>OX415249.1:45405579-55405579 GCA_948329865.1 Linaria vulgaris | reverse complement strand
CTCTATTAACCTCCCATCCTTAATCAATCTCTCGATCTCATCCTTCAGGTCATAGCAATCCTTCGTGTCATGGCCTTTCTGGCGGTGGTACTCATAGTAACGCCTAGATTTCTTGGTGAAATCTGTCTCCTTGATTTTTCGAGGCGCATTTAACCAATTCCTGCTTTGTGCGACCGCCAAGATAGTGCGGATGTCTTGGTTGAGGGGGGTATATCTCTTTGGCGACCTGTCTCTTCCTCCCCTAATCCTGTTCCATGCCTCTCTACCTCTTTCCCTGCCGGATTCCTGGGGTCTAAGCTTAGCTGCCATCATTGCGTCTTCGTAAATCACAGTATGTGCCAACTCGTTTATCCGATTGATGGTAGGTTCTGTGAGCTTGATCAACTCGTTGGTAAATCTGTTATGCGTCGTTGCCCTGAATAGGGTCTGTAACATTTGTCCTCTGTAGGGGTTGTCCACCTTCAGTAGCTCCTCATTGAATCTGTTCATGAATTCACCGGGAGTTTCCCTCTCTCTATGATTCAACGCTTCCAGATGGTACATGCTTGTCTTCATTCGCTTATGACTGGAAAAGTGGTTCTCCAACCTGTCCTTCATCTGCTCGAACCTAGAAATAGATCCCGCTTCGATTCTGTTAAACCAGTCTAACGCCGCCCCTATCAGTGTTGTTGCCATTATTTTTGCCTTAATGCCCTCGAAAAAGTCTTGTAAGTTCAAGAGACTCTCCACGGCGTGGATGTGATCCCTTGGGTCACTCTTCCCATCATATGGTTTAATGGTCGGAATCTTGTCTCCTCTGCACAATACTTCCTTCTCGATTTCACAACAGAAGGGAATCAACGGCCGTCGGTATCCAATTGCTGTCGCTCCACGGTTTTCGTTCCTTCTCCCGGCTTCCATGTCCTTCGTCATTTTAATTGTTTCCCTTATCATGTTACGTCTGTCCTCGTGGAACATCCTGGCTCTACGGTCATTCTCTGTATCATCACTTACTTCTACCCTCTCTTCACTTCTGGCTCTTGTCCAACACCCTCTTCCCGCGTTGTCCCTTCGACCCCCTTTCGGGATCTCCTCTTCGTCCCGCTCTTGCCTTGTCCTTCGTTCCACTATGCGTGGCAGCAAAGTCTCCATTGTAGCGTCAAGCACTGCTTTCACAGAAGCGTTGATCTGCGCTAACATCTCTGGGGTTATGGCGGCAGGGGGAACGGCGCTCTATCCTGCAACCCTCACCTCCTCTGAGCCAGGAGGATCCGTGTTTGGCATCTCGGTCAATGGGACATTCGCCGCCGGATTTTCAGTGGCCGGGCCCTCGGTAGTAGGTTCTGCCATATTTGGCGCGACAAAGGTTGGACCTGTATTCGTGGCTCGCGGTGGCCTCCCGGGCCCGCGCCTTCATCGTGGTTCATTCTGTGCTGGAGGAAGCTCCATCCCGGCTCGGGTCATTGTCTGTTCTTGGTCAATCGACTGTTGAGGAAGTGGTGTGTCCTCAATCCTCGTGCTTCTAGTCACAACTCCATTAAACTCGGATTGGGTCCTCCTTCCTTGCATCTTGGCGCCCTCGTCCGTGAGCTGGTGTTCCCACAGACGGCGCCACTGATTTGGCAATAGATCGTAATATATATATATATATATATATATATATATATATATGAGTCGGTTACAAGTGAGTGATCTAATAATACAACGAATCTATCTCAAATCAGGCCTACACTATGTATCTCGCGTAGACTTGGTCCGGAACACCTCGAACTAACGCTTCGATGCTTGAACGGCAGTGGTGTATCGGTGACTAGATCAGACGTATATCGGTGATTGTCTTCGACATGATATCAAGGACGCCCCTCGATGTGATATCGGTAGTGTGGTTGTATGACGTATCAGTAGAGCACTAGGTTATCTCGATATCGAGTACGATATCGAGAGTGAGATTGGGGATTTGTTTCGATGTGATGCGTGGTAGATGAGAGATAATAATTGCTTCCTTTGGGATTCGGGTACCGTGTATTTAAAGACCTCGGGATCCGGGGACCACGGTAATAATAGTGGTCTCCGATATGGTCAAATATGGACCTGGTTTGGTCCAGGCCCAATATGCGGGAAATGCCCATATCAACTGAGTTTTTCTGATCGGGTGATAATTATATCTGCTCCACTAATCTTGAAGGGTTTTCTAAGCCAATAGTGATAGGCTAGCTTTGCTTCAATGATCGTTCTGGGTGGGGGTGGGCCGACGAGGTTTGCTGCCTGCTGCCCCAATTGTAATTTTGGACCAATGAGACAGGGTCATCGTTCTTAATGGCGGGTAGTTGTGAGCTACCTTTAATGTTAGTAGTTGGTACTTCCTTCAAGTCAGTTCATCCCCGAGTCGCGTTGTCTCGGAGTTGTTGCTGATCAATCCTCTGGGTTGTGTTTTCTCCAGGGGGTTGATGATGGATCTTGCTTTATTTTTCGGTCACCATTTTCGGATTGTTGAGGAGAGGTCTTCCTCCGTATGATCTTCCTTGTATCCACTCTTTCCCTTGTTGTTTTGTAATGCTTTCATTTCTCAAAGTAATTTAGCTCAGTGTTGGACGATGGCGACCATGAATCTCTTATTGCGAGACTCGTGGGATCCGGGTAGCGAGGTTAACTTATTAGTGGGTCATTTTAACTCGAAGGGGGGGGGGGAGGACTCTTTTGATTCTTAAGGGTACCCGGTAGTGTAGGTGACTTTGGGCAGATGAGTAAGGTGTACCTGAGTCTTTTACCCAGGTTGTATACCCTCCGTGGGGCGTTTGTTAATAACCTGAGGGTACCATTGTTTCGGCCCTCGGTCGTTTTTGTGGGGTACCCGTTTCCCTATACCCGGGAGTGGGTAAGAATATGCATCCTTAGGAGTCTCCCCTAAGTTCTGAGTATATTTCATAGAAATCACTAGGAACTTAAATGAGTGATGCGTTGTTCTGCATTTTAAAAGTTGTTGTCCTGCGTGGGCCACATGACGCTGAGCTGGCCACGCGTCATAGTGCGATGATCTGCCTTCTACGCCTATAAATTGATGAACTCAACATTTTTGTCCTCATTCCTCACGAGCACTTTTCACTTTCCCTCTCTTTCTTCCTCTTCTCGTTTTAAAATTCTCAAAGCTTTAATGGCATCCCAAAACAGTTCTGGCGAAGGGGCTATTGGTGCGGAGAGACACGGGGCGGCGTCAGAGATGGCGATTTCGGCGGCAACGACATCTCCTATCGCTAAGGGGACTTTGCAGTGACGTTGTGCCGCCTATGGGGTGGCTGAGATGTCTTCCAAGATAGTGAAAAAGTCGACGGCAGCGACGACGACACCTAGGGTTTTGGCGGTGGACGTCGTGAGAACGATTAGGTCACATGAGGAGGTCTTGACCGAATTCACCAAGTATGAGGCGGATGTGACCGACTTGGAGGTTGAGGTACCCCGGAGAGATGAGCGGGGGATATTTCGCCGTGAGGGGTTTTTCATGGTCTACTTTATCCAAATCAAGGCAAGGTTGAGGTCTTTCCTTCTAGTGTTCTATCGAGGGATTTTTAAGGCATGCTTGCTTTGTTCAAGCCAAATTTCTTCCAGTGGGTGGTCCACTCTAGCAGCTTTTGCCTTCATCTGTGCTACCTACGGCGATCCTTGCACGGTGGCTCGGTTTTCCGGGGCCTTTGACGTGACGAGATCTTATGGGGACAAGCTCTTTTACCCTTCTCCAAGCGAAAGTCAACAAAGAGGGTTGTCTACGAGCTTCTAAGGTCCACAACAGTTGGAAGGACAAGTTCATCTTCTTTCGTCACGCAAACAAGAATGTCCCGCTGGAGGTTCCGAGGGTGTGGAACACGTATCCCCAGATCTCAGCTGAGTACGACCCAGCGGAGGCCATGGCTCAACTCTCAGCGGAGGGATTTTTCCGCGAAGGTTTCCATTGGGGCAAGATGTCAAATACCGATGTCTTCATGTCCCTTTATTCCAACCGCAGCCTCGACGACGTCACTGTCATGGTGCCTGACATGTGGGACAAGCGTCCTCTTATAAGTAAGTTTCCTTTCCTTATATAAGTTTTTTTTCTTGAGCCATCTTTTTCCTTAGGTTTTTAACTTGCTTTCCGGGTTTCTCTAGTTTAAGGGGAAACGAGGGACAACTGAAGTGTGATGCTCTGCCTCATCGTCCCACTAAGGGGAAGAAGGTATCGACCAAAAAGGTTCGAAAGACTCGGGGGTCCGTAACTTCTGCTGCGTCGGCGAATGAGCCTTCTGAGGTGGGAAGCACTATCTGAAAGGCTTGATCTCATCCGAGTTAAGCAAGCAAGAAGGGTACGGGTCCATCCGAGATGATGTTCTTTGAGGATCAACCCGAGATTAGTTCCAAGGGCCCGACCATTTTGTTGTTAGATTTAGATGAAGTGAAAACCATGTCGACTCGGGTTGAGGGAAGTCCCGGGGGTTCTCGGCTTTCAGTGGAGTTGCTTGATGCTTCCAGAGATGTGGCAGAGGATGACTGGCTTGAGAGCATGCTCTACGCTGAGGGCGTAATGGACGTCAAAGTGGCTGAGGAGTGTAACCGTCCATGCCTCAACCTTCAACTACTCAGGTGGAGTCGATAGCCGAGAGGTCGTCTCCTCTGAGGCCCAAGCGTCGTGACGTTGAATCCTCTTATCCCATGGCTGTTTTGAAATTAGAGGCTCCGGCTAAGGAAGCAATTACTTGGGGCACAATCGTGCCAACCCCGTTGCGTTCCTTTTTGGAGGGTGCAACGATCCTAGGGAGAAACCTCTCAGTCTCTCTAGTGAAGTAGCCTCTTTACTGTCCTCCCCAACTTCTTCTCTTTTTAGCCCCCAAGATTACGACCACACGCTACATCTTTTCACTGTCTTGGTAAGTATATCCATTCGTGTGCCTTAATTTTTTTCAAGTGTTGGATGATAACACTTGCTTTTGTTTCTTGTAGAGCAGGCGCCGGTGGCATCGAAGGGGCTTGTGCATGCCTACAATGAGGCTGCTCGCGAGAGATATGTTCTAAGAAAGAGTCTGGGAGAGGTCGAAGATGAGGGTCATGCCAAGTTTCTTCGTTACCCGGAGTTATCTGCCCAGGTTGAGGGTCGGACTTCTCGACTTAAAGAGTTGGAGCAGTCAGAGCGCCTTTTGAAGGAACACTTGGTTTTCGTTGAGGGGATAAAGAGTTTCTCATTGAGAGGGAAGCCGAGGGGGCGGGAAAGCTGCAAGCTTCAGATGAAGTAGTGGCGTTACTTCAGACAGAGTTAGCCTCCACCGTGCTGGAACACGATGGGAAACTGGTGGCCCAGAAGGCGGTTGTGGAGAAGGAGTATCGAGAGCGACTTTGCCCTTACTATGTCGCGCACCTCTTGTGGTGGTTTAAGGTTTGTAAGAAGATGGGCGTGAGGTATGGGCTATTTAGTCCAAATGTCTACCTTCGGAGGCTCGCCTCCGACGAGATGTCCCGGCCTTCGAATCCAGAAGCATCCATGGTGCTGCTGTAAGAGGGTGCTCCGAGCTCAAGGGGTTCTCCGACCCTCTCTACTAATCCTGGGTCTTCTCTCCCTCCCCCTTAGTTGTAGGTAGCTTAGGGATGATTTTGTGGCCATGCGGCCTTATTTTGGGGTTGTACCGGGAAGTCCCCCGGGTTATTTTTAGAGAAAAACAACAAACTAGACCCATCCTTTGCCCGTTTTCGCGAAACTATACCCATCCTTTCAATTTTTGTAAAACTAGGCCTGAACTTTTTATTTCGGAAAAAACTATACCCCAACGTTCATTCTGGTCAAATTTGAAATTTTATAGGGGCAAAACTGGTACTAAAAAAAGTATTAAATTTTTTTTGCTCGACTTTCTCACAGACCCCCCACCCCATAGGGGTGTACACGGGCGGGTATTTGCGGGTTACCACAAAAAATACACCATACACACGTATGGCGGGTTACCAAATTCTTCAACCGAGCGGGTTATTTTAATTTTGAAACCATGCGGGTGGCGGGTTATAACACAACTTCGAAAAAATATCAAATATTCATTGTACCTAATTTACATGCATTAATCAAACTATTATGCAATAAATAATATGTTTAAACTAAAACATGTCACTGCTCAAAGAAGAAGAAGATTATAATAAACATTTGTTTAAAAAAACATGTCAACACCAACACTACATAATCCAACCTAGTAGCTCATCAACATTTGTTTGAAAAAAAAAACATAATCCAACACCAACAGTACAAATCTTGTTTTCAGAATTACAAAAGCAATCAAAAAGTACTCCAATGCCAACGCAGCTACATTACCTTGCATGATGGGAGAAGAGAAAAAAAAAAGAAACAAATTAGTATTAAACCAATAAAATATAAGCATTCTAATATGCATAATACTTGATCCCACTTGTTCAACTTTGTTCTGCATTCTAAAAAAATATCACAACATGAATCATAAGCATACAGATTAATATGTACTTCATAATCTCTAATAACTAATTATTAGTTAACTACTCCTAACTTAACAATCAAATCCTCATAAACAAATCAAAACATTGCACATATCAGTACAGTAGATATAGAAGCCCTGACTTAAAAATTCTTGTTGAGTGTTGATTCATGAATTAACATAAAAATGAATCACAATTCACATACAGTACATATTTAGCCATGACTTAACAATTATGTTATTGTTGGTTCATGAATTAACATATAAATGAATTAAAATTCACAGAATCAGTACATACACATATACATATCAAGTCAACAAAACTTTTAAATCAAGCCACATATCAAATCATTGCATCAAACACATTGTCAAAGCTAAATCAGAAAAGAGAGAGGTAAAGTTCGAAGGAATTACCTACAACTTTAGGTGGTGGACGACGGTGGTGAGCTGCGTGCGCGGTGGTGAGCCATAAGATGGCATCGTATGGTCGTGATTGTGCGGTAAAGCGGCGTGGTGGTGGTTACGCGAGCGACTGAGTGCGGTGGAGGGTTGGTGGTGGAGGGTTGGCGGTGGTTAGGCGGCGGCTGAGCTTGGCGGAGAGGTGGGTTTAGGGTTTTGAAAAAATTGAAAGGATGGGTACAGTTTCGCGAAAGCGGGCAAAAGATGGGTCTAGTTTGTCTTTTTTCTCTTATTTTCAATAAAACTTGGATTTGGCTACCGACTCACATTTTCACGGTTGGAATTACGACCAAATTTTTTAACTTGCACTATTTTAATGATTTTATACTTATAATTTTTTTTCGTTTTCCCACATGGGTGCCCATTTTTACCGTGCACGGAAGGTTCTGACTTTCTCGTGTAGATACCCATGAGCTTAGCACACCAAACGTTGCTCCATTTTCTGTGTGGGTAGCTCTGGTCATCGTACTTGAAAACTTTTTTGATTTTTCATGTGGATACTTGTGGACATCATCTGTAGGAGTTTATTCGATCTCAGGTATGAGTGTCCGTGAGTGTTGTACCTTAAGGATGCTTAGTTTTTGTTCAGATGCCTGAGGATACCCTATATAGAAAAAATTTAATTTCTTGTACGACCGATCTGTATGGGTATTCGTGGGCACGGGTCTCCAGTGTGGTCATTTTTTTGAAACGTCATGTTTGTCTGTCTGTCCGTTTGTCCGTCTGACGACGTTGGGAAAAGGCGATTATTAAATGCGAGTTAACATGGGGAGTTAAGGCGCCGACCTATCTCCCATATGGCGACGTATGACATTCTAGAGTAGCAATGATTTGGGGAACGTGGTGGTTATGAGGGGTCGTGAGTGGGCAACTAGAGGGTCCCACCGTTTGAACGTGGATAAGAATTTGACCCAGTTTTGAATACAAACCGTCATCCCCGCTATAAAAGTGGACCTCCTCTAGCCTTCTTCCTCGCAACTCCTCATTCTCTATTTTTCTACAAAAAACTTCCTTTCTTCAAGCTTACTCTTTTTCGATCATGGTTTCTTGCACCACATTCGTTCACTCCAGTGAGGAGAACTCACATGGCTCACTCAACAATCCACTTTCTCATCTTCGTAGCGACGCTACTTTCCCAACGGACTCGCCGCCGAAGGGCCGGTCATTCACTGTCCACTCGCTCTCCTTTCGGGAGAAATGTGGGGTGTTCCCATTTTGGCAACGCTCGTAGCGGTGGGACTCCCATTATTGAGGACTGGGTTCCGCCTATTACTACGACGGATCATGTTTTTACGGTGTTTTCTCGTCGTGCTCCTTACCATCCTTCCGTCACTGGCTCCCTCTTCACCTAAGAAAATTTGGAGCCGAAGCGCATGACGGGCAGGCTCCGAGTTGGTTCCACGGCGTGAGTCGTGACTATGAAGGAGGCCCGAGCTCTCTTGAGGTTGGTCAACATTCTTCCAGAGTAGGTCGATGTGATTGTTCCTAGTAATCTCAGAGGGCGTACGATCCCCGAAAAGGGATATATGACAGTGTACTCAGAGCAGATTTGCTTTGGGCTACGCTACTTCTTTCACCCGATCCTAATGGATCTTTTTGCCTTTTGGTAGATTTTCCAGAGTCAACTGCCTCCCGCTTCCTACCATTATCTGGTAGGGTTCATACTCTGCTGCCATCTTTTGGACATCCCGTGCATCCCCAGAATGTGGCATGGGCGTTTGTGTTGAAGACGATTGCACTCGGTTCGCCTTTCTTCATGTTGTTTGTCTATGATAACATACGCATGTTTCTAGCGTCAACGACGAGAAACGAGGCATCCAGCAGTGGGGATTGGCGTTGGAGGTATTTTTACGTGTCCCCCATCGTGGAATCCATTTCTCAGTGGGGGTCGTGTGCCTACCCAGTGAGGCCTTCGATACGTCGTGCCTTCCCCCAAGGTGTATAATACGTCCTTGATGTTGGAGAGGCCTCTTCAGTGGGGTGTATGATACGTCCTTGATGTTGGACAATCCTCTTGCCATGATGTTGGTGAGCTTGCAAGGTGGTTTGGACGAGCGACTTGCTACGTCTTTGCTTCATTTCCATGACGGGTTTTGTAAGTACTTTTGTTAAGTCTCTCCATTTTCGAAAGTAGTTCCAGAAGTGGGTTCGAGTCTCTCTCTCTCTCTCTAT
This sequence comes from Linaria vulgaris, assembly GCA_948329865.1. Lineage (NCBI taxonomy): Eukaryota > Viridiplantae > Streptophyta > Magnoliopsida > Lamiales > Plantaginaceae > Linaria > Linaria vulgaris. The sequence continues at coordinate 55,396,520 of OX415249.1, read as the reverse complement.
ACCTCTCTTTGAAAAGTTGTTCTATTCTCAGGTAAGGAGATGACGAGTCATGCACGGGCCCCGTTCCAAGGGCATTTCCTTGCGTGAATAGATATGGATTTGGATGACTTTACCTCGAGGTCCTGTGACTCGTCTGCTGACTGGAGTTGTAGAATATAGAACTGTGATGCAAGCTCGCAAATGCCGTCGATCGTTGATGTGGATGAGGTCAAGTATTCCTCATCCTCCGAGACCGAGCATTTTCTGAATGACCCAAATAGCCCTAAGATCGTTGATGTGTACGAGGTGCTGGGGTTCATGGCTAAGACTCGCCCTGGTAGTGAGACGGTTTCTGACGAAGGTACTTCATAACCCATAGATCTTGTTATGTCGAAACATTTTGCTGACCAATTTATGCCTCCTTTTGGTACTGCTCTTAATTTTGGTCCAATGGTTGCTTCTCCAAATTACTTGGCAGGTTGGATTCCGATCGTTGGCGGTCCTTCGAGAAGGGAAGATGAGGGCACGTTGATCCGGGCATCGAAAAAGAGCAAAGGGAAAGCTCTTATAAAGCCTCTGCCTCTGGTGAGGTCAAAGGGTAGGAACAGTCCGTTGCCGGGGGAGGATTTAATTCTCGATCATGTGGCGCCTTCAATTTTTATTGAAGGTTATGTGGATCCCTTCTATTACCGCGACTTCGTGGGCGGTATTTTGAACCAATGCGGCAATGAGCTTCTTGGTGGCTTTAATGATGGAGCCTTGTGGGATAAGTTCTGAAAGAATATATGCAAGGTGATTTCTTACTTCCAGTGAGTGGCACGACTCACGCTACTACTGTGCATGTTGTGCCGCTCCTGAATCTTAAAATATTGCTACTGCGAATTCTGCAATTGCGCACTCCTTTCGTCATTCAATGTAGTAACATTTTCCCTTTCTTTTTGATATTTTTCCTTCTACAAAACAATCAAAGTTGAAACAAAACCAAATTAAATAACTAAAATTGACTCAAAACAATAAGAATTTTGAGTTGCCTCCCAAACAACGCTTAGTTTTTACGTTGTCTAGCCCGGTACTACGAATCCTAAGGTGTGACAATCGCTCTATCATGGTTAAATAGATGCGCATAATTCATATCCTTTGCTACATTTTTGATTGACGAGTCACTATAATAGATCTTTTTCTCCACTTTAAAACTAACATGCTTGTTGTCAACTTTTAAAGTAACACTTTCTCCCCCATTCGTCAATCAAAGCATTAACAATTGCTAAAAATGGTCTCTCGACAATTAATGGAAACTTATACTTTTCACTCATATCAATTACTACAATATCAGTAGGAAAAGTAAAACCACCTATCTCAACCATAACATCTTCAACTATCCCATAACTCACACTCCTATCAGCTAACTGTATAGTTAAATCTGTAGCTCTCAAGTAAGGTAATTTCAAAATTTTGTAGATAGAGTATGGCATCAGATATATACTAGCCCCTAAATCATATAAAGAATGTTCAAGTAAAATTTATTCACAATGCAAGGTATAGTATTGCTTCTTGGATACTTTAGCTTCTCTGGCAGTCCTTCAATTGCTTGAAGTGCAAAGACCTTGTGGATCTTGATTTGTTTCATCTACTTCCTATCAGCGTTGATATTACCCAAGTATTTCACATACTCTACTACTTGTGTAACCGCTTCTTTATAGACCCCTGTAGATTGTTGAAGACCACAACAAATTGTTCCATGTGATAAATTTGTGAGGGGTAGGCAATCAGTGGATAATACCCCTTCACTAGGGGTAGGCAATTGCTACTTGATGTTCCTCAATGAAACTTTTGTGTTTTGACACCTTGCTTCAATTTGACCCATTCTTGCATCGGTCTTCGTCATGTAGTTGAACATTATCTCTTCAAGGCTTGACATTTTCTTCCTTAAATTGAGATCCGAACGGTTTTTGACCTTCTCCTTGTTGCTGATTTTTCTGTCCACCCCAAGAAAAAATTGGGTGGTTTCTTATTCCTGGGTCATACGTATTCGAATAGGGGTTGTTTTACCTCGAATAATTACCCGTATAGTTGATTTCTTCCTGCATGTGGACATTCTGTATTTGAATGATTCCTCCCACGGTTGGTGCATACAGTAAGTGGTATGTTCCCGTTCATATGCTTCAGCCTCGTGTTAATAGAATCCACATGTGCAGATAATTGTGTAATAACATCTACCTCGTGAACCCCCATTGTTTTCCTCAGCTGGTGCTCGTTCAATATTCCACGTATATATGTTAGATGTAATCGTTTTCAACAATGCGAATGCATTCTCGTCGGTCCATGTCATGAATCCTCCTCTAGAACTAATATCAAGTGTATTCCTTCGCCTCGTGTTTAATCCAAAGTAGAATTGTTGAATCAGTACCTCATTTTGCAAGTTGTGTTGTGTACACCTCTTCTTCCTGCCTAAATTGTTCACAAACATCAAAGGTGAACGCTAGTGCCAAAGGTCTAAAGATTTATTTACTTGATCTACTATGATAGTGTTGCTTTAACAATCACCTATGCATAACTCAACATTATACAAGGTATCTCAACATCATTATATCAATTCAATGAGACACGTGTCTCAATCATACGAAGTAGCATAACCAACAAATATAGTCTAAAAAACAAAGTCTTCAATTAAGTTAATCAAAACATAGGTTCAAGGTGCATCCATATGAGATAACTACATCCTCTCCCAGACCCTGAGAGGTTTAGATACTCATGATCATAACGTAAGAACAATAAATCATATTCAAGTTAAGTAGTAAAGAAATGAAAGACTAAACTCTTGATCTCCACGAGATCTTTATGTGGCCTCTCCCTTATTGCTCTTTACTTCTCTCATTCTCTTGACTTCGTGATCTTGATCACCTTCGCCTCTCAACAATGACTGTAATACTTTGAATGATGGAACTCTCATCATGAATGTGATATTCATGGTAATCGTGTGTGTCTCTAGGTCTTGGTCGTCCTCTCCTATTTATAATAGTGTCCCGTTGCCCAAGTTTTGTGAACAATCGCAACTTAAACTGCAGAGTAGGTCGGTGTTGCCCTAGAGTCACGTAACCTGATGTATCGTGCTACTATTTGCGCGACTCGCGCTACTTTTGCTTGCCATCGTGCCACTCTCTGTATCACCTCCGCGGTGTCTCGTATTGTTGTGCTGGTAGCGACCTCCTGATCCTCCTGTGTTGTGGCGCGACTAGCTGTACTGTATCACTTCTTCCTAATGTCATCATTATCGTGCTAAAATCCCTCTAATAAACCTCGTTTTGCTCTTATTCGATTAAAACTACAAAAACAATAATACGTGACTAAATGAAGTAAATATGCCACAAAGATTATGCAAAAGTATAAGAAATTCGCTACTAAGATTGCTATAATTTATCGCTCATCAGTGATAATGAATTTTATGAAATATTTTAAAATGCAATCTTGACAACGTTCATTTTCATCTCTTCTATCATATGATCTGACAAATGAACAAAGAAAACAAATAGAGGGATAAGTTTTTGATGAGATTCGTATATAAGACTAAGAAAACTAGGAAGCCAATGATATTTTGGTAAAAATAAGTGGAATACTTCATAAGCATGAATTTGTGCATATTAACAAAAATGAATCCAGCCACGACTCCTAAAATATTCAACCTGAGCGACCTCGCAACAAAACAAAGAGACATGCTCGAGTACATGTCAATCTAGCATGTGGGTAACAACGAACTCCTATCTGTACGCAACACCTAGATCGATGGGTATTGAGCAAAATTAATTAAACTAACAGCTCATGCTTCCCAACAGTAAATCAACACAATTCATGGACCCAACTTCTCAAAGGCGTCCCAATGGTTGAAACAAGATTATCACATGAGCTAATAAGTCGTATATAATCCTTTGCCATTTGAGCTACAAATCCGAATATAGTTCGTTGCTCGTTGCACAATTCAAGAATGAATATTTGTTATCACATCTACAGTCAAGATGATTAGGGATTAATATGTGATAACAAGTAATAATTTGAACTTAATTCAACGATGTTAAGAAAAACCTAATTATACAATATGAAAGCATGAATAATAAATCAAAGATTGCTTGTGATTTAGAAGCAAAGAATCACGACTTTTCTATTCAAGTTTCACAGACCATATGCCAAATAGTTTTGGAGAAAATAAGATCAAATCGCACCTTTTCTCACAATTGCGTTGGTTGTCCTCGTTAACTGCATCAATCCATAAATAAGTGCATAATGTATTAATGGTTACACTAATAGCTATTAAGTTTAAGTTTTTCATTAGTTGTTCTAAGATAGTTGATGGAGTGACATGATAAGATTCTTACACTAATTTGACCTTCGTACACCAATGATTATCATAATTGTTTTTTACAAATATCCCCACTTATATATACATATATGGATGAAATATGGTTAAGAAAGAAAGAGGTTTATTTTTTATTTTTTAAAAAATCCTTGTGTGAAAGAAGTTGCTCTCGGATTTTCTGGACAAGGGTTGACTTTTACCTGATTTCGGCCTTCAAAACATTCTTGTTTGAAAATGGTGTCTGAAAGTGAAAGATACCTAACTCAAAGAGAAGAATGCATGAACCTCAGTTACTAACACCATAAAAACTATTGAAACACAAGGCTGAAGTGTAGACATAATTGTGTAATCATGCAACAAGTTGTCCACTTTCCTAGTTGTTCACATATTTTTTTTAGTTTTTTTTTTACATATCTTATCGTATCAAGGCATGTGATTTTAGACCAGATATGATTCCTTTATAATTCAACTTAATAAAAATCTTTGGTTAATATTTAATGATAGATAAGGATACATAAACACATTTACAAAAATACCTACATATTTAGCATTTTAAGCTAATTTTGAGATTATTATTATAATTTAGGATTTATAAAGCCAATTTAAGAAGAAAGAAAGTGTGTAAAAACTATCGTGAACCTTCATTACGTTTTAGGACTAAATTGCAAAATGTAAACCTATTTGGAGTCAAAATGATATTTTAAAATGTTTGGGAACTAAACTAAAAAATTCAAAATTGTATGGTTTTATTCCAAAATTTAGGGTTGTTACATGAATAGTCTAACATCTACACAATGACAAACCCCTTAGTAATGCTTCCATGAATCCAACGAAAGTTAGTCATGTCATGCAACATATAAGTTCGATACTAAAACAATACTCAAATAAATCAAAGAAACATATTCACAAATCAGAGCTAATTCTCTACTCCAAACACAACGTACTTTAGCTACTCATATTCTCAAATTCAACAACAAATAAAGATTTAAACAACATAATTGAAGACATGTTAAGAAAACTTATCCAGAGGAAATATGATGCTTTCAATTTTCAGATCTCCTTTGCTTTGTCTTATTCTTCATAACTCTTGACTCTCTTGACTCTAAAACTAAAAAGATGGAAGATTGAGTTGATTGGTGTTTCTCTCATATTCTTTCTTCACACTTAATTTCCTTGTTCTCATGAAGCTACTCGACAGCTTTTCGCATTGAGCTGCTATAGACTTTGTTTAAGGACAATCAACTTTGGTTCAAATATCAGCACTCTTTCGCATGTGTTGTATATTGGGCTTGTTTTGACCTAGATCAACTCATCATTTTATAGATATTTCATGTTGCCCCATGATTGATCTTAAGTCATCACTTAAACACTTGAAATTGAAGATTTTGACATTGGATGCGTTGTGACATGTCGTCATGCTGCTAGCCTTGCGTCTTGACGCTACTTGTATTGCTCTATGCTTGCCTAATGTTACTCGTTTTGCATCTTGGCGTTGGTAGCACTGTGTTTTGCGTGCACAACGCTACTCGCTTTGCATCCTGGCACTGGTCGTGGTGTGCTCTGCTTGCGAGGCACTAGCAGCGCTGCATCTGAGCTCTACCGACAACGGTCAGGCGATTGTGTGAAATTAGGGTTGCATTCTCTTCGTGGTGTCGCATCGCTACATTGATGATTTCATGCTTGGTTTTTTGGTTGAATGTCATATGATACTTATGATATAAGAGCCTTAGAGTTAAATTAATGATATCTTGTTGAGTTATTAAAATAATATTTCTTATATTTGTCATATGTTTTTCTCTATTAAAATAATAGTTTTTAAACCGTTATAATGATGCATTTTTTTTATCGTTTTTTGTTTTGTTTTTGCAGTGAGAAACAATTCAAGAAAGGTTTGTCACAAAAATTGAATCGATCCCAATAATCGAATTGAAATTTGATAATTACTTAGTCATATCGAAATAATTTAATTTGGCAAAAGATTCGAGTTTTAAAATTACTGAATCAAGTTATTTATCCAAATACCGAATCATTGATTTTTTTTTTAAGAGAAAATGTGCATTAGATAGAAGCCCAAAAGGAGACAAAGTTACACCTTTAGTTCACAAATAAGAGAAAAAAAACAACCAATCAACAAAAGAAAACGAATCACAACATAGCAAAAACAAGAGGAATTGGTCCCTCGGCACTAAGCGCCGGGTCACGTGCAAGATGATGAGCCTCCACATTCGCCTCCCATATAACCCAGTGAAACGAAAAGTCTTTGTGCACTTGCATTGCATTGATCACTTCTTCAATAATTGTAGCTTGAAGCGCATAACCCGAGCAACCCGCAATTATATCATGCACAACACTCAAATAATCACCCTCGAATGACCCTCGGCCACTTCATCCCAATAGCCAACCGCAATGCCCATCTCGCCGCGATTGCTTCAACACAAACCAGAGAGACGTTTGCCTTCCAACGTCGTTGTGCCCACGCGATCACCTCCTTATTCGAGTCCTTCACAATAATCCCAACTCCAACAGCCCCCTCCTCCGCGAACAACGCCCCATCAAAGTTGATTTTAATAGTGTTAATCGGAGGCGCGACCCAGCTTTTTCCACGATCACTATCCGTAAGCAGAATGACGTCAAAAACGTCCCTCCATCCATGCGCGCATACAATCGCAAATAGAGCAATCTCCCCAGGCTCGCGCGTTTAATTTCCCACAATAACGAAGTTTCTATTATTCCACAAATCCTAGCATAACGTGATGTCAAGCCCCGCCAACTCCGTAGAGACCACGCTCGCCACACCCACGACCCATTCAATAATTTCCTCGTTCGCACCAAGAATCAGCGACAACGGGAAATTTTGAAGGGCCCAACATTGCCTTACCGCGTGACAATCGAATAAACAATGGCGAGAACTCTTCTCCCCCTTCAAGCACACCTCACACGCCGTCTCCTCACAAATCCGCCGCTTTTTAAGATTACACTTTGTTGGTAGAATTTTCATGCAAACCTGCCAAAGAAAAACCTTAATTTTATTCAGGCAATGGATACGCCAAATAAGCTTCCACGCTTTGTGAATATAGAACGTCGCACCCTCTGAAGTAATACATCGCACCAGCCCTTGCAACATAATAAGATGGTAAGTGCTTCGCACCGTAAACCCCCCATTGTGTTCATAGTGCCACACCCACGTATCCTCCCGATTCGTCCCCCCAACTAGAATTTTCAAGATCTCTTGCACGTCAACCTCCCAAAATAGGCCGTGCAATCTCTCAACATCCCACCATCCTGAAGCCTGATCGATTAACTCGCTAACACGGACAAAAGGATCATCCTCGCTGCACGGCGTGATAAGGCGGAACGACGATGGTCGTGGGATCCAAGCATTCCCGCACGCCAAGATTGACTCCCCGTTCTCCACACGCATATGCAACCCCTTCTTCAACACCAGAATAGTCTCCCAAATACATCTCTAAGAAAAAGACGGAGTTCCTCCGACTCTCGCATCCAATAACGAGCATAGAGGAAAATACCGCGCCTTATAGAGCCGACCCACCAAACTTTACGGATTGTGAAAGAGACGACATGCTTGTTTCGCGATGAGCAACATATTAAACACTTTCAAATTCCGAAACCCCATCCCCCCTTCTTCCTTCGACACAATTTATCCCACGTTATCCAATGGATTCTATACCGCTCTGTGCTGCCCCACAAAAAATTGCTAATAATTGCTTCAATCTCTTTTATTAAGGAATCAGGATGACGGAAGCAACTCATAGCAAACGTCGAGATAGCTTGCATTACTGATTTAATCATAATTTCTTTCCCAACGCTCGACAATGTCTTACCCTTAAAACCATGTGCGCGTTTCCACACCTTCTCCCGAATGTAAGCAAATAGCTCCTTCTTCGACCTACCAATAACTGATGGGAGCCCCAAATATTTATCGTGTCGATCAGCCATTTTGTAACGCCCAAAATTTATACTTTAGTCCTTGACTTTTTTCAAATTTCCATTTTTGACCCTAAATGTTTAGAAAAATTTGCCTTTTAGTCCTTGAACTTAAAAGTTAGTCTTTTATTATATTTACAGGTCTTAATCCTAAAACATATATTTCAATTTTAAATATTAACCAATTTGGTTGAATTACCTAGAAAATTACATAACTAAATATGTATGTAACAAAGAAATCTAATTATACTTATTTGAACTTTAATTATAAATAATTGAGGGACTTGATATGCAATTAACCAATTGATGAAGTAAGCCATGACATTATTTTGATGAGGTAAGTCATGCATCCTTAAGAGCATGATTAAATTCAGATTTTTTGTGATTTATTATAAAATAATCAAGTTGGGACATATATAGTTATGATTAAATTACTATTTTCGCCTATAAATACTCACAATTGTTCAACATTTTATACAGCCCAAAATAATCCGATTCTGCAAAAGTAACTAGAAATAAAAGTTGTTCTTTTTTGTGTTTTCGTTCGAAAAATATGTTTTTCAAATTTTATCTTGTTATTTTCTACCCAAAAAGACCCCAAAACTTTTACTGCGCAGGAAATGTCAATTCTGCCCTGCACCTTAGAACAATCATATCAAATAGTAAAAACATTATTTTACTACCAATTTTTGGTTGCATACTCTCCTTTGTGTCTTCAATCTTTTGTATGAAGACATCTTTCTCAAATAATATGATCTAAGAGGCCATAATCCGTAAACCGTAAACTGATGCTAGGAAATTTGATAGCAACTCTTATGTTGCAAGAATTATTTAGCATAGCAAACCTTTGTGTTTTCACAAAATCTTGGATTCTCACATCTCTCATGATGCTAGAAACGATAAACCATAAAAAGATTTGAAAACCAAGTTCATTTGGATGTTCGATTAAAGGTAAAACCAAAACTGCGATGATTTTTTAGTTTATTTGGCACAACCTTTGTTTTCTTAATTTATAAGTTTAATCACCATAATAATTCAAATATTTATCACACACATAAATTTAACATGATATAGTATTAGTTATAATTAGATTACTATGATTTATAATCATGAATTGACATTTTTGTGATTTTATTTATAGCATTTAAATGGTAGATTTGTTATGTTTAACATACTACTTTCATAAGTTTTACAAGATTATTTTTTCCACTTCATGACTTAAACATCAAATAAGATTATTTATCATAATAAACATTCTTTATCACATGTTTGATAAATTTCCCATGTTATATTTTCATATTTAAGTTATAACATAATTATGTGCATTTTAAACTAAGGGAAAAAATCACTTTCCCCCTTATACTATGGCCTGTTTATCACTTTGCCCCCCGAACTATGAGTTTCATCACTTTACCCCCTGAACTATCTTAATAGTTTCACTTTACCCTAATTTCTCATTTTAAGCTTCAGAACACATCACGTGCGTCGTCTGTGGCTAATTAGTGGGGCTATTTTCGTCTTTTCCTATCGCCTAACTCTCTCTCTCTCTCTCTTTCTCTCTCTCTCTCAACTTCAATTCGCCCAACACACAGTCAAACACCACCACCTGATTCTGCCGCTCCTCCTCCGGCGGCGGAACCAGAAACACCACCACCTGAGCCGCCGTTAGCGTCAATCGACATCGAACCCGCAAAAGACCCACTCACAATTGAACATAACCTCACAGAATCCGTCACCGTCATCGAAAAGGACACACCTTTATCCCCACCATCGTCGGAACCGCCTCTGTCGGAGGAGCACGTCACCGTCACCGTCACCGTCGAAGAAGAGAACCCATCTTCCACCACCGCCGACCCTCTCTCTCAGCCACTCGCCGCCGTGCTAGCCTTACCTCAAGAATCCGAATCTCCGATCGAGCCGCAAAAAGACGACAAGCCCGTCGAAAAGCTGAAGAAAACCCGAATTGTGGCTCTCGTTTAAAGAAGAAAGCAACAACCTTTCAGATCTATCCGACACCGAGCTCAAATCTCTACAAGAATTCAAAGTTTTAGTTCAAGAAGCACTGAACAACCGCACATTTAGTTTTAACATTGCGGAGAGCTTGAATTCGCCCGAAGAAGTGTCTATATGGGGGGTGCCGTTGTTGAAAGACGACAGGAGCGACGTCATCCTGCTGAAATTCCTACGTGCACGCGACTTTAAGGTGAAAGAATCGTTTGCGATGCTTAAAAGCACCATTAAATGGCGAAAGGAGTTCAATGTTGACGAGATGTTGAACGAGGATTTGGGGGATTCAATTACGCGCCGTTCTGGAGTTTTCTACCGTTAGGCAATAGAAAAAGACGAAAATAGCCCCACTAATTAGCCACGGACGACGCACGTGATGTGTTCTGAAGCTTAAAATGAGAAATTAGGGTAAAGCGAAACGATTAAGATAGTTCAGGGGGTAAAGTGATGAAACTCATAGTTCGGGGGGCAAAGTGATAAATGGGCCATAGTATAGGGGGGAAAGTGATTTTTCCCTTAAACTAACTATATAAAATAAAGTAATAATTGACTAAGTTAGACATTTTAAAGTGTTACTTCATATGATACTTATTTGATGTGTGGTTATTAAAAGTTTTGAATTGATTAAAGGCTAAAAACACGAGTTTTTCTAGAGTTAGTTAAATAATATGTTTTTAAAGTTTTATTATGCATCAAATTGGATAGTTAATCAAATCTTACTTGTTACCGTGACTTGTCGTCATGATGACTTTATCACGAATACTCATAGCCATAAGTTTGAACTTATGGTTGTTTAATATAATTTTGAGTTATAAACAAGGTGGTTAAAACAATAGATATTCAATATTCAATTGAAGCATATGTTTTTCTTTAATTCATCATCTAGGATTTTCATGTATTGTATAATAACACAAATTAAGCTTATGTGTTATTTACTAAGATTTACATTGTAACTAGCATTCTTAACAAGAACGCTCTCAATTTCACCAACATGAGGATTGAAGAAAAAGTACTAATATTTGTTGTGGTGAATTATAAATTTAGTTGATTAATATTATTTAAATTTGTTAAAGGTTTGACGAACTAATCAACGCCATCAAGGTTCCCCGTACGAGTTAAGGTGAGGTTTCATTTCTGATTTGTTCTAGCCCCATTTGGCATTCGGCCCTGAAGAACTTGGACAGAAAAGCCACTACTCTGTTACCAAACCTCGAACAACCTATATTTTATCATAATCCCGTTTTGCATCTCATCTCATAACATGATTTTCTTACTCATCGTTAAATCGTATCCAATCATTTATTATTTATCATATTGATTCATAATCATGGTAACTCCCCGATATTTTAATCTCATCTTCTAGTTCTTGAATTGTGCAAAGAGCAACGAACTATGTTCGGGACATGTAGCTCAAGGAGCAACGGATATTATCCGGTTTACTAGCTTATTTGTTTATCTATTATACCCATTGGGACGCCTTTGGGAAGTTGGGCCCATGGATTGAGTCGAGTTACTACTGGGCAGTAAGGACTATCGGTTTAAGTAATTTCGCTTGATACCCATCTATCTAGGCGCCACTGGTAGTCAAGAGTCGGTTGTAACCCGCGTGCTGGATCGACATGTATTCGAGCATGTCTCTTGATTATTTGCGAGATCGCTCCTCGTCGGGAGGTATAAGGTAGAATATTAGAAGTCATAAGGTTGGATTCGTTTATTATTAAGCATAAGTTCATTAACTATTTTATGAAAATCCCAGTACCATTGCTACATCAAATTATCTAGATGAACTATTTCTACCGGTAAGATCACTCCTCGAAATGTATCCATTAAATCACAGTTAGTTCTTGCATTGCCAGTTCTTTTATATGAATCTCACTAAGTCATTAAAGACTTATTCCTCGTTCCTTCTGTCGATTCCTCAGGATAAAAATCAACATGGCAGCATGGATCAAGTGAATAATTGTTCAAGCGTGCATTTTGGAATATTCATGTTTTGTCACTAGTGCATAACCATTAAAAAGTCACATTGTTTGTAATACAAGACTTCCGCTGTATATATCAAAAGATATTTTAGAAAACGTGTATGGTTTTGATCATGAACAAGTGAGACCCCTTCCTATGAGTTACGTTTTAGTATGAGTTGGGTAAAGTGACTAATCACCACCGAACCAACTCGGATCGGAGCATGGATCGTGGGGCGCGGTCGTCACCACATTGCCACCCCTAAAATTCCTCCAATCTCCTCAATAAGGTTCGGATTCACGTTTCGACTCATGACCACCACTGATCTTTGAAAGTTAATTTGTTGTCCCGACGCCACCTCATAGATTTGAAAAATCCTTCTGATCTCCACGGACGACTCCCTCGTCGCCTCACAAAACAACAAAGTATCATCCACAAAAAGCAAGTGGGATATGCATGGCGCATCCCTACAAATCGCCACCCCTCGTAAAAGCTCACGATTCTCCGCACCACTGATAAGGGCTGAAAAAACGTCAGAAATAAATAGAAATAAGTATGGGATATGGGATCCCCCTGCCTAATGCCCCTTTCGGGGAAGAAAAACCTCAGATTCCCGCCCCCCAATTAAAGTAGCATAAGACACTGAACGAACCCCCATCATAATAAGTGGCACAAATGAGGAAGCAAAGCCTAGTCTAAGCATTACCTTCTCTAAGAATGACCATTCGACTCGGTCGTAAGCCTTGCTCATGTCAAGCTTCAACGTCATAAATCCACGGTGACATGTCCTCTTATTTTTCAAAAAATGATTAAGCTCAAAAGCAACAAGGATATTATTAGTAATTAATCGACCAGGAATAAAAGCGAATTGGGAAGGAGAAATAATATCCCCCAAGAAAGGCTTGAGTCTATTGGCAATAGCCTCAGACGCCACCTTAAAGCTAACATTACTGAGACTGATTGGTCGAAACTGTGACATCACATCGGGGTTAGCAATTTTAGGAATAAGGACAATATGAGTAAAGTTCACCACAGGGTTCAAGATACGATCATTCAGATAAGCAAGAACAAAAGCAATAACGTCATGCCCCACAATATGCCAATTTTTTTTATAAAATAGCACAAAGAAGCCATCCGGCCCCGGGTACTTATAAGGATACATATCAGTCAAAGCTTTAGTTACCTCGATAATATTAAATGGCTGAATAAGGCGCTCGTTAACCTCTGGACTCACGCGCACTCCCACGTCCCACAATACCTTTTCGGCCGCTTCATCCGACGGATTGGAAGAGGCAAAAACATTCATAAAGTAATCAATCGTGATCGAGTCAATCTCAGTTGGGGATTGGCAAAAAACAACCTCGTTGTCCCAAAGCCCCGTGATATCATTTTTCCTTCTTCGTTCACTCGCCCTATTATGAAAATAAGACGTATTTTGATCCCCCTCCTTAAGCCACTGAAACCTTAGCTCGTTGTTTCCAATACAATTCCTCAGTCTAATATAGCTCTTCAAGCTCCACCGTAAGTGTTTTCTCCTCCGCCTTAGATTCCACAGAAATGGGCCCCGAGCGAAGAGCTAATATCCGTTCATTCAATTTCTTAATTTTCTTGCGCGGACCTGCCCCGCTAATACTATTCCATTTAAGTAAACCTAAACTACACCCCTCCAATTTACCATTAAGCTGTTGCCCGTCTGCGTTTTCCCCAACCTCGGCACAAACCTGTGCGATCACGGCCTCACATTCTGCCTTGCAAACCCATGACTTTTCGAACCGAACCCACCCAGTACCCATTCGGTTCCCCAACCCCTTTTGAGACCGAAGCTTAGTAGGAATAAATAACGCCGCATGGTCGGAGCAGCGGAGAGGGATGTGTTTGACTTTCACCGATGGGAATAAATTGTTCCATGCCAAATCTGCGCACGCACATTCCAATCTAGCCCAAACTGTATGCGGATGTGGTCGGTTATGGCACCACGTAAACTCAGGACCATCAAATGGCAAGGAGCTCAACCCTGAGTCCAACAAAGCGTCACAAAAATTACGGATTTGCCAATTTGATCGGAGCGGACCGCCCATCTTTTCTGACTGATTAAGGATCTCGTTAAAATCTCCCATACAAAGCCAAGGCCGATGAGAGTCCTGTTTGAGCCTACGAAGCAAGTTCCACGTTTACATTCATTGCACCACGTTCGACTCCCCATAAAACCCCATGAAGCGCCATGTTTCGTCCCCTTTGCCAACCACAACATTAATATGGTTCACCGACATACTAACCAGCCGCACATCAAGAGTCTTACTCCACAATAAAGCCAATCCACCAGAAAGACCACGAACCTCAACAAATACACCAAACATATCCAACTAAACCTTGATTGCCTCTATTTTCCTCTTGTTGCATTTAGTTTCTGAGAGAAAAATTAGAGGGGGTGGAAACGAGAAACCAAGTTTCTCAACTTGCGAGCTGTCCAAGGGTTCCCCAAGCTTTGATAGTTCCAACTAAGGATATTCATTGAGAGCTGCGGGGTTGCGTGGAAACCTCCGCCAAAGCATGTGTACCACTATCAGTCATCATCGTATCCTCCCCTTTGTGCCTTTTTTCACCCCGAGACTCCACAACACTCGTATTGGCCCATTTCCGCTACTTCTGACCCCCATCAGTCTGTTTACCATTCTCTCCACGACGATGGATTTTGACTGTTCTAGGCTGACCCCTCTAACTCCCCGACCGCGCACTCAACTCCCCCGATAGAGTAGCTTCAGACTCATTCCCATAATTAATCTCACGCTCGCTACATTCCCCTAAAACCTTATCTGTCACTTCTAACCGTCCACGCTCCACGCACTGATTTAGCTGTACCATCCCCAATTTACTGCACTCTCGGCTCGTTCTCCTCAGCAGCCACGTCTCCCTCTCGCGAACTAGTCTGACTCTCTGATGAATGGTGAGATGGAGGCCCCTTATTCGAATTCTAGGGCTGATCAAAGTTGCACGGCCTAGTATACCGCTGATCGTTAAACCACCTGCTGCTAGAGTTTGATCGAGAGTTCCTGTCTGAAAAACGTTGCCTCGCGCCCGCCCGAAAAGGAGGTTCATGAAGCCATGAACTGTATGGTAAGTTGTCCTCGTCTATCTCACCCCCCGCTTCATAGCGCCCATCACAATCAGCCAAAATATGTCCCAGGAGGCTGGAAACGTAGCAGAAATTTGGGAGGCGTTCGTACTTAAAGGAGACTATCAAAGCATGTCCATCCGGGCCACGGATTTTGAGAACCCGAAGATGAGATTTGGACACATCAATTTTCACGCGAACTCGCATACTCACACCCCAGGATTCAGTCATGTCAATTTCTTCAAGAAACCCGATTTTCTGACCGATAAAGCTTGCTATCTCCTTAGTCTGTCTCGAGATAGGTAGATCATAGATACGGACATAAAAAATACAGAAGTTCAGGCTAACATTAGTTGGGTTCTCATCCAATTCAATGTCCCGCAGAACTAGCACGTGTTTATCAAAGGACCATGGACATCCGTCCAACGCCTTACGTTTATCAATGATGTGAAAGAATTTAAACAGGAGGCGGTCTCCGTCAATTTGGCTAATCTCAATTCCCTTTCTCGCATTAAACAAATTTCGAAGGAAATAGCAACAAGCATTGAAGTTGTATGTTCGACTTGTAAGCAATTTCCCACCAAAACAAACCCGACGCAACGTTAGTCTGCTACCAAGAAGCCTCTGGGACCACGTGAGTCGACTCCTCCTCCTCAATAAAAGAAAGACTCTTTCGCAACTGATCGCTAACCTCTTCCATGGCCATTGGATAAGCGGTAATCCGAGTTATTGCGAAGAATGTTGCGCACGGTAGCCAAAAGCAGACGAGACCCTGACCTCAGCAATCTGTATCGACAAAGAAACAAAAGCAAGAGCAATACGTAAATTAAACAAGAAAAGAAAATGAGGAAGCAATCCCTAGCGCCGAAGAAAACACGTGGGAAAAAAACGAAAACCCTAGAAACTAAATTGAGGCAAGACGTGAGAAAAAATAAAACAAGAGGGCAAGGAATCGTGGAAATCTTCGTTGTTGATTGCCATGAACGGTACACCGAGATTGAAAGAGCCTTGTCGGATGGTAGCCGAACTCTCACGTTAGAGACCTAAATCCTCGTGCAGAGAAACAGCTTGTCGAAATACTCTTTTTAATAATTTAAGAATCGGAATCATTGATTATATACTCTTTTTGCACACCCTTTATATATATGGATGAGTTGGAATTAGAGACCAAAATCTACAATTACCATCCTCTGGTACGGTGACAATTAATTAATTGATATTTAACGAGATAACAATTTTTTTGTATAATAATTAGAACTTGCAATCCGACTGAAAAAATTACTTATTAACGTGCAATTATTAATTTTCTTTATTTGTGGCTTATTTTTCTAATTTAAACTTGGAAGGTATTATTATGAATCAAAAACCAAGCTCTTTTTAAAAGTGGTTGATTAGAAAGAAAAGAATATATAAAAAATTACAAGATCTTGTGAAACTGTAAAACAAAGAAACAAACAAAGCCCAAAAGAGAAGAGAAGAGAAGAGAGGGGAAATGCATTCTTTTGTGTACAGAGCGAATGCTCTGCTGACGTTTGGGATAACGATTCTTGCTCTCATGTGCGGCATCGCCTCTTTCTCCGACAACTTCAACAACCCTAATCCCACTGCTCAAGTTCAAGTATTAACAATTAAACCCTAATTTTGTTTTTTTCTTTTTTTTTTTTTTACTCAAAAACCAATCTTTCTTGTTATTCCAAAATTAGGTTTTGAATGTCAATAGGTTCCAAAAGAAACTCGATGGCGATGAAGAGGTTCGTACAATTAATTACAAATGAATTCTACTGAACTGATGATGAATTTTAAACTTGCTCGGCTAATTTAGCTTTTTATATATATATATGCAGATCAGCTTGACTTTGAATATTTCAGCTAACTTGCAATCTTTGTTTACGTGGAATACTAAACAGGTAGGTTTGCCAAGATTACATTTTTACTCTTTTTTAATTTTGTATGATTGATTTTATTATCACTGTATTGTATTATTGTATTGTATTCCATTCCCAGGTCTTTGTATTCTTAGCTGCTGAATATCAAACCCCAAAGAACTCACTCAATCAGGTAAAAGAATGCTGTTTTTCTTTGTTATTTATTTCATGGGGTATTTGCTAAACCAAATCGTAGATCTTGGTTTCATCTATTCTGTTGGTTATATTGGAACTATACACCAGTTTTTCATGTTTCCGTTGTAAATGGACGTGAAACATTTTTGAAAGAGAAGAAGGTTCAATGTTTAATAAAATGATTGAGCATGGATCAAATCACTTCCTTGGGTTTCTTGGAGCTTTCCTTTCCCAGTAGCTATTTCGATAGACTTTCATTCTTCATTATTTACATGGATTTTGTTTTCACTCAAATATGTTAAGCTCTCAGTCGCTGCCCTGATATATGAAATGTTGTCCTGGAAGTGTGGTTTGTTATACATAGGGCGTGTATCGTATTCTAAACCATTTTTTTCTATTAATGTGCTTTGTGTTACAATATAGAAATTGTTTCACAAATTCATGTCGAACCATGTACAAACCCCATGTCTTAAAGTTTGTAGCCCAAATCCAAAACCTCGATAAAAGCAATCATGTTGTATCTCCTAGTAGCGCCGATTTAATTGTTTATGTGGTCTTCCTCTTTTTTGTGTTGATGAAGCAGACAATGATGATGTACTACTTAGTTAACCATTATCCAGAATAAAACTTTTTAAACTCTTTTTGGTTATTGGTTTATATCTGAAAACATTGTAAACGTCTGCAATAACATTAAAATTAATGTGAGTTCATTTTGGCAGGTCTCTCTGTGGGATGGTATAATTCCATCAAAAGAACATGCAAAATTCTGGATTCACACGAAGAACAAGTACCGGTTTATTGACCAAGTGAGTGATGGGCAACAAATAAGTTTTTAAGATTTTTATTTATTTATATATATATATATATATATATTAATTTGATACTCATAATATTTATAGGGAAGCAATCTACGTGGTAAAGACTTCAATTTTACTCTGCATTGGCATGTCATGCCGAAGACTGGGAAGATGTTTGCGGACAGTTTAGTGATGAGCGGCTACCGCTTACCGGAGGCTTATATATAATGTTTTCCTACAACATTTTATTCAACTTCAGCCTTGCCTTAAGTGTTGGCTGGCAGTATTAACAGTTGTGGGAGGAAACAGGAAGGAGTTTATCTTTGTAACTCTGCCAAAGAATATTTGTTCACCATTGATATTTATAGAACTGTGAGATTTCTCTATTTACCTGAAAGATTTTCGGTTAGTTAATTGTGTTTTAATCGAATCTCACGTAGTAATTAGTAATATGATCCTTATCGACTCGTCAGCGGCTTTATTCGTGGGAGTATGGTTTTGCTTCTTGCTTTCCTTGCACTTGAGTGCTTACAAATTTGGTGGTCGACTTTGGGCCTGTGTGAACTCTGTACAACTGAACGTGTTCAGTCTTTCCGTTTTTGTCCCTCGGAAGGAATTGAAATCAGAGTGCGTGCGAATTTTTGATTTAATCATTTAATTACTAAAATATTTTCTGAAGTTTGAATGAACAAAAATAACATTATAAACTATAAAGTTTGCAAAACAGTTACGTATACGCTGTGGAATTCATAAATTTTAGGAAGTTTGTGCAGTTATATATATTTAGAGGACTAAGGAAGAATTAAATTTCAAGAAGTTACAACTCAACTTTACCATGTAAGGCATTAAATCTTATCTTGGTGATGAAGCTTACATGACACCCACTTGAGATAAACGAATTTGAGTTTAGAAATCAATGGGTAGGCAAGTCTCACGTACTTATAAACATAATAACCCACTCTGGTATTTCTTGAACTGAATTCGCTGATTTTAATGGTCTCGAAGAAATCACAGGAATGATTGAAATATTCAAGTTTTGCTTGTATGTAAACAAAATAAAAAACAATGTTGGAGTTACTTCGTCAAAACTTACAAAAGTAATCTATTCTATATTATTTCTTTTATACGAAAAAGGATTGCATTAATGGGGTACAAGGAGTATGAAAACATCGAAAGAGAAGAACCACACTACATCAACTCAACGGATTACAATACCATGCAAAACTAGTTTATTCTAGCTTTCATCCATATATCCATGTCCTAATCTTGATGCTTTCTACAACCTTCTTTACATCCACTTAGAGATACCTTCTGTCAAAAATTCATTTCATTCTTTCCAAATTGACCAAACCACAATAAACCATAAGCATTTGCCTTTTTTGGTTCATTTTTCAATCAACGGCAGGTATCGATTTTGTATCGTTAGTTTTCCTAGTCTATGGTGTAGTACAGATGAAATATACCCAACCCTTCCATAATTGACATCCATATTTTCCAAGAAACTCTACTTACATTCACCAAATAAGTGCTGTGTGCCTTGCATTTTCTTCCTCTCTGCCACAGAGTAAAGAGACCAACTCATTTGAGGGGCGTAAAATGCCTCTCCACATCAACAGGCGTCGTCAGAATTCTATCAATGACAAGTTTCCAAGCAAACTCTAACCCCTGCTATATTGGCGACATGAACTCTCAATTAAGTTACTGCACCCCCTTGAACTTTTAGAATTGTTGATTGGAAGGATCAATTCTATTAACGAGTGTATTCCTTAATTCAGTCCATTAAAAACAACTGTTTGCTTTTGAAAAAAAATAGAAAATATCTTCTATACACGAACTTTGGCCAAATAATTAGCAATATAAAACTCAGCTCGACTCAGTATGCTACACTTACAAAAGTGTAACAACTAAAAATTGGAAAGACACCCTTTTGCCAGTTCCAAAGAGAACACCAGAAAAAAAGAAAAGAAAGGAAAAAGAAAAACTGATAAAAAGTTTCTAATCCATCTGCGGGTTTCTGAGCCTGGTTTTGTTCGGTGCAGCATAAAAGCACACAAATAAAAGGATACCCGAAGGAAAGGAAAGCTGTTGATAAAATTAAGCAAATGTTATTTTTGCAAATGACGTAAATAGCGAAAGGAGACTTTGGAACCATCGATCAACTTCGGTGTATGTTGGAGATGAGACGTCGTTCACTCACTTGTAGCTGTCTGTGTTTGTCTCACATTCGGCTCCCAGAATGCCGCCAACATTCAGTAAGTACCTGGCTAGGATAACAACTCCAATTTCATCATAAAACAAAAACAACCATAAATCTATTTATAAGCTGCAGGACACAAATTCAATGCTTTAATAATTCTTACCCTAAGATAATATAGCTAAGCACCAACTATATCTAAAGCCTTCAGAATGAAAGTATATGTGAAGGCATCTTCCTGCAGCTTCTCGAATCTGGATCATCATCATCATCATCAATAAACTAAAGTCAATTTTCCTTCTTTTTTAATTTCGAGAAATTGACCAAACACCAATAAAAAAAAATAGTACTTCATTTATCACAAGGAACTAGGGAAAATTAGGTCTAGTGTGTCGAATATAATATACATACAGATGCACACCCCCTACTTGAACAGGATGGATACATGCGTGTGGAAGCAACAGCGATACTAAGCAGGATCACTACATTAGAACCTCCTTTTGACATTTCTCCATTTGAGAACTTAACTTGCATGTTTTCATGCAGTGGTGTGATAATATATGAGAAGCATATAGCATTACAACCCCATTATTAACTTGAGCCATTTACAGAAGATTGACTTCCACGTTAATATACAAAACATTTCCCAACCTAAATATGCTGATGTGAAGAAATCTGCATGTTGCAGATTCCTAGGACACCAAACTTAAATTTTTAGGCAATCAAATATGTTTGAGTCTTACATTGATGTTATTTTTCGATGCAAGAGGTAATGCATAACTGTCCAACTTTATATATAAATGCAAATCTGTGTTTATATATATTAGTATATATGAAAAAGCATCACCTTCCCGACTTCGAGAAATGCCCAGCACCTAGTTCACACTTAAAGAGCAAAAGATTATCATCAGTCTTCATATCTCTCAACTTTGCTACAAATTTAGCTGGTTCGGAATACAAAACCCGTGTATCTGCAAAAGTGGTAAAAGGTCAAGGCTAATTTACAGTGTAAAGTGGATTTTATTTAATTGAGAAAAGCAACAACTACCCCTGTGGCATGTCTCCATTCTTAAGTAACTTGGATAAAACTATAAATAATATTTGGTCTTTAAATTTCAAAACTAGAACAGAAACTGGCCAACTTATGACTTGAGGAGGAGAAAACCAAAAAACTTTTCAGCTCCGAAAATCTGTACACCGCCGTCCCACAGATAGCAAATATAATTAATAGAAATTCTTAAAGAAAGCCCATCTACAAAAATCTAGCACAACCTAAATACTAGACTTATACTAGAGAACAATTCATGTACATAGTAAAAAAAGATGAATCCAATTATGTACTTACATTCACATTGCAAAAGTGGTGAAAACATTACCACTACTGTTACCCAGAAAAAATAAACATGGATGCATTCCATAACCAAATATTTATAGAGAGATTAAGATTTGGTTTATACTTACCGTTTAATCCAGCAGTTACAAGAACGGCTGGATAATTTTGGACTGCAACCTGTAGAGAGAATCAGTTTAATCTACACGATTTGGAAAACTTGTAATGTACTAACTGCAAATAAGTCATACTCATTGCCCGCTGGAAATGAAAACAATAGACTTAGAAACAATATCTCACATTATCAACAGGAGAATATGATTTCATATAGAAATAAAGCTCTTCTTTGCGAGGATCACCCCATTCCTGCAGTATAAAAAAGGAAATAAGAAAAAACCATCACTAAATAAAGGGAAGGTAAGAACATGACTTATTTACAGGCTACCATCGGACCAGCCAAACAGCAGCATAATCGTTCATGGAGTTTAAGTATCTGGAACAAATCATATTCATATCTGATGCCACTAATCCTATCTTGAATACCCTGATGTCCTACTTCCGTTTAGAAATGGCTGGAGAAAGACAAGAAAAAGGAAGACAAGGAGAAAAGGAAAAAATTACCTAATCATGTTGACACATTACAAAACAGAATCTTTCATATGCACAATGGAAATGCAACGCTAATATAAACTTTTTAAGAAATATAACAACTTCATGGTCATATCAGAATATACTTAAAAGGGAAGGTTAAAACTTGTCAAGGTAGCTGCGCTTTAAACTCTATATTTAACATTAGCTAATATCTAAACAGATATTAAGAAAGATGGGAAGAAAAACACCTGCAACTATCTCAACCCAAGCCGGAATAATTGTATTTCACTCATTTTAGAATTATCCTAAGAGAAAAGGATTACGACACAGAAAATATTCAAGAAGAAAAAACAAATTTGATATTTTCACTCTTCCACGAACATCTCAGATGAAGAAACCGCAGGAAAGTCTTGTTTCCAACTACATTTATTAAAACCGATTATTTTTTAAAAAAAAAAAACCTATTAAGGTTTGACCAGTCCAGCAGAAAACCTTTTCGGAATACGGTTGACTAGATAGTAAGTTCTTATCACTCTAATTGAAATACAAATTTGCTAGACTAGATTCTATATAAACATTTTAAGAGGAATATAGGAGAAATGGATTTTAACTTCCCTACGTTACTACTACAGTAATTTGATTTTAACTTCTCTAGGTTATAGCAACTTTTCTTCGATTCAGGAATAATGCAACTAAGTCACTCTCAATCGCCTCTACTGCCACCGTCTTAAGAGCAACAAGGAAGCATGCCTTCCGTTATCTTGCCATAGAAAAATTGAATTACTCCCTCTTCTGGCAGATAAGAGGCAAAAGTCTTCAGCAAACTCCACCTCCTTTCAACATGGACTAAAAGGATTATTTGGAAAGGACAGGCTCCATATTTCAGCTACACAAGTTGTCTGAAGTAGATATTAGCTGGGAATGAGTCAGTTGGTGTTAGCACAGCACTGGATTTAGGTCTATGGTCTTCTCTGGTCACTTAAAGAAAGTAAAGCATATCACATTGCACCTGTTACATCTACATGATAAACTCCATATGCAGAAAACTATTATATTTTTTTTTCTAACTTCCAAAACATTAAAACAGAGACCATAATTAAACGAATACAACGATTAATTTATAATTTATAATCCTGGATGATGTGATACACAGAAAATGGGCGCATGGTTTGTCACGGTAATGTAAGACAACTCCATTTTCAGTTCATCGGCTTCATTTTTAATCTTAAAACCAATAGCCCAAAACAATTATTTTAGAATATAGGAGCTTTTGAAACCATAAAAGTAAAGTTACCTCCCACTCTGATGTTGTAAGAGGAATGGTAGGATCAAGCATTGTAGTCAAAACATCAACAAAGGGCACTCCAGCAACAGCAACCTTAAATAAATCAGGCCGCATATTAAGAACAGCACCGATTAGCAAACCACCAGCACTTCTTCCCTCAATGCAAAGTTTTTCCTTGGAGCAATACTTCTTTGCTATCAGATGTTCAGCACAAGCAATAAAATCTGTGAATGTATTTTTTTTCTTAAGAAATTTCCCATCTTCATACCATGGTCTTCCCATTTCACCACCTCCACGAATGTGGGCAATAGCAAATATAAAACCCCTGTCCAACAAAGACAACCTTGACGCCTTGAAATATGGATCTATACACACCTGTTCAAGCATCAGCAGTTAGAGGAAATAAAGGTGGAAATGTAACCAAAGATTGCCTACGATAACACGACAACTTAAGTACATAAGACCTCACTCATGGATGACAATATCCATACTAGCAACAAGTTGGCAAAATAGTAGAAAACTTGCCTGCAGTTTTCAGCTTAATCTAAAAACTTACAAGCTTTATCAAAAAAAACAAGTATTACCTCATAAGAACCATAGCCATACAGAAGCAATGGATCTGAACCATCGAGCTTCACTATATCATTTTTGTATACAATAGATATAGGTACTTTAGTGCCATCGGGGGAAGTAGCCCACTGTCTTTCAGTTTTGTAATTCTTGGAATCAAAGCCTCCCAAGACCTGAAGCAAGAAGAGAAACAGTATTAACATAATATGACTCTAAGAATGTTAGCTTCAACATGATTTCTTAAAATTGATCTATTTGTGCAATATAGATGAAGAGTTTCTAAGTAGATCTATATCAATAATCGGCAAACAAAAAGATGGAGGAGACAAGCTTATAGCTTAAATATCGTAAGCACATATGCCAATTGCTAGTAAAAGGGCCATATTTACTAAAGCATAGGAAGCGCTAAAATCTGAACAAACTTTGTGAGAGTAACATTTTTAAAACTCACCTCATCCATCTTTTTCAGAACCGAAATCCCGGAGTTCATGTCATAATCATAAACAGAGGGAGGTGTCCTCATCGAGCTATAATAAAATCTCAAAATGCTGGAAGAAAACTGCGACTCTGAGGAATCCAATGAATATATAGGGTCGACAAAATCTACAGAGCGACCACTTTGAAGTCTATCTAGTGGCTCCCCAACAGCTGGTAGGATATGTATGCTTATCTTGGGCAGACCATTCTCACGCTCATAAACCACAAGATGATTGCTAAATAATTGCATCCCCTGAATATTGACGCTGTATTCAAAGGGTAAGATTTAATACGCAAATTAGTTAGAGAGGTACACCAGAGATTAATATAGAAGAGTTCACTTTTCACTTTGGAGTTCAATAGGGCAGTATCGCCCCTATAAACCTATCGAAAAACGAAAGGAATGAGAACTGAAAATATCAATCGAGAAAAAATACGTAAAGTTATTTCTGAGACATTTTCTTTTCATTGACAATGAGGTATAAATTTGTAGAATTTGCATAATTTAAAAGTTCATTCTAATTGAGAACAGCACTCCCCTTTGAATTACTGTACAGGTTTGTCCAAAACAATAACAAGGGAGCATCCAGAAAAATGATGGAACTGCAACAGCAGATTATTAATTGAATGCTTTAACACAGCTGAGGTCATTGTAAGATCTTATGATTGATATAATTTGTTACCTGGAAGATATTTTCCGCCAAAACATCCTAAAGCTCAACTTTCTAAAAGTCCAATTGCTTTTGCAACAGATATAAAGTGGCTGAAGAAAATACACTCCGCAGTTAAGTTTCCTTGGCACATCCCACATCTTGGAGAGATTTGATATACCTAAATTTACTAGGACGACTACTTCTTCTGCTAAACAATACGGTGTCTACCAATTTAAATCGAGTAAAAAACATGAGAGTTTACCTATATCAACATTTTATACTCCAAAAAGAGCAGAATATTGTAACAGATTCAAAATAAATACTGTGACAATCAGTGTAGTTACCTTGGCCGGTGGGGAAGAAGAACTATGGTCTCTGATGTATTATCCAATGGGCAAGCAAGTATCTCGGAATTAAAACATTCATCACTTCTTCGCTTAATAAAAAAATGATTCCCGCGATGACTTGCTGTCGTGTCTATGCCATCCAACCGTGGTGTCAAAACAGCAAGCCCATCTTCAAGTTTTGCAATGTCAAGGTAAAATATGAATCTTGTATTTTTGCTCTCTGATGCAACAAATAAGAATTTCTTGCTTTCAGAAGCAGCAAGTTCTAGAGAAAACATATCGTCCTTCTCATGATAAAGACAAGAATCCAGAGATTGGTCTGTCCCCAGTTTATGTAACCATACCTGCCGTGCAAGTCACCAGTAGGCATCAAGCAATAAAAGCGATATCAATAACTACCTCAAATTATTTTCATACGCAAGGCAATTGACAACAGCTACTCTAAACAAACAAAAAAAGTAGGCCAAATTTCTATCCCCTAGTTGCAACATCTTGTTAACCCTCATTAACAAACAAGGCATTCAAAACTCTAATTATGGCATATTAATGACCGTCATTGAAGAAAACTAAACTGGATCACTTCCAAATGGATACCCAAAAAGAGTTATGCCAAATGGATTTGTAAACGTGCCGTCCTCCTTTGAGGGAACGCAAAGCAGGCATAAACTCTATGAAAGGACCAACAGATAACAGGGCCTCAGCCTTATGTATATATTGCACAGCAAGTATCCAAGAGAATATTTAAGGAAGAATCAGAGACAATAACAGAAACCAAGCACCACTACATTAATAGGATCTTTTGGAGCGAAACCTGGCTATTTTAGATTATAATGAATCAAACACAGTCGGAACAGCATATACTTCCACGGGGCAAAAGCTAAAAAATCATACCTTGTCTGGCCTGAGGATCTCGTCTCGAGTGCTGTAAACTAAAGCATCCTCACCTGCCCATTCAACTTCTGATGTAACTCCAACCAAAGGCTTCCCAATTGGTGCTTGGGATTCAGCATCAATGACATAAATAGTGTAAATCTCATCTCCTTTTGTGTCTTCTGCATAAGCTACTAGCTTATTGTTCGGACTGACCTGGAGAAATAGATAGAGGGATAAAAAGAGAAAGGGAGTACAACTCAGATAAATGCTGGCACGAAAACCGGTAATAGTGAAAGAAAATAAGAGAATTTATCTTGCTTTGAAAGCACCGATGCTGTAAAATGCATGTTTCTGAGCTTTGACATTTTCATCGAGAAGGACATGCTCTGAAGGTGAATCGGGCCCAGTTGGTATGGTGTCATAGACAGATTCGGGTGCACCAACATTAGCTACAAGTCGACGGCAATATTGGACATATTCTTTGCCCTCCAAGGTCCTTGTGTAATAGTAGTAAGGTCCTCTACGTATGGGTGCAGATATATCATCCTCTTTCAGTCGACCTCTTATCTCACTGTAGATCTGGTTTTCTAATTGCTTGGTATCTGATAAAAAAAAGTCCCAACCAAATATGAACACAGGTTCCTTGAGCATAATTAGCTTCCAAGGTCTAGAGTTAAAGCAAAATTTTAGTGTCAATTATTTATCTAATATTAGATTATGTCGGAAAAGGAGCATAGGAGAACAAACTAAGAAGAGAAAAATGCTAGAAAATCTATTATGGAAGCATACTAACTAACAACTTCATTTAATCCCTGAGAAATGAAATGCAGTTACGATCAATCCTGCAAGCATAAGACCGACTCCGTTCTGATTAGCATATATCTGTTTAGTTAGTAACGACATTTAACACATTGAAACATGTATGAGATCCTGCGATGAAAAAGTTTTCCATCAGGGACACATTTTGTGATAGTATGACGGATATGCATCTGTTTATTCATCTTCATTAGCCATGAGTCATATGCACACAAAAACACGCAATTACGAGTCCTGAAATCAAATTAATCTCTGATTTTCAACTAAATTCCAATACAAACTATATTATATTATAACCTAAACCTCCGAGTAAACAAAATCCGGCAATTGATTTTGAATTGAAGGCGAGAAAGTAAACTGACGAGACATGAGATGGTCGGTATAAGCATTCTCCTCCCGCAGATACGACAAAACCTGTTCGTCGGAGCGAGAATCGTCACGAAGCCAGTAATAGTTATCCACTCTGACGTCACCAAGCATCTCCATCTCGTGCTTCACTTTCTTCGCCATTGGTGGATTCATCATTGACAACGATAACGATGACGACGACTGTACCTAAAAGCAAACTCCAAATATCTATCAGGTTTTTCTTTGCAGTGGTGTTAGTGTACTACTGTGTAGTTAGCAAATGCAAAACTACCTTTGAGCTGTTGTTGTTAGTGTGTAAATTTGCACTAACCATCCCCAACCTTTTCATTTGTTGCATTACAGTCACACTATTACTACAACACTTCAACTTCCAGATGGAATATTTTATCATCATCATCATTCCTATATCACTTCACTACTTCACTTCCCCCATCGTTCACACTATCTTTATCGGGTTTTGAAGATTATTTAGGGTAAATTCAATTAAACCCCTCAACATAGTGTGTTTTGCAATATGCCTTCGAACGTTTTAGTTATAAAACGCGTGTGTGCAAACTCTCCCTAGATCGTTGATCAGCCGTTTATTTACACGTGTGTTCATATTTTTGTTTGTTAAAATTGTCTCAAGAGAGAGTTTGCACATTTTTCAATATATGAGGGAGCATTGTTCTCTTTCTTCTTCTTTTTTTTTTCAAACGTAGGGTGCACAATTCGAACACACGATGCCTTGAGAAGTTTAACGAAATATACCCAATTATGTACTGTCATGTTCGTGTACGAGACAGGTGCAACTTCATGCTTTATTTGGAGAAATTCCAAGGGTGAGGTTCTTTATGCGGCTACAGAGAAGTTCGTTTGTTCGGATGCTTCTACGGTCGAGGCTCAAGCCATCCTTTTTGCAGTACGATTTGCCCATCAACTCCCGATCAAGTTGATGATTTTTGAAAGTGATTGCTCCGAGATTATCAATCTCATTTTAAGATCTTCCTCTAATGTTTCTTAGAGGTCGAACTTCTTTATTTTAGAGATTAGAAAATATTGGGCACTTTGGCCTAAGTGGAAATTAGATGTTTCTCTAGATCTAATAATTGTGCGGCTCATAACTTGGCCGCTTGGGCACGTTCTCGAGATTGTTCGGGTCCGGTGTCTACTTTTGATATTCCTGTAAACTCTTTTTGTGACGGGCGGTGCCCTTCTTTGGCCCCGTCTTGATTTATATAATTTCTCATTTCATAAAAAAAAAATTATATTCGTGTTCTTCGTATTGTTTGATATAACTTGAGCACTATGCTGCACATACACGGACACAGATTTTTTAAAAATTCGACACAATCGAGACACGGTTGTATTTTATATTAAATAACACTAAAACTTATAGAATTAATCTTTAAATACATTTAATAACTTATCAATAGTAATTATCACTTACTACTCACTAGTTATTGACAAAAACAAAGTTAAATAAGACGCTAACTTAAATTCAAGTATCAATGTCAAACACAAAAACAAACTAGTGAATAATAATCAAGAGTTATATAATAATAATAATAATAATGAATAAAAAAACAAAAAAAAACAAAACACATATACTACTCAATCCAAACCATGCATGAATCGGAAAAAATATATATACATTTAGACCTTTTACTTAATTCTTTCAGTTTTAGAATTTTGTTTTTATAACCATTTTATCTTTTAAGTGTTAATTTATAGTATTTTTCTTTTTTAATGAGTTTTATAACACAAACTATTAAAATATACAACTTTCTCTCAAACTTTTTTTGAACATATTGGATATACACTTCTTAAGCTTTCGACGCGCCACTATCAGGTGTCGGACACAACTGTCAGAATTAGTTTTTATTTATTTTAATAGAGACACGCCATGTTGCGTGTCTGACGAGTGTAGGAGAGCGTCGGACCAGTGTAAAGTGTCCAATATGTGTCGAACACAGATACGAATGGTGTTTTAAAGTGTCGGTGCATCGTAGCTTGAGCATCAAGAAAAATAACAATGAACAATTCTTTTTGCACAAAATGAGCCATATCTACCGAATCTATGTGTTAACTCTTATCTCAAATGTTTGCCTCTAAAGTACCTATTGCGCATAAGATGTTTTGTGCGGATGTTGAAGTGTTGAGTCCCAATAAATGACATGCTGAAGTGTGAGTCCCAAGAAACATTGATTTTACTGGGTAATACACGGAACGAAGGTGAGTTCGATGCTGGTAGCACCAGCACTGGTGCTACCAGCTCACAAAGTGACACGTGTACTTCTTTAATCTCTCTCTTCATTTTAATACTACCACCTTGTTTTCTTTTATGTTCAATATATTAAGTACATGTTTATTTAATCTCTCTTCCTTTTTCGGCTGCCACCCAAAATTTGTACCTCACTTTTTTTTTTTTTTTTTGTAAAGTACAAATATATTTGTTATGCTTATTTTCTGGACTCATTACAACAACAACAACAACAACCAAGCCTGTAATCCCAATTAAATTGGGGTAGGCTATATGAACCATGAATGAATCACGTCGAGTCGTGAACATGAATCTTCTGCCTCCATAGGTTTCGGTTGACGAGCATGTCTTCATTTAGATCTTTTAGCTTCATGTCGTTTCGTATGACCTCCATCCACGTCTTTTTCGGTCTCCCACGAGCTCTAGCCGTCTGTCCTAAGTCGAGATCTTCAACTCGTCGTACCGGTGCATCTATGGGTCTGCGTTTAACATGCCCAAACCATCTTAAACGATTTTCTCGCATTTTCTCGTCAATGGCCGCCACACCCAATTTATGCCGAATATCTTCATTGCGCACTCTATCTCTCCTAGTGTTACCGCACATCCACCGAAGCATGCGCATCTCTGTAACGTTCATTTTCTGTGCATGACTTTGCTTAATAGCCCAGCACTCGGAGCCATAAAGCAAAGCAGGTCTAATAGCCGTACAATAGAACTTTCCTTTAAGCTTTAAAGGAAAGTTACGATCACACAGAATCCCTGTCGCACTCTTCCACTTTGTCCATCCAGCTTGGATGCGGTGGTTGACGTCTCCATCTAACTCTCCATCCATCTGCAGTATGGAGCCTAAATACCGAAAATGCGCACTTCTCGGTATCTCTTGGCCATCCAACTGAACCGTGCCATCGTTGTTTCTTCGTTGTTTGCTAAACTTGCATTCGAGGTACTCTGTTTTTGTTCGACTTAGTCGAAATCCTCGTGCTTCTAATGTTTGTCTCCATCGTTCTAATTTAGCGTTAACTCCCATTCTCGTCTCATCGATGAGGACAATATCGTCTGCAAACAACATACACCATGGGACTCGGTCTTGGATGGCTCTGGTGATTTCATCAATTACAATGGCAAACAAAAATGGGCTCAAAGCTGACCCCTGATGTAAGCCAATTGTAATTGGAAAGGCGTCTGTTAAACCGCCACAAGTTCGGACACTTGTCACCACATTCTCATACATATCTTTTATGATGTTGATATATTTAATGGGTACCCCCTTCTTCACCAAGGTCCACCATAATACATCTCGAGGTACTTTGTCATATGCCTTTTCTAAGTCGATAAAGACCATATGCAAATCTCTACTCTTTTCTCGAAAGCGCTCAATGAGCTGACGAATCAAATGGATGGCCTCTATGGTCGACCTTCCGGGCATAAATCCAAATTGGTTCTCAGATATGGGAACAATTTGTCTCAATCGGTGTTCGATCACCCTCTCCCATAGCTTCATGGTATGAGACATAAGCTTTATCCCACGATAGTTAGAACAGTTTTGGACATCGCCCTTGTTCTTATATAGAGGTATTAGCGTACTCTTCCTCCACTCTTCTGGTATTTTATTTGTTCGCCATATTTTGTTAAAGAGGTCCGTCAACCAGGTCACCCCTATCTCTCCCATGCTTCTCCAAGCCTCAATAGGGATACCATCTGGGCCAACGGCTTTTCGAGTCTTCATCCTCTTCAAGGCATCTTTGACTTCCGACCTTCTAATACGGCGCATAAAATCGCGGTTCAGGTCCTGAGGGGACTGCGAGATGTCACCCACTGCTTGGGTGGGGCCTCCATTGAACAGGCCCTCGAAGTACTCCCTCCACCGTGCTTTGACCTGATCCTCACGCACTAAGACAGACTGACCTTCATCTTTGATGCATTTCACTGCACATAGGTCTCTAGTCTTCCTCTCTCTAATGCGAGCAATTTTGTATATATCCTTCTCGACCTCCTTGCTATCCCTCTTCTCATAAATTTCCTTGTACACAGCCTCTCGCGCTAGTCCAACAGCTTTCTTTGCTTCTTTCCTGGCTAGCTTATACTTTTCAAAGCTTGCTCCATCATGGTTCTTCTTCAAATCCCTGTAGCAATCCCGTTTGGCCTTGATTGCCGCCTTTACTTCTTCATTCCACCATGACGTGTCTTTACCTATCAGGCTACTACCTCGGGATTCACCTAAGAGGTCTTTAGCTACCTTCTTGATACAACAAGCCATTTTGGTCCAAGTTGCATCTGCATCGTCCTCAGTCTTCCAGTCTACCTCTTGAACCACTCGCTCTACGAAGGCCTTTTGGGTAGACTCCTTAAGCCGCCACCACTTAATTCTAGGTTCCAACCGGCGCCTACTCCTCTTCACTCCTTGCCTCAGTCTAATATCCAACACCAAAAGCCTATGTTGCGTAACCACACTTTCCCCGGGGATGACCTTGCAGTCTATGCAACGACTTCTATCTGCCCTCCTAGCTAAGAAGAAATCTATTTGGCTCTTATTTGACCCACTCCTATAAGTGACCAAATGAGACTCTCTCTTCTTAAACCAAGTATTTGCTACAAGCAAATCATAGGAGAGGGCGAAGTCTAAGATAGCGTTTCCCGGCTCATTGCGATCCCCAAAGCTATACCCGCCGTGGATGTCCTCGAACCCATCACGGCTAGATCCTACATGACCATTAAAGTCACCTCCAATGAAGAGTTTCTCGCTACTAGGGATCCTTTGTACCATCTCGTCCAAATCTTCCCAAAACTTACGTTTCACGGCTTCGTCTAGTCCTATCTGTGGTGCATAGGCACTAATGACATTCAAGATATCCTCGCCTATGACCAACTTGACCAGTAAGATCCTGTCGCCCTTCCTTCTGACCTCCACCACGTCCTCGAGCCAAAGCTTATCTATGATGATCCCAACACCATTTCGGTTCTTCTCTGTCCCGGTATACCAAAGCTTACAACCCCAAGGGTCTACTACTTTGGCCTTTTCACCAACCCACTTGGTCTCTTGCACGCACAAGATGTTGATCCTCCTCCTAGACATTGCCTCAGCTAGCTCGGCCAATCTTCCTGTGAGTGACCCCACATTCCACGATGCAAGGCGAACTCGTCGTTCCTGGACTAACTTCTTTACCTTCACCCGTCCTGGAAGGTGAGGGAACCCTTGCTCATTTGACACCACACCCGGGCGTCGATGTGGCGCGTCGCTTCCGGGCGACGACCTAGCAACCCTTGCCCATTTATCACTACACCCGGGATCCGATGTAGCGCGTCGCTGAGTAGGGAACGCCCCAACGAAATTCATAGTATGGTTCATATCATAGGATGTGACGGGGTTTTTACGTTGGCTGTCACAAGCCTACCACAACCCTCCTCCTTTATCTTGGCTTGGGACAGGCAGTGAAAGCTCACTGGCGGAGTTTTCTGGACTCATTCCATCTACTTTTTCAAAGTAATAAGTTGAATTTTATACATTAATTTATGAATGTTTCATTAATAGGTTGTTTTTTAAGAATAAACAAAAAATCATGCAAGCAAATACTTTATATTCAATAAAAAGTTAAAGTTTAAAAATACTAGTAATACACTAATACTAATGTTACAGTAAACATATAACATGTATCAGAATAAATAATGAGAATTATATAAAGAAATAGAAATATTATTCAATAAACACATAATGTATATAAGAACATAAGAAATAATCACATTACACGGATCAAAATAAATAATGACGAAAAGTCTAAGAAAAATTCATAACTAACATGTTAGTGCTAAAAAATGAAGGTTATATAAACTGGGGATGGAAGAAAATTACAGTTGAAGGTTATTTACAAACTGGGGATGAATTATTTTCTTTTCGTCATTATGAGTTTGTTGAATACTATTCAACCATAAAAAAAATACTATCTCTATCTTTTATATAATTATCATTATTTATCTTGATCCTTGTTATATGATTACTTTAATATTACTATTACTAATATTTTTAAACTTTAACTTTTTATTGAATATAAAGTATTTGCTTGCATGAATTTTTGTTTATTCTTAAAAAACAACCTATTAATGAAACATTGATAAATTAAGGTATAAAATTCAACTTATTATTTTGAAAAAGTAGATGGAATGAGTCCAGAAAATATGCATGTACTTTAAAAAAATAAAAAAAAAGAGTGTGGTACAACTTTTGGTGGCAGCCGAAAAAGAAAGAGAAAGATTATTAAAATGAAGAGAGAGATTAAAATAGTTGGTAGCACCAGTGCTGGTGCTACCAGCATCGAACTCACCCGGAACGAATAACAAAATAATATTAAACTGAAACTATAACTGCTATTTAAGTGTAATAATTATGATAATTAATTTGACGAATGGAAACGTGTTAAGTTAATGAAAATTATTTCAATATTTTTGTAACAAGATAATTACTTATGAAGTTTTTATTCTCAAAATTTTTGGTTATAAATATATAGCAAAAAGTAAATAATTGTGTTAACAAAATAATAAAAAAGTTAAAAATGCCAGACCAAGCCCAACAAGCAAAATGAATTAGCATTTGACGTGTAAGTTGTGCGTCAGTGGCGCAACTTATTGGTCGAATGCTTTACACCTCTGAGTGCAAGAGAAAGCCTCTACATAACATCTTATAATTATGTATAGGATGGGCTGCTACAATTAAATGTTTTAGATAGTTAAATTTTTTTCAATGTGGGAAACACATTTCCTAATTTGGCTTCATGTCTTGTAACTTCGAGTTGCTTACTTTAAGCAGCATGTACTCATTTACTCGTGAATTGAGCCTCATATATCAACTTGAAGCTCGCAAAATAGGACACGTTGTTGCACAATAATTCAGAACAATACAGTATGGGATGCTCTAATGGATTGCTCTAATGGATTTAACTCATATGGGAAATGATTTTGGTTATGTAAAGTGAGGAATTCACAAAATACAAAAAGCTATAAAGATCGATTAAAGACACGGGACACAATTTTGTTTATCCAATTCATCAACTACTACCTCTGTGGGGCGCCATACCAAGATTGGTGTTGATGAGCTATTTTTTTACATATAACAAAGACAAGATTATTGCACATATGTAATACAATCTTTTACATGTGTTTCTCTCTTACTCTTCGCCTCCTTGTATGTTTCCCACACTAAAATCGTCCAACGCTCTTATATTCATGTCGATTGTTGAATGGAACACAAAATTGGGGTTTTCTACGAGTTTTCAGAATGCGTTACTTTTGCATTCACAAGCGTTATTAGCACCCCTCCATGTACGCTGCGTTTGCCAACACGCCCCGGTAGCGCCTTTCTGGTGGCATTTCAAGCGCCACCTATGGTGAACATAGCTCATGTGTCGGTGGTGCTCTAGTTTTGCCACTTAAAATTTCTCTAAATTTGAGACTCGCTCATTTCTACTGCACTGGTCTTGTCCTGAATCATTCAGGATCCACAAAAGTTCAACAATCTCCCACTCGAAGGACTAAACTCTTCGTAGTCACATCATCATCCTTCAACATAGTAGTCCATTAACTATGGCATCGTCAATCCTCAATTTAAGTCCCATTGAAGTCGTACATGGCTTTAACTTCTCCAAAGCCACAACCTCACATATCAACAGGATTTTCACTTACTCGAATCTTTCCAAGCTACAAGATTGTATTTTCTAGGAGGTACCATATATAATGATACTTCAACTCAATGTGCTTTGTCCTCAAATGACATGTCTACTTCTTATCCAAGAAAATGCCATTTTCCCATTCACTGAAGAAACCTTGCAACCATACCATCTCTTTGTAATAATTTCGCATTTGTCACAGGCTCACAGCTACATACTCTATTTTCGTAGTAGATAGAGCCACAATATTTTGAAAATGGAATACCTAAGAGATCATCTTACCACCCAATATAAATACATATCACGTAGTACTTTTTCTTCCATCGAGATCATCTGTCAAATCAACATCAACATAGCCACATTGGTTCATGCTCGTTCCTCTGAAATATAATGCCTTATTTGTAGTACCTCTCTAGTACCTTAGTATCCACTTCACTGCTTCTTAGTGTTATTAACCTGGACTACTCATGTATCAATTCACAACTCCCACTACATGCACAATATTTGATCTAGTACACACCATATCATACACAAGACTAACAATTGCTGATGCATACAGACTCTTTTTCATATCAACATGCTCCAACTTACTGTTAGGTGACTCATCCTTATATAGCTTGAGATGGCTACATAACAGCTTTACACCCTTCATAATTAACCTCTTCAGAACCTTCTCAATGTATTTAGGCTGCAAAAACTTTATCGCCACCTTGTCTCATTTTATATGCATGCCCAAGATTAAGATCTTTTATATAATTTTTTTCAGACAATGGTGTCTTCAACTTGTTCACTTCTTAAACACAAGCACTTGCTATCAAAATAGTAGAAATGATATGTGATAAGCGTGTACGATGTAATGAAACATAATATAAGTCAAGACATGAATGTTACACCTAAATCTCACTTTGTCGCAAGTGCACGAATCAAGTAATAATAAAATGGTAATTATTATTACGAACCAAGTATCGTATCCCAATGGAATGATGGATGTATGTATGAATCACTTTAACAATTGTCACTATCTTTTCTCTTGTGCTTGCAGGATGTAATGAATGCTTATGAATTATATGAGTGCTTTCTAAACTAAAGATGTTTTGGATGCTTTTTATACTACGAATGCTCAAACTAGAATGCAGCAGGAAATAATCTAAGAATTCGGACAATAATTAAATATCTTTTTTGGGGTTTTGGTTTTGAATGCAAGAAAATAGTTAAAGCAATTAAACTAATAAACTAATGAAAACAAGTAAACATTTAAACTAAGAAAGCGGCCAAAAATAGGGGAATTGATTTTGTATGGAGCTGCAGTTCCTAGTATGTCGCATCCCTTACTTCTACATTGAAAGCCTGGTCGCTTCTATGGACCGAGCCCACCAACTCGTGCAGGGGCTCTCTACAGTATC
Source organism: Linaria vulgaris (assembly GCA_948329865.1). Classification (NCBI taxonomy): domain Eukaryota; kingdom Viridiplantae; phylum Streptophyta; class Magnoliopsida; order Lamiales; family Plantaginaceae; genus Linaria; species Linaria vulgaris. The sequence goes on along the minus strand of OX415249.1, from coordinate 55,359,506 downwards.
TACGCCACCAGTCTCAGTATTGGAGACCTCCAACATGGATTTAAATTTCTAAAAGCTTGATTCCAATAACCAATTTCTAAACACCGCGTAGCCCTTCCTACCGCGATTCCGCTTGCAAAAGTCGATGAATCCTTGAGATGTTGATATGGTTGAGGACAACTTTGTTTTAGTTAAAACTATTATCCTTTGATAGACTAACTTAACTAAACTAAACTAGAAAAATAAATTTAATGATTGATTGATTGATTGTGGTTGTAAACATTAATTGGAAAGATTGTTCAGAGGGCGGGTTTCACAATGATTTAATCATAATAGTTCATATACAAACTACATATATCTTCTTATAATGCTTGATGGTTATTTGATGTTTGCATGTCTAATGGATCCGTGACATATGGGCAGGAGCTAAACCAACCATACACCTATGAGTCTCTAATAACCTACCGTGTTAACGGACCAACCCAATTATCAGGTGTTTTAGAAGAGATATCAAATCTGCAATCTAATTAACTCATCTGAATCATGTTAACAAAATGTATAACTATCCTTAGCATGCTACACTCCGAGAGGCCCCACACAAGGGGCTTCCGTGTTATCCCAGCGAGATTAAGGCCAATCACTCAACATAAGTAGCTATTCAATCTAGGCATCCAAGATCAATAAACACACATCAAGTAAAGCAAAAAAACATAGTCATAAATCATAGTTACTCCCCTACTCTAAACAACGAGTAGGTTAGCTCCTCATAGTCATGAGTTCAACAATCAATAAAGAAGTAAATATCATAGACAAAGTAAAGAGATAAAGAAAAGCTTTATCAGATATGGTGGAACTTTGTTGCTGGACCCTCGTCTTACACCATTTTGCTATTTTCTTCTTCACAAACTTTTTGCTCTCAAACAATGGCTCAACTAAACTAGAACAAGACGTTGATGGTGTTTTTTCTTTGGTGACAAACTCTCAGGGTTTCTCTATCGGAAAGTGGTTGAAAGTGATTCGTGTTGACCTATTGGTGAACGTGGCCTCATATTTATAGTTTTTCTCTGATGTGGGCTGATTTTTAGGGTTTCTGATTTTCGGCCCAAATTTCTTCTGATCGCTCGACCCTCACACGATGCAATAGTGATCGCACGACATTTTGATTTCCTCTCTGCGGTCTTCTGGTGTCTTCTTCTTCAATCGCGCTATGTGAGGCAAAACATTTCTTGAATTCTGCAAGTTCATATTCCCTACCATCGTCAGACCTCGTGCACTTTACAGTTTACACTCAGATCAAATTCAGTTTCTACTCGTGCTTTTTATTTCTTAAAAACATCATAGGCTTCTAATTTCTATTTCAAGCAATACATTTTTTCGGTAGCTTTATCAATGAAAGTCGTGTAATACTCTCCAAGAGATGTCATTGACACTATGTACTGGTTCCAACTTCTATTTTAGGATTCTACAACTTATTGAGATTTATTTTTTCGGTTCCTCGAACACATTGTCTTCACAAATACAATACCTATGTCGACTTATTTCATACCAGACAAATTACCCTTTGAACACATGTGCTTCATCATTTTATTGCTCATAGGTCGATAATGTCAAATGTCAGCATCATCTTTTGCACTCGCAACCAACGCCGTTATTTGCCTGACACGCGCAACCACTACCTTCCTGGTGGCATTTCCAGTACCACCTACTGGGAACTAATGCTGCTAACGCCCTTGTTAGTGCGTTGGTTTTTCCACTTACGAAACTAACCCCACTTATGTTGTACGGGCTTTGCCACTCCAAATTTGAGATACATTAATTTCTACTGCATTGATCTCATGCCGAGCCGTTCACGCCCCCATAAAAAATCCAACACATGTTCCATCTTGAACTCATTGTAATGATAAGTAGGACCATCAAGATATACCCAGTCGGTGGTTTTTCAAACTCAGTCCATACTAACTATTCAACAATATCCTACATGGATAAAATTAATTGATCGTGCATATGACAAGTGGTGACATAGTCCTACAACTTATATTTGCACATGATAGGTAGCTCGCTTTGGAACCTTCCCTCACTATAGTATATTTATTCTCCTAGCTCATGAGTAAATACAATGACCTTGAATAATTTGTTGATAAACAATATTTAACTCACTCATGTATTTATGTGGTATAATTCTGGTACTTGTGGTTTATTTTTGGTTTGTATGTGAACCTACGCCTGGTTATACAAAAAAAAATTAGAGAATTTATGCCAAATTTTCACTAAGAACTAACCTCTTCTTTGTCAAGCAATTGATCTCTAATCTAAGGGTAACTAGCATTACTCTGCTCATATTTTCAGCGCATGAGGATCATTAGGAACACATAGCCTTATATTTTTCATGATGGTTGTCACTATTTCATCGTAGGGACGAATACGATCCACCCTTCTCGCGATTCTACAAAGTCTATAGAGTTATTACATGGGTTAAAGCAAAAAGTACCCGTGTTTTTATTTCTACTTATGTATAATTGACAAAAATCTCATTGTGTTATTTTTATTAGCAAAATTCCAGTGTGTTATTAATTTATTTGCACATTTAACCTATCTCGTAATGAAATGTCAAAAAACCCTTACATCAAACTTAAATTAGCCCAAAGTGCCACTTCATTTGTCTCACGCTCTTCTTCCAAATAAAATATATATTTTCCCAAAGCAACTCAATGGTAAAAATGGAAAATGTTGTTTGATTGATAATCGCACAACTCATAAGGAACAATTAATTTAAATCATACATTAAACCTTCGACTAAAATCTTCGATCCATGAATCGCCAATAATTCCCTCCACTGCTTGGACTCTCACAACCTAAGTGATTGCACCTTTAATAATCAATAGAAGTATGAATAACGTCACATAGATGTAAAACCACCAAACGTCGTCTTTATGAAACCAAGGACAATTAGTTCTTGATGTATAACATATATATTGCAAGTTATGTACCAAAGAGTGTTTTTGCTTCTAATTAATTAATAAGAGACATGGGAATTTTGACTAAAAAGATTAACAGATTATCTATACTATATATAAAGAAAGTCAAAATGTGACACCAAACTTTTAATTTTCAGTTTTAGCCTATAATTTTGGTGTTGGCACAAAATTTTATTATTAAGTTCCTAATCTAGCCTTATAATTTAAGTAAAATCATTAACTACAATAATTATAGTGAATGGTGATTTAGTTTTCCAAAATCTAAAAGTTTTTATATAAATTCTCTATTCTTATATATATAATATTTACTAATTTAAGTTATTTTTCTTCACTATGCAAATTAAAACAAATTCTGAATCACGCGATGACCGCGTGCTAACAGTTCTAATATATATTGTTATACTATGTTATGATCGTATTACGTAGAATCGATCGAGGGAGGATACTATGTCAATGAAGACGCGAAGAAAGATGCGTTAAATCAAAACAAGCAATTTTATCTCTAAACTATGTCTAATTCAGTCTCTAAATTAGACATAGGATTAGAGATAGTGCAAAGTTATGTCTAAAACTATCTCTAACTCAAAATTCACCCACAAACTTTGAGTTAGAGACAGACTTAGACACAATCCAAGAGACAGACTTAGACACATGCCAAGACATAGGCGTGATTGGTGCAATCAATGGAGGATTTCATGGCATGATTAGTGGAGTCAATTCACTATATATACCCCCAACCTATACCACAAAAAGGTACATCATTTTTACTCATGCAAAACCAGAGCTCTCACCTATATCTCTAATCATCTCTCTTGTTACAAGTCTTGAGTTATCTCTAATCTTGTCTCTTGAACCTAATGGGGAAATTAGAGACATAAAGCTGTTTCGAGATACAATTCAAGACATAGCGCACACCTATATCTCTAATCATATCTCTAGTTACAAGTATTGAGTTATCTCTAATATTGTCTCTTGAGCATAAATAGAAAATTAGAGACATAGAGTTGTTTCGAGATACAATTCAAGACGGATCGCCCCACCTATATCTCTAATCCTCTCTCTAGTTACAAGTCTTGAGTTATCTCTAATCCTGTCTCTTGGGAAATTAGAGACATAGAGTTGTTTTGAGATACAATTCGAGACCGATAGCCTTGGTTTAGCAATACTCATTATAAACACAATTCAATACACTTTCAGATATGCAATTAGACACACTGTTGGATGCTTGATTAGATACAACATTCAACAAGCTTCCTTAAGCCTTCTCATCAAAGATAGTTTCTGCCTACTGACTTGAGCTTTGGAGTGCCTTCACGGGGTCAGCCCCTGCCTAGTTCACGTGACGTGACGTGTTTCCACTGCAGGTTTCCCGAACTCAAAGCTAGCTGGGGACCAATAAGGAGCTCGGGCTGGTTTGACGTGGAGCGCTGAGTCAGCTTGACAGGTAAGCAAACGAAAATGCCCTGCATCATATATTGTCAAAGAATAACACATGATAGTTTTTTCATTTAATGCATTATTATATTGTTCCTAAATCTTTGTCTCCAGTCAACAAGGCGACGGATTATTTGTCGCGTAAACGTATTCGACGTGATGATGAGCAAGGAGAATGATGACTTAAGGTTTCCGATTTACTAAGTTTCAGTTATGCAATTGGAAATCTTTAGTCATTAGTATAAATTAATATATAATGTAAACTTGTTAGTTAAACATAGCTTTTTTATTTCGAACTTTCAACATAACTTCGTCATTAGGTAAGAATTTTGTTTATTCATTTTTCTACATCGAGTTTGGGTAGCTCAACCCAATATCTATTTCTATACTATATATATAAGAACGAGTTTATTCCATCATCCAATTTTGATTCTTCCAGATATGCCCTTCTATTTGTTGTTATTTAATATGTAGTGTGTATGAATATCTATATGATACTACAAAAAGGAAGGGTATCTTGGGCCTATTTTTATCTTTCTTGTTTTGCCCCCATTCGGCACTACAATTACAAACATCTTATTTGCTTAAAATTAATTGAATTGAACATAAAGCTTTAATAGTTTCAAGAAGTTTTGAAAGATCCAGTATACTGTATAGCCGATTAGAAATAGCTTTTATTTTACTGACTATATAAGGAAGGGTAGACAATAAAGACGGTTGCAAAATGTTTGCCGCCAAATTCAAAGAATATGAACGTTATATTCTTCGACTTTCTCAGTCCGTTCTTCTTGTTCTATAGAACCAACATGCAATATATGTATAAAATCTATTGAATTTTAGTAAATATAAATTAATGCTTTCGTTGTTGTTTTGGGCCAAAAAAATTGGCATCCCTTGAAAAATATAAGCATGTGTTCGGTGATTTTGTTTAAAAAGACAATAAAAATTAGGAAAAAAGAGGCCATCTCCAAGGTGTAGATCAATTATTTTTTCGGTTTTTATTTTCTGTTGCAGTGTAAAGTTGCCGCATTGTTTTAATCAATGTTTTTTACGCATACGCGGCATATTTATAATTTATCAAACGCGAGGGGTGCTTGCTACAATTACCCATAGAGGGGAAGTTTATGTAATTTTCATCTATTCTATCAATTAACATTGTTTCCTCTCATAGGAAATAAGAGGCAGTGCCATACTATTTGACTTTGGCATGGCCTTGAGAAATAAAGGAGTAAACCGTGTTTAAAATTGTTGCGCCAATAATACTATGTTTTAATTATTTTTGGGATGCTACTAAACAAAAACTTTTGGGTATTAGTAATGTGAAAAAAGCTATATATATAGCTGAGTTATCAAAATACGCATATCCACTTATCCTCAGAATTTAGAATTTTCTATCCACTTATAGCCCTTTCTTTCAATCTCTTTTTGTCGCTTTCTAGGGTCCCCTAAGTGGCTGCCAAGGTCAACCTCGCTACAACACAAGATTTTTATAGATTTACATGACACGGCTGGGTTGACAAAGGAGCGACTTGAATTTTTTTATATTTCGATTGTTCCAGTGCTTACACGGTGCGATTTGATTTCCAATATTCTGGAAATGGCAGGGATTAGGATGTCTATTTCTACCTTTATCATGTTGTGCCTTAAGTATATAGGTTCCAATTGCTACTGTTTTTCTTCCACGAATTGAAAAAGAAGGGGCCACGGGATGGTTGTTGTCCACTTGAAGCTACCCCTATATGTGCGTTTGTCTCATTGATTTTAGTTTACTGTGTGGACTTTGTTGGTTTGGTTATTATTTATAGTCGATAAAGAGGTTTTGAATGTGAAGTGTGCTCCTTTGACCTTTCACTTACTACTTCAAGTTTTCTCATCTGAATTTGGGTTGTTACGTTGCGTTCATGTTTCTTGAAGGTTTACTGTTGCCTTCTTTTGAAGTGTGTTCCTTTGACCTTTCACTTACTACTTCAAGTTTCTCATCTGAATTTGGGTTGTTACATTGCGTTCAAGTTTCTTGAAAGTTTACTGTTGCCTTCTTTTTTCCTTTTTAGATTACACGGGGCCTTTTGGTTGGGTCTCCTAATTCGTGGTGTTGTAACATATGTTGTTTTGCAATAGATAGTTTCTGGAGTAACGTAACTCAGTAATTCGAGGTTGAATTTCTTTTCTTTAGAACACGAGGGACATTGTATGGTTTGTGGCGCAAGGAATCTGAATAGCGTGCATTCTTGTTGTCATATTTTTCATTGATTTGTGAGTATAGGTTTATTAAAGTTATTGGCAATGCATTGCTTGCGTCTAGCGTGTGTTTTTTGTGCGATTTACAGGCCATGGATAGGCACCACAATTTCATTCACGATACAAACCGGAATTTAATTTGGATTATTAAGGTGCGGGTCACGTGGGAATCATGGCCTCATAGTTCGAGGGATGGGAAGACTATATAAGGATGAAAAGGTTGGTGGCCGACTTTCCTTAGTTTTTATTATTTTATGCGTTTTGCTTGAAATGGAGTCGTTGTTCATAGAAGACATTGTTAGAAAATAATGGATGTATTGTCCGTCAATCCATATTCAAAGTTTTTAAAGAATCTCAGAGATTTAGAGGACTTTGAAAACATGTCTATTTTCATAAAGGCGACTCCAGAAATGGACCAAAGGGTGTTTAATGCGCATCTCAAGTTTGCTGGTATTTGGCTTGATGATGGTGACAACGAAGGCCCTTGCAAGCGCAATATAATTGTTCGTTCACATGGTGGAGGTAGTCACTGCATCAATTATTATTTCGGTTGTTATGATCTTCTGCAGTATCCTTTGTTATTCTCTTATAGCGAGGTCGGATGGCATGAAAGTATAATGAAGTCGGGGAAAAAAAGTGGTTCTAAAAGAAAGATTGTTGATTTGGACTTCTCCTCTATTAGCTGCCCCACATATTTATTAGCCAAGGAACAAAAATGTATAAACATAATTTTCTATAATTTTTATACCAATCATATTGCGTATAAATATTTTGGCATGTGCAAATATTAGTGTCAATACTCTTTTAAAGATTTAATGCGCCCATAACTCATTTGTAAGTTTCTTTCTTGATGTTTGCATGTGTGCATCGCTCTTATTGAATGTTCATTGTTTGGGCTTCATAATAAAATTCAAACAAAAATGTACAAGAATCAATAGAAAAGAAAAATCAGTATATGATACTAGTAAAGTAATTATGCCTTTGTAATAAATAGCACTTCGGTTTCTGGGTTGGGGGGAGGGGGGAGGTGAAGATACTATATATTCTCCTCAAGTCAAAACATAGATTGAATGTAGGCTCTTCTCAAATAATTAGACCTCTTTGACGAGAATAATCAGGCGTTGTTAACAAATCGGCTTCCATATTTAGTTTCTATTTTTGCAAAGAAATAAACTCAGGCTCCAACGGAAAGTATTTTAGATACAGTTCTCTTTGTTCTTTTACATATGTCGTCATTATTTGTGTTGTTGCATTATACAGTGTTTAGTACTATAATACATGTGCGAAATGGGGCGGTGTACATTATAAAAAAATTAAGTGTTTGTGTATCTACCCTTCAGCCTTCTTTAGGGAAATGATGTTTTAAAATTATAGTTGTTTGCATGATTTTTGTGCGTCTATTTAGGTTATACAATCAATTTTCTTAGATTATATTGTCTACAACATAATTGATGTGTAAAAAAAGTAAGCTGATTTTAAGGCTTATATATAGTTACTGATTAATCAAAATGATGGCGGATTCAGTATATGATACTAATAATTGAGCGTTTCTTAGTAGCAGGTTTTGTTTTTTGACGCGCGGTACTATTCGTATCTTCGCATGTGGCTGGCTGTGTTGGTCTTATTCATTCTATTTGTTTGGCTGTTTTTCTGTGTGTATATCTTTTCCTTCTTATGACAAAGTATCTTCTAAATTAAAATTTGATTGCTCGCCAAACTCTTGTTACACGTGTTTAGTTTACATTGTTTTGTTAAAATGGTTAATTGATTTTACATTAGTCATTTGGTCCAATACAATATGATTGTATTGATCGCAAAAACTATGATTGTATGTGTATAAAGATTTCATATTATATACTTTTGTCCCAAATAAATGAAGAGGCCACTTGTATATAACATTGTTCCAAAATTTAATACTCCTAAATTCCTATTAAATTTGACTTTTGTTTCAGTTCTACAGGCTAAGAAATCAAGGCATAATATATCATGTCACCAATATTATTGCTATAAACTACAAATCATGCCGTCTAAAGTCTTAATATTGTTATTCTTCGGACGACTTTTCCAACAATATATTGTCAACATGTATATTAAGATAGAAACTAGTTGCTTGGATTATATAAGAAGTGAGCAACAAAATATACGCGTTGAGCTATATCAGAGAATAGTAGATTGCGCCAATCATGGCGAGAATCGTGGATCAATGGTGGGTCAAAGAATTATCCTTCTGTCATCGTTCATTGGTGGTCCTAGAGATATGTGACGTCGGTATCTTGACGCAATGACATTAGTCCAAAGATATGGTAAACCTAATATATTTCTCACAATGACATGTAATCCATCATGGCCACAATGACATGTAATCCATCATGACAAGTAGAATTTTCAGGTCACAATTAGAAGAGCTCAAGGTCGGTGTTCTAAAAAAGAATATATTTGGACGTGTAATTGCATATACTTATGTGGTGGAATTTCAAAAGAGGGGCCCACCTCATGTACAAATTTTATTGATACTGCATCCAATGGATAATATTGCAACTCCTGATGCATGTGATAAGTTTGTTTGCGCTAAAATATTGGATAGCGACCAAGATCCTCATTTGTATCAATTGGTAATCAAACATATAACGCATGGACCGTGTGGCGTCCTAAATCCAAACAATTCTTGTATACGAGATGGGGAATGTCGAAACCATTACCTCCGAGATTTTTGCGAGGTAACAACACAAAAAAAGAATGGTTATCCTATATATAGAAGAAGAGACACTGGCATCAAAGTTCGAGTGCGAAATACATTACTACATAACCGTTCAGTTGTTCCATACATGCCGTATTTGTTGAGGATATTTGATTGTCATATCAATGCCGAGATTTCCTCCACTATCAAGGATATTAAATATCTCTATAAGTATATTTACAAAGGGCACGACAAAGTTCTATTTCAACTGGGGCACAACGAAAATACAAATTTGGTCAACAAAATTAAACAATTAAGTAGTAGGTGGGTTTCCCTCCTGAAGTTGCATGGAAAATTTTCAGCTTTCCTTTGAACGAGATACATCATGCTGTGATTTCACTACCACTTCATCTTGAGCGGCAACAACTATCGGAATTTACGAAGCTCAGTGTTTAATTGATGTTATTGAAGACGAACTTAAGTCGCGGGCGATGTTGACCGAGTTCTTTTGCATGAATTCCAAGGAAAAAAACGTTGCACGTTATCTGTATTACGAATTTCTAGAGCATTATGTTTGGGACCAGAATACAAGGGCTTGGCATCCTCAATCCCAAAGCGAAGTCATCGGGCGGAGTGTTGCAGCTAATCCAATTGAAGGAGAAATGTACTTCTTAAAGTGTTTACTCAATCATGTCAAGGGTGCAACTTCCTATCACAATTTAAAACATGTTAAAGGCATCCAATTTACTACATATCGCGAAGCAGCTGAAGCATTAGGTTTGCTAGAATCAGATAAAACTACATGCATGAGGCAACATTATATAAAATGCCTTCAAGCCTTAGAAGACTTTTCTCTACATTATTGGTTTACTGTTCTCCACAAAATTTGAGGGCTCTATGGGAGAATTTTAAAATGCACATGTGCGAGGATTTTGCAGGGTCGGAACTATTGCGACCTCTATTTATTGGATGAAGAGCTTTTCACATTATTGATACACATCTACAATCAATGGGAAGAAATATTTTGGCGTTTGACTTGCCTGTAATTAATGATGATACAAATGCAAAATTCCAAAGAGAGATCAATGAAGAACTCAATATTCGTGTGCTTGAAGAGGACTTGCAAACGATTCAAGATTTGAATGCGGATCAAAGAGCAGCATATACCAAAATACTGAAAACTATTGAAAGAAAAAAATGGATTTTTTTTTTCATTGATGGTCCCGGTGGATCAGGAAAGACGTATTTATATCGTGCTTTATTGGCTACTAAAAGATCTTAAGGTTTTGTTGCAATTGCACGGCAAGCTTAGGTGTTGCAACCTCGCTTCTACCCGGAGGACGTACAATACATTCTCGTTTTAAATTGCCAATTGATGATGAAAAAAAATCATGCAACACGTCAAAGCAATGTGGTGGAGCTAAGTTATTGCATAAAGCAAAGCTCATAATTTGGGATGAAATTTCTATGGCCAATAAAAATCTTGTGGAGGCACTTGAAGACTTTCTTCGGGATGATTGTAGTTCTTTTTTTGGCGGGAAAGTTGTCGTTTTTGGAGGCAATTTTAGGCAAGTACTTCCTATTGTACCCAATATCGCCAAAGAAGGAACAATTGAAGCTATTCTTGTCAAATCTGTATTTGGAAACACATTCAAAAAATTAGACTACACCAAAATATGAGAGTGTCAAGTAACCTTCCATTTAGCATTTTTTTTATTGCGTGGGTAATGGTACTGAGCAACCTATTGTCGAGGATAGAATAAGTGTGCCGTACGAAATGGTGATCGGATTAAAGAAGAATCTGACTCAAAAGGCCGCACGAATTGGTGATCGATTTTAAAGAAGAATCTGGCTCAAAAGACGCTTTGATGGATGATATATTCTGAAATCTTTCTTTAAATGCATTTGATCGGAAATTTATAACAAGTAGGGCCATCTTGACAACCAAAAATGAGTTGTAGATGATCTTAATGACATGCTAATACTCAAGTTTCCAGGTGAGGAAAAAAAGGTATTACAGTTTTTATTCGGCCATCGGCAACACGCAACAGTTCCAACAAGAAAAGTTTTTAAATTCCTTAGTTCCCAATGGCTTACCTCCTCATGATATGGTAATAAAGAAAAATTGTCCCATAGTGCTCCTGCACAATCTTGATCCTTTTTCTGGGCTTTGCAACGATACGAGATTAATATGCAAGAATTTCGACAATAATGTTATTGATTCTGAAATCGTCGTTGGCCATCATAAGGGTTAAAGAGTTTTTATCCAGAGAATTCCAATGCGTTCGTTTAACAATGAAAAATTTCCCTGTCAGAAGAAGATTTTCTATTCGTCTTTGTTTTGCGATGACCACTAATAAAGCTCAGTGCCAAACAATGGAAAAATGTTGGAATTTACTTACCGCAACGGGTATTCTCTCATGGTCGACTTTATGTTGCTTTATTAAGAGCCTAAAGACCCAGCTTTATAAATATTGTCATTAGGCCTTTGGATCTTTTAGACTTCCGACCCTGTACCATAAATGTTGTGTATAGAGAGTTATTGGATCTGGTACATCGGTAGAACCTGTCTTCAGAACAGAGCTTTGGTAAACAAAAATTATTATTTTGTTCATGATTTAATGTACGTATAGCGCATGTTGAAATGTGCAACTCATTTTTGTCGTTTTTTCAAAGTCACAGGAACTGTATGAAATGATTCATTTATACCGTGCTTCAGGGGATGCTCTAGAATTAACGCAAACAACATGACGACTATCAAAATGCCTACTTGATTGTCTATTCAATCAAGGCTCGTTGTAAGTTTCTTCTTATATGTAAGGTACTCTACAATAAAGAAAATGCAGTGGTATCGTTTGGTATCAGTTGGATTCATAACTACTTAACATATACAATTCAATTTCCTCAATATATGTAAGGATTCTTATGTTATGGATTTAAGGCCACTTTTTAAATGGATTCGGTAGCTGGTATTTTAAAATCACAGTCTCTCTCACAGAAAGAAGTCCCTTTCAATTTTCATGTGGCAACTGCATCAAAGAATATATTACTGCTGATCTTGGTTATAATATTTCTATTTGTTACCTTTTATTTTTTGTTAACTATTTTAATTTGTGTTCTAATAGCCCTATCTGATTTGTAGCGTTTTTAATGTCGGATTTTGTGCTTCGGCTGGTTTGATTGGAGCCCCGTTCTTTGGTAAACGAATGGAGAAAACCAGCTTTGCGCACAATGAAAATAACTTTATAGTTCGTTGTTGTGGTTAAGTAAATATACTTTGTAGAACAAAAATCATACATGTTGTTTGTGCTTCTAAAAGTGTTCTTAATTGGAGTATATAGACACGTATTGCTTTTCTAGAACAATTGCACTGGAAAATGCTTAGCTCGAATATATATTATTGACAAATTTGATCCAGGTGAGGCTGATTGACATTGTGTATGATAGCAAGTTGCAACTTGGAACATCATTGTAGTATGGTAAAACTTTTGCATACAGATAAAAGAAATATTACTACTTAGTCTGCATTAGAATCTTTTTGCACGTTGCACTTTTTTAACTATTTAAACTTGTGTAATCACAGATAAGAGCAAGTTACAATTTGGAGATGTTGTAATACTTTCACATACAAATTATATGATGTTCAAAAATTTTAAATTCCCTTTGTATTTTCTTGTATATTTTTCTCGTAAATTATTTTGGGTCGTTAAATAGATTGCTCTTCGTGTGATCTGACTATAAGAATATGTGGTTCACTTTATTTTTGAATATCTTTGTTTTCTTAAATGTTGTTTTTGTTTGAAGGAATGGTTTGTTAGCTTTCAATAATACTTTCATGTTTATTGGAGATGATAGTAGTTTTGGTGCTAGGTAATCAAATCGCCTGCTTTTTTTTTAATATGCTTTTTTTGACCTGATGAAATTTTAGTGCTTGGGTTATGATATTTAAATCAAGAGCCCATTGTAGATTATTTTGTTTGTTTTAATACTTCTACTCTACATGAACTGATCTATTATATTCTACGTGAACTGATCTAATAAGACCAAGTGTTTATTAACAAGTACTATTAAAGATTTGGTGAGAAATTCTTCACATATTAGATAATGACACATTCTTAACAAGCAGTAAATAAAATAATCCCGTTATATATTAAAAAAAAAGCAATCGTGCTAATACAATTATTAATTATAGTACTATACTATAGGTGGTTTCCTATTCATGTATCTATGCGTCATAGCATAATAGACCATTAGTTAAACATGTTTTGTCTTTTGACTATAAGGAGCACGTTGGCAAATTTTTGTTTTATAAACAACTACAACTTCTTCTGGGTCGTAATCCCTTATTACGACGGTACATAGACATCGCAAACGATAAGATACCTATTACACGAAGTCCAAAATAGCCATTACAACTGTTGTAACAAGGTATTGAAACATCAGTTACACACCACTTTATTACATTATTCATAAGAAAAACTCAAAACCAAAAGTGATAATACCGGGATATATAAAGTTACAAACATAAAGTTGTGTCGAACTTAAGTTTCTTGTTGCTGCTATTGAAACTCGCACCATCATCCTCCTTTTTATTTTGTAAAAAAGACAAAGCCGACTTACGCACACGAATCTCTAGTTGGTTAATCATTTCTTCGACGTTTGAAGTGATAAACAAGACGATTCACTGGTTTGATAAACTCTTGTTCAATACAAGAATCCAAAAATCGAATCAATCCATCATAAAAGCCTTTGATATTAAGCAATGCAATTATCTTATCGTGTAAATTTAGATGAGCCCATGATACTATATTGAGGATTTGTTCAAGCGTTCCTAAACTACCTGGCAATGCTATGAAAGTATCAACGTTAGATAACATAGTTGCTATTCTCTCGTACATACTAGGCACCTTAAATTCGTGGCCAAATATTGGACCTTCTGGATTGTTATCGACTAAAGGTTTTGATACGATCCCTACCACTTTGCCACTGTTGGAAGAAACACTGTTGGCAATACACCCTATTAGTCCCAGATTACCTCCTCCATATACCAACCTGATATTTTTTATGACCAAAAGATTACCAAGAATATTTGTTATTCTCATATACCCTTCATCTTTTCCTAAACTAGGACCACCAAAAGACACAATCGTTTGTAATTTTTGACCTGTTGCTTCCATCACAATATTTTTTGCAAATATCGTCAATTGGGATAATCCTTTTCGCTACAGAATATAAACAAAACGAATTGGAGTTTTATAGTTCATTTTCCACTTCTTCAATTAAAGCTTTTTAAGTTCCAATACGATATCCCTGAGTAACATGAAATTATCAAGTTCCAAGGTTTGACTTTCTGAAAAAAGGTGATTATTATCATCTATTCACTCCAAAAATTATAACTAATATTGTATGAATATATACTATATACATATAAAAAAAGTTGCAAATATTCAAATATGCCATATATAAAAAAAATTAACATGTAAAGACAGTTTATTATTACAGAATATATTTTACGCAAGTTAGAAACTCGTACAAAATGAAGAAACATACTTTCTCCACGGTTTACAATAATAGTTATCAAATAATCATATAGAACATTAAAAACAAATTCATGAAAAACACAATCAATGATCCATGGCATCACAATGACAATAAGACTTACCCTTTATTAAATGATATTATTTATCATTTTCAATGATATACGGCTCATTTATGGCGGCCAAGTTCCAATGTCATTTCTACTAACTAATATATGATCTTCATGTTTCAAGAACTTCTCAAATTTATTTATCTTCATCCTCTTCATCATTTTTCTTTATATAAACTAGCAAATGGAGCACGCGGTTCCCGCGAGCATATTTTTTTTAATGTCATTCTATGTGGATTAATGATGAAGATTTATCTAGATAACATGTGCTATAAATTTGCAGTAAAAGAATGGAAGAGAAGCAAATTATGGGGAAAGTAAATCATTAATTACAATTAGCAGTGTAATTAATTAGTCTAACTTAATTTGTAAGGCTATTTTGGGGATTTAATAATATATTTTTTACAATGTAGCTAAAACTCAAAGGTTAAAGTTGAAAATCAAAAGATTGGTGTCACAATGAGTTTCTTTATATAATAGTATATAGATAAACAATACTAAAAATAAAAAATATAAAATAACCATTTAAGTACACACTATTACATAAATACACAAAACATTACATAAGCTCAAAAAACAATGACTTAGAGGAAATTGGTACATTAACGTGTGAAATACAGAAAACATTTGATCATTGAACATCATAAAAGAATTTTACTGGACCATTTATTTGACGGCCGAATTGTTATTACGCTTTGGTTTTCTAACTCTATTTTGTTATGAAGTTTCCTGCCAAAAAGAACCACGTGAAGAAACCACATTAGTTGCGATTTATTATTGCTCTATATAATATAGTAAAATCCACTAATCCAGCCATGTAAAACACTTGTTATTTTGTTCACAGTTCGGTGTAGGCCCGTGCTTATTAGTTTGGGCCTAGTAATTAGTATTCTCTCCGGGTCGGGTCTGGGCACCCAGATTGTTTTACAGAAGTGATCATCAGAGTGCCAAAACCTCTTTGATGCCGAAAAACCCTACTGACTGTCAACATTTGAAAATACCTGTTCAGTGTTCAACAACAAATTTATACTTTTTTTTTTTTTGGTTTCCCCTTATGATAGCAATGAATGTAAATGGAGGCCATATTTGAACTACTTTCATGTTTATTTGTTGGTATTGGTGTTGCTGTAGCCAAAGCCATGTTATGTCTCCTCCGCAGACACTACTGCCATGCTGTAAGAATAACAACATCATTTCATTCTTTTTCTCTTTCCACTACTCCCAATTTTGATACCGAAACTATTAGGAAAATTGTAAATGAAGAGAAATGGGATGATGATAGGTTAGTTGGATTCTTTGATTCGGCTTTAGCTCCCATTTGGGTATCCAATACTTTGATTCTACTCAAACAAGACCCTGTTTTAGCTTTCAAGTGGTTCAAGTGGGCCGAATCCCAAAATGGGTTTCGGCATACCACACAGAATTACTGTGTCATTGCTCACATTTTGTTCTGCTCTAGAATGTATGTTGATGCCCACAATGTTCTTCGCGAATTGGTATGCGGTGTTAGTGGCGTCACACAACTACGTTTATCTTCTATATTGGATACCTTGTGGTTGACGCGGAATGTCTGTGTTCCCGGCTATGGGGTGTTTGATGAGTTCTTTAGTGTATTGGTTGAGTTGGGCTTGCTTGAAGAAGCTCATCACTGTTTCTTAAGGATGAGAAAGTTTAGATTTATTCCTAAAGCACGGTCTTGTAATGCGCTCTTACATAAGTTCACAAAGGAGGCACGTGGAGCGTTGGCACACAAGTTTTTCAATGATATGATTCTGGCTGGAGTAGCTCCATCGGTTTATTCTTACAATATATTGATTGGTTATTTGTGTAAAGAAGGGGACTTAGAAGCTGCAAGAAGCCTGTTCGGAAGAATGAAAGATACGGGTGTCCTTCCTGACGTTGTTACTTATAATTCCCTTATAGATGCCTACGGAAAATTTGGGGAGTTGGAGAATATGGTTAGTGTATACGAGGAGATGAAAGCAGCAGCTTGTTCTCCTGACATTATTACGTACAATACAGTGATTAATTGTTTTTGTAAACATGAGAAAATGCCATTGGCATTTAACTTTCTTAGGGAGATGAAGGAAAGATGCATTAAACCTAATGTTGTAACTTATAGCACATTTGTTGATGCTTTTTGTAAAGAAGGAATGTTGGGACATGCAATTAAGTTTTTTGTGGATATGAAGCGAGTTGGTCTAATTCCTAATGAATTTACTTTTACTTCTCTAATTGATGCAAACTTTAAGGTGGGAAATACTCATGATGCCTTGAAGTTTGTAAAGGAGATGTTGGAAGCCACTCCGAAATTGAATATTGTCACCTACACCGCACTGCTAGATGGCCTATGCAAAGAAGGGAATATAAAGGGAGCGGAAGAAGTCTTTAAGGCCATGCTGAAAGAAGGGGTGGTGCCTAATGAAAAAACTTATACTGCTCTTATTCATGGGTATCTTAAAGCGGAAAGGATAGAAGACGCTTTACGAGTTTTTCAAATTATGAAAGACAACAAAATTAGACCTGATTCAGTACTCTACGGAACCATAATCTGGGGACTTTGCAACCTGGGAAAGTTCGAAGATGTAAATATGTTACTGACTGAAATGAAGGAGCACAACGTAGAAATTAGTGTTGAGATATACTCCACACGCCTAGATGCTTATTTCAAGGCAGGGAAAGACACAGAGGCACGAAATCTACTAAATGAAATGCAGGAAAGAGGTATGGCCCCTACATTAGTGACATATTCTTCATTGATCAACGGTTTGTGCAGATCGGGATCTGTTGAGGAGGCAATTGGTTACTTTGATTTTATCAAACTTAGCACCTTGCAACCTAATACAATTGTTTTTACATCATTAATTGATGGCCTTTGTAAAAATGAACGCATTGAGGATGCTAAAAAGCTTTTCCAGGAGATGATTGATAAGGGCTTAATTCCAGACAAAATTGTGTATACGTGTTTGGTTGATGGAATTTTGAAGCAAGGAAATATTCAGGAAGCCTTAGATATGGTAAAGAAAATGACTGAAGCTGGTGTGGAGTTAGATCTTCATACGTACACATGTTTGATTAACGGACTCTCGAGATGTGGTCAACTGCAGCAAGCGAAGGATTTGCATTATGAGATGATTGAAAAAGGCATTCATCCAGATGAAGTTGTTTATGGTTGTCTCATACGGAAGTATCACGAGCTTGGCCACTGGGAAGAAGCTGATTCCCTGATAAATGAAATGACGAAGAAGGGTCTCACTCCTTACAGATTTTCCACACCTTAGTCAGTTTAGAGCTGTGGTTAATGTGTTGCATTGGCCTACCTCTCTGCCTTGAAGCATGAAATTTGACAAAGGAAATAATTATGAGCATTCTGGAGTGACCAAATCTTCAGCAATGGAGTAAGGCGCTAGTACTGAACAAGATTGTATCACCAACACGCTATTTTAAGGTTTGAATCAAGGTTCTTTATTTTGATTTAGTGTTAAGCAAACATATGCACATTGATGTTAGAGTATACTATTCCAGACCTCTTGATTTGCCTTCTATTTATGTACGGTAGGGAAACACATATTGGTCATTGCTATATGCTACCATACCGGCATTGGATAGATCTTTATTTTCCAACATACATTGTATGCACTGTGGGTTTCAATGTTGGTTGTTAGACTTCATCTATAAGTAAAAGTTAGTTTAAACTCAAGCTTACAGAATACCTCCTCATGTTGCCTTTTCTTACAGAAATATTGTATTTTATCTCTTCTGTCAATTGCTGGAAAAAGATCAGAAACCTCTAGAGTTGAGGGTAAAAGTTGTGGATGTGCCATACATATTGTTTACTTCATTAAAGCAATCAGTTAAACTTGCAGTCTCTACCTAACAGAAAAAAATAAGGAACATGGAATGTTGCAGTGAAGTCTTGAGAGATAGTGCCACAACATGTGAGTTTAGTAAATGTCATATCTTTGATTGACCAGAACCTAATAGTCGGTCATAACAACAAAAATGGAGTCTGTAAAAGCTATTGAATCTTTGGGAGTATTTAATTTGCTGAACTGAGTAATGTGAATGTGTTTCAGGGGAGGCGATTCAACCTTTCAATCTCTCTGATGTTGTTGGTGATAAAAAACAAGCCAACTAAGGGGTTGTACTGTGCTGTCCATTGATTAATGAATGTTAATGCAGGAGCCACATTGGCGAGGTATTACTTTTTATATATTGCTTAGCAGTTTTTTCTTATTAAATAGCTTTCTCTTTCGTATTATGCTATGCTATGCATGCTATAATACACACAAGTTTGACATAGGTACCCGTAGGAGTACATGGAATATGAATGGGAGTGAAGGACCCAGCAGTTAGGAAAGGACTCTGTACGGGAAAAACATGAAATGTAAATTTAAGAAATATTTGATGTTTTTTCTTTGATTTGCAGGTTTTAAAGTAGAGGTGAAGAAAAAAAGTAAATAACATGGACGTACTAAATTTGACATGCTAGGGTTGATATATTAGTCGCACAGAGGATATTATTACTATTAGAAAATGTAATTTATTTCAAATTTGTTCTTTGTGGCGGCCCTCTGAACAAATTTCCTTAGTGTCCTAGAATCCTTCAGTATGTGCCTAGGTTCTATGTATCCCTTTTCATATTATGGTACCGTTAGTTGAAGTTTGCTAATAATGGTATTATAAATTATTGTGATAGATTGTAGATTATCAGAATGCTAAACTAAAACATTCACCATGTCTCAGTTAGTTGCAAAATTAAATCGAAGAATTTATCTATGCTAAAAATAGGGAATGATTTGGGGAACTGGGATTAGGAATCCAGATAATTTCTTTTAAGTGCAACTGATAAATTTTAAATGATTCTTAAATATGCCTGCATTATTAACGCCATAAACACACTTAATACACAAAAACTGCAGTTCAAGTAGTTTGTGTGATCTGATTTCAGTCCAAAAATTCAGTTTTAAGCATAGAACTTACAAATAAGCTATTTTGTTGAAGTTATCATATTTCTTTTTCCGAACCAAGTTACTTTCTATTGATTCTAGTTCATTGTTGCTTTCAAATAATAATGGAGAAACTTTTTCTTATGGGGAGGCTAAATGATAATCAATTAGAGCACTTGATATATTGGATGTGTTGTAAAAATCCATAATAAATTGAGTTTGGTGCTTCCTGCTAGACCTAATTATGCCCTTTACGTATTTTTTTATTTTTCGTTAAGATTTGTCATGTTCTGGATTTGCATACATAACAGTTTCTGCACTACCGAGGAGATTATTGGGACAATCAAAGTTTCAAATTGGCATTGACAAACGTTACCTATCCTTTTTTGGTGTCTTAGATAGTACCCTGTACTCTTGAAGTCCAGCAGAACATTCATCACTTAGTTCTCTTAATACTTATTTTCCTTGGTCTCTGTGCTTAGGTATATGCTGTTTTCTTCATGCCTTAAGGTATTTGCAATCCGAATCACAAATGATAATATTCATTTTAATCTCTTATTCCCAGCCATTGGAGATGCAATCATTTTTGTAATTATGTTGGAGAATGCAGAGCATACTCTGAAACTAATTAACTAATTTTTGGGTATCGCAGGGATGGTGAAGATGGGATCTTTCTCTTGCAGAGCTGATGAGAAGCCTGATTTAGCCTTTAATGGTGATGAGATGGAAGTATTATTCATAATATCTTATGGAAACAAGATCAAGTTGCATTCTCCAATTGATTGGCGAGTGAGCATCTTATTAATGGCATATATCATCTGCTGACAATTACTGCAAATTTGAGACTTCCGCAAATTGGTAAGCAACCGTTTTTTTTTCATCTAATATACATGCAGGAAAAAAATTGGATTGTATTCCATAAAACTCTAGATTACTACTAGTCTGTTCTCTATTGTACTGAAAAAAATTATAAACCTATTATTAGGAATATGTGCCATTTGTGTTGTGTGCGAAAATTTAACCCTGTTAATCTCTTGTTAAGTGCTTCTTTTACACGGCGTGTTCTGATTGTAAGATTGATTCTTATGGTACCCTTGTCATTAGCATCTACATCTTCTTTAGGTAATCTAGTCCTGAGAACCAGTGATTGACTATTAAGTCATACACAACTTCTATAACTTGGCTCGTACCCTTCCTTAAAATAAATTTCACTTAACAGCATTGCAAGGTTATCCTATACCCTTACGACTTGTATTTTACCGGAACAAGTTTTTATTTATTCATCAGATCAATCAGATGGTGATTTGAAGCTCAGCTAATTTTCTCTCGTGACGACCCAATAGAACAGAATACTTTTGTACTCATTCATTCGAATCTATTCAAGTACAACTTGATACTGAAAAAGATATTTAACAAGTACAACTTGATACTAAAAAGATATCTAACGACACAAGCAAGTTAGAAGCCAATGCTGAAAGAACAAAAACTTTCAAAGGTGCATCAAATGATTTGAGCTTGAAGACTGTAAATAACTGATAACCCTACATTAGTTGTGGAAGAAAAATGTGATTTGTTTGTAAGATTTTATTTTACTCGTAATCAGGGTCTATGCATCTTTAGCTAGTTTGGGTAGAATCCATCATTTTTTAATACAAAAAAATCTAACCTAGGTCTTCACTTATATTTGTTAGGAAGGCGGCATGTATAATGCAAAGCTCAATTAACTTTGGATCCATCGAAAGGATATGGGGGTTCAAGCTAGCAGTAAACAACCAAATAAAATCATTACGAGAATCTAAATGTAGCATATTAAAATGATAAACAACTTATTTGCCAAAGATGATGCTAAAGATCTTGTACGACTCTCTTTCTTCATATCATCCTCTCCAGTGAACTCACTTCAGTACATTTTTAGCCACATTCTGTCATTGCCCTTTTTTCTACCAACTTCATTCTTAACCTACTCCTATCCCCCAAAAAATCTCTTGTCACATTATTATAAATAATATAAAGTTCAGCATAGAATTAGTTATTAGCAGATAATAGCTAAATTTCATCCAAAGACGGAAAAAAAAAACCATAAGGGGGAGGGAGGCATTATTGCATAATCGAGTTGTAAGAAAAGTATAAGTGATAGAAGAAAAGAGTATTAAAGAGGATTAAAAGGATAGATAAAGAAATATGAAACAGTTAACGAAGAGAGCAGTTTCGGGGAGCTGATAGAGAGAACTATGATTTATGCTGACTTCTGGGTCTAAATATCGCCCTAGTCTGACACAAAAAGCACATAGAACGCAAATGCTCTTGTCATTCGAATCTAAATTGCATATCAGACTTCAGTTTGTGATTAATGCCTTCTTTAACTGGGAATTATGCCCCTTATCCAGTCCTAATGCTGAGCTTCTGGTTGCATTCATTCGTTATGAGTCAATTACTGCCACCTTATATCCTCATAGCATGAAATGTTTTGTATCTCCGTGCAGGTTGGACTCGTTGTAGGTCGACTGCAAGAATATGCTAGACAAATTCCTATACTTGCCATTGGGCTCGTCGGAACATGCATGATGGCCCATCGAACCCTGTCTAAAGATTCCTATAGCTATTAAACCTGGGTGGAATGACTTAGGGACATCTCCAAGGTGGGCTATAACCCTTTCTTGTTTTGTTTTTTGAGGAGATTGGGTAAATATAAAACCTAGGTTATAAAGGCCACAAGCTTCTATACAATGAATAATTTCTACGATAAATGGTTAGTTACATGTATAGATCGTTGATTCTTGGACCTACCCACTAATGAATTTATTAATTGACAACACTTGGCACATGATTAATTTCCTTTTGCTTCCTCAACATTGTAGTATTTGCTTGTATTCTCTGAATCATTGAACTTATGGTTTTCTAAGTATATCGGGTGTATAACTGTATATGAAAAATATATTTACTGGGTAAAATCCAGCATTGATTCTCCCACTGTCCCACATATACAACAAGAATGACTATGTATGGCTATTGGTGTTTTTTCCATGCATGTGCGAGTTACTCGTGTTATATGCCACATTGCCAGTTTTTGGACTAAATCATTGATTGCAGATTCTATCTCTATTTTTTTTTTCCTGACAATGAATTTACTGCTGCATGTATGGTAGGAATACTGAACATACATGTAACCAAAAAGTTCATTTGCAACTAATGTTTAGAAGTTTTTTTTTCCCTTTTATTTCACATCTAAATTACGTCTAAAATAGACCCAGGATAGAACGCTCCTTGCCAGGCGCGCAACCAGCCCCAATACGGTGTTAGCAAGCACTACGTCGTCAACATAATGTATAGGACTAAAAAAAGAAAAACTAAAAGACTAGAAAATGAAACTTGGATTGACCTTTAGGTATATATATTGATTTCGTCAATATAACTGTAGGACTAGAAAGAGAGACTTGGTTTCATTGACCTTTAGATTCATTGACCTTTTGGTATATATATTGATGTGATGATCAACGCTATTAAGTATTTCCTTAAACAAACGCAAGATGCACTCACTCACAAGTCACAACGTCTCCTTATTACCTAGAGCTTCCTTCATATATTGTTCTCCTTTTAAGATATTTTTTATCTTCACTGCATTTTTGTTAATATTTTTAAGATATTACTTGGCTGTAATAATGTTGTTTATTCTTGGGTCAGAATCTTTAATTTCGTGTTTATTCATACGCATCTAAATACTAGTGCCGATGTCTTATTACAAGGTGATTCGTATGTGCACACTTTGTGAGATTATAAGGTTTACCTAATTTATAAGTTGAAATATGAACTCTATAAAATACATTTCGTGGTAAAAAAGAGTATTTTGAAATTAGTTCATGATATGCTAAGCTCGTTTTTGAATAAAAAAGTTAATTTATGTGTTTTATGAGTTATGACAAATAATCAATTCTAAGTAACTGTTTACACATGCAAAACATTATTCTCTCCTTAAATTTTCTTCTACTTGTGTTCCTTTCGTGGTTGTGGACATTATCTTTGTAGTTATTTTTGCCTCGAATTGGCATATGTAGATCCCAAATGCAAAGTGAATTGGTGGAAAATGATTTTTTTTTCTTCATATTTTCGAAATAATCTTATTTGGGGTGTAATCGTCGGCTGACTTGGCAGTTTGATAAAACACTACACGTCAGACTAATTCAGAGTTCTGCTAGTACCAACTTTGTCCTTTGCATACATGTACTCCAAACAACATGTCGAGGGGAGTTGGATCTTTAATGATTTCAGATTGTACTTGGGTCGTCCCAAGCTGCCTACGTATTTCATTGAGGGAATCAAGGTGAACGTAGTTCATTTGTCTGTTTTGAAGGCCGAGCACTGATTGGGTTGCGTGATTCACTTGAAATTGCATTGCGCGACTTCACGGTTTGATCATATCTCTTTGTAGGTAGGTCGAAACCTCGATCCGCTTCATGGTACCAAAATTAGACTCATGTAGCTTTCTGGTAATATACGACATATGTCGAGAATACATGTTTGAGTTTTCTGCGTGTCGAGCAAATCTGCGTGGCTTTACAATTTGGGCCATATCTCCTTGCACGTATGGCAAAAACTTGATCTGCTTTTTGATATGGAACCACATCTTGAATATATTTCCAGGCATAAAAGGCACATATTAAGGGGACATTTCGAGCATTCAACATGTCGAGTTCCCTGCATGTCGAAAAAATCTGTGTGACTTTAGGGTCCGGGCCTTATCTCTTTGCATGTATGCCGAAACTTTGATTCTGATTCTTGATATGGAACCGCATCTCGGATAGCTTTCCATGCATATAAGGCACATGTCTAGGGGACATGTCGAGCATTATGCATGTTGAGGAACATGCATGTCGAGCAAATCTGTGCGGCTTTACGATTTGGGCCATATCTCCTTGCACGTATGTTGAAACGTTGATCTGCTTCTTGCTATGGAACTGCGTCTTGAATAGCTTTCCAGTCATATAATGCACATGTCGAGGGGACATGCCAAGCATTTTTCATGGGGGTGTAACACGTCGATCATGTAGTGACATGTCGATGCTCGACATAGGGTCTCAAGATTACTCCCCTAACTTTGTCTCCCCGTTTAGGGTGAGTGGAGGGGTATCATTAGGCAAAAAGGGAGGGTTATGTCGAGTTTTAGCCAAAAACTCGACATGCTCGCCAAATCTCGCGCAACTCTACCGTATTGGGCATAACTTTCACTTAGACCTCTAAGTTGCAATCCACTTGTTGCATTGCGACCTAGACATACGTGGCTTTCCAATTAGATTTTGTAAGATTCCTAATTCGTTATATAAAAATATTGATTATCTTTATAGGGTTTACTGAGTTCTACTTTATCGCCTTTTAATGCTTTTGAAATTTATTGGTCAATTAATGTTATTGTGTCATCCATGTCACGTATTGTTAATATATTATAACATATTCAATTCATCTTGCAAAATATATCGGTCAACACTCTAGCAACGTGTGCATTGATGGCTAGTTTAAATAATAATTCTAGTTAAATTAAGCTAGGAATTATATTTTTAAAATACATTATTTTGTAATGCAAAAATAAAAATGTCTGAAAAAAAAGAAAAAAAGACTGAGATTCAGCTCTTTGGCTTGTATTTGTACCAAATCCATATTTTCCATGTGGAATATAATAGTGATTACTTTCATTATTACTAGGAAAAAATGCAGGAACCTATCCAACATTTGCCCGCTTTTACACTTTTCTATCCAACGTTTCATTTTTTACACTTTCCGTCCAACGTTTCATTCCGATCACACTTTACGGTCTAACCTTTAATTTCGGCCTATTTTCGCCCAAAAACGTCACTTTGTGACAAAATGACGCATCGCTGGCGTCATTAAGAGGGGTATTTTCGGTACTTTACTATTTTCAACGGCTAACTCTTTCAAAAATATTTTAAAACCAATTAAATCCTAAATTCGGCCCCAAATTCAATTTTTCGGCGAACCCTAAAAATTCCAAACCAAAAATTACCAACAAAATCACCAAATTAACGCCACAATCATAATCGAGTGATGTCAGAGACTACTGTTATGGAGGATTTTCATTGCAAGTGCGGGTTTCCAGCGGTTACCAACCTCTCCTTAACTGATAAAAATCCGGGTCGTCGGTTTACGAAATGTTACAAATGATCCAAAGGATGTGGGTTGTGGTTCTGGGTTGATGAACCACTTTTGTCATCGTGGAAGAGAGGTTATACCGATGTTGAGGAGAAGAATCGAAAAGGCCGAAGCCAAACTGAAGGAATTCGAAAAGGGAGACATTGAACCTAACGTGCAGTAGAAGAACACTGAGTTTGAGTTGGAGAATAAGAAGTTGATGAAGAAGATGAAGAAGCTTGAAAAGCGTGCTAGTAATTTAGAGTCCAAAAATAGGAAATTATTGATAGTCCTTTGTTGTT
Source organism: Linaria vulgaris (assembly GCA_948329865.1). Taxonomy (NCBI): domain Eukaryota; kingdom Viridiplantae; phylum Streptophyta; class Magnoliopsida; order Lamiales; family Plantaginaceae; genus Linaria; species Linaria vulgaris. The sequence continues at coordinate 55,333,167 of OX415249.1, read as the reverse complement.
TCCTATTTTATGTATTGTACTACAACTTGTTTAAGTAGCCATTTGTTATCAGATTTCGAGATTATAGTCTGCTGAAACAGAGAGTGTGTTTGACATTATTAAGTAGACATTTGTTATCTGATTTCGAGATTTGTAACGTTATGCATATGTTGACTAAAAACTGAATTAAACTGAAACATAAGAAAATAACATAAATTGTTAACAAATCCCCACAAAAAACAAAATAAACCCTTGACAAAAAAGGGTAGAACGGGGGGGGGGGGGGGGGGGGGGTCAACAGTGATTACAAAATAAACTATACGAGAATCATGTTATATTCTACTTCGAATCTGGTCACGATCCTAATGGGTGGGATGGGAAGCTTCTTGATGCGGAAGCAGTAGTCCATTATGTTGTAGTTCACCAACCCCTCTGCTGCAAATCTCTTCTCCATATTCGAAGGCTGCATAAGAGGTGCAACAAATATTAAAAAAAACGTGAAATATCATAACTATGATCATTATATACGAAGTTGAGGAGCATATCTTACATTTTTGAAGAGACGTTCATAAACAGAGTTTGTCTTCACAGCCTCTGTCATCCGGTTGTAGGTGACCCCAGGTTTCCCATAGAACTCGGTGAAGAGTTCAAGTCGCGTCTGCATTATCCGCAGACGGTCCAGAATCTCCACCGGTTTAACTACAACTCCCCTCCTCTCCGTGAATACATCAACAAGTTCCTCGTAAACTCGTTGCATACTAGCCTCGGTATAGCTAATGTCAAACTGGACGCGGCGAAGAAGTTCTTCCATAAGAACCAATTCTTCGCCGACGGACCACACTTAAACTACAGCCAAAAGGAGGACCACACGACGAAAAGTAAATAAATTAAATTTTGGATTTGGGGATTCTTACCATAATCGGGTGTAATTTGACCTTCATGAATAACGTCAACGGGGGTTCTAACTCTCCACACTATTGTTAGATTCTATAGATCGAGTGGATAAAACAAGAAATTGAGCTTCGATTTCGTGGATTTGCTTTCAAAATTGGAAATTAGGGTTTCTGGAAATTGGCGGGTTTTTAAGAAAATGCCGCGTTAATGGGTTATAATCGTTATTTGTTAATTTATTTAATTTTTAAGTAAATAAATAGTAAAGTAACAAAAATACCCCTCTTAATGACGTCAGCGATGCGTCATTTTGTCACAAAGTGACGTTTTTGGGCTGAAATAGGCCGGAATTAAAGGTTAGACCGTAAAGTGTGACCGGAATGAAACGTTGGACCGCAAAGTGTAAAAAATAAAACGTTGGATAGGAAAGTGTAAAAGCGGACAAACGTTGGATAGTTTCTACATTTTCCCTTATTATTCACTAATTGCGTGATAATATAAGTGTTCGTTTTATTACTTTTAAGTTTTAACATATTTTTTCACGTGACGAAAACTCCATAATAAGTTAATAACTCAGAATGCTATGCAACCTGGGTCCATAGATTGTCTTGTTGTACATAATGGTAATGACTAATGAGTAATGCTTTTGGAATTCGCAATGGCTCAACTCCAAATCTGCAGTAGTTTGCGGACATTAATTGCCTTTGAAGCAGACGTACTTCTAATATAGTTTTTTAGGTAGTTAAGGAATATACTTGTGCACATCTTAGTAAATTTTATCACGGTACGTAACCGCAAAATCTAAAACTTTATAAATGCAAGTAGTCATTTCATTCTAGTACTCTTTAAACTGATTAATATATATATCAGATAATATTGAATTTCATCACTCGTACTTGCCTTCTATTATTTGAGACTGCAACACACATTGCATTATTTGGTAAAAACATAATTTCTAGTACTGAACTGAAAGATAAGTTTAACCTGTGTACGCAACAAAGCTTTGTTGGGATCACAAAGGGAAGGGAAATTAATATTTATTTAATTTTCGTAAGTGCATTATTTACTGTACAAAAATAGTAGGTTTGGTCCAAATTCAAAGCAACTAAATAACGGCGCATTTGGAACCCCATGAAGCCAAAACCTTTATTATTTAATATGGCGGTTGTCTTGACATTAAATAATTAGAAGGGATGAGCTGAGATGATTTATATGCATAAAAGTACAATCACAACCTACTTTTACCGACTTATACAGGGTCCCCATTACAATCCATAATCCATCCAAACCTGATATTAGCCCAAACTAAATAATTAATAAGGCATTTTAAGGCCATCCAAATGCGCCGTAAGTATATGTGCAAGTACAACACTTTCTCGCTTGACATAATCAAAGTAAAATAGAACATAAATTCTTCATTTAATTTTATGTCATTTGCTAGAGTTTCATCATTCTTTTTCAGAATAAATAAATAAGATATTCTTTTTTTTTTGTTGAACAATGAACAAAAGCATACATTAATGCAAGACAACAATTTAGTATAGGGCATAAAAGAACGAGGAGTTCAACGTTATTTAGAATTTCGATAAAATAAAATTAAAGAATGTATTTGAGTATGAGGAAAACAAAGAGACAGTCCACTCGCGCTCTATGCCCCTAAAAGCAGAAACACGTTCTTCACATAAAAAACGTAACGCACCAACAAGGGATACTAAAGGCCTCCACCCCCCCACTCCAACAAAAAGACTCGCAAATTTCTCGCGTCGTAACTCTCGAAGCAGCATATATGGGAGACATGATAATGCATAAATACCACATATACGGAAAAGGCTAGAATACCCTGAAAGAAGGCCTCGTCGAAGGTCTCTCGTAAAAAGTTTCAGCCAAAGCCTCGTATATCAAAGAGGGGGTCGACCGTGCTTCCACCTCCAACGAAGGATTACCGACACCTGTGCAGATCCCATAGAAAGTCAACTTGGAGAAAAATCACGCATATCATAAAAGAACGTCAGACTTTATTAATGCAAGGTCTCCTTAACTCACGGACGACACTCATTAAAACACTGTCAGCAGATCCATCCACCACGAAGCAACACTTATAAGTTGCCATTCCCCCCTATATATGCGGGATACTATAAATAAAAGAATTGTAAATCAACTCAGATTGAGATAATACACTTAACTCTATATCCATCTTAGAAGCAATATATTTTCCTTTTATTATCAAGTTATCTCTTTCTTTTATACTTAAAGGATCTCCGTAATTTATAAATCTTCATTTGTATAAACTCTCATATTCAAACACTTTCTCTCTACTAATCACGAAAATTGCATTCCGAACCACATATTTATGATAATTAAGGAATTACCCAAACCCGATTAATTTCGTGTTATCAAATTTATTTACCAATGATTATTAAGATTAATATTTTGATTGTTAACGTGGAAAATCATCCTATGTAATTTGCTGTAATTGGGGTACTTTTTGGTAATTGAAAGTAGGGCCACTAGCAAGAAACCCCCATGTGTTATGGAAAAGAGGCAAGAAACCCCCCTATGAAAACAAAATAGGCAAAAACACCCCCTGTGTTAAACAAATCATAGCACACTGCCCCCTTCTCTTTCTTTATACGTATTTTCTTTCTTTATACGTATTTTCACCAGAAATGACTCATTTACCCCCAAATTAAAAAATAGTCATTTCTTCTCCCACCATTTTCCCATTTTATATTTATGCTTAATTATTTTAAAAAAATATATTGGATTCTTGAACGCATCTAATTATGTTATTGTAAATTTTAAAATTAACTTATTCTAATATTTAAATGAACTTATATTTTCGTAATATTTATTAAAATATATAAGTACTTTAATAAATTAATATAATTAAATGAAAATTTATTTTTTTAATTAGTGAAATCCAAAAAAAAGTGAAAAATGTCATCTTCCCCAGAAATAATTTTTGGCAAAATTATTGGGCATAAATAATAATTTTCTCCTTTTTTTACACCAGAAATAATTTTATGTAAAATCTTGTTATATTTCATGTGATGAACTTCTATGAGTTTTCTAAATTTGTACTACTTTAATTGTACGTACAAGTCCAAAAGAAAATTTACATTTCAAAATATTTTAGAAGAGATACATTTCAAAATAAGAGTTTTACCGACAATTTTTTAACAATACCAAAAAATTACAGCAAAAAATGTAGGCAAAAGTGCATAAGTTTTTTGAAGATGGATAATTTGCAATTATGTCGAAATTATATGGACTTATTTGAAGTTTTTAATTTTTAGAGGTTATTCAGATAGTTTTCTAAATTATTGGCATTATTTGTCTATTATCATAATATGAGGGATTGTTTTGTTGCTTCTTTTCATTTCACAGGGGGATTTTTTGCCCGTTTCAAATAACACAGGGGGGCTTTCTGCCAAAAACCCAAGTTATTTTATAAGAGAATATTAATTTCCACTCTCACTTCTTGGCAAGTGTATCACACTCTCGTACACAAGGGGGTTATTTGCTACGTATTTCAATACACAGGGGGGTTTTCTGCTTCTTTTTATTTCACATGAGGGTTTCTTGCCTGTTTCGAACAACACAGGGGGGCTTTCTGCCAAAAACCCTTGAAAGTATGAGGGGATAGTTTATGCTAACTTATCTCAATCCCACTGATTATAATAAAGTTTAGAAAATAAACAGCACTTACTCTCCTTCCCTCCCTCCCTACTTATTGTCCATTAGACTCTCTCTCTCTCTCTCTCTCTCACACACACACACACAGTCACACAGTCACACACAGTGATAGACAGTAATAATAGCAGTAGCAGCAGAGCATATATATATATACAGCGTTAATTAAACCCTCACAGTGTGGGTAGGTGCTGTTGAGAAGGTTTGTCTAAATAGGTTTGTTGACAAGGGGTTGGGGGTTTGAATGAGCGAGTGAGCATTAATTAACAAAAAAGAAAAAAAAAATTAAGAATGGCAGAAGACGAATCCAAGGGGCGAGGAGGAGGAGGATTTCAACAACAACAACAACAACAACAACAACAAGAAGCAAACAACAACAGCAGCAGCAGCAGCAGTGGCGAATTGATGACGATGATGATGGCTAATAATAATGCTCTTGTATTGGATTCTGTTCCTCCAGGATTGAAGCACGATACCGGTCTCGCTGTCGAGTGGTCTCTCGAAGAACAATACATGCTCGAGGATGGACTTGTAAAGTATGCACACTCCACTCTCCTTCCTTCCTAACCTCATATGTCCTCTGTTGTTCCAATTTTGTTTTCATTTTCAGGTATGCCAATGAACCACATATAATGCAGTACATTAAGATCGCTTCCTCACTCCATGACAAAACTGTACGCGATGTTGCTCTGCGATGTAGATGGATGACCGTAAGTTTCTTACCACCAATTCCGCTTACTTGTCATCCCCCCTTCTTCAATTTCATACCGTTTTTAACAGAGGAAGCGAAGGAAACAGGACGATCAAAATCTCGGGAAGAAAGTAAAAGATAGTAAGGTAGGTTTTCTAACTATGTTACTTTGGCCTTAGATAGATCTCTACACATTCACGAGTTGTTGGAATTATATTTCCAAGATATAATTCCAAGATAAAGCTGACTTTTATATTTCCATTTACTGAAATGTCGAAACAAATAATTGTTGAAACACTGAGGTCTATGATCATTACGGTGTGCCTTCTGCCTTGTTTCATACCGGATTCAGTCTCAAATGCTAAAGCTATTGAATCTCATTTGTGAAAGCTATTTGATCATCTTGCCAAACTTTAAGTTGCACTTGACTGATTGATGATAAAATTGAATACCTTCCTCTTTTTTTTGTGAGGTGTAACTTATTCTTTTTTATAGAAATTAAAGCCTCTCTGTATATAGCGCCACAAATTATATCCCAAGCCCTTTTCCCACAATTTTCAACAGCTCTCAGCGTGGGCTGACTTAAACTTCAGTCCTGTTATGTGAATAGCGGGCAAACCCACTACCATGTGTGGATATGCTATGACATCATTTTCTGGAGTAGAAATAATTGTGCTATCTCTGAATGAACTACAATACAAGATTGTACACATGGATTCCGTTCCGGGAGTATGTTTCAGTCCGCTAAATAGTAGAGACTTTTTGCTATGTTTTGAGATCATTTCGGCAAGTTTCGTTTTTTTTTTTATAAACACTGTAGTTGCAAATAACTTGAGAAATACTTGTGTGTTTCTTTTTGTCTTAGACAAGATAAAAAGTTTTGGTACTTTCCGAGGAAAAGAAAAGAAACTTTGAAAAATAATAACAATATTATCAAAATGGAACAGCTATATTCCTCTCTAAGCACAATAATGATATCCTGCAAAATCTGTCACCATTTCATAGAAATGGTTCTGTGAAACATCACCATGTAGTTAATGACTTGAAATCAGCCCCATAAGATCAGTCCTGTGGAATCCGCCAAATATTTCTAAAAACTTGCAAGAAATCTTGTAGCGTCTTGTTTCCAGCATTCTCCTCCAAGTTGGCTTAAAAGACTCATATAATACCTCTTCTTAAAAATCCTTATTAAACGCGAAGAGGAGGCTTGATGATCCAGAATATATCGGGAGCCATGTGAGACAACTCTGAATACTATTTCATACTATTTTGTAATAATTTTCATTCATCTACTGCAAAAAGTGATCAATGGAAAATAATAGATATCTGAATTTGAAAACTTACGATGTCTATTCATTTGTACTTCAAAATCAATGAGAAGACGGGTATTACATATTTCAAAATCTCTTCGCAGGAGAAATTGGAGTCATTTTTGAAGAATAGCGTGTCGCCGACATTGTCAAGGAACATGCCTGCACATTTTCTGACCGCCAATCATCATCACCAAAATGACATGCTTTCAGGAGGTTTGTTCCATTGATGTTGGGATTAGCCATTTTTCTTTTCTTTCCCCCAAAAATTATTTAGCATATCCTTGAGAAGAAGTCATTTTTCGAAACTGATACGACATGTTCTATTTTATTTCAAAGGATTGGTGGGGTTTTCTTCTTGGTTATGCACACTACTTTTGTATGGATTATGGATGCTAACATGAGTAACGGTGTTTACATTTACTTATGATTTTATTTTGTTCATGTCTAATGAATTAAGTTTAAAATTTGGGATGAGCATTCATATATCATATGATGTATACCATTGCTTGTAGAGCTCTCGTTTCTCGATGTTGCGCTTTCCTAATACTGCCCGCACTTGGTAAAGATTATTGCCGATTTCTAGATGATCAAAGGCTTTGTTTAAATTGTCCCATGAAGGATCTAGTGTCTGGATTGCATTTTCTTTTTAATTCCATGATTAACTATAGCCAAATTCTATGTTATAGATATACTACTTTCACAGCTGTTGGAGGAGAATCATGCAACTCAAAATTCTAGTCTTCATCTGTTTTTGACATGGAAGGCGGACGGCCTTCTAAAGTAGAAGGGTGCATGTGTAATTTCGTTCTTTTGGGTAGTGAGTTTAGATCTTTTGGATCACACATGGAATGGAGGTAGTTGTTCGTAAACTACTTTGGGACATTAGCTAGTGATATTTGGTACTTTTTCAAGGTCTACCGCCTGCACTGTATCCACGGTGTTATTCACTTTGATAATTGGCCTATGCACGGCCTTTTTGATATTTTGAAAGTTATAGTAACATGGGAAATGATGAATGTAGAAATTGGCTGATACATTACCACCGCCATTTTTAGTGACTAGATACACAGGTAATAATTTAAACTAGGACTTGTGCATAAAATTTGGATTTTTGGAAGCGAATAGAATTGGAACTCTGGGTGAAGTGATTGGAGTTTGTTGACTGAACTTGATAAGAAACCATTCAGGGACTTGTTTGAATCTATGGGAGATAAAGCTGTGACTTCCACTTGAGTATGGTTTTAAAAAATAATGAAAAGATTAAAGTTTCTAAAATCAGCCTTGGTTTAATTTTACAAAACCATAAAACTAGCATCTTGACACTTAAACCTGCAGTGGAAACAGGCTTTTCTCTCAATTCTATATGACATAAATGGTTCTGGACTGGGTGGTTTGCCGTCCCTTCCAGTCTGGGAGAACAGATTCAAGCAGAATTTTGTAGAGGGGGAGGCTTATCAGTACCTGCAGTTTATCTGTCTCCTGTAAAGTGGAACAGAATGTTAATCTTGAAGGTGGTATCGGGTGATATGTGTTTGTTTATTCTCTTTTATTAATTGTGACCTCCTCAGTATATATATAGTTCTCTTTCTAAATGATTCTTATCACTTCCAAAATATGCTTATGCTTGTGGATCTGAATTGGCTATTGATCTTTAATCAGTTTCAAGGTAAGTATCTCTTGATTGTTGAACTTGTTTTGCCTTATGTCTCAGCCCTGAGTTGCACCAAAACACGGCATCTTTTGGAAGAAAATAGTGAGGCATTTGGTCGAATATCATCTAATATCTCGACACTGAAGGTAATATATGCAATGTCACATTCAAGGTTTTGCAGTTTGTTTCTCTAGTTTAAAATGGGTAGCATATCTGATCGATGATCATTTGGTAAGCGGATTTATTGCATTTACTATGTAACTAATGTAGTATAGTTACGTGATAAAGAAACTATATCCTTCCTCACCTTCTGAAGGTGCCAATTGTTTGCCGCTGACATAATCAATAAGTAGAGTAGCTACGTGATTTCATTTAAAAAATAATAGAATTTTTGAGATTCAGAGTAGCTTTTGACATAGAGATGAATCAAGAAAGCCGCAAAAAAGGGAACTTGGGAAGATGTGATGCTTATAGGGTGTTGTCATAGAGAAGAAAGAGTGGCAAACTAAAACTCTTCTTACAATGGCGGTTTGACACTGAAAGAACAAAAAAAAAAGAAAAATATGAACATCCAACGCAAGCCATTTGCCTTCATATAGTCACCACCTTTGGGCTTCTCATATTATATTCTACTGAAGTGGTTTGACTCACGACCCCCCTCCCCCAACTCACCTCTTTCGGATGCAACTTTTGTTACTTAAGAAAGAAGTTGAAAGCTTGGGGTTCTTTTGAATTTGAGTTTTCTAATCAGTATGTGCTCCGCTTTTAACATAATTTAATTTCTAAAATGTAAATATGTCTTTGAGAGCCGTCATAAGTGGGAAAGTGTTTTCTCAGAGAAAGTGCTTCTCAACTAAGCTGGTTGTGAATTCGGTGTCTAGATAGTCATAAATCTGCTTACATCATCCAGGCTGCGTTGAAATAGAAATTGATTGGAAAACATAAGTGTGGAAATGCCAAAGTGAGGAACGCAACTTCTAGGCGATGCTAGCAATTTTGGGAGTGTAGCATTTGCAACCTGTAACAGTTAATATGACTTTCAACTTTGGACGAGAAGATTTAGGTTGATCAGGTTCAAAGCATTCTTTAGTATTTATAGTTATGTTTATCCTAGTTTATTGTTAGTGTATTTGGAAAATGTATTAGGTAAATAAATCGTCTTGATTTTAGCTTGATGTCAGGTGAAGTCAAGTAGATGCTTTCCATTACTGAAGATGTTCCTTATACTTTTATGAACATAATACTAGAAAACATCTCCTTGCTCAAGGTTGTTGAGGACACCCATTAAAACTCAATAACTGTTGTAATCCTGACAGAAGATTGATAGGTTCATAACAGGATTGGCTGCAAAAGCTAAAGTAGCCCAAAGCACTTCCAAAAATTTGTAGTGATATCTTGTGAAGAGCTTTTAAATTGAGTTCTCCCTTGTTGGACAAAATTATTTAAAGGGACCTTCTTAACTGTAAGGAATTCAAAAATCTTCCGCATCCACTTTATCTCAGAAATCTCTTGTTGTTTGCATTATAGAAGCATGAAGTTACTCATAGTGTAACCTACCCGTCGATATTGACTTGCTCTAATGAAAACATACTAAAATCAAGAAAATATACTGCTCATCAGGATTGAGTTAGTGTCCTCTCTACGAGGCAGGGAAAAACCCCTTACGATTCTTTATTTGTTTACTCATCAGCATGTTTTACCTCTTGTTCTCTTCTGATCTTGACCTTTTATATCAGTTGCAGGAAAACGTGGATCTCTTTTTTCGCACAAGGAACAACATAGCCTCAATTTTGAATGAGTATGCCGCTACTGATAATCTGTTGTGTGTAATTTTGTTACTTTTTCTTAGTCTTATCTAATGAAGCTCCTTTTGGTTTTATGCCTGAAGAATGCAAAACATGCCTGGGATCATAAGTCGAATGCCACCACTTCCTGTTTTTTTAGACGAAGAACTTGCTGGTAGAATTTTCCCACGTTCTTCTCAGGTTTGGCCTTTTCTGCCTCTGGATATTTTACTACTTGAAAAGGTTGTCTTCGTATCTGATCAAAAGCTGTCAGGTTTCTTTGTTTTGCATCGGTAATTACTCCTGTATGCAAGGGTGATTTTACCTGCATTGCTTCATGTTTTTCTCAATAAAATCTCTTTTTGTCATATCATCACTTGTTTCTCAAGGACATAACAAACATAATATCTAATGTTACTTTTCCGTCTGTCATGTTGTTTACTATATAGAATCCCCTTGATATATTGCGACCTATTTCTTTTCTTCTGTGTGAAGTTTCAATGTGTAGCAGAGAAGTGTGAACCGTACTCTTCTATTCGTCCCTTCTCTCCCTCTACTTTACTGGCTGCACCGAAAAGTATCCTTGGAGTCTCACCATGTAGCATGGAATTTGTTTGAGTCATGGTGGTTTTGGGATCACTGATTATAGTTGATTTAACATTTGGTTTCTCTCTCACTTATTGCAGCCCAGCATTCAAGTTTAAGCATATTACTCTCACCCCTCTTAAGTTTTCTTAGAAAGTTCTAATCTTCCTCTGAAGTTTTGCATATCAACTGTCAACGCCATCACACTGTATAGATCTCCTATTATGTGGCCTCCTGTGAAATGTATTTAGATTGACCACAAACATCATAAATTATTATGTCAAGCTTCAATCTCTTCGAATCCCATTAGTTAGAGATTACCAAAATTAATTATTGCTAGTATTTCCACAATGTGGAGCATGCCAAATTGATCATCAATAACCATCTGCAACCAATGTTTCTATCTAAATCCTTGGTAATATAAATGAGGGCGGGCTTGTGTTTTTTGCAAATTAGATTTGATGCATTATATTATATATTTATAATGATAGATTTTCTGATTCTGCTTCAACCCCACCTCCCACAGCCGATGATGTTTGGCTCGTCGAGTATGGTACCACTGAAGCAGGAGCCGGGGTTCTGATTGATAGTTCACACCTTTGGTCACACAAATCTGGTCTCTGCAACTATGGGATATCTGCTTATCTGCAGTGCAAGAAATTGGCAACTTCACGAGTTTTAGAGTTCATCTCCATCACCGAGTCTGAGTATTTTTTAGGGAGGTCATTTTTGGAAGCTGTATTGTTTGTTGTAGCAGGAAGCTTCAAACATTGGACGACAATAATGTTCTCATCTTCGGTGAGTTGCTCTAGCAGAGATATAAGTTAGCTAGTATGTTAGCTGCCACGTTCTGTATGTAAATGGTTACTTAATTTGGTGCTTTATATACCCACTGTAAAACTGATCAAAACTACTTTGCGATATATAAAATAATATTCGCTTTGTGTCCATAAGATTTATGAGATTTTTGGGGTTGTTAATGAACCCGTTAACAACCCCTGAAAAAAGGCAGAGTTTAGACGGGTTGGGTTATAGATGACGCGTAAGATTGGATAGATGGGTTGGTGAAATTATGATTAACATTGGCACCCTTAAAATAATGAGCAACAAAATAAATAAATAAAATCAATGTATAGTGGAATGTGAAAGCAGTATATCATACAGTGATGTGAAAAATAAATAAAATCAATGTAAATGTGAATGTAGCATATCATATCATACAGTGACGTGAATAGAGCTTCGCAAACTATGACTATAATATCAACGTGAAGCTTAAGCGACATTAACCAAGTCTTCTACTCGATACCAGTGCGAAGGTTATGATGGAATTTAGACTTAAAATGAATATGGGAAATTTTCTGCCAGCAATTCATAGAAAGCGTATGGAAAAACTTGCTACCACTCAGTTCCATCACTTTCCTATCCCGTAACACATAATCTTGACCTGAATATTCATGTATATATAAGAAGATTTTGTAATACGTAGTCAAAATAAAGATTCAAGCTTATTATTTGTTGAATTGTAAAAAAAAAAAAAAGCTTATTATTTGTTGTAATGCTAATTTTGTCGACCCATAATTTGGGGAGTTGGGCGTGTGCTAAGTGCTAACAAACATTTTGGCCCTATATATATCCAATGATGAACTTCCCTAATTTTGACTTTTTCTTTTTGATAAATAAATACCTAGTGCTAACTCTTTGTGATGCGTAATAATGAAACTTTTATTTTATTCCTGTGTAAATGTATATATATATATATTTATTTTAATATGGGTATATAGAATCTATTAATAATAATATGAAAAGCGAACACATTTTTCTATATAGCGTATGGAATCGTCGAAATTAGAAGGCGGCAAGATTTCCCGCCAAAACGTAGTCAAAATAAGGCGGGTACATGTCGCAAATCAACACACCCATCACAAACACGCACACACGCACAGAGAGAGAGAGAGAGAGAGAGAGAGAGAGATCAGTAGTGGTGGTGGTGGTGGTTTTAATTATTTGAAAATGGAAAGAAGCGGCGGCGCAGCCCCAACGGGATGCTACAAGTGCGGGAGGCCCGGACATTGGTCTCGTGACTGCCCCGATTCCTCCAATCCCCCAAACCCTAACCCTAACATCAGTAACAGCAATAATAATAATAATAATAATAATAATCACATTCTTCCTCCTAGCAGTGCTAGGCCTCCTCCCATTCAAAAGTCGAAGCAGCAGAAGGCCCCTCGAAGGAGTCGCCCCAAGCTCACTCCAGATCTCCTCCTCTCCTCCGATAAAGGCCTCGGTCACGTCCTCCGTTACTTCCCCCGTGCCCTCAAATCCCGTGGCCCCGGACACGAGCTCAATGATCTTCGACACCTACTTGGCATGTATGCCGAATGGCACTCCCGTTTACTTCCTTACTATTCTTTCGATCAATTTATACATAAGGTCGAACAACTTGGCACAACCAAGCGTCTCAAGGCAAGACCACTTTGAATACTTTTATAATAATAATAATTATTATTATTATTATTAGAGGTCTGCTCTGCTCTGCTCTGCTAATTGATTGTACCTTTTATTTGCAATTGGTCTGATGAGTATTATCTTTTTTCTGTCCATTATTAGGTGTTAATCATGTATCATTTCTAACTTTCATTTGCATTTTGGAATGTGTTTCATATTGTTATTGCTTTTTTTTTTTTATTGTTAATCATGTATCAGGGAGTCCCTCTATTTTGGTAACTCCGTCCGTATATCACCTATATCCGTATTCTAACGATTGCATTTATGCATCATGTTTGCCTGGTTGGAATTTCACCATCCCTGCCTGCCTCCTTTAGAGCTTTTCCCCAAAATATATTCTTGTCTATATATGCACATTCTCCTGCTTTGTCCTTTCCTATTCCGTCACTCATAAGATATTACTAATCCCTGCTTAGTATCTTGAAGATGATACACTGGCTACCTCGAAAATCAATGTTTTGAATTAGAATTAGCATACTATTCTTCCAACAGGCATGGTATTGCGTTGCAGAATGGTTGTCTGAAAACTAACCCATTAAGAGTGCTATTATCATGCTGTTGTTCAATAAACTGGTCTTTGAGGTAATGCTATTGAGGCATTCATCTCAAAGTTGAATCTCATGGTATTTAAATCTCAAATTTTATTGCCCTGATCCAACTTGTCGGTTCTATATCTCGCATTGCCATGACAAACAACTTATTTCCTTCGTTTTCATTTTTCTTTTCTTTTACATTTTTGTTTGAGCAGGTCTGCCTCAGAGAATTACGAGATAGAGTTGCAGATGGAGCAGACCCAACAAAGCTTCATGAGAAGCAACAGAACTCAAATTATGAACAGGGTAATGTCTTTGTATGATTCTATAGATAATTTGATTTCAAAATGAAGAAAAACATAATTTATAAAAGATAGTTTTAAGAAGAAGTATGCCTCATGCATGAAAGCCTTACATTAGACTAAAAGGTGATATAATCAATGGTTTTCTCTGTTCTAACACAATTTTATTATTTCTATTTGTGATATGATCAATTGGTTTCTGTGTTTTGAGGTTAAATTGTTCACCATAGAAAATAGAGCTCTGCAGAGAAGGAGATTTTCCTTTGCGTTCTAGATAGGTGACATGTCAGGTTTGATGCAATTTTACACCGTGTTCTAGATAGGTGACATATGATTGAGATGTGCTCTCTTTCTTGTTTGTCTTTTAAGATGTCATCTCTTGTATGTGTTCTGTATCTCACTCTATTCCCTTTTTCTGCTGTTACTGTGTGACCTGACCCACCCTGGCTTACATAATCCTTCAATGTCTTCCACCTTTCCCATGCTCTTTTGTCGACTCTGTATTATAATAGCTATTCCTTTTCAAATTCAACAATGCTAAAATGGATTTATGGGATTAATAAGCAGTTGTGTCCTATGGCTCCTAGTAATATCCATTACTCCATGGTTGATGATTTCTGCCTTCGCAGACACACAAGGGGACCTAGACATGCCAAGTAATTTACAGGAAAAAGCAATGCAAAATGAAGACACAAGTACCTTTCAGGAAGACATGCCTGAAGTCGTCTGGGAAAAGGTCACTGAGGTGAACTAGCTCTTATTTTCCTTATAAATTATTAGAGGACTTTTTTTAATACGTTTTTATCCTGTTGAAGTGTTAAGCAACATTTTGTTCCATGAGATGACGAACAATATCTGTTTTTATTCGGTGATAAAGTTAGCATTCAGTATTATATCACACATAAAAATTGCGGATTCTAATTCTTTTCTGGCAGGAGACAAGTGAGATGCCTTTGGACATTGGTAGCAAAGCTGTGCAGAATGAGATAGTGAATAACAATGCAGCAGCTGGCAGTTGCAAACAGAATCAGATGTCGGAGGAACAAAAAGTTCGCATGGAAGCCAACAGATTAAAGGCATTAGAAAGGGCTGTTGCCAGGTCCCGTTTCACACACACTTGATGTGATTCCTCTCTCTTGACCCTTGTTACAACATGTTTGTGCTCTTGTGGCTTCAGTGTGCTTCATAAGTTGCTTATATTTCAACTCAAATAGACTTTATGTGTTTAGATGGGTTTATATAAACCTTACAGATTGCCTTAGAGGAGATGTAAATACGAATGAACTGCTATTTTGTTTATGTCGCTGCTGCGGTTTCGACTGGGATGATACCTAATACTGTAAGGAGCAGTTGTGCTTTTGAGGTTTAAATCTTAACAATCTTTTTTATGAAGTTTGAATAATTGTAGCTGAGCCCACTATACTACTGGCAGCGGGTTACTGCATTTCAAGTTAGTACAAGTGTATGTTGACGTGAATGGTTCCCGTGACAACTGAGCGTCATTGGCAAGCATTTGGCTAACAGTTTATGTATGGCATATTATTATTCATGTTCAAGTATGAATTCTTTAGTGTTGCAGTTAGTTTAAAATTTTAATTAGCATGGAGGCCACATTTTCTCATGCCAAGTGCGATTAGAAACCTTTATCTGTGATTTGAATACTTCATTACAAAACACCTATTGAAAGTTAAAGTAACAGTTTAATCAGATTTCCTGTAAAGTTTTATATACAATATGCACTATATTTCACATATACACCTTCTGCACCGTGTAGAGTTTTTAAGGAAATTTATAACTGATCAATTGTTTAGACTTTAAGTAGTTATATGTGATTGTTTCAAACTTATTGTTCCTTTAATCTTTATATATAGAAGAGTCACGAGGTACGCAATGGTTTACTGATTCACACTTCAACACCGCACAAGTAACAAGGACAAGTTACTCAAATAATCCTTGCAATTTTCTATAGAAAAAACTGTAACTAGCTGCACGATTATTTTTATAATAATCTTGCGAATCATAAAGTTTAAAGTGCCGCACATTGTTATTAAGATGTAGCATGAAGATACAATACCCTCAATACATAGTGAGCTGTTAATTAGTGACCCTGTTGGAGCTAGTGGTTATTTTTGTGAAGGTGGAGGAACTTAAGAGTACACATAGCCTTTTCCTTCTTTTATAACCAACAAACATTGCATTAAATTAATACAAGAAGTAATTACAAAAGTTGGTTAACGGAAAGGCCCATGACCGGGAGATCTTGTTCATTTAAATGTTTGGACTAATTAGACAAAAATGGCATCGAACAAGATTATGAGAGACAAAGTTTACCTTAAGAGAAATAAGTTTGGACCTTCATTTAGGCCAACGATCCCAAAATTTTCAAATGGCAATCACTATGGGAGAGATAGTCCCCCGGAATAGTAGCTGAAGTATCTAAAATAGAACAAATGAGTCGGAGACATTTAGATTCAAGAATGCCGTCCTTGATTTAACATGGCTAAAAATTTGGCAAGCATGGAAAAGGCGAGGGCCACGACAACAAAAAGTTCCATGCAAAGAATTAATGAAATTGAAGCAAACAAAATAGACCAATTTTAATAGTTGATGAGAATGAGGTGTATGCTTTCCCAAGCTTGAAGAAGCAGCACAATTGACTTTGATCCACCCAAGTGGCAGCTTAATCCAATGGTTAGAGATCAGTGCATTCACTCCCCAAGATTTGAGCATTTGAGGACGCCAATGTTCTTTTCCCGAGGAGTTTGCTTTGGAAACAACCTCATGGACATCAAAGAGTTAACACTTAGCACCATACACGCTGTTATTTCTATTTTACCAAATTAATTCACAAAGAGTACCAAAATAAATAAAACATTTATCTCTATCACTAGAGTTGAGAACTAATTTGACAACATATCGTATATATGTGACGAGGTGGGATATTACAAGTGTAGTGCTACGATTCTGTTACAAACTATGCCTTCTATCACTAATGCTAGCTCTAAGACGACTTTAGTCTGGAACACCAGATACTGGAGATAGGGAGTCCGACCGGGTCTCACAACTAATGTCGAAGGTGATATCAAAGGTTACGTCGAGGACGATGTCGGGGACACGTCGGAACTGATGTTAGGGGCGATATCGATGGTCACGTAGAATGTGATCCTGTAAGCTATGTTGGGCTTGGTGTCGGGGATATGTCGGGAAGGATATCGAATATGTGTGTTCGATATCAGCATTTAGGTTAGGTAATCAATGTGTGTCCGTATCGGTATGCAGGGCAGGGTATTTATATATTTTCGCCTTGTACTATATCGAATGTCATATTCGACATGCGGGAGTATATCGGGCTTCATCCCCGATATAGATGTCCATGGGCCTCGAATATGGGCCGACCTAAATACGAAAATCCCCCTAACATGTAGTCCCCCAGTTTAGGAATTATCATGTGAATGATAATTTGTAAACTTAATTCGTAGGTTCTTCTCTTGCTCAGGGGGTACCCGTAACTCCCTCCAAGTTTTCGACTTATTCGATCAGGAAATTAGTTAGTAAAAATACGTCTTTGATACTCTCCCATTTTCTTAAGCAATTCGTGGAGTTATAAGTTGGAAACTTGTGCCTATCGGGTATATATCGAACTTGCATTTTGATATGCCACCGACATCGAAATCATTAATTGCTCGGGGCCGAGTCATTTTATTATGTAACCTGGTCCCCCTTCCTTTGTTAGCATGCGAATATTTTATTGTAGAATTTTGTCCTTCATCGAAATTCTTTAGGTATGTCTGGACTCATTTTCGTTATGATTCGATATGTTTTTGATATAGGGTTTGGATATAGGTTTGTTTATGTCGTACCCCGATATCGACATGTTGCATTTTTTTTATTTACTATTATTTACGTATCCGAGCCACGAGAAGGAATTATGATTTTCTCCGTGATCCTAATTCTGATCGATTGGTCATGAGGATAGGTGGCCGTATCTTGCGGAAACAAAATGCTATTCAAATCATGAATAATATCTATCCAGATATTGATCCTAATGTCCTGATCCGTAGCTTGGGGGCTGTCATAGTGCAACGAATGTGCATAATGCTGTTTTATGTGGTAGGGTTTTGTTACTGCATTTGTTTTATGATTTCCCTTTGTTGTATGCGTATTGATTCCTAACATTCCGTAAATGTGATAGTTTGGCCACATGTTCCATTCTCTTTGTGAGGATTACATGATGCTGGCAGAGGTTCAAACTGGACATGATGTGAGGGTTGAGGATATGCGAAAGTTGGTTGCTCAGAGCCACGACTCTCTAGATAAAGCCAATGCGCGTAAATGCGCAACTGAAACCCGTGCGAGAAAGGCACATGATAAAGCTTGGAGATCTCTGGTTGAAAAGGAAACACTTACTAAGGAGCTTGAACGAACTAGAGCTGAAGTCGATCAGCTGCGTCGGCAAAGTGTGCTTCTAGAGCAAAAGCAAAACTCGTATAGGGACACCGTGGCATCGCTCGAGACGCAGAATGCTAAATTAACTGAGCTTCTTGAATCTGATCACCATCGGCAAGCCATTGCTAGGGATTTCCCGAGGTCTTCCACCTTTAACCAAATTGGGCTTTTGCGAGGGGAGAAAGATTTCAAACTTTGAATGGACACCACTGTTGATCGGATCAAAGAGTTGGGTTTGTTGGGTAATGATTTCGAGATTGGCCTGATCCTGAGCCTGAGCCCCAAGGTACAAATCATGGTGGTTCGGCTAGTGGTCCCTCCGTGCCTTCTAACACTGGGGATCCTTTCCTTCCTCTCCTAAAGGAGAGAGGTTTATACATGGTTGGTTTTACGCCTACTCATGGTAGGGAGGAGGAAATAGGGGGTTCCCCTCCTGGTATCTTGAAAAGGGATGTCCCGACTGACGAAACTCAGGGAGTTTTTGAGCGGTGATGCTGATTTTATGGATGTCGACGAACCAGAAGATGGAGTTGCCAATTGTGTGGGCTGCTGCGGGTACATATCCTCGACTGCTTTATAGGGTACCTCGTGCTCTTAGGTACGTGTACCCATAGAGGGACCCATAAATTAATAGTCCTTAATGGTACATGTATCTAGATTCGCTATCGCCACGGGAAATGGATGAGCTTGTTATAGACATAGATGATGAGCCGAGGAAGTTCCCCGTGAAGAATTATGAGCTTGATCTCTCCCCTATTTTTCCCCTTACCAGGGATGGATTTCATAGTGATCTCTTTAAAAATTATGAGGAGAATTTCTTCTGAGAATTTTGAGTGTGTTTTCCATTTTAGTTATAGTAGGAGTAAGCTTGCAATTCATTTGTAACTTCATCAGTAGAGTGCTTACGTGTAACTGTCTACAATCTCTAATTCTATCTTCATTTTTCAAGATGTTCTTGTGTTGCTTTCGTCATATGCCTCTCTTATGTGCATTCCTTTGCGAGAGATAAGCGATCTATCAGGTGGATATATGGACAATCGTCTTTTTAGGCAATATGTCCTGAGGGCGATACCTCTTTACTGTTTATCAGTAGGTTTGCCATGGAGGCATATGGATAGTCTCATTTTCAAGTGATATGTCTTGAGGGTGATACCTCATTTCTTTTTATTAGCATCTTTTGCCGTGGAGGCATATGGACACTCGCCTTTTCAAGCGATATGTACTGAGGGCGATACCTCTTTGCTGTTTTATCGGCATCATTACCGTATAGGTATATGGACAGTCGCCTTTTTAAGCGATATGTCTTGAGGGCGATACCTCTTTACTGTTTTATCAACATATTCTCCAATCCGTTGCAAAGTGTACTGCTTTGGGCATATAGTTCGTCTTGTCTTGCTCCTGCAATACCAGGGTAATACTTTTATAATATCGGTGCTGGACCGAGAAAGTGGCTGCCTACGTATCCCCATATCGGGAATTCAACTTTGCGTAGTTCTGATTACAAGATATGATAAGATCAACAATAAAATCGACGCAAGTGTTGCACATTCCATGGACGAGGTAGCGGATCCCCATGCATGTCTTCCAGATAATAATACCATTTGGAGCTTGCTCGAGTAGCCCTATAGGGACCTTCCCAGCTCGCTTGGAGTTTCCCAACGTGCTTACTAGCTCTTATGCTCTTTAAGACGAGGTCTCCAACCCTAAAGTTGCGTAGATGGACCCATTTGTCAAATGTCTGGGCCATAGATATTTTGAAGGCCACAGTGCACTGATAGGGATGTTCTCAGGTAGATCCGATCATGTCAAGGTCCATCTGGCGCAAACGCGCTGAGTGTTCGGGATCGTATTCAGTAATGCGGTAGGTGGGCATACCTATCTCTACTGGCACCACCGCCTCAGATCCATATACTAAGGTGTATCGTGCCTCCCCTGTAGAGGTCCGCGGAGTAGTACGATAGGCACATAGGATGCCTATGAGTTCCTCTATCCAGCTTGTTCATGTGGCATGAAGTCGACGCTCCAGATATTCTTGTAGAGTTTTGTTGGTGGATTCAAACTGTCCATTGGTCTGTGGGTGAGCCACGACCGCGAAGTGTTGTGCGATATTTAACTCTTTGCACCATGAAACCATTTCTTTGCTGCAGAATTGGGTCCCATTATCTGAGATAAGAACTCTGGACAGACCTAAATGACAGGTAATGTTCTTCCATACGAAGTCTATCATATTATTCTCAGTTATGTTGGCCAGCGCCTCCGCCTCCACCCATTTAGTGAAATATTTGACAGCAACTAAGAGGAATTTTTTCTGTCCCTTAGCGATGGGTAGATGTCCCACAATATCAATCCCTCACTGATCGAACGGGCATGTAATCTCTAGGGGCTGCATCAGAACAACCGGCCAGTGGATCTACTTTGATGATATTGACAGTTCTCACAGGTACGACAGAATTGTGTCGCGTCCCTTTTCAACATCGGCCATAAATACCACTGCCTCAGAATTTCTGCGTAAGGGCTCTTCCTCCAGAATGGTTCACACAACTCCCAGCGTGTATCTCTCTCATGATGTACTGCGCGTCTACTGGGGATATACATCTCAGCAAAGGTCCCTCAAAGGACCGCTTGTAAAGCTCTCCTCGATAAATGGTGAACATGTAGGCGTTATATTTAAGGCATCGTCGTGCGTTTACATCATCTGGGAGCTTTCCGTTCTGGAGGTATTTTCATCTTCCAACAATGAGTGTCTGCAATAGGAAAAATAAATTCTACGTCAGCCCATACCTTGCTAGTTTTTGTAAAACCTATTGCAAGCCTTGAAGTGGCCAACAAAGTAACGCATTTCTCGACAAAAATCTCCGATGAGCTCGCAAATCTTGACAGTGCATCTGCCTTAGTGTTCTCAGATTGAAAATCCGAGTCAAGTTGAATATGGTGAACTCTGAGGCCAGTGCCTTCAGCTTTGCTAAATACAAGACCATCGTCTCCTGTTTGCTTCAAAGAATCCCGAGAAAGGGTTTTCCACCAGTTGGGAATCTATAAACACCTCTAAATGGTTCGAAATTAAAGTCTTCGCCATTCTTACCCCCGCGAGAACTGCCTCATACTCAGCCTTACTGTTCGTAACTGGAAAGTTTAAGCTTACGGCAAAATCGAACTCTCTTTGGTCTGGTGATATTAGGTGGATTCCTGCACCCCCGCTACTGGCGGTCGAGGACCCGTCCACATCTAACAACCATGTTGAATGCCGAGTACTTGGTCCCGGGTCTTGGATTATATTAAAGATGTGGTTGCAGGAGTGATCCACACTATTCTCTAAAGTTTCTGCCATAAAATATGCTAAGACATGTGCTTTGATGGCGGTCCTGGGGCGATATTCTATCTCGAATTCGCTTAGCTCTATTGCTCATTTAATCAAGTGCCCGGAGGTTTCTGGGCTCGCTATTATCTTTCAAAGTGTTTTATCTGTGATAACAGTCACGAGGTGTGACTGAAAACACGGCTTCAATTTTTGGACCGTCATTAGTATCGATAAGGCCAATAGCTCGATTTGCAGATAGCTCCTCTCCGTGCCATGGAGCACACGATTCACATAATGAACATGTAGCTGTTTGCCACCTACATCTTTGACCAAAACCATGCTAATAGCGTTGGTCGAGACCGCTAAGTATAAATAAAGCATTTCTCCTACGTTGGGTTTAGCCAACAACGGTGGGGTCATCAAATATCTCTTCAGTTGCTGAAATGCCTTTTAGCAATCGTGTGTCCATTGAAAATCTGTCGCCTTTTTCAATACATTGGAGAAGGGTAGGCTTTTCTCGGCTGAGGTTGCAATGAACCGCCCTAATGCGGTGAGGGTAAGCTCATGACTGTCTGAATCTTGTCGGGGTTAGCTTCGATTCTCCTCTCGTTAACCATATAACTCAAGAACTTTCCTGCAGGAATGCCAAACGTACATTTCATTAGATTGAGTTTTATTCCATAGTTTCTCATGATCCCAAAGGATTGCTCCAAATGCTTCATGTGATCGTGAGCCTTCAAACTCTTGATCAACATATCATCTACGTATACATCTATGGATTTTTCGATCAGTTCGTTAGACATCTTGGCCACTAGCCTTTGAAGGTAGCGCTTGCACTTCTCAATTCGAAGGGCATCACTCGATTGAAGTATACGCGAGTGTCCGTAACAAAAGCCATTTTTGATTGATCCTCTGTTGCCATGAAAATCTGGTGAAATCCACTTTTCGCATCCACGAAATTGAACAAGGGGCACCCCGCCGTCGAGTCCATAAGGAGATCTATCCTTGGTAGAGGAAAAGGGTCTCGTGGACAATGTTTGTTTAAATCATTCTCCATTCAGCCTCTTTCTTCAAGACCAATACTATATTGCTAAGCCATTCGGAATAACGTATCTCGTAGATGTGAGATGCCTTGAGCTTCTCAACCACTTCTTTATCCACTGCCTTGTTCTTTTCCTCACTGATGTCCTTTTCTTTTGCCTTACTATTTTAGCCCGAGGGTCAACATTCAACTTATGCACAATGATTTTGGGGTCGATTCCCTTCAAGTTCGAGTCAGACCATGCGAAGATGTCAACGTTCCTTCTTAAACACTCTACCAAAGCAATCGTTATATCTAGCGACATTACCGAACCAATCTGCAGAGTGTGGTCTGGACGCTCGGGGTCGATGCTAATAATAACAAAATCTCCAACGAGTTTCATTTTCGGCTCATTCTGAAATGGTAAAATTGCTTTCTCCCTCTTGGAAAGCTCAGCGGATGCATTAGCTTTTATCTTTTTAAGACCTACTACTATCTTTCTCTTCTTCTGCCCTGACTCCTTCGCCTTTTGATGTCTCTTCATTTTCTGATTACCCTGCGACTCTCTGATCCCGAGAATTGGTGTTCCCACGAACGGCGCCAGTAATTTGACAATAGATCGTATATACATGACGAGGTTGGATATTACAAGTGTAGTGCTACGATTTTATTACAAACCATGCCTCCTATCACTGATGCTAGCTCTAGGACGACTTTAGTCCGGAACACCAGATACTGGGGATAGGGAGTCCGACTGAGTCTCACAGCTGATGTCGAAGGTGATATCGAATGTTACGTCGAGGACGATGTCAGGACACGTCGAGAACAATGTCGGGGATACGTCAAAACTGATGTCAGGGACGATATTGAATGGTCACGTCAAATAAGATCCTGTAAGCTATGTCTTGGCTTGGTATCGGGGATATGTCGGAAAGGATATCGAATATGGGTATTTGATATCAACAGGTAGGTTAGGTAATCAATTTGTCCGTCTCGGTATGCGGGGCGGGGTATTTATAGATTTTTGCCCTGTACTATATCGAATATCATATTTGACATGCGGGAGTATATCGGGCTTCATCCCCGATATAAATGTTCATTGGCCTCGAATATGGGCCGACCCAAATACGGAAATCCCCCTATCAAAAGCGAAACTCTACTAGAAACAACCTCCTCAATTGTCAATTTATTTTGCCAAGTCAAAATGAGACAAGCTTGGGCCATAAAGGGGGAAGTAAAAAAAATATGCTCCTTGGTTTGAGTAGTCGAGCTGCAAACCGAACGAGGGAGATCTTGAATTTTACATATGGAGTTACGTTTAATTCTAAGTAGAGGACGTTTGAAAATATTTCCTATGGATAAAAGCATCAAACCCCCTAACCTATTGGGTGTTTTGCGCTTTGGTCCTTAAACTATGTTTATCAGTGCTTTGGTCCCTAACCTTTAGGGTGTCTGTGCGATTTGCCCTAATTTTGCATTTTCGGCAATTCTTGGCCATTTTTGGTCGGAATATTCCCCTCTACCATATGTGTTGTACTAGATGTATAATAGTAGTTGGTGAAAAAAAAAGACAAAAAAACACCTCAAAGAGAGGAATATCTTGGCCACAAAAAGACCATGAAGGCACTACGGGTTTTGCCCATTTCCGGCAATTTTTGGCCATTTTTGGCCGGAATATTCTCCTCTACCCGACTCATATGTGTTGTACTAGATGTATAACGATAGTTGGTGAAAAAAAAGACAAAAAACACCTCAAAGGGAGGAATATTTTGGCCACAAAAAATCGGAACTGCACCATAAGACCAAATCGCACAAACACCCTAAAGGTTAGGGACCAAAGCGCTGATAAACATAGTTTAAGGACCAAAACGCAAAACACCCCATAGGTTAGGGGGTTTGATGCTTTTATCCATATTTTCTAATAAGAAGCTTATGCCCATTTTAAAACATTTGGATCACGAAATGGAAATCTATGCGATTGATGAATAAAATATGTACTTTTGAAGGAGAAAGGTCTTGACTTGAAGGGAGTTTAGAGTGGAGACGGACTGAGTAATGTTGGAGAACTTTGAATCTTCAAAATTTCTTCAACCACGAGTTGATCAAAGTTGTTGTAAGCATAGTAACGTCCCAAGAATTTAAAATTAGGCAAATGAGAGATTTGACAAATCTTGAATCATGGAGGGAAGGATCCAGAGGTTCTTTAGGTTTAGGAATAAAGCCTTCAATTATAGAATCCAAGGGTCCTACCAAGTACAAACATGAGAGCCATACAAGAAAAAAATGCATAAAACCCCATGCGATTTCAAAAACCTGCACCAAACCCTCTTGTGGTTTCAAAACTGCACCAAATCCCCTTGTGGTTTCAAAAACATCGCACGAAACCTCCTTGTGGTTTCAAAAATCCTGCATAGAATCCCCATTCTGTCAAAACCTGTTAGCGAGTAGCATTCACGAGCTACATATAAGTCTGGGCGTGATATATTCTTTAAACATTTTCCCCTCTAAATGGTTAATAATGCTCTTTAATAGTCCAACATATACACAGACTAAATTATCCAAAGCTACAACAAATTGCCTCAACAAATCAGAACCCCGAATTCTCGGTTCTAAATCGGCATCTCAAATCCACAGTTCCAAATTTGTGTAGAAATCTATAATTTGGAACTGTTAATCAGTCTAATTGCGAACATAAGGCTCGTCACAGTTACTCTGTTCAACCAATTTTCAGACTGGGGTTTGTTGTTATCCCGAGTGGAGATGTAAGAGAAGAAAGAAAAAAATACTTTTTAAAATATGTTGAAATGGGTTTGTTAGAAACAACCCTTCTTCAACAACAAAGTACAGAAAACGAGTAAAATCACAGGAATAATTAAGCGAAAATAGTTGATTTTGCTGGTTTATTCATCACCATTCACCATGTTTGCATTTGTGTATGCGCGTGAAGTGTTGGAGAATAAAGCTTTCTGAACTCCTCCCGTGTTGACTTTTGATTTTTTTTAAGGAGATTAGATTTTTCAAAAGAAACAAGAATAAATCATTATTAAAATAAATGTAGGGGTAATTTAGTCATTTGATAGCTATATTAACGGAGTTACTGAAATTTTAACGAAGGGGAAAGTGTACAAGATTTTTGAAATCGCAAGGGGGTTCAGTGCAGTTTTGAAACCACAAGGAGGTTTGATGCAGATTTTTGAAACGACATGGGGTTTTTATGCATTTTCCTAGATTGATACTTAAACCTTCTAATATACCATCACGACATTTAAGGACATCTCTCCAAATTCAAGAAAGATTAGGCTTAGAGATGCAAGCCGAAAAAGGTTATCCTCTCGAAGATATTTAGATTCAAGGATTTGAACCAAAGAGAATTATCATCAATGATGATTTTCCAGGCAAGTTTAGTCAAAAGGGTATTAATAAAATTGATTCTATGTCGAAGCCCTCGACCACTCAAATAATTTTTGGAGACAAATAAAATCTCAAGTTTTAAGACCAATAAAGTTCCATTATCATTAGCTCTCTACCAAAATTTATGGATGTCCGCATCAGTGCAATATTAATAAACACAGAAGGAGAAAATGTGACATAGAGTAGAGTGAATAGGGAATGCTTGGGGAACTCATTGAGTGAGGGTGAGACGACCCGCTTGAGAGATATTTTGCTTATGCCAAGCTTAGCTCCAAGTATATTGTTAAGGTTTTTGGCTCTTTAGCCTACTTTCTTGTTGTTGAAGTCTTTCATCGTCGTGAATGTTTATTTGTCTCTCAACACAAGTACATCTTTTGTGACGACCGCGCCCCACGAGCCATGCTCCGATCCGAGTTGGTTCGATGGTGATAAGTCACTTTACCCAACTCAGACTAAAACGTAACTCATAGGAAGGGGTCTCACTTGTTCAGGATCAAAACCATACACATTTTATAAAATATATTTTGATATATACAACGGAAGTCTTGTATTACAAACAATGTGACTTTTTTAATGGTTATGCACTAGTGACCAGGCACGAATATTCCAAAATGCACGCTTGAACACTTATTCACTTGATCCATGCTGCCATGTTGATTTTTATCCTGAGGAATGAACAAGAGAAACGAGGAATAAGTCTTTAATGACTTAGTGAGATTCATATAAAAGAATTGGTAATGCAAGAATTAACTGTGACCTACTAGATACATTTCGAGAAATAATCTTACCGGTATAAACAGTTCAACTAGACAATTTGATGTAGCAATAGTACTGGAATTTTCATAGATTAGTTAATGAACTTGTGCTTAGCATTAAATAAATCCAGCCTTATGACTTCTAATATTCTACCTTATACCTCCCGACGAGGAGCACATATCAATCTAGCACGCGGGTTACAGCCAACTCCTGACTGCAAGCGGCGCCTAAATAGACAACTTGATGTAGCAATAGTACTGGAATTTTCATAGATTAGTTAATGAACTTGTGCTTAGCATTAAATAAATCTAGCCTTATGACTTCTAATATTCTACCTTATACCTCCCGCTCGAGTACATGTCGATCCAGCACGCGGGTTACAACTAACTCCTGACTGGAAGCGGCGCCTAGATAGATGGGTATCAAGCGAAATTACTTAAATGATAGTCCTTACTGCCCGACAGTAACTCGACTCAATCTCTGGGCCCAACTTCCCAAGGGCGTCCCAATGGGTATAACAGATAAACAAATAAGCTAGTAAACCGGATAATATCCGTTGCTCCTTGAGCTACATGTCTCGAACATAGTTCTTTCCTCTTTGCACAGTTCAAGAACCAGAAGATGAGATTAAAATATCATGGAATTACCATGATTATGAATCAATATGATAAATAATAAATGATTGGATACGATTTAACGATGAGTAAGAAAATCATGTTATGAGATGAGATGCAAAAATAGAAATATGATAAAATATATGTTGTTCGAGGTTTGGTAACGGAGTAGTGGCTTTCCTGTCCAAGTTACTCAGGGCCGGATGCCAAATGGGGCTAGAACAAATTAGAAATGGAACCTCACCTTGACTCGTACGGGGAACCTTGATGGCGTTGATTAGTTCGTCAGACCTTTAACAAATTTAAATAATATTCATCAACTGAATTTATAGTTCAGCACAACAAATGTTAGTATTTTTTCTTCAATCCTCATGTTGGTGAAATTGAGAACGTTCTGGTTAAGAATGCTAGTTACAATGCAAATATTAATAAATTACACATTAGTTTAATTTATGTCATTTCTCTAAACAGGAAAATCTTAAATGATGAATTGACAAATGTAAGGTTAAGTTAAATATCAATTAACAACCTTATTGATATTTCAAAATTATCTTAAACAACCATATGTTCAAACTTATGACTGTGAGTATTCACGCTAGAGTCATTTCCCTGACAAGTTACGGTAATAAGTAAAATTTGATTAACTATCCAATTTGATGCATAATCAATCCTTAAAATATATTACTTAACCAACTCTAAGAAAACTCGGCTTTTTTGCCTTTAATCAATCCAATTTTTTTAATAACCACACAACAAATAAATATCATATGAAGTAACACCTTAAAAGTTCTAACTTAGTCGATTGTTACTTTATTTTACATAGTTAGTTTAAAATGCTCATAATTATGTTATAACTTACATATAAAGATATAACATAGGAAATTTATCAAAACATTTGATAAGGAATGTTTATAATGATAAATAATCTTATTTGATGTTTAAGTCATGGACAAGAATAATCTTGTAAGACTTATGTAAGTAGTATGTTAAACATGATAAATCTACCATTTAAATGATATAAATAAAATCACAAAAATATCAATTCATGATTATAATAATAATAATATGATTATAACGAATACTAAATCATGTTAAGTTCATATGTATGATAAATACATGAATTGTGATGGTGATTTAACTTATAAACTAAGAAAATAAAGGTTGTGCCAAATAAACTGAAAATTCACCGCAATTTTGGTTTTACCTTTGATCGGACATCCAAGTATCCAACTGAACTTGGTTTTCAAATCATTTTATGGTTTCTGATTCATAATGTCATGATGAATGTGTGTATCCAATATTTTGAGAAAAACACAAAGGCTTGTTATGTTAAATAATTCTTGAAAATATAGAACCTATTTTTGAATTTTCAGACACCATTCAATGATTTAGGAATTTCGACCTTCTAAATCACATTATTTAAAAAACATTTATTCATATGAAAGTTAGAGGACATGATGAGGAGTATTTGTCCATTAACCTTGATCAAAAAAGATTTTTCTACAATTATTTAGGATTTTTCTAAGGTGCAGGGCCGGATGAATAATTTCTGCGCAATAAAAGTTTTGGGGTATTATCGGGTAGAAAATGATGAAATAAAGACTTGGGATAAATTTTTCCTGAAATTTGACTCACTAACTTAGAGATTCATAGGAAGAAAGAAGGAAAAACTAAAATGATTTTGGGTGTGAAAATTGTTGGAAGAAGGCTACTATTTGTAGGCAAAAAATTATGTAAAAATCATTTTAATTAAGGTCCCACTTTGATTATTTTATAATAAATCACAAAAAATCTGAATTTTCATGATCTTAATGATGTCATGGCTTACCTCATCAAAACGATGTCATTACTTACTTCATCAATTGGTTAATTGCATATCAAGTCCCTCAATTATTTATAATTTAAATTCAAATAGGTATAATTAGATTTTTTTGTTACATACATATTTACTTATGTAATTTTTCTGGGTAATTCAAACAACTTGGTTAATATTTAAAATTGAAATATATATTTTAGGATTAGAGACCTGTAAAGATAATAAAAGACTAACTTTTAAGTTCATGGGGCTCAAATGCAAATTTTTCTAAACATTTAGGGTCAAAAATAGAAATTTTTAAAAGTGCAATGGTTAAAGTATAAATTTAATTTCTTTCTAATTTTTGGGGCATTACATCTTTGATGTCTTGCTCGTCATAAGATGGATGGTGCGAAGCCTCTAGACATGTCCATGGCCTCGACCTTTCATGGCTTAACTTCCTCCTCGTTAGTTGATGGTACAGAGTTTCGACATGTTATAGGGGCACTTCAATATCTTGCCCTTACATGCTCAATATTACCTTTATCGTTAATCGCCTCGTACAACGGATGTCAGAGCCTACTAAGCTTGATTGGAGTGCTCTAAAGCGTGTTCTGTGCTACTTGAACGGAACGGTTTGGCACAGTCTTCTTGTATTGCGCACCTCTAACGGTCAACTCACAACTTATTCCATTGCCAATTTGACAGAAGATATGGTCTCTCCTGCCTCTAACTCAAACTCAATTCCGTAGTCTTCTCGTTGTCAACATAGTGTCTCTCATTCCTCCACATTATCTGATTATCAAGCTCTAGCTAGCGTTGCTGCTAAAGTTCGATGGCTACAAACACTTGTTTCGTAAGCTCGAACTTGAACTACTTGCTTCGCCTCATGTTCTTTGTGACAATCTCCTTGCTATTCAACTCTATCTTCATCCGGTTCTTCACTCAAGCACATCTTTGTTGACCTTTACTTTGTTCATGAACTTGTCAACAAATATTTTCTTACTGTCTCCTATGTCAATGCCGTTGAACAATTAAAAAACGTGCTCACTGAGCCTTTTCCTTGTACATGGTTTCTTCTTCTTCGTTTCAAATTTGCCATCATTGACAGGACGTCAACATTGCAAAAGTGTATTAGACAAATTAATTTCTTAGTATATATATTTTTAATATTCCCTTGTAATTACCTACGCGTCATTCTTTAATTATCTGTATCTATTATACAATATTGTAATTTGTATAAATATGATTTATTCATGATTAATAAAATGATCTTTCACAAATCTGAACTTTCTTAAAGTATTACTATGACCCCAAGCACATGGGAAATAAATAGTGTTTTTCTTCCCGTAAAACCTCTCTCTCCACTTTTGTTTTTTTCTTCTGTTGTTCTCCATTTTTCGGGATCCAAACTAGAGTGTATTTTGGTCTTATTTCGTCCGGGTTACAATACACCAGAAACAATTAGAGGTGGGCCTGGCAATGCCAAAATAATGCTAATCTATTACACTAAGTTGACTAGCTTAGTCCGGAACACCTACTGTCTATTACAAGTAATGAATTACTCTTGATATCCTATTTAGACAAAGAATTTGATAGATTGAATTGAGGGCATTCGGTCTATATGTATCGAATTACAGTGATTCGATGTTGCTGTTGATCGAACCTGCGGTATATCGAATGAAGTGGGTTCGATGTTGGTAAACCTCGAACGGACGCGGTTCGACCTTGGTCAAAGTCAAATCAAATTGTATCAAACAGAGTTCAGGATCGAACTGGAAAGTGTATCGAATCAACCAATTCGATGTAATATAATGCGATGTGAGTGTTGAATGAAATTGAGAAGGCCAAGAGACGGGGTATTTATAGACCCCGTCCCGTGGGCCCATGTGGCAGCTGGGAGATGTGCATCAAATTTTAACAGTTCCATCGATCACTTAGATCAAATCGATGCCGTTTTATGTTGGATTAATATCAAACTTATTATGTTCGATTTCAGTGGGTCTTTCTTCTTGGGCCGACCCAATACATGTATTGGGCCAATATTAAAATACCCAAATCATATAGTCCCCCAGTTTGAGAGATGTTGTCGATTAGAAAACGGGTGCCAAACTCATAAAATTGCCCCTTCTTGTCTGCGAATTTTGATAATGATGAAAATCATGCCCTCGATTGGGAGGCGGTCTTGAACAGAGACCGGGTTCCAAATATCTCCGATCATTAAGGCCGCGTAATTTTATTTATTTATTATTAATTCTAAAATTAATTAAATTTGCAATTCGATCGAATTTGGGCAATTCAATCTTCTCAAGAGTCAACATCGAATCTAGCCAATTCGATCGAGGCACATCGAATTCGTCCCGTTCGATACAACTGTATTGAATTTTGGAGAAACGCGGTGGTGGGGCTATATGAGGGCCCAATTTCCACCTCATTGTCATTTTTCTTTTTGAGGAGGGCTTTTTGTCCGTTCTGCTTCCTATATCGAATTGCCCGGATTCGATCTACCAATATCGAATAATTGGGATTTAATCTAGGGATAATATCAAATCCTAGCTATTCGATATTGAAAATTTTTTCCTCTTTCTTAGGAGATTGCATTTCTTCCCGCCTCCAACCCATTAATGGCGAGGAAAAAATCCAAGAGTTATAAGAAACCAGCTGTGTCTCCCAAAAACATGTACGGAACTCAAGAAAGAACCGAAAAAGCCAGTTCTTTGAATGTAGGGCCGTCGTCTAAAAATGTCTCCGCAGAAGGGTCCGCGGGAGCTGTCGTAGGAACTCAACCCATGGTTAGGCCTCCCGGGAGCTTATCCGAAAATTGGGGTGCTAGCCATTCTGCCCCATCATCATTCGATTGTTCCACTGTCAGGCTCGGTGAGTGCTGGCACCCAAGTGCCCTTGGTGAGCAACTTTGACATGCACATGAACTTTGTTCCCCGAAAGTTGGTAATGACACCAACTGTTACCGGTGGTCGTGTTACAATTGGAACGAGTTCTCAAATCAGATTGATGGAGGAAAGTGATGCGGTGGATGAGAGGATTGCAATTTGGCTTCGTTTAATGCTGAGAATCCAACATTTAGGGGTGTGCCGAGGTCATCCGAGGAAGGTCCTTTCCATTCGGGTCGCGAAAATTGGTATGCTGCTGCGAAAAGAAAGCTCTTCGAAACAAAAGATGTTGTTGAGGCTGGTGAAACCCCCTCCTCCCCATAGACGACCTCGACCATCTGGTAATCCGAGACCGGCTCCGCTTGGGAGCCTTATCGATTATGAATTCCTAAATGACGATAATAACATTGTCATTGAGTATCACATTGAATGGATATAGACTACGGGAAGAGCAGTCATCATAGATAATGAGGGGCTTGTGGCCTCAATTTGACCGCCGTGCTGTTGTGGATAGGCTGGGGTATCTTGGTTTAGCGCGCTTTGGGCGTCTATTTTTTGTTGCTCTTATGATAGTGGTGTATCGGCTGTGCTGAAATTATAGTGGTCTGATGGAAGTACATGATAAACATAATGTTGTTATTGACAAGTTGAATGCTAGTATCCATAGCAGTGATAATAGTCGATGCATTGCTCTAGCGCACACCAAGGACTCAACGAGAATCACTGCTAAGGCAGTTCAGGATGCTCATGAGGCTGGGTTAGTAGTTCTACCTTCATATAGTTCGTAGCTTAGCTGTTTAATCTGACAAAGGCGTCTTATGACATTAGTTTCATTTTTATGGAAGACTCTTGAGTTTCTATGTCTCCAGCAAATCCACAAAGTTGACATGAAGATCCACTCCAAGTAATACCAGACCTGATTCTGTTCCTGATTTGCAGCCTTTCCAAGTTGTCTCTGAGCCAGTTATCATCACTGATGGAATCAAACAACTGGAGATCTTCCTGGATAATAAGTTTTTCCCACAATTTTCTTGCAACTGAGTAGTGTCTGAGGATATGTAGGTCTGATTCCTCAGGATCATCACAGAACGTGCACATAGCAGTGAGGGAAAGCTGTCTCTTGAATCTTAACAGATTTGTTGCTAATCTTTCTTGTGAGAGCAACCATAGGAAATGTAAGAATTTATTACTGAAATCCAGCTTCCAAACCCAAGCATGTTTGCTGAAGTCCCTGCTGGTAGTTTTGTTTCCATTTGGAACAGTTTGTAAGGTGATTGACATGTGAACTGACCATTTGAATTACCATTCCAAATGGCATGGTCCTCTTGGTCAGACAACAATATGTGTCTGTTGAGTATATCAAATTTGATCTTCTGAGGTAGGACTGAACCAATTATATCCAGATTCCATTCCCCAGATTCCCTCAGCACATCCTTGAGTGTTAAATGGAGATCAGAAGAGACAATGGTAATATTTTCTTCATGCAGGCACCCTGATCCTCTCCAGTTATCAAACCAGAAAGAGATATGATCCCCCTCCCTACTTTCCACCTTAGAAAAGGTTTCATTAGTTCATGGCAGTGTTAGATCCCCTTCTAGACAGGGATATCAGTAGCTCTACTCCTGTAATTAGAGAGCTTATTGTTCTTCAAATACTTAGCCTGAAGGAAAGAGCTCCAGAGAGATTGTTCATTAGTTAAAATCTTCCAAGCAAGTTTTGACAGTAAGGATTCATTACTGGTTCTAGAAGATCTAATGCCAAAACCCCCTTATTCTTTGGTAATATAACTCGATTCTAGTTAATCAGATGAAGTTTCTTCTTCGAAATGTCAGAAGACCATAAGAAACTTCTATTTAGCCTATCTAGCTTGTCACATACATGTTGAGGGAGCCATGAGTTCTGCATTGAGTACACTGGCATTGAAGAGGACACTGAAGATATCAAAGTGTCTCTGCCAGCAAGAGAAAGCATTTTACTTTTCCAAGTGCCAAATCTGATCATGATTTTGTCAAAGGTACCAGAGTGAGTATCCCTGGTGATTCTCCCATGAACTAAAGACACCAAGGTATCCCATGTTCAAAGTTTGACCAAATTCCAGAATCTGACATTTGTGATTTGAGCCATTGGATTTGGAGAAATACACTTTGGATTTACTGTGGTTAATCTTCAAACGAGATCTCTGACAGAAGTTGTCTAGGATTCTCTTTATATTCCGAGTGGTGGATTTAGTAGCTTTCCCCATCAGTATGATATCATCTGCAAATAGCAGATGTGAGAGTCGAGGGCCACCTCTACATGGCATGATTGGTTGCCAGTTCCCTCTACTAACTTCCTCCTGGATTGAGTAGGATAACCTCTACATACACAGAACAAATAGGTAGGGAGAGAGAGGATCACCTTGTTTTAAGCCACATTGGTGGTAAAAGGCTTCCTGAGGACTCCCATTCCAAAGGACTCTGGTTGAAGCACTGGTTACACAAAACACGATTAGTTCACTCAGTGGCTTTGGGAAGTTAAATGCAGAAAGAATCTCTTCAAGGAGAGCCCAACTTACTTTGTCATAAGCTTTTTCCAGGTCTAGTTTCATATCATACATCCAACTTTATTCTTTTCTTGGATCTAAGGGAATGCAACAACTTTTGAAGAACTATAATGTTATCCTAAGTGCTTCTTCCCTTTATGAAACTAGCCCGTGTAGGAGCAATTATCTTAGGCATAATATCTCTCAGTCTAGAAGTAATGCACTTAGCAATAATTTTGTAAAGAACATTACAAAGTGCAATAGGTCTAAATTGATTAATACTTACAGCCTCCTGAACTTTAGGAATCAGGTAGTTATAAGCTTCAGAAAGATATTTGTCAAAACTTCTATCTTGGAATGTCTTCAGCACAAAACCAGTTACTGAGTTTCCAAGCCATTCTCATCCCTTTTGATAGAAGAGAGCTTGTAGTCCATCAGGGCCAGGAGTTTTAAGAGGAGCCATGGCAAAGACAACAGAATGAATCTTCTCTGAGCTCACTGAGGAGTTCATGAATGTATAATCCTCTTCCTCCAGAGTAACCTGAAGTTCTGATATGATTGGTACATGGTTGTTTTGATGAGAAGTGGAGCCAATAAAGAATAAACTCAAGTAATAATTCCTAGTGTGAGTTTGCAAAATCCATCATCTTTCACCCATATTCCCTTAAGTGGGAACCCTTTAATCATTCAATAAACTAACCAAAGGGAACTGGCAACCGGAAGGGTAGGTGGCCTTTTATGTGTTCTATATCTCTCATTAAGATTCAGATTAATTAATATTCTGCTTTATATCAAATGATTCCATTTTTGAATTACTATGTTATTAATTTTTGAGAAGTGGTTCTTGTTTTATGTAGAATGACATTCATTTAAATTACCGAATTATTAATTCTAAAAAATTGCTTATAGATACAGTTGCCTTGTTTTTGTTTCATGTAGAATGATTCTATTCTTAACCTGCTATATTATATTGCTAATTAATCATTACAGGTACAGTTGTCTTATAATTAATAATAATAATAATAATAATAATAATTATTATTATTGTTATTATTATTATTATTATTATTGTAATTATTATGATGATAAAAAAAGTTTTGTATCAGTATATTTTGATTATGTATGCGTACATAGCTAGAGTAAATTTTGTTTGTAAGTTAATTAATTTAAATAGGAAACCATTTTTTTCCAAATATGTTTTAAAAATCGGCAAAATCCAACTAGATACGTCACTACTGTTGCTTGCTAGGGAAATAAACAAATTCAGTAAACCAATTTCAGTTTTCCATTTATTTGAGCGTCACACTAATTAATGTAAAGACTGGCTGTTAGCATTATTCTTTTTATAATATAGGAAACCAAACATTGCATCAGTCACGGAGCTCATTTTACACTTGTTTGACAAAATCAAAATTGAGACACGCGCGTGCGCGCGCGCGCACGCACACACACACACACACACACATATATATATGTATAAATAGATTTCTTGACTTCAAAAATGTCATGCAATCAAATTATTAAATCAACATGCGTGAGAGACCTATTCCATTGCATATAGTTTGGTCAACACGAAAACATGGAATTTTTTTTGCACAATTCAATTCCACAATGGTATTCAATTCAAAGGGTTTGATAAGCTGGTCCAAGGGAAAATCGTCCTATAAATAAGAGGAGGCCGTGCATATGTTTTCTATAACTCCATCTCAAGCAACAAAAAAAGCTTTTGAAAAATCATCTTATTTCTCCAAGTTTTAGGACCTTTAAGTAACTAGAAAGATGAGCTACCGAAAAGATAGCATTCTGTTGATAATATTAATCATTTATGTGACATGCATGAGCATGAGTATGAACAAAGTTCATGTAGGCGCAACTCGAGTTTTGTCGCAGGATTTTGCACGGTCGAACCACCTTGCTTCGTTTCCTACAGCATACGAGACTGCTAAAGAAACAATGTCTACTTGGCTTCAACGGCTGGCATCAGGACCTAGCCCTAAAGGACCAGGCCATTAAGTCCGATTGCGACCAAGTATTAGCTAGCTATAGAGAGAGCAAAACATGCCTCTCTAATTATACTGTCTAAAATTTCTTTTGTTCCTTATTTTTTTGTCGATGGATTAATATTGTTTTTCCTTTTTGTACGTGTATCAAGAAAGTAGTAAGTGCGACAGCACTTACGTAAATATCTAATACAAGAAGTCTCTTTTTCTTCCCTTCCAGTATTTGGCACCTGGCTCTCAAGTTCTTAGCGAAAACACACGCACACAAATGCATAAATGCTACAACAATTATGCATTGGAATCTTTAATTATAATGACTTCCACATAAATAACATAATGTGGAAATAAGTCGACTATATAACATAACATGCCAGCTAGGGATATACATACACTTAAAACTTGTTCGTATTCGTGTCGAATACGTATCGAATGAGGATATGCTTAAGATACGTGTTGGATACGCCATGCGGCATATAGTAATACAATAATAAAAATAATAAAAATAATACTATAGCAGATATATTTTTAGGGCGTATTCGACACGTGCCCCTCACAAAGTATGGCGTATTGTCAATTTTAGTATGGCGTATTGTCAATTTTAAGTACTTTATGGGACCAAACCTAATATTAACATATTATAAACAATAAAAATACAATTTGTGTGAGATAATAATAGAAGTATAGGTTCTTGGACTCTTCACTTTCACATTCAACACTTAAGAAAATCTGGAAAAGAAAATGGACATCGAACTTTGTGGAAACTTTCAATATTATTGTTGAATATGTTTGATAAGTTGATATGTTGAGTTTATGTGAAACTGTGGATCTTTTTAAGTTTATGCTTATCTTTTTGTGAATTGTCTTTGAAATTGAATACATGTATTATATAATAAGGACGAATTATCAAAAATGCCCGCTAATTTTTTTTTTCAATCTTAAATGCCCGATATTTCCCAACCTGCTGAAAATGCCCGTTAAGTTTTAAATTTTCTAACAAAAATGCCCGATGTTAAAAATTCGAACTTTTATCCGACGTGGCATCCGAGTCAAAGAGACGTGCTGTTGAATCAAAGAAACGCGCCCGACACGTAAGTTTTTGTCCGAAAATAACGTTTCTTATTCTAACCAAATCACTCAACGGCTCTTTTAGCTACCGGTAATTTTTTTTTAAAAAAACCCTCAATTTTACTTTTTATAAACCCTAACAACTGAAAATCGATCAATTCACTTCCAATTCGCAAAATTACGAACATGTCGGAATCAATTGATATCTCTGGTCTGATGTGCGACTGCGGTAGACCCGCCGCCGTGAGGGTTGCTACCACCGATGCAAACCCGCGCCGTAGATTCCATGGGTGTTGGAAGGGGAAATACGGTTGTCGATTTTTCGATTGGAAAGATCCTCCTGTCTGCGAAAGACTGCGGATTATAGTACCATTACTACGTACGAAAATCGAAAAGGCCGAGGCGAAAGTTAAGCAAGTCAAAGAAGAAATGGAGTTGATGGATCACCCGAGTTTGGTTACGATTCGAAGAGTATTTGAAAAAACGAATAAGGAGTTGGAAGAGAAGGTGAAGAATCTGGAAGCCGAGAACAAGAAATTGAGAGGAAGAAATAGGTTTTGTTTAATTACTATGATTGCACTTTTTTTAATCGTTTGCAAATTGTATTGAAAGGGGAAGAATCTGTGGAACGGTTTGTTTATTTATGTATGTGTTGTTTTGTGTGGTAGTGTTTAGTGTGACCGAATGTAACGTTTAGTGATGGTTGGATATTCGATTTAGTGGCATTGGTAAAAGGTGGCATTACGCATTGGTAGTCAAACAGGCGGTTTTTGGACTGATAAGTCATGTCCGTCCATACGAAAAGTCACCCTTCATCTTATAAATACCCTCAACTTCATGTGTAAACGCACAAAAGTTTCGTTTTTGCTTCTCATTTTTCATTCAAAAATCATACTTTTGAAAAAATAGAGATCCCGTACAACAATGATGTGGCGTGGTTGTTTCATGATGGGGAGTTCAACCTACACTATAAGACACAATTGTGTAGGTTGCTTTGTGAGTATGGCA
The DNA here is from genome assembly GCA_948329865.1 of Linaria vulgaris. Lineage (NCBI taxonomy): Eukaryota > Viridiplantae > Streptophyta > Magnoliopsida > Lamiales > Plantaginaceae > Linaria > Linaria vulgaris. The sequence continues at coordinate 55,294,414 of OX415249.1, read as the reverse complement.
TGAGGCATCGTTTGATGGATACCACGGCTTTGAAGAGGGGCTTGGATCAGCTGAAACCAGAGTTGGACGCCATGTGCTGGGGTGGTGGTGAGTTCGAGATGAAGATGATCTACAAGAAGCTCAACTCCTTGTTCAACAGGTTCTGGTGGTTCTCCCAGTTTCGTGCTCTGCCTGGCGTTCACTGCGCTCCCCCTGAGTGGACAATGAGCGTTGATGAGGAGTATCATGCAATTCGTGACCATGTAAGAAATCGATTCATCCCCTTGAATATGCGCGTTATTTTCCTGAAAAGTTAATTAATGATTTTATTTACTTTTCGTGTGATGTAGGAAACCGACCGAGAGAAGTACTTTCGGTTGTATGGTTGTCCGAATGCTGGTTATCTGCATGAGCTCTTCACAGTGCATCACATTGCTGACCTGCCAGAGGAAGAATGAAGAATTTTTATGTTTTATGTTTTTATGAACAATTATGTTTTATGAATGTTTGAACAATTTTTATGTTTTAATGTTGGTTATGTTTATGAACTTTGAACAATTGGGAGGTGTGAGTGTTTATTATGTTTGAAATGTTATGAACTCTTAATGTTTTTTATGTTTACTATGTTTGAGTAATTGTGAGGTTTTACTATTTTATGGTTTATGAACTGTTGTAATTATGTTGTTTTAGTACTATGGTTTTAGAAGTGTCAATACCAAAATGAGGTCACAACATACAATCACCTAATCCATCAAACCATTGCTGGGAGTGTCATTGGGAGCAATCAAGTTATAAGTGGCAAATAATATTCAAGTGAAAACCAAAAAAAAGCTACACTCATTCACTTGATATTCATTTGCACTACAAATAACACAAAATGGTGATGACTCAAAATGAGGTCTTCTTCACAGTTGTGGTTCCTCCTCCCCAAACCTTCTTCTATTTCCTCTCGGCCTTGCCTTTGTTCTGGCCCTTCTTTCCTTTGTTCTGACCCTTCTGGTTGGCTTGTTAGTTGATGTTGCCCATTTTTATACCAAGGTCTGACAACTTCACATACTTTCTGGATACACCTTGCTTGGGATCAGGAGTCCTTCCCACTGGGGTTCCCAAGGCTTCTTGATTCTCCCTGAGTTGAGTTGTCACCTTTGGAGTAGGCTTGGTTTGCTTTCTTTTAACCCTTCTGCTTACCCAACCGCCCTCTGAACTCGGACCAGCACCAACATCAGTGCATTGGTGGCCTCCCGGGCCCGCGCCTTCGTTGCATTGGTGGTGGAGGAAGCTCCATCTCGGCTTGAGCCATTGTCTGTTCTTGGTCAGTTGGGTGTTGAGGGGGTGGTGTGTTCTCAATCCTCGTGTTTCTAGTCACAACTCCGTTAAACTCGGATCGGGTCCTCCTTCCTTGCATCTCGGCGTCCTTGTCCGGGAACTGGTGTTCCCACAGACGGCGCCACTGATTTGACAATAGATCATTTTATATATATGCGAGTCTCGGTTACAACTGAGTAGTCCAGCAATATAACGAGCCTATCTCAAATCAGACCTACACTACGAGTCTCGTGTAGGCTTGGTCCGGAACACCTCGGACCTTCGCCTCGATGCTTGGATGGGAGCGGAATATCGGTAAATAGATCGAACGAACGTCGATGATCGCCTTCGATGTGATGTCGAGGATGACCCCCGATGTGAGATCGGTGATGAGGTGGTATGACGTGTCACATGCGTGTGTTGTAGTCACGATATCGAATGAGATATCGAAAGTAACATCGGTGATGTATTTCGATATGACGAGCTGTAGCTGAGGGATAATAATTGCTTGTTTCGGGATCTGGGCACCGCGTATTTATAGACCTCGGGATCCGGGGACCACAGTAACATATCGGTGATTATTACCGATATGACGTCGAAAGTGATCCCCGATATGGTCCAATATGGGCCTGGTTTGGGCCTGGCCCAATATGCGGGAAATGCCCATATCACTATCTTACCCAAATCATGTAACAGTGGATCATTTGACGCCACATGTTTACAGTGTGTGGCCTGGTACCAGTATTTCTTTCTGCCTCTTACTCCAATCTCATCAGACTAGAGAGATTTTAAGCTCTCTGTAACTCACAAAATCATAAACGCATCTTGTGTCTGATCCTTCAAATGCATAATCCCCACCTTGGTAAACGCTAGCTGTGAAATACCCTCCAAAATGTAATACAAGGGTAAATCATTTGCTTTCTGGTGCTGCAATAATGAAGAGAACAAAAGCGTAATATAGGAGACGAAAAAAAACCCTAACAAAATACATAATTCGTCCTAATTGAACAACGTCTAAGCATGAAAGGCAGAAAAAGCCCACAAAAAGATGACAATACACGTGCGAGGGGAATCTCTACTTTCGGACAAAACCCTAACCCCCACTAAAATATTACCCACTCCCACAAAAATACATACTTTACCCCAAAAAGCGGTTCTTTTGGTCGATTACTACACCCACTACCAATAAATTACGAATTTAACATAATATTTAACAAAGACTCTCAAATGAAAGATAAAACTTACAATATTCGGGTGGAGGCAAATCCAACTCGTTAGGAGGTCGCAACTTGTACACCATTTTACCCTAACTCAAGATTAAGCAACAAACCACTGCGAATTTCCGATTTTGGGTGAGAATTGAAGGTTCGGCTTTTAGGGATTAGGGTTTTCGATTTTGCCGCGTTATTGTGAAAATGAAGACAATAAAAAAGCTAAGTGTCGGATTTTGGCTTTATATTGTTTGGTTAGAATAAGAAACGTTATTTTCGGACAAAACATTACGTGTCGGGCGCGTTTCTTTGATTCAGCAACGCGTCTCTTTGACTCGGATGCCACGTCGGATAAAATGTCCGAATTTTTAACATCAGGCATTTTTGTTAGAAAATTTAAAACTTAACGGGCATTTTCAGCAGGTTGGAAAATATCGGGCATTTAAGATTGAAAAAAAAAGTTAACGGCCATTTTTGATAATTCGTCTTTATAATGATACGATACTATTCAAGTGAATTACATACTTGTTTTTTTAATATATTTACTTCATTATATATATTATATTTACTTACTTTTGTATGTATTATTAATAATATTAAATATTTGATGTATTCTATCTTTTAATTTTGAAAAATCTGTATTCCCGTATCTGTATCATGTCCGATACATATTCTCATTTCTGTATTCGTTCAACAAAACCTGCCTGAAACTATGTTGCACGAACATCCCAAACTTTTAAAAAATGTAGGGTCGAACACTTTGGGACATGGACACTCCTTGGACACATGTCACACATGCCACATGTAGTGTCTGTAATTAATATAAAAAGAAATATTCTGACACAAGTGATGAACTTTCTTTATGCATACTAGACATATTTATGACACGTTTGAGTTTTATTTACATACTTTCAAAAGTTCTTAAAATTTAAATATAGTAACTATGAACCGAACTGCAAAACCTAATTTGTTAGAAGCCATAATGAATTAAAAATAAAGTTAAAAACTTCATTTACTTATCATGTAGCGCGTCAGTTGTTTCTTTCTCAACTCCGAGTGAGAATCAAAGTTTGTGTTCCTTTTTTTTCATCTCTTTCCATTCTATTTCTTGTACATAAACTTCAGTTTGTCAAACTAAATTTATTTCTTGATTTTTATTCACTTTAATTACTTATAATTTTAGTAATTCTAGATCTAGGATTTTGAATAAAACCTTTTGAAAGTATGGTTCAAATTCAATATACTTACACATACTTGATATACATTTGTGAAGGAATTTCAAAATATAAGGGAGAATTGCAGTTTCTCTCGCTATATATTGCGAGTGTTCTATTGCCCAATAAAAATTCTGGTTGTATAGATGCCTGGTAACTACGAAAATCTGTTCACAAAATGCCTTGTCCTTAGCCTGAATTGCCAACTTAGCATAATAAATGATGCTTGTGTTTCTATAATGTGGCCACCACGTAACCGTAACACACATGAAAGTGAACTTTAGGGTTTATTTATATAATTTATTTAAAATCTTTAATAAACATAAATAATATAATGATAACCTTCAAAGTAAATAAAGAAAATCTTTAAATGAAATGTATAATTGTTCCAATAAAAAAATTATATCAAATTTTACTATAGATCCTTTAGATTTATAATGCTATTTTAATTAAGCTCTAATTTCCAATAATTAAAAAAAAGAAAAAGAAAAAAAAGTTTCATCTTCCCCACCTCAACTCCCCCCCCCCTCAACCACACCAAACAACCCACAACCAAATCCATCTGCAAAACGCACAACCAACACCATAACCACCCTCATCAGAAAATCCATTGGCAAAATCAATATTCGAAATCTTCGACACCTTGTGCCTCTCACTAGAGAAAACAACACCCTCTATTGATCAAATCTACTTCAAATTCCTTGAAAATATTTATGTGAGTGATGTCTCGTTGCAGACCTGGGGTATGATGAAAATAGATTTTGTGGTGGTTGCAGTTGATTTTGTGGTGGTGGTGGTCGCAGATTTTGTGGTGGTTGTTTTTTTTAGGGGGAGAGGGAACATGTGCGGTGTGACGAAGAAGTGATGGTGGGGGGTGGGAAGAGAGGTGGGGCATGACATTTTTGCTAATCTCGAGTAACTTTCCTCATCATGCCCTCTCGCATCTTATAAGCTATGAGAAGAGCTTTTGGTTTAATGGAAACCAGCACCTCAAGAACCAAAGTTAGACGATAACAATTAATAAATAAAATAAGCTAAGGAAGGATACGGGGTTTTGTAAGTGTGTGAATGAGTTTGACACGGGGTCAAGTTGCCTACATATCTCCCTAAAAAGATAAAATTAAGCCAGTCGTAGTTCTTTAATAAGATGTGCCCGTGAGAGGGTCTTTGCTGTGATCATGCTTGCTAAAAAGCGTTTGAGCGTTTATAGGCCCCTATGGCTTGATTGGACAATTTTGTAGGGTGTTCGTCTAGTGGACGGGGCCCTTTCGGCTATTGAAATTACTCAGTAAGATGTAAGTCTCATTTATAGAGCTTTCTTGTAGCACTAGAGTGCTATATAAACGTCAAGCTCCTTATAGGCTCGATATTAGAGGGTGTCAAGTGATCGATCTAGTAGATAGTCTATTCACGAGTCAAAGTACATATGTAGATGTACTTGTCATATTCACCTTGTGCTACTAACGTGGAATGGTACATGTAAAATAATGAAAGCTACTAATTATTTTAATCTAGTGAATAAGTTGAACGAAATGATTGATTAACTAATGAACTACTAGAGAACTAATTAAGCTAGTGAGTATAATTGAATTGATTAATTTCATTGTAATGCATATGTGAGGAAATTGTATCTAGGATTCGAAATTCATTATTCACCGATATGGGTATTTCCTGTTAGGATTGTGGATCCTGAGCAATGAAGGTGGTGCACTAAAAATGAAGACTGGTGTTCTAATAACAGAGTAGGACGTAAGAACAAAGAGTAAATCAAAATATGTAACCAGGGAATAGCGCGACAAAATAGTCGCGCAGCTTTTCCAGAAAGTGGCTACTCTCGGGGGTCTACCAGAGAGTCGCGCTACAATGCAAGAGTTGAGCTGGTCGTGCAGGTCATCCAAGGAGTGTCGCTACAACGCCAAAAAATGGCGCTGCTCGCGCAGGTAGCTGCGCTATATGCCGCAATTCAGCATAGGTCGCGCAACTCCATTTTTGGCTGAGTTTCAGCCCATCTCATTTCTGATGCCCTAGTAGCTATAACTATATATATATATATATATATATATATTACAATTTTATGAAGTGTGACTGATATAGAGAGAGAGATAAAAATAAGAGAGAAAAACACTTGTTAGATTGAGAAACATTGTGAGAGGTTGTCTTAATTTGTGAGGCATAATTGTATCTTATTTCTAATCAGAAATCGCTCATCAACATCATAGTAGATATCATGGCTTGGATCGCCCCCAGAGGTAGGCATAGTCGAACTGGGTAAACAAATTGTGTCTTGTGTGCTGATTGTTATTTATCGCTTTCGATTGTGCGCATTTTTCTATTTTTGTTGTGGTTTTCTATTTTCGCTACGCAACAAGTGGTACCAGAGTATCAGGTTCTGACGAAAAATACAATTTCCAAGAGAATTGTATAATGGATGAAGGTAAAACACAAATGTAGAAGTTTGATGGGTCAAATTACGAGTTCTAGCGGATGCAGGTCGAGGATTTTGCTTATGGTAAAGATTCGTGGAAACTATTGAAGGATAAACCAAAAAAGATGTCAGATGCAGACTGGAAAGTTCTTGACATGAAGACGATGAGCGTGGTTAGGTTGACTCTAGAGAAAAACGTGGCATTCCACACCATGACAGGGATGCTGAGGGTTATTGAAGACATGTACGGGAAACCATCAACAACCATCAAAGTAGATTTGATGCGGCGTTTGGTCATCCTGAAGATGACAAAAACACTGTGGTGTCTGATCATCTTAATGAGTTTAACTTGACTGCATCAAGGTTGAACTCAGTTGGAATTGATTTTGACAACGAAGTCCAAGCCTTGATGTTGTTATCTTCTTTGCCATATAGTTTGAGTGGAATAGTCACGATGATTTTGGAGTATAAAGAGTGAGAGACGTGATTGTCAATGAAGAAATTTACAGGAAGGACTCACGTAGTTCGTCGTGGAATTCTTCAAGATCAGTTCTGAGTACATAGATTAGAGGTAGATCAAAGAAAGTGGGATCTAATTCAAATTGGGGTAGATCAAAATCGAGGAAGTTGAAGAAGGATAAAAGTTCCAATAAATGTTGGAATTGTGGAAATAATCATTACAAAGCTAATTGCCGAGCACCGGAAAAGGATGAAATCTCAGTAAACGCAGATGATAAAAGGATAATAGTAGTGATTTATATTACCAGATTTCTTATGTTTTTGTGAACTCCAAGTGGCAATTTTACTTGTTTTAGTATTGTTTTATTGTTTTCACAGTTTGAGTCGAGTCGGAGCAAAATGATGCTTAATTGGAGGATTTTAGCACTTTTGAGTAACAAGGAGCAAAGAGGCTATAACGCTACCAAATCCAGAATATAGAGCTAATGAAGCAGATCACAGAAAGGGGGCAAAAACCAGCGCGATGAGAAGAGGATTGGGAAAGTGATATTGTGCAATAGTTGCAAGATGTCAGTTGCGCATCGCTAATCATGCAACTACCGGAATTTGAGCTTGAACGACAGAAACCTTAGAAGAAGCCTAGAACGTGAAGAAAAACTATATATAAGAGGGTTCATTCAGTAGCTAAATGAGACATGATAGATGCCTACATGAGCTCACATAGACTTACAAAGCTTACAGAAAAGCATATTAGGGTTAGAAAAGAGAAGAAGTCCACCGCTCGTAGGAGCGCAATCATAGTTGAAGGGAGAAGGTGAACACAAAGAGGCAACAATCAGAGTATAGAAGACCAACAAGAGGATCAAAAGTGTAATCCTTTCTTTTCCTTATTGAATTAATCTACTTATTAATTGTTGTGTTTTCTCTATGACTATGAGTAGCTAATCCTCTTAGTATCTGAAGGAGGATGTAGTTAATCTCATATGGATACACCTTGAACCTATGTTTTGATTATATTTATTGATGACTCTATTTTGTTGGATATTATTTGTTGCTTATGCTACTTGGTTAGTTTCATGCACGCGTTTCTTTGAGGCACAATACTGATGTTAAACTACCTAGTATTACGTTGAATTATGTTTAGGAGTCTGTTAATGTAGAACTGGCATAGTAGATCAATCAACTAAATATTTAGACCTTCGACATTAGCATGTTCGTGGAATCTAAAATTCACTTCTAAAACACTGTATGAATCCTATGACATGGTGAACGTCTGGTGAGGGGAAAGTGCATAACCGCCTGACATCATTAAGGATTAGAGGGTTATTTAGTGGATGAAACGTCAAGTGAGTCGGGCAAGGAACGGAGGAGGAGAATCCAAATGAAGTCATTGATTCAAATACCTGTTGACAAAGTCACATAAAGAGTCATAGGACGTCATACATACCATTGGAAAGCCAAGGAGGTCTGTCTTCTAACACAACAAGCGGATCTAGATTTTGACATTCACAGAAGAAGTTATAGCCAAAACCGTGAAGCCGCGTAGAGCAGAATGGACCCGTGCAACATGACACGGGTGACATGACAAGTTGTGCGACACTTGCACAACTCGCGCCACTATTGGTGCAACGCGTGCACCATATAAAAAGTAGAGCGTCCAATACAACTACCCGGGTGACTTTCTGCGTTCTACCCGCGCAATTTTGGCCCAATAACTACTTTTACCTATAAATAACATTAGGGCTATAAAAATCTGAACATCTCACGCCATTATTCAGATAACATCTCATACCACACGCCCATAACACCCCGTGAGATCATTGAGAAGAGTATCCAAGTCACGATTTCAGCCAGGAGAAGCATTTCAACGAAGATTGGGAGATTATTATTATTATATTTACTATTTTACTATGATGTTCTCTTTTGTTTGTCTGTTGAACTTGCCATTGTTATGTGTTAATCTTCTCCGGTTCGAAGAAGGGAGTAATGACTATTTATGCACGATGAACCTTTAGTTATGAATTCATGTTGAGTTTTATGTGTTTAGATGTGATTTGTTATAAATTCCACATGTTAGATTTATACATTTGATGAGCGTTGATCTGTCTCGTGGCTAAATTTTATGTTTGATTTATGTACTAGAAGTAGGGTAACGCAACTCGCGCATAAGCTAGATCACACAAATCCACGTCTTTGATTTATTCACTATAGTTAACACTTGAGAAAGTTGAATTGGTTACCAAACTTTACTTCTTTTAGATTGATCTCACTTAGGTCGCATATCTTTAAGGGAAGGCGAGGGGATTGTAGTTTTCACTGGCGTCGTATCTAGAATTCTTGTAACTCCATTGAGCACATAGATACTTAGCATGATGAGACTAACTTGGAGGAATAGGTAGTTTGTCTATGAATCACATAATAAATAATTATGAAACCAATCTTCAATTGCATCTTCACCAATCTGATTAGCACCTTATTCTTCACTCCAAATAGTTGAGTTTTTTTGGCTTTAGAATCTAGATGTTGCTCATGCCTCTCAAATTGTCACGCCAAAGACTCACACTCAGGTTACGATGCTAACAAATCTAGTGTCTGCCTTGACTACTACCTTGAATAACTTCACATATGCGATGTATGAACGCTTTAATAAATTGGAAAACCAGATTGGTGCTTAAAAATATCCTCTTGTTCCATGCACAACCTTTCTCCCGTTCTTCCAAAAGAGAAAAGTAGTATAGGTAAGGGGAAAATGTAAAAGAGAAAGGGAGACTTCATAGAAGCAAGAATGAAGGGGGAGGGATAAACCATTGTTGAGACATTTTTGTTTCTTGTAATTAATGTTTGTACACTTTTTTACTCTTTTAATTTTTATCTGATGAATAACATAACTGATTTTATTTGACAAGGTCTACCCTTTTGTACTTACTTATTTTTCTACACATTATTTTTTCCACACTTGCTTAACTGCCTAAAAATGCTTTTTTCTAGGCTGATACAACAACGGTAACCTTCTCCACCAAATAATTTTGCCAAAATGTGACAAAGGGGGAGATTTACAAATCGAGATTCAGTATCAGTTGCAGCTGGACGCACGGCTCACTAGATTGGGATCGTATAGTAAAGTATGGAACTTTTTACTTATAGATTATGTGTTGTCCATGTTTTGAGCAACTTGTTTTAATGGTTAGAGGAATTTATTCCAACTTAGAGTCTTGTAAAATATGCAAATCGAGTTATTATGCGCACATGCATAAGTTATATACTCGAAAAAATAAGTTTGCATATTAGATTGGTTTTGTTAGATAACATATTAGCTAGAGTATCTTAAAGGATGAAAAGATAGACTTAAAACATTGGAATGTAAAATTACATGTTTCATTATCGAAGATCATAATTCACGAAGACTTGTCATTTAGGTTGAAAATCAAAAGAGTAGAGAAAGAGCACGCTTCAGATTGAAAATTGAAGATCAGGAGAAGCTCACAGCTATCAAGGCGCAACTCTAAACATTACAATATTGCAACGCATGATTTTCTAAGAGGTTATGTAATATCTCAAAGAAGCGTACCTATAAATATAGTACTTACGATCAAGAGTTAATCATGCAATTTGAGACACAAAAGCAGCAAGTAACACTTTTTGTGTACAAGTCATTGCCATGCAATCATAGGTTACCAATACCTATCACATCCATGTAGCCGCTTTCAAAAGTAGTCAATATTAGCTCGCGTTACAAAGTTGAGCATGAGGCTTGCAATTTCCAACACATGGAAGGTTTGTCAGGTCAACGGAAAGACGAGGACAATACGTGGTTTGGTGACGGCGTAGACGCTAGAGGTTCCATAAGGTTTAAAGCCCTCATAATACAATTACATGTCGGGTATGGCCTGTGACAACTCAATTAAATGAACTACGTAAAAACTTCATGTGTTGTTACTTTATTATTTAATATGCATGTTTTAGCTTCTGTTATAACTCAATATATAATAGGTTAATTAAAAGGACGAATTATCAAAAATGCTCGCTAACTTTTGCCTTTAATCTTAAATGCCCGTTATTTCCAAACCTGTTGAAAATGCCCGTTAAGTTTTAAATTTTCCAACAAAATGCCCGATTTTAAAAATTCGGACTTTTTATCCGACGTGGCATCCGAATCAAAGAGACGCACTGCTGAATCAAAAAGTCGCGTTTTAAAAATTCGGGCATTTTTGGTAGAATTTTAAAAGATACAGGGCATTTTTAGCATTATTTTTCAAACAAAATAAGTTTTTTTGTGCTTATTTTTCATTTCGGGCATTTTTAGTAGAAATTTTAAAAGATACAGGGCATTTTCAGCAGGTTTGGAAATAACGGGCATTTAAGATTAAATGCAAAAGTTAGCGGGCATTTTTGATAATTCGTCCTAATTAAAACTAAGTAGCATAACTAAAAATGCACTTTCAATGGATTTATTTAATCTTTAATTTTTATTTGAATATTCTTTTTTGTTGTTATTTTGGTAGATAATTATATACTCGTGCGAAAATTAGTTTAGACGTTGTTTCTCATGTTCTTCACTCTAATCATAGGTGAGATGTACCACTTTTCGAAACACCTTTACACATTTGAAGGTCCTGTTTGGATGTAATTTCACTTGTCTTGTTTGTCTCTATTCCAGGCTAGAGGTTTAAAAATTGTTTCAAAAGCGGTGTCAAAAATTAAAATATAATTTGGGTTTAATTTCAATGTTTAAGTTATAAGAAGAAAAGTTGGTAAAGAAATATTAAATCAATGTAGATAGGTGTTTATAGAAATAATATTTTAATCAAGAATAATGGTTTGTTGATTAATGATATTTTGATATTATCATTTGATGATTGGAATGAACAATTATCTTTTATTTGATCAAAATAATTTTTAGCTATAAGCTTGCATCTTATGTCGAAGGTCATATTTCTGATTTATTATAATTAATACATTTACATGTAAGAAAATACTTAATGAGTATATTAATATACATAGAGAGAGATCAGAAATTTAAAGTAAAGTGGAGATTGTATTGATATTATTTTGTAACAAAATAAAAAATGATACATTTAATTAGTTGCTAAGATATAATTCTCAAACATACCATGTACATTTTACGTCAGAAATAATCACGATCTTCTACAATGTGCAAAATAAGTTATAAGCTACAAGTATCTCTACACATAATACATTATGCATTGAATACCTTAAACATGACCATAAGTTAAGAGCTACAAAATAAATATAAATTATGACGTACAACCATTACATTTGATGGGAGTATTTTAGGAATGGCCCAATATAAATATTGGGCCGACCCACAAAGGAAGACCCATTAAGCTTGTACATCAAACATGAGGATTTCAATTTTGAACGAGCATCGAATGCGCCAGATTCGATCTAAGGGATAGATTGAATCGTCATGATTCGATACTCGTTCCCCAACTACTACTGGGCCCCGCGGAATGGGGGTATTACCTCGTCCGATGACATTCTCGGCACGTTTTCAAGACCAACACTCACCAACTCAATATCGAACTCTTTGGATTCGATACTCACCACTCGATTGAAGCTCCTATATTCGATACACCCCATTCGATCGAACCTACCAAATTCGATACTTAGCAACTCAAACTAATCCTACATCGAGGCATCTCAATTTGATACACCATACATCGAAATCTCATGATTCGATATTGGCCAACTTAGTATACCCAATATCGAGCATACCTGATTCGATACTCCTTAGATCGAATCCCAGCAATTCGATATACTATCAAGATTTATAACTTTATTTATATTGCCTACTAAGCTTGTAATAAGTGTCCCAGATCAAGCTAGTCCGGTTTCTATTTTATTAGCATTATTTTGGCATTTAAAAGGCCCATCAAAATGATCATCCCTTGGTGAATCAACATGATCAATATCGATTAGATCATTATCATCTCCTCGCGGTAAGCTCGAATCCGCGGGAGCACCTGCAGGGCCCACCACAAAGTTGATTGAACCTGAGCTTGAGCCGCTATTAGACTCACTCCCCGACGTCAATTCAGAACTCATTATCTTGAAACTGAAATAAAATAAAAAAGAGAAAGAAAAGGAAGCTGACTACGCGAATACGTCACTCTCGACACTTACGAAAACTGCGTGATATGTTTAAACACCATTTACTATGCAAGCAAATAACGACACACAAAGTAAGCGAATAATCATTTACCTTGATTATAACTGGAAAATCAACAAACGATTGCCAAAAAAATTACCTACAAAAAGAAGCAAGGTTAAAATAAATTAGAGGCAAAAATCTGCATTTTCAGCAAAAAGCAAGAAATTTTTTCTAAGGCATTAGATCGAATGATCTTTGTTCGATACAGCCAGCATCGAATCAATCAAATTCGATGCATGATGTACCGAACCGTGCCCGTTCGATGTTTCTCATTTTTTAGCCTCAGTTTCTTCGGAGTGAAGAATGAGCTTTTCAGGCCTCTCTCTCCTTTATATAGAAGTGGAAAAGCCCACTAGGCCCACCAGAATGAACATCGAATTACACCAATTCAATATTTATTTCAGCATCGAACGATAGAAATTCGACCGATGTGCAAAAAAGGTGAAATGTAGATCGAACCAACGCCGTTCGATATAAAAGCTAGAATCTAATGAAACCCATTCGATCGATAACATAAAAATTAAAAAATATATACATTTAATTATCTTTACATTGGAGATACGAATATAACGACAAATCTGTACGAGAGGTTTTCAATATGGTTTAAGGCCTCGCTCGATAGATCAAATACAATATGATTGGGACCCACGTCTTTCAGATCCCGCCTCCCAATCTGGGGCATAATTTTCAACATAACAAAATCATGTCCTCAAAGCTTGGAACCCGCTCTCTGGTCGAGACCACTCCCAATCGGGGGCATAATCTTCAAAATTATCAAAGATTGTAAATAGAAGGCGCACAATAAAGGTAAAATGTTATAGTTTGGCATCCGCTCTGTGATCAACGCCGCTTTCCAAACTGGGGGAACTATATGATGGAGGTATTTTAGGAATGGCCCAATATAAATATTGGTCGGGCCCACGAAGGAAGGCCCATTAAAATTGTACATCGAACATGAGGATTTCAATGTTGAACGAGCATTGAATGCGCCAGATTCGATCTAAGGGATAGATCGAATCGTCCCGATTCGATACTCGTTCCCCAACTACTACTGGGGTCCACATAAAGGGAGTTATAAATACCCCATACTCTGACATTCTCGGCACGTTTTCAAGACCAACACTCACCAACTCAATATCGAACTCTTTGGATTCGATACTCACCACTCGATCGAAGCTCATGTATTCGATACACCCCATTTGATCGAACATACCAGATTCGATACTCAGCAACTCAAACTAATCCTACATCGAGGTATCTCAATTCGATACACCATACATCGAAGTCTCACGATTCGATGTTGGACAACTTAGTATACCCAGTATCGAGCATACTTGATTCGATACTCCTTAGATCAAATCCCAGCAATTCGATATACTTTCAAGATTTATAACTTTACTTATATTGCCTAGTGAGCTTGTAATAGGTGTTTCTGGCTAAGCTAGTCCGATTTCTATTTGATTAACATTATTTTGGCATTTAAAAGGCCCTTTTGTAACAGTTTACAGTGTTTTATAACCCGGACGAAATAAGATCAAAATAACATCCAATTACTACAACAATTACTACAACACAACACAAAAGTTATAGAATAATACATAATTAGTGTATAAAATATTGAAGAGGTGACAGGCACCATAAACTGTAACCAAGGGTTGACAGGTGAAACTTTTGAACCTCTATCAAAACTATTTGAATGACAAGTGAGAATATCAAAACTATTTGAATGACAAGTGAGAATAACAACTAAAAGAATTGCGTTTTGTTGTGTAATTTTTCAAATCAGATTGTTGTCTCTAACTGTTGCCAACAAATGAAATGTTATCTCTTACAAGTAGTGGATCGAAAATACATCCAAATAATTGACTATCTTCATGTTATGAATTATCAAATAATGAAGTATTTAAAATTACTCCAACAGGGATATATATATGGTAAATCGAAAATACGTTCCTGCCTCTGGAACATCCTACACCATATTAATCTACGATCTCGTAATAAAAAAAAATGAAAAAATGAAGTATTTTATGATGTATAAAATAATACACGTATGTATACAAGTCATTATTACATATATTAAGAGTATCATGGTGGGATTGCTCACACACTTCGGATGGGCTTAATTCGGAAAGTCTCATTGAAAATATTTTTGCTACAAAATTCATTCCCAAAAACTATGGATAGATTCAGCAATATTACTTATCAGCATTTTTCAGCTACTCGCTTATTATTATGTATCAAATATCAATACTTTGTATGCAGCTTTTTTTCGACGTTGTGCATATATATATATATAGATATTTTAAATTGCTGCAATAAATAAAATATAATTCATATATTATTTGAAGTTTTTATCCATGTAAAAAATACTGAACACTAATTCAAGATTATTTTTATATTCTTTACATTTTTATCCACTAAAAACTACCTCACTGAATGTATATAACACAATAATGTTATCAAAGTTCACGCTAATTAACTTTCAGAATAATGCTACACATATACCAACACAATATGCCTTTAACAAGATTTAAAACGTTATTTTTCACCACATACATGCAATGGTATGTTTTCTTGTTTGGAGTTACTTAATTTCTTACTCGCCCAAAGAGGAGAATATACTTTTTGCTATTCATAATGATTTTAACTTTATTTGCAAATTATATTTTATTTTAGGATTTGTTGAAATAATTTTCGATAGATGCGGCTACAAAAGCCTCTGGCAAAAAGAAGAAAAAACCCATGTCTTCAGACTAAACTTTGAAATCGAAATATGTGTTAAGCATTAAGAGATAAGACTTTTACAATTATGGGCCAAAATCGATTCAAAACGGAAACTAAACAAAATTGGTGTGTTTCTTCAAGATTTTTTCCTCAAAACTTTTCAACGGTCATAGGTTTTGGTTAGTATTCCATTTATACGTGTAGGCACGTGCTTGAATCTAATATGCTATCGATGCATGCACTTTACGTTTCTTTATATAATATATATATATATATTATTTTTTTTTCTACTGACATTCTTTACTCGATCTGTTTAACTTCTCGTATTTCTATTACACATATTCAGTTGTTAATTTTTAAAATCTTTACCCACTCATTGAGTAGTAGTATTCTTCACACACAATTATTGTACGTACATACTGAAGATATTTTGATGGGTCAGAGTAATTTCATTAAGAGTATAAATTGTGTACAATACTCGTACGAACTACGAAGATTTAACTGATATGAATAACTAAATGTTTTGGCCCATTAACAGCGGTTGGTTCCCAACGGCGTCTTCATTATTCTCTTATTATTAGTACTATTATTACAAGAGAAAAAGAAATTCGTCATTATATCTACTACAAATCAATAGATATATGTAGAATGGAAGAAGAATGAATGCAGCACACACACAGCAGCCTCATTTGATTTTGGACCACTTAATACAACAAACTAATTATACCTTTTTTTCTTTTTTTCCAAGTTAAAAGTCCAAAGTCAAAACCTCATTCAATGTCTCTCTTTCCCACCTACACATTTAATAACAAATAATAGTTTTGCTATATTCTTCTGTTCTGTTCACCATTTGATTGGGAAACTGAACAAACTTTCATTAACACTTATGAGATGACTGTTTCGGTAGTAATAATAATAATCTTTCTTACTGTTTCGCTGTTTCTTGGGTTATCTTCATCGTGCAATCCAAATGACTTGAACTCATTGCGGCATTTTGTCGAACACCTGGAGAGTGGTATTGAGGGATGGGACACAACAAATTGCTGTAACTGGACAGGTATCACTTGCAACTCCTCTTCAACTAGAGTTGTCAAGTTGGAGCTTGGAAGGAAAAAGCTAATGGGTAATATTTCTCTCTTAAATTTCACCAACTTGGATCATTTGCAGGCCCTCAATTTGTCCTATAATTATCTCAGAGGCACCATTCCTCACTCTCTCTTGCATATGCCCAATTTGGAAGTCTTGGATTTGAGCAATAATGAGCTTTCTGGATTCTTCCCACTCACCAGCACTGCTAACCTGCCTTCAATCACAGTTTTTAACATTTCCGAGAATCGGTTTTCGGGTTCTGTTCCTGTTGGAATTTGCATCAATTCCTCCAGGATTTCTGTTCTGAACATGGGAGATAATAATTTCACTGGAGTTGTGCAAATGGGACTTGGCAATTGTTCTTCATTGGTTGATCTTTGTCTTGCCACCAATTCTCTGTCAGGTGGCCTGCCCCAAGATTTGTTTAAACTGCACAATTTGAAAAGTGTGTCTCTCAAGGAGAATCACTTTTCTGGACAACTCAGTAGCCTCATTGGTAATCTTTCTAATCTAGTTCGGCTTGATTTCTCGTCAAACCAGTTCTCTGGAGATCTTCCTGATGTATTTGGTAGCTTTTTGCATTTGAAACACTTCTCATTTGAATCAAATAGGCTTACTGGCGGCATACCAACTTCACTGGCGAATTCCCGTACTATTGCTACGCTTAATTTAAGGAACAATTCATTAGGTGGTACTATTGATCTCAATTGTTCGGCAATGCTTAATCTTGTTTCGCTTAATTTGGCTACTAACCGCTTTCATGGCAAGATTCCTGATACTCTGGCAGCTTGTCCTCAATTGAGAACTGTTAATTTTGCCCGGCTCAACTTCACTGGGGAGATCCCCGAGAGTTTTAAGGGTTTTCAGAGTCTCTCATACCTGTCACTGTCTAACTCCAGTGTCTCAAACCTTACTGCAGCATTTGGGATTTTACAACATTGCAAGAACTTGACTACGTTGATTCTTACGTTAAATTTCCCTGATGAACGAATGCCTGATATTCCTAGTTTGCACTTTCCTGGGCTAAAGGCTCTTGTCATTGCTAATTGTAGACTCACTGGCTTTATTCCTCGGTGGTTGCATGGGTGCAAGGAGTTGCAATTGTTGGATTTGTCATGGAACCGTTTTGAAGGTTCTATTCCGACTTGGTTTGGGAACTTTTCGTCTCTGTTTTATTTGGATTTGTCAAACAACTCTTTCACGGGACAGATCCCAAAGGAACTAACAGGATTGCAAAGTCTGATTTCTGGCAATATCTCACTGGAGGAACCTTCCCCGGATTTCCCATTATTTCTGAGAAGGAATGTCAGTGGGTCTGGGTACAGATATAGAGAGGTTATGAACTTTCCACCAACACTAGAACTAAGTAATAATTTTCTTAGTGGGCCAATCTGGCCAGAGTTTACCAATCTCAGAGAGTTGCATGCTTTGGATTTGAAATGCAATAATCTATCAGGAACTATTCCTAGCAGCCTGTCTGGAATGACGAGTCTAGAGACTTTGGACTTATCTTATAATAATCTCAATGGAACAATACCGTCTTCTTTGGGGAACCTGAGTTTTTTGTCAAGGTTTAGTGTCTCACACAATAACCTCTCTGGGGAAATTCCAGCAGGGGGGCAGCTCTCAACCTTTTCAAACTCTAGCTTCGAAGGTAACCCAAGTCTCTGTGGTGATCATGCTTCTCATCCTTGTAGCAGAAGAGGACATGTTGACCCTCCTCTACATAGACCATTAAGCACTATTATAGGGATGGCTGTTGGAATTGGTCTTGGAACTGTTCTTCTTATTGGTTTTGTGTATTTAATCATTCTGTGGTTGAAGCGAAATGTGGTGGATCCAGAAAAGGAAGGTGCTTATACCACTGAGAAGGATTTGGAAGAACTGTCAGATCTAGTTTATCTTTGTCAAAATAAGGATAACAATAAGGAGATTTTTCTCGACGATCTTTTGAGTGCAACTGATAGTTTCGATCAATCCAATATTATTGGATGCGGGGGGTTTGGTTTGGTATACAAGGCCATCCTTTCTGACGGAAGAAAATTGGCAGTAAAACGGCTCTCAGGCGAACATTTTCAGATTGAGAGGGAATTTCAAGCTGAAATAGAGACTCTAACAAGAGCCCAACATCCAAATCTCGTCCAACTGCAGGGATACTGCAAGTATAAGAATGACAGGCTTCTAATATACTCGTACATGGAAAACGGCAGCCTTGATTACTGGCTGCACGAGAAAGTTGACGGACCTTGCTCATTGAGTTGGGAAACGAGGCTGGAAATCGCCCAAGGGGCCGCTAGGGGCCTTGCATACCTGCACCTTTCTTGTGAACCCCATATTCTGCATCGAGATATAAAGTCGAGCAACATCCTTCTAAATGAGAAATTTGAAGCACATTTAGCTGACTTTGGTCTTGCAAGGCTCATTCGTCCCTATGAGACTCATGTGACAACTGATCTAGTTGGAACACTAGGCTATATCCCTCCTGAGTATGGCCAGGCTCCTGTTGCAACTTACAAAGGTGATATATATAGTTTTGGAGTCGTACTTTTGGAACTGTTAACGGGTAAGAGACCAATGGATATGTGTAGACCTAAAGGGTGCCGCGATTTGATCTCTTGGGTGATTCAAATGAAAAGAGAGGAAAGGGAAACTGAAG
Source organism: Linaria vulgaris (assembly GCA_948329865.1). NCBI lineage: Eukaryota > Viridiplantae > Streptophyta > Magnoliopsida > Lamiales > Plantaginaceae > Linaria > Linaria vulgaris. The sequence goes on along the minus strand of OX415249.1, from coordinate 55,275,180 downwards.
TGTTTGATCAATTCGTTTATGACAAGAGACATGCCAATGAAATGCTATCAGTGCTAAATGTTGCTTGTGTTTGTTTGAGTGAGAATCCAAGGGCAAGGCCTTGCACGCAGCAGCTAGTATCTTGGCTCGACAATATTGAGGCACGACCGACCTGTAGCCCGAGTTACAAGGAAGATGAGTCATCTTTTATTCCTCATGAGTAAGATTTTGGTTCATTCTTTTTATTTTGCATATATATCCCAAAATCCAGTTGTGTATATATATTATATATATCGTTCCCATTAGTTCAAACGAATGTTTTTTGACGAATGACTTGCCAATATTTCTAGTCCGGGCTATTTTTGTTCTAAAACGCCCGTGGCGGCTCTTCGGAGCATAACTTTCATGGGGCTTACGCCACACACGGTTCACAGTTGTAGGCTTAGGCCTTTTGAGCCCCAAGCTGCTAGCTTGCGACCCGAAAAAAAAAGCTGTTATAAATCTGCTTTACTTATTTATAACTATTCATCCTTATATTTGTTCGAAAAAATTATATTTGATACAAGTATAAGCATATGTATAAATCACTTATAACAAAAAAAGCATATGTACAAATCATTGATATATATTTTCCCTATTTAAAACTCAATTTTTTTTGTTTAATTTTTTAGACAGAACTTGTATGATTGTATTGGCAATTTGAATTTACTTTATGATATCTAAAAGTATTGATGCTCTATGGGAATATCTCTACATGCATTTTAAATATTGTAAAATGAGATTTTTCTCAGCTTTACATTGACACGAATATTTAATTTTTAATTTTTTTCAAGAATACTTTAACTTAAATTTGTTTTTTTATCGTTAATTTATTTTTAAAATAAAAAAATTATATAGAGCGTACGGGTAAGCTCCCTAGGTTACATAATCCTCCTACTATGCCCGACGCACTACTCCGCAATTATCGAAGTCGGTGTCATTGTTTCGCTTTAAGGCGAACTAAGAATTCATAGTTTGTCCATTAATGTTCCTTAAAGCTTGAACTAAGATTTCTTATTTAATTCGTGCACCTTTTTTAGCATCTAGTATATGAAGTTTTTTTATTTTTCCTCGATAGGAAGAAGAGTGAGAGATCGAAAAAGAAAATACCTTGTGGGATTAAGACAAATAAGAATTTGAACAATAAAATAAATACATTAAAACTCTTATTTCAATTAATAAATTAATCAAAGCCTAAATTTAACATATTTTAACACTAGGGTAGTTATACATTTATTTGATTTATCACATGAATATATAAATTTGCAATAGAAAAATTTTAGATTGTCTTTGATTAATTAAAAGATCTTTATTTTTACTTTTTGGTCGACACACTAAGGCAAAATTAAATATACTCATTTTTACATTTGACGACTGACGCACTCGCACGTGCACGTGCACGTGCATGTAGATGCTGGTGCACCGTAGGTGACATATGTAGCTCCACGCCTCAGAGTTTGTGCTCCGTCTTTTTTACTTTTTGTTAAAACGCCTATCTACGTATATAACGCATTTTAAAACACCAGAATGTATAGAGCGCTAAACCAATTTGAGGAATATTCAAGCATGAAGCATCCATTTCTTTAGAAGGTTGAATAGTTGAAATGCGCATTTTGTCTTATTATGTAGTTTTTTCTTGGGAGAATAGTAGATCCAATTAAGAATTTGTGACAATCAGAGACGGTTGCACTTATATCGGAAGTTCATATAACACAATGCCCACATATGACAAACATTTTGCAAATTCTTCGCAGATAATTCTTTATGCATGATCTCGATAGAGGATTAGGTTGAGATTGTATATGATCACTACTTACATTGAACGTTAATGTGGTTTCTAAAAACACATAAATAAACCTTAATTTAACTTTTGATTTAAATGAAATATTTCTCAGAGTTAACCAAAGCTTAACATCAGGCTCTTGAAAAATTATGTTAAACTGAGAACAATGTTGAAGATGGTACGAGCCTCTTCCAGTTTATATGGTAGTAACTTTTTTTTAACAAATTAAATTAATTATACCGGAACATGAAACGTTTTCTTAAAAGTTATGCATCTCCTTCACCAAAAGTTAAAAACTACAAAATTAATTAAGTCGAGAAAACCTATAAAAGAGAATTTTACACCATCACCACCTTAAAACTTCCCGAAGCGGGTTACCTCTCATATAGCGAAATTATATTATCTACCAATATTATTTCAAATAAAAATAATTAAATCTACAAAAGATAAATGACATTCTAAATATGATACACAAACAAGTAATTCTTGTCATTAGATTTATAACGTTTTCTTTTTGGTGCTACGAGCTTGTTAATTTTGTAAGTTATGAAGGTTTTTTATAGTATTACTAATTAAATATAGAAAATTATTAACTAAGTTATTGTCGTCAATACTCAATCTATAAGAGAATCCGCAGTAGTTAATCTGTAAAAGCATGTTCTCTTCGATTATATATTAATCACCTTCGGCTTAGGTCCTCAAATATAGGTTTGTCTGAGAATGGAGTTTCACTGTCATCCTCATTTACTATAAGCATTCCGATATGTGTCTAACTAATGTACAACCAAGTTCAGAGAAATTAAAAAATGAATTTTCAGATACATGTATCAGCTAACTAGTGGAAAACCCATGAAGGAAAAGGCTGAAGATAGCAGAGAGCTAGTAACAAGTTGTTGATATTTTATAAAGACTGTGAACAGAAGTCTGTGTACAAGTACACGTTCTTCTTCTTTCGTTGCATAAAAGTCGGAGTGAGGAATTTGACTACGGAAATGAAGAAAAAGCAAATTAACTGTATTCTATAAAGTTAAATAGGCAATTAGCACAGCGGTCAAAATCAACAAAATCAGCTTTTTGACCTTGGGTTCTGCCCTAGTTAAATTAGCTGCGAAGTAGGACGAATCTCGGGATTTGTCTGAGTGCCTCATGCTGCACACCAAACACTCCCCGAGTCTTGGGATACCGATTTTATTCAACCATAATCGTAGTCAAGTATTCCATTTCCATGCACCACAAAGTAAAAAAAAGAAGTAAAACACAATTAAAAATTCTACACTTTCATCGGTATGTTATTCCTATTATTACATATATATGTTGTATATTCTTTGATTGATTGTATATATGTTAGATTAGACAATTTATCTTAATTAGCCTTGTACTGTATTTATTGATAGAAGATTAATGAGAATATTGGTTTAGTATAAGGCTAATTAAGGTAAATTGTCTACTCTATCTAACAACTTAAGCTTTTAGATGAGATGACAATTCAATATGGTATCAGAGCTCAGGCCAAGGAGGAGCTCATGGGTTCGAATCCCACCGCCACCTACTTTTTAAAAAATGTGTCACGTGACAGGCGTAACAAAAAAATTTACAGCCTGCACGTGAGGGGGCGTGTTGGAGATAATATATAAATATTAAATGCCTACCCTATCTAACAACTTAAGCTTTTAGATGAGATGTCAATTCAATATATTAGATATATATGTTGTATATTCTTTGACTGGTTGTGTATATCTTTGATTAGACCATTTACCTTAATTAGTCGTGTACTGTATCTATTTATTGATAGAAGATTAATGGGAATATTGATTCAGCAAAATACTATCTTACATGGTATCACGAGTCTAAACCCTAGTTGTGAACCTTCTCTCCCTCTCCATAGCCGTCTGCCCCCTCCCCTCTCTCTCTCTCTCTCTCTCTCTCTCTCTCTCTCTCTCTCTCTCTCTCTCTCTCTCTCTCTCTCTCTCTCTCTCTCTCTCTCTCTCTCTTTCTCTCTCTCTCTCTCTCAGAGTCAAAATTTTACCCTGCTATCGCAGACTCAAATATTCAAAACTTTATTCCGATCACCCTCGATGTTGAGAAAGGCCAATACTTATCTTGGGCGAAATTTTTTTGCATTCACTGCCGTGCATACCGAGTCATCGATCACATCCATCCACCCACCCCTTTTGCACAATCCAACATGCCACCCCCACCCAACAATTCAAATTCGTACAAAGCGGCCGACTCCTCAACTTCCGTCGCCGCTCCGTCCGATTGGAAGGGTGCCGACCTTGCCCTCTGGTCCCGCCTTGATGCGATCGTACTCCAGTGGATATATGGGACGATATCTAACGACTTGCTACACACCATTCTTGATAAGGATTCCACCGCTTATCAAGCCTGGGTCCGCCTTGAAAACATATTCCAAGACAATAAGAACTTTAGGGTTGTCTATTTGGAGAACTAAATCTCTCAGGTGCAATTGGACAATTTTTCGAATATATCCTCTTATTGTCAAGAACTAAAAATGCTTGCACATCAACTCTCGAACGTGGGCTCACCAGTACCCAATCAACGTCTAGTTCTCCAACTCATTGCAGGACTCAATGAGAACAATGATAGTGCTCCCACTTTCATTCAGTAGAGTGATCTCTTCCCTCCGTTCTATGAGGCTCGGTCCTGCCTCATCATGGAGGAAACCCGCAAAGCAAAGCAAGCCACCACTGTTGCCACGGTCGCCGCCATGATCCACATCGCTCCACCATCGGATCCACCCCCCACGATCGCGGTTCCACCCCTCCCCACCGCAACTACTATTTTCCCACAAGAGGACGCCGATGTGGCCCTCGCAAATGTGGTCGCAGCCGGGGTCAGCCCAGGTCATCATCACTACAACCCACGGCCTATCCAGCTAACCCGTGGGCCAACTACCTGCCATGGCAGCCCGTCCCATGGTCCTATCCGCCGTGCCCCTATCTGGCCATTGTATGGGCTCGGCCTCTGGCCTCCTCACAACCTGGAATTTTGGGTAGTCGTCAATCTCAGGCTTATACAGCTCTCGGCCCACCAAAGTCCTCATATGCACCAACGGACATCGACAGCGCCATCCACACTATGTCCTTAAATTCTCCCGATCCACAATGGTACTTGAACTCCGGCGCTTCATCTCACATGACCTCGGCGAAAGGTACTCTCTCATCTTATTCTTTTTCAAGCATCAATAATAATATTCTTGTTGGCAATGGTAATGAAATTCCCATTAAAGGTCATGGTAATGCAACTCTTCATTTTTCTTCTTTTCCCGTCCATTTAAAACACGTCTTGCATCCTGCTAATCTTATTAAAAATCTTGTCTCGGTGCGCCGCCTTACTACTGATAATTCTGTGTCTATTGAATTTGACCCCTTTGGTTTCTCTGTGAAGGATTTTCGTACGGGAACACCCTAGTGAGATGTAATAGCACCGGTGACTTATATCCCGTCACTCCCTCATCTATCCCATCTAGCCGCCTTCCCACCTCTCTTGCCACCATATCTCCCACCTTGTGGCACCAACGATTGCGACATCCGGGCTTATCTACTTTACAATTTTTAAATAAGAACAATTTTATTCATTGTAGCACTTTTGCTCAACAAACATTGTGTGAACCTTGTGTTTTGCGGAAGCATATTAAACTTCTTTTTTCTTTATCATCCAATTCTTGCTTGCATCCGTTTGATATCATACATAGAGATTTGTGGACATCGCATGTCTTAAGTTCTAGTGGTCATAAATACTGTGTTTTATTCTTGGATGACTTCTCCAATATTTTATGGACTTTCCCTATTGGTCGCAAATTCGATGTTTACTCCATTTTTTCTACCTTTGTTACATTCATACGTACTCAATTTGGTGCAAATACTAAAAGTTTATGATGTAACAATGGCATGGAATTTGATAACGAGCACTTTAAGAAGGTATGTCACAACTCGGGCATGACCCTTCACTTCCCTGTCCATATACATCCGCCCAAAATGGCAAGGCCGAACGTAAAATCCGATCCATCAATAATATTGTCTGTACTCTACTCACTTAATCATCCACGCTTCCCTCTCTATGGCCTCACGCCCTACAAATGGCAACTTACCTTACAAATATACTTCCCCACAAAACTCTACATCAATCCTCTCCCTTTCAAATACTCTATCACCAAACACCATTCTATACGCACCTACTCACATTTGGGCGTCTATGCTATCCTCGCTTCCCCGCCACCACTATACATAAACTCCAACCTCGTTCTGCTCTTTGTGTCTTTCTCGGATATCCCTCTAACCCTCCAATCATAGGGGATACAAGTGTTACGATCTTCACTCCAACAAACTCATTCTCTCTCGTCACGTCCTATTTGACGAATCCAAATTTCCTTTCACACATCTCCACATCTCCTCTCCAGACACTTACTCTTTTCTCGATGACCACATCCATCTTCTACTACTAACCACGACTCCACAAACATCACCCACCCTGGCCTAGTCTACCACGACCTCTAACTCCACGGCCCTACCACCCGCGACCCAACAAACTACCGCCCATCCACTCGCGACCCTCTCTTTTCCAGCCTATTTCCCTCGGCCCCGACCCTCTTCCCCACCTCCGACCCAACCGTCTACGGCCTAGTCTAGCGCCACCTCTTCCACCACGACCCAATCCTCCTCGACCCACACTATCACTTCCCCACCTCCCCTTAGGTCGGATGAACCCGACCTTCCACTACCTCCTCTTCCCTCTCGCACCATCGTCACATAGAGCATGCACGGTATACATACCCATGCCCTTTTTGTCTCTCTACCTCTGTATCTCCCTCTCCTCTTCCTACTAACCCAAAACTTGCACTATCTCACCCTAATTGGAAATCAATCATGCTAGATGAATATAATGTGTTGTCTAATGTGCGATATTGCATTATTCTTGGAGTTAGTCCCTTGTCCGTCTAATGTGAATGTTATTCGATCTATGTGGGTATTTCGCCATAAAACTAATGATGGCGGTTCTTTTGAGTGCTATAAGGCTCGTCTTGTTGGTGATGGCAGGTCTCAGCAGGTTGGCATTGGTTTTTGGACACGTTCAACCCAGTGGTCAAACCAGCGACTATTCGCACTGTCCTTAGTATTGCTCTCTCTCGTTCTTGGCAAATCAACCAATTGGATGTCAAGAACGCCTTCTTGCATGGCACTTTCAATGAAACAATTTACATGCACCAACCCCTCAGATTTCAGGATTCCACCCGTCCAGACCATGTCTATCTTTTAAAGAAGTCACTTTATGGTCTTAAACACGCGTCTCGTGCTTGGTATCAATGGATTGCCGATTTTTCTTTCTCAGTTGGATTCTTCCACACTAAATCCGACCACTCTCTGTTTATCTATCAACGGGGTAACGACATTGCTTACTTGCTTCTCTATGTTGATGATATTATACTTACCGCATCGTCTGTTGCTCTCTGCCGTTTCTTTATTGATCAGTTTAGTGCTGAATTTTCCATGAAGGACTTGGGTACCCTTCATTATTTTTTGGGAATTGTTGTTTCTCACTCTGCATGCGCCATTTTTCTCTTGCAAAGTAAGTATGCAGTTGAAATTATTGAGTGTGCGGGCATTACCTCTTGCAAACCTGTGGCCACCCTCGTTGACACGAAATCGAAGATCGGCTCCTCAGGTTCCCCATTTCTCGACTCGACTTTGTTTCGTAGTTTGGTTGCGCTCTTATATACCTCACCTTTACTCGTCTGGATATATCTTATACTGTTCAAAAAATTTGTCTCCACATGCATGGTCCCCGTATGGAGCACATGGACGCTCTTAAACGCATCATTCTCTATGTGCAAGGAATATCCCACCTCGGTCTCCATCTCTCTTAGTCTAGTCTCGACTCTCTTGTATCTTACACTGATGCTGATTGGGTCGACTCCCCAACACGAGGCGGTCTACCTCCGGCTATTGCATGTTTCTTGGGGATAATCTTATTTCTTGGTCATCAAAACGCCAACCTACTCTATCCCGTTCTAGTGCCGAGGCCTTATTGAAGTTTCACATTCCTCTCTAGAAGGCCACTTTTGGTTTATTGTGATAATGTGAGTGCCATCTATCTCACCAACAATCAGGTGCAACATCAACGCACCAAGCACATTGAACTTGACATTCACTTTGTTCGCGAAAAAGTGACTCGGGGTCAAGTTCGAGTTCTCCGTGTTCCCTCTCTGATGCAAATCGCCGACATCTTCACTAAAGGATTACCTCGTGTTCTATTTGACGACTTCCGTTCCAGTCTCACCGTTCGTGAACCTCTTAATTCGACTGCAGGGGTGTATTAGATATATATGTTTTATATTCTTTGATTGATTGTGTATATCTTAGATTAGGCAATTTACCTTAATTAGCCTTGTACTGTATCTATTTATTGATAGAAGATTAATGAGAATATTGATTCAACAAAATACTATCTTACAATTCCAAATGAGATCTTTTTGTATTTCCTGAAATGCTTGGGTTGGTGTATTATTTTATTGGGATAAAAGCACCGAACCCCCTGAACTATAACGACTTTTGGGCACCACCCCCTAAACTTTGTAAATAAGCACTTTGCCCCCTAACCTTCGCTAACTTGTTCGATTTACCACATGACAATTTTTCGACCAAAAAATCACCGATTTTTTTTCTTCAGAATATTCTCCTTATCAAGACAGTTCTGGGAGTGGTGACGGTATTACAAAATTCAAAGCTATTACACGAAAAATTTAGTTTTAATTCGTCAAATATTCAGAAAATATAAAGAACACTTGAAGGTGTTCATCACATTTTCGAAAATTCGACGAATTAAAACTAAATTTCCCGTGTAATGGCTTTGAATTTTGTGATACCGTCGATTGCACTACAAATTCACTTAGTAGCTCATAGATAAACCACTATTATTTAATCTATTGAGTGTTGTTGAGTTCTTGCGTGTTCAATAGATCTGTCACATATAGCCGAAGTTATTTGCATATATAAATCTTTAAGTTTCAAACCACCTAGAGTGTTAGTCTGGACAATCTCATTGTTAGTCCTCTAGAACAAAGATTAAGTCTACAATTCAATTCACCGTCCACTAGTATTAACTAAATGTGCTTGCAAATATGTGTATTTGTGTGATCTAAGTATTGTACTTAAATTCTCTTTATCTATTCACTCATAAAATCATGTCTAACATGTATATTCTAACATCTACTTTGACTTCTCAAAAACTCGCATTCGTTACTCCTGCCATGCAGTATATAAAACATCACTCAAAACACTTCGTTATCCAAAAAAGCTTCAATAAAATCCAATAAACATATTCATAAATCTGAGCTACTCCATACTTCAAACACAGAGTAGTTTAGCTACTCATAATGTCAAGTTCAACAACAAACAAAGAAGTAAACACCATAAAAAAAAAGATTAGAAGAACTCTTTGATATGGTGAAATGTCGATGCTCTTAATCTTCAAATCTTCTTTGTTGTGCCTTTCTTTTAACAACTCTTGACTTTTTTGACTCTACAACTAAAACTATGGATAATATATTGATGTGATGTTTCTCTCGGACTCTCTATTCACGATTGCTCTTCATGTTGCATCACACATGTTTTGTATGATTGCTCTTTAATTTCATGTCACACATTGCACGTTTTGACCTAGATCAGCTCCTCATTTGATAGTAGTTTTCTGTTGCTCTAGGGTTTATTAGCAATTGTCACTCAATTTTCGTGAAGTTATGTTTTTATCCCAAGTGGTGCTTTTTCAAGCACTATGTCACACTTTGTTTCTCCTCAAGCACGCCATGCACCCTATTTCAATCGCTACTTGGCCTTCTCTCTATTTCTCATGCACGTCTAGCATTGTTCTAGAGTTAGGCGCGCTACATTCTTGTTGGGATTTCGGAGCATGAACAACGAAGAACATATCAAGATGTGCACCCAGGGAGTTGGGCTACAAGAGCCGCGATACATGCCTAGTGGCCCGAGTTATGGCTCTACATCGTAGAAGTTGTACTGGTCGCACATGTCATCCTAGGAATAACGCTACAACGCCAAAACATTGCGCTGCTTGTGCAGGTAGCTGCGTTATATGTCGCCATACATGATAAGTCGTGAACATTTGTTTTGGCTCAACTTCTTCGTGATGCCCTAATTCATAGTAGGTATTATTTATATGCAGTTTTGTGAGTCTGAATAGTGGGTGATTGAATAGCCTCCAAAAGAAAGAGTGTGAGAGATTAAAAATAATAGAGAATTCAATTTTGAGATTTGAGAGATCATTGTGAGAGATCGTTCTTGATCCGTGAGAGACTATTGTTGTATCTTATTTTTGTAATCAATCATCATCATGGTGAAAATTTTAGTTTGGATCGCCACTAGAGGTAGTCGTAGACGAACTAGGTACAAAAATTGTGTCTTGTGTTCTTTTATTATTTTATCGCTTTTCGTGTGGTGTGAATTTATCCGCTCATGGTTTGTTGCTATTATTTTTGTTGTTCGTATATTTTTTGTTGCGCAACAAGTGGTATCAAGAGCTCCAGGTCGAGTGGGAGTATTCATGATGAACGAAGGTAAATTTTTAATGGAGAAGTTCGATGGGTCGGACTATGGGTTTTGGAGAATGCAGATTGAGGATTATCTCTACGAAAATGATTTGTTGAGTCCTCCGAAAGATAAGCCGACTAATATGAAACATGAAGATTGGGTTAAGTTAGACAGGAAGGCATTGAGCATTGTTCGTTTGACACTATCGCTGAACGTGGAGTTTTATGTTGCGAAAGAGACAATCACAAAGGGGTTGGTGAAGATGTTGGCTGTCATGTTCGAGAAGCCATCTGCATCGAACAAGGTTCATCTAATGTGGCTCATGTTCCATCTGAAGATATCAGAAAATTTATCAGTTTCTGATCATCTGAATGAGTTCAATGTGAAAACATCTCAATTAAGCTCGGTGAATATTGATGTTGCTAATGAGGTAAGAGCATCATGTTGTCTTCTTTAACTGAGAGTTGGAGTGGCACAGTAACCGCTATCAGTGCAACTGGGAAAAAGGTGAATGTAAGACTTGATGAAGTTAGAGATTTAATTATCAGCGAGGGAACTTGTTGGAGGGAATCAAGTATCTCGAGTAACACTTCTGGATTAATTCTGAGTACGGGAGATAAAGGCAAATAGAAGTCAATGAAGGTGTGAGGTTCCAAACTCTAAAGTCTCATTTAGGTCTCCGAATAGGATTTGCAAATTTCCAATTCGAACCTTAAAGTTACCCCAGAGAGGCTCACTAAATGGAACCATAATAAAGCCAAATTTTAACTATTTATTACAATGGAAGCTTTCAAGATCTACAGAGTTTATTATTACAATCCACACATAACTCAAAACACTGAATACGTAATAAACCACACAATTATTAGGGATTTATTTTTATTTTCACACACTTTTGATTTATTCCAATTTTACACTTCCAAAGTAGTTTGATCCATCCGCCTTGTTAAGCTTGCTTATTCTGAGGAATTGAATGAGAAAATAAATAGATATGTAAGTTTTTGGTGTCTTAGTGAGATTTTTAGTAACAATAATAAATTTAACAAATATGTGAAATTTGATATGGTATGAGAGGAAAACATTAGAAATGAGAGGAAAAGAATAGCAAATGAACAACAAGATAATGAACTCGTGTATTTCATATAACAAATTCAACCTTATTTCATCCAATATACTACCTTGTACCTCCTAACGAGGAGCAACGTCGCAAATAGATCAAGAGACATGCTCGAACACATGTCAACCTAGCACGCGGTTACAGCCAACTCCTGACTGAAAGCGGCGCCTAGATAAATGGGTATCGAGTGATTTTACTTAACCCGATAAACCTTGCTGCCAAGCAATAAACCATCTCAATCTTTGGGCCCAACTTCCCAAAAGCGTCTCAATGGGTATAATAAATGAACAATAAGTTAGTAATCCGCACAGTGTTCATTGCCAGCTACATGTCCTCAACATAGTTTGTTGCACAGTTCAAGAACTAATATGTAGATTATCATATTGGAGAAATTATTGTAATGATGAAAAATGATTAAGAATTCATGATCCAAGAATAATTCAACAGCAATCAGAAGGATTAGGTCGCGGAATGAGATCATAAAAGAAGGCCAAGTTTCTCAGCCCGGGGGACAAACAAGGCTTATAAATTTTATAAATCTCACATGTTACAATAACTTTAAGTTCGGGAAACTATGCGGCGTCTCGTAAATAAATTTACATGTGCTAATAAGTTTAAACCAAATAATGAACTTTTATAGTTTGTTATAATTTCACGTATGTCCTTTTTATCTTTAACTTTTGGTTACAACCAAGTCAAGAAATAGAAATAAGACAAATAATCACATATTAACTAGATTCGTGTGATCTCACCGTAAGGTTATTACTTTCTTAATAACATCAGTGTATGAACTATTTAAGAGTACTTATTTTATTTTAAGGTTACGTATTAGCTATAACATAAATAAAACATTTATTTTAACATGAAACTCATCTAATAATTTATAGAATTTTCCTAGGATTACTACGTATTAACAATACATATTGTTACATATATAAGGAATCACAAATATATAACTTCGTAGAATTAATTTAAGATGAAACTTAATTATTAACTTGGAAACAAGGTTATATACTCAGGTTATAACTTAGATCATAACACAATTTCAACACCTTGAGAGGATTTGGAATAAAAGAGAAATTAAGCATGAATATACTCCTTACACCATGTAATTAAAAGAAAAATCATAATTAATACCTATACTTGATTAAAACTTATAACAAACGGGGTTTAAAATATCCTCATGACTTTATTAACTGCTACATATGATTAATTTGAAAACTAGTATCATTATGCATAGGTTAATTTAAAAAAATCAAAAGAGATATGCTATTTAGAGCTAAAAATTGCAACATGCTTAAAATTACCTTTAATCGACCCTTCTAATCAACAGAATTTCCAAATATTTTTGAGGTCTTTTGTTGTAAACACACGTAGGAAGGTGTGCATAAAACAATTGTCCAAAATATCAAGATTTAATATTTTTCCATATTTTTCAAGTTTATGGGCAAAAAGTGGAATTTTGTGGAAGAATTAGAATTGGAGCTTTTTATCACAATTTTTGAGTTTAGGGACTTCTGAAAATATGTATTTTTTTAGTGGAGGACGAATAATTGGAGAACTTTGGTATAGAAAGCTTATACAAACTCTTAGGAGATTTTGGTGTGGAATTTTTACAAAGAAAATGCTTGTATAACTTACATGATGATTGAGGTAATTAACTTATCAACTATTTAGATATAATTTGAATTATTATATTCACGTACATTACTGTGCTTTTTTCAGAATTTTCAGCTGTGTTTGATGTAACAATATTTTCTTCAAATATATCTTCTAATAAATTATATAAAAATATCATTATGAAGGTTTTTTCATCGAAGCTTTAAATGTTTAGGCCTATTATGGTCCATCATGTCCCAAACATTACTTCTTGGGGTCCTAGTGAAGGAAAAACATCTGATTGCAATAATTATTTGTTTTTATTATTTTGTCTAAATTTAAATTAAAAGAATTAAATCAAAATTTCAAAACATTTAAAGCCAAATAATAATTTTAAAAAAATGAAGGTCTAAAAACCAATTTACCAAATAATAATTTTTAATACGTATTGGTGTGCAATAATTACGACACTTTTTAAATACACGATTATCTTGGGAATAACTCGGTGTACAGGGTCCGAAAAGAAATTTCCTCCCAATTCGATTAGGTAACCGTGATATCGAATCAACGTGGCCCTCAAGATAATACCTTTGACCTCGAGAAAACAGTCCGTTATGGAAAAATATTAGGTATAGAGTCCAAACAACGTGACTTCGTAAAACGACACCAAAACCGAGCCACGTCGGTCGAACGGACGTGGCACGACGAACGATTGAATTCCAAGGTGCTACGTGGCATGTCGGTTAACACCTACGTGTTGTGGTACGTCCCTCAACGTCAACGTGGCACGTGACACGTCAGTCAACACTGACGTGGCACGTGTCATGTCGGTCAAACTCGACGTACGTCGACCCTCCAGACCACACGGGTCCGACCCAGTGTGGTGTGGGTGCACCGGCCCTATGGGGCACCTCTTTCACATACTCCACCATTAGTATGTGTAAGCATGCTCTCTCATGAGTTATCCTTCCCCATTTTCTATAAATACCCCATCACATCTTCATTTGAGGGGTTGGACACTTGAGGGATAGCTCACTTGGAAGCTTGGAATGCTCTGACTTCTCTCTAGAATACTAGTGAGAGAAAGCCCGTCTTGCATTCCACGTCTTACGAATTCTACGTCTTATGGATTCCACATCTTATAGATTCCACGTCTTATAGAATCCACATCTTACGAATTCCACATCTTGCATTCCACGTCTTACGAAATCCAAATCTTGCATTCAACATTTTACGAAACCCACGTCTTGCATTCCACGTTAACGAAATCCACATCAACAGTTTTCATGTCAACACTTTTGGCACGTCAACAATTCCTTGTCAACCCAAATACTTAGAGTATTTTATCCTCCACTTTTTCATAGACATTCAAATGTCAACAATTGGATTTAAGTACGAGAAAGCTTTGACCCGATATTCGACCACTTCGTAGTGCAAATCGCCGGAGGTCCCTTTTCGAGCCTCCAGGCTCGCGAATTGTGATGCCGTTAGGGCGCCCAAATGATATTCGATCTTGATAAACCCAACATGGGACAATACTATGGCCACCCAAGCCTCTACTACGAGACTACATCCTCAGGGATAGTCCAAGTCGAGCCTTAGGGCCAATACAATGCACACAACTCCCGAGCTTGCATTACGACAACTAAGACCTCCCGCATGCACAAATCAATAATGAACTACGTCCAATTTTATTCTTTCTTCTTAGAGAGATACTTAGGCAGCTCGACCCCGCATTGAGTGCAGTTGCAAGAATACAACCCCCGTATCCTTCCCTAGAATAGGTTACTTACTTATATAAACTTTTTACTACTAACCATTACGTTTTTAGTGTAGGTTTTTATCGATCCAAAAGCTCTTCTTATATTTCTTATAAAGGTCAAGAGAGTCTGGTGGGGAGCTAATCTCGAGACTAGCAAAAACACCCCACACTAGAGGCGCCGTTTGTGAAAAACCACTAGACGCACTATCTGAATGGCATCGTGGTTACAACGTGTAGATAACCTACTACCTCATGGAAAGATTCTTCGACTCATTCCAACGTTGCCTTGCAAGCGGCAACTGAGCATCAACAACCACAAACAACTAATCAACAAGTTCTGCATGCTGCGACTACTAATGTACAAGCCGAAAACAACGCGTCAACTAGTGCACCTCCACTTCATCTTGAGCAGTTTGATGAACTGATGAATATGGTTAGGCTTCACATGACTTCAAATCCCATACCACCATCCTCCGATCCGTGTTCAAATTTGGGTCAGACTGACAACGAATCTTTATGTTCAACACAATAACTACTACTGTGATATCTTTCGAGGATTGTAGACATCTTCGTAATAGGAGAGCTTGACCCTCGCCATCACCATCATGTTCTACCACATCAAATGCGTGAACTAGATAACGTGATAATTGTTGATACAAGAGACAAGGCCAACAACATGCCGGTAGGCCGGAACCCTTGCTCCAAGAAAAAAGATAAGGAGATCCCGCCAGAATCACTCCTCCCGACCTCACTAGAATGACTCTTCGGGCAGTTGATGAATTTGTTGATGAGGCTTCTTCATTCTCACTAGATATGCAGCGAATAGTGCTAGGCCGAGGCCATGGAATCCCGAAGATGCCAATCTACAATGGTAAAGGGGACTCTAGTGCTCACTTGCATCTCCTAGACAAAATGCTCAACTTGGGAGGCTACTCAAAAGGCATACAAGCACGTTTGTTCTCTATCACTCTCCTTGATGTAGCTGAAGACTGGTTCTCAAGGATTCCACCGCTTTTGATACATACGTATGATCAGCTCAGAACAATGTTCTCACAGTTTGCTACTCAGAAGTGGACATAATTAACACAAGGATACTTGAAGACTAGCATACAAGGCAATGATGAATCAACCAAAGATTACATCAGACGGTTCAATACTGAGATGATGTGAGTTAAAATGCCCTTTGGTCAGAGCGTTGCAAACATCTTATCCAACACCTTGAGAAACAGATTGCTGGACAACGAGCTTTTGAGGCAGAAACCACAGACCATTGAACAAATTAACATGATTGCTCAATGCGATATGGAAATTAAGGAGCACAACAAGATGAGAAATGTCCAAAGCGACAATACTCAATCTAAGCAACACGACTCATGTTGCAACAACAACAGAAATGAAAAGAGTGGTACAAAGCGCGAAATCTCCTGCGAGAGAAAAACTCTCGACTACCACCACCATGAGCAATATCTACAAAGTCGCTCAAAAACAAAATCTCCTCAATACTCCAAGAAAGATCCGGGAAATGGAAAATCTCCTCAAAGTTCTATTATAATTATCACGAGCAATACGACCACGACATATCAAAATGTCGTGACTGTAAGCTGAGATAGAGCGCTTGATAAAGGAGGGCTACCTAATAGAGGACATACCCTCTCTAACCAAAAGAGGACATAAAATCTATGTCCTATCATAAGGAACGATACTAACAATATAGTCTTTGAACGCTAAAAAGAAGAGGGTTCAAGTCACCTCTGTGAGTCCACTTTCAAAGTGAGACTATGCGTCGACCAATATAAACAAGAAGAGTATGAATTCTATAGTTCAATATTCTTCACAAAGAAAGAAGCCGATGAACATGCTGCACAAGTTGCCGTATGGTTTCTCAAGCAAGAAGGCTACATGATGGCCAAAATGCCAATCTTGAATGACGTCGCTATGATCTTCGGAGGCCCAATAGGCAGAGACTCGAACAAAGCACGCAAAAGGATTACACGAAATTTGACGTAAGACAATTATCAACGTGTATCTCGTATGATATTCCCGATAGAAACAATTGAGGATGCATTGACATTCGACAAAGATGATGAGGATGCACAAGTTATGGAAGCCGTGAGTTTGAATTGCCCACTAGTCGTAAGCCTAGACATTGTAAACTATAGCATTAAGAAAATCTTGATTGACAATGAAAGCTCAGTCAACGTCATTTCTTTAGATGTACTAGAGCAAATGGAACTAGGCGACAAGCACATAAAAAATATGACAACTCCGTTATACGACTTTGGAGGATCAAGAGTTGCAGCAGTTGGAAGAGTTGGGCTTCTTACATCCTTCAGGACTGTTACAAAACGAAAAAGTAGGACTCAAAACTTAGAGTACCTCATCGGCGACACACCATTTGCTTACAACATAATCATCGGTCACCCATGTTTTAATGATTTCAAGGTAGTGGTATCGACCTATAATCAAAAGATGAAATTTTCCACCAAGTGTGGTGCGAGTGAAGTCCACATAGACTATGAAGAAGCTTGGACATTTTATATGGCATCACTTCAAGCAAATCCTGACCCTAGAAGTGAACATGATCAATGATCTCGATGATAAAGGAAAAATGCTAGAACCGCAAGAGCCGCCAAACAACAATACTACCGATAACATCATCGAAATAGAGATATCACCAGAATTAGAGGACAAAAGACTCTGCAAAATCAGACAAAAACTAGCTAATACAGTTAGATATGAACCTCTCGACGAATCAAAAGAGATATGTCTGTCTCCAACCAATTAAACAAAAATAACACGCATCAGCACCAGCATGTCAAAGGACATAGAACACAAGCTTAGTCATTGCGTCTGCGACAGCATGGATATCTTTGCATGGACCAATAGCGACCTAAAAGATATTGATCCTTGCATTATTGCACACAGGTTGAATGTCGATTCATAGGCAAAACCCGTCAGACAAAAGAAACATAACTTCAACAAAGAAAAGAACGCTGCACCCGACAAGGAAGTAACCGTAAAATTGACCACTTGCCACATCTATGAAGTACGTTTGTCAGAATGGCTCAGCAATATTGTTCTTGCACCAAAGCCCAACAAAGATTGGCGCATGTGCGTAGACTACACATATCTCAACAAGCATTATCCTAGGGATCCTTTCCCTCTACCACATATTGAATTTCTAGTCGACTCAACGTTTGGATGCGCACTCCTAAGCATGATGGATGCTCAAAGTGAATTTTATCAAATGCTGATGGTTGTCTATGATACGAGGAAAACTATGTTTGTCACAAACCGATGAGTATTCTGCTACATAGTCATGCCTTTCGGTCTCAAAAATGCCGGCGCCACCTTTCAACAGTTGGTAGCCAAGATGTTCTACGACCACATCGGCAAAACCATGGAGGTCTATATAGATGACATGCTTGTCAAAAGTGTTAAAGCTGAAGATCACGTTGATCACCTCACAATTGCCTTCTCGATCATCAGGCAATACAGCATGAAACTAAATTTGAAGAAATGCACTTTTAGATTCAACAGAGGAAAAATCCTTTGCTACATGGTCAACGAAAGAAGGATCGAAGCAAATCCCGACAATATAAAAGTCATTGCTGATCTACCTTCTACGAAAAGCATGCGGGATGTACAATGCCTCGTGGGTCGAATGACGGCTCTAGGAAGGTTCATCTCAACGGCGGTAGAGAAAAGCTTGCCTTTCTGCAAAATCCTCAAGAAGAACCAAAACTTCGAATGGACTGCGAATGCGAAGAAACTTTTATGCAACTCAAACAATATCTAGCCTCCCTAACGCTTTTGGTAAAATCGGTCAAGGGAGGAACTTATATCTCTATCTAGCGGTATTCGAGAATGCTCTTAACACAATATTGGTACGCTAGAAGGCATAATCCATCAACTCATCTACCACATCTCCAAAGTGTTTCAAGCAGCTGAAAACAACTACATCGTGATTGAAAAATTTGCATTGGTTATCGTTGTCACGATATGAAAACTACGTCCTTACTTCCAATCACACCCATTGTGGTGTTGACAAAAAAACCACTTAAGCCCACTTAAGCAAGTGTTGTTGAAGCCAGAGACCTCCAGAAGGCTAGTCAAATGGGCCATAGCATTAGGCGAGTACGACAATGAGTACCGCCCCAGAACATCTATCAAAGCACTAGTCCTAGTCGACTTCGTTGCAGAAACCCTCGGAAGAGCACAAGTTGTGGAAGCAAGTTGCTAACGTTAAAATAGAAGAAGTTCCATGGAACTTAAGCCGACACTGATGTACGGGGCGTCTGGTGCGACGATGCTGCAACAAGATGATTTTGAATGAAAGACGCCACTGTAGTGGAGTATTCTCTGTAGATCTATCACGCGACACACGAGCCTGGACCTGGACGGGTGGGTCAACTCGATCGAGACGCTGAGAATCGGTGAGGGGCTCACTAGAGGCGCCGACTGGCGTACCCGAATGAGGTTCAAGATTACCTCTACACTACGACCACGAACCCCTTTTGGAGGGAGGGGGGCACTACTAGAACGTGGTCGGTGTGTAGGATTGTTTGACATGCCGACTATGTGTATACTACAGAATAAGTAAAAATATCTAAGTTAGATCATGGCTATGTTATAGAGATTACTTAAAATATAAACATTACTAAGTTATTAAGATTTTCTAAAGGCAAAGTCGGTGTTTAACAACCTAAATGAATTATACGACTTGCAGAGATTCCTAAAAATAACATCATTTCCAAGTTATAGAAATTCCCTAAAGGCATAATCATTTTTATTTTTTAGAGATTCCTAAAGATCATTAGTTCTAAGTTATGTAAACATTAAATATAAGACATGTAAAAACTAATAAACTAACAATTTTACATCAAACAAACTAATTAAACTAACAATTTAACGTTTAAAAATATTGAGTTATAACACTAAAGGTAAGACATGTAAACCTTAAATTTAATATTAATAAGCTAAACTAATAATTTAACATATAAAAATATTAGTAAAATATTAAATATAATATATGAATCGAAAAAAGCGAAAAACTTATAATTTTCCGAAGTTGCAACTGCCGAGCGGTTGCAAGAGGAAGGGGCGGTTGCAGGGAATAAGGATGGGGGGGGGGGATTTGAGGTTGTTCATATAGAAACTCTCATTACAAGTGTGTCCAAGCTTATAAATCCTGATTTGATTAAGACACACTTCAGTGCATGTAGCCTCCATTGACACTCATCTTGAACACATCTATAGTACACCTTCAGCACCATTGTCCCTTGCAACAGCTGGAGGTACACCCACACCATTGTCCCCTACAACACCTTCATTATTTGGATCAGGTACAACATATTCTTCATCATCATCACTCAATGGTTCTTCATCTATTCTACCCACATGTTCATACAACTCATTATCTGACTCTTCACTAGATGCAACATATATATCATCATCTTCATCTTCATCACTCTCTGGTATATCAACAACAATCCCCTTACCTTTATCCAACCTCTCTGGATTACCCTCACTAACCACATCTCCATGTTCATCATTAACCACATGGTCATCAACAACACTAACACCATTGACTTTCCCTATTGCCTCTTGCTCTTTAACCACAAGACCTCTATTTCCCTCATCAGCTTCAACTTTAACATTATGTTGTTCTGGCCTTTCATCAAGTACCCTCTCTACTACAACAACATGATTATTACACATGAAACTCTTTACTACCCTTGTGAGCATCCTTACATGCGTTATGCAAATATTCATCATTATTCAAAATATATATAGAATCATTGATTTGGAAGAAATATTTTTTTCTACCACTAACTCTCATATCAGAAGCAATCTTGTCCGAAAATCCTCTTTTGACCCCTCCATACAACACATAATCATACACACATTTAGTACCTCCTATACAGTCACCAACATTCCACGATGTTTTGGTATACCAACCTCCATAGTGAAATACTAGAGTCAGGAATTTGCTTCCATATTCTACAATAAAGTAAAGTATTACACTTATGAGATCAGAAACAAATAAAAAAACTCACTTTTAGCACATAAAAAAGGGCTTTCAACAAAGGACCACGCAAAGGGACCACAATATGCAAAAAATTGCATGGAATGTAGCAAAAGAACCAGACAAAGGAATGAGCACTTGGTAGGGGACCATGCACTTTCAACCAAACCCTAATACCCCACTAAAATAGTTTTAACAACTACAAAAATATTAACTTTACACAAAAAACTACAAGAAGATGTCGGATTCCTCTCCCACTAACAATATATTAACGATTAAACACAAATAAACACAGTAGCACTAAAATCGAAGCTAAATAATACTTTAACTTACCATAATCGGGGGGAGGGAACCCATTTCCAAAGGGGCCGCAAAACCATCATCTTACAAGTGTAACTCGTACGTCAAGTACGATTGATTGAGTAGAAAAGAGTGTACTCACGAATTTTGGCTTTTCGATTTGGGGATTATGATTTTTAGGGATTTATGTCCGAAAAATTCTAAGTATGGAAAAGTTGTTGTTGTGTTGTGTTATAAGGAGAAGAAGTAAAAACGTTTTTCAAACAGCCAAAATCCTATGTGGTATGACAACTTATTGACTTGATATGTCAACTTATTGACTATACAACCACGTCAGCATTTTAGCCCGAATAAGACGTTTTGGGCATTTTTAATAGAAAAATGAAAAGTTGAGAGGCAGAAAAAGTCGACCCGAACTAAAAAATGGCATAAAGTAATTAAATGCAAAGTTACAGGACAGAAAAAATAATTTGCCCGTATGATATCAATCTCGAATGTCATGCATTTAAAACGAAGTACATTTATTTCTTAAAATAACTTAAATAACGCATAACAAAATTTACATGATATCGAAAAAATTTATGTTATAATTAATTGTGAATATCATACTCTAAAATAGAAGAGATGACGTTGTAGTTTTTTCTTTTCTTTCTCAAGTCGAATTATTTCAACAAATTATGATAAATATTGTTTCCAATTCGGTATCTTTTCTTCACTTTGGAAATTTGTTTGTACGTTAACTGAGAATGAATTGGGGATTAATGTGATTAGGTACTACTTATTTGATAATTAGAGTCATTAAGTGGGGTGTTTTGCTATATCGAAGAAATAAAGCAAGCGGCATACATTCCTGCCAAATTAGGCTCATCTACTCCAACGACAACTTGACATAATTCTTCTAGGCACTTGCGAGCCACCTACTTAATGCCCAATTTCCCATGATATTACTGCTACAAATTCACTTCTATGTTGAATATCACATGAGTTACACCACCATCACGTCATATGGTTTTGCTAAGGGAAATTTGTACTAGCACGACCCTAATAGTAGTAACACGAGTACGTTTCGCCATAGAGAAATAAAGCAAGCAAGCTCAAAGATTCCCGTCAAATTAGGTTCATCTACTTCAATGTCTACAAATCTGACTACAAACTCAACCAAGATAGGCTACGTTTACTTCTACTTAATTGTGATTTTGTTGTCACAAGTTCGCCTCATTTATAAAATTAAAGTTTAAAACAATTGTTTTACCTTAGTGAAAAAATGAATGCATTTCATTGTTTAGTGTTAAACTCAAAACATTTTACCGAACTTAATAGCAACTTACTCATATAAATCGAGTTAAAAAGAAAAAAGAAAAAAGGCGAGAAGTTATTCTAGGGCTTTTATTGAAGCTGAAATTTGTCTACTTTCATGGAGGAATAATACAAGGTATGATCAATGATGTATCTACATTTACCCTAATTTTGCTCTGTTAAATATTTAAAATTGCATGAAGATCGAGTCTTTTACTGTACATAGTTAAAGCCGTGGACTATTTACTAACACTTGTATCGTTTGTTGCACATAATCATCGACCAATTTTGTCATTTAAGAAAAGAATTGAAAGTGATTTTAACCTAGAAATGGTATGGCTTACACGTGCTTTATGGAAATTTCAGATTGATTGGTGAAATCACGAGTATGAGCACTCGAGTTAGTAGGCCTCGAGTTGAGGAATCTCCAACGGCTTTTAGTAAAGATCACATTAGCAGTTTACCGGAATGTGTAATAAGCTACATTCTGTCTCTCTTACCGATTAAGGATGCCATCCGAACATGTGTTTTGTCCAAGGTTTGGGGATACAAGTGGACATCCATTTCCAACGTAGATGTCGCTGATATAATGCCTTCTTCGAGTCGGAGGGATGAGAAAACGACTTTTCCAGTTTTTGTGGATAGGATACTTTTTCTTTTGCAGAATGTAAAAAGTTTTCGTCTTGAATGTTTGAGGACACAGTATTTAACTCATATCATATCTTGGATTACTGCTGTGTCGAAAAACAATGTTGAGAGTCTTGAGGTAGATTGTCTTTCTCCGGACGACGCCTTACTCTTACCCCACGCCCTTTTCCATAACACTTCACTTAGAAAACTAAAACTTTGGTTGAGTAGCATTTTCATGGTTCCGTCCAAGGTTTTTTTTCCTAACCTCACAAGTTTGGACCTGTGTGCAGTTGAAATTCGAAATGAGCTTTCTAACAGATTACTACTTAGTTTCCCAGTCTTAGAGAGTTTCGAACTAAGTGATTGCACGTGGTCGAATAGTTTTGTTGAAATCAGTGCTCCTGCGCTGACGTATTTCAAGTCTGGGACCATGGGTGATGCTCGAGTAGATGACTATTCAATAGAGATATTTTCACCCAGGCTTGCAGTGTTCCAGTCTTCTGGTGGATCATTAGAAAACATTATTCTTACTGGATCAGCTGTGGTTTCTGCAGCTTTGAATAACATGGAGGAAAAATATGATCTTCAATTACTTGGAAAGACAGGATTACAAGCTCGAAAGTTATTGGAAGGATTCTCAAGTTTAGAGAATATAATGCTCTCAGGATCTGTGGCGGAGGTTAGTTATTATTCATTCATGATCATGTTAAACAGAATGTTCACATGTACTAGATCAAAATCCAAATAAGCAACGTAGAGGATTAAACAATATATTTTGGCCAGAGGTTATAAGGCAGAATTCCGCAATCTAATCACATAAGATCAAAGGCCTCTTTCATCCAGTCTCCAGGGGTGGGGAGAAGAGAGGTGGTTGCGCTCAGCGGGAGGAGGTTGGGGGGTGATATCTTGTTTTATGACTTTACTAGTACTTAGGTGATCTTCTCTGCTGTATGTTAGCAAATTTTGATTCACTTGACATTCCTTATTTGGGGCACTTTAGTTGCAAGGGCCAAAGGGTCAATATTATCAGTTTTACGTTCTATACTTTTGGGGTATCTTCAAGCATTTAGAATATCATGAATAAATATAGGGACTGATTAGTGAAACCTATCGGGCCTGATTTGTATGTTCAATCGAGATGCACAATGGCGGGGTATTCTGCATTTATCATATTGAGAAAATTGAATTCAGTTCCATCATTTCTGGTTTTGCATTGCATATTTTTTTGTTATCTAGATGTTTATGTACCAGATTTACTTGTTGGTTCCATGAAATTAGTATTTGCATTACACAACTTCTGTATGAATGAATTTCAAAGAATTACTAATGTCCTTCCGTCAACTTAAGTTGTAGATAAATTTGCTAAAAGTAAATAGGGCTAAAATTATAATTTCTTTTCTCCTTTTTGGCAACATTTATCCCCAATTTCGATGTGCTTGAAAGAAAGGCTTGAAAGACCCCACGGGACTATGGGAGTCTTGCTGTTTGTTGTAAAATTATATAGGTGCAAAAGTATGAAGTCCCTTTCAAGCTATTGGTAGAAATGAGAATATGAGGTAGTTTTAATTTAGCATTCTCTCTGGTAGCCAACTTAATTTGTTGGCAGTTATCCAACGGTTTTTGTGATATATTGTGGACAATATTGAATTAAGAATCCTTTCATCTTCCTTCATAAAGTTTTTTAAAAGGATGACTAAAAAGGCTTCAATTTCTTAATGATATTAGAGCTCCCCCCCGCCCCCCCCCCCCCCCCCCCCCAATGGAGTATGGATGATGGGTTTGTGACCTCGTGATGCTACTAAAAAGAAATTAATACCAAGTCTTGAAACTTGTACCATGTTGCTCCCGAGCTCTTCGGTGCAATAATAGTATATGAAAAATCTCTATATGTTCCTATGATAAGGCTTGTAAGAAATATCAACAAATAGGCTTCAATTTGTGCAAACGTATACTTGTTTCAATGAATGTTATTAAGACCATATTTTCTATTATCAATTGGCTTATGTTTCTCTCTGATGTCTGCCAAGGGTATTATCATTTCGAAGCATGACCTTGTTCTTCCCATGTTCAATAAGCTGGAAAAACTGGTCCTGTATGCCGACACTAGTCGTGAATCTCTATTGGAGTTACTTCACTTGGCGCCATCTCTGAAATTTCTGAGCATAGATGTGGTAATTTGCAACTAATGACTCCTTTCTTTTTTCATTGTCTTAATTTTCTCCGATGCTTATTTGGATTTTAATTTAGGCTTCCACTTACTGACAATTTTTCTATCTCTTACCAGAATTTTGTGACTGACTTCAATTATGAGGCACTGCAATATATTCCTTCGTGTATTGTATCTCACCTACAAAAAGTCGAGTTTGAGGCTGTTGATGGTGGGATATTTACATTTCCTTTAGCGAAGTTTTTGTTGAAGAATGGTGTAAATCTTGAGAGGATCTCCATCGGAGGTATCTATGATGTGCCAAGCAATGAAATTATGGAGCAGCTCTATACTTTCCCTAGAGCTTCAACTTGTTTAACAATTGTTGCGAGTTAGAAGAAGTGCATCTCGATGGCTTGAACTTTGTACATATTACCCTGGAGAAAAGGAAGAAGTCTATCATTGTCTACTAGCAGTCACTAAAGATTTGCGTATATGTGATGATAGTGATAGTCTTTTTTGTCATATATGGCAACTAAGTTCATCTCTATTTTGGTGTTATTTTCTTATTTCTGGGATCAACTTGTTGGAATCTGATTCACAAATGTGGTGAAGTTAGTAGTTATTCTTAAAATCTCTGTCTGTGGTGTGGTGCAAAAGGAGATCAGCTGCATAGATAGGTTACCTATCTGTGGTTGAATTTTTTGGCTTGTGATGGCGCTGAGCCGGTAGTATTTCTTTCTTTCTTTTTTTTGGAGGGGGTAGTTTTCTCGTTTTGAAAACTATTATCTTAATTATATGTTTTAGTAGATATTTCTATTGTATATCTAGATTTTATTATTGAAAAATTCTTCTGAGCGTTTTACTTCTTTTAATTGGGAAATGACAATTTTTCTTTTACGTAGATCGTCTGATACATGAAAAAACAGTCGCAAACTTCCTTACAAGATTTTTGACGTGTGCGCATGGAAGTAAAAGAGAGTAAAAAAATAGTTGTTTTGAAAATAAATGGTATCGGTTGAACAAAATCATAATTCTTTTTATTGTTTGGTTAAAATAACCTTTTAAGTTTACTTCATCAACTCCTTACTTCTCATCGCAAAGTACAAAATCCAAAATCTACTATTAAAAACTCTTGCATACCCCTCCAATAAACTTGACAATTGACATGAGAAAAAATAGTTACATGTAAAGTAGCACAACAATTTTTATTATCAGGAGATATAACAAAAGTTGCATAAAATACCAAAACGGTTTGGTTTTGTATATATTTAAAGAACATAAAATACCAAAATGGTCTGGTTTTGTATATATTTAAAGAAATATGTAAAATTGAGTTTCTTTCAAGGATAAGAAACTAATCAAAACAAAATAGGTATTTTGGCAAATTATCCTTGTGTAATGTTAAATTAGCAAGTTACTGCCTATATCCCCCCGTGGATACTCCATAAATAATTTTATTGTACTTTTATACTTAATGACGTCCTTGGTAACTCTAATATTTTATTTTGTGTAACTTTAAATTTAATTTTAGCATTTTTTTTCATTTTTCATTATAGATAAAAGCATAAACAATTTCCACGTCTTGCATTCCATGTCTTACGGAATCCATGTTAACCGTTTCCACGTCAACACTTTTGGCACGTCAATAATTCCACGTCCACCAAAAGTACGTCAACCGAAATACTCAGAGTATTTTCTCCTCTACTTTTTCATAGACATTCAAATGTCAACAATTGGATTTAAGTACATTTGACCCGGAATTTGACCACTTTGTGGTGCAAATCGCCGGAGGTCCTTTCCGAGCCTTCGATGATTGCGACACTGTTAGGCCGCCCAAATGATCTCCGATCTTGATAAACCCACATGGGACAATATTACGGTCACCCAGGGCCTCGACTACAAGACATACATTATCAGGAATAGTCTAAATCGAGCCTTAGAGCCAATACAATGCACACGGCTTCTAAGCTCGCATTACGACAACTGAGACCCTCTGTGGGCACAAATTAATAATAAACTATGTCTGACTTGATTCTTTCTTCTCACATAGATACGTAGGCAGGTCGACCCCACATTGAGCCAAACCGCAAGAATACAACACCCGTATCCTTCCCTAGAATAGGTTACTTATATGAACTGTTTACTTGTAACCATTATGTTTTTAGTGCAGGTTTCCATCGACCAAAAGCTCTTCTTGTGTTTCCTATAAAAGGCAAGAGAGTCTGGTGTGGAGGTAGTCTCGAGACTAGCAAAAATACCTCGCGCCACCTATATAATATGTATATTCATATATATATATATATATATATATATATATATATGTGTGTGTGTGTGTGTGTGTGTGCGTGTGTGTGTGTGTACTTGGAAAATATAGGGATTACTGTGTTAGGGTTGTGGAGACTAAACAATGAAGACAAAGTACTGAAACTAAGAGCAAACTAGACGTACAACCAGTGAGTGGCGCTATCTGAAGTCTGATCGTGCCTGCGTGGCGCTACGTACGGAGTACTTCTTGAGACTGGCGCTATAGGAGCCGCATTGCAGTATTGATTGCGCGCCACCGTTTTAGCCTATCTTCGTCTGATGCCCTAGGACGCATTTTAACAAATATTTAAAGGACCTTGGGTCGTGAAACCTAAGAAAGAAAATAGAGAGGAAAGATGTAATTATGTAGCCTCTAATGTGTGGTCTTGTGGCCACCGTGAGAGTTGTGTGTGTGAGAGAGAGAGATTAAAAATAAGAGAGAATACACTTGTGAGATTGAGAGACATTGTGAGAGATTGTTGTTGATCAGTTGAGAGACATATGTTGTATCTTATTTGTAATCACTCATCATCATCATAGTGGAGATCCTGGCTTGGATCGCACCGAGAGGTAGTCTGTTGACAAACTGGGTAAACAAATACAAATTGTGTCTTGTGTGTTGATTGTTATTATTCACTTTCAAATGTGCGTGTTTCTCTATTCTTGTTGTGGTTTTGTAATTTTTCCGCTGCACAACATAAGGAAGGCCAGGAATTCTATAAAGTGTTGGAATTTTGGAAAGTTTGGTCATTACATGAAGCATTGTAAAGCACCAAAGAAAAATAGTGATGGTGTCAACCTATCTAACGTAGTTTCAGATGAGACTGGTGGTGTACCAGTCTTCAATGTATGCAGTTGATGCGTATTACATACGTGTTCTTCTTTTATCTAAATACACACTTTATCGCAAGTATACGAGCTCAAGTAGTATAAAATGGAAAGTAAAGTTTACTACCCAAGTATCGAATCCCACACGGACTATAATTAAACTACACAATCAACTACTTTACTTCTTTCTTCGCTATGTTGTCACGATCTAATTGTTTTATCTTGATTAAACTAATTGGATAGTTTAAACTAAATTAACCATTCTAAACTACTTTAAACTACTTCTACTACTTAACCGAATTTATTTGATTTGGTTGGATTGGAGTTGTAAACAACAATGATTAAATAACTTTGAGGTTCGGGTTCATTGGATATCCATTGTGGTCTTACTAATGCGTTGACTTCCTTGATTGATGCTTATATTCATGGCTTCTTTCGATGCCACAAGTGGACATAGTCCGACTTATCTTTTACACACACTCATATGTTTACTTATCCCACATAACATGCTATTTGGCTACGCTAGTCACCTCCCATAACATTAGATCAATATTATGTTGATCAGGGATAATAAGACATTGGGCACAAGACACATAAATAAATATAAACTAAGCAATCAATATAAATCAAATCATAAGTCTTCACATAGTTTTAAATTCAATTACTTCCTAACTCTAAGCATAAACTACTAGCCACTCATCGTTTCAATGAATAGATTCAACATCATAAACAACTAATGAAAATAAATGGAAGAATGGAGAAGAAATATTATGTTTGAATGATCTCTAGGATAGTTCCACATTCCTCTCGAGTTGTTTACTCCACCAGGTATGAATAGCTTTTCCATTTCCTCTAAACGATGACTTCTTCTCTTACTGTTGATTCTTCTCACGTTTTTTGATCTCTTTTGTAAATTGTGAGGTTTTTTTCTTCTCTTTTTTCTCTTGTGAAATGTCTCTATATTGTGTGTTCTTGTGTATTCTGGTCTCATTTTCGTCGGCTGCACGTCCACCTCTTTTATAGTTTATTTTCGGCCCATTAGGTTAAAGATCAAATATGTAAGTCTTGTGCAACTTTTAACGACGCGCGACCGTTCTATCCCCCATGTCGGTCACACTTGCCTTGCGCAACCACTACGCCATTGCGCCTCAAGATTGCGCCACTCTCTGTCATTCCTCAGTGATGCCTTGTTGCTTTTACTGGTGCTCGTGCTACTCTAGGGTTTTTACCGTCATCGCTCCTCCGTTTGCGCTTGACTCTGGGATTTTTGTACCACGTGCGCTGCAGCACTTCAATCATGCCATTGCTGTAGCTTCCTGCTTCATCCCTTGTTTCTCAGAAATTCCCAAATTTGTGTATTTTTGCCTTATTTTTCATTGTTTTGACTCAACTGACTCTAATCCTGAAATTATATGAAACATAACTAAAATATACACAAAACGCAAGGATTGAGCATTATATCATTAATAATCTAGGGTATAATATAGATTTTTACATATGTATCAAATACCCCGACACTTAGCTTGTTGCTTGTTCTTGAGTAACACAAAATTAACTTACCTTTGGAATATCAGTTCAACTCATTCAAACAACCATTGAGTTCAACATTTCAGAATGCAACCTATAGTCATCATATGGTAACTAAAAGATTCCACCATTTCAACAATTACACAATAAACTTAATTTCTTCAAACGCATGCATCATCTCATTCTACCACATATGTGATTTCAAAAAAAAAAAAACACAATTACATAGTTTCACATGCACTCACTTCACCATTGGTCTCTATTCTCCATCTACTTTCAGCTCATGTAATTTTCTTATGTTGAGGGTCTTCAGAACTTTCTAGGTATACTGTTGGTATAGGCAAATGTGATATTTATGGGAAAAGATACAAATCTGGTTTCTAGAGATGTTTTTCGTAAACTCATTTTCATTTGTTTTTCTTTCTCCCCTTGTTGCATTCTAAGCCTTTTGAATTTTCTTTTTAGGCTTCACTAGATCTTTTAAGATCCTTCTTGTGTTTTCATTTGCACAAGGTTCACATCACCCTATACTTCATAAGTTTTACAAAGGCTCACTCACACTTTTTTCATGTGAGGATTATTAGTGCACTCATACTTAGACATACCTCATTTACATAGTATGAGCTTTTATAATTTTTTCTTTTTGGCACAGTGGCTGAACAAGTAACCAGCGTGCCTCTAACCCAAATATGTGGCTCCCTCGTCGCGGGGTTGTAGTGAGCATAGAACTCACGAACCCACTCATTGCAAACCTCCTTCAGGTTAGCCATCGCAAAATGTAGGAGACCCATTCTACTAAGCTCATTGGGGGTAAAGCACCATATGTCTCTCCTCGTGAATCTTGGTCTTACGTAAATGCTGGTAGAAGTTGTATGCCTCCGGTGTCCTGAATCACTCACATGGGTCCTCGTCATCAAGAATGACATGTGGTGTGCCTCTAATTGGAACTCTCGAACTATGTGAATCACTGCTCCTCGTTATTCTGCAAAATAAAATAGGAAAATAAGACAAATTTCGGCAGCATAACCCCTAAGTTAGTTGAATATCCAAACTCCTCAATACTAAGGAAATAATAAATTTATCACTCAACAAAATAACTCATTTTCTCGGAATGTCGGAGGTAAAAAATAATCCAAGCTCTACTAACCTCAAAAATCACATTTTAATTTAAAGTTAACAACTATAAATCACTACCCATACTTAACTATTCATTATAGAGTAATTAAAAATTACAACATAGCAATCTAGGTAAGGGAAAAAGTGAAATACCTGAAATGTGAATCAGAGTTGGGTAAAAGGTGGTTTCGGGGGAGAGTTTAAGAGCCAAAATTCAAAGTTGAAATTCAGAGAAATGGGTGAAGTGAAGAAAATTACAACATAACACACATATATATACTACCCAAAATCACACGGGCGATCCGGCCGTGTCGCGCCCCAAGTCGCGCATAGCTCTAACGTCATAATTTCCACCTTATTTATTTATATATATATATATATATTAATAATAAATAAATACAAAAAATAATTAAAAAATGCTTATACAACACTTGGATAATTATTTCTTTTTCTTACGGTTATTTTTGATGTAATAACAATTAACATCAGCAAAATAAACAAACATAATTTGAAAAAAGTTAGAGAAATAAATCAACTTATTCAAAATAAATACTAAAAGATAAAAAAAATATAACGTATTGCCTCCCATTTTGCGCTTGTTTTAATGTCCTCAGCCTGACTCTTGTTTATTCTCATGAATGGTGATGATACCATCTCTCCTATATGCTAGGCTCTAAGAGACGGAATTGCATTTTAATAAGGGTAAGAAACACCATTCTCGAATCGATTTAAACATGATAACGTTGAGGGGTAAGGAGAAAGATTTGTGCTGCATATATCTTTGAATTTAGAGTTATAGATTAGGGGACTTTTGAAATTCCTAGCGAGATGCCAAGGGAGAGGACTTGGCCTCCAAAACGGGGGTCGTATCTTTCTTAAGAAATACTAATTTTTTTCCCATCCTCTTCTTGGTTGTCGGAGTGGTCTTTTATAGACAGGAAAGTGCGGCTTGTATATCTTCTTCCTTAATGAGTATTTTCCAAGTGTTTGAGAAGGGGGGCCCTTTGCTGCGTGGGACGCACACTGGTTCTTCGTGGCAGTGGGAGATGTTGACGCATGGTGGATATCATAGGAGATGTGAGTTGTTTTTCTGGGGGACTTCTTATGCCTCAAGTCAATCCCGTCTTTGAAGGATAAGCTCTTTGAGGAGTCCTTTGTAAACATTGTTCGTTTTTATCTAAAATGAAAAAGATGAGGGATATGAAGGGGCGGTCATGGTTGACTCAAGGGGAGTAATACAAGGGGGTGGCAATAACTCTTTCACGAGACTTTAGAGGGTATGTTTATTGGTTCGTGTGAACAGAGCTGAGTATTTACTTACTTAATTATTAGGTATATTAAATGTATCATAGCTACATAGCAACAACATACATATTTAGTCCCCAATTCTCCTCGTATTCATAGAATACGAGAAGAATTCGAGAAGTCGGGTCTTTTCTTCTTCACGAAGGGTATGAGGGGGATGTTGGGGAGTCGTGACTCTTTGTTTGGATAAGATGCATTGATTATAGGGGTTTTATCTCTTCGAAACCAAACAACTTTTGGTTTTTGGCCTACGTGTCTTTTAAAAGAACCAACGATTTTGGGCGGGAATTAAATGCCCTAATTTTATTTGTCTTTATATAAGGGGGCCAAATTTAGATTGTTCTCTCCATTTTCACAATCTCTTAGAACCGCTTTAGCTTTCCTCCTCGAGTTTTCGTGCTTCTTAATTTTTTGCAACTTTTTTCCTCTTTTCGAGAGATATGTCTTCCATAGTCCCTATGACGGGTGAGTTGATGGCAGATGAGGGAGATTCTTCTATGGTGGGGGTGGAGGCTGCTTTGAATCTGGTGAGAATTTTGCGTGAGGTGGCAGAAGGTTCTTCTCTGCGCCAGAAACACCTTGGATCTTCTTCAAGAGCTTCAGAGTTCGAGCCCCAAGTTCACCCCTATGGAGACATCTCGTCTCTGGCATCTGATAATTTTATTAAGGATATGGATACTTCAGTGGTGAAGTGGCACACACCATATCATGCCGAGCGGGCAAATAACCCGCCTAAGGGTTTCGTCGCTATACACACGACTCAGATCGAGGCAGGGTTACGAGCCCTGATTCCAACCTTATTTTGTGAGTTTTTATGGCCTATGGGTTATCTCTGAGCTAGGTGACACCCAAAGGGTATGTTTGCTTGGAGTGCTCCCTTCTTCTTTTTTACTCCTCGTGACGTCGGTCTCCATTTCTTGTGTAACGTTTCCTCGTCTCTCATGAATTGAAAATTGTACTTCCATTTTGTTCGACTGCTGAAGGCGGTGTGGACTATCCCGTACTAGTAGCGACTGAAGCCTGTAGCCTTGGACACAAATCGTATGAAGACAGTGGCTAAACAGATGGACGAAAAAGGCTTCTTTGGTGTTCTTTATGATGCGCATAAGTTTCTAGCGGGGAAGACGCCTGGCTTTTTCTATGAGAAGAGTGAGTTTTCAGTGGTGAGCAAGGGTCTTTGGGAGCTTCCTTGAGTCGACTCCTCCGTGATTTGTAAGTATCTCCGGACGCTCTTTATTGGCCTCAGTCTGCATTATTGTTTATATATTCTTTTTTACTTTGAGTTGTGAACTTAGAAATTTACCTCATGGGGTGTGGGTTAGATGCTCGTATTGATGTGGAATTATTGAAGTCGGGCAACAGTGGGAAGTTGACATATAAGGAGGAGGAGGACGAGGAGATTCCTCAAGTCAAAACGGGAGAGGAGGTCAAAAGGGACCATGCAGTCAAAGGGGACCAGGCAATCGAAGGAGACCAGACGGAGGGTTTCGCTAGAGCGGGGAGAAGAGAAAGAGAAAGGAGGAGAAGAAGAAAAATAAGAATAAGAAAAGGAAGGAGGGGGCTTTTGAAGAGGGTACATTTCCTGACAAAGATAGGTCGAATATCCTTATGAGCATAGGTCAGGGAGGGTCGATTGATTTGGAGGACGATTATTTGGTGGAAATTGTGGAAGAGGTCAAGGAGGCTCCTGGGGCATCTAGGGTACCCAGGGTAAGCGAGACGGAAGCTGCTGATGCCAGAGGTGTCCTAGAGGTGATTTTGATGATTCTTAACACTAGGATTTTGGCAACGGGGACGCTCCGGTGCCTGGGGTAGCATTCTCGGTGTGGTGGTGGGGGCTGCGGGTGTTAAGGAAGGTCCGCGGGATCGATTAGCTCCCGCTCGTTTTCAGGGGAATTTGGCTGATACTAGAGAGTTGCGTCTCTGTTTTGAGACGGTCTTTAGACGAGGTTAGTGTCCTTAGCCCCTCTTTTTTTCACCTTTTTAAGGGTTCTTCCTTGACATCTCAGGTGTATGCCTCAATGGGGGAGAAATAGAGCTTATACGACCGGGCTGAGGGTCGAATCAGGGAGTTAACAATGCATGTGTGAGCTCTCGAAGCGGATGGGGGACACTGGGACCCCAGTTCTAGTGCCTATGCTCGATTGAAGGAGTAGTGTCTTGAGGCGCTTTAGGAGCGCATCAAGCGGGTCATGAAGCTGGAGGGCTGGCTGGAGAGGGCGGAAGAGGAACGAGCGAGAGAGCTCAGATGGAGGGCGATAGTTGCGTCGGGCCAATAGTGAGCTCACTTGGGCGGTCGAGGTGAGAGCGCTTGAGGTGACCGGATTGAGGGAGTCCCTGCTGAGGACAGAAGTGGAGCTAAGGCCACTATCGAGCAAGTAGCATGTGATATGGTAGCAGATTAAGGGAGGCCGCACTTATTAAAGAGCGCGATGCGATGGAGTATCTAGCAGTGCAAGATGCTATTTATAGTGTATTTGACACTTATAAGGGGTTCCCTCGTCACTACAAGTACTTTTTCAGTCACTTCATGGGGCACATTATGTATGACTACTGGATTGCCGAAAGAAGGGAAGGGAGTCGAGTTTGTACAAGGAGGATTCAGATTTATCCTTGCTATGTCTGGGTGAATTGAAGAAGCATGTTTCTCCGGACGAAGTTATTCGGCTGGTGGGGACTCATGGGAGTTCTTCGAGTTTGGATTTGTTGTTAGGGTGCTTCCCCTTGTACCACTGGCTTCAGTTGCACCAGCGGCCGTGGTAGAGGAGGAAGAGGGGGGTTTGGTGATGAGAGAGGAGGAAGAGGGGGGTTTGGCAAGGGCGGACAAGAGGCCGGTGGGAAAGTAGTGTAGTACGAGCCCCTTTGTTTATTCTTTACTTTTCAAATGTCACTTTTGTGTTTGGCTAGATATAGATGGGACACTGGTTTGGACCTTAAAGTTACAAGATGATATTGGTATTTTTACTTACTTTGACGGAACCTTCCCTAGCCGCATATTATTCTCGAAATTGTTTTATAAAAAAAGGTAAGTAGTAGATACCTTGGCTGGTTTGGGGTCTTCGTAGTCTTGAGCATTGTATTACTTTGATAATTTGCTTTATTACTGTGGTACTTTTCTCTTTAGGGGTGTAAGTGGTTACTTTGGGTTGAAAAAAATGCCAGGCTAGTCCTAAAAGGGGAACACGAGTCTCCTTTATAAGTGGTTCGGGGTGGTCAGTGTCCCTTTGTTGTGCTGATAATGATTTTTAAGAAAGTGGAAGTTTTTTCGGGCGTAAGGAGGTGCCTTCAAATCAACTCTGGGGCCGCGAGACCCCTTCGATAAGTGTCATTCGCGAGGATCGCGGTTCCCTTTGAACTAGCTCCAGGACAATATAGTCCATTCGGGTGGTCCAGCTCTATCAGAGTCTTGAGTCTCTTTTAGGGTCGTGTATGTTTTCTAAGGTTGGGCACCCTTCATAGAATTTGGTAATGCTTTGGGGATGGGAGGGGATTCTCTCGTCTTAATATAAGATGTGGCAAAGGGGCCTAAGCTGTGGAGGTATTCGTGTCGTACCTTTTGTGGTGGGCATGAATGCATTTGGCGACTGGAGGAGATTCTGTCGTCTTGGGAGAGTGTGTAGGGTTAAGGTCTTTTGCATTTAATACTAGGGTGGCGATCGAAGCAGATTCTTCGAGGAGTTGGGTGGCTCTTCGTAGGGATTTTTTTTTAGGTCTGAGTTGAGTTTTTGATGTGGAGGTTGGACACGTGGCTTATGACTGGTTTGTCTGGCCGACCTTTCTTACTATGAGTTCTCCAGTCTACTAGGATGCCACGTCTGTCGGATAAGCATGTCATAACTTCATTCATTGAGAACATTTATGACCTTTTACGACCGTTTATCTGCCCGACCACGTGGAGCTTGTTGGTCCCTCCATGATATGTGCACGTTGAGCAGGTGCATTAAATAGAATAACGTCTTTTAGGTAAGATTTGCTCCTTTCTTCTTCTGAGTTCCCTATAAACAGGAGTTACTCTTGTACTTCTCTTCATAACTCCTTTGTCTTCTTCTTTAGTTTGTTCCTTTTCTTCAAGCGTGTGGTAACTCTTGTGTTTCTCAACTTCAAGCTTTATGTTCCGTGAAGTTAGTTCGTATTTTCTTGGACTTTTGAGTTTAAATTTAAAAGACACCATGGATCACTCCAATTAGGAAGTTCTTAATCCTCTGCCAGGGGAGTCAGGTTCTATGGGTACCTCCAGTCTCCTTAACGCCTCTTCTCCGTCTGTGTCAGATGTGGGACGAGGGGTTGATCATCTTTCTTACATAGGTCGGGGGATCGCGTTGTTTTCCCCAGCAGGATGCGAGGGCGGGAGCTCTGGCCCAAGGATGCCCCCGTTACGACAACCTCATGATTTTGGGGGATAATTTCGTAGATATAGACAGGGGTATTGCCTTTGCTTCTGCTCCAAGTCGGACCGTGGAGGATGCGAGGGCGCCCTTTTAGCAGAGAGAGCCTTACGATCCTCCTACCTTTAGAATTGAGCTCGTACCAGGCTACTTTGAGCTGGGATCAATAGTGGATCCTAGGAGGATTGGGGGGATTTTCAGCTGAGCCACGAGAGAGTCGGTGCGTCACTTGTTCGAGGGAGTGTCGTTGGACGTGGCTGATGGGGCTTTATTAGGTGTAAATAGAATATAATTTAAGCACATAAGTATTACACCTAAGTCCCACGATATCGCAAGTACACGAATCAAGTAATAATAAAATGGAAAGTAAGATTACTACCTAGATGTCTAAACTAGAATGCTTTAGTGAAACTAACTAACTAGATATTGTGGTTGGAGATGTTTCTAAAGAACTAAGATTAAGCTATCTAACTAACTAGAATGAGATTTAATTGATTGATTGATATCTAAGGTTGTAAATCAGATTTGGTAAAAGGTATCTAAGAGATGGATTTCATTTGTCTCGAACGCATATATTTTATAGATAAAATACCAATGACTCCTATGTAAGACTCTATTTATTGATGGTTGTTTTGTTTCCGTGTTTATGTAGCAAATTAGCCACCTTTCGATGTACTAAAGAACTCTATAATCCCTAATGATGTTAGTTCGTTAAGCACTTTCCCCTCACCAGAAGTTCACCATGTCATAGGATCCATACAGTGTTTTAGAAGTGAATTAGAGTTACCAACAACGATATAGATTCCACGAACACATTAATGATGGAAGGTCTACAGATTTATCTGCCTGATCTACTATGATATTGTTGCGTTAACAATCTCATATGCATAATTCAACGTAATACAAGGTTATTCAATGTCACTACTTTGTTGTCAGAGAAACGCGTGCACCAAATAAACCAAGTAGCATAAGCAACAAATAATATCCAACAAAATAAATTCATCAATAAACATAATCAAAACATAGGTTCAAGGTGCTTCCATATGAGACTAACTACACCCCCCCCCCCTCAGTTACTGAGGGGATTAGCTACTCATAATCATGTTCAAATCAAAACTTAAACGAAATTCATTGTTCATAAAAATTGGAAAACCTCCTAAGGGAGGGATACTGATCATCTCGGCCGAAGCTCACAATTGCAGCAAGTCATCTCCTTCATCAGAGTAGGAGAACAGAGGTGGAAAGGCAAGCGTCGGAGATATACCAATAGTCATAAAATTGCGGCTTTCCAATAGACTCACAAACTTGTCTGGACCAACATTGTCACCCTCATCACCAGAGTCTTCAATTGGCTTCATATCAGGGAGTAACCCCAAATTCAATTGTCTCACCTCAAACGTGTCTCTCAAATAGCCCAAATGATGAATCTTCCCAACCGTGGTTACCTGAGCCGTCTTGGAATCCTCAATACCCCCTTCGAATGTTGATCTACTGGAACGTACAACTCTGCACATACTCTTTGGCAGCAACCAACCTCTATTCAGCGGTAGGAGGCTACATGTGAAAATGATCGATAAGTAATCTACACTGCTAACAAAATAAAACATTAATCTGAACATAACACTTGCCTCATTAACACCGCGAGTGTAGCCTCGGCCCTCTGCCGCCCTTGCACTCTTCCACCCCTCAGTCAGTTGTTTGTCCAGCTTCTTCACCTTGTTCTCTAACTCCAATTGCTTGTACTTCACCTTGATAACCTCATCTTTATGCTTCTTCTAGGCATTTTGGGCACCCACATTAGCTTTCCGATATGCGGCGGTCTTCTGCAGCGCTTCTTGGGCTCGGTCCAGGGCCTTGTTTTTCTTGTCATTAGCAGCCTTGATCACCTCTGGATAACAACTCCACATCGACCATATCCAAGCTCCGATCCATCGTGTCGATGATCCCACCAAAATGCCATATTGAGAGAAAATAACAGTTCCCCAATTCAAAACACAATAAAGAAAAGAAGATACTAAATATTATCTCAACGCATTCATCATCATGAGCACAAGCCGCTCTAACTCTTTCCTCTCGCGGGTCGAAAATGAGGCTTAGGCTTCCAGAATGGGGAACAATTTGTGGAGGGCGTACAACACCTCATCCTTGGATAAAGTAAAACCCGTGAAGTGAACATGCGGTCCTCTAGCCCTCTGAGCCTTAGAGGAGCAAGCGTTAGTAAAAAAACTAGAATTGGTTTTATGATGTGGTAGTGGGACCGTGACGTGACTCTGGCTGCCCCTTAGGCCTCCACCATGCCCGAAAGCAACTATAGAAAGGACCCCAACACCAAACCTCAGACCCTATGGGCCTCGATACTTCAGCACACCTCATCTTCAGCCCAACAAGTCGTCTAAACTCGGCCCCATCATCCAGCTCTATCACATTTTTGGGCGCCTCAAACCCCGCTGATATCCCTTCATCCCACGGATTGAGGAGCGATCGCTTCCATGCTATGGCACCTCTTCGACTCTGCCACCCTGACTAACTCCTTGGTCGGAGACCCCACCCAAGGTTTGAGCCTACGAGCTCCAAAGCCCGATACTTCTATGTATCTTCTCCGGCGGAAGAGGACCCGATATTTGCCTAGCGGCACCACCCTGCACATGTGCGACATCATTTGCAAGTATGTGACTCATATGCACGTGAGGATTCATGATTAATGATTCTGCAAGACAAAATTAGTCAGAGTTAGGTACATCATAAATCAAAATACACACTGGCTATTGTCTACATCATCAATGTTCTATGTATACCAATAGTCACATTTCCCGTATAAGAGATGTGTGACAAACCCTCAACCATCAACATTTTCTCTGTCACCAACTTTGTTATAACAAACTAATTGTTCAAAATGAGATCATCCTTAAAATCCCAGGCCCACTCAGTCGCGCTTGAAGTTTGAGAACTCCCCAGCCCAACTCTCCTGGATATAGAAATATTATTTTTCCACTCTTTCCCATAGCCGATTTCTCCACCGTATAGAAATTTATGATTCTTCACTGTCTTCATATGAAATAACCCTACCCTCTTTTGTTGAACTTCAAACATAGCCTGAAATTCGGCCGGGTGGTGGGGATCATTCATCCCTTTCATAACAAGGATGAGTGCAATGATAGAGCCAATAAAGTTTGGGGTAAGTTGGTTAGGCAATAAGCTACCTTCGTATATAGTCTGAATTGACTCGAGAATAGGAAAACACAGTCTGTTCACCAGCTTTCCAACAAATACCGTCAGATGACCCCGGGGTGCGGTATGCACCCTCTTGTCTTCAGTAGGAAGATGGATTGCATAGTTGGTGCCTATGTCATACGCGTTACGATAATGGGCCTGATTCTTAAGCAATGAGGAAACTTGGTCGATATAAGGGATCTCTGCCTTATCCTCATCCTATATGGCTGGCCCAACATCTTCATCGTTCGCCTCAAACTCACTAGGCGTGCGATTATCTGCAGCATCCCCCACTCACGGGATCGACGCGTCTGTAGATCGAGTTGCTTGTGAGTCACCGCTATCAAATCTTGTTCTAGAACCACTCAAACCACTACTCGAGCTACTACTCGCATTACCCATGTCATCCATTTGTTGGTCTGACATGTTGTTTACAAACTGAAAATTAAAAGAAATAAACTAACTACCCTAAATTGACGCTACTAAGAAACGAAAAATAACTACAATAACACAATCAAACTACATGTTTGTATATCACGAAAAAAGAGATTATTGGAAAAAGGAGAGTTACCGGCTACTACAGTATCAGAGGCAAAATATTAGATTTTTTAAGGCATTATATCGAGATTATGGACTATCAAAAAACTGTAATATTGAAATATACTTTCGACTTACCTAACTTTTGAGGCACCGTAATTTCGAGACTGAAAATGTTCCGATGTAAGAGAAAAATTCCCAACACTTTGTTACAGATTGCAAATGATATTGCAAATGATATTTTCAGCAAATTCTGGACCCATTATAGGCGGCGACCCAATTGTCCTAGCATTAACTGCCACAATCTCAAAAGCTCCATTGAAATATTATTTTGATATATCTAGAATTATCGAACTAATTATTTCGATGCATAAGAAGAAATTAATTTAATTTCAAAATAAAAATTAGCTGAAAATTACATTTGGCACCCAATTCTTCGGATTACGACTCCCAAATTGGGGGCATATTTTGAAGCCAAATTACATTTGGCTCCCGATCCTTCTAATTACGGCTTCCAAATGGGGTGGGGGTATATATTGAAGTCAAAAATCACATTTGGCACATGATCCTTCAAACACTTGCAATAATTAATTTGGCACCCGCTCTTGAACAAGAACGACTCTCAAATTGTGGGACTATATGGTATGAGCTAACTAGGTTGGCCCAAGTCGAAATTGGACCAGCATGCCCAATTGCAAGACCCAAAGAAACATTGAAATTATTTAGATATTATGTTCTTTCGATGTTATCCCGAGAAATTCAAAAATGGGACCCAAAATCCGAGATCTATATATACCCCGAATCTCAAGAAATACATACGTCATTAATTACTATAACACCTACCCGCTCTTACATCAAACGGTTAATTCGATATACCCATTTTGAGGCTCTCTCTGACTTTCAGGATGGCTTGGTTTCGGTTCTTCAATATCGAGACTTAGGTGTTTCGAAAATTTAGTATTTCGATAGTCAGAAATTCGATAGTTCTGCATCTTGGCAGAAAGAGTTTCGAGGCAAGTTCATTTCGATATTCTTTTCATTCGATACACTCTACATCGAGAGAGTATATTTGGAGACTCTTGGTGACTTTAGTCATTTTAGGCTACCCTTCTGTGTTAAAGGGTATTCCGGACAAATTTAATTATACCTTGTTGATTAGCATAATTTGGTGTAATTTACGTCGAGTTAGTACTTTGTTCTATTCTCGGTAACTCAGACGGAATTATACCAATTAAATTAGTTTACAAGATGTTCAATTAATAATTGATGGGGGTATTTTAGGAAAGGCCCAATAAAGATATTGGGCAAGCCCACAAGAGAAAAGCCCAGAAAATTGAATATCGAACATAAGCAATTTGACCTTAAACGAACATCGAATGCGCAAGATTCGATCTAAAAGATAGATCGAATCAGCATGACTCGAGCTTCATTCCCCAACTACCACTGGGGCCCAAGGGACGGTGTCTATAAATACCCCGTCCTCTGACATTATGAGGATGCATTCAAGACTATCTCACAACTACTTAAGATCGAACCTGAAGGTTCGATACTCAGCAATTCGATCTTCATTCGATCGAAGCTTCCTGATTTGATACTCAGCAACTCGATCTTCATTCGATCGAAGCTTCCTGATTTGATATAGACCAACTCGACATACACTCTATCGAAGCAATC
The DNA here is from genome assembly GCA_948329865.1 of Linaria vulgaris. Taxonomy (NCBI): domain Eukaryota; kingdom Viridiplantae; phylum Streptophyta; class Magnoliopsida; order Lamiales; family Plantaginaceae; genus Linaria; species Linaria vulgaris. The sequence continues at coordinate 55,233,048 of OX415249.1, read as the reverse complement.
TGATTCGACACTCATCTGATTCGACACACACTACTCTCGAACAAGAGCGATTCGACATTCACTCGATGGAACCTCAATGATTCGATCTACATTATATTAATTGTACTTCTACTAGTATTGCCTAGTTAGCTTGTATCAGGTGTTTCGGACCAAGCTAATCCAATGTGTATTCGATAAGCATTATTTTGGCATCTATCAGGCCCATTGTAACAGTAACAGGTGTATTGTAACCCAGACGGAATAAAACCAAAATATTGGTACCATCTGCGGGAACACCACATTTCCCAGTTTATTAGGCATGGCCGCATGGCAGCTAGGAGGACTAGATCGCAAAGCAGAGCAACAGAGAGTAACAATGCTGAAATGGAGCGAGCAACCGCAAATCAGAAAATTCCAGAAACAGAAGGACCACCAGCATTACCCGCTAGGGTGCCTACACCCGCGAGGCGCGACTTACCTGGACCATGGGGAGAAGATCGACATGCGACGGATGCAGGCACAACAGGGGCGACGGCTACGACAACTTTGTTGCCAAGTACACTCAGAGATGAGATCTTGGCAATGATCCGATCAGCAGTGGCTGAGGCACTGCTTGCACCACCAGTGCAAACGTCGCCGCTCGTAGTTCGCGGTGAGGGCGTGCGGGAGCAGCAATCTGTGGCCAAGGGCCCAGATGTAGGAAACAGGGTCAAAGCTCAGGTGGACGACCGAGGGGGAAGATGTAACTCAGTTGAGGTGCAATCTAAGAGGCGCCACGACACAGGGGGGAAGAGAATAAAGGCAGCAGGATGTCCTAAGAAGACGAGAGGAGAACATTATGAGGAGACACGAGGAGAGTCGAGGCAACGACTCCAAAATGGAGCAATTCGAAGTGACGAAGAAGTTAGACAGGCTCGAAAGAGAAAGAGCGGTCATAGAGGACATAATGGAGCAATTGGGAAGTGCTTTCCGGAGCACTCATTTCTGTGAAGAGATAGAGGCGGAAATTTCGGGGCTAGGTGAGAAAATACCCGCCCTGAAACCTTACGATGGAAAGACGAATCCACACAATCATCTTTTCCAATTGGACACAACGCTAAGTCTATACGGTTTCAAAGATAACGTGCAAGCCATAATATTTGGCACCACCTTGATTGGGGTAGCACTAGATTGGTTCTACCGAATTGCTCCAAGATCAATCAGAACTTACAAGCAACGGAGGAATATGTTTGAGAATCAATTCTCTAGTCAATCAAGATTGGTACTGGACCACTCCCATCTATACTCTATTATTCAAGGTGCGAGAGAAACCTTGAAGACTTCATGAGCCTCTTCAACGCGAAACTGATGAGGATAGACTGTGCCAAAGGAGAGATGATCATGAGCACAATCTTCCGTGCGACTAATAGCGTGGCCTTCAGTGAGGATCTGCTTAGGTTGCTGCCAAAGACGATTGAGGAGATAAACAAGATCGTGCAGCAAATGGTGCACCACGAGGATATGATGGCCACCAAAGTAGTAGTTGTTGCAGCCCCTAAAGAAAAAGAAAGAGGAAGAGAGGAACAGAACCACAATAAGAACATAAACAACATATATAGGAATTTGTCGCCGAGGCGTTATACGCCCTTGAATGCTGACATTATGACTGCATTTGGGATGGCAAAGAGGAAAGGTTGGCTGAAGGAGCCAAGACAGATGAGACATTCCAAGGCAATGGGGTTGTCGGCCCACTACTGTAAATACCATAAACAAAACGAGCATGTGACTGAGGATTACAAGGATCTCAAGGACGAGATCGAGCGATTGATCAAGGATGGCAAACTCGTAGAGTATGTTAGAAATTTGAAGGAGCATGAGGACAAAAAAGACAGAGATAGGTCTCGCTCTCCGAGAAAAAACAAACAGAAAGTGATCCACATGCCGCATGTGCTGGATTATCCCCAGATAATGGATAGCAACATCACAAAAGGAATTATACATATGACTTGAGGAGGTCTGGTCGGAGCGAATTTTGCAAAGGGCCGAAAGAAGATCACAAGGGATATCGATCGAACCGCTTTGTCGATTTTGTGGTTCTTTTGAGAATAAAGGAGATGCCGCAGGAATCGGCCAGCTTCTCGACGACAGATATGCGCAAGTTGAGCGCTCAAGCCATTCAGGTAGGAAAACTAAACTGTCCCTTAGTAATAACAGTGAACATAGCCAATTTCGGCGTGATGAAAGTCCTCGTGGACCAGGGCAGCTCCGTAAATGTACTGATGAGGTCAACATGGGAAAAATGGGTTTGGGAGGCGAAAGATTAGAGCCAATTAGAACCTCACTTCATGGTTTCGGTGGCCCATAAATAGTGCCCCGCGGTATGGTTTCACTCCCAACTTCGCTGGGAACTGTCCCCCAAAGGAAAACACTGCTAGCAGATTATGCTGTGATTGATTTGCCTTTCCCGTACAATGCAATTTTGGGAAGGCCAGCGCTGAACGCTTTCCGAGCATTGCCATCAACCTACCATCAAATGGTCAAATTCTCTACTACTGCAGGAATGGGCGAGGTTATAGCAGATCACATGGATGGTTGGCAATGCTATGTGGCATCGCTTAGGTTGCGGTCGTAGGAAGAGCAAGAAGCACTAAACGCTCTGGGTCCCATGCAGATGGAGCAGATTAATTGAATAGCTCTTTTCTCGAGTTTGCAAGTCGTTAGATCTCCACACATTTTGAACAACTTTTATCCGTTCCCTCTACCTTCATGAGTATGAGGGGTTGCTATATGTACTAACCTTAAACAGGGATACAGAAGACTTGAGTTCTGATGACATCCTCGGGAAACATAGGCAGATGAGCTTAAAAGTCGAGCTCTGACCTATTTCTAATACCATTATATCTCTACGCGAGATACCTTTGATTTGATTTGTTTGAATATTGTGTTAACAAATGCAGAAAATGCAGAACCCCGTATTGCAAGATTAAATGCATAACATTGATGAATTACAGAACCCAAAAGGAGGCCTCATAATAAAGAGAAGGGACGGACACTCTATCTAAAATGACAAGTGCTAACCGTAAATCCCTCAAAGATGAAGAAACATGAGGGACACTCTATCTAAAATGACAAGTGTTAACCGTAAATCCCTCCAAGACGAAGAAACAGAATGGACACTCTGTCTAAAATGACAAGTGCTAACCATAAATCCCTCAAAGACGAAGAAATGGGACGGACACTCTGTCTAAAAACAACAAGTGCTAACCGTAAATCCCTTAAAGATGAAGAAAAGGGACGGACACTCTATCTAAAAATGATAAGCGCTGACTAAACTCCCAAGAAGATGAAGTAGAGGGAATGATACTCTACTTAAAATGGCAAGTGCTAACCACAAGTTACACCAAGCATAGAAGAAAGATAGACACTTCGCCTAAAACGGCAAGTGCTGATCAAAAATTTCGCTACAAGGAATAAGACACTCTATGAGAAATCTCGCAATAAGGCGAAAAACGCATAGGCAACAATAAGTCAATCGCAAATAAAAGCCTCCGAACCAACTCTACAGTACAATACGACATTGAAATTGTCAAAATAAGAAGTAAATTGTTGAACTCACATTTGAATAAAAAGGCAAGCAAGAAATGCAACATATTAAGCGATTAAGACAAATGCAAAAATCAAGCAATAGATATACAAAAAAGAAGTTCAAAGCAGTAGATTGTTCAAAGCGAAAGGGCAACGCAGTGCCAAACCAAATTAAACGAATTGTTTATAAAAAAAGAAAATTTAAACCAAGGCCTTCAGCCTTCAGCGTCATCTTTATCTTCGAAGGAGGGATAGATGGGAGGCATTGGAGGAGGCAGAGACGTTTCTCGATAAATTAGGGCCTCGCTTTCAAGAAGGCTCGCGAACTCGTCTGCAATGGCAGGGGGTCCTCAACAGCCAACGACAGAAGTTCTCTATTATGACCCATCGACCAATCTAACCATTGTGGGTTGAACCCACCATGCAGGTAGTGAGTGCTGTGAATTTGCTGCACTGTGAGCACTTTAGCTCTCTTTGCATCTCGGGACCCTTGCCGAACACTTATCTCTTGAAAGGTATTACTTCGAAAAAACTCCTCGGCAATCTCCACCCAATGATGTGCTGTAGGAACCTACCCAAACAACGAGACAAGATTAAGAAAGAAGAATATCAAACTATATTTAATAAGACAAGAGCAAAACAGGCAAAAGTACATGACTCTAGCCGCGAGCATATCCAACCTCTTCGACCTCGGCAGCTCTCTCCTTCTCAGCGGCGAGCTCCTTCTCGAGCTCTGCGACTCGCTTTTCTAGCGCAGTCTTACTACCCCGCATATTATTTGCCTGCTCCATAAGCCGCTCAACGGTCTCATGTGCGAGTTTCACGAGCTCCCTATCTCTGCTAGCCCGGGTAGTATAATCCCTCACTTGCTGCAAGGCCTTCACTTTATCTGCCAGCGCAACCCTCAGTGCATCGGGATCACTATCCCGCAATTCCTCCCTCAAGCGTTCTAGCTCGCTCACCTTATCCTCGTAGGCCTGCTTCAACCCTTTAATCATTGCATCCATAACCCCTCCAGTCTAGAAATAAAACAACAAAAGTTAAGCAGTTAAGCATAAATCAAGGATTATATCAAACTATATGGTCACATTACCGAGCTAATCATGTGGAGTGCATGTCGCTCCAATCTTTTCCTTTCCTCGATGGATGTCGGGAAAGCCACTGCGAGATTCAGAAGGATCACCTTTAATGCATTGATGGCCCCCTCCTCAGAATGCTGATAATCAGTAACACGGGCCCGTGGACCTTGGCTAGCCTCAGCCTTAACACTTCCCTTAGTAACGGGAACGGGTCCACCAGAAGGCATCAGACCAGGTGTACGCAGAACAGGGGGATAACACCTCTTGTTTGGGAATGAGTTTGGGGCGCCCTCCTCTTTTTAGCCGGTGCGGCAACCTCTGTATGTTCAGCAGTCTCGCTCTCATCGACGACAGATCCATCAAAGCCTCCCGCTTTACTAAACTCGGCGAGAGGAGGCGAAGCTTCTCGACCCCGCCGATAAGATCCTCGAAAAGATCATACGGTGCGTCGGCACGAGCAGATGCAGCTGATTTGCCTATTGATTTCTTTTCCTTGGATTTCCTCTTCTTGAGAGGAGGCACGGAAATATGAATAGTTGATTGTGAACCCTTAGCTTCTGCGGCCAAAACTTGACTCATGTTAGAGTGGAGGTTCATGATGAAATCACCTGAAAAAAGAAAAAATCGAACGTTATAACATACCAGAATCGAAACAAAGTGCACCATCAATTAAGAACAGAAAATTTATACCGAGGGTAAATCTTCTAGTATACGGAACAGAAGACAACCCCGCAAGTGACAAAACACTGTTTTCGACAAGCGTTCTAAGATTAAACTAATGGATGTGTATCAAGTCCGCCCTAAACTGATCACCCCACCTAGGAAGACCCACTGCCTGGGGAATCGCGATTTTTGGAACATCTACCCAGTCCTGACGATACATGAAAAACTCCTCCGCAAAACTTTCCTTGATATAGAGATATCATTTCTTCCAATCTTTCCCGTAACTGGAGAATTCCCTTCTCAAAAATTTGTGATGCCTCAGTGCCTTTAGATGATAGAAGTCATTTTCTTTTTTGCACACCTCGAACAACGCCCAAAACTCATTGGGCCCACAAGGCACGTCTAAGCCTTTCATGGCGATGATAAAGCCAACAATATGCCCGACCGAATTCGGCTTCAGCTGGCTAGGTACCAATCCAATCGACATTAGAATACGTCTGACTTCGGCAGGCACCAAAAACCGTAACCCGTTCGCCAATTTCCCGACAAAGACGGTTAGGTGTCCGGGAGGAGCAGTGTGCACACGCTGATCTGGGACAGGAATCACTAACTTATAGTTATGGCCTATATTATACGTTTCGCGCAGGAAGGGGCGACTATGTTGTAGACGCGACACATAAGCAGTGTACGCCATACCCGGGACTTCTTCATAGTCATCGAAATCCCTATAAATAATCTCATTTTCTTCATCTGCTTCGCTATCAGCATGATTATCCACTATATCAATGGCCCCATAACCTCATCCTGATCATCATCCCTCGTGAAATCAACCGCCTCTATATCAATGGCCCCATAACCATCTCCTTAAGCCAGGTTCAAACCTGCAGAACCACCTCCAGGACCCACTACTAAATTAACTGGATCAAAGCTTGAGACGCTACTAGACTCACTCACAAACGAAGACTCTGGACTCACCATCTCGATGGTACAAACTAAAATAAAATAAAAAAAGAAAAGAAAAGTTGTTACAAATGTACATCACTCCCGATACTTACGACAACTACGCGGTCCGCTAGAAGCACACATAAGCTAATACAAAATAACGAGAGGCAAATAAAGCAAACAGTCAACTACCTTGATTAAAACTACAAAATCACCAAACTGATTGCGGAAGAACACTGCACAAAAAGAGAAATGAAAACGAAGTTAGAAACAAAAATACTACATTTTCAACAAAAACTTGAAATTTTTTTTCTAAGGCATTAGGTCGAATAATGTAACGTTCGATACACCCTGTATCGAATCAATTATATTCGATACATGGAGTATCAAACCGTGCCCGTCGACACTACTCACATGTCAGCCGAAAATCTCCAAAGACAAGAATGAGGTTTTCCAACTCTCCTCCCCTTTATATAGAGGGGAAAGGCTCATTAGGCCCATCAGAAAAAATGTCGAATCGAGCGCATTCGATAGTGCAAGCAAAGTCGAATGCCCACGATTCGATCGATGCCAGAAAAGAGACGAAATTATGATCAAATATCTGCTATTCGACTTGCTAGCCAAAGACGGAATTTAAATTAATACACGTGTAATGCACATATATTCGACAAATTTTAACATCGAATCCGCAGAATCTGACATTGCCTATAAGTCAGATTCGAGCTTGCATTCTTAAGATCGAACCAAGGGATCCAAGATAAATATTTGGGACCCCTGTTCTTGGAATCCTGGTTCCCAATTAGGGGCATAATTTTCAACAATCAGACGCACAACAAATATTTTTAGAGTTTGGCACCCGTTCTCTGACCAAGACCAACTCCCAAACTGGGGGACTATATGATAGGGGTATTTTAGGAAAGGCCCAATAAAAATATTGGGCCGGCTCACAAGAAAAAGGCCCAAAAAATTGAATATCGAATAGAAGGAACTCGACCTTAAACGAATATCGAATGCGCATGATTCGCTTTAAAAGGTAGATCGAATCAGCATGATTCGATCTTCATTCCCCAACTACGAGTGGGGCCAACGGGACGGGGTCTATAAATGCCCCGTTCTTTGACATTATCAGGACGCATTCAAGACTATCTCACAACTACTCAAGATCGAACTCGAAGATTCGATACTCAGCAATTCGATCTTTATTCGATCGAAGCTTCCTGATTCGATACTCAGCAACTCGACCTTCATTCGATCGAAGCTTCCCGATTCGATATAGACCAATTCAACATACACTCTATCGAAACAATCCGATTCGACGCACACTCCTCACGAACATGAGCGATTCGACATTCACTCGATCGAACCTCAATGATTCGATCTACATTAAATTAATTGTATTGCTACTTGTATTGCCTAGTCAGCTTGTATTAGGTGTTTCGGGCCAAGTTAGTCCGATTTGTATTCGATTAGCATTATTTTGGCATATGTCATGCCCATTGGAACAGTAGCAGGTGTATTGTAACCCGGACGAAATAAGACCAAAATATTTGTAGAAGCTTACATCAAAACAATGGGTTTTGCACACTACAAGAATGTTTGTAAACTGCAGGCAGAGATTGGAGGCGAAATAAGGCCTTTATCAAATAAAGTAAGTTAGAAGGCGATTATATGCCTTTAAGGTAATAGTAGGCCCATAATCGCCTCCAATCTCTAGCAAACCTGATTATTTTTTTATAAAACTATCCTAAATTGAAAAAAGGTGAATTTTCGCCTCCAACCTTAAAGTTGGACTGGTCAAACATAACCAACTCACAAGATCAACGTCTACTGCTCCTTTTTTTTTAAACATGGCTAAATGGCCCTCTATTATGCAATATTTTCTTTTAAAGGAAATGTTGCATAATTAAAAAGTGGGGCACACCTCAAAATAGAAGTAACATTAAGTAAATCAAAATATTTAATCACAAATGATTAACAATTACACAAAATGCCTGCCTCTAATTCTCTGTCTTTTATATAAGTAAATTATATTAAACAAACAACAAAACAAAGATAGCAAAACATACCCATAACCACAATCACTGGAATTCTCTGTCTTTTACATAAGTAAATTATATAAAACAAACAACCAAACAAAGATAGCAAAACAGACCCTATAACCAGAACCACTGGAAAACTGATCCAATCAAAATAACTTAGTGCAACAATATTCATCAAGCTTGAGACAGCCATCTCAATACTAAACAAAACTCCTCCAACCTCCCAACACCTAGGCAAATTCAACAAAATCCACAATGCTGAAAGTTCAGAAAATAAACACCTGAACAAATCCAGGCATATTCCAAAACATACAAGCGGACAAAAAACAAAAGCAAATAAACTAAACTTTTCAGTCCATCTCAATACTCAGGTATACCAGACACATCGTCGTTTTCTCCTCCTTCGTCGTCTTCCACAAAATCTTCATCATCCTCTCCTTCGTCGTCTTCCCCGAAATCTTCACCGTCCTCTCCTACGTCCTCTTCTTCGAACATGGAGGCATATTTTACAGGGATAGGCATTTTTAGCGCCCCGTACATTTCCTTCATCATTTCCTTCAAATTGGTAGTCTCCTTTGTATTTTTTGCCAACAATGCTGCCTTTACAGCATTTTCCTCAACCAAATGTGCTATCATAATTGTCTGTTGTTCAACCAAATCTCTGTAATGGCCCATAATAGGGTACCTAAGGTGCTTCCTTGTGTCAAAACCCATAAATTCTGGGTCGCCACACCTTGAAAGACCTGGCACATAGTTCTTCTTTGCCCCTTTTACTGCTTTCCACCAAGATGCTTTGTTGAGTGGTTTCCATTTCTTCATGTTATCCGTGCATTCCTTTATCGACTCCCGAAGATATTCAAACTGTCATCAAGCAGAATACAAACTTTAATAACTGAAACCTGAAGCTAGAAAAATAACCAAACTGTAAACAAACTGAAAATCTACTCTTAATACTGGAAAACTTGAAGCTACATGAAACAATATTTGAAAGATTGCTAATTAATATATTGTCAAAACAGAAACTAAGAGTTACAGGCAAACTTGAGGTCATTACCACAAATAAAACATGCTCTTAATTTAAGAAAACCATAATGCTAACTGCTGATATCCTTAAAAAAAATTTGAAAACAGAAACAGTAGCTTGCAACACAACGTAAAAAAGCAGACTTTAGAACAGAAACAGAAACAGAAGCTTGCAACAGTAGCTTGCAAAAAAATTGAACACAGAAACAGTAGCTAGCAACACAGAAACAGTAGCTTGCAACAGAAACAGTAGCTGGAAAAAACAGACTTTAGAACAGATCCGTTAGCGGAATAAATTGAAACTCTCACAACGGAAAGCAACTAAACGTAAAAAAGCATGGAGTAATTATACTAAACAGAAAGCAACTAAACAGATCCTTTACCACCAATTAAATTTTACAGCATATATTAAAAAAGCATGGAGCAATTATAAATTTTTAAATGTCACTTACGTAGACCTCCATCGCCCATCTGTTGCTCCACTTTACCACATTGGTCGTCTCATCCACAACTGCGTGCGTCCTAATCCACACCTCTTGTATTGGAACCTCCTTGGGTTTGCACCCTCTCTCTTCTGCCTGAAGATTAGCACCAAATTACACAATTTAATTTACTGATTAGTCAAACATAGATTCATCTAAGTATAAAACATTAGAATATGTACCATTTCAGCTCTATGAACAGCTGTGCTAATGCAACCGCCTAGCCAAGTAACACCTTCAAACATTGCTTGGTTCTTCTTTGAAGAATCTGATCTCGCCAGATGTTTATCTTCTCGCCAATATATTATGTAACGCTTAAGCCACTCAGCAGTCGCCCATGTGCGGTGAGTTTTGGCATGATCATTGTTACGCCTGTAGCTCAACCAAAATGATTTGCAGTTAGTAATCATGCGAGAGAAGCCCCTTTGCGCCGTTCTGTTGTACGTCTCCCTTATCGCAGCTTCGTCATTTTTGTCCCACCTAAAGGTTTTCTACAAATTACGTGACAAACACAATTTTAATACTATTAAATATATAAAAACTTTAAAATGATAATGAACGTTAACAAGTATAATAAATGTTACTTACACTGAACATATTCCAAGCATTATCAACTTCGTCCACTGAAAAAAAAGGGTAACCCGTGTGAGCTTTCTCCATCACCTCCCTCAAACACTTGGTCACTGTTGGTGGTGCTTTACGGTTCTGAAAACTCCCATCATCTGCCAACGTCAATAAAGGCCTCGACATTTCCTCCTTTCGCACCTCTAGTCCCTTTCCTGAACCTTTATACTCGAAACACTGTGGGAGTAAAATGCTCCACAATCTCAACTCCTCTTCTAAGGTATATACCCTGTCAACCACGACCTCGGTTGTGCCATCCCCCTCTAAACCCTCAGTGTCTGCCTGCGATTCCGCCTCGTAAAAGGCTACTGGCTGAGCCACAGCGTTGTCATAGTAAAGCTGGGCCGATATATAATCATCAGGCTGGTCAGGGGCTCCTGAGCCTCCACCTCCTGAGCCTGCAACTCCTGAACCTCCAGCTCTTACGTCTCCCTCGTCACAGGCCTGACTCGAGCCGCCAAAATGCTGGTCAAACCCCATTGGCATCTGTGGCGGCAACCACATGTGTGGGTTCCCAGGTACCTGTTGCGAATGCATGCCACCCGTTATCGGTACGCTCCCCGTCATCGACGTATTCATAGGCGTACTTGTTCGAGGAGTGAATTGGTTCAACAAACTTGTGCAATCCATATGCTGACTGTCCAGTCCCTCATATATCATATGGGGTGACGCCCCATCCAAACCACCAGTCCTCTGCGTGGACGGCATCCTACCACCCATAGAGCCACCAGAACCACCACTACGCGTCTGAGTACAAGGAATCCCAACACCCCCAGGTCTTCTAGAACCACCAGAACCATCTGACCTCTCATGCGAAGCCACCCCACCATCCCCAGATCCTCTAGAACCACCACTCCTCTGCGTAGACGCCATCCTACCACCCCTCGAGCCACGAGAACCACCACCGCGCCTCTGAGTACAATTCCCACCATCCCCTGATCCACCAGAACCACCAGACCTCTCAGTAGAAGCCATCCTACCACCCCTAGATCCACCAGAACCACCACCACGCCTCTGTATACCAGGAATCCTATTATCCCCAGAACCACCAGACCTCACATCAGAAGGCCCACCACCCGCAGATCCACAAGAACCACCACCACGCCTCTGTATACCAGGAATCCTATTATCCCCAGAACCACCAGACCTCACATCAGAAGGCCCACCACCCGCAGAACCACCAGAACTCTCAGTAGAAGCTCCACCATCTCCAGAACCACCCTGTGGCCTTAGCAACATCGGAACATCTTGTATTCTAGCCTTTTTGGCTCTCGGACGACTACCACCAGCCATCTACAAGAAAACATACATATTCAGTACCAAATCTAGTGCAATCCAACTAATTCAACTATCTATTCAATTAAACAAGTATACTAAGAATAATTATTAAATAGTGCCATCAAACATCCTAAAAAAGTAAAGTTATAAAACAACAGAATAAGGGAAATTGTCAATTGTAGAACTGGAACATGCAGCTCATTCAACTAGTGAAGCTCAATCTCAATGCTTATACGTGACAGAAGCTCAATTTAGTTCAACTCTTAGAACATTACATTCAATCATTCAACTTTATATTCAAAAAAAATTACATGCCATCATCAAATATACATTTATATAGTCATAAAAGCAGAGCATATACAGAGGATCAAGAACAAATTATATCATCAAAACAAATTACATTCCAAACAGTTGATCAAATTACATATACAGAGCATATTCAAAGAAAATTACATGCCATCATCAAACTGTAGTTGCATAACAGATCTTAATATACTTGTCACATAAAAGCAGAGCATAACAATCAATAAAAAAACGAATCAGCAGTACATAGGGATGATAACAACTGCAGTACGTAGGAAAAGGAAAAACGAATTTCAGCAGCAGATCTTAATATACTTGTCACATATAACTGCAGTACATAGAACAATTTCAGCTTATTACCTAAATTGCAACAAATTTGAAAATTGAACCTAAAACCCTAAGCTCATAACTCCATACTACCCATATAAAATTAACACCAAAACAATCGCATGCAAGGGATGATAACAACAATAAACCAAAATTTACAACACAAATTGAAACCAAAATCAAATTATAGCACAACTACACATAAACCCTAAACCGCAAGGTAAAACACAACCATATTCATACCTTGGTTGATAATAGGAGCTTGAATCTAACAAGAAAGGTAATTTGGAAGTTTTCGCTGAAATTTCGTGAGCCCTCGTTTCTTCCCGCTGAAATTTCGCCCAAATTTTTTCCCCTCTTTTTTTCGCTGAATTCGTGTGTGTGCGTGTGTGAAATGGTGAAATGGTTTTTGTATTTATATTCTAGGGCAGAAAATTACATTAAAAAAAAAAAGGAAAAAACATCTAGGAGGCGATAATTCGCCTCCAATCACTTTTTATATTAAAAAAAATAACAAAGGAAAAACGTTCCAATCGCTTTTTACATTAAAAAAAAAAAGAAAAAGAAAAATGATGTAGGAGGCGATAATTCGCCTCCAATCTATTTTATAATTTGAAATAAATTAAAAATAAGACATTGAAGGCGAATAATGGCCTCCTAAATGTTTTGTATTTTCCTCCCCCTAGATTGTTTAACATATTATGTGTTTCTATTTTTAACGAAATTTGGGAGAACTTATCTATTTAATAGTAACGTTTGTTTAACGTTGTGCGTAAGTCCATTTTTTACAAAACGCTATGAGAAACGCCTATTTACTTTAATAGCGAACATGGTAAAAAAAATAGATTTGGAGATGTTTTCCAACTTTTTTCACAAAGATAACAATATCCAAATTACATATAGAACACAACAAGCTATTCATAATTAGGATCACTATCATCGTCTTCTTCTTCCTCTTCCTCTTCCTCTTCCTCTTCCTCTTCCTCCTCCTCCTCCTCCTCGTCATCGTCGTTATTATTTCGATTGATCACCGGTTCTTCGTATACTGGCTCAAATTCATTGTCAGCCAAATTTTGAGGATTATAAGGGGTAAGGTCAACTTCCAATCTAAAAAAGGGGGCCGTCTCATCTTGAAATATGTCTGGGCCTTCAGCTGCATTCTTGTTTAAGGAGGTAGTGTCTATTAGATGTCTAGCTTTTGTGGTTTGCGCAGATAACCACCCCTTTCTAATCGGTTTTGATTGACATGCGTACGTAAAATAACACGCTTGTTGAGCTTGAGTCGCAAGGATGAATGGGTCTTCTGCCCCTGTTGCCAAACGACGATGTGGATTAAGGTCAACTAGCGGATAAGTGGGGTGCTTCTGCATTCCATCTGTTAAATCATACCAATCACACTTGAAAAGAACTACAGTTAGTGGACTCCCACTTCCCCAATAGTCAACCTCTATAACCTCCGTCAAAATCCCAAAATAGGTAGAATCCCCTGCATCGTCACCCTTAACGTAAACACCGTTATTATTTGTTTTCTTAGCATTGGTGTATGTTGTAGTGTGAAACCTGAAGCCATTTATCAAGTAGCCATCTAACATTCTCACGGTGTTGATTGGCCCCTTAACCAACGAAACTATGCGCTCATCCACAACCGTATCTCGCGATGCAACAATCCCCTTCATCCACTCAACAAAGTATTGGTTACGGTGCGTTTGTATTTGTTGTTCCAGAAGACCAACACACATTTCCTCGTCAAACAATCTACGAACGTCACCATTTTATTCAATACTAAACAAAGAACAAAGGATGTTGACAAAGTTATTAAGGTACTTACCTCAACCATGGTTCGACTTCTGGACAATTGAGAAGGATGTATAACTCAGCAGCGCTATACTCTATTCTGGTAAAGTATCTCTTTCGTGGTGCACGACCAATCGCTTCCCCTTTCACATGGAAAACTGAGAGTTCTTCATTGAACTCTTCATTCAGTGCAACCTCATTTCTGTTGAGCCGATTCGCACGTGTCTCATGACTTCTCTCGAAATAGTGTTGTAGAAAATTCGTGACCTTAGATGTTAGATACTCCTCGGCAATAGATCCTTCTATGTGTGCCTTGTTCTTCACTGCTTTTTTTATCACTTGCATGCGCCTATATATCCAACAAACAAAAAAATAAATCAGATAGACGCACATTGAATTTTTGTATCTAATGCAAAAAAGATATATATTACCTCTCAAAAGGATACATCCACCTGTATTGGACAGGTCCTCCAACCTTTGCCTCCCAAGGAAGGTGTATGGCTAAATGTTCCATTGAATCGAAGAATGAGGGAGGGAATATTTTCTCTAGCTTGCAAATGGTAATAACAATCGATTCCTCTAATTTTTTCATTGCATGTTTGCTTAATTCCCTCGCACATAGAGATCTAAAGAAAATACTTATCTCTGTGATTGGCTCCCAAATATAGTCATCTAAGAAGTCACGAAATGCAATAGGGAGCAATCTCTGCATAAACACGTGACAATCATGACTCTTCATGCCTGCTAGTCGAAGTTGTGGAAATTGGGCACAACGACTTATGTTTGACGCATATCCATCTGGAAACTTGATTTCACTCACCCATTCACACACCTTTTGCTTTTGTTCTTTACTTAAGCAATACTTAGCTTTTCGCTTGTAGTGCTGCCCGTTTGGTCCAACTAATGGAAATAAGTCACTTCTGGTTGTCCAAACTTTTAAATGCCTTCTCGAATTCAAGTTATCCTTCGTTTTATCTGGGTCGTCCATCACCGTATTTTTTATGTTATCAAAGAAGTTCTTTTCACAGTGCATTACGTCCAAATTGTGACGAATAAGATTCGACTTCCAATACGGAAGTTCCCAAAATATACTACGTCGACACCAGTTATGCTTCGTCCCAAAACCCTCGACACGTTGTCCACTGTTCCCAAACTCAATATAGGGAAGATAACTCACGATATTTTCCATTTCCTCACCCGATCTTCGAACCAGTGGTGCATCGAACTCATCACGATCTTTTAGGAAATCTGTAGTGTTTGAACGAAAAGCATGATGTTCAGGCAGAAATCGTCGATGACAATCGAACCAACATGGTTTACGCCCGTGTTTAAGGCGAAAAGACTTCGTTTCCTCCATACAATACGGGCAAGATAGCTCACCGTGCGTACTCCACTGAGATAGCATCCCATAAGCTGGGAAATCACTTATCGTCCACATCAAATTTGCCCGCATTAAAAAATTCTGCTTTCTAAATGAATCAAACGTTTGAGCTCCATTTTTCCACAACGAACAAAGTTCATCAACTATGGGTCGTAGCATCACGTCAAGGTTCTTTCCAGGGCTCTCTGGTCCAGGGATCAACAAAGATAAAAATATATACTCTTGCCTCATGCACATATCGGGAGGTAGATTGTAGGGTGTCACGAAAACTGGCCAACACGAATAGGAATTACCAAACCTTCCCCATGGAGTAAAACCATCAGTGCAAAGACCAAGCCTAACATTTCTTGGCTCGGCGGCATACTCCGGATACTTCAGATCAAAATATTTCCATGCATCACCACCAGCGGGGTGAATCATCATATCGTTTTGTCCACGACATTTCAAATGCCACGTCATGTGTTCCGATGTTGCTCGCGACATATACAACCTCTGCAATCGAGATGTCAAAGGAAAGTACCACACTTTCTTTTTAGGAATGCGTTTAGCCCTTGGATTTGCACTCCGTGTGGGCTCGAATCTTTCTTCACTACACACCGGACAATGAGTGTTACTACTCGCTTCGTACACCCCGTAGAACAAAAAACAATTGTTCTTACATAAGTCATAAGTTTTATTTTCTAGTCCTAAGCATCTTAATGCCCGTTTCATCCCTTTCACATCTTTAGGAATTTTACAGCGATCCGCTGGACTCAGCGTGGTATGAAATTGCTTTAGCCATTTGTCACAACTAGCTGCAGAAGTGTTACACAACATCTTATCTGTCATGAACTTAGATATGAACTCCAATACAATTTCCTGATCGCCGCAATCTAACCGCGTCTCTGCTTTTTGCAATAGTTCATAAAAGGCTTTTGCCTCGGGGTTTGGCTCTTCATTTACCTCCTGGTTGAAGTTAATATGCTCAAAGCGACCACCAAACGCATCGTCAACCATTTCTCTATAACGCCCAACAAAACTTTCATGAATAGGTGACTGAACTGGCACATAAGAACTAGACGCCTCGGTTGTGTTAGGAAAGAACTCACCATGTGCTATCCAAACATAATAATCTGGAAGAAAGCCTCGTGAATAAAGATGCCATGTAATATCGTTTGTTGTATGAAATTTACTGTTACGACATTTATTGCAGGGGCACCTAACTTTGCCTTGATTGAGCAGGTTAGTCTGAGAAGATACATATTCCAAAAATCTATAAACACCATCTATAAAAGTTTGGTTTAGATAACCGCCATTACGCACCCTATCGTACATCCAACTCCGATCGTCGTTGTTGTACATTTTGTAGATCTACATCAACAATCACAATTTTTTTTTTCAAATATTCTACCCTCAATAAACGTTATTAACGCTAATTGCACAAGTACTTCTAAGTTGGGTTGCAGTCCACATATAATGGAGAAAACATACAAGATGAACTCCTAATTAAAAACTAAAAACGACATTTAAGAAAAATACCATACGTACCTCAAAACTTTTGATTTCTAGAGATCTAGTCAACAAAAGATAGTTTCGATGTTTTGTTACAAGATATGAATTTATGAGTTTTTTTTTCTTTTATTTTCTTTTTTGAAGAGTGCAACAATGGAGGAGAATATAATTGAGAGCTGAAAAAGGTGGTATAATGTTGAAGAAGATAAATCCGTGCAAGGATAGAATCTTTTTTTTTTTTTTTTCTTGATTGGAGGCGAATTTTCGCCTCCAAAATAATAAAACCATAATCCGTGTGCCCACAATCTCAGCCGTTCATGAAGGAAAATCTGGCTGAAAATTCGTCGATCCGTGTCAAATTTTGAGGGCGAAAAATCGCCTCCAATCTCTGCTATACATTTTTTCCAGCCTATAAATACACATACTTTCCTCAACAAATCTCAACATTATATTACCCACTCTTCATAATTTTCTACACAAATCCCACTCTTCTCCAAGATAAATATTTCCTTACTTCAAAAATAGTGTTTTTAGTATTAGTTATTAATTTGTTTTAGAAATTTTATGTTATATAGGAGTTGTATAACTTTTTATTTAAGTTAACGTGTAATTTAGATTTCATTTGTGATAAATCATATTATATAATACATCGTTAATTACTTTTGAATGATATACTTTGCATAACATTTTTTACTTGTAGTGTGGTTATTAACATTTAACAAAATCAATTTATTAATGTAAAAATATAAAATTTAAGTGGAGATTGAAATATTTAATTTTGGGGGAAAAAATAGATGCAAATATGAAATATATTATTTGGGCAAAAAATACAAATATGAAAATTTTATTTTTGGGAAAAAAAAAAGCGGCAAATATTTGCCGCTTTTTTTTTGGAAAAGATTTAAACGTTTGTAGGCGAAGAATCGCCTCCAGCCGTTAATAAAAAATACAAATATGAAAATTTTTTTTTTGGGGAAAAAAAAGCGGCAAATATTTGCCGCTTTTTTTTTTGGAAAAGATTTAAACGTTTGGTAGGCGAAGAATCGCCTCCAACCGTTAATTTCATTTTTGTTTTATTTTAATTTCTTTTTTTGTAAAATATAGATTGGGCGCGAATGATCGCCACAATACATAAATTATCAATATACATTTTTAATTATTTAAAGGCTCAAAATCGCCTCCAACCTACATCTACAAATTACTGATAAAGAATATATAAATTATATTATTAAAAAGAGATTGGAGGCGAACTTTCGCCTGTCACGCGCCTGCATTCACACAAAAAGCATTGGAGGCGATTGTTTGCCTTCGATGCGCCTGCAGTTAATTGTGTGCAAAAGATCGCCTCCAATCTATTAACAGGCAGCCATTCAGCATGCAATTTGTCGAAGGCCCACTTTCGCCTGCAAACTCTTTTATAGGAGGCGAATGAGGCCATATTGGAGGGCAATTCGGGCCTCCAATATCAATGCATTCTTGTAGTGGCAGGAGTGAGTTTTATAAAATTGTACGTACCACAACCGTGACGATTTTTTTTCTTTCTACTTTTAATATGCGGCAACAGAGGGTCCCGGCCGTTCCCGTAAGTGTCGTGTACCACTGCGTTGTTTAATTGAGGGGTGTCTTTGAATCACATGAGACAGAACTATTTTGTTTCTTTACTGAAAACATCAATAGTTAACTAGCAATAACTTATATATTTGTCTCATATTTGCCTCAGTTCAATATTCTTAAATTTCAAGTTCAATTGTTTGGAACATAATAAAGCAAAGGAAAAGACAATAAAATGGGTTGGTGAAGTACATAAGAATGATCAACAAATATGCATATTGGTTTATCAGTTTATGCACATAACACTGATGATTCCAACTAAACCCCAGACTTAATATAGTAATAAATATTGAAACAACAAATAGAGAATTATTCCTTGCTTCTTGTCAATGCTGTCTCGTCCTTCATCTATGTTCAATTAATTTTGTACACTACTCCTAAATATTTAATTATACCGTCCCAACATACTTCCCACATTTCAAGTCTAGGAAAGTCAAATGTGATTAATAAGGAGTTTGTTTATTTGTACACGGACAATAAGACTGGTTCTCAATCGACAAAATAATGATACTCACACGTACGTGAACGAAGGCACTTGTACGTACGCGTGACAATTGTCGCCAATCTGGCTGCTGTTATATATCTGCCGCCCCGACCAAGCCCCAGCCCTACTACCCTATATATATGATCCCACAAACTGAACTCACTTTATAAATTAATTAATTTTCTTTCCAAAATCAACAAGAAAGAAGCATGGTAGCCGAGTCGATTAATCCACCATTAGCCCATCACTACAACAAAATCCTTAGCCAATATTCAGGTAGTCCAATATGTCCACCACATGATCAAAGTACTAATATAGGTGAATTACCTGAGGAGTTGGAGTTGCCACTAATAGACTTGGGAGGTTTAAGAAGTGAGAATGAGGAGGAGAGGGCACAATGCATGGCCGAGATTATACGAGCATCGTCGGAATGGGGATTTTTTCAAGTGGTGAATCATGGTATCTGTCTCAAAATGTTAAACAAAATGAGAAAAGAGCAGATCAAACTGTTCAATGCAACTTTTAACACAAAGTCCACTTTATTGAATAAATCATACAGGTGGGGATCAACCAACGCTCTCTCGCCAGGCAACTTCTCTTGGTCCGAAGCCTTTCACATACCTCTCACTACCACTAACATTTATACTTGGGACAACCAAGCGCCAGACTCTTTGAAGCAAATGTTGGTGGAATATGCAGCTGCCATGCACAAACTAGGTCAACAAATGGCCGAGATTCTGGTGATGAATGTTATAACCAGTGAGAAGAACGTTAAACAAGTGTTGGAACAAGAGATGATGATATCGGAGAGTAGTACTTGTTTTCTTCGATTGAACCGTTACCCGCCTTGTCCATTGCTGTTATTAAATGAAAATGTAAATGGATTAGTGGCCCACACCGACAGTGATTTCCTTACTATTCTTCATCAAGACCAAGTCGGTGGACTTCAACTCATCAAGGATTCCAAATGGGTAGCTGTCAAACCCATTGAAGATGCACTCATTATCAACATTGGTGATCTTTTTCAGGTACATACGTTATTATTACGTTACGTTTTGTGATGAAAACAACTACTGACATATTATAACTATTTATTTTCTTCTTTACAAACAAAGTTATAAATAATCAACGTACGTACGTACGTGCTGATTAATAAGCATGCACATTTTTCTAAACTAGTTAAGTCAAAAAGCCACGTGTGTAGTTTTTAAAGGCAAAAAGTTACGTATAATTAAACCTAGTTATGTCCATTATATATGTTTGTAACATAACAAATTGAGAAAAATCGAATTTGGCCCCTTGTGCTCCTCAGTTACGCTAATTAATATTCCTTAGCCTTCCACGACCGCGACATATAATTTTTATAACAGCTAAACGTACGCTGCACCACACACACACATATATATATATATATATATATATATATCTGTGTGTGTATGTGTGCATACCTAAACGCGGCAACTTTCCACTAATGAATGAATTAACTAATAAAATAATACAGAACTGCATCGAACGTGCAGGCATGGAGCAATGATTTATACAAGAGCGTGGAACACAAAGTCGTGCCTAATCCTGAAGTGGAGAGATTCTCTGTTGCCTACTTTGTGTGCCCTTCATATGATTCTTTGATTGGTAGGAGCTGCACACAGGATGAGCCTTCCGTTTATAAAAGTTTTACGTTCGGAGAATACAGAAACAAAATTCAACAAGATGCTAAATTGCTAGGCCGAAAAGTTGGACTCGCGCGATTTCGACGACAATAATGTTATACCATTTGGACCTAGCTACATATATATATACGCGTTATCATGAGGCACAGCATTGTCTAATTTTTATTGTAGGTACTCATAGTCTATTCGGTATCAGAATAGAATCCATATAAACGTAATACGTACATTAATTAACCAAATACACCATGATATTTATAATGATCCACGTTTCAAAGTCGTTCAGTTCTATATACTTGTATTAATTTATAATAAAGTGAGTAGTAAATCATTTTGGTACCTCAAATATATATGAAGTCTTCGCCAGATTTTAAAGACTATATATATATATATATATATATATATATATATATTATTATAAGACACAAGCATGTGTCTTCATGTGGCCTTAATAATTCCTCACTCATTAAATACTTAGATAATATTATAATAACATGTATTGATGAATCCTTTCCTATATATAAGATGCATCCGGATGTAAAATACTTATCATTCTTCAAAAGCAATCTTACACATATTTGCACATTATTTCCTAAGTTATTTTGATATATTGTTCAAATCCCCAATAGTTTAAGTTATTTAATAACACGTTATCAGCACGAGAGTGCTCGATCCGGAAAAATCAAGTTCCTTCGTCAAAGATCACGTTCAATGTCAAACGGTATGAAAGTTTTATATTTACTTGTTCATCTATCTACATTATTATAGACAAGGCGGACTACCGTCTATCTATAATTTTATGATTAGATGAACATGTGTTTATAATTTTGTTGTTAAAATTTTATATTTACGTGTTCATCTATCTACATTATTATAGACAAGTGCGGACTACCGCCAATCTATAATTTTAAGATTGGATGAAAATGTCTTTATAATTTTATTGTTATCTAACTCTAACGCTAATGATAATCTTAACACTCGTTGATGCTTGAGTTAACCCCAAGCTAAAAATGACTAATAACACTTAATTATTATGGAAGGTTTTACTTTTACCTCCTACTATATTGCTTAATTTATTCCACAAGCCCATGAAAGTTTTTAACATAGTAATGTGGCAGAAATTATTTACGCAATTAGATTATTTCAATTATGTTAGTTATTTACATTATTCCACAAGCCCATGAAAGTTTTTACATAGTAATGTGGCGGAAAATATATGTGTATTTACTTATCGTAATATTATTCCACATGCCTGCTAAAATATCATTAATGCGGCGGAAATTATTTTACATGTTATTATAATTAAGTTTTGTTGCTAAATTATTAAAGGCATTACCGTTCGTAAAACATGCCAAAATAAAGAAAAATGATCGTTTTCTAACGGCTATAAAACGGCTATAAAATGGCTACTTATAGATATCTTTCTTCTATAAATATGCAGATTTCATAACTCAAACTCCACACAAATCTTCACCTTATTTCTCTCATCTTGCAAAATGATCTCTACAACAACAGCGATCTTGATCCTCATTTACCTTTCAATTTTTATGTTTATGTTTGTAGATGAGGTCACTCCTATGTTTGTCCCTATGATATTCCTCTCTTTTATCATAATAATGTTTGAGTTCAAGATTTGGCTAGAGATGAGATAATTACATTGTATTATTGTAATAATTGTGCTTGTGTGGTTGCGTATTAAAATAAAATATCTTGATCCTAATTATGTTTGTTTTAATGTTCATTTAGCTGCAATATGTCTAATCTCTCGAAGTAGATTTCACCGAACTCACTGTCGATGGAAAAAATTATATGCAATGGGAATCAAATGTAAAAACGCATCTTACTGCGAAATTCCTCGGGGAAACAATTGTTGAGGAAAATGAATGTACTGACCAGCAACGATGCGAGGCAATTATATTCCTGCGTAGACATTTAGATAATTTTCTGGAAACGGAATATCTCGATATTACAAATCCTTCTGAGCTATGGATTAATCTGAATGAAAGATATGGCCACCAAAGGGAAACAGTGCTTCCAAAAGCCATACATCAGTGGAACACATTAAGGTTCCAAGATTTTACATCAGTAAATGATTACTCATCTGCCATCCATAATATCCGACAAACGCTAAATTTTTGCGGAACATAAATTACTGATGAGGAAATGATTGAAAAAAGGCTTTCTACTTTTCATGTCAGTCATATACTCATCAAAATGCAACACAGACTAGTCGGATACACTAAGTATCACGAACTAGAGAGGGCGTTGTTAACGACAGAGAATAGTAATAATATATTGATTAAGAATTCTGAGTTACGCCCAACTGGAGCACAAGCATTGCCAGAAGCACATGCCGTAAATTTCTCAAACTTCTGTGGACGAGGAAATTACAATAATGGTGGTCGAGGCAGAAGCCAATATCAAGGTCGGGGTGGTTACAGTGGAGGATATGTTTCTAGAGGTGGTCGTGGCCATAGAGGTGGTCGTGGCCATAGAGGTGGTCGTGGTCGTGGACGTGGTCGAGGTAGTTATCGCAACCCTTCGACCAATGATACGGTCCATAACAATAACCATCATAATAAAATAAAAAATGCTCATAATAAATCTGAAGGTTACTGTTTTAACTGCGGAATGAAAGGACAATGGGCCAATACGTGTCGTACACCTGAGCATTTTTGTAAATTGTACCAAGAGAGTAAAGGCAAAGAAAATGAAGTGAACCTTGTTGAACAAATGCCTAATAATCCTACATATTTGGCAGCATCTGATTTCGCCGATGATCATGATGTTACTATGGCTTGATATGAACTATGTGATCCATATCTGCGTAATTCCTGATTTGATTTGCATTGTGTGATTCCTTGTTGTGTGATTTTTTTAATTTATATGTATTTGCAATTTCTGCTTGTAATGTACCATGTTTTCATTAATTGTGTTTCCTTATGTATCTTAATGAAACTATTTCTCTTTTTGAAATATATGCTTCATTTATTGTTATATAATGTTTAACTCTACTTGTTTGACATGAAGTCAGTATGGAGCACAACGGTGATTTTTGCATCCCTGATAGCGGTACAACTCACACAATTCTCACAAGTAAGAAATATTTTACATATCTAAAACCAACAAAGGCAAAAATTAATACGATATCAGGTCCTCCTAACCTGATTGTAGGATTTGGTAAAGCTAGTTTTATTTTACCAAATGGAACGCTATTTATCATCAACGATGCCTTATTTGCCCCAAAGTCCAGAAGAAATTTGTTGAGTTTTAATGATATATATCGTCATGGATATGATACCAACTCAAAAACTGAAAACAAAACTAAATATCTTTTTATTATTAGGTATATATCAGGAAAGCAACATATATTTGAAAAACTACCAAAACTCTCATCAGGATTGCATTATACATATATTAATGCTATCGAGTCAAATATGGTAGTCAATGAAAATCCTGAATTATTAACTTTATGGCATGATCGTCTAGGTCATCCGGGTTCAACAATGATGCGAAGGATCATTGAAACTACACATGGACATTCATTAAAAGGATCCAAACTCAATTTGAACAATACTAGTCCATGTGAAGCATGTTCTCTTGGAAAGCTAATTATAAAGCATTCACCACTTAAAACTAAGACAAAATTACCAACATTTCTTGAAAGAATTCAAGGTGATATTTGTGGACCTATTCATCCATCATGTGGACCATTTCAATATTTTATGGTATTAATTGTTGCCTCAAGTCGATGGTCACATGTCTGTCTATTATCTACTCGTAATATTGCATTTGCGAGATTTTTGGCTCAAATAATTAAAATAAGAGCTCAATTTCCTGACTATACAATCAAGAAAGTCATACTTGACAATGCTGGTGAATTTACATCTCAAGCTTTCAATGATTACTGTATGTCAACTGGAATTACTGTTGAACATAGTGTTGCACATGTACATACTCAAAATGGTTTAGCTGAATCATTAATTAAACGGCTTCAATGTATTGCTAGGCCATTGTTAATGAAAGCTAAATTACCAACCTCTCTATGGGGTCATGCAATTTTACATGCTGCATCACTAATTCGCATTAGACCAAGCTCGTATCATGAATACTCCCCATTACAACTTGCTTTTGGTCATGAACCTAATATTTCCCATATAAAGATTTTTGGCTATGCAGTTTATGTTCCGATTGCACCACCACAACGAACAAAAATGGGACCTCAAAGAAGGTTAGGTATATATGTTGGATATGACTCACCATCTATAATCAGGTATCTCGAACCATTAACAGGTGATGTCTTTACGACACGTTTTGCCGATTGCCATTTCAATGAGGCAAATTTCCCAACCTTAGGGGGAGAAAAGAAGTAGTTGGAAAAGGATATATCATGGTATAATCCATCTTTATCACACTATGATATTTTAACAAAACAATGTGATTTGGAAGTTAAGAAAATTTTACATTTTCAAGATATTGCAAATCAATTACCCGATGCATTTACTGACATAAAACGGGTAACCAAATCGCATATACCAGCTGCAAATGTTCCTGCTCGGGTTGAAATTCCGAAGCACATATCCAACAATAATAAAATAAATGCACGTAAGAAACGTGGTCGTCCTGTTGGTTCAAAAAATAAGAATCCTCGAAAAAGAAAAGGAGAAAATATTATTAACTCCATTATCGAGGAAACTGTTAATGATGAAACAGAAAATGTGACAAATGAGATAACTCAAGAGATCACCGAACCAAATCCCAATACTGAGATCTCTGTAAATTATGTTAATTCAGGAGTTATTTGGAATCGAAATGAGATGAAAAATATAAGTGAAATATTTTCATATAATATTGCTTATGATCTTATGAATGAAAATGATGATCCCGAACCACAATCTGTGGATGAATGCCAAAATCGGGACGATTGGGTTAGATGGAAAAATGCTATGCAAGTTGAATTGAACTCTCTTAACAAACGAAAGGTTTTTGGACCTATTGTCCTCACACCTAAAGACGTGAGACCTGTAGGCCACAAATGGGTATTCGTTCGAAAAAGAAATGAGAAAAATGAAATTGTAAGATACAAAGCTCGACTTGTTGCACAAGGTTTTTCTCAAAGACCTGGGATTGATTATGGAGTAACTTATTCCCCGGTAATGGATACAATTACTTTTCGATTCTTAAGCAGTTTAGCTGTTTATGAAAACTTAAATATGCATCTCATGGATGTTGTCACAGCTTATCTTTATGGATCACTTGATAATGATATTTATATGAAAGTCCCTGAAGGACTTAAAATGCCTGAATCATCTTGCTCTAAACCTAGAGAAATATACTCAATTAAATTGCAAAGATCGTTATATGGTTTAAAACAATCAGGTCGCATGTGGTACAATCGTTTGAGTGAATATTTATTGAAAGAAGGATATATAAATAATTATTTGTGTCCATGTGTTTTTATCAAAAGAACATCATCTGGTTTTGCAATTATTGCGGTTTATGTAGATGATTTAAATATCATTGGCACTGACAAAGAAATTCATTCAACGATGTATTATTTAAAGAATGAATTTGAAATGAAAGATCTTGGTAAAACTAAATATTGTCTTGGTTTACAAATTGATCATACTAAAAATGGTATATTAGTGCATCAATCTAATTATACCAAAAGGATTTTAAAACATTTTAACATGGATAAAGCAACTCCTTTAAATCATCCTATCATTGCTAGACCATTAGCTAAAGACAAAGATCCATTTCGTCCAAGTGAATAAAATGAAGAAATTCTTAGTTCTGAAGTTCCGTATTTAAGTGCCATTGGAGCTTTAATGTATCTAGCAAATTGTACTAGACCTGATATATCATTCACTGTGAATTTATTAGCCAGGTTTAGCTCATCACCCACAAAAAGGCACTGGAAAGGAATTAAACATTTATTCCGTTATCTTCAAGGAACTGTTGATCTTGGTCTATTTTATCCTAACAATGCAGAACAAGAATTGTATGGTTATGCAGATGCAGGTTACCTATCAGATCCACATAAATCCAGATCTCAAACTGGATATGTTTTCACGTATGGTGGCGTTGCTATTTCATGGCGTTCTCAGAAACAAACACTTGTTGCAACATCGTCGAATCATGGTGAGATTATTGTACTCCATGAAGCCAGCAGGGAATGTGTATGGCTACGATCAATGACACATCATATAAGAAGTACATCTGGCTTACCAATTAAAGAAGGTCCTACAACACTATTCGAAGACAATTCTGCATGCATTACACAGATGAAAGAAGGCTATGTCAAGAGTGATCGAACCAAACACATACACCCGAAGTATTTTGCCTACACTCAGGAACTCGAGAAAAACAAAGAAATTAATATCCAATATGTTCAATCATGTGACAATATGGCGGATCTCTTTACAAAGGCGCTCCCTACTGTAACTTTTAAGAAACATGTTCAAAGTATCGGGATGCGTCACCTACGAGACTTATGAAGAATTGGAAATGCCAACTTGAGGGGGAGTTCACACGGCTGCACTCTTTTTCCCTTAATAAGGTTTTTATCCCACTAGGTTTTTTCTTATAAGGTTTTTAATGAGGCAGCAGAGACTTGTGCAGAAGACGGATCATATACATTTCAAAATTCAAACGGCCAAGGGGAGTATTATAAGACACAAGCATGTGTCTTCATGTGGCCTTATTAATTTCTCACACTCATTAAATACTTAGATAATATTATAATAACATGTATTGATGAATCCTTTCCTATATATAAGATGCATCCGGATGTAAAGTACTTACCATTCTTCAAAAGCAATCTTACACATATTTGCACATTATTTCCTAAGTTATTTTGATATATTGTTCAAATCCCCAATAGTTTAAGTTATTTCATAACATATATATATACTAGCAGATTTGCCTAACCTTTTAGTTTCTTTTTGCGTTATAATATTGTTCTCAGTGTTATAAATGTGCATGTGGCCTTGTTGTAAATTATGGGAAGATATTATTTATTAATAATAGTATTAGTTGCAAGATGATGGGGAATTAATTCTCTTGTCTTCAAATGTGCCTATAAAATGGCAATAACCATGCATTTGCAAAGACACACAATTGAAACAAAAATCTTGCTTATTCTTACACTTTCTTCTCTAAGTTCTTGAATATATTGTTACACCCCCATAGTTTTACTAAATATATAACACGTTATCAGCACGATAGTGCTCGATCCGGAAGAATCCAGTTCCTTCGTTAAAGAAAACATTCAACGTCAAAAGGTATGAAAGTTTTATATTTACGTATTCATTTATCTACATTATTATAGACAGTGTGGACTACCGCCAATCTATAATTTTATGATTAAATGAATATGTATTTATAATTTTGTTGATTAAGTTTTATATTTACGTGTTCATCTATCTATATTATTATAGACAAGTGCGGACTACAGCCAATCTATAATTTTAAGATTAGATGAAAATGTCTTTATAATTTTATTGTTATCTAACTCTAACGCTAATGATAATCTTAACACTCCTTGATCTTGAGTTAACCCCAAGCTAAAAACGACTACTAACACTTAATTATTATGGAAGGTTTTACTTTTACCTCCTACTATATTGCTTAATTTATTCCACAAGCCCATGAAAGTTTTTAACATAGTAATGTGGCGGAAACTATTTACGCAATTAGATTATTTTAATTATGTTAGTTGTTTACACTATTCCACAAGCCCATGAAAGTTTTTACATAGTAATGTGGCGGAAAATATATGTGTATTTACTTATCGTAATATTATTCCATATGCCTGTTAGAATATCATTAATGCGGCGGAAATTATTTTACATGTTATTAAAATTAAGTTTTCTTGCTAAATTATTAAAGACATTACCGTTCGTAAAACATGCCAAAATAAAGAAAAATAATCGTTTTCTAACGGCTATAAAACGGCTACTTATAGATATCGTTCTTCTATAAATATGCAGATTTCATAACTCAAACTCCACACAAATCTTCACCTTATTTCTCTCATCTTGCAAAATGATCTCTACAACAACAGCGATCTTGATCCTCATTTACCTTTCAATTTTTATGTTTATGCTTGTAGATGAGGACACTCCTATGTTTGTCCCTGTGATATTCCTCTCTTTTATCATAATAATGTTTGAGTTCAAGATTTGGCTAGAGATGAGATAATTACATTTTATTATTGTAATAATTGTGCTTGTGTGGTTGCGTATTAAAATAAAATGTCTTGATCCTAATTATGTTTGTTTTAATGTTCATTTCGCTGCAATATGTCTAATCTCTCGAAAGTAGATTTTACCGATCAATGTCGATGGGAAAAATTATATGCAATGGGAATCAAATGTGAAAACGCATCTTACTACGAAATTCCTCGGGGAAACAATTGTTGAGGAAAATGAATGTACTGACCAGCAACGATGCGAGGCAATTATATTCCTGCGTAGACATTTAGATAATTTTCTGCAAACGGAATATCTCGATATTACAGATCCTTCTGAGCTATGGATTAATCTGAATGAAAGATATGGCCACCAAAGGGAAACAATTCTTCCAAATGCCATACATCAGTGGAACACATTAAGGTTCCAAGATTTTACATCAGTAAATGATTACTCCTCTGCCATCCATAATATCCGACAAACGCTAAAATTTTGCGGAACAGAAATTACTGATGAGGAAATGATTGAAAAAACGCTTTCTACTTTTCATGTCAGTCATATACCAATCCAAATGCAACACAGACTAGTCGGATACACTAAGTATCACGAACTAGAGAGGGTGTTGTTAACGACAGAGAATAGTAATAATATATTGATTAAGAATTCTGAGTTACGCCCAACTGGAGCACATGTATTGCCAGAAGCACATGCCGTAAATTTCTCAAACTTTTGTGGACGAGGAAATTACAATAATGGTGGTCGAGGCAGAGGCCAATATCAAGGTCGGGGTGGTTACAGAGGAGGATATGTTTCTAGAGGTGGTCGTGGCCATAGAGGTGGTCGTGGCCATAGAGGTCGTCGTGGTCGTGGACGTGGTCGAGGTAGTTATCACAACCCTTCGACCAGTGATACGGTCCATAACAATAACCATCATAATAAAAGAAAAAATGCTCATAATAAATCTGAAGGTTACTATTTTAACTGCGGAATGAAAGGACACTGGGCCAGTACGTGTCGTACACCTGAACATTTTTGTAAATTGAACCAAGAGAGTAAAGGAAAAGAAAAGGAAGTGAACCTTGTTGAACAAATGCCTAATAATCCTACATATTTGGCAGCATCTGATTTCGCCGATGATCATGATGTTACTATGGCTTGATATGAACTATGTGATCCATATCTGCGTAATTCCTGATTTGATTTGCATTGTGTGATTCCTTGTTGTGTGATTTTTTTAATTTATATGTATTTGCAATTTCTGCTTGTAATGTACCATGTTTTCATTAATTGTGTTTCCTTATGTATCTTAATGAAACTATTTCTCTTTTTGAAATATATGCTTCATTTATTGTTATATAATGTTTAACTCTACTTGTTTGACATGAAGTCAGTATGGAGCACAACGGTGATTTTTGCATCCCTGATAGCGGTACAACTCACACAATTCTCACAAGTAAGAAATATTTTACATATCTAAAACCAACAAAGGCAAAAATTAATACGATATCAGGTCCTCCTAACCTGATTGTAGGATTTGGTAAAGCTAGTTTTATTTTACCAAATGGAACGCTATTTATCATCAACGATGCCTTATTTGCCCCAAAGTCCAGAAGAAATTTGTTGAGTTTTAATGATATATATCGTCATGGATATGATACCAACTCAAAAATTGAAAACAAAACTAAATATCTTTTTATTATTAGGTATTTATCAGGAAAGCAACATATATTTGAAAAACTACCAAAACTCTCATCAGGATTGCATTATACAAATATTAATGCTATCGAGTCAAATATGGTAGTCAATGAAAATCCTGAATTATTAACTTTATGGCATGATCGTCTAGGTCATCCGGGTTCAACAATGATGTGAAGGATCATTGAAACTACACATGGACATTCATTAAGAGGATCCAAACTCAATTTGAACAGTACTAGTCCATGTGAAGCATGTTCTCTTAGAAAGCTAATTATAAAAGCATTCACCACTTAAAATTAAGACAGAATTACCAACATTTCTTGAAAGAATTCAAGGTGATATTTGTGGACCTATCCATCCATCATGTGGACCATTTCAATATTTTATGGTATTAATTGATGCCTCAAGTCGATGGTCACATGCCTGTCTATTATCTACTCGTAATATGGCATTTGCGAAATTTTTGGCTCAAATAATTAAAATAAGAGCTCAATTTCCTGACTATACGATCAAGAAAGTGAGACTTGATAATGCTGGTAAATTTACATCTCAAGCTTTCAATGATTACTGTATGTCAACTGGAATTACTGTTGAACATAGTGTTGCACATGTACATACTCAAAATGGTTTAGCTGAATCAGTAATTAAACGCCTTCAATTTATTGCTAGGCCATTATTAATGAAAGATAAATTACCAACCTCTGTATGGGGTCATGCAATTTTACATGCTGCTCACTAATTCGCATTAGACCAAGCTCGTATCATGAATACTCCCCATTACAATTTGCTTTTGGTCATGAACCTAATATTTCCCATATAAAGATTTTTGGCTGTGCAGTTTATGTTCCGATTGCACCACCACAACGAACAAAAATGGGACCTCAAAGAAGGTTAGGGATATATGTTGGATATGACTCACCATCTATAATCAGGTATCCCGAACCATTAACAGGTGATGTATTTACGGCACGTTTTGCCGATTGCCATTTCAATGAGGAAAATTTCCCAACCTTAGGGGGTAGAAAAGAAGCAGTTGGAAAAGGATATATCATGGTATAATCCATCTTTATCACACTATGATATTTTAACAAAACAACGTGATTTGGAAGTTAAGAAAATTTTACATTTTCAAGATATTGCAAATCAATTACCTGATGCATTTACTAATATAAAACGGGTAACCAAATCACATATACCAGCTGCGAATGTTCCTGCTCGGATTGAAATTCCGAAGGACATATCCAACAATAATAAAATAAATGCACGTAAGAAACGTGGTCGTCCTGTTGGTTCAAAAAATAAGAATCCTCGAAAAAGAAAAGGAGAAAATATTATTAACTCCATTATCGAGGAAACTGTTAATGATGAAACAGAAAATGTGACAAATGAGATAACTCAAGAGATCACCGAACCAAATCCCAATACTGAGATCTCTGTAAATTATGTTAATTCAGGAGTTATTTGGAATCGAAATGAGATGAAAAATATAAGTGAAATATTTTCATATAATATTGCTTATGATCTTATGAATGAAAATGATGATCCCAAACCACAATCTGTGGATGAATGCCAAAATCGGGACAATTGGGTTAGATGGAAAGATGCTATGCAAGTTGAATTGAACTCTCTTAACAAACGAAAGGTTTTTGGACCAATTGTCCTCACACCTAAAGACGTGAGACCTGTAGGCCACAAATAGGTATTCGTTCGAAAAAGAAATGAGAAAAATGAAATTGTAAGATACATAGCTCGACTTGTTGCACAAGGTTTTTCTCAAAGACCTGGGATTGATTATGGAGAAACTTATTCCCCGGTAATGGATACAATTACTTTTCGATTCTTAATCAGTTTAGCTGTTTATGAAAACTTAAATATGCATCTCATGGATGTTGTCACGGCTTATCTTTATGGATCACTTGATAATGATATTTATATGAAAGTCCCTGAAGGACTTAAAATGCCTGAATCGTCTTGCTCTAAACCTAGAGAAATGTACTCAATTAAATTGCAAAGATCGTTATATGGTTTAAAACAATCAGGTCGCATGTGGTACAATCGTTTGAGTGAATATTTATTAAAAGAAGGATATATAAATAATTATTTGTGTCCATGTGTTTTTATCAAAAGGACATCATCTGGTTTACAATTATTGCGGTTTATGTAGATGATTTAAATATCATTGGCACTGACAAAGAAATTCATTCAACGATGTATTATTTAAAAAATGAATTTGAAATGAAAGATCTTGGTAAAACTAAATATTGTCTTGGTTTACAAATCGAGCATACTAAAAATAGTATATTAGTGCATCAATCTAATTATACCAAAATGATTTTAAAACATTTTAAAATGGATAAAGCAACTCCTTTAAATCATCCTATCATTGCTAGACCATTAGCTAAAGACAAAGATCCATTTCGTCCAAGTGAAGAAAATGAAGAAATTCTTAGTTCTGAAGTTCCGTATTTAAGTGCCATTGGAGCTTTAATGTATCTAGCAAATTGTACTAGACCTGATATATCATTCACTGTGAATTTATTAGCCAGGTTTAGCTCATCACCCACAAAAAGGCACTGGAAAGGAATTAAACATTTATTCCGTTATTTTCAAGGAACTGTTGATCTTGGTCTATTTTATCCTAACAATGCAGAACAAGAATTGTACGGTTATGCAGATGCAGGTTACCTATCAGATCCACATAAATCCAGATCTCAAACTGGATATGTTTTCACGTATGGTGGCACTGCTATTTCATGGCGTTCTCAGAAACAGACACTTGTTGTAACATCATCGAATCATGCTGAGATTATTGCACTCCATGAAGCCAGCAGGGAATGTGTATGGCTACGATCAATGACACATCATGTAAGAAGCACATATGGCTTACCAATTAAAGAAGGTCCTACAACACTATTCGAAGACAATTCTGCATGCATTACACAGATGAAAGAATGTTATGTCAAGAGTGATCGAACCAAACACATACACCCGAAGTATTTCTCCTACACTCAGGAACTGGAAAAGAACAAAGAAATTAATAACTAATATGTTCAATCATGTGACAATATGGCAGATCTCTTTACAAAGGCACTCCCTACTATAACTTTTAAGAAACATGTTCAAAGTATCGTGATGCGTCACCTACGAGACTTATGAAGAATTGGAGATGCCAACTTGAGGGGGAGTTCACACGGCTGCACTCTTTTTCCCTTATTAAGGTTTTTATCCCACTGGGTTTTTCCCTATAAGGTTTTTAACGAGGCAGCATAAGACGTGGGCAGAAGACGGATACATAACAAAATTTTCAAACGGCCAAAGGGGAGTGTTATAAATGTGCATGTGGTCTTGTTGTAAATTATGGGAAGATATTATTTATTAATAATAGTATTAGTTGTAAGATGATGGGGAATTAATTATGTTGTCTTCAAATGTGCCTATAAAATGGCAATAACCATGCATTTGCAAAGACACACAATTGAAACAAAAATCTTGTTTATTCTTACACTTTCTTCTCTAAGTTCTTGAATATATTGTTACAGTCCCATAGTTTTACTAAATCTATAACACTTAGTTAGTATATGCCAAAAATGTAAAACTTTATGCTGAAATTCAAATACCATACGCGTTCACATGTGGATTTCGATACATAACTTTTTAAAGCAATTAATAGATAAAATTGTTATAGAATAACTAAAATTATTTGGGAATTATAACAATATATTAAAAGAACATAGGAAAAGAAGAGCAAATATTGAGTATGTTACTTGTGAATGTGTGTTTTTGTCTTCATCTTGATGGCTCCTTATATAGGCAAGGATATTCAATATCTTATATTATTTACAACAACTATTATTATTATAAAATAGTATTTGTACATAATTTTCAACAGTGGCCACGAAGCATATTCTACCAACCATATTTATAACACCAACCATATTTATAACACTCCCCATTGACCATTTGAAGATTTTGTTATGTACATGATCCGTCTTCTGCACACGTCTTATGCTACCTCGCTAAAAACCTTATAAGGAAAAACTCAGTGGGATAAAAAACCTTAATAAAGGAAAAAGAGTGCAGCCGTGTGAACTCCCCCTCAAGTTGGCATCTCCAATTCTTCATAAGTCTCGTAGGTGACGCATCCCAATACTTTGAACATGTTTCTCAAAAGTTACAGTAGGGAGTGCCTTTGTAAAAAGATCTGGCATATTGTCATTTGATTGAACATATTGGATATTAATTTATTTGTTCTTCTCGAGTTCCTGAGTGTAGGCAAAATATCTTGGGGGTATGTGTTTGGTTCGATCACTCTTGATATAGCCTTCTTTCATCTGTGTAGTACATGCAGAATTGTCTTCGTATAATGTTGTAGGACCCTCTCTAATAGGTAAGCTAGATGTACTTCTTATATAATGTGTCATTGATCGTAGCCATACACATTCCCTGCTTGCTTCATGGAGTGCAATAATCTCAGCATAATTCGATGATGTTGCAATAAGAGTCTGTTTCTGAGAACGCCATGAAATAGCAGTGCCTCCATACGTGAATAAATATCCAGTTTGAGATTTGGATTTATGTGGGTCTGATAGAAAACCTGCATCTGCATAACTCATCAAATCTTGTTCTGCATTGTTAGAATAAAATAGACCAAGATCCACAGTTCCTTGCAAATAACGGAATACATGTTTAATTCCTTTCCAGTGCCTTTTTGTGGGTGATGAGCTAAATCTGGCTAATAAATTCACAGCAAATGATATATCATGTCTAGTACAATTAACTAGATACATTAAAGCTCCAATGACACTTAAATACGGAACTTCAGAACTAAGAATTTCTTCATTTTCTTCACTTGGACAAAATGGATCTTTGTCTTTACTTAATGATCTAGCAATGACAAGATGATTTAAAGAGTTGATTTATCCGTGTTAAAATGTTTTAAAAAACGTTTTAAAATCCTTTTGGTATAATTATATTGATGCACTAATATACCATTTTTAGTATGCTCAATCTGTAAACCAAGACAATATTTGGTTTTACCAAGATCTTTCATTTCAAATTTATTCTTTAAATAATTCATAGTTGAATGAATTTCTTTGTCAGTGCCAATGATATTTAAATCATCTACATAAACCGCAATAATTGCAAAACCAGATGATGTTCTCTTGATAAAAACACATGGACACAAATAATTATTTATATATCCTTCTTTTAATAAATATTCACTCAAACGATTGTACCACATGCTACCTGATCGTTTTAAACCGTATAACGATCTTTGCAATTTAATTGAGTACATTTCTCTAGGTTTAGAATTAGATGATTCGGGCATTTTAAGTCCTTCAGGGACTTTCATATAAATATCATTATCAAGTGATCCATAAAGATAAGCTGTGACAACATCCATGAGATGCATATTTAAGTTTTCATAAATAGCTAAACTGATTAAGAATCGAAAAGTAATTGTATCCATTACTAGGGAATAAGTTTCTCTATAATCAATCACAGGTCTTTGAGAAAAACCTTGTGCCACAAGTCGAGCTTTGTATCTTACAATTTCATTTTTCTCATTTCTTTTTCGAACGAAGACCCATTTGTGGCCTACAGGTCTCACGTCTTTAGGTGTGAGGACAATAGGTTCAAAAACCTTTCGTTTGTTAAGTGAATTCAATTCAACTTGCATAGCTTCTTTCCATATAACCCAATCGTCCCGATTTTGGCATTCGTCCACAAATTGTGGTTCGGGATCATCATTTTCATTCATAAGATCATCAGCAATATTATATGAAAATATTTCACTTATATTTTTCATCTCATTTCGATTCCAAATAACTCCTGAATTAACATAATTTACAGAGATCTCAGTATTGGAATTTGGTTCGGTGATCTCTTGAGTTATCTCATTTGTCACATTTTCTGTTTCATCATGAATAGTTTCCTCGATAATGGAGCTACTAATATTTTCTCTTTTTCTTTTTCGAGGATTCTTATTTTTTGAACCATCAGGACGACCACGTTTCTTACGTGCATTTATTTTATTATTGTTGGATATGTGCTTCGGAATTTCAACCCGAGCAGGAACATTTGCAGCTGGTATATGCGATTTGGTTACCCGTTTTATGTCAGTAAATGCATCGGGTAATTGATTTGCAATATCTTGAAAATGTAAAATTTTCTTAACTTCCAAATCACATTGTTTTGGTAAAATATCATAGTGTGATAAAGATGGATTATACCATGATATATCCTTTTCCAACTGCTTCTTTTCTCCCCCTAAGGTTGGGAAATTTGCCTCATTTAAATGGTAATCGGCGAAACGTGCCTTAAAGACATCACATGTTAATGGTTCAAGATACCTGATTATAGATGGTGAGTCATATCCAACATATATCCCTAACCTTCTTTAAGGTCCCATTTTTGTTCGTTGTGGTGGTGCAATCGGAACATAAACTGCACAACCAAAAATCTTTATATGGGAAATATTAGGGTCATGACCAAAAGCAAGTTGTAATGGGGAGTATTCATGATACGAGCTTGGTCTAATGCGAATTAGTGATGCAGCATGTAAAATTGCATGACCACATACATAAGTTGGTAATTTAGCTTTCATTACCAACGGTCTAGCAATTAACTGAAGACGTTTAATTAATAATTCAGCTAAACCATTTTGAGTATGTATATGTGCAACACTATGTTCAACAGTAATTCCAGTTGACGTACAATAATCATTGAAAGCTTGAGATGTAAATTCACCAGCATTGTGAAGTCTTATTTTAATTATTTAAGCCAAAAATCTCGCAAATGCCATATTACGAGTAGATAATAAACAGACATGTGACCATCGACTTGAGGCATCAATTAATACCATAAAATATTGAAATGGTCCACATGATGGATGAATAGGCCCACAAATATCACCTTGAATTCTTTCAAGAAATGTTGGTAATTATGTCTTGATTTTAACTGATGAATGCTTTATAATTAGTTTTCCAAGAGAACATGCTTCACATGGACTATTATTGATTAAATTGAGTTTTGATCCTTTTAATGAATGTCCATGTGTAGTTTCAATTATTCTTCGCATCATTGTTGAACCAGGATGACCTAGTCGATCATGCCATAAAGTTAATTATTCAGGATTTTCATTGACTATCATATTTGACTCGATAGCATTAATATATGTATAATGCAATCCCGATGAGAGTTTTGGTAATTTTTCAAATATATGTTGCTTTCCTGATATATACTTAATAATGAAAAGATATTTAGTTTTATTTTCAGTCTTTGAGTTGGTATCATATCCATGACGATATATATCATTAAAACTCAGTAAATTTCTTCTGGATTTTGGGGCAAATAAGGCATCGCTGATGATAAATAGCGTTACATTTGGTAAAACAAAACTAGTTTTACCAAATCCTACAATCAGGTCAGTAGGACCTGATATTGTATTGAGTTTTGCCTTTGTTGATTTTAGATATGTAAAATATTTCTTACTTGTGAGAATTGTGTGAGTTGTACCGCTATCAAGGATGCAAAAATCACCGGTATGCTCCATACTGGCTTCATGTCAAACAAGTAGAGTTAAACATGATATAAACAATAAACGAAGCATATGTTTGAGAAAAGGGAAATAGTTTCATTAAGATACATAAGGAAACACAATTAATGGAAACATGGTACATTACAAGCAGAAATCGCAAATACATATCAATTCAAAAATTACACAACAAGGAATCACATAATGCAAATCAAACCAAGAATCATGCAGACATGAAGCACATAGCTCATATCAAGCCATAGTAACATCATGATCATCCGTGAAATCAGATGCTGCTAAATATGTGGGATTATTGGGCATTTGTTCAACAAGGTTCACTTCTTTTTCTTTGCCTTTACTCGCTTGGTACAATTTACAAAAATGTTCAGGTGTATGACACGTATTGGCCCAGTGTCCTTTCATTCCGCAGTTAAAACAGTAACCTTCACATTTACTATGAGCATTTTTCTTTTATTATGATTTTTATTGTTATGGACCGTACCACTGGTCGAATGGTTGTGATAACTACCTCGACCACGTCCATGACCACAAAACGACCACGACCACCTCTAGAAACATATCCTCCTCTATAACCACCCCGACCTTGATATTGGCCTCTGCCTCGACCACCATTATTGTAATTTCCTCGCCCACAAAAGTTTGAGAAATTTACGGCATGTGCTTCTCGCAATGCCTGTGCTCCAATTGGGCGTAACTCAGAATTTTTAATCAATATATTATTACTATTTTCTGTCGTTAACAACACCCTCTCTAGTTCGTGATACTTAGTGTATCCGACTAGTCTGTGTTGCATTTGGATGAGTATATGACTGACATGAAAAGTAGAAAGAGTTTTTTCAATCATTTCATCATCAGTAATTTATGTCCCGCAAAATTTTAGTGTATGTCGGATATTATGAATGGCAGAGGAGTAATCATTTACTGATGTAAAATCTTGGAACCTCAATGTGTTCCACTGATGTATGGCTTTTGGAAGCATTGTTTCCCTTTGGTGGCCATATCTTTCATTCAGATTAATCCATAGCTCAGAAGGATCTGTAATATCGAGATATTCCGTTTGCAGGAAATTATCTAAATGTCTACGCAGAAATATAATCGCCTCGCATCGCTGCTGGTCAGTACATTCATTTTCCTCATCAATTATTTCCGCGAGGGATTTTGCAGTAAGATGCGTTTTCACATTTGATTCCCATTGCATATAATTTTTCCCATCGACAGTGAGTTCGGTAAAATCTACTTTCGTGAGGTTAGGCATATTGCAACTAAATGAACATTAAAACAAACATAATTAGGATCAAGACATATTATTTTAATATGCAACCACACAAGCACAATTATTACAATAGTATGATGCAATTATCTCATCTCTAGCCAAATTATGCACTCGATCATTGCTACGACAAAAGCGAGGCATATAATAAGTAGAAATATAGGATTTTCCTCAGCTGCTAGCATAAAAATGAAAAATAAAAGGTAAATGAGCATCAAGATCATTGTTGACGTGAGGAGCATTTTACAAGATGAGAGAAAAAAATGAAGATTTTGTGTAGAGTTTGAGTTATGAAATATGCATATTTATAGAAGAAAAATATCTATAAGTTGTTGTTTAATAGCCGTTAGAAAATAATCATTTTTCTTTGTTTTGTTTAATTTGGCATAATTGACGAATGATAATATCTTTAACAATCGAGCAACAAGGATTAATTGTATAACAAATAAATAATTTCAACCGCGTTAATAAATTTTAACGGGCATAAGAAATAATATTACGATAAGTAAATACATATATATTTTCCGCCACATTACTATGTAAAAACTTGCATGGGCTTAAGGAATAATGTAAACAAGTAAAATAATTGCAATGAATTAAGTGCGTAAATAGTTTCCACCACATTACTATGTAAAAACTTTCATGGGCATATGGAATAATGTAAACAAGTAAAATAATTGCAATGAATTAAGTGCGTAAATAATTTCCGCCACATTACTATGTAAAAACTTTCATGGACTTATGGAATAAAATAAGCAATAATAAATTGTCAGTAGTCGTTTCTAGCTTGGGGTTAACTCAAGCATCAACGAAAGTTAAAATTAGCTTTAGTGTTAGAGTTAGAAGACAGTAAAATATAAAGAGTAAAATTATAGATAGGCGGTAGTCCGCCTTGTCTATAATAATGTATATAGATGAACACGTAAATATTAAATTTAACAACAAGATTATAAACACATATTCATCTTAATCATAAAATTATAGATTGGCGGTAATCCGCACTGTCTATAATAATGTAGATAGATGAATAATTAAATATTAAACTTTAACAACAAAATTATAAACACATATTCATCTTAATCATAAAATTACGGATTGGCGGTATCCGCATTGTCTATAATAATGTAGATAGATGAACAAGTAAATATTAAACTTGCGTACCTTTTAACATTGAATGTTTTCTCTAACGAAGGAACAAAATTCTTTCGGATCGAGCACTATCGTGCTGATAACGTGTTATAGAATAACTAAAACTATTTGGGAGTTATAACAATATATTAAAAGAACATAGGAAAAGAAGAGCAAATAATGAGTATATTACTTGTGAATGAGTGTTTTTCTCTTCATCTTGATGGCTCCTTATATAGGCAAGGATTTCCAATATCTTACTTTATTAACAACAACTACTATTATTATAAAATAGTATTTGTATATAATTTTCAACAATGGCCACAAAGCATATTCTACCAACCATATTTATAACACCAACCATATTTATAACAAAAACAAATTATATAGCGATGTTTAAATGACATGCGCCAAAGTATTTCTTCGGCAAAGAACTAATCATGGTAATCTAAGTATAAGTATGTCATTTTAGAGAGAGGGGATTCTCTGTCCCACATTTGTGTTTTACTTTGTGTGTCACGTACTATTAGGGAGGAGATTCTATATTCCACTCATATAATGGTAGTTTCAATTGATTAATTCTTTAAAAAATTCTTGGCTCTCATCTCCCCTCTTTTTATACATATGTAACCCCCTAGCTCTCTCTCCAACCACTACAGGATTTTCGGGTCATTCCCGACCGCAAAGCCGGTCGGAAATGACCCTTCTGCGGTCGGGAATGGCCCTTTCTCTACCGATTTTCGGTCGGGGTGGGCCGGTCGGCATTGCTTCGGTCGAAAACTCTTTCTCGGCCGAAGTTCGGTCAGTCCGGGTTTTTCCCGACCGGCCATCCCGACCAAAAATCGGTCGAAAGTTTTCCGACCGCAAGTCGGTCGAGCCAAATATTCCCGACCGAAGTTCTGTCGGGAACAGTCCCGACTGGACAGCGGTCGGAAAAGTAATTCCCAACCGTATTTCGGTCGGGATATTTTTTCCGTCATTTTCGATCGATATCCGGTCGGGAATACCGGTGCCCTAAACCCGACCGGAGCCTGGTAGGGAATTACGTTTGTTGTATTCCCGACCGAATTTCGGTCGGGAATAAAACCCGTCAGAATAAAAAAAAAATCGGTAATAATTACCGAAATATTATTTTCGACTTATTACCCAATCTAAAACAATCTTTAGCTTTTTGTGTTTTAGATGGGCAATTAAATTTTGCATTTATTGCCCAATCTAAAACACAAAAAAAGTTAAATAAGTGTTTATTTAAAAGGAAAAAAATGCTTGTTAAAAGTTGAAGAAAGAAGTGAAAAATTTAGCTTTGAAGATGAAAGAAAAAGGTGTTTGAAGATGAAAGAATAAATGGTGTTTGTAGAAAAAAAAAGTTTTGAAATAAAGAAAAGGTAGAAGAAAAAAATGTAAAGTAGATGAATATCTGAGGAGAATAATGAAGTGTATTTATAGAAAAAGTTGATTTTTTTTGAATTTTCGGCAAATTTGAATTTTCCACCAAGTCCCGTTCGGTCGTGAAAGTTTCAAATTTGTACTACCCGCCAAATTTTCAAAATTTGTCGACCGAATTTTGTTCGGCAATTCGTTTCTGCCCAGATACGCGGTCAATGCCGACCGCATTTCGGTCGGCATTGACCTTGAATATTATTCCCGACCGATTATCGGTCTGGAATGTGTTTGAATATTATTCCCGGCCGATTTTCGGTCGGAAATAAGTTCAAATATTTTTTTCGACCGAAAATCGGTTGGGAAAAAGAGATATTGGCGACCGATTTTCGGTCGAGAATGAGTTTAAATATTTTTCCCGACCGAAAATCGGTCGAGAAAAAGAGTAAATTTTACTTTTTCCGATCTTTTGGAAAATATTGATGTGTTTGTTAAGTATAACTATAGAATCTCACTAAATACATGAATTGCACTAATAGTTAGTTAGTTTTAATGTACTTTTGATTATGAAATTAGTATAGATTAACATATAAGTTAAGTTAGTTTGGAATTTTACATATATTAATCATACGTAGTATAGAGTATTCCTAATTGGCGATTAACATTTGTTACAAACGTTAGTATAGAGAGGCTAATTGTGATATATATTAACATATGTTTAACACAATCGTAAGTAGTTACGTTATTAGCAGCTACATATAGCAATCTATTTATAAGTGACAATATGAATCGACGCTTCAAACGATTCATCAACGTGCAACTAAATTTAATTTTTTTTGAGATTTTCAGTAATATATAACTAATATTGATGCACTTGATCATTAAATCAACGATTTATCTAAAATGGAGAGCGAAATTGTGAAATTAAGAATATGAATATTATTTCCTACCGAAAATCGGTCGCCAATACCCCTAAACCCTAAACCCTAAACTCTAAATCCTAATATTGTCGACCGAATTTCGGTCGGCAATAACAATTGTCATTACTATTCCCGACCAAAAAATCGGTCAGGAATAGTAATGGCAACTTTTATTGTCAACCGAAATTCGGTCGGCAATAACAACGATCATTGTTATTGCCGACCGATATTCGGTCGGCAATAACAACGGCCGTTACTATTCCCGATCGAATTTCGGTCGAGAATAGTGTCAGCCCCCTATAAATACCCTTCCCTGTTCCACTTGATAAATCATTCCAACATTCATCTCTTGCTAAGGTATCCACGATTTCCTCTTGTTATAACTATTTTTTGTTAATGTTTCTCAATTAAGATCATCTTTATTAACTTTTTTTTCATGTTTCTTTGTTTTAATTAGATATTGCGGTAAATGCAACGAGGGGCGTGTGTGTGCAAACAATACTTGATCTAAGTATTTTCTACGCTACAACAAGTAAGTATTAATTGCCTTGGCTTCTATGTACTCGTGTTTTAAAAATTTTATATAAATGATAAATATATTAATTGGTGAAATTAATTGTAATAATTTCTTTCTAATTTTCTTAGATTAGAAATGGATTATCGTCACGA
Source organism: Linaria vulgaris (assembly GCA_948329865.1). Classification (NCBI taxonomy): domain Eukaryota; kingdom Viridiplantae; phylum Streptophyta; class Magnoliopsida; order Lamiales; family Plantaginaceae; genus Linaria; species Linaria vulgaris. The sequence goes on along the minus strand of OX415249.1, from coordinate 55,189,502 downwards.
TAGATCTTGAATGTACGATAGGATAGATAGTAACACTGGTTATTTGAATCAACATTACGTGGTTGGGGTTCGTGAATTCATACAATATGCATCACAATAGAGAGATTACTTAGATCTAAGAAATCGTATTAGGTGCCCGTGCCAGAAATGCATCAATTTAAAATTTTTTGATCGGAACGTAGTACGGGATCATCTTCATAAGTCGGGGTTTGTGTATCAATATTGTATATGGGTGTTGCATGGAGAGAAGGCGAGCTCGTCCACATCGTATGTACTTGAATCACCGTCCGCTAGTATTCACGTTGATAGTCCGGTTCATGCTGATACTTCATTTAGAGAATTGGTTGTGGATGCATATGGGGGTCGATTTGTTGAGGGAGAGGTGCATAACGAAGATCCAAGTCTCGAGGCAAAGGAGTTCTAAGTTGTCAAGAGCTTGACGAATGGGTCGAGTAAGTGGTCGTTAATTGTTTTTAATAACGAAATGATTAAGCGCTTTCAAGACAACTAACTTATGAAAATTTCCCTATGCATACTGTTTGAAGCAGAGGAGTGCGGTGGACTTAGTCCAATGGAGATACAATCCAAGAGGAACCAAGAGTACGTAGCATGGCTCAAGCAGACATATTCAAGTGGGAAATAAGAGACCGACGTACAAATGGATCCTCTAATCACAGGTTCGGCTAATTCAGTGGCAACCTACGAGGGATACATTGTGAATGGGTTCAGATTTCACACCGATATGATTTTGGCCCGAAGAAGAGTGACTGTAGTGGTGTTTATGTGAAGGGAGACATGGGAGGATCCGATGCTACCAACTTCTATGGAACGTTGAAAGACATTATACAGGTGGAATATTGGGGCAAAATTAGACCCATGTACATAGTCCTGTTCAAATGTGTTTGGTATGATATAAACGCAGGTACGCATGAGCATTCAACATACAAGTTGGTTAACATCGACCCGAAGCGTACCCTCGGCACCAACGAACCGTTTGTATTTGCTAACCAAGCAAAACAGGCGTACTATGTGCCCTATCCAAAGAAGACGACGGGGCGGCCGGGACAGAGAGGATGGTTGGCCGTATCCACTATTCTTGCTAGACACATAATCGATATGTCATCAGTTGCAGGATCAAACGATGTCGACGCGGGGATGCCGAACCAAGTGCTACAAGAGAATGCATCTGAAGGGTTTAACTTATGCGTGGACCTTTTCTCATTCGATATGAATATCCAATTGGCCAACAAGGGGTTTGATGTGGTTGACGAGGAGGCAGCAGCGGAGGGCAACGAAGAAGAGGAGGACGACGAGGACGACGAGGGCAATGAGGAAGAGGAAGAGGAAGAGATAATGAGTGACTCAGATTCAGAGGATAGTATGTATGACTAGCATGCGGTTATGGTTTGGTGGTCGATTTCTATTTTAAAAAAAAATTGATTCACGTTGTTTAATTTCATATTATAGTTTGTATTCGTGCTTGTTGTAATAACAACATTATATAATTACCAATAAACAAACAACTAATACATTTTTCAATACTTAGATAAAACGAACAAATAATACTACTACTCCGCATCAAACGAACAAATAATACACTACTACTCCGCATAATTACTGAATAAATACGAAATTAGTTTAACATTACATAATTGGTCCAAGCATCAAACGAATTACATAAATACAAACAACTAACACAGTTTTCAATACTTAAATAAAACGAACAAATAAAACTACTACTACTCATAGTCATCATCATGAAAGTCAAATGTATTATATGTGGAGGATCCAGCACCATCATCACTATCACCGCCAAAATCGGCTGCATCACTATCGAGAGTGTCATCCTCCGGGTCATCCTCGTGGTCATCCGCGTACTCAGGATCATACATCGTAACATACAGAGCACCATGCGCAAAAGGATCAGGAGGGGGGGCGAGGAACGCTGGCCGGCTCGACGAGCATCACCTATGAATCCAGTAGGCATGGGTCGAGAAGGAGGAGTACATGTAGTCTCGGTGATGTGCTGGGACAAGTATCCTATGTGACTAACACTAAGTTATATAGTTTTTTCCTAAACTCATGAACTATGTTATAAAAACTATCATTTCTAAGATATCTAAACTCAATTCATAAAATTAACGTCCTAATAAATAAATTAACACATATAAAAATCATATATAGTTTTCCTAAAGTCATAAATAATTACTAAACTATAACATTTCCTAAAGCCTAACAATTCCTAAAGGCATAAATAATTACTAAAATTATAAAAGTATAATATTTCTTAAAGCCTAACAATTCCTAAAGGTATAGAATTCTAACATTTCCCAAAGCCTAACAATTTCTAAAGGCAGTTTCTAATTAAATCCTAACAATTTCTATAATATCTAACAATTAAACATAGAAAATATTAAAACATTAAATATAACATAAAAACAAGAAAAGGCGAAAAAACTTATCGGATCGAAAGTGCCGTTGGAATTTCGATCGCAAATAGGGGCTCGGCGGTCGGGAAAAGCAGGGGGGAGAGAAAAATTTGAGAGTGAAAATGAAGAGGAGGACGGGGAATAGGGACATTCCCTATTCCCGACCAAAATTCGGTCGGGAAGCCTCGGTCCAGCTGCGCGGCCCAGCTGGGCCGAGATTAGGGCTGCACTCTGAGCGAGAAAATTTCCCGCCCAGAGTTTTCCGACCGCGATTTCGTCGGGAATAATAGTCCTGGCCGAATTGAGGTCGGAAATATTATTTTAAATTTTTTCGACCGAATATCGGTCGGGCAAAGTTGTCCCGACTGAATATCGGTCGGGAATGCTCCCGACCAAAATCCGATCGAAATTTTCCGATCGGGAATGAGCCCGAATTCTTGTAGTGAACCCACCCTAAAAAATGCACATGGATTTTTTTTCCTCTTTTTCAATATATCTTTCTTTCCAATTTATATTTTATTTGGGGTACATGATACTTTACTTTATATAGTGTGCCTACTTTTCCTCTATTATTGAAACAAAATAATTTACTTTTTAATTTTAACAATTTTACCATTGAGATTTATACCAATAGTACAATTCAATGAAATATAAATCAAAAAATATATTTAAGAATCTTTCAAAACCTCGTACTTCAAATTTGAAATCCCAATTTAATTTTCACGGGTTATTTAAGTGAGGAACATAATTCAAAATGAAAAAATATTAAGGAAGGGAGAATTAAATCGACCAGATACACATTTGAGGGACACATTTTAAGATTTTCCCTAATAATTTGAACTTGATTTTCATATTTCGTGCATAATTGATCAATTATATGAAATTTATTAAAAGTAATATATATATATATATATATATATATATATATATACCACATATTACATTACTGTTGCTCTGTTCCCGTTGCGATTTAGTTACTTTAAATAGTTTTGTATTAAATTCAATATTTAAAAAAATTGTCATCCATAACCAATAGTTATGTCACCATCTTTTTAGTTTCTCTTATTAAATTGTATTGTAAGTTAGTAAGATTTGTTAAAATAAAAAGTCAAATTTATTTTTTCAACAAAAGAGGAGAAATAGGTACACATATATAAAGTAAATTACCCCAAATAAAATATAAATTAGAAAGAAAGATATATAGAAAAAGACGAAAAAAAATCCATGTGTAATTTTTAGGGGTGGGTTGGTGAGAGAGTACCCCAATTTCTCTATACTCCAATTATGTACCCTTTTATATACCCTCTATCAAAATATGACATGTGGCCATTTTATTCCAAGTTGTGAGCTGATATGGAATTAATTCTAATTTTAATTTTGCCAAAAATATCAGAGGAGAGAGAAAAGTATAATTAATAAAAATAATAATAAGAGGAGAGAGAAAAGTCCATTTCCATTAACAAACAACCTCCAATTCTTAATCGAGAGAGTCTACACAAATACGCTAACAACTACGAATCAGTGGTGTGGGGGAATGTATATACATGCCCCGCGGCGAAGAAACTCACCGGCGATTCGTCGTACACCACCGTCGAGCGGCGGTTCGGGGGATTCGAATCGGCTTTCACAGCGGCGTATCGGAAGCAAAAACCGTGGGTGATTTCGAATCCGAAGCTTCGAGATCAGATCAAGGGGTCCGTACAGAGGAACTGACGGCAGGGTATACAGAGTTCTACGATTCGAATGTGGTGGTGCTGGGGGAGGTGAAATTGGAGTTTCTAGTTAGGTTTTCGACGGAAAATTTGGGTGGTTACTTGTCGAATTTGTTCAGTGAAAGTGATGACGCCATTGATGTTTTGACGATTGATTAATTCGTTAATATCTTGTGAGATTGCTTCCCGGTTTGATGTTTTGACAATTTTGATTGTTAATATATAATTCGTTTATATATCCTTTTTCTGAACGTAAAGTTCTCCAATACATATGTAATTTAAACTTATTATAACTTAGAATGAGGTAGCCCAATTGTGAAGAAAAAAATTGAAGGTTGATAATGGAGATGTGGAGGATAATGGAGATGGACTGATGGAGAAGAAGAGTTTTCTCTCTCCTCTTATTATTATTTTTATTAATTATACTTTTCTATCTCCTCTGATATTGGTAAAATTAAAATTAGAATTAATTCCATATCAGCTCACAACTTGAAATAAAATGGCCACATGTCATATTTTGATAGAGGGTACATAATTGGGGTATAGAGAAATTGAGGTGGTGAGAGAGGGGAGTTACGTGTGTACAAAGAGAGGGGAGAGGAGAGAGGAGAGTGGAGAAAGGAGAATTTATTAAAAAGATTAATTAATTAAAACTTTCATTATTGAAAAGTGACACACAAAGTGGCACAAATGAGTGGAATAGAAGACCATCTCCCGTACTACTGATATTAGTTAAATAGAATTTATTAAAAATCAAAAAAATACCCACACGAACTTCTTATGTCCTTTAAGGTAGCATAACCATTTTCGCTCTCCTATCTCTCCTCTCTCCTCTCTCTCTTCACTTTCTTCACCCTTACTTGAAAATTTCATATAATATCTTATTGTGATTTTTTGTTCATTTTTTCTTGCAAATAATATATAGGTCATGTGTGTGTATATATATATATATATATATATATATATATATATATATATTTTTTGTCTTTTTAATTTACTCAGTCAATCAATGTTTTTGTTTGAACCAAATTAATACTAAGGTCTAGTTTGTTTTCCGGAAAATGGGAAAAAGGAAATAAAAAGAAAAAATAAGGGAAAACAAGGTTTTTCAGGAAATCTTTTGAGAAAAATAATTTCTTTTTATTTTCCAGCCGTTTGGCTCATACGGGTTTTCTGAGAAAAACTATTATTATGTATAAAGAATTTTCCTCTCTTTTCAAAAGATTTCCTAAATTTTCCAAAGATCTCCTTTCTTTTCCAAGAAAATCTCAAATTGTCAAACAGTAGGAAAAAAAGATTTTCCTTCATTAATTTTCTTTTCCCCTATTTTCTGAAAAAACAAACTAGGCCCAAGTGATGAATATGAAGAAAATAACAGATGTACTAGGTATATTTTCTTGTATTTTTATGATAGATTGAAAGACTGTTTTAAAAGTAGCACAAGCGGTGCTTTAAGAATTTATTGCCTAAAAAAGATGTCAAGATGTGAAATCAAGAAAAAAATTGTATTGACAAGGAATAATTATTCTCGTGATATGTTTAAATCCTAAAAGATGTCGTTTCCATTTTATAGATAGGAGAGAAGAGATTTTGGCTAATTTCCCAAAGATTTCATAATTATTGATGTACACTAAAAAGAAAGATAAAGTTGGATATTAAATACACAAAGGTTATAATATAGAACAATAATATTTTTCTCTAAAAATAGGATTTTTGTTCATTCTACATCATTTGCCTTAATTTTTTTAAGTTCATGACTAATAAGTTTTGAATAATCAAATTCATATTCATGAATTGAAATTTTGGATTAGTTGTAAAATTCAAAGAGTTAATAAAATATGTGATAATATGTTATACGTTTTCGCAATACAATGTCTAATTATATGTGCATCTCCAAGAAAATTTTGTACTAGTAATACAAATCTCAACAGTAAAGTTATATATATATATATATATTATCAACAATGGAAGAAAAGTAGACATAAATATATAGAGTAAATTACCTCAAGTAAAATATAAAATCAGAGAAAGATAAATAAAAGAAAAAAATCTATGTGCAATTTTCATTTTTAGGAACACCGTGTTTGGGGGAGAGAGGAGGGGGGTAGAAATGATTTACCTTGAGGAGGACACAAAGTGGGATAGAAGATCCTCTCTCCCATTTCAAAACATTCAATAAATCAATCACCGTTTTATTTGCACTAATATGAGTGTAACCCATCTATTTAATACCTATGATACATACTTCTTTTCATTAGGGTTCCGTCAAATTAGGGGTATAAAATATTAGTAGTTTAGTTTTTAAGATATAATATAAAATTTTAAGTAAGTAATAAATTTACCTTTTTTCTTTCGTTTTTTAATATTTTTCTGGGAGCAAAGTGTAATTTCAAAACTATTCTTCTACAATTATACAGTGGCTATGTAAAAAACAGTTTAATATTTTTCACGTGGCAACAATGTGGCAGCCACATAAGTAAAAAAGTCCAAAAAAAGCAATTGGGAATTTTTTTGTAAGAAAAAAGAACTTACGGGGCATTTTTTTCAGCCTGCCAAAAAGGGCATTTTAAGATTTGAGGCGAAATTACGGGGCAGAATTAATAATTTATCCTTAAGATAATTACATAAGCCCGAAATTAAAGCTGAATCCCATGATTAAAGATTATTATGAAACACAGTCCCCTATCCTCTTTTCCGTAATCTTGACGAGATTCAATTTTTTCATTTTGAATATACCCTCAATTTTCATTTTACAATATTTCGTTAGTCAGATTCCTAATTCAAAACAAGTTAATTAAAATATTATATTCACACCCTGTGAATTAATAGTTATGAAGATTTTGGATTAATATTGTTTTGCATAATTTTAGAGAGATAATAAAATCTTTGATGCTAATCAACAAAAAAAAAAAGTGAATTAGAGATTTCCTTTAGTTTTTTTGTTTTTTTTTTTTTGGAAAGAGACTTTGGCGCTTAAACATGGTTAAATAACATAAATGAGAATACCAACGCTCATATGTTATACATGAGTTTGATATAAATATCAAAACCGAAAAATAATGACCACCGTAGTTATTGGTTAATCTCTTTCCTTTTCTTGCTTTTGAAAATTATTTACTTTTTTATTTCCCAAGATTCAATGAGAGATTTGTTTACAGAAATATTCTAGCTGGATTTTGGAGCTAAAATCAATTTTGTGGAAAATCTTGGCGCTACAATTAGGGCAAAATATTTGTTTTGTCCTTTATTTTATACCAACTTCAAGTTATGCCCTTTATCTTTTCGGACTTAGAAAATGCCCGTTAACTTCTTGATTTTTTATAAAATATGCTCGTCGGGCTCTGGAACTGGACTGGGCTGTTTTTGGCTGACATGGCGCCTGATTGGGACGCCACTCGGACGCCACGTCATTTTTTTTGTTGCATATGTATGCATATATATATATATATACACACAACTTTTTTAAAATCGTCAATTTATTATGGTGATAAAAATTATAACAAAAAAATAATTCTAGCATCTTCATATATATGTATAATATATATATATATACACAACCTTTTTATAATCTACAATTTATAATGGTGATAAAAATTATAAAATGGCAATAAAAATAAAGAATAATTCTAGCATCTTGATATATATGTATATATATACACAACTTTTTTATAATTTACAATTTATAATAATGATAAAAATTATAAAAAAACAAAAAAAAAAGAATAATTCTAGCATTTTCATATATATGTATATATATATATATACACAACCTTTTTTATATCTACAAATTTATAATTGTGATAAAAATTATAAAAACAATTCTTGCATCTTCATATATATACAACTTTTTTTATATCTACAAATTTATAATAGTTATAAAAACCATAATAAAAAAATTACATTCAAAAAAAAAGTTATATCATCTTCACACACAAACATATATATATTTATATGCAATTTTTCTTTTATCTTTTTCAATTCTTTTTTATATTTTTTACAAAATCAAAGTAACTTAAAAAAATTTTACTATTTCATCATCCCTACCCCCCACCCCCACCCCCACCCCCTTCTCGCGCGTAACCACCCCCAGCCCCCTCCCCGCCGCCACCCACCATCACCGCACCCCCGATTTCGCCCCCACCCCACCCCCTTCCCGTAACCACCCCCACGCCCTCTCCCCGCTGCCACCCCCACCCTCAGCCCTCTCCCAAACTCAATCACCACCACAAAATCGGGGGAGAGGGGAGGGTGCGAAATTGGGGGTGGGGGTGCGAAATTGGGCTGGGTGGGGTGGGTGGGGTGGGGTGGAGGCGAAGAGAGGGATGAGGGTGGGGGTGGCGGCGGGAGGGGGCAGGAGGGGTGGTTACGGGAAAGGGGGTGGGGGGTAGAGATGATGAATAGTAAGATTCTTTTAAAAAAATTACTTTGTTTTTTTATTTTTTATAACTTAAATAATTTTGTAAATTGTGAAAATTATAAAAAGGAATATAAGAAGATAAAAGAAAAATTGCATATATATATGTGTGTGTGAAGATGATATAACTTTTTTTCTTTAAATGTATTTTTTTATTATAATTTTTATAACTATTATAAATTTGTAGATATAAAAAAAATTGTGTATATATATATATGAAGATGCAAGAATTATTTTTTTTATAATTTTTATCACCATTATAAATTTGTAGATATAAAAAAAGTTGTGTGTATATATACATATATATGAAAATGCTAGAATTATTCGTTTTTTTTTTGTTTTCTTATCATTTTTATCATCAATATAAATTGTAGATTATAAAAAAGTTGTGTATATATATATATACATATATATCAAGATGCTAGAATTATTCTTTATTTTTATTGTCATTTTATAATTTTCATCACCATTATAAATTGTAGATTATAAAAAAGTTGTGTGTGTATATATATATATATATATATATATATATTATACATATATATGAAGATGCTAGAATTTTTTTTATAATTTTTATCACCATAATAAATTGAAGATTTTAAAAAAGTTGTATATATATATATATATGCATACATATGAAGAAAAAAATAACTTGCCGTTCGAGTGGCGTCCCAATCAGACGCCATGTCAGCCAAAAACAGCCCAGCCCAATTCCAGAGTCCGACGGACATATTTTATAAAATCAATGAGTTAACGAGCGTTTTCTAAGCCCGAAAAGTTAAAAGGCATAACTTAAAGTTGGCATAAAATAAAGAGCAAAAAGATATTTCCCTACAATTAACTCAAAAAAGTGAACCAAAGTTTCATCTGAATTCAAGTATAAAAGAGTTTGTTGCAAAGATTCAAAATAAATAAATAAAATATCATTACCATGTTTATAGGTTAATCCCCGTTACTTTTCTTGCTTGTATGAAATTTAGATTTTACTTCCCAAAGTACTAGTTCAAAAAATGTCTTGAATTAGAGATTTGTTTTACATCATTTTTTAGCCAATTTTGGTGTTAACAATGGAATTTTTGGTACAAAAGCTTGACGCTACGCTATTGTTAAATTAACACGGAAAAAAATCGACAAAAATATCCATATTGAGATATACATATGGTTTCTATAACAAAAAATTATCCCAAATGGCGTTCTTTATGGATTAATAAGGGGAGGACATTCTGGTAAATAGAACATAATATTATCCTTAAACATTAACCCAAACGCGAGTTTAGTATTCAAAAAATTGACAATGATATGTGATAATTTGATATCTAAACATAAATTTTGGAATTGGGAGCAAATCCCATTAAAATTAGACTATTAGCAATAGTTTTGAAAAGAGTAACCAAGTTAGCCCTTAGAAAGTCAGTGAACTTGTGATGGATTATCAAAAATATTTAAAAACTACTCTGTTGAGACATACATAAATTTAAGAAACACTTCGAACTACTTCTTGCCTCATAATATATAATCTAAAGTAAAGAATGTTTAGTACACAAGTAGTTTAGGGGGGTGTGGCGCATAAGATACTTTGCAACGTAAGGTCCTAAAAAAATACCAGTCATATAATTTTTTTGTCTGAAAGAGCTTTTAGGATAAAATTACTTAATCTAAGTCGAGCCTGCGAGAAGTATATGATAAAGTTATATTAAAGGCATAACACTCAGTTGATATATACAATTAATTAAGGCGGCCAAAAGGGGAAAATTTCGTAGCGGGTACAGACTCTAAGCTTTTCTCGTGCGACTTTAACTGCAATTGTAATATTTCATTTTTTTATTTTTTTTTGTCATAGTTTTGGTCATTCTGAGACAAATTTCTTCTACACAAGTGTAAACATCAACTATAATTGAAATGTGTAGATTACTGTTGAAATGTGTAGATTAATGGTGCTTGAAACGCGATGAAGAAGCATTTCCTGCAAAGTGACGATGAGCTTTTAGAGTGCGTCGTTGACAGGATTACTTTTAATTGAAATATTAATTTTGTAATTTACTTGTAGTTTTGTTAGATTCATTTTTGTATTTATAGTTTATATATCACCATAGGTAATGTTTTACTTTGAAAGATATTGATTTTGAAGAATGTTTTGAAATGTAATAATGTTTAAAATATATTATTGCTTGTAAATAAATGTAGCTGTTTAAATATTGTGTACTCTCTATGCATCTCTAAAAAATGTATTATATGCATATAGTGAAGTTTTTGATATTGTAGTGTCACTATATGGAATATAGCGACGCTTACATTTTTCAAAACGTGACTAATTGCACATGTTACGACGCTTCAAAGAGTGGCCAAACGCACATAAAGTGACGCTTCAGAGCATGACAACAAGCACATATAATGACGCTTCAAAGCATGACAATACACACATATAGCAACACTTTAATATGTGACAATATACACATATAACAACGCTTCAAGGCGTGACCATATGCCCATATAACGATACTTCTATAATAACGCTATGAAGCATCATCCTAGCATATCGTTGTAGACACATTAATTTTGTGTCTAATTAAATTAAATGATGGTAACTCTTAAGATGCAAGAAATACAAAATATATTTTATTTAGTCTTAATATTTTGAGGAATTAAAATAAATATATTAATTAAATCTTAAGACAAGAAAATAATTGCTCATCAAATCTCAAGACATGGAAAGTCTTCTCCACCAAATCTCAACACAATGAAATAATTTTCCACCAAGTCTCAATCTTCAAGAGATGGAAAGAAGATTATCTTAGATCAAGTCTTTCATATCAAGGAATTGTAGACGCGATCACAACCGTTCATCTCATCAGGAGATTCTAATTGAGATTCACTCCACAACTATAAATAGAGGTGGTCTTGAAGAAGAAAAAAAAAACACAAATATTCACAAGTTGAAGAGGGAAAAGCTCCAAGTTTTTCGCTCCACCAAGTTCATCAATCTTCAAGGCGTTCTTCGCGGAATTCAAGGCGTTCTTCGCGAAAACCTCCATTTGATCCGGCGGCAAGCTCCAAGTCCATCAAATAACCGTTTTTGAAGATCGCACTTCTGCCGAGGAAGATCGAGCTTCAACAAATTCAACAAATTCAATTCAAGTTCATACCGTTCTCCGACAATCTTCAAGCAAGAAAGTCCGTTTGATTCGAGAACAAGCTGCAAGGCCCTCGACAAACTGTTATTGAAGATCAAGTCCCTTTTAAAGAAGATCAAAGTCCATATATCCGAAGAACTGAAGACGAAGATCATATCGTTCTTCAACAATCTTCAACCGAATTCCAAATCAAATCTCCGTTCGATCCGAGATCAAGCTGCCAAGCCCTCGCATCAACGTTTGTCAAGCATCCAAGTATTTTTGAAGATCAAGATTCTTTTAAAGAAGATTGAAGTTCAACAAGTTCAACAAGTCAAGACGAAGATCAAATTGTTCGTCACGAAGATCAAGTCAAATTGTTAATTCAAGATCAAGCTCAAAAGCCCTTGGATTAACGTTCAACTTAAACCACGTGGAAGCGATCAAAGTCAATTCCGCCGTCAAGTCAACCAAGTTTCATAATTAGAAAAGAATCAGAGGATTACTAGAGATTGTAACCCCATATTCATTTGAATAAATAAATTTATTTGTACTTAAATTTTCTTGTCTTTATTTTAAAGATTTAGAATTTTTAACGCTACAAATTTTTGGCACGCCCAGTGGGACAATCTCTACCTCTCATCTCTTTTCTAGCAAGTCTACAAGTTTGAAGTCACAAGAAGTCAACGTTGCTCAACAATGGACAAGTCAATGGGGGCAAGAAGCGGAGGCTCTTCTCAATCGATGATGAAAGCTACACTCGCATCGGGGGCAAGACACGAAGCTAAGGAAAAGAGTCAAGCATCTTCAATGGAGGAGCGAGTTGCTGCGCTGGCGAGAGCTATTGAGAGCTTCACAATACAAGTGCATAGACGTGAAGAGCGCTTGAATTGTCTTCTCCAAAAGCTAGAGATCCAAGAAGGAAATCACAACATTGAAGAATTCATTGACAAAGTCAAAGTTCAAGGATGCATCAAACCTTCAAGCGACGTAATTGAAGTTGCAACTCATCCCAACGAACAGGAAGATGTAAGAAGCGACGGTCAAGGTATGACATATGTAAAGGCTATTCATGGAGTTGAAGCTCAAGAATTCGATGGAGTCCAAGTCACTTCTCTTTTCCAAAAGTCAAATTTCTCAAGGAAGGAAGAGCAAGGCATCATGGCGCACACAAAGCCTTCTGAAGAAATCATTCAGGATGCAGAAGTTGGAGAATACTCTAAGTCCTCAAGCCAGCAAATTCAAGTTTCCTCACAAGGCCTTGTCTCTGCCAATCAATTGAAGAAGTTCATCAAGGAAGTTGCAAAGGAACATGTAGCCCAACACAAGACTTTCAAACCTTACATGAAGCCTTATACTCAAAGGATAGAGAAATTGCAAATGCCTCAAAGTTATCAACCTCCAAAGTTTCAAAGATTCGATGGAAAAGGAGACCCAAGACAACATGTTGCTCACTTTGTCGAAACATGTAGTAGCGCCGGAACTGATGGAGATCTTCTAGTCAAGCAATTTGTTCGATCCTTAGAAGACGTCGCTTTTGATTGGTATATTAATCTTGAGCCACACTCCATTGACAACTGGAAAGATCTACAAAGTGCATTCTTCAATCGCTTTTATAGCACTCGACGCACTGTGAGCATGATAGAGCTTGCGAATTCACGTCAACAAGAAGATGAGCTAGTGATTGAGTACGTCAATAGATGGAGAAATCTATCCTTAAGCTGCAAAGAGAAATTGTCTGAAACTTCAGCCATAGAGATTTGCATCCAAGGGATGGATTGGGGTCTCTCCTACATACTTCAAGGAATCATACCAAGAAACTTTGAAGAGTTGGCGACGCGTGCGCATGACATTGAAACAAGCATGAACTCTACTAAAGAAGAAAGCTCAACTCATGTTCTTGATACTGAAGGTGATGATACGGATGACACCGACGATGAAGAGGGTGCGACATCAAATTTCATTACAACCAATATGCTCCTTGATATGAGCTTAAACTATCTAAAATCTTCAAATTAAGTGTCAAATCATGTACTCCTTGATAAGAGTATAAACTATCAACATCTCCTTAACACGAGTATAAACTGTTTACATATGTGAACTTAAAGTAAACATTCAAGTCTTCAAAGTAAATATCCAAGTCTTCAAGTCTCCTAGACACGAGCCAAAAGGTCTGCAAATCCTTGAAATCCAAGTCTTCAAGCAAATCCTTCAAATCTTCAAGTCTCCTAGACACGAGTCAAAAGGTCTACAAATCCTTCAAATCTCCAAGTCTCCTAGACACGAGTCAAAAGGTCTACAAATCCTTCAAATCTCCAAGTTTCCTAGACACGAGCCAAAAGGTCTACAAATACTTCAAGTTTCCAAGTCTCCTAGACACGAGTAAAATTGTCTACAAATTCTTCAAGCCAAAGCCTCCTAGATATGAGATAAAACTATCTACAAATGTCCAAATCAAATGCTCCATGGCGCACGAGCTTAAACTGTACGTTACTCCTGGCCCGCATGAGTAGAAACTGTGTACGGCACCCCCTTTAAATCAATCTTGATTTCTTTTGAACTACGTCATGACTTGATTCCTTCATTGGATACGTAGGCAGCTAGAAGTTCATTCTTAGCCCAGTCATATCCCAAAAAAAAAAAAAAAAAAAAGCTCATGCAACATTCAAGTTGATGGATCCAATGATGAAGCTCACAAATGTTCTAAACTCATGAAGTGGATTTATGGTGGTTGAATTGAAGCACGAGAACTCATGCAACATTCAAGTTGATGGATCCAATGATGAAGCTCACAAATGTTCTAAACTCATGAAGTGGATTTATGGTGGTTGAATTGAAGCACGAGAACAAAAAAAAGAAAGATGTCGAGACTTATCCACTCACTGATGCGTTTCAACACAAATCGTGAACAAGTCTCGAGGGGGCAATTTGTAGACACATTAATTTTGTGTCTAATTAAATTAAATGATGGTAACTCTTAAGATGCAAGAAATACAAAATATATTTTATTTAGTCTTAATATTTTGAGGAATTAAAATAAATATATTAATTAAATCTTAAGACAAGAAAATAATTGCTCATCAAATCTCAAGACATGGAAAGTCTTCTCCACCAAATCTCAACACAATGAAATAATTTTCCACCAAGTCTCAATCTTCAAGAGATGGAAAGAAGATTATCTTAGATCAAGTCTTTCATATCAAGGAATTGTAGACGCGATCACAACCGTTCATCTCATCAGGAGATTCTAATTGAGATTCACTCCACAACTATAAATAGAGGTGGTCTTGAAGAAGAAAAAAAAAACACAAATATTCACAAGTTGAAGAGGGAAAAGCTCCAAGTTTTTCGCTCCACCAAGTTCATCAATCTTCAAGGCGTTCTTCGCGGAATTCAAGGCGTTCTTCGCGAAAACCTCCATTTGATCCGGCGGCAAGCTCCAAGTCCATCAAATAACCGTTTTTGAAGATCGCACTTCTGCCGAGGAAGATCGAGCTTCAACAAATTCAACAAATTCAATTCAAGTTCATACCGTTCTCCGACAATCTTCAAGCAAGAAAGTCCGTTTGATTCGAGAACAAGCTGCAAGGCCCTCGACAAACTGTTATTGAAGATCAAGTCCCTTTTAAAGAAGATCAAAGTCCATATATCCGAAGAACTGAAGACGAAGATCATATCGTTCTTCAACAATCTTCAACCGAATTCCAAATCAAATCTCCGTTCGATCCGAGATCAAGCTGCCAAGCCCTCGCATCAACGTTTGTCAAGCATCCAAGTATTTTTGAAGATCAAGATTCTTTTAAAGAAGATTGAAGTTCAACAAGTTCAACAAGTCAAGACGAAGATCAAATTGTTCGTCACGAAGATCAAGTCAAATTGTTAATTCAAGATCAAGCTCAAAAGCCCTTGGATTAACGTTCAACTTAAACCACGTGGAAGCGATCAAAGTCAATTCCGCCGTCAAGTCAACCAAGTTTCATAATTAGAAAAGAATCAGAGGATTACTAGAGATTGTAACCCCATATTCATTTGAATAAATAAATTTATTTGTACTTAAATTTTCTTGTCTTTATTTTAAAGATTTAGAATTTTTAACGCTACAATCGTAATTGCTACTTACGTGATGCTTAAAAAAAGCATCACTAAAAGAAAAAGTGTCACTAAAAAGACTTTTAGTACCGCTTTTCAACGTCACTAAAACTAGTTTTTCTAGCAGTGTGACTATGATGTTATGCCCTCAAAGTCATGAATACCATCGTGACAAGTTAAGTACATACAACATAATATATATGATTTGCTCCAATGCCTTTATAACGGAGATGTAGGGGTTTATTTGAGATACAAAGATAGAGAGAATAATGTTTAGAAGTAGTTAATACTCTTTGTTGCTCCATGGGTCTTCAAACTTTGGTGGCGCAAGTGGTGGCGACATCGTGGCATGGAGGTCAATGGAGAGCTATAGTTAGGTTTGTCGAGCCTAGACTGTGAAGACGGAGAGCTGAGTAGCGGAGACGACGATTTGACAGCAACATGAAAAATACAGTGCACGTCGTGCTGCGTCGCAGGTCTGGCTACAGTACTTTGACAGAGAGCAACGTAGGCCACGCTGTTTCAAGAGCACTGGCCACACTGCTTAAGTCAGGATCAGCCCAGGTCGGGTGGCTTCGATTGCCGGTTGCCCTATTGTAATAGTTAGCAATGCAGCCCTAGGTGTCGGTCGTGCTGTTTTGTCAATGAGTTGAGCAGCCCAACGGCATCGTCCCTTCCACTATTACGCTTTAGCCGATATTTAGATGATGTTTAGGGCACTTTAATATGCGTGATTGAACGACCTCCAAAAATAATAGTGAGAAAGAGATTGATATAATAGAGGCAACACTTGTGAGATCTGAGAGACATTGTGAGAGATTATTTTAGATCTGTGAGAGATATTTGTTGTATCTTATTTGTTATCATGAATCACTCATCATCATCATAGTGAAAATCCTGACTTGGATTGCCCATAGAGGTAGTATGTTGACGAACTGCGTAAACAAATTGTGTCTTATATGCTTTCATTGTTTTATCGCCTTTCGTATGTTGTGAATTACTTCAGTGTTGTTGCTGCTATCAATTCAATTTGATGCGCAGAAATACTGGCTTAGATCGCCCCCAAAGGTAGTCTGTTGAAGAACTGAGAAAGAAAATTGGATCTTGTGTGCTTTCATTGCTTTATCGCTGTTCGAATGTTCTGAATTACTCTGGTGTTGTTTCTGCTATCAAATTAATCAGTTGCGCAATAAGTGGTATCAGAGCTTCAGGTTTAGTTGGAATAGATATGAAGAACGGAGAAAAAATGTTTATCAAAATGTTCAATTGCCCACATTATGGGTTTTGGAGGATGCGGATCGAGGATTACATGTACATTAATGATTTTAGAACCTCTAAAGGATAAACCGACAGACATGAAAGTTGGACATTAGGTTATGTTTGACAAAAAGGCAATGAGTTTCGTTCATTTTTATTTGTCGCAAAACGTGCCAATTCATATTGGGAAATAGATAACTATGAAGTGGGTGTTGAAGGTGTTGGCAGATATGTTTTAGAAGCCATCTATTATGTGTTGCATGTTCTGAGTCACACCGCACGAGTCATATTTTAATCCGAGTTAGTTCGGTGCTGGCCAAACACTTTACCTAACTTAGACTAATACGCGACCTGCGGTAAAAAAGGGCCTCACTATCTAGGATGAAAACTATACATATTATGTTGAAACAAACTTTTTAATCTATATGATAAAACTTTTGTAATTACAAATTACAACTTTAAAAATAAAGTATTTGCGCATAATGAATTTTGAGAAATATTTCTAATTGCAATCTTGACAACGTTCATATTCATCCATGCTTCTATGTTGGTCAAATATGAGGAATGAATAGACAAAATAAATAGAGGAATAGGTCTTCGATGACTTAGTGAGATTCATATATGAGACTATGAAATTTAGGAAGAAATGGGGTTTAGTAAGAATATTGTGCAAATAATTCATATGCAAGAATAGTGAAGCAGTATAAATAGAATAATCTAACCACATAGAGGAATAAATTTGTGCAGTTATACAAAAAAACTGAATCCAACCATTTCTCCCAAAATATTTAACTTTATACGTCCCTACGAGGAGCAACCTCGCATTAAGACAAAGAGACATGCTCGAGTACATGTCAATCTAGTGCGTGGCTAACAACCAAGTCCTGACTGTACACGGTGCCTATATCGATGAGCATTGAGAAAAATTACTTAACTGACAGCCCATGCTGCCTAGCAGTAAGTAAATCAACACAATTCCTGGGCCCAACTTCTCAAATGCGTCCCAATGGTGAAACAAGATTATCACATGAGCTAGTAAGTCAGATATAATTCGTTGCCCTTTGAGATATAAATCCAAACATAGTTTGTTGCTCATTTCACAATGTTAAGGATGAATAGTTGTTATAACATCAGAACAGTCAAGATGATTAGGGATCAATATGTGATAACAAGTATCAACGGTGGTAAGAAGAATCTGATTATAAAATATGAAAGCAAGAATAACAAATCAAAGGTTGCTCGTGATTTAGAAGCAAAGAATCACGAATTCTCTAGCCAAGTTCCTCAAGCAAAAGGCCAAACAATTTTGAAGAAAACAATATCAAACTCACATTTTTCATACAATTGCAATGGTTATCCTCGTTAATTGCGTCGATCCCTAAATAAATGCATAAAGAGTTAATGGTTACTCTACTAGCTAATAAGTTTAAGTTTTTCCCAAGTTGAAGATAGCTAAAAGAGTGACATGTTTAGGTTCTTACACTAATTTGACCTTTGTAAACCAATGATTATCATAATGGATTTTTATTTTAGAAATATCAACAATTATATATGGATATTTTTATTTTTTATGAAGTATGCCTTCAAAACATTCTCTTATGCAAATAGTGTCTGAATATAAAAGGTGACCAGCCCATAGAAAAATCTGGATCTAAGATTATTCTGCAATTGGACTTGTTTCGATTATCGTATGATGTTTTTTCTGGGCAATGAAATGTTTGGGTAGTTTTCAGGGTAGAAGGACAGAGAGATTAACTTTGGCTTGGAAACAAATTTATTATGGAATTACACTTAAAATGGTTGAAGTTGGTGAATATAACAATACATGAACCTCAGTTAATAGAACCCCAAAAATTGTTCAAACATAGAGCTTAAGTGCATACATAAAATGTTCAATTGTACCACAAGTTGCCTGCTTGTCTAATTGTCCACTTATCCTATACTTTTGTTTTTTTTTCTCAACAAATCTTATCATTTCATGGCATGTGATTTTAGATCATGTGTGCATCTCAAATAATTCACAACTTAATAACTTTATTTGATTAATATTTAACCATAATGATAAGATGATATATAAACATATTTATATAATTAACTAAATATTTAGCCTATTAAGATAATTTCAAAACAATAATTATAACTTAGGATATTTTATGCAATTTAAGAGTAGAAAAGTGTATAAAACTACCATGAACCGGGTCATTATATTTAGGACTAAATTGCAAATTTTAAAAATATTTGAGGTCAAAATGATATTTAGAAATTTTACGGACTAAACTGAAAGTTTTGAATTGTATTGTCTCTTCCAAATTTTAGGGTCGTTACATGTTCTACCTGAAGATGTCAGAAAACTCGGCAGTTTCTGATCATCTAAATGAGTTGAATGTGATAACATCTCAACTGAGCTTGGTGAATATTGATTTTGATGATGAAGTAAGATCCCTTATTATGTGGTCTTCTTAGCATGAGAGTTGGAGCGGCACAATTACTATTGTTAGTGTCTCCGGTGAAATTTGACGAATTGAGAGATTTGATTACTAGTGAGGAGACTCGCAAGAGAGAATCGGTCATCTCGGGTATAACATGTGGATCAATTTTGAGTACAAAAATAAAGGCAGATGAAAGTCTATGAAATCCGGGGAGTTCTATACAGTGTTGGAACTGTGGGAAGTTTGGTCAATACATGAAGCATTGTAAAGCACCGAAGAAGAAATGGGAGAATGTCAACTCAGCGAACATAGTTTTAGAGGAGATTGGTGATGCATTAATCTCGAGTGTATGCAGTCCTTGGAATCGTGGGTTTTATCATTCTTGACCTGGCCTTAATATAATGGAGAATTATATTTTAGGTAATTTTGAAAAGATTCCTCTTGTTAATCATGATTCTTTGAGAGTTGTAGGGAACTGAGATATTAGGATTCGAATTTTGAATGGATTTATATGGTTGCTGCGTAGAGTGAGACATATCTCGGGTATGAATAGAAACTTTATTTTTGTGGGGCACCTGGATAATGAAGGTTATCATCAATCCTTTGGCTCGGGTGCTTTGGAGATAACCACAAGGGGCGTGGTTTGTGCGCGAGGGTTCAAGGAGAGAACTTTGTACTTGACTTATGTTATCCAAGAAGTTATTGATCTTTACGGTGTAAAAGTCCACCAAGATGGCATCAGTCGAGGAAGAGAAATTGATGAAAAGGTGTGTGGCAATATGGACATCGTCACATGTGCGAGAATTCAAGCTAGATAGGGTTTTTTTACTTATTCACTAAAGTTGTTCTAGTAAAGTTGAAGTTGTGCGTGGCTTCAACGGGCCTTGGAATTTGAAAAAGTTGCTGGATTACTATGAGGACGATGGTTTAGGCGTTGAAGAGTGTGATAGTGGATTCTGTCTCCAAGTGCGAGATTCTTAGGGTTTTATAGCTTGAACTATGAAGACGGAGAGTTGGATAATGGAAACGACGGTTCAACAATAGTTCATAGAGAAAACACAGTGGACGTCATGCTGCGTCGGAGGGCTGGCTATGGTGCTTTAACAGAGAGCAACGCGAGCCAAGCCGCTACAAGAGCTTTGTCCACACTACTTATGTAGAGAGCAGTGCAGGCCGCATTGCTTTGGGCGTCGATCGCGTCGCTATGACAATAAAAAGTGCAGTTGCAGGCCCTAGTTGCACACATCAGTGCAGGAGAGAGAGAGAGAGAGAGAGAGGAGAGAGAGAGAGAGAGATGTTGTTATACGAACAACAAATAAATCCACGAACGAATAAATTTACACTACACAAAAGGCGATAAAACAATGAAAGAACACAAGACATAATTTGTTTACTCAGTTCAACTATGTCTACCTATAGGAGCGATCCAAAATACAATTTTCACTATGATTATGATTGATTACAAAATAAGATACAAAAATTGCCTATCAAATATCAAGAACAATCTCTCACAATGTTCTCTCAAATATCACAAGTGTATTCTCTCTTATTTTTTAATCTCTCTCTCTCTCTCTCTCTCAATCACACCCTACAAAAACGTTCAAATTACATATTATCGCTACTAGGGAATCAGGATCGAGATGGATCAAAACTAGGTCAAAACTGTCAGGCGGGATATGCGCGTCGTAGTGCCTAACAAACACAACTTGCATGCGATAGTGCCTGACATATGCAACCAATGCCGTATCGCGGCTCTTGTAGCACCACCCTCTGGAAGAACTACGCAAGCAGCGCCACTCAGGCGCGACATCAATGTCTCACCGTAGCGCCACACCATGGTTGCACGTCTTGATCTGCTCTTTATTCTCCTTGCTGCTAGAACTTCGGACTTCAATTTCAGTACATCGTCTTCATTGTTCAGGCTCTCCGAAATCCTAGAGAGAGAGGAAGGTAGGGAGAGATAGAGAGAGAGAGAGAGAGAGAGAGAGAGAGAGAGAGAGAGAGAGAGAGAGAAGAGAGAGAGAGAGAGAGAGAGAGAGAGGAGAGAGAGAGAGAGAGAGAGAGAGAGAGAGAGAGAGAGAGAGAGAGAGAGAGAGAGAGAGAGAGAGAGAGAGAGAGAGAGAGAAGGACAGAGAGAGTGAGGGAGAGGGAGAGAGAAGAAGAGAGAGGGAGAGAGGGGGGGTGGAGGGAGAGAGAGAGATGGAGGGGAATGAGAGAGAGAGGGGGGGGATTAAAATAAGATAGAAAACACTTGTGAGATCTGAGAGACATTGTGAGAGGTTGTTCAAGATCTGTTACCGATAATTGTTGTATTTTATTTGTAATCATAAATCACTCATCATCATCATATTAAAAATCATTGCTTGGGTCTCCCCCAGAGGTAGATTGTTGAAGATCTAGGTAAACAGAGTATATCTTGTGTGCTTTCATTGTTTTTATTGCATTTTGTATATTGTGAATTACTCCATCATTGTTGATGTTATCAAATCAATATGTGGTGCAATAGCAACAAAGTGTCATGTCCAGTCCATCATCCAGTGACTTTGGGGCTAATTATCCTAAGTTTGTGTCTTCATGAGTGGGCGTTGATGGCTTCGCAATGGGGGGGGGGGCATTTTTAGAGAAATTATACGTGTATGATTTAATACAAGATTGAATAACTTATGTGAACCACTGTTGTAAATGAAGTTCGCAATTGATGCTCAATTGCAGCGAGGATTATTGAGAGGTTAGAGTTTACGAGAGAGAATAACAAGCTTATGCCTTATTGTTTGGGTTAAGTATGAGGACTATTCTCTCCGTAATTCCATCACTGTAGCCTCATAAACTTTGAGATAATCGTTACGAACCTGCATGAGTGAAACGCATTTTTCCTAAAAATTGTTTATCGATTATGAAACCTTGCCCCTTTTTTTTTATAAGTTGGTTATCCCTAGCCGTTAGTTTTCTTTACCCTTTTTTCTAGAAAAAATCAGTACCTTCTCTTTTTTCTTTTCTACCACTTTCCTGTAGCTTAGTTTTTAAGATCAAAGAGAAAAAAAAATGTATATATATGATTATCAAAATAGGTATGTGAAGATTACAGGGAGGGTTTATCTTTGTTAAAGATTATATTGGTGAGGTGGTGAGAAAAGCTTGAGGACCAGCGAGCCAGAGTCGCCAACAAAGGCACATCCTAGACATTGCGTAATAAACCCGACTGCAACAGAGCCTGAGATTTTGGCTGCTCCATTGGAAGTTGAGGGGGGGTATACCTAAAGAGGTAAAATTAGAGATTCACAATGTAGAGGAATGGCAATTAACGCTTTTCGTGCCAAATGTTATGCTTTCCTTGTGTAAAGTTACTGATGCTTAGTTTTTACATGTTATCGGTGCAGGAATTTCCATAACATGATTTCTCTTTTTATTGGAAAGCTAATAATCCTCTTCAAGAGTACATTCTTTTTGTAGTCGAGACTAGAAAGACCACTAGGAAATTTACTGTAGTATATATTGAGTAGTTTTAGTTTTTGTTTTGTCGGTAGCTTAACTATGATTTAGTCTTAAGATTACTCATAACCCATAAAGTGTCAGAAGGGTAAAAAACACCTACGACCCCACAAATGACAAATATCCTCCTCAACATACTCCAATAAGGAGAAGAAAATCTGAGGCACAAGAGCCACCTAAATCATGCATGCTTTCATGACTTAAACTTGAATCTAAAGACTTTAAAAATAAAAAGTTTTGGGGTTTTATATATATATTTTTGAAAAGACTCTAAAACATATAGAGTAACATGAGTGAATGTATTGCTCGTTGTAACCTTAATTGTGGCTTACATCAAAGGTATGATGTTGACAGTGAGATCAATTAGGGTGGCCGAAACTACATATGTTCTTCGAGGTGTTATTACTTCAAGAAGAACAACGCTAACTTCATTACCACTATATTATTCTCTGTAAATATGGTTCATTGGTACTGCTCATGTACATTTTGACAAGTGACAAGTGACAAATGATTACTGATATGCATTTATTTAGCGTAAGTTAAGTACTTGTTTGCTTACGCTTTTGAATACTTATGATGGTACATTTACTCATTTTATTATAGGTTCATGTTCTCTTAGGATTTCATAGAGTCAAGACAAAACGGGGTTAAGGAGGTCAAAATGGATGTTTTGGGCGACAATGAGTCAAGACACTATTTCAGGATGTTCAAGCGATATGGGAGCGCATTGTCACTACAAAAAGGCAAATTACCGAAGATAGCATGATTGAAGAGGAAGACACCAGGAGACCGCAAGAAGAAAATCAAATGGTCGTGCGAGTAGGAGCTCATCACGCGGGTGGTGCGCGATCAGCAGCGCATCACGCGGGTGGCACGCGATCAAGACAGAATTTGGGTTGATTGTCAAAACCCTAAAATGAAGCCCAAGTCGGAGAAAAACTATAAATAGGAAGCCACATTCATCAGCTAGAGTATTGGCCTACACACACTCATAATCACCTACAATCACTATTTTACAGGAAAACCCTGAGAGATTGTCACCAGAGAGAAAACACCATCAAAGTCTTGTTCTAGTTTAGTTGAGTCATTGTTTTGAGAGAAAATAGTTTTTGAGAAAAAAGATAGCAAAAGGGAGGCAAGAATAAAGTCAAGCAACAACGTTCCACCAGATCCGAGAAGCTTTTCTTTATCTCTTTACTTTGTCTATGATATTTACTTCTTTATTGATTGTTGTACTCATGACTATGATGAGCTAACCTACTCGTTATTTAGAGTATGGGAGTAACTCTGATTTATAAATATGTTTATTTTCTTTACTTGATGTGTGTTTGATGATCTTGAATCACTAGATTGAATAATTATATATGTTATGTGACAAACCTTACTCTCGCTGGGATAAAACTAAAGCACCCATGTTGGACCGCTCGAAGTGTAGAATGCTAAGGATATATATATATATATATATATATATATATATATATATATATATATATATGTCACGTTGGATTTGCGAAAGCAACTGATGCGCAACCTTTAGATCACACTAGATCAATCTTGACTGTGTACATTCTGTTAACATAATTCAGATGAGTTAAATGGATTGCAGATTTGATATCTCTACTAAAATAACTGACAACTAGATTGATCCATTAACATGGTAGGTTATAAGAGACTCATAGGTATATGGCTCCTGCCATATGTCACAGATCCATTAGAAATGCAAACATCAAAAAACTATCAAGTACTATAAGTAGATATAGGTAGTTTGTCTATGAACTATTATGGTTAAATCATTGTGAAACCCGATCTCAAAACAATCTTTCCAATTATTGTTTACAACCAAAATCAATCAATCGTTAACTTTAGTTTAGTTAGTTAATTTAGTTAATCAACCTTTTTTCACCATTCTTAGTTTAATTGCTTACTTGCTTTCATTAGTCTAATTTTTTTAATTGTTTTCTTGCGCTCAAACCAAAAACCAAACAGATTTTTAATTATTGTTTCTACATTCTTAGATAAATTTTCATTACATCTTAGATTAAGCATCTTAGCATAAAAAGCATCCAAAACATCTTTAGTATAGAAAGCATTCACATCATTCACAAGCATTCATTACATCTTGCAAATACAAGAGAAAAGATCGTGACAATTGCTAGTGTTTTTCATTTGAGTGATTCATTCATTAATCCACCACTCCCTTGGGATATTATACTGGATTCTTAGCTGCACTTACCAATTTATTCTTACTTGATTCGTGCACTTGCGACAAAGTGGGATTTAGGTGTAACATTCATGCGTTGACTTATATTCTATTTTATTACACTTTGAAACACCCATCAAGTTTTTTGGCGCCGGTGCCAGAGAGTAGCGGTATTGTTGTGTGTGGATCATTAAGCTTAATTATTGAGACACTAATGACTTTTGTTGTTTGCAGTTAAGGAGCAAGCGTGGAGTCATTTAACGATCTACCTCATGTACTTCTTAAAGATGAGAATGAGGGACGCTTGAACACTTCTTTCTCTGAAGATTTTCCAATCAAAGAATTTGGAGGGCGGTGTATACCCAAGATTGTCGATGTAAAGACCAAAGGGGACAAGAATCTGGGAGAGATCATGCAAGGAAGATACAATCTGAATCTTTTCAAACTAATTGAGGAAAAATAGTTCAGTGGAGACTTGGAAGAAGACCCCGACCCACATATAGAAGTACTAACCCAAACATGCAACAAATGTGGGTGGAGTGACATCGACATTGCAGCACGTTGGTTTCCCGTCTCACTTAAGGGAGCAGCGAGAAACTGGTACGATGGAATCTACAACAAAAGATCATATTCATGGGATCGCTTGAAGGACGAATTTTGTAGCCATTTCATGACCATTAAAGGAAAAAAGAAGCGACATTGGGGAGATTCTTAGCTTCAAGCAATATGACGGAGAAGAAATTGTTGACACTTGAGAGAGATATCAGAATATGATCATGGCATTTCCACAATGCAACCTTGGGGAGGAAGCATTACTGAAGAACTTCTACTATGGACTTGAATCTGAGAACAAAGTGTTCATAGATTCAGTCACTACTAAGGGTTACTTGAAGATGCCAACAGATGAGATTAGGGTTGTGCAAAAAAAATTGGATCGCTCGAATCGGGTGAAAATTAATCGAATGATCCGATCCAAAAATTAAATCGAATATTTGATCCGACTTTTGATTTTTGCCTTAGGATAGAACCCCCCCTTTGATTTGATCCTCGATTTTAGAGGTTAAGAATCAGATCGAATCGAATACTCATCATATTTTTGAAAAAATAATTAAATAAATAATAGTATATATAATATAATATATTTGTATAAAATGCTACTAATTAACTTAATATATTAAAAAATATAACACTTAACATCTTTTCCTTAGTCAAAAAAATCCCACGTTTTCGTTTTGGAAAAAGCAGGAATGAAACAAAATAATAGTATAAAAGCCTCTAACTCTAACCCTATTATCACTTGAAGTCTAACTACTTAGAGTTATAATACTTTTGTATCTAGTACATATGTACAATCTTGAATTGTAACATACTAATTACTAGCACTAATTATGACTTGTCTTCCTTTTGGGATTTCTATTGAACATTGGGTTAGTATTTTGTAAGGAGAAATCCACTAATGCATATTAATTTATTTTAAATTGTCATTGTATTCATGTTTATTTAAGTTTTCTTTAATTTTAGATGCAAAATAATCAATCATGTATGTTTGTTCCATTGATATTAAAGTAAATAAGAAAAATGATCAAAATCGAATTGAATCGGATCGAAATCGAACGATTTTGGATCGAATCGGATCGTTTTAAATTGATTTGATTTCAATCATTATTTCTCCAGGATCAAAATCGACTACCAACCTTGATTCGATCTGATTCGATCCAATTTGATCCGATCTGATCCAAATGCATAGCGCTATGTGAGATTCATATCCTGATGAATGGAGTTTGCACGGAGTAGAGAAAGTGGAAGCAAAGTAATATGATGGATATATTATTGGACTTAAAGAAGGATGGTGCATCAATCTCAGATGTTGAGAGGAGAACGGAACTTTTGAAATTTAAACAATTAGAGGGGGAGTTCATAGCTTCAGTATGGCGGCGATATGGAATGATTTCATGGTTATGCCCTCCTACCACATTTACAATCCCTCGCAAGGTTTGAGGACACTCCTTGGGTATGTCGCATGCCAAGAGTCAAATTTTACTACACACCTTGGCAAGGTTTGAGGACACTCCTTTCTAACCTAATGTCAAACCGCCTACAAAAGGAAAAGTGAAGAAAGAAGCAAAGGAGGAGAAAGACCATGGTGCAAATGGTGCAACAAAGGACCCCTGATTTTTTACTGAAATTGTCTAGCTAACCGACAATAAACTAAGCGTTGTGTGGGAGGCAACCCACAATAGTAAGTTTTTAATTATCGAGTCTTTAATTTATTTCTGTTTTGAGTTATATATAGCATATTATTACAATTTTTCGTTGAGCTAAACATTGAGTTAGTAAAAATAAGGAAAGTAAAAGAAACCATATGTGGAGAGATTAACAGGACAAAAGAAAGACGATATTGGACAAAATTAAGCATTGCACAAATCAGAGCATACATAACAGGCTTTCATGTAGTAAGCACAATCTCACATGTTACCATTGTTCACACTGCGCCTCACATGCGTGATCAAGATGACGATCTAATTACGTGGCACCAGAATTCCAGAAGACACCGCGTCCAATAGCGCGTCAAAGTTTACATCGCGCCTCAGCTGCGAGCGGGTCGTGCAATGGCCACATCGCGCCTCAACTTTTTCTTGCGGTCACGTTTCTCCATTCGAAAGGCAATATAAGACATGCAAAAATCAGAATCTATGGAATTTGGCTAAGCAATCTATATCTTTACCTTTTCTACCACACTGATACTTCCTTTTTGATTAAATTCCATTGATACATGAGTTATTCCCATTGTGATTTTATTTATTATGGAGAGTTATGTAACTTAATGAAAATTTTCTAAACTTCTAATTAAGAACTCTTTTATTCATAACTATAATAACTTTTATAATTCTATTATCTCTCAGAGTTCATAAGGCCATTTCTTCTCTACTTCTCCTATCTATTTATTTTCTTTCAAGAAAAATTGTTTTTCTTTTTTTTTGTAGAAGAACATGGCATCTGGACGTTACTATGCCATTGATCAAAGGACACGAAGACCAACAATAATGAAGAAACTTAGCATAGCACAATCGAGCTACGATCTGATGAAATTTACATCCAGAAGGTGCCATGACAAATACATTCAGTTGTTGCACAATGATTTTGTGGACGAGAAAGCTTTAGCAGTTCCAGGGATTAGCATGAAGAAAATCAACTTGGATCAAGTTGCACTGAAACTGCGGATCATCAATGAGAACCTAGTACGTGAGTTCTATGCTCATTATGACCGTAGGGAGTCATCAACCATCATCCGACTTCACGAGGTCTGTTTCACTGCACAAAGAATCAACGTACATAACAACATAAAGAAGAAATCCATGGAGATGTGGGGCGCTAATAGGAAAATATCAAAAGAGTTTGCATCAGAACAGTTGGCTACAAGTGAGAGGGCATTTCAATTCAACCAACAAGGGAAGTTTGAAGCTGATTATAGGTCACTTAAAGCCTGTTAGAAAGAGCTTTATTTGTTCGTAAGTTCAAAAGTTCTACCCCCTATCAATGTCGGAAAAGTTTGATGGGAATAAGCAAAAATTATGATATATATATATAAAAAACGAGGAGACACTTCGAATATAGGGGAGATCATAATTAAACCTATTGAGATCACACCATCAAGGGTACTCCACGCTTTGTGTATTTTGGAGCACACATAACTGAACTTTGCATCAAATAAGGTTGCCCAGAGCTTGATACAACCATTCATCACCAAAATACATGTCCCATCAATCACCTTGTGAGGTAAGTGATAGAAACTACATTCCACACTAACGAGTTATCAACAATAGAGCCAATTGAAGAAGCTCTATCACCTTTGCCGAAGAAACAAGGACAATGCACGAGCAATTGCAAGAGGTGAAGGAACGATTTGAAAAGAAAAATGTTGAGTTAGTGAATCAGTTCGAAGAAATGAAGGAGCACTTCCAGAACAACAACTCTCATTTGGTGAGAGTTGAGAGAAATTGAGGAGAGCTTTACAAATTAAGAAAGCAACACCACCACCAGTCTGACGAGTGTCCTTTGAGCTTGATCAGGGGAGTCTTCTGATCTTTACTTTAATTCTTTCTATTTTATGCAATGAGGACATCATATGATTTTAAGTTTGGGGTGGTAACTACGATGTTTGTTTTGCTTATTTGTTATATTTATCCTTAGGGTCTGTTTAGAATCTAGTTTTTTTTTAGTCATTAGAATGGAATTAGAAGCATGAATAAGAAGGAATCTATGATAATATATGCATAGTATTGTACGAATTTGAGATGAAGGAATACGTGAATATCTTTGGTACATCTTGCGTAATATGGTCAAATCATGCTTTAGTTTTATATACACCTTTCAATCTACTGTTGTGTGTAAGTGTGAAAAGAATGTTACTTATTTGTGAGAATATAGTAATGAATCATGTGATTATGACTCTTGAACAAATTACTTGACTATTGCTTGAGATGATTGTAGATGTAAATCTGTTGAGGAAATGAAATAATTCATTGTTTCAAAAATTTGAGTTTTAGCCTTTCAAGCCAAGAACCCTTTATGAACATAAGATTATTTATGAACCCACGGAAGCCTTTTCTAATAAGCCTTTGTTTATGAAGCCTACTTTCCTACCATGAGCCGAAAAAGAAAAATTTGTATCCTACCTATTTCTAGAGATGGATGTGGTAGATCGAAGGAGGAATAAGG
Source organism: Linaria vulgaris (assembly GCA_948329865.1). Classification (NCBI taxonomy): domain Eukaryota; kingdom Viridiplantae; phylum Streptophyta; class Magnoliopsida; order Lamiales; family Plantaginaceae; genus Linaria; species Linaria vulgaris. The sequence continues at coordinate 55,159,654 of OX415249.1, read as the reverse complement.
TAGGATCTCAAAACGAAAGCACAAAAAGAAAAATCTAAACAGGAAATGAGGATGAACATAATAGAGAACACAAATAACTCGTGCAAAAAACTTTGAGTTTGGGGGTGTTTCTCGGAAAATCATGAAGTATAGGATGGTTTGATACTTGTGAAACACAAATGAAAAGATGCCAAAAGAGCCTAAAATGTATCGCCAATGAAGAAGGCACACACAAGGGAGGAAAGAGTAAAACATGAGTGGTTTACTACATACAAGTCCAGAACTCATATATGACTTTTTTCATTATAGCCCACACCTGAGCCTAACATTACAAGCTTACAAGGTCCTAAATGATCCTCAACATATGAAATCTACTTGAGTCAATGGCAATAGAAGAGTAAAGAGTGAAACGTGAAGTGATTATATGTTAAGAGCTATGGTTTTATAAATTTGCAACATGGAAATTATAGTATCACACACCATTAGAGCACATGAAATGGATGTGAAGATGATTGTATTAAACTTGATGTGCTCGTGTTCATATATTCTATCTCATCTCTTGTTTTGACCATAGGTTGAGAATTCCCTCTTATGTATGTTGGCATGTTAATGATTACATTTTAATTTAGATCGAGTCAGTTAAGTGAGTTTGCTTGAGTACAAGTAAAGCTTTAAGTTTGGGGGTATTTGATAAGCGTTTATTTAGCGTGATTTAAGTATATATTTGCTTGCGCTTTTGAATACTTATGATTGCATATTTACTTATTTAGCATTGTTTCATGTTTTCTTAGGATTTCATAGAGTCAAGACGAAACGGGGCTAAAAGAGGCCAAAAATAGATATTTTTTGCGTCAATGAGTCAATACACTAATTCGGGATGTTCATGCGCTGCGGGAGCGCTACGGCACTACAAAAGGTAAAATACCAAAGATAGCGCTATTGAAGAGGAAGACACCGGGAGATCGCATGGAGAAAATCAGAAGGTCATGCGAGCAGGATCGCATTGCGCGGGTGGCACGTGATCAAGACAGAATTTGGGTCGACTGTCAAAAATCCTAAAACAAAGCCCAGAGCGGAGAAAAACTATAAATAGGAGGCCACATTCTGGAGCTAAGGTACCAGCTTACACACACTCATAATCACCTACAACCACTTTCCGACTAAGAAACTCTAAGAGTTTGTCACCAAAAAGAAAACACCATCAAAGTCTTGTTTTGGTTTAGTTGAGTCATTGTTTTGAGAGAAAACAGTTTATGGGGAAGAAGATAGCAAAAGGGAGTCAAGAAGAGAGTCAAGCAACAATGTTCCACCGGATCCGAAAAGCTTTTCTTTATCTCTTTACTTTGTCTATGATATTTACTTCTTTATTGATTGTTGAACTCATGACTATGAGGAGCTAACCTACTAGTTGTTTAGAGTAGGGGAGTAACTCAGATTTATGAATTTATTTGCTTTACTTGATGTGTGTTTGATGATCTTGAATGTCTAGATTGAATAGTTACTTATGTTGTGTGACTAACCTTACTCTAGCTAAGATAAATGCTAAGGATAGTGTGTGTGTGTGTGTGTATGCGATTTGTGACTTTGGATTTGCGAAAGCAACTGATGCGCAACCTTCAGATCACACTAGATCAATCTTGACTATGTACATTTTGTTAACACGGTTCAGATAAGTTAATTGGATTGCAGATTTCATATCTCTTCTAAACAACTGACAACTGGGATGACCCGTTAACACGGTAGGTTATTAAAGACTCATAGGTGTGGTTGGGATAACTCCTTCCATATGTCACGGATCTATTATAAATGCAAACATCAAATAACTATCAAGTTTTATAAGTAAATATAGGTAGTTTTTCTATGAACTATTATGGTTAAATCATTGTGAAGCCTGACCTCTAAATAATTTTTCTAATTATTGTTTACAACCAAAATCAATCAATCATTAAATTATGTTATTAGTTGGACGAATTATTATTTGTGCCCTGTATGTTTCATTTTTTTATGAAAATGCCTGTTATCTTTTGAATTATTGAAAATGCCCTGGATCTTTGCCATTTTTTGTAGAAAATGCCCTTTGAGTGCCACATGTGAAATGCGGGCGACGTGGCATCCACCGTGGAGGAGACGTGGCAGCCACATGTAATAAACATATATATATATATATATATATATAATTATATAAAAAAAACTAATCATCATCTTCATCACCACCATCGTTGCCCCCCTCCCCCACCCCCGCCGCCGCCGCCGCCGCCGCCACGAATTGAAAGGAAAGTGAATTGTTCAGTAGTACAATTCTATATACTTAATATTATTATAACCAATTAATAGAGATGAAAATCAAAATCAAATTTCTAAATTCTAACATTAAGAGAAAGAAGCGCGGCCATAGCTGGATCCGGATCGACAAACGTCGCAAAAGCCACACCCTGTCGGTGATTAAATCATTCAGTTAGGTCAATTCATTCAATTTTTTGTTTCCTAGCTAGCATTGAAATTAGGCAGTGACCTGATTACCGCGTCCGGTATACTTGAGCTGTCATGACTCGAAGTCGTGACGACGGTGGAACAGGTTGTGGATCTCACGCGCATTCACCTCGTCCGGTAATCCAGAAACAAACAGCATATTAATACCGTTGCGATCACCATAGTACGCCGGCGGCGGAGGGTAAGCCATAACCGGAGGAGAAGCAGCGATTCACTCCACTCAACTGAGCTTACTCTCTCTACATTTAAATCAAAAAAAAAAATTCTGGAATCCCTTACACACAAAACTGAACGGTTAGGGAAAAAATCAATTCAAAAGGACAGTGGGGATCTGGAGATGAACATATACATAAATTATACATTGCAATTCAAAAGGAAAGTGGGGATCGCGAGCGCAGTGATCAGTAACCACAAATTACTTTCAATTCGTGGTGGCGGCGGCGGCGGGGGTGGGGGTGGGGGCAACGGTGGTGGTGGTGATGAAGATGATGATTAGTTTTTTATTTTTTTAATATAATTATATATATATATATGTATGTTTATTACATGTGGCTGCCACATCTCCTCCACGGTGGATGCCACGTCGCCTGAATTTCACATATGACACTCAAATGGCATTTTCTACAAAAAAAAATGGCAAAGATCCAGGGCATTTTCAATAATTCGAAAGATAACTGGCATTTTCATAAAAAATTGAAACATACAGGGCACAAATAATAATTCGTCCTTATTAGTTTAGTTAGTTGGTTGAGTTAATCAACCTTTTTTCCAGTATTCTTAGTTTAATTGATTACTTGCTTTCATTAGTTTAATTGTTTTAATTATTTTCTTGCACTCAAAACAAAAACAAAAGGATATTTACTTACTGTTTTGCATTCTTAGATAAAGTTTCATTGCATCTTAGATTCAACATTCTTAGCATAAAAATCATCCAAAACATCTTTAGTATAGAAAGCGTTTACATCATTCACAAGCATTCATTACATCCTGCAAAACAAGAGAAAAGATCGTGACAATTGTTAGTGTTTTGCATTTAAGTGATTCATACATTAATTCACCACTCCATTGGGATACGATACTTGGTTCGTAACTCTACTTACCATTTTATTATTACTTGATTTGTGAACTTGCGACAAAGTGGGATTTAGGTGTAACATTCTTGTGTTGACTTATATTCTATTTACTACGCTTAAAAACACCCATCAATTACTCTTATGCTCTTAAATTATATGTTCTTGTAACATGTCTGCAGATATTAGTGGTGTCTTATGGAGACTTACAACTTGGGAGGAGATGTTCATGCACACAAAAAAAGAATTTGAGGATGATACTTTAGTGCTTATTAGATGTATCACTAAGGAAGGAACAAACTTTTCGGGTGAACCTTTTGGGATAGATAATAGAGACCATTACTCCTTACATGCTAGGCATGGATCAGGTTTTGAAGATTTCACATATGCAATTAAGGAGGCGTTTCTCAACTTAGAGTTAATACATGTTGTGCCATATTGTTGCCTGAAACAGTTCTTCCTGAGTTGTCTTTATGTGGGAGTGCAACTTTTCTTGAGAAGTTAGTTATATGCGTGAGGAAGTTAGTTTAAAATGCTCAATATGTGGAGGATGGCTTACTCAATCAGAGAGAAAATAGTGTTCAAAGTTGAGATGTCATGAGACAACTACTATGAGCTAGGATGGAAATTTTTAACAATGTCTTGGGCAATGAAGCTATCTTTAATGAGTTCTATTAGTTAGAGGCTTGAGGTCAAGCCAAAAAAAAGGAGTAATGTTATGATTAAGGGCCTTCGTCATTGAGAAGTCGCATTTGGCTTAAAAGCCGCACATGAAGAGAAGACCACAAGGTTGGATACGACATCGTATGGGAATGGAGGAGTTGTTGCATATTAATTTACCTATTATTTTATCATATCACTTATTTTGTTTCACTTTTTTCCATAAGTTGTTTTGTAATGCAATTAAGTAGTCAACTACAAAACAAGCAGAGGAGGGTAGTATATTAAAGGCTCACTTGCTTTGGGTGATATCTCCCCATCAAGGGAGTTATTGGCGGTATTTGCGTGTTTGCTTTCCAACATGGTTAGTGACGAAGGCCCTTCACTAATCTTACTTGGCAGCAATAGAGGGGATATTGTAACTTGGACCCCCCTCCCTCCAAGTAACATTGGCTTGAAGAATTACCTCCATGCCCTTGATTTATTTCAAAAAAAGACCCACATACCCCCATGTAATCAATTACATCTTTTTCCAACCACACACTTCACCTTCACCCTTTTGGCCATTATTACTCACACCAACCAACCAAAAGTAGGGTGTGGTAAAACACTCATCTCTTCCGAGCAAACCCATTTCACCATTTTCATAGCAGGGGAGAGAGCTTCTTCAAATTAAGGTAATTATCATATCTATAAAATGGGTTTTGTTTGGAATTGTTTATCTTCATCCATGAAGGTGGACTATTGTTGAAATTGATTGTTTTTAACTTTCAAGCAAAATAATTTGGGAGAGAGGATTTCGACCAAGGGCATGCTCCGGAGTTGCTTAAGCTTCTTCGCATTCTTAATCTTCTACTTTTCGTATGAGGCAAGCTCCTTGTCATCCACTAAGCTTGAGGTGAGGGTTTGGCTATGGTGTGAGGGCTCATTGAGGAATAAGGGTTTTGTTAGTGAGAAGAGTTTTATGTTATACACAATCCTTAGATGTAAAATCTGATATTTTCATGGGTATTTTTGACTTTAGAATGCGGACAATTTTTAAGGGTATTTTGGTCTTTGTCACAATATTTGCAGTCAAATAAAGCAAACAACAAACTAATATGAATAAGGTGACAAAAATATGTTTTCATGTTGGTAAGCAAATACAAGAAAAGATAAGTTATTGAGTTTTTTGTGTGGGAACTATTAGAATGGTCACTAAGAAAAACTCAAAGCAAACGAACCCTAAGGGTACTAAGTGCACATGATTTGTGAAGTTTATGAATGAAAGGTTAAGGGAATATTTCTTTCTTCTTCCTTACACCAATTTATTTCTCTTTCTCCATTGAAGTTTACTTCTTTCTCTTTACAGCTTTTCTTCTCACTTTCTGGTTGAGTTTATTTTACATAAAAATACCAAAAATATTGTTGTTCATAACAGTTTGCTAGGATTTTACATAAAACAACACGGCTTCATAAGAGAAAAAGAAACCAAGTAACAATATAAGACAAATCTATTGCCAGTTCCAATTCTTGGAAAATATTTATCCAGGTAACGTCGTGCTATGTGTTTCTTGAAAAATTATTATGTGTAACTATTGTACAATGAAGTAACACAACGAGTTGGTTATTTTCACCAATACACAACATGAATGAGATTATGAGTGATTAATTTTTATAATTTGAAAAATAATTTTAATACGAAAGTGAATGAGGTTATGAGTAATTATTTTTCATAATTTAAAAAATAGTTTTAATATAAAACTTTATTGCAGATCATTTGCCTGCTCTGTTAATACGGAAGTGTAATATGGAAGTGGCAGTGTTGTACATAATTATTTTGCGTGTTTGTTAGAAAAACCAAAAAAAAAAAACATGTCTAAAATATAGAACAATAATTGGCCCCGTTTGGATGTATTCTCACATATTCTGTTTGGTTCATTTTAGTTTGGATTTTCAAAAAATATCTTGAAAAATATGTCAGAAAGTTGAAATATAATTTGAATGTAGTTTTAGTGTTTGAGTGTTGGGAAGAAAAGTAGGTATATAAACATCACATTAATGTGATAAATATGTGTGAAGGTAATATTCTAATTAGTAATGATTGTTTGTTGATTAAAAATATTTTGATATTATTGTTTAAAGATTTTAATGTATGCATAGATATTTATCCATCTAATGAAGTTCTTTTTCTTACTTTAAAATTATTATAAAGTTTATTTATTAGTGAACAACTATAATAAAAAAAAACGGGTGAAGAGCTAAAATTACTAGTTGTACTTGTAGTTAATATGTATTATGTGGAATAATCTAGATTCACAAACGACACATTCACAATCAATTTACGCATTAGGTTAAATAATCGACATTATATTGTGATATATATATACATATGTAACGTTTTTCATGGAATACACATAATGAAGAACTTTTTGTTTTTAGTTTTTAAAAGGAGAATTTATTAAACATTAGAAATAACATAGTTGGTATGCAAACTGAGAAGGATAATATTATATTAGTACGGTACTTTTTTTCTAGTTAGTGGTATTGGTTGTGTAATTTTTATTTCAGTAATTAAATTTTAGAAATACTCACAATTCCACTAGAATGTGATGCCTGCCATAATAGCGTAGAAACTAGGGTTGTGCAAAAAAAATCGGATCAATCGAATCGGGTAAAAATCGATCGAATGATCCGATCCGAAAATCGAATCGAATATTTGATCGGACTTTTGATTTTTGTCTTAGGACCGAACCCCCTTTGATTTGATCTACGATTTCAGTGGTTGAGAATCGGATCGAATCGAATATTCATCTTATTTTAAATATATATATATATAATAGTATATATGTAATATTAAATATTTATATATAATGCTAATAAAATGCTACTATTATGACTTGAAGTTTAACTACTTAGAGTTATAATACTTTTGTATCTAGTACATATGTATCTAGCACTAACTATGACTTGTCTTCCTTTTCGGATTTCTATTTGAACATTGGGTTAGTATTTTGTAAGGAGAAGTCTACTAATGCATGTTAATTTGTTTCAAATTGTCATTGTATTCATGTTTATTTAAGTTTTCTTTAATTTTAGATGCAAAATAATCAATCATGTATGTTTGTTTCATTGATATTAAAATAAATAAGAAAAAAAATGATCAAAATCGAATCGAATCGGATTGAAATCGAATGATTTTGGATCGAATCGGATCGTTTTAATTGATTTGATTTTGATCCTCATTTCTCTAGGATCGAAATCGACTACCAGCCTCGATCCGATCCGACTCGATCCGATCCGATCCAAATGCACAGCCCTAGTAGAAACAAACAAAAAAACTTGTTTTAGTTAACAATATATATATATATATATATAAACGTGTATATTTTACCTATTTCGCATGAAATGAAACAGGGCTGACAATATTAGGGATATTACTCCTTCTAAGGATTCTCCTCCTCATGATAAGAGATAGCGCTTGATTTCTTTCTACCTTGTATCTTATCTATATCTTGTAAAGTCTATCTTTTACTTGTAGGTTAAGACTCATTGTATTATATATCTAGGACTCTTGTACATTGTAAATTATCAAGAAATACAATTACAATATTTCTCTACATGGTATCTAGAGACCTACAATAATCTAACGATTATCATCACGATCCTCCCCTTATCATACAACCGCCCGCCACCCTCCCTCTAAAACCCTCATTCGGTCGCCATCTTCTCATCATCACCCTAACCAAAGCAAAACAAAAAAAAAAAAAATAACACGCACGAGATCATGTCGCAACAATCGAACAACTCCGACAATGGCTCGGCCGGTAGTGATACCGCATCCTCCCAACCTAAACCCGACCCCACCGTTCCCTCCACCATTGTGTACGTCTCAAACCATCATCATCTCACCCTCCGCCTCACGCACACAAATTACCTCTCATGGCGCCTTCAAGTCGTTTCCACTCTTGCTGGAATGAACCTACTCGGTTACTTGCAGGGCACTCACCCACACCCTCCTCCCATTGATGCAGTCGGGCATCGTTTCTGGTATCAACAAGACCAGCTCATTCTCTCCGCGTTGATTGGATCTATGTCCCCGGAGATCATCCCCCTCATCCACCTATGCAAAACGTCCTCAGAGGCGTGGGTCATCCTCATGGCCGCATTCGCACGGTCGGACCGCACACGGATCATGGCGCTTAAAGACGCCCTCAACAACACCACCCTTGGCGGTCGTTCCATCACTGAGTACCTGACTGACATCAAATCCAAGGTGGACGAAATTGCGTTGCTCGATCGTCCCCTCAACGCTGACGATGTGACCCTTTATGTGCTGAACGGTCTCGGTGCTAATTACCGCGACATTGCCTCTACCATCCGTCTCCGTGAGCAGCCGTTGTCATTTGCTGAACTTCACAACGCGCTTGTCACGCACGAAGCTTACATCAAGCGGTTTGAGACTGAATCCGCGACCCTCGTCGCCACGGCCAACACGGCCTCTTATGCTGCTGCCCGCGGTTCGCCGCGCCGTTCCAATCCCCAGGGCCGTGGTACTTTCTCTCGCGGTCGTGGTCCGTCTCGTGGTGGTCGAGGTAGGCCTACTTCTGGTTATGGCTCTTCTTATGTTACTAATCCCTTTTTGGGTAATAATCAGCATCAGGTCGTGTGTCAATTCTGTGGGATACCAAATCATGTCGCATCTCGCTGTTACAAGTTGCAGGGTCTCCTTGACCCTAATTTGAATGTCACTGCCAACGTGGCACACACGCCCCCCCATCACCAACCGCACGCGGCCTCAAACTCTTGGATGGTGGATTCTGGTGCCAATCACCATCTCACTGGCGACCTCCACAATCTCACCCAACACTCTGAGTATGATGGGACTGATGAAGTCGCTATAGCCAATGGATCAGGCATGCCTATTACTCATACTGGTACAACTTTTATTAAGTTTCCATCCCGTACGTTTCGTATGCATAATGTACTATGTGCCCCTACCTCGAAGCATAACTTACTATCTGTTCACCGCTTTACTCGTGATAATAACGTCTCCATGGAATTTTTTCCGGATAATTTTCTTGTTAAGGATCTCATGTCGGGGGACACTCTGGCAACCGGGACATGCACTAATGGCACCTACCACATCCGCCCTCCAGCCCATTACCTCAGATATCCGGAGAAGTTTGCTTTGTTGGGAGTACGCACGTCGGCGGATGGATGGCATGCTCGTCTTGGGCACCCAGCCCCCAAGACAAGCTCTTTATTAATTTCTAGTTATGCTTTGCCGTTATCTTCATCACCCTCTGCGAAGGGTCGTTTTTGTGATTCATGTTTGGTTAGCAAGTCTCATCGCTTGCCCTTTATGGACTCTTCTTTTGTTGCTTTGCATCCTTTGCACTTTGTTTATGCAGACGTTTGGGGTCCTGTTGAGGCCTCCGTTGATGGTTTTCGCTATTATTTACTTATTGTGGACTTGTTCAGTCGTTACTGTTGGCTTTTTCCTATGACTGCAAAATCACAGGTGCATTCTATTTTTTGCCAATACAAAGAACTTGTGGAAAAGCAATTTCGCCACAATATTGTTAATTTCTATAGTGACAATGGCGGGGAGTTTCTTTCACTTAAAAACTATTTTGTCACTAATGGGATAAGTTGGCTAACTACAGCACCTCACACACCTCAACAAAATGGTCTTGCTGAACGACGACATAGGCATATTTTAGAAACGGGTCGTGCTCTACTCCGTCATGCCAAACTTCCGCTGTCTTATTGGTCTTATGCATTTCAAACGGCCATATATCTTATCAACCGCATGCCCTCGTCTGTCTTAAAATCAGCAACGCCATACTCCATTCTCTTTGGCACGGCACCCAACTATCTCAAATTACGGGTCTTTGGGTGTCAATGTTATCCTTGGCTCAAGCCCTACAACAATGGCAAACTTGAGTTTACATCTCGCCCGTGTATGTTCTTGGGGTACTCCACCTCTCAAAGTGCATATAAGTGTCTCGATCTCTCAACGGGTCATATGTATCTCTCTCGCCATGTTCGGGTTTGTGAGGATATCTTCCCTTCCTCCTTACCCACGGTCACCAACTCGCCCATACGGCCCCTACCCGCACCGGCCCAACCCGTGCTCCAACTTGGCGCCCTAACGCAGCCCCGGCCCACGGCCCTTATCGCCCCACCGGCCCAACCCGTGCTCCAACTTGGCGCCCTACCGCAGCCCCGGCCCACGGTTCCAATCAGGTCGCGGCCACGGCCCACTATACCGCTACCATCCGGCCCTCCGCCCGAGGCCCTCATCGCCCCATCTCCGGTTGACCCGCAGTCCAGCCCCGTTACTGCCGGTCAACCGCCTAGCCCGCCCGCGGTCTCAGCACCGCCCGCGGCTCCCGAGCTCACCGCAGTCCGCCCGACCGCGTCCCCACCGGTCGCCCCTCCGGACCCGCCCACCTTGACCGCACCCGCCGCCCCGGTCCATCAAATGGTAACACGGGCCAAGAACAACATATTCAAGCCCAAAGCTCTATCTGCCACGAGTGTTCACCCTCTCCCACCGTCTATTGAGCCCACTTGTGTCTCCTCTGCTATGGATAGCCCTCACTGGCGCCTCGCCATGTCCCAGGAATATAACGCTCTTGTCTCTCACGGGACTTGGGACCTTGTACCTCGACATCTCGCCTCTAATATTATTGGTTGCAAATGGGTCTATCGGGTCAAACGTCACGCTGATGGGTCAATTGACAAATACAAAGCCCGACTTGTTGCCAAAGGTTTTCACCAACGCCCCGGTCTCGACTACACTGAAACTTTCAGCCATGTGGTCAAGCCAGTCACAATCCGTATTGTCCTAACTATTGCTGTGTCCAACTCTTGGCCTCTACGCCAACTCGACGTTAGCAATGCTTTTCTACATGGCACCCTCAGTGAAGTAGTCTACATGCAACAACCTCCTGGCTTCATTGATGATTCTAAAACTGACCACGTTTGTCGCCTCCGTAAGGCGATTTATGGCCTCAAACAAGCACCTCGCGAATGGTTTCGGGCTCTTTGTGCGGCACTCGTGACTCTTGGTTTCTCTCAGTCCAAGTCCGACTGCTCCCTCTTCATCTTTCGGCAGGATCGCACCGTGCTATTTCTCCTTGTCTATGTTGACGACATTATTTTCACCGGCAACAACCCCTCGCTGATTGACAAACTCATCCTTCGGCTCAGTGCCACGTTTGCTCTTAAGGATCTTGGTCACCTATCGTTCTTTCTCGGTGTTGAGGCCATCCCTTGTTCTGAGGGTCTCTTCCTCACACAGCATCACTATATACGGGATCTTCTCACTCGACATAAGATGGACGGTGCCAAAACCGTCTCTACTCCTCTGGCTACCACTGATCCGCCTACGTCCTCCTCTCCATGTGACCCGCATCTCTATCGCCAAGCTATTGGCGAACTCCAATATCTCGCCCTCACTCGGCCCGACATTGCCTTCCCCGTCAATCGCCTCGCTCAAGCCGTCTCTTCTCCTTTTGAGCATCACTGGACGGCGGTCAAGCGCATTCTCCGCTACCTTAAGGGCACCATATCTCACGGTCTCCTTCTTCGCAAACGGTCTTCTAACACTCTTCAGGCCTTCTCCGATGCTGACTGGGCGGGTGATCCGCTTGACCGTACATCCACCTCGGCCTATATCATCTTTCTTGGTGACAATCCCGTCTCTTGGGCCTCTCGCAAACAGCGAGCTGTCGCTCGCTCTTCCACTGAGGCTGAATACCGCGCACTTGCTACTACTACCTCGGAGGTTCGGTGGATTCAACACCTTCTTTCGGAGTTACACGTCCAACTAGCCTCCAAACCCACCGTCTTCTGCGACAACATTGGTGCTACTCATCTCTCCTTACACCCAGTCCTACACTCCCGCATGAAGCACATTGCCATCGACATTCACTTTGTGCGTGACATTGTGGCTAAGGGCCTTCTCTCTGTCTCGCACATCAGCACTAAGGATCAGCTCGCTGATTTACTCACTAAGGCGTTATCTCGCTCTCGTTTCACGCTCCTTCGGTCCAAAATTGCCTTGGCCGATGGCACGGCACTTTTGAGGGGGCGTATTAGGGATATTACTCCTTCTAAGGATTCTCCGGATTCTCCTCCTCATGATAAGAGATAGCGCTTGATTTCTTTCTACCTTGTATCTTATCTATATCTTGTAAAGTCTATCTTTTACTTGTAGGTTAAGACTCATTGTATTATATATCTAGGACTCTTGTACATTGTAAATTATCAAGAAATACAATTACAATATTTCTCTACAGACAAGTGTTAAACTACCCATGTTGGAATTAAATACCTAATTGTTATCAAATAATTTAGTCGTAGTATTTGCTATCTTATAATGTGAGAAATATTATTTTTTCCGTTTTACAAATTGGAATGACAAGTGTTACAATTAATTAAGTTTCCTTAGATTCTGCCAATTATTATGCAAAAGGAAAATAAATCCAACAATTTATATAAATGAAGTGAAATACACCAATATATAAATATAACTCTAATTATATAAATGAGAGCATGAGTAAGAATTAAAAGCATGTATAGCATTGGAGTATGTCATTAATTGAAACGATGCCTACCCTATTATTTGAATTTGAATTTGAATTTTTTTTTTTTTGATGAATACGAATTTGAATTGGATGAAAGTGATAACAATGTCTTAAACTTTGAAAGGTGTTCCAAACGAAATTGAAAGATTGAAAAGTGGAACCAAATTGGACCAAACAAGCCCACTGTGATTTCGTGTCCAGTTCTTTCCTTTTTCTTACACGTTGCACACGTGCCATTAGGACAGTATACCTCGAACGAATCTAAACTGTTAAAGGAGGGAGAGAGAGAAAGGAAAAGTAATCTGTGGGCTTACACTCAGTTTGCTGTGGACTGGTTAGTGTGGAATGAAACTAAATTAGTTCTTCTCCTTAATTATTGCTTACAGCCACAACAGGTCTGATCATTTCATTCTGTTGAGTTTTGATATTAATTTGTAGTTGGTAATGTTAATTAAGTTACTCTGTGACTCTGTGTATGCTTTGCCATTTTCCTGCTTTTAGTTTTAGTTAATTTTTATTTATTCTGTCAAAATCCTCATCCTCTGAATTTCAAATCATTTTCTAAGAAAATTAACCCTTTTTTTTTCTTCAATGTGTTTAAGCAAAAACCCATGAAACAATTATCTTCAAAACACTTCCTTACCTATTCTGCTAGCTCCTTGAATTATTGTTGTTTGTGGGTTTAGAAATTCAGGGAAGTAAAAAATGGCAAATGTAGAATTTGAAGGAATCTTGAAGGAGATACCTTCTGATGGCCGCATCCCCAAGACAAAGATTGTGTGCACTTTGGGGCCAGCTTCTAGAACAGTTCCAATGCTGGAGAAGCTTCTGAGGGCCGGCATGAACGTTGCCAGGTTTAATTTCTCGCACGGAACCCACGAATATCATCAAGAGACACTCGACAATCTCAGGGTTGCTATGCACAATACTCAGATCCTTTGTGCTCTTATGCTTGATACTAAGGTTGGTTTTGTGCTGTTATATACATTTGATATTTGACTTAAGAGGCACAATGACTTAATCGGAATAAAATGTGGTACATGAAAGAGAGTAATTAATAATCAGAATGGATTGAGTATTATGAAAGAGTTAATTGATAGATCAGGAACTATTTTAGATGTGTGAATGTAACATATATAAGATATTTAAAATGCGTCAAATTAAATCACTCTTTATAGTATAATATCCATTGCATGCGTACCATTACGCGCAGTCCTCGCACGTGCGCCTGGTGGCTAGTACTATTTCCTTCTCTGCCAGTTAAATACGCAGAACAACTAAAGAGATTTTGTTCATAAACAATCTCTTTAGCTAATATTTGAATCAATGCTTAAAGAAATAAGAGAACACGCCTTTTTTAGTTTTTTAACTACTTGATTTTAGGTGATAACATTGATTTGAATAGTTCAACCATCTAGCAGTTCTATATTCTTCTGTCTCGAGTGTTGATTGTTTTTAAATGAACGCCTACAAAATACATCGTATATATGTTCTATAGAAATCTGCCTTCAAGCAATGAGTTGATTCAATTGAAAGGTTGACCTTCAGGGTCAACGTACAATATTTTGTCAACCTGAAATCTGGGATGGGAGGCACATAGCTTGCATTTTGTTCTAATGCTTGGCCGACCTAAATTCTGTATCTACTTAAAGGGTCTTTCTTCTAGTCAAAGTCACAGAATGTTTTATTTGTTTCATGAAATGACATTTTATTAACTTCATAGTCTGTTTGTAGCCAAATAAAATGATGGAAGTATGTGATTGATATGCCACTAAAGAAGTCGGGAGTGTTTAAATGGACTAGAGTTTCATATTATGATGAACATATATATCAAGAAAATAAGAGCATCTAAGCTTTACAAATGGAATAGTGTTTCATATTATGATCAACATATACATTCAAGAAAATAAGAGCATCTAAGCTTTTCTTTGAGCAGCTAATAGTTATATCTATGATTAATCGTGGAAGTACAAACTATAATGATGTACAAGACCTTTAATTCTGTCAAGACACATTTTGCTACAAAGTGTGTGAAACTTCTAAAATCTGTTTTGCTACAAAGTGTGTTGGTGAAGCATTTGAAAAAAATATATAATATTTATTTGGACTCTGGTTTTTTTGAAACTTCTTGAATCTGTTTTGTTAGAATTATGTGCGAGTGTTCTCAACTCTTAGAATAGTGTTGAGCAATATAAATAGGAGAAATTATCAGCTTTCCAATCACTTTGGCTCTTATCTTGCTTAGTTCTCACTTTGTGAATGATGCTGTTTTCAGATCTCTAATCTCTATGGGCCTTAGTTCTTCTATCCCATCATAAATGTATAATTAAAGATGATTCATTTTACTCTGAGTTTAATGTCTTGAACTAGGTTCTCATGTTCTTACTCAGGGACCAGAGATCCGAACCGGTTTTCTGAAGGATGGAAAACCAATTCAACTAAAGGAAGGTCGAGAAATAACCATAACAACTGATTACAGCATTAAAGGAGACGAAGAAATGATCTCAATGAGCTACAAAAAGTTGCCTGTTGACTTGACGCCCGGAAATACAATCCTTTGCGCAGATGGTACCATCACGCTTTCTGTTTTGTCATGTGCTCCGGACGCTGGAACTGTGAGATGTCGTTGTGAAAATACTGCTATGTTAGGCGAGAAGAAAAATGTCAATTTGCCTGGTGTTGTTGTGGATCTTCCAACACTTACAGAGAAGGACAAGGAAGATATCCTCGGATGGGGTGTCCCTAATAACATTGATATGATTGCTCTTTCTTTCGTGCGTAAAGGGTCTGATCTTGTTAATGTCAGAAAGGTTCTTGGTCCTCATGCCAAGCGCATACAGTTGATGTCCAAGGTACGCAAAAAGATAAATCAATATTTTTTCGAGTATATTTGCCTAGGAAGCTTGCAAAAAATGAAGGGGATGAAAGCATTCTTAGTAAGTGAGTCATAGGCTGGACTTGAATTGTTTCAGTAATGTATGTTATTCTGTTCCATCTTCTGCCAATCTTCCAAGTAAACCCCTATGAATGAGTCATTTTGCAGTGACCACGCTGGTATTGTTTCTAACTTGTTAAGACCCTCTCCTATAATCTTAACTAGCATCTACTGCCAGTGAAATTTAGTTAATGTTGTTTAACCCATTTCAAAATTGGCCTAGCTGTGCTTTGTGCATTTTAACTGAGCGCAAAACACGAGTTTCTAGTATCGAAAATCACTGATAACATTGTTATATATTAAAATTTTGTATTTGTTTTTTCAAATAATATGTAGCTCAAGTATTATCTGCTGTAATAATGTTGTTAATATCTTTGAAATTTTCAAAAAAATGAATTTGCACAAGTTTTGACACTCGGTATGTTAAAAAGTGCATTCAAGCTTGTAGTGCTATTTATATTATTTGTGTTAACAAGGCGGTAAGTATGCCGACGAGAACTTGTTTGCGAATATGAACTACGTTTTACTTCCAGCCTCCACTTCTCTTTTCCTTTTCTGTATTTTATATACAGATGCAAGTAGTTTATTGGTTAATTTCTTTCTACTCTTTTTATCGAAGGTTGAAAATCAAGAGGGAGTCATCAACTTTGATGAAATCCTTCGTGAGACCGACTCTTTCATGGTTGCTCGTGGCGATCTGGGGATGGAAATCCCAGTTGAGAAAATTTTTCTTGCACAGAAAATGATGATTTACAAGTGTAACGTTGCTGGGAAGCCTGTAGTGACAGCCACACAGATGCTTGAATCCATGATCAAGTCACCGAGGCCCACACGTGCCGAGGCAACAGATGTAGCAAATGCTGTCCTCGATGGTACCGACTGTGTCATGTTAAGTGGCGAAAGCGCTGCTGGAGCTTACCCAGAAATTGCCGTGAAAATTATGGCTCGAATCTGCATTGAGGCAGAGTCTTCGCTTGATTACGGGGCTATTTTCAAGGCAATGATTAAGTCAACCCCACTGCCCATGAGCCCGTTGGAGTCGCTTGCCTCGTCAGCAGTACGCACAGCAAACAAAGCTAGAGCAAAACTCATCGTCGTGATGACACGTGGCGGGACCACGGCAAAGTTGGTTGCCAAGTATAGACCAGCGGTTCCAATTTTATCGGTGGTTGTCCCCGTTTTAACAACAGATTCGTTTGATTGGTCGATTAGCGACGAAACTCCCGCAAGGCAGAGTTTGGTGTACAGAGGATTGATTCCGGTCCTTGCTGAAGGCTCAGCAAAAGCCACGGATGCGGAGTCAACTGAGGTTATTTTGGCAGGTGCGTTGAAGTTTGCGACTGAAAGAAGTCTTTGCGTTCCGGGTGATGCTGTGGTTGCGCTTCATCGGATTGGAGCTGCATTTGTTATCAAGATCTGTGTAGTTAAGTAGTAATAGCGGAGGCAACATGGGATGAATGGAGTTCAACTTCTTCGTATGGTATCTATGATTCTCGAGTTTGTTTTAAGAATAAAACGGAACATGTCGTTTCGTGGTACCTTAAGACGGTGATTAAGTTCGTGGACATTTTGTGTTGTTAAAGACATATATGTTTTGGCTTCAGTTTAATTAAGCTAGAAAATCGCGTTTTGTAATTGCTGCAGACTAGTGGTAGCTGATGCTTAAACTATCAACTCAATGTTTGTGTTTCATAATTCGATAATCGATATCATGAGAATGATAAATTTTGAACTTGGAAGATGATCTCATCCTGGTTATTTCCCTCATCAACCCGAATGGCACAAGATTGAACGAATTGAAAAGGAATAGCGTTAGGTGGTGATAATAAATTCTAATTCTATCAATTATTTGATTGGAATAAGCATGATAAATGCCATATTCAAAGGCCACCCCAGACTCCAGAGTCATTTCTTTTTTTTTTTTTGATAAAACAGAGTCATTTCTATATGGCAAAACACCCCGTGTTATTTTATTGGCAACACAGAAGCCCTATAAAAGCTGAAAAGTCTGCCCACACGCACATGAGATGCGGGTTGGATTGACTTTTTCGCCAGAGGTTACAGTTATATCCTTAAAGCATAACTCACAGAAATTATTATATACATCCGAAATTATTATATACATCCGTGTATGTAAAATCGATGATTCAGATTAAAATGAGATTCTTAAATTGTAGGAATAACCACCCAACACCCGATTTTCACCGTGTATTAGTAGTGGATACACATACAGCGGCTACACCAAATAATAAGGAGAAAAAAGACTATCGCAACTCCATAGCTCGGGTGCATTTATCTTAGTTGTCGAAAAAAAGTAAAAATTTTAAATATTTTAGCCATATGACAATACATGTTTCAAAATGGTGTTCTTTTGATAATTAATTTTGCCACATGACAATACATGTTGTAAAAGAATATTATCTGATAAATAATTTTGAGAAAATATTACTTTGATAATTAATTTTAAAGATACCGTTATTTTGACCATTCACTAGACTTTGGAGATTTGGCGACTTTTTCATGTTCCCAAGATGTCCTATTGACGTCTTGTCAATTCATAGACATTCAAAGTGCTTGAATTGGATTCCCTTCCCTTTACGTTGTGTTCCAGGATCATGGAATGGGAACATAATTTGGACGGAACAGCTAGGATAATGGACTTAATCATCTCTATTAATCAAATGGCTAAAATTCAAGTAAGAGCGCCTCAACATTCTCGTTGCTTCAGTGTTTTCGCCAAACATATCCATCATTTGACATCACAAGTTTACATTGCTATTCCGATAAGCCGAACATGCATGTTTTTTTTTTTTTTTTGAGGACGGGGGGCGAGAGAGATCCAAACAGAAATTGGCTCTTATACCATATTGGATGACCAATTTGGGCATCTCAAACTGATTCATCATACAAGGTATATTACACAAGGCACACACACTCAATGCCCTCAAGTACAACACAACACTCTAAAGTAGCTCTTCCCATGATATGACAAAACTTCCACCACTTGACAACAGCTACATAAAATTTCAAGTAGAAAATCAACAAGCTTGTACAATTCTCACTAATCTATGATCCTCGTCTTGGTACATGGACAACCAGAATCAACTTCACTCAACAATGATAAGTTGATATCCTTTGGTTAGAGAATGATGCATCCACCGCACTGGCATGAGCCAGTGACTGTTCCAAGGCAGTCAGCAGGTTATCCGTCAGCCAAGTTTACGTTAAATAAAATAATCAATCGTTAGTAATTCCACTTAGCATGAATTTACACAGTGAAAGGATAATAAATGCAGGCACTTCGGTATCTGGAAGTTGCAGTTCCTTGAAGTAATAAACTTCCTATGTTATGAGTATGAACTTTATCATGAAACCTCCTGAAGAGCCAGATTCAGCTCATGTGCAGATTTTGCAATAGATCCCCCTCTTCTGCAAAAGCAAAATAGCAAATAGAATTTGAACGTCGATGCTATTTGCACAAAGCAGCGGTACTTTCTGAACATACACTTACCTAGAGAGGACAGGTAGGCAACTTTTTACTTTCTCAAGTTCAACGAAGCAGAGATTGCACCGTTCCAGCCTTTTAAGAAAGGTATCAATAGCGACCCAGTCAATCAATAGTACGAGGGCAAAATAACAAATTTTAACCAGCTTGATACAGCGTCAAATTTTTAATATTATTATTCGTCTTAGTGAACATCCATTCATAAGGAGTGTTTCTAGAATCATGGACAGGGGTGAGTGTAATTTGACCAAACGTCAAAGGGTCTGATCGAGATGCACCATAATAACAAGAAAGGGAATGCATAGTAACCGAAATGCATTTAAGGAAAGAAGCAGCCATACCTTTGCTCTGCTTCAATATCTACACCAACAGATGATGACGCAGATAATGAAGAGTAGATCACCGAACCAAATACTCTGACCAGTTTTAGCAGTATATCCAGTGCGATATCTTGGTGTCTAAAGAAAAAGAAGTCATTAGCTTTAACATAGACAATGAGGTAAAAAGTTTGTGGTTCTTGATTAAAAGATATCAGCGTGATGATCAAGTCACCAGAACATATATTTCCGGTATTTACTTCATCTGGCAAAATGAAATAAAGGCATAGAGGACCGCTTAACAGATTATCAAATGCAAGGGAAATACGGAATAATCATAATTAACATGCAGCCCATATGCATGCATTAAACTACTCTAGCTAAGTAAATTATGCATACAAAACAACAACCAAATGACAAGCTACCGGTGTAATACACCTAGCAAATGGATGATGGGAAAAGGTCCTGCTCTTTCTTTTTCCTGGTCTATACTGATTATATAAAGAGATGCACCATAGCACCATTCCTCACAGACAGAATGCGGGGTGCGCAAAGAACCAATTCTCTCATTCTCACTGATTCTGATGTGGTCACTTGTCATTGTAAACCAATCAGATTAAAGCTATATTCTTTAAAATAGTTACATATTTTTCTTAAGTCAGCAAGTAAATCTATCGGAAAACATGTCTTTTAACCAAATGGATCCACATGAAGAATATGCAAGAGAAGGAATCTATAAACCGTAGAGTTCAATGGCCATTACTTTTTTAAGTTTAATATAGACATTTTCTCAAAATAGTTTTTTCCCCAATATAGCCCTCCTCTGCTGAAAAATCAAACTGGTGTCGAGTATGAAACTTATCCACTAAAACCATAATGTTAGAGGAACTCAACTGTTAGTAATAAAGGGTGTAAGAAAACTGTGATTTACCTATCTGTATTACTTTCAATAAGTCTTGACAATATAGGCAATAGACACGAACATATATCTAATGTGACGGTATCAATTTTTTCTGCGAGAAGACTCATTACATCAGCAACCACCTGCATTGTGAAAAACATTATATGAGTATGCCACTTACTGAATTGGAAACTCAAAGTCAACATTACACTTCATAGTTTGCACCAAATTCAGAAAAACAAACATAAAGTATTTTCTTATCCACATTCTGCACATAAAAATATGACACTCACACTTTGATCGGCCATTTTACTGATTGCACCAAGGGCCCCTTTGAGATCATGCCTCTGCCAGTAGTGCTGGACCACCTGCATAAAAAAGAACTAGGATAAATACAAATTTGAGTAGAAAATATAATTGAATTGCACGGCAAAATTATGAAATTCTCGGTAAGACAGGAATTATGCAAAACCATCTTAATGAGTCCCTGAAAGCTAAGGTACAGAAGATGATTTGTGAAAAAAAATTAAAAAAAAAATAATGATTGAGCTTATAAGGAATTTAGGTGAATCCCATTGCTAAGTTCATAACACAGGCAGCTATAATTACCATATGCTAAATCACTTGAACTTCCTACTCTAAGATTTCATAAAGATTGTCCATCAACATCGGATTTTTGGGGTTTTCAAACATGTTAAGAGTATATATTATTTTCAGTTAGGGGTATAGAAGTCGCTTTTTGTCTCTCATGTGTAAAAATGCTCTAATATGTCAATCAGCTTGAAAAAACTATTATTTCCTAACTACTCGTATGCATTTAGAGCAACAGTCCAATTTTCTTATTCTGGAAAATCGATCTTGAGGTGCAATCACAATGTGCAGTTGAGGCACTACCCATATTACGGGGTTGGGGCTGACCAGATTCGATCTCAAACATTCAAACATCATCTGTTACAGCTCGACCACCGTCCTTCTGCAGAAGGAAAAAAAGGTAAAAGAGGAAAAAGCTCGTTCGGCCCTATTTCCATCAGGGTGACCACATGCCGCGCTTACACTGTGTGGCTCCAAAATCAAGGTTACCAATTTGACTCCGTAAATTTGCTTGATTCATCTCAATCACATTTGCCATCAATTTCGTCAACTTAGGTATAGTCATTACTGTTGGTAGGATTCAATTTTGAATGTTTTATTTAGGTTATTGGCAACCTTACTCCATAGTTTTAATGAAGCAAGAGTGAGTGTGAGAGCTAAGGGTATTACAGTCAATGTGGTGTCTCTCTAGTTTGTATAAGTACTGTACAAGGTTAATTAGCGCACTTTCTTCTCTACAACTTCTATTAATAGTAACCACATCTCTCCTGAATCTCGCCTTCTCATGCGCACTATAGTCAGATTAGAGAAGGTGATTCGGTTCCAACGGCTTCACTTCACTGTCATTGAAATCACACACAGAGGTCTGTTGGCAGCTCAAAATAAAGCACTAAATGAAAATTCTAGAAGAAGAAAAGGTTTAGCGTGCGTTAACTATTAAATCCATCCAGGTATATTACTCCATCAGCAGTCTTATAAGCTTCTCAAAATAACCTAACCAGATGCTCCTTGATGGGTACTATCAACTATGACAATGTGATGCATAAAGTACCATATGAAGAAATCAGTCTGACTCTCCAAGTTTGAAGTGTTAGGAGCAGCAGCATGAGGTGGATTGGGAATCAAATAATGAAAGCTTAACATAACAATCCAAGTAAATACCTGGAGTTTGGCTAGACGAGCCTGCATTGAGCTAACAAACTGATCATGCATTTCCATCAAGTCAGCAATAATATCTTCATCACTTGCAGAGATCGACTCGTTTTCCCCAGTCATGGAATAGCCTCTCTGCCATGGTGGATATGAGCAACAAACATATGAGCGTTAAATAAGGATAAGGTGAATTATGCAAACCACTGGATCTACTAGTATATAATACTATGAGATACAGTTGCAAAAACAATCAGAAATGGAAAATGGCAACAACTTTCAGGAGGTGTAAGCAAGAGCTTACAGAATTACCTTCTTCTATGTTTGTGCTTAAAGTTACTTTAAATTTCTGAAAAAGCTAAAGGGCATTGAATTTGCAAAGTGTCTCAAAAAGCTGACTGAAGTAATGAAAAAAATTCATTTGAAGTGTTTGGAGTATTATAAAACAGTTACCTACAGTGTTCTAATCACCCTAACTGATGTAAGGTAAGAAAACAACTTAAAATTCTCAAAAGCACCATAGATCCTACTTCTGCTTTTTGGGGGTTATTTTATAGATAAGCAAAAGCATAAGTCGGTATAGAAATGCTTTAATGCTTCAGGTTCCTTCTGCAACACTCTTGCTTCCCACCCACCCAACCACACTCCATACTGAAGAATGCCCACAAGGTTAATGGGTGAGTCAATGTGCATTATGGTCACTTCTTTACCCTTTGCGGTTCAGAATTAATTTCGTCTAACAAACAAACAAACCAAGCATGAACCCAATATATCTAATCGGTAAGTTTGTATACTAATAAACAAACAAAGCATGAACTCAATATATATAATCGGTAACTTTGAATACTAATAAACAAACAAAGTATGAACTCAATATATCTAATCGGTAACTTATGTATAGATAGAAGTAAAGAATTGCAGAATCCTACTTTCAACTATCACCATCTGGAAAAATACATCTTAAGTAATAGAGAATAGATGAAACAGAATTTGCTTTGGAGTAACTTGAGTGAGCTTACAGAAGTTACTTTTTCAGAGGCGTTGCTTGAAGCGAGACCTGGACGGTACAAACCTCTGTTCTTTTGCCCCCAATTTGAGAGATACGACCGTGTTCTACCTAAATGTTTCTCACAAGAATGAGTCCATTTCCAAATTGCTTATAAAAGATCCTACAGAACGAAAGGAGGTATCAAATTGCTTAATAAAGCGCTTGTCAGAGAGCCCAGTTGTACCTCCTCTTTGACCTTCCACGTGAGAAGAATCCAAATTCACATTATTCCCATGAAAGTCATCTGCAATGAAACCAAAAATGGTTGACATATGCAAACCATCAATTGGTCATATTCTCATAGCTAAGCACATAAAGACTGGCATAAGAATTAAAGATATAACTTGATAACATACACCTATGATGAAAGATGTGTGAAGAAAACAACCACTAGTATTAAAGCAACTATACTATGACGTTCTACAGCACCAATAGCAGCTCTCTTACTCTTACTCACATAACAGGAAGGAAGAAAAAAAGTTTACTTGAGCCGTAATATACTGTCTCAAGATTTTTTAGTTTTCCAAGTCCTTTCAGCTTCCATTCATTACATATGTAATGGACTACCATTTCACCAATCGCCTTCGACAATTCACACAGCTTCCTCATTTGGAGATTGGGAGGTTTAATGCAACATCTGTGTGTATCCTGCTACTCCAGATCGAAATGTTAAGCTACATGGCTATGTCATCAATTATGTGTATGTGCATATGTTTTGAAAGACCGCCTACTTATAGCTAGAGAAAACAGGCATTCACTGTTAGCACATAACTCTCGTGTTAACAGGAGCAGGCAGCAATCTTTTTATGAACCCAGCATATATATCTTTCATCATATGAGTGATGAGATTCAAACTAAATTGGCTTATAGCATATTGAATGACCATCTCACGGAAAGCTTAAGTTAGTACAGAAACAAAAGACATCAAATATTCATATGTCACCAGCAATGCTCAAACAAACATCCCTAAAGGCAACTCTTTGAATCAGTTTCCCAATTAGCTCATAACGCACGTGACGAAACAACATACTTCAAGGCTCACCATAAAAAGCTGAATTTTATATTTGGTGGCAGTTTAATTGGCATCTTTAAGTTTTCAAAGAAATTAGCCCGGGAGCTTCCTCTTGTATCTGAACGACTTCTATGTATATGTGACAAGCCCTAAGTAACGGTTACTAGGCTATTGACCCCTTATTTATGTGGGAAATGCTCTAATTAAGAACATCAATCATGCATTGTTCATGATATTGAACAAAACTGGAAGTAGGCCATTACTGATTAGTCACATGAGTGTCAATTTCACGAATTAGGTCACCATTGTTGTGCAAAAGCAAAAATACCAATAGCATCGCATCAGTTGCCCAATGTACGTCTTCTGAAGACAATCAATGGTTGGCAGAAGCAAAAAGAAACTCAGTATATTTGTGATATTGAATCAATTGCTGGCACTAATTCTTGAGAGAGAACAGAATATGTACTACTTCGCAACATCTGAACTTCAATTTTCCAGGACGTCGGAGAAATGCTTAAACAAGCAAGTTCTCTCTTTCCTAACATATTTAACCCTATAAGAAAGAAAATAATTCATCTTAATAACTGCAACGGAGGAGATCCTTGACTTCTCCATTTGCTCCCTCTTTATCGTTGATGATGTCTAATAGCCAACTAAGCACAAATGCAATCATTCTCATTACAAAAGAATTAAGGATGGAGCTCAAACAGGAAGAATATGGGAATGCGTCAGAAGAACAGTGAAAGAGAGACCATCAGTTCTCGAGTATTTGTCCACACAAGTAAAAGTCTGATGCGGGATTTTTAACGTTTTGGTCCTTTAAGTTGGCTCATCCGCGATTTTGGTCCCATAACTTGGAGGGCCGCGATTTTGGTCCCATAAGTTGGCATAAAGTTCGATTTTGGTCCCTCGGTCAACATTTTTGAAAATCTATCCGTTAATCACCTACGTGGCATCAATTGACCGATTGTGTGGCAATTTTGACCTGAATTTAGGGCCCACCTATACACATGGCATCCATGTGGATAAAAAAACAAAAAAAAAAAATTCATTAATTCTTTAGAATTTTACAAAACAAAATTTATTATCTAATAATTTTTAAAAAATTTAATCTTACAACCCCCACCCCCACCCCCCCACCCCCACGCACCCCCACCCCAGCACCAGCAACTGCCCACCCCCCACGCACCCACCCCCACCCCCAGCACCACCACCACCACCACCACCTCACCCGACGCACACACCCAGCCCCGCCCCGCCCCACCCCACCCCACCCACGCACCTCCACCCCCACGGCACACACCCCCACGCACCCACCCCCACCCCAGCACCAGCAACACCCCACCCCCACGCACCCCAGCCCCACCCCAGCACCACCACCCCACCCCCACGCACACACCCACCACCCCCACGCACACACCCAGCCCCACCCCATCCCACCCACGCACCTCCACCCCACGGCACACACCCAGCCCCACCCGACCCACGCACCACCCTCCACCCCACGCACCACCACACACGACCTCCACCATCATCGCCCGACCTCCACCAGCCACACAACCTTTCGATTTCGATTTCGATTTCAATTTCGATTTTGATTTCGATTTTGATTTCGATTTTGTTGAGGGTTTCGATTTGGGATTTTGGAGGGGCGGCGGAAGGGCGGCGATTGTGTTCCCAATTTGGGATTTTGGAGGGGCGGCGGAAGGGCGGCTGCGGAAGGGCGGCGGCGGAAGGGGAAGAATCGGTGGTTGTGGGGGGTGGGGTGGTGAAGAATATGATTTAATTTTTAAAATTATAAATTAATAGTTGTAACTTTTAAATTATTTCTTATATAAATATTTAAGAATAAATTTTGTTTTGTAAAATTCTAAAGAATTAATGAATTATTTTTTTTTGTTTTTTTATCCACATGGATGCCATGTGTATAGGTGGGCCCCAAATTCAGGTCAAAATTGCCACAGAATCGGTCAATTGATGCCACGTAGGTAATTAACGGATAGATTTTCAAAAATGTTGACCGAGGGACCAAAATCGAACTTTATGCCAACTTATGGGACCAAAATTGCGGCCCTCCAAGTTATGGGACCAAAATCGCGAATGAGCCAACTTAAGGGACCAAAACGTTAAAAATCCCGTCTGATGCACTGGTTTCCTTTTGCTCTTCGTCTTGAAGATTACAAATGTATGTGGTTCTTCTAATACTCTAATATTCTATTAATAAACCAAAAAATTTACCTGTCTCCAAGATACTACAGCTGAACACACATATGCGAGCCACATCTTTTTGCCGCTAAATTGCGAATTGTAGTCACAAGATCAACAAAATCATAATAAAGAAAACATGATTGTAATTCTCCTACTGCATGCTATATGCATTCTCTCCTGAGTTTCAATTGTACTCTTTAATTATCAACCCTTACCTCTAAAGCTGCATTTGAAATTGTAGGACATCTGTTAGAATCTGCGGATAGACTAATGTTGGTCACTGTACATACGGAATAATTACCTTTTAGAAAAAGCCTGTTACCTAAAAATTATATCATATTGTGCTAAACTTTTTCAACTGTAAAGTGCCATCACGCCATTGATACAATACACACTAGTTAATCTTTTCTCCTCTCTTAGATCAGCAACCAAGTGTCCTTGTTACGAATAAGATGGGCCAAACCCCAAATCATAAATGTGCCTTGATAGACAAACTTGCACCAATTCAAGAAAAACAAATTAATTATGAGAAAGAACTCGTTTTGTAAACTGAATACGTACAGTTTTCATGCTGGGATCTGGCAAGGACATCAATTGTTGGCTCTGTATCGAATCTCCCAGAAACCATGTGTTTGTCATCTTTGGTTTTTCTCTCTGCCTCAGCCACACTGATGATTGGGCTCTTGACTGCACCAACAGCACTCCTATCGCTTGCACTTAAATCCATGGCCTTCGGGAGCTCACTATCAGACCGAGCAGAAACACTGTGCATCAGCGAGTTATCTCTTGCATTCATGTATTTTCGAAGATCAGATGTTCTTGTCTGTAAAGGTAGAGGGGCTGTTTTCATTGGGACACCTTCTTTTCTAGATTCAGCAGCCTGTTCTAGCCTTGGATTATTTCTAGGCACAAACACCGGTATCACATCAGATTTGTTGAGTACCGATATACTTGATGTTGGCAAAATCTTCGCAGACTGCCGCTTGGAAACAGCTGCATTATTAACTGAAGATGAATTGATCTGAGTTGTTTTTGGAACAACCGTGAGATTTGGCCTCTGAGGGGTGCTTGGAGCACTAACAGTGGCTTCGGTTCGGTACATACAAGAATATTTAATCCATTTTTAGATCTATGTACAGACAGAGGAAGAAAAATTGATGGGAAAAAGAAGATTCCAAAAGCAGGCTGTTCAAAAGGTGACAAACAGAAAAGACAAGTAAGGTTAGCTTACATGAATTAGACTTAGAGTCCCTGACAAGATCAGAATTCTGCTGTACAGGGAGCCTCATGAGAGATTTAGTTTCCTTCACAGAATCAGAATTATGAGATATGGAAAGCCTGCCCATATTGGACTTTATATTATCTTCAGTCGGAATATTTGAGCCACCAGAACTCGATTTCGCATCCGAGTGACCATTTAATCGAGCAGTAGTACCCATTGAATATGGTTCAATACGCTGAAAAATCATAAAGTCAAAAAATTCGCATGTTTAAATTCAACAGAGAAAAGTTTTAAAGTTTTCTGAATAATAGATCGCGAAGTAAATTGTTTATACCGAAATGTCTACAACCCATACTCCAACACAGCTTTGATTATAAGAACATCCAAGGAGCTTCCCTTCATGGACATTCATATCAGATAATTTAGACCATCCCACATCTACAGTATCATGACTTCTGATTGGTTCCCACGAGAAAACCTATACACAAAGTACAAAGAATAATGAGACATACTCCACAGTGGATCAATATATTACCTCCACGAGAACATACAAAAATCATTTGCATACTTTCAAATTCTCATGCAATCCACATAGTAGGGTTCTCCCATCTGGGTTAAAGGTCATACAACGCACTCCTGTAGACTGGTTTTGAAACAAGTGAACGTCATTTATTTGCACTAATTCTGCAAACTTAATGCAAAAGCTAAGAAAAACAAGGAAACACAATAAGGAAAAAACGGTAGGAACAGAAGTGAATTATAATTTATATCCAAAAGAGTAAAACCTCGGTTCCAGTTGAACCAATTAGCTCAAAAGTTTCAAGATCCCAAAATTTGACAGTTTTGTCAGCTGAACCTGCGGATATACAGAAAAGGAGGGCCAGCATTAAGCAAAAGGTTTTGGAGTCAGTAGGAACAACATGCAATAACAGTTCAAACAGCAGTTACAACTGACATCACAAAGCATAACGTGTGTGACTCAAAAACAAACCTCTTAGGTTAGTTAGAACGAGAAAACTCGAGTTTGTGAGTGCTCAGTGCTTTATGCTTATAAGTGAAGCATTAGCACTGACAAAAAGATGTTTGACAATTTATGCATAACAACATGCAGCTTAATACATAACGAGGAAAAGAAGAATGAATAGGCAACAGAACAGAATCTGACTGCAGTAAACATAAACCTATGATTTTGGAAGGTGCTGAAAGATTGTGTACAAACTTTTTGGGCATCAAACTGTAATTTTCTCTTGTATCCTAAGGAATCTTAAAGTTAAACGACAAGGAAAAAGAAAATGAATAGGCAACAAAGACCACAATCTGAAATGAAAATGCAACGGATGACCGTGAAACGTACTGAACAATAAAGAGAACTGTGTTTTTTGTTAAGAAATACAAATGGTTTAAACATTAGAACTGTAAGTTTTTTTCTTATGGGAGGGATAATCTCAAAGTTAAGCTGATGTTTTCTAGCATTTTCTTTCTAAATGTAAACTTTGGTGCTTAAGAATTCAGCAGGTGTCGGAATATAGCTGCAAATGCTCTTCAGATATGAAAAACGCGGCAATCTATACTGTGAAATGTCTCGTATATCTCAGCTTCATGGAGGTGTCTAGGCCCAAGATGATGAAAATGAGATTGATTCGTGGGAAAGCCCCATCTCTCCTAATGCATATTGTATTCTAAAAGATGGGACCCTAATGAACAGGTACTGAATGCAATATATGATAAATTTCTAGAAACCCTAACCACAATAAAGAATCAAAAATTTAGGATTACAAATAAAGATGTGCACATCAAAATAATCATATCAGTTGCAATAAAAACAAGGTTGGAAAATGAAGGTTATTCCCGTAAGAGGACTTTACCATGGTTCTATTTCTTGGGCTGCTTCAGAAGTGTTAAATCTGAAGCACCACATGTTTTGCCTATCGGCACTCCCAAGCCGTAACATTCCCAGTTTCAAAAACTTATATTACGTACACACAAAAATAGCCTCATTTATATAGATACCTTTTGCTTTCAAATTACCTCTTCAAGTACATTATATCTTTCATATTTTTCAAACTTTAAGCAACTCATAATTATTTTAAGCTCCATAAGAAACATAATTCGATTCAATTCGTACATTATATCTTTCATATTTTAAACATTCTAAAAGGACTTGAACTCGATTCAATTCAAATTAAATTTCAGTGTCTCATTGGGTCAAGGGATCTTGAAACTCCTAAATAACAAGACACGATAACATGCTAATAATATATCCAAAATAGACTTAATAGTTTCAAGATTATTCTTGTTCTCCATTTTCAAATCCCATAAATAAAAATGCTTTAGATGGTCGCTATATGAGTCAGATGTAGTAGCCATGCCCCTAAAGCCCTGTTGATCATATGAACTGTCTAGGGCTCTTAGTGTAATTACCTGACTAACACAATCTATTAGTTCCAAAATATAGAATGGAACAGTCTGTTAACAAACTTGCTCTTTCATGTATGGCTCATGAAAATGGAAAAGGACACGTGAAATTATATGGATCAACAACAAAAAGATAGTACCGAACCTGTTGCCAGCAAAAATTCATGAGGATGGAAGTCAATGCATTGAACTTGGCCCTCGTGACATTTGAACTCATGCAAAAGCTTGCCCGCGGTTAAATCCCACAGCTGTCCAAGGGGAGAAGATAAGTTAGAGGAGTAGAATGACTGAAGAGAGACTGGAAACCCAATTGTAGCAACATTTAAGTTTGGCAGCATATCATCTATCAAAAGGAAAGTCTTGACCGCAGGAGGGTGAATAATTACAAACGAAAGAAAAATGATAATAAATAATAAGACCTTAAATGAATCAGATAGAATATTCCTTAAATTTGGCATAGAAACTATGCTGACAGATACATGATTTCATGAATGTGTTTTAAACAGAGAGCGAAAAGAAAACTAAGCAGCATGAATTAGGCAACTGAAAAGAAATCATAAATACTTGCACCACAATAGATAACATGTTATTAAGTTCTGGCACTAATAGAGTAATCACAACAAAAAAAAGGGACAAGAAAGGAGAAAAGCACAAAGATGAAATGATGGAAACAGATGTCTTGCCTTCACAGTGTTGTCCTCACCGCCGGATACAACCCACCGCCCATCGGGTGTAAACCTGATAGCATTCACACCACGTGTATGACCCTTGTAAGTATGTATGCACCCTTTTCTTCGAATATCCCATATTTTTAGATTTGTGTCCAGAGATCCAGATGCAAAGAACTCTCCAAAAGGATGAAAGTCCAAAGATATACAATTGGATCGGTGACCAGTCAGAGTACGAATGACTGTCAAAGACATAAAACAGTTTAAGACAAAGCACGACAACTTATTATGCTCTTTGAAGTAAATACTCAAACTGCAACTCATTATGCTCATAATCAAGTGAACATCAATAATCTTACTCTTAGCCTCCTCCAAGTCCCAAAGCTTAATGGTCCCACTAGCTGCTCCAGCGGCAACCAAAACCTCCGAAGAATCAAAGCCCACTGAATCAATTCCACTAGAATGACCAGACAAACTCTGATGAACAAAACACCAATGAAGAAAGTTTAAGAGTAAGGGAAAAAGTGGTCAGCAATCTCCCTTGCACACGCATCATTACAGGAGAGATACTAACTAAAATATTTTACACATGAAGCGAGTGAGGGTGTTTAATTAATAGCAGCAGCATATAGAAAGTGCCTCTGAAAGAAAGAAATGAATGTTAAAGAGTGGGAGAGTGCACTGACCAATATAGCATTGGGCTTGCCAATAGCCCAAAGATTGACCTTGTGATCTTCCCCTCCAGTCACAAGAACCCGTGATGATTTTCTCCCAATCTTGAGGCAGTTTACACTTGAAGAATGAGCTACAAATTCCTCTATACAAGCAGCAGCATATAGTCAAGGCGTAATACAAAAGATGGAATTGACAGTTCCACCAATACATTGACATGAACATGAACACACACTAGCTAGTATAACCTTTTTGGCATGAAGCAAAATACAGAAGAATCTAATAGATCCCATCTGATAACCACAGAATAGGAGGAGGATCTTGTGTAGTGAAGTAGTAAAAACAAAGAAAAAGGATACGTAGCTTGTATGCACGTTTGGTAGTAGTGGTCGTCATTTTCCGAGCTCTGAAAACAAACAAACAAACAAACAAATCTAAACCCTAGCACTCAGCTGCAGAGTTGGAGATCCAAATCTAGCAGCAGCATTTCACATTCTTCGTGATTTCGAACAATTAGGTCATAAATGTAATTGAAGTTTAACACTTTTCGTGCTGCAGATTCTTTTGCAATTCAAATTTTGGAGAGTGAGTCGAGTCGGCTCGGCTGGTAGGTTTCTCAGATCTCTTTGTCTGTCTGTTACACCAAATTTTGAATTTGGGGTTTTGTGCGATTTGGGGATTTTGAATGGGAACAAACAATATGAATGAATATATCAATTCAAAAAATCACAAGTTTTTTAATACATAATAATATATATAATGTTTTAAATGGAACAGGGGAGGAGGAGGAGATATTATTATGCACAAAACAAAACAAAACAATATATTTGTTTAATTTAATCTAATAATAAACATAATATTGTGTAGCACTGGTTTGTAAGGAACACGTCTTCTCTTTGTTAATACTTCGCCTTCAGAACGTCAATCACTTGGCTTTAATGTTTTTTTTTTTTTTGAAGGACACTTGGCTTTAATGTTGATCATTACAAATTTAAATTGTGGTTGGTCGGTGTCTTTTTAAAATTCTTTAGATCAATGGGATTGACTACAAAACAAGACGAGATGCGCATGCAATTTAATGTTAGGTTAGGCGTATATAATAATGTAATGAATTTATACGTAATCTATAATATTAACGTCATTTATTTGGAAATTAGTCAAAAACCATGAAACAAAATGAGTGAGTGGCCCTAATCAAACTCATAAATAATTTTTCAATACGATGTTTCTTACAAAACATACATTAAACTAAGTACTTTTACAGCATTGCATGGTTTAAAAGAAGTTTTCGTAGGATGTAATTTGATTTTATGTTTTCTATGTTTGAGCATATGTTACAAATGGTTAGTCTAATGTAATTTGTCAAACTGACATGAATTGTTGATTGTTGCATCAATCAGGGGGTTTACCTAGTCATAAAAAAATTATTCGATCATATCCTATGATACCAAATAATGAAAATTCCAAAATATAGTGATAACACAAACTTGAAAACAAAGTGATAACTTTTATGAAATATTTATAACTCAAAGGAAACGAAAGAGAATAATATTAATTATCAAACTCCTTTTTATTCCAAGAATATGAAGTGCAAGTTACAAATGTGATAGGCTTTCTATTTATAGACATGCTAGGATGAAAGTCTTCACAATTTCTCATTGTGGGACAAATAGCATTCACATTACAAATATTTCATAACACTCCCCCTTGAATGTTTTTTTGACGCATGCCTCGTTAAAAACCTTGCTAAGAAAAACTCAGTGGAAAAAATCTTAGCGAAGGAAAAAATAGTGTAGTGCATATGTACTCCTCCTGATCATTACTTCCATTAATATCTTTCAAGCGTTGTATCCCAATCTTGTACACCATTTCTTACATGTTGACGTAGGGAGGGACTTAGTGAATAAATCTGCTAGATTGTCACTTGAACGGATTTGTTGAACATTTCGCCTTTCTCGTAAATATCATAAGTGAAGAAGAATTTGGGCGAAATGTGTTTTGTTCTATCCCCTTTAATGAATCCTCCTTCAATTGTGTTATGCATGTTGCGTTGTCTTCATAAAAGGTTATTGGAACTTCTCGCTTTGTAGGTAAACCACATGCTCCTACAATGTGTTGTGTCATAAATTGTAACCAAACACATTCACGACTGGCTTCATGAATTGCTAATAATTATGCATGGTTAGTTGATGTAGTGACCAAAGTCTGTTTTACTAATCTCCATGAAATAGATATTCCACCACAAGTGAGCATGTGCCCTGTTTGGGATCGTGCTTTGTGTGGATATGATAAATATCTTGCATCTGCATAACCAACCAGTTAGATCCGATTGGATGAAGATGGATAATACAACCCTAAATCGATTGTTCCAATGTCTTCTAGTTGGGGAAGAATTGTACCTTGCTAATAAATTCATTGCAAATGATATATCATGTCACATATTATTAGAGATACATTAGTACTCTGATTGCACTAAGATATGATACTTCTAGACCGAGTATGTCTTCATCATTTTCAGGTGGTCGGAATGGATCCTTTTCACATCAAGAGATCTCACAATCATAGGTGTACTTAATGGATGTGCTTTATCCATATAAAATCGCTTAAGTACTTTGAGGTATAATTAGATTGATGAATAAATATTCCGTCATTTAAGTGATTAATTTGAAGACCTAAACAAAATTTGGTTTTTCCAAAGTCTTTCATTTCAAATTATTTTTTCAAAGAATTCATAGCTTTTGATAACTCTTCATGAGTTCCAGTAATATTTAAATCATCAACGTGAACAACAATGATAACATATTCAGATTTGCATCTTTTGATAAAAACGCAAGGGCATATAAGATCATATTTATAACCTTCTTTCAACAAAAATATACTCAAGTGATTGTACCACATTCTCATAGATTGATTTAATCCATATAAAGATTTATTTAGTTTAACTGAATAAATCTCGTTACAATTTAAAACATGTGCTTTGGGCAACTTAAATCCTTCAGGAATTTCATATAAATATCATTTCCCAATGATCCATATAGATAAGCTGTAACGATATCCATTAATCGCATTTCAAGTTTCTCACGTACTGACAAGCAAATCAAATACCTTAAGGTAATTGCATAAATTACTGGAGAATATGTCTCTTCATAATCAATACCCGGTCTTTGGGTATATCCTTGTGCCACAAGCCTTGCCTTGTATCGAGTAACTTCATTATTTCCATTTCTCTAACGTACAAATACCCGTAGATATCCTACTGGTTGTATGTTATTTGGTGTGTGAACCACACATCCAAATACTTGGCGTTTGGCAAGTGAATTTATTTCAACATTGATTGCGTCTTTCCATAAGGGCCAATCTTTTCTACGCCGGCATTCTGTAATAGATGTAGGCTCAAGGTCATTACATTCTTCCATAATGTTGACCGCTACAGTGTAAGCAAAAATTTCATCAATGTGAATATTATTGCGATTCCATTTGTTGCCTGTTGTGACATAGTTGATTGATATTTCTTCATTTTCAGTAGGTTTTGGCGATTGAGGTTCTTCTGGAACCTTGTCATCTGTGTCATGTCAACAGGTTCTGCGAGAATTGTTGTTTCCTCTTTTTAATCATTTTCAACATGTGCTCCTTTTCTTTTTCGAGGATTTTTATCTTTATAACCTGCTAACACTAGATCTTTTTTCTTCACGATGCCACCAAAGCATCACGGAGACCTACCTCAGCATCGGTGACCTTAGATGTTGCACCCGATGCTTGTAAATCGGTATCCCGCTATTTCCCCAAATCACGATAGGCGATTTACATGGTACAACTCCCACACGAGGTATTGAGAGTTTTAGATAACTTCACAAATACCCCATAGAGATACGATGCCCTAGCTGTCGCATTATCAAGATATGGCACGATATGTTACAACACGGGGCATCAGTATTTCCTGATTCGCGACAGGACCTCCTATCTCCGAAGGACAAAAATACCAGCTTCCCCTCCCGAGAGGGTATCGGAACTCGATAGCAGCAAGGCCATAATGTGTGTTAGCACCCGAAAGACATCTGTCTAAAATAAAGTAGGACTACTCAGCTCCTAAAAATTGCATGTGACACTTGTCAAGAAATATACATGCATAGAAGCCACTTGTATATAATCCAACTCCTATAAAAGTAAGAAAAAAGATGAATAAAGGGGGGGAGGACTTTCGGATCATTCTACGCATCTTCTTTTTCTTGAACTCGTGCAAGGCGTTCTAACCCACCCATAAATCAAGAAAAACCAGAACAAATAAATAATTGTTAACAGAACCAATAGGTATACCTCGCTTTTGTCGTGTTACAGACTCATTAGCAATACTTGGTTGTCCCTCAGGGACATCAATTTTAATTGGAGCATTTACAGCTGATATATAAAACTTAGTCACTTGTTTCGAATCAATAAATGCTTTTGGCAACTGATTCGTAATATTTTGCATATGAATTATCTTTTGAACTTCAAGTTCACTATGCTTTGTACGAGGACCTCAAACTGATAGCGATAATTCTCTCCAAGAGACATTCTTTTCCAACTGTTTATTCTTTCCCCATAATGTTGGATAAATAGATTTGTCAAAATGACAATCAACAAATCTTGCTATAAATAAATCCTCAGTTAATGGTTCTAAATACTTTAATATAGATGAAGATTCATATCCAACATATATTCTAAGTCTTCTTTGAGTCGTCCATCTTTGTGCGTGGTGGAGATATAGGAACATATACCGCAACCAAAAATTCTCATATGAGAAATACTTGGTTCTACACGGGAAATCATTTGAAAAAGGGAATTAGTATTATAACTTGTTGACCTGATGCGTACAAGTGTTGTTGCATGTAAAATATCATGTCCCCAAGGAAGCTTAGATTTCAAAATTAATGGTCTTGTAATTAACTAAAGACGTTTAATAAACGACTCAGATAAACCATTTTGTTTATAAACATTGGCAACACGATGTTCAATTTATATTCCAATTGACATGCAATAGTCATTGAAGGCTTGGGACGAAAACTCACCAGCATCATCGAGATGGATTTTATTTATTGTATAATTAGAAAATTGTGCACGTATCATCGAGATGGATTTTATTTTGTTAAGCAATCTTACAAATGCTAAATTTCGGATGGATAGGTCCACATATATCACCGTGAATACGTTGAAGAAATTTAGGATTCTCATACTTGATTGGTTGGTGATGGCCTTGTTATTAGTTTTCCTTGAGAGCAAGCAACATATGAAAGTTCATTAGATTGAAAAATTATCTGGTTTTTCAGTGGATGACCAACTAGAGTCTCAATAATTATTCGCATCATTATTGAACCAGGATGGCCCAACTGGTCATGCCAAATTTAAAAGTCATTAGTAAACTTTTGATTTACTGTGGCATAAGTTTCAATGTGACGACCACCCCCCATGAGCCATGCTCCGATCCGAGTTGGTTCAGTGGTGGCCAACTACTTTACCCAATCCAGACTAAAGCGCAACTCATAAAAAGGGGTCTCACTTGTTCAGGATCAAAACCTACACATTTTATAAATTATATTTTGATATATATAGCGAAAGTCTTGGTATTACAAATAATGTGACTATTTTAATGGTTATGCACTAATGCAAAACACGAATATTCTAAAATGCACACTTGAACAATTATTCACTTAGTCCATGCTGCCATGTTGTTTTATCCTGAGGAATGGACAGAAGAAACGAGGAATAAGTTTTTAATGACTTAGTGAGATTCATATAAAAGAACTGGTAATGCAAGAATTAACTGTGACCTAATGGATACATTTCGGGAGTGATCTTCAACTAGACAATTTGATATAACAATGGTACTGGAGTTTTCATAGAACAGTTAATGAACTTGTACTTAACAATAAACAAATCCAGCCTTATAACTTCTACTATTCTACCTTATACCTCCCGACGAGGAGCGACCTCGCAAACAATCAAGAGACATGCTCGAGTACATGTCGATCCAGCACGCGGGTTACAGTCAACCCCTGACTGCAAGAGGCGCCTAGATATATGGGTATCAAGCGAAATTACTTAAACCGATAGTCCTTACTGCCCAGCAGTAACTCAACTCAATCTTTGGGCCCAACTTTTCAAAGGCGTCCTAATGGGTATAACAAATAAACAAACAAGCTAGTAAACCGAATAATATTCGTTGCTCCTTGAGCTACATGTCCCGAACATAGTTCGTTGCTCTTTGCACAATTCAAGAACCAGGAGATGAGATTATAATATTGAAGAATTATCATGATTATGAATAGATGTGATAAATAATAAATAATTGGATATGATTTAACGATGAGTAAGAAAATCATGTTATGAGATGAGATGCCAAACAGGATTATAATGAAATATAGGTTGTTCGAGGTTTGGTAACGGAGTAGTGGCTTTTCTGTCCAAGTTCCTCAGGGTTGGATGTCAAACAGGGCTAGAACAAATCAGAAATGGAACCTCACCTTAACTCGTACGGGGAACCTTGATGGCGTTGATTAGTTCGTCAAACCTTTAACAAATTTAAATAATATTAATCGACTGAATTTATAATTCACCACAACAAATATTAGTACTTTTTCTTCAATTCTCATGTTGGTGAAATTGAGAACGTTCTTGTTAAGAATGCTAGTTACAATGTAAATATTAGTAAGTGACACATAAACTTAATTTATGTCATTACACAAAACATGAAAATCTTAGGTGATGATTTTAAAGAAAAACATATTACTTAACTAACTCTAGGAAAACTCATCTTTTTAGTCTTTAATCAATTCCAAACTTTTAATAACCACACACCAAATAAGTATCATACGAAGTAACACCTTAAAATGTATAACTTAGTCATTTATTACTTTATTTTACATAGTAAGTTTAAAAATGCATACACTGGTTTTATAACTTAAATATAAAGATATAAACATGAGAAGTTTATCAAAATATGTGATAAGGAATGATAAATAATTTTATTTGATGGTTAGGTCATGAAGTGGCAAGAATAATCTTGTAAGACTTATGAAAATAGTGTTTAAACATGATAAATCTACCATTTAAATGTTATAAATAAGATCACAAAAATGTCAATTCATGATTATAGATCATAATAATCTAATTATAACTAATACTATATCATGTTAAATTTATGTGTGTGATAAATACATTGAATTATGATGGTGATTAAACTTATAAATTAACAAAACAAAGGTTGTGCCAAATAAACTGAAAAATCACTGCAACTTTGGTTTAACTTTGATCGGACATCCAAATGAACTTGGTTTTCAAATATTTTTATGCTTTATGGTTTCTAGCATCATGAGAGATGTGAGAATCCAAGATTTTGTGAAAACACAAAGGTTTGCTATGCTAAATAATTTTTGCAACATAGAACCTATTTTTGGATTTTCGGACAGCAGTCTACGGTTTAGGAATTTCGACCTTCTAAATCACATTATTTGAAAAACATTTCTTCATATGAAAGTTAGAGGACATCATGAGGAGTATTCAAACATTGTCCTTGATCAAAAAGGATTCTTCTACAATTAGTTATGATTTTTCTAAGGTGCAGGGCCGAATGGATAAATTCTGCGAAATAAAAGTTTTGGGGTATTTTCGGGTAGAAAATGATAAAATAAGAACTTGGAATGCATTTTCCTTGAAAGTAGACTCACTAACTTAGAGATTCATATGAAGAAAGAAGGAAAAACCGAAATGATTTTGGGTATGAAAATTGTTGGAAGAAACCCTACTATTTATAGGGAAAAATCATGTTAAAATAATTTTAATTAAGGTCCCACTTTGATTATTTTATAATAAATCACAAAAATCTTTTAACCACACTCTTTAGGATGTCATGCTTACCTCATCAAAAATATGTCATGGCTTCCTTCATTAATTGGTTAATTGCATATCAAGTTCTTCAATTATTTATAATTAAAATTCAAATAGGTATAATTAGATTTCATTGTTACATACCTATTTATTTATGTAATTTTTCTAGATAATTCTATCATCTTGGTTAATTGAAATTAAAATATATGTTTTAGGATTAGAGACCTATAAAAATAATAAAAGACTAACTTTTAAGTTTAGGGACTAAAATGCAAATTTTTTAAACATTTAGGGTCAAAATAGAAATTTTCAAAAGTTTAAAGACTAAAGTATAAATTTATTTTCTTTCCAATTTTTTGGCGTTACATTCATTAACTTTGATTTTGGTAAAATACAATCCATGTGTCAAAGTTGGCAATTTTCTTACAACACGTTTCTTTCTAGAAACAATATAAGTAATATAGAGATATTCATTATTTCCTTCATGTGTTTTAATACGATATCCATTCAAACGAATATCTTTAACACTCAATAAATTTCTTCAGGCCTTTTGAGAAAATAATGCATATTCAATAACCAACTTTGTTCCTTTCGGTAGTAAAATATTTGCTCTTCCGGAGCCAACAATTAATTTTGTAGTACTAACTATAGTACTGACATTTGCATTTTCCATTTTTAAGTGAGAAAAATATTTTATATCGTTGAATATGGAGTGAATGGTAGCACAATCGGCTAAACATATTTCTCCTTCGTTATTTGAAGACGTTGCCAAATCAATTTCCATGTTTCTAAAAATAAAATAGTAAGGATATATATATATATATATATATTTATAAAAATTATTGAACTTAAAAACGGTTACAAGGAAATTCAAAAACACACATGACAAAAAAGCAAAAGTACATTTAAGATAATATTGAACTTAAAAACGAAACAACATGCTGGAATGGAAAAACTAGACTTCAAGGTAGTTATTCTCAGAACACACCATGTGTCCTATTCCACCTTCCGGACGGTCAAGATAGTCGGCCACATC
Organism: Linaria vulgaris; assembly: GCA_948329865.1. Taxonomy (NCBI): domain Eukaryota; kingdom Viridiplantae; phylum Streptophyta; class Magnoliopsida; order Lamiales; family Plantaginaceae; genus Linaria; species Linaria vulgaris. Next base: position 55,119,337 of record OX415249.1, on the reverse strand, counting down.
AAGATGTGCCATGTCAAACTGTCCGTGTTCATTTGCATCTTGAACATAATTCGTTTCGATATTTTGGCCCCTTTCCTTTGATGTTTGGTAAAGGTCAATAAGGTGTTTTGCTACTTTTCAAGTTCTTGCCAATGGCCTTTCATACCACATCGGTGACAAGTGCTTCCACGAATTCTCTTCGTTGACCCGTCATCTCTATTTTTCTCTATCTCAGTATATGTTCTTTTATTGTGGCTACTTTTGAAGGTGTTATTACGACCCCTTCCTCTTCCTTGACCACGTCCACGTCCACGTCCATGCCCACGACCACGACCACGATAAGAGCCATGGCCAAAAGTATTGTGTGATGTCGTATTCACTTCACGGAATGGGCAGAACCAGTAGGGCGAGATTCATGGTTCTTCATCATCAACTCATTATTTTGTTCAGCCACCAAAAGACCTGAAACAAGTTCAAAATATTTTTTAAAACCATTTTCACGATATTGCTGTTCAAAAATAATATTCAGGGCGTGAAAAGTAGAGAATGATTTTTCAAGCATTTCAGTATCAGTAATAATTTCTCCACATAATTTCAGTCGATGAGTAATTTTAAATATTGCGGAGTTGTATTCTCCCACAGTTTTAAAATCTTGTAATCGAAGGTGTATCCAATCATATCGAGCTTTAGAAAGGCTAACAACCTTCTGGTGCTTATGCCTATCTTTGAGACAAGTCCAAAGTTCTGTAGGGTCTCTGAGTGATACATACTCATCTTGTAATTTTGGAGAAAGATGGTAAAGTATGAAAATCATAGCTCATGACCGTTCATTTTCGGTAATTTGTTACCAATTTAAATAGCATCGCCAAGATTTTTGGCATCCAAGTGCAATTGTATATGCAAGATCCATTGTAAGTAATTATCTCGAGATGCATCTAATTGCGCAAAGTCTAGGTTTGAGATGTTTGACATGATGACTATAATATAAACAAAATAACATTAGAATCATGATTTAATTATTTCAGAAATAATACAAACACTATTACATGCATTAGAACAACAATATTAGTTGAATGTCATTGTTGCAAGCCAGAGAGGTATTATTATACCCACATAGACAGTAACAAATATTGAGTATTCTATTGGAGAGTATTCTCCAATGAAAAACATGATTAGTGGAACAATGGCAATAAGAGTGAAGAGTAACTTAATCATTATTTTTCTTTTCTTTTGTAATAAAGCTTTTAGAACATAAAGTGAATTAAAAAATACGATCAAAAGCTTTGCAAATTATACTGGAAAAAAAATGCAGTTGTTTGTTGAGCGTTAATGAGCCACTAGCGATGTTGATAATGATATAATTGTAAAATAATTAGATCAATAATTTTGAAATTAATTTATATGTGTACTTAGTATATATTTTTCAAACACACACACACACACACATATATATATATATCAAATAATCCGATAGTTAAGCTTTTCATATAATTGATATGATATAGAGGCAACAAAGCCGTCCATGTAATTAATAACATAATAAAGAGGAGGCAAAGCCTGCCATATGAATATGAGGCTTTAACCTTCCATAATACTAATGTAATAATCGCAATACTATAAATGGAGGCATAAGCCATTCTTATTTACAGTAAGGGTAATAATTAATAAATAAAAACAAATTATGTACATTTTTCTTCTTTGGAACACAAGAGAGATTATCGATGAAATATCGAGCCTTTCATGCTGATACCGTTTTATGAACACATATTTATAACTCAAAGGAAACAAAGAAGAAGAATATTGATTATCAAACTCCTTTTTATTCCGATAATATAAGTGTAAGTTACAACAGTGATAGGCTTTCTATTTATAAAAAGGCTAGGATGAAAGTCTTCACAATTTTTCAATGTGAGACAAACAACATTCACATTACTAATATATCATAACAATAACATAGAATTATCCGTAATGGGTAATTCCCCAATTATCGTGAATATAAGTGGTTCAAAATACGATTCCCGTGATTCGTGTAGAGAAGGTGTTTTAAGTGATAATGTTTTAACAAAAGGGTTTCGGAATACGAAGGCTCTTTAAATATATAAAGAGAGAAATATAAAGAACACTTAAAGAGATATACTATTTTGCTAAAATGAGAGTACAAGTATATTAAGGAAATATGAGTTCGTTACAATGGTGGGAATTCCTACTTTAATTATAGGATTTCAAGTGTAGTTGTAAGAGTGGCAACTTAGCCGCCATCGATGTTAGAGATGAGCGTCCATTAATACTACCTCGTGGAAGATGGATCTGCTGACAATGTTTAATGCGAGTCGCCCATGGAATCCTTGACGTGGAATTTTGTTGACGTGCTTTCTCTCTCTTGAATTCTAGAGAGAAGCTATAGCATCCAAGCTTCCAAATGAGATACCCTTCAAGTGTCCAACCCCTCAAATGAAAAAGTGAGGAGGTATTTATAGAAAATGGGGGAAGGCATGGGTGTCCATGCCCGCACACAGTAGAGGTGTAAAAGAGAAAGGGGTGCACCATAGGTTCGGTGCACCCATGCCTCACCGGATTGAGACCAGTGGGCCCGATGACCAACGTGGCATGTCGGATTTGCCTTGACGTGGCCCGGGACGCTCAATGTGGTCCCTTTGTGCTGTTTTGAAAGTTGTGCCTTTCGGACATCATCTCGGCATGTTTTAGGCTTATCGGGCCGGGTGTTACTTGACTTCTGCCCCCGAGCCTCCATATAATTTTTAAAGCAATTTTTGTTTTTTAAGGTAGCGAAATTATGGCACTCCACCAGCGAGAGTAAGGCCAGTCACATAACATAAGTAACTATATATGCAATCTAGACATTCAAGATCGCCAAACACACATAAAGTAAAGCAAATAAACATATTCATAAAGCAGAGTCACTCCCCTAGTCTAAACAACAAGTAGGTTAGCTTCTCATAGTCATGAGTTCAACAATAAATAAGGAAGTAAATATCATAAACAAAGTAAAGAGATAAACAAAAACTTCTCCAATCCGGTGGAACATTGTTGCTTGGCTCTCTTTATCATGACTCATTTTTGTTATCTTCTTTCTCTTAAACTTTTTTCTCTCAATACAATGATTCAACTAAACTAGAACATGACTTTGATGGTGTTTTCTCTATAGTGACAAACTCTCAGGGTTTTCTGTCAGAATGTGGTTATAAGTGATGGTGAGCTTGTCTTCGTGTGTGCCCTAACTGCAGAACGTAGCCTCTTATTTATAGTTTTTCTCTGCTTCGGGCTTCGTTTTCGGGTTTCTGACCATAAGCCCAATTCCCATTCTAATCGCGCACCACCCGCGCGATGTGCTTGTGTCTTCCTCTTCAATCATACTAGCTTCGGTATTTCGCCTTTGTGTAGTGTCGTAGCACCTCAACATCCAAAAATAGTGCCTTGACTCATAGTCGCCTAAAACATCTATTTTGGCCTCTTATTGCCTCGTTTTGTCTCGACTCTCTAAAATCCTAAGAAAACAGGAAATAATAATAAAATAAGTAAATATACCATCATAAGTGTTCAAAAGCATAAGAAAGCAAATACTAAAATCACGTTAAATAAACGCTTACCAGTGATTACAGTTAATGAAGAGTAGAAAACTTATTAAAAATTTAAGGTCTCTTATTCTATATATTGAATACTACCACATACATATTTCATATTTCCTATAATTCATAAGACATTTTCTCTCTCTTTTTCTAATTTCTCAATTAAATTATTCTCTTATGAAAATATTTCATTTCTTTCTATTCTTTGTAGAAGAACATGGCATCCGAATGTTACTACACCATAGTTCTAGCCATGCCCATGGGAACACCGAGGAAAGCATCAAGACTGGCACTAGTTAAGCTTAAACTTAATAGGGAATGATTCCTTTTTTGACAATACTTTTAACCACTACGAGGCACTACCTGCGAGCAATTGTAGTGATGAACAATAAGTACAAGGGTTAAAGATGTAATAGTCAAACCGGGATTGGAAGGTTTGATGAAGTGCGAAAAAAGACTACACAAAGGCTTCAGGACGCAATGAATCAATGCTACAACATAACGAGAAAGAGCGCAAACTTAATTCATGCAGCCGCAAGGAGGTTCACAAGTTGTGTTGCATAAATCGAAGGTACACGACCAACGCCATGATGCTAACGCGATATGAGACCAAAATTGGACGTAATGTTAGCAGAGCTACGGATGCATCACGAACAACATTGGAAATTCAGTGCAACCAATGGGATAAATATCAAATCACATAATATAAATGACCGCTGAAGAGAAACTCTAGGAAAATACAAAATATCTATAAAAGAAGGAGTTGGTCTAGGTCAAAAAGTGTGTCAAATTGTGGTTTGAGATTTGAGAGAAAAAGATACTCAAAGAGGATTACGGCGAAAGAGTTTGCGAGAAACACTAAATCAACTTTTCTTCATAGTTTTAGTGGTAGAGTTGTTGAACTCGAGATTTTGTAACAAAACTACCCCATGTTATGAGTAGTGAGTAGCTTAGATTATGAATATGTTTCTTTGATTTATTTGAGTATTGTTTGATTTACAACGTGTTTAAATGATTCGTTTTATTGGCATAATAGGACTAACTCATGCAGGTTTATGAGAAGCCAAAGTAGTGGTGTTAAACTATTCATGTTTGAACTGGTTTTGTGACGGTGGCTAACTAACGAGAAAACCATGCACAATACTCAGATCACACTAATTCATATCTTTACTCAGAGAAATATCAAAATTGGATTATATACTTGATCTCTCTTCTAAAGCGATTGTCAACAGGGTTGTTTGTGCTAACGTTCTAGGACATTAGAGGCTTAGAGATTTATAGTGTGGATAACTCTAGTTGTAGGTCATGGATCTATTAAACACCAAATAACTCAACAAGACTCGATAGCTTAAGGGAATATATGTGGTTTGTCTATGAAGCACTTAGTGAATATGTACTGAAACCGAACCCCAAACACATATGTCAATCATCTTTTTTACAACCATAATCAACCAACGATCAATCTTCTTCAATTTTGTCAATTTGTATAGCTTTGCAATTTACTTCCCTAGGTAGCTTTAGTTCAAGTAGTTTAATTCAGATTCTTGTTTTTGTCTTTACATTTAAGTTGATTCTAGAATATAATCATCCACTCTCTTGAGACTCGATTCTTGGGACATAATTTAATTTTCATTTTATTATTACTTGACAATGCACTTGTGAACATGCAAGAGTAGCTATTATTGCATATATCATTAAAAGTTAAAACTACACTCGCTCGCCACACATCACTATTATTCGAAAGATGAATGACAATATTAGGGGTTTGAGAAGGGCTTATGAAACAAGACATAGATCAAGTGGTATGATAAGTGACTTTTTGTATCTAGTAGGAACTGTCATTGATGCCATTATGATTAACATCAGGATTAAGGACTAAAGCAAATCGAGGATAAGGGATACCATCAACAACAGTAGCAACAAAATGAGTAGGCTAATCGGTAGGAGTCACATAGCTGAGGTGACCGTGAGACTACTAAAAAGCCAAAAACCGACAGGGGAATTGACCATAGGAGCCTTAGAGAGTTATACTTGTTCATTGAATGAGCACTATTATGACTTCTACCCATGGGGCCTACCATCCAAGTGGATAATCATTGAGTTGAAAGATTTTGTCCACAGTGTAACTTGAGTAACCACAATGTGTTCACTTAAGCTTCTTCATATCCTAAGAGAAAGGCACTTTTCTTCTACCAACAGTGTTTTGGGGGTTAAAACCAGGTTTATTATGAGATTCATGAGGATGTTGTTTTTGTTAAACATAGCCATAACATCTGCAAAATCTGGAACATAAGTTAAGTTTTTCTGATTCTCTGCTTGTATGCATATAGATTTAACTATTGAAAACCAGGGAGAGGATTCATCATAATGATCTGACTCCTGATAGCAGCTTATGTCTCATTCAAACCAGTGAGAAATTTCAAAACACAATCATATTGTTGAATATTATCCATCCATTTGTTCACTTCACACATGCTATGTCCACGAGAATAAGCAATCATATGCCTTGAAGCTGTTTTATGGTGGAAAGTGATTTTCGTAGTTGATAAACAGCCGATCCACCAGTGCAATCGTAACGTGCTTTAAGCTCATTCCACAGATCTAATGCCGTGTTAAAAAAAATACGGGCTAGGTTTGATTTCTTTTGATACCAAATTGTTTAACCATTGCAGAACTAGATTATCAGCGTGAATCTAACAAACGAGATTAATTGGATCAGATTAAGGGGGAAATTGGAAGAGTGCCATCAATAAAATAAAGCTAGTTTTTTTTACGTATTTGAACATTGCACCACCATGACAGATAGTTTGTGCCTTTAAAATGCTCACCAACAATTGAAGAACCAATTGAATTGTGCTATTCTAAAAAGTACACGGATGATGAATCTTCACTAGGATTCTGATCGAGAACCATAAATGAAGTACATGTACTTGCATGCAACGTTATTTTGAGGAGACGATCAAAAAATAACCGGTGATAGAAGAGAAAACAGAAAGTAATGATAGGAGATCGTGAAAAACAACAGCGGAATAGGATTGAAAACTCAGTCAAACGATACCATATTGAATTTCATGCGATGTGAGTGTAGATTAACATGATCAGATCAAAAATCAACAAAGAATTGAAATATCGCATTGTACTGCATTGTGTAGAACTTTACAACGTTGAATTGGAGAGAATTTTGTTATGAAAGGAATCTAACTCTCCAAAAGTGTGTTGTGTAGTGATGATTACATATACTTTAGTTTAGGTGCCTCTGGAGCGCCTCTCTATTGTTTACAAATGTAATTGGATTTTAGCTCATTAAACCGAACTTCCTTGATTGGAAATAGGGGTAATTACATTAAACCCCCATTGTATAGTCCATTTTTTAGTCAACCACCTTAACTTTGTTTTGACTCAGTCAACCCCCCATCGTATGCCAAAATCATCACTTTACCCCAAGTCAATTTTGTGCACTTTTTTCAGGGGTATTTTCGTCAAATGTCAAAAAAATTTATAACTTTTTTAAAAAATAAAAAAATTTATTAATCGACAAATATTAATTTTCGCCAAAAAAATGTTTTTTTTGACAACATTTTTTTTCCGACAACTTTTTTTTTCGACAAATTTTTTTTCGACAAATTTTTTTTTTCGACAATTTTTTTTTTCGGCAAATTTTTTTTTTCGACAATTTTTTTTCGAAAAAAAAATTGTTGAAAAAAAATATTTGTCGATTAATAAATTTTACATTTTTAAAAAAATAAATATTAAAAATTTTGACATTTGACGAAAATACCTCTGAAAAAAGTGCAAAAAGTTGACTTGGGGTAAAGTGATGATTTTGGCATACAATGTGGGGGGTTGACTGAGTCAAAACAAAGTTAAGGGGGTTGACTTAAAAAGGGACCATACGATGGGGGGTTTAATGTAATTACCCCTTGGAAATATGAGTGTGTTAGTTAACGACTAACAATAATTTCAATATTTGCCCATAATAGAAATTAAGTCTTCTATTTTGTGCACTAAGAAATAATCATATGAAGGCTCTTACAATGTTTTACCTTTTTTGATTCGCTTGGTTCTAGTAGTGATATTTACATGTCGCCTTCAATTCTTATGACAGGCGGCTGTTGAGCTGCTAAAGGATGGAATCGACTTGGTAACAGATGCAGACTTCCTTGTCTTCATGTATATTAACCTTCAGGGGCGTCTCTATAGATTTCCCTACCTAGGGGATGTTACTTCCATTAAACTAAACCTCGAGGAGGTATAGTACGAGTGTTTCTCTTATATTACCTAAAATAACAATAATAATGTAAGACAACTTTTGATTGATTACAGTCCGATGGTAAACTCGTCGTAGCTGATAAGTTTTCAGAGCCTGTTTGCTAGCTGCCTATGACGGTGGCAAACTCGGTACCATGCTTGAAGGTCATACTGGATCGAAAGAATGGCAGTATGAAAGAATGGGTACATTAAGGGCTTCGGGAAATCAGTGAAACGCAAGGTGTGTTTTCTTAAAGAAACGTTATAGCTAATCATATCTTCTTCTGTATAAAAGATTTACTCATGGCAGAAAATATTAATTCAAGAAAAATCTCTCTTCATGCCCCTTCGAGTTTTACTGAAGGAAAACTGCAAGGACCTGATATGGGATCGGGTATACTTCTTGTCCATAAAACTGGAAGCTGTTGTATCGTAGCACTCGAAGCAAGGTTGGTGACATTTTAAAATACTTAGAGAAGTTGAGTGGTAATCGCTTAGTGAGGAAAAACCCGCAGCGGAGCCAGTGGGAGGAGAAATTCACTATACATAACTCATCAAATTTGGTTGGACAACCGATACGATCCAGGTCCTGAGCTCATTTACTGAAATCGATACTGACTCGGTATCTGGTAGGCAATCGTTTACCGAATCCATCGATTGATTTGGTAAACAATCTGCTCTTAATGACTCGGTAACCGCGAACCCAGTCTCTAAACATACATCGTCTTCCCCGCCCAAACAAAGTTGGGGTTATTATAAACTGTCATTTTCGGTGCGTACGGTGATGGCGATTATTGAAAAACAGAAGAGGAAGGAACACAGACTGTTAGAAGCAATCAACCAAAGTTTCGGGCCAAATATCTTTTGGTCAAAACAATGTGTCGATATCAGGCAAAACAATTAAGAAGATTGTTTCTGCTGTTGCCCAGCTTAACTAACCTCACATGTCAATGAAAGAACACATATCTTTCAAAGTAAAAAGAGCTTGGAATTGGTAGAAATGACTAGTTCCAACTTCCACAAGAATAGAAGCCTTTGTACACTTATTTATGACTACTCATTTTCTCTACTCCACCAACTGTTCAACAATCCTAAAGTTGTAACGACTTTCTTTTGACATCAAGCTCATCTTGCAGCCATGAATTTGTACATCTTTTCGATTTCCTTCATTTTCTTGATCCCTTCTACACTATCATTATTATTCAACTATTCCACGATCGACATTAACGATACTCACGCCATAATTACCTCAGGCGACGCTGGCATCCCAAGCCAGGGCATTCAGGTTACACCAAACGACGCGACTTTACGTAATCAGGTTGGCCGAGCAACGTACATCGATCGACTCCACTTATGGGACAACAGTTCAGGCAATCAAGCAGATTTGTCCACTCATTTCTCCTTTGTAATTGATTCCGAAGGTAACAGTAACTTCGGCGATGGCCTCGCCTTTTTCTTGGCCGCATCTGTTGCTATTCCGCCTAGTTCTACTGGTGGAGGACTTGGTCTTTTGAATTATTCAACTAATGGCTCAATCTCAGATGTAATGTCAGAGAGATTTGTTTCCGTGGAGTTTGATACGTATCACAATAGTTGGGATCCCACTGATCATGTTGTGCATGTTGGTATTAACATCAACTCCTTGACATCTGTCAAAACTGCAATATGGAATAATAACATATCTCTTGGAAGAGAAAATGATGCTTGGATTAGATACAACGCTAATTCAAAAACTCTCACGGTTGATTTTACCGGTTTTGAAAGTAACCAAAAAAATCGTAATAGCCTGAGCTATGTTGTTGATCTCAGTAAGCACTTGCCTGAATCTGTCTTTTTTGGCTTCTCGGCTGCAACAGGATCACTGTTCCAGAAAAACGTCGTCAGATCTTGGGACTTCTCTTCAAGTTTAGAACCTCGTAGTAGTTCTATTTCTTACGGAAGAAGAGGAAAGATAAGAATAAGAAGAAAATCGAAGATGATCGTTTCGCTGATTTGTCTATGGATAAACAATTTGAGAAGGGTAAGGGAGCTAGAAAGTTTTCACTCAGTGAACTGGTCGATGCAACAAGCAACTTTGCAAAGGGAAATAAGATTGGAGAAGGTGGCTTTGGTGGAGTTTATAGAGGTTTCTTACGAGAGACAAATTCCTACGTTGCAGTGAAGAGAGTGTCCAAGGGATCTAAACAAGGGATCAAAGAATATGCATCGGAAGTCAAGATCATCAGTCAACTGAGGCACAAGAATCTCGTGCAACTCTTTGGTTGGTGCCATGAAAGCGGCGAACTACTTCTCGTATACGAGCTTCTCCCTAATGGAGGCTTAGATTCTCATCTCTTCAAAGAAAACTCTACACTAAACTGGGAAATCAGGTCCAAAATAGCGCAAGATCTGGCGTCGGCTTTGTTATATTTGCACGAGGAGTGGGATCAATGCGTGGTGCATAGAGACGTAAAAACGAGCAACATTATGTTGGATGCAAACTTCAATGCCAAGCTTTGTGATTTCGGTTTAGCCAGACTCGTGGATCATAAAAAGGGATCTCAAACAACGCTTCCGGCTGGCACGTTTGGCTACATGGCTCCTGAATGTTTCAACAATCTAAGGTCCAGCAAAGAATCCGATGTCTTTAGCTTTGGAGTCGTGCTATTAGAAATTGCCAGTGGGAGAAAAGCATACGACTTCTGCGATGAAGAAAAAACACAAAAGTTGGTCCAGTGGGCGTGGAACCTCTACGGTGTAGGAAATATTCTAGACGCGGTTGATCCAAGAATAAGCACACAATTTGTTGAGCAAAAACTGGAACATCTGATGGTCGTCGGTCTGTGGTGTGCTCATCCGGATAAAAGCCAACGACCATCAATGAAACAAGCTATCCAGGTACTTAACGTAGAAGCTACATTGCCCATTCTCCCTTGTACGATGTCCGTGGCATCGTATTACTATCCGACGTTTTCAAATGCAGGCTTTTCTGTTGCAAGTGATTCTACAAGTGGCATCAATACTTCAAATTTAACCACATCTTCTGCAAGTTCAGCAGATCCATCTATCTGTCTTCTGGCCTAGCTCCTAATTGTTGGGGCGGTTGTTTAATATTCAAGTGGAGCATTGTGCAACCCCATTTTCTTCCTAGTGCAGCAATGATGGGGCGGCTCCTTTGTTTATTATGGTGCTAAAATGCTGACCGGTTGAATTGATTATTATTGGTGCAACATTTGTTCTCCCTATAAATATGCAGCCTTCGGTTGATTCAATTCATCCCAAAAACATTACTAATCTTCTCTTATACACAATTAGTAATATAAAGAGTGGTTTAGAGTGTTGTAATTGTGAGGTAAAAATAGAGAGTTTGTACGACTTTACTACGGTAAAAGTCGGAGTATTGTAATTCCTATTTTACACTCATAGTGAAGTTCTTCTACCTTGCCCGTGGTTTTTTACCCTAAAGTAATTTGGGGTTTTCCACGTAAAATCTGTGTGTCGTATTTTTCCGTCTTTTCAATTATTGTCATGTTTTCGCTCTATCGAGAAGGGTCCAATTTATAACAAGTGGTATCAGAGCCTCGGTTCATATCCGGGGTCTCGGTGATATCTGTGGGTATCGTACTGAAATTATTTTTTCAGTAACGGTGGTACGTGATAGAAGCAATGACGGCGAAATTCGAGATCAAAAAATTCAACGGGAATAATTTCTCGTTGTGGAAGCTGAAGATCAAAGCCATCTTACGGAAAGATGGGTGTCTCGCGGCGATCGGCGACAGGCCGGTGGAAATCACAGATGATACAAAGTGGAACGAGATGGATGGCAACGCTATCGCAAATATTCACCTGGCGTTAGGTGATGACGTGTTGTCAAGCGTTGAGGAGAAGAGGACAGCTAAGGAGATATGGGATCATCTCAACAAGCTGTATGAGGCAAAGTCCCTACACAACAAATTTTTCCTTAAACGGAAATTGTACACACTGAGGATGGCGGAATCTACCCCGGTAATTGAGCACCTCAATGTTCTAAATACTCTATTTTCTCAATTGACGTCGTTGAGTCATAAAATAGAAGTGGTTGAACGTGCTGAAATTCTGCTGCAAAGTCTGCCCGATTCGTATGACCAGCTTGTCATCAACTTAACAAATAATGTCCTCACGGATTATTTGGTCTTCGACGTTATTGCAGCCGCTATTCTGGAAGAAGAGAGTCGACGCAAAAACAGAGAAGACAGGGAGGCAGGTTCGCAACAAGCAGGTGCCTTGTCGGTGACAAGAGGGAGAACGACGGAGCGCGGTGCAAGTGGGAGTAAGAAACAGGGGAGATCCAAGTCAAAGACCAAGGGCAGTTGTTGGCACTTGGCACTGTGGCAAGAAAGGTCACTTGAAGAAGGACTGTTGGAATCTTAAGGATTCGAACAAGAAGAGTTCTGATCCTCAGGGGAACGTTGCTAGCACTTCAGATGATGGTGATGTACTATGCTGTGAAGCAGCAACAACTATTCGAGGTATGCGTGGCTTCGATGATGTATGGCTTATTGATTCAGGAGCTAGTTTTCATATGACTCCCCGGAGGGAGTGGTTTCATGAGTATACACCGATCGCTGGAGGATCTGTGTATAGTTGCAAAAATGAACCTTTGAGAGTTGTTGCCATTGGTACGATCAAGCTGAAGATGCATGACGGGATTGTTCGGACCATTCGAGATGTCCGACACGTGGAGGGATTATGCAAGAATTTGTTGTCTTATGGACAATTGGATGATCTTAGTTGTGAGATTGGTTCGCGAAACAAGATCATGAAAGTTAAAAGGGGTGCGCTTGTACTGATGAAGGCGGACAAGATTGCCGGAAACTTATACAAGGTACAAGGGAGGGCTCTGCAAGTGGGAGAAGCTTCAGTGGCTTCATCCGAGTCGATTGAGAAATCATCAATGATTTGGCATCAGCGGCTCGGGCATATGTCGGAACAAGGCATGAAGGTTCTTGCAGAGAAGAAACTACTTCCGGGCCTCACAAAGGTATCTTTAGCTTTTTGTGAGCATTGTGTTGTTGGCAAGCAACATCGTATAAAGTTTCTTAGTTCAGATTCTAGAAGTAAAGTCATTCTAGAATTGATTCACTCTGATGTGTGGCAAGCACCAGTACTATCCCTGGGAGGTGCAAAGTATTTTGTGTCTTTTATAGATGATTATTCCAGGAGATGTTGGGTGTACATGATCAAGAGTAAGGCCGAGGTGTTCACGATGTTCAAGACGTACAAAGCGCTGGTGGAACTTGAATCTGGGAAAAAGATCAAGTGCCTGAGATCTGACAATGGAGGGGAATATACTGGCAAGGAGTTAGACGACTTCTATAAAGATGCTGGGATTAAGAGGCAGTTTACTGCGGCATACACTCCGCAGCAGAATGGGGTGGCAGAGCGGATGAACAGGACCTTGTTGGATAAAACAAGAGCCATGATGCAGACTGTAGGATTAGAAAAGCCGTTCTGGGCAGAAGCAATCAATACCGCATGTTATGTGGTGAACCGATCTCCGTCAACAGCACTGGGGCTGAAACCACCGGTGGAGGTGTGGACAGATAAACCAGTTGATTATTCTAATCTCCATGTATTTGGGAGTCCCGCTTATGTTATGTTTAATACTCAAGAAAAACGAAGTTGAACCCAAAATCCAGGAAGTGTTTGTTCTTAGGGTATGCTAAAGGAGTAAAGGGGCATCGCTTGTGGGACCCCACTGCCCACAAGATTGTTGTAAGAAGGGATGTTATCTTCACGGAAGATAAGAAAGGAAATGATAGCAGCAAAGGAGAAGATCCATAAACTACGACAGTAGTAGTCGAGAAGGATGCCGAGCAGGAGGGTCCTGCTGAACCAGAGCATGAACCTGAGGAGACAACGGAGTCTGGAGTCACGGGGATACGTCGATCGACACGTGTCAGGAGACCACCAGGCTGGCACTCAGACTATTCTATGGAGAACAATGTTGCATACTGTCTTTTAACTGAGGACGGGGAGCCATCAACTCTCCAGAAAGCAATGAGTAGTTCAGATGCAGGTCAGTGGATGGCAGCAATGCAGGAGGAAATTGAAGCACTCCATAAGAATAAGACATGGGAACTTGTGTCTCTACCACAAGGGAGGAAACCCATTGGCAACAAATGGGTGTACAAAATCAAACGTAACAGTGATGACCAAGTGGAGAGGTATCGTGCACGATTGGTGGTGAAAGGATATGCTCAGAAGGAGGGGATTGATTTCAACGGAATATTTTCTCCAGTGGTCCGAATGACAACTGTGCGGGTGGTTCTGGCGATGTGTGCTACATTTGATTTATATCTTGAACAGTTAGATGTAAAGACGGCTTTTCTTCATGGTGATCTTGAAGAAGAGATTTATATGCTCCAACCGGAAGGATTTATTGAAGAAGGAAAAAAGAACTTGGTTTGCAGGTTGACCAAATCTTTGTACGGTCTCAAACAGGCGCCGAGGTGTTGGTACAAAAGATTTGATTCATTCATAATAAGCCTTGGATACAACAGACTGAATGCAGATCCTTGTGCATATTTCAAGAGATCTGGTGATGACTTTGTTATTTTACTGTTGTATGTTGATGACATGTTGGTTTCAGGCCCCAACAAAGCTCGTATTGAAGAACTGAAGGCTGAACTGGCTAGGGAATTTGAAATGAAGGACTTAGGACCAGCAAACAAGATTCTAGGTATGCAAATCCACCGAGACAGAAATTGCAGGAAGATTTGGCTTTCTCAGAGGAACTATCTGTTGAAGATTTTGCGGCGGTTCAGTATGCAAAATTGTAAGCCAATCTCTACCCCTCTTCCTTTTAATTTCAAGTTATCCTCAAGTATGTGTCCTAGCAGTGAAGAAGAGAGGAGGGAGATGTCTCGAGTACCGTATGCATCAGCAGTGGGAAGTTTAATGTTTGCTATGATCTGTACTAGACCAGACATTGCACATGCAGTGGGAGTGATTAGTCGATACATGGCGGATCCGGGAAGAGAGCGTTGGAATACAGTAAAGAGAGTTCTAAGATACATTCAGGGAATCTCAGATGTTGCATTATGTTATGGAGGATCGGGTTTTACCGTCAAGGGCTATGTTGATTCTGACTATGCATGTGATCTTGACAAAAGCAAGTCCACGACAGGATATGTGTTTACTCTTGCTGGAGGTGCAGTGAGTTGGGTTTCAAAGTTACAGTCGGTTGTTGCGACATCAACAACGGAGGCTGAATACGTGGCAGCTACGCATGCTAGTAAAGAGGCAATTTGGTTGAAAATGGTTCTGGAGGAACTCAGGCACAAACTAGAGAGTACTTCTCTATTCTGTGACAGTCAGAGTGCGTTGCATCTTGCAAGGAATCCAGCGTTTCATTCCAAGACAAAGCATATTCGGGTAAAATAGGAATTACAACACTCCGACTTTTACCGTAGTAAAGTCGTACAAACTCTCTATTTTTACCTCACAATTACTACACTAATGAGTATGTATATGCTTGTTTAGATATTTGATAGATTTATATGTATTTTTCAAGGGTTTGTTTTCTTTGGCGTGATGAGGTTCAACTGCATAGTAAGTCTTGACAAACATTCCGATGAGTTGTATAGTAAAATGGTATCTTTTTGTGTAAATGTCTTGTGCATGGTTTATAGGTTAGGTATTTTCGTAACTGGTACCGTCAACCGTGTGTATATATAACAATAAAGACGCATTATTCTTATCATTTTATCAATTTGTCTATGTAAGTTCATATAATTATTAAATCAATTTTTGAGTTTTAAGGAAGTTGTCTAGTCTTGATAAACAACTCTAGTACTTGTAAGAAAGCATGAATAAGTGCTAAATGGATTCTTCGTCTCTAATTCTTTAACGGTAAGCACCTGACCTCATCATGGGTTGTGATTTTATAAAATAATTAAAATTGCGTGGATCGGGATTGATACTTATTTTCGCAGTGTTAAACTGAGGTTGCTTTAACACGGATCACTTCTTAGAATGTTAAACTGGTGTTGCCTTAACACTGCAATAAATTGATCTTCTTGACAGAGAATATAGCAACGGAAAATTAAAGAACTCAAGAAAATAAGTTTCAAAAGATTATAAGGGTTTAGAATCTTCTTGCCTTAGGCAAACTAATTACTATGACTAATAATTTTAACAAAAGGTTTGTCACAACTCTCAAGCTCGCACTCTAAGTTGTTCGAACTCAATCAAGCAAACAAAGAACAACTCATTAACTCTAAAAACTAGATTTAACTTGTTATTCTCAAACCTCGATAAAGCAAGACAAAAACGCAACAACTAATGATCTAGTCTCTCTGGATTATTCAACTCTATGTCTTGTCTTTGGCTTGATGAACTCCATCACTTTATATAGTAGTCTCGAAACTTGATTTCCAAGGTATGTAGTACACAGTTTTGGTAATTCTTCGAGCCTCATGTCGAACTCTTCCTCTTTTTAGTCTCAGATTCCTTCTTGAATAATGTTCCAATAATTAGACTGAGTTCTAATTAGGAAAGTCACATTTTCAATTCAGAGATCATCCTAGAGAGTTTTCTAGTTACACTTGGACTCCAAAACTTTTCTTCTTTAACAACCGTGTTCGGCCAATAAGAATCTTCTTACACAAGGGAACTTCTTGCATTAGCTTACGTTTAAGCTTGATCTTGAAACATACAAAGTCAACTAAAACCGTCGAACTTCATTAATAGGTGAATAAAGACAAAACATATATATTTACAAGATGAAAATCTCAATGTTAAAAAGTTTATGTTTTCGATGTTAAATCAACATTGTCACTCCATGTTATTATAACATTGACCAGAGAACTTGCACTTTCAATATTAACAACAATTACCAAAATATAACATATATTTTCAATGCATATTCCACTCACTCCCGAGTATAGACAAAACGGGCACCCCACAAAAATGACTGAGGGCCGAAAAAATGGTACCCCGGGGTCACGACTAACAAACGCCCCACTAAGGGTATACAGCCTGGACAAAAGACCCGGGTACACCTTACTCATCCGCCCAATGTCACCTACACTACCATGTACCCTTAAGAATCTAAAATGCCCCCCTCCCCCGGGTCAAAACGACCCACCAATAAGCTAATCCCGCTACCCGTATTCCACGAGTCTCACAATAAGAGTCTCTCGGCCGCTAGCGTCCAACACTTAACTAAGTCACTGTGAGAAAGAAAAGCAGTACAAAACAACAAGGGAAAGAGTGGAAACAAGGAAGGTCTTATGGGTACACCTTACTCATCCGCCAAATGTCACCTACACTACCATGTACCCTTAAGAATCTAAAAAGGCTCCCTCCCCCGGGTCAAAACGACTCACCAATAAGCTAATCCCGCTACCCGAATTCCACGAGTCTCACAATAAGAGTCTCTCGGCCGCTAGCGTCCAACACTTAACTAAGTCACTGTGAGAAAGAAAAGTAGTACAAAACAACAAGGGAAAGAATGGAAACAAGGAAGGTCTTACGGGTACACCTTACTCATCCGCCAAATGTCACCTACACTACCATGTACCCTTAAGAATCTAAAAAGCCCCCCTCTCCCGAGTCAAAACGACCCACCAATAAGCTAATCCCGCTACCCGAATTCCACGAGTCTCACAATAAGAGTCTCTCGGCCGCTAGCGTCCAACACTTAACTAAATCACTGTGAGAAAGAAAAGTAGTACAAAACAACAAGAGAAAGAGTGGAAACAAGGAAGGTCTTACGGGGAAGATCGCTCACTAGCAACTCGAAAATGGCGACCCGGAGATAACGCAACTCGGAAGATCCCTCATCATCCACCCGAAGATAATGCAACTCGAACGGTTTATCACCAGCAACTCGGAGATAACACAACGTGGAGATAACACGACCCGACTTAAAGGAGATGCCAACTACTAACATTAATGGCAGCTCCCAACTACTCGCTATTAAGGAAGACGACCCTACCTAATTGGCCAAAGACTACGATTAGGCATGGATCAAAATTTCTGTGCGTTTCCTCGAAACGTATTGAAAAGTTTCCGTTTTTGACTTCACCGATACGAAATATACATGTAGTTTCAATGATAGTTATAATTACAATTTTACGAATTCTTCGAAACATACCGAAAAGTTCTCGAAATTTGAAGAAACATTTCTAATTTTTAGCTAACCGAAATGTACTCCCGAACCGAAATTTTTGTCCATGCGATTAGGGCAGCATGCGGAAAACCTCATCGACCCTCCCACACCCAGAACGACCATTGGAGTAGAGCTAGCCTATCCCTATTGGCTGAGAAAGCTCCTCAAGATGATAGCAGATGTAATTATCGTTTGATTAGAGAAACTCAGTCAAAATCACACCATTGGACAACTCTCGTCGACCCACTTCCATTGGCGCAGAAGGCCTTGTATAGCATTGGTCACCCTCGTTTCTAGAGTTATGAAGGAAGACCGACGACCATTGGAAAGAAGACTGCAAAACTAACACTATAAATAGCACTACACTCGACACCAAGAAGAGGACAAGATCACTCTAAGCTCACTACACCAACTAAGTCACCACACTTCTTGTACTTAGAAAAATACTTGAAAGTACTCTATATGTTTTAAGGTTTTTTAACCAATTATAAATGAGATTAGTTGATATTTAAATAAACCAAATAATTATAAAACGATATTAGAAATTTTACAAGTCTGAATCATTAAATTATACAAACGAAATTATTTTACAAATTTAAATTTTAAAGCAATATTATTATTTCTGAAACAAATATCTGAATTAGTTATCAATAGAATTAAGCGATATTTTTTTAAAATTATGGTTAAATTAGTAGATTAGGGAGCACGGGTCATTTATGAAAACCTTGAAAACAAAAATAAATGAGGCAGAGCACGGGCGCTATTTGGTTATCGGGCCAAATGGTATGTCAATAATATATCCGGATCGTAAAACGGGTATGCTCTTCTTCTTCTCCTCCTTATTTTTCTTTTTGAACTACTCCTTTGGAATTGAGTTGGAATTCTTTTTTTTTTTTTTTTGGTTTTTAGGTTTTCATCTCCATCGATGACCAATCATTGATTCTCCTTTTCATTATTCATTTCCTACGAATCTTAATCGAAAAATGATTATTTATTAATTGGTGTTATGTTTTTTTTGAATTTTGTGGATTAGGAAATTATTTAAGACTGCATTATACTACTACTACTGTTTACTGTTTTTAGTGAAAATAAAAGTGTAGTTGGGAGTTTGGGCATTTTTGCATTTTTGTAAGAGTATATATAATTTGTGTATATAATATAGTTGCCTCCATGTTTATTTCAGAGTTTTGATGACTTTTTAGCAGATATAACTAACTAACTCAAGAATTGAATTACTAGTTTCAAATAAAAAAACTTTCTGATTGTATTTGTACATCGGTTTCAGTTTATGATTGCAATGGATTGGAGAGACAAAGTCCGGATACTATCCACTTTACACCGGCTACTAGTTTTCCGATGCTCCTTCTTTACATGTATGCTATACATGGTCCACATGGCACGCGGTGCCCAGAATCGTCGTCGCAAGCGATACAATATGATAGCAAGGATGGATCAGCAATCCAAACACATGGAAAGGCTATTCAAACTTTCTGACGCTGACTGCATAGCCAATTTAAGAATGGATAGGAGAGCCTTCTTTAAGCTGTGCTGCCTTCTACAACAAGGAGGGATACGAAACAAAAAATATGTAACTGTAGATGAACAAGTTGCCATGTTCTTATCCGTCCTAGCACACCATGGGAAGAACCGAAAAGTAGGTTGTGATTTTGAGCGATCTGGCCACACTGTGAGTACATATTTCAACAGTACATTAAATTCACTGATTAGAATTTTTAAGCTCCTCCTAGCTAAGCCGGAGCCGGTGGTGGCCACTGACGAGGAGTCTGACACGTGGAAATGCTTTCAGGTGAAACAACTTACTCTTTTCATTTAAATAAACATATGAGATCTGTTTTGAACTTATATTTTCAAGTATTAACATTTGAATTCGAAAGGGTTGTCTGGGTGCTCTGGATGGGACATATATAAAGGTAACGGTGAGTACGATGGATAAGCCCAAATATATTACTAGTAAAGGAGAAACAGCTGTCAATGTCCTCGCTGTTTGTGATAGAAACATGAAGTTTACATACATCTTGTCTGGTTGGGAGGGATCAGCATCCAACAGTACCGTGCTTTGTAATGCGGTGACTAGGGAAAACGGGTTGAAAGTTCCAGCAGGTGTAACTGTGTTTCTGTGTGTACTAATATCTCGTTGTATCAGTAGGTAGTTACGTACCACCTATCAGTTTCCTTGACAATTTTACTTTTGCAGGTAACTACTATCTTTGTGACTCTAGCTACCCAAATGAGAAAGGATTTCTTACACCTTACCGTGGTAAGAGGTACCACTTGAAGGACTATGAAAAAGATTTTGTTCCCAAAGATTACCAAGAATACTTCAATATGAAACATTGCAAAGCAATGAAAGTCATAAAGAGAGCATTCAATCTTCTGAAAAAAAGGTGGGGTATCCTTAGGAGTAGTACGCGTTACCCTATTAAGGTGCAAAATCATATAATAATGGGGTGTGCGCTCCTTGAAAACTTCATCCGCATGGAAATGCCGGTGGACCCTCTGGAAGATGAGTTGGAAGACACTGCGGATGAGACGGACGACATGGATGAAGACTTTGCTGGGTTTGCTGAAACGTCTTCTGAATGGAGCAATTGGCGAGATAGTTTGGCGCAAGAAATGTTCAATACTTGGCAAGCCAACTGGTGATTTCATCTGTGCCAATAGTTCAACTAACTGAGAGATTAGGATTTTGACGTATGCGATAGCTGTATAGTTTTTGATATATAGTAAGCACAACAGTTGTGGTATTATTATTGGTGAAAGCAGTGGGTCATATGATGTTAAGGTGATTTTGCTACTTGGACATTGTAGTTCTTATCTTCCCATCTCTTTATCTGATTATTTACATATATAGGATCCCAATTTTGCTCCTTTTATTTAAATATTATGATTTGGTTTCCTTTTTGTTAGTTAGAAAATGGGTTTTTGGCAGTTCGCCTCAACACAGGAAAATGTACTTCTGATATTGCAAATTAGCATTTTTTCGATAAATTCATTTACCTATATACATATAAACAGGCATTGTGCAAGTAGCAGAACAATAAAAGGAAAATGGAAGGGGGGTGGGCAAACTATGCGCCACGAGTTCGGGAAATCATAATTGTTAACACGGCACTTCTTGACAGATATTTACTAAATCATTCTCTGGCAAGTATGAATGTGAAAATGAGTTAATCATTGATCCAAAAAAGTATCTAATGAATAGTTCTGCGAAGATCTCAGACTGTCTTTTATTAAGTGTATTGAAATGCAGGTTGTAATTTTTTTTTTTACGCTGAAACATTTTGATAACTAGATAGTGGTGGGATTCAAACCCAAGACCTCTTTAGCAAGAACTCTGATAGCATACAAGATTTTAAGTTAATTGATCACAAAGATACAAGTGCAAAGCTACAATCTTAATGACGATAAATGAATCACTAAAAAGATAAGTACAAAGTGATGATGCAATATCGTCCGGTGGCCCGTGGAGTCAGGAAGAGTTGGGGATATTGTCACTGAAATTTGTTCAGAACGCCTATATCGAATTTGAGAAAAATGAGGCAATATTATTTTATTAAGGCTGTTGAGTGAATTGCAAGGGGGGTTGTGTGGGGAGATAGCTACTTTTTGTAGAGAGTGTTTTTTTTACTGTTTTGTTAAGTACAATAGAGTGTGTGTGGTAAATTTGGCAAAAGTGCACTTGTTCTTTTGATGCTGAAATGAAGGGTTATTTATAGCGCTAGCCTTGAGGCTTCGTTCAATGGGGACCGATCTTCCGTCATAATTCCTGGTGGTGGCGATGGCTAACGCTGCGAGGGTCTTCTGCGCCAATTAGGATTGGTCTTCTGTCTTAACTCCGAGTGGTAGCGATGGCCAATGCTGTGAGGGTCTTCTGTGCCAATGGACTCGTCTGGCACGGAACGCCCAATAACGTGAGTTGACTGAATTGGATAATGATGATGTCTGCTCCAATCGTCTTGTGGGTGGGTCTGAACCAATGAGGGAGGGTCGGTCCTGCACCAATCGCTGGTCTGGATTGGTAAGATTTGTTGCTTTATGCTCCAATAGCCGTTTCAGACCAATGGGGTATGGTCTTCCATTATAATGAGGGGGTGGTTGGGAGCTGCTTTAAATATGGGTAGTTGACACTTTCTTCGAGTCGTGTCGGGTTGTCGTGATGTTCGGTTTCGTCTGGAGGGTCTGGCTATCCTCCGAGTCGTGTTTATCCCCATATGTTCCGAGTGGGTTCTTTGAGTCGTGCTTCGTCCGAGTAGCTGCGAGATCTCTCGAGTTATGTCTGTCTTTGCTTCGTTATATTGAGACCGTAGATGATAGGTCTTTTTCCTTCGACCCTTCCTTGTATTCACTCGTGTCCTTATTGTTTTGTATTGTCTTGCTTCCTCAAAGATATGTTGGCTAAGTGTTGGATACTACTACCTGGGGATCCCTTATCGCGGGTCCCGTGAGATCCGGATGGAGTTAGCTAATTTTAGGGGGTCGACGCATCGACCTTGGGGGTGGATGGTGGGTGGACTCTCGTGACCTTCCTTGCGGGTACCCCTGGTCATGGGTGACTCTGGGCCGTTATGTGTAATATACCCGGGTCTTTTGATCTGAGCCGTATACCCTTATTGAGGTGTTAGCTGGTCGTGACCCGGGGGTACCTTCTCCGCGTATTTAGACTGTGGACCCTTATTGGGGTGTTAGTTGGTCATGATCCGGGGGTAGCCCTTGGTCGTTTTTGTGGGGTGCCCGTTTTGTCTCTTTCCCAGTGCGTGACGGATTATGCATCATCAGAGTCCCCCCAGTTCCGAGTGTATTTCGTAAATATCATGAGTCCCCCCCAGTTTTTTGTCTTCATTCATCCGAGCTCCTTTTGTTTGACCTCTTTTTTCTCTCTTCTCCTTTCTTTTAAAAAGTTCTTTAATGGCATCACAGAGCAGTTCCGGCGAGTAGGCTGACGACATTGAGAGACGTGGGGCGAAGTCAGATATGGTGATTACAGGGGCGGCATCATCTCCTGTGGCTGAAGAGACTTCACGACGGCGTTGCGCCGCCTCGGGGATGGTGGAGGCATCCACCAAAATGGCAAAGAAATTAATGGCTGCGGCGGCGCCACCTAGGGTTTTGACGGAGGGGGTGAAGAGCACGGTGAAGTCATGTGAGGAGGTCGTGGCTGAGTTCACCAAGTACAGGGCAGATACCACCGACTTGGAAATTGAAGTGCCTCTGGAGCACAAGAAGGCGACCTCTCCCAATGAGGGTTACTACACGGTCTACTTTGTCTAGATCAAGGCAGGGTTGAGTTCCTTCCTTCCGATGTTCTATCGGGAGGTGTTTAAGGCATGTATGCTCTGTCCGAGTTAGCTCTCTCCCAACGGGTGGTCGACTCTTATATCCTTTGCCTTTATTAGCATGGCTTACAACTATCCTTGTCTGGTGCGCCAATTTTTTGGGGTCTTTGATCTAACGAGCTCCTCCGGGGATAAACTCTTCTACACCTTCTCCATGCGGAAGTTGACTAAGAGGGTCCTCCACGATCTTTCGGGGTCCCATAGTAGCTGGATGGAGAAGTTCTTTTTCCTTCGTCATTCCGACAAGGACGTCCTGTAGGGAGTTCCAAGGGCGTGGAATTTGGACCCCTGGATTCCCGCTAAGTACGATATCGCAGCAGCCACAGACCAGCTTTCAGCGAAAGGGTTTTTCCAGCAGGGCTTCAACTAGAATGAAATGTTATGGGTTGAAGTCTTCTCATCCCTTTACGCTGATTGTGGTCTGAACTATGTTACTGCTCTGGCTCCTTTCACCGGGGACAAGCATCCTCAAATAAGTAAGTCTCTGTGTAATTTTTCGAGCCTTATTCTCTTCAAGTTTTTCTTCCTATTGTTTAATAGGGCCTTTGCTGTTTCAATTATGTTCTGCTTGTAGAGGTTGCGATGGACAAACTGAAGTGCAAAGCTCCCATTCCTCGTCCATCCAAGAAGAAGAATACGATAGCCAAGAAGCCTCGGAGGACTAAGGGATCGGCCACTTCAGCCGCGTCGGTGAATGAGCCCTTGGAGAGTAGTGCTCGTGAGGGTCTATCTCATACAAGCCAATTGAGTGAGAAGAATTTGGGCCTATCTGCGTGGAAGCATCCCAGGGAGCAAGCCGAGGTATCTTCCAAGGACCCTATTATTCTGATGCAAGTTTCTGACGAGGAGGAGATTCCATCTGCCTAAGTCGGTGAAGCCCTACACCCTCTCATTTTTTCTGTTGATTTGCCTTTGGGGCCAAAGGAAGGTGATGAATGGCTTGTAGATGGCCCAGAGTGCGGCGGATAATGGCAGGGTTACGGAAGGCGAGCCATCCACACCTCAACTTCCGACTGCTGCGGTGGAGTCGGTTGCTGAGAGGTCGTCGTCTCCCATGCCTGAATGTCATGAGGCCGAGCCTTCTAGCCCTCCGCTGGTTCCTGGTTTGCTGTCCTCTACTGAGAAAGCCGTTACTCGGGGTACCATTGTGCCTCCCTTTTTGCAGTCTCTTCTGAATGATGCTGTGAATTTGAGGGAACAGACTCTTGGTCTTTCCCGAGAGGTGGCCTCTTTGGCATTTTCTCTGACCCCTTCTCTTCTGAGTCCCCATGCGTTTAACCTTGTTGCACAGATGTTTGCAGTCTTAGTGAGTATTTTTTTTTTGACATTTCCTTTTGTTTTATGTGCTAACTGCTGAAGTCTGTTCCTTTGTTGTTGTTACATGGCCCAATAGGATTGAAGGGGCTGCACATGCTTACGAGGAGGCTGCCCGTGAAAGGGACACCTTGAAGGCGAAGCTCAGAGAGGTTAAGGAGAAGGGTTGTGCAAGCTATCTTCGCTGATCCGAGTTATCCGCCCATGCTGAGGGTTTGTTGACCTGTGTGAGGGAGCTTGAGGAGTCGAAGTGACTTCTGAAGGAGCGTTTGGCCACCGTAGAGAAGGAGAAGGAGTCCTTCGTGGGGAAGGAGGCTGACTGGGCATGAAGAATTCAGTCTATGGAGGAAGTGGTGGAATCACTTTGCGGTACGCTGGCGAGGACCGTGGTGGAGCAGGACGAGAGGCTAGCGGCCCGAGAGAGGAAGGTCAAGGAGCAGTTCATCCCTTACTGTGATGCGCACCTGCTTTAGGTGGTCCAAGGCCTGCAAGAAGTTTGGCACCCAACTAAATTTTTTTCGCCCGGATGGTAGCCTTTGGAGGTTAGCCTCTACTAAGATGTCCCGTCCTCAGACTCCACATGCAACGCTGGTGCTATTGCCAGGGGGTGTTTCGGGCGCTCATGGTTCTCTAACCCCTTCTAATGCACCTGGATCTTTCCTCTCCCGTTAGCCGTATGTAGCTTAGGGAGAGTTTAATGGACGTTTGGAATTTATCTTGGGTTTTTACCGGGCAGTCTCCCCCGATTTTTATGTTTAATGGAACTTCTTGGCTACCAACTCATACTTCTATGGTAGGGATTACGAACAAGTTTTTGATATATTTTGCTTTTGTGATTCCATACTTTAAATTTCTTTGGCTTTCCGCATGGGTACCCATTTCACCTCATACGAGAGGTTTTGACCTCCCCCTTTCTCTTGTTGGGTGTTTACAAGCGTAGTATTTTTGAGAGTTTCTCCATTTTTAAGCGGGTAGCCACGACCATCGTACTTAGAAGTTATCTTGACCCCCTTTAGGCAAGTACCCGTGGTCATCACTTATGGGAGTCTTTACGATCTCCTTGCGAGTGTCCATGAAAGTTATGTCGTGGGGGGTGCTTAACTGCAGTTCCGATGCCCTAGGCTACCATACTTAGAAAATTTTTGATTTCTTACACAATCACTCGTAGACACCGTGGACGCTTTCAGACCCGTTGATGGAGGAGTAGCCTAGGCGACGGGTTCCCGAGGTGGTCGTTGTTTTGAACCATCCCGCATGTTGATCTGGTTAACTAACAGTCTCGGGAAGGGGCACTCATTAAATTCGAGTAGACGTGGGGAGTTGAAGCACCGGTCTATCTCCCCTATGGTGGCGTTTGACATTCTAGGACAACAATGATTCGAAGAGTGTGGGCAACTGGAGGGTCCCACTATTTGAATCGTGAGCGGGAACTTGACATGGTTCTAAATATGAACTGTCTTTCCATGCCTATAAAAATTCGACCCCCTTCTCCCTTTCTCGTTACATTCCTTGTCTTTGCTAATACATCTTTTGCAACAAGAAACCTTTCTTCACGCTTTGCAACTTTAACAACCATGGTTTCTGGCGCCACTTCTGTCTTCTCGAGTGAGGAGGACTCTCATGATTCCCTCAACTCTACATTCTCTCCCTTTCGCAGTAGTGCTGCGGTGTCCCAGCATAGTCGCCGTCCAAGAGCGACTATTTCACCATCTGTCCACTCCGCTTCTGGGCAAGGTGCGAGAAGTCTCTATTCTGGTGGCGCATGTGGTAGCGGCTCCTTCATTCCGTCAGTTACCGTGGTAGACCGTGTGTTTGCCGTGTTTTCCCATCGTGCACCTTACCAAGCCCCCGCCGATGGTGCCGTTTTCACTCGAGAAAACCTGGAGCCTAAGCGTATGACGGGTAGGATCCGAGACGGATCCACGGCGTCGGTCGTGACCATAAAGGAGGCCCCTTATTTGCTAGAGTCATTTAACATTTTCCCGGATCGTGTAGATGTGATCGTTCCTTTCGGCCTACATAGGCTGTATGATCCTCTGGAGGGCTACATGACCTTATACTCGGAGCATCTGCGTTGTGGGCTCCCCTACTTCTTCCATCCGATCCTTAGGGATCTTTTCATCTTCTGGCAAGTCTTTTTGAGTCAACTAGCTCCTGCCTCCTACCGTCATCTGGTGGGGTTCATACTCTGTCGCCATTTGCTGGACATCCATTGCACCCCTCAAACTGTAGTCGGGGTATTCGTGCTGATGGCAAACACACCTGGTTTGCTGTTCTTTTCACTGTCCATTAGTGATAAAAAGTGGATGTTCCAAGTGTCGACTACGAGGAATGGTTTTTCCCACAACGTGGATTGGCATCGGAGGTACTTCTTCGTGGCCCCTGTTGGAGAGTCGGTTTTGGAGTGGGAGGCATACCCACTCAATGGGGCCTGGGTATCTTTATCCTTCCACCAAGGTGTTCACGGAGTTCGCCGCCTTTCTGGATAAAAAGGGCCTTTTTCAGTGGAGTGTATGAAACATCCTCGATGCTTTGCAATACAATGGTCATGCTGCTAGCGGGTCTGCAAGGTGGACTGGAAGATGAGTGTCCCTTTTTGCCCATGCTTCATCTGAATGACGAGTTCCGTAAGTATCATTGTGTTTTTCTAAAAAAAAATTGATTGTGCTTCGAAACTATTCCCCGAGTATATATAGTATACTCTCCATTTCCAGGTGCGGAGATGGCTAGCCACGCTCGTTGTCAGTTCCGAGGGAACTTTCTATCACTAACGGATATTGAATCAGACTACTTTGTTTTAGGTCCCGAGGTTTCTCTGCCGACTTGAAGTTGCAAAGCATAGAGCGGCGTTAGAAGCTTGCGAAGTCCTCGAAGGCTGCTATAGCTGAGTCTCCGACTCCTCTTATGGAAAGTGTTTCCCGCGTGCTCCAGGTAGCTCGACGGCTGGTGATGTAGAGAAGGTCTTGGGGTCTATGGCGGAGATCAGGAGGCGACTCCTGATGATATGCTCAACCCATGGACCCTGTAATGACTAAGAATTTTGTTGATCACTTCATACCTCCTTTTGGCACTATTCTTGACTTTGGGTTGCTGCCGACTTCTTCCTATTATTTAACAGATCGAGTCCCCGTCTTCAGAAGTCCTTGAAGAAATGAGGGCGAAGGTTCGTTGGCTCATTTCCAGACAAGAGCAAGGGGAAGATCCTTATGGACCCCTTTCCTCCAGTGAGGTCGAGAAGTAGAAAGAGGTCTTCGCCGAAGGTTGAGTTTCTTCGGAGGACCTTGTCGGAGGAGGAGCTTCTTCGCGATCCTGTTACACCCTCGATTTTTTTTGTAGGGCCATGTGAATCTCTCTTATTACCGTTCTTTTGTGAGCAGTATTGTTAACCCCAGAGTCCGTGAGCTCCATGGCATATTTAGCGATGGGGCCTTGTGGGAGAGGTTCTGCAAGAGTATCTGTGAGGTGATACCTTGTTTCCCTTATTTTATTTTTGGTCCTTTATTATCGCTAGTCTTCTGACTTTTCCCCTTTGCCCTATTTGTTTTAGCTCACGATGCTCGGAGATGCCTTGGGCACATATCGGGTAAGTTCGACCACTCTGAAGACCATAATCCAAGAGCGTGATGCTCTCTGAGCTTCTTGAGGAATGCTCGAGAAGAAGCAACTTGACTGGAGAAGGCTTTACATGAAGCTCGTGGACGCGCCGCTGAGATAAGAGAGTTCGCAGATCAGAGCATGGGGGAACTAAAGAGTTTCCATGGAGAGCCGATAGCTAACACCAGCGCTAAGGCTGAGAAATGGGAGGAAAGGGCAAGAGAGTCATCCCGAGCTTTGGAGGTGATCCCACCGCTAGGAGAGGAGCAAGACCATTTGCTTCGCCAGATCAAGGATGTGAGGGAAGAGCTCAAAGCTAGCCTTGCCTATGCCCGACTGGGTACGACCAAATCCCCAAGGAGTCGAGAGGTGTCGGCTTTCGAGCTCAAGGATCTGGTCTGAGTGGGCTTTTGGATGGCTTTGTCGATTGTTAAGGCTCTTTCCAATTTTCCTCAAGACCTGGCGCTTCATGAGTTGGAGTTTTATTCCTCGCTTTCTTCTACCAATCCTCCCCTGCCTCTCGGAGGACGGCCCCTGTAGCAAAATCCGTGTGGATGGCTGACCCAAGCGAGAATATGTGTTTTTAGTATCTGGATGTCTCTGTTCAGACTAGATATAACCACCTCAATAGAAACAAGACGTTATATAGGACGAAGTGGGATGATGAACTTCCAATATTTCACAGAAAATGGGCACCAGTAGGGCTACTAAATAAAATGCGACGCTTGACTTCCGATGAAATCAAGCAAATAGAGATTTACACGCTCCTTAACTGTCCAGAGCTTGACGAATGGGTTGAGTAAGTTATTGTTATTTGTAATCATAGCATGATTAAAACGCTTTAATGACCAATGGAGTACTAACTTTTTTATTTTGTCATACACAAGTTGTTTGAAAAAGAGGAGTGCGGTGAACTCAGTCCATTGGAGGTACAAACCAAGAGGAACCTAGAGTATGTAGCATGGTTCAAGCAATGTATTCCTGTGGGCGCTATGAGAGCAACGTACGAATATATCCTCTAATCACTGGTCCGACTAGTACAATGGATACTTACGATGGATACATTGTGAATGGGTTTAGCTTTCACACTGAGATGACGTTGGGCCCGAAGAAGAATGATTGTAGCGATGCTATGTGAAGGGAAACATGGGAGGAGCTGAGGTCACCAACTTCTATGGAACGTTGAAAGACATAATACATGTGGAATATTGGAGAAAAATTGGACCACTTTACATTGTATTGTACAAATGTGTGTGGTATAATATACACCTACGTAAGGAGGAACACTCGACGTACAAGTTGGTTGATATAAACCCGCGATGTACCCTCGTCACCAATTAGCCATTTGTCTTTGCTAACCAAGCATTACAGGCATACTATGCCCCGTACCCAAAGAAGACGGCGGGCCGTCCAGGTCGCAAGGGATGGTTGATTGTTTCCACATTCCTACCAGGCACATAACTGACATGTCATCAGTTGTCGAATCAAACGATCTCGAAGCGGGGATGCCGAACCAAGAGCTACAAGAGAATGGATCTGGAGGGTTTAACTTTTGTGTAGACCTTTCCTCATTCAATAAGCATATCCAATTAGATGATGAGGGATTCGATGTGGTTGAAGACAGAAGTTCAGAGGAGGAGGATAATGAGGACATAGAGGAAGAGGGAGATATTGCGGGTGACTCAGAGTCGGAGGATAGTATGTATGAGTAGCGTGAGATTATAGTTTAGTGGTCGATTTCTGTGTTTTAGAATATTTAATAAATATTATTTACCGTTCAATTCAGATTATAGTTTGTATTTGTAGCGCAAAAGATTGTTTGTTACAAAATCATTAGTGATCCTCTAATGTTGTCAAGTGCAATTAAGGACCAATTGTGTATAACAAGTACAATTAAAGTAGTACTAAAACAAAAGGCACAAGCATTTACATGAAATCTCCATGAACATAAAGTCATTACATAAACATAAATGAATTACAAAGCAATATCCATTAACATAACTTAAACACAACAAGCGTAAATAGTTGGAACTTAATTACATGAAAATTACATAACACAATATTCATTACAGAATAAAAAGCAGCAACCAATACTACTAGTCCTGATAATCCTCATCAAATGGAGTCCCCATCAAATGGTGTCGGCATGGTACCAATATAGGATCAACGAGCGACTGACATGAATCCAGTAGGAAGTGGCCTAGCAAGAGTACATGTCGCATCGGTGATGTGCGGGTCAAATATTCTATGTGATCCAATAGGACGTCAACTCTCTTATTAGTAGCAGTTGTAAGATGACGGTTCTTCGACTCCAAGTTCCTTGTGTAAGCATGCGTCAAGGCCGACAACTTCTTCGATTTGATACCAAAAGCATTTGGCGGTGCCTCCCAAGGCAGGCCAGCAACCTTCCACTTCTTCATTCCTCTGGACGCCCTCTCCCACAACTCTGAATCGATGAAGGGCCATTTAGCCCGATCAGCCTCATACCTCTTCGTCATCAAGGCTATGTAGGCCTCCTGTTGATTTTAATCGAATAATTAATATGTAATTAATAATTCATAAGTTAATATAGAAACCGGAAGATAAATTATAAGTAAACACTTCAAAATACTTACATAGATAGACATGTACGCGAGGTCTAGCCAAACGCGGCAACATGGAGCTCCAGGTGGCAGATCATCCGACGAATATGTATGCTGAAGATGATATGCCTCATCGTGTCGAGGCGGTGTCTCCCGGCGCGGGTTCGTGCGCATCTACATATTAACATAAGAAGTTCGTTAAACTTTATAAATTTAAGACAAAAGTTGTTCTTATACTGGCCAATTTATTAAGACATACCATCCTATGATGGATCTCTGTGTAGCTGATGGACCTGCTCACATGAGTGGGAGGTGCACGAGGGCGCTCCTCATGGGTCTCTCCTTCTCTCATGTTCTTCTGTGCTGTCTGAAATCGCTGCCTATGAGTCCCTGACTCCCAATGCTTTATAAACTCACTCTCCAACTTGTCATTCATCCACCTAGTCTTCGGACGCCCTACCCACTTCGGATGATCCTTCCTCGTATAGTAGTTCTTCTTTGCATTGTGTACCACCTCATTATACCTCTTTCTAGCCTTCTCCTCGGAGGCCGCAAATGCCTTACCATAATCATCTCGATGAATATTGTATGTTTTCTAAAAATAATTAATATTTTTATATTTTGATACTTGGTTTTAAATACGCTTCGTTAATTAAAATACTTATATATATATATGTTGTAATCTCACCGTAAACTTAATCCACATCTGATCTCTAATAGGATGCTCGAGCCCATTGTACGAAGGAACACAAGTCGTCATAAAGCTCCAAATGATCTCGTTAATTATTGTTGATATCCCGCGCCCATCCATAAAAAGGTCGTGCTCATCCCAAGAAATGCCATGAAGACCTCTATCGTCAGGAGGTACCAGAACACCTCTATATAGGCCCCTGTCAGGTCGCTGCTGCGTGCATGTAGATGGTGCTGCATCGGCGGCGTTTGTCGGCAAACTACTCGGTCTTGCTCCAGTAGACTCAACAGATGGTGGCCTATGTGCACTACGCCTCGATCCAAATGGTGTATGGGGCGTCAATCCTACGTAATGATCATCTAATCGATGTGAAACCACTGTATCTGGTGGAGTACCGGCACTCGATGGGACCTATGAGGCTGAGAAGTGGTAGGGGCCTCGACACGAGCGGGTGGTGTAGTGCCTAAATTAACTATACAAAGGCGAGGACCGGCACTCTGTGCAACAACACGCTCCCCTCTTTAAGGACTGGTCAGTAGAACGCGACAAGCGTGGTGGATCGTCCAACGTGTCGTCCGCTATGCACTACGTTCCAAGGTACTAAATTCTATGTTAGATTATTTCTAAATATAGAGATGACCTAGAATTTAATCACTACTAAGTTATATAACTTTCCTAAAGGCATGGACTATGTTTTAAAAACTATTAGTTCTAAGATATCTAATAACAATTTCAAAAGGCAACATCATAATAGATTTCAATTCAACTAATTAAACTAACATACATAAAAATAATGTAAAATCAAATAATTCTAATAAAAATAATGTAAAATCAAATAATTCTAAGATAGATAACACTTATAAAGCTAGAATAACATTTAACATAAATACATTAAAACCATTACATGTAAGACATGCATAAATCGTAAACTATTATAGATACTAAATTGGAGACATATTCCCTAAATAAAGATTTCAAAAAGTATAATCATCTCCAGTTTATAGAAATTTTCTAAAAGCATCATGATTTCTAATTTATAAATCAATTCCCTAAAAGGCATAAACAATGTTGAAAGTCTAACAATTCTACAATATCAAACAATTCCTAAAGGCATAAATAATGTTTAAAGCCTAACAATTCCTAAAGGCATAAATAATATTTAAAGCCTAATTGCGTAACAATTCCTAAAGTCTAACAATTTCCACAATATCTAACAATTCTAACAATTTTACATATAAAATACCTATTTAAACAATAAATATAGCATAATAATTGAATAAAAGGGAAAAAAACTTACCAGATTCGGGTTTTCGACCAAAACCCGGTGGCTAAAAGGCTGGACGCAATTGCAAATAAGAGGGGAGAGAAAAAGAGTGAGGTGTGAGAATGAGGGAAGATGGGGAAGGTACTTATAGAAAATACCAACCCCCATTAGCGACCGGGCTGCGATCGCTAATAATGGCATTAGCGACCGCGACCCAGTCGCTATTTTCGACCCAACTCGGCCAAAACTAGGGCAACACCTTTGGCGGGAAATTGTCCCGCCAAATTTACTAGACTCTAGTCGCAAATAACCTTTGTGACTAGACTTCAGTCGCAAATGGCCTTTTGCCACTGGGTTCCAGCCGCAATTGTTATTTGCGACTGGAGTCCAGTCGCAAATAGTCGTAAAAGCTTGCGACCAAGTGTTATAATGAATATCACGTTGGAGCTCATGGTTGACTAGTAGAAAGGTTTTTCAGTCACTAAAATGTTATGCTTGTGGCTTTGTTTGTGTCGTGCGCGATTGCATTTTATTAAGAAGAAACAATACCAAAAGTTCAGTAAACTTTTAGTTTAGTCAAATAATTCAACTTTTGCTTATCATGAGGGGTACAAAAGGACCAATCAGTTAGGTGAAGAAATTCATTTTAACAAACTGGTGATACAAACCTTTCACTTATATGGTCAGGATTATTAAGCACTAGTACTTCCAACACTAAATGGTGTATATTCTGGTCTTATTTCGTCTGGGTTACAATACACCAGTAAACTGTTATAATGGGCCTAATCGATGCCACAATATGCTAATCGAACGTAAAATCGGACTAGCTTGGTCCGGAACACCTAATACAAGCTGACTAGGCAATACAAATAGAAATACAGTAAATATAATGAAGAACGAATCACAGAGGTTCGATCCAATTGGGAACCAGGATTCAGAGAATGTGGGTCCCAAATATTTATCTTGGATCCCTTGGTTCGATATTAAAAAAGCAAGCTCGAATCCGACTTATAGATAATGTTAAACTCTGCGGATTCGATTTTGAAATTTGTCGAATATATGTGCATTATACATATATCAATTTAAATTTTAATTTATACTATCGATCGAATGGAGGCAGATTCGATTCGGCTCATAAATCGAATAACAAATATTCGATCGTAAATTCGGCTTTCGTATGACATAGATCGAATGGGGATTATTCGATCTTGATTGTAAAACAAATTTGCTTGATTCGATACTCTTTTTGATGGGCCTTATGGTCCGTTCCCCCTCTATATATAAAGGGGAAGAGGGGTGGAGGAGCTCATTCGCGTCTTTGCAAGGACTTAGCTAAATTGTAAGTAATATCGAATGAGCACGGTTTGATACTCCCTATATCGAACATAGCTGATTCGATACAGGGTGTATCGTACTCTAGGTCATTCGACCTAATGCCTTAGGAAATTTTTTACAGATTTTCTCGAAAATGTTGTATTACGTTTCTGACTTTGTTTTCGTTTCTCTTTTTTGCGCAGTGTTATTCCACAACCAATTAGGTGATTTTGTAGTTTTAATCAAGGTAGTTGACTGTTTGCTTAATTTTGCCTCTCGTTATTTGTATTAGCTTATGTGTGCTTCTAGCATATCGCGTAGTTGTCATAAGTATTGGGAGTGACGTACATCTATAGTCAGCTTTTCTTTTCTATTTTATTTTATTTTAGTTTGTGCCGATCGAGATGGTGAGTTCAGAGTCTTCGTCTGAGAGCGAGTCTAGTAGCGCCTCAAGCTTTAATTTTGTTAACTTAGTGGTGGGTCCTGGAGGTAGTCCTGTAGGTTCGAAGTTGGTCGAAGGAGATGGTTATGAGGCCATTCGCATAAAGGCGGTTGATTTCGCGAGGGATGATGATCAGAATGTGGATAATGAGGATAATCATGCTGATAGCGAAGCAAATGAAGAAACTGAGATTATCGATATGGATTTCGATGACTGTGAAGAAGTCCCGGGTATGGCGTACAATGCTTATATGTCGCATCTACAACATAGTCGCCCCTTGCTGCGTGAAACGTATAATATAGGGAATAACTATAAGTTAGTGATTCCTGGCCCGGACCAACGTGTGCACACTGCTCCTCCCGGACACCTCACCGTCTTTGTCGGGCAATTGACTAACGGGTTACGGATTCCGGTGCTTGCCGAAGTGAGACGTATTCTAATGTCTATTGGATTGGTACCTAGCTAGCTGACGCCAAATTCGTTCGGGCATATTGTTGGCTTTATCATCGCCATGAAAGGCTTAGGCATACCTTGCGGGCCCAATGAGTTTTGGACGTTGTTCGAGGTGTGCAAAAAGGAAAAGGCTTCTATCATATAAAGGCACTGAGGCTTCAAATTTTTTTGAGAGGGGAATTCTCTGGTTATGGGAAAGACTGGAAGAAACGATATCTTTATATCAAGGAAAGTTCTACGGAAGAGTTTTTCGAGTATCGTCGGGACTGGGTAGATGTTTCAAAACTTGCAATTCCCGGGGGGGGGGGGGGGGGGGGTCTTCCTAGGTAGGGTGATCAGTTTAGGATGAACCTGATACATAACCATCAGTTTAATCTTAGAAATCTTGTCGAAAATCGTGCTTTGTCACTTGCAGGGTTGTCGAAAACCGTGTTTTTTATGTTCTCAATTGATGGTGCATTTTGTTTCAATTTTGGTATGTTAATAACGTTTGGTTTTCTCTTTTTATGATTACATCATGAACCGCCATGCTCGCATGAGTCAAGTTTTGGCCGCAGATGCCGAGGGCTCACAAACAACTACTCCCATTCCCATGCCTCCTCTTACGAAGAGGAAAGCCAAGGGAAAGAAACCAACAGGCGAAGCTGCTGCGTCTGCTCGTGCTGACGCACCGCGTGATCCCTTCGAGGATCTCCTTAGCAGGGGTCGCGAAAGCTCACCTCCTTTGGCTGAGTTTAGTCAGGCAAGAGGGTTTGATGGACTGGTCATCGATAAAAACAAGACTGCAAAACATGTAAAGGTTGCCGCACCCGCGAAGAGAAGGAAAGCACCCCAAACTCGTTCCCAGACTGGAGATGTTATCCCCCCGGTGTCGCGTACACCTGGTTCGATGCCTGCTGGTGGTTCCATTCCCGTTACTGGGGAAAGTGCTACGGCTAAAGCTAGCCAAGGTCCGCGAGCTTGAGTTGCGGACTATGTGCATTCTGAGGAGGAGGCCATCAATGTCTCGAAGGTGATCTTTCTGAATCTCGCATTGGCTTTCCTGGCATCCGTCGAGGAAAGGAAAAGACTTGAGCAACATGCACTCCACATGATCAGCTCGGTAAAGTGACCCTACAGTCCAATATAATCTTTGATTTATGCTTAAGTGCTTAATTTTTGTTATTTCTTTTCTAGACTTGAAGGGTTGTGGATGTAATGATTGAAGGGTTGAAGCAGGCTCATGAGGATAGGATGAGCGTGCTAGAACGCCTGTGAGCAGAATTTTGGGATAGTAATCCTGACGCGTTGAAGGCCGCGGTGGCCGATAAGGAGAAAGCTCTTCACTATGCTCGGGATTATGCTAACTGGGCGAGCGGTGATAGAGAGGCCGTGAATCTTGTGCAAGAGACCGTAGAGTGGCTCGAGGCGCAAGTAGATAACATGCAGAGCAGTATGACTGCGCTGGAGAAGCGAGTCGCAAAGCTCGAGAAGGAGCTTGCCGCTGAGAAAGAGAAAGTTATGCAGGCCGATGAGATTGGTTACGCCCGCGGTTTGAGCCAAGTACTTTGCCTTTTTTTTTCATGTCTAATTAGATATAGTTACTTCTTTATTCTTCATTGTTAATCTTATCTTGTTGCTTGAGTAGTTTCCTACCGCACAACAACGTGTGGAGGTTGGTGAGGAATTTCTTTGGAGCAACACTTTTCAAGAGATTAGTGTTCGACGAGGGGCCTGCTATACGAAGAGAGCTCAAGTGCTTACAGTGCAACAAATCCACAACACTCGCTACTTGTGTGGTGGGTTCAACCCGCAATGGTTGGACTTGTCGCTGGGTCCAAATAGGGTACCTCTGTCGTTGGCCGTTGGGGACCCGCCTGCCGTTGCAGATGAGTTCGCGAGCCTTCTTGAAAGTAAGACACTAATTTATCGAGGAACGTCTCCACCTCCTCCAATGCCTGTCACTTATCCCTCCTCGGAAGACGAGGATGACGCCGAAGGCTAAAGGCCTTAGTTTAAATTTCTTATTTTTATGAACAATTTGTTTAAATTGGTTTGGCGCTGCGTCGCCCTTTCGTTTTGAACAATCTGCTGCTTTGAACTCCTTTTTGAATGCTTATTTCCTGATTTTTGCATTTGAGTGGGTCGCTCATTTTAGTGCATTTCTAGCTTGCCTTTTCTTTCAAATGCGATTTTAGCAATTTACTTCTTATTTTGACAATTTATATGCCGTGTATTATACTGTAGAATGTCTTTGGCATTTGCCTTAATCCCTCTTTTCCGCATATGGTATTGCATCAACTTTTACTCTTCATTGTCGTGGGATTTTCGGGTAACACTTATCGTTTCAAACGGAGTGTCCACCCTTTTCCTTTGTCTTTTAGGGATTTTCGGTCGCACTTGTCATTTCAGACAGAGTGTCCGCCCCTTTTCTTTGTCTTTTAGGGATTTTTGGTCGCACTTGTCATTTTAAACAGAGTGTCCGTCCCTTTTCTTCGTCTTTGAGGGATTTACGGTTAGTACTTGTCGCTAGACACAGTGTCTGTCCTATTTCTTCGTTTTTGAGGGATTTATAGTTTGCACCTGTCATTTTAGACATAGTGTATGTCCCTTTTCTTCGTCTCTTAGAGATTTACGGTTTACACTTGTCATTTTAGACATAGTGTCCGTCCCGTTTCTTCGTCTCTGAAGGATTTACGGTTTGCACTTGTCATTTTAGACATAATGTCCATCCCATTTCTTCGTCATGCGGCCTCCTTTTGGGTCCTGCAATTCATCAATGTTATGCATTTAACCTTGCCATATGGGATTCCGCAGTATCTGCATTTGTTAAGACAATATTCCAACAAATCAAATCAAAAGTATCTCGCGTGGAGATATAATCATATTAGAAATAGGTTAGAGATCGACTTTTAAGCTCAGTTGCCTATGTTTCCCGAGGGTGTTCTCGAGACTCAAGTCTTCAGTGTCCCTGTTTTAGGTTAGGACACAACAACCCCTCATACTCATCAAGGCAGAGGGGACGAATAAAAGTTGTTCAAAATGTGCAGAAATCTAAAGACTTGCAAAAATGAGAGAAGAGCGATTCAATCAATCTACTCCATCTCCATGGGTCCCAGAGCATTCAGCGCTTCCTGCTCTTCCTGCGGTCGCAACCTGAGCAATGCCCCATAGCATTGCCAACCGTCCATGTGATCCGCTATAACCTCGCCCGTTCCTGCAGGAGTTCGGAATTTGACCATTTGATGGTAGGTTGATGGCAATACTCGAAAAGTGTTCAACACCGGCCTTCCCAAAATTGCGTTGTACGTGAAGGGATGATCTATCACGGCATAATCTGCTAGTAGTGTTTTTCTCTGGGGCACAGTTCTCAGCGAAGTTGGGAGTGAAACCACACTGCGGGGAACTATTTTTGGGCCGCTAAAACCATGAAGCGAGGTTCTGACTGACTCTAATCTTTCGTCTCCCAAACCTATTTTTTCCTATGTTGACCTTATCAGTACATTTATGGAGCAGCCCTGGTCCATGAAGACTTTCATCACACCGAAATTGGCTATGTCCATCGTTATTACTAAGGAGCAGTTCAATTTTCCTGCCTTAATGTCTTGCGTGCTCAACTTGTGCATATGTGCCGCTTAGAAGGTGACCTCTTCCTGCGACATCTCCTCTATTCTCAAAAGATCCAAAAAATCGACAAAATGGTTCGCATCGATATCCCTTTTGATCTTCTTTTGGCCCTTTACGGAATCCGCTCCGACCGGACCTCCTAAAATCATATGTATGATTCCTTCTCTGATGTTGTGGTCCATTATCCGGGGATAATCCAGCATTTACGGCCTGTCGATTACCTTCTGCTTTTCTTTTCTCGGAGAGCGAGACCTATCCCTGTCTGTTTTGTCCTCCTGCTCCTTCACATTTTTGACATACTCCACGAGTTTGCCATCCTTGATCAATCGCTCGATCTCATCCTTGAGATCATTGCAATCCTCGGTCTCATGCCCGTCCTGTTTGTGGTATTTACAGTAGTGGGTCAATAACCTCGTTGCCTTGGAATCTCTCATCTGCATTGGCTTCTTTAGCCAACCTTTCCTCTTCGCCGTCCCAAATACAGTCATGATGTCAGCATTCAAGGGCGTATAACGCCTCGACGATGAATTATTGTATATGTTATTTATGTTCTTATTGTGGTTCTGTTCATCTCTTCCTCTTTCTTTTTCTTTAGGGTCTGCATCAACTATTATTTTGGTGGCCATCATATCCTTGCGGTGCACCACCTGCTGCACGATCTTGCTTATCTCTTCAATCGTCTTAGGCTGCAACCTCAGCAGATCCTCGATGAAGGCCACGTCGTTGGTCGCACGGAAGATTATGCTCATAATCATCTCTCATTTGGGACAATCTATCCTCAACAGTTCTACATTGAAGCGGCTCATGAAGTCCTTCAAGGTTTCTCTCGCACCTTGAGTGATAGAGTATAGATGAGAGTGATCCAATACCAATCTTGATTCACTGGAGAATTGATTCTCAAACATTTTCCTCAGCTGCTTGTAATTTTTGATCAATCCCGCAGCAATTCGGGTGAACCAATCTAGTGCTACCTCGACCAAGGTGGTGGCAAATATTCTGGCCTACACGTTCTCTTTGAACCCGTATAGACTTAGCATTGTGTCCGATTGGAAAATATGATCGTGTGGATCCGTCTTTCCGTCGTAAGGTTTCAGCGCGGGTATTTTCTTTCTGTGCCCCAAAATTTCTTCCTCTATCTCTTCACAGAAAGGAGTGCTCCGAAGAGGGCTTCCCAATCGCACCATTTTGTTCTTCATGACCGCTCTTTCTCTTTTGAGCCTGTCTAACTTTCTCGTCACTTCGACTTGCTCCCTTCTGGAGTCATTGCCTCGACTCTCCTCGCGTCTCCTCACAGTGTTCTCCTCTCATCTTCTCAGGTCGTCATGTCTCTTTTTTCTTCCCCTTGTGTCGTGGTGCCTCTTTGATTGCACCTCAACCGAGTTAGATCTTCTCCTATGGTGGTCCACCTGGGCTATGTCTCAGTTTCCTACTTCTGGGCCCTTGGCCACAGATCGCTCCTCCCGCATGCCCTCACCGCGAACTACGGGCGGTGGCATTTGCACTAGTGGTGCGGGCAGTGCCTCATCCACTGCTGATCGGATCATTGCCAAGATCTCACCTCAGAGAGCACTTGGCAGCAAAGCTGTCGTAGCTGTCGCCCCTGTTGTGCCTGCATCCGACGCATGCTGATCTTCTCCCAATGGTCTAGGCAAGTTGCTTTTCGCGGGCGTAGGCACCCCAACGGGTAACGCTGATGGTCCTTTTATTTCTGGGATAGTCTGATTTGCCGTTGCTCGTTCCATTTCAGCACTGTTAGTCTCTGCTGCTCTGCTTTGCGATCTAGTCCTCCTAGCTGCCATGCCTAATAAACTGGGAAATGTGGTGTACCCACAGACGGCGCCAATATTCTGGTCTTATTTTGTCTGGGTTACAATACACCGGTAAACTGTTACAATGGGCCTAATCGATGCCAAAATAATGCTAATCGAACGTAAAATTGGACTAGCTTGATCCGGAACACCTAATACAAGCTGATTAGGCAATACAAATAGAAATACAATAAATTTAATGAAGACCGAATCGCGGAGGTTCGATCCAGTGAAGGTCAAATCGTCCTTGTTCGAGAGACGCGAGCCTCAAACCGGTGGTAAATCGAATTGGTCGTGGCTCGAAATGGATGAGTATCGAATCAGATAGCTTCGCTCGAGTGTATGTCGAATTGGTCTATGTCGAATCGGATAGCTTCGATCGAATGAAGGTTGAATTGCTGAGTATCGAATCTTCGGGTTCGATCTTGAGTAGTTGTGTGATAGTCTTGAATGCGTCCTGATAATGTCAGAGGCCGAGGTGTTTATAGACCCCGTCCCATGGGCCCCAGTGGTAGTTGGGGGAATGAAGATCGAATCATGCTGATTCGATCTACCTTTTAGATCGAATCATGCGCATTCGATATTCGTTTAAGGTCAGACTTCCTTCTGTTCGATATTCAATTTTCTGGGTTTTTCTCTTGTGGACCGGCCCAATATATTTATTGAGTCTCTCCTAACATACCCCATCAGTGTATTTAAGGTAAACAAAAGTTAAAATACATACTAATCTGCCTCTTTTTCATTTCCAAGGTATGTATATTCAAATTTGGAGCAGAGGAACTAAATTAAATATTTTAGAACACCAGCTTGTCCATATCCAATATATACAATTGGTGTGCCGTGAATAATACTTCGGATGATTTCACGCTGATGGAACTAATTAAAAATGAAAATGTGAAAACAAGAACCTGATGCTTGATTCTGTGATTTCACTCACACTTATTAATGTTTAGTACGGATAGTACTTACGAAATGGGGCAGCATATACGTAATGTTTATTTCACTACAAGAATTCGGGGTCATTCGTGACCGCCGGCTCGTGACCGCCGGGCGGTCGCGAGCATCCGTGACCGCCCGGCGGTCGCGGATGCCACCGTGACCGCCCGGCGGTCGCGGATGCCACCGAGACCGCCGAGCGGTCGCGGTAAACAACGCCGTGACCGCCCAGCGGTCACGGGAATCCATAGGCGGGAATCTTCCCGCCTATGGCCCGCCAAGTGGCGTCCGCGACCGCTGGGCGGTCGCGGATGCCAGTGGGCGGGATTTTGTCTGCCATGGCGTCCGCGACCGCTGGGCGGTCGCGGATGGGAGGGGGGTTTTCTATATAAACCCCCCTCCTCCTCTCTCATTCCTCACATTTGTAAGTTCTCTCCTCTCTCTCTTTTAAATATTTATCTTTCTAGTTTTTTAATTATGTTTTTTAATTATGTTTTATATTTAATGTTTTAGTAATAGTTTTAATTGTTTAATTATAAGTTTATTTTTATTAATGTCAAACTTAGAAATAATGCCTTTAGGAAATCTTTAT
This sequence comes from Linaria vulgaris, assembly GCA_948329865.1. NCBI lineage: Eukaryota > Viridiplantae > Streptophyta > Magnoliopsida > Lamiales > Plantaginaceae > Linaria > Linaria vulgaris. The sequence continues at coordinate 55,077,438 of OX415249.1, read as the reverse complement.
AATTTAGGAATAGTGCCTTTAGGTGTTCTTTATAACTTAGTACAAATGTTCTTTAGGGAACTTTAAAACTTAGAAATGATGCCTTTAGAGAATCTTTATTTAATATTAAATTGTTAGTTTAGGTAATTTAATGTATTATTATCCGTCGCGGTAATTTAATGTTAAACTATTAGTTTAAATGCATGTCAAATTATTGGTTAATGTTTTTTAGTACAAATGATCTTTAGGGAATTTATAACTTAGAAATAATGCCTTTAGAGAATCTTTATATATTAGAACAAATAATATTTAGGGGTTCTTTATAACTTAGTACAAATGATCTTTAGGGAACTTTATAACTTAGAAATGATGCCTTTAGAGAATCTTTATTTAATATTAAATTGTTAGTTTAGGTAATTTAATGTATTATTATCCGTCGCGGTAATTTAATGTTAAACTATTAGTTTAAATGCATGTCAAATTATTGGTTAATGTTTTTTAGTACAAATGATCTTTAGGGAATTTATAACTTAGAAATAATGCCTTTAGAGAATCTTTATATATTAGAACAAATAATCTTTAGGGGTTCTTTATAACTTAGTACAAATGATCTTTAGGGAACTTTATAACTTAGAAATGATGCCTTTAGAGAATCTTTATTTAATATTAAATTGTTAGTTTAGGTAATTTAATGTATTATTATCCGTCGCGGTAATTTAATGTTAAACTATTAGTTTAAATGCATGTCAAATTATTGGTTAATGTTTTTTAGTACAAATGATCTTTAGGGAATTTATAACTTAGAAATAATGCCTTTAGAGAATCTTTATATATTAGAACAAATAATCTTTAGGGGTTCTTTATAACTTAGTACAAATGATCTTTAGGGAACTTTATAACTTAGAAATGATGCCTTTAGAGAATCTTTATTTAATATTAAATTGTTAGTTTAGGTAATTTAATGTATTATTATTCGTCGCGGTAATTTAATGTTAAACTATTAGTTTAAATGCATGTCAAATTATTGGTTAATGTTTTTTTGTAGAAATAACGCCTTTATGGAACTTTATAACTTAGAAATAATGCCTTTACAAAATCTTTATATATTAGAACAAATAATCTTTAGGGGTTCTTTGTAACTTAGTACAAATGATCTTTAAGGAATCTTTATAACTTAGTAACGACTGAATTTTAGAGAATCTCTTTGAATCATCTAACTTAGATAATTTCTCGTAGTTTTCTAGCATATATTCGATATGGCAGGCAGTCGTCGTCGTCGGGTTGGCAGTGGTCAACAATGTTCAAATGTTTCTGATGTTCCTGATGATGCGGATGTTCCTGATGTTCCCGATGTTCCCCCTACTGCTAGTGGGCGAGGTAGTCTTGGACCTCGTATAGTTATCACACGTGGCGGTCGTAGTTGCGATGCCGCAATCCCCAACGCGTCTACATCGTTGACGCCTTTACTACAGCGCCGACTTTCTTTTGATGCCGATGCCGTGCCCGATGCCGCACCGACTGCATCTGGATCTAGGGCTAGAGCACCATCTTCCGCTGGTTCCACCGGAGCTGGCCCGAGCGAGAGGCCGAGTGATACTCCAGCATCGGGAGTATTCAATGTCACGCAACAGCGCCCACCAAGAGGCACCTCCAAAGGTGCACAACAACCCAATGACGCGAAACAAAGGCAGATCATTAAATTGTGTCCTCGTGGCCTGTTTATGAACCCCTCTAGCAACGAGGTTGCGACTACGATCACGGAGTTGATCAGACTGTTCATGAAGGAGTTTTGGCCTACCTACTTGACGATGCCCGAAACTGTGCGAGGCAAAATGTTTGTTAAATTTACGGTGAGGAATTATTTCACAACTATATCATATTATTTAATTTAATATATTCATAAATCGAAATTTATTACTTGGCAGAAAATATATGGTGTTCGTCAGAGAGAAAAACACGCAGTACAACGGGCCTACGAAACGAAGGCGAAGTTGTGTTATAAGAATTTGATTTACAACACGAAGAAACAATACTTTGAGAGGGTTGTGGATCCGAAATGGGCCGGAAAAGACAAAACTTGGATGCACGACGGGTTAGAGGCGGCGGCGATTAAGCATTGGGCCACTGAGGATCATCAAGCGCTGTCGCATAAGTCTAAGAAAAACAGGAGAGGAGGCGAGGAGCCAAAGGAGGGGGTGAAGGCACCTCCCACTTTTTTTGGTGGATCCCGCGACCTAGAGGAGCTCAGACGTCGGCTGGTATGAATTATGAAAATTAACAATATGGGTGTAATTAAGTAATCTTAATATATGCGTAAGCCAATTTTGACGTACTCTTTCTTGAAATGTGTAGGCTGAGGAGGACCTAACACGAAAAGACCCTATTCGATATGATGAGGCCTATAGACGTGGTCACACGCAGCGGGTGAAGGGGACGGGCGGTGACACAGGAGTTCCAGCTCGGCGGACTTGGGTAGATGCTGTGGCGAAAGCGCAATATGTAAGTTATTTCAACCGCATACTCCTTTTAAATTATTTATTCCAATATAAGTACTGATTCTTTCAAATGTTAATGCAGAAAAAGTACATGGAACTAGTGAGGGAAAGATATCCCCGCCCAGCTAAGCTCCCGGTGTTCGATCCCGACTGTTGGACCGAGGCATTTGGTCCTGTGAAGAAAGGGAAGGCGAAAGGCTTGCTGAGGGATGCACGCCCGGAGGCGTTCAGCATTAAATACATGAAACAAGAAGATTATTCACAGGCCTGCATCGACGAATTACAAACACAGAATGACCGCACTATCTATCGCAGTGATCAAAGGATGACTGATATGAAAGCCACTGTGGAGCTATGGAGATGCTTGCTTAATGAGAAGGTGAACGTGGACCTTCCACCGATATCAGATTCTATATTCATGGGGCATGCACGTAGGAACGGAGCTGTGATTCCACCGGTTCGTATGCCGCGTCGTAGGCCAGATCCATTTGCTCCCAGTTCTTCCGATAGGCCTGCGTATATCGAGGAGTACTCTGATGACGATGATGACGACGATGTCGATGATATTATGGCGTCGTTGCAGACTGACGATTATGTGGAACTGGGTGTTGAGGATGGTGTTGGGAGTGGTGAGGATGATGAGGAGGATGATGGGGAGGATGATGGGGAGGATGATGACGGGAATGGATGTGGGTTGGATGATAGTTCGGATGATGATTAGTTGTATTTTCATTATTGTAATGTTGGACTGTTAAATTTTCATTATTGTAATGTTGTACTGTTAAATTTTCATTATTGTAATGTTGGATTGTTAAATTTTCATTATTGTAATGTTGGACTGTTAAATTTTCATTATTGTAATGTTTGACTGTTAAATTTTCATTATTGTAATGTCTTTTACAACACTACCAAATCGTTACAAATAAAGTGCGTCACAAAGTAATGTTTTAAATTATTACAAAACACTTGAACTATTCAGTATCACTAGTTAGCTCCACGTTTTCACTTTCTTCGTCTTCCTCTTCAGCTTCTTTTTCTCCTCTATCTTGTACATCTTCGACGATCTCAAACTCATTTGCCCACCCCAATTGTATATCCATATCAAATGCGCTAAAGTCTACGAACATATTAATTCCTACAGATGCGTTCTCTTGGAACACTTCCGTTGGCATCCCTATTTCTGTTTCTGTGTCGCTGGAATCACTTAGTGACGACATGTCGATCACGTGCCTAGCCGGTATAGTAGATACAACCATCCATCCATTTTGACCTGGTCGACCATTCGTAAGTTGTGGATACGGGGCGTAGTACGACTGAAGGGCCTGATTGGCAAAAATAAAAGGCTCGTTGGTTGTGAGAGACCATCGTGGGTTAATATCAATGAGTTTGTACCTTTCGTGAACACGAGTCCCTCGAGCTCTAATATCATACCACCTACACTTGAAGAATACAATGTATAGCGGTCTTCTGTGCCCCCAATATTCCACCTCTATGATTTCGTTCAATGTCCCATAGAAGTTGGTGGCGTGGGATCCTCCCATGTCCCCCTCCACATAAACCCCACTACAATCACTCTTCTTAGAGCCCAAAAGCATATCTGTGTGAAATCGGAACCCATTCACAATGTACCCTTCATAGTACAACACTGAGTTGAGAGGACCTGCGAGCAACGGCTTAACACGATCGTCTGTCATGTACTTGCCACTCGAGTAGGTCTGCTTGAACCATGCCACGTACTCGCAGTTTCTCTTCTTTTGTACCTCCATGGAGTAAGTCCATTACACTCCTCCTCAATAAACAACCTGTGAGTTACACACAAAATAAGTTAGAAATACGTGATACATACAAGTTATCCTTAATAAAGAGTGTTTGCACGTAAAATAAAGAATATTGACTTACTCGACCCATCCATCCAGCTCTTCACAATTAAGAAGCGTGTACAGTTCAATTTGCTCCAACTCTTCGGACGACAACCGCCTCTTCTTGTTTAGTGGCCCAAGGGCCTTCCCTTTCTTTCGAAATAACATCAGCTCATCATCCCACTCTGAACTCTCAAAAGTCTCGTTCCTATTGAGACGGTTATATCTAGTACTTGCGGAGATACCTAGATATTGTGCACACATATTGGATAGCTCTGAAAGGAGGTAGGAATTCGCTATGCATCCTTCTACCCTTGCTTTGTTCATCACTGACTTTTTAAAATCAAACATACGCCTGGGAATACCGAAAAGTCAATAACATATAGAATAACAGTAGCGAATTAAACTCATTAAACATTGTGTACCTCTCGAATGGATACATCCATCTGTAGTGAACCGAGTTATGAACGAATAACCTATTTTATGTTTTACAACTAATCATCATATACACTAAGTTGTTTTAGATGTAATGTGTAATTTTGTGATAAACTCTCTTTTAATTAACTTAGTAGTAAGTATTTTATCAATTTAACAAACATCGCAACTTAATTAAACAAACGAAAATCAAAACTTTCGAATGAGACTTATTCGTGACCGCTGGATAATATTCATAAATAAAAATTTGATTTTCGAATGAGGGTCATTCGTGACCGCCCGGCGGTCACGAATAACATTCATGGTGAAAATTTTGAATTTTCAAAAAAAAAAATGAATTTCCCCCCAATTCCAAGGTCTTTCGCGACGGCCCGGCGGTCGCGAAAGACCTTGGAATTGGGGGGAAATTCAATTTTTTTGAAAATTCAAAATTTTCACTAAAATTCTATATATACCCACCATTCCACCCATTAATTTTCATTACACTCACATTATCTTCTCTAAAAAACTCAACACTTTCTCCTCCTTTCCTCATTTCCCAATCCAAAACATAAACACCAACAATTTTTCTTCTTCTCTTTTCTTATATCTTCAAAAAACAAAACACCAACAATTTTTCTTCTCATCTTTCTTTATATCTCCAAAAAACAAAACACCAACTCTTTTATTTTCTTCTTTTCTTTACTTATAACACAAATCATTCTCTTAAATGATGTTTATATAAAAAAAACCGTCCAACCATACATTATATTCGCAAAAAACAAATATTTATTCCGGTATTTTATCGGAATATTTTTTTTATTTCGTTTAATGTCATTCGTGACCGCCGGGCGGTCACGGATGACTTGAATATTATCCGTGACCGCCCGGCGGTCACAGATGGTTTAAATATTATCCGTGACCGCCGAGCCGTCGCGGATGACCTCGGGGTCATCCGCGACCGCCGAGCGGTCACGGGGTTGCCCGCGACCGCTGGGCGGTCGCGGATGAGCCCGAGGTCATCCGCGACCGCCGAGCGGTCACGGATGACTGCCGTGACCGCTCGGCGGTCGCGGATGACTGCCGTGACCGCCGAGCGGTCACGGATGACATCCACGACCGAGGTCATCCGCGACCGGGCATCCGCGGATGACCATCCGCGACCGGAAATGGGTCATTCGCGACCGCCCGGGCGGTCGCGAATGACCCTTTTTTCTTGTAGTGTTTATATGGAAGCCACATTCATAGTTGTTTATATGTTTTAGGGATTAAGTTTCAAATTCATTGAATCCAACATTGTGAAATGATATGTTCACTTGTACATTGTACAGAAAGGATATAGGAAGAACTAGATGATTTTAGGACATAACTGAAATATTAGCATCAATTAAAGAAACTTATGGTTTATTGGGGAAAATATTATAATCGTTAAGAGCACTGTACTCTTTACAAATGTAAGACTCAATTACGCATCATTCACTTGAGAAAATTGAAGTAGGTTTGAAGCTCCGTGTAGACAAATTAATTTTGTCTCCTCCAATTAAATTTCGACAAGTGCCAAAACAATTATTAGAAATTAAATTAATTATTTTTATTTTTAATTTGGGATTTTACTAAATTAAATTATAATTAAAAATAAATTAATTAATTGATTTTCTAATATATATATTGTTGGACAATCAAATAAAGCCACATGAAAAAGATGGAGGATTGCAACCAATCAAATAAAGTCACGTGAAAAAATGATGATGTGATGCAACCAATCAAACAAGGCCATGTGGAAAAGATGATATATTTCAACCAGTCACATTATTACACGTGAAAATATGATGTGTTCTAAATATTTCTTAATAAGCAAGACTAAATTAAATCCGTGCTTATCTTGAAAATAAAATCGATCAATCACAAGCAAGGAGCTCTAGATTTTTACAACTATAAATAGGGGTCCTCTCATAAAGAAAAAAAAACAACAAAAAAATATTTACAAGTTTGAATAAGAAAAAGCTCAAGTATTTTCTCTCTATCAAGTCCACCAATCTTCAAGGCGTTCTTCGCGAAAACCACCATTTGATCCGGTGTCAAGCTCCAAGTCCATCAAATAACCGTTTTTGAAGATCACATTTCTGCTGAGGAAGATCGAGCTTCAACAAATTCAACAAATTCAAGTCAAGTTCATACCGTTCCTCAACAATCTTCAAGCAAGAAAGTCCGTTTGATTCGAGAACAAGCTGCAAGGCCCTTGAAAAACTGTTTTTGAAGATCAAGTCATTTTCAAAGAAGATCAAAGTCCACATATCCGAAGAACTAAAGACGAAGATCATATCGTTCTTCAACAATCTTCAAACCAAATTCGAAGTCAAAAAGTCCGTTCGATCCGAGATCAAGCTGCCAAGTCCTCGCATCGACGTTCGCCAAATATTCAAGTGCCTTGAAGAAGATCGAAGTGAAGATCGCCTTCAAGATTTATTTTAAAGTTCAAGTCATTGTCCTTGTAAAATCGAATCAGATGATCAAAGAGATTGTTACTCTATAAATTCATTAAATTCACAAGTTTTATTTGTTCAACTATTTTTCCGTCTTTTATTTTAAAGACTTAGGAAAATTTGTTGCTACACTCCGATATGAAAAATATCAATTAGTAGACAGAATGTTATTAAATATCTATCTTGTACCGTACAGCTTAATTGTTCTGAGTTCTGACAACATAACTTCTCACACACCAGCTTATACATTTAGCAAACATAAACAATGCGTATGCATGTTGCAGGCAGGTGAAAGTAATCACACATGAATTATGGGACGATTGTGAAAAAAGCAGACTCACCACATATACTTCTTTTATTCACTGTATTTTAATTTCTAATTTTCAAGAAGAGGATCTATGCCACCCTTTTCTCACTATTGCAACATACATACAACTGGGAGAGACAGACGAGGCAACCCTCCACGGACGCCAGCTGCCAACTCTCCCTACACCGTGCGATGCAATTTATCGTTTATCTTCATGAGTCTCACAATAACATCTTTCATATCAGGCCTCTGCTCCTGAAAATCTGCTGCACATTGTGTGGCTAGTTCCATGACTGATACCAAGCACTCTTCAATGACATTTGAAACATAATCATCCCCTGACTTCAATAAATCAGCATTGACAATTTGCATTATAGTACTAGGATATAATTTAGAAATCCATTGTTTAATAGTTAATTCTCCAAGAAACATCTCATCTGTCGGCTTCTTCTCCGTAAATGTTTCCATCAACAGAATTCCATAGCTGTAAACGTCCACCTTCGTCGAAACTAATCCTGACGATCCATACTCTGCATGCAAAGAAGAATGTGACAAGGAATATGACCAGCACAATTAGGAAAAAGACGTTTCTTGTAAGAAGAAAACTGGAGCAAGACCATTTTCTTTACCTGGTGCCATGTATCCAATTGTACCTAATGTTTTTGTCTGCTCCATTCTTTGTTCTTTTGTGAGAAGCTTGGCAATCCCAAAGTCTGTTACATGTGCTACCATATCTTCATCTAAGAGGATATTGCTTGGTTTTAAATCGCAATGGACCACTGGCAAATAATAACCATGATGTAAATATTCTATTGCGGTTGCGACGTCTATCATTAATTTCATTCTCTCGTAAATATTTAAGGGATAATTTGGACTGTAGAGCCAATTGTCAAGGTTCCCATTAGGCATGTATTCCATCACTAAGGACTTGAAGTCAACGTTGGAGCAGCTTGTAATGACTTTAACGAGATTTCTGTGTCGAACGCTACACATGATTCGACATTCTGTCTCGAAACTTCTGAACGCATCTTGCACATCTAAGTTGAAGACTTTAATTGCAGCGGTTGTTTCATTAGAAAATGTTCCTTTGTATACTGAGCCGATGCTGCCTTTCCCAATCAAGTTTCCTTCATCAAGGTTGCATGTGGCTCGAAGAATTTCATAATATGAAATCCTCTCATGCGTGAGGCCAGAAGGTGAATCAGACAGAGGCAAAGAGGCAGACTTTCTAGCTCGATATTTGAGCCAAATGATCACAATCCCAATTGCAACTATAATCAAAACCAATGGTGGTAGAACAAACACTAGAAGTTTGTGTTTTGTTGAAGATTTGGACGTATTCTTTCTACAAGCCTCAACCATGAATCGAGTTTCTCCACATAAACCTTTATTTCCCATGAAAAGTTCAGCAGTGAAGTTTCGAAAATTCCCTCCATCTGGAATTTCACCAGTGAGTTGGTTATATGAAACATTGAAATAATCAAGATCCTCGAGGGACTCTAAAGAATTCGGAATCGAACCAGAGAGATAGTTTTGTGATAAGTCCAAGTACTGCAAGGCTAGAAGATTACCAAATGATGTAGGTATTGAGCCATTGAACTGATTGTTTTGAATTTCAAGATGATTTAGGCTTTGAAGTTCCCCAATAGTGCTTGGAATGCTCCCAGAAAGCTGATTTTCGGAAAGATTCATCATTTGCAAGCCTCTCAGATTGCCGATTTCATCAGGTAACGCTCCTTGAAAATGATTCTGAGATAATGACACGACTTCAAAGTTTTGATTGGACCATAGACTTGACGGAATGCTGGAAACAAAGGAATTGTTGAGCAAATAAAGTACTCGCAATGAAGAAAGGTTTCCTAGGCACCTTGGCAGCTGTCCACTCAGTCTATTATCCCCCAAATCCAAATAATACAAGTTTTTTAGACTGCAAATGCTATCAGGTATTGCTCCGTGCAATCTATTGCCAGCGATCGTCAAGACCTGCAAGTTTCTCAAACGTCCCAAAATCTCAGGAATCTCACCACTTAACTCACTGTGTTCAAGGTCTAGATTCACCAAATTATGTAGGTTATTTAACTCACTAGGAACTGTGCCTCTGATCAAGGAATTGCCAGTATTTAAATATTCTAGAGATGCAGATAAATTGCCTAAGGATTTTGGAAGCACTCCACTGATAGGATTTCCTTTTATCCCTAAGAAGCTTAGATTCCTGCAACTCGTCAATGAAGTAAGAAACTCTTGTTCTGGTATGGAAAGATCATTCTCGAATAGATTATTGTTTAATGCAATTCTTTGTAGATCTTGTAAGTTTCCAAGATTCTTGGGTATAAGTCCACTAAACGAGTTCGTGATGATATCAAATACTTTTATCTTGGAGAGATTTGTGAATGAACTAGGAATCTTCCCTGTAAAATTATTGTCCCCAAGATAGAGTATTTGGATATTCGGAAGGCCTTTGTCAATGGAATGTGGAAAGCTACCGGAGAGCTCGTTCATTACAAGTGAAAGTGTCGCCAATCTCGAGAGATTGAAAATAGATGGTGGCACTTCACCTTTGAGTTTGTTTTCTTGTAGATTCAGATATGTTAAATTGAAAAGATTTCCAACATTTGAAGGAATTGTCCCTCCTATGTTGTTTTCAGTCAAGTCCAATCTATTCAAATTTGACAAATTGCCTAGCGAAGATGGGATAGTGCCTACAAAAAGAGACCATTTACAGTTAGAACAAAGTCTTATAAAAAAAGTGTACCATTTACAGTTAACAAAGCAACAACCTTTGGTGAAGGAAGCTTGGCTTGCATCAGCATACACGAATTAATTAAAGGCAAAGATCATCTTAGAGTATATTAGTATTACTATTGTTTTTTTTTCCTTTTTCTCTTGAAATGGCTGATATTTTCAAAAATAATATAAAAATCAACAATTATTAAAATTTATTTGTTAAAATAAGTTCGTGTGCAATTCAGGTAACAAGAATTATGTTAAAAAAAGAAGATATATGAGAGAGAGAGAGAGAGAGAGAGAGAGAGAGAGAGAGAGAGAGAGAGAGAGAGAGAGAGAGAGAGAGAGAGAGCAAATGTAAAAGAAAAACAAAAATAAAGTAACCCTCTATGTGTGTAAACGTTAAGAAGAGTTCTTCAAACTTCTTTTTCATAACCACTAGAAGTAATAGCACGCGCTACCCGCGTATTTCTTTGCATACTAAAATGTACAAGAAAATCTTTACCATATAAAAAAAGATTTTGTATATTAGATGGAATTAAAACATAAATATGAGAAATATTATGAAAAGACATAATATAACAAATTTGAATAGAGTAAATAATGTAGTTATAGTGCTGTAATTTAAGTTGTAAGGTTAAACTTGTAGATTAACTTTTTATTGTTAGAGTGTAACTTATATTATAAGGTTAATATTTTAAATTAAAATTTTGGTATCAACGTGTATTTATTTATATAATTGTATAAATATATAGATAAAAAAGTGGCCTGTATGTTTTGACTTGATCCTGGGTTTTAAGTAAAATCATTTTCAGATGGATTCCCTTGGACACAATTCTTTAACATGCCATGTGATCTCATATCTTCAATGCTTTATTCACTATCAATCACAATATTTAAGTTGAATTAATTAATAAAATTTTAAACTGTTCTTTTAGTGGTTATGATTATAAATATTTTAACTTGTTTCAGAAAGATTAGGTTAATAGATTTATAATAGCCTAACTTTTCCATGCCAGAGGCATTTGAGAATTGTATTATTATAACTAGAAACTCTGGCACGCGGTCTCCGCCTAATTAAGAATTTATTTTAATTTGTATGGTGAAAAAAATAACTTAAATAGGTAAAGGTTAAAAATATAAATTCAAATTTTGGGAAACTAAACCACCAATTGCCATAATTATTGTATTTAAAGATTCTACTTAATTAAATCCTAAGGCTAGATTAGTAATTTAAGAATAAAATATTGTGTCACCACTAAAATTATAAGACTAAAACTGAAAATTAAATCCCCGTTTGAATGGCCTCTCACCCGGTTTTTTAAAGCTTTCAAGGTTTCAAAGTGAGTTGGATGTAATTTTGGATTTTGGTTTGGGAAAATTCTTGAAACAACTTTCGTTACCATCATCTATTACTATATTAAAAGCAAAGCCCTCCCGTTCACAAAATGGCAGTTTGGATACCAAATTTTGAGTTTCCAAAAATACCCCTGCTTTGACTTTTCAACAATTAAAAAATATGTAATTAAATAAGTAATTATCACCACTCCTAAAATTTCTCCACATATTTAGCAAAATTCTTACGATTTTTAATGTGTGCGATTGATTTCCTTATTATTTGCATTAATTTTATAAATTATATTAAAGTTATGTTACATGAAGATTTTTTTGATAATTTATATAGTTTACACGCGGTCCCCGCGTGTATCAAAGTTGCTAGTTTTCTATAAAGTAGGCTACTAACATCGGCTATTCAATTCCACTTTAATAGGATTCATATCTTTAAATATATAAATCTGATTTGATTTTTTCTTTTTTTACCACCCACTTAAATTATTATCAAACAAATTTCGTGATTTCCCTCTTCAATTTAAATTTATTTATATTTTCTTTTTGGGCAAGAATCATCAATAGAGTTAATTAAGTGCACTTTTTACAATTATTTCAAATTGAACACAACTTTGTCCGTTATTTTTTTTTTCCTTTACACTTCTGTTGTTTTTTCTCTTTTTTGTTTCGTGGGTGGGGGAAGATATGTATGTCAAATAATTCAGCATTTTTCATTGTTTTGACCTTTTTTTTTGCGTATTGATGAATTATTAGTTATTTTATTGCCAAGTGTTCAGTTAGGATTAAAATACTTAATGGTACTTTAATGTGATAATATGAATTATGAGTTACATATGATTCATTGCTTGAGTTTTTTTTTTCTTTTCCCAGTACGTAGTATGATATATATATATATATATATATATATATGTGCAATTCCTATGTTTAATCATCATCACCATCTTATTAATTTACTTATTTATTATTACTATTATTACGTAATAATATTACCATACATTATTATTTTAGTGGTAGTAGTTACTTGATTGTCATTCAGATTTATTCATATTATTATTACTAATGCTATTATATATATTTATTATTTGGTGGCAGTAGTTACTTGATTATACTTCAGAGTTATTAATATTATTATAACTATTACTATATTATAATTAAGTATTGAAAAGTATGTATCAATAAATTGACAAACTAGTAATTGACCGGCTCTAAATTATACTTATGTTTCAGTTTAGTAATATTATTATATATATCATTATTTAGTGGTAGTAGATATTGAATTACAGTACCAGATTTATTATTGTTACTATTATTATAATAATAATAGTTACCATCATTATTATTATTATTATTATTATTATTACTTTAGCTGTCACAAGTTACATCTGAGTAACTGACTAAACGCGGTACTTTTTACTTTTAAATTTTTTTCTTATGTTTTTCAAAAAGAAAAGAAAACAATTTCATATTTTCATGACATTTACAACCACGTGATTTTGTTTTTTAGTTATAGTTTTTCAGCTCGGCTTGATCTATTTATATTTGGAAGTTAAATTAATTAAATAAATGTGTTTTTCAGCCTTTTCGCACCAGAAATTGTAACTATATGTGGCGACACGTGGTACTAAAAAGATTCTTGACTGCTAATCAATATATTTCGATGAAAATCATATAATAATAATAATAATTATTATAATAAAAAATTACCATGAAAAGTGAATGTAAATTAGAAAGAAAAGAAAAACATCAAATGATTTTAAATACTCGTACCCATTCTAACTCCTAAGTAAACCTGATTTTTTATATTTTATATATTTCATAATTTTAATAATTTTTATACAAAAAATCGACTATAACGGTAGTTTTTGTAATTTCTTAAACATGAGGGATACTTTGTGTAATTCTCCCTTTTCTATTAACTTTATATAAAGACTCTTAAAACAACATTTTTGAAGTATCTATCAATAAGTATTATTTCAAGTATGCTACCAAATCCATGGAAAATAAGGAAAAAATATTATTTATCATTAAAAAAAATTTGGAAAATCTTTTTTTTCCCCTCATTTTCCCTTTCTTTTTATTTTCTCCCATTTCACGGAGAATCAAACTGAGACTAGTTAATAAATACTCACGAAAAATGAATCAATGTAATTAAGGCTCGGTTTGGTTCCGAGGAAAATGGGGTGGGGGAGGAATGAAGGAAATCTAGGGGTTTGGCAACTTAACAATTTCCAGAAAAAAAAAAAAAAAAAGTCTACAGAATAGAGAGGATATTATCTTTGATTTTTCTCCTACATGAATTTCTTTTTGTTAAATCTCTTGAGATTTGAAATCTTATAAAATAGGCGTAAAATTTATCGGATTTAAAAAAATAAATCTATCTTCTGCCTACGTAGATTTTTTTAACTCTTTTAACACCTGATTAAGATATTTGATCTCTTAAACCGTACCTGTCAACCGATTTCTCTGGATATCAAGTATCCGCAGCTTTGATAGGTTCCCAATGTCCACGGGCAAACTTCCATTGAAATTATTAAAAGATAAGGCAAGAATTTCTAACTCCGCACAGTCGGACAACCCTCTAGGAATCTCCCCGGCCAACTGATTTCTCCAAAAGTCCAACCACTCAAGTCTTGCAGAAGTAGAACATATGTTCGGAGGAAGAGAACCCGAGAGCCTGTTTTCCGAAAACCAAATTTTTCTCAAAGAAGAAATGTTAAATATGCTCCACGGAATACTCCCACTCAGCTGATTAGACTCCATATATAGAGAACGAAGGCGCCTTAAGTTCCCAATTTCATCCGGGATTATGCCAGTGAAGCTATTGTTATTCAAGTTTATGAACCTCAGGAACGAAAGGTTGCTAATGTGTGGTGCAATGGTCCCTTCTAAATTCATGTGGGAAAGAATTAATGCAGCAACTCTGACGTGCCTCGCACTGCAAACGACACCATTCCAGGTGCAGAAAGAGGTTCCTTGCGACCAATTCATTGTTAAAAAGTTATATGGATCGGAAGTTATGCGAGCTTTGATTGCTAAAAGTGAGGATTCGTCGGTGGACGTGTTTAAAATAACAGCAAAACTTGTTGTGTTGAGGCACAAGATCAATGTCAGCAATATTGCATAATTCTGTGCCATTTTTGGTTCGAGAGGAAAGTGTGGGTACGTATTTGTTCAGTTTGTAAAGCTACAATTATATACTTCCATGATTTCAAAACAACAGTAGAAGACTTGTATGTGAGTCTTGAATTTTGACCACTTTGCATCTATTACAAGGTCCTATTTTGAGGGACAATATAATAGCACAACCAAGCTTCCTTGCAAGTGAAAGTAGAGCAATAGTTGGGACCCAGTCCTGTTAGAAATATTTTTACTTTTTGAACCAAATTGACCGCAACTGGAGAACAAGTCACCGTAGTAAATAATTTGATTAAAAAATAATTTGATTAAAGTTTCTTGTGGAATTTGAGTCTGGGACAACATAAGTCATTGTCGCCACATGATATTTCCATTCAGAAAAGACTATCTCTATATTCGGTGATGTATATGGAATCTCTTGATTTGTTTGCATAAACAACACGTAATAAGGTGTAGAAAAGGATTAATCCGTTGAAGTATGCATGGATGAAAATTTCGGTCCGGGAGTACGTTTCGGTTAGCTAAAAATTAGCAACGTTTCGTAATATTTCGAGAACTTTTCGGCATGTTTCGAAGAATTCGTAAAATTGCAGTTATAACTATCATGGAAACTACATGTATATTTCGTATCGGTGAAGTCAAAAACGGAAACTTTTCGGTACTTTTCGTAGAAACGCACGGAAATTTTGATCCATGGAAGTATGTGGCTGCATGAGCCATGAGGTTTTATGTTTGTTATAACACGTTAGTTGCAACTGGTAACACAAAAGCAGAGAAGTCTAATAAGGTAAAAACTAAAAAGTATTAGGGAATCTGCTGAAGAGAATAAATCACCTCAATCTTCTCCTTCTCCTTAATATACCTTTCCATTATTAAGGACCTTATTTTAGAAGATTAGTATCTTTCCCTTGTAATTATATTTTTCTCTTGAAGATTAGTTATATATATATATATATATATATATATATATATATATATACTGTATCATTCATTGTAAATCAAGCCTTCTAATATAAAGAATACTCAATTCTTGCCATGGTATCATTTGTGCCAGAATAACCACACGGTTCTTCTCCATTTCTTTTTCAAAACACCGCCACCTTGCCTGATCTCTCACAGCACTCCACTGCTGACTCTTCCTCGGTCACCAACCAACCAACACTCCATCGTCCCGCCCCTTCGACATTAATCCCCGTCACTGCCCATCATCATTTCACCCTCAAACTCACCACTACAAACTATTTGTCATATAGACTCCAAATCATCTCCCAACTAAACGACTTGATCTCATTGGGTACTATCAAGGTACTCACAAATGTCCCGATCCCTCCGACGTCGATGCGTACAACCTTTGGTACCAACAAGATCAGTTAATACTTGGTGCACTCGTTGGTGAAATTTTCGACGATCTCCTTCCAACCATTCACTCCGCTACAACCTCCTCGGAGGCTTGGGTGCTTCGCATGACGGCTCTCCCTCTTCTCGATCGCACACGTGTCATGGCCCTCAAAGACGCACTGAACACTGCAATTCTTGGTTCAAAACTATCACCGAATACTTGCGTGACATAAAAACGAAAGTAGATGAAATCGCTATGATCGATCGTCCCATTCATCCCGATGACGTTACTTTGTATGTTCTCAGTGGGTTAGGCATCCAATACCGCAACGTTGCACCATCCATCCGTCTCCACGACCGCCCCATGTCTTTTGCCGAACTCCAGAGTGTTCTTGTCACACATGAAGCCTACTTGCGTCGCTTTGAAACTGAGAACACCACTCTCGTTACTAAAGCCAACAACATCACTCACGCACCTTGTGGCTCCGGCTATCGTGGTTATGGATCTCGCGGTCGTGGAGGCTACAACTCACGCGGCTGGCGTGGATCTCATTTTCACGATCGTCGTAAGCCCTCCTTTCAGAACTCCGCATCTCATTCTCACTTTTTAACTCACGGTGGACAGGTCATTAATTTAATTGCATTGAGTATATGCGTATCTAATTAGAATAACCAACCGTTTCTTAAATTCCATGGCACAACAACTATTTTTTAAATTTAATTACTTTAGTTATATAATTATTAAGGGTAATATGCTACACTTCTTTCACTAACATGTGACCCCCCCCCCCCCCCCCCCCACATATAATGTAATTTTTTTTCTAAGATTAGGCATTAAATGTGAAAAAAAAAACTTACCATCTCTGTAAATATAATAAAATAAAATTAATAACAAACTTGAAGATATTATTACATGGAAAAAAGTTATACGTTGCTATATAATAGGACGAATTATCAAAAATGCCCGCTAACTTTTGCCATTAATCCTAAATGTCCGTTGTTTCCCAACATGCTCAAAATGCCCTGTTCTTTTAAAATTTCTACTAAAAATGTCCGAAATGAAAAATAAGCACAAAAAAACTTATTTTATCTTAAAAATAATGCTAAAAATGCCTGTATCTTTTAAAATTCTATCAAAAATGCCCGAATTTTAAAACGCGACTTTTTGATTCAGCAGTACGTCTCTTTGATTCGGATGCCACGTCGGATAAAAAGTCCGAATTTTTAAAATCGGGCATTTTTGTTAGAAAATTTAAAACTTAACGGACATTTTCAGCAGGTTTGGAAATAATGGGCATTTAGGATTAAAGGCAAAAGTTAGCAGACATTTTTGATAATTCGTCCTATATTATATGACAGCAAACTTGGAGATAATAAGTTTTTACCATTTCTTGAGTCTTTAGAAACTAAAATCAAAATAGCTCCAGTATTATTGGGTTAATATAAAGATTTGCAATTATTGAATATACTTTTACAATAAATACTTGCAATATACTAAAATTATCATATTCAGTTACATAGAAACCATTGAGCTGCACTTTTTTTTTTCATTTACTGAACATGTTCAAGTCTAAGTCCAATATCATAAAGTGGATTCAAAATTTGATAATTTTGTTGGAAGAAATAAATTTAACTTCAAATAGTGGACTAGTACATAAAGTGTGTTGTGGTGTTTTGCTATGTCGATAGGCATGCAAATGAAAGCAGTGGGAATTTTCTATTCCCAACCCCTATTCTCTTCCCTATTCCTTCAATTAAATAGAGACATGTGGCATTTAGAGACCCACAAAATTTAACTCATCAAATAAATTCAATTAACCAATAATATAGAATTGCTTATTTCTTTCCTCAAATAAAATAAAACATATTGTATTTATTTAATCCAATAAAATTACTTAATTTTTTCCTCAGATAATATAGACTAAATTTTATTTCTTCAAGCAAAAGGAGGGGAGATATAATTAATCTCTACTCTTCTAAACTTAATGCACCAATTTCCTCTCCATTTTTCAAAACCCTACGTTCTGTCATTTTCATTAAATCGGGAAGCTTCATCAACTTTCAAGGTAATTGTTTTGGGTCAATTCTTAATAATATTATATAATGTGTAATCAAATATTTTAACACCATTTCGGATACAATTGGTACATTCCAAAATAACCGATGTGCACCTTAATGCACCAATTTCCTCTCCATTTTTCAAAACCCTACGTTCTGTCATTTTCATTAAATCGGGAAGCTTCATCAACTTTCAAGGTAATTGTTTTGGGTCAATTCTTAATAATATTATATAATGTGTAATCAAACATTTTAACACCATTTCGGATACAATTGTTACATTCCAAAATAACCGCTACTTGCGCATCAATTCTTGATAATATTGTATAATGTGTAATCAAACAGTTTTGGGTCAATTCTTAATAATATTATATAATGTGTAATCAAACATTTTAACACCATTTCGGATACAATTGTTACATTTCAAAATAACCGCTACTTGCGCATCAATTCTTGATAATATTGTATAATGTGTAATCAAACATTTCTGATTACATTTGACTATATTATAATGCACTTTAAATTGTGGAATTCAATAATTATTAATATCAAAACAATTAAAGTTATTGCAAAGCTCCGTGTCTTAAGTAAAATGAATGTCATTATTAGAAATATGTATAAATAAAATGAATGTCATTATTAGAAATCTGTATATTCATTGATCGAGTCTTTTCATCTTCAGAAAAGAAGAAAAGAAGAAGAAGAAGAAGAAGAAGAAGAAGAAGAAGAAGAAGAAGAAGAAGAAGAAGAAGAAGAAGAGAAAAGAGAGGATGAGGATTAGCAAGAATTCTTTACAAATTAAAACAAACAAACAAAAGAAAAGCAAAAGAAAAAGGAAAGAGATGAGGATTCTGTCTTTGTGTGCAGTATAGTTGTTTTACAATTTCATAAAGTCACAGGTTCTTTATTTCTTGAAGAGAGAGAGTCCTTTCTTTGGTAATCAAGAGGGAGAGTGTCACATTGTCTTAATTTTATTTGTGTATGAAGGTCACGCAAATAATTTAGTGGATTAAAAATTAAATACGTGTTATTTTATTGAGGAAAGAAATAAGTAATCCCATTTAGTATTGGTTAATTAAATTTATTTGATGGGTTAAATTTTGTGGGCCTCTAAATTCCACATATCTATATTTAATTGAAGGAATAAGAAAGAAAATAGGGTTTTGTTTTTTTGGTACGAAGGAAAAGCAATAAGGGTTGGGAATAGAAAATTCTCACTTAAATGAAAGCACCCCAATTTTTCTATATACCCTAAATATGTAGCCTATTATGTACCCTCGATGAAAATAAGCCAGGTGGCAATTTTTGTCCAAGTTGTATATTAGATCAGTGTTTTGAAAATCGGCTCGGACCTGCCGGTTCGACCGATTCGGCCGAGAACCGACAGCTTGTTTGGGCCGATTTTACATCAAAAGCGGTTCGCAAGTTGCAGTGGGCAAACCGACGCTTTAGGCCAGTTCGATCGGCGACCCGGTCGCCCAGTTCGACCGATTCACCCATTTTTTTAAAAAAAAATCTGGAAATTGCAAGACTGGCCACTAATTTTTAATAAATTACAAACCCGCCTCGACAAGTTCACAAAAAAAATGCAAAACTTTAAAAGGCCATAACTTTGCGTAGCAGCGTCCATTTTGGACGCATTGTTTTTTTGATTTGGGGTATCTCGACGAGATCTATCCACCGCAAACTGGCTACGGCGGTTTGGCCTAAGAAATTTTTTAAAAAAATGCTATTTTTCATCCTTAATTTGATTTTGAAACGAAACGAGCATGCATTCGAGTATTTCAAGCATAGTATTTCGTGCGATGCTAAGTTCATTTTCTAGATTTTAGTATTACATATTGTTGTTCTTATATTGAATTTTATAATACGGTTGGCCAACATTTAAAAATTCAAAACAATCTTTTTTAACTTGTGTTAAATATATATTTTGTTGGATTATTTACTAAGTTGTTAGATAGCTCAATGGTTTCCACTACTTTTCAAAAACATATTTTGTTGGAGGTCATGTGTTCAAGTCTTAGTATTGTCATAACCATATTTTTTTTTCTTACAATATACCAAAATATTAGTGACTTAAAATATTTCTCACAATCTTATAATTTTTTTATACCATTAATTTTTATTATTATATATTTGATTGAATGTTGACTTTAGTCAACAAACCAGTCCACCAGTGGTCCGACCTGTTGACCCACTACCCGGTACCCTCACCGGGTCAGTCACGGAGCCAGATTTCAAAACAGTGCACTTAATGGTCAAACACACATTAAATTTTAATTTGGCAAAGAAAAAAAAAACATAAAAGAAATTAAGAGAGAGAAAACAATTCTTTCTACAATTCTAAATACGATGTGTATTTTGGTCTTATTTCGTCACGGTAATAGAACACAGTAAAACAGTACAATTGAAATATAAATAACCAAAATAATATTAATCCAATAAAAGGAAATGACTAACTTTGTCCGTAACACCTACTATCTATTACAGATCTTGTATTGCTTAAGATATTTTAATGAAAAATTCATATACGCATCGAATCCTGAAGGTTTGATGTGCGCCTCGAATGACGCCGATTCGATGCAGATAGTATTCGATAATTGCTGATTCGATGTCCTGATGTCGAATTCGATGTGTTGATGTAGAATTTGAGATGCTCGTGTCGAATGCTGTGTGGCCTCGAACGAAGGTGCGTATCGAACATACTCGTTCGATGTGGTAATAGTGGGACTTAGATTTGATCTGCTATGGAAGGCGAAGACACGGGCCTATATATAAGCCTCATTTGGTGGGACCCCTAGACAGCTGTAAAAGACGCATCGAATCGAGGTGGTTCAATGCGCGCATCGAATAACGGATATTCGATGCGCTAAAGATATCGAATTGGGCCAATTCGATACGGTTTTGGGCCGGCCCAATCCTCAGTGCTCGGTCAATCCTAAAATACCCCTATCACATAGTCCCCCCAGTTTGGGAGACGTTGTCAAAGTGAGAACGGTTTCCAAACTTCCATTATACTTACTGTTGACAGATATAAAGGCATCTAATCGTGACTGTTCGATGCATGTTGTTTATAGGCATCGAATTTGATGAATTCGATGTGCCGCATCGAATGAAGTAAATTCGATGCGTTCACAAAGGTTGGTGGCCCATGGGCCTATATATAAGGGTCCACATGCCCTGACAATTTTTGTTTTCTTTCGCAAAAGGGATTTGTTGTTCGCTTCTTAACCGCATCGAACAGAGGCTGTTCGATACGTGTCGTATCGAATCTTGGAAATTCGATGCGCTCTTGACTTATTTTTTAACAGCGCGAAGCAATTAAAATTTAACCGAGGCTTCCATGGCCCGTACAAAATCTCGAAACCGTAGTAAAATTGTGATGTCGCCCGAGAACATTAATGATGCTCAGAGAGGAGACGAGCAAAATGATCCCTCGAAGGCGGGCCCATCTACTGCCAACCTTGCCCCGGAAGATAATCCAGAGGCATTTGCAACAAAAGATCATGCGACCACAACCCCTAGAAATCTTTCCGACAACTGGGGTACGGGCCACTCTGATACGCCTCGAGCTGATCGTACTACCATAAGACTCGGTGGTGTTAGTGCTGGCACTCGGGTACCTATAGTAAGCGACTTTGAACGTCACGAAAATGTTGCTACACAGAGATTGGTGTTGACGCCAACCTCTACTGGTGGACATATAAAAGTTTGGACTAATTGCCAGATCCGGATAATGGAAGATATTGATGCAGAAGACGAGAGGATTGCTGCCAATCTGGCCAGGTTTAATGCAGCTAACCCTACATTTAGGAATAAACGAAAAGTAGATGAAGAGAGATCCTCCCATTCAGTCGGTGAGGACTGGTATACCTCCGCTAAAAGGAAATTGGTGGAAGAAGAATCTGCTCGCAATGCTCAGGACATACCTCCGCCTCCACCTAGGCGGCCTCGACCTTCAGAGAATCCGAGACCGGCCCCATCAGACAGTCTTGTTAATTATGATTTTCTCAATGATGATAATTCAGAATCACTAAGCGCCACATTGGGCGGATATAAGTTAAGAGAGGAGTAAGTTGGAGAGATAATGCAGAGTCTATGGCCTCAGCTGGATCGCCAAACCATAATAGATCGTCTGGGATATCAGGGTTTAGCTCGCTTTGGGAGCCTATTCTTTGCTGCTGTCATCATAGCAGTATATCGGCTATGCAGGGATTACTGCGGTTTGGTTGAGGTGCAGAGCCAACGCAATGTTGTCGTCGACAATCTACGTGCTACTATTCGTAACGGGGATTATAGTCACCGAAATGCGCTGAAACGTGCTAGGGAGGCAGAAACAATAGCGTCTAAGGCCACCCGTGACAAACATGATGCCGAAGTTAAGGCTAAGAAAGCAGAAGAGAATGTTGAAGCACTGTGCGCTGAAATTATTGCTCTAAAAAAGGATAACGAATCCTTGAGGCTTGAGAATTGTTCTCTTCAAGCGTCAAATGTGGACGGGGAAAATGCTATTTCCAATTTGCGCCGTCGAATTCAATATTTTGAATCTGAAGATTACAAATGTGCAATCGTCCGAGATTTTACGCAAAGCAATGTTTATAAATTTTTGGAATTACTCCGCGGTGCTGTAGATATGAAATACGAAATGGAACTCGGTGTTGATCAAGCTGGATATCTTGGGTACCTTAGAGAGGGTTTTCGCAAAGACATGCTTGATGCAAGTCGTAACTCGAGAATGGAGATTCTGGAGGCTAGCAGTGATGATGACAATAACGATTTACATACTCCTAGGCCCAGTGATTCATTTTATGCCGTGTGGCGCATTGTAAAAAACCAAATGTGACCGACTCAAGCTCTTTGAAATCGTGCTCACCTCTGACCCATAAAGGAAAAGAAAAATTTACTCCTAGCGCTACTTTGAGTGATTCAGAGAACATTAAGAAAGCCATGCATGATACTTTTGGTCAGAGCGATGATGATTTAAAATCGCCTCCGAAAACTTCCAGGTCTACAATTTTTCTTTGGAGTCCTCCAAAGACGACGAGTTTTGAAAATGTTCCCCCTGCAGCCTCGGACAAAAGAAATAGGGTGGCAAGCGTACCTAAGACTTCTGGTCCTACAACAGTCTCGCCAGGTGGAACGTATCCTACTCGATGTGACAGAGTTCTTGTGCTGGCCAATAATGTACCCGATCAATCATTTAGTGCACAAAATATGATTTCTCCAAGTAGATATCAGCTCAGCGATCCTACTGAAAGAGTTGAAGTTATCTTGCCCGATGATAGCGCACAAACTGATGAATTGATTCTTACAGAGGATCAAATTCACGGCAATTGTGCCAATTTTGCGCGTTCAGTGGGTGTGGTCCTTCGTCAAGAGTCCCCCCATTCATCGAGTGAGTAGCGATATTTAGGTTACACTATTTTGTCGATATTAGGTCTTTTGTTTTGTATAGAGTCTTGTAACTCTTTTGCAGTTGCTTTTTAATGAGAATGATTTTACCGTTTGACATTATAACCTTTGATTTACGTGTATGCGCATATTGTTTCTTTCCAATGCATTCCAAAGAACGTTATTTCATTCATTTGCCTGATGTTGACTCAGTATTTATCTGATGTTCGATAACTGCGTTTGATGTCACGATTCATATCTAAAATTTTGATTGTGCTTGCTATGACAGATATGAGCCTTTTGAGCTATTATTATTATTAAGGCATTCATGTTGTACCTGAGAAATCAGATCACTTGGGCCTTTATCATGCTGTTATTGTGTCGATGACGATCATAAGAAATTGGACCACATTTGGTCTTCTTATCCCATCGTCAAGTTCTTCCTTCTAGCATGAGGAGGTGGACCACTTTAGGTTTTCTTATCCCTCCGTCATGTTCTTCCTTCTGGCATGAGGGGGTGTACCACTTTGGGCCTTCTTATCCCTCCGTCATGTTCTTCCTTCTGGCATGAGGGGGTGGACCATTTTGGGCCTTCTTATCCCTCCATCATGTTCTTCCTTCTGGCATGAGAAGGTGGACCACTTTGGGCCTTTTTATCCCTCCTTCATGTTCTTCCGTCTGGCATGAGGGAGTGGACCACTTTGGGCCTTTTTATCCCTCTGTCATGTTCTTCCTTCTGGCATGAGGGGGTGGACCACTTTGGGCCTTTTTATCCCTCCGTCATGTTCTTCCTTCTGGCATGAGGGGTGGACCACTTTGGGCCTTCTTATCTCTCCGTCATGTTCTTCCTTCTGGCATGAGGGGGTGGACCACTTTGGGCCTTCTTATCCCTCCGTCATGTTCTTCCTTCTGGCATGAGGGGGTGGACCACTTTGGGCCTTTTTATCCCTCTGTCATGTTCTTCCTTCTGGCATGAGGGGGTGGACCACTTTGGGCCTTTTTATCCCTCCGTCATATTCTTCCTTCTGGCATGAGGGGTGGACCACTTTGGGCCTTCTTATCCCTCCGTCATGTTCTTCCTTCTGGCATGAAGGGGTGGACCACTTTGGGCCTTTTATCCATCTGTCATGTTCTACCTGCGCCATTTGATGAATAGAAATTTGCAGTTAATAATTCATAGAGGATTAATATCAATCAAAGTGTATGTAATATAATATTTGATGAAATTTATTCAATTTTATGCATAATAACGCCTGAGATGTTGCACATTCCATGGACGTTTCTGTTGAATTCCTCTTAGAGACTCCAAATAATAGTATCCTCGTGAACTTGCTCGCGTGACCCTAAAAGGCCCTTCCCATTTTGGTTCAAGCTTTCCGATATACTGTTTAGCTACAATGCTTCTTAGAACCAAATCTCCTACTTCAAAACTCCTAAATTGAACTCTTTTATCATAGCTTTTGGCCATCGCTGCCTTAAAAGCGACAATACGTTGATACGCATCCTCCCTTGTCGATCCTATCATATCCAGATCCATTTGTCTCAACCGGGCCGATTGCTCTGGATCGTAATCAGTAATTATGTGCGTTGGCATACCTATTTTTGCAGGCAATACATCTTCAGTGCCATAAACAAGAACGAATGAGATCTCCCCCGTGGATGTTCTCGGAGTCGTTCTATATGCCCATAATATTCCTTGAAGCTCTTTCGGCCATGTTTTTCCTGTACTTCTCACCCTCCTTTCGAGATAATCCTTCAGTGTTTGGATTCCGTTTGACCATTGGATTGTGGATGATACACTGAAGTGAGATTGTGTGATATCTTTAATTCTCCGAACCATGATTTTATCTCATTTCCGCTAAATTGCGTGCTGTTATCACATACAATAGATCTCGGGGTGCCGAACCGGCATATGATGTATTTCTGGATAAACTTGATCATATTCTTCTCTGTGATTGACATTATAGCTTCTGCTTCGACCCACTTAGTATAATACTCAACTACTACTATTAAGTACCATTTTTGTCCTTTAGTGTGTGGAAATGGGTCCACAATATCAATTCCCCACTGATCAAATGGACATTCCACATCGATCGGTCTATGAATGAGGCGAGCATGGTATTGGCAACTATCACATTTCCTCGAGAAAGCTGTTGCATCTTTAAGTAGAGTTGGCCAATAATATCCTTGACACAATATTCGTTGAGCTAAAGCTCGTCCCCCGAAATGATTTCCACAACAACCTGCATGGATTTCTTCCATAACATACTCAGCTTGAGTATGAGTCAAACATCTCAACAATGGTCCTTCGAAAGATCTTTTATATAACTGTCATTCTCCAAGGATGTGACCGAGGTAGACAAGCCCCGAAGCAACCCCCCCAAGGCGGGCTGAAAGCTGAAGGGGGGGCTCCTTCCGCTAGTAAAGAATGAAACTCAATCCATTGCTGATAATAAATCTATAAGCCTTATAACGCATTATGCGTTGTGCATTTGGATCTGTTGGGAGAATGCCTTGCTGAAGATAAATCATGATTTCGTCCTTCCAGGATGGGTCTTCTTGTATTGCCAATATAAACTCCATACGTGCTTTAGTGGTAATGTATTTGATATCCCAATCGAAGGTTTATCAGCGACCATAAGTGTGATTCGCTTTTCCACCAGAATATCTGAAGAACTTGCGAATTTAGAAAGCGCATCTGCTTTTGCATTTCCGTCCCTAGGGATCTGGGTTATATCAAAGAATTTGAAGTTCTTTGCCAATTCTTTAACCTTAGCAGCATACAACTTCATAGTTTCCTCACGCGTCTCATATTTTCCCGAAAAGTGATTTGCTACCAAGAGCGAGTCAGTGAATACATCCAGATGTTCATGTTGAGTCCGAGTGCCATTTTGACCCCGACAATTATTGATTCGTATTCGGCTTCGTTATTTGTTACCATCTAAATCAAGCTAATAGCAAATTCAAATTCCCTTCGCTTCGGGGACAGAAAATGTATTCTAAATCCATCAGTGTGTAGTATCCACGTCGTTGTTGCCCTGCTGGTTCCAACTTGGTTTGATATAGAAAAAATACAGCATGCGGTCTCAATTACACTGTTTCCCACAGTCTCGGCCATGAAATCTGCTAAAGCTTGCGCTTTGATTGCAACTCGTGGCTTAAACTCCAATCCGAACTCACTGAGTTCAATTGCCCATTTCACCAATCGACCAGAGGTTTCTGGCTTTTCCAACACTTGCTTCAATGGTTTGTCTGTTACCACGGTAATTGGGTGAGACTGAAAATACGGTTTCAACTTCCGAGCTGTAACAACAATTGCTAATGCAAACAGCTATAACTCCAAGTAGTTTCTCTCCGCCCCTTGCAGTACTCTACTCACATAATGTATGATTTGGCAATAGATCGTATTATATATATATGTGAGTCGGTTACAAGTGAGTGATCTAATAATACAACGAATCTATCTCAAGTCAGGCCTACACTATGTATCTCGCGTAGACTAGATGAGACGTATATCGGTGACTAGATGACACGTCTCAAATCAGGCCTACACTACAAGGTTGCAGGGTCTTTTGCAACCGCATTTGCGGTTGCAAAAGGCCCAAATCCGGTTGCAGATAGTCATTTGCAACCGCGATGCGGTTGCAGATGACGAGGCCCCGTAAAGCCCCGGTTACTTGTCATCCGCGACCGCATCGCAGTTGCAGATGCGCATCTGGGACCAGATAATTTGCAACCGCATTGCGGTTGCAGATTTTGCAACCGCGAAGCAGTTGCAATTTCGTATTGGACTTTCTGCAACCGCCTCGCGGTTGTAATTGCTCTTGGAGTTTCTGCAACCGCGTGGCGGTTGCAAAAAGTCCAATGAGCAATTGCAACCGCATCGCGGTTGCAGAAAGTCAAATAAGCATCTGCAATCGCAATACGGTTGTAGAAAAGAAATAAAAAAGCAAAAAATGAAGTGTTAGGAGTTATTTGTTTTGGATTTGAAAAAGAAAAGAAGAGAAGTGTTGATGTTTTTTTATTTTTTGGATTTGGAAAAGAAAAGAAGAAAAGTGTTGGTTTGTTTTTTAATTTTTTGGATTTGGAAAAAGAAGAGAAGTGTTGGTGATTTTTTGGATTTGAAAAAAGAAGTGAAGTGTTGGTGATTTTTTGGATTTGGAAAAAAAAAAAAAGAAGTGTTGGTGATTTTTTGGATTTGGAAAAAGAAGAGAAGTGTTGGTAATTTTTTGGATTTGGAAAAAGAAGAGAAGTGTTGGTGATTTTTTGGATTTGGAAAAAGAAGGGAAGTGTTGGTGGGTATACATAGAAAATGGGGTGAAAACTTGAATTTTCGTGAAAATTCAAATTTCCCCCTTTAGGCCGCCCAAATTTTCAAAAAATTTGAACAATTTGCAACCGTACAGCGGTTGCTGAAAGTTTTAAAAATTTAAAAAAATAGTATCTGCAACCGCAATCCGGTTGCGGAAAGTATGAACAATTTCTGCAACCGCGACGCGATTGCAGAAAGTATGAATCTTTTCAGCAACCGCACTGCGGTTGCAAATACTGGCTTTTGCAACCGTTTTGCGGTCCCAATAGCCTCTTTCTGCAACCGCACTGCGGTTGCAAAAAATATTCATACATGAAAATCGCAATTTTATGGGACTTTCTCAATGCGTTTCTGATTTTTAACAACAAACTTCAATGCTACATGTGATATAAACTAATAAATGGTTACAAAACAAGTAATTGAGGAATGAAAGAGTAGATTGAATGTGAAATGATCGAAGGAGTTGTTAGACCATGCATGAACATATTGTATGTTCTATTTACTACTCATCATCATATTTCTTCTTGTTATTATGATATGCTTCACTAATAATATGATTAATTGGTTGAATTAGTAGATAAATTTTTCACATTACGTTTATTTCTATATGTATCTAGGGATGATATTTATATATATATATATGTGTATACGAACGTTATCGTTTGAAATCATAGATATCACGGCTTGTCCCCCATATATAACGCTTGAAATTGTTATGAGAATTGAAATTATGGTTGTTTTTACCATTATTAGAATAGTTATCAACCAAAATAACAATGTGGCACCTCAAATCATAAAAAAACGGCATTTTGAAAGTATGAATGTTTTCAGCAACCGCATTGCGGTTGCAAATACTAGCTTTTGCAACCGCCATGCGGTCCCAATAGACACTTTATGTAACCGCATTGCAGTTGCAAAAAATATTCATACATGAAAATCGCAATTTTATGGGACTTTCTCAATGCGTTTCTGGTTTTTAACAACAAACTTCAATGCTACATGTGATATAAACTAATAAATGGTTACAAAACAAGTAATTGAGGAATGAAAGAGTAGATTGAATGTGAAATGATCGAAGGAATTATTAGACCATGCATGAACAAATTGTATGTTCTATTTACTACGCATCATCATGTTTCTTCTTGTTATTATGATTTGCTTCACTAATAATATGATTAATTGGTTGAATTAGTAGATAAATTTTTCACATTACGTTTATTTCTATATGTATCTAGGGATGATATATATATATATATATATGTGTGTGTGTGTGTGTGTGTGTGTGTATACGAACGTTATCGTTTGAAATCATAGATATCACGGCTTGTCCCACATATATAACGCTTGAAATTGTTATGAGAATTGTAATTATGGTTGTTTTTACCACTATTAGGATAGTTATCAACCAAAATAACAATGTGGCACCTCAAATCATAAAAAAAACGGCATTTTGAAAGTATGAATGTTTTTAGCAACCGCATTGCGGTTGCAAAAACTAACGTATACTAGTTTTTGCAACAACAAGGCGGTTGCAAAAACTAACGTATACTTGTTTTTGCAACCGCCTTGCGGTTGCAAAAACAATTGGCCGTTTGTTTCTACAACTGCGTTGCGGTTGCAGAAAGCTAATTTTGGCCTTTATAAAGGCCTTTCCCTTCTCGTCAAACATTCATTCTAATTTTCACTCTTTCTTAAGGTATTTACGTTTTTTTCCCTTAACTATCTCAAATTCTTATTTTAAATAATATAATTCGTGATTCAATTCTAACTTATGTTTATTTGTTTATTGATAGATAAATGGCACACACACTGAGTATAATCGTGGTATAAGCAACATTCTTGAAGATCGTTTTTCACGCTTCAAGAAGTAAGTTGTTAATTCTTTAGATTTCTAAATTGATTGTGCATGATATAAATTTAATAGAGTTTAAATTGTAATTATTTGTTTTATATTTTACTACTTAGATCGATAAATAATGAATTATGAAGCGGATAGAGCTTGGATGTATGATAGATATGATAGTGACGGTTATTTGCGAGAGGAATTTGTGTGGGGGGTTCGAACTTTCATTGAGTATGCTATGACTCAAGTCACATACCTAGATCTACAATCACAAATTAGGTGTCCTTGCATGAAATGCACTAATTTAAAATTTCACGGGAAATACGTTGTACGTGATCATCTACATAAGTCTGGATTTACGTCTGGATATTTAGAATGGATATTTCACGAGGAAACGGAAAAAGGAATATACCGTCGTATTTTCCTAAGACCTCCACCTCATCAAACACCATTATTCCCGACACGGCAGACTTTGTTGATGAGTCGTTTACAGACATGATCGTAGATGTACGTGGAGGTCGTTATTTTGAGGACGAGGCCAGTAACGATGATCCCAATCCGGAAGCGAAGGATTTCTACAAACTGATGCACCTAGGAAAGGTGAAGTTACATCCAAATACAAATATAAGTATCCTTCAGTGGGTCGCAGACTGGTTGGAGGACAAGGCACATCACAAGGCGAGTAATATTTATTCCGATAAGGCTTTTAACAAGGCGAAGCTAGGTTTCATGCCAGAGACTGTGAAGTTGTTACCAAAGGACACGAAAGGGATGCGTACAATGTTGGAAACAGAGTTAGGGTATGTTAAGTACGATTGTTGTCCAAAACAATGTTTTTTGTACTACGGTGAGGGTAAGGACTTAGACCAGTGCCCGATTTGTGAAACGGATGGATATATTCCTAGGTTGAAATCGAAGGTGTGGAAGAAGAAGTTGTGGTATTTCCCTATTATTCCTCGTCTCCAAAGGTTGTTTTATACCATAGGAACTGCAAGGCATATGACATGGCATTTTAATTGTGAAGGGGTTACTGATCGAATGATTCACCCAACGGCCGCAGAGGCATGGCAACACTTTGACAGTACGCACCCATATTTTGCAGGAGAGCCCCATAACGTTAGACTTGGTTTGTGCACGGATGGATTTTCTCCGTACGGAGCATCTGGCAAGAATTACTCATGTTGGCCAGTGTTTGTCACTCCGTATAACCTTCCTCCGGATATGTGCATGAGGAAGGAGTTCATATTTTTAAGCCTAATAATTTTCGGGCCTTATAGTCCTACAAAGAACTTATATGTTTTTTTGAGGCCACTTATTGACGATTTGAAGTTATTATGGACCACTGGGGTCGAGACATACGACACTTTTAGAAAGCAAAACTTCCAGTTACGAGCGACCCTCATGTGGACGATTAGCGATTTTTCGGCATACGGGATGTTGTCGGGGTGGAGTACGCACGGAAAGTTATCGTGCCCTTATTGTATGGGTGACACGAAGTCCTTTACGTTGGCGAATGGGGGTAAACTGACATTTTTCGATTGTCATCGCCGATTCTTGCCTAGGAGGCACCCTTTGAGAGACGATGTTGTTAATTTCAGGAAAAATATAAAATCACCCGAAGCACCAATTCCTAGGAAGACAGGTGACCAAATGTGAGTAATTGTGAATGGGCTAGGGCAGGTAGAATTTGGTACAAAATTCAAGCCCCTACCGGACTTTGGTACAAAACATAATTGGGTGCGGAAGAGCATATTCTGGGAACTACCATACTGGTCCACAAACTTGGTTCGTCACACTCTAGATGTTATGCACTGCGAGAAGAACTTTTTGGATAACATCATCAACACGGTGTTGGATGACTCTAAGACGAAGGACAACATCAAGTCCAGAAAAGATTTAAGGCTCTACACCAATCGAAGTGAGCTCTTTTTACAACCAGGCCCCCGAGGTGGGGAGTCGGTAAAGCCAAAGGCACGCTATTGTTTGGCAAGGGACCAAAAGAGAAGGGTGTTAGAATGGTTGGATCAGCTGAGTTTTCTGGATGGATACATCGAACCTGGGACGATGTATACAAATGCAACAACAAAGGTTGATTGGTATGAAGAGTCACGATTGTCACGTGTTCATGCAGAGATTGATCCCAATTGCTTTTCGTGAGTTCCTAATACCTGAAATTTGGGGTACATTGGTGGAGATTAGTTTGTTCTTCAAGGCCATTTGTGCTTCAAATGTTTCGGCCGAAGGTATGAGGGGACTGGAGAAGTCTATCGTTCTCACAATGTGCAAACTTGAAAGGATATTCCCGCCTTCCTTTTTCGACTCTATGGAGAATTTGGCTATACACTTACCTTACGAGGCTAGAGTTTGTGGTCCGGTTCACTACAGATGGATGTATCCATTCGAGAGGTAATTATTTTTCTTAATGACTTATTATACTTATCATTGACTTATTATACTTATCATTGACTTATTGTACTTATCATTACTGTTTTTTTGTATAGGCGCATGTTTGATTTTAAGGGCTCTGTGCTGAACAAAGCGAGGCCCGAAGGGTGCATAGCCAATTCATACCTACTGGCGGAGCTGTCAAATTTGTGTTCCCAATATCTTGATAAAGCCTATGGTTCTACTCATAAACGACTAAACAGGAACGAGATTCAGAGTGGGATGATGAGCTCTTGCTATTTCGGAAGAGGGGGCGACCGATTGGTCCGTTGAACAACTCGAGGCCATTAACGTCGGAAGAAAATGAGCAGATTGAACTATACACAATTCTTAATTGTGAAGAGTTGGACATATGGCTTGAGTGAGTAATTTCTTATTTTTTTTATAACCAAGTGTAAATTGTTGTATTATGTTTGTGTACTAACTTGTTTGATTTGTGACTCGGCAGATTGTGTATTGAAGAGGAGTGTAGTGGATTGAATGCAATGGAGGTGCAAACGAAGAGGAACATAGAGTATGTGGCGTGGTTCAAGCAGACGTACTCCAGTGGAAAGTACATGTCGGACGATCGTGTCGTACCGCTGATTTATGGTCCACTCAACAGGGCGTTGACGTACGAAGGCTACATTATTAATGGGTTCCGATTCTATGTTGATACGAAATTGGGCCCTAAGAAGAGTGATTGCAGTGGGGTGTACGTGAAGGGTGACATGGGAGACACCGAATCCACCAACTTCTATGGCACTTTGGAAGAGATCTTAGAAGTGGAATACTGGGGAGGCAGAACTGGAAAACCACTATATATTGTATTTTTCAAGTGTAAGTGGTATGATATCAGAAGACGTGGCACTGAGGTCCATAAGACGTACAACCTTGTTGATATTAACCCGCAAAAAATACTTTCAACCAACGAGCCATTTGTTTATGCGAACCAAGCCCTACAATCTTACTATGCGCCTTATCCGAATCTACTGAATGGAAGGCCTGGGAAAGGTGGATGGCTGTCGGTATCTCATATTTCCGCTAGACACATCATTGACATGTCATCCGTTAGTAGTTATAGTCAAACTAAAGCGGCAGGGCCGGAGGAACCAATACTTCAGGAGAACGACTCGTTGGGGCTCAACATATTTGTAGACTTTGCGCCGTTTAATATGGATATTCAATTGGGCGTTGGTGAGTTTGAGGTCGTCAATACCATCGATGCAAACGAGGAAGAGAGTGGAGAAGAAGAAAATGAAGACATGGGACTGATGGTTCCAGATGAGGATGTTTATTATTATTCATCGGATGAAGATTAGATTTGTATTACGATGTATTGATATTTTTGAGTTTGTATTACGATGTATTGATATTGTGAAATAATGTCTACTTCTTTGACTCTATAGGTTAGTTGTTTACAAGAACTTTGCACCTGATTAATAAAAGTCCAACATAATTAAAATACAGTCCAACATAAATAAAATCCAACATAAATACAGTCCAACAGAATTAATAAAAGTCCAACATGAATAAAATCCAACATAAATACAGTCCAACGGAATTAATAAAAGTCCAACATAATTAAAATAAACTCGCTCTAGTGATCACTGTCCGAATACTCAACATCCTCATCACCCGAACTCAGCCCAACATCATATGTATCATCCAAGGTCGCCAAGGGATCAGCGTCCGCTGCATCCTCTGCCTCCTCATCGTCACCACCTAAATCGTGTGGGGGATCGGCGTCCATCATGTCATCGTCTACAACCTCATCATCATCATCATCGGTGTCGTAAACATACGATGGCGCTGTGGAAGTACTAGGAGCAAAAGGATCTCGTGGTAAACGTCGCGACCTGCAAGCCGTGAATAGCTCCTTAGGTATCTCGCGTATCGTTCTATCTGTAATGGTAGCCACATCCGCGCGAAAGTCCTTGAGGAAGTCAAGGAGCATAGGCACTATCGGATTCTGGGTAGTCCTTAGCTCGTGGTTCTCGCTCAACAACAGTCTAACCAACTCTGGCGTGTCGTCAGTACCCTTCCTGTACGGGATACCAAAGTTCGTCGGATCACCATCACTCAGTAGCCCATTTGCCTTCCCCTTCTTTACCTCCCATATCGCCTTCTTCCAACAGTCGCTATCGAACTCGGGCAACAAGGTTGGCGGCGGAAACCTCGTCCTCAGCTCCCTCATGTATTTCTTCTGTTTATATAAGACAAGAAATTAGAGATGAAGATTAAAATCAGTATTTAGATTATAAAAATGATTGAATTTACAGAAACTAAAGAGTAAAAAATGGAAAACACTTATGTAAATAAGTCTGGAAGCGACATCTATCCACTCCCGCCTCAATGGGACACCTGTATTCCCGCCAGTCTTGGACACCTTCTTCGTATGTCCAACCTTGTACACCTCATCGTGTCGAATGGGGGTTTTGCGGTTTGGTTGATTCCTAGCCTAGAAATTTAAAGAATAATTATGTTAATAATAAGAATCCTAAATTGCACGACTATATTATATTGTTGATTAAAAAATTAAATACCATCCGGCGCTTAATCTCCTCGTAATCGATGGATCCTCCAAAAAAGGTGGGCGGGGCTATAGGACAGTCGGCTGGATCGCGTCCTCCTCACCTAGCCATCCGTGTCCGATCGGAATAGTCTCGATAAGCCTGAGTCCCCCAGTGAATGGTTGCCGCCTCCTCCAAAGTACTGCTCATCCACGTCTTCGGCTTCCCCGCATACGATGGGTCCTCTAATCTAGAAAAGTAAAGAGCCTTCGCGTTGCTCATACCCCGCTTGTAGCACGCCTTCGCCTTCGCCTTCGCCTTCGCGGTGAAGGCCTTCTTCACATCGGCCATCTCCAAGTAACGGACCCCATAGATTTGCTACAATTGAATTATAACAACAAAATTATGAGTATTTTCTTTATTTCTTTATTAATACACCAATTAATATAATATTATTATCAAATAATTTCATACCATAAATCGTCTCCACATCGCCTCTCGAACAGTCGCTGGCATCTCCAAGTAGGATGGCCAAAACTGACTCATAAACTGTCTAATGAGGGAAGTGATCGTCTGCGCTATCTCGTTACTAGGAGGCTTGTAAAAACATATGCGCCTCAATATGATGGGCTCCCTATCCTTCACCACTAGGGGTGTTGTACGTCCTATAGTAGGTCCCCTAGTAGGGCGGCGCTGCGTGTCTGGAATCTGATTCGGCTCTGTCGACCTCTGACTCGATCCGACTCCGGTGGCTGGAATTTGTGGCGACCGCTGACTCGATCCGGCTCCGGTGGCTGGTATCTCTGTCGACCTCTGGCTCGATCCAGCTCCAGTGGTTGGAATCTCTTTCAACCTATGGGTCGATCCAGCTGATGTGGGTGATGTCCCTGTCGACCTGTGGCTCGATCCACCTACTGTGGGTGGTGTCCTCTGTGCTCCGCTAGACTCGACAGATGGCGGTCGATGGGCTCCGGTCGACTCTGATGATCGTTGTCGATGGGCTCCGGTCGACTCTGATGATCGTGGTCGATGGGCTCCAGTCGACTCTGATGATCGTGGTCTAACCCCAGATGCAGACGATGGACGGTGGGCCGGGTGCGCTACATCTGCAAAAGGGGACTCGTCATCGTCATATGTAAGCAAGCGCGGTACGGCAGGAGACAGCGGCGGTAAGGATGTCTCGGCTGGACCACTAGTCGTAGGACCACGACCCAAGTGGACAATACGCACCACCGGCCTACAACTACCTCGACCACTCTCGGCACAACGGCCTCCAGGTCCACTACCCTGACTATCTGCACTACGGCCTCCAAGTCCACTACCTCGACCACGACCATGACCAACTCCTGAAGAAGGGACACCACGAGACGTACGTGGCCGGCGCGGAGGATCGTCTGACATGATGTACTAACAAACTAAAGACAAATTTCTAAGTTAGATTTACTAAAAGTATTTATCCTTACTAGGTTATGAAGTTTTCCTAAAAATAACATTACGTCTAAGTTACAAAGGTAAACTAACGTAATAAACATTTCCTAAAAGTATTTATCGTTACTAAGTTATGGAATTTTCCTAAAAATAACATTACGTCTAAGTTACAAAGGTAAACTAAAGTAATATAGATTTTCTAAAAGTATTTATCGATACTAAGTAATCAATTTAATTAAACTAAACTAACTCTTTAATTAACATCTAGCAATTAAGTAACAAAACTAACAGTTCAATACAGACAAACTAAGGCCATAAACTACAAAGAGTTTCACAATCACATTAGTTAACCACTGATTAACAGCTAAAATACCTACAGCGGAAAAAACTTTTCCATACAGATAAAGCAACAAAACACTGAAAATGCCCAACCATGTAGATTATATTAACATTAAGTCTCTCATCCAAACCATGTAGGAACACATAAATAAATTGATGTCCAACGGTATCATATATATAGCAACATTACCAAACATACAGTTATGTATACCAGTTCCTTGTTCCAACAACAACAACAAAGAGAAAATGGAAATAAAATAGCAGCAACATAATAAATAAGAAACCTAAATTGTGTCCATTAATTATGATAAAATGTTGAGCAGTTAAATTAACATCTAGCAATTAAACAATCTAAACTAACAATTAAACATATAATCGAGAAATAATCGAATAAACTAACAATTAAACATATAATCGAGAAATAATCGAATAAACTAACAATTAAACATAAAATCGAGAAATAATCAAAAAGAAGCAACAATTAAACATAAAATCGAGAAATTATCGAAACAAACTAACAATTTTCCGACGAAGCTACGAGCGACGGTGGAGGAGTGAAGCGGCGAACGCACGGCACGAGAAGGACGCGAAATACGAATTTTAGCGAATCGGTCGGATTCTGATTCGGGTCGGGTCGGGTCGGTCGGGTCGAGGATGATGCTGGCGGTGGGGTGGAGGCTCGCGGTGGCGGTGGAGGTGGGTATGGAGGACGCGGTGGTGCCGGGTGGTGGTGGTGGCTATGGAGGACGAGGTGGTGGTGGATATGGAGGCTCGCGGTGGGGTGGAGGCTCGCGGTGGCGGTGGAGGTGGGTATGGAGGACGCGGTGGTGGCGGGTGGTGGTGGTGGCTATGGACGACGAGGTGGTGGTGGCTATGGAGGCTCGCAGTGGGGTGGAGGCTCGCGGTGGCGGTGAAGGTGGGTATGGAGGACGCGGTGGTGGTGGATGGTGGTGGTGGCTATCGAGGACGAGGTGGTGGTGGTGGTGGTAGCTATGGAGTAGGGTGGTCGTGACCGCCGGCGGTGGCTATGGAGATTTGGAACCAATTTGCGGTTCCAAATGAGGGAGGAAGAAGGAGATATGGGCGGCCAGCCCTAATTTTTTTTCGAAATGGGCCAAAAGTTGGCCCATATTCCTATAGGGCCCATATTAACCGGCCCTATTGGGAATTTGCAACCGCAATGCGGTTGCAAATGCGGTGCTCAATCGCAAATGCTTGGACGGCAGTGGTATATCGGTGACTAGATGAGACGTATATTGGTGATCGTCTTCGACATGATATCGAGGACGCCTCTCGATGTGATATCGGTAGTGTGGTTGTATGACGTATCAGTAGAGCACCAGGTTGTCCCGATATCGAGTACGATATCGAGAGTGAGATCGGAGATATGTTTTCATGTGATGCGTGGTAGCGGAGGGATAATAATTGCTTACTTTGGGATCCGGGTACTGCGTATTTATAGACCTTGGGATCCGGGGACCACATCAACATATCGGTGATTATTACCGATATGATATCGAAAGTGGTCCCATATATGGTCAAATATGGGCCTGGTTTGGGCCAGGCCCAATATGTAGGAAATGCCCATATCATGTAGTCCCCTAATTTGGGGATTCTTATCTTAGAGATAAGAATTCGCAAATTTAATTTTGAATTCCTGGGTTACCTGTACCCCTCATCCCGCCAGTTCAAATAACGGAGATCAAATTTGCGGGGAATGTACTTTGTGATGAACTTCGATGGGTCCCCTAATGCAGTGGACGCATAGTTTGAGGTCCTCGTTTGAATTCTACGTTTCTTGGGATTTGAGTTTCTTACAAATATGGGAATTGCACTTTGAGAATTGTGATGGGGCCGCCGGTGTAATTGTTACATTTTCGAGGCTTTTTGCGTAATAGGATAGGATATCGGGTCTCATCGTTGATATTATGTCGAAACGCATATTCGATATGATGTCGAAAGTATCATTTGATGTGGTTAAAGCTTCCGTCCGTAAGTAGGGCTTGTAAGAGACCTTGAAGGTCATAGTTTTCTGTATCTTCTCTGTCGTTAGCGTAACCACATCGGTATGTATATCGGTAATCATATTCGATATATTCCCCGACGTGTATTTCGATCTCGCCGTTGTACTTGATTTATTGTTATCTTCTCATGCTGATATTCTGATTGTTCTGCAGGTATATTTTACCTTTTGAAGATATTCCGTGAGAATGGGTTTCAGAAAATTAATGCGTAAACTTTAAGCCGACCGTGATGCTCAGAAGGCTGTGTTGGCTGCGACGGCAGCAGTCGCGGTGTCGCCTAAAGTAGGGTCTGCATCTAGCTTTGATCTGAATGATGCAGCCACTGAGGTTCTGCCAGAGGCATCGGGAGTTGAACAACCTCCCCCTATCATTATAGTACCTGACAGCATTAATAAGGAATGCCTTGAAAGTGTTCCTGCAACCGTTCGGTCCTTTAGTCAGGACATCCTTGATGTGGTAGGAGGCCTGCATGGTGCCACCAATCTCTTGGAGGTGTTGACCTCGAAACAGGAGGATATGGTTCCTCCGCCTGAAGGGACTGTGCCGACTGAGAGACCAGATGCTAGGTCTCCTTCTGGTGAGTACGTAGCTCCACGCACAGAGTCGATGACCTACATTCCTTTGACCGAGAACGTTGGTGGTTCGGGATCAAATGCCTATGTCAACTTGGGTGATTCAGTGGATGTGCCCTTTACCGTAGGGTTGGTCTATTCGAGCTCTAACCCTATCAGTGGCAAGGGAGAGGCGTCTGTTTCAGGTGCGACCGACAAGGGTAAAGGGCCACTGTTGGAGCCCTCGATATTGGGGGGCTTTGCCCCTATCTTTCCTGGAGTTCCGATTACGAAGCCTGTCGTTGACCCGGCTAGGGTATCGGGTAATAAAAGGTCTCGTGACGGGACTGTCAAGGGTGTCCACTCGTCTTTGAGTTCGGGCCCCAAGAAAGCGGGTGCAGTCAAATCCTCTCAGCAAGTAGAATTCCCTAAAGCAGATGATGTGCGGGGAATGATGCGGGTTTTTCCTCCTCCCGCAAATGTGCGGGTGCTTACAGAATTCGAGCGGACCCAGAATATACGCCGCAACGTTCATATGTTTCAGAGTGTACGTATCTTAGCATGACTTCGATTGATTTTATTTGACTGTTTATCATAACGTTACTGATTGCATTGTGCAGACGGCAAAGCTGGCGGTCTCGTGTCTGAAGACAATTCGCGAGTCAAAGGGTGACCCTGACGTTGTCGCTGCCGAGCTCGAGGCTGATATCTCGAGGATGGGGGAGTTCAACCCCATGGTGCTAGAGAAGTTGGAGGCTGACAAAGAGGATGCCCTGAAAACATGTCGTAAGCTCCGGGAGGAGTATGATTTGTTGAAGGGCAACTTTAAAACATTGGTGATTGAGATTGACCAAGGGGAGGCTCGTGAGATTGCAGTCAACAAGGAGCTGGAGAAACTGAAGGCTGAGGTGGTGGCAGTGAAGGCCGCTAACGAACGTCTCTCGTTGGAGCTCTCCAATGCCAAATTAGCTCCCTTGGACTTGGTACATATCTTGTTTACGATATCTGCTTCTATTTTTTCCTCCTGTATTTAATAGAGTTCAATTTGTAGGAACGTCATCCTGATCTCCTCCGGGTTGGAGCGGAGAAGTTTATGGAGAGCTTGAGCTTCCGAGACTTAATTTTGAAGGTTCGGGAGGCAGCATTTCATGCTTGTGTAGGGCAAGTATTGAAGAATGACGGTTTCAAGGACTCCCTCGAACTAGGTGGGTTGAATCTGAGGCATGATCATAAGGACCTGCCGGTTGGTGGATTAAATGAGGTGGATGAGGGTTCAGCCGAACCTGACGTGTTTTCTGAGGTTGTTGAGAAGAAGACTAAAGGGTCCTTGTGGGAATAGCTGTTTGCTGCCATTATTGTAACTTGAATTTATCCCCTTTCGGACTATTTCCAATTCGTGGTTCTGTAACTGAATATTTATTTCTCTGTTATCTTCATAATATGTGACTCTGCGTGGCCTTGTTGTTTGATAACTTGTTGATTTTTTATTGTCATGGTGATAGAGTATGCAGTATTTTGATATCTGACCCTGCATTCATTTCGTTCTCGTATTGATGAGATTTCTTTAATCTGCTTGTTGTCAACAAGGGATGATTTGAATTTCCTCGGTGTTGGTAGAAACATGGGTAATTTGCCACCGCTCATGTGTTTAGGATCGACCCCGTTATCCCAGGGAAACCGTTATTGCTCAAATGTTCATGATCGACCCCGTTATCACAGGGAATATTTTTCTTGTGGGTAGGGGCGCATCTCGTTATCACAGGAAACCCGCTACCGTTTAAATGTTTAGCATCGACCCCGTTATCATAGGGAATATTTTTCTTGTGGGTAGGGGCCCATCCCGTTATCACAGGAAACCCGCTATCATTCAAATGTTTAGCGTCAACCCCGTTATCACAGAGGATATTCTTCTTGTGGGTAGGGGCCCATCCCGTTATCACAGGGAACCCGCTACCGTTCAAATGTTTAGCGTTGACACCGTTATCACAGGGGATATTTTTCTTGTGGGTAGGGGCGCATCCCATTATCACAGGGAACCCGCTACCGTTAAAATGTTTACGGTCGACCCCGTTATCACAGGGGATATTTTTCTTGTGGGTAGGGGCGCATCCCATTATCACAGGCAACCCGCTACCGTTCAAATATTTACGGTCGACCCCGTTATCACAAGGGATATTTTTCTTGTGTAGGTGACCCGTTACCGCTCATGGGTAGGAGTCCGCCCGTTATCACATGGGAACCCGTTACCGCTCATGGGTAGGAGCCTTTTCTTTGTAGATGACCCGTTACCGCTCATGGGTAGGAGCCCACCCGTTATCACAGGGGAACCCGTTACCACTCATGGGTAGGAGCCTTTTCTTTGTAGATGACCCGTTACCGCTCATGGGTAGGAGCCCGCCCGTTATCACAGGGGAACCCGTTACCGCTCATGGGTAGGAGCCTTTTCTTTGTAGATGACCCGTTACCGCTCATGGGTAGGAGCCCGCCCGTTATCACAGGGGAACCCGTTACCGCTCATGGGTAGAAGCCTTTTCTTTGTAGATGACCCGTTACCGCTCATGGGTAGGAGCCCGCCCGTTATCACAGGGGAACCCGTTACCACTCATGGGTAGGAGCCTCTTTTTTGTGTCCCTTGGTGACTCTGTCGTCGTGGAGTCTATGAGTCTTCAGGCCCTGTAAAACATCACAGACAAGAAAGGTTTTCCGATGTAAAAGCTTATGTGACAGCATGAAATGATGTGCATGCGTTATCTGCAGAA
This sequence comes from Linaria vulgaris, assembly GCA_948329865.1. Classification (NCBI taxonomy): domain Eukaryota; kingdom Viridiplantae; phylum Streptophyta; class Magnoliopsida; order Lamiales; family Plantaginaceae; genus Linaria; species Linaria vulgaris. Next base: position 55,035,712 of record OX415249.1, on the reverse strand, counting down.
AGTTCCCTCAATCTGGGAATTTCAGATTTATGAAAGAAAAGGTGTTCCCATTGTGTTCTAACGCGCCTGTTGTACCTGTTTGTACCTGTTGCACCTGTTTAGATGGATAATATTGAATAATCTGGGGCGATGCCCCCTGAATCCCTTCTTTTTTAAAAAGTGAGGGTTTAATATTCCATATGTCCTTTTTGGACATAGTAATGTGTGATACTTCGGGTTATGTACCTGTAAGAGGGCGATGTGTTAAACATATATCTATGGGAATACTCCCCAAATTATTCGTGCAATTCTCTGCACTTCCGTAATCTCCGATTAGGATATATCCCTGCATGAAATATGAGATTCCATAAAGCAAGAATAAAACGTAGTGACGGATAACGGTCAAAGGCTAGGTAAACCTAACCCGCCTACGTATCCCGTTGAGTGGGGAATCAGACCAGCGTAGTTCCCCCTGTTTTAGTTACATGCCAACCCACGAAGGGGCAAAATAAAAGATAACGGTCAAAGGCTAGGTAACCCTAACCCGCCTACGTATCCCGTTGAGTGGGGAATCAGACCGACGTAGTTCCCCATGTTTTAAGTTTACAAACTAACCCACGATGGGGCAATGTTTAAATTGTTCAAGCATAATTTAAAAACTACTGAAATTTAAAATATTGTTTTGTTTGTTCCTCATGGCGATCACTCCATGCGCGGAATGTATTCTTGGTGTGGGACTTGTATCTCTTGTCTTCTTCTGATTCTAGGGTGCTTCAGCGAGTCCACATAGCACATCCATCCTTGTACCTGGTCGCCTAGAATTTCGCCGACTCCTTTAGGTGTCGGGAATTTGATCTTCTGGTAATAAGTAGAGACCACTGCCCTGATCTGGTTGAGTGTTGGTCTGCCAATGATGGCGTGGTAGGGGAACAGAATGTCGACTACTGTGTATTTTATCGACGTCACCCGGGTGCGTGGGTTTCTCCCGAACATTGTGGGCAATATAATTTGTCCGAGTGGAACTACCTCTGCTCCGCCAAATCCGGTCAATGGGGTGGATATCGGCTTTAGCCGGCCTGGGGCTATCATCATGTGTTCGTAGGCTTTTGAGAATATCAGGTTTGCGGAGCTCCCGCTATCCACCAGAACTTTATGCACCTGATATCCATCCACATTAATAGTAATAACCAAAGGGCATTCTAGTTTACCTGCCGTCAGGGCCAACGAACTAAGTTGCTCCAAGTCTCTCCTGGTGAAAGAGATCTCCTATTCCAAGTACTCTTCTGGCATGATTGCATTTGTGTACCCAATGTAGGCTCCGCCCTGGACTCTTCGTGTTATAGATTCTCGGCCACGAGCAGTGTCGGCTCCCAAGGCACCTCCATTGATCATGTTTATGATGCCTCTGCTCGGGGCATTCACTATGGTCCTACCACGCTCCTCGGGTGCCTCGATCATCTTCTGCTTTCCTCCCATGGGTGAGTAATCTCTTCTAGGGTACAAAGAATTATCTACCCCCCTAGCATCTTCCTTGGCGCTTCTGACAAATTCGACCAATTTTCCTTCTTTAATCAATCTTTCAATTTCATTCCTACGGTGCGTACAATCCTCTGTCTTGTGTCCAGGTTGACGGTGGTACGCGCAGTATTTGCCCGACGACTTCATCCCGGGAGTCTCATTCAACGGCCTGGGTTCCGTCAACCATCTGTTTCTCTTTGCCCCGGCCATCACCTCCAGAATGCCTCTATTCAACGGGGTGTACGTCCTTGGGGGGCTTTCTCTGTTGCGATCTATGTCCGCGTTCCTGCTAGAAAACGAACCTTGACGCGTTGCCATCATCTCTTCCTCGTAAACCATTTGGTTCGCGAGCATGTTGATCTGTACTATGGTGGGCTTAGTCAATTTGATTAGCTCACCGGCGAACCTGCGATGGGTCGTACCCTTGAACAGCATCATCATGACCTTCCTGCCATGCGGCTCGTCCACCTTCAACAATTCATCATTGAACCTCTTCATATATTCCCGGAGATTCTCCATTTCCCTCTGCTGCACCGCGTCGAGGTGTAACAGGTTGGTCTTTATTCTCTTTTGGCTAGAGAACTGGTTCTCAAACATTTCCCTTAGTTGCTCGTAGTCCGTTATGGATCTGGCCTCCAGCCTAGCGAACCAATCCAGTGCAGCACCCATTAAAGTGGTGGATAGGATATTTGCCTTAATGTTTCTTGAGTAGTTGTGCAGATTCAAAATGCTATCGACCTGATGGAGATGACCTGTAGGATCACTTCTTCCGTCGTATGTCTTGATCACTGGGATCTTATCCCCTCTTTGCAATACCTCAGCCTCTATCTCATCCGAAAACGGGGTCCTGCTGCGACCCTTCCAATGACTCTGAGTTACCTTCTTCGTCAACTCCACCCTCTCGCGGTCTAGTTGTTCCATCCTCCTCGATATTACCTGCAGTACTTCTGCATCCTCATTCTTTGAATGTGCAATCTCAGCGCGATTGAGACCGTGTTCCTTTCTCCTGATTATTTCTGCCCTCTGGCGGTCAAGTCGTTCCATCCTTCTTGCTATCTCTCGGTCCAGGATCCTAGGGTCCCGTCTTTCCGACCTGTTGTAAGCAGCGGGCGATATCTCTCTGAATAAGTCCCATGTATCCTCATGTTCATCATATCCTTGCCTTGCCCTTCTCTCACCCGCTCGGGATTCGTGGAGCTTTGCCCGAATGTCCCTTGTCCTTTGTTCTGCCAGTCGTGGAAGCAAAGTCTCCAATGTTGTGTCAAGCGCCGCTTTTACAGAAGCGTTGATCTGTGCTAGCATCTCTAGGGTTATGGCGGCAGGGGGAACGGTGCACTGACCCGCAGCCATCGTCTCCTCTGAGCCGGGAAGATCCGCGTTTGGCACCTCGGTCATCAGGACATCTGTTGCTGGGTTTTCAGTGGTCGAGCCCTCAGTAGCAGGTTTCGCCGTATTTGGTATGGCGGGGGTTGAACCAAAATTCGTGGCTCGTGGTGGCCTACCGGGCCCGCGCCTACGTCGCGGTTCATTCTGTGCTGGAGGAAGCTCCATCTCAGCTTGGGTCGTTGTTTGTTCTTGGACAGTCGGCTGTTGAGGGGATGGTGTGTCCTCAATCCCCGTGTTTCTAGTCATAACTCCGTTAACATCTTGGCGTCCTCGTCCGTGAACTGGTGTTCCCACAGACGGCGCCACTGATTTGGCAATAGATCGTATTATATATATATATATATATATATATATATGTGTGTGTGTGTGTGTGTGTGTGTGTGTGTGTGTGTGAGTGAGAGTCGGTTACAAATGAGTGATCTAATAATACAACGAATCTATCTCAAATCAGGCCTACACTATGTATCTCGCGTAAACTTGGTCCGGAACACCTCGAACTGACGTTTCGATGCTTGGACGGCAGTGGTATATCGATGACTAGATGAGATGTATATCGGTGATCGTCTTCGACATGATATCGAGGACGCCCCTCGATGTGATATCGGTAGTGTGGTTGTATGACGTATCGGTTGAGCACCAGGTTGTCCCGATATCGAGTACGATATCGAGAGTGAGATTGGGGATGTGTTTCGATGTGATGCGTGGTAGCTGAGGGATAATAATTGCTTACTTTGGGATCCGGGTACCGCGTATTCATAGACATCAGGATCTGGGGACCACAGTAACATATCGGTGATTATTACCGATATGATATCGAAAGTGGTCCCCGATATGGTCAAATATGGGCCTGGTTTGGGCCAGGCCCAATATGCGAGAAATGTCCATATCAATGTATGGGTAATTGTTGAGTTCCTTTTTGCTTAAGTAATACTGTATTGATTGCATTCGTAGATACTGCCAAATATAAATATAGCATTTCATTTTCCTCCGGTTTAGCTAACAACGGCGGGCTTGCCAGATAATTCTTCATTTGTCTAAAAGCCTCTTCACACTTCGGCGTCCAAATAAAATCTTTGTTTCGTTTCATCACTTTAAAGAAAGGAAGATTCTTTTCTGCAGACGTTGATATAAATCTTCCTAAGGCCGTGAGACGGCCCACCAGACATTGAACATCCCTCACTGTTCTTGGCAATGGTAGATCCAGTATTGCCTTTATTTTATTAGGGTTGGCTTCAATTCCTCTTTCATTTACAACATATCCTAGAAATTTTCGAGCTGTTACCCCAAAAGTGCATTTTTTTAGGGTTTAGTTTCATTCTGTAGGTCCTCATTATAGTGAAAGCCTCATCCAAATGTCGCACATGATCATCGGCTTTAAGACTCTTTACTAGCATATCGTCAATATACACTTCCATTGATTTTCCAATTTGATGGTACAACATTTTAGCTACCAGCCTCTGAAATGTTGCTCCCGCATTCTTCAATCCGAACGGCATTACCCTATAACAATACACTCTGGTATCTGTGACAAATGTTGTCTTGCTCTGATCCTGCACTGCCATGAAGATTTGATGAAAACCACTCTTCGCATCCATCATGCTCAGCAAAGCACATCCTGCTGTAGAATCCACAAGTAGATCTATCCGAGGCAACGGAAAAGGATCTCTCGGGCAATGCTTATTTAAATCTGTATAATCTACACACATTGTCCATGTAGCTTCTTTTTTCAAGACTAACACAATATTGCTCAACCATTCTGAGAATCTTATAGCATAAATATGCCGTGCTGCTAAAAGTTCTTGCACCTCTTTTTCAGCAGTGTTAACGGGTTTGGATTTATTCCCTACTTAACAGAAGATATTTATATTGGGTCGGAACGCCCTGTCCGTGATTCAGAAACAATTGTAGATGGAAATGGCTGGAAAATAACAAGAGATACAAGAATATTCCCTTCCTTTATTCACTGAACTTTTCCTCCTCTTATCTTTGTGTATTTGTGGTAAGTTGTGTTAAGTTGGGCTTAGTTATCTCTCTTCTGTTGATCACCTCCCTTTATATAGACTTTGATAAGGGCAGGTGTCATTGTGCATGTGCTTTAGTAAAGACAGGTGTTGTTTCATTGATACAGGTGTAAAAATTAGGATAAGGTTTATCTCTTAATATACTGGATGCTGACTAGACCCGATTTTGTGCTTTCCGATGGCTTCGAGGATCTCCAATGAATGATTATTTTGGGGACGCTATTCTTCCGAGGGCTATGCTTTTGTTGACACATAATAAGAATGCTCGTATGGAAGTAAGGACTGCTGTGTATGCTTTTCGAGGGGTTTTATTTCTCTTTCTTAACTCGGGTTCATTCTTCAATGATCTGGGGCGATCTCCGAGGACGTAATGCGATAGCGTAACAGGATCTCTGATGGCATAATGTGATCTCCGCGGGCTTGATTTGATCTCTGAGGACTTGATTTGATCTCTGAGGGCTTGATTTGATCTCCGATGGCTTGATTTGATCTCCGAGGGCTCGATTTGATCTGTTTGAAATGAGACTTTTCCGTCTAAGTTCTCGGAATATATTTATTGGGCGCTCTGTTCTTCATTTCTGGTTTTTCTCTGAGAATGACTCTTCGGATGATGGTCCGAGGGCAGTTTTCATTGAGGAACGTGATCCGAGGGCAGTTCATACAGAGGAGTGTTCAGCAAGGAAGTTTTCTTGTAAGTTCATGGGACTCGGGGTCCGTTGTGGTCCCTCTTGTCGCATTGGTGGATATCGGAGTCGCGCGGATCCATCGGGGTTTGCTCTTTTTCCGATGCCGCGTTGATATCTGATTTTTACTCACCATTTGACTTTCCAAAGGATGCTTAGGTTCCTCCTCGTGTGCTCTTCTATGCCTTTGTTAGGTCAGTGACCGAGGAGTAGGGCAACATCCGAGGGGGTCTCCTTATTAGGAGTGGGTACATCTCATCGGAAGTACTCGTGACAATTGTATTGTCCATTTATTGATTTTCCGATTAGGATTAACCTTCTTCTAGCAGCTTCATTCTTTTCCTTGCTGAAATTCCGCTTCTTTTGCCGTATCGGTTTTGCACTCTTATCTACATTCAAACGATGCACTATGATCCTAGAGTCTATCCCGAGAAGATCAGAATCGAACCATGCAAATATATCTGAATTACGTCGGAGACAGTCTACCAATGTAGCCTCTATTATCCAGTCCATTTCTGCTCCAATTTTTATTACTTTCTCAGTACTTTCTTTAAAAAGTTGTACGATCTTGAACTCCCCTAAAGGCTCCATCTTACATTCTTGCCATTACTTTAGCAACTGACTTTCTATTTTATCTCGGGCTTGTTCTTTAGGCTCAATTCGCTTTTGACTCTGATCTGTCTCTGTTTTGATCTTTTTCTCTGTTTGCCTTTTTTCAACCGCATACATGCGCGTTTATTTGTCATCCTAGCTGCTTATATCTAAAACAATGTTAACGGTGTTCCCACAGACGGCGCCAATATTTTGTTCTTATTTCGTCACGGTAATATAACACAGTAAAACGGTACAATTGAAATATAAATAACCAAAATAATGTTAATCCAATAAAAGGAACGGACTAACTTTGTCTGGAACACCTACTATCTATTACAGTTCTTGTATTGCTTAAGATATTCTAATGACAAATTCATATACGCATTGAATCCTGAAGGTTCGATGTGCACCTCGAATGACGCCGATTCGATGTTGATAGTATTCGATAATTGTTGATTCGATGTGTTGATGTCGAATTCGATGTGTTGATGTCGAATTTGAGATGCTCATGTCGAATGTTGTGTGGCCTCGAACGAAGGTGTGTATCAAATAGACTCGTTCGATGTGGTAATAGTGGGACTTAGATTCGATCTGCCTTGGAAGGCGAAGGCACGGGCCTATATATAAGCCTCGGTTGGTGGGATCCTTAGACAGTTGTAAAAGACGCATCGAATCGAGGTGGTTCGATGCGCGCATCGAATAAGGGATATTCGATGCGTTAAATATATCGAATTGGGCCAATTCGATACGATTTTGGGCCAGTCCAATACTCACTGTTTGGCCAATCCTAAAATACCCATATCAATGTGTTAAAGAAAAAGAAAATTGTTTATTTCTGAATGAGACGCCTTTAACCGTAGATCTGATCTTTCCGTTCTTCTGTCGGCGGCGGGTTTCACGGCGGCACTTTCCGACTTTGTTTTTGGAGGAGAAGGAGTTGATTTCGACGTCCAGATTAATTTGTGGGTTTCTTATTTCTTTTCGCGGAGCAAAATCTCAACTTACTTTGAGCAAGAATTCGTCTTCTGATTCTTCGTAGTCATCATCTTTGTCGCTGTCCGCGTAGGATGAGAAGAGCAGGTTAATGAAGATGGGATTAACGGTGAACTTGACAAATCGGGCTTTGTGATTTCGTCAACGTTACTGTTGTTTTTGGGGTGTTAGCATCATGAGATTTTTTGATCATCCATGAAAACATGAATTACAGTGGATTTAAAAGTGTAGATTTATGGGAGAGATAAAATGAAAGAGAGACATCACACCTCGGGAAAGGGAAAGCGAAGAGCTATAATTTTTCCTTAAGTTTTTTATTTTTTCTTATATTCAAAAATATAAAAAAGTTTATTGAGATATGCAAATAGGATGAAATAAAAAAAATGCGAGAAACTCAATATCTTTGAAAATAATTTATTTTGTGAAAAGAGTCTACGAGGGGAATACCAAACAGGGACTTTGGGGTCTCTGTATAATTTACAGTATTTTGTAGTTTTATGCAATTTGTGGCTCAATAATCAACAAGTGTTCTAAGGTCAAATAAGCAACATAAAGAATCAGACATTTATTGGGGTCTTCAAAAAAGTTATGATCCTTTTTTGAATTCTTGTGCAATTTAAAAATTTAACAAATAATTATAGTTTTTAAAATTGTATTTTAAAAGCTCTTTGGTATTTTGGACAACTATCGTTAAGTTTTGACTTTTGAGTGACTTGTTTGCAATTTCTAAAGAAACATGATGATAATAAAAATGACTCTCAGGACAAACGCAAATTGTAGCCAAATAAAGTAGCTTTGAAAATGAGATAAAGAGTTTTATATAATTTTTTAAAAAAAAAAAAGATAAAGAGAGAAAGTGTAAACAGTAAAGAAGTCTAATAACCCAATATCATACTAATCTCAAAGAAACTTAACGGTAGACCTAACGTGTAAAAAACAAAACAAAATGAAGGATAAAATAGAAAAACCAAATATCCGAGAAAGATAAAGTGAGATATCTCAGCTTATCTTACTTTATCTTTCGTTTGGTTCTATAGATTGATTTTTCGGTCAGATGTAAGATATGTTCGAATTTTTTGGTTTTATCTCATAACTTGAGATAAATAATCTCACCTCTACGCCTAAGATAAATAATCTTGATTTTGCCTTATTTTTACTTTTCATTGAAATTCTCCATTAAATCCTCTATAAATTTATAAATTACTTAACTTCTCCATTACATAATTAGATATAATATTTATTAAAGCTCAGAATTAAAAGTTTGAACAAAAAAGAATTATATGTTCTATTTATAAGATTCCCGTGGATAACAAGTTTATAATTTATTCGTCAAAATATAAAATAATATCAAGAAAACTCTTTTGATAGTTTATTTTCAGGTTTTTAGTATTTAATTGTATGACTTATATATAAAGTTTTCATTTGCAGCATGCAACAAATGAACAGCTCTAACCATATGGGAATTACGTCGTCAGATGGAGTTCATGATAGAGGCTCTATGGCAATTGATGTTAATATGGATGGGTCGTGATAATAAATACTCGATTCTCCCCATCCATGCATATAACTGTATAATGAAAGTAGTCTCGAGGAACTGCTAGGGGACAGCACATGAAGAGTTTAGAAGCAATTTCAGAGAATTGGTTTGCATTCACGAACCATTTGTGATTTTTATTTTAAAGACGCGAGTGAGCGAGGTTCATGCTTGACACATTGCGCTAACCTTGGGGGTACACTAACTATATCATGGCCCAGACAATGGGTATGGAAGGCGGAATATGGATGCTCTAGGATGAGGAAGAGACAGAGGTGGAAATTAAAGAAGCCACGATTCAGGTTATTCATGCAATAATCCATAAGAGTGAGTCAGATAGATGGAGATTATCTGCATATATGCTCAACCTCAAAATGTGGAAAAAGTGAGGGCCTTTGATAATATGGTGCAAACGAAGGACGAGGCAGATTTATCGTGGCTAGTGACAGGTGATTTCAACGAAATATGTTTCAATAATGAGAAAATGGGGGAAGGACGATGAGTTTGAGTAGTTTGCGTTTCTTTGAAAATTATATGCGGTAATGTGGACTCAATGATCTCGGGTTTCATGGACCATATTTCACATGGACGAACAAAAGAGAGGATGGGGCGATCATTAAAAAGAGAATCAACAGGGCGATGGCAAATCAAAAATGGCTAGACATGTTTCCAAAAAATGTCGTGATTCATCTCCCACGCACGCATTCTGACCACCACCCAATCATAACGCATTGTCATGGTATTAATAGGATTATGGGTGTGAGGCCCTTTCGCTTTGAGGCTGCATGGACGCGAAACCCAGAATGCGATATGATTTTGTGGAAATTGTGAAAAGACAAGCCGAGCATACTTGAAGCAACCCCCGAAGTGCTTAATGTACTTATTCCGTGGAATAAGACTCATTTTGGAAATATATTTCATAGAAAGGGTAAGCTTCTTGCTCGGTTAGAAGGAATCCAACGAGCCACATGTCGACGTACCAGTAAGTTTCTTACCAATTTGGAGTCAGATCTTATACACGAATATAACAAAGTCCGTAAACAAGAGAAGTTGTTTTGGCTTCAAAAGCCAAGGATAATGTGGATTCAAGAGGGTGAACGCAACACTAAGTTTTTCCACAAGTCGATTCTGAGTAGAAGAGGACGAAACCTTATTCTTACGCTTAAGGTACAAGACGATTGGGTAACAGACACTAAGCTACTACAAATACATGCGCGGGAATATTTTGCGACGTTATTTTCAGATGGAGGGCATGGTACAAGAAGCATCGGGCATCCACATGTACTACCAATTTTGGATTTTCATGTGAGGTTGGCGAGAGATGAGGCAGCGACATTGGGGAGGCCGGTTGACTTGGCCGAGCTTAAAGCTGTTATTTGGGATACATATCAACTTAAGGCACCGGGATCAGATGGTTTGCAAGCTATATTCTATCAGAAAGATTGGGATTGGATTCAACACTCACTTTTCGAATTTGCAATGGAGGTCTTTAGAGACAGGAAGTTCGATCAACGTCTCTGTATGGTGCACTTATGCTTAATTTCAAAAGTACCAAATTCGGTAATGATTCTCAATACCGTCCAATATCTTTTTGTAATGTACTGTATAAGTTTATTACAAAGTGTATTACAATGAGATTACGAGATATTATGCCGGATTTGATTGCCCCGACGCAATCAAGTTTCATAAAGGGAAGGAGCACGTAGGATAATATTTTTGTGCTTCATGAACTTCTTCACTCGATGTGTGCGTAAAAAAGAACAAAATTGAGGAGATGATTATGAAGTTTGATCTCGAAAAAGCATATGACAAGGTTAGTTGTAATTTTCTTGAAGATACTCTTCATGCTTTTGGTTTTTCAATTGGGATAGTAGAATTAATTATGTTTTTTCGTGCGAAACGTGGCAACTAGTATTCTTTGGAATGGTTCTCTTCTTCATGCCTTTAAACACTCATGTGGGCTGTGCCAGGGTGATCCTTTATCACCTAATTTATTTGTTCTTTGTATTGAGAGGTTGTCTTACTTAATATATAAAAAGGTTGAGAAAAAAAGTGGAAGCCGATAATTCCGTATCGGGGAGGACCAAAACTCTCTCACCTTTTCTTTGCAGATGATTTGATTCTAATGGGAAGGGAAACAAAGGTCAATGTGGGAGTTATTAATAAGGTATTGAAGAATTTTTGTGGAGCCTCGGGCTTGAAGGTTAGTCTCCAAAAGTCTAAGGTTTTTTCTCCAATCACGGGGGCGCTATCTTGAAGCGAACTATTTGTGGCATTCTGGTTTTGAACAAACTATAAAGCTCGGAATATATCTTGGGGATGAAAATGGTACATGGGCGCATCAGGAGGGATACTATCGCGGACATTGTGGATAGAATTATGAAAAGAATGAATAGTTGGAAGTGCAATTTTTGTCTTTGGCGAGACGTGCAACTCTTGTACAATCTGTATCGTCGGCAATGCCTATATATAATATGCAAGCAACGTGGTTACCCGAGATGGTTTGTGATCAACTGGATAAGTTGGATAGAGATTTCATTTGGTTACCTAACTTGGAGAAAAAGAAAATTCACTTAGTAGGTTGGGACCAAGTAACAAAACCTAAGACGAAATGGGGGCTCGGATTTCCCACGAGTAGAAGAAGTAACGAGTCTATGTTGTCAAAGATCGCTTGGAAGATTATTAAGGGCGAAGAATCCCTATGGATTGATTATATTCAAGCAAAATGCCTCAAGAACCGATCATTACTCGACCTCGCGGCGAAACCAACGGATAGTCGTACATGGAAAGGTATCATCAAGTGTATGAGTCTAATGAGCCCTTTTATCAAGTGAAAGATTGGGGATGGCACGACCATATCCCTTTGGCACGATAATTGGATGGAAGAGGGTCGGGTTTGCGACCTATCCACGTTAAACTTTGCGGTGTGTTGAGCGGGAATGGATGCTGGGAGTTATAAAGGCTACATACTAATCTGGACCAGCATATTGAAGAGAAGATTTTTGCTAAGGTGATAGAATTAAAGGCGCAGCAGGATGAGCCAATTTGGAGCGAGATGGGAAGTGGTATGTGTACGTGCCAATCGACATATAAAGCATATCAAAAACACTACATAGAGAATTCGTGAAGAAGGGTTAATTGCAAGTGGATTTGGCGCACTTGATTGAGCTACACGCTTCAACACTTTTTGTGGTTAGCGGAACAAAATATATTGACGTCAAAACACCTTCTCAAAGTCCGGAAGATCAGTAATACTACTAAATATAAGAGATGGCAATACTTTGATGAGACTTCAATTCACATTCTAAGGAACTGTCCAGTGGCGAAAGAGATTTGGAGGAAGATTCTGCCGGGAACTGAAATCCAGAAGTTTGCAGCATTATCCGACGATGAGTGGATGAGGAAAAACATGATGGTAAAAACCTGCATAAGAGGTTTAATTTTGGATGTTGCATGGGATTACATGTTACCCGCGACCTTGTGGGTAATTTGGAAGTCCAGAAACAAGTTGGTGTTGATGGGTTAGATGATTCCTTATTCAAAAGAAAATTCAGCAAATTAAGATTCTATGTGCAGAACTCCAAACGGCAAGGAAGAAGGGCGTAGCGAGAAGTGAACGTGCGAAGTGTAAAAAGCCGAAGTCGGGTTGGGTAAAACTTAACGTCGATGGAAGTTATATTTCAACATCTAATAAAGGACCTGATGGGGGAGTCATGCAATCAGAATTAGGAGACTGGATGTGGGGATTTAAGGCACAACTTGTCTCGCCAACAGTTGAGGAAGTGGAACTTGAGGCGCTGAAACGGGGATTGGAGTATGCGTAAGAACGAAGAATCCCAAGGATGGAGGTTGAAACAGATTCTGAAGTGTGTTATAAGATGGTGACGAGTTCGTACAGTCCTAACACACGTGGAGATGGACTCGTAAAGAGATGCAAAGAACGCATGCGACTTCCATGGACGGTGGAGTTTAGATGGATCCCGAGTAAAGCTAATAGAGTAGCCGATGGTATTGTTAAATTATAGTTGAGTAAGAATGAGTGGGGGGTATTTTTGGATACCCCTCGGACTCAGATTTGTAAACTGTTAGACTTTGACAGTGTTTAATTTTTAACGCCTTCTTTTACCACACAAAAAAAGACCCTATCACCCATATTTTAAAAATACGTACATTGTCATAACTTACTTTTATATAATTTTTTATAATACATAATAGTGAATAAAATATACAATGTCATTGAGTAAAAAATAACAATATGTTTCCACTTTTTTTTAAAAAAAAAAGATTTATAAAAAAAATGGTTAGTTGAACGTTAATGACCCAAATCAAACAAAAAGTTATTGAGGTAACCATTTATATCGGCACTTAATTTTATCAACCATTCAAGTGACACATATTCGATATCATAAATTCTGACTTTCAATCTCATTTCTAATCTATACCAAGTTTTTGAGATAAAATCCTTCTCAGAAACCAAACGGCTTCTTATATAGAAGATAGAAGAAAAAGATTCATTCTTATACCAGGTAAAGGAGGAAAAAAACCTTCTTATAATATAATAGATCTAACGAGTAAAAGCTAAAAAACATGAAGAGTAAAATAAGAAAACCAAATAACGGAGAAAAGGTTTCATTCTTATATCAAATAACAGAGAAAAAGTTCCTCCTTATAGTATAAGGAGGGATGCTTTTTATCTATCAGAACATGGACTCCTAAATTTCTTGCAGCAAAAGACAAAGTTGAGAGCGCGATAACATGGATAAGAATTATGGATCTCCCAGTCGAGTACTTCCGTAAATCTTGGATATGTAAGCTAGCCAAGAGCTTTGGAGAGCCAATAAAGATTAACTAAAATACATATACAGTCGCAAGAGGGAAATTCGCTCGTTTTTGCGTCCAATCCGAACGGATGAACCCCTTGAACTTGGTGTGTGTATTGATGATGTAGTGTACCAAGTTGTATACGAAAATCTATCGGCGGTATGTTACACTTGCGGTAGAGCAGGACTTAAAAAGGAACAATGCAAGCTGAATGAGCCGGATATTTCCGTGAGCAAGAATATAGAGGAGGAGGAGGAGGAAAAGCTGGACGAAGTTGAAGTTATGGATGCGTCTGGATGGGTGCTGGAAAAAGCAAAACAAAAAGAGTATGGAGAATGGATGGTTGTCCAACCGCGAAAATCGAACAAATCAAAGTCTAGCGGGGAGAGCAGAAATCTAGAAAAGGGAAAGGCAAAGATGGACGAACTAGAGCATACAGGGAATAAAAAATCAGCTGAAAATCAGTTTACACTGTCATACAAGGAAGGACAAATTCATTTCCTAATAGAAGGAGAGTTATTGCAAGGCAACCTACTCGAAAAAGGAAAACTATCTCCAAGGCTGATAAGACTCTACCCCAGTCACGATTCTCCAAAGATCCCAAAGGGATTCGGTTACTTTTACAAAAAAACTAAATTTAAAAAATTCGTTCTTTGTTTTGCAAGAAAACAGCGAATGCATTGAAAGTCAAACTCCATTGTCGAACGCACATAAATCAATCCCTATTAGTTTCGGGCAAAAGAATGCGAATGTGGCACGTATACTTCAGGAACGGGAGTCTAATTGGCAGATGGGTGGTAATACCGAATTTTGTCACGAGAAGATAGCAGTTCCAAGGCCGTTCAATGATATCACGAACGAGCCAACGAGACCGGTTAATTCATGTCGTGGAGATCCCAGCGCAACATTGGGAGGTCGAGATAAGAATGATGCTAATCCCAATGAACGGGAGACCGATTACATGGTATCAAGTGACGGCACTGAATCGATGGGAAAATCTGAGACAATGTTATCTCATTCTAGAGATTTTGTGTCAGATAGTTGCATTATGGTTGGGATTACTGATTGAATATCCCGTACGCCCCTGCCATATTTTTAACATGTCAATGAAAGTTGTCTCATGGAATTGTCAAGGTGCAGGACGAAACGAATTCCGTTTAAATTTTAGGGAGTTCGTGAGAATTCACAGGCCCATGGTGGTGTTTATTTTGGAAACACACGTAAGTTCTGATCATGCGAGGAATATTATCCATACTCTTGGTTTTTCTAGACATGTCATGGCACCAACGGATGGTATGACTGGGGGGTTTGGATGTTGTGAAACGATGAGGAAGTTGAAGTTGAGGTGTTGGACATTAATTACCAGGCCATACATGCTCGTATCAGGCCACATCAAGAAGAACCGTGGCGTATAACGGGAATGTATGCGCAACCAAGAAGAGATGATATAGTGAAAGCTTTTGATGATCTTGTATCGGTGGCTCGGGTTGCACGGAATAGTGGCTCGTTACGGGGGACTTCAACGAAATTTGTTATTCACACGAAAGGGTAGGAGGCCGGACTGTCCCTCTAAATTGTTTAACTTTCATCCGATGTTATCTCGACAGATGTGGACTTGTAAATCTTGGGTACGAAGGACCTGCGTATACATGGACCAATAAGAGGGCTGGCGAGGAAAATATTATGACATGGACTCCCAAATTTCTTGCAGCAAAAGACAAAGTTGAGAGCGCGATAACATGGATAAGAATTATGGATTTCCCAGTCGAGTACTTCCCTAAATCTTGGATATGTAAGCTAGGCAAGAGCTTTGGAGAGCCAATAAAGATTGACAGGAATACATATACAGCCGCGAGAGGGAAATTCGCTCGTTTTTGCGTCCAAATCCGAACGGATAAACCCCTTGAACTTGGTGTGTGTATTGATGATGTGGTGTACCAAGTTGTATATGAAAATCTACCAGGTGTTACTCACTGTCAGCAGATTTCCAAGCAACCAGGTGTTACTCACTGTCTGGACCTATTTTGATCACGTCCCATTTCTGATATGTTGTGAGGGGGCTGATGTTTGGGGAGGTACTAAGCCTTTTTGGTTTGAAGCGGCTTGGTTTTTACACCCCGGTTGTGAGCCGCTTTTGAGGAATATATGGGAGAACAAAAATAACTTGTTGGACGCGATCAAGGAAGTCCCTAATATTCTCGAGCCATGGAATTGACACCAATTCAGAAATATTTTTGAAACGAAGAAAAGAATTAACGCACGTCTTCGGGGGATTCAGCGCAAACTTGCGCAAAGGCTGAACTCTTATCTCGCGGGAATTGAAACTGATTTGATTAAAGAATTAAATGATGTTCTTAAACAAGAAAAAGTTTTCTGGTTTCAAAAATCGTGAGTTAAATGGATTAAGGATGGGGAACGGAATACGAAATTCTTCCATATATTTGTCGTGGCGCGAAGGAAGTGGAACAAAATTGTGCGTCTTAAAGTTGATGACTTTGGGTGAGGGACGAAGAGCAGCTCCAGCTACATGCGAGACACTACTTCGAACACCTATTTTTGGACAGTCATGGGCGAAGGAAACAGTTTATAACGGCGCTAGGGAGATCGCGGTTCCAAGCTACGCTGAACATGGAAGAGCAAAACAGCCTTACGAGGAAAATCGACATGGAAGAATTGAAGGAAGTTGTGTTCGCCTCTCAGCCATACAAAGCCCCCGGACCCGATGGCATCCAAGCTATTTTTTATCATAAAAGTTGGTGTTGGATTCAAGAATCGTTGCTGGAATTTGCGGAGGGGGTTTTTAGGAAAAAGGAGTTTGACAAAGATATTTGTGCAGCTTATTTGTGTCTTATTCCTAAAGTAACGGATCCGGAACGAATCTCACAATTCTGCCCTATTTCACTATGTAATGTGCTTTACAAATTTGTGCAAAGTGCATTACCATGCGATGAGGGATTTAATGCTAAGGATTGTAGCGCCGACGCAATCGAGTTTCATCAAGAATAGAAGTACGCAAGATAATATATTTCTCTTGCAAGAGGTACTTCATTCTATGAGGAATAAGAAGAGAGTGAAATATGGCAACATGATAATGAAGATGGATCTCGAAAAGGTGTATAATAAAATAAGTTGGGAATTTTTGGAGGATACTTTACATGCATTCCAATTTCCCGGTGATTTAATAGAGCTCATCATATTTTGCGTCAAGAACGCGGCTACGAGAATTCTTTGGAATGGGAAACCTTTTGAAGCGTTTCAACATACATGTGGTTTACGACAAAGAGACCCTTTATCTTCGTATTTATTCGTTTTGTGTGTGGAACGGCTGTCATATATTATCAATGAAGAGGTGGATGCTGGGAAATTGAAGCCCTTTTTCCCAATGTCGACAAGGCCCGCAACTCTCACACTTATTCTTTGCGGACGACCTAATTTTATTAGGCAAAGCGACACTTGATACGGCGCGGACTGTCAAAAGGGTGCTCGATAAATTTTGCAATGCGTCGGGACTTAAGCTTAATCTGCAAAAGTCAAAGGTTTTCTTTTCCAAAAGCCATGGTTCAGCAGTTAAAAGAGAGATTTGTGGGGTTTTGGGATTCGGACAGACCGTCAACTTTGGGAAATACCTCGGAGTTAATCTTACGCATGGACGGATTGGTCGGGATTTCTGTGCGGTTTTATTTGATAGAATTCTTGGACGATATAATGGTTGGAAGAATAATACATTATCGCTCGTAGGAAGAACTACAGTTATCCAATCCGAGTCGATGGCGATGCCAATGTATTTAATGCAATCCACGTGGTTGTCGGAAAACGTGTGCGATAAATTGGATAGGCTAAATAGGAATTTCCTTTGGTCGGCGGATGTGAATCGCACGAATATTCATCTAGTAGGTTGGCCTAAAGTAACTAATTCGAGAGCAGATGGTGGACTTGGTATTCGGATCTCTCGTATAAGTAACAAAGCACTTTTAGCCAAGCTTGTGTGGAAGATTTTGAAGGAGGAGCAATCGGTTTGGAGTGATTTTATTCAGGCTAAGTATCTCAAAAATTATAAGATTCTTGAATATATTGAGAAACCAACCGATAGTCCAGCGTGGAAAGGAATTATGCACTGCATCGATTTGATGCAATCGTTCCTAAGATGGAAAATTGGCGATGGTAAGACAATCCGATTTTGGATGGATAACTGGTGCGGTTCGAAGCTATGCGATGAGGATATTCGGATTCATCCAGATGATAGATAGGAGAGGTTGTTGACGAGAGAGGAAACTGGAGATGGGATGTTTTTAGAACGTTGATACCGAATGCATTGAAGGTGTTTTAAAACAAACAGGTCATGAATTTTGTGGAGGAAAAAGATGTGGCGATTTGGACTGAAATATCCAGTGGTATATTCTCATGTCAGTCGGCTTACAAGGCCTTCTTTAAAATGCATTTGGATGCAAGAACAAGAGAAAGGTCCAACAAGTGGGTTTGGAAAGTCGAGGTAAGCAACAAGCTCCAATATTTTTTATGGTTAGCGGATCAAAACAGGTTTGCCATGAATAGCTTACGAAAAACTCGGAAGATCGACCAAGATGAAACATGTCCGTTTTTTGGCAGCACAGTTGAGACGGTTATTCATATATTGCGTCATTGTAGCAATGCTAAAAAGGTTTGGGAAAAATTGCTGACTGGAAAAGAGTGGGAGGATTTTAATCAATGTACGAATGTTGAATGGTTAAAGTCTAATGCAATGCACAAGTCAAGAAAAAGTTCGAGCTATCCGAATCAGAATTGGACGTGTCTGTTCATGGCCTCAATCTAGACGTTGTGGAAAGCAAGAAATGAGAAAATTTTCCGAAACACCACCGAGAATATCACGACCAGCCTTTTCAAGATTAGGAAGCTTAGTTTTGAGCTACAAGATGTACAAAGAAGGTGGGAAAAGCCAAAGAAAATTCAAAAGTGGATAGCGTCAACCGTAGATTGGGTGAAACTCAACGTGGACGGAAGTTTTTGGGAGGAAAGGAACAAGAGTGTTGCTGCTGGTGTTCTTCACTCACACTCGGGGGACTGGATTTGGGGATTTTACTCGCACTTAACAGTCCCAACGGTTGATGAAGCAGAACTAGAAGCCTTAAAGATGGGATTGGAAATTGCTTGGAATAGACGCATTCCGCGTTTGGAGGTAGAAGCAGATTCTCAATCAATCTATAAAATGGTTAAAAAGGCGAGATGACAGTCCCCGCGCACATGAGGAATACCGTTAACGAATGTTTTGCGTTAACTCGGCTTCCTTGGACTTGCAAGCTCAAATGAATCCCACGTACGGCGAACCGTGTAGCTGATAAATTGGCAAAGACGAAGATTGGCGAAGAGGAGAGAGACTTCTTTTGGGATAATTCCCCTCCCCATGTTATTGATTTGTTGAACTTTGATATGGTCTAAGGACCCTTGTTTTTCCTTGCGCCAAAAAAAAAAAAAAAAATTTGATAGATAGATAGAAGATATATGGTTGTTGATATATATACATATCAAAATCCCAAAAAACAAAGCAAATTCCCATAATTTTACTATTTTATCCTTTAAAAGTTAAATACATTTTTTTGAATGTTTCCTTCATTATGTTCATCTCACAGATTGTCCTAAATTAAAACAAATTTCCTTACAAAATCTTGTTGAGAACAAAATAAAAGTATTGCGTCTATTTTTCTAAACTTACTTTATTGGATTGGTTTCCATCTAAACCTGACAACATACCGAATTATATTAAGGACGAATTATTAAATTTGTCCCTTAAGTTTTTTTAAAAAGTTAATATGCCCTTTTTTCCGGGCCTTGAATAAATGCCCCATATGTTTTAAATTTTTTAACAAAAATGACCCCGGACCTTATTCGGACCAAAATTACATATGTGGCGGCACAGTCAACAAGTTGTTAAGCCTAGTCAATAAGTTGTCAATGTCACGTCATATTTTTCAGCCAAAAAATATTTTTTACACAAACCCTTGTAATTTTAAATATTATATTTGTACCACAAAATAAATTGCACTTTGCACCCCAATATATAAATAATAAACATATATATAACTATTTTGTAAAAATAATAATTATATATAATATAAATAATAAACATATATATAACTATTTTGTAAAAATAATAATTATATATAAATAAAAATAATAAACATATATATAATAATAATAATAAACATATGTATAACTATTTATAAAATAATTAATATTTTAACAATATATAAAAATAAATAAAAACAACAAAAAAATTACAATTTAAAAAAACAAAAAAAATCGATTCCTCTGCCGAGCACCACCACCAACATCGATTCTGGCGTCGAGCACCACCACCAACATAGATTCCGTCGTCGAGCACCACCCTCAAAACTCAAATCTCGTGACATATTCTTCATATAGCTTCCATTGATAAACCGTCCACCATTTCCAGTTGTTATGGCAGGCGACGGCGGCGGGGGTGGGGGTGGGGGCGGGGGGTGGGATTACGGGTAGGGTTTAATTTTTTTTTATTTAAATGTATTTTATAGTTATTTGTTTTTTTGCATTTTAATAAATTGTTAAAGTATTTATTTATTAATATATATATATATATATGTTTATTATTATTATTTATATATTTTTATTATTATTATATTTATATATATTTATTATTATTTTTACAAATAGTTATATATATATATATGTTTATTATTATTTTTTATATATATTTATTATTTTTACAAATAGTTTTATATATATGTTATATATATATATGTTTATCATTTATATATATATATATATATTGGGGTGCAAAGTGCAATTTATTTTGGGGTGCAAATACAATATTTAAAATTACAAGGGTTTTTGTCAAAAAAACCTTTTTTAGCTGAATAATATGGCATGGCATTGACAACTTATTGACTAGGCTTAGCAACTTGTTGACAGTACCGCCACCTATGCAATTTTGGCCTGAATAAGGGCCGAGGGCATTCTTAGTGGAATTTTTTAAAAAAATATGGGGCATAAAAACAAGGCCCAAAAAAAATGGCATATTAACTTTTTCTTTAAAAAAGGTTAAGGGGCAAATTTAATAATTCATCCTTATATTAATTAATTATGATCCAAAGTTTTATAATAAATAGAATATTCATGATTCTAGATTATATATTCTTCTTCTTTTATATAGTTTAACTAATTAAAATTTTGAATTTGAAAAGGCATATGTGGAATTAATGAATTAACAATCTAGAAGGAATAAATTTAAATTTGCATATAAAACATGAAAGGGTGTATAATAGCAGATATATATAAATCTTAGCTAAAAATAACTTTAATAGATGCACTACGTATCTTTTTGATTTGGTAATAGATCGTTTATTACGGACGAAGTGCGAGATTACAATTATACAATAACCACTCTAATACAAACTACGTCAATCTACCACTAACGCTAGTTATAGGTTGACTTTAGTCCAGAACACCAAAGACCTACGATCGGAAGCCTGACTGGATGTCGAGGGTAATGATATGTCGAATCCTAACGGATATCGAATATCTATATAGGGGATTCCTGGATGTCGGGGGTGAGCGGATATCGGGAGCAAACGTATAACGTAAGTGTATCAAAGACCACTGTATGTCGAACGTGGTATATCAAAGGCTTCGATATTAGTAGGTAGGTAGTGTTATTAATTATCAATATATCTCGGTATGCGGAGTGGGGGTATTTATAGATCTTGGGATTTAGCGTGCATTGTACTATATCAAACGCAATATTCGATATAGAAACGTATATCGGGTGTCGATCCACGAGTGTTGGGCCGGCCACCTGCAGGGCTCGGTCCATATAATTGGGTGGGCTAGCCCATTACGGGAATTGCCCATATCATATAGTCCCCCAGTTTAGGAGTTATCATTGTAGATGATAATTCTTAAACTTGATTTGTATGCTCATGTATTTTATTAAGGGATACCCTTCACTCCCCCAAGTTTTCGACTGTAAGAAAAATGGAATTCTGACGTTAATGATCGATTCGATAGGAGCTCTAGTGGGACCACCTTTGTGTTGAATATGGTGCCAAAGTTGGTGCAGACAATGTGAAAATCCCTGATATCACCATCAACGGCTCGTAACCAGCGCAGCCGACGTATGTCGGGACAGGGGAAGATATAGACCCCGAAGCCCGTGAAGTGGATCAGTCTATTGCTGAAAGGGCAACTCCAGAGGTGCCTAGGTCGGAGATGGGGTATGTAGAGACAGTGTACCTACTCCTGGCGTCATGCCTTATGAGGCACTACGTTCGGGCCGTGACAATCGTGACACGGCTTCTCAAGATCGTGATGACGCTACCATACGGGCAAATAGAAGGAATTATGAATTTCTAAATGATCCGAATTCAGATGGCTTAACTATGAGGATAAGTGTTCACACCTTGAGGGAACAAGATGCCATTGCAAGCCTGAACTGTATCTACCCCAATATTGATGTTGAAGTGTTGATACGAGACCTTAGGGCGGTCATTGTGCAGCGGATGTGTGTGATGCTTTGCTATGTAGTAAGATATTTAAAACTGAGATTAATACAGTCTTGTTTTGGTAATTGAGTAGGTTGACCGTGTCGTTGCTTTGATGCTACAGTTTGGAAATTTATTCCATGCTATCTGTCAAGATCATCTGTTGTTAGTAGAGGTGCAGGCGGGTCATGATGAGAAATTTAATGAGATGAAGAAGCAAGTTACAGAGAGCAACGATTCGCATAATAGGGCAAGCGTGCACAAACGTGCAAGTGAGGTGCGAGAAAAGAAAGCCTGGGAAGAGGCTTGGAAAGCTCAGGTTAAAATGGAGAAGATTAGAAATGAGCTTGAAAAAACAAAGGTTGAAGCTGAGCAGTTGCGCCTTCGAAATGAGGCGTTGGAAAGAGAACAAAATTCCTATCGAGATACAGTGGCATCACTCGAGATGCAGAGTGATGGGTTGGTCGACCGTATAAGGTATCTTGAGTCGGATCGTCAAGAGATGCCTGTTGCTCGTGAGTTCCTGAGGTCCTCTACCTTTAATTAAATCATCCTTTCTAGAGGAGAAAAATATTTCAAAATTGGGATGGATGTGATGGTGGGTCAAATAGGGACCCTGGGGTTTTTAGGGGAAGGTTTTGACGCGAGCCTGCCATATCCAAGCCCGGGACCGAATATGGAAGAGCTGAAGGGTTCGGCAAGTGACCTCTATATTCCCCCTGAGCCGAAATATTCGTTTATGCCCCTCTTGGAAGAGAGAGGGTTATATATGATTGGCTTTATGCCGACCTCTGGTAGGGAGGAGGAAATGAAAGATTCCCATTTCGTTGCCACTGAAGAGATTGTGCCCTCCTACGAGGTGCAAGATAGACTGGATGAAGTATTTGGTGTTGATATTGATTCTGATGGCATCGACGACATGGAGCGTGGAGATGGCGTAGAGGCTATGTTTGTGCCTGAACCGCCAACTGTTTTGGCTGTTGCCGATGGATACCCTCGTCTGCAATATAGGGTACGCGCTTGCGATAGGAAACCCGATGATGAAACCGACAGTCCTAAGTGGTATAAATATCCAGACGTACTTTCACCTCGGGGAATCATTGAACTTTCTGAAGATGTAAATGAAGAACTGTGGAAATTCCATGTGGATATCTCCCCATCTGATATATCCTCTTTAGTATTACACTATTACTTGATGAGGGAAGAAATTCATCGTGATATTTACGAGAATTATCTAGAGGACGTCTTTGACGACTAATATGTATTTTGCTTATTTTACAAACAAAGGAGATCCTATTTTGAGGGTTTGTTGTTGCCTTTTTGTAATTCTAACATTCTAGTGGAACTTCTATGGTACCTAATCCTTTGTTTAGGATCGGTTTTAATATTTATTAAAGTATCTTTCTATATCGACATGTCAATATCTCGTCGTTTTCCTACCTTAATGTTTTTGTAGAAATCATTGTTAATTTCGATCATTGTATGTGATCGATCTGTTCTGAGTGCGAGGGATTTGGCTGCTGTTTCAGCATATTTATCACAAGGGTATATGGACAGCCGCCTTTTAAAGCGATATGTCCTGAGGGAGAGACCTCTTTGTTGTTGTGTCAGCATATTTACCGTGGGGGTATATGGACAGTCGCCTTTCCAAGCGATATGTCCTAAGGGCGAGACCTCTTTGCTGTTATGTCAGCATATTTACCGCGAGGGTATATGGACAGTCACCTTTTCAAGCGATATGTCCTGAGGGTGAGACCTCTTTGTTGTTGTGTCAGCATATTTACCGTGAGGGTATATGGACAGTCGTCTTTTCAAGCGATATTTCCTAAGGGCGAGACCTCTTTGTTGTTGTGTCAGCATATTTACCGCGAGGGTATATGGACAGTCGCCTTTTCAAGCAATATGTCCTGAGGACGAGACCTCTTTGTTGTTGTGTCAGCATATTTACCACGGGGGTATATGGACAATTGTCATTTTAAGCAATATGTCCAAAGGGCAGGACCTCTGTGATGTTGTGTCAGCATATGTAGTCGTTTTGTCGCGCAAGTACGTTGATCTGCTGGTGCGGTAGGTAATGTACCATACCTGCAATGAAGGAATAATAGATTTATAATATATTGATATTGAGCCGGGAAAGTGGCTGCCTACGTATCCTGAACCAGGAATCAAGCTTTGCGTAGTTCTTATTACAAGATGCGATAGTTTAACTATAGAACGCCTCAAGTGTTGCACATTCCAAGGAAGAGGTAGAGGGTCTCCTTACATATCCTCTAAGTAGTAGTAGCCTTTGGAGCTTGCTCGAATAACCCCATAGAGGCCCTCCCAATCTGCTTGGAGTTTTCCCACGTGTTTACTGGACTTCATGCTTTTTAGGACAATGCCATCAACCTGGAAGCTACGCAGATGTACACGCTTGTCAAAGGTCCTAGCCATAGTTGTCTTAAAGGCCACCGTACGTTGATAAGTATGGTCCCTGGTGGACCCAATCATATCGAGGTCCGTCCAACGCAATCGCGCTAACTGTTCTGGATCATATTCATTAATGTGATAGGTGGGCATACCTATCTCCACCGGCACTATAGCCTCGGAACCATAAACCAATGTGTAAGGTGCTTACCCGGTGGAAGTTCACAGTGTAGTGCAGTAGGCCCGGAGAATTTCTTGAAGTTCTTCTATCCAACTATTTCCCGTGGCATGAAGCCGACGTTCCAAATATTCCTTCAATGTTTTGTTCGTGGACTCAACTTGTCCAATAGCATGTGGATGCGCCACTGTCACGAAATGTTGCATGATCTTTAACTTCTTGCACCGTACTGTCACTTTGTTACCCTGAAATTGGATGCCATTGTCTGAAATAAATGCACTTGGGCCCAAAGCGACATATAGAATTTTTCCATATGAACTCGATCATATTGTTCTCAGTGATGTGTGCCAGTGCTTCGGCTTCTAACCATTTTATGAAGTATTCAATGGCAACCATCAGGGGCCCACTATGTTAATGCCCCACTGGTCGAATAGACAAGTAATTTCGAGGAGATGCATTGGCACAGTCGGTCTATGTATAAGTTTGGCATGGTATTGACATTTCTCACAATTGAGACAGAATTGCGTGGCATCTTTCCGTATAGTTGGCCAAAAATATCCTTGCCCCAATATCTTTTGTGCCAACGCGCGTCCACCTGAATGATTTCCACAACTACCGGCATGGATCTCCCTCATGATGTACTGAGCATCAGCAGTGGATATGCATCTCAAAAGTGGACGTTCAAAGGATTGTTTGTAAAGCTCTTTGTGGTAGATGGTGAATCTATATGCTATGTACTTAAGGCGTCATCGCGCATTGACGTATTTAGGCAATTTCCCATCTTGAAGATACTGAAAAATCTCGTCTTTCCAACATGGATTGTCTTCTATCAGAAGGATAAATTCAACGTCATCTCAAACCTTGCTGTATTTGGTGAATCCTATGCAGGTATGTTGGTGGCTAATAATAGTAACGTGTTTCTCCACGAAATTGTCGGATGAATTTGTGAACTTTGATAGTGCATCCGCCTTGGTGTTCTCTGACCTTAAAATCTGAGTTAAATTAAATGTGGCGAATTCTAAAGCCAAAGCATTGAGTTTAGCTAAGTACAACACCATTGTTTCTTGCTTTGCCTCGAAGAATCCTGAAAAATGATTTGCGCCAATTGCGAATCTGTGCACACTTCCAAGTGGTCGGAACTTAATGTCTTCGCGATTCTTACTCCTGCAAGCACTGCCTCGTATTTAGCTTCGTTATTCCTAATACGGAAGTTTAAGCTTATAGCAAAATCAAATTCTCGACGATCTGGCTAGACAAGGTGAATCCCAGCCCCTCTGCCATTGGTCGTGGATAAGCCGTCCATGTGCAGTAACCAAGCTGAATGACGAGTACTCGGCCCCAGGCTTGAACCATTGTAAATATATGGTTGCATGAGTAATCCACATTGTTGCCTAAAGTTTCTGCTATGAAATCTGCTAAAACTTGTGCCTTGATAGCGGTTCGGGGGCGGAATTCTAGCCCGAACTCACTAAACTCTATTACCCACTTGACCAGATGACCGAAAGTCTCTGGGCCTACCATTATTTGTCGAAGTGGTTTATCTGTTATCACAGTCACAGGATGTGATTGGAAATAAGGCTTCAATTTCCATGTTGTCATTACTATCTCCAAGGCAAGTAGTTCAATCTGCAAATAGTTTCTTTTTGCACCATGAAGAACGTGGATGAGATAATGGATAGGTAATTGTTTGCCATTGACGTCCTTGACCAATACGGTGTTGATAGCGTTAGTGGAGACCGCCATATACAAATAAAGCATCTCTCTCGGGTCAGGTTTTGCTAACAGTGGCGGAGTCATCAAATACTTCTTAAGTTGCTGGAATGCCCTTTCACAATCGTTTGTCCATTAAAATATGTCGCCTTCTTCAATATCTTAAAGAAAGACAAACTCTTCTTGAACGATGTGGCGATAAACCGTCCTAACGCTGTGATGCGTCTGACCAAACATTGGATATCTCTTATGGACCGTAGGGACAGTAAACTCATCATTGTCGGGATCTTATCTGGGTTAGCTTCAATCCATCTTTCATTAACCATATAGACTAAGAATTTATCCATTGGGACACCGAACGTGCACTTCTTGGGGTTGAGTTTCATTCCATAGTGCCTCATAATCTCGACGGACTCCTCCAAATGTTTCACATGATCCTCAGTTTTCAGACTCTTAATCAACATATCATCCACATAAACCTCCATAGATTTCCCAACCAGGTTATAGAACATGTTGGCTACCAATCTCTAGAAGGTGGCTCCCGCGTTCCTCAAACCAAAAGGCATTTCTCTGTATCAGTAAACCCGGTATCTGTAACAAAATCCATTTTTGCTTCGTCCTCGGTTGCCATAAATATCTGATGGAAACCACTCTTTGCATCTACAAAACTGAACAACGCACACCATGCCGTCTAGTCCACCAAAAGATCAATTCTTGGTAAGGAAAAAGGACCGCGAGGGCAATGTTTGTTCAAGTCAGTATAGTGCACGCACATTATCCATTCTGCCAATTTCTTGAGCACCAGCACTATGTTGTTGAGCTGTTCTAAATAGTGTATTTCTTTAATGTGGCCTGCCTTTAGTTTCTCAATTACTTCCTTCTCCGCGACCTTATTTTTCTCTTTACTAAAGTTGCTTTTCTTCTGTCTCACAGGCTTAGCCTTGGGATCGACATTCAATATGTGCACTATGATTTTAGGGTCGATCCCCTTCAAATCCGATTCTGACCAGACGAATATGTCTATGTTCCCTCTCAAACAGTCTGCTAGCATATCCTAATGATATCAAACATAGTTGATCCAATCTGCAACGTCCAGTCCGATCTCTCTGGGTCAATGCTAATCGTGATAAAGTCTCCCACGGGCTCTATTTTTGGTTATGTCTCGAAAGGCAAAATCGCTTCTTCCCTCTTTGATAATTAAGTCTAAGTGCGAGTCTTCAATCTCTTAGGATCCGCTACCCTCTTTATCTTCTTATGGATTGACTCCTTAGTATCATGAAGTCTCTTCATTCTCTGCCTACACCGTGGCTGTCCAATCAAGAGAACTGGTGTTTCCATATATGGCGCCAATAATTTGGTAATAGATCGTTTATTACTGATGAAGTGCGATATTACAATGATACAATAACCAATCTAATACAAACTATGTCAGTCTACCACTAACGCTAGCTATAGGTTGACTTTAGTCTTGGAACACCAAAGATCAACGATCGAAAGCCTGACTGAATGTCGAGGGTAATGATATGTCGAATCCTAACGGATATCGAATATCTATATCCGGGATTCCTAGATGTCAGGGGTGAGCGAATATCGGGAGCAAACGTATATCGAGAACATAAGTGTATCGAGGACCACCGTATGATGAACGTGGTATATCGAAGGCTGTTAGATATCGAATACGGGTATTCGATATCAGTGGGTAGGTAGTGCTATTAATTATCAATATGTCGGTATGCGGAGTGGGGGAATGTATAGATCATGGAATCCAACATGCATTGTACTATATCGAACGCCATATTCGTTATAGAAACGTATATCGGGTGCCGATCCCCGATATACAAGTGTTGGGTCGGCCACCTGCAGGGCTCGGCCCATATAATTGGGTGGGCTAGCCAATTACGAAAATTGCCCATATCACTTTTCTATATGATTTTTTTCTTCTATTTAATATCTGATTTATATTAGTTCTTATTTCAATCTACTAAAAAGAGGTTGATAAACTATTAATAAGAAAATTATAAAAAAGATGCATTTTTGCAATTGTCTATTTCCCGTTTTTGAATGTAATATTTGTCAATTTATCAGTCGATCGTGTCCATTTAAACGAAAAAAGAAGAGTTTATGGGCAACTCATAAATGCGAAAGAGAGAGAAGTTGGATTTTTTTTTGATTTGGAAGAGATCAATTAACAAATGATGAAAGATAAAGATAATTATTTATTAAGTTGAGGTTAGAATGGGTAATTTGCTCTGATTATAGAAATTTTGCTCTTATATTATTTGCCAAGATATATCCCTACTATATATATATATATATATATATATATATATATATATATATATATATAAGAATTGATAGCAGGTAGTCATCAACAATTTTTTTTTCTTCCCTTATTTTCCTTGCAAATTACAGAATTGCCCTTGCAGTTTCTAACACTTTCTATTTTGCCCCTAAAGTTTTCTATTATTTACTTATGGGTCCACGATAAATTGTAACATACTCCTTAAACATTTAATTTTCCTTATTTTTGGCCCACTCTAAGTTGCCAAATAGTCCTTTTGGCTTTCAACGCTCTCAATTCTGCCTCTAAAGTTTTCTATTATTTACTTATGGGTCACACGGTAAATTATAAAATAGTCCTTCAAATTTCATATTGTTAACTTTAAGTATCGAGGAACGCCTTGCCTAAACGATAACTTTTAATCTATTATATTAATATCGAAATTTACTAAACTCTTTTTTGTTCTTTTTTTTTCACTCGTCCCTCCTTCCTTCTAGAGTAGAAGTATTTATAACCCTTTAAGAATAAAGTGTATATGTCTGATACAAAGACAACTGGTATCTATCGTACTGACAAATCTTGAACTGTGATGACACCTGGTATCCATCGTGCGGATACATCTTAGACTATGATGACATTGGTATCCATCGTGCTGATACATCTTGGAATGTGATGACATCTGGTATCCATCGTGCTGATACATCTTGGACTGTGATGACACCTGGTATCCATCGTGCTGATACATCTTGGACTGTGATGACACCCGGTATCCATCGTGCTAATCATCTTGGACTACGATGACACCTTTTGGGCAATTCTCCTATCGAAGTTACAATACTAGTTACGACACTAGTTACGATACCAGTTACGATACTATTTACGATACCAACTACGATACTATTTAATATACGATACTTTGCCAACTTGCTAAAGCATCGGCGATCATTGCTTTAGACATCGTATAGTCATCTAAGACTAGTAGTGCCTTGTATATCGGATGCTCTAGGAGTTGTATAGTTGTATCGTTTTGTTCTTCGAGTCATTTAAGTCCTGAGGGATTAGTTATCCGATAGTTCCTTATTTCTCGAGGGGTTAACACCAGTCCCCCCAGTTCATGGTGTATTCATTAATCATAAGGAACTGAGAGTGAGGACAATTTCAAGTCCTATCAGGCTTTTCCACATTTACTGTAACGGAATTCAGAAGGTGTAACGACTCTTATTTTCTGGGTTTGTGAAGGTGTAACGACTCTTTTTTGGGAAACGTGCCTAATAATTATGCCTCATAACTTCTCCCCTCTTCCCTATTTTCCTTTAATAGGGTTTATGTTCACTATTTCCCTTACCTTTTCACCCTTCTTCAAGCAGAATTCTCTATTTTCTCTTCTTCTTCTCAAGCACGGTTCCTCATTTTCGCCATTCTTCTTCTTCTCAATCGCGATTCATCCCCATTTTCTTCTTCTCCAGCAATTATCCACCCTTTTAGCAAAGTCTCATGGCCACTTATCGCTCTCCCTCAGAGTTTCTGCCTTCTAATCCCTCAGAGTTTCTGCCTTCTAACTCGAATCTGACGGCAACGATGGTTCTAGAAGAAACTTTCGCCGCGGTGGCGGTGGAGAAGGCGTCTGAAAATCCCGCGAAGATGGAAACTTATCATCGCAAGAGAAAGGGCAAAGCTTCTGCCGCCACTCATGAAGGTGAACCTCCCCGCGCTTCCAAGCGATCG
This sequence comes from Linaria vulgaris, assembly GCA_948329865.1. Classification (NCBI taxonomy): domain Eukaryota; kingdom Viridiplantae; phylum Streptophyta; class Magnoliopsida; order Lamiales; family Plantaginaceae; genus Linaria; species Linaria vulgaris. Next base: position 55,005,373 of record OX415249.1, on the reverse strand, counting down.
AAGAACGTAGCTAAGGTTATTCTGGCGCTGAAACCTCGCAAGTACCAGCGGGTGGACGATGTGGTAAGCACGGCTTCCAAGGATGAAGCGTCTGCTTTGTTCGATGAATTTAAGCTTCTTCACGCAATTTGGTTCCTCGGATTCCCTCCGATGACGAAAGAGGTGATAGTCCTCCCGAGGGTTATCTTACCTTATATTATGCTCAGGTTCGTGCTGGCCTTCGCTCTTTCTTCCTCCCTTTTTACTGTGAGATTTTTAAAGCTTGTGAGGTTTGTACAAGTCAGTTAACCCCCAATAGCTTTTAACCTTCTCAATAATTCCTTTAATCTATATTATGGAACTAATTTTTTCTTCTTTTTTTTATTTCTCCAGCAGGAAGGAACGAGACAAATTCTTCCATTCTTTTAAATCTACTTGCTGCAATTTTCTCTCCATTCTTTAAACTCATTGGACAAATTCTTCCATTCTTTTAAATCTACTTGCTGTAATTTTTTCTCCATTCTTTAAACTTATAATTATTGATGCTAAAGTTTCATTAACAGTGAAAGGAAAAAGGAGAAATTTATGGCCATCAATTTCTGATAGGAAAATGCTTATAATGTGACAGTCCTACAGTACCACAGTCCTACTTTCAAAATTTATTTTCTTTTCTTTTCTTTTTCTTATTTTCAAATTAAGCCTCAAAATCTTTATATTATCCAAACTGCCTACTTTGTATTTTTTATTAAGTTAAAGTTGATGTAGTTTATTTATAATTTTTTTTATTTGCTTGCCCTTTGAAGTCTTGGTTTCCGTAAAGAATTAACAAGAAGTTTGAAGAAATTGATACATGGTTGCACGCCTAAATAAGTCAAATTTATTATGAAAAAAAATCCACAACACCAGAAATTGAATCATGAAATATTTAATTCAAAAAGTACACTTGAACATATAATCAAAATTCACCATTGTATATCACAAATAAATTTTAGTAAAAGCAAAAACAACATAAAAAATACTGATGAAATTTGACAAAAGTTTTGGTATTTTGCTACATGCTTATTATTTCATGGTATGATATATATATATATAGAAAAATAAAAGAAATATAAATCTTGTTAGCATAATAAAATGAGAAACTTAAGTTAGAAGTACTTAAACAACAATACAAAATTTTGTCGATTGACTGGAGATATCGTAGCTCAAAATTCTTTATCCAATGTGACAAGATATATTAACTTGGTAGCTCCTCAAAAATCAAAACATCATTTTAGTTTCCTAATAAAAAGCACGTTAAAAATTAAATTTATAAATAGAGATTATATACCTTGTAATGTACAACCAAAAAGTGTGTAACTCTTTATCGTTAAAGTAATACATAATGATATATGCACACAAATATTAACAATCTAACCGTGATTGAAATCACCTTGAAATTGTAATTATCCCATCTTTAAGTAAAATAATAGATTTTGAATTAAATATCAATATAATTAATCTAACATCAAACAAGTACATTGTACTTCAATTTGTTGAAGAGATCATGCTTTTAAAATTAAGAGGCGTTATGTCTCTAAATTTATATTTAATTTTTCTTTTCAAATATTTCTATGAATATTAATAGAAAACACATATTGCTGGATATTCGTTTTCCTCAGTACTCATGGGTAGCAACAATTTGCGTAAAAAATGATAATGAGTTTTATCGCAATTCGTCTAGTATGCTTTGTATGGTTTTTTTTTAATTCATCAAATGTGGAGCCTTTTACTAAGTTTTACATATAATAGACTTTTAAGAGAATTTAAACATCTTAAAACATCCCACTGCAATAAATACAATTGGGACTGTATGACAGTCCCCTACGGTCAGGTAGCAAAACTCTTTCTGATAATATAGATGAATTTTTAACTTGGAGATCCACAATTTAGGTGTTCTAAACAGAGATTTTGTGGACATACGATAATGGAAATTCTGAAAAGGCACACCTCTAACTCTGGATAATTACACACTCTTCGCCGATTTTCCTACACTTATAGAAATAATCTGAAATCTGAAAAATACATATAATGAGAGGAAAAACTAAAAGAAAAGGAAGGGGTAAGCCTAAAAAAAATCTTTAAGCTTGAGGAGGAGACGAATTCCATATTCAAGTGCAAAAGAATTTGATTGGTTATTTTATTTTATTTCATCTACGTGAGGGGAGAGAGTCCGTTTATGTAGGTCTATGCCACATATTTAGGACTGTTCATCGGCCGGTTCGGTTCGGTTTCGGCCGGTTTCCGATAGAACCGCATAACCGAACTTCGGAAATATGGCCGGCCGAAACCGAACCGAACTACATTCGGTTCGGTTTCCGTTTAACCGGTTTTCAACCGGTTCGGTTCGGTTTTCCGGCCGGTTCGCAAAAAAAAAAAAAAAAAAACAACAACTTCTTGATGTAATGTTCTTGTAATATTGAGGCATAATGTTTTAAGAACGTTTTTTGTCCATTTATGTGTGTCATTACTTGAAAGTTTAAGTAACAATCTTTTTTTAGCAAGCATTAAGAGAATTGAATCTTCTTGAAATAAATTAATGATTGCTTGAATGTTTTTTTTCTCAAGAATCCAAGGATCTTCGTCATATATGATTTTAATGATTATATCCAATACGAGTTACGACATATATGATACAACTATTAATTAGTTATACTATTTTTTTAAGATCGGCTAATTAGTTATTACTATTATAGCAATCCATAAACAAAGTAACGAAATCCAATACTATTATACTAAGTAGTTAGTACTATTGTACCATAAAAAAATGTCCCATCACCAACGGCAAGTTGGCAAGGCACAATCACGATTCACGATTCACAAATTCAATCACATCTCATAACGTTAAATAATCTAATAATGCAAACTCAATCCACAAATTAAATACGAAACATCCATAAATATGCAAACTCAATCATTTATTCGGCCGGTTTCGGTTATTTGCGGTTTTTCGATTCGGTTTCCGAAAGAACCGCATAACCGAACTTCGAAAAAATAGCCGACCGTAACCGAACCGAAAGTAAACCGGTTCGGTTTCGGTTAGCGCGGTTCGGTTCGGTTTAGGCCGGTTCGGCCGAAATTTGGACAGTCCTACACATATTATTTAATTGAGGGAACATAGAATGAAATAGTAATTTTTGCTGCTTTCACTCATGTACTTCACGAAACAATTTCCAACCGAATTGAAACTCATTGGAAAATTGCAAATTTACAATTGAGAACTTTGACACATTTGTTTTTGGATCAAGTGTTTCGTGACTTAGGACTACAATTTGAACACGAACACTTTAACAAACTAATTTAACAAGTTTATCACTTTCTAGGACTATTTCGGTAGAAACCCTCTCAATAATTAAAATATAGATCAGCCTTCCTATGATACATATTAAATCACCAAATCCATATTTTACATGTTTACTTATTCCCACAATTCATGTCTTTCTCAAGATTTAACAGTGCGCACCCAGTAGCTCTAGTTATTCCAAATTGAGAATTTTCCAACAGAGTAGATCATTTACCTTTAAAAAAAAAAAAAGATTGAAGGGCATGCCTATCTTACCACCAACTAACTACTAAACCGACCAAATGACACTACTACCATCTCTTCTCTCTCACTCAGCCACTCTCTAACGAGACACGCTGCACAGATACAAAAAAACTTGTAACCATATTCCATATCAATTACCAATATACTTATTGCTACAGCCATATACCACCAACGCCCTGCGGAAAGGGTTCAAGCTTTATATAATAAGTACACAGACCATAAAAAGAATCCAATGCTGAAGTTGAGAAATAAAACGTCAGTGAAAACATTGTAAGGTAATAAAAGGCCGCCTCTCAACGGAAAGTAAACTGTCAAGAAACTGGAACTAAAAGACCACAACAGACTCCCTATTTTCAGATATCAGACATCTTCACCAGTTTATCATATAGAATCCTGTCATCCCTTCCTGTGTTGCTCTCCAGCAGTGCGCTTTGCACAAGTTCCTGTAAGTTAAAAATATGTCCATGGGTTCATAAGGGATTTGTTGTCATGGACTACAGTGTCAATAATGGAAAGCTACCATAAACAACAAACCTTGACATCACGGTGTGTGAGGAACTTTCCCAAGTTATGTATGATCAACCTCAAATCTTCAACCTGAACAGAAAACAAAATGGAGTCATTCCACAGTAATGTACAGAAAAGATCAACTGGTGAGCACAGAAACTTACCCTAACATAGCCAGCACGATTTCGATCAAAAAACCTGAAAGCCTGCTTCGAAGGCAAGAAAAAATTAAAGAAACCCATTATTAAAACATATGAGTTCAATGAAAGACCACAAAGATTCATGGAATAATCAAGTCGCATGCCTGAAGAAGTTCCTTATCAACACCACGAAGGACTCCCGTTGTCACCGATTCCACCTTTGCAACTTTATCTTTAGTGATGTGGTCAACATTGGTGATTGCCTCTGAGGCTTGCTTTGCAGTTTTCTGCTGTTCATACTGCTCTTTCTGAGCAACATCTTCACCAATAGCACCACCATCAGTCTTTTCCACTTCAGGGATTGCCTGTGGACAAAAAACAAGGACTATAACATCTTCACCTGAAACAGTGAAATGAATTACAAGATAAAGGGAGTTTAATATACTTCTAAAATGTTTGAGATTTAATTGAACACTCTGATTTGTTGAGAATTGTGTTTTTTTGGCAGGAAAGGCCATTGATTGGAGCTAATTTCATACATCTTAATTTGTTTTCTTGTCCACGAAGTATGCATGTCCATATTCTTTTTTTATACATGTGTATACACACACACACACACTTGTGTATATTTTTATATATATATATATATATATATGTGTGTATATAATTGGTACTTCTAAACTGATGACTGCATAAAAACTGCATTGTACAACGAATCGAGCATACTTTTGCCTCTTCATCAATTGAGTTATGTTGGAGACTTGCCTCTGCCATGTCTTCATCTTCTTCAGGATCTTCCTCAGGATCTTCCTCCGGCTCTTCCTCATCAATTTCATCTTCAATCTTTTGGTTGAGTGAAGCATCAACCTTAGCTTTAGTTTCTGTTGCCTGTTCAGTAGCCTTGACATCTTCCTTGCTAATATTATTTTCACTAAGATGCGTATCCTTGCTATCATCAACTTTCAATGATTTGGTTTCTTCAACCTCGTTTTTATCTATCTTAGCACGTTTTCTTGATGAGCTACCCTCAATTTTATTCCCGGAAGTTTCTTCTATTTGTCTCTTGTCTTGTTTTCTCTTTGCCACAAACTTGACGCGCAACTTCTAAAATGCAAAAGAGAAGAGGCTGAGAAGACAGATGGCAAACCCAATATCATAATATTAATGGCTCAAACAAACCTGGAGGAAACTTAGAAGACGGCAGCCCATTTCATACTCAAGCATCTCATACAAGGACTCTGCAAATAATGATAACTGCAACAAGAAGTTCCAAGAAAAACATAAAATTACCTTAAACATCACATACCAAAACAAGAGTATAACATGATGACATAGTACAACTACACAAGTAGACGTGAAACAACTATAGGAAGACGGGATTTTATTGTTTTTTAATAAATTGTGTTAGAAACAAAAAATACCCCATACCTCAAAGTTAGATTCTTCAATATCCTTGTCACTATAATCCAATAGTGAATCCAGTGAAAGCGACGTTGACTGATGTAGTAGAACCAAGAACTTCATTAGACTATGCGTGCATTTTCAGCACAGAAGCAGAAAACAAAGAAAAACCCCAATAGAAAAAACCGATGAACTATTTTAGAGTGAACTTACTTTTAGTTCCTTGCTTCCTTTTGTTTGAAGAATCAATCCAGGATGTCGTGGTGGTTCGTCAATCTTCTTTTTTTCTTTCACATTTTTAGTATCTTTGTTTCGAGACTCATTTTTCTCAGCATGTTCTTTTTTTTCTTTATCTTTCTTGAGCTCTTCTGTCTCCTTTGATTTTGCAGAATTATTCTGCGAAGATTTTTGATTCAAAATATCACTCTCCAACGCAGTCCCAGATAAATCTTTCCTGTCTACCTTTTTCTCATCCTTTTTGTCTTGCTTTTCGGAAGAATCTGCCTGCTTTTCCATTTTGGGACTGTTTTTGTCTTTGGGGATGACACTGCTTATTGGGTTTCTAACAGTTTCTTCAACAATCTTAATGTCAGTATCCTCTGATGAGTGCTTTCTCTTGGGAACCTTTTTAATCACTTTCTTCTTTACCGTAGTTTTGGTGCTACCCTCTTGGACCACTGCTTTCCCAGTCTCCTCTGGTTTAACCTTGGTAGCATTATTTTCAGAAGTTTTGTTTTCATCTTTTTCCAGTGCAGTCACAGGCTTTTTCACCTTCTTCCTCACAAATGTTTTAATTCCTGGAGGATTAGCTGGCGAGCCATCCTGTTGTGTACCAGCAGAAGTAATATTCTCCCCTGTGGTACCATCTTTCTCCAGCTCATCGTTCTGCTTTACAGCATCTTCTGAATCTTTTTTAGTGGCAACTTTCCTTTTGACAATCCGCCTTATAATTTTCTTCTTTCCAGGTTTGGCACCAACAGCTTTCTGCACACTAGAATTTCCCTCTACAACAGTCTTAACAAAACTTTTTTCCTCTTCGGCTCTTCCAGTAACATCTTTGCTTTCCACAACTTTGTCTTTCTCCTTGCCGTCTGTAGAAGCAATATTCCCTTCACCGTTTAGTTTACTGGCATCTTTCTCCTTAGTATGCTCAGCGCCGGACTGTCCTTCAGATGAAGGAACTCTCTTTTTCTGAATATCATTGTTTTCCATACTGTCTTTAGGATGCTCAAGTTTCTTCTTATCTATAAAGCAAACATGAACAAGTCTGTATAAGCAAACAAACCAGAGGATGCAGTTCAAAGTTCATGAGTTACCTTTTGGACGGTCCTCCTTGCCTTCAGGTGTCTAATTTGAAACACCAAAAGCAAAACTAGTTAGCCACTTTGAATGGATGGAAGTGACAATTAACAAAAAAAATGCAATTCAAACAGATCCAACAAAGAAAACTAATTTATCACGATACTAATATGAAGCGACCAAATATTAATTTAACTTGCAAACCCCGCATTATGTCTACACGCATATTGCATGTGTGTGGGACATCTTAGCATTTTCATTAACTAGCAACCAATAACATCATGTCCGCTTGAACAACGTTCTATTTTATACAGAGGTGTACACTTTTCTACGGTAGTACAAGACTGAAGCATCCAGGGTGATTGTCAGTGGCTGACTACTACATATATGTTTCAGTTTTTGTATGATGTAACAACAAACCCCTGGATCAAAGTAATGCAGTAAGTTAAACCAAAGGTATTTGACAAACTTGGTTCAATGATTTCTGTAAATTCTGACACCTAAAGAGAGCACCGATTACATTAAATCCTTCTGCAAGCCAAAACCGAAGTAGCAAAGACTTCAGAACATTATCTTTCATTACTGTTTCTTCTTAAAATACATCACTAATGTTCGAGAGTAAGTAAAACATGCCAAGTTCATCATCTCAACATCCTTAATCACTGTAAAGTAAATCTCCTACCAGTGTCAAAGCAAACTTTAGCACATGTTACAGTCCACAGCACGTTAGCTTCTAGCGAGTAGTGCACCCCATTGCACGATTGCAATCTGAAGCAAGTAGTGCACATCTATTTATACAACTGAATTTCAGAATTTCGGTCGACCCAAGAGTGAAAAGCCATCCAATTAACACTCCAGAAGCCTTACGCAGACCAAATATGCAACAATTCTCATTCAATTTCTTAATGTAATCCCCAGATTCAAGCCAGATTTGCACAAAAACCATAAAATCATCATCCAGATAGCAGATATTTCAAAGTCCCACAGTCTACCCATTGAAGTTCAACACAAAGGAAACATTGTAAACAATCGCACCATATTAGGAGCAAAGATGTTCAAATACTAAAGTAACAACAGACCTCTTTCTTCACGGTGTGCTGATGCTCCCTCTCAGAAACAGTTTTTTTATGATTAAACCACAGATCTCTCCATGAATCTAGTGAAGGAAGACAATCAGAGAGATCTGGAACATAAAACACGGTGACCTCATTGTGACTGACGAAGCCATCTTTTCCAACTCTCTGGTAATGGATCTGCAGATGCCATAAGTAAGGTTTGTATTATGGAAAGGTGACTGAAAGTTGAGGATGCATGTAAGGGATAAGACTCACACCTTTTAAACTAAACAACTACGGAGAATCGTACGGAAGAAAAACTAAATTGCAGCATAAATAACATGATTTAAGAAACGTGAAAGGAAAAGAAGACCTTTAAGAGTTATTAGACACTAAATAGCATTCACTTCTACACATGGTAACAGAACATTTACACCACAAGAATCTTGGAGATTTTGAAGGCACTTGTCACCTTTGAAAAAAATTCCTAGAATCCATAAAATAAATATTTTCGCACTCAATCCTAGAAAATGTAAAATTCTAACAAATGCACGGACAAAAATGCCATTGTTCAACGGGTCATCCCAACATTTAAAGGTCCAATCAAATTGGATGGGACAAGCCCATAGTATTTCCATAAATTTAATAAGGAAAGGAAAAAAGAAAAACGCAATCACCACACTTAAGAAGCTAAATACCTCAAGAAAGCGATTCCAATGCCGACAGTTCTTCAGATCAAGATTAGCTACATCCTTAGCATACCTAAGAACAAGTTTAATTTAGCACAAACAGGCCGGTGTGATAATTTCAGGAAATGACTCAGGGAACCAACCTCAGAGCCGTTTGGATTAAGGATGAGTCCTCAACTGATGGATCCCCACCATCCACTGGATCCCATGGACCACCAACTGCCATTAAGGAGTTGTTCTTTTTAAGAACAGCAAATCTAAGCATATTGCAAAAGTGTGGTACTCGGTCATCATAGATTCTCTCAGATGACAGCTCTGCTAGAGAATTTTGGCTTAAACCACTCATCAGAATAATCTGACATCAGAAAACAAAAATGAAGGCTGAAATTAGGTTTTACTTGAGTAAATGGTGCTCGGGTGAGCAACTTGCGTCAAATGACAACTCTATAATGCCAGTGCACCAGTGACATGAGGTAACAAACTCAATGCATAAAATTTCTATACTACTTAATTGTTGCCTGACAACTTTCTTGTTTGGCAATCAGAGTGGCTCCTAAAGCAAAGAGTGAAAAGGTACTGCATAAAATTCTGCATCTTCATCCAAGTCTAATATATGAAACAGTACTCAAAAAGCAAAAGATCAGATTGGTTGTTTTTTATTGGCATATTATGCTGAGCTCGCAGTGCTCTCAAATACAGCAGAACTTTGCTCTAATGTTAATTGTAAGTTACTAGAATACGAGCCAAAATCAGAAAGAGGTTTAAGATTTAACCTGTAAAGTTAGTAATGATATTTCACCTATCAACTCATGGAAAGAAGGAAGCTAAAGGAACATTAAACATTGCCATGTGTCTTAATATATGCTATGCAGAGATATGGTTAACTTAGTATTCTTAGCAAATTTGGCTTCTATGTCATTTTAACAGCCCAATAAAAATTTCCTTCATCGCAATACAACAGTATGAGAAAGTTGGAGATTTTCTTGGATTCTCATTTATCAACCTACATCTTGCAAAGGATAGACGCAAAAAAGAAAAAAAAAAAAAAAAGGAGAGACACAATACAAGGGGATTTCAAGGTTATTGGGATATTCGACCTGCGCATTACTTTCTAAAACTATCAAGAATCTAAAACGGAATCAGCATTCTTTCTTATATAGGAGTTCCAATTTCAATATAAGGATGAAATGTAAGATAAGTACTAACAGAATGCAACAACTCCAGATCACCATATATGGGAATTGGTTAACAGGGGCACAGACTAACAACTATCATAGCCAGAAAATTTGTATAATGTGGAGCGCTATGAAAGTCTTAGTTGGTCCGTCTTAGGAATTCGATACTGCCATCTAGGCTGGAGGACATACAACAGAAGCAAACTGAATAGATTCTTCATTTGAGGCATATAATATAGAAAACGAAACTTAAAAGGCGTGTATTGCACACAAAACATACTTGGAGGTTAAGACCAAGCTTCATTAACTACTAGAATTAATAGCAATATGGAGCATGACAAAGACCGAATAAAATATCCAAACAACTAACCTTCGCATTCCAGATGGTAGTTTGTCCTCCAGACTTTAAGATATCTGTTGACAGCTGGTTACATGGTGATTTTTTCTTCTCCATCGTAGCAGCCTCCGCAACAAAGTCATGCTCAAAACTATTTATCAAGCGAATGATTCATTTAGCTCTTCGCAGAACAACCGATGCTTCATACAATACAATATTTGCTAATGGTTCATGCTATGGGAGTTCAAATATTTTGCATAGACAAGCATGCTTTTATGCATTACCAAATTGCACCAAGAACGTTCAACAAGATAGGTCACTCTTTATTCAAAAGCAAACTGTTTGCACGAACTGAACAATTGGAAACACCAAAAAAAAGAGAGGAGAGAAATTTTACCTTACTGGAGTGTGAAGTGAGAGATGCAGATTCTTTTTCGGCCAACATACAACTACCTAAAACAAGCCAAAACAATAGTCAAATAAAATAAGCAGCCGATGCATAAAAGTAACATTTTTTATCATAAAAGTAACATTTTTTATCACATGCAACAAGCATACCTTCGAGCATTCCGGTGATACGTAGAGCTGGGGATAGCGCTTGTCCAATGACAAATAGTCCCTCTCGACGTCAACAAAATTGAATGAGAACACCTAAATAAAGAAAATAAAGAATTAAGAGAAAACAGAGAAAATGTCCTGAGAAATACTTCAGCGGCGTTCTTCAGGTCAGCATAATTTCTAGCCATATCAGAGAAGTATCAGTTTTGGTCCATTTTAATATATTCTCATTGTCATTAATGCTACAGCAATTGGCTCCAGCAATAACGTAGACAATTAACTGTATGAAAGACTCGAGTGTGAATGATAAGAAGCACGAAAAAATGACTGAATATCTCGAGCCCCCAATCTGAACAGAAAAGGATTGTGAAAACTTCTGAAATTATGGCAAAAGGATATGAAAGATTTTGCAATAGCATAAATAAGAATGGCCTGAAACTGAGAAAGAACAATGCTACAGGCAATTGGAAGAAGAAACAGCTATGCAGAAGGTAAGAGTGATAGGCGTCAAGATGGCCTGCAGGAGGAGAAGAAATAGAGAAATGGAGGCGAGAGGAATATTAAACAGGACGAAAGAGCAAGAAAACATAGACAATAAGATACCAGCAAACAGAAGATCACTCTGTTGAGGTCATCGAAGCGGTATCCTATAATAAAGATGTAGAAGAATGAGTCTGGATAGCATGGGACAGCTAGGCTGTTGCAAAACTAATTTTACCTTGCAGACATACTCTCTCCTCTTTTCTTTAACAGGGGAGTGAAGCCTTCAGCATTATAGAACACCAAGTTAGGAAGACTGCAAGACAGATAAGCTAAAGAGACAAACTTTGACAGGATGCAATTAAACAAGATCCACCTATGCAACACTTCACGGCGTGGAGATTCCCGTCGCAGGGATCTGATATCCTTTGAGAGTGAGGAACCTCGGCGGTCCTTAGCTGCTCTAGTAGGACTTCTTTCACGCCTCAATTCAAGTGCGCGCTTGAGATCACGATCCCTCTCCCTGTCCCTTCTTTCGCGTTCCCTTTCACGTTCCCTTTCGCGTTCTCGCTCTCTTTCACGTTCACGCTCTCGTTCACGTTCTCTTTCTCTTTCTCTTTCACGTTCCCGCTCTCGCTCTCGTAGTCGATCCTTCTCCCGTTCTCTATCTTTCTCTCGCTCACGTAAGTAATCCCTGTCTTTATCTCTTCGTTCTAGCTCTCGACCATACGCACCCCTGTCATCTTTTCTATCATCAACTCTCAAATGACTAACATGTCCCAGCATGCTACTTGGATAATCAGATTCGAGCAGCGTGCCATGAAGGCCCTTCCCTACACCATAATCTCTACCGGGAGGCAAGCTCACTCCATAGCCAGGATTTGAAGAAGTTTGCGCGTAAAGATCTTCAACATTTCTCTGTGGAGCTGCACCTAAAATTGATGCAGCGTGCTGTCCACTGTATGTTGAGCCCGTTGCAATGGATAAACTACGTGCTTCAGCATCTATTCTTCCACCATAGACAATTGGATCTTGGGTAGGGTTACGAACTGTGGCTCTTGCTGCAAGATAATCAGAGTGTCTGCCAGAAATTTGTTGCCATTTAGTGCACTAGATATGGTACTAATTATTGAACAACACACAGATCAACTGTGTGCGACTGGCAGCATCAAGAACTCAAGATCCCCTCAAACGAGCTTTATTAAGAAATTCAATTAAAACATCTTATAATCACGATAACTGAAGCGTTAAATATGTGTAACACTGAATTTATCTTATTGCTAAAAGCAACTAATGAAACTAAAGAAACATGAACATTTAAGCTGCTTAATGTACCTAGATCCTCCTTCAACTGAAGCCGATTGCAGTGCATGAGCCTTGAGCATCTGTTCTTGCCTAAGTATGGTTGCTTGGTCCAGGTGGTCATACAATTTGGACTGAAAGATAAAATTGTTAATTATAACTAAAGCTAGGTATTTGATCTGGAAAGGTAAACAAAAGACTAAGGTACATGATACAAGAACGCATAACAAGTAAAACAAACCGATACCGGATGTTCATGGCTGAAAGCAACTTGGTCAGTAAAACGGCTAACTGTTTCACTTGGCAGATCCCTTCCTAGATATGCACTGCGGCGTTCGGCATATTGACGCCTGTCAATTGATGGATATTCAGATATCCTATCTGAGTATAACTGATCAGCTTTCTGACCATACCCACGACTTGCAGACGAAACATAGTCATTAGCGGTGAACTTTGGTGATCCAGGAATGGATGATCCATAATTACTTCTTCCTTCTAAAGCAGTCGATACAGATCCTTTCATACCAATTGGAGAACCCTGAAAAGCATAGTAACAATGAGCTGCCCCGACTTAACCAGATATTAAACAACACAGGTGAGGAGTAAGCAGGAGACAAACAAGCATAAGAAATAATATATCTCATATGTAACCAATGAGCCAGACAATTTGTGGTAAAAGTAGCAAACTGTAAATCGGAAACAACCACAAAATAAGCATCCAATCTATGTAAACAGAGGCTGGAAAAACTCAAACTCATACTCTACATATACTCTACATTTATTCAGGAAGTCTCAATCAGAACCCTCAGGGGTTGAAGAAGTTGCAAGGTGCATAGTCAAAAGCAGAGAACATCGGCCGCGATAAGGAACACCATCAAGCTGAGTCATAAGGTAAACAAAGGCAATGGTAGAAAAAACTAAAGTAGACCAGGTCTATGGTAGATTGTGGCCACAATTGACAATGTTATTATAACTTACCACAATTATTTCATGGCTTTGATATTACAACTTCTTGATGATGTGGTACAACCATAACCAGACTACCAAAGTGCTATCCACAATGGTACTTCAAGACTGAGTAATGGACATACCACAAAGTGATAAATTGCCAATATAGCAATCAGGAACCTGTGGAACTATGGAGGAAATACCCAGTGTCATGTTAAAAGATCCGCGAAAAGCGCGCGAATATATGTAGAGTCAGTAATCAATTTAACTCATAATCGTAACTATAGACAAGAAGCCCCAATTAGAATCCTTGAGGGATAGAATGTCGTGCAGAATATTGCATAATAAGATGCTAGCTACCAGGTCAATGGTTTTGATCGTCAACATCAAGGATAATAGATTCCAAAAGCATTTAATATAGTTGTTGTCGACCAAAAAATTACTTTGGTTTGACGCAGCATAAAATAGAGACAGAATAGAGCACTCGCAAAAGTTAACTAAATATCACAAAGCGCTTTCAGACCTATCTTACCTAAATTACAAGTAGTAAAACAAAGATTACCCATCATTAATTTTTTTACAGTTTTCCTCAATCATTTCTTGGTATCAGTAATTGCAATGACATATAGTAAGTAGGTGCCGAGTTTTAATTACTCAAAATGTACCTTGTATTAACACAGCGAAAACGGATTTTCTCTAAAGAAAAATATATCTATGTCTTCCCGGAATCACTTGCACCTACTCCAGATAACTTTGAGATTTCTAATACACTCTCACAGCTGAACCGACATAATTTCTTTGTGGAAACACCATCAGTTAAATTAGTAGAATCCAATGACTTTCCTCGACAGAGACGTCGATTTTCCAGTCTGAGTGTAGACTAGTACCACGTGTAACCAACAGAGAATAACGCCATTCAGATAACAAGGGCACACTTCCACGCACACATACGTTAACTGAACTTTACACATTTATAATTCAGTGGGTGCTCGATTAGTATAAAGAAGCCACACCACGTGTATTATACCATGCCACGTGCATTTAGTACAATCATGCAGGCAAATTGTGCTCTCAACAAAAAAAAAAAAAAAAAACTATTTATAAATCACTGTCCACTCCCTCAAAATGATCACTTATATTACATCTGACCAAACGGTTAATTAATGAATTAATTAAATAGTTAAAAAATAAAGGGCAAAGATGAATGATGATCGAAGGAAGAACCTGTTGTGTTGCAGAAGCATAGAGAGAAGTATACTGGCCGCCTCCATAATGGGGTTGCTGAGGCGGCACCACCGCAGCGGCAGCTGCTGAAGGATGGCCGTGAGCTCTGTATCCACTCAATTCTGATTCTTGGATTCTTCCACCTCCCAACTACAACAAATAAACAAATTTAGAACCATGAAATGATGAAAGGCAATTAATTACTAAAGAGAGTCTGAAAACGTACGGATTGAGAGGCGTATGATGATTGCGATGAATAGGGTTGTTGTTGTTGCTGTTGTTGTTGGCCATACGAATTGCTGCCTCCCCGAGAAGAATACATCTCCACGATCAATTCAATTCAATTCAACTCAATTCAATATTTTATTGATTTTAGCTACGGCGCTCGTTCAACTCATATCAGTCGCTTGATGTGCAGACTGCAGAACTCAAGCCCTAGCTTCTTCTTTTTTTCTAGTATTTATATGTGTGTGTATATATATATACACACTGTTCTTCAATGTGACAAAATCTTCAACCGCTGCCCTCAAGCACCTTTTCAGGATATTATTATTGAGTGAAATGCTTTTTTGCCCCTTCTACTCTTTTCAATTCTCACTTGTTGCCTTTCATATTTTCTTCTACGTCTCGAAATAAAGAGGAAAAGATTATGATTGATAAAAATATATCACGAAACGGGCCGAATATCATAAGCTAGATAAAATCATGAGAAGAACAAAGTTGCGTTCAAATGATGCGAAATAAAAATTAATCTCAGTCGTCCCGCGAATTTTAGTAGTAATCGGACTGTTCTGTTTTCTTACGGAATAAACAAACTAAAATGATTCGTGGACAAAAAGATCACAAAGAAAATAGCATATATTCATTCAATTACATGAAATTCGGAGATTTATTTACAAAAAAATAATGTCCACGATTATTGTTTTGTATCATTTATCTTTAATGCAGTAAATGGATCATTTACTCGTTTCACCCATAATTTGTCTCTAGTTTCCAAACAAAAATAAATAAATAGTATCTCACACAATCTATTTATTAATATGTATCCCTTTATAATCAATGTTATTGAAACCAGGAGGGATCGATCGATTGAACTAGTTCAACTCAGTGACCATTCATTGGTCCAATTCGGTTGGCCTCTTAACCAGGTGGTGGATTGACTGGCTCGGCCTATCCACTGGTTCTAAATCAACAAAAAAAACAATTCTTTTAAAAGTGAAAACCACATACATTGACTTCATTTTCATTACTCATCTATCAAATATAAATCATAAAATAGAAAAGAAAGAAATGAAGGAACATCAGGCAACCGCGTATTGTGTTTTATTTTTTCGCAAAGAAACTTCCATGTGTGTGAGATTGCACATTTTTTGCCATTTGATAATTAGCCTAAAATAGGTGGACTGTATATGTGGTGAAGAAGTATAAAGGAAGAAAGATTAGTGAGCATATTTTGTGAGAGAATATATTCAAATTTTTTTTTTCGAAATTGCAGAAAATTGGTGGATGAAAAGAGTCTATGATCAATGTACAACATTGAAGATAAATAATGCAAAAGAGTAAATTGTGAAAATTGTTTTTCTATAAATAAATCTCATGATTTCACGGAATTGAAAGCTTAGATGTCTTTTTTTGTGATCTTGTGATTGCTATATTACGTGCTAAGAAGAGATTAAAATATATTTGCCACTGAAATATATTCACAATCGTTTAGTACATAAATACAAATTAAATGAAACTATTTATTCCATGACATCTCCTAGTTGATTCGGTTATATATATAATTTAATAATTAATATTTTTATGTGCTAAATATCTTGCTATATTTGTTTAATAAGTATATGCTAATGGTTTTTAACTTTTTTCATATTACCAATATTTATGTTATATATGTTGTTTATTTGTTTAGGATAATAATATCATATAATTACTAAAATTATTATAAAACTATAATTATAACACACGGGTCAAACCTGGGACAATGGCGATTCACTGATATGGCAGTGGAAATGGTAGTGTTGGACCAAGCGGCCAGTGGCGGAGAGAGAGGGGGTGCAATATAATGGGGGCAATTGCACCCCTCAACTTTTGCCTAATTACTTAATTGGTTCTAATACAAGAGAATTTTTTGAAAGAAATCACCAATATGGGACCCGTTCGAGTGTAGATGTTAAGTTATCTATGTATACATGTGATTGTGATTGTGGCCAAGTAACGTGACATCATGCACTTCTTCAGATCACACGAACACAATATTTGTACTATAAGCAAATGCATTTGAAATTACAGTTTTGTTATCATTGAAGAAGTTAAAAAACATTTAGTGTCAATAACAAGTGCGAGATTGATTCTTTGAATGTGCATTACTACGAAAAAACTCTTGAAACATGTTAAATAAATAGGTCTCGGTAGTAAGTGATGATATACTGAAGAATCTGCATGATTTTATCATTGACACAATGACGTCAACTTCATGTTTTTGAAAATTACTGTTGTATTTTTGTCGCTTATTATTAGTGTACACTATTATGGCAAATATGTGACCTTGACAGGAATTGACCGTATGAATGTTTCCAATTATTGGCCTTGTATAGTATGTCACTTATACCGTAGTACGTGGAAGGAATTTTGTCAAATATTACAACGTAGGACCGCCGCGACTCGTGTTTGTGATTTGCTATGCATATGCAATGATAGTTTGATCTCTCATGGGCCAGGTGGGAGAATGTAAGATATATCTCATGATACGAAGAGTCGGACATACGAGAAGGGTTGGTAGTCGAAGGGACTAGAAGAAGAAGAAGAGTCTTAATTAATGAGAATTATGACTCTAATACATCTATATAAACGAGGAAATTGTTCCTGCCTCCACAATACTGCACTCTACGTTTTTGTATTTCCCCATGATACAAAACGTCATCGTTATTATCTCGAAACCCGTGGAGAAGGGAGAAACCAGTGTTTCCCCTACTGATTCTTGATTCCCGTAAAAACAGTGCATCGTTGCTGATGAATGATCTTTTACAGGTTTGTCTAAACTCGATTGACATCGAATTGTTTTCGAAAGCAATTGTAGCATGATTATGTCGTTCATGATTAATGTTGCATGTTTATCGTTCTATAATAATTGCTTACATGTTGAATTATGACTATAAGTACATCTTGTTAACATGAATGGATGAGTACATTGGATTGCATATTTAATCCATTGTCTAAAATAATTGACAACCGGACTGAGATCGCCAGAGCGATGGATCGTTAGATACTTAAGGGTTTATAGTACGAATATGTCGCGATATAAGTCACATGTCCAATAGACGCAAAAGAACTCAACCAAGGATCAATAGCTTAGATAAGCATATGTAATTTGTCTATGAATTACTAAGGGAATCAGTAGTGAAAACCAAACTCTGAACACATTCATCAACCATATGTTTTACAACCTGATATGGTATAATGTGTCATGTCAAAGAAAAGCCACGATGGCACGAAACTGACCAATGAATGTTGAGAAGGCTTAAAGGTAAAGTTACTTTAGCCGTATTTGGATCACCATTATATCTATATAGCTAATTAGACATTGAGTAATATGTCATTGGAAAGCCACATGAGTCTAGGTCGCAACGCAACAAGCGGAATGCGATTTGGAGGTCCAGAGATAAAGTTATGGTCAAAATCGTAAAGCTGCGCAGAGCACATCGAATTTGCACAATTCGATGTGTTCTGAGCGCATCGAATCTGTACAATTCGTGCGGTTCTAAAATGACCTTTAAGCCCCTCTAATCATGCCTATATATACCCCCTCACTCTTCACAAGTAGGGAGGACCCACGGAGATGTCACGCATCGAATCCAAGTCGATTCGACACGCGCATCGAACCAAGTAGGTTCGATGCGCAATCTATCATGCCTCGAATTCACCTTGTTCGACATGGACGCATCGAATCAAGCCAATTCGATGCGTCCCAAGACCGAAGCCTTACATGCCCAGAAAGCCACGTGAGTCAGGGTTCTGAATCAAGAAGCGGAATGAGGTTTCGATCATCCGTTAGGGAGATATGATCGAAACCGTAAAGTCGCGCACAGCGCATCGAATTCACTCAGTTCGACATGGAGGCATCGAATTCGATGCGCACGCATCGAACCAAGCAAATTCGATGCACATCCCCAGAAAGCCACGTGAGTCAGGGTTCTGAATCAAGAAGCGGAATGAGGTTTCGATCATCCGTTAGGGAGATATGATCGAAACCGTGAAGTCGCACACAGCGCATCGAATTCACTCAGTTCGACATGGAGGCATCGAATTCGATGCGCACGCATCGAACCAAGCAAATTCTATGCACATCCCCAGAAAGCCACGTGGGTCAGGGTTCTGAATCAAGAAGCGGAATGAGGTTTCGATCATCCATTAGGGAGATATGATCGAAACTGTGAAGTCGCGCACAACGCATCGAATTCACCCGATTCGACATTGAGGCATCGAATTCGATGCGCACGCATCGAACCAAGCCAATTCTATGCACATGCCCAGAAAGCTATAAGAGTTGGGGTCCGTAATCAAGAAGCGGATCGAGGTTTCGATCATCCTACAAGGAGATATGATCGAAACCGTGAAGTCACGCCAATGCTGAAACAAGTGAACCAGGCAGCCCAACCAGGGGTTGACCTAATAGAAGCAGCACAAAAGAGACAAATGAACTACGTTTGGCTTGATTCCCTTAACGGGATACGTAGGCAGCTTGGCAAGTTCCCAAGTTCAGTCCGATATCATAAGAACCTAACGCCCGCAAGTCAACAATCAAAGAGTACCAAATCTCTCACGTTCGACTGTTCCCTCAACTTGGCCATTTAGGGATTATTTCCTGTAACCTTATATTTCTCTATGTGTAATAGGTGTTCCGGACCAAGCTAGTCCATTCACTGTAATAGGATAGCATTATTTTGGTTAAGTCAGGCCCCACTGTATCGATTTCTCGGTGTATTGTAACCTAGACGAAATAAGACCAAAATACAACCAAAGCAATCATTCAATCATCTTCAGTTATGTTCACTAGATTAATTTTGCATTTAAATGCATTATACATCATTTTCTTTCACATCAGTAAAAGTAGTAAAATATGTGACAACCATCATTGTTTCTGAGTCTAACTGTCTAAGTGACTATAGGAGGTAATTCACAACTCCACTGGGGTTCAATACTTGTGATATACTTTTTATTTTATTATTACTTAATTGTGTGTTTGCGAACACATAGGCGAAACATATTCATTGCATTCATCTTATAAACTACACGTTCGCCACGCACCAACATCCCTCACTAAACACCATAAACATCACATCTACCTAACAACTATTAAAATAATCCATTTAAGGAATATGAATCATCCGAATATATATTAGAGAAATAACTTCAATGGGACAGTGAAGCCTTAAATGATTCCTTAATCAATATTTTGAAGGAACAATGAGTGGTCAGACTAAGGTTGCATTCCTCTCAATGACTCAAAGATTCTTGACATGATAATTAACAATGCAATAAACTGCATAAATTGCATCTTTAACCCCATCTTTACAGTCCTAAAGAACACTTTTACCGGCGAAGAGGTTTTTTATTATTTTGAATGCCTACAAAATTCCACTATTATTTCAAGCATCTATTAGAGCATGTCGAAGTGACGTGGGATTAAAAACAAACAATGTCCTCACAAGCTACCAATGTGGGAGCAATCCACCATTAATTGTTACCTTATTTATTGATTTATCCTCATAGCTTTATTTGTTTCATGGGGTGTTTGCAAGAGTTTATGAAAGCTCATTCTTCTTAGATTATACTCAAAGTTACTTAAAATTGTGTTTGATTAAAGCTATGAGTGTTTATAAATCCTTCGATGAAAGTAATTTAAAGCAGATAAAATTAGCTTCGTGGTGTTTGCAATGACTAGAGAGAGACACTTTTGAACTTAAATTAAAATACAATAATATTTATTATTTTTATTTAAACTAAAAATATTAATCCTTTTTGCACAATCATGAGGTGGATAGATGTACATTAAAAACTAAAATAATTTAAACTTTAATATAGTGTAATTAATATATATATATATATATATATTTATTACATTACAATACAAAAGTTATTCATTATAATTACATCACGCGTATATCTTATAGAAACAATAACTATATCTAAAAGATGTTAATATGAAATGTTTTACCTATTGTTGTTAAGTAAATCATCTTTAAGATACATTTTTTCGATTCTTTTCATTGTTCTTTTTTCTTAAATTGCGTTTCGTTGATTATTTTTTTACTCTAAAAATATAGAACTAGGAGAAAAAGATCGCGTTGACAAGGAAAGAGAGAAATAATGGAATTTATTTGAAGGTAAAATTGGATATTTAGAAAAATTTAAGGGATTGATAAATCTAAATAAGATATTCACCAATATTTGTGGAAATGCTCCTTATGGAAGCACCCCGTGACATACTTTTGGGTTTCTCCTTTTTTTTTATTGGACTTTTTTTAAGAGAAAGAAAAGCAAAAGCTGCAACTGCAAACACTACACTCATTAAACTATTTTCAATGACTTAAAGCCCATAAGGAATTTATAAAATCTCTTGCAAGCACCCCCTTATTTTGGTTCAAACTTTTGTGAAACTAAAAAATATTGAAGTATAATTTGGAGTGTGGGTACAAAATGACAAATTTTCTTTGAATCATGTTTGAGAGGGCACGTGTTCGTGCTATAATTTTATCCCTTAATTTGTTGCTGCAAAAGGCCTTAATAAAGGAAATAACTGACTCGACAAGTAAGTATAATATTTAAGAATATTTCTAAAACATTAGTTATGCATGACATTTTAACGTATTTGATGTGTGGCGGAGCGTGTAATGTTATGAATATACAATGAATACATACGTGTTCGCAAGTGAACAGTCAAGTAATTATAAAATAAAACGTATAATTATGTCACAAGTATCGAACTCGAAGGCAATTGTAGAGTAATTTCTAGAATCACTTAGATGTAGAAACAACGATGGTTGTAACGATTATACTACCTTTGATGATGTGAAAGAAAAAGGCAATTAATGAATGTAAATGCAAAACTAAACTAAAGAACATAATGAAAGGTGATTGGAGGATTGCTTTGGTAGTAAAATAGATGCTTGATGAATGTGTCAGGTTGCACTAATGATTTACCTAGTAACTCATAGACAAATTACATATTATTCTTTAATCTATTCAACCTTGCTTGAGTTCTTTTGTGTCTAATGGATATGTGACATATAGCTAGACTTATCCGTACTAAAAAACATTAATTCTCTAATGACTTATCGTGCTAGCAATGCCAGACCAATTGTGAATCGTTTTAGAAGAGAGATTAAATTTGCAATCAAATTTAATCATCCACTCGTGTTAACAAGATGTACTTAGAAAATGTTGTATTCGTGTCATCTAGAGATGTGCATGACTTCACGTTAGTAACATGTATACATAGATAGTCTAACATCTACCCTCTGGCAGTCATAGTATTGGTGTTTTCGATCTTTTAGTGAGAGTTAATCTTAATATGCAACATATATAACAAACTATTCTTGAACGTTCAAATAACACTCAAGTAAATTAAATAGACATATTCATAAATTAGACCTAATTTTTTACTTTAAATACATAGTAGTTTAGCTACTCATAGTCTCGAGTTTAGCAGCAGTAAAAACGTTAAACAACATAACTAAAGAACAAATATTAAGAAAACTTCGTAGATCCCTGTAACACCACAAAATGTTCGCAACATATATTGAAAGGTTCTTAATTTAGTTTTGGAAAATTCGCCAGTTTTGGATTAATTTGAAATAGTATTTTCTATAATTATTAGAAATTATAAGATATAAGATAAAAGAAAGAGGGGTGTTTGTTTTTCAAAAAATGTAGCTTTGTGTACTTAATGAAATTATCATTCTACCCCATATTGCTGAGTTACGTGAATTCGAATGTTGTTGAGCAAAAATCTAGATATTCAAAAGTTTGACTCGAGAAACAAGTTCAACATGAATATAATAAAACTTAAAATGGTAACTATTCCCATTCCATAATAGAGGTTACTTGTGTATATCTGCATGGAATGACCCAACAATCTCCCTTTCTCACTCCACCTGTCAGCCTTTGGGTGCATACACGAATTGCATATTTGACATACATACACCCATGCAGCAACTTCAACCTTTTAAGGAGGATTAAGATAATCCTCTTCCAAACAACAAACAAACCCAGTTGAAAACCCATTTGTGTGAACATATTTCTTTGCATTCTCTTAACTAATTCTCTCTTATAACAGATCATAATTTCTATTCGCGCATACCCATATACCCAAAATAAATATCACAACACGAATCTGAGAATGGATATTAGGATAATTTTGAGGCCCACGCACCAACAAGGGTAAAAAGGCAGCAGATGAGGCTTCGGCCTCCGCCCACGTTGAGACTTCTACTGATCCTTTCGAGGATGTGTTGGGACAAGGTCATGCAGCATCTCCTCCTCATGTCGATCTTAGCCATGCGGGAGGTTTTGATGGTGTTGTCGCCGGCCAAGGGAATAATGCCGAAGCTGCTGCTCATGCCAAACGGAGAAGAGTCCATCAGTCCTGTTTTCAATCATGGGGTGCTATCCCCTTCTGCGCCACATACGTCTAGTCCGGGGGCTACTAGCGGCTCTTCTCCTGTAGAGGGTCCAAGTGTCAGGGCGGGACCAAGTCAGGGTCCACGTGCCCATGTTGGTGTATATGAGATTTTGAGGAGGAGTTGATTGACGCCCTGAAAGTCCTTCCAAATCTCTCAGTTCTTCATGCAGTCTCTGTTGAGGAAAGAAAAATGGTTGAGCGAAATGCTCTTCATATCATTACTGAGGTAATATTTTTTATTTGCCGGATGCATTTTTATACGATTCATTGTTTTATCATTTTTGTAATTCCTTGATGTTTTTTCCTTTAGGGTGGTGGAGTGGTGGACGCCATGTTTACGGAGCTAGTCCAAGCTCATGAAGAAAGGACGAGTGGGCAACAACAGTCCAGGGGAGAGTTCCGTGGTAGTGATCCTCATGCTCTGAGGGCCACTCTGGATGAGAAGGAGAAACTATGCAAAAG
The DNA here is from genome assembly GCA_948329865.1 of Linaria vulgaris. Taxonomy (NCBI): domain Eukaryota; kingdom Viridiplantae; phylum Streptophyta; class Magnoliopsida; order Lamiales; family Plantaginaceae; genus Linaria; species Linaria vulgaris. The sequence continues at coordinate 54,981,554 of OX415249.1, read as the reverse complement.
GTAAGGGATTATGCCGCTCGAGCCGCCAATAACAGAGAAGCGGCGAAGCTTGCAGGGTAGACTGTTGATCAACTTCAATCTCATGTCGCTAATCTTTCATCCAACAAGGGTCAACTAGCGAAACGAGTTGCTGAACTCGAGAAGGAGCTGGCGACCGAGAAAGAGAAATCTGAGCGGGCCGAAGAGACTATGCTCGCGGCCTCAGGGAGGTAAAAGATTTTTACACGACTTTAAGTCAATATTATCTATTCTTCCTTGTTAATCTCATTTTATCATTTTGTAGGTTATTTCCTTGCAACAGCGGGTGGAGATTGCCGAGGAGTTTTTCCGGAGCAATACCTTTCGAGAGATCAGTGCTCAGAGAGGTGCATGGGAAGCCCAGAAGGCGCAGGTGCTCTCGGTGCAACAATTTTAAGCACCAAATATGTATGTGGATGTTTCAACCCCGGTTGGCTCGATCTTTCGTTGGGTCCTAATAGAGAAATTTTGTCGCCTGCCGTGAATGATCAGCCAGCTTCTCCGGATGAATTTGTCGTGTTGCTCGAGAGTGACAACCTCATTTTTTAGGGAATCTCTCTACCCCCTATGCCCCTTGTATACCCTTTTTCTGAGGATGAAGATGACGTTGATGCCTAAGGGCTTCGGTTTTAACTTTCTATTTTTATGAACAATTTTCAATATGTTTCTGTGTTGCGTCGCCTTTTATGTTAAACAATTTGAATAATTACACTACTGTCACACTTTATTCCTCGGAACTTTCGATTGTTTGCTTGCTTGTTTGGCTCGTATCCATTGCCTTTTCTTTCAATTGTTGTTGTTGCATTTTACTTTATTTTGACAATTCGAATGTCAATCCACATTTGTGTAAGTTTTCTCCTTAGTCACTCGCTTTGGGTGTCCTCTATATCTTTCAGTGTATGTATGAATAATATTTGTCATTGCAAACCTGGTATTCGTCCCTATTTTTATTTTTTGGGATTTGTGGTTATCATTTGCCACTTCGGACATAGTGTCCGTCCCTTTTTTCACTTTTCAAGATTTGCGAATATCACTTGCCACTTCGGACAGAGTGTTCGTCCCTTTTTTCAGTTTTCAGGAATTGTGGTATTCACTTGCCACTTTGGACAGACTGTCCGTCCCTTTTTTCATTTTTCGGGAATTGCCGTATTCACTTGCCACTTTGGATAGAGTGTCCGTCTCTTTTTTCATTTTTCGGGAATTGCGGTATTCACTTGCCACTTTGGACAGAGTATCCGTCCCTTTTTTCATTTTTCAGGAATTGCGGTATTCACTTGCCACTTTGGATAGAGTGTCCATCCCTTTTTTTTCATTTTTTGGGAATTGCGGTATTCACTTGCCACTTTGGACAGAGTGTCCGTCCCTTTTTTTCATTTTTCGGGAATTGCGGTATTCACTTGCCACTTTGGACAAAGTGTCCGTTCCTTTTTTCATTTTTGGGGAATTGCGGTGTTCACTTGCCACTTTGGACAGAGTGTCCGTCCCTTTTTTCATTTTTCGGGAATTGCGATATTCACTTGCCACTTTGGACAGAGTGTCCGTTCCTTTTTTTTTATTTTTGGGGAATTGCGGTGTTCACTTGCCACTTTGGATAGAGTGTCCGTCCCCTTTTCATCTCTTCTAGATTTATGGATGGTATTTGTCGCTTGGGACAGAGTGTTCGTCCTCTCTCTCATCGGAGTGAACCTTCTTGGGTCCTGCATTGCCACTTGGGACAGAATGTTCGTCCCTTCTATCGTTGGAGTGACCCTTCTTAGGTCCTACATAAAATTGATATTTATGCATGCCTCCGCATAATTAGGTATTTCACATCGCATTTACAAAGATAATAATACGATTGATAAGTCAAAAGCGTTTCTCTTAGAAACACATTCATATAAAGAGAATAGGGCGGAGCCTAATTTCAAAGCTCGCTCTCGTATGTTCTCCGAGGCAGCCCTCGGGGCTAAAGTCTTCAGTGTCCCTGTTTTAAGTTAGTACATGTTTGCCCGTCATGCTCGTCAGGGCAGAGGGGGTGAATAAAAGTTCAAAATATTTGGGAAATTAAAGACTTGCAAAAATTAAATAAGAGCACTTCAGTCAATGTGCTCCATCTCTATGGGAGCCAGCGCTTCCACTGCTTCTTGCTCCACATTTGGTCGCGATCGAAGCGACGCTACATAGCATTTCCAGCCCTCAATGTAGTCTGTGATTACTTCACCGGTTTTGGCAGGAGTGAGGAATTTCACCATTTGGTGGTAAGTTGACGGCAATGCTCGGAACGCGTTCAGCGCTGGCCTTCCTATAATGTCGTTGTACGAGAAAGGCATGTCGACAACAACATAATTCGCTAGCAGTGTTCTCCTCTGAGGGTGCGGGTCTAGCTGCGTCTACTGTTGCGGGGCAGCGGCTGGGATTCCTCTATGTGAAATTAGGTTTGCACTACTCTTCTTCGTAGCATCGTAGCACTACATTTCTGCATCGTGGCACCTCCAATGTAGTTCCCTTTGTCTTCAAACTCATATCATCACTTTTTCCTCAATTTTGTTCTTAGTTTTCGTTGTTTTGTCCTAACTTGACTAAAAAAATACAAAAGACACATACGCTAACATAAACCATTAGAGCTCATACAAAATATAACAAAAGAACAAGTAAAAAGGCTATTAAAATCGCATCAATTAGATACTAATCAATAGTATATTGTTTTTTAGGATAAAATATGTCAATTATTTGGTTTAAGTACACATGTGTCTAACATTTGATGGAAGTATCTGACGCTAATGATGTGTGACGGGTGATAAGAAAGCTAGCAAAAACAAGCTCCAACGTGATTTCAATTATTACGATGATTTCTCTAGTTTTGCATCATCTTGCTCAACGCGGTCATTCGAGTTGTAAGTTGTTGTTTGTAGGATTCTGGATCCTTGCATTGGTCTTCTATTTGATTTTTATGACTCAGCTATTGTACTCCTCGCTAAAAGTTTATCTGTGTCGAAACATCATCTTGTGATGTTTGGTAAAAACATATGACGCTTGAGTCATATTGCAACATGTAAAACACCACTCTTGGCCCCCCAAAGTAAATTTTAATTCTACATATTTCTTCTTGCGCGCATGGTAGTTTTGATGAAAACAACATAACACATAATATTCCAATACTTCAACATAAGATGGTTACCCACATTAAATAAAATAATAATAATAGAACTAAATGGAATACATACCAATACAATAAATATTAACATAGTAAGAAAACGTATTAACCAACCAAAACAACATTACATTAATGTGACCTTATGTTATCTTTAACGCACAAACGTGGATCAAAGTTTCATTTTCACATCATGTTTCAAGCTGTTAAATAATTATTAAATTTCCGCAATGTTTCGAGATCTTTTCACCATGTTTCAAAAGGTACATAAAAACTGTAGTTGTAAAAAACTCAAAAAATAATTGTGCATTTCGTTTCGATAGAGTCAAAATAGAAACGTTTTGGTACTTTTCGTGAAAAAGAAAAGAAAATTTTGATTCATGCGCACAAATACTTAGTCCAGTCAAATTAGCCAAGAAATTGTTAGTGAAAACTGCCAAAAAAAACAAAAAAGGGCATTTGTGCAAATATAATAAGACCCCAGCAAAATATACAATTTCTATAGCGTGCACATCAACAAAAGGTTATCAATAATGTTAAACTTTCTACTTAACGTTGTTTGTTGCGCGATCGAATGTTCAAATTTTGGTAACAAAAACAATACTAACAGAGTAATTCAAACACACAAAAAACGATAAATCAATTAAAGAACACAAGACACAATTTATTTACCCCGTTCGTCAACGGACTACCTCTAGCGGAGATTGAAGCCATGATCTCCACTATGATGCTGATGAGTGATTACAAATAAGATACAACAATTGTCTCTCACAAATCTAGAACAACCTCTCACAATGTCTCACAAATCTCACAAGTCTTTTCTCTCTTATTTTAATCACTCTCTCACACTCTCTTTTGGAGGCCACAAGGGCACGCCTTTCCTCACACGATCACCCCAGCTCGTTGCACCAAAAAACATGCTCTAATTTTCACTTAAATAATGATCGAAAGAAAACAAGGGCAGCCAAATAGAAATGTGCTAAAAACTAGGTCGTCGCTAGCCTGCTCAACCTGTCGGTCGCGCGAAGTGTGTCGACTGCGTGCGACCCACGCTACTCACTGCTCGAGAAGTACGACCGATGCCCGAGCTGCGCGACCATCATCTATGTTGCACGACATACGCTCGGAGCAGCGTGACCAACCTCTATACTTTTGTTTGAACCCCATCTACACATGTTCAAATCTCCATCTCCACTACTTAGCTCTTCGTCTCTATTGTTCAAGCTCCACAAACCTAACATAGTTCATTAATTAAATTCTTTCACTTAACCTACCCTCCTCTTGAAAGGCATTTTCAAGTACCTAGCGTGCAAGCTTCAAACATCACGAAGAATATATCGACATTTTGAGTGGAATGAGTTATCGGCCAACTGGATCTTGTTGTCCTCGTTAAACTCTAACAGTTCTTAAAATGCATTAAAGATGCCTTTACATTGAGTGGTTGTCTAATCCTTTTCCACATTATGCTCAACCAACATCATTGATGTGCGCTCCATATCATCATTTGTCTTCTTAATAAACTCATCCACGTAAGGTGGTACCTCTAGCGAGTTCTATTCTGGTATGCAGCCGTTCTTCCTTCTCTTTAGACCCTTCTCCTTATTAATCTTTTTCCATAGTTATTTTGGTGTCATCTCGGATGATCTAACATGCTCAAGGAAGTTGTTGTCGCTTCCACCTTCGTCTATGTCCATGTAAATGAAGGCATGCCCTTTTTTTTTTTGATCTAGCAAATAAATTCAGAAAAAAGAAGCACAAGGGGTGCTTCAACCCCTTACAAGATACACCTAATCTTTCCAAGACAAGCAAATTCGAGGATTAACACACCAATCGTAAAAGGAAAACGGAAAAAACTTAAGATTTACATTAGCCCAACTCCATGATTTCGCTTGAATAAGCTCAAAAGTTCTAGTTGAGTTAAAAGATTCCCCGTGGAAAATAACTCTATTTCTCGTCATCCATACCACAATGCACCACATACCTCTCCAAAAACGTTTGTAGGTTGATGACTTAGCGAGACCCATATGCGCATACATGTGAGTGATAGGATCCAATGGTAAAGCAAGGGAGAAGCCGAGCCACCTATAGACTTGCATCCAAATCTCGTGAGAAGTCTCGCAACCAAAAAAGAGATGGCAAGAAGTTTCAGCTGTGTTGTTGCAAAGGCAGCATCTATCTTGATTACTTAGCGTGCCCACTCCTCTTCTTATCAAGTTATTTTTGGTAGGAATACGATTAAGAAGCAAGCGCCAAGCAAAGAAACACATTTTCGGGGGGGCTGATACGTCCCAAAACTCAGCAAAAATACCCTCATTCGCGTAGGTCGATGGCTGCGTCAAACACACATACGCCGATTTTACCGTGTATTGGCCCGAGGGATCGAGATTCCATCGCCATGAGTCTTCTTTGGTGGCATCCAGCTGAATGCACTGGATGATGTTGCCTAATTCTTCCAGCATCTGCACCTCCCAATGAAAGAACCTCCGTCTCCACTTCCAATTCCAAACCCATGTTCCGTTTTGCCAAGCTCCTAAGGAAGCAATTGATTTTCTTTTGTCCATTGACACAGAATACAATCTAATAAATCTTTCAGAAAGTGGAGATGGAGCTATCCACTTATCCTCCCAAAACCGCGTAGTTGTCCCATTGCCCACCACTCTCACCATATTAGCCACAAACCAATCTTCACGATTACCAATCGAAAAAACCGAGGCGAGATCCCTCCACCAAATAGAGCCCCTTCTTGTTGATAAAGGAATTCCATTGTCAGAAGTATTCGACATCCCCGTGCCATATTTTGAATTGATGACATCTTTCCATAAAGCATTCCCATTATTCCACCACCTCCAACGCCACTTTCCCAATAAAGCCATGTTGAACCATTTAAGATTCTTAACACCCAACCCGCCATTCGCTTTATCCATACAAATTTTATCCCAACTCACCCAAGGTATTTTTTTCTTTTGATGATCACCACCCCAAAGGAAATTTCGTTGGAGTTTAATTAGAGACTTGATAACCTTGATCGGGGCCTTATAAAAGGAGAAATAATAAGTCGGTATCCCCGTAAGCACTGAATTGAGAATCACAACTCTGCCTCCAAAGGAAAGGTGAATATTTGAATAAAGAGATAAACTTTTCTTGAGTTTTTCTTCAACCGGAATCCAGCTCTCGACCCGTCTAGGATTAACGCCCACTTGAATTCCAAGATACTTGAAAGGGACTGACTCTTTTTTGCAGTTTAAAATCTCTGCCCAATCAGATAATATCCCCTCTTCCACGTTGATGCCGATCAAGCTGCTTTTCTGAAAATTAACTTTCAGACCAGACACAAGTTCGAAATTAAAAAGAATACTTTTAATAGCAAGGATATTTTCATATGTTGGATCACAAAAAATGGCTGTGTCATCAGCATATTGGACGTGGGATACCTCCAGCTCTCCTGACCCGACTTTGAATACCCGAAAAAGACTTCCTTCGACAGCTTTACTAATCATTCTTCCAAGTGCTTCAGCCACAATCGAAAAAAGGAAAAGAGACAAAGGATCACCTTGTCTCAGCCCGCGGTGCATGGAAAACTCCTCCGTAGGGCTGCCATTAACAATGACCGAGGCTGTCGCAGACGTAATACACTCGCGTATCCACTTCCTCCATTGAAAACAGAATCCCATTTTTCCCATCATAAAATCCAAAAAGCTCCAATTCACGCAATCGTAGGCCTTCTCGAAATCCACTTTGAAAATAAGGCAAGGTTATTATTCCTTGTCGCATCGTCAATAATCTCGTTGACGACCCGAATGCTATCCGAAATGTGTCGTCCACTAATGAAGGTTGTTTGTTCTTTGGAGATGATTCCATCCATAACCCTCCTAAGGCGCTTTGCAAGAAGCTTGGCGATAATTTTATATATACTTCCGATTAGTGAAATAGGACGAAATTCACTAAGGCGAAGAGGGCTTGCCACCTTTGGGATTAAGACGATAAATGACGGATTGAGACCTCTCACGAGACGACCATTGCGGTGAAATTCATGCACAAACTCGCACACATCAGCCTTTATAATGTCCCAACAGTTTTTTATGAAATTAAGGTTGAAACCATCGGGCCCGGGGCTTTTCGTACCCTCACAATTCCACACCGCGCTTCTAATTTCGTGTTCCGAAAATGGTATAACCAGCAGCTCATTTGCTGCTCCAGAAACTTGCTTGAAGTCCATATTTTCTAGGACAGGCATGTTCCAGTTACTTTCTGAAAAGAGTGTCTTATAAAATTCTTTGGCCTCCTCTCTAATCCCTGGAACATCCTCCACCCATCTATTATTAACCTTTAGACCCCGGATGAAATTCCTCGCCCTGTTCCTATTTACACAACCATGGAAATATCCCGTATTGAGGTCGCCAGACTTCATCCACTTTATCCTAGCTTTCTGTGCGAGAATGCTTTCTTTCGATCTTAGATTCTGCATTAGCTCACTTGTGAGCCCTTTTCTTTGCATGAGATCACTTTCGGACAGCACTGACTCTTCGCCTTTAATGTCAATATCATTGATTGAATGAAGGATCTCCTCAATACGCTTATCCACATGGCCGAACACCTCCTTATTCCAAATTTTCAGATTATTTTTCAAGAACTTGAGCTTTTCTTTGACTCTGAACCCCGCCCAGCCACTTTGGTTATTTTCGTTCCACATCTTCTCGACAAAAGGCTTGAAACCTTTATGACTTAACCAGCAGTCAAGGAACCTAAAAGGCGTAGGACCCCAATCACGACCATCAACTTTGAGAAGAATCGGACAATGATCCGAAACCGTTCTCCTCAAACCGTAGCTAGGGGTGTACGCGGGTTATATTTGGCGGGTGTCAAAGAAATATTTCACCCGCCCATAACATAACAGATGACCAATTTTGTCAACCATACAGGTGTATTTTTTTAGTAAACCGTGCGGTTACGGTTGCACGGGTGCGTGCGGGTTGGCGGGTTGGCAAATCATAAAATTTTATGTTTACATTATTTTTTTCTCTTATGAAAGACTAGTTATTTTTTTAACTGCATATTCAACAAAAAATACATTGCATTTTTCATCACCTGCAAAAACTGCACAGTCCATAAATTTCATTTTTCAACATAAATAAAGTCCATCATCTGCATTGCACCATTTTACAGCAATGCCCTGTCCATAAAGGCATAAACAATATTTTACAACCTCAAAACAACATTTTTTTCAAACTAAAACAACAATACTAACATTAAATATGAAAAAGCAAAAAATAACACCTCCAAGCTTCAAGTCAGTCTTTAAACTAACATTTTCTGCATGCATACAGTTTATATTCTGCATTTCAAGATTTTGCAGCAAAATAGAGTCTAAAAACAGCATAATAGCGCACAAACATACTGCTGTTTTTAGCACAAATAGTCAAATACAGTCCATAAACTGTATTAGTAGCAAAAAAATTGTCCAAAACAGCATATTTAAGCCCCAAAACAACAATTCTCCTGTCCAAAACAACAATACTAGGTCTTAAACATAGAAAAAAACACCTACAAGGCAGCAAAAATAGTCGACGAGCAGTAATATTCAATCCAGAAAAGTCTTCAAGTCTTTTAACAACCTCATTCAAACCTGGATTTCAAAATATTAGGCTGCGATTAGTAAACTTAAAAGGCAAAAATATTCAAAGGAATAAACAAATTATTTACCAATAATGTTATCTAGTTATCAACATTCTGTTGGTTGGAATTTGAGATGCCCAAGGCTTGAAAATCTGCAAATCAATATTCACAATGTTAAAAAATGTAAACAATATATTATAACTACTAATCAATATATAAATATCGCTCAAGTACCTTTTACAATTCCATCGTACATCTCATAATCTTCTAAAGACACTTCTTTCATGAATTCATGAATATCAAATGTGTGAGGGGCTGACTTCAGCCAATTTTGGCAACATACAAGAGCCTCCACCATTTCAGGATTAAGAGAGCTTCGATGTGGGTCAAGAATACGACCGCTTGTACTAAACGCAGATTCGGATGACACGGTGGAGACTGGAATAGCTAAAACATCTCTTGCTATTTTAGACAGAATAGGAAACTTTGTTGAGTTACCTTTCCACCACGCCAAAACATCAAAAGACTCCACAATTTTTTCAGTAGGCTCGTCCAAGTATCTAGCAAGTTCCGACTTACTCTTATTACATTGATTTTCCTCCACATGTTTTGCAAATTTTGAAGCTAAAGTCCCCGCGAAGCCTTCATCCTCATCCATGTCCATATCAACAGTTTGAATCAAGCTCAAAGGCGAGACTGATTCACTTTCACAATGATAAAAACGTTGATAGGACTCATACAAACGATTCATGACCAGACTCACTTTCTCCTCAAACTTATTATACATGTCTTTGTCATTTTCATAGACTTGGGAAAGGCAAAAAGTCACAAACTCCAACTTGTAACGTGGATCTAAGACAGTGGCAACATACAAAAGAATATTAAGTTTATCAAGATTTTCCCAATATTTTGAGAACTTTTTCTTCATTTTTGTTGCCATCAAAGATACATTGACATCCTTTGAAGTGGACAATCTGATCAGATTAGCTTGAATGGCTACAAGCTCTTCAAAAAACTTATTTGATGTCACATGCAAAGATCCGGAAAATTTCTTTGTAACATTATAAAAGAGTTTCAAGAACTTCAAGAAAGATTTAGCCACTTTCCAATCATATTCACAAGGAGGACTAATATTCTTTGTTACCTTTTTTTTTCACTCTCATTGCTATAGTTTTCCACATCATCTTCACCCATTACACTATCATCATCCTCATCAAAATCTTTATCTCCGGTAGAAAAATACAAATTATAGCTCTCATCGTCTTCTTTCAAATGCTCAAATGCCTTTTCAAACTTTACGGCTGACTCCAACATTAAATAAGTAGAATTCCACCTAGTTTCAACATCAAGACAAACATAGCTTTTACTCTCAATCTTTTCTATATCAGCACATTTTTTAAAAGCTTTAAGCCTAGCAGAAGATGATCGAACAAATCGTACAGCTTTCCGAATCCTAAGAATTGATTCATTTTGATGTTTCAAACCATCTTTTACAATAAGATTCAGAATATGTGCACAACACCTCAAATGTAAAAACTCATGCCCTAAGACAGTAGTTTTCCACCCTTTAGTTTTATTCCTCAAATAAGTAATTGCACCATCATTAGAACTCCCATTATCAACCGTAACTGTCAATAGCTTATCCACCTTCCATTCTAGCATGCATTCTTCAATCATTTTACCTATGGTTCTGCCTTTGTGGTTAGGAATGACACAAAAACTTAAAATTCTCTTTTGCAACTTCCATTCATCATCAATCCAATGTGTTGTAAGGCACATATAGTTTATGTTTTGAATGGAAGTCCATGTATCTGTTGTAATACAAATACGTTGGGACCTTATGAGATTCTTAAGCTTTCCTTTCTCATCACCATATAACTTCATACAATCCCTAGCCACTGTAACTCGACTTGGTAATTTAAACTGAGGTGCTAAAGAATCTACAAACGCTTTAAACCCCTACCCCTCAACAATCATGAAAGGAAGCTCATCGATGATTACCATTTGAACAAGTTTCATTCTACATTCTTCTTTGGAATAACTCATAGTTGTCAAACTAGAACCCCCACCTTGTTTAGTCTGATAAAAGAGTGTTTTTTGCTTAGGATCAACAGGTTTATTGGGATAATCATTGCATTGAAAATGCAAATGATTTATCAAGTTACCTGTGCCGTGTAGCTGAGGATGAGCCGCATATTGTGCAGGGCAATATTTGCAAGTAGCTATATAGTTTCCGTCAACAATAGATTCCACAAAATGTGCCCATACCCATGATTTCCTGTTGCCTTTGGGAACAACATCTTGTGAATTCACCTCTGGCGGTGGAACAGATGGTGGAACTGGAACAGCTGGTGGAACTGGAACAGCTGGTGGAGTAGCTTTTTTGGCAACCTTTTTCCTCTTTCTAGGGGGCAACTTAAAACGAACAGGTTTTGATGGTGGAGGTTGAGGTGTAGGTTCAGATTGAGGCTGAGGCGCGGGTTCAGATTGAGGTTGAGGTGGAACTTGTTGAATACCTTGAGTCGATTGATCCAAAGATGAGCTCAATTGCTCTTTTTCCATCTGAACAACATATAATTAGAGATAGTCAAATAATTAGATACAAAACTATAACAACATCCACAAAACATGTGAATAAGATTTGCAAGACAACTTGTAAGAAAGAAAAGTTTCCCTTCTGAATAATTTGCAAAAAAGATTTTGCTAAAAGATCTGATTATTCAAGAAAGAAAACTTGCACCCTTGCAAAAAAGATTTTGCAAGGGGTGAATTAACATTTAACAGCAACAATTAAATCCAACAGCAGCAACAATTAAATCCAACAACAGTAACTATTAAATCCAACAGCAGCAACAACAATTAACATTTAACAGCAATAATTAAATCGAAATTGACATTTAACAACAACAATTTACAGTACTAACAGTACTTACTAACAGTGAATCCAAATCCAATTTACTAACAATACTTACTGTGAATCCAATTTACAGTACTAACAGCAACAAATTGAATCCAACAAATGAATCCAAATCCAAACTAACAGTACTTACAATTTCGTGGTGGTGGTGGAGCTTTCGTGGTGGTGGTGGAGCGTGGAGTCCTGGTAGTGCAGCTTTCGTGGTGGCGCGCGGCTGTCGTGGTGGTGGTGGAGCAGTGGAGTCGTGGTGGAGCGTGGAGCGTGGAGTCGTGGTGGCGTCGCGGCTGTCGTGGTGGAGCGTGGAGTCCTGGCGGTGCAGCTTTCGTGGTGGCGCGCGGCTGTCGTGGTGGTGGTGGAGCAGTGGAGTCGTGGCGGAGCGTGGAGTCGTGGTGGCGTCGCGGCTGTCGTGGTGGAGCGTGGAGTCCTGGTGACTTCAGGGAAGCGGGGAGGAGGTGGTGGCGGTGCGGAGCAGTGGTGGCGGGGCAGTGGTGGCGGTGCGGAGGTCGGGGGCGGCAGAGAGTGAGAGAGAAGTGGGGCTAGTGGTGAAACCCTAAATCTTAAGAAGTATATATATATATATATATATATATATATATATATATATATATATATTTATAATAACTAATAAGTGGCGGGCGGGTCGGGCGGGTGGAATGGGTAACCCGCGACCCGCCCGCCAGACCTACGGGTTACATAAAAAGAACCCGCAACCCGTATTTAAAATTAAAACCCGCGCGGGTGCGGGCGGATACGGGCGGGTCGGGCGGGTTGCCGGTTTTTTGTACACCCCTAGTGGTAGCTAGTGTTTCCCCCAAAAGTGGTGCCTCCGATGTTACCAATGTTGAGGTGTCCATTCATCAACTTCTGCGCTGCTGCACTAATATCCTTTACTCTAGCTCCTATTGCGTGGTCCTTTTCGAGTATTTCACCCCATTTATCAAAATAGCAACAAAATGACATGTATCCAAGCATATAAGGATGCGCCAAATTTCACGTGTTAGTAATGGGCAATATTTGAGATACATCACAAACAAGTTCAAGTAATTTGAAGTTTAATACCAATGGTTTGTGTATTAATATAATTAGCCTTGACGTGTTCATCCCACCAAATCTTCTTAAACAACTTGTATAGTTTTGGTAGTAAGGCAAAGGGATGCACCTCCACATGTGAGGTCAAACATCGAGTATAGGTGCCTGTAAAAATGTTTCCATATGGTAAGCTTTGACTTGATTTGTGGATCTGGCCGGAGGGTAGTGTCAAGAAAGATCTTATTTACAAACGCGGAGACACAATGATTATTAGTTGATTAGGATGTTATAATGATAGAATTTTGTATTTTTTTTTTGCTGTGTAAATTCAATATTAGTTTGATAAAGTATTGAACCGATCTTGATAATTAGTGAATCGTATCGAATTAATTTGATTCGCGAACAATTCAAAATTATAAATTACCGGGGCAAATTATATATCAAAATTCCAAATCATTGATAGGATATTGTCGTTATGCGCACCCATAGCACCAACACGATCACCTCCATTTGTAGCATCTTTACATACCAAAGTTCTTGTTTCGTCAAACAACACGTCAATATATATGAATCGAGTTTTTTCCTTTCTAAACACGGTTAAGGTATTCCTATCCTTGTCTTTTTTGTACAGGATATTGAGCATCTGAATAATTGAATCAAATCTTTTAACAAGATTCGTATCATAAGTAGGTTCTTGAAAAGCTTAGTTTAATCCGTGAATAGCTCATGTCGTATTTAGTTTAAATCAATTGATTTTCTATACCTTATGTGAAGTATTTGTTTCTCTAATATTACAATTGTGAAATTCCAATTTTCTTTTAAAGGTTGAAACACAAAATAAGAAATAATCGTATTCAAACTTTATATAATACTACACTACACCCTTAAAGTATACTCCATGTTATATAAAATTACATCTGCACCCCTACAACTTGAAATTGACAAAGGTCTTGATATTTTTTTTTTGGGTAAGCAAAAGGAAAAACTATGCCCTTAGGCTATATCGTACTCTAAAATAGAAATTAAACTCGAGGGTGGAGTAACTAAAATACTTGTCCCTCCATCTACATTACTTGTAACTTTCACCATAGCATTTGCGAGATTGTTGTCCGTTCTTGCAATCCACCTAAATTTTTGAGACTAAGATTTATGAAACAGTACTCGGCATTCCTCTATCTTTGACGTCGTGCTCTAGTAGGGAATCATCCATAATTAAGGTAAAAGCTTCCTTTGAGTCTGTCTTCACTTCAATTTTTTGGATTCTCTTCTCCCACACTATTGCAAGCCCCTACATAATCGCCTCAATTTCAAATTCAAGAATTGTAGGACATGACAAACTCTTCACAAAGCCCCAAAGCATTTTTAATTTGTCGTCTCTTAGGACCCCCCTGCTAATCCCATATTCGGAAGGCTCAAGACACTCCCATCAACATTCGGTTTATCCCATGCTTCATTTGTTGCCTTATTTCTTCTTATGTTTCACAAGAGTAAAGTCCGCACACAGTTGCTTGATTTGGCACAAGATATCAAAAGAAGAATCTGACTTGCCTCTGGATACACGGTTGTTCCTATTTTTCTAGATTAGACAAATAGTTGATGTAAACATGATGTTCCATTGCACGCTAGGAAAACCTGACATATAATATCATTACTTGCAAGATTACCTTCAGCTAAGTCTCCTCGTTGTTGTAAAGTTCAGTAGCTCCGAAGTCGACATAATGCGTTTCCATATTCTCTTTGCCGCCCAACAATATATAAGAATGTGCGTCACAGATTCCTCATCATCGTTACACGCCGTACATGCTGCACTAACAATTAAATTGCACACTTTTCGAAGCTGATTTGTTGATAATTTATTTTGGCTCGCAAGACAAATAAAATATCGGATCTTGTTGCTGCATGGACTCTTCCACACCCAACTTAATTTCAGAGTGGAGTTTGGGGGTGTCTACATACAAACGATGCAACGCTTTGTATGCACTCTGGCAAGTAAAGGTACCATTTGCCGTCTCGTTCCATAGCACCTTGTCCTCGACATCACGAAGCTGAACAAACTTTGCCAAATATTTCCTTTTTTATTCATCTGGAATCTTTGTATTCAACGCTTCAAAATTCCAAGCTCCCGTCTCATCAAGGACATCCGCAACAGTTACTCCAAAATCTACCTACCCAATATTGAAGCCAGCTTCGCGAAGGCGTCCATCTCCTAAATAGTTCTCAAACCAAAAGAAAACTGGTCTACCATTTTCGATCTTCCATCGGTCAATAAAGAATTATAATTTTATAATATCTTCCAACAAAATTTTGCGATAAGTGCCTCATTACTCATCCTCGTCGTTCTTATCCCAAATCCTCTTCCTTCTTCTATCTCGTGACTTTTTTCCAACCCACCAGATGCAATTTCTTTTGATTCAGGTTAGTTGACCAGAGAAAATTACGATTAATCTTATCTAGTCGCTCACAAACTTTTTCAGTGAGCCACCCACCTTAACTGCATAATATGAATATGAACAACGATGGATACCAACACTAAAGTTGCTCTTCCTGCCAAAGAAAGTGTCAACCCCTTTCAACCCGTGCCTTGCTAGTAGTTTATCAAGATGTTCATTGTGCTTCTTGCCACTACAACGGCCATGGATCAAGTTTGTGCCTAAATAATTTCCAAGATGCATCGTTTGAGCAAAACCAAGGTTTGCGCATATTTGCCTTTTCAGCCTTGCTCCCCCCTCTATTCAAGAAATAAACCTTCGATTTCTCTTTGTTCAACTTCAAATCCGAAGCATTACAGAAGGTGTCAAGATTTTTCTTCATCGTATTAGTAGTCTTAAGGCTCGCTTTCCCCATCAAGATAAGGTCGTCTGTGAAGAATATATGAGATAGTTTAGGACCACCGCGACATGGAATAAGCGGTTCCCACTTTCCCTTTTCTGAAACTTTCAGAATCAGATAGGCTAGCCTTTCAACGCTAAGGAGACAAACGATCTCCTTATCGAAGCCCGCATCCGTGACTAAACCCCTCGAGAGGTTTCCCATTCAATAAGACTTTCGTAGACGAGCTCTGAACACAAAACATAATAAGTTGTATCACAACTGAAGGAAAGTGAAACGCTTCAAGAGTTTCCTTCAAAAACTTCCAACTTATCATGGTATATGCTTTTTCAAGTTGGACTTGAGGATCATGCACCCAATTTTAGCCATAATTAGTTTGAGCCTCTAGGGAAGTTTTATTATAATTTCTCAAACCTTGAAGAAGGTTTCCGTAATTACACTAGACCTCCGGGGTAGGGGTGTATATTTAATTATCCCTTTCAACAATTTAGATAGTAAATACTGATGAAGAAATAATTTTGTAGCTAAAAGACCCAAAAGACTGAAGGAGCCACTTCACTTGTACTTCTCCGCCGCTGCCGCTACCGCCGCTGCTGCCGACCAATAAACCCTAACTACAAAATTGACGACAATGAGCGCTTGCAGTGGCAGCACCCTCTACGCTTATCCTATTTCCACCACCACCACCACCACCACCAACAACAACAACCGTCTCTTTCACAAATCCTCCTCCTCATCTTTATCATTATTCCCCAAACTACTAACCCCTCGCACCAGAGCATTTGCCATTACTGCTGCTAAAACCAACAACAACAACAACAGCAACACTGTTTCTTCCATTTCCAATAATAATAAGAAATTATTAGAGGAGGAAGAAGAAGAAGAGGATTTGCCATGGATACAGGAGAAAGCTTTGGATTTGGTCGAGTTCACCGGCTCCGTCACCCAGGCTATTCCCGGCCCACGCGTCGGCCGAAGCTCCCTTCCTTGGATCCTCGCTCTTCCCTTGGCTTATGTTGGCATCACTTTTGTCATTGCCTTTGTTAAGACCGTCCGGAAGTTCAATTCCCCCAGGGGAAAACGCCGTCAGTTGGTACGGGTTTCTATTCCAATTGTTTCACTATGTTAATCAGTTACATTATCAATCGTGAATAATTTCCAATACTAATGATGATTAATTCCTTGTTATAACCGCCCAAGGTGCATAAAGAGCTAAGGTTTAAGTTTTTAGTTAGTGACATCTGCATTAGAAAGCAGAAAACTGTGCTGGGACTCGGCGCTACAAGGAGTTGTTTTTGTTTTTAGTTCATCGTTAAAGTGTTATAGCATGACATTGGTTTTAGACTTTTAGAAAGTTTCAAGCCTGATTAACTATTCAACTATTGTGGGAGGTCAAAGACATCAGGGACTCGGTACAAAAGCTTGCAAAATCGGCCGATGCTGAGAGACTCCTAAATGTGATTACTACTTTGCTTGAGTCATTGAGTTGTTGTGGTGGTGGATAATGCACTGATTCTGGGTTTCCTTACTGATTCTTCTCATAATGTGCATCAGTTTTTGAAGATTCAAATATTTATTCATGTCGTTTTTCATAGAATTATATTGCCACTATATAACCGACATGGTAATTACATTAAAATCATGCGATGAACATTTTGAAAATTCATGGAAATATTTTCATGACTATTTACTCACTTCAGGTCAAACTTTCAGGTTAACAAAAATGCAGTGCTGTGCAAATCTATTGACGAGCTGTTTGAGAAGGGAGTGAATGAAGTAGACCAATCCGCTTTAAAGGGGCTGATGCAACGGGTGAGTTGCGGCAATCATACCTTAATCGTTAATCTTCAGTAGTATGACCCTGTTCTCTGGCAAACGTTATAGAGTCGGACTATTATCAAAGTCTTGATGATCATTGTAATCTTAATATTCTATTTCTTTGTATCCAAAGCTTTTCGGTGGGTGGTTATTTTTCATCTCAGGCATCTTACTCTGCTGCATTTATAATGTCAATGCATACTGAATTATTTTACTATGAAGCCCCGTTCAGTTACCTGTAGAGTAGTTCGTTTCATTCTTGGCGAAGTGTTTTAAGTTCTGTTGTAGAACTTATTCGGGTAATTCCACTCTTGAAAATTATTCGACCAGTATAAATAGTATGCATTGTAGAAACTATTTAACTCACACGCCCAAGAATGTGTCGTATAGGAACATTTATATGGAGATGTACTGAGGAAAGTTTCTAGCTTATCTATAAGTTTCCTGGAGAAACGGTAAAAAGACCAAATGAATATCGTTTGGAACAGTCTCATAATCTAAACCAGGTTAGTTAGAAGCAAAAGATACAAGTTTCTTTGTTTATAAGGTGCTGAAAGGACAAAAATGAGTAGTTCTCTGGATGATTCCCCTGAGCTTGGACCACGGTAAAATATAAGGTTAAAATACAAGGTTAAATACAGTTTTCTTTTCCTTTTTCATCACATTGAAAGATATCTAAATTGCATCAGATCTAATTATAGGGTTGTTTTATATATATATATATATATATATTGACCTTTTGTTGCTTGTTAGAGTCAAGTCTGTAGCATGCAGCTACTTGAGGTAATCAGTTGGTTTATCACGTTGATTTAAGCAATATTTTACCTCTGGAGGTATCATATACTATTATACAGTTCGTAGATTTCCACTAGAGTTAAGTACTGTGGCTTCAGAGATGCATTGCTTTCTGGAGAAATCTTTTAGGGTTACTTGATCTGAAAAGCTTGATTTGAATAAAAGAGGATGTAGTGGAAAGTAAGCTGCTCTTTCCTTTGACCACTGTAATTTATTATTGCTTTGTCTTTTTCTGGGGAGAGGCTGTGCGGTGAAGAATTTTTACTGCAGTGGGCAATTCAAGACACTGCTATTTAAGCACGGCACCTACATTATTTAAATGCAGCATTTACCTTACAAGTTGATTTACTCACTTGATACCTACTGTCAGTTGATATTGTATGCAATTCTTGTAATTTTTGATTTAGAAAATCTGGCATGCTTTTCCAGGCTTCCTCTCTTATGTTCACTGGAAACACCAATCAAAAACTATAAGAGCTGACAATTTTATTGTACTTCCAGACAGGTTTTGACATGGAGGAGATTTTACGAAAATACATACGTTATTCGTTGAACGAGAAGCCATTTAATCCAGACTTAGTAGCGAGCTTGATAGAACTCAGGAAAAAGACGATGTTGGACGATTCCCAAGTGACTGGAATTCTGAATGAGATTTCAAGAAGGATCGTGAAGGATAAAGGTTGCTTAAAACTCCTGAACTTAGTATAATTAATAAGACACCTCTGAACCATCAATCTGAGTAATAAACCTGCTTTTTGTTTTGAAGGCATGCTTACTCTAGCACTTCTATGCATGTGAAATTTTCCAGGTCAGGCATATATTATCACCTTGGTGATTAGCTTGACGCTGGTGTAATTTATGATTTAGTCTTTTGTTCTCTTTTTTTAATGGAGAGAATACCGTTTTCGTGCATTAGAAGGGATTTAGAGCTACATCTGAATTTATAACAGTAAGTTTGGTGCTTTTAATGATTGAAAATCTGGGTGCATTTCAGGTCCAGTAGTCATGGATATGTCGGGATATTCTGAAAAGGGATTCAAAAGAAAACTTGCTGTTCAAGCTCTTTTTGGAAAGATTTATTACCTCTCCGAAGTAAGTTTCTACCTGCTTCTTATTTCTCATATATACATATTTTTGAATGTTAAATGTTACTGTTTCATTCAGTTGCTCGAATAGAGATTTCCTTCATGTTTCTAATAATATCATGCCTTTATTGGTTGTTGGGACTTGCAATACTCTGTTGAATTAATTACTCAGTCAATTCTTACATTGAAAGATTGGGACCTTATAGCAGCATACTTTAACAGTCAACTTCAGAATGAAGATGTAAACATATTCTTCCTTTACTTTATGCTCGTGTTTACCATCAGCCAAGTGACCAATATATTTCTTGGGGATTTTTTTTTCTAATCACCCATTTGCCAAAATATTTCATGCTAAATGTTCTTAACAACCTGCTGCAAGATCTTTCCCTGTGTTAAGTTGAGTCAGCTTTTGGGGGGTAGTTATGCAGTACAGGTTTCAGAAGCTTTGTATTATGTTCTTCTACCAAATCATCTCATGCATTGGGTTGCTTATGTATTCTAAAGCTAGTCTAGGAATCTCACCATGTTGCTTGGTCGTACATGTTACAAATGTGCTTTAAGTAATCATGCTATGAACCTTGCAGTAGAACCTGTAAGATAATTGTCACTAAATAGACTCACACAATAAAGTTATCGATAGTTTTCAGTACCGCAATAGCTGATTCACCAATGGAGTATCTCAAAGCCTGCATACCTGAGTTCTAAAGATTCATATGAAGTCAAGAAAAGTCAACAAAAACTATAGTATTAAAATACCAGATTAGTAGTTCCGTTCTATTAACTTCTCGCCACTGATCTGCATGACTTGATCAATTACCTCTATATTTAGATGTCACAGGTAAGTAGATTCTTGATCCCCAGCAAGCTTCCTCATTGCCATGACAGATTTACAATTCCTTCGGGAGATAGGCTGCTCGTTTTATGTTTTGGTTTGTTGTTTGAAAAGAAGTTCTCTTGCAAAATTGGTATTCGACTCTTGAATGAGTTTCTGGAAATGCTTAAAAACATTTATTTAAAAATTGTCAGTGGAACTGAAATTTCGAAAAAATGTTTTTGGATGTTGGGGTTGTAAGAGAATGAGAAGGGTGTTACTTTGTCAAATCATTTTGTTGTTTAAGTTGTAATGAATTCTATATATGAACGGCGGTAATATTTTTGTCAAACTGAGAAAAGTGATACTGAATATTACTTTTGGTAAATATGTCGATCTAATAAAAATTCTTGGAACAGATACTGTTGATAATCCTCAAAACATTGTGTTAAGTTTGTTCTTTAGTGATATTTAGTAAATAAATGTAGCAATTTATGGAATATTTGTGATCTTTTCTAATCTTTTTTTTTGGTCTCATAAACCAGCTTCCCGAGTTCTGCTCAAAAGAGAGCACCTTAACTGTTAAAGAAATATTTGGCGTAGCGGAGTAAGTACCTTTGTCAAGTTTTTTGACATAATTTGTGTAACTCACGTTGTTCACTGTGGATGCATAACTCCTTTGTCAATCAAATATTTTGCAGTGAAGATGCTGAAAAGCTTAGGCTACACACTGTTTCAGAAGCCGGGGATCTTGATTCATTAGATAAGATGATTGATGATTCTGATAAAGAAGGCTCCAACAATGAAGCATCAAGCTCGTCTTGATACCACAAACATGAAACACCACAGCTACACAGCTCTAGACGTATTCCAGTAGTAGTCTAGGTAATGAGATGAATACTTAAGAACCGAATAATTTATCTTGCGATATCTGTTTTGTAACTTGTTTTACTAGGTCTGATTTTGTACACATAAGTAGTCTTATGCTTTTTATTCTTTAATTTTATTTATGGAGCTTGAAAGCAAATCCCATTTTAGATCTGACGTAATTGCCTTATGTTGGTATTGATCAGGTACGGTCCCAACTTTATACACAGAAGTTAGGTATTAGCCGGTAATGTGAATGTTTACAGTCACGAGATTTCTCCATTAGGTTGAGCAGACGTTGTAACGGACAATGTGTATGTGTGTGTGAGTGTTATAAACAGCCTTTCAGTAAATTGCATGAACAGTTAACACACCAGGCACTTCTCAGAAGCCTAAGAAAAAGAAAAAACGCCAGAGGCTTTGCAATAACCTGACCAGAAACAACCATCAAAACTCTTAAGGGAATAACAGCTACAATACATCATGCACCCTATAATCTAAAACTCCATTTTGTACAGCAGCAGGCTTTATTATATATGTCTCGACTGATATTGAAAGGAAATATGCAAGCCTGTCGTGAGCAAAGGTGGGGGCCTACGCAGAAGTAAAATAAATGATGTGCACATATATCTAAATATATTCAGGGTTAGCCATTTGAGAGGGAAAAAACCAGTTTTAGCCAAAGGGAAAAGGTTAATAATCCCCAACTCCCCATTATCACATGTATTCAAGCACAAATATTAAGATTGCACAATCATATGCGTTGAGTCACACAAACTGGTAATGCGTGTTTTGGTGAGGGTAGTCGCATTTCAATCTGAGTAACTCGGTCTCTCTAAAGATATCAACATTGTGGGGTTGTTTCTTTGATCCAAAAGTTAGCGTACTCATGCTTCTCTATATTAGCCGATGCTCTAACTTTTTTTTTTTTGGGTAAGAAGCCGATGCTCTAACTTGAGTGCTGATATAAGAGCAAACACTTTACTTATGAGGTTGAACGTGCCTGATTCGCAGAAGGATCAAGTACCTTATTCCCTTTTGGGATATTGTAACATATGGCAACTTCAGAAATATATAAACATTTGAGTAATGCAATCAATACGCGTTAACGAAATTGTAGAATTTTAACATTTTGTTACGTCAAAGACAAATGTCATGAATTCGCACAGTTTATGCAAATATAACCGGTGTCAACACAATCATATGTCGATTTAAATTTGTCAACCTACCTATAGTCTATAGACCATTAACCATAGTACGGAAATTGTATTAATTTATTTATTAGTTGATTGATAATCCAATTAATGATTCTCGACTAGGAGCAATGTCACTCATTGGTTCCACTTCACACCTGGCCTTGATGCGTGGATGCGTGGGAATTAGGGACTATGAAATTCATTTAACGTATCAATCCCATTTCCATTCCCACCGTGTATTAACAGCAACAACCAATTAGATGTACAATCGTTTTCCGGAAATTAACTAACAGTAACCGGGTCGGTTTAATTTGGACGAAAAGGAAATTCCTCAACACTCTCATTTTCCCTCCGATACACACATACATAACATAACAAGAGAAGAAAGTGAACAACAGAACGCAAAGAATCATCAATCAATTCCGTTAGGGTTTTCCAAAGAGAATGACAGAATCGAATGAATCATCAGAGAAAATGGAGAAGGAGAACAGCAGCAATGAGAAATTGTGGTGGAAATCGATATTCTCTATCAACAGCAAAAGCCGCGGTGGTGCCGATGGTGACGACGCCGCTTCCCCAAAGGAAAATCACCTTCCGTTTCTCTCTCCTCTCGCTAATTCCGTCGTCTTTCGCTGCTCTAAGTATTCTTTCTTCCATTTGTTCATCTGATAGTTATATTATACTTTGTGTTCTTTCTGGATCCAAGTCGAAAATGTACTGTTATCAATTTCAGTTACGCTTTTGTTCAATGCATTTCCTGTTGACTCTAGTTTTTACATCAAGAGAAAACACGCTGTGATCCATGACTTTAGCTTGCTTCTTTCACGTCATAAGAATACATCGAAAATTCACTTCCTCTATACTTAAGTTTAAAGAAACCAGAATAAAGGGCAAGTACATTGGAACCTGAATTCCATATTAGTTCTCTTCTCTACAAATTAAACTTTGTATTAAGGACTCTGTAAATGTGCTTGAATTATGATGCATCATATTTCTATAAACTACGTGTTGGCATGTGTTCTCTGCGCCACATATGTGTGTACTTGTTGTATCGTCTGTTGTTAAAATCTTGAAAGATCCGTCATGAGATACCTTCATTCATATAAAGGGCTTAAAGACTTGATAGGATTCTCATCTATAGGTGGCAAAAATGTATAGTAAAGTCAAACATTATGAATATCACCTGCAATGCATAAATAAAAAAATTAATGAAAAGAAAGACTCAACATAAATGTTTTATAGTGCTCCAATTGCTGTAAATGTTTAACATAAATAGCTCAGAGATATCATCGCACTTGCCCTGGTGTTATCAACTGTTGTTATATTTCTTAATTTATAAAAGCCTCATTGTAGATGTGTCTTTTGACTTAAGGTTCAAAAAATAGCTAGAGGGGATGATTAAAAGATGCTACAGGGGCCATCTGAGTTGGGAGAGTCTCACTTAACTGGGTAACAGTTTGTTGCCAAGTTGAAAGTTGTTAGATGAAATTTGATTTTAGCATTAACATTACTAAGCCAACATGTACAAGTGCTGTTTTGCAGAAAAAACTCTGACCACCTTATCTATGTCGAAGTCTAACAAAATGTGTCCTCACTGCAGCTCCCACTAATTTCTTGCAATTAATTTGTCAAATGAGCTGAAACTTAAAGCATAGAGGTACTTAAATGCTTGTAGTGCATGTCGAGATAGCTCATGCATCTGTTTTTGCGGCATCTCTAGCTTGTTACGCTTGCTTAAATAACTCATTAATTGTAGTTTGACTGGAGACACAAAGCATTTACCTTGACATAATCGAGCATCCTTGGATCACCTTGAGTTTCCACTTTCCATTGAACTTTGGGTTGGCCGAAAAGATCTTACTTTACCTTAACTTCGTCTAGTTTGGTCATACTTTTCACCAAAGTAATCTGCTCAGGAAACCTTGTGGAGTTTTTTTGGTTGAACTGTGAAGAGTATGACACGTGGCACTAGTTCTTTCTCTGCCAAATTTATTCCTCAGAAAGTATTACTCTCTTTTGTAGGATCCTTGGCATATCTAGCAAAGATTTACTGCATCGCTTTGATCGGGAGCTGCCTGATACTGTCAAAGAACCTCCACTGTACGCCAGGACCTTTCTGGAATTCTGCTCATACAAAGCACTACATCTGGCAACCACTCTGCCCAATTATTTGAATGATAAGGAGTTTCGCCGCCTGACATTTGACATGATGCTTGCGTGGGAGGACCTAGGTGTTGATGCTGCCCCACCATACAAAGTAAGACCTTTTTCTTTGAAAGAAAATAGTACGAGAATTATAACATTTGGTGACGTGGATGTCAAAGTCGAACAGAGATAGGATAAAATAATAATGTTCTAAGCGCAGGATTTTTGAAACTTACCACAAGAGGTTGAAGTAGTTTCTTAAATTTTACTCGGTTTATTTTAAAAAAAATTCCTTTAAAGCTTGACCTGTCTGAATCGCAGGAAGGTGCTTCGTGTAGCAATCAGGATGTTGAGGATGAGGACGGTTGGTCATTGTTTTATTCTAACTCCACCAAAATGGCTGTTCAGGTTTATATATATCATTTAACTTTTTTTGTGTAAAACCATAATATTCTGGAACATCCATCAGTATTGTTTATTCCTTCAATTATCTTTTTAATACAAGGTTGACGACAAGAAGACTGTTGGATCGGAGGCTTTTGCTCGGATAGCTCCTGCATGTCCGGTTATTGCGGATATAATAACAGTTCACAATCTTTTTGATGTTCTGACAAGTTCTTCAGGTCCCCGGCTTCATTATCTAATATATGACAAGTACCTTCGGAATATGGAAAAGTATGCATGACACCCTTTTGCTAATTCTCTATCTAATTCTTTACTCTTTGGCCTCTTAATTTTCATGTTAATTCATTTCACAAGTTGATTTCAAGTTAGATGATTTCTTGGTGAGATTGCTCTTATAGAAATTTAGAGTTTAATACTCAACTGAAAATTATTTTGTTGGAAAATAATTATATAAGTTTTCATTCTTCTCATTTTCTGTACTTCTTGTGTTTCTAGTCGTTTTCACACTTGTCTTTATTAAAGTAACTCAGAGTTTAGACCAAAGTGTATTTGCATGTAAATACGTTGTGTCAGGATATGTAGTCCTGAAATTTCTTTCAGAGAATGAGCTATCTGGCCACTATTTGGAGTTTCTTCATATTTGTTATATGATATGACACATTCCTGTTTTTAGTTTATAAAATATTTTACTATGATCTAGCAGCTTGGAAGAATCTTGAAACTTCTAGAGCCTGTGAAGACTTATCTATTTTTTGGAGCTAACAATGGTTATCACCCCACATGTATTTTGATGTAGGGTCATGAAATCTGTGCAAAATCTTATTTCGAATCTGTCATTGGCTGAGGATGAGATAATTCTAGATATAGGTGGAACACTCCCCACGCAGCCAGTTTTACAACATATTGGGATGTCTGCATGGCCAGGTAAGCAATAACTTTTCATTCTAAAGATGATTGATGAGTCAAACGTGGCAATTTGCTTTGCCGGCTCTGTAACACTTGAATGGTTTGTAGAAACTAAACAATTGGCTGAAAGTGTTGTACATTTTCTGTTGAAGCAACAATATATTTATTAAATCATGTAAATTTAAGCATAAATGATTACTTAGAATACTGCACTTGTAGCATCTTTTTCTTCTGTTCCCTTGGATCAGAAGCTACAGTTGCAATTTTACCGAGTATAAAATTAATTCATATTTGCTATTGGAAACTAAATACATAAACGAGACTATTTGGCCTGGCCTAGTAGTATGGTTTATGGGGCATGTGGCGGACTCAGATACACATTGGGACATGATTCCAACTAATAGGGGCACACCAATATGTTTCTTAGATATAAATTTATAATTTTCTTTATTTTCTAATGCATTTCTTTTTGGACTTTTCGATGAGAAGTTATAAATAACCCATAACTTGGATAGATCCATTGTATAAAGGGGCTTTCTTTAGTTTTCACTTATCATCTACTTTTTTGATTTTTGATTTTTCTGTTGAAGTATAGTATAGCGGTGGACATTATGGATATCTTGTGAATTCCATTCAGATCTTATAACAACAACTTAAGATTGGGTTTCTAGATTAAGCTTAAGACCCAATGGATTCAATGTTATTATCCTTTCCCATTTCACCAGGAAACTCTAAATTACTTATTTGATGTGCTTGTATCTTCTCACCAT
Organism: Linaria vulgaris; assembly: GCA_948329865.1. NCBI lineage: Eukaryota > Viridiplantae > Streptophyta > Magnoliopsida > Lamiales > Plantaginaceae > Linaria > Linaria vulgaris. The sequence continues at coordinate 54,955,220 of OX415249.1, read as the reverse complement.
CAAAAGTTCAGATTATTTTATCTTACAATTAACTCTTACTTTATCTTTTGCATTTCTGTATGTATCTGAGTTTTCAACATGTTCAATATAAAGTTTTGTTTCTTTTGGACTTGAATTTTACACTTTCTCGAGTAGATTCTGTCATGCTTCTCACTTTTGTTATCTTAGTGTTTCAGGGCGGTTGACATTGACGAGTTATGCTTTGTACTTCGAGTCTGGTGTTGGTTTGTATGACAAAGCTATCAGATATGATCTGGCAACAGACTTGAAACAAGTTATAAAACCTGAATTAACTGGACCTTTGGGTGCTCGTCTCTTTGATAAAGCTGTGATGTATAAATCAACAGCCATGTAGGTTTCTGACTGATGTGAATTTCATTGACAAAATAAGATTATCTCTAACTTTTAGATTTGGTATAGTGCAGAGCCTGTCTATTTGGAATTTCCTGAATTCAAAGGTTGTTCTAGGAGAGACTATTGGTTGGACATCTGTCTAGAGATCTTGCGAGCACACAAGTTCATTAGGAAGTATAATATAAAAGAACTTCAGCAATCTGAAGCACTTGCCCTTGCAGTTCTTGGAGTATTCCGAAACCGTGCAGTAAGAGAAGCCTTCGACATATCCCCATCCAATTACAAAACTCTCTTGTGTTTTAACTTGGCTGAAAGTCTTCCTGGGGGAGATATGATAATGGAAACACTCTCAAGTCGGTTGACACTTATAAGTGCTAGTTCTGGACAAAATGATATGTCAAGCTCTCCTAATTCAAGGAGACGGCAGATGTTCCCGTTCGCAATTCATACATTGTGTAGACTTGGAATTGTTTCATCTAAAGATGCTGATATGATGATTAATGAAGCACAACTGTCTGGAGGAGATGTTTATGCCGGTGAATCAAATCCTTTGGAAATCATTATCAAGCAGTTGAAAATGAACACTGGACGAGCTGAAGCTGCTCAGGCAACTGTTGATCAAGTGAAAGTGGAAGGCATTGATACCAATTTAGCAGTGATGAAGGTTCCTGGTTGCTTACTTTTTCATTTCAGTGGTTTAATTTTTTATTGTCTTCATGATGGTAAAATAATATTTCTTAATACATCTTGTCAAAATGTGCAAAAATGCTGAATGTGGTTTCTGAATGTTGATGCAAGAATTTTGGATCATCTACACAGGAGAAAATTTTGATCTATCGAGTTCTGGAATCAGTATGTGGGTAACTGTACCATAGCTCTTCTAGTTGGAAAATGTTCTTAATGGAGTTCAAAATGGTAATACTTACCTTTATAGGTTTATCCTCCAAATCTAATAGTTAAGTATTGGTGCCAGTCACATATCTTTAAAAGTTATGTTACTTCTGGAAGTCAAGCTCTGCTCTAGAAAATGAAGCATTATTCATTGGATCACTTAAAAGTGAACGTTGTGGATGGGTGGTGTAATTCTTGTAGTCCATAGGCATGGCCAAAGATGCTAAGTATGATAAGTGAATATTAAGATAGTCCATAGGAAAAATAAAAGAAAAGCTCCGAATAAATGTTGTTCGGACTAGCTATGGATTTTTATTATCTGTGCATTTACTTTGTGAATATATGTAATCCGGGTTACAAGCGTATATTTGGTTTTCAAGTCATATCTAACTGTATATAATCATATTTGTTAGAGAATCTTGCATGCACTCTTGTCACCCCATTGACATTTGTTCAGATATTTAGGATTGTTAGTGATATTTAAAGTTGGCGTTATCTTAGAACGGGGGTTTCTTTACTTCCTTTTCTTCTTGATAATTTCCTCTTTTTGGTTTGTAGGAGTTGATTTATCCTCTTATTGAAATATTCAATCGGCTGCAACGTTTGGCTTCATGGGAAGACCCCTACAAATCTGTGGTTTTTGTGTTACTCTTCAGCTACTTGATACTTAGGTATGACCATTTGAACTTCTCCTTTTGCTATATCGGTCCCACGTCAACTCTTCTGGTTCAAGTTTTATGACATTCGCTTTTTAATTGTTTATTTATAACATATCTACGTCATTATAAAACATAGTTGTAGTGGCTGGTTTTGGAACAACTTCAAATTCTTTGAATGTTTGCTCACTTGGCTTCAGAGAGAACTTAAGCAGTTTTTTTTTTTTTTGGATTATCTGCCTAAGGCAATTTAGTGGCTACATCTTTTGAGATTGAGTAGTTAGATAATACTTAGCCAATGTTCTAGTCTGAAATGCGAATCTTGTCTTTCACCCACATATTTTTCTTAACTTAGCCTATACATTTCTTCCTCATGGTGTACGCAATTTTAATATATTATACTGCTATTTTAGTCCTTTTATTGCAAAAAAATGAGAAAACTGGAATATGTCATGCCCCAACATGTGAAAATATTGGGGCTTTTGACGTTTGACATGAAAAGCTTCTTATTAGTATCTTTTTCTTATATAAGTTTTATTAGCTGTCCATATTATTTTACATTGGAGAACTATGTATTAACTCCATGGAACAAGCAATTTCAGCCCATTTTGTCTTTTTGTTATTTTACTATATTTTGACTCTTCTATTCTAAAAGAAGTGATTAAATGGATGACAATAAATTAATAATTATATGCAAACGAGACCTTCGGTTTATTGGCGAAAAAACTTGTAGAAGATAAAAAGAGTTAGAAAAACTACAGTATAAAGTATAATTTGTGAATGTTTCAGAGAAAGAGTGATCAGAATAAGGAATTTATCAAAAGAAAGAATATCCTTTTCCCATCCAATCACCCCACCCCACCTCCCTTTTCATCCTTCGCCCAGACTATCACCCATGCAGTCATTGTGCTCCGTCATCCAGAATGGCAAGCCGAGCAGAGGAAGTGGTGGGGGTGAATAATATGCACAAGGAATAATGGGGCTAGGGAGAGGAAGGTGAGGTTACCTGTAAGTGCGGGGGATGGGAGAAATGAGCAAGGGGTGAAGTGGCTGCAAAGAGGGGGAAGGTGAGTGGTTGGTAGAGTATTTTTCTATCTCTTAAAAAAAGCGAAAGGACTACAGGGTAGTAGGAACCGGTGTAGCCCACATTACTGAAGCAAAGTGGGAAACTGGGGGCTGCTGTGTCATGGCTCCTAAAATGTCTTCCACTGTACAATTATATGATACAGTTTAGTGGCTAGACATCTCCCAAATCATGCCATTGAGCTGCCATGGTGCTCAGTAGTGGTTGCCTGATTAAAGAATTGAAGCTGGAGAATGGAAAAGTGAGAGAGGCGATTGATGGGAAAGTTTAAAGAGAAGGAATTCAAGTGGAAAAAGAGAAGAAAATTTGACTTATAACTATACACGGATCTCCCTACACATGCATATATGTTCATAGTACAAATACACAAATAGAATGTTGTTATTCTACACAAAAAATGGAAGTTTTATAATTAGAGAACAACGTATGACTAACTTTGAAGCACCTCTGCAGGTGTTATTCCCAGTGCGTTTAGAATCTATCAATTAGCTTGATAATTCTTTTTTATACATAAATCATTTTTCAATCTACTCTTACTTATGATGGCAGTGGCAACTTTTTAATTTTTTTGTTAATTTTAGAATGAATTACTATAATTGTATATTTGAAATAGTCCATTATTTTTCTCTTAGCGATAAGTAATTTCTAGTGTTTGATGGTTAAATTGAATGGAAAGAAAAGGCTTATTATGTATGGCGTTCACTTTTGAATGTTCTATTCAGTTTGGTTTGTACTTAAGAAATTATTTGGGGATATCATGTGGAGATCTTGTTATGTTTCTTATGGAAACTGCTACGGTCTTGGCTCGGGCCCCTCTTGGACTTTTTCCTGATTCCACCTCTGCCTTGGGCCAAGCATCTAACAGAGCTTGTTATACGGAGCTCTGTACCTTCGAATTTGGATACCCCTGTTAAACTTCAGTTCCCAGACAAATCAGTTGAGTCACTGAAAGGCATCTAAGGTTCATCCCCCCATGAAGAAATTTATACGTGCAACAATGGTAGTTTTAGGGAAGATTAATCTTAAATGACTGAGTTAGGAACATAAGTAGCACAAAGCTCAAGTTTGGGGCAAAATTTAGTGCAGTGAGAAAATCTCTTTGCTACAGTTAGACTCTTGATCGGTTGTATTGTGATGTATTTTAGTATTTGTAGTTTGTTTGTTGACACACGCTTCTTTTCTGGGTCCTTGTACTTGTATTCATTATGCATGCTATAGAGATTCCTGAACAATTTCCTTTCTCGGGTTTCTGTACTTGCATTAATTGAGCACTCCGGAGAAATCGTACAAATATGAGTGGAATTTTCATTTTTCTTCCCTCATAGTAATTATGCAATTGTTAAAGCAGAACGGACTTGACTTGTGACTTTGCACCTTGTTGCAGTTGGTTATTTTATTGACTTTTTCATGACTTATACACATATTTTTCTGTAACATAAAATGTGAAAATCTAGATGCCTTACAAGGTTCCGCTATGACTTTCAGGGACTGGATCAAGTATTTGTTGCCATCGATTTTCGTATTTCTGGCACTTGTCATGTTTTGGCGCAGGATTGCCAATAAAAGAAGGCAACTTGAAGCATTCAAAATCGTAGCTCCCCCTAGTAAAAATGCAGTTGAGCAGCTGTTGACATTACAAGAAACCATAACACAAGTTGAGTCGCTCATCCAAAATGGCAACATCATTCTTCTAAAATTACGGGCCCTTCTGTTTGCTGCTGCACCGCAGGTATTTTCCTTTTGATATTGCATTATGTAATGTTTAGAAAGGGATTCTTTAACCACAGTTCAGACGTAGGATACCTATCTTGAAGTTTTCGCAACTCCACTTTAGTTGGCTTCTAAGAAACTGGAACCTCTGGGATGGTTAATGATTCAAGTCTTGTTGTCTTGTTTAGTCCGGCAGGGTCGGGAGTGAGTAAATGGGTACACTGTGATGTGGAAGAAATATAATTATCTGTTCATAGATATAGAAAGATACTTAAAAGAATTGGAGGAATTATCTATTATGAATAGGCACTAGTTTTTACATTTATTAACACCTTTTCAAATCACTTATAGAAATTCTCCGCCTCTAAGCTCATAAAATATTTTGTGGTGTGCGATGAGGTTCTTTTGGTGGGTATGAAATACAGCACCGGAAGGGCTGGAATAGTTTGTCAAGAGACCAAATTGATCTAATTTCATCAGTAATGCAATCACTTTAAGCCATTTCACATTCAGTCATCTTAACTTTGTTTTCTCGTTGACCTATTACTTTGACTTACTAAATTACAAGTGTATTAGTATAATTATCAAGTGTTTCTGGTTGCAAACCTTTTTTGGATAACAAATTTCATGTTTTGGAATTTCAGGCGACAGACAGGCTGAGTTGCTGGTTAGTTGTGACGGGTGTGGCACTTGCTGTATTGTCTATGAAATTTGTAATGCTAGCAGTGTTTTTGGAGTGTTTTACGCAGCACATGCCTTTGAGGAGAGAAAGCACGGAAAGAGGGGTGAGACGGATAAGGGAATGGTGGACGAGGATACCTGCAGCTCCAGTGCAGCTTATCAAGCCTGATGACAAGAAGCGTAAATGAAAGCAAGAGAGTGCACATAAAGCATCAGATATAATTAAGAGATTTATACAATTTCGAGCGGATTCTCTCTATGCAAAGCTTGCTCGTGTGCATGGCTCATATATTTCTCTTGCAATGAACTTTTAAATGTAGGCACAGGGAGGTTATCTACGCATGATCCCTAATATGTTAAGTATTTCCATATTCATCGAGTTGTGCGTTAGAGTTGAATGCTATAAATTTTTTAGATCGGATGCATGCAAAACCCTATCTGTGTATGATGGATTATCCCAGTGATTATGCAAAATCAAAAAGTTAAGGGATCATCATATCTCATCTCTACACTAGTTCTTAAAGCATACTGCTCCCCTGTCATCACTTAAACTTTCATAAAATGCACACAAGCCCCTAAGTCTGGCTAGTGGACTACAAATGCTTTAGAAGTTCGGAAGAAATATATACATTTATATTATAGTCCTTAGACTTTAAAATAGAGTAAAATGAAAAAATCTACCATGTGTTATTTCGAATTGGCAAAAACCTCCTTGTGTTATTTTTATTAGCAAAAATTTTCCTAGGTTATTCAATAATTAGCACACTCGACCCCTTTTAGCTTTTAGCTTTGACTTATTGTAAAATTACATTTTTACCCTTTCTACTGATGACTTATCCCTAATTATTTTTATGTTTTATTTTCTTTGATAATCGGATCAAGTTTAATTTATATTAAAAGAAACAGAAACTTTAAGTAAGTTTTATTATGAAAAAAAATTGGAAGGACAAATATTTTAAATTAACAATTTCTTTTCTCAACTAAATTAAATATTAAAAAAGAAAAAATTCAAGTTGAGGGTGAAAAAGTAATTTTGGACTAAAATTACCAATCCCACCTTCATTTTGCGCGCTTGTATGACACTTTGGGCTTTCAGGGAGTTTTTCGCCTTTGACTAAATAATACATGTGAGTTTTTGCTAATAAAAATAACACAGGGGCGTTTTTACCAATTTGAAATAACACATGATAGATTTTTGCATTTTACTCCTTTAAATATTATATTGACCCCAATTGTTTGTTTAGAATTGTATTTTAGTTCTTTGACTTAATTTCTTTTATTGATTTCAGCACTTTATTTATTCTTGAAATATGTATATAAATATCTATGCATATGTAAGTGTATTTAAATTATAAATAAATGAGAGAATAGTTACATCATAAATTAATTGTCAACAATGAACCATAATTCAACATTAAAATGATTGAGATCAGATATTATATGATTAACTAGAAGAATAATTACGGCGACACATTATTAAAAGTTAGCAAATTATTATACAAATAGGAAGATTAGCATCCGACAATTTTCACACCTAATCTATTTCGACTATATTTCTTGACATCAAAGCTCTTCCCGTTTGAGTCTAGTCTCAGGAAATCAATTTTTTATTATATCATTTTCTACCCCAAAACACCCACAAATTATTACGCAAAAATGTCGATTATTCAACGCCTTCAAAAGCTCATAATTTTGTGCTTTCAACACATACTCTTCATGACGCTTTCTAACTTTATATGAAGACATATTTTTTTTTTCCAAATAAAGTGATTTGGAAGGACGGAATACGTAAACCACACCCCCGATGTCGATATGCAGTAATAGTTATCGAAAGTTGTTTTCCGAGGTAGATTTTATTTTAACCGTCAACGATTTACCTGCTTCTTTCTAGGTTGTTGCCCAAAAATCAGAGAGCAACTCCTAAGCTTTGAAAATCATTTAGCATAACAAAACTTTATATTTTCACATAATATTGGATTTGAGTAACAGGATGCTATAAATCATAAACCTCAAAGAGAGTTAGAAACCAAGTCTATTTGAATGTCCGATCAAAGCCAAGTTCGGACCGCAACGATTTTTAATGTACTTGGCAAAATCTTGATTTTCTTAGTTTGTAATTGAACTAATCATCATAATTCAAAAAGAGCACAACCACGATTTAAAATACTATAATAATATTTAGAATCAATTTATTAAAACCGATAATCATTAATCAACACCCCCCCCCCCACACACACACATATATATATATATATATATTTGTGATTTTTCTATAGCATATAGATAATATATTTATTATGTTTACTATACCATTTACTTAATAAACCTTATATGTTTATCATAGCCACCTTCATCATAAAATAAACATTTCATGAACAAATATTGATTAGCTTTATACATTTATATTTTTGTAATTTTTATAAGTTATAAATACAGTGTTTGTAGTTTAACTAATAATCTAGATTATACATGTTAAGGTGATATTTCTTATATTATCATAGCAATAAACAATAGGTCTTAATATCCCATTAACTAAATATTTGACAACTCAAAGGACTAAACAGAAAAAGTAAAGTAAACTCTAATACCCTATATAATTTGAAACACTCCCCAATGCTATAGCCTCCCAAATCTTTGACACGATAGTAAGTGGTAAATGGGTTTGTTATGTTAGATTTTGTTATTTGTAGTTTTGAGTCGAGTTGAGACAAAACGATGGAATTAGAGCTTGACAAATGCCGCAAGACAAATGCACGTTTTGCCATGCATGCATCGCGAGTAGCGCCGTGCAGGTCGAACGAGTGCGACCAACACTCTGACCGGTGCGCGACACAGGGGACGCCAAAGTGCAGCGCAAGCAACGTCGTGCGACGTAGCACTGTTATTGCAAGACTCGGGACAAAAATGTCAATTCACAAAATTTAACTGATGGTTGAAGATCAACCCTAGGGTAACACGAAATATCTAAATGGAGAAGTTGATCTAGGTCAAAACGTGTCAAGCATTATACTAGAAAATGCTAACAACCACAAGAAAGGTTTAGCTGTTGAAAATTAATTTGAAAGAAGAAAGAGTTTGAGAGATCACTACATCAACTCAACCTTTCATAGTTTTAGTCTTAGAGCCAAGAGAGTCAAGAGTTGTGAAGAAGAAAGCAAAACAAAGAAGACATGAAGATTGAAAGTATCAACGTTCCACCGAATCAAAGATTTTTCTTAACCTTTTTATCTTTAGTTATGTTGACTTTAATTGCTTTTGAACTTGAGATGATGAGTAGCTAAACTACTTCGTCTTTGGAGTAGTGATTAACCCAAATTTATAAATACGAGTCTTTAGTTTATTTGAGTATTGTTTGAGTTACACCCATTATTCCGATAGAAAATAGAAAAAGTAGGGGATTGTTGCATGATAATCTAGCTAATGTGAGTTTCAAAGAAGCCAAAGTAGTGATGTTAGCCTATGCATGTCAAAATTGCTTTTCTGACTGTGTCTACCTAACGTGGATCCATGCACAATACTAAATCACATAAGTACATATCTTTGCTAAGTACATCTTGTTAACATGAGTGGGTGAGTAAATTGGATTGCAAACTTAGTTTTTCATCTAAAACGATTAACAACCGTGCTTTTCGTGTTAATGCTCGAGGCTAGATTTAGAGTATGGATAACTCTAGGTCTCAGATCAATTAGACACGGAAGAACTCAAATAAGACTAAATAGGTTAAAGGAATATATGTGATTTGTCTATTACGAAGTAAATCTGTAGTGAAATCGAACTCTTAACATATCTGTCAACATATGCTTTACAACCATAATCAATCATCAATCAATCATATTCAATTATGTCCATTAGAATAGCTTTGCAATTTAGTTCCTTAGGTAGCTCTAGTTTAATGATTTTAGCTCATGACATTGTTTGTGTCTTTACAATATTTAAGTTGATTCTAAAATATCATCTCCCACTCTCCTAAGATTCTATACTTGGGGCGTAATTTACTTTTCTTTTTATTGTTAATCGATCGTGCACTTGCGAACACGTAGGCGTAGCATTACTCATTTCATACACCATAAAAACTACAAGCTCCCCACACATCAACAACCTAGATTTCGAGCTAAGAGATTAAAGTCTCCCCTCATATTCAAAAGCAAGAACTCATAGGAAGTGGCGATCGAAGCATAGCGCATGAAAAAGCTACTTAAGAAGTTGAGGCTCAAGAATTTGATAAAGTCCAAAACATAGGAAAATTGTTAAAAATTGCAAGTCTCCTTCACCATTGTTAATATGTCTATAATCTTCAAGTCTCCTAGACACGAGCATAAAGGTTTACATGCATTTGAAATTAATGTCTCAACGGTATGAGATAATACTCCCTACAAATGTCCAAATCAAAAGCTCTAGCATGCACGAGCGTAAACTGCAAGTTATTCCTAGCCCACATGAGTATCAGATGTGAATTATATTGCTTCAAATTATACTCTGAATTACGTTGTGACTTGATTCTTTTATTGGATACATAAGCCACTTGAAGTTGATTCTAAGTACAACCATACCTTCAACATAAAGAAGAAAAATCACTCTCAGTCTCTCACATTATTCCACTTCAGGATGATGCATCAAAGAGTTGAAACTCACAAAGTATCTAATATAATGAAGCGGATAACTGAGACTTGTCCACTCAACTTGATGCATTTGCATTTCAGCAAAAATCAGAATATAATCTCAAGGAGACAGTTTGTAAACACATTAATGTTTTGTCTAATAAAAATAGAATAATGAGTAGTCTTGATATGCAAGAAACAACATATATATGATTTAATCCCAATTTTTACATGATTAATCTATTCATCAAATCTTGAGACAAAGAAATAATTGCTCATCAAATTGCAAGAGATGGAAGATGATTCAATCAAATAAAGTCTTCCAAATCAAGAAATCATAGAAAAAAAATTCACGACCTTTATATCTTCATGTGACGACCGCGCCCCACGAGCCATGCTCCGATCCGAGTTGGTTCAGTGGTGGCCAGCCACTTTACCGAATCCAGACTAAAGCGCAACCCATAGGAAGGGGTCTCACTTGTTTAGGATCAAAACCATACATGTTTTATAAATTATATTTTAATATACACAGTGGAAGTCTTGGTATTACAAATAATGTAACTATTTTAATGGTTATGCACTAATGACAAAACACGAATATTCCAAAATGCACGCCTGAACAATTATTCACTTGGTCCGTGTTGCCATGTTGATTTTATCCTGAGGAATGGACAGAAGAAACGAGGAATAAGTCTTTAATGACTTAGTGAGATTCATATAAAAGAACTGGTAATGCAAGAATTAACTGTGACCTACTGGATACATTTCGGGAGTGATCTTACCAGTAGAAACAGTTCAACTAGACAATTTGATGTTGCAATTGTACTGGAGTTTTTATAGAATAGTTGATGAACTTGTGCTTAACAATAAACAAATCCAGCCTTATGACTTCTACTATTCTACCTTATAACTCCCGACAAGGAGCGACCTCGCAAACAATCAAGAGACATGCTCGAGTACATGTCGATCCAGCACGCAGGTTACAACCAACTCCTGACTGCAAGCGGCACCTAGATAGATGGGTATCAAGCGAAATTACTTAAACCGACAGTCCTTACTGCCCGACAGTAACTCGACTTTCCCAAAGGCGTCCCAATGGGTATAACAAATAAACAAACAAGCTAGTAAATCGGATAATATCCGTTGCTCCTTGAGCTACATGTCCCGAACATAGTTCGTTGCTCTTTGCACAATTCAAGAACCAGGAGATGAGATTATAATATTGGAGAATTATAATGCTTATGAATAGATATGATAAATAATAAATGATTGGATATGGTTTAACGATGAGTAAGAAAATCATGTTATGAGATGAGATGACAAACATGATTATGATGAAATATAGGTTGTTCGAGGTTTGGTAACGGAGTAGTGGCTTTTCTGTCCAAGTTCCTCAGGGCCGGATGCCGAACGGGGCTAGAACAAATCAGAAATGGAATCTCACCTTAACTCGTACGGGGAACCTTGATGGCGTTGATTAGTTCGTCAATCCTTTAACAAATTTAAATAATATTAATCAACTGAATTTATACTTCACCACAACAAATATTAGTACTTTTTCTTCAATTCTCATGTTGGTGAAATTGAGAACGTTCTTGTTAAGAATGCTAGTTACAATGTAAATCTTAGTAAATAACACATAAGCTTAATTTATGTCATTACACAAAACATGAAAATCTTAGATGATGAATTTAAAGAAAAATATATTACTTAACTAACTCTAGGAAAACTCATCTTTTTAGTCTTTAATCATTTAAACTTTTAATAACCACACACCAAATAAGTATCATACGAAATAACACCTTAAAAGGTATAACTTAGTCATTTATTACTTTATTTTGCATAGTAAGTTTAAAAATGCATATACTTGTTTTATAACTTGAATATAAAGATATAAACATGAGACGTTTATCAAAACATGTGATAAAGAATGATAAATAATCTAATGTGATGGTTAGGTCATGAAGTGGCAAGAATAATCTTGTAAGACTTATGAAAATAGTATGTTAAACATGATAAATCTACCATTTAGATGCTATAAATAAGATCACAAAAATGTCAATTCATGATTATAAATCATAATAATCTAATTATAACTAATACTATATCATGTTAAATTTATGTGTGTGATAAATACATTGAATTATGATGGTGATTAAACTTATAAATTAAGAAAACAAAGGTTGTGCCAAATAAACTGAAAAATCACCGCAATTTTGGTTTTACCTTTGATCGGACATCCAAATGAACTTGGCTTTCAAATATGTTTATGCTTTATGGTTTTCTAGCATCGTGAGGGGTGTGGAAATCCAAGATTTTGTGAATACTCAAAGGTTTGCTATGCTAAATAATTCTTGCAACATAAGAGTTGCTATCGGATTTCCTAGCAGCAATTTACGATTTATGGATTATGCCCTCCTAGATCATATTATTTGAGAAATATGTCTTCATACAAAAGATAGAAGACACCAAGGAGAGTATTACGCCGTTGGCCTTGATCAAAAGGGATTTTTCTACAATTAGTTATGATTTTTCTAAGGTGCAGAATCGGCATTTCCTACGCAGTAAAAGTTTTGGCGTCTTTTTGGGTAGAAAATGGCAAGATAAAGATCTGGAAAAATTATTTTCCGAACGAAAACACAAAAAGGAGCAACTTTTATTTCTTCTTACTTTTGCAGAATCGGATTATTTTGGGTTGTTAAAAATGGTGAAGAAGGGTGAGTATTTATAGGCGAAAATAGTAGTTTAATCATACTTATTTAGGACCCACCTTGATTATTTTATAATAAATCACAAAAAATCTTTTAATCATGCTATTAAGGATGTCACGGCTTACCTCATCAAAAAGATGTCATGGCTTACTTCATCAATTGGTTAATTGCATATCAAGTTCTTCAATTATTTATAATTAAAAATCAAATAGGTATAATTAGATTTTTTTGTTACATACATATTTCTTTTTCTAGATAATTCCATCATCTTGGTTAAGATTTGAAATTGAAATATATGTTTTAGGATTAGAGACCTATAAAAATAATAAAAGACTAACTTTTAAGTTTAGGGACTAAAATGTAAATTTTTCTAAACATTTAGGGTTAAAAGTAGAAATTTTCAAAAGTTTAAGGGTAAAGTATAAATTTATTTTCTTCCTAATTTTGGGGCGTTACAGTTCAGGAGATTCTGATTGAAATTCTTACTATAACTATAAACCAATGCGGTCTTGAAAAAGAAAAACACACTATTCAACATTCAAGCATTTGGAGTAAAGAAGTTCTGCAAATTCTCTTCATCAAATTCTTCATTTTCAAGGTGTTCTTCACAAGGATCAAAGTTGTTCTTTGCAAAGATTAAAGAAAAGCTCAGTTTGAATAGACATCCAACTTCAAGTTCATATTATATATATATATATATATATAAGATCGTGCTTCTACCAAAGAAGATCGAACTCCTACATATTCAAGAAATTTAAGAAAACGTTGATTGTTGAGCTCTTAAATTAACTTCTAGATCAAAGCCACACGGAATAGATAAAAGTCAAATCCTTTCAAGTGAACTAAGCTTCAACATTATTTGTTTTAGAAAAGAATTATAGAAATACTAAAAAATATAATTTATTTTTGTTTATACTTATATAAATTTTTTTTTATTTTGACTTTTCTTGTTTCTTATTCTTATTTTAATGATTTGAAATTCAGTCGTTACAATAATGACAACTTGTAAAATGTCATCTAATTAATAGTGACATTTTAAAAGGAATGTTACTAGCATTGTGCCACAATAAACCATTTTTGTTATAATGGAATCAAATTACCACACTAGAATAACTTGTATGGCCTGATTAGTGATTACATCTCTTAAATTTTGTGTTAATTAAATGACGTTTTGGTCTTGTTATCAATTATTATAGAAAGAAAAAAAAGAACGCAAAGTGCCGTGGATAGGTAAATATCTGGCACTTAATATTTAATTAGCTAAAAATGATAAAAATAAGCTAAAAATAAAATTTAAATATGAATTAACTAAATAAAAACAGAGAAACAAAAGCGTAAGTGAAACAACAATATGAGTTTATTTAGCGCCATAAGTAAATTAATTACAAGCATAATGAAAACATGTTTCGGTATTTCAATTGTATTTGATACTACTATTTATGAAAATGAAAATGGTGAATCTTTGATTCACACCTAGTGGTCGCAGGTGATTGGTTGGTTGATGGGTACGCAATGGAATGGAAGTGATTTTTATTTTTTGTTCTCTCTCGGATTTAGAGTTCAAAATAAACTCGTTACGTTGAAGAAAAGTATTGAAAGAAAGGGTCTTTCTTTCTTTCTTTCCTTAACCATATGGGTTTCAGCATCTTATAAATTATTACATACAAATCATTGTCTTAACACGGAAAAGGAAAAAGAGAAAAAAAGGAAAAAAGGTATTTTTGGGTCTGCAAACTTCACGTGACAGTACAGCCATGTGTGAGCAGAGCAACAATTTCAAGAAAAGCCCATTTACCCACTTTTATTTCTTTTAAAAAACAATCACCAAAGGGTGTGTTGCTTCCTTGCTTGCCTGTCCGTGTGATGCTACTTACTCACTGTCTGTGAATTTATTGTTGAAATAAGAAAAGAAAAAAAAATAGTGAGTAGGTGAGTTTTACATAAATTGCACTCCAAGAATTTTGTGAGTGACTGAGTGAGTGACTGAGTGAGACTTCTTTTGCTTCTTCTCTTTTCTTTTTTTCATGGATCCATCCATTTTTATTATTTATACAACACACACACATATATATATATATATATATATATAACACAATTATTTATTAATATAGTCAAACCTAAAGGGGTGTGTGGACAGTGACAGTAATTGGCGCCTATGATTCACAACAATCTTATGTGTCACCCCAACACCCTTTTTCTTTTTCATGCTGATGCTGATGCTGCCATTACAACTACTGCTAGATCTGCTCATTCGGGGTGATTCTCATTATTATTATTATTATTATTAATATGATGATGTTGTTGTTGTTGTTTTTAAAGCAGTCAGCTTCATACTAAAAGCCATTTGCCTTTTAGATCTTCTCCACCTTTTCTTTATGCTTAATTATTATTATTTTGTCTGTTTTCCCAAATATCAAGACTTTATTCTTCTCAAAAATCAATGATGTGGAAATGGAGGACTAACTCATCAATGGCTTCCTCTTCTTCTTTGTTATTATTACTCTTCTTGTCTGCATTCCAACTGGCAATAAGTTCAATAGATTCCGATGCTCTCTTGTCTTTAAGAGCTTCATTAGACCCACAAAGAGTGCTTCAATGGGGTCCTGGTACTGCTACTCATGATGTTTGCCAATGGCAAGGTGTCAAAGAATGCCTCAATGGGAGGGTCACAAAGCTTGTTGTTGAAGGACTTAATTTGAGTGGCACTTTGGATGCTAAAAGCCTCAATCAATTAGATCAGCTCAGAGTCTTGAGCTTTAAAGAAAACTCCATTTCCGGGCAAATCCCGGAAATCTCTGGCCTTGCCAATCTCAAGTCTTTGTTCCTCAACGACAACAGCTTGTCCGGTACAATCCCCGTTACTCTTTCTCGCCTACATCGCCTTAAAGTTGTCGTTCTTTCTGGTAATCGATTATCCGGTCAGATTCCTCGCTCCTTGGTTAATTTAAACCGGTTATACATGCTTTATTTGCAAGACAATCAAATAAATGGTGTTATTCCCCCCTTTGGACAGACTAGTTTGAGATTCTTTAACGTGTCGAATAATGCTCTGTCTGGAGAAGTCCCTGCTACTCCACCTTTGTCAATGTTCAATGAGTCCTCATTCATAGGGAACATTAATCTATGTGGCAAACAAATTAATCGGCCATGTGATTTGGTTCCATCGCCAAGCCCATCGTATCCGGCTGAAAATTTTGGGCATCACAAGAGGAATAAAAAGCTTATTTTAATAATTGTTCCTAGTGTTGTAGGATTTGTCCTATTATGTCTGGCTGCAGTGCTTTTGATAATGTGTTTGAGGAAGGCAAGTAAGGAGACGGAGGTGAGGAGTAAAGTGGTTGCTGGAGGGGGCGACGTGGGGGCTCCTAGTGGTGGTGTTGTGGGTAGTGGGGCGGATGATGATGTCTCCGGTAAAGGAGCGGGGTTTTCTTGGGATCAAGGGGGTGAAGGACTTGGGACATTGGTGTTTCTGGGACCAGGAGATCAGCAAATGAGTTATACTTTGGAGGACTTGTTGAAGGCCTCGGCTGAGACTTTGGGGAGAGGGACTATTGGAAGTACTTACAAGGCGGTGATGGAGACGGGGTATATTGTGACGGTGAAGAGGCTAAAGGATGCTAGGTACCCGAGGATGGAAGAGTTTAGGAGGCACATTGAGATTGTCGGGAGATTGAGGCATCCAAATTTGGTTCCACTTAGGGCTTATTTTCAAGCTAAGGAGGAACGACTACTTGTGTATGATTACTTTCCAAATGGCAGTCTCTTCACACTTGTTCATGGTATGACATACTCTGTTCTTGTCTATTTCTCTGACTTATCTGCTTTTTGCTTGGTTTGTGCTAGATTTCTTGTTTCTGGCTAACTTGGTGTGTCGTATGAAAGAAAAGTAAATGATGAGATAGGAGTGAGGAAAGCTCAAAACTGTATTTTACTACCATAAAAGAAGTTCCAAGAAGGAACTATGTTTCTCTCTCTTATCAAATCACGAGTCGTAGAATCAACTAGCTTTCATTAGATCGATGAACCATCCTTACTTTCTCCTGTTTGGAGCAGTTATTTTAGATTCTTTTTCCTGAGGAGGTCATTAAAGTCGATTTTGGGTGTCCTCTGTTTTTTGTGGCTCATCTACCTGATTTCATGCGTAAAAGGTTGATAGTTTTACCAGTAGCTAATCTCTTGTCTGGCATGCGTTTAGTTTGGGATCTTTATCTATATGCTCTGCTTCTCAATGGCTTTATGATGAGTTACCATAGGTAACTTAAAGTAAAATGTTGAACTGGACATCGCTATCAGATGGCTGTATTGACAAGTTACTGCTATATTTACTATTCTCTGTATGGTTTACCTTGATTAAAAACTTTTGTTTTAACTTTGTCACAGATAAGGTAGATGGTTGACAAATTAGTATTACCAATTATAGAGGTAGCTATTGCTGAATTTGTAGATAAAAGTCTTTAGAGTTTCTTAATGTGTTGGTCTTTATTTCTTACAATCTCATACTGCAAAAGGTTGCTGCTTGTTTTCAGACCATGAAAAGTTAGAGAGTGTTATATCCCTGGTTTGAGTATTGAAAATCAATAGTTTAATCCGGGAATTTCAGTGTTTGTCCTGGATGCACGAGACTAGCTCAATTTCAAATATTTTTCTTCTTCTAGCGTGCTAGTTACGCCTTTAGTTAAGCAAAAAGCAATACTGTGCTTGTAAAAACGAATCCAAATTTACTTTGTGCTACATTGTTCTCTGTTGTAGGATCCAGAGCTTCAGGTGGTTCGAAGCCTCTTCACTGGACATCTTGCCTTAAAATTGCAGAGGATTTAGCCGCAGGATTGTTCTATATCCATCAAAACCCCGGCCTAACTCATGGAAATTTAAAGTCCACAAATGTATTACTTGGGTCGGACTTTGAGTCGTGCCTTACAGATTACGGGCTAACCCCATTTAGAAATCCCGACTCCCTCGAGGAATCCAGCGCATCCTCCCTCTTTCACCGAGCTCCTGAATGCCGCGACATACGAAGACCAGTAACTCAGCCGGCTGATGTCTACAGCTATGGTGTCCTACTTTTGGAGCTTTTGACTGGAAAAACTCCATTTCAAGATCTCGTCCAAGAATACGGTTCGGATATACCCAGATGGGTCCGATCCGTTCGAGAGGAAGAGACAGAATCTGGCGATGAACCCGCGTCCAGCAATGAGTTATCGGAGGAGAAACTTGGCTCTCTTTTGAATGTTGCCATGGCGTGTGTTTCTATTTCCGCAGAGATCCGTCCTCCAATGCGGGAGGTTTTGAGGATGATTAGAGAGGCGAGAGCGGAAGCGCATGTTTCGTCGAACAGCAGTGACCATTCTCCCGGAAGATGGTCGGATACGGTCCAGAGCTTACCAAGGGAAGAACATTTGAGTATATGAGTGAGCGAGGTGGACATGATTCAAATGTGTGTGTATTCTTTGGTTTCTTTTTCCAGTCATTTGTTTTTTGTTATTTAGGTGATTGTTGAGCTATTGCACTCAAACTATAAGAGCGTTTGTCTTTTAGAGGCTTCATAACTTTCTGAAGTTGTCTAGGAATTTTATTGTTTTTGACATTGTAAAAAGAGTGCGGGAAATGAAATTGAGCGTTTCACCTGAACTTCAGTAAATTAAGGTTTCAATAGTTGCTGAGACATATCCAAAAGTTAAAAAATAACACCGATATAATCTACTATATATCCAAAATTAGTCTGACAAGAATAAGAATTAGAAATTCATTGATGATTAATTTGAAGACGTGAATTGTATATGCACAAGCGGGACACAAAATGGCATAACCAATTCCGTGCAAAAGGAAATTAATATGTTCTGAAGCGCATGTCTATGCTGCAAAGTTACATTGCACAAAATACTGAATCACTCTCTCATGAGGAAGTTAATCAGATTTGCGGACAATAATATCAACCCTAAAAATGCACAGCATACGATCTTCAACTTGAAATCTGCATTGATCACCTGCCTTGATGTTATTTGCTTCGCAAAATCTTCCCCAGTTTTCAGTTAACACTCTAAGGTTGAAGAGTATTTTTCCATGGTAGAGAAGAGGCCAGAGCCTTCCATTTGGATCTCTAAGATAGACAACCTTCCTTTGTTGGCTCTCTTTTTTACCGCGCATTGATGGAATGTGCACAGGCAACTCCTACACAACCATTATGAAAAAAATTTGGATCAGTATACAAGGCAAAGACACGGCAACAATAAACTATATGAGATTAATGAAAACACACCCTATGTGTAATGCAAAATGGAACATAAACCTACAAAATTGTTTAAAAATCAAAAGTTAAATCCTCTACAAATGAATCTTGGAAGTAACATTTTGGAGGACCCTTGGGAAATCCGGACAACAAACGATAAGTTAATGAACAAACAGACAGCATACCAGGTACGCTTGGCTTTTGACGTCAGTTGTAAAAGCATCAACACCAACCGAGGGGACATTATTATGCGACGAATCAGGTCCAAACCGCAGGACTTTATAATCACGTCCTGATCTTTCAGCCGGAGCAGACGTCTGGCCTCTTTTTCTTCCCCTTTGGTCAACTTTTCCTGCATCCTGCTTAATACTACAGCTAATCGGTTGCTTCGACCGAGTCCCTGAACAAAGCAAGCATATGGTACCTTTATGCACGATTAAACATAAATAGTACCTAGTATCACTGCAAGTAAATTGCAAAAACTACCGTGTAGTGGTTAATTGACAGATATCTTAACCTGGGAAGTTTACAAAATGACAAATACCAATAGGTTCCATTTTTTCTCTACTACGTGAAACAAGGGAAGTATTTAATTTTTTCTCCAAATTTACTCACTATTTTGCACACCGGATGCTTGGGGATTACTATTGACTTTCACTTTCAATTTTTCTGGCTCTTCTCTCACAGCAGCAGCTTGCTTACCTGTATACTTTGAACCCGGTGAGATATAGCTTAAACAAAGGCTGCTGATAAAATGAGATAAACGGAACTAACAAGAGAAATACAAACCAAATGGATCTTTTAGCATTGACGTTGAGACAGAAGTATTGACGTAGCAAGGATATTGGGTATCTGATGGAAAAACATTGAAGTGCATAATGTCACATGAGAAAGATTATTAAGAAAGAAATGAATATATATAAAGGGGTGCACTCAGTAACAACAAATGTTTGGAAAATAATACAATAACCTGGAACAGTGTCTCTTCCCTTATCCTTCAGAACTTTGGTAACTTCATCTGACATGTTCTTGCTTGAGTTACTGTTGCCAGAAGGCTTGCTTATGAACGAACCACCTTTCTCATCAGTAACTTGATTTGTATGGTTCATGACCATTGGAGTGTCATTCCCCTCTCTAGTTTGCTCTCTTGTAGATCCAAGAACAGGTGCAATTTGAACAACTTCCATGGGTGGTGTCAGTAAAAGGTTTTGATTGTTGAGCTGTTTAGATATGGAGGAACTTGGAGTGTTTGATCTGGGTATATAATCCTTTGAGCTATTCAGGTTTATTATATTATGTGGTTGGTCCATAGAATCAGTAGTTTTGGAGTTTTTCACAGATGGTTTGTTTTGTTGGCTGCCTCTAGTGTTGTAAAAGTCAGTTATCTCACAAGCACTCCTTCCATACACTTGAACAATAAAGTGGCCACCCTTTATATAGTTAAATACCACGAGTGTACCATATTCAAGGTGATGGTCTTGATAGAACTTAGGCCAGCCTTGTTGGAATGCTAAGCGGCCATGGACAGACGACAATTTTACATCCCACTTCTTTCCAAGTGAATTCTCAAGTTGAGTTTGTTTACCAGCCAAGTCTTTATTGGTTCGAGCAAATTTGGGAGGCAAGTACTGTAAGAGAAATACACAAAATTCAGAAAATAGATATACCAGCTTCCTAAATTATTCTTTGTGTAAATTTAACACGGGGGATTAATTCTGATAACATGCAGCAGCCACTCGATCTCTCCCAATTAATCAGTTAAAACTTTAAAGACGCATAACAATTAGTTAGTGAAGTAGTACCAGAAGTTTGTCGCAGGAGTTGTTGGTGTGATGCAAGATTTTAAAGAAGCGTGTAACTAATGGTGATGCCACTTTCTGCTTCTGATGAATTGTCACACAATTTGTTGTGCACTCATCACACGCTGCTGCTAACTTGCTTCTTGGACCCATCTTAAGTAACAACAAATAATATATAACTGCAAGAAATATCAGTTCCAACATTTTTTTTAATTAGCTGTAAAAATGTTAGTTATTATTATATATGCTACAACATATACACACATACATACACAAAACAAGAAACATGGAGAAAACTGATCACTATAATAGAAACTCGGCTCCTATCTAACATTCAATTAATTTATAAATTGAAGAAAATACAAACGTACACAGAGGAGGAGAAGGAGAGTTTTGACTTGTTTAGAAGAAAGAGAGAAGAAGTGATGTTTATTATTTATTATAATATATTTAGAAGAAAGAGAAGATGGAAGGAGAAGAGGCGCACACTGGGACTGCTGCGTGACTCAGTCAATTAATTACTAATTACTGTCAGGCTTTTGAGACTATTTACAAAATCTTTTGCGTCAGCTTTTTTATTTTTGGGTTTAACCGCTTCACGACAAAAACTGCTTTTTAAAACTCAAATTGAGGATTCTAAAGCCTCCTCAAACTCAAATTTAATATGTTTAGAAAACGAAAAAGTACTAGAGAGAATATGTGGAAGAATTTCTTGACTTAGAGCTGTTTTAAAAGTAGTTTAAGAACTTTATCCTTCTTTAAAAAAAGTATAAATTCAAAAGTATGGTAGACGTGCTTGTATAAATAAATAACTTCTACTTATATATTTCTTAAATTTCTCTAAACATTATATTATATTTTAGGGTGGTGGTATAGATTAGAGCAAACCTCTTAAATACAAAGCAAAAATCAATAAAATTACTATCCCCAACATCAATAAGAAAGAATTACAGAATTTCTAATCTACCATCTATAATTCAGGAAGATAGAACCACGATTCTAGGAGTAATTAATTCCACAAGGAAAACTTCACTTTGCAGTTTGCACTTAATATTCTTTTCCATATAGATATACTTTAAATTAATAATAAAACCGTTAAGAATATACATATATAAGATATTATCTAGTTTAATAATATATAATGCTATTTTTTCCAAGAACTTATTAACTTTTCCCCGTTGGTCTGTATATGAAATTAAAAGGAAAAACGTTACAACTATATTATAATATATTTATAAATTTCTCTGTACATTCAACTTTAAGTAATTTGGCATTGACCTATAAAAGTTATATATCCAGTTAGATTCATGAAAAATCATGGGAAAAGATCTCTTGAAATCGTTATCAAAATATTTCATAATATTATAAGCAGAATAATACTTACTATGGAACAGTTAGGGTTTCCTTTTTCTTTTCCAAACAGGTATAATACAATGTAAATATATATAGGTCGCTATCTATTTAAAATAGTTTCATCTATATACATATACATGTATGTAATAATGTATTTTCCTTAAAATCTCCTAACAAAAGGATAATCATTTTCAAGTTTTATTTTTATTATTTCTTTTGCGTGAAGTGATTCGCCAAAGGGAAAAAAACCGCAAAGTATTGGGATTATTGCAATGACCACATTTTTAGGAAATAATGAAATGGAAACAATCTTTCCTTTTGTTATATATCGAGTTATCAAAAGGAAATATATTAAGGGAGATTTATCATTTCCTAGAATTAAGGGAAGAAAATGTTCAATTAGATATTATATTATGCTTCTATTCATTTAATCTTGAGAAGTGTATAAGAGGAATTTAAATACTTTTGCTATGTTTTTAGAAGATTTGCGCGGTCTATCATTTAATTAGAAAGAAATCTCAGGATTTCTCTCTTTCCTAATTACATGACATCTTCTATAATTTTAAATTGTGGTGTTTTTAAGAGTAATAAATTAATAATAAAAACTATTAAAAAAATTAATAATGAAAAATAATAAAAAATAAATCTTTTTTTTACTTAACACCAACATGTACGACATATTTATATTAATACTAGAAACGCTGGCACGCGGTCCCCGCATAATTAAGAATTATTTTAATTTATGTGGTAAAAAAATCTATTTGAATAAGTAAAGATTAAATATATAAGGATAGAGAATTTATATAGAAAGTTTTGTATTTTGGGAAACTAAATCAAAACACTATAATTATTGTGGTTAATGATTCTATTTAAATCTTAAGACTAGATTAGGAACTTAACCAACACTAAAATTATAAGGATAAAATCGAAAATCAAAAGTTTGGTGTCACAAGTTGCATTTCTTTATATAATAGTATAGATATTTCAGATAAAGCTATACTTTCTAAAAATAAATACTTACACCAAATAAATTGTGCAATGTAAGGTATAAACGTATATATATATATATATTAATTCAATTATTTTAAAATTTAAATTACTTTATATTTAAATATAACCTTCATTGTGTAAGTGTGACTGAAACATTAATATTGTGTATGCTTTAAAATAGGGATAATTAAATCTTATTGTATTTTATTCAATATTCAAAAGCCGTTTTTCACTAGCTATTGCAAACACCACAAAACTATTTTAGCTGCTTTAAGTAACTTTTAGAAACACGTGTGCAAATACTCACTGCTTTAAGTAACTTTAAGTAAAAGTTACGAAGAATTAGTTTTCATAAGCTCTTGCAATCACTAGTCTTCTAAATGTGAAATGACTAATCCTACGTGCTTATCTGTAACAATTACTAAAGTACCCCTAACAACAACCAAATATACAAAAGTCCTTTTGAGTACTACTCCACATTGTTAATATAATGATATTGTTTCGCTTCAAGTCAAACGTTTTTACGTTATTTCTCGACTAGCAAAAACGTTAAAGCGATTTGATAACTCTTTTTGCATGCCAAAATTATCGGGGTGGAGATGAATTATGGCCTGGAAAAGAAGAAATTATTATATACATCCGTTGTAAGTACAACCGATGGTTGAGATTAAAAGAAGATCCCTAAATTGTAGGAATAACCACCCAACACCCCATCCTACCGTGTATTGGTAGTGGATGCACATACATCGGTTGCACCAATAATCTCTCCTGGAAAAGGGCACACTCTTGAAGTTCAATTTCTCATGTTTTATATCAAACTCATCAAAAACTATACATAAGAAAAGTTTAATTTACATACCCTTATGATTTAACCAAATTTCCCAACATATTGTTAATACTAATACGCTATGGATCCGTCAAAGAATCTCGCCACCGTCATTTATATTATCTTTTTAATTGAATAATTCAATTTAACAAATTCACTCGTTCTTTTGAAAATCCAACCACCTTAACTTAATCATCAAATTGAAATCAAAATCAAATGATGTTTTTCTCGCAGAGATGGAAGGAGAAGAGGTACAACTTGTATTTATGACTCGAGTGGATTGCTGCCATGACTACTCTTGTTCTGTCCGACTCACTCATTCGCTCGTGCTTCAATTCAAAAGTTGCTACATGAACTAGTTAAAAAAAAAACACAATGCCCCCTCATATATATTGGTCCGACTGCACATTACACCCCTACCTTTAAATCGAAGTACTTCACCTCTCAACCGTATTTTTAAAAAGAAACTTGCACCCCTGTCAACCCCTTGTCGGCCAAAAAACAACATATTCTGGCATTAGGGGGCAAAATGAAAATTATCAAATTATTTATTTTACCCTAATTTTTTTCTTATACAATACACCCTAATTCTTTCAAATTTCATCAAAAATACCAACTTTTCCTAAATCAAAATATGTAAAATGGCAACAAAAATGGGCTTCAATGAATCTCATACAAGAAAACAAAACAAACCAAAAAGCTGACCAACATGCCAGAAATCCACCTGAACGCCTAAAGGTGCACTCAAGTCCTCATGAACTAGTAACACATTTTTATATCATTATAAAGTGCTTAAATCACCCTTTTGTTTTTAATTGGCAAGTATCCTCATTTTTTGTTTAACAAATACTTTAAAGAATATTTAGAGTTGAAGGCGTTATTTGACTTAAAGACATGATTCGAGATGAAGAGCTAGTTCCAGTTGAAGGTGTGGTTTAACTTAAAGGCCTAATTCAAGTTGAAGAGTCAGTTCCAGTTGAAAACCCAATTCGAGTTAAAGGCCCGATTCGACTTATTTAGTTAGTTCATAGCCGTTTAGCCAGTCATCACCATATTTGAAGGTATATCGGCATTTTGAGGCCTATAACTTGCATTATAAGCTCATCCCATCATGGGTCCACTACCGACTTAGGCATCAAAGTGCCTAAAACCACAGAACCACGTAATGCTCAAACATCGAAACAGTAGATACAGGGCCGTCAACCTACATTCGAGGTGCAAAGGCTCACCTTCAAAGGGTTGACATTCACCTCCAACCACGTTCAACAGACACCGAGAACAATGAACTATGTTTAGCTTGGTTTAATGCCAAGTTTAGTCCAAACTCAACAAATTTTGTAATCCACCTCAATGACTTCTAGCTTGACCTAGAAGCCATCAACGAGCATCAACTGACTTAGACATCAAAGTGCCTTGGCTAGGTCAACCCTAGCCTAGCTCACGCGCCGTGTTTCTGGTGTAGGTTTCTTGAATTCAAAGCCAGCTCGGGACCAGTCAATTGCTTGAGCTAGTATGACGTGGAGTGATTAATCAACATACGAAATTACCTTGGATTAGTGGCGCCACCTGTGGAGCCCACTAAGTTCATGCCAAACCTAGTACTCAACGATCAACAACTTGAACTTTCGGCTCAAGCTGAAGGGGAGGCGATTATTGTCCCTAAACAACATAGGGACGAGGCTTCAGTGGTTGTTTTTGAATAGGGTCATAGAACGACCGCACACGCAGTCAATCAACAAGCTATTGATCTGCCTGTTAATCCATTGCTACCGCAACATGTGGCACAATTGACTCAAGCATTAAAGGCACTGGGAGTATATTTTGTCCCAGTCATTCCCACCACTCAACCCGATGTCCATGTTAGGATTGAACAACAGACATAACTCTCATTCTATGTATGCTAGACCCGACTCGAAGGAATTTGTATAGACCAAAGGCTATTGTTTCTCGATCACCCAGGGAGACGCATCATGTGTCCTCTAATATCTTTGCCTTTCGTGAAACATGCTACCTCACGCTGACCTTCGTTGAATAACACAAACTGTTGAGAGATGGAGATTCAACAAAAAATCAAGAAATGGCCCAAAAACTGCTCAAATAAGCTAGGCGACGAGCGTTTGACGGTGAAACTCCCATAAATTGGAGCCGCACGTGCTCCAAAAATACACAAGCGATGAACCTTTAGGTGAAATTCCCGTAAATTGGAATCACAAGTACTTGTCAAATACACAAGCGAAAAGCCATTGATATGAGATTCTCATAAATTGGAGCCACAAGTACTCAAAAAATACACAAGCGACGAATTTGTGGGTGAAATTCCCATAAATTAGAGTCACAAGTGCTCGAAAAATACACAAGCAACAAACATTTGGGTGAAATTTCCATAAATTGGATACTCGATGAATAAGTGTGTGATCATCTTTTTGGAGAAATCCTAAGTTGCAAGTGCTCGACAAATACACAGACGATGAACCCTTGGGTGAACTTTCCATAAATTAGCCACTAGCGCTCGACAAATACACATGCGACCAACCTTTGTGCTCGAAATACAACGAGCTACAATGAACTAACATCAACACTCTCCCGAATCAAAGACGATCACATAGATTGTGGCTGCCATTTCTTGATCGCGCATTGAGACGTGTCAGGCGTCCCCTAGTGTATGCCCAAATACACGACTTGAAATATATACAATTCTTTTCTTTGGCCAAAATATTGTGTTGTATTTTTGGTTTTGTGCATATCTCTGCCTATGGTCAACTTAAAATATGCTACTTCACACAATTGAATAACGCAACAAGTTTGCTTTATAAGGACTTCACTACTCAAACATAAGCTAGGGGTAGAGCCTATTGAGTGAAAATCCAATAAAGTAGGCAAGTTATAACAACCCTACATAATTAAGCTAGGCGAAGAGCCTATTGGTTGAAAATTCCATAGAGTAGGCGAGCTATAACAGCCCTACAGAATTAAGCTAGACGAAGAGCCTATTGGGTAAAAATCCATGAAGTAGGAGGGCTATAACAACACTGCAAAAGTAAGCTAGGCGAATAGCCTACTGGGTGAAAATCACATAAAGTAGGCGAGCTACAACAACCCTATAGAATTAAGCAAGGCAGAGAGCCTATTGGATGAAATCCCATAAAGTAGGCGAGCTACAACAGCCCTACAAATTAATCTAGGTGAAGAGTCTTTTGGGTGAAAATCCCATAAAGTAGGCGACCTACAACAAGCCTATGTAATTAAGCTGGGTGAAGAGCCTATTGACTGAAAATCACATAAAGTAGTTAGCTGCAATAACTCTACTAGATTAAACAAATTGAAGAACCTACATGAAACCTTATACAAATTGAAGAATAAAATCAAGCAAGGAAGAACAAAATCAAGCAAGGAAGAAAGAAAGATCAAGAAAAGAAGAAAACAAGATCAATGAAGGAAAGAAGCAAAATCAAAAAAGGAAGAAAGCAAGATCAAGCAAGGAAGAAATCAAAATCAAGAAAAGAAGAAAGCAAATCAAGAAAGGAATAAAGCAAGATCAAGGAAGGAAGAACACAAGACCAAGAAATGAAGAAAGCAAGATCAAGGAAGGAAGAAAGCAAGATCAAGAAAGAAATAAAGCAAAATCAAGGAATGAAGAAAGCAAAATCAAGGAAGAGAAGAAAGAAACAAGAATACTTCATAAAAAAAAGCAGATATCATAAAAACATATGTCTACCAAAGCAAAGTACCAAACGTTAAGAACAAACTATACTTGTTCCAGAAAAGACAAGAAATAAGTATTAAATGTACTAGAAGTTGAAAAGCAAAACAAAGGCACATGCGCCAAAAAGTAAAGTCAACAAGGCCACCTTCAATTTCAACTCTAAAAAAAGCCTGACCATGGCAGGATTATCATTCCTCATCCTCTTCCTTCATGTGTGCACACTCCTCTCCAGTGAAGCCAACCCAATTATTTTTAAGATGCAAGCCGACACCAGCTTACACTAGTTTGTTGACTCGTCACTTTTAGATCCTTTGTTAGAGCATCAATACCCATGTCAACTGTCATAATAGGATCTGAAGAACCAAATTTTGGAGTAGATAAAGTCTGAGCGCTAGTCAATGTTGCGACAACTATCTCGAGAATAGTCGATGGAGGAACCACATCAATTGTTGTCTCTGTGACAACATCGGTAGAATGGGCAATAGTCGGTATAATCTTAAAGGCACATAATGAGCAACATTGTCGGGTACCACGACATCAACAGGAAAAAGGGTAACATCATTAGCAGTTTCCTCGTGATCATAATCCTCATTCTCATCCAACTCACCTTCTTCCCCCATACTCTGCAATCTCATCAGGCTCCATCAAGTCTCCCATCCAACGAGGCCGATATTTTATAGGCTAGCAAGACCACAGACAAGTGTCGAGTCTAATGGCTACTCGACTAGAGCATCATCGGGATGAGGAGTCTGGTTCCTTATATCTAAAGAGTAAAACTCAAGAAGTCCCGAGAATCTCTCGGCTGCATAGAGATACATCTTTTTATACCCCTGCTTCATATACTTTGAGCCGCACCTCAAAGACATGTAGGTCCAAGCATTTGAAGCAATGAAGTCTTTCAAACCAGCTACACGTTGAGCATCAGTAGGAGTCTAAAGAAGAAGACGATGATCCGAAATCAAATGCAACAAACTAACAATCATAACCGACCAAGTCAGCTGTAGTAACATCTTTCACTAGTTGTTCCTTTAATGCCACGATGGTCGCTTTCGACTTTCTGTCTTCCTCCACATACGCCTTATTGGCTGCCTGGTATTTATTAAGGGTGCTATCCTGCCTACCAAGTTGATCCAAAATAGACTAATCATCGATCAAAAGCTCAATGCGAACAACGTCAAGCTCTTCTTTGGCATTGGTAGCTTCGTCGACATACCTCATCAATTTGAGTTATTCAACTTAATTTTTAGCCAACTTTGATTTATTTCTGGGCCAAATTAGACTTACTAACAAGGTGTTAAAACCAAAAATGACAGATAATGCCTTCTAAATGGGTCCATGGCTGTAACTCTCGGCTCAAGTTTGCAACATGCTCGTATCCTACGACCACCTTACAAAATTAGAGGACTTGTATCATATCGTATTTTGTATGGTCAACTGGATCATGACACATGACTCCACAATGCCAAGAAAAATAGAGGAAATTTTTCAATGTTCTAGCAAATAAGTCGAATTGGACCCATATCAGTAAGAGTTGAAGGACCAATTCGAGTTAAGGCCTATTTCGAGTTAAAGAGCTAGTTCGTGTTGGAGGCCCCACGCGACTTAAAGGTCTAATTTAAGTTGAATATCTAGTTTGAGTTGAAGGCCCAATTTGATTAAAGGTCTGATTTGAGTTGAAGAGCTAGTTTGAGTTGAAGGCCCCATTAAACTTAAGGGTCTGATTTGAGTTGAAGAGCTACTTCGAGTTGAAGGCCTAATTCGAGTTGAAGAGCCAGTTTGAGTTGAAGGTCTAGTTCAACTTGTACAGCTAACCATGTCCGTAAAAGTCGGGGCCCACAAGGCCTAGTCCGATAATTAAAGAAATGTTAAGACTATAAATACTCGGCTAATCATCATTAGTGTGACAACTTTTCAGAGATAACCTTAACGACTCGATTTGAAAGCCTAACTCGAGTTAAAGACCTGATTCGAGTTGAAGAGATTGAATGTAACGGCCCTAAAATTTGAAAGAGAACAATACAAATTTAAATTTTTTAGTTTAGTCCCTAAACTATTAAAAATACCATTTTGACCCCAAATTGTTTTAAAGATTTGCAATTTAGTCCTAGATTCAATGACAGGTTCACGGTAGTCTTCTATACACTTGATTTATTCTTAAATTAGCTTTTCAAATTCTAAGTTATAGTTATTGTTTTAAAATTAGCTTAAATGGCTAAATATTTTTGCTATTTATATAAATATGTTTATAAAACTTTATCTTATCATTATGGTTATTTATTAATCAAACAAAGTTATTAAGTTCTAAATTATTTGAGATGAACATCTGACCTAAAATCACATACCATGATATGATAAGACATGTTGAGAAAAAAATATATATGATAAGTGAACAACTAAGCAAGTGGACAACTTGTTGCATGATTGTACAATTGCTGTCTGCACTTCAGATCTGTATTCAAACAGTTTTCGTGGCCTTATTAACTGAGATTCATGTATTTTTTTTTTTATTATTTTCAACCATTTTGAGTCTAGTTTCTTAGAAAAATTGTTTCAGAATGTTTTCCATCGGCCTTGTACCTTAAAACGGCCAAAACTTTTCATTGCACAGAAAAACTGCTTTCAAATTCGATCACTAAAAACATCGTAGCTCATCCAAAACACGTCCAAAAATTATGAAATTTTAGATCCAAATTCCCCTTAAGTTAGGCATGTTTCATATTCAGACACCATGTCCAAAGGAGAAGTTTATGAAGGCCGAAAGCAAGCAACAGTTAGCCTCTGTCTAGAAATTCCAAAAACAGCTTCTATCACACAAGGATTTTTACAAAATAGTAAAACTCTTTCTTTATCACTCATACTCCATGAAATTATTCCTATATATATTTTTATTCTTTAAAAATATTCAACTATGATATTCATTGGTTTACAAAGGTCAATTTAGTATAAAAATCTAAGCATGTCACTACTTTAGTTATTTGTTTTAGAACGCTATGTAACATTTCACTAATCTCTTTATACAATTGCTTAATATGAAGAGTTGAAATGTGTACATAATGAATTCATGATAGATATACTATATTGAAGGTTATTTAAGCAACTCACTCATTAGATCATAGTTTAGACGACAAAAATAGTAGTAGTAGAGTATGCTTTATTTTTACTAATGACGTTGCATGTTTTAAGTGATCGTTAGTTTACTTTCATATTAATCCTTTGTATGAATCTTTGATGTATATTAGGACACGATTCTCTCACATTTTACTTAGTTAGTATTAAAGGGTAACCTAATTTATAGTTAGAACAACTTATGAAAAACATAAACTTACTTGCTAATTTTATAACTATTAACACTTTATAAACTATTTAGCTATTGACGAAGTTAACAAGGACAACTAGCGACAATTGTGTGGAAAACGTGAGGTTTGATTTTGATTATTTCTGCCATGTTTGGCACCTGGTCCTGCGGAACTTGGACAAAAAATCATGATTTTATTTCCGAACCGCGATCAATTTCTTTCATCCTTTATATTGCCTTTACTTTCATTTACTTATTCTCGTTGGTGATTCAATTACTTTTATCTATTGTTACATCATGTTCAAATGCTAAATCTCAATGACATGTCAATTCATAATCGTATTACCCGACCTAATATGATAAAATATATATTGATTATTGGATTGTGCAAACGAGCAACGGATATTATCCGACTTACTAGCTCATATGATATTATGTTTCATCCATTGAGCCGCATTTGGGAAGTTGGGTCCGAGATTGTGTTAAGTACTTTTGCATTATACCCATCGATCTAGGCGCCGCGTATAGTCCAGAGTTGATTATATCACGCGGGCTAGATAGACGTATACTCGAGCATGTCTTTTCGTTTTGTTGCGAGGTTTCTCCTCGTTGGGAGGTACAAGGTAGTACACTCATTGATATAAGGTTGGATCTAGTTGTTATGTGCACATGTTCATTTTCATTACTTCATGTTCATATGTTATTAACGCTCAATAGTTATTTCTTGTCATTCTTTACCGTTATAATCATTTTCGTATTCTACTTATTCTTGTTCAATTTACCGCCTAAACCTAAAAATCTCACTAAGTCATTGAACACTTATTCCTCTTTTGTTTTGTCTTTCCATTCCTCAGAATAAAAGGGGACTTACGTGTGGCTGGTGGAAACGGTTTTCCAAATCAAGAAGTTATTTTGCTTAGTGTTATTTTGAGTATGCATTTCAATAATCATAAAGATTTTAAATAACTAAGTATTGTCACTTTTATTCAACTACGACGTCGTTATTTGTATTTTATCAAGACTTCCGCTGTGATATGTAATAAATAGATTTTTTTTATGTATGGTATGATCCTAGCCATGAGACATTTCCTTTAGACTAAATTAATATCAAGTTTGTTTCTGTGTTGTTTGAACATGGGACGAGTTTGATTTTACTAAATCTCGAGGTGCAGTTCTCACATTGAAGGCCCAATTCAATTTGAAGGTCTACTTTGAGTTGAAGGCCATATTTGACTTAAAAGGTTTGATTCGAGTTGAAGAGCCAGTTCGAGTTGAAAGTCTAATCCGACTTAAAGGCGTAATTCGAGTTGAAAAGCCAATTCGAGTTGAATGTCCCATTTGAGTTAAAGGCCTGATTCGACTTATTTAGCGAGTTCAGAGTCGTTTAGTCTATTTCACCATATTTGAAGGCATTTTCGTATTTTGAGTCCTATAACGTGCCCAACTTAGGCATCAAAATGCCATAAATAGCGGAACCTTGCAATGCTCAATCATCAAAACATCAGATACAGAGCCAATAACGAACATCCGATGTGCAAAGACTCACCCTCAAATGGTTGACCTTCACCTCCGACCAAGTTCATCAGACATCTAGAACAATGAACTACGTTTGGTTTGATTCCCTACACGGGATATGTAGGAAACTTGGTTTAACGTCAAGTTCAGTCCATAATCAACATACTTCCCAATCTATAGTGATTTCTAGCCTGACTTAGAAGCCATCAACTATCATCAACTAACTTTGACATCAATGTGCCTTTGCTTGGTCAGTCACATCCTAGCTCACGTGCCGTGTTTCTAGTGCAGGCTTCTTGAACTCAAAGCTAGCTTGGAACCAGTCAAGAGCTTGAGCTAGTCTAACGTGGAGTTATTAGTTAGGAGAAGAAATTTCCCCCGCATCAGGGGCAATGTGGAGTCGAGCCAATAGATGGTAGGAGCAAGTTGTTTAGGCTACATTAATTAATTAATACGAGTCTCTTCTCTTGTGAGCTTTTTGAAACTATAAAAATCTTTTGCATGTGTTAGTACATAATTTTTGTGTTTAATCTTGTGTCAAGACAAAGGTCAAATTCTCTATTTTAGAATTGTACATAGTCTATCACCGTAAGTCGACTCTTTTAGCCTCACTTGCAATACAATTAAGAAGCCAACTACCAAACTAACATTTTTTGAAAAAGTAGTTTTCTAACTAAGAGCCCATTTGGATAGCTTTTGAGCAACATTTTCCTGAAATATATGTAAACATTTTTAAAAAGTTACTATTCACAAAAAACTCGTTTGGACATCTTTGCAGCAATAAGGAATAAAGTTTTTCATGAAAAACTTGTTTACCTAGTAGGCACATCACTCTCCCTATGCTCGGGTCTCTCCATCACAACATGGGAACATCTTGGCTAACATTAAGGTTAGGATCCATAAGCTGATAAGTGGGACTCGTACCAATAAGAATTTGCCACTTGTCCAATGATGCAAACTGTGGCTGCCTTCCTCACGCGCAGTAAACTCTTTTCTAATGTCTCTCTCCTCTCTCCTCTTTCCTCTTTACTTGCAAAATAAATACGCAAAAGTGGAAAATATATCATGCATTTGACAGTTAAGGACATTTGATAATTAATTTGTAAATTTAGTCCCACATAATACTTAACCAGTAAATTTGTCAACATACGTTTTAGCCAAACATCAAATAAAATTAAGAACGTGATTTACTAACAATTATAATTCTGATTTTCAAACGGTTTAGATCCTAATGTTGACATTATCATATTTCCGAAACAAGCCCTGTAACTTTAGAAATATGAAGATTATTTCTCCAATTTTGTATTAATTATGGCTTAACCAATTCTTCTTTTTCTTTTTCTTTTTTTTTTAATTTTACAAAGCCTTCAAACCTAACCTCGAAATATAGCATTACATCTGTAACTCAATTTTGATATATACATCTAACCTCTGGATTTGGAGTGTTGATGTTAGTAACAAAATGCAACACTTTCTTTGGTTGCTGTCTATGGAGAAATTGGCTACGAACTTCCTCATATTTAAAAGAAAGGCGGCTTACACTGCCATGTGCTCACTGTGTGATTACCATGAGGAGACTGGCTTGCATTTGTTCAGATATTGTAAGGAGGCACGAGCAGTTTGGGAGGAACTTATTCACCCGGAGGACAAACCTTTGTTTGACATGCTGGAGGATAATGTTTGGCTGAAGGAGAACTTAACTAAGCTTCAGATCAGAAACAAGCTGGAACCTCGGGCTCAATGGCAGTGGATCTTCATGGCCACCTTGTGGATATGTTGGAAGCATAGAAATGCTAGAGTTTTTCATTGTCTAGAGAATAATATTCAGAGCAGGCTTATCCAGATTCGGAGATTGAGTTTTGAACTCTTTTGTGGAAGGAGGAAGCTTTCTCCAGAGAGGACTAATTGCAAATGGAAGAAACCAGAGTCAGGTTGGCATAAGTTGAATACTGATGGCAGTTTGAGTTGGTCTGCAAATTTGGGCAGAGCTGCAGGAGTGTTAAGGCCGGACAACGGCCAATGGTGTTGGGGTTTTACTCAGAGTATTCAGGCCCCGACCGTGGATGAACTGGAACTGATGGCTCTCAAAATAGGTCTGCAGCAGGCTTGGAGAATCAGAATTCAGAAGCTGGAAGTGGAGGTAGATTCTATGGTTGCGTTTAAGCTCGTTTCAGGAGATGATCAGCCTGTACCGAACCTTCTTTACCTTACCGAGGAGTGCAAAAAGCTGTTAAGACTACCATGGGATTTGAAGTTCAAATGGACACCAAGAACATGCAACAAAGTTGCTGATGCTTTAGCTAAAATTGAGGTTAATGTTAATGAATGTGTCATCTTATGGGATGAACCACC
Organism: Linaria vulgaris; assembly: GCA_948329865.1. Lineage (NCBI taxonomy): Eukaryota > Viridiplantae > Streptophyta > Magnoliopsida > Lamiales > Plantaginaceae > Linaria > Linaria vulgaris. The sequence goes on along the minus strand of OX415249.1, from coordinate 54,920,475 downwards.
TTCTAAGTATATTTGTTCTTTAGTTGCTAAAGACATGTTTTAGTTATGTAGTTACTCTCTTATTTACCAAAAAAAAAAAAAAATTTGATATATACATATATATTTAACCAAACAAAATAATGTTACATATATATATTAATTAGACAGAACTCACTGAACAAAATTTATATACTAAGATTCACTGATATTTCTATATTTGTTTATTCTTTTGGTAAATTGATATTTATTTTTACGGCAGAACTAAAATTCATCCCAAATCTTTTTTTTTTTATTTATCAGTCATCTCATCCTACAATAATGCCTGTTTAAATAGTTTATGGACCCTAACCTTAAAGTTAGCCAAGATGTTTGCAATAGGGAAAACTTATGTATAAGACTAGAGTGGACTGCTGCATGACACTACTCTTTCTCTGATTTTTCTAACTCAGTCATTTACTCAGACTTAAATTTAAAAGCTGCTACTTTAGTTAATTAATCAATGAGAGTATCTTCTATTGTGAGCTTTTTGGGAATATTAAAATATTTTGCTTGTGTTACTACATAGCTTCTTGGGACTACAAAAATCTTTTGCGTGTGTTATAAATTATAATACAAAGACTTCTGTTTAATCTCGCGTCATAGCAAAAGTTGAAGCTCCCCATTTTAGAATTGTACATTGTACTCCCCATTTTAGAATTGTACATTGTATATTCCCGTAAGGTAACTGTTTTAGCCCCACAACAATATAATTCAGACGTCAATTACCAAACTAACATCTTTATAAAAATAAGATTTTAACTAAGCCCCTGTTTGAATAGCTTTTGAGTAACATTTTCTTAGAAAATTTTAAAACCATTTATTTTTACAAACTGGTTCGAACCGGTCGAACCACTGGTCCGACCGGTATAACACAATATATTATAAAAATCATAAATATATAAAAAATATATATTGCTACATAATTTTATTAGTATCAATTTTAGGAAACGAGAAGGTATAAATTTGTTTCTTCACTCTTAATTGATATGTTTCTAATCATAAAATAATTTAATTCATTTAGTTAATTTGTTATTTAAAAATAAAGAAAATTAAATTAGAGTATTTGATTAACATATAATAATTAAAAGATTAAACTACGCATGTAGTGGTTTAAGTTTAAACAAATATGCATAATATTTCATGAATTCTAATTATTAAAGTGTTCGAAAAAAAATAATACTAGTCTAAGAACATCTACCATATAGAAGAAAATAAAATAAAGATGCTTTATAATATAATACTACTAAGTTATAAAAATAATAGCATAATATATTTATTTTATACGAGAAAAGTACATTCTAACTATTTATTATATATATTAATAAGTGTGAACACTACCAATTCTATTGTAAATCAATTGGTTAAAGCAACTAATATTTACTTAGAGGTCTAGGGTTCAACTTCACTCCTATGAAAAAGTTAAATTTTTATAAAGTAATATACAAACCGGTTCAACCATTACCAAATCGGGTCACTGATTTTCGGTTCTTGACCGGTTCTTATCGAATTTGACCGGTTCTTAAAGTAACCGATTTTGGAACTCAACCAGACCGGTCAAGCTACAGTCACCGATTAAACCGATTGGATCGGCCGATTCGGTCCGATTTTAATAACAGTGCTTCCACATGCTCTTGGATGTTGACATCCCACATTTTTCTCTTTCCATCACATCACAAATAAGAACGTATTCTATATATTTTATATTTGTTATTAGTAATAATGACAAATCACCTACCTCTTTTTATTATTTATCTAGTTACTTTCTTACCCATTTTATCACTTTTATATGTTTCTTCTTATTAATATATTTTGATTTTGATTGATCAATTGTACATATTATACCACTATTATTTTTTTAAAATTTGCATGGTTTTTTAATTTTACATTTGAGTTTTAACATTTTTAGAAAAGTATAAATTATTTATAACCAAATCAACCCACACCAAAACTACCAAATGTATAAAACTGATATTTTATTTTACGGCAAAGATTGTTAGGGATAGGGTTCTATTCGAGCTAGAACGAGCTCCAAGAATTATTTAGGAGAGAAGAGAGAATAATAATTATATTTAACTAAGATTTATTGTTCTTCAATGAATAAAAATTACAAGACTTGACTATTTATAATAAGACTAATAATCCTTAACCGAATAAACCTAGACTACTAAAGGAAATAGAAATCTAATAGTATTCTAATTAAATAAAGATTCCTAATTTAAGACCAAGATAACTTAATTAACTAATTTTCATAATCCCTAAGCCATGTGGGCTTATTCTTTATACGACTGGGCCTATACTATTAGTTGTATTCTGTTGGGCCGTATCAATGCCCGCCTCTGAAAAAGTGGCCTTGTCTTCAAGGCCCAGTTGCAGCTCTTTACTACCCAATTGTCCTTGGCCCAGTTATAGCTCTTCACGGCCCAATAGTCCTTGGCCCAATGATATAAAGCCTTGAGTGTCACTTGAAGAGTCATTAGGGTTCTCATTCTTTTCCCCAACATAATCAGCCGTCCCCTTAGGGTTCCTCCCCATTTCTTCCCTTCCCACCATTTCCGCCCCCAAATGAGGTTCTTCACCGCGATTCCCCCTTCTGCCATCTTCCTCACCCAAAAGCTTCTCCAAAGCCGATTCCTCAACCCACGACGCGTCTTCAAGAGAAGATCCCATCCAAGAGACCAAACATTCCGTTACTCTTTGCCCATTTTGCCACACCACCCGTCGATCCAACAGTTGTTCGGGCGGCGAAATGAGAACATCCTCCTCGTTCAACAGCGGTAACACGGTGGTGGTGTCCGGTGGAGGCCCGTGATGTGGTCGAAGGAGCGACACGTGGAAGACACGGTGGATCCATGACCCGTAAAAGCGGGGGAGACAGCTTGTGAAAGCCTGCACGACGAATCGAGATCTGTTGGTAGCTGGGCAACTTCAGGTATACCCACTGTCCGATTTCGAACGTTATGTCCGATCTATGTTTGTTAGCTTGATTATTCATACGTTGTTGTGCGGTGTGCAAACTACTCTTGATTTTGTTGAGCATGTGAGACCTAACTGTGAGTGTCGTGTCAATGGCTTGATTAGTGGATGTACCTGTTATCAGGGGCGGAGCCAGAAATTTGACCTAGGGGGAGTGGGGGGGAATTGTTGAATGATCGTTATAACTATTTTGTTGCATTTTTTTAAAAATATATATAATTCTATTATAACTAATTACTTGGCTAAGAAACTATACTATAATTGTTTTTGTAAAAATTGATAACCCCCTTCCATTTTTCTTTTTCTTTTTGAATAGAATGGATTCATTTACCTTCAGGATACATAAACAATTTTTAATTTGTTCGATTATGCAGATCATAGAAATAATTGATTATAAAAATAATTAGTCAAACAGAAAAAAAAGCTACAAGATCAATTCACACTAACTTGTCTTTAAACTACGTATATAAACATGTCTAGGAATATGAATTTAAATCTTCTCATTAATAAATATATATGAAACTTCGTCAGAATAAATCATGTTTATTTGTATTAGATCACATTTACTCATTCAAACAAAGAAGAATTGTCGTGACAATGATCTTTCCATAAATCAAGATGATCCATCCCTAAATTGAATCTAACTCATATAATTAAGGTAGAGATAAATAGATAATATATATACAAATCTCTAAAAATCTCCAAAGATTACACATTATAACTACTGTAAATTTTTACTATCTACCTATCTACTCACAAAATATATAATATATTAGCATAAAATAATTATGTATATCAGTATATACATATACATATTTAAGGGGTGGGCCAGTGCACTGGCGCTTGTTTTAGTTTCTTCACGTTTGTCATTAGCCGTGTCCACTTGGATTTGGCCTGCGAATATTATTAGATTATGCTACGTATTATTAGACTATATATAAAAGTAGTACTTTGATAGATATCTATAGATATATATAGTTTTTTTTATCAGAGGGGAACACCTTTCTATATATATATAGAACAATATTCATGCATAACAGTAGTATTAAATAAACAATTTGCAAAATGTTGGGGGGTGCGGTTGCCCCCACACGCACCCCTGTGGCTCCGCCACTGCCTATAGCCAGACCTATCTGTAACATAAATCCTTAAGACTCTAATGACCTACCGCGCTAGCGATCTCAGTCTGATTTTCAATCATTTTAGAAGATAGATTAAGTCTGCAATCTAATTTATTCATCCATTCGTGTTGACAAGATGTACTTAGAAAAGATTGCATTTGTGTGATCTAAATATGTGCGTGACTATGTTAATTGGTCATTGTCACAAACCACGTGTATATATAGATAGTCTAACATCTACACTTTGGCGGTCCCCGTATTGGTGCTTCTATTTTTCAAGCGAGAGTTAATCCTAACATGCAGCAATCAATAAAAAACCAATCTAGACACATGAACACGCGAATAAATACTCATGGAAAATAAATATACATATGCATAAATCATAGCTAATTCTCTACTCTAAACACGAAGTAATATAGCTACTCATAATCTCGAGTTTAACAGCAATAAAAGAGTTCAACAACATATTTGAAGAAGAACGATTAAAAAAAACTTTGCAGATCTGGTGGAACGTTGTTTCTTTCAATCTTGGGGACTGCTTTTCTTTGTCTCCTTCTTTAAAACTCTCGACTCTCTTGACTTTAAGAATAAAACTATGGAATAATTACTTGAATGGTGTTTTCTCGACTCTTTCCTCACACTTCTCTCTTAATTCTCTCTTTCACAATTTTTGGGACAATGTTATTCTCTTTTGTATCATGGACGCTTGTGTACCATTTTTTATCTAGATCGGACCTACTTTTATAGAATTTCATGTTGCTCTAGGTTAGATCTTCAGTCGACACTTAAACTCATGAAATTTACATTTTTTACCCTATGTCGTGCTGCATATCTGAGTGGAGCGCGGCCCGCTCAGGTCTCAACATGCGGAGCAATAGCCACGTTGCTCCCGACACTGTTGCGCTATGGTTTAGGAGCACAGGCCGCGCTGCTTCCGGCGCTGGTCGTGCTGCTTTCGATCTTGCAGTGCGGTAGTTGGGCTTCCTTGTGTGAAATTAGGGTTGCACTTCTCATCTTCGTAGCGTCGTTGCGCTACGTTGCGGCTCGTGGTGCTGCCATGCAGTCCCCTTTAGTCTTCAAACTCATATAATCACTTTTTCATCTATTTTGTGCTCTTTTTCATTATTTTTTCTTGACTCGACTCAAAACTACAAAAGACAACATAACATAAATTACTAGAATTGCTACAAAACATAACAAAGATCATGTAAAAAGGCCATTAAAATTGTATCAAATAAACACTCATCAGATACGCCGTCGAAGATTTCGGCAGGCAAAAGAATCCTCCTCCCACGCGTGAGTGATTTAGTGCGTGAATGGTCTTTATGGCTTTTTTTTGGCAGTCTTGTTGTTATTTTATGATATTATAATTTAGAAATATGGCACACCATTCAATATATCAACGTAGACATTATTAAGGACGACATGTAGAAAAAAAAACGTATTGAGTCCGTTCAGTGACCTCAATGGCATTTTTTTATTTTGAAAAGATAATGAAGTTTTTTATGGCCTAAAAAGATTAAGTGGAAATAACATTTTTCAGTAATTATAACGGGCAAAAAAATGAAATTTGCTTTTTAGTAAATAACTAAAAAGTAGATAACTTGTGTTAGAAAAAAAATTAAGTTGGCCCCCTATGTTGGCATCATTTCAAATTCAATTTGTTATATTGGAAAATTTCAATCGAAATTCACCAAGTTGGCACAAGTGTCAATCTTGACTCAACTTTGACACGTATTGACGAAATTGCAATGCAAGCAGCGCCACGCCTATATTTTTAATACGCCGACAAAAAATAATTCAAAGTTCGCCCTCTATATTGGCACAATTTCAGTTTCAATCCAGTATAATGTCAAATTCCAACATAAGTCCTCTAAGTTGACATTGTTGTCAATCTTGACCCAATTTTGATACACATAGCCGAAATTGTCGCGCAAACAGCACCACGCGGATATTTTGTACGCTTTAATTTTAATTTTATTTTTATTTTTAAAACTTTCAGGCCATTTCTTTGTTTGTTTCTTAAAATTTTCCAATTTTTTTTTAAATAAATTGTGTTTATTAACGAAGTTGGAAATGAATTTTTTTTGTTGCTTTAGTATTTTCTAATTTATTGAGTTTGAACATGTGTATTATGTTTAATTCATTGTTATTCATACTAAATATATACTGCCTAAAAGTTAAACTTGAAATCTTATTCAAAAAAAAAAAAACTTGCGAGGGTTTTAAAAATTGTAAGATATTACTAAAATTAGATCAAATATCAGAATATATATCAATATTCATTTCAATCACTTTTTAAAAATTCTAGAGAACGTTTAATTAGAAAGTAGTCTAAAACCCATCAATACTGTGAGGTCCCAAACTCTAAGGTCTCGTTTAGGTCTCCGACTAGGATTTGTAAATTTTCAATTCGAACCTTAACGCTACCTCGGAGAGGCTCACTAAAATGGAACCATAATAAAGCCAAATACAAACTTATTTATTACAGCAGAAGCTTTCAATATTCATAGAGTTTATTATTACAATCCACACAAAACTCAAAAAACATCGAATACATAATAAAACACACAATTATTAGAAATTTATTTTTATTTTCACACACTTTAGTTTTATTTTAAATCCACACGTCCACCGTAGTTTGATCCAGCCACCTTGTTAAGCCTTGCTTACTCTGAGGAATGGACAGACAAAATAACAGAAGATGTAAGTCTTTGGTGACTTAGTGAGATTTTCAGTAACAATAACAAATATGTGAAATTTGATATGGTATGAAAGGGAAAACATTAGAACTGAAAGTTAAAGAATAACAAACGAATAACAAGATAATGAACTCATGCATCTCATATAACATATTCAACCTTATTTCATCCAGTATACTACCTTGAACCTCCCAACGAGGAGCGACCTCGCAAATAGATCAGGAGACATGCTCGAGTACATGTCAACCTAGCACGCGGTTACAGCCAACTCCTGACTGCAAGCGGCGTCTAGATAAATGGGTATCGAGCGAATTTACTTAAACCGACAACCCTTGTTGCCCAGCAGTAAACCGTCTCAATCCCTGGGCCCAACTTCCCAAAGGCGTCCCAATGGGTATAACAGATAACAATAAGCTAGTAACCTGGACAATGTCCGTTTCTTTTGAGCTCCATGTCCCGAACATAGTTCGTTGCTCGTTGCACAGTTCAAGAACCAACATGTGGATTATCATATTGGAGAAATTATTGTAATTATGAGAAGGAATAAGAATCCATGATTCAAGGATATTTCAACATTTAATCAAAATGATTAGGTTACGAAAAGAGATCATAAATGAAAACTATTTTGTTGAAAGAAGCAGTGTTCTCCATTTAGAGTCAAGAATCACAAGTTCTCAGTCCAAGTTCCTCAGGCCGGGTGCCAAATAGGGCTTAAAAGTATTATAAATCTCACCTACGACAGTAACTTCGTGTTCGGGAAATTCTGCACCGTCTCCTAAATAATTTAAATGCGTTAATAAGTTTAAAATAATAATAACTTTTATAATTTGTTATATCTTCTCGTATGTCCGTCTTATCTTTAGTTACAACCGAGTCAAGAAATAGAAATATGACAAATAATCACATTTTAACTCGGTTCTTGTTATTTTACCGTAAGATTATTAGTTTCTTGTTAAAATCCATGTATGAACTATTTAAGCAAACTTATTTTATTTTACGGTTACCTATTAGTTATAACACAAATAACTTTTATTTTAACATATGACTCATATCGCATAATTTATCGAATTTCCTATGCTTACTACCTATTAACAATACATATTGTTACATATATATAAGGAATCACAAAGGTATAATTTCGTAGAACTAATTTAAGGTGAAGCTTAATTATTAACTTGGAAACAAGTTTATATAATCAAGTTATAAATTAGATCATAAGACAATTTCACACCTTGATCTGGAATTAAGTAGAAATTAACTATGAATATATTTCCTACAACATGTAATTAAAAGAAAAATCATAATTACTACCTATACTTGACTAAAACTTATAATAAATGGGTTTTAACATATCCTCATGACTTTATTAACTACTACATATGATCAATTTTAAGATTAGCATCATTATGCATAGATTAATTTGAAGAATCATAAGATATATGCTATTTATAGCTGAAAATTGCAGCAAGTTTAAAATTACCTTTAATCGACCCTTCTAATCAATTGCAATTCCAAATGTTTTTGAGGGACTTCGTACTAGACACACTTAGGAAGATGTGTAAAGAGCAGTTTTACAAAATATTAAGCCTTGGTATTTTTTCTATATTTTTCAATTCAGGGGTAAAACTAGAAATTTTGGGAAGAATTAGAATTTGAGCTTTTTCTCACAAATTTTGTGTTTATGAACTTCTGGAAAAATTTTATATGAGTAGAGGACGAAAAATGGGAGAACTTTAGTGAAGAAAGTATATGCAAACTCTTAGAGGATTTTGGTGTGGAATTTTTACAAAGAAAAGGCTTGTATTTATAGGCAAATTACATGATTAAAATAATTAACCCATCAACTATTTAAATACTATTTAGATTATTATAGTCAAGTAATCTACTGTATTTTTGAAGAATTTTTCAGCCAAGTTTGATGTAACAATTTGTTTTATAAATATATATTATCATAAATTATATTAAATTATTATTATGTAGACTTTGTTTTCTCCATTCTTTTAATGTTTATGCCTATTATGGTCCTACATGTCTCCACCATTATTTCTTGGAATCCTAGGGAAGAAAAAATCTGATTTCACTAGGGGGCCAAATAATGATTTTTTTAAAAGATGAAGGGCTAAAAGGCAATTAACCAAATAATATTTCTTTTTTTTCTTTAAGAAGTATCTATATGATACTTATATTCTTTTATATATATATATATATATATCTACTAGAAAATTTTAGGGATGTTACAATCTCCCCTCCTAAAAGGAATCTGGTCCCCAGATTTCTAACCTGAATTTTCGAAGAGGTATGGGTAATGTTTCCGCATATCTTGCTCAGGCTCCCAAGTAGCTTCTTCAACTTGATGGTTTCTCCATAGAACCTTCACAATTGGAATTTTTCGATTCTAGAGTTCTTGAAACTTTTTATCAAGAATTTTGATGGGTTTCTCCTCGTAGGATAAATCACTCTTGATTTGAATAGCATCAGGAGTAATTATATGAGATTCATCAGGATAATACTTCTTCAACTGAGATACGTGAAACACGTCATGAATTCCTGTTATATTTTGAGGAAGTATCAATCGATAAGCTAAGTTTCCAATCCTTTCTGAGATCTCAAAGGGTCCTACATAGCGTGGACTTAACTTTCCCCCTTTACCAATTATTTTAAACCCTTTTCGAGGTGATAGTTTGAGGAACACATGATCTCCAACCTCAAACTCAAGGTCTCTCCTTCGCTTGTCGGCATAACTCTTCTGGCGATCTTGAGATGCCTTGATCCGCTGCTTGATTAGTTGGACTTTATCAATAGCGTCCTGTATAATCTCGTGCCTCGTAAGCCTATGTAGACCATCAGGAATAGTTTGGAGTTCATCCAAATCCCAATGAATCGGTGATCTGCATTTTCTACCATATAGAGCTTCATATGAGGCCATTTGGATAGACGCCTGATAACTGTTGTTGTAGGAAAACTCTACCAAAGGTAAATGTTTATTCCAGGCTCCGCCAAAGTCAAGTACACATGCCCGCAACATGTCTTCTAGGAAACAAATTGTGCGCTCAGATTGTCCATCTGTCTGAGGATGGGACGCGGTGCTAAATTTAAGCTTAGTCCCAAGACTATCTTGTAATTGTTTCCATAGTCGCGATGTGAACTTGGGATCCCTGTCAGACACAATGCTTATTGGGATCCCATGCAGTCTAATTATCTCTCTTTTATAGAGATTGGCCAATACTTCCACTTTGTAATTGGTCCCAACTGGCAGAAAATGAGCTGACTTGGTGAGTCTATCCACAATAACCCAAATACTATCATAGCCTCCTCTAAGGGTAGGAAGGGCAGTTACAAAGTCCATGGTGATGTGTTCCCACTTCCAATCGGGTATAGGAAGGGGTTGTAGTTTCCCGGCTGGGTGTTGATGCTCGGCCTTGATTAACTGGCAAGTCATGCACCTTTTTACATAGTCTGCAACATCTCTCTTTAGTCTATTCCACCAGAAATGTCTTTTTAGATCTTGATACATCTTGGTGCCTCCAGGATGGACCGTATACTTGGACTTATGTGCTTCTTCTAGTAATTGAGTCCGTAGTTTATAGGGTACACAGATGCGACTCTGGTACATCAACAATCCCATAGGACCGATGTGAAATTCAGAGTCTTTCTTAGATTCCATCAGAGATTTATGTTTTTCAATTTCTTCATCTCCCTGTTGGGCTTTTAAAATCTCCATTTGGAACTCTGGTTGAATTATTAACCCCGCTATGTGTGCTTGTGATTGGATCATAATGCCTTCTTTCCTTACCATCAAGTGGTCTAGTTTTGCTTTCCTACTCAAAGCGTCTGCTACCACGTTGGCCTTCCCAGGGTGATACAAGATGGAACAATCATAATCTTCTAGGAATTCCATCCACCGTCGTTGTCTCATATTCAAATCCTTTTGGGTAAATATATATTTCAAACTTTTATGGTCTGTATATACCTCAAAAGTTGTCCCATACAGATAGTGTCTCCACTTTGCTAATGCAAACACAATTGCTCCTAGTTCCAAATCATGCGTCAGGTAGTTTTGCTCACTTGGCTTCAGCTTTCTCGACGCATAAGCAATGACTTTTCCATTTTGCATTAGTACACACCCTAAACCCTCTTTAGATGCGTCAGTGTAAATTACAAATCCTTTAGAGCCTTCAGAGAGAGCTAAAACTGGTGCTGAAGTCAATCTCACTTTCAACTCTTGAAAGCTTGCCTCGCACTTTTCGTCCCAATGGAAAGGTTGGTTATTTTGAGTTAATCGGGTGAGTGGTGCAACTATCTTTGAAAAATCCTTAACAAATCTTCGATAGTATCCTGCTAAACCCAAAAAGCTACGAATTTCTGTAACATTTTTGGATTGTTTCCAGTTTAGTATCGATTCAATCTTAGAAGGATCAAATTCTACTCCTCTTTCAGAGATTACATGCCCCAAGAAAGCTACTCGTTCTAACCAAAACTCACATTTACTAAATTTGGCATAAAGCTTGTTGTCTTTAAGAACTTGCAGCACAATTCTTAAATGGTGTGCATGGTCATCCTTGGTCTTCGAGAATACCAAAATATCATCGATAAAGATAACTACAAATTTATCCAAATATGGTCGAAAAATCCTATGCATCATATCCATGAAGGCTGCAGGAGCGTTCGTAAGCCCAAACGGCATTACGACAAACTCAAAGTGACCATATCTAGAATTGAACGCAGTCTTGGAGATGTCCTCCTCCCGAATCTTTAATTGGTAGTAACCTTGCCTCAAATCCAATTTGGAATAAACTTGTGATCCTTGTAATAGATCAAATAACTCGTCGATATGAGGTAGAGGATACTTATTTTTTATGGTAACACTATTAAGACTGCGATAGTCAATACACAGTCTTAGTGTCCCATCTTTCTTTTTAACAGACAAGACTGGTGCACCCCAGGGTGATGTACTCGGCCGTATAAATCCTTGATTCAGAAGATCTTGCAACTGGATTTTTAACTCCTTTAATTCTGCCGGGGCCATACGGTATGGAGTTTTTGAAATAGGTGTGGTATTCTGATGTAACTCAATAACGAACTCTATCTCTCGATCAGGAGGGAGGGAATCTAATTCTTCAGGGAATACCTCTGGATATTCCTTAACCACCGGTACGTTCTCTAGCTTATCTGTATCTTTGGGTTTATTTATTAGATAAGCTACAAATCCAAAAGCCCCAGCTCGAATGAATCTTTTAGCTTCAATAAATGAGATACTAGAAATTGAAGTGGGTTCTGGAGAACGATCCAAGGCAACAGTTTTACCCAACTTTATCTCTTTAGTATAACAATTTACCTCAGCTCGGTATTTGTACAACCAATCCATCCCTAAGATTACGTCGTACTTGTACATTGGAAACTGTATTAGATTACCGGGATACTCAATCCCATTTATCAGAATCGGACATTCTTTATACATAATATCAGTTACCAAACTAGCACCCACTGGTGTGCTTATCTCAATTAGGTATGGTAAACGTTCACTTTGAAGAGATAATCGTTTAGCAAAAGATGACGTAATAAAGGAATGGGTAGCTCTGGGGTCATATAAAACTTTCCCGACATGGTCAAGTATTAGAATGTTACCTTCAACTACTGCATTTGGGTCAACTTCCTCTTCAGTTGCTTCTAGAGCGTATGCACGGGCTTGAATTTTTGGCTTTCCAGATTGCGATGGAACAATTGGAGTTGAATTTGCTCTTTTAGGGCAATCTTTGATAAGGTGTTGGTCACTACCACATGCAATGCATCTTCCATGCTTCTTCCAGCACGTTGCCTCATTATGGTTTGGATTTCCACAGAACGAGCAAGGTCCTTTTGGAGATGCATTTGCCTGAGACAATGGAGCTTGTTGCGCTGAGTTGATTGGTTTGGTTTGGTTGTTGCGGGGATGCTTATTACCATGGCTAGATTTTCCTCCACCTTGAGGTTTTCCATCATTCGATCGATTTCTTTTTACCCTCTCTTCAATCCTCACAAGTTCTTTTATCTCGGCTTCCACACGAAGTGCTTTTTCTACCGCCACATCATATGTAGTTAAATCGATTAAAATCACTGCCCATCGGATTTCTAATTTCAGCCCTTCAATAAACTTTCTTACCCTTCTCTCTTCATCTTCCAGATAGTGTGGCGCGTATTGAATTAACCGAGTAAATTTAGTCTCATATTCAGAAACAGTCATCGATCCTTGGATTAAATTCAAGAATTCCTTCTCTCGACGAGTTCGCACTACTTGAGGAATATACTTGTTGTAGAACTCTTTGACAAAGTTATTCCAAGTGCGTGGAGTTCCATCATACTTCCATCGTTGATCTAATATGCGCCACCAGTAACGTGCAGCATCCTCAAGGCGAAAAGCGGAAAAATTGACTTTCTTCTCTTCAGTATAATTGGTAACACCAAAGATCTTTTCCATCTCTTCGATCAAAGATTCAGCTATGCGGTCATCAGGCTCCCCTAAAAACTTAGGTGGTTGAAGGCGAAGGAACCTTTCAAACTGTTGGTCTTCTGAGTTCGAATTTGTCCTATCTGTATTTGCTTGAGCAATTTACATAAGTTGGTTTTGCATCATTGCATACATTGGTGGAACAGTTTGGCCATGCTCTGGATGCATTTGTGTTTCAGTTGTTTGGCCATTGGTGGTGTTGTCGGGGTCAGAGGACTCGTCGTTGTTATTTTGTGGCGTCAAGTGTCCTATTCTTCCCATGTTGTTCCTTTCACCGGGGCTAGTCATTCTACATTAGATTTATACATAAGATTCATTTATTTTATATAGTTCTGATCACAAAATATTCTTGCATAAATAATAAGATAATTATTTCACAATAATACCACACTTTATTTTACATGTTTTCACCCTTGCACATAAGTCACATATTACAAAGGAAATTCAAGTTATTAGGCACCATACAGTAAGACAAATATAATATTGCACACAACTTATAAGTACTATGTGTACTAGCACACTTCTCAGGTATTTAAGGACCGTGGAGTTATTCACACGTTCATATTTTCGTCAGGTTTCTCTAAGAGTCAGGTGCTGGGATCTTCCTCGGGTTCCTCTTCTGGTTCCTCTTCCGATTCCTCTTCTGGCTCTTCCTCGGGTTCCTCTTCTGGTTCTTCTTCAGGATTTACGGGTATCCCTGTCGAGCCATCAACGTGCGGTATACCGCTACCATCCATAGCCTCCATAGGTATCCCATTTACATAATTAGTAGGAAAAACATTCATGGGGAATGACTCTACTCTTTCCATAACTGCCCCATATCCATGTGTGATTATATCATCAATAATATTAATTTCTTGGAGCAACAAATCCTTAATATTTGGGTCTAGTGGTAATGGGCTCAAAGCACAAAATATGCTAGCTAGGTTTTGTCCTAGTTGGTCTAAATGACTCATACCATATTCGTGCATCATTTGTTGATGGATTATCATTCTATTGTTTTCAACTTCTAGGTGTGTGATATACGAGTTTTGATATTCTCTATACATCATTAATTCTCTGTGTAGAATGTGATTCTCTCTACGTAATGCCTGGTTTTCAACGGACATCTCAATCAAATGATGATTTAGTTCAGATGCCGAAAATCTTGCCTCGTCCCTTTCCTGTAAGACACGATCTCGATCATCCTCTAGATCTTTAACTACCCGGTCAGGATAGTGTCCAATGAGCCCTGCACCAGTAAAATGATGTGTGTGCGCTGGGTCATCTCTACGAACATATAACGGTTTCGGATGACCATTTGTCAATGGTAGACAATCTAGGTACAAGTTATTATGTACGTCCATCTTCGCCAAAATACCTAAGATTTAATTCACAATGATATATCAATATTTTTAACACATCAAATTTTTTATTATTATTATTATTACTACTTTTTTTTTTCTTTCCAGAAACATGTACCGGCTCTGATACCACTATTGTGAGGTCCCAAACTCTAAGGTCTCGTTTAGGTCTCCGACTAGGATTTGTAAATTTCCAATTCGAACCTTAACACTACCTCGGAGAGGCTCACTAAAATGGAACCATAATAAAGCCAAATACAAACTTATTTATTACAGCAGAAGCTTTCAATATTCATAGAGTTTATTATTACAATCCACACAAAACTCAAAAAATATCGAATACATAATAAAACACACAATTATTAGAAATTTATTTTTATTTTCACACACTTTAGTTTTATTTTAAATCCACACGTCCACCGTAGTTTGATCCAGCCACCTTGTTAAGCCTTGCTTACTCTGAGGAATGGACAGAGAAAATAACAGGAGATGTAAGTTTTTGGTGACTTAGTGAGATTTTCAGTAACAATAACAAATATGTGAAATTTGATATGGTATGAAAGGGAAAACATTAGAACTGAAACTTAAAGAATAACAAACGAATAACAAGATAATGAACTCGTGCATCTCATATAACACATTCAACCTTATTTCATCCAGTATACTACCTTGTACCTCCCAACGAGGAGCGACCTTGCAAATAGATCAGGAGACATGCTCGAGTATATGTCAACCTAGCACGCGGTTACAGCCAACTCCTGACTGCAAGCGGTGCCTAGATAAATGGATATCGAGCGAATTTACTTAAACCGACAACCCTTGCTGCCCAGCAGTAAACCGTCTCAATCCCTGGGCCCAACTTCCCAAAGGCGTCCCAATGGGTATAACAGATAACAATAAGCTAGTAACCTGGACAGTGTCCGTTTCTTTTGAGCTCCATGTCCCGAACATAGTTCGTTGCTCGTTGCACAGTTCAAGAACCAACATGTGGATTATCATATTGGAGAAATTATTGTAATTATGAAAATGAATAAGAATCCATGATTCAAGGATATTTCAACATTTAATCAAAATGATTAGGTTACGAAAAGAGATCATAAATGAAAACTATTTTGTTGAAAGAAGCAGTGTTCTCCATTTAGAGTCAAGAATCACAAGTTCTCAGTCCAAGTTCCTTAGGCCGGGTGCCAAACAGGGCTTAAAAGTATTATAAATCTCACCTCCGACAGTAACTTCGTGTTCGGAAAATTCTGCACCGTCTTCTAAATAATTTAAATGCGTTAATAAGTTTAAAATAATAATAACTTTTATAATTTGTTATATCTTCTCGTATGTCCGTCTTATCTTTAGTTACAACCGAGTCAAGAAATAGAAATACGACAAATAATCACATTTTAACTCGGTTCTCGTTATTTTACCGTAAGATTATTAGTTTCTTGTTAAAATCCATGTATGAACTATTTAAGCAAACTTATTTTATTTTACGGTTACCTATTAGTTATAACACAAATAACTTTTATTTTAACATATGATTCATATCGCATAATTTATCGAATTTCCTATGCTTACTACCTATTAACAATACATATTGTTACATATATATAAGGAATCACAAAGGTATAATTTCGTAGAACTAATTTAAGGTGAAGCTTAATTATTAACTTGGAAACAAGTTTATATAATCAAGTTATAAATTAGATCATAAGACAATTTCACACCTTGATCTGGAATTAAGTAGAAATTAATTTTGAATATATTTCCTACAACATGTAATTAAAAGAAAAATCATAATTACTACCTATACTTGACTAAAACTTATAATAAATGGGTTTTAACATATCCTCATGACTTTATTAACTACTACATATGATCAATTTTAAGATTAGCATCATTATGCATAGATTAATTTGAAGAATCATAAGATATATGCTATTTATAGCTGAAAATTGCAGCAAGTTTAAAATTACCTTTAATCGACCCTTCTAATCAATTGCAATTCCAAATGTTTTTGAGGGACTTCTTACTAGACACACTTAGGAAGATGTGTAAAGAGCAGTTTTACAAAATATTAAGCCTTGGTATTTTTTTCTATATTTTTCAATTCAGGGGTAAAACTAGAAATTTTGGGAAGAATTAGAATTTGAGCTTTTTCTCACAAATTTTGTGTTTATGAACTTCTGGAAAAATTTTATATGAGTAGAGGACGAAAAATGGGAGAACTTTGGTGAAGAAAGTATATGCAAACTCTTAGAGGATTTTGGTGTGGAATTTTTACAAAGAAAAGGCTTGTATTTATAGGCAAATTACATGATTAAAATAATTAACCCATCAACTATTTAAATACTATTTAGATTATTATAGTCAAGTAATCTACTGTATTTTTGAAGATTTTTTCAGCCAAGTTTGATGTAACAATTATTTTTATAAATATATATTATCATAAATTATATTAAATTATTATTATGTAGACTTGGTTTTCTCCATTCTTTTAATGTTTATGCCTATTATGGTCCTACATGTCTCCACCATTATTTCTTGGAATCCTAGGGAAGAAAAAATCTGATTTCACTAGTTATTTATTTTATTATTTTATTTAAATTTAAATTAAAAGGACTAAATTGGTATTTTAAAATATTTGGGGCCAAATAATGATTTTTTTAAAAGATGAAGGGCTAAAAGGCAATTGGCCAAATAATATTTCTTTTTTTTTCTTTAAGAAGTATCTATATGATACTTATATTCTTTTATATATATAAATATATATATATATATATATATATATATATATATATATATCTACTAGAAAATTTTAGGGATGTTACAAATAACGCCATCCTTCACCAAAACAAATCAGGCACTATGCCCCATGAAAAACTAAATAGCCACTAGCTAGGCCATAACACTTCAAAATCCAAAATAAACCATCATGAAAAGCAGGGGCGGATCTAGAAATTTGACTTAGGGGGGCGAATTGTTGAATGATCGTTATAACTATTTTGTTGCATTTTTTTTAAAAATATATATAATTCTATTATAATTAATTACTTGGCTAAGAAACTATACTATAATTTTTTTTGTAAAAATTGATAACCCCCTTCCCTTTTTCTTTTACTTTTTGAATAGAATGGATTCATTTACCTTCAGGATACATAAACAGTTTTTAATTTGTTCGATTATGCAGATCATAGAAATAATTGATTATAAAAATAATTAGTCAAACAGAAAAAAAGCTACAAGATCAATTCACACTAACTTGTCTTTAAACTACGTATATAAACATGTCTAGGAATATGAATTTAAATCTTCTCATTAATAAATATATATGAAACTTCGTCAGAATAAATCATATTTATTTGTATTAGATCATATTTACTCATTCAAACAAAGAAGAATTGCCGTGACAATGATCTTTCCCTAAATCAAGATGATCCATCCCTAAATTGAATCTAACTCCTATAATTAAGGTAGAGATAAATAGATAATATATATACAAATCTCTAAAAATCTCCAAAGATTACACGTTATAACTACTGTAAATATTTACTATCTACCTATCTACTCACAAAATATATAATATATTAGCATTAAATAATTATGTATATCAGTATATACATATACATATTTAAGGGGTGGGCACTGGTGCTTGTTTTAGTTTCTTCTCGTTTGTCATTAGCCGTGTTCACTTAGATTTGGCCTGCGAATATTATTAGATTATGCTACGTATTATTAGACTATATATAAAAATAGTACTTTGATAGATATCTATAGCTATATATAGTTTTTTTATCAGAGGGGAACACCTTTCTATATATATATATATATAGAACAATATTCATGCATAACAGTAGTATAAAATAAACAATTTGCAAAATATTGGGGGGTGCGGTTGCCCCCACATGCACCCCCTGGCTCCGCCACTGCCTGTTATGTAGATCGGAATAGTGTATGGACTTCTGCCAAAAAGTTCTTCATATGGTGAAACTTGTGTACTTGGATGTTTGCATGAATTGTACCAAAATTGAGCCAACGGAAGAAATCTCGACCACTATTTTGGTTCTTCCATACTAAAACAGCGGAGATAGCATTCCAAAGATCAATTCACCACCTCAGTTTGGCCATCAGATTTGGGATGATAAGCTGAACTGTAATGTAAATTTGTACCTATCTGCTTGAAAAGTTATGCCCAAAATTTACTTAAAAAAATGGGATCTTTGCCTGATGCAATGGAACGGGGTAATCCGTGCACACTATAGATATCAGTTAAAAAAATAGAGGCCAAGTAAGCAGCAGTAAATTTTGTAGGTAGAGCTGTAAAGCGAGCAAATTTTTCCAATCTATCAACAATAACTCATATCGCAGTTTTTCCGTGAGACATTGGTAAATGAGTTATGAAATCCATGTTTACATCACACCAACCTGTTCTGGAACTGGTAATGGATTTAATAGACCATACGACTTTGTGGTGAGATATTTCTGTTGCTGACACACTTGACAAGATTTTATATATGTTTGAACTGTCTGCTTCATGTTTTTCCAATAGAAAACCCTGTAAGGCGTGACAACGTACCTGAAGTTCCTGAATCTCCACCTTGGGGTGTAGAACGAAATTCACCAAGTAGGGTAGGGTGTAGGCCACTAGAGTCTGGTACATATATTCTGTTCTTGAAAAATAATAAGCCATCGTGCACCTTATATGCTAGATTTGTGTTTGCCAACTGTTCAAACTCCTTGACTAACCTTTTGCCATCTTGCGAGGATGTGAAAAATTGGCGCAACTCATGGAGCAAGGAAGAAGTGGGGTAAGATACTGCTAGGAGAGCACTAGCATCAACTCGGGACAAAGCATCCGCCACGACGTTGTCACGTCCAGGTTTGTAACGAACCTCATAATCAAAACCAATTAATTTGACTATCCACTTTTGTTGGGCTGGCGTGTGCAAACTTTGATTAAGAAGGTGTCTTAGACTTTGCTGATCGGTGTAGATAATGAATTTACGACCAGGTAAATAATGGCGCCACTTATTGACAGCTTCTGCTAATGCATAAAATTCTTTATTGTAGGCAAAATCTGCACTCATGCGCGGGGACAATTTTTTACTGAAGAACGCCAACGGCCGCTGATTTTGAGAAAGAACTGCTCCAACAGCAACTGCCGATGCATCAATAGTTAGTTCAAAAGTTGTATTAAAATCTGGCAATGTTAACATAGGTAGCTGTTGCATTTTCTTTTTTAGCTCGTCAAAGGCTTGCTGAGCCTGTGTACTCCATGTAAACCCGCCTGACTTTAATAAAGATGTGAGGGGAGCGACGACGGTGGCATAGTGATGAACAAATCGACGATAGTATCCCGTAAGCCCCAGAAATCCCCGTAGGGCCGTGAGTGACGTTGGCACAGGCCAAGTAACCATTGCATGCACTTTATTTGGATCAACAAAAACGCTACCAGAACAAATGATATGACCCAAATAATGAACCTTAAGGACAGCAAAAACACATTTAGAGAGTTTCACAAAATATTGGTTAGTCAACAGTAGCTAGAAAACCAATTTTAAATGTTGGTAGTGACTTTCTAAAGAGTTGCTATAGATCAATATATCATCGAAAAACACCAACACGAATTTACGTAAATGCTCACGGTACAGATAGTTCATGGCCGATTAGAAAGTGGATGGCGCATTTGTTAGGCCGAAAGGCATAACAACGAATTCATAGTGCCCGTCACATGTCCAAAATGTGGTTTTGTGAATGTCTCGTGCATCAACACGAATCTGGTGATAACCCGATCGTAAATACAGCTTGGTAAAAATTGTTGCTCCTTTTAATTCGTCTAATAATTTGTCAACAGTGGGAATGGGGAACCTGTCTTTGATAGTGATAGCGTTCAAACCCCTGTAGTCAACACAAAATCGCCATGTTCCATCTTTCTTACCCACAAGTAAAACAAGGGAGGAAAATGGGCTGGTACTCGGACGAATTTGACTTGCTGCAAGCACTTCTGAAATTAATTCAGTTGATTGCTTTTTGGTAATGAGGGTAATGGCAAGGTCGGGAGTTCACCGGTTTTGATTGTGGGGCGAGGTGAATATGATGATCATGTGTTCGGTGATGAGGCAAACTTTTTGGTTCAGAGAATATAATATCAAATTCTTGAATTAGTTTGGTTAACTGTGGCGTAACCAGTGACTGTGTATCGGCCTGATGACTATCAGGAGCTGCATTGTTAACAACCGATAACATGTGAATAGAAGCAACATAGTCTGTTTGTAGCATGCGACGGACCTGTGTTGGCGTGGCTGCTAAAACAGTAGAGTTCCCCTCCAAGACAATCTGTTGGCCGCCCCATTCGAAAGAAATTCGAGGTATTGCAAAATTTGCCCTAATTTGACCTTAGCTCACGCAACCATTCAATGTCCAAAACGAGATCGACACCTTGGATTGGTAAAACCAGCAAAGGAACACAAAATTCAGTGTCCTTGAGGCGTAGCTTGGTGTTGGCACAATGGCCCTTGCATTGCAGAAACGCGCCATTACCAACCATTACCTTAATTGGAGTTGCTTCCAGAACAGGCAACTGCATCTGAGTAGCGATCCGAGGCTGTATAATATTATGAGTACTACCAGTATCAATTAAAATGGTTAGTGGCTCACCTCTAATATACCCAACTAAACGCAATGTTTGTGGTGATGCCAGACCCATATATGCAGCAAGTGATAGATGAAATTGGCCAATGTATGAATCCTGTATCACAACATGTATGTTGTCGTGTTTTGGTAAGGAATAAGCAGTACTACCGTGATCCATGATATCATCTTGGGAACCCTCGTCCTCAAGCAGCATTAAAAATTGAGGAGTTTTACACCGATGTAGGGGGCCAAACTTTTCATCACAATTAAAACAAAGGCTATTTAATCTGCGTGCCTGTATCTCACTAGGAGATAAGCGTCGGACTGGTAAAGGAGGCTTATTTGGTGGTGGTGGCAAGGCTAGTGTTGGGGTAGGTAAAATCGGTGGGGATGCTGCTTGGGTTCTAGGAACAAAGCGGGGTCAGCTTTCTAAAATCTTTGTCTCAAATAATTTAGCCAAACCAACAGAATGATGCATCGAGTGTGGTTTCATAACTGCTAATTCATTACGAATATCTGTTCGCAACCCGAAAATAAAATAATTCATGCGTGCTTCATATGATAAACCAGTCACAAAGTTAGAAAGTTGTTCAAATTATTTTTGGTAATCCATAACTGTCCTAACTTGGCGGAGTTTAAAAAGCTCAGCATGATGATTCGCGAAAGATGATGGGCCAAATCGTGAAAATAAATCTTGAGCAAACGCATCCCAAATACTGATCATCTCATTATTTGTCATCCAATTAAACCAACTGAGTGCTGTCCCCTGCATATAAAACAAAATATGCGAAATACGAAGTTCGGGTGGAACCTGATATAAAAGAAAATAGTGTTGGGCTTGCGCAACCCAATCCCTAGGGTTGGAGCCATCAAAGGGTGGCAGATGCACCTTAGGTGGTTTTGGCAGCGAATCTGGGTTAGGTGAAAAAGAGGTGAAATTCTGTGAATGGAAAGGACTATTAACCTCGTATGATTGCGTAGGCTGTCCCGTTGGAGGTGCAGTCTGTTTTGCCTGCATTAGAAAATTCGTTTGATCAACATCCGTCTTCAAATAAGTTTGCACAACCGCCATCATCTGCATCATTGATTCAAAATGTTGGATGTGGTTTGCGGTTGTTGTTTCGACTTCCGCCAATTTAGATTGGAATTGTCGAACATACTTAGCAAAGTTTACATCTTCCGATGAGGTTGATCCTTCCTTCCGGGGAGGCATGATCACAAGTGAGCAATGAAAGCACCAATTGTTAGGGATATGGTTCTATTCGAACTAGAACGAGCTCCAAGAATTATTTAGGAGAGAAGAGAGAATAATAATTATATTTCACTAAGATTTATTGTTCTTCAATGAATAACAATTACAAGACTTGACTATTTATAATAAGACTAATAATCCTTAACCGGATAAACCTAGACTACTAAAGGAAATAGAAATCTAATACTACTCTAATTAAATAAAAATTCTTAATTTAAGGCCAAGATAACTTAATTAACTAATTTTCATAATCCCTTAGCTATGTGGACTTATTCTTTATACGACTGGGCCTAACACTATTAGTTGTATTCTGTTGGGCCGTATGAAAGACTCTTTTTCCGGCGCAAGATTATAACAAGCAAGATTATAACAATCAAAATCAATGCTTTTGAATATTTTGTTATGTTCATTTAGTAAAATTATTTCATCTTTCTCTAGCAGGAACTTATTTGTGTATTCTAATAGCGCGTAAAATTTAATTTGAATATATCATTTATGAAGAAAATTAACAAATGCATACAATCAATGCATAGTGTTAGTTTTCTAGCACAATAGAAAATGATAAATATTGCCTTGTAATTAGTGCTCTGTGTATACCATTGGACGTATTATAAGACTAATTAATCAGCTCTTATACCTTCCAAGTTAAGAAAACGCAAAAAAGTTGCTTTTCTATTAGAGAAGATGGAAGCAAGAAGAAGAGTCGCAACTTGTGTATTTATGACTCGAGTGGACTGTTGCATGACAACTCTTGCTCTGATTTGTCTGACTCACTCACTCACCCGTGCTTCAATTCAAAAGTTGCTACATGAATTTATTAGCTAATAAGAGTTTCTTCTCTTGTGAGCTTTTTGGGACTATAAAAAACTTTTGCCTGCCTGTGTTACTACATAGCTTTTTGTGTTTAATAGCGTGTCATGACAAAAGTTGAAGATGCTCATTTCAGAATTGTGCATAGACTATCATCGTAAGTTGATCGTTTTAGCCTCACGCGCAATATAATCCAAAAGTTAAATACCAAACCAATATCTTCAGAAAAAATAACTTTCTAAGTGAGACCCTGTTTTGTTAGCTTTGGAGAAACATTTTCCTTGAAATTTCTAAAATCGCTAAAAAAAACTCAAATAGCTATTGTTCGCCATAAAACTCTTTTGGATCTCTTTTTAGTAACACATAATATTGTATTATAAATGTTTAGAACTCAAAGGAAAATAAAAGAGAGTAATATTATTTATCAAACTCTTTCTTATTCTATATTCAAAAGTAAGTTACAAAGGTGAAGAACCTTTCTCTATTTATAGAAAGGTTTGGAGGAAATTTTTAAAGCTTTCCTATGTGAGACAAGAGACATTCACTATATATATAAATATTTACAACACTCCCCCTTGAATGTCTATTGGTACATACCTCGTTAAAACCTTACTAGATAAAATCCTGTGGGATAAAAATCATAGTTAAGGAAAAAAGTACATGTTTCTAAAACAAAAATATTCTAGAAGAAACTGCCTCGTTAAAAACCTTGCTAAGAAAAACCCAGTGGAAAAAACCTTAGCGAAGGAAAAAAGAGTGCAGTGCGTATTTACTCTCCCTGATCATTGCATCCGTTGATATCTTTGAAGCGTCGCATTCCAATCTTGTGCACCAATTTCTCAAATGTTGATGTAGGGAGGGACTTAGTGAATAAATCTGACAGGTTGTCACTTGAACGGATTTGTTGGACATTGATTTCCCGTTTCTCGTAAAGATCGTGGGTGAAGAAGAATTTGGGTGAAATGTTCTTTGTTCTATCC
Organism: Linaria vulgaris; assembly: GCA_948329865.1. NCBI lineage: Eukaryota > Viridiplantae > Streptophyta > Magnoliopsida > Lamiales > Plantaginaceae > Linaria > Linaria vulgaris. The sequence continues at coordinate 54,896,168 of OX415249.1, read as the reverse complement.
CCTTTAATAAATCCTTCCTTCAATTGTGCTATACATGCTGCGTTGTCTTCATAAAAGGTTGTTGGAACTTCTCGCTTGGTCGGCAAACCACATGCTCCAAGAATATATTGCGTCATAGATCGTAATTAAACACATTCGCGACTAGCTTCATGAATTGCTAATAATTCTGCATGGTTAGTTGATGTAGCGACCAAGGTTTATTTTACTGATCTCCATGCAATAGTTGTTTCACCACATGTGAAAAAATACCCTGTCTGAGATCGTGCTTTGTGTGGATCTGATAAATATCCTGCATCTGCATAACCAGTTAGATCCGATTTGGATGAAGATGAATAATACAATCCTAAATCGATTGTCCCATTGAGATATCGAAAAATGCGTTTAATGCCATTCCAATGCCTTCTGGTTGGGGAAGAACTGTACTTTGCTAATCAATTCACTGCAAATGATATATCATGCCTCGTATTATTAACAAGATACATTAGCGCTCCGATTGCACTAAGGTATGGTACTTCTGGATCGAGTAGTTCTTCATCATTTTCAGATGGTCGGAATGGATCTTTTTTTACATCAAAAGATCTCACAATCATAGGTGTACTTAATGGATGTGATTTATCCATATAAAATCGCTCAAGTACTTTTGAGGTATAATTAGATTGATGAATAAATATTTCGTCATTTAAGTGCTCAATTTGAAGACCTAAACAAAACTTTGTTTTTCCAAGGTCTTTCATCTCAAACTCCTTTTTCAAAGAATTCATAATTTTTGATAACTCTTCATGAGTTCCAATAATATTTAAATCATCAACATAGACAACAATTATAGCATATTCAGATCCGCATCTTTTGATGAAAACACAAGGGTATATAGGATAATTTTTATAACATTCTTTCAACAAAAATGTACTCAAGCGATTGTACCACATTCTCCCAGATTGCTTTAGTCCATATAAAGATTTATTTAGTTTAACTGAATAAATCTCGTTACGATTTAAAGCTTGTGCTTCAGGCAACTTAAATCCTTCAGGGATTTTCATATAATTATCATTTTCCAGGGATCCGTAGAGATAGGCTATAACGACATCCATTAATCGCATTTCAAGTTTCTCACGTACTGCCAAACAAATCAAATACATGAGGGTAATTGCATCAATTACTCAAGAATATGTCTCTTCATAATCAATACCCGGTCTTTGGGTATATCCTTGTGCCACAAGCCTTGCCTTGTATCGCATAACTTCGTTATTTTCATTTTTCTTACGTACGAATACCCATTGATATCATACTGGCTGTATGTTATTTAGTGTCTGAACCACACATCCAAATACCTGACGTTTGGCAAGTTAATTTAATTCAACATTGATTGCGTCTCTCCATAAGGGCCAATCATTTCTATGCCGACATTCTGAAATAGATGTAGGCTCAAAATCATCACATTCTTCCATAATGTTTACGACTACAGTGTAAGCGAAAACCTCATCAATGTGAATATTATTGCGATTCCATTTGTTGCCTGTTGTGACATGGTTGATTGATATTTCTTCATTTTCAGTAGGTTTTGGCGACTGAGGTTCTTCTGGAACCTTGTCATCTATGTCAACAGGTTCTGCGTGAATTGTTGTTTCCTCTTTTTGATCATTTTCAACACGTGCTTCTTTTCTTTTTCGAGGATTTTTATCTTTAGAACCGATAGGTTTACATCACTTTTGTCGTGTTACTGACTCATTGGCAATACTTGGTTGTCCTTCAGGGACATCAATTTTAATTGGAGCATTTACAACTGGTATATAAGACTTAGTCACTCGTTTCGAATCAGTAAATGCATCTGGCAACTGATTCGCAATATTTTGCATATGAATTATCTTTTGAACTTAAAGTTTACTATGCTTTGTACGAGGATCTCGAATTGATAGCGATAATTCTTTCCAAGAGATAGTCTTTTCCAACTGTTTATTCTCTCCCCCTAATGTTGGATAAATAGATTCGTTAAAATGACAATCAACAAATCTTGCTGTAAGTAAATCGCCAGTCAATGGTTCTAAATACTTTATTATAGATGGAGATTCATATCCAACATATATTCCAAGTCTTCTATGTGGACCCATCTTTGTTGTGGTGAAGATATCGGAACATATACCGCACAACCAAAAATTCTCAGATGGGAAATACTTGGTTCTAGACTGAAAACCATTTGTAAAGGGGAATTAGTATTATAACTTGTTGGTCTGATGCGTACAAGTGTTGTTGCATGTAAAATAGCATGTCCCCAAGCAGAAGTGGGAAGCTTAGATTTCATAATTAATGGTCTTGCAATTAACTGAAGACATTTAATAAACCATTCAGCTAAACCATTTTGTGTATGAACATGAGCAACAAGATGTTCAATATCTATTCCAATTGACACGCAATAGTCATAGTCATTGAAGGCTTGGGATGAAAACTCACCAGCATTATCAAGACGAATTTTCTTTATAGTATAATCAGGGAATTGTGCACGTAAACAAATTATTTGTGCAAGTAATCTAGCAAATGCTAAATTGCGAGTGGATAACAAACACACATGTGACCATCTAGTTGATGCGTCAATCAATACCATACATTATCTAAATGGTCCGCACGGTGGATGGATAGAACCACATATATCACACTGAATACGTTCAAGAAATTTAGGATTTTCATGTTTGATTTTGGCTGGTGATGGCCTTGTGATTAGTTTGCCTTGAGAGAAAGCAACAAATAAAAGTTCATTAAATTGAAAAATCTTCTGGTTTTTCAATGGGTGACCAACTGAATTCTCAATAATTCTTCGCATCATTATTGAACCAGGATGGCCCAACCAGTCATGCCAAATTTGAAAGTTATTAGTAAACTTCTGGTTTACTGTGGCATAAGTTTCACTAACTTTGATTTTGGTAAAATACAATTCAGGTACCAAAGTTGGCAATTTTTCTAAGACACGTTTCTTTTCGGAAATAGTATAATTAATATAGAGATATTCATTATTTCCTTCCTCTTGTGTTTCAATATGATAACCATTCAAACGAATATCTTTAACACTCAATAAATTTCTTCGAGCCTTTCGAGAAAATAATGCATATTCCATTACCAACTTTGTTCCTTTCGGTAGTAAAATAATTGCTCTTCCGGAGCCTTCAATTAATTTTGTAGTACTAGCTATAGTACTGACATTTGCATTTTCCATATTTAAGTGAGAGAAATATTTTCTATCATGGAATATGGAGTGAGTAGTAGCACAATCTGCTAGGCATATTTCTCCTTCGTTGTTTGAAGATGTTGCCAAATCAATTTCCATGTTTCTAAAAATAAAAGAGTAAGGAGATATATATTAAAAACTTTTATTGAACTTAAAAACGGTTTACAAAGAATTTCAAAAAACACACATGACAACAAACAAAGGTACATATAAGATAATACTGAACTTAAAACAAAACAACATGCTGAAATGGAAAAACTAGACTTCAAGACCATTTAGTTATTCTCAGAAAACACCATGTGTCCTATTCCACCTTCAGGGCGGTCAAGATAGTCGGCAACATCAAGTTGTGCCATGTCAAACTGTCCGTGTTTATTTGCATCTTGAACATAATTCGTTTCGATATTTTTACCCCTCGCCTTTGATGCTTGGTAAAGGTCAACAAGATGTTTTGCTACTTTACAAGTTCTTCGACCAATGGACTTTCATACCACATCGGTGACAAGTACTTTCACAAACCCTTTTCGTTGAGCCATCATCTCCATTTTTCTAGGTCTCATTGTATGCTCTTTTGTTATATCCATTTTTAAAATGGTTATGATGACCTCTTCTTTGGCCTTGACCATGTCCACGACCACGACATATCCACGTCCACGGCCATGCCCACGACCACGGTAAGAACCATGGCCAAAATTATTGTGTGATGGGGTAGAACCAGTAGGACGAGATTTATGGTTCTTCATTAGCAACTCGTTATTTTGTTCAGCCACCAAAAGACATGAAACAAGTTCAGAATATTTTTTAAAACCTTTTTTCACGATATTGCTGTTGAAGAATAATATTCGTGGCGTGAAAAGTAGAGAATGTTTTTTCGAGCATATCAGCATCCCTAATAGTTTCGCTACATAAATTCAGTCGCTGAGTAATTTTAAATATTGTGGAGTTGTATTCTCCCATATTTTTAAAATTTTGTAATCGAAGGTGTATCCAATCATATCGAGCTTTAGGAAGGATACCAGCCTTCTGATGCTCATACCTATCTTTTAGACAAATCCATAGTTCTGCAGGATCTCCGAGTGATACATATTCATATTGTAATTTTGGAGAAAGATGGTGAAGTATGAAAATCATAGCCCTTGACCTTTCATTTTTCGGTAATTTGTTACCAGTTTTAATAGCATCGCCAAGGCCTTTAGCATCCAAGTGCAATTCTACACGCAGTATCCACTGTAAACAATTTTCACAAGATGCATCCAATAGAGTAAAGTCTACGTTTGTAATGTTTGACATGATGACTATAATACAAACAAAATAACATTAGAATCATAATTTTATTATTTCAAGAAATAATACAAACATTATTACATGAATAAAAATAACAATATTAGTTGAATGCCATTGCTACAAGCCAAAGAGGTGAAATTATCCCAACATAGAGAGTAACAAGAACTAGGTATTCTGTTCGAGAGTATTCACCAATGAAGAGCAAGATTAGTGGAACGATGGCGAAAAAAATGAGGAATATCTTAGTCATCATTTTTTTTCTTTGGTAATGAAGATTTTAGATCATAAAAGTGAATGAAGAATAAGATCAAAACTTTGGAATTATATACTGAAAAAATGAAGTTGTTTATTGGGCGTTAATGAGCCACTAGCGATGTCTATAATGATATAATTTTATAATAATTAATTCAATAATTTTGAAAATTATTTGCTTGCGTATAAAACATATATACATATATTTTAAATAAGCCAAATAAGCCGGTGGTTAAGTCATTCATATAATATGATATAGAGGCAACAAAGTCGTCCATGTAATTAATAACATAATAAAGAGGAGGCAAAGCCTGTCATATGAATAGGAGGCTTTAGCCTTCCATAATAATATAGTAATAATCGCAATATTATAAATGAAGGTATAACCATCCTTATTTATAACAAGGGTAATAATTAATAAAAATGACAAATTGTGTACCTTTTTCTTTTTGGAATTCAAACAAGAATGTCGAAAAAATATCGAGCCTCTCGTGCTGATAACGTATTATAAATATTTAGAACTCAAAGGAAAATAAAAGAGAGTAATGTTATTTATCAAACTCTTTCTTATTCCATATTTAAAAGTAAGTTACAAGTGTGAAGAACCTTTCTCTATTTATAGAAAGGTTTGGAGGAAATTCTTAAAGCTTTTCTATGTGGAACAAGACACATTCACTATATATATAAATATTTATAACATAATGTATCTTGTTTGGATTTTTTTTAACTAGTAGGTCTCACACTCCTCCAAATCATGGAGGTTGACATCCCACCATTTCCTCTCTCCATCACATATCACACGTACATATTCTATATATTTGTTATTAGTAATAATGTCAAATCACCTGCCCTTTTTCAATATTTATGTAGTATGCTTACACATTTTATCATCTTTTTATGTTTCTCCTTACCAATATACTTTGATTTTGCTTGACCAATTGTACTTATTATAACTTATACCATCGCAAGAAGAAGAAATCATCAATCAAGTCTTGGAGAATACATCCATCGTCACAAAGCAATCAATCATAGATTTGGAGCATAAGAATACGCTACTATCCTATAGATCCACCCAACATGACAATTCTTCCAATTCTTTTACATTAATTTATTGTTGAGGATGTTGTTGATTTTGTATTTTGAAACTGTTAGGACCAATCTTATTTCTACAAAAATAAATTGGATATTCTATTGACTTCTTTATGCAGATTATTTAAATCAAGAGTATTTGATTTGATAACAGAAATTGAGTGTGTGTAAGTTTCTATTGAATTGAATGCAATCTTCGTTTATTTGGAAATTGAATTTATGAAATGATATCTTTTTTTGTTGGACAAAAATTCCTTCGTATTCTATGTGAGAATATCAAATAAGGAAACATCTTCTTGATTGACTTGCCTCTTAGATTTTGATATAATTAACTTTACATCTTGTTTTGCAGACATTTCCTAAAAAATATTGATTAACTATATTTTGAAAAGTATTCTAAATATTTGAATGATGGAAAGATTACTTATTTTCGGACAATGATCTACTTGTTGCAACACCACCAATTATGTTATGTACAATAATAAAATCATTTATTTGGTGATATAAAATATTCCGTTCATCGTTAGCAATGTTAACCATATTTTCTTATGTTTAGAAAGTCAACTCTTTTCTTAGGAAATTATTCTAGGAATATTTTCTTAAGGTAATTAAGATTGCGATTAATGTTTCATGTGATCTATAGCTGATTATCTTTCCATAATGATTACAAGTCGAATTATATTATGTTTATTTTGGAAAGATCTGACATATGTTATTGTATGAAAAAATCAGCTATTTATGGAGAGTTACAACAATCACGGGAGTGTAGTTGCAACAAGTTGTGCTCAACCTTATAAACGATAAAAACTTGGAGTAAGAGAAAATTTATTTCAAAATTATTCTCCAAGTTAAAGTCAATGATTTTCCAGATAAAATATATGTTGTTTGATTATGGAAGATATTTCTGGACTTTCCATATTTTACACGATCCTATCGTAACATGATATTTAAGGAAATAAGTTAGATGAGAATCTAGAGTGAATCTTTGAGTTTTCATATTTAACAAGACCCTGACACGTCAGGATAAATTAGAAAATAAGATTTAGTTGATTCTAGAATCGTGTTAAATGACTTTGTTTGATTCGATTTATTTCCAACTAATCTAGACATGATTATTATGCATACACATTGTAATATTTTGTATGTTTGTATGCAGAATCAAATCAGATGAATTCTAGAAGATTTATTTAAACTTTCCATGTTTTAATTGATCCGTGATAAGTTATTTTAGGAAAGTATTGTGTGTTTATTCTTAACTTGTTTCTCAAGTCTTTCCTAGTTCACTGGATCCCGTCGAATCAGGATATACATGGAAAGATGGTTGGTAAGATTTTGATATATATCTTTGACTTCACATGTTTAATAGGATCATGTTGGATCAGGATAATTTAAGAAAGAATATAGATTTGATCTTCTTTTATTTTCTTTGTCTTTGTATGAACTAGTTTATATTCCAATTGATCTGTACGTAATTGTTATACATATAAATTGGAATATTCTTTATCTTTCATTGCAGAATAAAATCGGTTAAATCTGGAAGGTTCCCAAGCTGGCCCAAGGATCACGAGATCTGACGCGACCACTTTCTAGGGAGGATCTACACTCTATAAAAGCAGGAGACTCGAAGACAAAGAAGAACAAGCAACACGGATTATAGATTAAGTCTAATTCTTTTTTATTTGTATAAGAGTCGAAATTATTTTTGTATTAAATTGTTAAGAAATCTCAAGGCGAAGGAACTCAGTGTGAACTTGAAGATTTCCAGATTGAAGTAAAATGGATTTGTTAGGTATCACGTCAGGTATTAGGAAAATAATTAGAAGGAGTTTAGATTACTAGTACCAAGTAAAACCTGAGTGAGCCAGTCATGTACTAATGGAAAAAAGTGTTGAGTTGATTATAGGCGAAAGACAAGAGGATTAAGTATGTTGAGACGCGAGCCACTATAAAAATTCATGTGTTCATGTTTTACTTACTTTCTTGTTGCGACACGTAGCTGTTATAACATTGTCTAAAGTATAAAGATCTTACAAAAACTATGGTCACCTAGTTATTTTATGCTTAGGGATAGGTATTAATTGGATAGGAAACTATGTGAAGACTTATGTTTTGATTTTGATTTGCTGGAGTTTATATTTATTTGATTATCTTGTGAGCATTGTCGTACTACGCTGATGTAGGTCAAAAACATGTCTGATGTACAAGAGAATAACATTGTGCCACAAAAGGTGTAAAAGAGAGAATTGAGATAAAAATGTGAGGAGATTTTGAGAGAAACAACATTAAAACTGAGTCTTCTATTAGTTTTGGTCCTAAAGTCAAAGAGTCAAGAGTTGTGAAAAAGGAGACAAAGCAAAGCAGTTCAAAAGATTGAAAGTAATAACGTTCCTCAAAATCTGCGAAGTTTTCTTAATCTTTGTTCTTTAATTATTTTGTTTAATTCTTTATATGTGGTTAAACTTGAGATTATGAGTAGCTAAAAAACTCCATGTTTGGAGTAGGAACGTAGCTCTAATTTATGAATATGTGTATTTTATTTATGTGAGCGTTCATGTGCCTAGATTGATTGGTTATATATGTTGCATGTTAGGATTAACTCTCGTTGTGATAATGAAGCACTACCCTGGGAGCACCATAGCGTAGATGTTAAACGATCATGTATTCATGCGATTTGTGACTTCGATATACTAACGTGATCGTGCACGTATTTATATTACAAAAATGCAATCTTTGCTAAGTAAAATATGTTAGCACGAGTAGATGAGTGAATTAGATTGCAAACTTAAGTTCCCTTCTTAAGTAATTGACAACCGTCTTGTTTATGCTAACGCCGACAAATAATTTGAGAGTTAAGAATTTATACATTTGGGACAACTCCGGCTTTGGATCACAAATCAATTAGACACAAAAGAAATCAAACAAGGCTCAACATATCAAAAATGAATATGTAATTTGTCTATGAATTACTAAAGTAAACCAATAGTGAAATTCAGACTCTGAACACATTCATCCATCCTCTATTTTACAACCAAAACAATCATCCAATTGTTTTCAATTCGGTTCTCTAGTTTAGATTTGCATTCTCATTCATTAGATAGCTGATGAGCGTTTATTTAACGTGATTTATGTACTTGTTTTATTAAGCCTTTGTAGAATTTTGGTGCATATTTATTGGTTGCAGAATTGTTTTGTGATTTTGTAAGATTTTTCGAGTCAAGAAATACGATGGAAAAAGAGCACAAAATGAATGTTTTTAGATTAACTTGCAAACAGGGTGCTACGACACAACTTCATGTGCTACAAGCACCACAAAAATCGAGAAAACCTTTGCCGCATTAAGAAAACAAGTCTAACAATCGACCCGGTCGAGGAACGAGCCGTACGACAGTAGAGAAAGACGCACGACAACACGCAACGGGCAGTAGGTCGCGCGACCCACATAGCATCATGTGTCATCACGTAGAACTGGTAGAGAGTCGAGCTACAATAGACAAAACAATGGCTATTTACGACTATTTACAAACCAGGGCAACGATACTTTCCTATAAATAGGAGAAAACGCCCAACGCTATGCTTTACCGATCACAAGACTTATAATTACAAGTAGTAACTTTTCTATTAGTTGAGAGAAGGTTGTGAAAAAAGAGAAAACACCATTAGAGTTTTGTTCTTAGTTTTGTTTTCATATTCAAGAGTCGATAATTCGTGAAAAAGGTGTTAACACGTAAGAGTTGAAGAAGATAACAATGCATCAATGCTCCACCGGATCTAAGAAGCTTTTCCTGTGTCCTTTACTTTGTTTGTGTTTTTAACTATTTTGACTGTTGAACTTATGACTATGAGTAGCTAAAAACTCTGTATTTAGAGTAAGAGAGTAGCTCTGATTTATGAATATGCTATTTATTTTGTTTGATGTGTGTTTTATGTGCTCATGTGTCTAGAATGATTAGTTTTTATTCTGTTAAGTTAGTCTTGCTCTCGCTGGATGAACGAATGCACTACCCTAGGACCGCCGGAGTGTAGATGTTAAACTAATTATTTATGCATGTGATTTGTGACTTTAGTACGCTAACACAACTATTGTGCAACCCCTAGATCATGCTAAATCATTCTAGATTATATACGTTTATGTTAACACAATTCAGATGAGTTGATTAGATTGTAAAATTAACATCTCTACTAAAAAACTGATAACTAGGCTGATTTCGCTAAGACGGTAGGCTATTAAAGATCCAATGATTTTATAGTTAAGATAGGTCTAGATATAGGTCGCATATAGGTCGCAGATCCATTAGAATCGCAAAACTCAGACTATTATCAAACATCTCAAGTAAACATAGGTAATTATTTTATGAACTTTTATGATTATATCAGTTGTGAAACCCAACCTCCAAACATCTTCTAATCATTTGTTTACATCTAAAGAACTCAACCCCTCAATCAACTTTAATTCTATTTTGTTTACATTCTTACATTTATTAGTTTAGTATAATTGATTTATGCCTGCATTCAATCTGTTTCCATTATTAGTTTTCTAACAACCCAATAATTTCGACGTAAACAGAACAATATTAGAGCAACTATTACATGTCTAAATATTAAATATCTGAATCATATACACTCAAAGTACTAAACTAATGAAAATAGTAACATAAACTTAACGAACTCCAAATCATAGTGAAATCTGAACGCTCCCCAACGCCAAAGGCTCCCAGATCATGATACGGTAGTAACCTAGTTCGTCTTAATCTGGAAGGAAATAAAAGAAACACAAAATTTTACGTGAGATAAAAATCTCAGTGAGTGCTCATTTGTGTGTGCAAGTGTTGCATTTTCTGTCAGTAGCTTTCATTTAAAAACAGTTTAACAAATTAACTTAAACGCACGAAAATGTCATGCAATAGAACCGTGAAATCACAAGCATTTGTGGTTTAATAAAAACCCTTTAACAAAAAATCGCATTCACGCTTGATGATCGGTGTCCACGTTTTTGCCAATGGCAGTCAACCTTATCACCTCATAACAATACTCCTTATCTGGAACGACCTTGGAATCAATAACGTATGCCATGAAACATACGGAAGCAGTGTACCCAACAAAGACACAACAACCTCCTGCTATTCCTGAGGGAATGGGCCAATGGGGAGAATGACCCATACCGACAAGCCCGCTGCCGCCCGGCGGTACCCCTGCACTCCCACGCCAAGTTGGATCTAACTACATATTCGATCGGGACCGAGTAAACCAATGGGACACCATTCATCATAATAATTTCAATCATTTAAAACAACCAATGCACGGTAACTTGCTTTGAAGAAATAAACGCTCCGAATACCCAATGCACATATAACTTGCTTTGAAGGAACAAACAGTTTAAGTACCCGATTTACGATAACTTTTTTGAAGAAATGAAAGTTCAATATGCAGAAAATCATGATTACATATATATATAGATATAGATATACATGCACGCATTCCTTCTAATTTTGAAAATAATAGAGTTTAGGAACACTCACTTTAATTCACGAACGCTAAGAGGAAAACACCGAATGACTGGTCCAAATTACCTATTAAGACCAAAAGAACACTAACCATTATGTCCACTCCCTAATATTCAATTATTGTGATCTAGTCGAGATGAAGTATTCTGCGTAAATTATTATATATATGATTAATACTAAGTCACAAAAGTTTAAGTAACTAGATAACTAAGACACATATACAAAACCATTCGATATTCAAATGTTTTTATAGCCAGTCTAAGTAAACACGCTTATATATCTATACCTTCGTATAATTTTGTACGTTATATATAACGAGAGGTTTCTTGTTACAAAAATCACTAGGAAAAGTATTTCAGAGAGCCTCAAATTTACAATATTTGATTAGCCATTTTTCTATAACTCTTAAGGTTAGTCATAAGTAAACTTAAATAATTTACAGAAAATCCCTACAAGAGCTACCTTTTACAACAAAATTTAGATTCTATTTCAATCAAATGGTCATACTAAAGCCAAGTATACAAATGGTTTGGTCCATTAAGAGAAGTACAAAATTAGACTTTATTCATTAACTGTAACGTGATTCAAGTAATTATCATCACTTTTCAATTGTTTTTTTTTTGTTTTGCACACTATCCTCCTCAATTTTCTTACATAACGAAAACTCATAATTATTCAATTAACAAATTAAAAGGATGTTGTAACTTTAATCCTGTTCCATTTCAAAAGGAAACCGTGACCCACCCTTTGTGGTATGTATGCTATATGTATATGTATGTTGAACTACATGCTTAGATAATTTACTTTAAGAATTTCACTAAACAATTCAGAAAGCTGCTACGATGCTATGGTTAGATCAGAAACAAATAAAAAGCAAACTAGTGAGATGAAGATAGAAGGGAGCTTACGTGCACCGCCATGGAGAGGGGTGGATATTGTGTAGAAGGACAAAGAAACCTTACGGCTTATCTTGGAGTTTAAATAATCTATGTTATAAATATTATTATACTCCAATTGTGGGCTGATTTTGGGCCTTCCAAAATTGGCCTTTAGGATAAAATTTATTTGTTTAGTTTGTTTAATTAGCCCAATCTACCTAAACAACAATGAGGCACTAGCCTAAAATTTATTGTATGACATTTGAATCAATAATGACAATAATTTTTAAAATGAGCAAATTTGAACTCATGTTTAAATTTTAAATTTAAAATTATAGTCATGTGACGAGACGAGGCGTTACAAGTTTCTTTTGCATTCAAACTATTTTCTTGCATTAAAAATTTTTCTTAGCTTTAATACATTGTTTTCATTGCATTCTAGTTTAGTATTCATTTGCATCCAAAATCGTTTTCAATAAAATCTGCATTCATTGTTTTTCGCATTCTGCATTTACATCATACTTACACAAAGATAGCAATTGTGACAACCATTAGTGTTCTTACATTTAAGTGATTCAAGCATACGTTCACCACTCCCTTGGGATACGATACTTGGTTCGTTACTATACTTACCATTTCATTATTACTTGACTCGTACACTTGTGAAAAGAAACAATCCAGGTGTAACAATTCAATTATTAACTGAGTGTTTTTATAAACCTAATTATGTACTTTAAACAAAAGTACTACACGCACCCCACCAATTTTTTACCGCCATTGCCAGAGTGTACTGGTATTGATTTGTTTGAATCATCAAGCTTAGTTGTGAAGATACTAATAACATTTGTTTTTGGAAAACACTATGGAACGGAGTGGAAGACCATCTAGAATACCACCATGGGGATGCAAGATGAAGTATGAAAATATAGGAAGAGACAAGGAACAAGGACCATTGTTGCAACCACCGTATATGGGAAATCAACATCACTCAAGGTACGATGCAAGGTTTAAGGAGCATATCAACAAACTTGCTCTACCACGACCTATTTTCAACATAGCTTCGGTGAATAAAGAATTGGTGCAAGCGATAACCAAAGTGCAATTTGAGGGAGAGCCTTATGACAACCCAAATACCCATATTGAAGAATTCAAAGAGTTATGTCGTCACTTTGATGTAACTGAAGATTATATGTTGGCATGAATATTTCCTCATTCATTAACCTGAAAGGCAACTTAATGGGACAAAATTGAAGGTAACTGGGAATGGATTGAGCGACAACTATCAAGGAGCTCAAATTCAAATTTTGTAGTGGAGTAAACACTAAGTCATGGAAAGAAATAATTCTGAACTTCAAACAACAACGTGGTGCTATGTTTGTCGAATCATGGAATGACTTATAAGATATGGTAAAGAAGGAATACGACATCTACTTGGCAAAATGAGGTTTCAAATTTGATCTTTCTTGGTTAGAAGACAAACATAGAATCGACATTTGTTATTGGGATCTAAGCAAGGTTAACCGTCACATTGGACAAGTTGAGTGGAGAACTGATGTATGGCGATATATTTCAACAGCTACCACCCTCATTCCACTTGATGCATGATGTTGTAGTGTCCACAAAGAAACATGGAGTACGTACAACACGTAATGCAATATTCCACATGGTGAATGGATACTTGCAAATTTCCATTATTAGAGAAGGTAAAAGGAAATAGACCAAAAAGGAGGAGAATGACCACGGTGCAAACAGTGCACATGAGAATCGCTAATTCTTCACCATAGACTCGAGCTAACTGATGTAAGACTAAGCGATGTGTTGGAGACAACCCACGATAGTAAGTTTTATTTTTGAGTCTTTGCATTCAGTTCAATTATTAGTTATTTAATGGTTTTGTTTTCGAGTCAATGTAGCATACTTGTTTCAAAGTGTTTAGAGCTTACAATTGAGATAGGAAGGGAACTATGAAGAAAATGAAGGAAGATTATAAGGTAAAGAGACAAACAGGAAACCAGTAGAATAGACGACATGTAGCAGAGCAAACAAGTGTAGGTAACACAGGTCGTGCACGTCGCGTACTGTCCAAAAGGTTGCGAGGGTTGCACAGCTATCTGCGCGGGTTGAGTAGATCATCCAATGAGTTGCGGGAGCCATATAACAGATGCCGTTGTTGCATAGCACCCGAGCTACATGGGGCACCACCTGCATGTCGAGCGTTGCCATTTCTTGCAGAACATGTTTTCTTGAGTACGAAAGGCAGGATGATTCGTGCGAAATCAGAATTCATAGAATTTGGCTAAGCAATCTCTATCTCTTACCCTTCCTACAATACTTGTACTTCTCTTATGATTAAATTCCATTGATGTACATGAATTATTCCTATTATGACTACAATTACCATGGAAGAGTTATGCAACTTACGAAGAATTGCCATTTTTTTAGAAGTCTTATATATATATATATATATATATATATATTTCTTGAACCTTAATCACTTTTATATAATTCTCACATCTCTCATAATTCATAAGACTATTTTTTCTATTCCTAACATCTCAATTAATATGTTTTTCTTAACAGAAAATTTATTCCTTTCTTTCTTTGTAGAAGAACATTGCATATGTACGTTATTTTACGATTGATCCAAAGATAGAAAAACCAACAACAATAGAGAAACTCAGTAAAGCACAAAAGAGTTATGATTTGAACAAATTCACCACATGAAGTTGTTTTGAGAGGTACACATGGTTGTTGAACAACGATTTTGTGAACGAGCAAGCACATGTATTTCCAGGAGTCAACATCCGCAAAGTGAACATGGAGCAAGTGGCGATGAAACCGGGGAATGTTAATGATAATCTAGTACGTGAGTTCTACGCTCACTATGATCAACGAGACCTATCAACCATCATCCGTCTTCATGAAGTTCGATTTACTCCACAAAGAATCAGCGAACACTATGATTTGAATAAGCAATCCATGGAGATGTGGGAAAAATATAGAAAGGTGAATAGAGGAGCCACATCCTAATAACTAACTACCAACAAGGAGGAGTTCCATCCTAACGCCAACAGTGATCTTGAAGCTGATTATAGATTACTCAAAGTTTGTTTCAAAGAGCTTTACTTGTTCGTGAGTTCGAGAATTATACCACATGTCAGTCCGGGAAGAGTTTCATCGGAGGAAGCTATGATTATGATGACTATCAAAAGATGAGATACTCCTAACATTGGTGAAATTGAAGTTAAAGTTAAAGTTATAAGAGACCACACTGTTGATGGTCCACCACGACTCACGTATTTTATCACTATTTGTTTTTGTCAAATAAGGTTGCCCCGAGCTTGACTCATACATCCATCACCAAAATACATATCCCATCAATCATATCCAAATGTAAGTGATCGAGAAGACGTTCCATACTAGCGAGTCTTCATTCATTACTTCAATTGAAGATATCTTGGCGCCTGCGAATAAGAAACGTAAAACATTTAAGAAATAATTGCAAGAGGCGGAGGAGAAGATGAACAAAGACATTGTCGAGTTAGTGAACAAGTTGGAAGAAATCAAGGAGAAACTTCGGAATGTCAACACCCATAAATGGATAAAACTGAGGCACATGAAAAAGAAAATAACAAATGAAGAAGGCATCAACACCAACAACTCGACGAGTGTCCTTTGAGCTCGACCAGGGGAGTATTCTCATCTATGGTTTAATTTTTATATTTTAACGATGAGAACATCGTATGATTCTGTGTTGGGGGTTGGGAAAACTTTGTTTTTTGTTATCTATGCTATATATTTATCCTATCTTTTAGTCTAGTTATTTTTTAGGGTTGAGTCACAAGTTTGAAGCATGAAAGCATGCATAAGTAGGGATCAATGATGTTATATGCATAATATGGTACGAGTTTGAGGTGCAAGAGTATATATTTGTGAATTGAGTACATCTTGAGTAATAATGTCAAAAGCATGTTTTATTTTCATATACACTTATGAATCTGTTACAAGTATAGAAGAATGAGAATAATGTTGTTTGCTCATGAGAAAGTAGTACATAGCATGTGATTTATGAATCTTGAATAATTTTCTTGATTGTTATTGGAGAAATATTATAGACTTTACATGTGATGAAGAGATGAAATAGATCCTCTTTTCTATTATATTTTAGCCTTTCAAGCCCAAAATCTCTTACAAATAAAGATAAATCCTCAAAACCCCGCTGAAGCCTTTCATTGTGAAGTCTTTTGTTCATGAAGCCCCAATTACCTACCCTGAGCCGATGAATTGTATCCTACCTTTTCTGGAATTGGATGTAGAAAATCTTAAGGAGGGATAAGGAATAAGCTAAAAACAAAAGCATGAGCCTATGAAAAATGAAAAACTAAAGGCTGAAAATCAAAGGGAGAATGAATATAATGAGAGCACAAATAACCGCATGGAAAAGTTTAAGCATCTCAATAATCATGAAGTATAGGGTGGATTGAAACTTGCGCAAATGAAAACGCACGAAAAAGAGGAAAAGAGCCTAAAATGTATGGTCAATAAAAAAATAAAATAAGAGAAGAAAAATAACCAATGAGTAGATTTACTACGTACATCTCTAGAAATCATAAATGTCTTTTTCCATTATAGCCCACACGTTAGCCTAACATTACAAGCTACAAAAGTCCTAAATATCTTCAACATAGGAAGTTTGCATGAACTGATGGTAACATGAAACGTAGAGAAGTGAAGTGATTATATGTGAACCGCTAGGTTTTTGTGAGTTTGCAATGTGAAAATTACTCTTATACATGAGTCACAGTGGCACACACTTTTGAGCACATGAAATTGGTGTGACAATGTCTTAATTAAGATTGATGTGCTTATGTTCCTTTGTACACTCCATTTGATCTTTTGTTTTGACCATATGTTGCATTCTGAGAACACATTCCTATGCATGAGTGTTGACATGTTGATAGCTTGAATTCTAATTTAGGTTGAGTCGAAGTAAGAGGTTTGCTTGAGGATAAACAAAGGTTTAAGTATGAGGGTATTTGATGAGCGTTTATTTAAAGTGATTTAAGTATTTGTTTTCTTAAGCTTTTGTAGACTTCTCGGTTCAAATTTATTGATTTATTATTATTTTGTTATTTTGTAGGATTTTGTCGAGTCAAGACAAAGTTATAGAAAAAGAGCACAAAATTTATGTTTTTGGAATAACTTGCAAAGAGGGGGCTATGACACAACTTCATGGATACACAACCATGCAAACCAAATCAACCCTAGTCGCATTAAGCAAAAAAGTCCAACAGTTGACTCAGTCGAGGAATGAGCTGCGCGACAACGGAGGAAGCCGCGCAACATGAAGGTAGGTCGCGCGACCCACATAGCATCATATGTCATCGCGTAAATTGGCAGAGAATTGCGCTACAACGGACAACGCAAGTACTCCCACGACATGCCAAGCCACACGTCTCTAGGTCAACACCATCTTTCTTTGCAGCTTAAGTTGCGGCTATTTATGGAAATTAGGGCAACACTACTGTCTTCTAAATAGGAGAGAACGACCGACACAATGCTTTATCGCTCACAAAACTTACAATTACAAGTAGTTACTTTTCTTTTAGTTGTGAGAAAGTTGTGAAAATAGAGAAAACATCATTAATGTTATGTTATTAGCTTTATTTCCATATTCAAGAGTCAATAGTTTGTGAACAAGGAGATAGCACATGGGAACTGAAGAAGATATCAAGGCGTCAATGTTCCACCGAATTTGAGAAGCATTCACTATCTCTTTTACTTTGTTTGTGTTATTTATCTCTTTTACTTTCCCTATCTCTTTGATTGTTGAACTTATAACTATGAGTAGCTAAATTACTCCATGTTTGGAGTAGGGGAGTAGCATTGGTCAGAGTAGATAACTTGTATGGACCCGTGCATCAGCATGGACTAGTTCAAATATGCATTTGGAACTAGTGGTGCTGAGAGGAAAATAGGACATGTAGTGTTCGGATTTAAGAAAAATGTCAGCAACAGTCTTAAAATTGAAAGTTCTAGAATGCAAGTGCTTTAAAGCATTGTAGGATGCATGGTCAAACCTCTTATGTTAGAGTATCAAATTATGAGAATCAATATTATATAACAAAATTCCTTTGTTATACAATAGGTTGTGTAACAAAACAAGAATCAAGAGAACATAAACTCTTATTACAAATTTCAGCAAAACAGTTCTTAAAGGTTACCTACCATGTGCCCTCTAACAAGGAATCTTCTCAGTCTTTAAAGGTCATGCAAAACATAGTAAGTAGGAAACAAGGTGAATTTATTTTTTAACTGAATAGAGGGTTTAGGGATTGGCAATAAGTTGACATTTAAGGTCAGGTATATGCAGCACATTGTGCAAGCAGATATGTTTAGTGAGCTGAACATCTCCTAAGAGAGTGATTGCTCTACATGTTTCATTAGGCAAATACAAATGAGTGTGATGTGAAGGAGAAGTAGAGTTGATCATGCAACTAGCATTTACAACTATATGGTTAGATCCTCCAATGTCTACTGTCCACACATTAGGAGAGATGCTAATAAGATCAAGGAGACTTAGGTGCGTACAAGCAAAGTCTCCCAAGTGTGTATAATTGACATAGACCTCCTTATTTCCAAAGTTTTCCATTTTCTCTTGAATCATCATAGCCCTCCTCATATTCATGAAGTCACTGTGAAACTTGTCACACGTAATATTCCCATATGAAGATGATGCAGATGGATCATAGTGAGTAGTTGCAACTGTGTCCACAACGTGAATAACAAATTTATATCCCCGAAGAGCCTTTTCCTCCTTTAACTCCTTGAACCACTCACGTACACCAAGCAAGTGCCCTTCGAATGACCTTTGGTCTTATAGAAATCATATAATCTATCAGAGTTCTTATTCTTAGAGTGCTTCTGAGGATATTGAGCTTTACCGGCCTGTTTAGCATACATTGTAGAGTTCTCCTTAACATCATAATTTGAATCTCATTTTGTATATCAACCCTGAGAACCGTAGGTAGAAGACCCAGACCAAGTATCTGACTCCAAATGCCTTCATAACTGCCATTCAAGCCCCTGAGGATCTGCATGAGCATGGTAACAGAGGTAGAATGTATATCATGTTGTGCACGCTAACATTGTCAAGTAGTAGAAGCACCAGTAATGTGGCAAGTGATAACATGAATAAGGTAACCCAATTCATCCCATAGTTTCATTAACTTAGTATAATGCACAAAAGCTAAAAAAACACCATGTGGTATATATGCAACCTCTATTTGAAGCTCGTAAATTAAGGGGCCATTATTCTGACCAAAATGAGTCTCGAGTTGAGACTATAGAGCAAAAGCAGATCCAACAAATAGAAAAGTCTCAGCTAAATCATCAGAGATATATCGCAACAACCATGGAGTAATCATACAATTATTACGCTCCCTTTATATTCCTCTAAGTCAAGATCAGTAGGATCAGGTTGAGTAATAGAACCATCAATAAAAACGAATTTGCGTTTAATGCCTAAAGCAACGCGAACAGATCGCACCCGAGGCAGGTAATTTTAAATACTAGAAAGAAGAACATAGGTAAGAACTAGACATGTTGATCAGAATTCTGGAGCTGAAATAAAGAGAAATTAGATTGCGGTAGGGCGGTGGAATTAGAGTGCAATGTGGTTAAGGGCGACAGATCAGTGACCGGAGTAGTACCAGACATGATCGAAGATGATCGGAAAAGAATCGCGAACGCAAAATCTAAAAATGTCGACGAATAACAAAATTCGTTGTACAAAAAGTATGATCATTGCACAAATTGTGTTCACAACTGCATAGATTGGGGATCAAAATCGATGAATGATACCATGTAAAAATCTAGCTTGAGAGAGGAAAGCTTAACTGAATTGTACTGATAATATTGTGTTATGAAGTACAGTGCAGAAAATGAACTATAACTACATCAAGCTAACTAACTCAGCTGTAACATAATGGAAGCGGGAAAAATGTAACTAACCGACGAAGGGTATTAGTAAAAGCACCCTATACAAGATAAAATGTCAACAAGAAATAAGCAAATAATTACATAAAACCCAAATTTTCTTTTTCCGATCAATTTTTTAATTTTTATTTTTTTTACATGAAAACCCACTTGTAATAGGAAACTGGATGTCATATGAACTCATTAAAGGTTTGAATTTTAATTTTGAAGACACTACTTGTAATTTAGAAGATATTGCAAGAAATTCTTTAATTTTACAGGTTTAAAAGCTTTGGGGTACTCTTTCTAAGGATGGCAGATGCGGGTTCCGACGTCATCATATATATATATATATATATATAATATGTTAGTATTCATATAGTACACAAAGTTTATGCAAAAAGACCACACTTAAAGAGTAAAGATATAATCTGTTTTGTCAAACTAATTAAGCTCATTTAATTTTGGTCGTCAAGTCTGAAAGCATGAGACTGTGGTTCTTCAACGCTCGCAACAACATATGACCACAAAAAAGAGAACCTAAGATGAGTGCGTTTTCGCTTTAATTGGCATTTCACAAATTTACATGTCCTTTCAGTTTTTCATAGTTGAAGGAAAACAAAGAAAGTTGCATTATAAAACTGAAAACAACGAGTTTTGCCTTGTGCCGTTCACATTGTTGTAGTTTGACTACGTTGTATCAACATTATGCATAAATCCAAAACACATACAAGCTTCTTTGACTTGAAGTTCCATCGGAATGTATAAGTAATCTTCTTGAATCACTTGGATTTCGTCCTGCATTAATAGTAACCATGAGTTATGTTAACTCTTTAGACCAGTTAACAACATACATCATATATAGACATACATTAATAACGTAAAAACGTTTGCATATACAAAAACAAATGTTTACATTTGACTAATTATTCCTACCCCAGATTGATCAGGATATACAAATGGTCAACTACTTATGAGTCAACTGAATTAGACTAATGACAACATTGTATTGCGGTTCAGTACTTGATCTACCAGTATTTTAGCTAATTCATTGACCATAAACTGTTTCATGGTTATATATCATATTTTGAGTGGCCCATTGCCTAGCTAACGTATTTCATCCCCATTAGAGCTCGTGAGTCGATCATCAGTTTTAGTCTACTACCTTGTGATGGACTATACATTCCACTCATAGGATGAACAAAAATATTGAAAAGTGATGCATTTCTACACTATTCTATATTAATCAATTTAAGCGTAGATTATAGTCAAAGTCATACACAACTTCTATTCTATAGTTTACTAGTTTGAACAATCAAGTTAAGTATGTAGCAAACTCCAAGATTTATTTCTTAATTAAAAATTTTGTAAGAGTTCTCAAGAATACAAGATGGTTCTAAATATATCTTCCATCACCTATAAATACACTTACTAAGTGAGTATTCTAACCGAACAACTAAAACCTCAAAACATTTGCGAAATACAACCTATAAACTACCCTATAAACAACAATATTAAACCTCCATTTTGTAACTATATATATATATATATATGTGTGTGTGTGTGTGTGTGTGTGTGTGTGTGGGGGGGGGGGTGGGTGTGTGTGTGTGTTGTGCGCGCGCGCATGTTTTTGGGTAAATCCAGTTTACTCCCCACCGCCAGGTTTGGCATTTTTCACAAGGAGGCCTCCTAAGGTTTGTAAAAGTGAAATGCCCCCTCAACATTTGCGATTTTGTGTGAACACTAACCTGGACCGTTAATCAACGCCGTTTATTTTGAACACATGTCAGCATATTACGAACAATTTGTGTGACACCGTCGTCTTATTGGAAAATACAAAGAAGTTCATTTGGATCTCTTGTTCAGTGGCTCAAAGTCCTCACGGTGAAAGTTTTATCGTAGGTTTTTCACTTTGATCCAATTTTCTTTATGCTTTCTAATTTTTTTTTCATTTGTCTACAAAAGTTTAAAAACGAGTGTATATATGTGGGTAACTTCGGCTAGAAACATTGTTCAAACCGAGCTGCAAAATAAGCCCACAATTTTGGGTGTGAATTGGGGGTTTTAATTTGCTTTGACTTTATAGGAGATTTTCTTCGGCAAGCTAGATATAACCCATAGATAGTGTTTGCGTTTAATTTAAAAATAAAATAGCCACAACTTATCACCAACCAAACTAGTTATCATTGTGATGAATTTAAGATATGATGCTTGCGCGGAGGATTAATTAGATGATTCTCTATCTCACTTTGTGTCCCACTTTCTACTATTAGTATTAATTAATTATAGTTAAATGTTAATTCATTAAACTAGGAAATACACTTCTCTCTCTTCTTTCCTCTCTCTTCCATCCACTTCCCTCTCCTCTCTCTCTCTCTCTCCTTCTTTTCTTCCTTAAAAAAATGGTTTTCTTTTTAACTTTGTCAAAATTTGCTTGTCACGTATCAAAAATAAATAAAATTGCTTGTTACTTGTTGGGATGTATATCTCTTGTGCAAAATTTCTTCCAAGACCAAATTTACTAATTTAATTTAGAGAAGAAATTAGTTGTAGAGTTCATAGATATATAATATTATGGATTCTAGTTAACCTTTTGATGTTGTTATTCTAACATAAAAATTTATATTCAATGCTTTTGTGGCTCGTGTTCGTATTAAAAATCTACGTTTTATTTTTAAATTTATGCTTATGATGTTTGTGTGAAAGATATTTGCCATATCGGCCAAGCTACCTGCAATTTTTTGTATATTATCCTCCATACAACACAATTTAACTCTTTTCTCAACTTTATCCTTTAAATTATATGCACAATCTAAATCAATGTAATCAATGATCTTTCTAATTCTTCAACTGCATTCAACACGATTTTAACTTCTTTCTAATTTATTTTTATTTAATATTATATTTTAAGGCAAGTTTAATCATCAATTCAATATTTATAATATCTTTATTCGCCTTAGGCCTAGTTTGTTCCCCGGAAAAATAGGGAAATAGGAAAACCTTGAACGAAAATATTTTTTCCCTACTGTTTGACAATTTTAGATTTTTCTTGAAAAGGAAAAAAATCTTTAGAAAAGAGAGGATCATCTCCCTAGGGAATTTTCTAAAAAACCTTGTTTTCCCTCATTTTTTTTCCCCCTAATTTCCGGAAAAACAAACTAGGCCTTAATCAATTTATCTTTCATGTCTCTTTTTTCCTGGCTAGTTTATTTGCGTGATTTCCATCAATTATGGAATAGAATTCTAATGGCATAAAATGGTATAGATAATATCTATGCATTTTTTTTATTTGATAAATGTTTGGACGAATTGGATTTTATTTTTAATATGGACTCAGCCTCTCATGTATCAAATGTAATATATTTTAAAAGTTTTAAACAATCTCAACACAAAATAAGTTTATTTTAAAATTTTGTGATATGTCTTCTATTTAATAGTTAAAAATAAAATACTAAATAAAACATATTATCAGCTAAGTTCATTTAGTTTTAAAGAGGAAAATGAAATAATATTGTACATTACTCAATGAAAATATCAAAATTAAACAAACCGTGGGATCATTATTCAATTCTTTATTTTTATTTTTACAAATAAAGTATTTGATATTTAGGAAACAAGTTATAATGTTATCTTAAAGATACAAAAGTTTATAAAAGATTACAAAATACTCTGTATCTCAAATCAAGATTCTATGGAATTTATTTGTTTTAGAAATAATTAGTTTGAAAATATTGTGGAATTAGAAAAACATATTGGTTTATAAAATAAAGAGATCTTGTTAAGAATAAAGTTGAGAAAAAATAATTGCTCTGTATATATCATTATCCTTAATTGATATTATTAGTCCATAATCCTTAATTGATATTATTAGTCCATAATAATGTTAGATCTATGAATTCTATAACTAATTTGAAAAAAAAAATCAAATTAGTAGGTTTGGTCTTGAAAGAAATTTTGAATTTTAAAATAAATCTCAAAAGACAACAAGCAGTTTTTGTTTTTTTTTTATTTTTTTTTATTTTGTTTTATACCTAATAAGCAAAGTTTGTAAAGTTAATAGAAGAAAGAGAATTTTATTTTTTGTTTTAATGAGAAGAGAAGCAGACGGAAGCGAGAGAGGAAAGAGGAGAGAGAAATTTATTTTTGACTGGATGAGTTATAATTTAGTTATAATTAATCAATACTAATAGTAAAAAGTGGGACAAAAAGTTGAACACAAAGTGGGATAGATATAGTCCTCTCCGTGTGAACACAATATATGAGATTCATTCAACATAGGTCCAACTAGTTAGTAGTTACGTTAGGTTCAAAATCTAGGAGTATGATGTTGCAGGTCTAATTAATTATACTTCTGCCTTATCTAATCTATATTAGTTGTTGGATATTATTTATATAATTTCTATTAGTTATTAGTTATTGGATTTGTGTATTAGTGGAATGTTGGTTTATTTTATTCGTTAATGAATGTGTTTGTACGTATTATTGGGAGTAAGAAGAAACTTAAGTAACTTTTAATTTTAAATTTACCTCCTTATCTTAATTTCTTAAGATTTTGTTCGAAACTTGAATTACCCAAAACATTTGGTAGGATGTTTGAACCTAATATATGAGCCTTCGAAGAAAATATAAAAAAAATGTACACAAATAACTGATATATGAGATGTTTAGTTAAGTGAAAAAGAAAATGTAGATATGTTTATGCATGTTATGGCGTGCGAGTACGTACCTGTAACATGATGATCTATGTCTCCAACTCCTATTCAAGAGCTTGAAGGTTTCACTGGAAATTCCCTCTTCCAAAAGCATTAACAATTGCGTGCGATGTTGTACTAGTACTAGTTTTCCCTTGAGAGCTTATGATATTATTATCCATACTACTAGCAGTAGTAGTATTATTAGTGCCATGGCTCCTTCTCACCATCTCCCCGACCCCAAGAAAATCTCTCGTTAATCTACCTTGTTCCAAATCCAACCCACAGCTGATCAACTCGTGATTCTCGAACGACCCTAGTTTATTACTATCATTGGCATGTAGTTCTCTGTACGGATCATTATCCTCATCAACATTGTCATGGATCTGTTGCTCGTTCATCATCAAGTGATGAAGATGGCTGTTATCTCCAAACACCAAACCTCCAAAGTTATCATTGTCGTTGACGGACTGTCCAAAGGTTTTGAGCAGTAGTGATGAATTTGAAGCTGCGGCTGTGCCTGTGGCATTGCTGGATGACCCTAATTGTGCAGCCTTCTGAAGAAGTGCTGTGGCCGACATGTGAGCACTACTACTGTTCTGATTTTGAACTGGCTGGTGTTGTGATGTGCTGTATAGTGAAGGCATTGCTACACTCATCAAATTACCTGCATGCCAAGGAGGAGAGAACAATTTATATAACAATCATAAATTAAGTACTATTGACAGATATTAATAAGGTTATTTATGTTTTTTTCCCTGGTTAATTATAGCAAAGAAAACATTATCAAAGCCAACTAACTATATGTTAATGTTATGCATATATGATGCCCAAATCTAGCTACAGCCTCACCATGATGATATCAATGAATTACCTGATGAGAAAATGGTAGAATCGTCCCCTCCTCCAACCGAGTGATGGTTGGTGTCCATGATCCCGCTTGTATTAATATTAATGTTGGTGTTGCTATTGGGAAAGAAACTAAAGTTGAAGAGGCTTGCTGTTGATGAGGAGCTATTATTATGATTATGATTACTAGCCTGAAGTTGCGGAAGATGCATTAGTCCATGATGAAGTGAAGACGACGATGGAGCCTTGTTTTGGAACATCATCGTCATCCCATGTGGAGATTGGTTTATTTCTTCATGCCTTTCTACTTGAAACAGAGCAGACGATGATGATGAAGAGTTTCCCATATTTCTGGCGAATAGCGTTTCTAGCTGCGGACTAGGCCTTATAATATTGCTGCTGCCGCCCAGTCGGAGCATATCGTGGGGTTGTTGATTGCTCATTTGATCTTGTAGAGTGGACGACATTTGGGAGAAGCCTAACAAATGAGTGCTCAAGGAGGATGGATTCAGGTTCCGTGCGCTCTCCTGGGCTAGTGCATCGCAGAATGCTCGGTGGGTGATGAAACTGTCCCTCCTGCATATACATGCAACAACGGTTTTCATTATTCATGCCGGAGCTACCCATATTCATGTTAATGAACAAAAGGATGACCCCTACTTCACTAATATAAATTATTAGTGCAACAATATAATGTGATAATTATGCAATGATAAACGTGACGTTTGATTTCTTGCATGTCGGCAAAGAAATGGAGAATTATCTTATGATCTAGCTGCATATCATAAGAAAAGACTAGTTGTATACCTAACTCAAAAACACAGATTACGCTACAAAATTGGAATGCTAACAGCCACTTATTATACGCATCTCCAGAAATAGAAATTAAACCGATCTGCAACCAACCAGTGGATCGAGACCTAATAGAATTATAATCAAACTTCAATCTGGTGGAGACATTTGAATAATCTTGTATATGGCTAAACTAGCTTGGCTTGAGGTTTGGTTAAAAGATTGACCGGAAATATTTGATTATATCTGCCAGGCAAAACTTGGACTAAGTATATATATATAGGCTTGATTTCAGCATAGATGGGGCAAGTGGAACATGGATCGAAGAGAGCTCTCTTTTATTTCAGGCATGGGGGATTTATATCCTTGAAGTTAACCTAATTGTAGTGGCGACTCCTATACGCTGTCAACTGATCAACAAACACATGTAAGATGATCACTGAAAATGGATTTGGTATAGCTCCTTCGGTTAGATCAGCCTATAACCACCTAATCCAACAAGAGGCCAATTTTTCGGTTTTGCTAGCCTAGCTACAAAACAAATTATTAATTCTTGCAAGATAGATATATAGATAAACAGATATTTACTCCGATCCAATAAAATTAAAGTGTGAAGAGAACTGAAAATGTGTTTAGTTGGTTCCTTAGTTTGTTGATCAAAATAAAATGAAATTGGTTCCTTACTTCGTGGTTGATTCGGCTACTTAATTAGAAGTATTGGTCTGTTAAGTGAGTGATCAGGCTAATGTCCAAGTACTCATCGCTCGAGGCTAGATGTTGCGGACAGCCATATATGTAAAAATTGCTATGTTCTCTCTCGAATATCATTATCAGTATCTCTTCTACTCTAATCACATCACTTGATACTGGATGTTAGCATATTACATAGATAAGATGATCGCAATTAGCATGAATTGAAGATTAAGAGATTGTGGGGTTTAATCTTGCTCCATGAAAAATACAGTTGTTTAGGAAAAATCATTATTACCAATAAAAAAATAAATAATGGTCATAACTAATACTTCAGATACAGTAGTGTAATCCAAAGTCTATAATTGAACTGCAAAATCGACTAAGTATTGTAGTGTATAGGGGTGCAAACCGATTCATAAGCACGTACAATTTGGTTTTGAAATGAAAGCTATCATTGTCATCAAGTATAAATAGGTATCACATACACGCTTGTTATATTTGAATTTTTTCTTTTTTGGAGTAGCTAGCCAGTACTATCACTACAAGAAAAAAGGGTCATTCGCGACCGCCCCATTTCCGGTCGCGGATGGTCATCCGCGACCGCCCCACGGTCGCGGATGCCCGGTCGCGGATGACCTCGGTCGTGGAGGTCATCCGTGACCGCTCGGCGGTCACGGCAGTCATCCGCGACCGCCGAGCGGTCACGGAAGACTTCCGTGACCGCTCGGCGGTCGCGGATGACCCCGTGGTCATCCGCGACGGCTAGGCGGTCGCGGGCAACACCGCGACCGCCTGGCGGTCACGGATGACCCCGAGGTCATCCGTGACGGCTCGGCGGTCACGGATGACCTCGGGGTCATCCGCGATGGCTCGGCGGTCGCGGCAACCACCGCGACCGCCTGGCGGTCACGGATGACCCCGGGGTCATCCGCGACGGCTCGGCGGTCGCGGCAACCACCGCGACCGCCTGGCGGTCACGGATGACCCCAGGGTCATCCGCGACGGCTCGGCGGTCACGGATGACCCGGGGGTCATCCGCGACGGCTCGACGGTCACGGATAACATTTAAACCCTCCGTGACCGCCGGGCGGTCACGGATAATATTCAAGTCATCCGTGACCGCCGGATGACATTATACGAACTAAAAAAAAAATATTCCGGTAAAATACCGGAATAAATATTTCTTTTTTGCGAATATAATGTATGGTTGGACGGTTTTTTTATATAAACATCATTTAAGAGAATGATTTGTGTTATAAGTAAGGAAAAAAAGTAAATAAAAGAGTTGGTGTTTTGTTTTTTGGAGATATAAAGAAAGAGGAGAAGAAAAATTGTTGGTGTTTATGTTTTGGATTGGCAAATGAGGAAAGGAGGAGAAAGTGTTGGGTTTTTAGAGAAGATAATGTGAGTGTAATGAAAATTAATGGGTGGAATGGTGGGTATATATAGAATTTTGGTGAAAATTTTGAATTTTCATGACAATTGAATTTCCCCCCAATTCCAAGGTCTTTCGGGCGGTCGCGAAAGACCTTGGAATTGGGGGAAAATTCAAATTTTTTGAAAATTCAAAATTTTCATCATGAATGTTATTCGTGACCGCCGGGCGGTCACGAATGACCCTCTTTCGCGACCGCCCAGCGGTCACGAAAGACCCTCATTTCTAAGTTATAAAGTTCCCTAAAGATCATTTGTACTAAGTTATAAAGAACCCCTAAAGATTATTTGTTCTAATATATAAAGATCCTCTAAAGGCATCATTTCTAAGTTATAAAGTTCCCTAAAGATCATTTGTACTAAGTTATAAAGAACCCCTAAAGATTATTTGTTCTAAAATATAAAGATTCTCTAAATGCATCATTTCTAAGTTATAAAGTTCCCTAAAGATCATTTGTACTAAGTTATAAAGAACACCTAAAGGCACTATTCCTAAATTATAAAGATTTCCTATAGGCATTATTTCTAAGTTTTTAACATTAATAAAAATAAACTTATAATTAAACAATTAAAACTATTACTAAAACATTAAATATAAAACATAATTAAAAAACTAGAAAGATAAATATTTAAGAGAGAGAGAGGAGAGGACTTACAAAGGTAAGGAATGAGAGAGAAGGAGGTAAGGAATGAGAGAGGAGGAAGGGGGTTTATATAGAAAACCCCCTTCCCATCCGCGACCGCCGGGGATGCCACTCTTCCGCGACCGCTGGGCGGTCGCGGACGCTAGTAGGCGGGAATTTTCCCGCCTAGTGGCGTCCGCGACCGCCCAGCGGTCGCGGACGAGTGGCATCCGCGACCGCCTGGCGGTCGCGGACGCCATGGCGGGCAAAATCCCGCCCACTGGCATCCGCAACCGCTCGGCGGTCACGGACGAGTGGCTTCCGCGACCGCCCGACGGTCGCGGACGCCACTAGGCGGGCCATAGGCGGGAAGTTTCCCGCCTATGGATTCCCGTGACCGCTGGGCGGTCACGGCGTTGTTTACCGCGACCGCTCGGTGGTCACGGTGGCATCCGCGACCGCCGGGCGGTCACGGATGCTCGCGACCGCCCGGCGGTCACGAGCCGGCGGTCACGAATGACCCCGGATTCTTGTAGTGTATATATATTGCACTGTGCAAGTCATCTATTTAAAAATTGTTGCATTTTGTTCCTGAATCCTGAGCAAGCTAGGGAATCTTCATAATAGGAATATAGTTGGTAGAATAATTTTCGAGAGATATTTTAGCACAAACGTGTATGCGGAAAAGACAAGATATATAATTGAGCATGTTAGCTGGATTTTCTTTTCTCGATATATAATTCTATCTAGGAAAAAATCTCAGGTACGTACCTAGCTAGAATAATAACACATTAATCGAAACGAAGACTAGCTAATTTGCATGAATAAAATTAAACACACATGCATTTTAACGGTCAAAAAGTAAATTATATCTTATACCACGCACACATTTATAGACACAGTATGCCTACATATTATAAAATGGTATCGGCTCCGAGGAATTGATTTTGGTTCATTAAATTGCAAACACTAGTTTTCAATTATATATCATATGCAAATCATGTCAAATCTCAATGTACGTCATTTTAACTATCATTTATCTCAAATTATATAATTTAGTTTATTATATTATTAATAATGTACTATTAAAATATTACTGCCTGGAATCGATCTACAGTACCTAATTAATTATCAAAAGATAAATAAGAGATCAATCTACACATAGCTTTAACAAAGAGAAGATTTAGTAGTCCATATAATTTGAGAGAAGGGAAAAGAATAAAATGGTTGTGTGCGAATTGCATTGGAGTTTATAAATTTGGACACTCAAAACAAATAATTAAGCATGCATTATTAGTATAAATTTTGATGATCGATGAAAAGGGATAGATATCTAGCGAGAGTAGAGGGAGACCTGATCAAAAACATACAGCAAGACGGCAAGAGGCAACCAGCCAGCAGAAGAGAACAAATTGAAAGTGGGCTTGCATGTATTGAAATGTAATTATTATTGAAAGAAATTGAACACTAACATGGCATATTGGCATACAAAAGTAACAACACGTGAACTTGAAAATAAAATGAAAGAGGTAAAAAAGAAACAGTGTATAATGGGCAGAAAGGACGGATGTTCCAAGAAGAGAGAGATTCTTCTTTGTTTGGTCATGGCGTTTTCCTCAGAAATATTCACGTGCTGTGGTGTCATTTGTTTTTCTGACAGGCAAAATTCCAAACAACAAAACGAAAACAAACGCAAATCCAAAACCAACAATGGTGACTTGTGAGAGAGAAAAAAAAGAAAGAGTCAATAATATAGTATCTTATATTAATTCATTAGTGTTTGTAACGGCTTTTGTAGACTTTTTTTGCAACTTTTTCATCATCATATTTACTCACTACTCGGGAAAGAATCTAAACCTTAATAAAAGCCAAACATCTTTTTTCTCATCACATTTCACACGCATATATTATTATTATTATTATATTTATATGTATGATTGATAAATCCAGTTATCAATAATTACTGATTAATATATAGATGATTAACATATAATAAAAAAAAGAAATTATAGATATTAGAGGTACCTGGAGAAGAGAGTACCACAGTCGCATCTATACTCCCTCGTACCGCAGGTTTTGGCATGAGCTTTCCAGTCAGATTGGACGGCATACTTCTTGGAGCATTTGTCGCACTTGTACTTTTTTTCGCCATGCTTTCTGGAATAGTGCTTCTTAATCCCGGTCAGGTCACCGAGCGCACGGGCAGGGTCGTGATGAACACACGTGGGCTCCGGGCACAGATACACCTTTCTCTTAACAACCTCTTTGCTATTCTTCTGTTTAAGCTTCCATGGGAGGTTGTGACCTCTTCGGTGCAGTTGAAGGTTTTGTTCTCTTTGGAAGCCTTTGTTGCAAACCTCGCATATAAATCTGTTTGTTGCCATTAATGTCTTGGGAGATAGAGCGACTACCTCGGCATCCGCTTCTGTACAATATAATGAATTAATTAGTTGGAGTTATTATACGTGTACAAACAATATACACAACTAACTAAATAAAGCAAAATAAGTTGAAAGTTTTGATGAGATTAATCAATTAGGGTTTTGTTTGCTTTTTGGAAGTTTGTTGGAAAAGCAACAGAAAAAGCTAGAGTTAACAAACAACCACAAGAATCGCTTGCGTTACGGAAAATAATTAATGAATGAAGTAGCTAGTTGGGGTACTTGCTTGGATTTCCAGGCTGATTTCTTCTTTTCTTGATGAGGGAAGAAGAAGAAGCTGACTGTTGCTGCTGAATCTGGCTTTCATTTTCATCTCTCATTCCAACTAACACTGATGATGAGGAATCTCCTTCCATTTTAATAAATTAACATAAACTAGTAGCTCAATCTATCACCACCACCACCACCACCACCTAATACTACTACTACTACTCAAATCTTGACGCTGATTCTTCTCAACTGGAAAATAGAATCAAACAATTAGCATATATATATATATATATAACCCCAACACTTCCAGATCAAATCGAGCTTCTTTCGCTAACAGAACGTCCTTGATTAACAATATATATATATATATATATATATATATAGATATATATATTTTAGCTGAACAAACAGATGTGAATATCTAATATATATGCAGACAAAATAATTGAGAAAAAAAGAAGGATTAAGCATGAGAGAGAGAGAGAGAGAGTAATGAACCCACGGTGACATAGATAGCTAACTGATGTGATGCTCTTCTTTTTTTCTTTGTTTCTACTTATTACTAGCTAGCTAGTACTGTTGGTGTAATCCCCTTAGTTTTAATTCTATCCCTTGCTTTCAGTGAAATGAAATTTTCGAAAAAGATGCTACTGCTTGGACAGGGGTACCATTCTCTGTGTTTAGTGTCGTGCTCACCCTACAAACTAAAAAATATTCTTACTATATTTCCATTAATTATATTTATCTCTCTTTTCTTTTTCTTTCTTCTTTTCTATTTATTACAACCTAGCTCCACTCTTATAAAATTCTTTTTCTACCCTTCTCACTTGTACTAGCTTGTACATGGTTTAGCCAGTTCAGAACTCAAATAAATTGTGAAGCGTTTAATCTCGTTATTATGCTTTGTATTTAATTACTTGAAATGCTCGTTTAAAAACTAGCTAGCACTGAATAAAGTTTGTAAAAATTGTCTTAAACTATGGTATTCAATGAATATCTATATGTTGAAAATTATAGTATATATATATATATATATATGAAATTAAACTTTGGAAAAAAAAATCTATTATGCAATAATTCAGTATAGAACAGAGTCATGGATACATTAATTATTAAACACAAGCCATGACGTCAAAATTTTACATAGTTTCTACTGAAAAAGAATTTCAAAATGTAATTTTGTTTAAGAGCAAAATGCAAAACGCGTCGGCATATGGAGATTTCACAAAATGACTAGCTTTTTTCTTTTTCTCTCCATGGCATGGGTGTTACCACCTCCAATAAAAAAACTAATCGAGAAATTCAGGGTATCAATTTATTTAATAGGGACAATTCTTTGAAAATGTAGATAATAATAATAATAATAATAATAATAATTATATCAAAATCTTGATCACGTCATAGTTATGTTAACATTAAGTTTATTAAATATGTTTAGAAAAAATTACAAAATACGTCCTAAGATTGTTGATCATAAGTGGTATATAAGGTCATATGACAACCACATTAGACAACCGTACATGTTGTGCTTACTTTACATTTAGGATCGAAGAAGAAGAAAATGACTCGATCTTTAATAAGTTAGAGGGCGTTACGTTGAAAGAATTTTGTGAAATTTATATAGGGTGTGTTTTGCATTTTGGCATTTGATAAAAGAGCTTCTTAAAAAAAATCAAAA
The DNA here is from genome assembly GCA_948329865.1 of Linaria vulgaris. Lineage (NCBI taxonomy): Eukaryota > Viridiplantae > Streptophyta > Magnoliopsida > Lamiales > Plantaginaceae > Linaria > Linaria vulgaris. The sequence continues at coordinate 54,862,562 of OX415249.1, read as the reverse complement.
TCAAAACTAAGATCTCTTTTTCTACCATATTAACTTTTAGTGAGCTGGCGCTTTTCATATTTTCCCAAAATACTCAAAAGGAATGTGTGTGAGATAGAGAGGGAGTATAGTAGAGCAAAGAGGAGGTGCAAGTGCCTCCATAGTGTGTCCGTATGCGGCGATATATTGGGTCCACCGCTTGAGCTAATTAATTTGCTCTCGTTTCGCATCTTCTTCAAACACTCCAAGACAAAAATACATTCGTCAGTAGTAGAATTTAAATAAAATTAAATACAACTATCTAGTCAATACTGTTGTATATATTAAATTTAATTTTATCACCAGTTGCGTAGGCGACATGCATATGTGTCCATATACATGCATGTTTTCTCTAACACAATAGAATTAATTTTCAGTACCATATTTTTAACCTAATCAGGAGACACGGTTGGCTCAACATCAGGCATTTTGAAAATGTTTTGACTACTTGAGATAATTGTTGGACATTCTTCAGGAAAACAAGTTATTATTAAATAATAATAAATGGAATACTAGGTGGTAATATTAACAGCATAGACTAGTTGAAAGGTTTAGACTTTAGAGTGCGAGTAAGTGGGTCACATCACGGGGTAAAATGGTAATGCCGTTAATTGTTGAAAAGTAGACATCACCATTATGTCCCACAAATAGACCTAATCCAATCTCTACGCGTACGGGCAAACTTATACAACCCTAATTTGCAGATTATTTGAAAGTTATACCTATAATGGAATATACTACTTTGGAATATCATGAAGCAGAAATTTGAAAAAAATTCCATATTTGAATCTCTAAAAATATTATCACTATGCATTAACATTATGAGTCTGTCACATCATTTCAAATCTATAAAAAATTATGAATAAAGAACTAAGATCACTTAGAGAGAAGTCACTACAAAATTTGGGGGCATCTGCAACCGCCCCCCCCCCCCCCCCCCCCCCCCCCCCCAACCGCCCGGGCGGTCGCCATTAAGCGCGACCGTCAGGCGGTCGCCACGGAGAAGTGGCGACCGCACGGGCAGTCGCGAGGCTTTTATAAGACCTTGCAACAGCTAGGCCGTCGCGTGGTACCATGGCGACCGCCCGGGCGGTTGCAGATATCCAGTTCTCGCAACTGCTGGGCGGTCGCCAAGGCTTCTCGCAACCGCTAGGCGGTTGCTAAGCCACATGGCAACCGCCTGGCGGTTGCTGATACTAGATATCTGTAACCGCCTGGCGGTTGCTGATACTAGATATCTGTAACCGCCTGGTGGTTGCAGATAACATTCATACTTGATTTTTTTACTATTACGGTTGATTCGTTGTGGTACGTTGTTTGATCAATTGATAATTACCCTAATGATAGTTAAAACAAGCCAAATTATAAGGTTTCATTGAAAAATCAAGCTTAGGGACAACATTAAGAACTAAGTCTGATGATTAGTTGTTGAACATAATATATAGGTGTATCGTTGATAACTCGCCTAATCACATAACCTACAATTTTACTAACTTGATTACTAGTTTTGTAGTTATTTCCTACTACTATTCACACGTAATAATGATATTTGAGTTCAATAAACACAAACACATCAAGATACTTCCCAAAAATCACTAATTTCGAATATGGATGTTTTTTTGCAACCGCCAGGCGGTTGCAGATATTCAGTTCTCGCAACCGCTGGGCGGTTGCGAGGTCACATGGCAACCGCTTGGCGGTTGCTGATACTGGATATCTGCAACCATCTGGCGGTTGCAGATAACATTCATACTTGATGTTTTACTATTACGGATGATACGTTGTGGTACGTTGTTTGATCAATTGATAATTACCCTAATGATAGTTAAAACAAGCCAAATTATAAGGTTTCTTGGAAAATCAAGCTTAGGAACAACATTAAGAACTAAGTGTGATGACTAGTTGTTGAACATAATATATAGGTGTATCGTTGATAACTCGCCTAATCACATAATCTACTATTTTACTAACTTCATTACTAGTTTTGTAGTTATTTACTACTACTATTCACACGTAATAATGATATTTGAGTTCAATAAACACAAACACATCAAGATACTTCCCAAAAATCACTAATTTCGAATATGGATATTTTTTTGCAAGCACTAGGCGGTTGCAGATATTCAGTTCTCGCAACCGCTGGGCGGTTGCTAGGTCCCATGGCAACCGTCTGGCGATTGCTGATACTAGATATCTGTAACCGCCTGGCGGTTGCAGATAACATTCATACTTGATTTCTTATTATTACGGATGATCGTTGTGGTACGTTGTTTGATCAATTGATAATTACCCTAATGATAGTTAAAACAAGCCAAATTATAAGGTTTCATTGGAAAATCAAGCTTAGGGACAACATTAAGAACTAAGTGTGATGATTAGTTGTTGAACATAATATATAGGTGTATCGTTGATAACTCGCCTAATCACATAATCTACTATTTTACTAACTTAATTACTAGTTTTGTTGTTATTTACTACAACTATTGACATGTAATAATGATATTTGAGTTCAATAAACACAAACACATCAATATACTTCCCAAAAATCACTAATTTCGAATATAGATTTTTCTGCAACCGTCAGTCGGTTGCAGATATTCCTTTCTCGCAACCGTTGGGCGGTTGCGAGGTCACATGGCAACCACCTGGCGGTTGCTGATACTAGATATCTGCAACTGCCTGGCGGTTGCAAATAACATTCATACTTGATTTTTTACTATTACGGATGATACGTTGTGGTACGTTGTTTGATCAATTGATAATTACCTTAATGATAGTTAAAACAAGCCAAATTATAAGGTTTCATTGGAAAATCAAGCTTAGGGACAACATTAAGAACTAAGTGTGATGATTAGTTGTTGAACATAATATATAGGTGTATCGTTGATAACTCGCCTAATCACATAATCTACTATTTTACTAACTTAATTACTAGTTTTGTAGTTATTTACTACTACTATTGACATGTAATAATGATATTTGAGTTCAATAAACACAAACACATCAATATACTTCCCAAAAATCACTAATTTCGAATATGGGTTTTTCTGCAACCGCCACGCGGTTGCATATATTCATTTCTCGCAACCGTTGGGCGGTTGCGAGGTCACATGGCAACCGCCTGGCGGTTGCTGATACTAGATATCTGCAACCGCCTCGTGGTTGCAGATAACATTCATACTTGATTTTTTACTATTACGGATGATACGTTGTGGTACGTTGTTTTATCAATTGATAATGACCTTAATGATAGTTAAAACAAGCCAAATTATAAGGTTTCATTGGAAAATCAAGCTTAGGGACAACATTAAGAACTAAGTGTGATGATTAGTTGTTGAACATAATATATAGGTGTATCGTTGATAACTCGCCTAATCATATAATCTACTATTTTACTAACTTAATTACTAGTTTTGTAGTTATTTACTACTACTATTCACATGTAATAATGATATTTGAGTTCAATAAACACAAACACATCAAGATACTTCCCAAAAATCACTAATTTCGAATATGGATGTTTTCTGCAACCGCCAGGCGGTTGCAAATATTCAGTTCTTGCAACCGCTGGGCGGTTGCGAGGTCACATGGCAACCGCCCAGCGGTTGCGAGTGTTGGTTATCTGCAACCGCCGGGCGGTTGCAGATAATATTCATACTTGAATTTTTATTATTTTGGATGATTTATGTTCTCTATAATGATATATGTTGTCTATAAACACAAACACATCAAGATACTTGCCAAAAATCAATAATTTTAAACTTGAATATTATTCGCAACCTCTGGGCGGTTGCGAACATCTCTCTGTTGCAACCGCCCAGCAGTTGCGTTACCTATTGTCGCAACCGCTCGGGCGGTCGCCATGGTACCCAGCAACCGCTCGGTGGTTGCTAATTTTGCTGAAATGGGCAGGATTCGGGGGGAAAATCAAATTTTCACGAAAATTCAAAATTTTCACCCCAAATCTTATATATACCCACTATTCTTCTCGCTAATTTCTTCATTCACAAATATTACACCCTCCAAACATACCCAACACTCTTTTTTTCCAATCCACAAAATCCAAACACTTTCTTTCATCTCACACCCTTTCTTTTATCTCCAAAATAAAACACCAAACACTTTCTTTTTATCTCCAAAACAAATCACTGAACACTTTATTTTATCTCCAACACAAACCACCAAACACTTTCTTTTCTTTTATATCTCCAACAAAAAAACTCAAACACTTTGTTTTCTTTTATATCTCCAACAAAAAACCCAAACATTATTTTTTTATCACCAAAACAAAACACTTTTTTCTAATCTTTTCTTTTTGTTTCACTTCTTTTCCTTTTTGTTTATCTTCTTTTCTTTTTGTTTCTCTTCTTTTCTTTTTGTTTCACTTCTTTTTTTTTGTTTCTTTTCTTTTCTTTTTGTTTCACTTCTTTTCTTTTTTTGTTTCTCTTCTTTTCTTTTTGTTTCACCATATTAATTTCAACAAAACAAAATAATATTCTGGAAAATTTCCGGAATATTATTGTTTTTTTTATTTTGATGAATATTATCTGCAACCGCTGGGCGGTTGCGAACATCATGAATTCGCAACCGTTAGGAGGTTGCGAGCTCCTTATTCGGCGGTCGCCACTTCCTTATGAAGACTGCAACCGTCGAGCGGTTGCGAACATCATGAATTCGCAACCGCTAGGCGGTTGCGAGCTCTTTATGGCGACCGCTCGGCGGTCGCCACCTCTCTATTGACGTGGCGACCGCCTGGCGGTCGCAGAGTACCCACGACGAGGGGTATCTGCGATCTCATTGGCCATCTGCAATCGCCCGGGCAGTTGCCGATGGCCCTGTGTTCTTGTAGTGAGTTTCATATATTTTCTATTCATATATATTAATTTGGTACAAGGTCATAACTTACCAACGAATACAAACACTACAAGAATGTTGCTCTTTAATTGGGTCAAATTCAGTAGCAAAACACCAAATTCGCTAGCTGATTACAAAATCAACTACCGAAAATAAAATTGTCACGTTTCCCAGCAATAGGTATCGAAGCTAACAAATCAACGAGCGAATAAGTTATTATAATCCTTGTAAGCAAAAATTGTTTGGCAGTTACACTGACACGTCTGCTAGCAAAAAGTAAATTAAATATAGCTAAGAAATAATTGCTAGCCAACGTACAGTTCTCAGAAGTTATGCCAACGCGGACGTCTGCTAGCGAAAATCCGCTCGCAAGCACTCCTACGTGTAAAATAGCTAGCGAATTTCCGCTGGAGTTATTTAGTCAACATATTGTTGTAAGTCGTATCCGTATGCCAGTATTTATACAAGTCCAGCTAGAAAGAACTATATTGTTGTAGACATACCAGTTTTTTTAAGAACTATACGAATATAACGCGGCTGAAAGTGCAGTTATTCTGTCAATGTTAGTTTAACATTCAGAAGTCAATGTTAGAGTAACATTGCTGGAAGCAGAATTCGATTTACAATCTTGATTATATTCTTTATTATTATTTTGCCTTATTCATTTAACTAACTGAGTTCCACAGTTGTAATTGTCTTTGATTATTATTCAGGAAACAAACTTGTCATAGGTTGGACGCTCAAGTTTCCAAGAAGGAAAGTTTCCTTAATTACGCAAACCACTCTACAAGGAAAGATGAGTTCGAGTGGAACTAGGAATGCTTTCCAAGATCAAGTCCTGATTTGAAGAAGGAGTCTTTCCTTAGTTAGATCACTAACGAAGGAACTTTTATTCAAGAAGGACTACGAGAACAAGGAAGAGGAGTTCGAGAAAGAAACAAGGAGAATTACCAACCGTGTACAACACACCTTGAAGTCGAAGATCAAGAACCTATATATAGGTGTGAAGTACATCAAGACAAATAACGAGACAAGAGCTAATCAATCCGAGAGATTAATTTACAGTTGGTAAGTGTTGTCTTGCTTTAGCGAAGTTTGTGAGTTGTTAGAATAGATCTAAGAGTGAGGAGCTTTTAGAGATAGTCGAAGCAATTCTTGTGTGCTTTGCTTAGTTCGATCAATTTAAGAGTGAGGAGCTTGAGAATTGAGAGAACGACTTTTGTTAAAACCTTCACGGGTTACTTTTCCTACTGCTCGGAAGTTAATATAATCTTATATTCACTTCTTAAACTTGGTGTCTGTTTATTCCGCTGCACGATTACTCTGGTCTGTTGTTAAGGTAACATCGCTGAGTTAACAACATACTAATCTGATGTTAACACTCCAGTGCTAAGTTAACAATAACAACGTATCAACCCAATCCACAATTTCAATTGGTATCAGAGCCAAGCACCAACTTCACCGGTGTTTGGCGTTGATACGACAAGATGGACAACTCCAATCCCAATACCAGCAGGTTGTCGGTATTAGAGGGTCCCAACAACTATGCCTACTGGAAGATCAGACTCAGAGTCCATATCAAATCCATCGATCTAAGAGCTTGGGACGCAGTACTAGAAGGCTACACCATCCCCTACTTGCCAAGAGATGGAGATGCTGATCTGATACCTAAGCCAAGAGGACAATGGGCAGCCAACGAGATTGCTCTCTACAACTTCAATGAAAAGGCTCTCAATGCTATTTTTAGCTGGGTAGGTAATCATATGTTCAAACTTATTCAAACTTGTACTACTGCTAAAGCTGCATGGGAAGTTCTTGAATTACATTGTGAGGGTGATGTGGCTGTGAGGGACTCTAAATATAGAAAACCTTTGAGGGACTTTGAGAAGATAGAGATGGGTGAGGATGAAAGCATTGATAGCTACTTTGAGAAACTTCTAGATATTGCTAATCAGTGTCAAAACTTAGGTTTTACCATCCCAAATCAAACCATGGTCTATAAAGCTTTTAGAACATTATCTTCTAAGTTCACTGTCAAAAGAATTGCTATGAATGAGTCTAGAGATCTTGCCAACATGGACTTCCAAACATTAATGAACACTCTAAAAGAATTTGAACTAGAATTCCTAGGAAAGTCCAGCAAACAACTTGCTTTATCCTTACTAGGTACTAGCTCAGATTCTACAGGGAGTGATGAGGATGAATATGAGTTGATCTCTTCTAACTATGGTAACATTACTAGGAAGTTTAGTAAATTGGGTTACAAAGATAAAAATAAAGAAAAACAACCTGGTAATGCTGCCCTTGGTTATAAGAAACTGCCCCCAAAGTTTGTAAGGTACATGGCATCTAAGAGCACGCCTCAAGATACTGAGAGCTTCATGGTCATTCAGTTGTGCTTATTTTTGTGTTTTTGTCTATGGCCAAGGTTATGCATGATAGTGAGCCTTACTACTGGGGTGCTTTGAAGTTACGACTGCTTGCATTCAGTAGCATTGTTCACTTGGTATTTTCCTTGTAAATAGGTTGGTAAACTGGTATGCATGAGGGGTTGGGGTGAAGAAGTATATGATAAATGTATTGTCTTCATTCAGTTCCTTTGTACTTGCCCAATCTGTAGATGATGGTTAAGTTGTTGGGGTGTGTGGAGTCTTGTGCTGCCCACATTCAGTGATGAAACTATCCTTTTACATTCACTAGTTTTTTGTTCAAAAGAGCACATGATAATAAATAAAGATAAATTGATTTTTCCTGATCCTAGTCAGTAAAGTTGTTTGTACTTGGTTACCATCTCCCAATGTTGATCTAACATTGTTGCATTCTTTCTTGTTCTGCATTTGTTTTTCCTTGTGTCGGTTTGGGCTTAGGGAGAGTAGTAATCCTAGGAATCATGTGTCGAGGCATACTTTGTGGGGTGACTCACTGCAGGTAAAACACTATGTTTTGTGATCTTCTATGCTATGGGAACATCTTTTCCCTGGATATGTGTATCCACTCTGTGTTTTTCTGTTGGGTGTGTTACTTACTCATACTGATGATCTGAATTTATGTCTTTGTACTCATGTACTTGGGTAAGGGTTCAGATTAGTACAGGAATATCTCACGCTCTCACATGATGCTGCCTTGGATGAAGCCCTGCACCTACAACTTCCTTCCCCGATGTTAACTTACCAATGTTAGTTCAACATTGAAACATTGTAACTTATAAGTTTTCAGGTTTGGAGACCGCTCTGGTTACGTGATAATCCAACACTGACACGTGGTAAGGTGAACATGGGTATGATTGTGTGACAGTGGTCCGATTATGTTGGTAACATGTTACAACACCACTATCACCATTCTTCAGTTGATTAATTGTATAATTTGCCCTAATCTTTTCTCACTATTTACGCGCTCAAAATTCTTGCAAAATCAACTCTCTCTGCAAATCAAGTTTCTATATTTTCTTCTCTAAATCACTCTAACAATGGCCCGCAAGTCTTCCATTGATACTCTTGCAGCCGCTACTAAGCAGATGGAGCAACCACGACGCCGTAGTACCAGAAGTCAATGTTAGTTTAACATTGAGAAGTCAATGTTAGAGTAACATTGCTGGAAGCAAAATCCGATTTACAATCTTGATTATATTCTTTATTATTGTTTTGCCTTATTCATTTAACTAACTGAGTTCCACAGTTGTAATTGTCTTTGATTATTATTCAGGAAACAAACTTGTCATAGGTTGGACGCTCAAGTTTCCAAGAAGGAAAGTTTCCTTAATTACGCAAATCACTCTACAAGGAAAGATGAGTTCGAGTGGAACTAGGAATGCTTTCCAAGATCAAGTCATGATTTGAAGAAGGAGTCTTTCCTTAGTTAGATCACTAACAAAGAAACTTTTATTCAAGTAGGACTGCGAGAACAAGGAAGAGGAGTTCGATAAGGAAACAAGGAGAATTACCAACCGTGTACAACACACCTTGAAGTCGAAGATCAAGAACCTATATATAGGTGTGAAGTACATCAAGACAAATAACGAGACAAGAGCTAATCAATCCGAGAGATTAACTTACAGTTGTTAAGTGTTGTCTTGCTTTAGCAAAGTTTGTGAGTTGTTAGAATAGATCTAAGAGTGAGGAGCTCTTAGAGATAGACAAAGCAATTCTTGTGTGCTTTGCTTATTTCGATCAATTTAAGAGTGAGGAGCTTGAGAATTGAGAGAACAACTTTTGTTAAAACCTTCACGGGTTATTTTGCCTACGGCTCGGAAGTTAATATAATCTTATATTCATTTCTTAAACTTGGTGTCTATTTATTCCGCTGCACGATTACTCTGGTCTGTTGTTAAAGTAACATCGTTGAGTTAACAACATACTAATCTGCTGTTAACACTCCAGTATTAAGTTAACAATAACAACGTATCAACCCGATCCACAATTTCAGCGGCAAAATAAAACAAATTTACATGTATCAGCTAGCGAAATTTCGCTAGCTGACTTTCCAGGATAATTTTAAAAAAATAATTGGTGGCAAATAATGCGTCAATTTATTAATTAAGAGGTAACAAAAAATTTATTACTTAATCATACTTATATTATATATAAACTATATATATACTATATTAGAAAAGTAACAATATCCACAATTAGAAAGGATTGTATAGAAACTATATCCGCTATTACATTACATATACTATATTAGAAAGGTAACAATTATACATTAAACATAAACTAATTATAAAACCTAGAAAAAAAATAAGTGTGTATTATGTACAAACTTACAAAAACTATAAAGTATAGCAAAAGATGAATTAAAGGAGAATCAAAAGGTAAAAAAATGAATCAATGGTTAAAAATCAAATTCTAGCAAAATATGAATCAAAATGGAAAAAAGTATTGTAGCAAAAGAAGAATCAAAGTTGAATTCAATAAAGTGTAATAAAAGATGAAACAAAGTGGGGAAAAATTGTTGCAAAAGAAGAATCAAAGTTTAATTAAACAAGTGTAAGAAAAGATGAATCAAAGTTCACAAAATAAAGGAATACTAATGTATCATTACACACACAAAATATATAACAAAATGAAAGTGTTTAATGAGAATGTGGAGTAAGAATTTAGATGTGTAGAATGAAATGGTGGGTGTTTTTGATGAATAAGAAAATCGTGGGAACGAATACTTATATAGGAGCAGACCCAATCCAGCTATGAAATTAGCTAGCAATTCTTCGTTTGCCATGTCATGCGGATTGCTAACTTGTCAATGAATAAGCTTAAATGTTGTGCGGATCGGTGACGTGGTAATTTGCTAGCACAAAAGGGTCAGCAATATAGTCTAGTCAGCTTTTAGCTAGCGAATTATCTGAAGCAACTGCTAGCAAGCACCTTTGCTAGCAAGATTTCGGCTGCTAAATATTTTTATCTATGTACTGATAGTTATTCTCTTCTTCCTCGTTTGTGGCCTCATATTTCAGATCTACATTTTTCTTGCTCTCTTTTCACGAAGGAACCTCCCTCATTTGCGCAATTCATCCAAAAAAAACCATACATTAGCATTGTTCTTCACCAACAATCTCGACTAGAAGAGATATGTTTTGCATACGTTTTATTTTTTAGCAGCATTGTTTGGTTAATTTGTGAGTTAATAAGTTAATTGACGTACTTTATAGTGAAATTTGGTGGTGTTTGTTGTTATATTTGTAGATTGAAAATGTACAACAACGCAAATTGGAGTTGAATATATGATAGGATTAGTGATAGAAATATTAACAGTACATTTATATGGGGTGTTGAAGGTTTTCTCCAGTATGTATTATGTATTCAATCAACCTAGTCTTGTTGATCAGGGAATGGCTAGGTGTCCTTGTGCAAAGTGTCGTAACAACAAGTTTATAGAACTCGACCAGATTAGATGTCACCTATACAGTAAGGGGTTTGTTCCATATTATTACGTATGATTTTTTCATGGTGAGATTGCGTATGGCAGTAATACAGAGGCGGATATATATGACGTTAGGCAGTCATCTGGTAATGTTGATTAGAGGCAGTTTGAAAATGCATACGACACCGATCCCGATAATGGTTGTCTTTTGAGATACTTGGTTGACGATGCATTTGGGGGGAAACTTGCAAATGTTCATAACGATATAGCGACAACTGATGAGCCAACCGATCAGGCAAGAGCATTTTTTGAATTGTTGCAGAAAGCAGAGGAAAATATTCATGATGGAAATGAGATGACTGTATTAGAGTGGGTTGCCAAATTCATGTCAAGCAAGATAAAGCACAACTGAACCGAAAGTAGTTGTGATGATGCGCTAGTCAATTCAAGAAGTTTGTTAAGTCCTGAGGATCGCCACAAAATCCCCGATACTTTCTACCGTTGTAAGTGGCTGCTAAAAGATTTAGGGATAGAATGCATAAAATTGGATGTGTGTACAAATAATTGTTTTCTCTATTACGGTGAGTATGAAAGTGATGCTTATACAACTTGTCCTACGTGTGAAACACCAAGATGGAAGGAACAGTCTAGTACTAGCTGTCGTCGTGCCAAACGCATCCCAAGAAAGAGATTGTGGTACTTTCCACTCACCCCTCCCCCGATTGCAGAGGTTGTACATGTCTCGCGCCACCGCTGGATACATGACATGGCATTTGAAATGTCGAGGGGATAATGATACAATGATACACCCTACTGTCAGTAAAGAGTGGAAGACTTTTGATGACACGTATCCCGATTATGCATGTGAGGCAAGAAATGTCAGACTTGGACTTTGCACCGATGGTTTCTGTCCATGGGGAAATTCTTCTAACGGTTATTCGTGTTGGTCAGTTTTCGTTACCCCCTTCAATCTTCTGCCAGGTATGTGCATGAGGCAAGAGTATATATTTCTAAGTTTATTGATTTCGGGTCCATTGAGTCCTGGAAAGAACATCAACATGTTTTTACGACCTCTAATTGACGAACTAAAGACATTGTGGGAGCATGGAGTTCCTACATATGACAGCTATCGCAAAGATACTTTTCTTATGCGTGCTCATGTGATGTGGACCATTAGTGATTTTCCATCTTATAGTATGCTTTCGCAGTAGATTACCCATGGTAAGTTTGATTTTCCATATTGCATGAAGAACACAACGTCCTTTTGGCTTCCAAATGGAAAGAAACACTCTTGGTACGATTGTCATCGTCGATCTCTCCCCCTTGGTCATGAATGCTACAGATTTTACCAAAGACCATGTTGAAACCGATATGTCGTTGCATCGGAGATTGAGTCCAAAAATGTGGAACCACGTGAGTACCCTCCCCAATATTCCTTTTGGTAAAACAAATAAAGTTGTCCAAGGAGTGGGCAGGTATCACAATTGGCAGCGACCTAGTATATTTTGGGAGCTTCCCTATTGGGAGGCAAATATGATTCGTCACAACCTGGACGTAATGCATTGCGAGAAGAACTTCTTTGATAACATCAAAAACATCGTCATGGACGACCCTGAGAAAACAAAGGACAATTTGAAAGCCAGAAGGGACCTGGCATTGTACACGAACCGTTCTACGTTATACACCGGGGAGGATGATACGACTAAAAGAAAGGCCAGATACTGTTTGAGCAAGGATCAAAAGATAACGGTTTGTAATTGGCTTAAAGAAATTAATTTTCCCAATGGTTTCGTGTCAAATTTAACCCGTTGTGTTCAGATGCCCCAAATTCAAATAACAGGAATGAAAAGCCATGACTATCACGTGTTCATGCAAAGGTTGATCCCAGTTGCATTTTGTGACTTCCTGCCCGATTTCGTTTGGGAGCCTTTGGTTGAGGTTAGTATTTTCTTCAGGGCTTTATGTGCTCATGGCATAAGTAGACGAAAAATGGAGGAGTTAGAGAGTTTGATTGTCCTTACTATGTGCAAATTGGAAAAAATATTTCCTCTTGCGTTTTTTGATTTAATTGAACATTTGGCTACTCACCTCCCTTGGGAAGCATGTATCCGTTTGAAAGGTATCAATATTATGTTGTTTTTTGTTTTTTCTACGTACAATTGAAATCCCTAAGAAGGCTTTACAGTTATATTTGTATTAATTTATTTTCAGGCAAATGCTTGAAGTGAAGAAATCTGTCAAAAATAGGAATTTTGTTGAAGGTTCAATAAGTGAGAAGTTTCTTCTTGCTGAAATCACACAATTCCTGGAACACTATTTCGAGCCCACGTATAAAACAAGGAATAATCGGTTGAACATGAATGAAGTTGCATTGAATATTGACTACAATAGTGAGTTTTCCATCTCCCAGAAGAATGGAGAAGTCATGGGAGCGGGAAAAAGGAAAAAATTATCATATGTAGAGTACAACTCCATTGAGCTATACGTACTACTAAACTGCCCAGAGCTAGAGCCGTGGTTGAGGTACAATTGCTTCGTTATATTCCTTTTAAATTCTTTCAAATAAATGTGTAAGACCCTGTACAGTTATGTACAAAAAATTTGTTGAATGTAGGATGTTTGATGAGCATATGTGTAATGGTGTTCCACAAGGCCAAATTTAGGAGCGTCGTAACATATTTTTGTTTAGTGACTGAAACAAATGGTTAGGTCGTAGTGAAGACATTCGAGTTGTACAATTAGTACATGTGCCATGTCCCGCTGCTAGTGCATTTAGTGGTTACAAAGTTAACGGTTGTAGATTTCGAACCTCCGAGGGATTGAATCCAAAATAAGCAAACAACAATGGAGTTTATGTTAAGGGAGCAACCGACGATCCAGAAGAGTTGAGTTATTATGGGATACTTCGTGAGGTCATAGAGGTTGATTATTTTGGGAGTGGGCGTAGGAGTGGGCGTACACTAACAGTAGTTCTTTTCAAGTGCGATTGGTTCGATTTGATAACAGGGATTAACGTGCACCCTACTTTAAAGTTGATTGACATTGATCCCACTAAGCGTCTCGCGACCAATGAATCAGAGCCATTTATTCTTGCGATTCAAACTCAACAAGCATGTTAGTTTCCCTATGCATGCCAATGACTCTGAGCTAGAAGGGGGGTGGTGGTTTGTTTGCACGACACAAGAGAGACATATTATAAACACAACGTCTTTAATATTGACCTAGTTGAGATTGTTGAAGACGCTGAGAACTTCCAAGATAACACCCCTCCAGATTTCAGAGTTTTCGTCGACATGAGCTCATTTAATGTTCATAACTTGGCTGATAATGAAGTCTTAATGGTTGAAAGTGACACAACTTTTGACGAAGAGCCAGAATTTCCTAAAGAGAATCATCACGTTACATCTTCTGAAAGTGAACCAGATACCGGAGCACAGAAACAAGACAGTGATCCTGACTACGAATAATTTCTAGAATTATATTATAATTTCAAGAAGCAAAACAATGATTTCTATACGTTTTTATTCAAATTATGTAATATTTATAATTATGCAAGATTTTTAATTATGAATGTATATGTGTTTAATAATACGTAGATGTTTTTCGAATTATGTAATGTTTGTTGTCTCTAATTATGAAATATTTCTAGTTATTTATAATTTCTAGAAGTTTAATAATTAACGTGTATAATTAAAATTGGTAAGTTTAGGTTTTCTAATAAAAATAGTAAAATGAAAATTTCTTACTAGTAATTCAAAAATTACATTATAGTAATTGAATTACACAAATATTGTTGTTTTTATTAAAATTATTCTGTTATTTGATTAAATTAAAATAAAATTATAAATTCCATGTTGCTGCAGATTAATCTGTCGCTATGTCCACATCATCCAAATCGAATTGCGATAATTCGCTAGCACACCGTCCACGTAGATTTCCACTACCACCTTTAAAACAAACCCTTAGCTCAAAATCAATCATTTCTTCTCCAAAATCTTCAGCCCCTACTCAGTTCTTTCCCGCACTTTCTAACCCAATTTTCATAAATCAGCTCAGTTCCCGCATTTCTCCCCTAAATTTTCAAAATCTAGCTAGCTCACCCTCCCTTTAGCTCAGTTCCTCATTTCCATTTTCTTCCCCAAAAACACACCAACTTAGTTTTGAAGCTCGAATCTTGCATTTCCAGTGCGAATCACTTCTATTCGGTGGATTACTACAAGGGTATGTGTCGTATTTCCCTAATTGTGTCAATTTACAAGTTTTTTTCGAATTAAGATTTATGTAATTTTCCCTATTTTTGGTATTGTTTAAACTTGCATGTTAGGACGATGGTTCTGCCCTAATTTTGGTGTAACTTGCATGTTTTCGATTTACCTTTTAAAGAAAAAAATGTACAAGGTGTTTGTTGATTTGAGAACAAAATCTTCTGTAAATTGCCTAATTTAGTTTATGATGATGATTGTTGAAAGTTTGTGTGGTGAAATTTTGTTGAGTTGTGTGCACTGTTGGTTTGTATGCACTGTTGAAAATCTGTAAATTACCCTAATTTTGTGTACTGTTGGTTTGTGGTGAAAGTTTGTGTGCACTGTTGAAATTCTGTAAATTGCCCTAATTTTGGTGTAAACTGTTGGTTTTGGAGTTGTAACAATGTGTAGTGATGTGTTTTGGAGAATAGCTAGTGTTGAGTGGTGTGTTTTTTGGTGTTTGCTATGTTAAGTGGTGTGTTTTTGGTGTCTGCTATGTTCGGTAGTGTTTTTGAATGGGTTGTGGTGATGATAATGTCTATTATGTGTTTGCTACATAACAAAGGATTCACATAACAAAGTGTCTGCTACCTTGTGTATAACAAAATAGCAGAATTCTGTTGAGTGGTGTGTTAAGTGGTGTCTGCTACTCAGTGGGTTGTGGTGAAGATAGTGATAGTGAGTTAGTAGTATGCGTCTGTCACTGTGTTGTTGATATTTTTTCAAATGGTTAATTGTTCTTTTAAGTTCATAATTCTTTGGCTTATAATTAGAGGTGGAGATGATATTATAATTCTTGATCTTTTTGAGCTGATTTAACAACATAATTGATATCTTGGTGTAATTTGAGCTACTAATTTATTGTTTTTTGTTGAATCTTGGGGTGAATAGGGGCTGAAGTTATCCTTAGAAATGGTTGTGAGTGATGAAAGTGTAAATTTTGCTGAAAATTGTTTTTTGTTTAATGGTATTCTAAAAGTGTAAATTTTGCTGGAAATTATTTTGCTAACTTGATGTCTATTTTCAAATATATATGTAGGGAATGATGTGTTTGAAACAACATGATAAAGTAGAAGTAATTATGTTATATAACATGACTATTACCTCAGTGATTATTCTGTTAGGACATTTTTCTTATCAATTGTTGTTATTTGCAGATGGCACGTACCAGACATACGGCACCATCGAGTTCTGGTCTGGGAGATGTAGCAGAATCGTCTAGAGCTATTCGTCCCCATACCGCCGCGAGGGAGGAGATTGTTTTTCAGCTCCCGGCTCCGCCACTGTCTCAGCCAGGCAGATCAGCGCCACGTGCCCCGTCTCTGCTAGGTTACTTTGCACCGCGCGCCCCATCTCAGCCAGGTTACTCTGCGCCGCGAGCCCCGCCTCTGCCCGACATATCAGCATTTGGAGTCCCTTCGCGGCGATGCGGGGACGAATCAGCATATCCGCCTCTTCCCGCCGTGGCCAGGCATATCAGCGCCTCGGGGCTGCTCAACAGGTGGTTCATCGTCCCGTGATGCCACACAATGAAGGGCCATAGATGTTGTTCCAGGGCCTCGTAGTGGAGTTACCCCTCCATATTCGTTTTCTACGTCTCGTGTAACTCAACTGCTGCCTAGTGATATTCAACATTTGGCATAAGGACACCAGGCGTTCATGACACTGTTTATGCAGCCACAAATGATGATGACTGGTTACCCTCAGTTCATGCCACCGATGTGGAATTTTGAAGGCAGTGGCAGGAATCAGCCGATGATGTATCTGATGCCCCCATTTTCAATTCGGCCGAGATTCAATCCACCAGCATTTTAGCCTTACTATTTCGATCCCACGGCGGCATGTGCATCCTCTCATTGAGGATTCAGGCCATAAGGCGCCACGGGGACACAAAAATATACTAGATTCCAAAGAGTCATCGGTACTTACAATACACATCAATCACAGCCATCGGAAGGCTCTACAGCCCATATGGACCATGTGACGCCTAGAGAAATAGGTTCCGTGCCTGAGGCAGATCATTCGACTAATGAGCAGGGGGAGGAGCCGACAAATGAGCAAATGCTCTTTGAGAATCCCTACCTCGAGGCCTTGGCTGCTAGTGTGACATATTATAGCCAAGAGGTGGACGTTCTCGGGCAGCCAGGGGTCACTGTTGGCGGTGTTATGGAAGACACAAATTTGGTGGATGATGTGGTTGATGATACTCCGATGATGACGGAGGAGGAAGAGCTGATGTTAGCAGATACCATTGAGCCTAATTTTTTCAAGAAAATAGGAAGTGGGGTTGGTGTGCTGTTCCTCCTAACCCGGCAAAAAGTGCTCCACTAACGCTGTGTAGGGACGGGAGCTTCGCTGACCCTTGTACGGTGAGCTTAGCATGCGATATAGTTAAACAGGTCATGCGAAATAACGATAAATTTACCTACTGAAGGTTCACGACACAAGAAAAGAATGATGTTTGGCATTCCTTTAAGGTATTTTAGCTAGTCATTAAATACGTTTTATTTAATAGTCAAAGTACTTAGGACGATGGAAATCGTATCAAGTATGAATTTGTTTCTTTTTTTATTTCTTAACTTTAAATGCGGAATAACTTGCTTTTAATGTTTTTAGTTGAAAATATGGTGTATCAAGAGATGGAATACTATAGATTTTCCCCTTGCTTCTTGCTATTGGCTGTCTCTTTTTATGTTTTCATATTCTGTGACTGTGAACAGTGATTAACTAATTTTTCTTTTGATCTATCTTTCTTTAAAAGCTGAAAGATAGATGCTGCCAGTTTTAGAGATTTATTAATTGACAATTAATTAACATTTGCTTCTTATTTACTCTAGCTTTTCCATGGTTTGTTTCTAATATAATGTCCATATTTGCAGCAACATTACCAGTGGAACAAAGACAGCCACAAGTTGATTAAAAGGTGATTTAATAAGATTGGACAAAAGTCTTTCCAGGATGGCATGAACAAAGAGAAAAAGTGGTGGATCGTATTGAAGAATCAAAAACTTTGGATGACCGTGACGCATCTCAAGAATGCTATCCTGCATTGGAGAGACCCCAAGACCATAATTAGGTCAAGGAAGGCCCGGGAGAACAAAATGAAACGAGGCGGTGCCAATTACGTCGGAGGTTCTATTGGTCAAGGCATCCACAGGGAGAGAATTGTAATTTTCTTTCTTTTCTGTTAATTTATTGAACGTATTAAATTTAGAGCTTTTATGTTTAACATAAACTAATTGAATTTATTTGGACATACTGAAAGAGAATATGGAGGGAACCAAGACCTAGTCCCGCATTCTGCGGTTTGGTTGAAGACGCATTGCAAAGTGCAGCCAGATAAATCACTGAAGTGGACTACAGCTTGGGCTCGGAGTGTATACGTGATTTTATTTCGTTAAATCAGCCTTTATTAGTTTGTTGCGTCAAAAAAATTGGGGTCTTAGTTGGTCTTTTCTGTGATGGTAAAGGAAAAAAGTGTTGAATTAGGTGTATGAAACTTATAACTTATCTTATATTCTGTGCAATTTGCTGAATTATGAAAATAGTGCTGAATTTGCTGAAGCATCGTGTATGAGACTTATAACTTATTAGGCCATCCATTTGCAATTCGTTGAAATAAGAAATATTGTAAGTTATAGTTTGTTTTTTTGTTTTTTCTTGGGGCTTGAGGTTTGTAAGGTGAGTTCTGATTCTCCCATGGACTGCACCAGAGGATTTAATAAATCTCTTTGATATTTGGAACCTACGAAATAAGAGTGTCCATAATCTTGCAAAATGGACTAAACTCCAACTGTGAATGGTTTTTTTTTTTTGTACTTCTTGGCATGTTGCTGTTTTAGATGAAGTCCTCCGTGAGGCTTCAGATTTTTGTAATGACAGTTAATGTTTGTTCTTCTCATGATTAATTTATCTTCTTACCAAAAAAACGCGAGTTCTGATTATCAGTAGTTTTTCGGTAGATAAGCACTAAAATGGTTAATTTTAAGATGTTCTTTGTGTGATGAATTCATATTTTCTGATTGGCTTTCTACATGTTAAAAAGTTAATTAAGATTCTGTTATGATACTAATTATTTCATCTTTGTTTGGTCTTAGTTGAAGTACTTGGAGTTGTGCGTCGAAGATCTCGAGCCTGGCCCGAAAAAGTGGGAACTAATTAATATGAAGTAGTGGCTACAAGCTTCTGGAGGAGGGAATAAAGGATTTGTTCCTGGCTTCTCAATATGTGGTGATCCCGATCTTGTGGGATTCAAAGAAATCAGAAAGTACCCCAAGTACATTAGGACGGGGGATCGAAGGAAACCGTTCAAAAAGCTGCGACATATATTGTTCAGCTCTGATTGCAGAATGCCGCACAGCAGGCGCAAATTGCCGCACAGGCCAAGCACATTAAGGACATTGAGGACCGACAAAAAGTTGATATGAGAGCGATTTATACAAAGTTGGATTTGCCGCTGCCTGAGCATTATCGTGATTCAGGGTCTGTTGGTAGTGGTTCAGAAGGTGTAGATGGTTCAGGGGGTAGTGGTGATTCAGGGGGCAGAGGGGACAGTGGTGGTTCAGGGAACAGTGGTGGTCCAGGGGATGGTGGTGGTTCAGGGGGCATTGGTGGGTCCCAAGATGGTTCACATGCATATGATACGAACTGGTTCGCCAACTAAAAATAACTTGCACGTTCAATGAGCTAGTTGAACCACTTTCTTTACTAATGATATGCTCTTTTTTTGGTATACATATTGCAAATATGTAGTCTTAGTGGTGTTCTACTTGAACTAGACTAGTAAACAATGCTCCTTTATGTCACTCATATTGCAATTTTGTACTTTTTAACGAGGTGGTGTTCTAGTTGGTTTGCTTATGTAGTATGTGTATTAGTTGGTGTTGTAAGGTGGATGGAACGATTTTGTTGTTGGAATGGTACGTTAGTTTGTAACATGGTATTGTGAGGTGGATGTAACAATTGTGTTCTTGGAATGGAGTTATTTTGAATGTTTATTGTTATATTGTTGTGGATTTTGTTGATTCGATTTCCAGTTGGTTTGGCACGTAATGCGGTCGAATTTCGATTGTCGATAGGCATGTCCTCATCCTAGATCAATTAGTAGCCTGTTTTTGCACATATTTGTTGGTTTAGCAGCTGTTTCAGCTAAGTTGGTAACATGTTTTTTTTGTTCTTTTAAACAGACTAGATAGCAACAAATTTTTGTTGCTTCTATTACAGTTATTCATAATTTTAAAAAAAAAATCTCTGATATTTGCAGCGAACCCTGTACCATATCAAATGTAAGTATTCGACAGGATATCGGGGGTAAAATCCCTGATATGCAATTGGCTTGGGCCAGTAAATCAGTTGGGCTCGCCCATTCGGTATATGTATATGTGTGTGTGTATATATATATATAGCTTTGTTGTGTTTTTTTAGGATGATAATGTAATTGTTATGTAGCAAGACTCTAGACACAATTCTACGTTATTTCAAGGTGGGCTTGTAAATATTTAAATATCTAGTTGTGTGAATGTAACTAATTAAAACTTATGAAATAGGGGTAATAGCTTGAATATTTGATGTTAGGGGTAAAACTTAAATATTCTAATTTTTTTGTTGAATAGGAATTACATTTATACTCAGTGATACCAATGTAATTATTTTATTGGGATAAAAACATCAAGCCCCCCAACCTATGGGCACTTTTGCGCATTTCCCCTTAAACTAATTTTATCACCACTTTGGTCCTTAACCTATATGGTGTATGTTCGATTTGCCCCAGTTGTGCATTTCCGGTCTTTTGAGGTGTTTTTTTACTTTGAAGTGTTTTTTTGCTTTTTTTTTTGTCACCAACTATTATTATACATCTAGTACAACACATATGAGTCGGGTAGAGAGGAATATTTCGGCCAAAAATGGCCAAAATGGCCGGAAATAGGCAAATCCCTTGGTGCATTCCCGGTCTTTTTGTGGCCGGAATATTCATCACTTGGAGGTGTTTTTTTTTGCTTTTTTTTCACCAACTACTATTATGCATCTAATACAACACGTATGAGTCGGGTAGAGGTGAATATTCCGGCCAAAAATGGCTGGAAATGGCCGACAATGCACAACTAGGGCAAATCGAACAGACACCATATAGGTTAAAGACCAAAGTGATGATAAAATTTGTTTAAGGGGCAACGCGCAAAATTGCCCATAGGTTGGGGGGACTTGATGTTTTTATCCCTATTTTATTTTTAAAGGTCTATGCATAAATATTATTTTACTGTTAGTGGCATGTATATGAATATCAGTACTTTATGAGTGGGAGTGGGATTCTTACATATTTAGGTGTAACAAAGTAAAAATTTACATTTAACTATAAAAAATGTAAATATTCTATATATAGGGGATAGGAATCAAAATAGTTTCTATTTCAGGTGGAACGAAATCGTTTCAGTCTTAGTGATAATAATTGCGAGTTGGATATCTCCTACAAAATAACCTACATCTCCATCTACAGTCGTTAGATGAATGCCACATGTCTAATATTCATATTTGAAAAATTGCCTAGTTCTCTCTCCATCATCTCTTTCTTCGACCAAACTTGCTTGGGGCGAGATTTTCACACAAATATTTTGAGAAAATGAAATCTGAATAGGCTATGATGGAATCATATTATTCCAAAATCAGAAATAGAAACAGAAAATAGACAACCAAACAAACAATTCATATTATCACAGAAGAACATGAATCACCGATCACCGGAAAATAATTTTGTCGTTGATGCCACCATTGAATTCCAGATTATGGTTGTTGTCTCGTCGATCGTTCCCTTGGATGGTAAACAATGAATTCTTTTCAAGTGCAAAATTACAAACTGTATCTTTCTTTCTTTTTTCAATTTCAACCTACGTTGTGCACTGACATGACTCTGCGTGTTGATGTCTCTAAATTGCCTACAAAGCATAACAGATTAATAAAATGTGAAAGCATACAACAAAGTTTTATTATTAATTAATTTTTAAGAATGGAAAATTCCAAGAAACAGGAATATGGAATTAACATAATGTAACATGCATCATATGGAGTGTCCTACAAAGTAAAATAAGATAGTTTTGAAAACCAAATTACTCTCTTTAGTGCATTTAGGGTTGTCTCTTGTAAATACTCTTATATATATATATATATATATATATATATATATATATATATATATATATCATGCCAATCTAAGGGTTAGGTCATTCACTCTCATTATATTATTGTATAAGGTATCAGAGCCACAAAAAACTCTTAAACCTACATGTCCAAGATGTCAAAAATCTTAACTTGCACTAATGTCGACTTCTTCATCATCCACGATTGGCTTTTAGACTTCCTTCGAAGAGCAGCTGACGTCGTCACTGGCCACCACCATAGCGTTTCCTTCTTCGGGGTTTTCTCTTCCTGGATCGTGGTCCTCGTCGGAGTCCTTTCCGATGCAGCCCATCGTCCTGTCGTCATTTTCCAGTTCCTTTTTCGTTGTCGCATCTCTGAGCCCAGCTCGAGTCATTTTGGCTCTGGATCATTGTCTTGAGTTGCCCCGCATTTTTCGATGGGTTTTCAACAGTCGATTTTCAGAAATGTCGACATTTTCTGTCGCCCCCGATGCCTTTATTCTCTTCACGCATGTCAGCGCTGACCGTCACAAACCTCGTGATAGTTCAACTTGCTGCTACTGAGGTCTATCTTTCCTGGAAGACTCAATTCACTTATCTCCTACTTTTTCATCGACTACTTGGTCAATGTCGTCCATACCTGCTTTTCTAGCTACTCAAGACTCTGGTGATCTTTGGCATGTGCGGCTTGATCACACTTCTGCTAGAGTTTTAGGGAATTTATGCTCAACTTAAGTTATTTCTTGTTTTTCAAAATTCAAAGACAATTGGGTTTCTTGTAAATTGGATAAAGTTCATCGCTTACCTTTTGAGACAATGACTCATCATTCTCCCTATCCCTTATATTTTATTCATATTGACGTTTGGAAATCGCATGTTTTATCAAATCAATGTTTTAAACATTATGTTGTTTTTGTTGACAATTATACATAATTTTCTTGGCTTTATCCTTTGAAATTCAAGTCAAATGTTTATGCGCAATTTTTAAGTTTTCAAAAGATGGTGGAATTTAACTCCAAAATTAAAAAAAAAAAATCAAAGTGATGGAGGGGGTGAATTTGATAATGCTGATATGCTTCAACAAAGTCGTGATTGTGGCATACTTTTTCAAAAATCTTGCCTTGGAGCTCAAGCCCACAACGGTGTACGGAAATGAAGCATTGCTCTATAATTGAGGTGGCACGTACTTTTCTTATTCAATCTAACTTTTCTGCTCAATTTTGGGTCGATCCTTCTTGCACTGTTGTTTACCCCATTAATAGGCTTTTGAGTTTCATTTTAGGAGGGGTTAGTCCGTTTTCTATACTTTTTCACCGCCAACCATCGTATGCTTTTCTTAATACCTTTGGTTGTACTTGTTTTCCTCTTCCATCAACGAAGTACAACCTAAGTCAAAACATCGGATTTGTTTTGGTTATGCTTCAAACTATAAGGGATATCATAGTGTTGATCCGGTCACTGGAAAAGTTTTTATTAGTCTTCATATTGTATTTCTGGAGCAAATATTTTCCTATCGCTCTCTAGTTGCATCCGCTCCTAGTCCTTTGTCGCCATCTCGTGACAACAAGCCGTTTCCCTCTCTTCCTAGTTGGTCTCCTTCTTGTGTAACTACTTCTAGAGTTGTTAGGGATTCTTTGGTTTTGAATTCGAGCGTTGTCTCTTCTGACTTTGGCCCCTGTCTTTTCTGAACATTTTGCTTCCGATGTTTGGGTCGATGTTGGGGTAACAATGAAAGCAGAGATTTCA
The DNA here is from genome assembly GCA_948329865.1 of Linaria vulgaris. Classification (NCBI taxonomy): domain Eukaryota; kingdom Viridiplantae; phylum Streptophyta; class Magnoliopsida; order Lamiales; family Plantaginaceae; genus Linaria; species Linaria vulgaris. The sequence continues at coordinate 54,838,714 of OX415249.1, read as the reverse complement.
GGATTGGATGTTGGGGACAATGTTGTGACGGTTTCATGTTCGCCCTTGTCAGTAGATTTGGGTGTTGCGTCCAGTTCGGTCTCGTCGTCTCTCTCAGTCGTGTCCACGTCTTTATCGTCCAATACTACAACATGGTTACGTGTCTTAAGTCCGGTATCACTACACCTCATACTTTTATGAATCTGAATGTGGACGTTTTTTAGTCTAAACTCGCTAATTATAAGCAAGTGTCTCAGGATTCTTGTCGGCGTCAAGCCATGCATGATGAGTATAAGGCCTTAATTCAAAATGAAACTTGGGCGTTGGTACCTCGTAACTACAGTTGTATTTTTCTTGGTTGTAAGTGGTTGTATTAGATTAAATATCATTCTCCTAGTTCTGTGGAGCAGTTTAAAGCCTGACTTGTCATTTTTGGCAACCACCAGCAGGTAGGTAGTAACTATTTTGACACTTTTAGTACGGTTGTCAAGTGTACTAATGTGCGCTTAGTTCTTATCCTTGTTGTTACTTCTAAATGGCCTATCCATCAATTAGATGTCAAAAATTCTTTTCTTAATGGTTTCTTGCATAAGGAGGTGAGGCAGTCTCCCGGTTTTGTTGATCCCTCTAAACGTAATCATATTTTTCATCTTCGTATTTCTATTAATGGTTTGAAACAAGCCCATCAAACTTAGTTCTCTCGGTTCAACAAATTTCTTTTATCTACTGGTTTTCTTTGCAGCAGTTGTGACACCTCTATGTTTACTCTCAAATATAATGGTAATCTCGTTATTTTACTACTTTACGTTGATGACATAGTTTTGTTGGTAGCTGTCCTAATCTCATTAGAAAATTAATTTATGTTCTTTCTTCGCAATTGGCCATGAAGAACTTGGAGGATCTCCATTGTTTTTTGGGTATTCAGGTTGTGTGCACTTCTAAGGGTTTGTTCTTATCTCAACATAAATATGTTTTTGATCTTATTTGCAAATTTTATGTACATAATGTCAAACACGTGCGCACTCTGATGGTTTCTAGAGTTACTTTGTCATTTCTTGATGGTGATCTTCTTGTTGATCCGAATATATAGTATGGTTGGGGTTTTGTAATATATAACTATGATACATCTAGATATTGCTTATTATGTTCATACAGTGTCTCAGTTTATTCATGCTCTTCATACTACTCACCTTCATGATATGAAAAAAAGTTCAGGTATTTGTAGGGTTCCTCGGAATTTGGATTGTTTCCCATCACGATAGCTCTCCCAATCTTGTTCTTGCATATTCTGATGCTGACTAGGCAGGGTGTCCTGATAGTCGACGCTCCCTCACTGGTTTTGCGGTGTTTCTTTGTAAGAACCTTATTTTCTGGCGTTCGAAGAAGCAACCAATGATGTTGCAATCTTCTACCGAGGCAGAGTATTCTGCTATTGTTTATACCGTCACTGAGACTATCTGGATTCGGCAACTCCTTGCGGATCTAGGCCTTTTTCTTTCCATCCACTATATTGTGGCAATATTTCTGCTACATATCTTACTGCTAATCCATTTCAAAATGATTGCAGAAAGCATATTGATGTAGATTATCACTTTGTTCGTGAGATGGTGTCGAAAGGTGGCCTTTATGTTCGTCATGTTCCTACCGAATTGCAAGTTGTTGATATTTTTACTAAGGGTTAGTCCACTGATTTATTTTGTAAACATAGTTCCAATCTATATGTGGTTGCACCTCGTAAAGATTGAGGGGGTGTATTATGGTATTATGGTCATTGTTTATATAGGGTTGTCTCTTGTAAATACTCTTATATATATATATATATATATATATATATATATGTGTGTGTGTGTGTGTGTGTGTGTGTGTGTGTGTGTGTGTGTGTGTACGAACCTAAGGGTTGAGTCATTCACTCTCATTATATTCTTGGACATATAAGTCATATGAAATATGACAACACTAATAAACCAGCCCATCATAACTTAGAAGTATGGGAATATTGATTAGTCTATAGAAATACTATGATCCTATTCTTCACAGTTTTATCCATACATGCACAAATCATAATGATTAAATTAAGACTGAATGTATTGTATGGTGTTGCATATAACCAATAATATACATAATAAGAAATAAGAGCATTTCATCGAAAAATTCAAGACTGTGAAATGTTATATGAAATTTGGGACAAAATTAGTACTATCTATAAAACCAATCCCCAATCTTAAAAAATCAATCCCCAATTTAAAACTTCTTGTGACAGTTTAAAATTTCTTCTTCAAAATAAAACCAATCCCCAATTTTTATGAAACCTGGTGTGATTCGATCTCTATTCAATGATATCCATTTTCTTTTTCTTTTTTTTTGGGATTTCAGAATTTCTGAGAACTTAGAGCCCTTCACTTTCTAGTTTTGTTTTTTTTTGGTAAACAAGAAGAAGTTCATGCAATATTACAGCATATCCTTACCAACTAAACTACTAATAGACTTAGAAGGAGGATTGTCCCATAAGAAAAGCTCCTCATTATCAATTGTATGTACTTTAGTCAATGCATCAACCACTACATTACATATTCTAGGAATTCACTTGAACTTATGATTCCATGGCAACCTTAGTAAACTTTTGCAATCCTCTACTAAGCTGAGATATCCAGGCATTGGTTGTACTGCACCAGAAACCAGTTTGAACACCACCAGTGAGTCCACCTCCACTTCAAGGTTATGGATTCTCTTATTCCAAGCTAGCTTCAGGCCAAGTTTGAGAGCAATGAGCTCTAATTCATCCACAGTAGGGGCTGGAATTCTCCTAGAGAAACCCCAGCACCAGCTTCCATCTTCTGACCTTAACACTCCAGCAGCTCTTTTTGTGTTAGCCATGTGATTCAGGCTACCATATGTGTTAAGTTTAGACCATCCAGGTTCAGGCTTCTCCCACTTAGCACTCATTTGAGTTTGATTGTGTTTTATTCTCTCAGAAAAGAGATCAAAACTCAGTCTTTTGATCTGTATTAGTCTGTTATGGATATTCTCTTCCTATTTATGAAATGCTCTGGTATTTATATGCTTCCAGCATATCCAAAGAGTAGCCATGAACATCCACTTCCATTAGGATTTAGGCTCCAATATGTTTCTGAGCTGCAGCTTTTGGAGATTTTCCTTCATCCACTCTTGTAATCAAGATTATCAAACAGTGGTATGCCTTCATGATGAATGATCTGCTCCCACAGTTCTCTGGATTCTTTACAGTATGTTAGTAAATGTAATCCAGTTTCCTCATGGTAAACACACAGTGTACACATAGCAGTGAGGGCTGACTGTCTTTTGAATCTCAATGAGTTAGTAACCAATCTTTCCAGGGATAGCAACCACATAAAGTGTTGCATTTTATTGCTGACATCTACTCCACATACCAACTGGTTAGAAGTTGGATTCCCACCAAACACTTCATGTCTATCTTGGAAGATCTTGTAGGCTGACTGGCAAGAGAACAAGCCACTGGATGTGCCATTCCACAGTAATTTACCCTCCTAATCATTCAATAAAATGCATCTCCCATGAATCTCATAAAGAATATCAGGTGGTATTTCAGAGAGGATACCATCCAACTTCCATTCACTACTCTCGTCTAAAACCTCATTCAGTGTCCAACCCTTCTCAGATTCATTAATCCTGATATCTTCATCACATAAGCATCCAGAGCCTCTCCGGTTATAAAACTAGAAAGAGATATTGTCCCCTTTTGTCCACCTTCCATATGAGATGAGATTTCATCAAATTCATGCACTTAACCACCCATTTCCATGTGGCCTATTAGTACTCTTAGCAGAATACTGAGACAAACATTGTTGCTTAAGATATTTTTCCATTACCAGCTAGCACCAGATAGTATCTTCATTACACAAGACCTTCCAAGCTAGTTTAGCAAGCAGGGATTCATTTGATGATCTAGACACTTTAATCCCTAGCCATCCCTCCTTCTTGGCTTTAGTAACCTTACTCCAGTTCGCTAGATGAATTTTCTTCTGAGTAATGTATATTGACCAGAGAAAGTCTATGTTCAACTTATCCAATTTGTTGCAAACATGGTCTGGAAGGTAGGATGATTCCATAGTGTAGACAAGAAGACCAATAAGAGTTTCTCTCCCTGCTAAAGGCAGGAGTATGCTTTTCCATGAGCCAAACCTACTCATCACTATCAAACAGATTGGCATAATCCCCTCTTGTAATTCTTCCATGAATCAACCTGACTCCTAGGTATTTTCCTAGGTTTGTTTTCTGACCAAACCCATGTATATCACTGATATGTCTCTTAAGATTAGCTCCTTGAGTTCTTGAGAAAAAAACCTTGGATTTATGTGGGCTTAATTTGAGACCAAAAGCCTTGCAAAATTTATCAAGGACTCTCTTGATAGCTTTAGTTGTCCCAACATTTGCCATTCCCATAAGAACTAAGTCATCTGCAAAGAACATATGAGATAGTTTAGGTCCATTCATATAGGGAATCAGTTGTTTCCATGTTCCTTTCTGAACCTCCTCTTGTATCAAATAGGATAATCTTTCCACACAAAGGACAAATAGATAAGGTGAGAGAGAATCACCTTGTCTAGGTCCACATCTATGTTGAAATGATTCCAGAGGAGTTCCATTCCAAAGGATCCTGGTTGATGCATTCTTGACATAGAACATTATGAGTTCAACCAGCTTTGTGGGAAGTTGAAAGACCAGAAGAGTTTCTTCCAAAAAGTCTCAGCTAATCTTGTCATAGGCCTTTGCCAGATCAAGCTTCATGATCGTGCTTCCAACTTTACTCTTCTTTTTAAGTCTCAAGGACTGAAGAACCTCCTGTAACACAGCAATGTTGTCTTGAGTGTTGCACCCCTTAATGAAATTGGACTGTGTTGGAGCTACTAGCTGAGGCATAATCTCCTTAATCTGGTGGTGATACATTTGGTTATCAACTTTTATAACACATTGCATAGGGAGATTGATCTGAACTAAGTAATATGTTATGGGCTTTGGACCTTGGGAATAAGGCACATATAAGCTTCACAAACTGTTGTATCAAACTTCCTATAGAGAAAAGCCTCTTTGACAAAGGTAGTAACAGAATCTTTAAGCTACCCATCCCATCTGGTAGAATTTAGCTTGAAGACCATAAGGTCCAAGGGCTTTCATTGGATGCATGGAGAAAAGGGCATCTTTGATCTCACTTTTATCCATTTTAACCACTAATTCTTCAAACCCCTCAGTTGTTAGTTTCATCTGAAACCTAGATCTTTTGAGAATACATGATTGAGATAAGTCAGGAGTGAGAAGGTCTCCTTCAAACAACTTGGCATAATAAGTCCTTACATGGCTTTGAAGAATCAAGTCTGCTATCTCCCATTCTCCTTCTATCTTCAGCCTTGTAATCTTATTCCTCCTCATGTGTTCCATAGTTGATCTGTGAAAGAACTTAGTGTTCCTCTCACCATCTTTGCTCTACTGGATCCTTGACTTTTGGCACCAGAATGTTTCTTCCTACTTAAGCACATCATGATACTCTTGTACAAGTTCCTCTTCCAGCTGAGATAGGAAAGGATTTGCTCTCACTCCCAGAGCTTTCTAGATTCCTCGAAGTCTGGACTTCAGGATCCTTTTCCTCTTGAAAATATTGCCAAAAATTAATTTGTTCCAAGCTATCATAATTTTAGGAACTTTCTGGATGGCCTTAAGTAATGAAACATTTTCAGTCCAAAGCCTTCTCAGGGTGCTATCACAGTCTGGTTTTGAGAACCACATTTCTTCAAACCCGAAGGGCTTTTGAACGTTACCCCTGCTCCTTCCAAGGCACCATGTCAGGATAGGGTGGTGATCATTGTATGTTCTAGGAAGGTTCTCCACTTATAATTTAGCAAACATGTTCATCACTCTGGATTTTCCATAGCTCTATCTAATCTGGCTTGGATCAATCCCCTTTCCTCTCTTTTGTTAGTCTATGTATACTTAAGACCAACAAATCCAAGATCCAGCATGTTACGTCTTTTTATAAAGCCTCTAAATAATTGAATCCTTCCAATAGCTCTTGTTTTTTCCCCTTTCTTCTCATGGGCATAAGCAACCTCATTAAAATCTTCAGACATCAGCCATGGGAGAGGTAGTCATCAGCCATGGGAGAGGTTGCTCAACAGATAATCTAGCAAGATCATTAAAAATCTTTACTTTTGCAGTTTTCCTAGGTTGTGCATATATACCAGACAGTCTCCATTTATCGGAGTTGCTAGGCCTAATGATTGCATGTATAGCTTGGAAGCCAGCATGAGTGATATCCACTTCCACCTCATAATCATTCCCCAACATCCATATCCCACCAGACATACCTTCAGCGGTGCAATCGCATAACAATTATAACCTAGATAAGGTACTATATCCCATGCTTGATCCTTATACACTATAGATTCAAGAAGGAACACTACTGTAGGATGGTGGGAACGTACCAATTCTCTAAAATTTCTCTGAAAAAATTCATCACATGCCCCCTGACAATTCCAGGACACCATCGTCATATTGGAGTTATATAGGTGAACTGGTAGTATTGGATTCTCGATGGGAATCTTGTTCCATGTCGCCAGAAGTTTGCTCAGGATTTCCAAAGATAACGTTCTCTACTTGTTGGACTTCCAGGGAGTTAACTCCATTCTCTTCCACCAAAGGTGGTTGGCATCCAAGTGTTCCTCCAAGTGGGCTTGAATGTTGATCTCCCAGTTTGTTGCTGGGATTGATGTTACCCTCACTAATTGATCACACATGCTCATATGTATTGTTGTTGTTGGACCCTAGAATTGGTTGTGAACCGTAATGAACTCCCATGGGAGAATCCAATCCATCTCCCGTCCCATTCGTTCTCCATGTTGATTAGATTGCTGAGAGTTTGGAAAGTTTCTGTGATTAACTTTTGAGAGTTCTGGAAAACTTTCTTTAGGCAGAATATCAAAGGGATTAGAACTCTTGAGAGAACCGTTTTCTCCACCCTTTGAAGAGTTTGAACTTTTGGTCTTCTTTTAATATTAGTAACTGTCACACACCTAGAAATAATTGCTTCTTTCCTCAGACTTGGATTGAGAGAAGCTGGTAGAATTCTCTCAGATTGACTTCCTCCACTCTGAACCTGAGAGTGCATATTTTTCACTTACTTTTTCCTTTCCTTTTCTACTCATGGCCTGAGAAACAGGCTTAGAGTTGGCTTTTGGTGGTGAGTTTCCCTTTCTGGCATTCTCAACTTTCTTCTTGCTACTTACAAGCATCCAACTTCCATACTCCTTGGGTTTTGCCTTTTCAGTTAGCCATGACTCTTTCTCCTCAGATTCAGATCTCCTGTTTGTTGTTTGAGATTCAGTATATGTGTTCATGTTATCCTACTTGTTGGACACCTTAGTACATGAGGTTTCTAAGTGTCCAATCTTTCCACACACATAGCACAGAGAGGATATATTTTCATATAGAAATTGATAAACCTTATTATCAATCCAAAGTCCTAACTCCAGTGGCTTGTCTGTGCAAATTTGAACACATAATCTAGTAAAATTCCCTCTTGAATCATTGTAAGTAGTGCCATCAATCTTGATAGGATCACATATACAAGATGCCAAAGATTGCACTACTGCCTCTCTCAGATATTCAATAGTTAAGTGCAGGATCCTCACCCAAGTGATAGTAATATTGATATCATCCTTATCAGGCCTCAAGTTTGGAGACCATTTTTTGATGGTCATGAAACTCCCTGCCAATTGCCAGGGGCCTTTAGTAAGGATCATCTCCCTCTTGTGAGATTGCAGCCCTTTCATGCAATACCATCCATATCCTAGATCCACAAGTTCAAAATCATTGTGGAGTTTCCACATGAGATCCAACCTAGTGTGGAGTGATGTATAGTACCATGGCTTTCCAGAGATTCTGACTATGATAGAATCTTCCCACTGTTTATTCATCTTCTCCTTCAAATCTTGATGGATATGCACTTGTTTGAAGGGGATTTTTTCATCTACTTCCTTGATTGCAATTAGTTTGCATTCCTCAGCCGTTTTTTCTTCATTGATCTTAACATCACTTCTTCTAGTATGCTGGACCAATGCATGTGCGTAGGATGTTGTCGGACTCTGATGATCAGCTGAAGAATTTTGAAACAAAACATTCCCGCTGAATTGTGGCATATCACACGCTTGGCGCTGTCGTTTCTGGTTTCTAGACTCCACATTACTCTGTGGTAATGACTTGAACACGTAGGGTGGTGGCGGCGGTGTCGGAGTATGGTTTTCTTCCATGTTCGTGTTATCCGTTGCCATAGAAGTTATAAAGGTTATTTAAACTTCCTAGAAATGTGGAGAGAAAACGGTTATCAGACTTCCTAGTTGAACTGAAATATTCTCGTAAAGTAGCGATATTTTTAAGATGATTATGAATCTATAAAACTAAGGACAACATGTCCAATTAGTCTGTTATCACAATAGTAGCCATATTTTAACACTGAACTAATCATAGCATGTCACCTCTTTGCACAACTTCTTGTATGGAAGAAACTAGTCTGGTTTTTGTTGAACTTGAAAACTAGTTGGCTAAAATATGTAAACAAAAAGATATAGTCATTAAAACTCAGTAAAAGTGAAACAAAAAACTCAGAACACTAAAATATGAAAGAAGATTTGGGAAAACATTTCTCTAAAGTTGCACCTGCTCTGATTCCCTATTTGTAGTTTTTAGCGAACCGACTCTCCTTCCAAATTATGTTTTAAGTTATTCTCTTTTTCAGTCGATGTCAAATTTCTCGCCAACCAGAATTTTCTCGAGAAGATTCTTCTAATTCGTAGATTGTTGATTAGATGGATGACCCTGAAAACTATTATCACTCCCCGTTATCATCCAAAACTTTGTTTCCATGAATCATTCCACGTCGAATCGAACGAATTTTCCTTTTTCCCATTGCCCATGTCACAAAAACAACGTGATCCCCTTGATTGGTTTGTTTTAACTCTCGGTCACAGTCCATACAGATATTTTGTGGTATTGATATTTTTATTTCCCTCCTCGTATCGAAGTTTACACTCTCTCTCTCTCTCTCTCTCTCTCTCTCTCTCTCTCTCTCTCTCTCTCTCTCTCTCTCTCTCTCTCTCTCTCTCTCTCTCTCAATGTGCCAAATGACCCATAAATGTAATAAGATTTCGCCAATGTGAAGGAAACTATCATTTCTTCTCATACATAACCAGGACGATCAGTCATAGTTTAAGCAGTTTAATGGCATTAAGACTCACTCTTATTCTCATACTAATACCCCACGAATCCTCTGGATCGATCTCCTCGAATATGCCAACGTTATTACCAATCACATGTGCCATATTAGGTGTCTAGCGAAAGTAGTGTTGTTAAAGGCGTTGGGCGTAAGCGAGGCATTTTGCATACTTAGAGGCGGGCGTAACTCTCTGGGCGCGAAGCATCAGCCCCACGAATTTGATATTTTATTTATATATACAAATAATAGATAATATACGTACAAATAAAAACTAAAATGGATTGAAAATTACTAAAAAATTGCAATAAATGTTATATAAGAAATGTTGACTAACTTCAATTTAACGGGTATGGAATTTGTAAGGTAATTTGAGTAATAATGATAAGCAGATTAATGAAGAAGAATGAGTAAGGAATAGATAACAATATTAAAATCAAAAAGTTGTCTGCATCCTTATGTTTTCCTCTTAATGTTACCATTCATTAATGGGTGGCCCACTTTGTTGTGGTTTTGAATGAAAAAGAAAAACAAAAAACTTGCATAATTCTTCATGTTCAATGGTTGTGGGCTCATTTAATGCGCAGTTTGTGCATTTGTAGCTCATACAAACGCTTAGAGGCGTTTAAATTAAATCGGCACGAAAAAATGCGATATCGTGAATACGTACATAAAAACTGCACGAATCAAGTTTAAACAATAATTTACGCCATCCGGTGTGTTCTTCAGGATGAGTACGTAATTATTGAATGACCATGGGCATCCTGCAAGAGCTCTCTCTTTGTCGACCAACATGGGAAAATTTGGAAAAGCATGCATTCCTCCCCCCAATCTTTGAATTTCAATACTTTTTCTAAGGTGTAGTAAGATTTGATCACTCAGCAAAACGTGTTGAAGTTGAAGTTCTTATGAAGTGAACGATTTACTAACTAACGTAAGGTTTGAGGGCCTTCCCCCCCCCCCCCCCAACTAAGTGTGTAAGAACTACCCCATCCTCATCGTCAATGAGTTTTAAAGTTTTCCCAAATCTTGTAATTTTCGAATCCATGTCCACTTGTCGATCTTGAAATATAATTACAATCATCGTGATAAACCTAGAGTAAACAATTGAATCCCCAACTACTGCAATAACCCTACAACAGCGAAAGACCAACACGAAGAGTCGAAGACACAAAAAGATGAACACGCTGAGGAAGAAACAAAAAGGAAACAAAATCACCGGGGAAAAAAATAACTGATCGACAATCGATAACCTTGAGACTAACTATGAAAAATCAAAATCCTAGTAAGGGCAAGGAATTGTGTAAACAGAATGCTAACCCACAACTTGATCGAATTTTCTAAGTCGAAGAAGGCCTTAATGAAAGGCAGGCCATTCTCTAAAAAAAGAGATAGAAACTCTCATGGAAGAGAAATCGATCCCTTTCGATTTTAGAGAAAAACAGAACTTTTGCTAACATGTTGTTAAAGGGATATTTCAAACAATTGAGGGGACTCGTCATCATCCTAGCTTTGGAGGTGCAGTGGTGACGCCCTAGAATTGAATTTCCGGGAATTGTAGGATATCATAATTGTTTTTCTTAGTGTGTGGATATAATAATTGTGTTATTAAAGTAAGAGTAAATGGCGCATTAACCAACCCCCCACCCCCCCCCCCCCACCCCCACCCCCCGATAATTTATGAAATACGCATTAGCCCCATGTAATATTAATAGGCAAATTACTCCCTGTGTAATCCTAAAATTGGTTTACATTGTCCCTCTGTCAAAATTTTCATATACTTGTATTTGTACTTTTGTCAAATTCTATTATTCAAATATTTTTTTTTTTATATATTTAGTAAGTTAATGAAATATTATATCATCTTTTTTTAATTTAAAATAAGAAAAGTCTAAAAGAAAATGATAAGAAGAAATTAATCTCACTCCTACTTTTTTGGCAAGTGAGTTACACCTCCTTAGAGGTATATTGCACCCATTTTAACTTACAATAAGGTAATATGCCTATTTATTTTTACATTCTCTGCACATTAAGGGTGTGTGTTGTGCCAAAAACCCCTAAAAGCAATGAAAATACGATAGTATTAAGTATGTCATCTTTGTAGTCACATTTTTGTTATTTTTGCTTGTGCCTTCTGTTTTTTTTTTTCTTTTTTTTTTCTTCGTTTTGGCATTAAGTTTGTCATATTTGTAGTCACATTTTTGCTATTTTAGCTTCTGCCTTCTGTTTTTCTTTTCATTTTTTCCTTTTTGGCATTTTAGAATTTAGACTGTTGGTTTGCTTCCTAAACTCAAAAGAGGAAGATGCGTACTTAGGGAACGATGAGATGGGCGATAAAAGAAAAATTACTGAGGTTTATGTGACAAACAGGAAATGGAAAACGAAAACAGGGCCGGATGTTATAGTTACATTGGATTCAAATAACTTCTTAACAGGAGGTATTCAGAAAAGGCATTGACCTTACCTGTGCTTGTGAATACCACTAAGACAGACACATCGCAACCAAAGAGAAACAAGAGTATCGAGAACCTAACCCAGTTCTTTCACAACTGGCCCTTCCCCTAGCATATGTGTGGGTACATGTTTCCCTCAAATCGTAGATCTCAGGATGCCTTCTTTGACTTGTATATTTTCGCACAGAAAATATAAATCACCATATTTATAAAGCTTAGTCCAGCCAAAAGCCAAAAGAAATAATCAAGATGACCCTCATTTAAGTTGTCTGGAATCCACCCCGGCTGCCCCCCTCGAGTAGTTAAAGATGTCACAACCGTCAGAATAAACGAGCTCAAGTAATTGCCCAAAGAAGTAGTAAGGAGTGAAAGGGCGCTGCACAAGCTGCGCATGGCATCTGGAGATTGATCGTAGAAAAACTCAAGTTGCCCAATAAAAGTAAAAACTTCAGCAGCCCCCAATAGGAAATACTGAGGCACTTGCCAGAATATACTTAACGGTACGGGAACAGGCTCACCAGATATACCGAGCTCTTGTGCAATATTGAGCCGCCATATCTCAACTACAGCAGCAGCCGACATGCACAAGACCGAGAGAAAGAGACCGATTCCCATTCTTTGCAACTCTGAGAATCCTCTTTCTTTGCCAGTAAGCTTTCTAGCAATCGGGACAAGGAACTTATCATAAACGGGGACCCAAAAAATGACGCTAATGACATCAAAAGTCGATAAAGAGGCAGCTGGAAAAGTAAAGGAACCAACAGTAGTGTCCATCATCATGCCTTGTTCGACAAACATTGTTGACATTTGAGCATAAACAGCAGAGAAGAGTATTCCTGTAGCCCAGATGGGAAACATGCGTATTAGGATCTTTAACTCCTCAACTTGTGTTACGGTGCAAATCTTCCAGGGGTTAGAATAATCTCCGGTTTTGGTTTCATCTTCTACAATTACAGCAGCTTTATCAAGACACCTAACATAACACAGAACAAAACTTATTTTTAGTTTCTCACTAGAGCAAAACACAGATCAGCATGGAAAGAAACAACAGTTTTTATAACAAACCAAAAGTAAATAGAAATAAAGGAAAATGGGAGTTGTTAAACATATTGGAATCAAAAAATTAGTTATGATGCCAAAGATCTTACTTCAATTCATCAGTGTGCAACAATTTTCGACTTCCTTCAATTGCAGAGCTTTTATCTGGTGTTTCATATAATAAGCTACTATCAATTGGAATAACTGCATTCCATTTTCGGAACGAAGCAACCAAGACCTGACACATTCTGGTAACAGGGCTTCCTCCTGGCCGCTGAAACCTATACAGGGGGGTGCCTGAAAAGAAACTTGCTATAGCAATACCCATGAATAAAGCAGGGATGCCAAAACCAAGGCCCCATCCGGCATTATCTTGAATCCAGACGATTAAACTACTGGATACAAGAGCGCCAATATTGATGGAAAAATAAAACCAATTGAAAAAGGAACCCTTCTTGACTCTCTCAGACCGATCTGTATCATCAAATTGATCTGCCCCAAAAGATGAAACACATGGTTTGATCCCTCCCGTTCCAAGCGCTATGAGGTATAGCCCAAAGAAAAATATTGCATATTGAGCAGGTGTAGCAGAGGGGCACGTTGAATCGAGGCATTCAGGAGGCTTAAAATATGGCACAGTTGCAGACAGGGTCAATGTGCACATTCCCTTCACAAAAATAGAGACAGGCAACAATGCATTTAATCGATAAGATGAAGTACATAAGGGATTACATGTGTTTTTAAATTAATAGAGATATAGACCACATTGATCTCTAGTCAACATGAGTCATAACGTGTACTGGTAAATTACGCAATAAATAGTGCAGGATAAATTAAGAAGGCAGAGATAAATGCAAATAATTCAGAGATAAACCACTCTGGCGATTAAGTTTTCAGGCAATTCAAACCAAAAGTAAACATACTGATTCAAAGTCAGTTCAGAATAATGCATTTCGTTTCATGATGGTGACAACAACATGATGAGTTCATGTATTTGAACTGTTGGAGTCTATTTAAAGCATTCCAACTGATTATAGCGTTTTGCAAATCTGACAAAATTTTGCATGGACGACCGGCCATTATCTTTTCTTTCTTCTCTCTCTTCTTAGTTTCTACTCATCTGCCAAATCAAAACATCATTTTCTTCTAATGGTCTAGGACAATCCCCCATACCCGCCCAACAACATAGACTACCAGACGAATCCTGTTTATAAAGATCCCCCGTCCTAAGGTACTGTCAACAGCCAGGAGGACATATCACAAGGTTGTTCTATTATCAACTGCCAATAATTGTACTGTCCAAAACCAACATGTTACAATCTGATCTTAACCCCCAAACAACCATTCCAAACTATTTATCATGTACCATCGTTCTGTTTGGAAAAAACATGACAATGCACTCGTGCTACAACTCCAATGGGAAACAAACATTTGCACTTAACCAAAGAAGTGAACAAATTCTACCTTTCCCCAAAAGATCAAATAGTTTGCAACTGTTCAAGTGAAAGTAAAGGCTCGTGGAACAATGAATGAAGTTTTCAGAGGGTTTTCTTCATTGAAACCAATGACCTTCTTGGTTAAGGCTTCCATTAAAGTGTGATGTAAAAGTATAACAAATTTCAATCTATATCCCAGATAATAGAGAATAAAATACTGAGCACGGGTGAAAGATGAGTAACCATGGATTGAAACAGGAGAGAATGCATCCATATGCTGTCAACCACATAGTGATATTCAGGAAATGGAAAGAGAAGAGTTAAGAAATTACAACAAAATAAATAGTGGAGAAGGCAGCAATTGTCCAATATCTTCCCCAATATGCATCAGCCAGAACAGCACCAATAAGAGGAGTCAGATAGCAAGTGCCTTGCCAAGTGGTTACATTTCTGGCAGCTGACACATTCCCTTCATGTAAATTTCGGGTGAGATAACTAACAAGGTTGGTCGAAATACCATAGTAAGCTAAACGCTCACAGCATTCAGTCCCTGTCATCAAAAGAAGAAATTAGAAATGAGTAGATAAGGAACCCATTAAGCAACAGAATTATACTGGCAATACCAAGAATGAAAGGGCAGGCCCTCCAATTTCCAGTGTTACTCTTCAAAACAGGGTTCCCCTTTAAGTCAACAGAACCATCACCAGTATACAGTCCACTGCTTTCACTCTGGGGAAACAGAAGTAGATTTTAACAGCCAATCACACGCTAATGCAAGAAATAGCAATGCAAAAAGAATAACGATTCCGACAGTAGCTCTGATGAGAAAACAATGAAAATGATGAGCTGGCTACAGATTTATATTGAGTTATTGGAAGAAGATGTGTGAAAGATTCCACTGGCTTGTGGAAAAGAAAAATATGTGTATGGATTAATTATAAATGTATATGTTTTGACAAAGGTGGCACCCAATTTTTAAGATAATGCTGTCATATCAAGAATAGTATGTAGATTCAATAATTTCTTTTTGTGTTATAGTAAGTGGAATGATTACTCTATTGTTGTTTTTGAAATAAGCAACACAATATTCAGAGATAGGGTATCCCATTAAACCCTCCAACGTTTACCCCGTTTTACAACTTGCTGCCTAACGTTCAAGATTTGCACTTTGCCCACGCAAAAAGAATCAAGTACATTCAGGAGCAAATAAAACAAGGTGTATTACCATAGGAAAAAGGCGGGGTGAGGATAAGAAAGAGGAATGCTCTGGGCATGATTCTTACTGGTTAAGCACAGCATCACACTAAATGAAAGCTGCAGCATTTAGGACGTCTTAGTAGCATCTAACTGTTTGAAAAGTAAACTCAGAAGGCAATATCAATATTTCCGTGAAACATCAGCCTTCGATTGGTTAAAATTCCTGAACAAGCTTGGATGGCAGACTTGAGGTTAAGTGACTCACATGCCTCATTCACTACCTATTCTATGCAGGTCCTTCGTTGCAAATACCGCATATTACTATATACTTAAAAGAGAAGATTTCAGAACGAACACACTGAGAAAGAGGAAGAGTTGAAATGTCAGCACAATAGGTTTCCTTGTGGCGAGGAAAATCTTGATGCACTTTTGAAAAATATACGAGCACTTTTAAAAACATCCGATGACAAATTTCCAACAACAAAAAAATGTGCTTCCTCGTTATTGAGGTGGCTATATGAACCAAAAGGATACATGAATCTATTAGAGTGTATTTGCCTACTTGTGTGTGAATCATATCTTGTACCACATTTGTTCAGGGTTTTGCAGCAGTTTCTCCATTCTAAGCATCTTAGGATGCCGAAAAATGGTCAGGGTCGTAAAGTTGCCTCTGTCAATTTGCGTCGCTTTATCAAACCATTGGCAAAAAAATTCTAGTAGTTTCTCTTCTAAGGTGGCTACACATATCTTATTGTCAATACCATGATTATGTCATTTTATTTCGTCTCATGTTAGTATTACCACCCATCAAGCATCATATCGTGTGCATCTCAGTTAAACCAAACCCGATAACATAAAGTCAATAAAGAGCCTAACATCAGCTATATGATACTAGTCGGTCTAACGGAATCCTACAACTTTTCTATCAGTACAATCCAAAAGTCCCCAATCGCATTCAAACCCTGATGCGGCGTCATTGGTTTCATCCAACTAGATTGACTTTGCATCCCATATTGACCATTTTCTTGATTCAATCGAAACTTTTGAGATTCTTGAGCTAGTACTAGACATAGCTCAGTTTGATCTTATTATTGATAAGAAATATGTATTACACAAGTAGAGTGAAGAAAGGTGGTGGTTATCAACTTATCATCATAATTCATACAGAAGGCACTTGATGAAAATTCAATAACAATTGGTAGGTGGTTATCAAATTTACAACCCAGTCACAATTATCAACTGAAAATTGCATAATAAAGCTTTAATCAAGTGTGATTATGATTTGATTGTGTACTTAAGATCCATGAAATCTATATATTACAACAACAACAACAACAAGTAGTGTATTTATTGTGTATTGCTTAATGATTTGCAGTTGAAATTGATCCAGCAAAAAAAAAAAAGAAAAAGAAAAACGAAAAAGAAACCTGTACAAGTCCTTGCTCCAGAAGCAACCTCTGTTCCTCGCGGTCATCCATTACTTATTTATTGAGATAATACAAAAACCAAATGAGAAGAAAGTTTTTTTCTTTATAGCAATTACAGAGTGTATTATATTATATTTATTATATTATATTATATATCCAACAAGATTCCTTGCGGAGGATGATTGTGTGTGCATCTATCTATCTATCTGTGTATCGAACAAAAAGCAGCAAGTTTGGGGGTTACGTCCGCAAATTTCCGTAAAATGCAAAAGACACCCCTGTGTTATTTTTAATTGACAGAAAACCCCTCCTTTCTCATTTTGAATTGCCAAAAAAAACCCTGTGCTCTTAACTTATTCGCACACTGCATTGACTTGGTGTGCAAGTGCAATGACCATTTTTCCCTTTCTTAGAATATAAATAAATATATTGAAATGAAACACACTTTTTTAAGGAAACTTTGCTTTGCTTTACTTCTTTTTATTAAATTTAGAAAAATAATTGGTTTGAATTATATTGATCAAGACGATTTCTTTTTCATTTAGTTTATAATCTCGTTTCCTATACTTATTTTAATAATTTAGAATTGGAAGAGAGGGTAAAAAGGTAATTTTAAGGCAAAAGATACATACCCATATGCGTTCTTGTGAGTGTATTGTTATTTGGGTTTTAGGGGAGTTTTGCCATTGATCAAATAACACGTTCTGCCAAATTAGAAATAACACAAGAGGAAGTTTATGCAATTTTGGATTATGATTAACCCTTTTGCTCTATGGGTAGTTCAATTAAGGTTGTTTAGCAAAGCTCATGAATAAAATACGTCAAAATTTGGGGGCCATGTATTCAAATGTAACCTACATATTCAAATGTGACCTACCTATTTTGAAATTTCTATGTCCAACAATGTCAAACTCCATAATCCAATTCGTAAACATGCAATTCTAGTCAACTAAATTCCCAGGATTATCCATCAAAGAAAAATCTCATGATGAAATTTCTCAGCAAGGGTACGAATATGATCAATATTGAATGACTTGGAGTTTTTTTGAAGTCTCAAACTATAGTTTTGCTTCAAAAGTTCAAGCCCCTCATAAATGAATCTTCTATTAAGCTCTGTCACTTGAAAATTTATTGTACCGTGAAATACACCAAAGTGATAATGGTGCTCAAATGTAGTTGGTGTGTATCTATGTTATGTAGTATAAGATGCAATGCTAATTGGAGGATATCCAATGCAGTTTATTTTATAATAACTATTGTTATAAGCTTTAATTCTCACAAAAATAAATATTGGTAATGAAGATTTTTACTGTAGAATTTTCTACTACAAAATGGTACTACATCTCTACTACATAGTTTAGATGAATGTCATGTGAAAATAATTCACAACTTCCTAATGCCCATTTTATTTTTAGTTCATGTCTTAGTTGTCGTTTCTTTTCTCTATTATGCCAACCAAATTTATAAATTTAAGATTCACTTCTCAAATTTAGCAATTATTTACAACATCATCTTTATAAGCAAAGTTAATATGTAGTTTAATTTAAGAGAAAAAAATCACTTTGCCCCTTAAACTATGGCCATTTTTCACTTATCCCTTAAATTTTCTATTTTATTATTTATCCACTCAACTATCTTAATCACATCACCTTCCTCCCTCCGACATAATTAAGCCCAAAAATTTCCAAAAAAAAAAAAAATCACTTGCCCAAAATGCGTCGATTTCCTAAGGGCAAACTAGTGAAACTACTAATTTCAGATACTCTAATGTTTTAAAAACTTAAAATATCCAAATCAAAACATGGTATACCCTAAATTCATTTTTCCCTCTTTCAATTTTATATCCCAAAAATTAAGGTTCTTATTCTTATCCAATTCACCTTGGAGAGCACCCATATTTCGAGTAGCAAACGTACCACAATCGGGTGTGCATTTTCCTTAAACCAGATGTGCATTTTCGATAAATCAAAGTATGCATTTTTTGGTGTGCCTTTTTAATAAAACCTGGAAATGTACCATAATTAGGTGTATACAGGTTCCTTATAGAATAACATCTTTGGAGCTCCTTATTCATTATGTAATTTATGTTAGTTTAATTGGCTTCAAATCCTCTCGTCCAATTTTGTTACTCCACTCCCTCCTCCACTCTTGTTAAACTGATATGTGTCCCGCTAAACAAAAGGCACATTTTCCTCCGTTTTTCTCTCGTTACTCTCTATTATGTACTTTCCTTTCCCCAATATAAGGTGGTGTTTGCAAACTCTAAAATAAAGCTATAATCAACTTTTTATTTTATTTAAGCAGTTTTTGAGTGTTTGGTTCACAAGCTATTATTGTAAAAGTACTTTTTTTAAGCCAAAAATGCCCACAATCCAGAAGTTGGTACTTTCCTACTTTTAGCTTGTGGTAAATTATTAAAAATAAATGAAAAATAAAAATTACTGTTTTTTCCTCAAAAAGCCTTAAGATCCGGAACATTCCTCCCCACATCTCCATTACCACCAGCTCTGTGAGGAGGTGGGAAAAAAATGGCGGGACTCCACAACTCATGGCGGGACTCCTCGACAGCCTATAAATAGCACACAATTCTCCGAATCTCCATAGTTGTGGAAGTGAAGAATTTGTGAGTTCAAGTTTTTGTTCTTATGTTAATGATTTCAGCAAGCCCTCTTTAATTGCCCTTATTTTTTCTAATATACATATTGATGCAGGGGTTCTACAAGACCAGGGCTCTAAAATTTCTCAATGTGAAGTGCTCCAGAAGACTTGAGCTTGTGTAAGAGGTGGGTTTAATTTTTCAGCTATTTTAATTAATTTCATAAATTTAATAAGAAGATGTTAGCTTGTGTAAGAGGTGGGTTTAATTTTTCAGCTATTTTAATTAATTTCATAAATTTAATAAGGATTGATGCAGAAAGAAATTTGTACTGCATGTAAATAGTACTTTAGTTCTACTTGCTAGATCTTGTTCAGCAAGAATATTAGTCCTTTGCAATTTACTCTTTTCTTAATATTTATATTTCCATCCAACAAAAGAGTAGATTTTTCTGTCTGGGTTTTCCCTATATGGATTTTCCCTATATCTCTTCAACTGGAGGTTTAATTAAAATCATTTCAAAGGTAATTCGCTCTCATTTTTCTTTTTCTGCTATGATAATTGTGTTGATGCAGGTTATTGTTTTGTTGTTTAAGAGTAAAGGTGCCACCTTTATGAACTTTGTGATGATGGGTTTCGAGAGTTTGAGATTTACCCGATCTGTTGTTGTAAAATCGGTTGATGTTGTCGTTATATTGTGCTTAACTTAGCTGTACATCCATCATTAAAAAAAACCTTAGTTGTACATCTTGAACCTTGTAATTCGTTGATCATCGTACCTACGATATATACTCGTAGCTTAGATTGCTTGAAATAGTCTATGAATGGTGCATCTATGTTGTAGCTCACTAATATAGGATTGATGCGGCAATAATCTGATCTATATTTGTACAAAGTGATATTATTGTTGCTTGAAGTTTATTGAGTCCTTTGAAATTTGAAGAGATGGCTTTATGCTTAGGATAAAAAGCATTTGATCACTTGCTTTGTTGGTTAATTACATAAATTTCTATACATGACAAAAATATTTTAATTTTAATATTCCTTCTAATTGCAAGGAACTAGTAGATTCAAAAGAACTTGGCATTCCTCAGATACTGATTGCAGAAGATCGTGGTTCTTGTAGAAAGTTTAGGCTCTTACATTTCTTAATGGTTTTGAATAAATTTTAATGGATAGATTACGTCTACATGTAGGAAATGCTAAAAAAGTATGGAAGCTCATAAACTAGGAGGACAATAATATTATAAGAGGGAATGTTCATAATCTGATAAAAGGTAGCTGACTTTAGTTTAAAAGGGGATGTGAATGTTGAGGAAAAAAGTCATGGTCTGTTCCTCATATGAGGTTCTGTTTTAATTCAAATTCTTCACTATATCTCAAAGTATATATCAGGAATAGGAAAAGGTTTACTCTTGAAAGATTGTTGAAAAAATTACATCATAAAGGTTGATATTTTGGACCAGAGCATTGAATATCTGTTATAAGGTATAAAAAGAAAGTTACTACTCTGTTTTTATACCTAATCGTTACATGTTTCTTTGTAGTTACTTTTGAAGCAAATACTTGAGAGTGCACACTCAATATATATGAATTCTCCTGCTTATAGTGACAACCATATAGTGATCATTTATTTATGATACATAATCATTGTTTGTTTCTTTGTAGTAAGTCCTTTGTTAAAAGTATTTGTATTAATTAATCAAACACTGAAACTCTACTTCTTAAGTCAGCTCTATTGCTGACACCCTTATAGCTTATGGTAATTATCTTTTCTTACCTTCTTTCATGTAGTTATGGAAAATCAAATGAATGATCTTGGAGGATCTATGAATTTTGTATACCAGTCACAATCTTATTCCCAAACATCAAATGCAAGCTTAAGCAAATGTAAAAAAACTTAAGGGAAAGAGTGTAGAGGGATTAGAGAAGGCTAACTGGACATGAAGACTACCATGATATTTATTAGACTGTGTGTTGATGAGTTAGTGGCTGGAAATCGTCCGGGTAGTCACTTTAACAAGACTAGTTAGGATAGAATTGTGCAAAAATTTGTTAATGTATCCCAACGTAACTATAATCGCATCCAGTTAAAAAATCAGTGGGATACATTGAAAAAAGAATTTGGTCATTGGAAAAAGCTATTGCACAATGAAACTGGGCTTGGTTGGAATAACGAGCGAGGAACAGTTGACGCAACTGATGATTGGTGGGAGCGGAAGCTACATGTATACTCATTTTCTTTTGAATATGCTATTCATATTTCTTTCACGCTTCTATTAATATCTAACGTGTAAAATTAAAACATAGGTGGTTCCTGAGGCAGCAAAATTTAGAGAGAGAGGTCCTATACTCTTAAAGGAACAAGAAATGTTGTTCTCAGATGTGGTTGCAAATGGCAACAATGTGTATACTCCGAGTTCAGGTATGATCCCACCACACATGGAGGACGAGGAAGAAAATGACTTTGCTGAAAGGTAGTCACATCAACTTAAATCAGCCAATTTCAGATTCATCTAGTCTAGGTGACCAGGGAGATCGAGTGAAGCGTGTTAAAGAACTTACTGCACCCATTCATCATAAAAAGGTGAAGAGAGTATCATCTGCTGAAAAACTTGCAAAAAGTGAGTGTGAGGCGAATGATTGACTTAATTGAGAGTCGATCTACATCAATACAAACTCATGAAAGTCAATTCACTATTGAAGCTTGCTTAGATATATTAGAGAAGATGCCTGGAATAGAAGAAGGTGGCAAGTTATGGATGTATGCCTCTCGAATGTTTCTTAAACCATCTGTCAGGGAACTGATTATCAAAATGAAGAAGGACGAATTTCGTAAGAAGTGGCTTGAGGAGCAGTTGGAAGAAGACTTGGCTCGTAAAGCCTGGAAACGCAACTGAGAAAATTCTTATTCTAGCTATCTAATTGCTTATTTTCTTATTAATTTAGATCAAATTCTATGTTGAATGGATAGGAGTACTCTTGAATTTATTTTCTTTAAGTTTAGACTTCTATGACATGCTAGTTGAACATGAACAGAGTTGTTTTTTATATTTATGTAGATTTGTTTCTTTATGTCATTTGAGATGTGTGTAGCCTATTAATTGTATATTTAATTTATGCATTCTTTTCTTGATTATTTCTTTTTTCTTTTGAATATCAACAGAATGGATAGCTCTGATTCAGATTCAACTTTAGACTCTCTAAGCAACTCAGGGATCAGTTAGACAACATGAGTAGCGAGGAAGAAGAAGAAATATCATCTTCTACAACCAATAACAAAGAGAATTTGGCTCTTAGTGCCATAGCAGTTGGAGCGATGGTATATTACGTGAATTATTTACATAAAGTTCCATGTCGTACTAGGCCATGGTGCGGTTGGGCTGGATTGGTGAATATTTTAAATGGACATCCTATTCGATGTTATGAAAATTTTAGGATGAATACTTGGGTTTTTTACGAGTTATGCAGACTTCTAGTGGATAATTATGGTCTTAAACCCATGAGATATGTAACTGTAGAGGAGCAAGTGGCTACTTTTATGATGATTGTTGGAGTTAGAGAAGGAAATAGGCAAATGCAGGAAACCTTCCAACGATCAGGTTACACCATTAGTCATTCGTTTCATAGAGTTTTGAAAGCTTGCACGAGAATGGCTAATGATTGGGTGAGACCATTCAGTGACAACGCAGTTACACTTGATTACATTCGAAATAATTCAAAGTATTTTCCGTACTTTAAGGTAATTGAATTAAATATATATATATATATATATATATATATATATATATATATTGAATGGTGGGTGTACATATTTTCCGCCAATGGTCATATTATCACATTATGTTACTGTTGTGTAGGATTGCATTGGAGCAATAGATGGAACTCATATAAAAGCTAAGTTGCCAAAGGAAGATCAAGCACCATATATTGGTAGAAAAGGAGAACCAACACAAAATATTATGGTTGCATGTGATTTTGACATGTGTTTTACCTTTGTTTTAGCTGGTTGGGAAGGTAGTGCACACGACACACACATTTTCTATGATACAATTAGGGACCCTCAAAAAATGTTTCCCAATCCTCCCACAGGTATGAATATATATATATATATATATATATATATGTGTGTGTGTGTGTGTGTGTGTGTGTGTGTGTGTGTGTATGTATGTATATATAGTTATTTTTAAAAATAATGTTTTTGAGTTAATTACTAATATCTATATATTTTAATAGGTAAATACTATTTAGTGGATGCCGGTTACCCTAATATAAATGGATTTTTGGCTCCATATAAAGGCCAAAAATATCATATTCCCGACTTTCAACGCGCTTCTCAGTATACTAATCATTTCGAATTGTTCAATCATGTCCTCTCTTCATTCGTACAACAATAGAGAGATCATTTGGGTGCTGGAAATCTAGATTTGAAATTATTCCGGACATTCCAGTTAACTACCCTTGGAACGATCAGGTTGCTCTCGTATCTGCTACGATGTCCATCCATAATTTTATTCGTAAAACTGACTTGGAAGATGAGACTTTCTTGTATTATGATCGCAATCCGAATTTCATTCCAAATCATGATGATAATAGTAGTGAATCTCATGGTGCTCCAATAGATTCAAACGACAATGAGATGAATCGAGTCAGAGATGATATATGCACTTCGTTGGCATTTGGAAGAATTGGAATACCCACTATATTTTTTTAATGTATTAGTCTTTTTTTTCTTAATGTAATTTTACGTTGACCTGTCTAAAAGTCCTAATGATTTATTGAATTGAGCTGCATGAATCCATTACTTACAAATACCTCAATAATATTTCTAGTTATTTAACAAAGTTCAAAATAATTTAAGTCCCAATAGTTAAAACATCAACGTATAAAAACTAAACTATCAACCAAACAATGGCCTTTCCTAATATATAAATATGTAATCATCTATGAAATAAAATAACATGTAAAGTCCTAACCTTTAGACATAAAAAATTTGTCACAATGTATTAGTTTAATTTTATTAAGTTGTAATCATCTACAAAATTAAATAAGTAAAAGATTTAAATTGAGGGTATTATAGTCAATTTGTAGAAAAATCTAAAAATCACTCTTTGCTTCCAAACACTCTCCTACAACTTTTTCATGAACTTTTAGCTATTTTTCCAAACACCCCCAACTTGTGACTTAAAAAATTTTCTACAACTTCTGCTTAGATTATGAACTTCTGCTTATGGAAAAGAGTTTGCAAACACCACCTTAATAAATAAGATATAATAAAGAAAGAGGGGCCAAAGTGTTAATGGCGTAACCAGCTCCTAATCCCAACATGTATTTCTAATTAATTAATAATTACTTTATTTTTATTTTCATTTTTCGTTTCTTTTTAATGGTTTTTAATTTAATCTCATTAGTGATATGTTAACAGTAAATTAATTATTTAAAAAACCACTAATGTTAACAGTAAATTAATTATTTGAAAAACCACTAATATTAACAGTAAATTAATTATTTGAAAAACCCTAAAAGAATAATTCTAAAAAAAGTCTTCAATGCTATAAACAAGACAACTCCACATTCATCAAGTGGATTGAAGCCTGTATATTGTAGATTGTGATCTATCCAAACAAATCAATCATATTTTTGATTAAAAAAAGGCTACAATTTGTTCTGTAACAATAAAAAGGAATATGTTGAATTGTTCTATAACAAAACAAATATATCTAATACCAGAACAAATATATCTCATACCATTTTCAATTAAAAAAACAAAAAAAATAAGACTTTTGAAATAAGAAAATTAATAGAATCAAAATATCAATTGAGGGAATTAACCTATGTCAATATACTACTAGTAAACATATCAAAGTTTACGAAATTTTCTTAAAACTTTTCAGGATGAAACAAGATACAGGTTATCGGAAAAATCTTTCGTCACAACGTAGGTTGCACTTTGAAGAAGAAGATGATATGCTTTGTTTTCAGAATGAAAATAAAGCAAAAGAAGATGAAGTGATTGATCTCGAATATAAAGACTCGGTGGTTGAAAATAAAGATGTCACTCATACTGATTGCACTATGAATCTTGAAACTGAAACTACAAAGGTCGGTATGGAACTTGATACAAAGGAGTTAGCTTTCAGTTTTATAATGATTACGCATATGCAAGAGGCTTCGTGTTAGGAGAAATTATATCCATAAAGACAAGAATGGGAATATTCTTGACAGAATATTTTGTTGTTCATGTGAAGGCAAAAAAAATATAAAAAAAAAAATAGATAAACGGGGCGTGAATGTGAGGTCCAGCCTTCCGAAAACAAGGACTTTTTGTAAAGCACAAATAAAAATTAGTACTCGCCATTCAAGTAAGTATAAGTGTTAACCCCATCTTAACTCGGGCATCGTACTTCACATCCAGGGCAAATCCTAGATACCCCATAGCTTAGATGTCTCGAGAGGGTATCAGAGATACGCCATGTAACAGTCTTAGCAACACGATGGAACTCACATAATACAAGGTCCACGGGAGGTACTACGGACCTTAGATGGCTCCATGATACCCCATGGCGACCAACGATATTCTCGCAGTTAACATTCAAAGATTCTACACATACGCAATGCCAACTTCGATGCCCTTCACAATACCAAAGGAGTCATCAACGCCCTCGAGACACGATGGGGCCAAGAAAAGCTCAGTATGACAAAATATAACAGTTAAACACGTGGTTACCTGAAAACCAGTTGTCAATACCAAAATCGGCTAATCAGCTACTAGAATCCTGAATTACCACCCGTCAATGTATTCCCATGCAGTATGACACCTGCACCCCCATGTACCCCTATAAATAGAAGGATCACTCTACATTTTCAGGGACAAGTTGAATAAAATAAACTAACTTATATTCATTCTCTCTCACTTTCTCCCCTTAAATTCCCCCTTCTCCATCGTGAGTCCTCCGATACCTATACACTTCTGAAATTCGGGTAAGGCTTTCTGAATAAAATATATGTTAATACTCAAAAATCTAAGTAATACAAAATGAGTGTTAACAAAATGGCATTGTCTGTGGGAACGCTATAAAAACTTCCTTTGAGCAGTTTCGGAAGCAACGTAAGAACGATGAAATGAAGGGCAGGATGCTCTCACCAGAACCATCGAAAAATCTGCCCCCAACGCCCCCACTAACTAACATCGGAGATTTCATCAATATAGCCAGAGCAGTCTTCGAAGACCTAACGGATGCCACCCTTAGGGGAGCGCAGCACGCCACGGAGAGATCTGTTGAGCCCTAACCAATCCAACCATATCACGTAAGGTAACATGTCAAAGAACATGGATCACGCATGACTAGACCTCTATACCGTATCCTCCACACAGCACTTCGACGCATAGGGGCAGGGAAGGGGGTATAATAACCAATCTACGAATCAAATAGGGGAAACATGATCCAAGGGGGAATCATGCCACCGGAGTATGAACCGGACCTCTCGTATCGCCAAGGAGGAAAGCCCTCCTTATGGAGTGTTATTGACCACTTGAGAAGAGAAATGCAAGATATGAAAAGGACAGTCACCCCCGAAGATGAACTGATCTACCACAGTTCCCCTTTCATCCCCAATATAGCGCAAGCATTGATTCTGATGGGCATGCGACCTGCTAACTTACCACTTTATTCCGAGGAAAAGGACATACGAGATCCTCGATACCACATTCATCAATACTTGGCTAGCATGGATCTGGTATCATCACCCGACTATGTACTCTGCCGAGTGTTCAGAACCACCCTGACAGGGCGAGCACAAACATGGTTTTCTCAAATTTCCCCAGGTACGATAACCAACTTCGATCAACTAGCTTGTTTATTTGTCTGACAATTTGCATGCAATAGGAGATACCCCAAATCAACATGCCATATGTTGACCATTAAACAAAGGAAAGACGAATCCCTACGGGATTATATGAAGCGCTTCTCTGATGAAGCTTTAGACGTTCCCAATGTTGAACCATCTATGATCGCTAACATTCTAGCTCAAGGAAGACATGAATGAACTCAGGCAAAAAGCCAAAACTTACATCATCATGAAAGAGGCAGAAAACTCAAAGATCATGTCAGAAACCGATGAGCACAATGCAAAGGCCAAGGGAAGGGAGGAGAAAAGCTTTCTCTCATCTAAAAGATGACAGGAACACCATGAAGAAACATATCCAGCCCGTCCTGCTACTAACCCTAACGATCACCCCTGCCAAAGTACTAAATGTGATGAGAAGGAGTAAAGACATGCTATGGCCTCCACCTGTCAAGCAACCTTACAAGAAAAAGATTCAGGAAAGTTCTGAAAATATTACAAAGCCTACGAGAACACCACCGATAACTGCACCTCCATGAGAAAAGAGATACACCGATTACTCGATCTCGGGTATCTCAAAAATTTCCTAGAGATAAGTGACCAATGGAACGGAAAGCCTGATACCAGGAAAAGGGCACGAGCTCAAGAAGAGAAGAATGAGGGAGAGGATATCAAGGGAAAACCCGCATAAGTGGACTACGGACAAGAACTTCCCCCGCTCCCCGAGTTATACCAAGACAATCCCCCATCGGGAAGGACTGTCAACATGATAAAAGGGGGAGACATATCGGTAATCCCACCCGACAGGAAAAAGAGGTATCTTAAAGAAGTGAGAAGAACGGAATAGGGACTTCAAGCTTGTTCTGTAAAAGCTGCGGAGCTCCCCACCATCTTTTTTGGGCCCGATGACCTGAAAGCGGTCGTATATCCTCACAATGACCCTCTTGTTATAACTACAACCATCTTCGGGATATAAGTTCAAAGAATACTCGTCGACATTGGAAGCTCGATAGATGTTCTGTTCATGCCAACCTACCTGGCATTAGGAATGAAGGAGCGTTTGGAACAAGCAGAAGTTCCCCTTGTGGGATTCTCTGGAAAATCTAGCCGCACCATGAGGACTATAACGCTGCCCATGTCTTTGGGAGAAGGGTTCTTGAGGTGCACCGAACACGTAAAATTTTGGGCAGTGGAGGCATCGTCAAGAATGTACAATGCTATATGTGGCAGACCGTCCATACATCCATTTGAGGCGATACCTTGCACCATCCACTTGAAGGTAAAGTTCCCCACTATGTCAGGTATCAGAGAAGTAAGAGGAAGCCAAGTCAAAGCCAATGCCGGATGAATGCAATTCCCCATGAAGTTGAGGAAGGGGTCACCACATTAGGGAAAAACAGGAAGCTAAAAGAGGTTAAAGAGACCCTCGTGGAAGAACTGAAGATGGTCGAGATTGTAGAAGGGGACCGACATAAAGTTGTTAAGTTCGGGAATGAAATGGAATCCAAAGTTGAAGCACAGATTGCGAATATCTTAAGAAAGTATAACCACCTATTCTCCTGGGAAGGAGGTCCGCCAGGGCGGATCAAGGCCCAAGTTTGTTAGCACTTCTTGAACGTGAGGCCAAATGCCAAACCGATACAGTAGAAAAAAAACATGGGGCCCGAAAGAAACAAAATAATAAGGTCAGAGATCCAACTATTATTGAACCTATAGCAAATAAAGGAAGTCGTTTACCCCGAATGGCTGTCAAATGTAGTCCTCGTCTCCAAATTCGGCGGAAGATGGAAAATGTGTGTAGAATTCACCAATTTAAACGATGCTTGCCCCAAAAATTGTTATCTTTTGCCTAGCATCGACCAACTAGTAGACTCTATCGCTGAATGCGCACTCCTCTCCACGATGGATGAGGATCAGGGATATAATCAGATACCGATGGTTGAAATCGATCAGGATAAAACTAGTCTCATCAGTGACGCGGGTACTTTCTGTTACTTGGTGATGCCATTGGGACTTAAAAACGCAGGTACCACATGCCAGCGACTAGTCAATCTCATGTTCTCAGAGCTAATTGGAGATTCCATGGAGGTCTACGTGGATGACATGATCGTTAAAAGCCAGCAAGCAGAAGACCACCCAGAAGACCTGAGGAAAGCATTGGCTATCATGGATAGGTTCGAAATGAAGATTAACCCAAGGAAATATTCATTTGGAATCATAGGGGGAAAATTCTTAGGATTCATGGTAACTGAGAAGGGGATCGAAAAAAATCAAGAGAAGGCCAAGGCCATCATAGATGTGCCCTCCCTGAAGACCATTAGGGATGTCCAGAAACTAACAAGAAGGATGGCTTCTCTAAGCCGGTTCATCTCCCACTCGGTAGAGAAAGGGTTACCCTTCTTCAAAATATTAAGGAACGTCAAAGATTTCTCGTGGAATGAACAATGCGAAAAATCTTTCAAGGATATGGAGGATTACTTGGTAAGCCCTCCTATGCTAGTGAAGCCTATGTTAGATGAAGAATTGTTCGCCTACTCAGTCGTGGGAGAGGAAGCTATAAACGCCGTATTGGTAAGAGAGCAAGGGAAAGAACATCTCTCTATTTACTACGTTAGCAAAACGCTGCAAGGGCTGAAGTTAGATACACGCAGATGGAAAGCTAGTGTTGGCCCTTGTGACAATGGCCAGGAAGTTGCGGTCCTACTTCCTCTCCCATCACGTTACGATCCTAACCCGATACCCATTGCGTTCTATCCTCAATAGGCCAGAGGTATCGGGGGTAATTAGTAAAATGGGCAGTAGAACTAGGAGAGTATGACATTTTCTGCGCTCCTCGACCGTCTATCAAAGCCCAAATAATGGCAAACTTCATTATGGAAATGATCCAACCCCAACCCATGGAGCATGAACCTTTATGGCATGCTTTCGTAGATGGGTCATTTATAGGAACGCATGGTGGAGCAGGGGTAGTGCTGAGAAACACCGAAGTAAAAGATGAGATTTTCAGTTTTGCTGTAAGAATCGATTATCCCCTATTTAATAACGAAGCCCCATTGGCAGACATGAAGTTAGCTCACAAAGGGGATATCAAAAGATTGGTAATGCACAATGACTCTCAGTTTGTACAACAGATCAATGGAGCCTATGAGGCCAAAGAAGAAAGAAAGAAGGAGTTCATCGAGGTGGTACAATGAAGAAGGGAATGGTTTGAAGAACTCGAGATAATCCAAATTCCCCGCTTAGAGAATCAGGAAGCAGATGCCTTGTCCAAGATTTCCACTCAGGCGATCGTGCATACCCGACAGATCACCCTCTTGCTAGCAACATAATCTAAAAAATCTGAATATGAGACAGTCAATACCATCGTATCCCCTGTAGAAGAGGACTGGAAGACGGACATCATAGCGTACCTAAAAAATCCAGAAGGATACTCCGACGATAAGTCAGTACAGCGAACCATGGCGCGGAAAACAACTTGATATTTCACCATAATGGCATGCTATGTCGCATGCGTTACTCTCATCCATACACGCAATGCCTCAACCCCGTAGAAGCCAAAATGGTTATGAGAGAAATCCACGAGGGAACCTGAGGAGGCCATACATGAGGGGAGAGCATGGCACGCTGTATAATACGGTAAGGATAGTATTGGCCTACACTAGTCCATGATTGCATAGCCTTCTCACAAAAATGCAAGAAATGCCAAGTTCATGCTTCAAGAATCCACCTTCCAGCGGCGCCTTGGGAGCCTGATATCATAGCATACCCATTTGCAAAATGGAGTATCGATATCGTAGAACCCCTTATCTCAGACACGGAACAGAAGAAGTTTTTGCTAGTCGCAGTCGATTGCTTCACCAAATGGGTAGAATTTGAACCCCTGGCTAGAGTAACTTTGGGAGCAGTTATCAATTTTCTTTGGAGAAATACACTTTGCCGATTTGGCATTCCTTGATATCTTGTCAACGACAACGAGCTTCAATTCACCAGTCATGAACTAGAAAAATGGTGTGACCATTAGGGAATCAAGCACCGTTTTGCTTCCGTGGGTTACCCGCAAGCCAACGGCCAGGTGGAGAGAACAAACCAAACATTGTTAAAGAATATGAAAGCACGACTTGATTGGCATAAAGAAAAATGGGTAGAAGAAGTTTCAGGCATCTTGTGGGCTTATCGGACCACTCAAAGGACGGCTATAGGAGAGACGCCATATAGCCTTACCTATGGGAGCAAAGATGTGATACCACCAGAGATAGTGGCGGAAAACTGGAGAGTCAAGGAATACGATGAGGTAAGTAATAACTCTAACCTAGCTTTAACATTGGATCTGCTAGAAGAAAAGAGGACTCGGACAACTATTAGGCCAGAAGGATACAAAGATCACATGGCCCGATACTATAACACAAGGGTGAAAGTCAGAACTTTCCAATTAGAAGACATGTTACTCAAGAGGATAGAAGCATCTAAGAATGTGGGAAAACTTCAACCTAAATGTGAGGGTCCATAAAAGATAGCGAAGATCATTGGGCCCGCCACCTACCAGTTGGGAAACTTAGAAGGTGATATCTACCCAAATACTTGGAATGCAGCAAACCCAATGAAGTATTATGCTTAATGTAATGTCTAAACCAAGAATGTACATACATAATAAATCGTGTTGAGTGAAATATGGTACTTTTTATTCATAACGGTGAGAATTACAATCGTAAAAGATTACGATCCCGCTAAGGGATCACAATGAGATACTAGCT
Organism: Linaria vulgaris; assembly: GCA_948329865.1. Lineage (NCBI taxonomy): Eukaryota > Viridiplantae > Streptophyta > Magnoliopsida > Lamiales > Plantaginaceae > Linaria > Linaria vulgaris. The sequence goes on along the minus strand of OX415249.1, from coordinate 54,806,736 downwards.
CCATTTAACCGAAATAAGTACCCATCCTACACCAAACACACACCTTATTCACATTCTGGTGGTCATGACCCTGCACGGAATGGCTATGCACATACATATTTACAAAAGATGTCACCATAGACATATACGCCTAAGATTCATCAGCTGGACGTTTGCAATCCCAGATAATTCGACGACTCTGCTCAGGTGTCAGATCTATAGAATCCGTCATGGCCATCATTGGCACAGTAACATCGCTAGGAGAGCGAATGGACAAGGCGGGCGAAGGCACCCGTAAATCAGCAAGGATCGCAAAATGAATGTTTAGATCAGGAATCACCATATCAACCGGGAACCCTGGAAGCGACCTGACAGTATCTTGGCAAAGCCTATATCCGATACAAACCATGTCACGAAACTCTTCACAAAGAGATTCTCGTATCATCGAAGGATTAGCCAAGTCCATTACCGCTTGCGCCCTAGCCATCACTAAGGCAACCTCAAGAGTCTTCCTTATCTCAACCATTTGGCGCTTAGTTGCATCCCTATCTACAGAAAGTAGCGAAGCCAGCTCATCGGAAGTTTTAACTTGGGCATACAAATTCTCAATCCTCTCTTCCAAGCTCACCACCCTTGCCTTTTCCGGCATCAGACGATGTTCTAAATCCCACACTTTCTCTCCCTTGTCCTTGGGTAACCACTCCAAAACTCCCTGATCTGCCTTCGATTGGACTTCCATATGGCTAATCTTCTGGCGGGCTTCGATGAGATCTTTTTTCTAGATCGTCTAGCATCAAACAACATGAACATCTAAGAAAAGCAAACGATAACGACATAAGGACACACATAAGAAGGAAAAGGCATAAGAAGCAAGAGAAATAGAGCGTACCTCGCAAAGGTCATTATAGGTCAGATCTTGTAAAGCTGATATGGTAAACGTCCCCAGCAATTCACAATCCACTTGGTTCAACAACCCGCTCAGAAAGTTGCAGCAGAAACTAGCATCGGGTGACACCGAGGGAGGAATATTAGCACGTGGGGGCCCTGACTAGAACCCTCACCGTGAGGAAGGGGCGTAGTGTGAAGGGGTGGAAAAGAACGCTCCTTCACCATGTTGATGATAAGAACAGAACTTGGAGCACCTGAACTAGTGGGGACGCCCCCTCTTGAGCTGACACCGTTAGGTTAAGACTCAGAGAAGGCTCCATGGAAGCATGTAATCCATTGTCGTGTGGAGCCACATCTGGAGTAAGCTCTCCCAACGACCCATCTATCGGAAGGGTTCCCATTTCCCAAGACAGTAAGCCGCTCTGTATCACAACATGACTATCACTCGGAACTACCTAAAGAGGCACAATTTTGAAGCTAGAATGAGATGACTCCCTATCTCCCTCGAAATCAGAACTGTCGTCTGGTATTCGAGCCAAAAATTCCTGGGAAAAGGGTTCGATGGCATACAAACTCATCTTTGTTCCTACATAGGAAAACGATTGAGTAAAGAATGCCATATCATGTGAGCATAGGTAAGGATAAACGACTACACTTACTAAAAGTCGGGTTGATATGCAAAGGTAACGAGGGAAACACAAGAATCCAAGCCCTTCTTATAAACCCGCCATGGTCAATGTCTTAAAATTCTCCAACAGGGTGCACACATCTTTACAACCAGAGTACAAGCCCATGCGCATCAAATAGGCCATCTCGTGGACCGTCTTTTTCGAGTTCAAAACTACATAACCCAAAACCCACTTAATGGGAACCCCTTAAAGACGCTAACTTGCTTCGCAATTTTAGGAAGAAGAACCTACACTTTCAATCACCCAAAAAAGTCAGTCGCCAAGAAATAGAGGAAAAGTGACGACGATGGTCCCTATTCACCAGACTAAAGAAGGGCAGCACATTTGGGCAAGGGCGAGGAATGAAAGCAATCCCACGCGATAGGGGGTTATCGGGATGTCCAATAAGTTGCAACACATAATGTACCTCACTAGATGATGTACCCAAACGGAGGATCAAAGGCCCTCTGATGGGGTTTGGGAACAATGATGTCAAAGTCATCAGGATTTAAACGATAATCGGCAAACAGTGTGATAATGGAATCCATAAACTCGGTACTCACATAAGATCCAACCCTACCCCTCCAACCAAGGCTCTAACGTTCAAAGTAGAGGAACTAAATACTGTAAAGTGATCCACGGAAACATATGGATCCCTACGCAAAAAGTTCAGCCTCAAAGCATCCAACAGGGAAGCATCGGTGTGCAAATGAGGGGTATATGAGATTGTAGAGGAACCGCAGAATGCCCCAAATAATCCACATTACCCCCTTAACCCCATGCGGGTATATGCTGTATGAGCATTTGAAACAGTGTGTCTCACGCCATGCAAAGAGTAGGGACTTCTGGGAGAAGAAATTTGAGAAGGAGAAGAATGGTGCGAAGAGCGAGAGGAAGTCATCTCCCTAAAACACAACTCCAAACATTTTCATCTAAAAAACACTTTCAACTAAAAGAAACTCTAAACTTTTTAGCAAAAAGATAACTCCTAACTTTTTGTGAAAAGTTGCAAGACAGCAAAAAGTGATGCTGAAAAAGGAGAAATGTGTTGTGAAAATGATTGACGGATGCACATACTTATAGGGGAAGATGGCATCTGTCATTAAGGAACTAGCAGAGGTGGGCAGCACCCCTGACCAACCCATGTGGCATGCAGCTGACATTGTTGGCACGTGTGTGAGAATGTCCTAGATAGTGTGTGACATTCTCTGATTTTAAGCATAGACACTCAAGTTGAGGCACAACACAAATCCCAAGGTATGACATAGTTGTTATTATATCCGGTTAATTCTGTACAACTATAATACACGATATTATAAGCACAAAACAACAAAAGATCACTTTTCGTTCAACTAAAAGAGTACAAGTATATAAAGGGGGTCACAGGCCCTAGCCCGGTTTCGATAGAGACAAAACCCAGAAAAAGTACAAGTACATGGAAAAACAACCAATTGCAAAGGAAAATGAGGGGTAAAACTAAGAGGATCCCTAAGAGTCATCGCAGTTGAAGGTGCAGTGGGAGCGGTAGAGAGATGAGCCAATGACATCGGAGGAAGAGATGGCGCTGAGGAAAGGCTCGCAGGCAAGGCTAGGGGGTGACAACACATTGGAAGGTACAACTCCACTCGGGATATTTGGCTTCCAAATAAGGGTGGAAGTGGAATTACCATCCCGACGCGTAGGGCTTTCCCCAGCTTGGGCTGGCAAGGTCATCTCCTCATCAGAATCCTGCAGTAAAATATACGGATCCTTGGAGTTTACATTGGGTTGCTCTTGAGAACACTTCCGTGCGGATGGACCTGCATCCTTCTCACTCGATTGGCTCATATGAGACAGATCCCCGCGAACAACACTCCCTCCCTCCGACGAGGGCTCATTCACTGATGCAATTGAAGTGGCGGATCCCCTAGTCCTCTGAGACTTCTTGGCCATAGCCTTCTTCTTCTTAGATGGACGAGGAAGAAGAGCATCATACTTCAGCTTATCCATCGCCGCCTCTACAAAACAGCAAAAAGCAAGATTATACAATATTCCTCAAGAAAAGAAGGCTTGAAAAATACGCGAAGACTTACTTATGCGAGGACGCTTGTCCCCAAGGAATGGAGCCATGGTGGTAACATCGTTCAAACCATAGTCAGAGTAAAGGGATTAGAAGACTTCAACCCGTGACATCTCACTCCAACCGAAGCCTTGGTGGAAAAACCCTTCCATTGTAAGTTGGTCCGTGGCTTTAGCAATGTCGTACCTAGCTGAAGTCCGGGGCTCCAAATTCCAAGCACTCGAAACCCCTTGCAGGACATCCCCGTTCGAGTGGTGAAGGAAAAAGAACTTGTCCTTCCAGCTGATATGGGACCATGAAAGGTCATGGAGGGCCCTCTTAGTCGACTTTCGCATGGAGAAGGTGTAGAAGAGTATATCCCCAGAGGAGCTCATCAGATCAAAGGCACCAAAAACTCGGCTCACGAGGCAAGGGTAGCTGTAGTCCATGCAGATGAAGGTGAAGGCCACCAGAGTTTTTGCACACATGTTTGAGAAAAATATGATAAACAATGAAATGAGTTCAGGGGTACTTTTCATAGTTTAGGGGGGAAATCGCAACAAAATAATAGTTTAAGAGGGAACCTACTAAAAAATAACATCCCAAAATTGATACCGAAAATACCCCTCCCTTCCTCACGTGCCTCGCACGAAAACAGAATATTCTGGGAAATATTCGGCAGAATCAAGCGAGGGACAAACCGCACAAAAGTGCATAGTTTAGGGGGGAAAGTGCTGATAAAATTTGTTTTAGGGGTAAGTCGCATAAAAGTGTATAGTTTAGGGGGTTTGATGCTTTTATCCCTTTAAAAAAACAAAAGACAACTATTAAGTTTTAAAGATTAATACAAGAAGTCAAAACAAACCTTACATGTGTCTTTTCATGTAGTTCAGAAATAGCATAAAGTCACGTATAAATAGACAATCAGTCAATCACAATTTAGTATTTGCTTTGAAAGAAAGAAAGAAAAATCAGCAAAAAAAAAACTGCACCAAAATAGCAAAAACACCACAAACTAGTTGAATGCAGCTCTGGGGACAGTGAAAATTGCACTTAAAAATAACAAACACTATACCAAAAAGGAAAATAAACTAAAGACCTAAAATGGTGCAAACTGCACCTGCTTATAGCAAAAATTGTACCAAAACAACACCTAAAAACAGATTATAGCACCTAAAAAAACAAGAACATCTAAAACCTGCAAAATAGTATCTCTAAAAAAAAGGTAGAAGATAACATTAAAAAACAGTCGAACCATAAATAACAAAAATAGTATCTAGAAATATAAAAGAACACCTTATACTGAGAAGCTAAGTATGTGTGCATGCATAAAAACTGATAATAACTAGAAAATCTAAATAATAAATGTATGAAGCAAGAAATTGAGTAACTAAAGTAAGAAACAAGTTCAATTAGAAGAATCTAAGTACTACAAGAAAAAGAAAAAGAAAGGCATGTTCATATTTGTATGCATACACAAAAATAATTAATAATCATTTTTTTTAAAAGACAACTATTAAGTTTTAAAGTTTAATACAAGAAGTCAAAATCAACCTTACATATGTCTTTTCATGCAGTTCATAAATAGCATAAAGCCACGTACAAATAGATAATGCACAATTTAGTATTTGTTTTGTACCACAACCAAAGAATTGTAGTATAACAAAACAAACAAGATCAATCCACATGTATTACATTTCACAAATCTGTCAACAATCTACGCACTTCAATAATATAAAAAAATTATAGTCACACAAGTTGCAATCAAGAGCCGTATGTCCATGATATAAAACTTTAGCACTATACACAAGTTGCAGTCTAAATCTCAACCAGAAAGCTATTTATAAAAATCAAACATTGAAAGGAAATAGACAAACTGTTGGGAGACATTAACTATGCAACCCCTCCCCCCTCCCCCCTCCCAAGAAAAGAAATTTGTAATACGATTCGTACCGTATAGGATAACAAAAAAAAAAGAAGACGAGTTTCTTTCTTTTATCACTTGAAAATGTGTAAGATGAAAGTCTCATGCACGTTTTTGAATGAGAGGATGAAGTGAGGAATCTTCTTTTCGACTCTGATTTTCCCATTTCCGTCATTGCTTTTCTTTCTATTACTTCGAACACTATTGCTTCAACTTCAACCACTCGAATATTTGATATTATTTTTTATTTCTCCTAAAAAAGGTATATTCTTCTGAAAAATATTAAAATTTAACTCATAAATTCGGCCAACACTTATAGGACATCATTACACGTTAAGTTTGGATTTAAACAAGAGGCTATAACTTAAGCACATTTAGATGTTGGAAACTATACAAGAAGCCAACTCAACCACAATACCAAAAAAATAAAATACAAATAATAACAGGTTGAGCTAAATTGGGGAACACCGATTTCAAACAAGTCCAATTTCTAACTGAAATATGCAACGGTTTAATGAGCAAAGAGCAACTAATTATGAATAATTTAATGATACAAGATACAAACTCCAATTCTAAAGGTTCATTAACGGGAAATTATACTTGCGAGTGAGTTTGTAGCATAATTCTAACCTTGATTCTTCTAAGAAATTAGGGTTGAGGTTCAAAGAGAAAACATGTACCTGAAAATTGGGAATTCGTATGACAATCATAGATTCTTCTTCGAAATAGATTATGGAAATTTAGGGCTTTTCTGTTGGGCTCTCAATCCACGAGAAATTATCCTCAAAGCTAGTGATGTATTGCTACTCGGATTATCCTCTACCGCAACCTCGACTCTAGTAGCAAACTAACCACCATTTGTAGTGACTCCTTATCAATATCAAAAATTCCCTGCTCCATAAGAAAAATCAGATACCATTATACAAAATGAGCAAAACACTAAAAATGTTCAACGACTAATTACACGAAACGTGGTGCAACTTGTCGAGAAGGAGATCGCGGGCTTCGTCTTCCGTTGTCAAAAACTAGGGTTGGCAAATGGGTCAATCCAATTAATCCATGTCCAATCCACTAAGATCTGGTCCAACACGATCTAATCCAATTAAGATTCATTTATAATGGATCTTCATTGGACCAGACCTAGATTGGACCCGAACTTGGATCAATGTGGATCCACGGCCCCAAAGCTTGTAAATTAAGGACCCAAAAGCCAAATCCGCATGGATCCAAAGGTGGATCCTCACGGGTCTAAGACTGGATCTGCATGGATCCATTGACGGATCCGCACAGATCCAAGGTCGAATTTACATGGATTCATAGGCGGATCAACATATCTCTTTTTTTAGAAAAGCTATATCTTCTTATTAGTTATTATCATTGGTTGATATCAATTTTTAATTATTTTATGATTCACGCGAATATAAGTGGACCAATAGGCAGATCCACACAGATCCGCGCAGATCCGCATTTGGAACCATCTTCGATCCGATGGGATCCAACTCAGATTCGAATCCGCGCGAATCTAATGTGGATGGGATACTATGAATCTAGACCGGATCCTTTACGAATCTTGGATCTTGATCCCTTTTGCCACCACTATCAAAAAGCGACTGAGAGGCTGCTGATGAGGACATAAATGGAAGATTTTTCGCTCACAAAAGGTAGGCTGAAAGTGACAAAATTCGGGTTGTGACTTCTCAGTGACTAATGACATTGGAGAATTGGAGAAGAAAATGTGAGGGAAAATTAGTCTTTCAAAGTGATAATACGTATAATATTAAATAAAAGGGGTTATGTGCTATGATATGTATAGCACATGGGTGTTTTGCCTTTATTGTTTTCACGAGTTATTTTTTGACTCGTTTACGTAATACATGGCCTTTTTTGGCTAGTGGCTCTAATAATTTATGAAAATACTCAAATCATGTTGTTAACCCTAAAAATAAAATAAAGAATATTACTACTACTCGGAGAAAGCAATACATGGACAATACTATTGTCACGAGTACTTCCGATGAGATGTGCCTATAAAGAGAAACCCCTCGGAGGATTGCCCTACCTTTCGGTCACTGACCCGAAAAGGTTTACAAGAGCACACGAGGAGGAACATAAGTGTCCCTTGGAAAGTCAAACGGTGAATAAAAAACAGATATCAGCACGGCATCGGAAAAAGAGCAAACCCCGATGGACTCGTACGACTCCGATATCCACCAATGCGCCAAGAGGGACCACAACGGACCCCGAGTCCCACGAACTTACAAGAAAACTTCCTTGCTGAACACTCCTCAATCTAAACTGCCCTCGGACCATCACCCGAGGACCCATTTTCGGAGAAAAATCAGAAGTGAATAACAGAGTGCCCAGATAACATATTCCGAGGACTTAGATGAAAAACTACCCTTTCAAAAGGAGCAAATCCAGTCCTCGGAGATCCTATTAAACCCTCGGAGATCATACCACGCCCTCGGAGATCAAATTATGCCCTCGGAGATTACTCCTGATCATTGAAGAACGTACCCGAATCAAGAAAAGAGGAATAGAGTCCCTCGGAAGAATAGCTCTACCACAATAATCGTACCTCAAAAGCCCTCGGAAATATCAGAAGACACAAAGACCAATCCAGTCAGCGCCTAGTAGATAAGAGATAAACATTATCCTAATTTTTACACCTGTATCAAGGTAACAACAACACTTGTCCTTACCAAAACACATGCACAATGACACCTGCCCTTACCAAAGTCTATATAAAGGGAGGTAATCAGCAGAAAGAAGGGGACAACTTAACTTAGCTTACTAAATACAATTGGATACTCATGTACACAGAAAGAGAGGAGGAAAAGTTCAGTGAATAAAGGAAGGGAATATTCTTGCAAATATTGTTATCATTTCCACCTATCATTATCTCTGAATCACGGACAGGGCGTTCTAACCCAAATAAATATCTTCCGTTAAGTAGGGAATAATTCCAAACCCGTTAACAAAGTGGCGCCGTCTGTGGGAACGCCATAACATCTGTCCTCGAGAGAATTCAGCAGACGTCAGCTAGGATGGATGATCTTTTCGAAAGTGACAACCTTCCTTTCTCGAACAGCGTCTCAGAAGAAACTTTGTCCAATTACGAATCAGGTACTAGAGATTTTATTAATATTCCCCGATCTGTTTATGAAAGACTTATAGATGCTGCACGAATACCCCGGAGGGGTGAACCTTTCGGACATATGTCCTCAATACTCCCCGAGACCAGGAATTTCCCCTCGGAAGGAGACGCACCTCCAATGGCGTGGGACCCAAATTCGAATCCGTGGCAACAGGTACCCCGACAAACGCCTCGAAGGTATGTATGTCGTGAAGGAACTCCAGTGAGGAGTTGGGAAGAAATTTCTCGCCCCTCGGAGTATCGAGGAGAGGTTGAACATTCCTTATGGGGAATGATGGATGATTTACGAAAAGAATTAGGTGACCTCAAGAAGACCATGGTCCCTGAGGAGGATCCTACATTCAAGACCACTCCTTTCATTCCCGAAATCGCTTCAGCTTCTATCCCCTCGGGGATGCGACCTGTCAATATCCCGTTATATACCGGAGAAGCTGACGGAAGGGACCCACAGGATCACATCCATCAATATCTGGCCGGAATAGACCTCTCTTCTGCCCCTGACCACGTGTTATGCCGCGTGTTTCCTGTTACCCTCGGAGGGCGGGCCCAAGCCTGGTTTACTCACCTTCCACCTTGTTCCATTACGAGTTTTGATCGATTAGCCCATTTGTTCGTACGACAGTTCGCCTGCAATCGAAGGTACCCTAAATCTGCCACACACCTTTTCACTATTAAACAGAAAAAGGATGAATCCTTACGAGAGTATATAAAGCGCTTCACGGATGAAGCACTCGATGTTCCCAACGTTAGCCCGACCATCATGGCGGACATATTAACTCAGGGACTCCGAACGGGGGATTTCTTTAGATACCTTATGGGAAATCGGATCACGGACATGAATGAACTAATGCAAAAGGCAGAAATCCATATCTTGATGGAAGAGGCCGAAGGAACAAAGAAGCAAATGGAGCAGGAGGATAATGAACACCTAGAGCGCGTCGAGAAAGAAGCAAAGACCAAAGAAAAGAATAAGGAAGGAAAACCTCTTCAGCGCAAGGACGAAGGAGGAGTGGTTAAGAAATTTCTCCGACCCGTGCACCTGCCTCCGATGACTGTTACCCCACCAGAAGTGCTCAATATAATGAGGGGTAGCAACGAGTTACACTGGCCCAGGCCGACTAAATTCCCTAACCGAGACAAGGACACTGGGAAATATTGTAAGTACCATAAAACTTACGGGCACACTACGGAAGAATGTACTACCCTTCGTTTAGAGGTGCTCCGCCTGTTAGAAATCGGGTATTTGAAGAATTACCTCAAGGAAAATAACCCCGAGGAGCCCAAAGCACATGTTTGGAAGAGATCACGAAGAGAGGAGGAGGAACAAGAAAGGGAAGAAAGGATGCCTAGTCGGAAGTCACGAGAAGGGACCACTGGACGCCTCCGATCCCAAGAGAGAATTAAAGACCGTCGGCAAAATTCACGAGAGAAAACGACAGGGTATCAGAGTTTGCCTCCTCCACCTAACTCTTATAAAAACAACCCCCCAACAGGGAGAACGATCAATATGATTGAAGGGGGTGAAATTTCCATGACACCTCAGGGTAAAAAGAAGAAATATTTGAAAGAAGCCCGACGAGCAGAACAAGGATTGTCTGTCTGCTCCATTCAAGGATCAAATCTGCCTAGCATCACTTTCGGGCCCGAGGACCTTATGGACGTAATATACCCTCACGAAGATCCATTGGTTATTTCTGCTGTCATCTACGGGTATGAAATCCAACGAATCCTTATAGATACGGGTAGCTCTGTGGATGTGCTCTTCTTGCCTACCTATCTTGCTATGAGATTGAAACAAGAAACGTTGGAAACTGTTGAAGTCCCGTTAGTAGGATTCTCAAGGGAAGCCTGCCAAACCCTCGGAACGGTGACTCTTCCAATGTCATGGGGGAAGGGAGCCCTTCGAAGGACGGAGCCTATCAAGTTTTGGGTAGTAGAGGCCTCTTCATGAACGTATAATGTTATCTGCGGAAGACCATCCATTCGGGCCTTTGAGGCTATCCCCTCTACTTTACATCTTAAAGTGAAATTCCCCACTTCTTCGGGAATTGGAGAAGTCCGAGGAAGTCAGTCAAAAGCCAGAGAATGCTGCATGAATGCCATTCCCTCGGAAGAACCCTCACTCGGAAAGAGCAAAAAGTGTAAAACCAAGGAAACCCGAGTCCAACATGTGGAAGAATTAAAGATGGTGGAATTAGTAGAAGGAAGCCCTGAGAAAGTAATCAAAGTGGGTACCCACATGGCTTCGGCCATAGAAGGTCAACTGATCTCTCTCCTCAAGCAGTTTCATCACCTCTTTGCATGGGAAGGTGGACCGCCCGGGCGAATCAGCAATAAGACATGCCAACACTTTCTTAACGTAAAGCCCGGGGCTAAACCTGTCCAACAAAAGAAAAGGAAAATGGGACCCGAGCGCAACAAGATTATCCGCTCGGAAATACAACACCTTCTTAGTTTGAAACAAATTCGAGAAGTCATTTATCCCGAATGGTTAGCTAATGTCGTGCTAGTACCCAAGCATGGAGGAAGATGGCGAATGTGTGTTGACTTTACCAACCTCAATGAAGCATGCCCAAAAGATTGTTATCCCTTACCGAGCATAGATCAGCTAGTTGATTTTACCGCAGGGTGCGCGCTACTATCAACTTTAGATGGAGACCAAGGGTATAACCAAATCCCAATGGCGACTATTGACCAAGATAAGACCAGCTTCATCACAGATGCAGGCACATTTTGTTATCTAGTCATGCCATTTGGGCTGAAGAATGCGGGAGCTACCTACCAAAGGTTAGTAAGTCTTATGTTCGCAGGACTTATTGGAAAATCAGTAGAGGTTTACGTAGATGATATTGTAGTTAAAAGTAACACTGCCGAAGAGCATCCCGAGGACCTACGGAAAGCGTTGGTCATTATGAACAATTTTGGTATGAAAGTTAACCCTCGAAAATGTTCCTTTGGTATCCGGGGAGGAAAGTTTTTGGGATTTATGGTTACGGAGAAGGGAATAGAAGTAAACCCCGAGAAAGCAGAAGCTATCATGGGGTTACCTACCCCTAGGACGGTGAAAGATGTCCAAAAATTAACTGGAAGAATGGCCTCGTTGAGTCGATTCGTCTCCAAGTCTGCAGAAAAAGGGCTTCCCTTCTTCAAGATACTTCGAAATGTCAAGGAATTTCAGTGGACCCCCCAATGCGAGGAAGCTCTCGAAGAGTTGAAAAGGTATATGTTGAAACCACCTTTGCTGGTAAAACCTATACCTCAAGAAGAGCTGTTTCTGTATTTATCGGTCGGAGAAGAGGCTGTTAGCACCGTCTTAGTCAAGGAACAAGACGGAGAACATCATCCGGTATATTACGTCAGCAAAACTCTCCTCGGAGCCGAAACCAGATATACCCTAACTGAGAAACTCGTCCTAGCATTGGTTATTACGGCTCGAAAGCTACGTCCCTACTTTCTATCCCATCCAATTACCGTGCTAACTAAGAACCCTCTGAGGGCGATTCTTAATAAACCTGAATCATCAGGGAGATTGATAAAATGGGCCGTAGAGCTTACTGAATACGATATTTCTTATGCTCCGAGACCATCGATTAAAGCGCAAGTTCTGGCGGACTTTGTAACAGAACTTACGAGCATTGGATCCGAGGAGAAAGAACCGCTGTGGCACGCATATGTAGATGGATCTTCGGTAAGTACACATGGGGGGGGCTGGAATAGTTTTTGTAAATCGAGAAGGAGAGGAAGAAAGACTCCACTTTGCAGTCAGAATAGACTACCCCCTCTCTAATAATGAAGCTGAATATGAAGCACTCCTTATTGGTATGAGACTAGCAAATGAAGAGGGAATGAAGAGAGTACTCCTCCATAGTGATTCCCAATTAATCGTCCAGCAAGTTAAAGGATCATATGAAGCAAAAGAAGAAAGAATGTAAGAGTACCTCCGAGTTGTTCGTCAAAGGTCCGAATGGTTTGAAGAATATGATATAGTTCAAATTCCCCGAAAAGAAAACCAAGAGGCGGACGCCTTATCCAAAATGGCTACTCAAACAGCCGTTGTACGTACTCGGAAGATTACTCTACTTCATGTCAATGAATCTGAAAAGAGTGAAGGCCAAGAGGTGAATACCATTTCAGATCCCTCATCTAGCTGGGTGACCCCTATCAAGGCTTATTTGCAGAATCCCGAGGGATACTCCTCGGACAAGAATATTCAGCGAATGATGTTCAGAAAAACTCTCCGATACTTCGTCAAAGACGGGATACTCTTCCGAAGAACCTATTCATGTCCTCATGCTCGATGCCTTAATGAAGAGGAGGCCCAACTAGCTTTAGCAGAAACTCACGAGGGGGTATGCGGAAGCCATACCAGCAGTGAAAGCATGGTCGGACGCTTGATTCGACAAGGCTACTACTGGCCCACGATGGCCAAAGACAGCAAAAGCCATGTCGAAAGGTGTAAATCCTGCCAAGCTTACGCCCCTCGGACCCATCAACCCACAGCTCCTTGGGAACCCCATCTGACCCCTTGCCCATTCTCCAAGTGGGGTATTGATATACTGGGACCCCTTATTCCCGATGTCGGTCAAAAGAAATTTCTACTAGTAGTCGTTGACTACTTCACCAAATGGGTGGAAGCGGAACCCCTGGCTAGAGTAACCGCAGGGGCTGTTATCAATTTTCTTTGGAGAAGCATTATTTGTCACTTTGGAATCCCTCGGAGTTTGGTAAGTGACAACGGTTTGCAGTTTACAGATCAAGGGTTACAAAAATGGTGCGATCATTGGGAAATAAAACACCGCTTTGCTTCAGTGGGATACCCTCAAGCAAATGGCCAAGTAGAAAGAACCAACAGAACCCTCTTGAAAAACATGAAATCCCGGCTTGATTGGCACAAAGCCAAGTGGGTTGAAGAAATACCCGGGATATTGTGGGCCTATCGGACCACGCAAAGCGTTGCTACGGGTGAAACCCCTTTCAGTCTATCCTACGGATGTGAAGCTGTCTTACCCTCAGAGGTCTCAATAGAAAGTTGGCGAGTGAAGGAATATGAGGAAGTAACCAACGGCTCGAATCTAGCCCTCGCCCTTGATTTGCTCGAAGAAAAGAGAACCCGAGTAGCCCTCCGAATGGAAGAGTACAAGGCTCGGATGTCACGATATTACAATGCCAAGGTAAAACCCCGAACCTTTCAAGTTGGAGATTTAGTGATGAAACGAGTAGGGGCTTCCAAGAATGTGGGAAAATTAGATCCACGATGGGAAGGACCCTATAAGATAGTGGAAATTGTAGGGCCGGCAACTTATCGTCTCGCCAACTCCGAGGAGGCAATACTTCGCAACACGTGGAACTCAAGCAACCTTAGAAAGTACTATGCTTAATGTAATAATCATACATGAATAAAAAGAGTGTTCATATACGAGGGGCTATAGTACAAAAGAAATTAGAGTTGTCCGACAAAATGATGGCTCTATATATGAGACATCGGGACAACCCGATAACACTAAAAACCCTCTGTATTATGAACTAGACTATATAACATCCATCTACAAGCTAAGTCCCTCCCATGGGACGCTTTCCCTCTCGGATAAGACGTCGGCGCTGCTCCTCGGAAAGAAAGATTGGGTCATCAAGGAACACAGTTCCGGCTGCAGAATCTCTAATGGGTGAGGAAGGAAACTCTTCGGAGATCTGACGAATGTTGAGCTCAGGAAGAAGCAAGCCCGAGGGAAACTCCGGCAAAGCCTGTACGGCATCTTGGCACAATCTATAGCCTATATGCACTAAATCGCGCATCTCACCTCGAAGAGACTCACGAGGATTGGATGGACCCACCACTTCCAACACGGCCTGGACTCGGGCCATAATCACCTCTACTGCATGGGAACGAGTTATCCCTAGTAGCTGTTGACTCAAGGCATCTCTTTCCCTCGTAGCCTGCGTTAGTTGCTCCTCCGAATACCGTATTTGACTACGTAACTCCTCAAGACTCCTTCCTAAATTCTGTACACGGGCTCTTTCAAGCACTAATTGACGTTCCAATTCCCACGCCTTATCCTTCTCGGATTGTAACGCATGGATATGAGTCTCCTGAGCGGACTCGTGAACTTCCTTCAAATGAGTTATCTCCACTTGAGCCTCCAAGAGACCTCGCTCTAACTCGTCCCGACGACGATACACTAAGCCTGGATCTGAAGAAGAACTTCCGTAAGAACCGAGAGCATCTAGCACCATATAAATCTGCTCGAAAAACAAAGCGAATGGCATCAGACCGGACGACAGGTTAGTATTAAATAAAATGAATAAATACCTCACACAGGTCTCTACAAGCTAAATCTTGGAGAACGGGTACCGAAAGGGTTTTTATCAGCTCACAATCTGTTACGTTCAATAAACCGCTGAGAAAGTTTCGGCAAAATCCCACCTCTGATCCAAGAAGAGAAACATCCTGACTATCCCCGGGGGGAAGAGTTCTCCCGAGGGAAGGGTGCTCATCGGGTAGTGGTACAGGAATACGATCAGGGATATCTTCCCGGGGCTGCAAGACCTCTGTGCCAGGGGAGAGAAGATACTCCTCTAACACATTCACCACGGCAGAGCTACGAGGAATAGGCTGTGACACTATAGGATTCCCGTGAAAGTCTGATTGGGAAAGAGCTGCTATCGTATTTGACGGCCCCGGAGGAATTATATAACTGGCTGGGGGGGCTGCTACAGGTTCCTCCTCCTCCGAGGAAATCTCAACCATGCCCTCATTCACGAGAGGAACGGAATTACCAACCTCCGCCATCCCGGGACTACCATGCAATGCTCTCCCAAGGAAAACGTCAGTAGAAGATCCGAGGGAAAAGGCTCCCATCTCCGCTCCTGCAAAAAGATATCAGTAGAAAAATGGTCCGAGGGCACCCATAAAGTTTACAAGTTAAAGAAAGGTTAGTAAAACTTACGAAAATGAAAGTTACTGTGAAGAGGACGAGAAGTAGGGGCACATCCCTCCACCCCCTCTTGTAAACCTGCCAAAATCAGGGCCTCGGGGAAATCCAGTAGCCCGGATATGTCATAAGAACCAGAAAAAAGTCCCGAGTGAAGCAATATCTCCCTCACTTGCCCTTGTGTTTCAAGGTTGGGAGCAATATATCCCAAACCCCATCAGATGGGTACCCCCCATGATCTGGCTGACTGACCTCTCGGACGGACGAAGAAAAATCTCCGCCTCCAATCCCCTCTACAAGAGTGGGAACTGGATACACGAGTGAAGGTATTTTCCTTGTCCCTATAGGTCAAGCTAAAAACGGGAGTCCCCTCTGAGCAAGGTCGAAGGGTAAATATTGTTCCCACCCGATAAGGGGACATTGGAAGGTTTAAAAGCTCACTACGAAGGACGTACCCCACCAAATGGCTATAAGAACTTGGTGTTAACTGACTCGGACACACCTGCCAATACCGAAAAAGTATTTGGAAAAAGGGGTGAAAAAACATCCGCAACCCACAACGCATCTGTTCGGTATAAACGGTCATGTAACCCGAGGGGGGTGCGTAAGCCCTTTGGCCCGAGGAAGGCACTATTATGTCATAATCTTCGAAATCCAAGTTATAACCAGTGAAAAGAGATCTTACCGAGTTCTCACATTCTGTACTCATAGTGGATCCTACACGTCCTCTACCTATCAATCTGGACGGGTTAAGAGGAATCAAATCGAACTCCGAAGACTCATCCGCCAAAGGGTATGGCTCCCTACCCATGAATATTTCCCTGATATGATTGACTCTACGTGAATTTGTAGATGGAATCCTACGAGCTACCCCAAGAGAGGAACTAGCACCAAGTGTCGCATGATTTTCGGATAGATTGTCCCCCGGAGGAACCCTTGATGATCCAGAAGGACTCCGAGCGGTATCCCAAGAAGAACCGCAAGACGAAACTGAACTACTTCTTCTATAGTAAGGAGGCATCATCTTGTCAGGTAAGTATTATCCTCGTACTTGCAACTATGGACAAATTTGGAAGAAGATTAAAGACTAGCTATGATTATAAGATTAGAGATAGATGCATAATTGGTAAAGGGCCTAATTGCATATATACTCTTTAAATCTTGGTTAAAAGAAGAAGTTTAGACTCTTATTATGTTAACTAAGGGACACGTGTTGAAAAACTTTTTGATTAAAAATGACACGTACCCTATTTAACCATGCAAAGCAACACCTCCTACTTAAGAAGTTTACTTAGTCATCAACCTTATAACAATTATCATTATTTGATTTAATTGAATTTTAACTATAAAAACAAAAAGTAGAAAAAGAAAATTGAACAAAAATATTTATTTATTTAAGCCGAAGAGCCCTCGGAAGGGGTAATAGATACAAAGAACATTTATTTAAAAAACAAAAAATAAAGAGAGCAAGACTAAGCCCCCGTGGAAGGAGGGAGGGGAGAAGTTGTCTCTTCGGCGGAAGTACCCAATGGAGCGAGACGAGAAATTGGAGAAAATACCCCCCCGGAACCGCTAGCCCTCGGACCCGGACTAGTGGCAGAGCGCATCGGAGACGGTGCCAGAGAATCCCGAGAAGATAACAAACCCCCAAATCTCCCCACAAAGTACTGGCAATCATCGGGAGTTGGCCTCTTCAACTTACGAAGGTCAAAAGACTTTGAGAAGTCAATCTCCGACCTTATCAAAGACTTAGCCAATCTAGCACACTCCAAATAACCCCACAAAAGGTGGCCTGTCAAGAGCTCGTGAGAAGGCGTCTCGGAAACCTCAGAATGCTGCCTTGATGTTTCTTGCTGGGCGAATAGAACTGCAGCATCAACCTTAGCCTGCACTTCCTCGGGAGAAAGAAAGTTTGATAGCTTCCCCTCGGCTGATTCAGCTCTGTCAGTAACTTGGCTCAGCGTCTCTTGGAGACTCCTTTCCCTTTCACCACCTTCTGCCACGGCCTTCTCAAGATCAGCGATACGAGCGGTGAATATCCTCTCGGATTCCTCCCTTTCCTTCTTTAAAAGAGCTATTTGGGCCATTGCCGCCTTCTCGGATGCCTCCATCTCCTTGTAAGCGGACTCGGCAGCATTCAAGTTATGTTGCAAATCCTCTTTCGCCTTCTCTGCTTCATTAAGAGCGAATTCGTAGTCGAAAATCTTGGTTTGAAGAATGTCCTCCCTAGTTTGACTCTCTTTATCCCGGACTAAGAGAGGTGCCAATTGCGCTCGGAGTACTTCTAACTCCTCTATGTCTTTCCGACCGCGCTCTTCAACGGCAGTGACCGCCTCCCGAGTCTTTCCAATCTGCGAAGAAGTCAATAAGAAAAAAGTTAACATGAATACATCAGATAACCCCAGAAGAATAGTACAGAAAAACTTACCATGAGGCCCAACCAGTTAAGGCTGGTATACAGAAACTGGTACCCCTCAACGGGTGTTGAACTAGAAGAAGCAAAGAACCGAAGAATATCCTGGTAAGCTTCCCCTACCGTCCGAGACGAGAATTGCCCCCCGGATCCACTAGGAGGGGCGGACTCCTGGAATGTGTGACCCCTCGGAGACAAAGTCACCGGAACATGCCCCATCGGAGGAGTCGCGTCCTTTACTGGAGTCATCACTTCTGAGTTCGTAAACACGGCCCGAGAACCACCAACTGTTGTGGGTGGACTAGTCTTTCCCAACAGTGAATTCAGAATCCCCTCCTTCACATCTCTGTCTTCAGAAGAAGGATCGAACTCCCCTTGAGTATCCTCGGAATCCCCTCGTAAAGCTTCCTGCTCGGGAATGTTGAACTGTGCCAGAAAATCCTCCTCTACAAAAGGTACTCACTGTCAGTAATAAAGAGAATGAAACTAGAAAAAATTATGGAAAGAGGACGAATAATGGATACTCACCGTATAATGAAGGCTCTTCTACCATCGGAGCTTTTCCTTTATCCATAGCCACTACATCAAAAGAAAAAGCGTCAACACATGAACAAGTGTTACGAGTAAGATATGAAAATCACATTAAAACCTTACAAGAACTTACCGCGAGGAGCAGATTCGGAAACTGTCGGAGGCTGAGGAGAAGGACCCTCGGAAGACAAGTCTATTATTTCAGTAACCTTCTGAGCGGATTCTTCCTCGGTAACAGTAAGAAAGATCCCCTCCTCGGAAACTCTCGGAGAAGTTCCTATATTAGATTCAGAAGCAAGTAAATTCCCTGACTCGGATTTGGAAACGGGCACCAAAGCTAAATCCCAAGAAGCAGGAGCTACTTGGCGCAAGGGAATATCGCTCCTGATGACCCCCGTCATATCCATGCATAGAAGGGAATGGTCCTCGTGAACTCCACCCTTCTCTGAACCCATATGCCTACTCTCGGGAGCATTAACCTCATCCTCCTCGTGATCACCCTCCTCTGGTATCTCGGAGACACCACTAGGAGTAGGCTCCCTCGGACTCGACTGCAGATAGTAGTTCGCCATGACCTCCCCTGCATCAACCCCACAAATAACGTGTATAAGCATAATTTACTGCTGTACTCGGAGAAAGAATAAAAGAATAAATAGAGGGACTTACGAAAAAGACTCCTCGTATCGGGAGACAAAGACAAAGGCCTCTCCACGGCGTCGTCGGTAAAAACTACGTAGTGGAGACCGGAGGTCTCATATAACATTGTGAAGTCCTCTGATTCCATCAATTTGTGTTGAGAAATTATAGGAGATAAAACCACCTCCTGGTCCAAAGCACGCACGGGAGTAGTACCCTCTCGCCAGTCGAAGGGCACATCCCATTCACCCTTAACAGGTCCCACGAAGAAGTATCTATTCTTCCAGACGCTGTGTGAGGAAATTGCCGCACCCAAAATTCTCTTCGTGGAATCCCCTGTGTTGTCCCGGTGACGAACGTTATAGAAAGGATACCCCCCGGGTGACACCGCCACATCAAAGATCGAAAGAAAATGGTCCACCGTGCACTCTAGTCCATTCACTTGACACCAGAAGACATAAATGCAAATAGCGGCAAAACCGTTCGGCACCATTTGACTCGGGCAGATATTACAAGTCTTGAAAAGCTCACAGAAAAAAGGTGACATGAAGGAACGCCACCCGTACTTCACCTGGGCAAAAAACACTGTCAGCATACCTGGAGGAGGATAACATGCCCTCTCATCCTTCGTCGGGATTCGGAATACCATATTCTTCTGAAGGACCCCGGTTGAGGTAAATAGATCCACCACCTGCTTACGGGTAGCAATATTCGGCATCTTTTCCACCTTGGCGAAAGTCCGAAGAGGCGGCTCCTTCGATTTGGGAACCCTAGCTTTTTTCGAAGAGGTGGCGCCGCCCTCGGCAGCAGCAGCCATCTCTCCCTTGCGTTTACGAGTAACAACTCTCACCGGAATACTCCTCACACTCGTAGAAGTGTTAATCGGAGCAGTAACTTCCGAGGAGGTAACAGCAGCAACAGGGTTCGTGTTGGCAGAAGAAGCCATGGATATAAAAAGAGGAAAGTTTTTTTAAAGAATAAGAAAAGAGCGAGTAAATCTACTGGAACTTTGAGTTGCAAGAGAATAGAGGATAAGAGAAGAAATTTGTGGCTCTGAGAGAAAATTATCACAGATTATACTTGAGTGAATGAAGAAAAGAAGAGGCAACAGTGTCCTATTTATAACCAAAGGCTACAACGGTCAGATGCCCATAAAGACGTGGCATTTATTCAAGACTCCACGTAACCGTCGCCCGCTCACGCCACGCCGTCAAGATTCTGACCGTTGCCAACGGTCAAATGCTCCAAATTTCGAAACTGGTCAAACGGTAACCCGCAACCTGCGCCTCCGAGATCCTCGCGTGCTTAACAATGATGCCCTAAGGGTAATATGGTAAAATCCTTGCAAAACTTTGAATTTATATATTTTTATCTCTCTGACAAATATCAAAAAATAAACATAGGGACACTAGGACAAAAAATAACCCCTCACCTCACTGAGGACGATGATTTAAAATTTTGTTTGTCTCTACGAGGACAATCGAAATTTGGGGGGGCTAGTGTTAACCCTAAAAATAAAATAAAGAATATTACTACTACTCGGAGAAAGCAATACATGGACAATACTATTGTCACGAGTACTTCCGATGAGATGTGCCTATAAAGAGAAACCCCTCGAAGGATTGCCCTACCTTTCGGTCACTGACCCGAAAAGGTTTACAAGAGCACACGAGGAGGAACATAAGTGTCCCTTGGAAAGTCAAACGGTGAATAAAAAACAGATATCAGCACGGCATCGGAAAAAGAGCAAACCCCGATGGACTCGTACGACTCCGATATCCACCAATGCGCCAAGAGGGACCACAACGGACCCCGAGTCCCACGAACTTACAAGAAAACTTCCTTGCTGAACACTCCTCAATCTAAACTGCCCTCGGACCATCACCCGAGGACCCATTTTCGGAGAAAAATCAGAAGTGAATAACAGAGTGCCCAGATAACATATTCCGAGGACTTAGATGAAAAACTACCCTTTCAAAAGGAGCAAATCCAGTCCTCGGAGATCCTATTAAACCCTCGGAGATCATACCACGCCCTCGAAGATCAAATTATGCCCTCGGAGATTACTCCTGATCATTGAAGAACGTACCCGAATCAAGAAAAGAGGAATAGAGTCCCTCGGAAGAATAACTCTACCACAACAATCGTACCTCAAAAGCCCTCGGAAATATCAGAAGACACAAAGACCAATCCAGTCAGCGCCTAGTAGATAAGAGATAAACATTATCCTAATTTTCACACCTGTATCAAGGTAACAACAACACTTGTCCTTACCAAAACACATGCACAATGACACCTGCCCTTACCAAAGTCTATATAAAGGGAGGTAATCAGCAGAAAGAAGGGGACAACTTAACTTAGCTTACTAAATACAATTGGATACTCATGTACACAGAAAGAGAGGAGGAAAAGTTCAGTGAATAAAGGAAGGGAATATTCCTGCAAATATTGTTATCATTTCCACCTATCATTATCTCTGAATCACGGACAGGGCGTTCTAACCCAAATAAATATCTTCCGTTAAGTAGGGAATAATTTCAAACACGTTAACACATGTGTTTCCATCGAGTTAGCTAAAAAATAATCATTACATTTTTTTTTTAAAAAGAAGAAAGAATCATTGTCACCAATTCCTCCAATAAGTTACAATATGATGACTTTGGAATTTCTCGAGATTATAATGGTACAATTAATATTTCCCTCTTGTCATTAGAAAATTTGGCACGCGGTCCCCGCGTGATTAACTTTTATTTTAAGTCTAATATAATTAATTTGTGTTGTTAAAACCTAAGATTATCACTTAAATATGGATATATAATTTATATATTTTAACCTTCTTTTTATGTAAGGGAGAGTTAGGTAATAATTGTTTCCTTTAATGAAAAAATTTAAATAATGAAAAAGTTAAAATAAGTTACAATTATATCATAACTAATGACAAAATTTAATTGTGTGTCTAAGGATAAATAAGAAAATCAAAAGATTGGTATCACCATAGTTTTATATGGCTTTCTTTATATATAATAGTATAGATGATACACATTATTGAGATATGTAATATATTAACAAATTAGTATTAAATCAAGAGAAGAAAAGAAAAACGTGAAATTGGAGAAAATTAAAAAGAAAGAAGCATAGATTCGTGTTTAACTTTGGTTAAAATAAATTACTTAGAACTTTGAATTTTTCGCTATAAATCCTCTTCCCTTTCATAGAAACTTGGTTGCGCACAATTGGAAAACACTTTTTTTGACTAGTTATATATATATATATATATATCTTTTAAGTTGAAAAAAAAAAGAACAAAAGATTGTAATATTGAATAATGAATAAACAGGGCATTAGGAAGTTTTTAATTATCTTCGTATTAGAAGCCATATGACCATTTTGTATCGTAAAACTTGTGTCTTGATGACAACGATTTTTGATTGAATTGACATTTGTACCCTGTGGACAAAAATGTGAAAAGGGGAGTGGAGTGTTCAAAAAAAGAAAAGACTAAAAAAAAGAAGAGAAATTAGAGTGCAGCAAAGCTGGGTTAGGACTAGGGAGGCTCGGAACGCGGTTCGGAATCCGATTGATGGTTTGATCCAGAGAGAGAGAGAGAGAGAGAGAGAAGAATGTATAGCCGTTATTACAAGTTTCCCCCCCTCTAAAAACTAAAAAGTAAAAACACAACATCAACAACCATACTTGATACTTGTAGTCGTTGTGTTTAAAGGATTTTAGGGTTTGAGTAGCAAATGGGGAGCAGAGTTCCAGCAGTAGAGCAGTACGATTTGATGAGATCGAATTCATACATCGGAGGAGGAGGAGGAGGAGGCTCCTCCGGTGATGATCCTCCCCCTGATGACGGCAGCCTTGATGACGACCAAACTTCCGCTGTTGTCAGTCTTCTTCTTCTTCTCACTACTACTATTCAATTGCTCAAAATTACTGTTTACTTAGTAATATTGTTTGTTTCAGATTCTCTCTTGATTTATTGCTAATCTATTGTTCACCTACCCTATATATATATGTATATAGTAGCCAACTGCATTCATAACCCTAAGTTAGCAGGAACTAGATTTTTGTTCTTCAACATACCTGGTGCAACCAACGGTTTAGATTAAATACATATTTTATTTTTCCTAGAATGTAGGAAATAACTAATCCCCATAACCCAACCCACCTTGTATTGGTATTGGTAGCGGTTGCACCACGTCAGCAATACAACGGTTGTATGAAATACTTTCTCCTATGCAGCAGCAGCAGCAATTGTTTATCGCAAACATTACTGACTTAACTTTCTCGATCTCATAGGAATGCATGCATGACTCTTATCCAACTTCTTTACCTCTTCACAATATGGGCCTGGAGGATGATCATAGTAGTCTTGAAAATAATGGTGGATCTTCTACACCTTATTTAAAGGTTGAAGGTGATGTGGTGCTTCTGCTTCTCTTTAGTAATGCTTTTTTTTTTTTTTTTGAAATCAGCTTTTTATGGTCAATCTGACTCTTTTTTCTAACCTCTGAACTAGATGTTTCGCCCATCGAGACCGCTAGGGCAAGATTTCTAGACATGATTGTAGATTATTTTATTGAGCCACATGTGATCGAGATGTCAGATTATGAAGCTGATTACATGGTACAGCAGTCCTTGCAAGATAAAGTCAGCAGCAAGAGGAAATCCAGAGAACATAGATATGAAGGCGATGCCCGTTATGCTTTACCCTTGATGTATATTGCAAACATGTATGAGACGTTAGTCAATGAAGTTAACATGAGATTGTCATCAATTAGTGGTGTGCGTGAGAAGACTATTGGAGTGGCCCTGGAGGCAGCTGGTGGATTGTATAGAAAACTTGCAAAGAAATTTCCTAGGAAAGGTGGCATTCATCCTTCTTTTAATTTATTATTATAGTTTTCAAAAAATGAAATATTTCCTTAAATATAGATTTTGTGCTCTAGTCGAAATCATTCATCTGTTGCCTGAGGAAAAAATATCAAATGTGAAAGTGTTGTAAAAACAGTAATATCTTCTTAAATATCTGATATTGAGTTTCGATCACTTTGAGATGGAATAATATGCTTTTGTTTCGTTGCATAATTCTTCTAATTTTTTTTTTAATTTCTCCTGTAGGTCCTTGCATATTCAAAAGAAGGGAGCTAGCAACTTCTTTTGAAACAAGATCAAGATTTCCTGAGTTAGTGATACAGGAGGAGAAGCGTGTGCGCTTTGTGGTGGTGAATGGCTTAGCTATTGTTGAAAATCCAGCAAAAATGGGTGCTGATGATTCTGAGTGGTATGTATGAGTTTCTGGACTATGATTTGTCTTTCCTGTAGAGTTGTTCTTTACCACCAAATATGGTCCCTGTGATTTTTCTTTTGTTCACACTATATTTAGATGAGTCTGTTAATTGTATCTATCTCTCTTTTAGATATATATTACTTTCTCCAGTCCATATCTTGATTCTTTCATAAGTTAATGACATAAGCTAGTGAAGCATCAACATCGACGACAGTTAATTGTTTTTCCAAGCCTCAATACAATCAGAGGTTACTTGCACTCACTATCCTTGTACTCTATATCATGAAGGTTCAGGAGACTGACAGGGCGAACTGAAGTAGCTGTTTCTGCCAGAGACTACAAGTTCTATGCTCCAAGACACAAGTATAGGCGTGTCCTATCGAACTCCATCTCAAACATCCCTGGCTTGCCAGTGAGTTTCTATCAACTTTTGGCCTAATTGCTTTACTATCCATAAATATATTGCATAAGGCAATTTAATCTTGAGGCATTTTTCAGACATTCTCCAGTCCTGAGTGTTCTTCTCCTTTGGCAACTTCGCAAGGCTATTCTCCGAATGAAGTGAGCAACTCTTTCTCAACGAACTCCCACTATGGGCATGCATTATCTTCTAAATGGGAATACGGAATATAATACTGCTACATATGTCTTTATAATTTGGTTCAGGTATTGGCTCTCTAGTTAATTTATCTAGGGTTTTTGGCACATCACCACCCCTATAATATAGGAAAGAGGCGCATAATGAAAAAATCGAATCTACTGCAAAACCAAACTACTTTGAGGACTCTTCTGACAAAATTTTAAATTTGCAACTGTCAGCAATGTTTTTCTTGTTCTTTCGTTCAAATTCAAAAAATTCTTCTTACTTATATACAAGGCATAGGTCGTCGATTCGACAAATGTCGCTTTTTCAAACAAGCGGCTCCAATCATTTTATCAAGAATAAAGAATAGCCAAATTACTGCCCGGAAAATAGGCACATTATCCCCTACCCTGTAATAAAATATATGGAAATTACCTCATTTGTTATATTAAATGGACACATTACACCCTATGTATTTTTATACGGTTCAAAATTCCCCCTTATACGCATGTGTTAAAAGAGGTGGTGTGCAACTTCTTAACAGGACAGGGGTTATTAATGTGCCTATTTTCTCAGGCTTTATTTATTTATTCTTTTTTTTTTTTTTTTTCTCACAGGGGGTAATTTGCCTAATTCTTTTAGGGAGTTAATGTGCTTATTTCTTATATCACAGGTAGGTAAAATATCAGTAGCTCTCTATTCTAGCTAAAAAACGTTAAGGAGCCTGATACTTAGCTAGTTCTTTGAACAACTATTGCTTGGGTTCAAGATCTTCAAGGAATCAAGAGCGTTTTGGATGAATATGTACTTTCCATGAGACGTTTTGAATTGCTAAATCTGATGAGTAACACCATTCCTACTATAAAACTAGTACAGAAACATAAAGCACTGAATCATAGGCTTGTTACGTAAGACTATGACAGATTTTACATTTGGTATACTATATCAAAAGGAGCGCTGGTCTATCTGTATTTGGCCAACCCACTTCTACTCCTTGTTGTGTCTAGTTCGGGATATTGATCCAGGTCCCCTAGCTGACCAGCTAGTCAACCAGGTTACGTAATCCAATGTTAAATAAAACCTGACGTGTAGGGATTGTGTAATTCGAGTAGAAATCTCTGTGTCCCACTCTACATTCATTTAATAAGGGAGAAATTCTCACCCTTAACCAAATAGCCTCCAAAATTAAGTTATGGAATAAAGCAAAATTTTCTCGAGACCAAGAAATTCCATGGTTACTGCAATTATATTACAACTAGATTTAACATGCAATTGAAGTCCCAACGAGTTTTTTGCGTCCGGCTATTCTTGGTCCACCCATCAAGATCCTCTTAGAGCTCATTCTTGCTAGCATTTGTTAGTCCTGATTGAGTACATGCGTACTAAGCAAAATAATGAATTCTTTATCCATATCAAGCTTCACCAGCAAAATTATTTTACTCTCTCTAAACAACTGTTTTCTTTGATCATTCCTGCTTATTTATAATATCCTGCATTAGGTTACTGAGCCCTAAGGCCCTACAATACTATCTGTATCCCTACAATACTATCAGTATAACCTACCCATTTGGTATCCAGCATACAAGATTTTAATAGTACACCTGAGCATGATGCTTCTTGATGACAACCTAGCAACCGTCACTAGCATGTCACTTAGGCTTCGGTTTATCACATTTCGAGGTAGTGAATTTTCTAACAAACTCCTAATAACCCAGAACATAAATATGAAAATATCAATTCACGTGATGTTTACTTGAGAGGTTGATGTTGTTTACTTAAGAATTGTTCACATCATTTGGGGACTATTTTGAGCCACAATTTTATCTGAAATCTTTCCTACTCCACCTGGTGAGGCCTTCTGCGAGGAATATAGAGGGGCCTTAAGTATCTAGACAATATATTCACGTGATTTTTTTTTATGAATTGAACAATTGGTAACAAGTTTCCTAAAAACCCATTTCAGTGGAAACAGTTCTTTGTGGCATAATGAAGTTTTCATCAGTTGTTTCCATAAGACAAGTGAAAAAGTTGATTCTTGGTCTTCAAGTGCCACATACAACTGAACTTTACATTATTTATTTTGCTTGATGAAATTAGGCATCAAGTTGTGTGAGGCTCTACATATATTACCCGACTAGCAATTGTCGGAGTTTGTTTTTGTTTGCTTTCTAATTTATGTTATTCATTTTGTGAACCAACAGAATGTTGAACAGACTCCACCGAAACAACATATGCAACAACTGCCACATCAGGCTCAGTTCCATCCTCTACACCAGGGGCATCACCTTCATATCAACCAAAGTTCACATGGAACTCATTTTCTGCCTAACCAGCAATGTATTCCTCCTCAACTGCCTGACATTGCTCATAACCAGCAGCCATCCACCATCGCACAACACATTGCTTGCTTGCAATCGCTTGGTCATGTCGGAGGGAGACTACACGTAATGGTGTGTTCACTGTTCTTTATCATGCTCTATATTTGCCCACTTATTGAGCCTAAGTTCATTAATTTATTCGCTGAGCTATGTGGATTTGAAGTGGACTTGTGCGACAATCGTTGTAGATGTCTCAGTTGAATTACTTTGTACATCTGACATCTCTATATACACATATTACACTTAAACTGAGCCAGTAGTTAGGTAAATTACAATGGAATATAACCTAGCCATCTGTATGATTTACTGACTAAGTAAATTTTAAGATCAGGGAATTTCTGATTGACATTGTAATTGCGGTCCATTCTTTCTGGGGCAACTGCTCCATTTAGTTCAAAACTTTTGGATAATTTAATAAAGTGCTTTTGCTAGGTGCCTATGTCAGATATATTGATCCGACTTTCAACTCTGTACTATATTTATGTATAGGTTAGACCTGAGGAACTAAGCAAAAGACAGTGAAACATAATATTTTAGCTGACGGTAGCATTAACTTCTAGAATAATGGTGTAAATCATAATATTAGCCCATGGACGATTGTTGACATAGTTGGTATGGTATTTTCCTGACCTTATGTGGAAACACTCTTTAACTTTTGAATTGGTCCAGTTTCCATTTTTGTCTTGCATTGAGACATCCAATTAGTTTGCTTGTGTATCTTCTACTTTTTCAGATCAGTGTCACCTGTGTGGTTTTACCTTGCAATCCTTTTGTGTTGGGTGAAGAAATGGAAAAAGAACAAAATTTCCTGAAATTATTTGTTTCATCAGCTTACTTTTGGTGACTATCGCTAACATACATTTATCTAAAAAAATGTTGGTCTTTCATTATTATACAAATTTGTCTTAATTTTTTGGAATGTGGGTTAATAGGATTTCTATAGGGAATCGTGGTTTTGAATAGTGTTCAGCTATAGCAATCATGTGGTTTCACCTGGAGTATGACAATGTGGTTCTTGTAGTAACTATGATTACTCTTTGGTGTTCCGTACTGAATATTGCTTTTATAACTGGTCGTTATTTCAGCCAACGACAAGCCCTGCAAAGTTCTGCGATGAATGTGGAGTACCTTATCTAAGAGAGACGTCTAAGTTCTGCTCTGAATGTGGCACAAAGAGGTTAGGAACCTGACCTTCAGCCCGTATCTTTTTCACTCAGTTTGTATATTTATTTATAACTTTTTGCCGTAAATACATGTAACCTTAGATTTCTCTGTATAAGTTCAGTACTCTTGTATTTCATGGAAATGGAATGCTGTTAATCCGCCCAGTAAAGTGCAAACAACCCCCTCCTTCCCCCACCACCCCAAAGTACAATACAACAAGAATATAAAATAAATAAACTCAGATAAGTTTTACTTGGAATTTGTGGTCATGATTATGCTACACCTTTCGTAAGCTGTGAACTGTGATACTAATTACATGGTAGAAATAATAACTCAATAAGCGAATGTTAAGCGAAACAAATATGTCTCGGTGGATATTGATAGGTTTTTAACTTTTCTTTTTCCCCTTCATTCATTTTTTATATTCTTTATCTTTGCCATTTTGGGTTTTTGTTATAGGATCTGAATTATGTTAAGTATCAAACATGTTTGATTTATTTTACTGGGATAAAAGCATCAACCCCTTAACCTATTGCTACTTTTGAATTTTATCAGCACTTTGATCCCCAACCTATGGGATGTCTGTGCGATTTGCCCAGTGGTGTTTTTCGATCTTTTGTGGCCGGAATATTCCACCTCTTTGAGGTGTTTTTTTGCCTATTTTTTGTCATCAACTATCATTATACATCTAGTACAACACATTTGAGTAGGGTAGAAGAAAATATTTCGGCCAAAAATGACCGAAAATGCACTAAGGGGGCAAATCGTACATACACCATATAGGTTAGGGACCAAAGTGCTGATAAACATAAGTTAAGAGACAAAGCGCAAAAGTGGCAATAGGTTAACGGGCCTGATACTCTTGTCGTATTTTAATTATGCCCTTTTAGATTTATTTGGTCTTCAATACGGAAGCACATCGACTTGGTCAGTTGGTTTTTTAATCTAGGAGAAGTGGAAACAAAATCAATTATTAAGCACAACTAATATATGAAAGATTATGAACAAAAGCCTCAGAATGCGTTCCCGTTGTAGTCACACAAAATGTGGTTTGGTTGACCAGAGAGATTTTAAGCTTTTTTCTCCCCCATCTTAGACATGTATATTCCACTGCTATTTCTAAATAGTAAAATGTATTTGTACCAATCTAAAGATAACAACGCTAATTCCCTTCGTAAGTTAATATAATGATAATATATCAGTAATTCCACCACCTACTTTGTAATCAGCTGTTCAAAAGGCCAAATTTCTTGATTAAAAAAAAAGGCCAAATTCCTGACCTTTAGATTACTGCAACTCTGTTACCCCAATCCCAAATACGAAAATAAAAGAGAAGAAACGGGATTTTGATTAAATCATTGGAAAAAGGTTATCAAATGTAAATGAGGGGAAATTTTCAAAGTTATCCCTTACATTAATGGTTAATTTCAACCATTATATTGAACAATCTTAATTTAAGTTCACTAAGTTGGTACGGGTGATAATTGTTACCTAAATTTGACACGAAATTGACACGCAAGCAAAGTTGTGCAAATTGTTTTTACACAGTGAATTTTTTATTTTTAAATTGGTCCACTATGTTGGTACCATTTTGATTTTAACCTATTATATTGATTGATTTTAATTTAAGTCTACTAAGTTGAAATTGGTGTCAATCTTGATCCAATTTTGAAACATATAGCTAGAATTGCGATGCGAGTAGCGCCATGTGAATATTTTTAACATTGCAAGGTCATTTTCTTTGTTTATTTCTTAAAACTTTCAAAGGTAAAAAAGAAAACTTGTGCTTAATTAATAATATTTGGAGAGAAAACTTATGCTTAATTAACGAAGTTTGGAGAAAAGGTTTTATCATTACGTTTACGATAATCTAGTTACACGAGATTGATCATATGTAATGTCTTTAATTCATATTATCCATACTAAATTGTCTCATAGTTGAACTTGAATTACTACAGATCCTTAAGTTTCAAAAGTCATAAGATATTTGTAAAATTAGATCAAACCTTAGGCACAATTTATACCAACATTCATTTCAATCACTTTTTAAAATCCCAAAGAATATTTAAACATGGAGCCTAAAGCCGATATTCACCAAAACAAACCACACACTAAGCCTCATAAAACAAATAGGCCCTAGACCATAAGACTTCAAAATACAAAACAAAACCTCCATGAAAAGTGTTATGGCCTAATGCCTATTTGTTCTTCATGGGGCTTAGTGTCTGGTTTATTTTGGTGAAGGATGGAGGTATTGGTGGGTTTTAGGCTATTTGTTTCAACATTCTCCTAGATTTTTGAAATGAATATTGTTATATATTGTACTTCAGGTTTGATATAATTTTAGAAAGATCTTACAAGTTTTGAAACTCCAGGACTAGTAGTAATTCAAATTTAAATTTCAGGCAATATATATTTAGTATGAATAACAGTAAATTAAACACGCTACAAAGGATCAAACTAATATAACAGGAAAATAGTAAATCATTAATGAAACTCTATCTACAAATTTGTAAATTAAACACAAGATCTTTTTTTTTAAAAAAAAAAACTTAGGAAAATTTTAAGAAATACACACAAAATATGACTTAGAAATTTTAAAAGGAAAAATAAAATTTCAGCGTGTTACAAATATCTTTGTGACGCTGCTTGCGTGGCAGCAAGTGTCAAATTTGGTCAATATTGGCGATGTGTGGCGAAGTGTGTGATTTTTTATTCAAAGAATGCAATTAATTGCTACAAAAAAAATTTCGCAAGTGCACGGTCAAATAATAAAGTGGTCAATAAATCTAAGTTGTATGGTTTCTAAACAAAACAAAATAAAACAAAACTTTAACTGAATAAGAGATCGGTGAATAATAATTTAATTTAATCAGATGTTGAATGGACCTTTAGATGTTTAGGTTTTCATTGGATTTGCCTTATATTCATTTAACTACATTGAATAAGGTATTGATTTATGTGTTTATGGCTATTTTCAAAGCCACAAGAGAACGTGGCTATCTAAATATCCACAAACTCTCAAGTTTAACTATCTTACAGAACGTGTTATGTGACGATACTAGTGATCAACCATAACTTCTAATCAATCATATATTGTCTCGATACATAAAAACCTTGAGATTAAGTGGTGTGCCATAACTACGATACCTCAAAAATGCAAAATCATAATTACAATTACACAGAATTAAGGGAGTGAAAATGCAATTCTCACCCGATCTGGCTAGCCCAAAAATGCAAAGACGATGTCCAAATGACACGACTCTCAAAATGTCATAAAGACCGCATGTGATAGGCCGACATGACACATCACAAGCCATGTTAAACCCCATGTTAAATGGACCGACGTGGCCCAATATTGGGGCATGTCGACCCAAAATGACGTGCCACGTTGATCTGGTCTGACGTGGCACGTTGTGCCACGCGCCCCCCAAATTTGGGGACACATCGGTTATGCAACCTATGTGCCATGTCGGACAAAGTGGCAGATCGGACCACATGTGCCCCTTAAATGGGGCACGTTGGTTCGAAAGACGAGGTGCCACATCAAACCATTCGACGTGGCACGTCGATAAAGTGATTGCCACATCAATCAAACATTGACCGGCCGGTCAAAGTTTTTTCGGGTCGTTCAACAACCCCACGTCGATCAACTAATCGACGTGGAGGGAGCACGTCAAACAACCGTCATGCTTCCTTGTCTCTAGCCTCTTTGGTGGTGGTCGCTACACCCCAAGGCCTTCCCTACCTTTATAAATACCCCATCATTTCTTCATTTGAAGAGTGTGTGCTTTTTCTCTCTAGAAAAGCACGTCAAATATCCACGTCAATTCTTGACGTGCCCACGTCAAATATCCACGTCAATTCTTAAGTTGGCACGTCAAACAATCAAGGTTGAAATGTTTGCCTGTTGTGGCACACTAACTTGTAGAACATCAACTTGTGGCACGTCAAACAAGAGCACGCCAAACAATTTTACCTCTACCTTTTCATAAACATGACTATGTCAAAATGTGGACTAAGTACGAGATAAATTTGACTCCCAAGTGAACAATATGAACTTTGACTCGTGATTTGACTACCCCGTAGTATAAATCACTTAACGTTCGAATCCTGAGCCCCAGGGTGCTCGATGACTAAAAACATCCAAATGAAACAGAAATAATCTCTAAACAAGACTAACCCCCTCCGGGGTTAATTCAACAACCATCATGGTCTCGTCAACGAGACGAACACCCTACGGAGTCATCCAAATCGAGCCTAACGGCTAGATAAATGCACTCAACTTCTAAGCTAAGCGTGACATCTACTTAGATCCTACAACGGGTACAATTGAATAATGAACTACGTTCGACTTGATTCTCTTTTCTCCTGGAGATACATAGGCAACTTAACCCCGTGTTGAGTTCAGTCGCAAGCACGCACAACCTGTATCCTCCCATAGATTAGGTTTACTTTCTTATTAATTATTTACATCGAACTTTGTTCATCTTAGTGCTGGTTTCCATCGAACCAAAAGCTCTTCTCGTATTGCCTATAAGGTGCGAGAGAATCTGGTGAGGGAATTTGCCCGACATTAACGAAAATACCCCGTGCCAGAGGCATCGTTTGTGGGAATTCACTAGACGCACTGCGTGAGGAACATTATGACAACTACAC
Source organism: Linaria vulgaris (assembly GCA_948329865.1). Classification (NCBI taxonomy): domain Eukaryota; kingdom Viridiplantae; phylum Streptophyta; class Magnoliopsida; order Lamiales; family Plantaginaceae; genus Linaria; species Linaria vulgaris. Next base: position 54,773,496 of record OX415249.1, on the reverse strand, counting down.
GTAGAGGGACTCATCCCTCATGTTCGACACAGTCAACTATCCCAGAAGAAGCTGCACCAAATACAATTCCTACTATGGAACGAGGTGAAACATTTAAAGCTCAAGCTGAAAGCGCTCAAGCAGGAAATGTTGGAACTAGTAATGCGCCGCCCATAACACTGCATCAGTTTGAACAATTGATGAGTATGGTGAGGCACACATGGGAGAGGATCCAATTTCACCACTGCTAATTCATGTTACTTAACCTAGACCGAATTGAGGACCCGTCCTAGGATTCGAGCCCAAGGGCACAAATGACTAGTACTTCTACTAGATCCTTCGACGATCGTCGACATCTTCGTGGTAGGAGAACTCAACCATCACCATCACCATCAGTTTCAACTGCCTCAACGACACGTGAAAATCGTGAGACTGAAAGAGAGCGGTAACGTTGCGCCGAAAGGCTATAGCCTTAACTCCAAGAAAGAAGAGAAGGTGATCCACCTCATAGAACTCTGCCAAACCTCGATGCTCGGAGGACTCTACATGCCGAGGATGACTTGATTGATGAAACATCGCTCTTTTCGCCTGATCTGCAATGCATCACACTTGGACACGGATGTAAAATCCCTAAAATGCCTACTTATGATGGCAAAAGGTACCCTAATGCTCACTTGCATCTCATTGTCAGAATGCTAAACCTAGGAGGCTATAGCAAAGGCATCCAAGCCTGACTGTTGCCATAACTTTGGTCGACGTTGCAAAAGACTGGTTCTCAAGGATTAATCCTTTCTGATCGCACCTATGATAAGTTGAGAACTATGTTCAAATCACAGTTTGATATTCAGAAGCGAACTCAACTAACACATGAGTATCTCAATGCTATCATTCAAGGTAGCGATGAATCGACCAGAGATTACATCCGAATGTTTAATACCAAAATGATGCGAGTTAAAATGCCCTCTACTCAAAGCGTTGCCAACATTCTCTCCCACAACTTGAAAAATAGGTTACTTTATAACAAGCTTTAGAGGTAGAAACCGTAGACCATTGAGCAAATCAACTTCATAGGGCAATCTGACATGGAAATTGAGGAGCGTAACAAAATGAGAAATGTCTGAAGTGACAATACTCAGTCTAAGCCTAACGACTCTTGTTGTAATGGCAGAAAAGTCAAAAGTAGCAACAAGCATGCAAGATCTCCTTGGCGAGAAAAACTTCTTCTTAGTACGAGCATGCGTGATATGTACGTCGTGGTAAATAAGTAAAACCTCATCAACACCGCAAATAAGATTCGTGAAACGAAGGAGACGTGGAAATCAAAGTTAAATTGCAATTTTCATGAGAAATATGGCTGCGATACTTTCAAGTGCCGTGCACTATACGCCAAGATAGAACGCTTGATAATAGAAGACCACCTCGCATAATATGTGAAGCATTGGAAGAAGCAAGTCTGAACTGTCCTCTTGTTGAAGTCTGGATATCGCCAACTACAACATCAAGAAGATCTTGATTGATAACGTAAGCTCAACAAACGTCATCTCTTAAGATGCACTAGAGCAGATGGAACTCGGAATACTCACATGAAGTAGTGGTCACTCCAATTTTTTGCTTTAGTGGCTCTAAAGTCACTGTCGTTGGTACGATTATATTACCTACCTCATTCGGCACTTTGCCTAGAAGAAAGACTCGTAACTTAGAGTACCTCGTGGTAGACACGCCCTTCGCATACAACATCATCATCGGTCGTCCAAACCTGAATGATTTAGAGGCAGTGGTGTCAACATACCACCAAAAGCTCCAATTCCCCACCAAGAGCGGTGCAAGTGAAGTCCACAGAAACTATAAAGAAGCTTCGACATGCTACCTATCTTCACTACATGCAGATCCAACCATTGAGGTTAATGTGATCAATAATCTCGACGATACGAGAAAATGCTAGCTACGCAAGGGTTGACTGATAGCAATATCCTAGTAACATTGTTGAGACAGAAACTTCCACAAAGTTGGAGGACAAGAGAGCACGTAAAACCAGGCAACAACTAGCTAGTACATCTAGAGTCCAACCTCTGGGTGAATCAAAGGAAATAAGATTATGTCGTCATGACTCAAGAAAAATAACACGCATTGACATTAGCATGTCAAAAGACATGGAACATAAGCATGTGCAATGTCTCCGCGACAACATGGATATCTTTGCTTGGACGTATCAAGACCTATAAGGCATCGATCCTCGTATTTTTGTACACATGCTCAATGTCGATCTAGAGGCAAAACCTGTCAGACACAAAAAATGCAACTTCAGTGTAGTGAAGAATGCAACAGCCTACAACGAAGTAACTATCAAACTTGTTGCAAGGCACATATATGAAGTACGCTTCTCAAAATGGTTAAGTAACATAGTTCTCATACCTAAGCCCAACTTAGATTGGCGCTTGTGCATGGACTACACTGATCTCAACAAGCATTGTCTTAGGGATGCGTTCCTCTATCGAAGATAGACTTGTTGGTCGACTCAACAACGGATGACGCTCTTCTGGGCATAATGGATACTCAAAGTGAACTTAATCAAATTCTGATGACAGTCTACGACACAAGCAAAACAACATTTATGACAGATAAGGGCATCTTCTGCTACGGGGTAATGCTCTTTGGATGAAATAATTCAAGCACCACCATTCAAAAGTTGGTGGCCAAGATGTTTTACGACCACATCGGTAAAACCATGGAGGTCTACATCGATGACATGCTTGTGAAAAGCATCAAAGTACAAGATCACGTTGACCATCTCACAACCACCTTATCTATAATGAGACGATACGACATGAAACTAAATCCAAAGAAAGGTACCTTTGGGGTAAATGGAGACAAGTTTCTCGGTTACATGGTGAATTAGAGAGGGATCGAAGTAAATCCCCATAAGATCATAACCATAACTGGACTTTCTTCACCAAAAAGTGTACATGATGTACAGTGCCTAGTTGGTCGTATGACAAAACTTCTGAGATTTATTTCCACTGTAGCTTAGAAAAGTTTACCTTTCTTCAAAGTCCTCAAGAAGAATCAAAACTTCGAATGGACCGAGGAATGCAAGTAAGCTTTCTTGCAGGTCAAGCAATACTTATGCTTCCCACTGTTGTTGGCTAAACCGATTGAGCGAGAAACACTATATCTTTACCTAGCAGTATCTGAGTATGCTCTAAGCACTGTCTTGGTATGTATGTAAGGCATTGTACATCAACCAATCTACTATGTCTCAAAGGTGTTCGAGGCTGTTGAGAACAACTTTCTTGAGATCGAAAAGTTTGCGCTGGCTGTCGTGGTCATGACATAAAAACTGCGCCCTTACTTTTACTCACACCCCATTGTGGTGTTAACAGACAAACCACTCAAGCAAGTGATGTCAAATCCCAAAACCTTCAGAAGGCTTGTGAAATGGGCAATATAACTCGGTGAATATGGTATTGAATACCACCCAAGGACCAAAATTAAAGCCCAAGTCTTTGTTGACTTTATGGTTGAAACTCTTGGAAGGGCACAAGTTCTATAGGCACAAGTTGCCACTATCAACACTGAAGAAGCCACTAGAATGCGCTTCGAGGACCTAGATTTCATTGGCTCAACATGCGACCAAGCTTATGTGAAAACACAAGCCTGCAAGACCATGATGGCAGAGGCTTTTGACAAGAAAGTCTGATTTAGACAGTTCCAAGTGGGGAATTTAGTCCTGAGCAAAATCGAGACACACACGCGAGTTGAAAAACTCCAGTACCCATGGAAATGACCTTACAATGTCACAAAAACTAGCTTCAAAGGCTACTAGTACTACTATCTCCAAGAAATGGACGGTTGCAACCTAGCTCATTCCTGGAATGTTTAGAACCTAAGGAAGTTCTACGCCTAGATCGACATAACTGTGTCACCTCCACTCTCACACTTGAATCAAACACCCATTTCACATTTTTAAGGAAAACAGGAAGGAGTAGTACCTCATAGCTCGGTCACCTCCACACTCAAACTTGAATCAAACGCCCAATCGTTTTCCAAGGAAAAAAAGGGGTAGCCCCCATTGCGGAGCCACATCCATACTCAAACTTGAATCAAACGCCCCTGTCATTTTTTCAAGGAAAAAAAGAAGGAGTAGCACCCCATAGCTGGGCTACCGCCCTACCTACCACTAAGGCTTCATATTTTAAAGTAAAAATGCAAATACTGCGCAAGGGTGAAAACCTTTAGAGCAAATTACATAAAATTGGCGTAAGCCTTTGTTGCAAATACTTATACTCGCTCAGGTTAACAACCTAGCAGTGTTTCTCGTTGATGACATGTTATACATGGTTGTGGGTGCTCGGATGAAAATGCTCGGATTGCAATGGAAGGGTAGCACTTGAATGTGTAACATCCTAGACCTAGGTTTCAAGAAAGATTGTGTAAAACCAAGCTAAGGGATGGTTGCACTCGAGTATGTAACATCCTAGACCTAGGTTGTAACGCCCCTGAAACTTGAAAAAAAATATAAATATATAGTTTAGTCCTCAAACTTTTGGAAATAGCATTTTTGACCCCAAACGTTTGAGAAAAATTACATTTTAGTCATTGAACGAAAATTAACCATTTTTTATTATCTTATATGTTTCAATATCTTTAAGAAATATATTTTACATGTAGATATTGATCTTGGAGTTTTTTTACCTAGATAAACTTACATAAGTAAATATGTGTAAAAATATATATTTATTCATATTTTTTTTATTATAAACAACAAGAATAATATCACATCATAGATGAATGGTTTTGAAATCAGCCACATCACCCTTATGACAACGGAAATCAGATTTTGGTGATTAGTTGTTAAAGAAAGCAAGGTGGGACCTTAGTTAAATTGTTTTAACATGTATAAATAAATAAATATGTATTTATATGTATTTTGTTTAAATTAGACATATCATATTTAAATTTATGGAAGAAAAATCAGCCACATCTCCCTATTATCAGATTAGAGTCTTCATTAGTTGGCCAAGGATAAAGAAATTAAAGTGGGACCTTAATCAAAAGTATTTTAATTTATTTTTTGGCTATAAATAGAAGGCTTTCTTCCAACAATTTTCACACCTAAAATGATTTTGGTTTCTCCTTCTTTCTTCCTATGAATCTCTATGTTAGTAAGTCTACTTTCAAGGAAAATTCATCCCAATGTCTTATTTCATCATTTTCTACCCGAAAATATCCCAAAATTTTTACTGCGCAGAAATTATCCATTCGGCCCTGCACCTTAGAAAAATCACAACTAATTGTAGAAAAACTCTTTTTGATCAAGGCTAATGGCTAAATACTCCTCATGATGTCCTCTAACTTTTATATGAAGAAATATTGTTATTTAGAAGGTCAAAATTCCAAAACCGTAAACTGCTGTCTCAAAATCCAAAAATATGTTTTATATTTTCAAGAATTATTTAGCATAGAAAACCTTTGCATATTCCTTCCCATTTGGGTACACATGTTCATAGTGATGTTAGGGATCAGTCGCCACAAAGAATATTTGGAAACAAAGTTCATTTGGATATTCGATCAAAGGTAAACTCGAAACTACGACGATTTTCAACTTATTTTACATTCTTTAAGTTCTTTGTTTATGATTGAAAATAATCATCATAATTCCATGATTGATCACTCACACATGACTCTTATAAGATATCGCGATCGTTAGAATCACTTTAATATGATTTTTATTCACGAATTATTTTTTTTTGATATTTTTCAATCGTATATAAAGAGTATATTTATTATGTTTAACATATCCTTACATAAGTTTAATAAGATCATCATATGTACTTTTGAGGTATAATCTTCTTATATGATTATGTATCGTAACTTAAATATTCTTTGATCATTTACCTTGATTAGATTTACGTATTAATATTTTTATATGGTACAAATACTGGGTAATGTAATTTAAGATTATCTTGAAACATAATAATATTAACTAAGTTATACAAATTACTGGATTGCTTCATAAGGTAATTGTTTGATGTCATGATTCCTGTAATTTTGGTTGTACAAGAGACTTAAAGAACGATGTTCCATAAATCAGCTAAGTAATATATTTTAAAGATTTATTATGTATCAAATTAAATAGTTTATCAAACTATACTTGATATTATTGTATACTTACCATTTGAAATAATTTTCTAACATTAGAAGAATTATAACTACAATTTTAATTATAAATATATGGTTGCTTAAGATAAATCTTGAGATATAAATTATGTATACAAATATATAACTTAACCTTACGACATCAAAGTTTATCACATAAGATTTCCATCAATGATATGTGTTATTTACTTAAATTAGTATCATCAAGTTTCATCAACACGAAAGTTGAATAGTACATATTAGTTTGACAATAGATCGTTTATATAAGTATGGGTCGGTTACAGTGGAGTACAAGGGAGATGCAACGAGTCTATCTTAACAAACTAGGCCTAATCTATGTGCCTCGTTTAGACTTGGTCCGGAACACCTCGAACTAACGCCTCGATGCTTGGACGGCAGGGGTATGTCAGTAATTAGGTCGGGCATACATCGGTGATCAGCTTCGATATGATGTCGATGAGCACCCTCCATATGGTATCAGTAGTGTAATGGTATGACGTATCTGTGGAGCACGAGGGTTATCTCGATATCGAGTACGATATCGAGAGTGAGATCGGTGATTTCTTTCGATATGAAGCATGGTAGCTGAGGGATAATAACTGCCTGTTTTGGGATCCGGGCGTCGCGTATTTATAGGCCTCGGGATCCGGGGACCACAATACCATATCGGTGATTATCACTGATATGATTTCGAAAGTGATCCCCGATATGGTTAAATATAGGCCTGGTTTGGGCCAGGCCCAATATGCGGGAAATGCCCATATCATGTAGTCCCCCAATTTGGGGATTCTTATCTTAGAGACAAGAATTCGCAAATTTAATTTTGAATTTTTGGGTTACATGTACCCTTCGTCCCGCCAATTCAAATGACGGAGATCAAATTTGATGGGAATGCACTTTGTAATAAACTTCGATGGACCCCCTAATGCAGTGGACGCATAGTTTGAGGTCCTCGTTTGAATTCTTCGTTCGCCGTACGAGATTCTGGATTCCTCGGACCTATCAGGATTGCACTCTTTGATAAACTTTAGTGAACCGCCCATTGCGTCTGTCGTTGCCCCTGTCCTTTTATCTAAATCGAATATCAGTGCCGATATAATATCGAAACTTTGGTTCGATCTAGCATCTCCGATGTCTATAAATAGGGCTTCCAGCGAAGTGAAACTCACTTTGGCTTTATGCGAAAATTCGATGTTCCTCCGAAAAGTACGTCGAATTTAACTTTCGATATCTCTTTCGATATCGTTTTTGATATCTCTTTTGATTTGGTCCTAAAGTTATTTCCATATGTATATATATGTGCCTGGATATTTTAAGTTAAATACTAACCTTGCCATGTTTATTCATTTCAGGCTTGAACGCTCAATTTGATTTTTCTCACTTAGCGCCTCAGTATGTCGTTCGCCGGGAACAATGTTGGTTCAGGTTTGCCCGAGATGGATTTCGAAGAGATCGGAGTGGGATTTTCTGAAAATGAGATGTTTGGGTCTGACCAATTGATTGGTGACCAATCTGGCGTTGAATTCTCTGCTTCGCCGGAAGCTGACGGCCCCAATGTGGATGAATGGTGCTTGGGGATCAGCCCCCCGAAATATAAGACCTCGGAGAAGTACGAGGATATGACGTCTCGCGTTCCTCATCATGCTGGTCATTACTCCAACGAGTATGACATCCCCGAGGGGTATAAGGTTATATTCCCTAGCCGGATCAACGAATGCATACTCCACCAAAGGGTTGCATCACTGTTAATGCCAAGCATTTTAAGAACGGACTGCGCTTCCCAATTGATCCTGCGGTTAGTGCTATTATAGCGAGCATCGGGGTCTGCTTGGGGCAACTATCCCCCAATTCTCTGGGGTACATCGTGGCCTTCATTTGTGTCATGAGAGCCTTGGGTGCCCCTTGTGGGGTTAATGAGTTCTGGCACCTCTTTAGCGTCATGGTCAACAGGAAGGGCGGTGACAAAGGGTTCTTTTGTGTGCGGGCCCAGGGGGTCTTAGGTTCGTGCAATATACTCAATCCAGTTATGAATTTGGTAATAAGTGTGAGTATATGTACATCTAGGAGAGGACGGCTGGTGAATTTGATGTGCTTCCCAGTGTGTGGTGTGAAGACACCAAATATGAGAGACGAACCGCTGTCGGGACAACTGCACATAGCCTCGAATTTTTGAGGAATCTAATTAACCATCCGTACGACGGTACCCTGCTTTGCAGCGACATCGTTTTTCAAGCAAATGGGATATCTCCCGTACGTTATAACGGTCCCTCTACTCTCGGTAAGTGTTATATCTTTACAAATCGATAGCTTTCCCCTGATTTATCTCTTGACTTATGTATCTTGCAGCCGATTTGGTAGAGTACTGTAGTCTGGACGCGATAGCGGAACGTAGACAGCTGGGGGCCGACGCCGCTGCAGAAGATGCACCTCCACTTGTCAAGAAGAGAGGCCATGAGGGTGTACGCAAGAATGCGAAGAAAACTGCTCCCTCATCGATTGGAAATACTGCAGGCGTGGGTGGCTCCTCGCAATCTCAAAATGACACTGATGTTGGGACGTCCAGGGGGCAAGAAAGAAGGAGGGATGAGGGTAGTTCAAGCGGGGATCACAGCGGTCTATTCCGATATGTAAGTAATCTTTGTGTCTATTGGATGCGTATTTCTTTTGGGTTTTTATTCAATTGAGCAGCAAATTCCTTATTGTGAATGTGCAGGTGGCGAGTTTTTTGAAAGGTTTCTTGGAGATGGCTGTTAAAGGCCAATCGCATCACGCGGAATCGCTCCGGGTTACCAACGCTTTGCTCGAAAAGCAGGGTGAGTACGATCCCATTGCTGCCGTGCAGCTCCAGCACGAGAGAGACGAGGCCCTGAACATTTTGAAAACCAACGGGAGTAATGTGAGAGGCATGTATGATGATAATAAAAGGTTGATCGCAGAGCTCGATGAGGCTAGACTTATTACTGGTAGTGAGGCGTCCCGACGGGAGGCAGTTGAGGCCGAGGCTGCAATTCTGAAGGACCGATTAGCCCAGGTTGAAAGGCACATGCGGTGCATGACGCTGAGCAAGAGCCAATTGACCAATGCGGCCAAACAATTCCTTCTGAGTCGGTCTTATAAGATAATATGTGCTGAGCGGGGCTTGCTCGAGCGGGAGGAGGCCAAAGCCTCCGTTATAGGTCAAATTCAGCTGAAAGGTGGTTTTAAGGACGGTTATAATCCTTCAGCCATAAATCCGTTGAAGAGGCCGGACGGAAAATTTCCTGAAGATTCTGACGATGATGACGAAGACCTGGAGCCAGAAGTGGAGTATCGTGAGATTATCGATCAGAAGAGTCTGGCGTTAATCCATATTAAAGGAGCTCCTAGTTATCCCGCTTGAGAATTTAGGGATTGTAATTTTTCCTTTTGGCCAGATTGCCTCTGTGTATAACTTGATGGTTTACCCATTACTTCAATCAATCCTTTTTGCGTGTCCTGATTTATATTCGTTCATACGTATTCAATGTGTGTTTGCTTGTATTATCATTACGCCTCGTTGCTGTGTCGCCTATCAGGTTGTACCGGATTATATTGGCTAATCCTCGTCATCGGAAGAAGGTGCTTCTGTTTCTGTTTTTTAGAGTCCGACCCCGTTATCACATGGGATATTCTTCTTTTGGGTAGGGGCCCATCCCGTTATCACAGGGAACCCGCTACCGTTCAAATGTTTAGGATCCATCCCGTTATCACAGGAGATATTCTTCTTATGGATAGGGGCCCATCCCGTTATCACAGGGAACCCCGCTACCTTTCAAATGTTTAGGATCGACCCCGTTATCACAGGGTGTATTCTTCTTGTGGGTAGGAGCTCATCCCGTTATCACAGGGAAACTCGCTACCGTTCAAATGTTTAGGATCGACCCCGTTATCACAGGGGATATTCTTCTTATGGGTAGGGGCCCATCCCGTTATCACAGGGAAACCCGCTACCGTTCAAATGTTTAAGATCGACCCCGTTATCACAAGGGATATTCTTCTTGTGGGTAGGGGCCCATCCCGTTATCACAGGGAACCCCGCTACCTTTCAAATGTTTAGGATCGACCCCGTCATCACAGGAGATATTCTTCTTGTGGGTAGGGGCCCATCCCGTTATCACAGGGAAACCCGCTACCGTTCAAATGTTTAGGATCGACTCCGTTATCACAGGGGATATTCTTCTTGTGGGTAGGGGCCCATCCCATTATCACAAGGAACCCCGCTACCTTTCAAATATTTAGGATCGACCCCGTTATCACATGGGATCTTCTTCTCTTTGTAGGTGACCCGTTACCGCTCATGGGTAGGAGCCCGCCCGTTATCACAGGGGAACCCATTACCGCTCATGGGTAGGAGCCTTTTCTTTGTAGATGACCCGTTACCGCTCATGGGTAGGAGCCCACCCGTTATCACAGGGGAACCCGTTACCGCTCATGGGTAGGAGCCTTTTCTTTTGTCTTTTTGTCTATGTCCCTTGGTGACTCTGTCGTCGTGGAGTCTGTGGGTCGTTAGGCCCTGTAAAACATCACAGACAAGAAAGGTTTTTCGATGTAAAAACTTATGTGAAAGCACGAAATGATGCGCACGTGTTATCTGCGGAATGTTCCCTCAATCTCGGAATTGCAGTTTTATGAAAGAAAAGGTGGTTCCATTGTGTTCTAACGTGCATGTTTGTACCTGTTGCACCTGTTTAGATGGATAATATTGAATAATCTGGGGCGACGCCCCCTGAATCCCTTCTTTTCAAAAAGCGAGGGTTTAATATTCCCTATGTCCTTTTTGGACATCGTAATGTGTGATCCTTCGGGTCATGTACCTGTAAGAGGGCGATGTGTTAAACATATAGCTATGGGTATATTCCCCAATGTTTCGTGCAATTCTCTGCACTTCCGTAATATCCGATTAGGACATATCCCTGCATGAAATATGAGATTCCATAAAGCAAAAATAAAAAGGTAGCGACGGATAACGGTCGAAGGCTAGGTAAATCTAACCCGCCTACGTATCCCGTTGAGTGGGGAATCAGACCGACGTAGTTCCCCCTGTTTTAGTTACATGCCGACCCACGAAGGGGCAAAATAAAAGATAACGGTCGAAGGCTAGGTAAACCTAACCCGCCTACGTATCCCGTTGAGCGGGGAATCAGACCGACGTAGTTCCCCCTATTTTAGGTTTAGAAACTAACCCACGATGGGGCCATGTTTCAATTGTTCAATCATGATTTTGAAAACTAAGGGAACTTAAACGATTGTACTGGTTATTTCTCCTGGTAATTACTCCGTAACTTGTCGATCCTGATTCGGCCCGATTGATTCTTCCTCCACTTCTCTAATTCTTGGCAACGTAAGAGAAGTGATGTAGCAGAACCAAGCCTCTTCCTGATTAGCGACCACTTCTCCGACCCCTCCTCCTGCTGGGAATTTCACCTTCTGATGGAATGTGGATACCACCACTCTTATCGCGTTCAGGGCCGGCCTGCCAATTATGACATTGTATGCGAATGGTTGGTCCACGATCGTGTACTGAACATTGATAGTTCGCCTATGCGATTCTTGTCCAAATGATGTGGGAAGGTTCACTTGTCCAAGGGGGATTGTTTCTGCTCCACCGAATCCCACCAGTGGCATATGGACCTGTTCAATTACATGGTGGCCGAGTGCCATCTTCTCCAAAGCATGTGCAAATATGACATTGGTGGAACTACCATTGTCTATAAGTACCTTGTGTACAACGCAGTTAGCGATATCAAGCTTAACAACCAAGGGGCAATCGAGCTTGCCTGCCTAGATGGCTTCGGGGTTGAGATCCAAGAGGTCCCTGCTGGAAAACGTAATAACCTCGTCTAGAAGCTCCTCAATTAGCGTTGTGAATCCGACGAAACGGTCCTCGTTCAGTCCGCGGGTTATCTTCTTCCTCTGGTTGGTGGAATCTGCTCCCGCAGTCCCGCCGCTTATCACATTAATCACCCCCTCGAAGGTGCATCATTTATTGTATTGCGTCCTTGTCCACTCTCAATTGCCTTAAAGTCCTCCCTTCTCGGGGACTGGGACCGCTCTCTCGATTCAGAATACTGCCCGCTCGCTTTAACGAACTCTATTAACCTCCCATCCTTTCCGGTGGTGGTACTCACAGTAGCGTCTAGATTTTTTGGTGAGATCCGTCTCCTTGATTTTCTGAGGCGCATTTAACCAATTCTTGCTTTGTGCGACGACCAAGATAGTGCGGATGTCTTAGTTGAGGGGAGTATACCTCTTCGGCGACCGGTCTCTACCTCTCCTGCTCCTGTTCCATGCCTCTCTACCCCTTTCCCTGCCGGATTCCTGGGGTCTAAGCTTAGCTGCCATCATTGCGTCTTCATAAATCACGGTATGTGCCAACTCGTTTATCCAATTTATGGTAGGCTCTGTGAGCTTGATCAGTTCTTTGGCAAATCTGTTATGTGTCGTTGCCCTGAATAAGGTCTGTAACACTTGTCCTCCATAGGGGTTGTCCACCTTCAGCAACTCCTCATTGAATCTGCTCATGAATTCCCCGAGAGTTTCCCTCTCTCTCTGTTTTAACGCTTCCAGATGGTACATGCTTATATTCATTCGCTTCTGACTGGAAAAGTAGTTCTCCAATCTCTCCTTCATCTGCTCGAAGCTAGAGATAGATCCCACTTCGATTCTGTTAAACTAGTCTAATGCCGCTCCTGTTAGTGTTGTTGCCATTATTTTTGCCTTAATGCCTTCGAAAAAGTCTTGTAAGTTCAGGAGACTCTCCACGGCGTGGATGTGATCCCTTGGGTCACTCTTCTCAGCATACGGTTTTATAGTCAGAATCTTGTCTCCTCTGCACAACACTTCTTTCTCGATTTCACCCCAGAAGGGAGTCAACGACCGTCGGTATCCAACTGTTGTCGTTCCACGGTTCACGTTCCTTCTCCCGACTTCCATGTCCTTAGTCATTTTAGCTGTCTCCCTTATCATGTTACATCTGTCCTCCTCAAATGTCCTGACTCTCTGGCCGTTCTAGGCATCATCACTTACTTCTACCCTCATGTCGAATGCTCTCTTCCAGTGTTGTCCCTTCGACCCCCTTCCAGGATCTCCTCTTCGTCCCGCTCTTGCCTTGTCCTTCGTTCCACTATGCGCGGCAGCAAATTCTCCAGTATAGCGTCAAGCGCCGCTTTAACAGAAGCGTTGATCTGCGCTAGCATCTCCGGGGTTATGGTGGCAGGGGGAACGACGCTCTGTCTTGCAGCCCTCGTCTCCTCTGAGCCGGGAAGATCCGCGTTTGGCACCTCGGTCATTGGGACATCCGCTGCCGGGTTTTTAGTGGTCGGGCCCTCAGTAGCAGGTTCTGCCGTATTCGGTGCGGCAGTGGTTGGCCCTGTACCCGTGGCCCTCGATGGCCTCCTAGGCCCACGCCTACATCGGGGTTCATTTTGTGCTGGAGGAAGCTCCATCTCGGCTTGGGTCATTGTCTGTTCTTGGCCAGTCGGTTGTTGAGGGAGTGATGTGACCTCAATCCTCGTGTTTCTAGTCCCGACTCTGTTAAATTCGGATCGGGTCCTCCTTCCTAGCATCTTAACGTTCTCGTCCGAGAAAATGGTGTTCCCACATACGGCGCCACTAGTTTGACAATATATCGTTTATATAAATATGGGTCGGTTACAGTAGAGTACAAGGGAGAGTCTATCTTAACAAACTAGGCCTAATCTATGTGCCTCGATTAGGCTTGGTCCGGAACACCTCAAACTAACGCCTCGATGCTTGGACGGCAGGGGTATGTCGGTAATTAGGTCGGGCGTACATCGGTGATCAGCTTCGATGTGATGTCGATGAGCACCCTCGATATTGTATCGGTAGTGTAATGGTATGACGTATCTGTGGAGCACGAGGGTTATCTCGATATAGAGTACGATATCGAGAGTGAGATCGATGATTTTTTTCGATATGAAGCGTGGTAGCTGAGGGATAATAACTGCCTATTTTAGGATCCGAGCGTCGCGTATTTGTAGGCCTCGGGATCCGGGGACCACAGTACCATATCGGTGATTATCACCGATATGATGTCGAAAGTGATCCCCGATATGGTTAAATATGGACCTGGTTTGGGCCAGGCCCAATATGCGGGAAATGCCCATATCACATATGTTTATAGTGGTAAGTTATGATTATTCAGTTAACTGATATTATCTTAATGATATTAAAGGTTTGACAAATTAATCAACGACGCGCAAGATTCTCCGTACAAATAAAGGTGAGGTTCGATTTTTGATTTTGTTCTAGCCGAGTTTGGCATCCTACCTGAGAAACTTGGACAAACAAGACATTACCCAGTTGCCAAATCACGAACAACCTATTATTCACTATATTCTTATTTTTGCATCTTATCTCGTATCATAACATGATTTCCTTACTCATCGTTAAATCCTACTAAACCATTAATTATTTATCATATATTAATTTATAATCATTGTAATTCGCCATTGTCTCGTCTGCTGGTTCTTGAACTGTACAAAGAGCAACGAACTATGTTTGGGACATGTAGCTCAAGGAGCAACGAATATTATTCGGTTTACTAGATTATTTGATTATCACCCATTGGGGCGCCTTTGGGAAGTTGGGCCCAGGTATTGAGTCGATTTACTGCCGAGTAGTAAGGACTGTCGATTTAAGTAATTTCGCTTGATACCCATTTATCTAGGCGTCACTTGCAGTCAGGAGTTGGCTGTAACTCGCGTGTTGAATCGACATGTATTCGAATATGTCGCCTGTTTTGTTTGCGAGGTCGCTCCTCGTTGGAAGGTATAAGGTAGTATTTGGATGTATAAGGTTAGATTGGTTTACTGTTAACGCACATGTTTATAAACTATCTTTACAATATTCCGGTACCATTGCTACATCAAATTATCTTGTTAAATTGTTTCTATCGGTAAGATCACTTCTAGAAATATATCAATTGAATCACTGTTAATTCTTGCATTGCCATTTGTTTTGTATGAATCTCACTAAGTCAACAAAGACTTATTCCTCGCTTTTTCCTGTCTGCCCATTCCTTAGGATAAGATCAATGTGGCAGCATGGATCACATGAATAATTTTGCCAATCTTGCCTTTTGAAATATTTATGTAACTAAAAATGATTAAATATCAGTACGTAATTATTAAAGTGTCAAATTATTTGTATTTTCTAGACTTCCAAGTTCAGCCGTGTATATTAAAGTCAATTTTTATAATTATGTGTATTGTTGATCCTGGACAGTGACACCCCTTCCTACGAGACGTGCTTTAGTATGAGTTGGGTAAAGTGTCTGACCAACGCTGAACCAACTCATATCGGAACGCGACTCATGGGGTGCAGCCGTCACATTATGGTATCAGAGCCATATACTAAAACAATATGATATATGCTAATTTTCAAATATCTTTTACAAACTATTCTTAAAGATAAACAAAAATTTTATTGCATTAAGCACTAGCTATCATACATTTTTACATTAAAAGAGTCACAACTAGGGTATTGTATTTAAATCTATTTTACGTTTCTTACTATTACTATTATTACTACTAGCACTACTACTACCGCTCTTAGTCGTCTGCCAGCTAATTTGTGACAATATGGGATCTATATTCGGTACATATGCTTTAAGTTTGTCAATCAATTCATTGGCAGTATATGCAGAGATTAGAATATCATGAGTCGACGGCTTCATAAACCCTTGCTACACATAATGATCTAGAAACGACAATAATCCGTTATAGAAACCATTAACGTTGTACATTCCTATAGGTTTTCGATGCATGTTTAATTGAGCCTATGAAGCTATGCAAGAGATATCTTCTAGTGTTCCTAATCCCCAAGGTAATGCTATAAAAGCATCAGAATTATACAACATAGTCGCTATTCTTTCATTCATTCTAGGTACAATAAGCTCTTCGCCTATGATTGGACCACTAGGATTCATGTTCGCTAAGACTTTTGGTATGATTCCTAACACTTTACCACCTATAGAAAATGCGTTTTTTTGCTATACACTCCATTAGACCTAAATTTCCTCCTCCGTAGACTAGCTTTATATTTCTCTTTGCCAATATGTTTCCCAAGCTGCTTGCTACCTCTAGAAACACAAAATCTTTCCCGAAACTAGATCCACAAAAAGACACAATAGTATTTATCTCCCGAATTGAAGATATTTCTATTTGAAATTATTTTTCTTCCCGTATAATGTGGTATATGTTAGTGTGAGGTTCTCATGAGCATACAAAGCGGTATTTATAAGAAAAAATATAGTAAGAGTATGAGGAAAGTTTTGAAAGAAAAAAATAGATTAATATAATATCTTTAAATAAAAATAATAAATAACTGAATAGCGTGTTGTACAATTTATCTCTTGTAACTTGAAACGTGTCTTCTTAATTAATCTTCATCTTACACTAGTACCTTAGATAATTATATTAGTATGGCTTTAGTTCTTTGCTTGAAAGTTTTGCAAAATAGATGAATAGTTTTGTCAATCAAAACTCTTCAGTTACATAATTTTTCTACATGAGTTATTTTTTAAAATTTCAAAAGAAACGTAAAGATTTTCAATCACACTAAAACTTTCAACATTATTTCATGTTTTTCATCACTTATGTACTCAAGTACATAGATTATATTTTAAAATTCATTTCTCAAAATAATCTGCTCCAACATCTTATGTCAAAATCCAAAATAATTTTTGAGAGTGTCGAGGAAGTTTCAGAAGTATTGTGTCTTATTTCAAAAGCTTCTTATATAATCCACATTTTATAGTTTAATTTGACCAATCTAGGTAACCGCATTCACACCATTTTACTTCATCATATTTTCCTTCTATCGAAAACAAAATATATAAGATCTTTAAGTTTTCTTTTATTAAAGAATAAATGTTTACATAAATTTTAATATAGACACTTTAGAGAAAATTTGAATTTGTTTACTACCTTATTTTTATTTTGAGTTTTTCCTTGGTGAGATTGCCAATTATTCATTAATATGTAAACTCAAAACTTCAACGAATTCTAATTATTTTACAAATATATTTCCTCATGTTCTCAGTAGTAGTTGTGAATTTTCTTAACAATAATCATTCAAAAGGAAAGACATCGACCAAAAAGAAATATTTTTATTCTAGTATTTTAAAAGTACTAACTGAAATAGTTTCTTGAATACTTTTAAACATGTTCTCGTTTTATAATTTCAAACCATAAATTCATCTTTCTTACACAAACAAAAGATATACCCGTCCACTCTTAATTATTTCCAATCATCATATTTCAAATTATTAAAAAACATATTTGAATTAAAAAAAATACGATTCTCTCTCAACACCTATAAACAACTACATTAGCCATAAAATGTTTTATATACAAATTAGTTTATATTACAAAATACACACTCATCTTCATCTTATTTCTCCCTACCAAAAAATGGATTAATTTAATGGAGTTACATATTTCTTGTAGTAAACTTTATAATCTTTATTTGATTTTCTTCTAACCGAGGGGAAACGCTACCACATGATTTGCCTTTGTATTTTTAAGGCTCGCAACATCTTCTTCTACATTTTTTCTTTTGAAATGAGTTTATAATTTTGTGTAAGTTAGATTAAAGTATTGCATCTTGATTAATAACACATCTTTTGAGTATGTGTTTTCTCTCCCTTATAATTATAGCGCTTATAATGTTAAAACAGTCAAAGTTTGATTTAGACATTCTTATTTTTAGCAAATAAAATCAAAACAAATCCAACCCTCGTATTTTTCAAAGACAAGCATAAAAAAAACATTATACGTAAATCATTTTTGAAATTATAAACATTGATCTTGTCATTTGCATCAACCAATTTTATTTTCTTACTTTTGATATTATTCAGATTTATAACTTACATTTCCTAGTTATAAAATTATTTATTTGAGAACTTTCAACTTAAATTATGAATATCATTATTAAGAAAGTATTAATTCAACCAAAGATGTGAGGATTTCTTGCAAAGATATTCTAAGGAGAAATTTGATTTTTAAGTTTGAAAAGATTGAAGAATTTATTAATTGATTGAATGTTTCAAAAGTCCGAGAATCAAATTTTAATATTATAGAATATATTAGCATGAATCACTAGTCGGAGAGAATTACATTGATTTTGAAAAATAAAAGATGGAACAGTAACACTTTATATTCAAAATAATCGAAGTAAGAATCTGGGAACCAGATTCTTTTAAGGAGGGGAGATTGTAAAGCCCTGGAATTTGAAAAAAAAATATAAATTTATAGTTTAGTCTTCAAACTTTTGGAAATAGCATTTTTGACCATAAATGTTTGAGAAACATTATATTTTAGTCCTTGAACAAAAATTAACCATTTTTTATTATCTTATATACTTTTACATGTACATATTGATCTTGGAGTTTTTTACCCTAGAAAAACTTACATAAGTAAATATGTGTAAAAATATCTATTTGTTCATATATTGTTTTTATTATAAACAATAAGAATAATATCACATCATTGATGAATGGTTTTGAAATCATCCACATCACCCTTATGACAATTGAAGTCAGATTTTGGTGATTAGTTGTTAAAGAAAGTAAGGTGGAACCTTAGTTAAATTGTTTTAACATGTATAAATAAATAAATATGTATTTATATGTATTTTGTTTGAATTAGACATATCATATTTTAAGTTATGGAAGAAAAATCAGCCACATCTCCCTATTATCAAATTAGAGTCTTCAATAGTTGGCCAATGATAAAGAAATTAAAGTGAGACCTTAATCAAAAGTATTTTAATTTGATTCTTTGGCTATAAATAGTAGGCTTTCTTCCAACAATTTTCACACCCAAAATGATTTCGGTTTTTCCTTCTTTCTTCCTATGAATCTCTAAGTTAGAATTTTACTATCAGGGAAAATTCATCCCAAGTTCTTATTTTCTACCCGTAAATACCCAAAAACTTTTATTGTGCAGAAATTATCCATTCAGCCCTGCACCTTAGAAAAATCATAACTAATTGTAGAAAAATCCTTTTTGATCAAGGTTAACGGCTAAATTCTCCTCATGATGTCCTCTAACTTTTATACGAAGAAATGTTTTTCAAATAATGTTACTTAGAAGGTCAAAATTCCGAAATCGTAAACTGCTGTCTGAAATCCGAAACTAGGTTTTATATTTTTCAGAATTATTTTGCATAGAAAACCTTTGGATATTCCTTCCCATTTGGGTACACATATTCCTAGTGATGTTAGGGATCAGTTGCCACAAAGAATATTTGGAAACAAAGTTCATTTGGATATCCGATCAAAGGTAAACTCGAAACTACGACGATTTTCAGCTTATTTTACATTCTGTAAGTTCTTTGTTTATGATTGAAAATAATCATCATAATTCCATGATTGATAACTCACACATGACTCTTATAAGATATAGCAATCGTTAGAATCACTTTAATATGATTTTTATTCACGAATTAATATTTTTGATATTTTTCAATCGTATATAAAGAGTGTATTTATTATGTTTAACATATCCTTACATAAGTTTAATAAGATCATCACATGTACTTTTGAGGTCTAATCTTCTTATATGATTATGTATCGTAACTTAAATATTCTTTGATCATTTACCTTGATTATATTTACGTATTAATATTTTTATAAGTTATAAATACTAGGTAATGTAATTTAAGATAATTTTGAAACATAATATTATAACTAAGTTATACAAATTACTGGATTGCTTCATAAGATAATTGTTTGATGTCATGATTCCTGTAATTTTAGTTGTACAAGAGACTTAAAGAACGATGTTCCATAAATCAGCTAAGTAATATATTTTAAAGATTTGTTATGTATCAAATTAAATAGTTTATCAAACTATACTTGATATTATTGTATACTTACCATTTGAAATAATTTTCTAACATTAGAAAAATTATAACTACAATTTTAAATATAAATATATGGTTGCTTAAGATAAATCTTGAGATATAAGTTATGTATACAAAGTATATTTGATATACAACTTAACCTTACGACTTCAAAGTTTATCGCGTAAGATTTTCATCAATGATATGTGTTATTTACTTAAATTAGTATCATCAAGTTTCATCAACACGAAAGTTGAATAGTACATATGTTTATAGTGGTAAGTTATGATTATTCAGTTAACTGATATTATCTTAATGATATTAAAGGTTTGACAAATTAATCAACGACGCGCAAGATTCTCCGTACAAATAAAGGTGAGGTTCGATTTTTGATTTTGTTCTGGCCGAGTTTGGCATCCTGCCTGAGGAACTAGGACAAACAAGACATTACCCCATTACCAAATCACAAACAACCTATTATTCACTGTATTCTTATTTTTGCATCTTATCTCATATCATAACATGATTTCCCTACTCATCGTTAAATCCTACTCAACCATTAATTATTTATCATATATTAATTTATAATCATTGTAATTCGCCATTATCTCGTTTGCTGGTTCTTGAACTGTGCAAAGAGCAACGAACTATGTTCGGGACATGTAGCTCAAGGAGCAACGGATATTATCCGGTTTACTAGCTAATTTGATTATCACCCATTGGGATGCCTTTGGGAAGTTGGGCCCAGGGATTGAGTCGATTTATACCGAGCAGTAAGGACTGGCAGTTTAAGTAATCTCGCTTGATACCCATTTATCCAGGCACCGCTTGCAGTCAGGAGTTGGCTGTAACCCTCGTGCTGGATTGGCATGTTCTTGAGCATGTCACCTATTTTGTTTGCGAGGTTGCTCCTCGTTGGGAGCTATAAGGTAGTATTTGGAAGTATAAAGTTGGATTGGTTTACTCTTAACGCACATGTTCATAGACTATTTTCAGAATATTCCGATACCATTGTTACATCAAATTATCTTGTTAAATTATTTCTATCGGTAAGATCACTCCTAGAAATATATCAATCGAATCACTATCAATTCTTGCATTGCCACTTGTTTTGTATGAATCTCACTAAGTCATCAAAGACTTATTCCTCGCTTTTTCCTGTCTGTCCATTTCTCAGGATAAGATCGACGTGGCAGCATGGACTACATGAATAATTTCTCCAATCTTGCCTTTTGGAATATTCATGTAATTGAAAATGACTAATCATGGGTACGCAATTATTAAAGTGTCAACTTATTTGTGTTTTCCAAACTTCCGCTGTGTATATTAAAGTCATTTTTTGTCATTATGTGTATGGTTGATCATGGACAGTGACACCCCTTCCTACGAGACGTGTTTTAGTCTGAGATAGATGAAGTGTCTGGCCAACGCTGAACCAACTCGAATCGGAGCGCGACTCATGGTGCGCGACCGTCACATAGGTTGTACTCGAGAATGCATAAAGCCACACAACATAACGGTAGCACTAGATTGTGTAAAACCAAGCAACATAATGGTTGCAGCGAGTATGTAACATCCTAGACCTAAGCTGTGCTGAAGAACGTGCAAAACCACGTGATGGGAAGGTAGCACTTAAGTGTGTAACATCCTAGACCCATGTGTCAATCAAGAAAGCGTAAATCCATAAAAATGATGGGTACCACTTGAATACGTAACATTATAGACCCATGATGTATTCAAGAAAGAGCCAATCTTAAGAGAAAATTGATGAGCTATGGAAATCAAGCAATAAAAAACGACGCATGAAGACAAACACAACGCCATACACAATATGCAACGAGTTATTACCGAGTACAATGCCCTTAAGGATCAAATCTTGCCTTACGCACCTACATGGTGTCTGAACTAGATTGAGCGTAGCGCTCATCTATATCACGCCTCTCAAAAAGAAGTCGTGCACTACAGGTGCACATGCCTAACACACCTACTCGATGTCTGAACTAGACCGACCGTAGCACTCATCTAAAGCACACTTCTCAAAAAGAAGCCGTGCACTACATGCTCACATGCCTAACACACCTACTCGATATCAGAACTAGATCGAGTGTAAAACTCATGTAATGCATACTCTCTAAAGAGGTCATGCTAAACATGCATTATTACCTAAACTAATATAAGTAAGATCGAGCCTTGCTCATCTACTGTTATGAGGATATACAACCCCTCCACGCTTCACAAAGACTATTCGTTGTACTGTTAATTGAGTTACGTAAAGTCAAAGTCTAAGAAACATTTAACATCTCCTCCACTCAAGAAGATTGAAAAAGCAAAAAGTCACTTAATCATTCATGACAAGTCGACAACAAACAATCAAAGAATAAGCAAAGTAGAAAGAATATAAGAATTATTCAACGATTCGGCAAGACTAAAAATGGAAACATGCTAAAGACATAATATCCACAATGATAATGAGCATACACAATATGTTTTGGATCCTAATGCCACCAACAAAAAATATGAATGCGAATATTCAAACATAACGCCACATATCGGCGGGAATAACCAAAAGGTTCCAATACCCATAAACATCACAAAGTACTAAACAAAGTACAGACAGAATGACACATACACCAGAATACGAGTCAACATGGCTAAAAATATGAGCCAATGCTCAAACGGCGGGCTCACACGGTGCATCTATGATCTTGTTTGTGTCGATCCTTGAATTAACCTGTCTCTGGACTGGTAGCGTCTCTAACTCCTTCTCGAATGTAGGAGTATCCACTAAACAACGAAAACTACCCTTCTCACACACTATGTCCGCAGTTGACTCACTAGTGACATGAGACTCGACGAAGTTCAACACAGTGGAGCTCGAATCAGATATCGTGACTATAGGTATATCTTGTAAAATGGAACGAGAACAAGAAATTTATGAAGAATTTACCTCATGAGTGCTAAGGGCAGCAACAAGTGACGTTGTATGAGCCATAACGAGCAATGTATGCTCTGAGATCACAAATATGCTGAGAGTAGTTGGATCTGCCGCAGGTTACTCCATTAATCCTATGCCTCCTTGGCTGGAACCTCATCTATGTCAACACTATTAGGAATCTCCACATCCATAGCCTGGGGATCCATGTCGCTAAGCCGACCTCCGAACCTATTAAAGGCGTCATGTGAAGAAGCCTGTGGGATAACAGTACTGGTGAATAGGTCAAGAATGAATAGACACTAAATACTCCTCATGCTCCAGTCTGCATCCATAACAATAGTTGGTCGGATTAAATTTTGGGCCACCATTCTCGAAGAGCAAAACATCCCCTACACATTCGTCGTAGCTCTTGTTGTTGTCACCAATAGCTCTCATTTCAACAATACGTCTCGAAGTCTCAAAGACTAAGAAGTCCTCAACTACCTTACCCTTACGGTCATCATTTAGTGTCTGTTAATAACGAGGGCAAGAAGTGAGCTACACTCAAAAAAGTTGGGTACACAAATAAGAAAGACAAGCCTAAAGGAAATCTCAAAAGAGAAACACTTATCGCAACTTTTCCTTTCTTGAAAGCTTTAACTAGTTCCTTTTTGGCAATCACAAGCTCTACTTCCAATCTCTTGATGGTAGCATCACGCTCTCGAGCAACTAGGAAATCCTCCTCCAAAGTTGCTCTCTGCTTAAAGGCGGAATACAAAAAATAATACAATCTTTGGGTCTTTGCAAGCTCCTCATCCAAGTGCTCTTCAGCAGCCTTGATCTTATCATCATGGTCTACCATGTTCTTATCAGCACGCCTAACTGCAATGACTTCCTTCTCCATGGATTTCTCGTGCTCTTACTATTTGGTCAACATGCTATCATATTGTTGATAAGAACTCTAGTGGCCAACATGGACTTAAAGTGCAAATAACCAGTAAGTCGACAAATTCAGCGAATAATTTTCTAAGCAAAGCAAAGTAAAAAGAGGACAGAACGGATGCTTATCATTATATCATAATGACTAGAAAAACACCTTAAACCATCGGATCCTCCAAGGGTAGCAATGAACTAGGTTTTATTCAGGTGCGACGTGCTGCTCCCTATGAGCTTCAAAGCATAAGAGTAAGTTAGCTCCTCAATGGGTCTCGATTTAGTACTCCGACGCACTATATCATCATGATGATCTTCTGGATCACCGGCAAGAAATGCAGTTTTCTTCCAACTAGTAAGGCGAATGAACCGAATAGAAATACTAGGGCCCACAATTGGCTCAGTACTAGATATTTTCTTCTTTCCGGACTCATTAGTACCTTATTATGCAATTGCTTTTCCATTATTTTTGGCCTTTGCCTGAGCGACAACCTCCCTGCCAATTTCTTGGCTTTGGGGTCATAAGGAAAATGAGTGGGAGAATCTACAGTAATACGAGGGAAATATCGAGATCCACCTCTACCTCGAGTAGCTCAGAAGTACTTCTTGGTCTAACCTCATGAAAAGGCGGATCTGCCCCTATCTCACTAGACTCAAGGCCATCTACACCTTGATCTGCACTTGCATGTAGATCAACTCCAGAGGAACACACTCCTCAACAACATCCGTTATGGGACTACCACCTCGCGATCCAGTATCTTCACGTGGTGAATCTCTCCTCTCATTAAGATTCTTTGAAATATGAGGTACACCGACCATATCATCATCAAGTGCAACACTAGCACCACGGTCCTAACCTCGGCCACCTCTGCCTCATCCACATGAATTACCAAGTGTTGTCATAAAAGGCTTCTAGGCCACTAGACTTGCGTACGAGAATGGTTATTATGCCTTGCATCTATTAGTTTAAAATACACTCACCAAGGCGAGCCCATTTCAAACTAGGGACTTACAATACCTCAAAAACGCAAAAACATAATAGCTATTACACGAAACAAAGGGAGTGAAGAGGCAATATTCACTTGATCAGGCTAGCCCAAAATACATGCCAAGACGATGTCCAAGTGACATGACTCTCAAAATGGCATAAAGATCGCTTTGGATGGCCTAATATGACACATCATGAGCCACGTTGGAGCCCGCATCAGATAGAACGACGTGGCCCAATATTGGGCACGTCGGCCCAAAATAATGTTCCACGTCACACAATCTAACCACATGTACCCCCGAAAAATGGAACGTTAGTTCAAAATTCGATGTGGCACATCGATCGAATTTTGACCAAGTCGATCAAAGTTTGACCATGTTGATCAACGACGCCGCTTTAATCAACTAACCAATGTAGAGGGAGCACACAAAAAATCGACGTGTTCCCTTGTCTCTAGCCTCCTTAGTGGTGGTCTCCACTCCCCAAGGCCTTCCCCACCTCTATAAATACCCCCGTATTCCTTCATTTGAAGGGTTGGACTTTTGGGAGCTCATGAGTGTGTGCTCTCTCTCTCTCTCTAGAAAAGCACGTCAAACATCCACGTCAACTCTTAAATTGGCATGCCAAACTGATCAAGGTTGACACGTTCGCCTTTTGTGGCACATCAAACGTGTACGTCAAGTACATAAACCATTTTACCTCTACTTTTCCATAGACATGACTATGTCGATAATTGGATAAGTACGAGATGAATTTGACTCATAAGTCAACAATATGAACTTTGACTGTTGATTTAACTACCCCGTAGTGCAAATCACCCGACATCCGAATACCGAGCTCCCATGACGCTCGATGACTAAAAGCATCGAAATGAAACAAAAATGATCTCCAAGCGAGACTAACACCATCCGGGGTTAATTTAACAACCATTAGGGCCCCGTAAACAAAATGAACACCCTGCAGGGTTAGTCAAATCGAGCCTAAAGGATAGATAAATGCACTCAACTTCTAAGCTAAGCGTGACATCTCCTCAGACCATACAGTGTGCATGATTGAATAATAAACTACGCCCGACTTGATTCTCTCTTCTTAGGGAGATACGTATGCATCTTAACCACGTGTTGAGTTCAGTCGCAAGCACGCAAAACCTGTATCCTCCCCAAGAGTAGGTTTTCTTTCTTATTAACTTTTCACATCTGACTTTGTTCCTCTTAGTGCAGGTTTCCATCGAACCAAAAGCTCTTCTCGTATTGCCTATAAGGTGCGAGAGAGTCTAGTGAGGGAAGTTGCTCGACATTAACGAATATACCATGCACCATCGAGATAGATGAATAAACACGAAAACATAAAGTCTTATTCAAAACATAAGAAATCCCATAGGTTCCGATTCAATTTCACCTTAACTTTAAACATAAGGAATTAGCTTCTCATGATCACAATTTCAAAATCACAACTCAAAAGAGAATCATAATGAAAGAAAGGAGGAAAGATAAACTCTCAATCCCAGAGGGATTTGGCGTCTCTGTCTCGCACGAGTTCCCTCTTGCACAACCCCCATGGGCTCCCATCCACAACCTCGCACGGGTTCCCTCTCGAACAACCATCAATATTGAGCTTAAGCCACCCATATTCGGTTTCACCCATGTGGCCACCTTTGCATCTTTCTCCTTAGGCCCAATTTTTTAAAATTCCACCTTCTACCAACACCCTAATTTCCATACCAATGGATTGGAATACATACAATTCTAATAGTATCAACATACCTTGGAGATTTTTAAAATAATCTTTGCAACATTCATCTTTAATTCCCTGTGCTTGAAGTCATTCCTTTCTGCCCATAAGAACCAACCAAGAAAAGTGGGAATAATACCCCTAATATGTCGTGGTTTCACCTCTTCTGTCTAAACACTTCTAGCCACATCAAAGGTACCACACAACCCAAATTTGATGCCAAAGGCAGCAAAGTAGAACCGTCTAGCAACTTGACTCGACCAAAGAATGTGATCAAAAAACTCCACCTCCCTACAATATTGGCACTTAGATACCAATTCAACTCCCTTATTATGCAGTGTAAGATCCGAGGGGATCCACCCATCTACTAACTTCCACCAAAAGAAACCAATATGAGGCATAACCACCCGATTCCAGTACCACTGTGATCCTGAAATCTTATCATGAATCTTCCTACAACACTCCAATGCAACTTTGGTAGAAAACCTACCATCCGTCGAATGCTACCAAATAGCCCGATCCTCCAACTCGGTCCATACCCGAATGCTTTTGATTTTATTCACCCAATCTTCAACAAACCCTCTCCTTTATCTTGTTAACATTCAATTCCCGATCCAATCAAAAATTCACCACTTTGGCGTCAACCAATTTGGATATCTGCATGTAATCACACAAAGGCCCCTCTTCACACCAATGATCAAACTAAAAGGAAACATCCTCTTTACAAGTAACAAAAATATACGTTGTTGGCTCAAGGTAAGATCCATCCATTCAGATTTGAATCCCCTCGGACATACTTAGTCTTGTAAAACTGATGGACAGTCAAGACCTGAGCCTTATGGGCCTAGCGGGCACACCTCTGAGCGCTAATCTCTCCAAAGGTGTTGCTCCAGAGAAACGCTTCGGCAATTTCCACCCTCTGCTGAGCGGACACCTATATAAGCCAAAAAGAAAATTAACAAGGAAGAATAAAAGAATGCATAGATACAAAAGATATAAAATTCTTCACCTCATTTAGGCCACGGGAATAGCCAACTCCCTCGGCGCGTTTAGCTTTCTCCCTCTAAGCCGCAACCTCCTTCTCGAGTTTGGCAATCCGCTTTGCCAGCTCTCCTTTGCTAGCCGAAAGGTTGGAGACTTGTGATTGAGGCTGGTCCACAGCTTCCCTCGCCTCTTTCGTCGCTTCCCTATCGGCATTGGCTATCGCGGCATAATCCTTGACCTTTTGTAAGGCCTTATCCTTCGCTTCAAGGGTAGACCTTAAGGCATCCGAGTATCCACCATGGAACTCCGTTGCATCCCGGGGCAACCCACTTGCAGACGCCTCGTGAGTGCAGACTAGAGCCGCAAACATGGCATCCACTATTCCGCCACCCTAAAAAATAATAATAAACAGTTAAAATTTGCGAAACCAATACTGCAACACTACAATCAAGAGGGAATATATTGTATCGCAGTCAACATATGAAGTATGTTTCGCTCCACAATTCTCCTCTCCTCCGCAGACACTGGATGCGGAACATCAAGGTTAGGAAATAGGACCTTTAGGGCCTCAATGGCCGCACTTTCAGAAAGTTCGTACCCACCTACGTGGGCACGTGGACCTTGACTAGGGCCTATTCCACCATTCAGCCCCTCCACAGGACAAGAACCACTCCCAGCAGTAGGACCCAACGTTCGCGCAACAGGGGGGATAACGACCACAGTTTGAGAACGAGTCTGATGGACTCTTCTCCTCT
Organism: Linaria vulgaris; assembly: GCA_948329865.1. Lineage (NCBI taxonomy): Eukaryota > Viridiplantae > Streptophyta > Magnoliopsida > Lamiales > Plantaginaceae > Linaria > Linaria vulgaris. The sequence continues at coordinate 54,745,169 of OX415249.1, read as the reverse complement.
TCGCCTGGGCAGCAGCCTCGACATTATCACCTGGGCCACCCGCCATACTCTCTAAAATCAGCGGCAGACACGGTATCACGATTCCCTCCAAGAACGTCCTCAAAGAGGTCAGTCTGAGAATTAACTTGGACAGAAGCCGAAGGCTCGGCAACGACTCTCTTCCCCTTGCTCTTCTTCTTCCTCGGAGGCAGAATCTCGCGAGCGGTAGTTGTGTGGGAGCTCGCTGGCTCAGCACCAATAGCTTGATTCATGTGGGCATGTCAATCCATGATATAATTAACTGCAAGAATATCACACTAATTAGAATTTTCATTATGTAAACACGAAATACGAGATCATCTTAAGACACAAAGTTATATCAAGTGTCATTCTCCCGTTATACGAAACCGGGGACAAACCAGCTAAAGATAAAATGCGATTTTCTACCAATTTTTTAACGTTAAACTGGTGCTCGTGCACCAAATTTGGAATAAAATTGCAATCCCACGATATCGCGACAATGCCAAGAGGTATCGCAACCCTACTGCTGGTAAACCAATCGCGACGATAAGTTTTAAACTTGTCCTCATAGCTCTCTTTGATATAGAAATAGCGCTTCTTCCAGTTCTTCCCATAACCAGTAGCCTCACCATTCAAAAATTTATGACGCCTTTGCGCCTTAATATGGTAAAAACCCTCCTCCCTCCTAGCGACCTCGAAAAGAGCCCAGAAGTCATTGTGACTCTGAGGCTCACGTAGTGCCTTCATCACGATTATGAAACCCATCAGGTGGCCATATGAATTTGGCGTAAGTTGCCCCGATACAAGGTCGATAGACCTCAGGAGCATCTTCAGCTCCATCGGAATAGGGAAGCGCATCCCATTCAGAAGCTGGCCTACAAAAATTGTCAAATGCCCGGGACGTGAAGTATGCATGTTGTCATTTAGACAAGGAAGAACTATCTTATAACTATTCGTGATATCGAATTTATCGCGAAGCTGTTTGCGACTATGCTGCAGATGTGAGACATAAAAATCATATGTCATCCCTGGTACCTCGGCATAATCATCAAACTCCCTATTGATGTTTTTTGCATCCTCGTTGACTTCACTAGAGGCACGGTTATCCTCAGATGACGACGATTGTGAATCATCATCTTCATTTTGAGACGTCACCCTTTCAGCGTTAACACCGGGATTATTACCCGCAGGTCAATTGGCAGAATCTATTTCAATTGGCTCGTAATTGTCTCCTACAGCTATGTTCGAACCCGCGGGAGCACTAGAAGGACCCACCACAGAGTTCCTCAAACGAGAGCTCGAGCCGCTACTCGACTCACTCCCAGAAGCTGACTCAGAACTCACCATAGTGGTCGAGAAAGAACTGAAATAAATAAAAAGAAAAAGCTGACTATGCGCGAATACGTCACTCTCGACTCTCGCAACGCGATCGCGACATATCTAAAACGATTACTTACTAAGCGTTTATAAATAAACACCAAGCAATCAAGAACATAACAAATTACATTGATTGAATATGCAAGAGGAGCAACGGTTGTTCGAACGATTTGCTTAAAAAAGAAAGCAGAGAAACAAAGTTAAAAATGAGGGGCTAAACCTACATATTAAGCTAAAAGTCACAGTATTTTTCTAAGGCATTAGATCGAATGCTCCCCGTTCGATGCATTAAGCATCGAACGGAAGATGTTCGATCCATCTCGCATCGAACCGTGTCCGTTCGATGTTACTTACGTTTGTGAGTAAGTTTGCCATAAGAGAAATGAACATCTAAGCAACCTTTCCCTCTTATATAAGCATCGAAAAGGCCCATCAAGCCCATTAAAAAAGGGCATCGAATCGCCACGATTCGACACGATGTTCAAACATCGAACACCACTGGTTCGATCCACAATCAATCCGGGAAAGATCCGCATCGAACTATCACTGTTCGATGCAATTGAACATCGAATACTACACGTTCATTCGCAACTTTAACATTTACAAGGAAATTTACGAACTAATATAATGGGATCCGCTCAAAATAAACCTATGATTAAGAATATCTCAAACCAGTACAAAAAACCTACCAAGGTTGCACTCATCTAACCGCCTCCCAATCAGGGGCATGATTTTAAACGAAAAACGAAAAGAGTTTCGGAACTTGGAACCCGATCTCTCTTCGAGACTACCTCCCAATCGGAGGCATGATTTTCAAAATAAAAAACAACGGGTGACAAATCACGGACGTATTTCATAAGTTTGGAAGCCGCTCTCAGATCGACACCATTTCCCAAACTGGAGGGACTATGTGATGGAGATATTTTAGGATTGGCCTAATGTCATACATTGGCCCGCCCCAGCAAAGGTAGCCCGCTAAATAGTACATCGAACACCCCTTGTTCGATGCGGAATGAGCATCGAACCACTACGGTTCGATGCACTTTCTTCAACTGCCAATGGGGCCCGCGGGACAGGTGTTATAAATACCTCGTCCGCTTACATTCTCGGCACGCATTCAAGACTCACTCGAACCTAACCAACATCGAACTTTGATCATTCGATACGTTCTTAGACCGAATTCAGAGCGTTCGACACGGAAGCATATCGAAGACACATCATTCGATACTCTACACTACATCGAATCAAGCATGTTTGACTTACGTCAGTTCGACACGGGACCACTACAATTCCATTACTGTCGAACAACCTAGGTTTGATACATCAGCATCGAACGCCATCCGTTCAACGCACAACTTAGACTAGAAATTTATTTGTAATACCTAGTAAGCTTGTATTAGGTGTTCTGGACCAAACTAGTTCGATTATCTATTGATAGTATTATTTTGACTATTTATATCTTAATTATATCCTTTTTTAAAGACCAAAATAAGCTATAAATGTGAGGAGAAAGGAAAAGATGTTGAAGACAGTAAGAGAAGTATGGGTGACGATCCTCACACTCTGACCTCAATTAATAAAGAAAGGATGAGTGATTACTGCACTCCAACGGATACAAAATAAAAAAAAAATATTAAGATGATGACGAGTCAACTCCAACTAATAAGCAAATTGCTATGTTGTCAAATGTTGATCAATCACAGATTTCATGGAACCTCATATCTTATTAATAGATGTATGTGTATATTAATATTGGAGACGTATAGCCTCAGTGTTCATGTTCCGATATAAAACTAAAAACATTACCAGCAATATAAAATTTATTCCCATTTAAATATTTTCTATACAAATTAAATCATGAAATGCATTCTCTTAGAAGGATAGTTCCGCTTAGAATATAAATCAATGTTATTCTATCAAAGCATCAAATGTTTAAATTTCCTGGAGGCGCACTCGAATTCGTTCCAGGATCTATTGGATAGTTTTTATGAGTTTTCTAAGACTACTTTTATAAATCTTATCTTACTTCATCACAGTCACGTACAGTTCGTTAAGAGTGATTAAGCCGTGTGATATACAGAGACTGCATTTCCAATCTATCTCTGCGTTTTCAACTTTTATCTCGTGAGAAGCGTTTAATTATAATTTCACGTACACAGAACCTTCATATTCATTTATTTGATAAAAATATGATGACGTCAACATCACATGTGAAATATGCCTAAGAGTGCAAGAAATACTGGTAACGTTTCAACTATGATGCAAGGATATTCCAAAAAAATGATCAGTCAATGTCGGATACGGATCGAATATCAATACTTTTCGGATACTTTTTGAATACGTATTGGATACACTATGTGGCGTATTCTGCATTAAAAATAATTACAAAAAATGAATACACGTATCGGATACGATGTGAGGCGTATCCAAGGAGTACCAGCAATTTATAAGAGTAGTGTGGTACTTTTCTTAAACTAGAAAATGTCCAAAAAGAACCAAATTGCAATATCTTTTCAAAAAAAATAAATATAAAATCGTGAAAACCCTTTATTTCAAACCAAAATAAAAATAATACGCAAAGTTTTGATATGTTTTATAATAGTGTGCGACTAATAACTCTGCAAGTGATTAGACATAATATTATTTGATATTTTTATTTAAATTATCTCCTTATATATAATTATTAATATTAAATATTTGACGTAGAGCATACGTATCGTATCTTGTAAATTTAAAAAAAAAAGCGTATCTACGTATCTGTATCCAACGAATACCGATACTCGTATCCGTATCCGTGCAACCTAGTTTCTCAACAATCTTAAAAAGAAAAGAAAAATGATAACTTAATAATTAACTACAACTTAAGGGTCATCCAAGATTGATCTTACTTGAAAAAAAAAGGAAGAATTACACAAACTACCCCTAAAGTATGGGATAATTACACAAACCACCCATCATATTTGAGAAATTACACAAACTACCCTTATAGCCAATTTCTCGTATAAAATTATTTAATTTTGTTGAATGTAAATAAAGTATGGGGTAATTACACAAAATTTATTTTGCACAAGAAATAAGAAATAAATTAAAATAACTCGGAAAATAGACATTTATTTCTTTTTAAAAGACAAAAAAAGAAATCTTTAAAATTAAAATTAATTTTTAGCGGATTTTAGTTTCTACTATGATTTCAAGTTGTACGGTTGTGTTAGTTATCTTTATTTTTTTGACATAAGGGTAGTTTGTGTAATTTCTGAAATATGAGTGGTGATTTGTGTAATTACCCCATACTTTAAGGGTAGTTTGTGTAATTCTCCCAAAAAATAATTACAAAGATCAGCTACGTTATATATGACTTCAAATTATTCCATATACGACAAGCCTTATGCAGTAAACTTTCTAATACATGCAGGTTTGAAAGCTTGTCCACATGAAATTGGAGGTTAAAGTCAATTTGTTCAGTAACCTAACAACCAATTATTGGACGTTGACTGCTAGCGACATTAAAAAACATGAACGAAATATATTTACAATGGTGAGTTACGCAAACTGCAAACATAAGGAAGCAAATCAGATCAAATCCAATAGTGAGAAGAAGTCAAACAAGTAAATTGCCACATGGAGCAATAGAGAGGTCCAGATCAAGTTCACGACTTTGTTGTGAAGAAGAATTATTAGACTTTCTAGAATATGTAGACATGGCTTCACTCACTTCACTACTCTTCGTAGAAATTGAATTCATGAATTTGGACTGAGTACTACTAGTATTATTATTATTGTCATATGTATTATTGTTAGGCAAACATAGAGAGAGTGACAATTCGCATCCGGCAGTGTTAAGATTGTTGTTGTCGGGCTTTGAAAAATCACCGACACTTCCATCTTCCTCCTGCAAAAACAACCAATTTTGCACTTCATGTGTTAAGACACAAATTGTGTGTTATCACCACAACTAAGTGAGACACAAAATAACTCAAAATGTAGGAAAATATTCTTCAGTTGGGACAAAGATTATGCACTTATTCTTACAAGAGCATAATATATTCAATAACACAAAACGCATACACTTGATTTGTTATTGGCTCTACCAAAACATAGAAATGCATAAAAAGAACAAAAAAGAAAATTTATTAATTAGGAGAACTAAAAGCTAAAACTTTCAGTCCCAAGTAAATTAGGGTAGAGTACGGATTAAAAGGAAAATCAAAGTTGATAATTAACAAAAAACAAATCTTATTGGATCTTTAGACCACGTACAAAGAATAAGACTAAAAATGCATGCAAGTTTTAATTTTTTATAAGAACTATTTTCTAGCGTTTAACCCACCAATGATGACATCCACATTGCCTATATTTTTTAAAGAAGATAAAAATGGGACAACAAACTACTATTATTATATATATAGATAGATAGATAGATATAATGTTAATGATTGCAATGCATGGCTTAAGAGTATTCACCGTACCCCTGACGTTTATATTCTTCGTTTAATTTGATAGGTATTTTAATTTGTGACTGCAATGAAAGTAAAGTGGGAAATGTCATAAATTTCTAAAATCTGCTTAGGGTCCCGAAATCAAAAAATTGTCATTAGTGAAGCTAATTAAGACCCAAGGCATTTTTACATATTGGTTGACTTCTAAAAAAACATACTCTTTTTTCTGCTGATGATAAGAAAACATTTTCTATAAGAATACAAAATGATTAATCTCCTAGTTTTTGTATCTCTAGTACTTGAGTATACAGATTTGGAAACAATGTTAACACAAAAACAATAATTAAGTTACTTGTAGGTCTGAACTTCTAAGAGAGCTGTCCCGGCCCTTAGAACAGTAAAGTAGTGGTACTATTTCAGTACATTAATGGCTACTTTGGAATTACTGTTGCACATAAAACAAAAACCATAACCCACAATGTGTCATTTAAATTTACCAGTCAAACCACAACAACTTTCCTATAGCAGTACAAATATATATGTAAAATATTGATGAATACAGATAAAGGAGAATAGTTCACGTTTGTAGTGTATAAAAGCATAATACCGACTTTAAACTATTTGCTATATATTGAACTTTTTAAAGTACTTGTATTTAATTTGTATTGAAAATAAATGGTTTGGAAGTGTTTCTTTGAAACAATATTATAAATTGATTGACACAAAATAGCCAAATATTATCGAAGTAAATGAGAGAGTCTATTATTTTATTAATTAGAAGAAGAGAGGGTTTAATGTTGTTATTATTATTATTATTATTATTATTATTATTATTATTATACCTTTTGAAAGTGGGATTGTAGTAGGAGAGAGGGAATAAATTGTTGAATCTGAATTCTGAAAATACTCTTTTCCTCTTCTTGTTTCAGCTTTATCGATCCATATGTCTGCACGCAATCATCATCACTACTACTGTACGGATCCCTCACTACTACTGACTCATCATTTCTTCTTTGTCTGCATTCTCCCACAAATTAAAAAACCAATTAGTATTAGTTTAGTTTTTATTCAATAATAATAATAATACGTAGGCACGTAAACTTAATTAAACAATAATGAAGCTGAGAAGATTATAATTATAATAATTTATATATATGTATGTACGTAAAGCTAAGGCGAATCCTTTTCGTTTCTCGCCACAACCCTTTTTGAAATTTGAGTTTGAAAAGTATGCATGGGGTTGGATATATTCACCTTTTTGTAAGAAGAGGAGAATTAACAACGGACTGATGATAATCATCATCACGAGACTGCTTTCGTTCGTGTGTAAGGCTCCTATCTGAAACGGACGTTAACCAACCAAATGTCTAAATTAATATAAATTATGCTTTTAATACGACGTAAAAACAGAACTATATATATCACTAGCTGCATTTATATGAGGAGGAAAGAAACATGTTTTTGAACTGGATTTCTGAATATAGTGATAGTTTTGTTAAATATGCCACTATTGGAGAATTTCAGAGGTTTGTAAGAGCACGATATATGCTTTCCGGTAAAATAAAAAGACCCTTTCTTGGAAAAGATAATTATTATAAGTAATAAATGAAGTGTGATATCGCTAGCTGTTCCATTAGGAGAAAACTTGTAGACATGATGCTACATATATAAAAAGGTTGATGTTTAATGGTGTATAAGTACAGTAGTACTATTTTCAAAAGATTAGTTCTCAACACACACATACCTAGTCGGCCACCATCACTCTTCATGCTTCTGTACATCTATCAAACAAGAAAAAAGATATTAATTAAAGAGTTAAGCTTTTCATACAAGATTAAAATTAAAAGATAAACTATTTCACATTTATTTTAAAGAGGGCGAAATTAAACTTGTAAAAAACTAAAAAGAAAAGAAGAAGTGAACCTGTAGATGGCTTTTAACATGAGAAATTGTGAGGCCTCTAACATCCATTAACTGAAGAACAAGCTTGGGAGTTGCCTCTGCAAATGTAAATAAAAATTAATGAAGCCATTATTAAAAAGTTTATACTTAGTGGAAAAATATACATATATATAAATGAAATGAACATACTATGTTGACCTCCAAGGGTGTGGATGGCATTAAGAAAGCATTGGTGAAGTTGAGGAGTCCATCTCAGACGAGGAACTTTCGATCTTATATATTGTCGAACACCATTACTATTATTAATATTCCTTCCATTTCCATTTCCATTTCCACTTCCATACCCACCACCACCACCCATCATAATCATCAATATTTCAAACAACAAAACTAATAAATATTCAAATGAAAAGAAGGAAATAAGGAATGAACGAAAGAAGAAAAAGGCCAGCAGCTGGTTTGTTTTATTTATATAGGAATTATGAGTTATGATGATGATAAGGAAATGTCACGAGACAAATGGTATAAAATTAATATTGACTGCAAATTCCTCCTAAAGGAGAATTGAAGGCTATATATTTAGGTAGCTAGAGCTAGTGCTACGTACAACTCGTTATAATAATGTGTTTAATAAAATTGTGATTCTGTTTCTGAAAAGAGAACAATTCTGATCACGAGCTTTCTGAAATTCTGATCACTTTATTTTTACCCGAAATCATTACAAATATAGGTCCAGTCCAACTGCTGCGCTAGCTGCCGTGGACTCTCTCTCTATCTATGCTGCTGCTTGCCTGCTTTGACTCTACGCTCTTTCTCTCTCTCTACAAACCCTGCAACCTTCTCATCATTACAAAACTACAACAATACCTCTTCATATTTATAACCACTTACTTATATATCAAAAATTAAATAAAAATAACCACTTACTTATTACTCTTTATAATACCAAAAAAAAAGAAGAGAAACAAAAAACACTTATGTTTAGAGTCATGATATAGACATAGCAAAATCCCTAATTATAGAGCAATTATTCGTTGTTCACTATTATACCCTTTCATATTATTTGTGTGATTTGCTTTCGTTCTTATTATATGCTAATAATAATGAGCTAAATCTATGGAAGCTTGACTCCAACATATTTCTTTCCTAACTATGGAGAATTTATTATATACATCTCTTGTATGTACAACCGAAGGTTGAGATTAAAAGGAGATCCCTAATAAATTGCAGAAATAACCACCCAACACCTCATCACCATTGTGTATTGGTAGTGAATGCACAGCGGCTGCACCTAATTATCTCTCCTAACTATGACATAAACTGTTTATTACATATGAATAAATTTCTTATTTCTTTATAACTTAGTTAACTATATAATTAACCTCATTACAAAAATGCTTTTATTTTTCGAATGTACCTCATTAGTCATTACATAAATGTACAAGTCATATGTAATCTTCATATATCTAAATATCTATTTATATAAGTTACTTAATTACTTTGTTAAATATATAATTAATGGTATTCGTTACATAATTTGACCACTGATGAGTCCTTTTCATTTTTTTTAAATGTTTCAATTTCGACTACTTATAGTTGATAAACTCAAACAAACAATATATTGATAAGTATTAATTGTTGGAGATTTCTTCATCTGAAGTATAATTTTACTAAGAGTTTAAGTAATTATAGATGTAGTAATTAGATTTTTTTCGGATACGAAAATGAAAAGGAAAATAATAATTAAAATTCTTATACCGTTCTCACAATATTGAATGATGCACTTAAATTTGATTCTAATAGTAAGAATATCATTCCTTGAATTGTGAGATAAAATTCCTATAATTAAGGATACTACTTATTTTAAATTTTATAGTTGTAAAATGATAAGGGCAAAATTGAGATTTTATAAAATTTTGTGAGATTTAGCTCTGCAAATAGGGAATTTGCTTCGTCTATATCATTTGCCTTATTATTATTATTATTATTATTATTATTATTATTATTATTATTATTATTATTATTATTATTATATATTAGAAACAAAAAGGTACCGTTTCATAAAACTTTTTTTTCTCCCATTTATAAGATTCGTGCAATAACACTTTCTAGGAATTTTAAGTTGACTATTGTAAACGTGTCCTCGAAAATTAAACTTTGATTGGACATGCCTTGCATATCTTTAGTTAGCAGGGGGTTATAGGTTTGGTAAAATTACACATACCTCTCCTCTAATTTGAAAATTACAATCAAGTACCCATCAATAACTTTTTTAAATACACTTATAATTTAGCTTTATGTTAATTAATTCTTTCTAAGGTATTTGGGTGTAATATAAAATTAGAGGGGTGTACTTATAGTTTACACAATTCTTATTTAAGAGCTATCAATAATGTTGAAAATAAATGTTCAATTATAGTAAAATAATTTTATTCGGTGATTTAATTAATATTATTACATATCCTTTAAATTTTAAAAACAATTTATCTATCCCCAATCTTGATAATTTTAAAGCATAATAAAGCAAATTAGCACCCAATGTTCTAGCTTATGAAATTAAATTTAAGTTGTTGTTTGTACTACATTAAAAGTATATTATTAATTAATAATTCATTTTATAATGTAAATACATAATTAATTTTTCCAACCATTAAGGCATGCACAAATAATTTTGTTCTCGCACCAGTAATTCTTTTAAACATATAATGTTTTTAAGAGATAATGTAACATCATATACTTTTGCTAATGACCACATTGCATTATAAAAAATAAAGAATAAGTGATGATATTATTTAAATAATTGAATAGAACTACTTGATAGTTAGCTTAATTTCTCTTAATTTTATCAAAAACTTTCAAGTCAAAATTTTGTAATTGTTATCTAACATTGTATGTATATCTTGAAACTTAATAAAATAAAAATTACACCCCTCATATTTTGATCCCGTAGAAAAATCTTAATTGTTCTAGGGGAAATCTTATAGATTTTGGTAAGGGTCATATGTAATTACAGTGTAGGTATCTATAATTATAATTTTTCGAACTAGAGTAGAAGTATCTATAATAAATCCCAACAGTGGTCGCAAAATCACGATCGCAAAATTGTGACGGCCCGGCAGTCGCTAATAACGTTGATGTCATTAGCAACCGTCGGGCAGTCCAACCTAATGACATTGATATCATTCGCAACCGGCCGGTGGTCCTAAATGAAATTTACATCATTTGCAATCGCTAGACGGTCACAAATACGTCATTTGCAACCGCTAGGTAGTCGCTAATAACATTCATGTCATTTGCAATCGCCCGTCGTTTCCAAATATTATTCATGTTATTTGCAACCGCTCGACGGTTACAAATACTATTCATGTCATTTGCAACTACCTGGCGGTTGCAGATGCTATTCATGTCATTTGCATCCGCTCCATGATTGGAAAAAATATCTTTTAGAATTAAAAAATAATAATTTTTTCATAAATTACTAGAATATTATTATTTTTATGAACAAAATTAAATTTTCCTCTTTGAGCAAACAAAGAAATGGGATAAAACAAAGAAAGGAGTTGTATAACAAAAGAAATTTTGAGGGAAAGAAGAAAAGTTATAAAAAGTGTTGTGTTTGTTAGAAAGTATAAGTAAAGAGTTGGAAATGAAATGAAGAAATTTTTGTATAAATAAAAGCGACGAAGAAATGAATGAAGAAAAAAAGAAATAAGTAAAGGTGTTGGTTTTTTTGTTTTCTTTTTTAGATATGAAAGATTCTGAAGATTTAGGAAAAGAAATGGAGAGAAAATAATGGTGTTGGAATTTTTTATTTTTTTTGGAGATATGAAAGATTTTGATGATTTAGGAAAAAGAAATAAAGAGAAAGTAAATGTATTGGATTTGTTATTTGGAGATATGAAAGATTTTGAAGATTTAGAAAAATAAATGAAAGGAAAGTAAGGGTGTTGTTTTTTTTTTTCTTTTTTATAAGTTATAGTTTTGGTGTATTGGAAATGAGAGTGGAAGAATGGTGGGTATATATAGAATTTTGGGTAAAAAATTTGACATTTTGAAAAATTTGCAATTCCCTATGAATCCCGCCAATTTCAGGGTCTTTCGCGACCGTCAGACAATTGCAAATAAATCATTTTTTTAAAAATTTGAATTTTCTGCCAAATGTTGAGTCTTTTGCAACCACCCAATGGTTGCAAAAGCCGTGTTCATAGAAATTGCGACCGTCTAGCCTTATGAAGGACCGCTAGACGGTCGCAAATAACCTTGAATATTAATTACAACCGCTCAACGGATGCAAAAGACCCTCATTTGCAAACGCCTGATGGTTGCAATTGAGGGTACAATTTTTTCCGTTTGTGATTACTTTTGTACGATCTTGATGTGTTTGTATTTTTATCGAGAAATCTCATTATTACATGTGAATTGAAGTTATATATAATTAGTACACTAGTAATTAAGTTATTAAAATAGTAAATTATACGTGATTAAGAAAATTATTAACGACTGAACTATTTTATGTTTTACAACTAATCATAGGTAGTAGTTATAATCGTCGCATATGTGATTATGCTTTACGTTACAAATGTAAGTATAAATGTCATTATGATATTCAATTAGTAGATCATATAAATCATTATCTCTATATGTATATATGAATTACGTTCATCGTCATTATAATTAGTTAGAAATATCATTATGGACCTCCATAAATGATGCTTGATTGTCCAACGAAACTTTTGATTTGGGTTAATTTAACTTATTAGTACCTATTATTGTTGTAATTAACAATTAAACAAACAACACGCCTTTAATTATATTTGAAATGCATAAATTTATAACATGAATATTTTTAGCAACCGCCCCGTGGTTGTAAACTATTAGTGGAATTGGCGACCGTTGGGCGGTCGCAAATGCTCCTAGCCGTTGGCATTAGCGACCGTCCGTTGGTCGCAAATGGTGTTTTTTTTTCCTTTACATATCCCCCCTCGTTCACTTTCACGATTCATTTCAATCTTCAGAAATTCTTAAGGTACCGACATTATTTTCTTTAACAGCTCAAATATTTTCTTTTTTACTTTTTTAGGATAATTTGTTATTATGGTCGAATGCTAACTTGTTTATTTATGTTGTTGATACTAAATATTGTCGTAAATACAACGAGGGTATTTGTAGCGGACACAACATTCTTGAGGAATGTTCTACTACGCTTCAACAAGTACGTTAAGTGTTTACTTTGTTACTTTCGTTATGCATATACATACCATGTTTGCCACATTTTAAATTGAAAATTGTTTAGTAGTATAAATTGTAATTATTTGCTTTTTAATTTCTAACTTAGATAAATAATGAATTATTACGCTGATAGATCTTGGATGTACGATAGATTAGATAGCAATGATTATTTGCAAGATGATTTTGTTGTTGGGATTTGCACGTTCGTAGAATATGCTTCGCAATAAAAGAACTTCTTAGATAAACAAACAATATTAGGTGCTCGTGCAAGAATGCAACAATTTAAATTTTTTTGATCGAAACGTAGTCCGTGATCATCTTCATAAGTCGAGATTTACGTATCAATATTGGATTTTGGGTGTTGCATGGGAAGGAAGTGACCGGGGCATCTACATTGTATTTAGTCGAGTCACCCAGCCCACCACCCGCCAATATTCACGATATCATTGTTCACGTTGACAATTCGTTCAGAGAATTTGTCGGGGATGCATATGGGGGTCAATTTGCTCTGAAAAAGGTGCGTAATGCGGATTCGAATCTCGACGCGAGAGAGTTCTACGAGTTGATGCATCTTGGAAACGTGAAGATGCATAGTAAGAAGGATAAAATAGTTTTGTAGTGGGTTGCGAAGTGGTTGACGTACAAGACCATGCACACAATCAGTAATGTCGCTTCTGATGAGTTCTTAAAGTTGTCTAAAGATGGTATGGACCCATAGATTGAGAAGATGTTACCTGATACGGTTCTCGACATGAATAGGATTCTAGCAGGCTTGCGGTTAGGGTACGAGAGGATCGATGTGTATCCAAATCATTATTTCTTGTAATATGGGTTGCACGCGAGTGAGGACTACAAAACATGCTCGGTATGCGCAGAGGATAGATCCGAGTCTGTTAGGAAGTCGAGGGTCGCAAAGAAGAAATTGTGGTACTTCCCTCTAGGTCCTCGTCTTCATAGGTTGTACTATACTATAGGCACTCCAAAGCATATGACTTGGCATTTGAAGTTTTGCGAGGCAATTGATCGAATCATTCACCCAGCTTCAAGCGAGGCATGGCACCATTTCGACCGGACGCACCTAGGTTTTGCAGTAGAGCCCAAGAACGTACGACTCAGTTTGTGTACGAATAAATTCACACCATTTGGACAATCTGGAAAGAATTACTCGTGTTGGCCCGTGTTTGTCACCCCGTATAACCTCCGTTCCGATCTTTGTATGAGACTAGAGTCATATTTCTTAGCTTTATCATATCAGATCTATAGAGTCCCAGAAAGAACTTGGATGTATTGGTGAGACCACTGATGGACGAGCTTAATTCTTTATGGAGTAATGGTTTGCGGACGTATGGCAACTCTAGAAAGGATAAATTTCAGTTAAGAGCGGCCATAATGTGGACGATCAGCGATTTCTTGGCATATGGAATGTTGTCCCAGTAAAGCACGCACGAGAAGTTATCGTGTCCTTATTGTATGAGGGACACAAAATCTTTTACACTGAAGAATCGCTGAAAAACGTCCTTCTTTGATTATCATCGTCAGTTTCTGCCTGCACATCATAAGTGGAGGGACAACATTAAGGCTTTCTACAAAGGACAAGGGGCGTATGAAGGACATATTATAAAGAAAAACATGTGATTAAATGAGGGCAATTGTGGATAGTCTCCAACGAGCAAGTTTTGGGGCGAACCCAAAAAAGATATCGGGTTTGGAACAGATCATAATTGGTGTCGAAAAAGCATCTTTTGAAAACTACCTTACTAGTCCACAAACTTGATTCGTCACAATCTGGATATCATGCACTGCGACAAGAACGTTTTTGATAACATCATCAACACAATGCTAGACGAAGATAAGACGAATGACAACATCAAGTCTAAACTAGATTTACAAATCTTGACTACCCGTAAAGATCTGTTTCTACAACCTACTGGTCGAGAAAAGAAGGTAAAAAAGTCGAAGGCAACCTACTGTCTCACGAGGGAATAAAAGAGTAAGGTATTTAATTGGTTGGCCGGTCTCAAGTTTCCTAACGGGTATGCCTCAAACTAGGGAAGATGTGGGCAAAAGCAACAAGGAAGGTTGTATGATATGAATAGTCATAATTGTCAAGTCTTTATGTAGAGATTGATCCTAATTGCCTTTTGTGACTTCTTGGATCACGACATTTGGGGCACATAGTGGATATTAGTTTGTTTTTAGGGCTATTTGCGCTTAAGAGGTTTTGGCCACCGATATGGAGCGACTTGAGAAATCAATTGTTGTTACGATGTGCAAGATGGAGAGGATATTTCCTACTTCTATTTTTTTTATATGGAGCATTTGGCCATACACCTACCGTACGAGGCTACATTTGGAGGTCAAGTCCACTATAAAGGCATGTATCCATTCGATAGGAATAATTGTTAATTTTTAAAAACAGTATTGTTGTTAGTTTATTGATTGTTTCTCTAACTTAGAATTTGTTTGAATCAGGCATATGTACAATATAAAGGGGCCAGTGTTGAACAAAGTGAGAGTTGAAGGATGCATAGCCAATGCATACCTACGTGGAGAACGGAAATGCCTCTTTTCGTGGTATCTGGGCCTCGGAGAGTAGTACTCACGATGGTAACGTAGAATCCCAATTTTGGCTACTACCTGCGATTTAACATTGCAAATACAGTCAAACACGAGTGGAAATCCACAAAGAAAAACCACACAACAAAAGAATGTATGAGTTCTACAAAGCGACGACAAATTCACACAATTAAACAAAGTGAGGTAAACTTGATACGTTTGGAAAACCCACGATTCAAACAAAAATGAGGCCTCGATTAACATAATGGGACTCGGGAACAACACTGCGTCGGTCAGTAGACCGACGTGTGGTGACTTCATCACGTCACTTGATAATCAACGTGATGAAGTCCACATCGGACCATCCGACGTGGGTCACGTTGATTCGAATCAATAATTCCATGCCAAGCGAATTGACGTGCCACGTGGCCACGTCGATTCGTGTAATGTGCCTCGTGGCACAACCCCCTTACCATAAAGCGTGAAATGTGTGATGGGGATTTCATGTGTAACCTTACCTTTCAATTTGGAGATGAAATAGACCCTTGATCTTCTCCCTACTTCTCTCCTTGAAGCTCTCTCCTCTTTCTAACTTTCTCTCTCTAAAAGGGAGAAAATGAGGTTAGATGGAAGATTTATCCACTTTAAAGGTAGCCCTAATAGGCTCAAAATGCCTTAGAGACCCATATCACTATCCTCTAAGTCCATATACTAGAGGTCTAATCCCTCAAAGTTGATATTTATGGCAAAAAAATATTTCTTAGAGAAATATTTTACCTCGGCTAGAATATTTTCAAAAAAATTACAAAATTGGGCCAAGTTCTTGCTAATTACCAAGAGTGGCTAGAACATTTGATTTTTGTGAAATACCAACAAATGAACATGGTAATTATGCCTAGTCTTCTTTTTTGAAGTTTTAAATACGCTAAACAAAGTCGATCCCATCTCAAGATGGGGGACTTATGGCGTGCCATAATTACGACACCTCGAAAATACGCGGTCATTTTTAGAGTAACTCATAGTATAAGGGGCAAAAGGCAATTTCCTTCCAATATAATTAGATAACCAATATACTAAATCAACGCGGCCCTGAAGACAAAACCATTAACCTCGAGAAAATGATATGTTACAGCAAAATGTTGGGCATGTAGTCCAAGAAACGTAGCAAAAGGACGAGACCATCGAGCACGTGTCGCATCGATCAAATCAACGCGCCACATTGAAAAAAATCCCAACCACGTTGGTTAAGCCGATGTGGCCACTTCCAGTTCGAGCTCAACGTGCCAGGTGGCACATCGGTCAGCACTGACGTGCTCCGACACGTCGGTCAATGGCGACGTCCCACGTGGCACGTCGACTCTCGGACCGCATCTGGGTCCGATTCAGTACGGTGCGGGTGCACCGATCCTATGGTGCACCACTTTCACCTAGTATACCTTTAGTGTGTGTGGGCATGCTCTCTCATGCCTTACCCTTCCTCATTTTCTATAAATACCCCCTTACTTCTTCGTTTGAGGGGTTGGACACTTGAGGGGAAGCTCACTTGGAAGCTTGGATGCTCTAGATTCTCTCTAGAATTCTAGTGATAGAAAGCACATAAATCGTTCCACATCAATTCGTGGCATACTATTTCATCATTAATCATTTCCACGTCAATCGATTCCACGTTAACACTTTTGGTACGTCAATAATCCCACGTCAACCAAAAGTACCTCAACAAAAATACTTAAAGTATTTTCTCCTCTACTTTTCCATAGACATTTATATGTCAACAATTGGACTTAAGTGGGAGAGAGCTTTGACTCGAAATTTGACTACTCTGTGGTGCAAATCGCCCGAGGTCCGATATTGAGCCTTCTGGCTCAATGAATTGCTAAGCCGTTAGGCCGCCCAAATGATCCTCGATCTTAATAAACCCAACATGGATCAATACTACGGCCACCCGAGCCTCGACTACGTGATAAACATCCTTTGGGATAGTCCAAATCGAGCATTAGGGCCAAAACAATGCATACAACTCCCGAGCTAGCATTATGATAACTAAGACCCTGCGTGGGCACAAATTAATAATGAACTATGTCCGGCTTGATTCTTTCTTCTAAGAGAGATACGTAGGCAGCTTGACCCTGCATCAAGCCTAGTCGAAAGAAAGCATCACCCATATCCTTCCCTAGTATAGGTTACTTACTTATATAAACTATTTACTTCTAACCATAATGTGTTTAGTGCAGGTTTCCATCGAACCAAAAACTCTTCGTGTGTTGCCTATAAGGGGGAAGAGAGTCTCGCGGAGAGGTAATCTCGAGACTAGCGAGATCACCCCACACCAATGGTATCTAGACGTTTCTATAGGATTGATCCAAAGACACGAAGACCAACAATATTCTAGAAACTTAGTGATGGGCATGTAGGATGTAATCAAACTAAATGTAAATCAACACGAGAATGTTACACTTAAATCCCACTTTATTGCAAGTGCACGAATCAAGTAATAATAAAATGGTAAGTATAGCTTTGAACCAAGTATCGTATCCCAAATGAGTGATGGATGTATGTATGAATCACTTAAATGCAAAACACTAACAACTCTCAAAATCTTTTCTTTTGTGTTTGCAGGATGCAATGAATGTCTATGAATGGTGTGAATGCTTATGAATGGTGTGAATACTTTTTACGTTAAGAATGCTTAAACTAGAATGCAATGGGAATTAATATAAGAATGCATAAGCAGTAATTAAATATATTTTTGAGTTTTGATTTTGAATACAATGGAACAATTAAAGCAATTAAACTAATTAAACGAATGAAAGCAATTAAACTAATTAAATTAATAAGAAAAATAATTGCAAGCACAAACTAAGTACTGTTAATGTAGATCAAAAGCTATTTTTAAAAGTATTTGCAAACACCCCATAAATAGAATAACTTATGTTAAACAAATTATTCAAATATCTTTTTATCTATATATATACACACATATATATAGTTCCACATACTATTCATTTTGATACATGCAAAATTCCAGTTTTTATATGTCGGGTACAAATCACGTGTCAAAACTAAAGACGATACCTTTATAGTTTGAATTATTAAAACTGGTAAAGATTTAAATTACCAACTCAATAATTTAGTTGGCGATATAGTAACATATCTTTGAACAAAATTCTAAACTAGTCTCCTAATGTGATCTCATTTTAATTTTGTCCATATTGTTTTTTTTTTCAATTTCAGTTCAATAATGTTGAAAATGTCCGTTTTGGTCGTCCCGCAATGAAAACATGCGAGTTTGCTCTAAATTGGTCACATGCCTTGCACGTGACCTAATTGTAGTAAGTTATTGGTAAATTGTGCACGTGTGTCATCTTGAGATTGAAAATGTTATTCCACAAAATATTTTTTGACACACGTAAACGTGTCTCACACGTTTGAGATTTAAAAATAACGCGACCAAATTTGCGCATTTACGGTGTCGAAGGGCCAAAATTTGTCTTTTCAATAGGAGGAGGTTGACATTGAAAAAACTAATATGTGACCAAAATTGAATAGTTCAAAAGAATTCCTCAACGAAAAAAATCAAAAAGGATGGTGCATGGTTATGTGCTACTTTAAAAACACTATTGGCATAATCTACCATAAAAAATTACTTTGCCTTTTTGGTGTAACGTGTTGTATCACATATGATTAACTGTGTTTAACTTAAGCATAAATCTAAAAATTCCCAACTTAGTTTGAAAACTGAAAAAATATTATCTTTCAAGATAATAATTTAACACAAATTTATATATGAATGTGTTAATTTCTAAGAGGTAACAGTTTAAATTTATATATGTATTATTTTATTTTATATCAAACAAGTGTTATTGAAAATTTGTGCTCGAATTTTCAGACTACGAGAGGATTCCATGTTGGTTTCAAAATCACGGTCTATTTTATGTTGCGCACAAGTCTTGTGCGCAGCCCACTCCTGATTGTGACACGTGGATAAAAAGACAAAACTTTGTCCACGTGTCACCTCATGAGGGGGGCTGTGCACAAGACTTATCACAAAGAGAGTTATGGTAATAGTTCTAAAGAGTATAATAAATTCTTACAAAAAAGTATACAAAAAACAAGATTATTCTTACATAACTAAGATAAGAAGATTGTTGAACTATAAGAGGGTTCTAACTTCTAAGTTCTGCCAATTACCAAACTGTAATTGAGTTTTGTGCATGTTTTTTAAACTATGCATTTTACATTTTAACCCCGCCTGCATATTACCCATGTAGTAGCAAACTATTGAATTTACAATATTGAACTACGGCGTTATGAAAACAGTAGAGATTAGAGGAAATTGCTTAGAGCTCATAGTTAACACCTTAAATTTTATTATCTGCACAACATTAAGGATAAGTAAGAAAAATAGAATTTAGAAAACATGGAATATATATATATATATAAATGTACGGAGCAAAAAAATCAAATTAAAAGAGGACAGGGTTTGAGAGAAAAGAAAAATTAGGGGACTGTCTCATGTGCACCATACAAATCAAAAAATTAGGAGGTTGAAAAAGTGAAGCTATGTTTGGCTATGTACGTCGCTACTGTTAAGCGGATGCGTAAGACAGAGGGCTACATTGCACTCTAACCCAAAATGAGAAGGACAAAAAAGCATTGCATAAATACATTCATATTCCGATGGATCCTACTACTTCTGTTCCTGTCCTGTCCTGTCCTGTTGTTCCTTTGGAATTATCCATCATCATCATTAATTCTGCAGGAATTTCCATCATTCCCTCTGGCAAACTCAATTAATGCCTTTTTGCCCCCCACCTCAACGTCAATCCCAAAGCACTCAAAAGGATTATACGAGTTACTATAGTGGACATATACTTGTACATTCCTATGCATGCCAAAAACATGAACAAAATAGACAACTTATACTTCGCACACACACGAGTCATCTCATTTATATGGGATCTTTGCTATTTAATAAGTATGGTTGTAAATTCTAGGCCATATGAAATAGTACAAAATGCCTATTAGACTATGTCATACAAATATGATAATATGGTATAGTGTATTGCTTGCGAGGTCAACCATTACTCACATCTTTCATTCCTGTTGCCAGGGCTAGTTGCTATTATAACTTTCAAATGGCTTATCTGCAAATAATAGGCAATGCTCTCCAACTTGCATACTTGGTCGATGCGTGCAAAGTAGTACGTGAGTGGATTCGTGCGGATTGTCTAATACATGAGGCTGTTGTGCCTCCCCCTCTCACAGAGGGGCGGGCTCCACTGTGGTCCCATATTTGTGGGCTCCGCTCGTGAGAGGAAGAGGCACAACAGCCTGTCATACATGAGACGTTCCCGAATTGGTGTGCGAGGTATGTAATTTAACAATAGATCGTATATATGAAATAAGATCAGTTACAAGTGCGGTACAACGAGTCTATCACTAAATTAGACCGACTTGAAGTATGCTAGTGTCGAATAGGCTTTGTCCAAAATACCTCGAACAAACGTTAGATGCAATGGCGGATATCGAATGTATATCGGGGATGACGTCGAAGGTGATATTGAGGATGATATCGGATGCCTTCCACGTCGAGGACGATATTCTGCTGACGTCGAAGGCGATGTCAGATATGATGTCGTTGATATATATCGGATATATATATATATATATATATATATATATATATATATATATATATATATATCGGATGTTATGTCGAGCTCTATATCAGGTACGTTCGATATAGGGGTATAATAATTGCGGATAATTAAAGCTTACCTTGATTACCGGGATGCGGGGACCACTCACGTGATAAACACGTACGTGAACTGTACTATATCGAAGATGATATTCGATATACATGTCGAGGACGATCCCTGACATAGATAAAACATGGGCCTAGCCCATGGGCCGACCCAATACGGTAAATACCCATATCACGTAGTCCCCCAATTTGGGAGTTATTATTTGAGAATAATAATTCGCAAATTAAATCTAAGTTTTGAATTACGAGTACCTCTCGTCCCGCCAGTTCAAATGACAAAACTCGCATGCGGGAATTTATTATTTTTTTTGAAGAAATATTTGGTGGACCCCCCAATGCAATTAGCAAATCCGAGAGGTCCTCATTTGAATTCTTATGTTTTTGTGGGTTTAAACATATATCGAATTTCCTTCGATATATCCGTCGAATCTGCATTTCTACATGGTATTTCCATAAATGCTTATCGGAGACCCGACGTCTATAAATAGTGGGTTGTGGGAGAGGGGATCATTTTGTCTTGTAGCGAGTTTTATTGTCTTTTGCAGAGGTATGTCGGGGATATTCGATGTAACTTTCGATATGCATTTCGATATCAGTTTCGATACGATATTCGATCTGATTTTCGATATGAGTATTGGAGTTAATCTCTTACTTTTTACTTTACTGATTTTTCAGGTTGCATTGGTGGTTTAGCAGTAGCCTGTCAAAAGAGTTGTTTAAGCCTTGTTTCTATTCATACCTGCTATGTCTAGAGCAAGGGATTTTGATATGGCCGATTTGAGTCTTGAGAATGTGGAGGCTAGGGGTTACGAGCTTGCTTTTGTTAATTATGAGTATTTCGATACGGAGTAATTGGTTGGTGATGATGAGGGGGATGGTTTGGATGAGGATACTGACGATCTTCAGGGGCACGAAGATGCGGTGTACGACGAATGAGGTTTTCGCGTTTTGCCCGAGGTGAAGAAATATAAAACGGCTATCAGCTATGAGGACATGGTGTCCCATGTGCGTCATTATCCTGGTTACTATGCTTCCGCGTATCACGTGGATGCGAGTATTAAATTAGGTTTTCAGAGAAGAATGAAAGAATTCATAGGCCGCCGCAGGGTTGCATCACTGTTCATGCGAAGCATTTCGCCAACGTGTTGCGGTTCCCTATCGATCCCACCATTGTTTCTATCCTACAGAGTATTGGGGATTTCCTTGGACAGATTTCCCCCAATTCTTTTGGTGTCATCGTGTCCTTCATTTGTGTTATGAAGACCCTGGGTGTGCCTTATGGAGTGAACGAGTTCTGGAATCTCTTTTCTGTTTTCACCAATAAGAAGGGTGGGGATAACGGTTTTTTCTTCATTCGAGCTCATTCCGGGTGCAAATTCTTACACGTTAGTCAGTCCAGTTTAGGATTCGGCAAAAAAAATGAATACTTCTATGTAGAAGAGAAAACTGCTGGGGAGTTCGACAATCTCCCTTGGCAATGGTCGACGTTGAAGAAGTACCAGAGGCCTGCTAATATTGGTGCTCCTCAATGGTCCTCCGGGTTTCTGGGTAATTTGCTAGCCCATCTGTATGATCTCACGATGCTTTGTGATGATGTGCTTAGCGGGGGCGGTCTTTCTCCTATGCCCTATCAAGGCTCGTTCGACCTTGGTATGTTTCTTTCTTTGTTTTAATTGGACAGTTTTCATATTTGTTCTGTTTTGACGATATTGTCCTTGTCATTTGTAGCGGCACTTGTGATGTATCGGAGATTGTATATGATTGCACAACGTGATGCTGTGCAGAGGCCGGAGGCCGGGGGTGACTCATCACTCCCCGTGATTCACCAAAAATGTGGACGAGAGGGCCATCTCCTTAAGGAAAAGTTAGGGGGGCCTTCGCAAGGCGAGGAACACGCAAAATGTGTGATCCCGGGAGGCGGCACGCCTACGCAAGGTGGAGCTGGTGTGAGTTCCAGTAGGAGCTAAGCTCCTGGGGTTTCGGGAGTTACCTCTTCCCCCTATAAGAGGAAACTGACCAAGGACAGTAGTACTGCTACCGAATAGATCTCTATGTTCCAATTAGTAAGTTTGTTGTAACCCCTTTTTTATTTAATGGTGGGGATGACATAGTCAAAAATAATTCCTCAGTATTTGGTAAATTACTGAGTTGGTTCTGTATCCCAGGTGGGAAAGTTCCTTGCCGCTTTCTTAAGGACGACAAGTGACAACAATGTAGCTCATGTGGGTCCATATCGCGGACTATTGCTGATCTTTAGAGCCTGTCGAATTATGATCCTGCCATGACTGCTATGAGTATCCTTGGCGCCAGTGAAGCGAACGTGGAGCTCCTCCTCAAGTGAAATCTGGAGTGGGAGACCGCCCTTGATCAGGCTTATGTTTCCCTTGCCATAGAGAGGGAGAAACGTGAAAATGCCGAGTCAAATCTTCGGCAAGTGCTGAGAGGACTATTCGATGTGGTAAGCTCACGCGAGAGCATAAAGTGCGTGCTGCCAAAGGTTTCCTCTTGAGTGAGACCTTCAAGGAGATATGCGCCAAGCGTGGGGTGCAAGAGAGGGAAGATGCCTAGGCTTTTATTATTGGTCAGACCCGTCTTCTCGGCGATTTTAAGGATGATTTCGACCCTAGTCCATTGAACCCTTTAATGGGTCCGGATGGGAAATATCCCGAGGATTCCGACGCTGAGGGTGATGAGGATCTTGTAGAAGATGTCTACTGTGAAATTCTGCAACAGAAAAGCCTTGTGCTAATCCATACCAAGGGTGCTCCAAAGTACCCCGGCTGAGGGATGTGTCGATATTATTTTCTTTTTCAGTGGTTTTCATATATTTCCCTTATGCTCTCTGTACTTGTCAAATTCTTTTATGAAGTGGTAATTTCCTCCTCCTATGTTTAGGAGAGGAAACACTTATTTGTGCATATTGTTTACTCGCGTCATCCTTGTTTTGATAAATGTGGTTTGTCTAGATTCTTGCCCTTCCGATCCAAGTAGATATAAGGGTTATAATCCCACAGGATGTGTAGACATTGCTCTCTGCAGGGTTGTCTCCTTCCTATCTCGATGGGTAGGGGAGTTATCCCATGGGCATTCATAGTTGTTTGTTCTGCCGGGTTCTCTCCTTCCTATTTTGATAGATAGGGGAGTTATCCCATGGCATTTGTAGTTGTTTGTTATGCCAGGTCTCTCCTTACAATTTTGATAGATAGGGGAGTTATCCCATGCAATTTGTAGTTGTTTGTTATGTCGGGTTCTCTCCTCCCTATTTTGATAGATATGGGAGTTATCCCATGACAATTGTAGATCTTCGTGTTTCCTGGGTAATTGATATTCCTTGGAGTATGTCGAATTTGTCGATCTCCATTTCCTGTCTTTCAAACAAGGTGACATAATAATAATATATATTGTTCAATATAAGAGATATTCGGGAGATGAACTCAAGTCTTCGCATTTTATCCTCATAGGGGAATTATATAGTTCCTCTTATATTATCAAGGATTTCTTTGTACCTGCCTTAGATAGTTGAAAAAGTATATTTTCAGAAAGAGACGATGATAAATATCTCGAAATGAATGTGTGCTTCTGTGCACATTTTGAGGTTTTATGGGTATACCCCCAAAGGGTATGTACCTGCAGCAAATTATGAGTGGCGTAATGCAGTCAAGTGTATCAGTTGGAACGATAAGAGTTAATGATAGATAACGGCCGAAGGCTAGGTAAATCTTAACCTGCCTACGTATCCTGTTGTATGGGAATCAGACCGGCGTAGTTCCTCCTGTTTTAGTTACAGTCCAGCCCAACGATGGGAAATTTAGGGAAAGCATAAATTGTTCAACATTTACTTAAAAAGAAAAAAGTTGAAGTGATCCTCAGACGTTGGTCACCCCACCGCGTGATGGTTGCCATTTGGATTCGCCACCTATCCTGTAACATCTCTAATTCTTAGGAGTGTGAGGGAAGTTATGTAGCAAAACCATCCCTCCTCATGATCGGCGATGACCTCTCCTACGCCCACATCTACCAGGAACTTCATTTTCTGGTGGTATGTGGATACCACAACACGGGTGGCATTAAGGGCGGGCCTGCCTATTATAACGTTGTAGGTGGAAGGATGATCCACGATTGTGTATTAGACATTGATGGTCCTTCTGTATGGCTCTTCCCCGAATGATGTTGGCAGGTTCACCTGCCCTAACTGTATCACCTCGGCACCCAAAGCCAATCAAAGGGGTGCGAATTTGCACCAATATATGGTGGCCCAATGCCATTTCCTCCAAGGCATGCACGAATCAGATATTCGTGGAACTCTGGTTGTATATCAACACTTTATGAACACCATAATTGGCAATATCAAGTTTAGCAATTAGGGAAAAATCAAGTTTACCTGCTTGTATGGCCTCGGGGGATAGATATGTGAGGTCCCTATAGTTTTCACGTACTCGACCAGCTTCCCCACTCGAATGAGTCGTTCGATTTCATCCTTGAGGCCTATGCAGTCCTTTATCTCGTGTCCTTTTGGATGGTGGTATTCGCAACATTTCCTCGATCGCGCGGTTCCTTCAGTCTCTCTCAATTTCCTCAGCTGGCTCAACCATCTCTTCCTCTGAGTTGTCGCGAATATGGTTAAGATATTCTGATTCAGTGAAGTGTATCTCCTTGGTGAACTATCCCTGCCATTCCTGTATTTGTTCCAAACTTCCTTGCTCTAGGGCGATTGGTCTGCGTGGGAGTCTGCTTTATTGCCATCATATTGTCCTGGTAGATGGCATTATATGCCAAGTCGTTGATTTGGTCAATAGTTGGTGATTTGAGCTTGATCAACTCCCCTGCGAATCTCCTATGCGCTGTCGTATTAAACAAAATGAGCACCACTTGGTCGCCCTGCGGTTCATCCACCTTTATCAATTCATCATTAAATCTCTTCATGAACCTTCCAAGCTCTCTTTCTCCTTCTGCTTCATAGCATTCAGATGGTGCATGTTAGTCCTCATCCTCTTTTGGCTAGAGAATTGAATTTCCAACTTGCATCGTATCTGCTCGTAACTGGTGATAGATCCCGATTCTATCCTGTTGAACCAACCGAGGGCTGCTCCGGTTAGGGTCATGGCCAAAATCTTTGTTTTAATGTTGCGTGAAAACCTATCTAGGTTCCAGACACTGTCAACGCAGTGGAGGTGGTCCCTTGGACCCTTTTTTCCATCGTATGCCTTGATGGTAGGGATCTTATCCCCCTTGTCTAACACTTCCGCCTCGATCTCTTCGCAGAATGGGGGTTAAAGTCTTGTGATTCTCTGCCAATGCTAATTTTCGAGTGACTTCTATCCTCTTGCGGTCCAGCTGCTCCATCCTCTTTGCAGTGTTTCTCCTATCCCTCATGGGGTCAGGACCCTCCTCCCCATGAACTCTCGACCGAGGGCGGCTCATCATGCTATCACTTATGTTGTCGCGCTCTCTACATCTAATTTTGGACCCAAGACCTCTAGTTCTCGACTCCTAGGGTCACGGCGGTCCGTCGCCTGCTTCTCTATCGTTCATGCGCGGCAATAGGGTCTCTAGGGCTGCCTTGAGAGTGGTCTGGATTGTGGCATTGATCTATGCCAGATATCAGGTGCTAAAGCGGAGGGTGCCTCGGGCGCATGTGTTGGCTCCCTTCGCACTTGAGGATGCACAGATTCATTCTAGTCCACTATTGATTCTGGAGTCGAAATTGGCGGCGGGGGCGCACTTTCTATTGCTAAATTTTCAACCACTAGTCTAGTAGACTGTGAGCGGATCATCCTACGTTGCATCTCGTCATCTTCATCCGGGAACTTGGTGTTCCACAGACGGCGCCACTAATTTAACAATAAATTGTATATATAGATTAAGGTTGGTTACAAGTACGGTACAACGAGTCTATCAATAAACTAGACCTACTTGAACTATGCTAGTGTCGAGTAGGCTTGGTCCGGAACACCTCGAACTAACTTTAGATGCAATGGCGGATATCGAATGTATATTGGGGATGACGTCGAAGGTGATATCGAGGATGATATGGGATGTCTTCTATGTAGTAGATGATGTTCTGCTGACGTCGGAGGCGATGTCAGATATGATATCGTTGATATATAATGGTAATCTATATCGAATATATATATCATATGTTATGTTGTGCTCTATATCGGGTATATCGATATAGGTGTACAGTAATTGCAGATAATTAAAGCTTACCTTAATTACCGAGACGGGACCAATCACGTGATAAACATGTGAGCTGTACTATATTGAAGGTGACATTCAATATACATGTCGAGGACGATCCCAGACATAGATAAAACGTTGGCCTGGCCCATTGGCCGGCCCAATACGGGAAATACCCATATCAGTATGCTACAATTTCATGACAAAAAGTCTGAACACACCCTTCACTACAGATTGGATCATGCAACATAGAAAAATATCCTTGATCTAGTGCATTGTCGTCTGCTGGCTCGGTAGATTGACGAAACAATCCACATCATACTGGTTCGGGGTTATGCTGGAACCAGCTTTGTCTTTTGCACACATGTAATCCAAGCGACGTGGTGAGTGAACGAATGTATCTTTAATGATTTTGGACTAGACTCGGGTTATCCAAAACTGCCTACGTATCCCATTAAGGGAGTCAAGCCGAACGTACTTCATTTATCTATTTTGATGACCGAGCACTAATCGGGCTATGTGATTCACTTGTTTCTGCATTGCTTAGCTTCACGGTTTTGACAATATCTCCTTGTAGAAAGGTCCAAACCTCGATCTGCCTCTTGATACGGAAAGTAGACTCCATTAGCTTTTCAAACATATAAGGTACATGTCGGGGACACATATCAAATATCCTCTATATTGAATACCATGTCGGGTATCCTGCATGTCGGGTATTTTGGTGAGGCCTCTCGATATCGGCCATATCTCGATGTATGTATATGAAAACCTCAATCCGCTTCTTCTTATAGAACCGTATCTTGAATATAGTTCACTCAATATAAGTTATATATCGAATGGACATGTCGATTCACTCAATTCGGTCTTCTGCATGACAAAGGTGACATGTCAAAAATAGCATTCGATATCGCATGTTGGGGGTTGTATATCATTTATATTCGACATAGGGGCTGTGAGGGTGCTTCCTTGACATTCTATACAAGTGGAGGGGTATTTATAGGCAAAAGGGCTAGGGCATATCGAAAATGGCATATCGAGAGTACATATAGAATATATTCGATGTGCCGTCCCAAATCTGCGCGGTTCAACCGTTTTGGGAATAACTTCCTCTCCCAACATTAGAATTACAATCCGCTTGTTGCTTTACAACCTAGACATCCGTGGATTTTCAATGACATATCATAGGATGGCTAATTCGTATACACAAATATTGGCGATCCTTGCAATTGTGGCATCCACGTGAAATGACACGTATCCCAACATTAGAATTGCAATCCGCTTGTTGCTTTACAACCTAGACATCCGTGGATTTTCAATGACATATCATAGGATGGCTAATTCGTATACACAAATATTGGCGATCCTTGTAATTGTACCATCCACGTGAAATGACACGTATTGTTACTATATTATGTAGTATCAATAGTCTCCTAGTTTGGAGTGTGCTTTTGGAACATGAGTATACTTCAAACTAATTGGATGATATATTTATACATACCAGTTGTCCCACAATTTAGAAGTTACCATTGTAGATGATAATTCGTAAACTTGATTTGTGTGCTTGAGTATTTTATTGAGGGATACTCGTCACTCCCCCCCCCCCCCCCCCCCCAAGTTTTTGAGTTCCATGAACTACGAATTGGGATAGTGAAAACTGATATCGGACACTCCACCATTTTCCTGAACAATTTGGTTAAGATGGAAGTCGAAAATCCTGCAATATCGGGTGCATATCGAATATACGTTTTATCTCCCCGATATAGAAAACCATTTATTGTTGTCGGGGCCCACATGTGTTTATTATATAAGCTGGTCCCCACCTATTGTCTGGATGCTATTATTTTATTGGGGACCTTTTGTCATTTTGTGACCCCGAATTCCCATTATATCGAAACAACAAGGTATGTCGGGTTTCTTCCCATAACAATATAGTGACAATATGTCTTGGTAGGGGGCAGTGTAGAACACGAGGAGCTTGTTCTCTGCACTAGGCCGTCATGCCCCCCAAAGCATTAATGCTAGAGATGAATTGGACAACTTGGGATTTTTTATGCGCAGAGTTTTATGTGATATAACTTGCGATTGTGTATATATGACCGTTTATGAAAATGTTGCATTTACCAACATTGTGTTCATTATTGTTTATTATGATTTTAACTTCATAACAATTTGGAATATGTGAAAATATTTGAATGCCTAGCCCGGCCATAACATTAGTGTGGTTGGGTCTTGCATTCGATGAGGTGGGAACGTAACACACTCAAACTCTTGAGTTATTCGAGTGCTTTATCAGATGTAGTTTATGACTGTGATTCTATTACATTTATAGGTAGATGTAGTTGACATCGTATCAAGAACGATTCTTGTTATACCTTCTGAGGTAGGATCTATGATAACAGATTGAGTACGCCCTACGGTATAAATACCATGTAGGGTATATTGCATTGTACCATGAGAGGTAAATCATTTGGATACCGCACAAGGTATGTTTCACTATATCCTAATTGGGCAAATTTATAGCTGACGTTATTGTAGAGTGTAGCTTCAAGCATTGTTACACCTCAAGGGTGGTTTTGGGCTAACGCCAGCAGAAATTGTAGGTGAAGATTTGTTTATATTCTTAGGGTTGCTCGTCGCTTAAATTTTAAAGCGTGATCTTCAAGCAACCGTGCATTAATCCAACTTTTGTAGTGAGCTACTCGAGCCTGCGAAGTAGGCTAATCAATCGATAGTAAATTGTTTGAAGTCAAGCAAGGTTGCAATGAGAGAAAGAGTGATATGAAACATCATTTGAGAAGGTGAGAGCCCGTCATGGTGGTCAAGAGGCTTCCAAGGCCAATGTTTGTAAAAGGCGGTTTGCGTCCATATCACTTATAGGTCCGATGAGAGATGTCAAGATTCTCTTCAATAAAACTAAAACATGCACTTTGCCAATCTTAAAGGGGATATGATAGATAATGAGCGAGGAGTCATCGTAAGGAAGGCTTGCGGCTATAGATGCAAAGAAATTTCTTGACATTCTTAGTTCCGCACCTAGTGCATATTAGATCGCTTCTTGCGCTACTAAGGATTGTTGATTGGTCACCCTTTGAAAGAGTCATACAGTTTACGCTAATGTCTAGTGTAACATATTATGCTACTTGTAATGATCTTTTGGCTAACACTTTTTGTTCTTTTGAGCGAGTTCATTTAATCAATGCATCCTCATTTATTTGAACAGTAGTTGTTCATTTTGAACCTTGCATTATATATCTTATAGTCGCAGTGGTATTATTGGAGATCTCATTAGCAATGATAATTTACTGTTTGTGCTGGCTGCATTTAGGAATTGACAATACCTTAAAGGGTAAAGGATATGCATGCAGTAATCACTGCGACTACAACATATTTTAGAATTTGATCATTTTCTTGACTCGCGTCTCGCACACGATAATGAGCGTGTTTCTTGTTGTAAGATTAGTCACAGTACGGTGACCGATGTAACGCCACTGCCATAAAATTACAGTATGAATGGTTTATTCATTTAATCATATTATCGCGTTGTTTTTTAGCGTCTAGTAGTGTTCTGCCATTATATAGGTGTTACCTTCATTTTATTATAATTATGCAGAGTAGGCGTCTAGCTAACTGCTTGACCTTTGCATCCTCGGGACAGATTTAGAGGAGGTATTTGGCGTCGATCATGTGCCATTGAGAGTTGGGGTCTCATTTAGGTGCTTTACTGCGCCTTAAGGGGTGGGGTACTGCATATGTACTTGTTTTTGTGATGTATGAGGCGGGATACCACTTAGGTACTAGTCGTTGTGCCTTTAGAGGGGGGTTACATCGTGGGTACTTGATGTTGTAATTTGGTTCATCTTTGTTCATTTTTGTCTGGATTAATACAAGCGTGTCAATCATGTATTTGATTTGTTGTCATTTCAATTAGGGTACCACGTGTGTGCATGATTCATTGTCATTTAAGGCAGTGTACCGCGTAGGTACATGTTTTGTTGCCGTTTTAGACAAGATACCGCGTAGGTATGGATTTATTTGCATTCTAGGTTTGGTACCATGTAGGTAAATGTTACTCTACCGATTTAGGCATGAAATTGTGTAGGTATGTTGCTCTGCTATTTCTGGTATGTTAATATGTTATTGTAAAAGTACATGTTACTCTATCATTTTGGGCATATTACCGTATAGATAGTTGTCACTCTACCATTTCTTGCATTCTACCGTATAGATAGATGTGACAATGCCATTTCCGGCATATCTTGTTTGTGTTGTTGACATTGTCCGTTTTCTAGGTTAATTCATGAATAAAAGAGGGTTTCATATATATTATGTTGTTGACATTGTCTGTTTATATATTTTATGTTAAATCCTCTAGGATAGTAAATAAATAAATTACCCGTTAAGGTATTTCTGGCTTTTTTCATAGGATAGGAGATAACTCTACCGTTTTAAGGTTTTTGCTATCTTGTCCCGTAGGACTAAAAATAAATCTATTTGTTAAGTCATTCTCTGTCATATCCCGTAAGATATGAGGGATTTGACCTGTTACGGTATTCCTCTGTCGCATCCCGTCGGATAGGAGATACGTCCACGGTATAAGTAGTCAAGATGGCGTAACATTTGATGTTGTATTACCATATCCACCACGAGGGTATATGGATATTCGTCGTTGTAAACGATATGTCCTGAGGGCGAGATCTCTGTTGTTGTATCATCGTATTTACCACGAGGGTATATGGACAGTCGTCATTGTAAGGAAGTTGTCCTGAGCACCAGACCTCTTCGCTGTTGTGTCAGCGTATCTATCGCGAGGGTATATGGAGAGTCGCCTTTTCAAACAATATGTCCTGAGGGTGATACCTTTTTGCTGTTGTTTCAGTATATTTGTCGCGGGGGTATTGGATAGTCGCCGTTGTAAGCGATATGTACTGAGAGCGAGACTTCTCCGCTGTTGTATCAACGTATCTACAGCGATGGTATATGGACACTCGTCTTTTTAAGCGATATGTCTTGAGGGCGAGACCTCTTTGCTGTTGTACCAACATTGTTTTTGTCCTCATCTCGATGGATATGAGATATTTTTTTCTTTTATTTGTCCTCCTTATCTCGATGGATAGGGGATATTCTTCTCCTTTTTTTTTTGACTGAGGATGTCTACGTTCCTGTCATTTAAACAGATAACAATATATGCAAGGATATATCAATATAAAGCTTTAAGATACACAACTAACCAAGAAACGGATAGCATCCGATCTGCCCACCCTTAGGATAGGATATTCTTTTACCCTTTAAGGTATATTTCGGTCTTATCGCGTAGGACATGTTCGCTCCTGCAACCAGTCTATTAATATGAAAGAGAAAGATATATAGCATTCGCAAGATAAAGATTAATAATATATAGCGGCCGAAAACCGGGTAAATCCTAGTTCGCTTAATATGGAGGAAAGACAATTTAGGTAAATATAAATTTTGCCAACATAATTAAAAGCAGAAATTAATAATGCCAAGTGATTTTTGGGTAATCACTCCGTCGATTCTGTAAAACATTGAATCTGGGATAATATCGAATATGGGATTATATTGAATCTGAGCGATATTGAATCTGGGATAATATCGAATCTGGGCGATGTCAAATCTAGGATAATATCAAATTTGGGCAATGTCGAACCCAGGATGTCCGACAGCGCGGATAGCGAAGATACAAGGATATCGAGTGCATACGTATATTGGGTAAGTTATGATATCGGAGATGACGTATATCGAGGGTGGATGCGTATATCGAAAATAGGCTTGATATGTAGGTGAATCAGTATAACGTAATTAATTTTCGAATCTGTAGGCAAACAATATAATGTAATTAATATGACTTACCTTGATTGGCGGAGCAGAGTCGAAACTTGATATTCTTCAGGGTTTTAATGAATTTGAGCCAGCCCAGAGTCGTAAGAATGAGCTTCATGTAAAGCATAGGTTCAATGACGCTCCAATCCGCCATTGTTCTTGATGAACTCGATTGAATTTAAGGTTGTGTGCTTATTTTCAAGTACATTCAAGTGTGTTCCCATAGACGACACCAATGATTTGGTGCGTTGTCGTCTGCTGGCTCGGCAGACTGACGTAACACTGCACATCATGCTGGTTCGGGGCTACGCTGGAATCAACTTTGTCCTTTGCACATATGTACTCCAAGCGACATGGTGAGGGGACGAATGTATCTTAAATGATTTTGGACTGGACTCGGGTTATCCCAAGCTGCCTAGGTATCCCATTGAGGGAATCAAGCCAAACGTAGTTCATTTATCTATTCTGATGATTGAGCACTAATCGGGTTATGTGACTCACTTGTTTCTGCATTGTGCGGCCTCACGATTTTGACCATATATCCTTATAGGAAGGTCCAAACCTCGATCCGCTTCTTGATACGAAAAGTAGACTCCATTAGCTTTCTAAGAGTATAAGGTACATGTCGGGGAGACGTGTCTAATATCCACTATATCGAATACCATATCGGGTATCCTGCATGTCGGGTATTTTGGCGAGGCCTCACAATATCGGCCATATCTCGATGTACGTATATCAAAACACCAATCTGCTTCTTCCTATAGAACCGTATCTAGAATATCTTTCGATATAAAGTACATATGGAATGGAAATGTAGAACGTTTCCTATGTCGAATACAATGTCATGTCTCCTGCATGTCCAAGGTGACATGTCGAAAATAGCATTCGATATTGCATGTTGGGGGTTGTATATCGAATATATTTGACATAGGGGTTGTGGGGACGTTCTCTCTCTACTTTATGGCCAAATGGAGGGGTATTTACAGCAAAAGGGCTAGGGTATATCGAAAATGGCATATCGAAGGTGCATATCAAATATATTTGATGTACTGTCCCAGATCTTCGCGGTTCCACTGTTTCGAGCATAACTTCCACTCCCCTCCTCCAAATTGCAATCTGCTTGTTGCATTACGACCTAGACATCCGTGGCTTTCTAATGACATATCATAGGATGCCTAATTTGTTATACATAAATATTGGTGATCCTTGCAATTGTGGTATTCACGTGATATGACACGTATTGTTACTATATTATGTAATATCAATACTTGCCGTAGATTTTTAATTTAGATATGGAAAAACTTATATCCACCGTCCATAATGTAATTCTTTTTGTGCATTGTTTTGCATTAATCACATAATTTTAATAATCTATATAAACAAATGATTTAATTGAATCCTCGAAATAATTTAGGAGTCATGGATCAACTGAAATACAACATAAAATCATTTGATGATCAAAATAATTTCACAAATCATCGAATATATCTAACACGAGTCGATTTAAATTGGATATTAAATAGCAAATGTAATACACAGAAAAACTATCCACAATTAGCTCAGTATGGAAAATCGCAAGTTAACTTAAACCACTTGCATCCCGCTTGAGCCTCAAATAATAATAATATTTTCATAAAAAAAATAAATAAGAATAATAATATAGATATCTATTTTCAACTCAACAAGAAGAAAGTATGGACAGCTATATTGTGGACATGCCAAAAGATGCTTAAAAAGTAGAGCAAATTGAGATTATAAAGTGAACTAAAACGCAGAGGTGAGACAAACACCAGTCAACAGAAAAAACATGGCTGGAGCATTCTTTGCCTGTCTTCAGATTTTTCAAGACCAAGAAGGTTAATAAAAATTGCACGCGAAATATTTACCACACAAGAGAAACTTCATCAATTTACTCGTAAAAGTTAACCAAATAAAACATGAAAGTTGAACAGAGCATTACTATTAACTTTGTTGAAAACTGGAAAATGCTGTCAAATGGCACACAATGAAAGTTTTATTTTCAAGTGTTTTAGTAACAAGTACTTGATTATCTTAATCAAATGTCATAATGCAAGCAACAAGAGAAGTGCAGAATCAACTTCGCTCACGACCACTGCATAAACTTCCAGCTTCTTTCCTGAAAAAAATGGTAAGACGTGTAGAGTTAGATTCTACATGTTAGTGGAAACAGAGACCTCATTCACAATATAAGTACAGAAGTTCTATCCAATGCAAGGAAAAAAATTACGTTCTCCACAACATCATACAAAAATTACATGAGCAAAAATAACAAATAATACACAAGCAAGTGAAACAAATCATTAACATCTGCCGAAAAGTTCTAGCCAACAGAAAAATAAATAATATAATTTTATCGTCATCTGATATCAGTCTCAATACAAAAATCTCTCATAATGTTTGAATAACTACAGAAACACCCCTAAAGCTTTGACATATGTATATGTAAGAGTGTCTCCACGAAGTTTTAAAAAAAATCAAGAGGTGTTTCTGTAAATATTCATTTTTTGAAGAGATAGTAATATCCGAGAGGTCCCCAGGGGCGTAGCCCCCATCCTCCCCACCAATTCTTTTGATATTCTTTTTCTACCTATAGAATTATTATTGAAAATTACAAAAATTACCCATATACTGAAATTACAAAAATTACCCATGTTTAATTAGCAAATAACTCTATATATTATTTTAATTAACAAAACCTTTTGATGTTAAATATTTAGTAGAAAAATCTCTACGCTTTTATTAATTCGCATGTACTGAAATCAGAAACATTTCTTTCTTGCCTAACTTTTTTTCAAAAAAAGAAGTTTAGCAACATTCACAAATCCTGGAGACGCCACAGGGTGCCCCTGTAATGATTCAAACAGTATGGTATGTTCTTGTGATTAGACCAAACCTCACGGGGTGTGAATGTAGTTATATAAAAGAAGTGGTAAGCTACTATAAACACGCAGAAACAAGACGAGCTGCAAGTTTTTGCACCAACTTGTCATTGCAAATTTGCAAAGCATCATAAGAATAAGCTCAATAATGGGATCAACTTAGATGAGTGCGGTTAAGAGATTCAAATCAGTGAATTATCATAATGACAAGCTTCAGTTTGAGATTTTCAAAATATAAGCATGTAGACTATAATCTACTAACTAATTCCAGCCACGTATTAAAGAACTAATAGAACTTTGGGGGGGGGGGGGGGGGGGGAAGGGGAAGAAAAAAAGGTAAAAGCACACTAGTACTCGCAAATTCCTTTTTTCCGGCATAATGTGGCTTAAAGTATTTCAGCTTGTTTTGAACTCTGGACTATAAATAGCAACACCACTCTAGTAATTATATCCAAAAGAACACTATAACCAAAAAGTAATGTTTTTAGACCTTTAATAATCACCAAAAAGCTATCCATAGGCGATCTTAAAGAGTCTAAACTAAATCGACTTGCCATTTTTCCAGGAATAACAACCCCAAGTTGCTTAAATGCCAAACTTCAACTTTGTCAGATTAAATCCACACCCCAAGATATGCAACTTAAGGTGAACACAACAAAAGAAACCAGTAAACTCAAAAGCGTGCACCTGCTGGAAGCCACTTAAGAAAATCAAGATTCAGGTAGTAGCAAAAAGCAATAATACATAAAGGATGATGATGGAATTCAAAATTAGGGATGAGCTGACTAATCAATAGCTTAAGAGGGAAAATGGAAATCGGCATTCTGTCTCTAGGATGATACCTAGAGACATGACAAATTAGTGTAAATTCAAAAAGTACATCAAACCAAGAAGGAAAAAATGGCACTGGACATGACAGAATTGCTTGGCTTACCAGTTACAAGATTTGCGACTGAGAAATTGGCAGATACTGTCTACAATATTGGAGCAACTCTATCAGCTGCTTTCATTATGCCCTTTGATATTGACTATAACAGATGGCATGCATTAGTGTGCTTCTACATTAGGTGCACTTATTGCCAATTTCTTCTCATGGTGACAAATTTTATTGTTAATATTTTGTTGCATAATTAAACTTTGAATTTCACGACATCCTGTTGAAGTGAGCATGTATGTGTTCTATGTTCAATTGAGGGACAGTATTACGATTGAGATATCATTTGGTTTTAGCTGTGATTCCTTATAAGTAATTTTGTCCAATAATCATTTATTTACTCACCTACATATTACCAAGACGTAATCAATGAGGATATGATCGTTCTAGCCCTTTCGAGCAGTTCAACCACAAAAATCAGCCATGGCGGCTAACTGAAACAGACAAGACAATCACCCTAAAAGCGAAACGACCAAGAACGTGATGGTAAAGATTAAAACTGCTCTAGAGAATGCTGTGTGTGGTGCAGCTCATATAACATAATTCTAATCATAAAACCACATTTTCCCATGGTTGGTGTTTACTTATCAAGGTCAATGTTCTCCAAAATAATGGAATTAAAGTAATAATATTGAGAATGCTATTTATATATTGATTAAGGTTACAGTTGCAAAATCCTAAGACTTGCATCTTTTGAACATGTAGGATTTAGAAGCCAATGCTTAAGCTGACTTTCAGTACCATAATTCGGCAATTACAATGTACAGCCAAGAGTGTTTCAAAGAAACTTGATGCCTTTGCAATGTAAAGCCACCAGATATGAATCTCGACACTTTGCGTAACTCAATCATAAGATTTTAACAACCCTAATCAATACACAAGAAATATAATTTAGTGACAAATATGTCATTCGTGTCCTCTCTTATATAAATCTGGAGTCGGATTAGTTCCATATCCAGAATAAAATCATTACTGATTTCTTCATTTCCTCTTTAATCAATCTTTCTCATCATCATCATCATCATCTATTGAACCCCTGATGTTTAACAATGATATCTGAAAAGTCAAATTTTGAATTTGTCTATATTCAAGGGCCTCTAATTCCTCAACCTCTGCCTCATTCTAACCTCAAAACTCTTACTGCAACTTTGATCATCAGTAGCATGATAACCTATTTACTTGTTCTACTCATCAACGGTAGACGAAGATATCATCATGTTTTATAAGCTGGGAAAGCAGCAAATCACAGTAGAAAGAAAATCCAAAAAGCACAGAAAGGAAACAGAGATCCAACTATGAACAGTATTCATGATGAGAGAATAGATGAATAGTTACCTAAGGGAGATGATGAGAGAATTAAGCATTGGCAGTATTATTAGCGACAAGGGGAATTGGGCTTTGTGACTTGGAATTCTCACGGATCTTCTGCATTTGGAGCATACGCTCCATGACGAGCTCGTACTCACACTTCTCGTAGGTATGGCGCTCCGATTCGCACTTCCATGGAAGGTAAAACTCTGACTGACGACATTTGTTGAGCGGAATCAACAAATGAGCGCACTGATCTCTGTAGGGGATTGGGACCCGAGCCTCCACCATCTCTTCCTGTGTCGCAATCATCTTCTTCGATGAACCTTGCACCTCCATTGCTATTTTTTATTTAGGTTATTAGGTTTCTGTATATATTTGATCCCCTTTCAATTCGTGTTTTCCTTTTTCCCCTTTTTTCTTCTTTTTCATTTTTTAAAAAAACATAATAACTGTCTCGATGCACTACGAAGGAAGTTGGGCCTAAGTAAAAAAACAAAAAAAAATGGTACTGAAGTGAAGAGTATGTCGAGATCGCTTGCTAAAGGGATATGGGCTAACAAGGCACGACCAAATTAGTCCTGCTCGACCTATTAAACACTGAGAAAATTCATCTGCTCCATATGTCGAATATTCATGCTTGACGTATTCCACAATTATACATTGAGTATTTGCTCTATCTATTCAACAAACTCGACATACCCCTAAGAAATGCAGCACGTGGCCCCGCATTTCGAGACCTATAAATACCCAAACCAGATAATCAAGGTATGTCATTTCATACACTTTATTGATCATCTAGCTTACATTGAGCATCTTAACTCGACATATAAGTTTGACGTATTGTAAGAAGTTCGACATATAGGTTTGAAGTTAAGGCATTCAAGAATCACTTTCATTTGTGAAGTGCTAGCTCGAGCAAAAAGAAGGAGATCATCTGCAAAAAATAGGTGAGAGATCTGGGGTCCATTGCGTGATGCGGTTATAGGTATCCAAGATCTACCATCAACCTTTGCTTGGATAATATGCGCCAAATATTCCATAAAAAGGATAAAAATATAGGGTGAAATAGAATCGCCCAGTCTGATTCCTCGAGTAGGTCTGAAAGACTCTGTGAGTTCCCCATTCCAAATAAGCTGAATACTATGAGTCGAGATGCAGTGCATGATAATATTGATGAACTTTAAAGGTAATCCAACTAGAGTCAGTGTTTCTTCAATGACTGTTCAAGAGAGTCGATCAAAATCTTTTTCGAGATCAATCTTAAGGGCCATAAGACCATATTTGCCGGATTTCTTTCTTATAGTGTGAACCAATTCTTGTGCAATAATGATATTATCTCGAGTTTGTCGTCCAGGCAGGAAACTACTTTGAGCGGGACCAACAATGCGCATGAGAAGAGGTCTACGGCGGGTGGCCAAGATTTTGAAATGGTTTTGTAAGCAATGTTACATAAATCAATGGGGCAAAACTGGTGGATCGTCTTAGGTTGCTCGACTTTAGGAATGAGATGCAGTAGAGTTTCAATCAGTTGGGGCGGAAAGGATCATGCAACAACTGCCGAAGAGACAAGGTTATGAAGATCATTGTGAAGAATATTCCAGAACTTTTGATAAAGCACTGGTTGGAAACCATCAGGTCCAACACTCTTGTAAGGACCCATGGAAAAGACGACAGCATGAACTTCATCTAAAGATACATCACAAATGAGGGAGTTAAGATCCAATGCTGAGAGGAGGAAAAGCAGTTGGGAGAGGAACTAGAGAATAATCCTCGTCTGTAAAGATGCTTGAGAAGTGTTGCACTATCATGTTTCTAAGTTGGTCGTGATCTGAAATCCAATTACCATCCGAGTCTGTAAGATAAGTTATGCAGGATTTTTTCCGTCGAGAAATGGTAGAGAGATGGAAGAAATGCGTATTACGGTCTTCAAGAGTTACAACGTCTTCTTTAGATTTCTGAAACTAGAAGACTTGCTCTTGAAGAAGCATGGCATTATACTCGTGGATCAATTTCCGTTCAAGTTTAAGAAGCTTTGGATACAAGCATTCGTCCATAGTAGCTTGAACACCCAAAATCCGAGCTTGAAGACGTCGTTATGTTTGAAATATATTACCAAAAGAGTGTTGGTTCCAATAAGATAAACCCGAGGCACAAGCAAAATCCCCATTATTAGACCAGTGACATTTAACAACATCTTTTATATCCTCTCGAAGTAACCATGCTACTTCAAATTTGAACCTACGTGCTTGTCGTCTAGGCAGTGGAGTTCCAAAGCTTAACATAATGGGCCGATGATCCGAGTGTGTGCGAGCAATATGTTGCACAAAAAAGTTCGGTGCAAGAAAATTCCACATTTCATTAGCTAACACGTGGTCAAGTCTAGAGTTGATAAGGGTGTTACCAATTTTTCCCCTCCACGTGAATTTTGGTCCACAAAAACCCAACTCCAGTAGCTTGCATTGATTAATACGATCACAAAAGATTTTACACTTTTTAGAGTTTTTCCCTAACCCTCCTTTACGTTCATCCAGGGAGCAAACATCATTAAAGTCCCCCCCCCCCCCCTAATCCAAGGGATATTCATATCATCAGATATTCCAACAAATCATCCCATTGTTCATTGCGTAGAGCAATGTGAGGCGAAGCATAAATACTTGTGAAGAAAAAACAGCCAAAATCCTCAACAGAGATGTGGACAAGAATAAGCTGGGATGAGGCTCCAACAATATTAACAGTAACTCAATCTTGTCTCCAGATAAGCCAAATACCACCCGCAAATCCTCTCGCTTCAACGCGAGCATTGCCTAAGAGACCAATTTTTCGAATTACGTCCTCAGCTCTAGAGCCATTAATTTTTATTTCAGTTAGAACCAACAGAAAAGGATCATGATGATTGATCAAATCTTTAAGATTAAGTAAGAATTTATCATTTCCAGCCCCTTGGATATTCTAAAATATAATTTTATGTTTTCTATCCATAAAAAATGGGATGAGAAGAACAAAAACAATAGTGGTGCTTAGTCCCTACGTGCAGCGTCCGGTCGACCTCTATCATAGGGGCGATGGTGTTCATCACGTTCAAAGCTTCACGAGGGGATCCAACATCTTTGTCCTTGTAGGAATTTCCAGAAGAAGTAGTAGAAAATTCATGAATTGCAGGGGTGTTGTCAATGGAGATGTCGTGATCCATTGTTGTCGGTTCGCAAGTCTCAGTTGGTTCCATTTGTAGAGTAGAATCGCTTAGAAATTTGGGGCATTTTTTCAGAGTGTAGAAGGGGGTCCGGTGATGGCGGTGGTGCCGCCATCGCCGGTGCGAAGAGTGGATTGTTTCTTGCGGTCATGAGGAAGCGCGTGGAACGCGTCTCATTGTTACCGTTAGAATGTCAGTATATTTAAAGCCAACAATAATATACAATTATGCACTTATTTAGGGCTTAACTTTTTGTTAATAGGAACAAACAGGGCCTACACCTTTCCAATTGTTTTTCCAATTGTTTTACCACAACTGGGTGTACAAATAACCACCAACATCAAATATATAAAACCAAACCAAAAAATAACATTACGTTTTCCACTATAAACTCAAACCTCCATCACAATTAATTCGTAAAGGCCTTACCAATATTCAAACTCAATACACATCTTAAAATCAATTTAAAATTTAAAATGTTTAACCTTACTCATTAAGACAAAAGGTACCTACATAAACTTTGTTATACAAAAAAAATCTCAGTTCATCTAAACCCACACAAATAACAACTATAGAGCATACCTTTACAAATTACATTGGATCATCAATCAATTATATATCAAAATTACATCATGCAATTATTCTAATACTATCTGGTGGCAACACTATCAAAGACAACCACATTACTAATAAGATTTGTACTACCAGTTATTAAGATATGAATCTTATTTAAAGGATATGAGAACTACATATGAACATCGCAATTTTAGATTTATAGCATAAATACAAGAAGCAGATAGAATGTCCTTCACATATCGTTCGCAATAGAATACCGGTTAATAATGTGTGTTAGGAACTGTTACATGGTCCTCAAGACAGTTCATCCTATGGAACATGGAGTTTGTTCTCATTCAGAATCGTGTAGAGCATAAAGTGTGTAGCAATTACGTTGTTTGTATATATCACTTACATTTCGTCTGAACTTCGATAGGAAATGTAGAAGAAAATTCAAATTCACAGTTCATGAAAGTATATGAATATGGTCACTATACCATAAACCCAATACGTTTGACTATAAACCTAGTAATTCGTATGGTGTCGAGTTAATTTGTGTGAAAAATGACTAGTAATCAATTACTAACTCATCCGCAAAATGCAAGGGCTAAAATTACAGCGAAAAACCACATATATCCATAGTTGAAAGGTACAACTTATGTACGATTACCGGAAACACAACAGACGGGGGACTTGTTTGCTGTGAATACGCGTGATTGATGACTCTGTCTATAGTATTTTCGGGCCCACTGGCCAGTAAGTGATGGGTGAATGATTTAGCTCTTCCTCTAATAATTATCCTGGTAATTTGCCTGTGTTTCACTCTTACCTTCGATGCACCAACACCCAATTTTGTCATTACACATTAGAGAATTAGATCGTGGTGGGGAGGGTTTG
This sequence comes from Linaria vulgaris, assembly GCA_948329865.1. Classification (NCBI taxonomy): domain Eukaryota; kingdom Viridiplantae; phylum Streptophyta; class Magnoliopsida; order Lamiales; family Plantaginaceae; genus Linaria; species Linaria vulgaris. The sequence continues at coordinate 54,702,103 of OX415249.1, read as the reverse complement.
GAGCAAAAGGTTAGGGTTTACGATTTGGACATAAATTAGATACCCTAATGTCGTGTAATATGTATTAGAGTGATTTGAATTACAAGGGCATAACGGGAAATAATTATAGAAGTGATTCATTATTTGTTGAACCAAATCTGATACTAGTGAGGACTTTGCATGATTGTGAGGGAAATAATGAATCATTTACTTCTATAATTAATACTAATGTTTTGTACATAAATTGGATACCCTAATGTTGTGTACATCCAGTTGCATGACGCTAAAACTTGGACTTATTTTATACTTTACATACTTATTTGGATTTTCAATTTCTTACCAAGATTAGATGAAAACTGTGTGAATGGACTCAAGTGTTACAGCTATGACAAAGTAACAATCCCTAGGCCATTTTATGCAATACATTGAGTTCACAACAAACAAATATGTATTGCAATATGATTCACAATTGTGTGATCTATTGGAGTATGCGAAATAATTGTTTTCAAAAGTGAAATAGCAAGTATTCATAAAACTGTGAACTAATTGATTCAAGCGCGTGGGTGTGGATTAAAGCAGAGAATGGTCTTCTTCTTCTTCCTCTTGTTCACTTCTTCGTCATCTTCCTCTTCCTCTTCTTCTTAGAGGCAAATTCCATCTACCTCCCTCGAGGTATTGGGCACTTCCATCCACCTCCATTCTTCTTTCAAATTTCTAATGCACCTCCATTACTTACTATAAAATATTCTTTAATAGTTAAGATAAAGGGTACTTTTGTCTTTCTCATATCAATTGAAAATTTAAGTTGCATATTACACTAATTCATTAGCTAAAATAGTTAAAAATTGGACCTGATAAAAATTTAATCTTGTCCTTTAAAAAACATTCTTTTTTGCTTGTATTTCTTTCCCATCGAATCAGACAAACAAAGTTTTTATTAGAATGAGGATTTTTTTAAAGTAGCATGATGCAACAAAATAAAATTGATTCATGCGTTATTTTTTAAGGAGATAAGAAATTCTTTTTTGTATTGAATGATGCGACAAAAGAAAAACTGAAACATATATAATCTTTTATAATAGTTTTGTTCATCTCATAAAGTTATCTCAAGCAATAATTAAACATAGGACAAATTAATATTTGTGCCATGTAAGTTTGTCTTTATGAAGAATATGTCAATTATCTATCGAGTTTTTAAAAATGCCCTGACTTATGCGCTTTTCTTTAAAAAATGTCCACCCGCTGCCACATCAGAAAAATTGCGCTTACGTGGCTGTCACATGGGAAAAAGGCACACGCCATATTAATATATTTAAAACAAAAATATATCTTTTGTGTTATGTGGCTGACACATGGAATATATATATATATAAAATATATATCTTTATGTATTAAAATATCAAAATATATACAAATATATACAAATATATAAAAAAAATATATATATTTATGTATTAAAATATCAGAATATATATCTTTATGTATTAAAAAAAATATCATATTTATATCTAGAATATATATAAATACTATAAAAAATATCATTATGTATCTAAATATATCTATATCTAGAATATATTTAAATATATAAAAAAGGAAATATCATAAATACCATTTTTTATTACTAAAAATTTAAAAGAAAATTATAAAAAAAATTCAAGAAAAAAAAATAGAGCCCCCCCCACCCAACCACCACCCCCCCCCCCCCTCCGCCCGCTGAACCCGCGAGTTGCAGCTGTGGCGGCGTCGATTGACGCCGCCACCGCTGCAACCCGTGGGTGCAGAGGGGGGGGGGGACTCTATTTTATTTTTTATTTTTTCTTGATTTTTTTTAATTTTCAGTAATAAAAAATTGTATTTATGATTTTTTTTTAATATATTTAAATATTTTTAAAATCATAAAGATATTTTTTATATATATTTATATATATAAAAGATATAAATATATTTTCGGTTTAAATATATTCCATGTGGCAGCCATGGCGTGTGCATTGACATCAACATCGACTGACACGTTTGCATTTTTTCTGATGTGGCAGCGGGTGGGCATTTTTTTAAAGAAAAGTGCATAAGTCAGGGCATTTTTAAAAACTCGATAGATAATGGGCATATTTTTCAAAAAGACAAACTTACATTGCACAAATATTAATTTGTCCTTACACATATACTAGCTCAAAAAATAGATTAGTTTACTTAGATTTTGAGAACACCAGTGCTACAAATATGTTATACTAGAAATTATATTTGTTGCATTATCCAATATTTGAATGATTTTATTTTGAGTCACACTCATTTTCTTTAATTAAGACAAAAATCCCGGAATAGCATGATACGCATATAAACGAATTGACTATTTAGTATTTCTAAGATTACTTATTCCACTCATAAAAGTAAATAATAATGAAAGCACTAAAAAAATTATTTTGTTATCTTGTCGATACGAGTGTCTCATTTTTAATATTTCTTAGTTTATTTTTTGTAACATTATAATTCACTAGTTATATATGTATCATATTTTCTAGTGTTCAAAATATTTTTCTTAGAAAGAAAATTTGATACAATTAAAATTTTATTTTCTTAGAAATATAATTTTAGGAATTTTTGTCTTAAAAAAATGATAGAACAAACAACGGGAGGCAATTAATATCCTCTGCGGCCGACCATGAATGGAAAATAAAACCATTCAAGTATTGGATAATCAATGCAGCAAATCCAAATTCTCGTGTAACATATACGTAGTAGGGATGTTCTCAAATTCTCTAAATAAACCAAGCTATTTTTGAGCTAGTTTATGTTTCATCATTGCTTTAGGTAACTTTATGAAATGCACAAAATTATTATAAAGATTGTATATGTTCCAAATGTTCTTTTGTGTCGCGATGCTATTGAAAAAAGCAGGAATTTCTTATCTTGTCAAAAAATAACGAATATTTCAATTTTAATTTGTTTGCATCATGCTGTTTAAAAAAAATGAGAAATTCCCTATCCAATTAAAAGATATGCTCAAAGTATTTTATTAAATTTTTTGAAGGACAAGATATAAAATGATGATTCAGTTTTTAACAGGTTGGATTTTTAAATATTTTAGCTAATTAATAAGTGTAATGCAACTTGATTTTTGTATTGATACGAGAATGACAAAATTACCTTTAATTTTATCTTAACTATTAAAGATTTTTGTACGTAGTACATAAGGGAGGTGTATGAAAAATTTAAAACTGAAAGGGAAGAAGATGGAACTGACCAATACTTCGGAAGAGGTAGATGAAATTTGCCCTCTTATTAGTACCTCGAGTAGTCTTTGAATATTTGTATGTTTAAACCAAAAAAGGAGAGGAAATTTGACCGAGGGTTCTTTACAATGTTAGCCACAGTGAATCATCGTTTTTTGTCTTTTTCTATTTATTTGAAGTGTCCGTCTTTGTGCATATAAACACCTTCACCTTAGTCCTTACACGTATATCTACCATTTTCTATGTACTTGGATTCAGTTGTATCATTCAAATGACACGTAGAAAAGTGGTGTAAAAGATGCACTCTGAACATACGTAAATAAGGAGTTTTTAATAAAAATCGTAAAATTAGAAATTTTAGTCGAAAAACACGATGAGCTTTTATTCATTTTCCTTATAATTAATAATTGATAATACATGGTAGATGTAATTAAGTGACATAACAGAGCCGGGGCGGCTCGTGTATCATCAAATGCGCATTTCTTGGCATGGGTCTCTTGAACCACTACCCTAATTCCCTTAACTTTCCAATTATTAATCATTTGGGGTTTTCCAGTTTTTATATCAATGTTCAATGCAGCAAAAGATTTGATTGAGTCAGCCAAAGAAAATGCTGTGATTTTTTTATTTCTGCATAATTCAAAAGGTACCAACTCCATGATCCAATGTACAAAATGAGGAATAGAATTGGCCCTAGACAAAACTTGCCCATAACTCGTTTAATTTGGCCAACTATATTAATCAAGTTACGTTCAAAATTTATTCGAGAAAATAAAAGAATGAGACACTACATTGTGAATTAGGGCTGTTCCAAATCAACTAACCATTTAATTTATGCAGTAACTTATGTTTTTCGCTGACGAGATCACATACAATATTATATCAAGATATCAAATAGAGAGTATTTATGATGTTGACCTAGATAAGTAATTGAGAATGTGATGCAGTCAAATACTTTATTCCGGTATATTAGGGATAAGAATAACTAGTGAATCTTTGCTTATCTATTTTAGATAGGATATATTCTTAGGATGAATCTTTTCTTATCTATTTTAGATATGATATATTCTTAGGATCTTTCCTTATCAATTACTAAACTTCTTTATATATAAAGAGTTGTAACATTGTTGTATATTTTAAGAGTGAGAATATATTGAGTGAATTATTTCTACATGGTATCTTCATAGTAAGGATATCAAACGATATTTCAAACCTAAAATTTTGCCGCCCCACCATGTTTTGAAGTTTAGTCATCCGATCTTGGTGCAGCCGCCTCTCTACCACCATCTCTCGCACTTCAAAAACCGCACACCTCTCTCATTGTTACGGCGAGTCAGAATTTTCCTCTCAAACTCACGAACACAAACTATCTTTCATGGCGCCGGCTGATTGTTGCCCAACTCAATGATCTCTATCTCCTTGGCTATCTCCAGGGTACGTTCCCTTGCCCAGATATGTCCGAAGCTGTCGCCCATACTCCTTGGTTTCAACAAGATCAACTCCTCATCGGGGCTCTTGTTGGATCCATCTAGAATGAGCTATTCCCTATCATTCACTCCGCCACCACATCATCTGAAGCTTGGGTGAACATCATGCACTCGTTTGTGCATCCGGATTGTACCCGCGTCATGGCTCTCAAAGACATGCTGAATTCTACAACCTTGGGTTCCCGCTCCATCACATAGTATGTCACCGAAGTCAAATCCAAAGTGGATGAGATAGCTATGATCGATCGGCCCCTTCATGTCAACGATGTGACCTTATATATTCTCAATGGCTTAGCCGCAACCTACCGGAAAATAGCTTCCACCATTCGCCTCCGTGATCGCCCCATGTCATTCCCGGAGCTTCATGTTGCTCAACTGAATCACGGGGCCTACCTTCGTCGCCTAGTGTCCAACGTTAATTCTATCACCGCCATGGCTCAGTCAGCGATGCATGGTCCAAACCTGAACCGTAACAACAACCACGGTCGTCAAAATCGTGGTCGGGGAAACTACCGCGAGAATTGCGGTCATCGTGGTCAGGGTTGCAACCCCTCATGTTATGCCCGTGAATCAGTTACGTGTCAACTATGCAACGCCATTGGCCATGCAGCCCAACAGTGCTATCGGTTCTTGAATCACCAAGTTCTGTCTACCAACGTTTCCCGTACCGCCCCTCCCCGCCCTCGGGTTCCCGTGCCCCGACCAACAATTGGCTTGTGGATTCGGGTGCATAACACCACATTATTGCTGATCTGAACCAACTTAGCTATCACTCTGAATATGATGGCACATACGAGGTTCAAATAGCCGACGACAATGGTATGGCTATTACTCATACTGGTTCTTTTTCTATTAAACTCCCCCTCATCGTGAATTAGATCTCTCTAATGTAATGTGCGTCCCATCTGCAAAGAATAATCTTCTATCTGTTAGTAAAGTTGCGAAGGATAATAATGTCTCTTTGAATTTTTTCTCTGATTATTCTGTCATTTAGGATCTGCCTATGGAGGACCCACTGGTGACGGGTGAGTGCAGTAATGGAGTGTACCACATCCGTCCCCCGTCCTACTACATGCAGTCTGATGCGAAGTTTGTATCCTTGGGAGTTCGCACGAGTACCGCCACGTGGCACTCTCAATTTGGTCATCCATCGCCTCAAACGAGTTCTTTTTTAATTAGTAACTTTCATTTACCAGTTCGAAATATGGCCTCTGCGAAGGCTTTGTTTTGTGATTCTTGCAATATGAGCAAGTCCACCGTTTATCGTTTGAGAACTCATCTTTTGTGGTAGACTTTCCTTTGCACTATTTATTTGTGGATGTTTTGGGGACCTACTACTATTTGTGTTGATGGATTTCGTTATTACTTGTTGATTGTTGATCTTTATAATCGATATTGAAGGATCTTTCCTATGGTTATTGAAAAGGTAATGCCTCACTGGTAGAGGTGAGGAGATATCATATATATAAATATATATATATAATGAATCCGTACAATACATAAAAAGGAAAGAATAAAGACAAACAACTATAATCAAGATAATTTCTAAAATAAGAAGAACAATGATAAACTACGAAACCAGTAGTGGAGCGTCTAGTATCCGGACAACCCACCCAATCGGCATCGGAGTACCCAAGTAAATTCAAAGGTGATTCATGAGAGAGTTGTAGACCATAATAATATGTGCCCTTGACATATCGTAAAATACGTTTCAAAGCTTGAAAATGATCAACTGTGGGAGCATGCATATATTGACAAATAGAATTAACACTATATGATAAATCTGGTCTTGTAAGTGTCAAGTATTGCAAAGCTCCAGCAAGAGAACGAAACTGTGTAGCATTAGAATATGAAGAACCATGATTTACTAGATGAGACTCCACTAAGAATGGTGTGGATATAGGTTGGCACTCCACCATTTCTGCTTTTTTCAGCAAGTGAAGAGCAAATTTGGCTTGGCTAAGAAAGACCCCTTTATCATTTCTAACCACCTCAATCCCCAAAAAATAGTGTAAATCTCCAAGGTCTTTCATGGAAAATTCTTTTGCCAATCGATCAGTGAGGGTGCGTATCATAGAAGGATTATTTTCTGTTACAACCATGTCATCAACATATAGGAGAAGATAAATAACACCTGAGGAACTGTTGTACACAAACAAAGAAGAATCTTCCTTACTAGCAAGAAACCTAATGCCGAGCAAAAATTGACTAAAGCATTGAAACCACGCTCGAGGGGCCTGTTTAAGGCCTTATAAAGCATGTTGTAAACGACAAACATTAGAGGGAAATTGAGGATCAATTTATCCAGGAGGTTGCTCCATATATACTTCTTCTTAAAGAAAATTATGGAGAAAAGCATTTTTTATGTCAAGTTGGTGCAATTGCCTTTTACGTGCAACGACAAGTGATAAGATAATTTTAATTGTAGTAAGACAAACAATAGGATTAAATGTTTCATCACAGTCAATATCATGCTTTTGTGAAAAAAACCTTGAGCCACAAGACGCGCTTTGTGATGCTCAATTGAACCATCGGGACAAAGTTTAGTTTTAAATATCCATCGACAACCCACAATATTATGATCATTGGGTCGAGGAACCAACCTCCATGTGTTGTTTTCTTTTAGTGCATCAATTTCATCCTCCATTGCAGAGAACCATGTTGGATTCTTGACGGCTGTTCTGAAACTGCGAGGTTCTTTGACAGCAATATGTGCCTGAAACCATGTAGGAGCAGTGAAAGCACTAAACAAATGAATTATGTGAGGCTTAACAATACCATCCTTAGCACGGGTTATCATTGGGTGCCTGTAGGTGCACGGTTGATTTGCTTGAGGATTAGAAGTGGGTTCAGGGACTTCAACAAGTAGCCTTGGTGAAGAGGATTGAGAATGTATGGTTTCGGGAACTAAAGGAGTAATAGAATCAGCACAAGGCATGCAATGAGTAAGGTCTGGACCTGCTAAAGACTTGTCATGTGATACACAACTATCAAAAGTGTCTGTAAAGGTGACATAATTAGCATTAGTTTAAGATGGAATAATTGAGATAACATAAGGAAAATGATCCTAAAAAAATTGGACATCTCGAGATATATAAATTCTGTTTGTTTTCTTATCTAAGCATCGAAAACCTTTATGCAGTTGACTATAGCCAATAAATACACAAGGAATGGAGCGAGGCAATAATTTATTAGGCATATAATCACGAAGAAAAGGAAAATAAAGACAACCAAATGTACGAAGTAAAGAGTGCGAAGGAACTTTACCATACAAAATTTCATATAGTGTATTGCCATCAAGGACAGGTGATGGGAGTCAATTGAATAAATAACATGCAGTAAAAAAAGACTCAACCCATAGATGTAAAGGTACTTGGGAATGAAATATTAGAGTGAGACCAATCTTGGTGATGTGCCGATGTTTTCATTCTGCAATTCCATTTTGGCTAGGGGTATAAGGACATGCTATACGTTGAACAATACCACATTCACGAAGAAAGAATGTAAATTAATGATTGGTGAATTCTGTTCCCCCATCACATTGAAATGATTTAATTTTGCAGTTAAATTGATTAATGATAAATTTCTGAAAGTGGGCAAAGATGTCAAAAAGATCCGACTTCTGTTTTAAGGAAAAGAGCCAACTTAAACGAGAAAAAACATCAATAAAAACACAATAATACTTATAACCCGATGGAGATGTGATAGGTGAAGGACACCATAAGTCGCAATGTATTCACTCAAATAACAAAGAGCAACGTTTATTCAAATTAGGAAATGGTAGTCGGTGACTTTTTCCTAATTGGCAACCAAAACATGGTTTACAATCAGATTTTCTATTAGTGGATAACTTAATTGCTCCATTCTTATTCAAAGATGAAATAATGCAAAGAGAATGATGTCCTAATCGTGTGTGCCATGTGACTGATGGTGCACGAGTATTACAAAAAGAAAGATCAGATAAGAAGCTTTATGGGCCACAATCCAGAATATATAGACCTTTTTCACATCGCCCGACTCCCACCACCGTTCTTGTTGCTAGATCCTGTATGGTAAAATCAGAGGAAAAAAAAGTTACAGACCAATTATTCTCACAGGTTAGCTTGCTAATGGATAAGAAATTTTTAGTAATGTTTGGAACAAGCAGAACATCAGACATATGCAATGGGTTGGAAATTGAACCAATGCGTGAAATGTGCAAAGACTGACCGTTACCCACATAAACCCGTTGATTACCAGTGTAGGGGACATATTTGTCAAGAGAAGCAATGTCATTGGTCATGTGCGAAGTTGCACCGCTATCTGTATACCACTCGGAGTCGATAGTATCATTAGTTGAAGTTGCTGCAAAGGCTTCAATCAAACCATCACCCTTAGCTTTCCTCAATAGTTTTCTGAGCTTATGACATTTTCTCGCATTATGTCGCTCTTTACCACACCATTGACAAGCTGTACCAAAATTCTTAGAGCTTGGTGCCGATGAATGAGATTTTTACTTCGGACGGCTGGGTGAAAAGTTAGACGATCCACACTGAGCAACCATCAACGTCTGATAAGTAGAATCCTCGTAGATCGATCTAGAAAAAGTTCATGGCTGATAGCTTTTGGAACCAAGTTGGTAAATGATGGTAGCGGCAACTGTGACAACATGGAAGTTGAAAAAAAATTTAAATTCAACTCCAAGGCCACGAAGAAACCAGCGTACCTTATCTGTGTCATTGACTGGTTTGCCAATGTCGCTAAGCTGAATACATAAGGGTCGAAAAGACCGAGCATATTCAGCAACACCACGAGACCCTCACTACACTAACTAGAGTCATCTTTAAGTTGGAGTTCTCTAGTCTTAGAGCTGTGATACAATGAATCCTCAAGAGCCAGCCATGCTCCACCGGTCGTGGTACAATCAACAACTCAGCCATACATTCCTCAGTGAGCGAGGCATAAAGAAGGCTAAGTAAAATTTTATCCTGCGTATGCCATGTCTTGTACACTGGATTAGGAACTTGGTCGGTACCTTCAAGGATATGGGTGGAAGGTGGAATTGAAGATCCATCCATATATCCCATAAGATCCTGACTTTCAAGCAACGAGATAAATTGACGTTGCCAGAGAAGATAGTTCGTTGGAGTGAGTTTAATGGTCACCATATGAACCATTGTATTGAGCGGAAGCAAAGTAGATGCAGCCATGAAACAAATATAAGGGGTTTAACCAAATGGCTACCATGAAAAGGTAATGCCTCACTGGTAGAGGTGAGGAGATATCACACACATATATATATATATATATATATATATACCTGAAATACAATAAATTTGTACAATACATAAGAAGGAAAGAATAGAAACAAACAACTATAATCAAGCTAATTACTAAAATGAGAAGAACAATTTAAGGAAAATCTTGAACATGATTAAAGGAGTCAATCTCTGTCATAATAGTTGTTAAATCACAAGTACACGAGTTTTTTTATCAAGTTTCGGCCGATGGTTGAGAAACAATCCGGGCGCACAATTACTAATTTTTTCCAGTGAAAATAGTGGAGAGTTTTTGGCGTTACGAGGTTACTTTGCAAAAGAGGGCATTACTTGGCTTACCACCGCTCTCCGCATACTCCGAAACAAAATGGCATAGTTGAGCGTCGTCATAGGCATATTCGTAAAACGGGGCGTGCACTTCTTCATCAAGCCCAACTACCGCCATCATTTTGGTCCTTTGCTCTCCACACGGCGGTGCATCTTATGTATCGCTTACCATCATCTGCCATTGCCAATGTTAGTCCTTTGCACGACTCTTTGAGAAGGCTCCCACCTATCTCAAACTCCACTCATTTGGTTGTCTCTGCTACCCATGGTTATGTCCATATGTCTCGGGCAAGCTCTCCTATATTTAATGACAATGTATCTTTCTTGGATACTCTCTATCTCAAAGTGCATACAAGTGTTGAGACCCCATTGCCCGTCGTATGTTCATATCTCGGCATGTTCATTTGTGTGAGGATCAATTTCCCTATGCGAAGTTGATTTATATCTCACTGACTGAGCAGACCCCGCCGGTCCTTGACGCACCGCCTTCTTTCACTATCGGGTCATCTTTACCACCCGTGTTACCTGCCGCACTAGCGTCCCCTGTCTCCTATGGACATTCTTCTTCTGATGTTGGGAAAGATGTTGGGGTAACATTGCAACCAGTGACTCCGACCCCTGCCTCTTCTGAATATTCTGCTTCTGATGTTGGCCAAATGTTGGTGTAACATTGCAAACAGTGACTTTGGCCCCTACCCCTTCTGAACTTTCTGATTCCAATGTTGGGACCGATGTTGGGGAAATATTAAATCCAAAGACTTTAAATCCACCCAGTAACGCACACCTTATGGTGCTCGGGGCCAAAAATAACATCTTCAAACCCAAGTCGGTTCATGTCGCCTCACTACATCCCTTGCCACCTACTGTTGAGCCCACACCCGTTTCCTCCGCAATGCCTGACCCCAATTGGCATGCGACCATGGCTCATGAGATTAATTCCTTTCTCCAACATGGCACATAGGATCTTGTTCCGCATCCCTCTTCTTCGAACATCACTGGATGCAAGTGGGTGTACCGGGTCAAAAGCAATCCAGATGGCTCCATTGACAAGTACAAAGTTTGCTTGATTGCTAAGGGCTTTCACCAACGACCCTAGGTTGACTATGATGAGACGTTTAGTTTGGTTGTTAAACCGGTTACCATTCGAGTTGTCATTGATCTTGTCGTTACCAATGGGTGGCCCCTTTGTCAATTGAATGTTAGCAATGCCCTCCTTCATGGAACGCTATGCGAACTTGTGTTTATGCAACAACCTTCGGGCTTCATTGACTCCACGGTCTCTAAGCATGTGTGTCGCTTCGCAAGTCTATCTATGGTCTCAAGAAAGCACCACATGCTTGGTTCTAAGATCTTTGAGCAATGCTCCTCTCTTCCGGGTTCCAACAATCTCGATCTAATTGTTCCCTTTTCTTTTTACACAAGGAAAATGTACAACTCTTTCTCTTAGTCTATGTGGATGACATCGTCTTTACCGGCAATGACACATCTCTTATATCTACAATCATTGTCAAACTTCAATCCACTTTTGCCGTCAAAGATTTGGGGTCTCTCTCCTACTTCCTTGGTATTGAAGCTATTCCGTGTAAAGATGGTCTACTTTTGTCCCAACACAAATACATCAACGATGTCTTAGAGAGATGTCTTAGAGAGACACCGTATGGCCTGTGCAAAACGCGTCTCTACTCCCATGGCTACCGCGGCTCCTGTTGCTAGCTCGGTCGACATAACACCGTGTGACATTCATACGTATCGCCAAGCTATTCTCGAGTTGCAATATCTCTCTTTCACTCGCCCACACATCGCCTTTTCGATTAATTGGTTAGCTCAATTCGTCTCGAACCCTACTGAAACCAACGGGCTCCTCATTCGCAGTCTTCCTCTTAAGCTAGTGGCTTACTCTGATGCCTATTGGGGAGGCCACCCTCTTAACCGTAGCTCGACCACTGTCTTCATGGTTTTTCTTGGGGACAATCCTATCTCGTGGAGTTCTCGCAAGTAATGGGAGGTTGTATGTTCCTCCACCGAAGTCGAGTATAAAGCCTTGGCCGCCACCACTTCTGAACTCCTAAGGATATAAAATCTCTTATCCGAGCTTCGGGTTACTCTTCCAACCAACCCTCTCACCTTTTGTGACAACATTGGCGCCACTCACTTGTCGCTCCATCCCGTTTTGCACTCCCGCATGAAGCACATAGCCATAGACATCTACTTTGTTCGAGATGTTGGTAGCAAAGTCCTCGTTTCCGTCTCTCACATCAGCACCCAAGATCAATTGGCTGACTTACTCACCAAAGCATTGTCTCGGCCTAGGTCTTCATTACTTTGCTCTAAAATTGCCTCAGCTGACGGAATGCTAATTTTGCGGAGGCATATTAGGAATAAAAATAGCTAGTGAATCTTTCTTTATCTATTTTACATATGATATATTCTTAGGATGAATCTTTTCTTATTTATTTTAGATATGATATATTCTTAGGATGAATCTTTCCTTATATATTTTAGATATGATATATTCTTAGGATCTTTCCTTATCACTTACTCGATCAACCTCTTTGTATATAAAGGATTGTAACATTGTTGTATATTCTTAGGAGTGAAAACGTATTGAGTGAATTCTACACGGTATTGTTTTATTTTTCGCTTTAATCTATCGATACTAATACATACCACCTTGTAGTTGATGATTGTTGAATTTTTTATTTTTTATTTTGGTTTCCATCAGAAAAACAAAACTTGTAGCTTAATAAACTTAATGAAGAATCTATTTCCTTCTAGCATAAAAATTAGAGAGACTTGTACACTCCGCATTGTTGGTATGCGTCGCAAACGTATAACAATAATAAATAAATAACGACAAGAAATAACGTGTATATTGATTTTTAAAAAGATACATATGAAAATTAATAAAGTTTACCAAAGAAACAGTGAACGATCGGATTGAAGAACGGTTTTGGACGAGTTGGATTGAAGAACAGTTTTGGACGAGTTGAAAGCAAGCCTTCTCCCCTCAAGATCGAATTCCCCGGCTATCCTTCAAGCCCTCGTGTGGAAGAGATCTCCCAAGGTACAACGTCCACACACAAATAAACAACAAGTGAAGGGCTATACTATTTTTCACTTACGAACACAACAGTACTTTGCAAAACTATGAATTGTATATGTATGCAAATGTGAAATGATATGTTTTTGCTTGATTTTATTTTTTTTGATCCACTTTTCCCTTTGCGCAAAGGCCCTTTAAATAGAAAAATATTTCATGTAACAACCAAGCCATTAAGGGGTGATTTTAATTCATCCATAAAGCCAAATTCATTTCACATTATTATAGCATTTAGGTGTGGTTTGAATTCTCAATTCAAATCTGATTTTTATTAGATAAAAATCTTATTTATATAAATAAAATCTCACCAATTAGCTTCTCATTAAGCCAATACAATTCACACCATTAAACCCAAGTTGCTATAATAACAATTGGACTCAAAAAATTATATTTAGCCTTATGCCAAATAATAATTTCTCCAACAATCCCCCACATGAATGTCATTGGCTGAAATGCATGTGAGCCTAACAATGCTAAATGTAATTTCAGAGTTCTGCCGGAACTTGTTGCATCACGATAGATGGTTTTGGGCCTTGAACCTTCCTTAGTGAAATACCATCGGATATACTTGCCAACTAGTAGACGTGATGCCTTGAACTGTTCGGCGTTTTGTGTATACCAAGACAATGGTACTCACACAACTCATTCCAATACCATATTGGTTCTCGTTGTTGTCCGTTTTGGCCCTGGACTGCCTTGGAAAATTTCATCGAATGCTTTAGAGATTTAGCCCTTTGGTATCATCTCATAGAAGCGGCCCCTTCATATTCGACATAGGTGATCTCTCATTAAGGGTATCCTGCAATACCCCGCTTGTGTTCACAAGACATAAGGATCATTAGAACCTCAAGTTCTCCTTAACCTGTACAGGTCCATCACTCTTTCATCATAGAAATGGGTTGGGAACTCGATTTCTCGAGTGCTTTGTTCTACTCGCCCCCACAATTCGATTGTCCCTTTGAACCTGCAAATTGGGGTTTACAATTCAGGTAGGGTTGCCATCATGGGGTGATGTCTTTAGGTGGGCTCAATTCCCGTTTCCCTCGATGAATTTGCTACTTAGTCTCTCGCTAGACCTTTCGTCAATCGCCTCCAATATTTTCTTTAACCTCTTAAAGTATTCGGAAAATATTATGATTATTATTCAACTTAAAAGTTTGGAATAATCTTAATCAACACTTTCTTCTTCAAGCCCCCACATTTCTTTCTTTTCCTCAAGAAAAAAAATGTCTCTAGCCTTAAAGAAATTACTTATTTCAGAATTTAATTTTGTTTGCGTACTTCGCGTCTTATATTCCAATAAATTTGAATATTTAATCTATTTAGTAAAATAAATAGTATTAAATCTCACTTGCTTCTAACTAAGCAATTTAATTTACACACTTATATTTGGACTCAATTCCAAATATTTCAAAAAACAATATATATAAATATAATAAAATACAAGTCTCGCACTTGTTTTTATTTTCTACAAATATATATATAACATACAAGTCTCACTCTTACAAGTATCACACTTGTGTTATTCTCAACAAATATATATATATATATATATATATACACACACACACAATATACAAGTCTCGCACCTGTATTATTTTTCCATATCATAAAGATGTCACAAGTAATCGAAATAACTTATATGTAATATTTGCCTCACATGCAACTTTGATTACATTTATTCGTAAAACTAGTCTCCTCACACGAGACTTTTTATCACATCAAACTTGAACACTATCCTCAGTACTAGCCTCATTCTTAGGTGACATAGTTATAACAGACATCTTAAAAGATTCTTAGACCCATATCCCTTTCCTACAAAGGTTCCACCCTTAGATAGGATATTCTTGTCTCACTCAAAGACAAGTGTGAACACTTTCTAGTTCAACACTGTACCACCTATTAGATTCGTGTGAATCTCTGGAACATGAAGCACCTCGTTCAGGGTCAACTCATTCCCCGAGGTCCTCTTTAGCACAACCGCTCCCCTGCCTTCAACTTTTGAGATTGTAGAGTTTCCCAAGAAACACTGCTTGTTCTCCACAAGTTGATAGGTCGTGAACATCCACTTGTTCGTGCAGATGTGGTCGAGTAGCCCAAATGTCTACCTACCATTCGTTCGAGTTGTTGTTTGAATTTTCAGCCGCCATAACTAATTAAATAATCGACACTATCGCTGAGAATTCTCAACCGAACTATTTATACAGATATTCCCAGGCCAGTGGAGGGACAAAACCTCTTTAAAGTCCACATTTCTACGAAAGAATATTAGGTTCCCACGCCAGTGGAGGGACAAGTCCGCTTACACTCCACATTTCTGCGACATAACCGTCTGTATAAATATTCTCACTTAGAATATCTTCGAATAATTCACAAGTCTCAATACTTAGAATTATTCTAATTATGAATTTTCTTCAAATAATTCACAAGTCTTAATACTTAGAATTATTCTTATTTTTTTAGTTTCCTTCGAATAATTCACAAGTCTCACTACTTATAATTATTTTGAAATTCTTTGGGTTTCTCAAGTTGAGAATATGACATAGTGGTTCTCAAAACCGGTATTACGATCTCAGTACCGTTAGCTCTTTGATTTAGCGTAACGACCTCAACGTCGCCCGTCATTGGTGAATTCTCGATGCTCGCGGCAATGTTGTTAGTGCTCTCACTAGCCATATCTCTAAATAATTCACAAAAGTCTCAGACTTTAGAATTATTTCCCAAGGCACTTTTAACATGCTGAAAGCATTTAAATTCGGATTTTATACATCACATAAACGTTCTAGAAATGTGAACAGTGAACATGTATAGTAGCATTACGAAATAATTAACAGCAGCTCAGCAGTAATTATAATAAACTGTAACGCATGCTTTTACTAATAATAAACGCTTAGTCTAACGGTAAGAGCACAGAAACCGCTTGCGCAGGTCGCGGGTTCGAATCTAGCCAACGGAAAACGTTTTTGAATTTAAAACATGCTCAGCGAATTAAATTAACAACGAATTTATAGCATGTATTGAATACTTAACTGAACCAGTTAACACACAAGATCCATAACGCTCAAATGGTAACGATAACAGCTAGCAAACAGAGGGACTTGGGTTCGATTCTCAGCAATTACGTTTTTTTTAAATCACAATTAAATTCACAGAATAAAACACAATAAATAAATAAACGTATCAGTTAATTCACATGAATGAATATAGCACAATGGTAACGTTCATTCATGCATATGGTAGAGGTGCAGAGTTCAAATCCAAGAACTAGCAACCAAAATTTTATTTTTGAAAAACCTGCTCGTTAAAGTTTTGAAAACAGAACCAGAGAACAAAAATTTGTTGGCAATAAATATATGAACAGAACAACCACACCAAATGCAAACAAGAAACACCCTAATATTATTTTTTTGAAACCATAAGAGATGAACCTGCACTTTCTTAAACATATAACAACATAATACTAAACCTGCAAGATAAACCGTTAGAACAATTCACGAATTCCAAATACTTGAACACAACACCAATTTCTCAAAGTTCCTGAACAAATCCTGAAAACTCAGAAACGGATTATTAACAACAGATTCATATGACTTATAATCATTAGTAGACGAATCAGTCAATTCACATGAATGAATATAGCACAATGGTAACGGACGTTCATGCATATGGTAGAGGTGCAGAGTTCGAATCCGAGAACTAGCAACCAAAATTTTATTTTTGAAAAACCTGCTCGTTAAAGTTTTGAAAACAGAACCAGAGAACAAAAACTTGGTGGCAATAAATATATGAACAGAACAACCACACCAAATGCAAACAAAAAACACCCTAATATTATTTTTTGAAACCATAAGAGATGAACCTGCACTTTCTTAAACATATAACAACATAATACTAAACCTGCAAGATAAACCGTTAGAACAATTCACGAATTCCAAATACTTGAACACAACACCAATTTCTCAAAGTTCCTGAACAAATCCTGAAAACTCAGAAACGGATTATTAACAACATATTCATATGACTTATAATCATTAGTAGACAAACATAATCAAAAACCTTAATATACAAAACTAAAGCCAAATCAGATTAGCAGATTTACAGATTTACAAGATATATCAATAGATTCCAGAATTCAAATCACAACAGCAGGTATATGATGAACCAATTCATAACATAAATATACTTTAACATGCAATTACAAGTAATCAACATAATCGAAACATATGAACAGATCCAGGAAACTTAAATAATGTAAATTCATATTTAGAGTATCAAAACACCTATATGTGCAACACATGATAAACATGGAAAAAAATTCGATCTTAAGATTGTTGGTATGCGTCGCAAACGTATAACAATAATAAATAAATAACGACAAGAAATAACGTGTATATTGATTTCTAAAAAAGATACATATGAAAATTAATAAAGTTTACCAAAAAAACAGTGAACGATCGGATTGAAGAACGGTTTTGGACGAGTTGAAAGCAAGCCTTCTCCCCTTAAGATCGAATTCCCCGACTATTCTTCAAGCCCTCGTGAGGAAGAGATCTCCCAAGGTACAACGTCCACACACAAATAAACAGCAAGTGAAGGGTTATACTGTTATTCACTTACGAACACAACGGTACTTTGCAAAACTCTGAATTGTATATGTATGCAAATGTGAAATGATATGTTTTTGCTTGATTTTTTTTGATCCACTTTTCCCTTTGCGCAAAGGCCGTTTAAATAGAAAAATATTTCATGTAACAACCAAGCCATTAAGGGGTGATTTTAATTCAGCCATAAAGCCAAATTCATTTCACATTATTATAGCATTTAGGTGTGGTTTGAATTCTCAATTCAAATCTGATTTTTATTAGATAAAAATCTTATTATATAAGTAAAATCTCACCAATTAGCTTCTCATTAAGCCAATACAATTCACACCATTAAATCCAAGTTGCTATAATATCAATTGGACTCAATTCCAATTTCTAAAAATTATATTTAGCCTTATGCCAAACAATAATTTCTCCAACACGCATGAAATCCACATCGTAGTTTATTTATTATTAAATGATACATATGATATTGTTTATAGGCTAAGAAATATTTTGCTTCCAACCTTGTTTTTATTTTAATACTTCAACATTTGTTTCTCACAAATAAATAAGGGTAATTAATTTAATTATTTGACAACAATGACAATTATCAAACTATGTGGAGAATTCATACATGTACTATAAATCATGAAATAAGTGCTTTAGGTAAATTATTAAATAAATGCTTTAGGTTGATCCTTACAAATTAATAATATTCCTATAGTTTAAGATGAACGTATATGAAATGTCATGTCTACATATATATTTCTAAACAAAAATTAGTTTGAAGAGAAAAGTATTCTTGTTACCGTCATCTTTTATAGTTTAGCTATTTAAGTTATTTACCATGTTCACAAAAATTTCGTTTAGCATATCAACAATCTAAGAAAAATAAGTAGCATTTTTATTTTTTTTAAATGAGAAACTTATATAGTACCACTGGCTATCGCGGTCTGCCGCATCATCTGTGGTAGTTAAAAGAACAAATGAAAAGTCTAAGTATGCATGGTCGATTAATTCAGACAATTGCTATATCTATACCACAAATAATGGTTATTATAGTACATAGTAGGATGGATGCCCCTACGCTGCAATATTGAATCTACTTTTCTTTTTTCTAAAAAATGTAAATTAGTAAAATCAGCTATTTATTTCAACTAGACAAGTTTATGCTTTTACGACCTATGGTATTCGCAACAAGGCAGAAAGACATTGATGTCTACATGAAACCAAACTGATAAAAAATAATATTATGATAAGGGTAAAAACTTTAAACTAAGTCTTTGCATTATATTGTTGTTGGACTGGTTTTGATGTTGATATGCTAAAACGGGTAAGAATTAATGTATATCTACTGCAGTGTAACGTACAACGTCGCCGTAAGTTAATAATAGCAAGTGGGTATGTTTGAAACTTAATATCTTTTTATATAAGAAAGAAAAGAAGAATCTCCAATAACTAGAACACGGAGCTATATTCTTTTTAATTTTTTGAACAGGTAGGAAATAGGGACATTGGAAGTTTAAAAATGAATAAATCTCTGGTTGTTAATCGTTGGCCATATATATATTCTATTCGGATTGGTCATTTTATTCAATCAAAAGTCTTGAAAGTTAGTGCGAACCATATTTTTCATATGAAAATGGTGGGTCATGTATTTGTATGAATAATTGCACACCACACTATTGTCTTTCGATGATCACATTGGTTCTCGAATTTGGATGATAGTTTGCTGGATATGCAAAATACATAACTTCACTAAATTCAATGAAAGAGAGAAACGGCATATAGTGCCTGAAACGTCGTCTGCTAGCTTTTGTGATGAAAAAAACACTGTACCATTCGTCAGCTGATGTGTAGTATTTAAATACGATTTTTATCCTCCCCGACTATAATACTTTTGTAATACATTCGGTTTAATTAATGGTAAGAGAAGCTTCTTGTTGACAACATAACGTTGCAAATATACATATACACATATATATATATATTTTTTTTGATAAAAACATTGCTCTTATTTATCACCACAAAACGAAGAGAAATTTTGATCCAGCTAGCATTTTATTTTGAAAAATAAAAGACCATATATGGTTATCGACATTTTCATGATTATTTGAACACGTATTAATTAATTAATAAATATTGAAAATTATTATGTAAATTATATTTTGAACATTTTAATCTTTTTTTATCACCACAAAACGAATAGAAACTTTGATCCAGCTAGCATTTTATTTTGAAAAATAAAAGACCATATATCGTTATCGACATTTTCATGATTATTTGAACACGTATTAATTAATTAATTAATATTGAAAATTATTATGTAAATTATATTTTGAACATTTTAATCTTTTTGAAAAAATATACACTATAACAAAAAGGGATCATCTGCAACCGCCGGGACGGTCGCGAATGACCCATTGACGGTCGCAATCGTCGGGTTGCAAATGCTGCTCATCGAGGTCCATTTGTGACGGTTATGACATCTTTTGCTATCGCCCGCCCGTCGCAACACCATTTGCAACAAGCTGGCGGTAGCAAATGACCTTGAGGAAGGTCGTTTGCTACCGCCAAGTGGTGGTAGCAAAATAACAATTTATTTGCTACTGCCGGCGATAGCGGTGGTAGAAAAATAATTTGCAACCGTCGGGCGGTCGCGAATAACATGAATATTATATGTTATCGCCCGCGATAGCAGATAATTTGCACAGTATCTGCTATCGTCGGGTTGTCGCGAATAATAAGAATATAATTTTCTACCGTCAGGCGATAGCAATAATATTTATCAGAATAAAAAAAACTTTCGGTAAATTTTTGGAATATTAAATTTTTTTTTTTAGAAATTACGAATGGATATTAACGCAAACAAAGAAATAGGAGTGAAACAAACAAAAGAGTTGTAAAACAAATTAAATTTTGAGGAAAAGAACAAAAATAAAAAGTAAAGAGAAAGAAATGAAGAAAAAAGAAATGAAAGTAAAATAAAAAGAGATGAAGAAATGAATAAACAAATTGAAAACAAATGATTTTTTTTAATAAAAGAAGAGATGAAGAAAAAAGAAACGAAATTAAACTTAAGAGTTTGTAGATTTAGGAAAAGAAAAGAAGAGTTAGCGAAGGTGTTGTGATTTTTTTGGAGAGTATAATTTGAATGTATTGAAAATGAGAGAGGAGGAATGGTGGGTATATATAAAATTTTTAGTGAAAATTTCAATTTTTTGGGAAATTTGAATTCCCTCCCAAATCAGGTCTTTTTGCTACCGTCGAACGGTAGCAAAAGATTCAAATTTTCGAAAAATTTGAATTTTCCGCCAAATACAGGGACTTTTGCAACCGCCTGACAATCACATAGAATCTCAATCTAGATTTTGCGACCTCCTTGGCTGTCGCAAATGCTATGCATATTACTTGCTACCGCCCGACAGTGGCTAATAATATTGAAGTTTATTTGTTTGTGAGTTTTTGGAACGATATTTATGTGTTTGTGATTTTTAACAACAAATCTCATTATTACTTGTGAAATGAAGTAATAAATGATTAGAACACTAGTAATTGAGCTATGAAACTAAAAGATTATATGTGATTGAGCGAGTTATTAATGATTGAACTATTTTATAATTGCCCTACGTGATTGTCCTTAATTTCACAAATGTAAGTATAGATATCATTATGAAAATCAATTAGTAGATCATCTAAAGCATTATGTATATTTATGTATGCATGCATTACGTTTGTTGGCATTAAAATTAGTTAGAAGCTTCATTATGGACCGTTCCCTATAAATGATGTTTGATTTTGCAATAAAATCTCTTGATTTGGGTCATTTTACCTTATTAGTACACACTGTTGTTGTAATTAACAGTTAAACAAACAACACGCCTTTAATTGGGGTCCGAAATGCATAAATTTGAAACATGAATATTATTAGCAACTGCATGGCGGTAGCAATAACCTTTGGCGACTGCCAAGCGATAGCCACTAGCCAACGGCTAGCGTCTATAACGATCGTCAGACGGTCACAACAGCCAACGACTAGTGGCTGCGACCACCTGGCAATCGCGAATGCTACTAGCCGTTGGCTTACGCGACCGTCGGGCGGTGGCTACTAAACCCCGCCCCCTTATAAATAGCCCTCTCTAATCAATTTCATAATTCATTCCAATCTTCACAAATCCTTAACGTACCCAAGTTTTTTCTTTAGTAACTCAATTTAATTTTTTCCTACGTTAATTTGTTATTATGGTAGTTAATGCTAACTTGTTTATTTATGTTTTTGATAAATATTGTCGTAAACACATCGATGATACTCGTATTGGACACAACATCCTTGAGAATTATTCTATTACACTTCAATAAGTAAGTTGATCGTTACTTCGTTACTTTGGTTGTGCATCATGATAGATACAATATTTGGCACGTTTTAAATTGAGACATGTATAGTAGTATAAATTATAATCATTTGCCTTATATCTTACAACTTAGATACATAATGGATTATCACACCGATAGATCTTGGATGTACCATAGAATTGACAGCAATGGTTATTAGCAAGATAATTTTTTGGTCGGGGTTTGCACGTTCATACAATACGCTTCTCAACAAATGAACTTCTTAGATTTAAGAAAACCATTGGGTGTCCGTGCACAAAATGAAACAATTCGAAGTTTTTTGATAAATATGCAGTTTGTGACCATCTTCATAAGTCAGGATTTACGAATAGATATTTCGATTGGGTTTTGCATGGGGAAAATTCGACTAGGACATCTAAATCG
Source organism: Linaria vulgaris (assembly GCA_948329865.1). Taxonomy (NCBI): domain Eukaryota; kingdom Viridiplantae; phylum Streptophyta; class Magnoliopsida; order Lamiales; family Plantaginaceae; genus Linaria; species Linaria vulgaris. The sequence goes on along the minus strand of OX415249.1, from coordinate 54,679,360 downwards.
TATTTATCCGATTCTTTCGGCCCATCATACGTCGATATCCACGATATCCCTGTTCGTGTTAATTATTCGTTTAGACAAATGGTCGTGGATGCGTATGGTGGTCGGTTTGTTGAGGAAGAGGTGCGTAACAAGGATCCGAATTTTGAAGCGAGTGCGTTCTACAACTTGGTGCATCTAGGACATGTGAAGATGCATCCTAAGAAGGATAAAACTGACCTACACTGGGTTGCAGAGTGGTTAAAGGACAAGACCATGCACAAAATGAGTAATATCGGGTTTGATAAATTTTTTAAGTTGTCTAAAGATGGTATGGACCCAAGGATTGAGAAGTTGTTACCTGATGACACGATAAGGATGCATAAGATGCTGAGAACCTCGGGGTTAGGGTATGAGGAGATCGATGTTTGTCCAAATAAGTGTTTCTTTTTCTACGGGTTGGCAGCGAGCGAGGACTTCAAAAAATGCCTGGTATGCGGGGATGATAGAAAAATGTTGGTGAAGATTCTCAACATTTGACTTCCCATCAGAGCAAACATTTTACAACTAGATTAAGTAATTAATGGACAAAGCAGATATCTGGGGTGGTATTCTACGTGAGAAAGGAATAGCTGTTTGAATTGAGTTGATTTTCCAGGGATGAGTAAAGAATTTTTTTTGTGTGGTAGCAAATTTTTAATTAGAGGATAAAACGATGATTTAAAATTTTGATTTGAAAAAGATTGTATTTTTGACGAAACTGGAAAGAATTGAGATGTATTATATAAATAAAAAAATTTAGGGTAAAAAATATAATTAGTTATTTGCATTTTGCCCCTTTTTGCTGGGTGGTGACATGGGTATGACTAACTTTCAAAAATAAGATTGGAGGGGGAGGGGGGGGGGGGGGGTAGTGCTCGAAAATAAAGATTGGGGGTACAGTGCTCGGAGGCCAATAGTTTGGGGGGGTTATGTGCCTTTTTCCTTTATTTAACATAGCAGGTAAATTGCCAATTATTTCTCTTAAGTAGGTAATATGCCCTACTTACTTAAAATCAAATAGTTTTCAGTTTAATTATCATAAAGAAGATAATATATTTACCTTATTTAACATAACACATGAGCATAATTTAATTATATAACTTTTTATACAGTATAATGTGCTTATTTTACATGACACATGTAAGGAATGTTGTGTGAAAATCTCTCTAAATAAAAGTGTACGCTTATTCCAGTACAAGACCCATGTTGTAAATAGAAAACTTAGAACTTCATATATCCCGCATTATTTACAAGGCACGTCAGGATCGTCTTGAGAATTAATTTCTAAACACCGTCTTGTAATGCGTTCAAACCTCTCCGATGTAAAGAAGTTTTGAAGGGCTTTTACATTGAATGTCACACTCACTTGGGTGCTGAAAATTGCCTTTACTGGTCGATGATCTGATAATTTCAATTCGCCCCTCTCATATGAATCTTGTTTCAGCCATTTGCCAAACCAGATTATGCGATCACACCTATATATAAACCAATTAACAAAGCAAGAAAAGTGCTCTTAATTATATCTGGCTACTTAATTATTTCATTACAATATATAGCTACTAAATTGTTTCATGACAATATATAGTATTATACAGTTGATTTTGGACTACATATACATGTTCGAGCTAATTTTAATACAGAGAACATATATAGTCATAAATGGATTGTTAAGCTAGCGATGATTAATTTTGACAGAAATTTAATTACCAAGCAGGAGCTCGTTCCTTTTCGCCCTTTTTATGCCCCAAAATACCGTAATAATCATCCGAATTGGGATAGTACTTGTAGGTTGGAGCAAATCTGATTATACCTTCATGCCAACCTTCGAATACCTGCCCTTCCATGAGTTCCGTCCTTAGCTACAAATTCATTTGTCATGAAAGAATAACTTTAATAAATAATTATATAGTTTCGAAGACTTAATTAAGTTTGTTAGTAACAAGTAACAACAACATCCACTACTATTAAAGTAAAACTAAAAGATAGTGGACCATACTTGATCATATTCCAACATTGCTTTCCACTCTCCTCTGTTTGCTAATATTCTCGTTGCTGACTCAGGCAACGCGATTCTGTAATTCAAATCTCCTAGTAAAATCACTCTGCTGCATCGAATCCAAATTTCAATTTGAGTAACTATTGACATCACGAAGATTTCATTAGCTTTAATTTACAATAATGCAATTAGCAAGCATGCTTTTTGTAAAAAAATATAAAATTAGTCGTCATGCAACATATTCAAATAAATACAACCTTATATTTTATAAATGCCGACTTGAACGCAGAAGACTAACTAGCTAATTTGGTTGTCATTAATAAATCAATATAGGATCTAATTAGCCAACTAAGATCATTTAGACTTATGGTTGAACTAACTTAATTAAGTCGCAGAGACCCATGTACACCTGACCCGTTCTTTAGTTTATTTATAAATTAGTGGCTAATAATGTAATCCAAATTTAATTAAGCCAATAACATTTGAATGGCGGCTTCATGAACGGAGACGACACTAGTCTTAAAAAAACTAATAATCGTGTGGTTTTGTAGGCTACTAATTGATTTATTCGAATATTATTTTCCCCGATCCTGTTATGCGGATTGAACGATTTGGCACATGTGTAAAAAAATAAAATTTTGGTGTACATGGTGCCAACAGAACCTTAACAAAAAAACAGGTTTTACGATCATAAAAAAAAAAAAAAAACTCACAGATAAAATGAGAAAAATTAAATGAATTAAGAGAAATAACATACTCATGATCGAGAATTTTCCTAGGGAGATCAAGTAAATGGCCTGTGGGGAAAATGGTTCTCGATAATATATCGGTTGCATTTGAATTTCGGTACTTCTCATCACCTTCTCTACCACCTGACGCCAAATGGCTGCAGATAAAGCAGAAGCTTGTTTCATGCAATCGAAATCTCGCAGACACAGAACCCTGCAAATCATGATATATAATAGATTTAATTTTGGTCAACCACTCGTGAATTGAATACTAGCTAGCTCAATATATACAATGACACATATAGTTAGCTAAGTTCAAGTATATATACCAACCTTATTTCCTAGACAACCTAAGACTCCACAACCAACACATGAAATACTAGGATTCCGAACAAACGGCCTGAGATCGCTGCGAACCCAAACTGAGATCAGTATTCCCACCATTTGTTTGCTTATGATGCATCTGAAAGTACTATGTGATCCCTCTCCTCTCTCTACTTCGTTATTATTAACATTTCTGGTGTCCCTCTTGTTTAAGGCATTCCGGATTAAGGTGTTCCATTTTGTCGAAATTTTGCTCTTCTCGCTTCCGAGTACATTTACCACTTTAAGAGGCACAACTTCTTGAAACCTGATATATAAATAAAACAAAAAATAATTAAAATTATATGATAGTAAGATGTACTCGACTTGAGTATTAATTATGATTATATTGCTACATACTCTTTCTCTTTTCAATTATATTTATTTTACATGAATTAAATATTGGAATCGTTGCAAGTTAAATTACCCGAAGACATAGATATCACAGGTGTTGCATGGGTCTAACAGCTCGTCCATGTCGAAATCATCGGCTGGTTTCACTCCGCCAACGTTCCATGTGCTAACAAAAACTCTTTTCATCCAAAATAGACGTGATCATTCAATATCATCCAATCAAGCACCAAATATTAATGGTATTTAACTAATTTGATCTTTAACTTCAGTAGCCTTCTATAGTCATATAATTGATATTTAATTAGTTTTGTATTTAAGTAGACGAATATGATTTCGAAGAAACTGTAAAACTATCTTACTTGAAATCTCGAGTTTCTTTTCCGTCGTTGATGATGCTATTGGGACTGAGCGACTTGGTAAGATTGCGAATATTCATGCTATCATCGTCTATTGGAAAATCTGCTACAAAATTATTGCTGCCCACTGTCTTCCTCAAGAATTTACTCGCCACCAACCTTGGCCACATGACCTTCAATATCAAATCAGCAAATAATAATCAAAAAGAAATTATGTGCGACGTGTGTGAACTAGTGTGTTGATAAAGATATAGAGATAGGCACATGTATAGAGAGAGTATCGGGGTAGGGAGCTTAAATAGTACGTACTTCTCCCTTGCTTTCCGACATAGTAATAATTGAATGATATGGCTATTGATGATTGTAATGAAACAAGAGGGGATAGTAGTGAAATTTCCAAATATCCAATTAAGGAGATAAAAGACGAATGAGGTGGTCATGCTGGGGAAGATGATGGGGCTGCAAGTTGGAATAGAAGAGATTATACAATGTGACGTGGATATATATACATATATATATGTATATATATATATGTGTGTGTGTGCGCGTGTGTATATATTGCATACCATATGTACAAGCTCATGGCCATGAACCACTCTTGCATGCTAAGAGACTTGTGCTCTTGTTACAACGGGGACCAATCTAAGAATGGCATGCGTCATTTTCACAAAAACAAATGTCCAATGCGCTCCGTCGTAGATCCCCCAATTGATCGAGTAAGAAATAATATTTAACTAGTACCAACTTGTCAAAAATGGATATCCAATGGATGGGCGTACCGTTTGACTTAATAGTTAATATGCCTCTTGATGCGAAAGTTTAAAGGTCATTCCAATAATATGGTATTTTTTGTTGCGCGGCAATATAATAAACAAAAAATTATGCACACGAAAAGCAAGAGCATGAAGATTTGTTACCGAGTCCGTTTATGACTACCTCTAGGGGCGATACAAAACTAGGATTTCAATATATGTTATGTTGTAGGATTACAACCACAAGAGAGGCAATCTAAAAAGTTGGATCATGGAAATTAGACTTGATTTACAGCATGGTCCCGGGTCGATATGTAGGCCCCACAACCCAACAATCTCCTACTTGGAGATTAAACTCATCATAACCACATCTTCACTCTTCCAAATAGTAATCTTCTAGCAATGGTGCCGCCAATCCTTTGACTCTTCAAGCTCCAAATCCAGTTGAAGCCATGCAAAGCTTCAGCTACTTTAAGGTCACAACCTTAGTCAACTTCTTAAATATCACAACCGGAATCTTCACAAGTTTCAAAGTCTTATTCTCCAAGAGATATCCTATGTAATGATACTTCTACTCAATGTGCTTGGTCCTCGAATGAAAAGTCGGACTCTTAGCCAAGAAAATAGTACTTTGACTGTCACTGTATGGAATACTATTTCTCTGCCCTTTTCCCAATTCAACCAAGAAATTATGTAACCATACCATCTCTTTACTAGCTTCAGTCATCGCTACATACTCTGATTTTGTAGTAGACAAAGCCACAATCTTTTCCAGCTTAGATTCTCATGAAATAGCATTACAACCCAATGTTAAAACATAACCAGTAGTATTATTTCTACTATCAAGATCACCCGTCTATCAACATCTACATAACCACTCAATTTCTCGTGTTTTCTCCAAAACACAATGACCTATCACAAGTGCCACGCTAGTACCTAAAGATCCACTTCACTAGTTTCCAGTGTTACTTTCTCAGACTACTCATGTATCTGCTCACAACTCCAATGCATGCGCAATATTCGATCTTGTACACACCATGACATACATCAGACTCCCAACTGTTGAAGCATATGGAGTTTTCTTCATCTCTTCATGCTCCAAACCACTACTAGGTGACTCCCTCTTAGTTAGTCTGAACTGACTACCTAATGGAGCTCTTACCGTCTTTGCATCTTGCATAATGAATCTCTTCAACACTTTAACAATGTAATCAGACTGCAAAAGATGCGACTTACCCGCCACCTTGTCCCAAACTCCCGATTGATCCAGATACCCAAGATTTTCTTTGCCTCTCCAAGATCCTTTATGGCAAACCGTTCAGATAGTTGATTCTTCAACTTGTTCACTTCTTAAACACATGAACCTACTATTGGCAAGTCATCAATATATAATAGCAAAATAATGAAGTTACTATCAAACCTCATAAAGTAACAACAATGATCAGCATTGCATCTAAAAAAGCGAATCTCATGCATGAAGCCATCAAATTTCATTTACCATTGTCTCGGAGCTTGTTTCAGACCATACAAGCTCTTCTCCAACTTACAAACTAACTCAACGTTACCCTTAGACAGGTACTTCTAGTTGTAGCATGTAAATGTCTTTTTCAAGATCATGAAGAAATAATGTCTTCACATCCATCTGCTCTAACAATAAGTTCTCCGCTACAACTATGCTCAAAACTATCCTAATGGTTGTCAACTTCACCACGGGATAAAAAATATCATTGTAATCAACTCCTTCTTTCTATTGAAAACGCTTCGCAACCAGCCTTTCTTTGTAACGTTTGCTACCATTTTCTTCCTCTTTGATTATGTAAACCCACTAGTTGAGCTTTCCCTTTGGAAGCTCAGTAAGCTCCAACGTGTTATTCAACTTCAAATAATTCAGCTCATTATCCATTTCAAGCTCCCACTTGATCTATTCAACACTCATCACTGCCTTTGCATAACAATCTGGCTCACCACTATCAGGTTATAACAAATAATGTAAAATAGAGGAATACCTCTCAGGAGTACGATGTTCCCTACTTGATCTCCTCAAAATAGGCTCTAGAGTACATGGTTCTTACGCATTAGTTGCCTCGTTATCCAGAATCTTATCCACATCAAAATTGAAGATATCAAATTCCACACTTTTTCGGGTCCTTAAGCCGAGTATCAACACCCACAGTGTTTGATGCACCCAACATGTCTTTGTACAAAACTTGTTCATTAAACACGACATCCCCACTATGAATTACCCTTCTATTTTGGTCATCCCAAAATCAATACCCAATATCATCGACGCCATATCCAATGAACGTAAACTTTACATACTTTGCATCTAACTTGCTCCTAGCAGTATTATCAATATGAACGTAAAAAATGCAACCAAGAACTCTATGGTAAGATAGCTTTACCTCCTTTCCACTCCAAGATTTCTCCAGAATGCCATTTTTTTAAGGGAACTGATGGTCCTCGATTGTTCAAGAAAGCCGCACTGTTAACTGCATCTGCCCAAAACATCTATGGCAACGCACACTTCAACCTCATGCATCTAGCCTTCTCATTCAATGTTCTGGTCATACGCTCCGCAACTCCATTCTGCTGTAAGTGTTTCTCTAATTGTCTTCTCCATGTAGATACCATTCTCTGCACAATACTCTTTAAATGCCGAAAGCTCACAATCTCCACCATTGTCAGATCTCAGACACTTCATACTCAAACTGGTTTCTATTTTAACACGTGCTCTCCACTTCTTGAAAACCTCAAATACTTCAGATTTTTCTTTCAAGAAATATACCTATAACGTCTTTGTGGCGTCATGAATGAAAGTCATGTGATATGAAGCTCCACTGAAAGACGTGACAGGTGTTGGTCCCCACAGATCACTATGTATCAGCTCCAACTTCTGTTCCTCAACAGTTCTGCCAACCTTGAAGAAACTAACATTTTTTCTATTTTCAAAATAGACAGACCCCATATTAATTGTTTTCACACCCCAGCAATTTACCATGCGAACACATATGCTTCATCCCTTTCTCACTCATGTGGAAAAGTTGACAATGCCAAAAATCAGCATGCCCATGCGAATCAGCAACTCCAAGGCTATCTTGGTTGATGTTAGTCATATACAAAGTGCCCTCTTTCAAACCCCGAGCCACCACCATGGCTCCTTTCGTTATTTTCCAAGCACCTCGACTAAAATTAAGATTATAACTATCAGCATCCAATTACCCTATAGAAGTCAGATTTTTCTTAAATGTGGGGAATGTGTCTCACAACATGCATCGCCCAAAAGCATCCCTTAGAAGATTGAACCCGAATATCTCCCTTCTTCATATCATTCAAAGGGAAGTTATTAGCTAGAAAGACCCTTCTGAAATTGGCAGCAACATAGTTCGCCATTAAATTGTTGTCAGGGCAAGCATGAAACGATGCCCCAGAATCTAAAACCCAAGACTCTGTTGGACTACACAAGCTCCAATTTAGTGCTTCACTAATCTCTTCAGTGGTTTCGTTTGCTGAGTTTTCATCTTTCTCTGGTCCTCTAGTATCACATTTGTAATGACCATTTTTTCACGCAATTCCAGCATTCAATGGAACTATTGTCCTTCTTTGACTATTTGTTCCTCGACTTCGACCTACCCCAATTTGAATTTGAATTCTTCTTATCTTATCTGCCTCTAGATTTTGTACTCAAACCGAGCCTAAAGAATTTCCAGATTAGTTATATGATTCTCTCCTGCATTTTTTCACTAACTATAAAATCTCTAACCTCGTCAAACTTCAGTTTTACTCTAACTCCACCTCTCTAGTAAAAAGACAAAAAAAATAGGGCTTGAACTTCGTCGTCAAACTTGATGCTCACGGAACTCAATTGTTGCGTAACTAAACTTAATTCGTTCAGATGATCAGACATCACAGTTTGCTATGTCATCTGAAGATGAAACATACAACAGATCAGATGTACTTTGTTGGTTGATGATGACTTCTCGAACATATCTTTTAGAACCTTCAACACACCCTCCACGTTTTGCGACAACGATAACCTCACCGTGCTCATCGGCTTCCTGTCCAGAACCTTCCATTTGTCTTCTTTCATGTCTGCCGATTTATCATTCAAATATTTCTACAAATCCTAACTATACATGTAATCCTCAATAATATGTATCATCTAAAACCCCTAATCAGAACCATCAAACTTCTCGATTCATAATTTTCACCCCTTGCATCGTAACTGCTCCCACTGAACCCGATGCTCTAGATACCGCTTGTTGCGCAACAATACGATAAACAGAAAATCATACACAAACGAAAAACAAGAAAACAACAAGATTTATTCACCCAGATCATCTATAACTACCTATGGGGGCGATACAAAGTCAGGATTTTACTACGTGTTATGCTTTAGGGTTGTAATTATAACATAGGTTATTTTATTAAGCAGACTCCTAATATAATTTTACATGGACTACTGTAAAGCCCAGCCCAAAAACCCAACAATTGGATTACGAAAATTAGCTTAGATCTTTAGTATGGGTCTGGGTCTACTTAGGCTCCACAACCCGACAATCTCTCACCTTGAGACTAAAGTCATAGTAACCACATTTTCACTCTTCCAAATAGAAATCCTCTAGCAATAGTACCACCAAGCCTTGAACTCTTCAAGCTCCAAGTCTAGTTGAAGTCATGCATAACTTCAAATTCTCTAAGGTCACAACATTAGTACACATGTCAGCAAAATTCTCACTTCTCGGAATTTTTAAAAGTTGCAAAGTCTTCTTCTCCAAGAGTAATCTTATGCAATGATACTTCAACTCAGTGCTTTGTCCTAGAATGAAAAGTCAGATTCTTAGCCAAGAAAATAGCACTCTGATTGTCACTGTGTAAAATACTATTTATTTGCCATTTACACAATTCACTCAAGAAATTATGGAACCATACCATCTTTTTACTAGCTTCCGTCACTACTACATACTCAGCTTCTGTAGTAGACAAAGCCACAATCTTTTTAAACTTAGATCTCCATGAAATAGCAGTACCACCCAATGTGAAAACATAACAAGTAATACTCTTTCTACTATCAAGATGACCTGCCAAATCAGCATCTACATAACCACTCTAAGTTTGTGCATTTTCCTTCAAAATAAAATGACCTATCACAAGTACCACGCAAGTACCTAAAGATCCACTTCACTGCCTCCCGGTGTTGTTTTCCCGAACTAGTCATATATATGTTCACAAACCCATGGCATGCGCAATTCAGACTTGTATAAAACATGGCATACATAAGACTCCCAATTGCTGAAGCATATGGAGTTTTCTTCATCTCTATATGCTCCAAGTCACTAGTAGGTGACTGCCTTTACATAGTCTGGTATGACTTCCTCAAGAAGATATTACCAGCTTTGCATCTTGCATATTAAATATCTTCAATAATCCATCAATGTAATTAGACTGTGAAAGATGCAACTTATCCTCTTCCTTGTCCCGATTAATCCGCATACCCAAGATTTGCTTTGTCTCGCCAAGATCCTTCATGGAAAACCGTTCAGATAGTTGCTTCTTCAACTTGTTCACTTTTTGAACACATGAACCTGCTATCAGCATGTCATCAATAATAATGAAGCTTCTATCAAACTTCATAAAGTAACAATAATGATCAGCCTTGCATCTAACAAAGCCAATCTCACGCATGAGCCATCAAACTTCATGTACCATTGCCTCGGAGTTGTTTTAGACCATAAAAGTTCTTCTCCAACTTGCAAACTAGCTCAACATTACCCTTAAGCACATACCTCTCTGGTTGTTGCATGTAAATGTCTTCTTCATCGCTATGAAGAAAAGTTATCTTCACATCATTCTGCTCTAACAATAAATTCTCCTTTGAAACTATGTTCAAAACCATCCTAATAGTTGTCACCACGAGAGAGAAGATGCCAATGTAATAAACCTTTTATTTATGTTGAAAACCCTTCACAATCAGTCTTGTCTCGTAACTTTTGCTACCATCTGCTTCATCTTTGATTCTGTAAATCCACTTGGTATTCAATGCAATTTTTTTCCTTTTTGAAGCTCAACAAAATCCCACGTGTTATTCGACTTTAAAGAATCCATCTCATCATCCATTGCAAACTCCCACTTACTCGAATCAACACTTTTTACGGCCTCTGCATAACACTATGGCTCACCACTATCAGTTAATAACAAATAATGTAAGGCAGAGGAATACCTCTCAGGAGCACGGTGTTCCTTACTTGATCTTCTCAAAGCAGGCTCTAGAGTATGCGGTTCTTCCTCATTAATCGCTTAGTTCTCCAGAATCTTGTTCTCTTCAGAATTTGAAATATCCAATTCCATAGTCTTCGGGTCCTTAACCGAGTATCAACACTCGCATTGTTTGATGCACCCAACCCGTCTTTATACAAAACATGTTCATTAAACATGACATCCTTGCTACGAATAACCCTTTTGTTTTGGTCATCCTAAAATCTATACACATAATCATCGTCGTTGTATCCAATGAACGTATACTTCACATACTTTGCATCTAACTTGCACCTAACAGTAGTATAAATATGAACGTAAGAAACATAGCCATATACTTTAAGCTAAGATAGGTTGGCCTCATTTCCTCTCCGAGATTCCTCTGAAATGTTGTTTTCCAATGGAACGGATGGTCCTAGATTGGTCAAGAAAGTCGCAGTGTTAACTGCTTTTGCCCAAAACATCTTTGGCAACCCACACTTCAACCTCATGCATCTAGCCCTCTCATTCAACGTTCTGATCATATGCGGTGCCACCCAATTCTATTGTGGTGTTCCTCTAACTATCTTCTCCATGTGAATGTCATTCTTTGCATAATACTTCTTAAACTCTGAAAGCTCATACTCTCCACCATGGTCAGATCTTAGAAACTTCACACTTAGACCAGTTTCAGTTTCAACACGTGCTATCCACTTCTTGCAAACCTCAAATGGTTCATATTTCTATTTCAAGAAGTAAACCCATAACTTTCTTGTAGCGTCATCAATGAAATTCATGTAATACGAAGCTCCACCGAGAGACGTGACATGTGTTGGTCCCCATTATGCATGCACCAACTGCAACTTTTGTTCTTTAAAAGTTCTGACACCCTTGAAGAAACTAACCCATTTCTGTTTTCCAAACACACAGTCCTCACAGAGACCCATATCAACTATTTTAGACCCGGTAGCTTACCCTTCGAACATAGATGCTTCATCCCCTTCTCACTCATGTGGACAAGCTGACAATGCCACAAATTAGCATCACTATGTACATCGGCAACTCCAGGGCTATCCTTTTTGATATCAGTCAAAGGTGCTCTTTTCAAACCTCGAACCACTACCGTGACTCCTAAGGTTATTCTCCATGCACTTGAAACAAAGTTAAGATCATATCCATCATCATCCAACTGCCCTACAGAAATTAGATTTCTCTTAAGGCCAGGAATGTATCTCATATCACGCATCGTCCAAACGCTTCCATTCTTAGATTTAACACGAATATCTCCATTCCCCACAACATCCAAAGGGAAATTATTGCCTAGATAGACCTTTCCAGAATTTCCAAAAACAAAATTCTCCATTAAATTGTTGTTAGGGCAAGCAAGAAACGATGCTCTAGAATCTAAAACCCAAGACTTTATTGGACTGTATACGGTGAGAATTAGCGCTTCACTATTCTCTTCATTGGTTTCGTTTGCTGAGTTGTCATCTTTATTTGGTCTTCTACGCTCAGATTTTGTAAGGACCTTTTTTTCGCAGTTCCAACATCCAATGGAACTCTTGTCCTTCTTCGACTTTCTATTCTTCGACTTTGATCTACCCCGACTCGAATTCAAATTTTTCTTATCTGATATGCCTCTGGTTTCTGTACTCAAGACTGAGCCTAAAGAATTTCTCGACAAGTTTTCTGGTTTTCTCCTGCGAATTTCTTCACTCACTATCAGATCTCCAATCTCGCCAAACTCCGGCTTTACCTTTCCCGCGGAGGCACTACCCGCTGTTACTGTCCTACTACACTTTTTCGGGAAAGAGGACAACAAAATTAGGGCTTTAACTTTGTCATCAAACTCGATATTCATGGAATACAGTTCTTGTGTAATTAAACTGAATTCGTTCAGATGATCAGACGTCACAATATTCTCTGTCTAGACAACGCATCATATTTACTTTGTTAGCTGTTGATGGCTTCTCGAACATATCTGCCATAACCTTCAACACACCCTTCATAGTTGTGTTTTTTGACGTTTCACAAAAATGATAACCTCACCGCGCTCAACGCCTTCCTGTCCAGATCCTTCCAGACATCATCTTTCATGTATGCCGGTTTATTATTCAAAGGTTTCCACAGATCCTTACTGTACAAGTAGTCCTCGATCTTTTCTCCTGCGAATTTCTTCACTCACTATCAGATCTCCAATCTCGCCAAACTCCGACTTTACCTTTCCCGCGAAGGCACTACCCGATGTTACTGTCCTACTACACTTTTTCGGGAAAGAGGACAACAAAATTAGGGCTTTAACTTTGTCATCAAACTCGATATTCACGGAATACAAATCTTGTGTAATTAAACTGAATTCGTTCAGATGATCAGACGTCACAATATTCTCTATCTAGACAACGCATCATATTTACTTTGTTAGTTGCTGATGGCTTCTCGAACATATCTGCCATAACCTTCAACACACCCTTCATAGTTGTGTTTTTTGATGACGTTTCACAAAAATGACAACCTCACCGCGCTCATCGCCTTCCTGTCCAGAACCTTCTAGACATCATCTTTCATTTATGCCGGTTTATTATTCAAAAGTTTCCACAGATCCTTACTGTATAAGTAGTCCTCGATCTGCATCATCTAAAAGTCATAATCAGATCCATCAAACTTTTAGGGGGTGATGTTCCCCTTCCACCGTAACTACTCCCCCTGAACCTGATTCTCTAGATACCAGTTGTTACGCAATAATACGATAAATAGAAAATTATACACAAACGAAAAGAAAGAAAACACGAAGATTTGTTCACCTAGTTCGTCTATGACTACCTCTGTGGGCGATACCAAAGCTAGGATTTCACTATGTGTTATGTTGTAGGGTTACAATTACAAGAGACACTATTTATATTAGACAGACTTCAAGTAAAATTTTACATGGACTATTGTGCGGCCCAGTCCAAAAACCCAACACAACCTAATAGCTGGATCATGCATATTAGCCAGAATCTTGAGTACGGGCCGAGTCAACTTAGGCTCCACAACCCAACACGTTTCTCTTTGGTTCATATGTTTATTGTTTCTACATACCCACATAGACTATATTTATACGCGTGTTAATCTCCATGTTATAGAAGATTTTGTTTATTTTCAATTAGTGGGCCAAATGTGAAAAAACTAGAATTGTAGTGAAAGTTAAACAAATACTTCCTAGTAGGAACTAAAATTGTGTAAAATGGTTAATTAAGCAACTAACTTACCATGTAATGATGGTAAAGTAAAACCTTCTTAATCTAAAAAGAAAAATCCCACAAACCTCCCTCCTTATCTCTTATATATTATTCGTTTATGTTAATAAATTTATCTAATTTATCAAAGACTAAAAATTATCTACATAATATAGAAGGATAATCATGACAAACCCTTGAATTATAGGTCGATTATCAAAATGCCCCGAAATTACCAAAACCTAAAAATACTTAAATGAACTATAAAAACTCCACCATGAAGCCGAATCCAATAGAGGGAAATGCCGAAATCCAACAATTGGTCAATAGTCTAGGGTCAAATCACACAATTTATGAAAGTTTGAGGAGGCAAGTCTCTTCTTTGTTGTAGTTCAGAGGTCAATTTACCTATCACCCTAAAATTCAGGGAATTTTCCACAATTATCTATTGTATAAAGATCAGTATATTAAACTCGATTAGGACAGGTCGACTAGATCACCTGATTCAGTTTGAAAAGTCTCTGAAAATCGTTGTTCCAAAATGACGATTGCAACAACTGTGAACCAGCCAAAACTTGGAAAATTATTATATGCAATTGTTGCATAGGTGATGTGGTACAACCGACGATCCAAATTTAGAAAAGATTTAAGTTTTCCTAGAATTTAGGAAATAACCACCATCATCACATAATCTAAATCTTGTATTAGTAGCGGTTGCACCACATTAGCACTACGACGTTGCATGGAATAATTTCTCCAAAACTAGGGCAAACTGCTTACTAGACCCGGTTTTCTTTTGTTCTTCCTTTATCTTAAATATTCAAGGTCAGGCGAGCGTAAAGAAGGGGAGAATAGATAAATTCATAATATGTAACAGAAGGAGGTGAATAACCAAAGAAAACTAGAGTAATATAAATTAAATGTATAGAAAGAGATTAAAGAATTAAAAAAACGCGATGTGCAGAAAGAAAAATTATAATATACAACCATTGTATAGACGACATGGTACAACCTAAGGATTGAGATTAAAAAGAGTTCCCTAAATTGTAAGAAGTTACCACCCAACAACCATCCCCACCGTGTATTGGCAGCAATAACCGACTGAATGCACCACCTCCTCTTACAATGACTGCACCTAATAATTTCTCATGCAAAAGAGGTTGAATGAAAGAGAAAATCAAAAGGTATGAAATGAAAAGCCGCAGTCCATTTGTTTTTCTTTATTTGATAACATATAGTCAATTTGTTGGAAGAACATAAATTTTATAGGACGAATTATCAAAAATGCCCGCTAACTTTTTCTTTCAATCTTAAATACCCATTTTTTCAAAACATGCCAAAAATGTCCGGCATCTTTTAAAATTTCAACCAAAAATGCCCGAAGTAAAATTTTTGGACAAAAAAGCCTACGTGGCTGCCTAGTCAAAGAATCGTGAATCCTAGTCAAAGAATCGCGCCCGACACCTAAGATTTTTTTGTCCGAAAAAACGTTTCTCCTGATAACCAATAAATATTTTAATAATTTCTAACAATTATAAAAAACAAATAAAAATAAAATACATTAATTAAAAAAAATGTCATCATCTTCTCAACCCACCCCACCCCACCCCACCCTACAACCGCCGGTGTTCACTGTTCACGGTGAACAGAGCAGTGAACAGTAAATCCGGTTTCGCTGTTCACTGTCAATCGATTTCACAGTAAATCCGATTTCACTGTTCATCTGATTTCACTGTCAATCGACGCCGCCACCGCTGCAACGGCGAGTTGCAGTGGTGTTGTGGGGGGTTGCTGGGTGGTGGTTGCGATCTGACGCGGGGGGGAGGGCGGTGATGAAGATGATGATTTTTTAATTTTTTTATTTTGTTAGAATATTTATTATTATATATATTTACTATATATATATGTTTATATCTTTATTATTATTAACATATATATATATATATATATACATTAGTTACATATATATAAGGAGAAACGTTTTTTAGACAGTGAACACTGAACGCGACTTTTTGATTAGGCAACGCGATTCTTTGACTAGGCAGCCACGTAGGCTTTTTTGTCCGAAAATTTCATTTCGGACATTTTTAGTAGAAATTTTAAAAGATACATGGCATTTTTAGCATGTTTTGAAAAAATAGGCATTTAAGATTGAAAAAAAAAAGTTAGCGAGCATTTTTGATAATTCGTCCAATTTTATATGAATTATGGCTTGAATATATTTACTTTGGGCTTTTTACAAACAGAAGAATTGCCTATTAATACTCTTAAATGGGCTTTTAAGTGGGCATTCTCAATTTCCTTAGAGATCAACTTTGGTAACTCTCGCAAGTTAATATTATGATACTAGAAATTAAATTTTGACACGGAGTTTTTGCGTAATTAATTTATAGGATAAAGATTATAACACTTATATATAGAAAATTTGTATATCTTAACCTTCTCTTTACGCAACAAAGAATTAAGTATAATAGTAAGAGTAAAGTAAATTACAGTTATATTTCAATTAATAACAAAATTTAATAGTAGGTTAACGGATAAATAAGGAAATTAAAGATGGGTGTCAACATATCTTTTTTTATAGGGATAAATGCATCAAACCCCCTAAACTATGCACGTTTTTGCGAAATCGTCCTTAAACTAAATAAATAAGCGGTTTGCCCCTTAAACTATACCATTCTGTTCGATTTGCCCCCTGGCCGGGTTTTCGACTATTTTTTGCCATTCTTGGCCGGAATTTTTCCCCTTACCCGACACATATGTGTTGTACTAGATGTATTTTAGTAGTTATGACAAATCGAGTTTTAAAAAATACCTCGAACGGGACATATTCCGGTTAAAATGTGATTTCCTCTTCAGTGTATTTTAGCCGGAATATGTCCCGTTCGAGGTGTTTTTTCGTCTACTTTTTGTCATCAACTACTAAAATACATCTAGTACAACACATATGTGTCGGGTAAGGGGACAAATTTCGGCCAAGAATGGCCAAAAATAGCCGAAAACCCGGCTAGGGGGAAAATCGAACATAATGGTATAGTTTAAGGGGCAAACTGCTTATTTAGTTAGTTTAAGAACGATTTTGCAAAAATATGCATAATTCAGGGGGTTTGATGTATTTGTCCCTTTTTTATATAATAATATAGATATTGTATTCATGGACTATTAATCTTACTCATGAAGTAAATGGATCTTTAAATTACGGGTATTTATGTAATAACTATAGATGCTGTTATGAATCACAAAATGAACTCAAAATATTAAGTTTTAAAAAACATCTTATGTAGATTATTGCATTAACTTTTACTATCTATATTTTAAAACACATTTATCGGTTTGATCAGTGGTTGAACCTATTCGACCAATTAAATCAGTAATCGTGAAGCCAACAGTTCGATATCTGATTCCATTACAAAAATACCGCTTTATACATATCGACATATATATAAAGATATATAGAATTTTTATAAAGAAAATATTATTTTTGTTTCAATGGTTTAACTTCCCGTGGCCTGATCACTGCAATTTCTACTTCACAAGATCAAGTTGTTTTGTCTCCACGGTATAACTCTTCTTTAATCCAATCCATATTAGTTCATGAAAGTTCTTGTGAGAGCATTGCCCTTCTCTGAGACTATCCACAATCTTGGTTTGAAGTTCCAATGACCTCGTTCTATAACTACAATTACTCAATCACTGTTCCACTTTATCCTCAAATTCTTCATGCCTGATAATCCCACTTTCATCTTTTTCCAATCTTAATCCAACTCCCCAGTGATCACATATATATATATATATATATATATATATATATATATATATGTCTGGTTTATGAACTGGTCAGCGAAATACGGCCAACACAAGAATGGAACTCCATTACTTACACCCTCCATTGTAGAATTCCAGCCACAATGGCTCAGGAAACACGCCACTGAAGAGTGGGACAGCACCTTTTGTTGGGGTGCCCACGTCACAATTTTCCCACGACTCTTTACTAGCTCCACAAATCCTTTCGGGTATGAATGAGAAGCCACTTGCTCTGTATCCTGCCTCACAACCCAGAGGAACGGCCTGTTGGTAAGTTTGAGTGCCAGAGCCAACTCCTGGAACTGAATTTGATCGAAAACGGTGAAGCTCCCAAATGCAACATAGATAACTGAGTTTAATGGTTGACAATCGAGCCATTCCAGGGACGTAAAATCTTCAAGCCAAAAGTTTCCTGATGTGTTCCTGTTGGCAAGAAGAGGTCCGATCAGCAAACAATCAGGGAGAAACGAGAGTGCCCCTGGTTCCAATTCCGGAGACGTGTTGCAAAAAAGGCGCTCTGTCAGTTTTGTGAATCTGTTGTTTCCGATAATGGACTGAAACATGAGAGTCTGCGCTGTTAAGTCCGGGTAAATCCACACGAGGTTTGTTGCGCTCATTTGAGGCATTGATGGAGACAGCTGAATGACCTGATTCTTCAGCGGCGTTCGTGTTAGAAAATATTGAAAGGGCGAGTTAGTAGCTTTAGTTAAAAATAGCATTCATGTTTTCTCATATATATAAACAAGTACAGAAGAAAACTGACCATTTCTGTCTACAATCCCATCATCGATTAGTTTCTCCGCACTGATTGTTAAGGCAAACATGGCAAACGAAGCTGGCAAGAAAGACGCTCGCTTTATTCTCAATTTCTTTGCAATTTCCATTGCGAATCCCATGTAAACAACTAAACATCGGCAAGAACGCATGTGACTTTGTCGGTTTCTGTTTTATTCATCTTCTCGATAAGAGCAGCCAGCTCCCCAGGCATGACCCTGCAGATCGATTCGGCTAACTTACCTTGATCCATTCTATCAGCCGTCGAATCTAACCCATCTGGGATAGAAACCAGATGTATCAGTTCATCATATGTCTGCGGCGACAGTGCCTTTACGACTTGCTCGTGATTGAACTCGGTGTTCACAAAAGTAACTCTGATGCCATTGTTTCCCAAGCGTTGGCAGACTTCCATCAGGGGAATGACATGGCCTTGTGCTGGACAGGGTACTGCTACTACATGTTGCTCTTTTCATTTCTATACTCAAATATATTATGTATGTTCAAGTTGTGAACTCAGTTTTATAGGCGAAGAACTAACTATATAGTGTAGGGTAATTCAAAATCATGCTTTTGGAATTTCAGGATTCTCTTCCCTTAGTGCCGATTAATGTTTCATGTTTGTTATTGCAAGTGCCGTATGCAAAATTGTTCCACCACTACGCTGTCGCAGATTGCCGAAAATTTTTTGTCGATTTTTTTTTTATTTTAATCGACTTTTCTACTCGTCAAGACGGTTCTGGTGGTGGTGACAGTATTGCAAAATTCAAAGCCATTACACGAGAAATTTAGTTTTATTTCGTCGAATTTTAGGAAAAAAATAAAGAACACTTGAAGGTGTTCATCACATTTTCCGAAAATTCGACAAATTAAAACTAAATCTCCTGTGTTATGTCTTTGAATTTTTTGATATTGTCACCACTACCGGAACCTTCTTGACGAGGAGATGATTCTGCAAAAAAAAAATCGGCGATTTTTTTGGTCGGAAAATTATCAGGGGGAAACTCGAATAAGTTGGTAAAGATTAGGGGGCAAAGTACTTATTTATAAAGTTTAGGGGGTGATGTCCAAAAGTCGTTATAGTACAGGTGGTTTGATGGAATTATCCCTTACTTTTATATGATACATGAATAGGATCAGCTCTTGTTGGATTCCGGATGTCATTATGATTTTGCCGAAGTGTGGATGTTAGACAATTGAAGTATGCACTATGGCATGTTAATGCAACTCGTGTGTAAGTCACATAACACGAATATATATTAACTTGTTCTTATGGTTACGACCAGAGGGAGGAATTGGAATCTACTTGAGTTCTCTTCTAAAACTATTGACACTTAAATTGTTTGACCTAACACTGGATCATTGGGTAGATAAAGACTTAGGAGTACTGATCAACGCATAATCACACAACAAAATTAAAATAAGATTAGAAACGGATAGTTACGTTGCTCTTTCTATGAATGACTAAATAATCCTTAAGAGAAATTGAATCATATGACTTCAATTATATGTAATAGTATTTTTAAATATTTCTACATTCTCGTAATTCATCTTTATTTACAGTTTTGCATGATACGTAGAATTTTCAGAGTTAATCAAAAAACTCTTTGTGAGATACGATATTTGACACATTTTTATTACTTAATTGTGCACATAAGAACGTAGTAATAGTATTACATTTACTTTACATTAGCAATACGGGCATTAGGTGACAAATGGTAAAAAGAATGAAGGGCATTTTTGTAATTTTATATATTTGGAGAAACTATGAAAATATAGAAACTTACATCGATAATACCAGATTGGCTAACTCTATTCACGACAGCATGTGTTCCACGTCGACAAAACATGCTACGTCAAACCTCTATATTGGCAAAACAAGGCCAATGTCTACAATCTTAATGATGCAATGATGACATCATTGACGGTGTAATTTGCCGAAACCTATAAGTCCTATGGATCTAGCACATTATGGCCCAATCCAACCTCTATAAATACTCGACCCATACACCATTTTTTTGGATGATTTTTCGAGACTTTCTCTCTCCAAGAGTTCCCTCAACACTCTAGATCTACAAGGGTGACGCGTATATGTTTACATGAATTGTACTTTTGTATTAGGGATCAATAGCAAATCTACTACACATGTGCGGAAATGCACGAGTCAAGTAATAATAAAATGCTGAATATGGTTACTTGCCAAGTATCGTATCCCTTGAGAGTATGTATCTTACTTTAGCAATTGGATTGTTGGACTTAATGAAAGTTGTTACTTTGGTCGAATGAAAATAGGAAGAACAATTGTAAAGTAAAGTTATAACTATAGAAAGTAAAGACAAACACATAATTGAATTATTTTAGTAGTTGATTAGGTTGTAAAACCGGTTAAGAAAAATATATCTAGGAGTTGGAATTTGGTAATCTCGAACACGGGTATTTCATAGACAAAATACATATGACTCTATGTAAAACTTATTTATATTGAATATTGTTATGTTCTTAAGTTGACATGATAAATTAGGTGCACTCTCGCATCACCTTAAGAACCCGTGACTCCTATATTTGGAGAAACTATGCAAATATAGAAACTTACATCGACAATATCAGATTGGCCAACTCTATTCACGACAGCATGTGTTCCACGTCGACAAAACATGCCACGTCAAACCTCTATGTTGGAAAAACAAGGCTAATGTCTACAATCTTAATGATGCAATGATGACATCATTGATGATGTAATTTGTCGGAACCTATAAGTCCTATGGATCTAGCCCATTTTGGCCCAATCCAACCTCTATACATACTCGACCCATACACCATTTTTTTGGATGATTTTTCGAGACTCTCTCTCTCCAAGAGTTCCCTCAACACTCTAGATCTGCAAGGGTGACGCGTATATGTTTACATGAATTGTAATTTTGTACTATGGATCAATAGCAAATCTACTACACATGTTCGGAAGTGCACGAGTCAAGTAATAATAAAATGCTGAATAGGGTTACTTGCCAAGTATCGTATCCCTTGAGAGTATGTATCATACTTTAGCAATTGGATTGTTGGACTTAATGAGACTTGTTACTTTGGTCGAATGAAAATATAAAGAACAATTGTAAACTAAAGTTATAACTATAGAAAGTAAAGACCAACACATAATTGAATTATTTGAGTAGTTGATTAGGTTGTAAAACCGGTTAAGAAAAATATATCTAGGAGTTGGAATTCGGTAATCTCGAACACGGGTATTTCATAGACAAAATACCTATGACTCTATGTAAGACTTATTTCTATTGAATATTGCTATGTTCTTAATTTGACATGATAAATTAGGCGCACTCTCGCATCACCTAAAGAACCCCTGAATCTTAATGATGTCAGACTGTTAGGCACTTTTCCCTCTCCAAAAGGTCACCTTGTCAAGGATCCATACAGATTTTTAGATAGAGAACTAGAGTTTGTCCGCTTAACCTGGATCCCTTGGTAGGCGCTTGTGTCGAAGGTCTAGAAATTTATTTGCTTGATCTACTATGCAAGTGTTGCATTAACAGTCTCATATACATAATTCAACATAATACTAGATAATTCAACATCACCTCTATGCTTCTCAGAAACATATACGTGCAAAATATACCAAATAGCATAAGCAACAAATCAAATACAACAAAACAAAGTCTTAATAGAAATAATCAAATCAAAACATAGGTTCAAGGCGCATTCATTGAGATAACTACATTCTATCCTAAACACATGGAGATTTAGATACTCATGATCAATATTTCACAACAATAAGACATAGAAGAGTAGTAAAGTAATGTAAAGGAAAGATTAAACTCTTGATCCCTATGAGATGTCGGTGTGCTTTTCTTTGGATTTTCCCTTGTTTAACTCTGGATGATTGTGTGCTTTGATTGATCATCGTTCTCCTCTAACTTTTATCACAATGCTTCAAATGGTGGAATTTGATGGGGAATAGTGATACAGAATGGTGTGATGTGATATGAACGTAATGAGAGCGATGAAAACCATGCCCTAGTTGTTGAACGTCTTCCCTATTTATAGTTTAAGGCTCGTAAAGTGTAGCCTTAGTGTTTTGTGTAAACTGCTACAAATCGTTGTATCATGCGTCTAGTCGTGCATCGTATCCCACGTGTACCTGGCGTGTAACGCCAAGATTTTATGCTTATTGCACTACATTCGATATAGTATTGGGCTATATTCGATATATGTGCGAGTCGTGCGAGTCTCTATGTTGTTGCGCTGGTTACTAGCTCAACCGCGCGTTATCGTGCTGCTTCTTGTTGTCTGTTGCACTTTGTTGAGCTATGGTGTTGGTTCCACTAGTGACCTTGCCATCTTGCTCTTTTTCTTCTGTTGTTCCATTCCATGCTCATTTTCTCTCTAAAATGTCTAGTTTTGCTCCGACTCGCCTCAAAACTCTGAAATGACAAAAAACAAATAGACCAAACCAACTAAAAATGCTACAATTAGTAACCAAAAGTATAAGAAAACAGGTACTCAAATAATAGGTACTCAAATCACGATAAATAAACCTTCATCAAAGGGCATTTTAGCCATTTCATTTGGCCTTCTACCGATCTAACTTAAGGGCTCACACACATTGCCGTCCTAAGGGTCTAATTACCAACCTATAAAGGGTGATATTGATGACCTATTATTCTTAAACCGGTGGGCATTAAATGACAAAACAACGGTCTTTATACCAGTAAAATAACAAACTAATTTGCCCTCAAGCGAGGTCCAAATGGAACTACATTTGACTTGATTTTCTATTCCTAAGGAGATACGATGCCCCAAACTATTTAGCATATCAATTGATATCTCTGGACGACACTAATTTTGAAGGACGTAATAAGTTGTAAAATGCAAAGAATAATCAAAATGATACAAGTGACACTTCAAGAGAATGTATGGTAGGGACGATCAAGACACAAAGAATCGCTAATGTGGAAGGTCCCCAAGACATGATAGGATACATTTCACGACATATCTCAATGACACCTATGCAGTTGCAAGTAACAGAACCTCTTGTCTAACCTCAAAGAGGTTTCACAAAATGAAGGAAACAAAAAGGTCGAGATACTTCCAAGTGTTGAACCCTTTAGTATTAAATCGAGTGACTAATAAACGAGGCCATTTTGGAATACATGAAAAATGGTAAGCAAATAGCCTTCAGGTGAAAATGATCTAGGAAACGATAGAATCACCCTCTCCTAAGGACAAAGGAAAGTTTGAGTGAAGAACATGTGAGAAAGGAAGAGATTAATAACCTACATGATATAAGAGTCTTAAACATGATTGCAGATATTCCCATCAAACAACACATAAACCCTCAGTGAAGCAAAAATTGAGGTACCAGAGATCCTTGAGATTATGGAACCAAATGCTTGAATGGAACAATCTTGATTCTACAAGATTTGCTCCGCGGAACAATGGGGTCTCATTTGTTTAGTATTACATATAAGAGGGACCAAGCCATTTAAGGGAATTCACCTTTAAGGTAAAACTCGATATATAGAAAAGACCATCACATGAATTTGAGTTCTACGGTGAACCAAAACTTACAACAAAAGATGTGGTGGAATATGCGGCAAGTACATCATTATGCTTATCATAAAAGGAAGACCTATTTGGATGACTCTAAAGAACCCGGACAAAGAGTAACACGATACTTCTCTCAAGAAAATTAACAAAGAACCACCCTTCTAATTGGAGATATTGAGATCCTTGAGGACAAACTTATCTTATGATTCACAAGTATAGAGGTAGCACAATGTAACCACCCACTTTTGGTAAGCCTTGATGTGGAAAATTATAACATCAAGATAATTCTTGTAAACTAGGAAAACTCGGTCAATGTGATTTTCCTGAATGTCTTGGAGAAAAATGGTTCTTGGTGACACACATATGCAGAAACTGATAAACCTTCAATTTGGATTTGGAGGATCTAAAGTTACGATAATTGAAAAGGTGGTCTAACCCACCTTCTTTGGAACTCATCCACTCAAAAGGACTGCAAATCTCTAGTACCTTGTAGTCAACACGCTCTTCACCTATAACATGATCAATGAACACTTAGGGTTAACAACTTTATGGTTGTGGTTCCTACTTATCATCGAAAAATGAATTTCTCGAACAAAAGTAGAGTTGGAGAAGTCCATGGAAACTATGTAGATTGAATTGATTGATTGATTGGGTTCTTATGCAGATTAAGAAAAATGTATCTAGGAATGAAAATTTGTCAATCTCGAATATGGTATTCCGTAGACAAAATATCAATGCCCCTATATTCTGCTTCTTCTTATTGAATCTAGTTTCGTACTCAAGTTGACGTGATAGATTAAGTGCATTTTTGTATCACCTAAAAAAATCTCTAGCTCCTAAATGATGCATACCGTTAGGTACTTTTCCATGTCGAAAAGTTCACCTTGTCAAGGATCCATACAAAGTTTTAGAAAAGAACTAGAGTTGACAACTTAACCTAGATTCCTTGTGAGACGCTAGTGATGTATGTATCCACTCCCAATACTTTTGATACACTTTCGCTTGTAATATGTCAGCCTTGGGGCCTTTGAAGGATGAGTCACCCAGACCGTAGCTTTAAGTTCTTCAATATAAATCATTTTCCCAAGGTCGTTTGACTGCTCATCATCCGATGCCTGCTGGAAATACGACTTGATCAGGGGTAGTGTTAGTGCCTGTGTACCCGAAAATAGACTCTGAAAAAATTATATCGCATGCCTTTGAAGGACGTTTGCTTCTTCGGCCGAGATATCGTCAATTTTCATTGTAGTAATCTCATTTATTTTCCTTCGCGCAATAGTTGAGCGATGAAAAAACTTTGTGTTGTGATCACCATCCACCAACCATTTTATTCTTGACTTTTGACGCAAAAAAATATCCTACCTTTTCAGAATTTCGTTGTACTCCTCGAGAAGTTCATGTTCTAATTTTTCCATGAAGTTATCCGGCCCGTAGGCGAAGGCTTTTTGTGTCTCCTCAATGCGTTTTAAAAATTTTCTCTTTTTCTTGAAAATATTACCAAAACGTGTGTGATTCCAAGGAAGCATGGATTCTGGTACACCTTCAATAGCATCCAGGCGATTTGTGTTCCTTCTCAAACACACTTCATAACTCCTTCACACCTCGGATGGTTATGCCACATCTCCTCGAACCGAAATGGTTTATTCAGTGTTGTTTTAATCTATCTGTCGCAACAAGTTAAAATTGGGTGATGATCTCCACGCATTCGCGGCAGGTGATAAACAACATTACATGGAGATTTCTCGATCAATTTAACGTTTGCAAGAGCTCGGTCGATTCTTTCTCTTATCACGGCATGACCTTCTCTTTGATTCGTCCATGTGAATATTGGACCTTTAAATCCAAGATCTTGGACCCCCACCCCCACCCTTATTTGGTCATTCGATTCTGAAAAGCATGGCATCTATTTGACACGGATTCATTCCCCCCGGACTTCTCACGGGACGCTCATATATCATTGAAATCACCTTGTATCAACCAAGGTGTATCGCTCATTCTCGCCATTCTTTCCAGTTTATCAAAGATACGATTTTTATCATCTGCTTATGGCTTGGCATATATTCCGAATATTCGCCACTTTTCTTGGTTTTTTGGACCGATAAGTGCATGTATCCCCTGATCTTCCATATCTTTAATGACAACTTCAATATCATCCGAGTTCCATAGCCTCCAAATTCCCCCATCCATGCCATCGGTGGGTGCGATGTAGAAATTAATGTATCCCAACTGTGATGCAATTTCTAAGGCACGTTCCTCATATACCCTCGTCTCCATAAGATAGACCACATCTGGTTTGTGGCTTCTGACTAACTCCCCTGAAATTACTCCTAAATTTCATGGCACCCGCGCCTTGACAATTCCACGACACGATCTGCATATTAGACATGGAGAGGTATGCATATTGAAGGGGTCTTCAATAGCGTGCCCCATCCATGACCGTATTACCTGTCTCAAAAGTTCTTGTGCAATATAATTATATCTATTCAACTCCCATTGGCTCATCATAACCTTATGCCAATGATTACTCAAGTTCACCTCATTCTCTATCATGAACATATTTATTTCAAATTCCCACACATTCGATGCTACTTTCATCACGGTTATTGTTCGCGGTTCGATTAGTAATGTCCTTAAGGGGACATTGAATTTCAGTATTTGTGTTGGTATCTCCCAAAACTCGGGTGGTATGATCCGGATCATTCCTCCGTTTTCCCATTGATGGTTCATGTCGTTTTCCATGTGCACTGTAAACCGTCGTATTTGTGGTTGTTTGCAGTCCTTGTAAGTCTGAATCCTCTTCTGTGTTTAGGTTCTCTAATGATGCAAACAAATTACGTTGGCTATTATTCTCTACACGTGATTTAGGGTTCATCTTTCTTCTTTTCTTATTCACGTTTCACTTATTGGTGTAGGGCCTGGAGGGTAAGTTTCCTTTCATATTAGAACTTTGTCTAATTTTATAATTCTTGCCCAAATTGAAATTCCTCCCACATACCTCTTCTTAGGATAGTTTTTGGCATAGACAGAGATTTAGGTTGTGCATTTCCTCTTTCTGCTTCCTTTCCTTTCCTTGAACCACTCATATCATCCTCTCTAGAATCCTTACATATGTCATTATTTCTTTGCGCCACATGCATCCATTCCCCACATTCATCCTTCTTCACTTTCTCAACAAGCCACTCGGTAGAGTTATTTTCCACGACAATGCGTCTTTCTGTCGTATCCATTGAGGAATTTTCAGCTTCCTCGTTTCCCCCGTTGCTATTTCCTTTGCATGAATTTGTTAAGTGTCCAACGCTACCACATGAGAAGCACAATGATGATATATTTTCATATTATACTTGGTATAACTTGTCGCCAATATAGACACCCCTCTCTAATGGTTTATTTGTATCCACTTGGACTAAATCCTGGCATATTTTCCTCTCGCGGCTGCATACGTATTGCCATCAATTTTGACGGGGTTGCCTATTGCATTCACAATGTTGAGCATGATCATCTCTTGGAACATATCGATAGGGATGTTAAGGATATGTACCTACATGATTACATGATCGACTTTATCTTCATCGCTTTATATTGATGAATCCATTTACGGATTGAAAGGAAGCTTCCCGCTATTTGCCATGGGCCTTGGGTGAGGATTCGTTCTCGTTGGAAGGTCGAGACTCCTTTAAGACAGTAGCTTCCATGGCCACGATCTATCAACTCGCTTTCGTCTTTGAGATTCCACATGTTAAGGAGGTTTTTCAGATTAGGGTAGAACCAAGGTCTCCCCAACACCTTAATGAGTATCACATCCTTCAAGTTCCCGTATATCAAATTCTTTAGGTCGTCCTATAGTTCTATTGTCTTGAAGGGTCTTGCTATTGTCGATGGGGGAGGGGATCTTGACTTTTCCTTGAGATTCCACACTTTGGTTCTTGTTGATCCTCGCGTCTTGATGTTTCAATTTGCTTGCATAGTTCGGCCTAGGGTTTGAATCTGATCTGCTTATCGGAATTAGACGTTGTGTTTCATTCCTTTTTGCCATGAATTCATATGCATCTCTCGGGCGTTTTAGTGAATTTGGATCCTCCTCAGTGGGTGTCGTTAGTATTGCAAGGTGATTCGGTGGTGGATCCAGAGCCAGAGTCTTTAGTTCCATTAGTTACGATATCGTCGATGGCCAGAGATGGTGGTTTCACCGGTCAGGTTTTCGTCGCTGTTAGAAGCTCAATTCGGCGCTTATTGAAGTTGCATGGGGAATGTCAGCATCTCGTCGCAAGGTACTTAGCAATTTCTCTCAAACAAATTTTAGTTAATTATTCGCGTAATAGGTCGATGCCTTAGGCAATGTTTACACAAACAACATTAAAATTCTCCTCGCAATTCAATATGCATGCAAACGGTTGCACTGAATAACATTGTTGGACATAGGAATCCTGGCCAATAACAATATCTAAACGGATTAGGTCTCTCGCATGAGAGTTTCGGTCTCTACCAATTAGGGCTACTATCCAACTCCGGTAAGGCTTTCTGCGACCTCGGAACGCGGCGTCACATCCAGTTTCATCGTCGTTCCACCGCGATCTTGCCTGGGCAGCGCTGCTGGGATTTTTCTTCACTCTCTTTCCTCTTTTTCCTTTTCCTGCATGTCTAGTTCGCGCCGCATAGGGTTTCTCGGGTTTTGTGATTTTCGTTCCCTGCTCTTTTCTCGTCGTCTTCTCGTTTTTTCCAGCAGGTGCTAGGGTTTTTTTAGGCTACTAACGTTTATGTTCTTTGTTTATTTTTCCGGTGTGATTTGGTTGCTTGCAAGGAATTGTTTTTCACCGCTTGGCTGTCTCGTTCGGAACCCACCGCAACACACTCTCAGCGGACTGGTACTGGGGTTCACAATGGATGAAAATTGTATTAAACTACGACACGGTCTGATCCTAACGGAGGAGGAAGGGTCGGGGGATGGTTTCCTGATCTCGGACTCGCCATGGGAGCAGGATAACGGGGCGTCAGAGTTAGTTTTGGTTGGTCGTCTTTTGTCGGGCAAAACAGCAAATTTTACCTCCTTCTGCACGATGCTTAAATCCTTGTTTAAGGCGGGTAAAGGACTGGAAATTACAAGGATAAGTGAGGAACGTTTCTTGTTCCAATTCTTCCATAAGATTGACCTGAATAGAGCATTGCATGGCTGTCCGTGGTCTTTCGACAAGAACGTTCTCGTTCTTTCTCCAGTAGCGAAGACAGAAAATCCACTGTCCACGAACCTCGACTATTGTAGTTTCTTCGTTCGAATTTACGATATTCCTTTGGTGAGACAGACCCGAGCTACGGCACTTGCTATCGGAAACATTCTCGGGAGGATTGAGGATGTGGATTTAGCGGAATCATGGGGGGTAAGTATGAGAATTCGTGTTAAGATCAATGTCACCAAACCTCTTCGTCGATTCTTGAAGGTGCGTGGTAATGAGGGGCAGGAGATGGTGGTTTCTTTCAAATATGAACGCCTCCCAAATTTTTGTTATATGTGTGGAATGTTGGGACATATTATGGCCGATTGCGAACTAAAATACGACATGCAATACGATGATGAATCATTACTTCCGTATGGGGACTGGCTTCGAGAAACTTCGAGCAGGTCGGGGTCGTTTGTGGGGCAACGTTTTAATGATAAAGGACGACGGGGGGGTTCATCGTCGCACAGCGGGGGTCGCGCGTTTCCTCGACGTCGGGGTTTTGAAGAACAGGATGTACCACGCAACTTCGGACAGTCATGGACCGACGACAAAACTGCTGCGTCCCTATCGTCGGAAAGAACTGTTTCGGCATCATTTATTAGGATGGGCAGGTCTGATGTCGCTCGCAAAAATCAGGTACAGGTGCTTCATGAAGATGATGTTGCTGTTGCAAGGGAACATGGCCCAGCAGGGGTCCAGGGGAACGTCGCTGTGGCAGTCAACCCGGGAGTCGAGACTGAGAGGGTGATTGGGGTTCAGCGTATTTTTACTAGGCTTAGTAATGATCTGTCTATGGGCTGTGAGGGGGTTCAGACGGAAGCACTGACTTTTACCACCGCTACCGCCACACGGGTTAAACTCACTAGTCACATACAGAAGGATGGTCGACGGGTGAAGCGACGGGATAGATTCGGCAAACGGGAAATTGGGGTACAGGAAAACAACATTGGTCGAAAGCGTCTTTTCTGCGAGGAGGAGGCTGAAATTCGAACAGAAAAAAGGGCGCGATTAGAGGCGCTTTCTATGGACATTGACGATCTTTTGGCGGCGACTGCAGAGCAGTCCCGCCCTCTCCAATGAGTACCCTATGCTGGAACTGTCAGGGTTTGGGGAACCCTTGGACAGTTCGGGAACTACGACAGCTGGTTTCCAAGTTTAATCCCCCCCTAATTTTCTTGTCGGAAACTAAGTGTAAGACGAGGAAAATAGAGGCATTGAAAGTCAGTTTGAATTTGTTTGGTGTTTGTGTCGAGGTTCAGGGCTTGTCAGGTGGGCTAGCGCTTTTATGGAGTAAAGATTGGGAGGTTGAACTCCTCAGTATGTCTTCCAATCATATTGACGTCATAGTTATTGGCAAGGACGGGGGTAGGGACTGGCGTTTTACAGGGTTTTATGGTGAACCGGATGGGGCAAAGCGTATGAGGACATGGGATTTGTTGCGACAACTTCGGGGTGTCTCGTCTCTTCCTTGGATGTGCGCAGGGGATTACAATGAAATCTCGTCTCATGAGGATAAACAAGGGGGATTGCGTCGTCAGAATTGGTTACTCCGTAATTTTCATGACATGCTTGGTGATACGGGACTTAGCGAGCTCGCTTTTTTTGGTCCACGGTTCACGTGGTGTAGTAGACGGCCGACCCCTAATACAGTATGGGAGAGACTTGATCGTGCATGTAGTGACGCAACTTGGAGGGACCTTTTCCCGGCAGCAAAGGTTGAGCACGTGGTTACTTTGGGTTCGGACCACCATGCAATCCTGGTTCGGTTTTTTGGTAGTCAAGAAGCAAGACGCACGCCTACACGATTTCGATTTGAGGCTACTTGGCTTCTCAAGGCTGAGTGCGAGGAGGTGGTGACACAGTGTTGGGGCGGGGTGGGATGTACGGAGCTTCAGGAAAAATTAGATGGGTGTAGGGTCGGTTTGCTTCGTTGGAAAAAGATCGACGGTTTGGATTTTAAACGAAGGACAGATAAACTGCGCAAGGCTTTGATCAAGCTTCGGTCGGGATGTATTACAGCAGAGTCTAAGTTGGAGGAGGCAAGGTTGAGTAGGCAATTAGAGGAGTTACTTGAGTCCGAGGAGATATACTGGAAACAAAGGGCCAAAGTGCAGTGGCTTCGGGAAGGGGACCGGAACACAGCATACTTTCACCGTCGGGCTAGTAAGAGGAGAGCTAAGAATGAGATTAAGGGGGTCCGTGATGAGGGGGTGTTCTCCGTCTTACTCCTCCTGAAATCGACCGTGTGGCTATCGACTACTTCTCTTCTATTTTTCATTCTGACGCTCCTTCAGAAGCAGCCATTGAGGATGTGTTGCGAGACGTAAGCGTGCGGGTCAGCCCTGAGGTGAACGAACGCCTGTTGGAACCATTCACATCGGAGGAGGTACGCAAAGCACTTAATGATATGTATCCTTTTAAATCCCCTGGCCCTGATGGCTTCTCTACTGTTTTTTATCATAAGTTCTGGCATATTGTTGGTGATGATGTGACTCGTTTTGTCCTCTCTTTTCTTAATGATCGCATTCTGGACCCTTGTGTTAATTTTACACATATTGTGCTTATTCCTAAATGTCCTAACCCTGAATTTATGACTCAATTTAGGCCGATTAGCCTCAGTAATGTTAGTTTCAAGATTGCATCCAAAACTGTGGCTAACCGGCTTAAGCCCTTTCTCTGTGATATTATTTCCCCTTCCCAATCTACTTTTGTTCCAGGGCGCCTCATTACTGACAATATCCTGGCGGCTTTTGAAGTAAATCACTTCTTAAAAAATAAAAGAACCGGAAAACGGGGGCACATGGTTTTGAAACTGGATATGAGTAAGGCCTACGACCGAGTCGAGTGGTCCTTCCTGGAGAAGGTAATGCTCAAATTGGGTTTTGATTCGGGTTTTGTTTCTCTTATAATGTTGGGTGTGCGCTCTGTGTCTTATTCTGTTCTAATTAATGGTCGTGAGTCGCGGATTTTTTCCCCCGAAAGGGGCATTCGGCAAGGGGACCCTCTGTCCCCTTACCTCTTCTTATTTGTTTCCGAAGTTTTTTCAGCTTTGATTGCAAGGGCAGAGGAACGGCAAGATATCCGTGGGGTCAGGATTAGCCGCCAAGCACCGTCAGTTTCACATCTCCTTTTTGCAGATGACACTATTCTTTTCTGCGACGCAGATGTGGATTCTGCGCGGTGTATCAAGGGAATCTTTGAACGTTATGCGGAGGCGTCAGGCCAAAGGATTAATTTTGAGAAGTCAGTTGTCGTTTTTAGCCGTAATACTGCGGCGCATATTAGGGATGAAGTGGGAGGTTTACTTGGAGTTACGGTAGCGGAGAAACACGACAAATATTTGGGGATGCCGTCGGTGGTTGGGAAATCCAAGAGGGAGTTGTTTGATTATATCAGAGAACGGGTAAGGAAGAGGGCGCATGGGTTTAAAGGAAAGACGTTATCGGGAGCGGGAAAAGAAGTTCTTATTAAATCGGTAATGCAATCTATCCCAACTTTTATTATGAGTTGCTTTCGTCTCCCTGACTCACTTCTTAGGGAAATTGAGTCGATTATTTCTAATTATTGGTGGAGTAGCGGGATGCATAATAAGGTGCATTGGATTGCTTGGGATAAGATGTGTCGTAGAAAGAAGAACGGAGGACTTGGTTTTAGGGACATGCGGGCGTTCAATCTTGCACTTCTTACGAAGCAAGCTTGGAGGATTTTTTCGGACCCAACGAGCTTGATTAGTAGGCTTTATAAAGCGAAATACTTCCCTCATGCCCAATTGTTGGACGCACGACTTGGAGCAGCCCCGTCCTTCTCATGGCGCGGGATTTGGGAGTCGTTGGATGTGTTGAGACGGGGTATCCGATGGCAGGTGGGGAATGGTGAGGCAATCACCGTTTGGCATGATGCATGGATCCCGAGGCCTGTTTCCTTTCGTCCTATTACCCCGGTTAGTGTGGAGGACCCGTTTTTAATGGTTAGCGACTTGATTGATAGTGACACGGGTTGGTGGGATATTGATATTTTGCGGGGATTTTTCTGGGAGGTGGACATTGAACAAATCCTTACTATTCCATTGGGAAACTTGCATAATGAGGATCGTTTTATTTGGCACTATGAAAAGAACGGGCGTTTTTCGGTGCGTATTGCATATCATCTAATTGTATCACAGGGTTTGCTCAAAAATTCGAAGGAAGCATTGACGACGTCGGGGTCCCATCCGGTGTGGCCGAAACTGTGGAAGATTGAAAGCGCTGGAAAAATCAAGCTATTTTTATGGCGTTGCTGCACAGATATTCTCCCGACTCGTTGGAACTTGGTGCGTCGGCATATGTGTGGAGAGCTGGAGTGCGTGGTGTGTGGAACGGGCGAGGAAAGGGTATCACACGTGTTGTTCACGTGTGAGTTTGCTAGACAGGTGTGGGCTTTGTCGCATGTTCCTACCGTGGTCGGGATCCGTGAGACAAAAGCGTTTGGCGATTGGCTGGTAAGGATATCCTCTTGTGTATCTCCGGAGATGATTTGCTTATGTGGAACAGTGTGTTGGTCGATTTGGGGGAATAGAAACAGCATCCTTGCGGGTGAGAAAGGCCGTAATCCGGGGGAGATAGCAATGTTTGCGGCAAACTATGCAACGACTTGGCTGACCCTCAATGGGAAGAAAAGAAGCAGAACGGATCGCATTGAGGCGGAGGGGTGGCAAGCTCCGGTTGGTGATGTCATTAAGATTAACTTCGATGGCGCGCATTTTAGTCACGAGGGCGCTATTGGACTTGGGATGGTGGCGCACGATAATAAGGGGGAGATGATTGCATGGAGACAACGTCGTCTATACTCTATGGTCACGCCATTAGCTAGTGAAGCTCTCGCAGCACTTGAAGCGGTTCGGTGGGCCGTGGATCGGGGGTGGAAAAACGTTCTCTTTGAAGGGGGATTGTTTGAGTATTATTCATGATGTTACTCATGGAACGGTGGGCGACGCGATGACAGGAAATGTGCTGCGCGACATCAAACACTGGTTCGACTCATGCCCGGAGTTCTACATTAAATGGGTGAGACGGGAGTCTAACGCGGTGGCACACGAGCTTGCTAGAAACGCCTTTGAAGACGCAGACGGTTTTGAGTTATCTTTGGCTGTGTTAAATTTGAGTTTAGTTGGTTCATATTTTGTAGTTCATTGACTGATCCTCGCAACAGCGAGATGTTTTTTTGATGGCAATAATATTGTTTCTTGGAGTTCAAAAAAAAAAAATAACATTGTTGGACATAAATTAAACTCGATTATAATTATATACAAAGAACAATAAAACAAAAGTGAAAGTAGTTACAAGAGTAATTTTTTCTTTTTCCTTTTTTCTTTTTTTATCTGAAGGATTTTTGCCAATTAAAAGGAAAAAGCAAAATGCTTTCCTTCTTTTCTTTAATAACAATAAAGAAAAAAACAAAAGGAAAAATTCAAAGTTGGTGGAATAAGATTTTGGTATGACCCCACGATAGCAAGAGTAAAAAGAAAGCCACCTAACCAAAACCATATAGACAAACAGTTGGAAACCATCTCATAAGAAAAACCAAAAAGGAGAAAGCTCAGTTTGAATGAATGTTGTCCCTTGAGCATGCAATAGTAGTGTGTGTAAATCTCACACACACACACACTCACATTAATTTCAAATCCTAAAACACTTTGCTAGTTAAATAAATGATAAAATAAATTACTGTGTGATGGATGGGTGTACGTTGCCAATCTTTGTCTGTTAGAAGGCTTTTGAAAAACTTACCTTTTTTCATGGAATAGAAACATGTTATCATAACCACTGCAATAATTTAGTCCCCCACTTCTCCACCCTGCCCACATATAAAATTCCCGCAAATGATTTAAATATATAAAATTAAAAGTAGCGAAAATTTCCCGAATCCCGATAAGGAAATCTAACTCTGCTGGCCGTTGACTGACTGTTTTCGTCTCTTTCTTTTCAAAAATCATTAGCCCCTCTATCACTTTATTTCTCCTTACTTTATATATACATACTAACTACAAACTGTTTGAATTCATATGCTTTCTCTTATGCATATATATTACAAACAGTATATTTTGACATTGCAAAAAATATATACAGCAAAATGGATGGTAGTGATGACCTTCACTCCATTGCCTTCACAAGTAGAAGTAATAATAGAAGTAGTAGTAGTAGTTGTAGTATCGTAGGAGGTAATTTCAACGACCTTGGAGTTCTCAACGCAGACATGTCCTCTCAAACATGCTGTAGGAACTTTACTTTTTCTCTTACTTCATCACTAATTAATTTTACCTTTTTTCCTTTTGTGATCCCCACAAAAAATCTATATGTTTGGCTTTGTTGTGTAAATTTCTCATTCGAATATTGATTTTGTGAGCAGATATGGAGGATAATTATAACAATAGGGCAAGTGCACCTGCGTTGTATTCATCTTTTGAAGCTGATCATTATGATCTGTCGACGGGTTATTTGGAAGATGTTCTGTTTGACTTCAGCTCAAAGAGAAGGCGACTGCTCTTGTTTGCACAAGACCAAACCAAACCTTATGATGATGATCATCGTCATCATTCACAACTAAAGGTAATTATTTGTAAGAGATGACACAATTTTGACACAAAAAAAAAAAAAAAAAATCCTGGATCTGTTCTTAAGCGTTAATACATATCTTCAAGCATGACAATGGCCTACACATCTCATCATATATAATTGAGCAGCATGAGTTCATTTTGTTGATTTGTTTAGTTAAAAGTGTTGTTTCAATTTGATGACGCAGAACTGCTGGACTTCGAATTTCGTCCACAACTGCTGCCAAGACTTTGACACACAAAGCCAAATAACCAAATGTGACACGATTTCAAGTAAGTATATGTGTACCTGCTTATTTTAATTTGGTATTATTTTATTTATGTATTCAGATCATCTCCCCCTAGCTGATCTGTACTAGTTTAGTTAGATTTTCTCAAGTAACTAACTGTTCATATAATGTGAACAATAGACATGAAAGCAGCAACAATCTCAGAAACGTACGATTCCTCCTCGAGTCCATCGGCCTCAAACAAAGAAACTCAGTGGAATACACCTGAATCCTTATTCTCTTCAGGTAATACATTATTTTGCATGCGGATATTGTAAGCACAGCTAGTTCTAGTTCTCACTTGTGAGGGTAATACCTTTTCCAAAATATATTTATCATTATATATATATATATATATATATATATATATTATATGGCCTTGATGATTGACAGGATCTACTTTATCAAGTCGAAATGTTTCTAAACCTTGTCTTTTCCTCGTTAAGGCTGCAATTTGGAATTGGGATTGACCAAAACACAATACCCCTACTTTATTCATTCCTTGGAAAAAAGAGAAAATTTCTTCTTTGCGGCACTAGCTAGTGCGTACAAATTAATAATACATAAGATTTACTGAAAAACCATCATATATACATCACGTACAAATGTATAGTATATTTGGTACTCTTTAATTTGACTTGATTGTTTACAAGGTAATACATGACAACAGATTTACTTACTTGGTTTTCAATTACAGTAACAACTACTATACAATTAGATATTTTGGTCATTCTTCGGATTTCAATATGTTGGGTGGCTTATAATCCTCGATCGTAACCTACAAACGCATATTAATGAGTACGACAATTCTAGTTTTTCTAAGAACTTGAACCCAAATATTTATTATAAACTTTTACGACTGTATTTATGAAATGAATCTAATTAGTAACATTATTTTTTCAATAACGTGGTGAAACGTACAACAAAAAAGTAAATCTTGTAAAACTCTCTTTGTAATATATATTGCCTCTTGTCCTGACGACCTTCAAATTGTGCTTCGTTATTTGTCGAAAAGATTAAAGTTTTTTTCTGTGACTTCAAGCATATACAAAACACTTTGTTTTTAGGATTGAACACATGAATTCTTCTGAGAATTATATTGTTGAGTACTAGATCTATTCTTTTATACAATTTTCAGAGGCCAATAAAAAGAAAACAGGAAAAAAGAGAATGTTAAACAAGGTGGTGTATCCATTTTCCATGGTGAAGCCAGGAGGATTTGAAGGTGATGCGACGTTGAACGACATCAATGAGAGGATACTAATGCCACCAACAAGGCCGGTCCGCCACCCGGTGGGGGACTTTGCGTGCAGGCCGTTAGTTTCACCAGATGGGCCTGGTTTGTCGGGTAAGACCGTCGTCGCATTCACAAGACTCCAAACTCAAGGCAGAGGGACAATAACAATAATTCGGACAAGGGGTTGATCAAGGATCTTCGTACAAGAGTAAAAAAACATAATTCTCTCTTGACACGTTCACGCACATTTGGAATTCAATGTGCATAGACTGGTGAAAGAAGAATGAAGTTATATATATGAACTAAAGGTGGTTGTTAATTTTGTATAAAATGGATCAGAACTTGTTGAATAATGTGTGAGCTAGCTAGCTGGTTTGCTTCGACGACGCATGTCTTGTTAATTTGATGAAAGCTTATGGGATAGGTGTAACAAATTAAAGAACAATTGAATCTAATGTGGTGTATGGGCATGTCTAAACCGAATGCATATAGTAGAAATTTGTGTTAAGACCAATTTGCTTGGCATAAATTGTGTTTTTAAATATATATTTTTGAATTATATTTAGCAGTAAAAGGCAACCTTTTAGGATATGAAAAATATTCTAGGATATTTTTATTATTATATTTGTTGACTTCGAAGTTTTTACAAGGAAAGCCCAGATTCCTTGCGATATTATATGAAATATCATTTATGTTTAGTAAAACGAATTTCAAAGATTTGATTGAAGATCAGAATCGTTTATCTTTGGACATTCGCCAATCAGTTGCAACCATAACGCAATCAGCTAGTTGCAACTACGAATTGAATAGGCATTGCTCAAGCCTTGTATAAACAGATTACTCAAGCATATTGAAGACAAACGTTTAAAGGAGGATGTGTAAAGTGTTATATGTATTAAGTGTCTGAACTACAAAGATTCAAAACATTTGTCGTTCATCAAGGACACTTCTAGTCAAAGGAAAATTGAGTTACCTTGAAATTTTCTAGATTAAAAAGGAGTACATTGATAAGAGTAATTATAGGTGCTTTTATGTAATTAGAGGGAGTCTGAATTACTATTAAACATAAAACATATGGTTGTAACTCTCGGATCAATATAGGAGTTTTAAACTGACTCGGACGAAAGCCTTGTAGATATAGGTCGGTTGAAAAAACCACGCTAAAATTGTCTTCCTTTATTGCTTTTTTGTTTTTGTTGCAATTGTATTGTTATTACAACAGTTAAATCATCTAAATAATATCAGACTAAGATCTTTCAATTGACAACTAAGATCAGGTCACTAATCTTGTTTTGTGAGATTTTGACTGTAAAGTTTTTTTTTCCTTAATTGGAGAAAATGAAAGGTCTTTCGAACATGAAACCTCCAATGTTGACCTCAACAAACAATTCTTATTGGAAGAATAGAATGAGATTATTAATCATCAAAATCTGAAGGCCAAGAAAAGCACTCTTAGAGGATGGACCCCACATGTCAATGAAACGGGAAGTATCAAAGGGGAACTTGAATGAACTAATGGAGAGGATCTCCTATCAAATTACAATTCTACTATTGTGGTAATTTACAAGTGCATAAAATCGTAACCAGTATAAAAATGATAACTCAAATTGTTGATCCCACGAGGAATTAAAAAAAATTACCAAAATAGATTAACTATAACTGTTTAATAGGCTAGAGTTTCAATTTGTTCAAGCAACAGCATTAGTAGTTGACTTAATATAGATAATAACTTAGACGAATGATTTTTTTTTACCCTGTAACTTTACCTAAAATTCTTGAATGCCCAATTTGGCTCGGGCCGACTAAAAATACCTCGTAACTTTTATTGTTTCTACTAAAAATGCTCAAAATCTCTTATTCGGGCTAAAGTGCTGACATGGTTGTCCAGTCAAGAAAACGCTCCACCTAATCAACAAATCGTCCCGCCACGTCGATTATTTTTGCCCGAAAAAACATTTTTAGTACAACACAACACTTTTAAGACACAATTTTTCAGCCCCAAATCATTTTCCCCAAATCGAGGTGACCCAAAAAATTCTAGATTAATCTTAAATCCTAAATTCAATTCTTCCCAACCCCATTCAACGTGTGAAAATGTCGGAATCATCCACTAGCTCGTACCTAATGTGCAATTATGGAAGACCCGCTGTTGTGCGACTGTCTACCACTGATGCAAACCTGATTTGAAGGTTTTATGGATGTTGGAAGGGAACATTCGGTTGTGGGTTATTCGTTTAGAAATATCCACCGGTATGTACAAGAGCTAGGATTGTTGTACCTACATTGGGAAGGCGAATCGAAAGAAGCGAGGCAAAAGTGAAGAAACTCGGAGAAGAACTCGAGTTGAACAAGAATCATAATTTTGAGAAAATTTAATTTTTGTTTGAGAAAACGAACATGGAGCTGGAAGAGAAGGTCAAGAATCTGCAAATTGAGAACAAGAAATTGGGTGGTATGCTTGGGTTTTGTGTGATGAACATATTGGTATTTTGCGTTGTTGTTGTTGTAAAGTTGCATTGAAATTGTAAGAGGCACTGGATTGGTGTGTTCTTGAAGTGAATAAGGTTTAAGGTTGACGATGTTTAAGGTTGCAATATTATAAGCTTAAGGTTTAAGGTTAACGAGTGTTGGTTTATGGTAGATGATGTTGTTTATGTAATGAAGAAAGGTGGTATTGTTGTATTGTGGTGCTGTAAGTTTATGGTTGAAATGTAATGGTTGGAGTTATGTTGAACAAATGTCATTGATATTGTTTTTAACTGCTAATTGCATGAAATGGATTTTAACTATGCTAAAATGAACAACCACTTAGTTTGAATTGTAACGGTTCCAACTTCAATTGATACATTGATTTTGCTCCTCCCAAACTCAAAGGTCACAACTAATCAAATCATCTGATTCCATAACCTCATTATAACGATCACAACCTATTCATCAACAAGCACGACTTTCACGTAAAACCCCATCTCAACAGTCACGATTCACATACCATCCATATAAATCAGTCTCCGGTCCATGTAAATAATCACAATAATACTACCCTTCCAAAATATTGCTTAATCCACCCTTATGCAGTCACTAAAACAATTCTGTCTAAATGCTTATCACAAATTCATTAAGGATACTATTGTTTTATCTAGATCCTAATTTATGCCGCCTCAAAGAAATAAGTTTTTTGGATAGATTGGTAAAGTATGGTCGATGGTATAGATTAAAAGTATTTACTTGTGAAACTCTATGATCTTATGAACTCTCGACATGAATCTTGCTCATATATGCATGAACAACAGTCGGACACGCATGAGCTCATGACATGTTGCAAGACAATGACTTTATTAGACTTGATGTTCGTGTATTTACTTGTATATTTTCCACTCATCTCTTGTTTGAAACACATCTTACACTTTGATAATATATCCCTACGAATGAGTGTTGACATGATGAAAACTTGAATTCTAATTATTTTGAGTCTACTATAGGTTAGGTTGGGTTGAGGACAAGCAAAGGCTTAAGTTTGGGGGTGTTGATGAGTGTTTAATTAATGCCATTTTAATCGCCTTTTTACTTGTCCTTTTGTTATACTTCGTAGCACTCCTAGTGTTTTATGTTAGATTTTGTGTCTTTTGTAGTTTTGAGTTCATTCAACACAAAACGATGAAAAAAAAGCACAAATTAGATGAAAAAAAGATGATATGAGTTTAAGAGCTAAAGGGACTACATTGGAGGAGCCATGAAGAATCAACGTAGCGCCAAGACACAATAAGAAGTAGTGCAACCATAATCTTACACAAGTCGTCTAGCAGTCAACATGTAATGCCCAAACATAGCGCTACCATCGCCCCACCGGCAGAACATAGTGCGGTCAGCGCCATTATCCGAGCGCAGCTAGCGTGACCTGTGCCACATTCGTAGCTTGGCCAGACTCCTTGTTGCAGCGCGACTAGGGCTAAAACTGATAATTCTGAGAATTTATGTGACAGCTGGAGACAAACCTAGGGCAACACAAAATATCTAAAATGAGGGACTGGTCTAGGTCAAAACGTGTACAAATATAGTCATTAGTTTGATAGAAACCTTTACATTGTACAATAAGTTGTGAAAGAGAGAACTGAGAGAAAAATTGTGAAGAATGAGTCTAAGAGAAACACCATTCAACTCAATCTTGCATAGTTTTTTTTTTAAGAGTTAAGACAGTCAAGAGTTATGAAGAAGAGGCAAATCAAAGGAAATCTGAAAATTGAAAGCATCAATGTTCCTCTCGATCAAAAAAATTTATTAATCTTTTATCTTTTGTTACGTTGTTTACACCTTTACTTGATTTTAAACTTGAGATTATCAGTAGATAAGCTACTATGTGTTCGGAAAAGAGAATTAGCTCTAATTTATGAATATGATAATTTGATTTATTTAAGAATTGCTTGAGCATTCATTGTCTAGATTGGTTTGTTATGTATGTTGCGTGTTAGGGTTAACTCTCGCTGGGAGAACGAAAACACTAATACGGGGACCACCAAAGTGTAGATGTTAGACTAGACATGTATATGCATGGTATAGTGACCAACTAATGTGACGTCATGCACGTCTTTATATCACAAAAACACATATATTTGCTTAGTACATTGATGCATAATGAAGCATATAGTTTCTTAAATATGTATGCAATGATAGCTACGCCTACATGCTCGCAAGTGCACAGTCAAGTAAGTATAGAATAGAAAGTAAATTATGTCCCCAAGTATCGAATCCCAAGAAATTGTTTATCTAATATGCAAGTGGTGTGCTAACAATCTCTTATGAATAATTCAAGTAATATATGATAGTTCAATGTCTCCACTGTGCTTCCTAGAAACATATGCTTGTTAAATCTATCAAGTAGCATAAGCAACAAACAAGATCTAACAAAGCAAATACTTCAATAGAAATAATCCAAACGTAGATTCAAGGTGCATTCATTCAGATAGCTACATCTTATCCCAGACACTAGGTAAATTAGCTACTCATGATCGAAGATTCATAACAATAATTCATCATAAATATAGAAAGAAAAAGAAAAGATTAAACTCTTGATGTCGGCATGTCTTCTTCTTGATTCTTCTTCGCTCTACTCCGGATTACTATGCTCTCACATCAATCACCTTTCTCCTCAAACTCTAATCATGATGCTTGAACGACAAGATTTTGCTATGGAATAGTATTTTTATGACTTGTTCGTGATGATTCTTGTGGTGGTCGGCCTCCTCTTTTTATAGTTTGTAAATTCTTAACATTGCCCTAGGGTTTGGACTCTGTCGCTTCTTTTCTCCGTGTCACGCGCCATGCCGCGTGGCTATGTTGCACATCTTTTTTTCTCGTGGCGCGAGTCATACAGCTTCATACGCGTCTCGTGCCGCTCTCTGACTGTTCTGTGCGGGTCGCGCTACTCCTTGGCACTTGTCGCGTCGCTATTTGCCTTAGCAGCGCGACTCAGACCCGTCTACTAGCGCGAGTTATGTTGGTTGCTTAGCAGTGATTTTTTCGATGCTAGGTCACGAACTCTCTCGAATTATCAGTTTTATGCTTTGGTGCTATTCCATGCTTAATTCACCTCAATTATGCCTCGTTTTGCTCTGAATCAACTTAAACTACAAAATAACAAAATAAGACATAAACCAATAAAATTTCTAAAAGGATTCGTCAAAGATATAAGAAAACAGGCACTCAAATCACATTAAATAAAAGCTCGTCTAACATCTTATAAGCACGAGTGGATGAGTAGTTTGGATTTTCAGACTTAATCTCACTTCTAAAATGACAAAGCAGAAGGTGTACGTTAACGTGTTACGCCATTAGAGAATAAGGATTCATAGTACAAATAGGTCTTGGGTCCATTAGACATGAAAGAATTCAAGAAAGAGTAAATTAGAGAACCATGTGTAATCTGTTTATGAATAACTAAGTGAATGAGTAGTGAACCCCGAACTTTGAACACCTTTGTCAAACATATGTTTTACAACCAAATAATCAATCAATCATCTTCAGTTCTGTTTGTTAGCGTAGCTTTGCATTTAATTTCATTAGATAGCTTTTATTTATCTTTATTAAAGTTAGTAAAAATTGTGGCACCCATCTTTATCTTTTCATTTAAGTGATTCTAGAACATAATCCACAAATTTCTTGGGATTCCATACTTGGAACATTATTAAGCTTTCTGCTTTATTATTACTTGACTGTGCACTTGCGAACATGTAGGTGTAGCAAATTTATTGCATAAATATATTAAACTACAAGAGTCATTATCTAAAATGGTAGGACAAGTTTAAATAGATCTCAATTCTAGGGATTTATAATCAAACAAGTAAGAATTCCCATATAATCTATCATGATATGGTATTATATAGCACAAGAAAGAGTTATAGATAGGGTATGAGTTA
Source organism: Linaria vulgaris (assembly GCA_948329865.1). Classification (NCBI taxonomy): domain Eukaryota; kingdom Viridiplantae; phylum Streptophyta; class Magnoliopsida; order Lamiales; family Plantaginaceae; genus Linaria; species Linaria vulgaris. The sequence goes on along the minus strand of OX415249.1, from coordinate 54,635,492 downwards.
AACGCATCAAGACTGTTTAGCAAATTGTATGAACGTTACTTTGTTGTGTGACTTGTTCTTAGTTTAGGGGCTCGTGGTGCCTTTGGTCTACTTCTTTTTCTTTTTTTCTTTCTTTTTTTTCAGTTTGCCAGCGTCTTTTGCTATTCGTATCTTCAAAATCCTCGTCTCCACGATTTAGCTCAAATTATTTCACAAATTAGGTTTTGTGCTACACAAGACTCAAAAAATCAAAATAGCAAAAACTGAAAGACTCAATAAAAACTCAAGACATGGGTTGTCTCTCAAGTAGCACTTAGTTTTATATCGCTTAGCCCGAGTTTCCATGAAGATCTTAAGGGTTGTCGGGTGTACTTAATGCACCTTTATTCTTCTTGTTTTTGTCCTCTTCCTCTAGATCATCATACTTTGGTGGATTTTTGCTCGTGAAGCTCTCATTTTCACTGATGTAAAATTTCACTACCCCATTAGTTATGTTTAAGCTTGCTCTCCCATTACCCATGAATGGTTGCTTTGTGTTCATAATGATTTTGCTCATTAAATGGAATGCATCTTCTGGAGGTAAACTTACAAAGTCTCGTTCTCCGCTTAATTTATCTAACAATTGGTGGTAAAGTCAATCCTGGGTAGAAGATGTCTTGAATTGCAATTTTCTAACTATTATGGTGAAAATCCTCTTTTTCGGTTTCCACCCACCTCTCAATTATTTTATCCCTTATATTTACAATATTCGTCCATGCTTCGGTAAGTGTGGCCTCACGCCTTTGTTTGAAGTTAAGAAGTTGCTCTCTCAATGATTTTGCGCGTGGTCCCACATTAAATTATTTTTTGAATCGCTCGATTATTGGTTTTCATTTCCCTCATTTGTGACCCATCTCCTTCAAACCAAGGTGTTTCTATTCTCGTTAATAATGTCGGGAATATATCTAGCACCTTTTGATCCTCTTTCATCTTAAAATAGCGGCAAATCTCCTCAAATTCTACAAAATGATACACTGGATGTTCATGTGATTAGCCTCCAAATTGATTTCTCGCCACTGCCGCTTGTAACTTTGGATTGGCCTTGTTGATATCAATGGTCAGTGATGGTGTGATTTTGTTTCTCTTACATTTGAACAAATTGTTTGAATGGTGTCCATACCAATTGTTGTTTTCATTTGACTGATGTGGTACGACTGCATTAGTCTTCCTCGTCTGTTGCTTTTCCAATTGGTGTCGTAAGTCCTCTTGCTTCCCTAAGGTGGACCATTTGGTGCTCACTCATAGTGGTCCATACTCTTCCTTGACTCAGAAATAAGAATAGTTACAAGTAGTTTAACGTCCTAACAAATAATAAGAAGATTATAGAATTAATACCTTCACTCCAAGGCAACAACGCCAAAAAAAATGATATGTGACGTAGTTTGAGTAATATAAGAGTAACAAGCTACACCTACGTGTTTGCAAGGGCACGATCATGTAATAATAAAATGAAGAGTTATTAAACACCTCTAGTATCAAATCCCAAGAGAGTGGATGATTAATATCTATAATCGCTTATATATAAGAATTGAATAGTAAGAATGATTGGAGTTAACTATGACTAAATTAATGCCACATATTTAACTAATCTAGACGACTGAGTTGAAGATGATTGATCGTTGATTGATTTGGTTGCAAATCAAATGAATAAAAAGTGTGTTTAGAGGAAGTTCCACTACAGATTCACTTGGTAGTTTATACACAAACAACATATGCTTTTTTAATATATTGAGTCTTGGTGAGTTATTAAATGGTCAATGAGTATGTGACCTACAGTTCGAGTTATCCGCACATAATAATCTTTAAGTCTCCAATTACTTAGAGCGTTAATCCAAACATTCCAGTTGTCAATCGTTTTAGAAGAGAGATTAAGTCTACAGTCCAATTCACCATCTGCTATTGTTAACTAAACGTACCAGCAAAGATATATATTTGTGTGATCTAAGTATTGTGCACGAATTCGCGTTAGCTAGTCACAGTCATAAAATTAGTTTTAACATGGATAGTCTAACATCACTACTTTGGCTTATTAGAAACCAGCACTCGTTAATCCTACCATACAATATATAAAATAAATTACTTTAAACACATCGTTAATCAAATAGTACCTAAAAACCAAATTTACATATTCATAAATCACAGTTTTTCCCTACTCCAAATACGAAGTAGTTTAGCTACTCATAATCTCAAGTTCAATAACATATAAAGAATTGAAAAACATAATGAAAGATAAGTGATTAGAAGAACTTTTGGATCCCGTGTAACATCAAAGCTCTTAATCTTCAAATCTCCTTTGCTTTATCTTATTCTTCACAACTCATTGACTCTTTGGCTCTTAAGACTAAAACTATGGAACATGAGTGGATGTGGTGTTTTTCTTGGGCCCTGTCTTCACGATTTCTCTTCATGTTGCTTTTCTCTTGTAGTATATGATTACCCGTTTCTCACATTTGAACTAGATTAGCTTCTGCATTTATTGATACTCATGTTTCTCTAGGATCTGATCAATAGTCGTCACTTAAAATCCCATGAATTTACTTTTTTGTCCATGTTGTCTTTGCCAAGCACTATGTCGCGCTTCTTTTCTGTTCAGTGTATCTCACGCTCTGTTGCAAGAGCGACTCATGCTCTGTCTTATTTCCTTTGCGTGTAGTGTGTCGCATATCGCGTGTCACGTGTTTTTGTGGGCACTAGTCGCACTGCATTATGTCGTCCAAGCACGAATCGTTCCTGGTCGTGGCGGCTTGTGATAATATTAGAGTTGTAGTCTTGCATTGGCCGTGTTCTCTGTGGCGTTGTAGTGCATTTTATCAGTCCTTTGTTTTGTCCTCTATGGTCTTCAAATGGGTGTATTCGTGCTTTCGTCCAGTCTATGCTCCAAAATGATAGTTTCGTCTTGACTTGATTCGAAACTAGAAAACAACGAAACAAAGCATAAAACCTTAGGAAAGCTACAAGGTTGCACAAAAGAACAAATAAAGAGGATACAAAAATTACATCATTTAGAGACTCAGTAACAACCATGTACTACTTGCACCAAGACTGAGGTTAGAGAAAAATTGGGAAAGTTAATGCGACTTTAGCGTGACCACGCAGATGTTGTTGAGTTTAATTCGTGTTGGGTGAACGCACCACTAGCATACGAGTCACAAACTTATAAATCTACATAAAAGGAGAAAAGTTTGTGAATATTTATGGTGTTGATAGAATAAAATGACTAGTTAAGTATAGCATCACGCCTCAATCAATTACTCATAGAATATGCACAAACTCTTTGGAGATTAAATTTTCTGCAGCTTCAAAAAAGTAAAAAAAAAAACAAAAGATGAGAGATAGAGAAAATGGCAGAGAAGGCAAGGGTTCAAGAAGATTACTATATTTTGTTATTTTCATGTAATAAATGGTGATTTTTTTGACTTTTGTGCCAAATCATTAGTTTACGTTATGACAAATGGGCCACTGAAAATACACATTCAGTATAACTTCATTGACGACTAGTTTTGATGTGCCATAATTACATTATCACAAGTGGCTCAATCAACAAATGGCATGTAGCTCCAAGATGTCACACATGGGTAAAACAATCGTCTCATATATCTAAGAAATCACATCAAAAAGGGCCATCATTGGAGAAAGGGGCACCACATCCTTCTAGGATATTCATTCAGATGTGAAGGAGTTTTTCTGAAGTAGGGTCTTGAGCTATGGCAACGACCTAATATCTCAGCCCATTAGTGCTCCCTCAACAAATGGCACGTGGCTCAAAGATGTCACACAAGTGTAAAACAATCATCTCATATCTAAGAAACCACATCAAAAAGGGGCACACATTGGAAAAAGGGGCACCACGTCCGTTCAGGGCATTCTGATGTGAAGGAGCTGTTCTGAATTGGGGTATGAGCTATGGGCGACGACCTAATATCTCAGCCCATTAGCGACCCATTGAGGCCCAAATAAATGTTTTAAATACCCGGTCATGCGCATTCATTGAAAACACGTTCTCTCACACCCACCCCAGCTGGCAGAATCAGCGCACCCACCCCAGCTGGCAGAATCAGCTGAAATACACAGCTTTAATATTCGCATCGAACTTGTTCTAGACTAAGATTTCTAAATTGGTGTGGCAAGCAAGCGGCGGAGTTACTAAACTATGTTTCCACCTTAAACTCAGACTTGGGTATAATCCTAACATCATTCAACGATTTTAAAGTGGGTCATCAGGTTTGTGCCTGGATGACCCTATTATGAATGTAACAACCAAACGGGAGCTTTTCACTTTAATCCCACATTAAAGCTCTCAATAAGGTCTTATAATAAGACCAAGCCAAACGCAGCCATCACATATTTATAAGGCATTGTTTGAGCTACTTGCATAGTTAGTCTTGTGTTATTCTCTAGGGATAAATGCATCAAGCCATTGAACTATGCACGTTTTTGCGACTTGCTCCCTGAACTAAATTAATAAGTATTTTGCCCCTTGAACTATGCTAGTCTGTTCGATTTGCCCCTTCGCCGGATTCTGCCCTAAATCTACTAGAATATTCCCAAATCGTGCGTATCACGCGAGGGTCAGCGGGGTAGTTTCATCAGTTCCATTTTTTATTTTTCCCACGAATAAACAAAAAAAACTGACTTTGAGAATAAGTTCAGGGGGTAAACTGAAATTTTACTCCACACTACTTCACACTTAGAAAAAAAATCAGCCCAACAAAATTAGGGTTCTTCATCAGATTCTATGTTGAATCACATCAATTCGTCCACATTATACACAATCAACACGAAATCGACACACAACAACTTCGAATTATCAGTTTACGGCTAATTGCGCTCACATTCACTACTAATTGCGCACACATTCACGGCATCAGTTCTTAGAATATTGGGGAAAATCGATCGCCATTGTTCAAAATCGCAGAAATGGCTTGGAAATTGAGGACCAGTTTCAAGTCCATACCAGAGGGAAAGAACACATCCGATTACGGTATGATTTTGCCCACTTTTGTAAACTTTGGTTTTAATTTTTTGTTGCATGCGTCGATTATGTTTGTCCCTATAGTTGTAATCAAATATGATGGTGTAAAGCATACATTTTTTGTAGTTTGTGGGTTTTTTGTGAGTTTGTGGTCCTGAAAGTGATGCAATCCTAGTTCATCGTTTATTGTTTGATTTTTTTAAGGTATTGTTCTGCTTTTGGTACACATTTGTGGACCCAACAGTATATGAAGAATATGTTAATCTGTAAAGTAGGTTTTTTTTGGGTATTTTGTTGGTAATTGGTAAAGTTTGTGGACCACTTTCCTGTTAATTTTACTTTTTGTCTATTAGTGCATGCTTAGGATTTTGTTGTTTAAGAATGAAAACCAAACCCTAATGTTTTCTTGTTTTGCTGCAGATCATAAGACAAAAGACTTCACAATCAGATTGCATTATTTTGGTAGAATAGAAAACAATGGAAAGAGAGCTGATTGGGTTGATGGGCAGATTGCTCATTGACTGGTGCAATCAAGATATGATGAGCATGCTTGAACTGGAGGCAATGGGTTCAGCAGTAGGGTTTAAATCAAGTGCAACCTTCATTGTGGCAACCAAAGATGTTGATGAGATATATTCAATTGACTACTTGATGACAGATGATGATGATGCAACAATGACTAAGTACATGAATAAGGATAGGATAGTTGGTGTATTTGCCGTTGGTGGAGGAGTACTATGTGATGTGTACACGGATGAAGCAGGAATAAGTGGAGCTGGTATGGGTTCTGGTCATTTTGAAAGAGAAGAGGAAGCTGGACCAAGTGGTGTTGGGTCAGATGCTGGACCATCTGCACCATATGATGATAGTGAGGATGAAGACATCACAACCAGACAAACAGATGATATATATCAGAATCATGAAGATCTGAATTATGATGACTTCATATATGATAGAGAAGAATTTGATTAAGATGATGCTCAGTCCATAGGCACAGATTCAGATGTGTTAGAAGCTATATTGGAGGATGGAGAAGATATAACTGATGATGAAGGGATTTATGAGAATGTTGGTGAGGTTGGTGAAAATGAGGCACACTGGGTTGGTATAACAATTGCAAGGGAAGTTAACAGGAATGAAGGGGATCCATTGATGGGTAGGAGACAGGGCAGGTTGACATACCATGGTTACCCAGTTTTTAACAAAGCCATGGATATGTCTAATCCTATATTGGAGTTAGAACTGTGTTTTGAGGATGCAGCAACATTTAGGGCTGCAGTGAGGGAGTATGCAATAAAGGTGAAGAGAGATATAAGGTTTAAGAAGAATGATGGCGATAGAGTGAGAGTAAGGTGTAAGATAAAGGGTTGCCCATATCATGTGTTTGCTTCAGAGATTGGTAGTTGTGGTACCCTGCAAATAAAGACATATAATGACAAGCACACTTGCAACACAGTGGACAAGGTTTATCATGCAACCTCTACATGGCTTGCCAAAAAGTACAACCACATGATAAAGGGTAATCCGAAATGGCCAGTGGAGGCAATGAAGGACAGTTTCAGAGTTGAAACAAAATGAGAGTTCTCCAAGTATTAAATGTATAGATGTAAGGCTAAGGACTTTGTCTATTGGCACTGAAACTGAAGAGTATGCATTGTTGTGGAGATATGAAGCTGAAATCATGAAGAGTGACAGTGAGAACACTGTCAGGGCATTGATGAAGGGCTTGTTTTCAAGAGGTTTTATGTGTGTTGGGGGTCTTTGAAGAGGGGTTTTCTGGCAGAGTGTAGGCCAGTAATTTTTCTGAATGGGTGTTATTTGAAATCACTTTGTGGGGGGTATTGTTAACTGCAATTGGGATAGATGCAAACAACAACATGTATCATATTGCATATGTTGTTGTTGAGAATGAGAGGAAAGATAGCTGGTCTTGGTTCATGCAGTTGTTAGTGAATGATCTGCATATCAAAGAAGACAGTAGTGATGGGTGGATAGTAATGTCAGATAAACAGAAGGGATTGATTGAGGCAGTGGATAGATATATGTCTGGTTGTGCACACTGATTATGTGTGATGCACATGTATAGTAATTTCAAGCAACTACATAGAGGGTTGCATTTGAAATTCTTGGTTTGGAAGGCTGCCAGGGCAACTACAATTAGAGCATTTGATTCTGCTCTTAAGGAGATCAGAAAGAGGAAATTAGAGGCATACACTTGGTTGGCAAAGAGACCAGCTGCAAATTGGAGTAGGGCTTACTTCAGGACTGATGTTAAGTGTGATGTCCTCTTTAACAACATGTGTGAAAGTTTCAATGCCCTAATCGTTGAAGCAAGGCCTAAAGCTATCATTGATATGCTTGAGCATATAAGGCTAATGCTGATGAAAAGAGTGTATGTGAAGAGGGACATGGCCAAGAAATGGAGTAGGAAAATTGGGCCTAACATTACAAAGTTGTTAGAAGCAAACAAAGATGCATCCTCAAAGTGCAAGGCCCACTGGAATGGCCTGGAAGAGTTTGAGATTGACAGTCCTGAAGGTCATATGACAGTTGACCTGGGGAGAAGGACTTGTAGTTGCAAAAGATGGCAACTAAATGGGATTTTATGTGCACATGCCTGTTGTGCTCTAAAGTACAAGGAGAGAGAGCCTGAAGATTGGGTGGATCAGTGTTATCTAAAGACAACATATCTTAAGACATACAAAAACTGTATGCACATCATGTCTGGACCTGAAGACTGGCCTCTTTCTAATCTTCAACCATTGCTTCCTCCTGTGCCTGAGAGGTTACCTGGTAGGCCTAAAAAACAGAATAGGATTGTAAGTCAAGAGGAGTTGAAGGAGATCAAAGAGAACAAGAAAAAGGAAAGTGAGGAAGGCATCACACATAGGGCTACTAGAAACGGGACTATTATAACTTGTAGACTTTTTGGTGAGGTGGGTCACAATGTCAGAACATGTCCAATCAGAAAGTGTGTTGAAGGTGAAGATGAGCATGGGGTTGATGTTCCTCCACAAAATCCTACTCCTCAAGATCCTACTTCTCAAAATCCTACTCCACAAAACATGGTATATATAAATTTTGTAATAATTGTTTTTTTTGTTATGATTTTTTGTTAAGCCTATCTAATATTCTATGTAATATTCCAGGACAAGCCTGGAGAAGGTGATAAGCCGGAAAAATCTATGGGCCAAAAAATGTCAAGGAAAAAACATAAGGCTACCAAAAATACTTCAGTGTATGGGAAAGGGAAGTTGGATGACTAGGAGCATGTTGTTGACACTCCAGTAACAGGTATTGGAAATTACAGTTGACACATTCAGCTTTCATTTTTTAGAAGAAAAAAAATGGATTAAGTAATTGTGGTGTTGTTCATGATCAGGTACCTAGTTTTGATAAGTCTAAAGGGAAGGGGAAAATGAGTGAAGTTGATGAGCAGGTGCCTCTTGTTGTTAAGCATAAAGGGAAGGGTAAAAGGTCTTATTGTTAAGAATAAAGGGAAGGGTAAAAGGACTGAGGTTGGTGATAAGAAGTATGTTGCAGGTAAGTCTAAAGGGAATGGGGAAATGGGTGAAGGTGGTGTAATTCCTGGTGTAAGGAGATCATCAAGAAAGAAGACAAATGATATAGAGGCAATGATAGTTATTGTTTTGGCATAGATAGGGCTAAATTATTTTGCACTGTTAATTTATCATATGCTCTTGTTGATTAGATGTTGGGGATAAACGAAATGGTGAAACTGTTTGTAAGGCAAAAAGAAAAGTGTTGGTTGATGATAATGAGGACAGTAAGGCTCCACCAAATAGGAAGAAAATGAGTGTGGGCGTACAAAAGAATTTCATACCCATGGTAAGAACACTAATCCTTATGATGGTCATATGTGTGTGTTGGGCGTCAAAAGTGCATTTCCTTATGATTTGAACTTAAACAGGTGTTCAAAGTTCAAAAGGCAGCAAAGAATGATGATAAAATTCAGGAAGAAGAGGCATTGGAGGAAAGAAAACCAAGAAATAGGAAGTAACAAGACTGGTGGAAGAAGTAAGTGGAAAAAAGAAGCCTAATCCTAAAGGAAAGATGGTTATGAATGATACTAAGTCAGTTAAACAGGCAATGACAAAGGTAAACTCCTTGTTCATTTAATAATTTTGGTGTTTATGTGTGTTACCTCTGGCACTTTTTAAGTTCATGTATTCTCATATGTAGCTCAAGAGTATTTCTGATAAGGAGAAGATGGCATCAAAAGTGTCTAAGGAGGAGATTGTTGTTGTCACCAAAAGATACATGATGAGGCGCACTAGCAATCCCCTGGACAAAGCCATAGCTTCTAAGCTCAAGGAATGAAGACTTGAGTGATCAGGATGTAATGTAATCAGTCTGCAGAATATTTTGATGTTTCAATTCATCCAATTTTAGTGTAATATTTCTGATGAACTAATGCATTGGAGGGTCATATGAACTAGGTGATTTAAATGTATATTTAGCCTGTGTGATGGTTTTAAATAGCTCAATAACATGTCTTCAAACTCACAAAAACATCCACTAAAATGACATAAAAAAATCCTACAAAATATGGAATAAAGGGTAATTTTTTGTACAAAATTAACTCAGGGGGCAAATCGCAACACAATAGTTCAGGGGGTACGATAACATAGTTCGGGGGGCAAATCGCAGCACAATAATAAAGGGTAATTGTTTGTGCAAAATTAACTCAGGGGGCAAATCGCAACACAATAGTTCAGGGAGTACGATAACATAGTTCGGGGGGCAAATCGCAGCACAATAGTTCAGGGAGTACATTTGCATAGTTTAAGGGGCAATTCACACTAATAAGCATAGTTTAAGGAGGAATATGCATGAACTTTACACTCCATAATATGTACCGAAAATGCCCTTCTGATCCTCACGTGAGTCGCACAAGAATGGAATATACCGGGCAAATCGAATAGACTAGCATAGTTCAAGGGGCAAAACACTTATTAATTTAGTTCAGAGAGCAAGTCGCAAAAACGTGTATAGTTCAGGGGGCTTGATGCTTTTATCCCTATTCTCTATATCACTTTTTTTTTTTTTTGATGGATAAGCATTCTCTATATCACTTAGAAAATAAATCAAAATGCTATTCATAACTTCAAGATCTACTGAAGTTCAGAATTTCACTCATATCTGTAGCATGGAAACATATTAATATTTTGGTATATCAAATAAACTTTTGTTAGGTTTGTAAAAAATTCATTTCGTCCACACTTCTTTGATTTCAGAGCATCTTCTTTGGACTGTTTGGTTGGACCATCCACATTTCGTGCCCTTCAGAATCCACTGACATTACACGCCCTATAATTTTCAATACTCAGGTCGCGCCATCCAGTAATGAAATTGTCTTTTCAAATGTGTATTATAACGGAGAGCAGTTCTCTTGTCTGTGAATCACACCTACCACATGTCCAGTTGCCTATATCTGAGTAATGAAATTGTTTTTCGAATGTGTATCATAAAGCAGAGCACAGAAAATAACTCCTACTACATGTCCCGTTGCCTACCATCATTCTTGACATTCTTCGTAGTACAACTCAGTGATTCTCAGAAATTCCAAAGCTCCAGTTCAATAACAGAAATCAGTTGGAAAAAGCTATGTATCTCCCAGAAGAGAAGAAACTTCTGTTTGGTGCTCTGCTATGTCAGCTTATATGCAACTATTACAACCGAAGCCACCAAACTTAGAATACACACATGTATTATGAAGTCAAATCTAAAAGAACCCAAGAAAATTCACCCACAAAAGAAAAAAAGAAAATGAATATAACATTCCAAACATACACACAATTAATTACTAATTATTTCGGATTTCAAACTTGACACTAACATTTCTACCAGATCTCTAGAGAATTAATTGCAGTTTTTTAAGTATTTCTTGTATATTTTCCAAATAAATTGAAGTTTAAACCTTGCGAAATGAATTATGTGACAAAAATCTAATTGGAACATTACTTTTGGCCACTACATTATAGCGCATGCACAAACTATTCTACTTATTTCTGATCAAACTACAACCTTTAATGCAGTCAAAACCAAACATAACTTTCTAAATAATGCAAGCGCAAATTGTATTTTCTCTCAAGTCCACTGATACGGAAAAAGGAAGTTGTAGACCGAAACGTTCAAAACATATTAATACAAAAGGCAAAGAAAAAACAGCAGACATAACAGTACAAAGAGGCCTTCAAGAATCTTGACGGAAAGACAATCTGCTGGGCGTATCGATTCTGACAATATGTTCGTCCTCACAACCAGAGTCATCGCTTGAGTAATCTCTTCTTGCACGACGACCTTCATTTAGGCACAGCTCTTCTGATTTTGCCGCATTCTTCTCTTTTTTAGGTTGTTGCATATGATCAACTCTTGTTTGAAGTGTACTGGAACCTTCGGATTTAGTGGAATGAATGGGACGTTCATGGACTGAAACGATTCTTGGGTACGACAGACTGTGAGCTGGATTTAATTCCCTATGGTGGAAGCTTTGGGACCGTTTCTTCCTGGTATTTATCTGACGAATCAATATGTCAACAAGTTAATGTAAGTAATTAGATTTTCAACAAGACCATAATATTCCATTTTGTCTCTTCGGTAAGAATACATGAGAGCTAAGAGGTGCCTGACTTCATTGATCTCCAATGCTCCATTTACCATTACTACAATCCAGAGAGAGAGAGAGAGAGAGAGAGAGAGAGAGAGAGAGAGAGAGAGGTCCTATTCACCATCTATAAATTACTACAATAAAGTGATTCTTTGTGGGATAACTACATTTTTAATGGCCCAAATATTGTGTGAAAATCTATTTTTAATGGCCCATGTCAAAATAAGATTACATGAAAGTCTAATTTTTTATTGCCAATGACAAAATAAGATTCTATGAAGATCTGGTTTATCCCTCTTCCACAGGGTTATCTACTTATCTAAGATTTAAGAGTTTCAAGAGCTGTAGGGGCCTTCAATGCCACCAACCACGGGCTACATACATGGTAGCATAAAGTATAAACTACTCATTTTGATTAATTTATACCAATCGACCATGTGCTACATAGTAATATAATCCACTTCTTGGATAGATTATAATTTATTCTGTTTTAAAAGCAATTGATCATGGCCCAAAAACAAATTATACATTGAAATCAAGACTCATGTTTGTTACCGAATGCCCGTAGTAAGACTAAACAGTATGTCATTCAAAACAGAACATACAATATGTTATAAAACAATAATGTAATCATGCACACACCCTCTAACTGATATGTAATCGCTTATTAGCTATCAATGACAATGACCGCGTTGAGTATTATACTAATCACTAAATTAGTTTTAAAAAGCTATCAATGACCACCTTGAGTATTATACTAAATCATATCAAATTAGTTTTAAAACATCAAAAACCCCAATTTATTTTAGTTATTAATGAAGTTTTGGAAGATTGATACTGTACTCCAGTACGTTATTTAATTTCTCTTCAATTCTTTAATATTTTGTTTTTCAAAGACGAACGTGCATTAGACAAAGAGTTAACTGGCTAAATCAAGCTTAATTTACGCAGGCAGGCTTTTCTAATATTATTCTTTTGTCCAGGTTTGGTATAGTGAAAACAAATACAAATCCATTAACTTTCTTAGCTATGGAAACCTAGGTGGTCAAAAAACTAGGTTAGCAGACGAACTAGAGAAGAAATGGAGTAAACATACCATACTGCCGTAGATACTTAGCTGCATTGCCCTTGAAGACAAATTGTTTCCATGTTTGCCTTGCACTTCCCCCACATGTCGGGACTTCAAATTATGTTCCGGCCAACTCATAAGACCAGAATGCTTTCTAGCAAGTGATTCAGAGGGATGATCGGAATGTGATATGCGTGATGATGACTTTTTCGAGAGGGTTCTTCCACCCTCAAATCCAGCCATATCAAATGTGATTACTCTCGCCCTTGCCTCGACTTGATACCATGAACCTCTCTGAGAGAAACTTCCTGCTCTGGCAACTAAAATATGAATGTAAAGTCAGGAAGTCAGAAAGAAACCCAAAAGTGAACATCCACGTACTACAAATGACCAGCTGCTATACATCGTTAATCCCATGCATCCTTGTTTAAGTGCAAGATGATGCTTCTAAGTAATTTGTAGAGTTTAGGATGAGAAAGAAATCCTAGATTGGAGGCTGAGAGAGACGGAGAGAGAGTTTACCAAAATTCATGACAAAATCATGCCCCTAGAGTTTTCTCCATCAGTAGATGTAGAAAAATAAAATATGCTGAAATATGATTTCCTCATTAACAGCTTCCACCGAAATGAGTAATATTCATAACAGATAATGTTTCACCCCCTCTTGAACAGAGACGCAGATGAATAAATATCTCCTTCCCTAACTTTAAAGCACACAACATATACAAAAGATGGTACCAAAAGATCACGGAAGAAAATAGCATCAAGAAATGTAATGCAGCATCAGGCCATCTTAAGTTAGTTAATACTTAAGAGTGAATATCCGTAACACTAGCATAACTTTGCAGAAAATAAGCAACAATTACAGTACCCAATTTTCCAGATCGACGAAATCTTTGATCAATATGTGGCATTATCGCAGCAGGAGCAGTAAGCATATCTTCTTCTTCCACATCTTGCACCTTTATGAATCCCTCTAATAGGAAACCAACAGAGCGATGAAATAACTCAAAAGTCTCACCCCTTATGTAGATGTTCATCATTGATCGCTCTACAATAAGTGCTCTTAAATCTAGCATCGACATATTCTCAAACATCTGAGGAAGCATGACTTTGGCAATAACAATGATACTTTCCTGAAGATAAAATGGGGTAAGGAATTGTTTGAATAACAGAACAAGCTCAGAAAGCATTTGAATAACCATATGAATCCAAATACGTTCTTTGTCAAACGAGGTGGAAAATTGAGAGTTGACCAGAAAGTTTGTAGTATATGAATAATTTGCGATGTGTTATTCCCAACTAAAAAACTCAAAATATGATATGATCATGCAGTGAGCTTGAACTTAATATGCCAAATGAGCGAAAGTACAATACCACCATATTCATACCCGCCAAAAGAAATCTTCAACAGCGGGATCGGATCTCAGTGCAGAAAGTATCTTTTCAGTTTCAATAAACAAACCAAGAACCACCGAGTCTGTTACAATGTCACAGATGTAAGGCCTTTGAGAAAGAACTTCATACAAGCCCAAAGTGCTTCCATGGGTAAAAGTTGGGTGCAGTAAGGGTTTATTGCTAATACTCTTACTAGACCACTGCCAAAAAGAAAATTCAGTTATCAAATATTCACCAGTAACAAATGAAGATATCTAATGCAAGTATATCTTTCGTGCAGACTACATAGTTGTAAAACACCTTAACTACTCCATTCGATATTAGCCAGATGCCAGTTGGCTTAGATCCCTCCTTATAAAGAGTTGCTCCGTGTAGTTTCATTATTTCTTTGGTAGATCCTGCCAATGTCTCACGGACCCTGGGAGGTAAGGCTCCCAGTAAAGGATTAGCATTTATCAAATTATGTACTTTTGGAATTTTCACTGAAGGTGGGTTCCGTAAGAGCTTTTTCAAGTCGGTCTGCAATGAATTTCAAATTTGATATTAGGTACGACACAAAATAAGGTATTCATGATCACTAGTCTAAAAATAGATCAGCATCATTTACCTGGACAGCATCATGAAGATGGCTCATCTCTTTCTCTTCTAGTATGCCAATCTTCTCAAGATTATGAACATAATCAATCAAATGATTTAGCACAGAATATGTGACTTGTCGTGTTTTCACAACACGTAGCACCTGAAGATATTAGCAAACTCTAACTGTCACTGAGAATAGAAACTGCTGTAAAATTCCAGTTATTCACACTTAACATACCTGAGGAAATGTAACACGAACATCTTCTAGAAACTCTTTTGCATCCTCACTTTCTTGTTCACTTTCTCTGTTTACAGAGGCAGCAACCTCACTGTCTCCTGATTGATCACAGCTCATGTCTAAGAAACTAAAATGCGAAATAATTTTTTCAAAGACAAGTACTAGTAAACCACATCTAATGTCCAAATGTTTAATTTGAATCATGAAGTTTTCAATGGCAGTTGAAGAAGTAAAACATTTATCTTTAACAGTTTTAAGCCTGAAAGTAGTGGTCGAAAAATGACAATTTCACATCATTAATTTAAGTCGGGTAACACCTTTGGGAAAGAAGGCTTCCCAAAAAGGGAATAGGAGCACTCAGTCACAAACAAATTTAGCAATTTATGCAAAGTTCCGTAATATAGTCGAGTTTGATCAGGAAATATGGTGATAAACACTTTTGCATGTCAAGTTTCCCACAAGAGCCAAAAACTGGAACTATTGCAACAAGAAGCTCAATACATCAACAACCAAATCTTCTGCAGAAGAATTTAAAATATCCATGATAAAAAGTAAACACTTTTTGTGAAGAACACGACCAAGAGCAGCATTGGTTAAGGTTTGCAATTAGAGTAAAATCTTAACAAAAAGTTCCTAATTAATACTATTTGTCAAACCTAGTGATTACAGGAAAGACCAGCTAATCACACCTCCTCCTCCCCTCCTCCCATTTCCTGTGTAGGCCTTAGGTTCATTCTTATCAATGGGACACTCCATGCGGTTATCAGCATGGTTGGTAGCAAGACTTAAGTCCAGGAGTTTTGCCGACTTTCATGTTGACTGAACCACTATTTCTATAAGAAGGCTGGATACCTTTCCTCTTTTTTTTTTTTTTTTTTTTTTTTTAGAAAATGGGAGGGGCGAGGTAAGAACTGTCCTAAGTCATGGGCAAGAAGAGGGCAACCAAGAAGCCAAAGAAAAAAGTTAAATTGATGTAGCCCAAAAGCCAATTGCAAAACTGTAAGAAATGTAGCCCAAAAGCCAATTGCAAAACTGTAAGAAAAGCATGTACCATAAAATTTGAAAAACTATAACAGTGAAAATTTACCACAAAGGTTAAATATAACAGCAACAAGTAAATGCTAAGCATCTGCAAGAATCCAAAATTAAGAGATCAGACTAGAACTTAAGAAATCCCATTAGCTTTCTTGCAACAAAATCTGCAGGGTAAAGATAAGCGTACGGTGTGAAGTTCCAGAGCAGTTACAACAACCAAGGTAATAATGAAATCTGAATTTTCTGTTTCCCGACTTAAATTAATGATGTGAAATTGTCAATGGAATCTAAACAGATAATAATGAAATCTGAATTTTCTGTTTTCCCATAAACACAATATGTCATCCAGGAGTGCTTCACAAATTAGCAAAATACAGACCTCCTCTATCTTAATTCTGTGAACCTAGTCAACTGAATAAATTACTAGACATAAATTACAAACCAATAGAGAGCATTTTAAAATTTTCAGAGATCATACTTCACAAGAAATGCATATAAGATGAGTAGGTAGCTGACTCATATATAATGCATGATAACTACAAATGAAATTTTAATCAAGAAGGGGAAGAGAGAAGAAAAGGCTGACCACGTAGTGGCATTGTTTGAAAACAATGGTAAACAAAGTTCATACCGATGTACAGGTCGTCCTTACCGATGAACTCATGTAGTTGCTGCCTTGCGATTCGGTGTGCACGTAAAAAGGCAGCACAAATAGAGCACGCAGACTCTAGTCTCTCAACAGTAAAGTATGTAACAAGCTTTTGAGGAATGACGCTTGACTGAAGCAACTTATAGTAATTTGGCATGTTAACATAAGACTTTACACCATTCCAATCACACAACACTTCATGAGATACCATGTCAAGAGCTTCATCAACAGATTGCATCAGAAGTTTGGCAGTAGTTTGAGTAATCCTTCCCTCATCAAGCATAACCCAGTAAGCTGCTTGAACACCTGTAGTTACATTAGTTGCCTATAGTTAGATATGCCATTCATATTACACAATGGAATTGGGTTTTCAACAACTTGTTTGTTGATTGCTAAGAGATGTCAGTGTAAGAAATATTAGGTATGTGAGGGTTCGGTTGTTAGGTAGAGAATGTTAGTTGGACTTGTCAAGATAAGAGAGTGTTAGGAGGAAGAGGTAAGTCTCTTCTTAATTCCTAGATCTATAAATAGTCTTATGTAGTTTGATAAATAACATATTCCTTCTCCTATTCTGTTCAGGGTATCAAGAGCTTCCAGTTAATATTCTTAATAACAGTTTTGAGCAACCGCCGAGGCATATTTTCTGGGTAAATTTTAGTATATTTTCCAGGTGGATAATACCAACATCCTACATCTATTTATACTACAACACGAGCCACTGATAACTTCGTAATAGAGACTAATTTAAGAAATTATTAAAATGCACAATCAGGGGAATTAAGAATCTTCTTCATAATCAAAGGATTCTTAATTCCCTCTTGATTGACATCCGTCAAATTGATGCTGCTAAGCATAATATGTTGACTATGTAACTAGTTATGTTGATTGACAGTCCGCAAGAAAAAGTGAGTCAAACCCACACTTGACATTTTCAGATCAATTTTCGTCGAGTCACAGACTGCATAACCTGCAGTTCTGCAGTGAGGAATGATTGATAAAAACGGAATCACGTAATCCACCACAAAAGAAGCGTGAAGGATCCAATCCTTGTCCAGTCACCAGAAACCCCGCATGACTCGCAAGTCTACAATGACGAATGATTAGCAGTCATCCAGTATGTAAACGTGGAACCGCTTGATTCACCCACATGAGACAACAAATTGAACCCGAACGTCCAAACAGGCAGAACCAGAACCCGCACTAAAAACTCATCAATCAACAACACACCAACTCCAATTAGGTTTCAACCAAAGATGATAACAGTCGCCTATTCAACCTTAATACTCAGAATACTGAATGAACCCAAGATCAAAACAGAAATGTGAAATATGCAGCCCCTAGAATACATCATCAAGGAAACAGGTGACAAAGTTAGCAAATTCCCTAAGTCAGGATAAGAGCATGATGGAGCAGGTTGCTTAAAAAGGATGGGCACCAATGGGACTTCAAGGGATGGAGGTGGAAAGCGGCAGCGGCAGCAGTGGAATAGACAAGAGGTGGTGATTGGGAAAGATGGACAGCACCACTGCACGAACCTTTTGGCAAAAGAACATGAGTATTGTAGGGCAAACAGGCCGCGGACGGTGAAAAGGAAAAAGAAACATGTGTTGGTCAACGAAGGGCATTGCAAGTTTGCGGCTGAATCAAGGGTTTAGTGGTATCACAAAGGTGAGGAAACTAGCAGGCTTCGAGGAAAGGTGGTGGTGGCCGAAAACAACGGTGAGGAGAGACATTTGCAGAAGGGAAAGATTATACTAGGGGTTTCCATTGCTTTTTCGATACAAGTGATCTGAACCTAATAATAAGATCTTTTACGTGAAGATGAAACAAGCAGGGTCTAATAAAAAAGGGACCTATCAATAGCGGTATCGCCGCCGCAGACTGAAGGTGGTGCGGCAGCGGCGGCTGCAGCTGTCCCAAAGATTTTTTTCCCTCCACTAAATATTTTTTTACAATGGCTCTGATATCATGTCAATATGCTGTAAATTCTAGGTAGATAATACCATACAACTCGACATCCATCTATACTACTACACTAGCCACAAATAAGGTAATAGAATCTATCAGGGTCATTTATAAAACTTGGATCACTACACTAGCCACTAATAAGGTAATAGGATCTATCAGGCTAATCCATGAAATTATGAAATTCCACAATCCGTTACAAATCTTTCATAATCAAAGAACTCTTAATTCTCCTTGATTGACAGTTTGACACTCTTGATTGCCCAATTGCATATTCTCAAGTAGTCTCAACTTTAAAGGTCTCTCGTGTAGCCTATCCCTAAATTCACCACTCAAATGGAGTCTCCAACTATGACGAACCAATATGCTAAACCAATCTGGTAAGTGTCTTTCTATACAAATTTCAACTCGGAAGCCATTTTACCCTTGTGACCCTGCCGCACGATAATCAGTTCTTGAAAGGTGTTTCAGTAAAATTTGATTCTCAAAGATTTTACCATGGTTTCTCGAACTCAAGAATTCTCTGCTTCATACCAAGTTAATGTTTAGAGAAAATACTTCTTAATAAAATTCCTTTCAATATCAGATCTATCCCAATCCTTATTGGACTCTGAATGTGATAAATGTTCAAATGAGCAAACACCTTCTTACATATACAAACGTGCTCCTATATCTGCAAGGACACCTTGTTCCATATTTTTTTTCCTCAGCAATGTTCAGTTACAAAGATAATGACTATCAAGAAATATAGAGGAAACGAAGTATTAAGAACGCCTATCTCATACGAGTCATACATTTAACTTAATATCCGCTGCATCATTTGAGCATTGTATTGAACAAAAAACCATATCTTTGTCTTTTGGGGTTCAGTATACTTCTTTAAGATCGGGACAGCAGTATTAAGTCGTTGCCTCTTCTGAAACATTTATACCGCCTATGATGACGACATGCCAAATAAGAAGCAATTGAACACAAGAATGAATTTGAGTTTACTTCCAGCGTCTTTT
This sequence comes from Linaria vulgaris, assembly GCA_948329865.1. Taxonomy (NCBI): domain Eukaryota; kingdom Viridiplantae; phylum Streptophyta; class Magnoliopsida; order Lamiales; family Plantaginaceae; genus Linaria; species Linaria vulgaris. Next base: position 54,615,931 of record OX415249.1, on the reverse strand, counting down.
ATGGAGTACATGTGTAGCTAAAATACTTTCCATACATCAACAAATTAAGCTCAGTAACAAACGTTATACAGCATAGATCCTTGTGATGATGTGAATTGGCTTTTTTTTTTCAATATATTTTAAGGATTGTTTGAAGAATCATCCATCATAGATTGCATAAGACAAAGACATCATCCTGTACCTGTAAAGCAACTACTAACATCTATTTGTCACTGTGAAGAGTAGGCACAGAAACTGTGAGTTAATATTACTGTGTGTAGGAGAACATGGGTATATTGACTAGATGTCTGATATGTTGACTGAACAAACTATTGTACTAATCCCCTATTAATAGCTAGGTAATTATGATAGCAGTGCTTTCCTTGTAGCAAGGACCTAATTACATCATGATAGTATATTTTCCTTTTCAAGCATTTTTCATGAATACGATGAATATACAGTATCTTTTTCCTTCCTTAATTTTCTAATGACATTGTATTAGAGCCAGTGCTGATTGAAATAGCAGTTATCCAGTAGCAGACGAAACCTATGATAGCCAGTACCAACCCGTACTACTGTTGGCAGACACTAGGAGTAGTGGTTACGTAATTATGGTGGCAATGCCTCAGTAGCTAGTACCTATTCAGATGATATTCCATACTATCCTCATTTCAAAGTTTCTCTTGTACATGAATATAAGAGTGCTGTAAATGATGAAGTGTGCAAGACAAATGATAAATATCCTGGTTTTCCTCATCAGGTTACCAGCTATTTGTAATTCAAGAGAAGATAAGAAAACAAAATCAAGGCAATCTTACTTGATTAAGTGACGTTTTTACAGCTAACCTGGCTACCAATCAAGCAGAAGATATGCCATGTTACCAACAGTAACAGATTACATGGAAACCAATGTAGAAATATTTAAACATGGAAGGAAAGATTGGAAGGTAATTCACTACTGCTAAGTAGGGAAATTAGTGTTAAGGTCAAAAACTGGATAACTAGAAGATAACAAAGAAATACAACAAGATATCTTAAATTAAAAGAAAAAGTCATTAAAGTAAGACTGCTAACCATTTAAGAAACGAACTCGAGTATCTGTCAAATTCATATGATCAAAATGATCATCATTTCCAGATGAAATATGAGGGTGTGTTCCTTCACCATCAATATCATTTAAGCATGTAATGTATCGTTTAACAGTGGGCCAGTCAGCAGGTCCTAGTTCCTCGTCATCTCCAAGCTCACCGAAGGCCTCAAGGGCTTTGTTCAACATTTCGTATTTCGTGTAATTCAGGATTCGCTTCTGTCACCATATAATAAAGAAGTTGTAAACGGCTTTGGCTTACATAGTTAACAGGACAATAATTACATTTTTCAAACTTACATAGAATATTCAAATGTTAACAAATGCATGTATTCAGATTTCAGATGGTAAATGTTGGAACATATGTACTGTACAAATCAATAAAAGTGAATATTGTTCTTCATTGATAAGAAAAATTGTTCATAAATAAAAGAGATGCCACCTAAATTATGTGACTTAATTTATTGAACCAGCAACCATATCTAACTTCTATTGCTGCAAACATTGTACCTCGCCCTAAACAAGTTACAAAGAACACACATAACTGAAAAATAACTGTAACAAACTTAATTAATTACAACAACTGATGAAAAATAATTATATAAGACAACCAACCCATCTTTACATTTTCTTTATTCAAACTTCGTCCAAACGTCTTATGGCAACAATTGGCTACACCAATCAAACCAAGTTGGATCACCTAGTCCACCAACAAAGACGTTGAAACACCACGGAAACGATTGGCTACACCAATCAAAGGGATATGCAAATTCCTATCAAAGAGGTAGACTAATAACATAGGACTAACATTAAATTCAAAGAAATTTACAGCTGGAAATGCAAATTCCAGGAACTAGAGGGCTGAAAGTGCATTTCTAAGAAATCAAGGGATGAAATTGCGAACTCTGATGACTGAAGGATAAAAGAGGACAAAAATACTAAACTGTTAGGTACAACTGCAAAGTGACAGAATTTGAAGGACCCAAAAAATAATAAATCAAACAAAGGACCAATCTGCAAAAATTAGGGTTTATGCTCCAAACCCGTACTCGAAGCACAAAGGCTTCAAGTTATTGAGGGAACCAGAAAATGTCCAGCACCGCTTGCGGCAGAGAGAGACGGCGAGCAGAAACCAGTGATGAACAGAAGGCAGCGGCAAAAGTTTGTGGTTCAATAGTGCACCGCGGTGAGGCATTGAAACTCTCGTTATAGGGAAAATGAACTGAGCACGAAGATGACCAGAAAAGGTCATAGAAGTGAAGCTTATAAGACTAAATTAAGATGTTTTACTCAATGAAAACAAGATAAGAAGAAGAATTGATGTACACAACTCGACGTATTTCTTATTTGGTTCATATAGCCTACAATGGTTAATTACATGTAAAGCTTGGTTGCAGTTGTTGTAAAATCTCACATCTAGCTACCAGCTAAGACATACCAAATTTACAAATTAGGAACCAAGGATCTCAAACACATAAAAACTCGGGCCATTTCTGGTCGAGCTATTCTTTCAAAAGAAGATCGGGGTATAAATGAAACTCTACCAATCTGCGATCATGACAACCAAGCTTGACCCACAATGAATGAGATAGTTTCATTAGCACATGCGAGTAACCCACAACGAATGGGATAGTTTCATTAAAAGAATATTTCGTTTGCTTCTTTAGATTGGTATGTCTAACTTTCAAGCCCTACCAGATAAGGCTTGTTTTACTTTTAGTTTCTCATATACAGACAATAAATTTCATCTAACCAAAAACAGTTCCAAGGAAACTTTGAATTGTTCTTTTCAAATATTTAACTGTCTTGATCTGATATTCATGCAACGGGTCCATAAGAGTAAAGTTGGTGTTCTTATCGGAAAGGGGTACACTTTATAAGAGTTTTGCTTGTAAGTGTCTCTTCTTCAATTTGTGCAAAAGAGTAATTCTACTGTTATTATTGGAAGAAGAAATTGTTGTGTATTTATTCAAGTCACAAACACACCTATTTATACAAGAGGATTAGCTATGTTAGGTGATATATGAATCACTAATCACTATCCCACTATACCACTACACCCATTATACCTACTCCACTACACTATATTCTAACACTCCCCCTCAAGGTGGAGCATAGATATTAGTCATGCCCAACTTGTTACAAAGATAATCAATACGAGGCCCATTTAAAGCTTTTGTGAAAATGTCTCCAAGTTGTTCTCCAGTCTTCACATATCCCGTAGAAATCAAATTCTGTTGTATTTTCTCACGGACGAAGTGACAATCGATCTCAATATGTTTGGTTCGTTCGTGAAACACGGGATTGGAGGCAATGTGAAGTGCCGCTTGGTTATCACACCATAGCTTTGCAGGTACCGAGATTGGAAGGCCAACTTCAGTCAGTAGTTGATGAATCCACATTACCTCACACGTTGATTGAGCCATAGCTCGGTATTCTGATTCAGCACTCGATCGAGACACAACATTTTGTTTCTTGCTTTTCCAAGAAATTAGGTTTCCTCCAAAGAAAACACAATATCCAGTAATAGACTTCCGATCAATTTTGGATCCTGCCCAATCTGCATCTGAGAAGCACTCTAAACGTTTATGATCATGCTTTTTATACAGTATGCCTCGTCCGGGTGCTCCTTTCAAATAACACAATATTTGTTCCAAAGCTGCCCAATGATGAACTGTTGGAGAAGAACTAAATTGACTTACAGTGCTAACTGAGTATGCAATATCCGGCCGTGTAACTGTAAGATAGTTTAGTTTTCCAACCAGTCGCCTGTACCTTTCAGGATCTTCATATAAATCTCCATCCTGAGACAAATGTACATTAGGTAATATCGGGGTATTAGATGGTTTGGCTGTTAATTTTCCTGTTTCAGTCAAGAGATCAAGAACATATTTTCGCTGAGACAGAAAAATGCCTTTCTTACTTCTCATCACCTCAACTCCTAAGAAGTATTTCAATGATCCCAAGTCCTTCGTGTGAAATTGACTCTGAAGGAAAGTCTTCAGGGATGTTATTCCTTGAGCATCATTCCCTGTAATAATAATATCATCCACGTAGACAACAAGAAGGATGATGCCAACTGAAGAGTGCCGATAAAATACGGAATGATCTGACTTACTCTTTTTCATACCAAAACTTTCAATCTCTTGACTAAATTTACCGAACCAAGCACGAGGACTCTGTTTCAATCCATATAAAGCTTTTCGAAGATAACAGACTTTCCCATGCTCCCCCTGAGCAACAAAACCAGGTGGTTGCTCAATATACACTTCTTCTTGTAAGTCCCCATGAAGAAAAGCATTCTTCACGTCAAGTTGATATAATGGCCAATCATGAGTAGTTGCCAAAGAGATAAATAGACGAACAGAGGTCAATTTAGCCACTGGAGAGAATGTATCAGAATAATCTATCCCATAAATCTGAGCATATCCTTTAGCAACAAGACGCGCTTTTAGTCGAGCAACAGAGCCATCCGGATTAACTTTAACAGCAAAAACCCATTTACACCCAATAGCATGCTTTCCTGCAGGTAAAGTCACTAAATCCCAAGTACCATTAGCATCTAAAGCATTCATCTCCTCTATCATAGCGGCACGCCAGCCAGGGTGTGACAATGCTTCATTAGTTGTTTTAGGAAGGGACACGCTATCAAGGGAAGCAATAAATGAACAGGAAGGGGGAGATAAATGTGTATATGAGACAAATGATGAAATAGGGTAGGTGCATTGGCGTTTACCTTTGCGAACAGCTATAGGAAGCGCTAGGTCACTGCCTGACGGATCTGATGAAGAAGGAGCTACTGGATCAGGACATGCAGCAAGGGGACGCGGACGTCTGGTATACACATGATGAATTGGTGGTGTGGGTGACTCCACACGATGTGTTTGATATGTGATGTGATAAGCTAACAAATCATCTGTCTCCCCCTGACTAGTATCAACCCCTGACTAGTATCAATATTAGATGTGGTAGTGTAAAATGGTGAATGTTCAACAAATGCAACATCAGCAGACACAAGAAATTTGTTAAGGTGAGGACAATAACACAAGTACCCTTTTTGTAAACGAGAATAGCCTAAAAAGACACATTTAATCGACTTGGGGTCTAACTTTGTTACATTTGGTCGAATATCCCGAGCAAAACATGTGCTACCGAATATACGTGGTTCGATAGGAGATAAGGCCTTATTGGGAAACAGGGTACTGTAAGGAATTGAGCCCTGAAGAACTGAGGAAGGCATCCTGTTAATTAGAAAACAAGCTGTTAAGACAGCCTCAGCCCAAAAATATTTCGGTACATGATTTTGAAATATAAGTGCTCTGGCTGTTTCAAGAAGGTGCCGGTTTTTCGTTCAGCAACACCATTTTGAGGAGGTGTGTCTGCACAAGATGATTGATGAAGAATGCCATGTTGTGCCATATAAGATGTAAAAGAGTTGGAAAAATATTCCTTGGCATTATCACTTCGAAGAACCTTCACCGATGTATGAAATTGATTTTGAATTTCGGCACAAAATGCAGTAAAATGAGAGAACACCTCCGAACGATTTTTCATTAGATATAACCACGTCATTCGGGAAAAATCATCAACAAAAGTAACAAAGTATCTGAAACCCGATTTTGACTCAACCGGACAAGGACCCCAAACATCTGAATGTACCAACTCAAAGGGAGCAGAAGCTCGTTTATTGACTCGAGGGACATAGGACTGACGATGGTGTTTGGCAAACTGACACGACTCACAATCTAAAGACGACAAGCTTTGAAATTGAGGATAAAGTTTTTTTAACACTGAAAGTGATGGATGACCTAGTCGACAATGAACTTCAAAAGGTGTGGCAACAGCGGAACAAGCAATGGGCCTGGGTGATTGTTGAGTAGTATCCAGAATGTACAGGCCGCCTGAAACATGTCCTTTACCAATAATCTGCTTCGTCAAGAGATCCTGAAAGAGACAATAATCAGGAAAAAATAAGGCGCAACAATTCAAGGCACGAGTAATTTGACTAACAGAGATCAAATTAAAAGAAAAATTAGGAAGACTTAAAACAGAAGAAAGTGGGAGAGATGGAATAGGATGAACAGTGTCTGATCCTAAGACATGTGAAGTAGAGCCATCTGCTAAAGTGACATGAGAGGGAGAATTGTGGGGTCGAAAAGTAGTGAAAACATTAGGGTTACCTGTCATATGGTCAGTAGCCCCTGTATCAATGACCCATTTGGATGTGGATGAAAGCAAACATGTATTTGGGTTACCTGACTCTGCAATGGCTGTGATAGGATGAGAAGAATGCTTTGTTGCTTCTTGGTACTGAAGGTACTTAGCAAACTCATCGGAAGAGACTGTTAGGACTTGACCAGAAGGTGAATCCTGGGATGCAGAAGCAATATTGGCCGAGTGAGAATAGGGCCTAAGATGCTGAGATGTAGGCCGATAACTTGGATGAGGAGGCTGAGGCGGGGCCTGATAATTGGGATAACTCTGATAGGGAGTTGAAGACCCTTGGAAGCCTTGCTTGCTCAAACGTTTTCGACAATTTTGTTTTGTATGACCTCGTTTATGACAGTAATTACATTCAATTCCCCCCGATGTGTGGTGCTGGAGATTGGCCCTATTCGGATCTGTTGGTGGAGATGCAACTGATACATTGTTGCGAGAGACAAGTGCACTAGATGGATGAGTAGCAGAATCCATTACAGAACTGGAATTTGTTCGAAGTACACGTGCAAACACCTCGTTTAAAGAGGAGATATGTGTGCTCGAAAGAATTTGTGACTTAGCAATGTCAAACTGAGGTCCCAATCCTGCCAGAAAACTCATTACAGTCATGGTTTCCCGTTGGGATTGCTGCACTTTAATGTCGGCACTAAATGGTAGCAAAACATTTAATTCTTCATAAATTTTGCGAAAGTGCATAAAGTAAGTCTGAAGGGAGTGAGTACTTTGATCAGGGCGGTAAAACTCTTGGCAGACATCATAAATGCGAGAGATATTGCCTTTTCCAGAGTACAAGAAATCAAGATATTCTATCAAATCTTTAACGTACTCACAGTGATTAATAAGGCTAACAACCTCCGTGTCGATGGAATTTCGTATCTGCAAAAACAATTGGGCATCATCTTTTAACCAGTCCTTTCGAGTTTCATCTGCGGGTGGATCATCAGTGAGGTGATCTTCCTTCGAAATACTGCGTAAATATATGCGGATCGTCTTTCCCCATTCGAGATAATTAGCTCCCGTAAGTTTATGCTCCGTGATACGGGACATAACGGGAACCACATCAGTCATGACAAGAGTTTGTTTTTCTGATTTGGATGCATCTCCACTCATTTTTTTTTTTATATATTGTTTTTTTTTTTAATAAATACCTACGAATTGAGGGACCAAAATGCAAAAAAAAAAAAAATTTAACCTCAGATCCCTTCGTGAATTAGCAAACAGAACAGTCAATAAGTTCCGATTCGGAGAGAGAGAACAGCGTCGGTGGCGTGGACGAGCGGCGGCGACGGCGGCGGGAGTGAGCGGCTGCGGCGGAGAAGCGTTGGCGGAGAGAGAGAGAGGTTGCTTCGTCTGAGAGAGAGAGATCGGCGACGGGAGAGAGCAACTGCGTCGGCGGAGCGTCGGCGGAGAGAGAGAGATCGGCGACGGGAGAGATCAGCTGCGTCGGCAGAGCGTCGGCGGAGAGAGAGAGAGGGAGCAGCAGCGGCGGCGGCGGAAAGAGAAAGCAGCGGCGGCGGCGGAGACGGAGAGAGAGAGCAGCAGCGGCGGACGGTGGTGACGGAGAGAGAGAGCGGCAGCGGAGAACGGGTTTCGTCAATCGAAACAGAACACCGACGATGTTAAGTCGGAAGTTTCGGAACCGAACACCGGCGAGTATGAGCCGGAATTACTATCGGAACACCGACGATTTGACGCCGGAATTGGTGGTTGCGGAAGCGGATTGACTCGGCAGCCAGAAAAGAAGAAAAAGAAATATAAACCGAAGGATCGTTGCTCTTATACCATGTTATTATTGGAAGAATAAATTGTTGTGTATTTATTCAAGTCACAAACACACCTATTTATACAAGAGGATTAGCTATGTTAGGTGATATATGAATCACTAATCACTATACCTACTATCCCACTATACCACTACACCCATTATACCTACTCCACTACACTATATTCTAACATCTACCATGAAGATTCAAAGAGAATGTGCTGTGACAGGCAGATAACCAGTCTATAAATACACGACAAAAACTCCTATGAACAGAAAAATCTAATCCCAGCTAATTCGCACCTAATCCCATATAACCAGCATAAGTCACCCACAATCAGCAAGATATCTCGTTTATTTATTTACTAAACTAGAAGTAAACTCTTATAAACAAGTTATAACTACTGCCACTGATTTTGACATACCAAAACCCTGTAAAGGAGGGCCTCTTTGAAGGCTAACGGCATAGTCCTAGATTCTAAGCAGAAAAAAAGAATCTAGGTGAATTTCTGGCCTGCCAAGTCCCAAAGATTTGGAAAGAACTAGCATAGCTATGGCACTAGAAGAGGAATCATGGTAGAATATCAACCTGATAGCTTGCTCATGTTTAAATAAGGTAAATTTCAGGGCCAAACTGGAGCAATGACCAAACAGCAAAGGCATCAAAATTGAATTCTACGTAACACTTTCCAACACATGTTCCTAAACCAGTGGTATTAGTGTTCAACAACATAGTATGACTCTTCATAAAAAAAAATACACCACCAAAAGAGAAAGGCACCATTTATACTGGTTTTGACATACCTTTATGATTATATGAGTAATGATTCAATGTGCTGAAAGAGAAAAAGAAACGCTAAAAGAGAAAGGTACCATTTATCAAATAATCCTATAAAGAAAAAGTAAAATTTTATACTGGTATTTGATAGATTACCTTTATGGCTGCTTAAACATAACCATGTTGGGTCTAATCTCATGACATCAGTTACATAAAGATGAAATGAGTTCGGGGATGGAAAATAAGATCTAGACCAGGATAACGTTACCTTTGCCGATGATAGAGTATCCATCTTAAGAATATGCAGAACAAATTGTGTTGTTGATCCATTCACGATCAGTGTTAGGAATACAATTCCACCAGTTAAAAATACAAACTGCAAAAGGAAGAAAGAAGATATCAATTTAACTCTAGAAAATACGCAACAGATACTTGATAGGATATCTCTACAGTTGAATGATCTTAACATGGCATACCAGGGTTCCAGTATCAGAACTGATGTATGCTGAGTGGTCACTGGATCGCTAAAATCCAAAAAGCAAAAATTAATAGATGTCGAAGTTGGGCAACAACAATGTGCTTTGAAACAAGAGAAAGAGGCTATTATATCAAACTATAGGGACTATTTGAGTGAGATATTGCATATTTACACTAGTAGCCTGGCTAAACATTTCAATCAGGATGAGAATGATACTATTCCAGAACAAATAATAGGACAACAGACCTGTTTAGCAGGCAGAGACTAATATGTCTTCACACAGATAACTTGAAGTGGTAATGTAACATGAACCGTCAAAACCAAACAGTGCTTACAACTTAATAAATAAGAAATCTAAAGATTTTGTGGAGACAACTGTTACAGAAGCACTATCATCACTGACTGGAAATATTAAGCCCCTCTAATTCGTTTTATAACACATAATATTCCTTTTTCTCTTTTCCTGTTGAAGTCCTGATAAGAATAGACTTCGGCTACAAACATGGAATACAATGGTGGGCTCCATCCCAGGGAGCTTGCTTTCTTGTTGCCATAACCAGATGGCCTATGGGCACAGGAGAGCCTGAAGTATCATGGAAGATACAAAACACAAAAGTTTTTGAGTCAAAATCATTCCAGTCAAACCATCAATCGATTACGGGAAGTATCCCAGGAGATGTCTAAACTCCTTAGGAATTTGTTATTCCTCTCATCATTTATTTGTAGTGCATAAGACATTGTTGCAATTCTTCTAGTCAAGGAGACAAAAAGTATTTGTTATACAACATTTCTAGAAGGTATCATAGCTCTAGATCCTCCCTCTCTTCATTAATAACATTTAAACTGGGATCTTACTGCCTTAACCCTCTTCATCTACCACCACCACTATGTCAAAGAAAAAATGCCACATGAAGCCATGGAGGCCTCGGCTTCAGCCACTGCTAGTGTCTTTGGAAAAGGGTCATATCCCAATCAAGAACCTTCTGTATTGCATGATCATTATAACCAGACATGCCATGCCCGATGAAAACCAGAAGACTCTGGTTGACCTGGACCTAAAAAATGCCATTTGTCTCCTAGAGCAAAATGCCACAGGAATTGAATGACTGAACTCCATACACTAGTCATTTAGCAAATTCCACCTAACCTTTCTACAACAATGGCAATTCATAATCCTGCTCACAATGTCAGTACCCAGATAGTATTTTCGGAATTTTGTCACTGCTCTCAATGTCAGTGCCCACGTAACCTTTCCGTATCTTTTCTCATTTTCAAGCTATTTGTTTCTCAATACCCTATTTAACCATAGAAGTAACAGCTCTGTTACTTTTGACAGTTCCCTTTCTAACTCTCATACTTGAGGGACATCATATTTTAAACATTTTCAAATCTCCACATCCCCTAAACTAAATAAATATGAATAGTTAGTATAGGTATTGGGAAGCAAAAAAAAAAAGATTTTCTAAAGAGCACAGGAAGCTTTTATCGCCCTACTTGAATTAAGAAAGAAAGCATGATGGCAGCAGATAAAGACAGTAGAGTAACTTACCTTCACCGACAGTGAAAGTGACAACGCAACAGCCCCTCGCAGACCAGACCAGACAAGAACAATAGCTTCTTTCCAGTCCAGACCATAACCAAAATATTGCAGGAATGGAAATAATATTGCAACTACAACCATCCGAGCAACTTGCACGAAAATATATAGAAGAAATAGATAGCCCCAAGAATTTTCTGTGAACAAAACAACAAGTGAGATGCAGATTGAATGGGGGAAAATACAGTAGATAAGATGTAAAGGAGGTAATTCCTAAGTAGTCTTTACACAATCTAACAGAGATGCATACTGAAGAAATTTCTAATGTTAAATAAAGAGTAACGAATTAGTTCTAAAAAAAACAACAGGGTGAGTCATAAAGCATAAACACGTAATTAAGCATTTCCAGGGTCAAATATCCAATGCCAAATAAAAAAAATAAGTAGATCATAAACAGGCTTTATGAAGCGGATGCAATTCCGGAATATTTTATCAACTTGAGGTTTTCGTAATCACTAAATACAAAACCATAAAAAATATCGTTACAAAACAGTATTCACGGTCTCTTTCGGACACTATAAAAGGAGTGACATGCCATCTGTCTTTTCAGAATTTTACACATAATGAAATACGGTTGGAATACTTAATTAGGATTCATTATTATTGATGTTGTTCTAAAACTATTGATCTGCCTTCTCATCGGGCGTAAGCTTATAGAGAGGTTAGGCATCTATTATTTTATGTATTATCTCCAACATGGCCCCTCAAGTGCAGGCTGTAAGTCGTTCTGTGATGCCTGACACTTGACATTTTGTTGATAATTGGGTGGCGGTGGGATAGGACACCAAAACCTCATTGGCGTGAGCTTTGATACCATATTGATTTGCCTTCTCATTTAGCTTAAGCTTGTACTGAGTTTAGCTTAAGCTTGTACTGAGTTTAGGCATTTACAATTTTATATATTATCTCCAACAAAAACAATTAATCAAAAGTTTAAACACCCTCAAGGCCCTATTAAAACAACCGAAGAGCTCGACAACCAGTTTCCACAAAGAAAATAGAAATGTTCAAAACAATGATCATACTTCTAAATACTGAAAATGGACAACAAGTCTTATTGCAGGAGAAATTGGAGATAATTTTTCATCTATAATCACGAATAAAGCCAGTGCAGATCTCCACGGCGATTTTTGCTTTTTGATTGCAAATTATCTAGCGTCAACATTTCCATCTTTTACAGAAGGAAAATCATTCAACACACATGGTGTTGTTGCATAGTAAAATGAGAATTATGCTTGGACTAAACTGAGCAGGAACTATTATTTCTTCTTACTAAAGAATGCCGCTAGGCAATATGTCTCAAACTACTGCTGCCAATCAATCATCATTAGCTTACACATTAATTCAGATATGAACAGTACGATTGCCCAAAGAAACAGGAATTTAACCTCAGAAGCATTCATAAATCATGTCCAGACCAACAACTTCTACCAACATTTAGACACCAAAAGTAAAAGCAATTGCATCAAACTATTTAGCCTAGAAATTGAATATATATCAACAAGATCAAGCTAGAATCCTCCATCATTTGTCATTCGTATTTCATGACCAAAGTGTAACACATCCTAAAGAATAAAATACTGAGCAATATATCAATCAAGTGACAGTTTGAAAACTTTAATTACCCAACAGAAAAATCAGGTGATGGTATAAATGGCATGTAATCATAGGTTCATCTGTAAGGAAGAAGAACATAAATTACCATAGGTTTTAAATATATTATCGTTTGTGAGAATACTTTCTGCTATAACTACTCCGCTGCAAGGAACAAAGACAAACAGGCATCAGAGTTGATTTATAATTTCAGCAAGGGGTTATTGGCATTAAGAAGTTCGCCAATAAAAAAAAATGAAAAAGAAAAACCTTTGCAGTAAGATGTTCAACCACTAGGTTATGACCATGCAATAAGCAACACATGAGTAGCGAGTCAAGGTTCTCATATACGTACAATTACCTCTAATCACAAATTAAAAGTATTTTTCTTTTGTATGTAAACAGGTTGATTTATCAATCTCCTATTGAAAACTTGAGATATAATGCAAGTTCCAAAAGAGATTTATATGAAATATGGAAAAGCTACATCTACCACGCATGAGATCAGGCCATCTATAGAAAAACTTCCCTACTATACGAAAATTTACAGAGACCTGAAACTTACACAAGGTTATAGACACACCCACCTTAAACAAAATTTGTTGACACAGCATGAAATTATAATTAAATTCCAAATTTATATTGATTAAATATAGGAAAAGATTTACCATCCAAAGAGGGGTTAATCAGATATATTTGTGAAAAATTACGAATGTTACTCCCTCCTACATTTGTCGTTGCCTGACTACCAGCCAACACTTGGTCAGAACGTTTTGCAACCAGGTCCATGTAATAGGCCACTGAAAATTGCGGCATAATCAGTATCTCTGGTCACGCCTCTCGTGCCCGTCCCCACTAGTTTTCTATGAGTATCATGCCACCCAAAAGGCTAGGGGGACCTAGAAGTATTGAGGGCGGACTGGTAGATATGCATAGTTTTTGTATTTAAGTATACTCATATTTTTCTATAGAATAGTTTTATTCATATGCTAAATCATAAAACTTGGACCAGCACATGTATCTATGGGTTAATTTTACTGTTCATGGTATTTCCAGCTTTCACTTTCCTAATAGTTTCACAATATTTTGTACTTTAATTAAAATTTAATGGGAAGGATAAATTTGCCAGCTCCTCAAAGATGCTTTAATGTCCATTAACTTCAACGGAGATTCTTACAATTGTTTAAAACAAGGGCTTTGTGTAATTACTCCACACCGTGTCAGGTGTGGGCTAAAGTTTTCAAAACCAACATGAAAGGACCAAACCCAGTTCTTACCTTAAGATGAAGATTAAGGTGTTAGCAATGTAGGCCACCATTTCCCTGAAACAGATAATAAACAACATTAACATTCAGTAGTTCTTCCTTGATCAGAAAAAATGGTATCTGTGAAATTGCACAAAGTTGGTACAATGGATGCAGTTGGTGAGCTAATAATATGTAAAATTTCTAATAATATTGAGATGCCTATAATTGAGCAAGTTCAGTATACTATAAAAACAGAAGAAATAGCATGTGGCTATGCTAGTTACTACTAGATTTATTTTTATAAAATCGATAAAAAAAACAAAAGAATAATTATGAGGAGATATGTCGACCAACAATTATTTCCATTTTATCAAGGAATAAAAATTTATTTGGTATCCATGGTCATCTAGTAGGATTTTGACTTATTGTCAAAATTTATGATTATGTACTTTCTTCTATATATAAATGTAGCACATGAGAAATGTAAAAAAACAGGTTGTTAGGACTACTCAATGTGGAAATGCCAAGAGAATCTTTCCTCTCTTGATGCTCTTGTTAAACACATATTAAGGAATTGTAAATTTCTCACAGAATTAAAGTCTATATATATATATATATATATATATATATGTGTGTGTGTGTGTGTACAAGAACTTTACTGATGGTAGGAAATCAATCAATCAATTATCTACTTTACTCGATGCCTAATTCCCTACCTACATTATTAGCACTCCTCGTCAAACTGAAGTGTACAACATAAGCTTGTGACAAATAACAAGCATAACTGAAAAATAACTTACCTACATAATTAGTCAAAATGATAGACGATACTAAAACGAAAGTAGTCCGAAACAAAGACATCCATCCAACCCAACTTAACATCTATGGATTCAATTCTCCCCGAACTGTTACCAAGTTTTCTAAAATGTAAATTACAACACATTACAACACATTAATGGTTAATGATCTTGTTTTTTCAGACAATCTCGTGCATAGATATTCTCCACTCCCACCTTGGAGACAATATTTTGAAACATAGAAGTACTTAATCCATCGGTAAGTACATCAGCCAATTGGTCAAGTATATTAGAGTAGAGAACCCTTCTCCAACTTTTCCTTAATGAAGTATATGTTGATTTCGATATACTTTGCTCTGGTTCCGTTCCGTTTTACTTGGCTGTGAGTCGTGATTATTGCTGACTGAAATTAACGCAAAGCGTCTTATTGGGAAATTCTACTTTATTTCAAGTCTTGCCATAAAGATATTCAACCGAAGCAGTTTGTACACCCTTAAAGGCATTGATCAAAATTATTGCCTCTGCACTGGAGCGTGCCACCACATTTTGTTTCATACTCTTGTAGGTCACAAGACTCCTTCCAAATGTGCAATTTCCAGAGTTTGACCTCATGTCATCAATTGGCCCAGCATAATCAGCACCCACGCATGCCTTAAGAACTAGGCATCGATTCCTTGTAATTAAAATCATTTATGTGTCTCCCCTTGGTAGATGAACTTCTTTTAGGTAAATCAATTGGTTCCATGTGCTAATAATTTGTCATAGCAGAAATGCGGATACGCGGATTATAGGTGACTCGACGTGGTGTTATCTCACGTGGTGGTGGATAACGTAGTTTCATGTTTAGTTGAATGGATTGTTGTACGTTATTTGTCACTGCAGACTTGCGGGGCTATGTAAGGTTGCAAGTGATTTGACTAGCATTGTACCAGTAGTGGGTTTCACTTGTTTATGACTAAAGAGATTGTCGATTATTGTAACTAGTTACGTAGTCAAGTCAGAATGTTTAGAATGTTAGCAAACATACAAGCAAACATTTGAGGGGATGTCAAGGTCGGGTCATATCATCTTTGCTAGATGGCAAGGCATAACATAATCTTGGACAGGCTACGATACCAATACATGAATTTAGGATTCTGTCATGTTTCCCTATAAAACTTCCCCATAAAAGACTTATTAGAGGGAGGAGTGGAGATTATTAATATGTAGAGCAAAGGTTCACTTCCCGACAATTTTCAATATTTAGAAAGCGCAAGGAAATAATGTTAGGTGGTGTTGGGCATTAGTTTTGGGGTAAGGTAAAAAGGTTATCAATACATCCCACGTGTATAAATATAAGACTTACCAACACATGACAAGACTTGCTCCTAATAGACAATTTCACATTTCCTTTTCGATCTTGTACAATATGCATACATAGTAGATTTATTGGTGACTTTACAATATTTGGTAGTCCTTGTTCTGCTAAAAACACTATGACGGGAACAGTGCTGAAAACTAATCATATATCGAAAGTTTCTTATTTTTTGCTGTCACGTTTAATAAAGAGATAAATTCATCAAATACCCAACGTATGAGGCCATTTGCGGCTAGCCCGTTTAAGTTTGTTTTTGACCACTAAACCCTCTCAAGTCTCACCTTTGCCAACTTGTGCGATTTGCCCACCTCTTTTTTGGCCAAAAAAGGACAGAATATTCCATTTAGATTCCTTCACGTGACCAGCACATATTATCTACGAGAATTTTCGTCCATAAAATTTGGTTGAAAATACTATGCGGTTTACCCCCAAACCTATGGAATTATGTGCAACATACCAACCAACCTATGGAGAATAATAAAAATTACAAATTGTCCAAGGCGAAATTCAAACCCTCGCTCCTTTACTTGAGTCTGGGGCCTTACACCACACGGTCATCCCTACTTTGCTTAAAAAATGTACTAGCAAATGTAGCACGCGGTTCCCGCGAGCATAATTCTTTTTTCAATGTCATTCTATGTGGGTTAAAGAAGAAGATTTATCTAGATAACATGTCCCATTAATTCTGAGTAGAACAATGGAAGAAAAGCAGATTATGGAAAAAGTAAGTCATTAATTATAATTAGTAATATAATTAATTAGTCTAACTTAATTTGTAAGGCTATTTTGGGGATTTAATAAGAAATTTTCACAATATAGCTAAAACACAAAGGTTAAAATTGGAAATCAAAATATTGGTGTCACAATGGGTTTCTTTATATAATAGTATATAGATTATTGTTTCATCATATGTGCATTTTAGTAAAAACTCATATCATAAATATTTTAGTAAAATGTGATAGTAAATCAATATTTTAGTATTATATTAGTACATCAATATTTAAATATCTCAATATTTTAGTAAATCACTTTTGACAATTTGAAATTTTAATTATTCTACATAGATTGGGGGTATGTCGCACATAATTTTATAGGTTGTGGGGTGGTAAACCACATTCACTTTTTGACCAAAATTTATGGATAAAAATACCCTCAAGTGCAGCACGTGACGGGAATATTATGTCGGTTTTTGGACGAAAAAAAGGGGTGGGCCAAATCACACAAATTGGCAAAGGTGAGGGTTCAGTGACCAAAAACAAACTTGAAGGGGCTAGCCGCAAATGGCCCCATACGTTGGGTAGTTTGATGTATTTATCCTTTTTATAAAATATCTAGATACTAACCGCTCCCGTTTTTGAAATAGTAATTAGGGTAATCAAATGTTATGCAATAAATTTATGGAATCACAAAGAAAGTCCAGCTAAAAGCTAAACAAGGAAAGAAAATAACCATAACTGAAAGATAAGCCAACAAACGGAACATTAACTAGCCTCTGATATTGAGCAGAGAATTAAGTACCAAAAGTGATGCAAGCTATCTTGACTTTCACCCTTGAAGGCTGTTCGAGCAACTGCAGAGTAGAACCTGTCCATGTATCTTATCTTAGGAAGCTATTCATGTGAATGATATAATTAATCTTACAAAAATAACCAACCTACATTCCTAGAGTCATGACTGTCAAAACTCCAGAAACTGCGGCTCCTTCTTGAGCCTGTCAAAATCCACAAGTAGTATGCCCTCAGCTCTTCTAAGATAAAGAAACTGATTGAAATGAAAAAAGAAAAGCATGGATTTATGCTGTGTGGTGAATTCTAAAACAAAATCCAGTAATTATAACAAGACGATCAAGAATAGAAAACCCAATTTTGAGTTAATCTGATAAATAATAACTTGAAATGCAATTCAGTATCCAAATTACATTAATCACTCAAAGCTACTCGAAAGAAATTTGGGATACTGAATTGCATTTGTTTTGCCGAAAAAATTCTAAATCGGTCCATGCCACCAATTCTCGAAAACAAATACAATTCAGTATCCGAATTACAAATTTTTCCGGCAAAACATGTTCTCTTTTTCAAGGTACAGAGTATCTCCGCAATATATAGAGTGCAAAAAGCAAGCCTTATGCTCTTGTTAGCATCTGCTTACATGAAACGCCTCATATGCCTTAAAAGCTTTTAACTACTGGCCTCTCACAAACGCATTTTAAACATAGGAAGACAGAGAACCAAAAGTAAATGACATTTTATGATTCACTAACACAATTAATCAAGCCGTGCTAGGAGAAAAAACGATTTTTTTTCACCACTTGCTGAAAGCAGATCAGAGTTCACAGAAGTGATTGTTCCATCGTTATTTTGAGGGAGAAACTAAATGGAAGCAGTATGTCAATAGGCTAACAGAAAACCATGCAGCCAGATTCCAGAGAAAATGCCTAAGGGCCTTAATCCATGTCACAGCAATAACATGGAATCATAGTACGTCTTAAGTTTAAATGAATAAAAGTTCCAGAAATATTAGTAATACATGATAATTCTTCCAATATTACGTAAAATGTGTATGTGATACAGTACACCTAAACCAACTATGAAGAGCAATAATAAACTACACAGGGTTAAGGGAAAACATACAGTGAAGTAGGCAATATAGCTCACGGCAAAGGTCAAAGTAATTTCAATAATTGTGTCATTGAATATAAATCGCAGCCACAGGACAGACACAATTCCAAAAGCAAGGCCAATACCGACACTGCACCAAAAGGAGTAAATTAGCCACGCATAGCAGGCATTACTGTTTTCTAAAAGCATATAAACATACGCTCCAAGAGAGGCCTGTGACAAAAACTTGATCAAGTCTCCCCAATTAAAGCTCCATCCGAGAACCATGCGGTAGAATAACTGATAGACCACAATCGCTGTCCTGGAGAACACACATGTTACTTTAAGACTGCATATGTTTAAGTCTCAAAAAGATGAAACAAAACAACTCGAAAAGTTATTTAACCAACTAAACAACACAACACCTGAAGACCTGATTTGCATGAAATTTGAAATTATAAGTACAGCATCCAGTCAGAAACATACCCATCATTCATCAAGGACTCTCCTTCAATTATGGTACTCAGTTTTTTGCTAGCTCCAAGATCTTTCAACAGAGCGACAACAGCCACGGGATCAGTAGCACTAAGGAGACCGCCAAGCAACAACGATGTTTTCCAGCTCCAGTTATATGGAAAAGCAAGCTACAACTTCTTAATATTTCCGAATGAAGGAACAAAACTTTCAAACTAACACCAGGTAAAGAATATATCTGCAAACCTTTAGAGCAGACCCAAGACAAAAGGTTGAAATGAGAACTCCAGGCCCAGCAAGTAGAAACATTTGAACTATACACCTCTGTTTGGAATATTGGAAAACAGAAATGGGTCACTATAAGATCATTAAAAATAAATAAAAGTAAAAAACCTCAGACGCTCATACTATACTGGACATTGAATGCTTTGAACATTTCATTTATAGAAAGTATCTAAAAAAAGGGCAACCCGGTGCACGAAAGCATCCCCGCAATGCGAGGGTGGGGAAGGGTCTCAACGCAAGGGTGTATAAGGGGCAAGTCTTCCCCTGTCAAATTTGACAAGAGGCCGCTCCAAGGACTTGAACCCGTGAACTCTCAGTCAAACAACAACACCTTTCTCGGTGCGCCAAGGCTCCCCTCCATTTATAGAAAGTATCCATAAATGGCGATTAGAGTTATGAGAAGTTATAAAACATGAGATCTGTTGTTATCAAGACAGGAGGACAAAGAGAGTACCTTAATTTGGTGCACTTCCATGGAAAAGGAGCTCTCAAAAAGAAGTGCAGGAAGGAAGACGGCCAAGAGAAGATCAGGATCAATATTAGCCCCTGCCGGACAGGAGAACAACACAACACAGCATTAATTTGAATTGAACTGAAAATAATAATAGCCAGCAATAGCAATAGCATAGAGATGGGAGCAATGAATGAATGAATCAATCCCCTTCCTTATTTGACTTACAAAGACGAATTCCATCTCCAATCTTTCCCAACCGGTGATGTGTTCCGTATTCTGCAAACAAAAGAATATTAACGAAAAATCAGTCTGAAAACAAATAGGGAACAAGCAAGCATACAACTTAATTAACTAGTAGAAGGAGCCTGCCTGCCTGCCTGCCTGCCAGCTTAAACAGATGTAAAATTATCAGTCCAAAAAGAAATTGAATGAAGCTACGTACGGACCTAGGGCACCAAGGCCAATGCCGAGAACAAGTAGAGCGACAGTGTAAGGCACACGTGTCCCTCTGAGAGCGTGGCGAGAAGCAATCCCCAATACCAAACTGATCCCTACGAATATTACTGCATCCGATGGATTCGAACTATCAGCAACAGCTTCCTCCTCCAACAACGACATCGTTTCAATTGACGCCATCAATGGATTGGATTGGATTCGATTCGATTCCTTTTGTTGTTTCTGAACTACTAGCAGAGACTTACTTAGTTGTGCTCTGTTCTGTTGGACCAATACACAAACTAAACTTCCAATACATAATTATTATAAGTAATAGGCAGAAATGTCAAAAATGCCCGTTATCTTTTGCCAACTTTACTTTTTGCCCTTTATCTTTTTTAGCTACTAAAAATGCCCGCTATCTTTGTCAAAAATGCCCGAAACACTGTTCATTGCCTAGTGTCCGCCAAATCATAAAAGCGTGTCCTACGTGGCAAAATCGCGTCCAACGTGGCAATTTTTTTTTATTACACCTGGAATTTTTAAAAAAAAAAATTAACAAAAAAAACTTAAAAATTAACAAAAAAAACTTAAAAATTATCATTTAAAAAACTTGAAAAAAAAATATATTAAAATTAATCGTCTTCTCCCCCCCCCCCCCCACCCCGCCTCCATCGGAACCCCTCCACCCCCTCCACCCCCACAGTCATCCGCCGGCGCACCTCCACTCCCCTAGTCAGCCGCCACCACGAATCACGCCGGAGAAGACGAGCTCCGATTCCGATTTCGATTCGATTCCGATTCCGATTCGATTCCGATTTCGCCGGAGAAGACGAGCTTCGATTCCGATTCGATTCGATTCCGACGAGCTCTCCACTCTGATTCGATTCCGATTTCGCCGGAGAAGACGAGCTCCGATTCCGATTTCGATTCGATTCCGATTCCGATTCGATTTCGATTTCGGCGAGGTTGGAAGAGACGGGGGAGGTGTTCCGGCGGGGTTGGAAGAGACGTTCCGGCGGGGAGGTGTTCCGACGGGGGAGGTGACGGGGGGTGACTGTTGGGTGACGCTGGGGGGGGGGGGAGGGGGGCGCCGGTGACTGTTGGGTGACGGGGGGTGACTGTTGGTGACGCGGGGGGGGGGGGGGGGGGGGGGGTGGCGCCGGTGACTGTTGGGTGACGGGGGGTGACTGTTGGGTGAGGGGGGGGGGGGGGTTGGGGCGCGGCTGGAAGAGATGACCCATTTTTGTATTTTTTTATTTTCAAGTTTTGTTTTTTAAGTTTTTTTCAAAATTATAATATTTTGTTTTTTAATATATGTTTTCTTATTTTATATTATAGTTAATTATATAAAAATATAAAAATGAAAAAAAAGATGACATGGTAGCCACGTAGGACACAATTAGATGATTTGGCACACAAATGGACATGAACAGTAAAACGGGCATTTTTGACAAAGATATCGGGCATTTTTTGTAGCAAAAAAAGATAACGGGCAAAAAGTAAAGTTGGCAAAAGATAACGGGCATTTTTGGTAGTTCTGCCTAAGTAATATATATATATATATATATAAGAACATCAATCAAGCGTGTAATCCCAATTAAATTTGGGTATGCTATATGAACCATGAATGAATCACGTCGAGTCATGAATATGAATCTTCTGCCTCTATATATTTCGGTTGACGAGCATGTCTTCATTTAGATCTTTTAGCTTCATGTCGTTTTGTATGACCTCCATCCACGTCTTTTTCGGTCTTTCACGAGCTCTAGTCGTCTGTCCTAAGTCGAGATCTTCAACTCGTCGTACTTGTGCATCTTTGGGTCTGCGTTTAACATGTCCAAACCATCTTAAACGGTTTTCTTGCATTTTTCTCGTCGATGGCCGCCACATCCAATTTATGCCGAATATCTTCATTGGACACCTTATCTCTCTTGGTGTTACCGCACATCCACCGAAGCATGTGCATCTCTGTAACGTTCATTTTTTGTGCATGACTTTGCTTAACAGCCCAGCACTCGGAGCCATAAAGCAAAATATGTATAATAGCTGTACGATAGAACTTTCCTTTAAGCTTTAAAGGAAAGATACGATCGCACAAGATCTCTGTTGCACTCTTCCACTTTGTCCATCCAGCTTGGATGCGGTGGTTGACATCTCCGTCTAACTCTCCATCCATTTATAGTATGTAGCCTAAATACCGAAAATGCGCACTTCTCGGTATCTCTTGGCCATCCAACTGAACCATGCCATCGTTGTTTGCTAAACTTGCATTCGAGGTACTCTATTTTTGTTCGACTTAGTCGAAATCCTCATGCTTCTAATGTTTGTCTCCATCGTTCTAATGTTTGTTGATTCTAATGTTTGTCACCAAGTGGAAATGATTCACTTCACTCTTCAGGTGACAATATATGTTGAATTGGCATAATTTATCATGTTTGGCTGTAGTACGATAACAAATTATTAGTTACATTTAGTTACTTATTTTTATCAATATCCACCCTAGAAATATTATTTAGGATTTCTTTCGCATAAATAAATGACATAACTGTATTTTGTAAAACTAAATTCTAAAATTATATTAATATTTTTTATATAGATATTTGTATTATTTTAAATTTAAAACAACACTTTTGAAATGAACCCTTAAATTATTGATTAGAATGAAAATCGCCCGTATAAGAAGTAGTACATCCCTCTCATTTAACTTAAAGAATTCATTATTGTACCATGTGCTATTTTATTTTAATTTGACGGAGGTCATTGTAATTTTATAAGCATCAGTAGAGATTCTTGTAACAATTACATCAAACCTCGGGGATGTCTAGCTCTAATTATTTCAAAACTAAAATAAATAGGTTTTCAAATAATCCAAAATTCAAGAAAAATTGACCATAAATTTAGACAGCGTATACTGTTACGTTTTATCATATGTTTCCTTTTGAGACAAATATGAACCCTCGAACGAAATTGTGAATGAACATAGGATATACCTTTAATGACAAATTTCAGTGAAAATTTTGATAAAATCGTAGTAGTTTGAGGATTGTCGTCCACGTAAAATGCATTGAATTGTATTATCAGTTGTTACATTTACTTTGATTTTGCTTAAAGTACACGAAATAATGATTTGTTAAGTACACGAATGGATAGCACTTGTTTCTTTATCAATCGGAAGGCTCATTCTGCATTTAAAATAAAAAAATCAAGGCACGTTAATTTTACGCCAAATAAAGAAGTAAAGCTTTTGATTTTATATTTTATCATGCGGTTTTAGTTAAATCATAACAATTACTTAAGAAACACGAAATATGCAAAATAAAATAATAAATATCGGTATGAATTTATTTCAATGTAGTGTGCTATAATCTTGTACTAATATAGCGACCAATTACAACATGGCAAGTTGCAAAGATGATGAAACTCACAACGCGACAAGATTCAGCGGTCCAAATGGGTCATGGCAGTTTAGGCCCACCAACTGGCCCACGAACGATCTCTTTTGGCCGTGAACAGTCTCTTTGCCTACAAACAATCTCTTTTTGCCGCAAACAATCTCTTTGTCCATAAACAATCTCTTTGGAAGCTCAACCCATGTAAAGCCCATCATCTAGCTTATGAAATACCCCACCTAGTTATCATTAAAGGGATATTTTTCTTCTCATATCTTTCAAATCACGAATCATCTCTTCGTGAACTATCTCTTTGTGAACTATCTCTTCGTGAAGTATCTCTTAGTCAACTATCTCTTTGTGAACTATCTCTTCGTGAATAGTTTCTTTATGAACGATCTCCTCATGAACATCTCTTCGCGTACGATCTCTTCGTCAACAATCTCTTCGATGGGAGCCATCAACTACTATCTAATGGGCAAAGGCCCGATCTCGAAGATTCGACCTTCGTGTCCGACCACAGTTGCCAGTCTTGATTCTCTAAATGGTATTAGTCTCAAGTTTCAGTATGAAATCAACCAACTCCCAATCTGCATTAGTCGCTTTCTGCCCGACCTAAGAGATGTGTTCAACTTATTTAACTATTTTCTATCTACACTGAGCTATAATCTATTTATAGCCTAACCCCTCGACGGGCATCAACTAACTTAGACATCAGTCGCGGCCTAGTTTACGTGCCGTATTTTTTAGTTCATTTATCTCAAACTCAAAACTAACTCATGACCAATAAGGAGCTTGACTAAGTGCATTGTAGAAGAAATGGCCATGTTCATCAGTATGGTAAGGTCTACAAGGGCAACTGAAAATGCCAACGCCATCACAACTCTCAACAACGTCAAAAATTCTCTCAAGAGACTGAACATGTTGCCTCCCCCCCCCCCCAAATACAATATCATAATAATAAATCAAAGAGGAACAACGTCACTTGTTGCACAATCGATCAACCCATAAAGAAAAAGAATCTCAAGCTCATACACAAAATATCACAATAATCAAGAGACGTCTCGCTACCTCGTCACTCTATACAACCTGTTATAATGCATTTGCACGCAAACACAAGACAACGCCACATATCATCCAACCTTTGCAAACGGATTTCAGATAAAAATCTCCAAGGATAACGAATACAACAATGATGCCACCATCACAACAACTATTCAAAAAATATTATTTCGGTGATCTAATGACATCAGACCATTGCTCAACCTTTAACCAACGAATGGATAGATGTAAAAGAGCGAAATCTCATACAAGGAACCTGAGGCATTTGTCACTACACTCTAGCTAAAGAGCGTAAGAAGGCCCAATTAACTTCAACTAAAGCTACCACTATCTGCAAGACTTAATCAAGAAGCATATAAGTGCAGTTGTAAAATATATAAAACCTTATTCCGAGTATTGATACTTTACTTAAGAATATGCATATATTTGTTTCTCAATGCCAACACTAGATGGATTAATCAACATTGATTACCTTTGAAAAGTGTACATGCAGCATGTCGAACAAGGTTAAGGCATTAGAACTCGGCAAGACGCACAAATACGCAACAATATAGAAGAGAATGAAGATTTAGAGCCATGCGTGTTTGACAAATACACATGCGACAATCCTTTGGGTGAAATTCTCATAAATCGGAGCCACAAGTGCTTGACAAACACAACAAGCAACAAGCAAAAATGCACCAGTAACACTCTTCTACAAACAAATCTACATTGATGATCGGAAGCATATCCGAACAAACCATCAACAAGAAAGTTAAGGCAAGACCCAGACAAGTAAAGACACAAAAATCACAAAACAACTGATGAAAGTATACTAGGTGAAGAGTATATTGGGTGAAATTCCAATAAAGTAGGCAATCAACGTAAGCCTTACCGAAATAAACTAGGTGAAGAGCCTATTAGACGAATATCCCATAAGTAAGCAATCAACGTAAACCTTATCAAAATAAACTAGGTGAAGAGCCTATTGGGCAAATATCTCATAAAGTATACTTACTAGTAAGCCTTACATGTGAAAGTTGGATGACAAACGCATTTGGGAAATATCCCATAAAGGGGGCTTTCTATTTAAGCCCTACAACAACAAATCGTTTCACTACATAAACTTCGATTAACGATATAAAGAGATGTGGTATCACACACATAACAGACAAACACATTATAAATCAAATCATTGGAGTACAAAGCTCAACAACCATCGAGAATTCGGAACAAGACAAAGGGAAATCAAAGCCAAGACAAAAGCAGAAAAAAATTAGGGTTGCACAAACGCCTAAATCAGCCAACAAGGACATATACCTCACTCATAACCTGCCTGCTCAGCAGCAATCATGTCTCAGATTTTGCTTTCAAGACAAAAAATTTAGCATTAAGCAGTTGATGGCTATTGCGCCACTTGTTAAGTGTGGCGTCACAACTCTTAACATGCTTACTCATGGCCACATGATCCAATTTCACAGTTTGGATCATTGCATGTGCTATTACGACATCGCATACTGCCCTCTTGGCCTCTTACCAAGCCTATAATCATAGCTCTTATTGCTCCTCAAGTGCCTCTTATACAAGACGCTTTACCTCTTGGACATAATATTCGACATCAAGACTTACAATAGAGTTTTGACCTATTGTGGTTTAAACTTATTTAGAACACAAATTATAGCCTTTCAATTGTGTAAGTTTGCAAGGCGCCCGTCTGTTACGACCACCTTACAATCTGGGGGACTTATGGTGTGCCATTATTTGGTACTAATGTAGCGACCAATCACAACGTAAAAAGTGGCAAACATGATGAAACGGACGAACGCATCCTGATTCAGCAACCCAAATCGATCATGACTTGGGCCTACCAATTGGCCCACGAACGATCAATTTTGGCCGCAGACAATTTCTTTGCCCATGAATATCTATTTTGGTTGCGAACAATCTCTTTACCCATGAATAATCTCTTTGGGGCCCTGCCCACGCAAGGCCCATCATCTAGCTTATAAGTATCCCATATAGTCATCATTAAATGGTATCTTTCTTCTCGAAGCTCTCGAACCACAAACTATCTCTTCGTGAACTATCTTTTGATAAACTATCTCTTGGTGAACTATCTATTTGTGAACTATACCTTCGTGAACTTGCTATTTGTGAACTATTTATTCGTGAATGATCTCCTCGTGAACGATTTCTTCGCGTACAATCTCTTCGTGAATGATCTCTTCGTGCACAACCTCTTCGCGACCGACCTCTCCACAATCAAATGGATTTACCTTGCACCAGAGTGCCTTCGTTGGGAGCTATCAACTACTGCATGATGTGCAAAGGCCGGACCTCGGGGATCCGACCTTCGCCTCTGACCTCGAAAGTCCGACTTTCACCTTCGACCACGATCGATAACCACAGAGAAACAATGAACTAAGTTCGGTTTGATTTCTTAAACGAGAAACATAGGCAGCTCGAGTTAGTCCCAAGTTCAGTTGAAAATCAACAAACTCTCACCCTGCATTACTCGCTTTTCGTTTGACATAGCAGATACGTTCGACTTACTTAACTTTTTTCTATATATATATATATCGTATTTGAGCTATAACTTATTTATTCTCTAACCCTTAAACGGGTTAGCTCCAGTCTAGTTCACGTGTCGTGTTTTCCATGGTAGGTTTCTCAAACTCAAAGCTAAGTCATGATTAATAAGGAATTTGAATTAGTCTAACGTTGAGTGATTAACGAGTAGCTAAAATCACCTCGGGTCATAACCAATAAGGAGCTTGAATTAGTCTAACGTTGAGTGATTAACCAGTAGACGAAATCACCTCGCTTCACAATGTAAACTTATAAAAGAGGTTTTGGAATACTACAGTTAATTAAAACTATAGTTATATGTATATACAATATTATACAATTATTTATTTATCTTAATTATTATTATAATATTAATAATTTTGGCTTTTGAGCGTAATCAAGCAATATTATTGAACTTTACG
Organism: Linaria vulgaris; assembly: GCA_948329865.1. Lineage (NCBI taxonomy): Eukaryota > Viridiplantae > Streptophyta > Magnoliopsida > Lamiales > Plantaginaceae > Linaria > Linaria vulgaris. The sequence goes on along the minus strand of OX415249.1, from coordinate 54,588,368 downwards.
GGAGTATAATTGAAGCAGTGACTTTTCTTCTTAATTATCTTATCTTTTAAAAATTAAGATAAAGAACGCCGTACACGTCAAATTAGCAGTCAGTGTCAGTAGAAAACAATTTATAGTAAAACCGTTTTCATAAATAGGTTATCTAATTTTTTTTTTTGGAACAGCTGTTATCTTAAATTATCGCTAGAAAGTCTTATAAAAAGACAAACGAGACGTCGTTGTCGAAGCGGAAAACATCTTTTCTATGAGAAGTCATAATTGTGATATAAGTATATATAACTAGTCATACTCTAGTCACTCATACCCCATTTTTTAATTAAGTTGTCTTGACTCTTGTCAACAAGGCTTGGCTCAGTTCGCTGCACCCCTTTCATCATATCAGTACTTATTTTTCAAAATGCTATTAGACAACTCATAGGTAGTTCCTCTATTTTATTAAAAAGGAATGAATACCTTCTAGGTGTTCCACTGAGGAAAATTTTGTTTCATTTGTGCAAAAGCTGAATGAATGGTGGTGAATGTAGGATTTGAATACTCATTATTTTGGAATAGAATAATATCTATATCTTTTGGTTTTGAGCTAACTACGGTTTAGGGTAATTAAAGAGAAAGTAAACTTTTTCAAAATGCTATTAGACAACTCATAGGTAGTTCCTCTATTTTATTAAAAAGGAATACCTTCCTAGGTGTTCCATTGAGGAAAATTCTGTTTCATTTGTGCAAAAGCTGAATGAATGGTGGTGAATGTAGGATTTGAATACTCATTATTTTGGAATAGAATAATATCTATATCTTTTGGTTTTGAGCTAACTACGGTTTAGGGTAATTAAAGAGAAAGTAAACTTTTTCAAAATGCTATTAGACAACTCATAGGTAGTTCCTCTATTTTATTAAAAAGGAATACCTTCCTAGGTGTTCCATTGAGGAAAATTTTGTTTCACTTGTGCAAAAGCTGAATGAATGGTGGTGAATGTAGGATTTGAATACTCGTTATTTTGGAATAGAATAATATATATCTATATCTTTTGGTTTTGAGCTAACTACGGTTTAGGGTAATTAAAGAGAAAGTAAACTTTTGTTACTTGATGAGAGTCGAAACATATCTATAATTTACTCGGTAGGTAATAATCGTAATTACTCAAATAATCTTCAAAGAAATAGGGGACTTAATTGTAATGTTTTCTATATATCATAGGTTTTTTGGCAAATTACCTCCTTGTGTTATGGTAAATTAACAAGTTATCTCACCGTGAAAAATAAGTTGGTCAAATACCTTCATGTGATCTGAAAAGTTGGCAATTTACTCATTTATGCAGGGAGGTGTAGTTCACTCTCCCTTAAATGAGAGTGAGGGTTATATTTCTTTTTAAAAAAAATACATTTATATCCCTATTACTTTAAGAAAATAATACATCTTTTAGTTAAATATTTTAAACTATCAAAATTATAAAATTTAATTAAAATTTTAAATAAAAATATAAGATATATACATGTAATGCCTTGTTTCTTAAACTTTTCTTTTACTAAAAATAGAAAAAAAAAAACAGTAAAATTAAATTCAAAATTAAACAAATGAAAATATTAGTATTTATAATGGTATTTTAGTCTTTTAATATAAAATTTACGACACAAAGTTTTTCAGGGAGGCATGCTGCCAACTTTTGAGATCATATAGGGTATTTGACCAACTTATTTTTTACATGGAGGTAACTTGTCAATTTACCATAACACAGAGAGGTAATTTACAAAAAACCCTATATTATATAGGTTGCCTCTATACTTGCTCAAAATCTAATGGTTTTATCTACAACAATTTTTGAATACTAAAAAACTCTCCTGGTTCTTTTTTAAAATATTATTGTGCTTATGTTGAATTTCAACAAAATTAATTCTATCTCCTATTTAATAAGTGTGAATCTAGTAATCACATAATAAAATTAGAAGAGTTTTTTTAGACAAATTTGCAGAATTGGGAAAGAAAGTGAAGGACAACTGAGAGTTTTTGTTCTTAGTACGGGGCTATAAGGGATTAAGTCTTAGCAACTAGAGTTGTTTGCAAGATGGGACCCATTTTTTACTCTCAAAGACTTAATTTGCAACCAAAGCTAATTCAACCGACTGTGATCAAGATAATATTATGTAACAGATTGAATTTGTTCTAATCCCTACCTGGCAACCAAACGAACTCTAAATTTCTTCTTATTTGTAGCACGACCCAAATATTTGCACCTTATATTAGCCCAAATTCAAAGATTTAAACTTAGCTTGTGTTTGTTTGGGCATATTTGCCTACTTTTAATTATCTAGCCTATTATTTCTACCTAAGCGACCAACTTTCCCTTAAAAAATTTCCATTTCTTCATAAAATTCTCCCCATCACATCAGTTTCACCTAAGCCCCCTTTATCTAATTTCACGAACTTAACATTATTAAGTTTTAGTATTTTTATTTTGAACAGTACCAACTTTATTTATAGACTAGGCCGAGACCATAAAATGTACAACGGGGGTGTAGGGTCGGGACTGGCGAGAGAATCTCGTATATGTACAAAAAGTATCACACAAAGCCAATGATTGCAAATCGGGCGGGCAACGTAGCGAGAAGTTCTCATAACGAAGACGCTCGAGGTTGCACAAAAAGGGAGCTACAGCGGGCGATCCCAACAAGTTCGGTTGGCTCCCTCTTTTGCCAGCACATACGCTACTCTGTTCGCCTCACGATATATACAAGAGATGAACATCGTGTGGCATATTCTTCTTAGACTCCATACATCATGGAGCAGGGCTAACACTTCAGCCGAGCCCATAGGGCCCAACCTCCTGGTGAGACAGTTGAATGTAACCTCCGAGTCAGTTTATATGACAAGTGCATCCGATTCGGTTTCAATGACAAGTACAGGAATAGAAAGACGTAAAGAGAGCATAACTCACTGGCGAATACCCCATAGTTCTGCTACGTTGTTGGTGCTGCATCTTGTCAATTCAGAAAAAGCACCAACTATGTTACTAGCACAATCACGTATCACGCCGCTAATACCCTTGGGGCCGGGGTTGGCCAGTGCAGAACCGTCTGTGTTTAGTTTGAAAACTCCTCGTGGCGGCGGGTTCCAGTGAATTGATAACCTTCAGCATTTGGAAGGTTTTGAGGGAGGTCCATGGGGACTTTTCGCCAATGTTAGATTAATACGGTGTGAGAGAGAAATAAAGGCTTTATAAATATAATTTGAGCACTATACAAACCCGTTCAGAAAGGAGTGCCCAATCATAACTGACTAGTAAAACAAATCAAAGCTACGAGGGTTTAAAAAGATGCCCCCAAGCACATAAGGAAGTCATGTCTAGGTTGTAAGCCTATCCCCTTAGGGCATTTCGGCCATGTATCACACCCAAAGATGGAGTGTACAACATTAACGCAAACTCTCGCATGGGGACCGAGTTGCAACTTTTGAAATGACTAATCCAAGTACAAATACAAGTAAGCATACCTCAACATGTGGTACCTCATGGAAAAAATAATATATATATAGTAACATCGAGAAAAATGAAAAGAACACAATAATACAAAAGTTTAAAATCAAAGGACAAGATATGAAAATAAATATAAAGCTCAATAGAGTGAGCCAGCAACAGTGCCCCAATATCTTCGTCCTGAAAGTAACTAGTAGAAAGATCGATTGGCAAATCTTTCATCCTACTCCACGACCATTTAATCAACCTCAAGAAAAGACTAATAATCTCATTACAAATGAGAAGCTGTCAGTGTATCTCCCCAAAAGAATAAATATCATTGAAGTACATGGAAGAAAAAACAATATCATCAGTAATCATCAACGACGATCGATAAGTAACCACGTAGTGTGCATAGAGCTGCAATATACACACCGTGGAGATTGGGTGCCCCTGAAATAGGAACTCATTACTGCAAGGCAAATTCCCCAACACCCTATCAGGGTGACGGTCGTGCCTAGGAGGCCATTAAGGTGAGAAATTGAATTTTCCCCTTCACATGGGGCAAGGGGGGGGGGGGGGGGGGGGGAACAAGGGGAAGGTTTGCCGAATGTTAGTAAGGAGGGGGCAATATGTAAACAAATGTGTTGTAGTTTCAACCGTTGTGTGAGAAATGGGAAAAGTGGAAGAAATGGGAACATGGTGTCGTACCAGGTATCCTTGGTTGGGAAAGCATTGTGCCGCTAGAGCCAGTCGAAAAACTTAATGCGGGGTAATATAGGCCAACGCCGAAAGTAGCATGGCTAGCGCTCTGCAAGCCAAGACCAACATGACCCATACTTTGCAAGGCACATGACCAACGATTTGCTAGAGGAGGACAAAAGATGTGCAACGTGACATAAGGTTAAATCTTCAATTCCACGAGTTTAAGTGAAGGTTGAAGATCTAACCTAGGGCAACACGAAATATCTATAAAAGGTGGTCTAATTTAGGTCAAAAGTGTGTCCAATGTACAATAGAGAATAACATTGTGCTACAACAGTTGTAAATGGGAGAATTGCGAGAAAACTGTTAAGAAATAGTTTAAGAGAAACACCATTCAACTCAATCTTCCACAATTTTAGTCATAGAGTCAAGAGGATCAAGAGTTGTAAAGAAGAGACAAAGCAAAAGAGATATGAAGATGTAAAGAAACAATGTCCCACCTGATCTGCAAGTTTTTCTTAATCTTTGTTCTTTAATTATGTCGTTTAACTCTTTTATTGCCGTTGAACTCGAGATTATGAACAGCTCAACTACTCCGTGTTTGGAGTAGGGAACTATCTCTGATTAATGAATATGTCTACTTGATTTTTTGTGTATTTGTTTGAGCGTTCGTGTGTCTAGATTAGTTTGTTATTTATGGTACGTGTTAGGATTAACTCTCACTGGAATAACAAAAGAACAAATACGGGGACCACAAAGTGTAGTTTGAAAGTGCAGGGTTTTCTGGAGTCAATGTTAGACGATGCAATGTTAGACGATGTTGGGTTAACATTGAGGATAACATTGAAAGCCGAGAGCTTGTGCGAAAACTGCTCTTTAGTTGCCAAAATTAAGTTTTGCCTTTATTCACATATTAACCAAGTTCCACGGTTTTAGTTGTTTATGTTTATGTCCAGGAAGGTATCTTTATCATAAAGAAGAGCTATGGAAGATTCCTTATTTGAAGTTTCCATAATTCAAGCTAAGTTGAATAGTCAACTCACACGGTTTCAAAAGAAGGAAACAAGTTAGTTGTTCTCTGCGACGCGATTCTTTTCAGGATTCTGCGAATTGAAGAGGATGTGTTACCTTGTTAAATCGGTAACAATGGAAACACATTCTCAGGAAAGATATGAAGTTCACAAAGAAGGCAAATTTCAACAAGGAAACAACAAGAGTTACCAAAACTGTGAACAACACATCTTGGCGTTCAAGACTCAAGAAATCTATAAAAGATGTGAAGTTCATCAAGATGAAGACAAGACAATCGTGCTAAACAATCCAAGAGATTAATCATTTCTTTGTATTGTCTTCGTCTTGTTTTGTGAAGTTTTTGTATCAGTTGCTTAAGTCTAGTTCATAGAAGTTAAGTAGTTCTTACTTGTCTGCTTCATTGAGTCCGATCAACAAAGAGCGTGAGTGAATTGTTGTGAGGAATGTTTTTGATAAAACCTTTATGGTTATTTGGCCTAAGGCTCGGAAGTTTTTAATAATATTGAAAACTTCTTAGAATTATATCTTCTTGTGTTCTTACTTCCGCTGCACATTATTATTATCAAGAAGATCACAATAGAGTTAAAGCAATTCCATCTTAACTCTCAAAAGTGTTGTGTCAATCCACGGTCCAAAATTTTCATAGTTGTTAAACTATCTATGTATACATGTGATTTGTGACTATGACCAACTAACGTAGTCGTGCACATCTTTAGATAACACAAACACAATATATGCTACATCTTGTTTCACGAGAGGATGAGTAAATTGGACTGCAGACTTAATACTTCTTCTAAAACGATTGACATACAGACTGAGATTCTGGTGTGATTAGAGACTTAAAGATTTATCGTATGGATATGTATGGTTATAGGTCACGTACCCATTAGACATAGAAGAACTTAAGAAAGGATCAATATATATGTGTTAAGAGTATGCTTTTTTTCAAAAGCCCCGTACTCACTCCCCGATGCCTCCTAAAGCGTCACGGAGATCACCCTCGATATCAGTTGACTTAAATGTTCTTTTGGTATTGGATATACGGTGTTTTATCCCCAGCGATAAGTATTTCACAGAGTACACATCCCGCGCGAGGTATCAAGAGCTTTAAATAGCCTCACGAGTACCCCCGAGGGATACGATACCCTAGTACTTACCTTATCACTCGAGCCCCATACCCTCGTGACTCATAAATCCCAAGAGAAAATGAGAAACAAGTATAAAGAAATATAATCTATCGGATAACACCCTTACCTATCATGAAACAAAGTATCGTGACTCCTTACCTATCGTAACAAAAAATACCGTGATTTTCACCGATCATGAACTATCGCAAAACGGGGTATCGAAACAAAAGGAAGCAGTATACGTCAAAAGGAAAGCAAGCAATGTATCGGAATAAAAGGAAGCAATATACATAAGAAGAAAAGCAAGCAAAGAATCAGGATAAAAAAGAAACGGTATACATCATAATCCTAACCTCCTGAAATGATAAGACTACCTACAAAGCCGACTCAGCACATAGAAGACACATGTCCAAACGTACCCGATGACAAGCATGCCCGGAAGCTATGTCAGCATCCTCGAAGATTGTTGTCAAAAAATAAAACATTAATTCAATACTTGTTCCTCCAAAATCGGACACATGTCCCAAAAAAGACCCAACTTGTATAAATATTTGCCCCTATAAAAAGGGGACTTCCCGAAAGAAAAATAGGACAACTTATTTTCTTTTAAAACCTAGGCAAAGGCGTTGTAACCCACTCCCCCATCAACAAAAAGTTCTCACGAAATAAAATAAACGTTAACAAAATGGTGCCGTCTGTGGGAACGCCATAAGGTTTCACATTTGAGTACGTTTTAAAAAACAAAAAAGAGGAAAAATCACTCCTCCTGCAAATCATGAGTAATTCTCCCTCGCAAAGCAATGCCTCAGATTGTCCGGAACCCATGTATGAAGAATCCTCAAAACTCCAACCCTCTCCTACCACCGAAAGAAGGGAATTTGTAAACATCCCTCGATCCGTATTCGAATATCTTGTGGAGGGTGCTACCCAGAGAAATAGGCAAGAGGCTGCATACCCCTCTGAGGACCCTCTCCCAAGCCTCCTTAGGGAACATTATGACTCTGAGGGATATGATTCACATCTTGATCCAAACTTCCGACGAAATTATAGGAGCTATGATACCCATCCACAGAACCGAGGGCCTAGGACCCCTTTCAAAGATAATAATAGGAGAGGACCACATAACTATGGGGAAGCCAGGCCTCCATACCTCCGAAATCACCAGCTACCCCACACACCTGCTGGAGTAGAGGACTCACTATGGGGCATGGTTAATAGCCTACGTAGAAAACTGAGGGACATAAAGAGAAATCTAGCTCCCGGGGAAGAACTTATGTACCACGAGTCTCCTTTCGTTTTGGAAATTGCTCAAGCTATGGTACCCTCGGGAATGAGACCTAGTAACCTACCTTTGTACACGGGGGACAAAGACGGAAGAGATCCACATGATCATATTCATCAATATATAGCTACTATGGATTTATCTTCGACTCTTGATTTTGTCCTGTACCGGGTGTTTCAGACTACCCTCGCAGGTCGAGCCCAATCCTCGTTTTCCCAGCTACTCCTCGGAACGATTTCTCACTTTGATCAGTTGGCATGCTTATTCGTGCGACATTTTGCGTGCAACATGAGGTATCCCAAATATGCTAGTCACATGTTCACAATCAAACAAAAGAAAGATGAGTCTCTCAGTGATTATATGAAGTGCTTCTCAGATGAAGCCTTAGACATACCCAACGCTAACCCAGCAATTATAGCAGATATCCTGACTCAATGGCTCAGAACAAGGCGAAGATCTATATTAGGGATATGAACGAACTCTTGCACAAGGCGGAGATCTATATTATCATGGAAGAAGCTGAAAATTCTAGATAAAGTCAGAAAATAATGACTAGGAACACGAAAAAAGATCCCAGGACAAGGTCAAGGAAGGAAAACAACCCCCAGACGTAGAGATGAAGGGAATACGGTGAAACGACACCTACAAACTACGCCCTTACCCCCTCTAACGATTACCCCAATGGAAGTACTCAATGTGATGAGGGGGAGTACTGAACTACAGTGGCCACGACCCGTTAGAAGACCCTATAAGAAGAAGGACACATAAATTTTTTGCAAGTATCATAAGGCATATGGGCATGATACCGATGCCTGTACCACCTTGACAAACGAGATACACCATCTCCTCGGCGTGGGATATGTGCCTAAATCAAATGTCTGGAAGAGAATTCTATCTGAGGGATCCGTGGAGGAAAGGCAACCTAATGCAAAGTATCGGGAAGATATCTCCCATCAAGGTTTGCCTCCCTCCGATTCTTATGAAGACAATCCCCCCTTAGGTAGAACAATAAACATGATCGAAGGAGTGGATATTTCTGTGTTACCCCCCGGAAAAAAAGAAGAAATATATAAAGGAAGCCCGACGGGTAGAACGAGGGCCACCCGTATGTTCAATACAAGGAACGAAATTGCCCACTATTGCCTTTGGGCCCGACGATCTAAAATGCATATTGTACCATCACGAGGACCCGCTGGTTATTGAAGCTACTATCTTTGGTGTTGAGGTCCAGTGTATTCTCATTGATACATGCAACAAGGTGGACACTCTCTTCCTACCAACCTACCTAGAAATGGGACTAAAGAAGGAACGCTTAGAAGCGGACGAAATTCCCCTGGTAGGCTTTTTGGGAGAAGCATGTTGCACCCTTGGGGAGAATCACCATGCCCATGTCTTGGGACGAAGGCGCCACGAGAAGAACAGAACCCACCAAATTTTGGGTGGTGGAAGCATCTTCTCGAACGTATAATGCCATATGCGGACAACCATCCATACGAATTTTCGAGGCCATCCCCTCTACCCTCCATCTAAAAATAAAATTCCCCACATCTTCAGGCATAAGGGAAGTTAAGGGTAATCAAGTCAAAGCTAGGGAATGCCGTATGAATGCTATACCCTCCGAAAACAACGGGGATATAGTCCCCCCCACACCAAAAAGCATAAGGTGGACGAAGAATCAAAGGTACAACCGATTGATGAACTAAAAATGATTGAGATAGTAGAAGGTGATCCTACAAAGACTGCCAAGGTAGGAACAAAGATGAGTCCAGAAACAGAAAAGGGAGTAGTGTCTATGCTTAAACAATTCAACCATCTCTTCGCTTGGGACGGGGGACCCCTCTGGAAAAATGAGCGATCAAGTCTGTCAACACTTCCTGAACGTCAAGGCGGCAACTAAACCAATAAAACAGAAAAAAATGAACGTGGGACCAGACATGAATAAGATTATCCAATCCGAGGTTCAATGACTACTCAACCTATGACAGATTCGCGAGGTCCGATACCCCGAATGGTTAGCCAATGTGGTGTTTGTCCCTAAGACAGGTGGACGATGGCGGATGTGCATTGATTTCACAAATCTAAACGATGACTGCCCCAAGGATTGTTATCCCATTCTCAGCATAGATTAGCTTGTAGATTCTACGGTCGGGTGCGCCCTATTGTCCACAATGGATGGGGATCAGGGATACAACCAATTCCTGATGGCCACCATAGATCAAGACAAAACCAGCTTCATTACGGACACATGCACATTCTGTTATTTGGTAATGTCATTTGGGCTAAAATACGCGGGCGCCACATACCAACGCTTGGTAAACCTCATGTTTGTAGGGCTACTCGAGAAATCAATGGAGGTATACATTGATGACATGATTGTTAAAAGTCCCTGCGCGAAAGACCACCCCGAGAACCTCCGTAAAGCCTTAACAATCATGGCCCAATTTGGAATGAAGATTAATCCTCGAAAGTGCTCATTCGGCATCAAAGGAGGAAAGTTGTTAGGGTTCATGGTCACGGAGAAAGGTATAGAAATGAATCCCGAGAAAGCCAACCGTTAAAGACGTTCAAAAGCTAACAGAAAGAATGACGTCTTTGAGCAGGTTCATTTCCAAATTGGCCCCCAAAGGATTACCTTACTTCAAGGTCCTAAGAAATTTCAAAAACTTCCAATGGACCGAACATTGCGAAGAGGCCCTTGTAGAGTTGAAAAACTACTTAATCCACCCCCACTGCTAGTAAAACCAACGCCTCAAGACAAGTTGTTTGTGTACTTGGCAGTTGAAGAGGAATTCGTAAGTGCCGTATTGATCAATGAGCATAATAGAGAACAACACCCTGTGTACTATGTTAGCAAAATGCTACAAGGAGCAGAAGGGAGATACACCCAAACAGAGAAATTAGTGCTAGCTCTTGTTACAACGGCACGCAAGCTACGTCCCTACTTCTTCTCACATCTGATCACGGTGCTGACTAAATACCCTCTGCGAACCATTCTCAACAAGCATGAGACTTCAAGACGGTTGATAACATGGGCCATTGAACTCACTGAATACGACATCTTTTATGCCCCCAGACCCTCAATCAAAGCCCAAGTATTAGCAGATTTTGTCATGGAAATGACGGGCATAGAAGTCACTCAAAATGCGCCTATGTGCCATGTATTCGTTGATGGATCCACTACCTCCACCCATAGAGGGGCAGGGATAGTCATGTCTAACACAGAAGTAGAGGATGAAACCCTATACTTCACCGTTAGGCTAAACTATCCCCTATCTAACAATGAAGCAGAATATAAAGCCTTATTGATAGGAATGAGATTGGCCCAGGACGGGAAATCAGAAAACTAGTTATTCACAGTAATTCTCAGCTGATAGTACAACAAATCAACGGTACCTACGAGGTCAAGGAAGAAAGGATGCGTGACTATTTGCAGGTTGTCCGTCGGAGGTATACCTTGTTCGAAAGCTGCAAGATTATCCAAATTCCCCGCTCCGACAACCAAGAAGCGGACGTTTTGTCTAAAATAGCCTCTCAGGCTTCTACGATACATACCCGTCGTATTACTCTCCTCCATTCCATGTAATCAGAGAAGTCCAAGACCAAAGAGATAAATGCCACAGTAAATCCGGCAAAGAACGAATGGATGAGTCCCATCTTGGCTTACCTCGAACACTCGGAAGATTATACTGGGAGCAAAGCTGAACAACAAGCAATGGCCCGACGAGCGGCCCGATATTACCTTTATGAAGGTACCCTATTTCGACGATCCTATTCCTACCCCCACACTAGATGCCTAGATAAGGAAGAAGCGGAACAAGTTATCAGCGAAATTCACGAAGGAATATATGGGAGCCACACGGGAGGAGAAAGCATGACGGGACGCATCATCTGCCAAGGTTACTATTGGCCAACAATGGACCAAGACTGCCAAGAGCATGCTAAGCGATGCCCAATGTGTCAGATCTTTGCCCGAAGAACCCACCATCCTGCGATACCTTGGGTATCAGGACCGAGTCCTTGCCCTTTCGCTAAGTGGGGAGTTGACATAATAGGACCTCTGATCCCCAATGCAAGCCAGAAGAAGTTCATGTTAGTTTCCGTTGACTACTTTACTAAATGGGTGGAAGCAGAACCCATGGCTCGAGTCACTTCGGGAGCCGTCATTGACTTCATGTGGAGGCATATAATATGCCGCTTTGGTATCCCCCGATGCCTAACTAGTGACAATGGACTCCAGTTCACCAGTCAAGACTTGGAGAAATGGTGTGACCACTGGGAGATAAAGCATCGCTTCGCATCCCTGGGTTATCCCCAAGCTAATGGTCAAGTGGAAAGAACCAATCCAACCTTGCTAAAAAACTTGAAAGCAAGGCTAGGCTGACACAAGGCTAAATGGGTAGAAGAAATTCCTGGAATCCTATGGGCATATAGGACTACCCAAAGGACAACCACATGAGAAACTCCGTACAACTTGACCTATGGTAGCAAGGCCATCGTACCCCAGAAAGTGGTGGTAGAAAGCTGGCGAGTCCGAGAATACGAGGAGGTAAGCAACATATCTAATCTTGCCTTAGCCTGGGATCTCTTAGAAGAAAAGAGAGCCCGCGCAGCCATTTGAATGGAACAATACAAGGCACGCATGACGCGACACTATAATTCCAAGGTAAGGGCCAAAATCTTCCAAGTAGGAGACTTGGTACTTAAAAGAGCGAAAGCTTCCAAGAATATAAGGAAACTCCAACCTAAATGGGAGGGACCCTTCAAGATAGCTAATATCCTCGGGGGTGCCACCTATCTTTTAGAAAACCACGAGGGGAAGGTGTTCCATAACACATGGAATGCATACAATCTGATAAAGTATTATGCTTGATGTAAACATACCATGTACATAAATAAAACAGTGTTCACAATAGATGACTCGTACAATAGCGAAAGAGGAATAGTCTTGCCACTACAAAATTATAGTCTTGAATAGACTATAGGCAAACATATCCCATAGTGACATCTATCTACAAACGCACCCAAATAAAAACACAAAATATGCATATATTCTTGCTTCCATTTAATTTCACAACGCAAGGGAAAAAGCTGGAGGAACTTAAAGACCCTCCATGGGACGTTTGCCCTCTCGGATCAACCAACGTCGCTGCTCCTCCAATAGGTCCATTGGCTCAGCCAAGTCAATGGAAGGTACAACCAAACCCTCGGAAGCTAATCTGGGTTCCAAGGCTAGTACTAAAGGGGCACCCAGAAGCAAGGGCATGATGTTTAATCGAGGGATAGCTACAGAGACAGGAAACTCAGGAAGAGATCGTACAGCCTCCTCGCACAGTTTATATCCGATGCGCACCATGTCTCTGAATTCCTCTCGGAGAGTATTCCGAGGGTTAAGAGAGTTATATATGTCCATCACCGCTTGAGCTCGGGCCAACACCAGAGCTACTTCAGGCTTCCGAGTCACCTCCGTTACCCTACGGAGGACCGCGTCTCTTTCCTCTAGAACCAAGGAAAGTCGTTCCTCTAGAATTCGAAGTTGATCACGAAAGTCCACCACCCTCTCTTCTAAACAGACTACCCGCGCTCGCTCCAACGACAAACATCTCTCCACATCCAAAGACTTCTCCACCGAACTTTCAAGGCTCCCATATGGGCATCCCGTGCTGTTTTGTTAGTAACCTCAAGCTCCTCTATCTTTTGCCTAGCTAACAGAAGTTCCCTCTCCAGATCATCTTTATGGCGATATATCAACTCAATCTCTGATGAAACTTGATCCCTCTGAGAGGCCACGACGTTGATCACCATAAATAACTGCAAAGGGCAAAAGAGAAGAAGAACGACTAAAATAACAAAGTAAAAATTACTTCCAGAAAGTAAAAGGAAAAGGAACTATACCTCACAAAGGTCCTTACAAGCCATGTCCTGCAAAGAAGACAAGGAAAGGGTACTTAGCACGACACAATCTAATTTATTCAGCAAGCCACTTAAAAAGGTTCGGCAAAAAACCATGTCAGGATTAATTCCAGAGACCCCCCCTCGTCGATGATTCCCCATGCTCATTCCCCCCAGCCTGAGACCCTCTATCCAAAGGAGGTGGTACATGTTCCTCAACAATGTTTACCGCATTACCTCCTAAATCACAAGGAAATCCTCCTTCGAGAAAGCCACTCCTCCCGATAGGCTGAGAACCTAACCCCAATGAAAGGAGCGGACTCAGAGTACCCACAGGTTCCCCTAGTTCTGGAATCCTCTGACAGAGGTTCCCCACCTCTATAATAGGAGGACCTATCATCAAAGAAGAAGGACCTTCCACCAAGGGTCGAGGAAATTGATCCGAAGTCAACCCTAAGCCAAAACACAAAGACCTCGTCCATCCCCGCTGCTTAGATCTCCCCTTGAATCATTACTTAGTGAGATCCTATCAGAAGCCTTTACAGAGAAGAACTCCATTTCGGAACCTGGAAAAAGAAAAAAAAAACAACGAAATGAGTTCCGAATAAGCTATAGAAAACAAATCCAAACCGACCACTAAGCAAAGGAAAATGAGGAAAGTTACGGAAGAAAAAAGTTGGTATGCAGTGGGCGGAACAAAACCCCTCGTGAGGTTGCCCCTTTCTGCAACCCCGCCATAGTAAGAGCATCTGATAATTCCAATAAACCACACACGTCATACCTCTCGTTAAACAATTGGCTATCCCATAAACCCTTAGCTTCTTGAACTACTGCTTTAGGATTAGGTACAACATACCCAGTCCCCAGCGAGTGGGCACCCCCCACGAAGAAGCTAAACCCTCCCGAGGTCTTAAAAAGAAGAAACGATTCTTTCAGTCGTCATGGGGAGTGACACACTGAGTAATGGTCGTAAAGGACTGTCGATGATCCCGATATACGAAACTAAAAAAAGGAAGCCCGCTAGGACAAGGCTGCAAAATAAAAACACTACCCACCCGATAGGGCGTGAGTGGTAAATCCCAAAGTCCGCTACAAAGGATATATCACACGAGATAACGATATGAGTTGGGCGTGAGTTGACTGTGGCATATCTGCCAATACTGAAAAAGCACCTGCAAGAAAGGGTGAAAAAACATACGAAGACCACATCAAATCTGATCCCGAGTACACTGTCATGTACCCCACGGGAGGGTCATAAGCCATTTGATCAGCTCGGGGAAACACGATATCGTACCTATCAAGATTCAAATTGTGCTCTAGGAATAAATGCACCATAGAGTCCAAAGATTACGTACTCATTGCAGACCCCACCTGACCCCCACCTATCAAAGCCCGAGGATTGATGGTAATAGTATTAAACACCAAAAAACGATCTCTCGGAAGGTACACTTCTCTACTCAAAAACGCCTCTCTGATATGGTGTGTTTGTAAAACATCTGCACGAAGCTGCGCGGGGGAAGTTGTAGGAGAAGAACCCCTAAAGATATAAGACATGCCGCCCTCCGTTTGCCTAGAACGGGATGTAACAACATTATCAGAAACGCGACGCACCACACGCATCGAAGTGGATCTCCGAAGGGAAACAACATCACCTTGAGAACGAGAAGAACGAGTAGGAGTCATAACTGACACTTAAGCTTACTCAAGGTAAAAATTTCTTTTCTTTTTTTAACCTAATGTAAGGACGTCAAAGGACGGAAAATGATAAGAAACAAAATGATGGAAGATTCCTTTCAGGCAAAAGTGACGCAGTAACATTCGCTTACGAAATAAAAGTTATCTAAACTTGATAAAAATGATTGTTTAGAGGAATAGGCATATATAGTAATAATATGGGACCCATCCAAAAGGAAAGCCACTCGGATCCCGCGGTAACTCTAACCCATCACAAAAAGACACCAAAGCACACGTGTCACTACCTCCTAAAAGGTTGAGGAGAATAATCCTTCTCAATATCCTTCCTTTAAATAGAAGAAGACACACAACTATTGCCCTAATTACTCTTAGATAGAGTCAAAATTCTTTAAGATTATCCAAGGCTTTAGATTAAAAAAAAGGGAGGAGTTCAAGTTCCCAAAATATAGAAATGCATTACGATTCATTTAATTCGAATAAGTACAAGGATAAAGATGAACAGAAGGACAAATTTCATTAAGAGAAAAAAAAAATACATAATCAAATATCATCACTATACTAAAAAAATGGGGCTTCTAAGACTGAGAGGTCGGGGCACTCGTAGAAGGGACAAAGGGAAGGGCACCCGAGGGACCAGTTATTGATCCCGTTGCTGAAGATGGCAGCGTCGGAGGACGAACAACGGGCCTTGGAACAACAGCAGTGATAGGAACTCGGGCATAGGCGGTAGAGGAAAGAGGAAAATGGGAGTTGTGCTTCACGAAAAGAAAAAAAGCTTGATCCATCGTGGGCTTCTGCATCTCCA
Source organism: Linaria vulgaris (assembly GCA_948329865.1). Lineage (NCBI taxonomy): Eukaryota > Viridiplantae > Streptophyta > Magnoliopsida > Lamiales > Plantaginaceae > Linaria > Linaria vulgaris. Next base: position 54,572,387 of record OX415249.1, on the reverse strand, counting down.
GAATGTTTATCTGGCGCGGATCAGCGTTGAGAGCAATCTTCCTACGCACTTGCCCGAAGCATTGGAGGAACCCCCACAACACGTGCCCTATCAAGTACCCGTGGTTCTTACGGGCATAAATTTCCTGGACCTAGCCAAGGGTCTCCTCTTGGGCCTGTTTAGCAGCAGCGGCCAAATTTTGTTGCAGTTCCTTAGGAGAAGTGCCCCCTGAAACCAGAGTCTTTGCTATCTCCTCCGTAAGAGTCTCCACTCAGAAAAGAGCTTGAGATAGACTCTGCTCCAATTCTTTATGCCTTAGCATTCCCGCGACCTTCTCTTCCTCAAAAAACCCCCACCCTCTCCTTCAAAACCAGACCCGAGGCCTCCATCTCCGATATCGAAGACTGGAGTACCTTATTTTCGGCTCCCAATTCCTGAATCTGCTTCGTGACCTTCGACCATGCCACGTCATACTTCTCCACCCTCTCCTGTAGAGCCCTATTTTCCTTCTCCATCTTCCGATACTGCTCCTCAGCCACAACATCAGTCTTTTACAACTTCTCAACCTCAAGCGCGCCTAAAAAGAAAACAAAAAAATAAGGACCCAAACCTCGGACCCTAGAGGAATGAACAAAAGGAGAAAGGGTTCACGAGTGTAGAAATCCAGTTAGTACATGCCTGAATAAACTGCCACCCATCCATCAGAAGCGAGTTGGTGGAAGGCAAGAATCGGGATATGGTCCCGAGAGCTACCTCAACCTCCCCCGCGCCAAGAACCTGCCCCGAAGCAGGAATACTGGAGGACGAAGGCCCCCTTAACAATACGCCTTCTGATAGCAGAACTTGAGTAACAACTGGACTATCAGACTGAATGGTGGCCAGCGAACTCGGGGTGGGGCGATCGACAAAGTACGGTGCCGCGGTCATCAACTCGTCCAACAGAAAGACCACATACTCAAAAACCGGAACTGAGGGAGGGATGTGAGGATCCGAGGGAAAAGACCCCCCCCCCCTCCAAAAATTAAAAAATTCACCCCCTGCATATCAACCAATACGCCAATAAGAAAACTATTCCCTAACTTATAATCTCCTAAGGGGGGAGGGAAACATCAAACTTAGAAGCTTACCCAAATCAAGAGCACTCTCCATTAATGATACCCCCTCGTCCTCGGTTGTGGGAGCTTTCCCTTTATTTATCAAAGTCACCTTTCATAATTAAAACATAAAATCTCTTAACACATCGTAAAAAAGAAGATCCAGAAAGAACACATACCCTTGGCCTGAACGGTAGTAGCGAAGGGGGGAGTCGCCGAAAGTACATTCACCGAGTCCATTGACGCTGTCGATTTATCGGATGAAGATAAATTCACGATCTCCGAGGGCACGACAGGTAATCCCCCGTAACCCCCATGATAGGATCCGTGGAAATAGAAAGAACAACAATGAGTGGTGGTAATGGCATCCCGCCAACCCCCACGTCGTCCTCCGCCCCCTCTAACGGAAAAGCCCCCACGATGACAGTATCCACCGAAGTCACATCCAAACCACTCTCTTTCGAAGTGTCCAATGTCCCGCTCGATGATCGAGACAAAGCCATCGAGGCAATAGAACGAGTATGCACATGTTCAACATTAGCCTCCGCGGCAACAGAAACTTCAACCTCCCCTGATATCAAAGTACCTTTTGGAACACCTACATCCTCGGGACCTTGCGCCCCACCATAACTACCGACACCCTCCACCGTGAACAGTCCTAAGGTCTTCACTGCAAAAACACCAAGATCAGACAATACACCAAAGAATTTCAAAATTTTACGAAGGCAAAAAGCATACAAAACTTACCAAAGGCGTTGGTACCACCTTCAGGGATAGCCAAAGGCCTCTCAATCCTGTCTATCGGAGCAATATACCGCAAACTCGCGGTCCAATAGATAGCCACGAACTTCTCCGATTCAACCAAAGGCTTAGCCGCAAACACTGGCGAGAACACTAGGGTATCATCCATAACTCTCTCTAGGAATTGGGGCTCCCTCTAAGTATAGGGCATGTCTCACTCCCCCTCGGTAGGGCAAATGTAGAAAAAATTATTTTTCCAGGTACTATGCAAGCTGACATTACCCTCGGAGATGCGGTCATCCTTGCTCCGATGTCTGAAACAATAAAAAGGAGCCCTCCGGAGAAAGCTTCAACTCGAAGATGGCGAAGAATCTCTCCTTCGTGCATTCAATCCCCCTCGCTAAGCACCAAAAAACGAACAATGCTAGTACCGTAAAATAGTTGGGGGTGAGCTGGCTTGTGCACACGTCACATAACTTAAATATCTCACAGTAGAAGGGTGGGAAGAACGAACGTAGTCTCGCCCTCACCTGAGAGTAGTACACGGTAAGGTGTTTGGCGGGAGGAGAATTTCCCCTCTGGTCCGCCGACAGAATTACCACCGTCACGTTCCGACCGGACGTACCGTACTCGAGGCACAAATTCTTAATCTCCTGATGAGAAGCGGGTACCAGCAGTGGCCTCAACTTTTTGGGTAGTTTGGGGAGCGCCACCCATGTCGGACTGTTTCTTAGATTTCTTCGCCTTCTTAGCACTTCCGCCACCACCTGCCCCCATCGCCGCCGTCACGCCTCTCTTTCGAGAAATTAGGGGGCAACCCCCATCACCACGGGGGGATCAGAAGTTGAGGAGAACCCAACAGCGCCGGAGACGGAAGTTGCGGATACCAAGTCGGTATTAGAGAGGGACGCCATTAAAGTAGAGAAAGCTTAAAAAGCTGATAAGTTGCAGAGAAATCTATGGAAGAAGGAAAGAGTAATTGAAAAATTGCAAAGGTGAAAATAAAGTGGAGGAGAAATGGGTATTTATTGTAACCCTAGGCCCGAATGGGTATTAATTACCCACTAAACCCTCTTCACATCCCACGATGCCCCTCTCACACGTGGCCCAACAACACACCCTTCATTAAAAGCCACGTTCTGTAGTGGCACAAGTGCCCAAATAATTCAGACCGTTACACCTCCCACAATGAAGAGACGTAACTGCCCGTTACAATCCCAAGAGACACGACATTAATAATTAATGTCATGAAAAAAAAATAAATAATAATAATATATAAAATAAAAAATACATAAATACGTATATATATCTACAATCAAATAAAAAAAAGAGAGAAGGAGAACAGCGTAACTCCTTTCAAAATTCCTATTGCCTCTTGAAAATAAGACAATATGAATTGGGGGGGGGGGGGGGGGAGGGGGCGCTACTATTAATAGTAGGCTTTTTTCAAAAGCCCCGTACTCACTCCCGATGCCTCCTAAAGCGTCACGGAGATCACCCCCAATGTCGATTGACTTAAATGTTCTTCCGGTATTGGATATACAGTATTTTATCCCCAGCGATAAGTATTTCACAGAGTACACATACCGCGCGAGGTATCGAGAGCTTCAAATAGCCTCACGAGTACCTCTAGGGATACGATACCCTCGTACTTACCTTATCACTCGAGATCGATACCCTCGTGACTCATAAATCCCAAGAGAAAATGAGAAACAAGTATAAAGAAATATAATCTATCGGACAACATCCTCACCTATCGTGAAACAAAGTATCGTGACTCCTTACCTATCGTAACACAAAACACCATGATTTTCACGTATCGTGAACTATCGCAAAGCATAGTATCAGAACAAAAGGAAGCAGTATACGTCAAAGGGAAAGCAAGCAACGTATCGGAACAAAAGGAAGCAATATACATCAGAAGAAAAGTAAGCAAAGTATCGGGACAAAAAAGAAACGGTATACGTCATAATCCTATCCTCTTGAAATGATAAGACTACCCACAAAGTCGACTCAGCACACAGAAGACACATGTCCGAACGTACCCGATGACAAACACACCCGGAAGCTATGTCAGCATCCTCGAAGATGGTTGTCAAAAAATAAAATATTAATTCAATACTTGTTCCCCCAAAATCAGACACCTGTCCCAAAAAAGATCCCACTTATATAAATATTTGCCCCTATAAAAAGGGGACTCCCCGAAAGAAGAAGAGGACAACTTATTTTCTCTTAAAACCCAGGAAAAGGCGTTGTAACCCATTACCCCCTCAACGAAAAGTTCTCACGAAATAAAATAACCGTTAACAATATGTAACTTGTCTATGAATTACTATGTGAATCAGTAGTAAAATCCAATCTCTTAACACATTCACCAACCATCCATTTTATGACCAAGCAATCATCTAATCATCTCCAATTCTGTTCATTAGATAAGTGTTTTCAGACCCGGTCCGGTCACAGACTCGGTGAGGCTACTGGGTAGTGGGTCAACAAGTCGAACTGGTCGGACCACTAGTTGAACCGATTTGTTGACTTTAGTCAACATTCAATAAAAAATATAATAACAAAAATTAATTGTATAAAAAAATTATAAGATTGTTATAAATATTTGAGGTCACTAATATTTTGTTATATTATAAGAAAAATAATAATATGATTATCACAATACTAGGCCTTGAACACGTGACATCCAACAAAATAAGTTCTTGGAAAGTAGTGGAACCGTTGAGCTATGCAACAATATAATAAATAATCCAACAAACTATATATTTAATACAAGCTAAAAGAATATTTTGAATTTTTAAATGTTGGCCAACTGTATCACAAAATTCAATACAAGAACAACAATATGTGACACTAAAATCTAGAAAATGAACTTAGCATTGGACGAAATATTATGCATGGAATTCTCGAATGCATGAAATTCTCGAATGCATGCTCGTTTCAGTGGATAGATCTCGTCGAGATACCATAAATAAAAAAAAAATCGTCCAAAACGGACACTCCTATGCAAAGTTATTGCCTTTCAAAGTTTGTAATTGCCAAAAAATTATGGACCGTCTCGTTATTTCCAGGAAAAAAAGTAAAAGAAAGGGGGGGAGGGGGTGGCGACCGATTCGAACTGGTTCGCCCACGGCGCCTTGCAACCTGCTTTGTGAGTGGAGGCGACCTGACAAAGCCACCGGTTCCTGGTTGAATTGGTTCGACCGGCCGGTCCAGTCCAGTTTCAAAACATTGCATTATATAGCTTTTTTTCCCACATCATCAAAGGTTGTAAAGTCTTGACAACCATCATCGTTTTTGCATTTAAGTGATTCTTGAGAATAATCCACAACTTTATAGGGATTCGATATTTGGGATGTAACCATACTTTTCACTTTATTATTACTTGGACGTGCACTTGCAAACACGTTGGCGAAACATATTCATTGTATTCATCTTATAAACTACACGCTTGCCATGCATCAGCCGCCTGCCGCTGCTAATTGTTCTGATCAGCCTCGACTCTTTCGTAGATGAAGTGTTATACTATTGTACGATTTGAACATTAAATTTCTCTTCCTTTCGCCTTTTGGTCCTCAAGTCTTACGGTTATTCTCTTTTAGCCCCACAACTAACAAAATTTATGTACAACCATCCAGTTCTTGCAAATCGTACTTACAACCCTAACGTTCATAAGGTTTTTAATTTTGGTCCTTCACTTCTTGAATATTTTAGTTTTGGCCCAAAAGTTCATAAACTACACTTTCAACCCCATAATTCTCTAAATTTGCAATTTTAGCCATTTAGGTCTTAAATATTGTACTTTTAGCCGTCCAATTCTTATATATTTCGAAACTTACACTTCAAATTTTGGAATTAGCATTTGGGATTTTATCCCGATTTAACTTGATATTTGGTTTCCCAAGTAAAACATGTGAGCTAACTTGATGTCCGATTTATCGAGATAACCTTTTGGATTGACTTGATGAAATATGGTTCTACTGGATCTATTATTGGTTTTTGGTGAATCATGAGTCTGTCTTTATGTTGATTATGGGTTAAGAAGTTGGGTAGTTTGGGTTATACTCCCGTTTTGAGTCCTTTTGTTATTAGCTCTAATTACACTAGTTAAATTTTGACAAGAGATTTCCATAATTAAAAAGTGGTCAAAATTGAAATATCGATAATATTAAAAGGAAATCCTTGTAGGTAAATAATGAACTTACGAATAACATGACAAGAAAGGGGATTTTTTCGGATTTGGTCCCATAATGTGTACCCGTTCCAATTTTAGTCCCACAGTGATACATTTTCCAATTTTAGTCCCATAATGCGTACCCGTTCCAATTTTAGTCCCACAGTGATACATTTTCCAATTTTAGTCCCACAGTGTACTAATTGTACAATTTTAGTCCCATTCTCTCTAATCCCACTAATAAGTGTCACGTGACCTCACGTGACATCAACAATCCGATTTGCACAAGGGCAAAATAGTCATTTCATTTATTTGTAATAAAAAATTTAAAAAACTAAAAAAACAAAAAAAAAAAAAATAGACCCCCCCTCCTTCCCCGTCGCCCCCCCCCCCACCACCCCCACCCCCCACCCCCACCCCCACCCCGGCGATTTGCAGCCACCACGGCTGCAAATCGCGGTGAATCACCGCGATTCGCAGCGGTGTTGCTGCAAATCGCGGTGATGACCGCAATTTGCAGCCGTGGTGGCTGCAAATCGCGCCACCACCGCGATTTGCAGCGGTAGTGCTGCAAATCGCGGTCATCACCGCTGCAAATCGCGGTGGTGGCGCGATTTGCAGCCACCACGGCTGCAAATAAATGAAATGAAAATAAATGAAATGACTATTTTGCCCTTGTGCAAATCGGATTGTTGATGTCACGTGAGGTCACGTGACACTTATTAGTGGGATTAGAGAGAATGTGACTAAAATTGTACAATTAGTACACTGTGGGACTAAAATTGGAAAATGTATCACTGTGGGACTAAAATTGGAACGGGTACGCATTATGGGACTAAAATTGGAAAATGTATCACTGTGGGACTAAAATTGGAACGGGTACACATTATGGGACCAAATCCGAAAAAATCCCACAAGAAAGTCTACATACAAATGAGTAGCTTGTTAAATACTTGAAAGTTATTCTAATTTATAATGTGCTATTTTTCCAAATAATCGAAAGCAAGCAATAAAAAAATGAATAAATTAAACAATGAATAAAACATAATATTTAGCTTTAGGGGGAAAAAAAAGATATTTGAAACAAACGAGACCCCTACAGTGAGATGACAGAAGAGTAGAGTGAGTCCCCCCCAATGCGATGCGATGAAGAGAGGTCCTTCTCCTCCGTGCCAATGCCTACGATCTCGAGTTATCGAATTCCTCATTCAATCTGCTCAGGTCAATTGCTTGCAATCGTAAAAATAATAGATTTTGTGATTATATGTATATATATAATTTTAATTTAATTTATGCATTGAATGATACAGGAACTGAAGGTTTCCCCAATAGTGAAGTACTCCGCATTGTCACTCTTCGCTGATCGCTTCTATCCAGCTCTCTCTCTCTCTAGGTATAATAATATTAATATGTAATGTATTTATTTCTCATTACGGATACTTGGTATTATTAGATTGATTATATTTATACCGCTGAATTGTTGATTGCTTTGCTTGTCATCAGTTTCATTTTAATTCTACTTTTCCTAATTTGTTCATGTATTTTGTATCTAGTAATAAATAGCACATTTATTGACCAATCTTTGCCTTATTCCTACAACCTGTTAAGACTCCAATGCGCTGACCAGATAATAAATATAGTTACGTTGAGAATGCCATGACCATTCACCAGTTGGTGATAAATACGATGGGAATGTTCGTTCTGAGTATATCGTGACCTGATCTCATTCTATATTTTCCCTTCCGAGTGATTGTTTAGACACATATGGTTGTTTAGAGGAATATGGTGGACAGGAGGAGTTTCGGAGAGCTATGGTGATCTGGTACCTTGTAGATTTCAGGGACAATTCAAAGAAATACTAGTCTCATTATGCATTTTACTTACAAGGTTAAAAACCTACAAGAGTGAACAAAAAAGGTTGACGAGTAAAGAGCTCGTAATAGTACACTAATCTAATCTGATCTACCTAAAATATAACAACAACAAATAAGATCCTTTTCAATTTGGAAAATACTGTAACACAAAATTTTTCGCTGTCAATGCTATGCTCACTTGTTATGTTCAGTAATTTGATTCTCATGTGTGGGGAAATTTACAAAGTTTTGAAGATGGCAAAGGCTCAGTAAGCTGGCTTCTACGTCCCATAGGGGAAAGCAATTTGCAACTCTTTGCCCTTGTTTCAATATGGCTCTCAAGCAAAGTAAGTGTTGATTTTTTATTTATTTATTTATTATATCGCCATTATCAACATTCACCCTTTTTTTTTTTTTTTTAATTTCTAAGTTTGTTATTTGCAGATACACGATACACCTCCGTTGTCTGTCAATAACTTGAAACGCTTAGGAGACACATTTATTAAGGAGCAGCACTACACCAAGAGGGATTTCTTGGAAGCTGTAAGCTCTATGGCTCTTGATGAAATACCCTGCTCTGCTTCATTTTTCATCCTACCTTCACATTATTTGACAACAACAAATATTGTAGGAGATGGTTTTAATGCAGGTAATTTCCGTAGTTTTGCTGTTTCTCCGAGCTATTTCTATTCTGGTCTACCAATTGTCTGAGATCAACTAGTATCTTTCAGGTACTGGAATTTAGAATTGGCACATCGAATATTGCGTTTGGGTTACTTGAAGAACTTCTGAGTCAACTAAAGTAAGCTTCTCTCACAACATCTCTCACAACAGTAACATGTCTCTGCCATTTTACATAGCTCCTTTTCTCATATGTGTTGGAGCATTTTCTAAACTTTTCATTTTTTCTTCTTGTACGGGCTAGGGTAGTTGCACGAGTTGGGGAACATGTTGATTTTGAAGCTTGTATGGATATTATGGACCTGCTCTATGAGAAGGAAGTAACATCAGTTCTTTGCGGTTCTCCCTCGTCTCTAGCTGCGTCTATATTGGTACATTAATTCATTTTCTCAGCTATAGTAAAAATACATTCTACTTTCAGCTTGGACTTGTTTCTAATCGAATTCCCATGTTTTGCAGGTTGCTGCATATGTTATCACAGTACCTGTGCAGATGTGGGAGTTTCCTGTTCTTCCTTGGGGTACGCATTTACTCAATTAGCAAATATTTCATTTTATTACGTACATGTTAGAACTAGGACAGACATCATAAACATTATGCATCATCTACCAAAACGGTTATTATGGAAAACTGATATAGCTTCAATTATAACATTAGATTTGTTTTAATCTTATCAATGATCTATGTCCAAATCCACTAATCATCATCCAATTGCTGCTTTAATCTGTGATCTGATACGCTGCACGGCTAAAAAGGATAAAAAGTGTAAATGATGCTCTGTGTAATTCAGACTTGAGACTTCTGCTAATTATGGGAATTATATCGTGGCTCTTCAAACAATTGCCCTCAGTTTTAACAAGTCTTTTGGAATATTAGTTTTGTATTGAGTCCCATAATAAACCGAGCAACCAGATGTCTAAAGGATAATATATATGTAGATACCTTGCAAGAAATAAGCAATATCAGAAATATCTATTTCCAGTATTTGTAAGTTCAGAAGTTGCTGTGCTGCTATAGCATACATTAATCTCTTCAAGTTCTTAAATGTAGAGCTTGCTGTCAAAACAGCTAAAACAAGTATATAAGCTCGATTGTCCTATTAATGAAACCCTCACAAGGTGTATCATTTGGGTTTAAGAAGTGAATAGTAAGTATGAGAGCCTCAAATTAGAAACATGCTTTTATTGCAGAGGAAGATATGACAAATTAAAGTATAAAGAAGAATGATATTTTGAATACTAGGCGTTACTGCTTCATGGGTTGGTTCGCTCCTTGTCTTAAAACATATATGTATATTTCATACACCTCCACATAGGTTTCGTGCCCTTAGGCAAACACATATACTTCTGGTTTTTGGCGTATATGATTTTTTGATTGATAAGCAATAGCGAGATATCAAAATAATTGTATAGTTTCACATTTCAACGAAAAAGGAAACAAATCAGGAAATAAGCTCAAAAGAATGTAAAAACATTTAGAACTTAATTACCATGAATGAATGTTTTCAGTTCTTTTCTGCAGAAGACATAATATTAAATAAGTCAATTATGTGCAGAAACTCAGATTTTTTGGCAGGAAATTTCCCATAAAACTCATGTCGAGTTTGGATTGCTGACATAATTTCAGTATAAATGGATAGAAACATTATGTATATAGAAACAAAATTTATGTTTCTATATTTGACGATTTGTAATTTTGTTTGACATATACATAATTATTTTCATTTGAATAGTGACTTAAATTTAGATTCGGGGCCGACCTGGCATTGGTTGAAACGGCCTGCCATATTAATTGCATGGAAACGAATTTTCCACTGGTCGTGTGAAAATAAAAATAATCGGAGACTCATTGCTGTGACTTGTGGGGGCGGGGGAAGCTCTTTTGTTTGCATTTGGTTACCTTTTGGTTGAGTAAGAATAATCAACCATAATTAGTGCACCAATAATTGGATTAAAGGAATCATGTAATTAAATTAGTAAGACCACTTACCGACACTATTGACTTACGTCTAGTGATGTATGTATTTGGTAGGTTATGTGTCTCCATCTTCATTTCTGTCTTTCCTTGTTAGCATCCTCTCTCTCACACACACTCACACACACAAAACCTTTTTTTTTTTTATATCGTACCTGTTTAAAGTTTCATTAGCTAATTGTCTCAGCTTAGATGAACCTTTCAGAGTGTCCTACGGTTAATAAACACAAGCCTAGAGTTATTTTGTAACAAATTTGATGGTTTAAGTTTTAGATCAATAATTTACAGTCACAGTATTTTTCACTACACCACTCATACACGCACGCGAGCTCACGGACACACACACACACACACACATATATATATATATGTATGTACTTTTGTTATATGTGTATGCATGCATATGTGTCTGCTTGTGTATATATATTCATACAAGGAAATGATTATCCTTCATGGCCCTCAGATTATTCTATTTAACTGAGCTCTTTAACTCTCCTCACTTTGTCATTTAAATTTTATTTTCATCATCAAGAGTGGTCCCGCTATTCTTTATTTTATTTTCTTTTTTCTTTGTTGATGGACGACTAGACTGCTACTTCTTTCTTTTCTTTTCTTTTTGCTTTGTTGATAGACGACTAGATTGCTACTATCAGGATGCCAATGCCAAATAGATTAGGTGAGAAGGTGGATTTTTTAATATCTTGAATGATAGATGATAGATGATAGATGATAGATGAGTTAATTGATTGTGAAAATGATTATTAGCAGCATCACAAATTTCAAACTTGGATAAAGTGAATGGAGTATATTGTAGTTTTATTCTTTGTATGGGTGCTATGAAATACATTAACCCTTATCCTAATCGTATAACAATTATTTTAGTAACTTTTCTGTTTTAATGTTGTAGTAAAGTTTGCTATCTCGTGCAAAGAAGAGGACATCCTGGATTCTGTAAGACACATCCTGAACCATATATTTTGTCCTGAAGCCGATTAAGGGATTATATATGTAGTGGGTCTGCTGCTGTTAAAGAGAAGAGTAGGACCGCCGCCGGACCACATCTATCATTTTTCGTTGAATCTTTACAAAGACTCGAACCTATTTTCGTCGTAAATCAAGGCTGTCACTCAATAATAGATGTGTGTAACTCTTCTTAGGGAGAGAAGTGGATTCAATTCAAATAGTTCTCGTGTTTCTCTCTCACAAACTTACCCAAATTAAATTCAAGTAACCTATCTGTCGTATCCTAAATCGTTCAATTTCATCTTGAAGTAATGGTAATTCTTTACCATCTCTTTTAATTAGGTTTGTCTTGGTTATGTTGCAATGTTTAAAAAATATTTTTGAAAAAGAATTGAGATTTAATGTACATGTAGTTTTAATATTTTTGACTTATGAAAAAAAAAAGTAGGTATGCAAACATAGGTTACACAAATAATATTTTAATTATTAATGATTATTTGTTGGTTAAGTATCAATGACATTACAAAATATGCCCGCTATGGATTGGGACTTCACAAATTTTCCTTTATTAATTCTGGGATTTTGATAAATGACGACTAAGTAAAAAAATAAAAAAGTTGACTACATTTGCCCACCCCTGGCCAGGAGCACCAACTGAGCACAATATACGTTTCATGCGTATGCTTGCCTGATAATGTTGTCATATGACTTTGCCACGTAGAACTAATAATTTCAAGGCATATTTTACAAATTTTTCTGAAAAAAAAAAAAACTAAAAGTATTATATAAAACATTTTCTTCAATTTCTAAAATGTAAATCGAATTTTATGATTATTATTGTTTATAGGTTCAAATTTATCTATGCTAGTCAAGAAGGCAAATCTTGAAAGAAACAAAAGACAAAATTCCATTTTCTTTTCGCCGGAATTTTATAAATTATTATGTTTAATTAGATTAAAGTATTTTTTGGAGATATTCACAAAAGCTATTGGTGAGAAGAATGGTTATGCCTAAAGTTACGTAATGTGGGATCTGATCTTCGTATGGTGAAGAATGAGAGGGATTAACGCAGTATCCTGCAATAATTATCTAATGTTTTTTTTTTTTTTGCTTTATTAGGTTTTAGTATTAGGTGATTAACACATATATTTATTATATATATTCAATTTTATGGATCTTTTAGTTCCATAAGTTTTCATTCAACAAAATAACGTAACAAAATTTTATTATACTCGGGCCAAATGGTATCAGAGCCATAAAATCCGGGAAGTGTGTAATAAATATAACAAATCTAAACTTCCTACAACTAAAGGACTTCGACACGTTGTAACAGGCCTTTTGAGTTTACTGGCCTGGATTTTCGTTGTCTGATCCAAGCTGTAAGATAATTAGAAGTTATAATCATGAACACAAGTTTTGGAAATATGGCCTCTTCCCAATATCGATAAAAATACTATTTATAGAAAGTCTTTACTAGATTTTAGATTTGCTTATACTATTAAAACTGAATAACAAGTTCTACCTCTTATAAGCGACCAACAAACTCTGCATCTTTTTTTCTAAAAAAACTGTCAATAGACACCTCAACAATATAGGTCTTGTTAAGGTTGATATCAAACCTCTCACTAGAGAAGGTTTAGATACCAGCATATTCGTCGCCCTAAGGGACGGAAGACACCTTAATCTCCATGACTCCTTTCTTGGCTTAGTTGAAACTAGAATTTGTAATGTACCAATTTACTTTAACTGTTATCCTAACTTTACAATTTATCTAAATGACCCTCATATCATGGATATCTTAACACTCAATGTTAAGACTCATAATTATAAAATGAAGCACAAGTCTCATATTTATGAAATATTGTATAGAATACATTACAAAGTTATGAATACATAATTAACGGTAAGAACTATTTACAATGAAAAACCTTGTGGTCAAACTATTTTCTGAAAAATAAATAAATTGAAATCCAATCTGATAGTCCATAAGACTATAGAGTGAAAAAATATTAATCTCCATGAATCTTGGCTTTTACCATCTGGATCTGTTCCTAGAACTCAACCTATAGAAAATACTGATATTGAACAAATTATTCAACACACTGACGGTGCTGTTAATATCAAATCCAATAGACAACAATCTGCAAGATTTCGTGATTACGAATCTTTTGAATCTTTCTCTCGCACTAGCCCGAGGAGAAAATATTGTAGTATCCCTGAAAGATCGAGGCAAAGTTTCAAGGAGTTAGAGTTGAGAACAATTATGCCCAACCAGTTTATGAACAATTTGACTATGATAATTTGAAAAAATTATCTTCCCCCGATCCTTCACAAATCTTTGTTTTAACTAAAGATTTCAACATTAATAAGGATTATTTAAAAACTGACTTTCTTTGTAAAAATAATAAAGCCAATAGAAAGTGGTTTATTAAAACTTTTTTCACTGAACAAAGAAATAACATTCGTTACAAATGGTATAACTATATGGAACAAAGCAGTCATAATATTCTATTTTTTACTTATTTCTTTGGAAAATATGGTAACGACAAATTGATGGTTATCCAAAAGATAAGTCGTAAATGGACAAAATTTGATGGTTCACAAATTTACCTTGAATATCCTCCTCTCGAGGAATCTGGGGTTATGATTAAAGATCATATTATAACATGCCGTCCTTTTTTACTACTCCCATTGATGCCAAAGAACCAGACTACCATCTCATCCGCCAAAACAATTTTACTAATATGTCCTTACATATTCCCGAGAAACAATTGGAGCGAATAGAAAGCAAAAATGATAGTATACAACAAGAACTACATCCAAATGTTAAACCCCTTCAGGAGTCTACATCTTCCACAACTAAAAGTGACATTTTAAAATTTCCTTTTAAAATAAATGAACCAAAACTTCAGAATAATGAACTTCTTGAAAGAATTCATACTAGACTTGAGGACTTAAGTATTAATAAAATTAATACCTTAAGTCATTCGAGTTATTATTCTGAAAGTGAGTATGAGACATCTGATGTTAATGTCTTAAATCTTATCACTAAGGTGGGAGGTATCTCAAAAAATTTCTATCCAAGACCTAAGCCACCCAATGTTTAATTTGAAAAAACTCACCAACAAAAAACCTTTAGTGGTTCCGCTATTTACGAGTGGAACATTGATGGTTTGGTAGAATACCAAATCCTTAATTTATGCAAACAAATGGCTATTGCTGCTAATATTTATAAAGAAGCATCTAAGACTTTTGAATGGATGCAAATCAGAACCTAATATTAGGTTTTAATGGCCAATTAAAAGGATGGTGGGATAATGCTTTAACCATCGAAACAAAAGAGAAGATATTCCAACGTATAAAAAAGGATGATGAGGGAAACTCTATTTTTGATATACAAAACAATATTATCCCTAGCCTCTTGTCTTATTTACACTATTGTTGTTAACTTTGTTGGAAGCCCACAAATTTACCAAGAACGAAATACCGAGATACTACAAAATTTGAAGTGTCACCATTTACAAGATTTCAGATGGTACAAATTTGTTTTTCTCACTAAAGTCTTTGAAAGAGACGATCCCAATAACTACTATTGGAAAGAAAAATTTGTTTCTGGTCTACCTAAGCTCTTTGGCGAGAAAGTCCGCGATAAAATAAAAACTACACAACAAGATATTTCTGATTTACCATATGGAGAAATCATTAATCATGTTAATATTACGACTCTTCAATTATACAATGATTTGAAACTCAAGTCACAACTCACAATTGAAGTCTCAGAATAATATTAAAACAAAGGAGCTTGGGAACTGGTGTGAACAATTCGATTTTGAAAAGTTCAAACCACCAATTAGTCAAAAGTTTCACAAAAACCATCAGCACAAGAACCATCACCACACATACAAATGACCAAATTCCAGAAATAAAAATTACTCGTTTAGAAAGCCTTTTAAAAATAATAATAACTATCTCAAAACCTCTATAAACAAAATTATTTATCATAGGTTCAAGAAACCTGAGCACTATGCAAATACTTGCAGGGCCAGGAACAAGGTTTTGTCTCTAGAAATTGAAGAAGATTTAAAAAAACTTTAATAAATCTCATCGGACAAATAAATCCTGAAGAAGAAAGTGATGAAAGTCAATTTTCAGATAATGAAATTGGCTTAAACCAGGTACGATATGATTCAGAAGATGAAATTCAGAGTTGTATTTGTAAACCAGGTATGATGGTTTGCAATTGCGATAAGAAAATAAATGTTCTAACTAAAGATAATCAATTTGAATTAATATTTGAAATGCTTGAAAAAGTTAAGATCCTGATACTCAAAGCTTATACTTAAATAAGCTAAAAGATATAATAACAAACAAAGAAGAAACATTCCAACCTATTAAAACTCATTCATAAGACAGAATTTCAAGATATTATAAAGTCTTTTAATTCTTCTTAAAATAGTCCAACAAGATCTTTTAATCATAAGAATTAAAGATCACATAAATGAAGAAGCTAACCAAGATGATGAAGATAACGAAGAAGAAAATTCATTTATCAATGTTATTAGTCGAGTATCATTTCAAAAATGGCTCGTCCAAGTCACGATTGTTATCGAAGACCATTGCAGACTATTGCTCTTATGGATTTTGCGGCAGATATGAATTGCATTGAAGAAAAACTTGTTCCAACTAAGTATTTTGAGAAAATAAAATAAAGATTGTCCACCGCTAATCACACTCTATTACAAATAAATTACAAATTATCTAATACTTATATTTGCAATGATGGCGTATGCTTCAAAACTTTTTTCGTCCTTGTTAAAGACCTTAATGCTGATGTTTTCCTTGATAGCCCCTTCATCCAAATGCTTTATCCTATTAAAGTAGATATTCTCGGTATCGAAACCACTGTCCTCGGCAAGAAAGTTCTTTTGAAATTTCTATTCCCTATCTCACAGAGAGATGTTAATGCTCTGCAAACTACATGAATTTACAAGAATAATCTAGAAAACAAACAAAAACATATACTTTTCCTCAAAAGAGAAGCTAATAACTTGAAAACTGCTGGAATTTACATAAGTAATTTGGCAAACAAACAAAAACAAATACGTTTCCTCAAGGAAGAAGCCAATTATAAAAGAATACAAGAACAAATGCAGGCTAGAACTTTCCAACAGAAAGGATTTTCCAGAATAGCATGGAAAAACAAATATGTTCAGAATTACCTAATGTCTTTTGGGATAGGAGGAAACATTTTGTAACGCTTCCTTATGAAAAAATTTTTGATGAGAAAACTATTCTCACTAAGCCAAGGCCTATCTAAATGAATCAAAAGACCCTAGAACATTGTAAAAAAGAAATCAAAGATTTATTAGACAAGAAAATTGTTCGGCCTAGTAAATCTCCTTGGTCATGCTTTGCCTTCTGTGTACAAAAAAATGCAGAGTTAGAACAAGGTACTCTCAGACTTGTCATAAACTACAAACCTCTAAAAAAGGTTTTACAATGGATAAGATACCATATTCCCAATAAATCTGACTTATTAAAGAGACTTTAGGATGCTAAGGTCTTTTCCAAATTTGACATGAAATCAGGATTTTGGCAAATCAAATTGGTGAAAAAGACAAATATAAAACACCTTCACAGTTCCTTTCGGACAATTTGAATGGAATGAAATGATATTTGGATTAAAAAAATGCTCCGTCCGAATTTCAAAAAATTATGAATGATATATTTACACCCTATACAAAATTTTCAATAGTTTATATTGATGATGTTCTTCTCTTTAGTCAAAGTATTGACCAACATTGGAAACACTTAAACATATTTCTAAAAATAATAAAAGAAAATGGCTTAGTTATTTCAAACAAATATCCGCTTTTTAGGGCATCAAATTAGTGAAGGAACTATAGTTCCTATCCAGCCATCTCTCGAATTTGGTGACAAATTTCTAGATGAAATTAGAGATAAAAACCAATTACAACGATTCTTAGGAACTTTGAACTATATCGGAGACTTTTACCCCAATTTAAGACAAATGTGTAAACCCTTATTTGATAGATTGAAAAAAGATCCACCATTTTGGAGTAACAAACATACTCAAATTGTTAGAGAGACTAAATCCAAGGTAAAAATACTACCATGTTTATCTATTTGTCACCCAAATACTCCTAAAATAGTCCAGACAGATGCGTCTGAATCATGTTATGGTGGTATTCTTAAACAGAATTAATAACCAAGAAAAAATTATTCGATATCATTTTGGAGCCTAGACCGGAGCACAACAAAATTATTCTACTATAAAAAGGAAATGTTTTCTATGGTGCTTTGTATTTCGAAGTTTCAAGATGATTTATTAAATCATTTTTTTTTTTACTCAAAGTAGATTGCAAAGCAGTAAAAGAGGTTTTAACAAAAGATGTTCAAAACCTAGTATCAAAACAAATCTTTGCTAGATGGCAATCAATACTTTCTGTTTTTGATTTTGATATTGAGTATATCAAAGGAACTGACAATTGTATTCCAAATTTTCTTACCAGGGAATTTTTGCGAGGATGTCCGAACGAAAGCAAGTAGTTTCATTTTCAAAATCTAGTTCACCCTCAAAATCCAATTCACCAGGAAGCCTTTTTGGAACAAAACAAATTACAAACCCACAACAATTTCTCTCCCAAACTACCCATACAAAACCAATTTCCGCAAAACCCTTACAAACAATTCCACAAAAAATGCCTATGACCACATTTTCCAAGCTACAAATAGCTTTCGATATATGCAATAAATTTTCACCTATGTCACAAAAAATTGCAGTAACCCCTTTTCCATCACAAACAAAAGCCTCTCTACCAACATACAAACAAACTGTCTTACAGACACAAACCCAATTGTCCCCCGAAGACTCCCCTTACGAACAAACAAATTGGGTCTATTTTCATTGCATTATCGAAGATGAATGGAGACCCCAAAAACTCCCACAAACACAAAGTGAAAAGGTAGACTTGTTATCCGACCTACTCTTTGACAATGAGTATTTCAGGATCTATGAAGATCCTTAAAAACTCAATAATTTTATGAGCATATTCTTGTTGTCACAAAATCCATTCATATAGAAAATAAATTACCAAAAGGACACCCTTCTACTTCGACGACCATTGAATATAAAAAAATATTCATTAACAAAATTATTGGCCCCGCAGAATAGGGTAACCCTTACAACACAAACACCTACAAAGGATCAGGAGTTTGTTTAACATATTTCGATTACATTGAAGCCTGGGTAAAATTTCTATTTTTCCAATAAACGAAGTTCATGCCATTTCAACATTCTTCCTTTTAGGATTTTTTTTTTTGCTGAAAATACAAAATTCCCAAATTGGTTTCAACATTGGCGGGAAAACTTTGGCCCAATGACGAAAATCTTCCCTCCGGAAGTTATTGAATCATTCGGGTATTTTCAGAAAAATTATCACAATACTTGTCCAGATTACAAATGTTTCATATTACTCAGATTCTATTCAGAATTCCATATAACTTGGATTCTAAAAATAGAACAAAGATTACAAAATTCTCCATCTGGACTGAGCCTCTTAGTAAAAGTTGCACAGGTGAAATGGTGGAACAAGATGAACACGAAAAAATTTCAAATTTGGGAGATAAAGAAGTGGTTTCTAGATAACAAATGTTTCAGTTGAAAAACATGAAAAGTTTTTGGTAATGAAATAAAGTTTTTAAACACAAATAGCTACTGCCACATCTTTGGAAGAGGTCAAAAAATTACTACAAACTACAAGTGACGATGGTGGACCATCGACCTCAGTTCATCTAGATGATGACCATGAAGATGTTTGCTACGGGATATTTTCCCAGTTCCTCACAAATAATTTACAATGTAATTTTCAGTTTACAAAATTCACTGATGTAATTTCGAATTTGCAAGATAAAAAAAAGTACAAAAAAATGACAAAATTCAAAATACAAAATATTCAAAAGAAGGCAAAAGAGCAGTCAGTAGAAAGAACAAAACTGTCTGAATGAAAAAACAAAAAGGTGAAAAAGCCAGTTTTCACTACTCATGAAAAGCAAAAGATTCGAAGTCAAAAGTGTAAGACAAAATAGCACTACCTCCACTTACCCCATCATGCTAGACAAGTCATGAACCACCAACTCAGACTTGAAATTCTCAATTTCAAACTCGAAACAATTGAAGATTTCTGCCTATATATAGGAGCATTGAAGAGGAAGAGAGGGCATCAATTCTCGAAGTCTAAAACTACTTTCATTTTTACAGCTTTCAATGTGAGTTCAAATAGTTGGAAAAAATAGTGAGTGTTTCATTACAATGTTTGTTCATTGTGTAATCAATATTGTACAATATTTGAGATATCAATAAATCCTTCCAAATTATAAAGTTCATCAAGTAAGTTCTCTGTATTTTCCTTATTTACTATATATGTTCAATTTTATGGATCTTTTATTTCCATACATTTTCATTCATATATTATACTCTCTGACCAAATATATATATATATATATATATATATATATTCATTTGTCAGTACATCCAAAGTAGTATTGTTTTAGACTTTTAGCTATGATATTTTATTTAACATGTAGTATTTTAAGTTTTTAATCTTACGTTTGATTGATAAATATTTTTTTTCAGCTTTAGAATGAAAAAAATATTTTATTTAATATATAACTAATTAAGTTTTAAGTTCTGAATACATAAAAAAATTCGAGGTCTACATGTAGTAATTCTTTAAGCGGTCCTTTCATAATATTCAAACATGAGGGTGTTGTTTTTAAAACCTTAATCCCTCTGTTTAGAGAAAAAAAACCTTTAGGGATTCCTATGTAAGTATTCAAATAATAGAAAGGATTATATGATTAAATTTTGGTAGGCCAAAATATACACATGACGAATGAAAACAATACACATGGCGACTACGCTTATGAAAAAGGCAAAAATGACTTTTACTGAATAAACGAACCTAAGACCGAAAAACAAGAAAATCGATTGAGCCTATAACATATGACATTTGACGTATGTTGTATGTAAATAAGGGCCTTGGCTCATCACGCGAGGCCCAAACTGACTCCTACAACTTAGGAAGCTAATCATCTATAAATACCCAGCTAATCTTCATTATTAATAAGGACACTTTTACTGAATCACTCTCATATGACATATTGAATACGCCTTATAGCATACGCCATATAGCATATTAGTTATCGCATCTGACATTTAGCGTATGACACATCGAGAAGCACCTATCCAGATACGTTTCTATAACTCCACACGAGCTATAATACACTTCTAAGCTCGCCCTAACATGCATCAACTGACTTAGGCATCAGAGTGCTTACGCTAGGTCTGTCCCAACCTAGTTAATGTGCCGCGTATTTCATTGCAAGTTTCTCGAACTCAAAGCTAGCTCAGTACCAATAGGGAGCTTGAGTTTGGCGTGGAGTGCTTAGCCAACAGACAAAATCCTCACGCATTAGTGACGCCGTCTTTGGAAAATCATTAGGTGCAATGTAGAAAAAGCACTATGTTCTTCACTATGGCAAGGTCTAGAAGAGCAACTAAAAGAGCCAACGTCATTACGGCTACTTAAATGCGGGACATGTTGAAGGGGTTACTGAAACTGTTCTTACACAACAACGTTACGAAGCTACGATAGCAGCCTCTGAGCCTACCAACTAGGCTGCACTTGTGGTAGGTTAACCGTAAGTTAAACCACCTTAGAATTTGCTACCATCTCAACGGGTGGCTCACTCATCCAAGCTCTGCAAGCGTCTTATTGTGCGACCTATAGATCTAGCTATAACAAGAGCACATATACAAATTGACTCACTTGCAGTCTCTCTAGAGCAGATGCGCTACTGCATGTATCTCTTAGATCAAATGGAGCACATTCGTGCTCTCCGTGCCTCACATATCATACATCATCAATGTGAGGGTCATGCTAATGACCATCGACGCATGATGGACGTAGAGACGTTGATGAATGTAGAACACCTAAACCACATGAGAGGCAGAAAAAAATGTAAAGGTCAACTTCTATGACTGAGCTCTAATGACCAGACACTATGATAGGAACAATAGATATGAAAGAAGGGAACTCAACTCGTTAAGTGGAGTTACCGCCGTGAGCATGCCTGACTAAGACACAACGAGGATAGAAGAAGACTTTGGCTATAATCATAGTTGTAAAGGGTTGTTGATGTGTGACGATGCATGTAGTGTAAATAGGATGTATGCAATGAATGTGACACATACGTGTTCGCAAGTGCACGGTCAAGTAATAATAAAATAAAAAGTATAATTACATTCCAAGGAAGTTGTGGATTAATTACTAGAATTACGTAATTGCGGAAATAATGACCTTTGATTGTGTTTGATTAAAAGCTATTGGATGAACATGAATGAAAAGCTATACTAATGAATTCTCCGTGAATACAAAATTAGGCTAACTAATGAATGTAAATGCAATGTTATGCTAAAGAACATAATTGAAGAATGATTGGATGATATCTTTGATTTTAAAATAAATGATGGATGAATGTGTTCATAGTTCGAGTTTCACTACTAATTCATCTATTAATTCATATGCAAATTACCTATGATTTTTTGATATATTAAGCCTTGTTTGAGCTCTTCTGTGTCCAATGGATCCGTGATCTATTGCCGGACATATCATGTACTACACATCCTTAATTCTCTAATGACCTTTCACGTTAGCATACTCAGTTCCGTTATCATCTATGAAGAGAGATAAGTCTGCACTCAAATTTACTCATCTACTCGTACTAATAAAGTGTACGTAGCAAAGATTGTTTCGTGATATCTGAAGATGTGCATGATCACGTTAGTATATCAATGTCAAAACCACGTTTATACATGAACAATTTAATATCTACACCTGGTGGTCCCCGTATTGTTGCTTCCTTTATTCCAGCGAGAGTTAATCCTAACATGAAACATATATAACAAATCAATCTTGCCATATGAACTCCTAACACAGAGTAGTTTAGCTACTCACAATATTAAGTTAAACAACATAATTGAAGAATAAATATCAAGAAAACTTTACCGATCCAGTGGCACGTTGTTGCTTTCAATCTTATGGACTCATTTGCTTTGTCTTCTTCTTCACTAATCTCTGCTCTCTTGACTGTAAACATAAAACTAATGGAAGAATGCGCTTAATGGTGTTTCTCTAGAACTCTCTTCACACTTTTCTCTCAATCCTCTCCTTTTTGTGGCACAATGATATTCTCTCTTGCACACTGGACACATTTTAGAGTGTTACCAAACCCTAGGTCAACACGTTCATAACATAAAAACTATAATAGAAGAGGTCAGCCACCACGATAGGCATTGAAAAAATTCACTAAACACATATCCCATAACTAAACCCCACCATTCATTCACCGCGATCATTGTTTGAGGAGAAAGGTGACTTAAGCAAGATCATAACCGTTTGTAGTAAAGCAAAAGAGAATCGAGGAGAAGACATGCCGACATCTCCCCGAGATCAAGAGTTTAACTTATTTTTGTTTTTTAATTTCTTATGATGTTCATGATGAATTATTGTCTTTAATCGTCAATCATGAGTAGCTAATTTACCTAATGTTTAGGATATGATGTAGTTATCTCAATAAATGCACCTAGAAACTATGTTTTGATTACTTCTAAAAACGTCTGATTTTGTGGATCTTGATTGTTACTTATGCTACTTGGTAAATTTAACACGTATATGTTTCTAGGAAGAATTGTAGTGATGCTAAACTATCTTGTATTATCCGAATTATTCGTAGGAGGCTGTCAGCGGCAACACTTGCACAGTAAATTACACAAACAAATTTCTAAACCTTCGTCGCCAGCGTCTCACGAGAAATTTAGATCAATTTGTTAACTCTGTTCTTTTCATAAACACTGTATGAATCGTTGACACAGTGAACTTTTGGATGGTGAAGCAAACCTAGCGGTCTAAAGAAATTCATGGATTTCCCTTTTTGAATGAGAATTAGCTGAACCGCACATCAAAAGTATCTCATTCTAGGCGCCACATATACTTTGTCAATTGAGTGCAAGTTGGTTCTGCCTTCCAGGTTGGTTTCCACGTCATACTTTTCGCTTGTTTGCTAGATGCTAGAATGCGATAGTTCACTATCTTGGCCAAATGGAAAGGTTCAAGGTGATATCCAACCCATTAAAAGATAAACTTCTTTCCCAATCAAAGAATCAATTGTTTAGTGGGAGAGTACACTGTTGCTAGAGGACTCTTTGGGCGTTGTGAGAGTGCTTCATTTATCATGTTAAATTGAGAACAAAACAAGAATCAATAGAAAGCGGCATTATATAAGAACATTGGTATTTGGTCTATGATATACCTGCATTCGAGAATAATGAATTCTCAATCCTAAATACGACTTTCTCACCTGCAACACAATAAAATCAATCAAATCAAATATGCATTCTAGTTTAATTTAGTCCTCTAACTTAGTAGTTTGTTAGTTTAATACCTTATCTAAGTTCCATCAATCCTCTAGCATAGAATAAGCAGTAATTGTCTTTATTTACTTCCACTCCTAAATAGATAGACATTCTCTTGGGTTTCAATAATTGGCATTAATATGCTTTTCATTTTATTATTACTTGACTGTGCACTTGCAAACACGTAGGCGTAAGATTTATTGCATACATCTTACTTATACTACACGCTTTTCCACACATCAAGTTTTTGGCATCGTTGTTGGGGAATGACGGTATCTGGTAGCAATTTGATTCATTTGTTAGTTTTGAGAAACACTTACTACGTTGTTCTTATTTTAGGTGACATTGCTGTATGGCACAGAGGGATAACCAAACACAATTTCCTTTTGATCTAGAGATTGTGAGAACTTGCAGACATAACCTAAAAAAATATTCAACATGTCTAATAGAGAGGAGGACTCAGTCACACCAGCAAGTACATAAACCAATGTGACACAACCGAGATAACTACCACCAGTTGATGAAGGATAAGGCTAACACATAGGCCGAGGTTTTCATATCCGACTATCTAGACCTTTTGAGACACTACCTGCCCTAGAAGGAAAGGGGTTATGTATAGTACCAAACGTGGATCACACACTGATGAACCTAACTGCATTCACAATGATCAATTCGAACCAAGTTGAAGGAGAAGCCCATGAAGATCTTAATTCTCATCTCAAAAAATTCATTGGGATGTGTAAAGTTTTCGGGATCAACCAAGACGCATCTGTATTGAAACTCTATCCATGATCACTTATGGGGAATGAAAGAGGCGGGTGAATGAGCTACCCATAAACAACATCGACAAATGAGAGAAACTGGCATGACTATTCTTAGGACAAAGCTGTTCACCAGCTAGAACTGCCAAGATGAGAAGCGAGATAGTCAATTCCGTCAAATGGATGAAGAATCACTGTCAGAAGCTTGGGAACGATTCACAGGGATGGCAAGGAAGTGACCATAACATAAAAGGTCTTACCCCATAAATTCCATAATGGACTTAATACGGGCAACATAAACACGCCAAATATTAGTATTGGAGGATGATTCATGATTAGAACTGATGAAGATGGATTAGCATTATTGGATGCAATCGTTAGCAACATATCCAAGTAGAGCATCAAATGAACACCAACGAGGAGAAGTATAAGGATACATGAAATGGACGCAATCACATAATTGACAACACGTGTAGAATTTTAACACACCTCTGATTGCCTGTACCACTCGTGGAGGAAATCATCAAAATCACTGAATATAAAGTAGTGAACATATTGATGCACCAAAAAATAACTATGCGTGAAACTATTCGAGGCAAAACTACCCCTACTCGAATATCTACAATCCGAGATGGAGAAATCACCCAAATTTTTCTTCAGGCGGTCAACTAAATCAATAACAAAGAGCAATGATACACATTAGAAACCGCCATGATTTTAGCCAACGGAGAGGAAGTGTAATCTTGAAGTAACCATGCCTAATTACATGGCAAAGATCGATTCAAGGATGGAACAAACTGAAGTAAGATACCAAAGCATTGACACATCTTTGAAGAACATTGAGAAATAAATTGGGCAAGTTGTAAACCAACTGAGTACTCGATCAAACGGATCACTACCAAGCAACACTAAGATGAATCTAAGCGAAAAAAGTGAATGTGATCTCAACCGAGGAGGACATTTTGGGCAAAACATATGAACCTGTGCTGAAGGAGTACTATCCACGAATTCCATATCCATCAAGAATTCAATCACCAATTCAATTTGCTGTGGTGTTCAAAGAATCGTCAAGATCCATAACACTTGAGGAAGAAGTTACACATGTACATGAGTACGTGAAATACTTGAGTGATGTAGCATTGATGACGAATACATTAGAAGAGATAGAGATGTGGAACATTTTTGCAATAAATTGGCCGACAAGCTTCCAACCAAGCTTAAGGATCCAAGGATACCATAAAGTAGGCCATCAATGTATGATCTATCGAAATAAGGTGAAGAACCTATTGGGCGTATATCTGATAAAGTAGGTCGCAGTGTAAGCCCTAACAAAATATATAAGTGAAGGGATTATTGGGCGAATATCCCATAAAGTAGGCCACCGATGTAAGCCCTATCGAAATAGACTAAGTGAAGAGCATATTTGACGAATGTTCCATAAAATAGGCCACCATTGTGAGCCCTTACCTAAAGAAATAAGAGTGAAGAGCCTATCAGGCATATATCCCTTAAAGTAGGCAATTGACGTAAGCCCTACCAATAGAAGCTAGGTAAAGAGCCTATTGAACAATTATCAATAAAGTAGGCGATTAACGTAAGACCTACCAAAATAAACTAGATGAAGAACCTAATTGGAGAATATCTCATAAAGTTGGCGTACTAGTAGGTCCTGCATTTGAAAGCTAGGTAACAAACCCATTCGACAAAAATCCCATAAAGTAGGCCACTTACGTAAGCCCTACATTTAGGATCCGAACAAAGAGTTTATTTGGCAACTATCTCATAAAGTAGATTAGTTAAAACACTATAGAATGAAGAATTTACGCAACACAAAGCTATAAAGAACCGGTGGAAAGCTTTACAAAAATAGAAAATTCGACGAACTATATCGGAGGTGGGTTAAAAGCCCATATACCACCATGAAAGTGGATGAAGAGCGTAATCGTGAACTCGCCTTTGGAAGAAACTGTCAATAGCTAACACACATCTTTGATTAAAGACAAACTCACTCGTGTGGAATGAAAAGTTCTACAACTCAAATGTTTGGATGCCTTTGGCTACACAAGTAAAATCCCAATCTCTTACATGCATTAGCAAATACGAAAGTCAATTGGAAGCATAGATAAATGCAAAGGACCAACCATTGTCAAGATAGATATCCAAAACTCCGCATCTCACTAAGTTGGAAAAAAATTTATGTTCCAAACACACATACTCCAAGTCTGACTACTCTACATTCCACTGGTGTGTCATAATTTAGCAATAACACATGGCACAATGCAAAGAAGCCACCAAAATATTGACTTGGCGATAGAGTGTCTAAAGGTTGAAAAGGGTGAAAGACAAAATTATGCACTACTTTTTCTATTCACTAATAGAAGGGGGTAAAAGGAAAAACTAAGCGCTACTTTTGAAATTTACTAATATCCTTATAAAATGAACCAGGCCAGGAGCCATATGCTACTAAAAAGCTGGTGGCGTTCAGTTTTGAACGCAAATTATTCTGACATATATAAAGAAAGTTATGGACAAAGCTGTGAAGTCGCGCATGGATGAAACATAGTTTGAACTCACTTATATGTCATAAATTGGTGGATAATTTCAAAACAATCCCCAAATCGACCTATACCTAGAATATTTGAAAAATAGCAAAAGGCCCCACATTCAACCTCCACTTGAATAAAATTTACGTGTCGAGCAACACATTGCTCATCCTACAAATTCAGGGACTACTGGTGTGCCAAAATAAATATGTGACGAATAAAAATAGTACATGTGGCAACTGTGATTACAAAAGGGCAAAAACAATTTTTACTGCATAAATGGACCTAATACAAAAAATAGGCCAATCTGGATAAGAAAATTGACCTAAGTCTATGAAATATGACATATGGCGTATGACCTATCACGTGAGGCCCAAATACACTCCTATAATAAGAAACTAATCATCTATAAATACTCGACTAATCATCATTAATACTTAGAGAGTTGCTCTCATATGACATATAGTATATGAGATATTGAATACGACTTATAATATGTCTTCCTTAACGTATGCCATATAGCATATGAGTTGTATGACATATGGTCAACAACTTATCCAGATTACGTTGCAATAACTTCACGCGACCTATAACATGCTTATAGGCTCGCCCCTCAATGAGCATGAACTGACTTAGGCATCAAAGTACTTACGTGAGTCAACCCCTGTCTAGTTCACGTGCCTTGATTTTTACTGTAGTTTCCTGAACAAAGCTAGATTAAGACTAATAAGAAGCTTGAGTTAGTTTTACATAAAGTGCATAATCAGCAAGCAAAATCAGCCTGCATCAAACCGTGTATTGAAGATGTAGAACCGACTCTCCCAAAAAAGGTAGTTCTCGAGAAAAATAGAGAAAATACCTTAAGAAGTGGATTTGAAATCTGAATTTGGGAGAAACAAGCTTTGACGTCAAAATTTTGAAATTAGATCCAAAAAATATTTGAGTTCATGAAACTTTCAAACTTTAAGCCACAATTGATCTAAACAGTGTCTAAATCTTGATGTTCACAAGAAAAAGAAAAGAAAAAAAATAAAAAAAATTCAATTGAGTTTTGATGACAAAATAAAATCTACTATTTGATTATGTAAGTATGCAAAGTATTTTTACACGTGTCAACAAAAAGTTTCACTATCGTTCTACAGCTTAGCGTGCAAAGTAGTTTAGATTAATTGAAACGCTAAAATTTTGAAATATCTACCGAGTATAATACATGGACTTTCTGATGATGGAGCAAAATTCCAGTATTGTGTACTAGCCTGCATGTTTATGTCATGGAGCATTAGTAGCGCAAAATTTGTCCTTGAAAATGGTCCTCTGCAAATTTATTTGGTTAAAATTACAATGCCTAATATTAGCCCATTTGATATCATTGCTTGATTTTAGTCCTTTACTTGTTGTATTTACTTATGTTTTTTGCACATTATTTTTGCCACATTGGCATTTAATCTCCTGAAAATGTTCTTTGTGCTTGTCTTAGATACAACAACAGGTTGATACCACGACACTAACCTTTTACGTGACAAGGGGAGGGGGGGGGGGGGGGGGGGGAATTGATAAGTCCAAGTTTCTGCATCAGTTGCCACTGGATGTACGACTCACTCGACTGCAATATTATAGTGATAAATATGAAGGGTTGCACTTATAGATTTTGTTGTGATTTATGAAAACCGAGTTGATATACAAGTGATATACTCAAAAAAATAAGTTTTCATATTACATAGGTTTTATAAGATTGTGTGTTACAATCCTTGCTAGCTTTCTTATAAGAGATTAGAATCCGTAAAGCTGGTCTTTTGGGATGAAGAATCCGAATTGTGAGGAAAGAGGATTCTAAAGGATCGAAACAAATATTAGAAAAGCTCCCTATCAAGGTGAAACTTGTTGTGTACGAGATTGCAATGAAGGAATGTCTTTGCAATTTTTCAAAGACGCGTACTATTGCCTATAAATACAATATTCATGATCAAGACTTAATTACACAACTTGAGACATAAAAGCAACAAATGTCTATCTGTGTATAAAAGAGGTCGTGAAATTATAGGTTGCCAAATATATCACATCCCGCATAGTCTCTTTCAAAGAGTTGATATCAGCCCGTCACAAAGCCGAGCATGAGGCTCATAATTTCCAGCCAATGAGAGGTTTGCACATTAAGGTCAATTTAAAGACAATGATAGTAAGTGGATCAACAACACGGTAGACACAGAGGTATTAGGTTTTAATAAACTAATTTTTGTAACATCCATCATCCTTATAGTATGATTACTGTTTTGGCTTGGCTTTGTAATTAAGTCTATTGGTCGAACCAAGTAAAAAGTCTTCATGTTGTTACTTTATCATTTCATATGCATATTTTAGGTTTAGTTGCAACTCAATGTGAAATGGCTAACTAAAACTAAATAACATGGTTAAAAATAAACTTTCATCCTCCAAATTGAACCGGGATTCTCAACCCACCTTCAAAATCTCTGATTCTCAACCCTAACAATCCTCAAAAGGCATTTTGTATGTGAACTACATATATATGGTGAAATTAGGGTACTTATTTTTGGGATGAAACGAGGTTTGGTCAAATTTATCAGTTTTTAAGGTGAAGAAGAAGGCTAATTTGAAGGTAGAGCGTGATTCAAGGTTCAATTTGGAAGGATTTTTCAAAAAAATTACTTCAATCTAAAGTTGTAAATGAATTAGGATTCACATTTTAGGGCTCATCAATTTAGGCTTTATTGTTAATTTTCAAATCGAGGGTTAGTCTTATGAAATTACAATAAAAGAAGGCGTAGAGGGTAAATTACGTGTGTGTAAGCACAAATGTCTTCGGGCGTGTTCTTTTAGGCTAATTATGAGCTAAGTCACCTAATCCTCCATGTTTAGAAAGTTGCAGGCGCACTGGTCTCGCACTGGCGACTTCAGTGCCCGTGCTTCGCACTAAGACGCTTTACAAATTCTTAGTTCTCGCACTAAGATTTCTTAGTTCTTATGTATAAATCTAATGAATAATCATAGAAAATTGGTAGAAGATAAACAAAAGAGTGACATTGAAGAAGAGTTGAAGCAAGAGGAGAACAAAATTAAGTCAAAATTTAAATAATTACAAAAAATTGGAAGTGATTTAAGGCTGATACCTTTGTCTTCCCACCATAATAATTTAAAAAATATTATATAAAATGAATAATCATTAGAAGTTATGTATTTTTCTTTATTATAATCCATTTCTTTGTGTGAGAATTTTATACATACTTTTATTTTATGTGTTTATAATATACTAGTTTAGGTAATAACTGTTTATTTTTATATATAAGTTATTTTTCTTTTTTTTAGAAGCGCATTATAATGGCGCACTAAGACTGTAATTTTTTAAAATTGCCGCACTGGCGCACCCGCATCGGCACTCGCACCCGCACCCGCATCCGCCTCAGGTGACTTAGATTATGAGGTCAAAATTGGTCAAGTCACATGCATGACACGTTATGAAATACAAAATTGATATAATTAAAAGAAGTAAAATTGAGGAGTGTAATATTATGAGATTAGTTTCTCATATAGACTCTTTAACATACAATTTCCTTTAAAAACCAGATTAGTTCGATCATGCCGTATATTTTAATTATGTCATGTACTATGCAGGGGACAAAATCCAGCCCTGAATCAAAATATTCGGCCAACGGACTAAAATTGAGCACTTGATATCAATAATAGACAAAAATTGAGCTGGGTAATTCTAACATGCTAAGTTTCAAACGAGACACTTAAACGGACAATTTCTACAAAAACCATGCACCTTGTGTATCTATTTACGGCACTTTTGGATGCCCTTAAGAGGCCTCATTAACTAAATATGGTGGGCTAATATGGTATTTGGTTTGCTAAATCTTTGCACTAATTAGTAATGGGAGCCCGGTATTAGGTGGGCCATGTATGTACTTTTGGCCTTTAATTTATCTCACCTTCCTAGTTGATATTATTTAATGTGGGCTGATGGGCATACTAATATGCCTATTAAATAAAGAATGTTTTGAGGGCCAAGGGCATCCAAATGTGCCGTTAAACATAAATGTCTACACATCATCGATACATGTGCGATAAAGGAGTTGCATTTACGGTTTATGTCTTGATGGGGTATTTTAGGAATGGCCCAATATAAATATTGGGCCAGCCCAAGGAGGAAGGTCCATTGAAATTGTATATCGAACATGTGAAATTCGATAATGAACGAGCATCGAATGGCCTCGGTTCGATCTAAGGGATCGATCGAATTATCCCAATTCGATACTCGTTCCCCAACTACCACTGGGGTCCGCGGGACGAGGATTATAAATACCCCGTCCTCTGGCATTCTCAAGGGATATTCAAGACCAGTGTTCTAAAACCCAGCCCGGTGAGTGACCCGGTGAGGCTACCGGAAAGTGGGTCAACAGGTCGGACCGGTCGAACCACTGGTTGGACCGGTTTGTTGACTAAAGTCAACATTTAATAAAATATATAGAAAATATTCAAGTGTATAACAAAAATCATAACAGAAATACTCCTCATACTACAAAATCTCTAAATTAATATACCATGTTAATATATTATCATAACTAATCACTAAATAAGCAAACAAAATATTAAACAACTTCAAATTTATTGTACTAAAACAATAAAGTAACAAACAAAAATACAAAAATAGTCCACAATTAAATACCTTCAACACATAATTCCAAATTCAAAGTTGTAACAAGCCAACAATAAATTCAAATAAGAAAGTAGTTAGAGTGTTGGAGGTTTTGTTTTGTTTTTTTTTTTTTTTGTTTTTTTTTATAGCTGAACCGGTTCACAACCGGAACCGGGTCAGCGGAACCCCGGTCGAACCGGCGGTTTTTGCCGGGTCAATCACTGTAGCTATCAACCCGCTTTTGCATGTGAACCGGCCCGGACAAGGCACCGGTTCCCGGTCGAACCGGTCGAACCGACCGGTCCGGGCCGGGTTTCAAAACATTGTTCAAGACCATTCGATCCTCACCATTCGATCGAAGCTCCTACATTCGATACATTGCATTCGATCGAAGCCTACAGATTCGATACTCAGTCACTCAAACTAATCCTACATCGAGTCATCTCAATTCAATACACTGAGCTATTCACTGTTAGTTTAACATCAAGCTTACAACGTATCAATCTCGATCCACAATTTCATGGTATAGCAGGAAGCAAAACTGCATGTCACTATCCACTGCTGAATCAGAATACATAGTAGCATGCAGTTGTGTTACCCAGCTTGTATGGCTCATACACATGCCGTTGGATTATGGGCTAGATAGTGATACTCTTCTTATGTTTTGTGATAATCTTAGTGCTATCAGTATCTCTAAAAATCTTGTTCAACATTCTAGGACCAAGCATATTGATATCAAACATCATTATTGAGAGACATGGTTGAGGACAAGTTAGTTGACATTGAACACATTGAGACAAACAATCAGCTTGCTGATATGTTTACTAAGCCTTTAGATAGTGAGAGATTCTTCAGTTTGAGGAATTCTCTCGACATGTGCATTATGTGAGGATGTTAGTTCACTAGTGTTGACATAACACCACTGTATAACACTGTTTATTGGTTGTGGTGTGTCTGTAATTCTTTTTGTTTTTCTTTTTGTGCCTTTCTTTTTCTGCATTATTCATCTTTGTTTTGTTATTATTGGTTTGTGTGGTTAATCTGTGTGATTAGCTAAGCTTTCTGAAGGACAGGTTCATATCACAAATTTTGAAAAGTAAAAACTCTAATGTTAGTCTGAGGATATTAACCTAACATCATGAGAAGTTGGGATGCTCAAAGTTCAGTGCTATGATGTTTTAGTTGTGCCTTATCCATGTTTAGGTTAAATAGGACATGAAGAGAAGCTGGGGGTTCATGATGTTGATAGCTTCAGTGATATTTAGTTGTGCTTATTTTCTTGATTCTGTTGTTTTTGGCCAAGGAAATGCATGATGGTGATCCTTTCTACTGAGATGTTTGGAGTTTCGATTGCCTTACATTCAATAGCACTGATCACTTGGTGTTTCTCTTGAAAGCAGGTTGGTCAACAAGTATACATGAGGAGTTAGGGTGATGGAGTATATGACAAGTGTATTGCCATCATTCAAGTCCTATGTACTTGCCTAGTCTGCTGCTGATAATATTATCACTGGGGTGTGTGGAGTCCTGTGCTGCCCTCATTCAGTGATGACATTATCCTTTTTTAACAATCTTCAGTTTTGGTTCATAAGGGTTTAAGATAATTGTTATAGATTTGTGTGATATGATCTGTTGCATGTCTGTGAAGCTGTTATAACATGGTTACCATCTTCCAATGTTGACTTAACATTGCTGCATTCATTCTAGTTTTGCATTTTTATTGTGTCTGTTTGGGCTTATGAGGAGTAATCCTAACTCCTGTGTTGAGTCATACTCTTTGGGTGTCATACTGCAGGTAAACACACTGGTTTAATGACCTTTTCTATTGTGGAAGTGGATTTTTTTTTCCGAATTCATAACTGCTTATCTCTATGTGTTTTCTATTACATATGTACTTATCATAATGAATGTTCTAAAACTTTGTCTGTGGTACTCATGTGCTTATTGATTTAGTTTCAGATTAGTTTCATCGATATCTCACGCTCTCACATGAATTTTTTTGGATGAAGCACTACACCTCCAACTTTCTGACCTGTTGTTAACCTTTCAATGTTAGTCTAACATTGCAACACTACGACTTATATGTTTTCAAATTTAGAAACTACTCTGGTCACATGTTAACTTAACACTGACATATGGTAAGGTTGTACGCGCGGAAACATGTGAGAGTGGACAAATTATTTTGGTAACATGTCCAGATGCTATATAATTTGCCCTAATCTCTTCTGATTCTTCACGTTTTGAAAATTATTTGCAAGCAATAATCTCTGTTTACTTCAACTTTCTCATTTTTCACTCAATAATACTCTAACAATGGCTCGCAAGTCCTCAATTGATGCCCTTGTAGATGCAGCTGAGCGGATCGAGCAAACCCGAAGGTACAATACTAGGCATGCATGATGCACCAACTGAAACTGTCGCCACTGCTGCTCAAAAGAGAAAGGCGACATATCAACGATGCAAGGGAAAGAAAACGGCGATAAAGACCGATGTTGGAGCAACATCAGAAGTTGAGAATACCTCCACACCCACCAGTACAGAAACTGAGGTAATGATGGCTAACCCTACTCTAACTTTAACTATTGTTGTTGGTATTGAGGGGGAGATTGAGGCCCCTGTGATTGGTTTCGGTGAATCTGAGGTAGTTCCTGAGGTTAATCCTGATGAGGATGTTGGTAATAATGCTGAGAATGTGGTTGGGTCTGTATCTGCTAAGGATACTACTGTTGATAACACTGTTGCTGAGCATAATCAGGTTGAGGAAAGGTCTACTATGTTGGGTACTACTGAGGGTACCAATGCTGCTGATGATGCTGAAGGTAATGGGGATGAGGAGGTTGAGGAAGGGGAGACCCTTACTCTCTCTGCTCTAGCTAATGCTGCTAGAAAGAGGAAGCGTAAACATGTGATGGTTGAGTCTAAAACTGAGTCAGAGGAAGAAACTGATGAACCAGGCATGGATGATATCATATCTCACCTTACGGGAGGTTTCACAAGAAAGTGGCATGACATCTTTCCCATAACAAACTGGCTTCCCTAAGTGTTGTGTTGCACAAGATCTCTACCTACAATTGGATCCCATCTTCCAACACCGCTGTTATGACAAAGGAATATGCTAAGCTGGTGTACAAGTTGAACAATGGTCTGAATGTCAACATAGGGGAGAAAATGCTGAGGGCAATGAAGGAAGCCACTACAAGTCCAAAACGGATTCTTCTATATCCATCCTTGATCTCCAAGATCTTGGTCAAATAAGGTTTCAAAACCTTGGAGACTGTTGGGTGGATCAAGAACAATGCCAAGATGTCTGTAACCAGCAACTACTTCACACAAGTGAGGATTCATGATCTTCCATGGAATCCTAAGAATGGAGCTGAGCCCAACAGAAAGCAGAAGAAGAAGACCCACAAGTTTGCTGCTTCTTTTGTTCCTATCTCTAGTGGGGATGATTGCATGGTGATCACCACCTCATTTGTGGAGCAAACTCTTATATGGTTGGACATAGAGTATATGGACACCCAAAGGGAGATTGTGACAAGTAAGTCAGGCTTTAGGACATTGACAACCTCAGAAAACATCTCAAGGATCTGCCTTCCTCACAAAAGGGGAGAGTAGATCAAATTTAGTTTATGGGCTTTAAATTTTCTATTTTTATGTATCATTGAACAATTCTGTTATTTTTGAATTGTTTTTACCTTTTCTGCTTATTCTGGTTTATTTTGATCAAGGAGTATGTTCCTTGCTACAATTATGGGTCTGTAATTAAGTTTACTGCATTTTGGTACTTATTGATTCTGTTTATGAAGGCATATATATATGTTACTTGTACTAACTCTTCTACATGTAATGTCTATCAACTTATGTTAAGACAACATTGAGAAATTCAATGTTAGAACATCTCTCTAGATTCAATGTTAGGTTAACATTGAGAAGGTTGAATGTTATGACAACATCGAAAATATCAATGTTATGCCAACATTGAGTTGGACGGTTTTGTATTAAGGGGGAGTTACTAGTTTAGATATGTTTATGCTTTCTTAAGTTTGTTTCTTGATATTTGATCTGATTGAACAAGTTCTTAGGTTTTGTGAAGTAAGGCAAAAAAGGGGGAGATTGAAAGTGCAAGTATTCTAGCGATGTTAGGATAACATTAGGATCTCAATGTTAGAGTAACATTGAGAACATAATCTCAATGTTAGAGTAACATCGAATATAGAATCTTTCTTACAATCATGTTTAAAAGTTCTTAATTATTGTTTTGTCTTTATTTACTTAACTATCTTAGTTCCATAATTATGATTATCTGTGATTATTGTCGAGGAAATAAAATTAACATTGGTTGATTATTCAAGTTTCCACTATGGAAAGTTTCCTTAATTAAGTTAACCGCACAACTTAAAAGGAAAGAAATTGAGTTTAAGTGCAACTAGGAAACATCCAAGATGAGTCATGATTTGAAGAATGAGTCATTCCTTAGTTAGTTTACTAACAAAGGAACTATTATTCAAGAAGGAATGCGAGAGCTTGGAAGAGGAGTTTGAATTGGAAACTTGAAGATTTACCAACCGTGTACAACACACCTTGAAGTCCAAGCCAAGAGCCTATATTAGGTGTGAAGTACATCAAGAGCTAATAAATCCGAGAGATTAAATTACTAGTTGTTGAGTGTTGTCTTAATTTTGCAAAGTTTGTGAGTTGTTAGATTAATTCTAGGTTTAGAATTGAGAAAGCAATTCTTGTCTGCTTTGTTGAGTTCGAGCAACTTGAGAGTTATGAGCTTGATAATTGTGAGAAACAGTTTTGTTAAACCCTTGTAGTATTTTGCCTACGGCTCATAAGATAATATTAATATATAATCTTCTTAAACTCGTGTTCTTTATTTCGACTGCAATTTATATTCTGTGATCGTTGTTAAAGTAACATTGAGCTATTCACTGTTAGTTTAACATCAAGCTTACAACGTATCAATCCCGATCCAGAATTTCATGTTGTTTATAAATATAATCCAGATATAAATAACTTTGTCTTAGTAATATATATACATGGAACCTTCTTTTTTGGTTTGAGAGGTTGAATCAAATAATAGGGTGGCGTGGTCATCTCATCGCTATCTTTCTAGCCATAGGCATATTCGCTTACTTATTTAGGAACAAGGGCTCCCTTATATTTTCTGGTTATGGTAATGTATTTTCCTCTAATTCAGGTTCTAGCCTCTACCCTTTCTCTGTGCTTTTTCGCTTAGCACATCGCATTATCATCGCTGTGTCAGTACAAAGAGCAAGCACCCTTTCTTTGCTTTGAAGTACAAAGTACATATTATTATATAGAATGAAGCCAAGCGTAGCGAATCGCTTAAAATGCAGTTCTTTACTTTTTTTCTTTCTATAGTGGAGATAGGCACACGTAATGACATGCATATTATGAAAGTGTTAACGAAATTGTTAACACTCGGTTTATATCATTTGGATATCGGGGTATCTAACGTATATTTTTCTCGGAACACCGTACGTGAATTTCAGAAATGTATATATATCGTAGAATTCACGATGGTGCGTGAGGGATATAAATGTATAAATAGAAAAACCCATATATTAGGTTGTTTTATTCATTCCACCTCCCCCTTTAATTGTGGCAGGATCTTTCTATTTATAGGGGTACATGTGGATGCAGGTGTCACGATGCATGGGGGTGTATTGACATGTAGTTTCAATTAGGATGTTTAGTAGCCGACTAACCCTTCCTGATATCGACAGCTGGTACCCCTAAGACCACGTGCCTGAATGTCGAGTTCTGCTACATGGAACATTTCTATCCATGTCTTGTTACGATGGCGTATATCGATCCTTAGGTATCGAGTAACACCGGAGTAGGAGCTTTGTCTGTGGAGTTTCTTTTAGATGATAACTACGAGAATATCGTTAGTCACTCTGGGGTATCGTGGGGCAATCTAAGGTCCATAATACCTTGCGTGGACCTTGTATTCTGGGAGTTCCATCATGACACGTAGACTCATTGATACCCTTGCCTGCGGAGCACGATACTCCTTAGTCTATATGCCCTAGTTAAGAGGGGTTAACACCAATCCCCCCAGTTTCTATTGTATTTTTTAGAATCAAGAGGAATTCTTAGGTCAGGCATCGGACCACATGGCAAGTTGTAAAGCCATATGTTATTTGGGCAGGAAAACGTGTAACGGATTCTATTTTTTTGAGAGTTGTGCACAGTTACTGTAGGTGATAGTGGGTAATTAACTTCCACCCCTACTAACCTGTGCATTGACTCCCACTACTTTACATTAATATCTTACAGTTATATAAGCCCATTTTACCGCCATATTTCTTCACTCCAAAATTTTCTTGCACCCCTTCTCTTTGTTATTCTTTTTGCAGAATATTTCTTATTCATCGCTGAATTCTTCCAGTCTTTTCTCCATGGCTTCCACTGATCCCCACTCTGCCGCCGCTGCTCTTCTCGCGAGCGTCGATGCACTTTCTATTGCTGTGAATCCATCAATCATCGTTGGAGCCGATGAAATGTGTTCTCGTAATAGGAACTCTGCCGCGGCGGTGGGTGATGAAGAGGGTGGTCGTTTGAGGAAGAAGAAATCTAATAAGTCAAAGGACAAGGCGGCTAGTACCACCACGGAGGAGGAGGAGGTTTAGAAGTTCTTCTACAATTTTGGCATTTGTGGTCGCGGCGTGAAGGTTGTTATGCCAGATGAGGGCATAAAAGAAAAGCCCCCCTTGAGAAACATGTTACGGTGTACTTTGCATAGGCGAAGGCGGGGCTATGATCCTTCTTCCCACCCTTCTATTGCGAGGTTTTCAAGGCGCGTGGGGTGTGCCCTAACTAGCTTATGCCCAACAGTTTTGTGATTTTGGCGGTATTCGTATTCTGGTGCTTATTAAAGGGCTTGGGATGTACGGTGGCTAGGTTTCTTTTTCCATTTTTGACATATCGATGTCACCTGTAGGGTTGCCCTTTTACTTCTTTTACCATCATGACACCCGCAAGAGGATACTTGATAGTACCATCAACTCTCACATCAACTAGAAGAACAAGTTTGTGTTTGTCGTCCTTGTGAACAACAATAAATGGGATTTACCCCACACTTGGGGTGTGCCCAAGGCTCTTCGGTATGAAGACTTAGTATTTTCTCCCCTACTGAATGGGAAAGCTCTCACCGAGTCCAAACACTTCAAGTCACTGTACAGGGTATCGGGTCTGCAATACATCGCCTTCTTATACAGAGTGGACGAGGAGGAAAATAAGAAATTGTTGTCCATCCTTACCGCGGTGGTTATAACTTTTGTAAGAATGTTGCTTAATGCCTTCATAATATTATGCTTTGTCGGTTTCCTGGCTGACTCTTTTTTATTTCTTGTTCTTCTTAGGTGTAGGTGAGGTTTTGAAGGAGTTCATTATGGCCCCCACCCATGGTGCCGCTCCTCACACCTTGTCTTCTTCGATTGGTGAGCGTGTTTAGACTAGGTCCATATCGGGGACAATTGCTTCGACCACGATGATTTCGCCGAGGTTGTCAGGTGCCACCTCTGATATAGCCACATATGATGTTATTGCAGAAGCTCTACGAATGAGGCTTGTTTTTTTTAGTCTTGTCGATGATCTCGCCGAGTTAAGATTGGATTTGGCCTTCTCCACGTTCCTCACTGCTATTTCAGAGGTCAACCGGGCTCAACTCCCATATCTACAACTACCGTTTTGGCTATAGTGATATCTTCCTCGAAATCTTCAGGTGACGATGATGCTCTCGATCCACTTCCCTTTTGATGCCATCATCGGAAGTTCTCCCTACTTCGCTTGATTCTCTCCTGAATATGGAAGCCTCTTTTTGGGTGGAAAATCTTACATCTCCATTAGGTATTTCAATTATGGCCATCTTCCATCCCCCCCCCCCCCCCCAACATCTTCGCGCTTTACCATTGATTTATTCTTCTTTTCTCTTTTTTTCTTTTTCTTTATTGATAGATAAGGGTAAGCTTCTCTGGACAAGGGGAAAGCCCCATGATGTTCGATGATTACGATACGCATCATCTGGCTTCTCCCTATGGTTTTTTTTTTATCTCGGGATGTTTCCTGATCTTCTCAATGCTCTGACCATAACAGGCGGGGCAGATGATGATTTCAAATAGTCTCCGAAGGGTTGCCTGCAGAGGGAGCTTCACTATCCTTGTTCAATTTTCTTCTGGAGGATTCCTCTTAGGTACCCGCTAGCGATGCTCTTGGATCCTCCCATGATTACCAGGAGGGAATTTCCCTTCTTGACAAGATGTTAGCTTCTGGTCTTCTGACATCCATCCCCGGTGCTGCAACCAATGTTTTCGCGGTATCAACAGACTCGCCGGTTACATCGACTATCCCTCATCTAATAGGTATGCCCTTCTCCCGCTGATTCGTTGTACTGGGTTCTCCATTCTATGACGTTTCTCATACTGAGGCAGGTTCAAGAAAGGGCTTAGCTCAAAATCATATAAAGGTAGACGAGGCACTGTGTGTGATCTCAAGATATCTATCGGTGACCGACGCATTACCAGAACATAGCGAGTCATTCGCTTGCACCTGCACCGACTAGATGGTTTGGATGGTACGTTATTCTTCCCTTTATTGGTGTACTTTTCTTTCTATCGTTGTTGTCCCTTAGCATCAAACCCTTTCTTAGGTCCCCAAGACCTTTCTTACCATATGGCGCAAAGTCGATTTGGCTCACGGGCTTACCTGGCATACTTTCAAGGATAAAAGGATCGTTGAGTTTCATGAATCAGAATCGAAGCTCTAGATTGCTTTGGCGAAGACCATTTTGTGTGAAATTGAGCTAAAGAAGGAGGTTAGATAGCTGCGGGAGACCGTTGAAGCCTCAAAGGCCTCTGAGCTTGATCTAAAGGGCAAAGTCGATGTGATGGAATGCGAAAAAGTGTCATGGTCTGAAAGAGAGGATAAGTTGAAGGCGAAGTTGTAGCAAGCCCTTATGAGGGTAGAAATTGTCACTAAGAAGTTGGCGAAGGCTCTCGTAGTCCCTAAGAAGTTTATTTCTTCGAAGGAGCTGCAGTATAAGTTAGATGCTGCCGTGGCTTTCACGAAGGAGGAGGTCTTTAAGTGCTACAGGGCGGGTTTCGAGAGGAACCTTCAGGGGTATCTTAATGGGCACCTTATATGTGGCTTCTTATGGTGTGCTAACCAAGCTCGAGGTAAGAAACTGTTCATTCTCAGGTTCAATCCGCGTCATTTAGATGTCAACGAGATACTCATGAAGCCACCTAGTTTAGAGGAGGCTCAGGAAACTTTCAAGTGATGGACAACTCCCTATCATCTCCATTGTCCTTGCCCAGAAGCTTCCCCTTGGCGCCATCTCCCCATCCGACGACATTGGCTTCTCTTTGGAGACTACCACCGCTCCTCCACCTGGTGATGCTACTTAGGGAATTTTTTAGTTTTTCCTTTTATGCACTTGTACTTTTCTTCTCCTTTTTTGTTGTTGGTTTATACCGAGGTTCCGACCATCTTGCTGCCTTTGTAACGTTTTTCCAATGGAATGAAATTTTGTTGTTTTATCCATTCAATACCTTATGTTACAGCTATACAACATCTTATTTGATTTAAATACTAACTCTGACATGCCCTGGGATTCGCACTGCTCCTTTACTTGAGTGTTTATACCTGGAGTCAAAGAATGTCACCCACTATCAGGGACACTTGGGCACATGTGCCACTACTTTCAGTTGCATGTTGCGCTGATTGGTCAAAGGTGCCACCCTTTTCTGCCAGCTTCTTTATTGGCAGATGCTACCCTTCCCTATAAGTATGTGCATAAGAGACCTATTTTCCTAATCAATCCGGTATAACAGAAAAGATCGTCTGCACATCGACTCGAAATGAGATTCCATTTACTTTACTAAATCATAACACAAACTACCATTTCATCTATTTTTCAATCATTTTCTGCACACATTTCTTTTTTGCTCTACTTTGCACTATTCTTGTAGCTTTTTCTCAAAAGGGTTTGAGTTGTCTTTTTTGCCAAAAAAACTGGAAGTTGTCTTAAAAAGTCTAGGATTGCCTCTTAGCTAAAAGTTCAACTATTTGGTCTCATAGAGAATTGACCTCTTCTCGATCTTTGCGCCCATCTTTTCCTTCCCAAATCTCTTCTCCAAGAAGTCCTTCCTCTTGCATGGCGTGCGACATACTATTTCCAACGCTCATAATGCTTACACTCGCATGGGAGTGAGAGGTGAGGGTGGACTATCGGGTACATTCCATGGTTCCTCACTGATCTCTTATGCTCCTCCTTTGCACACTGATGCCTCCTTGCTGGATGTCCTAAGGCTGACTTTCCTTTGAAGGGACCCATATGCTCGTGCATACCGCTTTTCAATTTTTAGGTCCACTCCTATAAATGTTGGGGCTATGGTTGGAGGGGGTAGAATAAGTTCCTTCATAAATACTGAGTTTATGGAGTCTATTATCACATTGTTCGCTGAATATTGCTTAAACCCAGATGATTTTGATATTGTCGTACCACAACCTCATCAAAGGGCCTTTGATCCCCCTTTGGCGTATATGACAGTTTATTCTGACGAGATCCGGATTGGGCTTCGTTCTTTCTTTCATCCCTTTATCATTTTTTATTTTGGCACTGGCAAATGTGCCCCAGCTAACTGACACCGAACTCATATCGTCATCTGGTGGCTTATATCTTGTGTTGTAAGTTACTGGATATCCCGATAACTCCCTATCATGTGGGAGCTGCATTCATCCTTCTTCCTTGCCCGAATGGGTTTCCCTTGTTCAGTCTCGTGCATAGAGATCATCGTCGTCACTTTTCTTATGTTTCTTGTCAGATGACTTTTTGGGGCGACTAGAAGCGTAAGTTCTTTTTTTTTTGAAACTGCGGGGTGCGTCCACGCCTTCGTGGAGGGTTCCCATTCAGTAGGGCCTAGGGTATGTTGTGCCGAATCTAGAGAGGACAATCATTGAGATGGCCTATTTAACATGCATGGGCCTGTATTTCATTTGCTACGATGTTTGCGCTTTGTTGGAGAGTTTGGAGTCATTGACGATGGCATGTTTACAAGAGGGCCCGACGTTTTGGAATTCCCTCCGTTACCTTTGCACATCAACCCTATATTTAGTAAGTATAATCGTTTATTCTTGTCTATACTCTCATGGCGCGATATCTCTTACTCATGTATTTTCCCTTGTAGGGGCGAAAACGAATATGTATGCCATTGAGCCCTCTGCTCAGGAATTTATGGCACCAATGCCAGACAACGATTCTTAATTATGAGGAAGACAAGGAATCATCCCATTCGGGTTTTAAAATTGTGCCCCTTCAACAGGTTCCGAGTGATCATCCTGCCGTGGTAGAAAGCCGCATGCTAGCCTGGGTGTTAGGAGCCCTCTCGATTGACAAACCATTAGGGGAGTTCGCCTCCTATGCGGCCCCCTTGATGAAGGATTGCATGATCCATTAGAACCCTCCTTGGGTCATCGCTTATCGAAGTCAGCCCCGGTGGTTGGGCTTCTCATGCGTTCAAATGCTCCTGGTTTTGCTCATGTTGTCATCATGGAGGAGGAGCGTTCTTCTCTGCCCCCTCGTACTTCACCCCTTCTCATGGAGAAGGTTTTAGGTGAGTTCTCCTGGGCTAATGTGCCTCCTTCGGTGTCCCCGATGTTGGTTTTTGTCGTAACTTTCTGAGTGGTTTATTAAACTAGACGAATTGTGAACTGCTGGGAAAGTTTTCGATGCCAGTCATGCAGGATTTATCCTGTAAAGATCTTTGTGAGGTACCTTCTACCCTTTTCTACTTTTCGCACCTTCTATCCTTCGCGGGTTATAGATTCTTGTGTTGCGATCGCCTTTTCCTTTCAGTTGTTCATGCTATTCGATTCTATTGACTCCCACAAGGACCATTCTTATTCCAACATGGGGTTTTTGTTTCGCCATAAGGACAACTTGAAGAAGGATCTCGTTGAGGCACACTAGAAAATTGGCCAAATGAAGGTTTATGCAGAGGCTGACCGTAGAGTTTTAGAGGGGCAGCTTAAGGAGGAGTCGGAGAAGGTGTGGGATTTTGAACGTCTCCTCGTACTGGAGAGGGAAAGGATGGTACATTTGGAGGGGAGGGTTCATAATTTGTATAGTCATGTTAAGACTTTTGATGAGTTGACTTCGCTGTTATCCGCGGAAAGGGATGCAACTAAATTTAAAGTGGTGGATATGAGGAAAGCGCATGAGGTGCCCTTGGTGATGGCTAAGGCTCAGACATTGATGGATTTGCCTAACCCTTCCCATGTGCGCGAGTCACTTTGCGAAGAACTGCGAGATATGGTCTGTACTAGGTATCGGCTTTGCCATGACGCAATTAGATCTCTACTAGGGTTCCCTGTTAACATGGTGATTCTCAAGTTAGACATTCGTTGTGCGGTCCTGGACATTTCGCAAGCACCTTCTCCAGCTTTGACCGTTCACTCTCCTAGTGATGCAGTAGTGCCCATGATAGCCATGTCAGATCCTATCGACCTGACGCCTGGGTAGCGTCATCGAATAATCTGGGATGACAAGCATCCCGTAGAGGAGCCTTAGGGTTGTTGGTTTGTGATGATGTATTTTGATGTATATAGTTATTCCGTGTAGGATTATGACCACCAGAATGTGAATAAACGTGTGTTTTATTGTAAGAGGGGTACTTATTTTGGCTTAGTAGAGTTAATACTTCATTGTAATCCCGTTTCGGGGGTTGTAATTTTGTACTTTTGTTTTGTTCACAGTTATGAATAAAAAGTACCATCTTTCACACAACACAACTTATTATTTATGTACATTCGTGGTCTTTCCATTACATTAAACTTCCTTAAGTTGGCCGCATTCTAAGTGTTTGAGTATACTTTGCCTTCTAAGTTTCCCGACTGGTAAGTGGCTGACCGATGAGCTTCGTTACCTTGTAGAGGCCTTCCC
The DNA here is from genome assembly GCA_948329865.1 of Linaria vulgaris. NCBI lineage: Eukaryota > Viridiplantae > Streptophyta > Magnoliopsida > Lamiales > Plantaginaceae > Linaria > Linaria vulgaris. Next base: position 54,527,495 of record OX415249.1, on the reverse strand, counting down.
ATCTAGGCTAGAGTTCTCCCACATTCTTAGATGCCTCTCTTATTTAAGCACTAGATCTTCTACTTGGAAGGTTCTAACTTTTACCCGTGCATTATAATATCGCGCCATGCAAGCCTTGTAGCCTTCGGCTCTAATAGTGGCCCGAGTCTTTTTTTCATCTAGCAAGTCCAATGCCAAAGTTAGGTTAGAGTTATTGCTTACCTAGTCGTATTCGTTGACTCTCCAGCTTTCTGCCACGAGCCCTAATGGTATCACAGCTTCGCTTCCATAGGTTAGGCTATATGGCGTTTCTCCTGTAACCATTTTTGGGGTGGTCTGATAGGCCCACAAGATGCCTGGAATTTCTTCTACCCATTTTGCCTTGTGCCAATCAAGCCGTGCTTTCATATTCTTCAGTAGCGTTTGGTTTGTTCTCTCCACCTGACCGTTGGCTTGTGGATAACCTACTTAGCAAAATGGTGTTTGACTTCCCAGTGGTCACATCATTTTTCAAGCTCATAACTGGTGAACTGTAATCCATTGTCGCTAACAAGGTATCAAGGGATGCCAAATCGGCAAAGTATGTTCCTCCATAGGAAATTTATAATTTCTCCCGAAGTAACTTTGGCCTTAGGTTCAACTTCTACCCATTTGGTGAAGTAGTCAACTGCGACTAGCAGAAACTTCTTTTGCCCTGCATCTGGAATTAGGGACCCACAATGTCGATACCCCATTTTGCAAATAGGTATGCAGTGACGTTGGGTCCTTGATTCATGAACTTGGCATCCATGTCATTTCTTTAAGAAGGTTATGCAGTCATGAACTAGCGTAGGGCAGTAATAACCCTGTCGTATTATCCGATGCGCCATGCTTTCCCGGCATGTATGGTTTCCACAGTTTCCTTCGTGGATTTCTCTCATGACCATCTTAGCTTCTGTGGGATTCAGGCACCTGGTATGCGGATGAGAGTAGCACCTACGGTACATCGTGCGGGTGAAGTACCGAACTACTTTTTGCGCCATATTTTGGTGGATTGTCCTATCATCAGAGTGCCCTTTCGGTTTTTCAGATAAGTTATGTTTTCAGATGTCCAGTCCTCTTCTATGGGGAATACTATGGTGCCAATCGCCTAATACTCAGATTTCTCGAATTCAGTGGTTAGCAAGAGAGTAAGACTTCGGGTGTGTACAATAGTCTGTGTGGCAATTTTGGACAGGGTATCTACTTCTTGATTTTCTAATCGGAGAATCTGAGTCACTATGAACTCCTCAAACCACCCCTTCTTGTGTTGCACTACTTGGATGTATTCCTTCATCCTACCCTCTTTGGCCTCATAAGCCCCATTGATCTGTTGCACGATCAGCTGAGAATCGCTATGTATTACTACTCACCCCCTTCACTAGCTAACTTCATGCCTATCAACATGGCTTCGTATTCAGCTTCATTATTAAAAATGGGATAGTCTATTCTTATAGCGAAACTAAGGATTTCATCTTCTGCTTTAGTGTTCTTTAACATTACTCTTGTTCCCCTATGAGTTCCAACAAAAGATCCATCCATGAATGCATGCCACAAAGGTGATGAGATGTCATACTCCCCTAGCTCTAATGCCCATTTTACTAACCGTACGAATCCCTATGGCATGTTGAGGATAAAACCTAAAAGGGTATCGGGCCAGGATCGTACCGTGATGAGAGAAAAAGTAGGATCACAGCTTTCTAGCCATGGTTACAAGGGCTAATACCAGTTTTTCCAGTTGCGTGTATCTAACCTCAACCCCTTGTAACATTTTGCTGACGTAATAGATGGTGAGGTGTTCCATCCCTTGCTCCCTTACTAGCACATCGCTTATTGCTTATTCGCCTACGACCAGGTAGGTAAACAATTCTTCTTCTGGCATCGATTTCAGAAGCATGATGAGGCTTACCAAGTATTCTTTCAGATCTACAAAAGCCTTCTCACGTTGTTCATTCCATTGGAAATCCTTGATATTCCTCAATATCTTAAAGAAGGGTAACCCATTTTCTACCGATCGAGAAATAAAGCGGCTAAGGGAGGGCATCCTTCCCGCCAGCTTTTGGACGTCCCTAATAGTCTTCGAAGAAGGCATGTAATGATGGCTTTGGCTTTCTTTGGGTTCACTTCGATCCCCTTTTATGTCCCCAACATAACAACCTTCCCTTTTCTCTAGTTCATAATCCTTTTCCATAGGTTTTCTTTGGACATATTCCTCCTCCATCTCTTCTTCTTGGGTTCGTGCCCTCTTCATGGCATCTGACTTTTTGTTTCCTTGACTATTTTCTTCGAGGAGGTTTTTAAGATACCTTAGATCGAGTAATCGATGTATCTCTTTTTTTTAGGGTGGTGCAATTATAAGTTGTGTGCCTAGAGGCTTTGTGGCAAAACTTCCTCGAATCTTATTCTTATATGGTTGCTTAATCGATGGGGACCACAACATTTCTTTGCTCTCTTTCATCACATTCAGCACTTCAGCGGAGGTGATTGTTATGGCTGGCAATGAGATAGGTTGGAGAAGTTTTTTTATGATGTTCCTGTCATCTTTTCGATGAGAGGAAGCTTTCTCCTCCCTTCCCTTGGCTTTTGCCTAATGCTCATCATTTTCTCTTGTTTTTGAGGTTTCAGCTTCTTCCATGATAATATAAGTTTCATCTTTCTGCATGAGTTTGTTCATGTCTCTCATTCGGTTTCCAATGAGATATCAGAAGAAGTCACCCAATCTGAGGCCTTGGGCTAGTATGACGGCGATCATGGATGGTTCTACGTTGGGAGCATCTAGAACTTCATTGGAGAAGCGCTTCATATAGTCTCGTAGGGATTCATCCTTCCTTTGTTTGATAGTGAACATATGGCATGCTGACTTAAGGTATCTAAATTGTCGGACAAACAGACTAGCTAATTGATCAAAGTTAGTTATCGTACCTGGTGGGATTTGAGAGAACCACGTTTGTGGTCGCCTTGTCAAGGTAGTTCTGAACACCCAGTAGAGTTCAAAGTCGAGCGCCGATACTAGATCCTTGCTAGCTAAGTACTGATGAGTATGATCATGCAGATCTCGTCCATTCTTTTCTCTAGAATAGAGTGGTAAGTTAGTAGGTCGCATGCCCATTTGTACCAATGATTGTGCTATATTGGGGACGAAGCGAGAACCATGGTAGACCAACTCTTCCCCGGAAGTGATTGTCCTTTTCATATCTTGTATTTCTCGTCTTAGGTGATCAATCACGGTCTAGAGGGACGACTCTCCTCCTTGGCGGTAGGAGGGATTGGGTCCGTATTCTGGTGGCAAGATTCCCCCCTGGATCATGTTTTCTATGTTGGACTCGTAGATTGGGTTCTCGTATTCCCCTTCTCTACCCCTATGCATCGGTGTGCGGTGAGGGGTGTACAATATGGGTTCGGGTCATGCGTGATCATTGTTCTTCTACATGGTACCTTCCACGATATGGCTGGACGGGTTGGGGTGCGTTGGGTTTCTCAACGGCGTGTTGTGTTCCTCTAAGGACAACGTCGATCATGACTTCGAAGATTGTTTTGAGTATACTAATAAAATCGCCGGTATTGGCTAGCGAGGGTGTCGGCGGTGTATTTCCCGATGGCTCTGAGGAAAATATTATGCCTTCAACTTTTTGGTGGTTACCTGACTCCAGACTGATGGATCCCTCCATCGGATTGTGACAACAGTTAGAGTTCTCTGGCTCTTTTTTTCGAAACCTCTCAAAGGTAATTTTTACAGTGTTCCCACAGACTGTGCAATTTTGTTAACACTCGGTTTATATTATTTGGATATCGGAGTATCTAACGTGTATTTTGGTCGAAATGCCCTACGTGAATTTTGGAAATGTATATGTATCGTAAAATTAAACGATGGTGCATGAGGGATATAAATGTAAAACCAGAGAAAGCCCGTATATTATGTTGTTTTATTCATTCCACCTCATCCTTTAATTGTGGCAGAATCTTCCTATTTATAGGGTTACATGTGGATGCATGTGTCATGATGCATGGGGGGCGTATTGACAGGTGGTTTCGATTAGGATGTTTAATAGATGACTAACCCTTCCTCATATTAGCAGCTGGTACCCCTGAGACCATGTGCATGAATGTCGAGTTCTGCTACGTAGAGCATTTCTATCCATGTCTTGTTACGATAGCGTGTATCGATTCTTATGTATCATGAGTAACACTGGAGTAAGAGCTACGCGGAGTGTCTTTTAGATGACAACTACAAGAATATCGTTGGTCACTATGGGGTATCGTAGGGCCATCTAAGGTCCATAGTACCTCGCGTGGAACTTGTATTCTGGGAGTTCCATCGTGGCACGAAGAGTTTTTGAAACATTGTGCCTTTGATACCCTTTTGAGACATCTAAGCTCGCGGGGTACCTAAGACTTTGCCCATGCCTGCGGCACATGATACTCCTTAGTTCCGATGCCCTAGTTAAGAGGGATTAACAAAAACTTTTGGAAAGTTGTAGTGGGTGATGACTTGAGAGTTACTTCATTCCATATCAAGTATTGCTATTGTTTATTAATATGTTATATACAGTACAAGACTGGGCGGTCAATAGGGACCGCCCAATAGCGACCTAAATTAGGTCGCTCGCCTTCAGTGACCGCTGAAGGCAATAACGACCTAATTTAGGTTGCTGAAAGTCCTAATAGGCATCAGCGACCTAAATTACGTCACTGAAAATCACTGAGACTTTCAGCGACCTAATTTAGGTCGCTGAAAGTTCCAACTCAAATTGGGCCACACATTTTGGCCGAAATTGGGCCAAAATGTGGGCCAAAATTAGGGCATTTAGCCCTAAATTTTGGCGGACAGAATCAATGACCTAAGTTAGGTCGCTGATCTCTTACTATAAATAAATAAAAAAAAATTTAATTCCTAATTTCAGCACATCCATCACTCTCTCCGCCCATTTCTTGCGCGAAGTTAGGTGCCGCGTTGTTTGTGTAGTTCATAATTATACTATTCATTGTTAAACCAACCATATTTGCACATCTTTAATTGCAAATCCAAACATTATATAGGAGACGCCCCGTTTTGAAAATTCTTAATTTATTAGTACATATATTTATACTTTAATTGAACCGCGTAGTGATGTATATACTTTAATTTGTAAAGTTAAAGCATAATAACCAATAACAACTAGGGTGTAGATGATGATTAGGTGTCGATAATAAAATAGGTTCAAAATTAATAACTCACTCTATCACATTCAATATCTAATATTGAATATCAATCACTTGTTTTGTAACCATTAATTACTTTATTTTCATATTTAGTATTGCGGTTGTTGCTAAAACCACTAACACATCGAAATCAATCCATAAAATCACGATTTTAAAGTATGGATATTAGTAGAGACCGCCTGACGGTCACAATTGGGTCAATTGTGACCGTTTGGCGGTCCCTACTGACTCAGTTGTGACGGCATGGCGGTTCCTATTATCCCTACTAATATTCATACTTCAAAATAGTGATTTTATGATGATTTACAAATACAAAAAATAGGAGGAATAATTCATATATACTAACATACGAAATATTTTACCCAAAAAAAGGTGACTAACACATATGTACTAAAGTACAAGTGATACTATAGAAAGGAAAAAAAAGAAGAACTAGTCTTCTTCTGAATATTCAAAGTCATACTCATCCTCATTCGCATCACTGTCTATGCCTTCTTCTTCTCCATCATCGTCCTCGTTACCACCTAGCTCATTGATGACCTCGAACTCACCTACCCCCAACTGAATATCCATATTGAACGACCTCATGTCTACAAACATATTAAGACCTAGTGATTCGTTCTCTTGAAACACTTGCTCCTCAATCTCTGGGTCATTAGGGGTAGAATCACGAACGGTGAGTCACGACATGTCGATGATGTGTCGAGCTGGAATATGTGATACTGACAACTTCTCCTTGACCTTCCATTTGGTAGAGACTGATACGGGGCGTAGTAAGCCTGCATTGCTTGATTAGCACAAATAAATGGTTCGTTGGTCCGAAGTTTTTTAGTAGGGTTAATATCCACAAATTTGTACGTCTCGTGGACATTTGTGCCAAGCACTCCAATATCATACCACAAACACTAGAAGAAGACAATGGACAATGGTTTCCCAGTTCTACCTCCCCAATATTCCACTTCTAAGATCTTTTTCAAAGTTCCGTAGAAATTTATTGCGGAGGTTTCTCCCATATCGCCCTTCATGTAAACCCCACTATAGTCAATCTTCTTGGGCCCTAATTTCGTATCAATGTGGAACCGAAACCCATTCACAACGTATCCATCATACGTGATTGCATCGTTCAGTGGACCGTTGATCAACGATATTACCCTATCGTATATCATGTAATTTCCACTGCTGTACTCTTGCTTGAACCAGGCCACATACTCCATGTTCCTTTTCGTTTGCACCTCCATGGTATTCAATCTGACGCACTCCTCTTCTATGAACAAACTTCATGTTACAAAACAAATAAGTTAGTACTAATACGTAATAAAGAAGATGACACTAGATGAAGAAAATCGAAGTAGACTCACTCTTCCCATCCCTCCAACTCTTCGCAGTTAAGAAGTGTGTACAGTTCAATTTACTCATTTTCTTCCCCAATTAACGTCTTCAGCTTATCCAAAGGGCCAAGTGTTCGTCCCTTCTTTCGGAATAATAACATCTCACCATCCCACTCCGTACTTTCCAAAGTCTCGTTCCTGTTAAGTCGTCTATGTGTAGCAACATGGGTGACATCGAGATACTGGGAAATCAAATTTAATAGCTCTGAAAGTAAATAGGCATTGGCCATGCATCCCCCGGGCCTCGCTTTATTCAGTACTAACCCCTTTAAATCAAACATTTGCCTAATAAACACAACAAAAAAAATCAACTTTTATTGCAAATAGAATAAATTAAAGACAATAATCAATATATCCTCCAAATTTAAAGTGATTTACCTCTCGAATGGATACATTCATCTGTAGTGAACTGGACCGCAAACTCTAGCCTCATACGGTAAGTGAATGGCCAAATGCTCCATAGAATCGAAAAAAGAAGAAGGGAATATTCTCTCCAGCTTGCACATGGTGACAACAATGGATTTCTCTAGTCCCTCCATATCCTCTACCGATACTGCCTTGAAGAACAAACTAATCTCCACAAGCGTTTCCCATATGTCTTTCTTAAGGAAGCCACGAAAAGCAATAGGAATCAATCTCTCCATGAAGACGTGGCAATCATGATTCTTCATTCCGAACAACCTCTGTTGCTGCACATGTAAACACCGTCCCAAGTTTGAAGTGTATCCATCTGGAAATTTGAGCATGCCCAACCATTCTAACACATTTCGCTTTTGCTCATTTGAGAGACAGCAGAGTGCCTTTGGCTTCTTCTTATCCCCTCCTCGGGTCGTTGGTTCTAAAAATAGCTCACTACGATTGGTCCAAATTCTCAAATCTTTCTGTGACTTGATGTTGTCCTTTGTCTTAGCGTCATCCAACACCGTGTTGATGATGTTATCAAAAAGGTTCTTCTCACAATGCATGACATCTAGGCAGTGACGAACCAAGTTTGTGGACCAATAACGCAATTCCCAAAATATACTCTTCCGCACCCAATTATGGTTCTGGCCTAAACCTGGGAGGTGTCTGAATTGGGTACCAAACCCCACATGCCCAAGGTCATTAACAATTTCCAGCATTTCATCACCAGTATTTCTATGAATCGTGTCTTCGAGTGATGTTTCCACTTTTTTAAAATTATGTTCTTCGTATCTCAATTCATGACCTTCAGGCAAGAACCGGCAATGGCAATCAAAAAAACATGGCTTACCCCCATTCACCAACGGAGAGGATTTCGTGTCACCCATATAATAAGGACACGAAAGCTTTCCATGTGTACTCCATCGCTAATTGTCCACATGACAGATGCACATAATAGAAAGTTTTGCTTCCTCGAGATGTCGTACGTCTCGACGTCGCTGCTCCATAAAAGCTTGAGATCATCAATAAGTGGCCTAAGAAAAAGATCCAAGTTCTTTGTAGGACTGGTCAGCCCAGAAATGAGTAGACTAAAAAATATGAACTCTTTCTTCATGCAAAGATCCGAAGGAATGTTATAAGGGGTGATAAACACTAGCCAACAAAAGTACTTCTTGCCAGACATTCCATATGGTGTGAATCCATCCGTACACAAACCAAGTCTTATGTTTCGTGGCTTCACTGCAAAATCAGGGTGCGTCCGGTCGAAGTGGCACCATGCATCCCCTAAAGCTGGGTGAATCATTCGGTCATGCACCCCATGACACTTAGAATGCCATGTCATATGCTTTGCAGTTCCTATTGTATAATACAACCTCTGAAGTCGAGGAGCAATAGGAAAATACCACAATTTCTTTCTCCCAAGCTTCGATTTTAGTCCATGGATGTATCTATCTGTGCGGCATATCAGGCACTTATGGTAGTCATTCGTCTCCTCCCCGTAGAACAAGAAACATTGTTTTGGACAAACATTGTACGTAACGTACCCTAACTCTGACTGCAGTATACGACGGATCCCTTTCGTGTCCTTTGGTAATAACTTCCGCACCTCCGACGTGAAACCTCTCTTCGCTAAATTAAAAGCCATATCAGAATAAATAATACTAGCCTTGTGGTGTTTCTTGTACTCCAACCACTCCGACAACCACAAAAGGATACTTATATCTTGATCTGGATACATGGGCACATTTCCTAGGTGCATCAACTTGTAGAACGCCTTTTCTTCTGGGTTGGGATCCTCGTTAGTTGCCTCATCCTCAAATGATCGACCTCCACGTGCATCCACGACCATGTCTACAAACGACACATCAACATATACTGGATTGTTGGGAATATCGGTGTGTGACAAGCCGGGGGAATTGGGCACATACGACGGTATATCATCTGTTGACGTTTCCCCATGAAAAATCCACTCTGAATATACATCCGTAAATCCCGACCTATGAAGATGATCCCGTACAACCTTTTTATCAAAAACCCGTATATTATTGCATTTCATGCAAGGGCACCTAATTTCGCCCCGTTGATCTACGAATCTAGGACCTTGTTGCGTAGCATATTCAATGAACGCCCAAACCCCAAACACAAATCTATCGCTCAAACAACCATCACTACCATACATATCGTACATCCAAGATCTATCCGCATGATAATCCATTATTTATCTAATAAGTTGTAAAATATAAAACAAAGAATTACGATTTATTCTACAAGATACTTAAAGAGCTAAATAGAACAATCAATGTACTTCTTGAAGCGTGAAAGAATGCGCCACAAGAATGTTTTATACACCACGATTACCCTCGGTGTGTGTAATATTACCTATCAACAAATAAATAAACTTAAGTTAGAATCTAATTAAATAAGAAATTATATTGAAAATAAACATTTGGCGTAGTAAGGGAAAAACGTGCATACCTTAAGAATTAGTGAAGGTTGGAATGAATATTAGAGGAGTAGTGAGTGACCTTTTTATAGGCCACTGAGAGTCAATAGCGACCGCACTTAGGTCCCTATTGACACTAGTCGTTGTCAATAGGGACCTAAGTGCGGTCCTTATTGCCCATATTTCTGACCTAATTGCGGTCCCTACTAATATTCATACTTAAAAATTAGGTTTTCCCGATGATTTGAGGCGTCGCGTTAATTTTGTAGTTCATAATTATCCTATTCATTGTTAAACCAACCATATTTACACATCTTTAATTGCAAATCCAAAAATTATATATGGGACGACCCGTTTTGAAAATTCTTAACTTATACAACGATAACGAGTACATTCAATATCTAATAACTCACTCCATCACATTCAATATCTAATATTCAATAACTAAATCACTTGTTCTGTAACCATTACTTACTTCTTTTCACATTTAGTATTGAGGTTGTTGCTAAAAACCACTAACATAGCGAAATCAATTCATAAAATAACGATTTTAATGTATGAATATTAGTAGGGACCGCAATTAGGCCCATGTTGAGTCCATATGGACCGATGCGCGGTCCATATTGACCCAATATGGACCTAATTGCGGTCCCTATTGACTCCACAGTGACCGAGTTGCGGTCCCTACTAATATTCATACTTTGAAATCGTTATTTTATAATGATTTGAGGTGCCGCGTTGTTTGTTTAGTTCATAATTACCACTATAATAGTTAAAACAACAATAATTATAACGATGCATTGTAAATCCAAACATTACGTAGAGGGAACGGTCCGTTTTGAAGATTCCTTTACTATTTTGTACGACGAATGTCATAATGCTTACAAACTAATTGTATATACATATATAAGCATAATGATTAGTTGATCTAATGATTGAACCTCATAATCATATCTATGCTAACATTAGTAAAGTAAAGCATAAAAAAGAATAACAACTACAACTAACTAGTGATGATTAGTTGCAGAATATGAAATATATGTTGAACGTTAATAACTCGTTCAATCTCATTCAATCTTGTATTTCACAACTAAACTACTATGAGGTTGGTTTTGCAATCATTTATTACTTCAATTCACATGTTACAACGAGTTTGGTTGCTAAGAATCACAAACACACCAACATCAATAAAAGAAAAAATCAAATTTTAAGGATGAATATTAGTAGGGACCGCACTTAGGTCCCTAATAATACAACAAGGACCGCACTGCAGTCACTACTCAATATTAGTGACCTAAGTGCGGTCCCTATTCAATATTAGTGACCTAAGTGCGGTCACTGAAATCCAAAAATTTGAAAATTTTGCGAGAATTTTAGGTGGAATTGAGGGAGAAATTTGAATTTGGCGAAAATTTGAAAATTTCACCCTCCCCTCTATATATACTCACCACTCTTACACATTTAATTTTATTAATCTCCAAAAAAACACCCAACACAAAAACACTATCTTCTTTTCTCCAAAAATCACCCAACACAAAAACTTTTCTTCCTTTCACCAACACAAATCCAAAAAACAAATCACCAACACAATCTTTCTTTTCTTTTATTTTCGATCTACACTCTCTTTTCTTACTTTTCTTTCACTTGTTTTTTTATTCATTCATCTTTTTGTTTAGATCTACATATTTTATTTTTTATTATTAGTCATTTCATTCATCTTTTTACATTCATTAATAATTTCATGTCATTATATTAACTTTTTCTTCATTATTTTATTGTTTTGATCTTGTTATAATCATATTTCTACAGAGAAAACAATAATATTTCGAAATATTATTATTTTTTTTTATTTTCCTCGCAGACTATTAGGGACCTAATTGCAGTTCCGAATAATAGTAATAGGGACCGCAGTTAGGTCCCTACTAATATTCATAGAGTATCTATAAATACTAGTAGGGACCTAATTGCGGTCCCTATTACTCATACAATAGGGACCGCAATCAGGTCCCTATTGACTCAAAATCAATAGGGACCGAAATGCGGTCCCTATTTGTTCAACAACAATAGGGACCGCAGTTAGGTCCCTATTGCTATTAAAGTATCAGGGACCGCAATGCAGTCCCTGATTGCCCGGTCCCTACTGACCCTCGTCAACGACCTAATTGCGGTTCCTGATGGCAAGCGATCGAGGTCAATAGAGACCGGCTAATAGGAACCTAAATGCGGTCCCTATTGACCTTCAGGGACCGGATGAGGGGTCAATAGGGACCTAATTATGGTCCGTATTGACCCAATTTTCTTGTAGTGATATATACAATTCAGATATAATTAGTTTTGTCTTATTAACATATATGTTATACATGGATCAAAGTTTTTAAATATTTCTTTGGAGAAACACTAACATTTTATTTTTTATCCAACAAAGAAACACAAGTATTTTGAAATTCATATAGCAACTACAATTTACATGTGTTTTTTTTAAAATATGTTGAAAATATCTCAAAATATTAGTAAATGTTTCAATATCACGGGCTTAACATATACGTAAAATTGAAACTTTGATCCATATGTTGTTTCTAAACGCAAGTCACATTGATTAGGCGACTGTGCTAAATTGGATGCTTCTCAGGTTGCCCTAGTCATCCAGTCCATTTTGAGGTCTTGTTAATGTTTCTTTCGTTATACATGTGATAGGGGTATTTTAGGATTAGGCCGGCCCATAACCATATCGAATTGGCCCAATTCGATACCTTCAGCGCATCGAATAACTCTTATTCGATGCGCGCATCGAATCGATATGATTCGATGTGCTTTATACAGCTGTCTATGGGCTCGCATATCGAGGCTATTATATATAACCCGGTTTTGAGCATTCAGAGGCAGATCGAGCCCTAGCCCCAACCTTACCACATCGAATCACCCTATTCGATACGTACCCATGTTCGACACGTGATTAGATTCGACACCAACAGTGTTTTGTCAAAGTCATATCGAATAATACCGGCATCGAATCAGTACCATTCGAGGTGCATATCGAACAATTGCAATTCGATGCGTTGAATAATTTATGTTATTTACTTATTTGAATCAGTGTAAGATCTGTAATAGATAGTAGGTGTTTCGGACAAAGTTAGTCCGGTTTCTATTAATGGATTAACATTATTTTGGTTATTTATATTCAAATTGTATTGTTTACTGTGTTCTATTACCATGACGAAATAAGACCAAAATATTGGCGCCGTCTGTGGGAACACCATTAACACTGTTTTAGATAGGGCAGCTAAGATGTCAAGTAAACGGCGCATAAATGTGGTTGAAAAACGGTAAACGGAGAAAAAGATCATAACAAAGATAGAACTGAGTCAAGAGCGAATTGAGCCTAAAGAACAGGGGCAAGATAAAATAGAAGGTCAGTTGTTGAAACAATGGCAAGAATGTAAGATGGAGCCTTTAGGGGAGTTCAAAGTCGTTCAACTTTTCAAAGAAAGTTCCGAGAAAGTAATCAAGATTGGAGAAGAAATGGATTGGATTATAGAGGCTGCATTGGTAGATTGTCTTCGACGAAATTCAGATATATTTGCATGGTCCGATTCTGATCTTCTCGGGATAGATTCTAGGATTATAGTGCATCGTTTGAATGTAGATAAGAGTGCAAAACCAATACGACAGAAGAAGCGGAATTTTAGCAATGAGACGAATGAAGCAGCTGAAAAAGAGGTACAAGAACTTTTGGCAGCTCGGCATATTTATGCTATAAGATTCTCAGAGTGGTTGAGCAATATTGTGTTGGTCTTAAAAAAAGAAGCTACATGGAGAATGTGTGTGGATTATACTGACTTAAACAAGCACTGCCCGAGAGATCCTTTTCCATTGCCTCGGATAGATCCACTTGTGGATTCTACAGCAGGATGTGCATTGCTCAGTATGATGGATGCAAAGAGTGGTTTCCATCAAATCTTCGTGGCAGTGCAAGATCAGAGCAAGACAGCATTTGTGACAGATACCGGAGTGTATTGTTATTGGGTAATGCCGTTCGGATTGAAGAATGCGGGAGCAACTTTTTAGAGGCTGGTGGCTAAAATGTTTTACCATAAATTGGAAAATCAATGGAAGTATATATTGACGATATGCTTGTAAAAAGCCTGAAAGCTGATGAGCATGTGCGACATTTGGATGAAGCCTTCACTATAATGAGGACATACGGAATGAAACTAAACCCTAAAAAATGCACTTTCGGAGTAACGGATGGGAAGTTTCTAGGATATGTGGTAAATGAAAGAGGGATTGAAGCTAATCCTGATAAAATAAAAGCAGTACTGGATCTACCATCACCAAGAACAGTGAGGGATGTTCAATGTCTGGTAGGCCGTCTTACGGCCTTGGGAAGATTTATATCGACATCTGCGGAAAAGAATCTTCCTTTCTTTAAAGTGATGAAGCAGAACAAAGATTTTATTTGGACGCCGGAATGTGAAGAGGCTTTCAGACAAATGAAGAATTATTTGGTAAGCCCGCCGTTATTAGCAAAACTGGAGGAAAATGAAATGTTGTATCTCTATTTGGCGGTATCCGCAAATGCAATCAGTACAGTATTACTCAAGCAAAAAGGAGCTCAGCAATTACCCATACATTATGTAAGTAGAGTACTACAAGGTGCAGAGAAAAACTACTTGGAGATAGAGTTGTTTGCATTAGCGATTGTTGTCACAGCTCGGAAGTTGAAACCATATTTTCAGTCCCATTCAATTACAGTAGTAACAGACAAATCATTGAAGCAAGTGTTGGCGAAGCCAGAAACCTTAGGTAGATTGGTGAAATGGGCAATAGAACTCAGTGAGTTCGGGTTGGAGTTTAAGCCACGAGTTGCAATCAAAGCGCAAGCTCTAGCAGATTTCATGGCCGAGACCCTGGGAAACAGTGTAGTTGAGACCGCAAGCTGTATCTTTTCTATATCAGATCAAGTTGGAACTAGTAGGGCAACATCAACGTGGATACTACACACTGATGGATCTGCCATAACTCACGAAGGGGGAATTGGAGTACATTTTCTGTCCCCAGAGCGAAGGGAATTTGAATTTGCTATTAGCCTAAATTACATGGTAACAAATAACGAGGCCGAATATGAAGCAATAATTATCGGGGTCAAAATGGCACTCGGACTCAACATTGAACACCTGGATGTATTCACCGATTCGCTCTTGGTGGAAAATCACTTTTCGGGAAGATATGAGACGCGTGAGGAACTATGAAGCTGTATGCTGCTAAAGTTAAAGAATTAGCAAAGAACTTTAAATTCTTTGATATAACTCAGATCCCTAGGGACGACAATGCAAAAGCAGATGCACTTTCCAAATTTGCAAGTTCTTTAGAAATTCTGGCAGAAAAGCGAATCACACTTATGGTCGCAGATAAACCTTCGATTGGGATATCAAAATATATTAACACGGAAGCCCGGATTGAGTTTATAATGGCAATACAAGAAGACCCGTCTTGGAAGGACGAAATCATGATTTATCTTCAGTAGGGTATTCTACCGGCAGATCCGAATGCACAGCGCATAATGCGTTATAAGGCTTACAAATTTACTATCAACAATGGAGAATTATATAAAAGATCTTTCGAAGGACCGTTGTTAAGATGTTTGACCCCTACTCAAGCTGAGTATGTCATTGAAGAAATCCATGCAGGTTGTTGTGGAAATCATTCTAGGGGACGAGCTTTAGCTCAACGAATATTGCGTCAGGGATATTATTGGCCGACTCTACTTAAAGACGCAACAGCTTATGCGAGGAAATGTGATAGTTGCCAATATCATGCTCGTCTCATTCATAGACCAGCGCTTCAGCTACAACCCATCGATGTGGCATGTCCATTTGATCAGTGGGGAATTGATATTGTGGGACCGTTTCCACCCACCAAAGGGCAAAAACGATACTTAATAGTAGCAGTTGAGTATTATACTAAATGGGTCGAGGCAGAAGCTATAACGTCGATCACAGAGAAGAATATGATCGAGTTTATATGGAAATACATCATATGCCGCTTCGGCATTCCGAGGTCAATTGTGTGTGATAATGGTATGCAATTTATTGGAAAGGAGATCAAATCATGGTTTGGAGAATTGAAGATATCACACAATCTGACCTTAGTGTATCATCCACAATCCAATGGTCAAACGGAATCCACTAACAAAACATTGAAGGATTATCTCGAACGGAGGATAAGGAGTACAGGAAAAACATGGCCAGAAGAGCTTCAAGGAATATTATGGGCATATAGAACAACTCCAAGAACATCCACGGAGGAGACCCCATTCGTTCTTGTTTATGGTAGTGAAGCTGTTTTGCCAGCAGAGATAGGTATGCCAACGCGCAGAATTACTGATTATGATCCTGAGCAATCGGCCTGGCTGCGACAAATGGATCTGGATATGATAGGATCGACAAGGGAAGATGCTTATCAGCGAACTGTCGCTTTCAAAGCAGCAATGGCCAAAAGTTATGATAAAAGAGTTCAATTCAGAAATTTTGAAGTAGGAGATTTGGTCCTGAGAAGTATTGCAGCTAAACAGCATATAGGAAAGTTGGAACCAAAATGGGAAGGGCCTTTTAGAGTTACGCGAGCAAGTTCACGGGGATATTACTATTTGGAATCCTTAAGAGGAATTCAGCAGAAACGCCCATGGAATGTGCAACATCTCAGGCGTTACTATGCATAAAATGGAATAAGTTTCATCAAATATTATGTGATATACACTTAAATTAATATTAATCCTTTACGAATTATTAACTGCAAAATTTTATTCACCCAATGACACAGGTAGAACATGACGGAGGGGTAAGAAGGCCCAAAGTGGTCCACCCCCGCATGCCAGAAGGAAGAACATGACGGAGGGGTAAGAAGGCCCAAAGTGGTCCACCCCCGCATGCCAGAAGGAAGAACATGACGGAGGGGTAAGAAGGCCCAAAGTGGTCCACCCCTGCATACCAGAAGGAAGAACATGACGGAGGGGTAAGAAGACCCAAAGTGGTCCACCCCCGCATGCCAGAAGGAAGAACATGACGGAGGGGTAAGAAGGCCCAAAGTGGTCTACCCCCGCATGCCAGAAGCATGAGCAACACAATGGAGGAATAAGAGGGCCCAAAATGGTTTTTCCTTGCATGCTTGATAGACGAGATAAAGGCCCAAGCGATCCTATCTCTCAGGTAAATTGTGAATGTCCTAAGGATAATAAAAACAGCTCAAACCCCTCGTATTTTCCTTGGCAAGCAATCATAATATTAGATATGCGCTATGATATCAAATAACTGTGAAATCAACAGCAAGCAAACGAATGAGATAAATATAAATTAAAGGTTATAATGTCAAACGGTAATATCATTCTCATTCGAAAATAACTGCGAAAGAGTTACAGGACTCTATACGAAACAAAAGGCCTAATATCGAAAGAACAATGAAACCTATATATTGTTACTCACTCGATGAATGGGGGGACTCTTGACGAAGGACCACACCCACGGAACGAGCAAAATTGGCACAATTGCCGTGAATTTGATCCTCTGTAAGAATCAATTCATCAGTTCGTGCCCAATCCTCAGGCATTACAACTTCAACTCTTTCAGGAGACTCACCGAGCTGATATCTACTTGGAGAAATCAAATTCTGTGCACTAATTAATTGATCAGATTCATTGCTGGCTAGCACAGCGGATTTATCACCTCGATTAGGATACGTTCCACCTGGCAAAACCGTCTTAGGACCAGAAGTCTTAGGTACACTTGCCACCCTATTTATTTTATCCGAGACAGCAGGGGGAACATTTTCAAAACCCGTCGTCCTTGGAGGACTCCGAAGAAAAATTGTAGACCTGGATGTTTTCGGAGGTGATTTTAAATCATCGTCGCTCAGACCAAAAACATCGTTAAGAGCTTTCGTAATATTCTCTGAATCGCTCAAAGGAGCGTTAGGAGTGCTTTTATCTTTTCCTTTATTGATCAAATGTGAGTTCGACTTCAAAGAGCTTAAGCCGGTCGTATTTTGCTTTTTACGATCGCGCCACACGGCATAAAATGAATCTCCGGGCTTAGGAGTATGAAGTTCATCATTGTCATCATCGCTAACCGCCGGGATCTCCATCCTTGAGTTGTGGCTTGCATCAAGCATATCTTTGCGAAAACCCTCTCCAAGGTACCCAAGATATCCAGCTTGATCAACACCGAGCTCCATTCCGTATTTCATATCGGTAGCACCACGGAGTAATTCCAAAAACTTATAAACGTTACTTTGCGTAAAATTTTGGACGATTGAACACTTATAATCTTCAGACTCGAAATATTGAATTCGACGGTGCAAATTGGAAATGGCATTTTTCGCATCCGTATTCGACGCCTGAAGAGAGCAATTTTCGCCCCGCAAGGATTCGTTATCCTTTTTTAATGCAATAATTTCAGCGCGCAATGCTTCAACATTCTCTTCCGATTTATAGGCTTTCACTTCGGCATCATGTTTGTCGCGAGTAGCTTTAAACGCTTTTATTTCCGTTTATCTAGCACACTTAAGCGCGTTTCTGCGACTATAATCCTCATTATGAATAGTAGCACGGAGATTGTCGACGACATCATTGTGTTGGCTCTGCACGTCAATCAAACCGTTGTAATCCTTGCATAGCCGATAAACTGCTAATACAACAGCAGCGAAGAATATGCGCCCAAAGCGAGCCAGATCCTGGTATCCCAACCGATTTATTACGTTTCACCGATCCAAATGAGGCCACAGACTCCGCATTATCTCTCCAGCTTGTTCCTCTCTCAGCCTATATGAGCCCAATGTGGCGCTTAGTGATTCTGAATTATCATCATTAAGAAATTCATAATTGACTAGACTTCCGGGAGGGGCAGGTCTTGGATTTCCTGAAGGTCGAGGTCGTCTCGGGGGAGGCGGCGGAATATCCTGAGCATCGCGAGCGGATTCTTCCTCCACTAATTTTCTTTTAGCGGAAGTATACCAACCCTCACCAACTGAGCGGGAGGAGCTCGCTACATCTGCATTTCGCCTGGCCAAGTTGGCAACAATTCTTTTGTCATCAGTATCGATATCTTCCATTATTCGGATTTGACGATTAGTCCCAACTTTTATGCGTCCACCAGTAACGGTGGGTGTTACCACCACTCTCCGTGTATCGACATTCTCGTTGCGTTCAAAATCGCTCACTATGGACACCCGAGTGACAGCATTAACACCACCAAGTCTCATGGTAGAATGATCTGGGGGAGATCGATTAAAGCGGCCCGCACCCCAATTGTCGGAAATGTTTTCAGGGGTCGTGCTTGCAGTTTCACCCGGATTTTCTTCCATGGTCGCATTAGCGGAAGATGGTCCCGTACCCGAGGGCTCATTTTGCTCGCTCCTTCCTTGAGCATCATAAATGTTCTCGGGTGATAGCACAGTTTTGCTGCGATTTTGAGATTTTGTGCGGGCCATGTCTGCCTAATAACGAATTTTAATAATTTTTGTATATTGATAAAAATTCGGCAGCGTGTCGAATTCCAACCATTCGATACGGGTCGTGTCGAACAGACTCCATTCGATGCGCTACAGAAGCAAACAAAAAAACCTTTCTGCGAATAACAACAAAAATGTCAGACATGTGGACCCTTATATATAGGCCCATGGCCGCCCCTTTCCTGAACGCATCGAATTTAAGTGATTCGATGCGCGCATCGAACCCATCAAATTCGATGCCTACAAACATGACGCATCGAATTGTTACAATTCGATGCCCATAACCTTCTATGGCGAATATGATTTGAAGTTTGGAAACCGTCATCATTCTGTCAACGTCTCCCAAGCTGGGGGGACTATGTGATAGGGGTATTTTAGGATTGGGCCGGCCCATAACCATATCGAATTGGCCCAATTCGATATATACCTTCAGCGCATCGAATCGATATGATTCGATGTGCTTTATACAGCTGTCTATGGGCCCCGCATAGAAAGGCTATTATATATAACCCAATTTTGAGCATTTAGAGGCAGATCGAACCCTAGCCCCAACAATGCTGTTCAACACGTGATTAGATTCGACACCAACAATGCTTTGTCAAAGTCATATCGAATCATACCGGCATCAAATCAGTACCATTCGAAGTGCATATCGAACAGTTGCAATTCGATGCGTTAAATAGTTTATATTATTTACTTATTTGAATCAGTGTAAGATCTGTAATAGATAGTAGGTGTTTCGGACAAAGTTAGTCCGGTTTATATTAATGGATTAACATTATTTTGGTTATTTATATTCAAATTGTATTGTTTACTGTGTTCTATTACCGTGACGAAATAAGAGCAAAATAACATGTTTTCTCCTTTTACTTAATATTGAATAATTAAATTGCTTCTTTAATTCGGAATAGAAGAGAGCTGAAAGGGAACAATTTGGACCCAGCTGATGATATAGTTCAGTGTAATTTACGATAAGGCAATATTTTATATGATAAAAATGGAAGTAGGTCAAAATTATTGACCATAAAAAAGAACAGAACAAAGAAATGGAAGTAGAGCAGTACGCCATTTTATTGCATGACAAGTCAGTTTTATGCGAACAGATACATGCATATTAACATATATCTGTTATTGGCATCGTGGTATTTTTAATTGGCAAAAAGTGCGGTCTGCTACGTTTTCTAACAAAAAACGCCTAGCACTCATGACTCATCACTGCCATAAAGTCTGTTTGCCTGGTTTTAAAGAAAGAAAAGACACCATATTTTCTTTGTTTTGTTCCGATTATCAGTACGTTAAGAACTTAATGTTTTTATTTGTTTGTTGGACCCTTATACAGACCCTCGCATTGCGGGGATGCTGTCGTGCACCGGGGTGCCCTTTTTTTTTTTTTTTACCTTTTCTAAGAACTCAATGAAACTTACTTAGTTCATAGCAAAAAAAAATGGATTAAAAATCGGTACGAAACCACCAAAACAGCCGAAATATTTCGTATGTTAATAGGAAGAAATACCAATGAAAAACAATGGATTCAACTGCAAAAGATTGTCTCTCTTAATTAGTTTGACCGTAGGTACAATGATTACTTTACAGACCAGGATTCTAGTTCAAGTTTATGATATAGCGCAATTGTGTCAGTTTGGAAGAATAGAAGAAGCATCTTGGTACTTGTCTATTTGATGTATGCTCCACTTGTTTCGGAGAAATATATTTTAGTGGACATTGTAGATTGAAAATTGTTATTCGAGAGAAACAATTACTTAATTATAACATTTATTTTGGGATCTGTATATTTTGCGGAAATTGCGTTTGGTATTCTCCAACAAATTGTTTATCAGTCACCGAAAAATATGAACTTCATTTTATAATAACCATGAATTGAATTATAATCAAATCGCTCTAGATCGATTATCGGTCTCAATGATCGACGATTGCACAATTCAAAAATTTTGTTGAATTCACCTCAAATAAGAAATGTATAAAACCCAAGATTCAATTCCAACCCCTAAATTTAAATCCGTTTTTAATATAATGAAACGAAGTTTTTGAGTTCAAAATAAATGAGCGGTTGATTGACAAGAGTCGTGGCTAAATTTGGATTGAAAGTCCCTTTCTATTAAAAGAACAATTTCCAAATATATAGCTTCTACTAACGCTGTTTTCGAGAACAAGCTTCCCTCTTGTATTTGGGTCTTTCGGATTCAAAGTTGAATGTCAAATTGGATTCAACTGCAAAAGATGTATTATGCAGTTGAGAAATGTCGCGCTTGGCATCTCGATTTGCCTTTTTGGAAGGTTAGGGTTGGGAGGAGGGGTTGGAAAATAAAGCCGTCCAATTTTTTCTGTCCTTTTTTTGGTTTTTATCTTTTTTGATAAACCTTAAATATAAATAAAAGTAGAGAACATTTTTCTAATCCAAAATTTATATTTATCAATTTGGTAAATCACTAAAGCAAAGATATATAATTTGATTTTAAGAATAGTTCTATTTTTCTGTTTATTTACAAAATAGTAAAATCTAGGAACTTTACAAAAAATTAGTGCGAATTTTTGTAGGACTTTAGAAAGGCAAAACTAGTATCTTTCATGAAATTATATAATTATATTACACTTGTGTGGTGGCCAGTATGAAACTACGTACAAGAATAATATAAGACATGTTTTGGTACTATGTCTTTTGGCCATATAGAAGAGAGTATATCTGTAGGTTTTGCACTTAACTAATGCATGGATATGATCATCTGGCCAATCATTCGTATACTTTATGATTATATTATCATGATTATTTAGGAATGCAATGATTGAACTGTGGCGGCCAAATAATTTATTTGTTAGGAGCTTTAAACAAGTATTTAATTTATATACGGTTTATATTGAATTTCATAGGATTTGTCTCACATACGCATATTTGTGAGTGAAGGAGGCAATGTATATCAGAAGCTCCCAATTTCGTATTGGAGCCACTACAAGGTTGCAGGGTCTTTTGCAACCGCATTTGCGGTTGCAAAATGCCCAAATCCGGTTGCAGATACTCATTTGCAACCGCAATGCGGTTGCATATATGCCGAAGTCTCGTAAAGCTTCGATTACTTGTCATCCGCGACCGCATCGCGGTTGCAGATGAGCATCTGCGACCAGAAAATCAGCAACTGCGACGCGGTTGCAGCATCTGCAACCGCGTTGCGGTTGCAGAAAATATTGATACCATTAGCAACCGTGTTGCGGTTGCAAATGACCTGCGAACGAAAAAAAAAACAATAATATTCCGGTAATTTACCGAAATATTATTGGTTTTTGTTAAAATTACAAATAGAATAAAATGAAAATCAATATAGTGAATATACAAGAACAAATGTAATTAAATAATGAAAAACAATGAATAAAACGAAATGAAAAATGAAAAAAAGTTGAACAAAAAAACATAAAGAAGAAGAGAAATAAAAAAGCAAAAAATGAAGTGTTAGGAGTTCTTTGTTTTGGATTTGAAAAAGAAAAGAAGAGAAGTGTTGGTGGTTTTTAATTTTTTGGATTTGGAAAAGAAAAAGAAGAGAAGTGTTGGGTTGTTTTTTATTTTTTGGATGTGGAAAAAGAAGAGAAGTGTTGGTGATTTTTTGGATTTGGAAAAAGAAGAGAAGTGTTGGTGGTTTTTTGGATTTGGAAAAAGAAGCGAAGTGTTTGTGATTTTTTGGATTTGGAAAAAAAAAGAAAAGTGTTGGTGATTTTTTGGATTTGGAAAAAGAAGAGAAGTGTTGGTGATTTTTTGGATTTGGAAAAAGAAGAGAAGTGTTGGTGATTTTTTAGATTTGGAAAAAGAAGAGATGTGTTGGTGGGTATATATAGAAAATAGGGTGAAAATTTGAATTTTCGCGAAAATTCAAATTTTTCCCCTAGCCCGCCCAAATTTTCAAAAATTTTGAACAAATTGCAACCGCAAAGCGGTTGCTGAAAGTTTTAATAAAATTTAAAATAATAGTATCTGCAACCGCAATCCGGTTGCAGAAAGTATGAACACTTTCTGGAACCGCGACGCGGTTGCAGAAAGTATGAATATTTTCAGCAACCGCATTGCGGTTGCAAATACTAGCTTTTGCAACCGCTTTGCGGTCCCAATAGCATCTTTCTGCAACCGCACTGCAGTTGCAAAAAATATTCATACATGAAAATCGCAATTTTATGGGACTTTCTCAATGTGTTTTTGATTTTTAACAACAAACTTCAATGCTACATGTGATATAAACTAATAAATGATTACAAAACAAGTAATTGAGGAATGAAAGAGTAGATTGAATGTGAAATGATCGAAGGAGTTATTAGACCATGAACATATTGTATGTTCTATTTACTACTCATCATCATATTTCTTCTTGTTATTATGATTTGCTTCACTAATAATATGATTAATTGGTTGAATTAGTAGATAAATTTTTCACATTACGTTTATTTCTATATGTATCTAGGGATGATATATATATGTGTGTGTGTGTGTATACGAACGTTATCGTTTGAAATCATAGATATCACGGCTTGTCCCACATATATAACGCTTGAAATTTTTACAAAAGTTGGCGCATATTTGTTGGGCTGCAAATTTAACCGACCCTATAGGAATTTGCAACCGCAATGCGATTGCAAATTCGGTCCTCAACGTTTTTGCAACCACAATTGCGGTTGCAAATTTTGCAACCACAATTACGGTTGCAGATTTTCGGTCGTAAAAGGCCTGGAAATCTTGTAGTGAGCTCACCATCTTTCGAACATAAGGTATAGTCGTTTATAGCAAATGCACCATTACATCTGTATTTGTAAATGACGTCATGGCCAATGAGAACTTCCTAGAAAAGAAAAGAGAGAGAGAACCACCAATAAATGCAATTCCTTCTTCGAAACGTCTATCTTCGTTAAAAGACTTTATTTCCGTTGCTGACGTTTAAATCTCATTCACAAAACATGTCTCTTAGCTCATTCTATAATGAACACTTTCGTAGTGATAACAATCTACTATTTCCTTCTCTAGACGAAAACATCCAACTCACTCTATTACTAATTCTGAAGAAGAAAAAAATCAAAATTATGTTGAAATTTTGGTAAATGAAATAGGTTTGCACAGCTGACTTCAGGTCAGATTTTGAGTGGGTCCCACTTGTTGTTTTGATGAGGCCAAGATGGGGACGTGCTCTCCTATGTGAGAGCTTCGAAACGGTATAATACTCGCTCAAAATGGTACACGGGTGAATGAGAAATTGATGCTCAAAGTTAGCTACACAAAGCTGAAAATATTGAAAAAAAAGGAAAAAAAAACTTAAAAGGAAAGAGGGCCATCCTACATGGAAAAAAGAGCACTTTCTTTTGAGGGTTATCAATGGGAATGCATTCTTAGCATTGTAAGAATGTGTTGGCTAGTGTTTACTCCCTCTCCTACGCGTGCGCAGGGGTTGCAAATCTTGGGCCAAAATTCATCGGATTAGTGCGACTCGGGCTCACGCACACGACGACGTACGCGTCGAATATCGATCTGTTTGGCCTGTTGGGCTCCTGCTTATTTTCTGATATATAGCATCATTTTGGTAATTAAAATTACCTTACGAAATAAAATATTTCGTGATTCAGTTTAACTGAAAAACGTGTCCAAGTTTATCCGAGATCTGTACTTATCTTAGTTACACGATTCATAATTACGTTAACAACAGATTAGTAATTATCTTTTAACTCGTTTACTTGATGGCCAAGTCGTCCAACCCTCTCCCAAACTAGTATATAAATGGAAAAAATATTTTGCATACACGAAAAAGGCTTTTGCGCAGCCAAATCTTTTTAGCATTGGTGTGGTGGTGATGGAAGTTATTGTGTGAGTTCGTCGGAACTGTTTACGAGTGCTAGTAATCTAGTTCGTAGGTCGTTTTATCCTGGGAGGTGGTAGTCCAACGTTCTCAGCACGGTAGAGAATGATTAATCTGCTTTAAGAAAATCGAAAGAGACTCGATCATCTTCACGTTCGATTCACTACGGTTGAGCTTACAATTTCTAACTTTTTCTTATTATAATATTTCAGATTGCTTATTTATTCGTCAATATAAATTATATTTGTTCGTTTCGGTGCTACTTGTCTAACAACTTCTTCCTCTATTGTGGCGCTTACAAATTTTGTGGGAAAAAAGAATCAATTTCTGTTCTTTATTGTTGCGCTATTATAGTGTTGGTCCCCTAGTCAGACATAGTCCAATTTTATTTCTTTTTATGATAAATCATCCAATTCAATCAGCAGGCCACTTTAATGCAATTTCTCGATGAAAATTACACGTGATAGGTACATGACTTTAGATTGTGTCCAGATATTAGTCCTCTAATGAAGCACATTTTCATGGATCAAAATTTCCGTGCGTTTCCTCGAAAAGTACCGAAAAGTTTCCTTTTTTGACTTTACCGATACGAAATATACATGTAGTTTCCATGGTAGGTATAACTACAATTTTACGAATTTCTCGAAACATTCCGAAAAGTTCTCGAAATATTATGAAACGTTTCTAATTATTAGCTAATCGAAACGTAATCCCGTACTAAAATTTTCATCCATGCACATTCCTCCCCCACCCCCTCCAAATTTAAGCACGTATCTATCACTTGCAACTTCTGGGGATAAATTGCAATTAAAGTGAGGAGAAGACTGATATTGGATGATTTGACGCAATAGTGGATTGGATTGAACAATACCACATTAGTGGTTTACTTCTGTGATGGCGCTACAATAAATAAAAAAGAAATGATTTTTTTTTTCTTAATTTTGTGTACATGGAGACCAATCGGGTCACATACGCACTAGATCGAGCATGATCCGGACAAGCATTAGTGCATTACTCTATCATGTCGAACATTGTACAACTTGGACTCAATGTCCTTTTGACTTCTGCAACTGGGTTTTGATCGAGGATAATTTTGTACTTGTATTTGTCTTTCCTATTCCCTCCACCTTGTAACACGTGTACAATTGTTTGAATAAAATTTCAAAAATACGTTCTTATATAACTGAAGTATGTAATTTAGTTGGCCAAAAAAGGATATGAAAGAAAAACACAAGTTTTCCCCTAAAAAGCTATATACAACTATACGATTTGTCTTTAAATATTGCTTATGTAGATCTTTAGGTCTACACCATCTACAATCAGGGTTTAGTCTATGGTCGAGGGAGACCCACTAAAGCCCCTTGCTTGGATGATGACATGTGGCGAGGATCACTTGCACTCTATTTGTTTGGACAATTCTTTATTTTCAAAAATTTTAATTCTAGCCCAAAAGTTTTATATTCTTTTCATTTTATGACCACGTAAATTAAATGGTATCAGGGCCAGTTTATTTATTCATTCAAATGGAAAATTATTTCATTATAGCTCATCCCTTTATGAGTAGAGTAATTTTAACACATGAATAATCCAGCTATGGATAAAATTTGGTATCTTCCAGTTCAGTTCTCTTTCAGAGGGCCAAAAACCACAAGTATTAAGTATCTTATAGATGTTTTAACAAGATGCCTTACGTTTCATGAAACGTATATCGAGCACCATGAGGTTCAATGTTGCGACCTAGAACAACAAGGAAAAACTTGCCCCATCAAGAAGGCTAGGCTTGAAAGAGTCGAGCTGATAAAAATTAGCCTTAAAAAAGCTAATAAGCAAAGTTCAATACTAAGCCTCTAAACGATGCCTGGTATTACCCTAGAACAAGAGCTTCAACTCTTGAAGACTAAGTTAGTAATCCTAGCTAGTCAAAGACCAGACAATCTCCCTGGCATTAGAGCTAAATTCGTAGCTGTTAATGGCCTCACGACTGAGCTTACAAGGATTACCAGATTAATTGTCTAAAGAAATAATAGATGAGTAATCTGGCTTTGCCAAATTTTTACGAGCTCGAGACAGATGGTTCTAAGCTGTCTCAGGACCTCAATGAAGTTCAGAAAACAGTCCAAACATATGGTAACCATCAATACCATATGCCCGAGCTCCTTCAAGAACTTCAAGACAAACTTGAGACCATGTCTAGACGTCAGAAGGAGATCTTGGATAATCTACAAGATATTCAGCAAAGAATAAAGAACTTGGAATCCATGCCAAGGTCATCCGAAAGGTGACGAGGAGGATGGTTACCACCATCTTTCGGAAGGGAACCCTTATTACATCAAAAGGGTAAAGCAGTCGAGGTTAAGAAGGAGTTGACCACAGACGAGAGGCTGGAAGCTCTGATATGGGGAAAGCCCAGCACGTCGTGAGATCATGTCCAGATTCAGGCTTGACGAGTTCAACTTTAAAAATCTGCAAGATCTTTTCGATCTAGCAGAATCATTTTCAGGCTTGAACCTTGAAAATCTTCGAGGCTATGAAAGTGCAATTGTGCCAAGACAAGATCCTCCCCAGGGACAGTTAACAGTTACAGAAGGCGTCGGATCTTCCATCCCAAATCTAGATCCAATCCGAGAAGAACCCATGCTGCACCAACATGATTTTGTGGCAGGTTCCATGTACAGAGTTGTACCAGCCAGGTCGAGAGCAAGGAGACCAGATGTTCATGGAACACCATACGGGAGATCCCAACTTGATCTGATACACCCGTATGGGCTTATGCTCAATCTTGATAGCTTGGATTTCAAGATTCGCGAGGCCCTGATCGATGAATGGGCATCGACAATGAGAATTGCAGTAGCAACGCTGGAACTCGACAAAGAAGTCTTCATTATGATGTTACAAATGAGCCTCGAAGGATCAGTCAAGATCGGATGGAAACATGCTACCCCAGAAATAGGAGGTAGGGTTCTATCCGGCGATGCCCTCAAAGACATTGTGGACAGAATGGCGAGACTGTTCAAGATATACTTCATCGGAGAAGGATACTTTATTGATCCCCAAACCGGATGAGGTGACCAGGAGAAGGTCAGAAGATATGAAAAAGCACTGTATAGCTTAGAGCTACATGACATATGTAGCGTCAACTTATACATCAAATTGTTCACCGGGTACAGATGGAAGAGAGGAATGAATGAAGACACGACAATCCCCTTATTTTTCGCCAAAATACAAAGCCCTTGGCGAGAAATATTACTGCGAGAATATACACCTATCGGGGTAGACACAGTTGCCCAAAGAATGTCTTTTCTCAAAGTCAAACTGAGCGAATGGTGACAGAAGGCAGCAATTCAAAAGAATTTCAAGAGGCTGGAAATAATCAATAAATCAGCCCGTCTTTGCGTGACGACAATGACATTCCAACGGTCATTGGCGCACTAGAAAGACACCGGAAGAAGAAACATAGGGATCACCCCTATGAACAAACGAAAAGCAGGTTCTCCAAAAAATCTTCCTGGAAATCAAGGAGATTCTGGTCGAAATAAAAAGCCTGAAGTTACAAATCTGAGCAAAGACCAGGCCCCAGCCGTGGAAGAACGTCTGCCAGCCAAGGAAGCACGAGCAGACCACCAATAAGGAGGACTTTCAGAAGAGTACATACACGTGCTAATGAAATTTTCAAAGATTGCAACTGTTGGACGTGTGGTGCCAAATAACACATCTCAACGGATTGCTCGGAGAACCAAAAAAGAGGAGTCAGACAGTTCGAAGCTACACCACAATTCGAGGAAGATGTCTACTTTCAGGACCTCATCCAAGTATACTAGTTTGAGGATATTCCTTCAGACAAAAGTATATATGAAGAAGATGAAGGACAAGATGAGTCTTCAGAATCAGAATCAGAATCAAACTGAAGACAAGGAGATCTTCCGTCAAGAGGTGCATGAAGACTTGTCAGGATTCTTCTCACAAACCAGCATTTATCACAAAGCCTTGATGAGAATTATGCGCGAAGATCCAAAATTGCGAGTTTATGATGGATTTACTATCGGAAAAATGGAGAGAACCTTAGCCTAGCTAAGTTTCAGGCAAAGAAAACATCACATCATATACAAGGTTACAATGGGAGAAATTGCGATCCCAATGGAGCTGACGAGTAATGTGATGGAAATGCAGCTGGTTCCTATGAACGAGATAAAAGAGGAACTAAGCCGACTCAATCCAGAGGTTGCCCAGAAGATGTCATGAATCCATATTGGAGCCATAAGAATCTTGATCAAGGCAACATTCAAAGAAGGTATCAGTTCGCCAATTGATATTGCTATCTTTGACACAAGAATCCAGAACCTGCGAGATGCCTGTCTTGGAGGGATTTCAGGAAATATATTTGCTGGAAAGGTGGCAACATTCGTTTATCCTAAGATTGCATACAATCTAGCCGATCGAGATTTCAACAGAGTCCTTACTCTACATCAGGACTTTAAGAACAAGGAGTTGATGAAGGAAGGGAATAGGCCTTACTCCATCACATACAGCATCTCCTACGCACTCTCCAACACTCATCATTCAGATCTTTTTCGAAGGAATGAGTTTGTCGAGATACCAGAAATCTTTGAAAAGGTTGCCCATGCAGTCAAACCGGAGATTTCAGATCTGCCACATATCCATGAAATGGATATGATCATTCGAGACCAACCAGTGTTCAATGAGAACACCAGTCAAAGGTTCGACCAAAGGAGAATTTCTTTCCATGAAAACTGAATGCATAGCTTAACATGGGGAAATAAGCTGATTGTCGAAGTTGTAATCGAACCCAAACGATTTACAACTAAAGGAGAACTCCAATGTCCAGGAGGATGGGGAGAAGTCGAGGTAATCTTCGACACCACTCAGAAAGATAATACATTTCCATGCGACACATTGTATTATCTAAAGCAGCCATTCGTTAGACGATATCAAGGAAACCTAAAACTAGGAGGAATTGATTTCATAATCAACGGACGTGCAGGAAAGATCCCAGAACAACTTGTTCTTGGGATTGAATTTCTCGAAGATCACAAACCTTGGGAAAGGATTCCAGAAGGAATGGAGTTCACGGTGGAAGGAAAAAGATACAGATTCCGATGACCACCAGTCTATTCTCAATTTACATCTCAGTTGGGATGTTATATGAGAAATATTGAGCCAAATACTTTGCCGCGTATATCGACTCAGGAGCAGGGATTTGCACAGCAAAACTAGGAGTTTTCCCCAAAGAAATCGGAGAAGATTTACCAGCAATTGCAGGCAGAGATTTCTCAAAGAAGATCATCATCTTCAAACGAGGGATAAAACAAGCAGAAATATTAATTGGAGGAGCAGATGGTACCCCATGGTACAAAGTCAAGACGCCCCCAATCTATTTCCATGGTACCGGAGCCGATATCTTACTAGGCAACAATTTCCTGCAAACGTTCAAACATTTTACGCAGGATAATGAAACAAGACGTCTTATTCTCACAACCACTTGTGATCATAAGATCTTGGTGCAAAGATTGACGCAGGCGTTCTACTGCAAACTGCCAATTCAATTCCGCAACAAGCGTGGTGATGAAGGAAGACTTCTACACCCAAAAATGAAGGATCATAGGAAATATGGTAAGACAATCATGCAGCTTAGGATGGATAGCCTGGGTGGCCAGAAAACCAAAAGGATCAGAAATGAAACAATCGAGATCCTGAAAGCCAGCTTGGAACCAAGTCCTCACATAGACATCACTAACGAAGAACAGGTTTCGATAGAAGACGTCAAATCAAAAATTCGGAGGAACTACGAAGAAGATCCTATGGCATGGTGGAACAAGAACGAGCTCACAGCATCCTTAAAAGTCCAAAAGGGAAAGGAGAATGAGTTTATTAGATACAAGCCTATCTTGATGAATCAGAACGATCGAAAGGATATGCAGAAGATTCTTAAGGAGCATCTTGACCTTAAGCTAATCTCACCAGGGGTCTCGCCATATAGCAGTCCAGGGTTCCTAGTTAGGAATCATAGTGAAATCAAAAGAGGAAAACCAAGATTGGTGATCAACTACCAAGGGATCAACAAAATCTTGGAATTCGATGGATACTATATCCCGAGCCGAGAACACCTTATCAACTGCGTCCAAAATGCGAAGGTCTTCTCAAAGTTCGATTGCAAATCGGGCTTTTATCAAATAAGGATGGAGGAAGAAAGCACGAAGTACGTCTTTCTTTACACCGCAGGGACATTATATCTGGAATGTTATGCCAATGGGTTTGGCAAATGCACCACAGATATATCAAAGGAAGATGGATAATCTTTTCAAAGACTGCTTCAGCTTCATGTTTGTTTATGTCAATGATATCCTCATCGCCTCAAGGAATGTCAAAGAGGATGTTAAACACCTGGAAATATTCTCAGATGTTTGCCACAAAGAAGGATTGGTGCTATCCGAAAAGAAGGCTATAATCCTAACAAGAAAAATTGAATTCCTTGGCATTGAGATTGACGAATCAGGTATCATACTCCAAACACATTTGGTGGAAAAGGTACGTGATTGCCCTGACAATCTCAAAACGGTTAAACAACTTCAAAGTTTTTTGGGTTTAGTCAATTTTGCAGGAATGTTTATTAACAACCTTGCAAGCTACATGAAAGTGTTTAGTCATCTGCTAAAAAAAGACGCATAATTTAAATGGACAGAACAACATACGGGAGCAGTCCAACAACTAAAGAAGTTGTGTCAAACTCTGCCAAACTTGCGATACCCAACGATGAAGACGATCTGGTGCTATACACAGAATCTAGTGACCATTGGTGGGCAGCCGTTCTAACGAAAATAGAACCAACAGGAGAAGTCCCATGCAGATATTGCAGCGGATTATTTGCAGACAATAATGCAGCAAGATGGCATATCAACGAGAAATATTTCTTTGCAGTTCGCAGCGCATTTAAGAAATGGCCCATGTTTCTACTAGCAAAGAAATTTATCCTAAAAACTGATAACACAAGTGTTAAACCTTTCTTAAAAAACAAAATATAAAGTAAACCCGAAAAAGCCAGGCTTTTAAGATGGCAAGTTGAATGACAATATTATGATTTTGACGTTGAAATTATTAAATCTCACGAAAATGTTCTTGCAGATTTCTTAACACGAGATGGAGCCAAGTGGAGCCAACAACATCCTCACCAGATGGTGGCATCACAGCGACAACCTGGAAGAACTAAACAAGACAATTGATAGCCTTACGATTAATGTTAAGGCTTCAGGACATGTACAAGAAAAGGATCTTAACAAGGTCCAGACTGCGATGAAAGCCACAAGGCTTTGCACTACCATGTTATGGGATAGTCTTTATGGCCCCATTATGCGAGATGCCTCTGAGTCAAAACTTGTCTCTAAACTACGAGCACAGGATTTTAAAATCGAGGTAGGGGATTCAAGTGCGATTCACCCAAACACAGGAGAAGATCCTTATGAAGAGGATTCTGAAAACAAGAAAGATTCCAAGATGGAAACATCTGAAGAATCAAATCAGTCCAAAAAATTAGAGGCTGAGGTCAACGAGCTTAATCTTAGACCAAGAACGGAAAAGTCTAAGATCCAGAATGATAACCTTAAACCATTTCCATTGATTGAATATCAAAGAACATGGGAAAGGTTATGTACAAGAATGGGACTTGTCCCAGGTAAATCCTTGGCCGATTGGTCTGTAAATACCCACGAGTTTGGACTCTACCAGGTGCAAAACCGGAGAGTGTACGAGAGTGGTTTGACTTTGGCTGTTTAGCCTCAGTCTTCACTACATCACCAGGGTTTCTGGAAATCTCAAAATTACCAGAATGGATTTACAAGGGAGTGTATGATACATGGAAGAATAATAATACACTCGGAAGAGGAGAAACTCTGGAACTAAAATTTATCTCAGCAGCTCCAGAAATTACCGAAAAAGGCTCTTATCCCAACTTTCATCTCATCAAGCTGCAAAGGCCATACATGAAAGCCTTAGATTTTATAAAGCCACCACCAGAAGGACAACTTTTTTTTGCTCCGATATCGGAAGACGATATCACTACAAGAAGGGCCTGGGGACTTTGGGTCTGCCTAACGGAGATGGACAAAGTCAAGTATTCGTTTAAAACGTTTCAAAAAACTGAAAATGGATCACTCATGCTCAACACCATGACAAGTACCACTACCCATTTTGCCGAGACGATATTCGAAAATATAAGGCAAAAGTTGTGGAAAAACAAGATTCTGGCCACCTCAGAAACCAGTCGGAAATTATGTAACATGATGCACGCTGGAAAATGGAAAGATCACATTTGTCCAAAATGCCCTGAGCAGAAGGAACCACTTTTTGGCAAAGGATTCCCGGTGAAAAAAGACAAATGGGAATACGACAGAGAGGGCTCCACTAGACCAGGAAAGATGCCTCGTGCTGGAAAAAGGACAAACTTTTCTGACAAAGCAAAAGAGGCCATGTGAAGCTGACGAAGACCACCTCCACTAAAAGATAAAGAATGGAAGGACCAGATTCCCATTGACAACGGGAAAAAGAAGAGCTGGTGGATTAAAACGTATGCCATGACGCATTAATCCATAAAGAAGAAGTGAAGTCCGGAAATGAAGTCCGGATGAGCCTCTATATATACCCAAATTAAAGGAAGCAGAAGACATCGAACAACCTCCTCTATTTTCTTACTCTAAAATAAATTGCAATCAGCAAAATATTCTGAGCTTAATTTGTATTAAGTTTTCAATTCAGTTTTATATACGAGTGTATGTGTGTAGGAAGCATAGCTACTATGAGTAGCTAAACAAGTAACTCTACTCTATAAGGGTTATGTTGTTGTAATAAATAAGTTTCCATTTTTATGAATAAAATTCTGGCTTTTGCTTAAAAACAGTGTTTCCCTATTTAAATATCTAGTCGTTACCAAGATAGTATATTTTACGCCCGGAGTAGGAAACGAATCAGGGTTGTGCTAGTTGTCGTTGAAGGAGCCATTGCAGAACCATCGGTTGAGATCGAGTGGTTAGCTGAGGAAACTGTAAAACCTGGTGGAAACCCGACGGCAGTTTGGTCAAAATGAGGTACTATTTTAATTTTGACTGTTTATTTATATTGACGGAATCATGTTGGGCCTGATATGGTCGTAATGGACTATCTCTGTTTAAGTTTTGGGGTCCAAAATGAAAATATTATAAACTTAAGGCTAGACTTTTAATTGCATCTTCATGCCAATAAAAGTAGGACACTTGTCATGATCCTAAGGAAGGAGACCCATTGGGTCTCCCCCCCCCCCCCCCCCCCTTATAGACTTCACCCTACAATCAGTATAGAATGGTGTTGGAATTATCATTTTTAAACAACATGACATATTCTTCAAGAAGCCCTATACATATTAGCTCACGGGGACGGGAGGAGCAAAATAGGCATTGCTAATTACACATATAGTCCAAAACACAATGTATAAGCCAAGTAGAACATTGTGTCCAAAATGTACAAGGTTTTGACATATAACTATAGCAAAGGCATCGCTCTTGCCAGTGCATCCGCGCCACTACTGGTTTTCATGTATACAAAAAATGAAATCCTTCAAATTTAGTCAAGATTGTCATGTGCCCCAGTCCAAAGTTGTGTAACTTGAGCCAAAAGGCCCCATCATCAATTATGGAAAACATCTTAAGACGTAGTCCTTAATAATCTTTGAAATACTTAAAGTTGTGCTAGTAATATGCCTTGATGAACGGCCTAGAATTCCGCAACAGAGTTGGTAGTTGTCCCATTGGGTCTTAAGAAAGCCCTCACCAGTGTACATACCTGGTCTTGAATAATAAACCCCCATTCCCACCGCCCAAAATCTACACTGGTCTTGAATAATAAACCCCCATTCCCACCGCCCAAAATCTATGACGGCCCAGGGTTTCCAAGAGAGAATGTTTGAAATAATGAGTTGGAGGGGGTTCCAATTCAATGAAACAATATGGTTATGAGGTTGTCCACTGCACTTGGACGATATCAAGGCTGCAGTGAAGCCCAAATGTGATGTAGGATGGACATGCAACATATAGGTATGGACTAGAACATTAATTCATTGTTGGCCTGCCAAAGGTGCCAATAGCTAATGAGCAAGGAGGAACTCACATCAAGGGATGTGTACAGTGAAAATTAATCAAACTGTGAAATGTATTTGGGAGTTGAAAGATGCGTGGCAGGTTGTGTAACGCCCCAAAAAATAGGAAGAAAATAAATTTAAACTTTAGTCCTTGAACTTTTAAAAAAATGTATTTTTGACCCTAAATGTTTAGAAAAATTTGCATTTGAGCCCCCTGAACTTAAAAGTTAGTCTTTTATTATATTTACATGTCTCTAATCCTAAAACATATATTTCAATTTCAAATATTAACCAAGTTGATTGAATTACCTAGAAAAACTACATAAGTAAATATGTATGTAAGAAAGAAATCTAAGTATACCTATTTGAATTTAAATTATAAATAATTGAGGGACTTGATATGCAATTAACCAATTGATGAAGTAAGTCATGATATCTTTTTGATGAGGTAAGTCATGACATCCTTAAGAGCATGATTTAATTCAGATTTTTTTGATTTATTATAAAATAATCAAGGTGGGACATAAACAGTTATGATTAAATTACTATTTTTTGCTATAAATACTCACTATTGTTCAACATTTTATACAGCCCAAAATAATCCGATTTTGCAAAAG
The DNA here is from genome assembly GCA_948329865.1 of Linaria vulgaris. Classification (NCBI taxonomy): domain Eukaryota; kingdom Viridiplantae; phylum Streptophyta; class Magnoliopsida; order Lamiales; family Plantaginaceae; genus Linaria; species Linaria vulgaris. The sequence goes on along the minus strand of OX415249.1, from coordinate 54,491,994 downwards.
TAACTAGAAATAAAAGTTGTTCCTTTTTGTGTTTTAGTTTGAAAAATAATTTTTCCAGATTTTTATCTTGCCATTTTCTACCCAAAAAGATGCCAAAACTTTTACTATGCAGGAAATGTCGATTCTGCCCTTACACCTTAGAAAAATCGTATCAAATAGTAGAAATATTTTTTTACTACCTATTTTCGGATACATACCCTCCTTGATGTCTTCCATCTTTGTATGAAGGCATCTTTCCCAAATAATATGATCTAGAATGTTGTAATACATAAACCGTGAACTGCTGCCAAGAAATCTGATAGCAACTCTTATGTTGCAAGAATTATTTAGCATAACAAACCTTTGTGTTTTCACAAAATCTTCGATTCCCACATCTCTCATGATGCTAGAAACCATAAACCATAAAAAGATCTGAAAACCAAGTTCATTTGGATGTCCGATCAAAGGTAAAACCAAAATTGCGGTGATTTTTTAGTTTATTTGGCACAACCTTTGTTTTCTTAATTTATAAGTTTAATCACCATCATAATTCAAGTATTTATCACACACATAAATTTAACATGATATAGTATTAGTTATAATTAGATTATTATGATTTATAATCATGAATTGATATTTTTGTGATTTTATTTATAGCATTTAAATGGTAGATTTATCATGTTTAACATACTACTTTCATAAGTCTTACAAGATTATTTTGCCACTTCATGACTTAAACATCAAATAAGATTATTTGTCATAATAAATATTATTTATCACATGTTTTGATAAATTTTCCATGTTATATCTTTATATTTAAGTTATAACATAATTATGTGCATTTTAAACTAACTATGTAAAATAAAGTAATAATTGACTAAGTTGGACCCTTTAAGGTGTTACTTCATATGATACTTATTTGATTTGTGGTTATTAAAAGTTTTGAATTCATTATGCATCAAATTAGATAGTTAATCACATCTTACTTGTTACCGTGACTTGTCGTCAGAATGACTTTACCACGAATACTCATAGTCATAAGTTTGAACGTATGGTTATTTAATATAATTTCGAGTTATAAATAAGGTGGTTAAAATAATAGATATTCAATATGCAATTGAGATTTATGTTTTTCTTTAATTCATCATCTAGGATTTTCATGTTTTGTGTAATAACATAAATTAAGCTTATGTGTTATTTACTAAGATTTACATTGTAATTAGCATTCTAACAAGAACGCTCTCAATTTTATCAACATGAGAATTGAAGAAAAAGTACTATTATTTGTTGTGGTGAATTATAAATTCAGTTGATTAATATTATTTAAATTTGTTAAAGGTTTGACGAACTAATCAACGCCATCAAGGTTCCCCGTACGAGTTAAGATGAGGTTCCTTTTCTGGTTTGTTTTAGCCTCGTTTGGCATCCGACCCTGAGGAACTTGGACAGAAAAGCCACTACTCTATTATCAAACCTCGAACAACCTATATTTTATCATAATCCCGTTTTGCATCTCATCTCCTAATATGATTTTCTTACTCATCGTTAAATCATATCCAATCAATTATTATTTATCATATTGATTCATAATCATGGTAATTCCCAGATATTTTAATCTCATCTTCTGGTTCTTCAACTGTGCAAAGAGCAACGAACTATGTTCGGGACATGTAGCTCAAAGAGCAATGGATATTATCCGGTTTACTGGCTTATTTGTTTATTTGTTATACCCATTGGGACGCCTTTGGGAAGTTGGGCCCAGTGATCGAGTCGAGTTACTGTTGGGTAGTAAGGACTGTCGATTTAAGTAATTTCGCTTAATACCCATCTATCTAGGCACCGCTTGCAGTCAGGAATTGGCTACAACCCGCGTGCTGGATTGACATGTACTCGAGCATGTCTCTTGATTGTTTGCGAGGTCACTCCTCGTTGGGAGGTATAAGGTAGAATATTAGAAGTCATAAGGTTGGATTCGTTTATTGTTAAGCAAGTTCATTAACTATTCTATGAGAATTCCAGTACCATTGTTACATCAAATTATCTAGTTGAAATGGTTTTACTGGTAAGATCACTCCTCGAAATATATCTATTAAATCACAGTTAATTCTTGCATTACCAGTTCTTTTATATTAATCTCACTAAGTCATTAAAGACTTATTCCTCGTTTTTTCTGTCCATTCCTCATGATTAAAATCAACATGGCAGCGGGATCAAGTGAATAATTGTTCAAGCGTGCATTCTAGAATATTCGTGTTTTGTCACTAGTGCATAACCATTAAAATAGTCACATTGTTTATAATACCAAGACTTCCGTTGTATATATCAAAATATAATTTATAAAACGTGTATGGTTTTGATCCTGAACAAGTGAGACCATTTTTCGTGAGTTACGTTTTAGTCTGAGTTGGGTAAAGTGACTGATCACCACCGAACCAACTCGGATCGGAGCATAGCTCGTGGGGCGCGGTCGTCACATGTTTATTCAGATTGGATTGAAAAATGGAGAATGGAAGAAGCGGTAGAAGATATCCTACAAATTGTTGTGGCATAGAGGGTAAAGGCCTTGTTGTACCACGTGCTGACACTGATTCGCGTGGTATTGGTATGTAAAAGTAAAACTCCCTTTAGGTAGAGACAGTCAAGTAACATAGAATGAGAAATAAATTACGTCACAAGTATGGTATTCCACTAGGAGTTTATCGATTAATATCTAAAATTATACCGATCATGAAAAGACATAAATTACGGTTTGATTGTTTGAATGTAAGAATGATAAGAGACAAAATTGAATAGATTTGTATATCAGATGAATGAAGTTATGCCTAGAGTTAAATTTAACTTCAAGATCACTTAGTAGGTCGTAGAAAAATCATATATACATTTCTAATCTTATTTAACTTTTATTGAGTGATTCCGCTTTCAAACAACTACCATGATCTATTTGCCATCATTAACCGCTCACCTAAATCCTTATCTTTTCTAATGGTCAAGACCGTTAAGTCGAACAATCCTAGTGTCAATACTTTTAGAAGAGTGATGTGAGGCAAAGCGTATAGTTTTTCAAATATGTTGGCAATGGATGCTACGCCCACATGTTCGCAAGTGCACGTTCAAGTAATAATAAAATATAAAGTATAATATTATCGAATCCCAAGAAGTTGTGGCCCGACTTCTAGAATCACTTAAATGCAGGAATAACGATAATTGTCACGAGTTACTACCTTCTTTGTGTTTATGTCAAATGCTTTGAATGTAGAATGTGAATGCATAATTGAAATAGTGCTTTGAATGAAAATAAGAATGCATACAAACAATGAATGGAAAAATCAATTGAATACAGATTAAGAAAAACAATGAATGAAAAAAAATTGAATATTGATTGAATGAAAGAGAATGCAAAATAGAAATAAAACAGAAAATAAAATTGAAGAAGATTTGAATGATTACTTTAATTGTAAAACATATGATGATGAAAGATATTCAGAGTTTGGGTTACACTACTGATTTACTTTAGTAATTCACGGATAAATTACCTATGCTTCCTTGATCTATTGAGCTTTGCTTTAGTTCTTCAGTGTCTAATAGATCCGTGATTTGTAGTCGAAGTTATCCGGAATGTATAAATCCTTAACTCTCTAATGACCTGTGGCGCTAGCATAATAAGTCTGGTTGTCACTCGTTATAGAAGAGATATTAAGTCTTCAATCCAGTGTACTCATCCACTCATGTTAACATAGTTTACTTAGTAAAGATTGTATTCATGAGATCTAAAGTTGTGAAAGATCACGTTAGCATATCAATGTCATAAATCACATGTATAAATAATTAGTTTAACATCTACACTCTGGCAGTCCCAAGGCAGTGATATCGTTATTCTGGCGATAGTTAATCCTAACATTCAACATATATAACCAATCAATCTATACACATGAACGCTGAGTCAAATCTCAAGTAAATCAAATACATATATTCATAAATCAGAGCTACCTCCCTACTCCAAACACCTAGTAGTTTAGCTACTCATAGTTGCAAGTGCAACACAAATAAAATGTATCCAACATAATCAAAGAACAAAGATTTAGAAAACTTCGCAAATTCGAAGGAACATTGGCACTTTTAATCTCCTAGACTCCCATGCTTTTTCTCATTCCTTTTTGAATATAAGAATAAAACTATGGAAGGCAGAATTTCTATGGTGTTTGTCTCAAAGTCCCTTCACAGTTTTCTCACAATTCTCTCTTTTACAACTTTCCTCTCAACAGAACAATAGAACATGGTGTAAAGAAATTGTAAGTTGTATAAGTAAGATGTGTTGTGATGGTTGGCCTTCCCCTTCTATAGATAAGTCGTGTTGCCCTAGGTAACATCTTCAACTGTCACTTTAATTCCTGGACTTGCCAATTTTTCCCCCAAGTCACACGTCTCTTTTGCGGTTACACGGGTCGCACTGCTCTAGTGGCGCGGGTCGCGCTGCATGTGGCATGTGTTGCGAGAGTTGCACTACTCCAATGGCCCGAGTGTCGTTGTCTACAACTTGAGTTGCACACTTTACACTACGATGGTTCACATTGCGCGACCTCTGTTTGCTGTGGGCCAACTATGGGCTTCTCTTCGTGTGACTCTAGGGTTGAAATCTCCATCATCGTAGCATTGTAGCACTTGGTTGTTGCATCCATGAGCCTCCAATGCAATCCCTCTAAAGTCTTTATCACTTTAACCTCCATTTTGTGCTCTTTTCATTATTTTTTCTTGACTCGACACAAAACTACAAATACAAAACATAACATAAACCAATAAAACGTTACAATGATTTATCAAAAGTATAAGAAAACATGTACATAAATAATGTCTAATAAACACTTATCAAAGAGAAAACCTAAGTGGAATCCAATCCACTCCTACTAGTTCTAACAATACATGCAAGTACAGATATATTTTTCTTGTATAGCTTATACACGAGTTGGGTTAGCAAGTCCCAATTCATAAATCAATCAGTACATAATATACTAACATTTTACACTATAGCATAACTGCATTGGCACCATGAGTCCAGAGAAACCTAATCTTATCATGCAACATACAAAATGAATTAACATCTATACACTTGTAAGACTAAAAAGTAACTCAACTAAATCAAATAAACACATTATAAACTCTCAACTCCAGACACATGGTGCTTTAGCTACTGATAATCTCAAGTTCAAAACCATTACAAGTAAAGAGCGACGTGATTAAAGAAGAAAATATATAAAAACTCTTGATTTTGAAGGAACATTGATGCTCTCGATATTCTAATCTCTTATGTTTTGTCTCTTCCCAAGGGATCTTGAGATTTGACACAAAAAATAAAACACGGTCTTTTGGTAGTGAATAATGAGTGATAGTGGATTCATGATTTCTTAGACTACTTTCTCACTTTGTGCGCGCCTTCGTTTGCACTTTATTGCATGTTTTGAGCGGTAACGCTAGCCATATTTATATCTTTCAGTACAAACACGTTATTCTAGGGTTTATGTATCTAATGTCCAATACATTACATGTACCGTAAGGTGTGGAGCTAGTTGCGTGTGGGGTCGCACGACATATGGCGTAAGTCATAGTGTTTGAGTGAGTGGCACGTCTACTGACCATTTGTTGTGTGGCATAATGGAATAATAACATGAGTCGAGCCTCTCAATTGGCGTATCTCTCGCCTTCTTCCTAGCGCGAGAGGCCTCTCCAAAGTCGGGCTGCTAACACTCATCAAGTACAAAAGGTGGAGGTTAGTAGAAAGTGGCCACATCTCTACAATCAACAATAAAATCATGAGCTAGGATTTGGGCATGCTATATGTTGAGACAAGGAAGTGGTGGGGTCTAACTAAAATGTGAAGCCAAGTTTAGCCGCACGTAAGTCGATCAGGACTAAGAAGACTTCCCATAAGTTTCAAGTGTAGATAATGGAATCAAGGTAGGAGTAACGAGACTTCGTACAAATCCCAAGTGTAGTGGCTTTATAAGTTGCTCAATGCCAAGGAAAAAAGATTAACAGAATCTGGGTGGTGAAACAACAATATTGAAAGGTCCTAACCACCAATAAAAATTACATTTGTCCATGTACTGTGGATTTAGTTAGAGATGAATGGGATGAGACTTCCATAACCAGCTGGGTTGGGATCTCAACATCGGGGCAGAGGGTGTTATGGGCTAGGAAGTATTTAGCCTTGAAAATGGTTGCCCACAGTGAGGTTGGTTTCGCAAGAAGTTTCCCTAAGTTAATAAGAAAAAAAGCATAGTTCAGCACATCCAAATATTTGGAGACCAAATCTAAATGTCTAATGTAGGGAACTGTAATCCATTAAGAATTGCTTGTGATGAGGAGACGATGAATTTTATAAGAAGGATTTAATGAATTTGGTGATGTTTGTGAAATGTTTGAAGGACGTGAAAAATAAACAGAGTGTGGCTAGGGATATATTGGAAGGCCAAGACAATGAGTGTGCAACGGTCTAGATCTGATAGGACATCATTGTACCAAGGACTTACCTTGGTAATGTAGCGGCTAAGTAGGGGTTCAATATAACGAGTCCTGAAATGCCCATGGTAGATTAGATTTCTAGATATTCATCTTCTAATGGCACCCAGATGAGATGTGAGACGAGAAAAAAACTACAGATTTCTCAATGCTTGATGGAAGAGTTCTCGAAGAGGTTGAATAATTCCAAAGGGTCGTGAATGAGACAAAAAGTTTCGTCATGATCATAAAAAACAAAGAAGCGGTTACTAGCACAACTAAGGATGGGTATCAAAAGTTAACATTACTTGCTCGAAGAGCATGAAATTACCATGATTCGGTTCTATGAATGATCCAGTCAGATAACCTATAAGAAGAGGGGGTCACCCTGTTGTGGCCCACGGTTTAGGGTCAAGGACTGAGAGTTTTTCCTTTGATAGTTGATGGGTGCCAGTGAGGGTTATGCAATAGCTAGATTTTCACAAGTGCATTGATCAAGTAAGAAAGTGTTACATAAGTTATGCCTCAAGTACAATATTCCACGATGATTGTGGATTTTGTAGTGATTGTAATTAACATATGCCATGTGTGTAGTGTGTTCAGTAGTGTTGTGAATCTAACTACCGTGCAATAATTAAGTTAATAATTCAAGAGTTAAAAAGGTGAAGATCATATGTAGTAGATGTACTCAAAAATACGTTTCATTACAGTCTACACAACAGCTCATAGACAACCTACTTATCTCTATTTTAATCTTATGTTGTTGAGTTGATTATATTACCTATCTAGTGGATCCTAATGTGTGCATGAACTAATAGTACCCTATCAATACTTTGCTCTCTTAATTGTTTAGAGAACAATGTCGAACGATCACCTGCCAGAGCTTAGCAAGTACTGGGTGGTTCCTCAACTTAACCTTCTCAAGTACATTCAAGCGACTATGTATTCGTTATCGTCACAATTAGCATGCATAATTCAGATAATACATATTTGTTTAAAATAGAACACTTAGCAGATTGGTAAAGCTCATTTATATAGTATAGCATTGTACATTCGGTCAACCTGATCCAAACCAAACCAAAATATCAGTTAACCAAGCTTTTTAGATCAACTCCAAAACCAATCCAAATCTTAACCAAAATCTTACAGCGATTTTTAAACCAAACCAAAATTTCAGATTGGCTCGATTATTTCTGCAAACTGATTACTTGGACAAAAGATATGGCTTAAACCATATCTCATGCACATTGTTTTGAACTTGTAAATGAAATTTACACCAAAAGCAATGCCTAAGTCGATCTTTACACATCAAGCATCATAAGTACAACTTAGTGTCAAAGATTTAAAAAAAAAAAAAAAATACAACACTGAAAAATAGGTTTCCAAAAGTAGGTTTGTGTATTTTTTTCCAATTAATTTGATTTCTTGGATTGGTTCAAATTATTAGAATAATAATCTCATCCAGACTAAACCAAAAAATAAACCAAATTATAGTCCAAACACAACTTTGACTTTGTAAGAGTTCGGTTAGGTCCGGTTTGGTTTTAAACTCTTCGAATCGAATCGGTTCAGACTATTGGTTAAGTAGTGAAAAGCTCTAATTTAGTATGAACTAATCCATTCATACAACACATAAAAAGAATGAGGCGTAAATACGAAAATAATCAACAAATTTCATTAAATGAAATAGTTAGGTTTCATAAACGCGTAACTGCCCCGTACTCTAGATACAGTTAGCTACTCATCAGTATCATGAGTTCAATATTAGAGATTGAAAAAAAATGACATAATAAAAGAGAACAAGATAAAATATTTCTTGATTTAGGTCGGATGTTGTTGTTGATCTTCTAATCATCTTTACTTCGTGATGCATGACATATATTTGACTTTGAGAACATCAACAACCATGGAGCAGTTCACAGCACACAAAAAACGATAAAAAGTGAAAGCACGTAAGACACAATTTGTTTACCCAATTCTTCTATGACTACCTATGAGAAGATCCAAGCCAAGATTTTCACTATGATGATGATGAATGTTACAAACAAGATACAACAATTATCACAGATTTGGAGCGATCTCTCACAACGTCTCTCAGATCTCATAGGTGCTTTCTCTCTTATTTTTATCTCTCCCTTACTCTTTCTATGTAGATCATTTGATCATGTTGGTCACACCCTAAAAATACCCTAACCATCACATAAATAGCAGCTGAAGTGAACTAAGGCAATAAGACAGTGTTGGGTAGAAGATTGGGTCGTCGTTAGGCCAAGTAACCTGCCAGCGCACGATGGGTGATGCAAGTCGTGTTGCACCCGTGCAACCTTCCAATCAGCAGCCTGAGTTGCGATGTGCACGTCTTGTGCTATGCAGTGCCCAAGCAGCATGACTCGTCTCGACGACCAGCAACCCCCTCTGCTCCCCACCTCAACAACACGACCAACACACTTCGTTCTTCCTTTGAGCAGCTGTAGAACCGTCTTCACCATTCAAGCCATCCGTCCTCATTCGTCAACCTGCACAAACCTAAAAATCTCCCACTTGGAGACTAGATCCACTATCACACTCTTCAACGCCAAAACCATCATTCTCATAGTTAATCCATCATGATCTGGCAACGTCAATCCTCAAACTTCTTCAAAATACAAAGTATGTTGAAGCCACGTAGAGCTTTAACTTCATTAAGGCAAGTACCTCAGTCAACAAATCATCAAACTTCCACTAGCTTGAATTCTCGCGCATGTGACAATGTCCATATTACCCCAAACTTGCAGCATTTTCACCACCACAGTTCATGTTGTTTTGGTAGACTTTTACAATCGATGCCATCTTGGGTACTATTGGTCAACTACATAGTTCTCTCCTTGAACCCCTAGAGCACAAGCCACGTCCCATGTGGTTATCTTCCAAACACTCGAGCCAAAAGATAAATGACAACCTTCATAATCCAGCTGCCCTACATAAAAAATGTTTCTCTTCAAACCTGGGATATGCCTCTCTCTATGTAGCAACCATACAAATACATTACACATCTGAATCCTAACATCTTCTTTCTGATGCCCCAAAATCCAAAATCTACGACTTCAATCGTAGTTACTTAGAAGTAGATTTTGTGCTACAACCCTTCCTATCTGATAGAAAAAGATCCCATGATCCTAAATCAATCTCACCTGGTAGCACAAATCCCAAGTTTGTCTATGAAGAGCGGATCTAATTGTATTAGTGTCTATAATTGATTTCTTCTGTGTAATACTAATTGATATGGCCTCATTGGTAAGTGCTACAAAATCTCGTGCATTGGAACCCATGGTTATGGACCCGAATTCGTTAGTATTGAAGATTTTCTTTTCCAAGTGAATGCATACACTCAAAATTAATGCATCTCATGTCTCCTTCTAAAACTGCGTTCACGGATTTTACATCTTCCCAATTTTATTTTGTGCTCTAGGTGCTTTCTATGATGACCAAACATTCCACAGTTCCACCACTCTATGGAATTCCCGGCTATGGTCTTTAATCTACTTTTATTTATGTACAACAAAATTAGGGATCTTACCTCATCATCAATATCAATATTCACTAAGCTTAATTGAGATGTTCTGATGATCAAAAACTACTGAATTTTCTGACATGTTCAGATAGAACAGTCATCACATCAGATTTAACCTTGTTCATTGTAGATGGCTACTCAAACATGTCAGACAACACCTTCAGCACCCCTAGGAGTGATTATTTCTAGCGATTTAAGTACCTAGTTCTTTAGTACTTTGATTGTTCCTCATAGATTTTTTTACTATTTTTAGTCTTGTTTTGTCATTTGATAATTTTGAGTAGAGTCGGAGTAAAACAAGGCATAATTGAGGAAAATGAGCATGGAATAGCACAATGATAATGAGGAGTAGTTAGGATAGGTTAGCCGCGATTTCAGAACATAACCTATCCTACATAGCAGATGACACGAGGCAGTGCATCAGCAAAAGTGACTCGGTAGCCTACGGGAACAAAGGAGAAGCGGCGCAACAATGCCGCCACCCGCGCGTCTAGTGCATCCTATGTTGTATGTCTTGCGGTCTACACCAAAACACGCACGGTTCGCCCCGTTCATCCAGTAGCCCGCACGATAGCGGCAAAACCCGTACGGCCCGCGACAGGATGCGGGACATGTCACACGACATGGGGTACTTTGGTTGATTATTAGGAAACCCTAGGTTTGCAACCTACGAGCCTAAAACTATAAATAGAGGAAGACGTCCAGTAGCTAGGGCATCGACAATCAGAAGCAAACACTAACAAAGCATCACAAACCAAATTTTCCACACCACTATTCCACATCAAATTCAACTGTTCGAGACATCGTGCTCATTGTTGAGGGAGAAAGGTGATCACGAGGAGCACATAATCATGTGGAGCAGGCCAACAAAGAGTCAAAAGGGGAAGACACGTCAAAATCTCACCGAGATCAAGAGCTTAATATTTTATTTTCTTAATTACATAAATTTATGATGAATTATTATTATGAAAAATTGATCATGAGTAGCTAAATCTCCCTGTGTCTGGGATATGATGTAGTTATTTCAAAGAATGCACATTGAACCTCTATTTTGATTAATTATATTAAGACTTTGTTTTTTGGTATTTGATTTGTTTCTTATGTTACTTGGTATGTTTGGCACACGAGTTTCTTTGAATCAGTGTAGTGATGTTCAATTACATAGTGTTGTGTTGGATTATGCATAGGATATTGTTAGCGCAACACTTGCATAGTAGATCAAGAAAATAAATCTCTAGAGCTTCAGCATTAGCGTCTAACGAGGGATCTAGGTTGAGTGGGCAAACTCTAGTTCTCTTCTAAAACTCTGTATGAATCCTTGACAAGGTGAACTCCTGGAGAGGGGAAAGTGCTTAACGGCCTGATATCATTAGGAGTTAGCCACTCGCGTTGATATACGCGCAACATGGAGGGTTGTTCGACATGCCGCGTGACATGAGGTGTTTCCCGTCTCTGGGAACGCATTTTCTGCACTGCTGATCCGGGAATAAGTCTCTTAACATATTTCTTTCCTTTTAATTCAAGTTTTGGGATTTTACATGTAGAGGTTACCTAATCATGATTAACTATGTAGTGGAATGTTCCCATAACTCTTAATTTACCTATACGGTAGAATCTTAGTCCCTCTAATGTACATGTATTATTATACTATTTATATAGGTAAATAATAGGTTATGTGTCATTACTTTACTACACAAGTTAGAAATCCCCGATTTTTCTTCATAGTTTTTGCATTACTCATATTTTTCTCCCATCTCTTTTTACTAGTTCAAAGCTACTATGACTTTGCCAAAAGACACTACAAAATGCCCAGGAGACGTCCCATATTCCGACAATGAACACACACCACCATTATCACCACAAGCACCACCATACAACAAGAGAAGAAAAGGAAATTCACCAACTAGGAAATAAAAGTTGAAGAAGAAATCCTTCATCATAGAAAATGGTTTTGCCCTTTTTCTGAAAAAAAAAGTTGCACAATTGGGATGGAAAAGGTTCGTGGAAACAATATGAGAGGTAAACAAGACAATGGTGTTGGAATTTTATGCCAATGCTAGTTACCCTTTGACGGAGCACGTGATGGTGAGAGGAAAAAGGGTGAAGATCACTAAGGAGATAATCTCTGAGGAAAGAAGGTGACGATCACTTAGGAAAGATGAACCAATGGAGGAAGAAACAAGCTTTAAGACAAAAAGAGGATAAAATAGGCATATGTCGTTCACGCACGACCAACACTCCAATGTTGCCCTAATATTGAGTCGCTAGCCACCATAGCAAGGTGTTAATAACACACACACATACACACACAGAGGCATGACTCGCACGTCAACAATAGATGAGGCTGGACAGAAGCGCAACCAACACCTTGGGTGCACCTCAGGTGAAACATAGGTTTGACCACCAACGATCGACTTGAGACCCTCAGTAACACGGCGAATGATGTAAAAACCCTAAGGCAATAAGACCGTACTACAAAACTATAAAAATAAGGAGGCATTACTTGTTAAAGTGTGTGTTGAGTGCATTAAAGAGAGTGTGAAAGAGTATTGAGTGGGTTGAAATACAAAGATAAACCGAGAAACACAAATTCATAATCCTTCATCTTTCATTGTCATAGTCTTCGTCTTAGAATCATAAATGAAGATATGTGAAGAAGAGGCAAACCAAAGGTGATATAAACATCAAGAACATTGATGTTCCACTAGATCAAAGAGTTTTTAAATATTTTGTTCTTTCATTATATAATTCTTTATTATAAAAAATTCGCGATTATCGAATCCGCAAGTGCACCACAAAGTAATAAAAAATGAAAAAATAAATTATGTCCCAATTATCGAATCTGCAAAGAGTGTTTTACATCTCATTAGTATTGGAATAAATATATGTGCAACAATTGACTTAAAGACAAATCGATTAACACTAAAGATTATAAAATATAAGAGAACACTATTGAATCATATTCAGACGTACCAGAAGGAGGAAAGTGTATCCAAGAATCGGGGTTCACTATCATATTAACGCATGCACTTCAAAGACAAAATAACAATGTTACTATGCCTTATTTCTTTCTATTCACCTCACTTCTTGATCATAACTCCCCTTAGTTAATTATGACTTCTCTTGTGGTACCTAATTCTTGAAAGACTTACTACTTTCCTTATATTTCAGTCGAGTTGGTGCATGACCCAAAGTGACAATCCAACACCATTACCTCTTTATCTGGAAATAGCACGAACGTCCAAACGTAACTTAAGAAACCAAATCAACATGTTTGAAAGGGAATAAGATTATACAACACCAATGCAAGATCCGATGGAAACAACACATGTCGCGCAAAAATCCACCGAATGTTGAAGAAGCAAACATGCCAAGAACACAAGTTGTTTATGTATGACCCAAAAGACTTGAGATATTGCCCACGTTGGATGGAACAAGATTGAGTATTGCACATAACAAGTAACATCATAATATCAATCCAACAATTTTCTCGTTACTAAGCACAAATTAATTTGAATGAGGAGTTATTGAAGATCTCAATACCCATATCCGGGATTTTCTAGAAACTTGCTAGGTCTTCAAAGTTATGGAGGATCTGGAATTATTGAAAATATTTACATTCTCATTAAGGGACGAAGCCAAGTGATGGTTATATGAGTTACCAACACATAACACAAGCATATTCTTAAGTCGATTCTACTCATCACCAAAGATTGCAAAAATGAGGAGCGACATAGTAAACTGCTAAAAAGTTAAGGTAGAATGAATTTACAATGCATATGAGAGATTTAAATCTTTGATAAGAAAGTGTTCACAACACCAACTTCATGATGAATTACTGCTACAACAATTATACGTTGGACTGAACATCATTAGTAGAAGTACTTTGGACGTAAGTTCTAGAGAAAGCTTTATGATGAGAACCGACGAAGATACATATAAACTCTTAGATGATATAACTGACAACATAGCAGAATGGAGCATGAAGTGAACCTTACCAAAAAGTAGAACAGTTGGAGTACATGAAGTTGATGCAATTACAACATTAACATAAAAAACAGAAGCAATGATCACAAAGATTTTTAAGTTCAAACACACCATTTACCGTGTGCACGGGTTATTAAAGAAAACCATGAAGGCACATAATGTGAAGGATCGAAGTTACTAACTCAGAAAGAATTTAACTATACAGACAACTACGTACGGTAAAATGATCCATATACCATCACTTATAATCCAGGAAGGAGGAACAATCAAGATTTTCTATAGGGTGGTCAACAAAATCAAGAACAAGAAGCTAGCGATGTACCACAAAGACCGCCTGGATTTTAGCAAATTGGGAGAAAGCTACAACTAGAAGAGACACATGATACTTATATGTCTTAGACTGATGCAAGATTGGGGGAAAATTGAAGCACGATGCAAAACACTGAAGCCTAACTTAAGAATATAGAAAAGTAAATTGGACAATTAGCAACCCAACTAAGCATTGGACCTGCTCGAGGATTATTAAGCCTCACTTAGTTTTCCTGAAAGCCATGGTTTTCCATCTACCAATGGTGAGATCGAATCATTCTTCCCTACTGTTGGTTTAAACTTCAATGTTTCCAAATTGTGTAGATCATTTAGGTTCTAAAACATATGGACCATAGATGAATCGTGTAGAGGAGTTGTTCTTAAATATTAGCAGTCTCATGTTAGAGCTTCTCCTCAATTCATAATAATCTCTAAGTTCCACTTCACTCGTAAAGCTCATTGCGATTGGAATAGGTGATTGAACTAACCATACTAATATTATCTTCAAGTATATTAAAGTTTTGTAATGTATTTTGTTAGGATTGTAGAGCTTGAACAATAAAGACGGAGGACAAGAACAGTGGAGACGGCGTTCAAGTAGCCACCCGAAGGCAGAACAGAGTGTTGGCCGCACTTAGGGTTGTGCAAATAAATAGGATCGATCAAATCAAATGAAAATCGGTCGAATGATCCAATCCAAAAATTGAATCAAATACTCGATCCGGTTTTTGATTTCTGCCCTAAGATTGAACACTTCTTTGATTGATCCTTTATTTTAGAGGTTAAAAATTGGATCGAATTGAATAATCATCTTACTTTTTGAAAAATAAATAAATATATAATAGTATACTACATTAAGTTAAAAAATAATAAAATATATATATATAATGTTAATGAAATGCTACTAAGTAACTTAATATATTAACTAAAGTTGTACACCTTAATTCCACTAAACACGTGAAGTATCGGATACCTATTATGACTTATAGTTTAACTACGTAAGGACTACACTGCGTCATAGTGATGGCCGAGCTATTGTGATAGAGAGCAGAGTGGGCCACGCTGCTCTAAGCGTACGTCATCGTTGCACCAGGGTCGTTTGCATTGCTAGGGAAGACATTAGCGTGGGCCACATATCGTCTAGAATGTCGCGTGACACCGGCACTGGCTGCGCTGCATCACGCAGTTGCTGGTTGCTCAGCATCAAAACAAGCCAATTCAGCGTAGAACGTGCAAAAAACTTATTTCTTCATCAACCGCTATTTATATGATGTTTTTGAGCACTTTGTGTGAGAGAGGTGTGAGGAACACTAGAGAGACATAAATATAAGAGAGAAAACACTTGTGCAATTTGAGAGTCATTGTGAGAGATTGATCTAGATTTTTGAGAGACAACAGTTGTATCTTATTTGTAATTGTAAATCGCTCATCATCATCATCATCATCATAGTGAAAATACTGGCTTGGAACGCTCCTAGAGGTAGTCGAAGACGAACTGGGTAAACAAATTGTGTTTTGTATGTTGTCATTATTTATCGCTTTTCGTGTATTGTGAATTACTCAATTTTGTTGCTATTATTAAAGCAAGCCAATGCGCAACAAATTTAACAGTGTTGATGCTTTCAAGGAGGACGAGAAACTTCAAAGGGAGTGGGATGAACTTAGGTAGGAGAAGGATTGAGATTAATTGGAAGAGAAAAGCTAAGTAGAATTGATTGCGTAATGGGAATGACGACCCGTTTTTTCCACCTTTTCCACTGTCATCGGATCAAAGGTAATCCATATCCATTTTCTCAAAATCGAGGCTGGTAACAGAATCACGGATTAGGATAACATTAGTACAAAATTCTTATCCTTTTAAAGAATCTTTTTAGTCGAAATATGATTTCTCCTCTTAACTGTTTCATAATGACCTTGAAGGTCTTCTACTCTGAATATTTCAAATTATGTGAATTCCATTATGTGTACTAATCCCTCAGCCTTAGAGATTAAGAAAGTACTTTTCGGGATGAATGATAATAAGAGTCCAGGCCTTGGTGGGTTCTCCCACAGTTCTTGAAGCATTTTTAGGATATTGTTGGTAAGGACATGTGTGTGGTAATTGAAACTTTATTTTCTAAGCATGCCCTACCTGATGATAATAATTTAATCTTTATTATGCTCATTCCAAATGATACCAGTACATGCATTGTGGAGACTTTTTGACTCATTAGCCTTTGTAATATTGTTTATAAAGTGACTACAAAACTTTTGGTTAACTGCATTAGGCCTCTTCTGTCTAATATCATTAATCCCTTACAATTTTCATTCGTGAAGGGTCATCAGATGCATGATAACAATATTATTACCCACATGTTCATGCACTACTTGAAATATAAAAAACGAAAGAAAGGCTACATGGCTTTAAAGTTGACTTAGCAAGCGTACGATCGGGTTGAATGGCCTTTTTATTCTATTTTGTCTAACATTGGCTTCTAAAATGAATTTATTGATTTGATAATACTTTATATTACAAGGAGTACTTTCTCAATTGTTGTTAACGGCCAACTAGTGAAGTGGCCAAAACCTTCTCGTGAGATCTGTCAAAGAGACCCACTCTTGTTGCACCTCTTCATTTTGTATTCTAAAATGTTGTTGAGACTTATTTCTAAGGAGGAGTTTGATCATCATTCTAAAGGAATTA
Organism: Linaria vulgaris; assembly: GCA_948329865.1. Taxonomy (NCBI): domain Eukaryota; kingdom Viridiplantae; phylum Streptophyta; class Magnoliopsida; order Lamiales; family Plantaginaceae; genus Linaria; species Linaria vulgaris. The sequence continues at coordinate 54,474,994 of OX415249.1, read as the reverse complement.
AAGTATCTAGAAATAGTCCGGGCCACCTTTAATACGTTAATGATCTAATTTTTTCTGTATGTCTGAAACTGAAGATGTTAACTATATAGGTAGGTGTCTCAATAAATTCTAGAATTAGGGCAAGATTAAGACTAGTAGAAACAAATGTTATGTGCATTTCAGTAAAATTACCGCTCCATCATACCAAGATCAACTTGCTTAATTTACTCAAATAGAGTGCCGCCACCATGAGAAACACCTATGGATCCTGTTTTGCAAGTCATAACAAATAAAAGAGGTTGTCGATATGATTGTGGCTAAGTTGAGCTATGATCTAAGTGGATGGAAAGGCGACAATCTTTTTAAAATGAAGAAGACAACACTTTGTTGATTCGGTGGTGCAATGGCCCCAGCATATTATATGACAAACTTACTCCTCTATAAGACCATTTGCGACAAAATTGATAGTGATATGCTTTATTTGTGGTGAGGGGGCAAGAACAATAATATCTTGCCGTTTAAGAAATGGAATTTTATTTGTCAGCCAAAACAAGTCGGCGGTCTTAGGTTTCTAAGAGTTAAAGATCATAATAAATCTTTGGTGGAAAAGTCTCCATGAAATGTGGCAACAAAAGAAGAAAAATGTAGGTGGACTTGATCCGAGCTTTATATGTAGGGAGTGAAATTTCTGTTTATGGAAAGTCTGAGGTGTAACATGTCTTGGATTGCTAGAGATGTATTTACAAGTAGAGATACTAGCAAAAGAGGAGCATGTTTCAAAATATCGTCCGACTACGATTTAGACATATGGTACGTCCCGTGGATTCCTTCCCATGAAGGATTTGTGCCCTCATTATTTTTCGTTTCCTTCAACGTTGTCGACAATGGTGAGGAAAGTTTGTGATCTCATCTGCCTCGTTAATGCTTGTTGGAACTTCTGTCTGAATTTAGATAAGGAAATCTCTAAAATCCCTCTCGCTAACTCTACAGAGGTTAACAAAATTTTGTGCACTTTATCTTTTTTCTTGGAAGTGCTCCATGAAACATGCGTATTTGTAGATGATTAGTTTGCGTGTTAGAGATATTTCATCTGATAAGTGTCTAAATGATGTTATTTTGATATCTTTTTTACTTGTTCTATTGCCTAACTTTGTAGCATTCCTAGTGTTTTATGTTATCTTTTGTTATTTTGTACTTTTGAGTCAAGTTGTGACAAATGATGGATTTGGAGCATGGAATGAAAAAATCACGAAAACAAAGTTTAAGGACCAAAAAGGATTGTATAGGAGACACCACGACACTATGAAGCGGAGCTACATTGCAAGAGAATGCAGCCCTAAAATTCACGTGAACCCCTAGGGCAACACGAGTCACGATGGCATCTTGAGCGTCGGAGAGCAACCTGACCGACGCCAAGAATAGTGGCGCAAGACGAGACTAACATAATGTAGCATGAGCAGCGCTAGTAACACAACGCGACTTGGGGTAAAAATGTGACTTTACAAAATTTTAGTGATGACTAAAGATCAACCCTAGGGCAACATGACATATTAAAAAAATAATAAAAAAAGATGATCTAGGTTGAAAAATAAGATGTTTTTGAAGTGCTTATACTTTCATACGCAACAACACAAAGAAGCAACGCGAATTGTGAAGAGAGAATCCGAAAGAAATGCCACATCTACTCTTCCTCCATAGTTTTAGTTTTAAAGTCTTAGTTTTAAAGTCAAAGAGTCAAGAGTTGTGAGAAAGAAGACAAAGCAAATGAGATCCTAAAGATTGAAAGCATCAACGTTCCACCTGATCTAAGAGTTTCTTTAATCTTTTATCTTACATTATGTTGTTCAATACTTTATTCGTTGTTGAACTTAAAACTACGAGTAGCTAAACTACTCCGTGTTTGCACTAGAGAGTAGCTCATATTTAAGAATATATATATATATATATGATTATTTGAGTGTTGTTTGAATTATGAATTGTTTAGAACGATTTGTTTTATAGGTTGCATGATAGGACTAATTGAGGCGGGGTCCTGAGAAGCCAAAGTAGCGGTGTTAGACTATGTATGTTTGAATTGACTTTGTGACTGCGCTAACTAACGTGAATCCATGCACAATACTAGATCACACAAAAAATGTATCTTTACCAAGTACGTTTAGCTCACACCAGCAGAACGGTGAATTGGATTGCAGACCTAATCTCTCATCTAGAGTTATTGACAACAATATTGTCCGTGCTAACGCTCTAGGTCATTAGGGACTTAAAGATTTATATGTGCAGATAATTAAACAGGTAAGAACTCAACAAGACTCAATTAATAAATCACCGATTTCTAAACATAATTGTCATTCATCTGCTTTACAACCAAAATCACCGACGATCAGTGTTCTCCAGTTCTGTTTATTAGAATATATTTGCATTTAGTTCTATAGATAACTTTGATTTTCAAGTAGTTTAATTTAACATTCATTGTTATTGTCTGCGTCTAAGTGATTCTATAAAGTAATCACCCACACTTTTAGGGTTCGATACTTAGGGACATAATTTACTTTCTATTTTGTTATTACTCGACCGTACACTTGCGAACACGTAGGCGTAGCTATTTATTGCATACATCATAAAAACTACACACGCAAGTCACAAATCATCGTATTTTATTTGGAAGCTTATTCGTGACGTACTCAGTCTGAGATTCTGTATTGAGGACAAATCATGTCGCCTTTACAACAATGGACTTAAGTCCCTTGAACACATTTATTCCAAATGCCAGTTTTCCCTCCATGATTTGTTTCAAAGGGAACTTGAAATTGGAGGCGTTGTCTATTTTTTTATGATGGGTTGGTTCCATTTTATTTTTTCGTGCAGAAAGGAGAAAATTTTGAAATCCATCGATCAAGCTGAGTTCCTTTCATTTGCAATGATTGCCTAGCCATTTGGTTCCAAAGAAACCAAGAGATTCACCATTTTTTGTCACTTAAGCCCAAAAGATACATTGTTGACTATCTGCAAGAAGATGACAAAACCCATGCAATGAAGAGCAGATTTATGGTTATGCAAACATACTGGAAAAAGGCTCCAAGAAATTGGACGAAATATAATTCAGACGCGACTTTTAACGAGGAAAGCCCAACATTCAAAGTGGTGGCCAGAAACGAGCACGACTTAGTATCGATTTATTTTGCTCAAATCGTCGATCGTCTCAACGCTGTCATGGCGGAAGCTGTTGCGATCCTTGAAGCGAATAAAATTGCCCATAAAAGTTATATCAAAGAAGCTATTTTCGAAACGGGTGCACAAATTGTGATCCGTATGATTCATAATGAAGTGCTTGATTTTGAATGGAGTGTTGTGCCGATTTGCTAGTATTAGGAGATTTTGGAATGAGAGGTCAAAATGGTGTTTTTGTTTTGTTCGACGTCATTGTAATTTTGCAGTCCATCATTTTGGGAACAATTTTGGGTTTGTTATTATTGTGCCATTCTCATGAATATTTTTTTGTGATAGAGAATTCTCATTGTTGGATCTTTCATAGTGCTAATAAAGTCTTTTTTGTATTTTAAGAAAAAAAAGAATGAAAGAAAAAGATCCTAAGTGCTAAAACTTACAATGCAAATTATGTTTTTGCTTCATATAAAAAAGTGTCCAGTCTTATAATGATATAATGCATAGTGCCAAAACTGCAAGTGTACCGAAAGCTTTTACATCTTTTTGTAATGCATTTGTTTTTTGTACATCTTTGAAAGATATGATTGTCTTTTAGTCGATACCGTTGCATATTTCTCTCTACAATTTCCCAAGCTTCATAATCATAAATGTAGGCGTAGTTATTATCCGTACAAATTATTGCGGAATGAAAATAATACTCACTCGGTGTGAATTGACATTTGACATAATTGACTATTTTTAGTGGATAGTAGTAGTAGTACTTAATAAAAAATAAATATACTTCTTTCCCATCATTGCTTTATAATTAATTATTATTATTACTGGAGTAGAGAATCTGAACTGCGCTAAACAGCGCATGTCTAACTGCATATGGCGCAAATTAGCCTCAACCACTGAGAAAAGAAACCCAGAATTAGCTCAAAGCTGGTGGCAACCAACTAAATAAATAATTGTAATCAGTTGCTGTACTCATATAATTATTGGTTTGGTGACTTATTCCCTTTCTTCTCATACTCATATCCTCTACATTGCATATTTCTCCTTTGGACCCCATTTGTTCGTTTGTTTGTTTGTTGGCATTAAAAACCCAAAAAAAAAAAAAAAATGCCATAGAGAGATACAACTTCACACACACACACAAGAAAGAATGAAAAAGAATTTGTGTGTTGGTGGTTGTGTTTTTGTGAGTTGAATAAGGAAAGGAAAGGAAAGGAAAGGTTGAAAGCTTATTCATCAGATCTGTTGTAAGGCTTAGGAGATAAGAATATTGGTTCTTCTTCTTCTTCTTCTTTTTGACAGCTCAGCTCAGCTCAGCTCAGCTCAACTCAAAGTCAACATGTTACAGGAAAGAAACTGTTAAAAGTCTTTTATTTGTTGAGGAAGGAAAGTGTAAAGCTTAAAGCTGTGCAGGAGTTGCCTTTTCTTTTTCTTTTTCTTTTCTTTGTCCTTTCTTTAAAGAAAATAAAGGGAAGGTGAAGGGGGAAAGCTTATAATCATCAATCAGTAGAAAATGATGTTAGCACTTGGGAATACCAGCAACACTTTCCGTACAACCAACACTTGCAATGCTTTACTCAAAGAACTTCAGGTCTCTCCCTCTCTCTCTCTCTCTCTTTGTAAACCTGTTGTGCTTATTAAGTAAAGTAACTTTTGTATGTTTCTTGTATCAATTCTTATGAGAAAATAACTTCTTCTTGGCAGTTTTAACTTTGTAGTATATTGTGGCCTTTAACTAATTTCTTTTTGTTGATTTAGTGTTAGATTATATTTGTCACTTGTTTTCGATATTTCTTGAATATGTAGCAAATATGGTCTGAAATTGGAGAGACTGAAGCGGATAAGGATCGCATGCTGTTGGAGCTTGAGCAGGAGTGCTTACAAATCTATCGAAGAAAGGTTGATGAGGCTGAGGACGCCAAGGCTCGACTTTATCAGTCTATAGCAGCCAAGGAAGCTGAACTCGCCATGCTTGTGGCCACCCTTGGAGAAACCAGTGCTAATTCCCCGGTATTCATGAAATTAGTCTATTCTTGCTGTTTCCTCGGTTTCCTTCTGCCATAGTACTAGTTTTGCTGATAAGATTGAATTTTATGTTTACTTCTCTTTTTGCTGTCCTAAGGTTATTAGCATTGTTGCAAAAATAATTGCCAAAAATCAGACGTGATTCCAGTATTCTGAATTCGCACCGTTGAAACTTGAAATAAGCATGTTTGAAGTCTTAAGTTCTCTTTACATAATTCCAACTTGTTCGGTGAATGTAATTCAAATTGAGTGGATGAATTTCTGATACTGATACGTCTGCCTTCCTATGTTGCCAATTGAAATAAGTACATTATATAGTTTAATGACAACAAAGCTAATTTTCTTTGGCTCACAAGTATGGTTACATGATTAGGTGGCGCATGTGTCCAAACAATTAAGGGAAACATGTAAAGATAAAGTTCACCTTTTGTTACTGTTGTTTGAACTCTGTGAAACATTTCGTACATTGTTCTCACTTCTCATTGTATTGCTTCTGCTACTTTTCTTCTGACTTTGTACACATGCTATGGTCCTTTGAGATAAAACTCTATTTTCTTCGGTTGGTAGCATGTTAAACGGGTTCATCATTAACTTTAGCAGGTACAGTTGGATAAGAAAGCTAAATCACTGAAAGGGCAACTGGCCTCTGTCACGCCATTAGTGGAGAACTTAAAGTGTAAAAGAGAGGAGAGAATGAAGCAATTTGCTGATATCAAGTTGCAAGTTGAGAAGATCACATGTGAGATTTCAGGGTACGCGAATAATGTTGGTGCTTTAAGTTCCTTGAATCTGGAAGAGCAAGACTTATCAATAAGGAAGCTCATGGAATACCAATCAAATCTTCGTGCTCTTCAAAAGGAGAAGGTATGCTGAATCCCTCGGCAACATTTTATAGACAGTTCAAAATATACCTACGTGGCTAGTGCGTTTCAGATGATTAAATTTTGAAAAAATGTTTGTAAACTAAAGAAGTTTCTATGACTCGCAAACTTTCTCCCAAGATAAATTGCAAAATAATTAGGCTGTTTTTTTAACCTTCCAGCTCGTTACCACTTGTTGGGATAATGCTAATATAATCGAAAGCGTTGTGCTTTATTTCTCTGTTTCCAAGTAGTCTCATCTTTCAGTCCCTCAAGATCTGAAATAAAATATATTTGTTCTTGTTAACTCCAGTCAGTTAACTAAGTGCCTGTTATATTCTCACAGTGATCACTATAGTTTAAAACGAATGTCCTTACATCATCAAGAATTTAGTTCTACTTGAATCATCACTATTGTTTAAAACGAATGTCCTTACGTCATCAAGAATTTAGTTCTACTTGCATCAACCACATAGTAGACATTTTTAACCTCTTTTCAGTTTTCTGTGAATTGTATTTGTAACCTTTGTTTTCTGCGAATTTCTGGGATCAGTGTTTGCAATTTTTATTTTGTGTAGCCTCTTTTCAATTTTCACGTTATGCTTCCTCGGCCTTGAGAGAATATTTGATAACTTGCTTTTATCGATTAATTGTTGAATCTCCCTTGCTTTTTTGTTCTCTGCAGTCTGAACGACTCCAAAAAGTGATGGATTATGTGAACGAAGTGCATACATTGAGTAGTGTGCTGAGTTTGGATTTCAGCAATATTGTAAACGATGTGCATCCCAGCTTGCATGGATCAACCCTGGAAAATGTAACAAATATCAGCGACATCACAATAGAGGGGCTTGATCAAGCTGTCCTGAGGTTGAAAACAGAGAGAAAATTTCGGTTTCAAAAGGTTATTTTGCCATTCCAATATTCTGAAGTTGCTTATTCCATTTCCGAGTGCTCATTTAGACCTACGGTTTTTACAGCTAAAAGATGTAACTAAATCTCTCTTTGAGCTCTGGAATTTGATGGACACGCCAAAAGAGGAGAAGCTCAGGTTTTTAAGGATTACTTCAATCCTCAGTTTGTCTGAATCAGAAATTTTACAACCGGGCTCTCTTTCAATGGAGATCATTGAACAGGTATGGAAGCAACAATACTTCTTTGACTGTCATTCATGTTACCCTTCTGTGTTATGTATAACCTAGGTTGGCTACTGTTAACGCTGACAGGTCTCAGCAGAAGTCGAGAGACTCACAAAACTGAAAGCAAACAGGTTGAAGGAACTTGTTATGAAGAAGAGGTCAGAATTAGACGATATATGTCGTAGAACACATATTCAAGCTGATCCAAACACTGCTGCCGATAAAACTAATGCCTTGATGGATTCTGGTAACTACCCTCTGCCCTCCTCTGCCCCCCTGTGCGACTTATAGTGAAGTTAAGAGCTCAGAAATTTTTGGGCATTATGCAGGCTTGGTGGATCCATCTGAAGTATTAGCAAATATTGAATCGCAAATATGCAAAGTCAAAGATGAAGCATTGAGCCGTAGAGAAATAATGGACAAGATAGACAGATGGCTTTCTGCTTGTGAAGAGGAAAATTGGCTCGAGGATTATAGTAAAGTAAGTTAAAAAGGGATGATGACGCAATTAGTGCTATCCCACATGGAGGATCACGAGAATTTTATCTACCACTTTTAAATAATCCTACAGTTATGTTACTTTTAAAAATTAACTTTGCTTCCTGTCACAAACTCATTTATGCGTGCACGATAGTTAGCTCTTCAGGGGTGAGTGTTTTCTGATTCTATCATGTTTTAACTGCTTGTACTTGTCAGGATGAAAACCGTTATAGTGCTGGAAGAGGAGCACACATAAACCTAAAGCGTGCCGAGCGAGCTAGAGTTATGGTAAATAAGATTCCAGCCATAGTTGATAACCTAATAAGTAAAACGCAAGCATGGGAACATGAGAAACAGAAACTCTTTCTGTATGATGGGGTGAGATTAGTCAGCATTTTAATGAATATAAAGATTTCTACTTCTTGACTGTAATTTTCATAACTACTATTATACCGACTATTAACTGCAGGTGCGCTTGGTATCTATCCTGGAAGATTATAAACAAAGTAGAAAACAGAAGGACGAGGAGAAGAAGAGAGCTAAGGTAATCTGTTTCTGTTACTCGGTAAATTTCTGCACTCAAAACTAGGTATTTTAGGTAGAAGAAAAAAAAAAGTTCTTTTAGCGCTGGTGTAGTTATGGTGGAGCCTTTCTCTTTTGGGGTTGGGGGCGCTAGGAGGTGAAAGGTGCATATAGCCATAATTTTTGTGTGTTGCATTGCGTGAAAAGATTCATTTCATACTGATTATAGCATTATGACTTTCAGATCACAGTTTGGTTTGCATACTAAATCTGAGACTTGCACAATTCTTTTCTCAAATTTTTACCCACAGGGAAAACCTCTAACCTTTCAAACTAAACCAAGCCCCTGCGAAAATCCTGTACTTCAAAACTAAGTTTCAAGAAAAAAGAGGCTCCATTATTGCTTTCAAAATATGCCATGGCAAATCTCAATATACGTTATTGACTGTAGAGTATAGTTTTCAACTGACAGCTTGAGCTAAAAAAAATCTTTGCTCTATGCATATTAACATCTTATGGATACTTCACTTACATAACTTTGGGTTATCAGTTACATAATTATGCTGCTTATATATGTTTATGCATACGGTAATGCGAAAAGTTACACTTATGGTTATTGTTAACTAATTTCAAGAAAAAATTTACGGGTGCAAGCATGTAGTCTGTGATCCAGCCAATTTTCTGCAGTCATCACTCTGTAGTGTCAAAATGCTGAAGCTGTTCTATTATTTAAAAATATATACTGAAGTGGCTTTGCTGTTTCTCACATCCTTTAACTCAGGATCAAAAGAAACTCCAAGATATGCTACTTACTGAAAAAGAATCTATATATGGTTCTAAGCCGAGTCCCAGGAGAAGCAGCAGCTTCAGGAAGACAAACGGGTATGGGGCAAATGGAAATGGATCAGTGACTCCATCACCCCGTCGAAATTCGGTTGGATGCGCCACTCCGGAACTTCTCACGCCGCGTTCTTATTCTGGCCGCCACAATGGATATTTCAAGGAAATGAGAAGGCTTTCCACTGCCCCTCTAAATTTTGTGGCTTTACCTAAAGAAGATACTCTCTCATTTTCATCGGTTTATGGTTCAGAGCCTGAATCTCCTCCTCAAGGCTAAAGTATCTAACTTGGAGTGGTCAGTCTTACTTTAATCTTACTGGTATCTCTTATATTTCTCGTACTTCTAAGTTTCTGTCTCTATGCAAGGTCTCCATTGTGAGGAATGAAATTGTAAATCTCAACGTTGGTGAAAAAAGTCCTTGAATAATACTATAAAAAATAGTTTGAACTCCGATGGACTAAGTGGCAAAGCAGTTACTTTGTTGATTGCCATATGATGGGGGTGACCCAACAAGGTCATGGCTACTTAATACCTAAAGCTATTGAAAGATAGTTTGAAAGTCTATGTAGTACGAATGGAAAAAAATATAAAGAGGATGATTAGAAAAGCAGAAAAGATATGCTAGGTTAGTTATAACCTTATTCAAGTTCCTTTAACCCAATTTATGCTTTATACTAGTGTTGGCATAGTGTTCGTACCATGAATTCACCTTTTCTGAATATGCATTCATTGAACGAAATGAAAAATATAGACTGTCGTCAACATTTCTGTGATTTCACTCGTTTCTCTTTTGCAGAAGATGTATCCTTTGGTGAATATGCGGAGTCATGTTGAAATGGATATTGTGAATATAGGTGGAGATACAGTACCGAATGGTAAAAAGTGTTTTAGCATTAGATGAATGGCATCGGACGCCAAGGCCACATGCTTAAGGTGGATGAATTGAAGTATCAGTTGTTGGAAGCTCACCTGCTAGTCCAGAGTTGTTAATACTATAGACATAGCCAAGTTTGAATATTGTGTTAAAAGTAGTGGGTTGTGACCGTTCTGCTTTCCTTAGTCATTTGTGTTTGCTTGTGTATATGCATGTTGCATGCTTTGGGGTGTGTGATTCAACATAGATACTTTATTTGATTGTTATGCAATGCTTCTAAATCGTATTATTTCTACGTCGTTGATGTTAAACGATTGCCCCAATTGAATGCCGATATAGTCATCTTGTTATTGGAGTTATTGGTGCGCCATCATTACGATACCTAAAAACGCGAAACTGACACGCAATTTATTTGGAATTGAGGTGACGAAGACGCAAATGACGCTACAACCGAATCACCCAACTTGAGCCAAGGCAAGTATTGAAGAGAGATTTATCGCCCACGACTAAAAAGCCATATTGGTTGGGACCAACGTGGCACCAAAAAAGGCCAGTCGAGCCAACGTGGCACCGAAAAGGGGCACGTCGGCCAAATTGGCGTGGCCCAAAAGAAGCATATTGGCCAAGATGGATGTGCCACATCGCCCGACTGCTTGGCGTAAGGGCCCAACGGCCAAGGCCAACGCCACACGTTGGTCGCCATATTGGCTCCACATCTTCAATGTAGGTGTGGAAGACCATTGGTCGATGTCGATGTGCCACATCATCACCACACTTGGTGGGTCGGCCCCACCTGCTGAGGCCCCCTCACCTCTCAATGAGGGTTGGAGCACATGAGAGCTCTAAGCATTATATTCTCTCTTTAGAAAGCGAGTAGGCATTCTACGTCTACCTTTCATGTAGGCATTCTACGTCTACCTTTCATGTAAGTAATTTCACGTCTACTATTTCATAGACTATTCCACATCTATATTTGGAAGTAGCTCAAGGTGAATATGACAAATACATCTACAATACGTATATTGGCTCTTGAATCGACTATTTGCTAGTCCAATTATCGTCACCCTCAAATACCGAGCTTCTTAGAGCTCGACATTAATAACACACTCCAGTACTACGAAAAAGCTCTTCAAACGAGACTTTCACCCTACGGGGTTATTTCTGTAGCCAAAAGGGCCTTGTCCACAAGAGGAACTCCCTATGAAGTCCTCCAACCGAGCCTTAAAGGCGTATAAACACTAAATGCTTCTTAGCGAGCATGATCTCAACAAAGACTCTCTTAGGGGCACATTTTAATAAAGAACTATGTACGACTTGATTCTCTCTTCTTATAGAGATACATAGGCAACTTGACCCCGTACCAAGATATGTCACACAAACCCTTGTATCCTTTCCTTGCGTTTGTTTACTTATTAACTGTTAGCATATAACTTTATTTTTTGAAGCAAGTTTTCATCGAACCAAAAGCTCTTCTCGTATCTTATAAGATGCGAGAGTGTCTGGTGAAGAAAGTTACTCGAGATTAGCAAAAACACCCCGTGCCAGAGGCATCGTCTGTGGGAAACCACTAGACGCACTGTGCAAGGTACGAAATTACATGCTCTATGAGTAATACTACTGAGAGAGCTCCACACTCTACTCAACAACTATTCCAGACAATACTGACACGCAACGCACTGCGTAACAGGCAATTCCCAACGAGAAAAATGCTCGAATAGAAAATGCTCAAACTGAGAATGTGCTCCAATTAGCATCGCAACATCTTGACTAGATAACGACGAAGATAAGAGAACACTTACCATGGAATCCAATTTCGACCCTAGTTCATATTACAACCCTATTCAGTCTAGAGATCTGTCTCAAGACTCGAGCTCGAGGGCTAGTCCTCGTGAAAGAAGAACAAATACTACTGAAGGTCCCTAAGAGGACTGGAGAGATCATCTTGGATGGAGAAGTCTCCCATCATCGTCAATTTATGTTGCCTTTTCATGCACGAGATCACAAGAAAATCATGAATTTAATAAAGAAATGCAACAAACAAGGGAAAGGAAGGAACTCACCGACAGGCCGGAACCCTTTCTCCAAGAGCAAAGAAAGGCGATCCGCCTCACACAACTCTACCCAACCTCAACACGAGGACTTTACGGGTCGAGAATAATCTGATGGACAAAACATCACCTTTCTCCCATGATTTACAACGTATCGTGCTTGGACACAGACGCAAAATCCCAGAAATGCCCACTTATGATGGCAAAGGGGATCCCAATGCTCATTTGCATCTACTGGATGCAATACTAAACTTGGGAGGTTATAGCAAAGGTATCCAAGCCCTACTATTTACTATTACCTTGGTCGATGTCACCCAAGATTGGTTCCCGAGGATTCTGCCCCTCACAGTCCACATCTATGATCAGTTGATGAACATGTTCAAGTCAAAGTTTGCAACTCAAAGGTGGACCCAATTGACACAAGAATACCTTAAAACTATCATTCAAGGTAGTGACGAATCAACCATAAATTACACCAGAATGTTCAATACCGAAATGTTACGGGTTGAAATGCCATCCGCTCAGAGCATCGAAAATATCCTCTTTAACACCTTGAAAAAACATGTTGCTTGCTAACGTACTTCCGAGAAAAACCGCAAACCATTGAGCACATCAACCAGATAGCCCCATGCGGCATGGAAATTGAGGAGCGTAATAAAATGAGAAATGTCAGATATAACAATACTTGCAAAGAAGAACTCTCCTTGTAATGGCATAAATGACAGAAACATCAACAAGCGAGAAATATCTCCCCAGCGAGACAAACTTCCGCTTACAATAAGTCTATGTGACATTTATGCAACTGTGAAGAAACAAAACAACCTTAACACTCGAAAGAGATTTCAAGAAATAGAAAATACTTTAAAATCAATGTTCTATTGCAAATATCATGAGCAATATGGTCACGACACTTCAAAATGTTGTGCACTATATGTCGAGATAGAATGCCAAAAGAATGCCATCTTGCAGAATACGTGAAGGGAAATAAGCAGCCTGATAACAAGAGCAAGAGATCTAAATCCAACTTCGACTCACCCTCTCCTTCGGAGAGAGGAAAACAAAAAGTAACCACTTCTGAAAGAGAAAAGGGCGACAACATGCCCGTTAAGAGTATCATTAACATGATTGTCGATACCGACAAGAAATAGGTGAGGGAGAAATGGCTACTCTAGAGCCAAATGGCTTATAGACTGAGCATGGCTCTATAAGTTATGTGCCATCAAACATTGGGGATCCCCAATCTTTGAATGCTACATGGAGAAGGGACCAAGTCACATCCACGAATTCACTTTCAAAGTGAAACTCTCCATCAAGTAACTAGAATACCAAGAATTTGAATTCTACGGTAGCAAGTTCCTCACAAAAAAAGACGCAGCAGAGCACGCTACTCAGGCAATGTTATGGATCCTAAAGCAAAAAGGCATAATGATTGCTAGAAAGCCAGACCAGTACGAAGTTGCCATGATCTTGAGAGGCCCAACATGCAAAGATTCCAACATGACACGTAAAAAAATCTCACGAGACATAGCTCTAGACAACTATCAACGAGTGATTCATTCTATCACTACGATTTGAATCTATCTAGGATGATGTTACCTTCGATAAGGAACATACTCGACCCACAAGCAATGGAAATAGTGCACTTGAACTATCCACTTGTGGTGAGCCTCACCAATTACAACATCAAGAAGATCTTGATCGATAATGAAAACTTGATAAATGTGATCTCTTTAGATGAGTTAGAGCAAATGGAACTCAACGATACTCATATGAATAAAGTGGTTACTCCACTATTAGACTTTATTTGCTCAAGAGTCACGGCCATAGGTACGTTGGTGTTACCTACCTCGTTCAGCACCTCGCCAAGAAGAAGGACTTAAAACCTTGAGTTCCTTGTGGTTGACACACCATTTTCCTACAACATCATCGACCGCCCAAGACTGAATGATTTCAAAGTAGTGGTGTCAACATACCATCAAAAGTTAAATCCCCCACCAAGAATTGTGCGGGCGAAGTTCATGGCAACTATAAAGTTGAATGGACGTAAATATCCAATGTCTACGCGAAAAAATAGATATCTTTGCTTGAAAGGATCAAGACCTAAAGGCATCGATCCTCGCATTGTCGTACACATGATAAACGTCGGTCCAGAGGCTAACCCTATCAGACAGAAGAATCATAACACGTGCAAAGAGAAAAATGTAGTAGGAGACCGAGAAGTAACCATCTAGCTCTTCGCGAGACACATTTATGAGGTACGCTTCTTGAAATGGCTAAGCAACATAGTCATTGTACCAAAGCCCAATTTGGATGGGCATATGTGCATCGACTGCACCAACCTCAACAAGCATTGTCGTAGGGATTCGTTCCCTCTGCTGACAATAAACTTGTTGGTTGATTCAACGGCAGGACGCGCTGTGCTAAGCATAATGGACGATCAAAGCGGATTCATCAAATACTGATGGTTGTCTATGACTCGAGAAACCCTGTATTTGTTACAGATAGAGGCGTGTTCTGCTAAGCATGATGGAAGTTCAGAGCAGATTATTATGTCTTGTTGGACGCATGACATCATTAGGGAGATTCGTCTCCACTTCGGCAGAGAAAATCCTACCTTCTTCAAAGTCCTAATGAAAATGGACCAAAGAATGCGAGCAAGCTTTCTTACAGTTAAAGCAATATCTTTCCTCCCCGCTGCTGCTGGCTAAATTAGTCTAGGGAGAGACTTTCCTTATAAGTCTACCTTGCGGTATTTGAGAACGCCTTAAGCATGATCCTAGCGTGAGTGAAAGGCATAATTCATCAACCTATTTACTATGTCTCAAAGGTATTTCAGGCTATCGAAAACAACTATCTTGAGATCGAGAAATTTGCTCTAGTTGTCGTTGTTACGGCACGCAAACTGCACCCGTATTTTTTGTCACACCCCATAGTGGTGTTGACAGACAAGCCTTTCAATAAAGTGATATTGAAGCTAGAGTCTTCTAGAAGACTAGTAAAAAGGGCCATTAAACTCGGTGAGTATGGCATTGAGTACCACCCGAGAACAACAAAAAAAGCCCAAATCCTTGCAAACTTTGTGGCAAAAACCTTGGGACAAACACAAGCTTCAGAGGCACATATTGCCAAGGTGAAAAATGACAAAACCATGTGGACCTTACACATCGATGATTCAGCCAACAACATAGGAAGAGGCATAGGTATTAACCTACGGTCTCTGATGCAAGAGAGTTTGAGTACGCGATAAGTCTAAACTTCACTCTAACCAAAAAAGAGGTTGAATACGAAGCTATTCTTATTGGAACCTCATGGCAAGCTCATTCAGAGTACAACACATGGCAGTCTTCACAGACTCGCAACTTGTGTCAAATCACTTTAATGGCTCTTACGAAGCCAGAGAGGATACAATGATCATGTACTTGAATAAACTCAAGAAAGTTGTGAAATCATTCACAACTTTCACCTTGTGCCAAGTCCCAAGAAGAGAGAATGTCAAAGTAGATGCGCTTTTTGCAACCTGGATCAGAATCTTCATAGAAAAGAGAGTCGTCCTACTAACGATAGAAGAATCCGCTATAGGAAGGACGAAATACCTCACAACGATGAAGAGAGTCAAACAAACTATGCCTATAATTTCAAAACCTTCATGGAAAGAAAAAAATTATTTATACATGAAAGTAGGTAAACTTCCAAGTGACCAAGTCACGGCAAGAAGACAAAAATACAATATTCATCGCTTCACCATTGTTAACGATAAGTTATATAGAAGGTCTTTTAAAGGACCGATCTTGTGGTGTCAACCCCACAAACTGAAATTGTATTAAACAAAATTGACAAAGAATGTTACGGTAGTCACTCAGGCGGGCGCTTGTTGGCACAAATGTTACTACGCCAAGGTGACTTGGCCTTCTAGACCGAGTGGTGGCAATGGTAGGAAAGATAGACTGGTTATCTTTCAACGTCATGCTTTTGCATTATTACTCTTACTTTAGGGTGATATAGTGGGGGCGAGTGGGGTCTCACATGTGGCGTAATACCAGGGAGTCGACTTTGAGAATTTGAACTTTCTTTATATAACTTGTATATGATTTCTTTATTTTCCTTCGCAATTGTTTTCCATTATAGCTTTGTTTTGTAGATCGTTAACCGCTATTTCAACCTTTTTAATGAATATGGTTGGGAACACAACCCATGAGATAATGTATTAACCAAATAACGGATATCCAAATTTCACTAATTAAGCCAACTGATGGGAACTTTAGTATAGCGAACAAAGAATAAGAAGTCAACAAGTCAATTGTTACACCTAGATTTCTATTCTCGCAAGTACACGAATCAAGTAATAATAAAATGGTAAATATAGTTACGAACCAAATATCGTATTCCAAATGAGTAGTGTATGTATGTTTAAATCACTTAAATGCAAAACACTAATGATTGTCATGGTTGCTATCTCTATTTTTGCAGAATGAACAAAATGTATTTTTTATGCATAAAACTAATGAATGCAGATTTTATAAAAATAGTTTTGAATTCAGAAGATCACTAAATTATAATGTTGTGAAAACAATGCAAATGCTTTAAATGAAAATAGAAGGATTTGAATGCAAAGAAAGCTATTTGAATGCAAGAAAGAACGTAAAAGAGAATTGAGTTGAATGCTAGAGAATTAATCTAACTAATGCAAGAAAGTAAATAAACATAATTTAAGAAGATTAATTGGTTGAATGCTTAGGTTGTAGACAATAGATTAAGAGATTGTTTAGAGGTTGGGTGTCATTACTCATTTAACCATAGTAGTTCATATTCAAACTACCTATGTTTACTTGAGGTACTTGATGATAATTTGAAGCTCATATGTCTAATGGATCCGTGACCTATCCTAACTATAGAATCTATGAGTCTCTAATAACCTGCCACGTTAACAAGGTTGGCCCAATTGTCAATTGTTTTAGTAGAGATATCAAATCTACAGTCCAATTAACTCATCTGAATCGTGTTAACGTAAACGTACATAGTCAAGATTGATCTAATGTGGTCTAGGAATTGTGCATCAATGGCGTTAGCATACCAAAGTCACAAATCACATACATATATATATATATGTATATATATATATATGCATATATGTACATAACAATACCTTAACATCTACACTTTGGCGGTCCAAGAGTGGTGCTTTCGTTCATCCAGCGAGAGTAATACTAGTCACACAACATAACAAACTGTTCAATTTAGACATACAATTCATCAAACACACATCAAACAAAGCAAATAAACATATTCATAAATCAGAGTTACTCCTCTACTCTAAACAACGACTAGGTTAGGTCATCATAATCATGAGAATTAAATAATATAAACAAAGTAAACAGATAGAGGAAAGATTCTCAAATCTGGAGGAATATTGACGCTTTGGCTATCTTATTGACTCCTACATGCTATCCTCTTATATACGAACTATTAACTCTAAAACAATGACAAAACGAAACTAAAACAAAACTTTGATGATGTTTCTCTCGGAAAATTTAACTATTGTGAGCAATCTAATGTTTGTAAGCAATCTAGAAGGGTGTTGGTCGTTATCCCCTATATATAGGATAGTCTCGTTGCCCTAATTTCGTGAATAGCCGCAACTTAAACTGTAGGTTGAGTCGGTGTTTCCCTAGAGACGCGTGACTTGCTGTGTTGCACGGCTACCAACGCGGCTCGTTCTGCTTTTTCTCCCTCGTCGTTCCACTCTTTGTTTCCCCTATGTCCTTTTGTTGCTCCCGTTACATTTGGCTTTTGTGGCGTTGTCGCGCCGCTCCCTCCTCGGCTTGGACCGACTTTTGGACTTCTAAACGCTTTGAGATTAGGGTTTGCGTCATTTGCGTAGTGCCATGGCCCTTGAAGTTGCGTCGTGACACCAAGTTTCCAAAAACATCTAGTTTGTGCTCTTTTAGCTTCGTCTTGTCTTGACTCGATAAAATCTTAAGAAAACAAGAAACAATACTAAAATATAAGTAAATGAGTACTAAAATGACGCTAAATAAACGCTCATCAAATACCCGCAAACTTAAACCTTTGCTTGTCCTCAAGCAAACTTACTAGCTTGACTCGATCTAAATTATAATTCAAGTAATCAACACGTCAACATTCATAAATAGGGATATTCTCATAATGCAACCTATGATCAAAACAAAATATGAGATAGGGTATACAAACACGATCACCTCATGCTTAATAAAATCATTATCATGCCAATTTCATGTTCTCAAATAGTGTGTGCCACTATTGCTTATGTATAAGAGTTATTTTCACATTGCAAATTCACAAAATCATAATTCTTAACATGCAATCACTTCACTCTCTTTCTCTACTTTTCATGTTGCCATCAATTCATGTAGACTCCCTATGTTGAGGATCATTTATGACTTTTTAGCTTGTAATGTTAGGCTCGGGTATGTTTTACAATGGAAAAAGTCTTTTATGATTTTAGAGATGTACATAGTAAATTAACTCAATTATTTTCTTTTTCCTCCCTTATTTGTGTCGTTGGTCATACATTTTAGGCTTTTTTTTGTATCTTTTCCTTTTATTTTCATTTGCGCACGTTTCAAATCACCCTATACTTCATGAATTTTCAAGAGGCACCCCCAAACTTAGAGTTTTTCTTTCATAGGGTTTTTTGTGCTCTCTGTTGTGCTCATACTCCTTTAGCCATTTTCTTTTCATATTTTTCTTTTTGGGCTCGTGCTTTGTTTTGAAGCACTTACATTATCACGCATTTGTGATCTACTACATCCATCTATAAAAAAGGGTAGGATATAATTTCTCGACTAAGGGTAGATAATTGTATTTCATAAACAAAAGCTCATAAAAAAGGCTTCAACGGGGTTCAGTGGATAATTTTCATAAAGGGTTTTGGGCTTGAAATGCTAAAACGTAATAATGGACAAATGTGCCTGTTTTTATTTCCTCAACACATAAAATCTAAAATTATTTCGACAACAATCAAGCAAATCACACAAGATTCATAATCACATGCTCTTCACTATTTTTTTTTCATGAATACACACCATTATTTTCACAATTATACACTTGCAGTGGACTAGAAGGTGTATATGAAAATAAAACATACTTTTGATAATATTACTCAAAATGTATTAAATGGCATTTATGTATTCTTTCATTTCAAAATCGTACTATATTATGCATATATCATCATTGATCCCCATTTATTCATGTTTTCGTTCTTCAAACTTGATTCTAATAACTCAATGAATGAATTATTTTTTTTGTCCGTAACTTTTTTCTAAATTCTTAAATGCCCTTTTTGGTTCGGTCCGACAAAAAAATACCCCGTAACTTTTATTTTTTCTACAAAAAATGCCTAATTCTTCTTATTTAGGCTAAATCGCCGACGTGACTGCCCGGTCAAAAAAATGCTGGTCCTAGTCAACAAGTAGCCCCGCCACATCATAATTTTACCCTCAAAAAACGTTTTTAACCCAAACCCTTACAAGTTTTAAAAATTGTACTGGCTATTTCTGCTATCGTTCTATTGTACACAAAACAACAATACATAAAACTTAAAAGTAATCATATTTTAGTTACTTATAAAACAACATAAAGTTTTGCACGGTACACTGTACTGGCTATTTCCACTATCGTTTTGCATTTACATTACAATGTAAATAGATTTGGGGCTCCAAAAAAACCTAAAACAAGATAAAATAGATTTTGGTACATTTATAGCATTTGAAATTTGAGGGGTTCACGTGCAATTTATGACATGTAGGATCTACTTAAATGAAAGGGATAAAAACATCAAACCCCCCAACTTATTGTCTATTTTGCGACTTGTCCCCTGAACTTTGTTTATCAGCAATTTACCCCTTGAACTTGTATCGTCTATTCGATTTGCCCTACAATGTAATTCCAGCATTTTTTGGCCGGAATAATTTCAGTTTGGGGTGTTTTGTCGTCAATTTTTGTCACCAACTACCAAAATACATCTATTAAAACACATATGAGTCGCGTAAGGGGGAATATTCCGGTCAAAAATGACCGAAAATATATTGGTGGGGCAAATCGAACAGACGATACATAGTTCAGGGGCAAAAGGCTTATAAATAAAGGTTCAGGACCAAGCCGCAAAAGAGGCAATAAGGTTGGAGGATTTGATGTTTTTATCCCTAAATAAAAATGTGAATAGGTAGTGTAGTGATGTAGTAGAGAACATGCATGTGTGTTGTATTTGGAAGATATAAAAGAGAGTGCATAGGGTTCTTTTATTTTCTTCGTCTTCAACCTCCTCTTTGTACCCGTTTCTTCTTTCACTTTTATTTTTTCAACTTCTTCTTCTTGCACATCTTATATATGCACATTACCTTTGTTTCCTCAATTGTTTTGTTTGACCTCGATCTACATCCTCGCAAATTACATGAATTGTGTCTCCTCCCCATCTTATACATTCTCAGTCTTTTTCAGTTCGATTTGCTCTGTTATTTTTAATTTAATGTTTGCACATATGTGTGTGCGTGTGTGCATTTGTGTGTGTGTGAGAGAGATGAAGGGAATACCGACCATTTTTTTTTGGCCTCAACATATTGAAAAGTAAATAGATGAAATAATAGGAAAAAAATAGGAAGGCAAAGATGGTAGGAAAAGCTTTTTTCAATCTTATAATCAGTAAAGAAGAGACATATGTGTGTGTAGAGAGAGGAGAGGGGGGTGGGGGTGGGGAGGACACGAGAGAGATGATAAATGGCACAAAGTTGAAAGAAAACTTACATAGTAAGCACTTAGAATTGGGTAATGAGGTCAAATAACTATTGGGTTGAAGTTCAATTGAACTTACAAACAAAAATAAGAAAATAAGCATGGTGTGCATTTGTTTCCATTTGTATTCCTTTTAGGTTTTACTTATACATCTTCCTCTAGTTTGGTGTATTTTTGTGGGGGTTCACGTAAGCTACTAAAATACTCCAAATAGGCTAATCATGAATTGTGGCTTCTTATTGGATTGGTTTTATTTGGAACATATGTACACAATAGTCAATGCACGTGAATTAAGTTGGGGCAAGTCCGGACTTGCCCTTTCGATGTTTAAGTCAACAAAGTAAATAAGAAAGTACGTCGAAAGTAGACTAGCTAGAATCTTAATACTAGGTCGAATTTGGCCCTATGTCGAATATAAAAGTATATATTGAATTCAATATACTATGTCGGATTTTCCTCTATATCGAAACTACTAGGTCAAATGCTAAGCTCGATGGTGAGGCTATGAACATTTAGAATATTAATAATTGACTAATTTCGGTTATCTGGATCTGGGCCTCGTAATTTTATAAACCCATAGATTACGTACGTTTCTCTGACTACATCAAACATTGTTGAATGCTGTTTTCACTTAGCACGATCATCGTGGAATAGACGGGCGGGCGTGGGGGCCCTCATGGTCATGGCCAATCTTGGCCCAAAAGTTGGATGTGGGTTCTTCAAGTGTGATAGAAAAGAAAATGAAAAAGCTGCTGAAGATATATTATATTTATTATTACAAGAGAAATGAAATTCGGGGGTTGAGGCCTGAGGGAGTGAACTGAAAACATGGAAGTAGTAACATTCGGCATAATTGTGGGAATTATAATCCTATTTCTGTGCGCTGTGTGCGTCATTTCCATCGAGGGCACCTGCAACAAAAACCGCTCTTAATTCTCTCTCTCTCTCTCTCTCTAAATCCCTAAAACCCCCATTCTCTCTCTCTCTCTCTAACAGAATGAGGCATCATCATCATCAGCGGCAGATCTATTCTTATTTGTTCGTAATATTAGTGGTGGTTGGACTTGGATACTCTGTGGCGGCGGCACATCAATGCTCCCATGGACACGACCACCTCCACCATCATCATCATCACGATCATGATGATTATGACAAGAAGCAGCCTCTTCTTCTTCCAGAAGAAATTGCTGAAGAGGAAGACTTGAAAATCATGATGATGACGTCACCGCACCATGACTACCATGCTGATTCGGGCCTTTCTGGCTTTGGTAAATAAAAATATCATCCTCCTCGCCAAATTCCTTGCTACTGCATTTTGGATTTGACAAGGATTTCATGTTTATATTAAAAAGCTTTTGCTTACTTGAATCTCTCTAACTACGTGCCTTTCTAGATTTTGCTAAGTTACCGTTTTTCTGTTTTGTTGACTTTTCATAATTATTGTTCTGGATCATTATTAGACTTTGTTTCAATTGCTTCTTATTTTCAATCAAATTAAGAAATGTAATTTTTTGCCGGGTGGACTTGAGACGCTGTTTTTCTTTTAAAGGTTATTCAATCTTTCTGCCTTTTTACTGCTTGTGTTGAGTTAGTTCCTTAACAGGCTGAAAATTAGTATGCTGCTGGCAATCTTTTTACTGCTGTAATATTTTTGTCGGGGCACTCTTATGTCCTTTCATGAATTTTATGCTTTGTGGAGTATTTGCCATCTGTGACGTACATGATGCTTTTTTTTTTCCATGTTGGGACAATTGTCAAATGCTTAGTGGTGCTATTCCAGAGCTAGGAACCATCTATTTAATCCACTTTACTCCCATTTCATAATTTTATTGACTGTCGGCTCATGTTTTGTTGTAGCATACATTTAGTTTTGAGTCTTCCCCTGTGTTCTCTGTTTGGAATTTGTTTAGGAATGCGTTTTCTGCATGAACGAGCTTCAAGATAGACCATTGAAGAAAGATAGTTTATGAGTCCACTTTACCATTATATTATCATATTTTAGTTTATTACCTTGTATTGATGTACTTTTGGTGTTGCTATGTAGGCCTCTGGATCAATGCTATGGGCTGCTCCCTATTGGTCAGCCTAGCTTCTCTTATTTGCCTGATCCTTTTACCTTTAATATTTAGTAAGCAGCTAAATTAAATTATTGGCCCGGCTTTTGTGCTTGACATTATTTTACATCTTCCATATGACTAACTAACAATGATGGACTTTGGTTTGTGCAGTACAAGGAAAACCATCTAGGGTGTTTGTTGATTCATTAGCATTATTTGGGGTTAGATTTTCTCCTTTCTCCAACATTTTACTTATTTTCCACCTAACTATTGCTTGGCCAAGTTGTTAATTGAGCCAAACTGCATATGAGTTTGATTTTTTATTTTTGTTTGTTGTACCTCTACCAAAAGTCTGTAGTTACAACCTGCTTTAGCCTTTTTTGAAAGGTTGGAGGAAGTCACTCCTCATATCAGCAACACAATGGTGATATGTTCAGCAAAGTATTTTTGGAGCAAAATACTCTTATCTTTTTGACATTGATGTCTCCGAAGTCCAAGCTTTTAGCCTCTTTCTTTAATTACCGCTTCTGCTGTCTGCCTCGCTTTTGCTGATTGCTACCTTCCGCAGCTAACCTCCATCTCCATTTTTTGCTATTCACGTCTGAATCTCCTTTTTTTCCCAGCCCTAATCCCCTTTCACGCTCTAAAGTCTATCTTACGCGCCTGACCTCTGCCTCGCCAATCACGTGAGCTGTTTTTTGTGTTGTTATTGTCTCTTTGAGTTCCTACTGCCATCCTCCTCGGTAGCGTCTTCTCCTCAGCAGTTCGGTTTGATGGTTTCCTAGCTGCAGATACTTGCTGAAAGTAACTGGTAGATTGCTGAACTAAACACATGTTTTCGATCTGATAAATGGATAATAATTTTAAAATTGAAGTCTTGATGTGGTTTTGTATTACCAAACCACAGTCACCCCTATCATACGCTTGCAAAAGCCAATGGAAATGCTAACTTTCTGCATTTTTGACAATCAAACAGAGGAAGGAAAGTTGTGGACCACTTCAAAGCAGCACATAGAGCTAGTTTCTCAAGTCAACTTATTTTTGTTTTGGTTTTTACTTATGCAGGCAGGAGCGATGCTAGGGGATGCTTTTCTTCACCAATTGCCGCATGCTTTTGGTAAGAAAACATAACAAGATGTAGTTTTTGTTTGTTCTTTGTTTTTTATTATTTGACTGTAGTTTGATGTAATGTCACCTAGGTTTTTTGAAGAGTATGAACTGAGCTTTTTCTTGGATGTTCTATGTGCTGTGAATTTAACTACTGTTTCTTCTCATGACGAATGAAATGGTGGTTCTTAGTGGTTTTAAAAACCATGACGGATTTGTGAATGACCAATGCTATAAAAGTCACCCGGAACTAGCTCTAAGGATTGCAATATGATGAAAATGCCTTGAGACACTGGTACAGGGCGTTTCTTCTGTTAGGCTTTTGACTAACCATTGGGCGTATGAATGGGTTGCAGAAGGCATGCCCTTTGGTATGAGAACAAAACAAAATGTTGCCCGTATCTGTTCTTCATTTTACTTGACTGTTAATGTAATATGTTCCCTAGGTTTTTGAAAGAGTAACCGAACTTTTGCTTGGACGTTTTATGTTCTGTGAATTAGCTACTAATTCTTCTCATGACAAATGAAATGGTGCTTCATGGTGATTTTATAAACTATGACAGATCTGTAGGATTGACCAACATTATAAAAGACACTCGGAACTAACCCCTGAGTATTGCCTTATGCAATATGATGAAAATGCCCTGAGACACTGGTACAGGTTGATTCTTCAATTAGGGTTTTGACTAACCGTTGGGCATATGAATAGGGTGCAGAAGGCATGCCTTTCTCCTAAACCCTAAACCCTTATTGACTTTCTCTTATTACTGATATATCTTCGAATATTTTGAATTTAAAATCTGACAGTTGATGTTTGAGTCGATAATATTCTCTTTCTTCAAATACAATGGATTATTAATCTGTTTTGACATGATTTTCTCATTTTCGTTTTTATTTTTATTTCCTATATTCATTTTTCATCAGACGTTCTTTTAACAATTTAAAGAAACTTTCATCTCTTGGTTATGGTTTTTGATATGATTTTGCTTATCTTATTAGTATTATCTATTTTTAAATAATAGTGTTGCATAAAAACTTGGCTGGGCATGAGCCTCAAGGACTGCCTTGTACTTGAGATATAAAACATCCACACACTGGCTAGCACACTGAGAATGACCTCAAAAGATATTATGAAAAGTGAAAATGTGTTTCCTTACTGATTAAGCACCACTAGAGGTTATTGCCTAGCTGATGATCTTAGGTCTAGCAAAAATATTGGTCTTCTATGTTTATGAGGAAGAACAATTTAGAGTAATATCACCACTTCGATAAAAGGGTATCTGGTCAACCTTTAACGGTTGGGGGAAACCCACGCACTCTACTCAAAAGAAAAGAAAAACTTAAAAGGGAAGCATAAAAAGCTCAACACAATATCCAGAGCGTGCACTGCACCTGTCATTAGTACAAGAGCGAAAGATCAGACTTCTGCTCTTGTGCTCCTATTATATGGAAAAAGAAAAAGAAAGGTACAAGAAGGTGAACATGCCTCATGATTATAAGTATCACGTTTCCTCAGAACTGTTTTTAGGTACTTTTGGTAGAGATCAGAAGTTATTAGAAGGGGAGTTAGGGAAAAGAGATGGAATTCAGAGAGATTAGAGAAAGAGTTTGAAGAATAAGACGAAGACTTAGGAGTTTGATAGGAGAGACGGCATAAATTTAGGGAGAAGTACTGCAATCAGCAAACAAAGTGAATACTCATCAAAACGTGTTTGATAACAAAACCATAACTCTCTATTTGCAAGCTAGACCATAGAATTACCATAATTAGAACTCAATAAGATAACGCAAAATCTTAATTTACTAAAAATTTAACTTCTAATCTTGTAAACAATATCTAGAATACTGTCATAACTGTCATTTTTTTTCCATCAATGTCTTAGCTGTCATATTGTTTAAAATATATTCTGTCCAAATGGGCTTTCCTTCCAAGTGTATTATGTCATTTTCTTTTTGATGATTGTGTAAGGGTAGTTAGTACTTAGTCAGAGTTTATCTTCAGTGAAGTAGATGTACTTGCAAATTATTTACCTCTTGTGACTTCTCATTGCTCAAAATTTTATATTGCAGGTGGTGAGCACTCCCATTCACACGATCATCATGAGGACCATGCTGATCATCATGTGCATTTTGAGCAGTCACATTCACACTCCTTAAAGGATCTGTCAGTCGGTTTGTCAGTCTTGGGTAAGTAAGGATCTGTCAGTCGGTTTGTCAGTCTCCTTAATACCACAGAACAAAGAGAGAGCGCAGGAACTTTTTCTTCAACCCAAGCAAAACCTCCCTTTGAAAAATTGTGCTGCTTCTTTCCATCTGGGATTTATCTATGTTTCTTTATAACTTGTCTATATATTTTTACATATAAAAGTAGCTGAAGTATCTTGTGCTTGGTGATTGAGTCCTTTAGTAGTTTTTAACTTTTGAACTCCTTCCTGGCAAGAGTTTTTGTTCCAGAAAAGGAAGAGTTTCTTCCTATGGAATGTATTGCCTGTATGATACAGTATACAGATAACCTTAAATCAAAGAAGAGAAAAACGTGTAACAGGAAGGAGATTATGTTTTTTGCAATGAAATGAATATTCATTGAAAATGACCTGTCCTTTGTTAATTACTTCTGCTCAGTAGATTTTCGCTCTTCAAGTTGAGTTGTAGGTTTTGCCGGAAACACTACATTAAATAACATACACAGTGGAAAAATTGCAAACTCCAGCCATCTGTGCTTGAAAGATTTGTGACCTACCATAGAAGGTGCTTGTCCATGCTCACTTCCTTCTAAACGCATGTTTCAGTGCTGTTTGAGATATTCGTCTAATTGTTTAGTTGCTACCTGTCATGGTCTTAGCCATTGTTGTGAATTTTGAGTTGCCTGGTATCTATTATATACATTTTAAAACTTATAGAGGGACATACTGACTCTAAAATTATCTCAAAATACATGAATACGGTAATTAAGTTTTAAATAGCTTGCTTTAAGTGTAGGTGTTTCTGAGACATGCATAGTGAGTACACATTATACTTATAAAGTTGGGACACGGGAAGTAGTATGATTGAAACCTGATTGGTAGCTGGGGCAATATATTAATGACTTAACTTCTTATGTTTTGTAAGACTCCATTTGACCACTGGGCATCATTTCAAGGTAAATTGTGAAGCAAGAAACCACCATTATCACTATCCTTAAAACTATGCCTGTGGTAGACCATTGGGAGTACAAATTTCTGAAAACTTTTGATTTCGTGGGTAACAGCCATATTTGTGAGTTAAAATTACTTTATTTTGGCCATTAAGAATAAATCCTGACTTTGGCGATAAATTTATTTAAAGAATTCTTCATGTATCTTTCTTTTGTTATGCTTCGTCTTTTCTTCCTCTAGCTTGATGTAGTTATATCATTGATGCTCTCCGGAAAGTCACGGGCTTGCTTGGAGTTGTTTTGAGAGACTATTTTTCGGGGAAAAAAAATGTTTTTAACATTTTCCCGATTTCCGTAATCTGTTTTCATGCATGTTTGGAGTGATTTTTAACAAAAGAATAGTAGGTTTGTGAAACTAAATATTGTTTGGTTTGCTTTCTAAAAACATATTTTGTACTTAACTAGTACAACATGGGGTCTTGCCATATTATTTTTATCTTTTTGGTACTTATTTTATAGTTATATTTTGTACATTTAAATTTTTTGATACTATTTATTGTTGTGGTATTTTTCTAGCTTTTTAAATTATTTTAATGCAAACTCATTTGGTTTTTTCAAAACTATGACAAAGCTAAGGATATAGATACACTTCTCAAGATAATTGGCTTTTATCAAAAATGTTTGTTTTATGACGTGGAAACCGGTAGCCGTTATCCTTTTGGGTGCGCACTAGGCAAACCCGCTGATGGACGTAATAGGCTGCAAACCTCGCCAACTCGGCAACTGAGCATACCACACTAGACTAACCATGTGACTATCATGTGTGATAGTCACATACCTAGAATCAAGTCGCTTGTAGGAATCGTACTTGAGGAGAGAAAGTCCCTCCTATTTAACCAACTAGGCCACCCTTGTGGGCTTCTCGAAAATGTAACATTAAAAAGTTTCTATAATTGATTTTTGAAATTCATTTTAAACATATCTTTTCGGTTCCTAGATTAAAAACAAATTTCCTAAAACTACTTGAAACAAGCCCTATGTGTTATCGGGTTTTTCTTTCTTTACCTGAGCTACATTTTATATATTTATGAAAACAATTATGCTTGCAGCTGGGATTGTACTATTTCTTATTGTCGAGAAACTAGTGAGATACATTGAAGCTTTCTCCGGAGGAGTAAATGTTTGGAGTCCCGGTCACCACCACCACCACCATCGTAAGCACTCTAGCAAGTTGAAGGATGAGAATGATACTCATGATGATCAAAGGCCAACTAACAGTGCGGGAAATGGAAGATTGTCAGAAAATATATCTGAAGAACAAGAACCAGATGTATTATCTGCTGATAGTGATAACCAAAGTGGCAAAAGTAATAAAGATGTCCTGCGTAAGGTGGGTGTAAGAAGTTCTATCAAGATCCTTTATTATACTGCAGTATTTTCCCCATTGCAACCAGAGCTGGTTAGGTTAATCATTCGATGTAAAATTCATTCTGAAGAGAAAATCTAAACTCATCAATTTTTAGATTATATTCTGATAAGCAAAAATGTTTTCTATTGTAACCATCATGTGAATACCCTAGATTCTGGCACTTGCAGAGAAATACTCAAAGTAGCGCTTCTGAAGGAACAGAGTCATCTGCTGAAAAGATCTCCAATGTCAATAGTGAGCCCATCCATGAAGAGGAATCTATCAACTCACAATCAAATCTGGTTTTTGGTTATCTGAACCTCTTCTCAGATGGAGTGGTATGCTTCCCAAATCCTCTTGGAATTTACCTTTGCAACCTACTGCAAAAAACTAGAAACTAAATGTGAACTTCTCAGATGAGATAACGCAGTGAACTTTGTTAAATCAATAAAATACTTAATGTTATGATGTTATTATGTTTATACCCTGATATTTACGAACTTGGTGAGCATGATGATTATGTCTGATTTCTGTTATCGGCTCAGCATAATTTTACTGACGGGATGGCTCTGGGAAGTGCGTTTTTACTATATGGATCAATTGGCGGGTGGTCAAGAACTCTATTTCTGCTTGCTCACGAGCTTCCTCAAGAGGTTTGATTCCTCACTTTTCTCAATGTTGTGCTCCCATTGCTGTAGTTCCCCAAATGCATTCCCTTAAGTGGGTGCATTAATTGTTCAGATTCTCTTAGGATAGAGTTTGCCCTGTGTGCATCTAATAAAGTTTTGGTTGGTACTACGCAAGTATGCATTATGCTCTGATTCATTTGAAGTCTTGGGATTGTCATTAGAGATGCAACAATAACAAAACAACAAAAATCAGTTGTCATTATAGATATTGGATTAATAATATTCTATTCTACATGCTTTGCTTTTGGAAACGGGTTATTGATGTGTGAAATTCTTGAACATGAGTCTTCACAAAATTGTTCGTCTTTCAACTTTGTTAACTTTATAACGTTCTGAAGGCTATAGTGACTCTCTTTGAGTATATCAGTGTTTATATATCTATGCGTTTATGGTTTGTGCAGATTGGTGATTTTGGAATTTTGGTGAGGTCTGGTTTTACCGTCTCCAAAGCACTCTTCTTTAACTTTTTATCTGCACTGGTGGCATTAGCCGGAACTGCCCTGGTTAGTAGTCAGTTATGGCTAAAAGGAGCCGTTTTCATAAAACTTATACCATAGTACATAAACTAATTTGAGCAATGGTGGTATGCAGACTTTGATGTGTGGAAAGGATCCTGGACAATCGTCTTTAATTGAGGTGATCTTTTCGGCGGTCAACATCTCATATATGTACGTCATTGATGATTGATACTGAATGTCTTTCTGTTTGTGTTGTACTTCTGTAGGGGTTTACTGCAGGTGGTTTTATCTATATCGCAGTTGCTGGTGTCTTGGCTGAAATGAACAACGGCAGCGCAGCTTTAAGAAATACAGTAATACAGTTGATCTCATTGCTACTGGGGATGGCTGTTGCCCTTTGTATATCTCTTGTAGAATAATTATATGATAAATTTGAAGTTCTTCATGATTAGGTTAAATCTGAAATCTGGGGGTCATTAGATGTATTTTAAATGATATAAGCGGATCCCCATAAGTTCCTATCTTCATCTTACATTGAGTTAAATGTGCATCTACAACTGTTGACCTTACACAAACTTTTCACAATGAAACATTATATTCAATTAGTCATGCGGTTGGATGGACTCTTTAATTCGTCTTCCTGTACCACAAAGCCCTCACATGACGTGATGAGGACTTTTTCTTTTCTTTTCTTAATCAAGAGTATGGAATGTACAAAGTATGAAGATTGTTGCTCAATTTTGACTCGAAAATGACCTAGAAAGGTGTTAAGGGGGTCCAGGGTTTGGCATGGTGGTGGGAAATTTGATTTTGACTAAGAATGGCAACGACTGTACAAGTCGTAGGGTTTGGATCACTTTGTACTTAGAGTCGTTTTTAGAAAAAGAAGACGCGTTTCTGAAGACACACCCTTAGGGCTAGCAGTGGAGCGACGTTGTTTTGCATAGTTGTCTATTTTTATTCTCGCTATTTTAATTTTTGCTTTTAGTAGTTAATTCCTGTTTTGCCCTCGCATGGGTTTGTTATGTACTAAGGTAGAATATGCTGCAGAATTCATGATGATTATTCACAATTTGTGTTACAATTATGTTCACTAATTTGTCATCTAAATTCTTATCTTTTCTCTCTTTGAGTTGTCTTCTCTCTTCAACTTTTTTTTATCTGCACAAAAAATCAACAAAAAGGTTATTAGTTAACCGCGTTCATAACATTGGCCTCAAAGCCATAATTCTAGCGCAACTTCTGATGACAACAAAAATATGGCAAGATCCAACTATACACAAAGGATTGAGAACTTTGAAGTAGGGCAACATGAGCTTAAAGAGGGACAAACTAAAATAACAACTCAAATAAAAGACAGGAAGGACATGATGACAGAAATACTACAAACACTACAAACTGGAAAAGGAAAAGATAACACAGAGGGAGAGTCATCTGACCAGCCCCAACATACCAGCTAGCACCTCCAGGAGTGAGGAGAAACAAGCTGGACCTGGAATACTTTACACAACCAACACCTTACAACAGGAGTTTGAAGTTTGATTTCCCTAGGTTAATGGAGAAGGTCCCAAGGCTAGAAGATGTAACAAGTATTTTCTAGTTAACCCCCTTCATGATTATGAAAAAACATAATCAAATCATTACAATTGGTGTTCATATGGAAGGGATAGCATATTGTTGGTATTTGGATAACATAGAGGGGAGAGAGGTCATGGGTTGGCCAAGGTTTGTTGATCTATTGTCAGAAAGGTTCACTCATGCTAAGGGAGAGAACTTAATAGGGGAGTTCAACAAACTCAAACAGATAGGGAACGTAGATGAGTATGTGATGAAATTTGAGGAGTTAAAATCATACATGAGTAATAGAAATATGCACTTAGATGAAGAGTATTATGTGAAGAGTTTCATAAGTGGACTAAAGAATGAAATCAGGGTTACGATGGAAATGTTGGTACCAGCAACTCTGAACCAAGCCATATTCATGGCTAGAAAACATGAGGTAATGATGGAGGCCTTTAAACCCCAAAGGACACAGTTCAAACCACCATTGTTGGGTTATAAGGGGAAGGCACCTAACTCTTGCTTGAGTGCAACACCTATACCTCCTGGAGAGGCAGGGAGATACTCTCCCATGAAAAGATTGACTCTAGAAGAGATGGAGGTCAGGAGGAAGAACAGACTGTGTTTTAATTGTGATGAACCTTTCCACTTAGGTCACAAATGCAAAATAAGAGATGGAGGTTAGGAGGAAGAATAGACTGTGTTTTAATTGTGATGAACCTTTCCACTTAGGTCACAAATGCAAAAGATTGTTCGTGATCATTTTTACTGAAGAAGGGGAAGAAAGTGAGGAATCAGAAGAGGAGGAAATCAATGAGAATTGTCAAATATCCATCCATGCATTGAATAAGGGGAAGACATTAAGGAATCAGAAGATGAGGAAATCAGTGAGAATTGTCAAATATCCATCCATGCATTGGGAGGACAAAGAGCTACTAAAACTATAAGGCTGAGTGGTAAGATTAAGGGACAACACATCACTATCCTAGTTGACACAAGTAGTACTCATAGATCCTAGACTACAACACTGCTGAACAGCTAAAGTGCAACCTTGAGCATACTAAGCCCATATCGGTGACCATTGCTGATGGAGGAAAGTTGGACAACCATTATAAGTGCACTGACTTCAAGTAAAATTTGGGGGAACAACAATATACAACTGAGGCACGAGTGTTGAAGCTGGGGGGATGCAATATGGTTATAGAAGTGGATTGGTTGAGAAAATTAGGGCATGTCACCTTTGCTATTGGAAGGAAGGGGAAATGCAACTCTTGAAAAGGTGGGGAAATTCCCACATTTGCTATCATGATTGGACATTCTTTATACATAATATCATTTATCAAACTAGCACCCACTGGTGTGCTTATCTCAATAAGGTATGGTAAACACTCACTTTGAAGAGATAAGCGTTTAGTAAAAGGTAACGCAATAAAAGAATGGGTAGCTCCGGGATCATATAAAACTTTCTCGACTTGGTCGAGTATTAGAATGTTACCTTTAACTACTGCATTTGGGTCAACCTCCTCTTCAGTTGCTTCTAGAGCGTATGCACGGGCTTAAATTTTTGGCTTCCCAGATTGCGATAGGGCAATTGGTGTCGAATTCGCTCTTTTAGGGCAATCCTTAATAATGTGTTGATCACTACCACATGCAATGTATCTCTCATGCTTCTTCCAGCATGCTGCCTCGTTATGGTTCAGATTTTCACATAACACACAAGGCCCTTTTTGGAGATGCATTTGCCTGAGACAATGGAGCTTGTTGCGCTGAGTTGATTGGTTTGGTTTGGTTGTTGCGGAGATGCTTATTACCATGGCTAAATTTTTCTCCACCTTGAGGTTTTTCATCATTTGATCGGTTTCTTTTTACCCACTCTTCAATCCTCACAAGTTATTTTATCTCGGCTTCCACATGAAGTGCTTTTTCTACCGCCACATCATAGGTAGTTAAATCGACTGAAATCACTGTCCATCGGATTTCTAATTTCAGCCCTTGAATAAACTTTCTTACCCTTCGCTCTTCGTCTCCCAGATAGTGTGGCGCGTATTGAATTAACCGAGTAAATTTAGCCTCATATTGAGAAACAATCGTCGATCCTTGGATTAAATCCAAGAATTTTTTCTCTCGACTAGTTCGCACCACTTGAGGAATATACTTGTTGTAGAACTCTTTGACAAAGTTATTCCAAGTGCGTAGAGTTCCATCAGTCTTCCATCGTTGATCTAATATGCGCCACCAGTAACGTGAAACATCCTCGAGGAGAAAAGCGGCAAAATTGACTTTCTTCTCTTCAGTATAATTGGTAGCATCAAAGATCTTTTCCATCTCTTCGATCCAAGATTCAGCTATGCGGTCATCAGGCTCCCTTAAAAACTTAGACGGTTGAAGGTGAAGGAACCTTTCAAATTGTTGGTCTTCTGAGTTCGAATTTGTCCTATCTGCATTTGCTTGAGCAATTTCCATAAGTTGGTTTTGCATCATTGCATACATTGGTGGAACAATTTGGCCATGATGTGGATGCATTTACATTTAAATTGTTTGACCATTGGTGGTGTTGTCGAAATCAGAGGACTCGTCGTTGCTATTTTGTGGCGTTAAGTGTCCTATTCCTCCCATGTTGTTCCTTCCACCGGAGCTAGTCATTGTACATTAGATTTATACATGAGATTCTTTTATTTTATATAGTTCTGATCACATATTCTTGCATAAATAATAAGACAATTATTTCACAATATTACCACATTTTATTTTACATATTTTCACACTTGCACATAAGACACATATTACAAAGGGAGCTTAAATTATTAGGCATCATACAGTAAAACAAATATAATATTGCCCACAACTTATAAGTACTACGTGTGCTAGCACACTTCTCAGGTATTTAAGGACCGTGGAGCCATTCACGCGTTCATATTTTCGTCAGGTTTCTCTAAGAGCCAGGTGTTGGGATCTTCCTCTTCTGGTTCCTCTTCTGGTTCCTCTTCTAGCTCTTCCTCGGGTTCCTCTTCTAGCTCTTCTTCAGGATTTACAGGTATCCCTGTCGAGCCATCAACGTGCGGTATACCGTTACCATCCATAGCCTCGCTAGGTACCCCATTTACGAAATTAGCAGGAAAAACATTCATGGAGAATGGCTCTACTCTTTCCATAACCGCCCCATATTCATGTGAGATTATATCATCAATAATATTAATTTCTTGGATCAACCAATCCTTAATATTTGGGTCTAGTGGTAATGGGCTCAAAGCACAAAATATGCCAGCTAGGTTTTGTCCAAGTTGGTTTAAATGACTCATATCATATTCGTGCATCATTTGTTGATGGATTATCATTCTATTGTTTTCAACTTCTAGGTGTGTGATATACGAGTTACGACATTCTCTATACATCATTAATTCTCTGTGTAGAATGTGATTTTCCCTACGTAGTGCTTGGTTTTCAACGGACATCTCAATTAGGTGATGATTTAGTTCAGATGCCGAAAATCTTGCCTCGTCCCTTTCCTGTAAGATACGATCTCGATCATCCTCTAGATCTTTAACTACCCGGTCAAGATAGTGTCCAATGAGCCCTGCACTAGTAAAATGATGTGTGTGCGCTGGGTCATCTCTACGAACATATAACTGTTCAGGATGACCATTTGTCAATTGTAGACCATCTACGTACAAGTTATTATGTGCGTCCATCTTCGCCAAAATACCTAAGATTTAATTCACAATGATATATCAATACTTTTAACACATCAAATTTTTTTATTATTATATATATATATATATGTATATATATTTTTAGAGCACATTAATTTTTTTTTCAGAAACATGTATCGGCTCTGATGCCACTATTGTGAGGTCCCAAACTCTAAAGTCTCATTTAGGTCCCCAAATAGAATTTGCAGATCTCCAATTCGAACCTTAACGTTACCTCAGAGAGGCTCACTAAAATGGAACCATAATAAAGCCAAATACAAACTTATTTATTACAGCGGAAGCTTTCACGATTTATAGAATTTATTATTACAATCCACATGAAACTCAAACCCCCGAATACATAATAAAACACACAATTATTGGGGATTTATTTTTATCGTCACATACTTTTGATTTATTTAAAATCTCACACGTCCACAGTAGTTTTATCCAGCTGCCTTGCTAAACCTTACTTATTCTGAGGAATGGACAGAGAAAATGACAGGAGATGTAAGTCTTTGGTGACTTAGTGAGATTTTTAGTAACAATAATAGATGTAACAAATATATGAAATTTGATATGGTATGAAAAGAAAATATTAGAACTGAGAGGTAAAGAATAGCAAACAAACAATAAGATAATGAACTCGTGCATTTCATATAACAGATTCAACCTTATTTCATCCAATATACCACATTTTACCTCCCAACGAGGAGCGACCTCGTAAATAGATCTAAAGACATGCTCGAGTACATATCAACCTAGCACGAGGTTACATCCAACTCCTGACTGCAAGCGGCGCCTAGATAAATGGGTATCGAACGAATTACTTAAATCGACAACCCTTGGTGTCCAACAGTAAACCGTCTCAATCTTTGGGCTCAACTTCCCAAAGGCGTCCCAATGGGTATAACAAATAAACAATAAGCTAGTAACCCGAACAATGTCCGTTGCTTTTGAGCTACATCTCCTGAACATAGTTCATTGCTCGTTGCACAGTCCAAGAACCAACATGTGGATTATCATATTGGAGAAATTATTGTAATTATAAAAAGGATTGCGAATTCATGGTCCAAAAATATTTCAACAGTAAGCGAAAGGATTATGTTACGAAATGAGATCATAAAAAAACGATTTTGTTGAAAGAATAAGTTGTTCTCCATTTAGAACCAAGAATCACAAGTACTCAGTCCAAGTTCCTCAGGCCGGGTGCCAAACATGGCTTAAAATTATTATAATGTCACGTGCGACAGTAACTTCGTGTTCGAGAAATGCTGCGTCGTCTCCTAAATAAATTTAAATGTGTTAATAAGTTTAAACTAAATAATTAACTTTTATAGTTTGTTATTTTTTCTTGTATGTCCTTCTTATCTTTGATTAACCAAGTCAAGAAATAGAAATAGGAAAAATCACATTTTAACTCGGTTCTCGTTATTTCACCGTAAGATTATTAGTTTTTTGTTAAAATCCATGTATGAACTATTTAGGCAAACTTATTTTATTTTATGGTTACCTATTAGTTATAACACAAATAACTTTTATTTTAACATGAGACTCATATCTAATACTTTATAGAATTTCCTAGGCTTACTACCTAGTAACAATACATATTGTTACATATATAAGGAATCACAATGATATAATTTCGTAGAACTAATTTAAGATAAAGCTTAATTATTAATTTGGAAACAAGGTTATATAATCAGGTTATAAATTAGATAATAACACAATTTCACACCTTGATTTTGAATTAAGGAGAAATTAAGTATGAATATATTTCCTACAACATGTAATTAAAAGAAAAATCATAATTACTACATATAACTAAAACTTATAATAAATGGGTTTTAACATATCCTCATGACTTTATTAACTACTGCATATGATCAATTCCTAATTTGAAGAATCAAAAGAGATATGTTATTTAGAGCTGAAAATTGCACTAAGCTTTAAATTACCTTTAATCGACCATTCTAATCAATTGCAATTCCAAATATTTTTATGACTTTTATTCTAAACACACTTAGAAAGATGTGTATAGAGCAGTTTAACAAAATATTAATCCTTTATATTGTTTTTATATCTTTCAAGTTCAGGGGTAAAACTGAAAATATTGGGAAGAATTAGAATTTGAGCTTTTTCTCATAATTTTTGAGTTTAGGAACTTCTAGAAAAATTGTATATGAGTAGAGGACAAAAATTAGGAGAACTTTGGTGAAGAAATCATATGCAAACTCATAGGGAATTTTGGTGGGGAAGTTTTACAAAGAAATGACTTGTATTTATAGGCAAACTTACATGATTGAGATAATTAACCCATCAACTATTTAAATTATTATATTCAAGTAATTTACTATGATTTTCCAAGAATCTTCAGCCAAGTTTGACGTAACAACATTTTATTCAAATATATCCTATTATAAATTATATGAAATTATTATTATGAAGACTTTTTCCTCCATTCTTTTAATGTTTGGGCCTATTATGATCCTTCATGTCTCAACCATTACTTCTTGGGGCCCTAGTGAAGAAAAAATCTGATTTCAATAATTATTTATTTTTATTATTTTATCTAAATTTAAATTAAAAGAATTAAATCAATATTTTAAACCATTTGGGGCCAAATAAGGATTTTTATAAGATGAAGGGCTAAAATGCAATTAACAAAATAATATATTTTTTTCTTTAAGAAGTATCTATATGATACTTATATTCTTATATATATATATATATATATATATATATATATATATATATATATATATACACACACTACGAAAATTTAGGGATGTTACAATCCCCAATTTGTTCCACTACCAGTAACTCGAAAGAATTACTTGTATTAGAGGCCTCAATATTTTTCTTTAAATTTACCTTTTTTGTGGTCCTTTTTATACCAGCCGCCTTAGGGTTCTTACCTCTGCTATTCCCCTTATTACCTAATAAAGTAATAGACTCTGTCATAATTCTAGTCCCATTATTATTCGATGGCGGTTGGGTCCTGACTTGCGCACGAAAAACAATATGGTTCTCGTAAGTAGTCCCCTACACTTTGTTACCTTTAAAGTTCCATTGGCTTTCATTGTTCTGAACTCGCGTATAATTTGCAGGTCCTTTCCCTTTCTTTGGCTTAACCTCAATCCAATCTCCATACTTCTTCTTAGGTTTCATATCCGCTATCCAGTCCGAATTATGCATCTTCATGCTCAAATTCACTGTTTGAGTTTCAGGAATGTGATTCTCGGCTTCCTTTTGTTCCTTTAGGTTAATGCAAAGCGCAATGGTTTGATTGATCATCCCACACTTATGACATAGCTGAGGTAGATTCACATATACCACATCGTACGCTTTTCCTTTGACACCAACCCCAAGCTCTAAGGGAACATTTGTTCTAACTTGGACACCGACCCTTGCGAATTTTCTTCGCGTGGCATTTTAGTTATTGACCTCAATTTTAATTGGATCCCCAATACATTTAGCCAACCTCTTAATCACCGAGCCTCGAAAGTATTGCACGTGGAGACTCATAATGCATGCCTAGGTTATAGTCGTATCGAATCTGTCGGTACTTATGCAGATTTCGAGGGTCCACTTCCTTATAGATAGAAAACTTTCGGCGAGTTGCCACGAGCCTTCTGTGAGGACTTTTTCTCGTTTCTCCGCACTGAGTCCCTTGAGACGGAAACAACCATATCCAAAATCCAACAATTTAAAGTAATTTTGTAATTTCCATATCGTGTCTAGTTTTGTCACGAAGGCAGGGTAATACCACGATATTTTGATTATTATGGCGTTTTGCCATTGTTCGACCATTAGGTTATCTAATTTTGGTGAGAATTCCACATTTTTGAACGACATCTTGTTTGGGGCTTCCGTATGGATCCAACAATCCTCATATGACGTTTCCTGACCATCAACTCGAACATGTTTGGGGCGTGTCTTCAACATATCTGAGTAGGACAATAAATTAGGTTTCGGACGTAGCATTTCCTCGTCCCTTGGTGGCAGATTGAAGATATAGTTTTCTCTCCTTGGCTAAGACGTTTTTGATTCCCGTTATTCAAGAAATCCAGATCTGGTGGCACGAATTCAGTTGCTCTGGGGACAATTTTCTCGTGTTGACATGAAGCAGGCAATTCTAGGGTTTGTTGTCAATAATATTGTATTGGCTGAATGCCTTTTGATGTTTTATTGTCACATTTAAATAGAGATAACAAAACAAATTAGTTCCCTAATATTAGCCAATTACAATAGTTTCCTAATGTATCTAAGGTAAGTAGATAACTAATGATATGGTGTGATTGCCCAAATCATGCCTTGACATCCCCCTCAAATTGATGCTCCAAGCATCAATTTGCCTACTAACATTCTGAAAACCCAGACTTGACTTCATAACTCGTTACACTCATTGAGAAAATGCTACAAAAAAATGAGTCAAACCCACACTTCACATTTCTGAAATCAATCCTCGTCGAGTCACCTGCAACTCCGCATAACCCACAATTCTGCAGTGACAAACGATTGGTAACACTTCAATCAACCAAAAAATTGAATCAAGTGATCCTCCAAGAGACGACTTCTTGCCTAGTCACCTGCAACTCCGCAACTCAAAAATTCCGTAGTGACAAATGATTGACAACAGGCCAATCCGCTAACGTGAAACCACTTGACTCTCCCAAACGTCCAAAATCTACGGAATCAGAATCTGTAAGAAAAACCGTTAATCCATCAGAGTGTAACTTTAATCACGTAGTCAATCAACAAGTCAGCGACAACACCGTAAAGCCCGAGAAACATGATTAAATCCATTATACCATGAGCCAAAATGGGGAAAGGCTGCTGACAAGATTCTAAAAATCAAAGAACTTTAGAGCAAACAAACAAAAATCAAGGCCTCAATCCAGTAACCAACGTGAAAACGATAATTACTGGAGAAAGAATGCCGCACCTACAATCATTGCACTACGAAGGCATGGACAAACATGAAGTTTGAACTCAGCGGCGAGCGAAGAATTTCAAAGCACAACAAGCTAGCCATGAAGAAGAAGAAAGAACAGCTGCGAATTTATTTGTTGTTTCTTTTCTTTTTTAGGAAAAAAAGCATAACTAAACTGATGACCGAGAAAAAAAACACTACTGATTGTGAACAAGAACAAAGGGTAACAAAAAAAGGACTATAGATTTGGTGCCGCCGCCGCAGAATAAAGGTGGAGCTACGGCGGCGGCCATAGAATTACCTGGAGAACTTTCTCTCCTCTAAACATATTTTCTTGACAATGGCTCTGATACCATGCCAATAATATTGTATTTGGCTGAATGCATTTTGATGTTTTATTGTCACAATTAAATAGAGATAACATAATAAATCAGTTCCCTAATCTTAGCCAATTACAATAGTTTCCTAATGTATCAAAGGTAAGTAGATAACTAATGATATGGTGTGATTGCCCAAATCATGCCTTGACATTTGCATGGTGGAGCAATTGAAAAGATTTTAATAAATTGAAGTTTCTAGTTTCCTCCGAATTATTCAGGAAAAAATCACTTTTCATACCCTAATTTGACACTTTTCCATTTTTGGTACCATAAGTTGGCAGTCATCAGATTTGGTACCCCAAGTTGGCTACTCTTATTAATTTCAATACCATAACTTTAACCCGCCCAAATCGCCGCCTAAATCACGTACGTGGCTCGCCGTGGACTGTAAAAATTGGGAATTTTGACTTTCTTAGTCCACGTGGCTGCCAACTCGGCCCAAAAAAACATATATGAAAAAAAAACCAACAGTCGCCTCGCGTCACTCCCTCCAAAATAAAAAACATTTCCTACTAAAGTTTTCCCCTCAACGGTCACAACACTCACAACACTCGGTTCATCTCCCTCTCATTTTCAGATCTTCTCCTCTCAAATCCAAGGTAAGTTCTCTTCATACCTGTTACAATAGATCTATTTCTTCGTTGAATAATTATCTAAGCCCGAAACCCATGAATCGTGGGTAGGGTTGTTAAATTTTGGTTTTCTTCAAAGTTTGGTAGAGGTCGATTTAGGGTTTTATGCAAAACAGTGGATTTTGGTATTTGATTTTGAATTTGGTTTTACTTCAGTGCATGTCTTAAGTTTGAACGGCTAGAAAACATGTGATTATTGTGGTAGATGATTCACTCCTAAAACATATTGGATGCTTCTGATTTTAGATGAATCACCCCTATGAACTACCCTGCTATTGTGGTCGAGGAATGATGCATTATTTGAGGGCCAGTGTTGTTGCTAAGTACCCTGGTAGATACTTATATATATGTCCGGCTAATGTTCAACATAAGGATTTCATAGTGTGGGCTGATTCTGTGGATGAGGCAAGGTATTCGCGTTACCATAGCATAATATTTGGTAATACCTGAAATACAAACACTCAGAACTCTGAACCCTCAAGCAATCTGAAGAAAAGGGTTACTGAAAATGTTGAATCATGTATGGAATCTCACCAACCCTCTCTCAGTCTTGGCTCAAACATGCATACCATGGTAGAGAACCAAAATGGATACATGACTACCACTGCACTAATTGATACTCTGAAGACTGTTGATCCAACCAAGGCTGCTCTTTTCTGTTGTTGTTTAGCTTGGTGGTTGTTGATTGTAATGTCTTGTGTGTTTGTTGTTGTTCTTGTTGCTGTCTATTACAAGATGTAATAGTTAATATGACTGCTTTGCAATTCTATTCTATTTTAGTCTTGTTAAGTTTCCTAGTACTATTATTTGATTCCTATGTAACCTATAAGATAATGGATTTACCCCTGTTTGGTTTGCTATGTTAAGGATTTCTTAAGTTTTAATGTTGTTTTGTTTATGTTAATTTTTATTCATTTACTTTTTGATGATAATAGAATGGAAATTATTACAAGTTCTCAAAAGTTGAGACTTAGTGTGTTCTTGGACAAAGAGTTATCCTATCATGGCCAAGGAGTGTTTCTGGAAGCTATGGTTAACTATGGTAAGAGGCACAGATTGAGCAACATTAAGATACTGGCTAGGGCTCTTAAGGTGGTTAGTGGTGAGTTATTATTGAGGCTCAGGGCAGGATACAGTACCTACAGACTTAGGAAGACCATTTGTCTGTTGAGGAACAAGTTTGACAAATTCAAGAGGTTCATTGCCATCCCTGGTGTTATCTGTGCTCCAAACTTTGACATCAGTACCACTCCAGAGTATATTGCTCATTATGCTAAGGTACATTACAATATTTGTTCTTTATTTAGTTTTGTTTAATTAGATTTTCTCTTATTTAAAGGTCTTGTTTTTTTTGTAGGAGACTGAAGAACAAAAGTACTTCAGAAATTTTGGACTGGACCATGCTGAGTTGATGTTCCAGCTATTTGAAGGACATAAGGTTGCATTGTTCCCTAAAGAGCGCCACAGAACTGCTGAAGATCCCATGGTGATTGAGGATGAATCTGAAGAAGAGGTGGAGCCTGAGGTGGTGATTCTGGAGTAGGTGTAGGAAGTGTGAGTTTGTTAAGGACTGAGTGGGGGAGGACTGAGTGTTAGTATGAGCAGGATTGAGATGAGACTGATTTTTGGGTTATTTTAGATGATGTAATGGATATAATCAGAACTCATTGCTATTTTCTTTTTCTGAACTATTTGCTGATGATTCCAGCTGTTAGTGTATTTGGTTTTAATTACATTTTTGTTGCCCTGACATATGATAGTTTATCACTTCAATGCTCTTCAAGAGATCATGAACTTGGCAGTTACCACACATCTTAAAAGTACCAAAAAGAGTACAAACAACCAAATACAATAATAATCATTGCAAGTTCAACACCTGTCTATGTAATCAAAATACATGGCATAGGAATACAAAACACCATGCATCTAGTAGCTAAAGGAAATAATTAGTTCATATTAATTTGTCATCCATTGTAACTACTAAAAAAAATGGCCTTCAAGGCATTTGATGTGCTTAGAAGATCACTTAGGCTTCTTTCCAGCCTGGAAAAGCACATTCTGCCCCTAACATGCATCACCCTAACATTTGGGTTTGGAAGCATTCCCAGAGCTTGCAACTGTTCAGTATTAGTTGGTGGTGGCAAATCCTCTGGAGTTGAACTGGATTCAACAGTTTTCTTGGATCTCTTGTCCTTCTTTGGCTTTGGAGGTAGAAGTTGTTCTGGCCCAATCCCCTTCCAAACTGATCTAAGTTGATCCACTTCTATTGGGCCAATATTCAATACTGGAACATCAAGAGGCTGGTTTGGCACTGTCATATCACCTTCAGGTTTGTCATATTGATTCTTTCTTCTTTTTTTGGTAATGACCTAAGACATGGAAAAATATTTTGACATACATATTAGTCATGAAAGTTGAAAATAATGCACTGACATAGAAGTGAAAATGATTTACTCAACTGGTTGTGAGTCTTCATTTGCAGGTTGTGAGTCTCCTAAATTTACTTCAGATTGTTGAGTCATGCTCTCAACCCTTTCCATCTCAGCTACAAAGTTTTCTCCTTCACCATTGGAATTATTAACAAATCCACTAACATTCTCACTAACTGATTCAATAACTTCTCCTCCTCCCTCATTGGCATCTTCTGTTGTTTGAACATTCTCAACCTGATTAGCTGTTGGTTCACCACCTTCTGCTGCTGGTTCACCCTGATTAGCTGCAGCAAAAGCAGTAGTAGTAGCTCGTTCTGCCCTTGCTTGTTCCTCCTCAACCTTTCTTTTTAAACATCCCCTGACATTGTGACCATGCACTAGACAGTAACCACACTTGACTGTTTTCTGCTGTCTCTTGAGTTGATCAGGCTTGTGAGCCAATGGCTTACATGGTTTACCTCTGCATTTTCTCTTTTTTCTTGACACTGGCTCATCTGGCTCATTCCTCCTGACACTCTCTGGCCTACCAACAACCCTGCCTTCATTAGGTGGGATGGGAGCAGCAAATCCAGTTTGCTTCCATTCTTTCCTTCCATTCATAGGAATTATAGGACTAAGGTATGCAGCCACATAAGTTTCAACACTATAGCATGGGTCAATAAAGTCAAGATGATCTAGTCCTTGTGCTGATATTGCATTCACAGCATGAATGCAAGGAATCCCACTTATGTCCCACTTCCTGCAACCACATGTCTTGTTTGCAAGATTAACTGCCCATACACTATTAACCCAACAAGTAATCATGTAGTTGTCATCATCAGATTTTGTTGGGTAACAATGATTACCATGAGTATCAACTCATCCATTATCAACTTGATTTTAGGACACCAGATCCTCTTCCACTTGTCTTTTGCTCTGTCTCTATTTTTTTGGTGCCTAGTCATTACATATTGTATCAGCAACTCTAGCATGGACAAGATTGGCATATCTCTTGCATCCAGAATCACTGAATTGAATGATTCACAACCATTGTTCAGAAGCATGTCGCATTTGATGGCTGGGTTAAAGTGTGACCTACTCCAATGTTCATGAGGCTTATATTCAAGCCACTTCTTGGCTTTAGGGTTCAGTTTCTCTAAAGCAGCAACCCTAAACTTGAACTCATTTTCAGCAGTGGCCCTTGCAGCTTTCCATAGTGCATCTTTCAATGCATCACCTGTGAATCCTACTTTCTTGAAGTTACC
Organism: Linaria vulgaris; assembly: GCA_948329865.1. Taxonomy (NCBI): domain Eukaryota; kingdom Viridiplantae; phylum Streptophyta; class Magnoliopsida; order Lamiales; family Plantaginaceae; genus Linaria; species Linaria vulgaris. The sequence goes on along the minus strand of OX415249.1, from coordinate 54,430,576 downwards.
ATGAAGATGCCTCACGCAGAACCTGTGATCAGCCCCTAGAAACACTAGCTCAAATGCCTGTAGCAAGCCTTTCTGCTTATCAGACATAAAGGTCCATTCTTTGTTACTTTTGATGCCAAGATCAAGCTTCAACACATGTAGAAACCAAATCCAGTTGTCTCCATTCTCCTTCTCAACAATAGCCCATGCTATTGGGTATATATTGTTGTTGGGATCTATCCCAACAATAGTCAGCAATACACCCTTGTGAGGACCTTTTAAATGTGCCACATCAACCCCTATAAGCTTCCTGCAACCTTCAAGAAATCCCTTCTTTAGTGCCCCCAAGCACATATACAGTCTCTCAAATCTGTTTTTATTATTTGAATGATCTAAGCCAATGATAACAGTACTGTCTGGATTTTTTCTCTCAATTTCCCCTTTGAAATCCCAAAGAGCCGCATACTGTTCAACAGAATTGCCATTGAGTAGCATGAGTGAATGTTTCTTAGCCCTGTATGCCTGTTGAGTAGACCAATTGTTGTTTAAGTCTTTTTTTACATCCAAATGAAACCCTTTAACACTCCTCTTTGGGTCACTTTGAAACTGTTGCATGTACCTCTCCCCAACCCACTTAGATGTTAAGTTTTTACTTCTGGAATTATGGGGACACCTGTGTTTCTTCCTGAAGTAACAGATTTTAAAGGTACCAACCTCACCAGCCACCTTCACTGCATTTATCCTCCATCTGCACCTCATACCTTGACACTTAATATACATCCTTCTTTTGTCATTGGTCGTCACTCTCACATATCTCTGGTCAAGGATTGCTAGGGATTTAGCAGCTTTTCTTAGTATCTTCTTTGAAGTAAACTTCATGCCCAGTTTCAATGTTGGGTTCATCACATCTTTTTCATCAAAGATTACCCCATACCCACTAAGATCATGATCCTCATCAGAATCATCACTAAGTAGGTAATCATCCTCTGCATTTATGTCACACTCTCCAGTGTCAGATTCTGTGTCATCTTCAAAGTCATCATCCGCAACTTGCTTTTTCCCTCTTTTCTTTGTCTTTTTTATGGTTTTCTTCCTTGGTCTTCTTTTAGCACTAGCTTTTGGGATTCCATTGTCTTCTCCAGGTGCAGCATTTTGAGTTCCACCTTGCCTCTCAAACATATTATCAACCACCCTGCGGTTTATCTGAGGACCTTGTTCAATGTCACTGTCCATCCCATAAGAACCATCACTAAAGTCATCCAACTCAATCTCTCCTGCATCTTCTTCTTCAACAGCAGTCACATTGTTAACTTCAACCTCAGGCTGCAAGAATTCATCTCCCTCAAACATGGCCTGTTGATGTTTATCAACCCTTCCCTCACAAGTAAGATAAACATCCATGCACCTATCAGCTTGCTTGGACAGAAACATAGCAGTAAGTTCCCTATCATCTCTCACAAGCACAAAACCACCACTCTGTTTTAAATAGAAACCCCTCAACCCAAAGAAACCCAACTCACTACAAACTGCCATAAGCCTATCCAGCAAGGTTGCACGGATACGGATACGTGGATACGATTTTTTTAAAATTTATAAGATACGATACGTGTAGGATACTTCAAATATTTAATATTAATAAATAATAATTATATAAATATATAACTAAAAAAAAGTCAAATGATATATTATATCATATGTAATCACTTGCAAAATTAATTTCAACACAATAAAAAGATATAAACATATATAAAAGATTCCTAATAGCCATAGTGTTAACAGGTTTGGAATTATTCCCTATTTAACGGAAGATATTTATTTGGGTCGAAACGTCCTGTCCGTGATTCAAAGGCAACGCGAGATGGACACACTGAGATTAATTGCAAGAATATTCCCCTCCTTTATTCACTGAACATTTCCTCCTCTTTTTATCTTATGTATTTGAGTGATAGATTGTAGTAAGTAAGCTTAATTGTTTCAGCTTTTTTTTCCCCTTATTCTACTGATCACCTCCCTTTATATAGACTTTGGTAGGGGTAGGTGTCATTGTGCATGTGTTTTGATAAGGACAGGTGTTGTTGTTACCTTGATACAGGTGTAAAAATTAGGATAATGTTTATCGTTTATCTACTAAGTGCTGACTAGATTAGCTTTTGTGTCTTCTGATATCTCCGAGGGCTTCTGATGTAGACTGTTTTTGATAGAGCTATTCTTCCGAGGGCTTTTGTTTTTCCTTCTTGATTCGGGTATTTTCTTCAACAGTCAGGAGTGATCTCTGAGAGTGGAAACATGGTCTCCGAGGACTTGGTATGACTTCCGAGGACTGTGATCTTGTGTCCGAGGGCTGTTTTTGCTTTACTGAGAGTGAAATTTCTTCACCAGAGTGCTCGGACTGTATTCACTGGGTGTTCCTGTATTGACTTCTTCCAAAATTGTGTTCTCGGATAAGTCCGAGTGTTGCTTTTTCCGAGGAGTGTTCAGCAAGGAAGTTTTCTTGTAAGTTCATAGGACTCGGGGTCCCTCTTGGTCCCTCTTGGCGCATTTGGTGGATATCGGAGTCATACGGGTCCATCGGGGTTTGCTCTTTTTCCGATGCCGTGTTGATATCTGTTTTTCATTCACCGTTTGACTTTCCAAGGGACGCTTGCGTTTCTCCTCGGATGCTTTTATAAACCTTTTCGGGTCAGTGACCGAGAGGTAGGGCAATTCTCCGAGGGGTTTTCTTTATAGGTACATCTCATTGGATGTACTCGTGACAATAGTATTGTCCATATATCCTCCGAGGGGTTTTCTTTATAGGTACATCTCATTGGATGTACTCGTGACAATAGTATTGTCCATATATCCTCCGAGGGGTTTTCTTTATAGGTACATCTCATTGGACGTACTCGTGACAATAGTATTGTCCATATATTATTTTTCCCGAGTAGGAGTGATCTCCTCTATTTTATTTTTTAGGGTTAACACTAGCCCCCCCAAATTTCGATTGTCCTCGTAGAGACAAGCGGAATTTTAAATCATCGTCCTAAGTGAGGTGAGGGGTTATTTTTGACTTAGTGTCCCTATATTTATTTTTTTCTTTTTTGATATTTATCCAATACGTATATATATTTAGAATTTATAAGGATTTTACCTGAATACCCTTAGGGTATCGTTATTAAGCACGCGGAGATCTCGGGGCGCAGGTGGCGGACTGTTGTTGACCAGCTTGGAGATTTGAACTATCTGACCGTTGGCAACGGTCAGAATGGGGACGGCGTGGCACAATCAGGTGGCGGTTACGTGGAGCTTTAAATAAGTTCCACGTTTTCAAAATTCTTGACCGTTGTCACCTTCGGTTATAAATAGGACACTGTTGCTTCTTTTTTCTTCATTCACTCAATCCGTCTTTGTGGTCATCTCCTCTCAGAGCAAAAAAGAAATCTCTTTCCTTGATCTTTATTCTTCATCTTTTGCAATTCAAATTCCTAGCAGACTTACCCGTTTCTCTTCTCTCTTTCAAAAACATTCCTCTTTTATTGTATCCATGGCTTCTTCCGCCAACACTGACTCTATTGCCGCCGCTATCTCCTCGGAAGTCACTGCTCCGATTAATTCTTCTACGAGTGTGAGAGGTATTCCAATGGGAGTGATTACTCGCAAGCGTAAGGGAGAAATTGCTGCTGCTGCTGAGGGCGGCGCCACTTCCTCGAAAAAAGCTAGGGTTCCCAAATCAATGGAACCGCCTCTTCGAACTTTCGCTAAGGTGGAAAAAACGAAGAATATTGCTACTCGTAAGCAGGTAGCAGATCTGTTGACCTCAACCGGAGTCCTTCAGAAGAACATGGTCTTCCGAATCCCGACGAAGGATGAGAGGGCGTGCTATCCTCCTCCGGGTATGTTGACAGTATTCTTTGCTCAGGTGAAGTATGGGTGGCGCTCGTTTATGTCCCCTTTTTTCTGTGCGCTCTTTAAAGCTTGTAATATTAGCCCAAGTCAGATGGTACCAAATGGATTTGCTGCTATCTGTATTTATGTATTTTGGTGCCACGTGAATGGGCTAGAGTGTTCGGTGGAGCACTTTCTTTCAATCTTTGACGTGGCGGTATCACCCGGGGGGTATCCTTTCTATAACGTTCGTCATCGGGACAACTCGGGGGATTCCACGAAGAGAATCTTGGGGGCTGCTATTACCTCACATAGCGTCTGGAAGAACAGGTACTTCTTCGTGGGCCCTGTCAACGGCGAGTGGGATGTGCCCTTTGATTGGCGAGAGGGTACTACTCCCGTGCATGCTCTGGATCAGGAGGCAGTGCTATCTCCTATAATTTCTCAGCACAAATTGATGGAGTCGGAGGATTTCACGATGTTATATGAGACCTCTGGGCTTCATCATGTAGTTTTCACTGATGCCGCCGTGGAGAGGCCCTTGTCCCTGTCTCCCGTTGCGAGGAGTCTCTTTCGTAAGTCTCTTTATTCGCTCTTTTATCCTTTTATTCTCTTTCCGAGCATAGTGGTAAATTGTACTTATACACGTTATTGATGGGATGATACAGGGGATGTCATGGCGAATTACTATCTGCAGTCGAGTCCGAGGGAGCCTACTCCTAGTGGTGTCTCGGAGATACCAGAGGAGGGAGATCACGAGGAGGAGGAGGTTAATGCTCCCGAGAGTATGCATATGGATTCAGAGAAGAGTGGATTCCACGAAGACCATTCTCTTCTATGCATGGATGCGATGGGGATCGTTAGGAGCGCGGTTCCCCTACGTCAAGTTGCACCTTGGGATTTGGCTTTAGTGCCCGTTTCCAAATCGGAGTCAGGGAATATTCCTGCTTCCGAATCTAATATGGGAATATCTCCGAGAGGTTCCGAGGAGGGTATCTTTCCGAGTGGTGCGGAGGATGAATCTGCTCGGAAGGATACTGAAGTAATAGACCTGTCTTCTGAGGATCCTTCTCCTAGGCTTCCGACAGTTCCTGAATCTGCTCCTCGGGGTAAGTTTTCACGAGTTTTTAATGAGATTTTCATATCTTTATCTGCAATATTTGATTATGTGTTGACACCTTTTCTTTTGATGTAGTGGCTATGGATAAAGGGAAAGCTCCGATGGTAGAAGAGTCTTCATTATATGGTGAGTATTCGTCATTTACCTTTTTTCCATAATTTTTTCTAGTTTCATTCTCTTAATCACTGACAGTTCGTATCTGTTGCAGAGGAGGATTTTCTGGCCCAATTTAGCATTCCCGAGCAAGAAGATTTACGAGGGGACTCCGAAGACACCCAAGGGGAGTTTGATCCTTCTTCAGAGGACCGAGATTTGAAGGAAGGAATTCTGCAATCACTATTAGGAAAGACCAGCCCCTCCACAACAGTAGGTGGTTCACGGGCCATTTTTACAAATTCCGAAGTGACGACTCCGGTAAAGGATACGACTCCTCCGAGGGGACATGTCCCGGTGACCTTGTCTCCGAGGGGTCATACATTTCAGGAACCTATTCCTCCCAGCGGATCCGGGGGGGAATTTTCATCTCGTTCAGTGGGGGAGGCTTATCAAGATATCCTCCGATTTTTCGCCTCCTCCAGTTCAGCACCCGCCGAGGGGTATCAATTTTTGTACACCAGTCTTAACTGGTTGGGGCTTATGGTAAGCTCCTCTGCCTTAGTCTTCTGAAATTACACAATGCATCTCTGTTAAATTTTTTATTGTTGACTTTTCTGTAGATTGGAAAGACTCGAGAGGCAGTTACTGCCGTTGAAGAGCGCGGTCGGAAAGATGTAGAGGACTTAGAAGCACTCCGGGCGCAATTGGCACCTCTCTTATTCCGGGATAAAGAGAGTCAAACTAGGGAGGACCTTCTTCAAACAAAAATTTCCGACTACGAGTTTGCTCTCAATGAATCAGAGAAGGCGAGGGCAAATTTACAAGGTAGTTTAAGTGCTGCTGAATCCGCTTGCAAGAAGATGGAGAAGGAAAGAAAAGACTCCGAGGAGGTCTTTACCGCTCGTATTGCAGCTCTCGAGAAGGCGGTGGCGGATGGGAATGAGAGAGAGAGAGTTCTCCAAGAGACTTTGGGCCAAGTTACTGATAGGGCAGAGTCAGCCGAGGGGAAGTTGACAAATTTTCTTTCTCCCGAGGACGTGCAGGCTAAGGTGGATGCAGCTGTTCAGTTTGCTCAGCGAGAGATCTCACGGCAGCAATCAGTAGCATCCGAGGAGCCTTCTCATGAGCTCTTGATGGGCCATCTTTTGTGGGGTTATTTGGAGTGTGCAAAGGTGGCAAAATCTTTGATAAGGTCGGATGTTAACTTCTCCAAGTCTTTCGATCTTCGGAAATTAAAGAAGCCAACTCCCGATGACTGCCATTATTTCGTGGGGAGGTTTGGGGGTTTGCTATCCTCTCGGGATTCTCCGACACCATCTCCAATGCGCTCCGCCACGAGTCCGAGTCCAAGGGCTAGCGGTTCTGGGGGGGTATTTTCTCCAATCTCTCGTCTTGCTCCATTGGGTACTTCCGCAGAAGAGACAACTTCTTCTCTCCCTCCCTCCACGGGAGCTTAGTCTAGCTTTTTGTAATTTTTACTTTGAAAATAAACGCTCTTTGTACTTATTGTTCCTTCCGAGGGCTATCCGTTTTAAATAAATATTTTTGTTCAATCTTCCTATTCTATATCTTATCTCCACTGTTTAATTAAGATGGATAATGATAATTCTCAAAAAGTTGCTGACTAAGTAAACTTCCTAAGTAGGAGGTGTTACTTTGCATGGTTAAATAGGATACGTGTCCTCCTTAATCAAAAAGTTTTCCAACACGTGTCCCTTAGTTAACGTACTAAGAGTTTAAACTTCTACTTTTAACTCTAATATAAAGAGTATATATGCACGTAGGTCCTTATCAATTATGCACTTATCTCCTAATCCTTATTAGTCTTTGATTTTCTTTTATAAGTGCAAGTACAAAGATAATACTTACTTGATACGATGATGCCTCCTTATTATAGAAGATTTGGCTCGACTTCATCTGGCGGTTCTTCTCAGGATACCGCTCGGGGTCCTTCTGGATCATCAAGGGTTCCTCCGAGGGGCAATCCATCCGAGAATCAAACGACACTTAGTGCTAGTTCCTCTCTTGGAGTGGTTCGTAGGACTCCATCTACAAATTCACGTAGAGTCAATCATATCAGGGAGATATTCATGAGTAGGGAGCCATATCCTTTGGCGGATGAGTCTTCAGAATTCGATTTACTTCCTCTTAATCCATCAAGATTGATAGGCAGAGGACGTGTAGGATCCACAATGAGTGCAGAGTGTGAGAACTCGGTAAGATCTCTTTTTAATGGTTATAACTTGGAGTTCGAAGATTATGATATAATAGTGCCTTCCTCGGGCCAAAGGGCTTACGCACCCCCTTCAGGTTATATGACCGTTTATACCGAACAGATGCGTTGTGGTTTACGTACCTTTTTCCATCCCTTTTTCCAAATACTCTTTCGGTATTGGCAGGTGTGTCCGAGTCAGTTAACACCAAGTTCCTATAGTCATTTGGTGGGATATGTCCTTCGTAGTGAGCTTTTAAACCTTCCGATGTCCCCTTATCGGGTGGGGACAATATTTACCCTTCAACCTTGCTCAGAGGGGACTCCCTTTTTTAGCTTGACCTATCGGGACAAGGAAAATATCTTCACTCGTGTATCCAGTTCCCACTCTAGTAGAGGGGATTGGAGGCGGAGATTTTTCTTTATCCGTCCGAGAGGTCAGTCAGCCAGATCGTGGGGTGTACCCATCCGATGGGGTTTGGGATATATCGCACCCAACACCGAAACACGAGGACAAGTGAGGGAGATATTGCTTCACTCGGGACTTTTCTCTGGTTCTTATGATATATCTGGGCTGTTGGATTTCCCCGAGGCTCTGATTTTGGCAGGTTTACAAGAGAGAGTAGAAGGATGCACTCCTGCTTCTCGTCCTCTTCACAGTAATTTTCACTTTCGTAAGTTCTAATAACCATTCTTTAGTTTATAAACTTTATTGGTGTCCTCGGATCATTTTCTTACTGACATCTTTTGTAGGAGCGGAGATGGGAGCTTTTTCTCTCGGCTCTTCTAACGACGTTTTCCTGGGGAGGGCATTGCATGGTATTCCTGGGATGACGAAGGTTGGCGATTCTCCTCCTCTCATAAGTGAGGCAATGGTGGAAATCTCCTCGGAGGAGGAGGAGCCCGTTGCAGCCCCCCCAGTCAGTTATATAATTCCTTCTGGATCGTCGGATCTGATAGCAACTCTTTCTCAAACGGATTGTCACATGAGTCCCATAGTATCACAGCCCATTCCTCACAATTCTACCGTAGTAAATGTGTTAGAGGAGTATCTTCACTCTTCTAGTGCAGAGGATATGCAGCCCCAGCAAGATATCCCTGGTCGTATTCCCGCACCACCGCCCGAGGAGCACCCTTCCCTCGGGAGAACTCTTCCCCCCGAGGGTAATCAGGATGTTTCTCCTCTCGGATCAGCAGTGGGATTTTGCCGAAACTTTCTTAGTGGGTTATTAAACGTAACAGATTGTGAACTGATAAAAACCCTTTCGGTACCCGTTCTCCAAGATTTAGCCTGCAAAGACCTGTGTGAGGTATCTATTCATTTTATTTAATACTAACCTGTCTTCTGATCTGATGCCATTCGTTTTTTGAGCAGATTTATATGGTGTTGGACGCCCTCGGGTCTTACGGGAGTTCTTCCTCAGATCCGGGTTTAGTATACCGTCGTCGGGATGAGTTAGAGCGAGGTCTCTTAGAAGCTCAAGTGGAGATAGCCCATTTGAAGGAAGTTCATGAGTCTTCTCAGGATACTCATATTCATATGTTACAATCCGAGAAGGATAAGGCGTGGGAATTGGAACGCCAATTATCACTTGAAAAGACACGTGTCTTGAGCTTAGACAGGAGAATTGAGGAGTTACGTGGCCATATGCGGTCCTCGGAGGAGCAGTTAACACAGGCTACGCTGGAAAGAGACGTCTTGAGTCAGCAACTGCTAGGGATAACTCGTTCTCATGCGATAGAGGTGGTCATGGCCCAAGTCCAAGCTGTGTTGGAGGTGGTGGGTCCATCCAGTCTTCGTGAATCTCTTCGGGGAGAGATGCGTGACTTAGTGCATATAGGCTATAAATTGTGCCAAGATGCCGTACAAGCTTTGCCAGAGTTCCCCTCGGGATTGCTCCTTCCTGAACTCAACATTCGTCAAGTCTCCGAGGAACTTTCCCCTTCACCTATTAGAGATTTTGCAGTCGGAACTGTGTTCTTGGATGATCCAGTCTCTCTTTCTGAGGAGCAGCGCCGAAGACTTATCCGAGAGGGGAAACGTCCCATGGGAGGGACTTAGCTTGTAAATGAGTTTAGTTCATAATACAGAGGGTTCTTAGTGTTATCGGATTGTCCTGATGTCTCGTATATAGAGCCATCATTTTGTTGGACAATTCTATTGTCTTTTGTACTATATCCCCTCGTATATGAACACTCTTTTTATTCATATATAACTATTACATTAAGCATAATACTTTCTAAGATTGCTTGCGTTCCACGTGTTGCGAAGTATTGCCTCCTCGGAGTTAGCAAGCCGATAAGTCGCCGGTCCCACGATTTCCACTATCTTGTAAGGTCCTTCCCACCGTGGATCTAGTTTACCCACATTCTTGGAGGCCCCTACTCGTTTCATCACTAAATCTCCAACTTGAAAGGTTCGGAGTTTTACCTTGGTATTATAATATCGTGACATCCGAGCCTTGTACTCTTCCATTCGGAGGGCTGCTCGGGTCCTTTTTTCCTCGAGGAGGTCAAGGGCAAGGGCTAGATTTGAGCTATTGGCCACTTCTTCATATTCTTTGACTCGCCAGCTTTCTAGGGAGACCTCCGAGGGCAACACAGCCTCACATCCGTAGGATAGACTAAAAGGGGTTTCACCCGTAGCAACACTCTGCGTGGTCCGATAGGCCCACAATATCCCGGGTATCTCCTCAACCCACTTAGCTTTATGCCAATCAAGCCGGGCCTTCATGTTCTTCAGGAGGGTTCTGTTGGTTCTTTCTACTTGGCCATTTGCTTGAGGGTATCCCACGGAGGCAAAGCGATGTTTTATCTCCCAATGATCACACCACTTTTGCAATCCTTGATCAGTAAACTGCAAACCGTTATCACTTACCAGGCTCCGAGGGACACCAAAGCGACAAATAATATTTCTCCAGAGAAAATTGATAACAGCCCCCGCGGTTACCCTAGCTAGGGGTTCCGCTTCCACCCATTTGGTGAAGTAGTCAACGGCTACTAGCAGAAATTTCTTTTGGCCGGCATCAGGGACGAGGGGTCCAAGTATGTCAATACCCCACTTAGAGAATGGGCAGGGGTTCAGAGAGGGTTCCCAAGGGGCTGCTGGTAGATGGGTCCGAGGGGCGTAAGCCTGGCATGGTTTGCATCTTTCGGCATGGCTTTTGCTATCTTTGGCCATCGTGGGCCAATAGTAGCCCTGTCGGATCAAGCGTCCCACCATGCTTTCGCCACCAGTATGGCTCCCACATACCCCCTCGTGAGTTTCTGCTAAGGCTAGCTGGGCCTCTTCTTCATTAAGGCATCGAGCGTGGGGACATAAATATGTCCTTCGGAAGAGTATCCCGTCTTTGAGGAAGTATCGGAGGGTTTTTCTGAACATCATTCGCTGAATATTCTTGTCCGAGGAGTATCCCTCGGGATTCTGCAAATAGGCTTTGATAGGAGTCACCCAGCTAGATGAAGGATCTGAAACTGTGTTCACTTCTCGGCCTTCACCCTTTTCAGATTCATTGACATGTAGTAGAGTAATCTTCCGAGTATGTATTACAGCTGTTTGTGTAGCCATTTTGGACAAAGCGTCCGCCTCTTGATTTTCTTTACGAGGAATTTGAACTATATCATATTCTTCAAACCATTCGGACCTCTGACGAACAACTCGGAGGTACTCTTGCATTCTTTCTTCTTTGGCCTCATATGACCCCTTAACTTGCAGAACAATCAGCTGGGAATCACTATGAAGGAGTACTCTTTTCATTCCCCCTTCTCTAGCTAACCTCATACCAATAAGGAGAGCTTCATACTCGGCCTCATTGTTAGAGAGGGGATAATCTATTCTAACTGCAAAATGGAGCCTTTCCTCCTCTCCTTCTTGATTTACCAAGACTATTCCGGCCCCCCCATGGGTACTCACCGAGGATCCATCTACATATACGTGCCATCGTGGCTCCTTTTCCTCGGATCCAACGCCCGTGAGTTCTGTTACAAAGTCCGCCAAAACTTGCGCTTTGATTGACGGTCTCGGAGCGTAGGAAATATCGTACTCAGTAAGCTCTACAGCCCATTTTATCATTCTCCCTGATGACTCCGGCTTATTAAGAATTGCTCTCAGGGGATGCTTAGTAAGCACAGTAATTGGGTGGGATAAAAAGTAGGGGCGTAGCTTACGAGCCGTAGTAACCAATGCTAGAACGAGTTTCTCAGTTAGGGTATATCGAGTTTCGGCTCCGAGGAGAGTTTTGCTAACGTAATATACCGGGTGATGTTCTCCATCTTGTTCTTTGACTAGGACAGCGCTAATAGCCTCTTCTCCAATCGATAAATACAAAAACAACTCTTCTTGGGGTACCGGTTTTACCAGCAAAGGTGGTTTCAACATGTACCTTTTTAAGTCTCCGAGAGCTTCCTCACATTGGGAGGTCCACTGAAATTCCTTGATATTCCGAAGTACCTTGAAGAAGGGAAGCCCTTTTTCTGCGGACTTGGAGACAAACCGACTCAACGAGGCCATTCTTCCAGTCAGCTTTTGGACATCTTTTACCGTCCTCGGAGTAGGTAATCCCATGATAGCTTCTGCTTTTTCGGGATTTACTTCAATTCCCTTCTCCGTAACCATGAATCCCAAAAATTTTCCTCCTCGGATACCAAAAGAACACTTCCGAGGGTTGACCTTCATGCCAAAGTTGTTCATAATGACCAACGCTTTTCGTAGGTCCTCAGGATGTTCTTCAGCAGTGTTACTTTTAACTACAGTATCATCTACATAAACCTCTACTGATTTCCCAATAAGTCCTGAAAACATAAGGCTTACTAACCGTTGATAGGTAGCTCCAGCATTCTTTAATCCAAAGGGCATGACTAGATAACAAAAGGTGCCTGCATCCGTGATAAAGCTGGTCTTATCTTGATCAATAGCCGCCATCGGGATTTGGTTGTACCCTTGATCTCCATCTAAAGTTGATAGTAGCGCACATCCTGCGGTAGAATCAACTAGCTGATCTATGCTCGGTAAAGGGTAACAATCCTTGGGGCATGCTTCATTGAGGTTAGTAAAGTCAACACACATTCGCCATCTTCCTCCGTGCTTGGGAACTAGCACGACATTAGCCAACCACTCGGGGTAAATAACTTCTCGTATTTGCTTTAATTGAAGAAGGCGTTGTATTTCCGAGCGGATGATCTTATTGCGCTCGGGGCCCATTTTCCTCTTTTTCTGTTGGACAGGTTTAGCTCCAGGCTTCACATTAAGGAAATGTTGACATACCTTGTTGCTGATTCGTCCGGGCGGTCCCCCTTCCCATGCAAAGAGGTGATGAAATTGTTTGAGAAGAGAAATCAATTGGCCTTCTATGATTGGAGTCATATGGGTGCCCATTTTGATTACTTTCTCGGGGCTTCCTTCTACTAACTCCACCATTTTTAATTCTTCCACAGGCTGGACTCGTGTTTCCTCGGTTCTACACTTTTTGTTATTTCCAAGTGAAGGTCCGTCCTCTTCTGAGGGGATGGCATTCATGCAGCATTCTCTAGCTTTTGACTGACTTCCTCGAACTTCTCCGATTCCCGAGGAGGTGGGGAATTTCACTTTAAGATGCAAAGTAGAAGGAATTGCCTCAAAGGCCCGAATAGATGGTCTTCCGCAGATCACATTATACGCTCGCGAAGAAGCCTCCACTACCCAAAACTTAATAGATTCCGTTCTTCGAAGGGCTCCTTTCCCCCATGACATTGGGAGAGTAATAGTTCCGAGGGTTTGGCATGCTTCCCCGGTGAATCCTACTAAGGGGACCTCCGCGGTTTCCAACGTTTCTTGTTTCAATCTCATAGCGAGATAGGTCGGTAGGAATAGTACATCCACAGAGCTGCCCGTATCTATGAGGATACGTTGGATTTCATACCCATAGATGACGGCAGATATAACCAAGGGATCTTCATGAGGGTATATTACATCTGTAAGGTCCTCGGGTCCGAAAGTGATACTAGGCAGTTGTGACCCTTGAATGGAGCAGACAGCTAATCCTTGCTCTGCTCGTCGGGCTTCTTTCAAATATTTCTTCTTTTTGCCCTGAGGTGCCATGGAGATTTCACCCCCTTCTATCATATTGATGGTTCTCCCTGTTGGGGGATTGTCTTTGTAAGAGTTAGGTGGAGGAGGCAAACTCTGATACCCTGCCGTTTTCTCTCTCGAACTTCGCCGGCGGTCCTTACTTCTCTCTCGGAGTCGGAGGCGTCTAGTGGTCCCCTCTCGTGACTTCCGGCTAGGCGTCCTTTCTTCCCTTTCTTGCTCTTCCTCTTCCCTTCGTGATCTCTTCCAAACATTGGCCTTGGGCTCTTCAGGGTTATTTTCCTTAAGGTAGTTCTTCAAGTACCCTATCTCCAATAGGCGAAGCACCTCTAAACGAAGGGTAGTACATTCTTCCGTAATGTGCCCGTAAGTTTTATGGTACTTACAATACTTTCCAGTATCCTTGTCTCGGTTAGGAAATTTAGTCGGTCTGGGCCAGTGCAATTCGTTGCTACCCCTCATTATGTTGAGCACTTCTGGTGGAGTAACAGTCATCGGAGGTAAGTGTACGGGTCGGAGGAATTTCTTAACCACTCCCCCTTCATCTTTGCGTTGAGGAGGTTTTCCTTCCTTACTTTTTTCTTTGACCTTTGCTTCTTTCTCAGCACGCTCTAAGTGTTCACTATCCTCCTGCTCCATCTGCTTCTTTGTTCCCTCGGCTTCTTCCATCAAAATATGTACTTCCGCCTTTTGCATTAACTCATTCATATCCGTAATACGATTTCCCATAAGGTATCTAAAGAAATCCCCCGCTCGGAGTCCCTGAGTTAATATGTCTGCCATAATGGTCGGGCTAACATTTGGAACATCGAGTGCTTCATCCGTGAAGCGCTTTATATATTCTCGTAAGGATTCGTCCTTCTTCTGTTTAATAGTAAAAAGATGCGTAGCAGATTTAGGGTACCTTCGGTTGCAGGCGAATTGTCGTACAAACAAATGAGCTAATCGGTCAAAGCTCGTGATGGAACAAGGTGGAAGATGAGTAAACCAGGCTTGAGCCCGCCCTCCAAGGGTAACAGGGAATACGCGGCATAACACCTGATCAGGAGCGGAAGAGAGGTCCATTCCTGCCAGGTATTGATGGACGTGATCTTGTGGGTCCCTTCCATCAGCTTCCCCGGTATATAGCGAGATATTAACAGGTCGCATCCCCGAGGGGATAGAAGCTGAAGCAATCTCGGGAATGAAAGGAGAGGTCTTGAACGTAGGATCTTCCTCGGGAGCCATGGCTTTCTTGAGATCACCTAACTCTTTTCGTAAATCATCCATCATTCCCCATAAGGAACGTTCAACCTCTCCTCGATACTCTGAAGGGCGAGAAATTCCTACCGGACCCCTCACAGGAGTCCTTTCACGACATACATGTCTTCGAGGACTTTGTCGGGGTGTCTGTCGCCAAGGATTCCAATTTGGGTTCCATGTCCTCGGAGGTCCATCTTCTTCCGAGGGGAGATCTTCGTTCTCGGATAGAACAGGGGACGTACGTACGGGGGGATCATCCCTCCAGGGTGTTCTTTCAGCATATATAAGTCTTTCATAAACAGATCGGGGAATACTAATAAAATCTCTTGTACCTGATTCATAATTGGACAAAGTTTCTTCTGAGTCATTGTTCGGGACAGGAAGGTTGTCATTTTCGAAAAGACCATCCATCCTAGCTGACGTGTGCCTGAATTCTCTCGAAGACAGATGCTGTGACGTTCCCACAGACGGCGCCACTTTGTTAACAGGTTTGGAATTATTCCCTATTTAACGGAAGATATTTATTTGGGTCGAAACGTCCTGTCCGTGATTCAAAGGCAACGCGAGATGGACACACTGAGATTAATTGCAAGAATATTCCCCTCCTTTATTCACTGAACATTTCCTCCTCTTTTTATCTTATGTATTTGAGTGATAGATTGTAGTAAGTAAGCTTAATTGTTTCAGCTTTTTTTTCCCCTTATTCTACTGATCACCTCCCTTTATATAGACTTTGGTAGGGGTAGGTGTCATTGTGCATGTGTTTTGATAAGGACAGGTGTTGTTGTTACCTTGATACAGGTGTAAAAATTAGGATAATGTTTATCGTTTATCTACTAAGTGCTGACTAGATTAGCTTTTGTGTCTTCTGATATCTCCGAGGGCTTCTGATGTAGACTGTTTTTGATAGAGCTATTCTTCCGAGGGCTTTTGTTTTTCCTTCTTGATTCGGGTATTTTCTTCAACAGTCAGGAGTGATCTCTGAGAGTGGAAACATGGTCTCCGAGGACTTGGTATGACTTCCGAGGACTGTGATCTTGTGTCCGAGGGCTGTTTTTGCTTTACTGAGAGTGAAATTTCTTCACCAGAGTGCTCGGACTGTATTCACTGGGTGTTCCTGTATTGACTTCTTCCAAAATTGTGTTCTCGGATAAGTCCGAGTGTTGCTTTTTCCGAGGAGTGTTCAGCAAGGAAGTTTTCTTGTAAGTTCATAGGACTCGGGGTCCCTCTTGGTCCCTCTTGGCGCATTTGGTGGATATCGGAGTCATACGGGTCCATCGGGGTTTGCTCTTTTTCCGATGCCGTGTTGATATCTGTTTTTCATTCACCGTTTGACTTTCCAAGGGACGCTTGCGTTTCTCCTCGGATGCTTTTATAAACCTTTTCGGGTCAGTGACCGAGAGGTAGGGCAATTCTCCGAGGGGTTTTCTTTATAGGTACATCTCATTGGATGTACTCGTGACAATAGTATTGTCCATATATCCTCCGAGGGGTTTTCTTTATAGGTACATCTCATTGGATGTACTCGTGACAATAGTATTGTCCATATATCCTCCGAGGGGTTTTCTTTATAGGTACATCTCATTGGACGTACTCGTGACAATAGTATTGTCCATATATTATTTTTCCCGAGTAGGAGTGATCTCCTCTATTTTATTTTTTAGGGTTAACACATAGGCAATTCATATAAGCTCAAAAACTCAAAATACTAATGGCTAAATGTTAAATACATTAAACATGGTCAACAACAAAAGTTAAAGAGTTTAAAACATAACAAATAACAATACTAGATTAGCATATTTTTCAAGAGAGTATCCGATAACAAATAACAATACTAGATTAGCATATTTTTAAAACATAACAAATAACAAAATTAGAGCTTGGGTATAGTTTAATGCTAAGTTTAAAGGGTTTGCATATTCTCATGTCATTTGGTCCAACTCATTTCATGAGTGTCTTATTTTCTCTTGAATAAAACCTTATTTTGCTAATAAAAAAAAAAAATTTGGCCCCGATACTTATCGGATACTCTCCAAGAGAGTATCCGATACGTATCGGATACTCCTCAAGAGAGTATCCGATACTCGTATCCATATTTTTTAATTAATTTTAATTCAAGATACTCCATTTGGAGTATCGGATACGTATCCCGCGCGTATCCGACGCGTATCCGTGTCCGATACGTATCCGGAGCTGACCGAGCACTTTTTTTGAGTATCCGTGCATCCTAGCTATCCAGTGATAAATCATCAGGCCCAAGGTAGTCCACTGTTATCCTAGACCCATCCTCATACTCAATCAAGGGGTCAAACCCAAAGCTGCCACCATAGTTGAACCTTACAGAGATTAAGAGCTTATCAGAACCTGCACATTGGAAAGGTTGGGATATTAGTCATAAATATTTCGAAAGTAAGGGTCTAAATTTTGGGAATTAGGGTTTTAGGGTTTCTGATTTTTCAAAATTAGACCCTAAATTTTGAGAATTAGGGTTTTAGGGTTTATGATGCTGAATAATTGGGGAAAATCAGGGGAAATCTAAATTGGGCATGCAATTAGGGGTTTAAACTCATAACACAACAACAATTGTCAAATTTAGGGGAAATCGTCAATTTAGGGTTCGCGTTTTGGGGAAAAATTGGGAAAATCAGAAAAACCCAACAACAACACAATTAACAGTCACGTATGTACGACTAATCGCACAGCAACAACCTAAACTTTAAAAACTAAGCTCATTACAGTCTATTGATGAAGAAATTGAGAGTACTAACCGTAAAATGGGGGCGGGTCGTCGTCATTAGCGGGATGGCGTGCCCTGAGCTTGGGTCGCCGGTTCACCATCGTTACTGGTGCGGAAAGCTTGCGATCGTCACAGTTTTGGTGGTTAGGTATTTTGGGAAAAGGCGGAGAGAGTGAGAGAGATGTTAGAAATGGCGGGATTATGCTCGTTGGTAAACTAAAAGCGCCAATTTTTATTTTATTTTTTTGTTAAGTTGCCAACGTGTAAATAAATCCGAGCTGGCAGCAATGTGGCATCAGTGAACAGTCCACGGCGAGCCACGTATGTGATTTAGGCGGCGATTTGGGCGGGTTAAAGTTATGGTATTGAAATTAATAAGAGTAGCCAACTTGGGGTACCAAATCTGATGACTGCCAACTTATGGTACCAAAAATGGAAAAGTGCCAAGTTAGGGTATGAAAAGTGATTTTTTTTTCCGAATTATTCAAGTCCAATTCACGACCCAATTCACTCCAAGATAAGTAAGATACACATTTCTATTTCTCTTCTATGATTTCTACCCAATTTCTTAACTCTCACTATTTCTTTTATACTTCATCAATTAATTAATCTTCTTCCTTTTCACCCCTTCGCCGATACAGAGTGCCATTGTTCACTGAAAAAACTAATATATCACCATTTCCCCATAAAAAATATATAAAGCAAAACAAAGAAAATAAAAATCACCGAGTCGGCGATTGAGTCGCTCTTCCGGGCGATAAAAGTCGGTTCCCTTCCCTTCTAGCCGATACCAGCCAAAACGGGCGGGGACATTCGAAAAGCCCTTCGATTAGCGATCAAACCGGCCGAATTGACCGTTCTGGTCCTCTTTTAAGAACACATGATAGCACTAGTGGTGGTACCACTAGCATCTAATAAACCATTCAATTAGTTTCTTAGTTTATTTAGTTTTCTTTTTCAAGAAAAACCCTTTCTTTTTTCGTATCTGGATTCCATGTAATATTCAGCCTATATGTGGGCCTTTAATCAATGAAAAAGAAGAAGTCTAATTGCAAAATATTTGTGAGATTAATTATCTTGGCCTCTACAGAACTTTCGAACTTATCGAAATCTTCCATGGTATTCATTATCTACTTACCAAACAAATTTTCATCCCTATTTGTGGCATCTTCACATACCAAGGTCTTCTTTTTGTTTAAAGTTGTGGTGAAATTTTTATACCGAGTTTTTTGTCTTTTCAAGAAACAGAGGTTGAGGTTTTCATCAATTTATTTTTTTCCACAATGATCTTGGGCATCTAAAATATTGAATCAAATTCTTCTCAATTCTTATCGCTTGTTTTGTCGGGTTACCAGTAAAATAGCTATAGATGCGCGTGTAGAAAGATTTAATCTAGGTTATGCTAAAAAAAAAGATTTAATCTAGGTTAATGTTAGCTAACTAGTAAGCAGGGTGGACGATCATTCTCCTTGAAATATAGTACTAATCACGTTTAAAAAACAACAATTGTTTGTCGATGGTCATGGTCTCAATAGTCCACATCTATTACCTCCTACAACATAATGTAAAAATTCATTTCATCTAGCTTACCAACATTTGCTTCAACACAAATTTTGTTGTTCATTATCATTCTTTGATGTCTATACGTTTGGAATATGAACATGTAACTAATCTAGCCTGTATATGTTCCAATTTACGAGATGGACCTTTGAAGTGCATAACAAAATATGCAAAATACGTTCTAATTTACTAAACTAGCCAAAGCATTTTCATGCGGTCGACATGATAATGTCCTTCTGATCACACGGGCTCTTTGAAGTGCATAAGAAAATCTGCATGATACTTTTGTCGAACCTGGTACTCAGTAAGATTGTGACGTACTTTTATATCAAACACGATGTACGATCACTACACCATTCCCTAATTTTTTCCTAATAAGAATCATAAAACTTTAACCTATACTTAATTAAGAATTTTAAGATATTAGAGTTTCTAACAGGTCTAATGAGTATTAGATTCTTAGTCATTGAGCAGGCGGTACCCGTACATTTGGTATATTACACATAGCATTGATCATATCGAGTTTGATAATATATTAATAAATATAGTATTATTTTATATTTATACTTAGTTTTTATTTTAAATTGTCCATGAAAAATCTAAAGTCACTTTTATAGATTTATCTAGAGGAATATGCATATCGACATTATTACATCATTTATACATTAGTTGTTTGTTGTTATAAGAATTGATGTAGTAATTCTGGTGTAAATAAAATTTTAGGATTAAATTTTAAAAATAAAAGTTTCAAAACTCTAATACTTATTTCAGGCATGGAAATGTTTAAGAAATTTGCAATGACCGTCTTTCCTCATTCATTTATGCATGCAATTTTGGTAGGAAATCATGTGAGAGTAATATAATTGGAACTAAACTAAATATGAACCTTTTGTTGCATTGACACTTTGAAATATCATGCCCTCCATGTCTGACACTTGTCAAAAACCGATACCACACTCCTCCAATACTTGTTGGACATGCCATGTGGTATGTTGTCATTAATAAATAAAAAATAATTCAAACACACGGAAAGGACATGTCCGATATGTTCTACTATAAATTATATATTTAAAAAATAGTTTTGTTGTTTTACTTATTATTAAAAAGGCTGGTAACTAAAGAATAAAATGCTGAGAAAGCAAACACCTAGAACTTAAACAACTAAATAAGTAAAAATAAAATCTGAATCATATCTAATTATCATCTCATGATTTCCTTCAATTCATTGTTCTACACATAGATCAAATTTTGGCTTTAGGTTATGGTGTGCCATAATTTGGACTTATACTATGATGCAACTACGTCGAAATGAACTACACAATTAGATTCAGCGGCCTGCACTGGTCATGGAAGTTTGGGCCTACCAAATGACCCATGAACAAACTCATTTTAGCCCACATTACAAACCCATTAGATTTGGGTCAAGCACATCAACACTCAAGCACATCAACACCTAAGCTTATCTAATGGAGCTAGGCCAATCCTATTAACAGTCAAGTCCATCCAATGGTCCATGACCATGAGGTATCTATAAATACCTCCTCCCCTGAAGGAAAAACACACATAATTGAGATTATACTTTCTCTTTCTAAGCCAGAGTTTTCTCTCTCTAGACTTTTAGAGCCCGAATCCCGTCTAACGTGACTACGATGTCTGCCGTACCATCCAGCATGGATTAGCGGCATGTTCGACCAGCACGATTCGACGATATCTCATCTGACATGGTCCATTGACTCATCAAGCTCTTGTGCGATGCACCATCTAACAAGGGTCGACATATAGAGAAATAATGAACTACGTTCAGCTTGATTCCTTATACAAGATACGTAGGCACCTTGGCCCAGCCCAGGTTCAGTCTGGAATTAATAAACTCCTAGTTCACGTATATATTTCACGGTGCAGATTTTTGAACTCAAAGCTCACTCAGCACCATTGCAGAGCTTGAGTTAGTCTGACGTGGAGTGAATATTTAGCAGGACGAAATCACCCAGCATTAGTGGCACCGTCTGTTGGAAGGTTGGGGTACTAATGGTCATTGAATGGGGGAAGACCTAGATGTTATGGGTAATGCTTCAAATCCCATGCGTGTGTTGTCCCCGCCGTCGTGTGACTGGCCCGGCTGCACGGCCTTGGCCTGGGCCGGGGTCAGAAAAAAAAACTAGATGAAGATCCTATTGGTCGAATATCTCATAAAGTAGGCTA
This sequence comes from Linaria vulgaris, assembly GCA_948329865.1. Classification (NCBI taxonomy): domain Eukaryota; kingdom Viridiplantae; phylum Streptophyta; class Magnoliopsida; order Lamiales; family Plantaginaceae; genus Linaria; species Linaria vulgaris. Next base: position 54,409,500 of record OX415249.1, on the reverse strand, counting down.
TCAACATAAGACCTATCAAAAATAAACTAGGTGAAGAGAATATTGGTTGAATACCCCATGAAGTAGGCCATTATCGTAAGCTCTACCAAAATAAACTAGGTAAAGAGCCTGTAAACCCATAGAGGAAATTTAGGGTTATCGGGATATATGGCCATCGAGAGAACAAATAAAACATTTATGATCGGAAGATAAGTTACTTTTCGATAACTTTATCTCCGATGGCGCACGGATTACCACACTCACAGAGCATCCGATGCTAAAGGCACTACCAGTCTTGGATGACTCTACGATGCCTAATAATCGCCGATGCTTTAGCCAGTGGACAATCCTAAGGAACACTGACGCAATAAACATGTTCCCCCCCGAGGGATGCCCACTATAATGATATATCAAGGTATATATCCCAACGACTCGAGGGAGAGATATTCTGAAGGCACGACAATAACAAAATTACTCGATGGCACCATAATGATCGGAATAACCCGATGGCCAAAATCAATCGCCCCCAATGGCAAAGAAGTTTGTACGAAGGCAAATAAGAGAAGTGTTTCTAGAATAAAAACCAAGTGTCACCCTTCGAGTTGCTTCTGCCATGCAAGGACCAAGTGTCGTCAGCAAAGTCATGTATCAGCTCCAAATTAAACAGGTGTCATCATCAATATCAGGTATCAGCATTGAAGGAATTAGGTGGCAGTCACACAGCAACTGAGTTAGCATAAAAACAACCCAAATCCGCCACCTAATGTACGACATGCAGTTGACAAAAGGCTATAAATATACTCATTGTGTAACCCAGAAAAGGGGGGGAGGAAGAAAAGAAAAAAACAATTATACATAGAGATTAACTAAATCATACAGTGTTGTAACTTGATTATTGGCTATTTGGGCAAGACATTCCTCGAATACTACTAAAATTACTCCAATGAGTTAACAAATAGCGCCGTCTGTGGGAACGCCATAGATTATTGCCTTCGAGTTACGTCAGTAAGAGAGTCTCGACACTTAAGATATTCAGAACAGATGGACAGATCAGCCCACTCCGAACATCGGACGGAAAATCACAGTGAAAGTATATATCAAGAATCTGCAGAGGGTTCCCCTGGAAACCCCCCGCCACCTAATGTCGACTATATCAATATCCCGAGGACAGTATTTGAAGATCTAGTGGAAGCAGCTTTAAGAAGAGCTCAAGCTAATGAAAGACCCCCAGAACCGCAACCTATAGTACCCTACAGAGAAAGATATAGGGTGGAAGAGCAAGGATCAAGAATGATGCCAAATCCACAGCAAATACCACCACCACAACCAGGGTATCGACAAGAAGGGTATCCAGGAGTGATACATCCACCAGGTAATGGTTTCGAGGATAGAATGCCTCCCTATCGTCCCAACATGTTTTCTCATTCAAGCAATGAATGAATCATTCAAGCAATGAATGAATCCAGCTCTTTGGGAAATGCTGAATCATGTCCGACGATGAGCCAATATATCATGGATCTCCGTTTATACCAGATATTGCACAAGCTACAATTCCAGCCTACGTAAGAGCGGTTAACCTACCCATGTATTCAGGAGAGAAAGATGGAAAAGACCCGCAGGATCACATCAATCAATATATCGCAACGATGGATTTGCAGTCAGCCCCAGATTTTGCGTTGTGTCGAATATTCCGGGCTACACTAACTGGAAGAGCACAATCGTGGTTCACACAGATATCACCGGGCACCATATCCAATTTCTCCCAACTGGCTAGTCTATTCGTGCGACAGTTCACCTGTAATAGACGATAGCCAAAGTTAGCGTGCCATTTATTTACCATAAAACAACAAAAAGATGAATCCTTGAGAGATTTCATGAAACGATTCTCTTATGAAGTGTTGGATGTTCCAAATGTTGACCCGACCATGATAGCAGACATTCTTGCCCAGGGATTACGGTCGGGGAGTTTCTTTCGATATCTGGTAGGAAACCTAGTGAAGGACATGAATGAATTAATGCAGAAAGCAGAAACTTATATCTTGATGGAAGAAGCAGAAAAGTCTAAGCTGAAAGCAGAAAGCGCCGATGCCAATGCAAGGCCAAAAGAAAGAGAGGAATCCAAAGGTCTCCCGCCTCGGAGAGACAATCCGGGAGTAGTGAAAAGGCATCTTCAACCGGTACCACTACCAACCTTGACAATCACTCAATCGGAAGTTTTAAACGTGATGCGAGGAAATAAATATTTCTCTTGGCCTATGCCTGTGAGACAACCATACAAGAAAAAGGATACAAGAAAGTTCTGTAAATATCATAAGGCATATGGCCACACAACCGATGGTTGCAAGAACCTACAGAACGAAATTCATAGGTTGCTGGACTTAGGATATTTGAGAGATTACTTAAGCTATAACAGACAGGATCAATCGATGGATCGAAAGAAAGCTCGGAGTGAAGAAGGTGAGATTGCCGTTGAACCCCCCTCGAGAAACGGCGAACAAGATGAATTTAACCAACAATTACCACCTCCACCAGATACGTATCGAGATAACCCTCCCTCGGGGAGAACTATCAACATGATTGAAGGAGGAGATATATCCGTGTCCCCTGCTGGAAAAAAGAAGAAATATCTCAAAGAGGCTAGAAAGGTGGGACAAGGAATATCGGCTTGCACAGTGCAATGGATGAGGTTACCAGCAATATCCGCCGGACCCGAAGATCTTCAGGGAATCGTATATCCTCATGAAGACCCGCTGGTAATTAAGGCAACCATAATGGGTATTGAGATACAACGAGTCCTCATGGATACTGGAAGCTCAGTGGATGTATTATTTACCCAACTTTCAGAGCAATGGGACTAAAAAGGATACATCTCGATCCCACGGAGATACCTTTGGTAGGCTTCTAAGGAGAAACCAGCCGAACTTTGGGTACCGTTATACTTCCGATGTCTTGGGGTGAATGAGTAGTGAGGCGTACCGAGCATGTGAAGTTTTGGGTAGTAGAAGCATCTTCACGAACGTATAACGCTACATGTGGAAGGCCATCTATTCACGCTTTCGAGGCCGTACCCTCTACTCTTCATCTCAAAGTAAAGTTCCCCACGATGTCGGGTATCGGAGAAATCCGAGGCAATCAAATCAAGGCTAGGGAATGTCGTATGAATGCCATACCAACAAGTGTGGAAGAAGAACTTAGCCACCCAGGAAAGAAGCAGAAAATGGAGGAAATACGAGTCCAACCGGTGAAAGAATTAAAACTGGTAGAACTAGAAGAGCAAAATAAGAAAGTGAAAGTAGGAACAGGAATGGGTCTGGCGATAGAAGAGGAAGTCGTTTCCATCCTAAAGGAATACAAACACCTCTTCGCATGGGAAGGAGGCCCACCTGGAAGAATCAGCCCAAGGATATGCCAACATCGCCTCAATGTCAATCCCATCTTCAAACCCATCCGGCAAAAGAAAAGAAACATGGGCCGAGAAAGGAATGGGATTATCAAGTCAGAAATACTACGACTTCTCGGATTACAGCAAATAAGGGAAGTTATATACCCTGAATGGCTGTCCAACGTCGTATTAGTACCTAAGTCGGGAGGACGATGGCGAATGTGCGTGGATTTTACTAATTTGAACGATGCCTGCCCAAAGGATTGTTACCCCTTGCCCAACATCGACCAGTTGGTAGATTCAACGGCAGGGTGCGCACTATTATTCACGATGGACGGTGACCAAGGGTACAATCAGATTCCGATGGCGGAAGAAGATCAAGAGAAAACCAGCTTCATTACTGATGTTGGCATGTATTGCTACATGGTCATGCCGTTTGGACTCAAGAACGCCGGTGCCACCTATCAAAGGTTAGTGAATCTGATGTTCTCAGATGTCATCGGAGATACGATGGAAGTTTACGTGGACGACATGATTGTAAAAAGCAAGAGGGCAGAAGATTATCCGAGAGACTTACGACAAGCTCTAGCCATCATGGATAAATTTGGCATGAAAATAAATCCCAAGAAGTGCTCTTTCGGGATCAAAGGAGGAAAATTTCTAGGATATATGGTAACAGAAAAGGGAATAGAGGTCAACCCGGAAAAATCCAAAGCTATCGTAGAGATGAAATCCCCTAGCACAATAAAAGAAGTGCAAAGGCTAACAGGAAAGATGACATCACTCAGCCGATTCATATCACGGTCAGCAGAGAAGGGTCTACCATTCTTTAAAGTGTTAAGGAATGTGAAAGAGTTTCGATGGACTCCCGATTGTGAAGTAGCCTTCGATAGCCTGAAGAATTATCTGGTGAGTCCTCCGCTACTAGTCAAACCTGAGCCTGGAGATAAGTTGTTTGTATATTTGTCGGCCGGAGAAGAGGCTGTAAGTGCAGTATTGGTAAAGAATGAAGGAGGTGATCATCGTCCTGTGTATTATGTTAGTAAAACCCTGCAAAGCGCGGAGAAGAATTATGTGCAAATAGAAAAGTTGATATTAGCCCTTGTAGTAGCGGCTAGAAAGTTAAGGTTATACTTCCTAACGTACCATGTGACGATACTCACCAAATATCCGTTAAGATCCATACTCAATCATCCTGAAATATCAGGACGAATGGTAAAATGGGCGGTGGAATTAAGCGAGTATAGCTTGTCATACGCTCCACGACCAGCCATCAAAGCACAAGTTCTGTCTGATTTTGTAGTAGAGATGAAGGAAATGCAAGATGAGAAGATACCCGCACTATGGCATGTGTATGTAGACGGATCATCCGTCGGAACGCATGGAGGAGCAGGAATAGTCCTAAAGAATTACGAGGAAGAAGAAAATCTATGTTTTGCCGTCAGGATTAATTACCCCCTGTCTAACAATAAAGCGGAATACGAAGCCCTCCTGATCGGAATGAGGCTAGCCATGGAAGGGAACATCAGCCGAGTTGTGATTCACAGTGATTCACAACTGATAGTGCAACAAACGATGGGAGAGTTTGAAGTAAAAGAGGAACGACTGAAAGCCTATGCCCAAACAGTTCGAAGTAGGCAAAAGCTATTTGAAGAGTCCCAGTTAAGGAAAATTCCTCGGCTGGAAAACCAAGAAGCGGATGCGTTATCCAAGATAGCAACTCAATCTGTGGTCGAAACGCGACAGATTACTTTGTTGCAAGCTATGGTGTCAGAAAAACAAGAGCTTCAGGAGAACACCAACACCATCGTGGCCCCAGTGATAGCAGGATGGATGTCAGATATTGTTGATTACTTAGAGGATCCCACACTATATTACGATGATGATAAAGAGAGGAAAAGAATAGAGAGGAAGGCAGCGCGTTACTTCCTGCATAAAGGAGTGTTGTTCAGGCGATGTTATTCTAATCCTCATACTCGATGTCTAAATGAGCAGGAGGCGTTAGGAGTAATAAAAGAAATGCACGAAGGAACATGTGGAAATCATTCGCAAGGTGCGAGTATGGCCAATCGTATCATAAGACAAGGGTACTATTGGCCCACGATGGTTCAAGATTGCCAAGAATACGCGCGCAAATGCCCAGCATGCCAAGCTCACGCTTCGCAGATCCATCAACCGGCGGCCCCATGGGAACCAAGTCTACTAGCATGTCCCTTCGCCAAATGGGGAATAGACTTGGTCGGACCCTTAATGCCTAATCCAAGGCAGAAGCGATACTTGATAGTTGCAGTAGATTATTTCACGAAGTGGGTAGAAGCAGAACCGATGGCCAGAATTACAGCTGGTGCAGTTATCAATTTCCTATAGCAAAATATACTATGCCGGTTCGAAATTCCTCTATACCTAGTAAGCGACAACGGACTCTAGTTTGAAGACGAAAAGGTAGAAGATTGGTGTAAGCACTGGGAAATTAAGCACCTCTTTGCTTCCGTCGGATATCCCCAAGGTAACGGGCAAGTTGAGAGAACTAATCGGACCCTGCTGAAGAGCATTAAGGCTAGGTTGGATCATCACAAGGAACGATGGATAGAAGAAATTCCAGGTGTTTTGTGGGCATATCGCACGATCCCTAGTTCTGCCACTGGAGAAATGCCATACAGCATGGCTTACGGTTGTGAGGCTGTAATCCCGCCAAAAATTGTAACGGAAAGTTGGAGAATCCGAGAGTATGAGGAGGTTAGTAACAACTCTAATCTAGCCTTAGCTCTGGATTTGTTGGAAGAAAGGAGGCATCGAGCCTCAATCCGAATAGAAGGGTATAAGCTCGAATGGCCAGACACTACAACAAAAATGTCAAGATTAGAACATTCCAAGTCGGAGATTTGGTTCTCAAGCGAGTGGGAGCGTCAAAGAATGTTGCTAAATTGCAGCCCAAGTGGGAAGGACCATACAAGGTGAACAAAATCATTGGACCCGCTACTTATCAACTAAGTACTCCTGAAGGTATCGTACTTACCCGAACTTGGAATGCGTTGAATCTAAGAAAATATTATGCTTAATATCTTGTAAATATAGAACTAATGTAAATAAAGGAGCCACACTGGTGTACATGTAAATAAAGTCGTGATGAAATAAAGATGGCTTTTATTTATATACATGGAATTCGTACATAGTCACAAACGCGATTCATTCCGATACAACCATCTAACCCGACTAACTTGCATACACACATATAACACATGGTTGGACTCGGATAGAGTCCGAGGTGCCTACATATCCCACGACTGGGGAATCAAACCACTCGTAGTTCCGATTTATTTACACATCACGAACTCACACAAATAATATATGAGAAAAGAAAATCATTCTGAGAAGGGGCGTTTTGCTTCTCGAATAATGCGACGACGTTGCTCTTGGGAAAGGTCAATAGGATCCATAACAGTTACTGTCGGGATTATTGATCTTCGGAAAGACGAGGAAGGAGAAATTGCGGAGGAGGAAGTACTGATCTCTATATCAGGCAGAGTCAAGTTGGGGGAAAAACCCGGAAGTTCCCTAACAGCATTTTGGCAAATACGATAGCCAATGAGGACCATTTCTCGCATTTCCTCCCTGAGTGTTTCTCTCATCAGAGAGATGCTTGAAGGTATTGTTGCAGCCTCAGAACGGGCAGTTGCTTCGTGGGAGTTCTCCAAGTTTATCAGCCTTAAAGCTGATGTATCTCTCTCATTAGATAGAGAAGAGATCAGGGCATCGGAGGCCTCGAGTTGAGACAGAAGGATGGTTATTTGGCTTTCTAAATCTTGAGAATGTTCTCGTTCGAGGATCAAAAGATGGCTCAAATGAAAAGAGGTATCTTGGGCTTCCTTCCATAAAGATCTCAACATTTCTTGGTCTGAGTCGTAATGAGCCTGCAGATTATCAGTCTTATTATGAGCTATCGCTAGATCTCTCCTTAAGTCAGCTAGATGCCGGAAAAGAAAACCCAAGTTGCTGGATGCGTACTCCTTCTGGAATCTGAGTGCGTCAGTAATCAAGAACGCCTAACAAGAAAAAATAAAGGTAGTAAGTTAAGAGAAGGATGGCAGTACAATCTAGAAATAAATGTATACGCTTCTTACCTCACAAAGGTTATGACAGAGCCTATCTTGGAGGAGGGGTATTGGAGTAGAACCCAAAGCTTCGTAATCAGATTGATTTAATAGACCGCTGAGAAAATGCCGACAGAAAGGAGCATCATGGGTGAGTATCGGAAAGTCTGGATGAAAACTGTTGGTGTCTTCAGGAACCCGACTAGGGCCTTCACCAGATGGAGGGATCATTTGGGGAAGAGAAGAAAGATTGTCTACAGGAGTTAAATTCTCGTGAGGAACATTGTGAGAGGAAATATCACCATCAACCACATTCACAGAAGGTGCATGCAAAACTCCTAGAGATAATGTTAAACCCACAGAGGGACAAGGGTCGGAGTACTCTATAAAATGCGGGGAAGGGGTTCCATTAAAGAAAGCATCGATAGTAGGTAAGTTGGAAGTGCAAAGAGAATCCAAGCCAGAGGTTATTGCATAATCTTCAGGACCCAAACGGGATCCGATGATTTCACAACTAGGAGAAGAAATGGAATCATCGGAGTATTGAAGGAAAGTATCTGCAAGGCCAAAAAGGCTAGCAGAAAAAGGCCTGATGGCATACTGTTCCATCTCTGCACCTGAGAACATAAGCATAAAGATTAAACCCCGAGACATAAAAATTACAGAAAAATGAATAGACTTACGAAAGGCAGGGTTTGAGTATAGAGGCATCGGAGGAATGTTCAATTGTTCCACCCCGTGTTGTAAACCAGCCATAGCTAAAGCAGATGAGTTTGCCAAAATAGAGCACACGTCGTAACTACCCGAGAATAAGCCGGTGGAAGTTAGGTATGTCATCTCTCGTACCGCAACCTCAGGACGAGGGAGCACGTATCCCAAACCCCATTGCAAAGGTACACCCCACATCTCCCCAGAAGAACCCCTCGGCCTAATAAAAAAATATCTCTTCTTCCACTCCACTACAAACGCTAGGCGTCAGGGTACATTGAAACCCCTCTGCTGATCACAGTGATCTAAACTGAAAAAAGGAAGACCATTGGGACATGGACGTAGAATGAAGGCAGCATCGACCCGATAGGGCGTTAAAGGTACATTCAAGAGGTTACAACAAAGAATGAAACTCACCAAATGCCGAAGTGAGTTAGGGGTCAGTTGGCTGGGGCAAATTTGCCAATATTGAAATAGCGATTGTATGAAAGGATGAAAAAACATGCGTAAGCCACACCGAATCTGCTCGGAGTATAGAGTTAAATAATCTAAGGGAGGCTCGAAGGCCCTATGAAAAGGACGAGGAACGATGATATCGTATTCATCCGGGTTTAAACCATATTCACGCAACGTTCGAAAGATAGATTCTTGCGACTCAACGCTCTGACAGGAACCTACTCTTCTCCCCCCAATCATAGCGTTAACATTCAAGGCAAAAGTGTTAAAGATAGAAAAATTATCGGGAGGGAAGTAGGATTCTCTACGAAGGAATGTGAGGCACAGGGAATCCGCTACATTTGAGTCAGATCGAGATAAAGGTGCTCGATGCACAGCAGGAGAGTTTCGAAAGATCAGAGACAACTCACCCACTGTGGGCCTAGTCCTCACATTTCCGTTCGAAAGTTCACCTCGAGCATGTCGAGGAGAAGATCCCTCAGAAGACGATGATGACCCATAGATGAAAGGAGGCATTATAGCAAAGTGGGGAAATTACACTAACTATGGTAAAGTACAAAGCAAACTAAAAAGTGACAAAAGTAAGATTCTTCAATCAGGAGGCAGAAGAAGATGCTTTTAGTTGAAAAGAATGGAAATGATGGGAAAACTATTTATAGAGGTACCTGAAGACAACAATTGGGTACGTGTCAAAATGAAGATGACATCTGGACCCCTCAAAGTATATGCAAACAAGGATAAAGACACGTGAGGAGAATGTTAACAATAATGGCAAACATTCTCTGAAACTTGGCATAAAAAGTAGTGCAGGAAGTGGCAAGAAAAGACAAAATTGCGGAATAAATAAAGAGAATGAGGGTAAAAATAGATACTTGATAACTCACAAGGTGAGAAAAATTCATACATTCATCTGATGAAATGACAAACTTGCTCAAAGTACAATTACAAGTTAAAAGATAAAAGCAAAACAAACTGGAAAGATAGCCTAAAAACGACGGTCCGATGGTCGAGACGAAGAAGACGGAAAACCAGTAGAGGATGCAGGAGAAGGAGCGCGACCCAATAACTTCTGATAAGCATCGTGAGCTTCCTGGGATGAAGGTGGGCGCATCATCAAGGCCCGAGGGTTTAATCTCCTCCAGTTCTCGGGATGGGAGAACAGTCTATCTTCACGGCACTGGTTGGTGCAGCCAAGGTACCCAAGTAAAAAGTTACCCAGAAGATGACTCTGATGCCTCTGTTGATATTTCTCCTCGCAGTGCCTCTGAACCTCATCTTTTGTGAGAAGGATAGCCCCAGACAATTTCTCTTCCAATATCTCGGGGGAGAGAAAACCCGAGGGAGGGGGAGGCGGCCTCTTCAATTCTTCCTTGAGCCAATTATATTGGGCTTGAAGAGTAGAAACTTCCTTCTTCAAGTTGCGCTCTGATTCCCCCCATGAACTTTTCTCTGTCGATAGCACATAAAGTTCGTCCTTTAGCTTCTCGCACTCGGAAGTACGCTCGGAGAGGGTGTTGGTCGTTTCATCCAGCTTGGACTCCAACAGTTGCTCCCTCACCAGACTTTGAGCAAATGCCTCACGAAGGTTCTTCAATTCTTCCTCAGCTTTTTTCAAAACCACATTCCGAGCAGCTAGCTCTTCCATAGACGATTGCCCGATAGCTTGAGCCGCATCCACCTCTCGCCAGATGGAGGGAATGATCTTAGGAACCTAGGAAGATATAAAGGATAAGTTCATAAATATGAAATCTAACAGTCATAACGAAGAAGGATAACCGAAAAGTTTACCATGGCAACCATCAACTCGGAGAAGAATCGAGCAGTGTGTTCATCATGGGGAGTGGCCGCCGAGGTGGCATTCAAATATCGGGTGACGACCTCGAAAGCCGTGCTCATATCCGAGCCACTTGGTCTTGTGCTAGACTCTGCTCCGGCCCTAGTAGTATGAATAAAGAAAGGGGAGCCAGTCGGGGTAAAACGACTGGAGAAAGGCATCCCCTCGAAGTAAGGAAGAGGCATCGCAGAAGTACCGGCATGAGCTTCCGAGGGCGCATTCCATACGTGCTTCTTCACCAAAGAAGGCAACAGTTCTTCCAATAGCTCCAAGTTAATTGAGCGAAAAGGAGCTGGAGGAGAAGGATCGTAAGCATTGCCTTCGAAAACACGACCTTCGGAAGAGAGAAGGTCATCAACGGATAAATCCTGATGAGCCAAGGACGGATGCTTCTGAGTATCCGAAGGCGAAGTACCTGCTTGGGAGCAGAAGGTTCCTCTTCCAAACAAAGTGGTGAGTAACGTTCAAATCTTCGCCTATCAGCGCTATTTGAGTCTATCGATACTGAGCCCTATCTTAGTTATTCAGCTCTGCCGCTCCTCTCCTTTCTCCACTAAATGCAGGTAGTACAAACTTTCACCCTTAGTTATGTTGGTAAGGATAAGTCTTTGTTTGGTCTTTGAAGTTTGATCAGAAGATGGGGCCGCCGATTTAAGTGGTACGTGAGTTGGGTTTAGAATGTCGTGAGACAGTTCCCCCACGGTCGGCGAAAGGTAAGGGAGAGAGTTTGAGTTAGAACGAGGGAGTGCTTCTTGGGTAAGAAGCACGAACCAATAGGGGGAGCTAAATGTCATTAGGATGTTCCGCGCGCGCGCGAGGGGCTAATTAAGACTTACGTTACGGTCTTCAGCAGGTAAGCAGCACTCTAGGCGGATTTCGTCCCGCAACCATTCTTTTATTCTCTCTTCAGTCGATTCTATCATCTTGACCATTTTTGGTTCATTTTCTTTATTCAGAAAGTACCAGAGATTCTGAAAATCTAGGTTTTATACGGAGCACTGCTTTCATCTAAAGTCCTAGGTTTTTAGCAATTCTATTTCCACTTCCGTTGCTGTGAATGAATGTATTTGACCTCTTATCTTAAAGGAGCAAGAAAGCAAAACTCAATGAAAAAGGGAAAAGGTAAACAAAAGTAAGCACACAAGCCAAGAAAGTAAAAGATGGTAAAAAGACAGTTGTAAAATAGGTTAACCTGTTCGAACACCTTCGTCCTCGCTCTCGATCAGAATGACCTTCTCTTTGTTGGCTGTGGAATAACAAAGAAAATAAATCACATGTTACAGAGAAGAAGAAAAAACGTAAAATCCTTGTTATATACCTAAGGGAGAAGGAACAATGGTAGCATCAGTTTCTTCCTGAGCAATACTTGCTCCTTTGGAGGGCTGTGGGGATAGTGATAAGTCCTCCACAGGCTGTGAAGGAAGGGCATAAACCTCTTCCATAGTCCCATCGTGGTGAACAGGAGGCGAAGGCATAGAGGGTAAAACATCAGAAGGAATAGGAGCCTCGGGCATCTCAGAAGCGACTGTGGTCTCAACAGTGTCCTGTTGAAGGTCCTCGTCATCAATATTGAACTCTGCGGATTTTTGGGAGTTAACCGCTTGAGGTTCCTCAGGGTCAGAATCCTTGTTTGATGATTGGGAGTCATCATTCGAGGGCAGTATAACTTTCTTGGATCCCTTCCCCTTTGCACGAGAAGTAGCAAGGCGAGGAATATCAGCTATGTCCTTCTCGTGCTCCTCCAAGTATGACATTGTGTAAGAGAAAAGTAAATGAGAAAATGCAGAGTATAGATGAGAAATGTATAAATAGGAAGATGGTCGTTTAACTCACCAAAAGTAGGTCGTGCATCATCGGAGAGGCAGATGAGTGTCTTCCCCACGAGGGAAGCATCCAAATGAGCCGTCATATTCAGCCCAGCAGTATCATACAAAGGCAAATAATGAGCGGACTTCAACAAGGCAGAAGCATCGAGAGCCAAAGTAAAAGAAGTAGATGAGTCTATTTTATAAGAGGGGGCCTCGGGTTGACGCCAGGAGTGGGGAAAATCCAACTGGCCCACAACAGGTTTGATGAAGATGAATTTATCTTTCCAGCTGCTGTAAGACAAAGTAGTTCCTACGACTACTTTCTTCTCTAGGTCTCGATGAGCAAAAAAGTACGATGGGTGACCGGTAGAAGAAACACTAACGGTAAAAATAGAGAAAAATCTCCTCACAGTACACTCTACCCCCCTCGATAGGCACCAAAAAACAAAGGAGGCAAGGATTGTAAAACTGTTGGGCGTTAGTTGGCTACGGCAGACATTGCATGTTTTAAATACCTCACAATAGAAGGGAGGATAAAAGGACCGGAGACCCGCGCGTACCTGAACTAAATAGAGTGTAACATAGCCCTCGGGAGGAGCGTTTCCCCATTCGTCCTTTGAAGGAATTTCCCTAAGGATGTTTAGGGATGATACTCCAAAATCATGGAAGAAGTTGCCAACTTCTTCTTCGGTTATCTTGCTCACAACGTGCTCTACTTCTTTATAGCGACGATTACCCTTCGTCTTCGCTAGGGTAGCAGAAGCGTCAGCGGCGCCGAATGACTTCCTTGACCGTTTAGAAACTCGTGCCGGTTCATCTTCCTTACCAACAGAAGCCTTGCCCTTCCTCTTGCGACGGTAAGTTTCGATACCGGAGGGATTATTCTCCGGTAGCATAGCCACCGTGACGGCGGTGGCATCCTCTGCAACAGTCAGATGGGCATTCGGAGCAGCGGCGGACTCCATTGGAGGTGCAGGCAGAACACCAGAAGTATCCACCAAGGCGGTGGCTAAAGGGAGAGTGGCGGCGGAAGTTTCAGTGGCCATTATAAAAGAAGAAAGGAGAAGAAGAACTTAGGTTTTTTTGCTTGAAGGAGATGAGAAGCTTGAAAAGATGAAGAACAGTAAGAGAAGAATAACAGAAGAGAGCCGTTTATAAAGGGGTCTCATCTGATAAAGTGGGGAGTTAATACACGCCCACATTAAAGAGCACGACTTCCCAAAATAAAGGCCGTTACAAACCCTTGGAATTCTCTCATTAATGCGGAATTAATCAATTCCCCACATTCTCTGATGGCTATATTAACCTCCAATGACCACTTCACTATAAGTTCCTGCCGATTACCTATAATGCACCAGGAACTGGGGGGACTGGTGTAAACCCATAGAGGAAATTTAGGGTTATCGGGATATATGGCCATCGAGAGAACAAATAAAACATTTATCATCGGAAGATAAGTTACTTCTCGATAACTTTATCTCCGATGGCGCACGGATTACCACACTCACAGAGCATCCGATGCTAAAGGCACTACCAGTCTTGGATGACTCTACGATGCCTAATAATCGTCGATGCTTTAGCCAGTGAACAATCCTAAGTGAAATTGTAGGACCGTGGATTGACACAACACTTTTTGAGAGTTAAGTTGGAATTGCCTTAACTCTATTTTGATCTTCTTGATAATAATAATGTGCAGCGGAAGTAAGAACACAAGAAGATATAATTTTAAGAAGTTTTCAATATTATTAGAAACTTCCGAGCCTTAGGCGATATAACCATAAAGGTTTTATCAAAAGCGTTCCTCACAACAATTCACTCACGCTTTTTGTTGATCGGACTCAACGAAGCAGACAAGTAAGAACTACTTAACTTCTATGAACTAGACTTAAGCAGTTGATACAAAAACTTCGCAAAACAAAATGAAGACAATACAAAGAAGAATTAATCTCTTGGATTATTGGCACGATTGTCTTGTCTTCATCTTGATGAACTTCACATCTTTATAGATTTCTTGAGTCTTGATCGCCAAGATGTGTTGTTCACAGTTTTGGTAACTCTTGTTGTTTCCTTGTTGAATATTGCCTTCTTTGTGAACTTCATATCTTTCCATAGAATCGTGTTTCCATTGTTACTGATTTAACAAGGCAACACATCTTCTCCAATTCGCAGAATCTTGGAAAGAATCACAGTTGCAGAGAATCCAATATTGTTTCCTTCTTTTGAAACCGTGTGAGTTGACTATTCAACTTAGCTTGAATTATGGAAACTTCAAGTAAGGAATCTTCCAAAGCTCTTCCTTATGTTTAAGATACTTTCCTGGACATAAACATAAACAACCAAAACCGTGGAACTTGATTAATAAGTGAATAAAGGCAAAAATTAATTTTGGCAACTAAAGAACAGTTTTTGCAAAAGCTCTCGGCTTTCAATGTTATCCAATGTTAACCCAACATCGTCTAACATTGTACCGTCTAACATTGATTCCAGAAAACCTGCACTTTCAATCTCCCCCTTTTTGCCTTTCTTCACAAAACCAATACCTGTTCCAATCAAGTCTTATATCCAGAAAGTTATGATCAACAAGAAACAAATTAAACTACCAAACTGCTCCCCCTTAATAGAAGATATCATAATCAAAGTTAAATTAACAAAGACATGAATAAAGGTCATCACTACAATCACATATGTACATATGTTCAGACCTCAACATTCATCAATGTTGCCTCAACATTGAAACCAGTAAGTTTCCTGCATAAAAGGTTAACACGAAAAACAGTTCAAAAAGTTCCTTCACAAGGAACAGCAGTTAAGAACAATTAGAGCAGTTCAACAGTAGTACTTAGAGTTACAGGCCATGGCTAGATATCAAGGACAAGCCCCTTGATAAAATAAAACGAAATAGAGATTAATGTACCAGCAGTTCAAAGATATTAGCAGTTCATAGAAACAGACCATAAACTAGAAGACTAAAATAAAAATTGGAACTACTCTCCCCCTTTTTGTGAAGAAGGGAGTTCCTCCAGGTTTTTCACAATATCCTCCAGTTCTTTGAGATGTTCCTTTCTCTCCTCGATCTCCCTCTGAGTGTCAGCAATCTGCCCCCTATACCAATTCAGCAAATGATACACAAAAGCAGAAGTGATAACCAAGCAATCCTCTTCTTTGGACATTGGCACTGAAGTTCCAGCAAACTCCCTAGCCCTTTTCTGCTCAGTTCTTGGTCTCACCACTCCTTGTGAATTCCATGGAAGGTCTCTCACCCTTGATCCAGACAAGTAGCTTGGGAGAATAGTTAATTCATAATCATTCTTCCTCCAGCCTACAGTGACACTTGTCTTCAATCCTTGACTGCCAAGGATTTTGCAGATGAGTGAGGGATAGGGTAGCATCCCATTCTTCCTTCCAGCAACTTCAGACATAGACTTCATAATCCTCTCCCCCATATTTACATCTAGCCCATTCTTGATTTTGTACACCAAGATTGTTGATTCCTTGGTAAGTACAGTCACATTCTTGCTTGGGAGCCAGTTGAAACAAGCTATCTTGTGCAAGACAGCACTCAGGGAGGTGAGTTTTGTGGTTGGCAGAGCATCTCTCCAGATTTTGACCAACCCTCCAGTCAAGTCTTCCATCACATCATCATAATAGGGGTCCTCAGATTCATCAGTAGTAGGGAAGCCACAGATCTTGTTGATGGTGTAGGGGTCAATGTTGAAGACTCTCCCCCTCACCCAAGCCTTTCCAAATTTTGGTGATCTATAGTCCCTAATCCATTTGGAGAGATTAAGGTAAAACTCCATGACAATCTCAGGAGCATAGTCATTCAGCTCCATCACTGACTGTTGCAGCCCTCTTGCCTCAAGCAAGTCCATCACTTTGTTCTCTTTGAAACTGGCCATCTCTATAGCTCTTTCAGTGTGAATCTCCCTTCTTTTGAAAGAATCCCACTTCTTCTCCAACTCTTGAGTGAGATAGTAGGGAGAAAAGTAGCTTCCCTCATCATCAGGATAGATCACATATAGCCCATCAGTGTACTCATCTGTTCCTGATGTTGCCCCAACATCAGCAGCAACATCCTGCTCCTCCTCAGTTTCCTCTTCCTTCTCCTCTTCTTCTTCCTCATCCTCAACATCCAACACCTCTACTTCCTCTTCCATCACTTGCTTTCCTTTTCTCTTTCTCTCAGCAGCAGCAACAGTTTTCTTCTCTTCCTCAGCTTTCTTCTCATCCTCAGCAGCCCTCTTTGTAGCTGATCTCTCAGCCTGTCTTTTCCTGGCCTCAGCCCTAGCCTTAGCAGACTCAGACATATTTTTCAATTTCTCCCCATTGCCCTTTCTCTTTTTCTTTTGAGCCCTAATCCACTTCCTCACCATCTTGTCAACGGACACATCCGCAGATATCTCCACAGATTTTTCAACAGAGCCACTACCCTCCCCCTCAACAGGTATATCAGCATCAAATTCAGGGATGGGTTCAGCAGTGTTTACCTCAGTTTCAGGCTCATTGGTGATAGGAGTGGTTGGTTCCACTGTTGGCTCAACATTGGAGGTCGATTCTCCCTGTTTGGTCTTCTTTCCTCGTCGCACATAGGGGATCGCCTTCCTCTTGGCAGCAACAGAGGCCTCAACTGTTTTTGCAGCAGCACTTCTAGTGTGTGAGCGAGTGCGTGCAGCAGTGGGTTCGCTTCCTAGGGCAACATCTACAAGAGTTTGCATGGGGGACTTGCTAGCCATTGTTAGTAGAGAAGGTTTGAGAGAATTTGCAGAGAGAAAACGAGAGAATTTGAGAGCAGAGAGCAATTTTGCAGTTAAGCACAAATAATAACCTTGCAAGCACAAATAAGGAAAATAGGGTTTTGATTTTTGATTTAATCGTGAATTAAGGAAAGAGAATGAATGTTAGTGGGCAGTTACCAAATTTGAACCATGTAAAATTTTCCCACTGTGTTTTCCCGCGCACAAGCTTTGATATTAAATTAACAGTTAACCAGAGCGATTTTCAGAAAAAACTGAAAACTTATAAGTTCCTGTTTTCAATGTTGACCTGCGTCTGTGCATAATGTTGGGATAACATTTGATAACATTCAAAACCGAAGGTGGAGGTACAGGCTTCACCAAGGCAAATTCATGTGAGAGCTTGAGATACATCCAAAAATACATCTGAAACTTAACCAATATAGCAAGTGAGTACCTCAGACATGTTGTTCAGATCAACATCATGAGTAAGAAACATAGATTACAAGAAACACACAGAGATAAGCAGTTATGAATTCAAGGAACAATTCACTTCCACGGCATAGAAAGTCACAGATCAGTGTGTCACCTGCAGTATGTCACCCAAATTGTATGCCTCAACACATGAATTATACTCCCCTTAAGCCTAAATCGACACAACTCACAAATAAGAAAGAAAACAATGCAGTTCTATATGAATGCAACAATGTAATGTCAAATAGGCAGATGGTAAACACAAATGAAAAACTCCTCAAACCAGCACAGTCCCATCTCTTTAAAATCTTTATTATTTTCATAACTCATCTGAATAAAAACTGAAGGTTGCTAAACACAAAGTTAATGTCACAACTGAATGAGGGCAGCCTGAACTCCACACACCCCAGTAACAACATTAACAGCAGCAAGTTAGCCAAGTACAAAGGCCTTGAATGTTGGCAATTCATTTATCATGCACCCCAACACCCCAATTCCTTATGCATACTTGTTTACCAACCTGCATTCAAGAGAATCACCAAGTGATCAGTGCTATTAAATGTAAGAAATCGAAACCTCAAACACCCTAGTAGAAAGGATCACCCTCATGTGTTCCTTGGCCAAACAAACAGAAACATGTAAATAAGCACAACTGAGTAACAGTGAAGTTGTCAACATCATGCACCCCAGCTTCTCCACATGTCCTGTACACCTTCCATATGAATAAGACACAACTGAATAGACATCAAAGTAGTGAACTTTGTGTACCCCAGCTTCTCCATATGTTAGGCAATCACAACCTCAGACAAACAGAAGAGTTTTATTAGCCTTTTCAAAACCAAAGATGTGAAACTGATAACTAGAGAGAGTTGTTAATCAAAGAGTTCAACCACACAAACCAAATATGACAAAACAATGATAAAATGAGACTCAAAAAGGAATGCAACTCAACAAAGGAATAACAACAGAATACCTACTACACCACAACCAATATACCAGTGCTAGTCAGTGGTGTTATGACAACACTGGTTTTCTCAACATTTTCACATATCACACATGCCAAGAGACTTCCTCAAGCTGAAGAATCTCTCACTATCTAAAGGTTTTGTAAACATATCAGCTAGCTGATTTGTTGTCTCAATATGTTCAATGTTGATTACTTTGTCCTCTACCATATCTCTTAGGAAATGATGCCTTATGTCTATATGCTTAGTTCTAGAATGTTGGACAGGATTCCTATAGATACTTATGGCACTTAGATTGTCACAGAACATGAGAAGTGTATCACTATCTAGCCCATAATCTGAAAGCATGTGTTTGAGCCACACAAGTTGGGTAACACAGCTGCCAGCTGCTACATATTCTGATTCAGCAGTTGATAATGAAACACAGTTCTGCTTCTTGCTATACCAGGAGACCAAATTATTCCCCAAATAAAAACAGCCCCCACTTGTGGATTTCCTGTCATCCACATCACCTGCCCAGTCAGAGTCACTGAAACCAACCAAGTTAGTGTTAGTGTCATAAGAGTACCAAATGCCTAAAGGTGAAGTTCCAGAGATATATCTAAGAATCCTCTTCACAACAATCAAGTGAGACTACTTTGGATCAGCTTGGTACCTAGCACAAACACATACTGAAAACATGATGTCAGGCCTAGAGGCAGAGAGATACAGCAAACTACCAATCATGGATCTGTACAATGTTGGGTCAACATTGCTACCAGTGCCATCTTTTGTTATCTTCACCGAAGAGGACATAGGAGTTTTGCAAGGCTTTGACGCTTGTAGCTCAAATCTCTTCACCAGATTCCTTGCATACTTCTCCTGGTTCAGGAAGATACCATTCTCCAGCTGCTTGACTTGTAGTCCCAGAAAGTAGTTAAGCTCACCAATCATGCTCATCTCAAATGTACCTGTCATAGACTCAACAAATTTGTCTAGAGTAGACTTGTTAGTAGAGCCAAATACTATATCATCCACATATATTTGAGCAATGCATGTATCAGAGCTTTTTCTAAGGACAAACAATGTTCTATCTCCATCTCCTCTATTGAAACCTAGGCCTAACAGAAAATCAGTTAGCCTCTCATACCAAGCTCTAGGGGCCTGTTTTAAGCCATACAAAGCCTTTTCAAGTTTGTACACATGGTCAGGATGTTTAGGGTCAGCAAAGCCTTTAGGTTGTTCTACATAAACCTCTTTGTCAATTAAACCATTCAGAAAGGCACCTTTAACATCCATTTGGTAAAGTTTAATCCTAAGACAGCAAGCAATAGCAAGGAGTAATCTAATTGATTCTATCCTAGCTACTAGACCAAAAGTCTCATCAAAATCTATACCTTCTACCTGAGTATAACCTTGTGCAACCAACCTAGCTTTGTTCCTCATAATTACACCATTCTCATCAGTTTTATTTTTGAAAATCCATTTTGTACCTATTACATTCACATGTGATGGCCTAGGTACTAGATTCCAAACTCTATTTTTGGTGAATTGTAAGAGTTCCTCTTGCATGGCATTAATCCAGTAACTATCCTTAAGAGCTTCAGTTACATTCTTAGGTTCAATGGAGGACACAAAACAAGAAGCATTTTCAATAGTACATGAAGAAGACATACAAACACACAACTTAGCCATATCCTTGTAATTTACCCTTTCTTTGTTGCGTGTTCTTACTCTTTCAGTAATTTGACCAATTACTTGAGAGGCTGGATGATCTCTTTGTATTCTAAGAGGGGGATCTCTTCTGGATACAGGAACCACTTCATCTTCAGAATCTGACAGCACAGATGTTGGCCTAACATTGGGGGTTTCTGGTGTTAAGTCAACATTTGTTCCAGTTTCCAGTTCAGCATCTCCATCGTCTGTGTTCAATGTTGAGTCCAATGTTGCAGAAACAGTTAAATCATCAAATATGACATTCACTGATTCTTGAACAGTATGCAATCTTGGATTGTAGACCCTAAAAGCAGCACTATTAAGAGAATATCCAACAAATATACACTTTTCACTTTTGGGATCAAATTTGCTCAAATAGTCTCTATCTTTTAGCAAATAGCAGTTAATACCAAATTCATAAAAGTGTGCTACTGTTGGTTTTGAACCCTTCAAGATTTCATAAGGTGTCATAGTAGTACCAGGTCTAAGATAAACTCTATTACTAATATGACATGCAGTATTCAAAGCTTCAGCCCAGAGTTTCTTGGATAGGTTTTTAGAATTCAACATAACTCTAGCCACCTCTTGAAGTGTTCTATTCTTCCTCTCAGCAATACCATTTTGCTGAGGTGTCTTAGGTGCAGAGAACTCATGGAAAATGCCGTTAGATTCACAAAAATTAGCAAAGCTTACATTTTCAAACTCTTTTCCATGGTCAGACCTAATTCTTCCTACAGAAGTGCCATAAAGATTCTTAATACTAGCATGCAAAATTTTGAATGTGTTGAATGCCTCTGATTTTTCTTTCAAAAATTTAATCCATGTATATCTTGAAAAATCATCAACAATAACAAAAGCATACTTCTTACCATTCAGGCTACTAACCTCAATAGGACCCATGAGATCCATATGTAACAATTCAAAGCACCTATTAGTTCTAGGGTTAGTACTCTGTACCTGTAGTGGTGGATGAACAGCTTTTGTTTGTTTACCTTTCAGGCAGTCTTCACAAACAATTTTACCTGGGCTAGTCAACTTAGGCAGTCCTCTTACAACCTCAGTTTTGTCAAGGTCTTTCTCATACAGTTTCAGCATCTCCTTCATGCATTCAATCTCTTCCTTCAAGCTTTTGTTGCTCATGATGAGTTTGTGATTCTCAAGCAGCAGTTTGTGGTTGATAGACTTCAGGTCTTCAATGATTTCCTCCTGGGACATTTCACCTTCAAAGAAGTATTCTTCATCTAGATCCACTGTGCCATGAAAACAATCAAAGTTAGATTCATCAAAGTAGGACGCAAGATAAGGTTCAGAATCAGTATCATATTCATCCCAATCTGCAAAGAAGGTCTCATGTTCTGATGTTGGATCCTGAATGTTGGGGTAACATTGAGATCCGAAGCAGTTCAGGGAGTCTTCTGGTGTCCAGTCAATCTGAGTGAGTACCGCAGCAGTTTGAACCTCTTATGATTGTTCTTCAGCTTCTCCAGAACTAAAGTCATCTTCATTGAAATCATCTACACAAACCCAATGAGAATTTCCTCTTTTTCTAAGAGTGTTAGCACATTCATTAGCCATATGACCATATCATTTACATTCAAAACATTGAACATCTTTTAACTTATCAGCTTCTAAAGGAGTAGGTTTTGATGCCATGTACTTCACAAACTTAGGAGGTAATTTCTTGTAACATGGGGAACTATTACTAAGGTTCTTTTCTTTACCTTTTCCTTTAAGATTCAACTTATTGAACTTCTTAGTAATTTTCCCATAATTTGAAGAAATTATTTCAAAATCATCATTACTTTCATTGTCAAGATTTGAACCTCTTAAAGCAACAACCCTATGTTTGCTAGGTTGTGAGGCAAGCTCCATCTCAAATTCTCTAAGAGTATTCATCAAGACTTGAAACTGTAGATTAGCAAGGTTTCTAGATTCACTCATTGCAATTTTCTTGAGAGCAAATTTAGATGACAGTGTTCTCATAGCTTTATAAACCATTTCTTGATTAGTCATAGCAAAACCTAGGTTTTCACATTGGCTAGCAATATCAAGAATTTTCTCAAAATAACTGTCAACACTTTCATCTTCACCCATCTCAAGTTTTTCAAATTGCAAAAGCAGTTGTCTATATTTAGAATCTTTAACAGCAGAATCTCCTTCACAGTGTAATTCAAGTATATCCCAAGCATGTTTGGCTTTTGTACAATTCTGGATTAACTTGAACATGTGATGATTAACCCAACTAAAGATAGCATTAAGAGCTTTTTCATTAGAGTTATAGAGACATGTGATGATTACCTCTGCTGCTGTTCAGTCTGCTTCTGGTTTTGGAACTAGATCACCTTCACCATCTCTTGGTAATGTTGGAAGAGAGTATCCATTGATCACGGATTGCCAGGCTCGAATATCAATAGCTTTGATGTGAGACCTCATCCTGATCTTCCAATATGCATAATTGGAGCCATCCAAAACTGGAATCATGTTGGTATTAGGATTGACAATGTCCATGGTATTGTATCACCTCCAAACCACCAGTGTAGTCGGTGTTTGGCTCTGACGCCAATTGAAATTGTAGGACCGTGGATTGACACAACACTTTTTGAGAGTTAAGCTGGAATTGCCTTAACTCTATTTTGATCTTCTTGATAATAATAATGTGCAGCGGAAGTAAGAACACAAGAAGATATAATTTTAAGAAGTTTTCAATATTATTAAAAACTTTCGAGCCTTAGGCGAAATAACCATAAAGGTTTTATCAAAAGCGTTCCTCACAATAATTCACTCACGCTCTTTGTTGATCGGACTCAACGAAGCAGACAAGTAAGAACTACTTAACTTCTATGAACTAGACTTAAGCAGTTGATAGAAAAACTTCGCAAAACAAAATGAAGACAACACAAAGAAGAATTAATCTCTTGGATTATTGGCACGATTGTCTTGTCTTCATCTTGATGAACTTCACATCTTTATAGATTTCTTGAGTCTTGAACGCCAAGATGTGTTGTTCACAGTTTTGGTAACTCTTGTTGTTTTCTTGTTGAATATTGCCTTCTTTGTGAACTTCATATCTTTCCAGAGAATCGTGTTTCCATTGTTACTGATTTAACAAGGCAACACATCTTCTCCAATTCGCAGAATCTTGGAAAGAATCACAGTTGCAGAGAATCCAATATTGTTTCCTTCTTTTGAAACCGTGTGAGTTGACTATTCAACTTAGCTTGAATTATGGAAACTTCAAGTAAGGAATCTTCCAAAGCTCTTCCTTATGTTTAAGATACTTTCCTGGACATAAACATAAACAACCAAAACCGTGGAACTTGATTAATAAGTGAATAAAGGCAAAACTTAATTTTGGCAACTAAAGAATAGTTTTCGCAAAAGCTCTCGGCTTTCAATGTTATCCAATGTTAACCCAACATCGTCTAACATTGTACCGTCTAACATTGATTCCAGAAAACCTGCACTTTCACTAAGGAACACTGACGCAATAAACATGTTCCCCCCCGAGGGATGCCTACTATAATGATATATCAAGGTATATATCCCAACGACTCGAGGGAGAGATATTCCGAAGGCACGACAATAACAAAATTACTCGATCGCACCATAATGATCGGAATAACCCGATGGCCAAAATCAATCGCCCCCGATGGCAAAGAAGTTTGTACGAAGGCAAATAAGAGAAGTGTTTCTAGAATAAAAACCAAGTGTCACCCTTCGAGTTGCTTCTGCCACAAGGACCAGGTGTCGTCAGCAAAGTCATGTATCAGCTCCAAATTAAACAGGTGTCATCATCAATATCAGGTATCAGCATTGAAGGAATTAGGTGGCAGTCACATAGCAGCTGAGTTAGCATAAAAACAACCTAAATCCGCCACCTAATGTACGACATGCAGTTGACAAAAGGCTATAAATATACTCATTGTGTAACCCAGAAAAGGGGGGAGGAAGAAAAGAGAAAAACAATTATACATAGAGATTAACCAAATCATACAGTGTTGTAACTTGATTATTGGCTATTTGGGCAAGGCATTCCTCGAATACTACTAAAATTACTCCAATGAGTTAACAGAGCCTATTGGGCTAATATCCATAAAGTAGGTCATTATCGTAAGCCCTATCAAAATAAACTAGGTAAAGAGCCTATTGGGAGAATATCCATAAATTAGGCCATTATCATAAGCCCTACCAAAATAAACTAGGTAAAGAGCCTATTTGGCGAATATCCCATTGTTAACGGATTTGAAATTATCCCCTATTTAACGGAAGATATTTTTATTTTGGGTTAGAACGCCCTGCCCGTGATTCAGAAACAGTAATAGATGGAAATAATTTGAAAATAACAAGAGATACAAGAATAATCCCTTCATTTATTCACTGAACTTTTCCTCCTTTTATCCCTGTGTGTGTATGAGTGTCCAGTTGAGTTAAGTTTCTTCTATTGATCACCTCCCTTTATATAGACTTTGGTAAGGGCAGGTGTCATTGTGCATGTGCTTTAGTAAAGACATGTGTCGCTATACTGATACAGGTGTAAAAATTAGGATAAGGTTTATCTCTTAATCTACTAGACGCTGACTAGATCAATTTTTATGTCTTCCGATGGCTCCGAGGATCTCCGGTGAATGGTTGTTTTGGGGACGTTATTCTTCCGAGGGGCTATGCTTTTGTTGATACATAATAAGGATTCTCGTACGGGGGTATCATGCTTTAGCACAAGTGTATTCGGGAGTACGGACTGCTGTATATGCCTTCCGAGGGGTTTTATTTCTCTTTTTTGGACTCGGGTCCATTCTTCAATGACCTGGAGTGATCTCCGAGGGCGTAATGTGATCTCTGATGGCGCAATGTGATGTCCGATGGCGTAATGTGATCTCCGATGGCGTAATGTGATCTCCGATGGCGTAATGTGATCTCCGAGGGCGTAATATGATCTCTGAGGGCGTAATATGATCTCCGAGGGCTTGATTTACTCTGATTGAAACCATATCTTCTTGTCTAAGTCCTCGGAATATATTGTCTAGACGTTCTGTTATTCTTTTCCTGGTTATTCTTTGAAGAGTGTTCAGCAAGGAAGTTTTCTTGTAAGTTCATGGGACTCGGGGTCCGTTGTGGTCCCTCTTGGCGCATTGGTGGATATCGCGCGGATCCACCGGAATTTACTCTTTTTCCGATGCCGCGTTGATATCTGTTTTTCACTCACCATTTGACTTTCCAAGGGACGCTTATGTTCCTCTTCGTGTGCTCCTTTGTGCCTCCTTATGTCAGTGACCGAGGGGTAGGGCAACATCCGAATGGGTCTCCTTACTAGGAGTGGGTACATCTCATCGGAAGTACTCGTGACAATAGTATTGTCCATTTATTAATTCCCCGATTAGGATTAACCTTCTTCTTTCCCTTTTATTTATTTTTATGGTTAACACTAGCCCCCCTAAATTTCGATCGCCTTCGTAGAGGCGAGGGAAATTTTATTCATCGTCCTCGGTGAGGCGAAGGGTTAGTTCATGTTTTGGTCTTCAATATATTTATTTTTTGGTATTTTTCCGAGGGAATATGCATATACATTAATTTTAGAAACGGATCATATAGAACTTACCTTATTACTCCTGGGGGTACTGTCCTCACGCACGCGGAGGTTTCGGAGCATTGGTTGCAGATAGCCGTTGATTGGCTTCAAACTTCAAAATATCTGACCGTTGGTAACGGTCAGATTTGTAACGGCGTGGCTGGCGGACGCGGGGGATACGTGGAGCTTTAAATATGCTCCACGTTTTGAGATTTTGTGACCGTTTGTCACTTTCACTCCTATAAATAGGAGAACTATTCACTCCTTTCTTCATTCTCACCAATTTCTCTTTTAGCAATTCATACGAGCAAAAAAGTTTCCTTTCTCTCCACTCTCTTATTTCAATTTTCAGTAAATTCGCAAGCTCTCTATCTCTTTTCAAAAAAAAATCTTCTTTACTACTGCACCAATGGCTTCTTCCACCAACACTGATCCTATTGCCGCCTCTACCTCCTCTGAAGTCACTGCTCCGATTGACTCTTCTGTAAATGTGAGGAGTATTCCGGTGGGGGTAGTTACTCGTAAGCGCAAGGGAGAGGCTGTTGCTGCCGCTGAGAGTGGCGCCGCTTCTTCTAAAAAAGCTAGGGTTCCCAAATCGAAGAAGGCGGCTCCTCGGAATTTTGCCAAAGTGGAGAGGGTTCCCAGTATCGCCACTCGTGAACAGGTTTTGGAGTTATTTACTTCAACTGGGGCTTTCCAAAAGAACATGGTGTTCCAAATTCCGACGAAGGACGAGAGAGCGTGTTATCCTCCTCCGGGTATGTTAACGGTTTATTTTGCTCAAGTGAAATATGGGTGGCGTTCATTTATGCCGCCTTTCTTCTGTGAGGTTTTTAAGGCTTGCAATATCAGCCCGAGTCAAATGGTTCTGAACGGGTTCGCTGCTCTTTGTATTTACGTATTTTGGTGCCAGGTGAATGGGTTAGAGTGTGGGGTAGACCATTTTCTTTCAATTTTTGATGTGGGGGTGTCGCCCGGGGGGGTATCCCTTTTACAATGTTCGCCATCGGGACAACTCGGGGAACTCCACAAAGAGGATTCTGGGTGCGTCAATCACTTCGCACAGCGTTTGGAAGAATAGATATTTTTTTGTGGGACCCGCTAAAGGTGAATGGGATATGCCCTTCGATTGGAGAGAGGGCGTTTCTCCCGTGCATACTTTGGACCCGGAGATAGTTTTATCTCCAGTAATTTCTCAGCACAAGTTGATGGAGTCAGAGGATTTTACGATGTTGTTTGAGACATCAGGACTTCATCATGTGGTTTTTGCCGATGACGCCGTGGAAAAGCCTTTGTCCCTGTCTTCCGAGGCGAGGAATCTTTTTAGTAAGTTCTTTATTTTCCTCTTTTGCTACTTCTCCGAGTATGGTAGTGAATTATACTTATACATGTTTGTCTTTGGGGTGATGCAGAGAAGGTTATGGCAAATTACTATTTGCAGTCGGGTCCGAGGGAACCTACTCTGAGTGGTACTTCCGATGTGCCAGAAGAGGGCGATCATGAAGAAGAAGAGGTTAATGCCCCCGAGGGCGAGCATACGGCTCCGGAGGTGGGAGGAGCTCACGAGGACCATTCTCCCTTGTATATAGATATGACGGGGGTTATCAGAAGTGATGTTCCCTTACGCTAGGTAGCTCCTTCTTCCTCTTGGGCTTTAGTGCCGGTCTCTAGGTCCGATACAAGAGATCTGCCCACTTCTGGATCCGACATAGGAAATTCTCCGAGGGTTTTCGAAGAAGGGATGTTTCCGAGGGCGACTGAGGAAGAATCTGTTCAGAAGACTACAGAGGTGATAGATTTGTCTTCTGATGATCCCTCTCCTGTTTCCAGTTATGAAGTTGAGCCTACACCCATGGAAATTTCTAAATCTGTCCCTCGTGGTAAGTTCTTATGAGTTTTTAACGAAATTTTCCATATCTTCACTGTAGACTTTATTCATGTGCTGATGTTCTCCTTCTTGATACAGAGACTGTGGATAAAGGCAAGGCTCCGATGGTGGAAGAGCCCTCTTTATATGGTAAGCGTTCTTTACATGTCCTTCTCTTCTAGTGATAATTTTTTCTAGTTTCATTCTCTTTCTTACACACAGAGGTTACCTTTTGTAGAGGAATATTTCTTGGCCCAGTTCAGTGTTCCCGAGCAGGAGGCCTCACGAGGGGGTTCCGAGGATACTCAAGGGGAGTTTGATCCCTCTTCCGAGGACAGAGATGTGAAGGAGGGGATCTTGAATTCGTTGCTGGGAGAGACGGGCCCATCCATCGTAGCTGGGGGTTCTCGGGCCGTATTTACTAACTCGGAGGTGGTGACTCCAGTACCGGGAAATACTCCTCTGAGGGGCCACATTCCAGTGACTCTCTCTGTTCCCGTGACTCTATCTCCGAGAGGTCACACTTTTCAGGCGCCCACACCTCCTGGTGGGCCAGAGGGGTATTTCTCGTCTCGGACCATGGGGGAGGCCTATCAGGACATTCTCCAGTTCTTTGCTTCATCTAGTTCAACACCCGCTGAGGGGTATCAATTTCTGTATACCAGTCTTAACTAGTTAGGGCTCATGGTAAGTTTCTTCGCACTAGTCTTCTTAGGGTTGTACGATTTATCCATAATAATTTCTTTTTGTGCTTATTTTTTGTAGATTGGAAAGACTCGGGAAGCAGTTACTGCGGTAGAGGAACGTGGTCTAAAAGATATGAAGGAGGTGGAAGCTCTCCGAGAGCAATTAGCGCCTCTTTTGTCCAAGGATAAGGAGAGTCAGATGAGGGAAAAGGTGCTACTCACAAAAATTTCTAACTACGAGTTCACGCTGCAAGAAGCGGAGAAGACAAACGAGGGCCTGCAACATAGGTTGAACCTGGCGGAGTCTGCCTGTAAGAAGATAGAGGTCTCCGAGAAGGCTGCAATGGCTAAGATAGCCCTTTTGGAGAAGGAAAAATAGGATTCCGAGGGGGTTATTAATGCTCGGATCACTGCTCTCGAGAAAGAGATAGCGGCAGGTTCAGAGAGGGAGAGAAGCCTTCAGGAGACATTGGGTCAGGTCACCGATAGGGCTGAGTCGGCCGAGGGAAAGTTGGCAAACTTCCTTTCTCCCGAGGAGGTGCAGGCTAAGATTGATGCAGCAGTTCAATTTGCTCAACGAGAGATCTCTAGGCAGCACTCGGGAGTCTCCGATACACCTTCTCATGAGCTTTTGACAGGCCATCTTTTGTGGGGCTATTTGGAATGTGCTAGGCTGGCCAAGTCTTTGTTACGGCCGGATGTGGACTTTTCTAAGTCTTTTGACCTTCGCAAATTGAAGAGGCTAACTCCCGATGACTGTCACTACTTTGTGGGGAGGTTTGGGGGTTTACTATCCCCTAGGGATTCTCCTGCACCCTCTCCGATGCGTTCTGCCAGTAGTCCGAGTCCGAGGGCTAGCGATTCTGGGGGGTATTTTCACCAATTTCTCGCCTTGCTCCGCTGGGTACTTCTGCTGAGGAGACGACTCCTTCACACCCTTCTACCGCGGGGGCATAATCTATTCCTTGTAGTTTTTATTTCTTGCTTTTAATAAATGTCTTTTGTACATATTACCTTTTCCGAGGGCTCTTCGGTTTTTGAATAAACCGTCATTTTTCCACCTTTCACTTCTCTACCTTTTGTCTTTATTGTTAAAATTTAATTAAGGAGGATAATGATAAACCACTTAAGGTTGTTGACTAAGTTTATCTCCTAAGTAGGAGGTGTTGTTTTGCATGGCAATGTGAGATACGTGTCACTTTTAATTAAGAAGATTTCTTGACACGTGTTCCTTACTTTATATAATGGGGATCTAATCTTATTTTTCTAATCAAGGGGTGAAGAATATATATGCACTTAGGCCCTTCATCAGTTATGTTTACCACTAACCTCACAATCATAACTAGTTCTTGATCTCCTTATCTTTTCAATTTTGCCAATAATTGTAAGCACAAGGGTAATACTTACTTGAAAAGATGATGCCTCCTTACTATAGGAGAAGTGGTTCAGTTTCATCTTGTGGTTCTTCTCGAGACACTGCTCGGAGTCCTTCTGGACCGTCAAGGGCTCCTCATATTCTCTGTGAGAGTTCCTCTCCGAGGGATAATTTGTCTGGAAATCAGGCGACACTTGGTGCGAGTTCCTCTTTGGGAGTAGCCCGTAGGCTTTCATCTACAAATTCTCGTAGAATAAATCATATTAGGGAGATATTTATGGGTAGGGAGCCATATCCTTTGGCAGATGAGTCTTCGGAATTTGATTTGATTCCTCTTAATCCATCCAGATTGATAGGTAGAGGACGTGTGGGATCCACTACGAGCACGGAGTGCGAGAACTCAGTAAGGTCTCTTTTTATTGGATATAACTTGGATTTTGAAGAATATGACGTGATAGTGCCTTCCGCGGGTCAGAGAGCTTATGCGCCTCCCTCGGGTTATCTGACTGTCTACAACGAACAAATGCGTTGTGGGTTACGAATGTTTTTCCACCCTTTTTTCCAAATACTCTTTCGGTATTGGCAGGTATGTCCGAGTCAGCTAACACCAAGCTCATATAGTCATCTGGTGGGGTATGTCCTGCGTTGCGAGCTTTTAAACCTTCCTATGTCCCATTATCTGGTGGGAACAATATTTGCCCTTCGACCCTGTTCAGAGGGGACTCCCTTTTTTAGCTTGACCTATCGGGACAAGGAGAATATCTTCACTCGTGTATCCAGTATCCACTCTTGTAGAGGGGATTGGAGGCGGAGATTTTTCTTTGTCCGTCCGAGAGGTCAATCAGCCAGGTCATGGGGGGTGCCCATCCGATAGGGTCTAGGATATATTGCTCCCAACACCGAAACCCAAGGCCACGAAAGGGAGGTATTGCTTCACTCAGGACTTTTTTCTGGCTCCTATGACATATCCGGGCTACTAGATTTCCCCGAGGCCCTGATTTTGGCGGGTTTACAAGAGGGGGTGGAGGGGTGTACCCCCCCATCTCGTCCTCTTCACAGTAACTTTTATTTCCGTAAGTTTTTCTGATCACCCTTTATTTGTTCAGCTTGTAAATTCTCTGGGTGTCCTCGGACAGTTTGCACACTGATGTTTTTTGCAGGCGCAGAGATGGGAGCGTTTTCCCTCGGGTCTTCTAACGATGTTTTTCTGGGGCGGGCGTTGCATGGTAGTCCCGGGCTGCCGGAGGTTGGTGGTTCTGATCCACTCGTAAAGGAGGCGATGGTTGATATTTCTTCAGAGGAGGAGGGACTGGAGGCATCGCCTGTAGCAGCCCCCCCAGTAAGCTTTATAATTCCTCTCGGAGTATCGGATCCGAGAGCGGTTCCCTCCCAGACGGACTTTCACATTACTCCAGTAGTGTCACAGCCTTTTCCCCGTAGTTCTGCCGTAGTGAATGTATTAGAAGAGTATCTTCTCTCTCCCGATACGGAGGACTTGCAGCCCCTTGAGGGTGGCCCTGATCGTGTTCCCGCACTACCGCCCGAGGGGAACCCTTCCCTCAGGAGATCTTTCCCCCCCGGGGATAATCAGGATGTTTCTCCTTTCAGATCAGCGGTGGGATTTTGTTGAAACTTTCTCAGTGGTTTATTGAATGTGATGGATTGCGGGCTGATGAAAACCCTTCCGGTATCCGTTCTCCAGGACTTAGCTTGTAAAGACCTGTGTGAGGTATTTCATTTATTTTATCTATTTTATTTACTACTAACCTGTCGCCCGTGTCTGATGTAATTTGCTTTGTTCTTGGGCAGATTTATATGGTGCTAGATGCCCTCGGATCTTACGGAAGCTCTTCTTCTGATCCTGGTTTAGTATATCGTCGTCGGGAGGAGTTAGAGCAAGGTCTCTTAGAGGCTCAAGTTGAGATAACTCAATTGAAGGAAGTTCACGAGTCCACTCAGGAGATCCACAACAATGCGTTACAATCCGAAAGGGATAAAGCGTGGGACTTGGAACGCCGACTGGTGCTCGAGAGAGCTCGTGTATTGAATTTAGAGAAGAGAATAGAGGAGTTACGTGACCAGATGCGGTCCTCGGAAGAGCAACTGACGCAGGCTACGAAGGAAAGAGATGCCCTGAATCAACAAATACTAGGGATAACTCGTGCCCAGGCGGTGGCGTTGGTTATGGCTCGAGTCCAGGCAGTGTTGGAAGTGGTAGGTCCCTCTAGCCTTCGTGAGTCTCTTCAGGGTGAGATGCGTGATTTGGTTTATATAGGCTACCGGTTGTGCCAAGATGCTGTCCAAGCTTTGCCAGAGTTTCCCTCAGGCTTGCTCATTCCGGAACTTAACATTCGTCAGATTTTCGAGGAGCTTCCTTTCTCACCCATTAGGGATTCTGCAGTTCCGATTGTGTTTGTTGATGATCCGGTTTCCCTTTCCGAGGAGCAGCGCCAACGACTTATTCGAGAATGAAAACGCCCTATAGGAGGGGCTTAACTTGTAGAAGGATATTATGTAGTTTAGTTCATAATACGAGGGGCTTTTTTGTTGGGTTGCTAAGATGACTCGTATGTAGAGTTATCCTTTTGTCAAGCAACTCTATTTTCTTTTGTAATGGAACCCTTCGTATATGAATAACTTTTATTATTCATGCATGACTGTTACATTAAGCATAATGCTTTCTAAGGTTGATTGAGTTCCAGGTATTGCGAAGCACTATTCCCTCAGAATCGGCAAGACGATAGGTCACAGGCCCCACAATTTCCGCTATCTTATAGGGTCCTTCCCACCGTGGATAAAGCTTGCCTACATTCCTGGAAGCCCCTACTCGTTTCATTACTAGATCTCCCACTTGAAAGGTTCGGAGCTTTACCTTAGAATTGTAGTATCGTGACATCCGGGTCTTATATTCTTCCACTCGGAGGGCTACTCGGGTTCTCTTTTCTTCGAGTAAATCAAGGGCCAGGGATAGATTTGAGCCATTGGTTACTTCCTCGTATTCCCTGACTCGCCAACTTTCTATGGAGACCTCCGAGGGCAAGACAGCTTCACACCCGTAGGATAGGCTGAAAGGAGTTTTGCCTGTAGCGGCGCTTTGCGTGGTCCGATAGGCCCATAGTATACCGGGTATTTCTTCAACCCACTTGGCTTTGTGCCAATCGAGTCGGGCCTTCATGTTTTTCAAAAGGGTTCTGTTGGTCCTTTCTACCTGTCCATTTGCTTGGGGATACCCCACCGATGCGAAGCGGTGTTTAATCTCCCAATGGTCACATCACTTTTGTAACTCTTGATTTGTGAATTGTAGGCCATTATCACTTACCAAACTCCGAGGAACGCCAAAGCGACATATGATGTTTCTCCATAGGAAGTTGATGACGGCTCCCGCTGTGATCCGAGCTAAGGGTTCCGCTTCTACCCATTTAGTAAAGTAGTCAACGGCTACTAGTAGAAATTTCTTCTGACCGGCGTCAGGAATGAGGGGTCCAACTATATCAATGCCCCATTTGGAAAACGGGTAAGGGGTTAGATGGGGTTCCCACGGGGTCGCGGGTTGATGAACCCGAGGGGCGTAAGCTTGGCATGGTTTACACCTTTTGGCATGGCTTTTACTGTCTTTAGCCATCGTGGGCCAGTAGTAGCCTTGTCGAATCAAGCGTCCGACCATGCTTTCACCGCTAGTATGGCTCCCGCATGTCCCCTCGTGAGTTTCCGCTAAAGCTAGTTGGGCTTCTTCTTCATTAAGGCATCGAGCGTGGGGACACGAGTACGTCCTTCGGAAAAGTATTCCATCTTTGAGGAAGTACCGAATGGTTTTTCTGGACATTATCCGCTGGATACTCTTATCCGAGGAGTATCCCTCGGGATCCTGCAAATAGGCTTTGATAGGAGTCACCTAGCTAGACGAGGGATGTGAGATGGTATTTACCTCTTTGCCTTCACTTTTTTCAGACTCGTTGACATGAAGTAGAGTAATTCTCCGAGTGTGTATGGCGGCTGTTTGAGTAGCCATTTTGGATAAGGCGTCCGCCTCTTGGTTTTCTTTTCGGGGAATTTGAACTATATCATATTCCTCGAACCATTCGAGCCTTTGATGGACAACCCGGAGGTACTCTTGCATTCTTTCTTCTTTTGCTTCATATGATCCTTTGACTTGCTGGACAATCAATTGAGAATCACTATGGAGGAGTATTCTCGTCATTCCTCTTTTCTTTGCTAGTCTCATACCAATAAGGAGAGATTCATACTCAGCTTCATTGTTAGAGAGGGGATAATCTATTCTGATTGCAAAATGGAGCCTTTCATCCTCCCCTTCTTGATTTACAAAAACTATTCCTGCCCCCCCCCCCCCCGTGCGTGCTTACCGAGGACCCATCTACATAAGCGTACCACAATGGTTCTTTCCCCTCGGATCCGATGCCCGTAAGTTCCATTACAAAGTCCGCCAGGACTTGTGCCTTGATGGAGGGTCTCGGAGCGTAAGAAATATCATACTCGGTGAGTTCCACGGCCCATTTTATTAACCTCCCCGATGATTCAGGCTTATTAAGAATTGCCCTTAGGGGATGCTTTGTTAGCACTGTAATCGGGTGGGAAAGAAAGTAGGGGCATAGCTTGTGGGCCGTAGTAACCAATGCTAGGACGAGTTTTTTAGTTAGGGTATACCTGGTCTCGGCTCCGAGGAGGGTTTTGCTGACGTAATATACCGGACGATGTTCTCCATCTTGTTCTTTGACTAAAAAGGCGCTAATAGCCTCTTCTCCGACCGACAGATATAGAAATAACTCTTCTTGAGGTAAAGGTTTTACCAGCAAAGGTGGTTTTAACATGTACCTTTTTAGTTCTCCGAGGGCTTCCTCGCACTGGGGGGTCCATTGAAATTCCTTGACATTTCGAATTATCTTAAAGAAGGGAAGCCCTTTTTCTGCTGACTTGGAGACGAACCGACTCAGCGAGGCCATTCTACCAGTCATCTTTTGAACGTCTTTCACCGTCTTTGGGGTGGGTAATCCCATGATGGCCTCTGCTTTCTTGGGATTTACTTCTATTCCCTTCTCCGTAACCATAAACCCCAAAAAAATTCCTCCTCGGATACCAAAAGAGCATTTTCTAGGGTTAACTTTCATGCCAAAGTTGTTCATAATGACCAACGCTTTCCGTAGGTCCTCGGGATGTTCCTCGGCAGTGTTACTTTTGACTACCTTGTCGTCCACGTAAACTTCTACTGACTTTCCAATAAGTCCTGCGAACATAAGACTTACTAACCTTTGGTAGGTAGCCCCAGCATTTTTTAGCCCAAAGGGCATGACTAGGTAACAAAATGTGTCTGCATCCGTAATGAAGCTAGTTTTATCCTGATCTACTGCCGCCATTGGGATTTGGTTGTATCCCTGGTCTCCATCTAGGGTTGACAGTAGTGCACACCCAGCAGTGGAATCAACTAACTGATCTATGCTCGGTAAGGGATAACAATCTTTTGGGCATGCTTCATTGAGGTTAGTAAAGTCAACACACATCCGCCATCTCCCTCCGTGCTTGGGAACTAATACGACATTAACTAACCACTCAGGATAGATAACTTCCCGAATTTGCTTCAAGTTGAGAAGGCGTTGTATTTCCGAGCGAATGATTTTATTACGCTCGGGTCCTATTTTTCTTTTCTTCTGTTGGACAGGTTTAGCTCTGGGCTTCACATTAAGAAAGTGCTGACATACCTTGTTACTGATTCTCCCGGGCGGTCCTTCTTCCCATGCAAAGAGGTGATGGAATTGCTTGAGGAGGGAAATCAGTTGAACCTCTATTGCTGATGTCATGTGGGTACCCATTTTGATCACCTTCTCAGGGCTTTCTTCTACCAACTCTACCATCTTTAATTCTTCCACAGGTTGGACTCGTGTCTCCTCGGTCTTACGCTTTTTATTGTTTCCGAGGGAAGGTTCGTCTTCTTCCGAGGGGATGGCATTCATGCAACATTCTCTGGCTTTAGATTGACTTCCTCGGACTTCTCCGATTCCGGAAGAGGTGGGGAATTTTACTTTAAGATGCAAGGTAGAGGGGATAGCTTCAAAGGCTCGAATAGATGGTCTCCCACAAATGGCGTTATACGTCCGTGAAGGAGCTTCCACTATCCAAAACTTGATGGGTTCCGTTCTCCGAAGGGCTCCCTTTCCCCATGACATTGGAAGAGTCACAGTTCCGAGGGTATGGCAAGTTTCCCCCGAGAACCCTACCAAGGGGACTTCAGCGGTTTCCAATTTTTCTTGTTTCAGCCCCATAGCAAGATAAGTAGGCAAGAAGAGTACATCCATAGAGCTGCCCGTGTCTATGAGGATCCGTTGGGTTTCATACCCGTAAATAACAGCTGAAATAACTAGTGGGTCTTCGTGAGGGTATATTATACCTGTAAGATCTTCGGGTCCGAAGGTAATGCTAGGCAGCTTTGACTCTTGGACCGAGTAGACTGGGAATCCTTGCTCTGCTCGTCTGGCTTCTTTCAAATACTTCTTCTTTTTACTTTGGGGCGTCATTGAAATTTCACCTCCTTCAATCATATTGATGGTTCGTCCTGACGGGGGATTGTTTTTATAAGAGTCGGGTGGAGGAGGCAAACTTCGATACCCTGTCGTTCTCTCTTGCGAATTTTGTCGACGGTCTTTGGTTCTCTCTTGAGGTCGTAGGCATCCAACTGTCCTTTCTCGTGACCTCCGACTGGGCGTCCTTTCCTCCTCTTCTTCCTCTTCTTCTCTTCGTGATCTCTTCCATACGTTTGTCTTGGGCTCCCCGAGGTTATCTTCCTTAAGGTAATTCTTCAAGTATCCTATTTCTAGGAGACGAAGTATTTCTCTACGAAGGGTGGTACATTCTTCAGTGGTGTGTCCGTAGGTTTTGTGGTATTTGCAATATTTCCCTGTGTTCTTGTTCCGGTTAGGAAATTTAACTGGTAAGGGCCAGTGCAACTCGTTGCTACCTCTCATTATATTGAGCACTTCTGGGGGAGTGATAGTCATCGGAGGTAAGGGCACGGGTCGGAGGAATTTCTTAACCACCCCGCCCTCATCTTTACGTGGAGGAGGTTTTCCCTCTTTACCCTTTTCTTTAGTTTTTGCCTATCTCTCTGCGCGCTCTAGGTGTTCATTATCCTCCTGCTCCATTTGCTTCTTCGTTCATTCCGCCTCTTCCATCAGAATGTGGACTTTCGCCTTTTGCATAAGTTCATTCATATCTGTGACACGATTGCCCATAAGGTATCTGAAGAAATCCCCCGTTCGAAGTCCTTGAGTCAATATGCCTGCCATGATGGTTGGACTAACGTTGGGAACATCAAGCGCTTCGTCCGTGAAGTGCTTTATAAACCCTCGTAGGGGTTCATCCTTTTCTGTTTAATAGTGAAAAGATGTGTGGCGGACTTGGGGTACCTTCGATTGCAAGCAAACTGCCGTACAAACAAATGAGCTAATCGGTCAAAGCTCGTAATAGAACAAGGTGGAAGGTGAGTGAACCACGCATGAGCCCGCCCTCCGAGGGTAACAGGAAACACGCGGCATAACACATGGCCAGGGGCAGAAGATAAGTCCATTCCAACCAGATATTGATGGATATGGTCTTGCGGGTCTCTTCCATCAGCTTCGCCGGTATATAGCGGGATATTGATGGGTCGCATCACCGAGGAGACAGAGGCTGAAGCAATTTCAGGAATGAAAAGAGAGGTTTTGAATGTGGGATCCTCCTCAGGGGCCACGGTCTTCTTGAGGTCGCCCAACATCTCCCCGATACTCCCCGATACTCCAAGGGGCGGGAAATTTCCCCCCGACCCCTCTCTGGGGTCCTTTCAGGACAAACATACCTTCGGGGCGTTTGTCGGGGTTCCTGATGCCAAGGGGTTGAGTTTGGGTTCCGCACCGCCTGGGGTGTATCTCCTTCCGAAGGGAAATTTCTGTCCTCGGGGAATATAGAGGACATGTTTCCGAAATGTTTCCCCCTCCGGGGTGCCCATGTAGCATCTACAAGTCTTTCATAGACAGATCGGGGAATATTAATAAAATCTCTCGTACCTGATTCGTAGTTGGACAGAGTTTCTTCCGAGTCACTGTAATGAACTGGAAGATTGTTACTTTCGAAGAGGTCATCCATCCTAGTCGATGTTTGCTGAATTCTCTCGAGGACAGATATTATGGCGTTCCCACAAACGGCGCCACTTTGTTAACGGGTTTAGAATTATCCCCTATTTAACGGAAGATATTTTTATTTTGGGTTAGAACGCCCTGCCCGTGATTCAGAAACAGTAATAGATGGAAATAATTTGAAAATAACAAGAGATACAAGAATAATCCCTTCATTTATTCACTGAACTTTTCCTCCTTTTATCCCTGTGTGTGTATGAGTGTCCAGTTGAGTTAAGTTTCTTCTATTGATCACCTCCCTTTATATAGACTTTGGTAAGGGCAGGTGTCATTGTGCATGTGCTTTAGTAAAGACATGTGTCGCTATACTGATACAGGTGTAAAAATTAGGATAAGGTTTATCTCTTAATCTACTAGACGCTGACTAGATCAATTTTTATGTCTTCCGATGGCTCCGAGGATCTCCGATGAATGGTTGTTTTGGGGACGTTATTCTTCCGAGGGGCTATGCTTTTGTTGATACATAATTAGGATGCTCGTACGGGGGTATCATGCTTTAGCACAAGTGTATTCGGGAGTAGGGACTGCTGTATATGCCTTCCGAGGGGTTTTATTTCTCTTTTTTGGACTCGGGTCCATTCTTCAATGACCTGGAGTGATCTCCGAGGGCGTAATGTGATCTCTGAAGGCGCAATGTGATCTCCGATGGCGTAATGTGATCTCCGATGGCGTAATGTGATCTCTGATGGCGTAATGTGATCTCCGAGGGCGTAATATGATCTCCGAGGGCGTAATATGATCTCCGAGGGCTTGATTTACTCTGACTGAAACCATATCTTATTGTCTAAGTCCTCGGAATATATTGTCTAGACGTTCTGTTATTCTTTTCCTGGTTTTTCTCTGTGAATAGGTCATCGGGTGATGGTCCGAGGGCAGTTCACATTGAGGAGTGTTCAGCAAGGAAGTTTTCTTGTAAGTTCATGGGACTCGGGGTCCGTTGTGGTCCCTCTTGGCGCATTGGTGGATACCGGAGTCGCGCGGATCCACCGGGATTTACTCTTTTTCTGATGCCGCGTTGATATCTGTTTTTCACTCACCATTTGACTTTCCAAGGGACGCTTATGTTCCTCCTCGTGTGCTCCTTTGTGCCTCCTTATGTCAGTGACCGAGGGGTAGGGCAACATCCGAGTGGGTCTCCTTACTAGGAGTGGGTACATCTCATCGGAAGTACTCGTGACAATAGTATTGTCCATTTATTAATTTCCCGATTAGGATTAACCTTCTTCTTTCCCTTTTATTTATTTTTATGGTTAACACCCATAAAGTAGGCTATCAACGTAAGCCCTGCCTAAATAAACTAGTGCAGAGCCTATTGGTTGAATATCGCATAAAATAGGTCATTGTCGTAAGTCCTACCAAAATAAACTAAGTGAAGAGCCTATTGGGCAAATATCCCATAAAGTAAGCCATTATCGTAAATCCGACTGTTATAAATTAGGTGAAGAGCCTATTGAGTGAAAATCTCATAAAGTAGGTGAGCAATAACAACCCTACCAAATTAAGC
The DNA here is from genome assembly GCA_948329865.1 of Linaria vulgaris. Classification (NCBI taxonomy): domain Eukaryota; kingdom Viridiplantae; phylum Streptophyta; class Magnoliopsida; order Lamiales; family Plantaginaceae; genus Linaria; species Linaria vulgaris. Next base: position 54,370,200 of record OX415249.1, on the reverse strand, counting down.
TAGGTGAGGTGAAAATCCCATAAAGTAAGTGAACGGCAATAGCCCTACTAAATTAAACAAGCGAAAGAGCCTACATGAAGCCTTGTACAAATTGAAAAACAAAATCAAGGAAGGTAGAAAGTGAGATCAAAGAATGAAGAAAGCAAGATCAAGAAAGGAAGAAATCAAGAGAAAGGAATGAAGAAAGCAAGATCAAGGAAGGAAGAAAGCAAAAACAAGGAAGGAAGAACAAAAAAAGAAAAAAAAAAAAAGGAAGGAAGAAAGAAAATTCAAGGAAGGAAGAAAACTATCTTATACAAATTTAAGAACAAAATCAAGGAAGGATGAAAGCAAAAACAAGCAAAGAAGATAGTAGTCTTATGTAAATTAAAGAACAAAAACAAGGAAGATAAGGCAGAAACAAGAACACTTCGTTAATAAAATCAGAGATCCAGAAGAACATATGTCTACCAAAGAAAAGCACCAAATATAAAAAAACAAAACCGTACTTGTTCTAGAAAAGACAAATCAAATGTACCAGAAATAGAAGTTTAAGAGCGAAACAAAGGCAGAAACCAAAAAGTTAGGCCAACAGAGCCTCCTTTAACTATCAAGAAGCCTAGCCATCATTGATAGCATCATCTTTCCCCACAGAAGTAGCACCCTCCACGACTTCTATCACATCAATGTCAAGGCAAAGCCGAAATAAACCAGGTGAAGAACCTATTGGGCGAATATCCCATAAAGTAGGCCAACTAGTAAGCCCTACATATGGGAGCTAGATGACAAATACATTTGACGAATATCCTATAGAGCAGGCTATTTATCTAAGCCATGCAACAACAAATCGCTTCTCTATATGAACTTCAGTCAAATATATAAAGATATGTGGTATAACACGCAGAACAGATAAACATAATATAAAGCACAAACAATCATCGAGAATCCAAAACAAATCGAAGGGCCTTCAAATGCAAGGCATAAGGCTAACGTACAAAAGAAGGAAAATGGATAAGATCTGCACAAGCGCCTAAATAAAAACAACATGGCCATTTACCTCGCTCGTAACCAGCCTACTTAGCAGAAACACATCTTCAACATATTTTAGTTTCAAGACAAAAATCTTTATTTTAAGTGCTTATTGCTAAAAATTCGAGTGGCGTCAAAACTCTAAACATGCTCACTCATGGTAATTGGATGAACGAATTATTATTTATGTTCCCTTAACCTTTTTTTTAAAACGTAAATGCCCAAGTTGGTTCGGGCCTAGTTTTTATGCCCATTATCTTTTAAATTTTCTATCAAAAATGCCCAAAATCGCTTATTCGGTCCAAAATGCCTACGTGGCGGTACCGTCAATAAATTGCTTAGCCTAGTCAATAAAATGCCAATGTCACGTCGTTATTTTTTTTTTGCTCAAAAAACGTTTTTAACCCAACTTGACCCCAACCACAAATTCAAAAATTACCCTTACAATATTTTAAGATTACACTTGCACCCTATAATATATATTCCATAAAACATATTTATTTATATATTAAAAAAATAAGGAAATATATTAGGTGATGGTGGTGGTGATAGATTCGGTAGTGGTGATGTGCGGCGTTGTTGGTGGTGGTGGTGATGGTGATGGTGATGATGATGAAGCTGACGTGGGGCGGCCCAATTTGCAGGGGAGTGGAGCGACGATGGCGAATTTAGGGGAATGGTGGTGCTCCGGCGTGAATGCGATTTTCAGGGGAGATGAAGTGGTGGTGGAGCGATTTGCAGGGGAGTGGAACGGCGGGTGGCGGAGTGGTGGTGCTCCGGCGTGAAGTAGATGACTTTTATTTTTTTATTATATTTTTTGGATTTGTGAAATAATATTATTTTATCTCTTTTGCTATATATATACATATATATTAAGGATTAAATATTTTTTAAGATATAAATAAAAACTTTTTAAGAAATGTATATTATGGCGTTCAAATGTAATTTTAAAGGGTAGTTTTTAAAATTGTGGTTGGTCAAGTTGTGTAATAAGAAGTTGTGTTAAAAATAATTTTAGGGCAAAAAAAATCGTTTTACGGCAAAAAAATAGCAACTTATTGACTATACATAACAACTTATTGATTGTACAGTCATGTAGGCATTTTGGCCCGAATAAGCACTTTGGGTATTTTTGAAAGAGAATTTAAAAGATAGTGGACATAAAAACTAGGTTCAAAAAAACTTAGGCATTTACGTTTCAAAAAAAATGTTGGGGGGAAAAATAATAATTTGTCCGCAATTGGATCATACATCACAGTTTTGATTTATGCTCACGCTTATGCACCATCCTCTACTATGCTCGTAGCCTTACTAAGCGTCTAGTCATAACTCATTAAACTCATCAAGTGCCCCTTATGCACGATGCTTTGCCTCTTCATCATAGAGAGCATGTATAATTATGCCTACAATCCTTTTACGTATAGTTTCCACCTATTGTGGCTCCAACCTATTAATTTCAGAAATAGAAATTATGGCCCTTTGACTATATAAGTTTGCAAGGCGCACGTCTTGTACGACCACCTTCCAAAGTGGGGGACTTATGGTGTGCCATAATTTGGACTTATACAATGATCAATTACAGCGACAAGTTGTAACAACATTGAAATGGACTACACAAACCATATTCAGCGGCCCACACTGGTCATGGCAGTTCGGGCCCACCAAATGTCCCATGAACGAACTCATTTGAGCCCACATTACAAACCTATTAGAGTTGGATCAATTCCATCAACACTCAAGCATATCTAATGAAGTTGAGCCAAGCCCATCAACACCTAAACCTATCCAATGGAGTTAGAGCAAGCCTATTAACAGTCAAGTCCATCCAATGACCCATGAGGTATCTATAAATACCCTCTCCCCTGAAGGAAAAAAATACACATAATTGAGAATCTACTTTCTCTCTCTAGACTTTGAGAGCACAAATCCCGTCCGACGTGACCACGATGTCAGCCACACCATCCAGCACGAATTGGAAGCTTGTCCGACTAGTACGGTCCCACGACATCTCATTCGACATGATCCATCGACCCATCAAGCTCTAGTGCAATGCACCACCAAACACGGATCGACATTTAGAGAAATAATAAAGTATGTTCGCCTTGATTCCCTATACGGATACGTAGGCGCCCTGTCCTAGCCCAAGTTCAGTTTGAAATCAACAAACTCCTAGTTCACATACGATGTTTCACGGTGTAGTTTATCGAACTCAGAGCTAACTCAGTCCCAACACAGAGCTTCAATTAGTCTTACATGGAGTGATTAGTTAGCAGGACGAAATCACCCCGCGTGTCACGGGGCAACTTTAATTTAATCGATTAAAGGGGCACTGTGCGGCCGGTAGCTCTTACTCAAGCTACTTCTGCCTTCTCTTTCGTTGATCGTCGCAATTTCGTTCCTTACGAATGTTTTAGATGAACAACTCAAACTCAATTCAATATCGTGGCAACCATTTATCTAACAACTATAAATAGGAATTGTCGGGTAGGTTATAAGAGCTTTTATTGCTTGAATAACAATTATCTATTACAATGCTTGCTTTCAACTTTCAACTCTCTTCTCCCTACATATGATTTAACTAAAATAAATAATCTCGTCATACGATTTAACTAAAATAAATAATCTCGTCAGCAAGGGACTATGCAAAACTGCTTGGGTGGGACTCAGGCACCCCATACTTCGACTAGGACTTTGCCTTAGTCTTATATAGGACTCGGATCCCACCCAATTACATGTCGACCACTATGCCCATGAAGGGTCCAACTCTTTGCCCACGAAGGGACTTCCAAAGCGTCTTCGATCGGGTCTTCAAAATGGTGTCATGGGCGCCGACGCAAGGCACCGTCCGCCCTTGCGGCTGGGCGCCAGTGCGGGCGACGTTCGACAGGCAGGGCAACGCTCGCGCCCATGACATTCTCCCCCACCTAAGTTAGCAACGTCCCCGGTGCTAACAAAGCCTTGAATGAATCAATGAGCTTATGTGACGCCTTAAGGGTCTTCGCCCGTTCCCATGTGTTCTCCTCACTGCTGCAACCTTTCCACTGCACCAAGTATTCCTCAACGTTTCCTTTTTTTGTTGTTACAACTTGATGATTTAGGAGTTTCCGGCGCTCATCGTTTATAATTCTTCAATTTCATCTCGGGCCGGGTGGGTTGGTTACGTGCCTTGTCCTCCATGTCTGTCGAATAGGGTTGTAGTAGTCCGACATGGAGAACGTTGTGTGCTTTGCACCACGAAGGTAAGGTAACCTGGTAGGCCACTTCACCGACACTTTTAGTGATTGGTAAGGGTTCGATATATTTTTGCATCAATGGTAAGTCTTGGCCTCGTGATACCTTTGATAATCGTGGGTCCAGGACTTTTGCCATCACTAGATCTCTCACTTGGAACACAAACCATATGTGCTGATCCGCGTGCTTTTTCATGCGCCGTTGGGCCCTTTCTAGGTATCCACGGGCTATATCAATGTTACGCTCCCACTCGTTTGAGAATTCGCGAGTGAGAGAAGACTTTGCATTTGGATCGGAATCTACGGTGTGTGGGAGAAGGGGTTGCTGCCCATTTACAATTTCAAAAGGGCTTCGGTTGGTGGTCGAGCTCTTTTGGGCTTTGAAGCACATTTGGGCGGCATCTAACAGTTTCACCCAACTCGTCTGAGTGCCATGAACAAAATGCCGGAGGTATTCCTCCAACATATAATTGAAACGTTCCATCTGCCCATCAAACTATGGGTGGAAACTCGAACTCATGCTCATTTTTAAGCCAAGCAACCGGAATAGCTCGGTCCAAAATACGCAGTGAATCGGGAGTTCCTATCACTGACGATATCCTTCGATAATCCCCAATATTTCATGATATGCTTAAAGAAGAGTTTAGCCGTCTCTTCTGTTGAAACGTATTTAGGGGTCGGGATAAAAGTAGCATACTTAGAGAACCGATCAATTACCACAAAGATCGTCCCCAAGTCGTCTGCCTTAGGTAAACCCGAAATGAAATCCATTGAAACACTCTCCTACGGCCACGTTGGCACCATAAAGGGCTGCAATAGGCCGGCCTTTTTCTGACGATCGGGTTTGTCCTGTTGGCAGACCAAGCAGGTACGTATGTATTCCTCAACATCATCCGCCATCTTGGGCCAGTAATACTCCCGCTAGACAAGTTCTAGCATGAGCTGCTCCCCGGGGTGTCCTGCCCACATCGTATCGTGACATTCAGTCATTAGAAGTTTCCTAAGTTCTCCGCCCTTAAGAACATAGAATCGATTACCCTTGGTCTTTAGCAGAATTGTTGAGCCTTTCCTTGCTCGGCTAACTCGGTCAAAACCGTAGCTTCTGGGTCGCTCACTAGTTGCTCACGGAGTCGATCCTTTATCGATGTCGTCACATCACTTACCGTCATTACCGTTATTTGCTTACCGTCATTACCGTTATTTTCCCCAAGTCGGCCCGACGACTAAGGGCGTCGGCCACTTGGTTATTCGCTCTCGGTCTATACTTAAAGTTAAAATTGAACTCTGACAAGAACTTCTGCCATCTTGCTTGTTTCCCTATCAAGTTCGGATGCGTCAAGAAATGACTAACCGCCTTATTATTGGTTTTCACGACAAATGGGCAACCTAGTAGGTAGTGCTGCCATGTTCACAAACAATGGATTACTGCTAGTAGTTCCTTTTCGTGAACAGAGTAACGTGTTTCCACGTCTTTTAGCTTCCTACTCTCGAAGTCTACCTGGTGCCCCTCTTGCACCAATACTCCCCCAAGTGCGAAGTCAGACGCATCAGTATGAACTTCGAATGCTTTCTGCATATCAGGGAGGGCCAAGACAGGGTCTGAGGTAATCGCTGCCTTCAGCCCTTCAAATGCGGCTTAGCACATGACCGTCCACTCGAAGCCTATCGACTTCTTTAACAAGTCAGTGAGCGATTTAGCCGTAGCCGAATAACCATCCACAAATTTCTGATAATAGTTGGCCAACCCGAGGAATGATCTTAGTTCGTGTGTATCCTTCGGCGGTTGCCAATCTTTTATCGCACATATCTTTTTGAGGTCCATTTAAATCCTTCCCCGCTCAATAATGTGGCCTAGAAAGTCAATCCTTGCTTGAGCGAAGGAGCATTTCGATAGTTTCACATATAGTTCGTTCTCCCTCAAGCGCAAGAATACTCTCCTTAGGTGGACCACGTGTTGCTCCAACATTTCGATATAGAACACAATGTCGTCTAGATACATGACCACAAATTCGTCAATAAACCCTTGTAATACATGGTTCATTAGGGTACTAAATGCTGCGGGGGCATTCGTGAGACCAAAGGGCATAACAAGGAACTCAAAAGCTCCTTATCTCGTATCAAATGTTGTCTTTGGTTCATCACCCTCTTTGATCCTCACTTGCCAATATCCCGACCGCAAATCCATCTTCGTAAAATATTTTACCCGAACTCAGTCTGTCGAAGCAATCCGCCATAAGCGGGATAGGATACCGATTCTTCAAGGTCAGTTTATTCAGTGCCCGATAATCGTAGCACATCCGCAGGGTCCCATCAGCCTTCTTTTGGAATAAGACCAGCGCAACGTAAGGCGACTTTGCTGGTTGAATCAGACCACCATCCAAGAAATCCCTTAGTTGTTTTTGCAGTTCCTCAAGCTCCGGCTGGGACATGGGATAAGGCACCCGAGCCGGCGGCTTGGTGCCCGGAATGAGCCCGATCTCATGATCTACTGTGCGCTGAGGCGGCAATCTTTTAGGCAACTCGTCCGGCAGAACATCCTCAAATTCATTCAAAATATCTTTCACTGGCGCCGGAATAGGCCCAGTTACTTCTTCAATTTCCTTCAGTTTAAGGGTACAAAGAAATGACGGTTCGTCCCTCTTGCACCCTTTTTCGAATTGAAAGGCCGAAAGGCTTTTCCTAAAAGTTTGTTCAAAGACCACTGGATAATACATAGGGTGCTTCCCAGCATCATCAAGCATTCGGCGTGGGGCATAGGGAACGACTTGGTATCCCTTATGAAAACTAGCCCAATAATGAGCTTAAAGTCGTCCATGATCACAACTTGCAAGTCGTGCCTCCCTTCATAAGGTCCCATCTTTAGGCTCACATTCCCGCACATTTCGACCATCGGTTGGGCCGGTGAGTTAACCGCTTTTAACCTCCCAATAGCTCTTTCTATGACCAACCCGAGTCGTCCCACATCCGTGCTTGCTAGATAATTATGGGTGGCCCCCAAGTCAATCATCGCCCTCAGTGGTATGCCGTTAATCTTGACATCCACAAACATCAACGTTCTCTTTTTGGGTCGCTTGGGACTTCTCCCCTTTTTAACCGCGGAGTCCTTGCCCTAGTAGTGAGAGATGGACTCGCACCGCATTGTTAAGGCTCCGAGGTTGTCATCCTCTTCTAAGGGCTCTTCGCCCGCATCCGACTCGTTGTCGAGATTACTTCCCAACTTAGAGGTGGCTGTCTCGCCTTGGAACGTAGATAAGGCATTCAGCAGTCGTTTTCTGGGGCAATCTCGAATCAAATGGGGACCATCACATAGAAAACATCCTCTTCTCGGTTGTAATGTCCCCGTATTTTGAGCTTTCTCTCAATAAGTACTCCATTGGGAGTTTGCGGGTCGGTCTCCCCCACCCTTCCCGGTGTTCGGTTGGAACGTTCTACCGCTTTGGCGTGTGGGTCCATTAGTTGTTCTGCCATGAACATCCTTCTTTTGTTCCCATTCTCGGTCGAACCATGGGACATCCGTAAGATACTCGGCTGCACTTTGGGCCGACGTAAGGTGGTCATTCGTTGTCGTTGCAATTCAAGCCGAGCCCACGGTTTCAAACCTTCTAAAAAGGTGAATAATTTGTCTTTCTCCGACATGTCTCTTATACGAAGGTTTTCACATAGTTTCTTATTGAACCCGTATGCTTCAGTTCTCGTAGGGCCTTTCGAGCATTATACTCTATGTTTTCGAGGAAGAATTGCTGCATGATGGCTTCTTTCAGCCATTCCCACGTATCCAACCGAGTTCGTCCCGCCAACACATCATTATATTTCATTCTCCACCATAACTTGGCATCTTCGACCAAATACATGGTGGTTGTATTGACCTTCTCTTCTTCATCTTCGACATGGGTGGCAACAAAATACTGTTCCATGTCAAAGAGCCAATTTTCTACTTCTCTAGCATCACTCGCGCCCCCATAGTTCTGTGGTTCTGGAACTCGCGAGATTTGCCTAGGGACTAGTTCAGGAGCCCTCACTGGCACGTTACTTACCGCTTTCTATAGTGTTCCCACTTGATGGGTCAGTTCCTCTACCGTTTGCCTCAAATCATTCAACCCCCCAGCACCACCAAGTGCTTCCATGAGAATTTTGCACGCCTCCCTGCATTCTTGCATTTGGGAGTGGAGTTCGACTATTTCTGTCGAGAAATGCTCCATCTTATCGATCTAAGGTTGTCGCAGAACTCTTCCAACGATTCGAGCCTTGCTCGATTCGTCGGTCCCGACTTTTTTGCCGTCTCAAGGGGTGGTCCGCTTGCAATCGACATGTTAGACATCTGCCTCGAACCCGATGGATCATGAGCCGAGGCTCTGATACCACCTATCACGGGGCGACTTTAATTTAATCGATTAAAGGGACACCGTACGGCTGGTAGCTCATACTCAAGCTACTTCCGCTTTCTCTTTCGTTGATCGTTGCAATTTCGTTCCTTACGAACGTTTTAGAGGAACAACTCGAACTCAGTTCAATATTGTGGCAACCATTTATCTAACAAGTATAAATAGGAATTGTCGGGTAGGTTACAAGAGCTTTTATTGCTTGAATAACAATTATCTATTACAATGCTTGCTTTCAACTTTCAACTCTCTTCTCCCTACATACGATTTACTAAAATAAATAATCCAGTCAGCAAGGGACTATGCAAAACTGCTAACTTCTTGGGTGGGACCCGGGTGCCCCATACTTCGACTAAGACTTTGCCTTAGTCTTATATAGGACTCGGATCCCACCCAATTACATGCCGAGCACTATGCCCGCGAAGGGTCCAACTCTTTGCCCACGAAGGGACTTCCGAATCGGGTCTTCAAAATGGTGTCATGGGCGCCGACGCAAGGCGCCGTCCGCCCTTGCGGTTGGGCGCCAGTGCGGGCGACGTTCGACAGGCAGGGCGACGCCCGCGCCCATGATACCGCGTCAAGTTATGTTTTGATGAATCACATATTGGAGTCGTTTCTAAAAACTTGGGAAACATTTCGAAAGTTTGGGTAAGAGTTCCGTAAATCCGTGGAACAAAAGAAGGTATGGAATAGGTATTGCTGTAATATTTATAAGAAGACGTTTTCTTAGTTAAGATTCAATATTTACTAAACTTTTTATCTATCCATGCACTCGATAGAGTTCAAGTGTCGTCTATTTGACTGGGGTGTCAGCTTTAATGGGATAGGAGGCGAATTTGGACTCCTAAATTTCTGTAGGCCTAGATTCGCCTTCTATATTACATACTATTGTTGGTGGCCCGTAATCGCCTCCCATATATGCCTTCTATATGGAAGCATTGGTGTAGTGAATGACACCTAAAAAAGTAACTTAACTTACAAATTAATTGCACAAATTCTAAATGCAAAATCCACAAATTGTTGTAACCTTCTTTAAAATATCATATTGCGAAAGAAAAAAAATTGTTTATCAACATATTTTACAAAATAGAAGATTACATATAATCATGACAATTTGATTTAGCTGTTGTTGAGATACAACAATATAATATATGAGATATATTAATCACTACATCATATATGAATATTTAAGAAAAGTTATGGCAAATTTGGGAAGCGCAACATCTGATTCTCACATGTGATGCACAAAAATATGTTGGGAATGTGATCAGTTTCAGGGATTTGGACACATCGAGTATGCTGCCAAACTTGACATATATCACAACACACCATTCTCTCACCATCATCATCATTAGTTCCACAAATACAATCCACCATAAAATTACTCATCTCGTCCCTTATATTAGTAATAATATGGTCAAGTGCAATTTTACTACCCGGTTTAATTGTCTTAAAGACTAGATCTGATCCTGAAAACCTGATGTTATTGATCGTGGCTGCTGTAAAGTTCTTGAGCCCCAAATACGTTTCTCTAAATATTTTCTCAACTTCAAACTTAAGCTCGTCAAACGTAGCACTATTGTTCAGCACAACACAATGGTATGGCGTCGCAAGTACCTTTTCTTTGTGAGGGATTATTGCGCAATATATCTTTTGCTTATAATCCGTCATATGATCATCGTTGTGATTGCACTCAAAATCTCCACTATATTGTTTAACAAAGTGCTTGATATCAAGAATGATTCTGGAGGCCACGGAAACTGTATCATCAAACACACCGCCAATATTAGTAGTAGTAGTCCCTTGGAGATGAATATATTGATACATGTAAGAAATGTCTTTGATTAGTTGAGGCCAAGATATTTTTGTGGGATTCATGAGTAAATGTTGTTGTTGGTGGTTGGGAGAAACATCTTCCAAACAATATTCTAAGACTTTAGTAACCGGATTCAAGCATCGTCGCACAAAGTAATTCCCCACAATATGATTCCCCAAAGACTTGAGCACAAAATCTAGCAAACCAGTGTCGCCAATATAAGCACGAGAGACGTCTCTTACGTGTTGTCTAGACACCCACCTAAATTGAGCTTGTTTTAAGGCTTGTACGACCACATGAACGGCCATTTCCACACGCTTAGGAGACCATCTACAAGATGCATCTGACATGATCCCTGCAGGATAGCGATGGTGATGACGATCCCCTGATGGAACAAATTGGAGTTTGAGTTGTAACATGAAATGAAACAAATCACCTAGGGTGGTGCAGTTGGACAACGTTTGATAACGTGAAAGTATTATTTGTATTTCATTCTTATTATTATGATGAAAGCCTGTTGGTAAGGTACTCAACGGTATGTCTCTAATGGCTTTAACTGCAGATTGATACATTTGTTGATCGATGCCAAAGCTTCCACGTCCAAATGTATACCCCCAACGACCAAACCAGGGTTTATCATACGCCACCGTGTGAAGTAATCGTAGGTTCATGCCTTTCTTCAGAGCCACGTCTTTCAAGCTCACTTTCCTACAACATATCCACCAATGTTACGCGCACTCATAGAAATATATGTATTTTGTGTCTATCTCTAAGCCGCATTATGTGTGAAAAAACACATAATTACTGAATACACAACTACTCACATGAAAATTAATAAAATATTCTCATCCTCTACCGCTAGTAACAATAGTCTCCAGCTGATCAAAAAAAAAATAGTCTCCATGTGGGTAATTAATCTGTTAAAAAAATGTGGGTAATTAATCCGCGCGTGAGTTAAGAGTATTGTCTGACTAACTAATATATTATAGTTAAACATTCGCAATATGGGCATTTTGTAAATTTTATATCTTGTTAGATCAATTAATTACCACGTACTGTGAAAATTGGTTGTTCACTCTTTTACTAAGTTCATTTTAAAGAATGTGATATTCCATTTTCTTTTCATATATTCATATCCATTCCATGATTATGACCAATTTGCAAACAAAAAATTAAGAACACTCATTGTGCACATATATTGGACTGTACGTAATAACATGGTGATTAAATTATATAAATTTTCAAAGGAACTTCAGTGCAATATCCAGAAGTTATAAATCAATTAATTAAGTGAATCAAATTAAAAAACATAATAAATATGTAATGATGAGAGAGAGGGGGGAGAGAGAGCCTTAGTTGATTGTCCTTGATAATTAGATTGGGATACACAAACCTTGCCCTTAATCTGGAGCACAAACGGTCCCAAAAATCCATGATTTGATAACCTGCGAGGTCCGACCCATTTTCGAAACCATTAATATACTGTAAATGGCCAAATCCGTTGCTATGGAACACACCGTACATGTTGTGATCACGATGATCTCCAAGCAATTGATCAATACTCACACTCGTCGACTTGCAGTTTTCTCCCTGTACTGAATTATAGCCAACGATCTTGGATGACAATACAAAATGGTATTTCTTATTGCATGTCATGTGATTTCCCCAACCTGAGCTACGTATGTACATATATACATTTTAATCACAATGTCAATCACAATCTAAAATGAAATTGGTAATATTAATATGGACATAATAATTAATTTGTTCATTACTGCATTGAAAACTGTGACTTTTTACACCTGATCAAACATACGTAACAGTTGACACGGCATGCACCTAAATTGGATTGATAAATGTATATTCTTCTCTGCATTCATTGAACATCTATATAACGTGTGCAACATGAACTTAATTATTTTACCTATATATTTGCAGTGTTTGCACTTAAGGTCGTGGTAATAATGAGGTGATAAGTGATCAATCAACTCTTCAATGACAAAGAGAGTCAAACTATTATGCACCAGCAAGGGATGTCGACGACCATGCTCAAGTTGAAACGACCAGATGGTCATCATTGCTGTTGATCCACTAGTACTACTTTTTTCCACCTGCACACCAAAATCCAAAAGGGCTCTAACATTTTCATGAAAAGAGCCACTGAACTCTACGGGATAGCCTCTTTCACCGAACGTCGCAAATTTATAAACTAATCTTTCTTCTAATCTCTTTCTCTTTTTGCAACCATGAAAATGATCATTAGACATGTTCATCATCAGAAGTTGAATGTAAACAGAATCAGTTCTTGTATATATATTGCTAGCTTAATTGGTTGTCACGCTTATTGTACCATCCAATATATCCTCTTTAAGTTAAAGAAGAAACATAAAACGAATAGTACGCTGTAGGTTTATACAAAAGTGGCTCACTATTTGCATGATTATAGTCCATACTGGAAATTACCCGTTCCTTCTTAGAAAATATCCCTCAACAAGACTAGAGGGTAAAAAGACATGAGTTTTCCACAGTTAATTAATTAATGACACCATGCTTCTGGTCATGCATATTAAAATTTATGGTGTCCCGACAATTTATTTGGTAAAGGTGAGACACACTCCGAACCTAACATACCAATATTAACTGTTTGTTGGTCAACAACCACCAATACCTCATTTGCTTTTAGAAGAATATTTGATAATATGAGTTACAATAAATATGAGTGCTATTTTGGTGTCTATTACATTTTTTGTACTAAACTAAAAAAAGTACCACAAATCTTCATCAGATTTGATTGTCAACAATGTTGGTTTGTGGTATTTCAATCCCCTTAAATATCATTTGCAAGATAAAGAAAGGTCAACCGGTGTTTACGAGGAGAGGAATGATATTGCATAGTCCACGTTTCAAGAACTTGTTTAGCTTTGTGCATATGAAAAATGCACCATTGTGATAGAGCTAATAATATCAAAGAAAATTGATGTGGAAGGTACACAATCAGTTATACCAAATCAGTTATACCAGGACAATTACAATATATATGTAGGTAAGTTTACTATTTTGTTTTTCAGAAAAAATAATAAAATAATATATAGTATAGAAACAAAGAATACAGTGTGAGAACCTTTTTATTCATATACTTGAAATTAAGAAACTAGATTGAATACCAAACATCATTCAGGCAATTATTAAATAACAATAAGCATATGTCCTACTAATCAAGATATAAAACATTGTAAAATTTGTTACAAACTATTTATACTAGCATGATACTCCCTCCATGTGCATTAATATCACAAGAAACAAAATAAATTCAAATAATATCCTTTCCATGTGTGTGCAACGGTATTTGGTGGTGTTTTTTAAAACTTAGAAGGTGTTTGGAGGTGTTTTTTTAAAGAAAAAAAAAGAGTGTGTTTATGGATATTTTAATAACATTTGAGATTGTTTGGGGGTATTTTTTTAGAATATGGAGGTATTTGGGTGTGTTTTCGAATTATGAGAAGTTAGTGTGTTGTTTGGGGGCATTTCTAAAAAATTGAAGATATTTTGGGGTGTTTACAAATTATGAGAAGTATTTTGGTGTTTGGGGGTATTTTCTAAACTTTTGGGTGTATATTCCGAATTTATAAAATATTGCTTAAGTTATCCTCCCAAAGTATGACGTTTTAAATCGAATTTTGTGTTTTTGAAACTAGGACGAAATATTATTTTTGCCCCATAACTCTTTTTTGTCAAACTTAAATGCCCTTTTTTCGGGCCTGTTTAAATGCCCCATAACATAGAAATTTTCTATCAAAAATGTCCAAAATCACTTATTCGGGATAAAAATCCTACGTGGCAGTACAATCAACAAAGCGCGTTGCCTAGTCAATAAAACGTTTTAATTCAAACCCTTATATTATCTTAAAATTAAACTCTTACCCCATAATTTATATTCTCCTCTTTCCTACATTTTCTAAAATTGCACTTTTACCCCCATAAGTTCTATTTCTAGTTTTTGAAAACAACAAAGAAAAAATTAAAAATAAAATAATAAATCCAAAATACTTCATCTTCTTCATAATGCACCCCCCCCCCCCCCCCCCCCCGCCAACCACTCTTCACGTCGAAATCCACCATTTCTCCGGTAAAATTGCTTCAACGGCTCCCTAAATCGCGCCGCCACCACTTCCTGGCAAATCGCGCCAATTCTTGATCTCTGTAATTAAAAGACAAGAAAAGATCACAAAATAAAATTGAGTAAATTTAAAGTACAATTTGTGGTTCAATATATATTTGATCCTGTGATTCAATTCTAGAACAAATAATCTTGAAAATTGGTTGCTTGAAAGTGGATTTGATTTTGATCTCTTCCACATGTATTTGAGTTGAACGTTAATCCAAGGGCTTTTCTCGGCAGAAGTACGATCTTCAAAAATGGTTTTTAGATGGAATTGAGACTTGACGGTCGATTGAAATGAGTTCTTTACGAAGAACACCTTGAAAATTGTTGAATAATGTCTTGAAGATTGTTGAGCTTTGATATGGAGGTTTCTAGCATTTGGGCCCATGCTGGGCCACGGCCCATGAACGAGCATATTGGGGATCAAACCCGATATGACATCGAATGTAGGATTCGATATAGGCCAGCCACGCCTATAAATATCCTGCCCCGCACGCTGAGAAAAGCAATTAATTCTCCACCTCGGTCCTCCCGCATCACATCAAATAGAGATATTCGACATTATACCCGACATAGACATTCGATATAGTCATGCCCACGTCATCACTCAGCCTCCTATAACGACCTCATCCCCGACGTCATATCGAGACTCATCGTCGACGTTGCATCGAGACTCATCCCCGACGTCATATCGAGACTCATCACCGACGTCATATCGAGACTCATCCCCGACGTCATATCGAGACTCATCCCCGACCTCGAGCAACAGGTTTCGGACCAAGTCTACGCGAGATACCTAGCGTAGGCCTGATTTGAGATAGACTCGTTGTATTGCTAGACTATTCACTTGTAACCGACACTCATATATATATAAAACGATCTATCGCCAAATCAGTGGCGCCGTCTGTGGGAACCAAGGTTCTCTAGATCGGGAGCTCATCAGACGAGATGTCAGGGAAGAGGCAGCGAAGTATCAAGGGGCAAGAACTGAACAAGATAGATCCCAATGTGACGAAGAGTGGCAAGAGGTCGAGGCTTGATCATAAGGGGCAATGCGCCGAGATAGAAAGGGCAGTTATTCCTTATCAGAATGAACCGAGAATGGATCCGGCGAGAGATTTTATCACGATAGAGATCGACCCGAAACAACCGAGCACACATTGAAGATATGAGCTACAATGTCGCCTGATATTCGGAAGGCGTTGATTGAATGCTTAAAAAGGAATGTCGATATATTTGCCTGGAGCGATTCTGACTTGATTGGAATCGACCCAAAGATTATAGAGCATAAGCTGAATGTTGATCCACGGGCCAAACCAATACGACAGAAGAAAATGAATTTTAGCAAGGAGAAGAGCGAGGCAGCAGAGAAAGAGGTTGTGGAAAAGCTTAAGGCAGGACATATTTATGAATTGCGTTATTCGGAGTGGCTCAGCAATATCGTCCTAGTTCTGAAGAAAGCAGCAGAGTGGAGAATGTGCGTGGATTACAAAGACTTGAACAAGCATTGTCCACGGGATCCTTTCCCGTTGCCAAGGATCAATCTTCTAGTAGATTCAACATCCGGGTGCGCCCTATTTAGTTTCATGGATGCCAAGAGCGGGTTCCACCAAATTTTTATGGCAACGGAGGATCAACCGAAAACAGCCTTTGTTACGGACACGGGTGTGTAATGTTATCGTGTAATGCCTTTCGGTCTGAGGAACGCCGGAGCAACGTTCCAGAGATTGGTGGCGAGGATGTTTTACAACCTAATAGGAAAGTCGATGGAGGTATACGTGGACGATATTTTGATCAAAAGTTTGAGGGCACAGGATCACGTAGAGCATTTGGAGGAATCGTTTGCCATTATGAGAAACTATGGGATGAAGCTCAACCCCAAGAAGTGCACATTCGGAGTGGCAGCAGGAAAATTTCTGGGATATATGGTTAACGAGCGCGGAATTGAAGCCAACCCAGATAAGATAGAGGCCGTGTTGAATCTCGCCTCCCCACGCTCGGTACGGGATGTGCAGTGCCTTTTGGGGCGTATAACAGCCTTGGGACGTTTTATTGCTACCTCAGCAGAGCGGAGTCTTCCTTTCTTCAAAATCTTGAAGAAGGCCAAGGACTTCCAGTGGACCGAAGAGTGCGAAAGAGTGTTCCAACAGTTCAAGAAGTATCTGGTGGCACCACCACTCTTGGCGAAACCAGATCCAAGGGAGACACTTTATCTATATCTGGCGGTCTCCGCCAACGCCATTAGCACAGTATTAGTGAAAGAAGCAAACGGAAAGCAATCTCCAATTCATTACGTCAGTCGTGTTCTTCACGGAGCAGAAAAGAATTATCTGCAAATTGAACTATTTGCCTTGGCCGTCGTCATGACGGCTCGTAAGTTGAAACCTTATTTCCAAGCTCACCCAGTAGTGGTCATGACAGACAGACCGCTCCGCCAGATCATGACCAATCCTGATACCTCGGGAAGACTGGTAAAATGGGCCATAGAATTGGGCGAATTTGGGATCGAATATCGTCCCCGTACGGCCATTAAAGCACAGGTGCTAGCCGATTTTATGGCGAAGGCACTAGGTAACAGCTTAGACTATTCATGCCACCATATATTTCCTGTAAGCCAGGACCCTGGTCCCAGTTCGAGAACCGCAGCATGGCTACTTCATGTGGATGGCTCCTCCACAGCAAACGGCGGGGGAGCAGGAATTCACCTGGTGTCCCCAGATCGTAGGGAATTTGATTTTGCTATCAGTCTGAACTTTCCTGTAACGAACAACGAGGCGGAATATGAGGCAGTTATGGCAGGAATCAGAATGGCTAAGACCCTCTGTTCGGATCATCTGGAAGTCTTCACGGATTCACAGTTAGTGGCTAACCATTTCTCGGGATTCTTCGAAGCAAAGCAAGAAACCATGGTTTTATACTTGGCAAAGTTGAAGGAATTGGCGGCCGAGTTCACTACATTCAATCTGACACAGATACCTCGATCGGAAAATGCAAAGGCCGATGCTTTATCGAAATTCGCTAGTTCTTCAGATATTTTTGTGGAAAAGCGTGTGACTTTGCTGACCACCTCTAGGCCTGCGATCGGAGTGACTAAGGCCAACAAAAAATGGGCCGACGTGGAGTTTATTTTTCCTATCGCAAGTACGCCGTGTTGGAAGGATGAGATATATGATTACCTCTCAAACGGAACTCTCCCGGCCGACCTTACCGCCCAAAGACGACTGAAGCACAAGTCATACAGGTTCACCATTTACCAGGGCGAACTCTATAAGAGATCTTTTGAAGGCCCGCTGCTGAGGTGCGTATCACCAAAGGACGCCCAGTACATACTGAGGGAGATACACGCAGGTAGTTGCAGAAATCATTCAAGAGGGAGAGCGTTAGCCCAGAAAATATTAAGACAGGGATATTTTTGGCCAACGATACGACAAGACGCCACCCTGTACTGCCGCAATTGTGAGAATTGCCAGTACCACGCCAAACTGATACACAGGCCAGCTGTACTGATGCAGCCCCTAGAGATCACTTGCCCATTTGATCAGTGGGGAATCGATATAGTTGGTCCCCTACCAATGGCCAGAGGTCAGAAGAAATTTCTCTTAGTAGCAGTAGAATACTTTACGAAATGGGTGGAGGCTGAAGCTTTAATGCACATCACGGAGAAAAATATGATAGACTTTGTCTGGAAGAACATCGTATGTCGCTTTGGACTACCCCGAGTTTTGGTATCGGACAATGGTACCCATTTCAGAGGGAAGACAATGGTTGCATGGTGCAAAGAATTAAAAATATCCCAGCATTTTGTTGCGGTATCCCACCCACAGGCAAATGGACAAGTGGAGTCCACCAACAAGACTCTTAAACAATATTTGGAACGGTGACTACACGCCACCGAAAGGAGTTGGATCGACAAACTGTCAGGTATTTTATGGGCATATAGGACTACACCCAGAACATCCACAGGAGAGGCACCGTTTACTCTAGTATACGGGTCCGAGGCAGTACTCCCAGTTGAGATTGGCATGCCAACATACAGAATAGCGGAATATGACCCGCAGCACGCTGCACGACTGCGAAAAATGGACTTAGAAATGATTGGTTCCACAAGAGAGCAAGCTTACCAATGGACGGTGGCCTTCAAAGCAGCGATGGCCAAAAGTTTCGATAAACGAGTGCACCTTTGAAGCTTTCAAGTGGGTGACTTGGTGTTGAAAAGTGTGAAAGCAAGTAAACACGTTGGGAAACTACAAGCTAATTGGGATGGCCCCTACAGGGTCACCCACGCCAACGCAAAAGGTTATTATTATCTCGAAGACATGCATGGCGAGCCCCTTCCCAGGCCATGGAACGTGCAACACCTTAGGTGTTTTTATTCTTAAGAAATTCAGCATTTCAATCACTATTAGCAATGTAAAGAACTACGCGAGGCTTGATTCCCTGCACGGGATACGTAGGCAACTGGATACGGTTCAGCACCAATCTATCGCTAAAACTAGCATGATAAGGGGGAAGGCTCCTACCCAGAGGCAGTAACGGGTCACCTACAACGAGAAGACTATCTCTTGTAATAACGGGGTCGATCATAAAACGGTAGCGGGTTCCCTGTGATAACGGGATGCGCCCCTACCCACGAGAAAAAATATCCCCTGTGATAACGGGGTCGATCATAAAATGGTAGCGGGTTCCCTGTGATAACGGGATGCGCCCCTACCCACAAGAAAAAATATCCTCTGTGATAACAGGGTCGATCATAAAACTGTAGCGGGTTCCCTGTGATAACGGGATGCGCCCCTACCCACAAGAAAAATATCCCCTGTGATAACGGGGTCGATCATAAAACGATAGCGGGTTCCCTGTGATGATGGGATGCGCCCCTACCCACGAGAAAAATATCCCATGTGATAACGGGTCGATCATAAAACGGTAGCGGTTTCCCTGTGATAACGGGATGCGCCCCTACCCACAAGAAAAAATATTCCATGTGATAACGGGGTCGATCATAAAACGGTAGCGGGTTCCCTGTGATAACGGGATGTGCCCCTACCCACGAGAAAAATATCCCCTGTGATAACGGGGTCGATCATAAAACGGTAGCAGGTTCCCTGTGATAACGGGATGCGCCCCTACCCACCAGAAAAATATCCCTTGTGATAACGGGGTCGATCATAAAATGGTAGCGGGCTCCCTGTGATAACGGGATGCGCCCCTACCCACAAGAAAAAATATCCCCTGTAATAACGAAGTCGATCATAAAACGGTAGCGGTTTCCCTGTGATAACGGGATGCGCCCCTACCCACAAGAAAAATATCCCATGTGATAACGGGGTCGATCATAAAACGATAGAGGGTTCCCTGTGATAACGGGATGCACCCCTACCCACAAGAAAAAATATCCCATGTAATAACGGGGTCGATCATAAAACGGTAGCGGTTTCCCTGTGATAACGAGATGCGCCCCTACCCACAAGAAAAATATCCCTTGTGATAACGGGGTCGATCATAAAATGATAGCGGGTTTCCTGTGATAACGGGATGCGCCCCTACCCACAAGAAAAAATATCCCCTGTGATAACGGGGTCGATCATAAAACGATAGCGGGTTGCCTGTGATAACGGGACGAACCCCTACCCACAAGAAAAACATACTATGTCATAAAGGGATGGTTCTCACTCATGAGTGATAACAAATCACCTACCAAAGATAAGGCAATTCTATGCCCATAACACCAGACATTCATCAGGCTATCACAACTACTATATCACAAGGATAGAATATTCATGATCTCAGAAAGAAGTGCACAAGATAGGATTTCTGCAAGTAAAACGCCTTTCATTAAACATCATGAAAGCGGCTCCCAGTCAATAGCATGGGGCACACTTCACATAGAAATAACTGCTACAATATCAAAAAATGTCACCAGCCGACAACACAACTACATATCGTAAAGAAACTCGTTACTCGCGAGATCAGTGAATAACTCGGCCCGAATACCGTCCCGATGAAAGGGCCCAAGCCCTGATACATTCATTTCAAATTCGGGGAATTTCCAGGGCTCGGCACAAATATTTTCAGCAAGTTCATCCATTCCCCGGGGAGACAAAACCTCTGGGTATTTACTCCATTTCGGACTACTACTTTCTGGATCAGGTGACAACCGGGAATACCGCATCGCACGGGGGACCCTATAACGTTCCCTAACGTACGGTCCTGCGACAACCCAGACGGGCGCCCTTCCGCCATAAGGCTCGATAGTCCCACTCATATCAGCCCCGACGGGGGTACCACCATATGATGGGGGAGAGCCATCGAAGTTAAAATCACTATCCCTTATAGAACTACCAGCACCTGCCTTGGTATGAGGCGAAGATACAATTACCCCCGTTGCGAGCCAAAGTTTCGGTTAATTTCGCATTCTGAATTTCCAAATTTTCGAGGGACTCTCGATACGCATTGCGTTCACGCTCTAACCTAAGATTACTGGCACGTAAGCGTTGGGTCTCAGCCTAGCTTCTAGCCAATTCCTTCTTCATCTCCTCTTCAGCGACTAAGGCCTTCTAGGCTTCGCCACGGGCAATGCATTTCTGAGTCTCAGCAGCACGAGTCCGGCTGTTAGCACGATCACGACTAATCTCACTACGCGCAATCATCGCGTGCGGTTCTTTCACCAAAGCATCGTGACGAGTCTGCACCTCCCCAAGCAGCATGTAATCTCTGCACAATTCGTGGAATGTGTGCCCAAACTGCCAAGGAACCGAATAATCATTAGTAAAAGAATAAGAAGGTATGAACATTAATAACAACCTACAAACAAAAGGGCAAGCTCCTTACTGTATATAGCAGCATCAGACATATATGTGGTGCTAATTCCACCCCCAGATCTCGGCACAGTTCAGAAGGATCAAAATTTCCATAAATAGTTGCCAAGCCTCGGATAGCATCCTCTTCACGGATATTATTATTCCCAATCCGCATAATTAACCGTTCCGAAAGAGGATCACAGAGAAAAGAGTAATCTTCCCTCAATGGCTCTCTACTTTCAGATGGTTTCTCGGTATCAGTATTACCAGGGGATGCCGCAGTACGCTTTGCGGCCAAAATAGACGAGCTCGGAACGGCCGACACAGGAGGAACCTCATCAAAACTTTTTTCATCCGGATCAAGCTCCCCACTCCCGGCGCCAGGCGACACCGCGAAATGATGCGGGTCAGAATAAGAACTTTCCCCAAGCCCCCGTTTCGATGCCTCAAAACGAGCCCCAGCCCGGGGATGCCAATAATTAGCCGGTGCGCCTTCTGGCGGCAGAGTGACTTTGACCCGGGGAGGGTTAGCAGCCATACGTTGATGGGAAGCATGATCCACGGTCATAGCATTAATTCTATCCTCTTCTAACCGAATACCTTCCGCTATGGCAGTGCGATCTCCAACAATAACACTCCCACCATAAATATTTGACTGCATTATGAGATACTTATCAGGGAACCGAGAGTTCCGTTCATGGAGACGGACTCGGGGTAACATTAGATTGGAGGAAATTCCAGAGACTTGCACCAAACCATCATCTAATAACGCGTCCCTCGCAGAAGTTTCAGAATCAGAGGATTTGTCGTCTGACACAACGAAAGCATTTCGCCTAGCAGGGCCAGCTTCATAATACTGCGGCGAGACAACAAGTTTTTTCTTCGGAGATTTCTTACCACGAACCATCCTTAAGCAAAACAATTAAGGCGGTTTATTGCAAAAACGCGCAGAATATCGAAGCAATGTCGAAATATATATCGAAAGCTATATCGAAGAAGATATCGGGGAAAGTTACCGATATCAAATTCGACGTGGTCCCGACAGTGACAACACGGGGAAATAAAATAAGGGAAGGATGACACAGCAGGGACCCGACTTTCATAAACAAAAAAAAGCTGGAGCCCGCAGCATTAAATGCGCCACATCGGGGATTACATCGAAATTCATATTCGACGTGACTATAGACATGAGTTCACCGTACCAGCAAGAAACGGCACTACGCGTGACAGAGGGCTCGAAATTCTTGTATTCGTATGTGCAAGATCATGTCTTTTTAAACAACTTAGAGTTCAAACGAGGACCTCATGCAATGCGGTAACCGCACTGCATGAGGCGCACACAACTAGTTCCAAGTGCACTTCCCACATTTTCGATTTCCGTCCTTCGAACTGGGGGGATGTGAGGTACAGGTAACCCGAAAAATCAAAACTAAATTTGCGAATTCATTATCCCTAGGATAATAATCCCCAAATTGGGGGACTACATGATATGGAGGTTTCTAGCATTTGGGCCCATGCTGGGCCACGGACCATGAACGAGCATATCGGGGATCAAACCCGATATGACATCGAATGTAGGATTCGATATAGGCCAGTCGCGCCTATAAATATCCTGCCCCGCACGCTGAGAAAAGCAATTAATTCTCCACCTCGGTCCTCCCTCATCACATCGAATAGAGATATTCGACATTATACCCGACATAGACATTCGATATAGTCTTGCCCACGTCATCACTCAGCCTCCTATAACGACCTCATCCCCGACGTCATATCGAGACTCATCGCCGACATTGCATCGAGACTCATCCCCGACGTCATATCGAGACTCATCACCGACGTCATATCGAGACTGATCCCTGACGTCATATCGAGACTCATCCCCGACCTCGAGCAACAGGTTCCGGACCAAGTCTACGCGATATACCTAGCGTATGCCTGATTTGAGATAGACTCGTTGTATTGCTAGACTATTCACTTGTAACCGACACTCATATATATATAAAATGATCTATCGCCAAATCAAGCTTATTGGAGAGAATTTGTTAAACTTCCTTGCTCTGAATGCTTGAATGTTGAGTTGTGTTTTTTTTTTTTTTGTTCAAGACCACCCCTAATTTATAGTTGTGGAGTGAATATCAATTAGAATCTCTTGATGAGATGAACGATAGTGATCGCGTCTAAAATTTTTCGATTTGGAAGACTTTATCGAAGTGAATCTTCTTTCCATCTCTTGAAGATTGAGACTTGGTGGAGAATTTTTTACTTGTGTTGAGATTTGGTGGAGAATTGTTTCCATATCTTGAAGATTGAGACTTGGAGGAGAAGGCTTTCCATGTGTTGAGATTTGATGAGCAATTATTTCCTTGTCTTAAGATTTAATTAATGTGTTTATTTTAATCTTTTAAAATATTAGGATTAAATAATATATATTTTGTATTTCTTGCATCTTAAAAGTTACCATCATTTAATTTAATTAGACACAAAATTAATGTGTCTACACACCACTCTCTAAATCGCGCCACTACCATCACTAAAAATTTGCCCCTATCGAAACGCGCCACCACCATTCCTCCATCAAATCGCGCCACCACTCCCCTGCAACTCCTCTTCCCGACTCCTTCTCCTCGGAGCCCCGAATGCATCGCTAATTTGTGCGAAAATAAAAAACCCAAAATCGAAAATCATATTGGGTCATGGTGGTTGTGGTGATAGATTTGGTGGCGGTGGGGTGGGCAGCGTTGGTGACGTTGGTGAAGATGATGATTTTGATGATGTCCACCATTGTTGGTGACTTGGTTGGGGGGGGAGCATTACGGGTGGTGATGATTGTTGAAGATGATGAGGGTTTTTTTTTTGTATTTATTTATGTTGTTTTTTAAATTTTTATAAATTGTTAAAATATTTATTATTTTTACAAATAGATTTCAAGATATAAAAAGAAATGTATTTATACATGTTTTGGGGTGTCAAAGTGCATTTTATGATGGGGTGCTAGTATAATTTTTAAAATCACAAGGGTTTGTGTAAAAAAATATTTTTTGGCTCAAAAAAGATGACTTGGCACGGCGTTTTTTTTGACTGTACGACATGATTTGTTGACTGTACAGCCACGTAGGATTTTTAGCCCGAATAAGCCATTTTGGACATTTTTATAAGAAAAAATTAAAAGATATGGGGCATTTATTCTAGGCCCGAAAAAATGGCATTTAAGTTTGAAAAAAAATAAGGGACAGAAATAATAATTTATCCTTGAAAGTTGAAACTATAGACCTCGTCGTATTTTAAAAAAAAAGGTTGGACCCTTTGTACAAAGTTTTATAGGTTAGGTAAAACATTGTAAATGCCTCAACAAATGTGGTCTATTTCTGGCTTTTCCCCATAAATAAAACATATATATGTATACAACTCTTAATAGTATAAAGAGGCTCACTTCACTTTCCACTACATAAAATAGGTCCACGGCAGCACAGCTTCTCCATGCCTTAACATATATTATAATTAGAAACGCTGGCACACAGTCCCCGCGCGATTGAGAATTTTATAAAATTTGTATGGTGAACAAAATAACTTAAATAAGACAAGATTAAATAAGATAGAGAATTTATCTAGAAAGTTCAAATTTTGAGAAACTAAATCACCAATCACCAATCACCATGATTATTGTAGTTAAAGATTTTGCTTAAATTTTAAGGCTATATTAGAAACTTAATAAAAACAATATTGTGTCAGTATTGAAGTTATAAGGCTAAAACTGGAAATTAAAAATTTGGTATCACAGTTTGTCTTTCTTTATATAATATCTCTATATAATAGTATAGATAACTTTTAATTTACATATATATAAAACTAGGTACACCCCCCCCCCCCCCCCCACAACTTCTTGGCTCTGCCACTGATAACAACTATTGTGGGTTTATGTCGGGCAACTAATCATAAATTAACATATTTTTAGACGATTATAACTTGAATTTTTTATAAATGTTTAGAACTCAAAGGAAAATAAAAGAGAGTAATATTATCTATCAAACTCTTTCTTATTCCATATTCAAAAGTGAGATACAATGTGAAGAACCTTTCTCTATTTATAGAAAGGTTTGGAGGAAACTCTTAAAGCTTTCCTATGTGGGACAAGAGACATTCACTATATACAAATATTTACAACACTCCCCCTTGAATGTCTATTGGTACATGCCTCGCTAAAACCTTACTAGATAAAACCATGTGGGATAAAAATCATAGTTAAGGAAAAAGAGTACATGTTTCTAAAATAAAAAATATTCTAGAAGAAATTGTCTCGTTAAAAACCTTGCTAAGAAAAACCTAGTGGGAAAAACCTTAGCGAAGGAAAAAAGAGTGCAGTGCATATTTACTCCCCCTGATCATTGCTTCTGTTGATATCTTTGAAGCGTCGCATTCCAATCTTGTGCACCAATTTCCCAAATGTTGATGTAAGGAGGGACTTAGTGAATAAATCTGTCAGGTTGTCACTTGAACGGATTTGTTGGACATTGATTTCCCCTTTCTCGTAAAGATCATGGGTGAAGAAGAATTTGGGTGAAATGTGCTTTGTTCTATCTCCTTTAATAAATCCTTCCTTCAATTGTGTTATACATGATGCGTTGTCTTCATAAAAGGTTGTTGGAACTTCTCGCTTGGTCGACAAACCACATGCTTGTTGCGTCATAGATGGTAACCAAACACATTCGCGACTAGCTTCATGAATTGCTAATAATTCTACGTGGTTAGTTGATGTAGCGACCAAGGTTTGTTTTACTGATCTCCATGCAATAGTTGTTTCACCACAAGTGAAAACATACCCTATCTGAGATCGTGATTTGTGTGGATCTGATAAATATTCTGCATCTACATAACGAGTTAGATCCGATTTGGATGAAGATGAATAATACAATCCTAAATCGATTGTCCCTTGAAGATATCGAAAAATGTGTTTAATGCCATTCCAATGCCTTCTGGTTGGGGAAGAATTGTACCTTGCTAATAAATTCACCGCAAATGATATATCATGCCTCGTATTATTAGCAAGATACATTAGTGCTCCGATTGCACTAAGGTATGGTACTTCTGGACCGAGTAGTTCTTCATCATTTTCAGATGGTCGGAATGGATCCTTTTTTACATCAAAAGATCTCACAATCATAGGTGTACTTAATGGATGTGCTTTATTCATATAAAACCGCTTAAGTACTTTTGAGGTATAATTAGATTGATGAATAAATATACCGTCATTTAAGTGTTCGGTTTGAAGATCTAAACAAAACTTTGTTTTTCCAAGGTCTTTCATCTCAAACTCTTTTTTCAAAGAATTCATAATTTTTGATAACTCTTCATGAGTTCCAATAATATTTAAATCATCAACATAGACAGCAATGATAGCATATTCAGATCCGCATCTTTTGATGAAAACACGAGGGCATATAGGATCATTTTTATAACCTTCTTTCAACAAAAATGTACTCAAGCGATTGTACCACATTCTCCCAGATTGCTTTAATCCATATAAAGATTTATTTAGTTTAACTGAATAAATCTCGTTACGATTTAAAGCTTGTGCTTCAGACAACTTAAATCCTTCAGGGATTTTCATATAAATATCATTTTCTAAGGATCCGTAGAGATAGGTTGTAACGACATCCATTAATCGCATTTCAAGTTTCTCACGTACTGCCAAACAAATCAAATAACTTAGGGTAATTGCATCAATAACTGGAGAATATGTCTCTTCATAATCAATACCCGATCTTTGGGTATATCTTTATGCCACAAGCCTTGCCTTGTATCGCACAACTTCGTTATTTTCATTTCTCTTACGTACGAATACCCATCGATATCCTACTGGTTGTACGTTATTTGGTGTGCGAACCACACATCCAAATACTTGACGTTTGGCAAGTGAATTTAATTCAACATTGATTGCATCTTTCCATAAGGTCCAATCCTTTCTACGCCGACATTCTGAAATAGATGTAAGCTCAAAATCATCACATTCTTCCATAATATTGACCACTACAGTGTAAGCAAAAATTTCATCAATGTGAATATTATTGCGATTCCATTTGTTGCCTGTTGTGACATAGTTGATTGATATTTCTTCATTTTCAGTAGGTTTTGGCGACTGAGGTTCTTCTGGAACCTTGTCATCTATGTCAATAGGTTCTGCGAGAATTGTTGTTTCCTCTTTTAGATCATTTTGAACACGTGCTCCTTTTCTTTTTTGAGGATTTTTATCTTTGGAACCGATAGGTCTACCTCGCTTTTGTTGTGTTACTGACTCATTGGCAATACTTGGTTGTCCTTCAGAAACATCAATTTTAATTGGAGCATTTACAGCTGGTATATAAGACTTAGTCACTCGTTTTGGATCAGTAAATGTATCTGGCAACTGATTCGCAATATTTTGCATATGAATTATCTTTTGAACTTAAAGTTCACTATGCTTTGTACGAGGATCTAGAATTGATAGCGATAATTCTTTTCAAGAGATAGTCTTTTCCAACTGCTTATTCTCTCCCCCTAATGTTGGATAAATAGATTCGTCAAAATGACAATCAGCAAATCTTGCTGTAAATAAATCTCCAGTCAATGATTCTAAATACTTTATTATAGATGGAGATTCATATCCAACATTATTCCAAGTCTTCTTTGTGGACCGATCTTTGTGCGTTGTGGTGGAGATATCGGGACATATACCGCACAACCGAAAATTCTCAGATGGGAAATACTTGGTTCTAGACCGGAAAACATTTGTAAATGGGAATTAGTATTATAACTTGTTGGTCTGATGCGTACAAGTGTTGTTGCATGTAAAATAGCATGTCCCCAAGCAGAAGTGGGAAGCTTAGATTTCATAATTAATGGTCTTGCAATTAACTGAAGACGTTTAATAAACGATTCAGCTAAACCATTTTGTGTATGAACATGAACAACAGGATGTTCAATATCTATTCCAATTGACATGCAATAGTCATTGAAGGCTTGGGATGAAAACTCACCAGCATTATCAAGACGAATTTTCTTTATAGTATAATCAGGGAATTATGCTCGTAAACGAATTATTTGTGCAAGCAATCTCGCAAATGTTAAATTGCGAGTGGATAACAAACACACATGTGATCATCTAGCTGATGCGTCAATCAATACCATAAAGTATCTAAATGGTCCGCATGATGGATGGATAGGTCCACATATATCACCCTGAATACATTCAAGAAATTTATGATTTTCATGTTTGATTTTGATTGATGATGGCCTTGTGATTAGTTTGCCTTGAGAGCAAGGAACACATGAAAGTTCATTAGATTGAAAAATCTTCTGATTTTTCAATGGGTGACCAACTGAATTCTCAATAATTCTTCGCATCATTATTGAACCAGGATGGCCCAACCGATCATGCCAAATTTGAAAGTCATTAGTAAACTTCTGGTTTACTGTGGCATAAGTTTCAATAACTTTGATTTTGGTAAAATACAATCCAGGTACCAAAGTTGGCAATTTTTCTAAGACACGTTTCTTTCCGGAAACAGTATAAGTAATATAGAGATATTCATTATTTCCTTCCTCTTGTGTTTCAATATGATATCCATTCAAACGAATATCTTTAACACTCAATAAATTTCTTCGAGCCTTTCGAGAAAATAATGCATATTCTATTTCCAACTTTGTTCCTTTCGGTAGTAAAATAGTTGCTCTTCCGGAGCCTTCAATTAATTTTGTAGTACTAGCTATAGTACTGACATTTGCATTTTCCATATTTAAGTGAGAAAAATATTTTCTATCGTTGAATATGGAGTGAGTAGTAGCGCAATCTGCTATGCATATTTCTCCTTCGTTGTTTGAAGATGTTGCCAAATCAATTTCCATGTTTCTAAAAATAAAAGAGTAAGGAGATATATATTAAAAACCTTTTACTGAACTTAAAAACGGTTACAAGGAATTTCAAAAAAAAAACACACATGACAACAAACAAAGGTACATATAAGATAATACTGAACTTAAAACAAAACAACATACTGAAATTGAAAAACTAGACTTCAAGACCATTTAGTTATTCTCAGAAAACACCATGTGTCCTATTCAACCTTCAGGGCGGTCAAGATAGTCGGCAACATCAAGTTGTGCCATGTCAAACAGTTCGTGTTCATTTGCATCTTGAACAAATATTTTCAGCCCTCGCCTTTGATGTTTGGTAAAGGTCAACAAGATGTTTTGCTACTTTGCAAGTTCTTGACCAATGGCCTTTCATAACGCATCGGTGATAAGTGCTTTCACGAACCCTTTTCGTTGAGCCATCGTCTCCATTTTTCTCGGTCTCATTGTATGCTTTTTTGTTATATCCATTTTTAAAATGGTTATGACGACCTCTTCCTCGGCCTTGACTACATCCACGACCACAAACATATCCACGTCCACGGCCATGCCCACGACCACGGTAAGAACCATGGCCAAAATTATTGTGTGATGTTGCATTCACTTCAGGGAATGGGGCAGAACCAGTAGGACGAGATTCATGGATCTTCATTAGCAGGTCGTTATTTTGTTCAGCCACCAAAAGACATGAAACAAGTTCAAAATATTTTTTAAAACCTTTTTCACGATATTGCTGTTGAAGAATAATATTTGTGGCGTGAAATGTAGAGAATGTTTTTTCGAGCATATCAGCATCAGTAATAGTTTCGCCACATAATTTCAGTCGCTGAGTAATTTTAAATATTGCAGAGTTGTATTCTCCCACAGTTTTAAAATCTTGTAATCGAAGGTGTATCCAATCATATCGAGCTTTAGGAAGGATAACAGCCTTCTGATGCTCATACCTATCTTTGAGACAAGTCTAGAGTTCTGCAGGATCTCTGAGTGATACATATTCATCTTGTAATTTTGGAGAAAGATGGTGAAGTATGAAAATCATAGCCCTTGACCTTTCATTTTTTGGTAATTTGTTACCAGTTTTAATAGCATCGCCAAGGCCTTTAGCATCCAAGTGCAATTCCACATGCAATACTCATTGTAAATGATTTTCACCAGATGCATCCAATGGAGTAAAGTCTACGTTTGTAATGTTTGGCATGATGACTATAATGCAAACAAAATAACATTAGAATCATAATTTTATTATTTCAAGAAATAATACAAACATTATTACATGAATAAAAATAATAATATTAGTTGAATGCCATTGCTACAAGCCAAGAAGGTAGAATTATCCCGACATAGAGAGTAACAAGAATTGAGTATTCTGTTCGAGAGTATTCACCAATGAAAAGCATGATTAGTGGAACGATGGCGAAAAAAGTAAGGAATAACTTAGTCATCATTTTTCTTCTTTGGTAATGAAGATTTTAGATCATAAAAGTGAATGAAGAATATGATCAAAATTTTGTAATTATATACTGAAAAATGCAGGTTTTTGTTGGTTGTTAATGAGCCACTAGCGATGTCTATAATGATATAATTTTATAATAATTAATTGGGATAAATGCATTAAACCCCCTGAACTATGTAGGTTTTTGAGTTTTCGTCCTTAAACTAAATAAATAAGCGCTTTGCCCCCTAAACTATGCACGCCTGTGCGATTTGCCCCCTGGCCGGAATTTCGGCTATTTTTCGCCATTCTTGGCCGGAATTTTTCCCCTTACCCGACACATATGTGTTGTACTAGATGTATATTAGTAGTTGATGACAAAAAGTAGGCGAAAAAACACCTTGAACGGGGCATATTTCGGCTAAAATACACTAAAGAGGAAATCACATTTTGGCCGGAATATGCCCCGTTCGAGGTGTTTTTTCGCCTACTTTTGTCATCAACTACTAATATACATCTAGTACAACACATATGTGTCGGGTAAGGGGAAAAATTTCGGCCAAGAATGGCAAAAAATAGCCGAAATTCTGGCCAGGGGCAAATCGCACAGACGTGCATAGTTTAGGGGGTAAAGCGCTTATTTATTTAGTTTAAGGACGAAAACTCAAAAACCTGCATAGTTCAGGGGGTTTAATGCATTTATCCCTAATTAATTTAATAATTTTGAAAATTATTTGCTTGCGTATAAAACATATATACATATTTTTTAAATAAATCAAATAAGCCGGTAGTTAAGTCATTCATATAATATGATATAGAGGCGACAAAGTCATCCATGTAATTAATAACATAATAAAGAGGAGGCAAAGCCTGCCATATGAATAGGAGGTTTTAGCCTTCCATAATAATATAGTAATAATAACATAATAAAGAGGAGGCAAAGCCTGCCATATGCATAGGAGACTTTAGCCTTCCATAATAATATAGTAATAACCACAATATTATAAATGAAAGTATAACCATCCTTATTTATAACAAGGGTAATAATTAATAAAAATAACAAATTGTGTACCTTTTTCTTTTTAGAACTCAAAACAAGAATGTCGAC
This sequence comes from Linaria vulgaris, assembly GCA_948329865.1. Classification (NCBI taxonomy): domain Eukaryota; kingdom Viridiplantae; phylum Streptophyta; class Magnoliopsida; order Lamiales; family Plantaginaceae; genus Linaria; species Linaria vulgaris. The sequence goes on along the minus strand of OX415249.1, from coordinate 54,338,384 downwards.
AAAATATCGAGCCTCTCGTGTTGATAACGTATTATAAATATTTAGAACTCAAAGGAAAATAAAAGAGAGTAATATTATCTATCAAACTCTTTCTTATTCCATATTCAAAAGTGAGATACAAGGTGAAGAACCTTTCTCTATTTATAGAAAGGTTTGGAGGAAACTCTTAAAGCTTTCCTATGTGGAACAAGAGACATTCACTATATATAAATATTTACAACACTTCCCCTTGAATGTCTATTGGTACATGCCTCGTTAAAACCTTACTAGATGAAGATTATGATTTTGATGATGTCCACCATTGTTGGTGACTTGGTTGGGGGGGGGGGGGGGGGGAGCATTACGGGTGGTGATGATTGTTGAAGATTATGAGGGTTTTTTTTGTATTTATTTCTGTTGTTTTTTAAATTATTATAAATTGTTAAAATATTTATTATTTTTACAAATAGATTTCAAGATATAAAAAGAAATGTAGTTATACATGTTTTGGGGTGTCAAAGTGCAATTTATGATGGGGTGCAGGTATAATTTTTAAAATCACAAGGGTTTGTGTAAAAAAATATTTTTTGGCTGAAAATAAATGACTTGGCACGGCATTTTTTTGACTGTACGACATGATTTGTTAACTGTACATCCACGTAGGATTTTTAGCCCGAATAAGCCATTTTGGATATTTTTATAAGAAAAAATTAAAAGATATGGGACATTTATTCTAGGCCCGAGAAAATGGCATTTAAGTTTGAAAAAAAATAAGGGACAGAAATAATAATTTGTCCTTGAAAGTTGAAACTATAGACCTCGTCGTATTTTAAAAAAAAAAGGTTGGACCCTTTGTACAAAGTTTTATAGGTTAGGTAAAACATTGTAAATGCCTCAACAAACGTGGTCTATTTCTGGCTTTTCCCCATAAATAAAACATATATATGTATACAACTCTTAATAGTATAAAGAGGCTCACTTCACTTTCCACTACATAAAATAGGTCCACGGCAGCACAGCTTCTCCATGCCTTAACATATATTATAATTAGAAACGCTGGCACACAGTCCCCGCGCGATTGAGAATTTTATAAAATTTGTATAGTGAACAAAATAACTTAAATAAGACAAGATTAAATAAGATAGAGAATTTATCTAGAAAGTTCAAATTTTGGGAAACTAAATTACCAATCACCATGATTATTGTAGTTAAAGATTTTGCTTAAATTTTAAGGCTATATTAGAAACTTAATAAAACATATTGTGTCGGTATTGAAATTATAAGGCTAAATTAAAACTGGAAATTAAAAGTTTGGTACCACAGTTTGTCTTTCTTTATATAATAGTATAGATAAATTTTAATTTACATATATATAAAACTAGGTGCACCCCCCCCCCCCCCCCCCCCAACTTCTTTGCTCCGCCACTGATAACAACTATTGTGTAGGTTTATGTCGGGCAACTAATCATAAATTAGCATATTTTAAGATGATTATAACTTGGAATTTAAATAATTAATCATTAGTTTATTAATTAAGTAAGAAGACCACATGTTAGGTGAATATGTTTTATATTTGGTAACTGTGTTACTATTTAAATAAATTAATTATTAGTTGGCTAATTTTTTAACGCAACAATTTTATGTTAGAATTTTCATAATCATATACGGATAAGGCTATCATAGATTAGTTGAATCAATATATATATATATATATATATATATATATATAAGTGTATAAATTAACAAATGGTAACTTATTATTCATATATCGCTAGTTACCATTTTAATTTTTAAATATTAGTTTATTAATTAAATATATTTGAAAAGTCATATATGAATCGTTAAATTTTTAATCTCATAACGGCTGAGGTCATGTTTGTAGAAAGTATAGAATTAAATATCTATCTATACTATTATATAAAGGAAGCCATGTGATGGCATGTTGAGACCAATTTTTTGATTTTCTTATTTACCCTTGGACACATTATTAAAGTTTATCATTAGCTAGGATATAATTGTAATTTATTTTAGCTTTATTATTATTTAAATCTTTTCATTTAAGAAAATAATTATTACCTTATTCTCCCTTATATTAAAAAAGTTTAAGATATGTAGATTCTATATCCATATTTACTTCATAATCTTTACAACAAAAATTAATCATATTATATTTAAAATAAAGATTAACGTGCAAGAACCGCGTGCTAACGTTTCTAGTAGATTATAAGTATTGCAGAGATCGAAGCAGTATGCAAAAAAACACCTTAGTAATAAATAAACGAAAAGTAAGTTGATAAGTATTTTGTACGGCTAGTACAACCTAAGTCACATAAGGCGGGTGCGGGTGCGAGTGCTGGTACGGATGCGCTAGTTCGCAAAAAACACAAATTTCAATGCGCCTTAATGTATTTATTAAAATAATAAAATATTAAGTTCGGATATGTGATTTCTTATATATTTAACTGTTTTTTTAATATATACTCATGATTATTAATTTTGTATAATGTTTTCTAAGATTATGGTGGAAAGACAAAGCATAAGCCTTCTAATTTTATGTAATTATCACTACAAGAATTTCGAGTCATTTTCGACCGAAAAGGCGGTCGGAAATGACCATTTTCCAGTCGGGAATGACCCTTTCCCGACCGAAAATCGGTCGGGATGAGCCGGTCGGCATTGCTTCGGTCGAAAATATTTTCCCGACCGAAGTTCGGTCATCCCGGATTTTTTCCGACCGAAAATCAGTCGGGAGTTTCCCGACTGAAATTCGGTCGGGAATAGTTTAAATGTTATTCCCGACCGAAATTCGGTCGGGAATAGTTTAAATATTACTCCCGACCGAAAATCGATCGGGAGTAATATAAATATTATTCCCGACCGAATTTTGGTCGGGAATAATATAAAATTATTTCCGACCGAATTTTGGTCGGGAGTAATATTTATATTATTCCCGACCGAAATTCGGTAATAATATTTAAACTATTCCCGACCGAATTTCGGTCGGGAATAAAACTCGCAAGAATAAAAAAAATTATATTCCGGTAATAATTATCGAAATATTATTATTTTTAATATTTTGAAATATTTTCAATTTATTACCCAATCTAAAACATTCTTTAGCTTTTTTGTGTTGTAGATGGGCAATTAAATTTTGGATTTATTGCTCAATCTAAAGCACAAAAAAGTTAAATAAGTGTTTATTTAAAATAGAAGAAAATGTTTGTTTCAAGTTGAAGAAAGAAAGGAAAAATTTGTTTTCTGGAAAAAAATTGTTTGAAGATGAAAGAATAAATTGTGTTTGTAGAAAAAAATTCTTGGAATAAAGAGAAAGTTGAAGAAATAATGTAAAGTAGATGAAAAAATGAGGAGAATAATGAAGTGTATTTATAGGGAAAAGTTAAAAATTTTGAATTTTCGTAAAATTTTAATTTCCACCCAAGTCCTGCCAATTTTTTCAAGTATTCCCGACCGAATTTCGGTCGGGAAAAGTTTGAAATTTGAAAATTTAGCCAACCCGCCATATTTTCAACATTTACCAACCGAATTTCGGTCGGCAAATTATTTATGCCCAGAAATGGCCAAATTCCCGACCGAATTTCGGTCGGGAATAACTATGAATATTATTTCCGACCGAAATTCGGTCGCGAAAAATAGTAAATTTTACTTTTTTTTCGATCTTTTGGAAAATCTTGATGTGTTTGTTAAGTATAACTATAGAATCTCACTAAATACATGAATTGTACTAACATTTAGTTAGTTTAATGTTCTTTTAATTATGAAATTAGTATAGATTAACATATAAGTTAAGTTAGTTTGGAGTTTCACATATATATTAATCACACGTAGTATAGAGTATTCCCAATTGGAGATTAACATTTGTTACAAACGTTAGTATAAAGAGGCTAATTGTGATATATATTAACATATGTTTAACATAATCGTACGTAGTTATGTTATTAGCAGCTACAGATACCAATCTATTTATATGTGACAATATGAATCGACGCTTCAAACGATTCATCAACGTGCAACTAATTTTATTTTATTTTTTTGATTTTTTCAGTAATATATAACTAATATTGATGTACTTGATCATTAAATCAACGATTTATCTAAAATGGAGAGCGAAATTGTGAAATTAAAAATATGAATATTATTCCCTACCGAAAATCGGTCGTCAATACCCCTAATTCCCTACCGAATTTCGGTCGCGAATAAGTATTCCCGACCGAATTTCGGTCGGAAATATTCGGTCGGGAAAAAGAGTAAATTTTACTTTTTTCGATCTTTTGGAAAATCTTGATGTGTTTGTTAAGTATAACTATAGAATCTCACTAAATACATGAATTGCTCTAAAACTTAGTTAGTTTAATGTTTTTTAATTATGAAATTAGTATAGATTAACATATAAGTTAAGTTAGTTTGGAGTTTCACATATATATTAATCATACGTAGTATAGAGTATTCTCAATTGGCGATAACATTTGTTACAAACGTTAGTATAAAGAGGCTAATTGTGATATATATTGACATATGTTTAACATAATCGTAAGTAGTTACGTTATTAGCAGCTACATATAACAATCTATTTATAAGTGACAATATGAATCGACGCTTCAAACGATTCATCAACGTGCAACTATTTTTTTTTCAGTAATACATAACTAATATTGATGTACTTGATCATTAAATCAACGATTTATCTAAAATGGAGAACGAAATTGTAAAATTAAAAATATGAATATTATTCCCTACCGAAAATCGGTTGCCAATACCCCTAATTCCCTACCGAATTTCGGTCGCAAATAGTAACGCCCACTTTCCCGACCGAATTTCGGTCGGGAAAAGTATTCCCGACCGAACCGCGATCGGGAATGCTCTTTTAAAACTTCCCGACCGAAATCCGGTCGGGAATACTTTTCCCGACCGATATTCGGTCGGGAATGCTCCCGACCGATTTCTGGTCGGGATTTTTCGGTCGGGAAAACACCCGAATTCTTGTAGTGTATTTTATATTCTACTTAGTTTTGTTCTCCACTTTCTTCGGCTATCTTTACTATAACTCATTATTCGTTCTTCACAAATTTTCAACTATTATTCATTAAATTTGAATATAAAAACTAGAAAGTTTTAGTGCGAGAACATGGTGCGTCAAAAATTTTAACGATGTGAAGAATTATGTGACCTAGAGTACAACTAATCTTATTGGAAACAAAAGCTATTTTAGCATCAAAAATTGAAACACTGCTAGTGAATTTTAATTTAAATTAAAGGACTTTTGACAAACTACTCCTATTATGCTACATTAACAAATTAGCACCCTGTAAAAAATAAGTTTGCAAATTACCTCTCTGTAATTTAAAAAATTAATATAATACCCTTTATGTAGGTAGGCGTAGTTCATTGTATCTTTATATATGAGAGTGGGGGTTAAATTTTTCTTGAACGAAGACATTTATATCCATCTTTCTCAAAAAGAAATAAAAAAGTTTATTGATTTTTACAAATTTAGTCATCCAATAAATACTAAATAAATAACAAGTTAAAATTAAGTTTCAAATCCAATATAAATATATTTAATCCTTGTTTTTATACTTTCACATATAAAATATAGGAAATGTACTATTGATTTTCATTCAACATTGTACAAAAGAAAATATTATAACTACTGAGGGTCTTTTGGTTACTCCAAATAATAGTTACATTATAAAATCATTCACGAGAGTGATGTGCAAATTTTTGAAATCACATGCATGTAATTCTTCACTTTATTTTTCACTCTAAGATAGTTTGTCATTTAGCATAACACATGTGGTAATTTATCAAAAACTGATTACTAAAAAACATTCTACCTATAGTAAGATGAGAACTAAATAAGGGAAAAATTGGCTTTTTGACAATGTGGAGTTTATCCATTAGCAAAATTATTGGATCTCGGCATCCACTAAGCTTTTTTGGTGAAATAAATCAACCTTAAAGGCCATAATAGATTGTTGGACAACGGATAAATATTGAACATTAAATAAACGACAACAACCACCAACCACAAACAGAGTAATTCACAACACACGAAAAGCAATAAACAATGAAAAAACACAAGACACAACTTGTTTACCTCGTCTACGACTACCTCCGGAGGCGGTTCAAGCGAGGATCTCCACTATGGTGATGATGAGTGATTACAAATACAATACAATACATGTCTCTCACAAATCAAGAATAATCTCTCACGATGTTCTCTCAAATCTCTCAAGTGTTTTCTATCTTCTTATAGGTCGCAAAGCCACGCCTCACATCACATCACCACACATTATAAGTTATAAGCCACACATTGGAGGCTTACACACACGCTGATAAAGATTCCCTAAACACCAATGAAATATTTGTTAAAACGCGAACTAAGGCAAAAGACAGAATGTAGGCTGAACTGGGCCACCGTTGGACAGTGTGAACATGAGGCCCGCGCGACAGTGCTTAGGCGGTGCGACTCATGTCGTCTTATGGTCGAACTGTGCAACATGCACCTGATGTTGTGCAGCTCGCGCCACTCTTTACCTGAGCGCCGCGACATGCGCCTGAGGCGTATAAACCGTGCCACCCCTTGCATGCTCTGTTGTTAAACCCGGCCCGGACCGGCCGGTCGGACCGGTCGGACCGGGAATCGGCGCTCCAACTGGAACGGAACAGCCCCCATACCGGGCTGCTGAGCCCTTGGGGTTGGACCGCCCATTTCGGCCGGGCGAACCGGAAAATCGGTCACCCGGCCCGCTAGCGAACCGGCGGGTTTACGTCCATGGCCTTTTTTTTTCGTTTTTTTTTTTTGTAATTTAGGATTAAACCTCTCCTGCTGCGATTCTGCTGCAAGCCTGCAAATGAATGGCCTGATGCAAAAGGAAAAAAACTAATAAAAAAATGAATGGTAAAGAAAGAGAAGAAAGAGAAACAAAAATAAAAAAATAACTTGAATAAGAAAGGAGCGGCCAAAAAGAACAAAAGGAAAAGAAAGAGAAGAAAGAGAAAAAGAATGATTTAAGTAAGAAAAAGTGACGGCGCACAGTAGACTCTTTTAAAAGGAAATGGGCTGAAAACCTAGTATATTCACAAAATGAAGGAAATTGGCTGAAAACCTAGTATATTCACAAAATGAAGTTAGGCTTTTAAGCTAGCCCAAGTAATTTACAAATTAATTACAACCAAATAGTTCGTGATTTATTTAAAAAAATATGCTATATAATAATTAAACCTCACATATGATGTATATATAATTTTTTTTTTGTAAAAAGTAAAAAAATAGTCTTTCATATTAAAATTCTCAATAAACATGCATATTATGTTTAATAGTATCATGGCTATAAATATGAAATATTTGTTTTATTTGCATGTAACATGTAATTTTAAAGTTGATCCGCTGGCGTTGACTAAAGTCAATAAACCGGTTCAACCAGTGGTCCAACCGGTTCGACCTGTTGACCCGCTACCCAGTAGCTTCACCGGTTATGTGACCGGGCCGGGTCTGAAAACACTGCTTGCATGGGTAATGCGTCTCGCGCCACCCCTTCTCTATTCTCCTTTCATCGTCGTTGTTCTGGTCCTTATGTTCAGCTCTCCGTGTTCATTGTTCAGGCTCCACAATCTTAACACATATCACTCTCCTTTATACAAACACATAAAAAAATAACAAAAGGATCTTTTTGCTCATCAGTAAACTTCCAAATGTAATTCTTTTCCCGTTTTCCTATTTCACATTATTTCATTCAAATAGAAAAATATAAGACTTACAAAGAACCGAGTCAAAAAAAGTAAAAAGTTGATAAAGTGGAGACTTGGAGGAATTTACGCACAAGCCTAGAAAAACTGATAAAGTTTGAATCTTCAATAGTTTGAGTCGTGTGGCTGAGAGCTTGAACTTACCTTGGCTGGTGACGGGGATTTTAATGAGGTGATGTATTCGCATGAGAAATTAGGTGGGAAAGGAACCTTAGTCGTGTAAGATTCTTTTGTACGTTTATGGACAACTGTGGACTGATTCATATCGGCTTCCATGGCCCTGCCTACACTTGGACCAACAAAAGAGAATTGGGGCGAATATTAATGGACATATAGACCGCTCCATTGCTAACCAACAATGGAGTGTATCATTTATCCGGAACACACTCCAAGCACCATCCAGTTCTTACAAGTTATCGCGGTCAGAATATGCGCAACGGGCCAAAACCTTTTTAGGTTCGAAGTTATGTGGCTCCACAATAAGGCATGTGGGACGTTGTTTCAACAAATTTGGGAGGAGAAGAGCGATATTCATAATGCCATTGACGAGGTCCCGAAAGTTCTTGGATCGTGGAATAATGAGAGGTTTGGTAACTTGTTTCAACGGAAAAGGAAGGTACTTGCGAGGCTTAACGAAATACAGAAGAGCTTGGGGCACAAAGCTAATGATTTCCTTGTTACTCTTGAATTTAAACTATTGCAAGAGTATAATGAAGTTTTGAAACAAGAGGAAATATTCTTCCTTTCTTCCTGCAAAGATCTTGTATTACTTGGTAACATGATGGTGAGAGAAATACAAGGTTCTTCCATAAGTCCACAATGGTGAGGAGAAGAAAGAACAAGATACATATACTGAAAATTGATAATGGGTGAGTTACATATAAGTTTAGCCTAAAAAAGCATACTCAGAATTACTTCATGCGTCTGTTGTTCGACATTGAAAGCTTGAGTTTGACCGCTAATTCTCGTAACCTTCTGATTTCTAGATTTCAGGTTGTGTTATCACCTAAAAAATCAGCATGAACTTATGCGGTATATTGATATCGACGAGATAAAGATCAGCGATGAATCCTATGAAAGCCCCGGGCTGCAAGCAATATTCTACCAGCAGGGGTGGGAATGGATTAACTCTTCGATCTTGAAATTTTTAGAGGAAGTTTTCAATAACAAGCAGTTTGATCCCAAGATATGTGAAGCCCATTTGTGCCTCGTCCCAATAATTCAAAACTCGAAAGTAATCTTTCAGTTCGGGCCTATTTCGCTCTATAACGTGCTCACAAGATGATTATAAAATGCATTACAATGAGGGGAAGAAGCACGCAAGATAACTTATTTGTGCTTTAGGAATTTTTACATTCACTGTGTACGAAAAAAGGAATAAGGTGGGTAGCCTGATAATGAAGTTGGATTTGGAAAAGGCAAATGACAAGGTTAACTGGAACTTTCTAGAGCGTACCATGTGTGCTTTTAGTTTTCCAAAAGATTTGGTCGAGTTGATAATTTTTTGCCACAAGAGTGCGACAACTGAAATTTCCTAGAATGGTAAACCCATGGAGACTTTCACTCACACTTGTGGCCTGAGACAACGGGATTCGTTGTCACCGTACCTCTTAGTCTAATGCGTGGAGCGGTTGTCATATCTTATAAACGAGGCGGTGGAGAAGAGAAAGTGGAAGTCGATTGTCGTGTGTCACGGGGGACCCCATATGTTGCATCTATTTTGTGTTGATGACTTGATCTTAATGGGGAAAGTGGCAAAAAAGACGGCGAGGATGATTAAAAGGATTCTTGATGATTTTTGCGGTGCCTCGGATTTAAAACCCAATCCATAGAAATCAAAAGTTTACTTCTCAAAAGTGAATGCGCATCATTGAAGAGAACAATTAGTGAGATCTTAGGATTTTGATAGACCACTAATCTTGGGAAATGTTTTGGTGTTAAGCTCGTACACAAAAGGGTCACAAGAGAGACACCCGCAGATATATTTGATAGAGTTATGAAAACATATAGTGGATGGAAAGGTAAACTTCTGTCTTTGGCGGGTAGAACAACTTTGATTCAATCCGTTGGTTCCGCGATGCCGGTCTATTTTATGCAATATGGTTGGGTTCCTACAAGCATTTGTGATAAATTGGATAGATTAGATAGAGACTTCTTGTGGTCGACTGATGTTGCGAAGAAAGAACTTCATTTGGGGGGTGGAATAGAGTGACGAGATACAAGTGCAAAGGAGGGCTGCAAATTCGTCGTGCGCATACAATTAATGAAGCCCTTCTCACAAAAATTGTATGGCGTACCCTACAAAAGAAAAGCACAGTCTGGAGCAGTTTGGTAAGAGCAAAGTATCTGAAAGAATCTGGGTTCATGCACTACATTGCGAAGTCTACAGACATTAGCACTTGAAAGGGCATTGTCCGATGTTTGGGTTTGATAAGACCTTTTTTGAGATGGAAAACCAAGAAAAGGGATGGTATATCGCTTTGGTTTGACAAATGGCGAGGGTCGAATAAATTATGTGATGATGGAGTGTTCATTGACTCGGCCGAAGCCGAGATGATGCTATATGATGCCTTTTAACGAATTTGGCAAATGAAAGTTCGATGAGTTGTGGTTTCATATACCATAGAGGGTGAGAAATGATTTACTAGCAGTGAATTGGGTTCTTAATGATGAAGAGGACCGAATAATATGGATGGAGGCCGGGAACGGGGTGTTCACTTGCCAATTGGCTTACAACAGTTTCCTCAATTATTAGTCAAACGATTTGGCGCAAGTTATCGATTGTAAATGGGTGTGGAAAGTTGACGTTAGCAAAAAACTCCAACACTTTCTTTGGTTAATGGCGCACAAGAAACTTGCTACGAACCATCTTAGAAAAAACTCGGAAGATCAAGGATGAAACGGATTGTTCAAACTGCGATCACTTTGATGAAACGGAGTTACATATCCTAAGAGATTTCCAAACAACACAGGTTATTTGGCAGAGGATTATTTCGAGTCCTGAACTTGAGGAATTTAATAAGGTTACTAATGTGCAGTGGCTGAAGATTGATTTACCAAATTGGAAATAAGAAATATGATTGGAGGAAAGGAGAATTTGAGATGGATCTTTGTCACAACCATATGGACATTATGGAAGAGCATCAATGAGGTGGTGTTTCGAGGAAAAACTGATCGCACTAGCAGTCTTATATTCCATATTAAAAACTTCAGTTCCAAGCTACTTGAGGGTCAAAAAAAGGGTGAGTGGAGTTGCAATAGAAAAGAGAAAGGATGGGATAAGCCGAAGAAGGGTTGGGCGAAATTGAATGTGGATAGGAGTGTTGTTATGGAGGAAAATAGAGGTGCAGCGGTGGGCGTCCGAGATCCGACACGAGAGCTTGGATATGGGGGTTTAAAAAGACTCTTACGTCGTCAACTGTGGAGATTGTCGAACTTAAAGGACTCAAGAAAGAGTTGCAGATAGCTTGGGAACAAAGAGTGAAAAAATCGAAGTGGAGACCGATTCTTTAGTCGTGCACAAACTGGTGTTGAGAGAAACCGGACCGCAAAGGGATAGTGTCGGCCTTGTCCATCAGTGCAAAAGGTTGCTTCATATGGCGTGGAGCCTTACTTTCAAATGGATTACGAGATCTGTGAATCAATTCTCTAATGGGTTGATGAAGTTTGTGATGAGTGTTGGAAAGAACGACTTATTTTGGGATAAACCTCCCTCGTTTATTGCTAGTTAGCTAGATTTTGATACGGTCTAAGGACCTTTCCGCTGTGTACCAACAAAAAAAGCACTGAGATCTGATAATTTTAATAGGGAAAAAATGATCATGAGTTCATGACAATAATTAAATATTTACACACACACACACACACACACACACACACACATATACACATATATATATACTAGGAATATACGGCCCGTGCTCCGCACGCGCATGTTCGGCCTTTGACCAGCCTAGGCTTTTTTGGCCCAATCAACCACCCTCACGGCTATTTGGCGACTGTTCTAGCCACACTTTTCCCCCGTTGGGTCCCTGGATACCCGGAACAGGGCCCTCTCTCTTTGGTGAGCGTAAAGACTAAGGGTATTTCCCTTTTTACGGAAGTGTCAAGGAGTCTAAAGTATTGCCGAGCGTATCTGTGAGGCCTTCAGAATGACAAGGACAAGAAATTCCCACGTCCCTTCTCTTTTTCCGTTTTGTATGAGGTTTTTAGTAAGAACTCTTGTGAGGTAACGAGCCTTCTTTTGGCATGGAGGTTGTAAGATGTGCGTTTGTTCTCCCTCTGTTTCTAACTTTTGTCAATCATTGGCAGTTGTCACTTTTGGTAGATGTCATAGGGGAACATCTCAAGGCAACTCCTTCGGTTGCGTCACTCCTTTGTAGGAGATTCATAAAGTTGGAGTCGACATTAGGGGAGGCCTTTAGCCAGTTGGGGTAAAGAGAAGCTGATGTAGTAAACCTTTGGTCTGCTCAGGCTTGGCATTCCGACGAGAAAATGGAAGCAATGGAGAGGAACCTGGAATAGATACCAGAGTGGTTGACTTAGAGGGCGATATGGTTGGAAAGCTTGTTGTTCCGTCTAGGCCAGATAGGGAAACCTCTCCAAGAGACGAGGGTGGAACTGGATGAGTACCGGGGTCACCTGATGGAACTAGGTCGTGTATTCGGAGAAAAACTGACAAAGGCTCGTGTGCAGTCTATTTTGGGGTGGAGGGGTTGAATGTTAGGAAGCCCCTACTCGTGAGGAGGCTCGTCAGTTTCTATTAATGGGTTATAAGATATGTCAAGAGGTCGTATGGTCCCTATCCGATTTTCCTCTTGACTTGGCAATTCTGCGCCTCATCATGGATTCATCCGCTAAAAGACCTAACCCTGCTTTTCCACCGGTTTCAAGGTCTCGTTGCTCTAGAGCTTCCAAGTCGGGGGTTCTCTCCGCTGATGTCCCTATTGCATCAAGGGTTGATTTTGGCAATATGACTTCTGAGGAGCGTCGATCGATTGTTCGAGAGGGGAAGCGTCATGCTCATGACTAGAGGGAGTTTCGTTCCTTTAATAGGGACCTCTTTTGGTTGTGCATCTCTCTTTTATTACGTGTGTTAGACGTAAGTATATAGATCAAGGATCTTTGTAAAAAGTCTCTGCTAGCTTGTAAATAATGTGCGGCCTATGTCGATTTTGCCTTGTAATGACCGACCGGTCATATTAGATGCCCCCTTTTGAGTTTTGAACATTGATGTATAAATGGGGTACCGAATGTTGGGAACGTCTTGTGTGGTGAATTACTTATTTCCTTTCATGGTGCATCTTTATACATCATGATGTTTACCACGTTAACTCGTTGGATCCGAGATGTTATGTTTGGCGGATCTGACCTATGACTGGGGGCGAATGATGTCCTTATTATGTATATGAAACCTTTCAACTCTTGTTTCTTACCGGGTGGGGACATTCAGTGTCCGCTCTTTCGACAAGAGGGGGTCAATTGGTAGTCTGAGGGTGACCATTCTGGTAAGCCCACAATTGGGTCAGACAACTCTCCAGGCTTCCCAGGATTATGAATCCCTCATCGAGCAAGAGCTTTATCCTGAGGACGCGGCTAAGTTGTGGGAGGGGGGGACTCGGAAGGTTCTCCTTGGGATTTAGTGGCCAGCGTGGGATTTGCTTCTTTCTGGATTCACGCTATAAGTGGGTCTTTTCTTTTGCAGTGAGAGGTTGGCCTCTTATCTTCTCTTCTTCGGTTGACCAGTCATCGCGGATGTGCAGGCAAATCATAATTCGAGGGGCATTTGGTATAAAGAGTTGGGCAGAGGAATGATCACGTCGCGGACTGAAACTTGGTGACGACACCCGAGGGCGTTCCTTTTTTCCTTTTATGCGACTAATACTTACAATGGTGATGAGTGATTAGGGGTAGGACGACAAGTTATCCGGCTATTTGCATGTTACAGTGCCTTGCGTATCTAGTTGCTTCCTTTCAACTCGAGTTTATCAGCATTGGTGGCTAGGCGTCACTTATGTCGAAAGGAGAAGTTGGGAAATGAATCGGTTTAGTCTTATGCCATGGAAGTCCAGAGCCAAGGACGGGGTCAGAAGAGCGGGATGTACTGTAAACGAGTCCCCTGGGTCAAGAAAGTGTAACATGAATGCTGCTTGTCTGAGGGATTTTTTGACCCAATATCCGAGCAGTTCCATCAAGGTTTATGTTTTGCGTATTGAGGCCTTTGAGCACAAACTTCGCTTAAACGTGCGGGTGTATCGGGGCGTGAGGTGTTACCTATATTTCCCCCTACACACCACTTTGAGGGTCTTTACTAGAAAATGGGAAGTGGCCTCGTGTTTATTTGTTCGTCGGAATGCATAGTCACCGCTCGAATCACCTTTCGCTGGACTTGGCTACCCCCGCATCCTAGTATTTGCCCCTGTTTGCGGGGGAAACATCCATGCTTTCTTGGGACCATGATTCACAATTACCTCATCGCCCATAATTCCTTTATTTTCGGGGGTGTTTCTTCCTTCTTGGTGACCGTGGGAGGCCCACGAGATCCTTGGTTTAAGTACAGATCTGTTGGGGGAAGGGGGATAACTGAGTGAAACGGCTAGAGTCCCCCTGCTTGTAGTGCCTTCGGCTAGGGGTAGGCTATCTAAAGTTTCTTAGAAGTGTCTTACTTATCACAAAGGCAAGTACACCATTTTTTGGGAAGAGATTTGGGATTCCTTCTTAGTGGGAAGTTCACACGCGGGAGGATTCTTGAGGTTTTGCAGCTTATTTTCTACACAACGACTATTGTTGTTCCACCGAGAGGTACATCAGTTTTCCTCTAGAGCCTAAGGGGAAGGCAATCTATATTCCTTAGATCGGAAGTAAGACTCCAGGAGGAAGGGCCCAATCTGTTACCTCATATGCGAAGGCTTTTCTGAGGGAGTTCCGTTCAGTTCCCACAAACGACGCCATTTGATGATGCTCATTCTATTTATTACTTAAGGAGCTTGTTTATGAGGGGTCGAAGCGATTTATCATTTCCAAGAAAATATGTCACATAGGGTTGAAACGACATTCCCGGGTCTAAGCAATCCAAGGAGAGGCCCCATTCTTCTACGATTTTGAGATCCCTTTTATAGGTGAATGGGGGGTGGCTCGTCCTTTTGAGTCGACGAATAGGGGCGTGCCATGTAGGGGTGAGAGGACCCATCTGGTTTACTCAATGTCGATCCATCCATCGTGGCAAAGGGGTTGGCGAGCGTGTGGCAGGTACCAGGTGACATGTGTCGAATTCTGTCTAGGGGAGGCATATGCTGGGTTTTGTAGTTCTTATCTTCAAAGTTGGGTATGTAGAGGGCTACTCGTCAGCATCGTTCTTTTTTGGATTACTCATATCCTTCTGTATGAGCGAGAGCCTGATAGGCTCGTATGAGGGAGAAAGGAATTTAGCAAAGTAATATATTTTATATAGTATTATAATATATAAGCAAGAGCAAAGTGTTTGTATTAGCGTCTTATTTCTGAGTATGCAATTTAGAAATAAGATTATAGTGTGATAAGTTGGGCTCTTGCATTCTGGAGACGATGCGTGGTATGTTGACCACGATGCATGTTGAATTACCAACTAGGGGTGCCAATGGTCTTAAAGAGAGCTGACGTAATCCGTGCCTCGGCCTTGCACATTATACTTTACATTCGACGTGAACCTTTTGAGTTAAGGTAACACCGTCATTTTATATTTTTATTGGTAATGCTTGTAATCATCATTATACGTCGTCGACGTGGAAATCGAAGTAATATTATTTGTTTATGTTTTTCTATTTCATTATTTGTGAATGAATAGAGCAACATTAGTTTTAATTGTTTGTTTATAAAAAACAAAATCTTAATTGGACTTGGTACATAAATAAAATAAAAAGGATTACAACAAAATATTCAAGTGTTTAGATCTTATTAAGAGTTAAATAATTTATTTTTATGAAAACTTATAACATAATATTAATCATTTCGACCAACCTTAAATAATCAATCTCATGTTCACATCTTTGACGTAAGTTGATTGTTGATGATCAACAATTAATTTATCAAAAAATTATGATGATCATATTCATGACAAGATTCAATAGGTTTGACTTGATTTTTATAAATTCATAATATAGTTTATTTGGTGTACTTGTAGAAAATAATAAGAATTTTCATTATTTTAACTGCATTTTATTTGCCTATTACTTCCCATTACCATTTTGTTTTTACATATCAAATTCGGCCAACATAGAAAACATTAGTTGTTGCTACTTAAATATGACTATTAGTATTTATGATGTTCCTTATAGGTTTCATTGGGATAAATGTGACTATGACCAAAAAGGTCGCATTTCAAGGAAGGATGTTCCTTATTTTATGCTTGCTTGCTCGCAAGATTACCACTAACAACCCATGGTTGAATTGCAACGGTGTAGACATTACCGATTGGTTTAGAAAGTATATTGATAAAATCAACATAATCATCCACAGTAGGATCACCGTCCAAGTTTTTTCCTATCGGTACAACTGAGAGAACGACAATATGTTGAACAACTGATTTGCCTATATGAATGGAAAATAAACAAAACAAATAAGCATGTTTAAGGTGGATACTACTCATACTTTTATGTCATCTGCTAAACAAAAGGAGTGCATTAGTGTTGTCGTTTATTATCTTAATTTGACGAATGTCTTTGTCGTTAGATGGATGTTACGTGCTTGAGATATTTTAGCAGGAAATCTTCGTAACTAAGGATACACAATTAACGATACACGAATGCGATTAGTTAAGACATAAAACTGTAATGGATTAAACGAACATAAACTATATCTCAATGTGAAGTAAACAACTATACATTATTTAAAGTAGAACACGAACATCATAGATTCACATAATATTCACTGCATTAGATAGGCCTCCAATTCACACGTATTGCCATGTGCACGAGCTTGATAGTAAACAATTAAGGATTACAAAAAATCAAGAGCCCTCAACTTACAAAAAACTAGACTGTTATGAGTTTTAGAACAATTCTAAATGAGATTATACTATTACTTGTGTACTATATCACC
Organism: Linaria vulgaris; assembly: GCA_948329865.1. Lineage (NCBI taxonomy): Eukaryota > Viridiplantae > Streptophyta > Magnoliopsida > Lamiales > Plantaginaceae > Linaria > Linaria vulgaris. Next base: position 54,321,563 of record OX415249.1, on the reverse strand, counting down.
GAAATGTAGTTAACATAACGAGATTGGAAGAAAAATATTTGTGTAACCCAAACTTTCGTAGCAATTGCATAATATGAACTTACTTGAAAACGAGTCATTTCACAATACAGAGGAAGCATGGCGACCGACATTGTGTAGAAAATATTGCTTGTATTCAAGCATGCAACCAATAGTTTGTTTTCATTTTTATTGGGGTTATCATATTGTTGCAAATCAACTTGGCAAATCACATGCTAAGTTGGGTAATTTTAAATGCTAAATTTTCTAATTAAATAATGTACAATAATTCCAATATGTTATCTTAACAGGTAAACCAAATAAACAACATGGAGTGGTTCAATAGCGCTTAATATGAAATCCTGACCTACACCTCATTGAATATGACAAAATCATAACTTGCAAACTGTACATGCTCCAAATATTTTTCTCACTAACCCACATGTAAGTAATCAGTAGAACAAATAAATCAAACACTGTGGGTTAATCTCTGTAAGAATTAAGGCATTTGTTGCTTTGTTATAGATGGCATGCTCAGTTTGAAAAAAGGAACAATGACCTTTGCAAATGGAAGACAAATATGAATATAGATAAAGTGGAATGAATGTGATTTGATCATAGAATGTGGAGTTTATTGAAGACACGTAAACTTTTTGAATTGAAAAGTCGTAGTTTGGTCTTTCTTTCTTCCTTTTTCTTAACACGAAAAAGACGGTAAAAAATCAACGTTGGTACCTTAATTTGACATCATAGCAGAATTGGTACCTTAACTTGTCCAGCATCGTAAATTGTACTCTAAGTTTCCATTTCTTCTCAAAAGTGGTACCTCAATGGCGGAGCTGCACAATTTTTTGCCTTAAATGCACATGTGGACCTTCGTTGACCTTAAAATTACAGACTTTAACCAATTTTTTTTTTGTCAAATGGACTTGTTAACTATATTAATAAACAAAAAAATAAATAAATAGATAAATAAAACTACTATATCCCTCTCATTGTCGCAACTCTCCCGCCTATTTTAGCTCACAATCACTTATTCTAAGGTCGAAGGAGGTCCAAATGTGCATTTGGGCTAAAAATTGTACAACTCCCGCCACAGGGGTACCACTTTTGAAGAGAAATGAAAACTTAGGGTACCATTTGCGAAATTGAACAAGTTAAGGTACCAAGTCTGTTTAGTAGTCAAATTAAGGTATCAACATTGATTTTTTCCCCGAAAAAGACTATAGTAATATGTAGGATCCAACAACGCAAAACTTTCGCCACAAAAATATTTACATCAACTCAAAATGTGTAATAAGTCCATTCTACGACTGCTCCCAAGCCCATGCGGCAGAGTGGTGGGATGCAAAATTACAATGACGGCAGATAAAAATGAAATTGCCATTTCGGCCACTCGTTCTAATATCTTCCAGTACTAACAATTAAAAGTTCCACACTCCAATCTACAATAGAATCAGCATTGTTAATCATGTGACTCATAATGAGAGAATTTGTTTTTAAAATGGCTTTCTCAATTCACAAGCATTCACAACTTTGACTGCTTCCAAAAGTGCAATAACGTCTTTCCATTGTAGGTTGAGGCAGTCAATGATGTTGGTGAAACAAATAGAAGCCGAAACATCTTCTTTTCTCCCGACCAAATAGCCACCCGTTGCTTGTTAACCGTTGCATCCATGTTGAACTCTTTTCGAGTTCCGCGATGGCTTCTTCCAGTTATTTGGTCGTTGGTGTAACAACTATTCGAAATGCCTCTTAATTGTCATTCTTACCATTATCACAAAGTATGCTTTTATGTTCGTGAAAAAGTCAAAGGATAAAATGAATAAACGTATAACTACAATCAATAGTCTGGTGGATTAAATCTTTTGGAGAAGTGGATTTGAAGTCAATAAACAAGTTCATTATACGAACAAGTAGATGAATTAACGTATGATAATCCATATTAATAACTTTATATATTTTATTAATAATTTAAAATTTCATAAAAAATGTACGAACATTAAAGTATCCGCATGCGGTTTTTGTCGGAATGTATTCAGAAAATACACCACACCCAGTACTTGCGGTTACCAATTTTTTCAACCTTGTGTGTGAATTTAGTTTAAAACCATGCAGATTACGAGCTAAGCGGGCGCGGGCGAATTAACGGGGTATGTTACACAACAAATCACAAAATTCAAATGTTTGCGATGTCTTAAGTCACACAAGTTATATAGTACAATATTCATACATTCTCGTGTTAATAAATTGTCCTATTATCTTTTTTTCCCTTTCGCATGCTTATACAATTTTAAGTCACGTTGTGCATTAATGAATATTGAATATGAGCTATGTGTATGTAAAGTCTTCCCTCAATACGCTTCAAATTATTAATTTTTCATGTTATAGATGAATTACAACGTTGTGTAGTTATCTCTATTATTCGGCTAGTACATTGTTACTTTTTCTATGTTGGTAGACGGATTGATGGACGAGTGTACGCCTAAACCCGTAACCCTTCGGACAGGTTTTCATCTTTTTTTTCACAAGATGTGCGAGTAACAGGTTAAGCGGGTCAATCGAGTGAGCGGGTTTATTAACACTTCTAATGAACATTGTGAGATGATCACCATCATAAATATTTAGAATCCGACTCATATTGACACATGAAACTGATTCAAACGTAAGATAATTCACAAACGTAATTACAACAAACCATGTTTCTCAATTTCTAGATGATTCAAAATTTAAGTAATCATTGAGAAAGTTTATGATTTTTTAGAAAGATTATTTGTAATTTGAAAAAGGCACTTCTACACAAATAATTACAAAATTCTTGATGGAGTTGGGCTCCGAATCAATTGGCTATCCATAGAGGAGATGGTTCACTTTTGTTTGTGTGGTATAAAGATGTCATAGACGGCATAATGTGGGCGAGTGGGGCGATTAAGATTTTTTTATTTTTCTTTACGCTGATTTTAAAAAGAGAAATGAAGTATATATCCGTAAAGCAAAGAAATCAAACACTGTAGGTTAATCTCTGTAAGAATAAATGCATTCGTTGCTTTGTTATGGATGGTGTGCTTAATCTGGAAAAGAAAAACATTGACCTCTGCAAACGGAAGACAAATCTGAATATAGATAAAGTGGAATGAATGTGATTTGATCATAGAAAGTAGAGTTTGTGGGAAGACACACAAACTTTTTGAACTTAAGAACCGTAATTTGGTCATTTTTTCTTTCTCTTTAATGTGAAAAGGCTATATTATTTGTTGTGTTTTGGAGCCTAAGTTGACCCAGGCCCGTACTGAAGACCCTGGTTAATTTCCGTACAATAGTCCATGTAAAATTATATTAGGAGTATTCACAATATAAATAGCCTCTTTTGTAATTGTAACCCTACAACATAGCATATAGTGAAAATCCTGGCTTGGTATCTCCCCAGATGTAGGCAACAATATGGGTAAACATATATCGTGTTTTTCTTTCTTTTCGTTTGTGTATGATTTTTTGTTTATCGCATTACTGCACAACAAGTGGTATTTAGAGCATCAGGTTCTGGTATTCACATGAGAGAATCAAATAACTCGTCGAGAAATTCTGCAGGCTTAGTTTTGAGTACAGAAACCAGAGGTAGATTCGATAAGAAAAAGTCGAATTCGAATCGGGGTAGATCAAAGTTGAGGAACAGAAAGTCGACGAAGGACAAGAGTTTCATTGAATGTTGGAACTGTGGGGAAAAATGTCATAACAAATCTTATTGTAGAGGACCAAAGAAAGATGATAGCTTAGCAAGCGTGACCACTGAAGAGAATGGTGAAGCACTAATTCTAACCACATGTAGTCCAATAGAGACTTGGGTTTTGGATTATCGAGCATCGTTTCATGCTTGTCCTGACAACAGTTTGATGACGAATTATGTTGCTGGATATTGCGGAACAGTCTATCTAGGCGATAATTCCCTTATGATACTGTGGGGAAGGGAGATATTTATGTTAAATCTCCTAATGGATTTGTTTGGATGATGCGTGTTGTGAGACACATCCCTGGCCTTAAGAGAAATTTGATCGTTTTATGGCATTTGGATGGTGATGGTTATGAGCTTAGATAAGGTGGAGGTGCTTGGAAAATAATCAAAGGAGCCATGGTGGTAACTCAGAGTTTGAAAAGGGGCACTATGTATATGACCGACATCAAATATGATAGCATTGGAGTTGCTGCAACACGTACTAAGGCTGATTTGTGGCATTGTCGACTTGGCCACATGAGTGAAAAAGGAATGAAGTATATGTGTTCGAAGGGTAAGCTGTCGGGTCTAAAAACAGCTGATATGGGTCTCTATGAGAACTGTGTGTTTGGGAAACAAAAACGGGTAAGTTTCGCCGAGGGTGGCAGAACTCTAAAGGAACAAAAGTTAGAGTTGATGCACCCAACCCCAGTCACGTCTCTCGATGGAGCTTCATATTATATGAATTTCATTGATGACGCCACAAGAAGTTATGGGTATACTTCTTGAAACAGAATTCTGAAGCGTTTGAGGTTTTCAAGAAGTGTAGAGCACGTGTTGAAACTGAAACTGGTCTGCGTGTGAAGTGTCTGAGACCTGACAATGGTGAAGAGTATGAGCTTTCAGAGTTTAAAAAGTATTGTACAGATAATGGCATTCGCATGGAAAAGACAGCTAGAGGAACACCACAGCAGAATGGGGTTGCAGAGCGTATGAACAGAACTTCGAATGAGAGAGCTAGATGCATAAGGTTGAAGTGTGGGTTGCCTAAGATGTTTTGGGTAGAAGTAGTTAACATTGCGGCTTTCTTGATCAACTGAGGACCATCCATTCCACTGGAAAATGGTATTCCAGAGGAAGCTTGGAGAGAAAAAGAGGCAAACCTATCTTACCTTAGAGTATTTGGCTGTGTTTCTTACATTCATATTGATGCTACTGCTAGGAGCAAGCTAGATGAAAAGTTTGTGAAGTTTACGTTCATTGGATATGGCGGCGATGATTATGGGTATAGATTTTGGGATTACCAAAATATAATTGTTATTCGTAGTAGGGATGTCGTGTTTAATGAACAGGTTTTGTACAAAGACAGGTTGGGTGCATCAAACACTGCGGGTGTTGATACTCGGTTTAATGGCCCGAAGATTGTGGAATTGGATATCTCCAATTCCGGTTAGGACAATATTTTGGAAAACGAGGCGACTAATGAGGAAGAACCACGTACTCCAGAGCCTACTTTGAGGAGATCAAGTAGGGAACATCGTGCTCCTGATATTCCCCTGCCTTATATTATTTGTTATTAACTGATAGTGGTGAGCCAGAATGTTATGCAGAGGTAGTGAAAAAGTGTTGATTCGAGCAAGTGGGAGCTTACAACGGATGATGAGATGGATTCCTTGAAGTCGAATGACACGTGGAATCTTGTTGAGCTTCCAAAGGAGAAAAAGGCACTGCATAACACGTGGGTTTACAGAATCAAAGAGGAAGTGGGTAGTAGCAAATGTTACAAGGCAAGGCTGGTTGTGAAGGGTTTTCAACAGAAAGAAGGGGTTGATTACACTCACGTCTTTTCTCCCGTGGTGAAGTTGACGATGGTTTTGAGCATAGTTGCAGAAGATAATTTATTGTTAGAACAAATAGATGTGAAGCCAACTTTTCTTCACGGTGATCTTGAAGAAGACATTTACATGCAGCAAACCAGGGGGTATGTGCTTGAGGGTAATGTTGAGCTAGTTTGCAAGTTGGAGAAGAGCTTGTATGGTATGAAACAAGCTCCTAGACAATGGTACATGAAGTTTGATGGCTTCAGGCAGGAGATTGGCTTTGGGAGATGTAATGTTGATCATTGTTGTTACTTTATGAGGTTTGATAGTAGCTTCATTATTTTGTTGTTATACGTTGATGACATACTGATAGCAGGTTTCTGTGTTCAAGAAGTGAACAAGTTGAAGAAGCAACCATCTGAACGTTTTGCCATGAATGATCTTGGCGAGGCAAAACAAATATTGGGTATGCGGATCAATCGAGACAAGGTGGCGGGTAAGTTGCATCTTTCGCAGTCCGATTACATTGATAAAGTGTTGAAGAGATTCAATATGCAAGATGCAAAGCCGGTAAGCACTCCTTAAGGTAGTCAGTTCAGATTATCAAAAATGGAGTCACCTAGTAGCGATTTGGAGCATGCGGAGATGAAGAAAACTCCATATGCAATCTTGGTAGGAATTAGAATCTCCATATTGGTATGATATTGTCCACTTTGGACCCAATTCCTCATGGTTTTGTTTTTTGGGTCCAACTACCTAAAAGACCTCATACCAATTGAGATGTCTCCAATCCTATAAACCCATTTCAACTCCCTCCTCTTTCTGATGTAGGACTCTTGCTTACCCGAACAATCCTCTCTTCAACGCCTCATGTGACTAGAACTTCACCTCCTTCTTCAAATTTTGAACCCATGATATTGTTCTTGGCCCAACAAACTTTTTCCTTTCCTTGAACAAAGGACTTCCGAGTCTCCCCTTAACCTGACTGCTCACCATCCATGACAATCTTCTTAAGTCGGGAGCTCACCACCTTTTTTCGTTCACTTTAAGGACACCCACACGGATCAGAAGCAGTGGCTCTGATGCCAGTTGTCAGGCATTGAAATCTCTACATTGGTCTGATATTGTGTACTTTGGGTCCAAGCCCTCATGGTTTTTTTTGGGGTCCAACTCCACAAGATGCCTCATACCAATTGAAATGTCTCTAATATTATAAACCCATTTCAACTCTCTCATCTTTCCGATGTAGGACTCTTGTTTGCCTTAACAATCCTCCCCTCAAATAAAGGACCACCGAACTGTCCTTACGTGCGCACTGAACTTCGCCTTCTTTTTTAATTTGCTCCTGGGATATTGTTCTTGACCCAACAAACTTTTTTTTCTTCCCTCGAACATAGGATCTCCAAGCCTCCCCTTAACCCGATGACTCACCACTTGTGATCATCTCTTAAATACGAAGCTCGCCTCCTCTCTTGTTCACTCCAGGGACACCCATACAGATCATGAGTAATGGCTCTGATACCAGATGGTATAAATTAGAATCTTCATATTGGTATGATATTGTCCACTTTGGGCCCAAGCCCTCATGATTTTGTTTTTTGGGTCCAACTCCTCAAAATGCCTCATACCAATTGAGATGTCTCCAATCATGTAAACCTAGTTCAACTCCCTCATCTTTCTGATGTGTGACTCTTGTTCGCCTCAACATTAGTAATATGAAGGATCCAACAACAGAAACCTTCGCCACCAAAAAATGTTTACATCAACTCAAAGTGATAAACAAATATGTTATACGACAGCTACCAAGCCCATGCGGCGAGATGGTGGGCCGCAAAGTTACAATGATGGAAGACAAAATGAAAGTGTCATTTCGTCCACCTGTTCTAATATCTCCTAATACAACAATAAACGGTTCCACACTCCGATCTAAAATAGCATCCACATTGTTAATCATGCGAATCACAATAAGAGAATCTGTTTCAAAATGGATTTCAAAATTTCACAATCATTCGCAATTTTGGTGGCTTTCGGAAGGGAATAAACAAGTTCACTATTCGAATAAGTAGATGGATTAATGTATGATAATACATATATCGGTTAGCTTATATATTTTATTATTAAAATCTCACAAAAAATCGTGCAAACATTAAAAGTATCCGCGATTGAGTTTATGTGGATTGTATTAAAAAAAGACACCATACCCAATGCTTGTGAGATGAAATCTGTTGGAGAATTGGTTTTGAATCTAATAAACAAGTTCACCATACAAATACTTAAATGGATTAACGTATGATAATCCAAATATTAATTAATTTATAATTTTATTAATAACTTTAAATTTCATAAAAGACCATACAAACATCATGAGACGATTACTACGACAAATTATTATAATTCGACTCCTGTTGATACGCGAAACTGATTCAAACAAGAGATAAATTTTGAACGTAATTCCCACTGATCATGTTTCCCAATTTCTAGTGGATTCAAAATTTAAGTAATCCAGTGAGAAACTTCATGAGTTTTATACGATTCTTCGTAATATGAAGAAGACACTTCTACACAAATATTTTATAAAATTCTTGATGAAGCTGGGCTCCTGAACGAGTTGGCTATCTACAAGGACGTCGATTCACTTTTGTCGTGTGGTATAAAGCTGTCATAGACGCCATACTGTGAGCAGAGTGGATGGTTGAGATTTTTCATTTATCTTTACACCGATTTAAAAAAAATAAATAAAATGCATATATTAATATTAAATTAATTTTTTAATAGTGTTTATTTAATTTATGAAAAAACGCTCGATACAATACAGAACATCCTTTACCATGTCTCAAGATAAAAGATCAAAAGCCAAATAAAGTAACAATAAAGGGGCATAGCTTAAAATACTAGAAACTAAATCTTAACTTGAGCATATGTTTTCGCGAATTAAATAATTCTCTAACCAAAATAAATATTTTAAATAAAGCAAGGAATGTCTCTAAAATGTATTTTCAAGGTGTCTAAAATAATTTGTTAAAAACATAAATTAAGTTTTTTTGATTGGGAGAAAAAGAAAAAGAAATATTAATTGAGTCTAAAGATTTCTCTCTCTCTCTCTCTCTCTTGACATCACATGAAAGGAAGCAGCAGGACAGAGGAACCCTAGATAGAGCAGAGCAGAAGAGACCACTCCTCCATGAATTGAAAATTCAATTTTAATTGGAATTCGAAATGTCTTTACCTCCTCTGCACTGTATATACTTGTCACATGATTCCATTCATGAATTAAAAACTTCAAACTCCAATTTCAAATTCCCTTCTCCTGCACCAGTTCTACGCTTTCTCTATGAACTCTGCTTCACAATGGTCATGCTTATTAATTTCTTCATTAATTAATCATATATATATATATGTGCTTCAAGTTCATATCTTTATTGGATTTTGATGGTGGAATTTTGGTTGGCAGGTTCGTGGCGAGCTGCCCTTTGACAAGTGCAAAGCGGCCTTGGAGGCCGTCGAGTTCATCGATTGTGATCCCGATGGGGATGTGGGATCATATTTTGCTGATGTTGTTACTCAAATGGCTCAAGATGTCTCTTCTTTAACTCCCATCCAATTTATTTCTTATATGCTTTTTAATTATGCTCTTAGTTTCTCTTTGAGCTTACTTGATACCGATGTTGTTTTGTACAATATGAACTTATATTGAGCGCGTTTGAACTGTGGAAGAGCTGTGTTTTGTCTTAACTAAGCTACAAAGATATTAAGCATTGTATTATACTAGGGTTAGGTGAATAATGCATGTACTAAGCTTTTACTCTTTGCACATATTGCAGGTTACTATGCTTGGGGAACACCGTTCTCGCCTTATCAAACTGGTCAGCATCTATTCGATACTTCTCCTAATTCTGCAATTTACGTTTCTTTCTTGTTGCCAAACATAAATTTGTATTTAGCAAAATGCTTCCATATGTACTTGTCTTCTCATGCAACCTGAGATATATATAACCAAGCTGATAGTAGATGGGCCTTTTAAGGAGTTTCACAGGCTCTTGCTTGGTTAGCCTTAAACTCAAGCTCATATTTCAGTGCATTTGTCCTCCTTTAGTGCAGTTTCAGGAGGAATCAGAAAAAAAAAATGAATAGGCGTAGTTGGAATAAACTGTATGTCAATAATGGACCTAAAGCTTGGGCAAGTCACAATTTTCTTTTTTCTTGCAATGTCCACAAATTGTATGTCGAATAAAAACCATACCAAGAAATCAAGCTAACTTTGTCCAAACCAATTTTCCTGCATGAAGTGCACCTATTAATAACAACAATTAGGAGCCGTGCAGTGATAATTGTTCTAGAAGATGAGCCTATAAGTGCATAAACGATACATCTGTAGCTCCTGTAAGTTAAGCTCTCAACTCACGGCAGATGGTGGGACAGAATGGATCTTGGGTTTTGATTGTATTCTGAGTAAGAGACAGATGGGTGCTCAACTTCAGTGCACAGTCAAGGTATATATGTATGATTGAGAAAGTAACCTTTTGTCTGTACTGGTCTCTTAGGCTTTTCTCGTTACTCAAATTTTTGATGGAGGACGATACTCAGTTACTAGATCGAGCTTAAATTGATGTCACGCTGGTGCGGCTTGCGGGCCAGCTTGACTCATTTCTTATTCTACATAACCCAACTGTTGGGATCTCCTATCGGTGCCAATGAATATCATCCAGATGTAACTTTTAAGAGAAAGATGTCTGATTTGCTAGTAATTGTTTTTGTGATCGACGAGGCAAACAGAATACTAAAAATGTTGTGAAAAAAATATATATAAGAGAGAAAAAAAGTACAAATAGTATAAAAACAGGAGAGACGTACTCACTCTATGATCTTAAGTCAAGTCACCCATATAATTGCAGTCAGTTTGTTGCTAACAATTAGTTGCATTGACAAGATGCCCACAAATGCATTTTTTAGAAGGTAAATATTCCTTGTCTCGACTAGGGACCCGACTATGTAGGAGATTATTCAATATATGTATTGGGTGTAACTTATGTGATTGATTCTGGTTCATATTACCTACCCCGACAATTTGGAATGAAATGCTTGGTTGTTGCTGTTGTATTCATATATTTATGACTTCCATTCTCTTTGAAAACTAATATACTTATACGAAAATAGGACTCATTGCAAACATAGGCCATGGGCCTTCAACAGTTGATAATCAATATGCATCGGAATACTTGAATAATCGTGTCCTTGAGGTCTCGAATATGACTATAATCCTAGATGTTTGGTGCGCCTAATTACAATGCAAATGGAATGTATGGATTAATTTGATAATTGATATTAGTTGGGTGCGTTTGTAGATTTGATAATCCTCCAATATAGGCTTCATATTGAAAATTCTTGTTTTCTCTTGGGGATGAGATACTGATTCTTTCTTTCTCTCTCTCTCTCTCTCTCTGTTTTTTTTTTTTTGATGAATAAGGCTTTGATTAATAATGAAAAAATGAAGTCAAATTAGGCTTTGGATATATTTGCCAAATACGAAGTGTCATTTCTCACAGAACACTCTGGGTTTTGAGTTGTTTAAGTAGGACATACTGAATGTGGATGTAATTGCTTCACACAAGTTGGGTACTAGACTACATCTATTCCTGAAAAAAATAGTTTGAGGTCCTGATTAAGAACTGAGACCTTTGTTTTTTTTTTTTTTTTTTTTGTTTGATAGTAAGAACTGAGACCTTTGTGGTTGACCATCCTGTGGTTAAGCTGGCAATTTTGGCAAAAATAATCTGTACGAAAACGTAACGACAGACTTAAAAAATATTGCATGTGGTTTTGAGGTATCCTGCTAGATTTTGAGATTTGTAAATTTTATTCATATGGTTTGGTAAACATTTGACTTTTGAGATGATTATGACTTCGTTGTACTTCATACATAAGATTCTTACCTAACAGTTGATTGGTAACTTACCGCAAATGTAATTTTATTGTTTGTCAAAGGCTGAATGATTAAAGATGTAATTTGAAGTAGAGACCTTCAATCTTATTTAGTTTAACATGAATTGCTACACATGGTACTACAGACTATTTGAGGTGTTAGGAATAAAGTAAGAGTGATTTTTCCTATTAAATTTTGGAAATTGTTAGTATTGTGTTATTAGTAATTTCTCCAATTTATTTATGTTTAGTACCTACACTTTATGTTTGTTCTTTGTAATTCTCTTAGGCAAAATGGTTGGTGGAATCTGCGCTGGTCCCATTGAGATTCTTTCAGGAGCGTTCTGAGGTGAATGTATTTCAGTCTGACTTCAGTTTTATGTTTGAGTTTAAATTTATAAATAGGAGAAAACTAATTTTTTCTTCTTCCGTCCATGAATATAGGAAGAATTCCTGTGGGACTCTGAAATGATAAAAATAAAAGCAGCAGATCTGAAGTCAAAAGAGGTACCTCACTGCAATTAATGATGGTGACACAATTCCTTCACTGTCTGATTATGTTGTAATTTGTAGTTCCGTTCGTTAGAACCTTAACAATACCTGTTCTGGTTTCAGGTCCGAGTAAACACTCGTCTTCTTTATCAGCAAACAAAGTTTAACTTGCTCCGAGAAGAAAGTGAGGGCTATGCTAAGCTGGTACATAATCTGTTTCCTCTCATATTTTTCTGATTATTTCTTTGCTATTCATTTCCATGCATTCAACCTTTTTTTTATTATTTTAATTTGATTGTCTTTTGGTTTATGGATGCTTATTGGTTTCATGACTTCAAATGCTCAATTTCATAATCTGTAGTATTTTGGGCATTGTTAGTATTTGTTCAGAACACAAATGGAGGAAAAAGGAGAGCAAGTTTTAGATTCTAATTTGTTCAATAGTAAATAATTTATACATGCACTTTGCATCGAGCAAATTCGATTTTTTTAAAAAGGAAACTAGACCTGGTCAACGAACCTATGCAAATGTTTTAGATGTTGCTCTTCTTTTACTTGTGCATAAAGTAAGAACTATGTGAGGCAAATTTGCTTAAGAGTATTTCATACAAGCTGTGTCCTGTTTCTTCATCTGTTATTGTTTTCAAACCATAGAAGTGGATGTATTATTCCGTCCAGTTCTTATCATACTAAAGCTGAGATTATATAGTTCGATGAGTAAATTTCGGTATCTGTTACTGTGATTTCTTTTTCTCTCTTAGTTTACGCACTAATCTAGTTAAAGCTCTGTTTATTTCTCAATCGAAGTAATTGACATGATACGGAGATGGTTCTTGTGAAAAGCTGTGCTCCATCAGTTTGTGCACGTAAGGAAATGTACATGAAGTGAATAATGAAATTTAACGGAGTTATGGGTTCAGTGTCACATTTTTGTGGACTAGATGCATGCAAGAACACTAGTTTGAGTCTCTGAATTGTTGAACTGGAATATAATTGAAGAATATTATATTGGGGTGGACATTTGATTCTCACTGGCTATAGTGAGCTTGGGGGCCGTGAATAGAAGATGTTATCAGGGTTTTGTTTGTTTCGACCTTTTGTTAGATATTTTTTATGTTGTAACTTGCTTGAACCCACATCCTTCTCATGTAGTTCTTATGTTATGCTTGTCTCATGGTCATAGTTGCTGCCCTTGTGATGGTGATGTCTTTCCATGATTTTGGGGGAACTTTTTTCCAGCTTAAATTTTTTGAAGTAATTGATTTTTTGTTTAGCTTGTTGATTTTACTTCTTATTTTATATATTTTCAGTTCAAAGTACAAAGCTATATAGTTTATTGATCTGTCCGTCATTACCGATGGGGATGTGATTTGTTTCAGTATTTGTGAGTTATTTACAATGCCGCAAGGATATTCCATATTAGCTATAGGCTTTGCTGCTGGTTGCTGTGTAAACGTCACCAGGGCTGTTGTGTTTTTGGGGGTTATAGCTGCCTTGTCTTTTTTCAAAACTATTCTCTCTATGATAGGGGCCCTGTTTTCGTGCTTTATGTGCCTCTTTGGTATTTATTAGCATATTTTCTTGCTTTTTCTTGCCTAACTGTAGTGTCGTGATATATTGTAGGTTACCCTCCTCTGTCAGGTTCCTGAAGCATCAATTGAGAAGGCGTCAGTTGCGACTGTGGGCATCATTAAGGTTTGAACATTTCTAAGGTTATTATGATGCACCTTTTCACACTTACTTCTTTTAATTCTGAATTATTTGCAGTCATTGATTGGTCACTTTGATCTGGATCCAAATCGTGTTTTCGATATTGTAAGTTGGCTTTCTGTCTTCTTACTATTGATCCTGATTTTGTCATTCAATATTACTGGCTATTGGTTGCAATTTATCCTTGATGTGGAACTCTTAGATTTTTACTGGTGATAAAGGTGTTGGAATGTTTTGAGCTTCAGCTTGATAACAGTGTTTTCTTGGATCTAATCCCAATGTTTCCCAAGGTATTGATGCTGATCCTTTTTGCAGTAGTTTTTATTCACTGATTGAGGAAATATGTGATTCATGTTCATTTTCGTGTTGTACAGTCCCATGCATCACAGATTCTTGGATTCAAGTTTCAGTATTATCAGCGGATGGAAATCAGTAGTCCTGTACCAACTAGGCTCTATCAGCTTGCTGCTTTACTCGTGAAGAAAGACTTCATTGATCTTAATAGCATGTAAGTCTGCACTCTGGGCATCTCCTTGGCACTTACTGATATCTATTAGTTTGAATTCACAATTTCCCTACCAGAATTGATGAAATACTTGATACTACTTTACATCTTCTGCTAGTGTACCGATTTATTCAGTTGCAGCTACAGTTAGTTTATTATTTTGAATCTGTTACCATCGAAAGTCTTCACTAAGTGTTGAGAAGATAGTATAATCCATATGAGGGGTGTATGGGGGTCTTAAAAATATCAATATAATTAATTTGAATATTTTATCGTCTGGAGTAGAATTTTATACACTTTATCTCAGTGTTATGTCAATCCGACCAGGCATACAACCTTCTACTTATAAGTTTGATCCGTTTGATCTGCTCTCCCAATATTGAACCAATAATGAATTATTTGTATTTGATTTTCTAATTGAACATTAGAAAACGTCGCATATATACTGTAGAAAATATGGGAAGAAGAGAATGAAAAGATGATATTGTTAAATTTCGATGAAACATATATATATATATATATATATATATATATATATATATATATATACACCCACCTCTCTTCGCTACCACTTTTTTACCTGACAGCCTAATCTTAACACAGTTAACATTGTTCGCCTACTACATTATCTTCTACATAGCCTTTTGTCCTGATGATGATGGTCTTCTACACAGACTAACTATTGATTATTACAAAGAGTTATTAGAATTAGAAAATAATAAGTTAATTAGTGAAATATGATTTACTGAAACGACCACGACTACACATTACATAAGATTCTTACCACCCTCCTTTTCTGCAAAATCATTCCATGTAGACATGCTTGCCTCCTTTCCTTTTAAATTTCATTTCAGAAACTTGATGATCTCAACAATGTTCTTCACATTGATCAAACCATAAATTCCTTTGCAACATGAGGTTTCTGCTTTATCCGAGGCAGCTGGATTGGTTTTCAAATTAATACTTGATCATGCAAATGGAACAGGTTGTTTCTCTATTCATCTGAAGTTCCCAGCCCAAAATCAAAACTTTCTTCTCAATCCAAAAGTTACTTGCAAGTCAGTTTTATATGGCCTCTACTCCTTTTTCCTTTATTACCTCTGTTACAATGTTTGTAGCCACTAGATGCCATTGCTTTATCAAAATGCCGAATGCCTTGGATCACAGTTTCAATTTCGAGTTATGTTTCGATGCATTAAATATTCGAAACGTTTCTTGAAATTTCAAAAACGTTTCGTAAACACTACAGGAAAGAACAAGTTTTGATAAGATTTTATTAGGATATAACTTATTAATACAAAGTCTACAAGTGAGTTATAATACAAATTTTCAATACAATCTCAAATCACCCTAGCGTCCCAGGGAACTTCTTAGAATACTGCTGAGATTCTGAGGAGTTTGTTTTATTGTTTAGTTGTGGAACACATCATATGTCCCGATTTTTCAGAGATTTACATGGGTCGGGGTGGAGAAGGTTTATTTCCATTTCACTTTTGAGATTCACGTGTTAGATCTATTTGCATTCTGCGCGGTAGAATTATTTGACTTCTTTATTATATGAGGGAATTTCATGACTATAGGATTGTAGTTCTAAATGCAAATACTTGCCTTTCTAGTGAATCTTCTGTTTGGATGTTATCTTTATGTAACTCCATCAGTATGTTTACCACTCTTTCTGGAGTATTTCTGTTAGTTGATCTGTATCTCACCAATGATATTACATCTCTTTCAGATGCGCACATTTACTTCCCAAGGATGAGGACGCATTTGAACATTATAATGTTTATTCGGCAAAGAGACTTGATGAGGTGGTTCAAGACTTCCCTTAAATATGTGTTTCTGCTGTTATGTTGATACATCTGTCTCCCTAATTCTGTATCTTTCAAGACCTCAATAGTTTCCAGGTCGAGTGGTTACATTTTTGCTCATTAGTTGTAAGGTGCAGGAAAAATGGAGGAATGTGCTATGATGTACTTGGTCAGCGTTGGAATGTCACTCCAAAACACATCTTCTTTTGTACATTTCATAAGATCGCACATTATGTTGCTATAATTTTGTGCTTCTTTCCTTTATCTTCCTGTTTTTTCGTTAGTTTTCTTCCTTGAATGTTGATTATTTCAATATAAATATTTCTTTTGACCGTGGCTGAACAGGCTAATAAAATTGGGAAAATTAATCTTGCGGCCACTGGGAAGGATCTGATGGATGATGAGAAACAAGGAGATGTAACTGTAGATCTTTTCGCTGCTTTAGACATGGAAACGATGGCAGTTACTGAAAGATTCTCAGAGCTTGCAAATAATCAAACTCTTGGGTTACTGATGGGATTCCTTGTCGTGGATGACTGGTAAACCTGAACATGGAATATAAATTAGTTTTGACTGCGTTGGCAGCTACTTATTTTCCTCTATTTGCACTCTTTGTTTATTGGTCGTGACACAGCTTAACAAACTGCGTTCTCAGAAATTGCTTTTTTTATTTGATTGGAGTTCGATTTTTTCATTTCATTTCTCAGGTTTCACGCTCATCAGCTTTTGGAGCGCCTCTCACCTATTAATCCTGTAGAACATTTCCAGATTTGTAATGGATTGTTTAGGTACTGTAACAGTTAAATTGCAAACACCAGTGTATTGCCCCACTTGTTTAAGACTAATAGAGATTTGTCCTATTCTTTGTATTTATTTTTTGCAGGCTCATTGAAAAATCAATTTTTTCAGCTTATAAAGTTGTACGGCAGATGCCAGTTTCTGTTGCTGGTGTATCTCTTGGCTCAGATACTGATTCAACAAGAAGTTTATTGCTCAATAGATCTTTTATCAACTTGCCCAGAGACCTCTTTGAAATGCTTGTATCAGCTGGCCCTTATTTATATCGGGATACTTTGCTACTGCAGAAGGTCCGATGTCCTCATTTTTGCTACTTCTGTGTTCAATTGTAATTTTTCCTTGCACTATCCTTTTCCCTGGTTCACATGGCTGGTGTGCAGATAACTAGGGTGTTGAGAGCTTATTGCCTTTGCGCCCTTGAGCTTGCTAATAATGGTGATGGAGCATTTAGTTCTGCTGCTGTTAATATCGGAAATAAAAGTCCTCGATTGCACCTGAAGGATGTGAGACTAAGAATCGAGGAAGCACTTGGTACATGTCTTCTTCCTTCTTTGCAGTTGATACCTGCTAATCCTGCAGTTGGACAGGAGATATGGGAACTGATGAGTCTTCTCCCATATGAGGTTTGCTTCTATGGCCTCTAGTTCTTACCTTTCTGAAGTTGTTTTTTTACCGGATTGATGGTTTTGTAATTTGTTTTATTAGGTGAGATATCGGTTGTATGGTGAATGGGAAAAGGAGGATGAACGTTTTCCAATCATTTTGGCAGCGAGGCAAACGGCGAAGGTATGACTTTATTGACTATTTGGACTTAGCTTTTGGATCACGTTACATAAAACTTTGTAAACTACTGGTCTCCTGCAGTTGGATACTCGAAGGATTTTAAAACGTCTAGCTAAGGAAAATCTGAAGCAGCTTGGAAGAATGGTTGCCAAATTAGCTCATGCAAATCCAATGACAGTGCTCCGAACGATTGTTCATCAGGTTATTTATTTATGGGAGAATGAAATGGTTTACTTGGCACCGGTATTTAGCTAAAAGATTTCTTAGGAACGTGTATACTGCAGATAGAAGCTTACAAGGATATGATTACTCCAGTTGTGGATGCATTCAAGTATTTGACCCAGGTTTGTCTTCCATGTTTTGTTTTCCTCTTCTATCTTCTTTTACATTTATTACTGCCATCATCCCAATGTGGTTCACATTTGAACTGCTGTAAAGTTTTAGGAATTTGGTGTGTCTCTCATTTTCAACTTAACAAATTTTTGTTTCGGGGTTGGTGGGCTTACTTGCCAAGTTAAGTGAGAAGATCATATTATAAAGAATTACGTTTATGGATTTAACATCTGTAGATGACATGAATAGAAGGAGCATTGTTAGAGGTCAGGAGTGGACAAAGTGAATCTTTGTCAGCGACACAGTTTGTTAAGCTGTCTTTTTAAATTATTGGAATTTATGTCTGGTGCTTTGGTTTGTTGGATTCTTGTAACTTGTTCTGGTATTATAAATTTTGTATCTTCATGATTCAGGGATGACCCCTCCATAATATTAGAATTTAGTCTCACTCCTTAAAGTTGCATGGTAATGCATGTGCAGATTGTCTCATTCTCAGTGGGGCTATACCTGTTCATAGTTCGTGGTTATATGATACTAGGCTAATTATTCATCAGTGCTAGGAGTTGGTAAATGTTTTTTTTTTTTTTTTTTTTTGTGTGTGTTGAAAGATACCAAAAGTAGCAGCTTATCATGTTCCGAGCTGTTGGCCTTTCCCTTGGCTGGTTCTCACATGCGACTAGGGAAAAATAAAGAACGAGGGTACTATTATCGATGTAAGGTGATGGAACCCCTAATTACTTTAATTTACTTTTGTATTGCTTAATGAGCTATGCAAGGAAAAGGTTAGACATGATAAAAAATAACAAGTAAAGGTCTGGAATCAGTTTCACCAGCTGGGCCAACTGAGTGGATAAAGGGCTATAAGGATTGGGCTTTTATATTAATTTATCTGACAATGAGAATTGTTGATGTTCGGATGTGGGGTGTTCTTTTGCAACTTCTGGACCTTTTTTCCTTCACTATCTTGTTCCACACCAGTGGGTTGAAGGACTTGAGACCGGAGAAAAGTGCTGTTACCTAGTTCTACAGTAGAGTGTGAGTAGCTTCATTCTGTTGGAAAACCAAATAACTGAGTTGAGATTTATACAAGTTAATAAGTGAAATCAATCCCATCGATGCCTTTTGTAAGAACAAAAAGTCCATGTGTCTAGGATTATACCCTTCACCAGAGCTGTCCTGACTAGGCTTCAATTGCTTTCCAGTTAGCTTCTTGAGATTTTTATATTGCTTTCATGGTTTTTTTGAATATCTAGGTTACGTCTTTGGTGGTTAACCTCGAAAATAACCAACGATTTGTCATTTTGAATTAAAGAGACTTGGACCCATTTATGATTAACTTATGCCAATACAACATAAACCATGTTAATATGTCTATTGTAACATAAGACACAAATTCACTGTGATACTCTGTCGTGCTCACTCACAGCTGCCAAATGATCAAGTATAGCATTAAAACAGAAATCTTGAAAAATGTGAATACTAATCAATCAATTTACCATCTAAAGCAAGGGTTTAACAGTGTAAGATTCGCCTACATTTTATCCACGTGGATGAAGAAATTAGGTCATGAATATGAGGGTGTAGTTGCAAAGATATACAATCAGTATATAAATTAAAGAAGATTGAAGAAGGAAAATTTTGCTAGGTGAGATGAAGATTACGGTCGCCTTTTCTGTTGATCCTGTGGCTGCAATCTTTCTTCTACATTTCCTTTGTTCTTGTGTTTTGTATTTCCACTTTGTCGTAGGTTTCTCTCTTGTAAATGTGATGCTTGACATTACTTGTATAATTAAGGCCTGTAAAGGAAGTCTAAACACGTCAAAAACCGACTGTAAAAAACTGTAAGCTTTCTATCCGAAATCAAGGGTGCAGTAGTACTACCTGGTGGCGTTGCGTCTATTTGGTTGCCACTGGTTTTGGTTGCCACTGGTTGCGTATACATCTACTTCTTTTCTAGTTTGGCTTGTCTCACTCATCCTTTTTGGGCTTGGGGCGTGGGCCTAGCATATACACGACTTACAAAACAACATCTAAAGTAAACGCCAAGCTTCGTAAAAACCATCACTATTATCTGTAAAACATTATGTTATCGATGAGGGTTACTGCACTCATCAGATCAAATATTGTGGCATTTGACCGGAGCTTCTAGATAGAGTATTTTATACAACTATAATGGTCATTAATGCATCGTGTTTTTTATGCAGATTAGGCAGGTCCATAGAGTGACCAAAAACATTTTTGTAGTTATTATATTTCTTTGGGGGAAACTTGATTCATGGAAAAACAAGAAACACATTGTTGTGTCCTGCTGAGTGTGGTATTAGAATACAAAGTTGTTACTCGAGTCTAGATGGTAGACATAGTGGATGCATTCTGCAAAAGCTAGGGCTAAACAACTGAGTTTCATGAACACAAGAACCATATTGATTGTCCTTCTGTTTTTGAGAAGGTGCAATAGAACTTAATCTCTTTAGGATATGTAATGATTGAAGAACACGTCGATATATTTTTTGTAAGGCTTTATATGGGTTTTGGGTTGAGCATGTTTTCAACTAGCGGGACATGACTTATATGTATGCTCCAGCTTGAGGGGAGTGTTAAAAATGTATATGTGGACTAGGAAGGAAGGAAATTAGGAATTGATTTGTCTGGGGAATTGATTCATTACCATACTTATATGTCTGTCTCCTGTTTTTGTCACTAGTTCGTATGAGAATAAAGAATCTAACCTAGAGATGGACCCCTGGTGGATTTGTAGAATCCTGAAGATTGGACGCCGTCTTGCCATTTGTATTGTATGGGTCTGGAATTGGTCATATGTCCTCTTTTGATCTTAATTGTTGATAAAAGATTAAAAAAAGATACTGCAAAATATGTTTGTTTTTATTATATAGTTGTATTCCTTCCCTGGCAGTAGGAATTCTGACGATTTATGAATGCCAAATTCGATACTCCCCTTCTGTTTTTCTCACTCAAACACCTGAAATAGACTCTACGAACAGGAGTGATAAATCTGACCAAATGCTCTGTATGAAATGCTTTGTTTCCAATGTTTTATGCACTCGTCCGCCGATAACTAGTAAAGTGTGCCACTAGTAAAGCGCGCAACTATATCATGAATTTTGCACAAAGAATTGTCTCCATCTTCTATGACACCTGCTCCCACGAGTCAAGATTCTCATTGTAATCATATTTTAAATAGGTTTTAAATGTATCGCATTATAAATTTCTTCTTATCGATATAGTCCTTCAATTCGATATTGCCTAAGTTGCCTATATTAACAGCTTGAGTATGATATCTTGGAGTATGTTGTGATCGAACGCTTGGCTCAAGGCGGACGGGAAAAGCTCAAAGAGGATGGTCTCAATTTGTCTGACTGGCTTCAATCACTGGCATCATTTTGGGGTCACTTGTATGTACCTTTTTCATTACAATATTATTGTGAGTTTGTTTTAGTTATGATCGTAACTTCACTGCTACTTTAATTGGTCTCCCTTAGTACGCGTGTCTTTTCTCTAATATTATAGATTTTACGCTTGTTGTCTTTAGATGCACTCTCCTGGTTTCTGAGAAAACGCAATGCTACCGATGTAGATAACTCTTTTGTTTCTTTTGTATGGTAATGGTATGCTTCAAACCTAGGTTTTGACATTTTCCAACTTCTGCCTTTTGTTCTCTTTTACTGTTTCCACATTGGTTGGGTAGTTTGATTGTGCTTGCTCAATAGAATGCTTTTGTCTGCGAACTTGGGTTATAGAAGTTCATAAAAAGATTTAATCTTTTGGTGATTGATAATTTCTATAAAAAACTTAGATTTCGATGGGATGCTGTACCCAGTTTGCGAGTTGCAGATGATCTTCTGAAGAAGCTGGTTACTGTTGCTGGAGTGTAATGGATTTGGCAGATTTGATTTACCTGGCCCCTCAGTTTAACTTTATCAGACAATATACAGATCTGGCTTAGAACAGGAAATGGGGTGTAATTTCGGGACGAGGAACTAGGCAGATTGGGTGGGAAATTTTATTAAGTCTGGCCTGCCAATACATTTCTCCTTTTCTTTTTTTGATGAAGATCTATTCTTGTAAGGAGGATCAAGAATTAAAGAATTTTGGTTGATCGATGTTTTGCCTACTCTGGATCCTTGGCATAACGTCATGATGTTATTGGCCATTGTATGGTACAACGGGTTTTCGTATCTTTAATCTGCAAAGTTTCCACGTATTAGGTCCTAATGGGATGAACAGCAAGACTTGTTGACACATTTGAAGGGAAATCTGATAAGCTTCTCAAAGTGTTTCATGTGATTGGTTCTTGATGTTTCTGAAATATGTTTTAGAATGTAATATCATTCTGTTTAACCAATGCGATGAAAGAGGATGGGACCTTTTGGAGGAATTGTACTGAGTATTGGAGATAACCTATCTTATGGTTGGTGATCATGTGATTGAGGGCAATATCCAACTGTTTCCCTTAATTAGTTGGAATACAGGTCACTTGTAAGAAAATGCTAGATCATGATCTCGTAATATTTGGGTTGCTGATACATGGGCTTAACACTGGCATTATATTTTATCTTAAGTTGGTCTCTCGACGTTGTTCTGATTATCATGGAGATCTGAACTGAGAAGCTCCGCCAAGCATTCTTGTAACAGATAAGGATGATTCAGTTATCTGGATGTTCAGATATTTTGCAAAGTTGGTATTATTGGTGTTACCAGGTTCGTCTGCCAGCATGGGATCTGTGAACAAGCTGTTTAGTTTGGAGTCTTATGGCCCAGATTTTTTGCTCACTGGTTCATCTTTCCCATCACAAAATATTGGGGTTTCTTGGGAAGATCAATCCGGTTCTTTCTGGAGTAGTTGCCATGAAGATTGGGAGAGCTTTGTTTTCTTCTGCTTCGTCCACCAAATTCTCTGAAGTTTGCTGTATCCCAATTGAATGTAAGGTGATTGAGAGGCATCTAAAAGAGACACTAATTTTGTCCTAGCTTATGAATTCCTAGGTTAATCTACGTTTTAGGTGCTGGATACTCGTAATATGAGAAAATCCTTATAAAAGTTACGAAATAAACAATACTAAAAATTTCTTCCAGTTTTTGTTAGGGGTGAGTGTTTAAAAGTTTCTATTCATCAGTTTTTGTTTTTTCCTTCTCCTTTTCTGGTATTGATGTAAGTCTACTACAGTGAGCCTGCATGGTGTTCCTGAATGGTTTACAGTTCATAAAAGTATTAACCTTCTAACTTGAAAATATGACGAATCAAAAATATTATGTGGAGAGTATATCCTAACAATTCTTCGTTGCTATTTGGATTATGTGATGCGGTTAGAGTGCCCTTGTGAAAATAAAAATAAAAATTTCATTGTGTTGTCTCTTTAGATTTTCCTTATTAACGAAATATATTATTTGATATGACCTACATGTGCAATTTATGAGCTACATCCTTTACACTTAACCAATGCTGCAATAAGTTTATATGCGTGATCCTAAATTGGACGTTGCTTTTGTCAAGTGTGTAAAACATAGAATGGTATTGTGCCCAAAAGGTAGCGGCTGCGGGTTCCCACGTCATAGAATGGTATTGTGACGATTGTCTCCTACAAATGATTTGGGTATACCTTAATATAAGCCTATAGAGTACCATTATTTTTTGGGATGATTGTTGTTTTTTCTTTCATATTTTATGTTTGGAAATACTATTTGACTAGAGATTTTGATATGAGTTGTGATACATACTGTTTATTGTGGGCTTTAGTTGATTTTCTTTGATGTTGTTACATGCGATTCTTTGGACACATTTCTCCGTTTCTAGGTGTAAAAAGTACCCATCAATGGAACTAGGAGGTCTTTTCCAGTACCTTGTTAATCAATTGAAGAAAGGAAATGGGGTTGAGCTAGTGCTTCTGCAGGTGGGTTCACTTTGTCTGTTTTGTTTATTACTTCATTTTCATTAGTAGATGTTTGTGTTCACTATTTTGTGGATGCTTTATAGGAACTAATACAACAGATGGCCAACGTACAATATACTGAAAATATGACAGAGGAACAGTTGGATGCCATGGCAGGAAGTGATACTCTTCGTTATCAGGCTACTTCATTTGGAATTACCAGAAACAACAAGGTGATTAAATACATAAGTACTGATATTGTGGTCTTTGTGAAAATGAAATCATAGAAAAAGCAAGATATGACATTCCAGATGGATTGTTTTGATTATATCGCAAAAGCTACACATATGTTACTTCTTATAGTCAGATACTCCCCTTAAAATAGTTATTAGCATTTATCCCCTTACGAGATTATGTGACTATAGTTTACCCTCAACTGCTCCAGATCAACTAGCTACAATGAAGCTAATAATTTACGACTCATATTTTGTTTTGAGTATTCTATACGTAAGGAGGACAGGATATTATACATTAAAGTTTTGATTCATTTACGTTGAATGCGGAATAATTTGTGTGTTTAGTTATTTGAGAACAAAATTTACTGTACCAGTCATTTTCACAATGTTTTCAAAATATTCTGAAAGATAATACAAAAATAAGAACGAATATTTTGTATGTTATATAATATTATATTCAAACAAAACTATAATCCCGAACAAGGCTAACTATCAGTGCAGTCGACTGGAAAATGAGGTTATAGTGTTATTTACTAATTCTAGATTCTACACTGGGTACTTGCTTAAAGTTAGATTTTGCTTTGTAATGTACTAACCTATAACTTATATCCTGGTTTACTTTTTCCTGTCTTGTTTATGTACTGCTTTGTAATGTACTAAGACATAGTAGTGTCATTAACTTATTGATCAGCTATTTCAGAACTTTACCTGATTTCGCTATAGAGATGAATGCTTCTGCCTTATATTTGCCCGTAGTTGTCCTTAGCACCGAATTAATTTGATTTATCTTAAATTTTTGTCTTGTATTGTGAAACTGGTTCTTGTTATAAGATCTATTTTATTGATCTCCTATGTTTCTTCCTCATATTCGATAACTAAAATAATTATGAATTGTATGTAACTACATTTTTGGTATAAAAATATACTGACATAAATTGAACGTGAGCTTGTGCCAGTCAGCATTATCAATAATGAACTTCAACATCTTGAAGGTCACTTGATTTGAGTTTCTGGTTCATGTTTATCCTCATCTCGCATTCATATAATCTCTGCAGGCATTGACCAAGTCCACTAACAGACTTAGAGATTCTTTGTTCCCAAAGGAAGAGCCAAAACCTGCTATTCCACTTTTGCTACTCATTGCCCAGCATCGTTCACTGTAAGCTCCATTCACGTTAATCTGTTATTGTTACTCAGCATAGGATGAGTGTCTATGTAATTTATTTCATCTGTGAGTCTTCTCTTTCCCACTTCGGAGGATTGGTGTTATTAAGATGTGAATTTATTTTTTTCCGTTCAATATATGTCGTGGACCTGGAACAAGATCAATCTTCTTTAGCAGCAATTTTCGTGGATAGAATGTTTTGGATGATTTCGATAGATGTTTGCTAATGATATGCGAAATGTTTCTATAGGGTTGTCATAAAAGCAGACGTGCCTCATATCAAAATGGTCAGTGAACAGTTTGACAGATGCCATGGAACGCTTCTTCAGTATGTGGAATTTCTTTCTAATGCGGTGACCCCTACATCAGCTTATGCTCTACTGATTCCCACTCTTGATGAACTTGTACATCAGTATCATATTGATCCTGAGGTCTCTCAATCTCGTTTTTAAATATTTGAGCTTCCTTTACTCTCTTTATTTGTTTATTGTTTATATTTGTTTGTATACGCAAAACGGAAATTCTGTGGACCGAACAGTGGATTAATGATTGTAAGCCATAAATGTGATTTCCATATGTTTTATGTAGGTGGCTTTCTTAATTTATCGCCCGGTAATGAGACTCTTCAAGTGTGAAAATGCTTCCACTTACTTCTGGCCTTTAGAATGTAATCAACCAGTGAACATGGAAACTGCTGAAAAGGAGTCTCGATCTTCAGATTCATCCACCATGTTGGTTCTGGATCTTGGGTCTCCTCGCAAGCCTATTTTGTAATACCTCTCACCTTATTGATCATTTAATTAGTACTCTTTGTTGGGTTGTCTTTGTAACACTATATATGCATTGAGCTGGACACATTTTGAGGTTGCTAGCAACTCACTTAATGCTCAACCCTTGTATATGCGCAGATGGCTGAATCTTCTGGAGACTATCCAAACAATGTTGCCTTCAAAAGCCTGGAATAGCCTGTCTCCTGATTTGTATGCGACCTTCTGGGGTCTTACTTTATATGATCTTTATGTTCCCAGAAGTCGTTACGAGTCCGAGGTCGCAAAGCAGCATTCTGCTCTAAAAGCCCTTGAAGAGATCTCTGATAATTCCAGTTCGGCAATCGCTAAAAGGAAGAAAGATAAAGAAAGAATTCAGGAGTCTCTAGATCGCTTGACTATGGAACTTCAGAAGCATGAAGAACATGTTGACTCTGTGCGTCGTCGACTTACTCGGGAAAAGGATACATGGTTGAGTTCATGCCCAGATACTTTAAAAATCAACATGGAGTTCCTGCAGCGCTGCATATTCCCGCGTTGTACTTTCAGTATGCCAGATGCTGTGTATTGTGCCATTTTCGTTAATACACTCCACTCCCTAGGAACACCTTTCTTCAATACTGTGAATCACATAGATGTTTTGATATGTAAAACCTTACAACCAATGATATGCTGCTGCACTGAGTATGAAGTGGGTCGACTAGGGAGATTTTTATGTGAGACACTCAAAACCGCTTACCATTGGAAGGTGAAAAATTTGGTTATATATAATGGTATTGTATATATAAATTAATTTCTTTTTTAGTATCAAATTTTTCAATGTACCCTTTATTGGTCGCGTTTATTGAATGTCATACACACTGCGCATGTAACCACAACTGACATTTTTTGTGTTCTAGAGTGATGAATCTGTATATGAGAGGGAGTGCGGAAACATGCCTGGGTTTGCTGTGTATTATAGATACCCGAACAGTCAGCGTGTTACGTATGGTCAGTTTATCAAGGTAAGCTAACAAATAAATATAATATTTATGGTCTATTGTTGTTTTCTGATTGAACTTCATTTTGATATTGTCTGCCATGGTTGCTAGTTTACTTGTAAATGTTGTCAGCCGTCAAATTTCACATATATTTATCCTGTATATTAAAATATGCTTTGCAATTCATATCCTAAAACTTAAATCTTATCGTATCTTGTGTGTGGGAACACTGTTTTGGACTTAAATCACATTGTAGACCTCTCTTCCTTTGCCAGGGCAAGCCTCACTTGAGGAATGGCACAGATAAAAATAAATTACGCTGCTTGTTATACCGCTGCTATATTTTCTTCTTCAAGTTTACTCAGTCTGTGGTTTAATTTGCAAGGTACATTGGAAGTGGAGCCAGAGGATCACTAGGCTATTGATTCAGTGCTTGGAATCAAGTGAATATATGGAGATCCGAAATGCTCTTATCATGCTAACTAAAATCTCAAGTGTTTTCCCTGTTACTCGAAAGAGTGGTATCAACCTTGAGAAGCGGGTAATTTCTATGTTACAGGAAAATTTGTATTTATATCTTCCTGAAGGTTTTCTTTTAGTCATGTTTTAGCATGCCTTTCTCTGCAAACAGGTAGCTAAAATTAAGAGTGACGAGAGGGAGGATCTCAAAGTTTTGGCCACTGGTGTTGCTGCAGCTTTGGCTGCTAGAAAGGTGAGTTAGTAAATAGCAATTCACTTATGTTCTTTCTCAAACTTGGTGACCGAGTCATATATGTCAATTATCTGTGTGTTTCTGTTTGAAGATCCACATCCTTATACAGTATCAGTTTATAATATTGGTTGATTTGAGGTAGGAACATCTCACAGTTGGCATTAACATAAATATCCTCTAATTTTACTTTTGTGGAAGTGAATTACATTTGGCAACTGACAAGTTTTAAATTGGATGAATGTAATTATTTAACTTGCGTCATATTATTGTGATCTGGTTATTGACCTCCTGTTAAGGCATTAACTGGTAGCTTCTGCATCACTTTCTAATTACATTTAACAATCTACTAATTATTCTATGTATTTGACATTGATAGCCTACCTGGGTTACGGATGAAGAATTTGGCATGGGTTATCTTGAGATAAAGCCTGCTCCTGCACCTGCTTCCAAGTCTTTACCAGCAAATTCTTTGCAAAATGGGGCTGGTCTCAGTGTTTCTCAAGCTGAGCAAGTTAGAACCCCATCTGCAGGAAGCTTGCATTCGGAACCGGGGAATTCAGGCAAAGACTTGAGAAGGACTGATGGTAAGATTAAGAAAACAGGAAAAAAAAAGCAATAACTATTTTGTTAAAATCTTTGTCGCTGCATTTGAAATTATAAGCTCGATCATTAATCCCTCCTGATTATCCCTCTATGCTGTCAACTGGCATTGGGAATGCAACATCCAGTTGACAATCTTAAACAGGTTGATGAGTCGGCAAACCGGCAACTTGAGGAAAAGAAAGTTACGTCTAAGATGACTGTGGATCCTGAGGTACTGGATATAAAAAAATGTGACCTTCTCGTCTTTCTTCTTTGTTGTGGTGAAACTGCTCTAGTTCCATGTAGATTTTAACGGTTACAACTTACTATTAGTTTCACATGTCACCTGGATAGGATTCGGTGTTTACCAGTAATGTTCTGGTAGAAGGCGGAATGCACAAGTCCTCACATATGCTTACACTAGATGCAGCCTTTAAAACTGAGTATCTCTGCTGAATAGAGAAAGGGAACTCTTCTGTGTAAGATTTAAGGCTTGAACATGAACAAGATAATGATGAATGAAATATAAATCTCTCTGAAGATAAAGATTGTTGAGCCTACACTTTCTGTTATAAAGGTTATAACTTTTGTATAGGAGTTCTAATATATTAGAGCCCTTTTTGCATTGTCATTGTTAATTATGTAAGCCTAACCCTTGTCGAAGAAGAGTTTCTTTGTTGCAATCGAGTACTAAAGCATGTTATTCAATTCACATATTCCTGTTAAATTTTATGCTTGTAGGTTCCAAACTTTTAAAAATTTTGTTTCTTCCTTCGAAAAGGGGGATTCTCAGAAAGGTTGACACTTGACAGCTAGTCTAAGTATCTCATGCTAGCTTTGGCGAACCCCAATAACCCAATTTCTTCTACAACGTCTTGTTTCCTTGCTAGTATCATTTAGTTATAGAGAACCTGAAGTGTGTGAATCTCACTATCCATAAGTACCGGACATAGTGAAACTCTGTCGTTGAAGTGCCTTTGTATGTTACGTTTTTTCACTTAATGGAGAAAATATTTTTTGTAAGAAGTCCAGCTTTTTATGTGCAGGTTCGGCCCACATTAAAAAGGCCTGTGACAGCTGGTTCTCTCGGAAAACAGAGCAAGCAGGATCTTGCCAAAGATGATGGTAATTCTAGAAAAGCTGTTGGCAGAACTCCAAGCTCTTCTGGTGATTGAGATCTGATGTATGTAACGGTTGATGTCAAGAAAGGGTTTGCTAATGCTTCATCTCCCATTTCAGGAAATCCCAGTATTACTGCATCGTCAAGTAAAGGAACCAACCTATCTACGAGAGCTTTAGATCACGGCGCTGAATCAAAAGAGGCGTTGAGTGCCAAGTCTTCTGATTTGAAGGTCTACGGTGGAAAAGATGATGACACTGATTGTGATGTGTATAAACACCCAACATCTAGGATAGCCCACTCTCCTAGGCAGGAGAATCCTTCAAAGGTTGAGAAACCACAAAAGAGAGCCAGTCCTGCTGAAGATCACGACAGACTAAATAAACGTCGGAAAGGTGAAACTGATATAAGAGATTTGGATGTCACTGAGCCTCGATTTTCTGAAAAAGAGAGGTCGAATGAAGCACGGGCAGTGGATAAACTTCATCTAGCAGCTTCGGAGAAGACAAGCTCTGATGAGCAGGGTATTACTAAAGTCACTGATAAGCCTCTTGAACGATCGAAAGATAAGAGCTCTGAAAGATATGATAGGGATTATAGGGAACGATTGGATCGTTCGGAAAAGTCTCGAGGCGATGATTCTTTATCTGAAAAGTTGAGGGACAGGTCATTGGAAAGGCATGGAAGAGAGCGTTCTGTTGAAAGAGGTCAAGACAGAGGTGCCGATAGGAACACCGACAGGCTAGCTAAGGATGATAGAAGTAAAGATGACAGAAGAAAAGTTCGTTATGGTGAAGGCTCCATAGAGAAATCATATCTAGATGATAGATTTCATAAAGGCTTGCCTCCTCCTCCCCCACTACCCCCGCATGTTGTCCCCCAATCAGTTAGTGCTAGTAGGAGGGATGAAGATGCTGATAGGAGATTTGGAAATTCCAGTCATGCACAAAAACTTTCTCCGAGACATGAAGAAAGAGAACGGAGAAGATCTGAAGAAATTATTAGTTCATCGTTACAAGATGATGCAAAACGTAGAATAGAAGATGAACCTAGGGACAGAAAACGCGACGAGCGCGATGGGTTATTAATTAAGGTATCTGAAATATTCCATCCTTTCTAATTCTCATCACTTGCATGGTAGTAGTCATTGCCAATATTTAGTACTTTTATCTGCAAAGCCCACTTTGGATTCATAGATGGAATTCACTGCAGAAAGCTCCTCGCTACACAAGTCGATATATTGGACTATTTTCTTTAGTGTTACTTCCGCAAATGCTTGATAGCAAACTGCACAATTTGGTGGGAGGTGAACTTAAGCTACAAAACTTGTGCAAGATAATGATGGCAAGAATCATTTGTCCAGTCGTTTAAGCCTTAAGGTGTTGACTAGCTTACCTGCCCATAGGATGATTAAGAGGAATCTTCTCATATTGAACTTCAATTATGGTGTTTAAATGGTTTTAGACCAAGAAACAATTCTTTTACTGAAAATGTTGGATCTAATGAAGTTCAGAAGCCAGACATACTGCCCGCCATGCTGATGTCTCAGCAGATTGGTCCTGTTCATAGAACCATACTTTTAGACTTCATTTACTATTTTTCATGCACGTGTGTCTCCCTATGCGTTTCATTCTGTGTTCGAAGGCAAAGAAGTAATCCCATCATGGTGAACCTCTCCATGTGATCGGGATCCCACCTAGTTATTTTCCCTCAGCCGTGTTTGTATGGTGGTAAGAGCAAGGTTTTGGTGTTGGCTTACATTATCTAAAGCAGGCGAGAGAATAGTGATAACATGGCCGTTCATCAGGTTTTACCATGGTAGCCTTAATATATAACTGAGACTGTAAAATGAAAACATAGAGAAAGTTTTATCATCATCAGATGATTGAAGGCAGCATTTTTACTCGAAAGAGGTGTTACTTTGATCCCATGGTATTCCATTATTTATCTACCCTAGCAAATAGACTAGAACACCACGTTCTAAGTGCTCTTTTTTTGTTTTTGCTAAGAGAGGTCCTCTACTGAATCCATGGTCCTATGAAATTGAGCCATAAGGTTCGTTTATCACACGCTCTGGTCAGGCAATCGTAGTCTATCCATTAGATGGTTTCCTGTCTTCTTAGAACTCAAGGATACAGAGGTATGCGCCTATATAACAGATCCTGCTCAATTAAGGGTTTTAGTTTCAAATACTCATCAATATTCAGACGCTATGCAGTTGTGGTTCGGCAATTTCATGCAACCAATAAAATAGATTCTCTCCAAAATTGTAGACAAGATTATCTACCAACATAGAGGAGATAAAGCTGTTGCGTCATCTTCTGGAGGTCCTCATCTGTAAGATACTTACCTATATAGTGAATTCAGGGGTTTAAATTAATTCTAGGTTCTTGTTTTTTTGGTGAGACAGAGGGAGGAGGACAAAAGAGAGAGTGTATTTTCTATCAGGAACTCCATATCCTAATTTTATATTATGCAAGGCAGCAAGGGCATATACCTGAATCCCTTATTCCAACAAAGAGGAGAGTTAGCAGTAGGATAATTTTTTGTACTCATGTCAACTCCAAAGCCACATACGACAGTTTTTACCCCGTGAGATGTTATGGTGTCGATCCTTCCATAATCTGTGTAGTAATATTTTGAAGTATTAAACTCTGCTGTGGTTGGTTTGTTTGCTTGTTAATTTCCTTAAATACCATCTGACAGGTACATCTTCTATGCCAAATTATGTGAACAGATCTGCTGCAGTTTCCTTCTCTTTTTAAACTTTGTGAATAAGTTGAATGAGCTCTGTTGACTCCACCTCCCCCACCTTTCCCCGGTTTTTTTGCTTTTAGTAATACTTGGGAAGGGTGAATGACCACATTTTTACCCTGGAGGTGAAGGTTTTTCTCATTATATAATGTAATGTTGACATGCAGTTGGATGAAAGGGAGAGAGACAGGGATAAAGCAAATATCAGCAAGGAGGATCTTGATTTGAATGCTTCTAAACGGAGGAAACTCAAAAGGGAGCACGTGTCGTCAGAACCTGGGGAATATTTGGCAGCACCTTCACCTCCCCCCCTTTCAATTAATCTTTTGCAGTCACACGACGGGAGAGATCGCAAGGGAGTTACAGTTCAACGTCCGGTTTATGTAGAAGAACCAGGTCTGAGGGCCCATAGCAAAGAAGCAGCTGGCAAGCCGACCCGACGAGATACTGATCAGTATCCTTAAAATTACTGCTCTAATTACCTTTGCTTTGAACTTACTGCACTGAAAGCTGGGGGGGGGGGGAGGGGTTATAGTTCCCAAGATAGCACCTATTTTTTTCTCATGTTATTTTCACGTAAGAGAATTGGAACACATGTTCTTGCTTTCTAGATTTAGGTGGTGTCACTTTTATGGTGTTTGGTTCACAAGCTAAAATGAAAAAAAAGTACTTTTTTTTTTGAGCTAAAAACCTCCACAATCTGTAAGTTGGTGTCCCCTGGTGTCCCCGTGCTTTTAGCTTGTAAGCTTGTAAGTTGGTGTCCCCGTGTTTTTAGCTTGTGATAGTTAATTTCAGTGTTATTTTTTTACCGCTTTTTCAACTTATAGATTTTCTTGCAAATACCACCAACTTATGACTTGTAGGAAATTATACAACTTTAGTTTAAACTATGAGATTGTGGTTTTAGAGAAAAGTTTGCAAACACCACCTAAATAGCAATGCATACTTTTCTTGCATTGCTTGTTCATTTGCTTCACCGTGAGTCAAACCATCTGGTGAAATGTGTTTGAATTATTGAATCCCTTAACCGCAATGTTTGGAATGTACGACAGAGAATGGGATGAGGAAAAGAGGCAGAGAAACGAACCAAAAAGGAGGCATCGGAAATAGAGATTGTATCAGTGCTGCAAGTATGCCCTGGTTGACCCAAAATATTTGGAGAGTTTTGGTTTAGATTGACTGTCATTGCTCGAGGTTTGGTTCTTCACATGGATTGTCATCATCTTCGTTGTGTTCTGATTGTTGGAGGAACATATTTCCATCCGATGCACTATTACACCATTGTATAACAAGTAAAACTTGAGGTACTGTATTAATGTACGAGAATATATTGTAATCAGAAAATAGTGTAGAACTTGACAACATAAAGGTTCAGATTTGTATGTCAAAAGCAGGTTTAGATGTGGTTCATTATTGGCTTTGAGGGGATCTGTATGAGATTTATGGAATTAAATTGAGAGATAAATTGTCGGGTTTAAACGGGTTTCTCCTTTTGGAAACCCTAAAGCCTCAACAATTAGTTAATTTCCAGATAGCACGCTTAGTTTTAGGGATAATTATTCTTGCACCCAATAAGGTTTGGTTTAGCTCGATCAAACTTTAATGAGTTTATATAGTTTTGTTAGTCATAACTTCAATTCACATCTAAGACTGCCTTTTCTACCACTGTGTTAAAGCATGAGAACGCCTGATCTGTTTGCGTGACTGCTCTATTTTGGTTATAAATTCTTCTCTGAATGTGAGAATTGAGAATGCCTTTTGTGTTGAAATTTGAAAACTATAATTGCAATGGTATATGGCTTGACTTGTGATTCATGGTCCCCTACTGTCACCATGTCTTGCAACAATGACTCCCTTTTGCTTCTCTTCATTGTGTGACTTTTGGTCCTTTAGCACTATCTTCTTCGTTCTTCGTGCAAACCTTATAGCATTGTGCACACTTATCGACTTTTAGCCCATTATCCACTTAAATGATGTGTCCACGAGCAAACTCTTAAAACCTGAAACACATGAAAACTAATTGAAATAATCTAAACATGTAAGGAATTCACACTTTAAATTCTTCATAATTAGGCCTGAGAATGAGTGTTTTAAGCACTTATCAATCATACTCAAAACTGATGAATAAATTGGAGAACCTCCCACTGTGGCGGTTTCGTTTGTAAATGGATCGACATATTACAAAAGGGTATACTGATTCTCTCAAACTGGTTCATGATTCGAGATTTAAATATCATTAGAGACTTTCTCACTTCACTATCTACATAACTAAGTTGTGCGACCAAGGAATGAATGTCCCTTCCTTGGCAACCTTTTTACATTTCTAGAGGCAATCACACTCCCGTGTTCCGTGGACTCGGGGCTATGGAAGGACTGTCTGCACTCGAGTTTATGGATGATGAATCTCTCTCAAGGGTTAAAGACATCGTGGATCCACAAGAAAATCTTGTGCTTTAAAGGCTTTCATTTATCCGTTGTGATACCTGGTAAAAAGACTGTGATACCTGGTAAAAAGACTTTCAGGACAACATATGTTGCGCTCAATCAACAAGAGTAAATAATTGATGCGTTAAAAAGATTACACATTCTTATGATATCTTTTGGACAAGTGAAAGTACTTGCCTCTAGCATAGTTACACTCTGCATTGGTACTTGATCCCCAACGGAGATATACCCTCTATGAAACGTCGTTCCACTGTCCAGGTAGCGCGCTAACCTTATAACACCATACACCGTTGTCAGCCTGCATAATTGCAAAATTTATTTAGAGGCCCTTTAATTAACTATTGCAGAATAATATTGAGTACACTTTGTATTTGCTAACTATTGCTAGCTAGAATTCATTTTTATATTGTAACCCTCTTAGGCCCTTACGTCGACAATGTCGAGAGTTTTTTAATTGTTTATTATCCCTTCTAAAATTTGATCTTACTTTTTTCGTATCTTAATAATTGATAAATCTTTGAAACTCAGTTCCAGATTTCTCTTTCCACTATGGTACAAAGAAGTTATATGTTTGAGTATAAATACACATTTCGTCGTAAAACTCTAATTAGACATTTAAAACCAATTATGTATAAAATATCTTTTAATACATGATTAGAACAAAATTAAGTCTTATGAATTGAACTTTAAAATGCCAAATAAATTAACAATAAAAAAACGATGGGTATTATTGCAACTAATGCTTACAAACCAATTATCTTGTGTAGCACTAATTCCAACTAACGCTTACAAACTAAACTGCTCCGTGACTGTATTCACAAAAGAACTAATGTAAGATTAAGATCTGGAATAAATAGAACAAAGGCACCCATAACTAGGGGTTGGAAATGGGAGTCCCGCGGCCAGAAAACTGGATCCCGCCAATACGGGATCCCGTTTCCTGCAAGATTTCATGTGGGAATCCTGTTTTTTTCTCAAGCAACTGAAATGAACCATTCCATCATTTCAGTAGCTGGAAAAAATCGTTTTTTATCAGCCAAGTGGCCATCTCCATTCTCCTCCATTCAACACCTCCTCCCCATCCTCCCCCCTTTTCCATTCACAACTCACAACCACCTCCCCCTCCATTGACAACTCAGAACTCATAACCTCCTCACCCCTCCATTCACAACTTCCTCCCCACTCCATGTTGGCATTGAAATCTCTACATTGATATGATATTGTTCACTTTGGGCCCAAATCCTCATGGTTTTATGTTTGGGGTCCAACTCCCCAAAATGCCTCATACCAATTGAAATGTTTTCAATCCTATAAACCCCTCATATTTTCGATGTGGGACTCTTGTTTGTCCCAACAATCATTCCCTTAAATAAAGGACCACCGAACTGTCCCTACGTACGCCTCATGTGACTAGGACTTCGTCTCCTTCAGTTTTTCTCCTGGGATATTGTTCTTGGCCCAACAAACTTTTTTTTCTTCCCTTGAACAAAGGATCTCCGAGCCTCCCCTTAACCCGACGCCTCACCACCTGTGATCATCTCCTTAAGTCGGAGCTCGCCTCCTTTTTTCGTTCACTCCTGGGACACCCACACAGATCGAGAGCACTGACTCTGATATGAGTCGTTAGGCATTGGAATCTCCATATTGGTATGATATTGTCCACTTTGGGCCCAAACCCTCATGGTTTTATTTTTGTGGCCCAACTCCCCAAAAGGCCTAATACCAATTGAGATGTTTCCAATCCTATAAACCAGTTCAACTCCCTTATATTTCCAATGTGGGACTCTTGTTTGTCCCAACAATCCTCCCCTCAAACAAAGGACCACCAAAGTGTCCCTATGTGCGCCTCATGTGACTGAGACTTCGTCTCCTTCTTCAATTTTTCTCCCGAGATATTGTTCTTGGCCCAACAAACTTTTTTTCTTCCCTTGAACAAAGGATCTCCGAGCCTTCCCTTAACCCGACGCCTCACCACCTGTGATCATCTTCTTAAGTCGGAGCTTGCCTCCTTTTTTCGTTCACTCCTCGAACACCGGATCGGGAGCACTGGCTCTGATACCAATTGTTAGGCATTGGAATCTTCACATTGGTATGATATTGCCCACTTTGGGTCCAAGCACTCATGGTTTTATTTTTGGGGTCCAACTCCCCAAAAGGCCTCATACCAATTGAGATGTCTCCAATCCTGTAAACCCAGTTCAACTCCCTTATATTTCCGATGTGAGACTCTTGTTTGCCCCAACATTATCTTCACTTGAAAAAAGGCTATCACCCGTATTTGATTCGAACGTGTCCACATTTTGCATCAAGTATACTCATATTTGGTTATGAAACCGCTAATACACGTTTGTCCAAATGTTTTAAAAAACGTTTGTGAGACGCGCTGTGAGGCTCGCCCTGAGGCAAAAGTGGATAAAAATACTTCAAGGCGCATTCTTGAGGCGTTAGCGTTACTAAGCGTACGCCTTAAGGTCGAGGCATACGCTCTAGGTGCTCTTTTATCGCTTTGTGTGCCTTGGACAAGAAGCCTACGCTTTCCAAAAGTTTTGAAAAAAAATAATTTTTTACGCTTATTGAGGTAGAAAAAGAATTACTTTCCGTTTTTAAAAAGTAAATAATACTTTTTGCAGTGACATAGCTATATACATGCGGAAGAAATCTTTTTAGAATTAGTTTCAAGTTTTGAATTTTCAGAAATTATTTGAAATGACGATAGTTACTTTGGGGATAAAGTGAATGATTTTTGGTTGAACTTTAAAGGGGGTATAAATCACATTTTTTTTAAATTTATGTTTGAATACTAATGACTTCTTTATTTTTTTCTCCTTCTTGTTCACATAATAACCTTTATTTATTGCTTTTCTATTTTATTGTTGTTATTACTTCTTTAATAACGTCGCCACTTTGTAAGGTGTATGATACAAGTTGATATTTAGTATTATACTAAAAAATACATAATTTATTAGCTTTTCTACTTTAAAGGGATCAACACACTGTAAAACTAATACTATGACTTGTTTTTATATATAATATATTTTAAAATATTAAATATCATAATTCGCGAGACCTCACGCCTTAGTGCTTATTAAGCTTTGGATTTAGGGACACAGAATTCCCCGCACAACGCCATCGCTTTTCAAAACACTACTTATTCAACTAATATATGATTAGTATCATCATACCTCATTATTAAACTACTAATGTATGATTATTCTATTAAGCAGTAATTAGTAAACTTATATTTGATTATTAACTTACTAATATATGGTTATTTATGTATATTTATATATGATTAGTACACTCATATTTAGTTATTAACTTACTAATATATGGTTATTTATGTATATTTATATATGATTAGTACATATGGTTATTTATGTATATTTATATATGATTAGTACACTCATATTTAGTTATTAACTTACTAATATATGGTTATTTATGTATATTTATATATGATTAGTACATTCATATTTAGTTATTAAACTAATAATATATGATTAGTGTACGCATATTTGGTTAATATATAGCAGTAGTGATTGTCGAGCTTTCACTACCACTACTGATTTTTGAAATTTTAAAATCTCGCTCACTTAAATAGCAGTAGTGACGACTGAGCAATTATTACTGCGTTTTTTTAGATATCAATAGCGATGATCGAGTGGTTGCTATTGCTTTGTGCTTTGATTACTACCAATGGTCTGGCCATCGCTTGTGCTTCCAATATTATTTGATTGTTTAATTATTCCTTCTTTTTAATCTATTAGTTGCGACAGTATATTGGTTTTTGTTTTATTATTATTTAGCTTCTTTTTTAACAAGAAATGACGGTTATCAATATCCACGGAATGGTCGTTGCTACTACTAGAATTTACTAGCAATAGACGCAACTGTTGTTACTGCTTCGTTGCTAGTACCAAGGAATTGTAGTAGTGTGATAATCGTTTGTACTTATACGTACTTTCTTAAATGAGTGTGCTATGGGTATTTTCCGTATTGGGCCGTCCATGGGTCATGCCCGTGTTTTCACCTATGTCGGTATCCCCGACATACATATCGATTATCACCTTCAATATAGTACAGCTCACGTGTTTATCACGTGAGTGGTCTCCGCATCCCAAGGCCTATAAATACCCTCTTTCCAGAATCAAGGTAAGCTTTAATTATTCACAATTACTGTACATCTATATCGAGCCTAACCCGATATAGTATTCGACATCATACCCGAGATATATATCACCAACATCATCCTCGATGTAAGCAGGAGACCACTTTTGACCTAGAAGGCTCCGATGTCATCCCCGACATAACATTCGACGTCGTTCCCG
Organism: Linaria vulgaris; assembly: GCA_948329865.1. Lineage (NCBI taxonomy): Eukaryota > Viridiplantae > Streptophyta > Magnoliopsida > Lamiales > Plantaginaceae > Linaria > Linaria vulgaris. The sequence continues at coordinate 54,282,712 of OX415249.1, read as the reverse complement.
ATATACTTTCGATATTTTTCCTTGCATCTAACGTTAGTCCGAGGTGTTCCAGACCAAGCCTACTCGTGACTAGCATAGTTAGAGTAGGTCTAGTTTAGCGATAGACTCGTTGTATCATACTTGTAATCGACCCTATTCGATATATACAATCTATTGTTAAACTAGTGGCACCGTCTGTGGAAACCCCAAGTTCCCGGACGAGGATGTCAAGATGCAACGGAGGATGACCCACTCGCAGTCTAATAGGCCAGTGGTTGACAATTCGATGTCAAAAAGTGCGCCCCCGCCACCTATTTCGATCCCAGAACCAGTAATGGACCAGAATGAACCCGAGCATCCACAAGCACCAAGGGAGCCAACTCCCGCACCCGTGGCACCCGCCGCGTTGGCACCTGAGATCGTGGCACAGATCAACGCTACAGTCCAGACCACATTGAAGGCAGCTTTGGAGACATTATTGGCGCGCCTGAATGGTAGAGGAGCAGGCGACACGCCATCGCGACCCCAAGAATCCAGAGCTAGGGGACTTGGATCCGGGATTAGGGGTGGAGAGCACGACGATACAAGTGATAACATGATGGACCATCCTTGGTCGGGGGTTCGCAGAGAGGAGATACCCGACCCAATAAGAGAGAGAAGAAACATTGCAAGAAGGATGGAACAATTAGATCGCGAGAGGATAGAAGTCGGTTGGAAACTAGCATTGGCACATGGTCACAAGACTTTAACCCCATTATGTGAGAAAATCGAGGCAGAAGTGCTGGAAAAGGGCGATAAGATCCCTATCATCAAGGCATATGATGGAAAGAGCGATCCAATGGACCACCTCCATAGTGTCGATAGTGTCTTGAACCTACATAGGTTCTCGCGCAACATTAAGGCAAAGATTTTGGCCACGACTCTATTTGGAGTAGCCCTTGATTGGTTCAACATGATAGAAACGGGATCTATCACCAATTATGAACAGATAAGGCAGAAGTTGGAAAGTCAATTCTCAAGTCAGAAAATGATGAGGACTAACATGCACCATCTGAACGCCATGAAGCAGAAGGAGAAAGAGAGCCTGGAAGAGTTTATGAAGAGATTCAATGATGAACTGATGAAGGTGGATGAACCGCAGGGCGACCAGGTGGTGCTCATTTAGTTCAATGCGACGGCGCATAAGAGGTTCGCACATGAGTTAATCAAGCTCAAGTCAACAAATATTGATCAAATCAATGATCTTTCTTATAATACCATATACCAAGACAGTATGATGGCAATAAAGCAGACTCCTCAGCAGGCCAATCGCAATAGAGGCAGAGAAAGTTGGAACAGAGACAAGAATGTCAGGGACATGTCACCGAGAAGATACACTCAATTGAATCAGGATATCTTGACCGTATTTGCGGTAACTCAGAGGAAGAGATGGTTGAACCAACCAAGGAAATTGAGAGAGACTAAAGGCACCAGACGATCAAGGAAGTATTGTGAGTACCACCGTTAGACAGGACATGAGACTAGTGATTGCATAGATCTCAAGGATAAAATCGAGCGCCTCATTTGGGAGAGCAAGCTAATTGAATATGTGCGAAACAAATAGATTCTGAAGATCAAGAGGATCGATCCCGTTCCCTTAGAAGGGACAAGGTGAAGGCCATAGAGGGCCCCGATGGGCGTGGAAACACAATTGTCAACGCACCCTCTAGAGGAGTGATTAACATGATCAACAGAGGAACAACATGAGCAGACTTCACCAATGGGAGGAAAAAGATTATGAGAGGACTCCAGGAGGACCGCTATATTGGATTCACATCGCTGATGGATGAGCTACCTGAGGAGAACATTACTTTCAATTGGGACTTGACGGATCTATATCCCGAGGCCATACAGGCAGGTAAACTTGATTTCTCTGTAGTTTTTAAACTTGACATTGCCAATTATGGTGTTCGTAAGGTGTTGATAGACAACGGAAGTTCCACGAACGTCATATTCGCACATGCTTGAAGAAAATGGCGTTGGGCCACCATGTTGTGGAGCAGATCTGTACCCCCTTCAGGGGTGCCGAGGTGATACCGTTGGGACATGTGAACCTACCAACGTTATTTGGGGAAGATCCGCTCAGGAGGACCATCAACGTCCAATACACAATCGTAGATCACCCTTTCACCTACAACATCATAATAGGCAGACCTGCTCTCAATGCCATCTGTGCAGTGGTGTCCACATACCACCAGAAAATGAAGTTCCCTGTAGCTGGAGGCGTAAGGGAGGTCATCGCCAATCATGTGGAGGGATGGTTTTGCTAGTTAACTTTACTCACATTCCCAAGGATCAGAGAGGCTGGAGGACAGACAGGAAATCCAAATGGCAACCATCAGGTGGTGGAGTGATCGACATATGAGGATCACCTGAACTTTTTTCATTTTCAGTAATGTTGAACAATTTATAATTTCCCTAAATCGCCCCATCGTTGGGCTGGACTGTAACTAACACGTGGGGAACTACGCCGGTCTGATTTCCTTGCAATGGGATACGTAAGCGGGTTAGGATTTATCTAGCCTTCGACCGCTATCCATTATTAACTCATTTTCGTTCCAATAGATACATTCGATTGCATTATGCATTCGTGATTTGCTGCAAGTACATCCCCTTTTGAGGGATTAGATGAGATATGCATACAAGCACACATTTATTCTAAGATGTTTTATCATCCTCTTCTCTGCAAATATACTTTTTTTCACCTAAATAAAGCAGGTACAAATAGATCCTTGTCGATAACAAGGAATGATATTCTTTGCCTACGGGGATAGAATACGAAGTGGGGATTTTATCTCCCCGACTATCTTTGATATGGAACAATTATTTTATCCAGTTTAAACAACAGGAAATGAAGATCGGCGAATTCGACAGAATCCAAGGAACATCTACTACCTAAAAGGCGTACTAAGGTCTACAAATGCCATGAGGATAACTCCCCTATCCATCGACATAGGGAAGAAACAACTCGGCATAAAAAAGGTCTACAAATGCCACGAGGATAACTCCCCTATCCATCGAGATTGGGAGGAGACAAACCGGCATACAAAATAAAGACAAATGCCATGAAGATAACTCCCCTATCCATCGATACAAGGAGGAGACAACCCGACATACAATAGAAAGACAAATGCCATGAGGATAACTCCCCTATCCATCGAGATAGGGAGGATATAACCCGACATACAAAAGAAAGACAAATGCCATGAGGATAACTCCCCTATCCATCGAGACAGGGAGGAGATAACCTGGCATACAAAAGAAAGACAAATGCCATGAGGATAACTACCATATCTATTGAGATATGGAGGAGACAACCCGGCATACAAAAGAAAGACAAATACCATGAGGATAACTCCCATATCGATCGAGATAGGGAGGAGACAACCCGACATACAAAAGAAAGACAAACGACATGGGATAACTCCCATATCCACTGAGATAGGGAGGCGAGAACCCGACATACAGAGCTACCACAAAAGCAGCAAAAATAATCCTGCTATCGACGCAGATAAAGGGGCAAACACACGGCATGAGTAAAGAAAATTTCCATTTCAAAACAAGCTTAACAGGTACAAAAGCCCAAGGGCAATATGTACAACCACCTAAAAAGGAAAAATACAATACACGGCATGCCCCTTAACCAGGGTACTTAGGAGTACCCTTCGTATGGATTAGCACAAGACTCTTCTAATTCAGAATTTCCCCGTAGACATCTTCTACAAGATCATCATCGCCCTCAACATCGGAGTCTTCCGAAAATTTCCCATCTGAGCCCAATAAGGGGTTCAAAGGGCTAGGACCGAAACCATCCTTGAAACTACCAAGAAGACGGATCTGACCAATGATGGAGTCCTTGGCTTCCTCCCTCTCTTGTACTCCACGCTCGGTGCATATCTCCTTGAAAGTCTCACTCAAAGGGAAGGCTTTGGCATTACCAACCCTATGCTCTCGAGTGAGCTCCTTGCAACGATTGGCCCTCTCCGCGAGGGCCAAGTGTTCTCGAACTCGAAGGAGTTCCAACTCGGCATTCTCCTGCCATTCCCTCTCTATAACAAGAGAAGTGTTGGCTTGATCAAGAGCGGCCTCACACTCCCGGTTATGATTGAGGAGGAGATTCACATTCGCTTCGCTGGCACTAAGAACACTCATGGCCTCATCCCACTCAGCCGCTAATTTGGCAGTTGCGGCTGGGTCATAATCAGCCAGACTCTCAAGCACAACAATAGCCTCGGAGATATACTGCACCTGCGCAACATTATTTTTACTCGCCGTCTTCAAAAAACCTATGAGAAATTTCCCGACCTAGAAGACAAACACATCTCAATACTTTAAGAAAAACCAGAGAGGTACCTTCAACGAGTACATCCTTTCAATTAAACAAAAGGGAAGATAACACACTTACAGATTGGAACAAAGCGCCCTGACCAACGGCAGAGCTTCTGCCCTCGCTCTGTTTCCTCCTGTGGGGGGATGCGTTAGCTCCAAAAAGCCATGGAGCTTGGCTCCTACTAGAACTCACACCAGTCCCACCTTGCATAGGCACGCTTTCCCCCAGAACCGCACCTTCCGTGGCCTCTTCACCCTGTGAGGACCCACCAAATTTGTCCTTAAGACGATGGCCTTCTCGCCCACATTTCTTATGAATTGCCGGAAGTGTTGCATCACCCCCTGCCGCTGTCCTCGGGATAGTATTATGTTGCGCGATTACATCCAATCTCCGATGCATCACAAGCGCAGCTACAGACAGACAAGCGGAATGTCATTGAAACAGAACATAAAACGAAATTGCCCCACTAACGATAAGAAAGGAACTTACCAAGGTCGAAAGGGCCTCGATAGGGCATCAGAGAAAGTCCGCTTGCGCCAAGCACGTCTTTGTCACAGAGCATGGTGAGGTCGTACGGATGGGTCAACAAATTACCTAGAAAATCTGCCCACCATTGTGGACCGCCAATACCAGCGGGCCTCGTATACTTCTCTACCATAGACCATTGTTGCGGGAGATCATCGGACTCCCCAGTTGTCTTCTCCTCTACATAGAAGTATTCGTTCTTATTTCCGAAGCCATAGCTAGATTGGCCACCATACAGGAATTTGCGTCCATATTGTGATCGCACAAAGAAAAAACCCTTGTCACCACCCTTCTTATTGGTGATAACCGTGAAGAGATTCCAAAACTCATTCACCCTGTGAAGGACACCAAGGGCCTTCATAACACAGATAAAGCCCACAATACACCATAGGGAGTTGGGCGATAGCTGCCCAAGGCAAACCCCAATACTAGACAAGATGGCGGTAATGGCAGGATCAATGGGGAATCGCAGGCCGTTGGAAAAATGCTTTGCATGCACGGTGATTCAACCCGGAGGCGGCGTGTACATTCTCTCATCCTCATCAGGAAACCTAATCTTATACCTGACATCGATATGATACGTCACGGAATAAAAACCAGGGTGATGAGGGACATGGGACACCATGTCCTCATAACTGATAATCGTTTTACACTTCTTCACTTCAGGGGACATGGGCAAACCCCATTCGTTATACTCCACATTTTGATTCGTGAGAGGTTCGTTGGCGTCCTCATCTACGCCGACGTAATCCCCAACCAACTCATCTGTACCAAAGAAACCGGTATCAGTAAAAGCAATCTCGGAGCCTCCAGCCTCCACATTTTCAGAACCCAAACACGTGACCCTCGCTCTCCATGATAATGATGCGTACAAAGAAGCGCCAAAAAATACTCTGGAAAGACTGATAGCAAAACTACTAAATCAGGAAAACGAAGAGGAAACATTAAATCTAAACAAATTATATCGAAAAACACATCCGAGATATATCGATTATATATCGAATATTGTATCGAAAAACATATCGGAGAAATTATATCGATATTTATGTCAAAAATCCCCGACATACCTCAGCACAGATGACAACAACTTTCGCTAGAGGACAAAATGATCCTCTCTTTCAACGAAGCCCGCTATTTATAGATTGGGTATTAGGCACGCATTTATGGCAACCCCATGTCGAAATTTAAATTCGACATTTATATCGAGGAACATTCAATATAAAAGTAAAATAAAAAAATACAAGAATTCAAATGAGAACCTCTGAAAATTTGCAAATTGCATTGGGGGGTCCACCAACATTTCTTCAACGCACAATGAATTCCCGCATCAGAGTTCTGTCATTTGAACTGGCGGGACGAGAGGTACATGTAATTCAAAAACTCATATTTAATTTGTGTAAACCTGGGAAGAAAAGAACAACCCTCGGAACTAAGAGCCATCGGGGAACAGACTAAACGATGGCCTTCGAAAGACAAGAAAAACCTTCCCCATCGGGGAAAAGTATAACGTTCATCGTTAAAAGATAATATTGCCTCTCCGCGAGCTTTGTCTTCGATGACGTACGGATTACTACACTCCCAGAGCATCCGATGCTAAAGGCACTACCAGTCTTGGATGACTCTACGATGCCTAATAATCGCCGATGCTTTAGTTAGTGAACAATCTTCTAAACACAATACCTTAAACATGCTCCTCCCAAACGATGCCTCTTGTAACAGCATATCAAAGAATATGTTTTATAAGTCTCGGAGGAAAAACCCCCCCGAAGACCTAATAAAGTTACTCGATGATAACATCAGGGATACGTCCCGATGGCATCGTTGGGAAAGCATTCCGAGGACGCGACACCAGAAAATTTCTCCGATGGAATTATTGTGAATAACATTTTTAGGCCAATTAAAAGATCACGGGAAAACTTCCAAACATTTCCAGGATAAAACCAGGTGTCGTCCTACCAGATACCGTGGTTGTGCAACAACTAAGTGTCACCATGCATAGCTTGAATCAGCCACGAAAATAACCAGGTGTCATCTTCGCCAGTGACACTTCAGCACCAAAAAAATGAATATTCACCAGGTTATGAACTAAGTCAGTAAGTGAGCATTGGAGTATCTGCCACCTAATGGAGGCGCATGCAGTTTCAAGAGCGCTATAAATACAGATGCCAAGTGAAGAAGGAAGGCAGATCGAAGAGGAGGGAAAAAAGAGAGAAAAGGAAAAATTTGATTCTATAAATTCAGAAAAAGTCTTATAATATAATCTCCTCTTGTTTTGATAAGATTCTTTTATTAGCTATTTGGGCAAGGCGTTCCTGATATTAAAAACTATAGAAATTACACCCTTGAGTTAACAAATGGCGCCGTCTGTGGGAACGCCATAGATTATTGCCTTTGAGTCACGCTAGTAAAAGGATCTCAATACTTGCCATATTTACAACCAACTCGACAGATGGAAGGACCAGCACGTTCTGAGGATCGGACAGACAACCATGATGAAAGTATATACCAAGAATCTGCTGAGAGTTCCCCAAGAAACACTCCACCACCCAATGGCGATTACATCAATATACCCAGAACAGTGTTTGAAGATTTGGTGGAAGCTGCTTTAAGAAGGGCTCAAGCTAACGAGAGGCCCCCGGAGCCACAACATATACAGCCATATGGGGAAAGATATCGAGTGGAAGAGCAAGGCTCAAGGATGACACCAACTCCGCAGCGGGTACCACCACCACAACAAGGGTGTCGACAAGAACGATACCCAGGTGTGATACCTCCCCCTGGCAATATTTTCGAAGATAGAGTACCTCTTTACCGCCCCAACATGTTCCCTCATTCAAACAATGAACCCGCTCTTTGGGAGATGCTGAATCATCTCCGACGTGAAATGCTCAGCATGAAAAGAGCCATCACACCAGAAGACGAGCCCGTATATCATGGATCACCGTTTGTACCAGATATAGCACAAGCTACAATCCCAGCATATATAAGAGCAATCAACTTACCCATGTATTCTGGAGAGAAAGATGGAAAAGATCCACAAGATCACATTAATCAATACATTGCAACGATGGATCTACAATCTGCCCCAGATTTTGCGTTGTGTCGAATCTTTCGAGCCACCCTGACGGGAAGGGCACAATCCTGGTTCACCCAGATACCCCCAGGCACAATTTCTAACTTTTCCCAGTTGGCTAGTTTGTTTGTAAGGCAGTTTGCCTGTAACCGACGCTATCCCAAATCAGCATGTCATCTGTTTACCATAAAACAGCAAAAGGACGAATCTTTAAGAGATTTCATGAAACGCTTTTCCGACGAAGTATTGGACGTCCCCAATATAGATCCGACCATGTTAGCAGACATCCTTGCTCAGGGATTGCGATCGGGGAATTTCTTCCGATACCTAGTAGGAAATCGAGTAAAAGACATGAATGAGTTAATGCAGAAGGCAGAAACGTATATCCTAATGGAGGAAGCAGAAAAGTCCAAACTAAAGGCAGAAACCGCCGATGCCCATACAGGGCTGAAAGAAAAGGAGGAATCAAAGAATCATCCCCCTCGAAGAGATAATCCAGGAGTGGTGAAGAGACATCTTCAGCCTATACCATTGCCAACTCTAACCATCACCCAGTCGGAAGTATTAAATGTAATGAGGGGAAACAAGGATTTCTCTTGGCCTATGCCAGTCAGACAACCATACAAGAAGAAAGACTCGGGAAAGTTTTGCAAATACCACAAGTCTTATGGCCACACAACCGATGGTTGTAAGAATTTGAGAAATGAAATTCATAGGCTGCTGGACTTGGGTTATCTGAGAGACTACTTGAACAGCAACAAAGAAGATCAGTCGAAAGAACGAAAGAAAGCCCGGAATGAAGAAGGAGAGGCAGTCGTGGAACCCCCCTCGAGGAATGATGAACAAGAAGAATTCAATCAGCAGCTACCGCCACCCCCGGGAACATACCGAAATAATCCTCCATCAGGAAGAACCATCAACATGATTGAGGGAGGAGATATATCCTCATCTCCAGCTGGTAGAAAAAAGAAATACCTCAAAGAGGCTAGGAAAGTGGGACAAGGATTGTCGATATGTGCAGTGCAGGGAATGAGGCTACCCACCATATCCTTCGGGCCCGAAGATCTGCAAGGAATTGTATATCCTCATGAAGATCCATTGGTAATTAAGGCAACCATAATGGGCATTGATATACAACGGGTCCTCATAGATACGGGAAGCTCAGTAGATGTGTTGTTCACCCCAACCTTCGGAGCCATGGGGTTAAAAAGAGTGCATCTTGATCCCACAGAGATACCCTTGATAGGCTTTTCTGGAGAAACTAGTCGAACATTGGGAACTGTCATACTCCCCATGTCTTGGGGCGATGGGGCGTTGAGACGTACCGAGCATGTGAAGTTTTGGGTTGTTGAAGCGTCTGCGCGAACTTATAATGCTATCTGTGGAAGGCCATCGATTCACGCTTTTGAAGCCATACCCTCTACTCTTCACCTCAAGGTGAAGTTCCTCACGATGTCGGGCATAGGAGAAGTCCGAGGCAACCAGATCAAGGCTAGGGAATGTCGTATGAATGCTTTACCAACAAATGTGGAAGAAGAATTTAACCACACTGGGAAGAAACAGAAGATGGAGGAGATACGAGTCCATCCCGTGGAAGAATTGAAACTAATAGAGTTAGAAGATGATGAGAAAAAGGTGAAGGTAGGAACAGGAATGGATTTAGGGACAGAAGGAGAAATTGTTTCCATTCTGAAAGAGTACAAGCATCTATTTGCTTGGGAAGGAGGCCCACCTGGTAGAATCAGCCCGAGGGTGTGTCAGCATCATCTCAATGTTAATCTCACATGTAAACCTATCCGACAGAAGAAAAGAAATATGGGTTCAGAGAAGAATGGAATCATCAAAGCAGAGATATTACGACTCCTCGGATTGCAACAAATAAGGGAGGTTATATACCCTGAATGGCTATCCAATGTAGTATTGGTACCTAAATCAGGAGGACGATGGCGAATGTGTGTAGATTTCACCAATTTGAACGACGCCTGCCCGAAGGATTGTTATCCTTTGCCCAGCATTGACCAATTGGTAGATTCAACAGCAGGATGCGCATTATTGTCCACAATGGACGGTGATCAGGGATACAATCAGATTCCGATGGCTGAAGAGGATCAGGAGAAAACTAGCTTCATTACCGACGTTGGTACATTTTGCTACATGGTCATGCCATTTGGACTCAAGAACGCGGGTGCCACCTACCAGAGGTTAGTGAATCTAATGTTTGCTGATGTCATCGGAGACACGATGGAAGTATATGTTGACGATATGATTGTAAAAAGCAAAAGGGCAGAAGATCATCCAAGGGATTTACGACAAGCTCTAGCCATCATGGATAAATTTGGCATGAAGATAAATCCCAAAAAATGTTCTTTTGGAATTAGGGGAGGAAAGTTTCTAGGGTATATGGTAACGGAGAAAGGAATAGAAGTCAATCCGGAAAAAGCTAAAGCTATCATAGAAATGAAATCTCCCCGAACAATCAAAGAGGTACAAAGGTTAACAGGAAAAATGGCATCACTCAGCAGATTTATATCACGATCAGCAGAAAAGGGTTTGCCATTCTTTAAAGTGTTGAGGAAGGTAAAAGAGTTCCAATGGACCTCAGAATGCGAAGAAGCATTCAATAATCTGAAGGATTATTTGGTAAGTCCTCCATTGCTGGTCAAACCAGAACCAGGAGACAAATTATCTGTGTATTTGTCAGCAGGGGAGGAAGCTGTAAGTGCGGTTTTGGTGAAAGATAAGAATGGCAGCCAGCATCCAGTGTACTATGTAAGTAAAACCTTGCAAAATGCTGAGAAAAATTACGTGCAGACAGAGAAGCTGATACTAGCCCTTGTAACTGCAGCTAGAAAACTGAGGTCCTACTTCTTGACTTATCATGTGACGATACTTACTAAATATCCGTTGCGAGCCATACTCAATCGCCCAGAAACGTCGGGTCGAATGGTAAAATGGGCAATAGAGTTAGGTGAGTATAGTCTGTCATACGCTCCACGACCAGCCATCAAAGCACAGGTTTTATCTGATTTCATGGTTGAAATGAAAGAAATGCAAAACGAGAAGCCCCCTGCATTGTGGCACGTGTATGTAGACGGATCTTCCGTCGGAACACATGGTGGAGCGGGAGTAGTTTTGAAGAACCACGAGGAGGAAGAAAACCTATGCTTTGCTGTCAGGTTAAATTACCCCTTATCCAACAATGAAGCCGAATACGAAGCCCTCCTGATCGGAATGAGGTTAGCCATGGAAGGAAACATCAGTCGAATGGTGGTTTACAGCGACTCACAATTGATAGTACAGCAGGCCAAAGGAAAACTTGAGAGAGAAGAGAATTGAAGCGGTGAAAGAAAAAATGAGAAGGGGAAAGTAGTTTTAAAGGGTTTAAGCTGAAAAAAGGGGAGAAGTTAATACACGCCTGCTTTAAAGAGCACGATTTCCCATAAATAACAGCCGTTACAAAACCCTTGAAATTCTCCCATTAATGCGAAATTAGTATGTTCCCCACGATGCTCCGATGGCTACGCCTCCAATAACCACTTCACTATAAGTTCCTGATGATTACCTATATAATACACCAGGAACTGGGGGGACTGGTGTAAACCTGGGAAGAAAAGAACAACCCTCGGAACTAAGAGCCATCGGGGAACAGACTAAACGATGGCCTTCGAAAGACAAGAAAAACCTTCCCCATCGGGGAAAAGTATAACGTTCATCGTTAAAAGATAATATTGCCTCTCCGCGAGCTTTGTCTTCGATGACGTACGGATTACTACACTCCCAGAGCATCCGATGCTAAAGGCACTACCAGTCTTGGATGACTCTACGATGCCTAATAATCGCCGATGCTTTAGTTAGTGAACAATCTTCTAAACACAATACCTTAAACATGCTCCTCCCAAACGATGCCTCTTGTAACAGCATATCAAAGAATATGTTTTATAAGTCTCGGAGGAAAAACCCCCCCGAAGACCTAATAAAGTTACTCGATGATAACATCAGGGATACGTCCCGATGGCATCGTTGGGAAAGCATTCCGAGGACGCGACACCAGAAAATTTCTCCGATGGAATTATTGTGAATAACATTTTTAGGCCAATTAAAAGATCACGGGAAAACTTCCAAACATTTCCAGGATAAAACCAGGTGTCGTCCTACCAGATACCGTGGTTGTGCAACAACTAAGTGTCACCATGCATAGCTTGAATCAGCCACGAAAATAACCAGGTGTCATCTTCGCCAGTGACACTTCAGCACCAAAAAAATGAATATTCACCAGGTTATGAACTAAGTCAGTAAGTGAGCATTGGAGTATCTGCCACCTAATGGAGGCGCATGCAGTTTCAAGAGCGCTATAAATACAGATGCCAAGTGAAGAAGGAAGGCAGATCGAAGAGGAGGGAAAAAAGAGAGAAAAGGAAAAATTTGATTCTATAAATTCAGAAAAAGTCTTATAATATAATCTCCTCTTGTTTTGATAAGATTCTTTTATTAGCTATTTGGGCAAGGCGTTCCTGATATTAAAAACTATAGAAATTACACCCTTGAGTTAACAATTTGCAAATTATTATCCTCAAGTAATAATTCCCAAATTGGGGACTACATGATATGGGTATTTCCCGTATTGGGCCATCCATGGGCCAGGCCCGTGTTTGCACCTATGTCGGGGATTATCCTCGACATACATATCGAATATCACCTTCGATATAGTACAACTCACGTGTTTATCACGTGAGTGGTCCCCGCATCCCGAGGCCTATAAATACCCACTTTCCAGTAATCAAAGTAAGCTTTAATTATCCGCAATTACTGTACATCTATATCGAGTCTAACCTGATATAGTATTCGACATCATACCCGATATATATCTCTGATATATATCACCAAAATCATCCTCGACGTAAGCAGGAGACCACTTTCGACCTAGAAGGCTCCGATGTCATCTCCGACATAACATTTGACGTCGTTCCCGATATACTTTCGACATTCTTCCTTGCATCTAACGTTAGTTCGAGGTGTTCCGGACCAAGCCTACTCGTAACTAGCATAGTTAGAGTAGGTCTAGTTTAGCGATAGACTCGTTGTATCATACTTGTAAACGACCCTATTCTATATATACGATTTATTGTTAAACTAGAGTGTATATCCTTGCACGACTTGATATGTTTCCTCTATGTTTGATGAGAATTATTTTACGGTGAACGACGTCAATGTTGCAAAACAAATAATCGTATGTAACTTTTTAAAGTTTACGTAATTAATGATCACTGTTGTTGCAAAACAAAATATAGCAGGAAGTACGAAGAGAATAATAGTAAGAAGACAAGAAGCCAAACGTACATATCGTTGCAATCTTTGATTGAAGGTTGAGAAACAAAAAACACTTACAAAAAATGTATGGGTGCAACATGCGTGACTTAGATGTTACGAGTTGAATCAATAATATTTCAAGGAAATCAATGACCCTTAATCAATAATATCTTTGAATATATAACTAATTCTTGGATAGGGCGAGAGAAGAATGGATGGAAGAAATAGTGGAGGTGAAGCAAGCCACGAGAAGGAACGCTGCGGATACATACATCATAGTCAAAAATTCTTGCATCTTTGTTTCATTGGCCGCCAATAGCTTCTTCATATCCATTGTCGATCCAAATGTTGCACCAACTCCTGTTGCCAGCATCAACACCAATACCTACACACACATATTTTTATATATATATATTATTAAACCGCGCAAAGGTTATACATATACAACTATACAAATTTAATGGCTAACTAATAATGTTAATTAGCTAATTAACTAATGAATATATAACCTTGTCAGCGTAAAAATCAAACTTGAGGACGACATAGTGTTCTATGAGACGTTTCTTTGTTCTCATGTAGTAGAGGGCAAAGGGAATTTGCAACAAAGTGTAGACAACTCCAATTATCATCACGTAAAACATGTACCTTCAGCAAAATAAATAACGAACGCGGTTAGTAAATTTTATGGGCTTAATTTACTATAAGGTTTGTAATAATAGTATAAATATATGGTATTTACTTACTTGTAAGAGCGGAAATTCTTGTAGGTGACGATGACGTCGATCCCGTCATATGGGATGGTAATGTCGTTGGTCTTTAGAACAGCGATTGATACTATCAGACATACCAAACTCGCCACTCTTGCTATTAGTTCTTTCAATGGAGCTTTTGACGACCCGTATTTATTGTGATCACCCTCTGACATTTTTAGATCTTCTTTCAACTTTATAAAAACCTTATTCAGAAAAAAATTAAGAAGCTCTATTACTTCGTCACATAACTAATATGGCTACCACTTTCTTTATATATAGCGTGGTAACAAATTAAATTTCTTTATAATTATAATCATATTCACGATGATAAAATAAATTTGGATTAATTGGGACTTCGACGTATGGCGTACGTACGCCGCAGTATACCCTCGAAAAGGCCGTCATTAACTGTCGTATTTGATGTTGTCGTGCCTCCTCTTATCAAATGCATTCTCTTTGTTTTTGTTATTTGTCTCCTAATGTCTCTATCATATGATGATTAACCAATAGCCAGTCTAACTAGCTAATGGTGTGTCCATAGATATTTCCCGAGGACGCACCCTTCTTAGCCATTATATGAAATAATAACAATATACATGTTAATTACGCCGAAATGGTAAAAGCGACTTTTATTGTATAAATACAGAAAAAATGAATCGACTTAACAAGAAAGTTGACCCAAACCTATAACATATGAAATGTAGCATGTGACTTATATGACATGTGGCGTATCACAAGTGGCATATGACATATGACGTATAACACCCCAGTTCGAGGGAAAATTGGGAAAAATTGAAGAACATATGTGTAAATCTAAATTAGCACATGTGTTTATAAGTGCACCAAAAAAAAGCCATTTCCCTTTTTCATTTCAACCCCCCCCCCCCCCCCACTACACCGAAGCGTAGTGCTAAAAAAATAAACTCTCAAATTAAACAAAGCGGAGTTACTACAACTCAAATTATGTAGATGGTCTTGTGGCACAAATAACTGAATTGAGATAACTTGTATAACAATTTCGAGTTGAGATAACTATGGTTTATTAAATTTGCAAATTTACTTTTTTTTTTATTAAATTTGGTCTTAGGGAGGGCGGAGACTGGGGGTACGTGGGGGACATGTAGTAGGAGACATAGAGGCTTGAATTTGTTAAAAGAAAAAAAAGTGGAAATGGCGATTTATGTGTGCACATACGAGCACACATGCAAGTTCGCATGTATGTCGTTCTATCTCCCCCTAATTGAAAGTGTCACGTGCCTTTTTGGGCAAAAAAGGTCGTCGGAGGACTAAATGTGCATTCTTTCCACAATAACAGACTAATAGTGTAAGTGAACACATTAATGGGTGTAAAGCTGAGTTCGACCCAATAACATATGATTTTTTGTAATTTTCCCTCACATATGACATATTGAATACGACTTATAGTGTGTCTCTTATAGCATATGGCATATAGATATGACATACAATATATGACTTATTTCATATGACCTGTAACATATGACATATTGAGAACAATCTATCCAAATTTCATTTCAATTACTTTACACGACTTATAACACGCTTATAGACTCGTCCCTCCATGGGCATCAATTGACTTAGGCATCAGAGTACCTTCGCTGAGTATGTCATGACTTAGTTCGTATGCTATATTATTCAATGCATGTTCTCGAACTCAAAGTTAGCTCAAGAACAATATGGAGTTGGGTTAGCCTAACGTGGAGTGCTTAGTTAGAAGACAAAAAGACCCCGCATCAATAACGTCGTTTGTGGAAAACCATCAAGTGTACTGTAGAAAAGAAACTCATGTTCATCAATATGGCAAGGTCCAAAACAACAACTGAAAGGACCAATGCCACTATGAATACTTAGCACTTCGAAGAGTCCTCAAACAGAGTTACTAAAAGAGCCGCTACGACCGCTGACACCCAAAAAAGTAACAATGTTTTGGTAGCTACAATTGTGCATGTCAATCGAGTTGCATCCGCAACCGAATAACAATCGCATGCCGAACCACTTCAGAATTTACTATCACATATTACTCAGCTCATCTAGGCCCTGCAAGCAAGCCTTGGGGGGAGCGATACCAGTTGGCCCTGTAGCACCTCGTGATTACATGTTAATGAAGTAAGAGTAGAAACACACGCACATCACTAGCGTTCTTGTTATTTATTTAGTGCAGATCCGTTGCTTTGGTGATCTGGCAAAAACTACCTCTCGTATCATCACAAATATCATGGATCTTTTAATGTAAGAGGTTCAATTTATTGCCCCCATTCTCAAAGATATATTGGACGCCAAGACGTTAGTGAGCATAGAGAACCTGAGCCTCTTGGAAGGCAAAAAGATAGGAATGTGGAAGTGAAATCTTATGGTCATGCTGGAAGAGGAAGACACCATGACAAAACAACTAAAAGATATGAACGACGGTATAACATAGTTATGAGTGAAGATAAAACGGCATTAGTTGTTGTAAGCCAACCCCGATTGAAGAAGGTTGGTTATTTATAGTCAGTAAGAAGGTGATGAGAACATGATTAATGAACCATCACCTTTTTGCACTGAGTAGTAAAGTAGTCTTTTAAAACCGGACTGGAATGGCCGGTTCAACTAGTTCAACTACGAACCGACAATGGGTCCATTCCGAAAGATGCATCAAATCCGTTATTTTCCAAAAGAAAGTTAAATTGTCGTGTTTCTCAGTTTGCTCGGGTTCAACCACTGAACTGGGCTGCTCCTTGAAGTGCTGCTAACTTTTTTTTTTCCTTTTTGAATTCACCGGACAAACTTGAGATTTCTTCAAAACTCCACAGATCTAACATTGATGAAAAGCATGACAAGAAAAAGAAAAACGTCACCACAAAAAAACATGATTTTTCTAACATAATCCAAGTTTTAATAAACTTCAATTCACAACTCTAAGAAGAAGAAAATCAAAGAGAAAGAGAATGAATTTGAGCGGTGGTTGAGAAAATTGGAGGTAGGACTTAGTATCTTTTATTTTGTTCATTTTGAATATTATATTATATTAATTACCTGACTTGGATTCTTTATTAATGGGTTTGTATTAGGTACTAGGCCAACCTCCTTATAGTAATAACAAAAATTGAGAGAAAATGGATATGTACTTGTTTGAATGTTTTATTTATTTAACAAATAAGGTTTGTAAAACCTGTGGAGTCAATACATACACCATATATTTTGACAATTTACAACAAGTAAAATTCTTGGTTCTTTTGTGATTAATTTACATATAACAACATAAATTTAGGCGATTAATTTACATGCCTACAGATGCGTATTTTCAAACGATGTTACTACTATGCAGTAGTAAACTACTACACAGGTTCACAAGTATACTGTCAGTAATATAAATGAAAAAGTAAATTACGTCTCAAGTATCGAATCCCACGAGGATTATGATTAACTCTTGTATTCTATTACCTCACTATCTCCTTGAGTAAATGCCACGATTAAATTGATTAAGTGGATTAAAAATGTATTAACTCAACTAAACTAATAGTTTGAATTGGAGTGATTTGGCTTGGGTTGTAAACAATAATAATGAAATAACTTAGAGGTTATGGTTCATTGGATCTTCCACTATGTTCATACTAATACTTTGATTTCCTTGATTGATGTGAATGTTTATGGCTTCTTTCGAGGCCACAAGAGAACATGGCCTGACTTATCTTTTTCACGCATTCTAAGGTTCAACTATATCACATAATGTATTATGTGGAGACTCTAGTGACCAACCCTAACTTCAAGTCTATATCATGTTGCTCAGGCATGACAAGACATTGAGCACAAGATAATCAAATAAACAAAAGCACTACAATTAATAGAAATCAAATCATAAGTCTTCACATAGTTTCAAATCCAATTACTTCCCAACTCTAAGCATAAAGTAACTAGCATCTCATTGTTTCAAAGAACAGATTCAACATCATAAACAACAATTGTAATGAATGCAAAGATTGAGGGGAAATATCATGTTGAATAATCTCTAGGATAGTTGCAGATTCCTCTCGTTCAAGTTTTCTTCCTTTGATCGATGATTTATTCACTTGTTGTAGATCTTTTGTCTGCGACTGATTTTGTGGGGGAATGGTGCCAATGATGTGTTGTGGATTTCTCTCGAGCATTGAAAATCTATGCAGTTGTGTGTTGTTCTCTCACGTTGTATCTTTTTTGTGGGTGCATATACGTCTCTCCATTAGATTTTCAGCCCATTAGGTAAAAAAAACAAAGCTGCCCTTCTGGGACGAATTTCGGGAGATGACCAATCTGTCGTGTCGCGCGTGTAAGTCCATGGCCTACGC
This sequence comes from Linaria vulgaris, assembly GCA_948329865.1. Taxonomy (NCBI): domain Eukaryota; kingdom Viridiplantae; phylum Streptophyta; class Magnoliopsida; order Lamiales; family Plantaginaceae; genus Linaria; species Linaria vulgaris. The sequence goes on along the minus strand of OX415249.1, from coordinate 54,264,385 downwards.
AACTTCTTGTGCTATAGCGCGAGTCTTTGTCGGTTTGGCGTGGTGACCCGTGATGTTCTGCTGGTCGCGGGACCTACTGCCCCATGTGCGTGACTCGCGCGTGTCTTTACGTTGTCACGTAAATCCCAGGTCTACCCGTGCGGCTCACGCAGCTCTTACTGGTTTCCAGCTTATGCTTGATCGACTTAACTTTTCTCAAATCCTTCATTTATGCATCGTTTTGCCCTATTTCGACTAACATGACTCAAAAACCTGAAAATACATAAAACTATCTAAAATAGACTGAAAACACAAGTACTAAGCAATTGATCATTATAATCAAGGATGAAAATAGATGTTTTAAACACTTATCACCTACGTACGGCAAAACCACTGATCCATCAGCTCACTTGCATTTATTTGACAAAATTATAAGTTTGGAAGATATGACACTGAAATTTGCAGGTATATTTTGCCATCACTCTCATTGGAGTAGCTCAAGGATGGTTCACATTAATTCCTCATGAAATGCTTACCAACTATGAACATCAACGAGGAAGGTTCAGATCTCAGAGCTAAATGCGTATTACATAACAATAGTGATACTATCACCTTCGCAAGTGCATGATCAAATAATCATAAAATGGTAAGTATAACTACAAACCAAGTATCATATCCCACGAGAATAGTTGTATGTCTTAGCAATGCAATGTTGATATCAATTGAAATAATAACTTTGTTGAAATGAAATCGAAAGAACAATGTAACTAACTCTAAGAATGAAAATAACAAAAACTAAAGACAAAGATATAATTGAATTGATTGATTGACTGACTGATTGGGTTGTTATGCATATTAAGGAAAACGTATTTAGGAATTGAAATTCATTAATATCAAATACAAGTATTTCATAGAAAAATACCAATCGCCCTATGTAATGCCTATTTCTATTAAATATTGTTTTGTTCTCAAGTTAACGTGGTAAGTTAAGCGCATTTTTGTATCACCTAAAAATACTTGGCTCCTTAATGATCATTAGGTACTCTCCCCTCTCTAGAAGTACACCTTGCCAATGATCCATACAAAGTTTTAGAAAAGAACTAGAGTTGACAACTGAACATAGATTCCTCGTGAGACGATAGGGACCAAGGTATATAGATTGGTTTGTGAGATCTACTATGCAAGTGTTGCGTTAACAATCTCCTACGCATAATTCAACATAATACATGGTCTTTCAACATCTACACTATGCTTTTTAAAACACGTACGTGCCAAATATTCTAAGTAGCATAAGCAACAAACCAAATCCAATAAAACGAAGTCTTCAATAGAAATAATTAAAACATAGGTTCAAGGTGCATTCATTCAGATAACTACATACTATCATAGACACTGAGAAATTTAGCTACTCATGATCTATGTTTCACAACAATAATTCAACATAAAATATCACAAGAAAAGAAATAAAATATTAAACTCTTGATCTCGGTGAGATGTCAACGTATCTTACCTTTGATTCTTTTTTGATGTACTCCACACAATTATGTGCTTTGATTGATCATATTTCTCCTCAAACTTTGATCGCAATATTCGAATGGTGGATTATGATGTGGAATAGTGACAGAAAATTGGTCTAATGTTAGTGGTAAATGTGATGAATGTGATAGTAGTGATAAAATGTGATTCCCCAGGTGCAGAACATCTCATCTGTTTTATAGTTTTTAGGTCCATAATGTGTTTCCCTATGGTTTTGTGTCGAAAACCATAAGTCTCTAAGTCGTGCGCGTGTTGCGCGACTTCTTTACTGAGCGGTGCGGGTTGCACAAGTTATAACGCTGGTTGTGATGCCTTCTGCTATGAAACCACACATACTGGGATATTGTGTTGGTTCCACTGTTGACCTTGACAGATTGCTTCTTTTTTCTTTTGTGTAATTCCATGCTCATTTTTCTTAAATTATGCCTCATTTTGCTCTGACTCGACTCAAACTATAAAATAACAAAACATGACAAAAACCAATAAACTTTATACAAGGATTTATCAAAAGTATAAGAAAACATGTACTCAGGTCACGATAAATAAATGCTCTTCCGCCACCCTCTCGATTGCGTAGTTCGATCAAGATTATCTTCTTCAGATAAAGCAAGGACAGAAGGAAACTCTATGGGTCTATGTGAAAATATTTAATGTTGAAGGTAGACACCTTGCCACAAGGACGATCAAGAGGATTTATTTAAAACATTGAGGAACATGCAATTGAGCTTATTCGTAGCGCACACCCACCATTGATAAAATTATGCATATGTTTTAGAAAGAGATGGAGGTTGAAGAAGCAAACAAATAAAGAATACGGAGTAACGAGACCTCGCAAAGGGCAAGCCTTCAAGCCAATAGCAGAAGAAGGGACATGCCCTGGAGAAATGGTCGTGACAGAGATAGAAATGATAATCGACGGGGTAGATGCTCTACTAGAGTTCCAAACTACACTTCGCTTAATGATAACATTATGGATATGTTTCACGTAGCTTGATAACATGTTTGACCAAGAAGCCTAGAAATTCTAAAGAAACACACAAGGTGAGAAAACACAGAGAGTATTGTAGATGTTCCGAACAATTCAGGCACGACACCTCAAAATACAAAGCTTTGTTCAAAGAGATTTACCGACTCATATGAGGGGAATTTGGCACAATATATGCATGAACAAAAAAAGAGAGAGCCCTAGGGGCGACCGAGGCAAGCGAGGGAAATCTCATTCTCGTTAATGATCATGTTCACTCTGGGACGATGATATAATATAGAGAGTTGAATCTACTACACAAAGAGAAGAGCTTAAATGTTTTTCTAACAGAGGCATTATAAACATGATTTATGGTAGGCCAACATGAGCCCATTCTAATAGGGCTACAAAGGGAATACTAAGGCACATAGATAGTGAAACGCTCAAGATGGACATTGTTGCTAGCTTCTTAGAAGAGATTGAAGAGTCTATCATTTTTTACAAGACCAATCAAAAGTAGCTCGATCTACAAATTTTAGAGGCATTACAACTAAATTGTCAACTAGCAGTAATAGTTGACATCACCAACTACTCAATGATGAAGGTTTTAATTGACAACGGTAGTTAGGCAAACATCACTTTATGACACAATAGAGAGAATGGCATTAGGAAATAACTTTATAGAGAAAGTAACCACACTTTGTAAGGTGTTGGTGGTTCAATCATGATGCCAATTGGCATGGTCACGTAGGAGGCATCATTTGGAGATTAGCCAAATAAGAGAACTCAAAATCTAAAGTATCTCATAATTGATACAGTATTGACCTAAAATGTGATAATAGGGAGGCTCAGATTGAACAAGTTTAAGGCTCTCATTTCAACCTATCACCAGAAGTTAAAATTTCTCTCCACCAAAGGTATCGCTGAAGTGTGTAGAGATCATAAAGAATCATAGAAATGTCATATGTCCTCACTAAAGCCAAGCAGAAAAGAGCAAGTGAATATGCTTGAGAATATAACACAAGATATTGCAATGGTCCAAGTAGCAGGGAGGAAAAGGAATGCTAAGAAGCATAAGAATAACACAACAAGGTTGAACCATTGGGAGAGTTTAAATATCCCTTGTGAAGAGTGACTCCAGCAAGGTGTACCAGACTAGCACCTGCATGTCAAAGAAGTTAAAGAGAAATTGATAGAATGCCTTTTGGGAAACTTCAACATATTTTCACGAATCGATGAAGACTTGAAGGGTATAGACTGGAGGATACTCTTTCATAGGCTTAACATGGACCCTAAGGTGAAGCCTATAAGGAAAAAGAAGAGGAACTTATGTAGGGGGAAAATTGTCTAATGAGAAAGAAGTTAAGTAGAAGCTGGCCGCGAGGCACATATATACAGTGCGGTATTTCGTGTGGCTTAACAACAATTTATGAGTTCCCAAGCCCAACCGAGATTGAAGCATGTCTGTGAATTACACTAACTTGAACATGAATTGCTTAAGAAATCCCTACCCACTGCCAAGGATTGATCTATTGGTTAACTCAACTGCGAGATGTACTTTGCTGAGTATGATCAATGCGCAGAGAAATTTTCACAAAAGTTTTATGGTGGCGTATGATATGAGAAAAAAATGCCTTTCTTATTGACTGAGGGATATTTTGTTATCGTGTGATGTCGTTCAAATTGAAAAACACGAGAGCAACATTTCAAAGAATGGTGGCTAACATGTTCTATGACCAAATTGGAAAGTCTAGTGATGTTTATAATGATGAGATGCTCATCAAGAGCACTAACACTAAAGATCATGTAGAGCACGTGCGTACTACTTTCAACATTAGGCCGCTGTACACGATGAAGCTAAATCCAAAAGAAGTGCACCTTTAGTGTTAATGGAGGAAAGTTTTGGGAGTACAGGTGAACCAATGAAATAAAGAGGCCAACCCCAACAAAATTGAAGCGGTTACTAACTTACCATTCCTAAAGATGGTCACAGATGTCCAATGTCTGCTAGGACATTTGGGCCTTTTATTTTGATTGCGGTTGAGAAAAGCCTGCCCTTTTTAAGTTGCTGAAGAAAAACATGAACTTTGAATGGAGAAAATATTGTGAGAGTGCTTTTCAACAACTTAAGATGTTCTTGGCATCACCACCGTTTGGCAAGCATGTTGAGGGAGAAACTTTGTACCTTTATTTGGGGTTTCTTCACATTCTATTAGCTGAGGTGTTAGCTCGAGCCAAATGAACTAATCACCTTCTACTTTACTACAAAAGTAAGTGATTGCATCCAATTTAGCCTAATTATATCGAGATTGAGAGATTGACTCTCGCTATATTAAAGACTGCATCAAAGTTGTGCCTATATTTCCTATCAAATCCTATTATTGTGCTAAACGATAAACCTTTAAAGAAATTATTGATAAAGCTATAGACTTTTAGAAGGCTGATTAAATGGGCAACTGAGTGTGGGGCTATCAAGGCAAATGTTATAGCCGACTTTATTGCTAAAACCTTTGTAGATATGAGGTGACATATATTAGTGAAGCTTTGAGTTTAGAGGGGGATTTGTCCACGAATCTATAAACTCTTCATGTCAATGGATCCACGGCTGAATATGAAGCGACGCTTGAGGAAAGAACTATGTGCATCACTTGGTGTAATAAACTTATCAATTTATGCTGATTCACAACTTGGGGCGGACAAATTCCTAGAAATGTATAAGGTAAAAGAGGATACGATGGTTAGATATATTGGTAAGTTGAAGGAAAAGCAGAGTCCTTCACGGTTTTCACTATTAGCCAGATCCCAAGATCAAAGAACACCAACGAATATGACCTACAAAGTTTTCCAATTCCTTCGATATCTATGTAGAGTGTAGGATCATATTTTTGGTCGCGGATAAATCTGCCATTGGAAAGACTAGACAATGAAATAACTCTAATGAAGTGGACTTCATCCTGCATGTCATTTTGAATCCTAGTTGGAAAGATGACATCTTTTAATTTTCGCGAGATGAGACAATCTCGAGCGACCGTCTAGCACAAGATTGTTGCCTTAGGGTTTCTACATCCATCGTTTCACGCATTACAAAACTTGATCGCAAGCAAGCACTATGAACTTCCAGCCCATCATCTTGACATTTCTGGATTTAATCTTCGTCGAAACACCTTACAGTGACTAAAGATTGGCTATACCATGCACCAAATATGGATCACTAGCTCCACCAGAAACATCATCGAAACACCTTCCCTATACCAATCAAACGGGGAATATTGGGTCCATCAATAGATACGTACCTTACGGCAACAATTGGTGACACCAGTAAAACAAACGTGGATCGCTAACTCCATTGACAAAGACGACAAACTAATATCCTTAAAGCCAAATCGTGTGAATCCACACCACCACCAACTCATCAATCGACAAGAAGTTTTACATAGATATGTAGTCAACCAAAAACAAAAACACTAAACAACAGAAAATTCATTGACTGACTCCCTACTCCCTCTGAGCAGCACATTACGTGAGTTTCTCACAAAACTAATAATAAAATACCTAAAACAAGAACATACCTCAACAATAGCGAACCTCCAAACCCATGCGAATACTCCAAATGAGAACAAAACCAAAATAGCAAATTGTCAAAGAACTAAAGGGCTTAAGGTGCAACTTCCCAAGACATAAGAGGATGAAGATGCAAATCCCTAAGACGTAAGGTGATAAAAATGAAAATCCCAGAGACATAAAGGGATAAAATGAAAATTCTAGACACTTCCGGGAATGAAATGCAAGAGACCTAAGGGGATGAAAATGCAAATTCCAGAGAATTAAGGGGATGAATATGCAAACTAACAGACGTAAAATGACTAAAATCTTATAAGCCAAAGAACTAATGACTAGTGAATAATAAGCCAAGGAATAGAGGACCAAAATGTAAAAATAGACATAAATAATTGGCAGATTGGACAGGGGAACATCAAATCACCCGAGAATGACCGAACACTTGGAGCAGCGACGGAGGCGGAAAGATAGCGGCAGAGAGTGGAGGCGAAAGTGGAGATGGTTTGGGTGGAGGCACAACGCCAATAGGTTGCCATAATTCAATAACTTTCTTTTCTCTAATTAACGGGGAAAGGGAGAACTGAACCCAAAAAAAAAAAAATGCAGCCACGACGATCTGACGGTGGTGGCGCTAAGGATTAGGCGTAGGGTCTTTTCTAAAACTATTTGAATTGGCTCTTATACCACGTAAAATAGAAGAGATAACAATCTCATGATTCTAATTGATAGTGATAAGCATACATAAATAGGAAGGGAATCAATGAATTCCCATGACTCCCTTTAAGAAATCACCAACCATAAAAGAATTCTGTATTTTTTATATAACAATAAGAAGAACATAAAAGAAAACTAAAAGAATCAAAAAGTTTTTGCTAGTATCTTAACATCTAAACATAATTTTTGGTGATTTCTTAACACCAAAGGGGTTACTAGCTAATTCTTAACATCAACAGAGGTTTTGTGCTAATTTTTAAACATTAAAAGAGTTCTTTTGCTAATTTCTTAACATCTAAAGGAGACTTTGTTAATTAAAATAACACTTGAGGTTATATTTAATTAAACATAATTTATAGGTAGATTTATTTTTTTATTTTCTCAACATTTAGATATATAAATAATAATACAAAATTAATAATTAGGGGGGTCACCTGCCCCTAAATACACATTTGTTGTCAATGTCCATGCTCCATTATTATGACTTGGACATACCTCGTTTGCTTAACGCACCCTCTTTTGCAATCTGATTAAGGCTCGGGAGTCGGGACTTCCATTTAATTAACCCATATTATATTATCATTGCACCAAGTTTTTTTAGAATTTTCAGTAATCAACATTTTTCCCACAATCCTCTTAACCTTTAAAGTTTTTAACGCACTGCTCACGCTCTGGCTACTCTAGTGTCCGTGCTTCGCCCTATAAATTCTTACTTCTCGCACTAATATTTCATAGTTCTTAGGTTCAAGTTTAATGAATAATTGTAGAAAATTTGTAAACGAGAAAACAAAAGAGTAATATTTGAGAAGAGTTGAAGCAAGAGGAGAACAAAGCTAAGTTAAAAGAAAACTAATTATAGAAAATTAGAAGTGATTTAAGGCTTACACATTTGTCTTTACACAATAATAATTTAAAAATTATTATACAAAACCAATAACCATGAGTACATATATAATATATGTAATTAACCATGAATACTCAAATATATATATGTAATTATATGTCAATATTTAATATCTTATTATTTTAATAAACGCATTAAGGTGCATTGAAATTCATGTTTTTCTAAATTTAGCGAACTTGCGCATCTGAACTCGCACTTTGTATGTTCCCCCCTAGACAACCTATTAAAATAACATGAGTTTCAGTGCACCTTAATGTGTTTATTAGATTAATAAAATATTAAATATTGAAGTCGCATTTCTGCATTATTTATCAACCAGACACTCCTCCCTCGAGTCCTCATTGAAGTCTACAATTAATATTTTTTGCTACACTTCCACAATAGTTATACTCCTTAATTCCACTTAAGAAAATAAATATAGCTAGAAGTGCTTTCAAGAAGACATGCAAATCAAAGAATTTTTGATCAACCAGAGAAAAATTGAGTGAAATCAACAATTTCAAACCAATAATTCAAAAGCACCAACATCGTACCATATGAGGTTACGTTTTACCCTAAAGGCATCTCATCTTTGTCGCCTCTTAGTCGCCAAAACCATTTATGGGCAGATCAGAAATCTGGTCAAATCAATCTCCAAAAGAATTTGGATTTAACTAGGGCTAGAGCAAAAAACAACCTTTAACATTTTGGTATTTAAGGCAAAATTGAGGAGTGGGAGAATGACGGAGTGTTAACTGTTGGATGGGGATATGACACACGTTTTATAAAACGCTAGATGGTTAATCGTCAAAAGTTATATATGGGGTGGTTTATGTTTCTTACCCTTTTAAATATTTGAGGGTGTCAATGATATTTAATGAAATCTTAGGGTATTGTTGAGAATACTTGAAAGATTCTAGAGAAACAACGGTTAGACCCGGTGTTTAATTTTCAGTAAATAAACCACAAGAACAATAGCATATAACAATTATTTTTCATAATATATTTAAACAATTAAACCATGAAGAAGATGAACAACATATAATAACATAAACGTAACGAAAGGGATAAAGAACCTTAATGAAGTACGCAAAATCTTCACAAGAACAAAGGACGAGTCAGAAGTTGAACTCCCTCCCCTTAAACTCGTTATGCCCGACCATATACTTCTAGACCTCACGAGCACCGAGCTTCCAAGGTACAACGTCCTATCACCGAACAACCCCTGAAGATTGAAACTGTCCCTCGTCAAACACTTGCATTATTTTTCAAAACTCAGAAATGATGTTATGAGATTTTTATGCAAAGAAAATATTATTTTTGCTTAGGATGATTTTTCCTTCTGCAGAAGGCATCCTTTTATAGGTGAGAAATCATGTATCAACCACTGCACCACCAATGGGGAAATTTAATTCATTCAACCTTATTAATTACACAAATTAAATCACTCAAATTAATCAGCTATTAAGTGCACTTTGAATTTCAAATATTTAAATAAGATTTAAATATTTATCACAAATTTATTTATTAAATAAATAAATTTTCAACTAAAAATAGGACAAATCCTACTAGCTTCTCAATAAGACAATATTATTCACACGCTTACTTATTTGGACTCGATTCCAAATTTTAATTACATTTTTGTCTCAATACAAAATTAAGAATTTCTCCAACCACACATGCCTGGCTGAAATGCACGTGAGCCTGCAATGCTATATGCAGTTTCAGAGTTCTGAAGAAACTTGTTGCATCAGGAAATGTGGTTTTAGGCCTTGAACATTCCTTAGTGAAATACCATCAGATATACTTGCCAACCAGTGGACGTGATGCCTTGAACTGTTTGGCGTTTTATGTATACTAAGACAATGATACTCTCACAACTTATTCCAATATCAATTTTGGATCCATTCGTTGTTGTTAATTTTGGTCCTGGACCGCCTTGGCAAATATTCATTGAATGCTCTAGAGATTTAGCCCTTAAAGTCATCTTATAGAAGCGGCCCCCATCATCGATATAGGTGATCTCTCATAAAGGGTATCTTCGCATACCTTGCTCGTAATCACAAGTCATAAGGATCATTAAAACCCTCGAATCTTCCTCATCATGTACATGGCTATCACTCTTTCATTATAGAAATGGGTTGGGAACTCAATTTCCCGAGTACTTTGTTCAACCTCGCCCCCACAATTTGGTTGTCTCATTAAACCTACAAATTGGACATTACAATTCAAGTTGGGTTGCCATCATGCGTGGGAGTAATTTTAGTGGGCTTTAATCCCATTCGTCTCGATGAAGTCACTACTCGGTTTGTCGTCAGACCTTTCGTCAATGGGTCTGCAATGTTCACTTTGGGTCTCACATAGTCTAAAGTCATTACGCTAGTTTTCACCAACTAACAGATACTCTTAGGTCTTCGACGTATGTGTCGAGACTTCTCATTATACACATTATTTGTTCTCTTCCAATAGCTGCCTGACTATCACAGTGCATGCATATTGAAGGCACTGGTTTGGCCACATATGTTATGCAGAAGATTCCTAAGCCAATCGCCATTCTCAGCTACAAGATCCAATGCTAAGAACTCAGATTCCATATTTGATCTTGCTATGTAAGTCTGTTTGCATAATTAAAAAATCGATGCACCTCCAACTATGAATATAAATCCACTCGTCAATCTTATATTCTAGGAGTTCGCAATCAGTTGGCATTTGAATAACCTTCAATTGCAGTTGGAATTCTGGTATAATGCAATCCATAATTAGCAGTGTATCTTAGATATCTAAGTACTCTAACTATCGATTTCTAGTGCTCAGTATTTGGACTGATTGTATACATACTCAGTCTATTCACAGAGTTTGCAATATCAGATGAGACCGCCTATGATCCTTGAATATTCTAGCTGATGCACACTATCACCATGGTTTTTGTGGAAATTACACTCCACTTCAATTGGTGTTCTCGCAATAGCATTGATTCCCTTGTTAAACTTGTCAAAAAATTTCTCGACTTAATGACCGTGGGAAAGTACGTAGACATTTTATGTCTTGGTGATTTTCATCCCAAGTATGACATCTTCAAGACCTAAGTCTTTCATGTCAAAGTTTCGAGATAACATCTTCGTGGTAATATTGATGTTATTATTATTACCGACATTGATCATGTCATCTACTTCGAGACAAACTATAACATAGTTTTTCTAGTCTCCTTTCATGTAGACAAATTTGTCACACTGATTTATACGAATTCCATTTGAAAGCATCACGCTATCAAATCTTTCGTGTCACTGTTTAGGAGCTTGATTTAATCCGTATAAGGATTTGATAAGTTTGCACACCTTTTTTCTCCTTACCTTGAACCACGAACCTTTTTGTTGTTTCATGTATATCTCCTCTTCTAAGTCTCCATTTAAAAACGTTGTTTTTGCATCCATTTGATGGATCTCAAGATTAAACAAAGCCGCTACAGTAATGATTAAACGAATTGACGTTTTACTAGAAACAAGGGCATAGGTGTCAAACTAATCAACACCTTATGTTTGTATCTACCCCTTGACTACAAGTATCGCCTTGTACTTGTCAACGGTACCATCAGATTTCATCGTCCTCGTGAAGACCCACTTGAATCCTAGTGGTTTAGTACCCAGAGGAAGATCTACTAGCTCCCACGTATGGTTTTGTAAGATAGAATCTATCTCATTGTTTACCGCTTCTATCCAAAGAGTCAAGTCCGGAGAGGACATTGCTTCTTTGAAAGTAGCCGGATCTTTTTCTAACATGTAAGTTAATCTGAGCTAAAAGATTTCTCTTTTCCAGCTTGTTTACTTCTTCTCGGACTTTGTTGTTCTTCTTCTTCTTGAGATTCACTCGCCCTCATATTTTTTTTTTCTGTTTCCTCAATAAATCGAGTTTTATGGGAAAATATCTCTTTAAAGAAAGAAGTGTCTCGAACCTCAATGATAGTATTCACACTCATCTCAGAGTTGTCTGACGTGTGTACCAAAAATGATATGTGCTACTATCATGCGCATATCCAATGTATACACAGTCAACTATTTTAGGTCCTATCCTTTTTCTTTTATGATGAGGAATTAGGACTTTTGCTAGACTGTCCTAAACCCTTAAGAGCTTGTAGCTAGGTGCATGACCCTTCCACAATTCATAAGGCGTTTTATCCAACTTTTTCTGCGGTAATTGGTTCAGAACATAATTTGCGGAGAGCACAGCTTCCCCTCACATGTTCTGTTGTAAGTCGGAATTTATGAGCATTGCATTTATCATCTCCTTCAACGTCATATTTTTCCTTTCTGCAATACCACTTTGCTCAGGAGAATAAAGCATCTTAGTTTGAAAAATGATCCAATTTTCTACACATAGTTGTGCAAATGACAACTCATATTGGCCTCCTCGGCCACTTCAAAGATTCTTGATCTTCTTACCAAGTTGGTTCTCAACTTCATTCTCGCAGTGAATGAACATATCAATTGCTTCGACTTTACTTCTCATTAAATAGACATAGCAATATCTTGTACAATCATCTATGAAATAAATTTTACCGCCTCTAGATTGTACAACCTTCAGATCACATACGTTAGTATGGATCAAACTCAAAGGTTCAGTGCTCCTCTCTATTGAGTGGAATGAAGATTTGGTTAATTTCGCTTCAACACAAGTCTCACACTTGTGTTTATGGTTGATGTTGAATTTTGGTAATAAGTTTAGTGAAATTAATATTTGTAAAGATTTAAAATTCACATGACCTGATCTACCATGCCATAAAGCACATGAGTAATCATTGTCTCTCACAGTCACACCATCAACACTAGTGCTAGCTTCAATACTAGTCTTTTTATTAGCCTTAGGTGCTATAGTCATTACAGACATATTAAAGAGATTGTTTGACATATAGCCCTTTCCCACATAAGTTCGGTCTTAAGAAATGATGACTTTGTCTGACTTGAGGACAAGTTTAAAACCCTTCTTGGTCAACACCACCCCTGAGATGAGATTCTTCCAGATATCTGGAACATGTGGTACATCTTTCAGAGTTATCTCTTGTCGGACATCAAGAGCCCTATAGAGCCTTTGCCTTCAACTTTTGAGACTGCAGAGTTCCCTATGTAACACTGCATATTGTACATTGGTTGATAGGTCTTGAACATCCATTTGTTGGCGCATATGTGTCGAGTAGCCCAAGTGTCTATCCACCATTCAATGGAGTTATTGTTTAAATTTTCAGCCGCCATTACTAAACAAATAATTCTCACAATTATTTCGATTAGTATCGCTGAGAATTCTCAACTCAAATATTTATATAGATATTCCCAGGCCGGTGGAGGGAGAAAACCTCTTTAAAGTCTACCTTTATGTGACAGAATAATAGGTTCCCAAACCAATGGAAGGACAAGTTCGCTTACACTCCACCTTTATGCGGCATAATCGTCTGTATAAATATTCTCATTTTGAATTTCCTTCGAATAATTCACAAGTCTCAATACTTAGAATTATTTTGAAATTCTTTTAGGGGTCTACGTGCAATATTGGAATCCTCACGAGTCACTTTGCAATTTTCACGTACAATTTCTCAGTTTTGGAATTTTTGATTTCTATAAAAGCCTCACGCTTTGACAATAGTATCTTCACAATTTGATTTCACTTAGTCACATAAGCATGCATATTTGATTCTGACTTTTAATTTATCATGTGAGAGATTTTTACAAATAATTGCAATTAAGCAAATAAAAACAATTAACTGCACCAGATTATATTTCAAATATCCGTTACACATGCAGTGAAAACAATAGCTACTTGGTCAAACGGTATGTTACAAAAATTATGAGGTGAGGTTACAAATTCGAATCCAGGTTGTAACGTTTATGAGCAAATTAATTTTCAGCACATTTATGGTATGCAATAGATAAGTAACAGACCAATTACTTCTCAAGAATTGTAACTTTCAAACAGTAAAGACAACGTGCATGGATTGAGAGGTACATGGTTCGATTCTATTAGCTGGGTGAAATCCGTTAAAAGCTAAACTTATTGGAGAACGGAAACAAATAACAAATCACAGCTACATAATTTTGAATCCTTACCGGAAGGACTAACAACAACAGATATGCACAGATTATCCTCTTAAACTACAACAAACAAATTAGCAGTTTAAGAACATATATAAACTTGCACTTTAATATATTAAAACACCTCAACAACAAGAAAAATACTAAAACACTGCAGTAACTTATAATCCACAAATTCTGGAAAAACTAACATGCACTCTTCATATGATTGATAACGAGTTTAAGATTGTTAGATCCGGTGTTAAATTTTTAGTAAATAAACCACAAGAACAATAGCATATAACAATTAATTTACAGAATATATTTAATCAATTAAACATGAAGAACATGAACAACGTATAATAACATAAACGTAACGAAAGCGATAAAGAACCTTAATGAAATACGCGGAATCTTCACTAGAACAAAGGACGAGTCAGAAGTTGAATTCCCTCCCCTTAAACTCGTTATGCCCGGCTATATGCTTCTAGCCATCACGAACACCGAGCTCCCAATTAGGTACAATATCCTATCACCGAACAGCTCCCGAAGCTTGAAACCGTGTCTCGGCGAACACTAGCGATATTTTTCAGAACTCATAAATGGAATGCTATGAGATTTTTATGTAAATAAAATATTGTTTTTGCTTGGGATGAATATTCCTTTTGCAGAAGGCATTTTTTTATAGGTTAGAAATCATGTATCAACCACTACATACACCACTAATGGGGAAATTTAATTCATTCAATCTGATTAATTATGCGAATTAAATCATCCAAATTAATCATACATTAAGTGTGCTTTGAATTTAAAATATTTAAATAAAATTTAACTATTTATCACAAATTTAATAAATAAATCTTCAACTAAAATTAAGACAAGTCCTACTAGCTTCTCAATAAGCCAATATCATTATTTGAACTCAATTCCAAGTTTTAATTTCAATTTTTTTTTTCCAATACAAAACTAAGAATTCCTCCAACAAGAAAAATAGAGAATCCCCAACTTCAATCGATTTCCCAGAAAAAAATCTTGCTGAATGATAATTGGTCGATCACTCAGTTTAAAAAACTAAGTAGTAGGATTACTGAGTCTGAGAACTATTATTGTTTTTAATATATAAAAAAACTCATAAAAATTTGAAAAGAGCTCTTGGTGATGGCCACGAAGAGCGACATTTCTACCGTTCTACGTATATGCGTATGTACTTTAGTTTTTGAAAATGTTTCATAAAGTAGAAAGTTCACTAAGAAAAAAATATAGCTGTCTTCATGTGAGAATTTTGAAGAAAGATAGAGATATTAAAGCTCAAAAACTTGTGGAGCATTATGTATGTTCTCTCTAAACAACCTATTTTTCTTTCAACTTTAGCTAGACAATCCAACGGGAGATGATCCTCTATCCCACAAATTGTCGTACTTTTGTGTCCCACCTTCTATTAATAGTTATTTTAACATTGATTACAGTTTAATTAATCTTAAGTATTATTCTCTCTCCTCTCTCCTCTCTCTTTCACTCCTCTCACGTCCACCTCTCTCCTCTCTTTCTCTCTCTTGGTTTTTTTTTTAACTCTTACTAAAGTCTAATCACTTAATATCTTAACTAATTTAACTAAAAAAAATAAATTACAGACAAAGCAATTCTCCTAAGGAAGAAATGTCAAAAATGGCCATTATCTTTTGCCCACTTTAGTTTTTGCCCGTTATCTTTTTAAGCCGCCGAAAATGCCCGATATCTTTGTCAAAAATGCCCGATTCACTGTTTCACTGCCAACTCATAAAATTGTGTCCTACGTGGCAAAATCGCGTTCAACGTGGCAATTTTTTTTTATTACACCTGGATTTAAATAAAAAAACTTAAAAAATAACAAAAAAAATTGAAATAAAATAAAAAATAAAAAAGGGTCGTCTCTTCCAACCCATCCCCCTCACCCAATCCCCCCCCCCCACCCAACACCCGCCGGTGCACCTCCACCCCACAGTCACCCACCGACGCACCTCCACCCCTTGGAGACATTGATTATCAAGGGATTAGGAGGTCAAATTATTGTACCAAGGAGATCTGGGAATTAGTTAAATTAAGGCACTGCTTCACGCGAGGTCTTCAGTCATACGTCGGCCGGTGACTGTGGAGTGGAGGTGCGCCGGCGGGTGTTGGGGGGGGGGGGGGAGTTGGAAGAGACGACCGCGCTGCTTCACGCTTCTTCAGTCATGCGCTGCTTCACACGAGCTCCGGCCGATGACTTTGGGATGAAGGTGCGCCGGCAGGTGTTGGGTGGGGGGTGGGTTGGAAGAGACGACCATTTTTTTATTTATTTTTTATTTTCAAGTTTTCTTTTTAACTTTTTTAATTGTTAATTTTTAAGTTTTTTTTATTTTTTTATTTTTTTTATAAATGCGAGGTGTAATAAAAAAAATTGTCACGTTGGACGCAAATTTGCCACGTAGGACACGATTTTATGAGTTGGCAGCGAAACAGTGAATCTAGCATTTTTGACAAAGATAGCGGGCATTTTCGATGGCTTAAAAAGATAACGGGCAAACACTAAAGTTGGCAAAAAATAATGGGCATTTTTGACATTTCTGCCTTCTCCTAATTACATAGCAAAATAATACATTTCCTCTCGTACCCCTTGTAATTAAGGTTCTAGTTATTTATACTTTTGTTAAGTTGTTGATTTTGCATTTTCTTAAAATACCAATTTCCTATATATATATATATATATATATATATATATATAGACACACACACATATATATTTCTTTATATTAAAATCACTGTAAAACAAATTTATATTGAAAATCACATGATATAATCGATAAAACTAAAATTTGAATATAACTATTAAAATTGAATAAGACAATAATTATAATTATCAACATTTATTTTATAATTATTGAGTGTATAAATTAACTATGAAGTGTCTACTGAAGAATATATATATATATATATATATATATATATATACACTACATGTACATATATACAAATAAAATATATAGAAAATATATTATAATTGTACAATGACATAATGAACTAAAGATCAACAAATAAAATAGGCATACAAGAAAGAAGAAGAGTCGTATCCTTTTCACTTCTCTTATTATTATAATTTGTTGGTGATATTAATGCTATTAATAACGATCACAATAATGGTTACAATACATAAAATAACCTCTCTTTTTTGGTTCATAACAAAAAATTAGTTCGAATGGTGTGAGGAATGCAAAAGAATAATAGATCACTAGTTAAAATTCATATGAAAAAAAAATCATCAAGTATTCATAGTAGATCTGATTAGATTTTATATCTTAACACATAAAAAGATGATATATTTAGAGGTATTTAATTATCATTTACATTATATGTTTCTCGATGAATATCTTTTTAATATTAATTATTTGTTCTCACACACACAGATCAAAGTTTTTGTTTTTTTTAACGAAAGGTACATAAACGATTTTGGCTCTAGCAAAACAAAACACACAAGTATTTTTAAATTTATTTGCAATTACAATTTTCGTGAATATTTTGAAATTTGTCGAAAAGATCTCGAAACATTGTGAAAAGTTTCCAATATTTAACAGACATAAAGATATTCTCCAATCAAAAGTTTAACCCATGCCTACACATATGATTTGGAGTTTGAAAAGCTCTTACCTTATGATACATAAAAAATCAAACTAAAGATTAAATATTTGGAAGTGTAAATTATTCTATTAAAATTGATGATATTTCATGAAATAGTTTTGTATATAAATTATGTTGATGGATATGTATGAATTTTTTTTTTAATTTCTTTGTGAAAATTATCAAAATAAAATTCTTAATAATGTTGAGAAGAGGAGAAAAAAAAAGTAGAAAGAAAGAGGGGAGAGAGGTGGACGTGAGCGAGGAGAGAGGAGAGAGAACAGTTCTCTTCTCATTAATTAAAATATGATAAGTGTTAAATTAATCATTAATAGAAGGTGTGACAAAAAGTGGGACAAATTGTGGGATAGAGGATCCTCTCCCAAAAATTTATGCTCAATTAACTAATCACTTATTAAAGCGATCAATCGATAATAAAAGAGGAGAAATTATGCCCTTAAGTATTAGTTGCTAACTTTGGATCTTTTCTGGTGGTCCATAGTAGCTTTGATCACACTCTCACACTCACCGAAGAACTCAAGCTTGATCATTGAATTATAAAATAAAATATGTCGATGAATGCCATACATAGTATATGTATCACCTCATTATCTAATGCATGTTTGAACGATATATTCCTTCGTCACCGAAAATTGCATAGGCAATTCAAACTAAAATATTTGAATGGTGGATATTAATTAAATGCATACAAGAAAGGACTACTTAATGACCGATATTTTTTAGGAACAACTTTAAAGGAGATAACTACCCATGAAATTAACTATCGTTTGTGGATATTATATATGTGGACATTAACGTGGGAAGGGTTTTCGACTCATTAATTCGTAACTTGTTTGAACTTCCATTTAACTTGTTATTGCATTTCAACCTAAAATTGTACAGTTTTGATTACTTAAATACTTAGAAAATAATATTGTAAAATATTATTGAGATTATCTCGCTGACATATGACTAGCTTCTCGGGAGATGAATGTATGGGTAACCGCTATAAATTGAAAATTTATTAGTTGGAGAAAAGGCATAGAATAATTAATAAATTAAGCTTTGCCAATTATTAATGAATGACAATGATTTCATGTCCATTTATCTTATCCTATCTTCCAAAAATCGAGATATTGTTGCAACTTTTTCATTAGCCAAAATGTTCAATAATGATCAAGTTAAGGTAATTAAAACTTAAAAAAAAAAGAAAATAAGGATTCTATATGCGCATTAAATAATACGACCTCCTCTAAAGACGTGTGGAAAACAATTTTTCTTTTTTGTTTTAATCTGATAAGGAATGGTTGATAACTGGATCATATGCATTCAAGAAAGAAGCACAAGTGCGTAAGGTAACTAAAAACTTCTTCATCGCGCTATAAATAAGTAGCGCTAGGTCATATGTACCAACATCACACTACAATTAATTAATTAAGTATCAGTCATCGTTGTAAACTGATCATAATGGCAAGATTGATGCTCATTTTGGTGGTGCTTGCAGTTATCTGCATGGTTGAGGTAACTCATTATGGCGTCAAAGGACAAGTGCCTCGCTGTTTGGAGAATTGTCAAGCTATCGAAAACAATTGCTTCAATTTGTGTTTTCCTAGCACACAAATAATAACGTGCTTCTTTGGTTGTGTAACTAACTATACTATTTGCTCTAGGGGTTGCCTTACCGTTACTGGGATCAGTCTCCAGTAAATGCCTCGATCAGATCTGTGCGTGAATTCGGATATGCAAGCATTATAAGTATATGTGTGTATTGATGCTTACTTATTTATATATATGTTATATGAATAATATATCTAAAGTATGTGTGTGTATTGATACTTTAAGAATAAAGTATGTAAAGGGTTGGCACTTGGCATGAAATATGAATTGATGTATGTAATCTCAATGTGGAGATCTTGTCCCTTTATATACTAAATAAAATAAAAGTATGTTTTTTTTTTTGGTGGGAAAAATAAAAGTATGTTGTTATTATACACTGTTTACGGGTTGTTGTCTCTTTTATCTACATTGCTACATACATTCTTAAAATCTTTTGTATGACATTGGTGGTAATAAATATTATGATGATACCGTTGTGCTACTTATATTGATTCGCCAAGTTGGAAATAAAATTTTGCGTGCAGTGCGAGTCTTAAGAGTCACGGAGCACAACTTGCAAGGGCGAAACTTTTTACTAAAACGAAAGAAAATGCCATGTATTAATTAATTATCATGGCTACTATAATTTTTCTTTCTGTTAATTAAAGACGATAACAGTTGGATAGTTTTTCTATCTACTCGATCTACAACGAAAACCATTTTTACCTACGGCCATTGGTTACGGATGTCGTAGGCAATGACTGTTTTGTCATTAGCTACGCAAAATCCGTAGCCCTTTGCCCTTTTAAAAAAATATATATTTGAAAGTCAATGGCGACGGATAAACCCGTCGCCCTTGAGTATAGGCGACGGACACACCCATCGCCCTTGGCCAAGGGCGACAGTTGCCTGTAGCCAATAATAATAACTTTTTTTTTAAAAAAGGGCGACGAAATTATCCGTAGCAAATAGTCATTGGCTACGGAACAATCTGTAGCCAATATCGCAACCAATAATTATTGGCTATAGAATAATCCGTAGCCAATAGTCATTGCCTACGGAATAATCCGTAGCCAATAGTCGTTGCCTACGGAAAAATCTATAGCCAATAGCTATTTTTATTTATCGGATGATTGTTATAGATTAAGGAATTTATCACTTTTGATTAATTGAATTTGTCCCCCCTAAAGTTTTGCTTATTGTCTTTCGTAAATTTATTTTTGATGAAATTCGAAGAAACATACTTTTTAATAGTTAAGTGTTTGGCGAAAGAAGAAATGAAATGTGATTTGGTTTACAACTTTTGATAAATTTAATTTTTCTCCCCTAAAGTATTTTTATCGTCTTTCGTAATTATGTTTTTGAAAAAACTCTTATAAGCATACCTACTAATAGTTTAGAAGTGTTTGGTGAAAGAACAAATGGAATTGGATTAGTTTTACAACTTTTTATTAATTTAACTTATCTCCCCTAAAGTTTGTTTATTATCTTTTGTGATTACATTTTTTTATGGAATTCAAAGATACATACCTATAAATTGTTTAAAAGTGTTTGGTGAAAGAAAAAATGAAATCGGATTGGTTTTACAATTTTTGATTAATTTTTAACGTTTTTCACCTAAAGTTTGTTTATTGTCTTTTGTGATTCTGTTTTTGATGACATCCAAATAAACATCCCTACCTATAAATTGTTTTGAAATGTTTGGTGAAAGAAGAAATAAAATCGAATTTTTTTTACAACTTTTGATTAATTTGATTTTTCTCCACTAAAGTTTGTTTGTTGTCGTCCGTGATTCCGTTTTTGATGAAATTCGAATAACATATGATTTAACGAAAGTTGTCAAACAAATTCGATTTCAATTATTTTTTACCAAACACTTCTAAACTATTAATAGGAATGTTTCTTCGAATGTCATCAAAAATGGAATTACGAAAGACGAGAAATACACTTTAGTGGAAAAAAATAAATTAATCAAAAGTTGCAAAACAAATCCGAATACATTTCTTCTTTCACCAAAAACTTCTAAACTATTACCACATATGTTTATTTGAATTTTATAAAAAAAATAGAATTACGAAAGACGATACACAAACTTATATAATATCACCAACCCTAAACCTTAAAGCCCAAACCCTAAACCCTACAACTATTGGTGATTTCATGCAACTTTAGGCTAAAATCGAGTAATGATTCAACAAAAGTTGTAAACTAAATTGTATTCTATTTATTCTTTCCCCCAAAAACTTTCAAACTACTAATACGTATGTTTATTTGAATTTCATCAAAAACAGAATCACGAAAGATGATAAACAAATTTTAGAGGAGAAAAATTAAATTAATCAAAAGTTGTAAAACAAGTCCGATTCTAATTTTTCTCTCATCTAACACTTCTAAACTATTTATAAGTATGTTTATTTGAGTTTCATAAAAAACGGAATCACGAAAGATGATAAACAAACTTTAGGGGAGAAAATTTAAATTAATCAAAATTTGTAAAACAAATGCGATTCCATTCCTTCTTTCACCAACACTTCTAAACTATTAGCCACGATGGTCAAGAACGTATCCCAAAAACACGAAAGGAGTAGAGCGTGGAAGGAGTTTATTTATAAAGGTGACCGGATGGAGAGGAAAGCAAAGACATCCAAAAACTCGAAGATGTGTATATGAAGGCGTGCGATTATAGAGGAGTTGTGTAGGGGAAGAGAGGCGCAGTATTTTGGATGGAGTGATGTTATGTAGGTAGATGGCCAAATATAAGGCGTGATGCCAGAAAGTAGGAGGGACGGCGGAGTGAGTAAGAAGAGTTCTAAGAATATTATTTAGAGTGCGTAGTTTTCTTTCGGCTTTGCCATTTTGAGAAGAGGTATCAGGATAAGAGAACCTAAATGAGGTACCCATTATTTGACAAAACGCGCGAAACTTAGCATTATCATATTCCCCACCATTATCGCATTGAAGATTTTTAATTGTCATGCCAAATTGTGTTTTTATATGCGCACAAAAAGACACAAAAATATTGTAGACGTCGGACTTTTTACCAAGGGGAAACGACCATAAAAAATTGGTATAATCATCCAAGAAAATTAAATAATATTTGTGGCCGACATAGCTAAGAATAGGTGAAGTCCAAACATCACTATGAATAATATCAAATGAAGATAACATGCGAGAAGTAGATAAAGAAAAGGGGAGTCTAACATGTTTCCCCAAAACGCATGAACTACAACTAGAATCATCAAAAGAACTAGTACAAGGAATTAAATTATTCTTGCTAAGATAAGAAAAAATAGTGGATCCGGGATGTCCTAAACGATGATGCCAAAGAGATTGAGCGATGGCGGCGAGAGAGCAGGAAGGCGAGGCATGTGAGGGTGATTTTGTGGTGAGAGGGTAGAGGTCACCTGTACTATTGCATCTCATAATAATGGTCCGCGTCTGCAGATCCTTCACAGAAAAAACAAAAGGATCAAACTCAATGGAAACAAAATTATCGGTGGTGAACCGACGAACATAGATTAGATTTTTAATGAGTTTAGGAGCATGTAGGACATTAGAGAGACCGAGAGGAGAGAGAGGGGAGGGGAGGTTTGTGTGGCCTTGACCGTGAATTGGAATATGTTGACCACTACCAACAAGAATATTAGAGTGCATGCTTTTCTTAGAATAAGACTTAAGAGTACCTTGCGACGCTGTCATATGTGAAGAAGCTCCACCGTCCATGTACCAATTCGGATCCGGAGGTGCAAGGGACATAAAGCTCATAGCGGCATCAAGATTTGTGGGAGTGTAACCCGCGGGTGTGGAACCCTGAACCGCATAGGCTTGCGCGGGTCGGCTACCAAGTATCCCTTGTTGATTGGAATGCGAAGGGCACTGCCACGATGCGGTGGGATAAGGACACAGAGGTGGGGTCCATGTTGGCTGCCACAATGGGTAGTAGGTCCACGAGGCAGCGGGCGGTGCGGTTGGCCGTGGAGCAAAGGACGCGGGGCAAGGGTTTGAGATATACCGACCGCGTCCCCTATTTTTGCGTCCACGGTTGCGACCGCGACCGCGACCGCGTGACTGATGAGATGACCCGCGAGAATGGCTGGTCCCACGACCAGCTGAAAAAGAATCCGGTGGATGAGCCGCGACGATGAGGGCGGCGCTAGCGGATGAAGTGGAAGCGGAGGCTTGTTTTGCTTTGCGAGTTTCCTCAAGAATCAAGCGAGAGCGAGCCTCGTAGAACGGTGGAAGAGGATCACTTTGTTGAATGTAAGTAGCTACCCCATCATAATTCTCATTGACACCCGCAATGAGTTGAAGAACCAACCGTTGATTGGAAACTGGTGCGTCAACGTTTGTCAATTGATCAGCAAGCATCTTCAATTACTGGCAATACGCGGAGACGGTCAGGAAATCGTCCATATGAACACGAGTGAAGAGGTTTTCAAGGTTTACGGCCCTTGAGTATTTATTATCCTGGAAAACCCCTTGAAGACGTGTCCATGCTTGGTGCGCGGTAGAGTCCTCTTTTGGTATGGTATGCATAAGATCGTTGGAGGTAGTACCATAAATCCATTGAAGAACAATGGCGTCAAGTCGCTTCCATAGAGGATCATCGGAGGGATCCGTGGAGGGGGCAGTGGGAGCGACAGAGGACTCGGTTGGGGACGTGTCCGACTTCTCCGTATCGATGGACGGCGGATTGGTGATTTTTGGAAGAGGAGGGATTATATGGTCGATAACGTCATACGCACGACAATGTATTTTGAAAAGTTCCGCTGCTATGTAATTAGGAGAAGGCAGAAATGTCAAAAATGCCCATTATCTTTTGCCCACTTTAGTTTTTGCCCGTTATCTTTTTAAGTCGTCGAAAATGCCCGCTATCTTTGTCAAAAATGCTAGATTCACTGTTTCGCTGCCAACTCATAAAATCGTGTCCTACGTGGCAAATTTGCGTCCAACGTGGCAATTTTTTTTATTACACCTCGCATTTATAAAAAAAATAAAAAAATAAAAAAACTTAAAAATTAACAATTAAAAAACTTAAAAAAAAACTTGAAAATAAAAAAAATAAATAAATAAATGGTCGTCTCTTCCAACCCACCCCTCTCACCCAGCCCCCACCCAACACCCGCCGGCGCACCTCCACCCCACAGTCACCGGCCGGAGCTCGCGTGAAGCAGCGCATGACTGAAGAAGCGTGAAGCAGCGCGGTCGTCTCTTCCAACCCACCCCACCCCCCCCCCCCACCCAACACCCGCCGGCGCACCTCCACCCCACAGTCATCGGCCGGCGTATGACTGAAGAGCTCGCGTGAAGCAACGCCTTAATTTAACTAATTCCCAGATCTCTTTGGTACAACAATTTGACCTCCTAATCCCTTGATAATCAATGTCTCCAAGGGGTGGAGGTGCGTCAGTGGGTGACTGTGGGGGTGGAGGTGCGCCGGCGGGTGTTGGGTGGGGGGTGGGTTGGAAGAGACGACCGCGCTGCTTCACGCTTCTTCAGTCATGCGCTGCTTCACGCGAGCTCCGGCCGGTGACTGTGGGGTAGAGGTGCGCCGGCGGGTGTTGGGGGGGGGGGGGGGGGGGGGGGGATTGGGTGAGGGGGATGGGGATGGGTTGGAAGAGACGACCCTTTTTTTTTTCAATTTTTTTTTTTGTTTTTTTTAAGTTTTTTTATTTAAATTCTAGGTGTAATAAAAAAAAATTGCCACGTTGAACGCGATTTTGCCACGTAGGACACAATTTTATGAGTTGGCAGTGAAACGGTGAATCGGGCATTTTTGACAAAGATAGCGGGCATTTTCGGCGGCCTAAAAAGATAACGGGCAAAAACTAAAGTGGGCAAAAGATAATGGGCGTTTTTGACATTTTTGCCTTAGGAGAATTGCTTTGTTAATTTATTTTTTTAGTTAAATTAGTTAAGATATTAAGTGATTAGAATTTAGTAAGAGTTAAAAAAAAAACCAAGAGAGAGAAAGAGAGGAGAGAGGTGGACGTGAGAGGAGTGAAAGAGAGAGGAGAGAGGAGAGAGAATAATACTTAAGATTAATTAAACTGCAATCAATGTTAAACTAACTATTAATAGAAGGTGAGACACAAAAGTGGGACAATTTGTGGGATAGAGAATCCTCTCCCCCAATCCAACGGACGATAATTCAGATGCATATTCTGAATGTGGCTAATCAATGATCAAAGAATCAGAACAAAGTTGTACATTTTCAATAAGGAAGATAACGTGTAAAATACCCTGTGCAGTTGTGGGGATTAATGTTTTTTACCCTTTGAACTATCATCAGATTTTACTCAAGCTTTGGAAAATCTTATTGAAAGAAAAGAGAAAAACTCTGCACTCAGCTCAACTGCGACCAATTTCACGCATAAGAGTAAAGCTACTCACAACAGGTAACGGCAGCTGCTAGAATGGAAGCGGTTGGAGTTGGAAAAGGGGAGGGGGAGGGGGTGCGACGAGTCTCTTTTCCTCTTTCTATTGAAACAAATAAAAGCTCTACTGATGGTATGTAAAGATCTAGTTTAATCAGGATTAAAGACAACTGACACACAATATTGTATGCAGGGATGGCCAATAGAATTAACTTTTTTGGACACGTTAAGAAATTAATCAGACATTATAGTTTTCGGCAAAAGAGTAAAATAAAATGCGGTGAATTGATATGTAAATACAAAACTGCATTTGCCAAATATTTCACGAGTAAGACTTGGCACCCGGGAGCCCCTCAACTCACTTCAGGTAGAGGAGGTCCCAAGGTTTTACCAGTACATTGCAGCTACTATTTTGAGCAGCATAGCAAAAAAAAAAAAAGGATAAATTCCAGATTCAGTCAGCTGCACTGCTTTGTCATTTTGCATTAACAAATATTGCCAGATACTTTCCGCGTACTGTTTTTTGTCTTTGCCCTAAAAGGTTTCACTTAAAGAATAAAAAAAGTAATTGACGTAGAGAACATAGTGTACATATTGATGTACTATATACATGCAGGCCAGGCTTTTGTTTCTTCCTAATTGTCTTGAAATTCACCCTATATAATGACATAATGACGTAGACCAAACATAACCTTGCTGTTGAGATAAAGAGTGACTCAACAACATTATTGTATATACTATTGTTTTAGATACAATGAGTTCCATGGCCAAACCAAGTCATCTCCAATTGCTGATGAATGACATATTAGCCAAACATATGAGATTCCCCAACTTATTTCCAGACAAATTAAGTGAATCGCAGGGAATGAATCAATAAAGAAAGAAAAGATGGGACCCAAGCGACGTCATCTTGTACAAATTTTAATTCCTTTGAAGATAAAGACCAATGCAAAATCGTCAAACTTAACCCAACGCAAAAGATAGTCCAACTGGAAAAGACCGGTGAATTCTCATTTTTGTACTCGAAATCTTTCCTACCGGAATATCATCAACACCCTTCCCGTCCATATTTGAGGCTGTTTTTAGTTTCGTACTTGATTCATTGGCTCCAACAATGAACTGAAGCCCCTGTAAGTAAAGCAGTTCTGCATATGGTTATACTATAAAAGGAGTAACAAAATAGACATGCTTCAATTTAACTCACACAACCTTTTCCCTTTCTTCCTCCAGGAAGGCAGTTGAATGGTCCGTCAGCTTAGCCCCAATGTCCTGTAAATTGCAGAAACATGTTCATCAACCTCATTAGGACATCTCCTTTCGTTAATTCAATTAACGGAATGGCCAATAGGAAAGTAGTTATGCAGCTGATGTCTACTGAGATATATCAAGTAACAGAACAAACTTACACCTCATTGAATCCAAATCTAACCAAACACCTAAAAGAGCAGGCTAGATAACCAGGATAGTATAAGTCCAAATAATAGTCGATAAGCTTGTACTGAATCACTTGAGCAAAGAAGTAACACAGCATACCAACATCAAGAAACCTATAAAGACATCTGAAATGAGACTAAACCACCATATAGGACACAGGAAAGACCCACAGGCTCTCCGATGGAAATCAAGAATAAGAAAAGGACTCGTGGATAAAAGCCACACTATGCAGGATTACATTCAATGCAATCTTTAAATTTGCACCAGAAGAACATAAACTAGTTTATAATTTGGACATAAAGGAAAGAACTAGTCTCTCACAAAGAAATTTGGTTGACTGGAGTAATTTAATAATTCTAATTCTGCTGGATTTAGTTTTTTTTCCTTTGGCAGTTGGCATACACTCCAATTCTGCAGGATTAGGTTCAAACTAATTTAATAGTGAAACCTTATCATATACCATTTTACCTGTTACATAGCTAACACACTGAAAAAACATTTCAAGTCAAAAGGAAACTTGAAGGTCGGAAAAACTTATCTAGGCTGGATCTACGAGAAGCTCACGCTTCATGGCTACAATTCTACCATGAAACTCGTATAATAAAAAGATTATAAATATTTTTAAATAGTTAACCGAATTAGTCATATTCTATGTTGTAGATCTTTCAATCAGAAGAGAGTTCTACCTGCACTGTTTTTTTCATCTCTCATAGTTGTCATTGCATAGAAAAAAAAAATCTCCACCAGTCAATTAGAACAAGCTTTTTGTTTTTTCTTTTCCTTTTTCTCCCTTATTTCCAAAAGAGTAATAAGGAAAAAGGAAAAAAATACTAGGTAAGTAGTATACCAACATTTTCGTTTAGGTTCAAGTGAAACTGGAAATTTTAGTATTTCCTTACTTGCACCGGTGGATGATTGCTAGAGGACTTCTCTTCTTTTTTCCCTGGGGGGGGGGGGGGGGAAGGTTTATTTGTTGCTTATGCACCCAGCGGAGGTGAGTATTTTCCTTTTAAGTTAAAGCTTCAAACATACAAATGATAAGTCATTTGGTGTTTTCCTAGTCAACCAATGATGAAGAAAAAATATATTGTCTGAAGTCATGTAACAAATTATTATAGCATGTTTCCTTGATGGTTCTAATGTAGACGATTATTAAGAAATAAAACTAAAAGATCTCAAAGGCCGCTAACCTGAATAATTTTCGAACTCTGACGATCTTCAATATTTCCAGCCACTTGGCATAGATACCATAACCCTGAGTTAGTAACATCCTGCATGATAATTGCACAAGAAAGTAAGTAATTATTGCTCTCAATAGTTTTATGACACGTCAAGTCGTCGACTTTTATGATAATCAATGATAAAGAACTTTACCTGCTTGCTTTCAAGAAGCTCAATTTTTCCTTCCTGTAGTTTTGCAATAGAGTTTAACGGGAAATTTATTAGATCGTAATCTTGGACAGATAAGAAAGATTTTTCTAATTATATGAGAGCTTACCAAGCCCGAAACCATCTGTTGAATCAGACCAACATCATACCCAATTTGGTTAAGATCAGATCTCACTCCATTAACCTGCATTATTAACGGTATCAGTATACAACAAAAATTTTCTCTGACGAGTTGCCAATAAAACTACCTTCATCTATCCCTTATCAAGGTAAAACAAAAAGGCAAGCTACTGGTCATCATAATACTAGTATTAAATGACAGTTCCAGAAAACTTGATCATCTGAGGGTATATAATGGAAACGTTAAGAATCACTCTTGCTTGTATTTAGACAATAAAAGTAACATAATAATCAACTTTGATCTATTTCTTGAAAAGCGATCTTGGGCATTGTATTGAGAGGTAAATCAATAATAAGAACAAAGACTGACAGTGTGGAGATATCAATTAAAGTGTGTAGAAGACCTTACGGTTTATATAGCTAAGCATTGTTGTACTTCGTCAGTGTAGAATTCTCAGTAATAAGCTTTTATCCCATTTATTTTCTTTATACTTTCTTTATACTTTGAAAAGATGACAAGATGGAAATGAGTATTTTGTCACCCTCACCAAGTTCTATTCTTAAAGCAGATCGGCATTTAAATTCGGAACGCCTGACAGACAAAAGCTATCTTTCATTACTAGAGAAAAATATAATACTACTGTCTTCTTTCATCGAATCCCATCACACCTAACAATTAGACATATGAGAGTGAAACAAAAGCATATTTGATTGCAGAATCAAAATGCATTCACTAAAGCAAAATATTACTGCCTATATCATTGCCAATGGATTTTGATACTTCGCACGTCACACCTAAAACTGTAGAATACATGATTGCAGAAAGTAGTACTAGTAGTAAAAAAGAAAAAGTAAAATACTGATGCCTACATCATTGGCAACAAGTTTTGATATTTCCCTCTGCTCGTCCAGTTTCCAATCCAAGTTTTCAAGTCTCTTTGTTAAATGCCTCTTTGTTGACTGCAAAAGATTCAACCAAATCGAATCAACATGGAGAAGGAATGCAGGAAGGAAAAAAGAGTATTTCTTATGTTTCTTACAGCCAATGCTTCAGACACGTGCTCTAACTGCTTTGAGACAGTCTCAACAGCATTTGCCATGTTATTTTTCGTGACAAACATAACATCAGACAATGACAAGCCCTGCAGGACAAGTGAAGAATGATGAAGCAAAAGACAGAATAGAATTATCACTTATTGCTTGAACTTTCAGATAAAAGAAGAAAATGATGTATACTGCAAGTACCTCCTCCCCTCCCCTCCCCCCCCCACCCCCTAGTGACACGCATCCTCCCCAGCCAGAAATTCCACTTACAAAATTAGAGTGAATGCACTCAACAGGTCGCAAAAAATTGTAACTGTTTAGGTCATTCCTCACTACATTGTTTTGCTTGATCAACTAAAATAGATGGTTGTTATGTGCTTCTTATTTATACACCTTAAACTTGGACAATAAACCATCAAAACTTTGATAAAATTTCAACACAAGACTAACTTTTAGGTCTTTTTAAAATGAAAGAGGAAATGAAAGTATATCTTAGGCCACTTGGAACAACTTTCTGACCAAACCAGAAACGGATACATCCAATAAGATGGAGAGTGAAAAGAAGTCACTGGAAGGCATAACTGTAATAGCCACAACTGGCAATGCTTTATAATGAAAGCTAGATGACTTAAGCATCGAAATTAAATCTTGCCTTCCACCACATGTAACAATATCCCATTGCACCAAGGGCTGCAGTAGGCAATATGTAAGAAGCATAACTCCCTGCAAAAATCAGACAGGACATGAGTTTCCTTGACGTGTCAACCCTCCAAACAAAGTAAAAGCTGAAGAAATGAACAAGTTAAATTTGGCCATTGAAATGAACTGGTCCTTTTCCTATGGGATTGAGACTTGCTTTTGGGTTTCTGTCGAAGGTTATACATAACTTACTATGCATTCACTGACTGGTAAATTAGCCAACATATTGTACTTATATCAAATGATTATAGAAATACTAAAATATCTACACTTCCAATAGTAATTTCCAAAAGAACAAATGGCTAAGAGTGTATGCAATACTACCATAATCCAGTAATTTCTTGATGAGAAGAAGTGGGCGTGTAGACTACTATGCCTCTATGAATAAATACACTAGGAATCTCCAAAAATCCAGGCTTTACAAAATATGTTATTAAAGTCCCTTTCTTTAAGTGTGTGTAATTATGGAAACGGCGTAGTTAAACAATTGTTTATGTTTAGGAGAAATACACATATGCCTAAAATTCTCAATCTTTAAATTATAATGAACATAAATAGATCTTTGAACATGAATAAATAAATCTACTACTAAATATATTATAATGAACACCAAACAGGAAACTGTGACCTTGACCTTCACAGGTGAAGAGCCTGGACTAGAGAAGGTAGTTGAGTCTTCAGAATAAAAAATTGAACTCAATAACCTTTAAAGAAAGATTATATTACATACCAGTGGAGGATGAATTTCCATTGAAAATTGTAACTGGACTGGACATACTTAACTCCTTAATCTCTTTAGCCAATT
This sequence comes from Linaria vulgaris, assembly GCA_948329865.1. Lineage (NCBI taxonomy): Eukaryota > Viridiplantae > Streptophyta > Magnoliopsida > Lamiales > Plantaginaceae > Linaria > Linaria vulgaris. Next base: position 54,233,601 of record OX415249.1, on the reverse strand, counting down.
GTCGAACCTACAGGTAAGTAAGTATCATTGAGCAGTGAATTCATATGCTCTGCATGAAACCTTCTTATCATTATGCCACACAAAGCAGTCTGCTTTAGTAAGTGAAGACAATATAATAACTGCGTACCGAAAGAATATGACAATATGCTTATTTAAGATTAAACTCTATCTGCAAACCAAATACGTTGATACATGTTTATGACCCTTGTTTGCCACGTGAACACATATATCAAACAGAAAATTAACATATTCCACGTTGAAACCTCTTATTCCTATGCCACATAACAGTAGTCGATTTTCAGCATGTGAAAATTCATACATTTCAAATGAGAAAAGATTGTGAAATATATCTGTGTTACTAGTTCGTTGAATAGGCAGGTAAGGCAATCCCACAGAAGTGTCGCAACTACCCCAAATTAATTTGTAGCAACTACCTCAAATTAATTTGTGGGGTAGTGGAAGATGGCAGATGAAAGATGGCCTTAATGGCCAACTTGGCTTTGGGGCACCGAACGAAAATACACTATGTAAAAAATTGATACAACTACACAATTTCCCGCTCAACCCAACCGAACCCCGCATAGCCTCTTTACTGTAACACTCCCCGAATACACCTCACACAAATATATTAAATATTACAAAGAGGAAATAAGAAAAAAAAAAAGATGCTAACTGAATGGATGATTCAAATAGCAGGGAATACCCTGCTATTTATAGGATTCAAATTGGTGCAAAACACACGGTTTTGTACCAAAGTCAAGTTGGCCATTAAGGCCAACTTTCATATGCCATCTTCCGCTACCCTACAAATTAATTTGGGGTAGTTGCCGACACTTTTGTGGGATTGCCTTACTTGCCTATTCAGCAAAAATACACTATGTAGAAAATTGTTACAACTACACAATTTCCCGCTCAACCCAACCGATCCCCACATAGCCTCTTTACCGCAATACTCCCCGAATACACCTCACACAAATATATTAAATATTACAAAGAGGAAATAAGAAAAAAGAAAAGATGCTAACACTCTGAATGGATGATTCAAATAGCAGGGAATACCCTGCTATTTATAGGATTCAAATTGGAGCAAAACACACGGTTTTGCACCAAAGTCAAGTTGGCCATTAAGGCCAACTTTCACCTGCCATCTTCCGCTATCCCACAAATTAATTTGGGGTAGTTGCCGACAATCTCGACTTTGAAGACGTGATAATACAGTTAGTTAGTGAAAATCACATCTTCAAGGTGAAGATTGTCGGCAACTACCCCAAATTAATTTGTGGGGTAGTGGAAGATGGCAGATGAAAGTTGTCCTTAATGGCCAACTTGACTTTGGTACAAAACCGTGTGTTTTGCGCTAATTTGAATCCTATAAATATCACTTGTTGGGTATTTGAACCGCCTCAAATACCGCCACCAGGATTTGCTCATTAGGTAAATACGAAGCAACACGAATAAAACATTGACGATAGTAACAACATAAGGATTTAATGTGGAAACTCCAAAACCGGAGAAAACCCACGGGGACCCTAGTAAAATCCACTATGTAGAAAATTTGTACAACTACATAATTTTCACTCAAGCCGATCGACCCCCAACCAAACCTCAAAATGTAGAGTGTTTAGTATTCCTCTTTAATTCTTTCGTAGTATATTTATATACAGGTGCGGGGTGTAAGAATTCTAAACTTTTAACTCTTCCCTAACCTTTAACAAGTGGATGATGAAATAAATATAAATATATATATATAAACAAGGAATATTTTAGAATTATGAAGAGAATTTGATAGCAAGCATATCTAGATAAGTTTGAGTATGGATAATGAAGGCGAATGGAGTAGTAGTAGTAGTAGATGGTATTTGAACCTGAGCTGCTAGAAGAGAGGCATCGTACTTCCCAGGTGATGTTTCAGCTTCATTCAATCTTTTGATCATCTCTTGTAGATGAGAAATCAAATCAGACAACTGCCCACTCCTCAAGATGACGGATCCGGTCACGCCTGTGATCAATCGATCATTAAATACATACTACGGCAGGTTACTTATACTAACTTCATATGTTAAAAGTAGTTTTCTGGAACTCAGAAAAAAAAAAAAAAAAAAAAGCCTGAAGAAAAAGAGATTGTGAACAACTGAAACAAAGTATTTGAATCTCTTTGTTCATCAACTCAACTGAATAATAATGATAAAACAACATAGTTCTGGAAGACTTGGTCGTTTGTCAACTAAGCTGAATAATGAATCATCAACCAAATTACCAAACAATTAAAGGGAAAATAGAGAAGAGTTTCTTTTTATTTTGCTACCTGCGCCGACGAGGATAAGAACCTTAGAGGCCGCGACGCCTGTTTGCATCGCCATCTCTGTCTCTGTCTCTGTCTACCCTTCTAACCAATTCTATTTTACTTTACTTCCCTTCTCTTCTGTTTTATGTCTCAAATTAAACTTGGACTGGAGCCGTAATTGGCTGCTTTTTATTTTAGGAAGAATTACACAAACCATCCCTAAACTATTAATTAATTACACAAACTGCTTCTCATGTTTGGAAAATTAATACAAACCACCCATATGTGAAAAGAATTAAAATGATTAAAGCAACATAACAATTTCTTTTTTTTTTTTTGATTTTACACTGGTGTCCGCTTATGCGACTAATTCAGCCGAGCACTGTCGGGCCCTTTTTGAGGGGGCGGCGGCTCTCCCAGCGGTGTTTTTTACATCCACAAGACTCGAACCCGAGACCTTGCTTAAGTGAACTCAAGTCCCTTACCACTTGAGCCAACAACCGTTGGTAGCAACATAACAATTTCAAATCATAACATAGACTAAATTTGTAGATAATTTATTTTTACGTTCAAGATATTATTTGTTTTTAATCTTTTTTGTCTTTTTAAACGAGATAAATAAGCTTTAGTGCAGCAATTTTGATTTACTTTTTGTTTCTAGTGAAGAATAAATGAGGTGCATGAATTTAAATACAATAAAACCTAATAATTTTTACACGAAACATCGGCTCTAAAGATAGTTTGTGTAATTTTTCAAACATGAGGGATAGTTTGTGTAATTCTTCCTTTATTTTATTTTAGCTATTTTGAACTAATAATGAAACTTTGCACCCACACAATATCATTTTTTGACACTTTGCTCATGCATATTAGAAAAATAGATACTTTTCGCTCATGGATTGTAATGTTTTGTACTTTGCACCAAAACAAGGTTTGGTTTGGTCAACAAAATAAAGGATAAAAAACTAAGGGGTCCTTTGGTTACTTTTTCACTATTGAACCCATTTTGTTTTAGTTGCTACTATAACTGATATTAGGTCGGTTTTAGATAGCTTTGGTTGTTAACATTTATCACCGCAATCCAATGTAGCTCCAATCCATTTTTTACTTTGGTTGGCCTTTTTCAGCCCCATTTTAACAAATTTTATGATAAAATGTCAATTTTAACCCTAAAATAATTTGGTCCCCTCTTTCAATCATAACTCTCTTTTTCCTCTTCAAACTCATCAACACTAATGTCTGAAAATAAACACACAATGCGAAATATAATTCTTGTTTAACCCACATTTAAATAAAAAATCAAAATAATGATTTCGAAATTCATTGAAGTAAAAAATAGTTAGAAATAATTTAAAAACACACAAATACAGTTACTCGCAACACCGGTTTAATCAAAATACTTGCTAATTCGGGAGTTCTTAATGCAAGTTTAAATATGACTGAGCTTCCAAAATACGGCGCATTTGTGTGGTGTTATCAAAAGTGGTAGCCGTCCCTTTGCATTCCGCCATAATGCTACAGACGTATTCTTATGTTCCCTCGTCATTTGTTATCGTGTAGTCATTTGCATCGTTGGCAATCACGTTGTTGCCGTTACTCCCAAATAATCTCGCCAACGCATGATAATCTCTGCCTCACGCAGCCATTTTTGACACGACATGCGGATCTCCCTTAATATCGTTATTAGGTAGTTGAGTCAAAAAAAAATTAGCAACTTGGTTGTTAAACTCCGGCCTCCATCCATTACCAGATTGCCAATCGTCGGTGATGAGTTTGTGCACGGCTGATATTAACGCATCTTCCTCTTGTTGTGTCCAATATTTACGTTCCACGCTGGCAGAGGGGTGCAGATTCATTGTTTCGCATGCTACTCCCCGAGAAATCCATTAGTTAATCTACAAAATAGATAACATGGTACATATCAATGAATGACTATAATACTAACTTTAGTCCAAATTATGTGAAACATCTACAACCAAATTAATCTGCATATCAAGCACATTTGTAAATAGCAATCAATATGAATTGTATTGAAGTAAATACCAGTTTTCTTTTAAAATGGATCATGTACAATAATAAAGGATATATAAATATCAGAATATCAGCTATAGTTTTCAAACAAATCAATAACTATCCAATCATTAAATGATAATGTAACATGCTTCTAACTAACCAACAAAATGAATTTGCCAAAAGTATATGTAACAACATACTTTAGCTTGCTTCTAATTAAACTGTCTTGTTTATGCGCATAACTTCATGAATAGTTGTTATTTGAGATAATGCTTGAAAAAAATTAAATATTAGTGTTGTAGATAGCAATTTGAACTAGAAAATAAAATGCAGAACACACCAGACACCACTAGAACTGCCATCAAATAGCAATTGAGCATGTTATTGTTTCTTCAACAAATAACAACTAGAAGAACCACGGAATAGAAGAGAAACAAAATGCAATTCGTATGAAAAAACAGAAGATAAAGAGAAGCCCCTTATGCATAAAGCCCTGTTGAAGTTGAAAACAAAAAAAAAAGAACAAAAAAAAAAGACAGGCCAGGCCATGCCCTACTAGAATTGCATATTTTTCTCCCATAGAGTGAATTCACGTGAACTGTTTTACCTACTTTAATTGTTACTTCTATAACAACAACAAAACTCAAAGTTATCATCATGATTGTGGAGTTGATATCAAGATTATTCATAATTTAAAACATTTACATATTCAACAGGAGAAGTGGATACTAACCCTGGTGAAAGTTCATCATCAAAAATCACTGTACAGTCTCCATCCATCAAGTGCATGAATGACACTCGAATCTCCCCAACCCAATATACATTCTAGGATTCGGAGATGCAAGGCTGCACCAAACACAACAAGCGCCCTCAATTAGTCCACCACCTTTAAAAAAATAAAAAATCTGCAAAGCATAATGTCACTCGGTAGTATTTATTTTTGGTAAGTCGATCCAACAACACGCAATTCAGCAGTGTCAGCCAGCTGCTCCAACTCTTTCATCGAGAACGAGGAACTACTCGCTACGCCTTTCCCCGTTGTCAGGCCAACTAGATATGCCTTCTCTTCAAACACCTGTGTTTCGTAATTCAAATCATATATACCAATCAACAAGCAAAAAATTGAATTATCAACCATAACTCAGCGTCGGATTACACCTTTGTGAAACCACACTAGACTAGACTAGACACGATTGTAACTTATTAAACAACTCGAACTGACGAATTACCTTCTTCGCCGCCGCGATGCTTAGCTAAATCAACAATGATGTATCGGCTGTAGGGTTTGTGTGTGTGATTTTTAATTTGGGAAGAAATAGACCAGAGGAGGGCAAGCTTGGAATTGATAAGCAAATATCAGGGACAATAATGTAATTTCTAGCGCCGCAACTTTTGACAACTTTCTACTGTTCAAGTCAGTTTCTGAAAATGCTCAGATTTGGGCTTCCAATTTCCGCTACTTAAACCCGGGTCGGCCATATTAAGTAGCAAGGACCCGGTTTTGTATCTTAGCTACCAAAGCAAGTATTTGTACTGTTCAAGTCACTCAAAAACTCATATAAGGACTACAATGCCCAATCAAACGAGCCCTAAATTTGAAATTTGAGTATTAGTGATTGCACTTTGCACAGTCTAAAAATAGTTTAACACTTACAAGAACAAAATTGTCTATTTTTTTTTCTTTTCCAAATAATTTTTTTTTCTTAGAGAAACAATGTCCAATCTTTTACTTTTTGAATACAAAAAAGATCCAAGCTTACCTGAGCGTCTTTTAGCATTAGAAAATTAGAAAAGAAAACTTCCTGCAGTTCGTTTTTGCACCAAATCAACGTTTTCAGGCGTTTTTTTTATGCAAACCTGCATGACCTCTGAATATATATTATTTTGATTCTTTTACTCTTGTTTTTTGATTGCAAATTTATATTCGTTAAACCAATTCTGCTTCCTACACTTTTTCTACACCTTCTATTTCGGGTTTTTTTTCTTTTTCTTTATTTTATGAATTTTGGATATTGCACAAAACGGATTGTTCACATAAATCTTAGGTTCTAGTTAATGATTTCAAACAAGACCTGAAAATCAAATTCTCTAAAATGCCGGTGGTGTGCCATAATTATGCCAACTCAAAAACACGAAGTCATATTTGGCATTACACGGAGTTAGGGGGACGAAAAGGCAATTCTCACCCTATTCGCGAAGTCCAAGAATATGTCGAGATAATGTCTGAATGACGCGAACCTCAATATAGCATAAGACCGTGTCGGGTACCCCGATACGACGAAATCATAACCCACATTGGGTCCACATCGGATGGAACGACGTGGCGCACTGAAGGATCGTCGACCAAAATGATGTGCCACGTTGATCCAAACCCAAAAATCTCGCAACTAAAAAGAGATGGACATCCGACCTGATGTGGTCAAAGACAAACCTAAAATCTCACAACTAAAAGACATCGACACTTGACCTGACAAAGTCAACTACAAACCAGAACTCTTTTAAAGAGGTCGATAGTTATCCACCATAACCAAAGCATGCAAGAAGTCTCACAGTAAACATCAAATGGATAATATGCAAACAAAACTGTATATCAAAATTCCTCATCAAAATTATGGGAGCAATTTGAGGCAAATTGCAACGAGCCAAAACAAAATCTTTTACACATGGGAACTCATACGCAGAATGCACGAATAATCTTTCTCAAATATGCCCAAAAAACTAATACGACTCTAAAAAGGATAATTGTACGTATCCCTATAATCCCCATTTAAATTGGGGGGCCTCGACGGATCCGGGCATAACACTAGCTCAAGTGATCTGGCACCTAGTACAATTTCTCTCTATTTTCCTCTCCGTCATACACTCACACTAACTTACCATTATCTAAGTCGTGCCACCCCTCCGGCCATACCCCGATGTCCTCCTCCATTATCTCAGCAGCTAACCCCTTCATCAAATATACACTTGGCAACACATCGTCTCCAACGTTAATCGACAGCACATAAGAAGCCACTTTACAAGGAATCACATCTTTGGGAGGACCCACATGTGCCTCAAAGACCTTGTCCATCGCCGGCTCAAACGGTCTAGATGGCCTAGTCAGCCTATCCATCGGCGCCCCCCTCACACTACTAGAATCTCGGGCTTTATTGAAAGTCTCATTGGCGAACCTACTAAGACAACGTTGGGCTGAGGGCTACACATATCTTTTGTGTTCTCAACTATTGTGTAACGGGTTTCATTACTGGATCTCAAGGGGGAGACCCGAGACCATCTTGTCGTCGTTAGTACTGAATGTGTTACGAGTTGCATCTTCCACCGTCTCTATATTTTTAGCGAGGTTAACTTCCACCGGAGTTGTAGCCCCACCTTGATCAGTTTCCATTCTCGCAATATCCTCGACATGCTCCATCTCGTGGACGGGCTCATTTGACCCACATCATGCACAAGACCTCCAACATGACCCATCTTCTCTTGCCAAAGAAGATGAAAAGGGATCACCCATTTTAGGCGGAGTTAGCTCATCTTCGTCGTCATCAGAATCCTCGGGAATTTCCATTTGAGATCCACGGCTCATGTCAAACATCTCTTTTTGAAAACCCCTCTTTTAAGAATGTTAGATATCCAATCTGGTCGACACCAAGATCATCCCAAACTTTGCATCCTCCGTGGCTTGACGTAGCTCCATCCAAAGACATACATGACTCGACAAGAAAGACCTAGTCACCTCACAATGATAATCTTCTTACTCCAGATATTGAACTCTAGACTTCAAGCGACTAACTTTAAACTCGGCAACTGAATTTGACTTTCTATATGAGTATCTCTCCCGTTTCAACACATCTCTTTCCTTGCGTAGAGCTTCAATTTCTGCCCGCAACAATCCCACACTGCTCTCGGCATTTTGTAGCAACCACAGAAGCACCATACACATATTGCACAACCTTATCCTTAGCCCTCCCAGCTTCGCGAGCTCAGTGATTATCCACAATACGGTTGCAATTAGCCCTTACATACTTAACTCGCATCTTATTAATGATCTCACTACGCTTGTTTTGTACTTATCTCAAAGCGCTATAGTCGCGACACAGTCTATATACAACAATGGCCTTAGTGGCAACAAACAAACTACCAAAACGAGCCAAGTCTATACCCGAGATTCTCAATGGTCTTGCTACGATTGAGTTAGGCTACAAGCCCGTAGTAATTTCATTTGCATGTTCTTCTCGGATTACCAGAGCGTTGTGGCCATTTCAGTAGCCGATGAGGTATTCTAGCGGCAACATCTACAACACGCATATCTGCGACGTGCCTTTTCGTATAAGTGTACTATGCTCGACACACCCACTAACATAAGCAGGAGTCGTATGGCTCAACCCGTCATCAACAGTCCTGGCCTGCTTCTCTGCGTTGAAGCATGCAAGGTTATCCGCTTTCTTTTGGTCGACGACATCCACTTCCTCCATTATTCTTATGTGGGGTATCAGAATTGACCCTAACCCTAACCCATTTGGTGGTAGAAGTCATAACAACTCGACGCCTCCTCAAAATTACCATGACGTTCAAAATCACGTACACATAATACGCGAGCATAAGAAGACACCCCTCCAACTCTTTTGCTATATGTATCTTCCATTTCAGTAACTGTATGACCGACAACCCATTTGGCGAACAAATTACTGACTCTTTAGCTGGCACATACCTGCTAACATGCTCTTCTGTTGACTCAGTGGGAGATCCCGTCTGACTTGTTGAGGCCCCAATAATTAAATTCCTAACAAGAGGTACACTACCGCGACCTCTTGCATTGGTAATGTTCATTGTTACCCTTCGATTTGCACCGAGCCATCACACAACCCAACAAAAAAACTTTAATACTTTGTTGGCTTTTGATACTTATGTCGTTTGATACTCAACTGACGTTCGATACTCAACTGGCGTTCGATACTTATGCGGTTTGATACTAATCAGCTAGCGTTCGACACTAACCTGCGTTTGATACTAAATTCTAAACTGACAAAGATTCGCCACACGACGAGAAATGACATGGAAATCGTGGGCCATATGTATAGGCCCCAACACCGCCTCGAAAATGGTACTTGCATTCAATGTCGCGAATTCGATGCTTCAATATCAAACACTTCCCAATCGACACTCCTACTATTATCGAACGTAAGATTCGAGTGAAAACAGGGTTCGATACTCCTTAGAACAATCGAATCACCCACGATGCGATACTCATAATCGAATCACCCACGATAAGATACTCCTTAGAACGATCAAATCACTTATATTTCGATACTCCCCAGAAAGTCGAATATTTTTTTTTGGCACTCATTCCTTTGGATTATGGCCCCCAAATGGGGGGAAGCAAAATTCTTTCTTCATAACATTTAAAGCACATCCACAGACAATTGCTAAATTTGGCACCCGCTCTTCAAACAAAATTGATTCCCGAATTGGGGGACGATATGGTGGAGGTTATTTAGGTGGCCTAGTATATTATTGGGTAAGTCTGCTCAGGAAAAAGACCATTCGGAGAGGTATCAAATCAAGATGGTTCGATACTCCCTAAACTATCGAACGAGAGTACTCGATTGTTATTGTCGTTCGACCTTATCCTAGAAAATCTAGGAGAGAGACACGCGATCCGAGGTCTTTAAATACCACAAATTCTGAGATACACGTAGGTCATTAATTACTTTTTGCCACTCTAGCAAGTATCGAACAGAGCATTCGACAGTAATTTCGATTCGAGAGTTGTTCGATTCGATCGACAGCCAACCCGTTCGATCGTTCTTCGGTCAACATATATGTTCGATGATGTCAATATCAAATCCAGGACAATTCGATAGTCCTAGGATTTAATAGTCTTTCCAGCATCGAACCATCCCCGCTTGATAGTTCGACAGTTCCTGGATTCAGCAGTTACGGGTTATTCTAGTCATTTTAAACTTTTGTACTGTGTAATAGGTGTTCCGGACAAAGCTAGACCATTCCTGTAATAGATTAGCATAATTTGGTGTATTTCAAACTCAATCGTACTGTATTTTTTTCCTGTATGACCCAAGCGAAATAATATCAAACTAAATGAAATAAATTTATCTATTGTGTATGATTAGGCATATCTATATAAGAGTTATAAAATATATGGGAGTGAATGAATTCTTCTATTGCTGATCACAAGTATTTATACTACACATACAAAATATATTTACGGAAGGGATAGAATCATATCTTCTAAGCTAAGGAAAGATACAACAGAATAAATCTATCTAAGGAAAGATACAACAAAATAATACTATCCGATACGCCCCCGCAAAATTGACGTGCCATCAGCCACGGATATTTTGGAGCGAAGAAGGGAGAAGCGGGAGCGAGCAAGTGGTTTAGTAAGAAGGTCAGCCAGCTGGTCAAGAGTGTTAACTTACGAGACTCGGATAAGCCCTTTAGAGACGAGATCTCTAACAAAGTGAAGATCAACAGCAATATGCTTCATTCGTGAGTGCTGAACTGGATGAAGCGAAAGGCGTAGAGCTCCCATATTGTCGCAGCAGATAAGAGGAGTCGAAGGGGGCGAAACACCAAGTTCACCAAATAAGTGTTGAAGCCAGCGAACTTCAGCCGAAACCGAGGCGAGGGCACGGTATTCAGCCTCCGTGGAGGAGCGAGCAACGACCTTTTGTTTGCGAGATGACCAAGAGATAGGATTAGACCCAAGAAAAATAATGAAGGCCGAGGTCGAGGTCCCCGTCAAGGAGTCACCAGCCCAATCCGAGTCCGAGAAGGCCATCAAGGACAAGGAGAATTGCCGATGAAGAAGAACACCATGAGTGAGTGTGCCTTTAAGATACCGAAGGACACGCTTAAGTGCAGTCCAATCCACCTCACTTGGGGCAGCCATGCGTTGGACCAGTCGATTGACTGCGAAGGCGATATCGGGACGCGTAAGAGCAAGATACTGAAGACCACCAATAATTTGACAGAATTCAGTGGCGTTCACCGGTAAGTGACCATGGAGGTGGATGAGTGCGTAGCCATTGGGGTGGCAAGGGGCTTGGCGCCATCCATGGCATGTCGAGACAGTAGGTCACGTATATATTTCTGTTGAGACCGAAAGAGTCCCTCATGGCAACGCACCACTTCAACACCAAGAAAATAAGAGAGAGATCCCATATCTTTGACAGCAAACTTCGACGAAAGACGATCAACCAATGAGGATATCTCAGAATCACAAGTCCTTGTGACAATTATGTCATCAACATATACCAAAACAAAGAGTCGCAAGGAGCCTCGAGTAAGGACAAAGTGTGAGGAATCTGACTTAGTCTGGTGGAAGCCGAACGAAACTAGTGCAGCACTGAGAGCCAAGTACCACGCCCGAGGAGCCTATTTCAGAGCATGGATCGACTTGTGCAGATGACAGACCTGGTGCGTATGAGCCTTATTAACAAACCCCGAAGGTTGAGTCATGTACACAGTTTCAGTGAGATCACCGTGAAGAAAGGCATTACTAACATCCAACTGTCGCAAACTCCAATTATTCATAACAGATAATGAAAGAATAGTTCGAATGGTTACCGGTTTAACGACAGGACTGAAGGTTTCTTGATAGTCAATGCCGAGACGTTGATGGAATCCTTTTGCCACAAGACGAGCCTTGTATTTGTCAATAGAGCCATCAGGATGTCGTTTGATACGAAAAACCCACTTAGAACCAATAATCTGACGATTAGACGGAGGAGCGACCAAGGTCCAAGTTCCATGTTTAGTGAGGGCCGTGATTTCCTCTGCCATAGATGCGCGCCAATGCGGATCACTCATAGCCTTAGACGCACAAGTCGGTTCAATAGGGCCAAGAACATGATGCTTGGTTGCATGATTGATAACCTTGGGTTTGTATATGTTATTGCGTGATCTTGTAACCATATGGTGAGTACGATCTGGAGCAGGGGCCGAAGGGGGAGCAACGGACGGTGGATGCGCAACAGGCAACGGAGGATCCGGGGCAGGAGCTGCGAGAGGTGATGCAATGCGCTCGGGATCCGACTGGACCGAGGACGGCTGTGAGACGGTCCGTAAGGGGCCTAATGCAATAGGGGCCAGAGTGGGCAGCGGTAAAGGAAGTGGAGCGGTGCACACGGTTTGAGGGAGAGTAACGGACGCATCACAACCCCGAATACCCGGAAAGACAGATTCCATAAACCGAACATGGCGTGAAATGAATAACCGACCCGTAGCAATATCTACGCACTTTTAGGCAGCCTGAGAGATAGAATACCCGAGAAAAATGCATTCACGAGAAGGAGGCGTCAACTTGCCCGGAAAATATGGCCTTAAGTAAGGAAAGCATAGACAACCGAATACCCGGAGGCGAAGATAGTTTGGAGCACGACCAAAAAGAGCCTCAAATGGAGTCTTGTGGGCAAGAACTGCGGTAGGTAAGTGATTGTACAAATAAGTGGCCGTTTGAAAAGCATAGTCCCAATATTCTGGTGGAAGACGTGCACGAGTAAGTAAAGTGTGACTCATAGCGACAATAATACGATGACGTCTTTTACTAGAACCATTTTGTTGAGGCGTATGCAGGGCAGTAGTAAGCCAACTAATTCCATTAGAATTAAAAAAACCACGAAGTGCAGTAAATTCCCCGCCATTATCCGAGTAAAATTTTTTAATTGTGCCACCAAATTGTCTTTCCACAAGCTTTTTGAATTGAACAAAAACTGAATAAACCTCGGATTTGGTAGTGAGCATAAAACTCCAACAATACTTTGTAAAGTGATCAACAAGCACAAGATAATATCGGTATCCATTCATAGAAATCACCGGGGAAGGACCCCAAACATCACCATAAATATACTGTAAAGCATGATGTGAGTGAAGCGACGAAGCATGAAAAACCAATTGTTGACTTTTATTCAAAAAACAAGGCCGACAAGGCGCACAGTCCAAAGTACTCGAAGGTAAACAAGGCAAATTATGTTTGCTCAAAATAAAAGTACTAATTTCTAAGGACGGGTGGCCAAACCGATCATGCCAACACTCCTTAGCAACACGCTCCCCAACAAGCGTGGTAGGAGCCGAACCTAAAGCCCGTGACGGCCGAAGATGATACACGCCATCCACGCAAGCACCCTGAATTAGTTTAGCCCCTGATCTGTGATCCTTAACAATAAAGTGATACGGGTGAAACTCAATAAAAACATTATTCGCCTTAGTGAACTGATGAACAGAGAGTAAGTTTCACTGTGAATGAGGCACACATAGAATATTGTCAAGAATAAACGTGCGATCAGGATAAACAATACGAGAGCAACCGGTGTGAGTAATAGCCAAACCTGAGCCATCAGCCGTGGTGACCTCATTCGGACCCTCATATTCAGAATGAATGGTAAGATTTTTGAGATCCGACATCAAGGAATGAGACGCCCCAGAGTCGACGAGCCAGTCCGTGTTAGGGGTGGCCGAACCAGATGGTGAGGTAGCAAGATGTGCACTCGGCAGAAACTTTCTACACGTACGTGCTCCATGGCCATAAATCCCGCACATCTGACATGTGATGTTGGGGCGGTGCAAACCCAAAGAGCGAGGTTGCGAGGCCGTGGGGCCGCGCGGGGCTTGCGAGGATTCACGGTTTGGATGGTACTGCTGCTGGGAGGCAGCCATATTAGCCGTGGCCACAAGGTTGGATGCATCGGATTCAAGACGATGCAGGTATGTCTCGTGACCAACAAGAAGGTCGTGAAGCTTGGGAAATTGGATGGGATGTTCACGAGCACGGATCGGGCCAGCAATGTCTCTGTATGCGGCTCCAAGGCCATTAAGAACGTACAAGGTTATGTCATCGTCTTTGAGAAGGCCGTCGATAATGGCAAGTTCATCCGTTTTAGCCTTCACCAAATGGAGAAATTCAGTGACGGACTTGGAACCGAGGCGAAGAGAGTTGAGGTCGTCCTTAAGTTGCATTACCCTAGAACGAGAGCGATTTGCGTAGGTTCGTTGAAGCGTTTCCCAAGCCTCGACTGATGTTCTAGCATTGGAGAAGAGTTTGGCGAGAGACACATGGACCGAACCAAACAAGGCCGAGATGATAAGAGAATCTTGACGCATCCAAAACGTATGCGCCTCAATGCTGTCCAGTGTGGACCCAAGGGGAGGGCAAGGCGTCGAGCCATCCAAGTAGCCAAAAAGGTCGTACCCAAAAAGGAGATGACGAACTTGGGAACGCCACGAGGCATAGTTATTCCAATAGAGTTGTAAGGAAGCTGTTGATGAGCGTTGATCAGAATCAACGAGAGACCATCAATGGATGGTCCTGCCGCAAGCCGAGCGAGACGAAGCAACGAGCTGAATGATGATCCATCCATGGTACCGCCGCCACCAAGAGAAGAGTCAGACGGGGTGGGCTGCTCGGAAGAGGTAGGGTTCGTCATTATAGGATCAAGAATCTCGTTAGAGAATTTTGGCCTCTTGATACCATATAAGAGTTATAAAATATATGGGAGTGAATGAATTCTTCTATTGCTGATCACAAGTATTTATACTACACATACAAAATATATTTACGAAAGGGATATTAGGGGTGGGTAATCGTAGATTCGGGTAGGGTACCCATTTTTTCGGGTAGGGTACCCGTATTTTCGGGTAGGGTAAAACCCCTACCCGATACCCTATTATATTTGGGGGTACCCGGATGGAATCGGGTACCCCAAATGTTTGGGTACCCCAAACTTCGGGTTTGGGGTACCCGAACATTGTCCAGTGGCCAATTTCGGCCACTGGACAATATCAGCATTCAACAATTCCCCTGTTTTCGTTTCGAAAACAGGGGATTTTTTCGTTAGTCCCTGTTTTCAATTCGTTGCCCGTTTTTTGTGCCAACATTGCCTCAAAACCGATTTGCACCGAATCATAAGCTTGTTGGCCATCCTCCGATAAAGAAAAGTCATCCACACTTGTGCTAGACATGCAATGGCTTTGACCTTGAGTGGAAGGAGTAGAACTCTCATAAACTCGGTTGTACTCATTGAATAAAGATTCGAAGCCAACACGAATTGAACTCGTAAGATCGGTTACTTTTTGTGGAGGCGGCTTTGAAAGATCTTCAGAATACATTTGCTCCAAAGCATAATTCAAGTACACCCATTTGGAGCGTGGATCAAGAAGCACGGCATAATAAAGTGTCTTGTTCATCTTCAATGTATCCCCCCAATATTTGTCAAATTTTTCTCTCACTGCATTTGCCATTAGAGTCAATTGCTTCCAAGGGTCCCCTTTCGCGTACCTGTTAATAAGAGTATAGATTGCACAAATCTCCTTGAAGACGGTGTTAGATGTAACATACAAAGTTCCCGAGACACGGTTGGTCAAGACATAGAATGGCTTCAAAAATAACATGAAGTTAGTTGCCCGTTCCCAATCCATTGCAACTGGAACTCCACCATCAATCAACAAATACTCGGTTTCAATCCACTCGTAGGCCATAAATGCCTCCTTAAGAGATATTGCCATATCCAATATTTGGTAAGTTGAATTCCACCTAGTAGGGACATCCAAGCACACCAACCTCTTACTTTGAAGCCCTTGTCGATCAACCGCATTTTTAAACTTCTTAAACCTACCCGGTGAACTCCTCACGAATCTTATGGCATTTCTTATTCGTGAAATACAACTCATCTCTTCGGTGCTCTTCAAGCCATCTTGCACAATAAGATTGATGATATGTGCCACACACCGAACATGAACATTCACCCCCTCAAGCATGGTTCCATTTTTCCTCGCCATATATCTCTCCCTCAAGTAAGTCACCGCCCCATCATTCGACGAAGCATTGTCGTCTGTGACCGTATTTATCTTGTTAATACCCCAATCCACCAAGCATTTCTCAACATCAACCCCAATAGCCTCACCTTTGTGACTAGAAATTGTAACAAAGTTGATGATTCTTTTGTTCAAAGTCCAAGAATCATCGATGAAATGCACGGTAATCACCATGTAGTTGACTCTTTGAATTGAAGTCCAAGTATCCGTAGTAATGCTAACCCTTTGAGCATTTGCCTTTATGAAAGACATTAGCTTAGTCCTCTCTTTCAAATACATCGACATAATGTTCTTCGACAGCGTCTTCCTTGTAGGGATTTGCCACATAGGACATGCATCTGCCATGAAAATTCGGAACCCCCTCTTTTCTACGGTCTTAAATGCCATCTCATCAATGATAACCATCTTGCAAAAGCTTTCTGTGACCGTCTCCTGCTCAAAACGCCAATTCAATAGGCCACCCTTGCGAGTCCCTCTTGGTGGCTGAAAGCTTATACGTTGTTGATTAGTTTCAACTTTGTCTGGCTTCAATTTGTAATTCTTGTGGTGAGTTATCAAACTAGATATACCATGTTGGGCAGAATCGGCCGCCAAAGTTCTTTTACAATATCTACAAGTCGCCTTATTTTCTTTCTTTTTTTGCAGTACCACGGTTTAAAATAGTCCCAAACTTCGGCTCTTTTCCCAATAGCCTTCCTCCTCATAAGTCTCATCTCTTCCGTGACTTTACTCCAATCACGACAACTATCACTTGTCTCACTCCACCATCTTTCATCATCAACAACCTCAATGTTGTCCGGATTTTCCAACCTCTCAGCAACATCGCTATCGGAAGAATCATCATAATCTTGATTGAAAATAGAATGTGAAGATCGCACCTCTTCATCGTTGATAGATAGTGAAGAGTTTGGATTCTTTTTAGGAATTTTCCTCGCACTCTCATCCATTACTCGCTTCCCCTTGGCTTTGGCACTCAAGCGTTTTGTTTTTGCAATTGGACGAGCAACTTCTTTTCCATTCTTTTTTGAAGATACGACTTGTTTTCCCTTCGAATTTGAAGGTGCCATGAACTATATGAATTAAGAATAGGACTTAGTTACAAGTTACCCAAATCATATAACACATAAACACACTTCACTTCACTTCATATCAATTAATCAATTTATCATATAACAATAACACACTTCACTAATCAACTTCATTAACAAAATGCCCAAATCAACTCATTATATCATAACACAATTCATAGTTCATACTTCATACAAAATGCCCAAATTCATTAACAAATCTAACAAAATGCCCCAATTCATTAACCCTAACTAATCTAATATAAGAATAACACAATACACACAAATATATAAGAATAACACAATACCACGTTTTCGATTTTGAGAGGGAGAGGGAGCTTTGTACCGTCGGTTGAGAGGGAGAGGGAGAGAGAGGAAGCTTTTGGGCGCGGCGCGGAGGCAGAATCGAAAGGGCTGGCTCGGGGACGGAGGCGGACGGGCGGCGCGGAGGCGGACGGAGCAGTGAGAGTGAGATTTGAAAAAAAAAATAAAGAGTGAACAGAGAGAGAGAGTGAGGCGCGGTGACAGAGAGTGAAAGAAGAGAGAAAGAGAAGGAAAAAGAAAAGGAAAGAGAAAGAAAAGAAAGGGGAAAAAAAAGGAAAAAAAGGCGGGAAAAAAACTGCATTTTTTATTCGGGTACCCGAATTTTTTTAGAATTGCTACCCGTACCCGAAATACCCTATTCGGTTAGGGTACCCGAATTTTCGGATACGGGTCGGGTATTAATACCCGAAATTCGGGTAAAACCCGATCGGGGCGGTTAGGGTACCCGAATTTCGGGTACGATTACCCACCCCTAAGGGATATAATCATATCTTCTAAGCTAAGGAAAGATACAACATAATAACTCTATCTAAGGAAAGATACAACAAAATAATACAATTAATAATACTATCCAATAATCTATTCTACGTATATGTTTAATGTATTGTATATTTTATGCTAATCTTTTGCATTTATATATCGTTACGTACGTTAAATTAGTCTAAATCTGTTTAAGTTATGTATCTAACTATAGATGCTCAATTTCTTAACTTTATTCCATAATGAGCATATGGATTTAATAATTTACAGCAGTATATTAGCTATTCAAAACATTGTGGTTTATTCATTTATACATCCACTAAAACCCATTTTTTTATATATCAATATACTATGGAGAAATTCTTATTGAAATCTTTGCTTTCATATTCTTTACAATGTTATCAATGAAAAATTATAATATTAAGAAAATAAATGTAAATAGACGACACGATAGAACGTGTATATGCCTTTTAATTTCAGTTTACTAAAAGATATCTTCACAGACGATATCTAAGATATTTTCTAGGTTCACTTTTATAAGGAATGCATTGACTAGTTTATATAAAGAAAGTGATCTTGTGAATACGAAATTAAGCAGAAGACTATTTAGGAGTGGGCATCGGCCGGTTCCGTTCGGTTTCGACCAGTTTTCGATAGAACCGCATAACCGAACTTCTATAATATGGCCAACCGAAACCGAACCGAACTACATTCAGTCCGATTTTGGTTTAACCGGTTTTGAACCGGTTCGGTTCGATTTTCCCGCCGGTTTAGCCATTATAAAAAAAAACCTTCTTGTTGTAATGTCTTGTATAAATATAATATTGAGTCATAATGTTTTAAGAACGTTTTTTGTCCCTTTATTTGTGTCATTACTTGAAAGTAACAATCTTTTTTTAACAATCATTGAGAGAATTGAAGCTTCTTGAAATAAATTAATAATTGCTTGAAAGCTTTTCTCCGCAAGAATCCAAGGATCTTCGTCATATATAATTATATCCAGTACGAGTTACGAAATATATGATACAACTATAATTAGAGTATCTATATGTATAACCACCTACAAAATACAATTTTTTTCAAGAAAATTATTAATTAGACTTTTATTAATCAAAAAAAAATTAAACACCTATTAATTAGTTATTACTATTTTTTCTGTCTTTTTCTTTCTTTTTCTTTCTTTTTCTTTCTACCACTCGTCTGTTTCTGAATTCTTTTCTTTCTGCATGCCCGTGTTGTGTTTTGCTAATTCATTTTTTGATATATTTTTTTGGGGCCAAAGTTCAAAATTAAAACTCCAGCCCATAGAATAAAAACATCAAGCCCAACCATTAGTGGACCGTGAAAAACAGTCAGCCCACGATAAAATGCACTTATTTAGTTTAGTCAATTTTCAGTTTTATTCGGTTTTTCGATTTGGTATCCAAAAGAACCGCATAACCGAAGTAATGAAATATGGCTAGCCGAAACCGAACCGAGTTGAAGTCATAAGACTATTGTTAGGTTTGTAAGACTTCCGCTAAATAGTCTATAATTAAAATGAAAGATTAATTGTTTATTTGATAAAAAAGGTGAACAAATGTATTATGTTGAATTTCGCTACGTCTATTGATGGGTATTTTAGGAAGGCCCAATAATCATATTGGGTTGGCCCACGGGAGAAAGTCCCAAAAAACTGAATATCGAACAGAAGAAATTCGATATTGAAGGGAAGATCAAATGGGCATGATTTAATCTTCATTCCTCAGCTATCACTGGGGCCCACGTGACGGGGCCTATAAATACCCGATCCTCTGACATTATCAGCACGCATTCACATCCATCGAACAATAACTTATCATAGATCGTAGAGGTTCGACACTCAGCAATTCGATCGATCCCCACGAATTCGACATTGCCCTGTTCGACCTTCACTCGATCTAAACGGCTAGATTTGATACATCAAAGGCTACTTCCAACCAATTCGATCGATCACTGATTCAATATTTATCACTCTCGCACTGGGGCGATTCGATCTACCAGCCAAATCGAGATTCACCTTGGACTGATTCGACATTCACTAAATTAATTGTATTTCTATTTGTATTGCCTAGTCAGCTTGTATTAGGTGTTTCGGACCAAACTAGTCCGATTTAATATTTGATTAGCATTATTTTGACACGAGTCAGGTCCATTGTAACAGTTTTATAGGTGCATTGTAACCCGAACGAAATAAGACCAAAATATTGGCGCGGTCTGTGGAAACACCATTTTTTCCCAGCATATGCATGGCTGCTAGAAGGACTAGATCGCAAAGCAGAGCAGCAGAGAGTAACAAACCTGATTTGGAACGAGCAACATCAACTCATACTATCCCAGAAACAGAAGGACCATCAGCATTAGCCACTGCGGTGCCCACGGCAGCAAGGCGGGACCTACCCAGACCATTTGGATAAGATCGTTATGTGACGGATGCAGGCGTGACAGGGGCGACAACTACGACAGCTTTGTTGCCAAGAGCTTTTAGAGATGAGAACTTGGCAATGATCCGATCAGCAGTTGTTGAGGCACTACCCGCACCACAAGTGCAAACACCGCCACTCAAGGTTCATGGAGAAGGCGTGCGGGAGCAACGATCTGTGGCCAAGGCCCCAGACACAGTAAACAGAGACAAAGGTCAGGTAGCCAACCGCAAAGAGAGATCAAACTCGGTCGAGGTGTAGTAAAAAAGGCACCACGACTCAAGGGGACGTGAAGAAAGCCGACAAAAGGACATAAGGAGGCGTGGGGGAGTCAAGGTAATGATTCCAGAAGGGAACAAGCGGAAGAGACAACAAAGTTGGAGAGACTTGAGAGAGAGAAAATGGAAGTATAGAACAGAATGGAACATCTGGGAAGAGCTCGCAGGAGCACCCTTTTTAGTGATAAAATAGAGGTGGAGATCTTGTGGCACGGCGAAAAGATCCCAAGACTCAAGACTTATGAAAGGAAGACTGATCCGCATGATCATCTATTCCAATTGGATATGACTCTAAAACTTGTACGGCTTCAAAGAAAATGTGTATGCACGAATTTTCGCTATTACGCTGCTTGGAGTGGCGCTAGATTAGTTTACTAGAATTACCCCAGGCTCCATTAGAAGTTACAAGCAACTGAGAAAGATGTTCAAAAACCAGTTCTCCAGCCAATCCATAATAGTGGTGGACCACGCGCATCTTTACCCTATCGTGCAAGGAGAGAGGAAAACCCTAAAAGACTTCATAAGCCGCTTCAATGCGAAATTGCTCAAGATAGATAGTCCCAATGGGGAAATGGTGACGAAATAACTTTTTGCACAACCAAGAATGTGGCATAACGAACATCTACTTAGGTGTAGCTGAAAACAATTGAAGAAATAAACAAGCTCGCGCATGGATTGGTGCGTCAGGAAGAAATGATGGCCACCAAAGCAGTAGTTGTTGTGGCCCCAAAGGAAAAAGAAAGAGGAAGAGAGGAACAAAACCACAACAAGAATAGGAGTAACAGGTATAGTACCACATCGCCAAGGTGATATACGCCCTTGAATGCTGACATCATGACAGTGTTTGGGATGGCAAAAAGGAAAGGTTGGCTGAAAGAGCCAAGACAAATGAGAGATTCAAAGGCAACAAGGTTGTCAACCCATTACTGCAAATATCACAAGCAAAATGAGCATGAGACCGAGGACTACAATGGCCTCAATGACGAGATTGAAAGGTTGATAAAGGATGGCAAACTGGTGGAGTGTGTTAGGAATTTGGAGGAGTATGAGGAAAAAACAGACAGAGACAGGTCTCTCTCTCCAAGAATGGACAAGCAAAAGATGATCGACATACCGCATGTGTTGGATTATCCCCAACTAACAGACAACAACATTAGGAAAAGGATAATACACATGACTTCAGGAGGTTCGGTTGGTGCAGATTCTGCTAAGGGCAGGAAAAATATCACAAGGGACATCGATGCATGCCGTTTTATCGGTTTTGTGGATCTCTTGAGGATAGAAGAGATGTCGCTTGAAGAGATCACCTTCTCAACGATAGATATGCGCAAGCTGAGCGCTCAGGCCATTCAGGCAAGAAAATTGAACTACCCATTAGTGATAACGGTGGACATAGCCAACTTTGGCGTGATGAAAGTTCTTGTGGATAATGGCAGCTCTGTCAACGTGTTGATGAAATCTACATGTGAGAAAATGGGTTTGGGAGACGAAAGGTTGGAGCCAGTCAGAACCTCGTTGCATGGTTTTGGTGGACCAGAAGTAGTGCCTCGCGGTACGGTGTCTCTCCTAACTTAACTGGGAACTGCGCCCCAAAGAATGACACTGCTAGCAGATCATGCCGTAATTGATCTAACCTTCCCATACAATGCAATCTTGGGGAGGTCAATGCTGAATGCTTTTCGAGCATTGACATCAACCTATCATCAAATGGTCAAAAATTTCCTACTCCTACTAGAACGAGTGAAGTAATAGCAGATCACAAGGATGGGTGGCTATGCTATGTGGCGTCGCTTAGGTTGCCACCTCAGGAAGAGCAGGAAGCAGTAAACACTCTGGGTCCCACACAGATGGAGCAGATTGATTGAATCGCTCTTTTCTCGATTTTGCAAGTCTTTAGATTTCTGTACATTTTGAACAACTTTTATTCGCCCCCTCTGTCGTCATGAGTATGAGGGGCATGTATGTACTAACCTAAAACAAGGACTCGAAAGGCTTAAGTCCCGAGGATCCCTCGGGAAACATAGGCGACTGAGCTTTATGTTGAGCTTTGACCTATCTATTATTTAATCTTTATCTCTACTGGGGATACTTTTGAGTTAAATGATGTCAAACTGTCCTAACAAATGCAGCAAGCAGAACCCCACAATGCAAGGTTATAAACGTGAAACTAATTTTATGCAAGAATGAAAAGGTACAAACACTCTGCCTAAAATGACAAGTGCTAACCAAAAATCCCTCAAAGACGAAGAAAAAGGACGGACACGCTGTCTAAATGACAAGTACTAACCGTAAATGTCAAAAGATAAATAAAGGGACGGACACTCTATCTAAAATGACAAGTGCTAACCGAAATCCCACGAAGACGAAGGAGATGGATTGACGCTCTGCCTAAAACGGCAAATGCTAACCACAAATCCTGCCAGAATATAGAAGAGGGAAGAACACTTCGCCTGAAATGGCAAGTGTTGATCAAAAATTCCGTTGTAGATAAGGAAAAAGACATTTTACGAGAATCTCGCAATAAGGCGAGAAACGCATAGCCAATAATAAGGCACTGACAATAAAAGCCTCTGACTAGTGAAAAATGCATTACGACAAATGCCAAAGCAACTCTAGAGTATAACACGACATTAAAATTGTCAAAATAAGAAATAAATAGCGAAACTCATATTTGAAAGAAAAGGCAAGCAAGAGATGCAGTAAGATAAGTGATTAAAACGAACGCGAAAACTAAGCAATAAACATTCAAAAAATGAGTTCAAAGCATTTTAATTGTTCAAAACAAAAGGGCGACGCAACGCCAAACCAAATAAAACAAATTGTTTTAAATAACATAAATTTAAACCAATGCATTTAGCCTTCGGCATCATCCTCATCCTCTAAAGAAGGATAGGTGGCAGGCATTGGTGGAGGCGGTGACGTTCCTCGATAAATCAGGGTCTCGCTTTCAAGCAGGCTGGCGAACTCATCAGCAACGGCAGATGCGCCCTCAACAACCAATGGCAGAGGCTCCCAATTAGGACCCAGCGACAAATCCAACCACTGCGAATTGAACCCACCGCGCAGGCATCGAGTGCTATGGATTTGCTGCACTGTAAGTACCTGAGCTTTCTTTGCATCACGGGCCCCTCGTCGAACACTGATCTCTTGAGAAGTGTTGCTCCATAGAAACTCCTCGGCAATCTCCACCTGTTGTTGCATGGTAGCAACCTACTCGAACAACAAGACAATATTAACAAGGAAGGATAGAAAAACTACGTCTCAAAAGACAAGAGCAAAAAGGCAGAGTACCTGGCTCAAGCCGCGGGCATATCCGACCTCTTTGGCTTCGTCAGCTCTCGCTTTCTCAGAGGCGAGCTCTTTCTCGAGCTCTGTGACTCGCTTTTCCAGTGCAATCTTACTACTCCGCATGTTATCGACTTGTGATTCGAGCTGTTCAACGGTTTCCTGCGCGAGTTTCAAAGCTTCCCTATCCTAGCTCGCCCGGTTGGCACAATCCTTAGCATATTGCAAGGGTTTCTCTTTCTCAGCCACATCGGCCTTCATTGCGTTGGGATCGCTATCACGAAACTCCGCCCATAGGTGTTCGAGCCCGTTCATCCTCTCCTCATGGGCCTGTTTCAACCTTTCAATCACCGCGTCCACGACTCCTCTAGTCTAGAAGAGAAGTACAAAAACTTAAGTAACCAAGCATAAATTAACACATCAGTATCAGACTGAAATGTCACATTACCGCGCTAATAAAATGGAGTGCATGCCGCTTCACCTTCTTACTTTCCTTGGCAGACGTCGGAAAAGCCACTGCGAGATTAGGAAGGACCACCTTCAAGGAATTAATGGCCTCCTCATCGGAATACTGATAATTCGCAACCCGGGCTCGCGGACCTTGGCTAGTTTCAGCCCTAGCACTCACCCCAGTAAGGGGAGCGGAAACACTAGCAGGTAAAGGACCAGGGGTACGCAGTACATGGGGGATAATATCTCCAGTTTGGGAACGAGTTTGGGGTGCCCTTCTTCTTTTAGCCGATGCAGCAACTTCTGTTCGTTCCGCTGCCTCTGCATCATCGGTGGCCGATCCGTTAAACCCTTCCGCCTAACTAAACTAAGCGAGAGGAGGCGAGTTATCGCGACCCCGCCAAGGAGATCTTCGAAGGGGTCACGCAATGCGTCAGCACAGATAGATGTAGCAGCTTTTCCTGCTGGTTTCTTTCCCTTATCTTTCCTCTTCCACGGAGGAGGCACGGGAATAAGAACAATTGTTCATGAACCCTCATCGTCTGTGACCAAGACCTGACTCATATGAGCGTGGCGGTTCTTGACGAAGTCTCTTGAAAAAGTGAAAACTAAATATTAGGAAAAAGTCAAAATTAAAACAAATAGGCACTAGCAGTTGTGGACACAGAAATATATACCGAGAGTAAATCTCCCCTTATACGGGATCAGGGACAACCTCGCAAGTGATAAAACATAGTTCTCAATAATCTTTCTTAAATTAAATGGGTGGTTATGAACGAGGTTCGCCTTAAATTGATCACTCCACCTAGGTAACCCAACCCCGCGAGGAATTGCGATTTTCGCAACATCCACCCAATCCCGACGGTATACGAAAAACTCTTCCGCAGAACTTTCCTTGATGTAAAATTTTCCCTTTTTCTAATCTTTCATGTAGTCGGAAAATTCGCCTCTCAGAAATTTATGATGTTTCACTGCCTTTATGTGATAGAACCCTATTCCCTTCTTGCACACCTCAAATAAGCCCTAGAACTCATTGGGCTCACATGGCACCCCTACGCCTTTCATGACAATGATAAAGCCGACAATATGCCCGATTGAATTCGGCGTCAGCTGACTCGGCACCAGTCCGATAGACATTAAGATACGTTTGACCTTGGCGGGCACGGGAAACCATAACCTGTTAGCCAATTGCCCAATGAACACGGTAAGGTGACTGGGAGGCGCAGTGTGCACACGCTGATCCACGCCAGGAATCACTATCTTGTAGTTATTCCTTATATTATACATCTCACGCAGAAAGGGCCGACTATGCTCTAGGCGCGACACATAAGCAGTGTATTATTATTTTTGAATACTAATGACTGCAAGAGCTTTTCTCGTTTAAACTTTTGCTACTTTTCAAAATTTGGTCTCATCTTTTCTTTCCCACGCTCCTTTTTCATGTTTTCGATCCAGGTGTTAATGAAAATGATATAGATATTTTGGTCTTATTTTATCCGGGTTACAATACATCTATAAACTGTTACAATGGGCCTGACTCGTGCCAAAATAATGCTAATCAAATATTATATCGGACTAGCTTGGTCCGGAACACCTAATACAAGTTGAGTATGCAATACTAATAGAAATACAATTAATTTAGTGAAAGTCGAATCAGTCCAATTTGATGTAGGTGAATATCGAATCGTTGTTGTTCGAGAGTAGTGTGGGTTGAATCGGGTAGTTTTGATACAGTGTATGTCGAAATGGTCTATATCGAATCCTGAAGCTTCGATAAAGTGATGGTCAAACTGCTGTGTATCGAATGGGGAAACTTCGATCGAATAAAGATCGAATTGCTGTGTATCTAATTGGGAAGCTTCGATATTGTGTAGTTGTGAGATAATCTTGAATGCGTGTTGAAAATGTCAGAGGACGGGGTATTTATAGACACCGTCCCATGGGCCCCAATGGTAGTTGGGGAATGAATATCGAATCGCACTGATTCGATCTACCTCTTAGATCGAATCCTGCGCATTCTATATTCGTTTAAAGTCAATTTCCTTCTGTTCGATCTACAATTTTTCTGGGCCTTTCTTAGTGGACCGACCTAATATTGATATTGTGTCTTTCCTAAAATACCCACATCATATAGTCACAAGAGGTGTTTGGGAGTCGGTCTCGGTCAGAGAACGGGTGCCAAACTCTAAAAGTTTGCGATGACTACGTCGCCAATTATTTGCCGGTTGTGTCAGTATTGAAAATTATGCCCCCCATTGGGAGCCAGGATTCAGAGAACTTGGTTTCCAAATATTCGTTTTGGATTTCGATCTTAGGAATGCAAGCTTGAATTTGACTTTAAACAATGTCGAATTCTGTGGGTTCGATTTTGCAATTATTCTTACATACATGAAATTTTTAGGTTATTATGATCGATTGAATGGATCGGATTCGATTTTGGGTCTTAAATCGAATGTTAGAGGATTCGATCGATATTTCGCCTTTTTTCCTAACATCGATCGAATCATTGACATTCGCTCTTGCTTGCTATGTCGAATGCACCCGATTCAACATTCTTTCTGATGGGCCTAATGGGCTTTTTTCCCTCTATATAAAGGGGAAGAGAGGCGGAGAACCTTATTCTTGTCTTTGCAGAGTTTCGGCTCACATGTGAGTAGCATCGAACGGGCCCGGTTCGATACTCCCTGTATTGAATGTAACTGATTCGATACAGGGTGAATCCAACGTTAGGTCATTCGACCTAATGTCTTAGAAAAAAAATTTAGTCTTTTCTGAAAAAACTAGTTCTTTCGATTCTGATTTCGCTTTCTTTTCTTTTTTGCGCAGTGTTATCCCGCAACCAATTTCGTGATTTTGCAGTTTTAATCAAGGTAGTTGACTGTTTGCTTAATTTTCCCTCTCCTTATTCGTATTAGTTTATGTGTGCTTTTAGCATATCGCGTAGTTATCGTAAGTATCGGAAGTGACGTATATGCGTAGTCATTTTTTTTATTTTATTTTAGTTTGTATTGATCGAGATGGTGAGTTCAAAGTCTTCGTCTGGGAGTGAGTCTAGTAGCGCCACAAGCTTCGATTCTGTCAACTCAGTAGTGGATCCTGGAGGCTGTCTTGCAGGTTCGAATTTAGCTGAAGGAGATGGTTATGAGGCCGTTGATACATAGGCGGTTAATTGGGCGATGGATGATGATCAGCCTGGTCCGCATGCTGGGGGGAATGACTCGCCCCCTCATCCTGCGGAGGATAATCGTGCTGACAGTGAAGCTGGCAAAAAAAATGAGGTTATCGACAAGGAGTTTAATGACTATGAAGAGGTTCCGGGGATGGCGTACACTGCTTATGTGTCACGTCTGCAGCATAGTCGCCTCTTTCTGCGTGAAACGTATAACATGGGAAATAATTATAAGTTAAATATTCCTAGTCCGGACCAGCGTATGCACACTGCTCCTCCTGGTCACCTCACCGTCTTTGTCGGGCAATTGGCCAACGAGTTAAGGTTTCCCGTGCCCGCCAAAGTTAGACGTATTCTAATGTCTATCGAACTGGTGCCAACCCAGCTAACACCGAATTCGTTTGGGCATATAGTTTGTTTTGTCACCGTCAGGAAAGGGTTACGCGTGTCGTGCGGGCCCAATGAGTTTTGGGTGTTGTTTGAGGTGTGTAGAAGGAAGATAGGCTTCTATGACATAAAAGCACTAAGGCATCATAAATTTTTGAGAGGCAAAGTCTCTGGCTACGGGAAAGACTAGAAGAAACGATACTTCTATATCAAGGAAATTTCTGCAGAGGAGTTCTCTGTATATCGCCGGGACTGGGCAGATGTTATGAAAGTCACGATTCCCTAGGGGTGGGTTTTCCTAGGTGGGGTGAATGTTTTAGGGCAAACCTGTTACATAACCACCAATTTAATCTTAGAAAACTTGTCGCAAATCGTGTGTTGTCACTAGAGGGGTTGTCTCCAGTTCGATATACTGGGAGGTACACTCTTGGTATAAATTCTGCGTTCTTAACTGATGGTGTCTTTTGTTTCAATTTTGATATGTTAATAATGTTATGTTTCTCTTTTTCTCAAGGGATTTCATCATGAACCGCCATGCCCGCATTAGTCGAGTACTGGCTGCAGAAGCTGAGGGTTCCCAAACAACTGCTCCTATTCCCGTGTCACCCCCACGAAGAGGAAAGCCAAGGGCAAGAAACCTGTAGGTGCAGCTACTGCATCTGCCCGGGCTGACGCACCGCGTGATCCCTTTGAGGATCTTATCGGCGGGGGTCGTGAAAATTTGCCTCCCCCCGTTGGGTTTAGTCAGGAGGAGGTTTTGATGGACCTGTTATGGATGAGAGCGAGACTGCTGAACATACTGGGGTTTCCACGCCAGCTAAAAGAAGGAAAGCACCCGAGACTCTCAAACATGAGGTGTTATCCTCCCTGTCCCGCGTACACCTGATCCAGTGCATGCTGGTGGTGTGGTTCCCGTTACTAAGGCAAGTGCTAGGACTAGGTACAACCAAGGTCTGCGGGTCTGCGTCGCGAATTATCATCATTCTGAGGAGAGGTGATCAATGCTCTGAAGGTGATCCTCTTGAATCTTGTAGCGTCCTTCACGACATCTGTCGAGGAAAGGAAGAGAGTGGAGCGGCATGCACTTCACTTGATCAGCTCGGTAATGTGATCATTTAGTCTGATATTAATTTTTGATTTATGCTTCATTACTTAATTTTTTGCTGTTTCTTTTCTAGACTGGAGGGGTTGTGGATGCAATGATTGAAGGGTTGAAGCGGGTCCACGAGGATAGGGTGAGCGGGCTAAAACTCTTGAAGGCTGAATTCTGGGATAGTGATCCCGATGCACTGAGGGTTTCGTTGGCAGAGAAAGAGAAGGCCCTGCAGCAAATGAGGGATTATGCTGCCTGGGCTAGCGGTGATAGGGATGCGGTGAAACTCGCGCAGGAGACTGTTGATCGGCTCGAGTCGTAGGTCACCAATATGAAAAATAGTAAGATTGTGCTGGAAAAGTGATTCACAGAGCTTGAGAAGGAGCTCGCCGCTAAGAATGAGAGGACTACTGAAGCCGAAGAGGTTGGATATGCCCGCGGCTTGAGCCAGGTACTTGGCTCTTTTCTTTGATTTTTTTATATATATATTTTTATTCTTCCTTGTTAATCTTATTTTGTTGCTTGATTAGGTTCCTACTACGCAACAAAGGGTGGAGATTGCCGAGGAGTTTCTTCGGAGCAACACCTTCTAAGAAATCAGTGCTCAACGAGGGGCCCGAGATGTGAAGAGAGCCCAAGTGCAGCAAATCCACATCACTCGCTACTTGCGTGATGGGTTCAACCCGCAGTGGTTGGACTTGTCGCTGGGTCCTAATAGAGAACCTCTGCCGTTGACCGTCAAGGATCCGCCTGCCGTTACGGACGAATTCGTGAGCCTTCTTGAAAGCGAGGCCCTCATTTATCAAGGAACGTCTTTGCCTCCTCCAATGCTTTTGACTTATCCCTCCTCAGAAGATGAAGATGACGCCGAAGGCTGAAGTCCTTGACTATAATTTTCTGCTTTTATGAACAATTTGCTTCTTATTTTGACAATTTATATACTGCATTGTACTGTAGAATGGCTAGTGCATTTGTTTTAATGTCTTTTTGCTGCATCGGACGACGTGTTAATTTTTACTCTAGATCACCGTGGAATTTTTGGTTAGCTCTTGTCGTTTTAGACAGAATGCCCGTCCCGTCTCCTCGTCTTTAGGGATTTACGGTTAGCACTTGTTGTTTTTAGACAGAGTGTTCATCGCTTTTCTTCGTCTTTGAGGGATTTACGGTTAGCACTTGTAATTTTAGACAGAGTGTCCGTCCATTTTCTTCGTCTTTGAGGGATTTACGGTTATCACTTGTTGTTTTAGACAGAGTGTCCGTCCCTTTTCTTCGTCTTTGAGGGATTAACGGTTAGCACTTTTCGTTTTAGACAGAGTGTCCGTCCCTTTTCTTCGTCTTTGAGGCTCCTTGGGTCCTGTAATTCATCAGTGTTACGTATTCAACCTTGCGATATGGGATTCTGCATTTTCTGCATTTGTTACGATAATATTCCAACAAATCAGATCAAAAGTATCTCGCGTGGGGATGAAAAATAGGTTAGAGCTCGATTTTTAAGCTCATTTGCCTATGTTTCCCGAGGGTATCCTCGGGACTCAAATCTTCGGTGTCCCTATTTTAGGTTATTACATGGGAACCCTCATACTCATCAAGGTAGAGGGGACGAATAAAAATTATTCAAAAATGTGTAGAAAACCTAAGATTTGAAAAACTGAGAAAAGAGCGATTCAATCAATCTGCTCTATCTCCATGGGTTCCAGAGCGTTCAGCGCTTCTAGTTCTTCCTGCGACCATAATCTAAGCAATGCCACATAGCATTGCCAATCGTCCCTGTGATCTGCTATAACCTCGCATGTACCTGCAGGAGTCGGGAATTTTACCATCTGATGGTAGGTTGATGGCAGTGCTCGAAAAGCATTCAATATTGGCCTTCTCAGAATGGCGTTGTACGGGAAAGGCAAATCAAGCACGACATAATCAGCAAGTAGCGTTCTTCTTTGGGGTGCAGTTTCCAGCAAAGTCGGGAGTGAAACCATACTGCGGGGTACTATTTCTGGGCTGCCAAAACCGTGAAGCGAGGTTCTGACCACCTCTAATCTTTGGTCTCCCAAACCCAGTTTTTCCTATGTTGACCTCATCAGTACATTTACGGAGCTGCCCTGGTCCACCAGCACTTTCATCACACCGAAATTGGCTATATCCACCGTTATCACCAAGGGACAATTCAATTTTCCTTCCTGAATGGCTTGAGCGCTCAACTTGCGAATATATGCCGCTGAGAAGGTGATCGTTTCCTGTGGCATCTCCTCCATTCTCAAAAGTTCCATGAAATTGACAAAACGGTCCGATTCGATATCCCTCGTGATCTTTTTCTGGCCCTTTGCAGAATCCGCTCTAACAGGACCTCCTGAAATCATATGTATGATTCTTTTTCTGATGTTTCTGTCTGTTATCTGGGGATAATCCAGCACCTGCGGCCTGTCGATCACTTTCTACTTGTCTTTTCTCGAAGAAAGAGATCTATCTCTATCTGTATTATCCCCTTGCTCCTTCGGATTTCTGACATACTCCATGAGTTTTTCATCCTTGATCAATCGCTCGATCTCGTCCTTTAGATCCTTGCAATCCTCGGTCTCATGGCCATTCTATTTGTGGTATTTACAGTAATGGGTCGACAACCTCGTTGCCTTGGAGTTTCTCATATGTATTGGCTCTTTCAGTCAACCTCTTATCTTTGTCGTCCCAAATACTATCATGATATTAGCATTTAGGGGTGTATAACGTCTCGGCGACGTATCCTTGTACTTATTATTCCTGTTCTTATTGCGGTTCTTCTCCTCCCTTCCTCTCTCTTTTCCTTTTGGGGGTGCAACAACAATTGCCTTGGTGGCCATCATATCCTCGCGGTGCACCACTTACTGCGCGATCTAGTTTATCTCCTCAATCGCCTTGGGCTGCAACCTGAGCAGGTCCTCGCTGAAGGCCACGTTGTTGGTCGCACGGAAGATTATTCTCATGCTCATCTCTCCTTTGGGGCAATCTATCCTCAGCAGTTCCGCATTGAAGCGGCTTATGAAGTCCTTCAAGGTTTCGCTTGCACCTTGAGTGATGGAGTACAAATGGGAGTGGTCCAGTACCAATCTTGACTGACTTGAGAATTGATTCTCAAACATCTTTCTCAGCTGCTTGTAAGTTTTAATCGTTCCCGGAGCAATTCGGGTGAACCAATCTAGTGCTACCCCGAAGTGGCAAATATTTTGGCCTGCACGTTCTCTTTAAACCCGTACAGAGTTAGCGTTGTGTCCAATTGGAAAAGATGATCATATGGATCCATCTTTCCATCGTAAGGTTTTAGTGCGGGTATTTTGTCACCATGTCCCAATATTTCTGCCTCTATCTCTTCACAGAAAGGAGTACTCCGGAGAGCACTTCCTAATCGCTCCATTATGTTCTCTACGACCGTTTTTTTCTCTCTCGAGCCTTTCTAACTTCCTCGTTACTTCGGCTTGTTCCCTTCTGGAGTCGTTGCCACGACTCTCCTCGCGTCTCCTGATATTGTTCTCCTCTCATCTTTTCAGGTCGTTGTGTCAGCTTTCCTCTCTTCCCCTTGTGTCGTGGTGCCTCTTCGATTGCACCTCAACTGAGTTAGATCTTCCCCTATGGTCATCTACCTGGGCTTTGTCTCTGTTTCCTACATCGGGGCCTTAGGCCACAGATCGCTGCTCTCGCAGACCCTCACCGCGAATCGCAGGTGGCGGGGTTTGCCCTGGTGGTGCGGGTAGTGCCGCAGCCACTGCTGCTCGGACCATTGCCAAAATATCATCTATGAGCGCACTTGGCAGCGAAGCTGTCGTAGCTATCGCCCATGCTGCACCTGCATCTGGCGTAAGCCGATCTTCTCCCAATGGTCCATGCAAATCCTGCCTCGCGGGCGTAGGCACCGTAGCGGGTAATGTTGACGGTCCTTCAGCTGTTGGGATAGTCTGATTTGCCGTTGTTCGTTCTATTTCAGAATTGTTACTTTGCACTTCTCTACTCTGTGATCTGGTCCTTCTAGATGCCATGCCTAATAAACTGGGAAATGTGGTATTCCCATAGAAGGCACTAATATTTTGGTTTTATTTTGTCCGGGTTACAATACACATGTTACTGTTACAATGAGTTTGATAGATACCAAAATAATGCTAATCGAAAATAAATCGGACTAGCTTGGTCCAGAACACCTAATACAAGCTGACTAGTCAATACATGTAGAAATACAATAAATTTAATGTAAATCGAATCACTAAGGTTCGATCGATTGAATATCGAATCTTTGTTGTTCGAGAGTAGTGTGCGTCGAACTGGATAGTGTCGAATCCCGTAGCTTCGATGGTTTATTATTTTCGTCAAAATACTAATTTTATGTTTAAATGTTCTTGGGCGGCAAGGAATGGATGCTACTTGTCACATTATAATATAATTATATTTCTCACCAAAAAGAGTCAAGACATTAAATCAATATATCATTAATTCAGATTGTTACATACGCATCATCTGTCATTAATTTAACGAAGAAACAACTGCAAATTACACCTTACAACAATATTTAATTTGTATTCTTCAAAATCAAGAATCACAAATTGCACTTAAAACATCTCAACCACTGTTGCTTCCAGTAGCCTGATCTGCTGGTATAAGCTCCCTCAACATGGCCACGACCTGCAACATATTAGGCCGTTTCGATGGAAAATCATCGACACACTGCATCGTTATCTCTAAATACCTCACCATCTCTTTCACTGCTTCTGCTTCTGCTTCTGCTTCGTCGTCTGTCCCTTTGGTCGATGTTGGCACTACTAACTCTCCATCTATAACTTCCATACCTTTCCCTTCTCTCACCTTACTTTTCACCCACCCCACTAAATTTGTGTCACCAAAATCCTCCTTATCGGTAGGCCTTTTCCCAGTCAATAGTTCCAAAAGTATGACACCAAAGGAATAAACATCTCCCTTTGCAGTGCAACGGAAGCTTTGATAGTACTCGGGTGGCACGTACCCTGGAGTACCGGCCAACGTGCTTACACTCAAATGTGTGTCCAAAGCACTTATAAGCCTTGCCATGCCAAAATCCGACACACGAGCTTCCAGTTCATCGTCTAGCAACACGTTGCTTGACTTCATATCTCTGTGTATAATGTGCGGGATGCAGTTGTGGTGCAGGAAACATAGTCCTTTGCCAGCACCTCGAGCTATTTTTTTCCTTTCTTCCCAAGTTAATATCCTTCTCTCTTTGTTTCTCGGCCTCCCATGAAGCATTTCTTCTAAGCTTCCATATTGCATGTACTCGTAAACAAGAAGCCTCTCCTCTCCAATTTTGCAGTACCCCAGAAGTGGTACAAGATTCTTGTGTTTGATCTTACCAAGGGTCTCCATTTCAGCCATGAATTCTCTGTCACCCTGACAGCTTAAGTGTATCAGTTTCTTTATTGCAACGCTTGATCCATCCTTCAATGTCGCCTTAAACACTTCACCAAACCCTCCTGAACCGATCAAACTACCCGCCGCGAATCCATTTGTGGCCTCAATCAGTTGGGAGAATTTGAGTTTCCTCAACTGTCTCTGAAAAGTAGCAACATTAATGCTCAGAGGCTCCTTTTCCTTCTCTATTTTCCACGTTGTGGCAGCATGGGACGCCTGTAAACTGCTAAGCATCTTGACTCCCTCGGCTTCTCTCCGCCTAGCGCGCATTGCAATGGCCCACACTATCAAAATGCAGACAGAAGCGATTGAAATAAGAATTCCCATCACTATGCTATTAGCCCATGATGCTATGGTATTCTTCCTGCCTTGTCTTCCGCCACTGTCGTTGGAGTTCCCCGAAGGCTGCTGGTTATTGTTGTACTGACATTCGGACAATGGTACTCCACATAGTCCTGGATTATTTGCGTACTGGGTTGCTGGAAGTGTGCTGAGCTGGCCCCTGGATGGGATTTGTCCTGTTAGTTCATTGTTGGACAGATCGATTTGCACTAAAAATGATAGATTTGAAAATGAGTCAGGAATGGTTCCTTGCAGCCTGTTATGGGATGCATCGAACACTCCCAGATTCTTCAGTTGTCCTAAAGAGTCCGGGATTTCTCCAGACAACTGGTTGTGGGATAGTACAAGAACTTGCAGAGCTATCATATCTCCAAATCCATCAGGGATTTTCCCTCGAAGCTGATTGTAGGAAAGATCAAGATACTCCAGAGTCTGATACCTCGTAAAGAGACTCAAAACCGGACCTGAATACAAGCGAGTAAAATCGCAAGTCCTCAAGGATGGCACCTGTAAAAGCCTTTCAGGACGAATACCTGAGAATTCAAGTAATCCTCCAACTCCTCTGCACGAGTTTCCTACATTACGAACGAAGACTAAAGTGTTGCCCGAGAGAATTCCACTCAATGCTTTAGCCCCTTGTTGTCGTCCAAGCCGAGGTGGGATTTCACCACTCAGTTGATTTGTGTTCAAGTCCAGCCAAACTAAACTGCTGCAATTTGCCAACTCTTTTGGTATCTGCCCACTTAAGTTATTATTCGCAAGTTGCAGGACAGCAAGCCTTGTTAACAAACCGAACTCCGGTGGAATCTCGCCGCTGAGTTCATTGCTAGTGAGGGAGACCCATTCTAAGTCTGCACAATTGAACAATTCAGTTGGTATCTTGCCACTTAAATTGTTGTTGTTAAGAATAAGATTCTTAAGTTTCTTGCACTTCCCCAACTCTGCTGGAACACTCCCTTCCAAACTATTGTACCATGCTATCAACTGCTCCATATTCTCAAGATTCCCAAGTTCAGCTGGGATGGATCCATTGAGATAATTTATGCTAAAATCGAGTACTCTCAGCTGCGAACATTGCGATAGTTGTGGTGGGATGTGCCCAAAGATTAAGTTGTCTGGAAGCCTGAGCACTTCAAGTGAGGCAGCACCTGGACATATATCTGGTGGAATAATCCCTGAGAGCATATTGGAACTAAAGTCCACAACTCTTAGTTTCTTGCAAAACGAAACGGACGAAGGAAAATCTCCGGTGATCTTATTATTTCCTAGTAAAAGGGTCTCCAAAGATGCTAAATTCCGGACGACAGAATCAGGGAAAGGGCCAGTCATGTTATTGTTGGACAGATCAAGAATTTGAAGCCAAGAACAAGAAGAAAATGAAACAGGGAGTGGTCCGGTTATGTTGTTATTCGACAACTTAAGTTCCAACAGCGAGCTACATGTGCTGCCTAATTCAGATGGTATCCAACCGCTTAAAAGATTGTGAGAAAGATCTAACCTTTGCAAGCTCTTGAGTAAACCAAAAGACGGTGGGATTTCCCCTGATAGAGAATTCTGCGGCGCAATCAACTCGTTAAGCATCGTGCAGTTTGAAAAAGAGGATGGAAGAGAGCCTGACATTTGATTCTCTGAGAAATCTATCTTCAACAAGGAACTGCAGCGTTCGATTTTCAAATTGGAAACCGAGCCTGTTATGTTGTTGTAAGAGAGATCGAGAAACTGCAGCTTATCGATATGTAGGAAAATATATTCTGGAAGGAACCCGGTTATGTTGTTGAAAGCAAGATTCACATATTCCAAATTCGGGCAGTTTTCGAACAACTTTTCTGGAAGACTGCCTAAAATCCCAGCAAAGGAGAGTTCGAGTTGCTTAATGGAAGGTGGGATTTGTAGGAAGGATGTAGTCGCATTTATGGATAAGGAGTTGGCAGAAAGATTGAGTGAAGTTAACATATCTAATGAAGAGAAGGGAGCAAACGAAACTTTGCCAACGAGATTGGATTGTGAAAGATCAAGTGCTGTTACTCTTCCGACATCGTTGCACGTGATTCCATGCCATTTGCATGTATCTTTTTTAAGATTCCAATCCGAAAGGGCGTCGTTTGGATCCTTTTGAATCATTTTATTGAATAACAAAAGAGCCGATGAATCATCGGTTTTGGTTTTGATCGCCAGAGATGGTCGTTGTTGTTCGTGGGCTGTCGCCTCCAGCGATGTGAGTATGAATAATAAGACCAGAAAAATATGAGTGATGAGTGACATCTTCAACTCCATCAATGGAAGAAAGCTTGTGGGAGGATACCTGTTTTTTATGTGAGTGCTTTTTGTGGTGGTCTCTCAGAGAGAGAGAGAGAGAGTGGTGAGTATGATTAGAGTGTGGTTACCTTTGTGCAAAGGTAATGAGAGCGGAAGTGAGCTTTACAAAAAGTATTGTTCCTCTTTATGAGTGTGTGTGTGTGTGTTTGATTTTTTATATGGAGAGTAAAGGAGGGAACTTGGAATGGGAATAAGAAAAATGAAAAGGAAATAGCTAGAGATAAAAATGATGTTTAGGGGGGTTAACAGTGATGCCCACTTTTCTCCTTACCTTGGTGTTATTTTGTGAGTTTCGGTTTTCAAAATAAGGGAAGACTCTTGTAAACTATTTATGTCTAGTCAACTTAAGACAAAATAATATGCATTATAAAGTCAAAATGTCAAACAAGTGCGTATGTATATACATTTTTATGTTTATACGTCATTTCAAAAGAAAACTACATACCATCTTTATAGTTGCAGCGGGGTTGAAATTATAGACAATGCTATAATAGAAATAATATTTGAGTGAATATTAATCTATTAATCACAAGAATACTTATACTAAATTACAAGGATAATAAGGTATAACATTAAAAACATACAATAATGAATAATACAACAAATAATATCATCTAATACGTTCAAACGGAAGAACGAGGAAAGGGCTTGGTGAAAACATCGTCCAATTGGTCCGTAGTGTTCACATAAGTGACGCTGAGAAAATCATTGGCCACGAGATCACGAATAAAGTGGAGATCGAGGGTAATATGTTTCATGCGGGAGTGCTGAACCTGATGAAGAGAAGACCGTAGAGCACCCAAGTTGTCACAACGCAATGTAGGAACGGAGAGAAGAGACAACCCAATCTCCCCAAAGAGATGCTAAAGTCAACGTACTTCATAAGCCGTGGAAGCAAGAGCTCGGTATTCCACTTCAGTTGAGGAACGAGATACCACTTTTTATTTCTGAGAGGACCACGAGATAGGATTCGAACCCAACAAGATAAGATATGCCGAAGTATACGTGCTATGAAGGGTATCACCACTCCAATTCGAGTCTGAGTAAGTAGTAAGAGAAAGATTAGTATCACGACGGAGTGTAATATCGTGCGTGAAAGTACCTTTAAGGTAACAAATCACACGTCTCAATGTCAACAAGTGAGCCGCATTCGGAGCCGACATACGTTGGGCTAGCCGATTGACAGAGAAAGCAATATCCGGGCGTGTGAGAGTAAGTCAATGCAAGGCACCAATGATTTGACGATAGACCGTGGCACCTACAGGATCGACCGAACCCTGGGCGGCGGGATTGCGAGACATAAGGGTGGCAAATGGTTTAGCACCGTCCATCTTGTGACGGGCTAAAAGGTCATGAATGTACTTGTGCTGCGAAAGAAAAATATCATCACCCGTGCGATAAACCTCAACGGCCTCGAAATAGCTGAGACCACCTAAGTCCTTAACCGCAAAATCCGTGTCAAGATAACGAACAAGCAAGGAAATAGTCTTGGAACATGATCTAGTGACAACAATATCGTCGACATAAACAAGAACATAAACCCGAATTAAGCCACGCATAAGAATGAACAATGACGTGTTCGACTTCGACTGTAAGAAGCCAAACGTGACAAGGGATGCACTGAGAACAAGGTACCAAGCACGAGGAGCTTGTTTGAGGCCATAGATAGACTTGTAGAGAAGACAGACATGGTTCGGATGAGCTTTGTCAACCAATCCCAACGGTTGACTCATGTTAACCGTCTCATAGAGCGTGCCATGAAGAAACGCATTGCTCACATCCAATTGGCGAAGGGGCCAACAGTGCATCACGGCCAAGGAAATGATGGTGCGAATAACTCGCTTTGCCACTAGACTAACGTCTCCTTAAAGTCAACACCTAGTCGTTGGTGGAACCTTTTGGCAACTGGTCTTGCCTTATAGCAATCGATGGTCCTATCTGGATGACGCTTGATACAGAAGACCCACTTTGACCCAACTACGGAACGAGTGCTAGGTGGCTTAACCAAGGACCAAGTGCCATGAGTGGAGAGAGCCATAAGTTCATCGGACATAGCAGCACGCCATAAAGGATCAGAAATAGCTTGTTTAACGGAAGTAGACTCCAGAAGGTGAAGAACGAGATGCTTTGTAGTGGTGTACATCTTAGGTTTGAAGATATTGTAGAGGGACCGGGTGACCATGTGATGAGGACGAGTGGTTGACGGAGGAACCATGGGCTTGGGTGCACTAGGATTGACCAAGGAGGTCGGTGACGAAGCTCTAGGTGAACCATGGGCCACAGGGGACGCAATCAGTGAGGCTTGGGTCGCGGGTGGGCCGTTCAGTCAAGAGGACTGAAAGGGCCGCTGATTGGCCGCAGGTGACCACGACACCGATGAGGACACAGACGGATCCCTAGAGGGCCGGTCCGTGGAGTTGAGGGGTAACCTGCTAGGGTTTGCTTCGGATGGAGCCCTAATGGGCCGAGGCGGAGCTGCCATTGGGACCCCGTCAACCCTAGCCGACCCTAGGAACAGTGTGATAGGGTTTGCTGGAGGGTACGCATAAAGAGGCGGGTGCGCAGTTGACGGCGGTGAGATGAGAGATATGGCGAGAAACTGGTCCTCAATGAATTGCACATGCCAAGAGATATAGAGATGCCTCGTAGATAAGTCAAGACATTTATAGGCCGACTGAGATGTAGAGTACCCAAAAAAGACACAAGCCCGAGAGAGAGGTGTGAGTTTCTCAGGAAAGTCAACCGCAGATGAGGATAACATATAGGCAACCAAAAACACGTAGCCCCAAATAATTAGGTTGACGACCAAATAAGGCCTCGAAAGAAGACCGTGAGCCAAGAACAGCAGTCAGGGGATAAGTGGTAGTGCTAAATGCAAAGTCCAAAAATGTTGAGGGGAGAGAATCACGAGCTAGAGGTGTGCGTCCCATCGTTACAATAACACGATGACAATGCTCACTTATGCCATTTTGTTGGAGCGTGTGTGGGGCGGTCGTGAGCCAGGGGATGCCATTTGAGGAGAGATAGGCACGCATGGCCAAGAACTCACCACCATTGTCAGAATAAAAGTTCTTAATTGACCCACCAAATTGCTTTTCCACTAGACTTCTAAACTGAATAAAGATACGAAGCACATCAGACTTAGCCATCATGGGGAAGAACCAACAAAATTTGGTAAGGGGATCAACTAAAAGTAAATAAAAACAACATCTCGTAGTAGAAGTAATGGGGGCTGGACCCCAAACATCACCATAAATGTAATGCAGTACATCGTTCGACACAAGAGAAGTATCAAGAAAATTAGATTTTGACTTTTATTTGATAAACGAAAAGAGCAAAAACTAGAGTCCGACGCAGCGGACGACACAATAGGTAAACTAAATTTGCGAGAAATAAAGAACCCAACTTTCCTTGGAGGGTGACCGAGACTATCATGCCAACATCTAACACTAGTCCGTTCGCCAACGAGAGCCAAAATCAGAGAGCTGCCAAGAGAAGGGAGCCGAACACGATATATGCCATCCACACACGTCCCGTGAAACAATATACTCCCCGTGCGACAATCCTTCACAGCAAAATAAGACGAGAAAAACTCAATAGAGACATCATTAGCTTTAGTAAAACGATGCACATATAAGAGATTTTGCCTCGATGATGGAACACATAAAATATTATCAAGTGTAAAAGAACGATCATGAAGAGTGATTTTGGAGGAACCCGTGTGAGAGATAAACACACCTTTACCACCTATTATTGAAACCTCCTTAGGACCATCATACTCAGAGTGAAGAGCAAGATTCCCAAGGTCAGATGTGAGGTGATGGGATGCATCTAACCACTCGTCACGCTAGGCATTGAGAGCCAGAAGCGATGCGAAGTTGGCGCTAGGGTTAGGGTAGCGAAGGCAAGTTTGAGCACCATGGCCCGTGATGCCACATAACTGACAAACGATAGGCGCACGAGCATGAGGCGACTGATACACTCCCGGGTTATGAGAAGAGGTCGAGTTCGAGAACCTCGACGAAGGCCGATTGCGGCCACCACATTGTGACTAGCCCAACGAGGGCCGGTGACCTCACGGTTGCGCAGATTTAACTGGGGCTGAGATACGATCTGGTTTGTAGAGGCAACGGTGGCCGACTGTTTGAGTTCAAGACGCTGTAGGTAACCCTCCTGACTGACAAAGAGGTCGTGCAATTCAACAAACTGGATGGGGTGCTCACGACCACGGATCGGACCAGCGATGTCACGACATAAAGATCCAAAGCCAATAAGGACATACATCGTGATGTCATCACTCTTTACATGACCATCAATGTCTGCCAGTTCATCGACTTTGGACTTAACAGATTGAAGAAACTCCAAACTGAACGATCACCCAACTTCATGTTGTTCTGTTCATTCTTCAACTGCATTACACGGGAACGCGAGCGACTAGCATAGTGACGTTGTAATTTTTCACACACTCACGCGGAGGTTTCAGAGGAAGCAACAAGTGTGCAGATTTCCACAAGGACGGAACCAACCAACATCTTATACATAGAGTTCCATCTTGTTGCAACATCTAGCACCAAGTGTAACTTGCATTCAATATTTTCCTGCTTGCAATATTCACGAAACTCCGCCTTTCTCGTAGATGTCTGTCTACATAGCTTACCACTGCCCTCACCCAATCAATTGATGAGCCAATTTCATACATATCATCTTGTACCACAAGATTGAGAATGTGAGAAACACATCTCATTTGTAGCATTTTACCACCCAAAGGACACATATTTCTCGCACTATATCTCCATGGAGTTATCTGAATGATCTGAAGACTCACCATCGACATCTATATGCATATCATCTCACTCGGATTCTTGTGACTAGCTAGAAGAGCTTGATAATTCTGAATTTTAAAAATAAATAAAAGGTTAGACAATACATAAAGTTTCTTCTCCAAATTAAAAAAAATATATAATCTTTCTTTGAATAAAATGTTACTTCGCATGATAATCGTTATTGCTTATTAATAACAAAGATTATCAAATATTAGTAGTACAATATGCAACCTAGGCAACTGCCAACTAAACTGAATTTACAATTAAACTTTTTACATATTAGGAATTTAAAGAAAATGTATCATGTTGCAATCACCGATTCTCTGTCAAACACTAAAAAGCACATGAATGAATCATCAACTATATAATTTAACTCGAAAATAAACTATATAGTAAAAAGCACATGAATGAATCATCAACTTTTAGTAGTACTTGATTCACTGATTCTCTATTAGCAGATGAATAAAAAGCACACAAATGAATTAATCATCAACTATTAGCACGTAAAATAAATGATCAACTATATCAAAGCACATGAATGAATACTAAGTCTCCAAAGCATAATATCACATCAATCAATTTGGGAAAAAAATTATTATGGTTTTATAAAAAATTACCATGAGGTTGAGAAATTGGAGACTTTGATGAATGTTTAGAAGGCCTCATGGTCGACCCACGGCGTAGCGGCGGAGCTGCGCACTGGCGTGCACTTTTGTCTTTTTCTTTTTTCCCTTTTCAGCTTTCTGGAATTCTGCCCGTTAGTTCTCTACTTCTCTTTTGTTTTTTTTAATTGCCATTATTATGGGCTAAGAATTTATTATTATTTCGGCCCACAAGTAAGAAATTAACAAGCCCAGTTTTGTCACAAGCCCAAACACTTAAATGAATTAAATCAGCCCATTACACAAGCGGTTCGGTTTTTGGTTTTTCGGTTCGGTCACAAAAAAAAAACGAAAACCGAACATTAAAAAACCATTCGACAGAAATCGAACCTCCGAACCGGTTCGATTTCTGTTTGGTCGGTTTGGTCTGGTTTCGGCCGGTTCGGTCGAATCAGCCGAAATCCGCACACCCCTAATTATATGGATTGAAACAAGCTCCAAAACAATGGCATAAGAAATTGGATGAAGTTATCCTATCAAACAAGTTAAGAAATAATAATGATGATAAGTGCATCTACTGTAAAGTAACAAATTAGTATGGAGTAATATTGTGCCTTAACGTTGATGATATGCTAATTTTTAGTACAAATATCAATGGCATTTGGGGATACCTAAAGGTATTTGACTTCAAACTTTCAAATGAAGACCTAGAGGAAGTAGATACTGTTTTAGGTATTAAGATAACCAAGCATGATAAGGGTTATTCCT
The DNA here is from genome assembly GCA_948329865.1 of Linaria vulgaris. Lineage (NCBI taxonomy): Eukaryota > Viridiplantae > Streptophyta > Magnoliopsida > Lamiales > Plantaginaceae > Linaria > Linaria vulgaris. The sequence continues at coordinate 54,190,259 of OX415249.1, read as the reverse complement.
TGAACCAAGCTCATTACATTGAGAAAATGCTTAATAAGTTCAAGCACCTTGGTATAAAATAAGCAAATACTCCATTCGATTATAGTATCAAACAGTCTGAAAATCACGGAAGGATGAGTGCACAATTAGACTATACCAAAGTCATTGGTAGCCTTATGTATGCAATGCATTGTACAAGGATCGACATAGCATATGCTATGTGTAAGATGGCAAGATTTACAAGATAACCTATCTAGCACAAATAATTGGAAAGCGGTTTGTAGAATATTCAGATACTTAAAGAAAACAAAATCTTTGAGTCTTGTTTATAATAATTATTCAGCTGTACTAAAAGGATATTGTGATGCAAGTTGGTTGACAAATAACAGTGAAAGTAAGTCAATGCCGGGATGGATTTTTACTTTAGGTAGAAGAGCTATTAGTTGTGCTTCCAAAAAGCAAACTTGTATTGCACATTCAACTATGGAATTCGAATTCATTGCTCTTGGAGCAACAGGCGAAGAAGCAGAATGGTTGCAAATTCTGTTAACAGATATTATATTGTGGCAACAACTTCTTTTTACTGCAATAGTGAAGCAACAATGTCTCATGCGTACAGTGATATATATAATGGAAAGTCTAGACATATGAGCATGAGACATTCATATATTAGTGAGTCAATATCAAATGAGGTGATCACCATAATATATGTTAAGTCCGATGATAATTTAGTCGATCCCCTCACTAAGCCGCTTACAAAAGAATTAGTGAAAAGTACGACTAAGGATATGAGACTTAAAATGTTAAATTTAAGCACCAATGATGGGAACCCAACTTTATATCAGTAAACTTTTGATTATAAAGTTCAATGAGTAAAAACAAGTCATTGTTATGTTGCTTGGGAACACTATAAATAAATAGTATTGACAGTTGCGAATAAAGGTAGGATGAGCGGTTGCTCTTAATAGAGTTAGCTAAGTGTCTTTAGAAACTAAGACCATGGCAGAAACTCTACCTATGTGAACATAAAAGTGGTGTCGCTTTGGTAAGAGAAATGTATTTTCTTATAAATGTTCACAACATACTGGATTATCACATGGCCATATATAATAGTGCTAAGGTTGGTAAAGGAATTCTATGAGACATTAAAGTGTTTGATATATGTGTGATATTTTCGGTACTAACATTAGGAGTTGAGGTTCAATCTACGGACACCTATAACTTCGTTAGGACTTTAAAGTATTTACACTAATTGAAAGTCCAAATCAAAAGATACCTTCTCCTACGTGTGTCATTCATTCACAGAAGTAATTGTTCACAACTAGTGGGGATTGTTGAATATTTTTAGTTGTGAACAATGAGTATCCGTCATAGGAAATAAATTCTTGAACTAGTTCAAGAGCTAGCTAGTTGTATTAATTTAATTTCAAATTTATTTTGTTATAAATCAAAATAAATTAATGAAGAGTTGTAACCCGTAGTATTTCAATGTTCAGATTCTATTATGTTTAAATCTGAATTTAATTGTGAAAGGATGCAAATATATCCTAAGGGACACAACTAGTTGTGAAGAGTTGCAATTCGTAGTATTATTTGTGAAAGAGTGCAAACTATCCTACGGAACACAAGTGTAGTGAATAAACATGTCAGTTCAATTGGAACTCTTCGTGTTCTATAAATATATTGATACATATTCTGATTTTATTCAATTCACTTAGTAATTTTCTGCATCTTATAGAAATTCCAAAATTCCTTGTTGTATCCTAGAAAGCAGATTTTCTTAATACGTAGTGAAAATATTGCTTTTAGGAAAATGTTCTAAGTTCACTTCTTCAAGGAAACTCACATATATTTTGTATCATATTCTTTTATGTATCCCCAATTTCTAATAAATAATACAACAAATAATATCATTTAATAAATGCAACTAATTACCGTAATATTGATTCATTTTCCACCCACCTGTTTCATTGTCTTGTGTATATAATAAAATAAATATAATTAAGCATCTGTTGTCGCATTTTCCATGTTGTCGTGCTGTTTCCTGTTTGTTAATATAGAAGTATATAATATTCATATACGCACATTATACATATTAGACAAGATTGTATTTGTTTTCTTAGATTTTTATCAAGTCTCCGGACTCCAGTACATTACTTAGACATGGAATCGAGGAGCTTACTAGTTAGTAGTTACTACTTTTTATTATATTTTGTTTTATCATGTATTTATGTTTTTAATTGTTCTTTTTTTTTTCTTCTTGATTGACTTTGGTCTCCGTTGGTTTTAAAGGCTTTCTGGATCGAACATGCCTCTACTGACTACTATCATTGGAACGGGAAGGACGGGGTTTGTCGATCCAGTTTGTATTATAAAAATATAGTCACCATTATACTGCCTCAAATTCATTTATACCCAAGTTTTTTTTTTTTATAAGTAAATAAGGTTTAATAACTAAAATATTATTATTTATAGAATTGATGACATTTTACTTATTCTGTTTTGTATATTTAAAACATCACCTATAACAGCGAGATATCGTCCATAGTTATATCAAATAAGTATATTCCTTCATGTAAATAATCATTTATTTTTGACACACAACAATATGCATATTATAGATAATAGACATGGTGTCATACCAAAAATTTAATTTCGGATGGAGTACCTATTTATGATACTATGCAATTTGTGCAATAAGTATATATGCATGGTATTGGTTGTGTTAATAGGATCTTTTATTCTGGTTGGAGTAGAAATTATCAAACGTTTAGCATTCTCTTACGTTTGGTGGCAATGAGATTTTTTTTTTTTTTTGGAGAAAAAATAAAATTATGCTTTCGCCATATGAATATAAATAATAATAGCATGGTACTTTAAATTCAATGTAAAACTTTTTTTATTGATTTTTGTTTTTCAAAAGATTCAATTATGTATCGAGGAACACCATTTTACTTATGAAAGTCAATACATTAAAATATTTGTCAACATTATTTCTTGGTCATTTACGGTTATCTTTTCTTTTTTTTAACCAGTCGTTTATGTTATCTTAACGCAGCAAGAATTCCTCATTATTTACTCCTTCAATAAGCTGTTTTTTTTATTTAATTTATCTGAATACTTATAGACATCGGCTGTTTGGCATCTTGTATCCCATCTCTCTATTCCCATTGGGAAACATTCTCATGCTTTCTCACAGAAAAGCCGCCGACTCTTGGATCAACAACAACACGGACGGGACACACACTTGGATTTTATTAAATTTGATGAAACTTTTTCCCTTTCTCTTACACAATCGGCGCACTTGCCCTTTTTATCCAAAAGAAACTCATGAAAGCTTCAAAACATTTAAAAAAAAAATAATGATATAACAACAGAATACGTTGCCTTACACTTGATTTCTTATAATATTTTCTTCACTAAGTTATCAAATTCTATATTTAATAACAAAAAGATTCCTCATAATAACCCTAGTGTGGCAGTGCCTATGGCGCAACGCTATGCCCTAAAATCAGGTGTTGCAGCAGTCTTCTAGAACAAGGGCCGCGCTCCAGTATCCCTATTTTTTGAATACCTTTGTTTTTTTTAAGTTGTTTCTATTGTTATGAAATATAATTGTATTGTAAATGTTCTTTGTCCCACATTGGAAAATTGTGAGGACGTTCATCCTACCTTTTTATAAATAAAAGACCTATCACCTTTGTAATATACACTTTTACATTATAGAATAAGAAAGAGTGATAAATAATATTACTGTCTTTTATTTTTGTTTGAGTTCTAAACATTTATAACATGTTATCAGCACGAAATGCTCGATATTTTGTCCACATTCTTGTTTGAGTTCCAAAAAGAAAAAGGTACACAATTTGTTATTTCTATTAATTATTACCCTCGTTATAAATAAGCATGGTTATGCCTCCATTTATACTATTGCGGTTATTACTATATTATTATGGAAGGCTAAAGCCTTCTATTCATATGACAAGCTTTGCCTCCTCTTTATTATGTTATTAATTACATAGACTACTTTGTCGCCTCTATATCATATTATATGAATGACTTAACTACCGGCTTATTTGACTTATTTGAAAAATATGTATATATGTTTTTATACGCAAGCTAATTAATTTCAAAATTATTGATTTAATTATTTGTAAAATTATATCATTATTGAAATCGCTAGTGGCTCATTAACGCCTAACAAACAACTACATTTTTTTCAGTATAAAATTGCAAAGCTTTCGATCATATTCTTCATTCACTTTTATGTTCCTAAGATCTTTTAAAAGAAAAAAAAATTGATGACTAAGATATTCCTCTCTTTTTTCGCCATTATTCAACTAATCATGCTTTTCATTGGTGAATACTCTCGATCAGAATACCCGATTCTCGTTACTCTCTATGTTGGGATAATTTACCTCTTTGGCTTGTAGCAATGGCATTCAACTAATATTGTTGTTATTATACATGTAATAATAATTGTATTATTTCTCGAAATAATAAAATTATGATACTTATGTTATTTTGTTTGCATCATAGTCATCATGTCAAACATTACAAACGTCGACTTTACTCCATTGGATGCATCTGGAGAAAATTATTTACAGTGGATACTGCATGTAGAATTGCACTTGGATGCTAAAGGCCTTGACGATGCTATTAAAACTGGTAACAAATTACTGAAAAATGAAAGGTCAAGGGCTATGATTTTCATACTTCACCATCTTTCTCCAAAATTACAATATGAGTATGTATCACTCAGAGATCCTGCAGAACTCTGAACTTGTCTCTAGGATATGTATGAGCATCAAAAGTCTGTTACCCTTCCTAAATCTCGATATGATTGGATACACCTTCAATTACAAGATTTTAAAACTGTGAGAGAATACAACTCTGCAATATTTAAAATTACTCAGCGACTGAAATTATGTGGCGAAACTATTACTGATGTTGATATGCACGAAAAAACATTCTCTACTTTTCACGCCACAAATATGATTCTTCAACAACAATATCGTGAAAAAAGTTTTAAAAAATATTTCGAACTTGTTTCATGTCTTTTGGTGGCTGAACAAAATAATGAGCTGTTAATGAAGAACCATGAATCTCATCCTACTGGTTCTGCCTTATTCCCTGAAGTGAGTGCAACATCACACAATACTTTTGGCCATGGTGCTTACCGTAGTCGTGGTAATGGTCGCGGGCATGGTCGTGGACGTGGATATGGACGTGGTCGTGGGAATGGTCAGATCGAGGAAGAGGTTTTCATAACCATTTTAAAAATGGCTATAACAAAAGAGTATACAATAAGACCAAAAAAAATAAAGAGGATGGCTCAACGAAAAGGGTTCGTGAAAGCACTTGTCACCGATATGGTATGAAAGGCCATTGGTCAAGAACTTGTAAAGTAGTAAAACATCTTGTTGACCTTTACCAAGCATCAAAGGCAAGGGGTGAAAATATCGAAACGAATTATGTTCAAGATGCAAATGAACACGGACAATTTGACATGACACAATTTGATGTTGCTGACTATCTTGACCGCCCTGAAGGTGGAATAGGACACATTGTGTTTTCCAAGAATAACTAAATGGTCTTGAAGTCTAGTTTTTCCATTTCAGCATGTTGTTTTGTTTTAGGTGAAAGAGCATGCTTACATGTACTAAAGGTGGATTAGGTGAAAGGGGTCCACCAAAGGGCCGGTGTACCCGCACCACAACGGGTCGGACTCCGATGTGGTTCAGAGGGTCGACGTACCACGTAGCACTTCGGTGTTCAACTATTTACCGTGCCATGTCGGTTTGACAAATGTAGCTTGGTTTTGGTGTCGTTTGACAAAGTCACGTTGTTTGGACTCTATGCTCGACATTTTGCCATAATAAACCATTTTCTCGAGGTCAAATGTACTGTCCTGAGGGTCACATTGATTCGATATCTCGGTTATCTAATTGAATTGGGAGAAAATTGCCTTTTGGCCTCTCTACTCCGAGTTATTCCCAAGATGATCGTGTATTTTGGAAATGTTGTAATTATGGCATACCGTTTAGCACTTTAATTTTCTGAATTTATTTCCATTTCTTTCTATTTCTTGAAAGAATATATTTTTTAAGTATTTTTAATTTTAGGGTATTGATATGGGTAATCCCCGTATTGGGTTAGCCCGCTCCGATTACATGGGTCAAGCCCATCGGGAATCAGCTCGTGTTCTCTTATATGGGGGATGGCACCTGATATAGCCTATGATATCGAATATCCCCTTCAATATAGTACATATCACACGGAAGTCACGTGAGCGGTCTCCGCATCCCGAGGTCTATATATATTCGGGCTCCACTAATCAGGGTAATCTTTAATTACTACATACATTGTCCACTCGATATCAAATATACACAGAATATCACATTCGATATACTACCAGACATTCAGTCCAACATACAACCCAATATATGTCCTCGATATACATCCCAATATCATCCTCGACATCACACTTGATATGGCCACTTCCTCGACATAAAAGAGATTCGACATCACCCCTGATTCGACATCATCTTTGACGTTATCTTCGACGCCTCCTTCGACATCCGACAGTGCATCCAAGTGTCAGTTTGAGGTGTTTCAAACTAAGTTTACCTAGTATTATCAATAGTGATAGGATACCTAGTTTTTAATAGATTTGTAGCCCTACTATTCTAATCTCGCACTTCACATATAATATAGATCTATTGTCAAATTAGTGGAGCCGTCTGTGGGAAACCACGTTTCCAGACGAAGACTCTATGATGCAGCACATGGTGACCCGATCGCGATCCACGAGGCTCGTTATTGATAACTCGGTAATAGAGAATGCCCTACCACGGGTTCAAGTACCAAAACCCAGCATTGAACAACAACATGACCCGTTGCCTCCTCAACCTCCGGTGGAACCCGAGCCCGTGCCCGTGAAACCTACTCTCCTCGCACTGGGGATTATGGCACAGATCAACGCCATGGTTCAAGCAACTCTGAATGCCACACTGGAGACATTGCCACCCCGTCTGATCAATCAGGGTGTTGGCAATGTACCCCCACAAACTCAAGAATCCAAGACAAGACACCCCGAAGATGGATCTAAGGCTCATGAGTGTGAAGATATGGTGGAGTCCATGAGAGAGCACCCACTTTTAAGAGCTCCCGTCGAGGAGGAACTCGACCTCATTGTCGAAAGGAGGACCATAGCAAGGAGGATGGAGAGGTTGAACCGAGAGAAAGAAGAGATCAATCAAAAGCTAGCGTTGGCATGAGGTCACCGAAGGTTGACCCTGTTTAACGAGGAGATCGAATCCAAAGTACTGGAAAATAGAGATAAGATCCCTCAACTCAAGACATATGATGGGAAGAGTAACACCCGCGAGCACTTATACAATGTGGATAGTATCCTGAACCTGCACCGGTTTACCGACAATGTGCATGCAAAGATTTTGGTTATGACTTTGACTAGGGCAGCCATTGACTGGTTCACAAGGATAGAGGTTGGTTCTATATTTAGCTACAGACAGATGAGACAGAGGCTGGAGAGCCAGTTCTCTAGTTCGAAGAGGATGCGCACAAGCATGAACCACCTGAATTCGATGCAGCAGAAGGAGAAGAAGAAGGAGAACCTAGAAGACTTCATTAAGACGTTCAACGAGCAATTACTCAAGGTGGACAAGCCAAAGGGCGAACATGTGTCCCTCGTTCTATTCAATGCGACTTCCCATAAAGGTTCGCAACTGAGTTGATCAAACTGAAATCCCCTATCATCGACCAGATGAATACTCTGGCATACGAGAATATTTACCAAGGAAACATGATGGCGACCAAGTAGACCCTGTACCAGGCCCAGAACCGGTTCAGAGGGAAGGAAGGTTGGAACAGAGAGGTACACTCAGATCCCCTATGAGGTACACTCAATTGAGCTAAGACATTCTCACCGTGTTGACGGTAGGACAAAGGAAATAATGGCTGAATCAACCAAGGAAGTTAAAGGAGACCCCGAGAACCAAACACTCGAAGAGATATTGCGAGTATCACTGCCAGAGAGGGCACGAGACCGAGAAGTGCATAGACTTGAAGAAAAGTTGGTCGAATATGTTCGAAACGCCAAGGATTCAGGAGATCACGAGGAAAGATCCTGCTCCCCTTGAAGGGATAAGTAGAAAGCCATGGAGGCTCCGGGCGGACATGGAAGCACGATAGTCAACACACCATCTAGAGGAGTAATCAACATGATCAGTGGCGGACCAACATGGGCTGACTCTACCAAAGGGGGGAAGAGGATTACCAGATGACTGCATAACACTTCTGGATTTGGACGAATTTCTCGACAAAGTCATTACTTTCTTAAGAAAGGACCTGATGGATCTATCGCCAGAGGCTATCCAGACAGGTGGTTAAGCTTGATGTTGCCAATTACGGTGTTCGTAAGGTTTTGATAGACAACGGAAGTTCCACCAATATTATATTTGCACTTGCGTTGGAGAAGATGTCATTGTGCCATAATATGAGAGAGCAAATATGCACCCAGTTAGTCTGTTTTGGTGATGGTGAGGTGATTCCGCTAGGACAGGTGAATTTGCCTACCTCTTTTGGAGAAGAAACATACAAAAGAACTATCAACATTTTGTACACAATTGTGGATCATCCCTTTTCCTACAATATCATCATAGAAAGGATGGCCTTGAACGCGATCTAAGTGGTGGTATCCATGTACCATCAGAAAATAAAGTTCCCGGCACCCGGAGGAATTGGCGAGGTCATTGCCAATCACAAGGAAGGATGGCTTTGCTACATAACATCTCTTACACTTCCTAGGATAAGGGAAGCTGGAGCACATGTGGCTATTAGGAATGGAGCTCAACAGATGGTGGCGTCGCGTTGTTCTATTATTTCTTGGAAAACTTTTGAATTTTTATTATCTTTGAACAATTTATGTTTTACCTAAATTTCCTCCCATGGGCTGGTCTGTTGGGAAAATATGGGGAACTACGCCGGTCTAATTCCCATACTATAGGATACGTAGGTGGTTTTGGATTTACCTAACCCTCGATCGTTATCTATTTTTAATCTTTATCTTGAGAACGTTATATCTGGAGTTTAGTGTTCACAGATTGACTGTAGGGACAAACATATCCTATAGGATATAATAGAGGAATCCCTTGAAAAGGTGTTCGAGTATCTTATGCCCAAAAGGGCACAAAAATCAAAGGCAGTCCATTGCTTGGATAATATCTAGCTTGAAATTATATATTGATATACTCTTGCATATATTGTTGTTATTTGTGCGAATGACAAGGATAATGCCATCTCATGTCGATAAAGGCAAGGAGAAACTACATTTATCAAGACACGGGTACGAAACATTTGGGAAAATGCTTCTTCAAATTAAAATGAGCAAACATGAACCACATGTATAAAAATGTTTATTAAAATTACAAAGACAAGACAACAAGTATAGATACAAACCCCAAAGGAGTAGTACAAACATAGACTTTAGAGGGGGTACTTAGGAGCACCCTTAGTATGAATAAGAACTTGGCTCTTCTGCTGCAGAATATCAGCATAATCGTCGGGGCCGGAATCGTCATTGTCATCATCAAAATCAGAATCTTCGGGAATTTGCCCCTATGGACCCAACAATGGATCGAGCGAATCAGTATCAAACCTGTCTCTAAAACAGTATCGCAACCTAGCCTAGTCAATAATGGAATTATTGGCTTTCTCTCAATCCTGCACTCCCCTTTCAACAAATATCTCTTTATCAGTCTTGCTCAGGAGGAAACCCCTCTCGATATTCAACTTCTGCTCTCGAGTGGGAGCCTGAGAATACAATATGGGGAATCATTAGCAAAATACCCGATAAAAGAAATACCACTAATACGGGCGAAAGAAACATTACCTCATAACGTACAACCCTCTCAGTTCGTGCTAGCCGTGCTTGGAAACAACAAAGTTTCACCTCCACATTTTCTCTCTTCTCTCGCTCAGAGAGAACAACGATATTGGCTTCATCTAGGGTGGCGGTTAACTTTGCATTATCTTTAAGTAGAGTCTGGTCGTTAGCTTCGCAATCGGCAAGTACGCTCATGGCGTCGTCACGCTCAGCTGCCACCTTAGCCACCGGAATAGAGTCATAATCACCCATCGCCTCTAGATCAGAAACCATCCGCACAGCGAACTCTACCTTGTCTGGATCGTTATCGCTAACCACCCTCAAGACATTGGAGATGAACTTGCCGACCTGCGCATGGTAATATTGTTTAATAACCACACCCCTTATGAATCCCGGGTAGAGTACACATTTCAGATTTAGAATCAACCTATAAACTTACCGCTTGGGAAACCGCACTCCCTCCCTTTGATATGGAAGTTCCATCCGGTTTAGCAACTGCCCGAGAGGGCTCAACCCACCTATTATTAGCTTGTGTATGGGTCCTACCCGGGGCCTCTACGCCCTGCGAGAGCATATAACCCTCAAGGACAACACCGACCTCGCCGTCGGTATTCGGTTTTCCTTGAGACACGCCATTCGTCTTTGATCTCACGTGATAACCCTCATGTCCGCGAGTTTAATGAACAACTGGCTATGACATTTCAGCATTATGACTCGTCTCAACAGCGGCGGGCTATGAAGCAATAACATCTAACCTACGACTCGTCACGAGTTGACCTATAATCAGCAAAAATCTAAAATGATTACCAATGGAAGACCACACTAAGCATACAACTCAAAATGTGAAAAGAACATATTGAGGTTATACAGGCCTTGATGGCCCTTGGTGATAGACCGTCGGCACGAATAATTTCTTCTTGCAAGAGGGTAGAATGACCATACTTGTGCACCATAAGAATATCAAGAAAACCAGCAACACACTTGGCGTGCCCACAACATAGAGTCAGTACTTCTCCATTTTTGACCATTTCTGTAGGAGACCCTTGAATTCACAGACAGTCTTTTCCTGAACATAGAAGTACTCATTTTTTTCCCCAAAGCCGTAGCTGCTTTGGATACATTGCAAAAACTTTTGCCCAACACGAGCCCTCACAAAGAAAAAACCCTTGTCCCGAGCTTTGTTATTGGTGATGATGGAGAACAAGGTCGTGTGGTGCCCCTAAGGCCTTCATCACCAGCACAAACGCTACGATTACACCGAAGGAATTTGGGGAGAGTTGCCCCCAAACAAACCCTTATGCTTTTCTGAATAGCAACAATCTACGGATCAATAGGAAAACGTAGCCCATTTACGAAATGATTGGTGTGCACCGTAATCTAACCCTGAGGGGGCTTATGTATCCGTTCGCTAGGATTGGGGAATCTGATCCCGTACCCATCGATATGGTAATCAACTCTATAGTAATAGGGATATGGGGAATGTGAGACACCATATCCTCATACTTGATAGCAGTTTTGTATTTTATCATTTCTGGCACATCGACCAGACCAAACTCGTTTAATCCCACACCCTCATCCTCGCTGTCCTCCTTGTCCCTATCACCTTCATTACCAGAGGCATCGCCCGTATAATCATCTACTAATACATCCACATCAAACATCTCAGAAGAGACGAAAGGAGATTGGGATGGTAAGACCTCTTCATTACAAGGCTCCGATCCAGACACAAAGTCGTCGTCGTTACCAGATACGTTCATATCTCTTACACCCGACATCGTTGTTTTGCAAGTGTTTTAGCACGACAAAGCCTCGACACTTTTCAATGCACCACGAACGCAATTCACTGAAATCTGAAAAATCAGATTCAGAAAAGGTTAGATATAGATAATCATGTCAAATAAAAGAGCATGAAAACATACGGAAAAATGCAGATAAATATCATGAAGCAAGGTATATCAAAAGTTATACCGAAATGCACATCGAAAGCTATATCAAAGACTACATCGAAAAGCTATATATAAGTCCACATCGAAGGAATATATAGAAGACTCATAACAAAATCTATATCGAATGCTACATCAAGGCTATATCGAAGAATACATCGAGAACTATATCGAGGATCCCCAACATACCTTTGCCGAAAGGAGTACGAGTTCGCTAAAAGATAAAATGACTTTTCTCTCTCCTCACAACTGCTATTTATAGACATCGGGCCCTTTGATTCCGCATTTATGAACGAGCATATCGAAACCCAAATCCAACATCCAATTATCGATGTCAAAAATATTCAATATAGCAGCTTAATTTCGGTATCTTGTAAGAAATAACAGCGCAATTACCCCGCAACATGCACCTTTTTCCTGATAATTCAAACGTGGACCACTTTGATACATAAATTATAATACAGGTCCACCATCATTTTAAATAAAATTCACGTCTCCAAGTTCCATCATTTGAACTGGCAGAACACGAGGTACTGATAATCTAAACTTAATTTAGTTTACGAGTTATTTTTTACAACAATAATTCTCAAACTAGGGGACTACATGATATGGGTAATTCCCGTATTAAATCGGCCCACTCCGATTACATGGGCCAAGCCCATCAGGAATCGGTCCATGTTCTCTTATATTAGGGATGGCACTCGATATAGCCTATGATTTCAAATATCACCTTAGATATAGTACAAATCAATTAGAAGTCATGAGTGCGGTCCTCCATTAATCAAGTTAAGCTTTAATTACTACATACATTGCTCACTAGATATCGATTATACAACCGATATCACATCCGATATATTACCCAACATTCAGTCCGACATACAAATCCTCGACGTATATCCTCGGTATACATCTCGATTTGACCACTTCCCCAACATAGAAGAGATTCGACATCACCCCTGATTCGACATCACCTTCGACGTCATCTTCGATATCATCTCTGACATCATCTTCAACGTCGCCTTCGACATCCAACAGTGCATCCAAGTGTCAGTTTGAGGTGTTCCGGGGCTAAGTCTACCTAGTACTAACAATAGTGATAGGAGACCTAGTTTGTAATAGATTCATAGCCCTATTATTGTAATCTCGCACTTCACATATAATATACGATCTATTGTCAAATTAGGTGTATATTCCTTTTAACTTTTGTTATTGAATAAATTCATGTTCTTGTAGGTTAACCTCGTGATGCGGAGTTCCACTTTGAAAGTGAACTTGTGGAAGTGAACTTGTGGAAGTGACTTAGTCCCTCTTCCTTGCAAAATTCAAAGATAGGGGATTTCCAATGTCTGGGGTGTTGGAGTTTGATCTCTTACTCTTGTTATGGGGCTGCTTATTACCTTTCATTTATTCCGCAAGGTGGCCTTCCTTTAACAATCGTTCTATCTCAGCATATAGTGCACGACATTTGGAAGTATCATGACCATACTGCTCATGATTTTTGCAATAGGACTTAGATTTGTGTCTCACCCGTTTCATAGGTATTCTTTGGAGTGTTGATGAGGTTTTGCTTTTTAGCCATGACATGCTTGTAGTAAGCGGCAGTTTGTCTCGTGGGGAAGTTCTTGCTCCTTGTTATTGCTCTTATCATTTTTGCTATTGCGACGATGGTCGTTGGGCTTGTATTGAGTGTTGTCACTTCGAAAATTTTTCATTTTATTACACTTCTCAATCTCCATGTCACATTGTGCGATCATGTTGATCTGCTCAATGGTTTGTTGCTTCTGCCTCAATAGCTCGTTAGAAAGCAACCTATTTCAAGGTGTCGAGGAGAATATTGGCAACAGCATGAGCAAAGGGCATTTTAACCCTTAGCATCTCAGAATTAAACGGTCTGATATTGTAACGCCCCAAAAATTAGGAAGAAAATAAATTTATGTCCTTGAACTTTTGGAAATTTCCATTTTGACCCTAAATATTTAGAAAATTTTGCATTTGAGCCACTGCACTAAAAAGTTAGTCTTTTATTATATTTACAGATCTTTAATCCTAAAACATATATTTCAATTTCAAATATTAACCAATTTGATTGAATTAACTAGAAAAATTACATAAGTAAATATGTATGTAACAAAGAAATCTAATTATACCTATCTGAATTTTAATTATAAATAATTGAGGGACTTGATAGGCAATTAATCAATTGACGAAGTAAGCCATGATATCTTTTTGATGAGGTAAGTCATGACATCCTTAAGAGCATGATTAAATTCAGATTTGTTTGTAATTTATTATAAAATAATCAAAGTGAGACCTTAATTAAAAGTATTTTAACATGATTTTTTGCCTATAAATTATAGGTTTTTTTCCAACAATTTTCACACCCAAAATCATTTCGGTTTTTCCTTCTTTCTTCCTATGAATCTCTAAGTTAGTGAGTCTACTTTGAGGAAAAATTCATCTCAAGTTCTTATTTCATCATTTTCTACCCAAAAATACCCCAAGAGTTTTATTGCGCATACTCATAACTAATTGCAGAAAAATCCTTTTTGATCAAGGACAACGGCCAAATAATTCTCATAATGTCCTCTAACTTTCATATGAAGAAATGTTTTTCAAATAATGTGATTTAGAAGGTCGAAATTCCTAAACCGTAGACTGATGTCTGAAAATCTAAAAATAGGTTCTATGTTTTCAAGAATTATTTAGCATATCAAACCTTTGGATTTTCCTTCCCATTCGGGTACACATGTTCCTAGTGATGTTAGAGACCAGTTGCCACAAAAATATTTGTAAACAAAGTTCTTTTGGATATCCGATCAAAGGGTTGACAAACTAATCAACGCCATCAAGGTTCCCCATACGAGTTAAGCTGAGGTTCCATTTATGATTTGTTCTAGCCCCATTTGGCATCCGACCCTGAGGAACTTGGACAGAAAAGACACTACTCTATTACCAAATCTCGAACAACCTATATTTCACCATAATCCTGTTTGGCATCTCATCTCATAACATGATTTTTTTACTCATCGTTAAATCATATCCAATCATTTATTATTTATCATATTTATTCATAATCATGATAAGTCTCCAATATTATAATGTCATCTGCTGGTTCTTGAATTATGCAAAGAGCAACGAACTATGTTCGGGACATGTAGCTCCATGAGCAACGGATATTATCCGGTTTACTGGCTTATTTGTTTATTTGTTATACCCATTGGGACGCCTTTGGGAAGTTGGGCCCATGGATTGAGTCAAGTTATTGCTAGGCAGTAAGGACTGTTGGCTTAAGTAATTTCGCTTGATACCCATCTATCTAGGTGCCGCTTGCAGTCAGGAGTTGGCTGTAACCCGCGTGCTAGATCGACATGTACTCGAGTATTGCTCTTCGTCGGGAGGTATAAGGTAGAATATTAGAAGTCATAAGGATGGATTCGTTTATTGTTAATCACAAGTTCATCAACTATGAAAATTTCAGTACCATTGCTACATCAAATTGTCTAGTTGAACTGTTTCTACCGGTAAGATCATTCCTTGAAATGTATCTAGTAGGTCACAGTTAATTCTTGCATTACCAGTTCTTTTATATGAATCTCACTAATACATTAAAGACTTATCCTCGTTTCGTCTGTCCATTCCTCAGGATAAAATCAATATGGCAGCATGGACCAAGTGAATAATTGTTCAAGCGTGCATTTTGGAATATTCGTGTTTTGTCACTAGTCCATAACCATTAAAATAGTCACATTATTTGTAATATCAAGACTTTCGCTGTATATATCAAAATATATTTTAAAAAACGTGTATGGTTTTGATCCTGAATAAGTGAGACCCCTTCCTATGAGTTACGTTTTAGTCTGAGTTGGGTAAAGTGACTGGTCACCACCGAACCAACTCGGATCGAAGCATGGCTCGTGGGGTGCGGTCATCACATATATAGTCTCTGGACGATTCATCATTGCCTTGACTGATAGGCTTAAGGTACTCTTGTGTTAACTGAGTTTATTCTTAGTGGAAAACTCAGATTTGAATAAAGTCCTTAACTAATCATAAATGTGAACTGTAAGAGGAGGGATCCTCGAGAACCACTCTTATGCGGTCTCGACCAAAGTTATGGCAAATAGTCGAGCTTGGATAGCTCTGCTATACCCTCCCAGGTTTAGCATTCTGTCTAGGAGATGCAGTGAGCACTAGGTCTCATTTTCCATCATAGGTAGGCATTTTACGGATTCCACGTCTATGCCTAAGCGTGAAGGATTGCTCTTTCAGAGAGAACGGTGATGTCAGGTCATCCTCTGCATGTAAATCCCTTCTTAGATTGAGGTTAGGCGAAGTTGTAATGGCTGGATCACATTCTCTTCTTTCCTGGAGCAAAGGTTGCAGCCTAACGGCGTGTCATGGTCTTTCTGTTTTGGTCTAACAATTTTCACATGATCCAGCGTGCCATGGAGGCAACCAAAACTAATGGTGATGATGACGGTCGAAATCTCCTACAACGAGGATGTCACCAATCCTTGGAGGGACTAGTCATTTTGTTAGTTCTCCTTCATAGAGAACAACCTTTTGGGTTCGAAACCTGGGAATTGTCCTTAGTCCGGCCTTAGTTCATAACATGAATTGGTGATGGTGGCACTGGGTTGATCACCATGTGCTCTCTCACCATAGTCATCAGTTTTTCAAAGTATTGTTGTGTTATAATCGGTGGATTTTTGGTCCAAATATTTATTGCTTGAGGATTTCCTTCTGGACATCAGATGTTTCATCCTTATCGTTATTAGAAATAGTACGCTGTTGAGTTCATCCCTCACACAGTGCGTATAGTGGTTTCCCACAGACGGCACATCAACACATGGTGTTTTTGTTAATGCCGAGCACCTTCCTTACCAAACTCTCTCGCACCTTTTAGGCAATACAGGAAGAGCTTTAGTTTGATGGAAACCTGCACTACGTGGAACAAAGTTAGATGTAAATAGTTAATAGGAAAGTAAAACTAATTTAGTGGTGGATACTGGTTTATCGTGCTTGTGACTGAACTCAACGCGGGGTCAAGTTGCCTATGTATCTCTCTGAGAAGAAAAAAATCAAGCCAGACGTAGTTCATTATTCAATTGTGCCCATAAAGGGTATTACGAGATATCCCGCTTAGTTTAGAAGTTATATGCATTTATTTAGCCCTTTAGGCTCATTTGGATGACCTCGTAGGGTGTACGTCTTGTAGACGAGGCCCTGCCAGCTAAAGATTTAACCCCGGAGGGTGTTAGTCTCATTTAGAGATCATTTGGTTAGCCTAACGACGCTTATATTCATGAAGCTCCTTTGGAGGCTCAGGATTCGGACATCGAGAGATTTTCACTACAGAGTGGTCAAATCACGAGTCAAAGTTCATATCATTGACTTGGGGGTCAAATTCATCTCATACTTAGTCCAATTGTTGACATGGTCATGTCTATGCAAAAAGTAGAGGTAAAATGGTTGAAGTACTTTATTTGACGTGCTATAAGTTGACGTGAAACAAGTAGACGTGCTCTAAGAGGCAAATCCATCAACCATAGGTGGTTTGAAATGCCAACTTATGAGTTGACGTGGATATTTGACGTGTTTTTCTAGAGAGAGAAAGCACACACCCTTGAGCTCCCTAAAATCGTTAGTTTGAGACTTTGTTAGAACATTTTCCTTACGTTAAATTGCTTGTTCTTCAATATGTTACTCATGAGTAATTTCTGGTATAGTTGTTTGAGTAGAGTGTGGAGCACTCTTAATAGTTTTACGCGTAGATCGTGTCATTTCCTCCCTTGCACAGTAGTCTACTGCTTTCACACAGACGTCGCCTCTGCCGCGGGGTGTTTTCACTAATCTTGAGTAACTTCTCTCACCAAAGTCCCTTGCACCATATAGGATATGAAAAGAGTTTTTAGTTCGACAAAAACCTGCACCTCAAGAAACAAAATTAGACGTTAACAATTAAAAGTAAATAAACTAAGGAAATGATAAGGGGTTTTGTGACTGAACTTGACACGGGGTCAAGCTGCCTATGTATCTCTGAAAGAAGAGAGAATCAAGTCGAAGATAGTTAACTTTTTAGGTGTGCCTGTAAGTGGATCTCTGTTGAGATTATGCTTACTAAGAAGCGTTTGAGCATTTATAGGCCCTTAAGGCTCGTTTAGACGACCACGTAGTGTGTTCATCTTGTGGAATGAGACCCTTTTGGCTATTTGAATAACCATGTAAGGTGTTTATCTCGTTTAAGATCTTTCACATAACAATATAGTGCTTTATTGACATTGATCTCTAAGAGGCTGGAATTCAAGGGCATCCGTGATCAGACTAGTAGATAGTTGGTTCACGAGCCTAAGTACATTTTGTAGATGTACTTGTCATATTAACCTTCTACTATTTCTTATTATAAACATGAAATAGTCTATGAAATAGTAGACGCGAAAGGTATATGTGAAATATAATGTGAATGGCAGACATGGAATGTAGACATGCTTTTTAGAGAGAGCGAGTAGGGTGCTCATAGCTCTCAAATGTTCTAACCTGCAAATGAGGAGGTGTGACGATTTATTTATAGGCAAGATGAAAAGCCTTGGTGGGCGTTGACGTGTAAGTCTTGTCCACCAAGAGATAATGAATTGGCACGTCGGTATTGGCCTATGTGCAACCATAGCTTGCCTTATGGGTGGACAATGTGGTGCGTCGACAATGGCTGACGTCCGGTTGCAAAGCCACGTCGGTCTTGATCGAAGCTCCGGCATTGGGCCTTGTCAGGCATGCTGACGTTGTCTCACTTTTTGGCTACGTCGGCATGGCTAACGTGGTCATTTTGCCCCCCATGTTGGAGCTCTTCGACATGACTTCATTTTTGTAATTCGACGTGGATTCCCTATTTAATCGCTTCGCATTTTGTTTTTTTGTCCCATCAGTTCTCGATAAGTTAGGTTTTAGTTTCACGATTTTAATGTATTGTAATTACGGTACACAAACCACATCCTTAAGCTTGCCTTATGGGCGGACAATGCGGTGCATCGACAATGGCGATATCCGAGCGCAAAGCCACGTTGATCTTGGTCGATGCTCCGGCATGGGACCTTGTTAGGCATGCTGACGTAGTCTCACTTTTTGGCTACGTAGGCATGGGTAACGTGGTCATTTTGCCCCCATGTTGGAGCTCTTCGACGTGACTTTATTGTTGTAACCCAACGTGGATTCCCTATTCAATCGCTCCGCATTTTGTCTTTTTGTCCCATCAGTTCTAGATAAGTTAGGTTTTAGTTTCACGAGTTTGATGTATCGTACTTACGGTACACAAACCACATCCTCAAGCTTGCCTTATAGACGGACAATGCGGTGCGTCGACAATGGCTGACGTCTAGGTGCGTAGCCACGTCGGTCTTGGTTGACGCTCTGGCATGGGGCCTTGTCAGGCATGCTGAAATGGTCTCACTTTTTGGCTACGTAGGCATGGCTGACGTGGTCATTTTGCCCCCATGTTGGAGCTATTCGACGTGCCTTCATTGTTGTAATCCGATGTGGATTTCTAATTTAATCGCTCGACATTTTTTGTCCCACCAGTTCCGGATAAGTTAGGTTTTAGTTTTGCAATTTTGATGTATCGTAATTACGGTGCACAAATCACATCCTCAAGATACTCCTAAATATTCTTTCCTTACGATGGAACAAGTTTCTCAAATGGTTGTTATGACTAATAATTCAAACATTTGTCATAATCAAAATAATATCAATCTTAAATCTAATATTAAAAAGAAGAATGATTCTTAAAGCTGATGGATAAATACACCAAACCCCTATACTCGGGTGATTTGCCAAATACCCCACAACTATATTTTCAATGGAGCCCCTAGGCTATTAAAAGTGCAAAATTCAAAGTCAAAGTATGAAGAATCATCCTTTACCGCGAAACATTCCCGATGGTGGTGACATTACCACAAAATTCAAAGTCGTCAGATAGAAAAATAAATTAAATTTAATAAATTTCCAAAAAGTATGAAGAATTCCTGAAGTTCTCATGACTATTCAAAGTGTTCTTCATATTTTCTGGAAATTCCTTAACGTAAATTAAATTTCTTCGTATGAGCGTCAAATTTTAGGATATTGTTACCACCATCGGAACCGTCTCGACGAGAAAATATTTTTCGAATATAAAAATTCTAGCCAAAAGTTTCTGGCATTTGGCGGCGGCAGGAAGGTGAGTTACCAGAAAATTTCCACCTTACTTTTGTTTTTTCGGAACTATCTTTCTCTTGTCGAGAGTGTTCAGATGAAGGTAACGATATCGCAAAATTTAAAGTCGTTACACGAAAAATTGAATTTAAGTTCAATAGATTCGTGAAAAATATGAAGAACACTATTAAGAGTTCATCATATCGTCAAAGTGTTCTTTATATTTCTCGAAAGCTTCTTAAATTCAAATTTTTTTTTTTGTGTAACTTTGAATTTTGCGATATTATTATTACTATAGGAACCGTCTCAACACGAACAAGATTGTGTCTCAAGAAAAAATTGCAAAATGTTTCGGAATTTTGATGAAAATATCTCTATCGAATGTCAACGTGGGGTATTTTGCATGATTGCAATAGTTCAAAGGGCATCTCAACTAAAATAGTTGTGGGGGTGTTTGAGCAAAAGCTCATTGTAGACATAAAATTATGGTATTCTACGATACATTCATGATACTCGCTTGATTACGTGATGTTGCTACAGTTTTCACCAGATACGTCATAATCAATCAACAAGCAAATTTAATTTTTCAAACAAAGAAAGACTGGGTTGTTTTCAAGCACTACCATTTTTATTGAGTAGGTCAAAAAGGTGACCTCTAACATCATGAAGTCAAATATTGGAAAGAGAAACGACATCACAAATCAAAGGTCGTACCAACCCAATAATTTAACGGATTGAACGTTGAAGTTTGAAAATGTAAAAGGGCTTATCCATTCTCTTTTTCGTTTCATTTTGATTCTTTTTAACTTTGTCATTTGGCTGAAAATGAATGAGGTTTTCAGCACGCCTGTGTCATATCATATCACTTCACACTTTGGTACGCCGAATGATTGGATTCGGCAATGGCCCCAAAAAGATTATTATGTTTTTGTTTCTCATTTTGGCTTTTGTGTTGCATATACAGGCGAATGGCCAATCATCCAGGGAAATAATATATAGAGAGCAAAATTCCTTTACACAAACCAATTTTGTATCATTTACTTTTGATTGTGCAACATTTTCCTTTCCAAGAGCATTATAGTTAGCGTAATTTATAAATTTCAATTAAAACCATTTTTCTTATACATAGAAAGATAAAGAAAATTCAATTTATAAAGATAGTTGATATATCACGTGAATACACTATTTAATAAAGATTTTAAACAAATAATTCATTTTCACCGCAAGCAAGGAGTGATTAAATAATAATAAAATAAAGAAAGATACCATTAGAAAGAAGATTTAAACCATTCTATCTCTTCTTTCTTTCTCTTTCTCTCTATTGAACCGTGTACCTCTTTTATTTGTAATTTGTTCGTGAAATTTTATGAATTCCTAAAATATACATTGCATTTTTTAAATTATCTTCGTCATATTTAGTGTTTTCTGATTATCGTACATAGTTAGAAAATCATAATGCACGCAACGAATTGACACATTTATTTACATGCAAAAATAAAATTCATATAACAATGTTGACACCAATTTATTTATTTTCTTATTTACTACTCAACACACTATCACTACAAGACTGGCCGGTCTTTCGTGACCGCCCATTCGCGACCTAAATTAGGTCGCTCGCCTTCAGTGATCGCTGAAGGAAACAACGACCTAATTTAGGTCGCTGAAGGTCCATGAGGACAACACCGACTTAATTTAAGTCGTCGAAACTCCGTGAAGCTTTCCACGACCTAATTTAGGTCGCTGAAAGTCCTAAGTAATATTGGGCCACACATTTTGGCCCGAATTGGGCCAAAATGTGGGCCAAAATTAGGGCATTTAGCCCTAATTTTTTGCGGACAAAACCAGCGACCTAACTTAGGTCGCTGATTCCACTGTATATATATAAAAAAAAACTTTTTTTTTATTATCTTATTTCCCTCCACAACCCACCATCTCCGCCCGTTTTCGATCCAAAAGACTCGACCTGTCAATTTCAGCGACCTATAGAACGAATAACGACCTAAGTTGAGTCACCCATTCCTTTTCTTCATCAAATTTCACTCATCTCCGCCCGGTTTCCGCCAATTTCTGCGCTTTTCGCCGATTTTCCATCTCGCCAGCGCGTGTCTGCCTCTATGCCGCCAGTTTCCGCCCCGTCGTCGCCGCCTCTCCACCGCCGACACTTAGGTAGCTTTGGATTTTGTAAATTTTTGTTTATTTGTATTAATTTGTTAATTTTGTTAGATTAGTTAGATTGTTAATTTGTGTTAATTTTGTTAGATTAGTTAGATTGTTAATATCTTGATTTGTGTTAATTTTTTAATATGTTGTGTTAATTTTGTAATGAATAGCCAAACCAAAGACGTTGGCTTTCGCTTCCCACTTAAGAGACACCAGGGGATGATTAGTGAAGAATGTTAGATTGTTAATTTGTGTTAATTTGTTAATTTATGTTAATTTTGTGTTACTTTGTTAGATTATTATATTAGTGAATATTGTTAGATAGTTAATTAGTGAAGAATGTTAGATTGTTAGATTAGATTAATGTATGAAAAAAAAATAGATTTGTTAAGATTTTTAGATTGTTAAATTATATTAGTGAATGATTAAAGAAAAAATAATTATTGTTAGATTAGATTAGTGAATAATTAAAAAAAGATTAGATTAGTGAAGATTGTTAGATTGTTAGATTAGATTAATCAGTGATAAGTCGTAGGTTAAATATTAATTTGTAAGATTATTAGTTTGTAAGATTGTTAAATTAGATTAGATTAGTTTATAATTAGATGGTGAAAATTATATTGTTAAATTAGATTAGATTAGTTTATAATTAGATTGTGAAAATTAGATTTAAATTAAATTAGATTAGTTTATAATTAGATTGTGAAATTTAGATTGTTAAATAAGATTAGATTAGTTTATAATTAAATTATGAAAATTAGATTATTAAATTAGATTAGATTAGTTTATAATTAAATTGTGAAAATTAGATTATTAAATTTTAATTAGTAAGATTATTAGATTATATAGATGTTGAATGTGAATAAATGTAATATTGTTATTTAAATGTTGAATTGATATCTAAATGTTATATTTTTTATTTTTACAGTACATATATATATATATATATATATATATATATATATATATATATTCAGCATGTCATCACGTAAGACCACTAGCGGTACTAGAGGTCGAGGTCGTGGTGGGGTATCGGTACTGGTAGTGTTGGGCGAGCTAGTGGTAGTGGTAGTGTTGCCCGTGGAGATGTTGGTGGTAGTGGACGTGTTGGTGGAGGTGTTGGGTCTGGTGGTGGTACTGGCAACGCTAGTCGTGGTGGTGTTAGTGGTAGTGGAGGTGTTTGTGGAGATGTTGGGCGTGGTGGTGGTAGTGGTAGCGGGAGTCGAGGTAGTTTTCGACCTATACGAATTATACGATCGGGTCATGGTGCAGAGCCTAACGATCCAGCCGAGCCATTCGTCCCGCGACTCAGGCCAGGTGACGGATCTACGTCGAGGACACCTGCATTCCAGTGGTAGTTATTTGTAGACGATGAGGTGGCCGTCTCCGGAGCGGGTGTTAGACCCCGATCAGCAGAGTCCACCGCTTCCCAACTGCCACGACCACATACTTCACATTCAGTTGGGACTCACGTGCCCCCATCAGTCGAGTCTAGCAGACTTCAGACTCCACCACTTGTAGCTGACACCAGAGCTGGATCAAGCCAGAGGTCGATCGGGACTCCAGGACCTAGCCAGACTCGACCGAGTAGGGGACCAAATGTAGGGGTTATGGCGGTTAGGCCTGGGGAAAAAAAGTCGCTTATTCACTTGAAGCGGGGTTGTTTTTCTAAACCCTTCAGTCGTGAGATTGCGAAGTCGATCACTTCACTCATTCGATAGTTTATGAGTGAGATTTGGCCATCCTACTTGAAGGTTCCTGAGAAAGTACGAGGACAGATGTACGCGAGATTTACGGTGAGTTTTTAATGAATTATTAATATTTATTAATTTAGTGTATTAAACATAGTGTTTTTCACATATTGTTTAATTTAGTTTATTAATTTAGTGTATTAATTTATTGTTTAATATTTATCCTTTTTGTAGAATACCTATGGGATCCGGCGGTCAGAGAAGGAACAAGTACATAGGGCATACCAGCTGAAGGCGAGGGGGCTTTACAAGCGTATGATGAACAAGGCGAAGGATCAGTACATGAGGAACAAGGACAAGGAGAAGTATCGGGGCAAGAGAAAGACGTCTTGGATGAGCGAGAGTTTGTAGGAGCAGGCGGCAGCATACTAGGACACCGAATAGCATAAGAAGAAGTCAATGAAGGGAAAGAAAGTTAGGCGAGGTGGTAAGGAGGATAGGGAGGCGCACGCCACCTTTTACGGTGGTTCCATTGACTACGAGGAGATTCTGAGGCGACACATTTGTTTTTTTAAAATTAAATATTTTATTTGTAGTTAAAATGTTAATTTTTAAGATTATTGTTTATTCTTTAAAAAATTAGATTGATTAGTTTTAAAAAAAAAGAATTTTAACATCTAAAATAAAAAAAAAATTTAACCAACTAATATTTTAAATTTGAAGGAGAGGAATCAGCCCAACCGCGCCCACCCTATCAAGCACGAAGAGATTTACAAGGTAGGACATACGAGGAGGGTGTCGAATACTAGCAGAAGTACATGCGTACCCTTGAGGCGGGAGTGGAAGTGTGAGACGACCAGACTTATTTACGTAAGTGTTTTAAATTTTGTACTCCTTTACCACTTATGAATTCATTACACTTTCTTATTATAAGCTAATTATTAATTCTAATTTAAATTTTTTATTATCTTTGAACTAGTTTCTCTTTTTAATTATCTTTGAAAATTCAACAGAAGACTTACATGAGGGAAATGAGGAAGAAAAATCCAGACGCAGTAGAAGATAAGGACTTTCTAGAATGGGACGCCGATTCATGGAAGAAGACCATAGGGAGGATCAAGAAGGGGAAGGCGCAGGGTTTACCGAGCTATGCTGATCCACGGGACTTTGACATGGAGTGCGGGAGGGAGCGAGACTATATGCGAGAGTTGCTCAGGCAGGTCCAGGAGGAGAACAGAGAGTTGAGGATGACGTAGGACTCGAGAGTCGACTCCATGTTGTTCTGGCTCTAGGGTTTTAGAGAGGACTTGCACACGAAGACAGGCCGACTAGTGCCAGAGCTTCCGACAGACTTGTTCATGGGGAACGCTATTAGGAGCGGAGGCGCATTTAGGGTTCCGAGGTATATACGTCTGAGACCAGATCCTTTTTCTCTAGGTACTTCCACCGCCACCGAGTATGTTGATGATTTTGATACTGATGAGTCGGGGAGTGGTGATGATCTTGATATAATGTGTGATGAGGCAGAGGACCTTGGTGTAGATGTTGAGGGTGATGTTGGTGTTGATGAGGCGAGAGATGGTGTTGTTGAGGGTGGTGACGGTGTTAATGATGATCAATTGGCGACCCTAGATGAGATGTATGATTTGGCTGAGAGTTCTGGTGATGAGGGGGTCGTGTATCCGCCTAGTGATGATGAGGGGGGCCGTGATCATGTGGCGGGTACTTTTTTAGTAATGTGGAATTATTAAATGTTATGGTTTTAATTTTGGACTATTAAATGTTATGGTTGTAATGTTTTAGTAATGTGGAACTAGTTTATTAATGTTTTTTCTTTTATCTATTAATTTGAGTAATTGTTTTGTCCAACTATTAGTTTTTTTAGATTTTTGTCAATTTTTAATATACTAACATACAGAATATTTTACAAATACCAAAAAATAGAGAAAAGAAAAAGAGAAAGAAAAGAAAAGAAATATTTTACTAACAATATGCAATTCAGCCACACCCGCAGTTTTTTATAGCACAACATGACTTCGGGCGATGGTGCAACGACGACTTTAATATTCAACGTCGTCGTTGCACCACCATCGGAAGTCATACTTTAGATGTATACCTTAAGGATTAGCGAAGGTTGGAATGTATATTAGAGGAGTAAGGAGTGGCCTTTTTATAGGTCACTGACAATCAATAGGGACCGTACATAGGTCCTTATTGACACTAGTTGTAGTCAATAGGTACTGCTTAGTGGTCCCTATTGATTGTCAATAGGGACCTAAGTGCGGTCCCTATTGACACTAGTCGTTGTCAATAGGGACCTAAGTGAGGTCCCTATTGCCCATATTTGTGACCTAATTGCGGTCCCTACTAATATTCATACTTAAACATTAGATTTTCCCGATGATTTGAGGTGCCGCGTTGTTTGTGTAGTTCATAATTATCCTATTCATTGTTAAACCAACCATATTTACACATCTTTAATTGCAAATAAAAAAATTATATAGGGGACGACCTGTTTCGAAAATTCTTAATTTATGCAACGACAACGATCACATTCAATATCTAATAACTCACTCCATCACATTCAATATCTAATATTCAATAACTAAATCACTTGTTCTGTAACCATTAATTACTTCTTTTCACATTTAGTATTGAGTTTGTTGCTAAAAACCACCAACATGGGAAAATCAATTCATAAAATAACGATTTTAAAGTATGAATATTAGTAGGGACAACAATTAGCTCCATGTTTGGTCAATAGGAGCGGTCCCTATTAACCCAACAGGAATCTAATTGTAGTCCCTATTGAATCAACAGTGACCGATATGCGATCCCTACTAATATTCATACATTAAAATCGCTATTTATGATGATTTAAGGTGTCGTGTTGTTTGTTTAGTTCATAATTACCACTGTAATAGTTAAAATAACAATAATTACAACGATGCATTGTAAATCCAAACACTACGTAGAGGGAACGGTCCGTTTTGAAGATCCTTTTACTATTTTGTGTGACGAATGTCATAATGCTTACAAACTAATTGTATATACATATATAAGAATAATGATTAGTTGATCTAATGATTGAACCCCATAATCATATATATGCTAACATTAGTGAAGTAAAGCATAAAAACGAATAACAACTACAACTAACTAGTGATGATTAGTTGTAGAACATGAAATATATGTTGAACGTTAATAACTCGCTCAATCTCATTCAATCTATTATTTCACAACTAAACTACTATGAGGTTGGTTTTGCAATCATTTATTACTTCCATTCAAATGTTACAATGAGTTTGGTTGCTAAGAATCACAAACACACCAACATCAATAAAAAAAAAATTCAAGGATGAATATTAGTAGGGAACGCACTTAGGTCCCTAATAACGCAACAGGGACCACATTAAGACCACTACTCAATATTAGTGACCTAAGTGCGATCCCTATTCAATATTAGTGACCTAAGTGCGGTCACTGAAATCCAAAAATTTGAAAATTTTGCGAAAATTTTAGGTGGGATTGAGGGGAAAATTTGAATATGGCGAAAATTTGAAAATTTCACCCTCCCCTCTATATATACTCACCACTCTTACACATCTAATTTCATTAATCTCTAAAAAACACCCAACACAAAAATACTATCTTCTTTTCCAACACAAAATCACTATCTTATTTTCTCCAAAAATCACCCAACACAAAAACTTTTCTTCTTCTCACCAACACAAATCCAAAAAACAAATCACCAACACAATCTTTCTTTTCTTTCTTTTCTATTATTTTCGATCTACACTTTCTTTTCTTACTTTTCTTTTACTTGTTTTTTTTTATTCATTCATCTTTTTGTTTGGATTTAGATGTTTTATTTTCTATTATTAGTCATTTCATTCATCTTTTTACATTCATTAATAATTTCATGTCATTATATTAACTTTTTCTTCATTATTTTATTGTTTTGATCTTGTTATAATCATATTTCTACAAACAAAAACAATAATATTTCAGAATATTTCTAGAATATTATTTTTTTATTATTTTCCTCGCATACTATTAGGGACCGCAATTAGGTCCCTACTAATATTCATAAAGTATCTATAAATACTAATAGGGGCCTCATTGCGGTCACTATTACTCATACAATAGGGACCGCAATTAGGTCCCTATTGACTCAAAATCAATATGGATCGAAATGCGGTCCCTATTTATTCAACAGCAATAGGGACCGCAATTAGGTCCCTATTGCTATTAATGTATCAGGGACCGCAATACAGTCCTTGATTGTCCGGTCCCTACTGACCCTCATCAGCATCCTAATTGCGGTCTCTGATGGCAAGCGACCGAGGTCAATAGTGACCGGCCAATAGCGACCTAAATACGGTCCATATTGACCTTCAGGGACCGGATGAGGGGTCAATATGGGCCTAATGTGGTCCCTATTGACCTAGTTTTCTTGTAGTGTATTAAACTTTGTTATTTATTGGGACATAACTGTAATTTATTTTAGCTTTAACATTATATAAACTGTCTCATTAAAGGGAAAAAAATCATTATTTAATTTCTTTTACATAAAAAAGTTAAGATACATAGATTTTCAATCCTTACATGTTTAATATTTACATATTTAAGTTATAATCTTTACTATACAAACTAAATTTATTATACTTAAACTAAACTCTTAATCACATAGGACCGCGTGTCAATATTTCTAGTACAAATTACATAAACTTTCTAAGTAACATATGATAACCATAAGAATATTACGTTTCCACATCTGATATCAATATTGCATTTTTTTTATCATAAAATAAAATTAATTGCGGTAAAAGAAAAAAGATCTCGCTGGGTACCTGCGGCCACACCTCCAACTCGAGTAGACAACCTAGTTAAGAACATATTGTAGTTAGAACAACATTCTTTCAAATCCATTAAGATTTAGGAATCTAGAAAGCTAAATAATACTTCATCGGTACATACTTCTTATAATCCGTACATTTACATAGGATAATAATAAGTATTATTATTATTATCGATATCACATAATTATCGTGGTGTGGTAATCCTTAATTATTGATAAAGTAACATGGTTTGCAATGTGATTTCCATGATTATAGAGAAAATACATTTAGAGATAGTGTGTTTACGAGGGGATTTTGTAGTACGAATGCTATCTGGATATAAAGACCAAATAAGAAAGGAATACTTAAAGATATATATTTTGTTAATCGACAATACAGAATGTGGTGTGTATCTAAGTTGGTTACAATAAACGAATTCCCCTCCTATTTATAGGTTCTTGAGTGTAGTTAAAATTGTGACAACTTGGCCTAATGCTATGAAATGGGGGTCTTTTAATGCTGTCTCGTGTGAGATGGGTCTGCTGATAGTGATTAATGTGAGTTGCCCGCGCTTTACGGGTGGTTGGGCTAATTATGGCTGACATGTCTTTAATACACGCGTGATTCCTCCAATTTGATTATTTAAGTTGTCTGACTGCATTTAAGGTGCCAATCGATTGAGAGGCAATTGAGAATTCTTAGTTAGATATTTTTGCCTTATCTGTATCCGATTGATTTATGCATAATCAGATGTCCTCCAAGTCTACTAGTTTGTGGTACACGAAGCTGGAAACTTATGGGTTGAGTTTTTTCTGCTTCGTGTTGGGATTGTGACCTTCTTTCGAGGGGCGTTTTGCAGAAGGAAAAATTATCCTTTATTTTTGTTGTTTTTCTACTTGCAACTGAAATACTGTCGTTTTGTAATTTGTCCATTACTCCATGATGAGGATCGTGGGGAACGTGCCCGCGTCCCTTTTATCTTAAATGCTTTGTCTGCGTGGGGCACGAGTGGACATTCCAACCATTTGTTGAATTATAACGCGTTCTAGACACATGCGACATGTGTCCTAATCTTAGGAACTGATGTTTCGTGAAAAGGCAACCGTCTACCTTAGTTTTTTGCCACTCATAAATATAAATAGATGATTTAGTGTTGCTACCGTCTCTATGCTACCATTTGCATTTGAAGATTTTCTTTGAGCTCTCTTGATTACTTAACAACTTAGTGCTTCTTTTCTCCTTACTCTCCTTGTTTTTCAATGGCCTCCCCCAACCATCTTTCTATCCTCTTATTTACCCACTTCTGCCACGATAGAGGCTTTGACTATAGCTATTGGGGATGTTTATTCTCGTAAGCCGTCTAATGCAGTTATTCCTATAAGAGTAGTTTCTCCATGTGCCTCGTTGCGCCTTACTAGTGGGGTAGAACAAAACATAGAGCATGTTGTGAGTCTTCAAAGAAGAAGAGAAGAAGGCTATTATTTCCGTGGCAGAATCTAATAAGCAGGATGCTCCCACGAGGCAGTCTCACCCTACCTCGAAGATGGTTAGCACCATCATCCTTGACAAGGTGAATAATCTGCTACTTCGATATCACATTGATGTCAGACCTTTAGATGTGGAAATTCCTTCTATAGAGGACCGTGTTGATGCTCCTCCTACTCAATTATTGATTGTTTACGATGAGTAGATCCATCATGGGCTTCGTCACTTCTTCTCTCAATAGTAAGCGGAGGTGTTTATCCATATCGAGGCTTACCCCAACCAGCTGAACGAGAATTCCTTTGGGGTGTTGGCAGGGTTCTGCTATGTTGTAGGCTACTTGGGAGAACATGTTCAACTCTTTTATTTCTTACCACGTACCAAGTTTGCACCAGCATGAAGGCTTCTCCTATCCATCACTTCTTCCTTTGTGATAACTGCCAATTCCTCATTGGGGAAACCCACCTTTGCATGAGCCTGGAAGAGCCTCTTCTTCTTCGTGAAGCCTAAAAGGGGAGATGCGTACAAAGGTTGGGGTGTGAGGACCCAATGGAAGGTGGAAGGTGAGGGGCCTCGAGATCCTGATTACGAGGGTTTAAAACAACATTTCAAGGTCAGCATTTCAAGGTGCTTCATGTTGGCGCCCTATAACAGGGACTCTTTGGCTTATCCAAGTTGAGGGAGAACCCTGCAATGTTTATGTTGGGCAGTCTACAGCAACCTTCTGGCACTCACGATCTTTTGCCCAAGGATCCTAGCCATGACGAGTACTTTCCTAAGTTTTCCATTTTATTATTTTCTTGGTTTACACAAGTCTTCGTATTCTCATATTTTGCGATTGACTTCTGTTTTGCAGGGAACAGATGCAGCTCATCGCTATTTTTGAAAAGTGGTTTTACCAACTCCGATTTCTCCCTAGGGGTCGGGTTATGATTCTAGGAAGCTTTCCTCTGTGGTCCGTCTTGTGGGTCTGAAGATTTTTCTCGTCGAGCTAGCCTCGACTGTTTGGATATGGTGGAAACGTTGGCTACCATGAAGAAGAGGGGGAAGTTAAATCTCACCACCTCATGATTTCTAGGGATATGCTCCGAGCTGCTGCGGACACTCCTTAAAAGAAGATTGAGACTAGGGTCCAAATCTCTAAGGCGATTGCTCGAGCCATCTCTGGGGCGCTGGGCGAGAATCCCTACTCTCTCTGCTCTGAGGGCTACTGTGGTCCCGTATTCTTTTATTATGAGAATCGACATTGTTGAGTTGTCTAACTGAGATGGATTTTCTTCGAACCGTGCTCAAGGAATCCTTTCGTATGGCATTCCCACAGACGGGGCCAAAATGATAACACAAAATTATCTAGGTGTGATAACTCCTGAATTATTGCTAATGTGATGTGGTTCGAAACGCAATTCTCGTGATTCTAGAGAAAATATCTTTAGAGATAGTGTGTTTATGAGGGGACTTTGTAGTACAAAAGAGCTTTGGATGTAAAGTGAACAATAAGAAAAGAATACTTAAAGATATATTGCTTTGTAAAATGAGAATACAAAATATGTTGTGTGTATTTGAGTTGGTTACATTGGGAGAATCCATCTCCTAATTATTGGGTCTTGAGAGTAGTTAGGATTGTGACAACTTGGCCTCTGATATGGGCATTTCCCGCATATTGGGCCAGGCCCAAACCAGGCCCATATTTAACCATATCGGGGGCCACTTTCGACATCATATCGGTGATAATCACCGATATAATACTGTGGTCCCCAGATCTCGAGATCTATAAATACGCGATACCCGGATCCTAAAGCAAGCAATTATCATCCCGCAGCTACCACGCGTCACATCGAAGGACATCACCGATATCACTCTCGATATCGCATTCGATATCGAGATAACCCACGTACTCCACTGACACGTCATACCCCCGCACTACCGATATCATATTGAAAATGGTCCCCGATATCACATCGAAGATGATTACCGATATACATCTGACCTAATTACCGATATACCCCTATCGTCCAAGCATCAAGGCATTAGTTCGAGGTGTTCCGGACCAAGCCTAATCGAGACACCTAGATTAGGCCTAGTTTGTTAACATAGATTCGTTGTATTTCCCTTGTACTCCATTGTAACCGACCCATACTTATATAAATGATCTATTGTCAAACTAGCCTCCATTAATGCTATGGAATGAGCGTTGGTGTACCATAATTACGACATCTCAAAAACGCAAAATCATTTCCAAAAAGCACAAGACTTAAGTTATTGAAAAGGCCATTGTCACCCAACCCGACAATGTCAATAATATACCAAGACGATTTCCAAGCGACACGACTCACGGAACAACAATGAAACCACGACGAAAGGGCCCAACATGGTGGGATATGGGACCCCATCACCATAGCCGACGTGGCTCTCCAAAGGGGTCCATGTCGGATGGTCCTACGTGGAGTCTGCATGCCACGTCGGGCCAAGTGTGCCCCCGTTAAGGGACAAGTGAGCTAGAAATTCAACGTGCCAAATCAGCCAAACTGACGTGGTACATTGGTTAAACTATATCGGTTAACCGACCAACATGGTGGGAGCATGCCAAACTACCGACGTGCTCCCTTGGCTCTTGTCTCATTGGGGTGGTCCCCGCACCCCAAGGCTTTCCTTACCTCTATAAATACTCCTTCATACATTCATTTGAAGGGTTGTGTGATGCCTCTCTCTAGAAAAGCACGTCAAAAATTCACTTCAACTCTTAAGTTGGCACATCAACCAATCAAGGTTGACACATCCGCCTATCATGGCACGTCAAACAAACTCACGTTAAACAAGAACACGTCAAATAAGCGCAAATCAGACAAGAGCGTGTCAAACAAAGCACGTGAAATAAAAATACATAAAACAAACGTACGTTAAAAAAAGTACATGAACTATTTTACATCTACTTTTCTATCGACATAACTATGTCGATAATTGAACTAAGTACGAGATGGAACCGACTCCCACGTCAACAATATGAACTCTGACTTGTGATTTGACTACCCGATAGTGCAAATTACTCGACTTTTATATCCCAAGCCTTTAAGGAGCTCGATGACCATAAATCATCCGCATGCTAAGAAAATGATCACTAAATGAGACTAACGCCCATTGGGGTTAATTCAACAACCATCAAGGCATCGTCAAGGAGACGTACACCTGTAGGAGACGTCAACCGAGCATACAGGCTAGATAAATGCACATTGCTTCTACGCTAAGCGTGATATCTCCTAAGACCCTACAGTGACCATAATTTAATAATGAACTATGTCCAACTTGATTTTCTCTCCATCGAGAGATATGTAGACAGCTTGACCCTGTGTTGAGTTCAGTAGCAAGCACGCAAAACCTTATCTTCCCATAGATTAGGTTTATTTGTTATTAACTGTTTACGTCTAACTGTGTTCCTTGTAGTGCAGGTTTCCATTCCACCAAAATCTCTTCTTATGTTGCCTATAAGGTGCGAGAGAGTCTGGTAAGAGAAGTTGCTCGGCATTAATGAAAACACTCCGCACAAGAGGCTGTCTATGGGAAACCACTAGATGCACCGTGTGAGGGACGTTATGACAACTACACATAGAGAGCCACCAACCTCGCGTTCGAGTCTGTCAACTATCTCAGAAGAAACTGATCAACAAATAGTTCCTAATACAGAACATGCAAAAACATCTAATGCTCAAGCAACAAATTCTACTATTGGTAATGCGCCACTGATAACGCAACAACAATGTGAACACATGATGGACATGGTGAGAGAAAACTTGGCGAGGAATCCAATTTTGCCGCCCGTATTCGTATTAGTAACCTTGGTCGAATTGAGGACCCATCCCAATATTCGAGTCCCAGGGCACGCAGGACTAATACTGTTGTTGGACCCTGTAGGATCACTGTCATCCTCATGGTAGAAGAACTCAACCATCACCATCACCATCAATTTTTGCTGCCTCAACGACATGAACTAAATTATGTGAATATTGTGAGACGAACAGAGGCAACAACGCTACAAAATACCGGAGCCTTTACTCCAAGGCAGAAGAGAAGGTGTTCCACCTTATATAACTCAGTGGCCTTGATGCTAGGATGACTCTACATATCGAGGATGATTTCATTGATGAAACATCACCTTCTATCTTTATCTACAATGCATCATGCTTGAACACGGGCTTGAAATCCATAAAATAGCCACTTATGATGGAAATGGGATCTCAATGCACTTTTGCACCTCCTTGACGGAATGATTAACCTATGAGGCTATAACAAAGGCATCAAAGCTCTATTATTCGCCATAACTTTGGTGGACGTCGCACAAGACTGATTCTCGAGGATTTCTCATCTCTCGGTTCACACCTATGATCAGTTGAGAACTATTTCAAATCATAGTTTTCCATTCAGAAGCAAACTCAACTAACTCAACTATGATTTAATACCGAAATGCTACTAGTTGAAATGCACTGCATGTCCAAAATTTAGGTTGCTTGCTAACGAGTTCTTGAGGTAGAAACTACAAACCATTGTGTAAATAAATTTGATAGCACCATGCGACATGAAGAATATGACTCTCATCGTAATGAAAGAAGTCAAAAGCAGTAACAATTGTGCAAGATCTACCCAGCGAGAAAAATTCTCACTTACTACAAGCATGCGAGATATATACCATATGGCAAAGAAACAAAATCTCCTAAATACTCCCAAGAAAATTCGTGAAATGGAGGAAACTCGCAAACCAATGTTCTATTGTAAATATCATAAGGAATATGGTCACAATACTTCGAAATGTTGTGCATTATACGCTGAGATAGAACGTCAGATAATAGATGCTACCTCGCAGAATATGTGAAGAGATCTAAGTAGCCTGACGATAGGAGTAAGAGAACAAGTTCGAACTCCGATAGAGCCTCTCTGCACAAGAGAGGAAAACATAAATTAACTACCCCTAAAAGAGAAGATACCGATAACATGCCTCTCAAGGGTACTATCAACATGATTGCAGGTATTCCCATCAAAGAATGGGCAAGACAGAATCTACACAAACAAATGGCTATGCTAGAGCCAAACGCTTCAATGTACCGAGCCAAATTCTACGAGTTATGTGCCATTCAACATTGGAAATCCCCAGTCTTTGAAAGTCTCAAAGGAGAGGGACTAAGTAACCTCCACGAGTTAACTGTTAAAGTGAAACTCCGTATAAATAAGGTTAATCAACAAGAACATGAGTTTTATGATTCAACAATCTTCATTAAAAGGATGTCGCAGAGCATGCCACTCAAGCATCCATATGCTTCATAGTGCAGGAAGGTTACATGATTGCCAGAATGGTGAAACAGAATAACGTTGATACGATCTCCAGAGGCCCAAGGGGCAGAGATTCCAATAAAACATTCAAAAGAATTTCACGTGACTTGGCACAAGGCAACTATCAACGAGTGACCCACCCAGTCACAACGACTGAGACTATTGAAGATGTTGTTACTTTTGATAAAGAAAGCGAGAATAAACTTGATC
Organism: Linaria vulgaris; assembly: GCA_948329865.1. NCBI lineage: Eukaryota > Viridiplantae > Streptophyta > Magnoliopsida > Lamiales > Plantaginaceae > Linaria > Linaria vulgaris. The sequence goes on along the minus strand of OX415249.1, from coordinate 54,154,546 downwards.
CACAAGCAATGGAAGCAGCAAGTTTGAATTGTCCTAGAGTAGGAAATCTGGATATTACTAACTATAACTTCATGAAAATCTTGATTGACAATCGAAGCTTGATAAACTTCATCTATTTAGATGCACTAGAGCAGATGGAACTCGGTGATACTCACATGAAATCAGTGGTTACTCCACTCTTTGTCTTTAGTGGGTCCAACGTTGTCGAAGTTGGTACAGTTGTACTACCTACCTCATTTGGCACTTCGCCTAGAAGAAGGACTCGTAATCTAGAGTACCTCATGGTAAATACAAGTTGCATACAAAATCATCATCAGTTGGCCAAGCCTAAATGTTTCAAGGTATTGGTATCGACATACCCACCAAAAGCTTGAATTCCCTACCAAGAGCGGTGCAGGTGAAGTCCACGGTGACTATAAAGAAGCTTGGACATGTTACATAGCTTCATTACAGGTACATCCAACCCTTGAGGTTAATGTGATCAACAATCTTGATGATACAAAAAAATTTCTAGCCCCTTATTGGTCGACTGATGGAAATATACCCTGTAACGTCGTCGTGGCAGAAATTTCCCAAGAATTGGAACACAAGAGACTCTGTAAAATCAAGTAACAACTAGCTAATATATCTAGATTCAAACCTCTGGGTGAAACTAAGAAAATATGCTTACATTCTCATGATTCAAGCAAAATTACATGCATTGGCACTAGTATGCCACAAAATGTGAAACAGAAGGTTATCCAATGTCTATGGGACAACATGGATATCTTCACTTGGATGGATCAAGACCTAAAAGGCATCGATCCTCACATTGTTGTACACGTGCTCAATGTCGATTCGGAGGCAAAGCCTATTATATAAAAGAAATGCAACTTCAGTAAGGAGAAGAATAGAGCAGTTGACCAAGAAGTACTTATCAGACTTGCCACAAGGCACATATATTAAGTACGCTTCTCAGAATGGCTAAGCAATATCGCTCTCATAGCTAATACCAACCTAGATTGGCGCATGTGCATGGGTTAACACCAATCTCAACAACCATTATCCTAGGAATCCTTTTCGTCTGCCTAGGATCGATTGTTGGACGACTAAATAGGAGGATACATTCTTTTAAGCATGATGGATGCTCGGAGTGGATTTCATCAAATGCTGATGGCAGTCTGTGACAGGAGTACAATTGCATTTGTAACAAACATATGCGTGTTCTGTTACAAGGTTATGCCCTTTGGTTCGGAAAATGCATGCGCCATCTTTCAAGGGTTGGTGGCCATCTTTCAAGGACTGGTTCAAAAAATATAGATGTTTTATCAATTACATTGTGAATCAAAGAGGGAACGAAGCAAATACCGACAAGATCAAAGCCATTATCAAACTTTTTTCACCAAAAAGTGTACCAGATATATAGTATCTTGTCGGTCGCATGACAACACTTGGGATATTCATCTCCACTGCAGCTGAGAAATGTCTACTTTTTTTGAAAGTCCTCAAGAAAAATAAGAAATTCAAATGGACTGAGGAATGTGAGCAAGCTTTCTTATAGATTAAGCAATATCTATGTTGCCCACCGTTGTTCAATAAATTAGTCGCAAGGAGAAACATTATATCTTTACCTAGCGGTATCTGAGTATGCTTTAAACACTGTCTTGGTACCCCAACCAATCCACTATGTCTCAAAGGTATTCCAGGAGGCTGAGAACAACTAACCTTGAGATCAAAGATATTGTGCTAACTGTCGTTGTCACGGCACAAAAACTGCGCCCTTACTTTTTCACAACCCATTGTGGTGTTAACAGACAAACCACTCAAGAAAGTGATGTCAAAGCCCGAGACCTCTAGCAGGCGGGTAAAGTGAGCTATTAAACTCGGTGAATATGGTATTGAATACTGCCCCAGGACCACAATCAAAGCCCAAGTCCTAGCTGAAACCCTAGGAAGGGCACATGTTCCAGCAGCACAAGTTGCCGCTATTGATAGCGAGGAAGCTGCATTGACTTTGCACGTCAATGGTTCGGCTACAAATACTGGTGGAGGCACAGGTATTTACCTAAGATCTCCCGATTCCAGAGAGTTTGAGTACGCAATAAGCATTAACTTCATTGTGACCAACAACAAGGAAGAATACAAGGCAATTCTCGCCAGCACCTCAGTGACAAGCTCATTGGGAGTAAAACGCTTGGTAGTCTTTATAGACTTGCAGCTTGTGATTAACCATTTCAACGGCTAGTACGAAGCTAAGGAGAATACTATGATCCTCTATCTTAACAAGCTCAAAGAAGTTGTGAAATCGTTCACAGTATTCACCTTGTGTCAGATTCTAATGAGTGAAAATATCAAAGAGGATGCACTTTCAAAATTTAACACTTCGGCTGAAGTCTCTACAAATAGAAGAATAAATTTACTAACGGCCGAGGAAACTTTCCTAAACAAGACACGTTATCTCAGAAATCTGAAGAGAGTCGAGAAGGCAATGCCAATTATTGCAGAACCTTCATAGAAGGATGAGATATATTTATACCTCAAAGAAGGTAAACTTCGGAGCGACCCTGTGGCAGCACAAAGACTCAAATACAATCTTCATCGCTTCACCATCTTCAGTGATGAGCTATACAGAAGGTCATTGAATGACCGCTCTTATGGTGTCAATCGCCTCAACAAGCTGAAATTGTATTGAAAGAAATCCACAATGGTGCTTGGGTAATCATTTAGGAAGACGCTCTATAGCACAAGGTTGCTACTGGCCAACCTTACCAAAGTTTGCACTGAACCATGTCAAAGGATCAAGAGTTGCCAAGTCTTCACCTATCTAGCCCATGTTCCTACAACCTGTCACTCCCATGCAATCATCATGCCTATTCAACCAATAGGGCATCAACATTGTGGGACCTTTCCAGCCACTGAGGGCGCAAAAGAGATTTGTAGTCCTGACAGTCCAATACCTCACTAAATGGTCCAAAGCTTAAGCATTCTCATCAATAACAAAGAAGAATGTCATTGATTTCATATGGTAACAGATCATCTGTCGATTTGGTATACTGTGCGTGCGTGTCTCAGACAACGACGCCTAATTTACAGGATAGAACGTCTAGGCATGGTGCAAAGATATGAACATTACACATCACTTAATGCGTTTTATCACCCACAAGAGAATGGTCAAGTTGAGAACACGAACAAGACTCTTGTTCAGAACACCCACAAATGAGTTGGCAAACTCAAGCTCCCATGGGAAGGACCTTATAAGGTCACTAAAGCTAGTTCTAAAGGCTACTACAACCTCCAAGAAATAGATAGTCGTGACCTAGCACGTCCTTGGAATGTTTAGCACTGAGAAACTTTTACGCCTAGAAAGGCACACATAATTCTCCGTTGTTCATTCCTGTTTTTGGACTTCTTGCATATAAAAACAATGAACTACGGAGACTTGATTACCAAGCTCACTTGGGATACGTAGAGAACTTGGTCAAAAGACAAATGCAATGTAAAAAATAATAAAAAAATATTTTTCTATTTATCTTTGCTATGAATAGGTTTTGTGCACGACACTTCAACCTTTTCTTTCTAGAGATGACAAGAAGTAGCAGAGTGCGGCTTGCAAGCCCATATTTTTTTTAAAGGAAAAAGAAAAGAATATCACCCCATAGCTAGGTCACCTCCGCACTCAACCGTGTATTAAACGCACCTGGCACTTTCTCAAGGAAAGAAAATGAAGGAGTAGAACCATATGTCTAGGGCTACCACTCTACCACTAAGACTTCATATTTTGAAGCGAATAATATGAATATTGCACAAGGGTGAAAACCTTTGTAGCAAATTTCTATAGAACTACACATTGACATAACCTTTGTTGCAAATACTTATTCTCCCTTAGGTTAAAAACATAGAAATGTTTCTCATTGGTGACATGTTATACATGGTTGAGGTGCTCAGATGGAAATGCTCGAATTACAGTGTAAGGGTAGCACTTGAGTGTGTAAGATCCTAGACCCAGGTTTCACTCGAGATTGCGTAGAACCACGCTAAGGAATGGTTTCACTCGAGTACATAACATACTAGATCCAGGTTGTACTCGAGAATGTGCAGACCCTTGTAATGGAAGGGTAGCACTTGAGTTTGTAACATCCTAGACCAAGTCTCACTCAAGAATGCGTAAAACCGTACAAATGATGAGTTTCACTTGAATACATAACACCCTAGACCCTGGTTGTATTCAAAAAATCATAAAGCCTAAGAGAAAATTGAGAAGATGAGGAAAGAAAGTGATAAATAACGATGCATGTAAGACCCACAGAGCGCCATACACGACATACCATGAGTTTCTACGGGTACAATGCCCTAAGAGATCAAATCTTGCCTTACTCACGTGCATGGTGTCTGAACTAGATCAAGCTTGGTGTTCATCTAAATCACATTTTTCAAAGAGAAGTCGTGCGTTACGGGCTCACACGCCTAACATACCAACTCGGTGTTTAAACTAGATCGAGCTCAGTACACATCTACCACATACTTCTCAGATAGGTCATGCTTAATATGCATCATTGCCTCATGCCTAAATAGGTGTAAGAAAGATCGAGCCTTGTTCATCTACTTCCACGAGGAAATACAAACCCTCCATGTTTCACAAGGATTGTTGGTGGTACTATTAATGCAGTTACGTAATGCCAATATCCGAGGAACAATGTCACATATCCTCTATTTACAAGGATTCATAAAAGCAAAAAGTCACTTAATCATTCGTGATAAGTTGACAACAAGCAATCAATAATAAGCAAGGCAGAAAATGTAAGACTTATTCAACAATTTGACAAGACTAAAAGTTGAAACATGCTAAAAGCATAATATCCATAACACTGTCATAATGAGCATAAGCAATATATCTCAATCCTAACACCACCAACAACGAGTACAAAGGGTACCAACACCCACAAAGGCCAAATAACGGTGAAAAAACCAAATGGTACCAACACCCACAAACACCCAAAAGTGTGAAATATAAGTACGGATAAGTGGAACATAAGCCAAAACATATAGACAACAAGGCCATTTAAAAATGAGTAGATGCTCAATAAGTAGGCTCGATCAGTGTATCCACAACATTGCTCATACCGCTCTCCAAACCAATCTCTTCATGTCCAAGCACGTCCCCATCTCCTTCTTATATGCTGGAGTATCCACTAAATGGCGAAAAATGTCCCTCTTAACCACCGTGCTAGAACCTGGCCCACTAGTGATTTGAGACCCTATATAGTGGAGTGATAGAGAGAAAGTCGAGAAGAATATACCTCGAGAGTGCCAAGTGCATCAACAAGTGACTCTGTATGAGCCACAACGGACTTTGTACGCTCTGAGATCACAAATAGGCTAGGAGTAGTTGGACCTACCTCAAGCAACTCCACTACCTCCTCTGCCTCCTTAGTTAGAGCCTCATCCGAATCAGAACTATCAAAGATGTCCAGATACTTAGCTTGGGGACCCATGTCGCTTAGCAATAGGCTACACTAACCTTTGAGCCTCTTAAAGGCATCGTGCAAATGAGCTTGTGGGACAGTCTCAATCAAACGAATAGACGCTAAGTACTCCTCATGCTCCAATCTGCATCCATAATAATAGTTGGTCGGATCAAACTTTGGGCCACAATCCTGAAAGAGCACAACATCTCCTACACACTCGTCGTAGCCCTTGTTGTTATAATCGATTGCTCTCTCCTCAACAATACATCTCCAGGTCTCAAACACTAAGAACTTCTCAACTACCTCAACCTTGCGACCATTGTCTACTAGATGTCAAGTAACAAAGGCAAGAAGTAAGTTACAATCAAATAAATGATGAGTACAAAAAAAGGAAGATAAGTTTTAAAGAACTCTCATAAGAGAACTTCTTACCACAACTTGTCCTTTCTTGAAATCATCGGCTTGTTCCAATCTCTTAATGGTCGCATCTCGCTCTCCAAGGCCGATCGCCTGGACCCCTATGTGGAACAAGCAGTTATCAAGTCCTCCTCCAAAGCATCTTTTTGCTTAAGAGCGGCATCCGAAGGTTGTCCAACCTTTGGGTATTGTCTACCTCTTCATCCAAGTGCTCATTTGTAGCATTGATCTTCTTATAATAGTCCACCATGTTCTACACGCCTAGCTGCATTCAACCCACTCTCCATGGACCTATCATGCTATTATTGCTTGGTTAGGAGGCAGTCATACTTGTTGATAAGAACTCTAGTGGCCAACATAGACTAAAAATGCAAAAGCAAAAGTAAGTCGATGCATTGTTAAATAATGCAATGAAGAAAGGCAAATAAATGCTTACCATTGTATCAGGATGACTGGCAAATCGCCTCACTCCATTGGATCCCCCAAGGCTATCAATGAACTCGGCCTCATTCAGGTTTGGCATAATGCTCCCATGAGCTTCAAACCATAGAAGTCAGTTAGTTCTTCATCAAATCCCATTTTAGTGTTAAACGCCCTATATCATCAAGATGGTCTTCGAGATCACCAGCAAGGAGTGCACTTGTTTTCCAACCACTATGTCGAATGCACCACTCGGGAATACTAAGTCTCGTAGGCGGCTCAATACCAACTCTTTTCTTCTTCCAAAGTCATTAGTACCTTCATCTACTATTGTTTCTCCCTTCTCCTTTTCCTTGGCCTTTGCCTGGGTGGCAGCCTCATATGCCAATTTCTTAACTTTGTGGTCAAAAGAAACATAAGTAGGATACTCCGCAACAACCTGAGTACGATATTGTGATCCATGTCTACCTCGAGTAGCTCTAGTAGCACATTTCACCCTAACATCAGAACTAGGCGGCTATGTCCTCATCCCTCCTGGCTCAAGGCCATCTCCACCTTTATCTACAATAACATGTGGATTCGCTATAGCCGGAGGAACACCCTCCTTAAAAACATCTCTCATGGGGCTACCACCCCAATACTCATTATCTATATGCGGTGAACCTCTCCTCTTAGTAAGAATCTCATAAGAATGAGGTGCATCAACCATCTCATCAACAAGTACAATACTAGTACCTCGACCTCCTATACCTTTTTACCAAAAAGAACTACCCACACAAGCCTATCTCACCTTAGCAGCAATGTGCCTCACCTTAGTAGCAACGTGCCTCGGTTTCTGGGATTTGTCCCTAACCATACTGACTGCATGAGATAAAAGAAAGGTCAACAGTCAATATAAAAATTACCATAATGGAAGACTATTACAATAATTGCAAAGTTAGAAAAAAACATAGCATGCAAGTGCTGAAAAAGCTATACCCAAAGACTTGTCCCCAGTATGGTCAGCAGACGAGACACCACTAGATCTTAACATCTCATGGATGAATAAAGTCGGGTAATATTAAATTTCTTATTGAAGGATGACTAATCTCTCCTTCCCGCCATCATAACGTTTGGCCTCTTGGGAAAATCCTCAACATTGTCAGTCCAATTGCAATTGTAGCAATCAAACTCTCCAAAAGTTATTTTCTTAATAAAGAGGAACTCACGCTTCCCTTTCTTGCCATAGTTATCTCATGCTCCATTGGGGAATGAACACTTAGCCCACGCAAAAATGCAATAAAAGCCAGAGTCTTTCCCTCCTTCATGGTTAAATTTCATGCGAAACAAAAACCAAAATTCTTTCAAGTCACAAGGAAAACCTAGAGCCTTCATGCTCACAATACAACCAATGATGGCGGCGTACCCATTGGGAGTAAACTGAGCTTGATTTAACCCTGTTAAGTAATATAGCCCATACTTGTGGTAATTTGGAAACTTAAACCCAATGGTAAGATACGATGCGAAAATGGTCATACATCATGTTGGCAGTTAGTGGATTTTGTCACTAGGCCCCGACATGATAGTCTTATACGCTGATGGTATGTCAAACTCTTTCCTAAAAGAGGCAGTTGTACTATATGAAAGATGCGAACACAAAATCTCATTAAAGGCTATAAATGTCTGAAATATATGTGTAGGGCGCTCATGCTCCTCCTCATTATCATTATCGTCATCTGATATCCTAACCAGATTGTTGTTTCCAACAACATGCTCCTCGACAGTGCGATGAAATGACAAAAGAAATTCTATCAAACATCACTCTAAACACTGTATATTGGGAGAATCACCAACTACATCCAGAATTAGACCAGCCAAGAGTTGATACAATAAGGCGAGGAGATGTAAACAACATCTCACATGAACAAGAATGGGAAGCGCGCAAACTGATGTAATATCTTTCACAATATCCGAAATTCATAAAAGAACAAGTACAAGCCATTACCTTAAGAAGTGGGCGTGCTACACAATCACCTCCGCTACCAGTTCAACCATTTGAAGAAATAATTCCACAATCAGAATACTTTCAACAAGAAGTTGAAGAGTTAAAAGATGGTGTTGAGGAAATACTGGCACCAGTACAGAAGAAGGCACACGACCGTCCAACAACATTACCACATCCACAAAAATTGCATAAGAGAACAACAGAAAAGACATACAAGACGTTCTAAAAATCAATATAAAGGACTTCAATTGAAATATCCTTGATAGATGTTATCCACTATGTACCAAAATATGAGAAATTTGTGAAGGACCTAATCACAACAAAATGGAACATCGAGAAAGTTAATTTGTTGCAATGCTACACCACAGGAAAGGTTAAGCCACCAGGACATTCATGCTGTAAAGCCCAAAATTTGGATGAAGACCTTCAACAAATGCCATCAAATGATCAACAAGTTGCGAACAAGCATGTTTTCCAGCAAACTCAGCTGGAGACCAAAAAGAAAAATGATAATCAGGCGAAGCAAGTGGCAATGGATCAAAAGGATGAAGAGACGTCCAAAGGAGAAGAGACACCAAAAGAGAAAGAGAAACAACCTTTAGAGGTTACAACGGCAAGTGATGAAGTTAAGGAGAGTAGATCCAAATCAATTGAGGGTGCTCATATCGTGGGCAAATTGCAAAGATGATATGAAATCGCTCGTCATGTTGAGCATGGGTCTTTTGAGTGTTGAAACAGGAGCATCCCAAACCAAATTTGAGAATTTTGGTAAAACAGATTCAATATAGTATTCAAGAAAAATCGGGGACGAGTTCTCTAGGTACAAATTACAACAACAAGGCATTACCAAAAGTGAGAAAAGAGAACTATCGGTGTATGTATCTCACACTTCGGCGAGAACTTGGTGTGGTAGTGACTTTGTTTCCGAATAATTGGAATGTGAAAAGTCATGAGAGCTTTGCATCAGATGAAGTCTCATTGGTTGTTTTTCCTTAAGTTTGCTATTCTTTATTTTCTTAGCATGCTCGTTTTGAGCTCTACAAATTTTGTTCTTTGTTTTGGTGTTTAATAAAAGGTTGGCTTACCTTTAAAAAAATCATGTTGGAGGCGGTTCGTTAACACTCTTCCAATAGTAACAAGAGATGTCCGTGACTAGTAACAAAAGAAAATTAATGTAATTAAAAGAATACATCGGATAATATGAATACTTGAATGGTGAAGGATTACTATACTTTCTATTTATGACTGAAATTGGAGTAAGAATTCAAGTTGTGTACGTATCTGAGTGGCAATAATCTAGTCTATCGTAGTTCTTATGGATGTAATATTGAGGTTTTGCTTGTGTTTATACGAAAAAGGGTATTTAATAGGGTTGCTTGTTAGTAAAAAAAAAAAGGGTTGATTGATGTTATGTCGTAGGAACTGGTCTTTGTTTATAGAGGTATGGTTATTATTTATAAGGTATCTTTTAGGATAACATATTATTTATTTATGAGGTATGGTGTATTAATGAGGGCTTAATTGTCGTGTATATATATGACGTCAGATCTTATTGGCTCCGCTATTTAAATATTCTTTGTATGAGGCCGGTATCGGCTGCCCTGGCACGAGACTTTTTCTGCTCCGAAGCCGTATGTTCTTTTGTTGCTAAGGATCGCTCTCCCGAGACATAGAGTCGACTTTTACCATGGTAATTTTATGTGTCATCACAATCTAAATGTGTAATTGTATCAAAAAATTATAATTTAGGGGGCAAAATGTCTTTAACTCTTCAATTATATAATAAGTACACAAATACAACAAAAATTCCACATGTCCTGTTGTTGATGTCGTGATGTGTACTCTTGTAAAACTAGTGTGACTTGTTGTATAATTCAAGGTTTAAAGAATTGTAGTTCATAATCCGTTTCATATTTAAAGCGATCGAATCCGTTCATTACTACAATTAAAATAATACATTGGAGAAGTGAGCAATCCAACCACCATATTTATCAAAAAAAAATCCAACCACCACACGCCTAATCCAATAATATAATATAATATTATAATACATTAGAAAACAAAGATATCTACAGAGTACACGTCTCTAACTTCAAATATTTTTCACAGAGAGAGAGAGAGATGGCGAGCATTACTGTTCCTCCTATGCTTACTTCCCCTCGCGACGATGCTATACAACTCCACCGTGCTTTCAAGGGTTATTTTCTTCTTGATCTTCATATTATTGTTGTTACCTTTTCTTTTTTATGTATAAAGTTGTATTGGCTATGTTGTTACTTTATACCTTGATCGATCAATCATGTTCACTTTTACCCTTGTCACTAGCAAACGCGCCAATCGCCATCCATAAGGCTCTTTTCAAGAAATCTCAGTATTTCCTGAATTTCTTATTTATGTCACAAGAGATATTGTTTAGAAAATTATATTGCTCGACTTGAATCCACAAACTTCATGCCCAATTTTCTGATTTGCATTTTATGTAGCCATTATTATTATTGATGGGTTATATATATATATATATATATATATATATATATATGTGTGTGTGTGTGTGTTTGGAGGTCTTTCTTCAATTATTATTGGTCATTGGCATTTAGGACAACATCATTCTGTCTATTTTGTGTTGCATTAACTCTTGCATTCTCGCTCTGTCCAACATCCTCTATTTCCTGAACTCATTTCCCTTTCTTGCCTTTATTTCTGATCACCAATGACAAAGAAAAGGGACCAATTTACCAATTTAGTGGACGTTTTTGGTGACCTGCCTAATTGAGGGACGAAAATGGTGAGGTAGCCAAATTAAAGGACTAAACAAATTTAAACCCGTTAATAAACGATTAACCAACAAAGCAATACATGTACCAACTCGGATCATTCTCATGGTTAATTTTGTACATTTTATCATCCTATGGTTCAAGTTTATTCTCTATTGTCTAATGCGAAAAGTTCCATTACATTTCTACTCATTGACCATTTGCATACGAATGTGAAGTATAAAAGGCCTCTAACTGTTATCTGTGTCAGGTTTTGGGTGTGACACTGCCGCAGTTATCAATATCCTTGCACATAGAGATGCAATGCAGCGTCCATTAATTGAGCAAGAATACAGAACTATGTACTCTGAAGAACTCAGCAAACGCATTGCTTCAGAACTTAGAGGTGATGCTGAGGTATATATATTATATACTAACTGCGTATCAACCTGTGATCTTTTATGCTAACTTGTTTTGGTTATATTACTGAAATAATTGCATAACTTTACAAACTCTAGAATTATTTTTTGTCTTAGGGAAGTATATCAGTAATAGTCCTTGGTATTTAAATTGATGTTTCTGTAGTTATTCAGACAGTAGCATACATTTTTGTAATAAGAATAAACCTGGATTAGACAATTACACGTTCATGTTTATATGGAGGTTTGAGTCCTATTATTTTATTATGATATATATCATCAAATGGTTTCAGAAAGCAATTTTGATGTGGATGCATGATCCTGCTGGAAGAGATGCCACCGCTGTGAGGGAAGCTTTAAAGGGGGCCACTGTTAGTTTAAAAGCAGCGACTGAAGTAATATGTTCTCGTACTTCAACACAGATACAACACTTTAAACAAATCTACCACGCAAAGTTTCATAGTTACCTTGAAAATGATATTGGATATCAAGCATCTGGTGATCACCAAAAGGTTCTCTCGTTTCTTCCTTCCCCCCCCCCCCCACCCCAAACCAAATGCCCATAGGGTCTTTTTAGCTGCTTCTGGAACTAGCGACCTTATAAATCTTGTGCTTGAATATAACACATATTTTTGTGAGTTACTAGTTTAAGCAGCGATGTGTTAAAGCTCTTGATATTAGGCTCAGAGTCTTGGGAAGTGATGGATACTTTTATGGGTACTGGACCAGACAAACATGATAGACTACAATCTCTTCTATGTTCGATTTTTATTTTTTCCTTTTCACAGAAAGAGGTAGTTGGAATTTTTTTGTACTCAAATGTCTGGTACCTATCCAAGTAAGATCTCAATATGTAACAGCAAAGGTTTTAGTTTGGCCAGCGGTCTGGTACACTAAAAAAAGCTTAGAAATATTATTTGTGGCAAAAGTTATAAATCAGACCGATGGAAGTATTTAACCATAATACCAGAATCCATTGACTCCATTGTCGTTTTAGAAATGATTGATTAAACAAGTAGTACTGGACAACAACTTCGTTTGTCTTATGCTATTAGTAAGTTACTTCCTTTGCAGTTACTGCTGGCCTATATTAGTAAAATGCGTTACGAAGGTCCAGAGGTCGACAGGGCATCAGCAGAATATGATGCTAAATCTCTCTATAAAGCTGGGGAAAAGAAGTTGGGAACGGATGAAAAGACTTTTATACGCATTTTCTCTGAAAGAAGCCGCGCACATCTGGCCGCGGTTTCCTCTGCTTATCATGGCATGTACGGAAACTCACTTGAAAAGGTAGAACTTGGCTTTGCAGGAAATATTGATTTTATTGTGCTTTTCTGTCTGTTGGTTGAATTATTGTATGTATCTTTGCAGGCCATAAAACGTGAAACGTCAGGGAACTTTGAGTTTGCACTTTTGACCATTTTGCGTTGTGCAGAAAATCCTGGGAAGTACTTTGCTAAGGTAAAGTGAGATTACATGCTTCATATTGTCTTCATGAGGAACAATATTGTGTCATGTTTCACTTCATGTGTAGGGTAGCTCTGGGCCTTCTTATGGCTGTTTTTTTTTTTTTTTTTTGTATGTGGTCATTTTCACGTTTTTTTAATACCCTATGCCTGTAAATAAGTTTTTGATATTTGATATTTCCTTTGAAATAAAAAAACTTCTGTATTAGAGCGGCTACTTACATAGAAACATCTCGGATCGTTGTTATTGCAAAGTGCAAATTTTGATTTAAATACATGTGGTCCAGATTTTTGTTATAGAATGTTAAGTTTATAAGATTTGTCAAAAAACATCGTTCTTACAAATTTCAAATTTATTGAGATGTTAATTTATATGTTTTGTGTGAGGGCATTCTGCGAGAAAAGTTGGATTAATGGAATTTCAAACATTAATGCAATAAAATTGATTTTGACCACCAAAGAGCTTGGGTAATCTATGATATGACAACCGCTGTATGCAGCTTATGCTGTACCATTTTGTGCCTTTGTGGAATTACGAAGTTGTGATATATATGAAGTACAATCTTATAACAAACCAATGAACTGTTTACCAGTATCTCATGAAATGATGAACATTTCTTGGAGATGTACTATATATCTGCAATTTCTTATTCTGGGAACTTCCTCTTTCTCTTCACCTTGTATCGATTACCCTATAATGTTGCCTAATAAATATTTGAAGGTGCTGCATAAAGCTATGAAGGGCTTGGGAACTAATGATTCTACGCTTATACGAGTAGTAGTGACAAGAGCAGAGATCGACATGCAATATATAAAGGCTGAATACCAAAAGAAGTATGGGAAGTCCTTGACTGATGCCATTCATTCCGAAACATCAGGACATTATAGGACGTTTCTGCTTTCTCTTTTAGGAGCCACTCCCCGTTAGTTGTGAAAAGCTGTGATCCGAGAAGAAGAATGGAGTCTCTATTGATGTTAATTATGAAGCACTATGTATATGTGAGAGGTGAAGTTTAGTAGTAAGAGTAAGACTCATGAATTCTTCAAGTCTATCTTTTGTAATAATATAATATATGTGTGAGTTTGTGTTTGATTTAAACATCTGTATATTGGTCGAAAGAGGCAGTTTATTTTTTGAAAAAAGCAGTTGCTGTACAAATAGCAAAATATCATCTTCTACCTGTGAATTGGTCGGGAAAACCAGTCAGACGTCACTCGGAAATCAGAATGATCTCGGAGAAACGGATTGTTTGAGAGTTATATAAATATGTCGCTCATGGTGTCCTGAAAAAGCGGTTGGTCCAGATCTAAATAAATAAAACATAGTTGATCTATACGTGTCACGATGTAGATCGTTTTTTTTTTTTGATGAATAATTAATGCCATTAATATTAAAGAATAATTAACAAGAGATATGATAATCCTCCTCACATACTAACAGGAGAAGAGCAGAGGCTAGGAAAAGAAAAGAAAAAAACAAAGCAGAACAATTAACTTAGAAGATTTCTGCGTACAGGATTTCCGGGAAAATTCGACCACTCCAGTTATTTGTCATACCCCATCGCGCAACTTTATGAGCATCACAATTAGACGTGCGCGGAATGTACAAAATTTGCCAAAAACAAAATGAAGCGCTGAGGGATCGTGCTTCCAAGATTTCAGCGCGACAACTCCAGTTGATTGGTTCGTTAACAAGATTGATTTGGTGAACCACATCCTCTGCGTCGCATTCAAAAATAACAAGTTGGATATTGAGACGTGCTGCATGTTTCATTGCGAAGAGGACGGACGTTGCTTCTGCAGTAGTAGCATATGTTGCCCATCCACTTTCAGTTTCAGCATGAGCGCAAAGACCATTATGATTACGAGACAAAAAGCCCATCGCCATCTTTCCCGAATTGATATCAAAGGCTGCATCCGAGTTTATTTTAACCCATCCAGGCGATGGTTCGATCTATTTACTAACAGCATCCTTCTTTACAGAATAAGGATACTTGTTGACTTGGCAGAGCTCATTGGTTAGGCGGTTAATAGTGTTGAAGAAGTCCTCCTTATCCCGCGTCTTTATGTTATGGACAATTTTATTTCTCCTGTCCCAGATTTGATGCATTGCAATGATCGAGAAAGTGGTAAATTCAAACCACTCTTCCTTTGGCACCAGCTTTGAGGTTAGTGAGATGAGAATCTTGATTCAGTCCAAGAACTCAAAAGTCTAAAAAGGAGAAAGACGAAAATTCCATTTAGATTGAAGCCAAATTTGTTTAGCCAAATCACAAAAGAGAAACAAATGAGCAACTGATTCAGCTGAGGATCCACAAATAAGACAATCTAAACTCTCAACAGAAAACATCACATTAAGGCGATCTTTAGTTGGCAATGCTTTATAAATAATACGCCAAAGAAACAATTTATAACGTGGATGAATTGCCATCGACCAACAATCTTTAAGAATGGGAAGTATCAACGATGTTTCTGAACCGAAACGATGAGGTTGATCCGTGAGATAGGCGGATTTTGTTGTGAAGGCTCCTTTCCTAGAGGGAGTCCAAAACAAATTCCTAGGTTCCACTGCGGGAATAATACGAATCTTGAGGATTGCTTCCTTGGTAGACTAGTAAAAAATGGAGGATAAGATCGATTCATCCCATAATGCCTGATTATCAATCATAAGAGAGCCAACGTTAGCATAACAAAACATTAGATTTTGAGGAATTAAGGAATAAGAGGGAATGAACGATGGGATAGTTGGGATCCACGGGTCCTCCCACGTGCGAATATCCGAATGGATTGACACTCTAAAACATGCTCCTTTATTAATCAAGTCTCGGACTTTGACAATGCTACGCCACTGTGGGGAGCAGGCATGGAATTCCTTGTAAGTACTCCGAAACTGATGACCATTAAGGTACTTAGAATATAACAGTTTTGACCACAACGTTCCATTTGGGTTTGAAGCCATTTTCCACGCAACTTTTGCAACATGTGCTCGGTTCATATCAGAGGATCTCCGAAGGCCTAAGCCACCTCTAGATTTTTGTTGGGATAATCTGTCCCATGCCACAAAGGGGATCGATCGGGAGTTGGCATTACTAGACCACCAAAAATTTCTGAATTTTTCATCTAACTCCTTACACACCGCTGATGGGAGCAGGCCTGATGTCATTAAATAATTTGGAGCATCTTGAGAAACAGATTTCAACAAAATGAGTCGTCCCGCTTGAGATAAGTTCTGGCCTTTCCATGCGGATAGTTGCTTGTTAAGTTTGTCGAGGAGTTGTTGGCATGATTCCTTAGTAATGCTCAATTTGCAAAAGTGAATACCCAGGTGGTTAGCTTTGTGGTTGCACTCTTTGAATCCCAAAATATCCAGAACGTTTCGTTTTGTCTCAATATTCACATTGCGGCTAAAGTGGACAACCGACTTTTCAAAATCGGCATTGAGACCTGACCACAATTTCAGTTTGTCTAAGCACCGAACCACAACATTAGCATCATTAGAGTTCGCCCTACATAAAATGGTTAGATCATCGGCAAATAAAAGGTGGTTGATCCAAGGAGCATCTCGAGAGATCTTAATGCCTTTGAGGCATCCACTACTTTCCTCTTTTGCAATGATCCTGGACAACAACTCAAAGTAAATAATGAACAGGAAAGGAGAGACGGGGTCTCCTTGACGGGTGCCCCTAGACGGGGAAAATAGTCCGAAAGGAGAACCATTCACGAGAACAGAGAACGACGCCGTAGAAATACATTGATGGACCCATTTGACAAAAATTTGATCAAAACCAAGGGACTCAAGGATAGAACAAAGTAAAGACCATTCCACATGGTCGTAAGCCTTTGCAATGTCAATTTTAATAGCCATAAAACCTTTTGCGCCCTTTTTGTGATTCAAGTAATGCATAATTTCATGAGAGATCGCAGTATTCTCCGCAATTAATCTATTAGGGACAAAAGCAAATTGGTACGGGGATATGATCTTCTCAAGGAGGGGTTTAAGGCGCATAGCTAAGATTTTTGAAATGGTCTTATACGTAACATTGCAAAGACTTATTGGCCGAAAATGCTCCACTTTATTTTCTTTCTCGATTTTAGGAACTAAAGCAATGAAAGTATAATTCAAAGACTTGAGTAAAACACCATGTAAGAAAAAGTGGTTAACATCATTCACAACTTCATTACCCACTGTTTGCCAAAATGATTTGTAGAATAGGGGAGGAAATCCATCTGGACCAGGAGCAGAGTTAGACTCCATTGAGAAAACAGCGCTTTTGATTTCGGCACAGGAAGGGGCTGCACAAAGGCTCACATTATGCTCACTGTTAATAACCTTTGGAAATAAATTGTCCAGGTTAGACGGGAACGGTAAAACGCTTGAATTAAATTCTGAATAAAATAATAAGCAGAAAAAATTAACAAACCCCTTACCAATACCTGCCCAAGTCGAATCCATGGTGTTGTCAAATCTTTTAATAGCTAGGATTCGATTCCCGTTGCGGTGGAAAACTGTTGAGATATGGAAGAATTTTGAATTCGCATCCCCTTGCTTAATCCATTTGACCCTTGATTTTTGTCTCCACATGTCGCATTCCATTTTTAGCAAGAAATCGAGGTCGGACTGGAGAGATTTTTCAGCACCAATATTCAGACAAGTAGGTTCAGCAGATTGTAAGAGATCAATCTTGTTGGTGGTAGCCAGAATGTGGGATTTAATTTTACCCACTTGCTCACGGTTCCAGGTTTTTAAATCATGTTTAACCTGCCTACTTTTTGAAACGAGCAAAAACTGAGGGGAACCAAAACAATGTTTTTTCCACGCATTTGTAACCACCTGCCCACACATAGGCATTTCCAGCCAAAATGAGAAAAACCGAAAAGGTTTAGGTCCCGTCTCTGAAAATGGATTAGTGTCAAGGAAAATAGGTTTATGGTCCTACTTCAGAGCCGTACGGTGTTGAATGGTGGCATGATGGAACATGTTAATCCATGAATGGTTGGTCACCGCTCTATCGAGGCGTTCTTGAATGTTAGCATCACCGATTCGTTTATTGTTCCATGTAAAGGGGCTGCCACGGAAGCCAATATCAATAAGGTTACAGTCCACGAGGCCTTTGGCAAGGTGTGACAAAGAAGTTGATGGGAGGAATCTCCCACCCTTTTTTCCACTGGGGGATTTAATGTCGTCATTGAAGTCGCCAATAATGCACCATGGTTTAGATTGAGAATTTGCAATAGTCAATAATTCGCTCCAAAATAGATTTTTCAAAATAGGATTGGGATTGCAGTAAACAGTAGAAAGGATCCAATCACTATGAGAGTCAGCGAAGGAGACAAGAGCAGAGATTATACTACTAGAAGAAGAAAGAATGGAAAGATTGATGTCGTTGTTCCAAGCAAGACAAAGACCACCTGATTTACCCAATGGAGGGATGAGGAAGTAGTTAGGAAGAGAAAATGAGGTGAGAAGAGAGACTAACTTGACTGCTTTGGAGGTTTTTGTTTCACAAAGGAAGAGAATATGAATATGAGGTTTTTGAATTTTGAGCAGAGCCTTGAGGGCTCGTCTCGCCATGAGACTAGCCATCCCGCGACAGTTCCAAGCTGCCTAAGATCTATGGCGACCAATCCTCCTATCTCGTCGTCCTCATCCTCAGTTGATGCCACCGAATTTCGGCAAGTTATCGGGGGTCTACAGTATCTTGCTATTACACGCCCCGACATTGCATTTTCCGTTAACCGCTTGGCTCAACTTATGACTTCTCCGTCTGACGCGGATTGGACCGCTCTCAAACGTGTCCTTCGCTATCTTAAGGGTACTTTTGCTTTCGGTATTCTTTTTCGAACAGAGAAGTCTCTTGCTCTCACGGCCTTCTCGGATTCGGACTGGGCCGGCGACACTAGAACCGGCACCTCTACTTCGGCCTATATTATTTTCCTCGGTCCCAATCCGATCTCTTGGTCTTCTCGGAAGCAAAAGGCCGTTGCTCGTTCTTCCACTGAAGTGGAGTATCGTGCACTCGCTACTGTCTCAGCCGAAGTACGTTGGCTACAACATCTCTTTGGCGAAATTGGTCTCCCGCTTCCTTCGTCGCCACTTATTCACTGTGACAACATAGGCGCCCTTCGTTTGTCTCTCCATCCAGTCCAACACTCTCGGATGAAGCACATCTCTGTTGATATCCACTTTGTTCGGGACCTTGTTAACAAAGGACTTATTCGAGTCTCTTATGTTAACACTCTCGATCAACTTGCGGACTTTCTCACCAAGCCCCTTGCTCGCTCTCGGTTTTGCCTTCTTCGTTCCAAAATCTCCGTTGCTGATGGAACGTCCATTTTGCGGGGGCGTATTAGATAATATTATTATTAGAATATATTCTTTTCCTTATTTGTAATTATACTTTCCTTAGTTCTTAATTAGCATTTATTCTTTTTCTTATTTATAATTATTCTTTCCTTAGTTCTTAGATAGAATTTATTCTTTTCCTTATTTGTAATTATACTTTCCTTAGTTCTTTTTGTAACCTATATATATGTTGTACTCATGATCTTTTTGTAACCTATATATATGTTGTACTCTTGATGAATAAATAATTCACTTCCATTTACATTATAATCCTTATAGTTTAGTGATGTTGATGGACGCTCTGAATCTTAGAGCTTTCCTCCATTTTAGGTGTTCTGTTTCCAGACCTGCATACAAATAACACCCAATTGAGTCACCAATCACTTTTGCAGATTGTGAAGTCATGAACTTTGCTGGAATTCCTTCTGCTTGAACCCAGAAAACTGCCTCTTCGAATTTTAGATCCTTGTACGCCAGGTTTTCGTTCCACTCTAGTAGCACAAGAAGAGATCCTTTAAAGTTCCATGGTGATGAGTCAATGATGCGTTGGGCTTCTTTTTTGTCAGAGAAGACAAAGACTAGAGCATTTTTTCCTATTTCATTAATCACACAAGTGCCTGTGATGTTCCACACTTTTGTAAGAGTTTCTTTCGCAGCAGAAAGGTTTAGATGTTTAGAGGAAAAGAATTTTCCAGCTAGAGTCATTTTAGTTAAAAATGGAGGATGTATTAATAGTGGGTATTGGGAGAAATTCTCCATAAATAATGGATTTGGAGACGAGAGGTCAAAGAGAGGACTAGCCACTGAGAGGAATGCAGAAGCGAACGGGGACAAAGCCAAGAAGGATAAGGATATTCTACTCAAAGGAGAGAGAACAGGGAGATGCCGTCATGTAGATCGTTGATTACCCACCACAAGTCACATTTTCAACTTCGATTATTTTAAGAAAACTTAAAACACAAATATCGATCATACTTAGTAGAAGTGTAGAACTATTTTCCAAGTTATGAACACGGAAAGTTTGGACCCCCGAGACTTCAAGTTCTTGTATGAGGACCAAGAATCATGTAAATATTCATGGTAATATAGATGTCGAGCTACACAATAATAATTAGTAGAGGTGCTGCAAATTAAATTGGACTTATTCAGATGTTTCTAAAACTATAAGATATTATTTGTAAGGGTAAGAGTTATTAAATCTCCTAACCTTTGGGGGTGTTGCATTTTGTTCCCTAACTTATTATTTCGTACAACTTTCTTCAACCTTTTGAAAAATGTGTAACTTGCCCAAGTTGTTGATCATTAGTTCATTTTAAACACATTTTAGGTATGTGTCTACACTATCGACCTAATTTTTTCCTCAGCGGATAAATTGGATATTTTTCAATAAATTAGTGACAAGTTGTAAAAATTAATAGGTAAGGAAGTAACATGCAAAACACCCAAGAGATGGGATTTAATGCGTTTTACACTTTTACCTCTTTTGAATTTTACATTTTTGTATATTCACAGCACTGCCTTACAGCTTAAATTTTTTTATCTAGGTGTATACGTAACAAATACTGAAACATTCCTACAAACTTCACGAATAGAATTAGATTCTATTAAATGATTCACTGCATACTTACTCTCATAAGTTAACATACAAATACTGAAAACATTCCTACAAATTGCACCAAGAGCATAGATTCTATTAAATGATTCACTGGATATCTACTTACTCACAAATACAAAAAGAAACTATGGTTACAGAACTAAATAACCTAATTACACTTATTTAAAAAAAAAAAAACCTAATTCGATATAGTAGTCTTTTGATGATATGGAGGATTTTTAATGAGCCTTGGCCTATGTGAAAAAGTTGGGTTGAAGGGAAGTGAAGTCCTTTGGTGTGCTATAATTACGACACCTCAAAAATATGAAGATACATTTCACAATACACGAAATTAAGAGGACGAGAAGGCAATTCTCACTCGGTCCGTAAAGCTAAAGAATATGTCGAGCGATGTTCGAACGACTCGATCCTAAAAAGATATAAAGTCGTGTCGGAAGGCCCGACACGACTCGAGACAAGACAGCGTCGACCCGAAACGACGTGCCACGTCGATCCTAACCAACGTAGCACGTTGGGCCACGTAGGACCCCAAAAGGGGGCATGTCGATTAAAGAATCAACGTGCCACGTCAACTGGGAATCCGACGTGCCTTGGCACGTCGGTTCAAAGATCGACGTGCCACGTCAGACGCACATCGAATTGGCATGTGCCACAATGGGATGTTGACCACTCCATCAGTTACTTGACCAACGTCTCATGTCGATCAAGCATTGATTTCACTGGTCAACGGCTCATATAGCCTACATTGAGGGTGGTCCCTATACCACAAGGCCTCCCCCTCGTCTATAAATACCCCCTTATTTCTCCATTTGAGGGGTTGGATTTTTGGGAGCTCAAGGGTGTGTGCTTTCTCTCTCTAGAAAAACAAGTCAAACATCTACATTAACTAATAAGTTGGCATGTCAAACCTCTTAAGGTTGATGAATTCGCTTCTTAAGGCACGTCAATTTGTGGCACGTCAAACAAAGGCACATCAAACAAAAGTAAGTCAAAACAATGTACTTCAACCATTTTGCCTCTACTTTACCATAGACATCGATATGTCAACAATTGGACTAAGTACGAGATGAACTTGACTCTCAAGTCAACCATATGAACTTTGACTCGTGATTTGACAACTTCGTAGTGCAAATCACTCGACGTTCAAAAATCGAGCCTCAAAGTGAGATCGATGAATATAAGCACCGGTAGATCGCCTAAATGATCTCTAAATGAGACTAACACCCTCTAGAGTTAATTCTACAGCCGTCAGGACCTCGTCTACGAGACGTACACCCCACGAGGTTGTCTAACCAAGCCTAGCGGGCTAGTTAAACGCATACATATCTAAGACCCCAGGCGAGCACAATTGAATTAACAACGCAATGCAACATCCCTGAAGGAACTCAACAACGCAATGTTCCAATAATGAGCAGGGCAAAACATTCAACGCCCCTTAGGAATAATCTCTGGTGGAAAACACATGGACTCAAGACCCCATAGGTTTAACACATCAACAATTTGAACAACTGATGAACATGGTAAGCGAGCATATGGAGAACAACTGAGTGCCACCACCACCAATCCGACTTACAAAGATAGTTTGAACTGAGGATCATTCCTAGGATTCGAGCCCAAGAGGTCGTTCTCAAGGAGAAAGAACCAATAATATGGCTAGTCCCTCCGAGGATCAGCGACATCCTCGTGGTAGACAAGTTCGACTGTAACCATCACCGTTATCTTCCTCTACCTCAACGGCATGTATTGGATCACGTGAAAATCATGAAAACAAAAGCGAGATGCCATGGTACGCCAATAGGTCAGAGCCTTTGCTCCACGAAAGAAGGAAATGTGATCCACCTAGAACAGCTTCGCCTAACCTCAATACAGGGAGGACTTTTTAGGCTGAGGATGAATTCATCAATGTTGCATCACCATTCTCTCCGGAATTGCAACGTGTCACGCTTGGGCGTGGACGTGAAATCCCTAAAGTGCCTACTTATGAAGGCATAAGAGACCCTAGTGCTCACTTGCACCTCCTTGACGGAATGCTAAACTTGGGAGGATATAGCAGAGTTATCCAAGCTCGACTGTTCATCATCACTTTAGTCGATGTCGCACAAGACTGGTTCTCGAGGACCCCGCCTCTCACGATTCACATTTATGATCATTTAAGGGATATGTTCAAATCTTAATTTTCCACTCAAAAGCACACTCAGTTAGCATAAGAGTACCTCAAAACTATCATTCAAGGAATAAATGAATGAACTAGAAATTATATCAGACGGTTTAATACTTATATGCTAAGGGTTAAGATGCCCTTCGCTCAAGCTGTTGCTAATATTCTCTTCAACACCTTGAGAAATAGGTTTCTTGCTAACGAGCTATGAGGCAGAAACTGCAAACCATTGAGCAAGTCGATTTGATTACACAATGTGACATGGAAATTGAGGAGTGTTATAAAATGAGAAACTTTTGTGGTGACAACACTCAATGACCCTCGCCGTAATTGTAGAAATGATAAGAAAAGTAACAAGCGAGCAAGATCTCCCCGGCAAGACAAACTATCGCTTATTAGAAGCATACGAAACATATACGTCGTGGCTAAAAAGTAAAACCTCCTCAATACTCCATAAAAGGTCCACAAAACGGATGAAACACTCAAATCCAAGTTCTATTGCAAATATTATGAGTAGCATATTCACGATACTTCCAAATGTTGTGCACTGTATGCTGAGATAGAACGATTGATAAAAGAAGGTCACCTCGCAGAATACGTGAAGGGAAATAAGTAGCCTGACAACAGGAGTAAGAGATCTGACACCCCCTCACCAACTGAGAGGGCAAACCGAAAATCAAATACCTCAGAATGAGAAGATACTGATAATATGCCTATAAAGGGAATTATCAATATGATAGCAGAAATTCCCATAAGAGAATGGTCGAGGAAAAACAACCGCAAACACATGGCTATGCTAGAGCCAGATGCCTCAACGACGCGAGCCAAACTCTATGAGTTTTGTGCTATCAGACATTGGAAATCCCCCATCTTCGAATGTTGCAAAGAAGAGGGACCAAGTCACCTCCGCGAGTTCACTTTCAAAGTGAAACTCCGCATCAACGAGGTTGATTCACAAAAAAAAATATGATTCTACGTTCTTCCCTAAAAAAAGATGTCGTAGAGCATGCGGCCAAGATAGCCTTATGGTTCATGATGCATGAAGGTTACATGATCGCCAGAATCATGAAGCCAATCAACGTTGCTATGATCTCCAAGGGCTCAATGGGTGGAGATTCTAATACAACACGTACAACATTTTCACGCGACTTGGTGCAAGATAACTATCAACATGTGACCCATGCAGTCACAATGATTGAAACTATTAAGGATGCCCCCACCTTTGATAAGGCAGACGGGGAAAAACTTGATCCACAAGCAATGGAAGCAGCAAGCTTGAATTGTCCACATGTGGTGAGACTTGATATCGTCAACTACAACATCAAGAAAATCTTGATCGACAATGGAAGCTCGGTAATTGTCATCTCTTTAGATACACTAGAGCAAATGGAACTCAGTGATACTCATATGAAAACATTGGTGAGTCTACGTCGTTGGTATGGTTGTATTACCTACCCTCTTTGTCACCTCTCCTAAAATAAGGACTCATAAACTAGAGTACCTCATGGCCGATACACCATACGTGTACAACATCATCATTGGTCTCCCAAGCCTAAATGACTTTAAGGCAGTGGTGTCAACACAACACCAAAAGCTCAAATCCCCCACCTATAGCGGTGCGGGTGAAGTCTATGGAGACTACAAAGAAGCATGTGCATGCTACATAGCTTCGATTCAACTAGATCCAATCCTAGAGGTCAATGCGATCAATGATATTCATGATACGAGAAAAATGCTAGCCCCGTAAGGGTCGACTGATGGCAAAGATTTCGGTATCCTTTCTAAAAATAAGGGAAATATGCTAGCCCAACAAGAGTCGACTGATGGCAATATTCCCAAGGACAGTCGAGACAGAAATAACACCCGAGTTGGAGAACAAGTGACTCCGTAAAATCATACAACAACTAGCTAATACAACTAGAGATGAACCTATGGGTGAATCAATGGAAGTATGTCCTAAGGATGATAGTAAAATTACTCGCATTGGCACTACAATGTCAAAAGATGTGGAGCAGAAGCTTATCCAATGTCTTCGCGACAACATGGATATCTTCGTGTGGACATGTCAAGACCTAAAGGCATCGATCCATGAATTTTCGTACACATGTTGAATGTCAATCAGGAGGCAAAACTTGCCAGACAAAATAAATGCAAATTCAGTAAGGAGAAGAATGCAGCACCAAATCGAGAAGTAGCTATCAAGCTTGCCGCAAGTCACATATACAAAGTATGCTTCTCGAAATGGCTAAGTAACATAGTTCTCGTACCAAAGCCCAACTTAGATTGGCGCATGTGCATAGACTACACCGATCTCAACAAGCATTGTCTTAGGGATCCTTTCCATCTACCATGGATAGACTTGTTGGTTGACTCAATAGCAGGATGCGTGCTGCTAAGCATGATGGATGCTCAAAGCGAATTTAATTACATGCTGATGGCGACCTACGACACGAGAAAAATCGCATTTGTGACAGACAAAGGTGTATTCTGCTACAGAGTTATGCCATTTGGATTGAATAATTCAGGCGCCACCTTTCATAGGTTAGTGGTCAAAATGGTTTATGACCACATGGGTAAAACCATGGAGGTCTATATTGACTATATGCTGTCAAAAGCATCAATGCAGAGGATCATGTTGATCACCTCACAATTTTTTTCTCTATAATGAGACAATTTGGCATGAAACTAAACCCAAAGAAATGCACATTCGGGGTCAATGCAGGTAAGTTTCTTGGATGCATGGGAATCATTGTGCAATGCTTGGTCGGATGCATGACAACACTTGGGAAATTTATCTCCACCGCAGCTGAGAAAAGCTTACCTTTTTTCAAAGTCCTCAAGAAAGATTAGAACTTCGAATGGACCCAAGAATGCGAGAAAGCTTTCTTAGAGCTCAAATAATATCTTGGCTCCCCACAGTTGTTGGCTAAACCGGTTGAGGGAGAAACTTTATATCTCTACCACGCGGTATCTAAGTATGCACTAAGCACTATTTTGCTACGAATATAAGTCATTTTCCACCAACCAATCTACTACGTCTCGAAGGTATTCCAAACGGCAGAATTTTTAACTACCTTGAGATTGAGAAATTTGTGTTGGCTTTTGTCATGAAGGCATGAAAATTGAGCCCATACTTTCAATCACACCCCATTGTGGTGTTGACAGACAAAGTACTCAAGCAAGTGATGTCCAAGCCCGATACTATGACATACTCATTTAATGGACAATCAAACTCGGAAAATATGGTATTGAATACCGTTCGAGGATCACAATAAAGGCACAAGTCCTAGTAGACTCTATGGCCGAAACTCTAGGAAGGGCACAAATTCTAGAGGTACAAGTTGCCACTGTCAACATTGAGGAAGCCTCATGGACCTTGCACATTGATGGCTTGGCTACTAATACTGGTGGAGGCGTAGGTGTTTACGTAGGATTGTCGGATGCTAGAGAATTTGAATATGCAATAAGTCTTAACTTCATTGTGACTAATAACGAGGTAGAATATGAAGCTATTCTTGCATGTACCTCAATGGCAAGCTCATTAGTAGTAAAATGCCTAGCAGTCTTTGTAGACTCGCAACTTGTGACTATTCATTTCAATAGCTTTTATGAAGCCAAGGAGGACATGTTGATCCTCTATCTCAACAAGCTCAAAGAAGTTGTGAAAGCATTCACAATATTCACCTTCTGTCAAATACCAAGGAGTGAAAACATTAAAGCTGAAGCGCTTTCAAATTTGCTACTTCTACTGAGGTCTTTGTAGAGAGAAGAATCGTCTTACTAGCGATCGAGGAATCCGCCATAAGAAAGACTCGTTATCTCAAAACTCTGAAGAAAGTCGAGCCAACAATTCCTATAGTCTTAGAACCTTACTTGAAGGATGAAATATATCTATACCTCAAAGAAGGTAAGCTTCTGAGCGACTCCATCGCAGCACGAAGATTCAAATACAATATTCATCGCTTTACTATCTTATACAATGAGCTATACAGATTGTCGTTTGAAAGACCACTCCTAACGTGTTTACCGCCTCAACAAGCCGAAATGATATTGAAAGAAATCCATGATGAAGCTTGTGGCAATAATCCTGGAGGACTCTCCTTGGCCCAAAAGGTCTTACTACGCCAAAGTTACTACTAGCCAACCTTCCCTAAAAATGCTCTCAACCTCGTAAAACAAAAAATAAAAGCTGCAAATATTTTACCCACCTAAAACATGTTCTTGCATAACCTTTTCATTTCATGCAAACATCGTACCCATTTGATCAATGTGGTATGCACATTGTGGGACCATTTCACCAGCGAAGGGGTAAAAGAGATTCTTAGTTGTGGCAGTCAAGTACTTCAAGAAATGGGCCGAAGCACAAGCACTTTCCTCCATCACAAAGAGAAACATTGTTGATTTCATATGGCAACACATAATCTGTCGGTTCGTTATCCTTCGAGTGCTCATCTCGAACAATGGGACTCAACTTTGCAGGTCAGAATGTTAGAGCTTGGTGCAAAGATATGAACATCGCACAACGCTTTATAGCGGTTTACCACCCGCAAGTTAATGGTCAAGTTGGGAACACCAACAAAAAACTTGTTGAGTATCTCGAAAAATGCATGCACAAGTTGAAAGAGTCATGGATATATGCGCTTCCCAGAGTACTATTGGCTTATGGTACTACACCACGTACTTCAACGAGGCAAACACCATCTTCGTTGGTATACGATTTCGAAGCAGTAATTTTGGCTGAAATCTCCAGGCCAACTTAATGCATCTTGAACTACAATCAAGAAGAAGTGGTAGATTGTGCTTCGAGGACTTAGAGTTCATTGGCTCAACACGCGATGAAGCTCATGAGAAAATCAAAGCCTATCAGACTATGATGGCGAAGGCTTATGACAAGATATTTTGATTTAGACCGTTCCAAGTGGGGGACTTAGTCTTAAGAAAAATCAAACCACACAAGCGAGTTGGAAAACTCCAACCCTCATGGGAAGGACCATAAGATATCACTAAGGATAGCTCTAAAGTCTACTACTCCCCATAAGAAATGGATGGTCGTGATCTAGCATGTCCATGGAATGTTCAAAACTTGAGAAAATTCTACGCCTAGTACGACATGCAGAACCTTCCGTAGTTCATTTTTGTTTTTGCATTATCACATATAAGTGATGTAATAAAACAATGAACTACAAAGACTTGATTCCCAGGTGTACTTGGGATTCGTAGGAAACTTGGTCAAAAGCCAAGTGCAGTCTAAAAAATAAAATAAAAAAACGTTTCCCGTCTTTGCTATGAACCAATTTTGTGCAAAACACTTCAATCTTTTCTTCCCGAAAGGATTGAGAGAAGTAGCACGGCATGGCTAACAAGCTCTTAATCATCCATTTTTCGATGAAAAAAGGTTTAACTCCGCACTCAAACTTGAATCAAACGCCCATGTCGCTTTTTCAAGGAAAAAGAAAGGAGTAACACCCCATAGTTGGGTTACCTTCACACTCAAACTTTAATCAAACACCACTTTTGCTTTTCCAAGGAATAAAGGAAGGACTAGCACCCCATAGCTGGGCAACCACCCTACAGACCACTAAAACTTCAGATTTAGAAGTAAAAAATGCAAATACTACGCAAGGGCAAAAACCTTTGGAGTAAATTGCATAAAGACTACGCAATGGTGAAAATATTTGTTGCAAATACTTATTCTCGCTCAGGTTAACAAACTAGCAATGTTTCTCGTACGTGACATGTCATACAATACATGTCATACATGGCTATGGGTGCTCGATTCAGAATGCACGGATTGTAATGTAAGGGTAGCACTTGAGTGTGTAACATCCTAGACACATGTTTCACTCAAGATTGCGTAAAATCGAGCTAAGGAGTGGTAATACAAGAATGCGTAAAACCACATGAGGAATTGGTAGCACAAGATTGCGTAAAACCAACATGAGCAATTGGTAGCACAAGATTGCGTAAAACCAACATAAGAAATGGTAGCACTAGATTGCGTACAACTAAGTTACGCAATGGTCGCATTTGAGTATGTAACATCCTAGACCAAGGTTGTACACGAAATTTCATAAAACCACAAGATGGAAAGGTAGGACTTGAGGGTGTAAACCCTGGTTTCACTCAAGTATGCGTAAAATCATACAAATGAGGGTTAGCACTTGAATGCATAACATCCTAGACATATGTTGTATTCAAGAAAGTGTGTAACCTAAATGAAAGTTAAGCAGCTTTGGAAAGCAAGGAGTTGAAGACAATGTAGAAAGACCCACACAACGCCATACACGACACACCACGAGTTACTAACTGGTCTAATACCCTAAAAGATCCAATCTCTCCCTACACCCCTTACATGGTGTTTGATCTAGATCGAGCTTAGCGCTCATATAAAGCACTCTTCTAAAAACTAAGTCGTGCACTACAGGCTCACATACCTAAACCACCTACTTGGTGATACAAATAAGATCAAGTCTAGCTCATCTATACTACCAAGTATATACTTACCCTTACATGTTACATAAAGGTCACTGGTGGTACTATTCATTCAGTTATGTAATGCCTAGGTCTAAGAAACAAAATAACATCTCATCTACACACGAGGATTGATAAGACAACACCTCCTCCATTCTAAAGGATGGTTAAATTAACAACTCCTCCACATATGAGGATTCATAAAAAATATCTCCTATAAATTAAGAGGATAGATAAAGCTAAACAGTCATTAAATCAAGCATAATAAGTCGACAACAATAATTAAGAATAAGCAATGCTGAAAAGCATGTAAGACTTGTTCAAAGATTTATCGAGACTAAAGTGGAAAAAATGTCAAATGCATAGCATCCACAACACAGTCTTAACGAGCATAAGTAATATGTCTCAAACCTAAATTCCACCAATGGCACCAACCAACGTGCAAATATCCAAGCGTAACGCCACAAACTGGTGCAATATCAAATGGTTCCAACACCCACAAACATCATCCAACAATACTAAAGAATGTGCGGATAAACCGACACATACACCAACCATCAAGCCAACACGACCAAAATCCCAGATGAAACCTCAAACTGCAGGCTTACTCGTAGTGTCTACAAACATGTTCGTATTGATCCCC
The DNA here is from genome assembly GCA_948329865.1 of Linaria vulgaris. Taxonomy (NCBI): domain Eukaryota; kingdom Viridiplantae; phylum Streptophyta; class Magnoliopsida; order Lamiales; family Plantaginaceae; genus Linaria; species Linaria vulgaris. The sequence continues at coordinate 54,124,413 of OX415249.1, read as the reverse complement.
ACATCGGTCTCTCCCAGTACATGCAACGCGATCAACTACTTCTGAAAAGTAGGAGTGTCCACCAAACATCGGTAACTTTTCTTTTCACACACTTACTCTGAAACCGACTCACTAGTAGCTTGTGATCCCACAGTGTCCACCATAGTGGTGCTCGAATCAAATATGGTGATAATAGGGATATCATGTACGATGGAACGGGAATGAGAGAATTGGGAGAAAAATACCTCAGGGGTACCAAGTGCAGCAAAGAGTGAAGTTGTATGCGCCATTAGTAGCTCGGTGCACTCAGACAACACTAAGGTGCTAGGAAAAATCGACTTTGAACCCTTCGGCTCTGCATCACCTCCTTCAATTTCCTTCACATGAATCTTGTCTTCTCTAGCACGATCGGTTGTCTCAACGTCCATCGCCTCAGGATCTATGTCATCTTGTGAGGGGGCCTCTAGAAGAGCTTAGCTGGATGAAACACCAGGGACTGCTTTCTTTTCACGAAGGGAAGCCAAATAGTCCTCATGCTCCAATATGCACCTATAGTAGTAATTGGTTGACATGAAATTTGGTCCACCCTCCTTCAACAATGCAACATCTCCAAGGCATTCATTATAACCTTTGTTGATGTCTACTATAGCTCTCTCGCGTGAATTATGACGCCAGGCTCTAAGACCAAGAACTCTGAAGCAACTTCAACCTTGTGGTCATCACTCAATGGCTGACAAGTAATGTGAAGTAAGGAAAGTATACTACACTGTAACATGAGTACACTAATTCAAAAGATAAAGCTAACAAATTATTTCACTAAAAAAAACTCTTAGCGCTGCATGTCTTCTCTTGAAAGCTTGTATTTGTTCTCTCTTGGCAACGACAAGCTTAGCCTCAAGCATTTTGATGGTAACATCACGCTTCTCAAATTGTAGACGTAACTCTTGTATGGAATGAGTGCCAATCAAATCTTCTTCTAAAGTGACACTTTTGTTGAGAGCGACATCTAAAATACCATCCAACTTTTGTGGCTTAAGTATCTCTTCGTCCAAGCGCTCCTCACTAGCCTTGAGTCTCTTGCCATGAGCCCTCAAATTCTTATCAGCATTCCTTGCTGCAACAACCTCCCTCTGAACATAGCTCTTGTGCTCTTGATACTGAGTCAACATGCTATCATACTCGTTGATAGGAACTCTAGTGGATAACATGGACTAGAAGTGTAAAAGATACAACTAAGTCAATAACACCAATTAAATGTATTGATAACTAGAGTGATAGGAGTTGAGTAAAAGATAATTACCATTACATCACAATGGTATCGCCTCAATCCATATGGCCCTCCAATAGTGGCAATAGATTTTTTCTCATCCAATTGTGACATGATGCTACTTACATACTTAGAGCATAAGCATCGGTAAGTTGTTGGCTGGCCCCAGTTTGGTGCACAGTCGCATTATCTCATTGGTATGTCATCGAGGTCACCCTCGAGGAATGCGGTACCATAGAGAATGCACCAAATATCGAAAATAGGGCCCGTATATGGCTTAGTGTCTGCTCTCTTTTTCTTCCCATACTCGTTGGTGCCCTTTGCAGGCGCCTTCCCTTTTCTCATTGGCTTTAGCTTTGGCAGCAACCTTCTCTGCCAATGTCTTGGCCCTAGGGTCATAAAAAACAAGAGTGGGAAACTCTGTAGTCATGTGCGAGCGGTAACACGGACCATCTCTACCACTAGTATCTCCAGATGTGCTACTCAGCCTAACCTCAATAGTAGGTGGCTCAACCCCTATCTTGCATGGGTCAAGGCCATCTCCAACATGATCAACGCATATGGAAAGATCAACAATAATAGGGCAAACATCATCCTCGATTACAACTCTCACACGGCTAACACCCCGAGAACCACCCTCTCTATGTGGTGAACCCATCCTCTCAGTAGGATCATCAGATGCATGAAAAACATCAAACATCTCATCATTAGAAACCACATCACAACCACGACCTCTACCTCGGCCACCCCTATCTCTTCCACGAGAAGAGCGTCCACCTAAAGCCACCCTATCCTGAGCGGCAACATGTCTCTACTCGGGGGATCGATCCCTCACCATGCTTACTGCATGTGATAAGACAAGGTTTAACGACTCGCACAAAATTATCAAAATGTAAGTACAATATGCAAAGGTAAAGAACATATCATCATGTTAAAATGCATAAATATTATACCTAAAGGTGTTGTTCCTAGCTTCCTAGAAGATGAGAGCCCGCTGGCTCTCAATATCTCGCCTAGGCTAAAGCTGGTAATCTCTCTTTTCATCTCATGCCATCGTCTGAACTGTCTGGACAATCATCCACTTCACCAATGCAGTCACAGTTGTAGCAGTGAAATTTCTCAGGGACACTCTCCCTAATGAATAAAAACTCTTGCTTCCATTTTTTACCAAAATCATCACGAGCTCCATTATAGAACAGACAATTGGCTCTCGCAGAAGCATAATAGAAACCGAAGTAAATTCCACCTTTTTAGTTATAATTCATCCAGAACAAATACTAGAACTCCTTGACGCTACAAAGAAAACCTAGAGCCCTCGTGCTCACCACAAAGCCAACTATGGCGCCATATACGTTTGGAGTAAACTGAGCAAGGTTCAGACCAATGTCAATCAATATATCTAGAATTTCGGATAAAATGGGAAACCTCATCCCGCTCAACAGATATGAAGTAAAAATAGTAATGCACCCATCCGGTGGAAGATGCATGCGGTCGTCTGGACCTGGCACGATAATCTCATACCTCCGTGGAATATCATACTCAAATCTAAATGCTCAGGCATCCTACACGTTGGATGCAAACTATGTATCTTGTCAAAGGCAATCAAAGTCTGATAAATATGAGTTGGATGCCCATTCGTCTCATCGCATGCATCATCTACATCATCCTCATTGTTAGAAAACAACCCATGACTGTTGGGCTCCCAAACACGCTCCTCACACTCGACATCATCACCTACTCCACCAGAATCACCCTCTTAATCATTGTTGATATCCTTTGTACATGAGGTTAACTCTACACTATCTACATCCACTAACACCTTGTCACCCTCGCTAACATATCTCGATCCAGCATCCGACTCAGAGGAAATACCAACACGTGTATGGATATACGCTAACGGTAAATATTTTCCAATTCCCATAACTCTTAACTAAAGAAGATGGGTAGAGGTGGTCAATTAGCATAAGAGAGATGGTGATCAACCAAGCTCCCGTGGACCCCGAGCATCTCGAATGCCTCATAGGTGAATCTATCTCCCCTTAGCGGAGAAAAGTAATGTCGTCTCTCGTGAAACCTCAGGTTTAGAGAGCAGTAAGAGCGTCGATCACGTGAGTACCCAATTTTGACTTCTTCCTGCAATTCAAAGTGCATAACCAGTCAAAAAACGAGGTAAAACATATAAACACACAGTAATACAAAAAGTCAAAAGGGGAATAAATAAATAAAAACTGAAAAAGCCCCAAATCAACAAAGACAATGAAGCCCGTTCATAAACCACACTGCGCGTTAGTTAAATCCACGTCGAACGAATCGACGTGGCAACTCGGAATTCGGACCAACGTGTGTCACGTTGGTTGCAAAATCGACGTACCACGTGCCCACGTTGATTGAAATCGACGTGCCTCGTGGCATAATCCAACAACCCAAAAACGTGAAAAAAGTTGAGAAACGAGAAATTGGGATCTTACTTTTCAAATTTGTGGAGAAAATCACCCTAAAAAATCTAAGCTCTCCATACTCTCTACCTTTTGTGCACTTTCTCTCTAAAAGGAGGCTAATGAAGTAGGGAGTGGAAGACTTAACTTTAACTAGTGTAGCCCTTATGGGCCCAAAATCCACTTAAAGGCCCATTGCTTGATCCTCCTTATCTAGCCTATATTGTAGTGGCCCAATAAATTATCCAACCTCATTGGATCGATGACCTGCCGTTGGATTCAAATTTTTTAAAATAAATGTTTGCCTTTGGTCCCAAAGTTCTCTAACATTGCGGAAAATTAAAAAATTAGTCTAAAATGCTTGCTAATTAACAAGTGAGACTGTGATAGGATTTTGAGCCGTAACGCTTGCGTATGAGTAAGGTAATTATGCATAGCCTCTATTTAGTTTGAAATACGCTATAGGCTTCGAGCCCATCTCAAATTTGAGGACTTATGGTGTGCCATAATTATGACACCTCAAAATACGAAGTCACATTTTGCAGTACAAGGAATAAACAGGACGATAAGGTAATTCTCACTCGGTACGTAAAGCCCAAGAATATGTTCAGATGATGTTCGAACGACTCGATCCTCAAAAATGATATAAAGCCATGTCGGAAGGCGCGACATGGCCCGTAACTTTTGTTCTTCAAAATCCATTTTGTTCCTATAACATTCATAATAGAGGGCCTAGGTACTAGACTCCAAACATTATTTTTGGTGAATTGTAACAGTTCTTCTTGCATAGCATTGATCAAATAACTATCTTTAAGAGCTTCATTTACATTCTTAGACTCAATGAAAGACACAAAACAAGAAGCATTCTCAAAAGTACATGTGGTAGCCATACAAGTTCTTCAATTCAGAGATCATCCTCGAACGTTTCCTAGTTGCACTTGAACTCCAATTCTTTCCTTCTTTTGAAAACGCGTTCGAAAACTTGTGATGATCTAACCTATGTTAAATTTTCGTTCCTAGACATGATCACCGTGGAACTTGATTAATAAGTGAATAAAGGCAAAACAAAAATATTCACAGTTTTAAACCCAGGATGTTATAAAGTTTATGTGTCCAATGTTAACCCAACATTCAGCTACAATGTTGATCTTACATTGACCAAACAACTTGCACTTTCAAAGTTTGAGAGATTTTATGAAAAATGTTCGACACCAAATCGCTTAAGGTGGACTAACTCAAAAGAGCATTACATATGCAGCTTGACCTAATGTCAAGTTCTTATAAAAAGTACTCTAAATTTTTAGGTGCCAATTGTCTTTATCTTGCTTATCTTTGTTACTTGAAGTGTGTGCTTCCAATGAACTCAATGTTTTTGGCAATTCCCTATTTGATCTTGACATTAATTCATGGCATGGAGTAACAAACCACCCTTGATAAAAATATCCCACGCTAGTTACATGTATAGCTAATAAGTGATGAAATGCTTATTAGAAATTAGAAAAGGGAAACAGAAAGCAAAAACAATAAACAATGTAGCGGGTTATGAAAGCAATCAAAAGCATCAGGTACTTTAATTCTTTCTTTATTCTTGAAGCATCGAATGCTTGATAGCATTTCAGAACACTACCGTTTGGATAATCTTCAAGAAAACTATAAATAACTAATCAGTCCGAATTGAAAGAGATAAGGGAGAAGTGACATGGCAAGCCTTAACGTTCCTCCAGTGCCTACTTCTCCTCGTTACGACGCCATACAACTCCACCGTGCTTTCAAAGGTCATTTCTTTTTCTATGGATAATTTTTATTACCTACGTTTCTTTGTACTTTGACCATCATGTCCACTTCTAGCTGATATCTTTTGAACTAAACTCCTTATTTCTTTTTGAAATTTATGGATCTTCACGTATTTATATCTCACTCAATATTTTTAAATTTCAATATTGCCTGCAATCCTTGTAAAGGCTTTAATTAATGATAAATTGGTTTATCTCTTCAGGCTATAAATACTGTCTGTTGTCTCTTCTTGACTTGTTAAGTAAATTTTTTGCATTATTCTTCAAAGTTCAAACTATAACCGTTAATGAACTATATTAATAAATCACGGGGCCCCTTTACTTTCTCCGCAAAGCGATCATGTACCAACCCGGATTACTCTCGTTGTTACTTCCTTTTATTTTGAATTGACAAACCTTTTATCTTCTCTAGTGATTCAAATGCTTTATCTCGATTGTCTTAATGCATGCAAAGTCGCATGGTACATTTCTTAACACAGTCGATTTGCAATATGAGTGTGAAGTATTAAAGGCCTCTAGATGTTATCTCTGTCAGGTTTTACGTGCGATGCTGCTACAGTTATCAATATCCTTGCACATAGGGATGCAACACAGCGTGCATTAATCGAGGAAGAGTACAGAACTATGTACCCTGAAGAACTCAAAAGTCGCATTGCTTCGAAACTTGGTATCAAGGTATATGTGGTTTCCACGTATGAACCTGGGAACTTTTTATTTAATTCGATAAGTTTTGTTTTCCCCTCATTCAAGATGTAATATTTTGGATGATTATTAGAATTAAATCTCATAATATTTCTCTCTAGGAAGGTTGATTAGGGTAAAGTATGTATTAAATTAGGAGAGGGAAAGTATGTATAGACGGAAGTGTAAAGTCATCATCAAGTGATGTAAAATACAACTCAACGCATTTAACAATGGATACTCTTTGAAACCATGGATGAAAATTTCGGTTCGAGAGTACATTTCGGTTAGCTAAAAATTAGAAACATTTCGTAATATTTTGGGAACTTTTCGTCATGTTTTGAAGAATTCATAAAATCGTAGTTATAACTATCATGGAAACTACATGTATATTTCGTATCGGTGAAGTCAAAAACGGAAACGTTTCGGTATTTTTCGAGGAAACGCACAGAAATTTTGATCCATGTTTGAAACTTTCCAAAATATATATATATATATATATAGAAAAAACTATAGGAGGCGGAAGGTCCAGCATTTCTTTTTCGTTAAACTTTACAAATTCTAAAATTACTTTTTAACTTTTAAGTGGTGTTTGGGTAATTTGAGAGAAGTAGCATAAATTTCCTTAATTTAGAATAAACCGCACGCGAGTTATCCCTTCATGTTTACATGTTTGTATGGAGTTTTGGGTCCAACTATTTTATTAACATATAATATCATCAAATAGCTTCAACGAGCAATTTTGTTGTGGATGCATGATCCTGCTGGAAGAGATGCCACCATTGTATGGCAAGCTATAAGTAGAGACACATCTTACTTTAGTCTAAAAACAACGACTGAAGTAATATGTTCTCGTACTTCAACACAAATACAACTCTTTAAGCAAGCCTACTACAGAAAGTTTCATAATTACCTCGAGCATGATATTTTATGTCAAGCATCTGATGATCACCAAAAGGTTCTCTCTCTCTCTCTACATGCATGCCATCACATTGTTTCCAGAATCAATTCACTGAATTATCTTAAGTAATGATGGAGGAAACTTAGAGTACTCGACAACAACTTCGTTTATATCTTATACTATTTCATTTGCAGTTACTAATGGCCTATATTAGTAACATCCGTTACGAAGGTCCAGAGGTGGACAAAGCATCAGCAGAACATGACGCTCGATCTCTGTATAAAGCTGGGGAAAAAAGGTTTGGAACGGATGAAGTGACTTTCATACGGATTTTCACTGAAAGAAGCCGTGCACATTTGGCTGCAATTTCTTCTGCTTATCATCGCATGTACAGACACTCACTGGGAAAGGTAGAACTTGACTTTGCTGAAAAGCTTTTCTGTATGTTGGTTAAATTATCATATATATATATATATATTTGCAGGCAATAAAAGGTGAAACCTCTGGGAACTTTGAGTTTGCACTTTTGACCATTTTGCGGTGTGCAGAAAATCCTGGAAAGTACTTTGCTAAGGTAAAGCTAATATTAAATTATTCACATTATATTGATGAGGAAAAACGATGTGGCCATTTTTTTGTTTGGTTAATTAACGTTTTCTATGTTGCATTTATGATTCGAAAACCATTTATCCATAGATACTTTCAAAACGGCCTCACTTACGTGACAATCCTCAAATTGGACGGTCACACAGTCCAATCACAATTCAATTGTAATTAAATGAGGTTAAGTATATACATTCTTATATAACCCTTGAGTATTTAATGATTTACAAAATACCCCACTTAATGACCTAAATTATCAAATAGGTACCTAATCACCTTTTACATGTTAACCAAAAACTTATCTCTGAATTATCAATTTAATCTGATAAGAGTATATTTTTAATAAATATAAAATAGTTATAACTTAAAATTTTCAATTTACTATACTTACACAATTTTTGTTCCTTCTTCGTTTTTTTAACAAAAAAGAAAACATATATAACATTTTCCATCATATAGTGAAATGATTTGCATGGAAATTCCTAAGTTTATACCAATATAGAGTTTTTTTGGAATGAAAACAGACTCCGGAGAATGAAAATGTCGATTTTTTAGTTGTTTTTCCTTTATATATAATTTTTTTAGTTTGTTTTATATACAATGGTGAATGTCTAATTTTTTTCAAGTGAAGTTTCTGAACTATAATTTTCACGACACATCTTTTGGTTTCTTGTGAACTTTATAGAATAATATATTTGATTTATGGAGTAACTAGAAGTCCAACCATATATATATATATATATATATATATATATATATATATTATTTTGTTTTTTCAAACTTATCGTTCTCTTTGCAAGGAACAACACTTCAAGGCAATAAAAAAACATAAATAGAACACATCAGTTACGACCTAACAAAAATATAACAAACAAAATAGGGAGTTTTGTGAAATATGAGTATTTTAAGACTTAAGTTGAAAAAATTAAGTGTCTGTCTATAAATGACCGGCGGTTCAATATCTTAGACTTAAGATTTAAAGAGAAAGATTTAATTTGTAAATGACCGGCTAATCAGGTTATCCATGTGTGGATAAATTTATTAAGCTTTGAAAGTGGAACTGTATACTTACAGTCCCGTTCAAAAAGCATTTTCCCTTTCAAAATGTTTAGTCATGACGGGAAATTAAATCATTCTCATGCTTAAGGGACAAGGACGTAATTTTACCAACAAATATATCAATCCCCATCACCAAACAATCCAACTATAACTTAAATTAAATCATAAGGCATGGAGAAAGTTGGTGACTAAGCATGCTTTACTATTTACTCCTCATGATCTCTCTTATGGCATGCATCCCCACGAATCACGATCGTCACCATCAAACTCAAGGCTCTCAAGCTATCGTAAAAAGGGATTAACTGCCTTTGATCATGATCTTCTCATTGCATGTCTAGCAAATAAACTCTTCCCATCTCCCTCATAAATATCCTAAAGCTAATCAACTCTTTGAGCATATCCATGCAGTCCCAACGAGAAGTCTCAGGACATGAAATCTCATCATCGTGGGCCTTATCCTCGTAAGCAAAAAAAAGAAGCCCTTAGTGATCTACAAAGCACAAGATCGATTTGACTTTTATCGTCTCGTTAGTATGCTTTTGGGACATACGGACCTCCTAATGGTTGTACAACCTCAAGACATATCTCTCTATATGGTCGCTCTTTCCTTTTATAGATATCGGAGAACCCTCTCAACAGAAAGATCTTGATCGTAAAATCTCCACAAAATGTGTTTTGTCACTACAAGAAAACATAGCAATTGGATCCCTTTTTTATGCATGGAAAATTAAAATTCGATCCAAAATAAGTTGGATTAAATATTTTGGACCCATCCAAGTCAAATTCGATCCATAATAGGCCTGCAAAGAAAAAATGCGATCCAAAAAAAGCCCGCATTGAGTTAATTCGACGCAGCCCACAAGGCTGGGTCGAATATAAGTGATGCTGGCGTGGCATCACTTATTTTCGACGCAGCCTACATGGCTGCGTTGCAAATATGCCACGCGGGACATACTGGGTCGAAATAATTCGACCCATAAGCCATGTGGCGTCGAATTATTTCGACCCAGAACTTAAAAGGGAGGCTGAGATCCTCTCCTCCATTCCCCTACCCCACTACTCTCCTCCACTTTTTAGAAGCTGACATGTGTCCCATTTAAAAAAAAAACACTTTCTGCACTCCATTTCTTCCTCCCGTCACATTATTTCACTTCCCAAAAATATATGTATAAAGCTGAGCCAAGAAATCAAAGTCTCATGAATTAATTTTTTTTTTTCTTATGAATTCATGCGTTATAGTTGCTTTAATATTATTTATATGGTTACTTCAATAGTATTATATTTCTAGTCTTTTTATAGCTTTTCGTTTAGTTCTTTTTTTATTCACCTTTTTTTTTTGGTAAATTCTAAATTATAATTGTATCTTAATTAGCATTCTTTAATTACACGTAGAGCAGTCTATATCTTCTCTCTCATATATAGCCAGGTACATATGGATTATCGAAACAAATTTGATTAATCTATTCTTTATGCACTTTTGTACATAATTAATTAATCTAGTGATAATTTACTTTAAATTAATTTCCATTACAAATTATAAAGCTGAATCTTAGATCACAGATAGAAATAGATAAATCCATTACTTTCTAGTGTATGTAATAATTGCCTTAAATTAAGATCATATGATTATCTTATATAATATGAGATTTAAAAAATAAATAATCGGTTTGTCTTTTTTAAGCTGGCAAATGAAATTAGATTTATACTTCTACGTTCTAATTAATAATATGTGCCAAAATAATAATTGAATGTTCACTTTTTTAATAAGGAATATGATTGAAAGGTGAGATAAAATCCAATAAGTCAATAACGAACAGATGATGATTGCCTTGATTAGTAAATAGTAATTCTAATTAAGTAAACATAAGTTCCTTAGTAATATTAGAGAGGATAAAATATATGGGTGGGGATATACCAGAGGACTATCCTATTCCACTCGAGTCACCCCATGGCTCGTCACATCTATCTAGTAGTTCCCATGCGGCGCCATCGTCGACTGGAGCGGGAGCAGCATCGACCTCTCATGGATCGACATCGACATCGACACCAGATGTGGCAGGGCCATCAGCCCCCCCCCCCCCCCCCCCCCCGCCCCTTGATGATCCTTTGGCAGCATATTCTGATCGAGATGTAGCTAGAATATCGCGGGGTCAAAGTTTTGGGGCATGTGTTCCACAGAATGAGGATGAACGATTGTGGCTTAGATTCAATCCGGACACAGGATCGTTGATTGATGGGCCCAGCATTGCTGCATCTATTTCAGCCACTGTGAAGCAAAAGTTAAAGGGACCGTGGTTTAAGTCCAAAAGTAAAGCATAGCATGGAAAATTTTCGATGCAAGAGCTTTGCAAGGAAATAATTAGATGCTGAAAAAGTCACAGGTCAAAAACAATCGATGTAGAGATATTTTGATGGAAAATGAGCAAATTGCAAGAGATGCTTGCATTACAGCACAAAAGCTAGCACTTTTTTTACGAAAAAAATATATTTGGGGAGGAAATTATAATTATATAAGAGTTACAAAACAACTTCGAATTCAACTTTTATTTCACCACTAGTTTCAAGACACTTAATAGGTGCGTTCTTTCAAATCTCGTCGGAATTGGAGTAATGAAAGACGTTGGATAAAGTTTTGGGGAGGAAATTATAATTATGTAAAAGTTACAAAACAACTCTGAATTCACATTTAATTTCACCACTAGTTTCAAGACACTTAATAGGTGTGTTCTTTCAAATCTCGTCGGAATTGGAGAAATGAAAGACGTTGGATAAACATTATAACATTCAACACACTTAAACAATAACACTGTACCCTAAACCCTAAACCCTAAACCCTAAAGAACTAACTCTTATAAACAAAATCGTTGTTTTCATGCGTACAAGTTGCGAAACACCTACAACACTCATTCTTTTTTTACCATACCGTATGTTATTACAAATAAGTGTGCTAGTCCAAATTTTCGTAAAAACGGAATATCGAAACATGCTTAAAGAAGTTTTAGAAACTTCATGTCATTATGTAAAATATGCAAAGATGCAAAAACAACTATAAAAAACATACAAATTCCTTTTTTTTCACACAATTATCATCACAACATTGAGTATGTGTGTTCTTTCAAATTTCGTGAAAAAATTAGTGACGAGCGACGTTAAAAAGTTTTTGGGGTAAAAAATGTAATTACAAAACATAGTGTCTAGGGGCAATTTTTTAAATACTTATATAAGATACATTGCAAATTTTCAATGCAAAATTATATACATTGGAATATTTCAATGCTATTGTCTAAATTCGGACCCACAACAGCTTTGGTTTGAAAATTTGGGACCCAGAAACTGTTTGGATCGAAAATTTGTATCCCAAAATCTGTTTGGATCGAAAATTTGGGTCCCAGAGTCTCTTTGGATCGAAAATTTTGGACCCAGTAGGCTTTTGGATCGAAATTTTGAGACTCATACAGTATGTTAGGTACAAGACTTCTCCTATAAATACTCCCATCTTCTCACCATTCATTCCACAACTCATCCTTCTCTCTCTTCACCATCCAAGTTTTATTGTAGAGAATTTCATTGTTAGTCTTGTAATTTTTGTAAATTTTGTAAATTTTGTAATTTATGTAATTTTTGTAATTTTATTTTGTGTATTAGAATAAATACATATTCTGTTATTAACGAAATGTAATTAGTTTTTTATATTTTATATTTTTTGCAAGTGTTTCTAGTTATCATGCTTATCATAATAATATTTTAATTATATATGTATAATCACACAAAATTATTAATACGTATAGTTTAAATCATATACTAAAACATAAATTTGTATAAATAATAATTCAAATATGGCGGATTCCCGCCCCTTTTTTAAAAAAAAAAATCAAATAATGGTGGGTCGAATTATTGCGATGCTAAACATGATATGAATCGAATTATTTCGATGCTAAATACTGTTGGATCGAAAATATGTGACCCAGAATAGTCTGAATCGAAATATTTCGATCCAGAATTTGAGCCACTCACCAGCCGCCACGCGTTCACTATCTGTTTTTTGTGAAAAAGCAGTCTGAATCGAAATATTCGGACCCACAGCAGTGATGAGTCGAAATTATGCCATCCATTCTCTTTATGGATCGAAATTTTCGGTCCCACTATATGAGTTGAATAATTTCGATTCAAGTTGTCTTGCATCACATTTTTTCTATCCAATTGCACTTGGATCGAAATTTTTCGATCCATAATGTTTTGCGTCGAGACTATTAGGATCGAAAATTATTATCCAAATATTTCGATTCAATTGACCAAAAGGATCGAAATTTGGACCTTTTGGGTTGAAATTTTCAGTTCTTTTTGAGCTGTTTTCTTGTAGTGTGTGTGATTGAATTGCTTTTAGGACCTTTGTTTCTGGACCTTTACATTCATAGCGCCTCAAAATTTAGTGTGATTCATATACTAATACTTAGCTACCTAACACTTAAAAGCTGTCCTAAGAAGGTACTACTAAGACTCTTTTCAACATCCTTCGTAAGACAAGTGCATGCTTATTTTTCCTTGCAGGCACCATACTTTGAAATTTAAGGAAGTTATACACTATTTTCGCTAAATCAAAGATATACCAAATCTGATCATCATCCTTTTACCATTGTCTTATAGGAGAATGAACCATTAAGAGAGTACATGTAGTTTTACACTTCCTCTAAGTTAATCAAGCCGTATACCGTTCATAATGCCACATGGGCTTAGAAACGAAGCGTTTGTGAATTTACTCATGGTACCACCGAGTTGGACACTTTTATGGAAAGACACGAACTCTTCATATTATAGAATAATTCATAAAGAACACAATCAGAATGTGAATCTAAGTTGGAGTTACTGAGGCCCAAGATCATCCACGTAGATATGGTGAAAGATTTTTTAAAGACCTCAATAGCATATTGCACTCTGAACACTCCAATAGCTATGTTATTAACTATATTTCAAAAGAGTTGAGAGTTGTAATAGCTTCCTATCTGGGAAAGTTTGCACTCCTCCAAAACACTAGCAAGTGCAATAAGTTCCATTGTCACTTCAGACCTTATCAACAATTTCCAACAATGATGTCAAGGTAGGAAGATAGCTACCACTGGGATACCTAAAGGAATTTTTAACCCATGAAGAAAACCCAACACCATAAAGATCTCTCAGGACCAGTTGCAATGGAGAATTGTTCCTTGTCTCCCAAACTCCATAGGTAATCAAAGTTTAGAGAAGTACAACGCAAAAACCCTCACAAAAGAATCAAACACCGGCTAGTATATGTGGATAATCGCCTTGCACGAAAGAGTGTTTTGAGGATCAAGGAAGAAGACATCCTAAAACAATCCATGCAAGCCCACAAAGAATACCTACACCATGTTAGATCACATAGTGAAAGGAGCTATGTGTACAAATAACTATCACCTCTCATGCCCCTATGATATTTGAAGCCTCAAACTAGGAGGAAATACATGTACCTCTTGATGACCTCATCATCATCCTAGCCATGATTTTGAGAATTGAAGTAAAATGGACATTGGTGGATATGAGGAGTATCACATATGTCGCGTATTTCAGCACCTACCAAGTGGTAGGACTATATGAGTCTCAACTCACTTCTCGTCATGTTCCCTTGAATGGTTTCTTTAGAGAGACTCGAACCCGATTCATCCGGATGACCCTCTACATATCTTTAGAAAACAATAGAGTAGCATTAAATAGAATTTATCCAATTTCTCATATTGGACGCCACCTCATTATTCTACAATGTTATGACCCTTGATGGAAGCCTTTTAATCTGTACACTCAACTTGCCTTCCGCAAATAACATTTCCTATTGTTCTTCACGTAGATGAGATAAGAGGTACTCAATAGTTGATAAGAGAGTGTCGTCTTACCACCCTACCTTACATCACTTGGACAACTCTTATGCCCTTACTAAATAAAAACACAAGTTTGAATATAAAATGACTTTGGCCATTGAAAAAAGTTAAGGATATGAGTTTGGCCCCAATCAACTAAGAATTGACTCTTTTGGGTATTGGAGGCTTATTGCAAACTATTCTCACCAACCAATAGCTTAGCTACTATGTTCGTACGTGTAGGGTGAAGTAATCAAATGGTAGGTAAGATTACACTGAAGTACAATATCTCGTGAAGTACAATATCCCGTGAAGAGTGTGATTAAAATTGAGAATCTACTTATTATGCTCTAAAGACATAATCATCAAGATGGTTCATAGGTATGAATGTAAACAGAGTAAATACACAGTTGAATAGATTCTACTTTGGTGGTAAAAGGCGTATCTAGAGTGCATATTATGTGTGTCTAATTCTATAATGTTTAGTTGAGTGTGTGTGTGTGTGTCTAATGAACTTATGGATTTCACTCATATGCATCAACCGTATTAGTTGTACCCTATAAATCCCTTGTTCATGTCACGATCTAGACCGTTAGCTCAAAAAATCTACTGTGAGAGCACTAGAAAAGCACACGGGTGGAATTTAATTCACTCTTCACAGTGTTAATCATTCGAGTAAGAAAAATGTTATATATCCATGTGATCGACTATACCTACATCGTATTAGCAACCCCCAATGCACAATTCAGATAATACATAATGTTTAATTCCATAACAGTTAGCAAATTTGCAAAGCTATTTCACCTAGCAAGGACTAATCCAATCATAATCCCGTGACTACTGTGTACTGTAGATACATAGTGGTTTAACTACTCGTAATCCTGAGATCAAGATCATGAACGTATAAAGACATCATAATTAAAGAGCACAAATAAATAAATAAAAATCATGCAGGTTCTCGCATTCTACTCGGATATGGCCAAAGCCTTGACGTTCTCTGCATTGGATACCTTTTCCTTTTTTTCTCGACTTTAAGATCATTAGCAGTTGAGGTTTTTTTGTATTAAATCAGAGGTAAATAAACTAGGAACACAGAATATTACATTAGGTTCTAGATTAGTTCATCTTCTTGAAGTGTTTCGTCAGAAATGTCATGGATTGAAGAAAATCATTTTCTTGCACAATCTGAGTAAGGGATTGAGCCATGGATTGAAGTGATAAGCTTTTGAAAACATTATTTTTCTCTTTCTTCACCTTCATCTCATATGTTGAAAGAGATCCCATAAAAAATTCCAAACTCATGTTGTCGGTTGGCCTCTTTAATTGCCTCAACTTTTATTGCAATTTTTGTGAGAAAAGATCTGAGAGTTTTATGGGAGCACCTTCGTATCGATGTATTCTCACCAAGCTGAGAGGCTTCTGTTGCAATGCGCTGGGTGTTGAATTATACTAGACAATGGTCTCATTATCATGCATTTTCATTTCCTCAAATTGAGTGGTTAGTTGTTGTAACTTTCACGTGCAAACCTGTGATGTACCTTTGTAAGCAGCACATATAATATTATATTGATTCACACATACAACACTCAATATACTATTTAAAGTAGTAGTGTTTTGTTTAGTAAAAGTGTCTCCATCATTAGTCCAAGATAGTTCATCTTTTAACCTTACAATACGTGTCAACAGGAGGTGACAAGCCTCTTAAAATACTCTTCAAGGCTTCATGATCCTATTGCTTGATAAATGTTCTTACATGATTTTTCCAGTACAAGTAGTTAGAACTCGTAAGCATAGGTAGTTTGTTTGTAAAAAAAAACCTTCTTTAATCTTTTCCATTTATGCAAAAAAAAAAAGATATTTCATCGTGGAATCTCATTAAATCAGACGTTAGTGACAGGCTCTTGATGCCCATTGTAAGATCTTAAGTGTTTTATACTTTATACAATGTTATACTTATCTCAACAGGAACGTAGCTAAAACAAAACACAGATTTTATAGTGGTTCGCGTCCTAACAATCATAATCTACTTGGCTTTCGCCTATAGTCAACTTTAAAGTCTTTTTTTTCAATAGTACAAGACTGACTTACTCAGGTTTTACTTGTACTAGTAATATATACTCTCTAACTGCTTTCCTAACACCTGAAGCGACACATTCCTAGTGTACTTCACTTGAATCAAGAAATCTTCAAGTTCACACGAAGTTTCTTCTCCTTTAAATTTCTTTACAATTTTGAACAAAAATATTTTTGACTCTTATACAAATAAAAACAGATTAGACTTAATCTATAGAGTTTGTCTTTCTTTGTCTTCGAGTCCCTTGCTTTTATAGAGTGCAGATCCTCCATAGAAGGTAGTTATCCCGTCAGATACCACGATCATTGGGCCAACTTGCAAACCTTCCAAATTCAAGTGATTCGTCCTATAATCAAAAGATACAAAAATATTGCACTTATGTACACTATAATCCCGTCCAGATCAATTGGAATATAAATCGGTTCATACAAAGTCAATGAAATAAAACGAAATAAAATATATCTTATAATGATTCGGCATGATTCTATTAAACATAGAAAGTCAAAGATATTTACAAAAACCTAACCAACTATCTTCCCATGTATATCCTGATTCGACGGTATCAAGTAAACTAGGAGAGACTTGAGAAGCAAGTCCAGAATCAACACACAATACTCTCCTGAAATAACCTGTTGCAACATTATCATTTAACATGGAAAGTCTTGAGGTAGAATTCCAAAATCACAACACTTCATTCTTTAAATCTCCTGCGACACGATCATGTAAAATATGGAAAGTTAAGAATATACTTTACAATCTTACCGACAAGCTTTTCTTAAATATCCTATTGTTATAGGATCCATTCACACAATGAAAGACTTAGAAAATAATTACTCAAAACATAATCAATTTTAATAATCATTTCCATGAAATTAATTAGATGGAAAATTGGTCCTAACATGCTCAGATTACATAATTCAATAACAAACATCATTCTTATATTAAAAGTTTGTTGAGCTGTTAATCTTACATGTTTTGTGTATGGGCATTCTAGTAATATAAATTGTTGAATTTGAAACATTAATGTAACAAATTTGTTTTTCATCCATTAAGTAGCTCACCTCATGAACTATATAATTAAGCGACACATGTAACTTATACTTTTTGCATTTCTGGAATAATGAAGTTGTGATCTATATAAAGTGCAATCTTGTAACAAATCAATGAATTGTTTACAACAATCCCATGAAACGATGAACATTTATTGGAGAACGGTTTGACTAAATATCTGCATACAGTTTCTTGTGCTAGGAACTTTCTGTTATTTTAGTTGTTATGAATAGCCTATAATGTTGCATACTAAATATTTGAAGGTACTACATAAGGCGATGATGGGCAATGGAACTGATGATTCTACACTTATACGCGTAGTAGTCACAAGAGCAGAGATTGACATGCAATATATAACAGCTGAATATCAAAAGAAGTATGGGAAGTCGTTGAACGATATCGTTCATTGCGAAATGTCAGGCAATTATAGAACGTTTCTCCTTTCCCTTTTAGGTGCTGATCACCGCTAAAAAACCGTCTCAACTCTCTACAATTGAAGACTTGCTGCGGAGGAAATCTATCTTCAAATTTCTTTTTCTATCTTTTATATGTATGTGTGCTTTGTTGTAATAAGATATATTACATACATGCAATAAACAAGAAACGTTGTGAATGTGTTGTCACCCGTGTGCAAGAATTCATACAAGCATGTGTGTCCGTTTATTTTGCTTTAAATTACCTAAAACTATTTTTTGTTATTTGCAACCCTTACAAAAACCTACTTACTAGATGAATTACGTGTTTGCAACATCAAATATTCTATAATAAAATAAAATAAAATATCTGATAAAAGTCATGTTCAAAAACAAAAAGTCTGATAAAAGTAGTTTGCAAATTTATGTATGGTACTTGATAGTTGACAAATAAAATGACAAAGAAATAAGGGAAAAATTGCAAAAATTGTCTTTTAATATGGTCATATTGCGTCTTTAGTTTGTTATAATGTTCTTTTACATGAAGAGTCCGATATTGTGGCCAGTTGTGTGATTTTAGTCCTCCGGGAAAATATTTTGTCAAAAATGGCACCCAGCCCCCAAAATTGGTAAAAATTAAAGCAAGAGGAACCGAGAACGTGCAAGGGGCTTCATAACAAGATTTGCCAATTGATCTACTAGCGTATTCACATACGAAACTTTGAGGAGACCTTTAGAGACTAGGTCATGAACAAAATGAGGTCTAGGAAAATATGCTTCATGCGAGAATGTTGGACCAGATGTAAGGAAAGCCGAAGAGCACCCATATTCTCACAGCGGATAATAGGCACAGAGGGAAGGGTGAAACCAAGCTCGCCAAATAGATGTTGGAGCCATCGTACTTCAGCATATGTGGAAGCTAAGGCCCGATATTCTGCTTCCGTCGACGATCAGGAAATGACCTTTTGCTTGCGAGAAGACCAAGAGATGGGATTTGACCCAAGAAACACTAAGTAGGCAGTGGTCGACGTGCCACTAACCGTGTCGCCAACCCAATCCAAATTGCTAAACGCGGTAAGAGCAAGAGAGCTTGAACACTGAAGCAAAATACCATGCGGTATAGTACCTTTGAGATAGCGAAGAACACTCTTCAAGGCAGCCCAATTTGCAGAATAAGGGTAGCCATTTGTTGAGCGAGATGATTGACCGAAAAGGCAATATTCGGACGTGTGAGAGTAAGATATTGTAGTCCCTCAGTAGTCTGACGATGGGACGTGGGATCGACATTAGCCGAAGAGGATGATGTTGGAAGAGTGGAGGTCATGGGCATAACAAGGATCTTAGCGCCATTCATCTTGTGGCGTGCCATTCATCTTGTGGCACGCCCAAAGATCAAGAATATATTTATGTTGGTAAAGGAACAAACCTTCCTTAAAGCGAACAACCTCAATTCCCCAAGAAATAAGTGAGAGCGTCGATGTCCCTAACCGCAAAACGGCAACTGAGATTAGCAATAACAAATGAGATCATGGAATCATAGGAACTTGCGACAATAATGGCATCCATGTAAACAAGAACATAAAGCCGAACACCCTTACCAAGATAAACAAAAAGAGATGTGTTTGTCTGAACAAAACCAAAAGACTGAAGGGCAGCACTAAGTTCGAGATACCAAGTACGCGATGCCTGTTTGAGACCATAGATCGACTTGTGCAATAAACAAACATGATTCGAAACTGCTTTATCAACAAAACCCAAGGATTTTAGCATGTAAACAGTTTCAGTAAGGTTCCCATGTAAGAACACATTACTTACATCCAATTTGCGTAAGGACCATCCATGAGTTGTAGCCAAGAAGATAATGGTGTGAATTCTGACCGGCTTTATGACATGAATGAATATCTCCTTAATATCAAGCTTAGAACGTTGATTAAACCTCTTGGCAACAAGTCGACCCATGTACTTTTCTATGGAACCATTTGGATGGCGTTTGATACGAAAAACCCATTTGGAGCCAATAATTGAGCGATCACGGGGTGGAGGTACAAGTGTCCAAGTGCCATGCTTAGTCAAGGTAGTGAATTCTTCATACATGGCAACATTCCATTTAGGATCATCAACGCTTGAAAAGCACAAGAGGGCTTGAGAGGACCGACAATTAGATGTTTCGTCACAAGATTAATGTTCTTTGTCTTGAAAATATTGTTGCGAGAGCGGGTCACATATGATGAATTGATCCCAACCAACAAAGGCTCCATAGTAATAGAAGGATCCGTGTGACGAGAAGAGACAAGGGCCCAAGTCTTTGTTTCCAATGTTATCCTAACATCAGGAATAGAAGGTGCAGTTGGGTAACAAAAAGAGACAGAGGTCAAAGTTCTGTTTCCAATGTTATCCCAACATTGGGAACAGAATGTTCAGCTGTGTAGCGAGGTGATACATGGGTCGAAATCTCTGGTTCCAATGTTACTCCAACATTGGGAGCAGAAGGTACAACTATGCAGTGGGGCAACAAGTTAGAAATCAGCGAAGGAAGAACGGGTATGTGGAGGCTTGAGCCCAAATTGGTGTTGGCCAAGACAGGCTCATAAGAGACTCGCAGAAAGGTGGACTCAACAAAACAGACATGTCGAGTAATATAGATGCGACCCGAAGAAGGATCAAGACATTTGTATGTCGCTTGACTAGTAGAGTAACCCACAAAGATAAACGCACAAGATGACGGGTTGAGTTTGATAGATGTATATGCCCAAAGATGCAGATAATAGAGACATCCAAAAACCCGAAGACGAAGATAATTTGGTAGCCGACCAAGAATAGCTTCAAACGAAGAAAATTGTTGAAGAATGGGCGTTGGAAGCTTATTTGACAAATAGACAGTCGTGCTAAAAGCAAACTCCCAATAATTCGGGGGTAGATTTGCGCGAGTTAAAAGCGCACGACCCATAGTGACAACCATGCGATGATGGCGTTCACTCGTACCATTCTATTGGGGCGTGTGTGGCACAGTGGTGATCCATCTACTTCCGTTAGTTGAACAATAACAACACAGGGCAATAAACTCCCCTCCATTATCAAAATAGAAATTTTGAATAGGAATAAGATAATATCGAAACCCATTCGCAGAAACAGTGGGCTCTGGTCCCCAAACATCACCATACACGTAATGTAAAACATAAGTGGAGACAAGCGACGAGTTATGGAAAACAATATTCTGACTTTTATTCAATAGACAAGAATTGCAATGTTCAATATTCGAAGAATCTGAAGTACATGTTAAAGAAAACTTGTGAATAACTAAATAATTAATGCGAGTAGAGGGATGACTCAGACGATCATGCCCGCAATCTTGATTAACTCGTTCACCAAGGTAAGACTTTTTCAACCTCAGACTTTTTTTGTCATAATAAATACCCAAGTAAGACTTGTATGATCATCAACAAAAATGACAAACCATCGTGCTCCATTAATATTCTTATTTTGTGAAGGTCCTCAAAAGTCACTAATAACAATTGAAAAGAGTTTTGAGGGTTGTTAAGCACCCTTTTTGATAAACAAATCAGTATGTTTTGCAGGTTGGCATAATTGAACAACTTTGGAATTAGGAAATAACTTTGCAAGGTACAAGAAATTGGGATGTCCTAACTACCACCAACATGACCTCACTATCTTTATTGACACTGTAACTAGAATTAAACATGATTCAAAACAAATGCAAAAAGAGATGTAGCAGTTAGAAGGGCTTTCCAGGTCCTTGACACATCTCAGCACTAATAATCTTCTTCTTCGAACCTAACTTCTGAAAAAACACATGTATATAGAAAGAATGATGTCATACAATGGTTATCGTTAGTCAATTTATTGACTGAGATTAGATTACAATCAAAATTAGGAACATAAGCCACATATTTGATAATGAATTCCAGTTATATATAGATTGATCCAGTCACGGCCACCATGGATGAAGTTAAATCAGTAATTTTCACCGTGAGATTAAAGTGACACGGTTGATAACCAAAGAAGAATATTTCATCTCATGTCATCTAATCCTATGCTTCTTGGTTAATGATCCACTATTTTGATTTTAAGTTACTTGCCTTAGCATGTAAACTTGTGGCTAGTCGAGTTCGCACGACTATCTTGTGCTGATTTATTTGACTTTCAATCTGTTGGTTTTCCATGTAACTTTTAACAAGTCTCCTTTTTATGACGTGGTTTAGAACAGTGGTCACACCAAGGTCGTCCTTTGTTTGTGTCCATTTTCAATGGGTGTTGGAGGTTGTGAACTATGGGTAGCAAACACAACCTCTTTTGAGATTATAGGCTGTTGATGGCCTAGTAATGAATGCTCTACTTTCTTCTTGGTGAACCTGATAGCATTTATCATAGACTTCGAAGAGGTTTTATTGCCATTATTCTACTTTAGTCTCATCTAAAATTTTGTTTAAGCCTAATAAAATCTTAAATACTCTTTTTTGCTCAACTATCTTTTGGTATAGAGTACAATCCTTTCGACACGTCCACTTGTTAAACTCGAACATATCTAACTACTACCAGCGACCAACGAAATCACTAGAATACTGAGTTATCGTTAGTTCTCCTTGAAGAAATGAAGAATCGTCTCTACTAAAAATAGTTCTTAAGTATTTTCAAAAATGGTGCAAGCTTCTCTCACTACCTCGCATATTTCTTAGGTCTTGTCATACATGAGCGAATTTTCACCAATATCCACGTGCATTGAATCTATAAGCCATGACATGATCTATTATTGGCCTTCCACTTCTTCAAGTTTGGATATAAGTTTTCTGAGTATGTACATCTCCAGCCAGGTAATCCTCTACCACATGATCATCCGATCAGATTGAGGCCATTGTAAGTAGAAGGTAATCTAGAATTTTAGAGATGATGGAGTTGTTTGCTTCATCCCCACATCCCCCACCCCACCCCCACCCCACCCCATATTCTAGATTACAAGAATAAGAGTTCCTGAAAAGACTTATAATCTTGAAGTGCAAAAGATGCTCAAACGATATAGCTACGCTAGGGTTTTTTCTTAATTTCCTAAGCTCAGATACCATGAAGATATTGAAGGAATTCATGTTTTGTATTTTCGAATAACTTAGACTAGATACATGACGTTTATATATTAACTTTGACACCATTAATTATGGAACTACCTCATATGATAAATATAGTAAAATCTAATGAATCTTTCCGAAACTCTTATATCCAAAAGAAAGAAAACTAAATTTGAACTATGAGAAACTAGATATTAGACAACATTTTTTCTCTTAAAGATGAGAATGTCACTTTTGCTTCCCACTTTGTGTTAAGTACGAATCATTACTCCAAGATTGAAATTGAAGTTGTGAAAATGAAGAGTGTTCCATGTTCCATAGCTATAGGATGTCATATACTTGATGGTCCGTTTTAGACAAGAAATTGATTATTTCGTGGTTGCTTGAGTAGATGCATGTCTAATTTTGGTATGCCGCATTGTAGTGCTTCGAAATGTCTTTAAGATGTTTGAAATCATCCGTGAATTATCATTTAACTTTTTCTTAGTGCTCTGATGGTGTATAACTTGTTGGCTATTTTGATTCTATTTACGCAAGTTATAGCTATAATCGATAGTTAACTCTTTCGTAGTTGTTTACGATATATTGTTGCTTTGTCTCCTACTAAGTGTGAGTATGTGGCTCCTACTGAAACTTCCAAATAAACTATTTGGTTGAAATGTTTGGTCCCCGAAATTGATTTTCTTAAACAAGACGTGGTTGTATTTTCTGATAGTCAGTCTACTATGAAACTGCTTAAAAATCATGTATTTGATGATAGAACCACATATTGATGTTAGATTCCACTTTATTCTGGAGTCTTATTACATTAACCAAAATTCCTTTAATCTTGCAGATAGTCGGTACTAAGTGCCTTTTGAACACCTTCCTCATGTCAAAGTATTTTGAACCCTAACTTTGAATAATTTATTTACTATGTGTTGTATATGCTTTGTATGATTGATATGTGGGTGATTATATGTTTTTAGTCTATGCCGTTAGGAGTATACAATACATATCCTCCACTGTCATTTGTTTTTTCTTTGTTAACTTGTATGTCTATGAAATGATGAGTACTCAGGCTCTCACGTCCTTAGAGCACCATCTTGAGACAAAAGTGGAGGTTGTTAGTTTATTTGGTTGGTTTATTTGTTAAAACATAATCTTATTATTTATTCTAAGCCCGATGTATTCAAATTGTACCATGTCTTCATCCTTCAAGGTGGAAGTAGTAGAGTGCGGCGACACTTGGTAAGGATAGAACAACAACAACAACCAAGCATGTAATCCCAATAAATTGGGGTCGGCTATATGAACCATGAATGAATCGCATCGAGTCGTGAATACGAATCTTCTGTCTCCATACGTTTCGGTTTAGGGCATATCTTCAATTAGATCTTTTAGCTTCATGTCGTTCTGTATGACCTCCATCACGTCTTTCTCATTCTCCTACGAGCTCTAGTTGTCAATCTGGTGCATCTATAGGTCTACGCTTAACATGCCCAAACCATAATCTTAAGCGGTTTTCTCGCATCTTTTCGTCGATGGCCGCCACACCTAATTTATGTCGAATATCTTCATTGCGCACCTTATCTCACCTGGTGTTACCGCACATCCACTGTAGCATGCACATATCTGTAACATTTATCTTCTGTGCGTGACTTTGCTTAATAGCATAGCACTCGAAGCCATGAAACAAAGCAGCTCTAATAGCCGTACGATAGAACTTTCCTTTAAGCTTTAAAGGAAAGTTACGATCGCACAGGATCCATGTTGCACTCTTCCCCTTTGTTCATCCAACTTGGATGCGGTGGTTGACATCTTCGTCTAACTCTCCATCCTTCTGCAGTAAAGCCTAAATACTAGAAATACGAACTTCTCGGTATCTCTTGGCCATCCAACTGAACCGTTCCATCGTTGTTTCTTCGTTGTTTGCTAAACTTGCATTCAAGGTACTCCGCTTTTGTTCGACTTAATCAAAACCTTTGTGCTTCTAATGTTTATCTCCATCGTTCTAATTTAGCGTTAACTCTCATTCTCGTCTCATCGATGAGGACAATATCGTTTGCAAACAACATACGTAAAAAAGTACTTAAGTCAAACAAGTGAGCAATAGAAACCCCAAAAAATGTGATGATAAGATAGTATTATGCCTAAGCTCGATTCTCACAAATGAACAAGACATGAGTTTCAAATGGGCATGAAACCCCCTACAAAGTGTAACCAGTAAACCTATGTCTTTCAATGTCTTTCAATTAAAAGAAGAGATCTTGTCCCCTAATCTTACTATTTTGGTTTTTCGTGCTTTGAGAGGGTCATTTTGAGGGGCAACATCTGAAAAGGTGCAAAATCCGTTGTAGCGTGAATGAATTGTTAACAGAAGTTTAATGGCAATTCACTATAAATCCCGACATTCCATCATTAGCACAACAATTCCCAGATTTGTTGCATTGTTGGTTGCTATACAATCCCTTCCTAACTAAATCAACCACGAAAACATTCTAAGCAATTCTTCTAGGACTTGGGTAAGTCAATGACTACTCATGCAGGCATAAACTACAACAACTTCAAAAACTAACTTTACCCCTATCTCAGAACTATGAACATTGAACAACAATATTAAAATCAACACTTAAATCGTTAAAAAATAAACCAATCACAGGCTCGTATGAGAAATGTACTACACAAATCAAAATTTTCTACTCAAAATTGGCAATGGAGAAAATAGATTGATTTGTTTTCCAATGTGGTAGACTCATGGCCATCTGTTTACGCAAGTTATTGGTATAAGCTTCCCATTTAGAAACTACAGCAGAAAGACTGACACTGTCAAATGACCATTGTAGCCTCCTGCCACCAACCATGCCTCCAAAAAGCGTCTCAGCAAGTTGAATATCCTTCAGTAACGCAACTTTCATGCAATTAATAATTGGTTGCTGCGATTCACATATGGATTCTACGTTTATAGACGAACCATTAAGTTCTGGTCTATTTGATTCGAAATCCTTCCAATAGTAAAATTGCACCACCTGTTCAAGAATAAAACAAAGATAGTAAATAACTGAATATACAAACTGTAATTTCATACAGAAATAACAGTTATATGCCCAGCACTTCCATATCTGGTATAAAGTATAAACACGAGAATATACAATGTGAAGTGGCTTTGATAGAATATTGTAACCAAATACTGAGTTTTTCACAAATTATCCAAGTTAATAATAGTCATTTCATGATGCAAGAATAAGTTTAGTTTTTATCCACCTTATCTCCCACATCTTCTATTGTGAAAAAGACAAAAGAGGAAGATAGGATGACGTTTATTCCATATCTAAAACATGAGATATAGTTCGGCAATGATAGTACTTTCTTAAGGTATGATGAAGCAGCCAACTGAATAATGATTTTGTAGTATCTACCAGTTTCATCGCTTAGAATAAGCATAACAAATCAATCAAAAATTAGTGAGACGAAAGGACCCTGGCTAGAAATACTGACCCCATCAAAAGATGGCTTCTTCTTTGGAGCTACACCAAATATTTAAGGATTGGCGGAATATATGGAATTTTCCAACTACAAAAAAGCTGACAACATTTCTTGATCAACAATTTACATGTTGAAGTTTTTTTAGCCTAATAGTGAGCATAAGTTTTTGCAATTTATAAAGCTATGTCAATTGAAGTCAAATAGTGAAAACTAGTAAGCAAGGCATGGCAAAAGAATCCTCAGTCTTTTCAGTGCCTGCACATATGACAGAACTGAACTTGCTACTAAAAATAAAATCAAAAGAAAGGACAACAAATGTTTTGTAGAAAGTAAAGCACTTTCATGTTGGCTTCGACATACCTGCAATGCATGCTGAATGTTGACAAATTCCGGTATGATTAACTTATCTCCAAATACCAAATGCAATGGATCATTCAATAAATTCAAGAAGTTGCTAGATGAATCGGGTGCTGTTAAACAACATATTTCACCAAATGAGAAAATGGAAAATCCAAGTACACTTAATCGTCCATATCGTATGTCAAGTCCTGAGTGGAATCTTGACGCTTCTTCTGGAGGAAACCAATACATATTATTGGATGCTGGCACGGGAAAACAAGAACTGATCAGGCTTTTAGGACTATATCCAGAACATTCAGAGAGAGATGCTAGAAGTCTAGTGTCTTCATCATGCGAAGCATCCCGACTGAACCACAAAGTAAGAGTAATTCTTTCTCCTTTTTCGATCTGCTTATAAATAAATATTCAATCGAATTAAGAAACTAAATATGAACTTAGAAACCACAGAAGCACAAAAATAGTTATATTTTTGCTGTAGAATTCATTTACTTTGTCGCGATATCAACAAACTGATGAACAACTCGATAAAGAAAATAAAATAGTGCACTTCTCCACAAATTACTTCCTACTCTTATTTCTCAATAACTAAAAGTTTAAATAATTTATGATACCTATAAGTGGAAGGGAGAACAGGATTTTCGTTCACATGAGGAGGAGCAGGAGAGATCCAACAAGTTGTTTCAGTATCTTGGCTAGGTTTGAGTACGGATATCATGAATTGGGAGAAAACACAGTTCCCTTCCCCCTTTGGTATTGTTCAGAGAATCAGGGTAGATGGGAGACTTTCTGCTCTCTATATGCAATCCATCTTCAGCTACTCAAAGTCAAGGGCATAAAAATATCTAATAGGGGGCTTTGATCAATTCCTCTCATTTCCGACCCTTTCTTCACGTGTTTTTGAGCAAAGGAAAATGGCTCCAACTCCTTGAATCCCTTCCCCAGCCCACAGTACCAGACAGACTTAACTTTTCAAACAACTACTGAGGTAATATATTGAGAATACTTGTAAATTACACCTCCTTGGATTGAGAGCTTACGTAGGGTTTGCCAATTACAATGCCTCCCCATACTATTTGTCTCCATTAGATAAAGCTAACTATTTGCCCAAATGAATTCATTGGATTTTACTTTTGCACGAATCCATGAATATTTTAAACCCATAATAACTAAAATGTAGATTGTCTTAACAAACTGTCAATTGAAATTGGACAACACCCCTCCCCCCTCCACTTTTCCTCCCAAAAACCAATCAGGTTATTCACATATCTTGTTTCAGGGAGTGGGCTGCAACTTCTTAGTCCCACAGAATGTGTGGCATTGGTTATGTTGGGTCGGAGAGCTTAGGGAAGATGTTCTTTTCTTTAACAAAGAATTATAAAATATTAGGAAATATTAATCTTTACCTCTCGGTCTAAAAGTATTTAAGAAGTTAGAATAAAAAAATATACTAATGAACCCAGAGGAAATATAATAGAAAAAAATACTTTACTTCAATTGAAGACCTAATATGTAGTTTAAATAAATAACAAAAAAACAAAATTGAAATCTAGGGTTTCAATATATGAGTTTAACTGGTGTAATCTACGTTATCTTTTGAGAAGTGAAAATATGTCACATTTCAGTTTTTTGGTTTCTACAATACTATATACACAAACAGACTTTAAACCAAAATGTTATAAGATACAAATTTCTCGTTAATAATGTTTCTAGAGGAGATATTTATTTAAAACTAAATGAAGATATATGAGCTTCTGTATGTAATAAACAAAATTATAAATGTACACATTGATATATAATATTATTGTGCAATTTTTGCAACTTTGCATGCAATAATTCCCAGTCAGATAGAGGATTTGGTCTGGAAAATATAGTCAAGTGTGGTTTCATAATTGACCAAAAGCAAAATCAAACTTTACAGTAAACACCACATTGACATCAGGATTTATCATTACGTTACTACTAATCTCGATGGATCGGCTAATTATTCACACAAATGAAGATAACCCATGTAACTAACCTAACCTCATGAAGTATTAGTGTGACTATCCTCTTCACTAAAGCAGTTTTATGCGCATAAGACAGGAACTAACCTTGGATACACCAACCTTGCAGTCTCAGTGAGGTAAACTGAACCACATATAATCAGGATTTTCAGGCCTCGAAATCCATGTCTACGATATAACTGGTTCACAAAATCCTTACTGGGATAATACATGTATGTGATCCATCTTCTTTTCAACAGCATTTCCCACCAACCATTTAGCCACGAATATAACAGATACCAGATGGGGAATTCATAAATAGTTCACTCGATTTACTGCCCTCTTAAATGCATAAAAACCAACAGAATAATTGATAGATGGTATTGTATATTCCAGGTTCAGATCTGACAACTGACCAACAACTAAGCCTGATCTCCCCTCCAGAATCTCTATAAACATGTTCAAAACTGACCCATCAAAACGCTTCTGATCAGGCCAGGACTAGAGCGGAGGAGATATGATAACCTATATTAGACTAAAGAAAATGATGGTTAAGTCTAAAAATACATTCTGGTCTCACTCATATCATCAAAGTGGAAGTCTCTAAATAGCAAACATAGCCCTAGGCAACAATACAGTAGATTGACAAGCAGAGACATATTTTTATATAACACATATACAGACATATGTATTACAGAGAGAGAGAGAGAGAGAGAGAGAGAGAGAGAGAGAGGCTACCTCATCAACAGAATGAACATTTTTGCTGTCTGCAGTATACATGATAACATCCTGAAAAATACGCAAAAAGATTGATCAGTAAGAAAGAAGGGAAAAAGCAGTTGTTAGAACATTATCTCAGACTCATTTTATCAGAAAAAGTAGGCATTATCATGGAACGCTAACAATTCTTTACTAACTTTAATTTTGCAATTACCATTTATCATTGTGAATAACAACAATGTTAAATTCAGATATGTTGGGTCATTGCCATGACAAATGAATATTCGTAGTTTTACCCCACGTAATTTGATTCTCAATTCTAATGGAGGGGTTTTCGCAGATTTAGTCCTTCATATATACCACTACCCAACTTCAGTCCTTTATAGTTAACGGGCGTCTCTTTTCCTTTTTTTAGTTAAAAAAGAGAAAAGTTGATCGGTCTTCAGACGTGTGAATGTTGCCAGGGTTCGTACGAGTGAATCCACACGTGCGAAGACCAATCAATTGGTTTCAAGACGTCACATGGTCATTTGGTTGGAGGACCAAAATTGAGCAGTGTGTATACATGACACGGTTTATATAAAGGACTAAAGTCAAAAAATGGTATATATATAGGACTAAAGTTGCGAAAAAGCCCTTGTGACATCTCATTTTTAATTTGAGACCTCCGGAAAAGAGGAAGTTTTTATCCATATTTTTGGTCTAATAAAGATAATACAAAATCAGAATGATATGAAGAACTTGTGAAAGATCTATGACCTGAACAAAATAGATTTTTTACTCTTGATTTTCTAATTTCAGAAATACATTGTCACACAAGAATGTGTTTAGTAAAAGATGTTCTCATTTTATCACATATAAACATTCCAGAAACAGAGACCAAATCAAAAAGGGGCACTGCACCATTTGTAAAAATGAAAATATAAACACATGGCAGATTTAGATTTCCGTGATTCAACAAATAAGGAAAAAATTACGTACTTCTCGTCATCCCATTTTACCACGTCGTAAAAAAAATGACTCCATAAGAATTTCCTTAAAGCATAAATTCTTACACTGACATCTAACCCAAAAATTTAAAGCACTCGTCAACAAGGCATCTCTGCCTTACGTTCAGAAACATAGAATCCATGATTCAACTTTGACGTTTCCACATTATGAACCAACACCAAGAAAAATAGTCAACAACCTCTATCAAATGATCATAAATAATTGCAACCATCGAGCAAGGATGAGTATGGAACTTTGAAAATAAACATACTAGGATGACTAGATTCTAGAGCCATAGAATAGCGATTCAAATGTAGAACAAGTTCGATAACCAAAAATATGAGAAGAAATGTCATGTATCTCACATGCTTTTAGAAAGTTCATATTCGAAAAAACTTGTCGATTATTTCCTCTTCCAACACAAAAGCACAAACAAGTCAGTTACCAAAGTTTTTGCCAACTTGTTTATCTAAATTCCAAAGAGCTCCAGGCCCTTGACCTAATGGTTTGGTTCAACAATGATGTCTTTACGTATGTTAAACAGAATTAGATCTAGAAAAAGAAAAAAAAAATCATTACATCTGAAAAGTACTCATAAGAACTTGAAGAAGTTCATGAGCTGAATAAATAAAACTAATGTTTTACAATTAACAAGTCACAGGCCTAATAGTTTTAACTAATCTTAAATCATTATATCATATTAAGATTGACCCTATACCAATTGCTTTCATCCAGTCTCAGCCTTACAGAAGTGTAACACACATCATTTCTCCAAAATTGTGCAAGCATCTCTAATGAAGTATTAACAAATTTCAATAGCAATTTTGTTTCAAATTCTCACTTCTTGCCCTTATTAGAATAGTCCAACCACACCATGCACATTGCTCGTAAAGAGATACTCATGCATCAGTTTGTGGTAACAGATTTATTTTAAATACCTACTCAATGAAATAGAAAATGAACTGCATAAATCCATCAATATGAAATAATGCGAGTCTTTGAATAAACTGAAAGAAAAAGTCAAACCCCTGGGAACATTGAACAATCTCTACATTAATAAGAGCTTTTAAATATTGTCTACCATATATTTTATTTTATAGAAAACAAGCCCCTCTTTGAACTAGTTATTAAGACAAACTAAAAACTTTGAAGAAACAAAGATTCAGAGAAGAGATGATAAACAATAAAATTAACGGAAAGTCACTTACACCAACCACTGGTGCAACAGTTGAGGGCTCTCCATCCTGGAAGTGGAAAAAACCTCCTTCGAAGTCCTCATTGCAACTGTTTAAATAACAAA
Organism: Linaria vulgaris; assembly: GCA_948329865.1. Classification (NCBI taxonomy): domain Eukaryota; kingdom Viridiplantae; phylum Streptophyta; class Magnoliopsida; order Lamiales; family Plantaginaceae; genus Linaria; species Linaria vulgaris. Next base: position 54,092,396 of record OX415249.1, on the reverse strand, counting down.
CTGCCTTTGACCAGAGAGAGAACGAGAAAAGAAGAAGCGATGTGAGCTAGAAGATCCAAAATACATTACAAGATCCAGAATACACCACCACCCTTAGAAGTAAGAAAAGACAAATGATTGATAACTGTTAAAGGCTACCCGAGTAAAACAGGTGTCAGCCTAAAAGGCAAAGGGTGCTGCAAAAGAAAAGGCCAAAAACTGGAACTTTCAGAGATAAGCAAATAATAACAATAGGTTCTGTCAAGGAAAATTAATAATAATAGTCAAGTTAAAAACGAAAATAACCCGCGAAACAAAGTTCACATGGACAATTAAGCAAATTCAAACAGCAATAGGTCTACAAGTTATAGTTTCTTACTGAAAGTAATGGAATATAAACAAATTCATGGATAAAGACAGCAACCAAAATGTACAGAATCCATTTTTCAGCATTGCATCATGAACACTAACTTCTACAATATTCTGATGGAAAGAACTTCAGTGCCTGAAATCATTAACTCAACAACTTCAGTTAAACACAACAGACCTCAAATGCGGTCTCTGAATACATGAATTACACGCGTAGAAGAGAAGGGTGTGAAAAAGAACAGAAGAAAAAGAAGAGCAGGCCGGATAGAGAGAGGAGATTGAACCGCTGAAAAAAAGAGGAGAAAACAGGGACGTCTTTTATCCAATTGTTGTTTTTTCCCAGCAACACGGTGTTAAAAAACTAGTAAGTTATTAATTCAAATTCAAGGTAATTGCAAAAGAATTAGAGATCAGGAAACCTAAAGAGAAATGAGAGAATGGAGAAAGAATCAAAAAAAATGAGGGCATAAACTAAGAGTGAAAACAGAATTCAATTTTTTTCTGAAACATCTCCTTATACAGGCACATCAAGCTATTAAAATATCCAGGTGTGGGAGTCTGCATGATAACTAACCCAAGCTCCTAACCCTGATAATGCTGATTCCTCTCTAGGAACAACATCAATTGCTCAATTTACTTAGTACAACCACACCACTTCATTATATATTCCTGGTTTAATGCTATAACCTTCACAGTTTGCAAATCACTCTCAGCTCCCCCTGCATCTAAAATATGATAAGCCTCAAATAAGAAAATTGTCCAAGATATTATTTTTCCCCTGTATTTTCTTAAACATAGGAAACTAACTAGAATCAGTTGCTTCCCATAAATGAACTTTACCAATTCCCAGATCTTGATGGAACATCGATTTTCCCACCTCCAGCCTCTGGCACTCTTACTCTCCCTTCCTTTTCTTTTTTGCCTTTTTCTTGTTGTTCTGAATTAGCACAACTTTCCTTTTATAGAGTAGCATGTAAATACCAAACGATCTTCCTTGATTGTACAGCCTCATCATCCCAGGAGACATGTGATGTTGACTTTTAGTTATTCCCGGAGCAAAAGATCACTGAATTAGTCAACCTATCCCTTCTTCATGTCATCAGAACTATTGCCAATTTTTCCTTCTCGGATATCAACAAAATCAACGTTGCCCTTCTCTATACTATCGGAATCATCTGCAACTTTTCATTTTCCAATGTTATCAAGGAAGTCTGTCTTCCCGTTCTTCTATAAACCTTGATTAATGGAGGTCTTCCTTTGCCCTTCTCTATACTATCGGAATCCATCTGCAACCGCGCTGGGTTGTCCACGAGGCTGAAGTCTGGGCAAAGGAAGCATTTTGAATCCCCGTCTTCCCATTCGAATTAAAAATTTATCTCCAAAATATTTCGCAGTGGATTCACCTCAGTTACATCAAATATCGATGCAGCCAATCACGTAACATGTTGATTTTGTGAAGTTTAAGCGGAAGACTTCTAATGACAATTCACAGATCTTCAAACATGACAATCAGGAAGCAGCAAGCGGAAAGCCAAAAGTGATGGTCGGGACTGAAAAGCTTTAGTGACAAAGCAAAATACTACTACATGGAAAGAAAATGCTTTTTTGTTTTTGGAAATAACTGATATTTGTGAATAGAGTACAAGAATTCAAGCATCCATATCCGATTTTTCAGAAATCTGGAATCCTATTTCAAAATGAAGCTCAACTGAAAATATAGGCTAGAGACTACCTTGTACTAGGAGAAAGCCTTGCATTCTAAGATGGCAGTTGAAACAGCAGGATCTAATAAGCTCCTATGCTAACATAGAAAACAACACATATTCCTTGTTTAACACATGGATCACTTTAAACCTATACCATAAGTCACCCAATATATATCACTAATTAAATAATCTAAAATAAAAATGATTAATATGGGGTAGTTTATCATGAATCTATTTCCCCATAGTATGAAGGGTCCTCTTAAAGATGTTTAAGACTACATTATCAAAATCTGAAAGGGAGAACACACAATTCAATAGACAATTAAGAAGATCAACAATTAGGGGCACAATCTAAATTTAACAAATGCATCACTGTATGGTGCATCCTTGACAGGTTTCTGCATTTGAGTTACTAAATTATCGTGAGACAAGATATTTCAAACAGTACCCTAGATCTAAGTATACATCTAGCTGTAAATCACACTCAAGCTTGGGTCATGAGATTCAGCGTCATCTCACAGATCTTATAAATAAGAAAACATGGTATCTATCTAAAACGCGCCTCTCACTGAGGACATACTACTCCTTCCAAAATCAATTTTACTTCTACGGAAATTAAAACTATATTATCAACACGAACAACTAAAATATAATCAAATACAAGGGAAAGATTGCACTTACGTACATGGGAATTACTAAACATGAGAACCATGATGCACAAGTGAACAAACAAATAACTAAATTAGTATAAGCGTGATATAAGAAGTAATATACAAACCGCAAAATCTCTTTGTCTGAGATAGTCTCTGTTGTCATCACTGTGCCACCCTATGCTAGCTCCCTTGCACCAACTGATATGCATATAATAAGGTAAGATACATCATCGAAGTGAAAACAATAGGTAAGGGCATCTGATAGCTAAGTAACCAGAAGTAATCAACCATGGACGCATTACATATGAGAAAATCAAAATAAAGCTTATGCTCTGCAGCAACTTTCTGATCGGGTCCCAACTTAAGCAGGAATAACTGTGAATTTTTGGAGGTTGTTGGGGAAAGAACATGGCAGGAAAGAAGAGCAAAGAACCTTATTTATCATCTTGATCAAAATATAAAAAATATACGAAGGTTGTTGGACTGTTAAAAGAAATGGATGCAATTGAAATATCCAGAATAAACTAGGCTGCTTTCTGCATGTATTATCTCACGAGTGAAGACTACAAAAAGCTGAGACACACACACTCAGATATTTATTCATGATAAAGATAGCTACCTAATAAGGCCGGTAAACTCCACGAACAACTCGTACTCACATCCAAAGTGCTCTTCCACTTTCTCCTTCAATCTCTCTACAGAATCCACCCAGGAGGGTTAGATTAGAAAGACAAGTAGATACATAGAGAAGGAAAGATTGAAGAGAACCTCGAATGGGAATGAAAGGCATAATGAGATGGGAGGAGTTGGTGGCTATGAGATGAGAGAGTGTAGTGGAAAACACATTTGGTCTGTAGCCAACTGTGCAACAGCTCTTGTGTATGAACTCTAATTCCTAAATTTGGCATAAAAATAAAAAAAGGAAAACAACCCATAAATTAATCCATCTATGTATGTATGTGGCTGAAGCTGAACATGGAAAAATATAATACCTTGCAAAGCTGCCTAGAAAGGAAGTTGCGTAGGATGAGACGAGGGTGCTTCTGGGATTCAGCCATTTTTTCTACAAAATGAAGAAAAGTTAAATAGCACATTGATAACAAGCAAATTGAATAGAGATTATTCTGTCCATGAAATTGAAAATGGTATGGAATAAACACTAATATACATACATACAAACTTGTGTTAGAAGCTATTCACCAGAAATAATATAACACTGTTTTGAGTGATCCACAAAATTTGTTTGTGACACTGATTCATGAGGAATTAGCCCCAAAATACTACAATAATAATATTTCCTCTCATTCTAAAATGACTAATAATAAATAAGTTTTTTCAAATCTGTGAATCATTGATTGATTGAGGAAAGCAACATATTATTATATTAGAGTGTACCTCTCTCTCTCTCTCTCTCTCTCTCTCTCTCTCTCTCTGGAGTAGTAAGGATTTCGGTCGCTCAGCCGGCAGACACTCAAGTTCGCTTGTAATAATAATATTTCTATGTAAAACTAAACTCACAAACGAACACTCCTTTTCTATTTATATTATATGGCTTATGAAACCAACTAACTAAGCGACTTCTCTAGATAAAATCTTTTATTTGTTTTGATTTGAAGATCAAGAAATATATTTTACTACTAAGATAAGATATAATAAAACAAAAAATGTCGTGAACTGATTTTGCTAAATTAGGGTTTAATTCTGCAGATGAGTATTTTGAGTTAGTTTTGATATTTTGAGAAGTAGACTTAAGGCGTGTTCGAAGAAGTGCGTTTCTGGAGTAAACGCCATCGTTTTGTTTGTTGCGCTAATCAGGGGAGTTGGCCCGAACTTGAAATGCTAACGGACCGGGTAGTCGATCAGCCTAGAAGACCGTTAGCTCAAATGACTATTTTAGCCTCACTTATTTTCTTATTTATCACTTTAACTATGTAATTAATTCTACATTGCTATTCTTGTAGTATTGTTTGGACCACTTTAGTAATTAGTAGGGGATCAGGGGATCACTTTTATAGGACATTACAACTTTTATGAAATCATTTTGATTTCCTTATCTCTCTTGTGCATATTTCTACATTTATGAGTTAATATCTCTTTTATTAGCTTTCTTCAAACCTTCTTCTTTTGCCTGCAAAGGTGAAAAGTATTTGTAAGAATCTGAATCATAATATGGCCTCAAAGCTTAAGGTTATGTGCGTAGACTCTGATCACGTGGGGAAAAACTAGGTTCGCACAAGGTACGCATTGAAGAACTGGAGCAAGGGCAACACGGGATGCAAGAGGTGCAAGAACGCTTGCAAGTCAACTTTCAGGAACAGATGGATGATGTTACGGACTTGCTTTAACAAATAATGCAGGCTCTTAAACTGGATAAAAAGGAAGGAACCTAAAACTTCTGATGTTGCTCACTCATGGACCACCAACAACTCTAGCCCAATGAGAAACCTAGCAAATGGAGGGTTAGTCAACAACCCTGCAAGAGCTGAAGAAATCAACATTGGAATGAGGTTTGAGCTTCCCGGATTTGATGGGTCTGAACCAAGAGCTTGGATCAGAAGATGTCAAAGGTATTTCCTCCTAAATCACATCACCTCTCTAACTTTGAGAAAATAATGGGAGTTGTCATTAGTATGGAATGAGTAGCTGAGATATGGTGTCTAGATAACATTGAAGGGAGAGGGTCCATGGGATGGCCTAGGTTTGCAGTTCTAGTTATTGAGAGGTTTACCTAAGCTAAGGGAGAGAACCTAATAGGTGAGTTTAACAAATTGAAATAGCTAAGGTCGGTTGATGATTATAAAGAGAAATTTGAGGAACTTAAGTCATTTACGTCACAGAGGAACATAAACTCGGATGAGGACTACCTTGTGAAAAGTTTCACAAGTGGCCTTAAAGAGGAAATCAGAGGAATGGTTGAGATGTTGTTACCTACCACACTCAACCAGACCATTTACATGCCAAGGAAACAAGAAGCTCAACATGAGACTCTTAACAAGAGCTATAGAGCCTCAACTAAACACCAACCCTTGGGGTTTCGAGCGAAACCACCATTGAATCGCAATGAGAACAATAGGAACATGGGCAGACTAGAGAGATACCCACCCATAAAAAGGCATACACTTGATGAAATGGATGATAGGAGGAAGAATGGACTTTGTTTTAATTGTGAGGAGCCCTACACTATATGGCATAAGTGTAAACTATTGTTTGTCATCATGGGGGTTGAAGAGGAGGAAGAGAGTGGGGAAGAAGGAGATGGTAAGAGCATAGCCTTCAAGATCTCTATACATGCTTTAGCTGGGTAGAAGGTAGTTGGGACTATCAAACTAATGGGAAAAGTTAAGGGAGGCAGATTAATATACTGGTGGATATTGGCAGTACCCACAACTTTCTGGACATGAATACTGCCAAGAGGTTGAAGTGTGACCTATAGCACACCAAACCCCTAACGGTGACAATAACTGATGGAGGAAGAGTGGAGTGCAACTCCATGTGAACTAGGTTCACTTTGAAGATGGATGGCAAGGATTACTCAGCAGATGTGAGAATTATTCAGCTTGGGGGGGGGGGGGGGGGTGATATGGAGGTGGGAGTAGACTGGTTAAGAAGGTTGGGGAAGACCACCTTTGATTTTGATAAAAAAGTGGTGAAATACAAAAGAATGGAGTCAAACAAAAGTTATATGGGATTAATAGTGAGTCACGTGGCAATCTATACAAGAAGGGAAGATTGGCAAGATTAAAAAAGTAAGGATAAATTACTGGGGTGTATGTGCATGATCACACATGTGAGAGGGACAGAGGAGGTGGAGGAGCCTAGTGATTCTAGGACCTCTTTGAGGAACCCAAGGAATTACATCTTGAAAGAGGGTTGGAGCATGGAATTGAACTGCAAGAGGGAGTGACATCCTTCAAATAGTACTATTATAGTCACCCTTATATACAGAAGAGATTGAGAGGCTGGTTAAGGAGATGCTGGAGTCTGGGCTGATCCAAGACATCAACGTCCCCTTTTCTTCACCTGTATTGCTGGTGAAGAAAAAAAATGGAGATGGCGCTTCTGTGTGGATTACAGGAAGCTTAACTCCATTCTGTAAAGAATAACTACCCCATACCCCTAATGAAGGACCTGTTGGATGAATAGACAAAGGTCATACTGTTTTATAAGGTGGATTTGAGGGTTGGTTACCACCATATTAGAATGAGGGTAGTGACATTCCTAAAACAGCTTTTGTACCTGTTTCAAAGCATTATGAGTTTAAGGTCATGCTCTTTGGGCTGACAAATGTACCTGCAACCTTCTAGGCCTAAATGAACAAGATATTTGGGGACCAACTAAGGAAGATGGTGCTTGTTTTCTTTGATGATATATTGGTGTACATTACAAGCATGGAAGAACATAAGGAACACTTGAGATTAGTGTTTGAAATGTTGAGGCATAATGGATTATATGCAAAACAATCTAATTGTTCCTTTAGGCAGCCCAAGAGTGAGTATCTTGGGCATATCATTGGTGAGGGAAGAGTATGAGTAGATCCTCAGAAAATCCAATGCATAGTGGATTGGCCTAAACCAGGCAATGGGAAATCCATGAGAGGCTTCTTGGGTTTGACAAGGTATTATAGAAAGTTTATAAGGCACGTTGGCCTAATAGCCAAGCCTTTGACTAATATGATCATATAGGGAGGCTTTGTGTAGAGTGAAGAAGCTTTCTAGAAGCTTAAGCAAGCAATGCCACAAGCTCATGTGTTACTGACTCAAAAAAACTTTCATAATTGATAATGAGGCATGTTATGCAGGTCTAGGGGTTATAATGTGTGACGCCCCGTCACTTTTATTTAAATCTTCTAATATTCCAATCATAGAAAAAAAAAAAGCAAAAGGGAGGAGTCTTTCAATCTATCTTTCTCTAACTTTTGCTAAACTAATATATTGTTGCATGATTCTTTTTCCCTCAAATTTATCAACCCAAAATAATTAGCTATACGATAATATTGCTGCTATGTAAGTCTAAGTTTCCTAACCATCATGGAAATGATAAATATGGGATGCACTAAGTTTAAGCATAAACTAAATGTGAAAATAAAATATAGGACGATTAGTTCATCTAATTAAAACTCATATGCATCTAAGTCAAACAATGTGCCCTTGCATGCCACCTCCAAATACATGCGCCACTCGTCACCTTCATATACAAGTGCACAAGCACACACATTTTATCACTTGGTCATTCTTTCCAAATATGAAGTTAGCGGTGGCTGCAAGCTTAACATTTGTAATATGATATGATCTTCTCTATATTATTATTACGTACGCACTATATCTAGATGTTATTAAACATACGCGCACTAAAAGAGAAAATAACATGGCCGCTTATGATGAAGAGGTGGTTTTTAGTAAAGATAGTGAGGGCGATGGCAAGCACGACACTTTGGTTAAGAATTTCATATTCTTCATTTTAATTCCTTTTAATTCGCAGTACTATCCCTTTTATATAGATTTCAAAGAGTTAGATAAGTTAATTGAGTTTATGACGTAGCAGAAGCTTATAGGAAAGATAGGAACGACACACAAAAATCAAAAGCTTGTTGATTCACGAAGAATACCAAGAAATTGATGCAAAAGAGAGAAACTCTCAAAACTTTATTCAGTAATCAACTAAATGTCTTCTTAGGGTTTACATAGGATATATATACCCTAAAAGCATAACTAAAATAATGTTTTTTTCCAAAAAAGGAAAAAATCAAAATAAAAGCATAAACTAAGAGTGCTACTCATAAGAAACACACTCCAACAAGCGGAATGCAATTCCGAGTTTTATAAATAAAGATATAACTGAAACGAAAATTACTAAAAACGGCAAAAACGGTCTTTTCGAGGCCTAAACGAAGGAATTGGTTGGCCCGTTTCGGATAAAATTTGACTATTCGCACGTAAAAAATGGACCGAGCCAAAATCAGCCTCTCTTGGGATGATCCCGTTTCACCATAAACTCCAACGCTTTCTCGATTGCGTCAGTTTAACTTGTCGGGTATGCTAAGGGGACGTTTGGTTCTGCATATTAGGTGAAATAAGGGGTCTTATTTGACTTAATAAGAAGTCTGGTTTGTGAGAAAGAGGATTGGGCTTTGACCAAAAAGTCAGGCGACCCACCACTGTTCACCTCAATAACTCGGATAGTAATCGCTACCCTCCTTCCACAGCGATTATAGAAGCTGACTTCGGTTACTAAATCACCCCACGCGAAAAGACTACATTACCTTTGGTTTTAACAAATGAATTGACAACTTATTAAAGTGTAATGCAACTACATTGTGGCCAATGTTAATAGAACAAAGTGATTTCACAGCCATTAACCGTAATTACAGTATTTAAAATGTGTGTAATTAGTAATGGTACTACTTAATTGCACGCAAAAATGGGATTTTTTTAAATTTCCCTAATCATGAATCTTTATTTGTTAGATGGCAACGACACGACATGCATGGGCTAGGCCGGAGGAGGCACTCATATGGGCATTGAGAGAACAATTCAACGAACAAGGTCACGTTATCAATCACATTAGTGTCGGATACCTTCAAGGTCCTGAAGCTACGATGAGGGTGATAATGTCTAATAATGGTGTTAAGGCATTTCCATAAGTTAATTGTCTGGAAAAAGAGTTATCATCACCTCCACGAGTTGTTTAACAACGTCACAGAAGCTGCATGGTTCAACAATTTCTCTCACACAATTGAGGTGTCTGATTATGGATCGTGGAACAAATATGTAAAGGTATTACCAACCAACTGATTTCTTGTAGTTAGAAATTTTAGTGCCAACCTTATTAAGGCAACAATGTAGTAATAAATGTGTTTTATTTGATTTAGGATTACCCTTACTATGAGAGGTACTTAGAGAAGCAGTTTCCTTACCATGAGACTTGGGAAGAGGTGTTTGGATACCGCGAAGCCCTTGTCAATGTTCTTCGTGAAGACAATGTTGATGGTATGGGTAATATAGTGCCCGAACTTATCAATGTGAATGCCTTGATATAGTATGGCCTTGGCATGCTTACTCTGATGATGTTTGCTACTGATTAAGGACATGTTTTGTGCTGTTTTAAATCGAACACCGATTTGCTTTTTATCATGGTTTGTGCCATTGTAATAAATTATGATTGGTCACTTTTGTGTGATACACTAGTTGTGATCAGAACGTGTAGTAATCGATGCTTCACATTTGATTGTCTAGAATGTGGTATCTAGTTCAATCAGTTGAAATGTGTCATTCGATGATGTGTTGCTTTGTTTATGTGATTTGAGGCTTTGTGTTATGAGTGAGGTTCACATGATAAAAGACAATATCTACATGCTTCGATAACCAAAGAAAAATATTTTATTTCAAAAATCACAAGTATTACAATACGAGAGAAGTCATGTCGAAAGTATTACAATATGGCATCCTAAGCCAGAGAAGTCATGAAACTACTAGCATAGGGACTCTTCACTATCATTGTCACCATTCTATCCCATTCCTTTTGGTGGTTGACCTCTTCCTCTTTAGCTCTCCCTGGTCTATGTACCTGTAACCAATGAAGCAAAGTAGTCAACAACATATCCTTCTCAATATGGTTAGAATATGTTACATCAAGACTAACTGTAACTGGTCAGTGTACAATATGAACATTACCCATAATCAAAAATTATACAAAAGAAAAGCACATCATACATCAAAACAGAAGTAAACCATAAAAAAAACATCAATCCATCAGGCACATTCATAAAAAAAAAAAAATCCATCCACCAACCATATAGGGGATACACCCCATTAAAACATGTTCGGGGGAACAACTCCCCAAAACCACAATCATCAAACCAACAAAAGAAATGTTCAAAAGTTTTAATCTTCCGGATACAAAATATCTATCAAAGACAACACCCTAATCTCAAGGATCGGAAGTTCCTTAACATAGAAGCAATAATACATCAGGCCATATTGGAGGAACGACACTTGTGCGAACCTCTTATCGATGGAGACTGGATGCAATGGTCGGAAAATTGTGTTGCAAATATTGAGTGAATAAAGAACGAATCATCTACATAGGGAATTAAAGTCACCTGTTTCACGAGTATATCATATTTTTTGGATTAACATCCACCCGCCCTGTTGCCTCGTCGAACTTCACCACTGAACACTTCAAAAAGAGGTTGAAGAGAAGGAACCTAGTTTTGACTATTCAGACGCGATCCCTGATCATAGCACGAGTAACTTCCCGTTGTTTGAAAGCCGCGAGCACCCCTACAAGTTCCTCATAGACCCCCCCCCCCCCCATCATCTTTGAAGAGAACTATATGGAGCATTCCATATAGTCACGTAGTTTTGACAGCAGGAGGTACTCATCATCTTCCGTAAAATCAACAAAATTGAGGAAAACAATTTTGACTTGCTCATGCAAGAACAAAACTATATCAATGATGGAAAATAGAAAACATAAGCCCAAATAAAATCAGAAACATAATAAAATCGTTATGCTACTACAAGAACAAGACTATAGCAATGATGCAAAATAGAAAACATAATGAGCTCGTTGCATGTTACCGTCGTAGAATTATACACTTCCTTTAGTGTAATGCTGCCTTCTGCCATGCTTTGTGATACGATAAATGATAGAAACATTGGACACGTTAGATATACTGATCTAAGAATCCAATGTATAGATAAGCAGCGGTCTCCCCAGATCGAGAATCCGGTTTGATCTTACTTAGAGCTTGATAAACCTTGACCCGTTGGCAATAGAATTAGCCAAGAACCGCGGTATAGTTGAACGCCACAAGAACGTGCTCAAGATCTTGATAAGTTCTTCAATATTTTAATTCATCTCAAAGAGAGATTCCAAATGATTAAAATAAATATTCATTTTCAAAATATTGTCATAGTTTTTTTTACAACTCTTGTAAGACTTATTTATAGGCTAGAAAGTGACTCTAAAGTGTTCTACATTTATATCTAAGACATATGAGTACTAAACAGACATTTGACCACTCTTAATGTCTCTTGAAACACTAAACAATAAGACGTGACTTATTGGACATACAAAAGGTTTATTTGACCAAAACTTAATCCTCTTCACTTGGTCTTGAAGCTAGCCCCGAAAGTGATGGCCCATGATCTTGAAAAAGTGTCTTCCAATTTAATTTAGCACCAGCCCATCACTTGAAATGAGTCTCAACCCAATAACATTCAATATTGGGTCTTCTAAGTACTTTTCTTGCACATTTTCTTGTATTTCAGCAACAATATACGACATAGCCTCTTTAATTTGTTTGGTTTGACTATAGCTCTATTTCAGCGTGTGCTCGTTTCCATCATTCTCTCCATCTTCAAAAAGATTCGTCCACGAATCTAAATCTATGATGGAACCTCGACCCGATACCTTAACGCGAATAGGAACCTTGGTATGATGACCGCGGTCCGCTACTTGATGCAAAACACGAACCTTGGTATAGTGAAGAATGGAGGAAACCTTGACCCGTTGCTTTAGTAAAAGTAGAAACCTTGGTATGATGACCGCGACCAGCTACTTGATACAAAACAAGAACCTTGGTATAGTGAAGAATGAATCGAACCTTGATGCTTTTTTTTGGACTATTTTCTTTGATACTCTCTTTTTTTGAACCTTTTTTTCTATACTTTTTTTTTGGGTACCTTTTTTTTTTTTTTCCTTTTTTCCTTTTCTTTTGGACGTTTTTTTGACCTTTTTCTTGGTACCTTTTTTATTTCTTTAGGAAAACAAAATAAAATCAGATCAATACCAGATTGCTCTGATACCAAATGATACTGTTAAAGGATAGAGACATTGAACTCGTTAGATATATTAATCTAAGAACCCAATGTATAAATAAGCATCGGTCTCCCCATATTGAGAATTCGGTTTGATCTTACTTAAAGCTTGATAAACCTTGACCCATTGGCTATAGAATCAGCCAAGAATTGTGGTATAGTTGAACGCCACAAGATCGTGCTCAAGATATTGCTAAGTTCTTCAATATTTTAATTCATCTCAAAGAGAGATTCCAAATATTTCAAATAAATATTCATTTTTGGAATATTGTCATAGCTTTGTTTACAACTCTTGTAAGACTTATTTATAGGTTAGAAAGTGACTCTAAAGTGTCCCACATTTATATCTAAGACATAGGATTACTAAACAAGTATTTGACCACTCTTAATGATCTTGAAACACTAAACAATAAGACTTGACTTCTTGGACATACAAAATATTTATTTGACCAAAACTTGATCATTTTTACTTGGTCTTGAAGCTAGTCCCGAATATGATGGCCCATGGTCTTAAAAAAGTGTCTTCCAATTTAATTTAGCACCAGTGTATCACTTGAATTGAGTCTCAATCTAATAACATTCATTATTGGGCCTTCTAAGTATTTCTCTTGCACATTTTCTTGTATTTCAGCAACAAAGTACGACATGGCCTCTTTAATTTGTTTGGTTTGGCTATAGCTATATTTCAGCGTGTGCTCGTTTCCATCACTTTGTTCAAGTTTTGATTTTGGTAAGTTAGGGTTTGTGAATAATGCGTGAAGAAAGAGGTAGATTTGTTGTATTTATAGTTGTTAAGTGTCCAATTAAAATGAACGGTTTATTAGATTTGAAAAGACGCCTAGTAAATGTTGTGCAACTCCCCGCCGAAATTTCAACTATTCACATTCTTTATGTGTCTTTTCATGATCAAATGCATCGCTGATCAAATCCGTCCCGAAAGAGGTGAATGGATTGACTCCAATAAGCATTGATTTAGAAGTTAAGTTTTATGATAGACTTTTGGTAGTTGAGCCGACGCGATTCTCAAAATTAACTCTCTGCGAATTTCATTTCCAAGATATCATGTACATAGATCAAATAAAGAAAAAAAAATAAAAATTCATGTACATATATACTAGCCACATTTGTATAAATAGGTCAAACTCCCAAAAATAAATACTGGAAATCATAAAGCCAACGAATGTCAATTGCATCTATGCCACAACCAATTGAAAGAAATTCATAATAATCTTAATTTAACTAATAATAATAGTCATTTGTAGAACAAGAACATTAATTTATCAATAATGTAACAATTTGATGAATTAGAAGTAGATGAATGGATGGCTTACGAAGGTCGATTTCTTGAATGTACGAATTGGTCGAATTATGTCTAGTTGTGTCATGGATTCGCCTCAGTTTTGCCTCTACATGTTATTTTGTGCTGGAAGAGGAAGAGTGTGATGAATAAGAGCTATCAAAGAGGATATATGGTGCAGGGGGTAGCACAGGAAATTCACCGAATATAATAACGAAATACTCGTAATATGTTAAACCAAATGGTGCATTAAGACCAGTTATTAAGTTATAATTTTTCGCTTTTTGCATATCAAATAAGTTACTAAAGCAAAATTACAAAATTGGATGCCGTCAATTTTGACTTTTAGTAACTACTCGAATTAAGTCACACAATAATAACCCAACCAAACGCCCTAAAGGTTTTAGATTGATTAAATTTCCCCAATGATTATATAACATAACTGGATCGATAAACAATTAGTTGATTAATTAGTAAGTTAACAATCTTAATTGGGCCGTCATGTCCTCAAGCCATCACAAATACCTGTAGATATAGTATTACAATTTTTAGACTGGGATACCCTTTATTAAGATAGATAATGCGCCTCTGTTATTTTGAAACACTACTAATCCACTTGATCATAACTTGACCAACCTGACTTATAATTATCACGATAAATGACTTTGTAAATTAGTATTATGTATTATCAATTCAAAGAGCTCACATGGGATTGAAACTTGAAATCTGAATTCAAGTAACAGGCTTGGGTTAAAGACTCTTTTGTTACGGAATGTTTTACACAAAGAAGATAGAGTTTGGTTGCGGAATAATACACAAGAAATACCACAAAATTAGTAATACTTCATTGCATCATTATGCGATATCGACAAGCTTCATGGTAATAAATGTTCTTACACGAGCTCTGCCCATTAATTATGTCACTAGACTATCAATATAAGATCATAGAAACACTCTATTGAATTACATAAAGACTTAGTTAAAAATCTAAGTATAGGCCACTAAATAGGATTTATTATATTGTATTTAGTCTGGCGATGTTAATGTTATCTGAGTACGAGCATCTATTGTACGCCACAATATTTAAATCTAATGTAGGCAGTAAACGTCATTAGGGGTGGGTAAACTGCAATTCGGTTAGGGTACCCGTATTTTCGGGTAGGGTACCCGTATTTTCGGGTAGGGTACCCATATTTTCGGGTAGGGTAAAACCCCTACCCGATACCCTATTGTATTTGGGGGTACCCGATCGGATCGGATACCCTAAAATTCGGGTACCCTAACATTCGGGTTTAGGGTACCCGAACGTCAACAAAAAAGGAAAAAAATGGCGAAAAACGGGTAGGGTACCCCAAAAATTCGGGTAGGGTACCCCAAAATTCGGGTAGGGTACCCCAAACTTTGGGGTACCCGAAGGTTGTTTAGGGTAAAAAAAAAAAAAAAAAAATTAATGTATAATCGGGTATTCGGGTACCCTAATTTTTTCAAAATCCCTACCCGAACCCGTACCCGAAATACCCTAATCGGTTAGGGTACCCGAATTTTCGGGTACGGGTCGGGTATTAATACCCGAAATTCGGGTAAAACCCGATCGGGGCGGTTAGGGTACCCGAATTTCGGGTACGATTACCCACCCCTAAACGTCATAGTAGGTGACTTAGAGTTGTGTCGTTGGTTAGTGATCGAAAGTCCTTTTTGGTCCGAATGACACGTAGTATGCTTCGTACAAGATGAGATTAAAATTATATATTTTTCTGTTGGAATGGAAATTATATTCATTATGTACAAAATTGTTTTATCCTGCAAATAATGTGGCAATCATATTATCGTGTTCTACTGAATTATCCTTTGAGAATTCTTGATCTATGTACTGAGCTTCATGCTTATAAAAGCGTGCCAATATTGTACATGAATTAGTTTCATGATTGATCAATTATTGAAGCCACTTCGATGGCTATTTATTGCCACTTGATGACTATTTCTGGGCCCTGGCATGGATTTGTGAAATTCTCCTGGATAACATAGTGATATCAGTGTAGCTTTCACAGTCTAGCGCCACTATGAGCAAACTCTATTCTACGTCTGGGATGGAACATCTCAGCGGGGTGTATCAGAGTCGAGGCGTGTACCTGGGCACGTCCTCGTCATTTTTCTGGGTTGCTTCTAGATAAGAGGTATAAGGAAAATGAGATACAAGACTAGATTGTTATGACATGATTGATCTAATAAATATTATGATTTGGCATGAAAGCATAAACTTCTTTTGAAAAGCATTCTTGTGAAATTACGTTTTCCAAAAATTATCTTTTATGATAAAATCCCCATACATTAAATTTCACTGAGTCCTTTTGACTCATCAAGATATTTTTATGTTTCCATTCCATATTTACAGCTTAGAGCTTATTTTACGGGACAAGTCTAGTCGAGTATCAGTAGAAAGTAGTTGACAACTGAAGATATTGAAGTGCAATATTTTGGGTATTAGCTTCTGCTCTACTTCATTTTGGGTTAGCTGCACTGCACTTTCAAAATAGAAGTGAGATATTCTCTAATGATTTTTGTAGCGGTGGCGCTTCGAGACAATCAGGGTGCTAGGTTAGGGGCGTTACATATGTGCCAGGAAGACCATCTTATTGCTTTCATTAGTAAGGCCCTAGCCTAAGAATTTGGGGTTGTCAGTCTATCAGAAAGAATTCTTGGCTATTGTGTTGGCAGTGGATAAATGGAGGCCTTATCTTCTACAAGGATAGTTTATTATGAGAACATATCAACATAGTCTTAAATATCTGTTGGGGCAAGAAATACCTACACCTATGCTGCATAAATACCTAACTAAGTTGTTGTGGTATGACTATAAGATAGAATATAAAAAAAGGGAAAGATAATGGGATGGCAGATTCATAATCTAAGAGGGATTCTAATGGAGAGGAGTGTAATGCACTGACTGGAGCTAGAGAGTGCAAATCACTGACTGAGGTTCAACCTCAGTGGATGGAGGAGTTACAACTAAGTTACCATGGGGAAACCTTGGCACAAGAAACTACGAGTGAATGCATCTTTCGGCCCTACAATGTATATTATTTCTTCTACAGGCAAGGAGTCCTTATGTTTAAGGGGAGGCTCTATGTGGGAGTAGCTATTGACTTAAAGCAGGCCATAGTGCAGTTGATGCATGAGAGTACGATGGGTGGAAACTCAGAGTACAAGGGACTTACCAGAGGGCATCTATTATTTTCCTACGGCTTGGATGAAGGACATAGTGAAAAAGGCGGTTTCACATTGTTTGGTGTGCCAACAGTACAAGCATGAACACACCAAGTACCTTGGTCTGTTGCAGCCACTACAGACCCCTGATCAAGCATGGCATCACTTGACCATGAACTTTATAGAACAACTCCGTAAGTCCAATAGGAAAGACAATATTTGGGTGATAGTGCACATATTTACTAAATGTTCTCATTTTTATCCTACTGTCTCACTCTTACACTGTTGTTAGGTTGGCTAACATTTTTTTGGATTCTATATACAAGCTACAATGGTTACCTGTCAGCATTACCACTGACAGAGACAAGATCCTTACCAGTGAGTTCTAGAAAGAATTGATGACCACCTTTGGGGTTAAACAACACTTGAGCGCTACATACCACCCTCGGATAGATGGTTAAACAGAAATTGTTAATCAATGCTTGGAATCATACCTCAGGTGCACGGTAAGGGGTAATCCAAGGCGTTCATTGACTCCACTTGCCACCATACTCAATTCCATGTCATGAGCACGAGTTTCTAACTCTTCAAACGTCCTTGGTTGTATTCCTTGAAAAATGTAACGAAGCCCCCATTGCATGCCTTGGATGCACATCTCTATAGCCGAGGTCTCGGACAACAGATCCTTGCAATTGAGACTCAAGTTTCTCCAATGGTTTATGTAATCAATCACTAGCTCTTCATCCCATTGGCGAGCATTTGTGAGTTCAATCATGCTGACGATCCTTCTTGTGCTGTAGAAGTGATTGAGGAATTCTTGCTCCAACTTGTCCCAACTATCAATCGAGTTTGCTTCCAAGTTAGTGTACCAATCAAATGCATTTCCCTTCAATGAGATGACAAATTTCTTGACGAGATGATCACTGTAAGTTCTGGCATTGTTGCAAGTCTCAACAAAATGAGCTACATGTTGCTTTGGGTTGCCTTTGCGATCAAACTGCTGGTAATTGGGTGGTTGGTAACCATTTGGCATCTTCAAGCTATCTATCCTTTGAGTGTATGGCTTTGAATAGGAAAATGATGATTTGAAGCCTCCGTCTAGTTTGTCCTTGATAGTTCCCATGATGAACTCCTTCAATTGATCAGTCGGGATCATGCCATTTGAAGAGATTTGGAACTCCTTAGCAACACACTTTTCCTTGTCATTTGATAGTTGCTTCATGCATGTTTCACCCTCTTCAAAGCCTCCAAACTTTAGTTCCTTTACATGACTTTCTTCCACCTTGTCTTCCCTACTTAGCAATTTTTCTATCTTGGAGTCTTGGTCATGGACATGTTTGTTCAGCATCTCTATGGCTTTGGTCAACATCCCAATTTGTTCCTCCAAAGTTGTATCGCTTGTTGTCAATGCGTGCACTGTATCCAACGAAGATGAAAAACCCGATGCGGAGTGAGGAGTTGGTGGGGAGGAGTCGTCGCTCTCAACATCCCCGTCATTGGTGACGCCGTTGGAGATAATTGAGTCCTTTTGAACAACCTCGTGGACGACTTCACTCGTCATTTTCGTGGATGGATCAGCCAATAAGTCGGACATCCTTCTTGTCTTGACTGGTGGTTGACTTATTGTTCTTGATGAAAGGAGATGAGAGGTAGAGAGGTCCCACTGGGCGTGCCAAATTTGTAATGACAAATTCTTGAATTCTGAAAATAAAAATAAGAAAAAGATTACAAAGTAAATTTTGATTAAATTTAAAGTATAATTTGGAATACAATCTATATCTAATCCTCTGATTCAATTCTACAAGAACAATATCAAAATCTATAGTGAAAATCTTCAATTTGATCTTCGCTCGAATGATTTGAACTTAGAAAAACGTTAATTCGAGGGTCTTGGACTTGATCTCGGATTTTTAAACGGTGATTTGACTTGAGGATTTGATGAACACTTATTTGATTTGAGGATTTGATGGGCACCAATTTGACTTAGGATTGATGAACACCGATTTGACTTAGGATTGATGAACACCGATTTGACTTAGGGATTTGATGAACACCGATTTGACTTAGGGATTTGATGAATACCGATTTGACTTAGGATTGATGAACACCGATTTGACCCAGGGATTTGACGAACAATGATTTGAGGATTTGATGAAGGAAGACATGATCTTCGTCCTCAGTTATTTGGATTTTTGGACTTTGATCTTCCTAGTATGGATTTTGATCTTCAAAAACAGTTTTCCAAGGGTCTTGTGACTCGATCTCGGATCAAAATGGATTTTTGGTTTGAATGTTGTTGAATAACGGTATGAATTTGGTTTGGATTTCTTGAATTTGTTGAAGATTTGATCTTCTTGACAGAGACAAGATCTTCAAAAAACGGTTTTTGGATGAACTTGAGCCTTGATGGCGGATTGAAATATGTTCTTAACGAAGAACATCTTGAAGATGGTTGACGGATACCTTTGAAGATTGCTGAGCTTGTTGGAGAGGTTTTGGACTTCCTTGCTCTGAATTCTTCAAGCTTCAATTGTTATTTTTATTCTTTAAGAGCACCACTATTTATAGTTGTAGAGTGAATCTCAATCAGAATCTCCTGATGAGATGAACGGTTATGATCGCGTCTACGATTTCTTGATTTGGAAAACTTGATCTAAATGAATCTTCTTGATATCTCTTGAATATTGAATCTTGGAGGAGAAGACTTTCCTTGTCTTGATATTTGATGAATATATTTATTTAACCCTTTAAAATATTAGGATTAAATAACATATATTTATTTTTCTTTTCTTGCTCTACAAGACTTGCCATTATTTAATTTAATTGATAATTTAACTTCAATTAATAAATAAGACATTATTCAATTTATCCATCATATATATATATATATATATATATATATATTAAAATCAATAAATTTAACTACTTTACTTTGGAAATAAATTTATTATAAATCCAAAATAAAATAGAAAAATAAATTAAAAATTAATATATTATTCTTCACGTGTCGAGATTTAATTAGACACAAATTTTAAGTGTCTACAACAACCTTATAGGCACCATACTCTTAGGTCAGATAAGTATTGGAAGCTAAGTCCTAAGTTTGCCGAGCCATTCCAAATAATTGCAAAAGTGGGAACAGTTGCATACAAATTAGGGTTACTTGAGGGGTCGAAGGTGCACCCGGTGATCCGTGTTTCTCTCTTGAAGTGCAAGACCGGTTCCTTGGAGTCTGCTACACTTTCCATCCCTGCATTTGAAGAGGAAAAAGGATTAGTTCCTAAAAAAGTACTAGCATGCAGAATTAAGAAGAAAGGTAACGCGACAAGGGCTGCTTAGTTGATTAAATGGAAATATATGTCGGAACAAGAGGAGGCATAGGTGGACTACAAGGAGATGAAGCAGAAATTTCCAAAATTTCAAGCTTGATGACAAGCTTGAAGAAGCAGGGAGCAATGTCGTGAACTGATTTTACTAAATTAGGGTTTAATTCTTCATATGAGTATTTTGAGTTAGTTTTGATAATTTGAGAAGTGGACTAAGGCGTGATCGAGAGAATTGCATTTTTGGAGTAAACACCATCATTTTGTTTACTGGGCTAATCAGGGGAGTTGGGCCGAAATTGAAATGCTAACGAACCAGGTAGTCGATCGGGCTAGAAGACTGTTAGCTCAAATAACTATTTTAGCCTCACTTATTTCCTTATTTATCGCTTTAACTATGTGATTAATTCTACATTGCTATTTTTGTAATATTCCATGGACCACTTAGTACTCAGTCTGTATTTAGGTATTAAGGGATCACTTTTACTGGACATTACAACTTTTATGAAATCAATTTGATTCCCTTATCTCTCTCGTGCATATTTCTGCATTTTTTAGCTAATTTCTCCTTTATTAGCTTTCTTAAAACCTTCTCCTTTATTTGTTTTGAAGATGAAGAATATATTATACTGCTAAGATATAATAAAACAAAAAGAAAATATAAAACTATAATAAATCATATGGGAATATCTTGTGTTTTGGGTCTCATCTAGATCAGTTATAGTTGTATGATTTCTTAAAACTCTATTGATATCCCACAAAAGGGTCAAGATGTATAAGATAGGTGTGACCTCACAAATGTCGAGTTTTCTTCTTAAAATATGAACAAAACAACAAAAAGTCGACTCAGACAGAATTGCCTCGTGGGAAAAAGAACAACACCATCGTAGCAAGTACCATCGGAATAAAGAACAAAGCCCCTCATTAGAGACCATCATTAGCCTCGTGTCAATACACAATCACCTCGTACAAAAGTCGGTTATTATATTTAGAGTAGTGACAATAGGCCTACTTGGAGGCCGAAATAGAGTATTATTAGGTGTTACATGGGAGGGGGCTGAAATTAGAAACTGTTCAAGCCTATGGAAATATGACACATGAGGAAAGTGAAAATCATTTGGTAAAGAATAGTGAAGCTCGAGAAAAGGAATGAGAGCATGGGGCGAGAGCACGTAGATTTCCAACGAGATTCGATGATTTTGTTATGAGTTGAATATGCACGTAGCAGAGCGACGAGTTCGATGATTATTTGCATTTCCTATTTTTGTAATTTTGTTTAATTCGTATTTCCTAATTCCGTTTGATTTGTATTAGATTTTCTTCCTTTAGTTTGCTGGTGAGATTCCGTTTCCATAAGATTCCTGAGTGCTTTGAGTACAAAAGTAGTGCACTGGACAGAAAGAAGGATCCATGGTTTTGGCAGTAAAGTTTATTGTTTTTTGTTTTAGTTTTTGCACAACTCGAAGTAGTGCTACGTTCCTCCTTATTTTGGCTATGTAATAATTGGTGTTTTCACTTCGAACTCACTATGATAAACGATCAAATTGCCGCTTTGTTAACCTCGATAGAGTCCAAATTTTGTGCTCTCTTAGATCAACACGTGACTAACACAAAGTCGCGCTTTGCCCACATATCCAAAACCTTTGCCGATCGTCAGCCACTGACTGTCGACGATGTGTCACCACAGGGTTCTTTGGGTAATAAGTTTATCCCAAAACTCCATTAATTTCCAGTCCATTTTGCACACCTTGTGGGTTGATGTTCCACGTTTTGACGGTTATGTTGACAATGAATTTTTAAAATTGATAAATTCTTTGACCTCCACGAGGTGGATTTCGCCACTCGGTTGGCTGTGGAGGCGTTTCATTTGGATGGGAAGGCCTCCACATGGTGTCAGTGGATGGAGCATGGTGGGGTTTTACATACCTGGACAATCTTCCTTGAAGAGCTTTGTAAGCGTTTCGGGTCATCGATTTACGAAGATCCTTTGGGGATCATTTCTAAGCTAACCCATGTTGGTACTGTTGTAGTTTTTCGTTCTCAATTTGAAGATCTTATGACAGGAAAAACCAGTGTTCTGGAATATATGTTTATGAGTTTTTTTTTGTTAGGGCTAAGAAACGAGATACAACGCGAGTTATTAATTATAAAGCCGATAACGTTGGCGGAGGTAATGGTTCTTTCACAGTTATTTGAGGAACGCTTTGAGGATATTGGTCAATGGTGTTCTCGCGAGCCACCGTGTTTTGTGGGGGTAGGCATACAATGCTCTACGTATAAACATACTATTTCACTTTATCCGTAAAGCACATTGGGGGTTTCCACTCAATCCCAACATGGCAATGGTTATGCATTAGCGTTATCGAAGATACCCATTTGACTTTTGTCCTAGGCTGAGGTTAGTGAACATCGAGAGCAGGGTCATTGTTTTAGTTGCTACGAAAAATACAATCTCAATCATCGTTGTCGCAATAGAGTTCTTGTCATGTGTGGCGAGGTGGGGGATATATCTCGGCTTATGGACTGAGCCCACTCGTCGCTTTATAGTGTATATGAGAAACATCCAGTCTTTAATTTGTCATAGACGTTGTGTTGGGGTGTCATTGGTCTTACAGGGGCATGAATTTGTTGTCGATTTATATGTGTTGCCGATTTGGGGATTGGATGTTGTGCTCGGGATGCAATGGCTTCAAACTCTTGGTCATGTCTTCATGATCATGCCACACCTACGATGGAATTTAGCTGGAAAGGGCAAACTATCCGGCTGGAAGGTACAAAACAAATCACTCCACACTATGTAGCTTACTCTCGCATGCATGCTATGTTCCGTGAAGAATCAGTACGGCACGTCTTTGCATGCAAAGTAATGATGGCCGACCCAAGTTATACACCAGAATTGGACGAGCTCGCTCACATTGAAACAACACTCCCTGTTGAGGCTCAAGGGCTTCTTTTAGTTACAAGGATGTGTTTTCATCACCTCGAGAATTACCTCATGCCCGTACCGTGGATCATACCCTTATTTTCAGAAGGATATCATGGAGAGTTTGGTTTGAGAAATGTTGGATTGGTCTCATTCGTCGGAGCAATAGTCATCTATTAGTAAAACAGAAAGACATATCATGGCATTTTTGTGTTGACTATCGTGCACTCAATCTTACTACCATTAGGACCGATTTTCTATTCCAACGATTGATGAGTTGGGGGGCACAATTGTTTTTTCTAAGTTGGACCTTCATCAGCTTCGAATGGATCACTGTGATGGTCATAAAACCGCCTTTTGCACACGTGATGGGCACTTTGAATTCCTAGTTATGCCATTCAGGTTGACCAACACATCGTCATCGTTTCAAGCAACGATTAATTAAGGATCAATTGAATACTTGGGACACCTAGTTTCGGCAACATGTGTCACAACTGATCCCGCTAAAATTGTGGCAATGACACCTTGGCCTCAACCCCACAACATCAAATAATTATACGGGTTTCTTGGATTGATAGGTTATTATCGTCGTTTTATCCGTCATTTTTCCACCACTGCTGCCTAATTGACAACATTGTTAAAAAAAAGTTAGTTTCGTATGGAGTGATGTCGTGACGACAGCCTTTGAGGACCTCAAACGAGCAATGACCACTACTCTAGTTCTCTATTTACCGTATTTTTCCAAGAGTTTGTGGTGGAGATTGACACTTCAAATGTGGGAATAGGTGGCGTCCTTATGCAAGAAGGACACCCTATTACGTTTTTCAGTAAAACAATATGACTAAGATTGGTTGAGGGTTTGATGTATCAACGAGAATTGTTTGTTGTGGTTGAAGCCATTATGAAGTGGCGAAAATACTTGTTGGGGCGTAAGTTTGAGGTGCATACTGATCACCAAAGTTTGAAGGATCTTTTGACATAAGTTATTCAAACTTTGATGCAGTAGCATTTCCTTCACAAATTGTTGGGCTTTGATTTCACCATTGAGTATAAATATGGAGTTAGCAACGCTGCAGCAGACGCCTTGCCGCGGTAATATGACAATGTTACAACAACCTTGCTCACAACCATTTCAATGGGGCAAAGGGCATGGTTAAATTGGACACCACCACCTCATATGTTGAAACAACCTTGCTCACTAGGGCCCGATATGCTAGTCTCTGTGTTGAATTAGACACGACCACCCCACTGCCCACCAAAATCAATGTAAATAGACAACCCCAAGACGTCACAAACAAAGTCAAGGTAGACTTTTGACTCAAATGTGGCCACTTTAGACACATGAGCAATAAGTGCGTAGAACAACCCGTCCAGTCGGATACGACTCCACCACCTCTGGGGAATACCTACCCAGACTTGGATTGGCATGTCGTCACTCGATGCCACCTCGTCGCTCGGGAGGACCTTCGTCCCTCGCTGTTTGGTTGCCTAGTCAGGAAACCCCCGCCTAAAAGAGAACCACGCAATGCGCCGACAAACATAACCACTCCTGACATGCCCCCCATCCAGACCCGTGCCTCTAATCCTCGCGTCTGGATGGGAAAGAGCCCCACGAATAGCCCCCAACAAGCCCGGAATACTGGCCCTAAACTCGCAATTGCATTGACACTTTCGGAATACCGATCCGATACCGTAGCACCCAAAATTGCCAACAGACCACAATTGCAGACTAGAACGACACCGAGAAAGAGGCCCTACTAAAAACGATGACGGACAAGCCACCCGGGTCTGCATGCGTGGGAATGGCACCCACATGGACTAGGAATGGCCACGTGTCACGTGACGGTGGCACCATGCGAGATGACATGGCTAATAAGGATACCACGTCAGCCTTATCGCCACCGCTGGCCAAGTACCGGATATTGATGCCACTTGGCCACACGGGTCACCACGTGGTGACAAGTGTGGGAACGTGTCACCATATAGTGACACGTGTGGCACGCATGCAAGCCACGTGACCTAAGGAAGTTAAGGTGGTGGACTTATCTACCACTCATCCCTCCACGGGGCACTACGTGGCCCAACGGAGGCCACAACGCCCCCACCCACCCCATGCCACACCCTAACCCTCCTATCCCTATAAATAACCCTCTTCCCTCCCTCTTACCACCACCGTTTTCCCCTCCTACCACCAACCCGCCACCACTGCCCGCCCCCTCCATCACCACCCATACACCATTACCACATGTCTTCACCACCACAGCCGCTGCTCTGCCACCACTCACCGCCATCGGGTTGCCACTTAACACTCCCCTTACCACAACCGCACCACCACCACCTGTGCTCCTCCACCGTCGTACCGCCACCCCATCCCCTAACGTCTTACCTTCTTATGAGAACCGTGAACTCTCAGAGCCCTCCGACGCCAACCACGAGGGTCATTGGGCTAACGAGACTCTACATGAGGTATCAAGCTTCGTGGAGCGCATAGAACACCTCTCAGCCCATAGTCACTATCGAACCGGGTGACTATGTGCCAACGGGTATCTACGACTCGAACGTTCTCGATACGTCCCCTCAGTCACTATTAAAATGCATTTGTGCCCAACTGGTCGATTAGCGACAACGTCATCATTGCCCAAGAATTGATCCACACCATTAGTAACCACAGGTCTGGACGTCGCGAACTCCTTGCCATTAAGATTGACCTCGAAAAGGTCTATGACCATTGCAATTGGCATTCATTGAATACACCCTTTAGCAATTCCACTTTCCACCCGGCCTCATTGCTGCCTCATGGAACGTGTTCGCTCGGTGGAGTATAACGTCTGCGTCAATGGAGCAAGGTCGCTAGGATGACAACCACGAAGGACCCTTATCTCTTTATCCTTTGCATGGAACTCCTCATTGTTGCATTCGTGTGAGCCACATAGGATGGTCTTTTTCGTGTTGCCCACGCTAATCGTGGAGGCCCACCCATCCCCATGCTCAGTTTCACGAATGACTGTTTTATCTTGTGCGAGGACCAACCAGGGACACCGACCCTCCTCTTGGAGTTCATAGAATCCTTCTACGCCGTGGCCGAGAGGGGGGTCAGCTACGAGAAATCCTGAGTCCTTTTCTCCCTGACATTCCTCGTCGTTGTAGCCGAGCTATTCTCCGCTTACTCCAGATGGAGGCTATGACCCGCCCGGATAAATACCTAGGTATTTCGATCTAGCAGGGGCATTTTTGCCCCTATTTTAGATATGGTCTTGGAAAGTTTTAACCAACGTATATGGGCCTAGCACTCGAGGCACTCATATGCTGGTCACCGCTTGCTCATACAAACGACGTTGCAGACCATTCTGGGCTATCAAATGAGCATGATGCGCCTGCCCCGTGCCACACTCACGACATTCATGAAAGTGTCCAAATCCGTCCTTTGGAATGCGGATGGCCACGGATGGCGCAAGAGTTTGGTTCCCTAGCGGACGGCCTGCGCCCGCACCAGCACTTTGTTACCTCGAGCAACTCAATGACGCTTATATGCTCAAACTTGGGTGGCGACTACTCCAATTACTGGATATGCTCATGGATTAAAATTTCGGTTTTGTATTATGTTTCGGTACATCAAATATTAGAAACGTTTCGAAAAATGTCGGAAACGTTTCGAAAAATTTCGAAAAATTTCGTAAACTTTACTAAGCAAAAAAATAAGATATGAATTAGGACACATTAAATATCTAAAAATATATTGTCTTCCTAATTGATTAGAGTTAACAATTATTATAATTTATAAATAACACCAAGACAATATAGAATTCAATAACTTCTAATTAAGATATTGTATGATTTGTACGTGCACTTAACTTAAAGTCCACAAATTGCTAATATCTATATCTCTTATATTGGGAAATATTTAATTGTCAAACAAAATTTTATACGTTTGCATAAAGGTGGTATAAAGAATACAAGAGAAAAAAAGATAGTTCTGATTAATAAAGAAACTTAAAACTTTATATCATTAATTACCTACTAACTAAAGCTTACGAGTTGCATAAACAATCATTAAATGGTCAGATATGTCACCAAATCATTTACAGCGCACAAATAAAAGAAATGAATGTGGTTTCGAAATTGTATATGCGAAATGGTTCGGCGATTAAAGAAACCAAAATAATTCGGCCGTTTCGTACGAAACGGCTCGAATTTTTAATCCATGGATATGCTCTAGTCTCGGGTACTCGGAGCCAAGTACTTCCCCGATAGGAGCCTCCTTACAACCTCGATTCTTGCTAACTCCAATCGAGCATAGAATCTATTGCCCGCCTCTTTTCGAAGGTCCTGGCATCCATAAGATGGATAGTCGGCAACACGGAATCCATTAGCTTCTGGCTTTCTTGTTGGTCCGGGCCCCTTCACCATAGCAGACTACGTCCACACCATCCCCGCCCCACCTTATCCACCTTACCGTGCGAGAACTTATCCACCCGGTCGGGGAATGTGATCTAAATTATGTTGGCCCATTCGTACCCACCCACATTGTGCAACAGATCCTGGGTATCCTTTTCCCCGCGATTAGCGGACCGAACATCGCATGTTGGGCATGGCACACTGGGGGGAACTTCACTATCAAATCAGCCTACGACTGGCTAACCCAAATGGAACATGGGATCCCTTCGCCCAACCTCATTTGGAAGGCCCTCTGGAAGTTCCGTGTCTTATACCACATTAAGTTTTTTGGCTGGCTCTGAGGGCACAATGCTCTGTCAACCAGGGAGTGCCTGGTACAACACCATGTTCCAATTTCCTCCACTTGTCCACTTTGCCACACTGTGGTCGAAACAACGACGCATCTTTTTACAGATTGCCCCTCCTCACTGACATTCGGCGAATCTTCCCCATGTTCTCCTTCATTGTGAAGGGGAAAATCCTGTCTCGCATCTAAACCGCCTCCCAAGCACGACCGTCATGTAATGAGTTCCTATTCGGGGGGGCACCCAATTTGTACGAGGCACATACCGCACTGTATTAATCTAACATTGGCGGAAAGTCCCCTAGACCTCCCCTGAAATCTCCCAAATGCTACAGGTTATCAATCCGCTGGAACCCTCCGCCACGAGGAGTCTTCAAACTAAACACGGACGATTCTGCATAATCAACCCTGGCTCATCGGGTATTGGTGGCGCTATCCGTGATTTTGCAGGTAACATAGTTAGTGCTTTTCCGAATCGACGGGATGCAACACCAACAACGCAGCAGAACTCCGGATTATTCGGCATGGAGTACTACTCTCTTTACGTCTTTCTATTCCTGCACTTATCACTGAAACTGCTTCGGAGCTCACGTTCAAGTGTCTCACTATGAGGCCGAGCCATATGACATCGGTAGAAGTGCTAGCCCTACTTCATTATGTGTAGACTCTAAGAGAAAGATGCCCCCACCATGTTCATCTCTTGTATATAACGTGAGACGAACAGGCTCGCGGATGTGCTAGCAAAAGGGAAGCCAACCGAGCTTGTTTGAACTGGCCCCTGCAGCCGCCCTTTTGTGCAATCTAGCTAGGTTGCCCGCGTGCTTTGGAATCATTAGCTTTGTGTGATACTTATTGTACATATATGAGATTCTGTCGTCAGCCCCAACCCCACACCCTCGTTGTACATTTTATGGTCTCGACCTAGTCTATGAACAAAGCTGCTATTGTTCCCAGAAAAAAAAAATTATATAATATATAATAATATTTTATATTATATAATATATATTATATATAATATTTAGCTGGCACTGCTAGTTGTGTTTAATGTTTGTAGATATCTTCAAGACTCTTAAAAGCAGTTAGCTAACTATACAGAAGTTTAACATCGCGCCCAAAATGTTCCACGAAGTTCCAAACCTTTTCCCACCACAACTTTCCCATATCAATGGGACCCAGTTCCACACGTAACTTAACTCTCCGTTTTCTGTTCGCGCAATTTTAGTCAACATTATTATTATTATTAATAATGCAAATTACTGAGTAGTTGCCTGAGCCTCTCATATAGTTACGCTTTAACTAAGAATTATTCCAAAAGTAGTCTGTTTAGACCGAAAACGTAACATTATAATTTACTCAGCAATTTATATTGGCCTCACCTAAATCGTGAGTACACGAATGGTTTCTTTATATGTTTGGTATTCATCCATATATTTAATGAGAATCAAAAGTTAAAATTTCGTTTAAATTATTAATAATATAGTTCTTTTATGTTTGTTTTCCAATAAAAGCAAAAATATCTATATTTTACATTATCGTTAATAAAGACAAAAAAGGATACACATTCCTTATTTGGGGTAATATAAGTATATCATTCCACCACTCAGATCTTGTCCTAAAGTCACTACCTCTCTTTCTCTCTCTGAACTGGACATCATAGTAAAGCAGCAAAGTATGGCGGCAGTAGTTGAAATGAGAAAATCAGTTGAAAAGGTTCTTGGGTCATCTTCCACCCAGGTAAGTGGTAAGTAGTACACTAACTAACGAACTAACTAACTAACTAACTAACACACACTTTGATGATAATTTAACAGACAAGACATACATTATGTATATATGCTTATTATGTATGTCATGATTAATAATTGGCAGATGTATGGAGATGCTACTCTGCTTCGATTCTTGATAGCAAGGTCAATGGACACAGACAAGGCTGCAAAACTGTTCCTTCAGTGGAAGAAATGGAGGGATTCATTTGTGCCAGCTTCCAACAATAACAACATGATCCCTGAATCCCAAATTCAAGATGAATTAAATGCTAAAAAAGTTTTCTTGCAGGAACACCTCTCTATAACCGGAAACCCCGTCGTCGTAGCCAAGCTTAGTAACCATTTCCCCAGCAAGGACCACCTTCAATTCAAGCGTATATAATATTCATTCCTTTTTCATCATCATCATCATTCATTTTGTTTTCAGCTAACTAACTTTTAATGCATATAGAAATGGCTTCTATATATAATTCACGCAACTATGGAAAAGTACTCTTAATGTGTTTTCATCAGCCTTTTTTCCTAATTAATCTCTGCAGGATTTGTGGTTCATTTCCTAGACAAGACCATTGCAAGGTATATATGCAACGGCGTTTGTTTTCTAGCTTTAATACAATGAAGTCGAGCTCCAAAGAAATATGCGCTCTAGAGTTACCGTTGTTGAATAGAAACTTATTTTCGCTAGTCTATTTATGGTTTTGTTGCAACTTTAGAGTTTTATTATTCAAACGTAGTTTGTTTTGGATAAAAATTATTGTGCGATGATTATATATCAGTTACAATTAAACTAGAACAAGCACATTTAATTGATGTTAAACGCTTCTTTTATTCTTAAGCCTCTATGATGAATTTCAGATAAATTTGTGTTTTGAGATAGTATAAAACATTTTATAAATTGCTTCAGCGTTTGACTGATTTCTATGAACAAAAAACAAGCTTGTAATTTATTGCTAACCTTAAGGGGATAGTCGTAGTGGTCTGTTTCTTGTGTTCTTGTAATGGTGCTATAGCTTTTAACTACCAGGCACAGGGGTGTCAATAGCTGAAAACATGATTTGGTTCTGACTTGGAGTTGTATCTGCCAATTTCAGTGCTTGCAGAGGGAAAGAAATAGGGAATGAAAAATTGATTGGCATCCTCGACCTGCAAAATATTTCCTACAAGAACGTCGATACTCGTGGTTTAATAACTGGTTTTCAGTTCTTACAAGTAGGTCGTTGCTATCTCATTCGATCTCCTGGAAGCGATCTCTGTATTGTTTCCCATCATTCAAACAAAACTAGAAGAAATATTCATCGCTTGTGTCGCAAACTGACTATTCTATACTCTTGAATGCCATATTTAAAGTTGACTGCAGATTCTTAGGATTTAGATTTGAAAAATAAATTAATTTTCCAGTTACGATATTGTCATATCAGTCTCATATGATATCTTTTCATGTACAGTGCAAATTGAATACCTCTCTCGAAAGACAATATCATATGATATCTCATATGATATCTTTGCATAGTATATTAATGTCTTACATAGTATGGGGAAAATTATATTTATGGTTTCTCTCATAAAAGTTTGCCGATTCCAGTGAATTCATCTTTTGTTTGGACTGATGTTTTTGGTGGTGGGAGCTCGCCAGCATGTAATATGTTGTTTGTAACGCTAACTTGTGGTGTTAAATGCAATGTTCGTTTTTTCGCAGTCATACTACCCTGAGCGCTTAGCCAAGTTGTACATACTACACATGCCTCGGTTTTTTGTGAGTGTTTGGAGATTTATTTCACGCTTTCTTGAGAAAGCTACTCTCGAAAAGGTACATTTCATCTACAAATTAATATCACCCTCAATGAATGTAATCCAACATTGCAGGAAACACACTTTTATATATTGTGACAGTACGTTTTCTTATTATAACTCTATGATTCTAGGGAATTCTGTTTTGAGATTTTTTCCATGTTAATAATCGTAACCTTGACAAACGTTGCAGATAGTTAATGTGACAAATGAAGAGGAAAGAGAGGAATTCATGAGGTATATTGGTGAGGAAGCCTTACCCGAAGAGTATGGCGGGAAAGCCAAGCTTGTTCTTCTTCAAGATTTTGTATTATCGGGATTGGATGGTTGATTTATTCACTTCGGTCATTGTGGTTCCGTCAACCAACAAAAATCAGAAACTATGTCAACTTTAATCTTCGATTGAAAATAAATTATGAAAATAAAGAGAACTACTTTGCTAATAAGGCCAATATATGTATCAAGCACGGTAATATTGCCTGTATGAGAAACACCTTTCATAAAAGCAAGGTCGGCCGATCATCATCCTTCATGTGTTAAATCAATTTTTACCCACATTAGTTTATATGTGCCGTTCGAAGATTGATAGTATTGTTGGTCGCGCTGACTTCTTCATGGAGATAGAACAGATTTTAGAGCTAATAGTCTGATAAAACTCATATGTGTTGCAACATGTAAGAAGCAAATGACAAATAAAAAGGAGGGGGTGGGGGCATCCATCACTCTAGATCTGACATTTTGTAAGTCTTGATTTTGTGCTCAATTTTTCATCGAAGTATAAGAGATGTTTTTATTGCCTCTTTTTTATTCACTTATGAACAATGCAAAGGTTTGAACTAGACCGAGTCTCCACCTTTTTTACAAAATTGAAGAAAATAGAATCAGGGTGTGACTTTTCTTACTATACTACTAGCCAACATTACATTTCAACACTCCCAACTCCAAAATCTCTCACCTAATCTGTCTATCCTAGCATCTTTTTACATATATAAGAAACAAACAAATTTAAGATACATCTGTACGTACTTCGATAAGTTAATTATATTGTTGGTTGATCGTCCTCATGTACCAGTGGTCATCAGCAAAGAGAATTTGACTCGGAGGCATATCTTTCCATTTTCCAAGTGCAATTTAGCTCCTGTAGCTAGCCAATGCCCTGGGGTGTCGGATGGGCCTTTGCACAACTCCGAGGTGTCGACAAACTTGAGAAGCTTCTGCTGTGATGGTACAGGCACGGGCGGCCCAGTAGGATATACCCCAGAATCCACATTAATATTAGTTTGTTTTTCCTTTACATTATCAGTAGTTACCTTGTTGGTAATGTTACCCGAAACTGAGGTAGCAAAAGACGAAAAGAAGCCGGACTTGAAACTGTTATTTTGTGCAGCTTCCATCCAAGTGGACTGCGCAACGTAACAATTTGAAACGGTTGAAAATGAGAGCCTTAGATGCAAAACATCGTTTAGTATGTATAGTTGAGCACCAGTGACTATGAATGCAACTTTTTTGGTTCCTTGATGATCAATCAACCATTTAGGATCAAACTTGACTGGAGATGAGCATATTTGAGAGAACTTCTTCCACTGGATGTGTTCCAAATACAGGTGGCTATCGGCTACTTCTTCCGACCCACGCCATAGCACAACCGGGCTTATATTGTCGTTTATAATAGTTGGAGGATTTATCAAGTGCTGCAGATGTATGCCTAACCTGAGAGATACACGTAAAAGAGTTAAAACATATATATTTATATTTGACTGTAGTCTGTTTTAACCATAACTGTAACTCAAAGTATGATTTTGTCAATTATTTGGTCCTTTATCTTCATTTGTCATATATCTTGTCTAATTATTCAATTTCAATCATGAGGTGATCTAATTTGAAAGATCAAGTGTAATATCAAACAATGTCAATTTGAAGGATCAAGTGTATTGTCTTTTAGTATCGTACTGAACCACGTGCTAATCCCGCTGAGATATTGAAATCGAGTGACTAGGCAAGATGAATGACGACGTACCAAAATAAAGGACCAAAAGCGAAATGGAGCCAAATTAAGAAACTAGACTAACTATTTCTCTTTTACATATCCCATTCTCTTAAAATTACATTATATTTACATAATATGCGAGAGTCTAAGTCTAACTAGAAATAAGTTAATAACTTAATATCAACTCATTGAGTATTTTTACTTTATTTTATAATTAAAATTTAACCTGTTGCACTTGATGCCCTCGAGGTACAACCGCATCCCAGTCACCGGTGGGCTCCCTACAGTAACCTATTACGCAAATGTGTTGGTTTACACAGACACAATAAGCTTGTAAATCATGATGATCAACAAATGATTTAAAATGTGTTAGTAATTAAGGTGATGATGGCTTCAATTTGTTAGTTATTCTATTACCTGACAAGTATTTACATATAATTTGGGTCCGCCCAAACTAAATTGTAAAGTTGATTCTTGTTGGAAAGCCTTGTTTCTTCTTCTAGTTATAACAAGACCTAGATGGAGGTCGTTGTGGATGGGAGCCCAAATCCTGTGTCTTTGGAAGTCCAAAAAGTATTGTAGATCACCTATTGGAGGTTTATCTGCATGTTCATCAATATCAATCAACAAATTATCATAATTACACTATCGGCACATATTTTCATTAATTTTGTAATCTTGTAAACCAAAAAAGGAAAACATTTTTCTCTTTCTAGAATTAATGAGTTTACAACCGTTATTTTTAGAAAATATGATATTTTTAATATTTTTAAAGGTAAATTTAGCTGAAAGATGAGTTCTCGAAAACAAAAAACTAGAAGCACATGATCTTACACTTAATAAAGAAATAATAAACTTATTTTGTATTTATCATAATTTATAACAAAATATGCCTACAATTATAATGAAAGAATAGTATATTTGACTTTATAGAAAGAAATTTGTTTTTACACATGGCCGTACATGTGTTAAAGAAGGTGTTCTCAGTCAATGATTGTTGATTTAATAAAAAGTTGTTGATTTAATAAAAGTGTAAACCTGGGAAGAAAAGAACAACCCTCGGAACTAAGAGCCATCGGGGAACAAACTAAACGATGGCCTTCGAAAGACAAGAAAAACCTTCCCCATCGGGGAAAGGTATAACGTTCATCGTTAAAAGATAATATTGCCTCTCCGCAAGCCTTGTCTTCGATGACGTACGGATTACTACACTCCCAGAGCATCCGATGCTAAAGGCACTACCAGTCTTGGATGACTCTACGATGCCTAATAATCGCCGATGCTTTAGTTAGTGAACAATCTTCTAAACACGATACCTTAAACATGCTCCTCCCAAACGATGCCTCTTGTAACAGCATATCAAAGAATATGTTTTATAAGTCTCGGAGGAAAAACCCCCCCGAAGACCTAATAAAATTACTCGATGATAACATCAGGGATACGTCCCGATGGCATCGTTGGGAAAGCATTCCGAGGACACGACACCAGAAAACTTCTCCGATGGCATTATTGTGAATAACACTTTTAGGCCAATTAAAAGATCACGGGAAAACTTCCAAACATTTCCAGGATAAAACCAGGTGTCGTCCTACCAGATACCGTGGTTGTGCAACAACTAAGTGTCACCATGCATAGCTTGAATCATCCACGAAAATAACCAGGTGTCATCTTCGCCAGTGACACTTCAGCACCAAAAAAATGAATATTCACCAAGTTATGAACTAAGTCAGTCAGTGAGCATTGGAGTATCTGCCACCTAATGAAGGCGCATGCAGTTTCAAGAGCGCTATAAATACAGATGCAAAGTGAAGAATGAAGGCAGATCGAAAGGAAGGGAAAAAAGAGAGAAAAGGAAAAATTTGATTCTGTAAATTCAGAAAAAGTCTTATAATATAATCTCCTCTTATTTTGATAAGATTCTTTTATTAGCTATTTGGGCAAGGCGTTCCTAGTATTAAAAACTATAGAAATTACACCCTTGAGTTAACAAATGGCGCCGTCTGTGGGAACGCCATAGATTATTGCCTTTGAGTCACGCTAGTAAAAGGATCTCAATACTTGCCATATTTACAACCAACTCGACAGATGGAAGGGCCAGCACGTTCTGAGGATCGGACAGACAACCATGATGAAAGCATATACCAAGAATCTGCTGAGAGTTCCCCAAGAAACACTCCACCACCCAATGGCGATTACATCAATATACCCAGAACAGTGTTTGAAGATTTGGTGGAAGCTGCTTTAAGAAGGGCTCAAGCTAACGAGAGGCCCCCGGAGCCACAACATATACAGCCGTATGGGGAAAGATATCGAGTGGAAGAGCAAGGCTCAAGGATGACACCAACTCCGCAGCGGGTACCACCACCACAGCAAGGGTGTCGACAAGAACGATACCCAGGTGTGATACCTCCCCCTGGCAATATTTTCGAAGACAGAGTACCTCTTTACCGTCCCAACATGTTCCCTCATTCAAGCAATGAACCCGCTCTTTGGGAGATGCTGAATCATCTCCGACGTGAAATGCTCAGCATGAAAAGAGCCATCACACCAGAAGACGAGCCCGTATATCATGGATCACCGTTTGTACCAGATATAGCACAAGCTACAATCCCAGCATATATAAGAGCAATCAACTTACCCATGTATTCTGGAGAGAAAGATGGAAAAGATCCACAAGATCACATTAATCAATACATTGCAACGATGGATCTACAATCTGCCCCAGATTTTGCGTTGTGTCGAATCTTTCGAGCCACCCTGACGGGAAGGGCACAATCCTGGTTCACCCAGATACCCCCAGGCACAATTTCTAACTTCTCCCAGTTGGCTAGTTTGTTTGTAAGGCAGTTTGCTTGTAACCGACGCTATCCCAAATCAGCATGTCATCTGTTTACCATAAAACAGCAAAAGGACGAATCTTTAAGAGATTTCATGAAACGTTTTTCCGACGAAGTATTGGACGTCCCCAATATAGATCCGACCATGCTAGCAGACATCCTTGCTCAGGGATTGCGATCGGGGAATTTCTTCCGATACCTAGTAGGAAATCGAGTAAAAGACATGAATGAGTTAATGCAGAAGGCAGAAACGTATATCCTAATGGAGGAAGCAGAAAAGTCCAAATTAAAGGCAGAAACCGCCGATGCCCATACAGGGCTGAAAGAAAAGGAGGAATCAAAGAATCATCCCCCTCGAAGAGATAATCCAGGAGTGGTGAAGAGACATCTTCAGCCTATACCATTGCCAACTCTAACCATCACCCAGTCGGAAGTATTAAATGTAATGAGGGGAAACAAGGATTTCTCTTGGCCTATGCCAGTCAGACAACCATACAAGAAGAAAGACTCGGGAAAGTTTTGCAAATACCACAAGTCTTATGGCCACACAACCGATGGTTGTAAAAATTTGAGAAATGAAATTCATAGGCTGCTGGACTTGGGTTATCTGAGAGACTACTTGAACAGCAACAAAGAAGATCAGTCGAAAGAACGAAAGAAAGCCCGGAATGAAGAAGGAGAGGCAGTCGTGGAACCCCCCTCGAGGAATGATGAACAAGAAGAGTTCAATCAGCAGCTACCGCCACCCCCGGGAACATACCGAGATAATCCTCCATCAGGAAGAACCATCAACATGATTGAGGGAGGAGATATATCCTCATCTCCAGCTGGTAGAAAAAAGAAATATCTCAAAGAGGCTAGGAAAATGGGACAAGGATTGTCGATATGTACAGTGCAGGGAATGAGGCTACCCACCATATCCTTCGGACCCGAAGATCTGCAAGGAATTGTATATCCACACGAAGATCCATTGGTAATTAAGGCAACCATAATGGGCATTGATATACAACGGGTCCTCATAGATACGGGAAGCTCAGTAGATGTGTTGTTCACCCCAACCTTCGGAGCCATGGGGTTAAAAAGAGTGCATCTTGATCCCACAGAGATACCCTTGATAGGCTTTTCTGGAGAAACTAGTCGAACATTGGGAACTGTCATACTCCCCATGTCTTGGGGCGATGGGGCATTGAGACGTACCGAGCATGTGAAGTTTTGGGTTGTTGAAGCGTCTGCGCGAACTTATAATGCTATCTGCGGAAGGCCATCGATTCACGCTTTTGAAGCCATACCCTCTACTCTTCACCTCAAGGTGAAGTTCCCCACGATGACAGGCATAGGAGAAGTCCGAGGCAACCAGATCAAGGCTAGGGAATGTCGTATGAATGCTTTACCAACAAATGTGGAAGAAGAATTTAACCACACTGGGAAGAAGCAGAAGATGGAGGAGATACGAGTCCATCCCGTGGAAGAATTGAAACTAATAGAGTTAGAAGGTGATGAGAAAAAGGTGAAGGTAGGAACAGGAATGGATTTAGGGACAGAAGGAGAAATTGTTTCCATTCTGAAAGAGTACAAGCATCTATTTGCTTGGGAAGGAGGCCCACCTGGAAGAATCAGTCCGAGGGTGTGTCAGCATCATCTCAATGTTAATCTCACATGTAAACCTATCCGACAGAAGAAAAGAAATATGGGTTCAGAGAAGAATGGAATCATCAAAGCAGAGATATTACGACTCCTCGGATTGCAACAAATAAGGGAGGTTATATACCCTGAATGGCTATCCAATGTAGTATTGGTACCTAAATCAGGAGGACGATGGCGAATGTGTGTAGATTTCACCAATTTGAACGACGCCTGCCCGAAGGATTGTTATCCTTTGCCCAGCATTGACCAATTGGTAGATTCAACGGCAGGATGCGCATTATTGTCCACAATGGACGGTGATCAGGGATACAATCAGATTCCGATGGCTGAAGAGGATCAGGAGAAAACTAGCTTCATTACCGACGTCGGTACATTTTGCTACATGGTCATGCCATTTGGACTCAAGAACGCGGGTGCCACCTACCAGAGGTTAGTGAATCTAATGTTTGCTGATGTCATCGGAGACACGATGGAAGTATATGTTGACGATATGATTGTAAAAAGCAAAAGGGCAGAAGATCATCCAAGGGATTTACGACAAGCTCTAGCCATCATGGATAAATTTGGCATGAAGATAAATCCCAAAAAATGTTCCTTTGGAATTAGGGGAGGAAAGTTTCTAGGGTATATGGTAACGGAGAAAGGAATAGAAGTCAATCCGGAAAAAGCTAAAGCTATCATAGAAATGAAATCTCCCCGAACAATCAAAGAGGTACAAAGATTAACAGGAAAAATGGCATCACTCAGCAGATTTATATCACGATCAGCAGAAAAGGGTTTGCCATTCTTTAAAGTGTTGAGGAAGGTAAAAGAGTTCCAATGGACCTCAGAATGCGAAGAAGCATTCAATAATCTGAAGGATTATTTGGTAAGTCCTCCATTGCTGGTCAAACCAGAACCAGGAGACAAATTATCTGTGTATTTGTCAGCAGGGGAAGAAGCTGTAAGTGCGGTTTTGGTGAAAGATAAGAATGGCAGCCAGCATCCAGTGTACTATGTAAGTAAAACCTTGCAAAGTGCTGAGAAAAATTACGTGCAGACAGAGAAGCTGATACTAGCCCTTGTAACTACAGCTAGAAAACTGAGGTCCTACTTCTTGACTTATCATGTGACGATACTTACTAAATATCCGTTGCGAGCCATACTCAATCGCCCAGAAACGTCGGGTCGAATGGTAAAATGGGCAATAGAGTTAAGTGAGTATAGTCTGTCATACGCTCCACGACCAGCCATCAAAGCACAGGTTTTATCTGATTTCATGGTTGAAATGAAAGAAATGCAAAACGAGAAGCCCCCTGCATTGTGGCACGTGTATGTAGACGGATCTTCCGTCGGAACACATGGTGGAGCGGGAGTAATTTTGAAGAACCACGAGGAGGAAGAAAACCTATGCTTTGCTGTTAGGTTAAATTACCCCTTGTCCAACAATGAAGCAGAATACGAAGCCCTCCTGATCGGGATGAGGTTAGCCATGGAAGGAAACATCAGTCGAATGGTGGTTTACAGCGACTCACAATTGATAGTACAGCAGGCCACAGGAAAGTTTGAAATAAAAGAAGAGCGATTGAAAGCATATGCTCAGGCGGTTCGAAATAGGCAAAGGATGTTTGAAGAATTTCAATTAAAGCAGATTCCAAGATTGGAGAACCAAGAGGCGGATGCATTGTCAAAAATAGCAACTCAATTTGTGGTCGGAACACGACAAATTACGTTGCTGCAAGCTTTGAGATCGGAACAGCAGGAGCCTCAGGAGGATATCAATGTCGTTGTTGCCCCAGTGACATCAGGATGGATGACGGAGATAGTTGCTTATTTAGAAGATCCTACGCAATACTACGATGACGACATTGAACGAAAGAGGTTAGAAAGGAAAGCGGCAAGATACTTCTTGCACAGAGGGGTGTTGTTCCGACGCTGCTACTCTAATCCTCACACTCGGTGTCTGGATGATCAAGAAGCGTTGGGAGTAATAAAAGAAATGCACGAAGGAACATGTGGAAACCACTCGCAAGGAGCAAGTATAGCCAATCGTATTATAAGGCAAGGATATTATTGGCCTACGATGGTTCAAGATTGCCAAGACTACGCGCGCAGATGTCCCGCGTGTCAAGCCCATGCTTCACAGATTCATCAACCAGCAGCACCATGGGAGCCAAATTTACTAGCGTGCCCTTTCGCCAAGTGGGGAATAGACCTTGTAGGACCCTTGATGCCTAATCCGAGGCAAAAGAAATATTTGTTGGTAGCAGTAGATTACTTTACAAAGTGGGT
The DNA here is from genome assembly GCA_948329865.1 of Linaria vulgaris. Taxonomy (NCBI): domain Eukaryota; kingdom Viridiplantae; phylum Streptophyta; class Magnoliopsida; order Lamiales; family Plantaginaceae; genus Linaria; species Linaria vulgaris. The sequence goes on along the minus strand of OX415249.1, from coordinate 54,052,090 downwards.
AGAAGCCGAACCGATGGCCAGGATCACAGCAAGCGCAGTCATAAATTTCCTATGGCGAAATATACTGTGCCGATTTGGAATTCCCCGATACCTCGTTAGCGATAATGGGTTACAGTTTGAAGATCAAAAGGTGGAAGATTGGTGTAAGCATTGGGAGATTAAGCACCGCTTTGCTTCCGTCGGATATCCCCAAAGCAACGGCCAAGTTGAGAGAACCAATCGAACCTTGTTGAAGAGCATTAAGTCTAGATTGGATCATCACAAAGAGCGATGGATAGAAGAAATTCCAGGTGTTTTATGGGCATATCGAACAACTCCTAGCTCTGCCACGGGAGAGACACCATATAGCATGGCCTATGGCTGTGAGGCTGTAATTCCACCCGAGATCGTGACTGAAAGTTGGAGAATCCGAGAGTATGAAGAAGTCAGTAACAATTCTAATTTAGCCCTAGCCTTGGACTTATTGGAAGAAAAAAGGCATCGAGCTTCGATACGCATGGAAGGATATAAAGCCCGAATGGCCAAGTACTACAACAAGAATGTTAAGGTTAGAACATTCCAGGTCGGAGATCTGGTTCTCAAACGAGTGGGGGCATCCAAGAATGTCGCTAAGCTACAACCTAAGTGGGAAGGACCGTACAAGGTGAGCAAAATCATTGGACCTGCTACGTACCAGTTAAGTACCCCTGAAGGTACGATGCTTACTCGGACTTGGAACGCATTAAATCTTAGAAAATATTATGCTTAATGTAGTAACATCGAAGATAAGGGCATCACATCAGTGTACATGTAAATAAAGTCGTGGTGAAATAAAGATGGCTTTTTATTTATATAAAATTTGTGCGTAACCTCAAAATGCAGCTCATTCTGATACAGCCATCTAACCCGACTAACTTGCATACACACATACTAATACGACTGAACTCGGATAAAGCTCCGAGATGCCTACGTATCCCGATACAAAGGAATCAAGCCGCTCGTAGTTCAATTTACATAGAAAATTACAAACTTAACATATAAAAAATATATTAGTTTTGCATAGGACGTTTTCCCTCTCGAATTAGGCAACGACGTTGTTCTTCGGAAAGGTCCGCAGGATCTGTAATAGTTACTACCGGGACGGTAGATCTTTGGGAAGAAACCGAAGGAGTTGTAGTTTGGGAAGAAGTAGTGAATTCAAGGTCGGGAAGATCCAGGTGGGGAGGAAAATTCGGGAGTGTTCTCACTGCTTCTCGACAAATCTGAAAACCCATCATCACCATCTCCCGCATTTCCACACGTAGGGTGGCCCTCATTTGCTCCAAACTGGGAACTGCCATGATAGCCTCGGCACGGGTAATCAATGCGTCAACTGCCCTAGATCCCTCTAGATCCGATAACTTTGTAGCCAATAAGTCCCTTTCAGCCAATAGAGAGGATATCAAAGCATCGGAGGTACGGCTCTGACTCAGCAAATTGTCTATACGAGTCTCCAATTCTCTGACATGATCCCGTCCCAAGGTTACTAATTGTCTCATATCCAAGATGGTATCTTGGGCATCCTTTAAAAGAGCTTCTAAGGTCGCTTGGTCGGAATCGTAGTGAGCATGCAGGTTGTCGATCTGATTACGAGCATCGTCTATATTCTTCTCCAGATCATGGAGGTGTCTGTACAAAAAACCAACATCAGTGGAAGAATGTGCACCAAGGGCGTCCGTGATCAAAAATACCTGCATGAAACAGAAGGAAGATTAAGAGAATATAATAGGCGTCACCAAAGATAAACAGGAATACGACGCACCTCACATAAGTTACGGCATAACCGATCCTGGAGAAGATTCATAGAAACAGAGCTAAGAGCCTCACAATTAGCCTGACTCAACAAGCTACTTAAGAATCGCCGATGGTATGAAACATCTGAAGAAAGTAAGGGAAAAGTATCGTGAAGATTCCCCGTGGCTATACCACTAGTTCCTTCCCCATGGGGGGGAACCATTCGTGGAGGAGAAGGTATCACATCATTAGAGCCAGTGGGTAGCGCGGTTACGTTGTCACCATCTATAACATTGACTGAAGGATCAAGGGGGGATTGGACAGATAAGGTCAGCGTAAGTGGAGGTGTATAGTCGGGATACATGTTTAAGTCTGGAGGAGATGGATCTTCAAAAAGCGAATCAATAGAAGGAAGGGTAGATTCCCATGCAAAATCGGATTGCGAAAACATCCATATGTCATCGGAACCAAGACAGGGGTCGGGAGGATTGTGCTCAGACGAGGAGCCAGGCGTGGTCGAATATAAGGGAAAAGAAGGCAGAGGAACCAACACTTCCTCAGGATAACGCCTGATGGCAAATCGCTCCATCTCACTTCCTAAAAAGAAATAGTCAAAGGTTAATCACCATAGCGAAAAAGACAGTGTCATTAAGGTAAATAAGTAAAGTAACTTACTAAAAGCCGGGTTGTAGTGCAAAGGCATCGGAGGAAGATTCAGCTGTTCAACACCATGTTGCAGACCCGCCATGATTAAGGCCGAAGAGTTCGTCAGAATAGAGCATATATCATAACTACCTAAAAACAGGCCAGTGGAGGTTAAATACTCCATTTCCCGTACAGCGGTCTCAGGGCGAGGGATCACGTATCCTAAACCCCATCGTAAGGGAATACCCCATGGATATCCAGAAGAGTCCTTTGGTTTAATAAAGAAATACCTTTTCTTCCAATCTACTACAAATGCCAAACGACGAGGGACGTGAAAGTTTCTCTGCTGATCTCGGTAAACTAGGCTAAAATATGGGAGACCATTGGGACACGGACGCAGAATGAAGGCTGCACACACCCGGTACGGGGTCAGGGGTACATTCAATAGATTACAGCAAAGGACGAAGCCCACCAAATAGCGAAAGGAGTTAGGAGTCAGTTGGCTAGGACAAATCTGCCAGTATTGAAATAAAGAGTGTATAAAGGGGTGAAAGAGCATCCGCAGACCACAACGAATTTGTTCCGAATACAAAGTCAGATAACCAAAAGGGGGCTCGAAGGCCCTATGGAAAGGACGAGGAACGATGATACTGTAGTCATCGGGATTCAAACCATTCTCGCGTAACGTATTAAAAATAGACTCGGGTGATTCTACGCTTTGGCAGGAACCAACTCTATTTCCTCCAATCATAGCATTGACATTCAGGGCTGAAGTGTTGAAAATAGAAAAATTGTCACAAGGGAGATAGGGTTCTCTTCGCAGAAATGTCAGGCGTAGAGAATCTGCCATGCTCGAACTAGGGCGAGAGGCTGATAATCCAGGCACAACAGGAGAACCTCTAAAATTCAAAGACAAATCATCCCCCTCAATTCTACCCCTTGCATGTCCATGAGAGGGTTCACCCGGAACATGAAGGGGAGGAGGTTCCTCGGGAGATGACGACGATCTGCGTATGAAGGAAGGCATTTAGAAAAAGAAAAACAGGGAAATTAACAGAAGTTATATCTACTACAATAAGAAACACCCGAGAAAGCCAAAAGCAATAAAAGGACAAGAGCAAGATCCTGAGAATGTGGTTGATAGGTGAAAGGATGGAGCATTTTATAGAAGTACTTGAAGACAGGAAAAGGGTACGTGTCAAAATAAAGTTGACATCTGGAATTCTCAAGGTATGGGCAAATGAAGAGTAAAGACACGTAAAAAGAATGTTGGCAGTATTGGCAGACATCACGCATAAAAAACAGTGCAGAAAGGGACAAGAAAAGACAAAACGGCGGAATAAAAAATAAGAAGAGAAGACAATAAAACCCGTTCAGCAATTCATAAGGCAATAATATTCATACAATAAGGCTGATAACTTGTCCAAAATGCTATTACAAGATTGATAAAATTCTCAAGGTTAAAAAACTAATCTAAGGGTGTCGCTCCGAGGGTTGAGATGGCAAGCCAGAAGAAGAAGCAGGAGAGGGACCCCGACCCAGCACCCTCTGGTAGGCATCGTGAGCTTCTTGGGAAGAAGGGGGTCGCATCACCAAAGACTGAGGTCTCAGACGCCTCCAGTTATCAGGATGAGAAAACAGTTGATCTTCGCGGCATTGGTTGAGGCATCCCAGGTACCCAAGTATGAAGTTGCCTAGGAGATGACTCTTATGCCTTTGTTGATACTTCTCCTCACAGTGCCTTTGAACTTCGTCCTTAGCAAGAAGGACGGCCCCAGATAGTTTATCTTCCAATACCTCTTGAGTAATGAAACCTGAAGATGGAGGCAAAGGCTTCTTCAGCTCCTCCTTGAGTTGACTATACTGAGTCCGAAGGGTAGAAATTTCTGTTTTTAAAATGTGTTCTAACTCCCCCCAAGAACTCTTTTCTCTCGATAGCACGCTAATGTCCTCCTTCAGCTTATCACACTCGGAGGTGCGCTGGGATAAAAGGGTGGTGGTCGCATCGAGCTTAGTTCTCAATATTTCTTCCCTCGCCAGGCTCTGAGCAAATGCCTCCCGAAGGTTCTTCAGTTCATCCTCAGCTTTCTTTAAAGCAGCATTTTGCAGAGATAGCTTTTCCATAGATGTTTGCCCGATAGCTTGAGCAGCATCTACTTCGCGCCATATGGCGGGGATGATTTTGGGAACCTAGAAGGATGCGAGAAGAAAGTTTATGATTATAAAAACTAGTAATCATGTTAAGAAAGGATAAGAAAGGGAGTCTTACCGTAGCAACCATCAATTCGGAGAAAAACCGGGCGGTATGCTCATCGTGAGGAGTAGCCGCTGATGTGGTATTCAAATAATGGGTGATCACCTCAAGGGCTGAGCTCAGGTCAGAACTATTTGGCCTCACGCTAGACTCGGCGTTGGCCCCAGTGGTGTGAATGAAAAAAGGTGAGCCCGTCGGAGTAAATCGGCTGGAAAATGGCATTCCTTCGAAATGAGACCCCGTAGAAGTACCAACGGGAGCTGCCGAAGGGGTGTTCCATACATGCTTCTTCACCAATGAAGGAAGCAACTCATCCAAGAGCTCTAAGTTGACAGGGTGAGAATGAGAGGAAGAAGGGAGATTGTGAACCTCATTTTGGAAAACTTGATCTTCAGAGGGAAAAAGATCGTCAACCGACAGATCGCGATGGGCCAAGGATGGATGCTTCTGAGCATCCAAAGGGGAATTACCTGCTTCGACAGAAGTGTAACAAACATATAAAATAACGCGTGGAGAATAAAGTTGACACGAAGGTTATAGTAAGAAGAATTAACCTGATCGGATATCTTCATCTCCACTCTCGATCACAATAACCTTCTCTTGATTAACTATAGAATAGTAAAAGAGTTAAAACACATTACTCGGAATAACAAACACTTGGCAAAGTGTTGCAACACTTACCTAAAGGAGGAGAATCCGCAGGAGGATCGGGCTTCTCCTGGGTGTCATTTGCGCAAAGAGGTGAGTGTGGAGGAAGAAGGGGTACCTCCACAGTCTGATCCAGGTGAGTAGAAGGGGGAAGCAGAGAGTTTAAAGTTTCGGAATCGTGAGAGCTCTCATGCACCTCCTGAGCAAAGGTTGGGGTAGGAACATCCTTCGAGAGGTTCTCACCATCAGCACCAAGCAAAGCGTGGGGATCCGTTGGAGACGGGTGTACCACGTCAGCACCAGGCAAAGCGGGAGGATCCGTTGGAGACGGGTGTACCTCGTGAGCCACCTGGGTATCTGGAACATCCCGTTGAGAATTCTCATCCTCGGAACCTAGCTCTGCAGATTTGTGGGATTTAGCCCCGTAGGAGCCCTCAGAATCAGAACCTGCATCAGAAGACTGAGAATCACTATCGGAAGGCACCACGGTCTTCTTGGATCCCTTGTTCTTCACACGAGAAGTCGAAGGACGTGGAACGTCACTCATATTTTTCTCGTGCTCCTCCAAGTAAGAAACTGTGCAAAAGAAAAAATCAAATAAGAAGAATATAGTGTATCAGTAAGAAGGATATAGACATCGGTGTTACTTACCAAACGTAGGACGCTCTTCAACGGAAAGGCATAGAAGGTCCTTCCCTATGAGTGAAACATCCAATGGAGCAGGAACTGTCAGCCCCGCGGTATCGTACAAAGGCAGATAGTGGGCTGACCTTAGTAAAGCCGAAGCATCGGGCGCTAAATTAAAGGAGAGAGAGGAGTCTACTTTATAAGAAGGGGCTTCGGGACGACGCCAAGAATAGGGGAAGTCCCACTTACCCTCGATAGGTTTAATAAAAAGGAACTTATCTTTCCAACTGCTGTAAGATAGGGTGGTTCCAATAACTATTTTCTTCTCGGGATCCCGATGCGAGAAAAAGTAAGAGGGATGGCCAGAAGAAGAGACATTGATCGTAAAGATAGAAAAAAATCTCCTAAGTGTGCACTCCACTCCCTTCGATAAACACCAAAAGACAAAAGAGGCTAGGATGGTAAAACTATTGGGGGTCAACTGGCTGGGACATATGTCACAGGCTTTGAATACCTCACAGTAGAAAGGGGGATAGAAAGACCGAAGGCCTGCTCGTACCTGAACCAGATAGAGGGTAACGTAGCCCTTGGGGGGAGTATGACCCCTATCGTCCTGAGAAGGAAACTCCCGACGGATGTTCATAGACGACACCCCAAAGTCATGGAAGAGTTGATTAACCTCCTCCTCGGTAACAGTGCTAGCTACCTGCTCCACTTCTTTGTAGCGGCGATTACTCTTCGTTTTCACAGGAGCTGACGAAGCGACAGCAGTAAAGGAGGATTTCTTTGACTTTTTCGAAACACGGACAGGTTCATCTCCCTTAACTTTAGAAGCTTTGCCTTTTCTCTTGCGGCGGTAAGTTTCCAGGCCAGAGGGGTTGACCTCCGGTAACATAGCCACAGTAACAGCGGTAGCATCCACGTCCGACGTGAAAGGAGCGGTGGAAGGGGCGACAGAATCCGTGAGAGTTGTGAGAGGAGCACCAGTAACATCCTCCGAAGTGGTGGTTAGAGAAGGAGGAGCAAAGGAAGCTTCGCCGGCCATGATGTATAGGAGAGAGAAAAAAACTTAGGGCTTTGCTGCTGAAAAAGGAAAACTTGAGAGAGAAGAGAATTGAAGCGGTGAAAGAAAAAATGAGAAGGGGAAAGTAGTTTTAAAGGGTTTAAGTTGAAAAAAGGGGAGAAGTTAACACACGCCTGCTTTAAAGGGCACGATTTCCCATAAATAACGGCCGTTACGAAACCCTTGAAATTCTCCCATTAATGCGAAATTAGTATGTTCCCCACGATGCTCCGATGGCTACGCCTCCAATAACCACTTCACTATAAAGTTCCTGATGATTACCTATAATACACCAGGAACTGGGGGGACTGGTGTAAACCTGGGAAGAAAAGAACAACCCTCGGAACTAAGAGCCATCGGGGAACAAACTAAACGATGGCCTTCGAAAGACAAGAAAAACCTTCCCCATCGGGGAAAGGTATAACGTTCATCGTTAAAAGATAATATTGCCTCTCCGCAAGCCTTGTCTTCGATGACGTACGGATTACTACACTCCCAGAGCATCCGATGCTAAAGGCACTACCAGTCTTGGATGACTCTACGATGCCTAATAATCGCCGATGCTTTAGTTAGTGAACAATCTTCTAAACACGATACCTTAAACATGCTCCTCCCAAACGATGCCTCTTGTAACAGCATATCAAAGAATATGTTTTATAAGTCTCGGAGGAAAAACCCCCCCGAAGACCTAATAAAATTACTCGATGATAACATCAGGGATACGTCCCGATGGCATCGTTGGGAAAGCATTCCGAGGACACGACACCAGAAAACTTCTCCGATGGCATTATTGTGAATAACACTTTTAGGCCAATTAAAAGATCACGGGAAAACTTCCAAACATTTCCAGGATAAAACCAGGTGTCGTCCTACCAGATACCGTGGTTGTGCAACAACTAAGTGTCACCATGCATAGCTTGAATCATCCACGAAAATAACCAGGTGTCATCTTCGCCAGTGACACTTCAGCACCAAAAAAATGAATATTCACCAAGTTATGAACTAAGTCAGTCAGTGAGCATTGGAGTATCTGCCACCTAATGAAGGCGCATGCAGTTTCAAGAGCGCTATAAATACAGATGCAAAGTGAAGAATGAAGGCAGATCGAAAGGAAGGGAAAAAAGAGAGAAAAGGAAAAATTTGATTCTGTAAATTCAGAAAAAGTCTTATAATATAATCTCCTCTTATTTTGATAAGATTCTTTTATTAGCTATTTGGGCAAGGCGTTCCTAGTATTAAAAACTATAGAAATTACACCCTTGAGTTAACAAAAAGGTTCAAGACTAAAATTAATGGTAAATTGGATGCTCATGTATCTCAATGTCAAAACATGTACCGAAGTGTACTCAAAATCTTCACCTAGTAGTATCAGAATAACGATAAAAGAATTCGACAAAGACGTGATGCACATTTCATACAAAAATATGCAAGGAATTCTAATCGCGTGAATAGTAGGGACATGAAAGAATGGGCACACTCATTATGATCGTTATCCAAATGACCATGGAGATGATAAATCTCGACAAACTAGAGAGAGTTACCAAGGTGGACCAAATAAACACCAACTACCTCGACATGATACTTATGACAAAACTAGTAAGGTTAAGATTGGTATCCCTAATTTTGATGGAAGACATGATCAACTGCCTTTGTTGATTCGTTAGATTGCTTGGAAGATTATTTTGGCTTTTATGGCATGACTAATACTCACGCAGTTTGATATGAGAGAATGAAATTAATTGGGCTTGGTTAAAAATATTGGCAAAGCATCTTAAGGAAAATTGAGCTCATTGATGAGCACCTATTATTGAAAGAAAAATATTTGCCTTCTTTTCACAAAAGACAACTGATGGATCACTAATTAAATTCGAGCCAAATGTCCGTGTGGCTGAATATCTCCATTGGTTCAAGGAATTGATACTTAGGAGCAAAATTATTGAAGAGCATTGGACCACTCTTACTAAACTCATTAATGCTTTACGAGATGAGCTTAAACGAGATGTTGAACTTACAAGCACAAGACACTTTGCTTGATGCTTATCAAAAGACATTAGAGGTTGAGAAGTAACACAATCTTATGCATACACGCCACAAGATGGGATTCTCAACAAACATAGTCTATCACTTTTCAACAGCCAAATCGAGAAAAATTCTTTACATCACCATATGTCAATCAAAGGTCAAAAATCTTACTCCTCTATAGTGTGTCATAATTTTCATGAAAGAGGCCATATCACTATTAGATGTCCACATCGTGCTCTGTTAGTTGCACATGAGAACCACAAAGGTGATCGATGAGGTGACTATAGATTAGTTGATGAAGATCTAACTACAGAAAGTGAGGATGATGAGAGTGGGAAACACCATAGGCTTAATCTCACGAGGTATCAACTGAAGGCGTTAGAGCTTGATTCTAATGCATGTGTTGAACTTGTCTTAATATGCTTTAGAGTCTTACTATCAATATTAAGGATTTAACTTCTTAATATAATAATTTTGGGCCTTTTATTTTTTCTGTTAGTCTCCGGGGGGTTCCAAAGCTTCTTCGATTATTAGTGCCTAGACTACTTCTTGCATTACCCATATCCTCAAAGGGATGTGCTATATCGTTCTCATTGCTGGGAGCCAAGACTATATATTATTCTCACTAATTGTAGAATATTCTCACTAATCACTTCGTTTGATTTTGTGAATTGATACCACTCACAGACGAAATCTCAAGATGGAAAATGGATTTTTTTTCTTGTTTGTTGAGAAATATTGAATTCGATGAATATGAGCTCTTTTCATGGAGCGATTCTTAGGGAGTAGGAAAATATCAACATATATATATATATAAATCTGAAGTCTTAGAAAGAGACTAGAACTAAGTTTTTCAATTCTTGATTTAGTTTCTACTAGTGAGAGAACTTCCCTATTTTCTGTATTTTGTCATCAAACTGTATACCTTCTTCAAGTATTCTTTATGCTCCGCTTAATTTCTAACAAAATGTTGTCTTTTATTGATTAGAAAATGTCGTTTCTTTCTTTTCATATGGGTGTTTTCGGAAAAAACTTAGGCGGACCGGGTCCATATGTAAACATATGGACAGTGTAGCTGTGGTTTTTTCTTTTTTTCTTTCTTTTTTTTTCTTTTTCTTTCTCTTTCTGTGGGAACGCTGCATTTTTTTTCTTCACCTTTTTTCTTTTTCTCTTTCTTTTCTTTTCTCTTTCTTTTCTTTCTCTGTCAATTGTCTCACTCTCTCTTTTTTTTTTCTTTCGAAGTTCAAACACACACACAACACGCACTCTTTTTTTTTTTCAAACACACACACGCGACCGCGGCGACGACTATCTCCGGGAGTCGGTGACCATCTCCGGCAAGCTACGCACGCACGCCACAGACTACAATATGGTAAAATAGGAAAGGAAAAAACATGGTCGCGTGCGTGCGTAGCTTGCCGGAGATGGTCCCGACTCCCGGAGATAGTCGCCGCCGCGGTCGCGTGTGTGTCTGTGTGTTTAAAAAAAAAGAGTGCGTGTGGTGTGTGTGTTTGAACTTCGAAAGAAAAAAAAAAAGAGAGAGAGTGAGACAGTTGACAGAGAAAGAAAAGAAAGAGAAAAGAAAAGAAAGAGAAAAATAAAAAAAGGGGGAAAAAATGCAGCGTTTCAGTACTTCAGTTGATAGAAAGAGAAAGAAAAAGAAAAAAAAAAAGGAAAGAAAAAAAAAAGAGAAAGGAAAAAAGAAAAAATCACAGCCACACGGTCCGCCTAAGTTTTTTCTGGTGTTTTCATATACTAAACATAATATATGGATTTTGTACGATATGTTCATATATAAAAGTAAAGTTGTACGTACATCGAAGATATAGATTGATGGCATGTGATAAGAATCCTCTGCCGGGAACACCCCTAAGGAGAGAAGTGATAGGAATGAAGTTGAAATGAATAGCATCTGGCATTGATGGTACCGTTAAAAGCCATTCACAATGAGAAGTCATGCATGAATCTCCTCCCCTTTTTGAACATATAACGCTGATTCCCTGACAAAAAGAACTCTATTCAGTTCTCATCTCCTAATAATACGGGTTAATACTATTTTTGTTATTAACATTAATTATTACACCTTGATTTAACTATGATTTAATTAGAATGCCTATTTTCTCATTAAATTTTATCAGGTAACTTAGTTTCATTTCACGGTTGGATTAAAAACCTATTAACAAGTCGTAGCAATAATTCAACTATTTTTTTACGAAAAACAAATTAATTAGGAACAAAATTGAATAGGTATAACATAAAATTGTACGATATGGGTAAAACTTACGTCTTTTATAGTGATCAATGGAAAATTGCTGAGAAGATTTGGCTGTTGGACGAAAACATCGAAAGCTTGTGGTACCTGAAACTCGTTTATGCATGCATGTTAATAATTATTTTGGATTGTATCTTAAATCCAAATACCATCAATAAATTGAACCTTACGTAAATAAGAAAAATTAAATTAATATAAAAAGTCTATTAAGAAATTTAACCTTATGCTTTAGTAGTAATTGTTTTGACTTGAGTTGATGTGGAGAAAACGTGCAAGCTCCGGTGAATAATTGGTCGCCCAGGTTGTCCAAGTGGTTCTTAAGTTCTGATGGTTCCATGTTTGAAGACTTATCTTGCTTTACTAATACCACGTCTTGTCCACCTACGCTCACCCCCACTATTATGTGTGTTCCGAATTTCTCAATGAATCTGTCACATGTACAATAATTCGACATCATTAATTAGTGACACAATCTTTTAATCGTTTTGTTTTATAATTACACATTCTTTTAATCATTTTGTTTTATAATTACACAATCTTTTAATCGGTACTTTGCTATTAATTAACAAACAGTTTATAGAGTTCTCACTAATTTAATTTATCTTTGCTTGAGTTTTGATCAGTTGTCTTTGGCCATCAAAGAAATTATGTTGCCTGTATTAGTACATAGTTGATTTTCTGGAAGTCAACGGTTTTGTTCAAGACCATGTCGCTAATAAAGGGTAAATTATAATAACTTGACGGAATCAATGTGTTGTCATATATGATATAATTATATATATATATATATATATATTATATACAACACAGCCTAGTGATGATTCCGTTCACATTAATTAAAATCACATTACGCGCAAATTGAATTATTGTGCTTGTAAATTCTCTACTAAGATATCACTGTTTGAAAGGGATATGGCTGGTGACTCGTCAATAAATAAAAATGAAAATCTCTCGGTCATGCATCCCATCATCATTTATCACATCTTTCACTCTCTAAACTAAATTAAAAACGAAATTTGCTCACCCAAAATAAAGCAAAATTGAATGTTAACTTAAAACTTTCATGGGTAAAAAATATTAAGCCTCCATTATGGGACTATTGACATGTTTTCTCTAAACTTTCTTTTTTTTTTTTTGGTTACAGTTGGCTGACTAATTGAGGAAAGGCACATTGAAAGGTAACTGTCTCAAAGTCTCATGAATGAAACTTCCAAAAATATGTGTCACAAGATCTACTTGAAGCTGAAGGGGTCATCTATCTGTGGCCGACTTCAAGTCATAAGAGTAACATACATGCTTTCCTTGTAGCCGGTCTACTAGTAACTATCCTATTGTACCCCACACCATTGGGTAGTTGAGGACCAACCATTGCCTCATATCTGTCTAAACCCCATCCTACCCCATCCTAAGAACATCCAAGAAGACATGCCTATCAGTAAAGTTTGCACTACTATGCCTTTCAGTTATTGAAAAATGCACTACTTGTCCCTCAAGCCAAATCTAAGTGAAGATAACACAAACAAGTGTTCAAAATATGTCCATAATAAAGAGCTAATCAACGATTCAGGGGGAAAAGTCGCAACTTTTTTACTATATATTGAGAATAGGTTGTAAAAGAAAAAGAAAAAACAGTAATTTGAGGGCGCCATGTAAAAAATTATATAAATTTGGGATTTAATGCTTTTCAACTTCAGCAATTCCGTAGAAAAAAATAATGATATATACTCGAGACAAGCCTATTGCGAGGGAAAACTATATAAATCCGGACGACTTAGTCTTATTTTGCGTTATGACACTTTGTACAATGGGTCAAGGTCAACAAAACCCGTTCATGCATGAAGTTCAAAAGTCGGCCAACTAATACCAGATTCATTGAATAAGTTTCTTTGTCACAGACTAACGAATAACTCGAATTACACTCCTTGTATGAAACTTGAATGAATAGTAAGCCCCATCTTAACAGCTTAATTAAGTTATAAATAATATCTTCTCACGCTGTACAATTGCAAACAACTAACAGTCAATGATCATCAATATTGCTTAGTTTTTTGCTTGTGGTGAAACGATGAACGAAATCACAGCTAGAGAGTAGACTCAATATACAAAACTGAACATATAAATACACTCAATACATATATCAAGTGATGATATATATGTAAGTAAAGTTGGAAAACAAATGCATGGTATATTTCATGATGACAATCAACTAGTAATTATAAGTGGTACATACTTTGCTAGAGCGGAGGGATCCCATGATGAAGGAACGGAATTTGTGACATGATCGTCGAGGATAAGAGGGTAGCGATGAAGATGAAGATTGAAGAGTGCAATAAAGTATCCATCAAGCCCCAAATACTTTGTATTTGCCGCGTCTTTGGCCCATGATCCACTCTCAAATCCGAACATTGAATTGAACAAACCTGAAGGAACTTTGCCGGGTACCGAACATCTCTGATTGAAAACTTCTGACATCTTAAATAAGATGTATGATCACAACAACGTGTAAGTTCCAACTAAAAGGGAAAATATATTTGTATATAAACAATATAAAACGAATATCTTTGTAATTAAGAAAGACCTGGTTGAACTCTAGGATATCAGATTGGTATCTGATTCGATCACCTTTGTCACATTGAATGTCGATAGAAACATTCTTAAACGATCCGAAACCTGGAACGGAGAGTTCTCTGGTGTCAGTTTCGTTGAGGTTAACAAGCCTATTCTCTCCTTTGCAGAACTTCAGACGGAAGTCCGACGTGAGGTCGAATCCTTTACCAAGACTCTCCAAAGCCCTCTTCACGATCCGATCACCACTAGTACTACTACTCGTCATTTCTAACTTCAAACTTTAGGTTGCAATTGTCATATCTGAAAGTAGTATGTACATATAGTAAACTTACATGCTTCACTCATTCCACATATAATATTGCTTGGCTTTGTTGTGTGAAGCTGTCTATTTATACAACTATAAATTTTTGACCGGGTAGCTCACTCTGTCTTTTGCGTGTCCTTTGTGGTTATAAATAAAAATATTAGTTATATATTTCTTGCCTTCACACTCCAAACACTAATTAACTAATAAAGTAACCCCTTGGGGTTGGTCTAGTGGTTAAAGAGGAGGGGTTTCCTCTCCTAGGTCTCGTGTTCGAACCCCAGTGGGAGCGAAGCGATTTCTATGCTCTAGATCATGGCCTGTCACACATGGTTAGCCTAGTGTGATTTATCAGGGAGGCGAGGTTTGCAGGCTATTTCGTCGACCCGTGGGTTTAACTAGTGCGCACCCGAAGGGTAGCGGCTAGAGTTCCCGCGTCATCAAAAAAAAAAAAAAAAACTAATAAAGTTGACTTTGAGTCGCCCCAGCATCGCAAGGCCAATTTCGACAATTATGAGTTGGGTTACACACATATCACATATTTGCCATCATATTGTACTTACTTCCTCTTTCTTCTTGCTAGGAATTAGTTACATGCAAAATCCAGGCTAAGAGCAGTCATACATCTACCAAAATTCAGGATCAAGGTTTTACTGCTTCTCTTAAGCGTAACAGATGCTCGTGTTAAGAGATCGATGATATTTCACCACCGTTCATTTCACCTTCGCAACGGCTTCTAGGACAGGGGTGGAGTGAATTGTTTCTCAAGTTGTTTTAATTGTTTCAATGTTAACAAAGTTGCGAACTAGAAAATGTGGAAAAATGCCATGAGAAAAGGTAAGTCCTTAAATAAAAGCACACACACATATATATATATATATATATATATATATATATATATATATATGCTGTCACGAAACTCTAAACATTAATATCGCGATTTTCGATGCCTCAAAGCACAATCTGCGAAAAGCAAACTCAGCCTTAAGTTGGAGAGATTATTTGGTGCAGCCGATGTATGTGCATCCACTACCACCAATACACGGTCGGGATGGGGTGTTGGGTGGTTATTCCTGCAATTTAAGGATCTTCTTTTAATCTCAACCATCGGTTGTATATACAACGGATGTATATAATAATTTTTGCGCTCCAAGCCTTAAGTCGCTACAAGCATGAATCGAGCTCTGAAACGGCCACGGTCTCAAGCAACTTATGTGACATATGGATACTCCTATTTGTATTCGTCAATAGTGATTAAAACTTTTCCCACTTAACTTGCAAAACCAATACCAATCTGATAAATATCTAACAAGTTTTTACAGTGCAATAAGGATATTCTTCCTCCCGAAGGTCTTGTATGATTAGAACTTGATGTCATGAAGTCACGACGGCTAGCATATGACATTGATGACATTCCAAAAGGAGAAAATCATCTTTCATGTCAATATTTTAACTCATTTTGCAGAAAAATAGAAACATGTGAGTTTTAAACAAGAAATTATTCACAAACCTCAACGCAGATGATGTAATCCTGTATACTATTGTTTTCCCAACCCATGTCAAATGACCCCTTCCTTACGTGCTCCAAACGAAAAAGAAAGGGAACATCAGTCCGGTGCTGACAATCACCATGTCAGCAAAACAATTTACCTGAATGTTAAAGATCTAGCTAAAGGTTTAATTTAATAGGTGCCAACGTACTCTGTGTAAAAGAGTAGAACTGCACAAGCCATTATAGCGACCATGTCCGCTGAAATTAAGAACAACGGCAAATATGGACATCTGCACGCAAATAACAAAACCTCAGAGCATAAAGAGTACAACTTTTGCAACATTTCATAAAAGTAAATAGCCAGATGACACAACAAATGCATTGCACTTATAACAGTATATATAAAACAAAAATAAAAAAAGAGAAATTACATTAAACCCCCCATCGTTTGGGGCATTTTCAGTCAACCCCCTTAAGTGTGTTTTGGAACAGTCAACCCCCTAACGTTTGGAGAAATAGACAACTTACCCCAAGTCAACATTTTGCACTTTTGAGCAGAGGCATTTTCGTCAAATTTCAAAAAAAAAATTTAAAAAGAAATATTAAAAGAAAACTAAAGATTTATTAATTGACATTTTTTTAAAGAAGCCTAAATTATTTTATTAAGACCATGGAACTTAAGCATTTACTTTGGAATAAAATTATTTTGGAGGAATGTTTTACAATTAACCATTAAGAAAAAAATTGTCTAAATTTTTTTTTAAAAAAATAAAAAAATTTGTCTAAAGATTAAAAAATAATTATGTCAAAAAAGAAGCCTAAATTGGTCTTAAAAAAATAAAAAACTAAAAAAGTTGATCAAATTTAATAAATCTTTGATTTTGTCTTAAAAAAAATATTAAAACTTTTGAACATTTGACGAAAATACCCCTAAAAAAGTGCAAAATGTTGACTTGGGGGAAGTTGCCTATTTCTTCAAACGATGGGGGGTTGACTGCTCCAAAACAAACTTATGGCGGTTGACTGAAAATAGCCCCAAACGATGGGGGGGAGGGGGGGGGTGAGGGGGGGTTAATGTAATTTCCCCAATAGAAAAAAACAAGGAATAGAGAATCCACACAAACTCAATAGTATCAATCAAGACGGAGTACAAATCTATTAATTCAAGATAGAAAATCATTGAAGATAACTTATATTTGATTTTCTTCTCAAGAAGAGGTATGCATCTAGAAGCATAAGCTTCATCTAGAAGAGGTATACTAGAAGTGACTAAGCTTTGATTTTCTCTCCTCTGCAATACACAATATTCTTTGTGACGTAGCAGAAGCTTATAGAAAATATTGGAACTACGCACGATAATTAAAGACTTGTTGATCCCGCAGAATACCGAGAAATTGATGCAAAAAGAGAGACTCTCAAAATTTTATTCAATAATCAACTGAGTGTTTTCTTAGGGTTTATATAGAATATATATATACCCTAAAACATAATTAAAATACTAAGAAAAATGTTTTTTTTTCAAAAATGAAAAAAAAAGAGAAATAAATGCATAAACTAAAACTGTAACTCGTGTGGAACACGCTCCTATAAGAGTAGAAGATAATTGGAAGTGATAATCTTCTCATTAATACATAATTACATTCTTAAGTCTAGTAACTAAATCACTATAAGAAACAAAAGATAATTACAATAGATTACAAGATCTTTACAAGATAATAATCTAGCTAGGTCTATTATGCCCCTGCAAAATCGACGTTCCATCAGCAACGGAGAGTTTGGAATGCATATGTTGAAAATGTGATATAGCTAGAGGCTTTGTAAGAACATCGGCTAATTGGTCGGGAGTGTTAACATAGGAAACCTTGAGAAAGCCCTTGTTAACAAGATCACGAACAAAGTGAACATTAACTGATATATGCTTCATTCGCGACTGTTGAACCGGGTGAAGCGAAAGGCGAATTATACACATGTTATCACATCGAATGAGAGGTGACAGAGGAATGGAAAAATCGAGTTCACCGAACAAGTGTTGGATCCAACGAATTTTAGTCGCAGCATTAGCAAGATCCCGATATTCAACTTCGGTAGACGAGCGTGATACCGCATGTTGCTTGTGCGACGTCCATAAGATAGGATTCGACCCAAGAAAGACAACATACGCTGAAGTAGAGGTGGCCTGTAGGCTATCTCCCGCCCAACCCGCATCGGAGTAGGCCGACAGAACAAGTGAAGGCGATCGGCGAAGAAGCAAACCGTGTGAGAGAGTACCCTTGAGATAGCACAAGATGTGCTTAAGAGCAGCCCAATCCGAATCCTTGGGGGATTCCATGTGCTGAGTAAGGCGATTGACTGCGAACCCAATATCCGGGCAAGTGAAGGCCAAGTAATGTAGAGTGCCAATGATGTGGCGGTAGGGTGTAAGATCAACGGCGGGGGAGGAGGCGGGGTTTGATGTCATTGAAGTAGCAAGATGCTTTGCGCCATCCATTTTGTGTTGTGCCAAAACATCTGTGATGTACTTTTGTTGGGAGAGAAAGAGGCCTTCGTGGGAACGAAGAACCTCAATGCCAAGAAAGTATGTTAAGGAATCGCTCACCGAGGCGAGAAATAAGTGACAAGATGAGAGGGGGGTTGTTCCCCGTGATAATAATGCCATCAACATACACGAGCATAAAATAAATAACCTTGTCGCGAGAATAGATAAACAGTGAATTATCGAACTTGGATTGGATGAAGCCAAAAGAGACAAGAGCCGAACTGAGCTCCAAATACCAGGCACGAAGTGCTTGCTTAAGACCATATAAGGATTTGTGAAGATGACACATGCGACGAGGATGGAGTCGGTACACAAAACCCGGCAATTGGCTCATGAAAACATCCCCAGTAAGTGTACCATGGAGGAACGCATTGCTAACATCAAGTTGATGAAGAGGCTATTAATGAGAGACAGCAAGCATGAGGATTATGGGAATAGTCACGGGTTTGATAACGGGGCTAAAGGTCTCTTTGAAGTCAAGACCCAGTCGTTGATGAAACCCCTTTAGCCACAAGCCGTGCCTTATATTTATCAATGGTGCCATTGGGAAGTTGTTTGATGCAAAACACCCACTTAGAGCCAACAATATTGTGATGAGAAGGCGCATCAATGAGAGATCATGTGCCGTGTTTGGCAAGGGCCGTGAGCACTTCATCCATAGCTTGGCACCAATTCGGGTCTTTTAAGGCCTGAGTAACACAAGCCAGTTCGATAGGGCCAGCCAAAGGATGCTTGGTGGCAAGGTTGATTTTTTTGGTCTTAAATATGTTGTTTTGAGATCGAGTGACCATTGGATGAGCACGGTATGTGTGAGTCGGGGTAGCAGATGGCAGCGGTTCGGGAGGTATTTGGGCAGAGTCCAATGAAGGAAAGGCCGAGATAGATGGATCGGGTGCATGTGAGGTAGGCACTATTTGCGGCAGATGGAGAATAACAATAGGCGTAGAGACGTCATGCTGTGGTTGCTCGATAGGCAAAGGGCTAGCAAACCCCGGCAAAATAACATTAACAAAACGGACGTGACGAGATATGTAAATGCGATAAGTGTCAAGGTCAAAACACTTATATGCCGACTGAGTCGTTGAGTAGCCTAGAAAAAGACATCCACGAGACGGCGGGTCGAGCTTGCAACAGATATATGGACAAAGATGAGGAAAACAGAAACACCCAAACACAAGGAGACAAAGATAATTAGGCGAATGCCCATGCAAGATGGAGAATGGTGACGCGCCTTTTAGAATTGGAGTGGGAAGGCGGTTTATTAGGTACACAACCGTAGCGAATGAAAATTCCCAAAAGATAGAGTGAAGGCGAGCACGAGATAGTAGCATGCGACCGAAAGAAACAACTTGCAAGTGTCGACGTTCAGTGGTGCCATTCTGTCGTGGTAAGCCAGCTTATACCGTTAGCAAGAAGATACAAACGTAAGGCAACAAATTCATCACCATTATCCGTATAGAAATTTTTGATCACCTGTCCAAATTGTTTTTCAATAAGACCACAAAAATGACCAAAAATCGTAGCAACTTCAGATTTATTAGTTAGAGAAAATAACCAACAATATTTCGAATAATGATCCACCAACAAAAAGTAGTAACGAAAGCCATTAAGATAAGTAGTAGGCGTCGGGCCCCAAACATCACCATAAATAAAGTGCAACATATGTTCAGATACAAGAGGCGATTGAGTAAACGACAACTGTTTGCTCTTATTTAAAAAACTATGTTCACAGTTATTAGAATGTAAAGCAGACGGATCCTCACAAGGTAAATTAAACTGTTGTAAAATAAAATAGCTAATCCGGGATGAGGGGTGACCCAAACGGTCATGCCAAAGATCCTTGGTCTTTCGTTCACCAACAAAGGCTTGCACACGAGGCCAAAGTACCATTGGGAGCCGCAGTTGATAGACACCACCCAAGCAAGGTCCTGTTAACAACCTATCCCTCGTACTGCGATCCTTGACAACAAAGCGAGACGAGAAAAATTCAATAATCACATCATTAGATTAAGTGAATTGATGCACAAATAAAAGATTTTGTCGCGACGCATGGACACATAATACATTATCTAGAACAAAACGACGATCAGAGCAGTTAATAAGTGAAAACCCAACATGTGATATTTTCAAACATGTACCATCGGTAATAGCAACCTCGTTCGGGCCGTGATACTCGAAGTGAATCGAAAGATTTTGAAGATCCAAGGTGAGGTTGTGTGATGCGCCCGAATCAACAAGCCAATTGTTCCCCGTAGTCGAAGATGGACCGATGGGAGTGGTCGCAAGATTAGCATTTGGTGGATTGAATAAGCGACACATGCGTGCGGAATGACCCAGAAAGCCGCATAGTTGGCAGATTATGGCCGAGCGAGAGGATGAACCATTGGAGAGACTAGGCAAAGGACGCGTCAAATTGTTGTTGTTGGACCCGTACCCACGGTGATTCCCATGAGAGGGCTGATCGCAGCCATTGGAGGAGTGGTCGCGACCATAGTTGTTTCCACGATCGCGGAGGTGGCTGGATTGAGGTTGAGAGGCACCATAGTTGGTCGTGGAAACAAGCGACGTGATATCAGATTCAACACATCGAAGAAAAACCTCTTGAGCGATGAGTAGGCCATGTAGTTCACTAAATCGGATTGGGTTTTCTTGGGCATGGATCGGGGCAGGCAAATCACGATAGGTGGGGCTGAGACCGTTCAAGACATAAAGAGTCATGTCATGATCATGAAGAGGATGGTCGATGACGGCAAGCTCATCCGTCTTGGCCTTGACGGCATGAAGGAACTCAGCAACAGATTGGTTTGTAAGTTTGATGGTGTTGAGGTCGTCTTTCAAGTGCATAACGCGTGAGCGTGAGCGATTCGCATACGTACGCTGCAGAGTAAGCCACGCGGCCACCGACGTTTCTTCATTGGAGATTAGAGTCAAGATCGTGCCAATGACGGAGCCAAAGAGGGCGGTAAGGATAAGGGAATCTTGCCTCGTCCAGTGAAGATGACAGGTGTTGGATTACGGCTTGGTGCCACGGGGAGGCCACAGGGTTATGCCATTTAAATAGCCGAAGAGGCCAAAGCCGTGGAAGAGATGGCGAACTTGTGAATGCCAAGCGGCATAGTTGGTGCCGTCGAGTTGGAGCGGAAGGTGTTGATGCAAACTGATGGGAACGAGCGGGTCAGTACCCATCGAGGCGGTGACTCCATGCGGTCGAGAGGTGAGGAGCGAGTCACCGGAGGACGATTGATCATCGGCGGGGCTGGAGGTATTAGGGCCGGTCATAGGATCAAATATCTCGTTAGAGAATATTGACTATTGATACCATATAGAGTAGAAGATAATTGGAAATTAACAATAAAGGTATTAATACATAATTAAAATCCTAAGTAGTAACTAAATCACTATAACAAAGGAAAGATAAGTCTTATATGATTTGAACTTGATGTCATGAAGTCACGGTAGCTAGCATATGACATTGATGACATTCCAAAAGGAGAAAATCATCTTTCCTGTCAATATTTTAACTCATTTTGTAGAAAAATAGTAACATGTGAGTTTTAAACAAGAGATTATTCACAAACCTCAACGCAGATGATGTAATCATGTATACTAGTGTTTTCCCAACCCTTGTCAAATGACCCCTTCCTTACGTGCTCCAGACGAGAAAAGAAAGGGAAAATCAATCCAGTGCTGCCAATCACCATGTTAGCAAAACAATTTACATAAATGTCAAAGATCTGGCTAAAGGTTTAATTTAATAGATGCCAATGTACTCATTGTAAAAGAGTATAACTGCACAAGATATGATGCATTGCACTTAAAGATGGGATGTGAACTGATTTGGGCAAGCTCAGCCCAGACCAATTTTGTTCACCCTGTGAATAAATCAGTTGGACTGGCTAGCCAGTCTAGCTCGTCCATTTTTTTTGGGGCCATATTATGACCCGTATTTGTGTTTAAATATATTAAAATGGGGGTATTTATAGGTTTTTTAAAAGAAAAAAAATAATGGGGAAACGACTCTCTCTTTCAAATGGCTATTTTTTTTTTAGAAAACCCGTTCCTTTTCTTGGGGGGCTTTCACTTTTTTTTTTCATGCAAAATAAGCTATCTATTTGGGCCAGGCTTCATCTTGCTGGCCCAACCTTATTTTTATTAAGTCCATATTTCGGCCCATTTAAGAAAATGGACCGAACTGTACACGACTTGAGCTCGTCCAGATTAATAATCTGGACGAGCCCAATTCAACTCGTCTGAAAAATACACGAGCTGGTCCAACTCGTTTACAATATGGGGTGAGTCAAATCGCTCCATTTCTAAACGAACCGAGCCAAGGCGAAAATAGAAAAAAAAACAAGGAATAGAGAATCAACACAAACTCAATTGTATCAATCAAGCCCGAGTACAAATCTATTAAGTCAAGATAGCGAATCATTGAAAATAACTTAGATTTGATTTTCTTCTCAAGAAGAGGCATGCATCTAGAAGCATAAGCTTCATCCAGAAGAGAGAGGCATACTAGAAGTGACTAAGGCTTGATCTTCTCTCCTTCTACAAGACACAATATTCTTTGTGACGTAGCAGAAGCTTATAGGAAAGATTGGAACAACACACAATAATCAAAGACTTGTTGATTCCCTAGAATACCAAGAAATTGATGCAAAAAGAGAGACACTCAAAATTTTATTCAATAATCAATTGAATGTCTTCTTAGGGTTTACATAAAATATATACTCTAAAAACATAATTAAAATACTAAGAAAAGCAATTTTTTTTTCAGAAATGAAAAAAGGGGAAATGAATGCATAAACTAAAACTGCTACTCGTGTGGAACACGCTCCAACAAGCAGAATGCAATCAGAGTTCTAGAGAAAAAGATATAACTAAAACAAAAATTAATAAAAACGACAAACCACCTTTTTGGAGCCTAAATGATGGAATTTGGCTATAACCCCTTCATGATCTCTAGATTTATGATTACTATTTTTTGGGGCTTTTTTCGATGCAATTAGACTAATTACACGTAAAAAATGGATTAAATCAAAAATCAGTCGGATGATCCAATTTCTTCATAAACTCGAACGCCTTCTCAACTGCATCACTTTGCTAGACTAAATATGTTAATTCTCCGTGAATGAAACAATGTAATGAATGTCAGACAGTTGGCAATCCCTATATATACAAAGATAAGCCTTAGTTGCACGAGATCTTATATGAAAAAGTATATGTCACCTTCTCGTCAGAATCATAAAGTATCCTAAAGTATTAGGTCCATAACTTTGCTAGTTGCTAGAAATAACATAATCAAACGTTATGACAGAAAATATATTTTTATGGTAAATTGAAATATATCGAATTGTGCATCATCAGGACAACAGTAAAACACATGTTAAACAGAATTCAAGAAGCAAACTCTTCAGCCTAATACAAGGATCAAGTTACACAAATAATTTTATTTAAGCAAATAAATAAAATCCCATCACAATTTTGGGATTAATTCCACTTAATTATCATTAAGCAGTTTTAATTCACACAAGAATATTTGGACTCAATTCCAAATATTTCCAACAATCTCCCACGTGAATGTAATTGGCTTAATGCTGGTGAACCTATCAACGTTATATGCAATTCTAGAGTTCTGCGGGAACTTGTCGCATCAAGAAAGGTGGTTTTGGGCCTTGAACCTTCCTTAGTGAAATACCATCGGATATACTTGCCAACTAGTGGAAGTGATATCTTGAACTATTCATCGTTTTGTGTATACCAAGACAATGGTACTCACACAACTCATTCCAATACCATTTTGGTCCTTTCGTTGTTGTTCGTTTTGGCCCTGGACTGCATTGGCAATATTCATCGAATGCTCTAAATATTTTGCCTTTTAACTCATCTCATAGAAGCAACCCCTTTATATTCGAGATAGGTGATCTCTCATTAAGAGTATCATATAATACCCCGCTTGTGTCACAAGCCATAAGAATCATTAGAACTTCACGTTCTCCTTCCCTGTTCATGTCTATCGCTCTTTCATTAAAGAAATGTGTTGGGAACTCGATTTTCTGAGTGCCTTGTTCGACCTCGCCCCCACAATTCGATTGTCGCTTTGAACTAGAAAATTGGGGTTTACAATTCAGGTTGTGTTGCCACATGAGGGGATGTGTTTTAGCGGGCTCGTTTGCTACTTGGTCTCTCGTTAGACCTTTCGTCAATGGATCTACAATATTCTCTTAGACCTCATAAAGTCTAAGAAAAGTAGCTGGATCATCCATTAACTTATAAGTTTAGAAAATATGAGCCACAAGATTTCTCTTTTCTAGCTCGTTTACTTCTTCTCGAACTTTATTCTTCTTCACCTTCTCGAGATTCTCTCGCCCCCACATTTCTTTCCGCTTCCTCAAAGAATCGAGATTTGTAGGAAAAAATATACTTTAAGGAAGAAGAGTCTCGAGCCTCAGTGATAGTATTTACCCTTAATCAGAGTTATGTGACATGTTGTTATGTTAGGCTGCCCTAAATAACAAAAATTATGCGAAAATGAAGTTTTGTCACATGGCTTCTTTCCATATTCATTTTGTGGTTTTCCATTCTGTTGTAGTAAAGGACATTGATTCTTACAATGATCTTTTTCATGACAATAGCGACACTCGTACTTTTCATAACTCTTTTATTTAGATCCGTTATTAGGTTGAGTAACCAAAACAGAAGCAACATGAGTGGACTGCTCAATTTAAGTATTTAGGCGGGTTTCTTCAGTCAACAACTCATGCACAACTGAATCAACTGAGGGCAAATGAGTACGCTGAAAAATTAATCCACGGATGCCTTCATACTCAGAGCGGAGATTGTACAGTAGTTGAACTAAACGTTGTTGTTCCTTTCTTCAATATACGTACCGACTATTTTCAATTCAACAATTCTGTCATAGCCAATTGATCTCAAAAGTTTGTCATCTCAGAATAAAATTCTTGAATACTTTAATCGCCATGTACAAGAACACAAATTTCTCCTTCTAACTGACATTGAACAACAAAGTTGAACCTCACATACAACCTCTCCAAATGGTCCCAAACTTCCTTTGCAGTATCAAACTTAACTAACTGAACACCGATTATATGCTCAACATAGTTGTTAATTCTAGTAATGATTTTAGAATTATTGGTGTCCCACACATCTAATAACTCAGCAAAATTAGAACCATATGCCTCGGGAGCAAGCAAAACACCAGAAACATAGTTCCACATCTTCTTCCCCTTCAGAAAGTTTTTCATAACGTAACTCCAATACCCATAATTTTCTTCCATCAAAACGAACACTAATCAACTGTAAGGAATTATCCCCATAATAGCAGAAATCAAAAAATTCACCAATACACAGAGCAAAACAAACCCATAAATAGAATTGGGGCAACAAATCGAACGAAAATTGCACCAAATAAAAATTAAAATCAACACACCAACAAGTTCAAAGAGTGTAGTGGATTACCATAAATATATATCAAGATGAAGACGAAAACCTAAAAAACAATCGGCAAACTCACCACTTGGTGTCGTGTTTGCCTACCAGTCGAGTCAGAGATTTGGCTCTGATGCTATGTTAATATTCATGAAACAAGCCATAATCTTGCAAGACAAAAGGAGAATATTAAAAAATTGATTAGAATTTACAAAACAAAGAATATATATACAAGACAAGTAAAAGACTAAAAGGACTAAAATATTCTTAAAAATAAATACTATACAGATATATTAATATGCTAAGGGAAAAAGTACGGACTATACCCATCGTTTAGCCTCTTTTACGAAACTATACCCAACCTTTGAACTTTTGCAACACTATACCCAACCGTTGAAAAACGTAACTATACTATACCTATACTAAATTTCCGGCCAAAATTCAAAATTTTGAGGGGTAAAACAGGTATCAACTATATTTTCGGGTAAAATGGAATTTTTTATTATTGAAAATTTAAAAAAAAAAAAAAAAAACAAAAAAAAAATTGCAGCCCCCCCCCCTACCCCCCCCCCACCCCCCCCACCCCCAACGGGGCTGCAACCAGCAGCCCCCTACCCCCCCACCCCAAACGGGGCAGCCCCCCTACCCCCCCCCCCCCCACCCCCACCCCGCTGCACCAGCGGGTTGCAGTGGTGGTGGCGTCGATCGACGCCGCCACCGCTGCAACTCGCGGTTGCAGGGGGGTAGGGGGGCCCCTGCCCCGTGGGGGTGGGCGGGGGTGGGGTAGGGGGGCTGCTGGTTGCAGCCCCGTGGGGGGGGGGGGGGGGACTAGGTGGGCTGCTCTATTTTTTTTTAATTTTTTTTAATTTTCAATAATAAAAAATTCTATTTATGATTTTTTTTATTTTTTTATTTAAATATACCGAAAAGACTATATTACCCCCCTCACTTGCCGAGATATGATGTCACTTTGTCTGAAAATGACGTTTTTTGGCCGGAAAATTAGTATAGGTATAGTATAGTTACGATTTTCAAAGGTTGGGTATAGTGTTGCAAAAGTTCAAAGATTGGGTATAGTTTCGTAAAAGAGGCTAAACGATGGGTATAGTCTGTACGTTTTCCCATATGCTAACAGTCTACTTCTTCGTCCTTCCTTGGTAGTAATGACAACACTCAAACAAGTATACCCACTTGCCCATCTGGGTTCGCTGATTCCTTTACATCAGCTACGGATGGTGAGGATCTCTGTCGTCTCGTAGTGGTTGTTAATATAATATTATCCTTATCTGTGTCTTTTAGTCCTCATCTGGATACTACATTTTTCACTAATGCAACGCTGAATGATGATCTATATTGTAATTTTGATTAGCATTAACCTATTTTGCGTTTTGCAAATATGAAACGAAATGGTTTATTTGCCATTTTACTTTGCGCTATTATGGAGAAATGAGAAACTATTGAAGTCCATGTTGTTTTGTTTTTGTCAGTTTTCTTAGGGGGTAGTTGCATCTACACTCTTTATATTTAGTATAATTACATTTATGAACATCTTAAACTTAAAACAGTAGTTATATATAGTACCCTTAAATGTACTCTTGCGCTACTAGACAAGTCTTTCACGTACAATGATATATATTTGAAGTTTCAACAACTATTCTAAGTTCCAACACAACGTGAGGTTTCTTTTGTAATTAAAATCATATAGTAAGGGAGGTTCTTATAAATAAATCAAATCTAAGTGGAGTATAAATGTAACTATACCATTTTATCATTAGCGCAAGATGGATTGACGTTTGTTAACGTTGATACATGTACTAATACTAGGTTAGGCAGGATAATTTCGTTTGCTGACTAGACACTCCACATTAGACTAGCCCGAGCTTCTGATTGGTCCCAAGCTAGCCTTGAGTTGGCAAAACCTGCACTTGAAACACGACGCGTGAATTAGACCGGAACTGACCCCGCGAAGGCACTATGATGCCTTACTCAGTTGCGACTCGTCGATGGCTTCTAGGTCAGGCTAGAAGTTATTGAAGTGGATTGGGGAGTTTGTTGATTTCAGACTAAACTTGAGGTTAAGCCAAGCTGCCTACGTATCCCGTGTAGGGAATCAAGATGAACGTAGTTCATTGTTCTTAGTGTAAGCCGAACGTGGTCATAGGTGAAGGTCGGCCCATAGAGGGTGAACCATTGCCGATCAGATGTTAGTTGATGGCTTAATATCTGTTGTTGATGCTTTAACACTGTGCGGTTTTACGGTTTTTCCCATAACTCATTTGTCGAAGGTTGGATTGAAAAACGGCTTCTTGATATGGAAACTAGACTCAAAGGACTTTCCAGGCATATAAGCCATAATAACTCTAATTCAACTTTATAAGTCGAATTCGAGTTGAGGATCAATATTGCATGACTTTACGATTTTGCCCATACCTCTCTTGTACGAGGCTGGATTTACAAACCGCTTCTTGATTTGGAAACCAAACTCAAAGGTTTCCATAAATATAAGCCATGATAACTCAAATTCAACTATTATAAGTCGAATTTGAGTTGAGAATTCGAGTTAAGGATCAACGTTGCGCGACTTTTTAAATTTTCCCATAACTCTCTTGTCTGAGGTCGGATTGATAAACCGCTTCTTGATATGGAAACTAGACGTAAAGGTTTCCAGGAATATAAGCCATGATAACTTGAATTCAACTATTATAAGTCAAATTTGAGTTGAGAATTCGAGTTGAGAATTTGAGTTGAAGATCAGCATTATGTGACTTTACGATTTTTCTCATAACTCTCTTGGGATTGACAAACCACTTATTAATATAAAAACTAGACTCAAAGGGCTTTCCAGGCATATAAGCCTTGATAACTCGAATTCAACTATTATAACCCAAATTTGAGTTGAGAAGTCGAGTTAAAGGTTGTGGGCGCCCCCTCATTATGTGAAGAGTGTGGGGGAATTTATAGGTGCCAATTGAGCTATTTTGGTGGGCTTGGGCCTCTCCTATTCCATTATGCAAGTGGGATTAAGCTCCTCTTGACCAATTATGCGCGATTTCACTAATTTGATCGTAACTTCTTCAATACTTATCGAAATTGAGATCCGTTTTTGCGTTAGAAACTAGACATTCATATCTTCCAAAGGCGTATGACTAATATCTTGCTTTGGTCTAAACGTAGCGTAGTGAATTTTACAAGTCGTGCTTGCATTTTCCTCTTGCTTTCATGCTTAAGACACACAACCACCAACTGAGGTTGTTGTGGCTTGACGTTTTTCAAAGCTCACACAGTCACATGGCATTACACATTAAGATACAACGCTAAGAAGATAATGTTTGGTAGTTGAGATTATTTCTTCTAACATTCTATATATATTCCAAAAGGAAACACAAATGCCAGTTGTACATTATTAGTTTTTAAAAGGAGATTAATATTGAGTATCAAAACCCTTTCTTATTCTAAAATATTTTTGAAGTGCATAAAAGTACAAAGGGGACTTACTATTTATAGTAAGTGCATAGCAATTCTAGTTACAAGTTTCCTATGTGAGACATTCATCACTATTTATGACACTCCCCATTGAATGTCTATTATTACATGCCTCATTAAAACCTTACTAGATAAAACCACGTGGGATAAAAATCATAATGAAGGAAAAAGAGTACATGTTTCTGGAGAAAACATGCTACAAGAAAATAAACCGTCTCATTAAAAACCTCGCTAAGAAAAACCCATTGGGAAAAACTGTAGTGAAGGAAAAAAGAGTGCAGTGCATATTTACTCCCCCTGATAATTGCTTCCATTGATATCTTTGAAGCGCCGCATTCCAATCTTGTACACCAGTTTCTCAAATGTTGTTGTAGGTAGGAATTTGGTGAATAAATCTGCAAAATTGTCACTTGAACGGATTTGTTGGATATTGATTTCGCCTTTCTCGTAGTGTTTTCAGAATCGGACTGGACGTCCAACCGGTAACCTCACTGGTTACTGGTTTTAGTGGTCGAACCGGTCGAATCACTGGTCCGACCGGTACAATATAATATATTATAAAAATCATAAATATATATAAAATATATCTTGCTACATAATTTTGTTAGTATCAATTTTAGGAAACGAGAAGTTATAAATTTGTTTCGTTTGTTTCTAATCATAAAACTCATAATTTAATTCATTTAGTTAATTTTTTATTTAAAAATAAAGAAAATTAAATTAGAGTATTTGATTAACGTATAATAATTAAAAGATTAAACTACCCATGTATTGGTTAAAATTTAAGCAAATATACATAATATTTCATGAATTCTAATTATTAAAGTATTTGGAAAAAAATAATACTAGTCTAAGAACATCTACTATATAGAAGAAAATAACATAACAAAGGTGCTTTATAATATAATACTACTAAGTTATAAATATAATAGCATAATATATTTATATGAGAAAAGTATATTCTAGCTATTTAATCTATATATTAATAAGTGTGAATGCTACAAATTCTATTGTAGATCAATTGGTTAAAGCATCTAATATTTACTTAGAGGTCCAGGGTTTAACTCCACTACCATGAAAAATTTAAATTTTTATGAAGTAATATATAAATCGGTTCAACCATTACCAAATTGGGTCACCGATTCCCGGTCCTTACCGGGTTTAACCGGTTCTGTATCTCAACCGATTATGTATCTCAACTGGACCGACCAAGCTACCGATTAAACCGACTCGACCGATCGGTCCGATTCAGTTTAATAACACTGCTTTCTCGTAAAGATCGCGAGTGAAGAAGAATTTGGGCGAAATGTGCTTTGTTCTATCCCCTTTAATGAATCCTTCCTTCAATTATGCTATACATGATGCGTTGTCTTCATAAAAGGTTGTTGGAACTTCTCACTTGGTCGGCAAACCACATGCCCCAAGAATATGTTGCGTCATAGATCGTAACCAAACACATTCGCGACTAGCTTCATGAATTGCTAATAATTCTGCATAGTTAGTTGATGTAGCAACTAAGGTTTGTTTTACTGATCTCCATGAAATAACTGTTTCACCACAAGTGAAAACATACCCTGTCTGAGATCGTGCTTTGTGTGGATCTGATAAATATCCTGCATCTGCATAACCAGTTAGATCATATTTGGATGAATATAATGCTAAATCGATTGTCCCTTGAAGATATCGAAAAATGTGCTTAATGCCCTTCCAATGCCTTCTGGTAGGGGAAGAACTGTACCTTTTTCTTTTTGGAACTCAAACGAGAATGTCGACAAAATATCGAGCCTTTCGTGCTGATAACGTATTATAAAATGTTTAGAACTCAAAAGGAAATAAAAGGAGATTAATATTAAGTATCAAAATCCTTTCTTATTTCAAAATATTTGAAGTGCATAAAAGTACAAAGGAGACTTACTATTTATAGTAAATGCATAGCAATTCTAGTTACAAGTTTCTTATGTGGACATTCAGAGTGGCGGATCTATTAAGGGGCTAAGGGAGGGGGGGGGGTGTGTAGCCCCTCCCCCCCTATTTTTTTTGAAATTCTTTTCTAGTACCTATGTATAAATATAGTGGATTGTTAAAAAATAAAACATAAATTCTTTGGGGTCTTGATGTAATAAGTAGGAAGTATAAATCTCTATACAACAATTAACAAAGCAAAGAACGACTTACAGTTGATATTGAAAATTGCAAAACTTACCCAAGTATAATATTTTGATTCACAATTATATCTTATTTTAGTTAGCACAACACTCTTATTTATATTTAAAACTAGCAACAAAAAAAAAAAGCACACTATTATTTGATACACAAAAAACTCTTATTTGATTAATTCTCATGTAATGAGATCAAAAAACTTAATCTTAATTATTTTATTTGATACACAACAAATATTTGATTAAATTTAGTAATATGCATATATTTTTATCATCTTTTTGACATCGTGAGTACTTTTATTAAACTTCTAACGAATGTAAAAAAGTTATAGGATTACTTTTTTGGTACATAAATGTTTGATTAAATTGCAATGCACGAAAATAATTCTTTGGTTATCGATAGTCATGGTGAATTTATTATCAAAGATTTTTTTGCGAGAAGCGAAAAGTAACAGAACACAAATTCATGATTTTGTACTCCGAAAAAATCGAATCAAAATTCTTGCCTATTATTCTTTCAAAAAAAAATTCTAACCCCCCAATACTCAAAATTTGGATAAGCCACTGGACATTCATAACTATTTATAACACTTTTATCATTGTAATGACTTTTTAAAATTGACCAACACCGAGAGGCATTTGATTATTTTGCTAGGCAGCATGGGAATTGGGATTTTCAGTGAAGCAACACGCCAAAAGGTACGACGTTACAATAATTTATAGATCACCAGCTTTGTTAGGGAGCATGACCGATGGGATTAAACCCAAATGACAGAAGATGTTCGTGGACCATAATTTTTTTAGTTAAGTAGCCCCAAATCAAAAAAGATTAATTAAATTTAATTACGTCAGTACGACTGGAGTGCTCGGGGCGTTTAAAGTCAAAATCAGACAAACGGACTCAATTTTTCCATCCGCGTATTGAATCTGTCGAGCATTGTATTGTTTAAAGTTTAGGATTATTCAGCCTGACAATTATGTCATATCGATCCTTCTTTTTTATTTTGATGATTTGGTTTTTATATCAATTTCGTTGTATCTGAAATTTCGTTTCTTCTTAGTTGAGATTTGCGAGGAATCTCTATTAGTGGAAAATTGTCTGTATTAAGCAGAACTTTCACATTTATGGCAAACGCAATTGAGAATTCTGGTGACTCCCATGTGACCGAAACCGAACCATAACCGCCAGACAAATTCACGTTCACGGCGAGACAACAAAAAAGATCGAGAACCCTAGGGCTTGAATTCAACACAGATCGTGCAGTGGACGACGCGATTCCTAACCCTAATAATGGGAACCAATCATACGCGAACATAATAAGAGCAAATCTCAGGCGGAAAGATAAACTCTTTGATGAAGATCGTATTGCCGAAATCCGCCGCCATGTGTTTGTTCATGAACCCACTGAGACAATGCCGATCCCGAGAGTCACTTTCTCGGACGAACTGGAAGCCCGCTTGCATGAGGAATGGAAAGATAACCTCTAAATTAGGGTTCTCGGCCGCCCTTGGTATTTCGAAGCTCTGCAATCAACATTGGACCTTATGTGGTCTCTTCACCATGAATTCGAGTTAATGGACCTAGGCTATGGGTGCTATTGCATTAAGGGACTTAGCGATGAAAAGCGTGAGATGATCGTGACAGAGGATCCGTGGCATTTAGCGGGTAGTTTCCTATCGATACGCAAGTGGTTCCCGGATTTCAACGCTGATACGGACATAATTGAGAGTGCGATAACTTGGGTTATGATTCTAAACTTCCCAATGGAGCTCCTATCGGAGGGGATCGTGCACGCGTTGGCGGAACAACTCGGGGACCCCATCAAAATTGATACGAACACCCTCCATGCATCACGAGGGAAATTCGCGAGAGTATGTATCCAAGTGAGTACCAACGTACCGTTTAAGATGGGTATCGGGGTAAGGAACAAGATGTACCAAGTGGTGTACGAGAACCTCCCCTCACTTTGTTACAAGTGCGGGAAGGTAGGACACCTTGAAGCGAATTGCAGAGGGACAACCAACACTAGTCCGACAAATACACAGACGAATCCCCAACCAACAGAAAACATCCCGAGGGAAAGCACCGGGAGGGCGAAGTGGCTGGTGGAGAAAACTCAGAATAAAGAATTTGGCGAATGGATGAAAGTCTCGCGGGGTAAGAAGAAGGTACAGGGATCCTTCGGGGGAACGAGTTCAAAAGGTACGAAGAGAACAACAAATCCGAAAGTGGGAAATCGAACGACGCAGCCGGTAGTGCGTTTCAATGTAGGAAACATAGAGGAAAACTGAACTCCAAGTGGGGTAGATGCGCTGGGCAGGAGAGTTCTACCCTCATATTTCAATACTAACACCAATTCTAAGGAAAATAGGAGTGGGAAAGAGAAAGAGGGGCGGAATAGAGCTGTCAAGGCAGGTATTAACAGCAAAGGAAAGTGGAAAAATATCACTAAGCCGTCTAATAAATTCGGATCTCTAGAGGCGTATCAGGATAAAGAACTTGCGTGCATTGTGAATGACGTATAAACAGAAAATCCGAAAGAAACAGATGGAGGCCGAGGGAAACAACCCGCAACTCGAATTTTGGGACGACCTATTATTGGGGCAATGGGAGTTGATAGAAATCGAGACGAGACACCAGGCTTTTCACGGGTCCTCAATGATATTACGAATTGCACTCAAGGATCGGATTACCAACATATTGACGATACCGTCATGGGTATGGGAGGTGGAGACCGTAGTATACCGTACTCAGAGGGAGGAGAATCAAATAGCATGGTGGCAGAAAACGATATTGAGCGAGGGGGAAATCAGTCGTCAATTCTCCCTAGCTATGGAGATGATGAGACAAACGTATGCGACATGGAGGGGGTCCGTGATTGACCTCCCGCTGGACTCGCAACACCTACATTTATTGGATATGCAGATCGTCTCATGGAACTGCCAAGGAGCGGTGCCCGTGGATTTTCAGAATAATTTTCGTGAGCTTGTTAGAACTCACAGACCTTCGGTGATGTTTGTTTTCGAAACAAGAGTGAACGAGGTTAGGGCGTAAGAGATTGTGTCGAGACTGGGATTTACTAACTACGTGTTAGCTTCGACAGTTGGGATGGTAGGTGGAGTTTGGATTTTGTGGAACGAGGTCGATGTGGTCGTTGGAATTCTGGATATCGATGATCAAGTTATACATGCTTTAATTAAACCAAATATTCATAACCCGTGGCGCCTAATGGGTATTTACGCTCAGCCCCGGCGTAAGGATAAGGTACAGATTTTTGGGAAGTTGGCGGAGATGGCAAGAGGTTCAAGAGTGCCATGGCTCGTGATGGGGGATTTTAATGAAGTCCTATATGCGCACGAAAAAACCTGGGGTAACACGGCAACATTGAATCGATTGTCTTTCTTCAAGGGGTTTATGGACAATTGCAGACTGAATGATATGAGGTCTCGGGGTCCGGCCTTTACGTGGGTCAACAAACGTGAGGATGGAGAAATTATCATGGAGCGCCTTGATCGTGCAATCGCAAATCAGGCCTGGGCGGACTTATTTCTGAATAACTGTGTCACTCACTTACCACGATTACACTCGGATCACCACCCAATTATGATGTCGTGTGAAGGGGAGGGGAGAAATAAGTGGCAAAGGCCTTTTCGCTTTGAGGAAGCGTGGTTCTACCACCAAGAATGCTCGGTGTTACTTCGTAATATTTGGGAGGGATCCCCAAATATCCTCACAGCAATAGAAGAAGTGCCAAAGGTGATGGTTCCGTGGAATAAGGAAAGATTCAGCAACATCTTCTATAAAAAAAAGTGTTGAGGGCGCGGCTAAATGGCATACAAAAATGCTTAAGCCGTAATTATTGCAAATTCCTCGCATATTTGGAGAAGGAATCAATAGTCGAATTTAACAATGTGTTGCGCCAAGAAGAGCCTTTTTGGTTTCAAGAGTCCCGTGTGAAGTGGATAAAGGACGGGGAACGTAACACCAAATTCTTTCATCAATCTACTATCACGCGTCGCCGATGAAATAAAATATCAAAGCTGAAAATAGGGGGCGTTTGGACGGACGAGGACAGCGTGCTAAAAGAACATGCTATGGAGTATTTCTCCAAGTTATTCTCGGGCAGAGAGGGACCAGGTGATGCAAGTCCGAGGCTGCGTTTGCCGATTTCGAGGTATCAAGTTAGATTAAGTGCAGATTTTTGTGACTCTTTGTTGAACCGTATTGATATGAAGGAGTTGGAAGAAATTGTTTTCTCTATGAACCCTCTGAAAGCACCCGGACCCGATGGTCTACATGCGGGATTTTTTCAACGAGGTTGGGATTGGTTAAAAGGGTCCTTATTGGCATTCATGGAAGGGGTATATAAAAATAAATGTTTTGACCCAAGAGTTTGCGAGGCTTTCTTATGTTTGATCCCGAAAGTTCATACCCCGGAAAATATTACACAATTCCGTCCTATTTCTTTGTGTAACGTGCTCTACAAGGTAGTAACGAAGGGGATAATGTCGCGACTCCGAGGTATTATGCCGAAAATTATTGCCCCGTCCCAATCAAGTTTCATCAAAGGGAGGAGCACCCAAGATAATATATTTTTGCTTCAAGAAGTTCTACACTCTTTGAGAAGCAAAAAGAAAAACAAAATCGGGTGTATGATTATGCAACTTGACTTGGAGAAAGCTTACGACAAGGTACGGTGGGATTTTTTAGTGGATACGCTCCTTGTTTTTAATTTTCCAATCGACCTCGTGGACCTTATTATGTTATGCGTCCGTAGTGCGGCCACTAGAATTCTATGGAACGGGGCACCCACGGATCAATTCAAGCATGAGTGTGGACTTAGACAGGGCGACCCCCTCTCGCCATATCTTTTCGTACTTAAGGTGGAAAGGTTAGCGTACCTAATTCATGAAGCGGCGGAACGGAAAAAGTGGCAGCCTCTAATACCTTGTCGAGGGGGACCTAGGCTCACACACCTATTTTTTGCCGACGACTTGATTTTGATGGGACGCGCAACAAGAGGTACGGCTAAGGCAATAAGGGGCGTTCTTGATAAATTTTTCGCTACGTCGGGCTTGAAGCTTAGCCACGAAAAGTCGAAAGTCTATTTCTTAAAAGGAGATGGTGCGAGGCTGAAGAGGAGCATCACGGATATCCTTGGATCGGGTCGACGTGCAACCTTGGTAAATACCTCAGAGTGGCTTTAATCCATGGGAGACGCACGAGATAGGACTCCGCACTCGTGCTTGACCGAATCATGGCACGATTCACGGGATGGAAGGGGAAATTACTGACTTTGGCTGGTCGGGACACTCTTATTCAGTCTGTTGCATTGGCGCTTCTGGTTTATCATATGCAAGCATCATGGTTCCCCGAACACCTATGCTCACAAATAGATAAATTGAATCGGGATTTTTTATGGTCTACGAATGTGATGAAAAGGAAAATACACTTGGTGGGATGGGCTAAAGCCACGAGGAAAAAAGAAGAGGGTAGACTGGGAATCCGAGACACGAGAACAAGCAATGAAGCGCTTCTATCAAAACTGGCGTGTCGCATCTTGCGTGGGGAAGCCACGGTTTGGAGGGGATTTATGGCTGCTAAGTATCTTAAAAACCGTTCAATCTTGGAGCGTGGAACTCGTGTAACGGATAACGCAACTTGGAAAGGGGTGTTACGTTGTGTTGGGCTTATGGCCCCGTTCCTCCGTTGGAAGATTGGGGATGGTAAAAAAAAAAATCCTTTTGGAACGATTTATGTCTTGGTGAAAAATTTTTGAGGGAAGAGGGCTGTGATATTAAAGTGCATGAGGCGAATCTAAAAATTTTGGACGTCCTTAATAACGAGGGGGAGTGGTGTTTGGATAGGCTAGACTTGGGAATCCCGGAGGTGGTTAAGCGCAAAATCGAGAGCATGCATGTGATGCTTAACGATACGGAAGACAGGGTATTGTGGACGGAGAGTTCCAATGGAGAGTTTTCTTGCCAATCGGCATATAGAACTTTTCGGAAATACTACGCAGATGAGCAGGCCCCTAATCCAGCCGTAAATTGGGTATGGAGCGTGGATACGAGCAATAAGATCCAACACTTCCTATGGTTGGCGACTCAAAACAAACTTGCAACAAATTCCTTGCGCAACACATTGGGAATTCAGACTAGTACGTGGTGCCCGGTTTGTAACGCGCACGAGGAGACCGTGATACACTTGTTGAGGAGGTGTAGTATGGCTCGAAAAATCTGGGAACGTGTTGTTGCAACCGAGTGTATGGCGGAATGTAACAGGGTCGCGGATGAAAATTGGTTGAAGCACGCTATGCAAAGTAAAACACTCTCTTGCAACGAACGTTTGTGAGGTAACTCGAACTGTACCTTCGCGGCATCATTATGGTTAATATGGAAAAATAGAAATGTCAAGGTTTTTCAAGGGAAGATGACAAACACCAGTACACTTATACTCAAGACCAGAGTTCTGGCTAGTGACTTGTGGCTTGGCCGAAGGAAAAAAGGGAAGGGCGGTGTGACAGCAAAGTGGGAAAAACCTGAGGCGGGGTGGGTTAAACTTAACACGGATGGAGGAGTCGAATCCGACACTAACATGGGGCAGGCTACTTGAGTCCTTCGGGATGATAATGGAGCATGGTTATGGGGATTTCGTACGACCATTTCAGTGCCTACGGTCGACGACGCAGAACTTATTGCGGTTAGGAATGGCTTGACTCTTGCATGGGAACGTAGATATCACCGGATTGTGCTAGAGACGGATTCCCAGTTGGTGCACAAATACTTGACAGAGGAGAGGCGACAACATGGACAACATGAGAAATTAATTCGAGATTGTCGACGTTTATTATGAATGTCGTGGACGTGTCAAATCAAATGGATACCACGTGAAGCGAATAAACTAGCGGATAGACTTGAGAACGTAGTGTGCGAGAATGGGAGTAGAGATATCTTTTGGGAATTTCCACCCTCTCCGATCATTAGCTTGTATAAGGCGGATTTGGTTTAACAACCTAGTGTGATTTCTTCGTTTACCAAAAAAAAAAAAAGAAATTTCGTTTCTTCAAATATGCCAATATTTCAGCCTGCCAATATTTAGAGAAACGACCACTTCAAATAAGGTATATGAAACGTCACATTTTGGTCTAGTTAGACACCACAATTACATTACGAACAATTTATTGTTTTATAAATAGGCAATGGCGCAAATGTTGTTCTGAAGGTGCATGAGTAAACTCTTAAAATTAAAGTACATCTTATTTTATTTTATTTTATTTTATGAATACAAATTACCTCTTATGTTAGTTTTAACTAAAACGCATTTTATCGTTAATGTTTATGTGTATTTTACATATAAAAAAACATGTGCATTTCTTATTTATTAATGTGAAATAACAAAATACAGTTTGAAAAATTATACAGAGATTTTTTATTTTTCTAGAGGACGTAAATAGCAAAATAATCTTGTCTATAGAATAATAACCAAGAGATTAAACTACGTGTGAGAAATGAAATTATTTTGGTAATCTTATTTCAAGATAACAATTTCAATTCCAATAAGATATTTCAACAAAAAAAACAGATTTTATATAATGTTATGATCCAAAATTAACACAAGGCACTAATTAAGAATGTAGAGGGAATTTGTAACACTCTTTCTGTGGTCAAGAGAAATGTCATTTACACGAGGGGGATTGAACGCTCGATTACGAGGGAGTTAAATTCTCTATTGATATAAAATGGAATAAATATCTCTTCGAAGGGGAGTCTTGTTCTTGTATATGTGTAGTGTTAAACGCGGATGATTACAAATGACATTTGGGTCTCTACGTATAGGACTCGATAAGTTTTCTTCATGATATGCAACCGGTCTTCCTTTAATAAACATGTGGTATGGGCTTATGGCCGGCCAAAGGTGGATAGATCTGTTGACATGTTAAATGTTGGATCGACCGAGACTTAAATATCTCCATTTCCTCATAACGGTGTATGGGTATCTTCAAGTAGTAGTGTTTATTCGTCGTATCTGGTCAATTTTTATAATATAATTGTTAACGGTCGTGGAATTACGACCTAATTAACTGAATTATTTATTTGGGTTGAAACGCCTTTGTCCGTGGTTCAAAAACTAAATGCTATTTAATGGGAGAGAAAAACTGACAAAAACATTCCTTCCTTTTATTCACTATGATCCACTCTCTTTTCCGAGTCGATATGCATATTTCCGAGTCTATACGTGTGTTTTTCCTTAATTGCCTCTCCATTTCTCTCCCTTTTTTCCTCTGTTTATATAGAGTTTTTATGGGGCATGTGTCGTTATGCATGTTTTTACAAGTGTCGTTATGCATGTGGTCGTGTTCTACACGTGTTACAACGTTCATTTAACCAATAAGATAACGTGTCTATCTTAAGTGCTGACTGTATCATTTCTTCTTCCGAGGGCTTTGGTCTTCTTTATGATAAGGGGTAGACTGCCTTCTTTGCTTCCGAGAGCTCATTGTTTCTAATGGTGACTCGAGGGCTGAGTCTGAGCGTTCTCTTAGTGACAATGCTTCTCCGATAGGTGTGTATTCTGGTGTGTTTGTTTCAGGATATTCTCCGAGGGGGTGTTCGTTCATGGGTTAATCTCCGAGAGGTTTTTAGCCATCGTGGGTAGGTGTTTTCTTTCTCCGAGTGCCCGGAGAATGTTGTTCTGTAGTTGTTTGCGTTATTGTGGAGTTCCGACCTCTGGGTTGGTCGATCGGGGTAGTATTCCGAGAGCATTTGTGCTGGGAGTACGTAGCAGGGAAGTACTGGGGTAGTGCTCCGAGAGCGTTTGTGTTGGGAGTGCATAGCAAGGAAGTGTTTTTGTCAAGGTTCTGGGACTCTGTTGATTTCCGACAGCTCTAGTGGGCTTTGATAGATTGGTTCTTTTAACTCATCTTTTCCGAGAGTTCATTCTTTCCGAAGAGGCAGGATGAGTGGGGTGGAGTGTTTATCCGATGCTGTTGTAGTTCCGATAGCGGTTAGTCTGTAGAATGCTTTCTTCAGGTGTATATTCCGATAGGTATCTGCCTTGGTTTCAGATTCCACCTGCTAGGCCATTAGGCACGACTTTGCTCTAGTTTTTTATGCTTGGAGATGTGCTCCGAGGGATACTTGGGGTGTGATACCTGTATCGCGAATGCAGATCGCATAATCATATAATAATATACCTGGTAATTCCAGTAATTGATTTATTGTTTTATTTCAAGCAGGTGAATTATCATCCTGTTAACAACCCCCCTAGTTTTTAGTGCAGTTGGTCATTATGACTGCACTAGAAACTTAATAGGTTAAAGGGTACGAGGGCTCGGGTATCGTAGATTTTGTCAAGTATACCAGGAATGTTTCACAAGGTCTCGTAGAACTCTCCAGGGATGTCGTAAACACTCGCCAGTGACATTTATGTTTCGTTCGACGTTTTCCTCGTTCTTGGCATTACCTTTAAAAAGGTGAGGAGTATCGTGGTTACTCTCTCCGAGTGATTCCCGTCGTATTCTGAAATGTGCCCTCGTAGGATCGTTATCGGGGCATTAATTATAATTTAAAGTTATGGCATTTACTTAACTGCGATTTAAATGCAGTTAATGGTGATTTTAATGCCACGTTTATGTATTGTGCGGGAATCGAAGTGTCTTGACCGTTGTATTTCCATTAACCGAGGAGACGTGACATTGAATAGCACTAAGCACGACTTTTAATTGTGGGGCGTGAGTGGGTTTAGTGATCATTTAAGGCACTTAGTGGGTGTATGGTTTATAAACCATCTTCTTTCCTAATTAACCTCACTTGCAATCTTTAAGCAAAAAAAAACTTTCTCTTCCCTACAAAAATTTTCTGCAAAAGCCCTCTCTGATTTCTAAAGAATTCTCTACAATGGCGTCACAATCCAATACTAACCTGGTGTCGGCCGCTTCTGGTACTGGAGGTGCAGCGGGGGCAACGTTTCTGGGTTCGCGAAAGAGGAGTGCAGCGGCGGCGGGGGCGAGCGGCAGTGGTGGTGCCGGAAAAACGAAAAAATTGAAGAAGAAGGCCGACAAGGGTGGTGTTCCGCGGGCTACCCAGAAGGTGGGTGATACAGTTAGCACCGCGTCGGAGAAGGAAATCCGAAATTTATTCATTGAGCACGACGCTTCTGGCCGTAATGTGGAGGTGATGGTGCCGGAGGCCCACCACCGGGGTGATTCTCCTCCGCCGGGGCACCTGACGGTGTACGATCCACAAATAAAGGCGGAACTGCGCTCTTTTTTCCCGTTCTTTTATTGTGATATTTTCAACTACTGTAATCTCTGCCCTAGCCAACTCACCCCCAATTCTTTCACTGCGTTGGCCTTGTTTGTGTTTTGGTGTCTGGTGAGAGGCATCGAGTGCACGAGGGACAGATTTTTCGCTGTTTTTGAGTTGAAGCCGTCTCCAGGGGGAGGTCCTTTCTACTGCTTCACCCATCGGGATAAGGACGACAGGATCTCCGAGGGCATGGTCACCTCCCACAGTTCATGGAAAAACAAGTTTTTCTTCATATGTCCTGCTGAGGGAGAATGTGACATACCCCTTACTTGGAGGGAGCCCACCTTTCCCGAGAGAGTGATGGACGATACCTTGATGTTCTCACCGGTATTCTCCGCGAAGCCTCTCGTGGAGTCGAAGGATTTTATTCGCCTCTATCGGACCGCAGGATTAAGACACATTTATCCCTTAGACAAAATCGAGACCCCCCTGGTCGTTCCCGAGGAGCTCTTCGATACCTTCGGTAAGTATTTATCTCCCTTATATTACATGTGTTCCTTGGTATCTTATCTAACTTGTAGTCATCTTTGTTAGTGAATGTTCTACGATCGTTCATGGTGGAGAACGAGGACGTAGTAACCAAGAAGGGGAAGTCTACCCTAGGAGAGGGTGAAGCCTTTGGTGCTGCGGAGGGTGAGGATGAGCAAGGGGGGACCCTTTGAAGGTTGCTACAGTCACGTCCCGGTCGTCTAGCGGGACTTCCGATACCCCTGAGGAAGCGGGGTTAGGCGTGACTTCCGCCGATGCAGGCCCTGCTGGGGTATTTGTCATAAGGGGTGGGGAGGAGGAGGTCGGGATAGAGGGGATGGCTTTACCACCCCCCGGTGTTATCAGTATACCCTCCTCCTCGGAGTTATCGGGGGACTCTGCTTACGCGTTACTGTCGACTCCTCCCAAAGGTATGTGTTTCTCTCTAGTCTTTAAACATCATTGAAACAATATATACTTCTTTTATTTATATAGGAATATGCTCTAGATAGACGAAGGGATAGATTTACTTAGAAACATTTCTGATTCCGCAGGAGGTGAAGACCTTTTTGGTCTAGAAGGGGGATCGCTTCCCTCAGATACCGCCCCTCCTCCAGCTTTCGATACAATGAGTCTGCTGGACGAGATTTTGGCTGCGGGTCCCCCGCTTACGAGTGCTCCTGCTCCGAGACCACTCGCGGCCA
Source organism: Linaria vulgaris (assembly GCA_948329865.1). Lineage (NCBI taxonomy): Eukaryota > Viridiplantae > Streptophyta > Magnoliopsida > Lamiales > Plantaginaceae > Linaria > Linaria vulgaris. The sequence continues at coordinate 54,009,333 of OX415249.1, read as the reverse complement.
TCCAGTCGGATAGCCCTATAGTTACTCAGGTTCCACTGTCGGGGGGAGTACCTCCAGAGATGCCCTCTTCTTCCAACGCTCCACTCTTCTGTAAAGGAGATGGAGGCCTCCGGGCTTGTACTGAAAGATAGGGTGACCTCCTTCGAAGGGGAAAAAGTTGCTTGGGAGGCCAAGCAAAAAGAGTTGGAGCGGGATCTGTCGCAGGCGCTGGGCCAGGTGGACACTCTTAACGAGAAGTTATCACGGGCTATGGTTTCGGGGGGTGTTACTTCCGAGGAGGTGCAGCAAAGGGTGGATGCTGCGGTCAAGCAAGCTCGGGAGGACGCCACTGCTCACGTGAAGGAACTGTACATCAGTAAGCACCAGGGGTACTTAGCAGGATCTGCTATGTGGGGGTTCCTTCAATGCTTCGGGCAGGTGCGCAGTAAGGTGGCTCCCAATTTAGACCCGCGGGTAGTCAATATCGCGGAGATACAGAGGCCTACCCTGGAGCAAGCCTACGACCTCTTCAAAAAGAGTAGCTCTCGACTTCCTCCCTCCTCCTCTTCCCCTACTCGGGTGCCTTTGGCAGCGGTACTTCCGCGGCCCTCGGTGCTCTCTTCTCCTCCAGGCTATCTCCTCTGGCGTTCTTCCTCCTGCAAGTGCTCCAGTTCTTCCGTCCACAACTAAGCCAGCTCCTGTCCCCTCGAGTGCTCTACCCCCCCCCCCCCAGCCTTATGGGTTTTTAATTTGTTTTTCTCTTAAGGACCATTGTACTTTTTATTATTATGTTTATGTGTAATGGTACTTTTATCTTTTGTTTGGAATGAAACATTTCTCATTTGGAACGAAAAAATTTTTCCCGTGTTAATAGTCACATAACTTTTCAGCATATTATGGATACTTGGTCCCTTTCCTTCAATTGTAGAATTTTAAGATTGAGTTTACAGAAATGAGAGAGCATCTCACTCTTACTAGCCAAACAACTTTCTTAGCATAGCGTGTCTATTTGCAGTGCAAGTTTGGGGAAATATACTTTCCTAAATAGGAGTATCCTTTTATAGTATGCTTTGGGCAGCTCAACTTAATTCAGTTATTCGAGGAAAGGGTCCTAAGTATGTATAGATGATTAGAGTTTAGTGAATATTTTCACGTTCTTTCAAAGAATCATTCCAATAGAATTGTTTATATCCTCGTCACTTTTAATTATGTAGACTTTCGGAAAGCCTTTGATGAAAGAGTACGAGTGAAGCTTCCCAGAGTAACTGCTCTCGGAGATATTCTCCTAGGTCACTGGACCATGTCTTCCCCCCTCCCCTCAAGTATTTACATAGTAAATTATAGAATCTTATGGTTTCTCACGAAGATAACCAAAATTTGTCTCGAAATACAACTAGTGAAAGAAGGATACTTATCTTTGGTGTGTATCGTTCCATTGCAGTAGCACCTGCTTTCCCTTTTAGTTGTGGCAACAATCCCACGAACCTGCTTAAGGGTTTAATGGCCGCGAGAATAAATTCTCCCCGATTGGCATCTCTTTTGAATGCTCTTGAAGACAAATCTTATGGCGTTCCCACAGACGGCGCCATTTTGTTAACGGGCGTGGAATTACGACCTAATTAACTGAATTATTTATTTGGGTTGGAACGCCTTTGTCCGTGGTTCAAAAACTAAATGATATTTAATGGGAGAGAAAAACTGACAAAAACATTCCTTCCTTTTATTCACTATGATCCACTCTCTTTTCCGAGTCGATATGCGTATTTTCGAGTCTATACGTGTGTTTTTCCTTAATTGCCTCTCCCTTTCTCTCCCTTTTCCCTCTGTTTATATAGAGTTTTTATGGGGCAGGTGTCGTTATGCATGTTTTTACAAGTGTCGTTATGCATGTGGTCGTGTTCTACACGTGTTACAACGTTCATTTAACCAATAAGATAACGTGTCTATCTTAAGTGTTGACTGTATCATTTCTTCTTCTGAGGGCTTTGGTCTTCTTTATGATAAGGGGTAGACTGCCTTCTTTGCTTCCGAGAGCTCATTGTTTCTAATGGTGACTCGAGGGCTGAGTCTGAGCGTTCTCTTAGTGACAATGCTTCTCCGATAGGTGTGTATTCTGGTGTGTTTGTTTCAGGATATTCTCCGAGGGGGTGTTCGTTCATGGGTTAATCTCCGAGAGGTTTTTAGCTATCGTGGGTAGGTGTTTTCTTTCTCCGAGTGCCCGGAGAATGTTGTTCTGTAGTTGTTTGCGTTATTGTGGAGTTCCGACCTCTGGGTTGGTCGATCGGGGTAGTATTCCGAGAGCATTTGTGCTGGGAGTACGTAGCAGGGAAGTACTGGGGTAGTGCTCCAAGAGCGTTTGTGTTGGGAGTGCATAGCAAGGAAGTGTTTTTGTCAAGGTTCTGGGACTCTGTTGATTTCCGACAGCTCTAGTGGGCTTTGATAGATTGGTTCTTTTAACTCATCTTTTCCGAGAGTTCATTCTTTCTGAAGAGGCAGAATGAGTGGGGCGGAGTGTTTATCCGATGCTGCTGTAGTTCCGATAGCGGTTAGTCTGTAGAATGCTTTCTTCAGGTGTATATTCCGATAGGTATCTGCCTTGGTTTCGGATTCCACCTGCTGGGCCATTAGGCACGACTGTGCTCCAGTTTTGTATGCTTGGAGATGTGCTCCGAGGGATACTTGGGGTGTGATACCTGTATCGTGAATGCAGATCGCATAATCATATAATAATATACCTGGTAATTCTAGTAATTGATTTATTGTTTTATTTCAAGCAGGTGAATTATCATCCTGTTAACAATAATATTTGTTCCTTCGAGGTTGTTTCATTGAGCCTCTTGCTTTTGTGGAGGATGGTGATGGTGAAACTTTATGAGGACCTTTCTTTGATTTTGTTTCAGGAGGTTTTTAACCTCCTACGAGGCCTCCTATCTTATAGGTTTCTCTAGTGTTTGTCTTCATCGGTAGCGGCGGGTTCATTGGCGAAGGTCGTCGGTTGCCAATTTTTACCATGGTACTTTTATATATTACTATATATCCCCCAAGTATTCCAGATCATGGAACATGAGGCGAGGACTTATACAATGCTTCTTACTTTGGCGAGAGAGATCTCCCCATCTTGTAGGATTGGGCTCAGTTCTTGAAATACGAACTAGCCGATTTCTGATGGAAATTTTACTTCGGTCGCCGATAGCTACTATTTCACGAGTTATAGAATTGAGGTGATGCACGTGAGGAACGCCAAGTTAGAAATTAGGTTGAACAATCTGGCCTCGACTAATTTACTGGCCTTTTGTGTTGCCACCATTAATTTGACCGCCAGTTTGGAGATGGGGCAATTTGGTTCGGCTAAGGAAGCAACTAGCCTCAGGCTTCAAATTGTTGTGGAGTGTCAAAAGTTATTTGATGAACAATCTAGATCGTGAGGCCTGGAATTTTAACTAGCTTCAAATGATTAGGATACGATGACCATTTCCTCCCGTGTGACAGAGTTGGAGGTGCAACAGGTGGCGACCTTAGGTACCAACAAGGATATCAAGTCCCTTACTCGTTCTTTGGTGTAGAAAGTGCAATAGTGGTGAGCCACAGTTGAGGGAGCCTTCACGACTGCTATATGTGCTATAATGAACACTCTGACCTGAAGGCTTCCGAGTGGAACAATTGCTGCTTTGCCTTTGACATGGACTGAGAAGAGGTGAAGAAAGCAGCGGTCGAGGCTTACAAAGGCAATCTCGAGCATCGTGAATTCTACCATGGGGAGTTTGTTATGTGGCTACTACGAGGTTTCAACCAATGCTGACTTCAGTTTATTTGGTCGGGTATGCTGGTTCTCAGCTACAACATGGGTTTTCTATGATTTAGGCTTCTTGTGAAATGGGAGAATCCTCATGCGTAGATTGGCTCCGTGTGTTAGTTGGCCCCTAGATATTGATATATATACTTTGTATTGGTGTATTTTGTGACACAAGCATTTTTAATCGAGCCCCTTTTGATTACTCATTATCTTTTATTCGAATGTTTTGATCATGGCGTCATGGGTCCTTTCAAGTGAACACGAGCATTATCGTTGCATATCTATTTTTAAGTGACCACGCTCATTAGTGTCGAAGATCTTTTTAAAGTGACCACGCGTTTCAATGTCGTGGATCTCTTTTTCAAATGACACGATCTTATAGCATCGCGGATTTTAATTAAGTGACCCACATAGTTCAGTGTCGTGGATCTTTTTTAAGTGCGATCTAAGCTAGTTTCATTATTTTATTCAATGGTAAAACTACAAAATGAAGGAGATTATAAGGGTGGTTCCAGTCGTCATGACAAGGATCCCTTGAGTTTTTCTCCAATATATTACAAACGGGAGCTAGTCATTTTGTCGAGAATCGAATGAACTTCCTCGGTGGGGAGGTTGTGAATCATAAATACCTTGTAGATTGCATCTGTTTGGTTCTTTATGACTCAAATTTGGCTCCCTTTCACTTTTTCGACCCCGGCCACGGTTGCAAACTTGATTTTCAAGTCGATGGTGGAAGGGATGGCCTCAAAGAGACTCATCATAGGTCATCCGCATATCATGTTGTATGGACCCACCCGTGTATCTACCACATAAAACTTAATAACTTTTGTTCTCCTTCGTGGTCCTTCTCCTATTGACATGGGCATGGAGATCATGCCCTTCATGGTGAGTTTTCCAGATAAGCCCACGAGAAATATCGCCTCTAACCCTTCTTAAGCTAGGCTCAACCCTAAGGAGCGGAGAATGTGCATGAAAATTATTTCTATAGAACTTCCCGTGGCGAGCCTAAATTACATGAGGTTCCTCATAGGAGGGGGTGATTGATCACAATCATGGAAATGCTCCAATATATCTATTTCAACGTCTAATTAAGAGATCCCCATGGAGGAGCCATAAAGAAATATTCAAAGGGCTAGACCAAGGATTGGGCTAAAGGTAATCTGTGATGGTCCATTGAGTATGATCCATCAAGTCCAAGAAGATGCATGAAAAAGTTGAAGAAGAATAAGACTTCTTAGTTATATTGGGAGTATTGAAATTACTTAAAGACCAAGCATATGACTCCTACTTATATTAGAATTATTTAATTCCTTATTTATGTTGGAATATTTTCAAAATATTCTTTTTATATTAAAATTAAGAGTTGTTTTCATTGAACCAATGCAACCTTTCAATAAATTACTGCAGTTTCTTTTTGAAGTTAAATAAGTAAATTTTATTAAATAAAATTATATTACTGTAAAATATATTTTGAAAAGACGTGTCTTTTCTTAAAGGTGTTAAAGTTTATATAAAAGAAGAGGATTGTCTTCTTTATTCAGATGTTGGATGTTGTTTTTTTATAGAAAATATCTCTCTATTTCCCCGCATATTTTTATTTAGCCGTTATATCACATTGAGTATTCGGGTTTGTCTTCGGAAGTGTGATTCGCAGTCAAACAATAGTCCTAAGACTGAGCTCCATTGTATCATGGGACAAGTTTGTTATTAATCTATTTGCATACTAAGTGGGTACAAATATTGTCTAAAGGAGAGCATACTTGTGTGCGACTTGGAGTGTTTCTCTTTTGTTTTTACAGGATTCAATTGGGATGATGGGCGTCATTATAGTAGCACTTCGTATGGTGGTCGGGCCGCCAAATAATTATCCAACATTTACTAGTTGTACTTATTTAGGTAATTTCCTTTTGCAATTAGGAATCTTAGTTTTCTAGATTATTTAGTCTTGTTTTCTGATTAGGAGTCTTAGTTTCCTATACTAGTTAGTCCTATTTTCCAATAAAGACTCCTAATTTCTTTATAGCCTTAAAACCGCCACCCGACCAACCAAAATCCTGCAAGAGTTGTAAAATAAATTACACTATCACATTTTGAAAATCTGGTAACCCATTAAATTTGGGTCGGGTGGATATTTTTGTGCATACACCCCACGTATGAGTTAGTTGGCCTCATAATCGTTGCTTATGACATTTTAGTATGTAATGAGTGATCTTTTTTTTTGATAAATATAGAAGTTCAAACTAACATTACAACATTTCCTTAACTACTAGACTGCTAATATAACTAGAAGGAGGATTGTCCCACAAAACAATCTCCTCACTATCAACTCCATGCATTTTAGTCAATGCATCAGCAATAACATTACAAACTCTAGTAATCCACCTAAATTTATGGTTCCATGGCATTAAAAGCAATCTTATGCAATCATCCACGAAGTTAAACTGATCAGGCAGTGATTCTGCTGCTCCAGAGACAAGGTTGAACACCACCAATGAGTCCACTTCAATTTCAATACTGAGGATTCTCTTTTGTCAAGCCAATTCCAGGCCAACTTTAAGAGCAGAAAGCTCTGCTCCTCCATAGTAGGGGCTATTATACTCCTGGAGTATCCCAAACACCAGCTTCCATCTTCTGCCCTTAGTACACCAGCTCCTCTGCCTGTATTTTTATTGTGAAATAGGCTGCCATCAGTGTTGAGCTTACACCATCCAGTACTTGGCTTCTCCCACTTAACACTCTTTCTGAGAGAGTTGCTATTTTCTTCTCCCAGAACATAGATCAAAACTCAGTTTTTTTTATCTGTATTAACCTGCATTGTACATTTCCTTCCTGTTTGTGAAATAATCTAGAGTTCCTATGCTTCCAGCATATCCAAAGAGTGGCCATGAAGATCCATTTCCACTGAGACTAAGGCACCAATATGTTTCTGATCTGCGGCTTCTGTTGATTATACTTAAGCCACACTTTGTCTTCAACAGAGTCGAACAACAAGATATCCTCATGATGAATTATCAGTTCCCATACCTCTCTACCATCTTTACAGTATCTTAGGAGGTGAATACCAGTCTCCTCATAGTAGTCACAGAGGGTGCACATGGCAGTGAGAGCTGCATGTCTCTTAAATCTTATAGAGTTAGTTGCTAAACTTTCCATATATAGCAACCATAAGAAATGATGCATTTTGTTACTGACATCCACTCCCAATATCCACTTATTATGGCCTGGATTCATCTCAGGAACTTCATGTCTACCTTGGAAGAGCAGATTGGCATAAGAACAAACCATTAGATGTCCCATTCCACAGAAACATGTCCTCCTGATCATTCATAACAATACGTCTCCCTAGAATGTCCTGAAGATTGTTAGTAGGAATCACTGAAAGAATCCCTTCTAATTTCCATTCATTATTCTGGTCCAGAACATCTCTCAATTGCCAGCACTTCTCTGATTCATGTATCTGAACTCTCAAGCTTACAAAGCCTCTCCAATTATCAAACCAGAAGGAGATTTTATCTCCCTTCCCCACCTTCCATCAGAGGTGAGGCTTCATCAAGTTCATACATTTGACTACCCCTTTCCAAGTGATATTGTTTGTAACTTTAGTTGTATACTGAGAGAGACATTGTTGTTTAAGGTACTTTGCCTTCACAAGCTAGCACCAAATGGAATTCTCATTAGTCAGGACTTTCCATGACAACTTTGCAAGAAGGGATTCATTAGAGGCTCTGGATACTCTTATACCCAGCCTGCCCTCCTTCTTAGATCTAGTAACTTTTTTCCAGTTCACTAGATGCATCTTCTTCTGGTTAGTGTCTGTTGACCATAAGAACTCTCTGTTCAACCATTCCAACCTATTGCACACGTGCTCAGGAAGTTATGAGGACTACATAGTGTATACAAGGAGTGATGAGGATACAGATCCAATGAGAGTTTCCCTCCATGCTAAGGATAAAAGACTGTTCTTCCATGATCCAAATATACTCACAACTCTGTCAAAAAAATCAGCATAATCCTCTCTAGTTAATCTTCCACGAATTAGCCTTACTCCTAGGTACTTCCCCAGGGTTGTAGTCTGACCAAATCCAAGAATGTCACTGATATATCTCTTGAGATTGGCTCATTGACTCCTTGAGAAAAATACTTTTGATTTCTCATGACTTAGCTTAAGACCCGAAGCTTTGCAGAACTGGTCCAGGACTCTCTTGATAGAGTTAGATGTCCCAACATTTGCCATTCACATAAGAACTAAATCATCTGCAAAAAATAGATGAGATAGCTTAGGGCCATTCCTACAAGGGGTAAGTTGTTTCCATTTTCCTTTTTGAACTTCCTCATGTATCAGATAGGACAGTCATTCAACACACATGACTAATAGATAAGGTGAGAGGGGGTTACCTAGTCTGAGTCCACAGCAGTGCTGAAATGCATCCAGTGGAGTCCCACTCCAGAGGATTCTAGTTGAGGCATTTCTAACACAGAACATTATCAATTCAACAAGCTCATGAGGGAACTCAAAGAACAATAAAGTTTCTTCTAGGAAATTCCAACTGATCTTGTCATATGCCTTCTCCATATCAAGTTTCATGATCATACACCCTGTTTTATTCTTCTTCTTATTTCTCAGGGATTGCAGAACCTCTTGAAACCCAGCTATGTTATCCTGAGTATTGCGCCCCTTGATGAAACTGGACTGAGAGGGAGCCACTATCTGAGGCATCAGTTTTCTTAACCTGGTGGTTACACATTTTGTGATGAGCTTGTATAACACATTACACTAGGAGATTGGTCTGAACTGTGTAATTAGTTCTGGAATCTGGATCTTAGGTCTCAGGCACATAAAAGCTTCACGCACAGATTTGTCAAATGACTTATTGAGGAAAACCCTTTTAACAAAGTCAGTTACTGATTCCTCAAGCCATTCCCACCCTCTCTGATAGAATTTGGCATGGAGACCATCTGGTCCAAGAGCTTTCATGGGATGCATAGCAAAGAGAGCTTCCTTAATTTCAGCATTGTCAATCTCAGCAGTCAATTTCTCATAATCTTCTGATGTGACTTTCATTTGAAATCTTGACCTCTGTAGGATACAAGATTGAGAGAAATCAGGAGTGAGAGAATCACCAGCAAACATATTAGTATAGTACTCTCTAACATGGCTCTAGAGGAGCCTGTCTGACTTCACCTATTCGCCATAAATCTTAAGCCTTGTAATATTGTTTCTTCTCTTGTGCTCCATAGTAGATCTATGAAAGAACTTAGTATCTCTTTCACCATCCTTAATCCACTGAATCCTTGATTTTTGACACTAAAAAGTTTCTTCCTGTCTGAGAACCTCCTGGTACTCCTGGATCAATTCAACTTCCAACTGAGTTAGAAAAGAATTAGCTCTCACTTATAGAGCCTTATGTATACCTCCTAGTTTGAACTGAAGAATCCTCTTCCTCTTGAATATGTTCCCAAAACTAGTTTTATTCCATGCTAATGGACTTTGGGACTTCCTGGATGGCTTCAAGTAAGGATTCCTTTTCATTACGAATGCCCCTCAGAATGCTCTCATAATCAGGCTTTGAGAGCCACATTTCTTCAAACCTGAATGGCTTTGGATTGTTCCACATACTTTTCCCAAGACACCAAGTCATTATAGGGTGATGGTCACTATATTGATCTGGGTAAATGCTCCACCTCTGAATCAGCAAACATATTCATCCACTTTGAATCTGCCATAACTCTATCCAATCTTGCTTGAATGAGTCCTCATTCCTCTCTTTTATTAGTCAAGTGAATTTTGGACCATTATAACAAAGATCTAACATGTTACATCCCTCCATGAAGTTTCTGAAGAATTGCAGTCTGCTTACTGATCTTGTTCTTCCCCATTTCTTCTCATGAGCATAAGCCACTTCATTAAAATCTATAGTCATCAGCCAAGGGAAAGGTTGTCCAGTGGACAGCTTCACAAGATCACTGATTTTTTTTACCTTAGCAGACTTCTTTGGCTGAGCATAAATACTAGATAGTCTCCATCTATCTGACATGCTTGGCCTGATAATAACATGGATTTCTTGGTAGTCAGTGTGAGTGATCTGGACATCCACTTCATAGTCATTCTAAAGCATCCATATCCCACCAGACATCCCTTCAATGGGTGCAATTTGATAATTATTATATCCTAAATAAGATATTATATTCCAAGCTTGATCTTCAGACACTCTAGTTTCAAGAAGAAAGACCACAGTGGGATGATGGGACAATTCCAGGACATTGCCTTCATATTGGAGTTGTACAGGTGCTCTGGTACAACTGGATTTTCAATGGGAATCCTATTCCATATCGCCAAGAGTTGGCTCATGATCTCTAGGATGGGAGCTCTCTGTCTGTTGAACTCCCATGGTGTGATCTCCGTTCTCTCCTACCATATGTGATCTGCATCCAAGCGTTCCTCCCTGAAGAATTGAATGTTGATCTCCCAGTTTGTTGCTGGTATTGATGTCACTTGTACAACTTGATCCCACATGCTCACGTGTGTGGTTGTAGTTGGAGCCTAGAACTGATTGTATCTTGTTTTGTATTCCCATGGTTGGATCCAATCCATCTTCTTGTCCCATTAATTCTCCATATTTTGTAGGTTTCTGTGAGGCTAACGATTTTATGTTATTCACTGTTGAGAGTTCAGGAAAACTTTATGTTGACAGAATATCAAAAGGATTAGAACTCTTTGTTGAACAGTTTCTTCTCCTTTTGAAGAGTTTGAAACTTTTGGTCTTCTTTTAATTTTAGTAAGCGCTACACGCCTTGTTGTAGCTGCATCTTTCCTCAAACTAGGATTAAAAGAGGCTCGTAAAATTCTCTTGGATTGAAATCCATTCATGTGGCCCTGACTAGGCATATCAGCATTAACTTCACTCACTTTTGCCTTCCCTTTTCTATTCTTACTCTGATTAACAGGCTTAGAGTTAGTTGTTGAGGGTAGGGAATCCTTTTTGACACTAGGGACATTTTTCTTTTTGCTCACTAGCATCAAACTACCATACTCCTTTAATTTTGCCTTCTCAGTTAACCATGATTCCTTCTTCTCAGATAGAGACTTCCTGCTAGTACTGTGAGAACTTTCTCCTACATTCATGTTCTTCTCCTTGTTTGTCACCTTAGAACATGAGCCTTTTGAGTGTCCTACCTTGACACACTCATAACAGAGAGAAGATATATTCTCATACAGTACCTGATACACTTTGTTATCAATCCAAATTCCCAACTCTAATGGTTTGTCTGTGCATAACTGCACACAGAACCTTGCAAAATTTCCCCTAGAAGCATTGTATGTAGTACCATCTATCTTGATAGGATCCTCTATACAAGATGTTAAGGATTGCACCACAGCCTCCTTCAGATATTCCACTGGAAGATATAGAATTCTAACCCAAGTAATAGTACTATTTAGTTCATCTTTATCAGGCCTGGAATTAGGAGTCCATTTTTCGATTGTCATGAAACTCCCTACCAATTGCCAGGGGCCATCAGTTAGGATCATCTCCATCTTGTGAGTAGGCAGTCCCTTCATGCAGTAACCCACATAGCCCATATCCATTAATTCAATATCATTATGAAGCTTCCACATGAGATCAAGCCTAGCGCGGAGAGCTGGGTAGTACCATGGCTTATCAGAGATTCTGACTATGATAGAATCTTGCCATTGCTTATGCATTGTCTCTTTAAGATCATGATGAATATGAACTTGTTTGAAGGGAATGTGAGCATCCGCTTCTTTGACATCTAAGTTTACATTCATAAGTCGTTTTCTCTTCATTAATTCTAACATCACTTCTTTTAACATGATGTGCCAGTGCTTGCGCATAAGAAGTTGTCTTAATTTGATTTTCCGATGCAAGAGTTTGAAACAGGCCATTCCCGCCAAACACTGGCATGTCAGTCGTTTGTTGTTGTCTCTTCTGATTTCTCGATTCTCCATTACTTTGTGGTAATGATGTAAAGATGTAAGGTTGCTCCGAAGATAAACTTAGTGGTGGCGGTGGCGTCGGAGCATGGTTCTCGTCCATATGCGAACTATCCGTTGCCATTGCGGTTAATACAGCTGCTTTTTCTTTCTAAATTTGTGGAGCGAATACGGTTATAATTTCTTGGCTTGATTTTTTATTTTATGTAATGAGTGATCTTAATTAATGGTATAGAGAGTTGAAAAACTAATTATGATATTAGTAACATAAAATACATATGCAATTTGAAACATAATTAAAAAGGAAGTTGAGATTGGTAAGGGTTTTAGACACAAAACCGAGTAAGAAGAATGTGATTGGAGAAGGCGGTTGTCAATTTGACCAAAAGCGCCCTAGGAAGGAAGGAAGGAAGGAAGATATTTTGAACCCTTGCGAGAACAAGTTTCAGCCCTCTTTCTTTCTTTCTTTCTTTCCAAGCAAAAACATAAATAAAATATACTTTTTTTTTTCTTTTATACAGTCTGATTTGAAATCGGAAACAGGGTTTTGCGGCAATCAATCGGTGGAATTGTACTTGATATTTTTTCTTCTTACTTCTTATTTTGTTGTGATTGTTGTTGTATAATTGATTAAAAAGTAATGGTTCGATCAAAGGAAAATGGAATATCGGTGGCGCCATTCTTGGTAAAGTGCTATGAGATGGTGAGTGATGAAACCACAAATGACTTGATTTCATGGAATGAGTCTTCGAGCAGCAGCAGCTTTGTTATATGGGATGAGTCGAAATTCTGTTCCCAATTGCTTCCAAAGTACTTCAAGCACAGCAACTTCTCTAGCTTTGTCCGCCAACTCAATATCTATGTAAGAATAAGCTAATTATTATTATTATTATTAGGAATGGATAATGGATCTATTTGCTTATTGTGCTTGTCATATTTGATGATTCAGGGTTTCAGGAAAGTCGACACCGATCGCTGGGAATTTGAGAACCAATCATTCATCAAAGGCCACAAGCATTTACTCAACAACATCACTCGAAGAAAGCAGCCACCACACACCTTATTACTACAACAGAAACACGTTCAGGCAGACGCACACGCAGACGCAGACAAGAGAAGAACTGCACTTTGGAAAGAAGTCGAGAATCTTAAGGCCGATAAAAACGCCCTAACGCAAGAGTTGATCAACCTAAGACAGCACCAGGAAACCTCACAGAGTAAATTGCTACTCTTGAGGGAACAATTTAAGGGCGTCGAGAAGAACCAGCAGCAAATGCTCTCCTTCATTGTAATGGCAATGCAAAGACCTGAATTATTTGCACAATTCTTGCACCCAAAAGAGAATAATAATAATAATAATAATAATTGGCGTGTGCGTGTGCCTAAGACGGGAAAGAATAAGAAGCTCAGTGACACTAGGGAAAATTGTGAGCCAATTTCTTCGGATGGAATGATTGTTAGGTATCAGCCCCCATCAATACAGGAAGACTCTGTGTTTGCTGTAGATTCAGATTCCGATGACCTGATGGGTTTGGATTTTACGTCTGACGAAATGAGAGATCTTCTCATGGATATTGACTTGTTGTTTGGACCTCCTCAGGAAAACTTACCTTCTTCTGATAATGATGGCCAGTTCATCCGTCCCGATATGATTCCTGAAAATGATGATACTATGCTGGATCAGCTTCTTTTCTCCAGTCCGAAAGAATATGAACAATATCCCAAGCTTGATGATGCCTCATCGTCATCCATGAATATCGAACCTGACGCATTGAACCTCGTTGATACCTCTGAAAATGTTGTTGAGGCTTTAACTGAACAAATGGTATTTCTATCTCCCGAAATGAAATGAGCTGAAAGAGGGACTTTTACTTCCAAGTTGGTTGTACTTGCTGAAGCGAGAGCAGCAAACAGGCATTATACTTTTATCATTCCTTATGTCATTGACATACGTATTGTTAGGCTTAGTTTAAATTTTTATATTTTGTTGGCGTGCGTATCTCTCGAAGAATGATAGATTGATTGGGAAGAAAGAAGAATACATTTTTTCGTTTCTTGAACAGATTTTGTTGCCAACAACACTCCGGGTCATTGTTACCTGATACAGTTGACTTGCTTGTTCTATGTAAATGGTCTTCGGAATTAGAAAGGTAATTTTTGTACTATGTAATATAGAGTTACTCTACTGAACCATCAGACTGTAGATGGGTGTAATGAATTTCATTTCTCCATATATTGGAATCGTTCGGAGTTAATTGTAGTAAGTCATTGCATGTGCAACCATCGGGAAAAAAATCCAACCTCTAAAATTAGATTTCATGTCTGAGTTTGCTCACCTTCAGAAGAAAGTGGAGCTTCCTCCCATTTAAAGCTTTCCAGTTCAATTCATTTCTTGCATAAGGAATAGGAGAGAAGGTTTCTTAAGATAGTCGTTATTTCTGTCATTCTTTTATTAATCAAGTCCTAATTTTTCAGTTCTGTAGTTTGTTATTTCTATATTTCAGTTGAGCTAGTCAGTTGATTATGTTTTTCCGTCGATCATGGGAGTTGGTTGATTGCCCTGTCTTTGTTTGTTAAGCTTTTTGTTGATCTCAGTTCACTGATGAGATACAGAATCGTTGCGGTAATCCGTGGTGAGTGTCATTATTTATTGAGAATTATGTGCTAGTGATTGATTCTTTCTTTTCAATTCCTCGCGCTTTAAAATTGTGATTTTAGTTTCTTCAACGACTTCGGTTCTTAATTTTTCTTAGGCCCTCTGAATCTCAGAAATCCTCCAAAGTCCTACTAACGAATTGTCCAATTAACCTACTTGACAGTTGATGTGGATTTGAAGAGTAGGGTACTGGAAATCATAATGAGATCGTTGTATGATGGAATCAAGTTTCTTTAAACAGAGTTGGTATTTTGAGTGTAACAGTGACAAGTGTTTAACAAAACCTTCAGATTTGATCAAATTTATACACCGATCATAAGTCGTCTGAAGAGATTGATACAGATCTCGCCACACCTACTCGTCCAAGGTGCAGCTGCCCAAACACAAAGCGACTTGGGTTCGAGAGTACCCGCTCTTGAGTCCACTTTGTTTTATTAATTTCTATGTGATGGTATTAATCTAGTTGTTTAATTTTACTTACAGTTAAGCGTAGGCAGGGCCGTTTGCAGAGTTTTTCAATTATGTTAAAAGAGTATTTTTGTTTAACGCATATCTTTTACCCAAATTTATGTGACAATGCTACTAAATTGTTTTAGTGCATAAAATTTTGACAGGAGTCGTGACTCGTGACCCCTCTACAAAAGGAAAACGGAAAGAGAAACTTCTGAGCTTCGTTCGCTGAAAAAAGAGTTAGGCTCATAAGAGTAGTTATAAAGAGTGATAAAATGTAGTATACGTTCCCAAATTTTAAGGAAATGAAGCCATATGAATGAATTAGATCAATAAAATGTAAGTTTGTACGTCTTTTTCTGATACAAAATATGTCAAATGAAAACATAACCAAGACTTATCGACGTAGAACATAATAAGATAATAGAATCATGAGTGATGTTTAGACTTTAGATTAAGATCGAAAAGAATCAAAACATAATATGTGGGGTATGGAGAAACTCCCGCTTGACCCCAAAAGAAAATTTATAATTTCTTACATCTCGATCTCTTCACTTTACCTAACCTCGTACGCCTGCCTTCTTCTAATTAAAGCAAGAAGCAAATATTCCACTGCAAAACTCTTGAAAAGAAAAAACTGACAATATAATCCGCAATTTTGCCTCTCCTTATGTCGGTAAGTATTTGGATATGTCAGGTCAATGCATGATTAATGTTGATCTTCATCTAAATTAAAATATAATGTTTCGTCGTGCAACTTCCTCAATTTGCGTAATTGTTATGTTCCCTCTGCAAATATACAATTTAAGCTGTTTCGGACCAAGTGCTTCTTAATAACTTTGTTGTAGTTGTATATTGTTAAGGTGTTTTAATATAATGTAGCAAATGGTTTTAATAAAGATGTTTTTGTCCTTAACTATTTAATTTGGATTCGCTGTGTGAGACTATTATTGTTTTTGTCTTAGTTTTATGCTATCAATGATCAATCCTTCTATTTCGTAGTTTTATCTGCTCATGTCATCGATGATTCATATAGTGAAAAGGGTATATCACAGATAATTAAGACCATGATGAACTGGAGTTTAAGCATGAAGAAATGGATTTTCTTTTTCGGTTCAAATTATTGATATGCAGGAACCCCCGTGGTTTGTGATGACTCGAAAAATGGAAAAGTTTTACCGTCTAGTAGTTGTCCCAGTTGGAGAACTTATCCACCAGATGTTCGTAGACTCTCTCGTCTTTCTAATAACAACATTGCCTTCTTCACTTGTCCGCTTCATATGATTGATGTCCATAACTGCAGACCTTTCTACTTAACAGTTTCGCTTCTCGCACTAAGTTAACTAATCAGTCAAACAAGTTAATGGACATTTGTCTTATCATTTCCTTGCAGTTATTTAATTGTTTGGTCGATCCAAAAGTAAAACACTTTTCAATGAGCATGTAGCGGTCCTCTTGTTGGAGACGCAGCGTATTACATGTGCAAATGAGAACAATAACAATACTATGCCAGTAATGTATACCTACTTAGATCACCATCTAGACAGAGTTGAATTGCCACCAGTAATTTGCGACGTTTTGTGATAATATGAATCTTAAGAATTACAGAATGTGGTGTTGTATTAATTTTAAGTTGTATAATTACAGTTGTTTTACATGCTCGAACTCAAATACATGTACATGATATGCTCATGGTGCACAGATTCGGACTGTCAAAGTCAGTAATATATCACTGGCAGCTGCAGAAAGAGATGTTTTTGAATACTTCTTTTTGTGTGGAGAGATTCAATGTATTGAAATGCAAAGGTTAGCGGATTTTTACTTACATTTACTTTTGGCCGGTATTCAACTCTCATCTCATACGGAGACTGAAAATGGGTTTGTCCATCGTTTAGTGAATCTGGAATCTCTCAGAATGCGTATGTCACCTTTGGGGAGTCACTCGGAGCTGAGACTGCGATGCTTTTGACAGTATGTAACATGAAATTTAAGTTGCAATTTATGTGTACTGACACCTTAGGAAAGCATGCATGTTACCAATGGCTAGTGAAGTTGCTCAACAGTTGACATGTAAAACAATGTACCTGAACGGATAAGAGGACGCGGATCCTTAAATTTGGAGTAAGACATATCAGATGATTATTGAAGATGGCAGTTTGATTTCAAAAGAAAAAGTTTTAGTTGAGGGTAATAGCATTTTTGTCAAGCTATTGACTGTTGAGGAAGTGTTGTACTTGGATTGAGGGAATATCCAGAAGAGTACCTCGGCACATGAACAAAAGAGTACACCTTCATATGTATCCAAGTCTTATTAGGATAAAGACTTTGCTGTCACTACAAGAGAGATGCCATACGCCAACGATTTTTAAGCGGCGTTTACTTATATTGCTGGCAAATACAAACTCGGTAAAAGCTTTCTCCAGCAACTTTAAAAGTCGTTTTATATTATAATGATGGCTAAACATACACCACACGTTTACTTATTCGGCTAAAAGAAAATCATTCCATTTTTCACCCTAAATTCCCCAAAATCTCGAATCTTCTCCATCAGTCCCCCCTTTCTCTCTCTTAAGGTTTAAGCTTCAACAATGGCAGAAGGTGTTCAACGGCACCAAAGGCTTCGAATTCATCACCCTCCGACGACGGCGGAGAGGATCTGTTCGTCCACCACTTCGTAGTCAAGTCCGACTGGTGGAGTTCACCGTCGAGTACGACAACGACGACGGCCGCGCTAAGGCGGCGAACTTCACTGTACCTGACGGCGCTTCCGTTCAAGGCGGCTCGCGCGGTGGATCTGGAGACGGTCGAAGAGACGGGGTTACCATCGCGGATATGGTGGCGGATGAGGTAATTACGGCGGAGGCGGTGGTGGCGGTTATGGAGTATCTGGTGTAGGCGGTGGTGGAGGTTGTTACAAGTGTGGTGAGGTTGGGCATATGGCCAGGGATTGCTCGAAGGGAGGTAGTGGTGGTAGAAGGTACTGCTGCGGTGGCAGTGGCGGAGGAGGCATTTTGCACGCCAGTGCCCTAATTCAAGTCGTTGGAGGGTAAAATGATCTTTTGTCATGGGCTTAAGAATGTTTCATTCTGTCAGTAATTCTTTGAGGAGATTTTGAGTGTTTGCAGTGGTTTGTGATTTAACTACAGGAAATTCAATTTACCTGCATAGCCTTGTTTGTTTGTTGGTTGGATCTGTCAGCTGCTTAGTTCCTTCAAGGAAGAATTTTAAGTAAGTTATTGGTGAAATGATCTGCTTAGTGATTCAAGTTAGTAATGGATGGATTGATTCTGTGTTGAGTCAGTTAATATAGAAATTTGATTTGCAACTTTACTATACAGGAGTTGTAGTTGACAAACTGTTCACAAGGAGAATGCAGTGGTACTTTGTGAAAAGCCTTATTCTAAGATTGACTCTTTGGTGAGAGAAAAAAGAATATTTTGTAATCTCCATCGCTCTCCATCATTTATCTTGGTGCTTCTGGAGATGGAAGAAGACATCCCCTGTGCTTGTTATTCTTTATTGTCAGGTAAATCTAGATCTTGTTCTTTCTTGTAAATGCTCATACATCTTAGATGTTCTTATAATTGCACAAGTTAATTTTGGGCTTAACCGTAATATATAGGGATTTTTGCCATCAAACGAGGTTCACATATCTGGCTATGCGTGGATCAAAATCTCTGATGATGAACTGAGAGATAGAATTCGAGGTTATAACGTTGTATCTTTCACTTTTAGTATGTAATAATGTTAACTCGAACATTATTCTACGTTTAATGATGATCATTTCTAGTGCCATAAAAATCCTGTCTGCTGCCTAGTGCTCATTTATTTTTCAATTATTTGCTTTCATGATGAAGATATTGTCCAGCTTTTGAAATTTTTCTTTTTTAGGTAACAAATGAATACATAAATTCTACTCCACTGACCCTGATCTCTACTGCTATTGTATATTTCCTGTCCGTTTTGGATTTGGTGTTTGAGGCTTGGCTCATGACATTTCTATGTATTGTAATCATTTCTGTTGGTGGTTGGTTTGGCAAAGGGGCATATTTTTACATCTTTTGAGTGGTGATAATATAGCTAAACATTCAGGTTAGTTGCGTAGCCTAAATCATAAAAGAATGTTGTTATTTTCTGTAGACTTGCATGATTACAAATTTCACTGTTCTTTCACGCAGATTGTGTTTAGAGAAGATTTTTGAATTCTCATATAGTGTGGTTGGTGATTTTTACAAAGAAGGTTATGAACATTATGTCTTGTAAGTATATGAATTCTCATATAGTGTGGTTGGTGATTCTTTTAGTTTGCGACTTACATTCGCCATTCTTTTCGTTTTGAATTTCAGTTGATATGCGCCCTAGGATTTATCCCAACACACAACTAAGCTGCTCTAAAAATTATCATTTCTGTGTCAGGTAAATTAGCATAGAATGGTGAGCTTTTTTCATCTAGACCTCAGAAAAGAGAGCAGGCATTTGACCATCTCTTCTAGCATCTTGGATGCAAATTTGAATATTGTTTTGAGAGGTGCTCATAAGCTTCAGACAATGCATCTTGACTAAATATCCATTCGTATGTTAACCTAACAGAACAGTTGTATATAATTGTTTTTTGATATATTTATGATTTATAATGAGCTGAAGTATTGCTTTACTTGCGTGCATATGAAGACCATGAACTCTTGCCATCTTACGGAGTAGCATGATATCGGGTACCAGGTGAAGACTCTGTTTATTTGAATTGTGGTTATTTGACTTTTGTGCTTTAGATGCTAATACATAAAAAATGACTCACTTTTAGATTTTTGCTTATCCTTATGTTCTGAATTTGCTTGTTTTTCTGAGATGTAGGGATATGCACTGCAATCTTGCGTGGGCTTCCTGTTGTCTGACCTGGAGGTTGACACCCTAGATGAAGACGAGGTAGTAACCAATATACACACGTTTTTCAAATTTTTTCATATTGATTGAAAATGTTTGGCTGTTAACTCCTACACACTGGTGGATTAATCGTTTTTTAAAGTTCTGAAGTCTTGAAAGCGTAAAGTTGCAGAATTGTAGTTGTGTGACCTCTCGTGTAATTAATAATTGGATGTGGGCATGGTGAACTCTGATTGTTGATGAAATTTATCCGAATACAGGAAAAAAAAACGATTTGAGCAATGTTAAGGAAATATCATAGGGAGAGAACCTTGCGACAGTCAACCTTGCTCCTGCAGTTCTATACTTACAGTTATTTTGGATGTGTATACCTTACATGTAATATGTTCAGATGTAATATACTTGGTGCTGCTATTCAGATGATGATGTGTAGTTTCTTTAAGTGCATGAACAAACATTTAGTAGTAATCTGCCACTTGCTCGGTAGTAATCTAATATTTGTTCAAGTAGTTGGTAATTTATATAGTTTTAGAATGATCCAATCAAGATTGTCTATTTGAGCGTAAGAAATATGTCTAATATGTGGAACGATTAAGAACTAACCATTTGCAGAAGTATATAGTGGCTGACAGTTAAAGTTGTAATTTTCTATTATCATGTTTCCCACATCTAATTAGTCCTTAATTTACTGTGAAGTGAGGATTGAAAGGTTGGGAACTGTGGCCTACCTCGACAATCTTTGTATGCTTTGTGATTGGATATCAATACGCTTTGTGATTGGATTTCAATATACTTTTGTGATTTGCAATAACATCATTCCATCTGTATGTGAAGCATGAACAATAAACATTAGTACTTTTTGATTTTCTTATTTGTATGTTATTGAACTGATGAATTTATGTCAGTTTTTTGTGGAGTACCATTTGAGGCTGTTGCACCTTGAACTGACCCTAAGATTGTTGACTTGTTTGTAAGACTAGGGATCCGATTTCTTGTGAACGCTGATTCTTTGACTTAGGCTCTGCAGTGTATGTAAGTGCGCCATAGCCAGACTGTAATTTCTTAATGGTTATTGACTATTATTGGGAAACCAAATTGTGATGTGTCTTTCTTTCCTTTTTGCAGATCTATCAAGGTTTCAGTGTATGCAAGTGCCGAAGCCAACAAGATTATTGAGGTTGTTGATACAGAGTATGCAGTCATTCAAGAGAGTATGCAAGCTGGTTGCTTTTGTTGCATGGTTAAATATTTTCTTTTCAAAACATTTGATGTCTAGCAGGAAGCTTTACTCATTTCTATTCTGTAGCTTGTTATATTTTTGGATGTATTTGTAATTTGGATATATTGTACTCATTGTATGGAATATTGGAGAATGTTTAGTAGAAAGCTTATTGCATTTACCTAAAGGAATTTTGGGTGTTTGTGTGTATTTTTTGTTGTAAATGGGGGTGTTTATGTAGCTGATAGAAACAGGTTCAGGGGATTGAGGAAAAGAACCTAAAAGTTTAGATAAAAAATGGCCTATGCCAGCGTTTTTTGCCTTAGAAGTTGCTGGAATAGGCAGAAAAAGAAACTAAAAAATTGAGCAAAAGAGGGTCTATGCCAGCGTTTTTGCCTCGAAAATGTTGGAATAGGTCAGAATTCAATGTGCAATTTTTTGGTGATTTCCCAGCGTTTTTAGTAGATGGGTAAAGGATGTGATTTCCCAGCGTTTTTTTGTGTCTACGCCAGCGATTTTCATATGCTAAGGAATATCAGTGCTTATACAAGCGACCACTAAAAACGCTGGACAAGGTTTTACCAACAGGCGATTTCCCAACAGCTTGCTAGCGTTTTTCAAAACGCTGGTAAGGTTTTTACCAGCGTTTTAAAACGCTGGGAAACAGCAAAAAAAACGCTGGGAAATCCCCAATCTCTTGTAGTGTGTTGTCGTTGGTTATTCACTCGATATGGTTCCAAATGCAGATACTTATTTCCCGCGAACAACAGTTTGTTTCAAGGAACCACACACACACGCACACCTATACACACACACACATATTATATATATATACTTATATTTCACAAGATATTCACTTTTCTTCAGAAATGATGTTTCAGGAGGGCATGATAGCTGATCAAACTGTGTCTATAACTCTTGTCGAGAATTATAAGCTTCCAGGAAACGTTCGTTTAACTTCTGTAAGTTTGTATTATTGTTATGACATGTGTGAGATTCTTAGCAATAATTTGTTCTTAATTACAGTTCCAATTATAAATTGCTTCTTCTCTTTTAGCCTCTAGACTGGACGAGTAACTCTGTTTAAGTGTAGTTTCAGAAGCTACAAATGCATAACTGTTTATTCTTGTCACTTGTTGTATCTCATGACTCTAGTGAATACTCTGAAATTTGGTTTTCCTCTCACTTTGAACGAACTACTTTTAAATACCACGGCCTCTCACTAAAATACCAAAGAAACTAGATAATGCAGATATCTGATACAATCTAGAACGCATGATGGATACACTTGCAACTCGGAAAGCGTATAACTAAACATTCAAAGTCCAAGAATTATACTTCAATTTGTGAGTATAACTATGTCTCTTATTACCAAATCACTACAAATGATTTCGTCACATCTTTTTGTCGATGGATACTACAATATTTTGGTGGCAATATCTTCATTTCATACCCTAGCTCTTCTTGTAATATGCATATCAAGCGTAGAATACAATTTAGTATCATTCACCTTTTGAGCTTGATGTAGTTTGAATAAACGTCAAACATCCAGAATCATGTAAAACCATATAGCAAGATAGGTTTAATAGAAATCTTATGAAACTTTCCTTTAGCTTTAGAAGGAAGTTATATTTGTACAAAATTCTTATGGTTCTATTCTATTGAATTCAATCAACTTGATTTTCATCCACTCAACTTTAATGGATTTAAAGATAACTCTTAAATATAAAACTCTTCTTCCTTAGCATAAAGGTGATAAGTAAATGCAAGAGGAATACGTAATTCTATATCTAAAATGACTAAGACTCTCCCCGCACAAGAGTCGCCATTAACTCTAACGCTCCCACTTAGGTCCGACTGTACTACCTGTAAGCTTGGTGCAAAATAGCACACATTAGTTAAAATGAACTTCTGATTGATTGCCTTAGGCAAAACCTGAACTAAATGAATCAACTTGATCCCTACGAAACATTCTAGATTATATTTTTTATCGAAACGACAGTTGTAGCTCCGTAGTTGAAGCCGTTTAGCAACACACCAGTTACACGACTGTGAACATACCAAACAATAGATGACATTTTCGAGTCACTAGGTTGAACTTTTCGTGCACCAACTTGCAAATCAACAATAATGAGAACTATAGCCTTACAATCAATTATGACAATACAACGAAACATACCTAGTGTGAAGTTCCAGGATTGATTTCTTTTTTTTTTTTCCTTAAATGTGACCGAACTTGGTGGCAACTCTGAGTGGGCCGAATGGACTTAGGCACCGACAATTTTACATCCCGTTTTCCACTCAACACCAGAACTAAAAAGATAGCCAAACAACTTCCACCTTCAAGACTGGTCGTAGTCGTTTTACTTGGCCACGGTAATAGATCGTGGCGACCGTGCACTGCAACTCGCAAAATCAGCTAGGATGTGAGACAAAGCGTATTATTTCTAGTATATATGTATGTGTATATATATATATATATATGTACACACACCTCAAAGCTGTATAAATTTGCGAATTCTTATATTGTATTATTTCTCTTTATCAAAAACTAAAATGTCTTAATTTTCCACTTCGTTTTAGTGATGCATCTAGACATTTCACCTTTTGGAAGTGTTTGTGTCATCACATGCATAAATTATGCCAAAGGTTAAACCCTTTCTTTTTAGGATCTCGGTGAAATTAGTATACCTGCAGATCCTTATAACTGATCCGGATAAATGATCACTCGTTTCACATGAGTAGTATTGTTCTGACTCTGTCTCTCATGTTCTTGCATTTTTGCCCATAATATTGGTTAATGTGGCATTTAGGTTTAACCAGTTTAAGTTTAAGAATTTGTTTCCTGTTTCCGTATTTGGACGCGAGATGGTTTCTATCAGCTTACTGTATAAGCTAATCATCATGATAATGAGGTTTTATCTTGAAAGTGCCTGTTAAATTAAGATGCATGCTTCTACATGTGTTACATACATTGTGTTAGATAGGACAAGAAAGGACCTTTCGTACAGAAAAAAGTATGACGCATGTTTGCATATTTTTAAGCAGAAATCATTATGCAAGAATCATTTCCAAATCGTTCAAACATCCAAATCTGTCATGTCGCATCTTAGGTCTTCTTTAATCCGATTATATAACAGAGTCTTTTTGTCGTATCTTAGGTCTTCTTGTTCTTTATATATAACTACTCTATTCATACGAAGTTTCTGTATTTAGACCATACCCATGTGTGTAACTGTTATTATCGTGATCCTATGTATCAAGATATGTTAATGAGCCTGCAGCCTTGTTAATCTTTTTCTTTAACTTCCTTAGTTAAAGGAACAAAAGTCAAACGAAGTGGATACTGAAGCGGTGAAGAAGGCCGAGGACGTAGAGACAGATGTTGTAGCGATGAAGGAGGCTGAAGACGTAGAGGATGTGGAGACAAATACTGGAGCCATGAAGAAGACTAATGACGTCAAGACGGATACTAGAGCGGTGAATAAAGCCGAGGACATGGTGAGCACAATGCTAGCCAAAGGGTTTGTGTTAGGAAAGGATGCACTAAAGAAAGCCATTGATTTTGATAGCAAACACCAACTAACACAAAACGCGTCAACTAGAGTTGCTTCGGTAGATCGTAAGATAGGGTTGAGTGAGAAGCTGAGCAAGGGGACGAGTATGATAAACGAGAAGGTAAAAGAGATCGATGGGCGGTTCCAAGTATCCGGAAAGACAAAATCTGTATTAGCAGCCGCGGAGCACAACCGCTTGGTATCAACAGGAGCTTCGTGGGTTACAAAAGGATTTGGTGCAGTCTCGAAAGCCGCAGAGGGTGTAGGCTCCATGACCAAAGACAAAGTTGAAAAAGCAGAGAAGAAGAGAGAGACTATAATTGTAAAGGAAAGGCCACCACCAATGATCACTACAAATCCAGATGGATCACCATCTATATCTATAGGTTCGCCTGTTAAGAACATGTTCTGATCCTTCAGGGTATTGATAAATCAAAATTTAACATGTGTCTATTATTTTTTGTTAAAATGAAAAACTTAAGTTTATAGATAGGTTGCGGATTTGTTTTTCCAAAATATGTATATCCTCCTCTTAACACATCTCTTGTAACATATTGTACACCTGCTTAACACGTGATACGCAAGGGCGTCTACAGTAAAATCATTTATCTTAATTGTTATTCTTTCCCACAATCTCAAAGATAACTAAGGACGTACCATATTAGATAGAATCATCTATTTATGTTAATATATATTGTTGTATTTAGATTATACCGTTACCTTGTTGATAGCTCCTAGATTAGCTCCTTTCCTTAGTTATAGATTCTCTTGTAACTATATATGTATACTCTTCTTATCAATAGAATTATCACTTACACATTATACAAACACAAGTCTTATATGGTATCAAGACGCCACAATATCTAACGATATTTTTTGATCCATGACCAACCCCACCACCGGATCATCCTCCTCCCCGTCCGACGCCAACACCGACGGTGGAGCCATGGACCACACGTCAGCATCCCACTCTCGTCCGCTACCCCTCGCGGCAGGCCCTTCTCTTCACGGCCAAGCGTTGATTCCTATCAACGCCCATCAACAACACCCCCTCCAACTCAACAGGAGTAACTACGCCTCATGGCGCTCACAAGTCAGACACCTCCTTTACGGGTACGGACTCTTTGGCTTTTTGGATAGCTCGATCCCATCCCCTCCTCCGGGTACTACACCGGAAACCGTGGCTGCTCATGCCTACTGGACGTGACAAGACTCGCTCCTTATCTCTGCCCTTTTTGGTTCGTGCTCATTGGAGATCGTTCAACTCATCTCCAACGTTGAAACATCGGCTGAAGCGTGGGGCATTCTTCAATGAACCTACGCCAATCGCTCTCGATCAAGAGTGATGCAGTTGAAAGATGATTTGAACACCCTCAAACTTGGCTCGAAATCAGTCTCAGAATTTCTTCAGATGGTGAAGTCCAAAACGGATGAATTAGCCATCATCGATGGCCCTCTCAAGCCCGACGACATCACCCTATACGTTTTAAACGGCCTCGGATCTGCCTATCGGGATATCGACGGATCTATGCGAGCACGGGAATCATTAATCCAATTTCCCGAACTCCATGACTTGTTGGTCATGCACGAATCTTACTTGCATCGCCTGGACGCCGATGTTGCGACTCTCGTCGCCTCTGCCAATGTTGCGACGTCGCAGCCCCGCTCCAACAGCCGCGGACAGCAGCAGAACCGCGCGCAGCAGTCCAACTACAGTCGCGGGTCATCACAGCCCTACCGCGGCACCTCCTCCACTGGCGGCCATCCCTCTCGGGGGCGCTCCTTCGACAACCGCCCCCTATCACCTGCCAGCTTTGTGGGATTTATGGGCATGATGCGCGTGTGTGTCGTAAATTTCCGAATCCGAGTGCCAATTTTGCCTCCTCGGCACCACCATCTTCCAACAGTGAATGGCTCGTTGACTCCGGGGCGTCTCACAACTTGACATCCGACCTTCGTAATCTCTCGGTACATTCCGAATATGAGGGGCCCGATGAGATTAACACTGCTGATGGTACAGGTTTGGCTATAACACATTCTGGTTCTTCTCGTGTTGTTTATGCTGATCGCACGTTTAAACTTGATAATCTTTTATGTGTGCCGCACTCGCGACGCAATCTCCTATCTGTTCATCAATTTACCACAGCGAATAATGTTTCTATCGAATTTTTCACATCCTATTTTGTTGTAAAGGATCGCAGATTGGGGGCTGAGCTGATCCGAGGAGCATGCGTGGATGGGGTGTATTGTGTTCGTTTTCCTAAAGTATTGCGCCCACTAGTAACAACTTTGGTTGGCGAACGGGTTCGCAAGGATTGTTGGCACGAGCGCTTTGGTCATCCATCTCTAAAGATTAGTTCTTTCATTTTGCATAAGTTTAATTTACCAACTTTACCATCGAATAATTTGGGCTTTGAGCACTGTAGTTCTTGTTTTTTGAACAAGAGTCAACAATTGGTTTTTCATAGTACGTCACTTATTTCGGATCATGTTTTGCATTATATTTATGGTGATGTTTGGGGCCCTTCCCCGGTTATATCTGTTTCGGGTGCACGTTACTACTTGATCCTTGTTGACCACTTTACAAAATATTGTTGGGTTTATATGCTATCTGCAAAATCGGAAGTCTCTCGAATCTTTATGCAATTTCGCGCTCTTGTTGAGAAACAATTTAATACGTCAATCAAGAACTTTTATTCTGACAATGGTGGAGAATTTTTGTCCTTGCGTAGTTATTTCTCTGATAATGGCATCAGTTCGTTAACTACTGCGCCCCATACTCCTCAACAGAATGGCACTAGTGAACGTCGCCATCGTCATATTGTCACCATGGGCCGTACTCTCCTTACACGCGCCAATCTCTCCCCTGATTATTGGGATCATGCCTTTCTCACGGCTGCTTATCTCTATAATAGGCTTCCCACACCTGTCCTACATCATAGGTCTCCTTTCGAGATGCTCCTTGGTCGTGCGCCCAATTATCTTCGACTACGGGTGTTTGGCTGCTTGTGTTATCCGTATTTACGCCCTTATCTCCAGGGAAAATTAACTCCGCCATCCTTGGCATGTATTTTTATTGGGTGCTCGACCTCACAGGCTGCATACAAGTGCCTCGACCCTATCTCGGGCCGTATCTTTATTTCTCGCCATGTTCGCTTCGTGGAGTTTGTGTTCCCTGGTACTCAGCCACGGATCTCACCTTCTCTTGGCCTTGACAGTGCAAAGTTCCCTCTTCCGCTGCCACCTCCGTTACCTGTCTTGGCACCTCCACCTATCTCTACCCCTGAGCCACCAGTACATCGTGAGCCTCCATCCCCGACCGCCTCGTCATCTCCGCCGGCCTTGTCGGCTTCATCAGCTCCGCCTGTTCCACCACCTCCGGAATGCACTCACACTATGGTTACTCGGTCGCGTAACAACATCTTTAAACCTAAGGTCCTTAATCTTGTCACTAAGCATCCTGTTACTGGTCCGATCGAACCTACTTGTGCGACTCAAGCCATGAGCGATCCGAAGTGGCGTGCGGCAATGGCGGAGGAAATTACGGCTCTTACCGAGCATGGCACTTGGTCCTTAGTTGCTCCTCCCTTTGATCGGAGTATCATCGGCTCTAAATGGGTATTTCGTATCAAGCGCCATCCTGACGGGTCTATTGATCGGTACATGGCCCGTATCGTTGCAAAAGGCTTCCATCAGCGTCCTGGCATCGATTATAAGGAAACTTTTAGCCCTGTCGTCAAACCAATGACTATTCGGCTTATTTTGTCCTTATCTATTATGCATGGCTGGTCTCTCTGCCAATTGGATATCAGTAATGCCTTCTTGCATGGTGATTTGACTGAAACTGTCTATATGCAGCAACCATCTGGTTTTGTGGATAAGTCAACTCCTAATCACATCTGCCTTCTCCATAAGTCACTCTATGGTCTCAAGCAGGCACCTCGTGCATGGTATCTTGCCCTCAGTGCTGCTCTTATCTCCTTTGGTTTCGTTCAAACAATATCAGATACGTCACTCTTTGTCTTCTCTCGGTCTGCAGTCCGTATCTTCGTCCTTGTCTATGTGGATGACATTATTGTTACCGGCTCATGTGACTCCATGATCTCGACTCTCGTGACTCATCTTGCCACGAAGTTTGCGGTTAAGGACATGGGTGCACTTTCTTACTTTTTGGGTGTTGAGGTTATTCGTCGTCGTGAAGGGTTGTTCTTGTCTCAACAAAAGTATATTCACAACTTGCTTTCGCGTCACAAGATGGATGGTGCTAAACCTCTCGCTACACCTATGGCCACTAACCCACTGGCCTCCTACTCTTTGGATCCTACCGATGCGACAGAGTTTTGACAAGTTATCGGTGGGCTTCAGTATCTTGTCATCACAAGGCCCGATATTGCGTTTGCTGTGAATCGTTTGGCTCAACGGATGGTCTCTCCCACTGCCTCGGACTGGACTGCCCTCAAACGCGTCATTCGCTATCTTAAAGGCACTCTCACCTTCGGTGTCCTCTTTCGACGAGAAAAGTCACTTACTCTCACGACTTACTCAGATTCCGCTTGGGCCGGCGACGCTCAAACCGGCACATCTACTTCCGCTTACATTGTTTTCCTTGGTGGCAATCCTATTTCTTGGTCCTCTCGCAAGCAGAAGGCAGTTGCCCGTTCATCCACAGAAGCTGAGTATCGTGCCCTTGCTACAGTCTCCGCTGAAGTTCGTTGGTTGCAACATCT
Organism: Linaria vulgaris; assembly: GCA_948329865.1. Classification (NCBI taxonomy): domain Eukaryota; kingdom Viridiplantae; phylum Streptophyta; class Magnoliopsida; order Lamiales; family Plantaginaceae; genus Linaria; species Linaria vulgaris. The sequence continues at coordinate 53,980,120 of OX415249.1, read as the reverse complement.
CTTCGGGGAGATTGGTCTCTCCTCCCCATCAGTGCCTCTCATCCGTTGCGACAACATGGGGGCACTTCGCCTATCCTTACATCCGGTCCAACATTCTCGCATGAAACACGTTTCAGTGGATGTTCACTTTGTTCGGGATCTTGTCGCTAAAGGTCTCATTCGGGTGTCGTATGTTAACACCCTTGATCAGCTTGCCGATTTCCTCACTAAGCCCCTCGCTCGCTCACGGTTTTGCCTTCTTCGTTCCAAAATCTCCGTTGCCGACGGAACGTCCATTTTACGGGGGCGTATTAGATAGAATCATCTATTTATGTTAATATATATTGTTGTATTTAGATTATACCGTTACCTTGTTGATAGCTCCTAGATTAGCTCCTTTCCTTAGTTATAGATTCTCTTGTAACTATATATGTATACTCTTCTTATCAATAGAATTATCACTTACACATTATACAAACACAAGTCTTATATACCATCGCTTGGCATAGAACACGTAATTGTGTGCCTCTATGCAGCTATAAATGCATGAGTCAATAATTTTTTTGTATTGACTGATAAGAGGCGAGTTCCTCAAAGTTGACTAATTTTATGAAGTCCTCACTTTCTTTTTGCTATTTTTAAGACTTTTTTTCTTTTCTTTTGTCAGAACTTTATCCCCATTTTATATTGGTGTACGAGCCTTAGTCTGCATCTCTTTGTGGTTTTCTTCTATTTTAATTTAGCCTCAATTTTTTCTTTTTATTTGGCTTTTCTGTTTTTGACCTACTTTTTTGCTTGTAGTTCTTATGTGTTGGACATTTTAGTTATTTAATAACAATGTCATTACTCGTTAAACCATTGTACCGACGAGTCGGAGAGTTTCGTAGATCAGAATCGTGCAAAGTAAACCCCCGGAAAGAGATAGCTCGTCTTACCAGACAGGATTTCAAGGTTCTCATGTAATTGGTGGGATCACAACGGTCCCGCTTAATAACCAATTACCTTTGACAGAACTGCCTTTACCGTATTCTCACTAGTCACACCACAACTCCAACGCCAACAGTTTAATGAATAATAACGTCGATACTACTACCGAAATAGATTTACGCAGCGAAATTACGAGACATAAACAATAAATTATTTATACCTCGGTAAGTCGATAGTAGCGTCCCTTTTGTGTCGTTGATCCTCCGTGTCGAACCCGGCGGCAAAACCTTCACGTTCCTCGATCTCGGCAGTAGAATATATTACTAGAATAATATTCACTCGATCCACGAACTAAAAACCCCGATGATCGAAAATACACTAACTAATATATAAACTATATATATTAGAGATAGATATTGAGAGAGCTATAAGAGATTTGTGTTTGTGAATTAGTGGTTTTTGCATTTGGCCACTAAGCCTATTTATAGGCCAAAATTTGGTTAAGAAATTATTAAAATAAGTTTAACTCTCAACCAATTCATTAAATTCCACTTCATCATCCAACCAATTCAAATAAACAAAAGCCCATATGGGTGTGAATTATTCTCCCCACATGGCATGGTTGGCAACATCTCCCACTCACACATAGTGGGCACAACCCAGTCGTGCATCTCTCAATGTATTTTCATCGTCTTCATACTAGTTAATAGTTCATGCGACCACCGAGAACACCTGCAAGGTCGGGAGTACTATACTAAATCTTCTGTGAAAGAAAACCAGCGTAGCACAATCCCTAAGTCTTCTCGATATGCCCTAGACTCATTTGATCGCATCAATTAAACGAATGCCTAATCCCTCAAGAGGTCAAACCTCAAGGCCATACTTTAACTTCGAACTCTCATGATATGTTCCATAACAATTTCGCATACTTAATGCGCAATTGCTCGTTAACAATGGACACTATCAGGGATGCCGTATCAAATAGTCTTCATTTGCCCTAATGTCAATCAATTTTGGTTTGACTGCTTTCCCAGCAATGCCTCTTTAGACCGAATCTATCATGGTCATAAATAACATTCTAAAGTATTTATCATCAAATCCTCGATGTCATGACATAGTCAAAACTCAATAAGGGCACTATAAGATATGTAACTCACACAGTCAGGAAACAGGGAATCATTCACCCACTCTTACGAATGGTCGTCCAAGCACATGTAGTATGAAACACATGCTGCGATGGAATACTCTTTACACGTAAAAGAGTGTATGTCTATCGATACCGCACATATCTTAGCCCAATCACCCTAGTGACTGACTAGCTTGAGTCCATCACTCGTCCGCTTCACATAGCGACGAAGAGATCTCACATCTGGCTTACTACACATGCTACATAGATTTTGGGAGAAATCTATGTTCGATCCTTAACATCAAGGATCTCATCTTAGTATCAAACTAAGGCGATATATACTTGTATCAACCTCTCAACTCATCTTCTACAAAAACAAGTAAGGGATATATTTATCTCATTTCTGCTCGCTCACCTAGCGCTAGAGGCGATCGCTCGTGTGAGAGAGCCGATCATGCCTGTTGACATACTTCAGTGTATGTATAAACATAAATGCTATGTGGAATCAAACTTGAAATGAACATCATATTGCATTAATATCCAAATGAAGTAAACAAATTAAGGTCAACTAAAACAATCTACGCAATCCCAAACTTCTAACATGAGTCTGAAAGACATCTCTAGCTATAGGTTTGGTCATTGGATCAACAACCATACGAGTCGTAGATATGTATTTTAGGACTACTTCATTTCTCGTAATCATGTCCCATATGTAGTGAAACCTTAGATCAATGTGTTTGGTTTTTCCATGATACTTTGAATCCTTTGCAAGGGCTAGAGCCGCAGCACTATCACAAAATATTGTTACCAAATCTGAGGCATCAGTTATAATATTTAAGTGCGTAAGGAATCTTCTCAACCAAACAGCTTCTTGCACTACTGCAGAACATGCTATGTACTCAACTTCCATAGTGGACAACGCTATACAAGGTTGTTTCTTGCAACTCCAAGTAATGGTGCCATTGTTCAGCAAGAATACGTACCCAGGCGTGGATTTGCGCTCATCAAGGTCACTGCCCCAATCAGCATCACTATAACCTTGTAGCTGCAAATCTGAACCTTGATAGCAAAGTACATAGTCCATTGTTCCTTTCAGATATCTAAGAATCCTCTGGACTGCTTTCCAATGAGCAAGTCTTGGGTTCGACTGGAATCTGCTTACTAGCCCAACTGCATAACAAATATTTGGGCGAGTACACATCATTGCATACATCAAGCTCCCAACGGCACTAGCATAAGGAACACGAGTCATTTGCTCTTTGTCGGATTAAGTCTTAGGACACATTTCTTGGCATAAGCTCTCACCTTTGACGATAGAGGTGTCGATAGGTTTGCAGTTTTGCATCTGGAAGCGCTCTAGAACCGTCTTCAAGTAAGTCTGTTGGGACAAACTTAAAAGTTTCTTAGAGCGATCTCTATAAATCTTAACTCCTAGAATGTATTCTGCTTCACTCATGTCTTTCATTTCAAAGTTTAAGGACAACCACTCTTTAGTGGCGACAATCATCCCTTTGTCATTACCCGTCAATAGAATATCATCAATGTACAATGATAATATTATGAAACTCCCTTTGGACCGTTTGACATACACACAATGGTCTTCTGCAATCATCGTAAACTCATTCATAAGAATAGCTCGATGAAATCTTAAATACCATTGTCTATATGATTGTTTAAAGCCATAAATGGATCTTTTAAGCTTGCACACTTTTCTCGCTTGATCCTTGACCTCAAACCCCACTAGTTGATCCATATAGATCTCTTCATCTAGTTCTCCATTGATAAATGTTGTCTTTACGTCCATCTGGTAGAGTTCCAGGTCCAGGTGAGCTACCATAGCTAGGATTAGGCAAATTGAGGCAAACCTCACAATTGGAGAGAAGGTTTTTTCGTAGTCTATACCCTCTTCTTGGGTATATCCTTTCGCAACTAATCGAGCCTTATACCTGCCCATCGATCCATCCGATCTGCGTTTAAGCTTGAGAACCTATTTGCTTCCTATAGCTTTACGCCCAGGTGGTAGATCGACCAAGTCCTAGACTTGGTTTGTCCTCATAGACTCCATCTCATCTTTCATTACTTTTAACCATTCTTCTTTAACTGGGGATGTAAGAACTTCCTTGAAATTCTTAGATTCTCCATCATCCTGCGGAGCCACCATAAAAGCTTCCCCTTCAATCTTAAAACGACGATGGGGCATACTTTCACGTGAGCTTCTACGCAGCCGAGAGACTTGTGATTCCTCTACAAGTGGAAAGCTACCACTCGGAGTCAAGTCACTCCCACTGTCCCTAGGAGTGTGAAGATTTTCTTCTTCATTCTCAACTTGGCGACTTGGGGTCACTTCCTCTAAAATCTCTTGGAGTTCTAGACTCCTATCAATATCACCCCTGTTAGGGAATTCATTTTCAATGAAGTCCACATCTCGTGACTCAATTTCAGTTACACTACCATCCTCACATTCTCCAAGCATAACATAGCCCTTAGAGTGTTCAGAATATCTTATAAAGATACACTTATTTCCTCTAGGACCTAGTTTCCCATATTTATGTGAACTGCTGAGAACGTATCCCGTAGAACCCCAAGGACGCAAGTTACTTAGATTTGGTTTCTCACTTGTCCACAGTTCGTAGGGGGTAGAACTAACTGACTTAGAGGGCACTTGGTTAAGAATGTAGGCAGCGGTTAGAAGAGCATCACCCCAAAAGGATATTGGGAGACTAGCATGCGCCATCATTGATCTAACATCTCGAGAAGTGTTCGATTCCTTCTCTCCACTACACCATTTTACTACGGAGAATAAGTCATCGTCAACTGTCTCTTGATTCCTCTTTCATCACAGAGCCTTTTGAATTGCTCAGATAAATATTCACGACCACGGTTAGTTCGAAGAGCCTTAATGCTCGAATTCAATTGATTCTCTACCATTGCCATATATTGTCTAAAGCACTCAAATGCTTCTGACTTATGGGAGATCAAGTATACATGACCGTATCGTGAATAATCATCTATAAATGTAATGAAGTAGACACCACCGTGTCTTGCCCTCACATTCATTGGTCCACAATTATCAGAATGAATAAGTTGCAAAGGAAAAAATGCTCTTTTGGCCTTACCGAATGGTTTTCTTTTTGCCTTCCCTATCAGACAGTGTTGGCATGTGGGAAGAGAGACATTAGCGAGATTTTCTAATAGGCCTTCTCGAGCTAATCTTGCCATCCGATCTTCCCCTATATGAGCCAGTCTGGCATGCCACACGTTAGAACCTGAATTATTCGAAACAGCATATAGAACAATAGATTCATCGATGATAGGGTAATTCAAATCCATTACTACGAAACCATCACGAATAAAATCACGTCCGTACAAAGTGTTCCCAAGAAATATGGAAGCATTATTGTTTTTCAAACACAAAGCGAAAACTAAGCTTTAACAACTTAACCAAAGAAAGTAAATTTCTTCGAATATTTGGGGCATACAAAACATCATATAGTAAAAGAGTGCGTCCATTGCACGAATCGAGCTTGTATGTACCGATGCCCAACACCGCAACGCTAGCTCCATTTTCTACTTTGATGTCTCGACTACCAACAAGTACTCGGCGGTACTCCACATATCCAATTCTATCCCGAGCTATGTGCTCGGTTGCCCCAGAGTCTACAATCCACGTAGGAGAGCTATGAGCAACCATAACATGACTAGTTACATAAGCACTTGGGAAAAAATAGAAAGTACCTTATTCTGCTCAGTGCATTCACGAGCAAAATGACCTTCTTTGTTACAGTTGAAGCATACCCCCTTGGTAACTTTTGCACTGCCACGCTTGCCCCTTGTACGGCGCTGGTTGGTGTTGGAGGTCTTCTGAACTTGACCAGCATGCACTTCTACATTTTTCGTGTGCCTGTTGCGTCTGGGCCTAAATGCCTCATGCGCTCTGGAAGACTCGACCACATAAACTGAACCGTTAGCATTAGCTGCCTCTAGGCGCTCTGGCTCCAGCTCTAAATGACGTGACGCATCATCAAATGTTTTGATGTGCTCACTATGTGTCATAGTTTGGCTCATGGTCTCCCAAGAGCCATGAAGTGAACGTATCACCGCTTGAACCTGTTGTTCGTCAGTCAACTCGTTCCCAGCAGACTTTAGTTTACGAATCATTGACGACATAGCTCTAAGATGCTGCCTCATGTTGTGGTTAGAGCGCATCTTGTATGTGTCAAATCTCATCGTTAAACCACGAAATCTGGTGGCCGACGTGCCTCCATATCTAGCTTTCATAGCGTTCTATAATACTTTTGTCGTGCCTTAATTTTGAAATTCACCAATTAGATAATTGTGCATGCTGCTTAACATAGTAAAGCGTGCACATCGATCCTTTTTCACCCAGTTGTCGTAGGCGACAAGGTCTCGTTGGTGCCTTTCAAGATTTTCAGTAGTGCGAGCAGATTCACTAGGAGCCTTAATTGTATGGGTAAGAGTCTCTACGACCTCTTGCTCGTTCAGATTCACTAGAATAATTAATACACGCCGCAAGATCGAACAATTGCTAAGCTTCAGAATCATCTCTTGCGCCACATTGTCCAATTATAATTATTTAATTTAATATTCGCGCAAATTAACTTATAGAAGACTAAACCCGGACAGCCCTTCGGCACGGAATAGCGCTCACTATAATCCCAACTTATATTTCTCAATATATAATTAGCAACATAATTAAATAAACAATTTCATTTTATTTATTTAATCCTAACACCGTGTATCGTATAACGTAGGATCAAAATAATCATACACTCTGATACCAATGTTGGACATTTTAGTTATTTAATAACAATGTCATTACTCGTTAAACCATTGTACCAGTGAGTCGGGGAGTTTCGTAGATCAGAATCGTGCAAAGTAAACCCCTGGAAAGAGACAGCTCGTTCACCAGACATGATTTCAAGGTTCCTAGGTAATTGGTGGGGTCACAACGGTCCTGCTTAATAACCAATTACCTTTGACAGAACCGTCTTTACCGTATTCTCACTAGTCATACCACAACTCCGCCGCCAATAGTTTAATGAATAATAATGTCGATACTACTACCGACATAGATTTACAAAACGGAATTACGAGACATAAACAATAAATTATTTATACCTCGGTAAGTCAATAGTAGCATCCCTTTTGCGTCGTTGATCCTTTGTGTCGAACCCGGTGGTAAAACCTTCACGTTCCTCGATCTCGACGGTGGAATATATTACTAGAATAATATTCACCCGATCCACGAACTAAAAACCTCGATGATCGAAAATACACTAACTAATATATATATATATATATATATATATATATAAACTATATATATTAGAGAGAGATATTGAGAGAGCTAGAAGAGATTTGTGTTTGTGAATTGGTGGTTTTTGCATTTGGCCACTAAGCCTATTTATAGGCCAAAATTTGGTTAAGAAATTATTAAAATAAGTTTAACTCTCAACCAATCCATTAAATTTCACTTCGTCATCCAACCAATTCAAATAAACAAAAGTCCATATGGGTGTGAATTATTCGCCCCACATGGCATGTTTGACAACATTCTGGTTTTACTACCTTCTTCTTCGTTTTCTTTCCTTTGCACCCCCTTCTGTTTTTTTACCATCTTTTCTTGTCCTTTACTTTCACTTCCAGAAAGAATTGTTCAGCCTCTATTAACTCACAATATTTTTTAACAGATTCCCTTTTTTGTGGTGTCTCAACATATTCTCATCTCTTCATGTATGCATCTTGTAAGAATTGTGTGGACGTGTACGCGTGTTGTAAGAATTAAACATCAATATCATTACCATAATCCCTACTATCCATAATTTTCACATAAACTACGTTAAAATATAGCATGCATCAAAATTATCGAATATATCGATGTCATAAAGGAATTGGCCCATAGTTCAAACTGACTCAATAAAGACATACAAATCAAAACAAAAGCCTCGAGATAAATAAACATTAAATTTAAAGAAAAGACTTCATTCAAAGCATAAGACATAACAACGTTTTCATCCTCAATCTTAATTTCTACAATGTCTTCGAGCTGATCTAGGAAACAGAGAAGAAAAGACGTCGAAATGATATTGATAGTGGATCGATCCAAGAAAGGAGGATCAAAAGTCCAATGCAGATTAAAGAGAGATTCGGAAATTGCTTAAAACAATAAAAGAAATAGAATACTTCGATGGAAGTAAAACAAAATTGGCAAACATGGCAATATGGATTAAGCTATGCGCTGCGAAACCCTAAGGCATAAGGGTACAATTATTAGATAGACTCTTACCTTTATTAGATAGAATATTCTCTTGTTTCATATCTTCCTAAATTAGAAGATTTCCTTTTATCTCTTCCGTAAATATCTCCTTGTATGTATTATATAAACAAGAGTTGATTAATAAAACAATTATTCACTCTCAAATATATTGTAAGTCTTATATGGCATCAAGAGGCCAATAATCTCTCACGAGATCCTCGATCCAATGACTAGCCCTAGTGATCAATCTTCACCGTCTGACTCATCCCTCGGCGGCGGCCATATCGACGCAACCTCTGCTAGTCCAGCCACTCGACCCGCACGCATTGCGGCAGGCCCGTCTCTAGACGGTCAATCGTTGATTCCAATCAACGCCCACCAACAACTTCCGTTGCAACTTGACGGGAACAACTATGCCTCATGGTGTTCCCAAGTTCGTCATCTCTTCTTCGGATATGGCCTGTTTGGTTACTTGGATGGCTCGACGCCATGCCCTCATTGCGGCTCTACTCCCGAAAGCCTTGCGGCGCATACGTTATGGTTGCGCCAAGACTCGCTGATTATCTCGGCTCTTTTCGGATCCGTTCATGTCTCTCTTGCCAAATTGTTTGCCAATGCTACGACTTCCGCTGAGGTGTGGGATACCCTTCAACGTACCTATGCCAATCGCTCTCGTTCTCGGGTTATGCAACTCAAGGACGACCTTAATTCTCTCCGACTAGGATCCAAGTAGGTCTCCGAGTTTCTTCAGTTGGTGAAATCAAAACCGATGAACTTGCAATTATTGATGGCCCTCTCAAGGACGACGATATCGCTCTTTACGTCCTCAACGGCCTTGGCGCCGCTTATCGTGACATAGCATGTTCGATTCGTGCTCGTGAGAACCCGGTGCAATTTCCTGAGCTTCATGATCTCTTGGTTGGTCATGAAACATATCTTCGCCGTCTTGAATCGGATGCCTCACACCTTGTAGCCACCGCGAATATGGTTTCCTCGCAGGCCCGATCTCATCACCGCGGCTCTAATCGCGGTCGCACCGGTCCGCATAGGGGACAACAGCAACTGCATGGCTCGGGTCACGGTTACAATCCTACTGTCCGTGGATCCTCGTCTCAGAACGGTCGCACGACGGGCTCCAACAATCAGCGCCCGAATATTACGTGCCAGATGTGCGGCATCTACGGCCACAGTGCACGCACGTGCCACAAATTCCCGCCAAGTGCAAACCTCGTCACCTCACCGTCGGGACCGACCGCTCCTCACACTGAGTGGTTGGTTGATTCCGGGGCTTCTCATAGTCTGACCTCCGATCTCCAAAATCTCACCATACATTCTGAATATGAGGGTCCGGATGAGGTATCCACTGCCGATGGCTCAGGTTTGGCTATAACTCACACTGGTTGTTCTCGTATCACTTATCCCGATCACACGTTTATTCTTGACAATATATTATGTGTACCTCATTCGTGTCGTAACCTATTATCTGTCCATCAGTTTACTAAGGCGAACGATGTGGTTATTGAATTTCACCCGTATCACTTTATTGTTAAGGATCGCAGATCAGGGGCTTAATTGATAAGGGGTGCGTGCGTTGATGGTGTGTACAACCTTCGGTTCCCAAAGGCCTTGCATTCACCGCCAACTGCATTGATTGGCGAACGTGTCGCTACAGAGTGTTGACACGACCGTTTTGGCCATCCGTCCTCAAATATCAGTAATTTAATTTTACGCAAGAATAATTTACCTTGTTTAGCTTCTCGTACTATGGACTCTGAGCATTGTCGCTCAAGGTTTTTGAATAAAAGTCAGCAACTGGTTTTTCATAATTCGCCACTTGTTTCGGATCATGCGTTACAATATATTTATGGTGATGTTTGGGGTCCATCTCATGTGATTTCTGTTACTGGTGCACGTTATTGTTTAATCTTGGTGGATCATTTTACGAAGTACTGTTAGGTTGTTATCTGCCAAATCTGACGTTCATAGGATTTTTGTGCAATTTCGTGCCCTTGTTGAGAAGCAATTTGGTACAACTATTAAAAAAATTTACTCGGATAATGGTGGTGAATTTTTATCTCTTCGTGGTTATTTGAGTTCAAATGGTATTAGTTGGCTTACGAGTGCTCCCCATACCCCCCCCCCCCCCCAACAAAATGGTACAAGTGAACGTCATCATCGTAGCATTGTTACAATGGGTCGCACCCTTCTTTCTCGCGCGAATCTTTCTCCGGATTATTGGGACTATACATTTTTGACCGCTGCCTATTTATATAATCGCTTGCCCACTCCAGTTCTGCATAACAAAACTCCTTTTGAGGCACAGTTTGGTCGGCCTCCTAATTATCTTCGCCTTCGAGTTTTTGGTTGTCTTTGCTACCCGCACTTAAGGCCATACTTTCAAGGGAAATTAACGCCACCTTCGCGAGCATGTCTATTTGTTGGCTATTCTACGTCTCAAGCTGCTTACAAATGTCTAGACATTAGCACAGGTCGGCTTTTTATTTCTCGTCATGTCCGGTTTGTGGAGTCTCTTTTTCAGGGTCCTAGTGTGCGCAATCCGCCTCCGCCCGTCCCTCCACTTATGCCGCTTTGTCCGCTGCCACCACCATTGCCGGTTCTCGCGCCCGTGGTCCCGACTCCACCAACCCCCGGTCTCATCTCCGTCTCTGGACAGTCCTTTGCCCACTACTGCACCATCCTCGCCTTTATCGCCCACGCCTCCTACTTCCCCACCGGCATCTCCGCTAATGCCTATGGAGTCCGCTCCGCCTCTCCCGATTCCTCCACCGGACCGTGCCCATCATATGATCACGAGGTCGCGCAACAATAGTTTTAAACCCAAGGTCATCAATCTTGCTAACAAGTATCCTGTTCTTGGTCCTATTGAACCAACATGTGCCTCTCAAGCGATGACCGATCCCAAATGGCGCACCACCATGGCTGAAGAGATCACAGCTCTCACCAAACATGGCACGTGGACACTGGTTGCACCGCCCTCTGATCGGGGTATTATTGGCTCGAAATGGGGTTTTCGTATTAAACGGCGTCCTGATGGCTCTATTGAGAAATATAAGGCGAGACTTGTGGCCAAAGGCTTTCACCAACGGCCTGGCGTTGACTACAAAGAAACCTTCAGTCCCGTTGTTAAACCGGTAACTATTCGGACTATTCTCTCCTTGTCTGTCATGAGTAATTGGAGCTTGAGGCAGTTGGATGTCAGTAATGAGTTCTTGCATGGCGACTTGACTGAAATTGTTTATATGACCCAACCCTCGGGGTTTGTTGACAAATCACATCCGGATCATGTTTGCTTGCTTCATAAATCCATCTATGGTCTAAAGCAAGCACCCCGGGCTTGGTACTTGGCGTTCAGTGATGCTCTTATATCCTTTGGCTTCCGACAAAAAAAATCCGACACATCTCTATTTGTTCTCACTCGGGATTCCACACGGATATTTGTTCTTGTCTATGTTGATGACATCATTGTTACAGGGTCCTGTGATTCCTTGATCTCCTCACTTATCCATCAGCTCTCCTCACGGTTTGCAGTCAAAGATATGGGCTCTCTCTCTTATTTTTTAGGCGTTGAAGTTGTACGATGTCACGAGGGTCTTTTTCTGTCTCAACAAAAGTACATTCACAACTTATTGTCTCGGCATAAGATGGATGGTGCTAAGCCACTTGCGACGCCCATGGCTACCAACCCGACTTCCTCGCCATCTTCTCCCACTGTCGACGTGATGGAGTTTCGACAAATTATCGGCGGCCTTCAATATCTCGCTCTTACTCGACCCGACATTGCGTTCTCGGTCAATCGGTTGGCCCAACGCATGGCTGCTCCTGTTGAGACAGATTGGACTGCCCTTAAGCGTGTTCTTCGCTATCTTAAGGGCATCCTCACCTTAGGCGTTCTTCTCCAATGACATTCCTCGCTCTCCTATCGCCTCATGGCCTCAGGCGAGATCTCCCACCATCTGTCAAAGTTCGGCTTGCTCATGTTGTGTCTGATCCTTGGTATGTCGCGGTGCTCCATTGCGATCTCTATGCATGTGTTATGGTGATGAAGGAATATGCACCTCTATCTGCAACCCCTGGTCATACGAAATTTGGTGCTCCATCAACGCCTAAGCATCCATAGGCGGCCGTGTTGATGGAACTCATGAGAATAATCAAATGATTAATGTTAAGGCTCTTAAGGTCCTCTCCACAGCATAATGTAGTGATGGTATATGGAAATAGTTAACCTCTTGTCTTACACTCATGGGCGTGCTAAATGCCCAGACGAGTGATCTGGCCTTGTTTGATCCGAATACCATTTACGAGGTTGTAGAGCTAACGTGCTCTACCTTTGGCAATCCCTTGAAAATGTGTACTTTTCATGAAGCGGCTATAGAAGAACTTGCACCACGCCTTGTTCCTCCTCGAAAGAGTCATGGCTTGGATCGCCTCCAGAGGTAGACATAGTCGAACTGGGTAAACAAATTGTATATTGTGTGCTGATTGTTATTTATAGCTTTTGATTGTGCGTATTTTTTGTTCCTTTTGTGGTTTTGTATTTTTCCGATGTGCAACACCTTTTTCGAGAAGGTGAAGAGTTAATCTATCGTACCAAGCATGAGGTGCTTGTTTCAGTCCATAAAGAGCTATCTTCAATTTCAAAACATTCAAAGGAAAATGAGGATTAGTGAATCCTTTAGTTTGTTCTACAAAGACTTCTTTATTAATAAAACTATTTAAAAGGGCACTTTTCACATCTATTTGAAATAGTTTAAAGAGAAAAATGACAAACTAGTCCCAACCTATAGGCCTTTTTTCGAAATTATACCCAACGTTTGAAAAATTGCAAAACTATACCCAACTTTTGTATTTTGTTTGAAACTAGCCCTAACGTTTAATTCTGGCCAAATTTAAATTTTTACAACGGCAAAATCGGTACTACACTCCTAATTTATAAAAAAAGGAAAAAACATTATTTCACCTATTATTATTAAATCAAATGTAACTAAACTATTATTTCTTAAAAAGTATTTCTTTATATATTAAAAATAATAACAAATTTAATTCTTTAATATATATAAATATATAAAAAAGTATATCTTTATGCATTAAAAACAATACGATATATAATTCCTTAATATATATAAATATATAAAAAAAGTATATCTTTATTTATTAAAAATAATAAGATATTTAATTCCTTAATATTTAAAAATATATAAAAAAGTATATCTCTATTTATTAAAAACAATAAGATATTCAATTCCTTAATATATAAAAATATATAAAAGAAGTATATCTTTATTTATTAAAAACAATAAGATATTTAATTCCTTAATATATATAAATATATAAAAAAGCATATCTTTATTTATGAAAAACAATAAGATATTTAATTCCTTAATATATATAAATACATAACAAAGAAAATCATTATTTCATATATATTTTTATTATTGATATCCAAAAAAATATTAAAAAATATTAAGATATATCATTTTATTATTGATATACCAAAAATAAAAATAAAAAAAATTAAGATATATAATATTTATTAATGAAATTAAAAAAATATTAAAGGACCCTTTCACTACCACCAGCGAGCCCCCCCCCCCCCCCCTCTCCCCCCTCAAACCCGCCATCACGTCCAGAATCACGGTGGTGGTGTCCGCGATTTGACGCCACCACGTGACGAATTGTGTGGTGGCGTTAAATCGCGGACACCACCACCAACGCGATTCTGGACGCAGCGACGAGTTTGGGGGGATGTGGGGGGTTGGTGATTCTGGTGTCCGGTGGGGGTGGGGTGGGGTGGGTCTGGTGAGGCAGGTGAGACGGGTTGGGGGGTGGTGGTGGGGGTGGGTGATGGGTCTGGTGAGGCAGGTGAGGCGGGGGGCTAGTGGTCCGATCTGGTGGTGGGGGGTGGGGGGGGGGGGGGGGGGGGGGCGCTGATGAGGAAGATAACTGATTTTTTTTTGTTTTTTATTTTATTTTAATAATAAAAAATGATATATTTTAAATTTAATGTTTTTTTATGTATATACTTGTGAAATGTCTATTTTGCCCTCGACCAAAACGAAGTATGATGTCATGACGTCGAAATATGAAGTTTTTTTGGCCGGAATTAAACATTAGGGTTAGTTTCAAACATAATACAAAGGTTGGGTATAGTTTTGCAACTTTTTAAACATTGGGTATAATTTCGGAAAAAGGCCTATAGGTTGGGGCTAGTTCGTCATTTTTCTCTAGTTTAAATCGCAAGTCACTTGCAACAACAACAAGAAGACGAATAGATTCCAGTCTTGCAACTGGAGCAAATATTTCATCAAAATCTACTACTTCAACTTGTGTGTAACCTTGAGCGACTAATATGGCATTGTTTCTCACAATGTTACCAAGTTCATCTGTCTTGTTTTTAAAGATCCATGACGTTCCTATAATGTTTATATTTGAAGGGCTTGGAACAAGTTCCCAAACTTTGTTTCTTTCAAACTGATTAAGCTTCTCTTGCATAGCCTCAACCCAAGCTTCCTCCAACAGTGCTTATTTGGTATTCTTTGGCTCAATCGTGGAAGTGTAGCAGACAAATATAACTATTTGATCATACATTTCTCGAGGTAGATCTCTAGTGCAAATACCTTCATCCATGTTTTATATCACAAAGTCGGGTGGATGGTTTTTTGTGATGTGAAGAGGAGCTTCCTTTTGAATTTGTTCATTATTACTATCATCAACTTGTTCTGGCACAGTTGCAACAGTTGTGTTATCTAAACCTCTTTTGTGGTTCTCTTCACTTGATTCCCTTTCAAGTTGTTGTGACTTAATCAGCTCGATAATTTCAACCTCTGGCTATGCAGATGTAAACCCCATAATCATCAAATTCAATATTAGATGGTTTAATAACAGTCTGAGTTCGCATGTTGTAGACTCTATAGAAATAGCTATTGCGAGAGTACCCAACAAATATCCCTAAATTACATTTGGATTAGAACTTACCTTGTTGTTCACGACCATTGAGGACATAACATGTATATCCAAAAATGTGAAAGTGACTAATGTTAGGTCGTTTACATTTCCAAACTTCATAGGCAGTCATATTCGTACTTGATCGTAAGTATGCTCTATTGATAATGTAGCATGTCGTGTTAACCGTTTCTGCCTAGAATTTAAGAGCTATTCTCTTGGAGTTTATCATGACTCGAGCCATTTCAATAAGGGACATGTTGTTTCCTTCAACCACACATTTTTTGTGGTGTAATGGGGAGCTAAAAACTCATGAAATATCCCTCTATCATTGCAAAAGTCCTTAAATTGAGAGTTTTCAAACTCTTTGCCATGATCACTTTGATGTCTTTTAACTATTAAATATTTCTTTGTTGTAACAGTGTTACACAGGTTCTTGAAGACAATAAAAATTCATTTTTTTCTCTTAAAAATTCTACCCAAGTGAAACGGGAGAAGTCATCAACACATACAAAAATTTATCGTTTACCAAAGATGCTTTCTTTCAGAATGGGACCAACCAAGTCCATATAGAGAAGTTCCAATATCCTCTCAAAAGGCGAATGTTGCAACACGGCATAACTGATCTTCTTTTGTTCCCTTCAAGGAATGATCCACACTTCCCTACTGGTTTAGGTCCTATTTTGTGTAGTCCTTTCACAGCCTTGATGATGTGTAATTTTGTGTGTGTCTAGAAGTTGATATGACCAATCCTCTCGTGCCAAACTTCTGTAGGATTCTCTACACTAAAGTTGCAGGTGAGAGTATTAGTCACATAGTTGCAATTAGATAAATTGTAGCAATTTTCAGTGCTCCTCAGTTCTTGAAGAACTCGCTTTTCATTTTTATCAATTACCTCACACCCATCTTTAGTAAAATCTCACAAAAGATCATCATCACATAATTGACTTATACTAATTAAATTAGAATGATGTCCATCAACAAGGAACACATTTTTTACTTTAGTAAAATATCTCACATTCAAGGTTCCTCTCCCAAGAATCTTTCCTCGATTCCCATTTCCAAAAACCACATCCCCTTTTCTTTCATCTATAAACGTCTCAAGATGTTTTTATCTCATGTCATCTACTTGGAACTTACACTATCAAAGAACCAAGGGTTAGATGAATTACGGGATACACAGTTGCATTCTACAAGACAGGAATGTGTTTTAGTAGATTTTTCTACCCAAACTTTCTTTACATATTTGACAGTTGCAACACCCTTTGGATGTGCCTTCTTCTTCTTCATCTTATTTCCTTTCTTCTACCTCAGCGGGGCAGATACTTTAAGGGCTGGAGTTTGTGACTCCCAAAGTTGGTAACAGTAAGGTCGTATATGTTCCTTACACCACAGTGATGACACGTTGGGACAAACTTGTTCCACTGTGATCTGTAAGTAGAAACAGGGACACAGTTAATTTAGAGTTGCAATGGTGATCTGCCTAATCAGGATGTTGGTGTAAAGTGGAATAATCCAATGGAATTTTTACTCCTCTGGGAGTTCTTTTCTTCCTTGACACAATCACTTCTTTATTTTCAAGAAATTTAGGTTGAGCTTGACTGAACCCTACTCCACTTTGCCCAGTTGCAACTCGTTGACTGTATAGTACTCGATTGAGTTTTTCTGTCCCGAGTATTAGTAACTTCACATTTTTCTTGATAGATTCTAGCTCCTTCTGAGTGATCAATAGCTTTTCTCGTACAGCATTCAATTCCTCTGTGATGTGATCCTTCTCTTTTGAGAGGGAGAGAACTTTCTTTTCTAGATCTAGGATTTTGCTGTTCATTTTGGTCGGGCTTCCTTATGATCCCAAAATTTTGAACTGAGCTTCAGGTTCACTGTTCCATTGACTAATAGCGTCGCATTTCGCCAAGGTCGCATCTGTTAGGGTCGTTTTTCTATTCGATTTGGGCTCAATTCGGATCGGGCGAACTAGGGTTTAAATTGATATTGTTTTGTTAAATCATTAGGATAAGTTAATCTTTTAGATGGTAATTATTTTAATATTATTTCCTTATCTTTATAAGATATCATTCTATCTTTAAGATTATCCTACAAGATATTTACCATATCTCCTTATCATGCATCTAGACATATTTAGGTAGCATATACCATTGGATATCTTGTATGATATTGCAGGATCTCTTGGATAAGGCAAGAAAATGTAATCGGGTTGCAACCGGATAATCAGACGCACTTATCTATAAGGAAAGAAGATATCATGCGAATTGCAACGGGAGATATGCAGACCTTATCTGTTAAGGAAAGAAGATATGCGAGGGTTGCAGCTGAAGATCTGCAGAGATTCTGCTCATGCCTATATAAGGAGAAGACTCGACAATGAGGAGAAAAACTTTGAAAAGGACAGTTTGTGAATTCAGTCCTGTATCGAGTCAAAGTCTTTTAGAGAAGAGCATCAGGTCAGAGGAACTTTGGAGTAGCTTGATGTGTTCTTCGACTCAATCGAGTGCACCGAAAATAAGTTAAGGGATAGGTATTGCAACTGCAAATATTTTTTAGGAAGTCTAAGATTTGGGTTGATGTAAAACCTACATTGTAATTCTTAAGTAGGGTATTGTTTGAGTCAATATTTGGGTGCAAACCCCGTGGACTAGGACCATTTGGACCGAACCACGTTAAAACTCTTTGTGTTCTTTACTGTTTTTATGTTTAACTGTCTTTTCACAATTGCAATAGTCAAGCTGCTTTTAAAAGATAAAGAATCGCCCTCTGTTGCACTTTCGTGTACAGTTGCAACTACTGTCAAGTGCAACTGTATACAATTGCAAGTAATACATAATCTAAGATCTTTCAATTGGCATCAAGAGCGGGTCACTATATTTTATAGTGTAGATTCTGGTTTAAAATATCTTTTTTTTTTGTTTTTTTTTCTCTTTCATTGATGGAAGAAATGAGGGTATGTCTTTCGATCACAAGGCCACCAATGCTAAATGCAACTAATTATTCCTACTGAAAAAATCGCATGCGAAATTTCATTAAACAACAGGATCAGAAGGCGTGGAAAAGCATTCTTAAAGGGTGGAGCCCTCCAGTAGATAACAAGGGCAGAGTAAAATCTGAACTTGAGTGGACCGATGCAGAGGAACTCCTCGCAAAACATAACTCTACTGCTTTAAATATCATTCTTGTTTATGTCGATTATGATCAATATAAAAGTATTGCTAACTTTGAAATTGCTAAGGATGCGTGGGAGGCCATCACGAATGCTCATGAAGGAAACTCCAAAGTTCGTGCATCTAAGTTGCAACTTCTGAATGATCAATTCGAATTCATGTTGATGGGAGAACTGGAAACGATTGCTCAATTTCACTCAAAACTCGGGCATATTGCAACTGAGGCTACCATGCTTGGAGCAGACTTTCCAGATTCACGTATTGTTCAGAAGTTGTTGAGATCTTCGGGAGGTTCGCAATGAAAGTTGCAGCCATTGAAGAAGCCAAGGATATTGAAACTCTTTCTCTTGGGGAATTGATGGGATCATTCACGGCATGGGAAATGAAGCTGGAATGAGAAGATGACAGATTTGCCAAAAGAGTTGCGTTTCAAGCAAGTCTTGTGCAAAACACTCTAAACATGGAACTCACACAATCCATGTCTCTTCTTGCAAGCCGGTTCAGCAAAATGAATAAAGGTAAAAATTCCCATATTGTTACAAGTCCCTCTGATTCATTTAAAAAACCTTCTGCTACTAATACACTTGAAAACAAGAGATATGGGAAAGGTATTCAATGTAGGGAATGTCAAGGATTTGGTCACATCAGTGCTGATTGTGGAAACTTGCTAGAGAAAAACAAAAGCCGAGCACTGCTAACATCATTGAGTGACGATGAAACTGACAGCAACGATGAAGAAACTGAGGAAATGGGCGATATTGCATTTACATCTATCTTCTCACCAAGAGAAAATATTGTTGTTTCAACTGACATTCAGACTGAATCCGATAGTGATGAGTCAGAGTCAAATTACAAGGTGATTGAGGTTACCTTGACAAAGTATAAAGCCATGTGCCAACGAAATATTGAACTTGAAGCTCAGTTCAAGACTCTGCAATCACATGGTAGTCCAGTTCAAATGAAGAAACAATGTCTGGAACTTAGAAGAAAAGTGCTCACCCTTTCAATGGAAAAAGATCACATCTCTCAAGATCTTGATAAAGCACTTGCAGCTCAAAAGGCACTAAATGAAGTCCTAATTCTCACTCAAAAAGAATTAGAATCATTCATGAAGAGTGTAAAGCCACTGATTCCTGGAACTGAGAAGTTGGGGAAAGTTCTTGACACCAAACAAGTTGCAACTGGAAAAACTGAAGTTGGATTTGTTGATATCAGTGAACCAAAGTTTCTTCAAAACATAAAAGTTACAATGTCAAAGAAGAAACAAATACCTAAAGGATTGGAAACTCCACTGAATTACTCAAACATTCACCAACAGAATTCTCAGGTAAATCCGAGTTGCAACTTGAATAATGCTAAATATTTACCGTTTTCTGTTGACAGGTCACAGAGAAGAAGATTTGTTCCAACATGTCATCATTGTGGAGTGAAAGTGCATATTAGACCATACTGCTACCAGCTTTGGGAATCACAATTTCCTACACCTTGCGAACCTACCCCAATGGTTCAAAAGAAAAGGAAGAAGAATAAAAGAAAGAAGGCAAAGAAAAGTGCACCCACTGTTGCACCTGTAAAATCTGTAAAGAAAATATGGGTTGAAAAAACTGCCAAAACAATTAATTGCCCTGTTACTTGCAACTCTGCTTCTAAAAATTCTATTAACTCATGGTTCCTTGATAGTGGTTGCTCCAGGCACATCAAGGGAGACAAAAGCATCCTAAGTAAGCTCATGGATGACAAGGGAGATGTCATCTTTGGTGATGGTAAATGTGGAGATAGCCTGGGAGGAAAACAAAAGAAGACTAGTCATACAGAGTTGCAACACACACCTTCTGAAAGGAACCTAGAACTGCTTCACATGGATTTAGTCGGGCCAATTCAAATGGTCAAACAAGATGACATTGGAATCTTCATTTCACAGGAAAAGTAT
This sequence comes from Linaria vulgaris, assembly GCA_948329865.1. NCBI lineage: Eukaryota > Viridiplantae > Streptophyta > Magnoliopsida > Lamiales > Plantaginaceae > Linaria > Linaria vulgaris. The sequence continues at coordinate 53,959,745 of OX415249.1, read as the reverse complement.
GCAGGGAATCTTTTGAAAAGATTTGTTCTTGACCATATTATACCAATGAAGACTCCCATTAGATCGACTGATCGGCTTAGCAAAGATGATAGTTGCAACTCCATTGATCCAAGTCTTTACAGAAGCATGATCGGAAGTTTGCTTTATCTCACTACAAGTTGTCCCATTATTTGTTTCAATCTTTTAGTCATGCAGGTTGTGTTGATGATAGGAAAAGCACCACTGGAGGGTGTTTTTATTTAAGAAGCAACATTCCATTACACTTTCCACAGTTGAGGCTGAATACATCGCCGCTGGAAGGTGTTGCACTCAAGTAATTTGGATGAAACAAATGCTCAAGGATTACGGTATTATACAACATGAACTTACTGTGTTTTGTGATATTACTTGTGCCATTCATATCTCCAACAATCCCGTTCAACATTCTCGCACTACGCATATTGACATAAGATATCACTACATTAGAGAATTGGTAGAAGCCAAGACTATTGAGTTACACCATGTGTGTACTGACCTTCAACTTTCAGACATCTTTACAAAGGCTCTCGATGTTACACGATGTGAGCACCTTCGTAAGTCGTTGGGCCTCTGACTTATGTGAATTGCAACAGGGACACTATTGCAACCAAGGGTGACTTTTCTGGACTTAATTATTTATTCCACTGAGATTTGTAGTCCCGTGTTTTAATTTGGTATACATGTTTTTCTCCTCAGTGAATCTTTGTTGACACAAAAAAGGGAAGAAAACAGTGATTGTCTCAAAATTTCATTCAAAATGAAGGAGACAAACACCGAAAGGTGATTTATTTTTAAGCTAGTCACACTGGCTTTCAGTTGCAACTGGAAAAAGATACCTGACCTACAAGAAACAAGTGTGAAAGCTATCAATTTATACCCCACGATTCTACTCATTGAAAAAAGCTACCTTGTTCACAAATGTGTCAGAGTGAAAGCTACCAGTTGCATGTGTGGTCGTATGCAAAGCTGCAACTGAGGAGATTACGTGATATCGGTCTTTTCTTGGACTCAATTTCTTGATGGAATTTTTAATTATCTTCGGTTAATTTCTTTCCTTTGGGACTCTTTGTCGTTGGTTTCAATTTTACGTGATTTGTGGTGTCCTAATTTTCTCTCGATTGTGCCCTTTCGTGTGACCTCAGAAGATTTTTTTTGGATGTTTGTTAAGATAAGATGGTGTTGCCGTATGATTATCTCAACATGATTTGTGCCTATCTTTCTCTTTTGTGGATATATCTCACGATTGATGCTTATTAGGATAGATTGGATTGGATTAGGTTAGGAGATTGCGTTCTGATCGGGCACCCCTTGATTTCTTCTGTCAAAAAGGGGGAGAAAAGGTTGAGGGGGAGTTGCATGTAGCACCTCTTAGTTTTGAACTCTTGAACAATTCTTTTTGTTTACGGGTGGTTGCACTGGTGTTGCAACTACTACTATTCCTGCACTTCGCTTTTATTATGAACTTTTGAAAGTTTGTTATTTGCTAACCACTTGTGCAGATGGGTCAATGATTTTGACAAAACAAATCAAAGGGGGAGATTGTTAGGGTCGTTTTTCTATCCGATTTGGGCTCAATTCGGATCGGGCCAACTAGGATTTAAATTGATATTGTTTTGTTAAATCATTAGGATAAGTTAATCTTTTAGATGGTAATTATCTTAATATTATTTCCTTATCTTTATAAAATATCATTCTATCTTTAAGATTATCCTACTAGATATTTACCTTATCTCCTTATCATGCATCAAGACATATTTAGGTAGTATATACAATTGGATATCTTGTATGATATTGCAGGATCTCTCAGATAAGGCAAGAAAATATAATCGGGTTGCAACCGGATAATCAGACGCGCTTATCTATAAGGAAAGAAGATATCCTGTGGATTGCAACGGGAGATATGCAGATCTTATCTGTTAAGGAAAGAAGATCTGCGAGGGTTGCAACTGCAGATCTGCAGAGATTCTGCTCATGCCTATATAAGGAGAAGACTCGACAATGAGGAGAAAACCTTTGAAAAGGACAGTTTGTGAATTCAGTCCTGTATCGAGTCAAAGTCTTTTAGAGAAGAGCATCAGGTCAGAGGAACTCTGGAGTATCTTGATGTGTTCTTCGACTCAATCGAGTACACTGAAAATAAGTTAAGGGATAGGTATTGCAACTGCAAATATTAGAGGGAGTCTAAGATTTGGGTTGATGTAAAACCTACATTGTAATTCTTAAGTAGGGTATTGTTTGAGTCAACATTTGGGTGCAAACCTCGTGGACTAGGACCATTTGGACCGAACCACGTTAAAACTCTTTGTGTTCTTTACTATTTTTATGTTTAACTGTCTTTTCACAATTGCAACAGTCAAACTTCTTTTAAAAGATAAAGAATCACCCTCTGTTGCACTTCCGTGTACAGTTGCAACTACTATCAAGTGCAACTGTATACAATTGCAAGTAATACAAAATCTAAGATCTTTCAGCGTCAATCAATCTTTGGTTCTATTTAGGTTCTTGATCATTATCATCCGAGTCATTTTCAGATTTTGTGAGGATATCAGTTGCAACAACCATGTTTGCTCTGGTCAAAAATGAAACCATTGAGGAAAATGCAACATCTGCCCTTTCTTCAGTTTCCTCATCATTGTCATCAGACTCATCATTGCTCCATGATGTCAAGAGTGCACGACTTTTGTTTTTCTCCAGCAAGTTTCCATAGTCAGTTCTTATATGTCCAAAATCTTGACTTTAACTGTCTTTTTGTTTTCAAGTCTATTAGTAGCAAAAGGCTTAGAAAAAGAATCAGAGGGACTTGCAACAGTATGAGAAGAGTTACCTTTTTCCAGTTTTTGTTCATTTTATTGAACCTTTTTGCAAGGAGAGACATAGACTGCATTAGCTTTATGTTGGGAAGGTTTTGTTGGAGACTAGCTTGAAGTGCAACCCCTTTTTACAAAAATGTCTCCTTCTTATTTCAGTTTCATTTCCCATGCAGTGAGCGATCCCATTAAGTCTGCAGGAGGAAGCGTCTCAATCTTCTTAGCTTCTTCAATTGCTGAAACTTTCATTGCAAATTGTTATGTATTGGAAGAAGAAATTGTGTGTCTATTCAAATCACAAATACACCTATATATACAAGAGGATTCATCTATGTTAGGTAATGAATCGCTATAGCTACTATCTCCACTATACCCACTACACCACTACACCCACTATACCCACTCCACCCACTACACCACTACACTTATATTCTAACACCCCCCCCCCCTCAAGGTGGAGCATAGATATTAGCCATGCCCAACTTGTTACAAAGATAATTAATCCGAGCCCCATTTAAAGCTTTTTTGAAAAATATCTCCAAGTTGATCTCCAGTCTTCACATATCCCATAGAAATCAAATTATGTTGTATTTTCTCACGGACGAAGTGACAATTGATCTCAATAGGTTTGGTTCGTTCGTGAAACATGGGATTGGAGGCAATGTGAAGTGTCGCTTGGTTATCACACCATAGCTTTGCAGGTACCGAAGTTTGAGGCCAACTTCAGTCAGTAGTTGATGAATCCACATTACCTCACAAGTTTATTGAGCCATAGCTCGGTATTCTGATTCAGCACTCGATCGAGACACAACATTTTATTTATTGCTTTTCCAAGAAATCAGGTTTCCTCCAAAGAAAACACAATATCCAGTAATAGACTTCCGATCATTTTTTGATCCTGCCCAATCTGCATCTGAGAAGCACTCTAAACATTTATGATCATGCTTTTTATACAGTATGCCTTGTCCAGGTGCTCCTTTCAAATAACACAATATTTGTTCCAAAGCTGCCCAATGATGAACTGTTGGAGAAGAACTAAATTGACTTACAGTGCTAACTGAGTATGCAATATCTGGTCGTGTAACTGTAAGATAATTTAGTTTTCCAACCAGTCGCTTGTACCTTTCAGGATCTTCATATAAATCTCCATCCCGAGATAAATGTACATTAGGTAATATCGGTGTATTAGATGGTTTGGCTGTCAATTTTCATGCTTCAGTCAAGAGATCAAGAACATATTTTCGCTGAGACAAGAAAATGCCTTTCTTACTTCTCATCACCTCAACTCCTAAGAAGTATTTCAATGATCCCAAGTCCTTCGTGTGAAATTGACTCTGAAGAACAGTCTTCAGGGATGTTATTCCTTGAGCATCATTCCCTGTAATAATAATATCATCCACGTAGACAACAAGAAGGATGATGCCAACTAAAGAGTGCCGATAAAATACGGAATGATCTGACTTACTCTTTTTCATACCAAAACTTTCAATCTCTTGACTAAATTTACCGAACCAAGCACGAGGACTCTGTTTCAATCCATATAAAGCTTTCGAAGATAACAGACTTTCCCATGCTCCCCCTGAGCAACAAAACCAGGTGGTTGCTCAATATATACTTCTTCTTGTAAGCTCTCATGAAGAAAAGCATTCTTCACGGCAAGCTGATATAATGTCCAATCATGAGTAGTTGCCAAAGAGGTAAATAGACGAACAGAGGTCAACTTAGCCACTGGAGAGAATGTATCAGAATAATCTATCCCATAAATCTGAGAATATCCTTTACCAACAAGACGCGCTTTTAGTCGAGCAACAGAACCATCTGGATTAACTTTAACAGCAAAAACCCATTTACACCCAATAGCATGTTTTCCTGCAGGTAAAGTCACTAAATCCCAAGTACCATTAGCATATAAAGCATTTATCTCCTCTATCATAGCGGCACGTCAGCCAGGGTGTGACAATGCTTCATTAGTTATTTTAGGAAGTGACATGCTATCAAGGGAAGCAATAAATGAACAGGAAGGGGAAGATAAATGTGTATATGAGACAAATGATGAAATGGGGTAGGTGCATTGGCGTTTACCTTTGCGAACAGCTATAGGAAGCGTAAGGTCACTGTCCGACGGATCCGATGAAGAAGAAGCTATTGGATCAGGACATGCAACAAGAGGACGCGGACGTCTGGTATACACATGATGAATTGGTGGTGTGGGTGACTCCACACGATGTGTTTGATATGTGATGTGATAAGCCAACAAATCATCTGTCTCCCTTTGACTAGTATCAATATTAGAGGTGGTAGTGAAAAATGGTGAGTGTTCAGCAAATGCAACATCAGCAGATACAAGGAATTTGTTAAGGTGGGGACAATAACACAAGTACCCTTTTTGTAAACGAGAATAGCCTAAAAAGACACATTTAATCAACTTGGGGTCTAACTTTGTTACATTTGGTGGAATATCCCGAGCAAAACATGTGCTACCAAATATACGTGGTTCGATAGGAAATAAGGCCTTAGTGGGAAATAGGGTACTGTAAGGAATTAAGCCCTGAAGAACCGAGGAAGGCATCCGGTTAATTAGAAAACAAGTTGTTAAGACATCCTCAGCCCAAAAATATTTCGGTACATAATTTTGAAATATAAGTGCTCTGACTGTTTCAAGAAGGTGCCGATTTTTTTGTTCAGCAACATCATTTTGAGGAGGTGTGTCTGCACAAGATGATTGATGAAGAATGTCATGTTGTGCCATATAAGATGTAAAAGAGTTGGAAAAATATTCCTTGGCATTATCACTTCAAAGGACCTTCACCGATGTATGAAATTGATTTCGAATTTTGGCACAAAATGCAGTAAAATGACAGAACACCTCATAACGATTTTTCATTAGATATAACCACGTCATTCGGGAACAATCATCAACAAAAGTAACAAAGTATCTAAAACCAGATTTTGAATCTACCGGACAAGGACCCCAAACATCGGAATGTACCAACTCAAAGGGAGTAGAAGCTCGTTTATTTACTCGAGGGACATAGGACTGACGATGGTGTTTGGCAAACTGACATGACTCACAATCTAAGGACGACAAGCTTTAAAATTGAGGATAAAGTTTCTTTAACACTGAAAGAGATGGATGACCTAGGCGATAATGAACTGCAAAAGGTGTGGCAGCAGCGGAACAAGCAATGGGCCTGGGTAATTGTTGAGTAGTATTTAGAATGTACAGGCCGCCTGAAACATGTCCTTTACCAATAATCTGCTTCGTCAAAAGATCCTGAAAGAGACAATAATCAAGAAAAAAATAAGGAGCAACAATTCAAGGCACGAGTAATTTGACTAACAGAGACCAAATTAAAAGATAAATTAGGAAGACTTAAAACAGAAGAAAGTGGAGAGATGGAATAGGGTGAACAGTGCCAGATCCTAAGACATGTGAAGTAGAGCCATCTGCTAAAGTGACATGAGAGGGAGAATTGTGGGGTCGAAAAGTAGTGAAAACATTAGGGTTACCTGTCATATGGTCAGTAACCCATGTATCAATGACCCATTTGGATGTGGATGAAAGCAAACACGTATTTGGGTTACCTGACTCCGCGATGGATGTGATAGGATGAGAAGAATGCTTTGTTGCTTCTTGGTACTGAAGGTACTTAGCAAACTCATCGGCAGAGACTGTTAGGGCCTGGCCAGAAGGTGAGTCCTGGGATGCAGAAGCAATATTGGCCGAGTGAGAATAGGACCTAAGATGCTGAGATGTAGGCCGATAACTTTGATGAGGAGGCTGAGGCGGGGCCTGATAATTTTGATAACTATGATGGGGAGTTGAAGACCCCTGTAAGCCTTGCTTGCTCAAACGTTTTCGACAATTTTGCTTTGTATGACCCCGTTTATGATAGTAATTACATTCAATCCCCCCCGATGTGTGGTGTTGGAAATTTGCCTTATTCTGATCGGTTGGTGGAGATGCAACTGATACATTATTGCAAACAAAACTGGAATTTGGTCGAAGTACATGTGCAAACACCTCGTTTAAAGAGGAGATATCTTTGCTCGACAGAATTTGGGACTTAGCAATGTCAAACTGAGGGCCCAATCCTGCCAGAAAACTCATTACAGCCATGGTTTCCCGTTGGGATTGCTGCACTTTAATGTCGGCACTAAATGATACCAAAACATTTAATTCTTCATAAATTTTGCGAAAGTGGATAAAATAAGTCTGAAGGGAGTGACTACTTTGATCAGGGCGGTAAAACTCTTTGCAGACATCATAAATGCGGGAGATATTGTCTTTTCCAGAATACAAGAAATCAAGATATTCTATTAATTCTTTAACGTACTCACAGTGATTAATAAGGCTAACCACCTCCGTGTCGATGGAATTTTGTATCTGCAAAAACAATCGGGGATCATCTTCTAACCATTCCTTTCGAGTTTGACCTGCGGGGGGATCATCGGTGAGGTGATCTTCCTTCGAAATACTGCATAAATATATCTGGATCGTCTTTCCCCATTCGAGATAATTAGCTCCCGTAAGTTTATGCTCCGTGATACGGGACATAACGGGAACCACATCAGTCATGACAAGAGTTTGTTTTTCTGGTTTGGATGTATCTTCACTCATTTGTTTTTCTTTTCTTTTTTTTTAAAAAAAAAATTAATGCAAACAGTGATGGACTACAATATAAAAAAAAATGCAATGGCAAAACTGCAAATATTAATAAATTATAGCCCAATAAGAATACTTAAGATTTGAGGGACCAAAAGGCAAAATAAGAATAATAACCTTGGATTCACTACGTCCCTGACTTAATTGAAAATGGAAATAACGGGAGCTGTGACCTGCGGCAGGGAGAGAGAGCAGCGATGGCGGCGGAGAGGGAGAGAGCGGTGGCGGAGAGAGAGCAGCGGCTGCGGCGGAGAGAGAGAGAACAGTGTCGGAGAGAGAGAGCAGCGACGGACGGTGGTGGTGACGCAGAGTGTGGCGGAGCGCGGTGGTGCAAGCGTAAATGGAGGTATCAGCAAGGTTCCGTCAATTGAAACAGAACACCGGCGATGTTAAGCCAGAATATTTGGAACCGAACACCGTCAATTATGAGCCGGAATTACTATCAGAACACCGACGATTTGACGCCAGAATTGGTGGTGGCGGTTGCGAAAGCGGATTGACTGGTTGCTCGACAACCAGAAAAGAATAAAAAAATTGAACTGAAGGATTCGTTGCTCTTATACCATGTTATGTATTGGAAGAAGAAATTGTGTGTCTATTCAAATCACAAATACACCTATATATACAAGAGAATTCAGCTATGTTAGGTAATGAATCACTATACCTACTATCTCCACTATACCCACTACATCATTACACCCACTATACCCACTTCACCCACTACACCACTACACTTATATTCTAACACAAATCTTCAAAGAAGGGATCTTAGCATCTTCAATACAGCTTTGGAATCAGAAAAGTCTGCTCCACGGATAGTGGCCTCAGTTGCAATGTGCCTGAGTTTTGAGTGGAATTGAGCAATCGTTTATGTTTCCTCCATTAACATGTGCTCGAATTGATTGTTCAGAAGTTACAATTTGGATGCAGAAACTTTGGAGTTTCCTTCACGAGAGATCTGGATAGATTCCCAAGCATCCTTAGCAATTCCACAGTTAGAGAAAATTTTATATTGATCATTGTCAACAACACTAAGGAGATTTTTTAAAGTAGTACAGTTATAGTTTGAGAGAAGTTCTTCAGCATCAGTCCATTCAAGTTCAGATTTTACTCCACCCTTGTCATCTACTAGAGGGGCTCAACCTTTCAAAATGTTTTTCCATACCTTTTGATCCAGCAATTTTATGATATTTCGCATTTGATTTTCCAATAGGTATAATTGGTTGCGGTCGGCATTGGTGGTTTAGTCGTCGAAAGAGATTCCCTCATTTCCTCTATTAAAATAAGATATTTGTGTCCAGAATCTCACTATTAAGAACAGTGACCCGCTCTGATACCAATTGAAAGATCTTAGTCCTTTAATACTTAAAATACTTTTAATGTTTCAAGTAGGAACAGTTGTAATAGTTAAATGATAGCAATAAAGAACACAAGATTTTAGCGTGGTTTGGTACCAAATGGTCCTACTCCACGGGATTTTCACACAAGTTTAACTCAAATCAAGTATGCCTACTTAAGATTTACAATCTTAGGATTTACTTTAAAGTAAACTAGGCCCCCTCTATTTACTGTTGTAACACCTAAGTATCAACTATTTTAGTATACTCCTTTGAGTCCGGAAACTTCAAGATAACTCAAAGTTCCTTTGACAAGAGGTTTCCTTAACAAAATACGTTGACTCGATACCGGGCGAATGGCTACAAATTATCTATCAAAGCTTGTCATTTACTCGTCTCGAGTTTTCTCCTTTTATAGCCTTGGAGACTCATGGAAGATAGATGTTGTAACATCCTGCGATCCTCGGCATATCTTCCTATGTTATCCGATATAACGTGTAACAATAAGATACATATATATTCCACGAATATGCACCATAATCACGTCCAGATTAGCTAGAATGAAAATAGAATTAAATAACCATCATGATATAATTAGTCAATCACATGATATGATAAGATTATTCAAGATAACTTCCATGTTCAGGATATTGACTAGTTCGATTTGATTTTAAAAAATAAGATCAATTTAAATAAATAAGGTTCGAAAAAATCGACCGTAACAATATTTGTGAAGAAAACATTAATTTCTACATATGTAGAAACATGAATGCAGCGTGGTCTACTTTTTTTCTCTTTTTCTGCTTTCTTTTTGCTTTTATCTAGTTATAAATCTAAAACCATAACATAGTATATAATATTTATTTTGATATATGTATGTATATATATATATATATATATATTTGATAAAAAAATGAAATACATATCTTTGACTATTGATACAGTCATGATTAAATTTATATTATGGGATTCTTCATTTAATAACTAAAAGTAAAAAAAGAAACTCTTGCAGGCATTCATCTTCCTTACACCCCTACAAAAATAGCAACAATCTTATTCTTCACTTATTATTTGTATTCTTTATCCTTTTATTCTTTCTTCTTTTTTATATTCTTGAAACAAAAAAAAAACCTCATGTACGATAATTGGATTTGACCTGCATACATATAAAACTATTACTCTATTAGTTTTAAATTTTAATTGCGGACTTCATTATTAATCTTTCACCAGATTAGTCAAACTCTTGAAACAATCAAATCACATTTTTCAGGTCACACTAATAAATTTTCATTTTGAAAAGTCTTCATCTCTCTAATACTATACTAGCTGACTGGAAAACAAATCGCGTTCCAACTTTTCATGGTTCCATACCAATGCAAGTTGATTCTATTAATATAAAGATAGAAATAAAAATGTTAAAAATGCCCGTTATTTTTTTGCCCTTTAACTTTTTAAACATGAGTTTATGCCCTGTAACTTTGTCAAAAATGTCTGAAACACTGTTCATTGCTATGTGGCTGCCCATGTCATCAAGTTTTGCATATGTGAAAAAAACATTGACTATCATGTCATCCAATTTATAATTTTTATATTTCTTTATAATTAGTTTTATTATATAAATTATAAAAATTTATTTTATATTTATAATAACTATTAATTCAAAAAATAAGGAAAATAGATATTTAATAAGGAAAGTGATGACCTTGAAATTTGGGAAAAAGTGACGATTGGGATGGAGGTGATGGTGGTGATGGTGGTGGTGGGCTGGGTGGGTTGTTTTTTCTTTTATTTTTTATTTTTAATTTTTTTTTTAATATATGCTTTTTAAACAAATTTAAAAAAAAAAATCGGGTTTAAGTTTAATCAGAATCCAGGTGTACTAAATTAATTACACGTGGAGGTGCGATTTTGCCACGTTGGACGCGATTTATTGATTTGGCGGAGAAACAGTGAATCGGGCATTTTTGTAAAAGATAACGGGCATAAAAGACGGCTTAAAAATATATCGAGCAAAACCTAAAGTTGACAAAAGATATAGGGCATTTTTGACATTTCTGCCTAATATAAAATAAGCTTGCTCTCCCATATATGTAGGTATATATCTCAAAAACTTAAAGACGCTACATTTATATACGATGAAATCTGCATATATGAGAATGATTATTGCAATACTACTACTGATGGTTTTGGCTTTTCACCCTGCTAGAACGTCTGAAGGTAATGACGCAATTAATCTTAGATAATTTGACTTCAATTATTTTCTAAGAAAAAAAAAGAGTTTTACTAATTCTGTTATAAATTTTTTATCAAACTGTCACTACAAAAAAAATTGTCTGTTGTGACGGTTTCTTGTGACGAAGAATAAATTCGTCACATGAGTGTACACTCTTGTGACGAAATACAAATTCGTCATATAAAACATATGCTTTTGTGACGACATGCAGTTTCGTCACAACAGTTCAACATTATTATGACGAAAGGCAAATTCGTCGCATAAAATAAATCCTTTTATGACGAAGTCGAATTTCGTCACAACAGCTCAACATTATTGTGACGAGATTAAAGCATCGTCACAACAGTGCACGTGGTAATTTTTTAAAAATAATACAAAATATTTATGTGACATACATATAGTGACAAAGTTAATATTGTCACATTTGCTCACGGTATTGTGACAAAACTTCATTTCGTCACAAGCCAATAACTATTGTGACGAAAAAATTTCGTCACAAGTGCGAAAACAAAGGCGGGAATTTTTCCCTCCATCTATTTTATGTTCCCTCCTTCTCTTTCATGTTTCCTTTTAAATTATTATTTTGGTTTTTGTGACCATTCAAAAGCCGTCATAATAGATCCTCACTGTAGTGACAAAAGTAAGCTTCGTCACAATAACAAGTGCTGTTGTGACAAAATTATTTCGTCACTGTGTTGAAAAAAAAGAGCGAGAATCTTCCCTCCATCTTTTTTATGCCCCCTCCATCTATTTAAGTCAATATAATTTGACTCCAAAATATTATTTTAGTTGATGTGACAAAATCTAAAATCGTCACTACAACTCCCTACTGTAATGACGAAATTTATTTTCGTCTCAATCTCAACTTTTTGTGTATATGCCATATGTACTACTGAAAATGAAGTCACATATTTTTTCATTAGTTTTTATTCTAATTATCAACTTAATACATATTTTGTTAAAAAATTAAAAGTCTTGAACGAATAATAATAACTTTTTATATTTTTTTAATTATAACTAGTTATTTTCAATAATAGCTAGGTACGTCTATATTATTAAATACTTTATAAATAAGTATATTTCTGGTTAATCTTCATCGTGAGAGGTACATTAATTTTCATTATTCGAATGATACATCGGAGTCGAGATTTGATCTTCTAGAACTCGGCTTATTCTTCTAATTGCGTCATATAGTGGTTTTGAGAGACATGTAAGCTTATTTGGTCTAGTTATACCTCAAAGTGCTTTGTGTGATCCATAATCTATTCCATTACATCGTTCGGTTTCGATCTCTCATAATTTGGACTTATCGAAGTTTTCTCCTATCATATTTGATAATGCATAAATACAACGGACCTTGAGAAGTCTGGATTACCCCCAAAGAGAAGGCCTCGTCATGAAGGCCCTCGCAACAAATATCATTCGCTATTCCGATGGATTGTGTCTCTCGGAGGCGGCCACGACGGATCTCGATGACTTGTGTCTCTCGGAGCATCTCGATTACTCGCTACTCTCAACTCCACGTACTCCAAATCATTCGAGGGAACCCCGTATTCAGGGGTCCGAGACCCATCAAAACTCAAAATAATCCCGAGAGAAGGGATATATTATTCATACACTTTCTCTCTATGAAGCACGAGAATTGCGTTTTGAATCACATCTTTCCGATAATTAGGGGTGGCAAATGGACTAATCCGATCCAATCCAAGTCCGATCTAACATGATTCAATTCACTAAAATCTGATACATTGTTCTATAACCTATAACCTATTCCAATACATCGTTCTATTATAATCTCTCTTGCTAATTTTGACCTATTGAAGTTTTCTCGTATCATTATTCAACTTATCATATTTTAGAAACTATAGCTCATTCAATAGGCTATAGACATCTCGAGCTATTACGGACTTAGGCATCAAAGTTCAAACATCTAATCACGACTTAGTTCACGCTTCGTGTTATCGTGCAAAAATCGTTTGATTCTAATCTCTCTTAATCTTGAACTATACAATTTTTTCTCCTATGACTATTTCGACTTATCGTATTTTGGAACTATAGCCCGCACCATAGGATAGAGACTTCACATATTATTACAGACTTAGGCTTCAAAGTTCAAACATAGAATCAGTTTAAACTTAGTTCATGCTTCGTGTTATCATGCGAGAATCTCGACTCAAAACTAACTTAGTACAAATTATGAGCTTGGGTTAATTAGTTTGACGTGGTGCGTTTGGTTAACAAACAAAAACATCAAGCATAACTATCTACAGTGAACAAGAGGTTAACAATGGACCATACTTGAAGTAAGGACTTAGTTTATATATTGTATCTGTATATCTTATTCTTTAAACTCAGTTATAAATATTTATTCACTGCGTTTTTGAGCCTCAAGGTTAATATTGCTGTTTGTTGATGATGATCAAATATATATTAGTTGTCTTACGAATTTTTTATTTGGTTCATTAACAGGTTTACTCGTGGAAGAGAACAAGTCATCGATTTTGAGGTTTTATTTCAACAAATGTTATCAATGTTGAATGTTTTTGAGGTTTTATTTCAACAAATGTAATTAATGTTGAATTTTTTTGGATTGCAATTATGAATAGAGAATTTTATCGTAAATTTGTAATGGATCAGTATTGCTATTTATGAAATGAATGGTTCTCAATTTATTATTCATTGAATTTAGTTTAATATGGAATTATTATGAAAAAACTGTGCAATAAAAGAAATGGCTGATAAATTATAATATAAAATTGTTGTAGTGACACAATATTGTTGTGACAAACAAATTCATCATCATAGCCATTTAAAAAGTTTTTGTTTGTTGTGGCGATTTAAATTCGTCACAACAGCCATTTGCGATTGTTGAGTATTGTGACGAAAGAGATGTTATATGACGATAATTTTTGCTTAGGTGACGAAACATTTGTCACAATTGCATAAGTTGTAGTGGCGAATGGAACTTTCGTCACAACAGATGCCGGCATGTTGTGACGCATTACCTATTCGTCGCAATCTATTGTGGCGAAACTGTATCCGTCACATTAAGCCTACTACGACGGGTCTATTGTGACCGACGGTCCGACGAATCTTTTCGCCACAAAAAGTCTGTTGTGGCGAAAAGGGGGTTTGTTGTGACGAAAAACTTCGCCACAACAAACGCTTTTTTTTGTAGTGTGTGTTGTCGAAAAGTTCGGCGCCGTCCGTCTCCGCCACCACCGCCGCGTGCCAAGCCGCCCACGGGATCTCGGCCATGATTGATGTATGACCTCATCACATCAAATTTATTTCGAATTCTGTTGTATCTCTTTTCCTTTGTTTCTTCATTAAGAGCGGTTTGTAAGGACCGGCCTCTTGTCAAATTTGACAGGGGAAGACTTGCCCCGTATACACTGATCTTGCGGTGGGACCTTTCCACGGACCCTCACATTGCAGGGATGCTTTCGTGCACGGGGACTGAGATAGCAAGAAAAGATATATTTAATATTTGCTACAATTCTTTATTTAGTGAAACACAAAGTAGTGTCTTTTAAGTAAAGAGTCTTTGCTAAACTTATTCGGTTTGTCCCTTTACCTAAGAATAATAAAAGTTTTAATATTTCCTAGATAAATAACTATTTCTCGTTTTTACAAATACTCTTCTAATTTGGCACCAACTACATAAAATGATTCATCTCTTTGTCTCTCTGAAGAAGGAATTGTGTAGACGGGGTTTGCAGATATTGCTGGAAATAAAATTATGTCCCAGTAAGTGCATCCCCTATAAGATATACTATAGGGTGATCATTAAGTTGTTAGTGAAGAACATTTCACATGCAAGGAGCATATAAACGCATGTGGAAACATCCTTTGAAAGGGTGTGGAAAGTCTTTCCAACTACTTTGAATTTGGAATTTTACTTCAATTACTGTATATGCCTCTCGATATTTTGTTGGATTCTGATAGTTTATGTGTAGTTTCTTCCCATTAATATTTCATAATAAAACCCTATTTAGAAACTTATCTATGTAGCCCTAGTTGATATATTGCCGGACATTGAAGATATGCACGTAGTTCTCAATAATTTTTGTTTGATACACATCCGCGACGCGTCTCACTAAGATAAAACAAAAATAAGATACAAATATTTATCTGCTCATATATATCCGTCACCCACGCATCGAGTCTCTAATATGTTTCAAAAAATGATGAAGAAATTAACATAACACATATAAAATGAAGGAAAGGAGATTAACTAAAATATTTCTAAATTTTATGGTAAAATAGTATAATAAATATATTTATTACTTCGTTTATATATTTATATAATGAATTCAATTTGCTTTATTTAACTGAATAAGAATTATATTCCTCAAGTATGCACAAATAATGCCGTGCTGCAATTTATAATTCTTAAAACTTCTCGTCAACCGTATTGTCATATGCGTGCATCATAGCTTTTGATAGATTGATTGCAAATAATTAAGAAGAAAGTCTACGTCTAGTGTCTGACATATTGATATGTCTACGTCTTGGAAAAAAAACGCGTCGAAAAAAGTCTTCTGGAAGACTCATTAAACCATCTTAAAAGATTTTTTTTTTTAACAGACCGTAGTCAATTTGATGGTTATTAGTTAGAACTTAGAACTTATTAGCAACATAGTTACATTCAAATATTATACTCTGTAATGCTTGACAATCATAAGAAAATATTAAAAATTAAACATATTATTATATTGAGTAGATTGCAAAGACTACCGTTGTGTTAGCTAATTGGCAATTAGCCCCTCGTGTTATTTAATTAGAGACTATGTTGCACGGACATAGCAGGACACGGATACGGACATAGCGATACGGATTTTCTAAAATCTCGACACGGTCGGGACACATCTGTATTTTTTTAATATTAAAATATAGGGATAAAAGCAGCAATCCCCTAAACTATGCACGTTTTTGCGATTTGCCCATTTAACAAATTTAATAAGCACTTTGCCCCCTAAACTATGCACATTTGTGCGATTTGCCCCCTCGGTGCATTTTCGGCCCTTTTTGGCCTTTTTTTTTGCCGGAATATTTCTTCCTACCCGACTCATATGTGTTGTACTAGATGTATTTTAATAGTTGATGACAAAAAGTAGGGAAAAAATAACTCGAACGGGGAGTATTACGACCAAAAATGACGGGGAACGTGATTTGCCCCTTCAGTGTATTTCGGCCATTTTTTACCGGAATATGTTCCCTACCCGACTCATACGTGTTGTACTAGATGTATTTGTGTAGTTGATGACAAAAAGTAGGCAAAAACACACCTCGAACGGGGAATATTCCAGCCAAAAATGCACTATGGGGCAAATCGCACAAATGTGCATAGTTTAGGGGGCAAAGTGGTTATTAAATATGTTAAAGGGGCAAATCGTAAAAACGTGCATAGTTCAGGGGGCTTGATGCTTTTATCCCTAAAATATATTAAGTATAACTAATTGACTTATAGAATTAATATCTTTAAACTCAAGTAAAAACTCATAAACTACTTAAATTCAAATAAAATTATCACTTATTACTCACTAGTTATTAACCAAAACAAAGTTCAAATAAAACACCCATTTTAATTCAACTTTGAGTGTTTAACATAAATACAAAACCAAAATAAGTTAACAATAATACTCAAAAACATAAATACTACTCAAACCAAATCATGCATTAATTGAAAATTATTTATGTTTAGACTTTTTACTTAGTTATTTAAGTTTGAACAATTTGTTTTTTAACTCCTTTTTTCTTTTATTTGACAATTGATAATATTATTTTAAATAAAATTTATAGAGACACCCTTAATATGTGTCGGACACTCGTCGGACACGGCACCCTTAAGTGTCCGACACGGGTGTCAAATTAATTTATATTTATTTTTATTGAGACACGCCACGTGTCGTGTTCGATACGTGTCGGACGAGTGTCGGTGTCGGATACGTGTCGGACATGGACACGGACACGGCTGATGTTTTGAAGTGTCGCTGCATCATAGATTAGAGAGAAAACCCTATAATGTTAAAATCTTAGCAAAAATAGCCCTAGCACAATAAATTTGCACGTATTGAGATTGAACACACAACTTGATTTCTTTTGTACACATACGTGATGCTTAAAGGATTAATGTTGTTAAAATGAAATTATATAGCCATTTTTTGTTAAAATCTTTGAAGAAGAAATTACTACTTTCTAGATCGTAAACACAAAAACACTCTGCCGAGTAATTTTGCTATACTCTTAATTAGATAGTTCCAAACAAAACAAAAAATTATAGAAAAGCTTATAATATTTAATTTAATTGAATATATGTTTGATATAAAAATTCTAATACATAAAAAATAATTAATTACCATTACAATCAACTTAAATTAAAAAAAATCAAAGGTTTTGCTTATTAATTTTAAGTTTCACAGTGGTATATTTGGGGGTTATTTGCCAATTAGCAACAACATGAATGGTAGCTTTTGCAATTAGTCAGGGTCTTTATGGACTAATTCTACCCCATTAGTATTAGATTTAGAGAAATAATAAACGTTTTTGGCCTATGAGTCACCAAACCTTACAAATTCTATCAATGTCATATAAATATAATGAAGGTGGGGTAATTACTTGTCTCGACCCTGCAACAGATCATGAAGTCTTATACGAGGATGATTATCACGGTACTACTTCTACTTATTTTGGCTTTTGTAAAAACCACTGATCAGGCGAGAATTCTTGCAGGTAATTTAAACACATAATTAATCTTCCGATGATTAGATTTTTAATCCTTATAATCTAACTATTACGATATATACCGGCGATCATATTTATTTGTTGTTTGTTCAACAGCGGTGCGCAGACCGGTACCGGTCCGACCGCCCGTGAAGCCACCGAAGGGACCCCACCCCTAGCGTAGTTACATGAAACTCATGAAACATGTATAGCAGCTAGAGCTCTGGTTTTTAATCTTTTCTATTTTCTTCGAAAATCAGTACTTATCATGCCATACTTCCTGATCATGTCACAGAGACACTGCAATATTATTTTTTTTTTTGTAAATGTTATCGATCTCTGTAATCTAAAGTTTCAGAATAAGTTTTTGTCATCAGACAAAACTTCAATGAGTATGAAAGTAAATTGTATTGTACACAATTACATACACTCGCATACATATTCAATTATTCATATAATACATGTATAAATTGGATTGTAGAATGTGTACACGGCATATTTAAGAGATCATGGACGTATAAGGTCTAATATTTCCAATTAGATGATATATACTGCCTTATGTTTTGTATTTCGTTGGATGTAAGAGTTGTTGATCTATAGTCGCGAACAATTTATCGAGTAGCAAACTGCAAGAAGCTGCCAATTGTAAAAAAATAATAAATAAAAAGATAAAAGCAAATAAATTGCTGTGTTCAGGAAAAAAAAAGTCAAATAAATTGCAAGGTTCCGACAAAACAGTCAATTTCATATATCTCTATTTTGGTCTTATTTCGTCCGAGTTACAAAACACCGTAAACTGTTACAATTGCTTGTTAAATGCCAAAATAATGCTAATCAAATAAAAATCAAACTAGCTTGGTCCGGAACGCCTATTACAAGCTAATTAGACAGTACAAGTAAAATTACAGTATCTCAAAAGTATATCGAATTACAGAAATTCGATCCAGAGAGTGTCGAATTAGGGGATCCCGATGTAGGGAATGTCGAATTTGTCCAATATCGAATCTTGACGTTTCAATATAGGAATGATAGAATTTGATGTGTATCGAATTGTGCTGCTTCGATCGAATGCTGAGTATCGAACGGGGGAACCTCGATCGAATGGTGAGTATCGAATGCTGAGTATCGAACGTAGGAGCCCCGATCGAATGATGATTATCGAAGATGTTGAGTAGGTGAGAGTTGGTCATGAATGCGCCCTAAGAATGTCAGAGGACAGGGTATTTATAGACCCCGTCCCGCAGGCCCCAGTGATAGTTGAGGAGTGAGTATCGAATCGGCCTGATTCGATCTATCTCTTAGATCTAATCCAGCACATTGGATACTCGTTCAACATCGAATTCATCATGTTTGATGTACAATTTATAGGGCCTTTCTTCGTGGGTCGGCCCAATATTTATATTGGGCATTTCCTAAAATACCCCCATCATATAGTCCCCCCAGTTTGGGAGGCGGTCTCGACCAGAGAGCGGGTGCAAAACTTTCAAGTTCTACTTTGATTTTGTCGTCGTCTGCGTTCGATTTTGATAATGTTGAAAATAAGGCCCCCGATTGGGAGCCAGGATCTGGAGAATGTGGGTCCCAAACATATTTGCTTTGATCTATTGAGTCGGTCCTTAAACCATATCGAAACCTTCTCGTTCAGTTTTGCTATGTATGCATTTAAAGATAATTAAATATATATACTTATATATATATATATATATATTGATGATGCATAATCTGCCACACTCTCGGAGAAGGGCGAAAAAGTGGGTACCCTACGAAAAATCGTCCACGGTCTTGCGGAAAGGTACGTAACGGCCACGACCCGCCCACGCCTGGATAGAGGTTGACGGCCCGGACTCCGGAGACGGTACCCCCGAGTATGACCAGAAAACACCCACCAAGGATACTCAATCTAAACACTCGGAGAAAGGTACCCCCGGATCCGACCAACACCACTTAAGGGAATACGGTGTGGTCACAAAGGCTTAAACACGACCCCCCAACGACCCAGGGCCTATCTGAAAATAGGAAACCCACAACTATCCCCCTGAAACCCCACAGCTCGCAGAACAACACTTCTCCGAGCCTTCGACGACCCTCGAGACGCCCAAGGAACCACCACCAACACTTAGCCAAAATTGAGGAAACATGAGCACAAAATAAACATTAAGGACACGAGTAAAGACAATGCACGGTCAAAGACCCACCATAATCTCATTTTAGCAGTCCGAGATCGAAGAACCGCCCCGAGACTCCTTCACGACAAACGACCCGCAAAGACAGCCCCAAATCGACCACGACCTCCGACTCACCTCGAAGGACGCATTATTTGTCATCACCACTCCCGATGTCACGACTACCCTAATAACGAGAAAAGATCATTCCCAATTGGTCCAACTCTCCCCACGCCATGACTACCCTAATAACGAGGAAAGACCATCCCCCAATTGATCCAACTCATTCATTGGGGCAGAGAGCAACAAACACTATTGGTGCAGACTATTCATTGGTGCAGACCGAATTGCATGCATTGGCGCAGAAGACCCTCGCCCCTATTGGGCACCAGCGACGACAGCAAAGACCAGCTACTATTGGCCGAAGACCCTTGGGCTTACACTATAAATAACCCCCATGTTCAGTAAAGAAAGAGAGGCCACTGGAGGATCGACAAGCTCATTCGCTCTGCAAGAAAGAAGCAATGTTCTCCATTGTCATACACTCCACTTTTACTTAGAATTTGTCACATTTTTCTAGCTCTAACTCGTGCAATCCACACGACCCCTTTGTACTTTACTCAAAATCCTTAATAAAAATATTGTGCCTCCTTTCCTCAAGCTCGAGATTAGTGTTCCAAACACAAATACTTGAGTACCAATATCTCTAAACACCCCGACTACACGTGTCCTGGCGATATTCCCTCACCAAATGGCACCATCTGTGGGAACACCTTAAAAATTCTCTGAGAAAAGCTTGAGGAAAGTTGCATGGCCAGAAAAAGAGCTAGAAAAGTACCAGTTCGAGTATCCTCACGGTCCTCATGATCCCACACCGAAGTCAAATCTATGGAGAATCACGACAATGAAACAGAGAAGGAGCTGAGCCTTGCACTCCCTCCAAACGAGGTCCCACGACCAGATGGTCTGGTGCCTCCCCCTGAAGTCCCGGCACCACCTGCAGCTAAAGCCCCTGTACCACTGCACCATCAACAAGCACCTCTGGAAATGGGACCCGCAATGGGTTACGTACAGGTGCCCTTCGACATGTATCACAACATGTTCTCTAGGTTCAACCGGCGAGGAGCAACAGCCTCGGAGAATGCTCGGGGTCGGGACAGGGAACGCTCCAAGGAGAGGGGAAACCCCCTCACGTCTCCAATTAGCCCCACCTCCTAGGGCTCGATTAGAGGGACTTCGCAAAACAACACCCGAGCTTCCCCTCCACGACGAAGAGAAAGAAAGCCCTCACCGGATACTTCCAGCTCGGTCGGTGCACCATGAGGAGGTGAAGCCCCCTTGCCACCCCGTTCGCAAGGGGCAGCGAGGAATGCGCTCTACCTCCACGAGCCATATTATCCAGAGCCCATAGCAAGACGACGGTGCTTGCCGACACCCGATGCCCCGTTGCGAGGCATGATGGAACAAATGCAGAGATAATTGTGGGAACTCCATTGCAATCTCAACCCGAGCAAAGAAATGGCCTATCAAGGGTCGTCATTCAGGCCCGATATCGCCGAACCTCAGGTCCTCCTGACCATGAAGCCCGCCAGACTTCCGAGCTACGCTGGAGAAAGCACTGATCGTGATCCCCATGACCACATCAGCCAGTACCTAGCATGCATGGACTTGTCGTCGGCCCCGGACTAAGCCATGTGCCAAATCTTTCGCACAACCCTCACCGAAAGAGCCCAATCCAGGTTCTCTCATCTGCCTCCGGGTACAATCCATAATTTCGACCAGCTAACCCAGATGTTTGTAAGGCAGTTTTCCTGCAACAGGGTCTTCCCAAAGACTTACGGTCACCTGTTCAACGTCTAACAGAACACGGACGAACCCCTTCAGGACTACATGCATCGATTCTCTCAGGCAGTAGGGGAAGTGGTCCGGTTCGACCCAGGAGTGCTCTCTGGTATCATCATTCGAGGATTACTCCCAGGGGACTTCCCAAATTACCTAATGAGGAATCACGCTATCAACCTGGAAGACCTGTTGCAAAAGTCAAAATCCTTCATAGAAATAGAGGAGACGCGCAAGATCTTGGAAGTTTCCGAAACCACGAGGGCCCCGGCCAAGGGGAAACAAAAGCACAAAGACAAAGAAGGAGGCAAAAGGGAAAGAGCCAATAAAGAACTGGACCCAATACCCTTGCCGAGCATAACGGTATCCCCCGTAGAAATCATGACCATCGTGGGGGAAGAGCGCTACTTCAAATGGCATCGGGCTGCGAGGGACGCCCAGAGGCTCAAGATCTTATGTGCATGACTTGCTTAATAGCCCAGCACTCGGAGCCATAAAGCAAAGTAGGTCTAATAGTCGTACGATAGAACTTTCCTTTAACAACAAATACAAAATCAAGTTCATGTTATGACAACACATGAATTTAGATATATTCTCAGAATGCTACCCATGGTCGGTACAAGATATGAGTATAATATACAAGTAAATACGTAACGATCAAGATTAATAAAGTTATTGCCATGCAATTCTTCACGTGCTCAATTGTGCGCAGCTATTGTTCGTGTATGTTAGAAGCAAGATTTTTTCATAAAAATCATGAGATCATAGAGTTTCGCAAGTAGTTAATTCACCCTTATCCTATAATTATCTTTCTACCTTCAATTCATGTAAATTTCATATATTCAAGATACTTTAGGATTTTATTAGCTTATAGTGCTAGGCTTAGGTGTGGGCTAATAGTTAAAAAAAATATTTCTGAGTTCTAAAATTGTACTTCATAAAACCAACTACTTTCTTTTATCAACCTCGTTTTTCTTTTCATTTCTTTTTGGCCTATACATTTTCTTCTTTCTTTTCATAGAATCTTTTATTTTTTCTTTAGCATTTTTGTTTGTGCAAAACCAATTCCCTTTTTATTTCATAATTTTTTAGAAGCGCCCCAATACTTAGAGTTCTTCTTCTTTTCTTTTCCCTCTTAGAATGTAATCAATTCAATTTAAAAAAGAGTATGCTATAACATTCACCGACTCAAATGTAAGATATATGTGGCTAATTAACAAAAGGACTTATTGCTAACACACAATTCTCTAGATTGAGTAATACCTGACATTTCTTAATTGCACGCGTGGTTCAAGGATGGTGGTATTTAATAATGATTGACATTTATTTATTGCACGTGTGATTCCTCTAAGTGAGTTGTTAAGACGTCTTACAACATTTAGTATTTCCTTCATACAGGACATATAGCTATACGAGGCGATGTCATCGTCTCCACGCCATCACTCCATTTCAAGAATTCTTCGAGCTCTCTTGATCTTCTGGACTTCATCTTCTCTTCTCTTACTTGCTTTAAATGGCTTCTCCTAATTGTCCTTCCTTTACTTATTTTATCGATTTCATTGTAGCAGAGGTTCCTACTGGAGTTTTGGTGGAAGTCTACTATGGTGTGACCAAAATCGGTGTTGCTCCGGTAAAAATCACTACTTTTTGTGTCCCCTTGCGCCTTAGTGGTGGCACTAAGATAAAACAAAAGTCACATCGTGAATCTTCAAAGAAGAAGAAGGTCGTTGCTCCTGAGGCAGAATCTGACGATAGAGATGCCCTACGAGGTAGTCTCATCCTGTCTTAGATGTGGTCAGCACCATGTCTTTTAACGAGGTGAAGAATCTCTTGCTCCGGTATCATAATGATGTTAGAACTTTGGAAGCCCCCTACGTGGATGACCGTGTTGATGCTCCTCATGCTCAGTACCTAATATTGTTTTTGGAGCAAATATGGCAGGGTCTTTACCATTTCTCCCCTCAGTGGTACGTAGATGTGCTTAACCATATTGGGGCTTTTCCAAGCCAATTGAACGGGAACTCCTACGGAGTAATGGTTGGGTTTTGGTTGTGTTGTCTATTACTTGGAATGACTTGTACGCCTCAGTCACTTCTTGCCACGTACCACGTTGGCACTAGTAAGATAGCCACTCCCGTCTACCACCTCTTTCCCCGTGATAACCTCTAATTCCTTGTCAAAAATCCTTCTTCCGTTGGTGCCTGGAAGATCTGCTTCTTCTTTGTAAAGCCCAAAGGTGGGGATGCGTCTGAACATTGGGGCGTGATAATTCAGTGGAAAATGGAGGACAATGGGCCTCTAGATCCTGATTGCGAGGG
This sequence comes from Linaria vulgaris, assembly GCA_948329865.1. Taxonomy (NCBI): domain Eukaryota; kingdom Viridiplantae; phylum Streptophyta; class Magnoliopsida; order Lamiales; family Plantaginaceae; genus Linaria; species Linaria vulgaris. Next base: position 53,935,639 of record OX415249.1, on the reverse strand, counting down.
GTCCAAAATATGGTTTAAGGTGCTTCGTGAATCCTGATGTCCCCTTGTATCCGGGTCTTTTTTACTTGTCCAAGTTAAAGGAAAACCCTATCCTATTTATGTTGGGGGACTTGCAACGGCCCCTCTGACATTCACGTCCTCTTGAGCGAGGATCTTCGTTAATACGAATATTTTTGTAAGTTTCTTCATCCTTATCCTTTCCTAGTTTGGGGGGATCTTTGTTTTCACATTTTTTTTGCTTGGTTTTAAGACCTTCCACTTTCTCCCGAGGAGGTGGGTTTTTATTCGAGGAAGCTGCTCCATCTGGTTCGTCCTGGGGGCCTGGAGATATTTTCTGCCAAACTGGCTTCGACCGTTTCGGATGTAGCGGAGAGATTTGCCGCCAAGAAAAAAAAAAGGGGGGGACACTCAAATATCCACACCTCGTGGTTACGGGGGACATGCTCTGTGTTGTTGTGGATACTCCCTCGAAGAAGAAGAATAAGATGGGGCCATGGATCAAGGTCTCTAAAGCGGTTGCCCAAGCTTCTGTTGCCACTAATTCTTCATCTAAGAAGAGGCCTCCCTCAGGTACCTCCTCCGGTGCTTCAGGTGAATGCTTTTTCTTGTGGTTCTTTTCTTTCTTCTTTTGTAAGTAATGTCTCACTAATTGTTTTCGTATCTTGTTACCTTTAGGAAAAATAATATGCTTTGAGGTCGCGGGGATTGTTGATGCTCCTCTAAGCGTTAGCACTAAGAAAGATGGTCCTACCTCGACGAAGGGGGGCCCATCTATATGGCCTTCGAGAAAGGCAGGGATCAAAGTCTCCCTTCGTATCACTGTGCAGGTGACGACTTTGTTTCTGGGTCCATCTTTTACTCCTCTTGCCCCTCAGGGAAGAATGCGGGCTTCTCTTTTTTATGAGGTTCTTGAGATTCCTTCTTCTGTCGGTCGAGATTCTATTTTCTCTAACAAGGTGGATATGGAGGGACAATGCAAGGAGATCGTCTATGAGCGGATGGTATTCGAGGTGGACGCTCGCTACTTCCACTGACTTTTGCCCAACCAGCGACATTATTTAGCCTAAGTTTCTTTTCTATCTTTTCTGGTCTTATCTTTCACCTTTGTCTACTATGTATTTGACTTCGTGTTTGTCTTAGTTGCACGTGATCTTGGATAGTCTGGCCGAGATAACGAAAGGTTGGAATAGCGTAAGAATCTCTACAAGCACCACTATCAGTCGACTTATGCGCATTTAGAAAAGTCAAAAGAGTCGTTAAAGCAGGCTATGACTCAGATCAAAGAGCTGGGAAGGAGATCTTCTTTCTGAAAGACGAGTGTGCCACTTAGGTGAGCCTTCGTGTTGATTTGCAGAAGGCTCAGGAGATGTTGCATCATTACTTGGATAATATGACCCTCTTCGTTAAAGAGGGGCGGGTTGTTGCCCTAAGGTCCATAGAGGCGGATCAACTTTTAGCTTTCAAAATTCATCTCTAGAAGCAGGTGGATATGTTGGAGGCCGAGTAGGAGGAGCTGGTGTCTACTTCTGATGCTGCCCTTCATTATGGTCAGGTGAAGGACGGTGAACTTCTTAAGATTCAAAAGGAGTATTGGGATTTGGATCTTCGTTGGAAATACCTATTCGGATCTCATAAATAAACATTTACCCAGGCGGTGGCCTATGAAGGAGTACAAGGGTTCAGAGGAGCACCGTTCTCATTTTCCTGAGGATTTTGCTGCTCATCTAAATTCTAAAGGAGGGCTTTGACCGCAAAACCTATCAATGGGAGCGGTTCAATTTTTTCATGTAGGGTTACATCACGGACTTTTTGGATCTGCTCTGTCCTATTTTTGAAGATGAGGGTGAAGGTTTGGACAAGGTATCCAGCTCTGAAGCATCTTGCGGGGACTAATGGTGGATGTTGTCTCTCCCTCTTTTTTTCGACAATGTAGATGTGGTTCTTTCGTGTAAATAAAATGAGTCGATTCTTTGTCATGTTTCTTTGTTGTTCTTCATGGTATTCCCTTATGTGTTGGTTTAGATTTGAACTCCTCGTGTTGTATTTGTGTTTCCATGCTTCTGGATCTTGACTTGGTTAGCCCTCCTCGTCTATGTTGGTCCACTAGCTTTTGGTGCCAATTTTTCAATTGTACTTACTCCGCCATTGCGCATCCGATTGGTTTTTGGTGCCAATGTCTTTTAAATTGGACTTAACTTGTCAATACACGTCGATTTGTTTTTTATGCCAATATTTTTCAATTGGACTTAGTTTACCAATGCGCTCTGATTGGTCTTTGGTGCCAATATTTCTCAATTGGACTTAGTTTGCCAATGTGCGTCTGATTGGTCTTTGGTGTCAAAGTTTTTCAGTTGGACTTACCAATTTGTGTTCGATTGGTCTTTCCTCTTGCCTGACACCGTCTCTAGCATAAGCAATCTTAATTAGATTAGCCTTTGACTCAAAGGCCATGACTTAAAGAATAAGGGTTTACGATGCTACTTCCTAGGGTTACGACTGATGGGTTCGCACATTTGCATTATCTCGATCTGATTAGTTAAGCTCTGAATCAGGAGGTCAGGACTTATGGGTGACCACAACGTTGCTTCGTAACATTTTTGGTTGCCATGGCCCCCCGCCTGGCATCATCTCTAGCATAAGAGAGTTAGTTAGCTTAGCTTTTGACTCAAAATTCAGAATTTATGGGGGTTCGTGATGGCTAAATGATGCCTCATGGAACCTAGGCATCTTTTCTTCTCAGGCCTTCTTGGGGCAAAAAGGATGGGTTTTTTATTACAAAAAATGGGGCGTATAGCGTGGAGCTGTTTACAAGTTATTTTCTCCCTTTCGATTGGGTCTTCATTCTCCTAACTGCACACTCGGCTCCATTTTGCCTTCTTCATTTATGGGGGAGAGCTCTTTATTTTCTTAGTTTACATGGGAGGGCTCCTCTCCCACCCTTGTTTGTATCATGAGTTATTTATTTCTTTGTTGGCCTTCATCTTCTTCACCACGGAGAGGTGGCTGCTTTGGTCATTTGGCAGGCCTCTGAGCAGGGTTTGGTTGGAGGAGTCTTTATATTTTTGCCCTGAGGTGTAGACATTCGTTGGGTTCATGTCCCCATGGCCCGTGCTATTTATAGTACCTGCCCGTGTTTCTTTTGTCGTCCCCCCTTCGAATTGAAGGGGTTTTGGCCATCACATTACACGTTTGCTTCAAGCGAGCTGGAGCCCTTGTCGTGGGGTATAGCGAGTTGTGGTGTGAGATGAGCGGAGTCTTTCCCAATGTTCTCTGGCCCTTCTCTGGGTGCCACGAACTTCCCCGTTTCTCCTTCGGGTTGGGAATTTGACTTTGAGGTTTGCTTTGGATATAATGCCTTTGAAGGCTTGAATGGCAGGTTGTCTGCATATGATGTTATATGGATCGATTGGTGCTTCCACGATGTGGAAGGTGAACGTTTTCATCCACTAGCGTTGTTCTGTCCCCTTTTTTGAAGTGAGTAGGGGTGCTCCAAAAAAATCCGTGGAGCGATATTTTCCCATACTCAACTCGAGATATTGCGAGTCCTAGAAATCAAAATATTAAGTGGTATATGATGTTGACAGTGCTTCCCGAGTATGTTGTGTACGTCACTTCCTTAGATCCATGCTCAAATGACGATGGGATCAGAGTAGGGTTATACGACCCATTTCTTTTCTTTTGGTCCAAAGTTGATGACCTATCTTTGTGGCATGGCTCGGCTTGCTTCTGGCATTCAGGACACCAAGTGGAGATTCTCATCATTTCTGCTCCGGGAAAACATTATGGTCTCATACTCCTCTATTATGCAAATCGGCATTGCTGAATTGTTCGACTGAAGTAGATTCTCTTTAAATCATGTTCAAGAACCTTTATTTGTGGCGTTCCCACAGAAGGTGCCAAAATAATAACATTATATTCTCTGGATTGGGTAACTTCTTAATTATGGTGAAGAAATGTAGTTTACAATGAGGTTCTCGTGATTCTTATAGAAAATGTATTACACGATAGCCATCTTGATAGATGGATTTAGACGGAATTCCCACGAGGATAACTCCCTTTAATTTTCTATGATTTGACTTATACAAAAGGCATGGCTTGGAGCCACTAGTTTCATTACATTTGTTGGTGGTATTGCATATTTCTTTTCTATTTAACTATTAACAAATCTCAGATACATGAGTATCTTGAGTGTTATAGAGTTAAAATCCAATTTGTATGATTGTAATTATCCTTTAAGTTGGAGAGAATTTGTGTGATATGTAATGGAGAGGACTTCTCTTTAATAGTTTTTTGATTTCTCGCATACCATTACGAAATGGTTGCTATGAGAGGGAATAAACTATTACAAATGAGAAGGTCATTATAGACTTAAGATATCTGATCGTTTTCCTTAGACAGAGATGATTTCTCAATTAAAGTCTATTTGATTAATAATTTGGCTTAGTGTTTTTTTTTACTCTTCACTTTTGAGAAGATTGGATTAAAGACTTAGTTTTTATCTGTCTAGATATTGGGACGATGAACTTAAGTTCATGATCTTTTCATTGCGAGTTGAAAAGAGACGTTCCAAATCTTAAAGGTATGTCCGGGATATACCAACTAACATGATGTCATTGTGTTCATCATGAACATGTGGAGTAAGGGTAATTGAAATTGAATGGTAGAATTGTATGATTCAAGGCCTTAAACTTGTTTTTAGGATATAAATCCATGAGAAGCTTGTCTGTTTAGTTGATTCTCATCGTGGCTGATTTATTTTAGCAAGTCCAAGCATGTTTCGCACTCCATGACTACAGTGGGAGTCTATAGGGGGTAAATGAGTCAACGTCGTGAATGAGTTAAATACAGTATAAGTACTGTAGCAGATGGGCTCAAATATGTGTCTAACGACATCAGAGTACCATTAATATTTTTCTTTTATCTCGAGGAGATAAATAAAATTTAAATGACAAACCATACCATATCCTATCTTGAGGGTTGCCCCGAATAAGTGGGATGAAATAATTACGAGTCTGTAGGTCAAACCAAGTACATGTACTGGTTGACCTTAGATTAAGGCGCGAGATATTTGAGACTTAATTAATTCTCAAAATTATACTTAAAGATTGTATAAATCTTTAGATGTATAAGATTTTTCACTTAAAATGGAATATCTATTGTACTTTTGACAATAACTTATTCGCTTTTTGGAAATGAAAAATCTGTCAATTTACCATTCATTGAGATATATGAGTTTTTTGTTTTTTGAATTACTCGACATGAACCATGAGATTTCTTTTCTCGATGGATATTTCGAGAACATAAATCTATATACGAGTTTATAGATTTCATACCAAATGCATAAGTTTAAAGACTTTATGGTGGTCTATGGCCTTAGGCAATCTCTCCAATGGTGGTTTATAAGATTCACCGAAAGGTAATCTCAAATGATCTTTGCTAGACGGTGTACTTACATTAAAAATATCGAGAGGTTTTGTATGTGAAGTTCACTTAAGATAATCTCCGTCTTTATGATAAAAAGTTATTGGGCGTGTATTTGATTTGACTATGGTGGGTGAGAATTGTTTAAGAGATTGTCTCATAATCTTTCATTGTGAAAGTGTCAAACCATTGCTTTTAAATCAAACTTTGGTGCTTGTGAATCACTATGAAGTGACTTCGTTTATTTTTATCATGAACGACTAAGATCGTTGTCGAAATAAACACTTAAGTGGTTCATTTATAGTAATAACTCTATCCATTTTGTCTTAACAATGTCCTGATGATTGAGATTATGAAGAGTAAGATTGAGCCATTTAACGTTGGTCATTCTTATATCGTTGAGGTAAAGAGTGAACTTGAGGTTAATGTACCTTACGTGCTCAAATTCATGGAAATCGTCCAGTACATTGATGTTTTGCATCTGCAAATATATGCAAGATTTGGAATGGATTATGGAGCAACTAGTACTCTTGATAATGGTGAAATCTTAAGCCTTAGTATCTATGAAGACTCTACTTAGAAATATGTCTAAACTACAATTTGTTAAATCTCTTCGATGATTGAGACTTATTGCGCTACACACTTGTCCTGATAGTTGCCATGCCATGAGTTTGGTCAATAAGTATAGCCTAATTCTTAAGGATAGAATATGGACTCTGCTAATATAGGATTTAGAACTCATATAGATACTGCATACTTAATAATTGACTTGGTCATTATTAATGAAAATACACCAATGATTAATCGAGAGGTGATTTTGACTTGGAGTAAATTGACCTCCGGGTTTGCTCTTCTCTAACTGATGCTATTTGTTGGAATAGCTGAAAGTAAACGAATGTATTTATGTGCTATCAAATGAGACTTAATGGAACTTTGTTCTATGTTGTGCAGCAATACGATAAACAAAAGATTATACACGAACGAAAACCAAGAAAGACACGTTATTTGTTTACTCAGTTCGTTGTCTACATCTGGGGGCGATACCAAGCCAAGATTTTCACTATGTGTTATGTTGTAGGGTTACAATTACAAGAGAGGCTATTTATAATAAGGACACACTCCTAATATTAGGCAACTCCTTATATTAGGCAACTCCTAATTATAGAATTACTCAAACTCTGCAATTCCCAGGAAACTAGGTCTCTACAACTCTCAGTTAAACTAGGAAACTGCATTCTTTGATAATCCAGGCTCCACAAAACCTAAGAATCTCCCACTTGGAGACTAATGTCATCGTAACCACATCTTCACTCTTCCACATAACAGCCCTCTCATGCATCTAGCCCTCTCATTCATCTAGCCCTCTCATTCAAAGTTTTGTTCATACGCTCTGCAACCCCATTCTGTTGTGATGTTCCTCTAACTGTCTTCTCCATGCGAATGCCATTATCTGCACAATACTTCTTAAACTCTGCAAGTTCATACTCTCCACCATTGTCAGATCTCAGACACTTCACACGCAGACCAGTTTCAGTTTCAACACGTGCTCTCCACTTCTTGAAAACCTCAAACGCTTCAGATTTCTGTTTCAAGAAGTATACCCATAACTTTCTTGTTGCATCATCAATGAAAGTCATGTAATACAAATCTCCACCGAGAGACATGACAGGGGCTGGTCCCCACAAATCACTATGCACCAGCTCTAACTTATGTTCCTTCAGAGTTCTGCCACCCTTTGCGAAACTAAACCGTTTCTGTTTCCCAAACACAAAGTCCTCACAGAGACCCATATCAACTATTTTCAGACCCGGAAGCTTACCCTTCGAACATAGATGCTTCATTCCTTTTTCACTTATGTGGCCAAGTCGACAATGCCACAAATCAGCGTCACTATGTACTGCAGCAACTCCAATGCTATCATGTTTGATGTCGGTCATATACAAAGTGCCCTTTTTCAAACCCTGAGCTACCACCATAGCTCATTTGACTATTTTCCAAGCACCTCCACCGAATTTAACATCATAACCGTCATCATCCCACTGTCCTACATCGACCAAATTTCTCTTAAGACCAGGGATGTGCCTCACATTATGCATCGTCCAAACGGATCCATGAAGAGATTTAACACGAATATCTCCCTTCCCCACAGCATCATAAGGAAAATTGTCGCCCAGATAGACTCTCCCGCAATATAGAGCAACATAATTCTTCATCAAACTTTTGTCAGGACAAGCATGAAATGATGCTCCAGAATCTAGAACCCAAGTCTCTATTGGACTGCATGCGGTCAGAATTAGTGCTTCACCATCATCTTCGGTGGTCACGTTTGCTGAGCTCTCATCTTTCTTTGGTGCTTGACACTTATTCTGGTAATGTACATTTTTCCCGCAGTTCCAGCATTCAATGGAACTTTTGTCCTTCGTCGACTTTCTGTTTCTCGACTTCGATCTACCCTGATTCGAATTTGACTTTTTCTTATCTGACCTGCCTCTGATTTCTGTACTCAGAACTGAGCCTGCAGAATTTCCCAATGAGTTACCTGATTCTCTCCTGCGAATTTCTTCGCTAACTATCAGATCTCTAACTTTGTCAAACTACAACTTTACCCTTCCCGTGGAGGCACTAACAGTCGTTACTGTCCCACTCCAGCTCTCCGGTAAAGAAGACAACAAAAATAGGGCTTTAATTTCGTTATCAAACTCGATATTCACCGAACTCAGTTGCTGTGTAATTAAACTAAATTCGTTCAGATGATCAGACGCCGCAGTTGTCTCTGTCATCTAAAGATGAAACAGACGACGCATCAGATTTACTTTGTTGGCTGCTGATGGCTTCTCGAACATATCTGCCAGAACCTTCAACACACCCTTCGTAGTCGTTTCTTTTGCAGTGTGAAACGCCACATTTCGCGACAACCATAATCTCACCGCGCTCATCGTCTTCCTGTCCAAAACCTTCCAGGTGTCATCTTTCATGTCTGCGAGTTTATCATTCAGAGGTTTCCAGAGATCCTTGTTGTACAAGTAATCCTCAATTTGCATCCTCCAAAATACATAATCAGACCCATCAAACTTCTCGATTGATTTTCCTGTTTCCATCGTAACTGCTCCCACTGAACCTGATGCTCTTGATACAACTTGTTGTGCAGCAATATGATAAACAGAAAATTATACACGAACGAAAAGCAAGAAAGACACTTTATTTGTTTACCCAGTTCGTTGCCTACATCTGGGGGCGATACCAAGCCAGGATTTTCACTATGTGTTATGTTGTAGGTTACAATTACAAGAGAGGCTATTTATAATAAGGACACACTCCTAATATTAGGCAACTCCTTATATTAGGCAACTCCTAATTATAGAATTACTCAAACTCTACAATTCCAAGGAAACTGGGTCTCTACAACTCTCAGTTAAACTAGAAAATTGCATTATTTGATAATTCAGGCTCCACAAAACCTAACATTCTGTAGTATAAGGTGTTTGGTTAGAGATACAATTTATTGTCTGAGACAGTAAGTCAAGTAGGAGTTGTTTGTGCGCACTATGGTGACAAACAACAATTTCTTACACAAGAGTCTCAAGTGATATTGAAATTGTTGGATCGGGACTTGATACTTGTCTTACAGTGCTAACCTTGGTGTTAGTCTAACACTGATCAGCTCTTCCAATGTTAAGCTGATGTTGGACTCTCGATATTACCTTAACATCCGTTTAACAGCAGTTAACGTTAGCACAAATCTACTTGACAGAGAATATAACGCAGCGGATAAATAAAGAACACAAGTAGATGTAATTTTAAGAAGATAATATATAAATATGATCTTACGAGCCGTAGGCAAAATAACCCATTAAGGTTTTAACAAAAGTCGTTCTCTCAATTTTTAAGTTCCTCACTCTCAAATTAATCGAACTAAGCAAAGCACACAAGAATTGCTTCGACTATCTCTAAAAGCTCCTCACTCTTAGATCTATTCTAACAACTCACAAACTTTGCTAAAGCAAGACAAAGACACTCGACTATAAAGATTTCCTCACGGGAGATTTTCGCTCTTGTCTTCGTGTCTTTTTCTTGATGCCCAACATGCCTATTTATAGTGTAGTCTTCCTTGATGTCCAAGACATGTTGTGCACGTTTTTGGTTGCTATTAGATCTCCTTGTATGACTCTAATTTCGCTCATGGCAAGTCTTCTTCAATAGGGAAAGGTTTTCTTGTCCAACTTGAAGTCTTCAATGGAAAGGTTTCCTTCTTTGACTAGAAGTCTTCAATGGAAAGGTTTCCTTCTTTAACTTGAAGTCTTCTAAGGAAAGTATCCTTCTCCATCTTGTAGTCTTTTATGGAAAGAATCCTACTGCAAGTAATCTTCTTTCCTTCTTGCAATTCACACGCCTTGATCTTTCCATTGCACCGCACATATCTTTCCTTATTTAATTATGGAAAGTTCTTCTTTGGAAACTTCTCTTTGAATGGAAACTTCTCTTTAAGGAAATAGATCCTTCCTTGAAGTCTCTTGACCTGGAGCACATACAAATACCAACTACAACTCGTAGAACTAAGTTAGTAAGTTAATAAAGGCAAAACACAATTATAGCAATAAATCTCGAATGTGCAGTTTTTCTGTGTTCAATGTTATTCTGTGTTCAATGTTATCCTAACATTGCAAATACACTGTTTATCTAACATTGACAAAATACTTGCACTTTCAATCTCCCCATTTTTGCCTTTCTTCACAAAACCAAACATGATCACAATTCATATTATGCACAGTGCTCCAGCAACACAACATCATTAATATCTTAAGCTACTCCCCCTTAATATGACATTATTGACCAAGTAGCAATAAGATACTGATAAGAATAAACAATGAGTTAAACATCACAATTATAAGCATAATTAAGAAAACATTAGCTATATAAGAATTGCAGAACCAGTAGAATAAACATGAAGATCAAATGGCTTACTTCTCCCCCTTTTTTGTGAGGAAAGCAAAATCTTGACGAATCACTTCATAAGATAAAGTTCTATAGCTCTTTCTTTAGCAGTTATTTCGATTTCTCTCTATGAGAACTTTATCATTCGCTGTTTCTTAAAATCCTCCATAGCCACAGTCTTATCTCCCAACAGGAAATTAAAGTTAGCTTCAATTGTAGATATTACCTCAAGTGTTACCTCTGATGTTTAGTCAACATTGTTCTCCAGCGATGTTGTCATAACAACTAGCTCATACTCAGTATCATCAGACTTTTCAGGACCTTCTTCCTTATCCTCTTGATCTCAACGGTTTCATCATCACCATTCTCAGTTTCCTAATCCTTTTCCTCATAACCATCTTTTTCTTCTTCACCACTTCATCTTCATTCTCTACCTCTCTATCCTCCTTCTCTTTCTCATTCTCCTTATCACCTTGCAATCACCTAGCAGCATCAACATCTCTTTTTCTTTACAAGTACCAGCGGTATAACACTGCTCCCCCTTAATGCAAGCTATCAAACTCAATGTTGGCATAACATTTACATCTATCAATGTTGCCATAACATCAGACTTTCACAATGTTAACTTAACATTGAATCCAAAAAGTTGTTCTAACATTGACGTTTATCGTTGTTGTCTTAACATTGAACCAGAATGTACCTGCACAAGAGTTTACAAAAACCAGTAATAAAACCACAATTATCATCCACATTAGTCTCTCCAGCAACTAACATGTTCTCCCCCTCAATCAAATCAGCTTTCTCTGCAAAATGTTCCTCAAGCACTGTCTCTTCAACTGTGTTTGAAGTACCAACAAAAATAACACCTTGTTCCTCAGTTTTAACTTGTTTTATCTCATCAACAATGTCCGGAACGAGTATTGTACCTATGAGAAAGAACTACAGGAGTAGGGGTAGGGTTATATCATTGATTCACCATACCAAGGGCCACAATCAAGATCAGAGATGCATGCCAAGGATTTCAAAAACAATTGCAAGTGAAAATTCATAGTATTTCAGAGAATTGGGCACAAAGAGATTAGAGATTCAGAATCACAAGTGAAAAGAAGTAATGAGCGGTTTCTTAAAATAAATCATGCATAATTACCGCTTATTGAGACAACAAGTGACACCGAGTTACTTCACACATGGCCAGAGCAGTTTACAAAAAAAAACTTATGAGTCATAATGCTAAACTTTGGATGTTGAGACAACATGCTTACAGACTAATGTTGGCACAACATTGACACTTGTTCTGAATCAACATTAGTTCTTGTGAATGTGGAGGTATTGAGCTTACCCTCAAGACATTTTCAATTAAAAGCATGAGCTGGATTTGTAAACATATATCTGAAACTTAAGACATTTAGCAAATTAGTACCACAGATATATCAGACCTGTACATGGAAAGGAGAGTTAGTTAACAGAAAATCCAACATTTTGGGTATGGAGTAAATTAAAGGAGTTAATCTACTTCCAAGTCATAACTAGAGACAACTTAGTGTGTCACCGCAGCTGAATCACCCAAAATATATGTTTTCACATGAGAACATAACTATTTCTCCCCCTTAAGCTCAAACCGACACAGACACATCAAGAAAGAAAAAATGAATGCAGGCCTAAATGAAATGCAGAATGCAGAATGCAGAATGTTAAGTCAACATTGGAAGATGGTAACCATGGAGATCAGCTTCGTAGACTAGGAACAGATCATATCAACTCAAATCTTAATCAATTTTCATAAAATCTTTTTGAACCAAAACTGAAGAATGTTAAAGAAGGATAATATCATCACTGAATGAGGGCAGCACATGACTCCACACACCCCAGCAACTTTATTATCAGCTACAGATTAGGCAAGTACAAAGGAGTTGAATGAGGACAATACACTTATCATATACTTCATCACCCCAACTTCTTATGCATACTTGTTGATCAACATGTTTATAAGAGAAACACCAAGTGATCAGTGCTACTGAATGTAAGGCAGTCGAGACTCCAAACATCCCAGTAGAAAGGATCACTATCATGCATTTCCTTGGCTAAAAAGAGACAAAAACATGAACATAAGCACAACTGAATAACACTGAAACTCTCAACATCATGTACCCCAGCTTCTCTTCATGTTCTGTCCAACCTAACATGGATAAGTCACAACTGAATAACACCAAAGTAGTGAACTTTGTGCATCCCAGCTTCTCCTGATGTTAGGTTAACATTCTCAGACCAACAACAGAGTTTTTACTTTACAAAACTTTTGATATGAACATGTCCACCAGTAAACTTAGCTAACAATCCTAGTCAACCACACAAACCAATAATAACAAACATTCATGAAGACAAACAAGAACAAAATATAGAAATCAAACAGAAAAAATCTAATGCAATCCTACACACCACAAACAGACTACGGTGTTAGCCAATGGTGTTATGGCAACACCAGAATGCAACACTGGATCACAGAACATTCAAGCTGAGAGATTTCTTCAAATTGACGAACCTCTCGCTATATAATGACATTTTAAACAAATCATCTAATAACCGATTGTTGGTCTCTAAGTGGTCAATGTTTATAACCTTGTCATCTACCAGTTTTCTCAAGAAATAATGCATTGAAAATATATGCTTTGTTCTAGAATGATGCACCAGATTTCTTGATATGCTAATAGCACTAAGATTATCCCAAAACATTAAAAATGTGTCACTCTTTATCCCATAATCATGCAAAATGTGTTTAAGCCATATAAATCGGCTAACACAGCTGCAAGCTGCAAATTCAACAGTTGACAATGACACACGGTTATGTTTCTTGCTATAACATGAAGAAAGATTATTTCCCAAAGAAAAAAAAAACCCCACATGTAGATATTCTATCAGTTAAATCTCCTGCCCATTCAGAATCAAAACCGACAAGGTTTATATTTGCATCATGTGTATACCAAATTCCTAAGTCTACAGTACCAGATATATATTTTAGTGTTCGCTTCACAAAAATTAAGTGAAAAGCTTTAGGTTCAGCGTAATACCTGGCACCAACGCAGACACAAACCAAGTTCATAATATATGGGCTAGGGATTGATAGATATAGCAAGCTTGTGTCTTCTTTTCTCATCACCAACGTAGAAGACATTTGAGTCTTGCTCGATTTTGACTCCTCCAAACCAATCATGGTCATCCCATCCTCCTTTTTCTTCACTTTCCAATCCAATAAGAACTTCAGTTCACCAATCACGCTCATCACTAATGTACCTGTCAAAGCCTCAACAAACTTGTCTAGAGTATACTTGTTAGTATAAACAAAGACAATGTCATCAGCAAATCTTTGATCTATGCAATTATCAGAATATGAGGCAGACATACAAACACTCAACATTATCATATCTCTACAATTTACCCTTTTCTTGTTGTGTGTTTTGATGTCATTAATGATTTGAACAATAACCTGATATGTAGGATGATTACTCTGAGTCCTATCAATTGTATCCCTCCAAACATCTTGAACTTGGACCTTTTCATGTAAGTTTGACTGCTCGAATGTTGTGATCAGCTTCTGGTTCATCTTCCAGTTCAAGTTCTGGATCTGCAGGTGATGTTGGAATAACATTGTCTGGAGACAATGTTAGAGTAACATCAGAATCCAGTAGACTTGGCACAGCAACCTCTAACTCACCTGCAGCAGTTGGCAAACCATCAAAAACCACATATACAGATTCTTGAACAATATTTAATCTTGGATCAAACATCCTAATAACATTAGAGTTCAAAGAATAGCCATCAAATATACATTCTTCAATTTTTGGATCATATTTACTCAAAAGATCTTTGTCATTTAAAGTATAGTAAATATATCCAAATTCATGAAAATGAGCAAGATCGTGTTTCTTCTTTTTCATCATCTTATAAGGAATCATGGAATAAAGAATTTATGAATATTTTCATTAAACACACATAAGTCAGAGAATGACCTATTTTCACATTCTCTATCATGATTTGACCAAATATTACCAAAAGAAGCATCATGTAAGTTATCAATACTAGCATGCAATGTTCTAAAGGTATTAAGAGCTTCTGATTTTTCTTTGAAAGATTTAATCAAAGTATATCCAGAAAAATCATTCATAATCACACAATCATATTGTTTACCCCCAACTCTATTTACTTCAATAAGACCTAAGAGATCCATATGAAGTAGATGAAAACAATTAGAGGTACTTGTAACTTGTTCATCCACTTGGATTGGATTATGAGAAGATTTGGTCACCTTACCTTTCGAGCAATCATAACAGACCATCTTACCAGTACCCGAGAGATAGGGAATGCCTCTCACGGTTTCAAGTTTTACCACTTTTCCCAGATTCTTGTTGTGCATGTGTCCAAGTCTCTTGTTCTTGGCAATTGAATGGTCCACATTTGTTTGAAAGCAAGTCACTTGATCCCTCGCCAAGTAGTTGTCTTCAAACCTTTTACCTGTCAAAGCACACACATTTGCACAATCAGATACATCACAAGAATCTTTATTATACCTTACCAATAAGCCATCATCACACAATTGACTGATGCTTATATGGTTTTCATATAATCCATCCAACAACATCTCATCCTTCAAGGGTGGGGATCCATCAACGTTCAGCACTTCTTTGCCAATGATTCTTCCTTTACTTCCATCTTCATATGTGAAGGTTCCAGTGGTTAGTGGTGCACACTTCTTCAAATTGGATTTGCTTTCTTTCCTATCATGTGTCTTAAGAAGTGTTAAGGCAATACAATATGTTCTCAATGTTAAGGTAACATTGGTTATCCAGTGTTGTCTTAACATCGCGTATAACCGTATCAAATCAGATTTGTATCCAGTCATATGCCTCAAACATCCACAATCAAAGTACCACTTACCTACAAGGTTAGTATGCACAGTAGGAAAGATAATATTGCAAACAATATAAGCTTTAGGAAACCAAAGTCTAGTGTTTCTCATTCCATTATTCTGTTCAACAATGTTGGAACTGAATGTTAAGGTAACACTGGAATAACTAGTATCAACATTGGAATGTTCAAATTCCAGTGTTGGATTAACACCAGCATCGGCATTGCATGAATCCCTATTCCATTCAACTATTTTCTTTTTAAGAGACTTTATGTATTTATAACAATATGGTTTAAAGCGTCCAAATTGAAAACAATATTGACAAATATAAGCCATTTTCTTAGATTCTCTAGAAAGTACCTTTGCCTTTTCAAAACCAGGAATAGTGGATTCAACAGAATTAGTGGAGTGAGTAACTTGACTTTGATATCCTAAACCAGAACTACCATCATTGCCTAAACATAAAACTTCATCAAGTTTGTAAGTACCTGTATTCCTCTTGGTAATGGTATGTTCAACAATTCCTAGCTTAGAAGTTACCTTTTCTATTTCATCATCTTTTCTATCCAAACTAACCTCAAATTGAGTGATTGTAGCCTTCAAGCTTTCATTATCTTCCATAGCCTTCTCAATTCTACTCAACTTGTCCTTCTCTTTGAGCAGGTCTTGGTAGATGATCTTCATTTCATCAAGAAACTCTTCTTGAATCAATTTACCTTCGAGGACACTATCATCTTCCAAACCTATAGAATCATGGAAATACTCAAAGTCAGAATCATCATCAAACTCATCATAATCAGAAATCAAACATTCAGAGTTTTCTAAACAAATGGTTTCATCCCAATTGTCAACAAAAATCTCCTGGACTGGTGTTGTCTTCTGGATGTTAACATAACATCGAGCTGTCTGGATGTTGGCAGAACACCAAGCCTTGACACCAGCGGGTTTGTCCACCTTTGCACACACTGTTGTTTGAGTTTCTTCAATCGTTGGCACGTGTCCATCACCATATTCTTCAAAACCTGTCTCATCATTATCATCTACACAAACCAAGTTAGAATTCTCTTTTGTTCTAAGGTTGTTACCACATTCATAAGCAAAATGGCCCCAACCCTTACATTCATAACATTGAATCTTTTTGAGATGTGTATCATTATGAGGAGTAGGTTTACAAGAATATTTGGTCATCTCTTCAGAGAAATCTTTCTTTAGATCAGCAAGAATATTTTTATCACATAGACTAAGCTTATTAAACTTTTCAATCACGGTTTCATTATAAGCTTGAATTTCTTCTTCGTCATCTACTTTTTCAAGATTCATCTCAAATTCTTTCAGAGTGCTAAGTAGGGCATGAAAGTCTAAAGTGTCCATATTCCTAGCTTCTTGCTTAGTAATCACCTCAAATTCCTTAGAAAGAGTTCTCACAGCTTTGTACGCCAATTGCTTAGTAGACAGGGACTCACCTAAGTCTTGAATTTCATTAGCAAGATCCATGAGTTTCTCAAAATAAGCAGTAATACTTTCATCTTCCCCCATTGTTAAATTAACAAATTTGCTCAAAAACATGCATAGCTTAGTCTTTTTAGTGCATACATCACCTTCACAATGATTTTGTAAGATATCCCAAGCATGTTTTGCAGTTGAACAATTTTTAATTAACTTAAACATGTGACTATCAACCAAACTAAATATGGTATTTAGGGCTTTTTCATTGAAGAAAGCGTTACTTAGTTCAGTTTGAGTCCACTCTGATTTTGGCTTAGGAACAGCGTCATGATCTTCATCTGGATCTACAGTCCCATGAAAGTAATCAAAGTTATATTCATCAATAATAGAAAAGGAATCAGAATTAATACAAGAATTATATTTATTCCAAATTCTAAAGAAAAACTCATGTTCTGGTGTTGGATCCTGGATGTTAGAGTAACATTGAGATCCGTGGCAGTTCTGGGAGTCTTCTTTTGTCCAGTAAGTATGAGCGAGTAGCGCAGCTGTATGAATCTCATCTAATTGTCCTTCGGCCACAGTACGTGACCCATAATTGAAATCCTCACCATCGTTATTTTGAGAATTTGAGGCTAATAATGAAAGATCTTCATCTGGAGCACACATAGGGACTGCATACCCTTCGATCACCGTCTTCTAAGCTCGCCAACCGAATGATTTAATGAGTGCACGAATTCTAACCTTCCAATAAGAATAGTTGGATCCATCCAAGACAAGCAATTTGTTTTTGTTCGGATTTCGGTTGTCCATCCTTTAATATCAAATCCAAACACCAGTGAAGTCGGTGCTTGGCTCTGATACCAATTGAAATTGTTGGATCGGGACTTGATACTTGTCTCACAGTGCTAACCTTGGTGTTAGTCTAACATTGATCAGCTCTTCCAATGTTAAGCTGATGTTGGACTCTCGATGTTACCTTAACATCTGTTTAACAGCAGTTAACGTTAGCACAAATCTACTTGACAGAGAATATAACGCAGCGGATAAATAAAGAACACAAGTAGATGTAATTTTAAGAAGATAATATATTAATATGATCTTCCGAGTCGTAGGCAAAATAACCCGTTAAAGTTTTAACAAAAGTCGTTCTCTCAATTTTCAAGCTCATCACTCTCAAATTAATCGAACTAAGCAAAGCACACAAGAATTGCTTCGACTATCTCTAAAAGCTCCTCACTCTTAGATCTATTCTAACAACTCACAAACTTTGCTAAAGCAAGACAAAGACACTCGACTATAAAGATTTCCTCACGGAAGATTTTCGCTCTTGTCTTCGTGTCTTTTTCTTGATGCCCAACATGCCTATTTATAGTGTAGTCTTCCTTGATGTCCAAGACATGTTGTGCACGTTTTTGGTTGCTATTAGATCTTCTTGTATGACTCTAATTTCTCTCATGGCAAGTCTTCTTCAATAGGGAAAGGTTTCCTTGTCCAACTTGAAGTCTTCAATGGAAAGGTTTCCTTCTTTGACTAGAAGTCTTCAATGGAAAGGTTTCCTTCTTTAACTTGAAGTCTTCTAAGGAAAGTATCCTTCTCCATCTTGTAGTCTTTTATGGAAAGAATCCTACTGCAAGTAATCTTCTTTCCTTCTTGCAATTCACACGCCTTGATCTTTCCATTGCACCGCACATATCTTTCCTTATTTAATTATGGAAAGTTCTTCTTTGGAAACTTCTCTTTGAATGGAAACTTCTCTTTAAGGAAATAGATCCTTCCTTGAAGTCTCTTGACCTGGAGCACATACAAATACCAACTACAACTCGTGGAACTAAGTTAGTAAGTGAATAAAGGCAAAACACAATTATAGCAATAAATCTCGAATGTGCAATTTTTCTGTGTTCAATGTTATTCTGTGTTCAATGTTATCCTAACATTGCAAATACACTGTTTATCTAACATTGACAAAATACTTGCACTTTCAGATATGACTAAACACGTAATCACAAAATAAAGCTTTTGTGAGAGATATATGTGCAAAGAAAGAAGTGACTTTGCAATATATATATATGCATTAATAATAGTTAGTTTGTAACTTAACTTGAACCTAAAGATGTATTCGTGGAATGCTTAGTATCTCGAGGTTTGCATAGAATCTTATCTAATTGGACTAGCATGTGTTCAATTAATTATGTCCATGAGTGTGAGACTTGAATATTGTGTAAGTTATCGATTTTCGATAAACACATTCAAAGTTCAAAGGTATGTCTGACAAGTGAAGATTGGCTCTCTCACACGAGCAATCTCCTCTGACACTGGGTAGTGTGCAGAGATGAGACATTTATGATTTTGTTTGGTTACATAGTCATACTTACATTGACATGTCTCCTTGATTGATGATCAAGATGAGATTATTGTCGTAATGTTAAGTAATTGATATGGATTCACACCATCCCTGATACTTGTCTTATAGCCAGATGTGAGTTTTCTTGTGATTTGCGTTTATAGAGGACTAACAAGAAGAAAAATCAAGTTCAGTGTTAGAGACACTTGAACTAAGATATGTACGATGCATTTACAACTAAATGTGACATACGCTTCCGAGAAGGAAGAAAAGCATCGTAGCATGTGTTTCATACCATATGTGCTTTTGTGATCGTTGAAGTAATGAGTGAATTGATCCTTGTTTTCTCATTATGTGAGACTCAGAGGTTCATAAGACCTCATATTATACCCTTATGACTTTTTAACTTTTTCTCGAAGCTTTACTTTGGTGTTGCTACTTTAGAATGTTTCTAATAGCCATGACAAATTCGACAATGCGGTGCATGTCTATGAAAGCAGCCATTTTAGTGTTAACAGGTTAAAGTTAGAAAGGAAGACTGTCTAAGACTTTCGCCTATCTTGTATTCACCGCACATGCAATTATGTCAAACTTTGATGTTTGGAATGTAATTGTGGATACAATGTATAGTGTGAAAGAGAGTGTGCTCCTTTATGACAAGGAATAGGAGATACTCTGATTGATGCAAGTAACTGAAGTCTGGGGTATAGCGAGATACATTATCCTCGTGGTGGTGAAGAAGTTAAGTTGTTGTATAACCTTAACGAGTGTACAACTGGGCTTAAGTAAATGAGCTGCCATATATCCCTAACAGATGTATGACGTTAATGCTCAATATGCTCGTTGGTCACACGATCCATTTGCCTGTATGAAATTAATGAGTATGTTGATATGATATTTTTGGACATGGGTCCAGCCCTCATATGGAGATGATGAATTTGAGATACGGGTCATCCATGTGGGCTGACCCGACCCGTTTAGTTTGAAATCAAAAAATTAGGGGGAGTAGTTTCTCATATTTGAAATGGAGAAACTTCTCCATTTTCCCCGAACTCTTCCCTCTTATAAGGGAAGTTATCTCCAGATTTTCTAAGGGGAGAAAATAATAATAAACACATAGAAAATAAGCAATTTTTGTACACAATATTGAGGGTAAGAAGTAAAGGCTTTTGTAGCCATTTTTCACCATGAAAACTCATCAAAATTGACTTTTGGATTTTGGCAATCGAATCCCTTCCGTTCGTAGTCGGATTCAGACTAGTTTGAAGTACAAAACACATGGAAAACGACATGAAAACAAGTCGGGTAGAAGATCGATAAAATGGAGCATCCATGGAATCCATTTTCGATGGATTCAAGGTTAGTATTTTCTAACAATGATTAATGAACCAAAGTACAAGTAGTGTAGTGGACTGTCCTTTGTAAGCTTGTTGATCGCGTGGACTATGATTTCACCGATAGTTGGTATGTCTCCCTGTTTGATTGTAACCATGATTCGTGCTCAGATTCACAAAACTTTCCTTTTGATCTCCGGAGATAAGATTATCAAACAAAGGAACAAATAAAACTCTTTGAAACAAAGTTTACAGCTTATCATAGTCGGTATCCAACTGACCTCGTGCATTCATAGTGAACGCTCCATCGTTCTTGGTCTACTGCTTTTGATGATGTATTTTTCATAGTTCTCTATAGCATCCCTTATTTCATACGAAGTGCAATCCTTGCATGCAAAAATCTTCCTTAAACACTATTTTGGAGGCACGCGGCTGCGTTGATCAGACGCTAGTAGCACGTCTCGCGCTTGGTACATGGCGCTCGTAGCGTGTTCTAGTGCTTTTTCGATATGAATTGCGCCTTTTTAAGCGCTAGTAGTGCCTCTTTCTGAGTAGTAGTTTTGTAGTTTTTCAACTCCTCTTTCATTCATTTCATTGAGAACTCCTCGTCTCAACAGTTATGCTCGCAAACATTTCACTATATAGCTTCACGGCAACCCAAGACTATAACAAAATCAAACTAAAACTGGAAAAAAAGGACTTTATAAAACTTACTACATAGGTTGCCTTTCAAAAAGCGCTTAGTTTTACGTCACTTAGCTCTTTGGAGGAGATTTTATGGCATTGTCAAGTGCATTGTTTGCATCTTTGTTCTTCATTTGGTTTCACCCTTGGTGATTGTTGATGTCTACTTCATTACTTGGAGTTAGATGATATGGATTAACGTTAATGTTGCATTTGTCCTCGTTAGTGTGCCACAAAGGAGGATGTTTGTGGTAAGCTTGTGACTCCCAACGTAAAGACCCCGTCATATCCTATGATATAAACCATACTATGAATTTTGTTTGGGCGTTCACTACTCAGCGACGGGCTACATTGGACCCCGAATGTAGTGATAAATAGGCAAGGATTGCTAGGTCGTCACCCAGAACCGACGCGCCACATTGACGCTCGGGTGTGTGTCAAATGAGCAAGGGTTCCCTCATCTTCCAGGACGGGTAAGGGTAAGAAGTAAGTCCAAGAACGGTGAGTTTGCCTTGCATCGTGGAATGTGGGATCACTCACAGAAAGACTGGTCGAGATAGCTAAGGCAATGTCCAGGAGGAGGATCAACATCTTGTGCGTGCAAAATACCAAGTGGGTTGGTGAGAAGGCCAAAGTTGTAGACCCTTGGGGTTGTAAACTTTGGTATACTGAGACAGAATAACATAAATGGTGTTGGGATCATCATAGATAAGCTTTGGCTCGAGGACGTGGTAGAGGTCAGAAGGAAGGGCGACATGATCTTACTGGTCAAGTTACCCTCTCATATGATTTTCTTGTAGAAAATACTTGGTTTAAAAGGAGAGAATATCATCTGGTCACTTATAAGAGTGGGTCGAATAAGAGTCAAATAGATTTCTTCTTAGCTAGGAGGGCGGATAGAAGTTGTTGCCTAGATTGCAAGGTCATCCCCGGGGAAAGTGTGGTTACGCAACATAGGCTTTTGGTATCGAATATTAGATTGTGGCAAGGATTGAAGAGGAGTAGGCGCCGGGTGGAACCTGGAATTAAGTGGTGGCGGCTTAAAGAGTCTACCCAGAAGGCCTTCATGTAGCTAGTGGTTCAAGAAGTAGATTGGAAGACTGGCGACGATGAAGATGCAACTTGGGCCAAAATAGCTTGTTGTATCAAGGAGGTAGCTAAAGACCTCCTAGGTGAATCCTGAGGTAGTAGCCTGGCAGTTAAAGACACGTCATGGTAGAATGAAAAAGTGAAGGCTGCAATCAAGGCCAAACGAGATTGCTACAGGTTTTTAATGAAGAAATGTGATGGAGCAAGCTTTGAAAAGTATAAGTTAGCTAGGAGAGAAGCAAAGAAAGTTGTTCGACTAGCAAGAGGCTGTGTACAAGAAAATTTATGAGAAGAGGGATAACAAGGAGGTCAAGAAGGATATATATAAAATTGCTCGCATTAGAGAGAGGAAGACTAGAGACCTAGGTGCAGTGAAATGCAACAACGATGAAGGTCAGTCTGTCTTGGTGCGTGAGGATCAAGTCAAAGAACGGTGGAGTGAGTACTTTGAGGGCATGTTCAATGGAGGCCCCACCCAAAAAGTGGGTGACATTTCGCAGTCCCCTCATGATCTGAACTGCAATTTTATGCGCCATATTAGAAGATTGGAAGTCAAATATGTTTTGAAGAGGAAGAAGACACGAAAAAATGTTGGCCCATATGATATCCCTATCAGGGCTTGGAAAAGCATGGGAGAGATAGGTGTGACCTGGTTGACGGACATCTTCAACAAAATATGGCGAACAAATAAAATACCAGAAGAGTGGAGGAAGAGTATGCTAATACCTCTATATAAGAACAAGGGCGATGTCCAAAATTGTTCTAACGATCGTGGGATAAAACTTATGTCTCATACCATGAAGTTATGGGAGAGGGTGATTGAACACCGATTGAGACAAATTGTTCCCATATCTGAGAGCCAATTTGAATTTATGCCCGGAAGGTCGACCATAGAGGCCATCCATTTGATTCGTCAGCTCATTGAGCTCTTTCGAGAAAAGAGTAAAGATTTGTATATGGTCTTTATCGACTTAGAAAAGACATATGACAAGTACCTCGAGAGGTATTATGGTGGACCTTGGTGAAGAAGGGGGTACCCATTAAATATATCAACATCATAAAAGATATGTACGAGAATGTGGTGACAAGTGTTCGAACTTGTGGCGGTTTAACAGATGTCTTCCCGGTTACAAATGGCTTACATCAGGGGTCAACTCTGAGTCCATTTTTGTTTGCCATTGTAATTGATGAAATCACCAGAACCATCCAAGATTGAGTCCCATGTTGTATGTTATTTGCAGACGATATTATCCTCATCGATGAGATGAGAACGGGAGTTAACGCTAAATTAGAACGATGGAGACAAACATTAGAAGCACGAGGGTTTTGACTAAGTCGAACAAAAACAGAGTACCTCGAATGCAAGTTTAGCAAACAATAAAGAAACAACGATGGCACGGTTCAGTTGAATGGCCAAGAGATACCGAGAAGTTCGCATTTTCGGTATTTAGGCTCCATACTGCAGAAGAATGGAGAGTAAGACAGAGATGTCAACCACCGCATCTAAGCTGTATGGACAAAGAAAAATAGTGCAATAGGGATCATGTGCGATAGTAACTTTCCTTTAAAGCTTAATGGAAAGTTCTATCGTGCGGCTATTAGACCGGCTTTACTTTATGGCTCCGAGTGCTGGGCTATTAAGCAAAGTCACGCACACAAGATGAACGTTACATAGATGTGCATGCAGTAACACCAGGAGAGATAAAGTGCGCAATGAAGATATTTGGCATAAATTGGGTGTGGCAACTATCGACGAGAAAATGCAAGAAAACCGCTTAAGATGGTTTGGGCATGTTAAACATAGACCCATAGATGCACTGGTACAACGAGTTGAAATTCTCGACTTAGAACAGACAGCTAGAGCTCATGGAAGACCGTAAAAGACGTGGATGGAGGTCATATGGAACGACATAAAGCTAAAAGATCTAAATAAAGATATGTTCGTCAACCGAAACGTATGGAGATAGAAGATCTATGTTCACGACTCGACGTGATTCATTTATGGTTCATATAGCCTACCCCAATTTATTGGGATTACA
Source organism: Linaria vulgaris (assembly GCA_948329865.1). Classification (NCBI taxonomy): domain Eukaryota; kingdom Viridiplantae; phylum Streptophyta; class Magnoliopsida; order Lamiales; family Plantaginaceae; genus Linaria; species Linaria vulgaris. The sequence continues at coordinate 53,911,453 of OX415249.1, read as the reverse complement.
GGCTTGGTTGTTGTTGTTGTTGTTGTTGTTGTTGTTGTTGTGTGCCTTAATTACAATGTCTTAAATGTGCAAAGCAAGTACCAACTCATAACCGAAATGAAGGGGGCAAAATCGCAAAAAAATGGCTAAGAATACGAGGACACATACGTCACCAAACCAAGTGCCACGTGGGCACTTGTTTTGGCCCATATCGGTCGTGCAACGTTGGCCATAACTGACGTGGCAATGAGAGGACCACATCGAACGAAGATGATGTGGCATGTTGGCTAAGTTGACGATCGATGTGGCACATAGACCATAGCAAATGTGCCATGCCATCATAACCTGGCCCATCGGGTCACACCCAAGGTCAGTCTAGGCCCAACCATTTGCTTATAAATACCTTCTTCCCCTCCGCATTTCGGGGGATGCAAGCTTCACAGCTCTAAGCAATCCAACAAGCTTCACAACTTCTAAGCGCATTAATCCCTCTCCCTAGAAAGCACGTCTACTATTCCATGTTTATTATTTTATATTTACATATGGAGTAAGCCTATTTATGAGAATGATCTTAACATGACTTCAGCCCCTTTAAAACTTCAGCTCGGCCCTTTCAACAACAACGTGACACAAGAGGTTTGGATTTTGAAAGATATAATGACATTTGCAATTCCAAACTTACCAAATTACTGTGATCTTCAAATAAGCAAGAGGCTCTAAATCAAGAGCTCCAAGTTGCCCAACACCCAGATGAAGAGACACCATGTGTGGCTGAAAGTTCTAACTTCTAAGCCTTCCATTTGATCCAAAAAACTCTGATGAACTACTATTACACTAGTATGGGTACTCCCATTGTCGATGCTTGCATAATAGTGGATCGCCCTTCTGTAGTTGTTTGTCTCTTGGTTGCAGCAACGTAACTTTTTCAAACTAGATTTTAGATGAAAATGAACAAATCGAACAAGTATCTTACAGATGCTTCTAAGGAATAAGATCTTGGGTATCACATACTCGTTACACACCATGTATGACTTCCTCTTTAGGAGTTTGTCCTTCCTTACAAGAGGCTATCGTCGAATCATAGTATATTTGGTATATTTTACCATGCGAGTTGTTTTACAGTTAAAATTTGGTATAACTTGAGTAATCAACAACTATGTCCCCTCTATTATCTTCTTCCTCGTACTAAGAACCATACACAACAACAATAACCAAAAAAAAAAAAAAAAACCCATTAATTCTCCATGAACAGCAGCATCTATAGCGGGTACACCCAAGAATCACGGAGTGGCACATAGATCTCATTAGGCATTCTATTCAGAGTTTCTGCTACTTTCCGGAACTTCAATGCATTGAATGCAAAGTTCTAAGAGAGCGATACAGAGAGGAGAAGACGATAATATTTAAAATATAAGCCAATAGTAGTAAGGATTGAGATCGTAATGCAATTTGATATAACCTTGGATGAAAGCAGTTTGGCAAAACAATCATTCCACCTAACTGGATACCTGAGTGAGATGTTTCTGATAGTGTGACAAAATCCATCAATGTCGGAGAATACATGATAATAGACTACACAAAATTAGAGGTTAATACTTCCACAATTTCTCTTCGCCGCTCTTTACATTTTTTAACTCATAGCAGTTAGCAGCCTGCTATACCAAAAGAAAATCGAACCCTAGCTATTTGCCTTAACTGCTCAATCTGATCTGTGTGAATCAACATTCTGGTGCTGTTCTTTCTTAGTGATTACTGTTCCCCCTATTTATTGTTCCATCCGCGCTCCCATTGGATCCTTTTTGTTGAACTTGACCATCTACTTCTGGCGAGGGGTTCGTGCTTTCAGATACCCCAATAATATAGTCCTCTGACGGGTTTGATGCCACGAGAGTGATATTTTTAGTTGAAACAGTTGATGCAGGCTCATCCGATGAGTTACCAGAACTCTGTGATGGAAGAAAAACTCCTGTGCCAGGGACAGGCAAACGCGGTGGAGCATGCCTCAGCGGGGGTGCGGGCCATCCAGCAGAAGTAGGTGAGAGGGCGACCGGAGCAGCAAATGCTAAGGGTGGTGGCATCACAGTCGTGGGAACATACATATGTTGTATATTATTCGGTGGAGGAATCTGTTGATGAGTAGTTGAAGTGGGATATATGACGGTAGATGGAACTGGGTGAAAATATTCTGCAGCTACTGGACGAACGTGACTTGGTGGCTTGCTGGGAGGTGGAACCCGATGAGGAGAACGTGCTGCTACAGAAGGAAAATGATGTTCACTAGAATTGGTTTTCTTGGGCTGCGATTTTGTGAATGTAATAAGTATCCGCTGCTTCTTATGAGAAGGTATAGCGTGTCTGGTAAAATCTGAAGACCTCCCTTGCATTACAAGGATAGATCTGTGTATGACAAAATATTGTAACAATTTTCTTAGAGGTGGGTCACAGCAGGGACACAAATATCTCAGTATAGACGTAAAAGACTATTGCACTTGCAAATAAACAAGTAGGGGGGGAATAATTTTATTCACTAGAAGAGAACTCACGTACCCGGGAGAAAGGGAGAGTTTAAGAGCACCCTGATAATCCCCAGAATGGTCCATTGCTATCACCTTACCAAAGGACATCTCACATTCAGTCAAGAAAAGAAGACATACAGGCCTCCCAAACCATTGTGGCCAGATATGAGGCTGCGAGTGATCACCCTATAAATGAGAGCAAACAAATTAGATCTGCTAATGGATCATCAAAAGCATGAAAATAATGTTGTAATTGCACAACCTCATTAAAAATATCAATGGTACAAGAGTCTGGCTTTATGCTAACAACATGTTCTGTTAGCAAACGATCAATAACATCCTGCAGCAATGCAGGGATAGGCTCTGTTTTCACGTCTGCAAAATTTATCATATATGGTGAAGTTGTTTCTCAGGAAATATTCACTATCATTCATAAGTTAACACAAACAAGCACACACACACACACACACACCATTTATATATATATATATATATATAGAGAGAGAGAGAGAGAGAATGCTTTTTCACTTACCCCCTAAACTAAAAATATTCCCTTAAACCACTTGAACATAATATTAGAATCACTGTACCCCTTAAAACCATCTACAATAACTATTTACCACTTCCAATCCTTGATTCTATTTATCCATTGCATTCTTTCAGATCTTGTTTTATAGGATTAAACAAATCAATGCCTTATATCTAGTGGTAGTAACATAAGAAAGATGCACAGTGTTGGCAGTACACTGACATTGCTTCCAAAACTTTAATCAATGGAGGCAAAATATTCTAAGTGTTTTGGTTAAAAATTTAGTGAGATTCTTTAAATCATAACGTAATATAGTTTAACATATAGTGTACAGCAACAAAAATATGTATTTCATATCATGTTAATGAAATATATTTTCCTAATACGCATTACAGAGTTTACTGTCTGGCTACATGGAGACTATAATAATTAAGACTATAAATAAGATGTTCGTAGCTCAATGTTATAAGTAATATATATATATACATATATTATATATCTATGTCTGAAATAAATCAATGCATTTATTCCATATAATTTTACTCTTGAATGAACTTTCTAGTTTAACTGCAAATGAGATGGGAGTTTTAAAGGATAATTATGCAAGATAATTAATAAAAGCTCTCAAAACTAAGTTCATAGCTGAAGGAAAAAACTTACAAATATATCTACAATCTCACATTGCCTCATGAACTGAAACTGGTTGTTTTGCCCCTCAGAAATTAAGGCACACCGCACAGTTTTTGAAATATCGACGAAAATCTGATGACAAGAACTACCAGCATAGTGATTTAGATGTAATCAGTTCAGGTAAATTAGTTAAAATATTTTTTGTTAAAGGTTAAAGCAACTCAGGTTAGTAAGTTCAGACGGTTTAGTAAAAGTCCGTATAGTTTAGCAGATAATGCTAGAAATCAACACAGTTTACGGGCAAAGCAATAGATTGATAGTTAAAGTTGAAGCCATCCCCAATAAGTAAAGAAAACACTATTGCTAACAAACATACAATTGCACCATAACATGCCTTTAGAGGTCCCCACAGTCGCTTGATCTTCAGGAGGTCCATCTGCACTTGGTATACCAAATTGAACCATCTCTCTTCCATGTCCCTTCATGGGTCTCTTCAAGATGACAAAAGTTTGACCTGCTTTCATATGAAGTGGTAAGAAAAATAATACAAGTAAATCAACAGTCTTCACATGATTGCAGGCAGCATAATCACTAAAACTTTCATAGGCTAAATAAAATATTTTTCAGATTGCTAACGCAAAAATCAAATCAATATGAATCCTACTTCACATCTTGGCCAATCAGGTATACCTGCATGATTATCTTAAGAGTTCAAACTGTTCAAGAAAATGGCTAACTTCAAACAAGTCACAATGAAAAAACCCAATGGAACTTCAGAAATATTATTGAGCAATAAGATGACCCTCAAAGTTGTTCGAAATTGCATAAGATCAACTCATCTGCAGGCCATTGGAAAAGGTAATTGAGCACAGGTTATGGTGAACTGTTAAGATATTAGATGAATCGATTCAAATTTAAGCTAGTGTAGAGTCAACTAATTTTAACCATATTATTCCTTTCAAGATAGATTTCCATGTAATGTTTATTTCTGAGTAACAAAATTTGTCTCACATTGGTCGGAGAACTCAACACTGCTGAGGAAATTGGTAATAATTTTAATTGCAGTAGAGCAAAAAACATCTAACATATAGATCTCTACTGAGACAATCATATTTCGACCGTGTGTAGTTTTACTGCCCTTCGAAAACGTTATCAACTACCAGTATGATGGGCAAATCAGATTGACGGATCGCTATCTGCCAGGGCTAACACGTCAGTACTTGTGCCCTCAGAAAGCTTAGCATTACCTAAGGGATTATGCAAATGAGGAAATAAATGGCATAGCCAAATCGAGACTATCGCTCAGAGTACAACAGAGAGGGGCTTAGTATTTTAAGACGTGTTAGAATGTCCTTCAGTAACCCAAAAATGTAACATTTTGATGCAGTTTGATGGAAAATCTATTTCCTTGTATGAAAAAAAATAAAAGAGAAAACAAAAAAAAAAAGAGTAAACACTTTTTACTCAATGATCATTACAATAGAATATCCACATATTCCATGCATTGATCATCATGATAAATTGAATAAGAAATCTCCATCACTTATAGGATGTCTCAATCTTGCGTATCCCTACTCCCATATTGCTTGACAAAGACCCTAATTCTTTGAACATAACGCCATTTCGGCCCCAACGTAAAGATACTAAACTTGGTAAAATAAAATTGGGATAAAAGCATCAAGCCCCCTCACCTATGGCGTGTTTTGCGCGTTGCCCCTTAACCTAATTTTATCAGTACTTTGGTCTCTAACCTATAGGGTGACCATTTTTGACCGAAATATTCCCCTCTACCCGACTCATATGTGTTGTTACTAGATGTATAATGGTAGTTGGTGACAAAAAAAAGGCAAAAAAACACCTCAAATGGAGGAATATTCCGGCCACAAAAGACTGAAAATGCACCAAGGGATTTGCCCCTTTGGTGCATTTCCGGTCATTTTTGGCCGAAATATTCCCCTCTACCCGACTCATATGTGTTGTACTAAATGTATAATTATAGTTGGTGACAAAAAAAGGCAAAAAAACACCTCAAAGGGAGGAATATTCCGGCAACAAAAGACCGAAACTGCACCAAGGGGGCAAATCGCACAGACACCCTATAGGTTAGGTACCAAAGTGCTATAGGTTAGGTACCAAAGTGCTGATAAAATTAGGTTAAGGGGCAAAGCGCAAAACACCCCATAGGTTAGGGGGCTTGATGCTTTTATCCCAATAAAATTATTTAAAGAACAACAATGAATGCTAAAATTACGAATTGAATTTCTGGTAGTAGATCAATAATCTAGAAATTGTTTGTGACTGTTCTAGAAGAAAGGAAACAAAAAGATAGGTTAGAGTAGGACATTTACCATATTAGTTATTCCAAAATATAAAAATAATAAAAGAATATGATATTATTCAAAGAGTAGACATTGAATGCTAAAGTTATGGATTGAATTTCTGGTAGCAAATCCATAATCCAGAAATGTACGGGATTGTCCTAGAAGAAAGCAAACAAAAAGACAAGCAAGAGCTAGAACACTAGTAATATTAGTTTAGCTAAATTAGAAGGTAAGGCAATCAAGCCCTATCAAAGAAAATTTCATTCTTTGATGGGGAATGAAGTACACCCCGACCACAACAAGGTTAGTTGAGTTGCAGGCCACCTTATTGGGGAGGAATACTTTTAGGAGTTATCTATTTCTAGGCATTGGCGGTTATGAGTTCCTTTTCTCCACCAAACTTATGCAATGGCCTGCAAAAAAGTAGACATCGCATAGCAATTGCTCCGACGAAACTGCAGCACACATCAACATGAAGTCCTCGGTCAACTAGATACTTTCAAACCTTGCATGATGATGGCTTATAGTATAATTTAAGGAAATTACAGGTCCCTAATCCTAATGTGGACTTGATTCATGTAGTATTCAATAACTTAATAACTTGAATTAGTACATTCAGTATTCTCAATGCGGTGTTGGAGAAGTCTTTTGCCTCCGAAAATGGCATGAGCTCCGCGCCTACTGCTCAATCACCATTCATCTATGAAAACTCTAATAGTCTCTGTAGAGAAGACATGAAGGAAATGAATGCTACAATATTTTGCATGAAGATTTGGACAATGTCCAGAATAGATGCACAATAATATTTTGGTCATCATTATTGGATAAACCAACTCTTGTCCTTCAATGTCATTATCCTTAAGAATTACCATTACATCTCAGTTCCCAAAAGTCAGCCATTAACATCAAAGATATGGCACTTACTCGCACCAGAACTCTATACAAGGGGAAAAGAGTTCAAGTTTTGCAAAACAAGCACATGGGAGAAAAAAACTTGCAAAATAAGTATAGCTAGACCAGCTGGAACTAGTGATTTCCAACTAAATTCTTGAGGAGTTGAAAACAAGCATACTCAGTAGTCAACCGTCCACTAGTAACTTTAAGGTTTTATTGTATTCAAATTTGCAACAGCTAATTAACCAGTCAATGATGGCGGTTTAATTACATGTAGATTTATTCGCAAGTTTTGCTAGACACTGTAACATCAAAAGAGATAAAATGAGAAAAAAAAAATATTTGCCCTAAGCACATGGACTAAAACTTGCAAGTCCTGAAAATAACCTGCAAAATGCAAAAGATGAAAACAAAGATGGATAAACCAACCCCGGACGGGTGATATAACAATATGATTGCTAAACAACTTAAAACGTTTTATTCAAGAGGAACCAGTGTAGGAAGAGAATTCCAGATGCTCGAGCTAGCATGGTATGGCTCATGCATTCTGCCCCCAATTAACTGAGACTACGAGCCTAATTCGTGCCTTAGAGTATTTTAGTTTACATAACAAAGTTACCTGACTCAAATAAAAGCTGACTTGTCTACAAAGTACATCTCTTTCCTAAGTCTCATAATCCAGTGTTTTATTTTCACCTGTTGAAGATGAGTATTCATCTTTGAGGTTTCCTTTGCTCTCCAAGAGAAAAATAATATTTAGACAACATTCTACAGTTAGTGAGGTACGAACTGCCAACCATTTTCATTTGGAATGATTCAACCTAGTATAAATTGAAGTGGCAACACTAATATAGAGTCATCATAGATAGCTATATTTATGAGAGGGACATTACAGATTGTTTATTATCAAATATATGCTGTATGTTAAGGCTGAAACAAAGGTCACAATTGTTGCATGAAGAAATCAAATCCCGTAATCATGCACGGCTTGAAAAGGAAGAAATTACATGGCTGGAAATGGAAGGAAGATAATCATCCTTTTGATTGAGAATCTTGTGGTTTCACAGGATTTACTTACCAAGTTAAGATCATAAGAATCTTGTATAAATAGCTATGGAATAAGTTGAGTAGAGCAGAGAAGAAAAATCCTCTTAAGTAATTAATAAGTTCTAGCGGCTTAGGTTGGGGGTGAAGGCTTAAACCTTCATCATTATTATATTTTTACCATTAATTCTGCATATCCTTTTTTTAAAAAAAATGTATTATTTCGTTCTCCCAATAAAATTACTGTTTATCTTTTGTGCTCTCTTGGGTTCATAACACTGTAAGAATATGGAGTTCCTACTTTCGTAGAATAATTGTCATATATGACGAATCATATTCCCAATTATAACCGAATCTTGTAACACATAGATTTGATTATGTAATTTTGGTAATTGACTCATCTTGGGGTAGATAAAGGTCTGTAACCGGAATATTCTTGGATAGCACGGTTCTACTTCCTTTAAGAGGACATTATATCGATGACTTCGTTAAATAGTTAGCTAGGTAACCCATTTTGGCTTGAGCTTGAGCTGAAATTCATGATAGCCCTGAACTAATCATTCATTTAATACGATGGAAGTCAAAGAAGAAAGTGTAATCAACAAAGCTAGCTAGTTCGTAGATAGAGTTGATAATGAATCATTTAAGCAGGATCGAATTAATATGGATTGACAAGATGGATCTTAATTTTTGAAGAAATTATATGCCTATGGTTTGAGAAAGCAATTTAATACATCGAGAATGATTAGAAGGGAATTGAGAATTCAGGGAGAAAGGATTAGAAATTAGAAAAGGTTAGAGCACAAAAAGGATAGAATAAGAAGAAGAATTAGTAGAAGAAAGAAAATTGAGATGGAAATTCAGAGAGGAAATCGCACTTCGCAATCAATACCAATAATCAACAATTGTTTAACGACAAAGAACTAAGCCTCTATTCTAGGAAGGGCTGAAAAACTAAAGGAAACTCTGAACACGTACAGATGGTACCTAAATCAAAGGAAACAATCTATATTATTCTTGATTTCTATCAGTACCCCTTTGGAAACGCTAGGATTAACGATTGCATCATGCTCAATGAAAGTGTTACGAGTAATTACCATTTTTCAACCAAGAGATTTTTTGTCTTTCAGCAAAATCTATAGCACAATCCAGGTAAGTGACCAAAACAAATGTGATAATCGATTATTGGTTGACAAACTATGCACCATAATCAATAAATAGTTATCATTGAGGGGTTTAGACAATGCTATCCTGTTCGATTTGAAATTCGAAGGCCAAGTTAAAATGGCAGAAATTGAATCACAACATAATTTGATTTAGTAATTCAATTAGTTGATCAATTATTCTCAGAAGGATATCAATAATAAAGAATGAGAAATACATAAATATGTGGAAAGCTCCTCATGCAATTAAACTTTTGAGGAAATAAATCAGAATCATCTCCACGCCTCCTTCCAGCCTGATGTGTTCTCCCAGAATATTCTTTAGGTATGATGGATCTTCTCACGCGGTATTCTCCATGCTTAACACCTCGCCCTATTCCAAAAAGGAAGAATGATTTTCCCCTCCTAAATATCAAATTTCTACCTATCTTTTAGAATACTATTTCGTTATGCTTTTTTTCTGTATATGATACTAACACCACCCTAGAGCTTAGAGGTGCTCTTAATTTTCTATATAGTGCCACATCCATACAAGATAATTGCTAGAGACAGGAAGTAGCAAAACCGTGGTTTAAGAATCAAACTTAAACGAAGAGTCATCGGACTGAATTCTGGAGATACTAGATCCAATTATCCAAATTTCTACTCAGGCGCGCTAATAAAAGAATATGAACAAGGGAAAAATGTAAGAATAGCCTTACTAATGCTTTAGATACTTCTGTAAAAAGATCAAAAAATTTAGAGCAAACCCCCTATGGGTTGCATTGGTCCATTATCCCGGGTGCCAGTAATCAATAAATAAAATTTTAGTCAAACTAGATGAAGAGCACGCAGTGTGTGAGCTTCCACTGCACAGCCTGCCCCAGTCCCAACATACTATTGAAATTAGCATGGAAAAGGAAACCTCACGACAAGTTTTCCACATGACCAACTTATCACCTATTTCAATTTCCTCCATCTGACAACATAGAAAGAGCTGTTTGAAAACTCAGCTACTCACATTGAATGTGAAATCAAAAGAAGTAATAAGCAAAAGCAGAAACAATTTAAGTTGAATACAGCCTGTTACACAAATAAGCTAGAACCTACCTTGCAACTTCCCACTCTTCCCTGCTGCTCTCAAATCAGTCACCAGAGAAGTAAGTTGTGAAATTTCAGCATCAGCAAATAGCTCTTCATACAGCTCCATGCCATCAACTACATTAACCTACAAAAGGATCGAGTTAAAGCAAATTACTACAATTTATCTAAGGTCCTTCAACACAAGAATGTATAAATAAGCTAATTATAACAATAAATTTACTAGGAGAAGAAAATGAAATAAAATATTACAGGCTTTCCATCACATATCTCAGTAGCAACAAAAGTTTTTGGAGTGACTTTAAGACTTCGCTGCTCTTTTACCCCATATCCATCCACATTGCAAGACCCTGAAAAATGAAAGATAATTAATTGTGTAATCCAGGAAACATCATAACAAGCCATTAAATAACAAAACTTCCATATAATTTCCAAAGATATCTCTCATACAAATTAAATAAGTGAGCAAACCCTTCTTCCTAGTATGATATGCGAACTAGTAGGAGGGGGATTTGGGTTCTGGACTGAAGTCACACATGTTTTCTTATATCAAACATTAAATTGATATTTCTCATTTCTCACTATTAAGGAATAGGCTGTTAAAAAGACATAGCAGCTATTTTTCTTGTTTCTTGTAAATTTAGTTTACGCTCATCCTTTGTTACTTTGTAGGTGTATTGGTGGTTTTGTTATCATTGCTTTTAGTTCACTAAACAGTTGGAGTTACATTATTGTGAGTTGACAATTTTTCGGTGGGGTCCTCGTGCATTTTGAAATTTGGGTACCAGTATGTCGTTTGTTCGACCGCACATTTGGAAATTTCGGGTATCAATATGTTGTCTATTAGGGGTGAAATAAGTAGATCAACGTTTTCTTTATCATTGTGTTGCCGAATTGTTTAGCATTGCGGAGTCTAAGGTGCTAGGACGAAGATTTGATCCAGCATTGTTAAGTGAGGGTTGGATAGGTTTGTTTGGTTCACTTTTCGTTATAGACTGCCAATCGATATACTCATTTATGTAGTAACTAAATAAAGGAGACATGGAATCCTTCTGTGAGTTTGACAATGGCAAGGCGGAGCCTGAGTAAGAATATACTTATTGTCGGTAAACAGCGCTCATCTTTGATGTTTGCGATCTAGTTTAATTTACTCTCATAGCCAACTCAAGCTTAGATTTTGTGTTTTTAAGACAAAATATTAGGCACATCTCTAAAACTCGACTTGAGTTGGACTTCTGATGCCTCATATTTGATATCTGGTTCCCTTCAGCTCATCACCCCCACCCCTAAAAAACACTCCCCCAAAAGAATAGGAATGAACATATGGCCCCGGTTCAACCATTTTGCAAGAGGTACATCATGATTTTGCAGACACCAGAAAGATTCTATGAGAAGTATCTTGCAGGGTATCACACAGACACACACACACACAGAGAGAGAGAGAGAAGTACAAATATGGTTGAAGTTGGAGTACAACCTTCGGCTGAAACCTCCTTGTTATCTTCTATATGAACAAGAGCTCCTTGCGTGCTTTCCAGACTCTTTGTCGAGCAATCTACTGCAGATTTTCCATTCAGTTCAACTGCATTACAAATAAGCAAAACACAGGATCTTCTCAAAGGACTTGAGTACCAAGGGCATAGAAATATTCGACAAATAATAAGTTATTCGTTTCTCGATATACAGCAATAAACAATCAACTAAATAAAAATGCATTACACTAGTGCATTTTGTTCTTGTTACCTTTCTTCTCTTCCTCCTCCTCCACCACTCCTGCGTTGTGCTTCTCGTTTACGTTTTTCACACTGGCATTGTTCAATTCAACAGGTCGTCTACCACCAGCTCTTGTACCCTGGTGTTGTACTTGTCGCCTCCATCCAACGTGGTGCAGTTGATTGACCACGTCGGCGACGGAGAAATAGTGCTGCATATGCAAAACAGGGTTCCAATGACACCTCCTCTGCTGTATAGAACCTATGACGTCATCATACTCCCCTTTGTCCCCCACACCCCGCAAATGATGGCAAAGCGCATCAATTATTGCATTTGCAGCAGCGAATTCCCCTCTTAGCCACATCAGAAACCCTTCCCTCTCATCCATTTGATGATGATGATACTGTTGTACCTGCTGCGGCTGGTTGTACCACATACCAACTGCTGCCCTGCCCCTGATGTCAGTAGAGTATAAAAATACGTAGAATTAGAGATTGAGCTCAGTGTTGCATCAGATCTGACAGTAGTTTTTGTGAGGAGTGTGTTAGTTAAGCAACAAAACTAACTACAGTAACAATGGACAGCTTTTTCTTCTTGTTAACAGTGGTAGAAGAATTGTAGGACATTGGGAATATTCTGTTGGGTGGAAAAATGTTGCATTTTAGTAATTTCGAAATAATTATACACGATGCTTTATAATTAATTATCACTTGCGTCCGTACGCTTAGAAAAAATTGACTTCGATTTATTTAAGTTGGTATGATATGATTTCAATGTTAGTCCATTATGTTGTCACACATTGATTTTATTCACTAAAGTTTGTGATTCTAAGCATATGATCATCAATCTCATCGCGTTGCTTACATACAGCATTACTAAGCTCATGAAGCTCCTTAGTCCTTGCAGCCTCTTCTTCCAATCGAGCCCCGAAAACTTTCCTTTTTTTCTCCACATGATATTGGCTAGCATTGTTAGATTGTGAGGAAAGTGCTCTCCACTGCTCCACCTCCTTATAATGCTTTAGGTTGTTGGGCAATGACGTTAGATTTATACTTCATAAGAAGATTCAGCACAAACTCGAAGAAGGAAAAGCCACGTCAAAGGACCAAGTCAAACAACATGAATGCTAAGTAAAATTGTATAAACTAAGCCTTAAAAAGGATCAACTCACAAAAACATCACAATAAGAAGTTAAACGTCGCATGCCCTCTTAGCCTCCTACCATGGCCAGATACTCACTATCAATGATGAAAGGTATCACACCCCCCAACTAATTTCAAAACACATAAGTCTATAACCTCATATGTCAAACTGACTTTGGTCTAAATATACACCACATCATTTGAATGAGGCTTAAAGTCGGTAGTGGTATATTGCGTAGCCTTTCAACCACTAAAGTGAAGATAACGAAGAACACGAGTTTACTCATATATTTTTCCTCTTGATCCCTTCATATAGCAAGATTTTTTACCACTTCCATCTATATGAGCGTTGCCCTTCTCTTGGGTCATTGCATCATCGACAACCCTCTTGTTGGTCACCCCATTGCTAGTTAAACGGGATAATCTTCAATAAGGCAATGTCTGTCAGTCATACCCGCCCTATCACGAGAACCACATGTATCCCCATCAGCTCTGGTGGCACCAACACTCTCAAGAGGCGACTCCGTCTCAATCTTGCTCAAGTTTATCACCTTATTCCGCATCTTCCACAGGATCGGGAACATCATCACGAGCACCCCACTTGACAGCATCCACAATCAGAACCTCCACAATAGGTGGACCCCCTCCCCCAGTGGAGGAGCATCCATCACGTGATCATCATTCTCCAAGTTCACCATGGGATGAGTGGGACAACATCCACGACCTCCTTGAATATCGCCATTACTCTACGACCACCACCATGGGCTTCTTTTCTCGAGTTTCTTCCATTGTTCCCTTTGGCATTAGCAACACTTAGGGACTTAAAACGATGGGCTTGATCCATCTCTATACTCATTGTAGGGAAGATAACGAAGGTGATTAATAACAGGAGCATCAAACTACAAATGCAAGCAATAAATTGCATTGAAAAACTTAAAATGTTAAAGCAACAACATGTGCTTAATACCCAAGCTCTTGGTTCCACTATATACAAAATGTGAAATCTGATGAGAGTTATATATATGTTATTTGAGGGTATATTTTCTTATACTTTTGACAATCCTTGTAGCATTTTATTGGTTTATATCTTGTTTTATTATTTTGTAGTTTTGAGTTAAGTCGGAGCAAAATGAGACATAAAATGAGGTGAATTTGGCATGGAAATGCATCAAAGGGAAAATGGACAATTCCAAAAGGACATGTAACTTAGCAGCATGGCGAACCGCCGCCAGAAGACCCGTGGTGTTTAGGCAGAGAATGGCACGACCCGCACCAAAAAAGGGGGCGCGGACTGTGCCGCATGACGAGAGCAACCCGACTCGCGCTATGCCAATAGAGGACGCGCGACATGGCCCACAACATGGACAAAAATCGATGAATGCTACTAAACCCTAGGGTAACACATTCAGAACCTAAAAGCTGTAAAAATGGGAGTGATGCATATTTTTTCGTGTTATTATTATTATTATTATTATTATTATTATTATTATTATTATTATTATTATTATTATTATTATGCAGTGTTGGAATAATACATATGTTCGCAAGTATACGAGTCAAGTATTTTAAAATGAAAAAGGGGGAGTGATGCGTATTTTCTCATGTTATTATTATTATTATTATGAATTTTTGGAACAATACACAAGTTCGCAGGTATCAAATTTCACAAGGACTTATGATTAAACATAGTATTCTATTACCTTACTGCTTTCTTAGCATTTGTCACGATTAAAATGATTAATTGGAATGATGAAGTTGTAAACTAAACTTATAAACATACATTATATGATTTGAATAGAGTTATTTTTTTTATACAAAACATGTTATATTGGCAATACGAAGGATCCACCAATGGAAAATCTACATCACGAAAAATGTTTACAGGAATGACAAGTCGAGGAACAATCCCCTGCCAAGAATGTTATCAAGACATGTCGTGAGGTGGTGAGCCGTAAAATTACAATGACGACGTACAAAGGGGAAACTCCCTTTTGGCCATCCATTCCAAAATTTTCTAATGCTAGCAACAATCGGTGCCGCACTCCAGTCGGTGCTTCACTCTAGTCGAGTTGTAGACAATAATAATGAAATAGCTTAGAGGTTTGGGTTCATTGGATACCCACTATGTCCATACTAATGGTTCGCTTTCCTTTACTAATGCATATATCATGGCTTCTTTTGAAGCCACAAGAGGATGTGGTCCGACTTATCTTTTCTATATGCCATCAGGTTCAACTATCCTACAAAATGTATTATGTGGCGACGACGCGACACTTGTGACCAATCATAACTTCTGATCAATATCATGTTGTTCAGACATGACATGGATTGAGCACAAGATAATCAAATAAACATAAACAATGCAACTAATAGAAATCAAATCATAAGTCTTCACATTGTTTCAAATCCAACTACTTTCTAACTCTAAGCATAAAGTAACTAACCACTCATTATTTCAAAAAAACAAATTCAACATCATAAATAATAGTTGAAATGGAATGCAAAGATTAAGAAGAAATTTCATGTTGAATGATTCACTAGGATAGTTGTGGATCTCTATTATCTAAGTCTACTTATTCACTCCCCGGATTGATGATTGATGCTCCTTCTTCCTTCGATCGATGGTTTGTTCTCTCGCTTTTGATCTCTTTTCAATAACTTCTTGCTTCTTATAGACTCTCTCGTTTTCTCTCAAACTGTGTGTTTGTAAGCTTGTGTCTAATGTTCTTCTCTTCTCTCCGTTTTGTTGTTGCGTACACGTCCCTTCATTAGGTGTTTCTACACATTAGGTTGTAAGACAACTCCGCCCCTCCAGTACACTTTTTGGGACACACGCAACCAGGCGTGTCGCACGGGTACCTGCGCGACAAGTGCGTATTTGCCCGTTGTAGTGTGACTTTATGCCAGTTTGGCGTGGTGACATATGACTCTCCATGGGTCACGCGACCTACTGCCCATTTTGCGTTGTTATGCATCTTCCTTGTGCCATGATGCAACTCCCATTTGTGCCCGACTTCTGCTCGGTCAATTCTGCTCTTCTCAAATCCTTCCATTAGACATCATTTTGCACCATTTGACTCAACATAATCGAAAACCTGAAAATACATAAAA
The DNA here is from genome assembly GCA_948329865.1 of Linaria vulgaris. Taxonomy (NCBI): domain Eukaryota; kingdom Viridiplantae; phylum Streptophyta; class Magnoliopsida; order Lamiales; family Plantaginaceae; genus Linaria; species Linaria vulgaris. Next base: position 53,895,331 of record OX415249.1, on the reverse strand, counting down.
CTATTTAAAATAAACATAAAACATAAAAGACAAAGCAATTTATCCATACTCGAGGGTAAAATATAGATGTTTTACACACTCATCAAATATCCCCACACTTAGCTAGTTGCTCGTCCTCGAGTGACGCAAAACCCACTTCACACTCCTAACAACTAAAATACGAGTTCTTCTTACTCTAAACGCATAGAGTTAAGGTATTTCATAATGCAACCTATGATCTTCACATAAGAATGAAAAGAATTCGCCAACCAAAACTTTGCACATCAAACTCTCTTATGATCATACTCATGCATCATCTCATTCTCAAAGTAAGTATGGTTGCTATCAAGATAAATCAAAGCTAAACATATGTCGATAGTTCACATAATCATACAGTTTCACATGCATTCACGTCACCTTTAGTTTTCATCCTCCTACTACTTTCAACTCATGCATATTCCCTATGTGGAGGATCTCTTAGAACTTTATAGGCTTGTAATGTTTGGCTTTGCTAAGGGCTATTAGTGGGAAAAGACATATGGATTATAGAGATGCTTCTCGTAAATCCACTTTTATCCATATTATTTCCTCTCTTATTATTTTTCTCAGCCTCAAGTATTATCTTTTGGCCCACTAGGTGATGCATTTTGAAGAGATGATGGCGACCAAGGCCACAGAAAACTCTCACAGATGCAGAGGGAAATAGGACCCCGCGACTAGAATAAAAACAGGAGTGACCGATATAGGAACTTGTCCTATAAGCACTACACTCAGCTAAAAATCGATATCATGACGGTGTTTGGTGTGCAAATAAACAAGGGTGGTTGCATGAGCTTCGAAGGATGAACGACTCCCTGGCCACGAGGCTCTCAAAGACATTTTGTAAGTAGCATCGCTAGTACGGACACAACATTGAAGAGTGCAAAGATTTGAAGGAGGAGATAGAATGTTTGATAAGAGAGGAAAGTTGACGGAATATGTCAGGGATCAGGAGGGTGAGGCGGACAAAGCACTGAGGGACATGTTCATATCTCGATCACCGCAAAAGGACAAACATAAGGCAATAGAGGCTCCACACCACTATGATTACGTTAACTGGTTGACAACCAACCCAAGAAGGGAATCACCCACATGATTTGTGAAGGATCGGTACGTGCAGATTCGGTAAAGGGGCACAAAAGGGTCACTGGAGAAATTGACGCCAACATGCACGTGGGTTTCACTAGTCTTTTGCAGATTGAGAAAATGGCAGAAGAACATATAACTTTCACCAAGTCCAATCTACTAAACCTCTCTTTCTCCAGACCATCCAAGCTGGTAAGATGAATTGCACATTGATGAAGGTGTTGGTAGACAATGGGAGTTCGGCCAACATAATATTTTCAAGGATGCTGCAACAGATGGTGATAGGTGAGAACACGATACAACCAAGGCTTTGACTGGGCATGGGTGTTACCCCCAAGGCTTAGTCACATTGCCAACGTCCCTCGGGATCTATCCCAAAAGGAAGACCTTGAACATCAATTATTTGGTGGTAGACGAACTGTTTGTTTACAAATCTATAATTGGTCGCCTGACTCTCAATGACTTTCGGGTTGTGGTTTCCACTTACCATCAGAAAATGAAGTTTCCAACTCCTGAAGGAACAAGGGAGGTTGTAGGAAATCATTGTGAAGCGTGGCTCTGCGATGTGGCATCTCTTAAGACATTGTGCCGACATGGCATCTCTTAAGACACTGTGTCGACAGGATAAGGTAACTCTCATTACCATGGCAACGAAAGAGCAGGCAATGTTGGATTGATCAAACCAATGCTTTCTTATCTTTAATGCCCTATTGAACTATTAATAATATTTCTTATTCTCTAAATTTCCTCTTTAGAGGGTTGGTATGTAAAACATAAAGTAGGAACTACGACGGCTTGAGTCCCACCTTATATCGCGGGAGACGTAGGCAACTTGGGTGTGACCTGAGCTCACCCTTATCTTTAACTATTATGAAATCATTCCTTTCATTGAATCCAATATTTTAATATGTATGTCCGGAAGAGATCACATCTGAATAGGTACTACAAAATCAAAGAGGTGGACACCTCACCTAATATGGTCAAGTGCAAACCCAGAATTTCACCGATAAGAGATGGACATCTGGCCCAACATGGTCAGGTGAAAACCTAAAATCTCACAAATAACCCCCTCCCTTACAGAACAGTGCCAACGAGATGGACATTTGACCTAACGTGGTTAAATGCAAACCTAAAATCTAAAAAATGGGCCTCGTTCCTTACAAAATAGTGCCAATGAGATAGTCACCCGACCTAGCATGGTCACATGCAAACCTTAAATTTCACAAACGAGCCTCGTCCCCTACAAAATAGTGCCAACGAGATGGAAATCCGACCTAACAAGGTCAAATGCAAACCTAAAATATCATAATAGGCCTAGTCTTTTAGACATCAATACCAAAGAGTTGGACATTTGATCTAACACGGTCAGATGCAAATCAAAAATCTCGAAAAAAATGTAAACTCCCTGTTGTAGGGAAACAAAACACACAAGAAAATTAGTACGGGGATTGTGCATAAAAATGGTAGATGAAACTCACATTAAAAACAAATTTTCCTCGCATGCGAAAACTCAAGTTGGCAAATTCAGAAATAAAAAGGCAACACAACGCCAACAGTAGCATAGTTCATTGTCAGAACAAATAAAAACTCGCGGATGCCTCATGGAGGGGCCACACCATCATTTTAGCCATAATTATCTATGCCAGTCATCGGGCCCTCATCTTCATCTCATACTCTGGATATAGAGGCGGGAGGGTTGGAGCATGAGGCATACCGATCATAACATGGTCTCGATTTCCAATAGAGGTGCAAATGCATCAGGTCGAGTAGCGTCTTCCTAGACGTCAAAATCTTCGACATGCTTTATGTCAAGCCCTAGCCTATGTGATGGATCTACCCCCACGACATTCACCAACGCCTTATTTGAATTATGGATGGCCATTCGCATACTAAGCTCCTTGAAGGTACTGTTGCACACAAATTCTTCTGTTGCATCTAGCTTCTGTTCGGTTGCCAAGGGCTACACATAAAAATAGTATGATAAGAAATCTAACAATCTTGACTTTCAAGGAATGAGTAATGAAAGCATTTCTCACCCGGCTAAGGCCGTTGGAATAACCCTGACCATCTGCAACATGTTCACTCTTCTTCTATGCGGCCAACTGTGTCTCTAACTTCATCACCTTGGCCACCAATTCATTGTGGTTGCTTCTCGGCTAAATGACTTCGTCCTTATACTTCTTCTCAACATTTTGAGCAATGAGAGCAACTTCTTGATCCTCGAATGACTTCTGCAACGTCGATGTTGCCTGATTCATAGCCTTTTCCTTTTCCTCATTGGCGACCATGAGCAGCTCAAGATCAACGCCGTACATGTTTTCCATCATGTGAGCTATTTCTTCCATGTACTCGTCATCCACTTCATCCAGACTTTGGCCCATAAAATCGACTACTCCATCAAACTGAGTCATTAAACAAAAGATTAGCTAATCAACTCATGACACGATAAGTAAATACATACACTCAAGGATGTCTTAAACACATTCATCATAAACAGCGCAAACCGCTCCCATTTCTCCCTCCCGCGATTCAACGCTGGGCTCAGTTTACCAATGTAAGGAACAATGTGAGGATAAGCGTCCAATGCCTCCTCTTCTGATAAAGAAAACCCGGGGAATTAGACATGAGGCCCTCTAGCCCCCTGCACTCCACAAATGCCTCATCCAGTGAACACACTAGGACCACTCCTGCGAGCTGCATCTGCAGCCACCACGCGACTTTGCACACCTATAAGCTGTTACCCGCTCCAACATAAGAGACAAGGACAAACTGACGCCTGGCATTAGAACTTACGGGCCTCTATACCTCAATGCGACTCCTCTTCTACCCAACATGCTGTCTATTTGATACATATGCCTTCGAATATTTTTTTTTCTTCTAATTCATGCCCTTATTATTTTGCAGTGTCCGACTCCTCTACTTCTGAGATTTTCTCTTTGCATTTATTATACATGTAGTTACTCATGTTGTCTTCCTTAACTTTTGGTTTATTGTGGCGTAAATTTAGTGTAGTTTATTTTTTCTTTTTAGTTTCAATTTATAATCGATATGTCAGACTAATAAATGTCTGATACGGGTAAGGGTAGAAGTTCCTCGAGCAGTGGCTCGGGTAGTTCAGAGCCAGAGTCTAGTGGGGGTGGTGGTTTGCAGACCACTCGTGCTACACCAGGATCCATCTCTGGATCAGGTAATGCACCCGACGCCAAGGATAGTTTCGATCGCTAAGTCGAGGGACATGATGGCGACATGTCGGTTGTAAACTAAGCGGACAATCAACTATTAAGTGAATCAAAGGCAAACGAGGATGAGGTTGTGCATGTTGCTGTAAGGGAGGAGAAGGTGGAGATCCCTTATACTGATCAAGTTTCGTCGTTGCCGAAGAATTGGGCATTTTATCGCAGGGAGTATGCTATTAGTACGAGATATGACTTACGTCTTCTAAGTAAAAACGAAAGGATGCATACCCCGCCTCCAAGGTATCTTACTGTGTTAATTTGGCAACCGATAAATGGGTTATGCTTTCCCATTTCTGCGCCAATGCATGCTATCATTTGGAGAATGAGGGTCTCGCCTAGCCAACTTGCTCCGAACGCTATAGGCGTGATTGTCTCATTCGTGCTTATGATGAAGGGAATGAATGCTCCCTACGGGCTACAAGAGTTCTTAAGTCTCTTTGAAGTTCATTAGAAATGGAAGGGGCTTATTACCTGAAGGCCGTGAAGAATTACAAATTCTTCTACGTTGGGCAGACCGGCTATGAGAAAGAATGGCAGCAACGGTACATTCATATCAATGAGAGCACTCGCGGGGAATTGGAAAATTTTTGGCATGATTGGGTAGAATCCATGAAGATTAAGGCTCCCCGAGATTTAAGAGGTCTTAGGTGGGGAGAGGGTTTCAAGGATGACCTTATGCTGAATAATTTAGTTTAATATAACGCTGGTAGTCGCAAAGAGAATGCTTAAGGTTGAGGGCTTGTCTTCCATGCCACATACTAGAAATGAAACTATTGGTATACATAGTGGTGTCAAACTATATTCGTATTTGTCTCGTTGTTTGATTTTGAATAAATCTAGTCTTGCAGAATCATTGACTATGGGTCGTCATGCCCAAATGAGTCAGATGCTCCTGGCTGATGTTACATGCCCAAGGTGGTGTCGGTCCTTACCCTTCGAAGAAGTCTCGAGGAAGGAAAGGTCTTCGGAGCTCGTAAGCCTAGACCAAAAATGAGGTCCTTGGCCAGGGCAATGGTCAGGGTGTGCATAGCGAGAGCCAGCCGAAGCGTGGAAACAATCTCTCCTCGATCTATAGAGATGATTGGGTGTCATTGGTGCTTGAGGCCACCGATCATGACGATGTAGTGGACTTGGATGATGAGGTCGAGTGGTCCGCGAACCACCACTAAACTCTGACCCTGAACTACTCAAGCCACTGCTCGAGAAACTTCTACCCTCATCCATATCAACCATTTATTGGTCTGACATATCGATGACAAAGTGAAAATAAAAAGAGAAAGCAAACCACACTACATACGCTACAATAAACGAAAAGTTAAGGAAGACAACACTGGTAACTACAATGTAAATAAATGCAAAGAGAAAATCTCAAAAATAGAGGAGCCTGACACTGCAAAACAATAAAGGCAGAAATAAAAAACAAAAGTTTATTCAAGGGCACATGTATCGAAAGTCTATAAGTATAAATAAACTGGAAGTATCGAAACTCTTATTCGACTCAACTAACTTTCGGGTCACTGATATTTCGAGAAAGAAAAATTTCAACACAAGAGCTAATTTGCCAAAAGTGATCAGAATTTACAAATGACCGTCTCAAGCCTATTACCACCCCTATTTATAAGCGTTGCGCTGGTAATAAATGCCTCTGTCTCGAAGCATACTTTTGACACATTCAAATGAGTCAAAAAATTATTTCGTGACAAAATAAAAAATTAGTTAATTAATAAAAAAACAAAAAAGAAAAAGAGACGGGAGGCATACTTTGAAGCCAATAAATTTCATTTGGCGCCTGATTCTTACGACTTCGGCTCTCAAATGTGGGTGATGCATATTTTAAAGCCAAAAAACATTCGCTACATTACAAAGTCCTCAAAAACACATAAATTAATTTGGCACCTCTCTTTACAGGAATGATTCCCAAATGGGGGACAATGTGGTGTAGGCTGAATCGACTGGCCAAATAATATGGTTTGGACTGGCCTGCCTAATGAAAGGCCCAACGAAAAGGGCATGGCCGTCTTCAATTAAAGTACAGTACAAAGCAGATTATATCCTTAATTTTAGAGCGGGTCGATGGATTTGGTGTTCCTGGAATAAGTCATTGGTTGCAATGGAACATGGTTAGTAAAAACCTTAATAAGGGGTCTATTAGTAGTAGTATTAGGGCTCGTTTAGTTGGGCCTAAACTATTTGGTCATTTTCAACAAGAATTTTAATAAGATCCATAATATTTGGCGAGTATTAAGTTTGGTTGCTTTTAATTCCCTCATATATCGAATATGCACCATTTTCTTATCCCACATTTGGTTATCAATTTTCAGTGTCTATTCATCTAATTCATATAGGAATTGTCTTCTTTGCCCTTCAATGACCCCCTTTCCTCCATAACTTCAGCCAGATCAGTAAAGGTGCCTCACGATCATCAAAAAACACCCCTCTTCCATTTCCCATCATCGAATTCACGATCGCGTGGAGAATAACCGACGGCGAGATTTGGCCCAACCTTCAATTCAATAAAGGTGCCTCACGATCGCCAAAAAACACCCCTCTTCCATTTCCCATCACCGAATTCACAATCGCGTGGAGAATAATCGACGACGAGCTTTGGCCCAACCTTTACCGAAGTTGCTTGCGCTATATCTCACATATAATCAGGTAATTCAGTATATAGTCGGCCGAAAAATTTCTATGATAAAATGCGTCATTGGAATTAGGGTTAAGTTTTGTTCTTATAATGCAGGGGTTTTTGCAATTTTTCTGCTTAAGGCTGTTTTCGAGTAGTTATAAAGATTGTCGTATAGGATTGTGTATTGCTTGTAGTTGTAGAGACATAAATCTCGTATCAATGCTTGCATGTATAGTGTTCATTAGGGGTGGAAATGGGACGGGATCCCGTCTCACGGAATCTTATTCCACGGGATCCCATGTGCACGGGAATGAGAAATCCACTCCCGTTCCCGTCCCGATGTGGACGGGATCCCGCCTACGCGGCATCCCGTTGCTGGCGAGAATAATGGGACGAGATCCCGTCTATGCGGGAATCCCATCGTTGGCGGGATTTCCGTGGGAATACCGCAATTTTTCAGAACATAAATAGGGGAAAAAGTGGGAAAATATTTCTCTACTTTTTTCCCTTCGACAATCGACATTTCCGAATACTTCGTATTAGAAAAATATCTTATTTTTGACATTAACAAGTAATAACTTGTTAACATACGAATCACATTCACAATAAATCATAAAAGCTATTCGCTATCACAAATCACAAAAAAAGGGCGACTCAAAAGGCAAAAATTGTCCAACGATTATACTATAATGTTTTATTTATCTTCTTATACTCCTCTCCTTTTAATTTATTTTAGCAACTAATCCTCAAACCCTCTCTAAATTGCATAGGCACTAGAAATTGGCGGGATTCCCGCCTCCACGGAAACACAAAAATGATTCACGTTCCCATTCTCGTCCCACGGTTGGCGGGAATCCCGTCCTGTTGGCCGTGACAGGATGGGAACGGGATAGAAAATTTCCCATGAAGGAAAATTCCCCCGGGATGGGACGGTTCATGAATTTTCCCGTCCCGTTCCCACCCTTAGTGTTCATAAAGGTCTGTTTTGTATTGATAGGAATTATTGATTGGCAGGATACAAAATTGTGTTCATTAATTTGTGGAAGCAAATTGTATTATGTTTTTGGATGATTTTTCTTGATCACTCATGGCACATACACATTGTTTCCTCTCTGTTTTTTCCAATCAGATTATGTTCGTTGGTGAGATTACGATTCACAGCTGATTCAAATCTACCCAAGGAACAATCAACAATGTCTGGACTAAGTAAGATGATGATATACTTGCATTGACCTTCGTTTCAAATATTAACAAATGCAACCGTTATGATTTAGTTTATTTACAAACTGCCATGTGAAAGACTACATGGATTCACAAGTAATAACAACCAAAATGTCATTTTTATGTATTGATAAGGGTCTGATACAACTTATGTAGCGATACGCCACCGTAACCAACACCCTCGGGATTGGACAAAAGAGGAAGAAATAAGACTAATTGATATTGCTACTGGTCTAAGATTCGATGGCTGGCGTTCAGGACATTCTAGGAAACCTGGATTTTACAACAGGATTTATGCCATAGTGATTAACCTGTTTAACAATGGTGTACATGATGGCGTTAGGGAAATCCAAGTGAAGATCATGAACTGGGAAAGAAAATTCAATATTTTATCAAATTACAACGACTCTCACGGCCACACCTGGATGAACTCATTAACACATTGTCTAATAGTCGTGGATAAATTGGCATGGCAAAACTATATCTTGGTAAGTCAAGCTCCTGGTGAAATAAAACAAAATGATGTGTGAAATTAATTACAGTCCATATCTTCCTACGTGATTATAATTATTTTGACTTCATTTTGTAGCAAGCGCCGCAAATTAGAAGAATGCGCAACATTCCATTTCCTTACTACGATGCACGTAGTACCCACACACTACACGACCATCTGTTAATGGTAAGTTTTAACCGAAAGTACAACTTCGCTGTGTAAATGCTTTTGTCGGAATAGGGGAGTCTACTATATGAATATAATTTAATAATGTGTTTTTATTTGTGATTGGTAGCAGCAATGTTTGGAGTTTAACGAATGCAAATTACATTCACATACGTATCATGCGAAACACCAATTACATACTGTCTTTGTATATCTCTTACTGTTGGAATTATTTAGCCTACTTATGTGGATGTCTATATCTGATAATCTAGGTTGAAAATTCACATTTTGGTAGAGTCTTGGAATCACGTATATATTGGTGCATAGTTACATGTATATTGCTAGCCTTATTTTAACCAAACTTTTATTAAGAAGGGATAATGATTACAGTTTACATCTAAATATTATTCTTTCCCTTCACAATTGCAATAATTAACAACCAAGAAATGGTTAACAACACCCACAACACAAACGTTTTCCTTCGTGCCTCCATTAACATCTTCATTAGCTTGACTTTTTTGGTGTGGTTATTCCTTTTGTTGGTCCACTCGTTAGTAGTTGATTGTACTTCAATTGGGCTCGTTGTCGATCGGTTAGTATGAGAGTTTTCATAGTTGTTTAGCTTCCTAAGCAGCCCCAGAATTATTCTTTTTGCACGCATACACATTGGTGGGTCGTGCTATTCCTTTTTGCCGCAACCGGAATCCTTCGAGTAGTAAAATATCAGGATGAGTTATTATAATAATGTGCCTAAAAATTTAAAGATTTTCTTATTCTTACTTACCCCGTTGAACATGCATTTGAAGTAGCGACGACCTGAATCATCCTCGCCCCAATGCGTCTTAAGAATCATATGCTCCCCACAAAAACATGCTCTGTGTTGGATAACCTCCCCATAGTGAATAAATGTTTCTGCATTAGATCTTGCGGATGAAGTGCCACGTTGACTCATTTTACAAATACCTTGTTAAGGTTTTTAATTTTTAAGATAGACAATTTTTTTGAAAGGTAATTATCTGTGAGAATTGTGTGAAATTTGCTTTTCACATAAGTGGAATCTGATAATTGAACCAACATTCATATATGTAATTCACCTTGGATTTCCTTTTTTAAGTTTTTTGGCAGAGCTGGTGCAAAATGCAGATTCTTGCCTAAAATAATGGGATTATGTTGACATTCATTTGAGCAAGTTGCCATGTAATTCCAATTTCACCACATCATATCAGGGGACATGTGATAATGGAATTAGGTGGGATGGAGTGCTTTAGTTGGCCCTTCCATATTGTGATTGATCTATATATTTTTTTTTGGCAGAAATGTCAAAAATGCCCGTTATCTTTTGTCAACTTTAGTTTTTGCCCTTTGTCTTTTTAAACCGTCGAAAATGCCCGCTATCTTTTACAAAAATGTCTGATCCACTGTTTGTCTGCCAACTCATAAAATCGTGTCCTACGTGACAAAATCGCGTCCAATGTGGCAAATTCTTTTATTACACCTGGAATCTTAAAAATTAACAATTAAAATACTTAAAAAAAAACTTGAAAAAAAATGGTCGTCTCTCGCGTCACTACCCCTACCCCCACCCCCGCGACACCTGGAGGGGACTGTGGTGGTGGCATGGGTGGGGGAAAGTGACTGGGGGTGGAGGTGCGCCAACGGGTGACTGTGGGGGTAGAGGTGCGCCGACGGGTGACTGTGGAAGTGGAGGTGCACCGACGGGATTTGGGTTGGGGGGGGGGGGGGGGGTGGGTGGGTGGAAGAGACGACCCTTTTTTTCAAGTTTTTTAATTGTTAATTTTTAAGTTTTTTTTTTAATTTTTTTTAAGATTCCAGGTGTAATAAAAATTTTTGCCACATAGGACACGATTTTATGAGTTGGCGGACAAACAGTGGATTGGGCATTTTTGTAAAAGATAGCGGGCATTTTCGACGGCTTAAAAAGATAAAGGGCAAAAACTAAAGTTGGCAAAAGATAACGGGCATTTTTGATATTTCTGCCTTTTTTTTTTGTTAGATGCTTTCAATGTATTATTTTGAAATATGTTCAATTATTTGTCATCTACCTTGCCACAACCCCTTTTATATGTACATCTTTCAATTATTAGCTGGCATAATTGGAGAAGTAACAAAACAAATACTACACTGTTTAATAGTCAATCATGGCACTCACTTAAAAAATCACGTGAATCATACACTGTTTGAAAATAAGAGAAAATCCACTAATTTCTCCGCATAAATAAAATATATTCGCTTCTCATTAGCATTGGCATATAACTCACTTACCCCGTAGTATCAGGAATTTATTTGGAAAAAAGATGTCCACTACGATTGATCCATTTCAACAAGCCTTATTTTATACTGATATATGGAAAGACTACATGGATTTATGTTTCATAATAAAATTAGGAGATGAGGCTGATCGTGTGGGTGTACCATTAACGAGGGGTTCAAGAACGTGCATTTTCGCTGCCCGTGACGAGGTTAACACACGTTGGTGTAAACGGTTTATCAAACCTTTCTGCCTTCACCGTTTTGAAAAGCTCAAAGATCGATTTTTGACATTCAAGGCATTACAAGCAATGCATGAATTCACGTACGACGAACCTAACAATATTCTACTGGGAGAAAATGAAGTTTGGGACACCCTATGCATGGTAATACTTTAGAAATACATGCATTATATATATATATAATAAATATATATATATATATATCATTAAATAGATACTAACATACCCTCTTACTTGAAGACGAAGGAGTTAGTCGTGGCTTATCGCCATCAAGGTGAACCGTGCTGGGAGTATCTTATAAAAATCTTCGGCAAACCCGAACCAATCCCCCATTTCCTTAATCTAGATACTATCATGATATTGTCTGACACGGATGGGTCATCAATAGGTACAACACTTGCGATGTACTCTTTTTGCTAATTATTATATACTAGTCGTTTGTCTTCCAACCGTTTTGAAATATAATTTTTTTTTCTCCTTTTCGTTTTTTTTATTAAAGGTAACCGGCCAAACCGTCGTTACCGGGGGAATTTGACATCCAATAGAACTAACGTGGTTCAGCCTCGACCAGCATATACAAGCAATTCGGTTTTCGATTATCCAAGCAGACAAGATTCTAAAACAGCGTACTATTCGATGGAAGCAGAACCAAGCTCTGAAGCTTCTTCTACTTGGCGTGACCTTTCGCCAGAAATCTAGGGCTAGTTTTATAATTTATCAATTATAAAATTATGCCACAATTATCTACAAAACCCTCTACATAAATAAGGATGCATTTAATTAAATTCTGGAGGGATCATATGTTACTAGTAAGTCCTATGAGAAAGATGTAATCTCAATGTATTCTAATTATGCTGTGCTGCTTACGTGCTGAGTTATTTATAATAAAATAATTCTCAATTTATGGTATATTTCTTTATTCAACTAAGTTTTGTATAATAACTAGTCACTACATGTGAGCGACACATATTTCATGCCCTACCATATAAGTGTCGACATGAAAAATCAATATTTTTATTAAATTTGCATGTCCCCACGATATGGTGGAAGTATAGGGCCTATCAAGGACGCATGCTGCAAATTTTTTTTTTTGTCTACGCATTCCTCAAACCTATATATATGGTTGTTTCATTTCATACTACATAATACACCAATGGGTAATTACTTATCAAAATTCTCATTAAAATTATTATCCAATGGAAGGAGGTTGGGGTTATGCAGTTTGGGTCGCCGAGCACGACCGAGAGTTTGTGCGCGAACTAATGTTTAGTCGTAAATTCGCATCGCTTCACAAAGAGGAGGTTGTTGCGCCAGTCCTTAATACAATTCTTTCCATTTTGTCGACAACGTTTAATCAACCTTTCAACCTAAACGCACTTAAAGAGCGATTTGTTGCATATAAAGGTCGTTATGAATTGTTTGTTTATGTACTAGGCTTCCCTTTCGTTAAATACCATCTGCCAACCAATACAGTAACAATGCCTGCACAAATCGCAACCTCTATAAGTCATGTACGCGATCACGTGAAATTACTTGAATTAAGTTTGTATTTTTTTTAAATTGTGAAATTACGGGGTCTAATATTATTTATACTCATGTCAACTCAAATGTCGATCTACTAATATTTGTCTAATATTTTTTATATATAATTGTTGTAGTTTAACCCAAGGGCTTCTAGGTTTTTCCATCAAGGCAAACAGTTTTACGAAGAGTTCAAGTTTTTGTTTGATGTTCTGGTTGAATACTTCCATGACGTGCGTGATTTGACAATAGATCGTATTATGTATATATATGTGTGTCGGTTACAAGGGAATAATCTAATAGTACAACGAGTCTATCTCAAATCAGGCCTACACTAGGTATCTGGTGTAGACTTGGTCCAGAACCTGTTGCTCGAGGTCGGGGCATCACCAAACTACCCGCTGACGCTACGTCGGTGATGAGCATCGAACGTATATCATAGATGAGTCACGATAAGATATCGGGGGTGAGTCTCGATGTGATATCGGTGGTAAGTCTCGATGTGATGTCGGTGGTGAGCCTCGATGTGATATCGGTGGTCAGGTCGTCATAGAAGTCTGAGTGAGGACGTGGACTAAACCATGTCGGGTACTTATGTCGGGTATAATGTCGAATATTGCTATTCGATGTGATGCGGGTAAACCGAGGTGAGAAATTAATTGCTTTTCTCAGTGTGCGGGGCGGGATATTTATAGGCGCGGCTGGCCTATATCGAATCCTATATTCAATATCATATCGGGGTTGATCCCCGATATCCTCGTTTATTGGTCGTGGCCCACAACGGGCCCAAATTCTAGAAACCTCCATATCATGTAGTCCCCCAATTTGGAGATTATTATTCTAGGGATAAGAATTCGCAAATTTAATTTTGAATTTTTGGGTTACTTGTACCCCACGTCACCCCAGTTCGAAGGACGGAAATCGAAAATGTGGGAAGTGCACTTGGAACTAGTTTTGTGCGGTTCCCCAGTGCAGTTACCGAATTGTATAAGGTCCTCGTTTGAACTCTAAGTTGTTTACAACACGCGATCTTGCAAATACAAATACAAGAATTTAAAGAGTACGTGTCTTGTTTGTACGGTGAACTCATTTCGAAAGTCATATCGAATATGAGTTTCGATGTAATCCCCGATATGGCGAATTTAATGTTGCGGGCTCCAACTTTTGTTTGTTTATAAAAGTCGGTCCCTGCTGTGTCATTCTTCACTATTTTATCGCCCCGTGTTGTCACTGTCGGAACTACGTCGAATTTGATGTCGGTAACTTTCCCCGATATTTTTTTCGATCTCGGTTTCGATCTATATTTCGACATTGCTTTGATATTTGGCGTGTTTCTGCAATAAGTCGCCTTCATTGTTTTGCCTAAGGATGGTGCGTGGTAAAAAATCTCCAAAGAAGAAACTTGTTGTATCGCCGCAGTATTATGAAGTTGGCCCTGTTAGGCGAAATGTTGTCGTCGTGTCAGGCGATGAATCTTCTGACTCTGAAACTCTTGCGAGGGATGCGTCATTAGATGATGGTTTGGTGCAAGTTTCTAGAATTTCCGCCAATCTACGGTTATCCCGAATCCGTCTTCATGAACGAAACTCTCGTTTCTCTGATAAATATCTCGTGATGCAGTCAAATATTTATGGTGGCAGTGTTATTGTTGGAGATCGCGCTGCCATAGCGGAAGGTATTCGGTTAGAAGAGGATAGGATTAACGCTATGACTGTGGATCATGCTTCCCATCAACGTATGGCTGCTAACCTTCCACGGGTCAAAGTGACTCTGCCGCCAGAAGGCGCACCAGCTAATTATTGGCACCCTCGGGCTCGGGCTCGTTTTGAACGGTCGCAAATGGGGCTTGGGGAAAGTTCTCATTCTGAGCCGCATCATTTCGCGGTGTCGCCCGGTGCCGGGGGTGAGGAGCTCGATCCTGAAGGGTTAGCACCATTTTCTGGTGTTAGCGAAGAAAGTATTAATGAGGTTCCCCCTGTGTCGGCCGCTCCGAGCTCGTCTACTTTGGCCCCAAGGCGTACCGCGGCACCTCCTGGTAATACTGATACTGAGAAGCCATCTAAAAGTAGGGCGCCATTGAGAGAAGATTACTCTTTTGTACGTGATCCCCTTTCGAAACAGTTAATTATGCGGATTGGGAATAATAATATCCGTGAAGAGGATGCTATCCGAGGCTTGGAAACTATTTATGGAAATTTTGATCCTTCTGAGTTGTGCCGAGATCTGGGGGTGGAATTAGCATCGCGCATATGTATGATGTTGCTATATACAGTAAGGAGCTTGCCCTGTTGTTTGTTGGTTGTTACTAATGTTCATCCTTCATGTTTTGTACTAATGATTATTCATTTCCTTGGCAGTTTGGGCATACGTTCCACGAACTGTGCAGAGATTACATGCTGCTTGGGGAGGTGCAGACTCGTCATGACGCTTTGGTGAAGGAACTGCGCGCGATGATTGCGCGTAGCGAGATTAGTCGCGATCGGGCTAACAGCCGGGCGCGTGCTGCTGAGACTTAGAAATGCATTGCTCGTGGTGAAGCATGGAAGGCATTAGTCGCTGAAGAAGAGATGAAGAAGGAACTGTGTAGAAGCCATGCTGAGACCCAACGCTTGCGTGCCAGTAATCTTAGGTTAGAGCGTGAACGCAACGCTTATCGAGAGTTCCTCGAAAACTTGGAAATTTAGAATGCGAAATTACTCGAAACTTTAGCTCGCAACGGGGTAATCGTATCTTCCCCCATAACAAGACAGGTGTTGGTGGCTCTAAATGGGATAGTGATTTTAATGTCGAAGTCACTGCTCCAGCGCATAGCTCCCCCCCATCATATGGTGGTACCCCCATTGGTGCTGATATGCATGGGACTATCGAGCCTTATGGCGGAAGGGTGCCCGGCTGGGCTATCGCAGGACCGTACGTTAGGGAAAGTTATAGGGTCCTCCGTGCGATGCGGTATTCCCGGTTGTCACCTGATCCAGAAAGTAGTAGTCCGAAATGGAATAAATATCTAGAGGTTTTGTCTCCCTGGGGAATGGATGAACTCGCTGATGATATTTGTGCCGAGCCCTAGAAGTTCCCAAAATTTGAAATGAATGTATCCGGGCTTGGGCCCTTTCATCGGAAAGATATTCGGGCTGAGTTATTCACTGATCTTGAGAATAACGAGTTTCTTTATGATATGTAGTTACGTTGTCAGCTAGTGAGATTTTTTGATATTGTAGCAGTTATTTCCTCGGGAAAATTTTTCTATGGAAAGTGTGCCCGGTGCCATTGGCTGAAAGCCGCTTTTAAGATGTTTTAATGAAGGGTGTTTATTTGCAGAAATCTTACCTTGTGCAATTCTTTCTGTGATCATGAATATTCTATCCTTGTCGTGTAGTAGTTGTGATAGGCTGGTGATTGTCTGGCGCCATTGGCATGGGGTTGCCTTGTCCTTGGTAGATGACTTGTTACCACTCATGGGTGAGAGCCCTCTCGTTATCACGGGGTATGCTTTTCTTGTCGGTGGGTGTCCATCCCGTTATCACAGGGTATGCTACCGTTCAAATGTTTAGGGTCGACCCCGTTATCACATGGGATATTCTTCTTGTGGATAGGGGCCCATCCCGTTATCACATGGAAACCGCTACCGTTCAAATGTTTAGGATTGACCCCGTTATCACAGGGGATATTCTTATTGTGGATAGGGGCCCACCCCGTTATCACAGGGAACCCACTATCGTTCAAATATTTAGGATCAACCCTGTTATCATATGGGATATTCTTTTTGTGGATAGAGGCCCATCCCGTTATCACAGGGAACCCGCTACCATTTAAATGTTTAAGATCGACCCCGTTATCACATGTGATATTCTTTTTGTGGATAGGGGCCCATCCCGTTATCACAGGGAACCTGCTATCGTTCAAATGTTTAGGATCGACCCCGTTATCACAAGGGATATTCTTTTTGTGGATAGGGGCCCATCCCGTTATCACAGGGAACCCGCTACCGTTCAAATGTTTAGGATCGTCCCCGTTATCACAGGGGATATTCTTCTTCGATGACCCGTTACCGCTCATGGGTAGGAGCCTTTTCTTCGTCGATGACCCGTTACCGCTTATGTCGGGTATAATGTCGAATATTGCTATTCGATGTGATGCGGGTAAACCGAGGTGAGGAATTAAATGCTTTTCTCAGTGTGCGGGGTGGGATATTTATAGGCGCGACTGGCCTATATCGAATCCTATATTCGATATCATATCGGGGTTGATCCCCGATATCCTCGTTTATGGGCCGTGGCCCACAACGGGCCCAAATGCTAGAAACCTCCATATCAGTGCGAGTCCTACATTCGCCCACACCTTATCAATCGACCGACGTTGAATTGATTCCGCATAGTGCTTTTCAGAACGAGGGCGATCTTCGCAAGGCAATGATCTATTGTGGAATATATAACGAATTTTACCGAACTACATAACATTTTAGTATATCATATACTTGGACAGATCGGAAGGGTATTTGGTGTACTATTGATTTTATTATAACTGCCAATTTGGTTTTCCCTATTTTCTTTGCTATGTAACAATTTATCATGTACCATGTCCTTTCATAGTGATTTTTATTTGCCATACATGTTTTTCAATATATTGTTTTATGTAACTGTATATATTCTGTATACTAATCAAATTTTATAACCACAATGCTACGGCACCAAATGAGGTGTATCTTTATAAAAAATTCCCTTTAGTTTTATTCCTATTACAATATGAAAAATGATATAACCCGTTAACAGTAACTTAATATATGAATCCACATAGTACGGGAAATGATATCAATCTAATATCCACTTGCCATGCATAAATCATGTTACCAACCCTCTCCATAAGCATATTGGGGATTATTTATTGTTAAAAAGTGGGTAGTTTCTTAATTTTTGATGTCATTAGTTGTTGATTGAAAATATAAAATTGAATTATTCATTTTATAGGGAAAGAACTGCATATTAGGCCTGTACATATTTTATTGACGGCGAAATTACTATTTTTTCTAATTATTACCTTCTACAATTAGCTCTGTTACATTAAATAATGTGTAAGGTAATGAGTAAAAAACACTATACATGTTACAAATCTCCTCTACTTAAACCGTCATATTTTTGCATGGGTTAATGGAAGGAGTTCAAAACCATTTTACACACAGTAACACATTTTTGCAAAAGTCCTTTGTTGTAGCAAAAAATTTTGCTCGGGAAAATGGAGTTCGAAATGAACTACAAAGCCACGTTGCAAATTCCCAAAGGTATCGTGTTTTGGGGAAGGAATCAATTATGAATGTTTGTCGATGAGTTGGTCGAGGCACGTCGCTACATGGAGAACATGGATGCCGCGGTGATCGATCGGGTTCTGGAAGTCATCACAATCGTCATGACCTATACATTCAAATGTCCATACACGAAGCAATTTTTTCGGCTGCGCTATGAACTACTCCGTGATCGCTACGAACTCTTCAAAGAGGTACTTGAGTTTTCAATGGTGGAATGGGATCCCGATACCAACGTTGTGTCTATACCTTCCATGGTCATAATGGCCATGAAGTATGTAAGAAATCAAAACTCTATTTTAAATTAGTTCAATTTACATTTACTAGTTTCCGTACAAATGTCGAACCATATTTAAAATAAACACAATTATTCCATATCTCTCAAATATTGTTGTCTTATAGGGAAATCCGGCGTTGGCGAGGTATATCTACACCGGGGAACCATTATGGAACAACATGTCATTTTTGTTTGATTTCCCTCAACTTTGGGAGAATGATCCGCGTTTTATAGTGCCAACTCGCAACAATGGTTTATTTGAGCTACCACAGAGTTTTCCAATTTGTGACACTCCCTTTGTCGACCGTGTGCACAATTATGAATACAAAAAGCTCTACAACACCATTGCGCTTATGGGGTTTTAGTTATTTAGCCTCCCCACGGTCCATAATGCTATTCTATTTCGCTATTAAGTATTTCATATGTAACGGTTTGTTCGGATTCTCTTATACCGTTCTAATCCCGACAACATATATGGTTTTTGCTTTCGTGTTAGATAGGCTGGGCATGTTGTTGCCTTTGAGACTTTTGTAATATCCCAATATGGCCTGTTCTGGTTACAAAAATGTCGGCCATTTTATCAGGTCGCATATGTTGTATATGTTATTTTGTAATACTGCCTATTAAAATTATTATGTATGATGTTTGCGTGTAACAATGTAGTCATTTAGTTCATATTAAATTATAAACTACTCTACATTTTTTGTGAGACAGAATACTTCAAATTATAGTGCACAAAACCAACCTTGACATTGCACATAATATTAGACAAACCCAAATTACACAATCTAACGCATTGTTTAACAAGGCAACCACACAACAACAACAAACAAGGAACTTGTCGCATCTCGTGACCAAGATGTGCATTGAAACTCTAAATTACATTCACATAAAACATCATAACAAGGAAAATATAGCCAACTACAACAACAACAAAATGGATGTCCCCTAATCCAACCGTTGTCTTACATATCATAAGTTCATAACCTACGTATCGTGAAATAATTTGCAAACTACATATTAGCCGTTAACAAAGCTCGTCAATTGAACCAAAACAAGTCAAAATGTTCAAATTACGCAGCCATTACGTGAAAATAATTACTCGTCGAGCGAAACTGGCTCATCAACAGTTCTGGGCTGGCCATTAGGATAAGGAACAAACCCCCAAGAGCCAGATAAGTCTTCGAAAATGGGATACATAGGCAGACCCTTGTTTAATCGGAAATACAGTCCACTCTCAGTCTCCTACATCAAAGTGCATCAAACAATAAATACCAAATGATATTATTATCAATACCGGCCAATAATACTTAACTAAGTTAAATTGAATTACTTTAGTTAGATGATAAGCAGCAGTGGTGGTGTAACTACCATCTTCTCCAAGGACAACACCTGGTAATACACACAATTTTTTGAAATCATGTAGCCTCTGTGCAAGACCCACAATTCGATCACGAAGGACTCTAATTTCAAAATTCGGCGGCAGGTACTCGGATTTTTCGATTACAAAAGAGAGGATGTTGATAATGCTGTCCTCGTCGTCAATTGCTTCGACGTCGGGTAGATTTTTGATCATGAGTATCATAACTTCGACTTCGGTGGCGAGGCTCCATTTGTCCCGACCGAGCATTTGTCGGATGTGGTCATCCCTTGTCCATTTCTAAATATATAACAACGAATAAAATTGTAGCATTTTCTTTTAGAACACGATAATACATTCTAACATAAATACATGCAAATAAGGATCACCAATTTCATTATACTTTAAAAATTACCTTTCGACCGATTCTCTTGTCAGTCGACGCTTGCATTTCAATGGTACACTTCGGCGGTGGGACTTCATGGACAGGCAGGGAACAAAATTTATCAACAACAACCTGATTATATTCCTCCGCCTCGACCTCAGTCGCGATTTCGTTGGTGTTCATATTTGACTAGTTAAACTAACGATGATTTGCAAAGTTGGCGGCCAAAAACCATGTAACCCTAGTATATTTTGTTGTATATTAGGTTTGGTTGGGCCTATTAGGGCAGCATCATTTTTTTCCTGATTTGTGGGTTTGTTCGAGTGGACCGAGAAGGTATGTGATTGTCCAAATTGAGAAGCGACATATATTATTCTTTGATCAAATGCATTAATTTCTTATTGCATGGGGTGTAAGTACTTTACCTAAACCTTAATTTATATTATTGCATTATAAAAAAATTTAAAAGTTGTAGATATTTTGGCAATTAGGGGAATATTTGACAAGTAAATTGGACCATCAAATATAATAGTGCAAGGCATATATCACAAATTGACCAGTTACTTAATTTAATGAATTTCACGTTTCATAATAACGTTTACTCCTCAACCGATAAGGCTAATATATGACAAATTACATAAGTTTATTTAAGATCCGAGGATTATGATGCATTTAACAAATCATAAAGAGCATTTTTTTTAATGAAATGCTTCAAATATAAAAATATTTTTACTCTAAATATTACATAAAATACAAAGTTCTAAATTAATACGACATTATCCGATCCACAGTAGAATTAGTAATTAAACCACAATGTTAAAGGATACTAGGTACAAAAATAAGTATTCTATTACAATAGCACAAAAGACATTACACATAAGCATGTAAGAAATTCACACTCTCACATGTCAGCTATAACTTATACCAAAATAAATTATGCAACATTGCCAGACAAAAAGAAATATGCTACTGGCATTGGAAAGGCCGAATATTTAACTAAACCTTCATTTGCAAGCTTCTGAACGAGTATTGGAGTTTTATTCCGCGAGTATACTCCTTACAAATTCACTCCGCCCTTCCGTGTCTAAACTAAAGAACAGAGCAACATGGGTTTGAGAGGATACAATCTTCTTCGCCGCTGGAATCCTAGTGGTCATGGTAAAGTTTGGCAAATCTTGAAGTGCAACGAATATAAGAGTTACATGTGGGTCAATTTCTTTAAGTGGCCGAATAGCACTAGATAGTTCTGAAATTGCAACCTCCGTCTTTTCCAGGGAGCTACTCACTTTCAACAACAAGTCGTCATCGACTCCAGCTGAGCGTACCTTACGCTTTTTGATGCCAGATGCTTTCCAGGGCCCGCAACCTTCCGAAAGTGGGGTGGCAGATGTCTCATCGACTGCCTCTAAGGTCAAGTCTTCTAGGCCAGTAGTGGGCTCATTAATACTCGGGTCGTAGTTTGGTAGTGGCATAGGATTGTTCACTCGTTTTTTTGTAGCATTGAAGTCAATGGCATGATCACATGTGCCTTTGGAAAAGCCAAACATTATATCCCAGTCATCAAATTAAGGGAAATGTTTGGTCTTCATTTTATCCAGTTCAGGATTAACCATAATAATTATAAAAGGACATAAACGTTAAACAATGATCAACTAATTTTGGTAAATATTGTAGTTTAATTGGAAGTTATTACCTTAATGATTGCTTCCCAGATTTAAGATCCTACAATGGTGATTGTGTGGGAAAAAGGGTCCAAAGCGATGAAGTTACTCCCAGTGCCGCCAATTAGCCTAGATAAAGCACCATAGTCCTTGCGTAAGCCGTCATCTTGGAGATGACATGGGGATCTCCTTGCACATCACTATTGGGGACCATATTCTTAATGTGGAGAGCAACCTGATTATTAAATCCAGGTTTCCATCTGTTGCCCGACTGCCGCCCCTTAATAATTAGTTCCTTCACGACTTCTATCAAAGCCCCCCTCCTCTATAGTACTCCAATATTCGCGGCAAAACATTCCTATTAGTTTTTTTTGATTTTGCCTTTCTTGCTACTGACCGTTTGTTCCATTTGGAGGGGGGAAAATAAGTTAATTTTTTCACAGTAGAAATAAAGGAATAGAGACAACAGATTGCAGTAATAATAATATATTTTCCAAAATAATTAATAACTATATATTAATTGCTGGAAGACTCATGAGAGTTAGAAACTACAAAATCTAATAATGTGTGTTACAAGCATTTTCAAGAACACTGGATGTACTAAACCATAGCAATGTAGGCGCAATAGCTCACAATGGAAAATATATAAAATTCAAACTAACAATGAACAATTTTTATGTTGGATGTCCATTATAAATGGTTGTTCTTATTAAATATATATTAGAGATGCTTAAAAAATAACATTTACTTCCCTGAAGTTAGCATGAATATCATTAGTATATAATTTAAGGGCACCTGTGTTGACATTGTGGCTGTAATAATAAATGGAGTATAGTGTACAAATAAGAGCATAGTTAAAAAAATGATAATAAATAAGAGATAACAGACTCCATAAATGTCCCACACAATTGCACAATAAGTAGCACCTTTCAGATGATTAAGTTACATAATATTCAGAAAAATAAAAAGTTAAAATTACAAATAAATTAAGTGGCAATTACAATAGAGTTACTAACATCGTTCAAAAGCACAGGTAGATAATAGGTTAGGATTATGTATTGCAAGCATTAGTAGTGTTACAATCTAGTTTGTTTGACATCTCAATTTCTCATTGTTAAACATTTTCCTCGATATATTATTATGCTTGTTGTGCCAGACATTAGTGTGGACTACTGTGTCGATGCATTCGGTTTCATCATGTGGCCCAAAGACAAGTTGTTCACCGCTAGCTTCAAGGGGGTCTACTTCCATGTGCAGCCGAATGAAGTTATGCAACAATGCACACACCAGAACTATGGTGCACTTTGAGTTAACAAAGAAATGTGTTGGATGATCTAAAATATGCCATCAAATCTTCAAGAGTCCAAACGCACACTCAATTACGTTACGGGCTTTGCTATGCTTCATGTTGAAAAATTCCTCACGATCAACTGGACGATTCCTACCCGTACTCCACTCATTCAAGTGATACCTCCTACTCTTGAAAGGTGCTAAAAACTCTTCGCCATTCATATACCCTAGGTCATAAAGATAGTATTGTCCTGCCCAAAAAATGTATTATAATTAGTCATTTTTGTTCTTTATATGAATTTATGAAAATACCAACTATTATAGGGAATTCTACTTACCGGCAGGAACCTCCAGTCCTCCCGACCTCACTAAAGCCTCTCTGAGAACCATACTGACTGCGACGAGCCCTTCCCATCCCGCAAGGATATAAATATATTTTTTATTAGTATCACAAACTCCTAGCACGTTAGTTGAGACAAATCCTTTGCGTGTACGGTAACGTTCTTTATCGATCAGAGGGGTGTGAATTGCAATATGCGTACCGTCTAGTGCACCTAGACACCCCTATTACGTATTCAATCAAGATAAGTTGATTAGTATCCTAATTAAAAAGGGAAGTCCAAGTAAGTAATTAAACAATTTATAATTCTTACCGGAAACACTTTCCACCTCTCATTAGTACAATATGTGGTAACTGGTGCGGGGGTTACCAATAGAAGGCCGGAGATCTTGATCAAGGCATCCATTGTTTTATGAAAATAATGACTTACGGTTTGACAAGATCTTTTAAAGTTAAATCTGACAACACGGTTCTTATCGTGATGGGCTAAAGTTTGCAAAAAGACTGCAGCCATCTCTTGGACATTAACGTATTTACAACTTGCTAAACCACCACCATGTTCTAGGAGATAACACAACTTGTGGAAGCTGTTCCTATCCATGCGTAGAATGTTAACTCAATCTTTATCATTAATGTGTACAAAATCTTTCATATGGTCTACTTGTTTTGGTACCCTACCAAGCATGCTATAAGAATAACCTCTTTTACGTTTGTTTCTCTCAGTCACACGTCTCCTCGCAAGCAAGCAAGTAATCAACACCAATAATAATCTAAGTCTTACCAAAACTAATTGAGCGGAAGCAATGATAGTGGCATGTGCTATAAGATCCATCCTAAAAATGTAATCCTATGTAGAGTTCAGGAAACAGTATGTTAAAAAAGAGAAAAACATAAACATATGACGACAACCAATCAGTTTGTTAATAACTAGTACACATGCCAAAAAACACACTACCATGTTGAGATACCAAAATTAAATATGAACAATAACATCCACAAACCAGACCAACTTCAAAACCTCAAATTAACAAAGATATGCACACATCTGTATAGACACATATCATTGATACCATTAATATAACCACAAATTCCAACCTTGATGTACAATATACATATGAATAACCAAAGTGTATACTGGTTTCAGGCATAATCCGAATGCATTTTATACTAGTTTCCAATGAACCAAAATTATGTTTTTATCTAATTGAAATTGTAAGTAAATTATGAAACACCAATCAATAAATACACCCTACTGAATGTAATTATTTACTAAACATCACTGGATATTCTAAGATGAATAGAAATAGAGTAGTAATAGAAATACCTGAGAAAGTGATGTCAAACAAAAAGTGAAGCACAAATTAACTCGATTTTATAAGTAACTGCCTCAATGAATGAATCATCGCACCGCCAAATATGTACATGAAAGGATTAAATATGTGTTACAAAAATTAATATAATTTGATTCAAATTGAGTGTACCCCAAACAGAAATTAGTTCCCCAAATACTTCCTAACTACTGAAATTGGGGAAAAATGTTACCTGTAAGGATGAGTAGCCTCCAAACTAACAAATTAACGCCTGCAAAATGAAATTCAAACTTCACGATGAGAATCGATCAAATTTTAAAAGCCAACTAATTGTACACTGGATCGACCAAGGTACCATACCTTTACGAAATTTGAGAGCCACCAACAAATTCTCAATACCCTATTAAGCAAAACAGAGAATATGTGATACATCAATACAAGATCTAGGGTTTTTTTTTTCCCGAAACCTCAATCAAACAAAAAAGATGGGTCTCGATGGAAACTGGCTACACTGGATGAACATAAATTACCTATTTTTGCCATCAGGTGGAATCGGATTGTATGGACGACGAAGTGAACTCCTAGGATTTATTTCACGATGTGGAGAATGTGTAAAGAGGAAGTTGAGTCTGCTGATATTTTGATTACACCTTCCACGTAATAGAGACATTAAGGTAAGGGGTGTTTTGGATTTTTCACATACAATAAAAAAACCCATTGTAGAAGTCATTTTTTAAAAAACTGCTCGTCACCCCCGTTTCAATCAGTGCTTGAGTCCCGGGTCATTCATATTGAATATGAATGACCCAAAATTAAGTATGGACAACCAAACTTAAGGCCAAACTTGACATTATTTTGTAGTTTATTTATTTCCTAATCTTATCAAAAAAAAACCAAACTTAAGGCAACACTGTTCAAGACTAAATCACTCAACCAAATGAGCCCTTACGCCATACAATACAATACCATAACGCTGCCGTAGTAGTGAAAGTTGAAAAGACAAATGAAATGGCCGCCACTTACTTGTAAAGGACGGCTTCCACAAAATAACCACACACACAGTCTTTACTTAGTAACCCAGCCAGCAGCTGGCAACTAAATTGTCCTTTGGTAAGTTGTTCCGTTGACCTTGGACTTTTCAATTCTAGTCCCAAGTCCAACTCTCACTTTTAGTTTGTTACTCCTCCCAATAAATGTGAAACCATGTATGTGTGTGGGTTGCTGAGAGACAGACAGAGAGAGAGAGAATTCTGGTAAAAGGGTAGTTACTACTATTCATTTGTGCTTTCTTTACTTGTTGAATAAATAAATAAATAAATAAATAAATAAATAAATTTTGTGTGTGTGAGAGAGAGATGGTAAAATTGGTAGTAAAAAGGAAGAGCAATAGCAGCAGTTTGTTGGATTTGTTGAAGGAGTTAATTTCAGAGCAGCATCCTCTTGTTGTTCCAGTTGCAATTCCTTTGTTACTTTTCCTTTGGGCCATTGAGAAATGGTTTCTCAATTCACTCTCCTATTGGATTCTCCTCTTCCTTGCTGTTTGGGCTACTCTTCAGGTAACCAACTAACTAACTAACTAACTTGATGATGATGATTGTCTTATTTTCTAGATAGAAAGTCAACTGAATAATAAAACCCTAGAAATGAATACATACATACATACATACCTTTATGATGAGTTATTGACACTTTTTCTTCAGAAATTATTTCATTTCATGCATCCGTTGTTGTTGTTGTTGTATTGCTGGTTGTGATGGGGGTGGTTATTTTCTAAATTTTAGGAAAACGTATTAAATCTGGATTGTTAAACGTCACCGATATAAACTAAACGGATGTATACAATGATTTTTCCTTTCCTGTCTCTCATTTTAGTATGGAAGTTACCAACGCCGGAATATAGTCGAAGACTTGGAGAAGAAATGGATGCAAATGACTCTACGGACATCGGTAGCTTCTCTTTACCTTGTTGTATCTTCTCATATCTTAAGATTGACTGACTAAATACTAATAATACTCTGCCGGATGGGATCGCGCTCTCTCTGCAGCAAGTAACTCCCTTAGAACACTGCCAATGGCTCAACAAACTATTAATTGAGATTTGGCCTAATTATCTCAGTCCAAAGCTTTCTTCAAGGTTTGCATCCATCGTTGAGGTAACTATTCTTTTCTACTTATTACTAATGGAATAGCAGCATTGTTATGCATTTGTTGTGATCAAGTTATGAAATAAAAACGCATTAGTGAATTTGCATTGGTTTGTCAGTTTACACTTTAGCTGCTGGTGTATCGACTGAAACTAGATAATTTTAGTATGGTATTTGGGACTCAGCTTGTGCTCTGAGTTACAGTAGAAATGAGGCTATATTGCTACTTGAAACCCATGTATTTTACATATTCTGACTGTTAATCCTGCTTTTGGAAATGGAAAATTTATAGTATTTCATCATTCTTGTAAAATCAGAGTTGAGCTGTACTATTTTCTATCCCCAGCATTATTGGGAGATACAAAACTTTGAAGCAACTTATGCCAAAAGATTTTATTTGATACATGGATAACTTATACCACCTTAATTTCAAGATTTTGTTGGTATCCTTCTATAAATCTTCTTCCATCTCGAGGTTTGTCAAATATCTAGTTTCCACACTTACATTTAATTGTTACACACTCCTTCTCCTGCCTTAAAGAGTAGTTTCTAGCACACACTGAAAAGGATTCTGCTCTCCTGTGGACTGCGTTCTTATTACATCTTAACACAGAGAAGAGGCCTATCTATATAATCTATGGACTTGGTTTATTAGTTTTATCTGCTTTACTTATCCCCTTCTCTATGCAGAGGCGGTTGAAGCATCGTAAATCCAAGCTAATTGTAAGTTGCTTTATCATTTTTTTGCAAGGATTTACATGAACTGCTTAAGTATAAAATAATAACTATATATGCTTATACGTTTGTAGGAAAAGATTGAGTTACAAGGATTCTCACTTGGTTTACGTCCTCCTATATTTGGCCTGCATGGGACCCGCTGGGCATCATCAGGTGACCAGGTTCGATATTTTTTGTTCAATTGTACTTTTGATAATATTTTGGTCTGTCTTCTTGAGTATAATTTGTGAACTTTTCTCTTTTAAAACTGTAACTCCAAAGGTCATTGTTATTGTTTTGACTATTTGATGGATTTTTTTTGTGTTTGAATGGAGACCTGCAATTTGGTTTACCAGTCTTCTTTTGTTGTTCTTCATGTCAAGACTATTTGTCACATAATCTTGATTGGGGAACTCTACAAAAGAGTCAATCTAATAACCAACTTTGCTCTTGTCAACCGTTGAATTCTACAGAGTTCTTATGTCCCTGGATATTAGGAAAGTGTAATTTTAGTTGATGAGAAAAATAACCTCATTCAGTTTGATGTGCTATGGCTGCAGGTTCAATGTTTATGAATTCATATTTCGTTTATTACTATACTTCTGAAATTAGTCTTATAATATATTTAAAGGTACTTGTGCTTTTGATGTGTGTACAGTGAACTCCCACCTTTTGAAAATATTCTATTTTTGTATCTATCAAAAGGGCTGTACTGAGATTTACCAAACAACAAGGGCAGACTAAGCGCATTCATCATGATAAGGGAGAAAAAGTTATCTATTTGTCTTTGTGCTCAGACAAGTTTTCATTTATGCAATCTTGCTGATAAATATCACTGTAACTCGTTATGCTTGTATTTTCTCAACATTTGGCGTTATATATGTTAGTTGAGGACCTCAAATACTTCAAGAAAAATGCGAGAAATTGACCCTTGTGTCAAAGTTCCTTTCATGCTCTGCATTTTCAGGGATTTTACTGTATTAATACTTTCATTTGAAACAGATGATCATGCGTCTGAGTTTTGACTGGGACACCACTGATGTAAATATCATGTTGTTTGCTAAATTGGCAATGCAATTGGGCACAGCTCGGATCGTTGTAAATAGCATCCACATCAAGGGTGATGTATGTACTAATTGCCTGTCTTATTTTTTTTTTTTCAAGTAATTTGCGGAAAAGATAATATCCTACCTTCTCTTCGTGCAACTTTTTGTAGTTCTTTTTTGGGAGATCTCAGAAAAGTAACTCAAATCGGTACTTCATTGTGCATTTTGTTGGAACTAGCATGAAAAGAACATGGGTACTCCATTGTGCATATTTTTACCGCGTATTGTTGTATTTGAATTGTTAGGATGTGATGTTTTAGTGTGTTATGTTCACCAAATTGATAATTTCTATTTTTACAGGATTTTTGTCCTGCTTAGGTGATGTTTGACATTTGAATTCATAGTGGATGGTGTTCCATCTTGATTCAGCTATTTAGTAGAGCACGTCTATACTTCCTAAACTTCTAGGAAACTCACTTTCGCCCGAGTTTCCTTCTGTTTCATCCCTTATATTCATGCTGAAGTTTTACTGAAAATGCTAGCAAGTTGTGATATGTTGAGCTCTATCTTTAGCAACTTATTTTTCTCATCTGCCATCTGTACTTATCCATCATCACTGGCCCTCCCAAGCCATCCACCAAACGACACCTTACCTAGTTTATATTCACTAACATTTTGTGACTTAAAATTTCTTTGAGAATCAATGCACTCAGACAATTTGCAAAATCATTATAATTTTTTTTTTTGAATATTATTGATGACATTGAGGCCCTGTTTCTTTTTCAATTGCTTGAGTATCCGGTAAAATATCTGGATTTGTCAGCATAACCGTTATTCTATTATTTGTCAGCATAACCGTTAAAATATCTGGATTTGTCAGCATAACCGTTATTCTATTATTTCCTTACTGTGATTGACC
The DNA here is from genome assembly GCA_948329865.1 of Linaria vulgaris. NCBI lineage: Eukaryota > Viridiplantae > Streptophyta > Magnoliopsida > Lamiales > Plantaginaceae > Linaria > Linaria vulgaris. Next base: position 53,865,710 of record OX415249.1, on the reverse strand, counting down.
CTCCAGATTTATCCCTGTATTATTCAATTGTCTTGGTTTCATTGAAACTGATTCTTGTTTATATGTACATGAACTTAAGAAAAGTAATATTTCTTTTCTCACATCGTTGAGATTCATATATTATCGGAACTAATTTATTTACCATAATATTCTTAGCCATGATTAGGACGCCAACTCTGGAAAATAATTTATTCTTGTTTGCATTTGCAGCTACTTTTAATGCCAATATTAGAAGGGAAAGCTATTGCATACTCGTTTGTATCAACTCCTGAGGTAAGAATAGGTGTTGCTTTCGGGAGTGGGGGAAGCCAGTCTTTACCTGCAACAGAACTACCAGGTGTTTCTTCATGGCTGGTATGGTTCTCAGTGAGTCGGTTTTCAATAATATTTGTTTATTTTAATTTTATCCCATTTGTGCAAAAGAACTTTATGTGTCATTGGAGTTCCACCAGAAATATCTTGTCAACTGAATATATCAACGTTTACATTCAAGTCCATTATCTTTTAATTTCAAATAATTTATTTGGTGAATACCAGAGAAGAAACGGCACAAGTTAGGTAGTGTTATATTTGCATCAACTGTAAATTTGTCACTATGAAATAAATGATACAAATTTCTGCGTGATGAAACAGAAATGGGACGTCTTTCTGCATTAACAAGGTTAAATCTTTTTCCCAATTGTTTGAAGGAGAACCGATGGGGGATTATATTATGTTTTTTTCTTTGGTCGTGTCCCCAGGATTAAGCCAATTTGCACATGTTGGAGTAATTAAAACCATGCCCCTTATGTTCAAGACTTTACAAACAGACTCCCTAATTTTTATTATTTCAGTGATATCCCCTGATTTTTAAGAACATTTTAAACCCTACATCTATCCTGTTGTCTCGAGTTTCAGACCCTCAGTTATTATTCAGACCTCAAGAAAATTTTGTAAAATTTCCAAGTGCCATTGATGAAGTTGTAATTGCTCCTTACTGATTTTTTGTGCTGAATTTATTAAACTTATAATTAATACCTGCAACTTTTTTTGTCATAATGGAATATTCTAAATCATTCTTGGTCCATTACATGCTAGATTCAAGCATGCAATTGTTAAAACCCTTTCCATATAAGTTGCCCAAGTAAAGCAATATCTTTTGTAGGTAATTGTGAGATGCCACCACTTTTTTTCTTTTAAACATGGGTTCAAGGCTAAATTTCACGTGTCATCTCACTGCTTTTTGTCTAGTACAGCAGTTACGCACATGATTTTTGAATTTCAAGCATTTATTGGATTTTTCGCATCTATCTTTGGCTTATCGATGAGACTTGTCTCAATGCTATTTTCTTGATCAAAATAACTTAAAAAGAAATTACATGATGCAGTCTGTGTTGCATCTGTTTTATTGTTAGTTGGTTGTTGAAGGATGTCCTTGAGCGTTAATAACGTAATACGGTTTATGGCGAGAGATCAGTAAGAACTTAGTCCTTACAATTGCTATTAGCAACTACAGACTCCAATCTGAATTATAATTAAGCAGTACATTCTGTGCTTCAAATGATAAAATCAATGATAGAAAATCTCTAACAATTTGAGACAATATATGATTCTTCTTAGGATATAAGTCCCTGTCAATGACCTGGGATAATCAGAAGATTTTCTTTTTGAGACAGTTTTGAAGTGTGAAATCTTGCTATCTGTCAAAATTATTATAAAAAAATTAGACTTCTCATCTATGTACACTTTCCACATATTGTTCGTGTACTAATTCTCCATTTTGTTTGATTCACAGGTGAAACTTGTCATCGACACATTAGATAAAAGGATGGTTGAACCTCGGCGTCAGTGTCTTGCTTTGCCAGCTGTAGACTTACAGAAGAAAGCCGTTGGTGGTGTACTACATGTTAGCATCGTATCCGCTCAGAAACTTTCTCGAAGTAATTGGAGGGATAGTCCTTCCACAAAACTGATGTACTCGTCAACGAGTTCTTGTACAGAGGACCACTATGATAGTAAAGAACTTCGAACATTTCTAGAGGTTGAACTTGAGGAAATAACTAGGAGAACTGATGTGAGAGCTGGATCTAATCCTAAATGGGATTCAACTTTCAATCTAGTTCTACATGAAGATGCAGGAATTCTTAGATTACATCTCTATGAATGTACTCCTGGAAGTGTAAAATATGACTACCTTACACGCTGTGAAATTAAGGTAATGTTGTTCTGATGTTACTTGTCTATGTTTTGAGGTTATCCAATGTTGGTTTAGATTTTTTAGATTGTTTGGACGGTTAACTTGGGTTTATGATACTCAAATTATTTCAACATCACTAAGAAGGGTGCACATTTATTTCTGAAGTAATGTGCTATTGCAGATCAACTTTATTGTAATAGTGATAGGCATTGGTTAATTGTTAGAAGGAAGACTGAGGATGAAAGAATTTATAATAAACTTAGAAGAATATGAGGAAGAATCATGAGATCAGAAGAAGAGATAGTAATAAGAATAAGAGATGAAAGCTGCACTTGGTAATCAATATCAATCATCAAAAGTTGTTTACAATAAGCTTCAGCCTCATATTGATAGGCTTAGGTAATAAAAACCTTCCAAACTAAAACTTTTAACCGATAAGGAATAAGATAAACTAAAATCCTAACTTACTATAAAATAAAATCCTTATGTGATTATAACCAATTTAAAACAAATCCTAATAAAATAATGACTATAGTTATCATGAACTGTGAAATACTCATTGCTCGCTGATTATCACTGATTTCCATCTATTGGCCTTTAAATGTTGAGATGGAGTTATGAGAAATAATAATTACTATATCGCTTGTGTTTCCACAAGAAGCATGTAGTTATGAGAAATAGTATCAGGTCAATATTTTTGTGCCCAAAATATCATGTTGTAATGCTTGTTTATGACGACTATCTAAGTCCTGTATTTGGTGTTGATTTCGATATAAGGGAGAGAATAATGCCTATGAGCCTTTTCACGTATAATGCAGATCAGATATGTTCCAGATGATTCAACCATATTTTGGGCCATTGGTGCTGATTCCACCGTGATTGCTAAGCATGAGATATGCGGTAAAGAAATTGAAATGACAGTTCCATTTGAGGGGTCCAATTTAGGAGAGGTATCTCTTTCTCATCTTTCCTTTTATCAATTTACTCAGTCGATTCTCGTTGGAGAATAATTGCTAAAGCTGGTGTCAGTATTTTAAGTAGCAATTGTGCAAGACTTTTATCAGAGAATAATGTCATGTTAGAAGGCCATCGTTTTTATTTGAAAACCGATGTGCGAACTATTTGAATAGAGTGTATTTTTGAATATTTAACTGCAGAAATGTAGCTTCCAAATCAAAACTTGTATGCATTTTTCATGGTTCATGAATATAGTCTGTATAAGTACCCCCTGTTATTAGGTCCCAAGTTTCAGTTTAAATCTCTTAAACTTGAACAAATAATAACTTAAAACACATTATTGTCAACTGAAACATCACAAGAACTTATAATCCAAGCATTGGAGCATTGTGCATGCTAATAGTTTTTTGTTTCCTTGTGAAACAACCTGGCAGTTGACTGTGAAACTTGCGCTAAAAGAATGGCAATTTTCTGATGGCTCGCATAGTTTGACGAGTTCAAGTTCAGGCTTTCCTTATTCCCTGAATGGGATATTAAATGATTACTCATGTACGGGAAGGAAAATTCGCATTACTGTGGTCGGAGGGAAGGACCTAGTTATGAAAGACAAAAGTGGGAAATCTGATCCTTATGTTAAATTGGAGTATGGGAAGGTACAGTTATCACTTATGTTTTTGATGCTTCCTTTTCTTGGTTAGTTAGTAATGTGAATAGAAATTATTTGTCACCAATCTGATAGCTTTATTTGTTAGTGAAAAAAAAGATAAAGAAGTTTTTCATGTATACATATAATCTCCAGGCCATCCGGAAGACAAGATCTGCTCCACATTCTTCAAACCCAATTTGGAATCAGAAATTTGAATTTGACGAAATTGGAGGCGGAGAATATTTGAAAATAAAATGCTATACCGAAGAGACTTTTAGTGATGAAAGCATTGGCAGCGCGCGGGTTAATTTAGAAGGACTTGTAGAAGGTTCTATTAGAGATGTGTGTATTCCCCTTGAAAAAGTCAACTCTGGAGAGCTCCAGCTTCAGATAGAAGCAGTGAAAGTTGACGACAATGAGAATCCGAAGGTACTTTTGGCCTAATGCTTAAGCTCATTGTTCATGCTGAAGGTTGTTTATGTGATATTTATTTAAGCGTCCATTTCCTTGATAAGGAGATTAGGCTCGTTGGAATGTATTATTTGACATTTTGTCATTCATTTTGTGAAAGAACTAGCCTTTTAAAAAGTTAATTCTTGTCTTGTCGTTATATTCCAGGGTTCATATGCAGGCAATGGTTGGGTCGAACTTGTTATAATTGAAGCAAGAGATCTTGTTGCTGCTGATCTGAGAGGAACAAGCGATCCGTATGTCAGGGTTCACTACGGAAACTTGAAGAGGAGTACTAAGGTCAGACACTTATAACCACAGCATATTCTTTTCCGTTTGTTCGTGCTGCATGTCTGCTTAATTCAGAGTTACTTCTTTGCATGCTTGGTCTCTGATCTTATTGACAATACACTGAAAAAATGATGCATCTCTTAGTTTATCGCGGAAATCTTGAAGTGCTATATGCATAAAGTTTGTCTTGTCTCATTTATTACTCCTCTTAAGGACCTTTTTAAAGAGCTCCAAATTCGGATTTTTGCTTCATTCAACATGCGTCATCATGTGTGGACCTAATTTTCTTTACTTTCATCACTTGGTTATACGATCTTGATGTTTCTCTCATACCGTGAAAACTAGCCCCACTTACTCCATTCGAGGGCTTCATTTTATATCAAGGAATCCATGGCACTTCCTGGATTTAATTGAACAGTTCTCCACATGGTTTAGAGTGGTGATCATTAGTTTCAGATCTAGCACTTGTCTATTAAGGTTAAATTTGTTTCTATTCTTCCTTGTCCAGTCCCGTTTATCTCCCTCTGTAGCACCTTTTTCTTATAGTTATGGTGCATAACCAACCTTCTGCGTGTCACCTTTTCGCAGTTGTCATGTTATGTCCCGGGCCTCTGGAAAATTGATACCTCAAACGATTCAGTAACGCGTGAATGCATTATTATGAAACTTAATCTGTTACAGTGGATGACTTTTGCATGAATACGAAAGAAACACGGACTAGCAACTTTTTGTATCTTTAAAAGCATTAATCTTTTGTCTTCCTGGAGCTCTTTTATCTCTTTTAAAATCTAAGGCCTGAGAACTTGGACCAAAATGTAAGTTTTACACATCAAAGAAACAAAATCCATTTCTTGTTCAACTATTGGCTAATTTCCTTATGTAACTAGTGAATGAACTCATACAATTATTGAAAGCTCTCCCTCTGTTGAGAAGGGGCCAAGCTGCTCTCAAGATGCTTCTGTGAAACCCCAAATAGAAGGAATCAGATCAGTAGCAAATCAGAAGCGATTATGGAAACTAGTAGAATATATATTCTAACATATATATTTTTGCTTTAAAATTGTTAATTGGAATTTGGGAATAATTTGTAATTCGACGATAATCTGCAAAATCCTCTATTTGGGTCAGTTAAATGGTTAAACAAGAATTGTAGGGTGATGTGGATGTACTGAAATAAATGTATATATTCTCCAGGCATGACATATAGTATTCAATTGTCTTCATTCTTTACTTAACCTCATTTTACAATGACTTCGCAGATTATTTACAAAACGCTGAATCCCAAATGGCATCAAACCTTTGAATTTCCTGATGATGGTAGCGTCCTTGAGTTGCACGTGAAAGATCATAACACTTATTTGCCCACATCGAGCATAGGCGATTGTGTTGTTGAATATCAAATGTTGGCTCCCAACCAGATGGCTGACAAATGGATACCACTGCAAGGAGTGAAACGTGGAGAGGTCCACGTTCAAGTTACCAGAAAATTTCCAGAATCAGAGAAAAAGAAACAACCTGCGGATTCTGAATCATCCCCTACTAAATTGCACCATCAACTATCTAGTCAGGTTAGACATTTGTCTGAAATTCAACATTGGAAACTTTGGAAATAATGAACTAAAAGCACGTGTTTCCATGGGTTTTACCAGATGAAAGAAATGATGATCAAGGTCCAATCCTTGCTCGACGATAATGATCTTGAAGCCGTTTCAAAATCGTTGACTGAGCTTGAAAGTCTTCATGAGGCCCAACATGAGTGCATGATCCAACTCGAGACTGAGCAAACACTGCTCATAAACAAGATAAATGAGCTTGGACAAGAAATATTCAACTCTTCAACTTCATTGAATAGAACGATTACCATTCCCTGAGAAAGGCTCCTTCGATTACCATTCCTTGGCAAAGGCTACATAGATTCTTTCTTTCCGTCAATGTTGAGCAATTTACCTTCCACAAATTGAAGTGAAAGGTGATGTGAACTTGTCTTGCGGCTTTGTGCTTGTATATTGTATATAGTAAGGAAATATGTTCAAGTTTTCATTGTAATGCATAAAGAAATTACTAATTGCAGTACATAAAAAAACACGGAGTTATTGACATTTCTCTCTCTATATTGTTTCCGCATCCCCTCCCCCCCCCCAAAAAAAAGTCAAAATAAAAAATCGGCTTCTGCAGGGCGATTCGATCTAATAATTGTTAGAAGGTTTTGGTAATGGTTAGTAGCCCTTTTGACATGTTCCAAAAAATAATCTAGCGCTTGTAGCTACAATGAACGTGAAATTAGTTGTATGTTTGCTTTGGGAAAGTTATAAAAAAAATTTATTTTAATACTTGTCGAAGATTTTTTTTTTAAACTTTTAACCATGATCACTGGAATGGGCAATAGTCTTGTAGTTTGCTTTGGGAAAGTTATAAAAAAAAATTATTTTAATACTTGTCGAAGATTTTTTTTTTAAACTTTTAACCATGATCACTGGAATGGGCAATAGTCTTGTAGTACTATTATTTTCTCCAGATATGGATGAAAGGTGTATTCAAAATTTATTATTCTCACAAAACTTATCTTTTATCCAATAATCTTACTCCTTATATTTATTTAAAAGATGTTAAGAGTTAAAGGATTCTTGTATTTAACGTGCTTTATGTTCTGAAACGGATAATAGCATGAAAACCATTATTGTTTGGGTTGTTTTAGTTTCTTAACATAATAGTGTAGATCTACAATTATAATTCTTTGTTTTTTTTTGTCTTTCTTTTACATTAATCGAGGCCTTCTAGATTAAGATCTACGGTTCAAAGACCACTTCGTTGGTGCGAGACTATTTCTCTTGGAGTTTCTAGGAACGTTAGACTCTGTTTATTAGAAAGTCACTTTTCGGCTCCACTCAAATGACTCGCAATTTAGCAGTCCTCTAGCGAGGCACCAAATCCACATGGTTTGTCTTAGTTTCTTAACAAAATAGTGTAGATCAACAATTTGACTCTTGAAAAATCTTGTTATATTGTCTTTCTTTCAAATTAATCCACGACATCTTGATTAAGTGACCAACACATCGAAGATCATATCGTTGGCGAATCGGATTCATCGGTTGCATCTTTAGATAGCCTTCTGGAATTAATGAATCCACAAACATCATGTTCTCGAATTCCAAGCCATAGTAGAAATTTCTCAAAAGTGCTTCTTCTCCCAATTCACATTGTGGAAAAGATGTAATCACATTTTGATATCTTGTTCATAATTCAACAAACAATTCTCCATCATATTGTCTGAGGCTAAGTATTGCTTCATGTCGCCTATGTTTTCCTTCAATTGTCATGAAGTTTTGGCAAAATTTCTCCTTCAATTGTTCCCACCAGTAAGACTCTTGTTGCAGATTCCTTAATACCAAGCACGTGCGGCCCCTTAAGTGAGATAGGATCCCACGCTCATCTATGTCTTTATCATTCCATCCAAAAATTTTACACTTCATGTTGAATATTTTAGTGTGTGGATCTGGGTCTTCATCCGGTTCTCCTCCAAATTGCTCTTCTTCAACAATTTTGATAAGGTCCAAGCTGTACATTCACCTTCTTGAAAATCGATGCAGTTCTTCACTTCTTCTACGGTCTTCACATCGGTCACTTTAATGTCCCCTTGCTTACCAATTCCTTGACCGACAAGTTTTCACAAAAAATGGTTGTAGATGTTTTCATTTGTTCATGTTGAGAGGTGCATGTGGATATTTATCGAATGAATCCATGTGCTTTTTCCAACTGCAAACAACAAAATTAGATTAGTTTCACAACAAATAAGCTAAACGACTATAATTAATCATTACCGTTACACCCTCAACAACGGGCCCAAAAACTTTATGCATGCGGATTACTTGTACCGAGATTCAGTATAAGTGAATATAGAAAATACGTGGTTAACAATTAAATTGCTACACCTAACTTCCTCCAAATCACAAGTGCATGAGTTAAATAATGATAAAATAATAAGTGTAGTTATGAACCAAGTATCATATCCCAATGGAGTGGTGGATGAATGCTTTGAGTCACTTAAATGCAAGAACACTAATAGTTGTCACGGTTCCTACGTTTATATATGCTGGATGAATGTAATTAATGCAGAATGCTTTGATGCAAGAAAACTATGAATGTAGGTTTTATGAAAACGGTTTTGGATGTAGATGAATACTAAACTAGAATGGAATGAAAATAGTGAATAAATGTGGATAATGGTTTTGATGTAGGAAAATAATTTCAATGCAAGGAGATCTTTAATGAAAGCATATTTAAGACATAATTTAATATGATTGATGGGTGATTGCTTTTGTTGTAAACTGATGAGTAAAAGATGTTTGGAGATTGAGTTTCACTATCGATTTAACCTTAATAGTTCATAGAAAACTACCTATGTTTACTTGAGATGCTTGATGAAAGTTTGAGTTATGTGTTTCTAATGACCCGCGACCTAAAGATAGGCCTATCCTAACTATAGAATCATAAAGTCTCTAATAGCCTACCGCATTAGCAAAATGAGCCCACTTACCAGATGTTTTAGTAGAGATATTAATTCTACAATCCAATCAACTCATCCAAATCGTGTTATCGTAAACGTACATAATCAAGAATGATTTAGTGTGATCTAGGGCTTATGCAGTAGATGCATTAGCGTAAAAAAGTCATAAACCGCATGTATACACAATTAGCTTAACATCTACACTCGAGCGGTCCCAGGGTAGTGCATCCGTTCATCTAATGAGAGCACGACTAATTGTGCAGAATAAAGACTAATCATCTAGACACACAAGCACGTCAAATAAACATCAAACAAAACAAATAAATATATTCATAAATTAGAATTACTCCCCTACTCCAAACACGGAGTAGTTTAGCTACTCATAGTCATATGTTCAACAATCAATAGAGTTAAATAGCATAAACAAAGTAGAAGAAAAAGGGAAAAGCTTCTCAGATCTAGTGGAACGTTGACGCATTACTATTCTCCTCAACTTCTACGTGTTATCTCCTTCTTCACGAACTAACGACTTTAGAATACGAAAACAAAACAAGAACAAAACTTCAATGGTATTTTATCTCTTCTCACAACTTTCTGACAACTTCTCCAAGTAATTAGTCTAACAATTTACGAGTCTTGAAAATGATGCATAAAGTGTTGGCCATCCTCTTCTAAATATAGGTAAAACTTGTTGCCTTAATTTCCTAGTAGACCGCAACTTCAACTGCAGGGAAGGACAATTTTCCCTAGGGACGCGCAACTTGATAGGTCGCACGGCTATTTTGCACATATACCCGCGTGACTCGTGTCGCTTCATATGCTGTAGTGTAACTCTCTGCCTATTCTGTGTGATGCACAAAGTCTTTTGCTGCCCACGCTACCTTCTGCCTATATCGTGTGTCGCACAATTGTCTTTGTGTCTCGCAACCCCATCTTCGACTATGTTTAATTTTGGACTTCTTTGCTTGCAGGGATCTGAGTATGTCTTGGTTCGCGTGGTGTTGTCACTCCCTATTAGCAACTTGTTCCAAAAGCATGCACTTTCTGCTCTTTTTCCATCGTTTTGTCTTGAATCCAAAAAAATCTATAAAAAGACAAAACAATACAAAAACCAATGAACATGCACCAAGAAGTATATAAAAGTGTAAAAAAGAAAGTACCTAAATTACGCTAAATAGACGCTCATCATTATACTTTGACTCGAAGGATAGGACTTAAGTGAGGGTGTTTATGATGCACCTTCATAGGGTTTCTAATTTATAGGTTCGTTGTTTGGCGTTGTCTTAAGTGTAAGTGTTATGACTTAGCTTAACTCTTGACTCAAAGGTCGGGACTTATGGGTGTTTTTATGACGTTGCCTCATATGGTTTTTGACTGGCATGATCTCCGCCTATCATCGTCTCTAGCATAAATTGGTTAATTAGCTTAGTTGTTGACGCAAAAGTCAGGACTTATGGTCATTCATGCGGCCAAGAGTGCCTCGTGTGTATGGCACCTTTTTCCCCAATGGTTTCTTTGGGAAAAAAATGGACTCTATTTATTAAAAGAATGAGGCAAATAGCGCAAAGCTGTTTAGAAGATTTAGTTCTCCCATTTTCTCCTTCTGCCCTTCCTTCTTTCCTTTGGGTTACTCTTCATTCTTCGAGCTGCACATTCGGCTCCCTCTCGCTCTTCGTCTGAGATGGAGAGTTCTTCTCCCGCCTCTGTCTATATCCAGGGTTATTTATTCATTTTCTTGCCTTCGTCTTCTTTCTCATGTGGTGGCGGTTGCCTTGAGCGTTTGGCGAGCCTTTGCATGTGGCTTGGTTGAAGAAGCCTCTATATCTCTGCCCCAAGGTGACGATATTCGTTGGTCTCATGTCCCTGGGCCTTGTGATATTCACAATACCTTCTAGTGTTCTTTGTGTCTTCTCTTCCTATCGATTGTGAGGCTCGTGGCCATTGTAGTACGCGTTCTCCCCAGGTAATCAGAAGAACTTGGAGAAGGGTATAGCGGGTCGTAATGCAGGATAAACTTGGTCTTGTCCGGTGTTCCCGGACCTTTTTTTGGGTGCCATAAATTTTTAAATTCTGCTATGGGTGAGAAATTTGACGTTGAGATATGTTGTGGATATAATGCATTCGAAGGCCTGGATGGACAGTCGCCCGTATATAATGTTTTAAAGCACGATTTGTGCTTCTATAACATGGAAGGTGATTATTTATGGCGCGACTATGTCCCCGAAGTCATGGGAAGTGAGACTGTTCCCCGAGTGAGTAGAGGTGACCCCGAAAATCCTTGGAGCAAGTTTGTCTGGGCTCCACTTGGGATGTTGCAAGTCCGAGACGCTGGAAGGCGGAAATTTACATGATGTTGACCATGCTTCCCATGTCTATGAGTATGTTGGGCACGTTGCTTTCCCTAACCCATTCTTGAAAGACAATAGGATTTGTGTGGGGGTATATGACCCTTCTCGTATCTTTTCGGACAAAGTTCATGATCTATCGTCATGGTCTGGTTCGTCCTGCTATCGGTGCATGGGGTATGGAATGAGAGTTTCCACTTCCCTGCTCCGTAGGACCGTGGCAGTTCTATATTCTTCTATGATGCGAATCGACATTGCTGAGTTGCCTGATTGATTTTATTTGAATTGTTCTCAATGAATATTTCTTATGGCGTTCCCACAAATGACGCAAAATGATAACAAAGAATTCTCCGAATTGGGTAATTCCTTAATTATCGTGAATATACATGGTTCGAAACATGATTCTTATGATTCTTAGAGAAAATATCTTATGTGATAGTGTTTATACGAGGGGGTTTTAGATTACGAAGGATCTCTAAATATATATAAAGAGACGAAATGAAAGAGAATGCTACAAAGATATATTATTTAACTAAAGTTAGAATACAATGAGTTATATGGATCTGACTTGGTTACAATGAGGGAAAATTTTCTCCCATTAATAGGGTCCTAGGGATAGCCAACAACTTGGTTGTCTTTAATGTCGTGAGATGGGCCTCCATCAATGCTGCCTCATGTGAGTTGGGTTTGCAAAAAAAAAAATGTTTAATGTGGCTCGCCGGTGGTTTATGACAGGCAGGTCTTGATTACACATGTGACTCCTCCAAGTTAGCTTTTAAGGTATCTTTTGTATTTAAGGTGTTTGCCATGTGAATCTTGTCATCTCTATGAGACGACACCAAGTCCTCAATGGAAGAGGCAGTTGGGAATTATTTATACGAGAGGCCTTTTCCAAGGCGTTTTTTATGATTGTGAAGGGTATTTTGGTGTTTTCCATGCCCGTTTTATTTATGTATTATCACTCTCAAACTCTCGTCACACTTTTCTCTCAACTCTCTCTTTTACAACTCCGTGTCACAATGTTATTCTCTCTTTCACATTAGACATATTTTAACCTAGATCAGACCTCATTTTATAGATATTTCATACTGCCCTAGTTTGGATCTTCAGCTGTCACTTAAACTCTATATTTAAAGAATTTACCCTAAGTCGTGCTGCTTCATTATTGCAAGTTGCGCCGATCTTGCTTCAGTGGCGCAACTCGTGCGACTTGAATGTGTGCAGAACGCTAGCCAAGCGCCTTGCTCGGCGCGAATCTCTAGTCTATACATGCGGTGGTGAAACGTGCTACTCGGCGATGGTCGCTCACGCCTTAGATGCAGAGCGTGAGTCCCACAACTACCGGTGGTGGTTATAATGATGATGTTGTGGCATAGTTCGGGATACCTCAATTACTTTAAATTGATCCTTTCCACGCGAGTATCGCATGCTCTTTTTGACTAGTTACATGTTGGATATTATCCAAAACTTCTTTGGTGGGCTGATGACCGAAAGGGAGTTATCATCTTAGGGCTTTTGATTTCTTTCAGGTAGATTGACATAATCTTGCGGGTCTTGACCTCGTCATCTGAGGTTCCATCATGCCTTTACTCAATTTTGTTGGGGGTTTTGCTTTACGGGTCATGCCCAGTTACAATTTTAGATTTTATCAGAGATAAGCATGTGTTCCCACAGACGATGCCATTATGACGTTGCAAGCTAGCATTGGCAAGGTGGCCCGGCCCAAGTCAACACAAGAATCTATAGTTCAAGCGCCTATTCTGATCCGAGGAGCTTGGCCTATGCCCAAAAATGCTATTGTGTTGAGGGGAGAAACTCTAGGTGGCCTCAAATCTCGGATCTCTTGTGCTGGTTCGAGAGCTTTTAAGGCTTGGATGTCGTGGCCACCTTTAGAAGGCTCAGGGTAGGGGTCCTCAGATCAATTGTCAATGAAAGTAAAACCCTTTGTTTGGACTTTTTAGTTTTTCCTACGCCCTGTACACTCGATAAGTGTTGCTTACAAAATGCTACGTGTCTAGAAAAGGTGCTTGCTTGAAGCTATAGGAGTCTGAGAAATGTACTTTACCTGTTTGGTCATTTTCTTTCATGTACTTTAAATCATCATAGGGCCACACTGAGACGACAATTGGGTGTTGCGATACTGTGAGCGTCTAGTGTTTAGGCCGACAACGCATGGTGTTTTTGTTAATCTCGAGTTACTTCCCTCACCAGACCCTCTTGCACCATTTGGTCAGATGGAAACCTACACTTCATGGAACAAGGTTAGATAATAACAATTTAATATGTAAATAAACTAAGCGAAGGATACTAGGTATTGTGACTGAACTTAACACGGGGTCAAGCTGCCTACGTATCTCTCTAAGAAGATAGTATCAATTCGGTCTAAGTTCATTATTTATGGGCACTCGCACGAGATTTTATTTGATGTGCCAGGTAATGTTTGAGCGTGTGTATATGATGTAGGCTTATTGGACGACCGTCAAGGGTCTTTGTCTCATGTGCAAGGCCCAGTTGGCTTGTTAGTCGACCTCGTAGGGGTGAATGTCTCGTTTAGAGATTTTTCTGGTAGCCCAAAGGTGCTTTTAGTCATCGAGCTTTTTAGAGGCTCGGGATTCAGACGTCGAGTGATTTGTACTATATGGTAGTCAAATTATGAGCCAAAGTTCATATTGTTGATGTGCTTCTTATATTAATATTAGTTGGCGTGCATTGGTTGACGTGCACTAGTTAATGACACTACTTGACGTGCACTAGTTGATGTGCCAACTTTGATAAGTTGACGTGGTTTTCTAGAGAGAGAAAGCAACAACCTATAACTCTCAAAGGTCCCACCCCTCAAATGATGAATGAGGGGGTATTTATAGAGCAATGAGAAGGCCTCATAAAGGTGGGACTCACCCACCCCAAGGGGTGTCACAAGGGCATGTCGATCAATTGATGTGCCACCTCATCTTATGCCAATATGGCGACAAATTTGGTCGACAATTGGTCGACGTACTCTTCGGGTCCACGTCAGCTTGGTCGATGTGGCCCACCTTTTCCACCATGTGGGCCTATTCGATGTGGTTTTGTTTCCTTATGACGACGTTAGTCGCTCGAACCTTGTCTTGGCATATTTCGGGCTTGTTAGATCGAGTGAAAAGCGCCATTTTTTCCCCTCGGCTTTTGATAAGTTTTGAAGTGATTCACATTTTGTAAGGTAGCAAAATTATGACACACCACAAGTTCCCCAATTTGAGATAGACATATTATCTTTAGCAAGCGTGGTTTAGATTTTCGAGGTTAGCCATAATATCTATATTTATACGCGAGTATGATGGCTAGCTAGCCTTTTTTGGTGTTCAACTTGGTATATTTCAAGTGTTTTGGCACTCTTTGAATAACTTTTCAAGTTATTGCGTGTTATTTTATCTTTGTCGATAGAGTAACTTTTCTTTTATCTATCCTCATCTATGGAGGAGATGTATTTGCTTCTGTAATGAGCGTGGAGTTGTGTATTTGTGTGAAAATACAACCAATAATATTTGTTTGACGTGGATAGGAAGGTTCAACTTTTATCACGTAAGGTCCCTTTTGAAAAAAACATATTGGATAGATGAGTCATTTTATTCGATCTAGTACGACACCATGTAGATGTCTGCGCACGAGAGCCTAAAATATTAGGCATCCCTTGGTAATAGGAGGACATGTAGATGAACTCTTCACTCGATCTAGCTTTACACCGAATAGGTTTGTTAGGCACAAAAGCATGAAATACAAGACACCCCTTGGTAAATGGAGTGTGCGCATATGAGTTCTTCACTCATATTAATATGTCAAAAGCACTTAGACTTCTCTATTTTTGTAGGGCTTTACACTTTGTGCCTTCTTTCTTGGATTCTCACCCAATAGGCCCGTCGTCTAGATTATTTTGGTAGGCTTACTTTGATGCCTACTTTATGTATTCTGACCCAATATGCTCTTCACCTAGCTTGTTTTGGTAGGGCTTTTTATAACCGGCCTACTTTATGAAATTTTCACCCAATAGACTCTTTACCTAACGTGTTTTGGTAAGGCTTTTTATATCTCACCTACTTTATGGGATTTTCGCCCAATAGGCTCTTCACCTAGCGTGTTTTGGTAGGGCTTTTTATAGCTCGCCTACTTTATGAGATTTTCACTCAATAGGCTCTTCACCTAGCGTGTTTTGATAGGAATTTTATACGTCGCCTACTTTATCAGATTTTCACCCAATAGCCTATTCACCTAGCTTAAAATGTATGTAAGCATAATGCCCACTTCCCGAGCAAAGTGCTCATAGGGCTCTTCGCCCCATATAAAACTTATGTAGGCATATTACCTACTTCATGAGCATAGGCTCGTAGAGCTCTTTGCCCTTGAATAAAGTCTGTAGCCATAAGCCTACTTCACGAGCATAGGCTCGTAGGGCTCTTCGCCCTTGAATAATGTATGTAGGCATAATGCCTACTTCATGAGCATAGGCTCGTAAGACTCTTCGCCTTTAAATAACATATGTAGGCATAATGCCTATTTGAGCCCTTGAATAAAGTTTTTTACATGACTAATGTCACAACCATATGTGGGGTTTAGACACTTGGGCTGACGTGTACTGGTTGCCGTGCAGTGGGTTGACGTGCACTAGTTCACGTGCACTAATTGAGTGCCAATGAAGGTTGTTAACATGCCAACTTTTGATAAGTTGACGTGGGTTTGTTGACGTGCTTTTCTAGAGAGAGAAAGCAACAACCTAGAGCTCTCAAAGGTCCCACCGTTTAAATGAATAAATGAGGGATGTTTATAGAGCAAGACCTTATCGTTGGGCACCCACCCCAAGGGGTGTCACAAAGGTGGTGCATCGAATGGCCGACATGCCACCTTATCCACGACGACAGCTATGTCGACAGAGTTGGTCGACGTGGTACGTCCGCCCTTAGCCGTCGTGCCCCTTTTGGGGCATACATGACCGCCAACTTGGCACATCTGTAATTGGTCGACGTGTCCTTTCAGTCCATGTCAACTAATGTCGACGTAGACCTTATCCGGACCACGTTGGCTTGGCCGACGTGGCCCACTTTTCCTATCCACGTGGTTTCATGCCTTATGACGACATCGGTCGCTCAGACCTTGTCTTGGCATATTTCGGGCTCGTCGGATCAGGTAAAATTTACTTTTGCCTCTCAGTTTTGGATAAGTGTTGAAGTGATTCGCGTTATTTAAGGTAGCGAAATTATAGCACACAAGTAGGTTTGCTTGTTTAATAGATTGGGTAGTGCGAATAGGTCGTGATTACATCAATTATTAACTGCAATAACAAACTTTTCTAACCTACATTACAATAGAAAGTTTACCATGTTCAACAACATGCACCTGGTATATTAGAAAGTTTAAATTGAGCATACTGGTATATTATAAGCCCTAACAACGCATGTTCCTAACCTAAATTGTTTTCAAGAGTTTGAATAAAATTGAATTTTTCCTTGTAATAGCGAGTCTCGTTGTTTTGCTTAAATAATTTATAAGCAATTACGTAAATTGAGTAGGAAATATGAAACATAATCTAAAGGTGATTCATCAAGTGATTAATCAACCAAAAAGGAAATATCTGGACATTATGATTTTATAAATGTTGTGATTATGTGTCATGGCCTTGAGTTGTCGTCGTTAGACTTAATGGGAAGGATCATCAAGGCTGAACATGTGTCGGATTCGCATGGACTTGTGGAATCGCTGACTGAGAGGATTTCACTTCTTATATTACCTTTTAGCTAGTATTTATACTTTTGCTTTTGTTATAATGTCATTAGAAAACCGTTAACTAATTTTGTCATTTAGCTGAAATATTTGCTTCCTATGTATGAGGGATTGCCATTTGAGAATTAATCAGAAATTCAACAAATTATTCCCTTCTCTTCCCAACTCTCTCTTTCTCTTCTTTTCGTCTATCTCTCTAGTCCCTCCTATCTACATTTTCCTTTATTTCATGCGTTATACATAGAAAAAATATCAAAAAGACAACACAACATTTTCTGTGTTGCAAATCTGGGAAATGGATTTCAAAAATCCGCAGATAAAATTGTTGGAAGTTGGAAGTTGGAACATAACATTATAGAAATAAATATCTTTTTGAAATTTGTTATCGCAAGGGATGAAGGGCGCCAAGAAATCTTGTTTACATTGACCAAAACTGACAAGTTCATCGTTGCACTACTCTAACCAAAAGTTTAGAAGATAACAATATTTTAAAGGAAAAACGATAATTTGCTAATTGCCCTACAACTTTACCTTCATTTTTATGGAATGAATACCCTAAGAAAACATGTCACTTGACGTAAGATTTTTCTTTTTTTTGATGAGTTGTAGACTAATAGACGTTAGATTCAAAACAAAAGTAGACGTTAAATCTTGACAAGTATGACAAAGAACAAATATTATAGTGTTTAAGACGCCTATAACTAGAACCTCTATTTCGGGATGAAATATAGTTACCCAAGTCATCACACTTCTTGTTATAAAAAGAAAAGTCATCTCACTTTCTTTACAAGAAAAAAAAAGGAAGATTGAATGATATACAATAAGAACATTAGGAAACCGAAAATCATTCCATGTAAATATCGTTCACCAAGTATATGACACACAAAATTGACATTTTAATCCTCGATTGAAGATTACTAGAATGTTACAAGCACCTTTGTTGACTTGGCTCACTAAGTACAAAAGAGTAGGCACTGTTAAATCTTCACTTGCAGGGGCACTTCAGTAATAAGAATTTTGCCAATCGAGATTGTATCCACGAGAAAGTTCCAGCCAGTCAAGTCAGTCTCCTTTTGTAATACAGCAAGAAACAAAAGAGCAATATGAAATCCCATAACAGAACAAAATTACTCAATGAGGAATTATCACTAAGTTTGAGAGGATGAGAGGAAAGAGCTGCACCTGAATCCACCAGATGAAAGATATGTGAAAGTCACAAGTTGTCGGATTGTTCCTGTGATGACATGTATATCCGGTATGCAGCAATGCACATTGTCGCGTTACCAATTACTGTTAAAGCCGCTTGCAGAACGACTAATACCTATAAATCAGTGGACATGACATTTTGTTTTGAAGAATCTGATACTTAAGAAAAATAATTCTGTATTGCTTCGTGCGTGCGAATAAAATTTCCCAAGGAACAAGCGTCAACAAGATTATGTTGTAGTGATTAATGCATCTTGCGACTTTACTCCTGAGGTTAAATACCTTTGATCTTAAGAAAAACAATAGCATACTTGCAGTTAAAAAATACTCGCAATTATGACTTTTCCTCTTTTCCTGAACAAATTAGTGTTGCTCTATGTATCAAAAGAGGAAAAGTGGTTACCTGTACCTACATAGGGACATTGGATAACTATGCTATGCACAACATAGGGACATTGGTTACCTGTACCTACAAGATGATTTCTTATGAATGGATCCGAGGTCTATACGGAGTAATACTTGACGATAAAATATGTTCAACAAACTCCCAACAGGAGTCATAGGACATTGGTCATGAAACAAGACTGAGTTTTATTTTCTCTCTCTCTCTCTGTCTCTTTTTAATTTCGAGAGAAATACCTGGGATGCTGCATGAAGTATGAGCTCGTGACTGTACCAAAACATATAGGGTAGCTAGTTTGCAGCTAGTCATTCATTATTAGTATTGGATCTATATTTTTCTCAGGCAGAGGTGCAGATATCTCGTTCCGTCAATGTGAATGCAAGTTGATTAGCAGTATTGGCATGTGGATGCATTCAAGCCTCAAGTTTAGGAAACTAAATGAGTGGGAAATGCACAGCAAAAAAACATGATATACCGCCCGGGATTCGTTCATTCCGATTGATACTAACTTACTATATAAGCCAAAAATATGAGTGAGGATTTGAGTTTTACCTCAAGAGACTCTGAGTTGTAAAAGAAATGCCAAGTGCACGCACAAAGTGCTCCACCAAGAAGCGGTACCTTATTATAAAAGAAATTTGGGACTTGGGGTTTTAATCAAAGTATCAGAAGAGTAAGTAAGGGAAAGTAAGAGAATTAAATAATAAATAAATTCACCACCATTCCCCATGAGAGACCCTTCCAAGATTCAAGCCCAGTTTTACCGCCGTATTGCCATACCAAAGCCATTGCAGTTACCCTTTTTTTTCACAGAAAAAACAAAATATATATATAAGCAATAATAATAATAATAATAAATCAAGAAATGAATTTAGTGATTTACCATTCAACTACACTGGAAACATGAATAGCCCAGGTGGGGAGAGAAAGAGCATTGGAGGGTTCAGTGAGGTCAGCAGCAATAGCATTGGAGGGTCCCACTCCCACAGACAAAAGGGAGATTAAGGTAATTCCAGCAGCTCCCATCAAAATGGATCTTGGGCTCAGTTGAATTACGGGTTTTACTGTGTGGTGACTACTAACTATATGAAATTTGGATGATGATGGTATTGTTACTTTGAGTTTTTGGAGGAAGGTGATTGATTTTGGAGGAGGGTGGTGGATGAGCAATTGGGTCCCTAACAATTCCATTTTTTGTTCACCGGTCTAAGTGAAGAGGAGTGCCTTCCCAATTGACAATTGAGAGAGAAATCAGTTTTTTTACTTTTTAGTTCAGTAATTATCTTTTAAAATTAGTTAGTTATTTATTATTTTTTTTTCTATAAAGTAACGAGAGTTTTAATTTTTGTCCTTTGATGACGATATATTTCATAATTTTTCGAAAATTCTTATATGCGCTGTAGGGAAATTTTATGTTTTGCTCCTATAAGTTCGTTTTAACGCGATTTTGGTCCCATAATTTGGCAGACCTCGATTTTGGTCCCGCAACTTAGCACCTTCACTCGATTTTGGTCCTATGGTCAACTCTCCGTCTAATTTCATCGGAAAATGCATACGTGGCATCACCGGTCAAACCCCCTCCGCCGCATCACCGGTCAAAACCCCCACCTCCACCTCCTCCGCCGCATCTCCACCACATATCCAATCACAACACCTCCCTACAATGCATTGTTCGCAACACACACCGTAACCTTCGTCTTACCCCCCACACGCCGACCACCTCCTCCGCTGCATCACCAGTCAAATCCTCCACCTCCACCTCCTCCGCCACATCTCCACTACAGATCCGATCACAAAATAGGAAAAAGAAAGAAAAAGAAGAACAAAGAAAAAGAAGGGGCACGCGCTGTCGGAGTAGCGGTGCTTGCGCGGGTCGCGGGGGCGGGACTTCTGGTCGTTGTTGTTGGAGGGGAGGTAGCTGCAGTGGTGGTGATGGTGGGGCGGAGGCGGTGACGCCCATTGGGCACGCGCTGCCGGAGTAGCAGTGCTTGGGCGGGTCGCGGTGGCGGGCCTTCTGTGGTCGAGATCTGATTGGTCGTCGTTGTTGGAAGGGAGTTAGCACTGCAGTGGTGGTGATGGTAGGGCGAAGGCGGTGACGGTGGCGGCGGAGGAGAGAGCAACGGGGTAAGGAAGAAGAATGAGTTCTTTTTTTAAAATTATAATCATATTAACTTTTAAATTATTTGTTATATAAGTATTTTAAGGTTTTTTTTTGTAAAAATCTAAGAATAAATTAATTAATTCTGTTTTTTTGTTATATTTTGCTTTTTTTCCCACATGAGTGCCATGTGTACAGGTGGGCCCAGAAAATGGTCAAAATAGGTAAAGTTTGCGGTCAACGGGTGCCACGTATGCATTTTTTGGCGAAATTGGGCGGAGAGTTGACCATGAGACCAAAATCAAGTGAATGTGCCAAGTTGCGGGACCAAAATCGAGGCCTACCAAATTATGGGACCAAAATCGCGCTAAAGCCAACTTATGGGACCAAAACATAAAATTTTCGTGCACGACACATGACTTCAAAACTGAGTTTCTTTTTACATTTTCTATCCAAAAACTTCAATTATTACACTCACACCCCAATACTTTTTAAATAAGCATATTTGCTTCTGAATTTGAGTTTTTTCTCATTGTGCTCCAAATATTTTATATAATTATATTCAAACCCAACTAAAATAAAATTTTAAACTAATATTATCAAATAATGAAAAAGTTAACTTCAAGTATATTATATATTATCTAGTATGATTCTGATTTAGTTAAGCTTAATCTTTTCAAGGCGTAAAGTTTTTTACTGATTAACAAATAACAAAAAATGGATAAAAAAACTTTTCAATTATCTATATTATTATATAAAGGAAGCGATGTTGAGATCAAACTTTTAATTTCCCCTTTTACCCCTTTACACGCTATGAAAGTTTATTACTAGTCGGGATATAACTGTAATTTACTTTACCTTAATTAATATTTATTTTTTTTATTAAAGGAAACAATTATTAAAGAATCTTTTACATAAAAAAAAAGGTTAGGATATGTAGATTTTCTATCCATATTTAAATTAAAAGTTTTACCATATTTACTTAAAAAATAAAAGAATTGATTAATTGTGTGGGGACCGCGTGCAAACGTTTCTAGTATTATATAAAGAAAGGCAAATTGTGACACAAAACTTTTGATTTTCAGTTTTAGCATTATTATTTTAATGTTGCACAAAAAAAATATTATAAGTTTCTATTCTAGCCTTATAATTTAAGTAGAATCATTAATTACAATAATTATGGTGATTGGTGACTTAGTTTCCAAGAAAATTAAATATTT
Organism: Linaria vulgaris; assembly: GCA_948329865.1. Taxonomy (NCBI): domain Eukaryota; kingdom Viridiplantae; phylum Streptophyta; class Magnoliopsida; order Lamiales; family Plantaginaceae; genus Linaria; species Linaria vulgaris. The sequence continues at coordinate 53,843,663 of OX415249.1, read as the reverse complement.
CTATATAAATTATATATCCTTATATATGTAGTCTTTTCTCATTAAAGTTATTTTATGCCCTACACAAATAAAAAATATATTTACGCGGGGACCGCGTGCCAGCGTTTCTATTATTCACTTATGAGAACTTACTTTAGAATAACTTTTCTTTAATTAACTTACTTTTTTAACAAGTAATAACTAAAGAAACTCTTCATTAAGAATAAATAAAAGAATAGAAAAACAGTGTCACCTTCTTCATGTGGCGGATCTATAAAGGGGCTGTGGGGGGTGGGGGGCATTTTTTTTTTAAATTCTTTTCTAGTACCTATGTATAAATATAGTGGGTTGTTAAAAAATAAAACATAAATTCTTTGAGGGTCTTGATGTAATATGTAGGAAGTATAAATCTCTAAACAACAATTAACAAAGCAACGAACGATTGACTTACAGTTGAAATTAGAAATTGTAAAACTTACCCAAGTATAATATTTTGATTCACAAATAGCCTTATATATTATTTTAGTTAGCACAACACTCTTATTTATATTTAAAATTAGCAAAAAAAAAACACTATTTTTTGATACACAAAAAAAAACTCTTATTTGATTAATTCTCATGTAATGAGATCAGAAAACTTAATCTTAATTATTTTATTTCATACGCAACAAATATTTGTTTAAATTTAGTGATATGCATATATTTTTATCATCGTTTTGACATCGTGAGTACTTTCATTAAACTATATAAAAACGTTGTAGCATTACTATTTTTAGTACATAAATGTTTGATTAAATTGCAATGCACGAAAAAAATTCCTTGGTTATCGATAGTCATGGTAAATTTATTATCAAAGATTTTTTTTGAGAGAAGCGAAAAGTAACAAAACACAAATCCATGATTTTGATTTTTGTACTCCGAAAAAATCGATTCAAAATTCTTGTCTATTATTCTTTAAAAAACAAATTCTAGCCCCTCTAATACTCAAATCCTGGATACGCCACCGCCTCCATCACGAAATCCCACCATCTCTATCGGTTATTTTCAACTTCTTTTCATTCTGGTCCTCCTCGAAGGCCTAATTTAATGTTTTGCACGATTTTCAGAACCAGCTTAGGATTTATACTTTCAATTTATAGTTTCATGGGTTGTTGGGGATGGTAGCGGTTTCGGTGATGGTATCAAATTTACGGTTTACAATTTGAGTTTAATATGAAATGAAGCGGTGGTGGATTTGAGCTTGATGGTGGTGTTGGTGGTTGGGAAGGGGCGGAGGCAGGTCTGTCAAGGGTAGGGTAAAACCCTACCCTTACCCAAACCCTGCCAATACCCTGTGCATATTCCTGGGTAAGGACCCTACCTTACCCTGACTAAGACCCATTGAAGACCCTGTTTTGAAGGACCCTTACCCTACCCTGTTAAATGGGTAAGGGTCTTACTAGACCCATTACAAAACTTCGCCCACATCAATTTTTTTTTTCCGTCGATAGCAAATCTCGTAATATTCACAAAAAATTATTTTGACGAAAAAATACATCGTTTAATGTAATTTTAAATAAACGTTTTAGAGTAAGGGTCAAGACCTTTAACCTACCCATACCCTGAGTTGAGTTTTAAAAGTTACAGGATAGGGTCTGGGTCTAGGCCCTTACCCTGATTTTGGGGTAAGGGTCTAGACCCTGAGCTCATTTTTAGGGTAAGGGTAGGGTAAAATCCTACCCTTGACAGGCCTAGGCGGAGGCGTGTTTTGGGGTGGGTGGGTGGGGAGGGGTGGGGGTGGGGGTGGGGGGTTGGTGTTGATTGCTAAAGAAAATGAACCCATTAAAATATTGATTTTTTTTAAACTACTAAATTGGTGAATTAATTAGGAACTACAAAATTAGGAATCAGTTTGTTAATCTAAGTTTGTCAATCTTCCTAATACGTATTTGAGTCTTAAATCTCTAAAAGATCATTACCCGTTTAGCAATACAATTTAATATAACATATAATATTTTTAAATTCAAAAAACATCTATCATACGCTATTTTTTTAGTTTCTCAAGGTAGTATTTAATATTTAATTTTTAGCTTAAAATTTAAGAAAAAATCATAAGATATGTTTGTTGATTTATAAATAATATGTAATAAAATTAAAGTATTTTAAATTTCAAGAAATTATAAATATTTAAGATAAAATAATTTCATAAAATATGTATTTTTTATGAGGCAATTTTAGATTTAAATTGAATTTAATAAATATTTAAGATAGGATTATAAAATATAACTTAAATTAATGAAATCAACAGATTTTGAGGACAAAAAATGCAAATCTCCCAACTCTTTTTGAAGTATAATTTTTTTAAGTTGTAAAAATAATTATTTCAATATTTTGGGGTGTAGGTTTGATTACATAAAAATATTTTGGAGGAAAATTAGAAAATTCGAAAATTTGACCTAAGTCCGATCACATTAATCAAGTATTTATGTCGGATGACCAAAATTAAAACTCTTGTTACTTTAGAGAAACGAAAAGGGCCCGAGGTACTATAGATGATTAATTTTGAAAGGTGGTTACTATAAAAGACTAATAACTCATAAATCCCTTCCATTCTAAGGGACAAAAAGTTTATGCAACCATTGCATAGCTTATGTGGTGCAACCAAATGTGTAGATTAAATACAAATTAATTTTTTTTAGAATGTAGGAGATAACTAACCCGCATAACCCCATCCCCACCGTGTATTGGTAGTGGTTGCACTGCACACTACGTCATGAAATACTTTCTTCCTTCTAAGGCGAATTCTATCCACTTTTTGCGGGGGTTTTCGCAATAGTAGTCTTTTATAGTAATCACTTTTCTATTTTGGTTCTTTATAGGGTGAAGGACTCTTTTTAGTGCTATATTGTATCTCTTTGGTCCATTTTCATTGAATTTACGCATTTACCCTTAATTTTAGCATGTGATGTGCACATGACCTCCAATTTAAATTTATTCTTCAAATATTGTACGTTATTCTTTTTACACCCCATAACTCTATAATAACTATATTTTAATATTTATGTAAGAATCATATTTAGCATCTTAAAAATAAGCCCTATATCTCATGTGCTGTTTTTCCAGATAGTTTATCATAAATGATAAACCAAATAAAATTTTATTTTTAGTTTCTTATAGAAGTATTTCATAAAGTATAAAGTTTAATTTTGAAATCTCAAGTAACTTTTTGTTTCCTGGTCCATTCAATTTTTCAATAAAAAGAGATTTTTTAAAAAATGAAACCAAAATTTAAATCACTTATATATATATATATGTAATATTATGTAATTTAGGATTAATTAAAAATATTTTTTTAATAACTAATAATTTAAAATAAAAGAAGAAAAAAGATGAAACGCCATCTTCTTCACCCACCCTCTTAGGTATGGAGAAATTACAGAGATCACTCCTCATGTTTGAGAAATTAAACACCCTATATGGATAAGTTTTATAATTTTTTTTTATAGATTTTGTTAAATATAGATTCATGCATCTTATTCACAAGAAAAAAAATCAAAATGGCTAAGAAAATAGAAATTGAGCCTCGTTGTTTGTAAGTGACAAAGCAAATCACAAAACAAGAGATATTTTTTGAAAGTTAAATAAATACGAATTTGAGTTTCTGCTATAATTTAAAGTACTAAGGATATCTTAATTATTTTATTTTTGTTATACAAACGATGTTTGTGTAATTTCTTAAAAATTAGGGGTAGTTTATGTGATTATCCCATATCCTAAGGGAAGTTTGTGTAATTCTCTCAAATTATTTCTGTATTTAATAGATTTTGTAAACCAGTAAATTTTTCTCATTGAAGTTTATTATACAATGAGACTGAATGGATCCATGATTCTTTATTGCGAATTTAAATTATATTCAATTTCTTAAGCAAGATCAGTAAAAATGCAAACTTTTACCTGTTTCAATTATATTTTCTTGCATCATTATTCTTTGAGTGACTTAGCAAAAGTTGTACGTGATGACATTTCTATGCATTAAGCAAACATATATTGTTTTGGTGGAAATTTCTAACTGTTGAACGTAACGTAACGGGTGTAAAACAGAAAACAAAACAGATTTAAAGTCGAGGCAAGAGTTGGACTCTTTCTCTTTAAAACGATATTTACCCCGCTCGGTGCTTAGAGTTTGATCGGCAATCGCTTCCCAAGATGCAACGACTATCTTCTTAATATGGCAGCACTTCGAATATTAAGAAACGACGAACTAAAATATTATTTTGAACTCTCGGAACAAAACAAACTGAAAGAAAGAATGTTTGTGATTGAATGAAAAATGTAGAAGTAAGGGGGCTATTTATAGTTTACGAAAGTTGGCCTTGAGGTTGACTATGTAAAACCCCGAATTTTTAAGTAAATTGTTTTTAGAGAATTAAAATTTTATCTCTTTAAAAGCTCCTTAAGTATTGTAAGTAATTATTATCCTCCCTTTCGTTTTTGAATTTAGATAACTTGTGTAACGTTTATTAAATTTATGTCACTTAACCGAAAATAATTATACCATATTAGGAGTCAATTATAAGAACTGTTACATAAGCTCAATTATTTATTAGAATTAATAATCATTAGGCTCTTAATAATCGGCTACCAAAATAATCTAGGGTTTCATTCTGTCTTCCCACCCCAGCCATTGCTATTTCACGCTACCTTTTTCTATCAACACGATCACCTTCTATAAGCCTTATAGTTTAATTTTAAGATAATGAAGGGTTTTATTAATTCACAAATCACGCATGTTTCCATCTAGTGCTCAAGCCCCGCTCGCTCTCGCATGCCGCAAGTAAAAACTTCCATCTTTTCTCTACTGGTTTGTTATTCCTCTAAACCTTAATATTTTCTAAACTGTCTAGGGAGCTGTTAGAATTACATCCGAGTTGATTACATGGTTTAAGTTTTGAGAAGTAATTAATGGATTCTTTTGTTTAGTTTTAATTTTATATTATTATATAATAAAGTGACAAATCTTTGCGTTCAAATATGACCTAGTAAATTGTAGGATTGTGATGAGCATAAACGATGGTGAATTAAGTTACATGGCTGAAATTGATTAATCACGCTTAATCAACCTCAGATAGGAAAACAACAATATTTGTCATTAGTATCCATGTTGTATATAAATGTTTCTATAGGAATTTGGAACAGTAGGTGGTAATTTGTATTATTATGTACATGCAGTCAAAGAATGATTTCCGAATGAAATAAGATTTGAAGTGTGCGTATAGCTGTGCATGTGTATAGGTATATACTGTTCTAAGTAATTTGTTAGTAGATTTATAAATTAGTTCATTGTCATTAATGAGTATATAAGGACACAAAAATAACTACAATCGGGTATATTTGCTTTAATTAACAAGGGATTATGAGAGGTTAATAGGATTTTACTTGTCTAAGTTAGCATTAGAACTGATAGTATCGTATTCTTACCGACTCTTTTGACGCATCAGGAAAATCTGAGTTAGACGTTTATTGATATTTCTCTCTGGTACTTGTCTCACTCCACAATCATTCAGGTGCGTGTTTCTTAAAACATACTATTTTTAAATTGAAAGGAATTATGTGCTACATGTATCTTAGTAGTATATATATATATATATATATATATATATATATATATATATATATATATATATATACGTATACATATTTTTAACATGATCTGAAGTGCATTGTGATAATTTGGTTTCTTAAATGATTGTTAGTTTTGTTGGTAAATTGTACTATGGATTATTTGCGATGTTGGTCGAATGCTTCTAATGTTACCTGATTACTTGGACTGTTAATTGAGTATTTGTATTGTTGATGGACTACTTGTATTGTTGACTGATTATGTGTACTGATTGATGAGCATGTGTTCTTTGCATGTGGAAAATGATTGACGAGCATGTATATTCTTATACGTGTGGTGATTGACGAGCATGTCTTTTTTTGATGTGTGGTATTGACGAGCATGTTTTATTTGACATGTGGTGATTGATGAGCATGTATATTCTTATACGTGTGGTGATTGACGAGCATGTCTTCTTTTGACGTGTGGTATTGACGAGCATGTCTTCTTTGACATGTGGTGATTGACGAGCATGTATATTCTTATACGCGTGGTGAATGAATAACATGTATTCTATACATGCAGAACTGACTGATTAGTATATTCTTTACTTGTGGAACGATTGATAAGTTTGTATTCTTTACACGTGGAACGATTGATAAGTTCTGTTTACTTAAGGTGGAAGCTCTGTTCATTCTCGATTGATTGTCTGATTGTCTGACTGTGTGACTGCCTGAATGATTAATTGACCAATGTGCCAAATTGTTGTTTTTCAATTGTTTTCAAAATAAACGTGCACGTCATTCACTCTGCACACAAACGCACAAACACCACTGAGGTTTTTATCTCACGCATGCATGTTTTTTGCCCTTCCTTTCAGCTTTAGGTCAACCAGGACGAGACTTGAAGAACGTGGAGAGTGGGTTCCGTTGGGTAGTTAGATAATGTTTGTATTAAGTTAACCTTTTTCTTTATTGTAACAGTTGTAATTGTCTTGTTTCTGCACAATTAGTATTTTTTTAATGTCATTCTTGTTATGATATTGTACTGTTTAGCCTCGAAATTTCGGGGCGTTACAGGACAAACATGTCTTTTCCACGTCACAACTTTTCCGCCAGATTTTACACCATTTCGGCTGACTGTGCACCTATTCGGATGAAAGGTGACACTTATTCTGCTGACGGGGTGTGTAGGTGACTGTTCGCTGACTGAGTTTTTCCTCCAATTTTGGGTCAAAAATCCGTTTTGTCCTTTAATTTGGCACCTTAACCAAAATCGTCCCTCAACTAGTCACCTCGCCAAATTCGTCCCTTATGTTGGTTTTTCGGTCCATTCACCGGCCCAAGTTAAAATTTGCTCGGTAAATGATTACGTGGCCACCGGTTGACCAAACCCGACCCGGTTTGACCCACGTAATTACATTTTTAACCACCTGGAAATTCCACATAATTAAAAAAAAAAAATTCTGAAAATTAATGAAATATAAAACCAAAACCCCGCGAAATTCCACATATTAAGGACGGCTCCCAAGCTTCAGCGCCCTCCAAGCTCCCTCCGGCGGTCAAGCTCCTTCATTTCAGGTAAGATTCTTCAAATTCTCGCGTTATTTTCCACCAATTTGCCTTAATATCGTCCGCGCCTATAAATGTGTGTTTCACTTTTTTTGTAATCACCCTAATTACAGTCAATAAGGTAGGTTTGTGTAGTTCTTTGAAATTTCAGTGAATCTTTATTTAGGGTTTCGACATTTTACAAATAGGGATCGATTATGGGAAATTTTGAAAATTGCAGTTCAATTAGGGTTTTCTGCAATGCTTTGTTTACGACATTTGACAATTAGGGATTCGACATTTGACAATTAGGGATCGATTTCGGCCTTGCAATGCTCTGTTTTTCTGGATGTTTCAATGAATAACTTGTTGGTTTTGTTCTTTACGAATGTATATCTTACAATTGTTATTTAAATATTGGTTTTATTGTAGATGGTCTACCAATTTCCCTGTCAATGTGGACGTGGGATAATGATATACGGTAGGGCTGGGGTAAATTCCACTCGGCCCGGGGTATTCTACTACGTATGTCCAGCGAGAGTTCGGCATCCCAATTATTTCATTTGGGTTGACGAACTTCACTTGGATAAAAATGCTAGGCTACGTGCGTTTATGTATCCTTCGAACCCAAGTTCTTCAGCAAGTCTGAATAAAAGATCAACAGGGACATGCATTGTATCTGAAAATCATGATCAAGAGAATTCCGATTCCACTACCTCTAATGTTGTGCCTGTGCCTGGTCGAGTGCTTGATGGCCATGTTGTGAAAGAGTTATTGCAGAATCCCAATGTGACTAAGACTGCCTTAATATGTTGCTGTGTCGCGTGGTCGATTGTGTTTGTGATGTTTATGATGATTTGCTTTTTTTTGTTCCTGTTTTATTATAGCAAGTAGTTGCAGTGTTTAGCGTTGACTGAGTGTGATGATTATGTTGTGTCATGTACTCTTGACAGTTTAATGCTTATGTTTAAAGACTTCTCTTAATATTTTTATGTTTTAGGAATGTTGTTTTGATTCTTCTATATCTTGTTTTGCATGATACTAAAAGTATGGAGAACATCCCCGACGAAAAGCTTAAGCATTTGTTTAGGGATCCTTGCACTAATGATGAGGTGGAACTAGAGCTCCTAATGACTATTTGTGAATATGGTAAGAGGCATCGACTTAGTGAGCCGAACGTTTTAAGGCGTAGTTTGAGGTACTTGCATTTTGAAATGGAGCAAGTTCTTGACAGTATGAGCATTTGACTGTTTTCTGATCTCTAGTAAGTCTGGTGGGATCTTCTTTGGATACTTCAACTGGTTTTCCTCTACACTTCCTTCTTTTCTTTTTAGGTTTCTCTCCTGGTTCACCCCTTCTTACCTTCTCTGGTCTCCCAACAGTTCTTCCATTATTGGGCGGTTCAATTGGAATTAAGTCAGTAGCTTTCCAGTCTTTTCTACCATTCATAGGTAGCACAGGCCTCTCATATGCCTCCAAATAGTGTCCAACAGAATAACTGGGATCAATAAAGTTGTATGCATTTAACCCCTGTGCATTGATTGCACTCACAGCATGAATACATGGGATGCCACTTATGTCCCATTTTCTGCAACCACATGTCTTGGCAGCAAGATCAACAGCCCACTCAATTGCATTGTACTCTTGTACCAGATAGTGCTGATCATCAGACTTCTTAGGTCTGCATATTCTGGCATGGTTCTCTTGGAAATTTGTAACAATCTTTTTGATTTTCGGGCACCACTCACCATCCCACTTTGACCTTGCCAAATCTCTGTTCTTTTGGTGCCTACTCATAACATACTGCATTATCCACTCAGCCATGGAGAGTATTGGCATTTCCCTAGCATGTAGAATACATGCATTGAATGCCTCACACCCATTGTTTAATAGCATGTCACACTTCAGTTTATTGCTGAAATGAGACCTTGACCAATTTTCTGGGGGTTTGTCATCCAACCATTTCCATGCTCTAGCACTGATAGTCTTCAAATCAGCCATCTTTTCTTTCCACTCATTGACTGTTGTAGCCCTAGCTGCCCTCCATAGTGCATCCTTCAAAGCATCACCAATAAATCCTGCCTTCTTAAAGTTTCCATGTAAGTGTCTCACACAAAACCTGTGCTCTGCTCCTGGAAATACACTTTGAAATGCATTTAACAACCCCTTTTGTTTGTCGGACATGAAGGTCCATTGATCATTGTACTTTATTCCAAGGTCTAATTTCAGTACTGCCAAAAACCAGTGCCAATTTGCCTCATTTTCCACCTCAACAACAGCCCAGGCAAAAGGGTATATGTTGTTGTTTGGATCTACTCCAACAGCTGTCAACAAGATGCCCTTATGTGGTCCTTTCAAATGGGCTCCATCCACTCCTATAATAGGCCTGCAACCTGTCAAGAAGCCTTGCTTCAGAGCCCATAAACACATATAAAATCTGTCAAATTTGTTCTGACCATCTTGTATGTTAGTACCCAACAGAACCAGTGAACCTGGATTACTCCTCTCCACCTCAGCTTTAAAATCCCATAATCTAGCATATTGTTCTTTAGGATCTCCATTTAGTTCTCTTAGTGCTTTGATCTTTGCCTTGTATGCAATGTTCACAGAGTACTCAATCCCAAGATCCCTTCTAGTATCTATGCAAAATGCCTTAACATTTCTTCTTGGGTCAGAGGCAAAGACATGAAGATATCTCTTTGCAATCCATGTGGAGCTAAGATTCTTTACATTGGTTGTGGCAGGGCACCTATGCTTCCAGACATATCTGTTTATGATCCAGGTCCCTGCTTCTCCTTTTACCTTAATTCCATGGATCCTCCAATCACAGTCCTGCCCTCTACACTTGGCATATAGTCTTTCTTTGTTATTTCTGGGAAACTCAATATTCCTTTGCAGATTAATGGCATCAGATGTAATGGCATCTTTCAATATCTTCTTAGAGGTGAACCTCATCTTTAGCTTCAGCTTTGGATTCATCAAATTTTTCACATCAAACAGTTCACCTTTAGTGCCATTATCCTCTTCATCAGTTCCCTTTAAACTCTCAAAATCATCTTCACTGAGGTTAATGTTTTCTTCATCACCCTCATCTGTATCAGACAACCCATAGTTCATATTCTTCTTTTTTAAATGAACTTTCTCCTTCCCTTTGTTGGGTGCAACCACTTTTCTGAGGTTTGTCTCATCAACTATCTCATTTGTGTGATTAGTATCTGTGTCCTGAGCACTTTGATCTGCTACAGCAGAACCAGAGCCAATACCAGACCCATTCTTCTGTTTCCTACCTTTTCTTGTAGATACCCTACCAGAATTGCCTTTCCCTTTCCCATTTGAAGTAACTTCTTCACCTTGCAGACCTGAAGTACCCTCACCATTGCTTTGTGCTTAACCAACATTAACTTCATACATGTTGTCAACAGCAGACTCATTAATAGCTGTACCCATTTCATATTCATTATCCATTCCATATGAACCATCAGAGAAATAATCCAACTCAATGTCTTCTTCATCAACATCTTCATCTTCCACTACAATCTGAGTAGCATTATCCTCATTAGTGTTATCCTCACTTTCAGTTTCTTTATCTTCCTTTCCATCACAGTCTATATAAATTTCCATCACCCTACTATTCAGACAACCAAAGTAGACAGTCTTAATATCATTGTCCTGCTCAATCATTGTAAAGCCATTCTGCTGCTTTAAATACATCCCTTTCACCCATATGAAACCCATCTCTTCACAAAGTTGTTGCAAACCCTCCAAGCTAATTGATGAATACCCAACATAATCTACAACACACTTCTGGCCCCCTTCATATTGAGCCAACCCATCAGCCATCATTTTGCCTCCATAGTAGAATTTAACAGTAACAAACAAGTCTCCAGAGGCTGGAACAGGAAACCACAAAGCTAAATTAGGGTTTACTGATTTGGGGAAAACATAATGCATAGACAATCAAGTTAAATTACAGACCATGATTTGAATTTGGTGTTTGTAATGAATGGGTTTAGCTCAAATTTGGGGAAATCAGATTCAATTAGGGCTTAAGTCAAGTTTGCAAAATTAGGGTTTAGTGTTTTGGGGAACACGAAGTACAGTAACAATTAAGGTCCAATTGAAAGCAATTGTACGCAATTAAGGTTCGTCAATGAGTAAATCCACAATATTCTAAAACATGCATTACAAATCTTACCATAAATCGGAATAGGTTCTTCGTTTTTTGATGACTGTCGAATTGTAGTCTTTGGTTTCGCCTTTTTAGCACTCCTCGCCATTTTTGAGCTTCGATGAATGACGACCGGAGTATTGACGGTGAGATATTGGCCAAATCGTCGATGGACGACGCGGGCGGCGCAAAGAGAGAAGAAGTACGAAGTCGAATGTTGGGAGACGTCGTTATTCGCGGGGTTTTGGTTTTATATTTCATTAATTTTCAGAATTTTTTTTTTAATTATGTGGAATTTCCAGGTGGTTAAAAATGTAATTACGTGGGTCAAACCGGGTCGGGTTTGGTCAACCGGTGGCCACGTAATCATTTACCGAGCAAATTTTAACTTGGGCCGGTGAATGGACCGAAAAACCAACATAAGGGACGAATTTGGCGAGGTAACTAGTTGAGGGACGATTTTGGTTAAGGTGCCAAATTAAAGGACAAAACGGATTTTTGACCCTCCAATTTTTGCAGCCACTAGACACACTTATTCAACTAGATTCTGACACCTAATCACGTTTAGTTAATTATTAAATTAAACTTTGTCCAAAAAGATAAGTATTTGATAGGGAAGCCCAAGCCCAAGCCCAAGCCCAAACTCAAGCCAAAGACCAAGCCCATGACCCATGACCCACGACCCCGACCCCAGCCCAGGCCCAGGTCTGGGTCCGGGTCCAGTCTGGACGGCGGCGACGGCGCGCGTGTGGGCTTGAATTGAAGCATAGCCCATCTAAGTCTTCTCCCCTTTAAAGATTTGTGGTACCATTTGGGGCCTAAACCCCTATCACAAACAAGCAACTTATTAGGTGTACTAGTTTAGCTCAAACTTTCTATGTGAGATGGTGACTTTTCACCTTCCCACCTATTTCCTTTTATTTCTTCAAGATAACTTATTTCAACTAGCTTACTTGTTCATTTAATTTCTCATTCATCCCACAATGGTTTTGAATAATTAAATATACTAGATTCAGCTACACGAAACGTAGATTTCATTAGGCTAAAGAAATCCACTTTTATAAAGAGGAACCTACTCAAATAAATTATCAAAATCAAGAAAAAATCACAATTTTCCAACACTAACAACTAAAATACACATTGACCTGACTTATACGAAGAACCTACAATAGATCCTTAGGCAGATCTTGAAACTTAATCGCATTACAGATGTATAAAACTCCGCCATGAGAGGTACATCCTTCTCTCATTTGAAAGCAATAGTTTTAAGTTAATTTCCATACACATCAAAGTTGATAAAAATTAAGCTACGTTGTTCAATAATTAGTACAAATCAAACTCAATCATAAAGACTCTAAGAAAACAATAACAACTTTGTTTACCCATCCTACAATACATTCTTCCCCTTTCGGTTGTTTCTAAGCCATGTCATATTGGTACGAGAGGAATTAGGTATCACATCTTCACTGGCATTAATTTCTCCCTCCTGGATATCTTTTCCAAATAAGCGGATCGAAGTTTCAGCAGAGTCTCTCGTCAGTGCAATATTGTTCCTACTCAGACCCTTATTTGAGGAGCGGTCCGAATTTGAACACCCAATATTAAGCGTCGTGGAGACAATATGAGTTTCGTCATCCATACCACTAGTCAGAAGTTTGGTGCACGACGGAAAAAAGTCATCATTGTTGGCAGAAAAAGGGGCACAATGCAAAGATGGCAAAGACGCCATCGAGCTTGGATGTGATTCTATGAAACAAGAGGAAGATGGCCCCGCTCTGTCATTGAATTTGGGTTTTTTATAAGTACGGAAAGCTGATAAAAGGGCGGGCGATGACAATGATGGGGCTAAGCATTCGACTTCCCATGGACTCACATGTATCATGTTTGGAGACATTTTTGGACCGCACCAAGATACCTGCACCAATTAACCAATTAACAATATTATGAGAAGTCCTGATGTGCAAAATATGTATAGGAAAATAGAACGAAAGTAAATACTATTAATTAAGAATAGCACAAAGGGCTAATATTCGCAAGTGGAGGCAATCAAAATATAATAAATAATCACATCATCACTATTACTAATTAATTCATCCAAAATTTGAAAATTATATAAGGTAAACCTGAAGCTGGCGCCAAAGTGATTGCGACCAATGATGACTAGTTTGCGAATTAACCGCGACAATTCTTCCTTCACTTGACGTCATGCTTGTCGAACTAACCTTCATTCCTACAACCCAATGTATCTTCCTCGAAGCCTCCACTCTGTCTGCACTCACAACAAATACTGGCAATGATCCGCCCATCGGATAATAATCCACTTCAAACACCATTTGTCTCGCGGCATTCCCAATCGCCGCCAATGCCCTCCTCTTTGTATCATCAACATTAAATGTGGCCGACCCGGCCTTTCTCTTAATTCCAATAAATAACTCCTTTATTATTCGTGTTCTCTCCTTCCGTGTTCTCTTAATAAGCACGACAGAATCTCCAACAGCTACTCTCTTGATGGTAACAAATCTACTCCATTCGTTCTGCAACAGATGACGAAGAGGACTTCCACGATAAATGTGATGAAAGTTCCATACATAGTTATGTGTGTCTTTCACACTCAAATCATCCTGAGGTGGTTTGTCTGAGTAATTTAATGGTGGGAAAATCTCCTTGGCGCACCGTTTAGGAACCAAAAATGAGTCGTCTTTGCCTGTGTCAAATTGAGTTAGGACTTTGGTGAATGAAGTCAAGATGCCAGTTTGTTTGATCTCGTATTCTACTTTGTTTTTGACAGTTTTTGGCCTTGATTGGAGCTCCGACAAGGAAATCGGTTGAAGGTGGAATTTAATGAAGGGCTCGTCAGAATAAGGACATGAGAAGAAATCAAGGGAGAGTAAACGGCATAGAGTCAACGGACTAGGATGAATCCCGTTGTAATTAGTGATGGATGCATTTTCTAAGTGACCTTGAGGGAAATAGTAAACGTAGGAGTTTACTGCTGGAATCTTGATAGGGGATCCCACGATGGCGCACCAGATTTGCGAGTTCATTTGAGTGGCGGCGATAGACATTGACGAACGTAAAAGTGGTGGTGGTGGTGGAGTATCTGTATGGGAGTGAAAATATTTAAGGAGTGGAGTGAAGAGACAAAGTTGAAAACCGTGCGATATTTATAACGTATGAGTGATATAACTTTATCGCTTTTTTTTCTTTATTCCTTTTTCATAATTTTGTTGTTGTTGTGGTTGTTGTTGTGGTTGTTGTAGTTGTTGCGGACATCTTTCAACTATATTTATTTTCTTGGATTTTGAATATTTACTTTTCGTATTTGATACACTTATTTGTTGAGTTTTCCTAACCCAACCCTTTTGAATGGGTTTGTTTCAAAAATGGTTCTTCATCGTGGTCTCATTACAAAAATAGTCATTCATCGCGGTTTTGTCCACATTTAGTCATTTATCATGGTTTTTCATTTAATTTGAGTCATCCGAACTTTTTTTTTGCCCCTTAAACTATATTTATTAGCAAGAAAAACCCAACATGTACGTTTCATAATTAGTAAAAAGCTCCATTTGTTATATATTCACCTAAAAATACATATTCACTTAAAAATGCTAGAAAGGATTATAATTAACTAAAATACATAAATACTAAATATTAAATTTTAAAAAGGTTCATTTTTTATAGTTAATAAAGGAATAATTTTTTAATGTAATATTTAGTATTTATGTGTTTAAACTTATTATATATATTTTTTAGGTTTTTAAGTAAATATATAACTTTAGGTGAATATATAATAAATGTGGCCTTTTACTAATTAAAAATAATATATCTGGGAGTTTTTTGTTAATAAATATAGTTCCAGGGGCAAAAAAAATTTAAATAAGGGCAGAGGACCAATATTGGATGAAAAACCACGATAAAGGAGTAAATGTGGACAAAACCGCGATAAATGACTATTTTTGTAATGAGGTCACGATAAATGACCTATTTTGAAAAAAAAAACCCTTTTTTAATTCATTTTTGGTCATATATATATGCAAACGATTAAAGCCTTTGAAAGTTGATTACTAAAATAATTTTCAACTTATCTGTAATATTGTTTTATAATGATTTTAAAATCTCTCATGAGGAATACATTTGTAGTTATGCTATACAAACCCTTAGTTTAATTAGTATCGTTGCGCAAAAACTATGGAAATTATTAAAATACATGTTAATTTTATTATGTTTTTAAAGTAGTTACTTCATGCGAAATTCTTTGTTCGGGTATGTTTAGGTGTTTTGAATCAATGTATTCCCCGAGCCAAGTTTCAGATACAATGAAATCATATATATATATATATATATGTATATATATATATTGTGGATTTGGACACACTCTCTAACTTACCTTTTAGTCTTTGTACTTGCCCAATTACAGGTACAATGACTTATCACGGGTGTATCCGTGAAACTTTGTTGGGAATTCAAAAGCCCTCCTTAACTTACTATTTCGTATTTGTGTTTCTCCAATGTAATGAGTCTAACCTGGCTTTTGTGTATGTGCATATTAATAAAGTAAATCACTAAAACAAATGCCACAAGATAAATCTTGTGGTAATGATTATGTCTCTCGCGCAATTGTTTTTTTTTTAAAAAAGGTTGTAACAATATAAGGTTGGTTTTTTTTTTTGTTAAGAGGTTTTGTCGTGTTGTTTTTTACTTTGGTAAAGAGTGTTGTTTTGCGTGCAACAAATTACGTAACGAGTATACAATTTGTAATCATATTACAAATATTTGGTACAATTATGTAAAAGTATCATGATTGAAATGCATGTTGACTTTCTTATTAATTTACGTTAATTATTTCTTGACAAACTTTCATTTTAATATTTTATTGGTGTTGTGAATTTATATACCTTTCTAATCATGTACAAGTAAAATAAGTTACTCAAAATGAATCGCTGAAACTCGCGAATTCAAATACTCTCCCTAACTTTACTTATAACATTTGTTTTGTCCAATATAATGAATCTTATCTGATTTTTTTTGCAGGTGTATATCAACAACATGAATCACTACAACAAAAGCTAAAAATAAATATTGTTGTAAAACTTAATAAAGAACAGTCGTAACAGTATATGGTTGGTCATGTTATTTTTTTGGTAAAAAGTT
This sequence comes from Linaria vulgaris, assembly GCA_948329865.1. NCBI lineage: Eukaryota > Viridiplantae > Streptophyta > Magnoliopsida > Lamiales > Plantaginaceae > Linaria > Linaria vulgaris. Next base: position 53,827,237 of record OX415249.1, on the reverse strand, counting down.
TTGCAGTGTTTTTTCTTTGATAAAAAGTATTGTCATGTTGTTTATTTTGTTTGTCGTGATGCTTGCTTATAATCATATTACATATTGCATATGCAATTGTAATCATATTACAAACATCTTGTATGGTTATGTAAAATATTGTATGTGACTGGAATACATTGTGACTTTCTAGTTAATTTACGGTAATTATTTTCTTTCAAACTATATTTTGATACTTTCTAGGTGTGGTGAATCAATGTACTTTTTAAGCCAATTGCAAGTAAAATGAGTTATCCACGAGTATCCGTAAAACTTTATTGTGGATAGATATATTGACGCTAACTTATTTTTTAACATGTGTATTTGTCCAATGTAACGTGAAGAGACTTTCGTGTATGTGTATATCAACAAATTCATGTGAAGGACTACAATAAATTCTACAAAACAAATCTTGTTGTTTTGATTCATATTGGTGCATATTGATGTGTGGTGAAGCATAAAGTTTCTTATATATATATATAAGCAATGAATTGCTATGCCTATGTGTTAACAAGTACATTGACAAGTAATAAGATAAGTATAGTTAAGTCTCAAGTATTGTGTCCCAAGAAAGTGGTGGATCGACTCTAAAATTACTTAATCGTAAAAGCAATTATAGTTGTCATGAGTTACTACCTTGTTTATGTGAATACAAAATGCTTTGATTGCAGAAATACAAATGTAGGTTCTAAAAGATGATTTTGAGTGAAAACAAGAATAGGAAAAATAGTGAATGCAGATTCAATGAAAAAAAGAGAAAAAGCAGATACACATCCAAACTTTGGCCTTTTTGCATTTACCTATCCCAACTTGAAATTTTAGCATGCTGGTATCCAAATTTTGCTCCAACTACCACCGTGTTATCTAAAACAAATCCGACCAAAATTGAGCACATTTATGCAACCAACTTTTCTGGGGCAAACTCTCCATTTCAGAGATGATGAAGCATAGTACAAAATTATAATAACTAATACACCATAAGTTTATTTTTTTACACATGCACCATAAATGTCTTGATTGTCAACAAAAATAATATTCTCCAAGTATTAAAATACTAAAACCACCACCACCACCTCTCTTCATTTTCGATCCCAAGACCCCAATCACACTCCATATCCAAACTTCTAACCTAATTCCACATTCATCATTATAGTCCCCTCTCATCTCTCTCTCTCTCACTATCTCAACTCATTTACCAATGCCACCTACAATTACGACGATCGAATTCACCTCGAAATATACATTCACAGTCAATCTCCACCAAACGAGTCTCATGATTTGGGCCAAATATTTTTCGAAGTGAAGTGTCGATGGGTTTATTTGTATACTTGGGAAACAGGTCGGTGCATTACCGGAATTCGAATGCGGGGTTGATAAAGTGGTGGCGGATATAATATACTTGGAGGAGATGACATTTTTGTTTAAAAAAAATCTAAACATTTGGGATGCAACGTAATAAATAATATTTTATTTTATTACACATTTTGCACTAGTAATTTATTCTACATTTTAGGTGATTTGATGATTTTACTCTTTCTTATTATGTCACGCAGCCGCACAATCACGTTTTTTTGTCAAAAAAAAAATAATCAAAAGTTGGAATAGCATGGTGGGAGTCAAAGCAAAGTTTGGATATCGACATGCAAAATTTTCAAGTTCAAATAGGTAAATGTAGAAAGGGCTAACGTTTGGATATGTATCTGCTTTTCCCCAGAAAAGGATGCAAAATAAGAACAAAAACATAATCGAATTTAAGAAGAACGGGGTGATTGCTCAGATTGTAAAATTGATGATTAAAGAGGTGTTCAAGGTTCGGGTTTTCTCTACTGATTTACTTTGGTCTTTCATAGACAAACTATATGTGTTTCGTTGATCTACTAGCCTTTGTTTGAGTTCTTCTGTGTCTAATGGATTTGTGATCTATAGCCAGAGTTATCCTAAATCTATAAGTTTACAACCCAATCTACTCATCCATTAATGTTAACATAGTGTACTTTGATTTGACAATAGATCGTATTATATTTATGTGTCGGTTACAAGAGTATAATCTAATAATACAACGAGTCTATCTCAAATCAGGCCTACACTATGTATCTCGTGTAGACTTGGTCTGGAACACCCCGAACTAACGCCTCGATACTTGGATGGCAATAGTATATCGGTGACTAGATCGGTTGTATGTCGGTGATCGTCTTTGATATGATATCGAGGATTACCCTCGATGTGAGATCGGTAATGTGGTGGTATGACGTATCAGTGGGACACAAGGTAGTCCCGATATCGAATGTGATATCGAGAGTGAGATCGGTAACGTATTTCGATGTGATGCGTCGTAGTTGAGGGATAATAATTGCTTGCTTTGGGATCCAGGTACCGCGTATTTATAGACCTCGGGATCCAGGGACCACAATAACATATCAGTGATTATTACCAATATTACATCGAAAGTGGCCCCCGATATGGTCCAATATGGGCCTAGTTTGGGCCAGGCCCAGTATGCGGGAAATGCCCATATCATGTAGTCCCCAAATTTGGGGATTCTTGTCTTAGAGATAAGAATTCGCAAATTTAATTTTAAATTTCTGGGTTACCTGTTCCCCTCGTCCCGCCAGTTCAAATGACGGAGGTCAAATTTGCGGGGAATGCACTTTGTGATAAATTTCGCTGGACTCCCAAGTACAGTGGATGTATAATTTGAGGTCCTCATTTGAATTCTTCGTTCGCCGTACGGGATTTTTAAATTCCTCGCACATCTCGGGATTGCGCTCTGTGATAAACTATGGTGAAGCCCTCAATGCGTCTGTGCTTGCCCCTGACCTTTTATCTATATCGAATATCACTACCGATGTGAGATCGAAACTTTGTTTCGATCTGGCATCTCCGATATCTATAAGTAGGGCTGCCAAGAAGGTGAAACTTACTTTGGCTTTTAGCGAAAATTCGTTGTCCTTCTGCAAAGTACGTCGAATTTCACTTTCGATATTACTTTTGATATTACTTTCGATATCTCTTTCGATTTTGATTTCCCTCCTACAACGCGTCAGTATGTCGTTTGCTGGGGACAATGTTGGCTCAGGTTTGCCCGATATGGATTTCAAAGAGGTCGGAATGGGGTTTTCGGAAAACGAGATGTTTGGGCCTGATCAGTTGACTGGCGACCCGTATGGTGCTAAATTTTCTGCTCCGCCAGAAGCTGACGACCCCAACGTAGATGAATGGGGCTTTGGGGTCAGCCCCCCGAAATACAAGACCTCGGGATCTACTTGGGACAGCAATCCCCCAATTCTCTGGGGTACATTGTGGCTTTTATTTGTGTCATGAAGGCGTTGGGTGCGCCTTGCGGAGCCAATGAGTTCTGGCAACTCTTTAGTGTAATGGTTAACATGAAGGGCGGTGAAAAGGGTTCTTTTGTGTGCGGGCCCAGGCGGGACTTAGGTTCGTGCAATATACTCAATCCAGTTATGGATTTGGAAATAAGTGTGAGTATATGTACATCCAGGAGACGACGGCTGGCGAATTTGATGCGCTTCCTAGTGTGTGGTGTGAAGACACCAAATATGAGAGGCGAGCTGCTGTCGGGCCAACTGCACATAGCCTCGAATTTCTGAAGAAATTGATCAACCATCCATACGACGGTACCCTGCTTTGCAGTGACATAGTTTTGCAAGCAAGTGGGATATCTCCCGTACGTTATAACGGTCCCTCTACACTCGGTAAGTGTTATATCTTTATAAATCGATATCTTCATCCCGATTTATCTCTTGATCCTATATTTCATGTGTCTTGCAGCCAATTTGGTAGAGTACTGTAGTCTGGATGCGATAGCGAAACATAGACAGCTGGGGGCCGATGCCGCTATAGATGATGTACCTCCACTTGTCAAGAAGAGGGGTCGTGAGGGCGTACACAAGAATGCGAAGAAAATTGTTCCCTCATCGAGCGAAAATACTTCCGGGGTGGGTGGTGCCTCGCAGTCTCAACATGACGTTGATGTCGGGATGTCCACATGGCCAAAAAGAAAGAGGGCGGAGGGTAGTTCAAGCGGGGATCACAGCGGTCTCTTCAGATCTGTAAGTAGTGTTTGTGTGTATTGGATGTGTATTTCCTTTGGGTTTTCATTCGATTGAGTGATTGACTCCTTATTGTGGATGTGCAGGTGGCGGGTTTTTTGAAAGGTTTCTTGGCGATGGCTGTTAAGGGCCAATCGTATCACGCCGAGTCGCTCCGAGTTACCAACGGTTTGCTCGAGAAACTGGGCGAATATGATCATGTTGCTTCCGTACAACTCCAGCATGAGAGAGACGAGGCCATGGATATTTTGAAGGCCAGTGAGAATAATGTGCGAGGCCTGTTAAATGATAATAAAAGGTTGATCGCAGATCTCAATGAGTCTCGACTTATCGCTAGTCAAGAGGCATCTCGTCGGGAGGCACTTGAAGTTGAGGTTGCAATTCTGAAGGACCAACTAGCCCATGCTGAAAGACACATGCGGTGCATGACGCTGAGCAAAAGCCAATTGACCAGTGCGGCTAAACAGTTCCTTCTGAGTCGGTCGTACAAGATGATGTGTGCTGAGCGAGAGGAAGCCAAGGCCTCTGTCATAGGTCAAATTCAGCTGGAAGGTGGTTTCAAGGACGGTTACGACCCTTCAGCCATAAATCCGTTGAAAGGGCCGGACGGGAAATTTCCTGAGGACTCCGACGATGACGATGAAGATTTGGAGCGAGAAGCGGAGTACCGTGAGATTATCGAGCAGAAGAGTTTGGCGCTAATCCACATTAAAGGGGCTCCTCGTTATCCCGGTTGAGAGTTTAGGATTCTGTATTTTTTCTTTTGGCGCAATTGCCTCTGTAATATGGCTCATAGTTTTGCCCGTTAATTCAATCGATTTTTTCTGCGTGTCATGATGTATATTTGGTCATACGTATTCCATGGTATGATTGCTTGTGTTATTGTTAAGCCTCCTTGTTATGTCACCTATCGGTTATACCAGATTATGTCGACTAATCAAGCTAATCGCATGAAGGTGCTTCTGTCTCTGTTCTTTAGAGTGCGACCCCGTTATCACAGGGAAACCGTTATTGTTCACATGTTTCAAGGTGGACCTTGTTATCATAAGGGATGTTTTCTTGTGGGTAGGGGTGCATCCCGTTATCATAGGGAACCCGCTACCGTTGCGATGTTTATCGTCGACCTCGTTATCACAGGGGATATTTTCTTGTGGGTAGGGGCGCATCCCGTTATCACAGGGAACCCACTACCATTGAACTGTTTCTTGTCGACCCCGTTATCACAGAGGATACTTTTCTTGTGGGTAGGGGCGCATCCCGTTATCATATGGAACCCGCTACTGTTGAAATGTTTAGAATCAACCCCGTTATCACATGAGATATTTTTCTTGTGTCGACCCCGTTATCACAGGGAATCTTTTCTTGGATCAACCCCGTTATCACAGGGGATTTTTTCTTGGATCGGCCCCGTTATCACAGGGAATTTTTTCTTTGATCAACCCCGTTATCACAGGGGATTTTTTCTTGGATCGGCCCCGTTATCACAGGGAATTTTTTCTTTGATCAACCCCGTTATCACAGGGGATTTTTTCTTGGATTGACCCCGTTATCACAGGGAATTTTTTTCTTTGATTGACCCCGTTATCATAGGGGATTTTTTCTTGGATCGGCCCCGTTATCACAGGGGATTTTTCTTGGATTGACCCCGTTATCACAGGGAATTTTTTCTTGGATCGACCCCGTTATCACAGGGGATATTTTCTTGGATTGGCCCCGTTACCACAAGGAATTTTTTCTTGGATCGACCCCGTTATCACAGGGGATATTTTCTTTGATCGACCCCGTTATCACAGGGGATTTTTCTTGGATTGACCCCGTTATCACAGGAAATTTTTTCTTGGATCGACCCCGTTATCACATGGGATATTTTCTTGGATTGGCCCTATTATCACAGAGAATTTTTCTTTGATCGACCCCGTTATCACAGGGGATTTTTTCTTGGATCGACCCCGTTATCACAGGGGATATTTTCTTTGATCGATCCCGTTATCACAGGGAATTTTTCTTGGATTGACCCCGTTATCACAGGGAATTTTTTCTTGGATCCACCCCGTTATCACAGGGGATATTTTCTTGGATTGACCCCGTTATCACAGGGAATTTTTTCTTTGATCGACCCCGTTATCACAGGGGCTTTTTTCTTGGATCCACCCCGTTATCACAGGGGATTTTTCTTGGATTGACCCCGTTATCACAAGAAATTTTTTCTTGGATCGACCCCGTTATCACAGGGGATATTTTCTTGGATTGGCCCCATAATCATAGGGAATCCCGTTACCGCTCATGGGTAGGAGCCTTTTCTTTTGTCTTTTTGTCTATGTCCCTTGGTGACTCTGTCGTCGTAGAGTCTATAGGTCATTAAGCCCTGTAAAACATCACAGACAAGAAAGATTTTCGATGTAAAAGCTAATATGAAAGCACGAAACGATGCGCATGTGTTATCTGGGAATTTCATTTTTATGCAAGAAAAGGTGTTTCCATTGTGTTCTAACGGGCCTGTTGTACCTGTTTGTACATGTTGTACCTGTTGTACCTGTTTGTACCTGTTTGTACATGTTGTACCTGTTGTACCTGTTTAGACGGATAATATTGGATAATCTGGGGCAATGCCCCCTGAATCCCTCCTTTTAAAAAGCGAGGGTTTAATATTGCCTATGTCCTTTCCGGATATAGTGATGTGTGGTCCTCCGGGGTATGTACCTATAAACACATATCTATGGGAATACTCCCGGATTATTCGTGCAATTCTCTGCACTTATGTAATGTCCGATTAGGACATATCCCTGCATGAAATATGAGATTCCACAAAGCAACAAATAAAAAGGTAATGACGGATAACGGTCGAAGGCTAGGTAAACCTAACCCGCCTACATATCCCGTTGAATGGGGAATCAGACCGGCGTAGTTCCCCCTGTTTTAGTTACATGCCGACCCACGAAGGGGCAAAATGAAAGATAACGGTCGAAGGCTAGGTAACCCTAACTCGCCTACGTATCCCGTTGAGTGGGGAATCAGACCGGCGTAGTTCCCCTTGTTTTAAGTTTACAAACTAACCCACGATGGGGCAATGTTTCAAATGTTCAAGCGTAATTTCAGAATTACTAAAATCTAAAATATTGTCTTGTTGTTCCTCATGGTGATCACTCTGTAGCTTGCTGATCCTGATTTGGCCCGATTGCTTCTTCCTCCGCTTCTCTAATTCTTGGCAGCGTAAAAGAAGTGATGTAGCAGAACCAAGCCTCTTTCTGGTTAGCGAGCACTTCTCCGACCCCTCCTCTTGCTGGGAATTTCATCTTCTGATGGAATGTGGATACTACCGCTCTTATCGCATTCAGGGCCGGCCTGCCTATTATAACATTGTATGCAAATGGTTGGTCCACGATTGTGTATTGAACATTAATAGTTCGCCTGTGTGGTTCTTGTCCAAACGATGTGGGAAGGTTCACTTGCCCTAGGGGAATGGTCTTTGCTCCACCAAATCCTACCAGTGGCGTACGGACCTGTTCAACCACGTGGTGGCCGATTGCCATCTTCTCCAAAGCATGCGCAAATATAACATTGGTGGAACCCCATAGTCTATAAGTACCTTGTGTACAACGTAGTTAGCGATATCAAGCTGGACAACGAAGGGGCAGTTGAGCTCCTCTACCTGGATGGCTTCAGGGCTAAGATCCAAGAGGTCCCTGCCGTAAAACGTGATAACCTCGTCTGAAAGCTCCTCAATCAACGTCGTGAATCTGACGAATTGGTCATCGTTTAATCCATGAGTTATCTTCTTCCTCTAGTTGGTGGAATCTGCTCCCGCGGTCCCACTGCTTATCACATTAATCACCCCCTTCGAAGGTGCATTATTTATCGTATCGCGTCCTTGTCCACTCTCGATCGCCTTAAGGCCCTCCCTTCTTGGGGATTGGGACCGCTCCCTTGATTCAGCATATTGCCCGCTCGCCTTAACGAACTCTATTAACCTCCGTCCTTAATTAATCTCTCGATCTCGTCCTTCAGGTCATAACAGTCCTTCGTGTCATGGCCTTTCAAGCGGTGGTACTCACAGTAGCGCCTAGATTTCTTTGTGAAATCCGTCTCTTTGATTTTCCAAGGCGCATTTAGCCAATTCCTGCTCTGCGCGGCGGCCAAGATAGTGCGAATATCCTGATTGAGGGGAGTATATCTCTTTGGCGACCTGTCTCTTCCTCCTATGCTCTTGTTCCATACCTCTCTACCCCTTTCCAGGTCGGATTCCTGGGGTCTGAACTTAGCTGCCATCATCGCGTCTTCGTAAATCACAGTATGTGCCAACTCGTTTATCCGATTGATGGTAGGTTCTGCGAGCTTGATCAATTATATGGCAAATATGTTGTGTGTTGTTGCCCTGAATAGGGTCTGCAACACTTGTCCCCCGTAGGGGTTATCCACCTTCAGTAGCTCCTCATTGAATCTGTTCATGAACTCACCACAAGTTTCCCTCTCTTTCTGTTTCAACGCTTCCAAATGGTACATGCTTGTCTTCATTTGCTTCTGACTGGAAAAGTGGTTCTCCAACCTCTCCTTCATCTGCTCGAAGCTAGAAATAAATCTCGCTTCGATTATGTTAAACCAGTCTAATGCCGCTCCTATCAGTGTTGTTGCCATTATTTTTGCCTTAATACCCTCGGAAAAATCTTGCAGGTTCAAGAGACTCTCCACGGCGTGGATGTGATCCCTTGGGTCACTCTTCCCATCATATGGTTTTATGGTTGGAATCTTGTCTCCTCTGCACAACACCTCCTTCTCAATTTCAAAACAGAAAGGAGTCAACGGCCGTTGGTATCCAACTGCTGTAGCTCCACGGTTTTCGTTCCTTCTCCCGGCTTCCATGCCCTTCGTCACTTTAACTGTTTCCTTTATCGTGTTACGTCTATTCTCCTCGAAAGTCCTAGTCCTCCGGTCATTCTCAGTATCGTCACTTACTTCTACCCTCTCTTCACTTTTGGCTCTTGTCCAACAACCTCTTCCCGCGTTGTCCCTTCGACCCCCTTCCGGGATTGCCTCCTCATCCCGCTCTTGCCTTGTCCTTCGTCCCATCATGTGTGGCAACAAAGTCTCCATTGTAGCGTCTAGTGCCGCTTTCACAGAAGCGTTGATCTGCGCTAACATCTCCGAGGTTATGACGGCGGGGGGAATGGCGCTCCGTCCTGCGACCCCCACCCCCTCTGAGCCGGGAGAATCCGTGTTTGGCACCTTGGTCAACGAAACATCTGCCGCGGGGTTCTCAGTGATCTGGCCCTCAGTAGTAGGTTCCGCCATATTTGGCGCGACAAAGCTTGGACCTGCATTCGTGGCTCGCGGCGGCCTCCTGGGCCCGCGCCTTCGTCGGGGTTCATTCTGTGCTGGAGGAAGCTCCATCTCAGCTTGGGTCATTGTATGTTCTTGGTCAGTCGGCTGTGGAGGGGGTGGTATGTCCTCAATCCTCGTGTTTCCAGTCACAACCTCGTTAAACTCGGATCGGGTCCTCCTTCATTGCATCTTGGCGTCCTCGTCAGTGAACTGGTGTTCCCACAGACGACGCCACTGATTTGACAATATATCGTATTATATTTATGTGCGTGTCGGTTACAAGAGTATAATCTAATAATACAACGAGTCTATCTCAAATCAGGCCTACACTATGTATCTCGTGTAGACTTGGTACGGAACACCTCGAACTAACGCCTTGATTCTTGGATGACAATAGTATATCGGTGACTAGATCGGTTGTATGTCGGTGGTCGTCTTCGATATAATATCAAGGATTACCCTCGATGTGAGATCGGTAATGTGGTGGTATGACGTATCAGTGGGACACAAGGTAGTCCCGATATCGAATGTGATATCGAGAGTGAGATCGGTAACGTATTTCGATGTGATGCATGGTAGCTGAGGGATAATAATTGCTTGCTTTGGGATCTGGGTACCGCGTATTTATAGACCTCGGGATCCGGGGACCACAATAACATATCGGTGATTATTACCGATATTACATCGAAAGTGGCCCCCGATATGGTCCAATATGGGTCTGGTTTGGGCCAGGCCCAGTATGCGGGAAATGCCCATATCATACTTATTAAGGATGTATTCTTGTGATATAAGGCTGTGCACAATCACATTAGCATATCAATGTCACAAATACCATGCATGCATCGTTAGCTTAACATTTACACTTTGGCGGTGCCAGGGTAGTGCTTGTTTTCTCCCAACAAAATTTAATGTTAACGTGCAACATATCTAACCAATCAATCTAGACACATGAGCGCTCAAAAAAATCAAATGCGTATACTGATAAATCAAAGCTACCTCCTACTCCAAACACGAAGTAGTTCAGCTACTCATAGTCACAATTTCAATAGCAGATAAAGAATTAACCAACATAAATAAAGAACAAAGATTAAGAAAACTTTGCAATTCTGGAGGAAACTTGACCCTTCTAGACTCTTTTGCTTTGTCTTATCCCTCACAACTATTGACTCTCTGGATACAAGAACAAAATTATGGAAGACGGAGTTACAATGATGTTTCTCTCAACTCTCTTCACACTTTTTCTCTCACAATTCTCTCTTTCACGAATTTGGAAGATTTCTTGTGTAGTAATTAACCTGAAAGAAATTGTAAGTTGTAGAATGTAACTGGAAGCTGTTCTTTAGGTGTTGGTTATCTTCCCTCTTTTACAAATGCGTCGTGTCACCTTTCATTACTTGCTTAAGACCAGAGCTTTTTCTCTTCTTTCTTAGACCTCCATTAATAATTTTATTTGAAAACATATTTGATCCATTCATATTCTTTTCAGAAGAGCATGGCTTCCGGAAGGAATTACACCATTGATCCTTCCACAGGAACACCAAGAAAGGCATCCAAACTTTCCACAGCAAAACCAATAAATGATAGGAATTGATTCTTCTATAACGAAGCTTTCAACCGGTACACGACATTACATGAGAGCTACTTTGTTGATACAAGAAGTGCAACGGTTAAAGAAAGTGTTAGTCAAAGCGTGATTGAAACGTATGATGAAGTCATCGGGCATTGTGAAGGACACCCTAGTTTGAGAATTATATGCACATCAGCCAAAGAGTGACGTTGTTAGCTGGATACGTGGTCGATCCATGTTCATATCAGTAAGGTTGTCAACGAGTTTTACAACTCTCATGAAGATTAGATGGTGTTGTGGGACCAAGGTCTTCATCATAGAATCATAGGTGACAGAGCATCGAGTCCGTCCACACATGTTCCAGTATAACGATGTTGGCAAGTTGGAGGCCGACTATGAGCATTTATAAGAAAATTGCAAGGATTATATTTGTTCATCGGTTCCAGAATCCATCCACCAGATTATAAAGAAAACGTTTCTTTGGATCAAGAAAAGATTATAAAGTAGATCAAATGAGAAGATACTCCAAATATTGATGAAATTATAGTCAAATCCATTGAATATAACACAATCAACGGTCCACCAAGACTCCTGTTATTTTTATAGTCCAGTTTTGGGAGTCTGCTCTTATTGGAGGTTAGAGTCATTAGATTCAAGTTTGAGTTATGAAAGCATTAATAAATAATGATCAATAATGGTATATGCATAACATGGTATGAACTTGAGATGCAAATAATATACTTGTGTGATTAGGGTACATCTTGCGTAATATTGTAAAAAGCATGCGTATATCATATACACTATCAGTTATGTTGCATGTTTAGAAGATATTGGGATAAGTGTAGGTAGTTCATGAGAAAGTAGAGAATTACATGTGATTAATGATCTTAAGTGATTTACTTGACTATGTTTTGATATGATTGTAGACTTTTACATAATAAGGAAATTAAGTTAAGTCATTTATTCTAATTCTTTTTTGGCCTTTTGAAGCCCAAAAACCTTTACCAAAAAAAGGAATCCCCAGAACCCCGTTGAACCCTTTTCTATGTAAGTCTTTTGTTGAATTATCTACATCTACTTACCCTAAGAGCCGAAAATGGTATATCCTACCATTTTCTAGAGATGGCTTGATTAAATCCTAATTGAGAAAAGAAAAGGATGCATAAGGAGGAGATGTGAACAAAAAACATGAGCGTAAAAATAAAAAAGGCCTAGAAATCTAAAGGTTGATGAGCATAATAAAGAGCAGCAAATAATCATATGCAAAACTATAAGTTTGGTGGTACATCTTGAAAATCATAAAGTATTGGGGAAAAAGTGAACTTGTGCAAAAAGAAAACGCAAGAAAAGATCAAAAGAGCTTATAAAAAAATGTTAAGGCCATGAAAAGAAAAGAAAAATAAACGAGGGAGGAAAAAGAAAAAAAAAGAGTTGGATTTATGACGTACATCTCTAGAACTCAGAAATCTATTTTTTACCACTATTAGCCGACATCCTAGCTGTTAGGGCCGATTCCCTTTCGGACGGGCTCTAAACCATGCGGCCCATGTCATATCTATATTGATATTGTTTTGTTTAAATTATTAGGATATAGTTAATCTGATTTAGTAATTATCTTAAAAGATATTTGGTTATCCTAAAAGATATGTTATCATCTAAAGCAAGATTTACATTCCTTATCTCTTTAGTGCATTTGGACTCATAAGCATGCAGGTTCATTGAAGATCTGTGGAGATCATTTGGAATCCCCATAATAAGGAAGGATATAGCTACAGATCTACCAGAACAGCTGGCGTTCTCATCTTACTTGGAAAGAAGATTGCCAGCGGATTGCAACTAAAGATTTGGCAGAAGATTCTGGTGCGCCTATTTAAAGAGAAGACTCGAGACCTTTAGAAGACACTTTGAAAAGGATATTAAGTAGTCAGTCTTGTATCGAGTCATTTGTGAAGAGCATTAAGTCAGAGTGTCTCTGGAGTAGCTTAGTGTGTCTTTGATTCAAACGTGTTTCTGAAAACAAGTTAAGGGTTAGGTGTTGCAACTGCATATGTTAGAGGGAGTCTAGTATATGAGTTGATTTAGATCCTTCATTGTAATTCTTAAGTAGGAAACAGTTTGAGTCAAACCTTGGGTGAAAACCCCGTGGACTAGGACCATTTGGACCGAACCACGTTAAAAACCTTTTGTGTTCTTTATTGTTTATGTTTTACTGTTTTTCGCAATTGCAACAGCAAAACTGTTTTCAAACGTTAAAGAACTGTCTTCTGTTATACTTAAGTGTACAATTGCAACTATTGCTAAGTGCAACTGGACACAGTTACAAGTATTGCAGATACTAAGATCTTTCAATTGGCATCAAGAGCGGGTCACTATATTTACATAGTGTAGATTCTGGTCTAAAGATCTTTTTTTTGTTTAATTGTTTTTCTTATGGAAGAAATGAGGGAAAGTCTGTCGACCATCAAGCCACCAATGACGGCTACAAACTACTCCTACTGGAAGAATCGCATGCGAAACTTCATCAAACAGCAGGATCAGAAAGCCTGGAAGAGCATTCTAAAAGGGTGGACCCCACCGATAGATGATCAAGGATGAGTGAAATCCGAGTTGGAATGGACCGATGCTGAAGAACTCTTAGCAAACTATAACTCTACAACTTTAAACATTATTTTAGTTGATGTTGACTATCACCAATATAAGAGTATATCTAACTGTGAAATTACAAAAGATGCTTGGCAGGCTATTGAGAATGCACACCAAGGAAATGACAAAGTGCGCGCATCCAAGTTGCAACTACTCAATGATCAGTTCAACTATGTACGCATGGAAGAAACGGACACCATCGCTCAGTTCCATTCCAAACTCAGGCATCTCGCAAGTGAAGCCACCATCCTTGGAGTGGATTTCCCCGAATCTAGAATCGTGCTAAAACTCCTAGGATCTCTTCCTGGAAGGTTTGCAATGAAGGTCTCAGCCATTGAAGAAGCAAAAGATGTTAACACCCTACCTCTGGCTGATCTCATGGGATCATTAACCGCATGGGAAATGAAACTCAAGAGAGAAGGAGACACCATATCCAAAGGAGTTGCACTTCAGGCCAGTCTTCCACAGAACAGTCCCAACTCAGAATTAGAGCAATCTCTAGCTCTCCTCACAAAGAAGTTCAACAGAATGAACAAACGTTGGAGCAGGGGTAACTCTTCAAACCCAGTTGCAAGTCCCTCTGATTTATCTAATAATAACCCTTCCACAACTAATAGACTTGACAACAAAAGGTCTGGAAAGGGTATTCAATGCAGGGAATGTCAAGGTTTTGGACACATAAGGGCAGACTGTGCAAATCTTCTCGAGAAAAAAAAGCCGTGCATTACTAGCATGGAGCGAGGACGAATCTGATAACAGTGAAGATGATATAGAAGAAGTCGCTGACCTTGTGTTTTCATCATTCAGTTCCTTTAGAGCCAACATGGGAGTTGCAATTCACAGCATAATAGACTCCGATAGCGACTCACTTGACAGTGACGAGTTGGAACTCACAGATGATATGGAGGTAATCTGCAAAAGAAACTCTGAATTGGAAGCCCAACTCAGAATCGTATCAACCTTTGGAAGCCCCGTGAGAATGAACAACAGAATTCTTGAACTCAAAAGAAAAGTTCTCGCGCTCACTTTGGAGAGAGATCTTCTGTCCACTGATCTGGACTCAACACTTAAAGCCCACAAAACACTACTTGAAGTATGTGATCTCACCAAGAAAGAACTGGTCACAATGGCTAAAAATGTGAAGTTACTCACACCAGGCACATAAAATTTGGAAAAAGTCTTGAACACCCAGAAAGTTGCAACTGGAAAAACAAGAGTAGGATATGCTGATCCCTCTACACCAAAGTTTCTTGGCAATACCAAGATTTCCAGTTCCAAAAAGAAGAGGATACCCAAGGGAGTTGAAATCCCTTTTGACTACCCCAACACCAACAATCAGGTACGTGTCAGTTGTAATTTGCCTGTAACAGTATCTGACCAGAATTCCGTAAACAGGTTTGCAAGAGGAAGGTTCATTCCTACCTGCCACCACTGCGGAGTCCAAGGACACATCCGTCCCTACTGTTATCAGCTGTGGACACCTCAGGACACACCCTCCATCTCTGTTCCCAAAGTACAGAAGAATAAAAGGAGAAACCGAAGAAAGAAGAAGACTGTACTGGATGCACCCACAGTTGCAACCGTCGTGCCACCACAACAAATTTGGGCTAAGAAATATTCTACCCCCTTATTTGTCTTACTGCTTGCAACTCTACCTCTCAACGAGGATCTTACTCTAATTCTTGGTACTTTGATAGCGGATGCTCTAGGCATATGACTGGAAATAAGGACATTCTAAGCATCTATGTGCATGAACAAAAAGGGGATGTTGTTTTCGGTGATGGAAACCGAGGAAAGATAATGGGGAGAGGAACCCTAAATGTTAAAGGTTTCCCCAAACTTAGAGATGTTCACTATGTTGATGGACTGTGTGCAAATCTTATTAGTATTAGTCAGTTGTGTGACGATGATCTCTTTGTTCACTTTACCAAAGATGAATGTGAAGTTTTAGATCAATTTCAAAATAGAGTTTTGAAAGGACTAAGAAGCACTGAAAACTGTTACACTATGACTAACTGTAAAGCTACCTTCAGGTCACTCACTTGCAACTTGAGCAAAGAATCTGTTGCAGAATTATGGCACCAACGGCTTGGACACCTAAATTACAAATCCCTGGCACAACTTTTCAACAATCAAAGTATGAGAGGACAACCAAAGCTTGGAGCAAAGCCAATTGAAAAGTGTGGGTCATGCCTTGAAGGAAAACAGACGAGAGCAAGTCATAGTGAGTTGCAACACATGCCATCGGTAAGAGTTCTGGAATTGCTACACATGGATCTTGTGGGACCCATTCAAAAGGAAAGCATCTCTGGTAAGTGTTACATTCTTGTATGCGTTGATGATTTCTCAAGATACACCTGGGTTGAATTTCTAAAAGACAAAAATAAATCCTTTGTTTTCTTCAAAAACTTGTGCAACACTGTTGCAACTGAAAATGATCTAACGGTTAAAAGAATTCGAAGTGATCATGGTAGAGAGTTTGAAACTCAAGCTTCGTTGAATTCTGTTCTGACAAGGGTATATTCCATGAATACTCATCCCCCATCACACCACAGCAAAATGGGGTTGTTGAAAGGAAGAACATGACACTAGTTGAAATGGCAAGAGTTATGCTGAACTCAAAGAAACTAGCCATCAAGTTCTGGGCTGAGGCAGTGAACACTGCATGCTATGTCACTAACCGAGTTTACCTACCTCCAGGTACAACTAAAACTGCCTATGAACTCTGGAAAGGTAAAAGACCAAATGTTCAACACTTTCATGTTTTTGGTTGTGCTTGCTACGTTCTGAATGACAGGGAACCTAGAGTAAAATTTCAATCAAAATATGATCTAGGAATTTTTGTTGGGTACTCACGACACAGTCATGCTTATCGCGTATTCAATATACGCACTCAAACTGTAGTTGAGTTATCTAATGTTGAATTTGACGATTACATGGACTTTGCCACTACATCATCTGAAGCTCGGATCACTGAATTAACAGATGCTGATGATGAGGAGGAATCACATCGCCCCTACAAAATCTCACCTCCAGCTGCAACTGACACAGTCAATCAGCAACCTGAGACTACTCCGACGGGTACAGTTCCAACAGAAACCGCCCCCACTGTAGTAGTGCAAACAGAGAACCTGGAACCTCCACCACACATCAGGAGGAACCACCCACCTGAAGCTGTCATTGGTGACATAAGTGACGGGATAAGAACGCGAGATATCCCTCGAAAGAGATATGATCAAATGGTGCGCTTTGTGAGCTACACTTCTAAGATTGAACCCAAGAATGTAAAGGAAGCACTGTTGGAAGAAGCTTGGATTGAAACCATGCAAGAGGAACTAAATCAATTTGAAAGAAATGATGTATGTACACTTGTCCCTCGACCAGACAAAGTGAACATCATTGGCACCAAATGGATATTCAAGAACAAGACCGACGAATTGGGAAATATAGTGTGCAACAAAGCGAGACTAGTTGCACAGGGATACACACAAGTCGAAGGAGTCAACTATGACGACACATTTGCCCTAGTTGCAAGACTAGAGTCCATTCGTCTTCTTCTCGCAGTTGCATGTGGTTTGCACTTCAAACTCTTCCAGATGGATGTTAAGAGTGCATTCCTGAATGGATACTTGAACGAAGAGCTGTTCATCGAACAACCTAAAGGATTCACAGATCCACATTTTCCTGACCATGTGTTGAAATTGAAAAGAGCACTATATGGCTTAAAGCAAGCCCCACTGGCATGGTATGAAAGACTCGCCGTTCATCTCCTTGAAAAGGGATACACAAGATGGAGTGTAGATAGAACCATGTTCTACAAACACTTTGGAACTAACATTCTTATTGCTCAAATTTAAGTAGATGATATCGTGTTTGGATCTACATCTCAGGATGAGTTGCAACACTTCATTTCTGTTATGAAAAATGAGTTTGAAATGAGCATGGTTGGTGAACTAACCTATTTTCTTGGTTTGCAGGTCAAGCAACAAAATGATGGAATATTTATATACCAGACGAATTATGCTAAGAATCTTATCAAGCATTTTGGCCTTGAGCATGCCAAACCTATGAAAACTCCTATGGGATCGATAGATCGCCTCAGCAAAGATGATAGTTGCAACTCGGTGGATCCCAGTCTTTACCGAAGCATGATAGGAAGCCTACTGTACCTCACTGCTAGCAGACCTGATATTTGCTTCAGTGTTGGAGTATGTGCACGATATCAGGCCAACCCGAAAGAACCTCATCTCAAGGCTGTCAAGCGAATTATACGTTACATCTCTGGTACAACAGATTTTGGTCTCAGTTACAACTTCAATGATAACCTGTCTCTTGCAAGATACAGTGATGCAGATTGGGCAGGATGTGCTGATGATCGGAAGAGTACCACAGGAGGATGTTTCTACGTAGGAGCAAATCTTGTGTCCTAGTTTAGCAAGAAGCAACACTCAATCACCTTGTCCACAGCTGAAGCCGAATACATTGCTGCTGGGAGCAGTTGCACCCAACTGGTTTGGATGAAACAAATGCTAGAAGATTACGGTATCTTGCAAAATGAAATACTTCTCTATTGTGATAATACGAGTGTCATCAACATCTCAAAAAATCCAGTCCAACATTCTCGTACTAAACACATTGATATTCGATATCATTATATTAGGGAACTGGTTGAGGCTAAAACTATTGAGTTACGACATGTGTGCACTGACCTTCAACTTGCAGATATCTTTACCAAAGCTCTGGATGTGTCACGTTTTGAGCACCTTCGCAAGTCGTTAGGGCTCTGCCTTATGTGAACTGCAACATGAACAAGGTTGCAGCTGAGGATGACCAGTGCCTGATCCTCTGACCTGTTACTGATCTCAGGCAGTCTCCTAATGTTTGTTGTACTCTTACTCAGAAAAAAAAATAAAAAAAAAACAAAAACAAAAAAAAAACAAAAAGGGTGAAAGAATTCTCATTTCTTGAGTTGCAACTGGAAAAAGCTACCTGACCTAGAAGCAGCAAGTGTGAAAGCTAGCAATTCTTATCTCACGTGACTCCTCATTGCAAAGAGCTACCTTGTTCACAAATGTGTCAGTGTGAAAGCTACCAGTTGTTCACAGTCCCTTGTTTTAGTTGCAACTGAGTATCACTCAATAAACTCCCTGGAGAAAACTGCGTGAGTGTGGTAACATGATGGATTTTCTCCACTGATTGCCTTGGTTCTCGTGTTGCTGTGTTCAATTCTACTTAACATGCTGGAGCCCTAATTACGTGATTGGGCCTCACTGGGTGACACATTGTGAGTTCAATTTTTTTTTGGCAAGGTGTTGGAATTTGTATCATGCGTATCTTAATTAGTTTTAACCCTATCTTTTCTGTTTTTAATACATCCTTATCTTGTGAAAAGAGTATCTAGGGCTTGTTAAGTTTTGGTGTTTTTTTTCCCTCATAAATTTCTAGGGTTTTAGAGAGACTTATATTATCCTCTGTTGTCTTTCCTTTCTCTCATTACCCCCTTCCACATATCTCATGTTTTTTTCTCTCTCTCTCTTCTATTAGATTTTCTTTCACAGGATGGGAGGATCTGCGCGTAAACCAGCCGCCACCTTCTCCGAAGAACCCCTTGACCTTCCTCCTCTCCACACGATCCACCCACCATCTCCCACGACGGCAGGAATACTGCCCAGTCGATTGAGCAACCCTCGCCTCCTTCACCACCATCTTCGCTGTCTCCGCTGCGCGGATCACCATCCCCTCTGCCTCGCTCCACTGCTCCAGCAAAAGGGAAATCCAAAGTTGGATCCACCTCTGCTATGCCACCACCACCATCTGAGGACGATCCCGCCTCTCCTGCTGCTCCTCCTTCCTCCTCTGGTGCGAATACTAGGAAGCGGTCCAAGATTCTGGTCCGTCAGCCTCCCCGTCACCGTCGACTTCACAAGCTCGCTGACATGCAACCCGACTCTGACACAGAATCAGAGGGCAATGCCCCTACCCGTTCACCTGAGCCCCCCAAGAAGAAGACCAAATATTCTGCTCCTCCAAGAAAACCCTCACCTTCTGTGCCCGAGTCTCCATTCGTTCTCCCTGATGTTGCTCATGCCTCTGCCGCATTGAAAGCTGCTAGGGCTCACACTCAGCGCTTCTACACTACTGGTGCAAAAGCTAAAATTCTGGAGATTTGCAAGCGCCCTATTGTTGTGGAACGACCGTTGGAACTCCAGTCTTATGAGGAGACTGGTGTGCTGGAACTCCTTGAGCAGCGCGGGTGGCTATGTGCAACTCAGAATGCCACCAAATACAACAAGGTACTGGCTCAAGAGTTTTATGCCAACCTCACGACCCAACTCGATGCGGAGGGGTCACTCCAGCGCCATGTCATTTATCTTCGGGGAAATGTCTGCCCCTTCACTGCTGAGCTTCTCTCCCAGGCCATGGAGGCACCTCTTGTGGACACAGCTGGGCACTCTGAGTTGCGACTGGAGCGCAACATGAACAAAGTTGCCTGCGAGCTGACTGGCGGATCAATCAGTGTTTGGCCCCTCGAGCCTTTTCCCACCAGCTCCCTCACGAACCGGTACAACCTTTTGTTCCGGATCCTTGTCAGCCACTGGCTACCTTGCACGCAAACCTCCACCATCCGCCCAGAGGTTGCTAGTGTACTGTTTCATGTTCGAACGGGAGTTGCAATTAACCTGGGGACGCTTGTGTTCGAACGCATTTACCGAGGCACCTTTCCCAACTTCCATCTCTCACTTGGGTTCCCTGGTACTTTGCCTCTAGGCACCCCTCCATCATGTTGGACAAGGAAGACCTTCTCGAGTGCTCGATCATGCGTGCTAGCACTAAAATTCTGAACAAGCCGCCACCCTCCCCAGCTGCAACTGGATCTTCCACAAAGAAGCACTCCGGCTCAATTCCCGACGCCTCCGCCAGTCTTGATGAGGTGCACCTGGAACTCTCCAGGCTGAATGGTCTGGTGGCTGAGCTGGTTTAGTCAAATGAGGAGATGCGCACTTCGATGGCCCTTCAAGCATCCAAGCTAGACAACCTGTTGCAACACGTTGGTATCCGCTCTGGGCCTGGTGAATCTTCTGGGAATGGAAACGGTACCCCTTGATTTGTTGTTTCAAAAAGGGGGAGATTTTGTTTAGGGGGAGTTGCGCCTACACTTCCCTTATTACTCTGATTAATGATTATCGTTTTGGCGGAAGGTTGCACTGCTGTTGCAACCAGTACATTTCGTACACTTTTGCTTTACTCCGCGAATTACTTGCTTATGAATGCTTTCTAACGATTGTGCAGAATGGTCAATAATTTTGACAAAACAAATAAAAGGGGGAGATTGTTAGGGTCGATTCCCTTTCGGACGGGCTCTAAACCATGCGGCCCATGTCATATCTATATTGATATTGTTTTGTTTAAATTATTAGGATATAGTTAATCTGATTTAGTAATTATCTTAAAAGATATTTGGTTATCCTAAAAGATATGTTATCATCTAAAGCAAGATTTACATTCCTTATCTCTTTAGTGCATTTGGACTAATAAGCATGCAGGTTCATTGAAGATCTATGGAGATCATTTGGAATCCCCATAATAAGGAAGGATATAGCTACGGATCTACCAGAACAGCTGGCGTTCTCATCTTACTTGGAAAGAAGATTGCCAGCGGATTGCAACTAAAGATTTGGCAGAAGATTCTGGTGCGCCTATTTAAAGAGAAGACTCGAGACCTTTAGAAGACACTTTGAAAAGGATATTAAGTAGTCGGTCTTGTATCGAGTCATTTGTGAAGAGCATTAAGTTAGAGTGTCTCTGGAGTAGCTTAGTGTGTCTTCGATTCAAACGTGTTTCTGACAACAAGTTAAGGGTTAGGTGTTGCAACTGCATATGTTAGAGGGAGTCTAGTATATGAGTTGATTTAAATCCTTCATTGTAATTCTTAAGTAAGAAACAGTTTGAGTCAAACCTTGGGTGAAAACCCCGTGGACTAGGACCATTTGGACCGAACCACGTTAAAAACCTTTTGTGTTCTTTATTGTTTATGTTTTACTGTTTTTCGCAATTGCAACAGCAAAACTGTTTTCAAACGTTAAAGAACTGTATTCTGTTATACTTAAGTATACAATTGCAACTATTGCTAAGTGCAACTGGACACAGTTACAAGTATTGCAGATACTAAGATCTTTCACTAGCCTAACATTACAAACTGAAAAAGTCCTAAAAGATCATCAACATAAAAACTTTGCATGAGTTGAAGGTAACATGAATTGTAAAAAATAAGTGTTAAGTAGTTACTTGTGAAACTTTATTATCTTTTCAATTCCCACCATGAAGTTTTCGTCTATGTGCATGAACAACACCGGCACACACATTGAGCACATAGATATTGCATGGCGAGGACTTTACTAAACTTGATGTACACTTATGTACTTGTATGTTCCACCCATCTCTTATTTTAATCATAGATCACATTATGAGAATATATCCCTATGCATGAGTATTGGCGTGGTGATAACTTGAATTCTAATTTATCTTGAGCCGAATTAGTAGGTTTTCGTGATAACAAGCACGTGTTTAAGTTTGAGGATATTTGATGAGCGTTTATTCGACGTTATATTAGCAACTATTTTCTTATAATTTTGATGAATCCTTCTTGTTTTTTTATCGGTGTCACGTCCCGTCTCAATAAGCCCTTGTAAAATCTAATGTGTTTTTTTGAAAATAGGTCGAAAAACAAAATATTTTGAGAGATAAAAATGGTTAACTTCAATTTTTATAAGAATAATCTAGTCTAATATGTTTAAAACTTCGAAAACCGATTTCCTCCTATTTCTCTTTGGATGTTAAATTTATGTCTATTATTGATCATTAGAAATTAAGTTATAGGTTTAATTGGAGCAATTTATGAAGTTCGTGGCCTACTACGGAAAAAGAAATGTTAAAAGGACCAATATATCTTTTTTTTTTACCAATATGTAAACTTACATGAGAGACAAATGAATGCACAACCACCTCTCCTTCATTCAAATCCACTTGTCGGCAATATGTACCCTCCTAAACATGCAAGTGCTTAAATATACTTAAGGGAATTAGTTATAAGAATATAAACTACTTTATTATAGTATATCGACTTTTTGTCAGGGGAAAGTCTCTCATTTCCAGAACGTGAGGTTTTAATTGAGTCGAGGAGGGAATTGTTATGATGAGCACGACTCCTTTACAGGTAGCGAATTGTTTCAGGTGACATAAATTTGTTATTTATTAAAATATTAGAGTTAAATTATCGCGAAATCATCATGGAATGGTATAATTGATTAACTTCATAAGAGGTATTGGACTTAAGTTGAGTTTGGTTGACATGTTGAAAGAGACTTGAGATCTTCTCGTACAAAATTGTGCTACATGTTCTCCTACAACATTTGAATGTAGGTCAAATGGACGCAAATTAAGATTTTTAATTACTTGATTGTTTTAATTACAAATATTAGATGTGTCTTGTTCTTACCAAACTTAAACATATTTACTCCCCCCCCCCTCCCCACAACAAATCTTTCATTTTTCGTATTGTTGCTGCATGATTCCCTACTAATTGGAGGAAATTTTAGCTTCCAAAATTGTTTTTCTAACTCATTTGATTTAAAGAATAATTTAAACTAAATTAAAGTACACATAAATAACAAATTTTATTTGCAAGTTCAGGTGTTGTGACAAAGGTGTCGTCAACACACCCGGGGTTCTGCACTTATATATTTCTGTAAAATTTAATAAGATTTAAATATTTTATCTTTTTCACTAACCTTTTCATTAGCAATATTTTTTTACTATATTTAAGCTTGTTTTTCATATTAAAAGAGGTAAAGATATGTTACTTAGTAGATCATAAAGTTTTCAAAAGATAAGGATGGACTTGGACACAATTGTGGACTCTATCCTAAGAGGTGAATCTAGGTGTGTGGCTTAGATTGGAACAAAGGGAGGCTTGTGGTATGGATAGATATCAAGAAGATGGTTGATTAGAAGATTTCTACACAAGAACAGGATGAATCTTTAGCACCAAGAGGATTGACATCAATCAAGAAGAATAAGATTGAAGATTGAAGGCGGTCCATTTTCTTATGCAAGGCTCCAACGTTTTCTATAAATCTGAAGGGCTGCATATCATTGTAGTCATGAGTCTAAGTAGTATTTTAGATAGAGGTTAATTACAATGCATATCGTGTAGCTAAAATACACAGTTTTTCCAAGTTATTCTAGTTTAGGCTAGTTGTAAGAGTTGGTTCTCTTTACTCACTTGGTTATCTTTTGTAATCACAAATCTCTTGTGATTACTTGATTTTGATTTCAATAAAGTGAATATTTTTTCCTAAGGTACAGAAGGTTATTAACTAATAATATGTCAAAAGTTACATCGTTTTGTGTTTTCTATTTTATTTTTTCTGCACACCCGTTGTCCCGTCATAAAATAGTATACAAGTCGCGGTCCAACAATTTCATTTGGCGTCCGAGTCAAACACCAATTTTACTGGTGTTTAGACTTGCTATTTTGAAGATGGACAACGCAAATCCAACCATGGACAGTCTTCCTATTCTCGATGGATCCAACTACGCATTTTGGAAAATAAAAATCTGCTCATACATCATATCAATTGATCTGTGAGCATGGAAGATTGTAACGTAGGGATAGATTGTGCCGTTCTATCCCCAGATGTAGGGAATGACATCACTCCTAAATCTGAATCCGACTGGTCACAAGTTGAGATAAGTAATGCTTTATTAAATGAGAATTCTTTAAATGTTATTTTTCTTGGGTTGACTCACACATGTTTAAACTGATTCAGACATGCAACACTCCTAAGAATGCTTGGGATATCCTTCAAAATCACTATGAGAGCAATCTTAGTATTAGGGAAACAAAGTTACGCATTTTATTGTCTAGATTTGAGATAAGTAATGCTTTATTTAATGAGAACTCTTTAAATGTTATTTTTCTTTGGTTCACTCACATATGTTTAAAACGATTCACACATGCAACACCCTATAGACCTTTTAAATGAGAGTCAAATGCTTGGTGATCCATTGTCTAATAGTTAACTTGTTTATAAAGCAATTAGATTTGTATCAAAAAAAAATTGAAATAAAAATAATTGAGGAAGCAAAAAAAATGGCTACTATGGATCTTAAAACTCTTTTGAACATTCTTAAGAATTTTGAAATGAATCAGGTATCTTCTTCCGAAGAAAAAGAATTGGCACTTAAAGATAGAGCTTTCGTATTAGAACATGATAACAATGATGATTAGGAGATTAACAATTCTTTTTACAATGCAATGGTCCAACGACTTAGCAAAGGTAATATTTTTGGCAAACTTAGGAATGAGTCAAGTAGTAATTATCCATCACCTCAAAGGAAATCATTTTTAAAACCTATCGTGAAATACTCCTTTAAAAAGCCAACTTTAGAAGACACTGAGCAACTCAAAAAGTCACAATGTTTTGCATGCAATGGATATGACCACTTGACATAGGAATGTGCTAACACTCTTCGACATAAGGAGAACTCTTACTGGGTTTGCTTAGATTTTGATGAGGCAAGTTCAACCACTGAAGGAGAAGTGACAGAAGATGAGATACACATTGTTGCATTGTTCACTCATGTGGAATGGACGAACTATGCAAGTGTCGTCTCGGAGTGTGGTGAAGACAACCAATGTTCAGCGCATGAAGTATTTCTTGACAATATGGATGAATCTGATTTTATCTCTAATACTGAACCTATACAATTTATTTTTTCTGACAATGATAAAATTAATCTTACTTGTTTGTATGGTTCTGTAGATATTAACGAGAAATTGTTCATTGAGGTGGGGATAGGTGATGATGAAATTAACATTGAACTCAAGAAGGCTTACAATGAAGTACTAAAGGACTAGAAAAAATCTATCAAAAGTAAGAAGTCATTGTTGGAGGAGAATGAGTCCCTAACCACCACCGTCACTTGACTTGAATTTGAATTGACAGAGAATGATGCCGAACTTGTGAAGGTAAATTCAAGGTTACAACAAGCTGAACATTTTTTTGTCAAATTGAACACTGGTACGTCTAAACTTGATGAAAGTTTGGGATTAGAAAATAATGACAAAAATGGATTAGATTTTCAAAATTTAATGAGAATGCAGTGCATGCTTCTGATTTTTTCACTACTCCGATTATTGTTAAAAAAAATGGTATTCTGAAAAACACAAGAAAATAACCTATGTTTGTACATAATGTACTCGACCAGGTCATAAAAAACCCATATTGTTTCAAATGTAGAAAATCTCGTGCTAAGAAAAAACTAGAAGAGGAGCAGAATCAGGAAATTATTGGTACTGAAAATGGTGTTGTGACCACACCAGATGGTGATCTTTTTGATCAAACTAAACCATCAGGTACTGCATCTGGGGTATCACCACACCAGATGATGACTTTTTCGAAGTTGAAAGACTTTGTCGAGCTTAACTCATGAACTATTATGTTGGAAGGTGGTGGCAAAAGAAAAATAACGAGCAAAGGAAATCTTGTTGTTGAAGGTTTTCCACCACTAACAAATGTTCTATTTGTCGACGGTTTGAAAGAAAATCTTATTAGTATCAGCAAACTCTGTGACAATAATCTTTTGGTTTGCTTTATTAAGGATTATTGTGGAGTTTTTAGCAGTTCTAATGTGTGTTTAATGATAGGAAAATGGTCTAAGGATAACTGCTATTTTCTGAAAGATCAAGTTTTGCATCATCAAGATGAAGTGGGTGAATCAAACCGATGCATAACGCTTGCGACGTCTTCTCTAAAATCCTCAAAGGATGGAATGGCAAAAGTGTTGTCATGGTAATGTATACAATCATGATTGTGAGTCTTTCTGATCTCTTGGCTATTCGCACTGACGTTATAATGTGGTTTCTGTCTTGCTAAGTTTTTGGCTGACCCTCGATCTTCTAAAATGATTGTTGTTAATTTTATACTGAATTACATATCTAGGACGATTGATTTTGGTTTAGGTATTTAAGAGATACCAACACAAACCTTGAAGTTTTTAATGATTCTGATTGGGTAGAAGATGATTTAGAGGATAGGAAATCAATTAGAGTGGGGTGTTTTTATTTGGGCAACAATCTTTTCTCTTGGTATAGCATGAAACAAACCGTGTTTCCGTTTCTCTTGAGAAATCCAAATATTTACCAGCTGACAACTTGTGTTACCCAACTTGTGTGTCTTAAGCGTAGGTTACATAATTATGATCTTAAGAGTGACACGCTTCTTATGTTTTGCTATAATCTGATTCAATATTCTAAAACTAAGCACCTTGATATAAGACATTATTTTTTTTGAGTTACTTAGTCAAAGATAAGGACATGGACATGGAAAACATTGGTACTAATAACCAAACAACTTATTGTTGTAAAAAACCACTTGATTCTGAGATATCCTTCAGCTTACAAAGGTCTCTCAACATGTTAGTTACATAAGCTGTTTTGGAATCCAGGGTTGCCATCACACCGCTGCCTAACACCTAAGTCTACATGTGGTGTCCCAGGGTTGCTTTTCAATTTTCTTTTTGGAGTCTCTGTCGTTGTTGTGTGTTTATGGGTTTCATGACATTGTCAACTATTGCCGATTAAGGATAAAAAGAAGAAGGATTGTCGATATTTTTTACGAACTCTCTGAAAATCTTATATGGTTGAGCATACTCTTTATGGAGAAGGTGAGACACATGAAACTCTCTACTACAATGTTGTTTTGTTGTATCTTATCTAATTAAGTATTGAATAGTGAGTGGAGGAGCACAATATAGTTGGTTTTAAATATTGGGGTGCTTGGGGTCCCGTTACTGCATTCATTCAATTTTTCATACTTACTTGATGCTAACCCCTTTATGTTATAGAAAAAATAAGTATGCGTTAGTCGTTGGAATGTATGGGGCTCCACACTGCCTGCATTTGGTTCTTTGTGCTTTTGACGCTGGGATGTATAGGGTCACATGTTGCCTGCTTTCAAGCTTTATAACCATCATATTTTTATAAAATAGTTGTTTTCTCGGCAATAGACGGTGTCGTGACCACACCTGAACCACAACACAAAGTCATCTTGATCTGTTCATGCAAAATTTCTTTCTTGTTTCATGGTTGGGTTGTTCTTGTAGGTTTTTTGCGCTTAAATGGGAGATTTTTTGTGTTTCATTAGGAGTTTGCCAATTTGTTTCATCATTTGTTTGTGTTGACATTTGTTGACATACACCTTGGGTTTGGCTACAAAAGAATTCACATATTTGTATCTTTCTATGTCTTGAGAACTGATTTTGTTCCAAATGCGAATTTCTCAGACCTGTGTTTGATTTTGTATCCTCTACTTCTTCTATCTTGATTACTGTTGGTTTTTGTAAATACATATTTTTGAGACCGTTGTTTAAGATTAGTATTTTCATGTTAACTAATGGCAATTTTTCGAGGATCTAGATTAAGCCCAAAATACATGTGGGTAATTAAGAGTTTATGTTCATCATTTTTTTAACGCTTTGTTTTTGCCATGTGTGATCTTTCACGCCTCTTGCACATTCTTTTTGCGCTTTCCTCACAAAAAAAGGGAGTACACCTACAATGTCAGTTGTTCCTTTTAGTTCATTTCAGTTTTCTAAGGATGACTATTAGTTTTCTCTATTTATCAAGGAGGTTGTTCATTGTTTTTGTTGTTTTGGTAGTAAGGTTGAATATTTGCCTTATACGTCTTTGTAACGACAAATTCTTGAATTCTGAGAATAAAAGACAAGAAAAAGTTTACAAAATAATTTTTGAGTAAATTTAAAGTACAATTGTGGTTCAATCTCTATTTAATCCTCTGATTCAATTCTACAAGAACAATATTGAAATCTGTGATGGAAATCTTCAATTTGATCTTCACTGAGATTATTTGAACTTGGAGAAACGTTAATTCGAGGGTCCTTGGACTTGATCTCGGATTAAATGGTGATTTGATTTAGAATTTGTTTTGAAGGTTGATGAAGATTGGTATGATCTTCGTCTTCAGTACTTTGGATTTGTGAGTTTTGATCTTTTCAGTATGGATTTTGGTCTTCAAAACGGTTTTCCGAGGGTCTTGTGACTTGATCTCGGATCAAACGGATTTTTGGTTTGAATGTTGTTGAAGAACGGTGTTGAAATTTGGTTGACTTGAACGTGGATTTGATTTTGATCTCTTCCACGTGTATTTGAATTTGAGCGTTAATCCAAGGGCTTTGAGCTTGATCTTGAATTGACGATCTACTTGACTTGATATTTGCGACGAACAATTTGATCTTCGTCTTGACTTCTTGCACTTGTTGAATGTCAATCTTCTTTAGAGGAATATTGATCTTCAAAATGCTTGGATGCTTTGACAAACGTCGATGCGAGGGCTTGGCTGCTTGATCTCGGATCGAACTGAAACTTGATTTGGAATTTGACTTGAAGGTTGATGAAGATTGGTATGATCTTCGTCTTCAGTTCTTTGGATTTGTTGGGTTTTGATCTTCTTAAAGGGACTTGAATCTTCAAGAACAGTTTTTCAAGGGTCTTGTGACTTGATCTCGAATCAAACGGACTTTTGAAGATTGTTGAAGAACGATATGAACTTGATTTGGATTTATTGAAATTCTTGGAGTTTGATCTTCCTCGCCAGAAGTGCAATCTTCAAAAATGGTTTTTGGATGGAATTGAGACTTGATATCGGATTGAAAGGAGTTCTTTACGAAGGACACCTTGAAGATTGATGGACTTGGTGGAGAGGATTTGTTGAACTTCCTTGCTCTGAATTTTTGAAGCTTTAATTGTTGTCTTTCTTCTTCAAGAGCTCATCTATTTGTAGTTGTAGAACCAAGCCTCCTTGCTTGTGATTGGTCGGTTTTTTTTTTTTTTTTAATATAGGCATGGATTTAATTTAGCTTGTGGTGGACTTCTTCCCCAGACCCTTGTATTGCGGGGATGCTTTCGTGCACTGGGTTGCCCTTTATCAAGAAATTCTTAGAACACATCGTATTTCCACATGGCTTTATTTGACCGGCCAACAATTCTCCATCTTTATATTATAAATCAATTAATTAACCTATTAATAAATAGAATTTAATTTAGTAAAATTCCAAATTAAAAATAGAAATAATTAATTTAATTTATAATAATCAATTTGACATTTGTCAATATTTAATTGGAGTAGACAAAATTAATTTGTCTACAAATGCCCCCTTGCGACTTGTCACAAATAGCATTGTAAAAATGCGTCTTGAAGTGAATATGTCGCAACATATTTATTTTCGGGCCATCAATGAATTTAGTAGAAGATTGTGCATTTCAATGTGAGAATCAAAATCTTAATGGGCCTCTGTGTCAATTTTCACTAAGGACCAAAAGTAGTTTATGACCAAACTATTTTTTTAATTGTAGGTGCCCGTGATGACACTTTGCCTTTTTTTTCATTTTTTCTCTTTTTTTTTTTTTAGTTGGTGGTCCAAGTAGACCACCACATAGGATATTTTCTTATTCCTTCTTCTTCAGTGATCACGGCAATTTGCACCAGAACATGACTTTTTGCATCTATTTTTTATTCCTTTTGCAACTTGAATTCAGCTGTACGGATCTGACGCGAGTCTTTAGAATTTCAGTAGGATCGATCTTCCTGTAGTTCTATATAAGAGACCGAAAGCACACCATCAATTCATTCTTTTTCTTCAATTAAACAGAAGAATATTGAGCAGAAAGCACGCCGCCGATTCGACGGCAACTCGTAACTCGTAAGCTTCGTCGACAGGTAAGGATTCCGGCAAGTCGTGTACTAATACGCAGGATCCGATTTCAACCTCTAGTTTTTTTTTTCTTCTTCTTTTTTCTTCTTCTTTTTTCTTCTCTTTTTCTTCTCTTTCACTGATGACAGCGGCAGCGGGTCTTCTGAGAGAGGAGAGGCAGAAAGCTTGAGGTTGAGCTGACGGCCAGGTTCCGATTATTTGTAAACTCTGATTCAAGATTGAATCTCGGTCTTCTTTTTGCTCTTTTCTCAAATTACTTTTCTTTTGTTTTTTTTTTTTGATTGCTACTAATCCTTTTTCTTTGTGCAGCAAAAATTAAACTCTCAACTCATATGCTTCGAAAATCAGCAGGTTCTTGAAGACGGGTTCGGAGAACAGCGAGAGGCAAAAAAAATTCGGATCCAAATATTTTTACCGTTTCATGAGCTGAATTCAAGATTTCGGTATGTTGCTATTATTTTTGCCGCTGATAATAATTCTTCGTGTCTTATTTTTCTTTGACAGATGTTGAACCTTGCGACAAGATCGACCTCTTTGTAACCTTTTGAACTGCGGATTTTGCTCGTCCCTTGTCAAATTTGGTTTTATGCTTTGTCTTCCTTTCAACAGAGGTCGTACCTAAACGTGATTCTTTTATTTTTTTTTTTTTTTTTTTGTAGGCATGAGAGACTTATTGACCATAGGCAATGAAGATCAACCAACTCGGTGCCAACTCGCACATCAACTTGACGCTCTTGCAAAATCATGTGAAGTTGTGGCAAATATTGACGAACTCCGGTCAATTGAAAGAATGGGCTGCAGAGTACACCGAGTCCTCAAGGAGATTTCAGAGCTATTGGTGCTTCGTTCTTCTCACCATCGAGTATCAAACGATGATCATCCCTTCGATACTTTGGGGCGACGCATTGCCAACGGATATTCTACGGAAAGAAGACATCGAGTATCAAACGATGATGATCCCTTCGATACTTTAAGGCGGAGCATTGCCAAATGAGACGTTCTCAGTTGGCACAAGAGCAAGCCCCCAACCACAAAGATATATAACAATCCATGCGCTCTTGTTCACTTAAATTGCAACTTGAAGATCATGAAAGCTTAATGGGCGTAGTATTCCTTGACAAAGTCCGGATCTCTTGGAAGCAAAGGAAGAGCACACTCCAACCTTAATCGACACAACCTCATTGGTGAGCTTGAAGGAGGAGACATTCTTTTCACCACTCGACATCAAAGAAACCTTGAAGGGTGAGACATTCATTCGACGACTCGGCATCAAAGAAGCCTTAAAGGAGACATTCTTTTCATGACTTGGCGTCAAAGACATGCTGCAGGAGCGGACTTGTTCTCAAGACTTGCGTCAAAAACATTCAGCGGGAGTGGACTTGTTCTCAAGACTTGGCATCAAAGACATCTTGGCAAGAGTAGACATTGTTGACACTACATCAAAGACCGCTTGAACGAGGAGACATCCCTTTCACGACTTGACCTCAAAGACACCTTGAAGTAGCGCATTATTTTCACGACTCAGCATCAAAAGGCATCCAAAAGGAAGATATTTGCTTTCAAGACTTGGCTGCGCACCCATCTTGTTGGTCATGCACGTGTGTTCTTCTTGTTGCACTCTACCCCGATTTTCCAAAGAACCTAGCAGATATGGGAGTGGTCAAACGACGTACTTGTCAAACTCCATTCCATCTTCTTGAAGGACTTATATAGTTAAACATGCAAGACATATCCTTTTCGTAGTTGGAATGACAGTTTGGAAGTATCAACTTTGATCAAGCAACACTGAAGTGTCTAATCAATGATCAAGTGAGCTTGGAGCAAGATTTCGAGGTCAACATTCAAAGCATTGGTGTTCTTAATTTCCTACTTGAAGGAAGCTTTACTCGTCTTTATTGGAACATCACGCCTTAAGGAGCTTCATGTAGCATCTTCCACGCAACATAACTTGGCAAAAGAATATGAACGAACTCAGAATTATATAACTCCGCAGAATCAAGAATATTTCCATTTGAATCACAACCACCAACCAATATTGCGATTTCCCCGAGGCTCGCATAACCAAACAAACATTTAGGCGCATTCATACTCATTCTAGTAGTCCACGTGTTTGTCAACAAACTGTAACGATAGATAGCGTAAGACACGAGTTCTCTACCGAAAAGAAGAAGTTCAGTTTAAACCGCCAAAGATTCCTTATTTCCAAAGACAAAGCATTGATTAGGATTCAAACTCGGTAAAGTCATCCAACGACGGCGCTTGGGGTCAAATTCTTCCCATTCGAGCAGCTAGCAGGAAACATAAATCCAATGCTCAACTACTCCATTATGTCTCCTCAGCATGTATAACTTGCCGCTTCATGATGTTTGTTATCGGATTGGTCCGGTTGGACGAGTCAAAATCCCACCAAGCAATAAGGCCGTATCTACATGAACATCAGTCAGTTTTGACACTTTCTTAACAAGCACGTCCTTCACCTACTCATTTTAAGTTTTTCATTTGCATTTGGCATCATGTTTCTTTCTCATGAATACTGTAACGTAACGCAACAAAACCAACTTAAGCAAATTTCATGACTGAACTTAGAAAAATTCTAAGATGCCTACGTACCTTAATAAAAAGGATCAAGTCATAACGTAGTTCAAAGATATCAAGATTGATTTAAGGGGGGTGCCGTACACAGTTTATACTCATGCGGGCCAGGAGTATTCATTCTTTAACCACTTTGAACAAAGTGGGGTAAGTTATCATTTTAACCACATAATTTACCATTGGTGGTTGCCATCCACAGTTTATACTCATGCGGGCCAGAAGTAACATGCAGTTTAAGCTCGTGCGTCATAGAGCATTTGACTTGAAGATTTGAAGACTTGAAGACTTGAGAAACATGCAGACCTTTTTGTTCGTGCCTAGGAGGACTTGAAGACTTGAAGGAGTTGCAGACTTTCAACGCGTCTAGAAGACATGCGCATTTGATTTGAAGACTTGAACACTTGAACACTTGAAGAACATGCAAATCTTTTTGCTCGTGTCTAGGAGGATTTGAGGAATTGAAGGATTTGCAGACCTTTGACGTGTCTAGAAGACTTGCACATTTGCTTTGAAGACTTGAAGGATTTGCAGACCTTTTGGCTCGTGTCTAGGAGACTTGTACATTTGCTTTGAAGACTTGAGGGATTTGCAGACCTTTTGGCTCGTGTCTAGGAGACTTGAAGACTTGAATGTTTACTTTGAGTTCACATATGCAAACAGTTTATACTCATGTTAAGGAGAATGTTGATAATGTATACTCTTATCAAGGAGTACATACTTTGACACTTAGTTTGAGGATTTGAGATAGTTTAAGCTCTTATCAAGGAGCATATTGGTTGTAATGAAATTTGATGTCGCGCCCTCTTCATCGTCGGTGTCATCCGTATCATCACCTTCAGTATTGAGGACGTGGGTAGATTTCATACTTGATTCGATGTCATGCGCACGCGTCGCCAACTCCTCAAATGTTCTTGGTTTGATTCCTTGAAGTATGTAAGAGAGACCCCAATTCATCCCTTGAATGCAAATCTCCATGGCTGAAGTTTCTGACAGTTTTTCTTTACAACTTAAGGATAGACTTCTCCACCTATTGATGTACTCAGTCACTGGTTCGTCTTCTTGTTGATGAGAAGTTGCAAGTTCACTCATGCTTACAGTCCTTCTTGTACTGTAGAAGCGATTGAGGAATTCTTGCTCCAACTCGTCCCAACGATCAATCGAGTTTACTTCCAAGTCAGTGTACCAATCAAATGCATTTCCCTTCAGCGAGCAAACAAATTGCTTGACAAGATGATCACTGTAAGTTCAGGCATTGTTGCAAGTCTCAATAAAATGAGCTACATGTTGCTTTGGGTCTCCAGTCCCATCGAATGTTTGAAACTTTGGAGGTTGATAGTTTTTCGGCATTTGCAATTTCTCTATTCTTTGAGTATAAGGCTTCGTGTAAGATTTGGAAGTCTTGTGTTGAGCTTTATGTTCTTTGGCAACTTCTTCGATGAGCTTCTTCAATTCACCGGCAGACACAAGGCCTTGCAGGGAAACTTGGATTTGTTTGCTTGAAGACTTAGAATCTTCTCCAACTTCAACATCTTGAATGTTTTTCTCAGCAAACTTTGTGTGCATCATGG
The DNA here is from genome assembly GCA_948329865.1 of Linaria vulgaris. Lineage (NCBI taxonomy): Eukaryota > Viridiplantae > Streptophyta > Magnoliopsida > Lamiales > Plantaginaceae > Linaria > Linaria vulgaris. Next base: position 53,792,669 of record OX415249.1, on the reverse strand, counting down.
CGCATTGCTCTTCCTTCCTTGATAAATTTGGCTTGTGGAAAAGAGAAGTGGCTTGGATTCTTTCACTTAGGACTTTATCAAACTCTTGAGCTTCAACTCCTTGAGTAGCATCTTCATGTGCCATGCTTTGATCGCCGCTTTCCACGAGCTCTTGCTTTTGGAGATGAGGTGACACTTTACCTTCGTTGATTGTAGTCTTAATGCATCCTTGAACTCCAATGTTGTTGGTGACTTCTTCAGAATTTTCAACTCCTTCTTTGCGCTCTAGCTTTTGGAGAAGGTGATTCAAGTGGTGTTCACGTTTTTTAGCTTGAGTTGTAAGATTCGCAATGGCTTTTGTCAGTGCTGCAACTTGCTCTTCTAGTGAGGATGCTTTATCATCTTCTTTAGCATCACGTCTTGCCCCCTGTGTGAGTGTATCTTTCATCATCGGCTGCGAAGAACATCCACTTGTTGCCCCCATTGACTTGTCCATTGTTGAGCAACACTTACTTCTTGCGATTTCAAATTTGAGATTTGTTGGAAAAGAGATGAGAGGTAGAGATGTCCCACCGTGCGTGCCAAATTTGTAACGACAAATTCTTGAATTCTGAGAATAAAAGACAAGAAAAAGTTTACAAAATAATTTTTGAGTAAATTTAAAGTACAATTGTGGTTCAATCTCTATTTAATCCTCTGATTCAATTCTACAAGAACAATATTGAAATCTGTTATGGAAATCTTCAATTTGATCTTCACTGAGATTATTTGAACTTGGAGAAACGTTAATTCGAGGGTCATTGGACTTGATCTCGGATTAAATGGTGATTTGATTTGGAATTTGTTTTGAAGGTTGATGAAGATTGGTATGATCTTCGTCTTCAGTTCTTTGGATTTGTGAGTTTTGATCTTTTCAATATGGATTTTGGTCTTCAAAAACGGTTTTCCGAGGGTCTTGTGACTTGATCTCGGATCAAACGGATTTTTGGTTTGAATGTTGTTGAAGAACGGTGTTGAAATTTGATTGACTTGAAAGTGGATTTGATTTTGATCTCTTCCACGTGTATTTGAATTTGAGCGTTAATCCAAGGGCTTTGAGCTTGATCTTGAATTGACGATCTACTTGACTTGATATTTGCGACGAACAATTTGATCTTCGTCTTGACTTCTTGCACTTGTTGAATGTCAATCTTCTTTAGAGGAATATTGATCTTCAAAATGCTTGGATGCTTTGACAAACGTCGATGCGAGGGCTTGGCTGCTTGATCTCGGATCGAACGGAAACTTGATTTGGAATTTGACTTGAAGGTTGATGAAGATTGGTATGATCTTCGTCTTCAGTTCTTTGGATTTGTTGGGTTTTGATCTTCTTAAAGGGACTTGAAACTTCAAGAACGGTTTTTCGAGGGTCTTGTGACTTGATCTCGAATCAAACGGACTTTTGACTTGAAGATTGTTGAAGAACGATATGAACTTGATTTGGATTTATTGAACTTCTTGGAGTTTGATCTTCCTCGGCAGAAGTGCAATCTTCAAAAAACGGTTTTTGGATGGAATTGAGACTTAATATCGGATTGAAAGGAGTTCTTTACGAAGAACACCTTGAACATTGATGGACTTGGTGGAGAGGATTTGTTGAACTTCCTTGCTCTGAATTCTTGAAGCTTCAATTGTTGTCTTTCTTCTTCAAGAGCTCATCTATTTATAGTTGTAGAACCGAGCCTCCTTGCTTGTGATTGGTCGTTTTTTTTTTTTTTTTAATATAGGCATGGATTTAATTTAGCTTGTGGTGGACTTCTTCCCCGGACCCTTGTATTGCGGGGATGCTTTCGTGCACTGGGTTGCCCTTTATCAAGAAATTCTTAGAACACATCGTATTTCCACATGGCTTTATTTGATCGACCAACAATTCTCTATCTTTATATTATAAATCAATTAATTAACCTATTAATAAATGGAATTTAATTTAGTAAAATTCCAAATTAAAAATAGAATTAATTAATTTAATTTATAATAATCAATTTGACACTTGTCAATATTTAATTGGAGTAGACAAAATTAATTTGTCTACAGTGTTATTCTCGTTATTTTTTCTTGACTTTTTACTTTTAGGAGAAGTTATGTTTTACTAGAATATGATTTTCAGTAAGGGACTAATATATTTTATTCTAGTTTGTTTTACTAGAATATGAATTGGTGTAAGGGCCATGTATCTTTTATTCTAGTTTGTTTTCATGACTTCTTGCATTTAGTGGAGTTATGTTAAACTAACAAAAGTGTGCAGGTTTTTGATTTTGTGAAGAAAGGCAAAAACAGGAAAATGTAAGTGTAGGTGTTGTGACAAAGGTGTCTTCAACACACTAGAGGTTCTGCACTTATATATTTCTTCAAATTTAATAATATTTTTATATTTTGCCTTTTTCAATAACCTTTTAATTAACACGTTTTTCTTTTTGTTTATTTAAGCTTGTTTTTCAGATTAAAAGAGATCAAGATATGAAAGGATTTACTTAGAAGATCATGAAATTCCCTTATTAACAAAAGATAAGGATGAACTTGGACACAATTGTAGACTCTATCCTAAGAGGTGAATCTAGGCGTGTAGCTTGGATTGGAAGCAAGGGAGGCGTGTGGTATGGATAAATATCAAGAAGATGGTAGATTAAAAGATTGCTACACAAGATCAAGATGAATCTTTAGCTACATTAATCAAGAAGATAAAGATTAAAGTTTAAGGCGATCTATTTTCTCGTGCAAGGCTCCAATGTTTTCTATAAATTGGAGGGGTTGCACATCATTGTAATCATGAGTCTAAATAGTAGTTTAGTTAGAGGTTAATTACATTGCATATCGTGTAGCTAAAATACTCCGTTTTCTCCAAGTTGTTCTAGTTTAGGCTAGTTGTAAGAGTTTGGTCTCTTTGCTCACTGTTGTCTTTTATAATCACAAATCTCTTGTGATTACTTGTTTTTGTATTAATTAAAGTGAATATATTTTCCTAAATGCACAACATGTTATTAATCAATAATCTGCTAAAAGTTACCCCATCTCGTGTTTTCTATTTTGTTTCCACTGCACACCTAGTGTTACGAGTCGGTGTGTTCACCACACATGTTGTCCGTCCAGAAACAGTACACAAGTCATGGTCCAACAATTTCACTATTATAAATAAAAATGCACTGATCCAGAAATTTCCGTGGCTTACGATACTTGAGACATAACTATAATTATCGTTTTATTATTAATTGTCTGTGCACTTGCGAACACGTAGGCGTGACAATTAACTGCATAAGTATTCAAGAAACTACACGCTTCGTCACACATCGGACATCAAGTTTAAACACAAGTCTTAGGCACGTTTCCTAGAGTTATTTCCAGTGCATGTTTTCAAGCTTGGTTTATTTTTCTAAATGATTTAGAGTTAAATATAGTAAGAGTTGGTTCTCTTTTACCACTCGGGTTTGCATCTCGATTGTTAGAATAATTTAGATTTTTTTTGTAAATTCATTGAAGTTATAATGAGTATTTTGCCTTAAGGGCATGACTAACTATATATATATAATCAGCTATATATATATATATATATATATATATATATATATATAATCAGCTATGAATATTGCTCATTTATGCTTTTCTTTGTTTATTATCGTTGCAACTCTAGTGTCACGAGTTGGGTAGTTATTACACTAATGTTCGTCCAAATCGGTTCTAACTCCTAATTGAAGATTTACTAAAATTTAAATTTATAGTAATTGAAAACCGTGATGGTAAGTATATCACTAGTTTCAATATTTTATGTGATTAATTATGTATCCATTGTAGATGATTACGAAATTCCTACTTACTAATTTCGTGTTATACATGGAATTTTTGACTTTTTAGTCATCTATAGTAATCACGTTTCAAAATAAGTCATTTATAGCGCAAATGGTCGTTTTTGTCTTTTATAATCTCATACTTTATCCTTTTTTTGGTAAAAAGACGAATTTATCCTTAACTTTAACTATAATGTGCAAATGAATTCGAGTTCAGTCTTTTCCTTTTAATTTGACCTCCATCTTTTGAGTTATTATATTTGCACCCCCAAATTTAATAATAGCCATATTTAACATTCAAAAATTTATATTGTACAATAATAATAATAATAATAGAAATAATTAAAACTTTAAATACTAAGTGTTAACTTTAAATAAAAATGAATAATTTGTATAATTTTATTTAATTAAACTTAATTTTTCGATTCAATAAAACACTTAATTTCGCAACCTCATAACTAAGCAAGTATTTCAATTATATTATACATTATCTACGTATAATTTTGGTCTAGTTCAACTTTGTTATTTCAATTTATAAAGAAGAAAAAGCTTATTTTTAACTAATTTAAAAATTAACAATTTCATTATAATTCAATATTATAAAACCTAGATATCATTTTAATTAAGCTTTCCTTTTCAATTAGTACATAAATAAAGAAAATATTAAAAAATAATAAAAAACAAACCCACAACCTTAGTCATAACTTCCACCTCCACAACCAAACCACACCACCACAAAATTGCATCACCAATAAATCATCCACCACCACCACCGTTACCAACTCCAACTGTCTCGCCGATTTTCCTTTTTTCTTCTCATCCTCCTCATCAACTTACAATCGACTAATAAAACCACATCGTCAATTCAATTCACCAACACAACACAAATCAAAATTCTTAATAATTTTTCCAATCCAATCTACACAAATCCTAACCAACAACTCCAAATAGTGTGTGCCTCATGTCGAAAAACGAGTTGCAGGCTTCGTGATTTCTTGGATGTTGAGTCGGAGAACTTTCTGTAAGATTGTAATATTCTGTGTGTTCTTTTCATTAATCAATAGATGTATAAATACAATTAGAATTGAGCAAGATAAGGTAAGCTATACAAATCTCTAGGATACAATAACTATGGAAATAAGATAAACTAAACTAGGATACAATAATATACAATAATATCTAATACACCCCCGCAGTCGAAACAGGATGAGGACGGATGTTGAGACTGGAACGAAAATCTTCAAAAAGTACACGTAGAAGCCCTTTCGTGAATATATCGGCGACTTCGTACCGAGATGGGACGTGAAGAACCCGAATGAGACCACGAGCAACCTTCTCATGAACAAAGTGAATGTCCATCTCAATGTGTTTGGTTCATTGATGTTGAACCGGATTACCCGACAAGTAAACAGCACTGACGTTGTCATAATAGACCAGAGTTGCTTTAGTGATAGGAAAGTGAAGCTCAAGAAGTAAATTTCGAAGCCAACATGCTTCAGATACCACATTAGCAACCCCGCGATACTCGGCTTTGGCACTAGAACGAGAGAGAGTGGGTTGACGTTTGGCGGACCATGAGATGAGATTGTCCCCAAAATAAACACAATAACCCGAGGTAGAACGCCGAGTATCCGGGCAGCCACCCCAATCAACATCGGAGTAAGCAATGAGGCCAAAAATCGTGGAACGAGAGAGAGATAAACCATGATCCAATGTCCCCTGAAGATACCGAATGATGTGTTTAAGTGCTTGCATGTGAGAATCCCGAGGGTCGTGCAAAGACAAACAAAATTGCTGAACCGCATACGATATATTCGGATGGGTGAATGTGAGGTACTGAAGAGCACCCGCGAGACTCCAAAAAAGTGTGGGGTCGAAAAATGGAGGACTGGCCGTCGCCCCCTATCTTGGAGGAGGTGTCGACGGGAGTAGCACACGACTTGCAGGAACCCATACCCCGGCGCTCAATAATACTCTCGGCGTATTTCCTTTGAGATAAGAAGAGACCACTAGAAACCCGAGAGACAGCAATGCCCAAAAAATAACTCAGTAGCCCCAAATATTTCATAGCAATTTCGGAACCAAGAAGAGACATAATAGACCGTCGTAGAGTGGGAGAAGAGGCAGTCAAAATAATGTCATCCACATATAACAATAAATACGCTGTGTCACCCCCACGACGATATATAAATAAAGAGTGATCTGACGTGCTATGAATAAAACCAATAGTAGCTACATAATCGGCGAACCGCTGATACCAAGCCCGAGGGGCTTGTTTAAGGCCATAAAAGACTTCTTGAGTAAGCAGACATGATTAGGAAAGCGAGAGTCACGAAAGCCCATAGGTTGATGCATATAAACAGTTTCATGAAGCTTACCGTGTAAAAAGGCATTCTTGACATCCAGTTGATGTATGTCCCATGAATTAGATAGAGCAATACTAAAGATAGTCTGAATGGTTTCAGGTTTGACCACAGGGCTTAAAGTCTTGTCACAATCCACTCCAACCTGTTGAGACCTGCCATCACAAACAAGACGGGCTTTATGCCGCTCAAAGGTACCATCAGAGTTAAACATATGTCTAAAACCCACATGGAACGAATGACATTAACATTAGACGGACGAGGAACGAGTTCCCACGTATTATTATTAATAAGAGCGTTGTATTCATCAAGCATGGCAAGTTTCCAATTGTGGTCGGATAGAGCGACCGAAGGAGAGCGAGGGAGTGGAGAGGGGGACGAGGTAGCGTGTAAGTCGAAGATTTGTCTAGGCTTGAAGATGCCATGACGGCTGCGAGTCACCATTTGAGGAGAGTAGCCTTGAGTAGGAGGCGACGAAGAGGGAGGAGGAGGTGGTGAGGAAGGAGGAGTTTGGGCGCCGTTGGGTGATGGTGGTCGAGGAGATGGAGGTACGGCTATAGGGCTGTTTGGTGGCGCGTGAGGCGCATGATGTACTTGTTGGAGGAGGAGGGGAGAGACGTCCAAGTCGAGGAAAGTATATAAGGACGGTTGTGGTTTAGGTAAGTTGTGAAAAGAAAAAGTATTTTCATCAAAAACAACGTGACCACATATAATGATTTTATTTGATTTTAAGTCGAGACATTTGTAGCCACGTTGGTTCGATGGATAGTCGAAGAAGACGCATGGGGTGGAGCGGGCTTGTAATTTATTTATAGTAGGGGAGGGAAATATGGAAAAGCATAGACACCCAAAAATACGTAGATGAGTGTAAGAGGGAATTTTGTTATAAAGTGTTTGTAGGGAGGAGGAGAAGTTAAGTATTTTAGTGGGGAGAAAATTTAATAAATAGGTGGCCATTTGGAGGGTGTGAGGCCAAAACAAGGGGGGAGGGAGGCGTGAGAAAGTAGAGTTCGGATTATATTATTTAAGGTGCGAGTTTTTCTTTCGGACTTTCCATTTTGAGAAGATGTATAAGGGCAAGAAAAGCGAAAAGTCAGCCCATTTTTAGCATATAATTGATGAAAAGGAGCATTATTATATTCTTTTCCATTATCACATTGAAAGCTTTTAATTTTGCGTTCAAATTGAGTTTTTATTAGTGCGCGAAAGGCTAAAAATGTAGAAAAAACTTGTAACTTATTACCAATGGGAAAAGTCCATAAATAATTAGAAAAATCGTCCAAAAACAAGATATAATAATGATGATGGTAGAGCCCAAAACGGGTGAAGTCCAAAGGTCACGGTGAACAATATCAAACGGAAGTAAAGTACGAGAAGTAGATGACAAAAAGGTAACCTAATATGCTTTCCTAATTGACATGATGGAAAAAAAGAAGACAGCGCCGAGGAGCATGAGATGTGATTGGCTTGACGGAGAGAGGCAAGGACGGCGGGCCGGGATGGCCGAGACGAGCGTGCCAATGGTCGGCAGAGAGGGCGACAAAAGAGGAGAGACGGGAAGAGTTGGTCGATGGTGAGAGTGGATAGAGGTCGCCAGAGCTATTGCATCTGATAAGGTGTTTGCGCGTCCGTAGATCCTTCACAGAAAAACCCCAAGGATCAAACTCTATAGACACAGAATTATCAATAGTGAATCTACGAACAGAGATAAGGTTTTTGACAAGTTTAGGTGCATGTAGAACATTTGATAAAGAAAATGGAGACAAAGGTGAGGGAAGGAACGCGTTACCCGTACCAACAACTGGAATAGAATTGCCATTACCTACAGTAATACCATTAGAGTTGCTCAAATTAAAATAAGACGTAAGAGTACCGTTATTCGCCGTCCTATGTGAAATGCCCCCGAATCCATGTACCATTGCTCACCGGGTGGATTCAGAGACATGGTGTTGAAAGTAGTGTCAAGGTCGGTCGGAGCATAGCCAGCTGTGGAGGTGGCGGCATGGTAGGCATGATTAGGGCGTGGGTCGAGAAGCTCTTGCTACGGGCTGCAGGCGGAGGAGGGGACCGCAGGTTCCACTGGGCTGTGGAGTAGGGCGACGGTGGGGTGGCCCACGGTTGTTGCGGTCCGTAGGTGGCCCACGGCTGTTGCGGTCCGTAGGTGGCCCACGGATGTTGCGGTCTGTAGGTGGCCCACGGGTTGGGCCAGGCCCAAGAGGGCGGCTGCACCCTAGTCCGCGGCTGCCACGCCCACGATGGGTCGAGCCGCATTCGCGGCCTGCGTAGCTGCACCCACGCCCGCGAGGAGCGGGTGACCGCTGTGGTTGATTTGCTGTGGTGGCACTGTCCAGAGCGGGCGACGGAGTTTGTGATACGGGGGCGGAGTCAGCTTGTCTAGTGGCCCGTTTGTTGATGTTGGTTTCCTCCAACCCAAGCATCGACCGAGCCTTAGAGAAAAAAGGTAGGGGGTCGCTTTGTTGGATGATGGTGGCGACCCCACTGAAGTTCTCATTCAAGCCCGCGACAAGTTGCAGTACTAAACGTTAATTGGACACAGGGGCACCAACGTTAGCAAGTTGGTCTGCGATCATCTTGAGTTTCTGACAGTAGGCCCCAACATTAGGGAACTCATTGAGGGTTGTGTGCAAAAATTGATGTTCTAGGTGAACCGCTCATGAGTTTTTATTATCTTGATGATGTCGGCCAAACGATTCCATGCTCCCATGGCTGTGGAATCGGGTTCAATGATCGTATGAAGAAGGTCATTGGATATGGTGCCATAGATCCACTGGAGGACGATGGCATCTAGGCGGTCCCATATTTCGGCGCCAGAGTCAGCAAGAGGGGGAGAAATGCCACTTTTAGGAGGAAGAATATGATCCAGTACTTGATAGGCTCGAGCATGAATTTTGAAGAGTTCCGACCAAGAATTGTATTGGCCGTTTTCAATATCTAGAGTGATGGGGATGAAATTTTAATATTTGTGACCGTGAGGGCCGGAAAGACCTTGGTGGTGGTCATTGGTGGCTGTTGGGTGGCGGTGGAGGCAGAAGAGAGGGTGGGGGCGACCGACTCTATGGTAGAATCATTAGGGTTATTCATTTAGGAGAGAGAGGAGAGAAAAAGGGAAGGCTTGATACCATGTAAGATTATAATATTCTGTGTGTTCTTCTCATTAATCAATAGATGTATAAATACAATTACAATTGAGCAAGATAAGGTAAGCTATACAAAATCTCTAGGATACGATAACTATGAAAACAAGATAAACTAAACTAGGATACAATAATATCTAATACTTTCCAGTGGCACTTAGCGTCGCGCTTGCCCAACTCTTTGTCTCTTTCACCATTTAGCAGATTATACACAAATATAATTTAATTTTTATTTTGATATTTGATGTGGAGTGCAGGGGTGGAGTAGGGTGGGGTGGAGTGGTGCGAAGAAGATGACATATTTTTGGTGTAATTATTACTTACTAAAAGAAACTATTATTAATTAAACTTAGATTACTCAATTTAATTTAATGAAGCAATTAAAGAGTAGGTTTCAATAATTTATAATCTTTCAGGAATCTCTTTTGAAAAAAAGAGAATGAAAAAAAAAACAAATAATAGCTGAGATTATAAAACTAATTTTCATGCATATATATATAAATAATTTAAATTAATGAGTAACTTATAACAAATGAGATTCTATAATTTTTTGTTGCTTAGGGAATTAATTTTGTGATTTCTTAATGAGAAATCTAGTGATAAGAGCATTACTCTTGGTGATTATTTCAAATTCAATTATATTGGAAAATAATAATATTATGCAGTTTTTTAATGTTAAATATAGTTATTATTAAATTATAGGGGTGCAAATATAATAACTCAAAAGATTGGAGGTCAAATTGTAAGAAAATAAATTGAATTGGAGGTCATGTGCACATCACATGCCAAAATTAAGGGTAAATTCGTTATTTCAACAAAAAATGACCAAGCAGAACACTTTAAAGGACCAAAAATGGCCATTTGCACTATGAATGACTAATTTCGAAACATGGTTACTATAGAGGACTAAAAAGTCAAAAATTTCACGTTCGTGAGGTGTTGCCTCTTCCTATCCACCTCTCCTCTCCTTCAAACTTTTTTCATTTACTTTCCCTCATTAATTCTTATTGTTAACCAACTACTAATTCTAAAGTAGCCTTGTTCATTATTTATTAAACGTTGTTTACTATGCAAACAATGTACACGAAACCTTATAAAAAAGAAATAGCACGGTTTATGCTAAAAAACAAGCTTTTATTAAAAATTAATTAAGTAAGTAAATATTATGATAAAATAAAAGTTTACTTAATTAAGTTATTATTATGCCATGTCACGCTACTCCCTATTGTGTTTCCCGTAGAGCGCGACTCATGCTCAAATTCCAAAAGATCTCGCTCTATGTTTATTAAGCGATACTCGCGCTTGTTGTCCTGAATGCAGTGCAACTCGCATTAGGGCACCCAAAAATATTTGGACTTCTCCAATACCTCTTCATGCTCTGTTTTGGTCTTTTTTTTTTCTTTTTTCTAGTTGCACGTGAATTTGTCGATTCGTGCTCCTCTCTAACGTGTCATCTAACGCATCTTCACCCTCAACTATATAAATGCATACCTTTCTTCCTACGCAACTATTATGCCTCAAAAAATAAAAATAAAAACTTTGGGTTGCCTCCAAAAAAGCGCTTATGCTTCTATTAGCTAGTTGTATTGAAAGATAAGTAACTCTCATAGCAAGAAATTAGTATTTCATTAATAAAGTAAGGCATGAGACAAATACTAGCACCTAGATCACATAAAGGATGTTCAAGCAAAAGCTTATTCAATAGTGTAAGGTACATTAAAACTCCCTGGATCCTTGAGCTAAACTGGCAATTTTATTGCCAATTGTACTGTATAGCCACTTCGGATCATCATATCCTCCATTCCATTTTTTCATTAATGCCCCATCACTAAAATATATGACATACTCCCGTACCTTAGTAATTTCTTCTTCTAATGTTAGGGATCTTGGTAAATCTTTGAACATAACTGCAAACTAGACTACTAATTGTACTCATTCTTTCAGCACTACTTCAGATGCTTCTCCCATTGTGTCTTCTTCTGTTGAAATCATGTTTACTTGCTCTCTCGGATCTTTTTCTATATTTCATGGCAATCATCTGACAAGTCAGACACTTAACTGATTTTCAATCACCCAAGTTATTTTCAATGTTCTTCAATGACGCAACAATGTTTTCACATTGTGCTTCAATTTGTCCCAGTCTTGAATTTGTTTTCATCATATACTTGTATAATGTCTCTTCTAGACTGTACTTTCTTTCGTTTACCTCCTTGGTGTCGATTCTATAACAACTTCAAGAGAAATTTGAATGTGTAGAAAGTGAATCGAAAGAATTGTGCTTTATTATATTCACTGATGGTATACATATATACACGAGAGTGTGCTCTAATTATGGTAAGGGAATAAATCACTTACCTATCAAATCACTATCAATTACTAATTCTATATTATTTACAATATATTTTCCTTACACTCCCCCTCAAGCTGGAGCGTATATATTAATCATGCCCAGCTTGTTACAAAGATTCGATTCGAACCCCACTTAGAGCATTTGTAAATAAATCCCCAAGTTGCTCTCCATTCTTCACGTATTCGGTAGAAATTAGGTTATGTTGAACCTTTCACGAACAAAGTGGCAATCAATCTCAATATGTTTGGTTCGTTCATGAAATATTGGATTTGACGCAATATGAAGGGCAGCTTGATTGTCACACCACAACTTAGCGGGTATTGGTACTTCAAGACCAACTTCAGACAATAATTGACGTATCCACATTATCTCACAGGTAGCTTGAGCCATACCTCTATATTCCAATTCTACACTTGAGCGAGACACGACATTTTGCTTCTTGCTCTTCCATGAAATCAAGTTACCTCCTAGAAAGACACAATATCCACTTATTGACAATTTTGGAACCTGCCCAATCTGCATGTGAGAAACTCTCAATGCGTTTGTGTTCATGATTTTTGTATAATATACCCCAACCAAGGGCACCCTTCAAATAGTATAATATATGTTTCAAAGTAACCCAATGATCAATTGTAGGAGAAGACATAAACTAGCTTACAATGGTGACAGAGTAGGCAATATTTGGTCGTCTTACCGTAAGATAGTTCAATTTTCTAACAAGTCTTCTATACCTCTCAGGGTCTTCATATAGTTCTCCATCCTTAGTAAGCTGAATATTAGGTGGCAACGGAGTAGCACATGGTTTGGCACTTAATTTTCCCGTCTCTGGCAAAAGATCAAGCACATATTTTATTTGAGATAAGAAAATACCTCTCTTGCTTCTCATTACCTCAACTCCTAAAAAATACTTTAATTAACCAAGATCCTTTGTTTGAAACTGAATGCGAAGAAAACTCTTCAAAGATGATATCCCTTGAGCATCACTTCCCGTAATAATAATATCATTGACGTAAACAACCAGAAGGATGATGCCAGAAGGAGTGCACCTACAAAACACCAAATGATTAGACTTGCTCTTTTTCAGCTTAAAAAGTTTCAACTACTTGACTGAATTTGCCAAACCATGCACGAGGACTCTGTTTCAATCCATATAAAGCCTTTCAAAGATAATAAACTCTACCATACTCCCCCTGAGCAACAAAGCCAGGTGGTTGCTACATATATACTCCCTCTGTTAAATCTCCATGTTAAAAGTCATTATTGGCGTCAAGTTGATACAATGGACAATCATGGGTAGATGCAAGAGATTTGAATAGGCAAACAAATGTCCAACTTAGCAACTAGCGAGAAAGTATCAGAATAGTACACTCCATAAGTCTGAGCATAACCTTTTGCAACAAGGCGAGCTTTAAATCGAGCAATGGACCCGTCTGGATTAACCTTAACTGTAAATACCCACTTGCAACTGATAGCCTTTTTTCCTGTAGGTAAAGTCACTAAATCACATGTACCATGAGCATCTAAAGCATTCATCTCCTTTATCATAGCCACACGCTAACCAGGGTGAGATAATGCTTCACAAGTAGTTTTAGGAAGTGGTATAGTATCAATAGAAGAAATAAATGAACATGAAGTAGGTGACAAATTATCATATGAGACGAAAGAAGAAATAGGGTAAGTGCATTGACGTTTACCTTTTCTAAGTGCAATAGGAAGATCGCTACTATTGTTCGACGGATCAGATGATGAGGGAGACACTGAAGCAGGATATGTAACAAGTGGTTTTGCATACACATGGCGAATGGGTGGTGGTTCAAGAGCCACATGGATGGACTGATAAGTGGCCTCATAAATTAACAAATCATCATCATCATCATCATCAATCCCCCTGTGAGGGACATGTATCAGAAGAGACATGAAAGAAAGGAGAATGTTCCATGAATGTGACGTCAGCAAACACAAGGAACTTTTTCAAACTAGGACAATAACAAAATACCCTTTTTGTAGGCGAGAGTAACCTAGAAAGACACATTTAATTGACTTTGGGTCAAGCTTGGTTACATGAGGCCTAACATCTCGAACAAAACACGTACTGCCAAATATTCGAGGTTTCACATGAAAAATTAGTTTGTCACGAAAGAGGGTTTTATAAGGAATGTCTCCCTGAAGAACTGAATAAGGCATATGGTTAATAAGAACACAAGATGTGGAGACAGCTTCAGCCTAAAAATGCTTGGGCGCGCTTGTTTGAAATATGAGGGCTCGGATTGTTTCTGGAAGATGTTTATTTTTGCGTTCTACGACACCGTTTTGGGATGGTGTGTCAACACAAGACTTGCCATGAATTTTTCAAACGGGCCAGAAAAATATTTTTTAGCATTATGAATTAAATTGAGTTTTAATTTCAGCACAAAAAGTATTAAAAAGAGTAAATAATTCAGAACGACTTATTAAAAATAACCAAGTCATACGCTTTAATCATCAACAAATGTGACAAAATATCGAAATCCAAGTTTTGAAACAACGGGACATGGACCACAAACATCGAGATGAACTAACTCAAAAGGAGCATTTGCTCTCTTATTAACCCTAGGAATATAAGACTCACGATGATGTTTCACAAATTGACACAACTCACAGTTCAAAACAGATAGATTCTGAAATTGAGGACACAATTTCTTCAAAACATATAAGGATGGATGATCCAACCAAAAATGGTCTTCAAAATGGCACACTGCAACAGAGCAAGCAATGGGCTTAGGGATAGACGCATGGGTTTCCAGAACATAAAGGCCTACTGATACATATCCTTTACCAATGATCTTCCTTGTCATAAGATCCTGAAAGAGACAATGATCAGGAAAAAATAAGACAAAGCAGCTGAGAGCACGTGTAAGTCTACTAACATATAATAAATTAAAAGAGAAGTTAGGGAGACTTAAAACATTGGATAGTGGTAAAGACGGGGTGGGTTGAACATTTCCAGAGCCTAAAACAGTATATGTGGAACTATCGGCTAAAGTAACTTTCGTAGCAGAGGCGTATCGTGCAAAAGTTGTAAATACATTAGGGTTACCTGTCATATGATTAGTAGCCCTCGTATCAATGACCCACTGAGAGGTGGAGGAAAGCAAACATGAATGCGAGTTACCTGACTTAGTCACAACAGTGATTGAGTTAGATGAATTCTTCAATGTATCCTGATATTGGAGGTACTTTGCAAACTCGTCTGCAGTCAAGCTAACAGTTGGTGCAACAGATGAACTTGGTGGCGTAGAAGTCGGAGCAGTAGCAACATGCACAGAAAGAAATGGAGGGCAGTAGGACTGAGGCTGAATTGAAGGTTGAGATTTAATAGATTTGTTTAATAATTTCATGTATGTTCTCTTCGTTTGACCACGCTCATGACAATAATGACACTCAATTCCCCCAGACTCTTGATTTTGACTATATCCCCGATTCTGATTAGATAGTTTGAATGTTGGTAGACCATTGTTACGAGAAACAAGAGCACATATTCTACAGTAGATGACTTGGAAAATGTACAAATTCACAATGGTTAATCAAACGAACAAATTTGGTGTCAATAGAATTTCTGATTTGTAAAAATAAACAAAAATCATCCTTTAACCATTCTTTACGTTAATCAAACCAACAAATTTGGTGTCAATAAAATTTCTAATTTGTAAAAATAAACGAGAATCATCCTTTAACCATTCTTTACGTCTATCATCGGGGGGGGGTCATCTGTAAGATGGTCATCTTTGGAAATACTACGTAAATATATTCTGATAGTTTTGCACCAAGCTAAATAATTGTTGCCATTGAGTTTATGTCCTGTGACTCTAGACATCTTCAACAATAGGTTTGTCACCACTCACCACTCATACTTCAAGCAATTACCAATCAAAAACTGGACCACAAAATCCAAACTCATAAACATCCAAAAATACTAATAGGATCCAATCTTTGACCACAACAGCCTAATGAAGCAACAATAAATAAATAGGCCAAAGAGGTCTTGATGTTGACTAGTCAAAAGGGAACACAAAATAGTTAACAAGTCAAAATTTAAGCAAGTTGTGTTCCAAACCAAACTGTGAAAGTCTGAAAAATGCACCGCCAACAAAGATTATCACCAAAATAATCCAGATTCAGAAACTCGACATCGAATCCTCAAACAAATAACAAATCTCACTAGATCAAACTGAAACATAAAATCCAGATCCAAGAAAAAAAGAACCTAATGAGTTCGTAGGATTTGTTCGTCAGTGGCAGCGTGGTCAAAAACTATGTGCGACCGTGGTGGCTGTACTGGATCGCGCTCCAAATACAAGCGCCGAAAACAAAAGCGAAAAGCACATAGTTGCTCACTGGGCAACCAAAATTATTTTCGATCGAAAACCTTATTATGGTACCATGTAGAAAGTGAATCAAAAGAATTATGTTTTATTATATTCATTGATGGTATACATATATACACGAGAGTATGATTTAATTATGGTAAGGGAATACATCAATTCCCTAATTTATCTAATCACTATTAATTACTAATTCTATATTATTTACAATATATTTTGCTTACAGAATGATTCCTCCATCGCAGATTGTAAGTATTGGAGTATGAATTGTTTTACCTTAAAAGTTTTTCTGCGTAGTTGACTTCTTCTTGCAAAACAACCTTCAGTCCTTTGTATTTAATAGTTCTAAACCATCTATAACTGTTTAGAACTGACTTAATAGTGTTGCCTTACTATGGGCGATCTATACAATTCAACAGAACTCTAGATATTTCTAAAAGTGTATATTTACAAAGTGGTCCCTATAGAAATGCAAAATATCAAGACAATCTCTAAAGGGAGTTGGTTTGTCCACGTGCCGAACTATCTCGAACGCGGGCTGGCATCCTGCTCAAGTATTGGGTGCGAAGCATAGATGTTGCACCTTAAGTGTGGGCGTCAGACACTAGTCCCATGGTGCGTGCGATTTGTACGTTCTCGGTAGTCATGCAAGTCGCGATTCGTTACATCATCCTCCACTAAATTTGGCACCATCCGTGGTGCCTTGGTTGCCTTGAACGCATCAATTTTATACTGAAACTGCCATAACTCATCTATAGGCTCGTAGCTCGGTTCGGTCAACAATAACCTTTTCCACTTAATTAAAAACTCGGTCTAGGTCTTCACGCCTTGTTTCCTGATGCAAAAGTTAGCACAGGTTTCATCCACATCTTTTTTGTCTTCATGATAAGGCTTCAAATGGCTCACATGAATGACCGAATAGATTGGGTGGAAGGATAGGATGGTACGCCATCGTGCTGATGTGTTGCTCCATATTGAAAGGCCCTTCATAACCGTGCACTATTCCATTATGTGCCTTTCATAAATTCTTGAATTGGTGGGCGTTCAGCTTCACCATGACCTTGTCCTCAACTTCAAATTAAATGGCATGTCTTTTAAGATATGCGTATTTTCATTTTTTTTGTAGCCTTATTTATAGTAGCTCGGCCCATGTTAGTCTCATCTTGAAGATTTTTGGAACTTATAGACAGTCGAACTCTTCCTCGAATAGCCAAAAGTGATTCATTGCAGCGTGATAAGTTGCCTTCCGGTCCCTAGCTTAAACATGTTGCATCCCCTTTATTCATTCACCTGAAAATCGTAGGCAACGTGGGCCATATCTAACAATCTGACCCAGTTTGGTTGATTTGCACTAACATAGCGCCAAAGATATAACTCCAATAAAGTGTTCACCCCTTTCTATTTACCCATCGATTTGTGGGTGAAAATTGGTAAGAGGGGCAAAGTTTGACCCTAAAAGTTTAAACAGCTAGGACCAAAACTTAGTTGTGAAGCGTGGATCGCGATTGCTCATGATGGTCTCATGAATGCCCCAAAGCTTCACCAGATAATGCATGAACAACTTGGTCATGTTATTCGTAGTCACGTGGGGTGGTACCAAAATATGTCTCGTTATTTAAAAATTTGTACATTACGACAATGATTATGACACACCCTTCAAACTTTGGCGAGCCAGTGATGATATCTATCAAAATGTGTACTACAAAAAAGTGTGAGGGGAGATGTGGCAATCGCGCGCCATGATCGCGCGAGTGAGGCGCGATGCAACTATTGACGCGCTTATGGATACGGTGTCTTCTGGAATTTTGGTGCCACATAATCAGATCGCGGTCTTGATCACGCGTGTGAGACGCGATGTGATCAGTGATACCGCACGAGATCGCACATGCTACTGGAAAGCCTGCTCAACATGCTCTGATTCGTGTTGTGATGTCCAATATCGTCTTGATTTTGTCCTATTATTTTCTCTACTTTATGGATTCTTTCACTTTCTTCGTATTTCCTATCTCAATGATTAGCTCAAAGACAAATTGAAATAATATGCTATATATGTCTCAAAACAAAAATAAACTAAAGATCGAGAATCAAAAATTCAATAGGGAAAAAAACAGACGACCCCCTTAGCTTTCGACCATTTTGCACTTTGCCCCCCCCCCCCCAGCTTTGAATTTTAGCACTTTGCCCCCCAGCTTTGTATTCCGTTAAACGTTATCCCCCGACGTAGCATGATCGTTAAAAAACCGAATATTCTGTTAAAAATACCGGAAGTTGGGGCGGCAAAGTGTCAAAATTTAACGGAATATTTATTTTTTTGACGAAATATTCCCGTGGGGGGGTAACATTTGACGGAATACAAAGCTAGGGGGTGGGCAAAATGCTAAAAATCAAAGTTAGGGAGGCAAAATGCAAAACGGTCGAAAGGTTAAGGGGTGATCTATTTTTTTCCCAACTCAATATTATGGGTTGCTTCCCACACAATGCTTAGTTTATTGTCGGTTAGCTCGACGATTTTGGTGAAGAATCAGGGGTCCTTTGGTGCATCTTCTGTACCGTGGTCTTTCTCCTCTTTTGCTCCCTTCTTCACTTCCTCCTCTTCTTTGATGGTCATTTGCAAGAGTCCATCAACTATGTTGAAAGTGGCATTGCGTGTTGTCAAAACTCCTTGTTCTTTTGTGGCCCTTGCGACATCATGCACCAAGTGGAATGTTGCATCAGGTGGTAATAGCTAAAATCTTTCTCCATGGTATAGTTCTCCACTCAGCTTGTTCACGATATGGAGGCTAACTTTACTTAACCTCCAATAATAGATGTCGTTCACATGTTTCTCATCTAGCCATGACACATCAAATCCATTGTTATCCCTTGAAAGTTTATTTGACGATGCAATAGCACTCAGCCCCACGAGTGAGATGCACCCGAAGATATCGATCGTGTTTATTTGGCTCAAAACGGTGATCTTGAGCAAAAAAAAACGAATGGTGTCTTTTATTGATGATTATGAGGGGAGAGAGTTACATGGGGGAACTCAGTCGGGAGGGGGAGTACTGTCACCGACAACAGATTTTGTATTACATATGCAACCTATTTTTTAGTGTGAAATGGTGCATGAGAGTGCGTGAAAAAGTACTGAAGCTAGGATGAAAATGAGTGATGGTGCTATGTTTTGCTAAGTTCTTCCTGTTGTGGGAGTGCGAACAAGCCCCTATTTATATTACTTTCACGAGGGTCTTGAACCAATGGATGCGAGTCTTATGCTGGAAATAATATTCTTGACATAGGATGCAAAATGGGAAGAGGTATCCTCTGCCGGGGGTTGTTATCGGGGTATGTTCTACCAATCGGGGGGGATCTTCTACACCAATAGGCCCGTCTGATGAGGGCAGCCAATGGCATGGTTTCTTTTGCACCAATGTAGACCGTCTGTTCAGAGGGCCAATAGAGTGAGATCTTCTACCACCAATAGGGACAATTGATTTCCATGAGCCAATGCGTATTGTGGTCTTCTGTTCCAATCGTTGGAGTTTCATGGGGGTTGACTAATCAAGCTCAGACTTCTCTTTATTTATGGTAGGTAGTTGGGGGGGTTAGGAAACAAACTCGCGTTGAATCCGTCTATGTAACCTATCGTAGTTCTCCTTGGTTCTCACTTTAATTGGCACCGAGGCCTCCTTTATTCCTGCAAAGAGGAAAAATAGAATGTTAGTGAAATATATTCTAAGTGTGGGCATACTCGTAGTGAGATTCTACCGAGAGATCTGTCTAAGTGGACAAAAATGCGCTATTGAGCCTGATGGGCACGACCAGAAGAGGATCGTTAGGTATAGTGTTCTAAGCGTGACTTGAACATGAGTGTTTTAGAAGGGGTGGGGGGTACCACTAGGGAAATTCATGTGTGCCTGATACTGTTGGGGTCGTGCTCTTACGGAGGGGCGGGTATGACATGGGATATCCGCAAAAGGCAAAACCATCAAGTTATAGTGGCGTGCTCATGTATATCCCCCGTTCGGGCAGAGTCATAGAGAGTTTCCACAACATGAACTCCGACACCCACACTTGTTTGGAGGAGGTCAGGGGAGCGTAAAGGGCGTGACCCCACACTTTCCGCTGGAGGTGATCGTAGGTTGAGTTTCGAGCACCTTATCCCCTTCTTTAAGATACGAATCGTTATTCCCAGGCCATTCTATCGTAAGGGGAATATTAATATAATATGATATGCATCATCACTATCCAATCTACAACAAGTGTTGCACCTCATTTTTTCTTGAAATTCAAAATTCTCTCCTTCCACGATTTTGTGTGCACACCTCCACACAATCTAAATTTGAATTCCTTGATTGTTGTAGCACACAATATAAACTTGAGTTCCTTGATTGTTGTAGCCCAATCTCCTCTCCAATTGATTTTAGTATCATACCATTACCTTGCTTTTCTTGTCAATGAATGAGGGAAAATTTATGTTATCTTGTATTCCTCCATAAACCAAAGAAGTGACATGCTTCTTTGAATTCCTCAACATGTATATGAGGGTTGTGGGAGGTTCTCTCTCAAATTGCTTCTTCCTAACCACCTTCATCAATTCTTCGTCCACAAGATTGATGTCAAATTTTCGATGTGGTAGAGCAAATTTGTTGATGTGCTCATTGTACTTTGCAACGTACCAGTTAGATTAGTGTTGTCCTACCATGTATGGTGGTTGTAGAAGTGGTCCATGTATGTAAGTTCTTCTAATGTTGTTGTACCTCATCTTGCTTCCCTATGGTGGTGTTGCTGCTGACTTTTTTGATTATATCCATGCGTTATTCCTGCAAACAAGAAGAAGTTAGTACTTTGACAAATAAGCTTGATGATTCACACATAACAATACCGTTACTCCCCGGAAACGGTGCCAAACACTTGATGGGCGTGTAAGTGTAGTAATATAAAATATAAGTTAACACATGAATGTTACACCTAAATCTCATTTTTTTGCAAGTGCATGAATCAAGTAATAATAAAATGGTAAGTATACTTACGAACCAAGTATGGTATCCCAATGGAGTGGTGGATTATTGAATGAATCACTTAAATGCAAAACACTAACGATTGTCACGATCTTTTCTCTTGTATTTGCAGAATGTCATGAATGCTAGGAATGCTTTCTATACTAGAGATGCTTTGAATGTTTTTAATGTTAAGAATGCAATGAAAATCTATATATGATGCAGAAAACATGAATTTGGTATTTTTTTGTTTTGAATGAAATAAATAAATAAACACTTAAAGCAATTAAACAAGTAAACTAATGAATGTTGGAAGAAAGACTAATTAATTAAATTAACTAAACCAAACTAATGACATAATTTAATGATTTATTGATTGATTATGGTTGTGACCAATAATTGCAAAGATTGTTTAGAGTTCTGGTTTCACAATGATTTAACAATAATAGTTCATAGAAGACTCATAGTTCACAATGATATATCCCAACCATACAACTATGAGTCTTTAATAACCTACTGTGTTAACGAATCAACCTACTTATCAGCTGTTTTAGAAGAGATATCAAATCTGCAATCCAATTAACTCATCTGAATCGTGTTAACAAAACTTACATAATCAAGATTGTTGCTTTCGCAATTCTATATATAACTATCCTTAGCATTCTACACTCCGAGCAGCCCCGCACGGGTGCTTCCGTTTTATCCCATCGAGAGTAAGGTCAGTCAAACAACATAAGTAATTATTCAATCTAGGCATTCAAGATAATCAAACACACATCAAGCAAAGAAAATACACATATTCATAAACCAGAGTTACTCACATACCTTAAACAACGAGTAAGTGAACTCCTCATTGTCATGAGTTCAAAAATCAATAAAAAAAGTAAATATCATAGACAAAGTAAAGAGATAAAGAAAAGCTTCTCTGATCCGGTGGAATGTTGTTGCTTGACTCTCTTCTTGACTCCCTTTTGCTATTTTCTTCTTCACAAACCATTTTCTCTCAAACTATAACTCAACTAAACTAGAACAAGACTTTGATGGTGTTTTCTCTTTGGTGACAAATTCTCAGGGTTTCTCTATCGAAAAGTGGTTGTGAATGATGAAAAGCTTGTTGTGAGTCGTGCCATAACTATTGAACGTAGCCTCATATTTATGGGTTTTTATCTGCTATGGGCTTCATTTTAGGGTTTCTGACATCGTGACATTTTTTGTCCCGATCACGCGCCACACGCGCGATGCGCCTCTGATCGCGCGACCTTTTATTTCTCCCTTCAGTCTCCCGATGTCTTCCTCTTCAATCGCGCTATTTTTGATATTTCGCCTTTGTGTGGCGTTGTAGCGCTTTCGTAGCACCTGAATATCCTGAAATAGTGTCTTGACTCATTGTTGCCTAAAAACATCAATTTTGGCCTCTTTTAGCCTCGTTTCGTCTCGACTCTATAAAATCCTAAGAAGATTAGAAACAATAATAAAACAAATAAATATGCCATCATAATTATTCAAAAGCATAAGAAAAATAAATACTTAAATCACGCTTATCACGTACCACCCCGTTTTAGAGAAAACACCTTCAACATTCTCCAAAGGCGGACCAAGCCCAACATTGGTGGTGATCTTACACATATTTGTCCTCACGCTAACACCCTTACACTCCTTCAACATATCCTCGTTGAACCACCTTGGGGGAACGACATATTTGTAAATAGATGATTTGTTTCCTCTAAAAAAGTCCATATTGTGTAGCCTTTCCAAGACAAGTCTCCTAATTAATTCTTTTTTTCAATTTTGGTCCCATAGTGTGCAAATGGTTCGATCTTGGTCCAATTCCACTCAATTAACGGTTAACAGATTAATACAATAATTGGAAGGTCATGTGCGGTCACATGTAGATTTTCGAGCACTACAGGATTTTCGGGTCATTCCCGACAGCAAAGTCGGTCGGGAATGACCCTTTCCCGACCGACTTTTAGTCGGGACGGGCCGGTCGGCTTTGCTTCGGTCAAAAAAAAATTCTCGACCGAAGTTCGGTAGGCTCGGCTTTTTCCCGACCGGCAATTCTGACCGAAAATCGGTCGGGAGTTTCCCGACTGCAGTCCGGTCGGGAATTACTTTCCCGACCGAAATTTTGGTCGGGAATAATATTCATATTATTTCCGACCGCATTTCGGTCGGAAATAATATTTATATCATTCTCGACCGATTCTCGATCGAGAAATAAAATTCTTCAGAATAAAAAAAAATATATTTCGGTAATAATTACCGAAATATTATTATTTTTAATATTTTGAAATATATTCAATTTGTTACCCAATCTAAAATATTCTGTAGCTTTTTTTGTGTTTTAGATGGGCAATTAAATATTGGATTCATTGCCCAATCTAAAACACACAAAAGTTAAATAAGTGTTTATTTAAAAGGAAAAAAATGCTTGTTAAAAGTTGAAGAAAGAAGTGAAAAATTTAGCTTTGAAGATGAAAGAAAAAAGTGTTTGAAGATAAAAGAAAAAAGTGTTTGAAGATGAAAGAATAAATGGTGTTTGTAGAAAAAAAAAAGTTTTGAAATGAAGAGAAACTTGAAGAAAAAATGTAAAGTAGATGAAAAAATGAGGAGAATAATGAAGTGTATTTATAGAAAAAGTTGAATTTTTTTGAATTTTCGCCAAATTTGAATTTCCAACAGAGTCCCGCCAATTTTTTCGAGTTGTTCCGACCGAATTTCTGTAAAACCCCAAGTTTTTTAAGTAATTTTTTTTAGAGGAATAACTTTTTTTTATCTTTTTAAAAGCTCCTTAAGTGTTGCAAGTAGTTATTATGTTCCCTTTTGTGTTTGAATTTGCATAACTTGTGTAACCTTTGTTAAATTTATGTCCCTTAACCATAAAATAATTATACAAGCTTTCGTTGTAACATAAACAACCCTCAATTTTAGGCTATATTATCTTTTGTGCTAAATACCTATTCACATAAAGTACTTTTTTTAATTGAGAAACAAAACATTAATTGCCGCATGAATTCCGTTTGCGTTATATTTTGGAGTACTTATACTTGTACTAGGACTCTTTAATTGTATATATATATAAGGTGTTGTTGTTAAGTTAATATAATTAAGGAGTGCAGCTTTAATATTTTATTTCTTATTAGGAGAAGGAGACCAATTAATAAATTTGGAGAGTTATTCGATCAGCAGCCGTATATCTTTTGAGGACTTTTAAATGTATTATGTCTCTTAATTATGTGGCGACTCATGACGAATTATCGAACTCGGCACCGGGGAAGAATATCTCCCGGTGTCCAACAACTGCAACTGGAACATCCTTAATTTTTGGTAATATGGCAGCAATTAGCCCTAACCCGGGGACACCAATGAACGATGAACAAGGAGCGCAAAAACGTCCGAGACGGATCTATGAATTCTCGGCGGGAGTTCAACAGCAATCGCAACATTTGTCCATGCACACGGTTGGGATCGATCAAAATTAGTCATATGCGAATAAGCTGAAATGTAAGGATGTGCGCTTCGAAAAAGGGAAGCATGAAGAAATTACTCACAAAATTAGGGTTACAGAACCCACGGGCGATGACCCTTTCGATTGCATTGATGTGGACGAGGATATAGACGATATGCTATGTGTTGAATGGAGAGATACTATACTCATCAAAGTACTTGGACGATCGTGGTTCTACCAAGCACTTGTGAACCATTTGAATGCTATGTGGAAGCTCACAGGAGATTGCGAGCTTGTCGACTTAGGCTTCGGCACTTACTGACTCAAGGGTATAACACAAGCGCAACGGGAACTGATCCTTACCCAAGGTCCATGGCAACTAGCGGGGAGTTTCCTCTCCATTAGGAAGTGGACGCCCTAATGTGGGTACGAGTACTCCACCTACCCCTAGAATTGTTCCATGAAGCGATGATTGAATCAATCACGCATTGCATCGGGGAGCCAATAAAAATTGATGGAAACACATTCTCGGTAACTAGAGGAAAATATGCAAGGTTTTTGTGTGCAAATTCCTATGAATAAACCCGTCAAACAAGGGGTACGAATTAAAGGGCGAGTTTATCAAGTCATGTATGAAAATTTGCTAAATTTCTGCCAAAAATGCGGACGTAGCGACCATAATTAAACTACATGCGACGCTGGGAAAGGGGTGGATTCTGGAAGAGAAGGCGGACATGAGATGGAGGTGGGAGACTCATTGACAACGAAGACACCGACACCAAATGAGTGGCTTTGCGAGAAAGCGAAAAGAGAGGAAGATGGTGACTGGGTTGTTGTCCCACAGAGGAGAGGAAATCGGGGGGCTGGTAGAAATAATACGGGAGGCAGAGGCTTGGGCAAAAACTCAGTAACACCGAAAGAAAACACGAAAGAAGCGTCGGTGCAAAAAGAAGCAAGTGGAAGTCTATTCACAATAGGAAAGGATGTGCAATCAAATAAGGAATCACAGGGCAAAAGAATTCTCCCTAACTCCTTATTATATCAAAATTGGTAGCCAAAAGGGAAAGAACACTAAGGGGCAGCGAAAAGGTCTGAAACAGGCGGCTACTACTTCTAAAAGTACAAATAAATTCCATCAACTTCGCGACCTCAACGAACCTGAAAGTGGTGCAGATTTGATCGCTACAAATCAGGAATTACTTGTTGCCCGTGACCTGATAGTACAAAATGTAGCAGCAGGAACACCTTGAATTGAACATGGAAAATGGAATGTTAGTAGGGCTGGTGCAACCGGAATTCTGGGCAATTCGAACAGTGATGTAGCGCTTCGACGACCCCTCGTTGATCTCACAAATCGACCCGAGAATAGTCAAGGTGACGAATATCGCGCCCTCAATTTGGAAGTTCAAAATCCGGATGGAAATAAAGGAGAGGATAGGGAACATACCCGTATGTTGGCAGAGGATGGACTTGAGTGCATGGGAGTTGATGAGGCACAACTATGTCCTGAGCGAAATTATGAGGCAGGTGATACAGTTATGGCAGGGACGGGATACTGAGTATTCGTTCCAACCATACCACGCTATTAGTTCTCCAATGAAGGTCGTGTCATGGAACTGCCAGGGCAAGAGATCCGGATTTTAGAATTAACTTTCGTGACTTGGTGCGAATTCATTCGCCTGATATTGTATTTTTGCTTGAAACAAAAGTCGCCAACGATCGTGCATATAAGATTGCGCCGCTCCTGGGCTACACTAATTTTTGCATTGCCCCGACTGAGGGGATGGACGGAGGAGTTTGGATGTTGTGCAATTCAAAGGAGATTGAGGTAGAAATCATGCATATTGAGGATCAGGGAATACACGCGAATGTGGGCGTGAAAAATAAAGATAAGTGGATGGTGTCAGGGATCTATGCGAAGCCGTATGCGGAGGATAAACGACGGATTTTTGGAAATTTAGAGAGGATGAGTAAACGGATCAAAGGTCCGTGGTTGGTCTAGGGAGACTTCAACGAGATAGGATACACTCATGAGAAACAAGGAGGAATGGGGAATTCGACGAATAAATGCCTCATTTTTCAAAGATGGATGCATGCGTGGGGTTTGCAAGACTTGGGATTTCATGGACCCAAGTTTACATGGAGTAATAAACGATAGGGAGGTGCACTTATTAAGGAACGACTTGATCGGGCTCTTGCTAACATAGAGTGGATGGATACTTATCCGAATAACGGCGTTTTTCACTTACCGCGCACGCATGGAGACCACCACCCTATCTTGACAAATCTTTTTCGATCGACTATCAAGAAAGAGGCGAGACCGTTTAGATTTGAGGCGATGTGGATGTCGAATCCAGAATGTGAAGAGGTCCTTAAAGAGGTGTGGGATAAGAGTTCGAATATCGTGGATGCAATTATCCCGTGGAATGCGGAACGATTTGGGAATATTTTTGTGAGAAAAAGATTCTTGATCTGACGCATTGAGGGTATTCAAAAGGCCTTGGCTCGGGGGTACGTTGCTGATCTTGCAAAGTTAGAGAAGGAATTAGTTGAAGAATATACCACGGTTTTGCGGAATGAGGAAGTATTTTGTCACCAACAATCAAGGATTAAGTGGTTGGCGGAAGGGGATAGGAATACGACGTTCTTCCACAAGTCGACAATTGCGCAAAGGAAGAAAAACCGCATCTTAACTCTGAAGATTGACGATATTTGGGCCACGGAACAGCAGGTATTAAAGGACCACGCAGTGCAGTTTTTCCGAGGGATTTTTTCGGATAATTCGGCCAGCTATATTGCGCTTCCTAACTCACGGTTGCAGCTAAAACTTGATGAGGATATGATCAATAAGGTGGGAAAAAGTATTTCGATGGAAGAGTTAAAAGCAACGGTATGGGCAACCCATCCGAATAAAGCGCCGGGACCGGACGGTATTCAAGCCATATTTTATCAGCGTTATTGGGACTGGACGAATGCACCGTTGCTGGAGTTCATGGATAGCGCGTTTAGGGAAGGGCAGTTCTCCCCAAATATTGTGAAGCCCACATGTGTTTGATCCCTAAGGTAACTACTCCTTCGAAAATTTCTGAGTATCGCCCTATTTCTTTATGCAATGTGCTTTATAAATTTATCACAAAGTGCATAACTATGAGACTTAGGGATTTTATGCCGACACTCATTGCTCCGACGCAATGTAGCTTCATTAAAAGCCGAAGCACACAGGATAACATTTTTGTTATTCAAGAAATTATTCATTCGCTGCGCACCAACAAAAAAAATAAAGTGGGATGCATGGTGCTGAAAATTGATCCTGAAAAAGCGTATGACAAGATTAGTTGGGAATTCTTGGAGGACACGCTAAGGGTCTTTAATTTTCCGCGACATATAATAAGGTTGATCATGTATTGTGTTCATAACGCGACAACAAAATTCTATGGAATGGAGTGCCGCTTGCGCCGTTCAAACATGGATGCGGTCTCCGTCAGGGGGGATCCGCTTTCACCATATCTTTTTATGTTATGCGTTGAGCGCTTATCCTATTTAATTCTTGAGGAAGTCGAAGGAGGGAATTGGGAACCTTTGGTGCCGTGTCGTGGAGGGCCAAAGTTCTCTCATATTTTTTTCGCCGATGACTTAATGTTGATGGGTAAGGCAACAATAAAAACTGCAACGCCAATGAAAAAAGTGCTGGAACAATTCGGGATGGCGTCGGGACTTAGAGTTAACGCTAGTAAGTCTAGTATCTTTTTCTCTAAGGAGAGGGGCGCATATTTAAGGAGGCGGATCTGTTCAGTGTTGGGTTTCAAGCATGCCACAGGGCTTGGAAAATACTTAGGTGTGCGGCTGGACCATGGGAGGATGAGCACAGATCGCTACAACGAGGTTTTTGATAAGCTACTGAGTCAATTCACGGCGTGGAAAAATAGCACGATGTCGCTCGCGGGGCGAGCAACCTTGGTACAATCTGTATCAACGGCGATCCCCATACACCTTATGCAATCTTCGTGGCTTCCTCATAAAGTTGTGACAAATTGGATAGGCTGAATCGCGATTTCTTATGGGGAAGCGATCCGAATGCAAGGAAAATTCACCTTGTTGGATGGAACCATGTTACAAAGGATAAAAAAAGCGGGGGACTTGGTATCCGTACGGCGCGACGCAACAATGAGGCGCTACTCTCTAAATTTGGCTGGAGAATATTGGAGAAAAAAGGAAGCTTGTGGTCGAGCTTTGTCGAAGCCAAATATCTCAAAGGAGTTAATATCATGTCTTATATGGTGAAACTTGGCGACAGTAGTGCTTGGAAAGGGATCATAAGATGTATTGCCTTGATTAAACCATTTGTACGCTGGAAAATTGGTAATGGAAATAATATATCCGTGTGGTTTGACAATTGGTTGGGAGAAACGACATTATATGATGCCGGATTTACTATCGATGCGCGGGATTATGGACTGAAAATTGCGGACGTGATTGATGAATATGGCGACTGGAGATGGTCAGTTTTTTATACAATTATACCGGCTAACTGGAGGCTAAAGATGACACAAAGAAATATAATTCTTGGAGAGGAGGAGGATCGGATTTTATGGGGAGAGGATGCGAATGGGATGTTCTCGTGTCAAACGACGTATAAGGCTCTCCGTCGAAAATATGGGGAAGAACCGCAGCTAAGGACGCGGACTCGGTGGGTTTGGAAAATACCGTGCGGAAGTAAAATACGACACTTTATTTGGTTGGCTTGTTTGAACAGATTAGCGACCAACCAGCTACGTAGAAATCGAAATATTGCCGAGAGTGCACGTTGTGAAGCATGTTTTTATCCGGAGGAATCAGTCACCCATATCTTGAAATCATGTGAGGTTGCGAGGAAAGTTTGGGAGCACTTGATTCCTAGGTCGGAGTGGAAGCAAAGGATGGACGTGGAGGAAGCGCGTTGGCTGCGCACGAACCTTGAAAGCTGGGAACCTACGGATCCAGTAGGAGATTTGAAACCATGGAATATTACCTTTGCGGCTGCTATTTGGCGAATTTTGAAGGCACGAAACATGCGTGTATTTCAAGGAAAAGTGCTAGAGACTATGGAGATGGTTGGTCAAATTAATCAATTTAGCACGAACTTATTCTTGGCAGGGAAAAAAGAGCGACGAGCACCTAAATTAACATGGTCAAAGCCTGTGGAGGGATGGCTTAAACTGAACGTTGATGGGAGTGTGCGAGGAGTGTGCGAGGACATCTCAACCGTGGAACTATAGGAGGATTAATGCGTGACAGCAGTGGAGCTTGGTGCTGGGGGTTCAGCGACCATATTTCATGCCCCTCGGGCATTGAAGCCGAAATTGAAGCAATCTGTAAAGGCTTGGAGTTAGCATGGAGTAAGAGAGTTCAAAGATTAGTGATTGAATCCGACTCCAGTGAGGCGGTTAAGCTTATTACCGAAGGACCAGTTGATGCAGATATGAAACCGGTGATCGATGAATGTCGAATATTAATCCATAAGCCGTGGGATTTGGAGATATATTGGATACCCCGAGCACGCAACAAGGTCGCAGACGCAGTGGCACAAAGGCATTACGAGCAAGAGAGAGGATTTAGTTTCATGCTCGATCCCCCCGTGAGTTAATTCCTTTATTAGAGGATGATTTAGTCTAAGTACTTATGTTTCAGTTTTTTCTAAAAAAAAAAAAAAAAATATGTCAAAATTAGAAAATATGAAGGGTTAAATTATTTTATAACGTAGCCCTTTTGTTTTATTAGTTGTTAAATACGGATTAGGGTACGCAGTCCAGTCAATCACAAAAATCACAAGTATTCTTTTCTTTGTATGATCACGCCGCACTCTTGTTACCATCGCAGGTAACTGATTTTCTTTACCATCTTAATATTTTGTCTTAGATCAGTATTGTTATTCATGCTTATGAAAATAAAACCTTGTTTATAAATCCTTTAGGTGCGGTGTCGGTTTGCAAAATCAAAAGAGATAGAATAATATTAAAAATATGCAATAGCATTGATCCGATTCTTGTAGAAAACTTAATTAGGGATCAGTGGGTTAGCCTTTGCATGCATTAATTGTATGTTAAGCCATTATAAAATGAAATCATATGCTTATATATAGTAGAAAACTGGAATTATTAGTAATCAGTAGGGTATGTCCGAGTTAGCTTATGGATTTGAAGTGAAAATTAGCGATTGATATTTGTTTTGATAAACGATTAAATAGGTAGTTCCAACTAGACGTCTGACTGTTGCTATTGCTCTTCGCGGTTTATTACAGGTGCGTGTTCCAAAACTATATTATTTTCAATGAAAGGGAGTATGTGCCTACATGTATCTTAGTAGTAAATATATATACGTATACATATTTTTAACATGATCTGCAGTGCATTGTGATAATTTGGTTTCTTAAATGATTGATAGTTTGTTGGTAACTAGTACTGTGGATTATTTGCGTTGTTGATCGAATGCTTCTAATGCTACCTAATTACTTGGACTGTTAATTGAGTATTTGTATTGTTGATGGATTACTTGTTTTGTTGATTGATTATGTGTACTGATTGACGAGCAAGTCTTCTTTTGACGTGTGGTAATGATGAGCATGTCTTCTTTGACATGTGGTGATTGACGAGCATGTCTTATTTGACATGTGGTGATTCCGAGCATGTATATCTATACATGTGGTATTCTCAGCATGCAACTCTGCATGTGGTATTCTGAGCATGCAACTCGACATGCGGTTTTCTGGGCATGCATTTATGTGTATGGTATTCCGAGCATGCGCTCTCTGCATGTGGTATTCTGAGCATGTATATATTTTATACATGTGGTCATTGATGATCATGAGTATTTTTGTGATTGACAAGCATGTACTATGTGCATGCAGAATTGATTTTATATCAGAAATTGATGAGCATAATTTGAAAACCCTTGTTGATATGACGTTGTGTGACTGCCAATGAAGAGCATGTATTCTATACATGTGGAACTGACTGATTAGTATATTCTTTACGTGTGGAACGATTGATAAGTTTGTATCCTTTACATGTGCAACGATTGATAAGTTTTGTATAATTGAGGTTGAAACTCTGTTCTAACTCGATTGATTGTTTGATTGCCTGACTGTGTGACTGCCTGAATGATTAATTGACCAATGTGCCTATTTGTTGTTTTTCAATGGTTTTCAAAATAGAAGTGCACGCCATCACTCTGCACACAAACGCACAAACACCACTGAGATTTTTATCTCACACATGCATGTTTTTTCCCCTTCCTTTCAGCTTTAGAGCATCGAGCGCAAGACTTGGGGAACGTCAAGAGTTGAGTTTGTTCGGGTAGGTAGTTAGAATTTTGTATTAAGTACTTCATTCTTTTGTATTGTAACACTTGAATTGTCTTGTTTTGGGATAATTAGTATTTTTCAAGTGTCATTCTTGATATGATATTGTACTGTTTAGCCTCGAAAGTCGGTGTAACGCTCCAAATATTCAGGGCCAAACAGAACAATATCAGAGCAAGTCTAAGTATTAAGTTCTCTATATGAATGTCAACTAAACATACTAAAACAAGGGAAAAGATCAATAACTAATAGAATACCCTACTTCACTCGAACACTCCCCACGACCAAGGCTCCCAAGTTCGAACACAGTAGCAACCTAGCTCGTCTTAATCTGGAAGGAAGGAAAGAAAGGAAAAACACGTTTGTGAGATGAAAATCTCAATGAATGTTCATGCTTGTGTGCAAGTGATAACAATTTTAGAAAAACATTTGCTTTAAACAAAACCCTTTAACGAATGCGCACAAACATGCTATGCAAGAATTTTATGCAATTATAAAACATGAGCATTTTCACAGACATAACTTTAACTGAATAATCAAACTAGATATGATGAATATTGGTCCCGTGTTTGCTGATGCCAGTCAACCTTATAACCCCACACGAACACTCCTTATCGCCCCGTATGAGGAGCGATCCCATAATCAGATTGTATGTCATGGTACATACATAAACAGAAAACCCAGAACAAAACACAATGAAACTCCCAATGTGCCTGCGAGGGAATGGGCCAAGGGGGCAAAAGGCTCTACCGGCAAGTCCGCTGCTGCCCGGGGTACCCCTTGCACACCCCGCCAATGATCCAACATAACAGAACAGAACCGATCAGACAGAACATTTCAGATCAGAATAGATAACGGGACACCCTTCATCATATTCGAATCATAATCTTTTAACAAAATAATTTCCAGATCAATAAACCTTTAAAGAGTTTTCAATGCACGTGATACAGAAACAAGTTTATGATGCAAGAGATACGAGAAATCAATTTACAATACATGAGAAGTAGAAAAACTTTACAATCCAATGACTTTTATATATATATATATATGTATGTATATTAAAGAAATGCATATCTATATATACACGCAACCTTCCAATTTTTAAAAATAGTAGAGTTTAGGAACACTCACCTGAACTACAACTGTAGAGGAGGCAAAATCAATGCGGCTATTTCGACTGCCTAGTCGCCAACACAAAATCAACAAGGAAGCTACTTAAACTCTAACCACAAGTTGATCTGAGCACTCTATTAGTGCAACCAAATCTTAATCACTGTTGATATACATACTTTATTAGGAATTAAATGCACCACGAATTGCTAATAAGATAATAAGGTTCAACAAAGGTTTCATATTAATTATGTTCTTAATTGATTAGTAGGAGCAAGTAACCTTATTCATAATAGTATAATTAGGCATACGTTTATTAGGCAACTTATGGTCTAAGTCAACTTAATTAACTTTGTAAATAGTAAACATTGAAAAACAGCTTTTGCCTTTTAGGATTGGACTAGCATCAATTCACATAAGTTCATAGAAAATAAGTTTGCAGTCACAATGCTTTTACATATAATAATACATTTTCACATGCCTAATGATGCCTTGACGTACTGGTAAAGATGTTACTGTGTGACTGAGAGGTCACGGGTTCAAGTCCTGAGAAGCGGCATCTTGTCAAAATTGACAGGGGAAGGCTTGTCCCTTATACACTCTTGTGGTGGGACCCTTCTCCGGACCCTCGCATTGCGGGGATGCTTTCGTGCACTGGGTTGTCCTTTTTTATTATGATCCTTCATGATCACTTGCTCCTTTATTAGAAACTCTAAGCGTAAAGCATGATTTCAATTAAATAAAAATATAGTCAATATATATATAAGTTTCTTTGTTTTAATGCTATAGTTAACAACCTGCCGCATACAACTTAGTCTAGCTAGTGAGCAAGTTTAATTCAAAGCCGCAAGGATTAATTGTAAATTCATATTCAATATCACATTATGTAGTTGTTATAATAAATCTTATTCTAGTTTTATCATACTGCAATATTCAGAGTTTCAATAATAGACCCAATTCAAAGTTATATATATCCCACTGAATCGTTAAATGGTGCTAGCATTAGTTAATGCATCTTAATAATCAAAGGGCGTATCCGCAATTAGTTTAGGTGACTTGTGTAGAACAAAAGGAATTTAGCTAAACACAGAGAGCACGTTTGCTTGCACCCATTTTTTGTTGAAGTTTAGTTTTAAGCGTATAAGTAATCTCACAACATTTAATTAATGTTATGTTTGGTTTTTAGAGAAAAGGCCATATTATCATGGCAAAGTATGTTTTAGTATGAGGTTTGCTTAGACAAATAATTGACCAAACCTTGGGTATTGTCTATTATACCCTGCTTTTAAAATTATCAACTACCCCCACCAGATTTGTGTAAGCATGCATGTTGGTTTAAACACCTTTAAAATCCCACAGGCCACAGGCCACATGTCCCCATTTCTTAAACTTTCTCAAACACGTATATGTAGTCAACTTCCAAGTATCACTTCACCACTTGATGTTGCCGCTTTCTTATTGGCTGCATGCAATCATAAAATCAGCACCACCTCCTCCTCACGCCAATCTCCCCCACAACCATCCTCTTTCATTTTTTTATTTGTTTTTCGGAGTAAGATAAGAAAACATGATTCAAACAATGAATCCTTACAACGCCACAGCAAAAACTACTGAAATTATGTCGAGATACAGACCAATAGCCCCCAAACCCGAAACTCCAATAATTCCCAACACCAACACCATGTCCGAAATTGATCATCAAAGCTCACTCTTGCCTCAAGACATAAGAAAATCTCCTTATTTAAGGAACACGTTTGGGTTCACCTTCATGCAAGACCCATAAGGATGAGGAAACGTGGTCGACCGCATTGTTTGCGCCACCTCCTTGCTCCCTTAAATGAGCAAGAACTTGTCTTCAGGGTCTATTATCACCTCATCCACCTCCTCCTTATATTAATCATTTACTACTCTCCCCTACAAAAAACTAAGCCATGCAGGGATTCTCTCTTGTTCCGCTCAATTGCGGCCTTGACACAGCCGTTACGACGCTAGGATTGGTGGGTAGGTGTTGTTGCAATTTGGGTATTGTTCAAAGACGGAAATGTTGTCGACGATGCATGCATTCACATGTAGTGGGACGATTGAGTGAGAGAGTGATGGAAACAAGAGGTGCGTCGATGTTACTGGCCAAGGTGTGAAGTTAGCTTGCCAGTTTTTGTGGAAGTTTCATCTAGGTTCAGATATTTTAGAATGGTGTAAATTTATGAAATTAGTGGAAGTAAATCTGAAAATCCCAGGTTTGAAATAAAGTATTGCCATCAAAAAAAATTACGTTGGAGAAATTTGGCTTCAGTAAGGGTATAATGGGTTTTCGTGTGAGGATTAAAAACCCGACTTGGAGTCTGGGGGGGAGGGTGGCGATTCTTAGTGACCAGATAAGGCCTTCCTGGCCCACATTTTGGCGGCTCCGGGTTATGGAATGACCACATGCAAACACAAGATTAGGCCCAGATAATTAGTAAATAAGGGCTTAAAGTGTCAAGCAAACGTGCTCAGAAAGGATAAAAGCAAGAAAAGTTACCTTAGCAAATAAACCTAGGGAGGCGCGAGAGAGATTTGGCGAAGAAAGAAAAAGACGGCAGAGAACAAACAAAACAATAACCCTTAAATTTCCTTATTATATCTTTAGAGCACGTTTGGAAGGCCTTAAGAGCCCATATTAATTATATAATATGGCTTAATATTGTGTTTGGATAGCAAATAATTAGTGTGCTCAGCCCTATATAAGTGGGCCATCTTGCTTAATTTATCTTAAAGAGCCCATATTAATAATCACACCTTACCCCCCTCTGATTATTTAATCCCACCACAATCACCTTAGGAATTATCGGATTTGCCCTCAACTTTACCAAATAAATTGGTATAATGACTACTTTTGGGGAGGGAGAAATTAAGGGCATTTTGGGTAATTTAAATACTTTGGTAAAATAATACATACTACCAAACATAGAATTAGTATGATTAAGGTACTAATTTGAGTGACAAAATCTCCGACCAAACATTGTATTGATTAATTAGTTATGTACTATGTGGTCATTAAATTATATGTGTTTTGCCCTCTAATGTCATCCAAACGTGCCGTTAATGTTATAAAAGACTTGATTAAAATAGAGTTCCAATAACATAATTGGGCTTTTAACTGCTATCTAAAGGAGTTTAAACGAAATATAAACTTAATGGTTACTGGCCCAATTCTTAAAGAGTTCTAGAATTTTAATGACCTGGGTTTATAAAATTTTTCTAATGATAATTATAAAATTTTAAACTAATTAAGTACACGCATTAAAAAAAATCAGGGCATCACAGTCGGGGCGTTACAATTTCGGTCGAGAAAGTTTGAAATTTGGCCTACCCGCTAAATTTTCAAAATTTGCCTACGGAATTCCGGTCGGCAATTCTTTCATACCCTGATACGCGGTCAATGCCGACCGCATTTTGGTCGGCATTGACCTTGAATATTATTTTCGACCGATTATCGGTCGGGAATTTGCTTGAATATTATTTCCGACCGAAAATCGGTCTGAAATGACAATGAATATTTTTTCCGACCGAATGCCAACCGATTTTCGATCGGCAACAAGTTTGAATATTTTTCTCGACTTGTGGTCGGGAATGAGCCCGAATTCTTATAGTGGAGCATATCAGCGGGATTGAGACTAAAATTGGATTATTTGCACATCGTGGGACTAAAAAAATAATTAGATGATTTGGAAACAGGTATTTTTTTGTTTCGAAAAAATCCCATATATTTTTTGTGCCGCTCGCCCCGAACACAAAGAATTGTTATTATAATTTGACCATTACTTTCATCATATATATACAATCAGAATTGACCCCACCGGACAAGAAACTAATAACTGGCGGTGCATCACACAAAATTGTCATTTTGTAGCGCGTACACAACACTCGAAAACTTTATTACTGTCTATCAAAATGGGTCGTGTTAATGTTTTTTTTAGCAATTTGTTCATTTGTTGAGTAAAAATAGAATTATACGTAGTCGCTGGAAGTCCCCATCACACACATTAAATATTCCCAACCCCCAACGTTCACATTTCTTCTCTACTTTATGTTTCCTTTCCCCAATTATTATTGCCGTGGTAGCTGGGTTGTTGAGTAGGGAATTAAATGAAATGAAATGAAAATATGCAGCTTTTCTGTTTTGTGTTCTGTGCTGAAAACGGCACTTCACTGAAAAGACAGATTGGGTTCTTCTCTTGTTTCCTTCTCTATTTCATCATTAGTACTAAATAACTAAATTCACATTAACACCGCTACTTATAACTTTCTGTTCGTCCTACTTAATAATATATATAAGTATAAAAACCAGTGGGACTGTATTCTTTCTTCTATTCTATGTGTGTGAGAGAGATACATATATTATATACACACAACACTCCTGGACCACGTGGAGACCACCCTCTCATTCACAACTAATGTAGTGCACATTTTAGTCCGTATATTATAATAATATATTAGCATCAAAAGAAAGAAAGAGGAGGAGGCGTTATTATAGTTTTTATGGGTAAATAGCAAACATTACCCCTGTGTTATCTCTAATTGGCAAATAACCCCATATATTATTTTCATTGGCAAAACCCCATGTGTTATTTTAAAGTTAGCAAAAATCCGTCTATTGCACTGAATTAATTCGCACTTACTGTAATTGATCTCAGAATTTAAAAATATAATTCCATTACCGGTGGATTTTATAATATTTTTATACAATTTTAAAAACAATCTAACAAATATATAACACAATTTTATAATACTTATTGAAATAAATATATGTTTATTATAAAACCATAATACTTATAAATCCTTAGTTATTGGTACTATCATTAAGAAGAGGAGTTTTTTGCTAATGTATGAATAACACAGGAGGTTTTGATAATTAAAATAACATAGGAGGTTATTTGCCAATTAGAAATAACACATGGGTAGTTTTTGCTAATATATCTCCTCGTTTTTCATTACACACATGACGCAACTAGCTTTCGTGCCAGGCTGCCAGTACAGACACACACACACACACAAAGCCGCACTCCAACTTCCTCAATAAATAAATAACTAATTAAAACATAAAATTCAGGATTTTGACAAACTCAAGTAAACGCCTAGCTCCCACTTCATTTTTCCGACAAGAACCAAGATCCCTACAACCTAGCACTTAAAAAGATTAGATTTTTTTTTTTATTCACTCACCATTGTAACTGACTGTATGTGCAGAAGGGAAGGGGACCCAACAAGTAGCAGTGTAATGTATGTAATGTAATGCCATTGGGATGAGAGTGGCAGGTATCAATTCTTTCTCTCTTGTAGTATTATTAATCCTCCTCTTTGTGTTTTGTTTGCTGACATTCATAGTCACTCCAATTACTACTACTATTGAAAAGGAGATTTTGCTTCAATTTAAGGGCAACATTTCAAGTGATCCTTATGGTAGTTTGAGTTCTTGGGATCCAAGTAAAACCCCCTGCCAAGATTACGGTGGGGTCTCTTGTAATTTAGATGGCAATGTGGTCAAGATTGTTCTCTGGAACACTAATCTTGCTGGATTGCTCTCTCCTTCTTTATCTGGTTTGAAATCTCTGAGGATATTAACTCTGTTTGGTAATAATTTCACTGGTAATATCCCTTACGAGTACCGCGATCTTGAGTCGTTGTGGAAGGTTAATTTGAGCTCTAATGCGCTTTCTGGATCAATCCCAGAATTCCTTGGAGATCTGCCTAACATTAGGTTTCTTGATTTATCAAGAAATGGATACACTGGGGAGATCCCTCCGGCATTGTTTAAGAATTGTTACAAGACGAGGTTTGTATCGTTGGCACGTAACAATCTCTCGGGGCCAATCCCCCTCTCCATTGGTAATTGCTTCAATCTGGAAGGCATTGATCTGTCTTTTAATGGTCTAAGTGGAGGCTTGCCTTCAGAAATTTGTGACATTCCCCGGATGGCGTACTTGTCCGTAAGGAGTAATATGCTGTCTGGGGCTGTTGCAGAACGGGTTTCAAAATGTGCAAGTTTGGAGCTTTTGGATCTTGGTAGCAATACGTTTATTGGGTCCGCCCCATTTGAGGTTCTTGCCACTGTAAATATGACATATTTCAATATTTCATGGAATGGGTTTCAAGGGGAAATGCAGGACATAGGAACCTGCAGTCAGAAACTCGAAGTGCTTGATGCTTCGGGAAATGATTTGTATGGAGAAATTTCCTCAGCCATCACCAGATGCAGTGGCCTTAAGTATTTAGATTTGAGTTTTAACATGCTGAATGGGAGTATACCCCTTGCAATTGCTGATTTGAAGAGCCTCCAGGTGATTCGATTGGCAAATAACTCACTAGGAGGGACAATTCCTAAAGAGTTTGGGGATATCGAGTTGCTTGAGGTGCTCGACTTACAAAATCTCAGACTCGTTGGTGAAATCCCTAATGATATCACCAAATGCCGGTTTCTTCTTGAGCTGTGAGTCTCATCGTCTTCTTCAAATGAATGTGTTTTTCTGAATCTTTTATTTTATGTTTTTGGTTTTTGATCCGGGCTCCTGAACTCTAATGATATAAATGCAGGAATGTTTCTGGTAATTCTTTGGAGGGAGAAATTCCACAAAACCTTGACAACATGACATACCTT
This sequence comes from Linaria vulgaris, assembly GCA_948329865.1. Lineage (NCBI taxonomy): Eukaryota > Viridiplantae > Streptophyta > Magnoliopsida > Lamiales > Plantaginaceae > Linaria > Linaria vulgaris. The sequence continues at coordinate 53,753,133 of OX415249.1, read as the reverse complement.
TTGACTCTTGACCTTCATCACAACCAGCTCAATGGAAGCATACCACCGACGATTGGGAATTTATCCAATATTCATTCTCTAGATCTGTCAGAGAATTTACTCTCTGGTTCAATACCTTCTGTATTTGGAAATTTGAAAAATTTAACTTCTTTCAATGTCTCTTACAACAACCTCGCTGGTGCAATCCCTTCAACTGAAACCATCCAACAATTTGGATTCTTTGCTTTCTTCCATAATCCTGGTCTATGCGGTTCTCCATTGATGAATTCCTGTATTGGTGGTGCTTCTGCTCGAGCTGCAAGGAGACCGAATTTAAGTGCTTCTTCAATCGTTGCTATAGTTGCTGCAGCTTTGATTGTTACCGGCGTTTGTCTCATAACTGTCATCAACATGAGGGCTCGTAGTCGGAGGAGAAGTGAAGACGAAGATATCATTGTAGAAAGTACTCCTTTGGCATCAACAGAATCAAATGTCATCATTGGAAAATTGGTCCTTTTTAGCAAAAGTTTACCCTCAAAGTACGAAGATTGGGAAGCCGGGACGAAAGCTTTACTTGACAAAGAATGTTTAATAGGTGGAGGGTCTATTGGAACAGTGTACAAAACTACATTTGAAGGTGGGGTTTCTATTGCAGTGAAGAAACTTGAGACATTGGGAAGAATCAGCAACCAAGATGAATTCGAGCATGAAGTAGGACGTCTGGGAAATGTTCGACACCCAAATCTTGCTGCTATTCAAGGTTATTACTGGTCATCTAGCATGCAACTAATCTTGTCTGAATTTGTTCCAAAAGGGAATTTATACGATAATTTACATGGTCTCGGCTATCCTGGGACCAGCACGGGTTCTGGTAATCCAGAACTAAATTGGGCAAGAAGGTTTAAGATAGCAGTGGGAATTGCCAGAGCTTTAGCATACCTTCACCACGACTGTAAACCTCCCGTTCTTCATCTGAACATCAAGTCCACCAACATACTTTTGGATGAAAGCTACGATGCAAGGTTGTGTGATTACGGCTTGGGAAAGTTGCTTCCCATTTTGGATAGTCACGGTTTCGCGAAAATCCATAATGCAGTCGGGTATATTGCACCTGAACTGGCTCAAAGTTGGCGACTTAGCGATAAATGTGATGTTTATAGTTTTGGGGTTATCCTCTTAGAGTTAGTAACGGGAAGAAAGCCTGTGGAGAGCCTGGGTGCAAATGAGGTGGTGATTTTGTGTGAATATGTTAGAGGCTTTATGGAGACGGGCTCTGCTTCGGACTGCTTTGACAGAAGTTTGTGGGGATCTGCGGAAAATGAGGTGGTTCAGGTGATGAAGTTGGGTTTGATTTGCACTTCTGAAATGCCTTCAAGGAGACCAAGCATGGCCGAGGTTGTTCAGGTTCTCGAGTCTATAAGAAATGGTTCATAATTTGATAACTTGGTAATATTTAGTTTATTGGGTAAAAACACACATAAGATGATTCTTTTTTTCTATTTCATTCTGAAGTTATTTATTCATCAACTGTTGTAAATGCAATAATGTGGCGATTCATCAATTTTTTGTAGCTATAAAACATATTCTGTAAGCAAAAAATAAATGAATCTCGGAAGTGAAAATTTTCTCTTGCGCCTTTATCTTTGTTTCAGTTCTTCTCTTCCTCCAATTTTCACTCGCAACTTACTACTTTGATGTTTTTTGTCCATTTTTTTGATTTACTACTTTCTTAATACTAATATTTCAAGTGTTTATGATCTCTCATATTAGTCTCCGAAACTAACGAGTAGCAGAACCTATGTGCCGATTATGTAGTCTTCTAGATTTTATTATGGTGCAATGATTACCTTATTCGTGAATGTAATGAATCTTTGCGCAGCAAGTGCAAGTGATGATGTTGAAGAAATTCTAAGGGTCAATATTATAGCTGACCAAATTTTCATGTCTTTTTAGTAGAAACTTTTTAACATCATAGTAAAATCTTACTTTCGCTCACTCGAGTTTAAAATCAATTTTGTTTTTACAAGAAGGTTACACTTAATTAAATGAAGTTTATTGCAGGGGATGAGAATTCGACAAGGAAAAAATAACAGCAAGATTCTTTCCCACACGTGCAAATTCTAAGTTGTGGTTACGTTGATTAAATCTTAAACATAACAGTGTCATAATTATTAGATGTATAGATATGATATACGTCTAACGGCACGTTTGCTTCCCTATTGTAAATAATCACCCTAACATGTTATGTGTTCTGATCCATGGCTCTGATACCACTTTATACCCAAAGATCTAAAACTGAACTCAAGGACTACAGATAACCAAGAGCTTCAGATCCAGACCTAAGAAGATCACCTAAGTCCATATCGATATGTAAAGAACAAAAGTGAGACTAGGGGGATATTCTAGAACTTGAGTCTGTCAATGTTTAGATCGGGCAAAACGCAACAGCCAGAAATCCCCACAAAAACGCCAAACCAAGGCAAAATGGGGTGAAGGCTTTGCAACACATGCCACAGATCTAAATAAACAGTCTCTGGTTCAAACCCAGTAATGACAATTGTTCTTTATTAATTGATATAAACAAAGATAGATGCTCTTTAGTTCTTTGAACAAAAGGTGCTTCTTAGCCATTTACTCAGAACAAATTCATCAAAGATTCAATTCATTACATGAAAAGCTTTAGCCTTCCATTAGGCTAAGCAAGAACACAGAAGAAAAGAATGAAAACAGAAAAGTAAAAACTTACTTGAACTCCGAGCTCAAAAATACTTCAAACCGATGAACTTTATACCAAAATAAAACTGACGATTACAAAAAGAGAAGGAAAGGAAAATGATTACAGAATAGAAAGAAAATCAAACTCTGGAAAACAACCTGCCTAAGAATAAGAAAAGGAAGGCCTTATATAGATGGCCGGAAACGAAAAGCATAACAATCTGTTTAAATGAACAGTACAACTTTATTAAAGTTAATTGTCTATTGACAAAATTGTCCTTCCCAATGACGTCATGGCTGATGTCCAACTTTATTTAGCTGAAATCCATAGATTTTTCCGATTTGTCTTTTGAAGAGCTGCCTTTAGTGGGCTTGACTTTGGGCCTAATTTCTTCCTCCATTTTGGACCTAAGAATTCCAAAAACGTCTTCAAGATTGAAGTCAATTTCTTCATTTGGATCTTGAGCATCTTGAAGAGATTCATTTGAATCATGAGGATCATTGTTAGAACTAACAGACATGTCCTCTTTGAAACTATTAATTTCTTTAGAAAGTTCTTCCTGGACTTCATCAAGGAATGCTTTAAGCATGCTTTTCCTGTCCAGACTTCCTGATTTCATCTGGGCCTTTCTTTTAAAGAAATCGAGAGGGGTGTTGATTTCCTCTTTTCTTTTACTATCAACAATTTTTCTATAGAATTCAATTCTATCATTGATGAGGTCAAAAGTTTGTTGCCCCTCGGCTTGTTTAGTTTCTGAATTCATTTTCATCATTTTAGTCCAGAATTTTGAAGCACTTTTTCTGACTAAACATGGAATATTATTCTCATTTCTGCCAATTTCAGAGGACCATTTCCAGATCCATGGTATGGAGAATTCAAGAAAGAAATAGAAGGACGATATTCCTTCTGGGCAAGTTGCATTGCTCTGTCTTTCAATGATTTTTGGAGAGATGTCAACCCAAATCTTAAATTTTTCTTTGAGTTCTTCTGGTAGGATTCTAACAGAGGTGCCATAGAACTGCCACCATTGGAGGAACCAATTTGGGACGTCTTTGTCAAAGATATCTTTGCAAAGCTTAATAAACCACGTGTGTTTTTGATTTTTGTTTTCATATAAGAAAACTTTGTTAAAGGCCTTGATATAATCCCAATAGTTAAATCTAATAGGAATTCTAGTAGAAGGGTGAATCATTTCCCTTTCACAGTCTGGAGTAGTACCCCATTCTTCCATATGAAGGACAGATTTTATCACAATTTTTGAGAAGTTAAAAACTTCCTGATTTGATCCTGAAAAATGCTGGATCTCTGAGCCTGTTTCAATGAGAATCCTTTCATAAAACTTTATTGATTTATAAGTACCAGTTATGAACTGATTTGAGTTCAATCTTTTTCTGATAATATTATCTTTTTCCCATTTAAGATCAGAATCTTCAATGAGAACAATAATTTTATGTTTGATATTATCAATGAAACCAGTAGAGTTATCCTCTTCTGTTACTTTGGCATATGATGCACTAGCACTTTCAGGGCTATCACTGTCTCTTGAGTATTACCCTGCTTTTTATTTTTTTCCTTAAGCCATTCTCTGAATTCCTTGTCATGAGACAAATCAGCAGCTATAAGCTTTTGTTTTCCTGGTCTTTGCTGAAAACTTGGACCACGTCCTCCTCTTCCCCTATAAGAGAAAGGAGTATTGCCTCTTCCCTGCATTTCTGAAAACATGATGACAGTAATCATTAAGCAAGTAATAAGCTTGCCATTTTTTCATGGCATCTCAACACAGATTTCTGAGCTTTCCAAATAATATTGTACTGATACTCGGTAAATCCCAACTCTTCAAGAGTATGGGTTTTCATGAATTCTAAAAATTCTTTATCTTTTTCAATCTTCTTAGCTAAAATTTTGAGAAAATTTGCTGTAGTCATGATTGAAATTCTCTTGTTAAGAAATCTGGAAGACTATTTTCTTCTCCCTTTTTATAGATAATTTCATAGTCAAAAGGTGCAAGATGTGCTTGCCATCTGGCATACATTTGTTTAGAAACGTCATGTTTAAAATCTTTATTAAACATAAACTTAGCAGATTTGCAATCAGTGTGAATAAAGAAATGTTGATTATATAAATCATCTTGGAATTTTAAAACACTTTTAACAATGGCTAAGATTTCTTTAGCCACAGTTGGGTAATTTTTCTGGGCATTATTCCATTTTCCTGAATGGAATCTAACAAGAATTTCTTGTTTGGTTTCTGGATTGATTTGTTTGAGAATTCCTCCAAACCCAATCTCAGAACTATCAGTTTCCACAATCTTCTTCCATTGTGGATTGCTTAACATTAAGCAAGGAAGAGTTTTAACTTTTTCTTTGATTTGTCTGACTGTCATGGTATGTTCTTTTGTCCATGGGCAGGGTTTCTTTTTTAGTCTATCATATAAAATAGAAGTATCTTTAACCAGATCTTTATAATAAGGAGCTATATAATTAAGGCTTCCTAAAAATCTTTGTAACTGAGTTTTATCAGTAATTTCATCAGGGAATTTGCTAGCAAATTCAATGCTTCTATTAATTGGTATAATGCTACCTTTTTCAATAAAATGACCAAGAAATCTAACTCTTGTTTGGAATAAAGACATTTTTGGTTTAGATATCACTAAGCCATTCTTTATTATTATTTCCTTAAATATTTTTAAATGTTTGAAATGTGTTTCAATAGATTTTGAAAAAACCAGAATATCATCAATATAAACAATGATGAACTCGCTATAAGGAGTGAAAATATCATTCATAATTTGCTGAAATTCAGACGGTGCATTTTTGAGACCAAATGGCATAACATGCCATTCATAATGTCCTATAGGGACATTGAAAGCAGTTTTATAACGATCCTTTTTATCTATTTGAATCTGCCAGTATCCTGATTTTAAATCAAATTTTGAAAAGATGATAGCACTATATAGTCTATCAAGTAAATCCTTTTTATTAGGAATAGGATGTCTAATCCATTTAAGAGCTTTATTAAGCGGTTTGTAATTTATAACAAGCCTGGGGACACCTCTTTCTTGTTCTGAGTGTTTATTAACATAGAAAGCTGTACAAGACCAAGGTGAGTTAGAAGGACTGATTAAATTCTTTTTTAACAAAGAATCAATCTCAGTCTTACAAAGTTCCAGATGTTCTTTATTCATCTGACAAGGTCTTGCCTTAGTTTTAATTTGAGAATCCTCAAAATCTTCTTCATAAGGAAGAGAAACCATATGTTTCTTTCTATCCTAAAAAGCATTGGGATGATCATTGCAAATATTTATAGAAAAATAATTAGTAATAAAACTAATTTTTTCTTGCAATCTAGGATTTTTTAAATTATCCTCAATATTAAAACAAGCAATCTCATGTTTTAAGAAGTTTAAATGTTTTTCTTTATAGAGAATGGAATCGAACATTTCATGTAAGATTTTAGTATAGGGCTTAGTTTTAAATTTGAAAAACACATTTTTCCCTTCATAAGTACCACCTAATCCTTCAAAGGTGACCGAAATAGGAATTAGCTTTGTTAAAAACGGAGTTCCTAAAACCATTTGGTTGACAATGTCCTTAGCAAGCAGAAAGCTTGTAGGGATACTAGTTTTGTTATTACAAACATAAGCCTTAGGAATTTTGTAATCAATTTGCAAAGGCTTTCCTCCTGCTTGTGATAAAGCATGAGTTGTTTTTTGAAAATACCTAGTAGGTATTAATCCTTCTCTGATCACATTTAAATCTGCTCCACTATCAAGTAGAACATCAAAAGTCTTTGAAAAATAATTATCAATTAGAATAGTGGTTTCTGTATACCACTTTTGCGCTTTTATTATTTCCATAGTTGAGAGATAATTCTCATCAATAGGAGAGGTCTGATTATAATCATGTTCCTTCATTTCATTATGTGAAGTAGAAGAAGAAGGAGCACTCTCTTCAACTTTCGAAATCCTAGTATCAAGGAAATTAGTAAATTTTTTAAGATCTTTAATTTCCTCTTTGAGATTATTAACTTCAATTTCGAGATCAGAAAAAGACGCAGGGTCCTTTCCGATTTTCCTATCTTTTAGAAGTTTATGAACTTCTTTCATTGAATATGGTCCTGTAGGGACAATGGGTCTGTCAGACCACCTATCCTTAGTACCAGATATATCTGGCTTTTCTTCTTTGTCAGAAGTAAATTGATCAATAAATTTTGACCTTAACTCAGGATTCTTGAGTTGTTTTAGCCCTTCAAGAAGCTCATTGTTAGTTAAGACATTAATCTCAGAATTTTGAAACTGCGAGAAGAGGTTATAAAACTCATCCTGATTATTTGAAGAGTCTTTCGCACAAGGAAGTCCTAATGGACATTCCTCACATTCTTCTTCAGAGGAAGAAGTGGATTCTTCTTGAATTAATTCATCGATATTATCTTCTGAATTATCATTTTCTGAAGTGGATTCACTTTCAGAATTAAGCAAAAGCTTTGATAAAGAATCTTTTAATCCTTCATCTATAGTAAGACTATTAAGTTTCTTTTTAACCCAACAACGATTGGCATAATGACCAACCTTGCCACATCGGTGACACACAACAAGATTACTTTTATCTTTCATCTTATCCTTTCCACGTTGAATCCGTTGGATTTTTCTATCAACATTTCTTTCAGTTCTCTTTTTAGAAAACCTTTTCTTTTTATAAGTTCGTTCAGCATGATCTTTTTTATAATTAACATGTTTCGACGAACTAGGCTTATGAAGTCTAGGTGTATCAATACCAAACTGGTCACAAAATTGACCAAGTTGTTTTCTTTCATTAAGATTTTGCTTCTTAATTTGCTGGTTAAGCTTAATGTCATTACATAAAGATAAACCTTCTTGAATACAGGTACCTATGATATTACCATAAGTATACCTATCATAAGGAACAGAAGTGTGGTCTTTTCTTAAATTTTTCCTAATTCTTTCTGCAAAAAGACTAGGAAGACCATCAACGAATTTTGACTTCCAATGAGAGCTATTACACTCTGGAAGTTCCATAACACGGCTAAGGAAAGTATCCTTATACCACCTAAAATCTATCAATGTTTTACATCTAAGATTTTGTAAAAGAGTACGGATAGTTTCACTATTATTAGTAAATCTGCCCGTAAAATGTTCTATTATGGTAACAATAAGATTATAAACAGTATTTTCAACTTGAACATTATTCTCAATTTTCACAGTATTTAAAATCTGAGTTTTTATATCTTGAGATAAATAATTATCCCACCAACCCTTTAGCTGACCAGTAAATCCTGAAATAATCATTTCAGCAATAGCCTTATCAGAACTGTTATTTTGTTTGCAAATGGTAGAATACATAAGCATTCTATGGGCAACATCAAACACCTGTTTATCAGTATTACCATCAATATTCCATTCATAAATATGCTTACCACTATAAGAGTTATTAATGACGAATTCATTTTCTTCATGTAGAGTATCCATAGGAGAAGGTCGTCTGTAATAATACAAACGTTGGGTAGGCCTATCAGCCCATTTAAGCTTCTCAATACTATCCTTATTTTTATTATCTGAATTTAAAGTGTTTAACTTTAATCCCTTTAATTTTTCGCTTATAATTCTCTCAAATTCTTTCATATCAAATTTTTCATTTATAATCTTCTCAAATTCTCCCATCGATTTTAATTTAAAACCTACAATCTCTGGAGGAGGTTGAATAGTAGGAGTAGTAATCTGAATAGCTTGAGGTCTAGCCTCAGGCTGGACGACATTAATATTATTAATAGCTTTGAAAATCATTTCAACTCTATTATGCAGAGAAGTAATTTGTTCTCCTATAACAACAAGGAATAGATTTGTGTAGTTTTGTTGTTTTATGATATTATTAATATGTCTTAAAGTCAAGGGTAACGTATCAGTTTCCATTAACTTAGCAAAAGCAAGAAAATTAAGCTTATCTTTTTCAAAAGCATCCTGAGGAGGATAAATCCCTTGGACAACTTTTCCATTAAGAAGATTATAATTTCTTTCTAAAACCGAAATATATTTTTCTACATAATGGTGAATAAACCAGGGAACAAATAAACATTTTTTATTATGTTCCTTACAATATTTATAAAATTCATCACAAATCATAATTTTCTCCTCAGAGGTAAAATTATTAAAATACCAATTTCTGAATTCATCCCACTTAGGAGATTTGAATTCTCCACTTATTTCATGCCTGGCTGGAGATCCAGGACTAAAATCAATTTTGGGTGTAAAATCCATTTAAAGATTGTATCCCATTTCTGAAGCAGTCATATCTGCCTCATCCATATCATGGACATTGTTATATTCCTTATCAGGAACATTTTTGTACATTCCACGAACCATTTTTTCCTCATTAATAAAAAGATTTTCAATCTTTCCAGATTGTCCAGAAGGTGTGTAAACCTTCTCTCTTTTTTGAGATGTAGAAATCTCAGAGGGAGTTTCAACTATATAGTCAACGGGAGAAATAAAAGATCTAGAAGACCCAGTCTTCCGTATTCTTTTGTCTTTCTCAAACTGTATTTGGACAGTTCCTTCTGATGTTTGAACAACATCAAGGGAATCATAATTGATTCTTGGTTGCTGAATGGGAACAACTCTATTAATAATCCAATTTTCTGGAAATTGAATTTCATCCCATCTGATCGTTCGTCTAGTAGTAATTTTAGACCTTTTAAAATTAGTTTCTATAAGAATGGTTTCATTAAGTGGTTTATCTACCCTTCTACATTGTGGGTTAAGAGTAAACAGAAGTTTATAATAAACACGATAACAGATACATATAACTTCTGTCCCAGGTAAATAATTATAACCATGGGTTTTAACATTTAAAGTTAAAGCATCTAAGATATTAATATCAGATAAGGATAATTGAAGGTTCGGATAAACATCAAAATAAACCGGACCATGAGCTAAACTCGATTGAATCATACCCATTAAAGATTTTTTCCAATCTAAATACTTTATTAGTGTATTATACCAGGTTTCTTAGCATAGATTACACCCCAATAATATAAAATATCTTAGGCTAATTTCAAGTTTGGTTATTCTACATCAATGTTTCCCCCAAAAGAAACACACTAACCCAACAACTCCAAGTGAATTACCTAAAACACCTATGGCTTAATTCTTGTGTATACACGATTTGGGGGGGGGGGGGGAATTCCCAATTTCACTCAATCAGAAACCCTAGAAACAACTCTCTTCTCTAATCGCACCATTTGTGGGCGAAATTATCCAGGAAAAATGGCGAACAAGCTCTTCGGTACGACGGAAATTATGGCGAAGCTAGTTCGTTGCAAGCGTGGCGGGTGTGGTTTGACTCAAATCCCCCATGCGTCTGAGAATTCTGAACCAAAAGGCTCCACGAGAGGTGGCTTTGTGCTCCAACCTTTGGTCGCCCAAGACGAGCCACAAATTCCACCGATTCAAGGATTGGTTCCGCGCAAGGTCAATTTCTAACACCCTCCTTTACAAAACTATTATGGCGGATTTAGTTTAAGTCTCGTAATCGTCTACTGTTTTACCATCGCCCTTAACAAACTAAAACCTCGTGTAAATGGTTCTTGTAACTGGCTTGTGGGTTGATTTTTGAGTGTTTGTTAAAAAATGGTGAATTTGTATTCAATTGAAGTAATCAGGCTGTTATGCTATGTTAAATAAAATGAAAAGGATATGAAATAGAGTTGCCGATACGCTCATGTTTAAAATGCATGGTTTTTTAAAAATTTGCAAACGTTATTGATTTGTTGTCCATTAGTTTTGTATTGCCATACCTATGTATGTCTGTATTGCCTTGTTACCTTCTTTGTCACCACCTATATTTAACATTTGCTCCGCCTTCAACCAACCAAATACCAGAAGTGGCTTGTTAACAAACTAAAACCTCGTGTAAATGGTTCTTGTAACTGGCTTGTGGGTTGATTTTTGAGTGTTTGTTAAAAAATGGTGAATTTGTATTCAATTGAAGTAATCAGGCTGTTATGCTATGTTAAATAAAATGAAAAGGATATGAAATAGGGTTACCGATACGCTCATGTTTAAAATGCATGGTTTTTTAAAAATTTGCAAACGTTATTGATTTGTTGTCCATTAGTTTTGTATTGCCATACCTATGTATGTCTGTATTGCCTTGTTACCTTCTTTGTCACCACCTATATTTAACATTTGCTCCGCCTTCAACCAACCAAATACCAGAAGTGACAACATTGTTAATGCACAAGCCCGAGAGTTATGAGGCATATGGACAGAGAGGGCAATGGCTAGCGTGCTTCATACATTTTGTTGTTCAAATGACGTGCAGACCCTTGAAGGTGTGACCAATGCAATTAGGGGTGTGCGTTTGGATCGGATCGGATCGAATCGGATCGAATCGAGGCTAGAAGCCGATTTCGATCCTGGATAAATGAGGATCGAAATCGAATCAATTTAAAACGATCCGATTCGATCCAAAATCATTCGATTTCGATCCGATCCGATTCGATTTCGATCCTTTTTTCTTTTCTTTTTTTTATTTAATTTAATATCAATGGGACCAACCACAACATTCAAACAGAGTTACTGAATTATAAAATTCACTTTCATATGGTTCTCAATCACACTTTTTGACAGAAAACACAAATCAATTATAAAAGATACACTTTCACAAATTAATTTTCACCACTTTACAATTTCCATTCAGGCTATGCACTGACTTATCAACAGCTTCATTCAAGGTTACTACTTACTCCAGCACTCCCAATTTTGATCAATGTTAGTATCACCAACAATATATAGAAATATCTTAGTAGCATCTTAATAGGCTTAGCATTATAGATAAAAATATAATATTATATATATATGCTATTATATATTTATTTATTTTTAAAAAATAAGATGAGCATTCGATCCGATCTGATTCTCAGCCTCTAAAATCGAGGATCGAATCAAATGGGGGTTCGATCCTAAGGCAAAAATCAAAAGTCGGATCAAATATTCGATCCGATCCTCGGATCGGATCATTCGATCAATTTTCACCCGATTCGATCGATCCGATTCTTTTTGCACAGCCCTAAATGCAATCAAGCACGCAGCTCACTTCCTGTTATGACCAAAGGGATTTTCTATTTAAAGCCCAAGTGAAGATGAAGTTAACGCGGACGCGTGTACTTTTCTTCAAGTTCTTTAAATTTGTTGTACAATATGACCTGGACTTCAACTTTAATACGAGAAAAGTTGCTCCAGTATCAGAAAGGAGTAACCATGCCCGTGATACAGCTAAGGTAGTTACCGCTTTATCTTACCCAAAAAAAAATTAACCTTAATTGTTATCACACTTCTCTTAATATTGTAAACTCTACTCATTGTCATATAATAATGTGTACCCGTGATAGGAGACGGTGCTGAAACATCAATTCAGAGTCGATGGTTCCCATTCTGCTGCGATTATTTTGTTGTCTACATTGAAAGAGGAACTGTTTATTTTCCCGAGGAACATAGCTACTATATGACTGGAGGACACATATTGCTACCTTTATATTTTATGGACATGTATCTGTGGAGGAGACAACACACACATATGGAGGAAAAACGTTTTGGCATACTCAGTGACTTCTCAAAGGATTATGACGTTAGCATGGAGGATGGATTAATAATGGCCATTGAAAAGGCAAAATAATTCATGATACCAAAAGATACCATTCGAAGATGGGTTAGAAAAACGCATCGTGAATTTATAAGAAAGTGGAAGATTATTGAAGACACAATGTGCGATGTCGACTTGACACTGAGAAAATTGTGTTACGTCCAGAGGATAAGACACTCCATTTTGCTGTAAGTAATTTGTCTAATTCCCTCACCTACATGCATTTCATTTACTTAAATAAAAACGAAGGCGCATATTAACATTTAAGGGCATATGTTCCTAGATTTTGCTACACTACAAGATTTGAGTGAATTTGAATACCCCGCGTTCCGGCAGTGCCATGCGTTTTTCATCCTGGGTAAGGCAGTGTTACTGCCTGAGGAACGAGTTATGCACTTGAACTCTAGGAATCATGAGCCAAAGTGGGCTCAAGGTTTGTGATTACATGATGGTAGCTTCTCAAAGACGCGCATGGTGATTTCACCGATTCAAATTTCAGTTTTAGTTTTAGTATCATGTAATTGACAGCTTATTTGGAATTTTTTTAGGCTTAAGGGACAGCTTATATAGTTTCTTGTTCGCTTGGTTTCCAGCCTTTGTTTTAAGATTAGTTAAGTATGATATTTTCTCTTCAACTGGAGAAATTCTATCTAGAACTGCTATTTATGTATCGAATCTCATTTTGTTGATGATATGTATTTAGTTTATTTGTGTATGGCAGTGGGTTCACTTGGTTCCCATCATTTGTTTTAAGAATAGATAAGTATGATTTTTTTCCTTTTTGCCGAAATTGTTTCTACTTTGAACTGCTATTTATGTATGGATTCAGTTTTTGGAATTTGTAAGATTATGATTTTGGTGATGAAATAGAGTCTTTTAATTTGCGTATGACAGTAGGTTGGTGACTCTAGTTTTCTAAACCCAACTGAATCACTAGAGTATGAAAATAGTATTGTGAATTTGTTATGAATCAAGCATTCGGAAGCTTCGTTGTGGTTTTAGCGATTTTATACGATTTGATCAACTTGCTGCTATGAGGCTTGGAATAGTGAACAATGTTGCTTAGTCGTGTTCAGTCCTTTACAACTTAAATTTGCTTTGGGGGGGGTTGATTTAATACAAGGTTGCTTGGATGGAACAATGGCAGGCATTGAATTCATGGAAAGCTTTAACAAATCTGAGCAATAGTAATGTCCTTTTTTGCTTCAGCCTTTTCCAATTAAACATCCACCAAATTCTGCCCACAAAGTCTAGTAACATGTTTCATGTGTTTGGTTTAAAACTTATTGCTCACTTACCTACCATTACCACAAACACCTCTATAAAACTAATATAGCCCCTTCAATAGAATTCACATAAAGCCACCTACTTACATTACTACTTCAACCTAAAAGTAAACTATTTGCAAATTAATTTAAAGGGCAAGTGAAGCAAGCAATATGGCAGAAGAATGGGGGGAGACAACAACTTCCACGATGCCGCGTACACGATCAAGACGTGAAACCAGTCAAATTCCTCAATGTTGTTGTGGTTTAGTTGTTGTTTTGCGCACTAGTTGGTTGACAGAGAATCCCGGGAGGCGACTATGGAAATGCTCCAAGAACGGGTAAGCATTATCACAATTTTCCAGTCACATTTAAATGAAATTCACTTTGCATTAATGCTTTTCTTTACCTTGCCTGAAATTACAGTCCCTAACATTGTTGTCATCCGTGCAGGGTATGCGTTGCGAGTTTTCTACTTGGGAAGATGGTGAATTGACAGGCCATTACAAGGACGTGGTTAACGACCTATTGTTTAAAAACAAGGAGCTCTACATTGCGATTATGTGTACCAAACGTTCCTGTTAACCGTAAAAATAACTAAAAGGAAAAGGAGAAGGTTAATCCTACTCGGAAAAACGATACATGGACAATACAATTGTCACGAGTACCTCCGATGAGATGTACTCACTCCTAATAAGGAGAACCCCTCGGAGGATTGCCCCACCTTTCGGTCACTGGCCTAAAAAGGTTTAAAAGAGCACACGAGGAGGAACATAAGCGTCCCTTGGAAAGTCAAAAGGTGAGTGAAAAACAGATATCTACCCGGCATCGGAAAAAGAGTAAACCCCGATGGACCCGCGTGACTCCGATATCCACCAATGCGCCAAGAGGGACCACAATGGACCCCGAGTCCCATGAACTTACAAGAAAACTTCCTTGCTGAACACTCCTCGAAGAAAACTACACCCGGACTATCATCCGAGGACCCATTTTCGGAGAAAAACAAGAAATGAATAAAAGAGCACCCAATAAATATATTCCGAGAACTCAGACGGAAAAATCCCACTTCAATAGAGCAAACACAGCCCTCGGAAATCAAATGCAGCCCTCGGAGACCAAATCAAGCCCTCGGAGATCACACCACGCCCTCGGAGATCACATTACACCTCCAGAGATCACTCCTGATTGTTGAAGAATGAACCCGAATCAAGAAAGAGAAATAAATGGCCCTCGGAAGGCATGTACAGCAATCCATACTCCTGAATACACGTATGCTAAAACATGATACCCTGGACGAGCATCCTAATTACGCATCAACGAAAGTATAGCCCCTCGAAAGAATAGCTCTACCAAAACAACCATACATCAGAGGCCCTCGGAGCTATCAGAGGACACGAAGATTAAGCTCTACCAAAACAACCATACATCAGAGGCCCTCGGAGCTATCAGAAGACACGAAGATTAATCTAGTCAGCGCTTAGTAGATAAAAGATAAACCTTATCCTGATTTTTACACTTGTATCAAGGTAACGACAACACATGTCTTTACCAAAACACATGCACAATGACACCTGCCCCTACCAAAGTCTATATAAAGGGAGGTGATCAGTGGAAGAAAGATAACTTAGCTTAACTTAATTCAACCTGATACTCAGATATACATGGAAATGAGAAGGAAAAGTTCAGTAATAAAGGAAGGGAATATTCTTGTAATTCATGTTATCATATACACCTATCGTTGTCTCTGAATTACGGACAGGGCGTTCCAACCCAAAATAAATATCTTCCGTTTAATAAGGAATAATTCTAAACCCGTTAACAGTTCCCTTTACATGTACAAGGTGTCACTTGTTGTTTTAGTCATAACAGTTATGGCACTTATTTTTATCATTTGGAAAGGTTCGAGGTTGGAGAACTCTTTCTAAGGATTAAGGACTAGAACTCTTTGTTCCAGTATAATCCAATTTAATATGTAATGCATTTCACTCGACTTTAAATAAAATAATGCTGCTAATTAATTAACGATGACTCAATGGACTATACTCTGAATGTTGGTTTATCGAAAGAAATTTATATCACAATTTTTTATGCATTGCGGAATTTATGATTTTTGGAAATTAGCATTCTTAATCTAAAATTTGAATGCATATGTATTACGTTCGCGGTTGACTGATTTGAGACCAAGGAATCTTAGTTTTGTGCTTCTGTATAAGAATTTTAATTTGGTGTTGTATGTATGGCTTGAGGTTTACTTACATGGGGATTAAGGTTTATTTTCAGAACTTGACTACCTTTTTTTGTGTTGTATAAAAATGTTGAATGAATTTGTATAACAATAATGACATGTTGAACTTGAAGGAGTTTTTTTTTTTCAGCAACCTATTGCTGAAAAAAAAAAGTTATGAAAGTTTTATTTCAGCATCATGTTGCTGAAGTACACAAAATGAATGCAGTATAATATTATGCATGTTTCACATAAGAACCATATTATATGTCTGTGTATGACCACATTCATTGTGCCAACCAACCAATTTATGTGATAGGACCTGAAATCTACCACAAAGCAGATAATTAAACTCAAGACACTTTTGTAATCAATCCTGTTTTGCACAATAAACTGGCTTTGCAGAAAATATTCGGTTGATTGACATATCATATATCCCTCATCCCCCAAATAAAATGTATGTTATCTATGTTAAAGGCACACACACTTAATCAGCCCTTTCACAGTATAAATACCGCATATTTCCAGGCAGTACATGGCACCTTCACCTTATAAACTACTCTTGTCAATTGTCATACTAAAATCAGCACCATAGCTTTGCTAAACTCTGCCCCGACAAATCCCCCTCCACAAGCGTGTTTGCTATACACTCGTAAATGGACCGTTAAGGTAGACACAATGTTCCTTAGCTTGGCTAGTCGGGGAAGGTCGCCGCCTAGACAGGAACCTCACTAGCAACGATTTAGGCGCTATACGATGTGCACGCAACCAAATTAATTCAAACTTGAACTAATCATGCAGGCTCCGCCAATGCATCACGCAGTTTCGGAAGCTTCAACCGCACTTTACCATTTTCAACTTCATCATCTGCCTCAGTGTCGTGTACTACGATGAGACGAACAACGTTGTTTTCCCATTTGAGGACTTTGTGTGGGACTATTGCTATCTGGTTTGTGTTTACTTTGATGCATTACAACTTCAAAACTAACTGTCTAACAAAATTTACTTACATTTTTTATACACATGTGTTGCTTAACAGAAGTATGTGTTCTTACTGGTTGGGCTTCAAATTCACAATTCAGCATCCTAAGCTAACCCTTCTTTACAGTTTTATGATTTACCGTGTTGCTTCACAGAAATATCCATTCAGCGAGGCGCATATGTTGGAGGGGGAACCAGCATGGAAGGACTTGCGCAAGTTATTTGGTCGTATATATGCAACATTACCTTGCTCGATCCTTCACGCCACAGAGCTATTCGAAGATGGTGACCAAACTACTTTTCCACATCCTCTGGCAGTGGTTGCACCCGCCTGACAAGTCAGAGAATAACGAGGCAAGTCCAACAAAGTCTTTTTGGTACGACTTGAGCGATTTGGGATTTACTGAATGGAGTCACATTCAACAAAATGAAAACCAGGTTGTGCCACAAGATGACAACGTTGAACAAGATGGGAACACCGTGATTGTGCCACTCTCTATTTCACTGAACGAGGAGCCCCTCCTGAATTTGGTTGTTGAGAACATTGTAACTATTGACTACAGTCACCGAAATCACTTCCATTGGTACTGCAATCGATGTTGTTTGAGCTTTGTACTACGTCTTCAAGACTGTAACATGGATTGCATGGATGAGAACTCGAGAAGCCAATTATAAATAATATATAATATATAATTATATATATGTTGTTAGGTTATATACTATTTTCGTCTTTGGTTTGTTTAGTTGTTGGTCTTACATGTTTTTACCCGTACTCCACCCCGTAGGACTAATTCGGCTTATTTGTAAGTTACTGGTTTAGGTCGTCCTCGTTCACTTGTGTGAGCGGGGTTATCCTATTTTGCTACCATCCTATTTTGTTCATCAATGGACCACCAATTGTATTTCGTGTTTGTTTTACTCTCCAGCTGAGTGTTGAACATTTGTTAAAAGAGTTCGTCATCTATTCTAGATTTAATGGAAAGTTGGTGCGAAAACTAGACGATGTAATCATGTACAACGCATAGTAAATGATTAAGAAGGACAACCATGAACGTATAGTGACTATTTAACAACCATGAAGTTAGCAGGACAAATGTTATTACACTCTTGTCACCCAAACACAGAAAAAGTGAGCTAGGATTCACCTAACAAAATTGCATGATGACATGCATTTTATAGAACAAGAAAAGTGTGAATTGATGTCCATCTGTTCTTTATAAAGCAATGACTAAAGACAATTAGTAGAATGAAACCATTATACTAATTCACACTTCCACCATTGAAGGTGGTTGTTGTAATAAGACCATATTATATTTTGTGCAGAGTATTCTCTGTAATGAAGCCAAAAAACTCATTTAATTGGTGGAATACCCTCAGGAGAAAAGTTACATACATTGCAGCAATAGTTAAGTGACTCCGTTTATGGGAAACTTCTGCATCTGTTGTTTTATTGTGAATTCTAAAATCAGGGAAAGTGTTGAGAAAAGAAACTACTAATAAAGCACTGATGAGTTTCATATTTTGTTAAAAATGGTTAGAATATTTATAGATGTTCCTCATTTTTTAGATAAGAAGTGTTTATTTTCTTATGTGTTATAGTAACTTATTTTGTTAAAAATGTGTTACAATATTTATATTTGTTCCTCATTTTCGAGATGCAAGTGTTTATTTTCTTTTGTGTTATAGTAACTGTATCTTGTTAAAAATGTGTTATTATATTTATAAAATGAGGATGACTCTATTTTCCAATCCAGCTAACCACATGGCAGGAGTAGTGCAACTGAAAAAATAATGGTCCTTTGTAAAAGCAATGAAATTGTTGACAAAATACACTACTAAGTTAATGATGAGCTTTATAACATGATTTTTTTTCCCTGATGAGATGCAAATGTTTATTTAAATAACAGTGTAGCTAGCACCTGGATCGCATGAGAGAACTTACATACATTCAAAATTATATCTTTGTTCAATCCAGCTAAGCACATGTCATGAGTAGGAAAATTGAATAACACACATTGCCAGTGCCATATATTTCATTAAGGGGCCTTTATTTGTTGAGTAGCTTCCACAACTACCACCTGCTCCTAATTTGAATTCTTAAGTTCATTAGCCTGACTTGACACTTAATTACAGGCTTGAAAAATAGACTTCCATCAAATTACACATCAGTATTAAATTTTGGATACTTGTTTACATGCAGAAAATTCATTGAGATCTTAAGCTGAACATCAACTATTGCTTTCCATCTGTAAAAACTTGTAATCATTTCTTTTAATATCAAGCATATGCTACTACAAATGCAAGTCCTCTGACATAGTACTTTAATCATCCTTACAACCACCCTTCATTTGTTGAGGGTTCCACAACTACCACCTGCTCCTAATTTGATTTGGGACTTCATTAGCCTTTTGCCACTTAATTACAGGGTTGAAAAATAGGCTCCCATCAAATTACACATCAGTATTAAAGTTTTGATACCTGTTTACATGCAGAAAATTCATTGAGATCTTAAGTTGCACATCAACTATTGCTTTTCATCCGTAAAAAGTTGTAATCATTTATTTTAATCTCAAGTTGTAACATATGCTACTATAAATACAAGTCCTCTGACATAGTACTTCATTTGTTGAGGGTTCCACAACTACCACCTGCTCTTAATTTGAATTCTGGACTTCATTAGCCTTTTTGCCACTTAATTACAGGGTTGAAAATGAGGCTTCTATCAAATTATACATCAATATTAAAGTTTTGATACCTGTTTACATGCAGGAAATCCATTGAGAACTTAAGTTGCACAACAACTATTGCTTTCCATCTGTACAAACTCTACTTATAACATCTGCTACTACAAATATAGGTCATCTGACCTTGTAGTAAGATAATCCTTACAACCAACCAAACACTCAACAAGCAAATAGTAATAACTCCTAATGGCCAACCACAGTTATGCTCCCTTGCAACCACGTTCCCAAGTATTTTTCTTCTACACCCCTGAATGGACCTTATCTATTGACTTCATGTTCATTGACTGCTTAGTCATTGAAAGCAACCGACTTGGCCGACCTCTCCCCACAAAAGATGCCATACTAATATGTACATCTCGCAACGGAGTTAATGATGTGTTCAATAAGGCGTTCACGAACCGTGAATGTATGAATCAGTTCAAGAAACTCCAGCACTGTCATGACGTCTTTAACTTCATAATCTGCCTAAGTTCAGTTTATTACGATGAAACGGCCAACGTAGTTCACGCCGTCAAGGACTTTGTGTGGGACTATGTTGTGTTGGTAAATTCTATTTTGCTAAACGCGTGTATTCAGTTCATTGTGCGTTAACATTTATGGTTTCAGTGATCATGTAGTCTGTTGCAAAACATGTACTCTTACTAATGGTCCAGGGTGTTACTACAAAAATATAAGCTTGGCGAGGCTTACATGCATAGAGGACAACCTGCGTGGAATGAGTTAAGCGAGATCTTTGGTCCGGCAGCAGCTTTGTCTCCCCCACTTCGAGTTGAAACGATTGACCTTACGGGAACCGACCCCGATGATAGCATAACAATCGCTCAACCACCACCCAATAGCAGCGCACACACTACAACTCCAATTAGCAATGGAAGGTATGTATCTTCAAATATCATACGTCTGCCCCGAGATGTATTCAGTAGTAACACCAGCAATGGGAGTCCTTCGTTATGGTCCCACATGAGGGATCAGGAGTATAAGGTATGGGGAGAGCGTTCGTCCAGCGATACTGCTAAAAAGTCTGATGTTATCGTGCCTCAAGAGCGTGCAAAAGCTCCCATGAAACCGCAAAAATTGTTTGGGAGAGTCGCAAGGCTGACAAGTTAGTACTGGAGCAGGGCAACTTTCCACCAGGTTTACACCGCAACAAAAGCGTCACAAGCTCTCGAGGTTCCACCAGTTCTTTCAATAGACCAATGAAGGGGAAATCAAAACTCATAGGATTCCTCAAGAATGTTGGGGCTACTACCTCCTCAGTCCTTGACTCAAGATCTTGATCGTCTCCAGCTTTCCATTGCTTGGGTTACGGACATATTAAGCATGTTGAACTTATTTTATTTTCGCATTTGTTTACTTTTGCTGATCTCGTATGCGTAGTACATGGTCCATATGTTAGGTTGCCGACATCTTGGACCAAGTTTCCAATGTGGTGTTTTAGATGAGTCGAGTGTTTGGTTTCGGTACGAGGCGTGTTTATGTCGCGCTCTATATAGTTATGGACTATAAGGCTAATAGATAGGTTGTGTACTAGGCTTAACATTTACCTGTGTAATGCCATTATAATATATATTTTGTGTAAATAACTGAATGCATTTTACCACTAAGGGCACTGAAAATGTGCTAAGCTTTGTAAGAACTCGTTAATGCACCTAAATAGATAAGAATCCTCTTATTAGTAAATAACTAAATGAGTTAAGATCTGGAGTACATTGCAAACTAAGAATGGAGATAATTGTTACACAAAATTATCTCTAAAAATAGTGATGTGGAAAATAAAATTAATAAAGGCTAGGAGTAATTAATTATAATATTTTTTTACCATCAAGGTGCTGTTTTTTTGGCGGGAACTAAAGCACCCTTATTTTACCCACCAATCTCATTTAATGAACCGGTTACATCAATTAAAAGAAAACTAAGAGTCTTAACTGACTCTTAAGAGACAAATTAAACTCATATCAGATAACTCTAATCCTTTTGGTATTCTAACAATCGAGCAGCATTGCGACGTATCCGAACTAGAGAATAATAAGACTTTCCACAATAGTCATGGCGAACAACTTTTTCAACGCGATCATGTTGGAGGACAACTTCTTGCTGTTGAGATTCGAGACACTCTTTCATCAGTTACAAGGTAGTTCGTTGATATTTCGAACAGATACTTGGGCCAGGATACTTCGAGTGACAACAATTTCAGCGACCACATGGGAGATCAAGGCGTCGATTCACATGATAGATCAACAGGACGGCGACCACAGGTGGTGGCACAGGTTCGACTTGACTGCATAGGAGATGAATCGTCAGAGGGTGCTACCACTCAAAGTTTTGAGCTAAATTGTTGCGACATGGAGAGGGATTCTGCTTGAGAATCTGGTACATCCTACTCAGTTGAATAATTCAAGTATGAAAGTTATCTGTTGGAATTGTCAAGGGGCGGGTCATGAGAAGTTTCATAGGGAATTCCATGATTTAGTGAGGTTTCATGAACCATCGGTTGTTTTTGTTCTTGAAACCAGAGTTACTCCAGATGAGGCTTGGGATATTGTTCCTTGCCTAGGTTTCAATTCATATGAAGTAGCTCTACAATTGGTATGACAGGGGGCATTTCGATGCTATGGAACGATTATAATGTTGAAGTGGAGGTTACTAATTCTAACTATCAGGATATTCAAGCAATCATACGATCGAGTTCTGAAGATAGGTTGAGGCTAACTGGAGGGTATGCTAAGCAAAGAAAATCGGCGAAGGTGAGAGTTTGTGACAATCTTGTTATTGAAGCCAAGACAACAACAATTACATGGTTGGTCACTGGAGGTAAGACACGTTCAGTGAATAGAAGCCATGATGAATAGATCATTTCATAAGAAACTTTTAGGAAGCATTTAACTAGGGTTGTGCAAAAAGAATTGGATCGATCGAATCAGGTGAAAATCGATCGAATGATCCGATCCAAGGATCGTATTGAATATTTGATCCGACTTTTGATTTTTGCCTTAGGATCGAACCCCCATTTGATTCGATCCTCGATTTCAGAGGCTGAGAATCGGATCGGATCAGATCGAATACTCATCTTATTTTTTTTAAATAAGTAAATATATAATAGTATATATAATATTATATTTTTATCTATAAAGCTAAGATTATTAATGCTACTAAGATATTTCTATATATAATGCTAATATTATATTTTTATATATACACCTACCTAACATCTTTTTCTTGGTCCATTTGAAGGCCACGTTTTTGTCTTTGGGAAACATATACAATTGTAGATTTGTAACACCTTTCTCTCACCATATGAAAGTGAATTTTGTAATCAGTAACTTTGTTTGAATGTTGTGGTTGGTCTCATTGATATTAAATTAAATAAGAAAAAAATGATCAAAATCGAATCGAATCGAATCAGATTGAAATCGAATGATTTTGGATCGAATCGGATCGTTTTAAATTGATTTGATTCCGATCCTCATTTCTCCAGGATCAAAATCGACTTCCAACCTCGATTCTATCCGATTCGATCCGATCGGATCCAAATGCACACCCCTACATTTAACTGCCTCATTCCACAAGTGCAAAATCCAGAAAGTGCTAACATAATGGCGGATGCATAATCTTATTAATAATAGGGAGTGATATGTTTTGGGATAAACCTCCCTAAAATTTCTGTTTTTTTTTATCCTTATTGAGCAATAATAAACATAAAAAAATTGGAAACTTTGAGCTACAAATGTGCAGTTCCTCCTGACATTGCAGATGTGTGGAGGACAATCTTGTATCATACAAGGGTGGACGGATCGCAAATTTCAAAATAAACAAATCGCAAATTTCAAAAAAAAAAAAAAGCAATCCATTATGCACCAAGACATGAACTAGCAGAACCATACCATTTATAGGTTACAAACGAGATTCAAGATCACGTACAATTGTCGCAAGTTGTTACATAACATGTATCCAACCAGGATTGCGGAACAAAATACTGAAAACAACAGTCTCCATTCCACGTGAATTACATCAATCAAAAGACTTACTTAAGTGTTTACTTAAAGAAAACATAACCAGAACATACTTCCTCACTTTAATAGAGGAAACACAAGCACAACAAAAGTATGTTGCCATATTGTGTAGTGGTAGTCATTTTCAAAAGAAGACAATGGTGTTAGCTGTCTTTCGGACCAGTCCATTAAACCAACACACTTCTTAGGCAGATCTAGCTCCGGGGTCAAGCCATCTGCTAATGATCATGCTGACATATGGTCGGCGTGTCTTATCGTCCATGGATAATAACAACTCATTGTTTTCCTTAACCCCGACGATTTTATGGACCACGCCAATCATGAGTTCAACTAGTTCTAAGCCCATAGATGCGACAAGGTCAAATACCACCTTAGTCTGACTTGGTGGTTGGACAGTTGGTGGGGTAGGAGCAGAGGTTTGAGCAAATTTGTTAGCGAGATCATTGTAGTTCTGGTTGTTTTTTTTCACCAGTGCACTAATTAAATTTACCAACTGTTCGGCCACACCGGTAGTATCATGAAACCTCTTCTTCTTCGGGTTCTCATTTTTATCACCTTGCTCTCTATCGTTGTTATTTCCATTATTCTCAGGGTTGACTGCAGAGCTAGTGTCTTCAAATTCATTGAATCCTGGACCCATGTGACTGCGAGCACTTGAACCACGCCACGAACCTTATGTTGCAGGTCGCTTAACTTTTGCGCCACTCACAACATGTACATCGTGTACTTCGTCAGTTACGTCGTGTGGATGGTCTAACTGGAGAATGGCATCCTCAATCTGCACAACACCCTTTCCATTTGCCCTATCATTCCCAAAGATTATTAGCCAGTCCTCATAGTAGGGGAATGATTTTTTTTCCTCAATGACTCCACATCCTTGTTCACCTGAACACAATGGTGTTATTTTAGGACAACAATAACATAACCTCACCTCTTCATAGCTAATAATTTAATGTTGTAAAGTACATGATCCTATACGAGATTACAAAATTGTAAAAGCTACATTACTTTGGTTGTGGAAAAGTAGCATATCATACAACATCATGACAGTTTACAAATAGCAAAATAATAAACATAAGGTTAGATTATTTTGCAAAATACCTAAACTTCATCACATATCATAATCCAAAAAACTACAACATTCTCAAAATGAACTCATTTTTAAGTATTTGACATACTTATCTGTCAATAAATACCACTCACAAGTTTCTTTTAATAAGTCACCCAGACATACGCATTCCAAACATCATCAAACGGGACGTCGATCATGCAAGACGTGTTGTCATACCCAAAACCAGATGTGGTCACTACAGCATGAACCAGGTAATGTGTTTTCTTCCAAAGTATCATCTTTGAATTGATATGCTTTTGGGAAAGGCCAGCAAGTGGGAACTTTTCAAACAAATCCCTCTTCAACTGGACTAAGTATCTTGGCCTAAAGTAGTTGTCGCACCTCTATCCGTTAACAAGGAGGTCATTCAAAGCGTTAATTAAAGCTACTTCCTCTAGCTTGTTGTAAACACGATGAGATGACATGGGTTGCTTGTAGGGCTTCGGCATAAATGATGGTGGTTGTGGCACTCTTGACATCTGCACCAACAGAGTTGAGGCAAAGTGATTAATTGTCAGCTAGGTACTTGAACCACAGAAAACTGATTATATAATCACAACATAAACTTTGTCGGATGAGCAAGATATGCGGAAGATGGGGCCCAAGCCCTACAGAGAAATGAGTAAAGAACGAACGTTGGAGTTTTGTCCCGGGTCATACTCCGGTGCGTCCACAGAAGAGGAAATCACAATGCATCTTGCTCAGCCGGCGTAGTAAATTTTTTAGAAAATAATTAATCAATATAATGGAGAAGCAAACCACATCACATAAGCGGAAACAATGAACTGGAGAAGCAAACTATATCACATAAGAATAATTACAAAATATGGTATCATAATCAGAGGTACAATCGCGTGTTCAGGCACAACATGACTTCATTATATAACTATTACCATAGTCTATACAAGGGAACAAAAAGTAGATACACGAACGCCTTGTAGTTGAATACTTCCTCCTCAAAAGGTTACACATCACATAAAATGATGAACAAAAAACAAGTCAGGAACATATTAATCTAAGCCTAAGCGTTCAGTGGCGATTCCTCCACGTTGTGTACATATCCATAGCCATGGCGTCTCTGAAATTGTTCCACTCCGGGGATGTTTCTACAACGTCAACATAACCAGGATGGGGGCCTTCTTCTCTTGGAGAGTGTGGGTAATCTTTCTCCAAATGGGAATTAATCATTTCTCTCCTTATGAAATTATGGAGTAGTACGCAAGCTATGATAATTTGGTTGTGGGTTTTGATAGGAAAACATGAGTTCTTCCTTAAAATTTCCCAACGACCCTTAACTGCTCCAAAGGCGCACTGAATAACGTTGCAATCTCTCGCGTGCTTCATGTTGAAGTACTCTTGATAGTTCTGCGGCGCACGACTATCGGACTCCCACTCCCTAAGGTGATAACGAACCCCTCGGAATGGTACTAGGAACCCTTCGTCATTTGTGTATCCCCCGTCGCCCAAATAATAACAACCTACAATTTAAAACCTATGTAGTTAGAAGTTGGCAGATCCTACATTGAAAAGCTTGCGAAAGGAATGGACAACATTAACTTATGGGAGAATGTACTACCGTTACTGTGCCCATTGGGATCTTTAACCCACTTGGTCGATTTATATCATTTTTTAAAACGCGACTGCTGGCAGCGGAACCCTCTCAACCCGATAATATGTACACAAATTTTCCTTGCCTATCACAGACGCATAATACGTTTGTTTCTAATGTCCCTTTCCGCGTGCAGTATGTAGGCTTGTCTACAATAGGCTCATGTACTTCCATGTACATGTCGTCAAGTGCCCCAAGGCAGCCCTAAAATTACACCATGTCATACGTGTAAGAAGACTATAATAATTGTAATAAAAGTAATGGAACCCTTATATGGATAATACGTTACCTGGAATAACTTCCAAGTGGGGTCAAGGTCATCGGGCCCTATGGGTTGCGATTTTGCTAAAAGGAGATCATGGCATTTAACCAAGGCTAGCAACACCCGGCGAAGGAGGCGACTAACTATTTCTCCGTAGTAAACAGATGGAACAAGATGTCCAGAAATATCAACACCTGCCCCGAAACTCCTACATACCTAGAATCTCGCAGCCCTCCCTAATCATGCAATAGGATGCAAAATTTCATGAAACAGTTCCTATCCACTACTCTTCTAAGTTCAATCACCCGTGTTTATTATTTTATCTAAATGCTTTATTTGAAACGACATTCCCTGAATAATACTGTACGTAATGCTACGCCTTCGCGGTCGACAACCTAGAAAACCATTTTCTAGCAATGCTAATAGTAAAACTAGTAGGGAGATAAGTGATATATTGAAGAAGTGTTGGTGCACCACCATAAGAACTTGCAATCTCATTGTGTCATCCATTGCAAACCTTGTCCCAACATTAACATTTCTGATTATGTTTAAGTAGACATGCAAATGCAACCAATTGTGCCACAAGCAGCTAACAACAATCAACCCAATACCAACATCAAATACAAGCTAAACCTCATGAGCCACACGTAACCAAGACCTAACAGTAAACCAAATACAAAGATTTCTCCAAAATAAAAGGCAATAATGCAACCAATTGTGCAATGAATAAGCAGTTACCGACATCGCTAAAATCTACACTATTAAAGTAAGCCCAAACATATGAACTAACACCACTCATTACATTCACAATGCATCAATTTGCTATAAAGCAACAGGGCACATGGTGACTGCTAATGTACAAGACTCAACTAAAGGGGACAATACCACACGACATAGGAGTTTAGACACTAAGATTGAAAGATTTTGACAATGCTGAGGTAAGTCATGAGCAGAGGAGAACGACGAATACCTTGAGGTAAGACTTGAGGTAAGTGATGAAGTAGCCACTCAATTCAGCAAGAGCACGAGCTGCACAACAAAATAAACAACATTAGACAATTTCCATTAATTTAAGAAAAAAAATTGTAGATAAAAAGAAGAGTTTGAGAGAGAAGTTATTGTTGTAAACCCTAGATGGCGAGATGAAATGAAAAGCGGGGGGAGAGAAAAAGGGAAAGGGGAATAAGAGCTCATGCTGCACTGTAGAGTGATTTGATTTGTGGGCGGGAAAGATGGTTTTCAGGGGCAATAAGGTCAATTTGCGAGCGAGCTGGCAAGCAAGATAAGTTATCCAATGGGGGGAGGGGGGAGATAGGATAAGTTATCCAACAGAAAGTACAAGGCTGGCCCACTTATCTCGGGTGCTCGGTACATTTGGTCCAATTAACCAAACCCGAGATAAGCGAGTACTAAATTCTTTGTCCTGCCATTTATAGGGATCCAAATGCGCTGTAAGTGTTTTCCTAATATTTTTAGATTATTTACTCTAAACAATATAAGCACAGTACTTTTGTCTAATTTTAAACAATCAGGTCATACAAAAATGCATATTTTGTCTCAAGTTTCCAACATTAAAAACTCATATGAGAGACGTAACTAAATTTAAAATACACATACTCTTCAGAGTTTATTGTAGAAAAATAATCTCAATCCCAAATAATTAAAACATATTGATAACGCAGAAATACACTGGGCAAAGAAATAACCCAAATACACCGCCAAGACCACATAAGATTCTTCGAAAAAGACCATCGTACAAAGGACTCTCAACTATGAGGACCTAACATCGCCTCCTATAGCTACCTGACTTACAAGAAGAATATTTTAAAAGCTGTCAAACGTCTTAATAGCCCACTTGGAGGAATCGCAAGTGTAATAAAAGACTATCAACATAATTAGCACAACCACCCTTAAAATCGCGTGATCTACATTTAACATTTGTCAGCAGACCCATCTTCCACAAGGCTGTATTAATGTGTGCCCATTCACAGCATTAAAGGATGCTAAGTTGCCACTCTCTTAACTACGCTCAAGATCCTACAAATAGGAGAAGAATTCCCACATTGTAATAAAATCATATTAATATAACACATTGAATTCTAATTTCAGTATGCATTATATTTCTTTAGCATTCTTTATCATTTCATCTCTTTATCTATATTTATAGGGCCATCGTAATCTGAATCACGCGAATCGCGTTCTGAATCGCATATATTCACGATAATTAAGGAATTACCCAATCCAGAGAAATATGTGTTATCATTTTAGCACCGTTTGTGGGAACGCCTTAAGAAGGATTCTTTTAGTACAGTTCTTAAATTAAGCAAAAATTAACACTGCCACGGCGTCTACTCACATGGGGGGATTTACCACTCGAAGGGTGCACCCGCCTCGACAACCTCTCCAAGTGAAGCTCCAAAAGCACCGACGGAGTCATTCATACAGATCAACATAACTACTCTTAACGACATAATCAGTGAGGGGCATAGAGGGCCTTTGAACGAAGCGATCAGAATCATCTAGGCCAACGAGAGGTCTAACTCCCAACCGCAAAGGGGAGAGCGTGCAAACATGACGCCTCGCTCCCCCAGAAGAGGGGAACTCGATGAGACAAATGAGCATATGTCGGGGACAACGGGAGAGCCTGAGAGATGCCTTGAAGATCCCCTACAGATAATAGAAAAGCTCTGAGAGCTTCACAAAGAACCATAAGAGAAAATGGGGGGACACCAAACTCCCCTCGAAGATCTTCTAAAGGAGAAGACCGTATCCAACATATCCATTGAGTGATGTTCGATCTGCTGCAGTAATTTGAAGAAGTAAAAGAATCCCGAACCGCTAAAGAGGACTTCCTTACGGGGAGAAGCCCCATCTCACAAAAAATAGTCACATGGAGAATACTAGGAGATATGAGGACCCCCAGCGACGTGCCCTACTCCGAAGAAAATAACCAAAAGACCTAATGGACTATGTGGAGTCCTACTTATCCATCATGGACCTGGTAGTCGCCTCAGATGTCATAATGTGTCTTGTATTATGAACTACCCTCTGCAAAATGACTGAATCTTGGTTTACTCAGCTATCTGTAAAGTCCATTCACAATAATCAACAACTCAATCAGGCATTCGTACGTCAGCTCGCCCACAACTAAAGACACCCAAAGAAGACCACGTATCTCTTCACCATGATTCAAGAAGAAGGTGAAACCCTACGGAACTACATGAGGCGGTTGGCCAATGCATCCTTCAAAGCACCTCATGTCCATCCAACCTGCTAATGGACATTGCAGCTCACTATTTAAAAGGGGGTCCCTTTTCTTGATCCCTCGTAGTAAAACCCGTTGTGGATCTAGAAGACCTCATGAAAAAAGCAAAAAAAAATACACGCTCCAAGAAGAAATCGAGGCTGCACGGACCATGAATCGAACTGGCCTAAGGATTCCCAATCCCCCGGTGAAGGCTAGCAAACCTCTTGAAAGTGAAATCAAGGCAAAAGGGAGAATCTAAGTGACAAAAATGAACAACCGGAAAAGGGTATGGAATACACCCCCCTCAAAACTACTCTTTCCCATGTCCTTCAATCTCCTTAGACGAACGATGCCTACACTAGCCACGACCCCTAAGGCCCAAATACGAAGAAGCAAGAAGGAGCACCGCCCAGTACTATGAGTTCCACCGAGCACGGGGACACGATACAAACAAATGTCCACCTTAAAGGAGAGATCAAGAGGTTGTTAAGGAAAGGTTACCTACATGATCACTTAGATAGCAGAGACTGCCTTACACATAAAAGAGCAAATGAAAGGTGCAACAAAGAGAAGCACTCACAAATGAAGAAGGGGAGAAGAGAAAAGAAAGCACCCACGGTTGAAGAGGACGATGAGTACAATAAGGAGGAAGACTACACCAGTAACGCCTCTACATTGATTATGCATAATATAGTTATTTTTATCTCAAAACATATAGTTGAGTATGTTTGTATTATATTTGAAACATCATTTTCCATGGATATTACTAATCTCAAAATTAGAGTTCCTGAACAATTCTTTATTTTTTTATAGTTTGGACGAAGAGGGTTTATCTTCATTTAGGAGTGTCTGAATTTTACTATGTTATATGTAAGGATAAATCACATGTTGCTCGAAGATCCAACACTAAGGATGGAATTTATTTTTATGAATGGTGTGAGAGGTCCAACTGCCTCTGTGTTATATTCATAGATAGTCATATATTTGTTGGGTTGAGGAGCTTAGTGGAAAAGTACAATAATGAGAGTCATATATTTGCTGGATTTGGAGGTTATCATCACTAAAACTTACTAGTCTCGAGTTGTGCATGAGCACAACATAAACATGAGCAACAATGCTGACAAAACTAAAAACAACAGAAGTTGAGATGTGGTTACCCTTTTAGTCCATTATATTCTGGATATTCTTCCTTTAACTAATTTTAACGAATGGATTTTGAATTCTATTAAACAAGCGGACATCGTATGAACACACTTTTTCTATGAAACCAAAATTATTTCTTACAACTAACTTGAAACATTTTAAGAAATAAAAATAATCAATTTGGAATTTGCAATTTAATGCTACAAAGAAGCATGTTACATTTGTATTGCTACTTCACCGCAATAATTTGAAATTCCCAATAAACGTGTAAATACAAATTGCAGGAAGTAACAATAAATTGTAATATATATTTTTGTTTTAAACTGTTTTATTAACTAATTGCACGAAACATATTTTAGTGAGAACTCGCAAAAAACATGATAGTTAGAAAAATCTCAATATGTTTTTTAAATTAGTTAAAAAAAAGTTTCAATAAAACACTTCTTCAAAGAAACACTTTCCAAAATAAAAAATAAATTAAATCATAGTAGAGGTATATGAAAAAAAACGGATTGTGTGCTTTTCTTTTTTTTGATTCAAGCTACAATGTTTCTCGCAGAGGCAGAAGAAATACCCTAGCCCGTACCAATGTCCCTCTCCCCCCCCCCCCCTCCAGCGTAAGATTACCGCGATCATGATGAAATTTGGCCATAGTCACTACTCGTGTTGCTCTCTGAAGCCACGCTGGTAGTCAACAACATAGCCTCCGCCAGACCAACGACAGGGGGCCGATTAACACGTCGCCCAACATTCATCACAGAAGGAGAAAACTCAGTAAGAAGACTAGATGTTCCAGTGGAACCCGACTCGACAAGTAAAGGATCTGAAACTTTGGAGTTCGATCCATGATATAACAAATAAAAAAAAGACAATTTGAAAGAGACCAGTGGATTTCAGAGAAAGGCGCTTTGAGTTAAGAAGATGGTCGAAAGTGAAAAAAAACATGCATGACCCCTATTTATGTGGAACTCAGAAAGAAAGAGGAAGTGGAATTCTCGCTCAAACTGACGACCCATCTTATATGCTCGACGTGGGTAGGTCGTGGAGTGGTAATTAAAGTCCATGAGGCAAGGCAGACAAACAGCCGCAAAAGATCATAAATGTTCTTAATGGACGAAGTTATGACATGCTCATCTGATAAACGTGGCATCCAAGTAGATCAAACAGCTCAAAGAAGAAACTGCCAGTGTGGTAAATTAGCTAAAGACCACGTGTTTATCTCTCGATCAATAGTCGAGCCCACCCCTCGAAAAGAAAGAGCTTCCTATGAAAAGCAGTACAACTACTTAAAAATCGTCCCCAACGACCAAGGAAAACCCCATGCAGAAGATGACGCTCTACTCTCAAACATACCTTATCAGGTTAGACCTATCATGATGGAATCACTTTCTGTCTATGGTACCACAACCTAATACGAGGGGCTACACACCCCTAAAAAATGGGCACTAAAGGAAACTCACGACTCCACCTTAGAAGAACTAGACATGCGCACTTCTTGACATAAAGTCGTCACACATGCCCCAAAGGGAAAACTATCCAATCCCGAAGGAAATAGGAAATGCATGTAGCCACATCGGGAACGAGAAAACTCACAAAGACAACAAACAATCTTACTCCCCACCCCTCTCATTTTTTATCCTCAAAAACACACTAACGCTAAGGACAAAACACTCTCATCTCCATAAAAACCCTTGAAGGACATTCATGCAATTAAACAAAGGAAACGATGAGAAGGAAATGAGCGTGCATCCACGTAAAGACAAAAAATAAAAGTTCATTACCCAATATTTTCAATTAAAAATTGGGGGAAATATAACCCCACTACCATCCAAAAAAAGGTAACAAGACAAAGAAATTACACTACAAGGCAACATGCCTCTTCTCGACCCTCACTCGCCTAATATGCTCCTCGCGCGTCATAAGGCCTTATGTATCCTCCTCTCCTTCCTCCTCTCTCTCTCTCTCTCTCTCTCTCTCTCTCTCCTCTCTCTCTCCTCTCTCTCTCTCTCTCTCTCTCTCTCTCTCTCTCACGAGAATTGCTACGACATGTGGTGCAAGAGAAGCGGCCTCATATCCGCTTGGGCCAAACTCGAAGAACTACCACGAAACCCTAACACGGAAGAACAACATCCGAAGTCTCTGGTATTTGAAGGTCCTTAAGATGCAACAGGAGCAAATCTACATCCTCATTATAGAGACCTAACTCCTTCTCCCTCTCCCGACAGCCCCAGTAGTTGTACACAACATGCCCTAGAAAATGATGACGAAAAGCAGAATAATGCTTGGAAGATCCTTTATATTGGTCCAACACACCTCACTCCAGAGGGAAGACTTCAGCCCTCCCAGACAGGATAGGAGGATCCGCTGTTTAAGCTACCGAAGCCCCTACTATCTGTTGTTTGTCGGCTGTTGCTGGTGCCAAAGGGGTTGGGGGGCCATGGCAGACTTCTTCAACATTTTGAACAGATAGGCATCGCGCTTCTATTGAATCTCCGACTCCCTATCCGCAAAATTCTGGTGCAACTCAGCCATCTCATGGGCCACACGCTTAATTGTGGTTGAAGTGTCAAGTTTGTCCTTTAATAGAGCCTCATGCAAGCTGCCCGCCTCGTTCTTCTACTCCTCCACACTTTGAGCCAGCTTGTTGTTAGCCCACCACAGCTACCTTCCCTCTACCAAGGCCTTCTCCCTCTCATCTTCTACCACCTCTAGCTTGTGTTGCAGGTCCTCGACACGCTAGCCCCGTTCTTCGACCGATTGAACTACCTTCAGTATCTGCTCCCCTAGCCAAGCATAAGCACTTGTATGCTCATCCCAATGCTCCAAGTCGATACCTTTGGAAGAAGAGCGTACCTCACTGGCCTACAGAGTCGCCAACCTCATTTAGAGCTCCTCAATTGGATCCTTAACTCGGTCGTATAGACTCCACACCTCCCCCATCGACGTAGACACCTAACATAAGGAACAAAGAACACATAAAAAACATATTTATAGCTGACACTCTTGGAGAAAAAGCTTCGAGAACCACTAGCCTAGAAAAAACACACCCAAGAAAAGAAGAGACACCAACCTCCTTGAAAGCACACCGCGAGCGATGTCGAAGTTCCTCCACCCCAGCCGATGCTCCAGGAGGATATGGAAGGGCCGACTGGTCCCTCCAAGGTTCCTTAGCCCCAACAACCCTTACCCACTTCTAGAAGCACCCACAGCCACAGAAGGCTTACCCTTATCTATCGAATCCTCGCTGCTAATAATCACAGTGTCCCATGCCATCCCTGGGGCCTCCGCCGGTGTTTCCACATCCCTCAGGGTAGAAGGGGAGTGTAAGGACGATGAGCTCGGTGGTTCTTTATCGGTACTCCCGCAAAGAAGTCCAACAAATCCCCATAATGGAAGAGACTCACCCGAAAATCTAGATTGGGGTGCTTCTGAAAAAGCCTCCTCCAAGGAGTAGTGAAAAGCTTCTTGCTGTTTCTTCAACTGCTTTGCAACATCTGTATGGACCAATCCTCCTCGAATGGTCCCTTCAGCAACCGCCTATGAATCCTGCTGATC
Organism: Linaria vulgaris; assembly: GCA_948329865.1. Classification (NCBI taxonomy): domain Eukaryota; kingdom Viridiplantae; phylum Streptophyta; class Magnoliopsida; order Lamiales; family Plantaginaceae; genus Linaria; species Linaria vulgaris. Next base: position 53,718,631 of record OX415249.1, on the reverse strand, counting down.
GCCCCCTCCACCAGCATCGAAGAATTCACTTCCCCATGCGTCTCTCTAAAGGAAGCCTCACTCAAAAGAGACTCTCTTCCACTTTCTATCTTTCTTCTTCTTCCTCTTCTTATTCTTTTCACTAATATCGGCGACTTCAACTATCTCCTCACCCTCTGCAGCCTGAGGATCGACGACTTCTGTTGGCACCTCACCCTCCACGGTCTGCTCACACCCTCGCCAAAGGAACTTCCTCGCTCTTCAATATACATTGACTTTACGCCAATATCTTGCTTCAACAGTTCCACGTCTATACGAGCACCTAATAACATTACCCCCCAAATGAACCTCAAAAGAAGAAAATGCAACGAGGTATAAATAAGAAAATAAGAAAATGCCATGAACACTTACAAATTATATGGGAGTCAGCATGGAGAAGCCTCCAAAGGCATGTGTTCACCACAAACATCTTGCTCTTCTCATAATAAAAAGTCAATTGTCCTCCTCTCCAAGAACTTTTTTTGCGTTGTAACGCATATTGAAAATGCCATCCATTCATCTCCTTGGCCACCGCATCTAAATAAACCAAATTCTGCGCCAAGGTCTTCTGCCGCCACAAATCAGAAATGACCCACGCCACCTTTGTTGGACGAACGAAGAAATAACATGCTTTCCCGATTCCCAAAAGACGAGGAACTGTTGTTTAGAAACCAAAAATTGTCATTCCAAGGAGTAAAGTAATAGAAAAAAGAACCTGAAGGAGTGGGACTTATTCCATACACCGCCAAGAAACGCTCGGCAGAGCATACAACCCCTTCATCAAGCATACAAACACAAAGCATGCCAAGAAAATATATCCATTGGGCGTCACTTGGCTAGAAGACGACCCCCATGCCCGAAAAACTTGACAAAAGAAAGGGAGAATGAAGGCTAGCAACCCCGCCTTGGTCTGAGCCACATAGATAGTAATATGACCCGATGGTGGATTATTTGCGCGCTCAGCAACAAAAGGCAAACAAAACTCTACTGCAGAGGTATCCACAGGAAATTCCTTGAACTTGTCCCCGACATACTTATCAGTGGTCATTGAGGGAATATCGTCCATCGGCACGTGCTTAGGCTCGGTCTCCACCACCTTCATCTTCCTAGATGACACACAATGTTTCCCTCTCCTAGAGGACCCCCTCTGCAACTTCTAGTAAAACATCCATGGGAACCAGCACCTCATCTGCATTCACCAGAACAAGATCCCTCTCTTCGAAGGTAGGTACAGCAGCAGCAGAAATGATAGAAGACATGCTCTTCTTGAATAAAGAGGAGAAAATTTCAAAAAACAAAAAAGAGGAGAAGAATTGCTCTAAAAAGAAGAAAATAAGTTACTCCCCGACCATGGCACCAAAAACTTGATGCGTGCATATGTTGCTTTTGTATTCTCAATTATCTCAATGCACTCAAAACCGCAAGTATACGAGTCAAGTAAAAATAAATGGTAAGTAAATATAACTTGCCCAAATATCGAATCCCTTCAGAGTATGTATTTGCTGAATAGTAAATCTTATTGCTGAAATCTTCTAATAGTCTCACAGTTATAAAAAGAGTGTGGAACTATACTATAACTAAATTAATGCTAAACTAGAGGTGCAAATTAAAGTACTAGAAATATTAAATAACGAATGCAATTAAAATGATTAACTAAATATTAACTAACTACCTAACTAGAACATAATTTAATTGATTGATCGAATGCTTGCTAAGGTTGTAAAGCAGATTAATAAATGATATCTAAGGATTGGATTTCATTAATCTCGGATACCTGTACTTTATACGGATATGTGTACTTCATAGACAAATTTCCAATGACTCATATCTTTTACTCTATCTATTGATATATGTTTTGTCTCTAAATTGATGTAGCAAGTTAGCCACCTTTCGAAGAACTAAAGTACCCTCTAATCCCTAATGATGGCAGGTGGTTAAGCACTTTCCTCTCACCAAAAGTTCGCAATGTCATAGGATCCATACAGTATTTTGGAAGTGAATTAGAGTTACCAACTATGATTTAGATTCCACGAACACGCTAATGTCGAAGGTCTAAAGATTTATTTGTTTGATCTACTATGTTAGTGTTGCGTTAACAAACTCCTAAACATAATTCAACATAATACTAGGTAGTTTAACATCATTATTGTTCCTCATGAAAACGCGTGAATTAAACGAACCATGTAGCACAAGCAACAAAACATATTCAACAAAATAGAGTCATCAATAAATATAATCAAAACATAGGTTCAAGGTGTATCCACATGAGATTAACTACATCTCCCCCTTAGATACTGAGAGGATTAGCTACTCATAGTCATAGCCAAAACACAACAATTCATGAGTAGATTAATTCAATAAGGAAAAGAAAGATTAAACTCCTGATCCCCTTGTTGGTCTCCCCCTACTCTGATTGCTGCCTCCTTGTGTTCACCTTCTCCCTTCAACTATGATTGTGTTGTTATGAACGGTGGACTTCTTCTCTTTTCTAACCCTGGAATGCCTTCTATATGCTACTGTAAGAGTTTTTAAGCGTCCTCTTTTTCGTCTCTCTTTAGCTGCTAAATGAACCCTCTCATTTATAGTTTTTCTTCACGTTCTAGGCTTCTTCTAGGGTTTCTTGCGTTTAGGCCAAAATTCTGATAGTTGCGCGATTAGGGATGAGTGATTAACATCGTGTAGGTATTGCGCGATCTCGCTTTTCCAGTGCTCTTCTTATCGCGCTGATCTCTACCTCTTTTTCGCGATCTGCTTCATTCGCTCTGCATTCTGGAATTGGTAGCGCTATAGCCCATTTTCTCCTTGTTATCGAAAAGTGCTGAAATCTTCAATTAAGCATCATTTTGCTCGACTCGACTTAAACTGCAAAAACAATAAAATAATACTAAAACAAGTAAATTTGTCGCTAGGAGTTCACAAAAGCTTAAGAAATCAAGTATATAAATCACTGCTATTAACCTTTTATGAAATAACCCCAAATTTAAACCTTTTCTCGTCCCGAGCAAGACTCTAAAACAAGAGAATTCCAATTCTCATAATAACAACATGCTCAAGTTAGGATTTCGTCTCAGAATGTCGCCTATGTTTGGAAATCAATTTAATGAGAACTACAAATGTCAAGTCATCGCACACCAAGTTTAATCAAGTTGTCTTCATAAATATTTCATTGTGTAATGTGATGTGCTCATGTATCACAAGTATAAAATACAAGATTGAGAAATCTCATATATAGTTACTTCTCTTTTGCTTTATACTTTTCTCACTGTCTTTCATGCATGCAAATTTTTCAGGTTGAGGATCCTTAGGACTTTGATTGCTTACAATGATAGGCTTGTGTATGAGCTATAATTTAAAAAGATACTTATGAGTTCTAGAGATGTTCATAGTGAATCCACTCATTAATGTTTCATTTTCCTCCCTTGTTTGTACCTTCTTATGGCCGTACATTTTGGGCTCATTTTTTGCATCTTTTTCATTTGTGTTTTCATTTTCACAAGTATTCAAACCATCCTCTACTTCATAGAGTTTCAAGAAGCACCCCCAAACTTATGTTTTAGCAAAGGGTTATTTGGACTCTCTATTTAATTCATCCTCCTTTTCAATAATATATCATTTTAGATCTTGCTTTACTTTGAACTTCTACTTTATTCCTCCTTCAATCCATTATATCCATCTCTAGAAATGGGTGGGATATAGGTTTTTCTTTAAGCTCATGGTGGTAAGTAGGTTTCATAAACAAAGGCTTCATAGTAAAGGATGTATTGTTGTTCAACGGCTCAAACATAGAAAGATGGCATAAGTCATGTCCTCAACAATTCAAATTCACATTTACTTCCAACATAATAGAGTAACTCACGTAAGATACATAATTTCTGTGTAACACCCCATTTTCTCATAAATCCCACACAATTACCTAAATATTTTCTACTTACGCCATCGTGAATGGTGTATATGAAATATTCATGCTTCTAACAAGATTAACCAAGGTGTACTCTTATCATTCGTGTATAGTTCCATTCTTTCAAGGTCCTCCTATATTAGGTATATATCATCTTTGATCCTTTCTTATGCATGCTTTTATTACTTTGAATGTTTATTCTAACAGACAGATTCTACTAAAACATACTCTAGAAACAAAACAAAAAGTGGAACAAAACTACTTAATTAGGCTACAACTCCCCCCACACTCAACTTGTTCAATATCCTCATTGAACTACATCTTTAATAAAAAAAAAAAAGATTAAAACACAGGACTCCCCTAGAAAATCTATCCTTCTTGTGTAGCATCCTGTGCGGGGTTGTAAACTTCCGAGTTCATTCTATCCAACTAGTCAATCTCCCACTATATTGCAATATCATCACAAACTTTCTTGATCTCAATTCAGATGAGTTCTTTTAATTGCCCAGTTTTCTCTTATATTTCGTTCTTTACCAATTCTTCCAGCATCGTTGGCTTCTTTGGTTTCACTTTGTCCACCCCTTTTGCTTTGATCTTCCCATATCCGTCAAGTTGTTTCCTCGAAATTGTTTCTTTGATATGCTCCTTCTTGTCGGATGGTTTTGCAGGAACTCCAGCTGCTTTACAAATACTTGTAATTAGCCCTCCTACGGGATAACTCCCATTGTTCTCCTTGCTGCAAAAGTGTTAATAGAATTCATAGTTTCTTGCCCTACATCAATGTGGACTCTGTCACAGATCCTCATCAAATATTTTACTTTATCCCAGTGAGCATCTGACATGTGGTTAGTAGGTGCAATTCTTGTCACAATGAAATTATACCAAGCTTAATATTCTGGTACAAGTTTACTATAAATGATGAAAGGATTAGCTGATTTATGACCATGAATTGTAGTATTTGAAGTTACCACATTTCTCGAAGCTTCATATGTCATTGCCGTCTCCATAGTTGAAAATTCTCCCTCTTCAATCTTCTCTAGATCTAGCTTGTAATGCTCATTGATAATCTTAGCGGAGATCTCAACTTTCCTTCCCCTTAATAAAATTGCATCTTTGATTGGTGAAGTAGCTTTTGTGTAGAATTCAATCAACATAGTCTTGTTAACCTCTCCCGGTTGTTGTGCAAACGTCCTCCAGCCCGTATCTTTATTTTGGTCATGAAAAAGATCAAAACCTTTATCAACAATGAATCACTTTGTCACTAGTTTTTCTTTCTTTGCTAGTGCATCAATAGTCTTCTTTTGCATGGTTGTTGGCGTAGAGATGATGATGATTCATCCTCGTCTGAGCTTGAAACATCCCTAAGGCGTTTGTTTGTATTTTTCTGCAATGTCATGGTGTTTTGGACAAGTAAAACAAGTGTAAGAAGAGAAAAGAAAATAATAATAAAGAAGAGTAGATGTGGAATTTACTTTGTGCTCGGAGATAATGACCTAAACTCTTTATTGACCATTTTAATAGTATAATAATAATATATAAAAGTATGAGTGGACTAGGATTCCACCATATAGGCAATTTTGAAACCAATGAAACTTTCCCACACACTTTTACTAGTATTAGGTAACATGCTAATACATGAGATCCCGTAATATTCATAAAAAGAAGGTAATAAGTAAGGAAACTTATTCTAGAGTCAACAGTGCCCATAAAGGGTGTAGACTGATTTGCACGATTGCAGATTGCGCCTCTACATCGTGCTTCTAAAGCATGATCAGAATTTCATAAAACTTGCTCGAGGTTTTTATCCAGTGAGTTGAGCGATCATAGTGCAAAGATTTCACATCGCTCAAGGCTTACAGAGAGTTGTGCGATGTGTTGCACCGTGCCACTCCACCCTACTCCAAAACTGTTGTTGTCCAATTATTTGCGAAAATTGAACTTGTTTTTATTATATCGTCAAGCTTATTCATTGTGTCATTCTCCTACGGCTTCCTACGAACACAATCACAATTGACACAAATCAAATAATACGAAAAAAAATAACCAACAGTAAAAAGAATATAATTGACTCAAAAACAATAAATAGTTGGGTTACCTCCCAAACAGCGCTTAGTTTTTACATCGTCTAGCCCGACGCCACTTTAGTCTAAGGTGTATCAATCGCTCCATCACAGTTAAATGAATGGGAAAATTCTTCTTCCTTAACTATCCTCTTGATTGGTGGTTCTTTTGGCTAAACCCTTTTTTTAACATTAAAACTAACATGTTCGTTGTTAACGTTTAAAGTGACAGATCCTTCTCCTACATCAATCAAGGTATTAGCAGTTGATGAAAATGGTCTTCCAAGAATTAATAGAAATTTATACTTTTCACTCATGTCAATAACCACAAAATCATTCGGAAAAGTAAATTTACCAATCTTAACCATAACATATTCTATTACCCCTTTAGGATAACTAACACTCCTATCAGCAAGTTGACTTGTTAAATCAGTTACTCTCAGCATAGGCAATTTCAGACGTTCATAGATAGTGTATGGCATGATATTAATACTTGCACCTAAATCACATAGAGAATGTTCAAGAAAAATATCATTAATGGTGTGCAAGGTATAGTAAAACTCCCTGGATCTTTAAGTTTTTCTAGTAGTGTTGGAAGTGTAAAAACTCTTTGGACTCCGATCTCATCCATTCTTCTCCTTAACATATTCGTGTCTCCAAAATGTTGAGCATACTCTGGTACTTGCATTACCGCTTCATCAAGTGACATTGTTCCCATAGCAAATTGCTCCACGTGATGAATTCGTAAAGGATACGGTATAGGTGGATAACTCTCCTTCATCATTGGCTCTGAGACTTTACGTACAATGTCTTCTTCAGTCGAGACCATGTTTACTTGCTCCCTCGGATTAGCTTCAGTGTTACTTGGCAATGCTCCGACCTATCGAGTGCTTAACTGAGCTGCAATCAAGCAAAGTTGTTTCTCAATGTTTCTTAGTGAGTTGTCAGTGTTTTGACACCTCGCCTCTATTTTGCCCAATTCTTGCAATCGGGCCCGTTATGCCCTTTTTGTGTCGAACTAGACACAACCAATCCACTGCCCGCTAAAATCCATGTAAATTGCCACCTTCAGGACGTCAGGTATGAAGAAGTCAAGGGGAATTTTTGCTTAAATTGTGGTCGTGTAGGCCACACGCAAACTACATATAAGGAACCGCCCACCCAGATGACCCAATCACAAACTCCGACGACTGGTTGGAATTTTGTTACTAAACTGCCCTCACCTCGTCGCACCAATGGAACGCCACCGTCTGTTGTCTGACCTATAGGCCAGTCTAACACCCAGCCTGGTAAAACCCATTTCCCTGGCCCTAAGACATTGGTTAATCCTAACTCGCCCCTTGTACATTCCCATGCACCCAAATCTGGGTACCAAAAAATCTCGAGAAACACCTCTTTCCAAGCCCAAGGAATTGGCCCTAAAACTACGATCACACAAACACTTCCAGATCCTCATTTAGAGTCCGTTGTGCCACAAAAGCATCGATAGAGCAACCTTGATAAATCGAACGTAATGGGCGAACTAGCCACGTCCAACATGATAAAATCCATCACGCCAAGTGGCTTCGTATTAGTCGCAGAGCCCAGAGAAAGTAGAAAAAATCACGTGTCACACGACTATGACACGTGGCCGATAAAGACCTCCACGTCACCATCACTTGCCAACGTGGTGCCACATTGGCGTCGAATGGATAAATGGTGGCTAAGGCCGCCGCATGGCAGCACGTGTCGTACCATGACGACGCGTGGCAAACCCCCATTTTCTTCTAACCCCAAAACCCACGACCTCCCTCCCCTCTTCTGATCCCTACACACAACCACCCGCCACCACTACACCACTGACCCACCGCCACCACTACACCACCGACCCACCGCCACTAATACCGCCTCCAACCCCCGCATATCTGCCACATACCCCTGCTAACATGTCGCCCACAACAACCACCACTACGGCCCCACCACACACTGCCCTTCACCAGCCTAAACCCACTAATAATCCACCACCGCTCCGCCACTCCATCGCACCACAACCACCCCTACTTCCAACATCGTTGTGTTGCTGACACTATTACCAAATAAGGTCTACAAACTCATAAAGCTCATTCAGATCCAACAACGAGGCTTTCCGTTCCAACCAGATGTTGCATGAGATCTCAAGCTCTGACGAGCTCCTAGCACATATATTAGTCGGTCGCCCTGTTATCATCTAAACAACCCTATCACACACTTACATTCATCGCCCCTACCTCGCGTCTGAGCCTCAGCAACCCCACCCCGATTTCATGTAAAGACATCGGCAGCGGGGGAATAAAGCATGTGCCACCGCTTAGGGCAACGACCCCTCATGCCCACCTACTACTTAGTCTCCGCTCCCTAACGAGACACTCCTGAACCGAGTCAATTACTTCCACCAGGTATCTACAATGCGATCATTTTGCACCAGGCCCGCCTATCCCCCTTAGGCCCACAGATCATAGGTCCCTACAACATCGTTATGCTAAGGAGCAGACTATTGGCGAGTATCTCATATTGAACTATCTTTAGGGAGTAATATTCACTATTACTCATGTATTATCTTTGCATGTCAAAGAACGAATAACACGGTTCATCTTCACACTCGTGACCACCTCCTCCAACTTACAATACCTTCCACGCCTCTTACTTTCTAGAAATGGTCTGTTGGGCCCACTTCCCTTCCTACGTACCAGCAACCAAGGATCGTCCAATGCTCTATTACATCTCAAGATGCATATTGTATGTTGGAATGTTAGGGGTGCTGATCACCCATAGTTTCTACCAGTAGCATGAGCACTCATCCGGCAACTAAATCTAACAATGTTGATACTCATGAATACCCGATGCAGAGACGATGAGCGTGTTCGGCGCATTATTGACTAACTCTCGTTCGATCGGTGCTCCATAGTCCACCCCCTTAGGTACTATGGAGGTATATGGGTTATGTACTATGTGCATCAGGTCATTCTCTAGACCCTCACCACAGATATGCACGCTCCATGAACATGGACCACTTTTTATACAGACCAGACCTTTCGGTTGAGTGCAATCTAAAATCCTCTTGAGCCCACCAAACAAGACCAGGTATGGGATTCTTTTAAGTCTTATGCTTCTACCGTTACATCGCCTTGGTTGCTTGTTGGTGAATTTAATGTTATCTTACATAACAACAACAAAAATACGGGGGTCAGCCCAAGACATGGACCTTTATGTCTCGGTTGGTTATTGTATTGAAACCTATGGCGGACATCAATTTCTTAGGACACTCGTTTACCTAGACGAATCGTCGTATGGCCCAGTTCTTCATCTACGAAAGGTTGGACTGATTTTTTGCTAACCTCGCGTGGGTTAAAAACCACCCTATAGTCCAAGTTCGCCACTTGGACTCCCACACTTCTGACCACTTCTCCATCCTAATGGATTTATTTTCACCTGAACCAACCTTGGCCTGACCATTTTACCGTGAGATGGCCTGGGGTATTCACCCGACCTTCCAGGCGGTGGTAGAGCGCATTTGAAGGCCTTGGCCAGTGCAATGTACTTGTTCTCTACCAACTACCGCAGTTTTGCGGCGGTAGCCCGACACTCAAAGCGAACACAATATGGGAACCTTGACTCCCAACTTGCTTCTTTCCAATCCCAGCTCTCTGATATCCTGCCAAAGTTGATCACACATCCCGACCCACAAACCTTTCTTGCAGAACGCACCCTTCACACTGTTATTACCCGATGTCTAGCCCAAATGGAGCTTTATTGGTCCCAACGCTCCCGAGAGCGGTGGATCTCAGATGGAGACAATAACACCAAATTCTGCCATGTGTATGCATCGCACCGTTGCTGTATAAATACAACCCAAGGCCTCCAAACAAGCATTGATAGTTGGGTCCACACCACATGAGAGATCTTTCATGATATCTACCATTTCTTCCAATCTCTTGCACCTTCTCCCCCCACCCCTACCCCCATTAACTCCTTACAGCTCCTCATTCCACCCCTCTTCCCTCTTGAGTCCTCCTTCTATCCTTCACTCCTCGGGCAATAGGAAGAGGCACAAATCTGCGAGGTAACATTCAGCATAGGGCCCACAAAGGCCCCAGGTTCTAACGGCCTTAATGACCATTTTTTCCAGCTATACTAGAACAAACTCCAGCCCCACATCATAATAATGGTGACTGATTTCTTCACCACTGGCCATATGCCACCTGATATAAATCAAACCACCATTGTCCTCATCCCTAAAAGGGACCAGCCTCAACTACCACACCATTTTCTACCAATTAGCTTATGCAATGTGATTTACAAAATCATTTATAAGCTATTGGTCACATGCCTTCGTCATGGGATGAATTCCATCATCTTTTATACCAGAATATCGTTCTCATTGCTCATGCGCTGATCCACACCATCAACAAATGACGCAGTGGACGTCGTGGGCTTCTGGCAATCAAAATCGATCTGGACAAGGCCTATGACCACGTTAATTGGTCTTTCATTGAATTTACCTCTACCCAACTCCAATTCTCTCTTTCCCTCATTTCGTGGATAATGGAGTGCATATAATCGGTGGAATTCAATTTCAGCGTAAATTGCATGAGATCAGCAGGATGGCACCCAGGGCAGGACCTCTGACAAGGCAAATCCCCTTTCCCCTTACCTTTTTATCCTTTGCATGGAACTCCTCATTGTCGCCTTTGTTTGGACCTCGTACGATGGCCTTTTTTTGGGCCACTCGAACTAGTCATCAAGGCCTTCTCATTCCCATCCTTAGCTTCACAGATAATCACTGTTTCATCTTGTGCAAGGACCACCCGGGCACTCTCAAACTCTTAACTGAATTTTTGGACTCTTTCAACACCATGGCCAACCCAAGGGTGAGCTACGAAAAATACCAGGTTCTTTTCTCCGCCAGTATCACTAGGAGGAGGCCTTGTACCCTCCTTCTCCTTCTAAAAAAGGAACACATGACCAGCCCAAATAAAATTTCGATATTTCTATATGGCATCGACGATTCCGTTCCAAGTTCTATGAACCCATCCTTGAACGCTTCAAGCGCCAAATAGGGGCCTAACACACGAAATACCTATCATATGCAGGTCTCCACCTTCTTATCCAATCAACACTCCAAACCATGTCGGGGTACCAGATGAGCATGGTCAGCTTGCCTTGTTCGGTCCTCACTAACTTTACAAAGTTATCCAAATCCTTCATATGGAATGTGGGTCAGTGTGGATGCCAAAAAGGCATGCTGCCATGGAGGCTTGTTTGTTTCCCCAATCGCCTGGGCGGAATTGGTTTTCGAAACTTACAGCAACTGAACGAGGCATTTATGCTTAAACTTGGTTGAAGAGTGCTTCAGGCACCGGGCACTCTCTTGGCCTACATTTTGCATGCCGAATACATCCCTGACCATAACCCAATCACGTCCCTAATCCCCGCCAACTCTAGTCGTGCCTGGAAATCCATCGCATGTCTCTTCCCCAGTCTACTCACTTCAATGCGATGGATTGTGGGAATGGGGCCTCTATTAACTTTTTTCACTCTCGGCGGTTGGGTTCCTTCACTATCGCGAACCATGTCCCTTCCTTTCTAGCCAACCTTTTGACCCTTACAATGCGGGATATCATTTGACCACCAGAAACGTGGGACCTAACGGCTATTAGACAACTCCTCCCTAGCCATATAATGACACATATCCTGGGAATCCCCTTCTCCGTTGTTGATGTACCTGAATCCATATGTTTGGGCATGGAACCCGAGAGGAAGTTTACGATCAAATCGACTTACGAAAGGCTGGCCCAAACAAAGACGGGACACCATTGCCCAACATACCTTGGTATGTGCTCTGACAATCACGTGTTCTACCCCATATCAAGTTCTTTAGCTGGCTGTGGGGACAAGACATGCTAGCCACGGGTGAGTGCCTCTCACGCCGGCATGTTATCGTGTCTGCCACCTGCTCACTTTGCCAATTGGCCACGAAAATGGCAAAATACTTGTTTGCGGTCTACCCCTCTTCTCGGACGTGCGCTGAGACTTCCCCTATTCAACCCCCACTCTACCCCCTGGCGACGGGAGCATATTATTCTTCACATGCAACGCCTTCTGAACCCAGTAGTTACCCTTGTTAGGTGATGGGCCATCTGGCGGGCACGAAATAAATTCCTCTTCTTGGGACATCCCATCTCTATAGTGCCCCCCCCCCCCCCCCCCCCAAATCATTCAGGTTGTCAATTCGTTGGATCCCACCCCTCATGGGAGTCTTCAAGCTCAACACATACGGCTCGACACTGGTCAATCCCGGCCCAACATGTATCTGTGGTGTGATACGTAATTTTACAGGTATGGTAGTTGGTGCTTTTATTGAGGCGACAGAATGTAGCACCAACGATGTAGCTGAACTCCGGGCTATCCGCCATGGGAGTGCTACTTGCTTTTCAGTTTTCAGTTACTACTCTTATTATTGAAATCGATTCGGAAGTGACGTATACTTGTCTGGCCAGGATGCAAGGCCATACGCCCTCGGCAGAAGTGAGAGCCCTACTCCGTGATATAAGGAGTTTAGGAAGAAGAGAATGCCCACCTTGTCCCTCTCTTGCACATACCGTGAGCGCGGACAGGTTCACGGACGTGCTGACACACCAGGAATCCAACCGCACCAAAGTGGAATGCCCATTGTAGCCATCGTTTTGTGCAGCCTCGCTAAGTTGCCTGCCTATTCTAGCGCATTTTGCTATGTATGATGTCTGTTGTACATATATACTCACGGTTGTCCCGCTAGCCCCTACCCCCTACCCCACACCTTGTTATACATATTGTGGCCTCGGCTTTAATACATAAATAAAAATCGTGCTTGTACATTAACAAAATATAACTAAACTTATCTATTTTATTTTTTTGCAAAAATTTCATATTTTAATTTTCATTCTTTAAAACAAACTTTAACTAATCATCGTCTTTTTTTCTCCACATGTTAAAGACTGATGAAAGTATTTTCGAAATTGGATCGCAACGTAACAAAAGAAGTCTCGTCAGACAGACTATTGCAGTTATTTTGTGTCAGAGTATTTTTCTTGTATTTTAATATTTTAAGAGGTCCATTACAGGAAGAGAAGAATCCTATGCTATGTTGTTCTATCTTAAATCGAATGGAAGGTGGACCCACTGGGAACAAATCGAACCGTTGGTGGTAAGTCAAGTAATTCAAATGTTCCAAAGGGGCACAGCTAATATCCGCGCCGGAATTTCAGAATAGAAAAGGCTCAATATCCGATGACGGTTGGTTGCCCCGCTATTCAAAGACACAACTTAGACCATCTCCACAAAATGACGTTTCCATCCCCATTTCCCAATAACTCTACAACCCCTACTTTAACTTATGTTAAAATAACATGGGATACTTGCAACTACACCCTTTGGGTTTTGTTAAACTATATAAACCTCCCAAAATGTTTTAGGAACCTGTAACAGCAAGAGTATATTTTTCAAATTCAACTAATATATTTCATATGATCATTATTGATGACCTTGGTGCATTATAGATTTCAATCCGACCAATTTTCTAAATTATGACAAATTTGACGTTTCATAGCCCCATTTTCACCGTATATGTATAGAAATGATCGATAGATTTATTGTGTTACCTCCTCTTACAGATGATTAAAACAATAATAACTTCGTGAATAGAGTTTATACGTGTTAGAGCCAATAGCATTTAATTCCCTATACTATGTGAAGTAGGTACATTATTTCCAGGTCAAATATGGAACGTAAGTAATTTACTTCTTATTTTATATTAATTAGCATATATTTCTCCATCTTTGAAAATAATACCCAATTTATTTCTGTGCGATAAAATAAATTGTGATTTAATTCCTACAATAGTGGTGATATCTTATAAAATATATAGAGGATGTGATTTTTTATTTAACGTAACACATCATAATGTAACTAAGCAGTTTTGCATGGAGATGTACATAATTGTATATGACACATTAAATAAAGGGTAGCCCGATGCACGAAAGCACCCCCGCAATGCGAGGGTCCGGGGAAGGGTCCCACCATAAGGGTGTATAAGAGACAAGCCTTCTCGTGTCAAATTTGACAAGAGACCGCTCTCAGAACTTGAACCCATGACCTCTCAGTCACACAGTAACACTTTTACCGGTGAGCCAAGGCTCCCCTTCATATAAGACATTAAATAATATGTCTATTTTTATTTTCTAGAGAAATAATGCATCTATTTCACTCTACATGGGAGCAGTGGCGGAGCCAAGGGGGTGCGCGTGGGGGCAGTTGCATCCCCCAACATTCTGCAAATTTATTTTTTAGTAGTAGTATTAGGGATTTTTTTTAATAATTTTTTGCTGAAAATGAAGGGCTGCATGGATTTGCACCCCCTATTTGGGCCTTCTTAATTTTATCACTCTTAGAAAATACTTAACAAACTGATATATTAGCCCACAAAAACTGGCACATATAAATAAAAATGCTTTCGCCCATACTTGTAAAAACTAAATATGAACAAAAATATTTTCTTGAACTTAATATTTTAGTTTAAATATATAGTTTTTAACTAAGTTGAGCAAAAACAAAAACATAACGCAACCCCACCCCACCCCACCCCACCCCCCAATTTTTGAATCCTGGCTCTGCCCTGGGAGGGTGTTGTGCTAAGAATTTTATATTCCAGCGGTACTCATGTAATATTGAAACAATGATAGGTATCTTTACTAATTAGATAAACGCTTAAAGAGTATCCATAAATATATTTGAAACTGAACATTTTACCCAAAAAAATATATTTGAAACTAAATCTACTCATCGCGTTTAATTCGGTACATATTCATCTAGGGTACACGTAATATAGAAATAGAGAAACTTGTACACGAACTATGTTAATATATAATCTTATATAAGAATTTAAAGTAACTTTATTTGAAACACCAATAGAGGGACATTAGTCTAGCCATCAAATGTTGAAAGTCAGTGTGCATATTGAGGATAAGGACGTGTCGAGGATCTGGCCACGTCGAGGATGAGCTTATGTCGAGGATATGATGAAGCCGAGGATTGGGCACGTCAAAGATCAGGATCAGGTGACATCGAGCCTATGGGCCATGTCGAGTGTGCGAGTAGATCGAGTATGCAAGTATATCGAGCGTATGAGTATATCGAATGTATGTGTATATCAATTGTATGTCGAGTGAGGGCACTCGACATGTGTGGGTGAACAATGTAGTGTAATTAATGAACTTACCTTGATTTGCGGGGCATGGGTATTTATAGACAACGGGGTGTCGGGACCGCTCATGTGATTTTTGGAATAGAACAGTACCATGTCGAGGATATATCCTTTATATGAGTATGTCGAGTACAAATACTCGACATGTTCTTGGGCTCGATCCAGTTTATACTACGGACCACACTTATAGCCCATATCATATAGCCCACCAGTTTGGGAACTGTTGTCGTAGAAAACACTCTGTAAACTATACTATTGGTATCCCGGGTCTTCCTAGTCTATAGTCCGGGCTCGGGGACGACTTGTGGCGTTGATATTAAAATTGTTGAATTGATCGCTCCCCCATATCATGTGTCACTTGGAATCGAGACCAGGGTGGGAACTGTTATTCTACAATATTAATCTAAGTGGAACCTGAGGGTTCCAGTCGGATAACCGCTGGTTATTGGTATTATTGTTATTTGTAGATGAGCAGTGACATATATAGTGCCATAGGCTCTAAATTCAAAGTATCCAGCGTGTTGAGGAAACTAATTCAACAATTATAAGATGTTGAGGATTTATGCTCGACATTAGTAACACGTCGAGGTTTTATCGAATTTTATTTAAGAGTAATAAAATAAAAATACTGTGACATGTCGAGTAAATGTACTCGACATGAGACGTATGTCGAAGAAAATATACTCGATATAACTAGGTGTAAACATGTCGAGGATAACGATGCTCGACATGGAAGGTGGAAGGCCAGCATTAATGGCGATAATTCCGGTGAAAAAGTATAAATATGGGCAGGGAGGAGAGAGAAAACATTTTACTTCCAAGAAGATTTTGCTATTTTCAGAATAATTACATCGAGTTTTTAGGTATGTCGAGTATTACTTTTGACATGCTAAATTCGATATGTATAGTACGTCTATTGGAACAAAACTCGAAGTATGATCGACTTAGGGTATATGTCAAATTTAACAAATAACTCGATATAGGCATTAAGTCAAGTAAAACTACTCGACATGTTTATGAAACAGTTCATATCTTTACATTATTTTTTTTTTGTTTTTTTGCAGATTTCGTTGATTATAGTGCTCAGCTTTCGGTTTACAGCAACTTGCTTTTGTCAATCAAAAGGTGGATTCAATGGTTCTTTTGAATTTGTACCTTCTTATTTTAAATTTGCTTCTTATCGTTTCTCATAAAGGTATGAGATTTAGAACAACTTTTGTTGTGATTTGCTAGAAAATATGTCTCACGAGGGGATAATAATGCGTTGCCCAGTCACAAGGCAAAGGTCCATTGAGATAAAAATGAGAATATGAGTTCCCTTCACGACTTGGGTCATACCTCTCGCTAGGGATGGTAATAGGGGTGATAATGAGATGTGATGTGGGATGCATCTCAACTCTTAGTTGATGGCACATACAGGCAACAAGAGGTTGAGGAGGAGGCTCTTGACCGGGACCCGAGAGAGGATGATGGATTTGGTCTTGAAGGTGGTGCGGTGGTTAGGCGTTTTAAGACCCAAGAGCGATACCAAGATTTGGTCGCTGATGTTCCTCGCACTCCGACGTGGTATAAGGAGACTTATGGTCTTGAGTACTAGGAATTGAGATTCCCCTATTAAAAGGAAAGGATGCACACTCCACCTAAGGGGTGGATTATCGTTAATACCAAGCACTTATTGAATGGGCTCTATTCAGTGATTAGCCCCCTTTTGAATGCTTTGTTGAGTAGCATCGGTGTCTGCTCAGCCCAATTGTCGCCTAAACCTGTTGGATGTTTGGTGGCGTTCATTGGTGATGAAGGACTTTGGCACCCCGCATGGGGTTAATGAATTTTGGCGACTATTTCAAGTGGTTACTAACAAGAAGGGCGGGGGCAAGTGGTTTTATTTTGTTAGGGATAATTCTTATTGTCGGTTCTTAGATAGCGTGAAAAGTTGATACGGGGCACAAGGAAAAAGGGAATATTTTACATAAATGAGAAATTTTATGGGGAATATGAGATACTCCCTCGTGTTTGGTCAGATTCCCCCGAGTGTTGGTGCACCTACTTGGGAGAAAAGTTGTATTAAAACCTTAACAGAGTACGAGGTTTGACTTGACCAAAAATACTCAAGATGAGGTTGTTAGGGCTGGCGACTTGTCGCCTAGGCCATATGTTGGTCGGCACAAAATGGGTACACACACACACATATAATTGAAGCGCGTATGATGTAGTATACATCTTAAGTATGATTATTGTACCGATGGTCTAATTATTTTTATTTCTATTGCGCAATTGCATTGGTCATGGGTCTCCATAGCCGCGTGAGAAAATTCATTGTTGCACAACGTGAGGAGGGTGTTGAGGAATTGCCCGTGGTGGAGAAAAGCATATGCATAAAGGGTATGATGTCACAAGCCTATAATGATGCTGACATGCAAGGAACTGAGGGCGGTCATGGTGGCACAAAGTTTGAGGACGTGCATGTCGGTCAAGCCGGGGTAGGGGCCAGCTGGTCCTAGTGAAATTCGGCCTGAGGCCAGTCACTCCACTGCATGAAGGAGGTTCACAATACTTAGCTGGCCGTAAAAGGTCAGTACCAAAGGGTAGTGTGACGACTCCCCGAGTTGCAACCTGAGTTGTTGGTTGACCAAGCATCTATGTGGGGAGTTACGAGTTCAGCGAGGAAGATGTTTTTAAGGGCATGAGGACTTTCTCTCCTGTGCTAGTGCATGATCCACTTCAGAGTGAGAGGGCTAACAGTGAAGGCATCCATGTCTTTCAAACTGTAAGTTTAATAACCGTTTTATTAGAAACTATGATATAGTTTAATAACTAAGACGTTCTCTTGTTTTTAGATTGGCAAGTTTTTGTCCTCTTGTGTGAGAAGCATTAGTGGAGCCGAGGCTGATAAGACCGAGGCCATGGGAAAGTTGTTGGAGAAAATCGAGCAACTCTCCAGCTATGATCCTTCTCGACCAAGGTGGCCCTTAAGGAGAAAAACCATGCGCTCTAACAACTGAAGGATGCTAATGAGAGCATTTGGGTTGCTCGGGATGAGGCGAGGAAAGATCAAGAAGAGCTGGATCAAGTAAAGCGGGTTGCCGACTAGGATCTGAAAGACAAGAAAGCGTCCATGCATAAAATGAAATACTTGGAGGCTAACGTGGAGAAACTCCATTTAGAGCTAGTTGCGGCTTGCCAAGCATTGCTTTTCGAGGTATTTTTATGAAACTTATCAATTAGCTAAAGCGTAGTTGCTTCTCTAAGCTTTGGCACCTCATACATGATATATCTACTGAAATCAAGTTGCGTATCACCAATCAGTTCATCTTGAGTAGAACATATCCAGACATCAGATTGCAGTGCGGTTATCAGGATCGTCTAGAGGCCCAAGCGTTGACAATTGGGAAAATAGGCACCCTTGGAGGCTTTGTCGAGGATTTTGATGTCTCACAACTTGATCTACCGTTGGGTCCCGACTTACAGCCAATGATGTATTCAAATTTCGAAGATGAGGCAGATCCGGATGTCTCCTTGCCTATCCTCAAGAATAAAGGCTTGGTCCTGGTTGGCATGAAGAATGCCCCTCCTGCTAAGGACCTTTAAATTGTTCTTGGCACCGCGTCACCTATACTATTCTTATTTTTGTGAATTTTGAACCATTGCATTCCTGGAGGAATGTGTTATCGTATTGTTTTGAGTTTTGAACCATGTGGCCATTACAAGAGTCTGCTTATTTTGGAGTTCTAATCATTTTTTCTCAAAGTGGTTACAAATGGCATAGTTGTTGTAAGTCATCGCTTGTTGTGTTGTCCTAGGTATGAGATAAACCCTTATCGTGTAAAGGTAATTTATGTCATATGTCATTGGATATGAGATATTATTTTACCGTTTAAGGTATTATGTTCCATATCTCATTGGATAGGGGATAACTTTTTACCACTTAAGGTATTTTACACCATATCTCATTGGATATGAGTTAGATTTTTACCGCATAGGGTATTCTTTGCCTTATCACGTTGGATAGGAGATAGTATCTTGCCACTTAAGGTATTTTCTGTCATATCTCATTGGATAGGAGATAACATCTTACCGCTTAGGGTATTCTCTTCCATATCGTGTTGGATAGAAGATAGTATTTTACCATTTAAGGTATTCTCTTCCATATCTCATTGAATAAGAGATAGCATCTTACCGCTTAGGGTATTCTCGGCCATATCACGTTGGATGTGAGATAGTATTTTACCGTTTAAGGTATTCTCTGTCATATCACAGGGGATAGGAGATAGTATTTTGCCATTTATGGTATTCTAAATGTATACATCGATTTTTGACACTCATATCTCATTAGATAAGGAATATGTGGGGTTATTTCTTAAGTGATCATTCAATCATTAACATAGATACGAGAAAGATGAAACATCAAAGATAAGAGCGTTAAAAATATAACGATTGAGATCGGGTAGATCCCGATTTACCTACATATCCCGTGATATGGGAATCAAGCCCACAGAGTTCCCTATTTAATTACAGTCCAGCCCGTGGAGGGTAATTTTGGGAAAACAAAATTATTCAAACTTTAAGAGAAATTGTTCATGCATAATCATAAATGAAGACTAAATTAATTCATTCGGGCTACTCTGCAACGGCATGATCCCAGTGTGTTAGGGCTTCTTGTTTTGCCACTTTCTCATTCTTGATCCATGGGTGCTACGTACGCATATCGCGCCTGGCAGGCGCTATGGCGTGCAGATCGCGCATGACAGTTTTGGCCTAATTTTATCCCATTTCGATTCTAATGCTCTAGCAACTATAATATGTACTTTCTACGTTTTTATGAAATGATAGACCTTTTAGGTCGTGTGACTTAGAGAGGTGAAGTGAGCGTGTGTGATCACGTAGCCTCCGATGTGTGGTATTGTGGCCACCATGAGAGATGAGAGGGAGAAATTAAAATAAGAGAGACTTGTGAGACTGAGAGACACTGTGAGAGTTTGTTCTTGATCTGTTGAGAGACATATGTTATATATTATTTTGTAATCGATTATCATAATAGTGAAAATCCTAGCTTGGATCTCTCCCATAGGTAGACATAGTCGAATTGGGTAAACAAATTGTGTCTTATGTTCTTTCATTGTTTTATCGCTTTTCGTGTGGTGTAAATTTATCCGTTCGTAGGTTTGTTGCTGTTATTTGTTGTTCGTATATTTTCCGTTGCGCAACACGTACTAAGACTAATTAAATTTTAAAAGGTCGAACAAGTGCCTTAAATACCACCATTGGAGCCTTAATCAATCAATTATTCATAACTATTAGACAATCATGATATCAACGTAACACATTTATACCTTCCTGAACCCAAATTGAAGAATGTCATGAAGATTTACCAACTATCACCCATAAATATACACATATTCAATCTTGCCAATAAATGAAGAAGACGTGGCAAAATTTAATAGATAGATAGATACTTTCACTATTTATACACCTTATTTCATAATACTCAGTTTAGTACAAAGTCGTAGCTTACCGACGAGTACGGTAAACTATAATAATAGCCTTGACCTAAGTACAAACTATGTCAACTATCACTAATGCTAGCTCTAGGTTGACTTTAGCCCGGGATATCAAAGGGGAAGCTATATCGAATCCAGGGGGATATCGAATATCTTCTATGTCGGGGACCCAGTGGATGTTGAGGATGTGTACATGTCGGGGCAGTGTATATCGGAGGTATATGTCGAGGGTGTGTATCGAAGATGTATATTGGGGTGTGTATCGGAGATGTATATCGGATGTGTATGTCGAAAGGCTACTCGATATACCGATATGCTGGTGAACAATGTAAGGTAATTAATGATACGTGCCTTGATTAGCGGAGCAGTGATATATATAGGCCTCAGGGTGCAGAGACCGCACCCGTAATTCCCGGCGTGCATTGTACTATATCGAATGTCATATTCGATATAATCATGTATATCGAGTGCCAATCCCTGATATATGTGTGTTGGGCTGACTATCTGTTGAGCATGGCCCATATAACTGGGCGGGCTAGCCCATTACGAAAATCACCCATATCATGTAGTCCCTCAGTTTAGGAGTTATCGTTGTAAATGATAATTCGTAAACTCAATTTGTGTTACCAGTACCTCTTGCCCCCAAACTCAAATGTAGGAACTCGGGTACGTGAATTCTATTTAAACGATGGTGAACTCACAATATAATTCTTCGTAGCACTAAGGCCTGCATTTGAATTATTTGTGAGACCCGTACAAATATAGATATTGGGAATAAATTTGAAATTATCGATGTCGAATATTTTCGACATCGAATTGCAATTATCAAAAATGTGTTTCCATATGCTTGGTCATAAATGCGGGTTTCGGGCACCCGATGTATATAATTAGGCCACAAGTGGAGAGAGAAACATCATTCGTTCTTTATCAAACATATACTCCCTACGGAAAAGGTATATCGAATATTCTTGATATAGTTTTCGATATGTGTCCCGATATTGGTCTAATATCAGAATTTTTGAAATTCGATATACCCAGTATGTCGAATTGGTTCTCGATATATCTGAATATTATTTTCGATATGTTCATACATGTGTCAAACATTTATGTACTTAGCTTGTTTTTCTTGAGTTTAAATGGTTCATGCTAATGCTTGTGTTTCGTTTGTCAGATTCTTGTGACCCGAATTCGTTGAACTCTCAAAGACTATTAGTTTTCTCCGTATCTAACATATCGCTCAACGACAATGTCTGGAGCAAGAGATTTTGGCATGACTTTTGAGAATGTTGTCGATGTTCCTAGTGTGGAACTTGCGCTGATGGTGACAATTCGCATTACCCTTTCGGGTTTGCATCCCCGTCGCAATTGTCAGAGATGATGAATTTAGACGCGCTTGTAGATGACTATGAAGGCGATGGGGATGAAGGCGAGGGCGAGGAAGAGGAAGTTGAGACTGAGGAAGAAAATGAGTATGGCGTGATTGGTGTGCGAGAGATGAAGAAATACAAGACAACAATCAAGTATGAAGATATGGTATCTCGCGTCCCTCATAACCATGGTTATTACCGAGCAGAGTATCATGTTGATGGATACAAGATAAGATTCCCCGAGTCGAATGAGTGAATGCACAATCCTCCTAAGGGTTGGATCACGGTGAATGCAAAACACTTCGTGAATGGGTTGTAGTTCCCTATCGACCCTTTGATGGTCGCCCTTCTGAAGAGTATCAGAGTTTGTTTGGGACATATTTCCCCAAATTCATTTGGTGTGATCGTGGCGTTCATTCTAGTAATGAAGGCAGTGGAGGCGCCGTGTGGCGCTAATGAGTTATGGGCATTATTCATGGTCATCACGAACCAAAAAGCCGGAGATAGGGGATTCTTCTTTGTGAGGTCTCGTGCCGGGAAGAAATTCCTGAAATATACCCAAACTAGCTATAGTTCCGGGGGTAAGAACGAGTATTTCTTTATCAAGAAAAAAACTGTTGGGGAGTTTAATGACCTTCCGGAAAAATGGTCGAGGAAGAAAAAGGTCGAGGAAGGAAAAGGTCGCACGGTCTGCGTCTTTGGCTACACCAACGTAGAATGCCGGCTTCGTTGATCTCCTGGTGCAACACCAATATGATCAAACCACGCTCGTCCAAGAAGAAGTGCTTCGGGATGATGGTTTGTCTCCAAGAGCATACGATTGCCCTTACAACCATATCAATACTCAAGCAATATATAGTATCTTATCCATTAGCAATCTGCTGCATTCTCGGTTAACTACAGAAAAATTATCCCCTAAGTATATTATAATCATCCGATAATTCCTATATAGTCCCGAAAATCGGGCTTATCATTAAATGAAGAGCATTAAAATGGAATAAAGACATATTCTGTAAATTATATACTTATGTATGATATTGAGATTTGACACTATATGACTTTATCGTTGTAGTTGTTAGTCAACTAGATGTTTGGTTCTTTGACATAATACACGGATATAGAAGACATTGTCATGACTAATTGTGAATACATCAAACATCTTAACATCACATATTAAATTATAAATAATAATTATAATAATCTTCTTATGTTTTTGGAAGAGTTTTGTGTTTATAATAACTTGATCTTTACAATACTTGAATGATACCTATACATACCATACTTTAAAAGTAGGGATAAAAGCATCAAGCCCCCTGAACTGTACACGGTTTTGCAACTTGCCCCCTAAATAAATTTAATAAGCATTTTGCCCCCTAAACTATGCACGTCTGTTCAATTTTCTCCTTCAATGGATTTCCGGCTATTTTTGGCCGGAATATTTCCCCCTACCCGACTCATATGTGTTGTACTAGATGTATTATGCTATTTGATGGCAAAAAGTTAGGGAAAAACACCTCGAACGGGAAGAAATGATAGTTAGGAGTCGCAGTGGTGCTCGACCCCACATGATACGATATGAGGAATAATACACTATTGAAGCCAACCTCAACAAGTGTCAGCACAACGATAAGCCTACCATAACCCATAAGAATTGGAGTTTAATTGTTGGGGCAAACGCCGATATAGTCAAAAACCTCTACATACCACCTTGGAAAGAAGTGGCCAAGGCCTAACTTGATTTGCTCCTCGTGGACAATTAGATAGCTATTAGGGGGACATCAGCACGATCCTCGGAGGATGTCATCTTGATGGGATGGAATCAATATGGTATCTAAGCAACAAGCCATCCAATCCTTCTTGGTAAAAGTATGCATCACTGACAAAATCGGATGGGTTTTCTTCCGGGCAACATCCTCCCTGTCGTGGCTCGAAGATGAGGCTTTTCCCTTCTTCTTCGACAAGGCTTGTTTAGAATGTATCTAACACCCCCACAAAGTTTAGAGGGTGAAGCACTCTCTGCAATAGTAGCGACATAATGCTGAACTGTAGTTGCTCTAATGATGGCAAAGTTTGAACATCCACTATGTTAGGAACAGCGGAGCTGTCAACAACGAGCGCCATCTCCGCTTCTAGAAGAGAAGCGCCACCAACAATAGTCTGCTCCAAATCATGAACAGCAGTAAGAGTAGTGGGAGAAGAATGGGTCTGATTAAGAGTAGATTAAAGATTTGGAAGAAAACGAAAGAATCGAAAGTTTGTTGTGGAAAGAGGAGTATCAATGACAAAAGGGCACAAAGAGCTCTGTTGATTACAAAAGATAGTGTGGAGAAGATGCAGGAACTAATTCATCCATTTATACTTATGAGCAACAATACATTATGGCACACGATCAGAGATCGGCCACCCTATCGCCAACAAGCAACCGCTCAGATAAAAAAAAACACGTGTCGCGCATGCCTCTACTTGAGCGTAGCGATGGAAGATGACGATTACTCTAACATGCACTCATGCACTATGCATATAATGCATTTAAGAACAAAATTATGTGGGCACATCCGCCATCATGACATAACGATCTAATACGAAATGCAACAGTGAGACTTCTCGAATAAGTCAACAAAAACGACAAAATAACATATTCTTCCTCACTCCTTTAAGAAGATACCTTGGATAAACACCATTTCATACAAAGCAGAATCTCATAACAACCCTTGATAAGATAACAACTGAAAGGAGCCTCGTGTATCACGACCCCAATAGGGGATAGTGCACATTTGATAATGCATAAATAGTCGAGGTACTAAAAAGACCTAAGAGCTCATATGCTTTCTAGAAGAATCTAGAAAAAAAGGTCTCGTTAGAAGAATACAACACCTTGAAAGAAGAGTTCTCTATAGTCGTGTATCTAAAGACATAGAACCACCTTGTTAAGATAAAGGCTTAACCACACTAACACATGTCCAATGTAAGAAAGAGCCACTTGAAAGAATCATGTGTATCATTATTACTTGTCAACCACAACTGCCCTTACCGCATTTATGTCGTGGATAAACCACATTAAAGATTGTCAATAGATCCATCAAATTCGAGGCAGTAATAAACGTCGCTAATACCGCTCCATATATATATCCGAAGAAATGTCATTTGTGGGCACAAAACATTTAGACACCACACTTGTACTTATAGGAGCATTATAGTATGATTTTCATCAATTTATTTTTTAAAATTATATTTAGGCAAAAAGTCTCCCTCGTTCCATATTAAACTTCTCTCTTAACTAGGGAAAAATATTAGAGAATCCATTAATAACCGAAAAATATAAGAATTAGTTGTAATAGTAAATGTGTGTTATGGGGGGTTTGGTAATTATAAGAAAGTGAAATTGGAAAGGGGTAAATAAATGCGGTTTAATTTGGTTTGAATGAAAAAGAAAGTAATTAATAGGGGTGGGTGAGAAATAACAATAGAAGAAGCAAACGTGATATGATATGATATGAGATCCGGAACCGGGTCTTCTTCTTCTTCGGAGACCCACCCACCCGTGTCTCATTTATTTCCCCCAAAAGGACGAAGGTGGGCCCCATTTATTCAAATTCCGGGATCCTATTGTATTACCCTCTTCTCTTCTCTTCTCTGTACAAAAATGCAATAGCCGCTCACTCTCACTCTCTCTACTTTCTCTCACTACAGTGAACAAAATATTTAAGAAGAACGAAATCCATACATTTTTACATACAATATGAATAGATACATATCTTCTGTCTCTATCGTAACGCCACACCATTAGGATAGAATCCTGTCTCTCTCTCTCTTTCTCTCTCTCTCTCAGAGTCAGAAGTGGGAAGTGAGTGTAGTTAGTTCTCTCTCTGTTGTTGTGGGTGACAGGGTGGGTAATTAGAGGATAAATAGAGAAATGGAAGAAGAAATGATGATGATGATGATGGTGGAAGAGGAGGAGGAGGAGGAAACTGAGTACAATAATAATATTAATAATAATGGTGGGTTGACGATGATTAGGGCGTCGTATGAGGAGGAGGAGGATGAGATTGATTTGGATTATGAGTTCGATGCAGCCCGATTCTTCGATTTCACCCGACCGGAGTCTTCCTTAGAGGAGCACCATGCCCAACTCTGGTTCCAATCCGCCCCAACATATCCCCCTTCTCGTATGTTGTTGTTCTACTTTACTTGTACAGTTAGTTGTACTACCTATCTCACTCTACTTACTACTACTTGTTTTGTTTCAGCTTTCGTGGCCAGGTTACTACTTGCCGCCGCCGGAACAACTCAATTAATCAATCATAATCATAATCATAATCATAATGTCAATGTCTCCCCCAAATCCATTGCCGTCCAAACCATCAACTTCCACTCAGATGCTCAACCAATGGACCTTAATCAAACAGGTACTCTACTATCCATACTCATGGGATTATTCATTATTATGCTAAATACTCAAATCAAATGCCGCCATCCATATATTGCAACATTTTTGTTTCTGCTCAATGTGATACATATATAAACGTTGCGTTGAGGTAGAAATATATATAAGTGGCATTACAGCATTGTCATTGCTGTGTTATATTTTTTGCTAACTCCACTAACATTTCATTCATCTTGTAGATAAAGTGCAGCTCAACTGGACCACTACTAATCTACAAACTGCCAGCAGGCCAAATGTTCACAACCCATCCCAAAAGTTGCCCTCAGGTTTCTCCCTTGAACTTGAGAGATTAACTAACTGTCTGATGTTCTACAACCATCATTTACGCATGAAAAAACTGATTATCTCTTCTCAATTAAAATTTAATCGTACCTTATTAACTTCAAACGGTTACAGGTTTTGCTTCTTATTATGTGCTTCTCTATGTTTATGCAGGTTTAACCTTTTACAATCACATGGTGACAGCAGACATGAGCTCAAAATGTCAAACAAAGAAATCCATTAAGCCACTGTTCCCAAGGACTTCTTCAACTCTTATGAAGCCTACAGCAAGTCAATTGGCCAAGCAAAACCGTCCTCTCCAGGCTCTTCATTCCAGGTAACTGTTGTTAGCTTATAATTGTAATAACACCATAGCATCGGTCTGAAATTTCTCAGTACTAAACTTTTTCAGACAAGGGATGGATTGAAAAAGAATCTCTTAGAGAAAAGAAAACAACTATATTATTATTATTTGGTCCTATATAAACCTAACTAAAGAAAGAAAACATTTTGTCTGTCAAATGGATTGGTGGACGATTACCCGTGGGGCATTTCTTTCATCATAACTTGTATGTGATTCTTGTTTCTTCAAAATGTCAGGCCAAACATGTTTGCGTTAGATAAAACAGATAAAAGCTCAGCTAGCACTTCTGGTATCGAGAATCAAGCAGCAAAGAGGCAAAAGCTTGAGGGTGGTCTTCTGCGGAAGGTATACATATATGTTTGCCGGTGAAGCCATGATTCATTTGTACTATTATGGTTTAGGTTTTATTTCGTTATGTTATGTTCCTTGTCTTCAAGATGATTCTTAAATGGGAGAAGTGAGAACAGTCAGTTCTCATGAAAATCTTTATTTCTTATGCCCATTTGTTGAGCGCTTAATAACTTAATATTTAGTGACTGTGGATGTTGTTTTTGTAATGAGGAATACCTACACAATTTCTTCTAGATCTAACTAACCGTGTTTTTATTGATGATGGCAATGTCCTTGCAGCAGCTACTGTATTTTGAAATATTAGTAATACCAGCATCCATGGTTTTGTTTCTGAATGTTGCTTTGTCCATGTTTGCTACACCATGTTGCTATTGGTTTTCATGCATGTGTATTGGCTTCGAATACATATTTTATGTACAGATTCATATTTCAGTTGGCTCTGTGATGTCACTTCTGGGCTCTATCACTACACTTTATGTCAATGAACTATTTGATCCCTTATATGTTGAGTACTGGTAATTGTTTTAGTATCCCGTTTCAGAGAAAGACAGCATTTGTGACTTCTTTGACTATTAGTTGCCTTCATATATCAAAGCATAGCTGATTGTGACGTTAAGGCCTTTAATGTGAATATAAAATACTCCTTTTGGATTGTTGTTATAAGTTATCCCATTGTGTAACAGGTTGTGGGTACATTTCAGCTGCAGCCAACTAATTTTGTTCATAAGGCACCCAAGCGGGTATGTTAATTTTGTATCCCGAGTCATGATTTTTCTATCTCCTTAAAAAAGTTGATTCTGCCATTGCACAAAGAAGGATTAGCCCTTTAAGGAGCTACTGCTGAAATGAAAATGTGCAGTCTATTGCTTTTCTCTTATTATCTTACAAGGAAATGAACTATTTTGTGAAGATGTATGATCTTAAAGGTGGGCATGAGATTGGTTACACAGTATGGATCTAAGTTCTTTTTAATGATTCAACAGGATATATTTTGTGAAGGAAACTCAACTCATTCCAAGTCAAGAATCACGATTCCTAGAGAGCCTGATCTTGAAACAGCACACAGGGCTCAAAGGACAAGGTTAGTGCGTCGTTCTGGCAGAAGTCCTGTTCTTAAGTCCAGGGTTTGTAGAATGACCGTCTGATCCTGCTTAACACATGTTTTAGGCCTAAAAGTAGTAAAGAAGCTGAAAATGTGACCTCGACTGTTCGTAGATTCAAAGCTCTTCCACTTAATCGAAAAGTTAGTATCTCCAGTACGTGATTTGGTTAATATTTTAGATAATAATATGACATTCAGGCCTAAGTCTGTTATTTCAGATTCTTGAAGCACCTCCATTGCTTCCAAAGAGAAGTACTCCTCGTTTACCAGATTTTCAAGTATGTGCTTTAAAATCAATTTATTTAGCGCTTTGATTTTTGAAGTGTCAGTAGAATTGACGTGTATGCTGTGTTTATTCCTCGATGAATTTGGTTCCAGGAATTTCACTTGAAGACATCAGAGAGGGCTATGCAACATGGCTCGGTGCCTCGAAAATCCATGATCCCTTTTGATAGTTCTGAAAAGGTTACTAACTGGATATTTGGAAATGGCAGTCGTGTTATTATCCATTATTTTGATATTGTAGTCATTATGAGGCTCTTTAGTTTGTTTCATGCTTTCCTGGCTTTGGTTTAGCTGCGGTCGAGTTTTGCTTTTGTTCTTGTTGGGGTTATGCGTTAATGATGCTTTCTTGTTTCGTTGTCTTATGGCAGGCCTTTACCAATCTCACCACAGATTGTGGATTCAGGGAACCTGCAAGGTATCATTTTGAATGGATGCATCAAGATGACTTTTAGTTTTCAGTCCCTGATCATGAGTATAGACATGCACACACTGGTCCTTGTACTGTTCTTCTGCACTTAATATATCGGCTTGTTATTTGACTGCTCTAGCTTTAGTTTGCTGCTTTACGGGTTGTTCATGAACGCTATACAGAAAGCCAGTTTTTCTTGGTTCCTGTTAGGAGATGCTTGAACATCAAACCATGTTTGTACTGTTAAATTTTTGTGTTGTTCTCGTAGACTAAACTTATACCTCATCAGTATAATTTTATGGATATCTTTCAATCCTTCGATCATTTGAGAAGTTTCTATTTATGTTGCAAGCTCTCTATTCTCCAGACCCAGCCTTATGAATTCTTCAAAGATAGATGCTCCCGAGTCATCACACTGCTTTAAAGCTCGTCCACTGAACAAGAAGGTAACCTGTTCATAGTAATGTTTATAAGAAGTTTCTCTCAAGCACTGTACAAAAAATGTCTGTTTTATTGCAGATATTGACAAGTAAAGGAGACATTGGCGTGTTCAGAAATAATAAAAAGGAATCAACCGTTCCGATGGTAGTTGTCATTTGAAAAAGAAGAATTAGTCTAGTTATGTAAATTACTTTAGAAACATTATTAATTGGTAGAGTGTCTTGCCTATGCTGCAGGAGTTCAATTTCCAAACGGATAAGAGGTCTCATCATAATCCCCCTCCTATTGACCTTTTCAACAAGGTAAGACATTGATTTTTTTATTTATGGATTGTTATGCTCTTTGTTACTATGTATGTGACTGTCCAAGAAACAGCTGTGGGTGTCTAATTTAATATCCAGCTCAGTCTTACTCAGAAACGTTTTACCAATTTTGCCGTGTACCAACTCATGGAAAATGCATCTATTGTGACATTCTTTTTCGTTTCTGAACTAGCTCTCCCTGGCACCTGAAGCACAACGACTTCCTACTTCTGGGTCCAAATTACAATCTAATGAAATATCAGCGAAGGTTTTCTAAGATTCCTTATATGTTTAATTTCTATATTTCACTATTTATTATGAATTGTATATCATTTTACTGTGGATTTTCATTGAATAAATTGATTTTGTAACAAGGGCTCAAAAGAGAACAGATGGGGTGGTTTGCAGCAAGAAAATGGGGTAAGAATGTCTTCTTCATTTTGTTATTGTAAAGTTTAATCTCAATCTTTGTATTTAAGTAGCGTGTTTGGCTAGATTAATAAGTTCACAAGGAACACTGTCAGTTACAGTTTTGTTTTTATTTATGAATGCATTACAGATAACACTTCCAGCAAAAAGTAAACTGTCCCTGCTAGGAGGAAAGCATCAGTACAAAGCAGATGAGGGAAAACATGAAGTTAGTTCACTCAATAATTGGTAAGAAATTTTATCCCTTTTCATAAACTGTGACCTAGTGGTCTTTGAGCTGACATAATGCTGCTCGCTGCAGGAATACTGGCGTTCGTTAAACTATTGGATTTTTTTGCTATGTGGGCGTCCAGTGTAGCTCAGCTTGCCAAGTGCATAAAACAGGTGAGAAGAGCTAAGGAAGAAGCTCTCTTTCCGATGTGAAGAATTCAGAACTCGGAATTGCTCAACCTACTACATTAGCCATTTTTAGACCAATAAATATTAGACTTGAAACAGATCATTCCTAACCCTGCGGTATATAAAGTTCACTTAAGATCTATGTCGATTTTCAGATATACATGTATCATGTTGTAAGCAAGAACGTACAGTCACAACACTTGTTTCATATGAAATATTGTTCGACCTGCACCTGCTTAACATTTCAAACATAAGTATATGGGATCTTCTATCTGGTTGGTCCATGTAGAGCCACCGTATAGGATAATTCTTATCTCCTTCTCCGAATAGAACTGAGCAACCCGAAGCTCTGCGTCAACTTCCAAAAAAAAACAAAAAATTGCAGTTTTATTTACCAATCATTGAATTAAGAGGACTACTCCTTATCAAAGTCTAGATGATTTACGTAGCTCGCTCCTTGTTACGGATTCAGGAATTCCAGCCTACTTGACATATTGAGAAATCTTAACAAATTAAAATACCTCAAGAATAATCGACAAACCTCAAAATTATTTGATTTCTTTACAGGGAAAGAAATCCTAATTCAACTATTATTCTGGAATTAGAGTTATATTTGAACCGAAATCCTAATTCAACTATTATTCTGGAATTAGAGTTATATTTGAACCGGGACTTCTGTTTAAGAAAGCTCTATATATAGCCAAAACTCACGCTTCTTCACCACCAAATTTCTTGTGTCTTCTTCTTCTTCTCTTCTTCTTTTTTTTTTTCTTTTCCTTCTCACATCTGTTTCATCCAGCGAAAAAGAGACCAGAAAGCTTGCGCCTGGGCCGGCGGGTAAAATTGACGAGAAAAGCTTAAAATTTTGAAGCAAGGCTCTGTCTACCCCTTTTTTTTTGTTCTTCTTTTCTGTTTTCGTTGCTGGTCTCACTTATTTTTTTGTTAGCAAGTTGCAGCAGTTTTTGGACTAAAAGGAAGACTTGCTTTGTTGCAATTTGAAACAATATTTTTGGGATATATATTTTTATCCTCTTTTTCTTTGCATTCTCCTCTTTTGATTATTTGTATTATTCCCCCGTCAATTATCGACTTGATTTATTTGTCTCTCTTGTTGTTTGAGTTAAGAAGAACTTGAAATTCACCCTTCGTAGAAGAAATGGCTTCAATGGGGGTACGTGAAATCCTTCCGCTTAGTCGTTCCCACAAACCAGTGATGTACTCCTTGTCATAGTCGCTTAGAAAACTCCTACCATCAAAATCGAAGTAGTGGGAATAGGAGGTGTGTGCTTCCTCGCCGGGGCATGTTGTTCATCACC
Organism: Linaria vulgaris; assembly: GCA_948329865.1. NCBI lineage: Eukaryota > Viridiplantae > Streptophyta > Magnoliopsida > Lamiales > Plantaginaceae > Linaria > Linaria vulgaris. The sequence goes on along the minus strand of OX415249.1, from coordinate 53,686,431 downwards.
AATGGAGATAGTTTCTTCCTCCAACTGCGACAGATAAGCACGAGAACTTAGGAAGAGAAGTAAAATGAAAATCAAGCAAAGTTCAACCAAATACCTTCTCAGTGGATCCTGATTTTGGAGTGCAAAAGATCTTGCTAGAGACATCATTCTTCTCTTGCTTTGAAGAACTTAAGTCCCTCTTGAATCTTTTCCAATGGTGATCGACGTTGGGGCTACCACTCTCTTCAGGGGTACTTTTCTTTTTCGAGGAATCTTCCACCTCAATATGTGATGCGTCTCACGTGCTCTTCTTGGTAGAAGTGGTTTGCTTATCAACACTTGTTGCAACTTCTTCAAGCCACCAAGTATCATGGACTTTCGTGGAGAAAGTAAAGAATCAATATTGTCTACGAGGTAGCTCGCGTGGATCTTGACCAACCATGTCTTGAGATCCTTCATGAAAGACCTTTTGGCGCTAATAGGAACACCCGAAACACAAGCTTTTGAGCAAGACTTATACAAAGTACTTATTCTCCAAAAACGAATTTCCTTCGCTAGAGTAGCCTCGCGTTGGTCATAACTGAGTACGCCTAGGACTTCTTGACAGTATCCAAATTGCTAACTAAATCGATGTGGACTGTATGACTCAACGTCAAAAGTCTCGCCTTGCCTCAAAGCAAGGTAGCATGAACGAAAGTTGATAAAGTAGTCGCGCTCCGTCTCGTTAATGCTATTATTCTCCACAAGTGTAACGTCCTTAATATGCAAATGAATGTTGCATACCCAATTGGCGTAGTCTGCTCGATGAATCCTCTTGCGGGCTTCTCTGAGATGAAAACCCTTTGCGTCACCTTCTCCAGAATATGAAGTCATTCCAGGTCCACTCAACGCTTGATATGTAGTAAAATGAGTCTTAAAGTATTGCACCACCCAGCCATAGACGAAGTGGATTGAAAAAGGGATGCGATCGCGAGATGGTTGTGTAGATCTTGATATTGTGTTGAGTCCTTTGTAGATAGATGCTAAAATCAGAATTGCGAGCCTCACGCGTTGATTATTCTCCATGAAACTCGCCATCTTGAATATGCCAGGACAAATAAAGCCTACATCTTTGACAGGGAGAACGAACATACACAACCAACATGCTAAGTGTGCGGCTAAATATGTCTCTTCCTTTATGCTCTCTTTGACGTCAAGTCGTGAAAATAACGTCTCTTCTTGTGATGACCATTTAATCAAGGAGTTGATGATTTCATGCGTTCCACTCTACAAAGAGAAGAAGATGTTGAAGAATGCACGCCGGTCCATATCAACGCACAACCCTCCTGGCAACCTTGGATCCTACAAGAAAAGGTCATCACAAGAAGAGATGTTATTTTCACGACTTGATGTCAAAGAGAGCTTGAAGGAAGAGACATATTTAGCCGCTCACTTAGCATGTTGGTTGTGTATGTTCGTTCTCCCTGTCGAAGATGTAGGCTTTATCCGTCCTGATGTATTCAAGATGGCTAGTTTCATGGAGAGAAATCAACGCATGAGCCTCATAATTATGGTTTTAGCATCCATCTACAAATGACTCAACACACTATCAAGATCTACACAACCTTCTTGCGATCACATCCCTTTTCAAATCCACTTAGTCTATGGCTGGGTGGCGCAATACTTTAAGACTCATTTTACTACATATCAAAGGTTGAGTGGACCTGAAATGACTTCATTTTCTGGAAAAGGTGGCGCAAAGGGTTTTGATCCCAGAGAAGCCCGCAAGAGGATTCATCGAGCAGACTACGCCAATTGGGTATGCAACATTCCTTCGCATATCAAGAACGTTACACTTGTGGAGAATAACAACATTAATGAGACGGAGCGCGACTACTTCATCAACTTTCGTTCATGCTACCTTGCTTTGAGGCAAGGTGAGACTTTTGACATTGAGCCATACAGTCCACATCGATTTAGTCGGCAATTTGGATACTATCAAGAAGTCCTAGGCGTACTCAGGTATAACCAACGCGAGGCTACTCTAGCGGAGGGAATTAGTTTTTGGAGAATGAGTACTTTGTATAAGTCTTGCTCAAAAGCTTGTGTTCTGGGTGTTCTTATTAGCGCCAAAAGGTCTTGCACGGAGGATTTCAAGACATGGTTGGTCAAGATCCATGCGAGCTACCTCGAAGACAATATTGATTCTTTACTTTCTCTACGAAAGTCCATGATACTTGGTGGGCTTGAAGAATTTGCAACAAGTATTGATAAGCAAGCCATTTCTACCAAGAAGAGCACACGAGACACATCACATATTGAGGTGGAAGACTCCTCAAAAAGAAAAATTACCCCTAAAGAGAGCGGTAGCAGCAACGCCGATCGCCATTGTAAAAGATCCAAGAGGAACTTGAGTTCTTCAAAGCAAGAGAAGAATGACGTCTCTAGAAAGACCTTTTGCACTTCAAAATCAGGATCCACTGAAAAGGTATTTGGTTGAACTTTACTTGATTTTCATTTTACTTCTCTTCCTAAGTTCTCATGCTTATCTGTCGCAGTTGGAGGAAGAAACTATTTCCATTGGTGATGAAAAACATGTCCCGATGAGGAAGCACACGCCTCCTAAACTATTTCCATTGGTGATGAAAAACATGTCCCGACGAGGAAGCACAAGCATCCTATTTATTGCTACTTCGGTTTTTGATGGTATGAGTTTTCTAAGAGACTATGACAAGGAGTACATCACTGGTTTGTGGGAACGACTAAGCGGAAGGATTTCACGTACCCCATTGAAGTAATTTTATCGTTGAAGGGTGAATTTCAAGTTCTTCTTGACTCACTTAAGACGAAGGGCATAAACATCTCTCCTTTGGAAGCTTTATTAAAACCCTTGGTCAAGAAAGCTGCTGGTTTTGACAAGGCGAATGCCATGTCAAAAATCCCAGGAACATCAGAGTTAAGGAATGGATATTCTTTTTCTTGCATCTCTTTCAGAGTCAACTTCTTTTGCTCCTTGAAGATGACTTCTTTTCGAATGTCGTAGATGACTTCTTCCCTTCATGCCCTAGTTAAAATCTTAAGAGGTGCGGTAGTTACGTCCATGAAGTCTTTGGATGGTGCCTTAGCAAAGAACTTTCCCCCTTCCTTGGCTTCGATTTGTTTTGTGCTTTTGTAGGGTCACCTATAAGCGGCCCATCATCTCCACTTGCAGTCATGCTCAACTTCATATCATGTGCTCTAGTTACCAACTCTTCAAATGATCTAGGCTGGGTACCTTGAAGTATATACCAAAGTCCCCAATGCATTCCTTGGATGCACATCTCAATGGCCGAGGTATTGGATAATCGATATTTGCAATTAAGGATCAAGTTTCTCCAATGGTTGATGTAGTCAACGATGAGTTCTTCCTTCCATTGACGAGTGCTTGTGAGTTCAACCATGCTGACAATTCTTCTAGTGCTGTAGAAAAAGTTGAGGAATTCTTGCTCTAATTGATCTCAACAATCAATGGACTCTGCCTCTAAGTCAATGTACCAGTCGGATGCATTCCTTTTGAGTGATCAGACGAATTGTTCCATCAATTGATCCCCGTAAGTCCCTGCATTGTTGCATGTCTCCACAAAGTGAGCAACGTGTTGCTTAGAGCTGCCTTTGCCATCAAACTGTTGAAACTTTGAGGGTTGATATCCACTTGGCAACTTCAGACTGTCAATCCTTCTAGTATACGGATTTGAGTATGTGAATGAGGACTTAGAACTTCCTCCAAGGTTTTCCTTGATTGCTTCCATAATGAACTATTTCAACTGCGCAACATGAATCATGTTACCGGGAAGGACTTTGAGCTCTTTACTTGTGGACTTATCATTTTCAATTGTTCTGCACCTGATAGACGTCTCCTCTTCCTCGAGATATTGCGGGCACTTTTGTGCTACGTCAGTTGTCTCAACAACTTCTCATTTTCTTAGAAGTTTCTCAATCTTTGCATCTTGCTCAATAGTACACCTCGTAAGCCACTCCATTGCCTTCGTTATTGCAGCGCGTTGTTCCTCCAAAGTTGTAGCTTTTTTTTCATGGTGGGTGCTACATCTGCCGAGGTAGGATCTTTTGAGTTAGTACATGGAGATGTAGAGAAGATTGTTTATCATTTTCAGACTCTTCAAGAAAAGCAACATCATCACGTTGATCATCGTCACGTGCAACTTCATCCGTCATTTTGCCTTTTGGTCTTCTTTTGATTGAGTCCTTGATCGAGTCTTAATTGAATTCATGTAGATGCGTCTTCTTGTCCTTGATGAAAAGAGATGAGAGGTAGAGATGGTCCCACTGGGTGTGCCAAATATTTGTAGCAACAAATTTTTCTAAGTGTTTAAGAAAAAAAGACAGAAAAATAGTTGAACAAATAAAACTTGTGAATTTGATGAATATGTGGAGTAACTATCTCTTTAATCCTATGATTTGATTTTACAAGGACAAAGAATTGAATTTTAAACAAGTCTTGAAGAAAATCTTCACTTTGATCTTCTTCAAAGTACTTGGATGCTTGATAAACGTTGATTCGAGGGCTTGGCAGCTTGATCTCAGATCGAACGAATTTTTGATTTAGGATTTACTTTGAAGATCGTTGAAGAACGATATGATATTCATCTTCAGTTCTTCGGATATGTGGACTTTGATCTTATTTGAAAGGGGCTTTGGTCTTCAAAAATGATTTTTCGAGGGCCATGCGACTTGTTCTCGAATCTAACGGACTTTTGGCTTGAAGATCGTGGAAGAACGGTATGAACTTGGTGTCGAATTTTTTGAATTTGTTGAAGCTCGATCTTCCTCGGCAGAAGTGCAATCTTCAAAATGGTTATTTGATGAACTTGAAGCTTGATGGCAGATCAAACAGAGGTTTCGGTGAATAACGCCTTGAATGCCGCTAAGAACGCTTGAAGATAGATGAACTTGGTGGAGAGAAAAACCTAGAGCTTTTCTCTTCAAGGCTTGTGAATATTCGTGTGTGTTTTTTCTTTAAGGGAGTGCCCCTATTTATAGTTGTAAAACCTAGAGCCTCCTTGCTTGTGATTGGTAGTTTTCTCTTCAAGATAAACATGGATTAATTTGACTTGTTTATCAAGAAATCTCTAGACAACATCATATTCCCACGTGTAATAATGTGATTGGTTGAAATATATTATCTTTTTCACATGACCTTGTTTGATTGGTCAAAACACATCATCATTTTTCCACATGGCTTTATCTGATTGGTTGTAATACTCCATCTTTTCCATGTGGCTTTATTTGATTGGCTAACAATATATATATTAGAAAATTAATTAATTTATCTATTTTCAATTGGAATTTAATCTAGTAAAATTCCAAATAAAAAATAAAAATAATGAATTTAATCTCTAATAATTCATCTGACACTTGTCAATATTCAATTGGAGGAGACAAAATTAATTTGTCTTCAATGGGATTCCCCTAAAAATTGGTTTTTTTCCACCACTTTTGTCTCTATCATAATTTCTCTTACTTCTCCATCTTGGAACAGTTGGTGCTCGCTCACGTCAATCAGTACTCTTCTTCAACTGAGAGATAAAGAAAAACATGAGTAGTTTAACACATAAGTAGTTTTTCTTATGGTTATCACGTAAGTAGTTTAACGTCCTAAAAATTAAGAAAATATTGTAAAATTAGTATGTCACTCCCAGAAACAGCCCCAGAAACTTGACGCGTGGCGAACGTGTAGTAAATATGATGTATGCAATAATAATATGATACGCCTATGTGTTTGCAAGTGCACGATTAAGTACTAAGAAAATGGAAAGTAAATTACGTCCCTAGTATCAAATTCTACATAGAGTAAATAAAACACAAGTTGTCAAAGGACAAAATTGAAGAAGATCTATTGGTCGTTTTGCTTGTGAAACATATGATTGGCAAATGTGTTTAAAGGTCGATTTCATTAAAGATGATTGAAAGATATATTTGAAAGTGCAAGGTATTCTGGAATCGATGTTATGCGATGTTGGGACAACATTGAGGACAACATTGAAACCAGAGAACCTGCGCAAAAACTGTTCTTTAACTGCTTTATTTTAGTTTTGCCTTTATTCGCTTATTAATCAAGTTCCACGGTTTTAGTTGTTTATGTTTATGTCCAGGAAGGTATTTTAATCATAAGAAAGAGCTTTGGGAGATTCCTTACTTGAAGTTTCCATAATTCAAGTTGAGAAGAATAGTCAACTCAACACGGTTTCAGAAAAGGAAACAATTGGAGTTCCATTACAACTAGGATTCTTTCCAGGATTACTCCGAATTGAAGAAGATGTTCTTACCTTATTAAAACTCTAATAAAGGGAACAATTATTCAAGAAAGAGGCCAAGTTCAAAAGGAAGTCCAATTCAACAAGGAAACAATAAGAGTTACCAAAACTGTGAACAACACACCTTAGAGTACAAGTTTCGAGAAACCTATATATAGGTGTGAAGTTCATCAAGATGATCACAAGACAATAGTGCTAAATAATCCAAGAGATTAATTCTTCGTTGTATTGTCTCCGTCTTGCTCTTGCGAAGTTTTTGTATTAACTACTTTAAGTCTAGTTCTTAGAATTTAAGTAGTTCGTGCTTGTCTGCTTCGTTGAGTCCGATCAACAAAGAGCGTGCGTGAATTGTTGTGAGGAAACTTTTGTTAAAACCGTTTTTGGTTTTCGCCTAAGGCTAGAAAGTTTTTAATAATATTGAAAACTTCTGAAAATTATCTATTTTTGCGTTCTTTATTTTTGGTGCGTATTACTCTAATCAAGAAGATCATAGAAGAGTTAAGGCAACACCGTTTTTACTCTCAATGTTGTTGTGTCAATCCACGATCCGATAATTTCAATTGGTGTCAGAGCCAAACACCGACTACACTGGTGGTTTGGAGGTGATACAACACAATGGACAGTGTCAATCCTAATACCAATAGGATTCCAGTTTTGGATGGCTCCAATTATGCATACTGGAAGATCAGAATCAGGTCTTACATCAAAGCTATTGATATTCGAGCCTGGCAATCTGTGATCAATGGATACTCTCTTCCAACATTACCAAAAGATGGTGAATGTGATCTAGTGCCAAAACCAGAAGCAGATTAGACATCAGCAGAGGTAAGTCTCTATAACTCTAATGAAAAGGCTTTTTAATGCTATTTTTAGTTGGGTTAATCATCATATGTTCAAGTTAATCCAGAATTGTACAAAAGCCAAACATGCTTGGGATATACTTGAATTACATTGTGAAGGGGATTCTGCTGTTAAAGATTCTAAACATAGACAGCTGCTTCAGCAATTTGAAAAACTTGTGATGGATGAGGATGAAAGTGTTGATAGTTATTTTGAGAAAATTCTTGATATTGCTAACCAATGTGAAAATCTAGGTTTTTCTACGACCAAGAGATGGTTTATAAAGCAATGAGAACACTGTCATCTAAATTTGCTCTCAAGAAAATTGCAATGAGTGAATCTAGGAACCTTGCTAATCTACAGTTTCAAGTCTTGATGAATACTCTTAGAGAATTTGAGATGGATCTTGCCTCACAACCTAGCAAACATAGGGATGTTGCTTTAAGGGGATCAAGTCTTGACAATGAAAGTGATGATGAATGTGAATTAATTTCTTCAAACTATGGTAAAATTAATAAGAAATTCAATAAGCTGAACTTTAAAAGAAAAGGTAAAGAACCTCCTAAGTTTGTCAAGTACATGGCATCACAACCTACTCATTTAGAAGCTGATAAGTTAAAAGATGTTCAATGTTTTGAATGTAAATGATATGGTCACATGGCTAATGAATGTGCTAACACTCTAAGAAAAAAGAGAAAATTATCATTGGGTTTGTGTAGGTGATTTTAATGAAGATGACTTTAGTTCTGGAGAAGCTGAAGAATAATCAGAAGAGATTCACACTGCTGCGCTACTCACTTAGATTGACTGGACACCAAAAGACTCCCTGAACTGCCTCGGATCTCAATGTTACCCCAACATTCAGGATCCAACATCAGAACAAGAGACCTTCTTTGCAGATTGGGATGAATATAATTCTAATATTGAACCTAATCTTGTGTCTAACAATGACGAATCTAACTTTGATTGTTTTCATGGCTCAGTGGATCTAGATGAAGAATATTACTTTGAAGATGAGATGTCCCATGACAAAATCATTGAAGACCTGAAGTCTACCTACCACAAACTACTGCTTGAGAATCACAAACTCATCAAGAGAAACAAAATCTTGAAGGAAGAGATTCGATGCATGAAGGAGATGCTGAAACTGTATGAGAAAGACCTTGACAGAACTAAGGCTGAATTGAATGAGGTTAAGGTAAAATTTGATAAAGCTAAACAAACCATTTCCAAATGGAACTCATCTACTTCTAAGTTTGATGAAGTGCTGAGTATGGGAAATCAAGGTAAAACTGGTTTGGGCTATGTTGAGAAACCTCCCACTGAAGAAGCTAATTCTGCCTATTTGAAAGCTGGTTTTATCAAGGAAAGTAATAACTTGAGTTGTGAAATTCCTTCCAACACTGCGAAAAAGCTTACTTTTATCTGTCAATATTGTTTTCAACCTGGTCACATCAAGCCTTATTATAAAAAAATATAAAATAGTGATTGAGAAGAAAACATTAATTAGGAGCAGTACCAATGTTAAGAGAACCTCTGATCTGAATGTTATCCCAACATTAGGTAACAAAGCTGAAGAACATATAAGTAGAACTTGGATTGAAAAGATAAAAACTCCTAAGGTTAAAATTGTTCGCAATGTTGTCTTTTCTGTTATTTACTCTAACCTTGCAGGTAAGTGGTATTTTGACAATGGATGCTCAACGCACATCACCGGAAACATTGTCAACCTAAAATATGCGATCCCTTTGACCGTTGGAACAATTACCTATGGATGAGGCACCAAAGAGAAATCATTGGAAATGGAGTATTGGAGGTTGAAGGATTTCCACCACTCAAGGATGTGTTGTTGGTTGATGGATTGAAAGAAAATTTAATTAGCACAAGTCATCTTTGTGATGATAACTTGCTAGTTACTTTTGATAAAAGTTCACGTGATGTGTTTAATAGTGACAATGTCTGTGTCATGACAGGTACAAAATCAAAGGATAACTGCTATCTTGCTCAAGATGAAGCAGAATGCTACCACGCCAAGGTAGATGAATCTGTCATGTGGCACAAGAAGATAGGACATGTACACTATAGAAATCTGGAGAAACTATAGGAGTTAGATGTTGTAAGAGGGCTACCTAAGTTGACTAGTCCAGGTAAAATTGTTTGTGAAGACTGCCTGAAAGGTAAACAAACAAAATATGTTCATATACCACTCCAGGTACAAAGTACTAACCCTAGAACTAATAAGTGCTTTGAATTGCTACATATGGATCTCATGGGTCCGGTTGAGGTTAGTAGCCTGAATGGTAAGAAGTATGCTTTTGTTATTGTTGATGATTTTTCAAGATATACATGGATTACATTTTTGAAAGAAAAATCAAAAGCATTCAACATATTCAAGATTTTACATGCTAGTATTAAAAATCTTTATGGCACTTTTATAAGAAGAATTAGGTCTGACCATGGAAAAGAATTTGAGAATGCAAGCTTTGCTAATTTTTGTGAAACTTAAGGCGTTTTTTATGAGTTCTCTGCACCTAAGACACCTCAGCAAAATGGGATTGCTGAGAGGAAGAACAGAACACTTCAAGAGATGGCCAGAGTAATGTCAAATTCTAGAAACCTATCTAAGAAACTATGGGCTGAAGCTTTGAATACTGCATGTCATACTAGTAATAGAGTTTATCTTAGACCTGGTACTACTATAACACCTTATGAAATCTTAAAGGGTTCAAAACCAACTGTTGCACATTTTCATGAGTTTGGAATTGACTGCTATTTGCTAAAAGATAGAGACTATTTGAGCAAGTTTGATCCTAAAAGTGAAAAGTGTATATTTGTTGGTTATTCTCCTAATAGTGATGCTTTCAGAGTCTACAATCCAAGATTGCATACTATTCAAGAATCAGTTAATGTCATTTTTGATGATTTAACTGTTTCTGCAGGTACTAAAGAAGTCACTGTTTCAGATGTTGCTCCAACATTGGACCCAACATTGAACACATAAGCTGGAGAAGCTGAACTAGAGACTAGAACAAATGTTGACTTAACTCCTGAAACCCCTAATGTTAGGCCAACATCTGCACTATCAGATTTAGAAGATGAAATAGTTCCAGAATCCAGAAAAGATCCTCCTGCTATGATACGAAGAGATCATCCAGCCACTCAAGTAATTGGTCAAATTACTGAAAGGGTGAGAACACCCAACAAAGAAAAGGTTAATTATAGGGATATGGTAAGGTTGTGTGTTTGTATGTCTTCTTCATGTACTGTTGAAAATGCGTCTTGTTTTGTGTCCTCCATTGAACCTAAGAATGTAACTGAAGCTCTTAAGGATAGTTACTGGATTAATGCCATGCAAGAGGAACTCTTAAAATTCACCAAAAATAGAGTTTGGAATCTTGTACCTAGGCCTTCACATGTGAATGTAATAGGTACAAAATGGATTTTCAAAAATAAAACTGATGAGAATGGTGTAATTATGAGAAACAAAGCTAGGTAAGTTGCACAAGGTTATACTTAGGTAGAAGGTATAGATTTTGATGAGACTTTTGCTCTAGTAGCTAGAATAGAATCTATTAGATTACTTCTTGCTATTGCTTGCTGTCTTAAGATTAAACTTTACCAAATGGATGTTAAAGGTGTCTTTCTTAATGGTTTGATAGACAAAGAGGTTTATGTTGAACAACCTAAAGGCTTTTCTGACCCTAAACATCCTGACCATGTGTACGAACTTGAGAAAGTTTTGTATGGTTTAAAACAGGCACCTAGAGCTTGGTATGCGAGACTAACTGATTTTCTGTTAGGTCTAGATTTCAATAGAGGAGATGGAGACAGAACATTGTTTGTCCTTAGAAAAAACTCTTATATCTATATTGCTCAAATTTATGTGGATGATATAGTATTTGGTTCTACTAACAAGGCTACTTTAGATAAGTTTGTTGAGTCAATGACAGGAACATTTGAGATGAGCATGATTGGAGAGCTTAACTACTTTCTGGGATTACAAGTGAAGCAGTTGGAGAATGGTATCTTCCTGAACCAGGAGAAGTATGCAAGGAATCTGGTGAAGAGATTTGAGCTACAAGAGTCCAAGCCTTGCAAAACTCCTATGTCCTCTTTAGTGAAGATAACAAAAGATGGCACTAGCAGCAATGTTGACCCAACATTGTACAGATCCATGATTGGTAGTTTGCTGTATCTCTCTGCCTCTAGACCTGATATCATATTTTTAGTATGTGTTTGTGCTAGGTACCAAGCTGATCTGAGGCAATCTCACTTGATTGCTATGAAGAAAATCCTTAGATATATCTCTGGAACTTCACCTTTAGGCATTTGGTATTTTTATGACACTAACGCTAACTTGGTTGGTTTCAGTAGCTCTGACTGGGCATGTGATGTGGATGACATGAAAGCCACAAGTGGGGGCTGTTTCTATTTAGGGAACAATTTGATCTCCTGGTATAGCAAGAAACAGAACTGTGTTTCATTATCTACAACTAAATCTGAATATGTAGCTGTACGCAGTTGTGTTACCCAGCTTGTATGGCTCAAACACATGTTGTCTGATTATGGGTTAGACAGTGATACTCTCCTCATGTTTTGTGACAATCTAAGTACCATAAGTATCTCTATGAATCCTGTCCAACATTCTAGAACTAAGCATATAGACATAAGACATCATTTCTTGAGAGATATGGTTGAGGACAAAGTGATCAACATTGAGCATGTTGAGACAACAAATCAGCTTGCTGATATGTTTACAATACCTTTAGATAGTGAGAGATTCTTCATCTTGAGGAAATCTCTTGGCATGTGCAATATGTGAGAATGTTGAGGAATCGGTGTTGACATAACACCACTGTCTAGCACTGGTATATTGGTTGTGGTGTAGTAGGTATTTTGTTGTTTTCCTTTGTTGAATTTATTTCCTTATGAGTCTCATTTAGTCCTTGTTTTTTCATATTTGGTTTGTGTAGTTGAACTCTTTGATTTACAACTCTTTCTAGTTATCAGTTTCACATCTTTGTTTTGAAAAAGTAATAAAACTCTTCTGTTTGTCTGAGGCCGTGATAGCCTACCATATGGAGAAGCTGGGGTACACAAAGTTCACTACTTTGATGACTATTCAGTTGTGTCTTATTCATATGAAAGGTTTACAGAACATGTGGAGAAGTTGGGGTACATGATGTTGACAGCTTTAATGTTATTCAGTTGTGCTTATTTATATGTTTCTGTTTGTTTGGCCAAGGAACACATGAGGGTGATCCTTTCTACTAGGGTGTCTGGGGTTTAGATTTCTTACACTTGGTAGCACTGATCACTTGGTGATTCTCTTGAATGCAGGTTGGTAAACAAGTATGCATAAGGAATTGGGGTGTTGGGGTGCATAAAAAATGAATTGCCAACATTCAAGACCTTTGTACTTGCCTAACTTGTTGCTGTTAATGTTGTTACTAGGGTGTGTGGAGTTCAGGCTGCCCTCATTCAGTAGTGACATTATCTTTGTGTTTAGCAACCTTCAGTTTTTGGTTCAGATAGTTATGAAAATAATAAAGATTATAGAGAGATGTGAACTGTGCTAGTTGGAGGAGTTCTTCATAAGTGTTTACCATCTGCCTATTTGACATTACACTGTTGCATTCATGTAGAACTGCATTTGTTTTCTTTCTTGTTGTTGAGTTGTGTCGGTTTGGGCTTAGGAGGAGTATAATTCATGTGTTGAGGCATACACTTTGGATGACATACTGCAAGTGACACACTTTTCTGTGACTTTCTATGCTGTGAAAGTGAATTTTTCTCTGAATTCATAACTGCTTATCTATGTGTGTTTCTTATTATCTATGTTGCTTACTCATGATTTTAATCTGAACATTATCTCTGAAGTACTCACTTGCTATATTGGTTAAGTTTCATATGTATTTTTGGATGTATCTCAAGCTCTCACATGAGTTTGCCTTGGTGAAGCCCTGTACCTCCATCTTCTGGTTTGAATGTTATTTAATGTTATCCCAACATTGTGCACTGTCGCACGCCAACATTGAAAACAAGAACTTATAAGTTTTCAAAATTTTTGAAAACCGCTCTAGTTACTTACACATTGACACATGTGCGCGGGAAAATATAGTGGGATGATTTTAAATATTTAACGATCATTAACTACCCACGAACATTCACTCTCTCTCCACTACTCACGATTATACTAAGAACCACAATCCTAATTTCCTTACTTGTGCTTACAATTTTTGCTATTTTACTCTCTATTCTCAAAATCCTCTCAATATTAATAGCAAATATCTCTTACTAACAATAGCGAGCAAGTCTCCTATGGAAACTCTTGCAGATGTTGCCTTGAACAGTGAACCACTGCCTCGCGCACTCGCTCTCACACTAGAGGAGATGCTGCAAAATCAGATGATGGTGCAAAAAGAACGGCAAAATCTAAGCAGGGAGAATCGACTTCAAATGTTGAGCCAACATCTGAGGCACCCATTCCAATCATCAATGAACCTGAAATCGAGGTAAATATGGCTGAACCTAACCCTGAGAATAATGTTGATATATTTGTTGAGGGGGAGGTTTTAGAATATGTGGATGATTTGGTGAATGAGTGGATTAGGGCTCAGAAAAAGAGCAAGGGTTCTGTTAATAAGTTTGTGAGAGGTAAAAAGATGTCCGAGTCTATTAAAAGACATGTTGAGGCCAGAAAGAGGCAAGTAGCAAGATATGCTCAAAGAAAAGCTGCTGAAGCTGAGAAAAATGCTGAAATTGAGAAGAAAGTTGCTGCTCAGATAAAGAGGAAAGGGACGCAGGTTATGGAAAAGGAAATTGAGGTTGTGGATGTTGAGGAAGAAGTAGAAGATGAGGAGAATAAATCTGATGAAGAAGAGCAGAATGTTGCTGCTGATGTTAGGGCAACATTAGGAACAGATGAATACTGAGATGGACTGTATGTGGTTTACCTTGAAGAAGAAGAGGAGTACTATTCTCTCTATTATCTTACCAAAGGTTTGGAGAAGAAGTGGGATTCTTTCAAGAGAAGGGAAATTCACCTTGAAAGAGCTGTAGAGATGGCAGTTTTAAAGAACACAAAGTGATGGACTTGCTTGAAGCAAGAGGGATTCATCAATCTGTGATGGAGTTGAATGATTATGCTCCTGAGATTGTCATAGAATTCTACCTGAATCTCTCCAAGTGGATTAGAGATTACAAATCTCCAAAGTATGGAAAAGCTGGGATGAGGGGGAGAGTATTCAATATTGAACCCCACATTATCAATAAGATTTGGGGATTTCCACTTGTTGAAGAATCTGAGGACCCTTATCACAATGACGTGATTGAAGATTTGACAGGAGGGTTGGTCAGAGTCTGGAAAGATGCTCTGCCAACTACAAAACTCACTTCCCTTAGTGCTATCTTACACAAGATTGCATGCTTCAACTGGTTGCCAAGTAATAATGTTACTGTACTAACTAAGGAATCTGCAATCTTAGTGTACAAGATCAAGAATGGGCTAGCAGTGAATATGGGGGAGAGGATTTTGAAGTCAATGTATGAAGTTGCTGGTAGGAAGAATGGCATGCTGCCTTTTCCCTCACTCATCTGCAAAATCCTTCTCAAACAAGGATTGAAGACAAGTGCAAAAGTAGGATGGAAGAAGAATGATACAGAACTTACAATCCTTCCAAGTTACTTGTCTGGTTCAAGAGTGAGAGATCTTCCTTGGAACCCAAAAGGTGTGTCAGACCAAGCAAAGAGAAGAAGAAGAATCAGGAGTTTGCTGGAACTTCAGTGCCTATGTCTAAAGATGAAGAATGCATGGTCATAACCTCAACTTTTGTGGATCATCTGCTGAATTGGTTTATGGGGCATATTGCTGAAACTCAGAGGGAGATTGAAGATAATAAGAAGCATATCAAAGAGTTGGAGAACTTAGTAAAAAACTTGGAGAAACTCCCTTCTTCACAAAACAAGGGGAGAGTAGTTCCAATTTTTATTTTGGTTTTTTGGTTTTCTATTTTGTTTCTTTATCTGCTTGATAATTTTGTGTTTGCTGGTACATTATCTCTATGAGTTTTTATTTGATCTAGGATCTTGTTCCTTGTTATTACCTATGGTCTGTAACTCTAAGTATGACTACTGTTTGAACTGCTCTGTTGTTGTTGCTTATGAAAGCAATTTAGAACTGTTTTCTGTTTAACTTTTTATGCAGGAAACTCAATGGTTTCAATGTTGAGGCAACATTTATGAATGTTGAAGTTTGAGCATCTTTGATGTAGTGATGACCTTAATACTTGTCTTTGTAGTGATGTAGTTTAGTATTTTTCATTTGTTTCTTGTTGAAATTAATTTCTGGATATAACACTTGATTGGAACAAGTATTGGTTTTGTGAAGAAAAACAAAAAAAGGGAGATTGAAAGTGTAAGGTATTCTGGAATCAATGTTATGCGATGTTGGGACAACACTGAGGATAACATTGAAACCAGAGAACCTATACGAAACTGTTCTTTAACTACTTTATTTTAGTTTTACCTTTATTATTAATCAAGTTCCACGGTTTTAGTTGTTTATGTTTATGTCCAGGAAGGTATCTTAATCATAAGGAAGAGCTTTGGAAGATTCCTTACTTGAGGTTTCCATAATTCAAGTTGAGAAGAATAGTCAACTCAACACGGTTTCAAAAAAGGAAACAATTGGAGTTCCACTACAACTAGGATTCTTTCCAGGATTACTCCAAATTGAAGAAGATGTTCTTACCTTATAAGAACTCTTATAAAGGGAACAATTATTCAAGAAAGTGGCCGAGTTCAAAAGCAAGTCCAATTCAACAAGGAAATAACAAGAGTTACCAAAACCATGAACAACACACCTTGGAGTGCAAGTTTCAAGAAACCTATATATATGTGTTAAGTTCATCAAGATGATCACAAGAAAATAGTGTTAAATAATCCAAGAGACTAATTCTTTGTTGTATTGTCTTCGTCTTGCTTTTGCGAAGTTTTTGTATCAACTACTTTAAGTCTAATTCTTAGAAGTTAAGTAGTTCGTGCTTGTCTGCTTCGTTGAGTCCGATCAACAAAGAGCGTGGATGAATTGTTGTGAAGAACATTTTGTTAAAACCGTTTTCGGTTATTTCACCTAAGGCTAGGAAGTTTTTAATAATATTGAAAACTTCTAAAAATTATATCTTCTTGCGTTCTTTATTTCCGTTGCGTATTACTCTAATCAAGAAGATCATAGAAGAGTTAAGGCAACGGCAGCTTAACTCTCAAAGTTGTTGTGTCAATCCACGATCCGACAATTTCAGTATTCATGTAATCTAAGTATTATACACGATTAATGCTGGCAAATCACAATGCATAACATCTACTTAAACATGGATATTCTAACATCTACAACTCTAATGGAACCACATTGGCATTATGAATCCAATGAGAGCTAATCCTATTCATGCAACATATATAGAAAACCACATCTACGTCGTTATTCAAATAATAACTCAAATAGATAACACTGTTATATTCATAAATCTAAGCTACTCCTACTTAAACATGAACTAGTTTAACTACTCATAATCTCAAGTTCAATAGTAGATGGATCAAAGAACAAAATAATTAAAGACAAAATATTAGATAAACTCTTGAATATGATGGAATACGTATGCGCGTAATCTTCAAATCTCCTTTCTTTTACCTTCTTCTTCACAACTCTTGGATTTATGACTCTCAGACTAAAATATGTATTTCTCTAGAACTCTCTCTTCATCCCTCTCCTCAATGCAATACTCTACAATACTTTTCTAGCACATGTACCCTTTGTAACACATGTTTATAGCTAGGGTTCACCGATTCTTTCATAGTTTTTTTAGTTGTCGTAGGGTATAAGCTTCAATTGTAACTTGACAGTGTGTTTTTGAAGTTTTATCCCTCGTTTCGCGCTTGATCAGGTGCATATCACATGCCATCAATTGTTCAGGCGTATTTCACGCTTCTTCCAAGTAGGGGTGTACAAAAACCTGCTCACTCGCTCGACCCGTTCGCACCCGCCTGTGCTCACCCGCACCCGCCATGATTTTATTCTTTCGTACATTTAGGTGGGTTGGTTTTTTGTCAACCCGCTCAATGTCGATTGGGTGGTGGGTTTACCTTGTCACCCGCCAGCCACCCGCACATTTGTTTACTATAAGAATTCAAAGTTACCTATCAAACTTATTTTACAAAAAAAAAAAAGATTTCTTTAGTGTGAATTGTTAATTCTCATCACTTTTAAGAGATGAAAACTACTATGAATATATTTACTTTATGTTAATGAGAGTGTTGTTTTATAATTTAGGCCTAATATACCAATGGTTTTTTTCTTCAATTGCTAATGTAAATATCAATGTAAATATTTTAAAATGTCGGGTTTTGTTGTGGAAGATGTAGAGTCCTGAAGAGGTTTAATATTTGAAGGTAGCTCTTCTTATCTACTATAAATTTCGTTTTATATCCGTTCTAATTGTTTCCCGACAATATGTAAGGACATATTAGTAAAATTATTTTGGCGGATGAGATGATAACCTAGTTCTTTGGCATCACTCGGAGCAGTAAAAACAGGACGACATGTTATAATATGATCTTTGACCATAACCCAGATTCCTCGAGAGGAGGATATTCAAGGGAAATTTGTGAACCATCAGATTTTGTCCATTTACGACGGTACAGAAAGATGAGTCTGAATCAGGATATGGTGTTATTCTTAAACAGATAATTGATAACCATTCCAAACCATCTTTTAATTTCATAAAAACCGAGAAGTGTGTAATAAATATAACCAATCTATATTTCCTACAACTAAAGGACTTCGACACGTTGTAACAGGTTCTTTGAGTTTTTAGCATGGATTTCCGTTGTCTGATCCAAGTTGTAAGATAATTAGAAGTATAATTATGAACACGATTTTTGGAAATATGGCCTCTTCCTCCACATCATCAAAGTACAGTGAAAATTGTAATGTTATTTCTAGAACTGAAAACACATGGAAAGATAAAGATCTATTTAATTGGAAACCCCCAAATATCGATAAAAGTACTATTTATAGAAAGTCTTTATTATACTTTAGATCTGCTTATACTATTAAGATTGAAGAACAAGTTTTACCTCTTATAAGTGATCAACAAACTCTTCATTTTTTTTCTAAAACATCTGTCAATAGACACCTCAACAATAATTATAATTTTTTACATATTGGTCTTGTTCATGTTGCTATCAAACCTCTCACTAGAGATGGTTTAGATACCAGCATATTTGTCGCCTTAAGGGGCGGAAGACATCTTAATTTCCATGATTCCTTACTTGGCTTAGTTGAAACTAGTCTTTGTAATGGACCAATTTATTTTAACTTTTATCCTAACTTTACCATTTCTCTAAATGACCCTCACATCATGGATATCTTAACACTCAATGTTAAGACTCATAATTATAAAATGAAGCACAAGTCTCATATTTATGAAATATTCATAGAATACATTACAAAGTTATGAATACAGGATTAAACGTAAGAGCTATTTACAATGAAAAACCTTCTGGTCAAACTATTTGCTGGGAAATAAATCGAAATCCAGTCAGATAGTCCCTAAGACTATAGAATGGAAAAATATTAATCTCCCTGAATCTTGACTTTTACCATATGGATCTATCCCTAGAACCCAACCTATAGAAAACACTGATATTGAACAAACTATTCAACACACTGAAAGTGCTGTTGATATTAAGTTCAATAGGCAACAATCTGCAAGATTCCATGATTACGAATCTTTCGAACTTCCTCTCGCACTAGCCCGAGGAGAAAATCTTATAGTATCCCTAAAAGATTGAGACAAAGTTCTCAAGGAGTTAGAGTTGAGACCAATTATGCCCAACCAATTTATGAACAATTTGACCACGATGATTTGAAAAAACCATCTTCCCCTGATTCTTCACAAATCTTTGTTTTAACTAGAGATTTCAACATTGATAAGGATTGT
The DNA here is from genome assembly GCA_948329865.1 of Linaria vulgaris. Classification (NCBI taxonomy): domain Eukaryota; kingdom Viridiplantae; phylum Streptophyta; class Magnoliopsida; order Lamiales; family Plantaginaceae; genus Linaria; species Linaria vulgaris. Next base: position 53,667,323 of record OX415249.1, on the reverse strand, counting down.
TTGAAAACTGATTTTCTTTGTAAAAATAATAAAACCAATAGAAAATGGTTTATTAAAACTTTTTCCACTGACCGAAGAAATAACATTCGTGTCGAATGGTATAACTACATGGAACAAAGTAATCAAAATATTCCATTTTTTACTTATTTCTTCGGGAAATATGGTAACGACAAATTGATGGTTATCCAAAAGATAAGTCTTAAATGGACAAAATCTGATGGTTCACAAATTTTCCTTGAATATCCTCCTCTCGAGGAACTTGGGGTTATGGTCAAAGATCATATTATAACATGTCGTCCTGTTTTTACTACTCTAAGTGATGCCAAAGAACCAGGTTATCATCTCATCCGCCAAAATAATTTTACTAATATGTCCTTACATATTGTCGGGAAACAATTAGAACGGATAGAAAACAAAATTGATAGTAGACAAGAAGAGCTACCTTCAAATATTAAACCTTTTCAGGGGTCTACATCTTCCACTACCAAACTGATATTTTAAAATTTCCTTTTAAAATAAATGAACATAAACCAAAACTTCAGAATAATGAACTTCTTGTAAGAATTCATACTCGACTTGAGGACTTAAGTATTAATAAAATTAATACCCTAAGTCATTCGAGTTATTATTCTAAAAGTGAGTATGAGACACCCGATGTTAATGTTTTAAATCCTATCACAAAAGTGGAAGGTGTCTCAAAAAATTTCTATCCAAGACCTACGTTGCCTGATGTACAATTTGAAGAAACTCACCAACAAAAAAAACTTTAATGGTTCCGCTATTTATGAATGGAACATTGATGGATTAGCAGAATACCAAATCCTTAATTTATGCAAACAAATGGCTATTGTTGCTAATAAGGAAGCATCTAAGACTTCTGAAATTGATGCAACTCAAAACCTAATCTTAGGTTTTAATGGCCAATTAAAAGGGTGGTGGGATAATGTTTTAACCATCGAAACAAAAGAAAGAATACTCCAAAGTATAAAGAAGGATGATGAAGGAAATCCTATTCTTGATATACAAAATAATACTATCCCTAACGCGGTCTCTTGTCTTATTTATACTATTGTTGTTAACTTTGTTGGAAGCCCCCAAATTTACCAAGAAAGGAATACTGAGATACTACAAAATCTAAAATATCGCCGTTTACAAGATTTCAGATGGTACAAAGATGTTTTTCTCACTAAAGTCTTTGAAAGAAACGATCCCAATAACTACTATTGGAAAGAAAAATTTGTTTCTGGTTTACCAAAGCTCTTTGGAGAGAAGGTTAGATATAAAATAAAAACTACACAACAAGACATATCTGATTTATCATAATGAGAAATTATTAATCATATTAATATTACGGCTCTTCAATTATGCAATGATTTGAAACTCAAGTCACAATTAAAGACTCAAAATAATATTAACAGAAAAGAGCTTGGGAACTGGTGTGAACCATTCAGATTTGAAAAGTTCAAACCACCAGTTAGCCAAAAATTTCACAGAACCCATCACCATAAGAATTCTCACCACACATACAAACGACCAAATTTTAGAAATAAAAATTACTCGTTTAAAAAACCTTTTAAAAAGAATAATGACTATCACAAAACCCCTATAGATAAAATTATTTGTCATAGGTGCAAGAAACTTGGGCACTATGCAAATACTTACAGAGTTATGAATAAAGTTTTGTCTCTAGAGATTGAAGATGATTTAAAAGAAACTTTAATAAATCTCATCGAACAAATAAATCCTGAAAAAGAAAGTGTGGAGAGTCAATTCTCAGATAATGAAATTGACTTAAACCAGGTAAGGACTGATTATGAGGAATCTTCTGATTCATCAAAAGATGAATCAAAAATGTGCTTGCAAACCAGATATGATGGTTTGTAGTTATGATAAAAAAATAAATGTTCTAACTAAAGATAATCAATATGAACTAATATTTGAAATGCTTGAAAAAGTTAAAGATCCTACCCAAAACTTATACTTGAATAAGCTAAAATATATGATAACAAACAAAGGAGAAACATCTCAACCTACTAAAACTCATAAGATGGAATTCAAAGATATTATAAAATCTTTTAATTCTTCTAAAAATAGTAAGCTTACTATTAATGACTTACAAAGTGAAATAAATGAGCTAAAGAGAGAAATAAAATAAATTGAGATAAATCATGATAAAATCCAACAAGATCTTTTGATCATAAGAATTAAAGATCACATAAATGAAGAAGCTAACCAAAATGATGAAGATAACGAAGAAGAAAATTCATTTGTCAATGTTATTAGTCGAGTATCATTTCAGAAATGGCTCGTCCAAGTCACGATTGTAATCGAAGACTTTAAGTTACAGACCATTGCTCTTATGGATTCTGGGGCAGATATGAATTGCATTAAAGAAGGACTTGTCCCGACTAAATATTTTGAAAAAAGAAAAGAAAGATTGTCCGCTGCTAACCACAATCGGTTACAAATAAATTACGAACTATCTAATACTCATATTTGCAATGATGGCGTATGCTTCAAAACTTTTTTCGTCCTTGTTAAAGACCTTAATGCTGTTGTCATCCTTGGTAGCCCCTTCATTCAAATGCTTTATCCTATTAAAGTAGATATTTCAGGTATCAGAACCACTGTTCTCGGCATAAAAGTCCTTTTTAAGTTTCTATTTCCCATCTCCCAGAGAGATGTTAATACCCTACAAATTGCGGGAATTTACAGGAGTAATCCAGAAAAAAAAAAACAAATACTTTTCCTCAAAAGAGAAGTTGATAACATGCAAACTGTAGGAATTTACAGAAGTAACCTAGCAAATAAACAAAAACAAATACTTTTCCTCAAAGAAGAAATCAGTTATAAAAGAATACAAGAGCAAATACAGGATAGAAATTTTCAACATAAAGTTATTGATTTCCAGAATAACATGGAAAAATAAATATGTTCAGAATTACCTAATGCCTTTTGGGATAGTAGGAGACATTCTGTAACACTTCCTTATGAAAAAGGTTTTGATGAGAAAATTATTCCCACTAAGGCAATGCCTATTCAAATGAATCAAGAGGCCCTAGAGCATTGCAAAAAAGAAATCAAAGATTTATTAGACAAATAAATTGTTTGACCTAGTAAATCTCCATGGTCATGCTCTGCCTTTTATGTACAGAAAAATGCAGAGTTAAAACGTGGTACTCCCAGACTTGTCAAAAATTACAAACCTCTAAACAAGATTTTACAGTGGATAAGGTACCCTATTCCCAATAAATTGCGACTTACTAAAAACGCTTTACGATGCTAAAGTCTTTTCCAAATTTGACATGAAATCAGGATTTTGGCAAATACAAATTGCTGAAAAAAACAAATACAAAACAGACTTCACGGTCCCTTTCGGACAATTTGAATGGAATGTAATGCCATTTGGATTAAAAATGCTCCTTCCGAATTTCAAAAAATTATGAATGATATTTACACCTTATACAAATTCTCTTTAGTCAAAGTATTGACCAACATTGGAAACACCTAAACATATTCCTAAAAATAATAAAATAAAATGATTTAGTTGTTTCTGCAAAAAAGATTAAGTTATTTCAAACAAATATTCGCTTTTTAGGGCATCAAATTAGTGAAGGAACTATAGTTCCTATCCAGACATCTCTCGAATTTGGGGACAAATTTCCAGATGAAATTAGAGATAAAACCCAATTAGGACGAAATATTAAAAATGCCCGCTAACTTTAAAAAAAAAGTTAAAATGCCCGATATCTTTTAAAAAATCTTGCAAAAATGCCCGATGGCCTTATTCGGGCTAAATCTGCCTACGTGGCGGTACAGTGACTGCCATATCAATAAAGAGCCCTGCCACGTCATATTTTCAGCCAAAAAATATTTTTTAAAGTAACCCTTCTAATTTTAAATATTATATTTGCGCCCCATAGTAAATTACACTTTGCACCCCAAATATGTATGTATATATATAATAATAATAAAGATATATATAACTATTTATAAAAATATCAAACATATATAAAAATAATAATAAAAAACATATATATATAAATAATAATAAGAATAATAAACATATATATAAATATAATATATATAAACATATATGTAACTATTTTGTAAAAATAATATATATATTAATAATAATAATAGTAATAAACAAATGTAAAAATATCTTAATAATATAAACATATATATAACTATTTTGTAAAAATAATAAATATATATATATATAATAAACATTTATATATAAATAATAATAATAAACATTTTAATAATATAAAAAACACAAAAATAAAAAATAAAAAAAATCATCTTCTTCTTCAGCCGCACTCCCCCTCCCCCCCCCCCCCCCCCCCCCCCCCGCGCCGGACCACCACCACCACCATCTTCATCACCACCAATGGCTGCCCCCCCACCCCTCGCGCCGGTCGCGACCACCACCACCACCACCTGCAACACCACCACCACCACTGGGTGCCCCATCACGCCCCCCCCCCCCCCCCCCCCCCCCCCCCCCCGCGGGTCGCGACCACCACCAGTCAATTCGACCACCAGTCCAGCACCTGCAACACCACCACCACTCAATTACACTTCCTATGGTTTGGGTAGCGTGTGGCTGGCTGAGTGTTCTCCATCTCGCGCATTGTGTTCAGTTAGGCGCCCGGCAAGCGCAATGATGAAAGTTAACTCGATTCTGTTTTCATGTCTTATTCTTTTCATTCCTTAAAAATCAGAATTCTACACAATCTTTAACTCTTCATCATCTACATGTTAAAAAAAATAAAGAAATAAATAAATAGCTTGGGCTACCTCCCAAGAAGTGATTAACTTTTCGTCATTTAGCTTGACGTGATTGATGAATTCAGTAAGGTTTGAATAATTTGATGAGACCTTAATTGATGAAAGATGTTAATGTATCAGCTCTATGTGGTTTTCTCACCGTCTTCCAATCATGACTTTTCTGCGTAACTTCATTCTCCGGAAGCATATGTTTTCCCCCAAGGTTTGTACACAACTCTCTACCTTTTGCCTTCCTATGAGGTGGTTCACGATTCCGTGTTGTAGCCCTTTGGATGTCATCATTATGGCTTCGACAATTAGAGTTGTTTTCTTTCCCTTTGTTTTTTGATGATTTGGCTCACTTCTTCACCTTGTATCTTTATATATATTTGTGTTGAGGCTCCGACATACTTGCTTATTTTCTTCTTTTTTAACTTTTTGTGTGCTGGCTCACGTCTTCCACGTCCCAATTGCAAGTGTAGTTTCAGTTTCAGCACATTGGATAATACAATTTTTGACTTCGTTCAATGCTATCATGCCTTCAATTGGTGGGATCAGCTCTTGACAACTCACATGTATCTCTACTTCCTCTTCTTGTGCATCAGCGACTTGTAATGGACCAAGCTCTTCCATTATAAGAGAGTCGGTGTGTAAGTGCTCTTCGTGATTCTCTAATGTTGTTCTTAACTACCTCCACCTTCTTCTCCGAGACTCGTTCTTCTATTTTCTTTATTAATACTTCTTTGCTCCCTTTGGCTTCAACCTTAATTGGAGCTATTTCTACTTGTGGGTCCTCCTTGTGTTGCTCGGTGTGGCACAAATATTGCTCCGTGTGGCACATTAAAATTTTACCCATTTACATATTCTCTTCTTGTATGTGGCTTTCCAAATGGCGTATTCGTCTCTCATATACTTCTAGTACTATTTTTTTATGTGTCATCTTCAGCTTCAACGGCTTCTTTAGCGGCTACTTCTTCAAAACATTTTTATTTGCAAATTCCACTCTTCTTGCTCTCATTGTTCACGTCTTGCTAACATTTTTTTTACCTGTTTTCCTCAATACGGGTTTCCTGACCAAAAGATCTTTTTTGTCTTTTGTTGTTCGTAGTCTTTTAATTAAGCATGCTCAACCCTACTTTTCTCTCGCCACTGATAATTAGACAATTCTCTAAACTTTGCACCTTCTTTACTCAATAAGGTAAATGCATCACCTATATCATATACTTCCCAGTTAATCCCATTAAAATGAAATTTAATTGTATGAAAAATCTCCAATACTCGGCCATCGATGTTAGGCTCAAAGATATCTCCGACTTTCATTGAATGATCTCTCTTTTTTAGGGTTGATAGGCAAAGGATAAAAAGTGAAGTTTAATGTCTATGAGTAAAATACTACACTAAATCGTTAGTCCCCGGCAACAGCGTAAAAAACTTGATGCGTGTCGAGCGTGTGTAGTTTTTTTTTATGTATGCAATGAATAAGCTACGCCTACGTGTTCGAAAGTGCACTGTTAAGTAATAACAAAACAGGAAGTAATATTACGTCCTGAGTATCGGATTCCACAGAGAGTGTGTAATTATAGTCTTTGCTTCATATGCAATAAAAAAAGACCGAATTAACTACTACGATCTAGATTAACTAAGACGGTTTTGATTATAACTACGAAAACAATCAAATACAAGGATGTATCAAATCGATGCATTGTATTTGAAGATCGGTTTCATAATTATTCATTATGTGACTCATAAACAAACCACCAATTCCTTCTTTCCTAGTTTCATAATGATAAGCATATATGTGCTCAATGAAATAATGAATTTCTAGTGTTGCATTAGTGGCGCCTAAAGTTCCTTTGCCTCCTTTTAGGATCTACTCCGTTAGGTCATAAATTTAAAAGAATTCAAGTTTGAGAACCAAATTAACCTTCTCAAGTGTTAACTATTTTGAATTATCAAGATATAGATTCGTGTGATCTAGCTTATGCACGAGCGATGTTAGCCTACTTGCAGTGCATAAATGTAATATGTAGCATATAAAATGAATTACATCTAAACACATAAAACTCAACATAAATACAACTAAGTGTTTTGCATAAACATTCATTACTCCCTTTCTCCAAACAGAACAGAACATCGTAGTAAAAGATTATAGAAAAGATAAACCCTCAATGTTGGAGCGAATTTGCGTCTTTGTCTTCAGTCTCCATTGATATGCTTTATTCAGCTGGATCTTGGCTTGAATCATCTTATTCTAATAACTAAGGACTAATTTATGATCACAAGAGATAGATGGATGTGTGATGATGTTTGGAGATGATGGCGGCGGGGCGTAGGATGTGTTTAGGGCATGAAATGGCTTGAGATTTTTTTGAGATAAAGAAAAACGTGTAGCCCTAGTGTTATTTTAAGTTATCAGTGGCATTTGATGTGTTTCTTAGGGGTTTGGACAATTTTGGGCCTAGTGGGGCTCCTTCATCGAGTTGCTACATGCCGTGGCCTTGCTCGTGCACCGATCCAAGTGTTGGTCGCATTACTCTTGTTGCGCAGAGCTGGCATTGGTCGTGTCTCTAGTTTTTCTACGTTGCACGGATTTGGAGTCTTGGCTTTAACTTATTCTCTTGATTTCGAAATCGAGACCCGTTCTTTTTTGTTGGCACGATCTGTGATTTCTTCTCTACTACTGTCACAATAGCTAATGGATTCATTCTGTTTCTTCTCAAAGTGTAACTTTTGGCACTTTGGCTCTTTCTCCTTTGTTCTTTGCACGAATTACTCGTTGTTTCATCTACTAGACTCTTCATTTGATTCCCCTCTATAGCCTTGTAGGCATCCATTCTCTTTTAGCTCGTTGTTTTGCTATAATATTCTATTTTCACCAACAACCTCTTAAAACCTAAAAACGAAATTAAATAGACTCATTTTGTAAAGAATTCTCCATTTAACTCGTGATAATGGGTTCTAATAATAAGTACTTTAGACACTCATCACTATCCTCTCATTACAAGATAAAAAAGTTCTTAGAGATCCACTTTCATGAATTGAATATGGAAAAAAAGAAATAGAGAATAAAAGTGAAGTAGTTATATGTGAACCTCTACAATCTTATGAACTTTTCTGCAAATAAAACTTGCCCTTAGAATCCATGAACAACAGTTGCACACAACTGAGCACATGAGATATTTTATTACAATGCCTTGAATAATCTTTTGAATGCATTTCCTAATTCATATGTGTTGAAAAATTGATGTCTGTTTTTCTCAAGGAATAGCAAAGGTAGTTTGGAGGTATTCGATGAGTGTCCAAAACACACAATTTTAGTATGCTTTTTACTTGGTTTTTTGTCCAACTTAATAGCTTTTACTAATTTATGTTGTGTTTTGCTATTTTGTAGTTTTGAGTCGAGTCAAGGCAAAACAATAATTTTGGAGCGAAAAAAAGATCAAAGAAGGAATACTTGAGTTTACGGACAAAAATGAGACAAAACGGGTGATTGTTGTGTTCAGGCACTACTTGCACCACGTCACGCGAGCAATGCATTAATTATTGTCCTAATTTCAAGCACTAGCCGCTAAGGGAAGAGGCGCTATGAGCAAATGTTCAAGCGCTATGAGCACATGAACGACACAAACGAGGCGCTACTTATGCGCTAGCAAGATGCTAGTAGCGCGCGGACATGTGACTTGGCACGTGCGATCTGCCACATTTAACGCGTGAAATAATGGACGTAAAACCTAGGGTAACACTTTCGTGGAAGAAAACTATAAAAGAAAAGGAACGTTACTCGTCAAAACATGCAAGCGACTGAAACACAAAGAAAGTCTCGGAATACAGAAGTCCATAATTACTTATCATTCATTGGCATATTTTTAGTCTTAGAGTCATAAAGTCATGATATGGGAAGAAGAGGCGAAGCAAAGGAGACCTGGAGACCAAGAGGATTCATGTTGCAACGAATTTCAGAGTTCTTCTAATCTTTTTTCTTACTTATGTCATTCATTCATTCATATGTTGTTGAACTTGTGATTATGAGTAGATAAACTACTTCGTGTTTGGAATATGCGGTAACATGAATTTATGAATATGACTATTTAGTTTAATTGAGTATTTACTTTAGTCTTCACATGTTTAGATGATATTTGAGTATATGTTGCATGAATAGTATTAGTACACGTCGGAGTCACGGTGGCAATGTTGTTCTACCAGAATGTAGATGTTAGACTATGCGTCTTACCAGAAATTTATGCATTGTGATTTGCTAACGTGAATCGTGTATAGAATTAAATCCCACGAATATATCTTTACAAGTATGTTTGGTTAACACCACCGGATGAAAAATTGAACTTCACTTAGGTCTCTATTAAAGCTTATTGGCAACCAGAATTGTTTGACCTAACAATCTAGGTAATTAGAGAGGTTAAGAATTTAGGGCGCGGTTAATGCCGACGTTATATCATGTGTTGAACACGTTAGATCATGTGTTGAACACACCTAAAACTTGATAACCTAAATAAGCATAGGTAATGCCTGTTGTGAAACTAAACTATAAACCATTCATCATCCAGCTGAGTTACAACTCAATCAATCTTAAATTCGATGTTTATGGTTTCTGCATTCAAAACCAATCTCTTTCGCATCTTAGCATAGTAGTTAAGTTCTAGGTATAAATCGTAGAACATTATTTGTGGGATCGATACTTGGGACGTAATCTTACTTTCCATTTTATATTACTTGACCGTGCATTTGCGATCGTAAGCTTAGTATCATATTCGCACTTCATTCATCACACTAGACCCGCATATGGGTGGGAGCAGGACACCAATGTTCGGGATCCCGTCCCGTTCCTGCGGGAAGATGCATACGAGATTCCCGTATCTCGTGGGATAGGAAGGGGAATCGATTCCTGATTCTTGCGGGATACAATAATCACGTATTTTTCCAAAATGTATAGTTTTAGGGGGAGGGGGTTTAATAAATTAAGAAATTAAAGGGTAATTTTTATGATTCTTACTCATAATACCATTTCTCCTCTCTTTTTTTACTTTATCCCTCACTCTATACAACTACACACACTCTCTACACTACAAATGCATGCACGCCGACTTCTTCTCTTCTCATCTCACCGTCGCACCGCGAAACACCGTTAATTTTTTTTGTGCATGAACAGAAAGCCTAAAAGCGGGATCCCATTTTTCATGGGATGTCCTGCTTCCTACCCCTAACACGCATGCCACGCATCACACAGTACTAGAAATATTCTCCCAATGAGACACTTTTGGTAGAAGAATTTCATCACTCGACAACCACAAACATAAATGATCCTAACATGTTTAAGTTGGTGAAGACAACAAAAATTCTCAAATAGAAAGCAGGGGAAATGAAGCTTGCGGCCATAGTCGCAATGATCCAAAAACATAGACACAACGATTCACCACATCCAAGACACAACTATGATTTGGTATTAAATTATGAAAAATACTACTAAGACTTATAGAACTAATACCTTTAAACTCAAGTAAAAACTCATAGAATACTTAAATTCAAATAAAAACACTCACTAGTTATCAACCAAAAGAAAGTTTAAATAAATCGCTCACTTAAAATCAAGTATCAATGTTAGGCACAAAGACAAACCAAAATGGATAACAAACAAAAGTTATACAATAATCAAGAACATAAATATTACTCAATCTAAATCATGCGCTAACTGAAAATCATTTGTGTTTTGGTCTTTTACTTAGGAGCCATTTGATAGCCTATACTAGTCCCATATTAAAGGGTAGTACTTTGAATTTTATGCCTTATTACGAGATTTGGTAGGACTATTATAGATGCAGGTCAAGTGAATGTAATTCGGCCGACCCTTATTTTGTGGTATAATATAATCTGCCCATCCTTGGTAGATTTACATAATCTATCGAGGCCGGGATATAGAAATGGCTGTCAATCTAATCATGCAATTCACAATTGTAATATGCACCTATTATAATATGTGCTTAATCTGTACCTTCTTATTAAACCGCTCCTTAGTTGTTTAAGTTTTAAGGATTTGGTTTTTGACTCTTGTATCATTTAATTGACGATTCCTAATATTATTCTTTTAAATAAGGTTCATAACAAAAACATTTACAATATACAGATTTTTCTCAAACATGTCTAAAAAACTTTGCATACGATACTCCTAAGTATCTGACATGGTGTCAGAATTAGTTTTTAATTATTTTAGTAGAGATACGCAACGTGATGTGTATGAGACGTGTTGGAGGAGTGTCGGACGAGTGTTGGTATCGAGTATGTGTTAGCCACATACACACCTAATATGTTGGAGCGTCGATGCACCATAGTTTTAGAGTTTGACAACAACAAAGCAAGATCGGTGAGTTATTCATCTGATTGTGCAGCCCGCAACCTTGTCTTTTGGTTTGATACCACTTTTGTATCTATCTTGATGTTTAATACATGCTTGTTCGTCCAAGAGATGGCACCAAGCAAATTTAAAGTGAAAAACGTTATCTTTGAGGATAATGATTATTTGAACAAAGTGAAATGTCATGACCTCGACGAAAATGAATGCCACTCGAGGTACATGATAATCCAATGACATGGCTGATGAATGTCTAAAATATGATGTTATTATTCTTTTTACTTGTTCTTTTGCTCTACTTTGTAGCATTCCCAGTCGTATTTGTTTTGTTTTGTCATTTTGTAGTTTTGAGTTGAGTTGAGACTAAAAAAAATTAGAGCATGAAATGGAAGGAAGTACGATTACACGAGTTTAAGACTAAGGGAAAATGCACATGAGGCACCACGGCACAATGAAGTAGCATGACGGTGCAACAAGGAGGAGTGCAACCCTAATTCACGTAGCCATCAAGAGGAGCACAAGTCGCGATAAGCAACGCAACGCAAGTCGTGTCATGCAGGTCAGGGGTAGCGTGATCAGAGAGATGACGCAATGCAAGACGTAAATAAAGAGCAGCGCGTGGCACTTGGCGACAGAACGCAGCATGAGCAGGGCCAGAAACGCAACACGACTTGGAAAAAAAATGTTAAATCACAAAATTTAAGTGACGACTTAAGATCAACCCTAGGACAACACAACAAAGCTATAAAAGGTGGATTTGAACTAGGTCAAGACTTGTGTGATTTTGTGTGAAGAAGAAAGGAGGCAAATCGTGAAGAGATGGTATGAGAGAAAGACCAAATCAACTCAATCTTCCATAGTTTAGTCTTAGAGTCACGAGTCAAAAGTTGTGAAGAACAAGACAAACAAAGGAGATCAAAAGATTGAAAGCATTAACGTTCCACTTGTATCAAAGAGCTTTTGAAATCTTTGTATCTTTCATTATGTTGTTCTATTATTTAATTGTTGTCGACTTGAGATTTTGAGTAGTTAAACAACCCTGTATTTGGAGTATGGATTAGCTTAAATTTATGAATACGGGTCTTTGATTATTTGAGTAATTGTTTGAGTTACCAACGTGTTTATAATAATTTGTTTCATAGGATGCATGATAGATCTAGTTAATGTGAGATTTTGAGAAGCCAAAGTGTGGTGTTAGACTATGCGTGTTTGAAATGATTTTGTGACCCTGACCATCTAACGTGAATCGGTCTACAATTGTTACATCACACACATACGTATCTATAATATTTATGTTTTGTTAACACTAACAGAAGAGTAATTTGAACTTTCTTCTAAAACGATTGTCAACCGTGTTGTTTGTGCTAACGCTCTAGACCACTAGAGAATTAAGGATATATAGTACGGATAACTCTGATTGTAGGTCACACATTCATTAGATACAGAAGAACTAAATAAGACTCAATGAACATATATAGTTTGTCTAAAACTCAATAGGTCTGCCTAAGTAAAAATACAGTAAAATCGAAATGTGAATACATCTTTCACTCATCTGCTTTACAGCCATGATCATTCATCAATCAATGTTCTTCAATTCAGTCAATTAAAACAGCTTTGCAATTTACTTCCATATGCAGCTTTTGTTCTTGAAGCTTAATTCACCTTCTTGTTTTTGTCTTTACTTTTAAGTTGATTCTAGAAATGTAATCACCACCCTCTTGGAATTTGATATTTGAGATGAATTTACTTTTTTATTATTATTACTTTATAGGATAGTTATTATGGCCTATATCTTATAAACTATCCAACTTTGCCGCACATTATGTGGGGCGGTGGAAGTGGGGGACAACACCATAGTGTTGTCCCCTCACTTTTGTGAAATAATGGAGTTGTGGAATTGGTTTTCACACGGTTTCTTCCTTGTGAATTGCCTATAAATAGGCACTTCTTGTGTTGAAGAAATCATCCAACAATTCAGAGTTCTTTTGTAGTATAACTCTTATATTTCCTCTTGTAATATTTCTATATTTGTGTGAGGTGTATTCGGGGAGTGTTACGGGTATAAAGGCTCTGTGGGGATTGTTGGGTTGAGCGAGAAATTGTGTAGTTGTAACAAATTTCTACATAGTGTATTTTCGTTCGGGCCCCGTGGTTTTTTCTCCGGTTTTGGAGTTTCTACGTAAAATCCTTGTGTTGTTACGATCGTCATATTTTATTCGTATTTGCTTTGTATATCCACGATGGGCAAATCTTGGGGGTGCATATTTGTCGTCTCAAATACCTAACAAGTGGTATCAGAGCCCGGGTACTGCTGGAGGTGGAGCTTTTATTGGGGTGGAGTTCTGGTGTGATAGTAGTGTGAATAAGCGCTGATAAAGGCGGTTCTGTCAAAGGTAATTGGTTATTAAGCGGGACCGCTGTGACCCCACCAATTACCTGGGAACCTTGAAATCCTGTCTGGAAAGACGAGCTATCTCTTTCCGGGGGTTTACTTTGTGCTATTCGAATCTACTTGAAATTCACCAAGGCTCACTGGTGCAATGTCAGGAAGCAAGGGTACGAGTGCAGTAAGATTTGACGTTGAAAAATTTGACGGAAAAATCAACTTTGGCTTGTGGCAAGTTCAAGTCAGGGATGTGTTGATTCAGTCAGGGTTACACAAGGCTTTAAAAGGAAGGGTCGTTAAAGGTAGCAGCACTACTGGCACGAGTTCCGAAGCAGCTGGTATAAAAGCTGTGGTGGACGATGATGACTGGGAGGATCTAGATTTGCGAGCTGCGAGCGCAATTCGTCTGTGTCTGGCCAAAAACATTCTTGCGAACGTGCATGGAATTTCTTCGGCTAAGGGACTCTGGGAAAAATTAGAAGAGTTGTATCAGGCGAAGGGCGTGTCGAATCGCGTGTACCTAAAAGAGCAGTTTCACACACTGCGAATGGCGGAGGGTGCAAGTATCTCAGATCATCTGAGTGTTCTGAATGGAATCGTTGCTGAGCTTGAATCCATTGGAGTTGCAATTGATGAGGAGGATCAAGCCTTGAGACTCATCTGGTCTCTTCCAAGTTCGTACGAGCACATGAAACCGATATTGATTCATGGGAAAGAGAAAATTAATCTCTCTGAAGTTACGGGCAAGCTTCTGTTTGAAGAGAGGAGGCTTAGCGGGGGTAACAGTTCACATGTAAACAATGCATTGGTGTCTTACGATGGCAGGAAGACAGACTCTAGGAGGAAAGTGTGTTGGCGGTGTGGACAATCTGGCCACGTTAGAAGAAATTGTCTAACAAGGGGAGCCGGTTTGGCAAGTGGCTCCGAGGCATCAAAGGGAAACACTGGAGGAGATACTAACATTGCTTATTGTAGTGACTCTGAAGTTCTGTAAGCGGCATGCTCGTCCTGATGGCATGAGACCCTAAAAGTTGCCATGAGACATGACGTTAATGTTAGTGGGTCTAGTGTGCACACGGGCATTGCTTTTGGCGTTAATGCAAGGTGTGGTATATTCATGTCGGCGGGCTGATGACTTCCGGAGGAGCCAAAAGTGGAAGTTGCACCATCCTATCAGCAGGTTAATGTTCGACATGGGCCAAAAAGTGAAATTCTTGGAATTAGTTTATTCTGAGTGGTTATGCTTTATGGTGGAGCATGGTACTTCTAAAAGTACGACTGCGATTGCAGTGATAGCGGGAGCTATGGAGATCTCCTGAGGCAGAGTGGGTATGCGATTGCCCAAGGCCGAAGTGAAGATGATTTTGAAGACGCGATTAGTCACTAATAATCACATCTTCAAGGTGGAGATTGTGGGGCGGTGGAAGTGGAGGACAACACCATAGTGTTGTCCCCCCACTTTTGTGAAATAATGGAGTTGTGGAATTGGTTTTCACACGGTTTCTTCCTTGTGAATTGCCTATAAATAGGCACTTCTTGTGCTGAAGAAATCATCCAACAATTCAGAGTTCTTTTGTAGTATAACTCTTATATTTCCTCTTGTAATATTTCTATATTTGTGTGAGGTGTATTCGGGGAGTGTTACGGGTATAAAGGCTCTGTGGGGATCGTTGGGTTGAGCGAGAAATTGTGTAGTTGTAACAAATTTCTACATAGTGTATTTTCGTTCGGGCCCCGTGGTTTTTTCTCCGGTTTTGGAGTTTCTACGTAAAATCCTTGTGTTGTTACGATCGTCATATTTTATTCGTATTTGCTTTGTATATCCACGATGGGCAAATCTTGGGGGTGCATATTTGTCGTCTCAAATACCTAACACATTAATGGCTTTTGAAGGAACGTTTGTTCTGGGTAAGCCTTGTATTTATTTTAACTAATTGTAAACTCAAATTTATATCTATTTGCGTATTGCTTAGGTCATCATAAATGTGAACAACACGAGCGATCATCGTCCATTTCAGCATATCTATGCCATCTTGCATATCGAATGAAACTCTAGAAATAATCTCCAATTTTCTTCAATTTTTTCCTTCCCAAATTCTTTTGTACTTTCTGCAATCACTTGAAAAATCCAAAAACATAACATTCATTCTATATTTCACCAAATCTGTAAAATGACTACGACCCAAGTTCAAGTTTGATTGTCTAAAAGTATTCATCATAAATACATCAATTAATTGTTTCGAGAAAATGGTTTACAGACTCAGTATTGCCTGTTATGACCAAAAAGAGGTCTAAAGCACAGATCAATATTTTATTGATGGTTAAATACACATCCAACATCAATAATACATGTCCCAACCGCCCACTTAAAATAGATCAACATGTTGCTTTTTCTTCCATGTGAGCATGGACCCCATAGTTGCACTTATTGAAAATGAAACTCACCAATGAGGCTTTTTATCAACTCCTTCAGCATTCGGTGATGCACTGCTCTCACTTTTAACCTAAACCATATCGGCTATCACCGAACTTCTCAAATCAATGATCACAATAATAATAATAGATCATTTTACAATTTTTTTTATCAGAATTCAGAAGCAGCTATCCAATTACCAATACAACACTACACGCAAACTTAGCTACATCCATCAAACCTATCTGTTACACACACGATTCACTAACTAAAGAAGCTTGTAACAGAAGCTGAGAATCACTTTTGTCATTACTTTTTACATGACCCCATATATGCAACTAATTATTATTAATGTTTCCAAATGATGAAAAGTTACTCCTCAATCAATCTTTTTTGCTCTCCCCTGATCCACCCCTTATTAATTGTACAGTCAGGCCAGTGGATAATTCGGATTTGAAATACATATAGCAGCATTAGCATATGAAGCAAAAAAAAAATGCCAATAACAGAACAAAAGCTGATAAGAGATAACGACTTCATCCAGAAGAATAAGAAACAAAAGACATGTTTGCAAGAAAACAAATTAATTGTGAAGGCCATTTTGGCTCCACAAACTACAATTGAACAATATCCAAAGAATCGTGTCTTTTATATTTTGTCTATGAAAGAAAAATAGAAAAGAAGAGGAAAGTAAAAGAGACTGCTTTATTCTCTTCTTATACCAAATCAACCAAAAGCAAAGCAAAAAACAACAAGAGCATCAATGCACCACTTCCTTTTTCATCATCAACTATACAACCGCGGAATCACTCACCAAATTCCCTTTTGATCACAATGTAGCTGTAATGTAGAGTGAGTCAAGTCAGTGAGTCAATGAGTTGTAGCACCTTTGGACCTCTTCTTTGCCTCACTGTAAAGCACGACTCCCATTATAGTAACCCCGAATCCCGCCATCCCCATCACGGTCACCGGATTCCTAAAGATCAATACGGACACAACGGCAGCAACGGCCGCCTTGGCGTTACCCAAGACTTGCAGCGTCAATGCACTGGTGTGCTTTGTGACCAAGAAATTGGTTAAATTAACTAAATAAGCGACTGTGGCATTGCCAACCAGCAAGAACACCATAAATCCATCTCCCCTGCTCTTTTGGAGGGTGATAGCAAACACATTCCCCTCGATATACAGTGTAAACGGCAGCAAAATGATTGCCGCCATTGGAGCCATGTACAACAACAGGTTCATAGAATGCAATTTCTCGCCACCTTCGGAACTCAACAACAAGCCCTGAACCACAGACTTCAAGGCCCTGCCCGCGGTCGAGCCAACGCACATCAAGAACCCGAATAGATGGAACAGCGGCTCGCTGTTACTAGCCAACACAATGCCCAAAACCACGGGAAGTAGCGCGCAGTAAACCTCGGCGGACTCCTTCTTGCAGGTAATAACGAAAGCGAAGATTGCGGTGAAGAAGGGGGTGGTGGCCCCAATAGCCTGGTTAAAAGAGACGGGCAGGTACCGCAAAGAGGTATTGCCACAAACAACAGAGAAGCAGAATATGAAGCTCAATGCGAGGATCTTGAAAAACTGCCTGCGGCTGTGTATCTGCTGAAAGGGTACAATTTCGAGCCATTTAATGGCAATGGCGCTGTAAGAAGCGCAGGAGATCATGTGGAGCATAGTCAAGAAGATGGGGTACTTGTAGCCGTAAAAGCTGAGCAAGTACTTGTTCAGCAAGAGGACACCAATGTTTGACAAGTACCATGATGCAATAATGGCGGCTGTAACAATGCTTCGTTGCTGCTGGTGTCGGATATCGGCAGTTGGGGTGACTGGAATGTCTAATAACAGTTGCTGGTCGTTGTTGCTGTTGTTGGGTTCCAAACGAGGGTTGCTGCCTCTTCTTGTTGTCCATGACTGTGCCTCCACCATTATATACAAAAATGGCTTGCTTGAACTCTCTTTCTAACTATAAATGTGTGTGTGTGTGTTAGTTAGTTAGTTAGTTAAAAAGGACACAGATTTTGTAGTGTATTGAGGAGAGATCTGGGTGGGGTGGGAGGAGATAAGAAGAGTAACAGGGCTAGTGTTAGTGTGTGTGCGCTTTTGCGGGCAATGGAAGTAAAGAGAGAGAAGGAGAGAGAGAGATCTGATAAAGAGATATTGAGATGGTTGGATTTGGATGAATGGTGGGGATCCCATCTAGATTTGTATATCAAGAAAAACACTGGGACTGCTACTAATTAACTAATTTGTTATTATATTCAAGTTAAATTACACCATTAAATTTCTCGTGGTGGGTGGGGGGGCCCTAGGACTGTCGGTTTACTTAATTCACGTACTCTTTCATTCATGTATGGTCATATTTTTATATGTTATACATATACATATATACTGTGACACCCTTTGATGTGATTGTTATTTTATGAAATATACGTGTGTATCTTCTGTTTCGATGAATATGTCATTGCTGTGCGGGTTCCTGGTTCTGTGATTATTTATGGTAAAAATATTAGTAAGATAATGTTATTGTAGGTGTGAATGAATGAAAAGCTTTTTGTGTTCGGAGTGGCCATACTACGTTAGGGACCAATGAGACGCGTTCGGGACATTCTTTGATTTTCGTGCCAAATTATTTGTGGCCGAGAGATTCTTTGCAACTATCACTTATAGTTATTAATTTACAAGAAAAAAATAAAAAATGTATTTTGTCATGTGCCACAAGCAGTATCCGAGATTTATTACATTCCTATCTTATCTGTCATATATTCGAGTTTAGGCTTGTCAATAAAAGTAATTACTATTTACTAATTACTAATGAAATAGCCTTACCGTCAATTAAACGACCCAAAATGCCCTCAAACTTTCTTAACCCTCCGTCAATGTCCCGGACATCAGAACCACCTCCACCACCACCACAAATGTCGCCCGACTTTCTTGCACCTTCGAAAGACATCAGAACCACCACCACCACCACAGAGGTCGCCCGACTTTCATGCACCTTCTAATTCGACTGATACTACCGGGCAACCGCCGCATACTGTTCCTCTGGCTCAAGAAACGCGCGGCCCTACTAATAGCTATAGAACTCGCTTGCTTTCCTCGACCAAACACCTCTTCTTCCTCACTTGGCTCCAAGCCCTTGAAGGACAACCAGATGAAGTGGTTATGAATCCATCTCCAGAGGAAGAGATGACTGACACATGCCCCTGCAACACCTTTAGTCCTAGAGAGATGCGTCGATTGAGTGAACCATGGAAAATGACAGTTATTGTCCAACTCGTGGGCACATCTAGGACCATCCCCGACATGGCTGCGAAACTCCAGTGCCTCTGGAAGTTTTCTCAACCAGTGAATCTCACCGAAATGGGATAGGGAGCCTACCTCGTGCGATTGACTAACCCCAGAGACTATTCCATCGCACTTGTAGGGGGGCTTGTTTCCCCTTCAATCATTATCTGGCGGTCTGCCAATGGCGCCCAATGTTTTTTGTCTCTGAAGCCATGCCCTACAAGGTATGTACCTGAATTCAGCTCCTCGGCCTCCCTATAGAATTATATGGCTTCGAGGCACTATTCTGCAATGTGGGACTCTTTGGGCGGCATATCAAAATTCATGCACACACTGCATCGCGGGAACGGGCACGATATTCTCGTATCTATGTCAAGATTACACCTTTGCTCCCCCCCCCCCCCCTCAAGGAAGTCGAGTATGGAGTCAAGGTTGCCTTTTGCCATAATTGCGGACGTCTAGGCCACAACAACATGAGCTGCATTGAAAAAGGAGACCAACCGGGAAGGGGAACGCCATCATAGGGGGGCCAAGGTGGTTTGGTGGGTCCCACAGTGCAACTGGGTAATCCAGAAACCACAAACCCCCTTAGAGCACAATGCCAGACAGCGAATGTTGACAAGGCCCAAGGACACAACATTGCCTCGAGCCCAAAGCCGCAGCCCCACGTCTGGTTGCGTCAAAGCCCATCTACCCCCCCCCCCACAAAGCAAACGCAATACAATGGCCCTGAAGTTACGAATGCAACAATCCTCCAAGCACCCGATCGGAGTTTGTTACAAACCGTCAACGGCAACAGCCTACCGTTAACTCTAGAATCGCGTCTCAAAATGCATGCCCACCGGCAAAGCCCAAAAGGCCAGGATCGAGACCAAATAACATCAGGAATGGGCGCGTTTCCCAAGGCATGAAGACGTGTAACAATGACTTGGCGGAGTACATCGCCACGTCATTGGTCCATGGCCCTGCAGCGCAATGTGGTGCCACGGTGGCACATGAAAGCCAAGTGGCGGATGAACCCACCACTTGGCACCAAGTGGTGACACATCTTGCCACGCATGCCGCGTGGCAAGATAGAGGGTTGGTGGCAGACTTATACGCCACGCAACCCCACGTTGGGGTGCCATGTGGCCCATTGGGGCCGCGCCTCCAGCCCTTCACAACACCCCATTTACCCCTACCCCCTACCCCCCCCCCCCCCCCAATTTTCCTTCTCATTCTCACTCAAATACTCCGACCACCTCACGCCCCCCTTCCTAACTCTTACACACTTAACCCCCATGCCAACAACCTCTGCCACCAACATAGCGCCCCCCCCTCCCCCCATTCACCCCCCATCCCCCATATTACCACGCTACCACCTCCCCTTGAACAAAACATGCCTCGTCCCACACACACCACACCCGTAGCCTCTCCATCATCAACCAAAAATCCCGCCTACTCCTCATAGTTCCTCTGATTCGAGTATAAGGGTCCTACGAGCGAACGAGTCCCCACTCAAAATATCAAGCTTAGAGGAACTAATGTGCCAAGTGGGAAATCGATGGCTCATAATAGTGATAAGCTACCCCGATCGCGCATACGAGGGTCGTCCACATAAGGTATGGCTGATAACCACCCCTATAGACCATGCGGAAAGCTTAGCGACAGGGGAACATCTATCCAAAGAAGGTTCCAACCGCCTCAGAAAGCCAATGCACCTACGCTACCGACGACACCCTCTCCGGGCTTATAGGACCTCATATCGGGCAGAAGTGACTTCCAACGAAGGGTCTCTACAGTATGCACATTCCCACTAGGCATGATGAGGGCTTTGAGACCCCACATCATACAGGATTCGCTAGTCGCAGAAACGCGCTACCGCTTTCAAACTGGGATAGAGGCACTACAGGATCTGCCCCTTATATTGCCACTTTCAGACCCAGTTATCAGGGTTTTCAAAATCTCGAACCACCAGCCAGGGGTTATCTTCTCGATGACACAACTACATACCTCTCAATACGAGGGCAGGGGCACTCTCTTCAGCTTCTTGCTCGTCACCACTACCTCAAACTTATAGTACCTCTTGTATGTACTGCTCCCAAGAAATGACTCATTGGGCCTACATAGAGCAATGGCTGCAAACAAAGCAGAACCAGTAGAGATGTCATTCTAAATTTCGATGAGGATAGTCTATTAGAATGTTAGAGGAGCGAAATGGGGCATATCCTTCCCAGATGCACGATCACCGATACGGTTGCTCAATCCCACCATTTTGATCATGTTGGAAACATGATGCAGGGAGGAACGCCGCGCTAGAGAAACCTGGGACCAGTTGTCCTTTGATGGCTGGTACAATGTAGTGCCCATAGGGTACTCAGGAGGAGTTTGGGTGTTATATCATCAACATCAAGTCATGGTCCAGTTCCTCTCCTCGGAGACTCGCAGAATCCATATAGAAGTTATCTTCCATTTTCAACCACCCGTTGTCTTGCCCAAAAAGAGCTCTACTAGGCACAATGCTCTCTTGAATGCTGAATTGCAGGCGGGGACAGTAACACGAAATACTACCATGCGTACGCGTCCCACCGAAGGCGATAGAACACGATCTAGGGAATTCTAACTGCTCAGCAAAACTGGGTCCACACCACAAGGGAAATTGTGCAAGAGCTGTACCTCTTTTTTCCAATAGGCTAACCCAAAACCCCCACCCTCCCCTAACAAAACCCTATCGTCCACCCTTCTCAAGCTGGACCCCCGCCTTATTCCCTCTCTAACTCACACGACGGATGACGAAGAAATTTTTAGAGCTTTATTTAGCATTTGAGCGACCAAAGCACCGGGGCTGGATGGTCTCGATGGGTATTTCTTCCAGCATTATTGGGATCGAGTCCACTCTCACATCACAACCCTGGTACAAGACTTCCTCTCCACTTATCAGATGCCTTCCTACATTAACCAAACCACCATTGTGCTCCTCCCTAAACGGGACCAAC
Organism: Linaria vulgaris; assembly: GCA_948329865.1. NCBI lineage: Eukaryota > Viridiplantae > Streptophyta > Magnoliopsida > Lamiales > Plantaginaceae > Linaria > Linaria vulgaris. The sequence goes on along the minus strand of OX415249.1, from coordinate 53,645,124 downwards.
CACAATCCCCCCATCACTTTCGACCCATCAGCCTCTGTAATGTTAGCTGTAAGATCATCTCCAAACTTTTGGTGGCACGACTATAGCATGCAATGGACTCCCTTATTTCCCCGTACCAAAATGTCTTTGTACCCCGTCGGTCGATTAATGACAATGTGATGATTGCCCAAGAACTAATCCACACAATTAACAATCGAAGGACTGGTCGCAAAAGGCCTACTTTCCATTAAGATCGACCTTGTTAAGTCATACAACCATGTCAACTAGGCATTCATTGAATACACACTATGACAATTCCAATTCCCCCCGGCCACGTCACCTTGATCACGAAATGTGTCTGCTCAGTGGAGTACAATGTCTGGGTTACCAACACTCTTTCGCTGGGTTGATAGGCGGAAAGGGGCTTGCGGCATAGAGACCCCCTCTCCCCATACATTTTTATCCTCTACATGGAACTCCTAATAGCCGCATTTGTGTGTGCCACTGTAGATGGGAGATTTTGGACCGCACGCGCCAGTCGAGGTAGACCCCCCATTCTGATCCTTAGGTTCGCGGGTGACTGCTTCATCTTTTGTGAGGACCACCCGCGAACTCTTAACATTTTTCTTGAATTCTTCGAATCCTTCCATGCTCTAGCTGGCCCGGGAGTTAGCTACGAAAACTTCTGTGTGCTCTTCTCACCAAATATCCCCGGAAGGCGGCGAGTCGCAATCCTACGCCTCTTCCAGATGGAACTCATGACAAACCTTGATAAATACGTTGGTATTCTAATCTGGAAGGCTCTCTTTTGTCCTTACTTCTTTGACCATGTCATAAAACACTTTACCCACTATATAAGGCCATGGCATTCGCGATACTTATCATATGTTGACTAGGGCTGGGAACGGGATGGAATCCCATTCTACGGGATCCCGCGGCACGAGATCCAGCCTTGATGGGAAGGGGATTCTTGATCCCGTTCTCGTCCATGAGTCGACGGGATCCCGTCATGGAGGGATTCCCTCGCTGGAATCCCTCCATTTTCCAGTAGCCTCACAATCGGGTGTAATCCATAGGATCTAAAGCAAACACCCTGTGTTGGTGGTGGAAACTACCGAGTGTTGGTGGTGGCGCGGTGGCGGCGTGCGTGAGAGAGAGTGGAGAAGTGGTGGTTGTCTGTGTGCGGTGCGTGCGTGTTAGAGATGGAATACCACGGAGACGATTTGAGAGAGAGAGGAGAGAGAGTCGTCGCGGTGGAGCGGCGGCGACAATTTTAACAGAGTGAGTAGAGAGAGCGCAGGTCTGAGTTTTTGAGGAAGAGAGGTAAGAGTTGTGAGTAGGTTTTTAATTTGTGGTTGTAACGTATTTCTTTTCTTTTATTTTTGGCCCATAGAATTTCTTAAATTCTAAAACTATCCGAACTTCTTTTTTTTTTAACATATAACTCCCTTATATTAAAAAAATAAATTGAACATTCTGTTTTTGACGAGTTTCCCACCTCCTGCGGGAATCGAAAACAGACTCCCGTTCCCGACCCGGGGGCTTGCTGGGAAATATTGGGGTAGGAGTTTTTCCCGCGAGAAGGGTCGGGTAAGGTAAATTCCCTTACCCGTTCCCACCCCTAATGTTGGCCACCGCTTCCTCATTTAGACCACCCTCCAAACCATCCCGGGATACCAAATGAGTTTGTTGCACCTACCCCGATCCACACTGACTACCTTCACAAAAATGGCTAAATTCTTCATTTGGAATGTGGACGACCATAGTCACCATAAGGGCATGGTACCCTGGAGGACCGCTTGCACTCCCACCCGAATGGGTGGATTGGGCTTTCGCCACTTCGAGCAACTTGGTGATGCGTATATGCTCAAACTAGGATGACGCTTGATACAGGAACTGGATACCCTCTAGGCGCAAGTACTCAAAGTCAAGTACTTTCCGCAACATAGCCCATTCACGACCCTGATTTCTGCCAACTCTAGTCGTGCATAAAAATCCATTGTACGCCTATTCCTAGAGCTTCTAAAATCCAAGAGATGGATGGTGGGTAACGGGGTATCCATTAACTTTTGGCTCTCCCGTTGGTTGGGCCCGTTCGCCATATCGGAGTACGACTCGGCAATCCTCTCCACCTCTTTCATTTTATCGTGCACAGTCTCATCCACACACAAGGGGATTGGAATCTAACCTCGGTAGCCCCACTCGTGCCAACCTTGTACGGCGTCATATACCTATCCCCAACACATGCCCACAATGCGTTTTCGGGTTTGAAACAACGAGACCCCTCTTCACGGAGTGCCTGCATCTCACAAAGACATGGACTACTATTTCACATTTCGGCCATTCTTAGAAGGAAGATCACCCCATTGCTCACCTTAATTGCCTCCCTAATCCAAACACCACCCTCGTAGAGTGTCGGGCTATATGGCGCGCCAGAAACGAGTTTCTGTTTTAAGGCCACATCCTTTCTACGGAGCGCATATGTCACCGTATTAATCTAACATCAACAAAGTCTCCACGAGGACCTCCCCAAAACCCCCCAAAATGTCACAGGTTATACATCCACTGGATTCTGCCACCACGAGGTTTCTTCAAGCTGATACAGATGGCTCGACGCTGGGCAACCCTGGACCTTCCGATATTGGTGTCGTGATACAAGATTTTGCAGGTGACATAGTTGGTGCTTTTTTCGAATCGACAGACTGCAGCACCAACAATACAACATAAGTATGGGTTATTCACCATATAGTAATGCTCTCATTAGGCATTTCTATTCATGTAATTATAATTAAAATAAATTCAGAAGTCATGTTTGGTTGTCTAACCAGGAAATGAGGCCTAATAGCCTTGGTAGAGAGAAGAGTCCTTCTTTGTGATGTTCGAAGATTAGGAGGAAGTAGGCCCACCCTACGTTGTGTCATATGTATACCGAGAGGCAAACATGCTCGCAAATGTGCTGGCAAAAAAGGGAGCCAATCGAGCTTGTATGGATTGCCCCTGCAGCCGCCCTTTTGCGCTGCCTGATATGGTTGCCCGCTCGGATTGGACTCCTTTGCCTTGTGTGATATTACTTGTACATATACGAGACTCTCTCGCCAGCCCCGACCCTACACCCATGTTGTACATCTTTTGGCTTCGACTTAGTATATAAATAAAGTTGTTGTTGTTCAAAAAAAAATTACATGATTTAATTTTATTTTTAGAATTGATCCGGCTACTTTGTAGTAACTCGTAACATCATATAATATATAATGATGGTAGTCTAGGATGTTCACATTTTTCTTATTCTTTCTCAATCTTTAGTCTTTAGTGAGCTTTGTAGCATTTTTTTTGTTTATTTCTATCTTTCTTTTGTTTAGAAAGTTTGGAATCGAGTCGATGCAAAGGAATATTAAAGAATTAAGAAAGAAATACTAGTGCATGAAATTATCGGTACCGAGAAATGAGGCCACAATGAGCGAAAGGGTCAATCGGGAGAGCATTACTCGTGCCACCAAAGGGACAACATAAACCAGATGAGTGTTTCCTGCATCACTAAAAAGGGTGCTACTCGTGCAACACCCCATTGTAGTCGCCACAAAATATGGTGCAAACCACATAACATTAGGCGCAACTTGCGCCGGAGTCATAAAAGGGGGTATAGCGCGAGCAATGCCTAGTTGTGCCACGAGCATCGAGTTTAGAAAATCTAAGGTAACACGTTAATCTCAAAAACTAAGCTATGGAAACATGTCAATCTCAAAAAACTAAGCCATGGCAACACGTCAATTCCAAAGAAACTGTAAATAAGGCTCAATGCTACTACAGAAAAAAGATACATGAACCATCATGAGGACATTGTAAACCTAACATCCATACGTCCACGACCACTCATTAATCACTTGTCATCATCAAGAATGCTAGGTCTTAGTTACTTTTGGCAAAAGCCAGCATCCATCAAAAAGAGGCTAAGAAAAAAAGACGTAAATATCAAGATCATCGATGTTTCACTTAAATCAAGGATTTTCATATCTTTATTATTCATTTACGTTGTCTTTTCTATTTTATTGATTTTGGACTTAAGATGTTGAGTAGTTAAACGACTTTTTATTCATGGAGTAGTTACAGATTATGAATATGTTTATTTGATTTAATCTTGTTATTGTTGAGTCTTATACATGTTTAGATGTTATTCGTTTCACATGTTGCATGATAGGGTTCACCTTTTTTGGATTAACGATTCAGTAAACTAATATGTATTATTTGAATTAAGCATTAGGGATTTCGAGCACAACTCGTGTAGATCACACGAATATATTCTTTGCTAACTAATTTGGTTAGCACCAGGGTAAGGTAAATTGGATTCCACCTTTTTTCCCCTTACACTATTGACATCTAAGATTTTTCAACCTAACAGACTGAATCATTAAAGAGGCAAAGGATTTAGGAGTGCAAGTAACACCGACGAATATCAGGGTAATCTTTGAACACGTATACACTCAACCTGACTACGTGAGATTAGAGATGCATAAGTAGTTTTCCAAGGATCGATTAATTAGTTCGGTATTTTCTTATTGTTTCAATCAACCAACCAACTTCTAAATGAGATTAAAGAGGCGTAGGATTTCCACCACTCTAATAGACAGTCTTATTCAATATTTTCTTATTATTGCAATTATCCAACCAACTCTCTTTATTCATGCCTTTGCATGATCTTTAGAACTATAGATATTAATCTCACACTCTATGTGGGATACAATACTTGAAACGTAATATTCGGTGGTTCTTTGAACTCCTATCGTAGTCAATGCTCAAACGGCTAAAGATGAAGGTTCTCAACTCTAACTCAACTAAGCAACCTCCTCCACCATCCTTAACACCATATATACTCACCCACAACCATGTCTTTTAATTGTGTTGAATTAAAAAAATAAAAAAACTCTTTATTTTTATATGCTAAATTAAGTTGCAGTGACGAAAATCATGGTCGTCAACATTTAGGCGTGCATTGCTAAAATCGTAAATAACAAAGAAAATAATCAATTTTCGTTGCTGCAAATACCTGAAGTTGTCAGCAACTTTCCTCATATTCTATCCATACACATTCGCCTTTGATTCAAAATATATGAAGTCCTAAATTTTGTGCTTTGCATATTTCTTTATTTTGAAAAAGAAAAAAAAAATCTGACCGAAGGCTTCTAGTATGTAAAATTTTTCGTTGTTACATGAAAACCTCATAATATGTAAGAAACTAGCAAAGAAATCTTGGTTTCAAGGAGAACTGCTTTAATTAAGATTCGTAACAAATGAGGGTATGTTATTCATCAATCATATGATTTGTTTTTTGGAGAAGAAGATAAAATGGTCTACCATGACACATAATATAAGTTTGAGACGCAACTCTAGCGCGTGACAAATAATTTTGGGTTTTAGGGTGGTCGTTGCTTTTGACTGACACGCGAGTTTTTTCTTAATAAAAATAACACATGGAGTTTTCGACCTGATAACACAAGTTATTTGGGTTGGGTAATTCCATAATTATCTGAAAGATGTGGTTCCAAACGGAATTCTTGTGATTCGTAGAGAGAAAAGTTGTGAATATAATAAAGGCTTATACGAAGGACGTTTTCGGGTTATGAAGTCCCATTGTATGTAAAAATGATGCAATTACTGAATAATTAAAGAGGTATATTACTTATAGTGAATATTAAGTACAAGTGAGTTATGCGAATCTGAGTTGGTTACAATGAGGAATATTCTATCCTATTTTTAGGGTCCACGGGGAGTCGAGTGAACAACAACTTGTCCTTCATTAATGTAGAGGATTTGCGCTTATTAATGTATCTTCATAGAAGGATGAATCTGCTGACAGTATTTATTCTGGGTCACTTGTGACTTAGAGAGTATGCCAATAATGTCTGACGTTCTTTTATGGCACACGTGACTCCTCCGAGTGGGTTATTTAACGATTTTGACTACGTATGGATGATCCTTTGTATGGAACGAGTGATCTTATGATACTCTCCTTAGTCCTCCGATAGCCAGGGTGCTGACATGTATCTTTCACGAGGGGCCTTCAACGAGGCTATTTTCTCCGGGTATTCCGGTCCTTTCCTTACCCGGTGTATTTAGGCATTATCAGATGTCCACTAAGTTTTCTGGTTCCAGGTAGTCGAGGCAGGGGACTTGCTAGTAGTGTGTCTCTTGATCTTGTTTTTCCTTCGAAGGGTAGTACCAAGATAGAGGGATGGGCTTGTCCCAAGAGTGTGTCGCGTCCTTCATCTTAGAGGTCGGAGTTCTTCATGAATCTATGCTTCTATGAGACCATTTTTCATCCATCTATCATTTACCCTACAAAGTTAGGGAGATTAGTTCTGAAGGAACATGCAACAAGCATTATAAGGTGTTGCGCGATGTTTCTCCCTGCTCTTATCGCTGTGGGCAGTCCTGGTACTTTTATTTCAAGAGTTCCCTCCGGGCATTCATGGTGATTTTAGCTTTGTCCTCTTCCTGGGCTAACTTTCCATAGTGGTGACTATGGACTCAAAAAGTTTCCCTCGAGCCAGATGAGACCGCTATTCTCTCACCAACGGAGACCGTTCTGGGTGTTCTTAATTCAAAGGTTTAGGCCTTACGTGATGTGAGCCTAAATATTTTAAGATGGGGGAGAAAAGGTGTTTAGAACTAGATAAATGGTATTTCTAGACGTAAAATTTCTTGAGGTTAAATGTGTTCCAATGGCACAGGTATTTCTATCCTTCCATGTTATGAAGGATGTATGTGGCCAACTCGATGATTTTGACTATCTTGTATGGCCCCTCCCAAGCGGGATCCAACTTCACGATGGTTTTTTAAGCTTCTATTCTTTGTAACACAATGTCCCCTACTTGGTACAACAATGTGTGAATCCTCTGATTATACTGTCCCACCATTCTTGCTTTATAATTTTCAAACCGCACTGAAGCTCATGACCTTCGTTCGGATAGCAGGTCTAGTTGGAGGACTAGGTTGGATCCATTGTCAACCTTATTATACTCTTGTGTCCTCCAGCTAATCTGAACAACCTAGATCGGGATCACCACTTCGTGCTCGTACGCCCCTGAACGGTGTTTCTCTAGTGGTTGCCCTTGTTGTAGTATGATAGGCCCAGTGGACTTCCGAAAGTTCTTCAACCCACTTATTTTTTGTCGTATCAGCTGGCAGATAGCGTTTTAAGAGGGATATGTTGGTGACTTCCACCTGCCCGTTGGCTTAGGATATCCTACTGACGCGAACTGATGTTGCAGGTTCCACTTGTCACACCACTCGTCGAGTTGGTCAGATCATAATTGTAACCCGTTATCACTGGCCAGCCAACTAGCAGTAGCGATATGCCGAATCGACATATGATGTTCTTCCATAAAACGCCGATTACATTGACGTGGTGATTTTTACGAGGACCTTCGATTCCACCAATTTAGTGAAAGTAGTCTACTACAACAAGAAGGTACTGCCTTTGATGCTTGTCGTTTGCTAATGGCCCCACATTATCGATTCCCCATTTGTTAAACAAACATGGTATGGCGTTGGCTTTCGATGGTGTTGATGGCATGTGGTTGACCCGAGAATATCGTTGGCATTGTTTGCACGCTCTAACATTTTTCTCTGTGTAGCATTATTGTGGGCCACTAGAAACCTTGTCCAAATATTTTGACGGCCAAGTTGCGACTTCTAGAGTAGTTTCTATATCTCCCGTCGTGAGTTTCCTACTAGCTTTGAGGGCTTCTTTTTCCTTGAGACAACGTAGGTAGGGTTGGGAAAACCCCTTCTTATACAACACCCCGTCTTTAATGAAGAATTGGGCCGGTTTTTTCTTGACAACATCTCCGCTCTCCCATTTGCGAATGGTGCCTGGATTAAAGGTAATACGAAACAAAAAAAAAAAGAAGAAAACGAGCTCGAGGGCATACATTAGTTAGTTTTTCAATGAGTTGATCTTCTATGCTCGTATGAGAAACAAAAGTGAGATCTTTGGTGACTACATCTTAGAAAAAAATGAACATATATTGGAATACATTTTAGGGGAGAGTGCAAGACAAGACGAAGAGACAAGTAGGGTACCAATGTTGTTGCAGAACAGTCCACTTGGAGTGGAGCGAACCATGCAATTTAAAATAGGGGTTTTGAATCCAAAGAACTCCAGATTTTGTCATGGCCAACACGTGATACTCAACTTCAGTCCAGGACCATGCAACATCCCATACTTGTTTGTGACTAGGATATTAGATTAAACAACAAAAAGTATTATAAATGCAGAGGTGCAATAATGTGGTTCTCTAGCCTAATCAACATAATAAGTATGAAACATGTTGGAGGATTGTTTCTTGGATAGAAGGCCATGAGTGAGTGTGTCTTAGAGGTAGGTTTTACTTCTTCTTTATAACTAGTCCAATGATGCTCAATGACATCACATGATGAGAAAGAAGGGACAAGGGGTTCTTTGTAGCCATTTGAGTATCGACAGTTCGGTCCCATCCATGTTGTGTCGAGTCAAGGTGTAAATGCAGAGGTGCAATCACACGGTTCTCTGACCTAATCAACATAATAAGTATGAAACATGTTGGTGGATTGTTTCTTGGATAGAAGGCCATGAGTAAGTGTGCCTTAGAGGTAGGGAATTCTTTTCTTTATAACTAGTCCGATGATGCTCAATTCGGGAGGAGACTGATCGTGCAAGTCGATTGACAGCTAACGCTATATCAGACGATGTCAAATAAAGATAATAAAGTTACATGGGTTTGACGTTAAGCGGACATCACATGATGAGAAAGAAGGAACAAGGGGTTTGTTGTAGCCATTTTAGTATAGACAATACAGTCCCATCCATGTTCTGTCGAGTCAAGATGTAATGAACATACTTATGTTGATTGATAAATATTTTGTCAAAACAGGGAATAACTTTGATGCGCAAAAAATATGACCAAAGTCCCAAGACTTTGACAACAAATGAAGAACTAAGCTCTTAGGGGACACTAGACTAACACAAAGTAGTAGCCAGTGTACACTATGTCGTCAACTAAAACAAGAGGAATAAAGCAGATGGTGACGTGTTGGAGCATTAACAATGAGTTGTTCGATTATGAAGAAGTGAAGCCAAGAAGACGGGGAACATGTGTAAAGTAAAAAACAATTCTCGAGGAGCTTGTTGAAGGTTGTAAAATGATGATCATAGTCGACATGCATGAGATGGCCGAGCAGAAACAACAAAATGTGGTGGTTGTTGTATATGCACAACTTTAGTGAGACTCCGAACACGTTATTGGCATCAAGTTGGCAAATAGGCCAAACATTTGAAACAACTCGAGACAGAACTATGTGAAAAGTAATTGGCTTAAACACCACAACTTTCTGTTTTTAATCCCTAAACCCTAAACGCTACACGCATGATACCATATAACTTCTCATTCGGGATGGGTGTCTCGCCATGGAGATGCCAAATGGCAATCACACGTGGCTAAAAGTTACAAATGAAATAAACAATATTCGAGCCAAAACTAAAATTTGAGAGTGTTTATGCACTTTAACAAACTAAAATGGAGATAAGACTAAACTAAAGTTGCCAAGACAAGAAGTCATTTAGTTTGAAAGTTTAGTTCAAGATATTGGTTTTCTGTTATTTTCCTATTTCCTTGAGTATCGCGCCCCGAAAAATCCTCTCTCCAATTCAAGCACCAACAACACTTTATCTCGTTTTTTCATCTTACTGCCCCAACCAAAGGTAACAACAATTCAACTTATGCTTCAACTGTTCGATTAAATACCTGTGAGAGCGTATGTATGCCTTTCCTATTTGCTGTTTCCATCACCGATTATTGAAAGTTACGATTTATATATTTGACCGTTGAGTGCAAGAGTTTTTGTTTCCTTCAAGTTTGTGTGCTTTCTTTGTATTGATTGTTGAAATACATGGTCTGTAATTGGGGCATCAATTGAAGGACGATAGCTGGAAATTATATTATGTTATTATTGTACTTTGTGACAAGTTAATTAACTGTTAGTTCAAGTCGTTGTGCTTGAAGCGTCGTGTTTGTATATTAGCTGTTCCGATTTCTAGAGTTGGTTATCTATTAGGCCTGGCTCCATTGTTTTTGAGAGATGTCAACTTATCTGATGTCATTTATTTATCTGAAGAAAGATCATTTCTGTTGTTTTTTTGTTATGCGTTATATCGTAATCAGTGGTTTGTTTGCTGCCTATACATATTAGCTCTTGTAGTGAAATGTGCACCATGTTGCAGTTGAGATTGTAAAATGGCAAAGCAGCCTCAGTCTTTTTTCCTTGAAGAGTGGTTGCGGAGCGTAGCCTTTATCAGCAGCAACAAAACTGGTCCACTACATTCTTCTTCAACTTCATCTGCTCAAGCTATCATCCAAGCGTGGGCTGATCTTAGACACTCGCTTCAAAATCAGTCTTTCCATAGTCATCACATCCAAGCCTTAAAGATCCTTGTCAGTTCTCAAACTTCTCTTTACGTGGCAGACCCACAAGCAAAGCTTCTACTCTCTATTCTATCTTCGCAGCATCTCTCTCTTCCACAAGAATCTCATCCGCTGTTCCTTAGGCTTCTATATATCTGGGTGAGGAAAGCAAGACAATCTTCTTCGCTTGTTAATACTGCTGTCGACGTCCTCTTGCACCTTTTCTCCAACGAACCTCGTTCCGATGATAGCTCTCTTTTCTTCTCCGAAGGGATTCTCCTCCTAGGTGCACTTTCTCTGCAATCTTCTGCAACCGAGATATCCAAAAGGGCCTGCTTGGAGTTGCTTTCTAAGTTACTTGAAGAAGAATGTAGTTTCATATTGTTCTCCGATGAACTATCTTCCAATGCCCTTGCTGGAGCTGGTTATGCTCTATCTTCTTCTATGAGCATATATTTCGGAAGAATTCTAGATATTTTGCTGAGTGCTTGGGGTCAAGAAAGTGGTCCCTCAGGCAACATTTCTCAGGGTCTCATGCTTCTACATTTGATCGAATGGGTTCTTTCTAATTCCTTGACTTTACGTTCGTTAGATAAAATTGATCGCGTAAGCGAGCTTTTGGAAAATGTTAGACCAACTCATTCTTCTTTTGCTCTAGTCATGTCTGCGGCTGGAGTACTGAGGGCTTTCAATAGATCTGGATCAAGTGGTTCTTTGCATCTGAAAAATTCTGCCCTGGAATGCATTGAGATTGTGACAAGAGGTATAGTTTCTAGAACTAAAGGGCTTGAGGGAAGAAATGATCCTAGGGTTAATCTTCTTTTGCAGTGCACAGCACTAGCTTTGGCTCGAACAGGCTCTGTCTCCTTCCGGCCGTCTCTGCATGTTTCCCTTGCTTTAGCATTGTTGACCGAAATATTTCCTTTGCAACGTATATATAATGGAATCCTCAAATTTCCAGAAGAAAATTGGCTAGGGGTACTCGACGAGATCAAACAACATCTGGATAGTATCATTTTCAAGGAAGCAGGGTCAGTAACTGGTGTTTTCTGCAGTCAGTATGCTTCAGCTACTGAAGATAGCAGGAGTATAGTAGAGAATCTCATTTGGAATTACTGTCACGAAGTGTACACGTGGCATCGCCAGGCAACACTGGTGCTTCGCGGAAGGGGGGATAATATAATAAGGGAGTTAGAGAAAATTGTCGAATCTGCTTTCCTTATGGTTGTGGTTTTTGCATTGGGCGTAACAAAACACAAGTTAGATTCGGAAATACACCCGGAAAGTAGAATACAGAACTCAGTGGGAGTATTGATTTCGTTCTCTTGTATGGAGTATTTTCGTCGAATGCGATTGCCAGAGTACATGGATACAATTAGAGCTGTTATTGCAAGCGTTCAGGAGAATGAATCAGCTTGTATCTCATTTGTAGAATCTTTACCTTCCTATGATGATCTAACCAACAATAGCGGTATGGGCTTTCATATGTGTCATTTTGCTCTATTAGTACCAGCCATAGGGGGAATTTTCACAAAAAGGATTTAACACTTTTCTTGCAGGTTCTTTCAACTTGCCAAAAGTGGGTTATCTATGGTCCATGGATGAGGTTCAGACTGCTCGTATCATATTTTATATGCGAGTTGTTCCAACCTGTGTTGAAAGATTACCAGCCTCTGTTTTTAAGAAAGTGGTGGCTCCAACAATGTTCCTGTATCCTAAATTGAGCTTGTGATTTTGATTCCGAATAATGTACAATTTCACTTATCTTTTATGAGTATTCATCCTTTACTAATGCATCTAATTAGATATATGGGACATCCCAATACCAAGGTCGCCAGATATTCACATTCAATGTTCGTTGCTTTCATATCTTCGGGGAAAGATCCTACTCCAGATGAAAGAATTTTACTGAAAGAGCAACTTGTGTTTTACTACGTAGAGAGATCACTGGAGGTATATCATTTCTCTCAACTATCTGTATCTATAATCCAATTCTAGCCAATGAATTAAAGTTTCTTAATCAATTGAATCCGGGAATACAGGGATATCCTGAAATTACACCCTTTGACGGGATGGCTTCTGGTGTTGCTTCAATCGTTAGACATCTTCCTGCTGGAAGTCCATCAATATTTTACTGCATCCATTGCCTAGTTGATAAAGCTAAAAGTCTCTGCAGCATGGTAAGTAGTACTGAAACTGATGTTTGGAAGAACTGGGACGGAGAGTTGGAGCCTTCCAAGAAGTTGCTCGATTTGCTAGTACGGCTACTCTCCCTAGTTGATATACAGGTAAACGGTGTTTTTCTTGTGATAAATAGTTCCCTCTAATGGAACCCTTCAAAAGATTATTAAATTTGTCTTTTGGTTGTCAATATTTTCCATACGCTATTTTCTTCCCGTTATTTGGGTTTTTACCATTTGTGTTTACTAAATGTGTGGCTGTAACTGAGACTTAAGTACCTTGAGGCGGAAGTGCTATTTGTTCGACTTTATCTTGCTTACGGCGTTATAAGAAGGATTTAGTAATTGGCTGCCTTTTGCAGGTTCTACCAAGGTTAATGAAGTTATTGGCTGAGCTGATTATCCAACTACCTATGAGCGGCCAGAACATGATTCTAAATCAGTTATATCAACAAATAGCAGAATCTGACGATGTTACACGGAAACCTGCTCTGGTTTCATGGCTTCAGTCGCTTTCTTATATTTGCTCTAACCGCTCTGATAAAACGGAACCCGAATTGATTGGAGAAACGACGTCTGCTATGAATATAAGCTCAGTAAGCTTGAACAGAATTGATGCACGACTCTAATCCTCAGGTGCAACCTATAGAGTTTTCGTAATATCTAACTTATCTCCAATTCTATTTTGAATCAAACGCTTCTGCTATATGTCAATCATTATATCCGGTGGAAGAGTTTCAAATGATTTGCAAACAACACAATTATAGGTTGACTTTGGTGCTGATTAGGAAAGCAAGAAAAGATTTGCCACTACTCTATAGTCTATACATGCAAACCATATATATAATAAGACTAGAAACTTTGGCATGCGGTCGTCGCGCGATAATATTTATTTTAAGTATATTATAATCAATTTGTGTTGTAAAGATTATAAAGTAAATATAAGATATAGAATTTACATATCTTAACCTTCTTTTTATGTAAGAGAGAATAAGGTAATAATTGTTTCCTTTAATGAAAATATTTAAATAATAATAAAGCTAAAATAAATTACAATTATATCCTAGCTAATGACAAACTTTATTAGTGTGTCCAGGGTAAATAAGAGAATCAAAAAATTGGTCTCAATATGCCATCCCCATCACACGGCTTCCTTTATATAATAGTATAGATAAGACCTGGTGATGGCCTCTACATTGATTTATTAGAAAAAAAAAACTTTTCATTTCAGTATTCTGGCTAATTTTGGGTATCGATTAACTTTATCATTACTATGAATGAGGAATTTTATGAGAGAAGAACAGATTGATACGAGTCAGTCTTTGCTCCTATTTCTCTCATTTCCACTTCAATTGTTCAAAGACATATTTTGCAAGAATTTATAAAAGGAGATTGTTCTTAACTTTTAACTGCTTTCAATTATAAGTTGAGCGTGTTTGCAATTTTTCAAAAGAAAGTCACTTAAAACGGTCGAAATGAAATTTGAAGTGTTTGCAATAACAATCAAAAAATTATTTTTAAATATTAAAATATAGTAAGGCACAACTACCAAAGCTATATATATATATAATTTAAATAAAATACATACTATATGAGAACAATATACTAACCTGTAATATATGCTTTGATTATGTAGAAAAAATTACTAGTCAGAATATTTGTTTCTTTCATTTGGATTTCCTGCTCAGAATATTTGTTATCACATATGGTTCTTTGTTAACGAACATAGATATAACATGATTTTCGACATAATACGAATATTATAATATTTTATATATTATTTTTTTTAGAAATTATTTATGTTATGTTTTTACGAATTTTTTTTTTCGCAGAAAGTTAAACACTTTATTAATAGCTCAATTCGGATTGTTTACAAGAACTCGGGTCCAGAACCCAAAACAAATACAGCAGTGTCACACAGGAATGATCGATACTACTCGACACGGGAATAATCACGCTCTAGACTAAGTATATAACATGAATTAAAGCCCACAACACTACAACGACTCTATCAAACTCCCAGAATTGTCCAGACTCCTTTCTGGCTTTGTCAGCCCCTTCTTTTGGCTCCAGTCATGGACTGTGACCAGTCTACAGCTGACCAAAGTGCATTGTTGTCTGCCTCTCTTTGAGTAGGGTTGCTTCTCGATCATCATACTCCTCAAGTGATTGATGTTGAGATAAAGAAGGTTACCTATGTTATTGAAGTGCCTGGAGGACCATCTTTGAACTGCAAATATCATTTCATAAGAAAATAAATCCCTCACAAGTGAGGGGGTTAGTAACTCATGACCTGAAGTTGGATGCAGATAGATTTTGTGATTCTATATTGGGTTTAAACTTTTTCCCACTTTTGGTTATCAGTCTAGATGTCAAAGTAAGGGCAATGTTCTTACGTACTTGTTGGACATTTTCTTTTTCCCCCTCAAATATGACTTTGTTTCTGCTCCTCCAGATACCTGCCATTGTTTTCCCCAGAGCTGCAACTCTTATCTTGAAGATGAGTGAGTTTTTTGCAGTAGATTGGGCAAACATCTTTATCCAGTCTTCTAACATAGGTGGGCATTGGTTTAGACCTGTACTTCTCAAAATTTTGCACATAATATCATAAGACCAAGAACAATGGAAGAAGAGATGGTTTTTAGTTTCATTTTGCTCTTCACACAGAACACATTTGGTATTATTGAGAGACACAAATTTACATATTCTATCTTTTGTGGGGAGCCTATCATGCATTGCAAGACACAAATTATGTTTTTACGAAATTATAATTAGGTAAGAATACATAAATGTCATAATTAAGTTTGAGTATAACGTCTTTATGCAGTCTTCTAAACTTCACGTTGTTTCATATAACCTCCTCCATCTACATTTCCATCGATATTCCTCTTACTCTATTTGTATGTCCTAAGTCGAAAATTTCAACACGTTGTACTGGTGCATCTAAATATTGGGCTCGACTTTTGTATTCCAAAAACAAATTCACATAGGTTGCCTAAGTTTTTTGGAAATTTTGCAAAGTTGGTCCTTTATAGTGTCCACTTTTCAAAATTGGTCATTTAAAGTGCAAAGGGCCGATTTAGTCCTCTAAAGTAACCGAGTTTCAAATTTGGTCCTCCAGAGGGAATATTCCTTTATTCCCCGAAATTTGACATGTGCCGAACATGTGACTTCGAGTCTCAGCTTTTATTTTGCATTTTCTATCCAAATATTTTATAAAACTACTCTCACGACCAAATATTTTTTAAATAATCATATTTTACTCCAAATTTGAATTTATATTATCATTTTATTCAAAATATTTCATTTAATTAATATTTAATAAACATAAAACTAAAATACTAAGAAATTGCATATTTTTCCTTAAATTTAACTTTATTAAATATTATCTAAATCATAAAAAGTTATTATTTAAATTCAAGCTGATAAAATACTTTATCTTAAAATATTTAATAAACTTAAATTTAATACTAAATATAACATGAACATATTTCAAATGATATATGGTTTCTCATTTTAAAAAGATAATTTCTTTTATTTGTCTAAATTATACATACTTATGATATAATTTTAATTAATAAACTTAAAAAAAAAAGAAAAAAAGAAAAAAAAAAGTCCAGTTTGCATTCTCCCCCCCCCGGTGCGGCCACACCACCACCAATACCCCCACCACTCGTAGCCCCACCACCACCGAGGCAAAATACACCTATCCGACATGAAAAAATATGTTTAATGCCCAACCGTCACCACCACCCCTCGTTCAATATCCTCTAAAATCTCGTCAAGTGTAAGAATAAATAGTTCAGTTTCCCCAAAAATTTGGATATGCACGAAGCGATTTGTGAGCTATGGCCGTTAATCGAATCGATATTCTCGCACGATTCGGTTTTGATTGTGAGATTTGAAGCAGTATCGACTGTGGAGAGCGAGGTGCGATTGGGGTTTCACTCGACTCAAGTGGTAGCGGTGGGGATTGAGGAGGAGGTGGAGGTGGACGAAACACGGTGGCAGTGGTGGTGGGGCTACAATGGTGGTGGGATTGGGAAGAAGACAACATTTTTTTTACTTTTATTTATTTATTTATCATTACTTATTTATATCTAAAATTAATTTATAAATTTTAAATTAAATTTTAAATAATAAAAATATTGGGGCGTGAGAGTAGTTTTATAAAATATTTGGATAGAAAATACAAAATAAAAGCTGAGACTCGAAGTCACATGTTCGGCACATGTCAAATTCCGAGGAATAAAAGAATATTCCCTTGCATGATGACCAAATTTAAAACTCGATTACTTTAAAGGACTAAAAACAACATTTAGTACTTTAAAGAATCAATTTTAAAAAATAAACACTATAAAGGACCAACTTTGTAAAACTCCCTTGATAATAAGGGCACGCGTAGCGGGTGGAGGGGTGTAAGGCTAAATTGCCATTGTTGTTGCACCGAGAGAATGATGAGGCTGTGGGCACAACAAGTTGTTCCAATTTGTAGAGGCACTACAACAAACATCCCTTTCTTTTGCTCGAAGAAGAAGAAAAGGAGATTGACAACCATGGCGGCTGTAACCCACACCACCATCACCCTTCCCAGTCAACCCACCGTCACCGTCGTCGCTGCTCCGGGGGTCTCACCTTCCGATTTCAAGTACACCGTTTACTAATTAATTCTCTTTAGTAACTAACTTTCCTTCATTTAATTATTAATATCACTATCCAGAAATGGATGAATCAACTCTTATTCTGTACATCACCACACTAAACAATATCATTTGGTACATGTTAGGGTGAAATCCGTTTCCCTAATATTACAAAATAGCAGACTCACATCAGAGGCCATGTGTTTTTTTTTTTTTTTTGTGTGTGTGTGTGTATGTGTTTGTTTTCATAGTCTATTTCTGTTACAGGAATGCAATTGAATCGTCATTGTTCAAACAGTGGTTGAGAAACATTCAATCAGATACAGGGCTGCTATCTAATGGAGGCATGTCCCTAGGAGAAGTGCTCATTCAGGTTTGATCAGTGCAACTTTCATTTTCCTGCAGTTTGTTTTAGATTATGGGCTGATAGAAATGCCTTCTTACCAGGAACAGAAATCATATGCTTAAGTTATAAAATTTGTGTTGTTTTGTATATTTTCAAGGGGCTCAAATATTCTCTATGGCATTGTATTGCATGATGTTGCTTGGTTGCTTTTCCTTTTGGTTGTGACTGACTAGTTGTTATTTTTCCCAATTGGAGCCCTGGTGATGTATATTGTCGTTAAGCTAGTTTAATGGCATCAAAATTTGCTGTATTAATGGCTTTATGCATGTTATTCAATCAATACACACCAATATTTGGGCACAAAGGGAGTCACCTGTGTCTGGAAGGAAATCAATCAAACTAAGACTATGTATTCCAGCGAAACCAGGACTCTGCTACCTTATTGACAAATGGTATTTATTCCTAGACATTGATCATGTAACTGATATGGCTGCAATGCTATCTTTTTTGTTCTAGTCTTGAGTTTTTGAGGAAATGGAATTTTAAGCAAGCTTTTGTTACTGCTGGAGCTAACGTTTTTCACCTACAGCAAAATTGTATAATTTTGTGAGAGCGCACCCAAATTCTATTTTCAGTTTAATATTTTAATTGCTGGAAAAGTCTATAATATTCAGTTGAATTAAGGTAAAAAGCACATAGGCAATGAAGGGAGATATTCTTGCTTATTATGTATATAAACATTTATTGGTAAACTTAAAAAGACAAACATCATATGATTAACTTATTGTTACATCTGCCAGTGCCCACGTTGTTTCAATAAGAAGGTTGTTCTTGTTCTCACAACTTGTTTCTCCAGATTGTTTGAAAACTATTTTTTCGCCTAGACGCCTGACGTTTTGTGTTTTGCTATAGGGTGTAGATATGTTTGGCAAACGTGTTGGATTTCTGAAATTCAAAGCAGATGTAACTGACAAGGAAACTGGGAAGAAGGTACCTTACTAGGCACATAGCGTCATCAGTTCCCGGCTCATTTAACTTATTAATTTTATGCTCATTGATGAACCCTTTTTCCGTCTATGTCCATGGATGACAATTTCCAACTATAGTTTAACATCACTGAAATGTCCTGGAGTTTTTCTTCATTTCCTTTGCCTATATAGATACTTGTAGATTCATATATATGAAACATGGACAGGTTCCAGGCATCGTTTTTGCAAGAGGACCAGCAGTTGCTGTGCTTATTCTTTTGCACTCTGATGGAGAGACCTATGCTGTGCTAACGGAACAGGTAGTCGTGTTGAGTTAGTATCTTTTAAGTATAAATACCTACTAAACAAAGAATATTTGTGTCTTCTGAACTCTCATTTGCTGGAATGATGATTGGAAGGTTAGGACCCCTGTTGGGAAGCTTATTCTAGAACTTCCAGCTGGAATGTTGGATGATGACAAGGGTGATATAGTGGGAACGGCTGTCCGAGAGGTCTGTATTTCTCTCTCTCTCCAACTGTCTTCAAGTTTTTGTTAAGGAAGTTTGTTTTACCTTACCCTAGAGGATTTCTATCTGATCGTCTTATCTATTGTGTGCATGATAGATATTAAGGAAGAAGGGAGAAAGGATAGGACAAAAGTGGGGAAGAATTTAATATAAAGGTCCATAAGAAAGATAGTATAGACGAAACGAATGAAGGTAGGAGCAGCTAAATGTATAAGCTCGTTGAGAATGGATGAGAAGGGTCTGCCCCTTTTTGGAGTAGTAATTTACTACTGCAACCAGGAAAAGGATCAATCAATAAAAGGTAATTCATAATCAGTCAATATTAATGTGTTAAGAAGAAATAAAGCACCGTTCATATATCGAGGCTGAATTCAACTTTTGAACATATAGGATTCCATCATATCTTAAAATATCAAAAGATATTTTTTTTTTCTAACAGGAGCAAATTATCAAATAGAATTATTTTTATTCATTATAATCTCCGGTCTTAAAAAAGTGGACCTTTAAGAGTTTACTTGTCAAAATTGAGCTGGTAACTTGCCAGGCAAGAAACCCGAGAAATATCCAAAATAGGATGACCTTTCTGTCGAGCAGCATATTGTGGTTTCTTTTCAATTGGGAGTTTTAGTAATGTTATCATCATTTTCATTATAAACCAGCAATGGTGTACAAGTAGCGCGGGTATAGAAAACTAAATAAATTGCAGAAGCAGCTGCTATTCAGATAAGTTATTAACCAAAAAAAAAAACACTGTATGTGAGTTTGTCCATTTCTTCTTAGATTTCAGAAATAGGAGTTAGGCCAACCTCACATTCCAGGAGGTAAATAGCCCATCTTGAAACATGAAATTCTTTCTTATGGCTATAAAGCAGGGGAGGAACTTCCTTCTTCCTTTGGCTTGGCAAGATTCAGTAGTAATAGTACAACCCTATATTCATTTGCGTTAGTTATTATGATGTATATAAATCATAAGTAAATTCTTATTGAATGCTATCACCGTTGTTAACACTTCTTTCTTTTCTTTTTCTTGTGGTCAAGCAGTTATCATTGATTTATTTGCGTCCTTTGTTTGAATAAAGTTCTGCAGGTAAAACAAAAGTGTGATAGTTTGAATGAGAAAACCTTGTGGGAGCATATGTACAATTCGAAATAGTTGTGGCTTAATGTTTTCACTTCTATACTTGGTGTTTGACAGGTTGAGGAGGAGACAGGGTTAAATTTAAATCTCAACGATGTAATTGATCTCACGGCTTTTCTCGATCCATCTACTGGACAGAGAGTGTATCCTTCTCCGGTGGCTGTTTCTTGTTCATCTATTTGATTTATGTTCTATTATTTACGCGTTTTTTGTTAAGACATTTCTCTCAAGCCCCAACCCTGGGTTTCTACCCATTGATATCAAGTACATGTAAGCTGATATTTAGGGGCCAAGTAGTGTATATGTCACCAAAAACTTGGTCATGCTGTTACTCAGAAATGGTTTAGAAGGAAAGTAAATTGATTGCAACCATAAGTCCATAATCTTTATGTGGTGGGACCCGTTCTGTAATTGTAACCACATACAATGATTTATGACTTTAAATTAACAAATGCTGTAACAGAACGTAAATCTGAATGCTGTTTAAAACTTAATACAGTAGGATCCATCTATGTAAAAGTGAATGATTATACCATCGAGTATTTTCTCGGACACTTGCTAATATTTTTGTTATTGATAGTTTTACTGTCATGTAAACTGATGCTTTGGATATTTAGGGTGGATGCGATGAGGATCTTGGCCTGTTCTTGTACAGAGGAAAAGTTGATAAAGAGATTATAAGACAGCTACAAGGGAAAGAAACGGGCCTTCGAGATCACGGAGAATTTATCAGAGTTCATGTAATACCCTACAAAAATCTGTGGCGGATGACAGCTGATGCAAAGGTACTCATGGCAGTTGCCCTATATGAAATGGCCAAAAGAGATGGATTACTTCCACCCACCACGCTTTGAGTTGCCGTCTGAAGTTTATGATATAGCACATGTAAGCATTCTAGTTTAGACTATTAATGGAAACTCCGTTTCTTAACTGTGTTGCTTAAGATCAAACTTTATATATTGTGTGAAACATTACGAGTTTCAAGTAGTTTTTATTGTTTCGGTGGAATTATACGTTTTTATTTATTATGAAGTGTTTGGAAACACTACAACTATGATTACCACAATCTTTTTATGAGTGGATTGTGGTTTTAGCAGTAGGGGCTTTGGATTAAGAACTGATTCGTTGGTGATTTACGAGTAAGGGAGCCCCTCTTCTCCCAGAGTACATGGATGAGTAATGTTTGGTGCTGGGTGGAGATGTTTTGGCTTCTTTGGTCTGTGGACCTTCTTTTCCTTCTTTTGACAAAGTGGTCCATGTAGTTAATTCATACGAATTAAGATAGATTAATAATATTGGGTTAACGATACTTTGCACCAGGGTGTGCAAAACGATATTATCGTATCTATAATTTGGTATTGCAAAAAATATTTTGATTTGATAATTTAAAATTTTGACTCATTTGCAAATCAAATTAATTTGATACGATTGGTAAATTATCGAGCTCATTTAGTATTTTTGCCAAGTTTTTCTTGATCATTTTTACATTACAGAAAAAAAAAAGATTAAAAGAATTCATCATTATAATACTTTATAAAACTAATAATTGAATAGAGAAGAAACTATCACAAACATAAAAAATATATTATCAAGAACACCACCGTGATATCATTAATTTAACTCTAAAATTTCATAATTTAACGACAACGCATCATAAATATAATGATATTCAATGAAAAAATCATCACAACCAAAATAAAAGTTATCATTCATTCGTAAAAGGTAGTAAGCAAAGTTGAACGAGATAAGCAAATATTCCAAAGTACCGTAATATCAACCATCACACGATGCAATAATATTCAAGTTCCTAAGTCTCATATATATGAAAAAATAAACACACAAGCTTGAAGTGCGATACTTTAAGCAAATCTATATATATACTAGGCAGCCTCGCCCGTGTTCGCACGGGCGTGTTTCGTTTTGAACGATAAATACTTTTTATGTAGAAAAACAATAAATATTTTTACATGTTTAAAAACGATATTCAAATTTTATTTTTTAAATAACTTTTGACTATAATATTAATATTTTCTTGAAGCAGAATATAGTAATTTGTTAAACTTATAGGACAAAATCAAAATAATGGAAGATGGGAGAAACTATTAATTATAACCGCTGCATCACGACATCGCATATGACGTGGTGCAACCAACCAATAAAAAACTTACAAATGGATAACAATATCACATCTATCATTTTTCTAATTTTTTCTGGATCTTCTCTCTCATGTACATACACAGACGGATTTTCAGCCACGAATCAAATATTAACCTTTACGAATTTCATATTGTATTACGAGGGTTGATTTTTTTTTTTCTGCTTTCAAAACGAAGATTAACCTTTACGAATTTCGTGTGCTCATCTCTTAATTTTCTATTCTTAATTTCCTCTCTAATAGAAGAAATTCCCACTCATTTTTGACATTTTTTACTTCGTAGAAATCACTTACTGTAACAAACCTAGTCATTTTACATACCATAAAAAATTATAAAGTGTAAGAAACCGCATATGATGAGATTGTTAATTAAGAAAATTGTTGAAGTTTCGTTTGTAGTTCTGAAGGTCAAAGGAAAACAAAATTAAGAGATCTGAATATATTTTATAAATGAAAAAGCTGTGTAAAATTGAAAGTGTGGTGTGGCAATGTGTTCTTCGAAGGTGGAATGAACAGAACTTAGACTAACCGTCTTATCCGAGTATGTGTTGGTGTGTGCGAGAGAATCAGTGAAGATGGAGAAGACAATTGTAATCATGATGTGTAATTGTTTTTTTTATTTGCTATCTAACGTGTAAGTTTTTTATTGGAGTGCTGAACCACATAGGACATGATGACGTGGTGCAGCGGTTGTAAGTAATAATTTCTCGAAAGATGGACGAGCATAAATATTAGGCGAGGCCAATGTAAATACACCCGAACCGTTGTACTATTAATTACTAAAACCTAACTCGGACGAGTTTCATGATGTATTACTGCATAACCAAAAACATAATATATTAAAAGGTGTGTTCTAAAATTTACAACGGACCCCGCGGTATTGAGTGTTAATCAATTATATACTAAGCGGTCGCAATTGTTTAATACGCACGAGCACACAAGTTATTTATTACGGAAAACCCCCAAAAAATATAGTAGCAAAACTTTTAGGGCAAAACTGAAATAATTCTAAAATAAAATGCCCAATTAATAATTTACAGTATGGCCTATAAATGAATAATAAAAACTTTTTGGTTAAATTTAGAAGAAGTAAAAAGTTAAAAGGACCATTCCGCAATTTACAATAGGTCAATAAGTGCGAAACGTAAAACTTTTGAGACAAGATCGAAAGAATTAAAACATTGAAGGATTATTCTGCAATTTATAGCAGATCCCAACGCAATTAACTGTTAAATTTTTTTATTATTTGCGGGTCCCAATCGATTAATACGTGTGACCCCTCTAGATATTTATTACTGTAAAACAAAACATAATACAGTAATTAGTTGAACTTACAAGGACAAAATCGGTAGGGCCTATAAATCAATAATAAGTACCTTTGGGTCAAATGTAGAAGAAATAAAAAATTAAAAGGACCATTCTACAATTTACAACATGCCAATAAGTGCAAAACGTAAAACTTTAGAGGCAAGATCGAAAGAAATAAAACATTGAAGGACTGTTCTGCAATTAGCAAGCAATTAACTGTTAAGATATTCTATTATTTGCGGGTCCCAGTCGATTAATACGTGCGTACCTTCTAGATATTTTATATCTATTAAACAAAACACAATACAATAATTAGTTGAATTTACAGGGACAAAATTGCAACATGAAATCCCCTTTGCTCTTAAAACATTGAAGGATTATTCTGCAATTTATAGCGGACCCTAACGCAATTAACTGTTAAATTTTATTATTATTTGCGTGTCCCAATCGATTAATACGTGTGACCCCTCCAGATATTTATTACTGTAAAACAAAACATAATACAATAATTAGTTGAACTTACATGGACAAAATTGGAACACGAAAAATCACCGTCTGCAGTCTACTACAAAACGTTCATTCTTATTATATAGTAAAGATAAAGATAAACAAACACACACACACACACACACATATATATATATATATATATATATATATATATATATATATGAAATTGTTCGGTAACTCGGTATGATCTGATTATCGACATACATAATCAAATATCTTATCAAACTTTAATTCGATATTTGATGACATATCATTTGTCGAATCTTAGAAATGATTCGATAAACGATTTGTACCAATCGATGCGATTATCAATAATTCGACCAATCTAGATTGTTTTGTACAACCCTACTCAAAATGATACTTTTTTTTAACCCATTGCACCCCCAGATTTGAAACACTTACGGCACATTTGGTTGCCCTTAACAGCCCATATTAATTAAATAATGTGGGTTTATACCACATTTGATTGACAAATAAAAGGTAGAAGGAGCTCAAGATAAATTGCCTTTTTGGAGCATTTTCCAAGATAACTAATTTCACCCTCCCCCCTATGATAATTTAATGCCACAACCACCAACTTCAGCCACTCAAGTTAAATACCGTTTTGCCCCCACTTTTTCAAAAAAAAAAACATTTTTCTACCCCTAAAAAGGTACTTACCTCACAATTGAGTGACATAAAGTAGAATCACGAATTACGAATCAACTTAAGGGTAGTTTTAGTAATTCACGAAATTATGTGGATGTGTATATGCAACCAAATATGAGTTTTAGTAAAATTAAAGGCTACAAGGTGGATTTTTTTTGGCAACCAAATATAAGATTAATTGTTTTATTTAGTATAATATTGACACTAAATCATATGAGTTTTCAGCTCATGGGGCAACCAAATGTGCCGTTACTACATTGCACTCTTAAACAGTAGATTCTTGGCACTTTGCGCACTAGACAGTGTAATATTGCCTTTTCGTATTTGACATATTGAAATTGAATTTTGCACCCAAGATTTAATTAAAAAAAATTAAACAAAAATAAACCAAAAAGGAATACAAAAAATATTCAGCAATTAAAACCTCTAAACCGTACGTTTCCTCTTTCCCCGCTGTGCTCTACCACCTCATCCATCACCATTGCTGCACCATCTTTTTGTGGGGTTTGAGCTTGATTAATTTCTTGTCAACTTGGGTTATAGATTCTCTCTTTTTTTTCTATTTCTTTTTTCTGTATCTTTTTGTCTGATTTTGAGCTTGAGGTTTTGAGTGTGTGTATCTGTACAGAAAATTCTAAGATTTTATCTTGGTTAAGATATTGGTCAAATTTTTTATGATGTTGCTGCGTGCTTTACTGCTTTTGGTACTTGAATGTTAAAGTTAATGAGTTTTGATATCAATGGTAGTGTATGTTCAATTGTTCATCAAGAATAGAAAGCTTTCATTTTTGTTCTATTAGCGGTAATGATTGAGCAGTATGGCTTCATGTTATACAGTTAAGCAATGCATGTCAATAAGCTCCAAATTGTGAATTTCTACTTTTAGTTTGCAAATTCAACCCGCTGGTGTAGTTTTTCCATGTTTGTACACAGAAAAAATGCTGAAGAAGGATGGTGTAGCAACGTTAATGATCAGAGGAGGCAACAGTGAAGGCGCTGACGAGCGGTGCTGCGTCCAGGGTTGATGTGGTGGCGCGCGGGCGTTGCAAGAAAGGTGGTGTTGCGCACAGATTTCTCTGTTTTTTATCTTTGATCAATACTTATGCAGAAAAGGAACATGTATCCTCAATATCCGCAACTTAATACGTTAAGAAAGTAAACCTTAAACGAAAAGAGGAACAGAAAGGAGGCAGTCACGTATTTGAAAATTAGGGAGAAAAGCATTAAGTAGGGATGACAATTTGAATTTGGCAAAAGTATTCTTAAAACTTCAAAATTCAATGAAAAGCTTGTTACACTGTCGGAAACTTCGTCCATGGGTTTCATTTATTGTTATGATGTTGGAAATTAAAATGTCAGACAAAGCTCAATCGTGATATCACACTAGGCGCCACACGCCTCTAAGGCTCTACTATTCATTATTTTGAGTTACTAAAATACATTTATTCAGATGAATACAGTATATCTACTCCAAGAGTACAACAGAACACAATTGCACAAGTCCAAAACCAATGACTAAACTTTACTGGTTACAAAATCTGCATTTGTTGCTTCCCAAATGGTAGTACCATCACAGGTGCAGAGCTTTTTATAGTTCTCACCAACTCCTGCACTTCTGGCTATCACTGCAGCGGTGAGACCTTCATCCGACTTGTCTTCAGTTTCATACACAGCAATGGATCGTCCAATTAGATCAGATACCCTCAGCTTCTCTTTAACACCAGAGAAGAAGGCCTCGCCTTTTTCATCCACGTCTAATGTTCCCAGGTCACCCAGTGCCTTCAAAAACAAATCAGTGGCCTTCAATATTTTTTAAGCAAAAGTACAAGCAACATTGGGATAATCTCAAAGTTGATAATAGAACAGCGGAAAGAAAAATCAACAGAGTATCTAATGAGATATTGAAGTTGTTTGACTTCTGTGAATGTGTTTACCCCTCTTTATGTCTCCAGATTTCTTAGATGTCCCCGTTTCATCAACAGAAAAGCATCGAGGGGTCAAAGAAAAATAAGGTAGAATAACTTACACACATGGCATTTATCAGACAGAAACAATGTGGTCACTCTTTAATGGAAATGACAAACATCTAGAGCTTTACATATTGTTTCTTGGTAAGTAAATCAGGATTCTGGTTATTCCTTATTAGTTAACGGTTTTAGTCATGGTAGGTTCCTAGTATTTAGCATATAAACATGAGACCAAAACTTATAATCAAAAACTTTTGATTGTTGTTGATATGATTGCTAAGTGCAGTTTTCCTCTCCTACTCCTCTCTCTAATTCCCTACTTCTACATTCTAACTCTAACCCATATTCTTTCAAATCTTTCTCAAGTCTCTCTAAATCCTAATCTTCTCTTTAATTCTCAAATCTTCCTTCTACTAACTTCCTAATTCCTATCAGTTTGATCTCTATCAGTTTGGTTCAGGGCCATCAACGTTTTCTTCCTCAAATTCCGCCGCGTTCAATTTCAAGTTCCAAGTTTGAGATTCTGCTTTTTCCAATTACAAAAGTGTAATACAAAACAAAGAGTGCGCGATTAGTGAGAAGGAAAGAAAATCGCGAGAAATAGAGCGTGTAAAGAGCGAAAAAGGAAAAAGAGAAAGATATTCACAAAAGAAGAGAGAACGGAGTAAAGGAAACTACACACACACTCACTAAACCCCAGACCGTGGTTTCCATGGTAACCGTCACCTCACTGCCGGCCGTAAAACTTAGCACTGCTGTCAAAGAGCATGTTGCAGAGCGGTACCTTGTACAAGCACCACAACCGTCCACAGAGCAGCCCATGCTTAGATTAACACATATCGGAGTTCCAACTGTATCTACACCCCACCTACCTTCACTCAGCCATTGTCTAGCACTAGTGCCATCCACTTTAGCTCCATCAAGGGATGCCTGCTCTCAAAGAGAAACCAGGTCTGCTCCAGATTTGGGTTTTATATTCTCTTGTAAAGTCCCTTGGTTTGCTTACACTGATTGAATGTTTTTTGACTTGCAGTTTGTCGGTAAACCTCTAAACTTTGGTTGACTTGAATTTGTTTGGTAAAGTTACTCTTTTACTGAACTATAGACTTCAAATAATTTAATGGCAAGTAAATTTGATAAAATTAGAGAATAAATCGGTCAATGATAGTAGACCAAAAATTTGAGAAATTCATCAGAATTTCATTGAATCAATGAAAGATGATTAGGTAATAGTCTTTCGTCGCATTATTTCGTTTATTACAGTCAAATTCAACTTGCCCTTTTCCTTAAGCTTGTACGATAGGAGTCGAGTCGATGCATGAAGCATCATCTTTCTAATTATCATACTAGAATCGCGTTAGGTATGGAGAGGATCAACATTACCGCAATAAGTATGACAACTTTCAACGTTACCAATCCCCACATAACAGTTGAGATAGGCCTAAAAGGCAAAATTATGAATACCAGAGGTACTTGTTTATAATGATACTTATGATAGCCCTAGAAAAGTATGTTTGACATTCCACAATTTAATGAGGTCAACTGATAAGATTCTTTTCATGATTGGATAAAGTGTCTAGAGGACTACTTTGAATATTATGGCATAACTATTTGCCTAAATGAAATTAGAAGGGTTTGCTAGAAAATATCGGTTGTGTGAAAACGAATATAAACCACCAATAACTCTGTCGAAAGAGATGAAGTTGTACACTGAACCAACAAATATTCACATTCTTTACATAAATTGCAATCATTGACGAAGTGGCTACATCGGAAACAACTGAATATTTTAATAGATTTAACGACTTAAAAAAAATGCAACATTAAGATAGAGGCTGGTAAGATTCATTCATTGTTAAGAGACGAACTTAAAAATAGCCAATTTATAGAACCCTGAAACTTTACTCTATACCTACCACCAAAGAGCCTTATATTCAGAGAAATATCAAGATTGTCATGTTTGAAGAGTGATAACTCTTTCAAGTACTCTCGAGGCAATGAGCAGTTCAGCCAAATGACTGATTTTCATTTAGACAATTTTGTTACACTACCATCACTTTGCTCCTCCATGTTGTTTTCTTGTTGGGTGCGATTAACGTAAAAAATAAGTAATTTGTTCTCTAGTAATGCGCCTCACAAGTCTAACAAGGATAATAAGAAGTTTTCATCTAATGAGACTTGTAGCGCAGAGATGGAGTTGCGATGTGTGTCAGAAATATTTCTTAAAGTGAAAACTTAGTAGTATGTCACCATCCGTCAAACATGAATTGTATGCTAATTTTCAACCAAAATGATAAAAGTAAAGAAGATTACAAATTGGCTGGTAGCATGCACTGCCACATATTAAAAATTACCTGAATAAAGGTTGATTATTTGATGATCAAAAATTGTCCTAAAAGTTATCAAATATATTGTCGGAAAGCCTCTCGTAAAACATCATGACTTTCTATTTAAAGTAATTTGGTTATCATTATATTTATGAGATTTGGCCCCTAATCTAACCACCAGTTCTAATTTCAACCCTAAAGACTTAACTCGCTATCGAGGCACTCTTGAGTCCTCTAATATTCTGCTTTCCCTACTTCAGTTTTGGTGCCTAAGTTCCTTATTATACAACTGCTGGTCATGAAAGACTCTTTCACTAATTCCTTTAGATTCGAACATCTTCTCTCTAATTCTACAATTTCCTTTTTCATAACTCCCCAATGTTTATCACTTTGAGCGTCACCAATCTAGCTCCAAATAACACAACAACAAGTTGCTCCAATCAAACTAAACCCTACGTTCAAATTTGAACAAAATCTTGGCTAATCATCACATTCTGGTTCAAACCTAATAAAGCTAATCCAATGCAACACAAAAGAGCAAGAAATTGCAACATGAATGTTATAAAATCTGTGTTATGGAACTCTGATGCTCTTAAGTAAGAGTAACTTTAGCATGCAGACGGATTCAAACAAGACCAGGAATGATTCTCTTTGAACTTAACTGGATTTTAGCATCAATGTTAAAGTAGACATTTACCGCTGAAGCATATATAACTCAGACTGTAAGACCACTGTCATTCCATTCCACTTGTACAGAAAAAAGTGAATTTATAAAGCAGGAAAGAAAAATTCCAAGACCTAGACCTTTCCTACTGTTTATTATGTCAAACATATAACCCTAACCATCTTTTCTTTCTCATATTCTTTTTCAATTCTTGAAGGAAAAGCATTCGTTCAGGTTCCGAAACAGCATACGCAGCAACTTACATGTTATATCCTTTGTTTTTTGGGGCCCCTCAAAGCGGGAAGTAGAAATTTGAAATACCAGCAATTATTCACTTGAAACTTGAAAGATTAGGAGGATAGTTGAACCTCAAATATAAAGGATTTGGACACAATAGATTTTAAACTACGCCGCTTATCTTAAGAGAAGCCACATAGGTTAGTGAAGGATTTTGCTTACAACTACAAACTATTCAATGGAAGTGCTATTATGTAGATTTATTCCGAGGAATTTGAAATCCTTGATCTCCAATTTAAACACAAAGTAAGTGATTTTGCAACATGAAAGAAAGGGAAACAGATGATTTGAGAGCATATACGACATAAAAAATTAGACCAACCTCTTTCTCCATATTGGTTGGATTGAACACTTTTCCCGTGCTTGCAGCACCCTTTGTCAAATCACCAAATTCGTTAATGGACCATCCATGTTTCCCAAGGGGCAAACCACTGAAGCTGGCTTCAATTCTTGTCAATTCCATATTAACTTGAGCTAAGCGAACTACGCCAAAAACAGTTGGACCTTTGAATTCAGCAACTGCTGCTGAAACAAGAAAATCTGCAATGGGGACAAGCATTATTTACCTTGCAAAACTACATTAATGTTCAACATGAAAATGAATCAAGTAATCAAAAAACCAAGAGAAGCCAAAATTAATTGTTCAAAAGAATATACATGAATCGCACATTAAGTTAGCACAAAAGAAAATAAGACCTCGGGAGACGACATATTACATACACCAAGATATAAAAATACTTTACTTAAATCACCAAAAAAAGAAAAGGCTGGGGAAAGAAAAGTCATGTGTTCCAATCCTCTTGTGATACACATGGATAACCCCAATTAATTAGGATTGAAGAGTTGGTTGTTGTAATATGTTATAATTGGTAACATTTCAGAAATTATTTTTTGAAGAATGACCGCCGAGAAGCTATAAGCTTCTCCAACGTCGTAATATATCAAAGGCACATGAGCATCTAGAAAGAAGATAACCAAGACAAAAAAAAAATGTTAGACAAGCATTGTAAAGGAAAAACAACGTTAGAGAAAGAACTATATATTACTAGACACAAACATGACTTCATAATATATCTGTTATTGAAGACAAAGATACAGTAAAAGCGGCATAAAATAACAATTTGCGAACACGGTAGCATATCCAATCTTTACAGGAGAGAAAGAATTACTGAAACTAGTAGTGGTACCTTCAGGCACCCCTTGTCCAATTAATCGGGCCTTTTTACCCGTCTGCTCCAAGGCTTCAGTCAAGAGCTTAACAGGCGAATTTCCAAGAATACGCACAACTTGATTCGTTAGGTCCACATCAACATTTTTAACCCCTGGAAGCAGTTATTTAATTATAACTAGAAAGAAGATTACTGAGTGATACAATGAATGACAAAAACATATTAGGATAAGCCCTCACCATCAACGGTCTGTAATTTAGTCTTGACCGATTTAACACAGCCCTCACATGTCATATCCACCATATATTCAGTCTGCCACGGAAATGATATATATAATTAAGTCTGTATTATAATCAGTACAATACTAGCTAGAATAGTAGTAGATATATATATATATATATATATATATATATATCTCACCAGTAACTCCGGCAATACGACACCGTTCTGCAGGCAAACACAAAAAGAAAAGAATAAATGAAAAGTAGGAAAGTAAGAAATATAAAAAATTGATTAATTTTACCTGGGATTTGTGATCCATATGAAGAAGGGCAGGTGAGGAGGATGTGTTTGCAAAACTGTTGACAGGGAAAAGTGAGGATGATGATGATGATGATGATGATGATGATGTTTTAATTGAAATGAAATCAGACCGAAAAGAAGAAGAACAAGTAAGGAGGTTTGTTGGAGAAGAAGAGAATGCAAAGGCAGCTGTTGCTGTTGCTGTTGCCGCTATCGCTGTGGTTTTTGTTGTCACCACTGACCTCAAAAATGCCATTATTTTTCTGGATTCCCGAATGTTCTTTTTACCCAACAAATAAAGAAAGAAAATAAATATAGAACTCGGATGTGTTTGGACTTTGGATTACATTACATGACGCTTTTTTATTCTACTAGCAAATAGAGCACGCGGTTCCCGCGAGCATATTTCTTTTTTCAATGTCATTTTATGTGGGTTAAAAAAGAAAATTTATCTAGATAACATGTGCCATAAATTTAGACTATAACAATGAAAGAAAAATATATTATAGGGAAAGTAAATCATTAATTACAATGAATAGTGTAATTAATTAGTCTAACTTAATTTGTAAGGTTATTTTGGGGATTTAATAGTATACTTTTACAATATAGCTAAAACTCAAAGGTTAAAGTTGGAAATCAAAAGATTGGTGTCACAATGGATTTCTTTATAGATTTTCCAATCCTATAAAAAAGGACTTAAAGAGTGCTTGAGGAGCCCAAAGTGTCTAACTAAATGATTATAAGAACAA
The DNA here is from genome assembly GCA_948329865.1 of Linaria vulgaris. Lineage (NCBI taxonomy): Eukaryota > Viridiplantae > Streptophyta > Magnoliopsida > Lamiales > Plantaginaceae > Linaria > Linaria vulgaris. The sequence goes on along the minus strand of OX415249.1, from coordinate 53,612,594 downwards.
CAATTTTCAGATTATAATAACAATATCCAAAAGTAATCTATGTTAACAGATATCATATATTAACTAACATGTAATTAATAATAACGATATGAAAATTGTTGGAGGAGTCCGAAGTGAGTCCTCATCCCTTTATGATTACTATGCCATAGCTACTACTTCAAGCCCTCGTGCAACACTGACCTCCCAAAGAACAACGTCCTACTCCGGACAACCTCGTGAAGTTCGGAACGACCGAGAGATATGTGCAGAACTCTAAGAAAAACGTATACTATGTAAAGAATGAGAAAATAGTATGATTTTTGGATGCATTTTCAAAAGAGTGGAGACCTCCTTTTATGATTGAGAAAATATGAAACCACCACAATATATTAAACTGGAGAATTTGATCTTATTATTGATAAAATTTGAATAAATTCAAATATTTTTTACCACGTTTAGAGTAATTTCACTTGCTTCTCATTAAACAATTTAAATCACACACAAAATATTCGAACTCAATTCCAAACACGTACAACGGCTGAGGCGAATTCAGAGCTGCAGAAATGAGTGTATCTCAAAGTTGGAGAAATTTGGTGTAGCATTACCACTGCACCAAAAGGGATGTCACTAGCGCAAGTGGTGTAACAAGCACGCCAGAAGGGGTATTAGTTTCATAGAGCACTGGTCGCGCGAGTTTGTCAAAAGAAGGCGCTACTAGCGCCTGGGGGCGTGTAACTAGCTCACCAACCCCAAGTCATGCATCCGTTAAGCATGGCAGAAACCATAATTTTGGGATTTCCTTTAGCAGCTATTATAAATGTAAGAAGTGTTGGACATTTTGTGTGTGCATTGTATGTGAAGAGTAAGAGAAAAAACACTTGTGAGAGATTGTATTAGATATGTTTACATCTTGTCTTTCTTATTGTAATTGTAATCACTCATCAAGATCATAATAAAAATCGTAGCTTGGTGCCTGCTTAGAGGTAGAGATAAGCGAATTGTGTAAATAAATTGTCTTGCGTCTTTTTTCTTTTATATTGCTTTTCGTATATTGTAATTCCTCCGTTGTTGCATAAATTCATTGCGCAACAAGTGGTAAGAAATCATCAAGTTCTAAGGGTATTGAACGATTATGAAAGAATTACACAATGTACGAAGGTAAATCACCAATCGAAAAGTTTGATGGCTAGTATTATAGGTTTTGGATGACGCAGATCGAGGATTATCTCTATGGTAAATATTTTTGGAAACTTTTGAAGGATAACCTGGTGGTTAGAAAGTCCGTCATAGGAAGGTCATGAGTGTGCATCGGTTATCTTGGTAAAAAAAAGGTGGCGTTTCACAGGCAGAAGGCCACAACCACGAAAATCTAGGATTGTTTTTTAGGTTTAGGCAAATCTTTCATTCAAATGGACACTATCTCTCAACCGGTCGTACACCCAACTTCCATATATGTGTGAATACATTATTTATTAAGACAATTAATAATTGTATGTGTTAATAACAAACGATATATCTAAAACATGACATTTTATTATGAAACTAAAATGACAAGGTTTAAGTACATACCTCTCCAAGAGTCATTCCATATCGTGTTTGCCTCAAATGCACGAAATCCTAAACCGCCACCGATTCATTGTTAGACAATTACGTGATGTAAATTAAATTTGTAAACAAAGAAAATTTTAGTTAGTAACTTACTAAATATTAAAAGAAAATAAAACTTTTTAGAATAAATCAATTCACAAGAACGGATAATCATATATACGAACATGTGCACGATTTTTGTTTTGAACACTAAAACACTGAGCAATTTATAGAAGCCGGGTGGGTGCAAAACAAGGACCAAGCAATGGCGACATAATCATTCTGTTACCAAAGTGCTTGGCGACGGAGTCAAACTGTTGCCATTGCCACGATAATGCATACTTTGGCGACGAAATCAAATCGTCTTCATTGCCACGATCATGCAAATCCACCCTCTTCTACCCCCAACTATAAATACAAACTTCACTTACACACACAAAACCATTCACCACAAATACAATATAAAGTTCTTACTTCAAAGTTTTTACATCTCCAAAGTTCTTCCTCACTCCTATTTCTCTAAACTTCCAATTCTATTTTTATCTAACAATTTTTCTTCGTTATTTCATTTTATAATTTATTTTCTTCTTCAATTTATTATTATTATTATCATTATACTTCTAGATAATAATTATTTATTATTTTCATCATTTTAATTAAGTAACCTATTATATTCCAGATATTTATAATGTATTTTATAAGTTTAATAATCATTGTTTTTTTTATATAAGAGTTGGCCAAAAGTAATTTGGACAATAATTTGTTTTTTTAAAATAAATTGTGACGATAATGTTCATGTGTTAAATATTATTAATGACGGTTTTGTTCATTATCCAACCATTTTTTAGAAAAAGAATAAATAATCTTTGTCGATGGTTTAAGATCGTCGGCAAGAAAAAGATAATGAAGGATATTCGCCGATAGTTTGGAACTGACAACAGATGTCTTTGGCGACGGTTTCAAACTTTTCCCCAAACCCCCTTACCTACGGTGCTCGCTCTTAGCGATGGAGTCTTTTTTGATGGTTTTAAATCGTCGATAAAAAGTATTTGACAACGATTTTCCATCGTCGAAGACCTTGACCGGCAAGAGAAACACCATCAGTCATTGGAGACGGATTTTTTGTCGCCAATGAGCTATTGCAAACTTTTTCTTGAGTTTTTCCGTTCGGAAAAAAGTTTTTGTTGCAGTGAGTCGTCACTATTGATGCGAAATTAGTCGATACTTCACTAGCAAATACGCAATAGCGGTAGTCGGTCTGTCGCCACTGATCTTCCGCGACACAGTTAGTAATAAAACCCCAATAGCAACGGGTTGCGTTATTATTGACCAGTAATGACGATAATGCCTTTTTTAGTGACGAGAATGGCGATGACCTTTGGCTTTGGATCCTCTCCTACAAAAGTGTGCTACATCTTCTCATATACCATCCGTATGAATGCCATGTGTAAACAGTTTAGGATTCTTTAATACCATGTTTGCTTTGTATTATTAAAAAGAGTTATATTTGACTTACAACTTGTCAAACTTAAGCTTATTCTCCTCCAAACAAATATTTTATTTTCCTAATTTTTTGCTAGCACGGTTCTTACTAATTAGAATATTTTTAGCTTCCATAATTAGTTTTCTAACTAAATTAATTTAATCAAGGACTCATTCCAATTACCGTGCACAATTAAATATATAGCTAATAAATTTATTTTTTAACTTTTAAAAACCAATTTCTTTTAATTGTTGTGCACACATAATTACTCATCAGCTACCACAAGTCTTTTTCTAATTAACTCAATTTATAAATAATTTCTTCTAATTAATGTTGCACGTTACTCAAATCAAAAGGTAGATGATATTTTCTAAATAACTCAATTTATACAATAATTTCTTCTAATGATTGTTGCAATATAACTACTCAGATCAAAATGTATAACTACTCACACTACAAGAATGTTTCTATTTAGCTTGGTCATATTCAGTAGCCAATCCCCAAATTCGCTAGCTGATTACAAAATCAGTTACCAAAAATAAAGTTGCCACGTTTTCCAGCAATAGGAGCTTCAGCGAGCGAAAAATTCGCTACAATCCTTGTCAGTGCATTAGCTAGCAAATTTTGCGTAGCCCACATCCTGACACGTCTGCTAGCGAAAATAAAAATGGCAACAGAATAACCGCTAGCCAAAAGACACGTGTAAAAGGAATTAGTTCTCAGAAATTATGCCAACGTGGACAACAGCTACCAAAACTCCGCTCGCCAACCATCCAACATGGAAAATTGCTAGCGAGTTTTTTAATCAACGTATTTGTAATTCAAATCCGTATTGTATGCAAGTATTTATACAAAATCAGCTAGCGAATTTTCGCTTGCTAACTCTGTAGACATACAAAAAAAATTTAAAATGTTATAAATATAACGCGACAAAATTTCTAATTTTACACAGATCAGTTAGCGAAATTTCGCTAGCTGACTTTCCAGAATAAATTTTTAAAAAAACATTAGCGCAAATAATGTGCCAATTTATTAATTAAGAGGTAACAAAAAGTTTATTACTTAATCATACTTATATTACCTATAAGCCATATATATACTATATTAGAAAAGTAACAATATCCACAATAAGAAAAAATTATATAAAACTACATCCACCATTACATTATATATACTATATTAGAAAGGTAACAATTATACATTAAACATAAAATTAATTATAGCAAAAGATGAATTAAAGGGAAATCAAAAGGTAGAAAAATGAATAAATGGTTAAATATCAAATTCTAGCAAAATATGAATCAAAATGGAAAAAAGTATTGTGGCAAAAGAAGAATCAAAGTTTAAATCAATAAAGTATAATAAAAGATGAATCAAAGTGGGACAAATATTGTAGCAAAAGAAGAATCAAAGTTTAATTAAACAAGTGTAAGAAAAAATAAATCAAAGTTTAAAAAATAAAGGAATACTAATGTATGATTACACACCAAAAAATATACAACAAAATAAAAGTGTTTAATGAGAATGTAGAGTAAGAATGTAGATGTGAAGAACTAATGGTGGGTGTTTTTGATGAATAAGGAAATGGTGGGAATGAATACTTATATATGAGCAGATTCAACCCAACTACAAAATTAGTCACGCTGATTTCTAACTTGTCAACGAAGAAGCGCCAATGTGGTGCGGATCGATGACGTGGTAACTTGCTAGCGCATAAATGTCAACAATCTGGTCCAGTCAGCTTTTAGCTAGAGAAGTTTCTGAAGCAGGCTCCAGCAAGGCCATTTGCTAGCAAATTTTCGGTTGCTATTTTTTCATTTATGTACTAACAATTATTTTCTTCTTCCTCGTTTGTAGCCTCATATTTCAGATCTATATTTTTCTTGCTCTCTTTTCACAAAGGCACCTCCCTCATTTGCACAATTCATCCAAAAAACTATACATTAGCATTCTTTTTCACCAACAATCTCGACTAGAAGAGGTATATTTTGTGTACGTTTTATTTGTAGCAGCTTTGTTTGGTTAATTTGTGAGTTAATAGGTTAATTGACGTACTTTATTTGTGTATGTTTTGTGGTGTTTGTTGTTATACTTGTAGATTGAAAATGTACAACAACGCAAATCGGAGTTGGATGTATGATAGGATCAGTGATGAAAATATTAACAGTACATTTATATGGGGTGTTGAAGGTTTTCTCCAGTATGAATTCGATCAACCTAGTCTTGTTGATCGGGGAATGGCTAGGTGTACTTGCGCAAAGTGTCGTAACAACAAGTTTATAGAACTCGACCATATTAGATGTCACCTATCAGTAAGGGGTGTGTTCCATATTATTATGTATGGTTTTCTCATGGTGAGACTACGTATGGCACCAATACAGAGCCGAATATATACGATGTTGGGCAGTCATCTGGTAATGTTGAACATGGGCAGTTTGAAAATGTGTACGACACCGGTCCCAATAACGGTTGTCGTTTGGGAGACTTGGTTGACGATGCATTTGGTGTGCATGAGGCAAATGTTCATAATGATATATCGGCAACTGATGAGCCAACTAATCATGCAAAAGCATTTTTGAATTGTTGCAGAAAGCGGAGGAAAAGATTCATGATAAAGAATTGAGATGACTGTATTAGAATGGGTCGCCAAATTCATGTCAAGCAAGATAAAGCACAATTGGACCGAGAGTAGTTGTGATGATGCGCTAGACAATTCAAGAAGTTTGTTAAGTCCTGAGGATTGCCACAAAATCCCCGATACTTTCTACTGTTGTAAGCGACTGCTAAAAGATTTAGTGACGAAATGCATAAAATTGGATGTGTGTACAAATAATTGTTTTCTTTATTACGGTGAGTACGAAAATGATGCTTACACAGCTTGCCCTACGTTTGAAACACTAAGATGGAAGAAACGGTCTAGTATTAGTCGTCGTCATGCCAAATGCATCCCGCGAAAGAGATTGTGGTACTTTCACTCATCCCCCGATTGCAGAGGTTGTACAAGTCTCGTGCCACCGCTGAACACATGACATGGCCTTTGAAATGTCGAGGGGATAACGATACAATGATACACCCTGCTGCCGGTGAAGCATGGAATTCAAAAGACGGGGAAGGTTTTTTACTAATGAATCGATATTCAAAATCATTCCATTTTGACGACACGTATCCCGATTACGTAGATGAGGCAAGAAATATTAGACTTGGACTTTGCACCGATGGTTTCTGTCCATGGGGAAATTCTTCTAACTGTTATTCGTGTTGGCCAATTTTCATTACCCCCTACAATCTTCCGCCAGGTATGTGCATGAGTCAAGAGTATATATTTCTAAGTTTATTGATTTCGGGTCCATCGAGTCCTAGAAAGAACATCGACGTGTTGCTACGACCGCTAATTGACGAACTAAAGACATTGCGGGAGCATGGAGTTCCTACTTATGACAGCTATCGCAAAGATACCTTTCTTATGCGTGCTCATGTGATGTGGGCTATTAGTGATTTTTCAGCATATGGTATGCTTTCGCAGTGGAGTACCCATGGTAAGTGTGCTTGTCCATATTGCACGGAGAGCACAAAGTCCTTTTGGCTTCCAAATGGAAAGAAACACTCTTAGTTTGATTGTCATCGTTGCTTTCTCCCCCGATCATGAATGGAGATGGAATACTACAAATTTTACCAAAGAACATGCTGAAATCGATATGCCGTTGCATCGGAGAATGGGTCCAGAAATATCGAACCATGTGAGTACCCTCCCCAATATTCCTTTTGGTAAAACAAATAAAGCTGTCTAGTGAGTTGGTAGGTATCACAATTGGTAGCGACGCAGTATATTTTGGGAGCTTCTTTATTGGGAGGCGAATATGATTCGTCACAACCTCGACGTAATGCATTGCAAGAAGAACTTCTTTGATAACATCAAAAACACCATCATGGACGACCCTGAAAAAACAAAGGACAATTTGAAAGCCAGAAAGGACCTGCCATTGTACATGAACCATTCTACGTTATACGCCGGGGAGGATGATATGACTAAAAGAAAGGCCAGATACTGTTTGAGCAAGGATCAAAAGATAACAGTTTGTAATTGGCTTAAAGAAATTAAGTTTCTCGATGGTTTCGTGTCAAATTTAGCCCACTGTGTTCAGATGTCCCAACTTCGAATAACAGGAATAAAAAGGCATAACTGTCACGTGTTCATGCAAAGGTTGATCCTAGTTTCATTTCGTGACTTTCTGCCCGATTTCATTTGGGAACCTTTGTGTAAGGTTAGTCTTTTTTTTTCAGGGCTTTAGGTGCTCGTGGCATAAGTAGACTGAAAATGGAGGAGTTAGAGAGTTCGATTGTCCTTATTATGTGCAAATTAGAGAAAATATTTCCTCCTGCGTTTTTTGATTCAATGGAACATTTGGCTATTCACCTCCTATGGGAAGCAAAAGTTGGAGGTCCAGTCCATTACAGATGGATGTATCCATTTGAAAGGTATCAATCTTATGTTGTTTTTTGTTTTTTTCTACGTTGTATTGAAATCCCTATGAATGATATGCAATTAGGTTTGTATTAATTCGTTTTTAGGCAAATGCTTGAACTGAAGAAATCTGTCAAAAATAGGAATTTTGTGAAAGGTTCAATAAGTGAAAAGTTTCTTCTTGCTGAAATCACACAGTTCCTGGAACACTATTTCGAGCCCACGTATGAAACAAGGAATAATCAGTTGAACATGAATAAAGTTGCGTTGTATACTGACTACAGTAGCGAGTTTTCCATCTTCCAGAAGAATGAAGAAGTTACGGGAGCCGGAAAAAGGAAACAATTATCAAATGTAGAGTACAACTCCAATGAGCTATACGTACTACTAAACTGCCCAGAGCTGGAGCCGTGGTTGAGGTACAATTGCTTCGTTATATTCCTTTTAATTTATTTCAAATAAATGTATTAGACCAGGTATGGTTATGTTCCAAAATTTTGTTGAATGTAGGAAGTTTGATGAGCATATGTGTAAAGGTGTTCCACAAGGACAAATTCAGGAGCATCGTAACATGTTTTTTGTTCAGTGGCTGAAACAAATGGTTAGGTCGGGATATTGTAATGAAGACATCCGAGTTGTACAATTAGTACACGGTCCATGTCCTGCTGCCAGGGCATTTAGTGGTTACAAAGTTAACGGCTGTAGATTTCGAACCACCGATGGATTGAATCCAAAACAAGCAAACAACAGTGGAATTTATGTTAAGGGAGCAACCGACGATCCAGAAGATTTGAGTTATTATGGAATACTTCATGAGGTCATAGAGGTTGATTATTTTGGGAGTGGGCATACACTAACCGTCATTCTTTTCAAGTGCGATTGGTTCGATTTCATAACAGGGATTAGTGTGCACTCGACTTTAAAGTTGATTGACATTGATCCCACTAAGCGTCTCGCGACCAATGAATCAGAGCCATTTATTCTTGTGAGTCAGACTCAACAAGCCTATCATTTTCCCTATGCATGCCAACGACTACGAGCTAGAAGGGGATGGTGGTCTGTTTGCACAACACAATCGAGACTTATTATAGACACAACATCTTTAAATATTGACCATGTTGAGATTGTTGAAGACATTGAGATCTTCCAAGATAACACCCTCTAGATTTCAGAGTTTTCGTCGATGTGAGCTCATTTAATGTTCATAACTTGGCTGATAATGACGTGTTAACGGACGAAAATGACCCAACGTACGACGAAGAGCCTGAATTTCCTGAAGAGGATCATCTTGTTACATCTTCTGAAAGTGAACCACATGCCGGAGCACAGGAACAAGACAGTGATCCTGACTATGAATAATTTCTAGAAGTTTATAATAATTCAAAGAAACAGAACATACGATTTCAAGACGTTTGTATTCGAATTATGTAATATTTACTGTCTCTAATTATGCAAGATTCTTAATTATGAATTGATATGTGTTTAATAATAAATCCGAATTATGTAATATTTGTTGAATACAATTATCCGTTTGAAAGGTATCAATCTTATGTTGAATCGTCTAGAGCTGTTCGAACCCGTCTCGCTGGGAGGGAGGAGGCTTTTTACCAACTCCCGGCTCCGCCACTGTCTCAGCCAGGTAGATATGCGCTACGCGCCCCGTCTCAGCCAGGTTACTCTACACCGTGCGCCCCGTCTATACCAGGCATACCACCATTCGGAGTCCCTTCGCAGCTAGGTTACTCTGCACCGCGCGCCCCATCTCAGCCAGGCATATCACAAATTCAGAGGCCCTTGCAGCCAGGCATATCAGCACCTTAGGGCTCATCGCCAGGTGGTTCATCGTCCCGTGAGGCCACACAACGCAGGGCCATAGACGTTGTTCCAGGGGCTCGTGCTGGAGTTACCCCCCATGTTCGTTTCATGCATATGCTCAAACTTGTTTTTGCCTAGTGAGATTCAGCATATGGCACACGGGCAACATGCGTTCATGATGCAGTTTATGCAGCCCCAGATGATGATGGCTGGTTACCCTCAGTTCATGCCACCACCGATGTGGAATTTTGAAGGCGTAGCCATGAATCAGACGATGATGTATCTGATGCCCCCATATCTGATTCAGCCGGGATTCAATCTACCAGCATATCAGCCTTACTTTTTTCGATCATGCTGCAGCAGGTGCATCCTCATCCGGAGGATTCAAGCCACAAGGCGCCACTGGGTCACAACATTATACTGGATTTCAAAGGGTCTTCGGTACTTACAGTACACAGACACCACGACCATCTGTAGGGTCTATGGCCCAGGGGGATCCCATGATGCCTGGAGAAGTAGGATCTGTGCCTGAGGCAGATGAGACGGCTGATGAGGTGGGGGGAGCCGACGAATGAGTAGATGTTTTTTGAGAACCCCTACCTCGAGGCCTTGATTGCGACCGTGACATATTATAGCCAAAAGGTTGAGGTTCCCGGGCAGCCAGGAGTCACTGTTGGTGGTGTTAGGGAATGCCGAAATCCAGTTGATGATGCGGTTGATGATACTTCGATGATGACAGAGGAGGAAGAGCTGATATTAGCGGATAACATCGAGCCTAACTATTTTAAGCAAAGAGGATGTGGGATTGGTGTGCCTGTTCCTCCTAACCCGACAAAAAGGCCTCCACTTACACTGTGTAGGGACGAGAGATTAGCTGACCCTCGTGCGGTGAGCTTAGCTGGCGATATAGTTAAGCGGATCATGCAAAATAACGAAAAATTCACCTACCAGAACTTCATGGAGGAAGAAAAGAATGATGCTTGGCATTCCTTTAAGGTATATTAGTTAGTCATTAAATACAATGAATTTATTTCCAAGAAATTATTCTGATGGAAGTATCAAATAGAATTTTCATTTTTGAACTTTAAATGGGGAGTAACCTGCTTTAATTCTTTTTAGTTGAAAGTATGGTGTATCAGAAGAAGTAACGTATATATTTTTCCACTTGTTTCTTGTTATTGGTTGTCTCGTTTTGTGTTTCCACATTCTGAGTTTAAGGATTGATTTCATTTAATCTAGCTTTCATTAAAATCTGAAAAATAGATGCTGGAAGTGTTATAACTTTATTAATTGGCAGTTAATAACATTTGCTTCTTATTTCTTCTAGTTGTTTAATGGTTTGTTTCTAATATAATTGTACTATTTGCAGCAACATTACCAGTGGGACAAAGACGACCACAAGTTGATTAAAAGATGCTTCAATAAGATTGAGCAAAAGAGCTTCTAGGATGGCTTGAACAAAGCCAAAACATGGTGGATCGTATACAAGATCAACATGGCGTCACTGAAGAATCGAAAACTTTGGATGACTGTGGCGCATTTGAAGAATGCTATTCTGCATTGGAGAGACCTCAAGACCATAATAAGGTCGATGAAGGCCCGAGAGAACAAATTGAAACGAGGAGGTGCGAATTACGTCGGAGGGTCGATTGGTCAAGGCATCCACAGGGAGAGAATTGTAAGTTTCTTTATTATTACTTATACTTTATTTAAAGTATTTTATGTAGATCTTTTATGTTTAACATAAACTAACTATACTTTATTTGGCCAGACTGAAAAGGAATATGGAGGGAACCAAGACCTAGTCCCACATTCAGTCGTTTGGTTGAAGATGCATTGTAAAGTACAACCGGATAAATCACAGAAGTGGTCTACAACTTGGACTCGGAGTGTATACGTGAGTTAATTTCATTAAATCGTCATTTCTTAGTTTGTGCGCCGAAGAACACTGGGGTTAAGCAAAACATTTTCTCAACTTTCTGAAGTTAAAGGAAAACAATGCTGAATTAGGTGTATGAGACCTCTAACTCATGTTAGATTTGTTGAATTTGCTGAATTAGAAAACAATTTTACTTAGTTTGTGTCTTTTCTTTGTGTAATTACAATTATTTTTTTAAAAAAATGGATTGAGCTTCTGTTAATTTTGTCAAATCATTGTAGCTTACTTTCTAATGATGATTCTTAAAAGTTCGTCTTCTGAAATTATGTTTAGTACTGTTGGGCTTTAGGGCTTATGTTGAGTGGTGTGTTGAAAGTGTGTTGAGTGGTTTTACTTATATTATAGTTTCTGATGAGTGATTTTGGGTGTTGAGTGTGTTGAGTGTTGAGTGGTGTTAAGTGTTGAGTGAGTTGAATGTTAAGCGGTGTTGAGTGTGTTTTCTATTGAGTGTGTGAGTGTTGAGTGGTGTTTTCTGAATGTGTTGAGTGTTGAGTGGTGAGTGGTGTTGAGTGTGTTTTCTGTTGAGGTGTATGAAGCTTATAACTTACTATAGATTTGTTGAATTTGCTGAATTAGAAAACAGTTTTGCTTATACACTTTTTGATTTTAACTTGTAAGTTATAGTTTTGCTCATACACTTTTTGCTGAATTATGACTTATATTCAGAACGGAATTAGGGAAACATTTTTGCTCAGCCCTGGATTAGGAAAACATATTTACTTATAACTGTAACTTGCTGAAGTTTTGCTGAAGAATTGTGTATGAGACTTGCTGAAGTTTTGCTTAAGCAATCTAATTTTTTAGAATAAATTCATCTCCTGTTGAACTGAATATCTATGGTTTTTGGTAGATAAGAAGTGAAAAAGTTATTTTCAGTAGACTTTGTGTGAGGACCTAATATTTTTTGATTGCCTTTCTAATTGTTTAAAAGTTAAGTAAGATTCCCTTATGATACTAATTATTTTTTTGTTTGGTCTTAGTTGAAGTACTTGGAGTTGTGCATCGAAGATCTCGGGCCTGACCCGGAAAAGTGGGAACCGATCAATATGAAGCAGTGGCTACTGGCAACGGGAGGAGGGAAGAAGAGATTTGTTTCTGGCTTCTCCACATGTGGGGATCCCGAGCTTGCGGGAATTGAACAAATCAGAAAGTATCCCAAGTACATTAAATTAGGGGGGGATCAAAGGAGGCCGTTCAAAAAGTCGCAACATATATTGTTCAGCTCCAGTTACAGAATGCTGCACAGCAGGCACAAATCGCTGCACAAGCCAAGCATATTAAAGATATTAAGGAGCAACAGAAAGCTGATATGAGGGCGATCTATACAAAGTTGGATTTACCGCTGCCTGAGCATTATCGTAAGGCAGATGATGTTGGTGGTTCATGAGGTCTAGCTGGTTCAGTGACTGGTGGTTCAAACTGCAGAGGGGGCAGTGGCGGTTCAGGGGGCAATGGTGGTTCATGGGACAGAGGGTGCAATGGTGGTTCAGGGGACATAGGGTGCAATGGTGATTTAGAGGGCATTTGTGGGTCACAAGATGGTTCACATGCATATGATACGAACTGGTTTGCGGACTGCTCACACCTTCAGTGAGCTAACTAAACTTCCTTAATAGATGCTATGCTTCTTTTTTTTGGCATACATACTGCAAATATGTTGTATTTTGCTAGGCATTGTTCTAGTTGAAATGAATATTAAGCCTATGCTCCTTTTTTTGTCATTCATATTGCAATTATGTACTCTATAACTAGGTGGTGATCTAGTTGGTTTGGATATGTAGTATGGTTATTAGTTGGTGTGGTGAGATGGATTGAACATTTGTGTTGTTGAAATGGTGTTATTTTGAATGTTTGTTGTTATATTGTTGTGGATTTTCTTGTTAATTTTGTGGAATCGATTTCCAATTGATTTGGCGCGTAATGCGGTCGAATGTTGATTGTCGATTGGCATGACTCATTCTAGATGAATTAGTAGCATATTTTTTTCACCTTTTTTGGTTTAGCAGCAATTCTGTTTTTTTTTTCTTTTTTTTGATAAGTAGAAGCAACTCTATTTTGTTCTTTTAAACAGAACAGATAACAGCAACTTTTTTGCTTTCTGTTACTGTTATTCATATGAATATTGAAAAAAAAAGAAAATATTACAAATTAGCTAGCGAATAAAAACTAGCTGAAAGTGCTAAGGTGGAGTTAGCTACCGAAAATCAATGCACACACATGGAGTTTAACTTTTCCTTTTTTTTTTTTCTATTATTTGAATGGAATTTATGTATTTATTTAATGTCAATTTTTATGGCAATTTTAACTACTCAAAATATAATTACTCCATTTCTAATTAAAGTTTTATATATGGCTAATTTAATTCCAGTAATTATTCTTACCGAATTTTATTACTCAATTTTAATTAGCAGAAATTAATAATGTCATTTTAATTCCTTAATTTAATTGGCCCCATTTTCATTCGTCTTTTCTAATTAGAAAATCTTATTTAGAGAATTGTAGTTGGTTAGGATGTATTTTTACATTTTACCTCTTTTCTTTGTTTTTTCTTTAATTAATGAATTATAACAATGTAAGGCCAACTAGCAATTATTTGGAAGCAAATGGCTGCTGATGTGGCATATTTGTTTTAGCTAGCGATTTTTTCACTGCAAATGACTTCCCAACAGGCTTTTCACTTACAATTGTTCAAGCTGGATTCTTGCTACGGATTTTACATTTTGTAAGCAATTTTTCCATTACAACTCATCTCTTCAGATTTTTTGCTTGCTAACTGACCAAGCTAAATAGTAACATTCTTGTAGTGTCAGATCAAAATGCATACGTTAGAATATATAATTCTTCAAAATGTATATATTTAATATAAATTATATATATATATATATTTTGTTTTCAATTTTGAAAAACAAATATATCAGATACTTGCGAAAATTAAATAAAAACAAGAGAAGATGAATATGACGATTTTCTCAAAATAGTTGAAGAATGATTTATTTACTTTATTTTATTCTAGAGTTTATAAGACTTGATCATTTTCTCACTTTCTAATAATTGGCTTCTATTAATTTGTAGTTTACTTTGAATATTATAAAGTTTGTCATGGTATCTATTAAATTGTAGTTTAATTTGAGTATTTTTGAAATTTATGAAAATGAATCTGCTAGATTGAAACGTTTACAAACATAATTAAGGAAGATGAAACCTCCTCCATTAGTAAGAATGGTGTTGCAAACAATTTAGGAAAGTAGAATCTTATTTTTTTTAGGAGATTATGATTAATTTGACAAGAGTAAGATAAATAGAACTATTTTAATACAAAACAACATGATATTAAAGAATCATAAATTGTTTAGACATGGCATTCATCCGGATTGTGTAGGAGAAGATGTAGTACAATTTTGTAGGAGAGGATCCAAAGCCGTAACCTTTGCCACAAATTCTTTTGCGTATATTAATGAGTTATTTAGTGAATTATTCAATTACTAAAGGTTAATTATGTCAATCAGGATTTTCTACTGAAGTGGTTTGTTTTGCCAAGCTTGTCCATACACAATTTCCTCGGTTGAGGAAATGAACCAGATTATCCAGAAGATTGGATAACAGGGGTTAAGAAATAAGAAATGGTCAATTTTGTCTTTATATATATTGCCTAATCTTTCCAGATTGGGAAGTGGTCAAAAAACACCCAATTCTTTTTAATGTATGTATATCTTTCCATTAAAATCTAGGAGAACCATACTCTATCGAACGACCCAGCTACTGAATCAATTAACGTTGAATCACAATTTATATAGAAATGGAAATAGTCACACTCATGACTCAACTTGGGTCTCAAGTCTATTCATTATTAGAGCCCGTAGTTGAAACTTTTAGTGTCAATCACAACAATATATACTCTCTCAAATGGTTTACCGCGTGAAGTAGTTGAGTACGTACTATAAATTTGTCCACCCATACATGAAAAAAAAATCAACAACACTTCATTTCTTCCCAACATTAAATATTTTCAACATGGGTTATTTCGTCTTCCTTGTCACATTAGCAGCATGTCTACTATCTTATTATGTAAAATCACAAGAGAGCAATTTAGAAACATATATTGTCCATGTTGAGTTACCACCTACCAGTCCATCTTTGAGTAGTCTTTCTCAAGATTTGTACAAAACGTTTTTGCCCTCGGCCTTATCAAGGTCTATCAATAATGAACCGCGTATCATACACTCGTACCACCATGTTTTCAAAGGCTTTGCTGCTAGATTATCACCACAGGAAGTGAAACATATGGAGGCTATGCCGGGCTTTATATCCGCACGCCCGCAAAAAACATTTCCTCTCCACACCACCCATTCTCCCAATTTCTTGGGGTTAAACCAAAATATGGGATTTTGGAGGGACTCGAACTACGGTCGAGGAGTGATCATCGGAGTGTTGGACAGCGGGATAAACCCTGACCACCCTTCATTTAACGACGAGGGGATGCCACCGCCGCCTGCTAAGTGGAGGGGGAGATGTGAATTCAACTCCTCAGCATTCATCTGCAACAACAAGCTCATTGGTGCCAGATCTTTCACAATTGGCAACGGGACACCGTTTGATGAAACTGGGCATGGCACACACACCACCAGTATTGCTGCTGGGAACTTTGTGAGAGGCGCTAATGTATTCGGCAATGCCAATGGCACTGCAGCTGGTATTTCGCCTCTTGCTCATATAGCTGTTTATAAAGTTTGTGTGGATATCTGCTCAGAGAGTGACGCTCTAGCTGCAATGGATGCTGCTATTGATGATGGCGTCGACGTGCTTTCTCTCTCACTTGGCGGCCCACCTTCCAGATTCTTTGACGTTCTGGCGGTTGGCGCGTTTAGTGCCATCCAAAGGGGCATATTTGTGAGCGTCTCAGCTGGAAACGACGGCCCTTCTCCTGGTACCCTACAGAACGGTGCTCCATGGCTTCTCACAGTTGGTGCTAGCACTATTGACAGAATTATTAGAGCAACAACAGTGCTCGGAAATAAGGAAGAACTTGATGGTGAATCGACCTATCAACCACGAGATTTTCCCTCAACTCTACTGACATTAGTATATCCAAGAATAATTTCTACTAACGCCAATGCTACTTTCTGCTCACCGGCATCACTTCAAAACATTGACGTGCAAGGGAAAATTGTTGTGTGTGAACGGGGTTTAATAGATCCGATCGAAAAAGGCAGAGCTGTGAGGAATGCGGGTGGCGCAGCCATGATTCTCATCAACCGACAACAGGAAGGCTACACCACAATCTCCGACTCCCATGTTCTCCCCGTGACGGATCTTAGCTACTCTGATGGACTAAGAGTAAGGGCCTACATAAATTCAACGAATAATCCAGTGGCTACAATTTTATTCAGGGGGACTATAATTGGTGATGAACGTGCTCCAATGGTTGCGTATTTCTCTGCTCGTGGTCCAAACTTGCCAAGCCCCGGAATCCTAAAACCCGACATTATTGGCCCTGGTGTGAACATATTAGCAGCATGGCATGTGTCAGTGGAAAACAACACCAACACTAGATCGAACTACAATATAATTGCTGGAACCTCGATGGCCTGTCCTCACCTAAGTGGCATCGCCGCATTGCTAAGGAACGCGCACCCTGATTGGTCTCCAGCGGCTATAAAATCTGCCATAATGACAACTGCCGCCCAAGTAAACCTTCAAGGCAGCCTAATCGTAGACCAAACTCTTAGACCTGCTAACGTTTTCGCCACAGGTTCTGGTCATGTCAACATACTACGGGCCACAGATCCAGGGTTAGTTTACGAGAACCAGCCGCAAGATTACTTACCTTACTTATGCGGATTAAATTACACGGACCAAGAAATTGGAATAATCGTAAATGGTGTAGTCAGGTGCTCGGAGATGTCAAGCATAACAGAAGCTGAACTAAATTATCCTTCATTTGCTGTTGCTCTTGGAAATGATACTCAAACATATAATAGGACAGTTACTAACGTTGGTGATGCTAACTCCACCTACACGGTTGCAGTAGTCGGATTGCGTGGTGTTGACATAAGGGTTGAGCCAAGTACTCTTGTGTTCATACAGCTGAACCAGAATTTGACATATCAAGTGAGGTTTAGCAGATTGGCTACTGCCAGTGCCAGCAGTGGAACAAGCGTTGAAGGATCTCTTACATGGACTTCTGCTAGGCATTCTGTTAGGAGTCCAATTATTGTTTCATTTTCATAAAAAGTATTATATGTCAATGCATATCACAGTTGACATACAGATTACATGATCCGTGCTTCGCTTATTGAATTTTGAATATACGTGATAATAAAGTGCTTCATACTGCTCAGGCCTCGTTAAGTTTCTATATCCCAATTCCCACCTTTAATGATAGAAAAAAAAAAGAGTAAAATCTAAAACCTACTCCATGTGCTTTCTTTAATTGGAAAAAGCTCTCCTGTGTTATTATGCGAAAATTCACCTATATTATTTGATAACTAGCACATTGAACTAATTTAGGTTTTGGGCTTTGACTAATGTTAAGAAGACGATTTTACCTGTTAAACTTTTGAACTCTTTGTAAAATCTATTTATTTCCTTTTGTACATTCTGTCTCTTTTTTCCTTTACATCTTTCATTACCTAGCATACTTTCCTAACAATTTTGATCTTGCTTCAATCGTTCTTACACTAAACGTAGCAGGTGAATATATGTATTTATTTGATCTAGTCTTGTGCATGGATTCACGCTAGTTAGCTGCAATCACAAAATCAATTCAAACAAACATGTCTAAAACCAGTACATTGGCTTCTCAAACACTCGCATTAGTTAGTCCTATCATGCAGCATATAAAACAAATTATTTTAAACACTTCGTAACTCAAACAATACTCAAACAAATCAAATAAGCATATTATAAAACTGAGCTTTTCCTTACTCCAAACACGGAGTAGTTTAGATACTCATAACTTCAAGTTCAATAGTAAACAAAGGATTGAAGAACATAATGAAAGATAAAAGATTAAAAAAATACTTCGATCCAGTGGAACTTCCAATCTCCAGATCTCATTTGCTTTGTCTTCTTCCTCACAACTCTTGACGATTTGACTTTAATACTAAAATTAATGAAAATGAGTGGATGTGGTGTTTTTCTCGGACTATCTCTTCACAGTTCACACTGCTTTACTTTTCATACAAATAACACACGTTCTGGTGAACTGCGGTTGATCTTCAGCCGTCACTTAAATTATGTGGAGTTAGATTTTTACTCGAGGCTGCACTGGGTCTCTAACGCTGGATAGAACCTCAAAATTTGCTTTCCAGGGGAGGTTTATGGCCAAATGTTCCACTGAATCGAAAAAACGAGGGAGGGAATACATGCTCGAGCTTACACAATGTAATCACAATCGATTCTTCTAATCGTTCCATTGCATGTCTGCTTAACTCCATTGTAACCACCTTTGCATAGATACGTGACAATCATGACTCTTCATCTCTGCCAGCCGAAATTGGGGCATTTGGACACAATGGTTTATGCTCCACACATATCCATTCAGAAACTTTATTCCACCCACCCATTCTCAAACCACTCGCTTTTGCTCTTTATCACGCAGTACTTTGGTTTTCTCTTGAACTGATGTCCATTAGGTCAATTTATTGGAAATAAGTCGGTTCTGGTTGTCCACTCTTTAAAGTCCCTCATTGCATTCAAGTTATCCTTCTCCAGGTCGTCCATCATGTATTTTTTATGTTGTCGAATAAGTTCTTTTCACAGTGCATTACATCCAGGTTGTGACGGATAAGATTTGTCCACTGTCTCCAAAAGCAATATTAGGTAGATACCTAACGTGCTCTTTCATTTTTGGACCCATTCTTTAAAGCAGTGGTGCATTGAATCATCTCTCCCAACTTTGACATCAGTAGTGTTTGAATGAAATGGATGACTACGGGGTACAAATTGTGGATGTCAATCGAACCAACACGGTTAGTGGCTATATTCAAGTCGAAAAGACTTTGTATTTTCAATACAATAGTAAAATATAGCTTACCGTGCGTACTCCACTAAGAAGGCATTTCGTAAGCTGAAAATCACTTGTCGTCCACATCAAATGTGTTCGCCTTACAAAATTTTGCTTTCGAAAACTATCATAAATTTGAGCTCCATTAACCCACAATGAATGGAGTTCATCAATTAAAGGTTGTAGCATCACACCGAGGTTCTTTCTAGGGCTCCTTGGTCCAGAGATAAAACAAAGACAAAAATAAATATTCTTGCATCATGCACATATCTGCGCTTTTCCATAGAATGAAACGATCAATGCGAAGACCAAGGCTAACATTTCTAGGCTCGACGTCATAAAAATGATACTTGTCATCAAAAGATTTCCATGCCTCACCAACAACAGGGTGAATAATCGTCTTATTTTGTCCCCGACATTTCAAATTCTACGGCAAGTGTTCTGATGTTGCTCGCGACATATAAAACCTCTACAATCGAGGTGTCAAAGAAAAGTACCACAAATTTGTTTTTGGAATTGCGTTTGGCCCTTGGATTTGAACTACGTGCGAGCTCGAATCTATCTGCACTAATCATGGGACAACAAGTATAATTGCTAGCTTCATACTCCTAGTTGTACAAGTAACAATTTTTCTCCCATGCGTCATAATTATTCTTTTCCATTCCTAGCCTTTTCAATACCCTCTTCATCCCGTACACATCCTTCAGAACTTTATTGGGATCCTCCAGACTCAACACGGTATGCATTTGTTGTAAAAATTTGTTACAACTAGGTGCAATCGTGTTATGCATAGTCTTATAAACTGATATACAAATTCCATAACCATTTCACGTTCGCCAAAACTTATACGCATCTTTTATGTTCGCAACAGTTCAGAAAAGGCTCTTGCCTCAACGTTTGGCTCTTCATTTACATCCTGGTTACAATTACTATTCTCAAAACAACACCAAAACCATCGTCCACCATTTTCCTATAACGACCACCAAAACCTACATGAACATATGATTGCCTTGGCACATACGAACTCAACGCCACATTTGTGTTACCAAACAACTCACCATGTGCTACACAAATATAATAATCTGGAAGAAAACCCCGTGTATTAAGATGACACATCATCTTGTCCCTTATATGAAAATTATAGTTACGATATTGTTTGCAAATGCACTTAGATTTGCCCCAATCGAGCAGGTTAGTCTGAGGCTGAGCAGATGCATATTCTAAAAATCTATAAACACCCTCTATGACACTTTGGTTAAAATAACACCACTGTGCACTTTATCGTACATCCAACTTCGATCTTCGTTGCTGTACATTTTAGATCTACATCAACAATCACAAACTAGTTCTTTAGGAACTTCACTCTCAATAAACATTACTTACACCTTTTATTAAAATTACAATTTGTGGTGTAGTCAATAGTAAAAAAACACAAAAACAAAATACCATATATGAAGTCGTACTTAAACACTAAAAACAAAAATTCATTAAAAATAACATGTACATACCTCTTAATTTCGATTTCTGTAGATCTAGTGAAACAAATATATTTTGATGTTCTGTTACAAAATACGAGGCATTCTATGTAGGCTTTTTTCTTTTCTTTGAAAGGTACAACAATGGAGGAGAATGAAATTTGTAGATGGTGGAATGAGGCCGAGGAGGAGAAATCCATGCAATAATCGTGTTCATTTTGGTAGAAGGCGATTATTCTATTTTAAGGGCCAATTTGCAATTTTGAACAATGATCTAAATATTTATTTTTTATGATAAGAGGCACAAATTCGCCTCCTACAAAAACAATGATCGGCGAGATATTTCAATGCATACACAACAAAAGCACGATCAGAGTGAAAGATTAGAGGAGAATTATCTTCAGAATATCCTCATCCGCTATAAATACCACACAGTTCTTTCCACAAATCTCGTTCTTCTCCCAAGTTCCTCTTCATAATCAACATTTGTCATTGATAGTACATAAATACATCAGACAATTAAGAGACCACGAAACCCAAAGAAATAGCTTTAGAAGAGGACCCTCATATATTAAAGTCACAAACACATATGCCATTTGAAAGACCAAGGAAGGATTGTAAAACCACTTGTATAGTACGAAGGAGTTCTCTGAATATAGTATGGCTCCTTTATGACCCCTTAAAAGAATCATGTGTGCAACAACAAAGTATCAGTCATTATTAGCGCAAACTACTCTTAAACCACGAAAGTCATCGCATTAAACTCTGTCAGTAGATTCAGCTCCCACGAGGCAACATTAATGGACCCAATGCCTATCATTGACAACGACCAATTTGTTACGCTCATAATGCACCAAAAGTCATATAAATAAAGAAGGAATCCCTCATTTGTGTCCAACTCATATTCACATAACATACTTGTACTCTCATTTAACAAAGTAATATATCTCTTTTAGTATTATTCGTTATATCTACCTTTTTATATATTTAAGGGCCTTCGTAACCCGAATTCTCTTCGTTTAAACACTTACAAACAAACATTTTCTCTCCACGAACCACATCGCGTTTCGAGTATCATTTGGCGCCATTTGTGGGAACGCCATACAAAGATTCCTTGAGCACAATTTAGAGAGAATTTAACTCGATCAAAACAACAATGTCAATTCGCATAGTAGAAAGATATGAAGTGGCAACCACACCTCGCAACGAAAAGGACAAAAGTTCCAAACAGAGACGAGTCATCATCTTTGGACCTAGCAATGAGAAGGCGATTCGGTATCCCTAATGAGACTATATTGTCATCCGAGCTTGGGTCCAGGGAAGAGATATACACCACATACTCGTAGACACAGGAAGCACGACCAATGTCATGTACCACTCAACCCTCCAATACTTGGGGCCCTTAGCTCCCAAACATGGCTCAGACAAATCTCACTATGGGGTTTCTCCGGAGCACCTCTATTGACGATAGGAACAATCTCGCTTTCTATGACATGGGGGACATAAACGCGTCAAAGAACATAAGTAATTACCTTCCATATTATAGAAGCACCTACTGAGCCGTATGACATCATTTGTGGGCGATCGGCCATACAAGCCTTTGAAATCATCATATCTACAACGCACCTCAAGGTCAAGTTCTCGACTCAAAAGAGGATTAGGGAAGGGATGGCATCCAGAGGAAGGCCAGATAACACTGGGAAACACTCGACTCGACCTGTATCACCACAAGAATAGAAAAATACGCACAATCAAAAGCGATAAATAACAATCAGCACACAAGACAGTTTGTGTTCCCAGTTCGTCTATGACTACTTATAGGGGCGATCCGAGCTAGGATTTCCACTATGATAATGGTGAGCGATTTACGATTACAAATAAGATACAATTTTGCCTCAAAGATTAAGAACAATTTCTCACAATGCCTTTCAATCTCACAAGTGTTTTCCTCTCTTATTTTTATCTCTCTTTTCTGCCGCAGTTCATAAAACGTACAAAATACATATTTATAGCTGCTAGGGCATTAGAATTGAGATGGGCTAAAACTGGGCCCAAAACAGGGACTCACGACATGTCATGGTGCGAGACTATGTACAACTAGGCATGTATCAAGGCTCCTATAGCACCACTCATCAATGGTACGTGACATGTCATGGTGCCGCGCAAGAAGCTAAACTTTTTGGCTCTGTAGCGCCACTCATTGATGACCTGCACAACTAGGAATGTATCAAGGCTCCTATAGTGCAACTCCCAAGATGACCTACGCGATGAGGCATGTATCACGGTTCTTGTAGTGCAACTCCCTCTACTCTTTATTCTTACAGTTCAACATTCTGCCTTCATTGTTTAGGCTCCACAATCCTATTAATCTTCCATTTGGAGACTGAAACACTAGACTGCTCCCATGAACCAATACCTTCATCACATTCATCAATGCCATCATCATAGTAATCGACAAACTCTAGAAATGCCATTTCTTGAATTTCTTCGAATTCCAAGGCCAGCTGAAGCCATACAAAGCTTCAACTTCTCTAAGGTTACAACCATAGTCAACATATCAGCAGGATTTCCAGTACCTCGAATCTTTTCAAGCTGCAAGATCTTCATCTCCAAGAGATATCATCTATAGTGAAACTTCAACTCAATATGCTTTGTTCTCGAATGAAACGTTGGGTTCTCAGCCCAGAAAATAGCACTTTGACTATCGCTATAGAGAATGCTATTCATCTGCCCTTTACCCAATTCACTCAAAACACTTTGCAATCATAGCATCTCCTTGTTAGCCTCTTTTCCATTTATGTACTCACCTTTTATAGTAGATAACGCGCCACAATCTTCTGCAACTTTGAGCCCCAAGAGATCCTTGTACCACCCAAAGTAAACATATACCCCATAGTACTCTTCCTCCCATCAAGATCACCCGCCAAATCAACATCAATATAGCCACATTGATTTGTCCTCGATCCTCCAAAACACAACCCCATGTTTGTAGTACCCCTCAAGTACCTCAGAATCCACTTCACTGCTTCCGAGTGCTGTTTTCCCGGTTTGCTCATGTATATACTCACAACTCCCACTGCATGTGCACTGTCTGGCCTCATACACACCATTGCGTACATAATATTGCCACTACCGACGCACACAGAGTCTTCATCATTTTAGCTTGCTCCCACTCACTGTTAGGCGACTACTTTTTAGATAATTTAAATTTACTACCCAAAGAATTACTTATCGACTTTGCACCATCTATGCTGTATATTTTAAGAACATTCCTAATATATTCAACTTGCAAAAGATACAACTTCCTTGATACCTTGTCACGTGAAATCCACATGCCCAAGATCTGCTTTGCCTCGCTAAGATCTTTCATAGAAAACCGTTCAGAAAACTGTTCCTTCAACTTGTTCACTTCTTGAACACAATCTAATCACCGACTTACAATAGCAATATAATGAAAGAATTGCCGACCTCTTGAAATAGCAACAATGATCAACATTGCACCTACTAAATTCAATATCATGCAGGAAACCATCAAATTTCATGTACCATTGACGTGGAGCTTATTTGAAGCCTTACAAGCTCTTCTCTAATTTGCGAACAAGCTTAGTGTTACCTTCAGCCAAAAATCTCTCTAGTTGCTTTATGTAGATGCTTCTTCAAGGTCACCATGAGGAAAAGCCGTTTTGACATCCATTTGTTCTAGCAATAAATTCTCCACCACAACTATACTCAAAACCATTCTTATAGTTGTTAGCTTCACCACATGAGAAACTCTATACGTGTAATCAATGCCCTCTTTTTGTTAAACCCTTCACAACTAATATTTGTAACACTTGCTTCCGTCGTCTTCTTTTTTATTTATATACACCCATTTGTTATGCAAGGCCTTCTTTCCCTTAGGAATCTCCACGAGTTCCAATGTGTTATTTGCCTTAGAAATTTGTCTCGTCTTCCATGGCAAACTCTCATTTGCTCATATCAACACTCTACATTGCTTCTACATAACTCTCTGGCTCACCACTATCAGTTAGTAAAACATATTGAATGGTGGAGCCATATTTGTCTGGAGCCCGAGGCTGTCTACTTGACCTCCTCAACATAGACCCGGGTGTGCAAGGTTCTGGCTCAACAACTTCAAGCTCTTTCAAAACCACCTACCCATCTGAATTTAGCACGTCCAAATCTACAACATTTGTTTTAACATCCCAACTTCACCACTACAAGTAATTGATGCACCTAATATATCTTTGTACACCACATGCTCATTATATATGCCATATCGACTACGAATTACTTTCTGATTTGATCATCTCAAAATCTATAACCACAATCAGAACCACCATATCCAAAAAATGTATACTTCACAGATTTAGGATCCAACTTATATCTAGCAGCAACGCCAATATGAACATACAACACCCATCCAAATACTCATAGATATGACAGGTTTACCTCCTTACCACTCCAAGCTTCCTCCGGAATGCCATACTCTAGTGGAACGGATGGTCCTTGGTTGATCAGGAAAGCTGCAGTGTCAATGCATACACCCAAAACCCCTCTGGTAATCCACTCCTCAATCTCATGCATCTAGCCTTCTCATCAAGTGTTCTTTTTTTACACTCTGCAACCCCGTTTTGTTTTGGGGTCCCCTTAACCGCATTTTACATGCAAATACCGTTCTCTGCACAATATTGCTTGAACTCCATGGGTTCATACTCGCCACCATTGTCGGACCTCAAACACTCTGAGACTCATACAGTCTCAATTTCTACTCTTGTTTTCCAGTTCTTGAAGACATCAAAGTCTTTTGCTTTCTGCTTCAAGAAATACACCCATAACTTCCTTGTAGCATCATCGATGAAAGCCATGTAATACAATGCTCCACCAAGATATGTGTCGGCCCCATAAGTCACTATGTACTACTTCCAACTTTTGCTTTTTCAGAGTTCTACTACTTCTTGAGAAACTGACTCTTTTATGTTTTCCGAACACATAGTCTTCACATATACCCATGTGAACTATCTTCAAGTCTGGTAGCTTACCCTTTGAACATATAATCTTCATCCATTTATCCCTTATGTAGCCAAGTTTACAATGCCACAAATCAGCATCACTCTTTGCTCCTGCAACATCAATGCTACCCTTCTCTGTGGTAGTCATGTAAAGCGTGCCTTCTTTCAAACCTCGAGCTAACAACATAGCTCCCTTGGTTATTTTCCACGCACTCGAACCGAAGGATATATGACATGTAACGGCCCAAAATTTAGGAAGAAAATAAATTTATACTTTAGTCCTTGAACTTTTGAAAATTTCCATTTTTGACCCTAAATATTTAGAAAAATTTGCGTTTTAGTCCTAAACTTAGAAGTTAGTCTTTTGTTATATTTACAGGTCTCTAATCCTAAAATATATATTTCAATTTCAAATATTAACCAAGTTGATTGAATTACCTAGAAAAATTACATAAGTAAATATGTATGTAACAAAGAAATCTAAGTATACCTATTTGAATTTTAATTATAAATAACTGAGGAACTTGATATGCAATTAACCAGTTGATGAAGTAAGCAATGACATATTTTTGATAAGAAAAGCCATGACATCCTTAATAGCATGATAAAATTCAGATTCTTTGTGATTTATTATAAAATAATCAAGGTGGACATAAA
Organism: Linaria vulgaris; assembly: GCA_948329865.1. NCBI lineage: Eukaryota > Viridiplantae > Streptophyta > Magnoliopsida > Lamiales > Plantaginaceae > Linaria > Linaria vulgaris. Next base: position 53,586,180 of record OX415249.1, on the reverse strand, counting down.
TAGTTATGATTAAATTACTATTTTTGCCTATAAATACTAACTATTGTTCAAGATTTTATACATCCCAAAATAATTCGATTCTGCAAAAGTAACTAGAAATAAAAGTTGTTCCTTTTTTTGTTTTCATTCGAAATTAATTTTTCCAAATTTTATCTTGTTATTTTCTACCCAAAAAGACGCCAAAACTATTATTACGCAGGAAATGCCGATTCTGCCTTGCACCTTAGAAAAATCATATCAAATAGTAGAAACATTATTTTACTACCAATTTTCAAATACATATTCTCCTTGGTGTCTTCTATCTTTTGTATGAAGACATCTTTCTCAAATAATATGATGTAGGAGGCCATAATCCATAATCCATGAACCGTAAACTGCTGCTAGGAAATCCGATAGCAACTCTTATGTTGCAAGAATTATTTAACATAGCAAACCTTTGTGTTTTCACAAAATCTTGGATTTACACATCTCTCATGATGCTAGAAACGATAAACCCTAAAAATATTTGAAAACCAAGTTCATTTGGATGTCCGATCAGAGGTAAAACCAAAACTGCAGTGATTTTTCAATTTATTTGGCACAACTTTTGTTTTCTTAATTTATAAGTTTAATCACCATCATATTTCAAGTATTTATCACACACATAAATTTAACATGATATAGTATTAGTTATAATTAGATTATTATGATTTATAATCATAAATTGATATTTTTGTGATTTTATTTATAACATTTAAATGGTAGATTTATCATGTTTAATATACTACTTTCATAAGTCTTACAAGATTATTTTTGCCACTTCATGACTTAAATATCAAATAAGATTATTTATCATAATAAACATTTTTTATCACATATTTTGATAAATTTCCCATGTTATATCTTTATATTTAAGTTATAACATAATTATGTGCATTTTAAACTAACTATGTAAAATAGGGTAATAATTGACTAAGTTAGACCTTTTAAGGTGTTACTTCATATGATACTTATTTGATGTGTGATAATTAAAAGTTTTGAATTGATTAAAGGCTAAAAAGACGAGTTTTCCTAGAGTTAGTTAAGTAATATGTTTTTAAGGATTGATTATGCATCAATTTGGATAGTTAATCAAATCTTACTTGTTACCGCAACTTGTCATCAGAATGACTTTACCACAAATACTCATGGTCATAAGTTTGAACGTATGGTTGTTTAATATAAGTTTGAGCTGCATTGCAAAAACACGGATACGTGAACACGTATCGAACAAGATACGGATACGGGGATACAAATTTTTTCAAAATCACATATTAAGATACGTCAAGGATACGTCGAATATTTAATATTAAAAAACTATATATATATATATGTATATAAATATATTAAATAATGAATATTAAACACTTATAAAATTCAAAAAATAATCAACATATAGCAATATACAAAGATCCACAACTCCACAAACTCAAATATTAATGGATAAATATGTTCAACATGAATATTACAAAATATCATAATATAACAAATAAGATTAATATTGCAATAGCTTATTTATTGTCAAACAACATCATCAACAAACAAAACCGAGTTAAAGAGAGTTGATAAATGAGCTGAGTTAAATTATAAAATTGCATTTTGGTGTTTGTAGTATAAATTAATTACTTTTTTTGCCCCTAAAGTTTTCAAAAATAATAAAATAACCTATTTTAATGAGGATACGTATCGGATACGCCTTAGAATAATATCCGATACGTATCCCATTTATAAAAAAAATATTTAAATAGGATACTCCACGTGGCGTATCCGACACGTATCTGAGGCGTATCCGAGGCGTAGCCTTGTCCGATACGTATTCGATACGGGATACGGAGTCATTTTCGGAGTATCCGTACAACATAGAGTTTGAGTTAATAAACAAGGTGGTTAAAACAATAGATATTCAATATTCAATTGAAGCATACGTTTTTCTTTAATTCATCATCTAGGATTTTCATGTTTTGTGTAATAACATAAATTAAGCTTATGCGTTATTTACTAAGATTTACATTGTAACTAGCATTCTTAACAAGAACGCTCTCAATTTCCCAACATGAGAATTGAAGAAGAAGTACTAATATTTGTTGTGGTGAATTATAAATTCAGTTGATTAATATTATTTAAATTTGTTAAAGGTTTGACGAACTAATCAACGCCATCAAGGTTTCCCGTACGAGTTAGGTGATGTTCCATTTCTGATTTGTTCTAGCCCCATTTGGCATCCGACCCTGAGGAACTTGTACATAAAAGCCACTACTCCGTTACCAAACCTCGAACAACCTATATTTTATCATAATCCCGTTTTGCCTCTCATCACATAACATGATTTTCTTACTCATCCTTAAATCATATCCAATCATTTATTAATTATATTGATTCATAATCATGCCAATTCTCTTATATAATCTCATATGCTTGTTCTTTAACTGTGCAAAGAGCAACAAACTGTGTTCGGGACATGTAGCTCAGAGTGCAACGGATATTATCCAGTTTATTAGCTTATTTGTTTATTGTTATACCCATTGGGACGCCTTTGTGAAGTTGGGCCCAGGGATTGAATCGAGTTACTGTCGGGCAGTAAGGACTGTCGGTTTAAGTAATTTTGCTTGATACCCATCAATCTAGGCGCCGCTTGCAGTCAGAAGTTGGCTATAACCCGCGTGTTGGATCGACATGTACTCGAGCATGTCTCTTGATTGTTTGCAAGGTCGCTCCTCGACGGGAGGTATAAGGTAGAATATTAGAGGTTATAAGGCTGGATTTGTTTATTGTTAAGCACGAGTTCATTAACTATTCTATGAAAATTCCAGTACCATTGTTACATAAAATTGTCTAGTTGAATTGTTTCTATCGGTAAGATCACTCCTCGAAATGTATCTAGTAGGTCACAATTAATTCTTGCATTACCAGTTCTTTTATATGAATCTCACTAAGTCATTAAAGACTTATTCCTCGTTTCTTCTGTCCACTCCTCAAGATAATTGTTTAAGCGTGCATTTTGGAATATTCGTATTTTGTCACCAGTGCATAACCATTAAAATAGTCACATTATTTGTAATACCAAGACTTCCTCTATATATATATCAAAATTTATTTTAGAAAACGTGTATGGTTTTGATCCTGAACAAGTGAGACCAATTCATATGAGTTATATTTTAGTCTGCGTTGGGTAAAATGACTGATCACCACCGAACCAACTCGGATCGGAGCATGGCTCGTGGGGCGCGGTCGTCACATGACACCCCTCACCATCTAACTATCCGAGATAAATAAGATTTCTCTTCCGACTAGGAACATGCCTCACGCTATGCAATGTCCATTTGCCACCATTTGTCGACTTGACTCGAGCATCTCCTTTTCCCGCGACCTTCAAGGGCTTGTTATCGGCAAGATAAACTTTTTTGAGATCTCCAACAATATAATTCGCTATTATACTGCTATCTGGGCAAGATTGAAAAGATGCTCCAGAATCCAAGATCCACGACTCTAGTGGACTGCATACACTCAATATTAATGCTTCATCAATATTTTCAATGACTGAGTTTCCTTCTCCGGGGATTGAAAATTAGCGTTGTAATGACCATTTTTCCACAATTCCAACATTCATTGGAATTCTTGTCCTTCTTGGACTTCCTCAATTTCGATATACCCAGATTCGAATTGGAGCCCTTCTACTTTGATTGAACTCTAACCTCCGTACCTAGAACTGATCCAAAATAATTCCCCAACGAACTACCTGACCCCTTCCTGCAAATTTCTTCACTGATAATTAGGTCTCTCACTTCAACATACTTTAACCTTGCCTTCCTGATTGATGTACTAATAACTGTGATCATTCTGCTCCAATTCTCTAGCAAAGATGAAAACAAAATCAAGACTTCTTCGTCGCCAAAATAAAGTGCGATCAAGTTCAATCTTGATACAATCAAGTTAAACTCATTAAGATGATCCGACACCACTGTGTTTTCCGTCATCTTCAAGTAGAACAAACGCCACATCAAATGGACTTTGCTGGCTACTGATGGTTGTCTGCTTCGTGGTGTGGAACGCCATATTTTTCTCTAGAGTCAACCAAATCACGTTCATTGCATTCCTGCCAAGAATTTTCCACTCTACGTCTGACATCTCTATCAGTTTATCCTTCAATGGTTTCCACAAATCTTTACCATACAATAAATCTTCGACCAACATCCTTTAGAACTTGTAATACGACCAATCAAACTTCTTGACTTATGTTTTATCTATGTTCATCATACAATTCCCGCAGAATTGTACTGTCCCTCAGAACCTGATGCTATGATACCACTTGTTGCACTGTGGATATTACAAAACCACAAAAGAACAGAGAAATACACACAATCGAAAATGATAATAACAATCAGCACATAAGACACAATCTGCTTACCCACTTCGTCTATGACTACCTCTGGGGCGATCCAAGCTAGGATTTCCGCTATGATGATGATGAAGATACAATTGTGCCTCGCAGAGTAAGAACAATCTCTCACAATGTCTCTCAATCTCATAAGTGTTTTCCAATCTTATTTTTTATCTCTCTCTTTTTTTACTTCACTTCATAAAATGTACAAAATACATATTTATAGCTGCTAGAACATTAGAATTGAGATGGGCTAAAACTAGGCCAAAAAATGGAGACGTGCGACATGTCATGTATTGCAGCATGTAGCGTAGCTACCTATGCGAGAAGAACCACATTTATGTGTTGTAGCGCCATTCCTTGGATGACCTGTGTAACCAGTGCAACTCCTACATTGTAGTGCCACTCTCTAGATGACATGCGCGACAAGGCATTTATCGCGACTCCTATAGCACTACTCCATTTACTCTTCGTTTTCACTATTCAACATTATTCTTTATTGTTCAGGTTCCACAATCCTAACACATCCATAATGAACACCTCGTTTGATGGCCAAAATTATCTCGATTTAAGGGAAAATACGACAACATAAACACAGAAAGATATTGCAAGTATCACGAGGCATGGGGACACGAAACCAAGTTGACAACTTGAAGCAGAGTTAAAAAAGCTCTCCCAGTCTAAATATGATCATAGGCCAGCGAAACGACGAAGGGTGCCATCGCGCCATAAGAAAGATAAGAGGACCTGCAAGGAAAAAAAGAGAGAAAATAAATTTCTTATAGACAAAGGAGGCAAAATAGGATCGAGTGTCCCGCTAAGTGAATAATTACTCCCACCACTTCCCGCACGAAGAGGAAATTTTGGGGAAAATAAATACCCCAAAATTCTAGGAAGTAAGAGGAACGATGACCAAAGATATTACGAAAAAACATCATAATTCCCTTAAACGTCTTGAACACTTAGTCTAGAGCCTGCTTAGTCAGCTCAGGCAACGCCATACGAGTAATTCGTTGGGTAGAAATCTACGAAGCTGTATCGCAGAATCCCCTTCCGTAGTCCTGGACCTTGACGAATTAAGTCCAATGAATTGACATTGGCACCAAAGACCAATCGAACACGTGCTGGCAAAAAAGCCCAATGGATTGACATTGGAACCATTGACAATCAAGAGAGTGTTGATGTATCAAGTCCAATGGGTTTACATTGGCACCGAAGCCCAACCGAAGCGCATTGGCCAGAAGTAGTCCAATCAAACATTGGACACTAAAAGTGAATGCAAGAGCGAGGAACGCCACAGAATACGACATAAAATAAGACAATATAGTAAAAACTCATTTTATTCATATAGAGGAACCATGATTACATAAAAAAAGAAAAAATGATGGGGGCGGGGCTAACCCCTGCCATATTCTTCGGATCCATAGGAGCCAAAACCTCATCGTCCTAGGTGGGGTGGAAAATGTCAAGGAAATCCTTAGTATACCTCCGCATGAGGAAACCAGATCTCTTATGCAAGTGCATGCTGTGATTGAAGCCCTCTCTCAAATGAGCGACAAAGTCGTCAACAAAATATTCTCGATGCGCCTCTCAACCTTTGCACTCTACAAAGCTTGGAACGCAGCCTGAGTGACACCCTGCTCGTGAGATTGAAACAAGTCCTTCTAATGACGGTACAAATCCTGGTACTCCTTCTTGAGTTCAAGAAGCTCATGGTCCTTCGCCTGCTCAGAACGAAGGGTTGCCTCGGCGGTAGATACTAGTTCATACAGCTCAGACTCTAGTTTTCCCACCTGCTCCTAAAGATAAATTTTGGTGGCTAGAATCTGGTTTACTTCACAGCCCTTAAATAAATAACATGTCCCTCATTAATGAGGCGGACATATCATTTAGATGATGTTGCAACGCCTTTTGAGCCTTTATGAGCGCATCCACCATCGTGGAGTCCAGAATAAAACACATCCCCTTCAAATTAGCATTCCGAGCCAGGGCATTCTTCACAGATTCCATAGATTTAGCCAGCCCTGCAGAAGTCGCCTGGTAATGGCGCTTATATAATCTCTTACGTCTGACTAGCCCTTTTTTATCTGTGGCCAAACTGTCCAATATCACAGGTAACTAAAACAAACGCCATGTTAGATGAAAAAGAAGAAAAAACCAAAAGGAAAATCAAGAAAAGAACTCACCCAAACCATAAGTCGAATCACATCGATGGTTCAGAAAGAGTCGATCAAAATAGGGTGCATCCGCCTTGAAGATCATTCGCTTGCGAAACGCCATAGTTGCATGGTGCATACTTAGCCTTTTTTCTTTCTTAGCTGTCAGATCTCCTCGCACCGTCCCTCCATATTCGCCTCCTCAGAAAAGACATAATCTTGACCGACAAGGGGGGGGGGGGGTCTCAGGAGCCTTGTCAAGAGAGAGAACCGCGCCCAACTTCGAAGGTGGACTAAGTAGGATCAACAGTGGAAGGCTCAGCAACGGGGATACCCATGTTGTCTCCTAAGAGATAGCCGAAGAAGGGCCTGTAGCAAAAAGACTAAAAGGTGATTCCATCGCCCTTGAAGCGTTAAGATAAGAGCCTTTAGTTCGGGTCATTCCCATCGGCCCCTCTGGGTAATTGCCCCTCAGTAAAGTATGGACCCTCTTCCTGGATATGTTGAGAGGAGAAATGATTGTTCCAACGGCCTCAAGATGAACCCTATTTCCTACTAAGTTGAAGAACCAAAAGACCGTTAATGAAATGTCATAAACATGGAAAAGAAAAAAAGTAGAAGACGAGACTCACTTAAGGCACCAACAGAAGACCCCATTGAAGCTTGCTTCTTAGAAAGAGGTGATGAAGTTGCAAAGGCTCGCGCAACAACACTGGAAACTCTGATGTGAGACCCCTTTCTTCATTTTTTTAGGGATTTTCATTGCCGCACGAAGCACATTACTTGTTACCACAAGACAACGAAATTTTAGAGTCCCCCATTTTTTCTTACAAGTGGCAAACCGCTTCTCATCATTTGCTACAGCCAAAGGCAGTTCTACATAAAGTAATGCCACATGCTCGGGACGATGCACGTGGAGTAGCCTGCTCGAATAAAAACCGAGAGAGTGATGGAGTTCGTAAAAATCCTCCTCAGAACCAACAAAAAATTTTATATGCGCCCCTGCGAAAGAACAAGAGAAAACTGAGAATAGAATTTTACTCATAAAAAGACAGAGCAAAAGCAATAAAAACTTACGGAATATTCGTTGTGACGAAGATCCTCGGGCAAAGGGACATCAATGCCAAAAGGCTACTGCATGCCACCTGACATAAACAAAAGAGGATTCTCGCTCAACTTGTACAAGTCAAAAAGCCCCTTGTACAGCGAGCCTTTACAAAGCCCTACGAACTAAACTTTGGATGCCACAAGATCATTATCCAAAGCCCCCTTCCTCCACCTTTCACTGGGTCCTCACACCCATGTTCCAGATGCATCCTCGTCCTCACACCCATGTTCCAGATGCATCCTCGTCCTTATGCTTTAGAAAAAAGAAATGGGACTTCCAAGCACCCGTAAACGAGGGATTCCCGATAAGATATTGAACTTTTTCACAGGGAAAATGGTAAATGGTAAATGGTGGTAGCCGTTTAGCTAGTACCCACATGATACGCAATAAGAAATGACTGGATATAATTAAGAACTTCCACGTACCACATGATAAAGAAATAACGAAGGCCATGCCAGACTTGCTCCTCATAAACTGTCAAGTAGTGAGTGTGGGGGGGGGGGGGGGGAAGGCATTAACGCAATCCTTCGAGGATGGAGCCTTTATATCCAGAGCTCCGACATTAATATGATACCAAAGTAGAAGGTTCTTTGCCTCATCGCGAGACATGGTGCTCCTCATATACAAAACATGGTGGGACTACCTCGAAGGAGCATCCCCGTCTTAAGATTCCGTGTCACAAATGACAATCTTTTTCTTCCCTTTAGAATACTCACGATGAGCCCACTGTTTTAGTTAGGCACTGCCAATGAGGTTCAGGGGATGCAGGGACCAGTGAAAGTCACCGAAATGGTGCCAATCTCGATCACTCGAGAATAAAATTCCCCAAGAACATAAGCAGAAACCTCTGCCATAGGAAGGAGGGAGGAACGGTTGAAAGAAGCCATGGAAGTAAAAATCAAATTGTTGAAGGAAGGTTAGAAAATCTCTTAGAAATCTACAAAAAGAAATGATAGTGTATGAAAGGATTGATCCAACTGGCTCGTTTATTTATACTAAACTTGTGGCGAGAAACTAGGGCACACGACAACCAAGTTATTCATGACAGTCGCCCAGGTCAAATCACTTCAGTGGTGTGGCTAACTGACGCCGCAAATTGAGATGTGGGAAGTCATTATTACGGCCCACTCGCGCAGTAAGCAGAAATGGCATTTAATACCAAAAACACGAGGACACGTTTCCCACAACCACCATTATGGCATAACGGACGAATTGAAAACAACAGTAAGCTTTTCGCAAAAAAAAAAATGACAATAATAACGGACTTTTGCCCCAATTTGTAACCCTCTCGTAGAAAACTAAGACTGCGGAGAACTCTCAAGTCTTCTGCCTCGTGTCCTACGAACCTGCCGACTTGGGGGACATCTAAAAATGTATAATTACACCAGACAAGGAAGAGACCACAATATCTCAAGAAAGAGCTTCGGAAGAGGCCATTCGTACATTAAAATCACAAACACACCTATGGTCAAAGGACCAAAGAAGTATTGTAAAACCGCTCGTATAGTACAATAAGAAAGTGTTAGTCATTATTAGCAGAAACCACTCTTAAACCACAAGCGCCTCATATTAAACTCTGTCAGTAAATCCAGCTCCCACGAGGTAGTATTAATGGACGCCTATGCCTATCATTGAAGACGACCAAGTTGCTACGATCACAATGCACCCAAAATCCTATAAATAGAGAAGGAATCCTTCATTTGTAACCAACTCATATTCACATGACATACTTGTACTTTAATTTTGACAAATCAATAAACTCCTTTAAGAATTATTTGTTATTTCTATCTCTTTATATATTTAAGGGCCTTCGTAAATCGAATCCCCCTTATTCACTGTAAATCGCGTTTCATAATAATTCAGGAATTACTCAACCTGGAGAATTCTGGGCTATCACTCATATAGTAAAATTTGTGTTTTTAGTGTAAGTTATTAGCTTTCTTTAGGATTCGTAGGTTACATAAGAATAATCCATCTTAATGTTTAAGTCCTAGAGTAAATATTTTTTTTGTTCAAAATCATATTATTTAACAATGGGTTTATTATTTGAATGATATTATGCATAGAATTTTGTTATATTAGTATTTACTTTTTAGATTATTGGTCATGTAAATGTATATGTTTTGTGTAATATGTGGTATGGTTATTGACATTCAAATTGAATATTCGCATTAATATAAAAATATAAGAAATAAGGGATGGATAAAGTATTTTGGAGAAAAAAAAGCCAAAAAACTTTGTCGCTCTTTTTAAAAAACTGTAAAAAGTTCGGAGGCGAATAATCGCCTCCAATCTTGTAAAATATCAGTACAATTTGTATCAATTTCCTATAATTATTTTTCTTAAAAACTAAAGCATAAGAGGCGATTATTTGAATGATATTATGCATATAATTTTGTTATGTTAATATTTATTTTTTAGACTATTGGTCTGTAAATGTAAATGTTTGTATAATATGTGGTATGGTTATTAACATTCAAATTTAATATCCTCATTAATATAATAAATATAAGAAATAAGGGGAGGATAAAATACTTTGGAGAAAAAAACGCCAAAAATCTTTGCCGCTCTTTTAAAAAAACTGTAAAAAGTTCGGAGGCGAATAATCGCCTCCAACCTTGTCAAATATCAGTCCAATTTGTACCGATTTTCTATTATTATTTTTCTTAGCAAACTAAAGTATAAGAGGCGATTAATCTCCCTTAAAGACACATCAGCGACCTAAGAAGCAAACTTTTGCTTCTATCGTACTGATGTGGATTCGCAAAAAGGAAGTTCAAAATTGAGGTCGGAGGTGAAAATTTGCCTTTAAAGTGCATGTGGCCCACAACTGCTGCTGGTGATTAATTGCCGTCTTCAGAGGATGGTTGGAGGCAATTTTTTGCCCTTTATGTGCCTACACACTTGGAGTGCAAAAGATCGCATCCAACGTTGTTACATGCAAGCATATTGCGTGCAACATAATGGAGGTAATTCTCCACTTTATTTCTTTCGTTATAGGAGATTTAAGCCATCGGTCTCCAATTTGGACACATTCTTGTAGTGTAAAAGGGAATAGCCATGACCATGGTAACTAAAATAACCCACAGATAAATGATTACCATAAAGATCTATATTTTCATTTTGCTTCCAGCATTCATCTCCAAATCTATGGTTTGAAAAATAGTTAATCAACACTACAAGAGAAATGATTAGTAGCAACAACCTTTTTCCATGGCCAGGTCGTTGCTGCTAGTACCCATGGCTTAACCGTGGGTAATAACCATTACCTACGACAAAACCGTAGGTACTAATATTTACCGACGATTTGGCCATCGCTACATTAGTAATGATGGGCACACCATGGGTACTAAGCATAGGGCAACGACCCTTTATAGTTGGGCCTAATGGGGGCAGCTGGATCGTTGTTGGACTATAGTACCCACGGCTTGGTCGTGGTTACTAATATTAGTACCCACTAATCAGTAAACATAAATTCGCCCAAACCCATATTTTTTCTCATTTTTTTCATTCATTTATCTCAAACTCTCACCTATCCTCCCCAAGTTTCCGACGGCGCCACCCCCTATTTCGACGACGCTTCCTTTGCTAGTGCGGAGTTTGAAAATTTTAAACATAAGTAGACGTGTTTCCTAAAATTTTATCAAAAGTGGAGTAAAAAAAGACGATAATCAAAACTTTACGGGGAAAGTATAATTAATTAAAACTTGTAAAATGCCTCCAAAATCATTTTTTTAACCCATACAAGTAGATGTATTTCATAAAATTTCATCAAAAATGAAGTTAAGAAAGACGATAATCAAAATTTTAAGGAAGGAAAGTATAATTAATGAAGAGTTGTAAAATGCCTCCAAAATCAATTTGTTTTTAAACCATACACTTTTTAAACATAAGTAGATGTGTTTCCGAAAAATTCATCAAAAACAAAGTTAAGAAAGACGATAATCAAACTTTAGGGAAGGAAAGTATAATTAATGAAGAGTTGTAAAACGCCTCCAAACTCAATTTATTTTTAAACCATACACTTTTTAAACATATGTATATGTGTTTTCTAAAATTTCATCAAAAATGGAGTTAAGAAACACGATGATCCAAACTTTAGGGTGGAAAGTATAATTAATGAAAAGTCATAGAACACCTCCAAAATAATTTTTTTTAAACCATACACTTCTTAAACATAAGTAGATGTGTTTCCTAAAATTTCATCAAAAATGGAGTTCAGAAAGACAATGATCAAAACTTTAGGGGGGAAAGTATAATTAATGAAAACTTGTAAAATGCCTCCAAAATCATTTTTTTAACCCATACACTTCTTAAACATAAGTAGATGTGTTTCCTAAAATTTTATCAAAAATAAAGTTAAGAAAGACGATAATCAAAACTTTAGTGAAGGAAAGTATAATTAATGAAGAGATGTAAAACGCCTCCAAACTCAATTTATTTTTAAACCATACACTTTTTAAACATAAGTATATGTGTTTCCTAAAATTTCATCAAAAATGCAGTTAAGAAAGACGATGATCAAAACTTTAAGGGAGAAAAGTATAATTAATAAAAAGTTGTAAAACGCCTCCAAATTTTTTTTAAACCATACACTTTTTAAACATAAGTATATGTGTTTCCTAAATTTCTTATTAAATGGAGTTAAAAAAGACGATAATCAAAACTCTCGGGGGGGGGGGGGGGGGGGGGGGGTAGTATAATTAATAAAGAGTTGTAAAACGCCTTTAAACTCCATTTTTTAAACCATACTCTTTTTAAATATAAGTATATGTGTTTCCTAAAATTTCATCAAAAATGGATTTAAGAAACACGATGATCAAAACTTTGGGGTGGAAAGTATAATTAATAAAAAGTTATAGAAAACCTCCAAAATCAATTTTTTTTTAAACCATACACTTTTTAAACATAAGTAGATGTGTTTTTTAAAATTTCATCAAAAATTGAGTTAAGAAAGACAATGATCAAAACTTTAGGGAGAAAAGTATAATTAATAAAAAGTTATAAAACGCCTCCAAAATCAATTTCTTTAAACCATACACATCTTAAACATAAGTAGTTGTGCTTCCTAAAATTTCATCCAAAATAAAGTTAAGAAAGACGATAATCAATACTTTAGGGAAGGAAAGTATAATTAATGAAGAGTTGTAAAACGCCTCAAAACTCAATTTGTTTTAAAACCATACACTTTTTAAACATAAGTATATGTGTTTCCTAAAATTTCATCAAAAATGGAGTTAAGAAAGACGATGATCAAAACTTTAAGGGGAGAAAGTATAATTAATAAAAAGTTGTAAAACGCCTCCAAAATCATTTTTTTTAAACCATACACTTTTTAAACATAAGTATATGTGTTTCCTAAATTTCTTATTAAATGGAGTTAAAAAAGACGATAATCAAAACTCTCGGGGGGGGGGGGGGGGGGGTAGTATAATTAATAAAGAGTTGTAAAACGCCTTTAAACTCCATTTTTTAAACCATACTCTTTTTAAATATAAGTATATGTGTTTCCTAAAATTTCATCAAAAACGGATTTAAGAAACACGATGATCAAAACTTTGGGGTGGAAAGTATAATTAATAAAAAGTTATAGAAAACCTCCAAAATCAATTTTTTTTTAAACCATACACTTTTTAAACATAAGTAGATGTGTTTTTTAAAATTTCATCAAAAATTGAGTTAAGAAAGACAATGATCAAAACTTTAGGGAGGAAAGTATAATTAATGAAAAGTTATAAAACGCCTCCAAAATCAATTTCTTTAAACCATACACATCTTAAACAAAAGTAGTTGTGTTTCCTATAATTTCATCCAAAATGGAGTTAAGAAAGATGATAATCAAAACGTTATGGTGGGGGGTGGGGGAGTGGGGGGAAGTATAATTAATGAAAAGTTCTAAAACGCCTCTCATATCAATTTTTTTAAACCACACACATCTTAAATATAAGCAGATATGTTTCTTAAAATTTCATCAAAAATTGAGTTAAAAAAAACTATAATCAAAACTTTATGGGGGAAAGTATAATTAATAAAAATTGTAAAACGCCTCTATAATCTCTTTTTTTAAACCATGCACTTCTTAAACATAAGTAGATGTATTTCCTAAAATTTAATCAAAAAATAGAGTTAAAAAAGACGATAATCAAAACTTTAGGGAGGAAAGTATAATTAATTAAAAGTTGTAAAACGCCTCCAAAATAATTTTTTTTAAACAATTCAAATGTTTAACATAAGTAGACGTGTTTCCTAAAATTTCATCAAAAATGGAGGTAAGAAAGACGATAATCAAAACTTTAAGGGGGAAAAGTCTATTAATGAAAAATTAAACACCTCTAAAATCCTAAACCCTAACACTACCAACGACGAGCTGTCCTTATTAATTCTTATTACCAACGGTTTGGCCGTTGGATGATTACCCTAACACTACCTACGGCTCGGCCGTGGGAAATGAGGTTCATTACCAACGGCTCAAAATTTCGATTTTCGAATGATTGTTTAACATATATGGATGTTTTATTACCGATTACGACAATGATAAGTACAAGTAAGTTGAATCTACATAAATTTTAGCTTTCGTAGCACAATCATGCATTATTTACACACCGCGGATCCTAATGACAAGATAACTGAATAACGATGTTCGTAATGACTTATATTATATACTAATTAAATCTAGCCAACATTTGTAATTTACCCATTGTAATGATCATTAATCACTAATGAAGGATGATTTCAACTTCGTAAGATCTGATTAAACGCAAGTCATACTTAATATGAGGATATAAAACTTAGCTTTGAATGTAATAAACCTATGAGGATATAAAACGAATAAGGATCTAATTCTATAATGTATGCTCCAGTAACTCAAATACTATCACATTTGTGTTAATAGTTCATGATTTCACATATTTTAGGAGTATCTAAACTAAAATCATAAACAAATCAAATTTATATAAGGCAAACCCTAAAAATAAACAAATTAAGGGTTAGTACCCGACAGATTGGCCACTCGTAAAAGCCGTGGATATTAATATTCATGGTCATTACCAACGGCCGAGCCGTGGGTATTAATATTCAAGCATGTTTAGCCAGTTTTACCCAGGATACCAACGACTCCTCCATCGCTAACGATCCAAAAATACGGCGGAATTTTAAAATTTTCAAAATTTAAAACTAGTACCAACGGCCGAGCCATTGGTAATGACTACAGAATATGCGGGCAACTAAAAATTTTATGAAAAATTGAGTTTTTCACCCAACAATATAAATACCCCTCTCCCTCAACTCTTCATTTTCATTATCCACGAAAATCCTCAAGTTTCTCTTCATTTTTCCAACTTTTTTCTTTCTTCTCTTCCAAATTTCCCTATTCATATCTTCAGAGTTTTTCATTTTCGTACTAGTTCTTCACATCTTCAAAGTATTTTATTTCATCTTGATATGGAGGTTTCTAGCATTTGGGCCCATTTTTGGCCACGGCCCATGAACGACCATATCGGGGATCACCTTCGATATGACATCGAGTATAGAATTCGATATAGACCAGCAGTGCCTATAAATACCCCGCCCAGCACACCAAGAAAAGGGGGAATTCCTCACCTCGATTTTCCCGCGTCACATCGAATAGCAATATTCGATGTTATACCCGACATAGATATTCGATATGGTTTTGTACACGTCATCACTCAGCCTCACATGACTACCTAACCATCGATATCACCTCGAGATTACCCACCAATATCATATCGAGACTCATCCCCGACATCATATCGAGACTTGTCCCCGATATACGTTCGATACTCATCATCGACGTAGCACCAGCAGGCAGTTTAGTGAAGTCCCGACCTCGAGCAACAGGTTCCGGACCAAGCCTATTCGAGATACCTAGTGTAGGCCTGATTTGAGATAGATTTGTTGTGCTATTAGATTATTCGCTTGTAACCGACTCACGTATATATATATATATTACACGATCTATTGTCAAATCAGTGGCGCCGTATGTGGGAACCAAGGTTCTCTAGATTGGGAGCTCATCAGACGAGATGTCAGGAAAGAGGCAGCGAAGTATCGAGGGGCAAGAACTGAACAAGACAGATACCAATATGACGAAGAGTAGCAAGAGGTCGAGGCTTGATCATAAGGGGCAATGCGCCGAGATAGAAAAGGCGGTTATTCCTTATCAAAATGAACGGAGAATGGAGCTAGTGAGAGATTTTATCACGATAGAGATCGACCCGAGACAACTGGAGCACACGTTGAGGATAGGAGCTACAATGTCGCCTGATATTCGGAAGGCGTTGATTGAATGCTTAAAAAGGAATGTCGATATATTTGCCTGCAGCAATTCTGACTTGATTGGAATCAACCCAAAGATTATTGAGCATAAGCTGAATGTTGATCCGCGGGCCAAACCAATACGATAGAAGAAAATGAATTTTAGCAAGGAAAAGGGCGAGGCAGCAGAGAAAGAGGTTGTAGAAAAGCTTAAAGCAGGGCATATTTATGAATTACGTTATTCGGAGTGGCTCAACAATATTGTCCTAGTCCTGAAGAAAGCAGCAGAGTGGAGAATGTGTGTGGATTATAAAGATTTGAACAAGCATTGCCCGAGGGATCCTTTCCCATTGCCAAGGATTGACCTACTAGTGGATTCGACAGTCGGGTGCGCCCTATTCAGTTTCATGGATGCCAAGAGAGGCTTCCACCAGATTTTTATGGCAACAGAGGATCAATCGAAAACAGCCTTTGTTACGGACACTGGTGTGTACTGTTATCGTGTAATGCCTTTTGGTTTGAGGAACGCCGGCGCGACATTCCAGAGATTGGTGGCGAAGATGTTTTATAACCTAATAGGAAAATCAATGGAGGTATACGTAGACGATATGTTGATCAAGAGTTTGAAGGCGCAGGATTACGTGGAGCAATTGGAGAAATCGTTTGCTATTATGAGAAACTATGGGATGAAGCTCAATCCCAAGAAGTGTACCTACGGAGTGGCAGCGGGGAAATTTTTGGGATATATGGTTAACGAGCGCGGAATTGAAGCCAACCCAGACAAGATAGAGGCCATGATGAATCTTGCTTCCCTACGCTCGGTACGGGATGTGCAATGCCTTGTGGGGCATATAACAGCCTTGGGGCGTTTTATTGCGACCTCAGCAAAACGGAGTCTCCCTTTCTTCGAAATCCTGAAGAAGGCCAAGGATTTCCAGTGGACCGAAGAATGTGAAAGAGCGTTTCAACAGTTCAAGAAGTATTTGATGGCACCACCACTCTTGGCGAAACCAGACCCAGGGGAGACGCTTTATCTATATCTTGTTGCCTCCGCCAACGCCATTAGCACAGTATTAGTCAAAGAAGCAAACAGAAAGCAATCTCCGATCCATTATGTCAGCCGCGTTCTGCACAGAGCGGAGAAGAATTATCTGCAAATCGAACTATTTGCCTTGGCCGTTGTCATGACGGCTCGTAAGTTGAAGCCCTATTTCCAGGCTCACCCAATAGTGGTCGTGACGGACAGACCACTCCGCCAAATTATGGACAATCTGGATACCTCAGGGAGATTGGTAAAATGGGCTATAGAATTGGGCGAATTCGGGATCGAGTATCGTCCCCGCACGGCTAATAAAGCACAGGTCCTAGCCGACTTTATGGCGGAGACACTAGGTAACAGTTTAGACCATTCGTGCCACCATATATTTCCTATAAGTCAGGATCCCAGTCCCAGTTCGAGACTCGCGGCATGGTTACTTCATGTGGATGGCTCCTCCACAGCAAATGGCGGCGGAGCGGGCATTCACCTAGTGTCCCCAGATCGTTGGGAATTTGATTTCACTATCAGTCTGAATTTCCCTATAACGAATAACGAGGCGGAGTATGAGGCAGTCCTGGCAGGAGTCAGAATGGCTAAGACCCTCTGTTCGGATCATCTGGAAGTCTTCAAGGATTCGCAGTTAGTGGCTAATCATTTCTCGGGATTCTTCGAAGCAAAGTAGGAAACCATGGTTTTATATTTGGCAAAGTTGAAGGAATTGGCGGCCGAGTTCACTACATTCAGTCTGACGCAAATACCTCGATCAGAAAATGCCAAGGTCGATGCTTTATCCAAATTTGCTAGTTCCTCAGACGTTTTTGTGGAAAAGCGTGTGACTTTGCTGACCACCTCTAGGCCTGTAGTTGGAGTAACAAAAGCCAGCAAAAAATGGGCTGACGTGGAGTTTATCTTTCCTATCGCAGGTACACCGTGTTAGAAGGATGAGATATATAATCACCTTGCAGATGGAATCCTCCCGGCCGATCTCAATGCACAAAGACGACTGAAGTACAAGGCGTACAGGTTTAGCATTTACCAGGGTGAACTCTATAAGAGATCTTTTGAAGGCCCATTGCTGAGATGTATATCACCAGTTGACGCCCAATACATATTGAGGGAGATACACGCAGGTAGTTGTGGAAATCATTCAGGAGGGAGAGTTTTAGCCCATAAAATATTAAGTCAAGGATATTTTTGGCCAACATTACGACAAGACGCAACCCTGTACTGCCGCAATTGTGAGAATTGCCAGTACCACGCCAAACTTATACACAGGCCAGCTGTACTGATGCAGCCCCTAGAGATCACTTGCCCATTCGATCAGTGGGGGATCGATATAGTTGGTCCCCTACCAATGGCCAAAGGTCAGAAGAAATTTCTTTTAGTAGCGGTAGAATACTTTACGAAATGGGTGGAGGCTGAGGCTTTGATGCACATCACGGAGAAAAATATGATAGACTTTGTCTGGAAAAATATTGTATGTCGCTTTGGACTACCCCGAGTGTTGGTCTCAGACAATGGTATCCAATTCAGAGGAAAGACAATGGTTGCATGGTGCAAAGAATTGAAAATATCCCAGCATTTAGTTGCGGTATCTCACCCACAGGCAAATGGACAAGTGGAGTCCACCAACAAGACTCTTAAACAATATATGGAGCGGCGACTGCACGCCACCAGAAGAAGTTGGATTGACGAACTCCCAGGGTTTCTATGGGCATATAGGACTACACCCAGAACATCTACAGGAGAGGCACCGTTCACTCTAGTATACGGGTCTGAGGTAGTAGTCCCAGTTGAGATAGGCATGCCAATATACAGAATAGCGAAATATGACCCGCAACACGCTGCACGACTACGGAAAATGGACCTCGAGATGATTGGTTCCACAAGGGAGCAAGCGCTTACCAACGGACAGTGGCCTTCAAAGCGGCAATGGCCAGGAGGTTCGATAAACGAGTGCACCTTCGAAGCTTTCAAGTGGGTGACTTGGTGTTGAAGAGTGTGAAAGCAAGTAAGCATGTTGGGAAACTACAAGCCAATTGGGATGGACCCTACACGGTTACCCACGCCAGCACATCAGGTTATTATTATCTCGAGGACATGTATGGCGAGTCCCTACCTGGGCCATGGAACGTGCAACACCTTAGGCGTTTTTATTCTTAAAAAATCAGTATTTCAATTATTATTAACAATGTAAAGAACTACGCGAGGCTTGATTCCCTACAAGGGATACGTAGGCAACCGAATACGGTTCAACACCAATATATTATTAAAACTAGCATGTCACATGCAGGCACGCGAAGTTCGCCAGACGCAACCCAAAGAAGAAAAAAAAAGATGCATAGAAGGAAACCAAAGAAAAGGCAGGTTCCTACCCATGAGATGATTGGTTCCACAAGGGAGCAAGCTTACCAACGGACAGTGACCTTCAAAGCGGCAATGGCCAGGAGGTTCGATAAACGAGTGCACCTTCGAAGCTTTCAAGTGGGTGACTTGGTGTTGAAGAGTGTGAAAGCAAGTAAGCATGTTGGGAAACTACAAGCCAATTGGGATAGACCCTACACGGTTACCCACGCCAGCACATCAGGTTATTATTATCTCGAGGACATGTATGGAGAGTCCCTACCTGGGCCATGGAACGTGCAACACCTTAGGCGTTTTTTTTCTTAAAAAATCAGTATTTCAATTATTATTAACAATGTAAAGAACTACGCGAGGCTTGATTCCCTACAAGGGATACGTAGGCAACCGAATACGGTTCAACACCAATATATTATTAAAACTAGCATGTCACATGCAGGCACGCGAAGTTCGCCAGACGCAACCCAAAGAAGAAAAAAAAAGATGCATAGAAGGAAACCAAAGAAAAGGCAGGTTCCTACCCATGAGATGATTGGTTCCACAAGGGAGCAAGCTTACCAACGGACAGTGGCCTTCAAAGCGGCAATGGCCAGGAGGTTCGATAAACGAGTGCACCTTCGAAGCTTTCAAGTGGGTGACTTGGTGTTGAAGAGTGTGAAAGCAAGTAAGCATGTTGGGAAACTACAAGCCAATTGGGATGGACCCTACACGGTTACCCACGCCAGCGCATCAGGTTATTATTATCTCGAGGACATGTATGGCGAGTCCCTACCTAGGCCATGGAACGTGCAACACCTTAGGCGTTTTTATTCTTAAAAAATCAGTATTTCAATTATTATTAACAATGTAAAGAACTACGCGAGGCTTTATTCCCTACACGGGATACGTAGGCAACCGAATACGGTTCAGCACCAATATATTATTAAAACTAGCATGTCACATGCAGGCACGCGAAGTTCGCCAGACGCAACCCAAAGAAGAAAAAAAAAGATGCATAGAAGGAAACCAAAGAAACGGCAGGTTCCTACCCATGAGCGGTAACGAGTCCCCTTGTGATAATGGGAGGGCTCCTACCCATGAGCGGTAACGGGTCACCTACAAAGAAAAGGCAGGCTCCTACCCATGAGCGGTAACGGGTCCCCCTGTGATAACGGGAGGGCTCCTGCCCATGAGCGGCAATGGGTCATACCCATGAGCAATAACGGGAGGGCTCCTACCCATGAGCGGTAACGGGTCACCTACAAAGAAAAGGTAGGCTCCTACCCATGAGCAGTAATGGGTCCCCCTGTGATAACGGGAGGGCTCCTACCCATGAGCGGTAACGGGTCACCTACAAAGAAAAGGCAGGCTCCTACACATGAGCAGTAACGGGTCCCCCTGTGATAACGGGAGGGCTTCTACCCATGAGCGGTAACGGGTCATCTACAAAGAAAAGGCAGGCTCCTACCCATGAGCGGTAACGGGTCCCCCTGTGATAACGGGAGGGCTCCTACCCATGAGCGGTAACGGGTCACCTACGAAGGAAAGACATGCTCCCACCCATGAGTGGCAACAAGTCACCTACCAAGGATAAGGCAATCCCATGCCAATAACGCCACACAATCACGAGGCTACCACAACTACTACACGACAAGGATAGAATATTCATGATCACAGAAAGAATTGCACAAGGTAAGATTTCTGCAAATAAACACCCTTCATTAAACATTGTAAAAACGGCTCTCAGCCAATGGCATGGGGTACACTTTACATAGAAAAAGTTTCCCTAGGAAATAACTGCTACGATATCAAAAACAAAATGTCGCTAGCCGACGACATAACCTACATATCATAAAGAAACTCATTCATCTTAAGATCAGTGAATAATTCGGCCCGAATATCTTCCCGATGAAAGGGCCCAAGTCCGGATACATTCATTTCAAATTCTGGAAACTTCCAGGGCTCCGCACAAATATCGTCAGCAAGTTCATCCATTCCCCGGGGAGACAAAACCTCTGGATACTTATTCCATTTCGGACTACTACTTTCTGGATCAGGTGACAACCTGGAATACCACATCGCACGGGGGACCCTATAACGTTCCTTAACGTACGGCTCTGCGATAGCCCAGACATGCACCCTTCCGGCATAAGGCTCGATATTCACATTCATATCAACACCAATGGGGGTACCACCATATGGCTGGGGAGAACTATGCGCTGGAGCAGTGACCTCGACATTAAAATCACTATCCCTTATAGAGCCACCAGCACTTGCCTCAGTACGAGGGGAAGATACAATTACCCCGTTGCGAGCTAAAGCTTCGGCTACTTTCGCATTCTAAATTTCCAAGTTTTCGAAGGACTCTCGATACGCGTTGCGTTCATGCTCTAACTTAAGATTCTTAGCACGCAAACGTCGGGTCTCAGCCTGGCTTCTAGCCAGTTTCGTCTTCATCTATTCTTCAGCGACTAATGCTTTCCATGCTTCGTCACGTGCAATGCATTTCTGAGTCTCAGCAGCACAAGCCCGATTGTTAGCACGATCACGACTAACCTCGCTACGCGCAATCATCGCGCGCAACTCCTTCACCAAAGCATCATGACGAGTCTGCACCTCCCCAAGCAGCATGTAATCTCTGCATAGTTCATGGAACATGTGCCCAAACTGCCAAGGAAACGAATAATCATTAGTAAAGAATAGGAGAGATGAACATTAGTAACGACCAAGAAGCAACAAGGCAAACTCCTTACTGTATATAGCAGCATCATACATATGCGCGGTGCTAATTCCACCCCCAGATCTCGGCACAAATCAGAAGGATCAAAATTTCCATAAATATTTTTCAGGCCGCGGATAGCATCCTCCTCACGGATATTATTATTCCCAATCTGCATAATTAACTGTTCCGAAAGGGGATCACTTAAAAAAGAATAACCTTCCTTCAATGGCGCTCTATTTTCGAATGACTTCTCAGTATCATTATTACCAGGGGCGACGCAGTACGCCTTGGAGCCGAAGTAGATGAGCTCGGAGCGGCCGACACAGGGGGAGCCTCATCAATACTTTCTTTGCTAGCACCAAAAGAGGGTGCTAACCCATCAGGATCGAGCTACTCAATCCCAACACCGGACGACCCCGCGAGTTGATGCGCACCAGAATGAGAACTTTGCCCAACCACTCTTTGCGACGCTTCAAAGCGAGCCCGAGCCCGAGGGTGCCAATAATTAACTGGTGCACCTTCTGGCGGCAGAGTCACCCTAATCCGTGGAGGGTTAGCAGCCATTCGTTGATGGGAAGCATGATCCACGGTCATAGCGTTAATCCTATCCTCTTCTAACCGAAAACCTCTCGATATGGCAGCGCGATCTCCAACAATAATGCTGCCACCATAAATATTTGATTGCATTACGAGATATTGATCAAGGAACCGAGAGTTCCGTTCATGAAGACGGACTCGGGGTAACCTCAGATTTTCAGAAATTCCAGAAACTTGCATTAAATCGTCATCCAATGACGCATCCCTCGCAGGAATTTCAGAGTCAGAAGACTCATCATCTGACACGACGATGGCCTTTCGCCTAGCAGGGCCAACTTCACAATACAGCGGCGATACAACAAATTTTTTCTTCGGAGATTTTTTAGCACGAACCATCCGTTGACAAAACAAGTAAGGCGATTTATTACAAAAACGCGCAAAATATCGAAGCAATATCGAAAGATAGATCGAAATTGAGATCGAATACGATATCAGGGAAATTTACCGACATCAAATTCGACATAGTTCTGACAGCGACAACACGGGGCAATAAAATAGTGAAGGATGACACAGCAGGGACCGACTTTTATAAACAAGCAAAACTTGGGGCCCGTAACATTAAATGCACCATATCGATGATTACATCGAAACTCATATTCGATATGACTTTCGACATGAGTTCAGCGTACAAACAAGAAATGGCACTACGCGTGACAGATGGCTCGACCCAAACTTAGCACTACAAAAAATGGGGGAATGTCATGCGTTTTAATTGTTTGTATCCATACTTGCAAGATCGCGTGTTTTAAACAACCTAGAGTTCAAACGAGGACCTCATACAATGCGGTAACTGCACTGAGGGAGCGCACAAAACTAGTTCCAAGTGCACTTCCCGCATTTTTGATTTCCGTTCTTCGAACTGGGGGACGTGGGGTACAGGTAACCCCAAAATTCAAAACTAAATTTGCGAATTCTTATCCCTAAGATAATAATCCCCAAATTGGGGGACTACATGATATGGAGGTTTTTAGCATTTGGGCCCATTCTTGGCCACGGCCCATGAACGACCATATGAGGGATCACCTCCGATATGACATCGAGTATATGATTTGATATAGACCAGCCGCGCCTATAAATACCGCTCCCAACACACCGAGAAAATGGGGAATTCCTCACCTCGATTTGCCCGCGTCACATCGAATAGCAATATTCGATGTTATACCCGACATAGATATTCGATATGGTTTTGTACACGTCATCACTCAGTCTCCCATGACGACCTGACCATCGATATCACCTCGAGATTACCCACCAATATCATATCGAGACTCATCCCCGACATCATATGGAGACTCATTCCCGACATCATATCGAGACTTATCCCCGATATACGTTCGATACTCATCATCGATGTAGTACCAGCAGGCAGTTTAGTGAAGAAGTCCCGACCTCGAGCAACAGGTTTCGGACCAAGTCTACGCGAGATACCTAGTGTAGGCCTGATTTGAGATAGATTTGTTGTGCTATTAGATTACTCACTTGTAATCGACTCACGTATATATATATATATATATATATTACACAATCTATTGTCAAATCACATATGTTCCCAATTTTTCTTTATATCTTCAAAGTTTTCTTTCTTCACATCTTCAATGTTTCTTCAAATCTTCATATCTTCAAAGTTTCTTCAAACTTCATATCTTCAAAGTTTCTCTCTTTTTTTTTCATATCTTTAAACTCATTTTCAAACATATGTTTTTTTCTTTCATTCAAAGATTTGGTTTCTCTACACACAACAAACTTTCGATAATTGTTAAAATGCATCCAAAAATATTCCGGCAATTTACAAAATTGTTGGAATATTTTTGGTTTTTTTTTTATTTGAATGAATATTAGTACCCACGGCTCGGTCGTAGCTACTAATATGTAAACATGCAATATGGTTAAATATTAGTACTAACGGCAAGGCCATGGGTAAAAACATCCATGACATTACCTAGGGGTCGTCCGTTGGTAATGACTTCCATGTCATTAGCTACGGCGTTCCCATTGGTAATGGCTAGGAGGTCTTCAACAAGGGTGGAGCCGTTGCTAATGATTGGAAGGACATTAGGGACGGGATGACTGTTGGTAATGAGTGCATGTCAATACCAACGGCCAAGCCCTTGGTAATGACTATTACCAAGGACTTGACCGTCGGTAGTAGTATGTAGTTACGGATTAGCCGTGGGTGAAGGTTTCATTACCCACGGCCAAGCCTTAGCTACCTGCTAGAGACGGAAGTAGTACCGACGGGTCATTACTTACAGTCAGACCGTGAGTAATTTGGCATTACCAATGGGAAATGGGTCATTACCAACAGCGAAGCCATTGGTAATAATCCTTGTTTCTCTTGTAGTGCAAAACTTATAATTCGAAATTAAGAAACGGGAAAATTAAAAAAAAAAGGAGGGGTGCTTATTAAAATTTGGGTTAAATCTAAAATGAGCCCTCAATGTTTCATATTATGCGGCAAACAAAATTTTCAGCAACAAAACTCTATCGAGAAGTTGATCAATGGAAATTTCACACATTGGGTAAAAAAACATTTAACCCCTCAATCTAATACTCTGATCAAAAACCATAGAAATCTTTTTAATTTTTCGGGAAACACTTCACTCGCATGTCTCCTGCATGAAATAAAGCAAACCCCCATATGTATGTGTTACTTGTTACTTTGTTAGATAGTTTTATGTTAAAAATACACCAGAAACAATTTGCTGGTAATTGTTAAATTGGTTACACCACAGTTTAATGCCAACACGTGTAGAAGAAGACAAGAAGAAAAATTAGGAGAGAGAGATGGAATAGGCGCGAGACACTCATTTGATTAAAAAACATTTTACATTGTATAGTTATAAACTTAAGAATAATCGATCATTTGTATCAACCTGCGGATATTCCAATTCCCATTTCCAAATTACAAATCGTAGTTGATGCTGTTGGCCTGTTGCCGGCGATTGTTGTATAAAGTTTCTAATATATATATTTGCACTGACGATCAAACTTTTCCATTATAAACATGGCAACCCACAATTTTAGATCATTGCAAAAGATGGTTCCCATCATTTCTATAATATGCATACTGTTTTTGTACTCGGCCATTGCTGAGGAAATAAAACATGAAAACGCCCGGCCACAAAGTGACTTAGACACTTATATAGTCCATGTAAATGTGCCAAAAGGCCGAGTCTTGGTCGAATCGGAAGATATAAAGAGCTGGTACGTTTCCTTTCTACCAAAGACTACGACTAACGAACAAGATTCGAGTCGGATAGTTCACTCTTATCGCAACGTTGTCACTGGTTTTTCTGCAAAACTTACCCCTGAAGAAGTTAAAGAAATGGAGAAGAAGGACGGATTTGTTACCGCAAGGCCACATAAGAAACTACAGTTGCATACCACTCATAGTCCAAATTTCTTAGGGCTCCATCAGAATTTAGGATTTTGGCGTGGCTCAAACTATGGCGCGGGCGTCATCATTGGGGTTCTGGACACAGGTATTGCACCTGGACATCCATCTTTTGATGATACAGACATGCCTCTTCCACCGACAAAGTGGAAGGGGAAGTGTGAGTTTAGTGGAACAACATGCAACAACAAGCTTATTGGTGCAAGGAATTTCGTCAGCGATTCGCCTGGACTACCTTCTGATGACGAAGGACATGGCACTCACACGTCTAGCACAACTGCGGGAAACTTTATTCGAGGTGCTAATGTGTTTGGTATGGCCAATGGCACTGCCGTAGGCATTGCCCCTCGTGCTCACTTGGCAATGTACAAAGTTTGTTCTGCTGAAGGTTGTTCTGATGCAGACATACTGGCAGCAATGGATGCCGCAATTGAAGATGGCGTCGATGTTCTTTCACTTTCTTTAGGCGGAGAGTCAACCGACTTCTATGACGATGGTATTGCAGTTGGAGCATTTGCTGCTATTCGGAAGGGTATTTTTGTCAGTTGTTCTGCAGGTAATTCTGGTCCATATCACGCTTCATTGTCAAACGAGGCCCCATGGATTCTTACTGTTGGTGCTAGCACTATTGACAGAAGAATAGTAGCTAGTGCAGTTTTGGGAAACATGGATGGATATGATGGCGAGACACTTTTCCAGCCCAACAACTTTCCATCTGATAAGTTTCTGCCTTTAGTAGACTCTGGAGCTAATGGTAATGAAACAATGGCATGGTGTGGACCTGGCTCCTTAGACAATGTTGATGTTAAAGGAAAAGTAGTACTATGTCAAAGAGGAGGCGGAATAGCACGAATTACCAAAGGCCAAGTAGTGAAGGATGCTGGTGGTGTAGCTATGATTCTAATGAACGATGACCCTGATGGCTATAGTACCCTTGCTGATCCTCACGTACTTCCAGCAACACACATAAGTTTTGATGCTGGTCAGAAAATCAAGGCATATATAAGTTCTACCTCAGCTCCAACAGCAACCATCCAATTTTGGGGCACAGATATAGGAGATCCAATGGCTCCACTTGTTGCCTCATTCTCCTCAAGAGGACCTAGTTTGGCGAGTCCAGGGATCTTGAAACCCGACATAATTGGCCCTGGAGTTAGCATCCTCGCTGCATGGCCCGTATCAGTAGATAACGGCACAAGCAAAAATGCTACTTTCAACATAATTTCTGGTACTTCAATGTCATGCCCTCACCTCAGCGGCATTGCAGCGCTGCTCAAAAGTGCCCACCCTGATTGGTCCCCTGCCGCAATCAAGTCGGCAATCATGACAAGTGCAACTCAAACTGTTCTCGAAGGCCAACCTATTGACGATGAAAGATACTTGCACGCAGACATATTTGCCCTAGGGGCCGGCCATGTCAACCCCCCTAGAGCAAATGATCCTGGTCTTATTTACGACCTAAAACCAAGTGAATATATCCCCTACTTATGCGGGTTAGGATATACAAACCAAGAGATTGAAGTCATCGTGCAGCAAGCCGTTGATTGCACAAAAATACCGACCATATCTGAAGCACAGTTGAACTACCCATCATTTTCTATACAGCTCGGTGCGTCACAACAAACGTATACAAGGACTGTGACAAACGTTGGCGAGGCAAACTCAACTTATACGGCTGGTATCTATGCAATAGATGGAGTTGATATTGTTGTTTCGCCTAATATCCTCACGTTCAGTGAAGTTAACCAAAAGATGACTTTTGAGCTAAGCTTCACCAAATCTGGCACACCTAGTAATGCGACTTACGTCCAAGGAGCATTGACATGGCGTTCAAACAAGCGCGCGGTTAGAAGTCCTATATCTATCAAACTAGTTTGATGTGAACTGCCGGAAGAGAGGTACAACGTCAGCTACTAATCTAAGTGAATATTTTTCTTACTATTGCGAACCTTCGGTATCGGGCTACTTTCCAAGCATTGACAATGATGAAATAAACACTGTTCAATAACGATTGGTGATTCCTTTTGATTTTTAGTACAAGGCATTGGAACTTTAGTGCTTACGCCTTACAGTAAAAAAAGCTTATGAACGTATGTAACACGATGCAGAGTATTGGTAGTGGATGCACGTACAGTCAGGGTCGGCGCCACAGCGTGGCTTCAGGTGGGCTGAAGCCCGGTACAAAATTTTTAAAAAAATCCACTAGGTATACTTATTATTAGCCTAACAAAAATATATTTAACTTGGTCCAATAAAAATGAATTTCGGACTTAAGCTTCTGGGCCTAACATATTACTTAAAATGAAGGTCAAACATTACTATTCCTCTATATATATTCTATAGCCCATCTGGTCAAAAGCTTTTCTATACACACATACTAAAAAAATAAAAAAATAAAAACAAGAAGAAACTCCATTGCATTTGTACTGCTAGTCTGCTTCGCGCAAAAATAGCTTAGCCTCCAAATCAACTCTCGAAATTGGTGAGGTATTCCTTTTAATTAAATAAAGTCTTATATTTTAGCTTGTGTAATTGTGTTAATATACTTTTGATAATAAAATGAACTAAAATATTAGGGATTTAGGGATTAGGGTTATCATTTTTGTCAATCCCTTAGCCAAAATTCATAATGGGAGCTTGAAAGTGTAATCAATGGAAGTTTTCTATGCACATTATTTATTTTTAGTTTAAATTTTTTATGGATGTTGTGTAAATAAATTAATAGTGCTTCTTTGATGGAAGTTTGTAGGACAGTAAATCTCAACTTCGATAGTGCTTTTATTCGTGTAGTATAATGATATGCAATTTATTTTTTTCAGGTACGAAACAATAGATATTTCTCATTCTAGCTTGCATATTTAATATTTTCATTTTGATTTACATTGTTTTTAAAAAGTTACTTTAGTTAATAGCAGCCCGGTGTAGAAAAAAATCTTGACTCCGCCCCTGCGTACCGCGGCTGCACCTAATAATCTCTCCTACTTTTGGTCCCAACGTAATTATAGAAACAAAACGGAAAATAATGATGATGATTTTGTCACGTTACATCGTTTAAAAAATCACTTTGTTGTTGGAACACCACAATCAGTCTCAATATTATGTAAAAGTTTCTCAAATTTAAATACTGAAGTATCAGTCACTTGAGTTTTGTATTTAATTTGTTGCATGCTACCGTACGTGTTAGTCCATAATTTCTACTTAGTGTTATAATAGCGGTCCCATAATTAAGCTCCTAACATCTTTTAGTCCCTTAATTAATTAGGCTTCATATATCCATCTTCTAGAGAAAACAACGCATCTTATGCATGTGAGTATAGGATAATATATCAAATGAGGAAATATCATATACTGGTATTAAGATAACTTAGATAAGACTTTTGAAATATAAATTTCTTTTGTTAAATTTTATAATTTCCAAAATATCTACTTTCATGACCATGTACATTAATTAACAATATGTCCTGACAATAATATATAAAAAGCAGCTAGCCTTAATTGAATTATATTATATATGTTGAAATTGATCCTTATTTCTTTTGTTTTAAAGTAATCAAACTTTTTGCGTTTAACCATGCATTAATTACACAGGGAGAACCTTGTCTTCTAATTAAGATATCAACACCATATAATCTTCGTTGCATAACTAAGTTCACATCATTAAAGCTATAAGTGCTCAAACTAAGGAGAATAGAAAACAAATTTATAACTGCGATACGTGCTTAATTGTAGTTCGTAGTGATTATATTTTATTTGTGTAATGTCATGTTTCAACCATGTTAATTGTTATATATTATATATTACTTATTAGATAATATATTAATTATGTATTGATTTTATGTTAAAAAAACAAATTATGTAGTGATTTAGTGGATAAGATTATGGAGGAGTTATATATCTAATAGGATATATGTCAGTGAGTCTTAGAAGTTATTTTTATTTACTATTTATGTAAGAGACTGTAAACTTTATTTTCAAGAAGAAAAGAAATTAAATAGTTTTAGTTAGATGTCTTCCTCTCTCCATTCTTAAAAGTTGTGTTCTCACTCGAAGTAGAACAAATTAATACGTTAAGATCTATATCCTAACATACGGCTATCGTGAATAGTTTTTAAGAATATTACGTGAGCGTAATAAATCGACACCGGCCTTCGTGATATAAAACTTAAAAAAAAGACTAAAATCGCCACACGAATGTGAAGAAAAGTTTAAAGTAAATATACTTGCATGTTATATTTGTCTATTAATGTTAAACGTACTTATTATAGAACGCTTGCTAATCACGAAACTGGGTGATTATTTCAAAGGAGTAATGTGTCGCATTATTCAAATCATGTATAATTTATTTATTTTGTCAAGAAATCATGTATAATTTACAACTGCTGAACTCGTCAATGATATGCATAAGATTCCATTCCTCACGGAAGGACAAACACAAAATCGTTATGTGAAGAGTTTATAAAAGCATATTCTCGCTTCACATGATTCATTCTTCTTTTCTAATAGGGACATCTATACCATTTAATTATTCTTACACAAGAAGTTGTGATACAACTTTGTTTTATATTTTAGTATTACGGTAATGGGTGTAAAAATTTGGACTTACAATCGGTCTTTCAATTAATTATTGATAAATTTACTACTAACTTAAAGCTCAACCGCTAGCTCAATTAGGTAGGAGAAACTGAAGTTTAAAATTGATCAAGCATAAATTCAAATGAGTTTAATAGATGTTAATTTAAAAGAACTTATAAACACTACAAGAAAATTGGCCTTTTCCGTCGGGCCCGGCGTTTTGGCCCGACGGAAAAGGCCCAATTATTACTGTCGGGCCCAATCCCGACGGTAATGGGTTATACCGTCGGCTTTGGGCCGATGGTACAAATGGGTTGGCTTTACCGCCGGCCCAAATCCGACGGTAAAGCCCATTCCCGTCGGGTTTGGGCCGACGGGAATGGCCCCTTTAATAAAAAAATTAAAAATAAAATAAAAATTTTGCCAGCCTTTTTTTTTAAAATAAAATAATAATAATAAAATTAAAAAAAATCTATACCGTCGGCTCTAAGCCGACGGTATAGAGCTTTACTGTCGGCTTAGAGCCGACGGTATAGATCTGATCCGTGTGATTTTATCACACGGATCAAATTACGCCACGTCAACGATCCGTGTGATAATTCACACGGATCGCTGACGTGGCACGCTCCACCCCCTTTTTTTGGTTTTTTTAATATAACCCCTACTCCTCCTAAATATCTATAAATACCCCTTATTCTACCCACTTAATTCATTCATTCTTCCCATTCTCCAAAAACTATTTACTTTCTCTCCCAAAAATTCTTAATAACTAACAAAAATTTATTCATTCACTAACTTATAATTAGAGTTTATTATTTTATTTCTACTTATGTTTTAGTTATTATCTAACTAATAATAACTATAAAAAACTTATATTATCAAGAATTTAATTTAAATACAAAACTTTATTTATTATAATAAAACTAATAATAACGCTTGAAAATTTGCATGTTATTATTTAAATCGAATTCTTTTAAATTAAATCGACAAATAGACATAAAATTAATTATTTTAAATCGTTTTCTTTACAAAAAATCGCCAAAAAAATATAAATCAATTGTTTTAAATCATTTTTTGTTTTAAAACAATTTTTTAAATCGTTTTTTTTTTATTTCTAAACCCCTATACCGTCGGCTTTAAGCCGACGGTATAGGGTTTTTCCGTCGGCATTAAGCCGACGGAAAAAGCCTTTTCCGACGGCTTGTAGCCGACGGAAAAACCTCTCTTTTCCGTCGGCTTAAAGCCGTCGGAAAAGGCTTTTTCCGTCGGCTCTAAGCCGACGGAATAAATAAAACGCTTTTCCGTCAGGTTATTGCCGACGGAAAAGCTCTTTTCCGTCGGTAAAAATCCGACGGAAAAAAGCTTTAGTGACGAGCTTTTTTCCGTCGGGTTTTTTCGACGGCTTTTGCCGACGGAAAAGGGTATTTCCGTCGGAAAAAGGCCCTTTACCGACGGTTTTTGAGCCGTCGGTAAAGCCCAAATCTGTTGTAGTGAAATGCCATTTATCTATTTTGTATAGAGGTGTGCATAAAAATCGAAACATGTCAATAATCGATTTAGTGGTTTAATTTTTTAACCGAACCGGATGATGGGTGCGTTGTATGGTTTGGTAGTCAAAATCGAAATTATATATGGTTTGGTTTCGGTTTATACTCTCGATTAATCGAATCAAACCCAAACCGCATTTTTAGTACCATAATTATTCAATGGGCAAATTCAATGTACCTCCCCTGAGGTATCTTCCATCTCAATTTACCTCCCTTCTAGTTTGAAACTTTTCCATGCACCTCCCTTCTGTTAGTTGACCGTTAATCAACAGTTAAATTTAAGGGTTTAAAAGTCATTTGATTAAGAAAAATATTTAATTGTTATTTTTACAAAATCCCTTTACATTACAATTTGAAAACTTAACAACTTAAATTTACATAATATTCATGATAAATACTAAATATAAATATTTTGCTTACATAATTAAATTTTAACAACAATATATATGAGTCAATAAACTCATAAACGTAGCGGATATTATTATACTTATCTTGATGTCTATTTTACATATTCTGAAGCATGAACAATGCACTATTTTTTATCATCCTCAAATAAATTAATTTGTGCATCTCAGATTTGTAAAACAAGAAAGTATAGTATGTAAATATAGCTCAAGATTATTTCTTCTAATACTTTGGGTATTTGAACAAGACTAATTTACGGTATGTCCTACAATTTGTTGTTTATATTATCTTTTCAAACATATGAATTTAGCAGTTTTATTCTTCTATATAATTGAAGGATTAGCAATCTATTACAATTGCTCTAACTGCACATATACATATATGTTTAAAAAAAAAAATCTTGGGTTATGTCTTACCCAACCACGAGCCTCTTTTGTTTTTCTTATTTTTCATATGGAGAAAAGTCTCAAGTATTTATATTATACTATATATGATATGTTTTATTGGCAAACAACATCTATATTTCTTAACTTTAATTGTATAAACATCATATTTTTCTCTATCATCTGTACCAATAAATCTTAACTTAGCTTGGAAATGCCTGGTAACTTTCTTATTAGTTAACAAATACATACATTTAGTAAATATCAAATCTTATTCACCTTCCTATGATTTATAACGTTTTTATCCACCTCCCCTTAATGAATTGACTCAATAGAATAGTTAAGTTTAAAAGATAATAGTGAGAATTAATAAGAAAAATTATTGAATTATTTGCATCAGTGAATATATAAAATAGACATCAAGATAAGTATAATCATCTGCTACGTTTATGGTTTATTGACTTGTATATATTGTTGTTAAAATTTAATTCTTTAAGCATATTACATTTAGTATTTTCATTATTATTATGTAAATCTAACTTGTTAAGTTTATTGGTTGTAAAGTAAGGGGATTCTTAAAAATAACAATTAGTTTTTTCCATTAAATGACTTTTTAACCCTTAAATTTGACTTTTGACTGACGGTCAACTAAGTGAAGGAAGGTGGATGGAAAAGTTTCAAACTAGAGGGGAGGTGGATGGAAAGAGAAGACACCTTAGGGGAGGTGCACGGAATTTACCCATTATTCAATAGATAATATCCTAATACTCTAAACTATTAAATTTGCATTTAATATGAATAAAATAAAGTAAGTAGATGAGGTCATAAAAATTTAGTTCAAGTAAAATTTGTTGTAATTTATAAATTATAAGAAAAGTGTATTATATTGACGTTGCATTGTTCAAAAGTATAAATAGCTAGATTTTGTGCATGCAAGGGTATATATTTTGTATGATTTTAGAAAGAAAAAAAATGAATGTTACTGCAACGAACTTTGCGATTTTAAAATTGTTGATGATTAATAGTTTGTGGTTGAGGAATTATCGATATGATTACTAAGTTATTTTATTAATTACTACACGTTTTTTTAATATATACATTGTCTATCGATTTTTTTTAATTGAAAGATTGATTGTTTATTAAATAAATGAGAGAGTTTATAAATTATTTTATAAAATAACCAGAAAAAATAAGCAATAAGTAAAATCAAAACCCGTGCCAAAAAAAAAAAAAAAAAAAAACCAACCGGCGGTAATTTAAATCCAAACCGTGTCAAACGACTTGATTTATACCGATACCGGATCCCCCATTCAAAAATCGAACCAATGGTTGGGTTAAACCAAACCTACCACCCCTAATTTTGTATAACTATTGATGATGTAAAATTACCACTACGCTTAATTATATTTTGGAGAAAGGATTCGTACACCCTTCCCCTAGGCTTAAAGAAATAACACCAGTATAAGGATAGTAGAATTCTGGATACAAGGGGAAGAGTCCTCATTATATATTTGTTAGTGGCATATACCAAGAGAAGGATTTTGTTTTTATTGTTTGTACATAAATTTCAGCTTCTCCTTACAAGTGATCTTTTAATCTCTATTTATGTGTGATTCGAAAGTCAATGAGCAAGTAGATGTCACCTGGCGAATCCTATTAGAAATTCTCTACGCAAGACTTCTTAGACAAAAGAAAAAAATGAGTACAAAATTACAAGTGTTATGGGCCAATTGCACTATGGCACGAGAAGCCACTAGAGAGACACCTTTCAGCCTAGCATATAGACATGAGGCAATCGTTTCAACTGAAACAGTGCAAGTATGTTGGAGAGTCCAAGAGTATAATGAGGTTAACAACAATACCAATCTGGCTTCTTTATGAGCAAAGATGGTGGGCCTCGATCAGATTAAGACATTGTAAAACAAAGATGGCTCATTGATACACAAAAGGGCCAGAACGTGGCTATACCAAGTAGACGATCTCTTGTTGCGAAGAAGCAAAGTATCTAAAACAAGAGGAAAGTGGGATCTAGCATGGGAGGGACCATTCAGAATATCAAAGATCATAGGCCTAGTCACATACATCCTATAGAACATGGAGAATTGGGAATGCCCACGTCACGGTAATGGTTCAATCTTGGGAAATTTTATGTTAAAATTATCAACTCCTGTTATAACTTTGAGCATTCGTTATTTAAATAAAAATATCTATTTTCATCCGTGAGGCATATATTATTTTCAATTATCTAAAAACGGCGAAGGCAAGTTTAATATGATGAGGCGAAACATAAACCTACGGTAAATCCAATAAAAGAGTGGATTTATCAAATGCCTCAAGATCGATGTTTAAGAGCCCTTTGAACATCTTCAGCCTAACCCAACCAGGGCAGTCGACCCAGTTTTGCGGCCTCTAAGGAGAAGATGGACGAGCTACTCATCCCAGCCAAAAAGATGAAAAAATCCACTGAACTCGTGTAACATGATAAAAGGCGAAGGCCTCTTATAAAACCTCTCTAGTAACTAACACATACCACACAGTGTTTTCAGAACCGGACCGGACGTCGAACCGGTACATCACTGGTTACTGGTTTTACTGGTTCGAACCGTTGGAACCACTGGTTCGACCGGTCAATGTAGTCAAGTAGTCAAACATCCTTCACAGCCGACATATACGATGTAGAACAACATATTCATTATCATAATTTCAAATATTACCTTCAAAATTTGATTTTTCTACTCCTAATTCATAATAAATAAACACAAGTCTACTCCCACAATCACATCAAAAATTTACAATATCAAATCAATAATCATCACTCACCAAAATATATCATTCCAAGCATGAAAATCATAATCTGTAATTTAAAACTGTGTATGATATTTAGAATGATAAATTAGATTTTATAAGTTATAATAAGAACAAATAAAAATCATTAACTTAAATCATCAAAATAATGAATATAAAAAACAATATCTTACTTCGTGCGGCGGCGGCGACTGTGGTTGAAAATTATACTATTTATTTAGGGTTTAATTCTAACTTTATTTGAATGTTTCTGTTTACCAAACCTACTGAAGCGTGAGAAAGTGATTGAGAATGGTTTGGGGCTTTTGGCTCAAATTGCAATTAAGGCCTCAGGTTTTTTTTTTATTCTATTGCTGTTATTTTTTTATTTTTTTTTTACATTTGAATTGGGCCGGTCCGATTCACCGGCCCACCGGGTCGCGGTTCTGGGCCGATTTTTTCCGGCCCAGAACGGTTCCTAACAGGAACCGGTCCGAATGGTCAACCGGCCCGGATTAATGGCCGGTTCCCGGTCGAACCGGTTCGACCGGCCGGTCCGGGCCGGTTTTAATAACACTGATACCACATGTTTTATGTACCTTCAATATCATATAAAAAAAATGCTCGGACCTAAGGCCACCTTGACCCGTACGAACGTGACATGAAGAACTCATAAAGAACTAAAAATGGGGCAAAGAGTCGGGCAAAGAAACTCCCGATTAAAAGAGACAGGAAGAGTTCATGTGGAACCAACAACGAAGAAAAGAGTTCTACGGTGAAAAATATATATATTTCACCAAATGAAGTGGTAACTAAAGTGAAGTAGGAACCAAATAGAAGAGCGCTCTCGTCTACAATGTAAATTACAAGTCTCTAGTATTTATTAAAACACTGAAGACATGGGAGACTTCTGATAACACATATATAATCAAGAGAGTGGAAAAGACCTTAGAGCCCTCTTATATGTAGGATACTTCTCAAAATTTGTCTAAGGCATAAAGGAAGTCATAATAAAGCCTTGGAAGCCTACCCTTACATATCACTCGACAAAGCAGAAATTGAGCCCCCTCATAAAAGAGTTTTCAATAGCCTTGAAGGGAGAAGAACAAGGATCGAACTAAGAACAACGTTTTATTCACATACACTAACAAGATCTGTCCTATAAAGCCCACTTGGAGAATTATGTGAATCATTATTAAGTTGTTATGCCTCATTCACGAGACATTTAGAGCACGTTTGGTTACAAAATCCATGTTGATGTCAATTAATTTTGCTTGCTACTATAACTCACATTAGGCATTATTTACTTAGCTTTGGTTGGCAACATAGGCCACATAAATTCACTGTAGTAACAATTCGTTATTTGGTTTGATTTGCTTTTTGGGACCTTTTTTAACACATTTTATGGTGAAATGTCCGTTTTAACCCTAAAATAGTTTGGGTCCCCTCTTTCATCTCTTTCAAGGGACGCCGGAAAAGGAGATACGCGGGAAGATACGTCCGAAAAGGTTGAAACATGACGGAACAAAAAAGGATCATAATCAAACGACGTGAAATTTCAAGGGGGACTCGAAAATCACAACCAATAAGGACGCAAAAGGGAGGAAGAGGCTCCACTTTGAGAAAACCAAAACAACATCCGACGAGAAAAATACAAAATTCGACGGAATCCAACAAAACCACCACCAAAAGGTTCGCAATCGCGAGGGGATCCGAAAACTAATTTCAAAAGAGACGCGAAGAGGTGGACGATTCTCGACTTTGAGAGAAACTCAAGAACGCCGGCGAGAAAGAGAAAAAAAACCCGGCGAATTCGTAACACCGGAGAGTTTGTTTTCCACCACCACTCAACAGCGAATAACCGTTTCATATTCTCCGATTAACCGGCGATGGAATCGACAACTTCATCACAACAAAACCTCCAAAAACTTGACACCCAATTCTAGTTCTCCAAAACCCCCCAACATAGTATGGAAATCAAAGCCCTCGATATGATTTTCAAAGTGAGAATCACTCATTTCAACGACCGAAAATGAGGTTAACCGCCACTGCCTGTGTGAACAAGAGGAGAGAGAATGGGGCGTACATGAAGATGAGTGAATTGGGGAAAGGAAGAATTTTAAGGATAATTCAGTAATTTTATATGCTATTAATTTTCACTATGAAAGTTATTTTCGGAAAACGCTCGAATTTTGGCTTGCTATTTTGCTGCTTTAGTACCACATCCTCTGTTTTAATGATGGATAATCCGGGTATTAAAGTGGTCAACCCAACCTGAGAATTTTACTGTTGAAGTCAGATAAAAACCCCTTATAGGTCCTATAACTACCAATCAAACGACCCCTTATTCTGCAGACTGCTCAAAGATAAGGACTCCACAAATCTGCCTACCACAAGGCAGAATTAAACATTCATCGCCTGTTATTTATGAAGACCAAATTATGTTGCATTAATAGCTATACGCACTTCCAATATATACCGCATTAGACATTTGTAGTGGACAAGTGCAACTCAAACAACTACTAAACTTTTCACTCTTTAACAATATAACTTAATTGCAATAATATTATCATTTCTTAGTTATCATTTAAATCCCATAAATGTTCAAGTCTCTTAACGATGCAAAGAGTGTTATGAGCTCCTCTATATCTAGATAATACCGACCCCTTGTACTGATTCTATGTTAATCACATATCATTATGAATACAATATTTTGAATGTTATGAGAAACTAATTAGTTCATAATTTATCAAAACAAAAACAAAAAAAATATCAATTATTCCACTATTGAAAATTTATTAAAATCCTCACTAGGACATACTCATTTTTAACAAATTTGGGAACATTGATGTATAAGATTTCCACAAATATAAGAGAATGGCTTTCTCCAACAATTTGTTTTTCCTTTTTGTATTTATACTACTTTACTTAATACACGGAACTTCTACTACAAGAAACACAAGTCAATAGGGACCGCTTTGGCGGTCTCTATTGACCCTCTTTCGGTCGCAGAAGGTTGCTATTGACCGGTCGTTGATGAGAGCAATCGCTTCTCATGACCGATTTTCGGTCGCTACTAAGGGTCAGTAGCGACCGAAAATCAGTGACCGCCAGCAGTCCCTATTGCCTTAACAGCGATAGGGATTGCCATGTGGTCACTACTGATGGATCAATAGAGACTGCCTAGTTGTCCCTACTAATATTCATATAGTATCTATGAATATTAGTAGGGACCGTCGAGCGGTCCTTAATAGTTTGCGCGGAAAATAAAAAAAAATATTTCAGAAAATTTCCAGAATATTATTGTTTTTTTTGTACAAATATTATTATAAGAAGATCAAAACAATAAAATAATGAAGAAAAAAATTAATATAATGAAATGAAAGTATTAATAAATGTAAAAATACGAAGAAAAATGACTAATAATAGATGAACAACAAAAAATACATGAATACAAAAACAAGTGAAAGATAAAAATAAAATGTGTAGATCCAAAACAATAGAAAAGAAAGATTGTGTGGTTAAAAGAAAACAAAGTTCACTACAAGATTTTCGGTGATTAGCTACCGCATTTTCGGTAGCTAATGACCCAAATGCGGTCGCTAATGATCATTACCTACCAAAATTATGTCGCTAACTTCTGGTAGCTACTAATCGCGTCGCTAATGACTCGCTATTTGGTCGCTACTGTTAGGTTTGGGTAAAGGGTTTACTCAAATTTTCAAATTTGTGACAATTAGCTACCGCTTAATGTCAACGATAAGAAAGGTTAGTTACGGCATTGTGGTAGCTAATGTCAACGGTAAGAAGGGTTAGCTACGGTATTGCAGTAGCTAATGTCAACGGTAATAAAGGTTAGCTACGACATTGCGGTAGCTAATGTCAACGGTAAGAAAGGTTAGCTACCGCATTTCCATTGCTAATGAATGTTACCATTGGTATTAGCTACCGCCAGGCGATAGCTAA
The DNA here is from genome assembly GCA_948329865.1 of Linaria vulgaris. NCBI lineage: Eukaryota > Viridiplantae > Streptophyta > Magnoliopsida > Lamiales > Plantaginaceae > Linaria > Linaria vulgaris. The sequence goes on along the minus strand of OX415249.1, from coordinate 53,546,497 downwards.
AAGGTGTTACCGTTGAAATTACCTACCGCATTGCGGTAGCTAATGAAAGATGGAAATTGGCGACGGATTTTTCGTCGCTACTGATCAGTAGCGACGAAATTGCCAACGGAATTTCCGGCGCCAGATTGGATGGCCACCGATTGGTTGTCGGCAAGAATTTCAGCGATGGAAATTCTGTCGGGAGACTCGTAGCTACGGAATTTCCGTAACTAATGACTAGCTACGGAATTCCGGTAGCTAATATGCGGTAGCTAATAGTGCAAAATCTTGTAGTGGTTCGTGTCGTGTTGGTGATTTATGTTTTTGGATTTGGAAAAAGAGAAGAAGAAATAGTGTTTTTTGTTGGTGATTTATGTTTTGGATTTGGAAAAAGAGAAGAAGACAAGTTTTTTTGTTGAGTGTCTGCTGGAGAAGAAGATAAGAAGAAAAGTTTTTTTGTTGGCTGTTTTTTGGAGATTAATGAAATTAGATGTAAGAGTGATGAGTATATATAGTGGGAAGGGTGAAATTTTTAATTTTTTGCAAAATTCAAGTTCCCCCCGCAATCCCGCCTAAAATTTTCGCCAAATTTTCAAAATTTTATATTTTTGTGACCGTTGGGCGGTCACAAATATGCAATAGCGACAACAAGGTGGTTACTAATATTTAATAGTGGTCGTCTTGCAGTCACTATTATGTTATTAGGGACCGCTAAGCGGTTCCTAATAATATTCAACCTTCAAATTTGAATTCTTTTTAATGATGTTGATGTGTTTGTGATTCTTAGCAACCAACATCATTATAACATGTGAATTGAAGTAATACATGATTACAAAACTAGTAGTTTAGTTGTTAAATAATAGATTCAATGAGATTGAGCGAGTTAGTAACGTTCAACATATATTTCATGTTCTACTACTAATCATCACTAATTAGTTGTAGTTGTTATTCACTTTTATGATACTTCACTAATGTTAGCATAGATATGGTTATGAGGTTTAATCATTAGATCAACTACTCATTATGCTTACGTGTATATATGAGTTGTAAGCATTAGGACATTTGCCATTCAAAATAGTAAAGAATCTTCAAAGCAGACCGTTCCCTCTATATAATATTTGGATTTACAATGCAACATTATAATTATTATTATTTTAACTATTATTATGGTAATTATGAACTAAACAAACAACGCGGTATCTCAAATCATCATAAAATCACGATTTTAAAGTATAAATATTAGTAGGGACCGTGAGGTGGTCACAATTGGGTCAATTGCGACCGCAAGGCGGTCACAATTGGATTAGTTACGACAGCTTTGTAGTCTCTACTAAAATTCATACTTTATAATCGTGATTTTATGGAAGGATTTCGATGTGTTTGTGATTTTTAGCAACAATCTCAATATAAATGTGAAATGAAGTAATTAATGGTTATAAAATAAGTGATTGAGTTATTCAATATTAGATATTGAATGTGATCGAGCGAGTATGTTTGGATTTACTATGCAACGTTGTAATTATTGTTATTTTAACTAATATTATGGTAATTATGAACTAAACAAATAGCATGGCACCTCAAATCATCATAAAATCACGATTTTAAACTATGAATATTAATAGGGACCGCCCGACGGTCACAATTAGGTCAATTGCGACCGCTAGGCGGTCACAATTGGGTTAGTTGCGACCGCTTTGCGGTTCCTACTAATATTCATACTTTAAAATCGTGATTTTATGGAAGGATTTCGATGTGTTTGTGATTTTTAGCAACATCCTCAATACTAAATGTGAAATGAAGTAATTAATGGTTACAATACAAGTGGTTGAGTTATTAAATATTAGATATTGAATGTGATAGCGAGTTATTAATTTTGAACCTATTTTATTATCTACAACTAATCATCATATACACCATAGTTGTTATTGGTTATTATGCTTTAACTTCACAAATTAAAGTATATACATCATTACACGGTTCAATTAAAGTATAAATATATGTACGTAGGCATTAGATATATATATATATATATATGATCGTTGTCGTTGTATATATTAAAAAAAAATCAAAATGGGTCGTCCTCTATATCATGTTTGGATTTGCAATGAAAGGTGTGTAATTATAGTTTGTTTAACAATGAATAGGATAATTATCAACTACACAAACAACGTGGCACCTCAAATCATCGGGAAAACCTCATTTTTAAGTATGAATATTAGTAGGGACCGTCGAGCGGTCACAAATATGGGCAATAGGGACCATCGGGCGGTCCATATTGACAACGGCTAGTATCAATTGACAAATTGGGCCAAAATGTGTGGCTCATTGGCGGATATTCCTGCCAATGGGCTCAGCGACTGCATTGCGGTCGCTGAATATTACAAGCTACTGCATGTCGCTGAAGTCTATGCAGTCGCTATTGGACCGCCAAGTTTTTTTTAGTTCTCATTCTCTTGTAGGAAAGTTCGGTTCTACGTACAAAAAGCTAAATCACTATAATTGATAAAATATTCTCGCTCTCATGCTTTAATATAAACTCGATGATGTTGTTTCATTACTATATTGTAAATTAACTTACAAACAAATGATTCGCTATGATCACTTAAAAGTTGATATATATATATATATATATATATATATATAAATCCTTGTGCATTTAAAGAATAACCATCATTATTAATCAAAAGATATATTCAAATATGTATTTAAAACTCGATACTACCATAGCAATTTGGTGCTTTACAATGTGCGCGCACTCTCTTAATTAGGCAATATAAACTCGATGATGTTGTTTCATTACTATATTGTAGATTAACTTACAAACATTATGATCACTTAAAATTTGATATATATATATATATATATATATATATATATATATATGCATTCAAAAAATAACAATCATTATTAACCGATAGATATATTCAAATATGTATTTAGAACTCGATTCTACCATAGCAATTGGTGCTTTACAATGTGCGCACGCTCTTTTCTTTCTTTTTTTTAAAGGCAATCATTTTGTAGAAAAAGAGTGAAATATTAATTTATTCATAAACTTTAAAAAGTAATATATCTTTTATTATTTTCGGGAAGAACTTGTGCTATTAATTAGATTAGGTTTTTACTTTTACATGATATTTTATTTAATTAATTACTGCTTAACAAGAAAAAAAAACTTTTCTAATCAACATAATACTTGATTGTTTTTTTTTTTTGTTTTAACAAGGATTTGTGCGTGTTTTTTGCATAATAAATAACATGTAATTAGTAAATTGATTAGATTTTCCCTAGAATAGATTGTTGACGATGTTCAAAGTTAATGTGGGGATGTGGATGTGAAATATAGAACTAGAGGGGAGGTGGATAGAGCGAGATAATACCTCAAGGAGGTAGATGGAATTTAACTATAGACTATATATTAAGAAATTGCAAAAATTATCCGAATATGGTGTTTAATAAAAACTAACCTATCTGTTGTTTTATTTCGCAAAACAACCTTTCAATGTTAAAAATTTAGTAAAAAAACTCTACTATTTAATTAATCTGCATGTACTGAAATGACAAAATCTCTTTTCTTGCATATTGTTCTGTATAAAAAAATATTAGTTCTTACATATACAAGTTTTGGGTACATCACTCATCCCTCGTTGTTTTAGGAGTTTAGGATAGGGTCATAATGACTATGTGCATACTTTACAATTAGGATTGGGTCATAATGAATCCGTACTTAATATTAGGGATTACTACATTCTGATTGACTTGAATTAAATCATGCTTTCATGGAGGGGTTGTAGCAAATAAATAGTCATGTACGCATGACTAAGAAAACGCCATTGCCAAGTCGCCATAGATACAAGTACACCGGTGGAGGAAATTTCTTGTTAGATTGTGGAATACTTTTTATTAATTGTAGTAAATATTATATTTTGCAGCTTCTTAAATTAGATCTCCTGGACAAGAAAGATCCGGTCAAGTAATTTATCGTATATTCTCTTTTAATTCTGAAACTAGTTTTTTGTACAAAATTAGTTTGGACGTACAACTAATTGAGCTGATTGAGTTTCTTCTATAAATTAAAGCCTCAAACTCGACCGATTTCAGATGAAAACCTGTAATCTATAGAACAATACTTTTCAGTTCTTTCCTAAACTATCTTTTGCTTCTAGCTAGCTTTCAGTAATTACATATGACTTCGTACAATTATCACCAAAAGCCTGTACTATATGTACGCGTTGAGTCTACTACGTTTAATAATTCAATTCTGCGTAGAAAAAACTGAACAAGTCAATTAGCAAGGGAACCTTTATTATAATACTAACAATAAATATAATAACAATTATCCCAATACGAAAATTCTTTTCCTGACCAGTTCATTCTTTCATCCGATGCCTGCAGGTAAATTAATGTATACACCAGTTGACATTGAACATTTTTAGAACATTAAAGAATGCAAATGAAATATATATAAAGGGGCCGAAACCAACACCAACCAACATAACTTATCCAACTATTGCATTGAAAAATAAACAAGTGCAGCTTCTTCAACATGCCACAGATATCTTTCCTCACCCTAGTTTGCATTTTCAGTTTCCATTATTTACAAGCGTTTGCAGATGAAAGCATTCTAGAAACTTACATTGTTCAAGTTGAGGTTCCTGACGGATTATTCTCGACTCTATTCTCCGAAAATGATCTACGTAAGTGGTATCATTCATTTCTCCCCACCACCTCATCATCTAACGAGCGGCTAATATATTCATATCGCAACGTTTTCAAAGGCTTTGCAGCCAGATTATCACCAGATGAGGTGAAAGTCATCGAGAAGTTTAAAGGGTTCGTATCAGCCCGCCCCCAGAGGAAACTATCCTTGCAGACCACCCACTCCCCTAACTTCTTGGGCTTGAACCAGAACATGGGATTTTGGCAAGAGTCCAATTACGGGAAAGGAGTGATCATCGCGGTTTTGGACACCGGAATTTATCCCAACCACCCTTCGTTTAGCGACGAAGGATTACCTCCTCCCCCTGCTAAATGGAAGGGCAGATGTGATTTTGTAAATGGTACATCATGCAACAACAAAATCATTGGGGCTAGGGACTTTGTTTTTTCAAACGAAGCGCCACTAGACGATGATGGTCATGGCACTCACACAGCAAGCACCGCTGCTGGAAACTTTGTGAGTGGTGCAAATGTTTTTGGTAACGCTAATGGCACGGCTGTTGGAATTGCACCACTTGCTCATCTTGCAATTTATAGGGTCTGTTACATTTTCTGCTCTGAAAGTGATATCCTTGCTGCAATGGATACTGCTATTGATGATGGGGTTGATATATTATCCCTTTCCCTCGGCGGGCTATCCTTTGATTTCCATGATGATTCTATTGCGTTGGGTGCCTTTAGTGCCATGCAGAAGGGGATATTGGTTAGCTGTGCCGCGGGAAATTCTGGGCCTTCTAACTTGTCTATATCAAATGGAGCCCCATGGATCCTCACAGTCGGAGCTAGCACAACCGACAGAAAATTAAGAGCGACTGCAGTGCTTGGAAACAACGAACAGTTTGATGGCGAGTCCAGCTTTCAGCCAATGGATTTTTCACCAACACTTTTGCCACTAGTTTATGCAGGGGCCCTCAACACTAGTGATCCAGACCTTCCATATTGCACTCTATCATCATTGAACAGGACAGATATAAGAGGAAAAGTAGTGGTGTGTGAGTCGGGATTTGTTGGAAGAGTTGCCAAAGGAAGAGCAGTGAAGAATGCTGGTGGAGCGGCCATGATAATTATAAATTCTGAGAGGTATGCAAACCTTACCCTTTCCGAAGCACATGTCCTTCCAGCTACGCATGTCACTTATGCCGATGGGTTGAAAATCAAAAGTTACATAAACTCCACAGCAGAACCGATGGCCACCATTCAGTTTAAGGGAACTATCATCGGCGATGATCGTGCACCACTGGTAGCTGCTTTTTCCTCCAGGGGACCGAATCCGGCTAGCCCGGGCATTCTAAAACCGGACATTTTAGGACCAGGAGTTAACATTCTTGCAGCATGGCCAGAATCGGTTGAGAACAACACCAACACAAATCTGACATTCAACATAATTTCGGGTACTTCAATGTCCTGCCCGCACCTTAGTGGGGTGGCGGCGCTGCTTAAAAGTGCGCATCCAGATTGGTCTCCAGCTGCTATAAAATCTGCAATCATGACAACAGCCGATGTATTGAATCTAGGCCAAAATCCAATCGAAGACGAGAGGTTTCTTCCAGCAGAGATCTTTGCCACTGGTTCAGGCCACGTAAACCCGTCTAGAGCAAACAATCCTGGACTTGTTTACGACATTCAGTCAGAAGATTACGTTCCTTACTTGTGCGGTCTGAATTACACAAATAGACAAGTTGGATCTATTTTGCAAAGCAGGGTTAATTGCACAGCAGAATCAAGCATACCAGAAGCCCAACTAAACTACCCTTCATTTGCCATCACTTTTCGTTCTCTTCAATCAAGTAGCGTTCAGTCGTATAATCGAACAGTAACAAATGTTGGCGAGCCTACTTCCTCGTACGTTGTGGAGGTTGTCCCGCCACCTGGCATAGATGTCCAAGTTGAGCCTGCTAAGCTGGATTTCATAGAGCTTAACCAAAAGCTGCAATATCAAGTTACATTTATAAGGCGCGCGGAATCCGTAGGTCAAATTGGAGTCGTTCAAGGTTTCTTGAGATGGAGCTCCACTCTATATTCTGTCAGGAGTCCAATTGCAGTTACATTGCGATGAATACATGCAAGTGCAGTTTCTTCAACATACAAGCTGGTATCATGAGTTCCATTATTAAATATATAGTATATGAACAACATTTAAAGTCTGATGTGTGATCTTAGCAATCAGGATATGTACAGAAATCCTGGAAATAAACTGTCAACGCGTATTTTATTCTTTTGATGTTACATTATTCTTATATATATCATATGTGCATGAGCTGCAATATTCGTTTCATACTTGAAGTGATTTGTTTTTTTCCAAAATTAGTCCCTCTATAATGTACTAAATCCCATTTTGGTCATCTATTTTTCGACAAGCTCAATTTGAGTTCATTTTAAACGGAATATTTGTTTATTTGCTGGAGAATGTTACATATGTATAACGCGATCACGTGAATCTAGACATATCAGACACATCCGTAGATCCTCAACATATCATCAAAATTCTGTAGATTCCTGATGTATTCCAGAATATCGACATATCAGTTAATATTCGACATATAGTCTTGTATTGGACATATCCAGCGGATCTAGTGTCAGATTCAAGCTGGTGTTTCAGACAAAGTTGATTGCAAGACACCTCAGAGTTCGAGATTAACATAGTTTGATATTTCTCGACTCAATTGTACTTGTTATCTACTTTTCGTGTAACCCAGATGAAATTATACCAAATTAGTGTGGTCGTATGAGGGAACACTTGTACTTTTGATTAGTTGAGCGAGCGAGTAGAGGAAATGAAGAGGTTTGAGCCCATCAGAGCATTCAAGAGAGGAAAGATACATAAATCAAACTTGTTGCGCATCGCACCGCCAAACTTAGATAGACATAGATAGACAGAGAATGAACTAGCGGAGAAGAGGGAGAGGTAAATATCACATTGCCAGGGAGATTCGAATATGAAACCCTTAGGAGAATTAAATATTATCCCCCCCCCCTTCCGGGCCTACCCTAGAGGTGCGCTTGGATTGGGTCAACGATACACCTTGATGTCAAAGTTGGGCTGGTTGATTGTCTCATGCGCAATGCAGATATTTTTGCATGGACCGGCGTTGATTTAAGAGGAATCGATTAGAAGATCATAGTTTTTAGGTTTAAGGTCAGTAGGCAGCCAAACTAGTGAGGCATAAGAAGAGAAACTTCAATAAAGAGACGAATGAGGCGGAAGAAAATGAAGTGATCAAGGGTGGGCACATTAACGAGATCCGTTATTTCGAGTGGTTGAGCAACATCGTCTTAGTCCTCAAGAAAGAGGCAATTTGGAGAATGTGCGTTGATTACACAGATTTGAACTAGCACTACCATCGCGATTTGTTTCCCCCTACCGAGTATCGACCTGCTTGTGGATTCAACGCCAGGTTGAGCGTTGCTCAGCATGATGGACGCTAAGAGTGGTTTTCATCAAATTTTTATGGCACCAAGATCAAAGCAAGACAACATTTGTTACGGATACATGAGTGTACTGTTATAAGGCAATACCCTTCGGCTTGAGGAACGCAGGTGCGACCTTCCAAAGGCTCGTGGCAAAAATGTCTTACACGCTTATTGGAAAATCCATGGAGGTTTACATCGAAGATATGTTGGTCAGAATCATGAGGGTGGAATATCACATCCAACACTTGGACAAAGCCTTTGGAATCATGATGAGTCGTTATGGTATGAAGTTGAATCAGAAGAAGTGCACCTTTGGTGTAGAAGCAGTAAGATTCCTAGGATACATGGTAAATGAGAGGGGAATCGAAGCCAACCCCAATGAAATTATATAGGAAATGGAGTTACCTTCCCCAAGAACAGTTAAGGATATCCAATGTCTAGTGGATCATTGATGAGCGTTTATTTATCGTGATTTAAGTACTTATTTTCTTACGCTTTTGATGAATCCTTAGTGCATATTTGGTGGTTTATGTTATGGTTTTATAATTTTGTACTTTTGAGTTAAGACAAGACAAATCCGGAAAAAAAAACAAAGCACAAAATAGAGATTTTTAGAAAGGATTGCATTTGGAGTGCTACGACGCCACAATTATGAGTAGCTAAATTACTCCTTGTTTGGAGTAAGGAGGTAGTTCTGATTTATGAATAAGCACATTGATTTATCTAAGATTTATTTCAGCGTTCATGTGACTAGATTGATTGGTTTTATATGTTGCATGTTAGGATTAACTCTCGCCGAAAGAACGAAGCACTGCCTTGGGACTGCCTAAGTGTAGATGTTAAACTCATTATGTACACATGCGATTTGTGACGTTGATGCGCTAATGCAATCTTGCACAAACTTAGATCACGCTAATACAATATTTACTAAGTACGCTATGATAAGTTAACATAAGTGGATATGTAGATTGGATTGCAGACTTAATTTTTCTTCTAAACAATTGACTACCGAACTAATTATGCTAGCTGATAGGTCATTAGAGAGTTAAGGATTTATAGATTCGGGATAAATTTGGCTATTAGTCAGGGATCCATTTGACATAGAAGAACTAAAACAAGGCTCAGTAGATCAAAGAAACATAGGTAGTTTGTCTATGAATTATCAAGGCAAATCAGTAGTGTACCCAAACTCTAAACACATTTTTAATCATTTTTCTACATTTAAAAGTGATCACCACAGTCTTATTAGATTTTATTTTATTTTTATTTTTGTTTTGAATTTTTTTATATTCAATCTGCATTCAAACTATTTTGCTTGTATTTAACTATTTCTCCTTTCATTCAAATCATTCTTCTACATTCATTGTTGTCTTGCATCCATTTTTTCATTCAAAAGCATCTTTTCAAAAACCTGCATTCGTATTTCTTGCATTCATATTTCCTGCATTTATATTTTCTGCATTCAAAAGCATTCAAAGCATTATGCATTCATTCAGCATTTATACAATGAAGGTAGTAACTCGTGACAACTATCATTGCTTCCACGCTCAAGTGATTCTAGAGTCAATCCACCACCTCCTCGGGATACGATACTTGAGAAGTAACTATACATCATCATTTTATTATTACCTGATCGTGCACTTTTGAACACGTAGACGTATCAATTCATTGCATACATACTTACGAAACTACACGCTTCGTCATGCATCAAGTGTTTGGCACCATTGCAGGAGAGAAACATTATTATTTTTTAAATTTATGAAGCTTAATTGTTGAGGCATTGATCTACCTTTGATTTGTTTGTTCCCATTTTGGGAGAGCGCATGGAGTCATTCCACAAACATTCACTATCCCTTCTCAACACATGAACAAATGGAAATAGTAACACATTTTTTGGTGAGACCCTATCTACTAAAGGATCTGGAGGCATAGAAAAGGGTGGGACCAGGATGGCAAAACTGAAGATCTTAGAAAAAGTAAAAAGTATCCCTACTCTTCAGAAGGTCATACAAGGGAAGTACAGCCTAGATCTCTTCATGCTGGTTGGAGAACGATGAAAATTTGTTTATTCTCAAAACTGGAACTAATAATATAGTGAAGATTTTAGAGCAAATAATGATTTTATTTCTTTTATTTTGTGGGTCCACGGAAGAAGAAAATAAACTAATATGGGAAAATTAAATTAAGGGATAAATACAACAAATCCCCTATATTATGGGATCATTTGCCAAACACCCCCTATTTAGTATAAATGCCCCCTAAACTTTAAAAATTGTGCTAATTATTTAAAGGGGATGCCCCCTGAATTTTAAAGTTCGGGGGCATTTCTACTTAATACATAGTTGTGGAGGTGTTTGGCAAATGACCCCATAGTATAGGGAGTTTGATGTATCTATCCCTTAATTTAATTTTCCCATATTAGTTTATTTTCTGCTTCTGTGGACCCACAAAATAAAAGAAATAAAATCATTATTTGCTCTAAAATCTTCACTATATTATTAGTTCGAGTTTCGAGAATCACAACCAGTAATATACTATAAAATGTGCTTTGGCACAACAATTATTGCTTTGGCAATATTGTTAGCCTTATATAATAGTATAGATAATGATGTAATTGCTTACAGATTTTGCTCTATCAACTCTTTTAGATTAAGCAGCCCCGATTGTGCAATTAAGGTATATTAGTATTTCTCTTTAGAATCAAGCCATACCTATTTCATTGAAATCATAAATTTGCAACTAAAAGATATGTTGGCATAAGCTAAATGAGAGAGATAGAGCAAATTTTAGATATAAAGTAAATGTATATATATATATAAAAATTATAAAGTTTATGAATGAGAGAGAAATAAAGTATCAGTTTTATGTCAACATTCAATGACATATGAGACATTATCAGCTTTATGTCAACATCCAATGATATGTGGGCCATCAACTCTACTATGTTGAAATGAAAACCAAAAATGTTATATTGTGAAAACGTGAAATTATCTCTCAAATGAAAACCAAATGTTGAAAATGCGCTCACACGAAAATCGAAAAATCTCACAAAATCTGCAATTATGTGAAAATGTTTTCACACGAAAATACCAAACAAGGGCTAAGTCTATCAAATATTTCTTTGAAGCACAAGAATCTCTTTTATACCATTCTTTTCCTTTCCTTTCCGTTTTTTTTTTTTTAATCACACTCTCATGATACGGGAAAATTCATTAGTAGAAGAATTTACAGCAAGATTCTACATATAATCATAAGCAAAACCACAAATTGAACTTCCTTGTTCGTGCGACATCTTTTTGAGATTTAACATTCATGAAATCCTTAATGGATTCCAAAATTAAATGTGTAGTGCAGCAATAATGTCTGTCATTGCTATTGTGGCAGCAATTGTCGAAGATGGTTGCAACTTGCAAGTTCTTGGCGTTCGTGGGAAGGGGAGTGTCTTGGTGCACATCAGTCAAGCCCCCAATTTCTTCTTTTCTTTGTACTTTAGGTCCCATAAAATTATCTTTTCCTACAAATAAAGTCTCAAATAATTTTATTCATCTCTTAAAAAACACTTATCATATGTTAATTTTTATTTTTTTGAACACACTGAAGTGGCATGTTAAATATTTTATTTCCTTTAATATTTATTTTATTTTAATAAGAATCATTATATTTTCTTACAACAAATGCCTCATATAAAATAACTCATCTTTTGAATGACTTATCTGTTAACTATTTTATTTTATTTTATAACGGCAATAGATTTAATAAAATTTATATTTGCAATAAATGATTTAAAATTTATTTTATGGGTCAATGAAGAAAATCATGATAATTTAATAATATTTATATTTAAAAAGTGTTAGAATATTAAAAAGTCACAATTTTATTTTTCTTAAATAATTGTATGCCAATTAGAATTATTAGTTTATGAGGAATATCATTTTATTATAACTATAAGTCAAAGTATCGGGTCAATCACTTTTCTTAACATGAATAAATGTAGAACGTTAAAGGGAATAAAAGCATACCATCATTTTACAAAATTATTTACAAGAAAAGAAAAAACATAAGACAAGTATCTCAAAAGTGGAATAATTTTATTTGGGACCTTAATTGTAGAAAGAGATAAAGATGTGGGATTTAATTATAAGAAAAAAAAAAAGAAGTTGGGGTAATTGTGGTGAGAAGGGTAATTGGAGTCAATCACATCCCTTGTCAATCATCAATTGACTTTCTTTTCTTTTTTTTTGATTTTACACTGGTGTCTGCTTATGCGACTAATCCAGCCGAGCACTGTCGGGCCCTTTTTGAGGGGGCGGCTCTCCCAGCGGTGTTTTTTACATCCACAAGACTCGAACCCGAGACCTTGCTTAAGTGAACTCAAGTCCCTTACCACTTGAGCCAACCACCGTTGGTCAATTGACTTTCTTTTTATTCATTTGGTGAGAAGGGTAATTGTGGTTTTTTTGTGTTGTTTATAGGCAGATGAAAGAACAAAGTAAACAAGAACTTCTCACAATAAATTATTTAATATTAGACTCTGTCATGTAACCAATCACGCCACTGGTTGCAAACTTTAGAAATTAATATAGCCATACATAATATGCCCACAAATTAGTTTTATTATCCCAACGAGCTCTAACATTACAAATTAAAATAGTCATAAAAGATGCTTTACATAAGAAGTTTGCGGTTGAGTTGATGATAACATGAAAAGTAGAAAATAAGAGTGAAGTCTATGATCTTGTGAATTTTCAACATGATGGTTACTCCTATATGCATGAACACAACGACACCCACATTGAGCGCATGAAGTATTGCACGACGATGACTTTATAAACTTGATGTGCACAATTTTACTCGATATTCTCGCTAGATTGTAAATCGAAAATTACGAGTCAGTGCATTGAAAACCATACAGTTGACTGTTGATCTGGTGACTCGAACCCGTTGTGACCTGTTTCTCTACAAAACAATAAAAAAATAATTACGTCTTAAAAATTCAAATAGAAGCCGAACCACTAGCGTGAGAGATTTTGTAAATTGGGTTTGATATTGCAAAGAAGAAAATAAAAAAAGAGATGTTGATAAAAGCTTCAAAACATGGTTATTAGAGAAGTCTTGAAAATAAAAGAGAGATGTTGATAAAAGCTTCAAAACATGGTTATAAGAGAAGTCTTGAAAATGGGATATTTCATTGCCTTCTTCCATAACAGAGATGAGAAACCCAAAAAAACGAAAATGTCTTGAAAATGGAGTATTTTACACAGATCATGTCGCTGGAAAGAAAGAAAGTAAATGACAAAATGAGGACAAGGGTGAAATTCTTGAACCATCCATTCTCTTGCCTCTCACCAAGCATTTTTAATTTGTATTTCAATTGAGTTATTTATGGTCCCCACACTTTCAAAGTGAACTAGTCTAACTCTCTATAAAAGCATTCATGTAAGTTGTAACTGTTGTGCCATTTATTAAGTGATTATTTGAATTTTACACATAATTGTAAACATTTGTATTTGTCAAGTAAGCAATTATCTTTTTTAGATTACATATTTACTGATCCAGTCATTTTACCAATTTTACGGTACCTCAAACCAGTGGATATACTAGTAAGGTTACGAATTTTACGTCTAGTCTGGTTCTGACCGACAACACTGGCCCACTCTTAAATAAATTATTAGATAACGTTATAAGTGTTGAACTCTCAAGATTCTTCATCTTAAAGTTAGCATTTTCTATTGCAATGCCCACACACCTACAAATGTGACAGCAACTCTTGAAATCAGAACAAAAGAAAAAATTAAAATCTTCTTTAATCTAATGTTGGCATTTTCAATTACAATGAGTCATTGTAATTGAAAATGCCAACAAATGACCATACATCTACAAATCTCACAGAGGCAAAACAAACATATATATTGTTTAATATTGTATTATTCAAAAGTTTGAAATTTCAAGAAAATGTTAAAAGAAAAAATCACCCTACTATAATGTTTACAATAGTCTCTCAAAATACGATATCTATGTCAAGATAAAATGTGCAACAAATCTCAAAAACCGACAAACAATATAATTAATATTCAGAACTCTAAATGGAGAAAGAAAGACGGAATGAGCCATTTTTAAGCCCCAGAGATTTCTTACAATTAATGAAATAATGTCTTACGTGACACAAGCAAAGATGCCAATTAAACAAACATGCAGAAGGCTAGTGCAGACTGAACACTTCTCGCCAAATCGGTTTGGAAACCGATTCTTTATCCAACAAAATTTAATTTTGCTTTTACACAAAACTGCAATATTTTGCACAGGATGCTTGCATGACACGAGAATATGAAGAGTGCTCGTGGACTAGCAACCAAAATGCAAATATGAACATTAATTTCTGCAAAGGGGACTTTATATTGGGCGGGGTTAGGGGGGGCTAAGTAGATGTGCAGAAGGATCAGATGAACGAGAAGAAGCTCAAGCACGCCGATAGAGATCACAAGGGATAAAACAGTCTAGGTAGACGACGGGGGCTCACAGTTGGAAGATGGATCGAAGGACGAGCTTTGAATAGGGGCTGCAAGAGAAATAAAATGATGTGAACTGGTTTCTTTTATTAAAGAACTATACCTTAATGCATTTTTTGTTTAACACACTATATGATTTTAATGATAAAATTGAGTACGTAATTCAACTCTGTAATTTGATTGACGTCTTTGACACTTTTGCCTTTTTTCCTGTTTTTGGCTAACATATGGTAGAGGATGCCAGAATTATATCATAAAATCAATTTGACTTTTACAATGATGAATGTATAAGGCCACAAAACGTCATTGTAATTGTTGAAACCTCATAATAACGTATTCTTAAATTGAACTTGTGCATTAGTAATTAATCCACGATCTCTTTTTCTTAAAGGAGCATCCTTAATTTGTACTTTCCTTCACAGTTTCAAGAAGAAGTTTGAATATGATTGTACAAATTTATACACTCCACATCAAACTCAATGCAACAAATCAAAATAATGGAAACAACAAAAAGCTATAAGAGGGGCTTCAAAGGAACAGGTAGTAGTATTCAGTGAAAATATCTTACCACTGGAGCTTCGTTTTGCCAAATCACTCGATAAGAGCATCTAGTGTTGCTTCGTTTGTCCATGTTCCTAGCTCCTAGAGAATTACAGAAAAAGGCATATCAGAAACTTGAGTAGCATAAGCAAAAACTGCGACATTAGGAGGGACTGTTGCAAACAATGAAAATGATTTGTTCAATATTTTATGGCATGTTACTCGAGTTTTTCGCACAGCTTGGCATTTACACAAAATCAGATCACCAATGGCAAGAACCACACTGCCATTTAGCATGTTATTTTCACTTATGCACCACTATGAACAAAGGGCACCTTATAGCTCAGATCTTCAGTTTACAGAAAATACACAAAATAAAGCTAGCGCTTTACAGCCATAAGCATGCAAGTGTACTTGTATATGCATTTATCTACGCACATACGTTAGAGCATGCATACAGTGTCACCCCCTGACCCACACCCACCACCACACCCGTACTCATGCCACATACATCATATGTTCTATGAAGAAATGGGAATACACAATGTTTCTTTTGCACGATTCGGCAGCCTGAAGTATCTGAAACTCTGAAGAAGGTAAATTAACAAATTTCACTATTATTAAATAATCATTTAACATCATTACGTGTCACCAGGAATTCAAAATAGAGGACTCGGATTCTGAGTAGGGAACACTCCCAAGTGTAGCAACTCAGTTAAAAGCGAGAGTAAGAATTCTAAATAGACTAAGCTTCTTCTGCAAAAGAACACACTAAATGAAGATAAACACAAACGAAACTAAGATACGATGAAAGTGAAATGCTAAGCTGGATCCATTTTTTGCTTCTGTATTTCAGGATATTGTTTCAAATTTACTAAAATTTTGACAATGAAACGACTCCTAAAGTGAGTCTTCTGACCTTATATCACGTTTAACACAGAAATACTCTTCCAGCTACTATGATTTCCACAACCTTTTGGTTACAACTTAAGAGTCACAACATCGAACTCTGCGCCAACTTTTGAATTATAAGATTTCACAGACCGGAAATTTGAGCTATATGTGACTCAACCAAACCCAGGAGGCACATCAGGATCTTCATCCATAGAGTGACCTTTAAGGACACAAGAGAAACCAGGTGGAGCATCAAAATTTGGTTTTACAACCTCCCGGAGATCCTCTGACTGTGAGTTATTGCTGTTCTTTTCTTCTATTACTCGCACATTATCAGGATGCAACCTAGTCTTGCTTGGTTGATTCATGCCAGTGTTCTTGTTTTTCTGGTAAATGTTAGTAAAACCAAATCCTGGAGGTTCATTTAGCTCTCCATCCGATAGTGTGCAACCAATCTCACTAGCTCCATTAGCATCCTTAATATTCGCAACTATATTCTGAATTGACTGTGAGTTGATGGCAGAAGATGACTCGCCATTGTCTTTTAAATGAGGGTTTGTTAATTTGTCATAGACAGATTGTACAGTCTCTGTTACTTCGGCTTTCATGCCATCAGCAGTTCCAATTATACTCCACACACCATCCGAAATTTGGCTCATGAGTTTGTCCCTGAAACACATAGACGAAATTGAACGATTTTTCCTACAAGATAAAATTTGCTGCTACGAAATACCATAATGCGCAAGTTCCAGTACTCATCATTATGTTTAGCTACTATTCACGGTATGGATGTGATTATACCATAATGCAAAATGTCGATGCATGTGAATAAGTCCAGACATTTAGTAAGGACCTACCCAATTTCTTTGTGTATTGCATCAGAAAGCTGCCGTGGTTTCATATTTTCAGCACCTGGACAATTAAGTGCAGCTGATTGTTTCACTAGTGATATAATATTGCTTCGCAACTCTTCCTGTTGGAATTTCAGAGAATCAGACAGATCAAGTGCGTTCAGGAAAAAAAAAAAAGGAACGAGAAGAAGTCCAATGCCTGAAGTCGGATAAAAAGTAAAAAGATCTTATAACCTAATGTTAACACACATACAGAGTCACACACACACACATATATATATACAGACGCACATAGATTGAGAATT
Organism: Linaria vulgaris; assembly: GCA_948329865.1. Classification (NCBI taxonomy): domain Eukaryota; kingdom Viridiplantae; phylum Streptophyta; class Magnoliopsida; order Lamiales; family Plantaginaceae; genus Linaria; species Linaria vulgaris. The sequence goes on along the minus strand of OX415249.1, from coordinate 53,529,292 downwards.
CAAACTCTCCGGATGTGAAGCAGAAGTAGGCTTTGGATGGTAGAAAGAACTAGCAAAATTAAAGTATGTACAAAAAATTGAACCACGAAATCTAGTTCAGGATGGAAATTTCTGCCAAAATCCTGTTATTCGTAGTACTAGAAAGGCAGAATGAAAGGGCAGAAGGTTTTTCAAGTTGCTCAAGAGAATACTGCAGCCACAGTTATTTAGTCCTTCGTAAATATTTCACATTTAATGACGCACTAGTAGCTTATCTTGCTGGTGCAGATCACGATGAGATATATCACTACTTCACATTAATATTAATTGCCACTCCCTGTGTATAATCACATTTTTGTCTCAACCATTATAATTAATATTGGCACATTCAACTAAGTTAACCAAAAGTGTCCACTATCAATGAAGCTAAAAAACAGTGCAAAAGAAGTAAGCATAATGCAATTGTTTGGAAATATAGGCACGCCATCGGCAATACTATGAACAAAACATTTTTGGATATGCTGCATAACTATCGTGATGAACCGTATGCTTAGGAAGAAACTTAAATATTCAACCAAATGACTTGTTTTGCTTCATATCAAACATACCCTATCTTTTTACTATTACACAAAAAGAACAGAATACAAGTGAATACCGTAAAACAAGTTAACTAGTTCTGAAAACCTGAAGCTCGGGAGCAAAAGATGGAATAATTAAGACAAGGAAAGAGTTTTATCTGGGAATAAATATGTAGGGCGATCAGAAATAGGTTACTTGTTCTTCTCCTGAACTACATAGAGTAACCTGCAAAAAAATATCTTTTTCCAACTAAGCATGCCCTATGTCTTGTTCTTTTTGCGCAACAATCCTATAATAGCTACTTTTACATTCCCTTATCAGTACAAACCATAGCAGAAAGTATCGCTCCTGTTACATGTACAAAATCGGGAAGAAAGATCATCTGCTTGTTATTTCCATCATGATCATATATTTATACAATTAGGTTATATCAACTAGTTAATACCCAACAACCCCAATGCTTTTGGTTACACCCCTCCCTATCATCTTAACTAAACCTCATATTCTTTTATCTAACACATTCACATAATACTCGTGACTAACATTTTTGACCTAACACTCTAATATCTAATATTGGTAAACCCCCGCTCACAGCTTGTCACAAAGAACACGCAAATAGAAACAAAACAAACACACAAATACGAATTACTTCATACGCCACCTGAGCAAGTGTTGTTCATAAAATTATTTGATCAAGTAAACTCATTGTGTTCACTCGCTATATGAGACTGAGTCAACTCACTACATGCACTCAGTAACTAAAACCAAATACCAGTCAAGTTAAATCATTAGGTTAACTCCACAACTCAGACAAAATCTGCTTAAGTCAACTCGATGAGTTAAATCTGAAAAAAGAAGATTGAAGAATTACGGTGCTCACTGAGCAACCAAACCAAGAAAGAAACAACTCTGAGGGCAAAAAATGACAAACAAATGTTGTGATTCTTATTTTTACTGCAATCCGCACCGAAAAAAAGGGAAAAGGCTTCAAAAATAGTGGTGTGCACACTGCTGCATTTTCGGCAGAACAAAGGGTTGATATTTTGGGAAACGCGAAGATGATTGAGGCGACCAAAAAAAAAAATACGATAAGTGGGGCCGAGCCAATCTGAATGGTGGTGCAAAGTGAACTTGGAGGCAGTGAAGATACGATGAAACACCGTCCAGAAATGGAGGAGAGACAACAGAATAGCAGCAGAAACAAGTTGGAGTAATGGAGTCAAATTCCAGCAAAAAAAGTTCTATGACTAAGTGCAGCACAGCACCATGGATGGGCCGTAACAATGATGGGTGCCGCAGCGGCGGGTAGGTGGCAGTGTGTTTTGTCTCAAGGTGCCGCTTATAAAATAGAAGAAAAAAGATATTGTGTTGTTATTTCCATAAAAATAAGCCAAATATTTGTAAGACTAGGCTATACCAACTAGTGAACCCATCCATACTATGACAACTAACATCCCAATACAATGTTGTTATATTTCTCCTATCAAGAAATATAACAGGTCACACTGAAACAATGTTTTTCATGAATTAACAGGGCTGCTGAGTATGCGAGCGTAGCTAATGGCTATATTTTATTTACATAATAATATAGCAGAAGCAAAAAGAAGCTGCTCATCACAAAATAGATCACAAGCTTATTATATACGAAGAAGAAACCATTAACAAAATCGGCAGTAATACATCTCAACTCAATTTGATTTGATTCGCCGGAAACCCTAAATCACAAATAAAAATAATGCAGAAAACACAACACAGGTCGATAAGGGTAAAGTGAAACATAAAACTGACATTGTCCTTGAGTTTGCGGATGATTTTAAGACGGAGGCGATCGAAATCACCGTCGTCTTTCAGCTTCGAAATCACATCTTCAGCTCTTACGCCGCCGCTCTTTTGCATTATTATTATTATTATTGCCCTTGCCTGCCTTTCTTTGTATTTCAATAACAACCACATTCCATTGTATTTGACTATTTGTATTGTATTACTACTATATACATCTTTTCATTTTTTATTGCGGTAAGTTGTAACAATGTTCTCTTCTTTCTATTGAAGATGTAGATGCTGTATATATAAAGGGAGAATTACTTTTTTTTACCTATAATTTGGGCTAAGTTTGCATTATGCCCTTTAACTTTTCGGGCTCCACTTTTGCCCTGTAAGTCCAATAAAATTTACAAAAAATGCCCATTGGACTATTTCTGAGGCCCGATTACTGTTTAGGTGACGTGGCCGCTGACTAGGATGCCACTGTATGGCCACGTAGCGCCACGTCGATAAATTTTTTTACTGGACTTAAGAGTGAAATGTCCAAAAAACCATCATCCTCTTCATTTCCCACCACCACCTCCTTCCAAACCCACTGCCACCATCTTCTTGTTCATCACAACCACCACCACCACATCCCAAACCCATCGCCACCACAATACCCCCGGCCCTAAAAAAACATTAACAATCAAATTCAAAAACCACCACAAAACCATCATCATCTCCGACCCCCACCACCACCGCCACCAGATCCGTCATCATCTCCGGTGAACAACCACCACCGAACCAACAACAACTCTCCTCAGCAGCCCCAACAACCACTCCTACAATCGACAACCACACGTCCACCACCTACTACCACACCGGATCTATCATAATCTCCCGCGAACAACCACCAACAACAGCTCTTCTCAACGGCCATGTCCACCATCTACCGCCTTTTCGACCAGAGCTTCTCGTCGGAGTCCAATCTGATCTGCCGCCTTTTCGACGGAGCTTCTCGTCGGTTCCTCAAAACTCCTCACCACCACCACCCTCTCCCAAACCGTGACAGAGCTTCTCGTCGTTGCCCCAAAACTCCTCACCGCCACCACCAACTCCCAAATCGCGCGCCTCACAAACCCACCATCAACATCTCCTTCTTCCCACAGCCCCGTTGAGCCCTCTCCGTCGCAAGATTCCGGTCCCTCGCACCGCCGCGCCTCTCCGTCGTCCAATTTCGCAAGATTCTGGTCCCTCGCACCGCCGCAAGCCTCTATGTCGTCCAATTTTGCAAGATCCCGGTCCGTCGCACCGCCGCAATCCTCTCCACAATGATGGATTTGGGTGGGGTTGAGATGGGGTGGGGAGGTTCGTGGTGCAGGGGATGCAGAGTTTGGGGGAGATACATTATTTTGGTTTTTTTTTGTTTTTTATTCCACCTAGGATCCTACGTGGCGCCACGTGGCCATACAATAGCGTCCTAGTCAGCGGCCACGTCACCTAAACAGTAATTAGGTCTCAGAAATAGCCCAACGGGCATTTTTGGTAAACTTTATTGGACTTATAGGACAAAAGTGGAACTCGAAAAGTTAAAGGGCAAAAAAAGTAATTCTCCGATGTATAAATCACATTAAAACTCAGCCCGGAAATATGTCGGGTCGGGGTGGCTTGCATAAACTACGTTAATGTGGTGTTTGCATAAACTACGCTAAGGTCGGGTAGCCCGTCTTTTGATATCACATAATAATTTAAGATACCATTTTTGACAATAGGTTTCTTGCATTCATAGACACGTTATGTCTTGTGCTAAATGCACCCTCGAGAGTAATTGTCAATATATATATATATATATATATATATATATATATATATATATATACTTAGCGAATCTTTAGCAATACGAATATTCCATGTGTTATAATGTTTTCTTTAAATTTATTGTCCGAAAAATGTTTTAAATAGTTAAAATTCTGCGGTGAAGGTTGAGTTGCAGTCATTTGGTATAATTTAGCATATACACCATCAACTTCTACCTCGCTATGTACATTTAAGTGAATAGTTGGACTATGAGAAATCCTTCAAATAAATTGTTATGCATTCTAAAAATAAATAATTTATGATTCTTTAAACAGAAGGCATTCTTAGTTTTTTATTATAAACTTGCAATAGTTGTAACTTGTAAGATTTTTGTCAATCTACAATCAGGATCATATTGATAAAACAATGACATTAGACATTTTTTCATAATGTTTTGTTCATTTTCCCTGCATTTGGGCTCTATGATAAGAAACAAATTGTAACTTTAACCATATATAATAACTTGCAATCAACTTCGGAGCATAGGCCCTAATTCAGATTCTAATCATCTAATTTGAAAATAATAACCATTTTTTATAACTGTTTATTCTCGCTGTCAAAAAACTGCAATGTCCAAAAATTTAACCACCGTGGAAGCAACGGCGGACCCGATTCCGCCACAACCACCAAACTCGGACTTTCCGGTGTTCAACGCACAAATGATCCTTTCCAAAGAGAATCATGCTTTGCGAAATCAAAAAAGGCAACGCCAAACAGATTGCATGAGTTCTAAACCTTTTGTTCTTTCAAAAACAATCTAAAGATGGTGGTCAGAACAAGATCAAATCCTCGTACGCAAGTATGGTAATGCAAATGATCAAACGCAAAGATGCGTGTGTTGATGAATCCAAGACTGCTCAGGAATGGGAACTGATCGGGGTTCAAGAAGCAGATCAGAACATTCCCTTCAAGCAAGTTCGGTTCAAACAGGAACTTGCCAACAATGGGAAGATGCAATCATAATTCGCATCTTAGGAAAACCGTGGTACTTAACTGCACTGCAAACAAGACTTGATCTCATGTGGAAACTCAACAATGAGTTCGAATTAATAGATCTTGGAAAAGGCTGTTGTTGCATGAGAGGACTGTATGCGCTCAATAGGCAGATGATCCTCACTCAAGGGCCTTGCCAGTCCATAAGAAAGTGGTCCCCTAGCTTCAGGGCAGACACTAATGCAATGGAAAGCACCATAACTTGGGTGTGCATTCTGAATTTACCTATAGAGTACTTAAGAGAAGTAGTTGTCCAGACTCTAGCTTCCTGCATTGGAGATCCCATCAAGATTGATGGGAATACTTACAATGCAACAAGGGGTAACTTTCCCCGCTTCTGTGTGAAAATTTAGACTGATAAGCCTCTTGAATTAGGGTTATGGATTGACAACAAGGTGTATCAGGTGGTGTATGAAAACATAACAAGCCTTTACCATGCATGTGGAAGAATTGGACATGCTAAAAGCATTTACAAGTTCACATAGTCAAAAGAAAAAGAAGTGGAAAGTAACTCCATGCATGAACAAGAGGAGTTACATGCAGCAATAGACAAGAATTATGAATGGCTAACTGATAAAACTAAAGGTAAAGAGTTTGGTAATTGGATGCTGGTCAACAGAAGCAAAAACAAGAATGATCATAAATTGGATGAGAAAAGCAATAACAAGTTCAATTCTAAGAAATCAACTATTGAGAAGAATAAGGGGAAATAGAATATTGATCCCTTAGTTGTTCCAAGGCTCACTAGTAATTCAGGAACAAAGGGGACACGTATCCTTCCTGCATCACTCAATCTCGGGCTCAGGAAGAACGTGCACAATCCTGATCGTATGGCAGTTATCAAAATTAAAAGAACACCAAAGGTTGCTATTAATTATACGGTTAATAAGAGTTCAGGAGTTTCTTCTTCGAACCCTTTTGAAATTCTTGCATCTACAAACTTTGGTGAAACATCTGGAATCTCCATCAACGATAAGAAAACAGTTTCACATGGCAAACAATCATCTCAATGGATTCGAGTGGGAGTTCGAGGGCATGATGCTCCCATGGGAATTCGAAACTCAGTTCACACACTTTCATTGCCTCTCTTTGATATTACAAACTCAAACATGGGACAGGCTAGTGAGAGTTGTGTCATTTCCAGCGAGTGTATGTGAGACAGAAGCAGTTGTCTGCATGATAGATCAAGTGGTTGGCAACCACACTGGTGGCAGAATTTCAAACTGACAACATGGGAGCAGAACTGACAGAGAACGCTAATGTTGGAGAGCCTAAGTCAACTAGCAATGATATGGAGAGGGATTTAGGTTGAGAATCCAGTACACCCTACCCGCATGTACAATCCACACATGAAGAACATTTCCTGAAATTGTCATGGGGTAGGTGATGAGGAGTTTAGAAGAAACTTCAAGGATTTGGTAAGGTTTCATCAACCTTCTGTTGTCTTTGTTCTTGAAACTAGGGTAAGTCCAGATCAAGCCTGGGATATTGTCCCTTTTCTTGGTTTTAACTCATATGAGAATGCTCCTACTAATGGTATGAATGGAGGTATATGGATGCTCTGGAATGATTATGATGTTGATGTTGAAATTATTAGTACTGACTACCAGGCTATAACTGATATTATTAACTCTAGCTCTTATGATGTTTGGAAGTTATCTGGTATTTATGCTCAACCTAGGAAAGCTGCTAAGATCAGTGTGTTTGATAGCCTGATAAAGGAGTCTAGTTCTGAACCAGTACTATGGTTGATCACATGAGACTTTAATGAAGTAAGCTATGGTGATGAGAATGGGGGGCGAGAAGTGATAGCAGATTACAGTTTTTTAATAATTTCATTGAAAGCAGCAATATGACAGACCTTGGTTTTGGTGGCCCTCAGTCTAACAAAAGAAAAGATGGTGCCTTAATTCAATCTACATTGGATAGGGCTCTATCTAACCACCAATGGTTGGAAAAGTTTCCTGATTATAAAGTGGAACACCTACCAATAACATGCTCTGATCATAACATTGTGATGATCATATGTATCGGTAGAGATAAACAGATTGAGAAGAGACCCTTCAGATTTCAGGCTATGTGGTTTTCTCATGAGGAGTGTTCTTCCCTCATGCGCAACATTTGGGAGGAGAAAAACAACATCCTGGAGGCTATTGAGGAAGTGCCAAGGATTATAGAACCTTGGAACAAAGCTACATTTGGCAACATTTTCAAATGTAAGAGAAGACTCAAAGCCAGGATTGGAGGGATCCAGAAAGCCTTAACCTTCACGCCTTATCCCTACCTATGCAGACTTGAGGAAGAATTGATGCAAGAGTATAATAAGGTGTTGAAGAATGAGAAAATCTTTTGGTATCAAAAGTCCAGACTCAAATGGATTAAGGAAGGACACAGGAATACTAAATTTTTCCACATATCAACTCTTAACAGAAGAAGAAGAAGAAGAAGAAGAAGAAGAAGAAGAAGAAGAAGAAGAAGAAGAAGAAGAAGAAGAAGAAGAAGAAGAAGAAGAAGAAGAAGAAGAAGAAGAAGAAGACACACTATTAAGATTCTCAAAATTGATGGCAATTGGGAAAAAATGAGGACATCATGAAGGATCACACCAGACGATACTACTTAACTCTCTTCTCTGGAAGTGGATCTTCTGGTCATCAGCAGCAAATGGTTCTTTTACCTACCTCAGCACTTCAGATTACCTTGGTGACAGAAGAACATGATAATTTGAGTGCTGGTATTGATGTTGAAGTGATTAAAATGGCAATTTTCAATATGGATCCTTTGAAAGCCCATGTTCCAGATGGTCTCCAAGCAATCTTTTATCAAAAAGGTTGGAGTTGGATGCAAGATTCTATGGTATCGTTTGTTCAAAGTGCTTTCTAGGATAGGACTTTTGACAACAAGATATGTGAAGCTTTCATATGTCTTATCCCTGAAATCCAGAATCCAGAGAAGATTTCCCAATACAGACCAATTGCACTAGGCAACGTGTTATATAAAATAATTACAAAGTGCATTACATCAAGGCTGAGAGATCTGATGCCTAGGATCATTGCTCCACATCAATCCAGCTTCATCAAAGGCAGAAGTACTCAGGATAATATCCTTGTGTTACAAAAGGTGTTACACTCCTTGAGAAGTGTAATAATAGAAGAGAAGTAAAATAACTTGGTATGATTGATATGGATGAAGCATACATAAATAGGGAAGTGACTACACCTAATACACCTACTACTCCCACTACACCTACTACACCTACCACATTTATTCTATATTTAATTTATATTCTAATACTCCCCCTCAAGCTAGAGCATACTACTATTTAAGCTTGTTACAAATAACACACATAATTGAAAGTAACTTTAACTACATAATAAGTTACAATACTTGATAGAAAGCGAACGCGACCAAGACTTCTAACCCATCTTGACATTTCTGAATATAATATTCGTCAGAACACCTTACGGCAAAGATTGGCTACACCAATCAACAAATATAGATCACTAGCTCTACCAACTGAGACGTCATTGAAACACCTTACGGCAACGATTGGCTATTGAATGTGGAACACCAAGTCCACCAGAAACATCATCGAAACACCTTACGGCAACGATTGGGTACACCAATCAACAAACGTGGATCACTAGCTCCATTAACGACAAACACCTCACGCAACGATTGGCTATACCAATCAAACAAACGCGAATTACAGGTGTATCAACAAAGACGACAGATTAATATCCTTAATGCCCAAACGTGTGCTTCCACACCAGAAACTCATCAATCCATAAGACTATAACTCAAATATGTAGTCAACTGTGACAACAAAAAAACGATGATTGGCTCCCTACTCCCCCTGAGCAACAAACTATGTGAGTTGCTCGCAAACAAGAACATAACTTGAAATAGTAATCTTCCACACCTAGAGACTCAAGTTAACTCACAAGATTAACTTGGTAATCAAACATCAAGTTAGCTCACACGACTAACTCGGGAAACCGGGATAACACCCATAATCATAGAGTACAAACGTCAAAACATAGGACTATAGTAGAAAAAAATTCACTAGACTTTGGGGCTGAAATTGCAAAATCCAAGAACTGAAGGGCTGAAATTGCAAATTCCAGCAACTGAAGGGCTGAAGTATACAGAAATACTAAACTGTTGGGTCAAACTGCAAAGTGACAGAACTTGAGGGACCAAAACAGAAAACCCACAGAACTTTAAGGCTGAAAGTGTAATTTCCAGTAACTCAATGGCTGAAAATACAAATTTTATGAACTGTAGGCTTAAAGTGCAAAGTTCATGGACTGTTTTTTTTTTTTAAGAGAAAAACTAACAAGGGATAGGGTAAAAAAAACCAAGCAGTGGAGAAAAAAAAATCTTGAAGCTTGGAGGCCGCGGCGGCGAACTAACAGTGGTGGCGCAGCGGCGGCGCTATGTTTAGGCCACAAGATCTACTCTTTACGAGAAGGCTCTGATACCATGTAATAATAGAAGAGAAGGAAAATAACTTGGTATGATTGATATGGATGAAGCATACATAAATAGAAAAGTGACTATACCTACTACTCCCACTACACCTACTACACCTACCACATTTATACTATATTTATTTTATATTCTAATAAGAAGTAAGAAGAAGAACAAGGTGGGATGTATGATCATGAAGCTTGATCTAGAAAAAGTTTATGACAAGGTAAGCTGGAGATTCCTTGCAGAGACTCTTTTTGCCTTCTCTTTCCCAAAGTGTCTAGTGGAGTTGATCATGCATTGTGTCACTAGTGTTGTAACTAGAATCTTGTGGAATGGTAGCCCTGTGGAGGCATTTCAACACAATTATGGACTAATACAAGGTGATCCCCTATCACCTTATCATTTTGTTCAGTGTATGAAAATGCGTTCATACTTGATCACAGAAGAGGTGGATACAAGACATTGGAAACCTATTATACCATGCATAGGAGGGCCTGCTCTTTCTCATCTATTATTTGCAGATGATCTGATTCTGATGGGCAAGGCTACTATTGATACTGCTTAGAGTATCAAAAAGGTTCTTGACAAGTTATGTGATGCTTCTAGATTAAAACTCAATACTCAGAAGTCCAAGGTTTTCTTTTCTAAGACCTTTGGTTCTAGCCTTAAGAGACTTATCAGTGGTATCTTGGGTTTTGGAGAAACTGTGAATCTTGGGAAATACCTAGGAGTTAATCTAGTGAATGGCAGAGTGACTAGAGAAACTCACATGGAGCTATTTGACAAGGTTTGGGACTTGGAAAAGTAAACTCTTGAACCTTGCTGAAAGGGATACTCTCATTGGATCAGTATCCTCTACTATGCCAGTATATACCGTGCAATCCTCATGGCTTCCTACTCATGTGTGTGAGAAACTAGACAAGCTCAACATGAGCTTCTTGTGGTCTTCAGATGTTAACAAAAGGAAACTTCACCTAGTAAACTGGAAGTAAGTTATCAGAACCAAGAAAGAATGAGGACTTGGCATTCATTCTGCTCGCACTATTAATGAGTCTCTACTTGCTAAGATTCCTTGGAAAATTCTCATCAAAGAAAACAATATCTAGAGCAGTTTATTGAAAGCAAATTATTTAAAAAATCAGAATATGTCTCACTATAAGTGCAGGATGTATGATAGCCCTACTTGGAAAGGTATCATTCATTGTATAGAACTCATGAAGCCTCACTTGAGATGGAGGATAGGGAGAGGAGATCAAATTTCATTCTGGTATGAAATCTGATCAACACTACTGGAGATCAAATCTCATTGTGCTTAAAGATTTACTGGATGACTTTGGTGATTGGCATCTGGAAATTCTCAGTTCTACTTGGACAGATACTCTCCTACAGAACATCACTAACAGAAGGATTCAATTAATTGATCAAGAGGATAAGATTTTGTGGAATGGCACCTCTAGTGGCACTTTCACCTGTCAGTCTGCCTATAGACTATTCCTGGCTAGACACACGACTACAAATTGCCACTCAAGTAGTATTTATTCATGGGTGTGGGGAACTGATCTAAGTTTCAAATTTCAGAACTTCCTCTGGTTACTTACTCAGGATAGACTACCAACAAATCTTGTCAGATTCCAGAGACAAATAGCTCTCACAACTATGTGCTCACTCTGTGATGTTGAGGAGGAGAGTGGAGTTCACTTGTTTAGACAGTGCAAGGAAGCAAGGGATTTCTAAAAAGAGTTCTTGCTCCTGAAGACCTCAGGTTATTTGATGAACTCAATGATACTGTTTGACTGAGAGGAAATTTGATCACCATGCAGTTCAACAACATTATCAGGCCTAACACTAACTGGAAGTGGATTTTCATGTCTGTAATTTGGATATGCTGGAAACACCGCAATTCCAGGGTATATCACAAGAAGGAAAACAATATTGAGGGCAGAATGTTTCTGCTCAAACAACTCAGCTATGAGTTGTTTCAAGGGAGGAGAAAATCAGGACTTGTTAAGAGAACTGTTGGTTGGAAGAAGCCTGAGAATGGCTGGTTCAAACTGAATAGTGATGGGAGTATAAATGCTAACCAATATACTGAAACGGTTGCGGGTGTTCTTAGAGACCATGATGGGAAATGGATTTGGGGCTATCACCAGACTGTAGCTTCCCTTACTGTGGATGAAGTGGAGCTGATTGCTTTAAATAAAGGAATGACTATTGCATGGGAGCACATAATTCAGAACATTGTTATTGAAACTGACTTAATGGTGGCATATAGATTGATATCCGGACTTGAACCTACTCCTCAAGATCATGTAAGTATGGTCAAGAAGTGTCAATAACTCATCCACAAGCCATGGAACGCTAAATTCCATTGTATTCGAAGAACCGCCAACAAAACAGCGGATGCTCTTACTAAACTTGTTTTAGATCATAGAGAGAGTGATGTCTTTTGGAATAATTCTCCCTCTCATTATATTGCTAGTATCATAACTAGAGACATGATGTAATGTTCTTTGTTTTCCTTAGTTATAAAAAAAAAATATCAACTTTGGAGCATAACTTTTCGACATAATATTAATAAATTGTTAAAAAATAACTAAATAAGTTAGAAGCCAAAGAATAGATAAGACCAAACAAAAAATCTCTCTCATACCTCCATTGCCATCTTCCCAAACCCACTCCACCCCATTTGCCCAACCACCACCATCTCCTCCACCCCTGCCCAACCACCACCACCACCCTCTCCCCCCGCCACCACCTTTCCTACCAGATCCTTTTTTACACTCTCCAACCTCGCAACCACCCCTACCTCCCACCCTCCACCCCCCACCCTCACCACCCCCCACCACCTCCCATCCACCACCCTCAACCACCGCTCTCATCCAACGCCCCACCATTTTCAATTCGCAACCCAAACACCCAATAGCCGCCATGTCCCCCCCCTCCCCCCCCCCCCCCCCCCCCAACCACCAAAATCCCACAAGACTCACCTCCTGCAACGGCCCTACCACAACCAAGCCCTACCTACCAGTCCCGACTCCTCTCATCCACTAACCACTTTTTCTTCCCGACTTGGCTCCAGGCGTTGGAGGAAATGACGGAGGAATGGATGGTTGACCCTTACAATGATGAGATGAACTGCCCCAATGAATCGTGGTCGAGATGAACCGCCTCAGCGAACTGTGGAAAAGATCACTTATTGTGAAGACGGTAGGCATCTTGCTGACCATCCCCAATATAACAACCAAACTACAACGCATTTGGAAGCCCACTCAACCGGTTGGCACCACGAATATTGGCCATGGCACTTCGAATGAGCAATTCAGAGGACTGCACTGTCACCCTGGCGGGTGGCCTGTGATTTCTTTTCAATCACTATTTCGCTGTCCATCAGTGGTAACCAAACTTCTTCGGTTCTACCTCCACAACTTGCAAGATCTGTACCTGGATTCAGCTCCCAGCTTTGCCCCTAGAATTCTATGATTTCGAAGCCATCTTTAAAATAGCTAGTTTGTTTGGTCACCCGATTAAAATTGATACTCATACTTCTTCGCACGCACGGGCCCGTTACGCCCCGAATTTGTGTGAAAATCAACATAACCCCTTGCCTGCCAAAATCAGGGTCAACAACCATCCACAGAAAGTGACATACGAGGTTAAGGTGGACTTCTGCCCGAAATGTGGCTGACTAGGCCACACACGTACCAAATGTGGTGCCCAATCTGACCCCAAGGTCTAACCCCAACCTCAAAATACTGCAGTCCACTAGGACACGAATTGGCACTTTGTCACTTTTTGCCCCTCATCTCATCGTACCAGTGGGCCATCCTTCTCCTCTTCCAGACCCGCTCCTCGCCCGGATTCCACACTAGCCTCTGAGCCCCTCCTCCCCCCCCCCCCCCCCCCCCCCCATTCTCAGTCCGTAAAGACCTAGCATCAAATATCTCTTCCCAAGCCCAATCTATTCCCCACAAACCCCAAGTTTGGGTACCAAAAGCCCCAATTGAGATTCCCCTCCCTGCCCAACAAAGTTGCCCCAGAAATAGGCCATCACCGACGCGTTTGGAACACCATTCGGGGATCGTTGCATAACGAAAATGTCGCTCAATCGTTCTAGAGCATCTAATCATGGCAGGCATAACTGCCACCACTCCATCTCCTCCACTACCCCTTGTCGCCACCACCTCCGACTACCACACCACCACCTTCATCCACCACACCGCCACCTCTTGCCACATCTGCTCCGAGCACTACCCATCATCCTCCTCCCGACACACTACACCGCTGCGACTCCTCCGCCACGCCACCCCTTACTGCCCCAATACCAAATGAGGACACCGAACTCCCGTACCTCCTCCGGGTCCAATGATGAGCGACTTCAGACCCACAAGACAAGCCATGCAGAGGCATCCACTGTGGGGGAACGTCGATATTGGCCTCGTTTTAAACCAATGAAGGCAACGAACCCCCGCCCCTTTTGCTTACCCTATCTCTGAACCCCGAAACACTACTGAACCAGGTGAATATGTTCTAGCGGGTATCTACAGCCCGGATGTTCCTGGTAAGTCCCCCTAGCCCCCCCATTGGGCCTGTGCAACCCAGCACCTCGTCATAATTTCACAAGCAACGACATGTTATTAGGTATCGAGATCCGATATGCGCGGCCATATGCACTGTACCAAGGAGCGAATCACCTACCAGTCAGTATGCGACAGGGGCCCCCACGAGCTAAGTGTATGTTATCCTAAACCACATATCGGGAGTCAGCTCCACTATGGATCAAGAATCCTATATGCAGGCACAAGGGCGTGTGACGCAGTCAGGTTCACGCTCGTAACCACCACTTCCAATATACAATACCTTATGTGTATGTTGCTTCTGGGAAATGTCCTATGGAGCCCACCGCCCTCTCAAGCTGCCAATAACCATGGACTTTCAACCACTCCCTACCTTCCGATGCGGATTATATACTGGAATGTTAGGAGCACAAATCGCTCCAAGTTCTTGCCCGTTGTGCGTGCAGTGATCAGACAACAAAACCCTTCAATGTTGATACTCTAGAGGTATTTGGGTTCTATATTACGTGCATTAGATCATACTCTAGAGATTGACTACGGACATGCGCTCCATTCACGTGGAAGCCGCCTTTCACTCGGATCAATCGAATTACATTGCTGCAGAAGACAACTTTTGGAAACTGCTTTGGAAATCTAATTTACATAATAGAATGAAACTCTTTTTATGGAAAATTTATAATAATATTTTACCCATTACTTCCAGAATTAACTTGAGATTTAATGTGCAGGATACTCAGTGCAAAATCTGCCTCCTTGGAGTTGAATCAACTGATCACTTGTTCATGGAATGTCCACTGATTAGAGTTGTTTGTTTTGCCTCTAAATGGAGCCTGAAGCTGGACCAAGTCCTCACTTCCAACCTCTGTCAGTGGATCAGATCACTTGCTGATAAGGAGTCTCAATTTCTTCCTTCAAATAAATGGAGGGAAGAGTTCCTCATTTTTTATGCTTGTTGTGTGGACTTCATCTAGAAAAGTAGGAATAAATTCATCTATAAAGGGGCTCATTTTGATCCGCTCCAGATCACGGCTGTTATTGAAGCTATTGCATTGGAGCATTTTAATGCTCAAATGTTCAAGAAGCAATCCAGGAAATCATCAGGAACCCCTAAGAAATGGAGACCCCCTCGCAAGCCCATCTTCAAATTCAACGTTGATGCGGTATTTTTTGACAACAAAGCAACAGTGGCGGGAGTCTATAGGAATCATAATGGCTCCATTTTGTTCTTCTTCGCGCATGGTAAAATCGCAGAGGATGCCCTTGTTGCATAAGTTTTTGCTATCAAAAAGGCTTGCATTTGGTGCGAATCTCTCAAGATCAGTATAGCATGCTTCGAGTGTGATTGCCTCCGTGCAGTGACTCCCATTAACAATTCTAATCTCACACCAGATTGGACCATTGCCCCGGTCATTGAAGATATCTGTAGAATTCGGGATCTAAATCCTTTTTGGTTCTTTAATTTTGTTCATCGTAATTGTAATGAGGCAGCCCATAATTTGGCTCATTGGGCCTCGACTGCTAACTATTTTGGTCTCATTCCCCCCGAACACATCCTATCCAATGTATTTGGTGATGGGGGTTTCCCTCTGGTTGACTCCTTTCATGATTAGGCTTGTGTTTAGCGACCTTTTTTATTTATCTATAAAAAAAAAGTCACATAAGGCGGATGCGGGGTGCTAGTGCGGGTGCGTCAGTTTGCCAAATTTGAAAAAACTTAAATTTTAATGCGCCTTAATGTGTTTATTAAACTTAATTAAATATTGAATATTGATATATGATTTCGTATATAATGAATATTGTTTAATAAATACTCATGGTTATTAATTTTATATAATATTTTTTATTATTATGGTGGAAAGACAAATGTATATTTTTTATGTTCGTCTCCATCGTTCTAATTAGAAGCATGAGGATTTCGACTAAGTCGAACAAAAACAGAGTACCTCGAATGCAAGTTTAGCAAACAACAAAGAAACAACGATGGCACAGTTCAGTTGGATGGCCAAGAGATACCGAGAAGTGTGCATTTTCGGTATTTAGGCTCCATACTGCAGATGGATGGAGAGTTAGACGGAGATGTCAACCACCGCATCCAAGCTGGATGGACAAAGTGGAAGAGTGCAACAGGGATCCTGTGCGATCGTAACTTTCCTCTAAAGCTTAAAGGAAAGTTATATCGTACGACTATTAGACCTGCTTTGCTTTATGGCTCCGAGTGCTGGGCTATTAAGCAAAGTCATGCACAAAAAATGAACGTTACAGAGATGCGCATGCTTCGGCGGATGTGCAGTAACACAAGGAGAGATAAGGTGCGCAATGAAGATATTCGACATAAATTGGGTGTGGCGGCCATCGACGAGAAAATGCGAGAAAATCGTTTAAGATGGTTTGGTCATGTTAAACGCAGACCCACATATGCACTGGTACGACGAGTTGAAGATCTCGACATAGGACGGACGACTAGAGTTCGTGGGAGACCGAAAAAGACGTGGATGAAGGTCATACGGAACGACATGAAGCTAAAAGATCTAAATGAAGACATGCTCGCCAACCGAAACCTATGGAGGCAAAATATTCATGTTCACGACTCGACGTGATTCATTCATGGTTCATATAGCCTACTCCAATTTAATTGGGATTACAGGCTTGGTTGTTGTTGTTGGTGGTGGTGGAAAGACAAATGTATAATCCTTAAATTACTTCTAATATTTTGTAATAATTTTATTTTCAACCTAGTTTTGTTCTCCACTTGCTTGGACACTTCTTTATTATCGCTCATTTGTTTTGGTCTTTACAAATTTCCTATAATTATTCATTAGATTTAAATATAAGAACTAAGAAATCTTAGTGGGAGGACTAAAAATTTATAATGCGTCTCAGTGCGAAGCACGTGCACTGAAGTCATCAGTGCAAGAACGGTGCACCGAAAACTTTGATAATGTGAAGGATTCTAGCTCATATCTTCATGCAAATATGGTGTCATTTAATTTTCACTATATGTATGGACTTTTTATCTTTTGCTTTGGATTGTTATGATGTCTATTGAAGATCCAATGCAACGAGGTTGTGCAAGTACCACATTGGTTGCTATTCATCCTCTCACAAAACTTACAATTTTTTTGTTGAGTTAACTCATTACGAGTAAACCTTATCCACCCTCAATCCGTCAAAATCCGTCCACGTACACCCCTAAATCCAACTGTACTCTATTTTTGATAGGAAAGTAAAATACAATTTGAACACGGGTAAGCGTATTAGTTAAATGTTTGTCCTAGATGGTAGCAAACTAATGTCATTTTGCAATCTGAGCTCCCTTCGCTAATGGGCGAGGAAATGGTTGGACACTAGCCCCATAACATAGCGTACACCCCTTAACATTTTAAAATATGAAAACATATTAATTGGCAATGTCCCCGAAAAATTATATAACTTTTTCAATGTCCCAGAAACTATATTTATATGAAGTGACTCCTTTCTGCAAAGATCCCATGTAATGAATCTGCAGATGTATATGGCAAGAGCCGCAAGTCCTCAACTAATCTCTATACTTCCGTACAGACAGCAATCATTTTCATCAAGATGAATCATGTCAATGTCAGAATGGGAAATATACATGCATATTCTGTACAAGTCTATTGCCACTTATCATGAACAATACCAAACGAGGATCATATCATGAAGTACAAGTCATTACAGATGAGCCACCAATCCCAAGTTCAAGGTATGAGAAGTAAACAATTTCTTCATGGCGACACGCCGACACCGCTTTGCGGAGAGATGTGATGAATCAACTGCACATATAGTACAG
The DNA here is from genome assembly GCA_948329865.1 of Linaria vulgaris. Taxonomy (NCBI): domain Eukaryota; kingdom Viridiplantae; phylum Streptophyta; class Magnoliopsida; order Lamiales; family Plantaginaceae; genus Linaria; species Linaria vulgaris. The sequence continues at coordinate 53,511,283 of OX415249.1, read as the reverse complement.
AACCAGACGTAGAAACAAATCACTGAAGAATGTTCTTTAGGACAACCCAAGAAATCATTCAAATGAGCATCTCCGTCTCTTCAAACTGCTGGCTGACTGCCTGCAATAGATTATGACTAAGTTACAGATCAGCCTCAATAAGCTCATGTTCTATAAGGTGGTGCTGCTATACTTACGAATCATCAGAACGTTCTTTACTAGATGATGATTTCTGCCGGCTTGTGGATGCCCCAGCACCCTGAAAAGGCATCAATCAGTTTTAAGTGGGTAGGCTCAATACAACAGAATCCCTGCCCAAACAGGATTCATGGCTATACCAGAACACAGCATCAGTAAACCACATATACTCCTAACAAAATGCACGTTAACCACTCCAAAAATAAGCTTCGGAAACAATATTATAACCACTCGAGTGATGACTACTAATTGCCTTTTGAGAACACCTTAGCAAACTCAGAGAAGCACAGATACATTTACTGCAACATTTCTTTGTTTGATCTCAATTGTAAATATTCAAAAAAGATGAAGGAAAAGTAAAACCAAGATCGAGGGTTTACTGGCGAATTCCGCCCAAAATTAGGTGCCAGCAGACGTAATGAATTTAGGGCACAGTGGAAGACCAAAATTGACCTTTTCCCATAAAATTGTGAAAAGGACCAAAACAAATAATTTGTCACGTTACAAGAACATATAATTCTGATATTCGCAAAGACTTCAGCATTTTAACATCATATTACAGCTCCCAAGGTTTTTCAATAATTATGTACCTTAATGAAAATAGAGATGAAAGATTCGTTTCCAACAATTAGCACCCAAATAATTAACAAACTGTACATAATGAGAAAAAAAAACGTATATTTCTAATACACATCATTTAAAAACATACTAGCATCATAGGAGAAAAGGTCAATTTACATGTAGATTAGTAAAACTTGTACCCAGCGTAACTAAACCCAAAAACTACACATACTAAGGGGTGATAAGAACAGCAAAGCAAACAAGGACACAAAGAACAAAAATGTTGAAGAGATTTTTTTAAGATAAAGGTTGACCGAACTGTACCAAATGTTAACGAACATCTACATAACCTAGAGAATGGTGATTCATGCAACCCAAATTCCTTTGAACATAAAGCAAATACTTCAGAAGGTAGTGACAGTATAAAGTGTACTAACAGAGTGGTCTAATCTTCCGGCCAAGCGATTATTCGCTTCAAGGTACTCTTCGTATGTCTGCAGTAGAGAAATGAGTTCGGAGTCAACAAAGTATTGTTTTGACCTAAAAAATTATACTATAAAGTGTAAATATACAAAAATTGCAAATGATAACTGTCAAAGAAGTCTGCTACAGAAAGAAAGAGGGAAAAGCATTAGCATATCCGTTACCATGGACAAAATTCAAACACTTTGCAACTTTCAAAGGCTTTGTGAGTAGCCATTGACTATGAACTATTTCTGTTGTAACAATTAATTATAAAGGGCACAAAGTTTCCAAGTTCCAAAATATATGCTGCTAGAGAATAGATGGCCTGATTGACCTCAACATACTTTTATTTATTTTTAGCTTTACACTAACAATCAACAAAAGTATCCACAAAATCACACTATAACAGACGTAAACACCAACTTATTACACGCACAGCATGTATTATGGTGTATTTTTTCTGTAGAAGCTATATCACATTTCAAAAGTAATACACTGTTCACAAAAACCTTCTACCTCATCTAGTCCTTGAAACATCCTGGAACCTTACTTGCCCTCCCCAGCCTCTCCCTTCACTTACCTTCGCCTAAACTGTGGCTGATTGTACTAAGACGATTGTTTGTCATCCTACATTAAACACTCCTTCCTTCACATTTAGTTTCTCAAATAAAGCTGGTTTACCAAATGAGCTTGTTACAATCTCACTGCTAATAATTATGCTGCCTACTTGTCCAGCATAACACAGATCTTGCGATCAAAACATCATAACAAAATTGAAGAATTATTTATGGGGATGGCTACTAAACATGTCTAATATATAGTTGATAATGACAGGTTTTCAAGCATCACGTGTAAAAGATGAACATAGTTGAATCTCAAATGTTATGTCAGATGTTTGATAGCACGAACGAGCTATGGTGAAATGACTATAGTTCCTATACTTTATTCTGATTTTTCTTGCTTGCTTTCGAGTCGACCCACTGTTTTCAACTTATAAACAGAGATGTTATCTTTAATCTGGTAACCTGCAACTCTTTTGGGTGGATTGTTACGATAACATGGTTACTTATATGAAGGTTTTAATCTCTTCATTTCTGTATCAGTTTTTGGCATTTTGGTCCTTATATACACTGCTGAATTTGGGGCTCCATTTCTACTAGATTCAAACCTCTGTCTTCCCTAACAATATCCTCCCTTGGAAAAGAGATTTGTCCTCAGGTAGAACTTAAGAACGATTTGAGATCAGGTCCCTAAACCATCGCTGAAGTCTTGGGGGTCGTATAGGTTACAATGTAAAATCATCTTTGATTCCGGTAAATTTATGGGAAGAAAATACAAGAAAACAATCAATTGAATACTAGTCCTGAATGAAATCCACCAAAGGGGTAAAAGCCAACTCACCACTCTAAGAAATCCACCAAAAAACATTAAGACTTTTAAACAAGTCAATGGACTGAAAATATTTACAAACTCAGCTCTTATTGTCCAACCAAATGACAAGAACATAGGCCACATGTAGGAGCCATCACATCACGTTCAAAGTGTAACTTAAGTCATCTATAATTCTCAGACTACTGAAGTATGAAACAAACTCGTGAAAGCATAAAATTTCAATATTTATACATGCATAACATCTCATTTTTCAAATGAGTGTCCATCGTCTTTAAAATCAACCAGAAAAGTTTAGAATCACTCAAAACACCAAAACACTCAAACTTGATATCAATTCCAAAGCATTTTGCGACTTTCCTGAAAATAGCTGTAACTCCTTCTAGTAAACTTCCAAATGACCCTCCACTTATTTCATTGATAAGTAGACTCATAGAGGTTTCCAACTCCGTATAGCACTTACTCTTCTAAGTACTTCTCAATTAAAAGAAAATTCTTTTGAATTTGGCCTATCTGTTGGGCTGTTATGCTGGAATTATATTAATACATAAAATGTTTTAGGCCTTTTTTCCTTGATTTCTTCCCCCATCGGTCTTCACCTAAAGTAAATACCGCACAGAATGGACAATTGACATGAGGAGCACAACAAGCACCTTGTTCTTTTCCTTGAGCTAAAAACTCTTAGTGAGATAAAAATTGTGGAGCTAGGTCCTAGTTGTGCCTGAAAAGCTTGAGTAAGAGTATGGCTCACAATTGAGGTCTTATTTAAATGACACAGACCCTGAAGACTTAGCAAACATTGGTCTGCTGCGAGCACTGATTAGGTGGACCAAAATGGATATGATTAACTCAATCCTGGGGTCTGGAACCAAAATGCTCATTTCCGCTAAAGGAATATGCAGGGTAGCTGCGAGCACTGGTCGTGAAGCCATCACTCCAGTGGCCAACGGCAAAGTTAATCAGATCTTGGCTTTGATTCTTTCAGCCATTTTGAAAACAGTAATAAGGGGTTTTAGTGCAGAGGTTTTCAATCAATAATGAATATCCTCATGCTGTCTACTCAAGTAGTAAGCATCTAGTATGACTGGGAGTATGAGTAATAATCCATTAAAATTACTCGCCAATTTGTCAACACTTGCATGTTGTTGAAATCTCACTAGTTGCTAGAACGGGTTACAGCCTTGTTGCCTGATGCTCAATTATGAAGCCTTAGTACCAAGAACATGGTTGGGTTTTGTCATTCGAGAAGTTGAAAGCATGGATTCTTGGCGACGAAGACCAACGGCAAACATGCCTTAGATTGGTGTTCATCAACAAACCAATTGGAGATCAGCGTGAAGAGTTTTATTATAACAATATGAAAGCAAAACAATTATGCACGAACTAAGCATCAGCCAAAATGAGTAATTAATTAGCGAATACATACTCATCAGCCCATCAGAAAAGTTTTGCTACATCCAAAAGCGCAAAGAATAAAAAAGTAGTGATCTTAAATGCATATGATAGCTTATGAAGAGACACCTACCATTTCCAGTATATCATCCTCCGTGATACTGCCATTAAACGAGCTTCCATCTGCCGACCATCCCCAACTATCAACTTGAGACGAATTACTTGTCTTACTGCCACCTGAGCTCCCATTTATTCGACAATGTTTTGACAGTTTTACTTTTGCTGTCTCGGGGACATATGGGGAGTTATTAAGTATTGCACTGCCTCCTTGGTATGAGGAATGAGTTGAACGTGCTTCAGTTTGATACTGATAAAGTAAAGATGGATACATGAGAGGTCCCTTGTGAACCAGAGGCACGTTGAAATCTTCATCTTGCATAGATTGAAATGGCTCTATGTAAGGACTTCTTGAAGGAACGCTAGTACCCAAGTGTTCATCCCTTCATCAATTAACTAATAATCAGAACACAGAACAAAAAAGGTATGGAACCAAAAAATAGCAACACATTACATTAAGAATATTGAAGAAAATGGTACCTCTCCAAATGAACATTTATATCATCCCCACCATCAAGAAGTTCACAAAGGGCTTCACCTATATCATTTGGCAACTCCTGAAAAACAATATCCTGACTATTCAAATGCATACAAATGATCAAAATGCTCTTGCCAGAAAAATGGATACCTGACAGTCCCTGCTGATTTTCACAGGTTTGAAGTCATTCCATGGATTCTTTAAGTGAAAAGTCTTCTGAAAAGGTAAGTCATATAAACGTAGCCATTTTACTTTAAAACTACGTCCCCATGGATTGTTTTTCCCACTCCCTTGACTCCAAATATTATCTCTTCTCCACCCCACGGATGACATCATTTGAGCATATCCTTGGAAGTAACCACTCATGTTGACACTAAATATTAGAATTACCTTGCCAGAATTCTGCATAATCACTTAACTGTATCATTTTTGTGCTTATGTTTTGCCAGAAAACCTTACTAGTAATTACTAGGTGAAAAGACAATCTAGCACACTCGAAAACTGAAAATCCTTATCCAAAAAAATATCGGCAGATTACACAAAGCCCAAAAAGTGTGTAAGAGCATTATTACATGATTAAAAAAAAGGGAGATGTTACTTGAAATGCTTCTTCAAGAATGGGCTCATTCATAACTTGAGTTGCCCAAATTCCCTTCTTTACTGACAACTGGATATTTTGATGACTCAAGCTCTTGATAACAAAATATCTTGCATTATTACATTCATCCTTCTTCATTTTACTAGATGCTTCCACTGGATTAGAATAATGCACTTGCTCTTCTTTCCCTGAGCGACAGGCTTCCTCAACTGAGTCACCTCCTGGACTCACTACAAAGTAACCAATATATTTCACTTAGAAAGGACATCCAATGTCCAGGAATATTGAAGAGAACTGAAGTTGCAAGCTTAGCAAAAGAACTGCCTTTATTGTCACTAATATTAGTAATATTTACTTCATACATCACTTTTGAGCAAGACATTTCCAAGGCACATAATATTTATTATATATTATTGATTATAACAATCAGACTATGAACCAAGTGTTTTGAAATTCTAGAAGAAGGTCAGGAGCAAAATTGACCAAGGGTTTAAGTCTTCTAAAATTATGCAGTAAGATTCAAGTGGTGTTAATAAGCTGCAGTAGAAAAATTCAACAAGATATCAGCAGTTCATGAAAGTTGATTAACCAGTGGTAAAGGAAGAACCACATAATCCTTCACATCGTCAAAGTTTTAGGCGCACTGCCTGCCACATTCAGTGCCCGTGCTTCGCACTGAGACGCATTATAAATTCTTAGTTCTCGCAATAGTGAGAAGATTCCTACATTCGAAGCAAGTTATAATCCACCAGAGAATTTTCAAAGGGAGACTACAGAAGCAATTATAGGCCGACTGCTACTACTGATAGAACTTAATACCTATTCCCCAACTATGCATACTCATTTACAACTTTTCATCCATATGATCCTACCAAATCCAAAAGTACTGAATCTGTTACAGTTTTTTCAACAAACCATAATGTGATAACTCCTTGGCCAACATTCTCACTATACAAGTGCAGTTAAAAAAAATCTAAACAATCCTTTTATATAGTTAGCTTGTGATCGTCCAACGTTCTCAAAATCAATTCAGAGACCATCACGAGCCTCGTGACTTAAAAATCATTCTTCGACGAATCTGCTCCCTTAAAGACAACGCCAAGATCCCAAGAAAACTGTTTTCGTTTTGTGTTACATGTTTCCCTTTATACTTTGTTCTTGATGGAGAAACTACACCCCATAAACGTAAGTGTTCCCATGGTACCAAAATACTAGGAAACAAACTAAGGGTTGCTTACATTGCTAAATGATGGCCCTGACCCAGTAAAAGCACACAGTTACTATCGATATCTGAGAACTTTTCATTTCTTTACAAAGCGGTAGCCATAGAGAAAATAAAAATAAATCCATTACACAATAAGAGATTAAACAATTAACGAAAAATAGAAATAACAGATAGAAAAAGTAAAATCTTCAACCAGAAGTCCCTAGTTTGCGCGTCAACATAAAGTCCAAGAAATGTGGTAATTACATGAATAAATTAATTATACAGAAAACTGGAGAGTACTTTGACCTGAATCTAGCATGTCCAGCATGTCCTGTTTGCATAAAGGAACAGTTGAATCAACTACAGATGCAATTTCCTTTTACCATATCCAGATGGCATGCAAGGAAGCTGAAAGAAATGGAATAACAGTGTGACTAACAACACCACCCTAAAAACTAAACAAACATCATTTAACCAAACTGAAAAAAAAAAATTGGAAAGAAAAATGCAAAGAGTACAGGAAAACTACGAGTACAAGCGTCACTGGCCACTTACAAAGAAGTTATGCAGGGAGCACAAAAGAAAACTGTCCCCAGAACTTTAAAAAAAAATTAGAAGAGAAGTCTAAAACAAAGTTATGCATGTAGACAAACAGTTATTGCAATCCTTGTAGTCCCATAACCAAAATCTTCGAGAAACAGCAATTCAGGAACCAAGCTGAACATACTAGTTAAAAAAGATATGGAAACATTCAACTGTAAAAATCAAGCAGATAAGAACGTGGAAATACATGCTAGTTAAACCCAAGAATAAGATAGATGCTGAACAGATATCTCGAGATTCAGTACTCCTAGTGTGTTTGTATTTCCAATTCCAGCCTGACACGACCTTCACAAAGTAAATTGAAACTCCCGTATTTAAAAGAAAAAGGAATGATAAATCCTTATATATAAAACTTGGATGTATGAGGCAAACAAGAAAACAACAGCTCTAATAACATCATATACAGTTATGCCAACAAAAACCTTTCAACGACTCAACATGATACGATACGGCAACATGTCAGATAAATAAGTAAACATTTCAAAAAGATAACATAAAACAGAACTAAGAATGCAATAGCATTAAAAGATTTAACTTTGAAGCAAAGAGGCAAAAAATAAACAAGCCGTAGACCAGAACGACATCATCTTTGGCCCAAACCCATATCTTTAAACTTTGTAAACAATATCATAAGTTAATTACTTGTTGTGATATCACCCATTTTCATAAGTTAAACCCATAACCCTGCACTGCATTTATACATAAAAGTAATACTTGATTAAGTCGACACCGAAGAGCTGCTAATTATATGTTTTAATTTACAAATTCAAAAACTACGAACTAAATAAACACCAGAGTTGCCATTTTTACTAGCAAAAGGTATATCCAATAATAATGAGGCGAACGTAATAGAAATTATGATAATGCATATAACTACTACTACTACTACATAATTACTCATCGAAGTGTTTAAAATTTATGCTGCAAAGACTCGTGGAAAATGAAAAATTAAAAGAAAGAGCAACTCGATACGTACCTTGGAAGAGGGGAGTGAACGGGATGAGAGAGAATGTAGTCAGATATAAGAATGTGCCCTTGCCCTAGCGTTGTTGTTCCTTTTCAGTTTGGACAAAAAGTACGACTTTTCGACTAAAAAGACATTATTACATTATATGGTATTATGAGGAAAAAACCCACTTCTTTTAATCCTTATTTCTATTTATTTTTTTCTTTCTTTTAAATCATCAATATTTGTAATTAATTGTGATGATTACATATCATATTTTGGACCCACTCTCTTAGTTAGAATGTGATGCGGGATAATTTTGTGTGGTGACTAGTCACTCCACGTAAGACTAACCCGAGCTATGGATTGGTCTCAAGCTAGCTTTGAGTTCGGAAAAATCAGCAATGAAAATACGACACGTGAACTAGGCAGGGGTTGCCCCCGCGAAGGCACTCCGATGCCTAAATTAGTAATGGGTCTTTGAAGGAATGAGCCTATAATGCCAATTATAAGCTTCGTAATGCTAAATTATGCGAAAATATGTTGAACACAGACTAAATCGCTCAAAACAGACCAAGTAACTCGAATTTAGTGCAGAATAACTCGAATCCAGCCTTCAACTCGAATTCAGAGCATAATAGCTCTTCAACTCGAATTTGCTGAATAACTCGAATTAAGATACCAACTCGATCACTCAAAATTATATTCGATAACTCTTCAACTCGAATATAATTCTTCAATTCTAACTCTAACAAAATAACTAGATAACTCGAATTAGGTCAGAGCGCATCTCGAAAAATGTACCTGAATAATGAAGATTAGAGGGTAGTTATAGGCATATTATAGGAGTGGGACACGCTTATAGGCCTCGGCCTTTTCGGCTTGATTGGTTGGCTTCAACTCGAATAAGACCTTCTACTCAAGTGGGTTTTTCAACTCTTCAACTCGAATGGGATTTTCAACTCTAACAACATTTTAACTCTTTAACTCGAATAGCTTTTCAACTCTTCAACTCGAATTGGCTTTTCAACCCTAACAACATTTCAACTTTTTAACTCAAATGGGTCTTTCAACTCTAACAACATTCCAACTCTTCAACTCTAATGGGCTTTTCAACTCTAACAACACATTCAACTCTAATTGGGCTTATAGGTCAAATTGGGCCCAAGTGTTGATTTAGGGCACAACTTTGTCTTATTAACCAATTTTCAAGAAAAAAAATTATTGTTCGTTACGTTGTCGAGTTGTCACGTGTCAAAATCTTATAGGTTGTGGATTATTTGGTATAATAGAATGTATTCGACAAAAATAAAATAAAAAATACTTGTAAACCACTTATTACAAAGAATATGTACGTGTCTCTTTCACAGTATGTCATAATTCTAGTATTTTCTTTGGGTAAACATAAGCTAACTAACACCAAATAGGTTTATCCTAAAATGTCGCGATATTGATGTAATAACAAATTTCGTGTCTCTAAAATTTAAAGACAAGAATAATTAGTACAAATATATTTGATATAAATATAAATGAATTTAAAGTTACAATATTTATTATTCCTTTGATTCTTCTATACAATAAATAATGTTTAAGCTTAGTAGAATTGAAGGTGGGTTTGAGTTTGATTTCTTCCACGTGGCTTTGAAGTTAACTTTAATTCAAGGGCTTTTGAGCTTGATCTTGAATAAATATTTGATTTGAAATTTGTCTTCGCGACGAACAATTTGATCTTCCTTTCGATTTCTTGAACTTGTTGAATATCAATCTCTTTTGGAGGAAACTTGATCTTCAAAAATATGTTAACTCGATGGCTTCGCAGCTTGATCTCGAATCAAAATGACTTGGTTTGAATGTTCTTGATGAACTATATGATCCTTGTCTTGAATTATTCAAAGATGTTTAAGTTTGATCTTTTTAAGGGATTTTCGATCTTCAATAACAATTCTTCAAGGGGCTTGGAACTTGATCTCGAATCAAAGCAGAATTTTGCGATGAACTTGATGGCTTCGCTTGATAAGGTTTGAAAATGATAAACACCAGAGAATTGGTCTTCAAAAATAGTTCGCCAAGGCCTCGTGGCTTGTTTTCGAATCAAAAGAGGCTTTTCATTCGGTCTTCGTGACTACGTTGGTGTAGGGTCTTTTCAATAGTCTCGAGACTATTCCCTCGTCAGACTCTCTCGCACCTTATAGAAAATACGAGATGAGTTTTTAGTTCGATGGAAACCTGCACTTCAAGGAACAAGGTTGCAGTAACAGTTAATAAGTACATAAACTAAGGGGAGGATACGGGGTGTTGCAATTGAACTTAACACGGGTTCAAGTTGCCCACGTATCTCTCTAAGAAGAGAGATACAAGTTGTACGTAGTTCAATACAGTGTCTGCCATGTGGCATTTGAGCGTGTGTAAATCTTGTAGGCGTATTGAACGACCCTCAAGGGTCTTCGTCTCGTAGGTGAGGCCCGATTGGCTTGATAGTCGACTCCGTAGGGGAGAATGTCTCTTTTAGAGATCATTTATGTAGCACAAGGGTGCTTTTAGTCATCAAGCTCCTCAGAGGCTCGGGAATTGAGTGTCAAGTGATTTGTACTATGCAATAGTCAAATTACAAGTCAAGCTTCATATTGTTGATGTACTTGTCATATTTGGTTAACATTCTTCCGTTTGGCGTGCTCTTGTTTGACGTGCCTTTGTTTGACGTGCTTTTGTTTGACGTGTTTTTGTTTGACGTGCTTATTTAACGTGGCACAAATTGACGTGCCACAAGAGGCGTACCTCTTAACCTTAGGAGGCTTGACGTGGCAACTTATTAGTTGACATGGATGTTTGGCGTGCTTTTCTAGAGAGAAAACACACACACACACACCCTTGAGCTCCCAAAAATTCAACCCCTCAAATGAAGAAATTAGGGAATATTTATAGATGAAAAGAAGGCATTGGGGTGTGGGGACCACCCCAAGGTGGGTCAAGTGGACATTTGATAAGTTCAATCAAAGTGTCAAACATTGACTGACCTGATCAATGTTTGATCGACATACAATTTTGATGTGCTGCGTCGGGTGCTCCGACTCGGGACCGACGTGCCCCCTTGTAGAAGCACATGCCATATGACGTGGCATGTGAACATGACACATTGATCATCAGTCCGACGTGGCACACCGGTCTTGTGACCAATGTGCCATCTTTGGGGGCATATGTGGCCCGACGTGCCACATCGTTTTGATCTGACGTGTCTTTTGTCGGGCCATGTCGATAGGCCCAACATGGCTCAAGAACGGCGTGTATTGGGCTATCTGACACGGACTTATGATATTTTGAGGATTGAGTCATCGGACATCGTCTCAGCATGTTTTAGGTTTTACATATCTGGTGAAAATTGCCTTTTTGTCCATTTGATTATGTGTAAGCGTCGAAGTGATTCACATTTTTAAGGCAACAAAGTTATGGCACACCATAAGTCCCTAGTTTTGAGGTAAGCCATAATTGTTGTTTTTATATGCGAGTACGTTGGCTTGTAGCCTTTTTGGTGCTCCATTTGGCAGCTTGCTAGCGTTGCAGCACTCTTTGAATAACTTTTCAAGTTATTGCTTGTCAACTTATTTTTGTCGATAGAGTGACTTATCTTTTATCCACCCTCATTTGTGGAGGAGATGTGCTGACTTCTGGAATGAGCGTCATGTTTTGTATTTATATGGAAAAAACCCTACCATATTTGCTTGTCGTGGATAGGGATGTTCAACTTCTATGACGTAAGGTCCCTATTATAAAGGAGATATTGGATAGATGAGTATTAATACTCCAACTAGTATGACACCATGTAGATGTCTAGGCGTGACAACTTAAAATGTATGACATCCTTTGGTGAAGGGAGCATATATAGATGAGCTCTTCACTTGATCTTAGTTTTTATGCTAAGTAAGCGTTTAATGCGTTTAGAGCCTACGATTCACAAGATATGTATTATGCAGACGGCCAAGAGCTTTCTGAATCCCATTGAGAGGCGCAATCAAGACTTTCTTCCTATGAAATATGTTCCCAAACCGTTCCTTATTCCATGGTTCCATAACACTTGGAATCTCCCCGATTGCGTCAATAATTTTTGGCTTCTCATCCTAGATAATCTTTAATAATGACGTACATTCCGGGTGTTGAAACCGAGTCCTTGAACCTAGGACGCGGTCAATCTGTTCTCTTATTATCGCACTATTATGCCGTTTATGAGTCCACGTAAAAGCATGCCCCTTAAAGCCATGATCATCCAACTCACACTGTTTAACTCCAGAAGAACCCCAACCTACCAAGTAAGACCGTATTACCTTCAAATTTCTTATGAGCATACCTACTTCATTAAAGTCGTCCATTACCAACCACGGTAAATCTAAGTTATTTGAAATGCTCTCCACATAAATATATACTCATATTTTTTTTCCTTGCTACGTGGTTCCTAAATGCTGACCGAACTACTACTCGGCCCACCTTCACTTTTTGTGATTCATTAACAATTGTGCTCTTCTTCTTACCCCTAGTAACCTTCATCTATTCCCCAAACTCGTTGTTCTTTGCCTTTTCTACTAGCCATTTTGATTTCTCCGCTTTTCTGCTCAAATTCAAAACCTCACTTGATTTTTAGTTTTTGCCGTGACCACAATTATCCTCAATGTGGCCTACTTTTCCACATTTATAGCATAGCGAAGGAAGATTTTCGACTTGGTAGACTTTATCTATGACGCATAGCCCCAACTTTAAGGGCACGTTCATAGTCACCAGGACACAAAAACGGTATTTGCCTCAAGTCGCATTCTACGTATTCCTATAAATTTTAATCGAGTCCCTTATGCTTGCCGCCAATGACTGTATTATGGCCTCTCTAAATAGCAGCATCGACAAGTTCAATATCTTGACCCATGCAATTGTATTCTGTCAGTATCCGCGCGAATATCTGGGCACCACTTCCGTATAGAGAGGAAGCTTCCCTCCAGACAATAACAACCACAACTGAGATCCATTAGTTCGAATTCGTTACGAAGGACCACATTGTATCCAATTTCGTTTGGAGAGCCGCAAAATACCATGGTCGTACCAGAACCCTAATCATGAGATTGTCCTTCCATTGATTTGTCATTATGTTTTCTCTAGTTCTACAGTAAATACAACCTTCGCGAACGTCATTGAGTCAGTCAGATCTTGTATCAAGATGTGTTTTCTTTCCTCCGTTGTTTTGAGATCATCAATTCTCACATCTTTGTTCTTGTTCTTAGCCGTCACCATGGACGCATATGTTCGGAACGGGATTAAGGTTTCTCCCACCCGTGTTAAGTTCATGCATGATTTCATCCAATCCCTCGCCCCTTTCGAAAGGGCGTTATCTTTTCAGCTGTTTTGCTTTAATAGCGTAATCGTCCAGCGGAACAAATTCCATTGGAGCCGGAGTATTTTTTGGAATAACCTAAGGTAGTGCTAATTTTGGATCATTAAAATATATAAAATAATTGTTGCTAATTAAATTAGTTAGTATATTTTTCAATATTATTTCTTTGAAACACTAACTACACTTAGAAAAGTAGCATTAATTTGTGAAGACAGAGATGGGAACAACATCAATCCCTCAATTCTCAAAGAAATGTTGTCTGAATCTGATATTGACACCGTTCCCAACTCCGAAGAAGAACAGATTATTAAACCTCCTTTACTTGTCGTCCACCGCTACCCGGCTTTCAAACTCACAATCCTCCCTTACCTACATTCCAAATACACTCTCCTCGACAAACACGACGACCCGCCCCACCCGCATCTCTCGACCCTCTCCAAATCCGCCAGGGTCATGCTCTGCGTCGGCCCCACCCCCGTCACCGCCGCCGACCTCGATCTCAGTTACCCCTCCATCGATTGTATTATCGGGTCCAGCGCCGGCACTGATCACTTTGACCTCGCCGCCTGCCGCCGTAGAGCCATCCGCGTCACTGGGGCCGGCGAATCCTTCTCCGATGACGCCGCCGACTATGCCGTGGCCCTCGCTTTAGATGTCGCGCGTCGTATCTCCGCTGCCAATCGCTTCGTTCGGGCCGCCGGGACTTGGCCTGCGCTCAAAGAGGAGTACACTCTGGGGTCAAAGGTGAACGAATGTCTTGTTCTATTCATCAATTTATCATCGTGTGATAGTATGAATAATAATAATATATACTAAGTCTTTCGTATCATCTATTTCAGGTGAGCGGGAAACGAGTAGGGATATTGGGACTAGGTAGCATCGGCATGAGGGTTGCTAAGAGATTTGAGGCATTTGGCTGTAGCATTGCCTATAACTCCAGGAAAAAAAAACCCGATCTGCCATATCGTTATTATGATAATGTTGGCCACCTTGCATCAAATGTCGACATATTGATTGTTTGTTGTGCGTTGACCGACGAGACATACCATATAGTCAACAAGGATGTTATGAGAGCTTTAGGGACGTGGGGTATCATTGTTAATGTTGGACGGGGTGCGCTCATTGATGAAAAGGAATTGGTTGGGTTCTTGGTCCGGGGTGAGATTGGTGGTGCTGGTCTTGATGTGTTTGAGCGCGAACCCCATGTTCCGCAAGAGCTAATGATGTTGGACAATGTTGTCCTGTCTCCACATAAGGCTGTTTTAACTCCTGAATCGTTTGCAGCCCTTGAGGAACTCATCATTAGCAACTTAGAAGCTTACTTCTCAAACAGACCTCTAGTGGCGGAGATCAAGAATAATTGATGAAGTGGAAAAAAAAAATGACTGTATATCTAGCAATTGGCGCTTGACTCTTGTCATTATGATATATACACCAATTCATATCACTATCATATACTGTCTTTATGCTACTTGAGTTGAGTTTCGATTGCTCTTGAATAAAGCAGGCTATTCTAATCAGCGATTTGAAGAATCATCATTCTCTCAGTGGTGCTCCTTTGTATTGAATGCATGTATATTGTTATGGCAAATATTATTTCTAACTTCCTTTGGGCACTTAAATGAGCGGTAGTGTTTTGGTTGCAGGACCTTTTAGTTGCTCTGCATACTTGATTGTGACTCCACTGGAAATGTGAAGGCTCAAAGAGGCAAATAAAAGTAGTGGGATATAAACCCATTGCTTCCTGAGGTGAGATTTAGTCTAATTATATGATTCTGTTTTTTTTTTTTTTTTTGATCTGTAAATAAACTTCCTTGAGATTTAATTATAATTAAAAGATAGGTGTACAAATCTCGTTTTTTCTTCACATATTTTTGAAGCTTCATGGATGCTTTTGTAGTAATATGAACAATTTGGAACTTTTGTAAATTAAATCTTTGGTGAAGATATGATTATAGAGTTTATAACCAAACAATCCCTGAGTTGTCTGAAAGTGGCAAAAAGCCACTATATTTTGCATAGGTCGCGAAAACAAGAGAAATTGATATGAGCAGGAGGCAAAGCAGGGTTCTTGATGAATGGAAAAGTGGGAGGAGAATGTCTTGAACCCTGGACTTCAAACTGAGATATACTTCCAAGAGGATCCTAAGCACAATGTAGAATGTAATCTTTGAGGTGAGAAGGTTTAGATGGCACCCTCAAGCTTCTCCTAGGAGCAGCAGTACAATCAACCAAGTCAGTACCAGCAGGTTGAGTGTCATGAGATGGTTGATCTGGTATATGGTCAGGAGAGTGAACAACTCTTGGATAAGGCAAGGGTTTATCATTATGTGGTGTAGCTGTTGGGGATGGTAGTGTATCACTGGAAGTATACTCTTGCACAGGTTGTGTATGTGATAGAGGAGAATCTGAACACACTCTTTTTTTCTTTTTTCAAAACGGGCTCGGTTGGATCTATACTTTGCTAGCACATCCGCTAACCTATTCGCCTCGCGGTATGTACAAAAGACGAATAGAGTGTGAATCATTTCTCCTAGACTCCTCAACTCACGGAGCAGGTTCTTCATTGACGCCGAGGCCGTAGGGCCCGGCATCCTATTAAAGTAAGCATGTACAACTTCTGAGTGTATTTGAATGAAAGAGGTTAAGGAATCCCTCATATTATTTTGTACACATTTGGCGCTTCCTTTTGTCTATATTAACCATCACATTGGTGATTATTTTCTTTATTCAATTTATACGAAGCACATGGTTTTTATTTTTTTGTTTTTTTTTGTACTGCTATTTTATGATATTTTCTTTAGCTATTTTCTTCAATAACAGATTTCGTTAGCAGATAGCCAGATACCGTTATTATATACTGTTGAGTTTTGGTTCTCTATATTTCTGTAATTATTCACTGAAGTTCTTGAGAAAACTTCAATTTTACCCCAACCATATAAGAGTGGAGAACACTAATTGGGGACATGGGATAGGAGGATTATTATCACAGTGGGACAAATAATGCTTATGAGTTATAACACTGATGCACAATGGGTTTAGGGTTTAGAGGAGGATTTTTTATTTGATTAAAACAAATAATTTAATAAACGAAATAAAAATTATCAGCGGCAAAAAATTACTTTAGGAAAAAATAAGTATAAAATAAGCTAAGTAACTAATTAATTATGCTATGGTACTTCCATAATTTATCACATAACAATAAGTGTAACACTAGCACACAGTGGCATAAATAATTAACATTAATGAGCTACATAAATAGATTCCTACATCAATAGAAAAGAGACACCTATATTCTCAACACTTTATCTATCCAAAATCGTGTTTAATCCGTTCTAAAAACACAAAATTATATATAAAACTTTTAACATTCATATGACATCACAATTTGGAAGTGCTATACTTAAACACTTTACAAATTCAGGGGCGCAGAGAGAGAGGGTGCAGGGGGAACCACTGCACCCCTCAGTTTTTTAAAAATATAAAAATTAATAGTAGTATTAAAAATACAAAAGAAAGAGAAATAAGTTACACGTTTACATTTGCCCCCTCCTCAAATAATCTGGGCCTACCAATACATTAAATTAAAAGACCCTAAATATAATACAATTAATTCTTGCCCATCTATTACATGAACATAATTAAAGATATAACATGCCCACAATCTTATTCAGCCAAAAAATAAAAAAGAAAGAAAAAAGAAAGAGAGAAGAAAAAGGCAAAACAAGAATACAACTGAACGTGAATACGAGATTGCGGAACAAAATAGAAGATGATTTCTTATCTAATAATCTCATTATGCATATATAAAAAGAAATTGCTGAAACCTTTGACGTTGATCCAATAATTGACAAGTTTTATCGTATCAAGAAACGTAGATCGCAATTTAAAGTGCCTAAGTAGTCTTTTTTTTATTACTAACAATTATTGTTGAAGGATGTTTGAGTTTTTTCATGTTAAGGTATGGGATTTTCCATAGTTGATTATTTGTGTTATGTTATTACATTGAGTCATTAACTATATGTTTTTGTATATTTTCTTAAGGATGTTGAATGCTTTGTTAAAATGTACAATTTAAGTATTGTAGGTTAGCTATTGATCATGTACATGTTTTTTTCTAAAGCTAATGTCGTTGATAAAAAAAATTCCATACATTAAATTATTATTTTAATAATTTTTTTTAGAATAATCTCGTCCCCCCTCTCTCTAAATTACAAACACACGATCATATTCAAACTATCTAATTTTAGCAATTATTATTATATATATATGTTAACACTAGAAAATAAATAAAGGGATTAACCAAAAACGTTAAACCCTAAAAATAGGGATTAACCTCAGGACGATACTATCGTCACATATACTCCCGATGAGGAGGCCCACCGAGTGTCACAAGCCCGAATCGGTAAGAAGTGGCACCCGAAGAGGCACCAAAGCGTCCCTTGGAAAGTCAACGATGAATAAAGAAAATATATCAACGCGGCATCGGAAAAAGAGTAAACCCCGATGGATCCGCGCGACTCCAATATCCATTAATGCGCCAAGAGGGACCACAACGGACCCCGAGTCTGGATCCCAGAAAATGTGAGAACATCCCCTCACTGAACACTCCCAAGTCTAAAAGCCATCAGACACTCATCCCAAAGGCTAAAGCATGAGAACGATACCCCATTAAAGGCTAAAAGCCCTCAGAGCACTCATTTCGAAGACCAAAGCACGAGAATATTGCCCTATTGACGTTAAGAAGCCATCAGAGCTCACACCACGAAGAATAAGTACGAATCCACGACTCAACCACCCATCAGAGCACCTATCACGAAGTGAACAACGCAAGAACAGACCCCTATCGGGAATATAATGCTATCGGAGGAATCTCCATTCACCTTTACGAAGTCACCTTTAGTTAGAATGTGATGCGGGGTAATTTTGTGCGGTGACTAGTCACTCCACGTCAGACTAATCCGAGTTATGGGTTGGTCTCAAGCTAGCTTTGAGTTCGAAAAATCAGCACTGAAAATACGACACGTGAACTAGGCAGGGGTTGTCGCCCGCGAAGGCACTCCGATGCCTAAGTCAGTAATGGGTCTTTGAAGGAATGTGCCTATAATGCCAATTATAAGCGTCATAATGCTAAAATATGCGAAAATATGTTGAAAACAGACTACATCGCTCAAAATAGGCCAAGTAACTCGAATTCAGTGCAGAATAACTCGAATTCAGCCTTCAACTCGAATTCAGACCATAATAGCTCTTCAACTCGAATTTGTTGAATAACTCGAATTAAGATACCAACTCGATCACTCAAAATTATATTTGACAACTCTTCAACTCGAATATAATTCTTCAATTCTAACTCTAACAAAATAACTTGATAACTCGAATTAGGTCAGAGCTCATCTCGAAAAATGTACCTCAAGAATGAAGATTAGAAGGTATTTATAGGCATAAAACTTCATTAATTATCGGAGTGGGCCACGGTTATGGGCCTCGGCCTTTTCGGCTTGATTGGTTGGCTTCAACTCAAATAAGACCTTCGACTCTAACACCATTTCAACTCTTCAACTCGAATGGACTTTTCAACACTAACAGTATTTTAACTCTTTAACTCGAATGGGTTTTCAACTCTTCAACTCGAATGGGCTTTTCAACCCTAACAACATTTCAACTTTTTTACTCGAATGAACTTTTCAACTCTAACAACACATTCAACTCGAATGTGCCTTTCAATTCTAACAACATTTCAACTCTTCAACTCTAATGAGCTTTTCAACTCTAACAACACCTTCAACTCTAATTGGGCTTATAGGTCAGATTGGGCTCAAATGTTGATTTAGGGCCCAACTTTGTCTTATTAACCAATTTTCAAGAAAAAAAAATTATTGTTCGCTACGTTGTCGAGTTGTCACGTGTCAAAATCTTATAGGTCTTGGATTATTTCGTATAATAGAATGTATTCGACAGAAATAAAAAAATACTTATAAACCACTTATTACAAAGAATACGTACTTGTCTCTTTCACAGTATGTCATAATTCTGGTATTTTCTTTGGGTAAAAATAAGCTAACTAACACCAAATAGGTTAATCCTAAAATGTCGCGATATTGATGTAATAACAAATTATGTGTCTCTAAAATTTAAAGACAAGAATAATTAGTAAAAATATATTTGATATAAATATAAATGACTTTAAAGTTACAATATTTATTATTCCTTTGATTCTTTTCTACAATAAATAATGTTGAAGCTTAGTAGACTTGAAGGTGGATTTGAGTTTGATTTCTTCCACGTGGCTTGGAAGTAAACTTTAATTCAAGGGCTTTTGAGCTTGATCTTGAATAAATATTTGATTTGAAATTTGTCTTCGCGACGAACAATTCAATCTTCATTTCGATTTCTTGAACTTGTTGAATATCAATCTCTTTTGGAGGAAGCTTGATCTTCAAAAATATGTTAACTCGATGGCTTCGCAACTTGATCTCGAATCAAAAGGACTTTGTTTAATGTTCTTGATGAAATATATGATCTTTGTCTTGAATTGTTCAAAGATGTTTAAGTTTGATACTTTTTAAGGGACTTTCGATCTTCAATAACAGTTCTTCGAGGGGCTTGGAACTTGATCTCGAATCAAAACGGAATTTTGCGATGAACTTGATGGCTTCGCTTGATAAGGTTTGAAAATGATACACACCAGAGAATTGATCTTTAAAAATAGTCGCCGAGGCCTCGTGGCTTGTTCTCGAATCAAAAGAGTCTTTTTATTCAGTCTTCGTGACTACGTTGGTGCAGGGTCTTTTTGCTAGTCTCAAGACTAGTCTCTCACCAGACTTTCTCGCACCTTCTAGAAAATACAAGATGAGTTTTTTGTTTGATGGAAACTTTCACTTCAAGGAACAAGGTTGTAGTAACAGTTAATAAGTACATAAACTAAGGGGAGGATACGGGGTGTTGCAATTGAACTTAATACGGGTTCAAGCTGCCCACATATCTCTCTAAGAAGAGAGATCCAAGTTGTACGTAGTTCAATATAGTGCATGCCATGTGGCATTTGAGCCTGTGTAGATCTTGTATGCGTATTGAATGACCCTCAAGGGTCTTCGTCTCGTAGGTGAGCCCCGATTGGCTTGATTGTCGACTTCGTAGGGGAGAATGTCTCTTTTAGAGATCATTTATGTAGCACACGGGTGCTTTTATTCATCAAGCTCCTCAGACTCGAGATTTGGGCGTCAAGTGATTTGTATTATGCGATAGTTAAATCACAAGTCAAGCTTCATATTGTTGATGTACTTGTCATATTTGGTTAACATTCTTTCGTTTGGAGTGCTTTGTTTGACGTGCCTTTGTTTGACGTGCTCTTGTTTGACGTGCCTTTATTTGACGTGTTTTTGTTTGACGTGCTATTGTTTGGTGTGCTCTTGTTTATCGTACCTTTGCTTGACGTGCTTATTTGACGTGGCACAAATTGACATGCCACAAGAGGCGTACCTGTTAACCTTAGGAGGTTTCACGTGCCAACTTATTAGTTAACGTGGATGTTTGGCGTGCTTTTCTAGAGAGAAAACACACACACCCCCTTGAGCTCCCAAAACTCCAACCCCTCAAATGAAGAAATGAGGGAATATTTATAGATAAAAAGAAGGCCTTGGGGTGTGGGGACTACCCCAAGGTGGGTTAAGTAGACATTTGATTAGTCTAGTCAAACGTTGACTGACCCGATCAATGTTTGATCGACATACAATTTCGATGTGCCGTGTCGGGTGCTCTGACTCGAGACCGACATGCCCCCTCGTAGAGGTACGTGCCATCTGACGTGGCACGTGAACATGACACATTGATCATCGGTCCGACGTGGCACACCGGTCTTGTGACCGATATGCCATCTTTGGGGGCATATGTGACCCGGCGTGCCACATCATTTTGGTCCAACGTGTCTTTTGTCGGGCCACGTCGGTAGGCCCAATATGGCTCAAGAACGGTGTGTATTGGGCTATCTGGCACAAACTTATGATATTCTGAGGATCGAGTCATCTGACATCGTCTCAGCATGTTTTATGTTTTACAGATCGGGTGAAAATTGCCTTTTTGTCCAATTGATTCTGTGTAAGCATCAAAGTGATTCACATTTTTAAGGTAGCAAAGTTATGGCACACCATAAGTCCCTAGTTCTGAGGTAAGCCATAATTGTTGTTTTTATATGCGAGTATGTTGGCTTGATAGCCTTTTTGGTGCTCCATTCGGCAACTTGCTAGTGTTACAACACTCCTTGAATAAATTTTCAAGTTATTGTGTATCAACTAATTTTTGTTGATAGAGTGACTTATCTTTTATCCACCCTCATTTGTGGAGGAGATGTGCTGGCTTCTGGAATGAGCGTCGTGTTTTGTATTTATATGAAAAAAAACCCTACCATATTTGCTTGTCGTGGATAGGGAGGTTCAACTTCTATGACGTAAGGTCCCTATTATAAATGAGATATTGGATAGATGAGTATTAATACTCCATATAATATGACACCATGTAGATGTCTAGGCGTGACAACTTAAAATGTATAACATCCCTTGGTGAAGGGAGCATATATAGATGAGCTCTTCACTCGATCTAGTTTTATGCTAAGTAAGCGTTTAATGTGTTTATAGCCTACGATTCACAAGATATGTATTATGTAGATGGCCAAGAGCTTTCTGAATCCCATTGAGAGGCTCAATCAAGACTTTTTTCCTACAAAATATGTTCCCAAACCGTTCCTTATTCCATGGTTCCATAACACTTGGCATCTCCCCAATTGCGTCAATAATTCCTGGCTTCTCATCCTAGATAATCTTTAACAACGACGTACATCCCAACTGTTGAAACCGAGCCTCCTTGAACCTAAATGGACATTTTGTCCTTCTCTCTTCTCGGCCTTGGCATGTCATAAACAGTGGGTGATGATCCGAATGGGTTCTAGGCAAATGCATAACTTCATTCTCCGAATATTTGTCAATCCACGCTTGGTTGACTAGGGCGCGGTCTATCTGTTCTCTTATTATCGCACCATTATGCCTTTTTTGAGTCCACGTAAAAACATGCCCCCTAAAGCCAAGACCAGCCAACTCACACCGTTTAACTCCGGAAGAACCCTAACCTACCAAGTGAGACCGTATTTTTTATGAGCATACCTACTTGATTAAAGTCTCCCATTATCAACCACGTTAAATCTGAGTTATTTGCAATGCTCTCCACATAACTAAATACTCAGATTTTTCCTTGCTACGTGGTTCCTAAATTCTGACCGAACTACTGCTCGACCCTGCCTTCAATTTTTGTGATTCATTAACAATCGTGCTCTTCTTCTTGCCCCTAGTATCCTTCACCTATTCCCCGAACTCGTTGTTCTTTGCCTTTTCTACTAGCCATTTTGATTTCTTTGCTTTTCTGCTCAAATTCAAAACCTCACTTGGATTTTAGTTTTTGCCGTAACCACAATTATCCTCAATGTGGCCTACTTTCCCACATTTATAGCATAACGAAGGAAGATTTTCGACTTTGTAGAATTTATCTATGATGCATAGCCCCAACTTTAAGGGCATGTTCATACTCACCAGGACACAAAACGTCATTTGCCTCGAGTCGCATTCTACGTGTTCATATAAATTTTAATCGAGTCTCTTATGCTTGCCGCCAATGACTGTATTATGGCCTCTCTAAATTGCACCATCGACAAGCTCAATATCTTGACCTATGCAATTGTGCTCTGTCAGTATCCGCGCGAGTATCTGGGCGTCACTTCCGTATAGAGAGGAAGCTTCCCTTCAGACAATAACAGCCATAACCGAGATCCATTCGTTCGAATTTGTTATGAAGGACCACATTGTATCCAATTTCGTTAGGAGAGACGCAAAATACCATGGTCGTACGAAAACCCCTAATCATGAGATTGTCCTTCCATTGATTTGTCATTATGTTCTCTAGTTCTATAGTAAATACAACCTTCATGAACGACATTGAGTCAGTCAGATCTTGTATAAAGATGTGTTTTATGTCCTCCGTTGTTTTGAGATCATCAATTCTCACATCCTTGTTCTTGTTCTTAGCCGTCACCATGGACTCATATGTTTGGAACGAGATTAAGGTTTCTCCCGTCCGTGTTAAGTTCATGCATGATTTCATCCATTCCCTCGTTCCTTTCGAAATGGCGTTTGATTTTCAGCTGTTTTGCTTCAATAGCGTAATGGTCTAGCGGAACGAATTCCATTGCAGCCGAAGTATATTTTGGAATAACCTAAGGTAGTGCTTATTTTGGGTCATTAAAATATATAAAATAATTGTTGCTCTAATTAAATTAATTAGCATATTTTTCAATCTTTTTCTTTGAAACACTACATTTAGAAAAGTAGCATTAATTTGTGAAGACATGGAACTTCAATCCCTCAAGGAAATGTTGTCTGAATCTGATAATGCCACCGTTACCAACTCCAAAGAAGAAGAAGAGATTATTAAACCTTTACTTGTCGTCCACCGCTACCTAGCTTTCAAACTGACAATCCTCCCTTACCTACATTCCAAATACACTCTCCTCGACAAACATGACAACCCGTCCTACCCGCATCTCTCGACCCTCTGCAAATCCGCTAGGGTCATGCTCTGCGTCGGCCCCACCTCCATCACCGCTGCCGACCTCGATCTTAGTTACCCCTCAATCGATTGTATTATCGGGTCCAGCGCCTTGCTGCCTGCCATCGTAGAGCCATCTGTGTCACTTGGGCCGGCGAATCCTTCTTCGATGATGCCGCTGACTATGCCGTGGCCCTCTCTTTAGATATCGCGCGTCGTATCTCTGCTGCCAATCGCTTCGTTCAGGCCGGGACTTGGCATGCGCTCAAAGAGTACACTCTGGGGTCAAAGGTGAACGGATGCCTTATTCTATTCATCAATTTATCATCGTGTCATAGTACGAATAATAATAATAATAATATATACTAAGTCTTTCATATCATCTATTTCAGGTGAGCGGGAAACGAGTAGGGATATTGGGACTAGGTAGCATCGGCACTAGGGTTGCTAAGAGATTTGAGGCATTTGGTTGTAGCATTATCATGTTAAATTTATATGTTTGATAAATACTTGAATTATGATGGCGATTAAACTTATAAATTAAGAAAACAAAGGTTGTGCCAAATAAACTGAAAAATCACTGTAATTTTGGTTTTAGACATTCAAATGAACTTGGTTTACAAATCTTTTTATGGTTTATGGTTTCTAGCATCATGAGAGATGTGAGAATCCAAGATTTTGTGAAAACACAAAGGTTTGCTATGCTAAATATTTCTTTCAACACAAGAGTTGCTATCGGATTTTCTGGCAGTAGTTTACGGTTTATTGATTATGCCCTTCTAGATCATATTATTTGAGAAAGATGTCTTCATACAA
The DNA here is from genome assembly GCA_948329865.1 of Linaria vulgaris. Lineage (NCBI taxonomy): Eukaryota > Viridiplantae > Streptophyta > Magnoliopsida > Lamiales > Plantaginaceae > Linaria > Linaria vulgaris. The sequence goes on along the minus strand of OX415249.1, from coordinate 53,486,576 downwards.
AAGATAGAAGACACCAAGGAGAGTTTGCAGCCGAAAATTGGTAGTAAAATAATGTTTCTACTATTTGATATGATTTTTCTAAGGTGTAGAATTGACATTTCCTGCGTAGTAAAAGTTTTGGCGTCTTTTTGGGTAGAAAATAGCAAGATAAAAATCTGGAAAAACTATTTTCCGAAAGAAAACACAAAAAGGAACAACTTTTATTTCTAGTTACTTTTGCAGAATCGGATTTTTTGGGCTGTAAAAAATGGTGAAGAAGGGTGAATATTTATAGGCGAAAATAGTAGTTTAATCATATTTATTTAGGTCCCACCTTGATTATTTTATAATAAATCACAAAAAATCTGAATTTAATCATACTCTTAAGGATGTCATAGCTTACCTCATCAAAAAGATGTCATGGCTTACTTCATCAATTGATTAATTGCATATCAAGTCCCTCAATTATTTATAATTAAAATCCAAATAAATATAGTTAGATTTCTTTGTTACACACATATTTATTTATGTAATCTTTTCTAGATAATTCGATCATCTTGGTTAAGATTTGAAATTGAAATATATGTTTTAGGATTAGAAACCTATAAAAATAATAAAAGACAAACTTTAAAGTTTAGGGACTAAAATGCAATTTTTCTAAACATTTAGGGTCAAAAATAGAAATCTTCAAAAGTTCAAGGACTGAAGTATATATTTATGTTCTTCCTAATTTTGGGGGCGTTACAGTTCCTTTGAGGCTCGTCAGTATCCTCATCTAGCCCGTCCCCGACGTCATTACCAACCAACTCATCTGTACTGAAAAACTCGGTGTCAGCAAAAGCAGGCTCGAAGCTTCCAACCTCCACATTCTCAGAAGCCAAATAGGCCATATCAAAATCACACCCGCTTGACATATCAGTGGTACGTACAATAAAGCGCGAACCATGCTTTGGAAGTCTATAACAAAGCCACCAAATAAAAATTAGAAAAACGAAAAGGAGAAAATTAACTGTAATACTTATATCGAAAAATACATCGAAAGTACATCGAAAAAACACATCGGAGATGCATCGGTTCGAATATCGAACATTGTATCGAAATCGACGTCGAACAATATTTATGAAGGGGTAAGATAGTAATCACAATAACATATCAAAATTTATATCGAAATTAATGTCGAAAATCCCCGACATACCTCCGCAAAACAGGCAACGAATTTTGCTAGAAGACAAAATGATCATTTCTATCCTCCCAGCCCACTATTTATAGATGCCGGGTATCCGATACACATTTATGGAAACTCCATATCGAACTTTAATTTTGACATATATATCGAAGGAAATTCGATATAAAAATTAAACCCACAAAAAAACAAGAATTCACGACGACCTCTAAAGTTCGCTAATTGCATTCGGGGATCCACCAACATTGCTTACAAACACAATGAATTCCCACATTTGAGTTCCGTCATTTGAAATGGTGGGATGAGAGGTATTGGGAAGCCAAAAATTTAGATCTAATTTGCAAATCGTTATCCTCGGATAATAACTCCCAAATTGGGGGACTCCATGATATGTGTATTTCCCGTACTGGGTCGGCCATGGGCCATGCCTGTGTTTTTACCTATGATCCCCAACATGCATATCGAATGTGACCTTCGATATAGTACAACTCATGTGTTTATCACGTGAATGGTCCTCGCGTCCCGAGACCTATAAATACCCGCATCCTGGTAATCAAGGAAAGCTTTAATTATCCGCAATTACTGTACATCTATATCAAACATACCCGATATAGAGCTCGACATAACATTCGATATATATCTTCGATATATATCACCGACCTACTATCAGACATAATACTCGACGTCACCCTCGACTTCAGCAGGAGATCACCTTCGACATAGAAGATTTCCCATATCGTCCCCGATATAACTTTCGACGTCATCTTTGATATACCTTCGACATCCGCCATTGCATCTAACGTCAGTTTGAGGTGTTCCGGACCAAGCCTACTCGACGCTAGTATAGTTCAAGTAGGTCTAGTTTAGTGATAGACTCGTTGCACCATACTTGTAAGTTGTAATCGACCCTATTCCATACGATCTATAGTTAAATTACTTTTAAATTCTTTATTGATTGTTGAACTGAAGACTATGATTAGCTAAACTACTACGTGTTTGGATTATGGGGGTAGCTCTGATTTTTGAATATGTTAATTTGCCTTTTTTTTAATGTTTGTTTGAGTGTTCATGTGTCTAGAATGTTTAGTACTTATTCTGCATGATTAGTCTTGCTCTCGCTGGATAAACGAATGCACAAACGTAAGACTGCCAGAGTGCAGATATTAAGTTAATGAGGTATACATGCGATTTGTGACTTTGGCATACTAACACAACTATTGCCGACCCCTAGATCACACTAAATTATTCTTGTTTTTGTTCGTTTATGTTAACAAGATTCATATGAGTTGATTGAATCGGGGATTTAATATCTCTACTAAAACAACTTAAAATTTGGATGATTTTGCTAACACGGAAGGTCATTAGAGACATAAAATAATATAATTAGGACATGTCCGGCTATAGGTCCACATATCCATTAGACACACATAACTCAAACTAGCATCAATGATCTCAAGTGAATACATGTAATTTGTCTATGAACTGTTATAGTTAAATCAGTAGTGAAACCAAACCTCCAAACATCTTTTACTCATCTGTTTACAACTAAAGCATTTACCCAATCAATCATATTCAGTTCTGTCTTGTTTACATTTTGTCATGCATTAGTTTAGTTAATTTGATTTCCCTTGCAGTCAACCTACTTTCATATTAGTTATCATTGCATTCAAAATTTTTTCTTGCCTTAAACCCATTCTCATTGCATTTACCTTATTTTATTTCATTCTAGTTTAATATTCATTTGCATTCAAAACTATTTTCTAAAACATGCATTCATAGTTTTCTGCATTAAAAGAGCACAAAATGCATGCTTTTGGAAAAGATTGCAAATAGAGCACCACGACACCACTTCTGGTGCTACAACACAATGAAAAATGATGCAACCGTAGTCTTTGCACGAGAAGAAGTCTAGCAGTCAGCCCAGTCGAAGACAAAGTTCTGTGATTAAAGAGAAGTTGAGCGAGCCGTGCGTCCGAGCTAGGGAGTCGTGCGGGCTGCGATACATCAGAGACTCATGCCATAGAGGAAAAACTAATGCGAGCCGCGCATAGTTCGTCTAACATGCCAGGTCATGCGTACTTATGGCAAGCTCGTCATTTTCTGCAATAACGATAGTCTCTCTTCTGTTCCCCTCTCTAAAGACTCTTATAGAACCTAGTGAGCCGTTGTGGTCTTTTCTCCAAATTATTGACCTCCTCCCAAAATTCTGCCTTATTTTGTTTCCCTTCTAAAGATTTTACCAAACATGCATTCAGTGGGTTATCAATAATGATGTCATCCTGATGTTCTTCAACAGCTTAGTCCACCACATCCACCATGTAGCAATCCTTCTATTCAATTGGATGTTTACGTGCCTAATTCATATCAAAGTCAATATCTTTGTTATTAACCTTCATTGTCCAATTATTTTTACCACAATTAATAATAGCATTACTAGTAGCTAAAAATAGTCTTCCCAATATTATTGGGCCTTCCTCATCACCTGTGTCAAGAATAACAAAGTCAACATGTGTCATTCATTTAATGGATTTCATAAAACATCTTCTATTATTCCATAAGCTTTTTGTGTTGATCTACCAGCTAGTTGTAATAATATATTAATCGATTGTAATCCAGTAAGTCCTAACCTCTCATACATTTTTAAATGCATAACATTCACATTAGCTCACACATCAAGTAATGCATAAGTATGATGCACATTATGAATTAAACAAAGGACAAAAAAACTCCCAGGGGCTGCCTTTTTCTCCGATTTCATCGGGTCGCTTGATATTGAGCATACTCCTGCTAAAGTTACCAAATTTGCATTCTCGGTCTTCTTTTTCTTTGTCACCAAGTCCTTCATGAATTTTTTATACTGGTAAATCATCAATAGCATCAATCATGGGTATCTCAATTCATGTTCCTTCTAATGACTCGAAAATATCTCATTTGTGTTGTCCGTTGTTCTCTTATGCAACCTCTGTGGATATGGTATTGCTGTTAGCCGCGCTCATGCTCTTGGGTGCACTAACGTCGGTATTTTTTCATCCTCATCTCACATTTATTCATTTACGTGTTGATCATTCTCTGGTGCCGGAGTTTCCTCTTCTTCTTATTGTTCAGTAAATGGAGGGGATTGTGTTTCACACCCACTCTGTAATGTAACTGCGTGCATTGGTTCTTCAACATAACTCGACTGTTGTATTAGATATTCTATCAATTGTTTGTCTCTCAACTCATCATTATGTGAAATAACATTCACATCTTCTTGTTTCCTCGTATTGATTTATGGTGGCTCTAACTCTGGATGTAGATGATGGTTTCGCAAATAGATACTATTTAAGGTAATGTCTAATAGAATTTCTTTTGATGCTTCACCTGTGAGTTTCATGAAACATCCTATTGCTATTGAGTTCAAGATGCTTTTGTTATTGTTTTCTAACCCAACCTAGAATGATTCAAGTAGCCTAATTGTGGTTTCCCCATGATCCGAACATCTTTTAATAAGTTAATTTAATCTCACCCAGGCATCATATATTGGTTCGTCTGGCTTCTATGAAAAACTCATGATCTCTCTACGACGTGGCACTGCTAGAATTGATGGATAATTATGGCCCATGAATAGTTGTGACAATGTCTCCCAAGTTTTGACACTTAATGGATTAAGTCCCATGTACCAATCGTTGGCTGCTCTGACTAATTTTAGATGAAATATCTTCAGCTTCAGACAATTCTCCCTGAGATGTGCTGCCATGTAAAACTTGCATGCCTTATCAAAATTCATTATATGGTAAACTGCATATTCATCTTCTTTTCCTCCAAATTTGTAAATAGTGACATGAGATTCTATGCCTCCCAGAACTTGTGTGAGAAACTCCTTTGCTGAGTTAGCCACACAATGCTCAAATCTTTTGTACCTAGATACTTCTGGTCTTCGCTGTAAAAACGATCTCCATGACATTTTCAAACAACAGCCTAAAAATTTTATAAACAAAAATTTGATAATTGCTAGAATTAGTAAAACAACCAAAATATATTTGCGTCTAATTGCCTAGTCCACGGCAACAACACCAAAAACTTGATGTGGATTATAGATGTGCTATTCTTTTATCTCAATACATACTTTATCGCAAGTAACATAAAATAGAAAGTAAAGTTTACTACCCAAGTATCGAATCCCACGAGGACTATGATGTAACTACACACTCAATCGTTTTATGTCTTTCTTTGCTATATTGTCACGATTTAATTGTTTTGTATTTTAATTAAACTAATTTGATTATTTAAACTAAAAAAACTATTCTAAACTACTTTAAACTACTTCGAACTATTTGGCTGAATTTAATTTATTTTATTAGTTTAAGTTGTAAATAATAATGATTGAGTAGCTTAGAGTTTTGGGTTCATTGGATATCCACTATGGTCATACTAACACGTTGATTTTCTTGATTGATGTTTAAATTTCTGATGCCACAAGTGGACATAGACACTTATCTTTTCCACACGATCACATGTTGACTTATCCCAAATAACATGCTATGTGGCTATGCTAGTTACCTCCCATAACTTCAGATCACTATTATGTTGATTAGGCATAATAAGGCATTGTGCACAAGATAAAAAGATAAAAAATATAAACCGAGCAGTCAATGGAAATGAAATCATAAGTTATCACTAGTTTCAAATCCAATTACTTCCTAACTCTAAGCATTAACTACTAGCTAATCATTGTTTCAATGAACATATTCAACTTCATAAACACATGATGAAATACATAAAGAATGGAAGAAATATCTCGTGTGAATGATTCCCTAGGATAGTTGCGTATTCCTCTCGATGTGTTTATACCACGGGGTATGAATGACTCTTCCTCTTCCATTGAATTATGATTTCTTGTCCTACTGCTGTTTCTTCTCATGCTTGTAAATTCCTCTGGCTCAGTAGAATTCGAAGATTTTCCGCTCTATGTATATGTTCTCTGATATTGTAGTGTGTTAGGATGATGATATGATGGGGCGTTCATGATCTCCGTCGGCTGCTGCGTGTGTCCTTCTTTTATATTTTATTATTGACCCATTAGGTTAACAATTACATATGCCGGACCTGTGAAAAAAATCATCACGCACGACCATTGTTGTTGCACCTCACCATCGCCCCTGTCTGGCGTGACCTTAGCTCCATCACGGCTGGCCGTCACACATTTTTTTGCCATTTCTAAGCGATGCATTGTTGCTCTTTCTGCTGCTCGCACTGCTCTTGAGATTTTTCCACCGTCAGACCTGCCCCTTAAATTATTGTACCACAGGCGCTGCGGGGCTTTGGTCATGCCACTACCTGTAGCTTCCCGCTTAAACTCATGTTTCTTGGAAATTCCCGAATCCGTGCATTTTCACATTATTTTGCAATGTTTTGGCTTGACTGACTCTAATCATGAGATTACATGAAGTATAACTAAAATGTACATAAATTACAAGGATCCAACATCATATAATTAATAATAAAAGGGTAAAATATAGGTGTTTTACACACGTATCAACTTACATCTCGAAGAGAGAGCAACAAGTTTTACAGTTTGCAAGAAGATCAAATGGTACTTTGGGATCTTGCGTTTCATTACAATGAAGTGGCGAGTTGGAGGCATTTTATGAAGATCTACAACCACCGTCCAATGAGCTAATTTGTTCGCCAGTTCACGTATACTTCCACTGGACAACAAGAAAATAGTTTCATATGTACAAGCTAAAATTATGATGTCTATCAAAAGATGAAAACTTCTAACATTGGAAAAATCATAGTTAAAGCTATTAGAAACTATATTGCCAATGTTCCACCATGATCAGGTATTTTGAGTCACTCCTTACTGCTTTTTATGTCAAAGAAGGTTGTCCCGAGCTTGATACATACATCCATCATCAAAATACATATCCCATCTATCACATTGTGAGGCAACTAAGATGTTCCATACTTATGAGTCTTAATCTATTGCATCAATTAAAGATATCCTAGCGCCCGTGCACAAGAAACTTAAAATGTTTAAAGAGCACATTCAAGAGGTGGAGGAACAAATGAGGTAAGACAACGCTGAGTTAGTGCACAAGTTAGAAGAAATCAAGGATCAACTTGAAATACGAACAACCATCATTGGGCAAAATTGTGGTACATTGAAAGAAAGTTAACAGATGAAGAAGGCACCAACACCAAGAGCCCAACGAGCATTTTTTGAGTTTGTTTGCTCGATCAGAGGAGTACTCTCATGTATGCTTTATTTATATTTTTTTGACGATGAGGGCATTGTATTATTCTATATTAGGGGTGGGAAAGATTCACTTTTTGTTATCTTTGCTATATATTTATCTTAGAGTCTAGTTTTAGAGTCTAGTTTTGTTTTAGGATCGAGTCATTAGAACCAAGTTTGAAGCATGAAAGCATGATTAAGAAAGGATCAATGATGATATATGCATAATATGGTAGTGAGAATGACTTTATTAATCTTCATGTGCTTGTGTTTACTTGTATATTCCCTCTCATCTCCTGTTTTTACCATAAGTTGCATTCTTAATGTATATCCCTATGCATGAGTGTTGGCATATTGATAACTTAGATTCTAATTTAAAGTGACTCAAACTAGTAGGTTCGCTTGAGGACAAGCAAAGGTTAAATTTGGAGGTATTTGATGAACGCTTATTTTGTGTGATTTAGGTACTTGTTTTCTTAGGCTTTTGTATATTTCTTGGTTTACATATTTGTTTTGTCATTTTGTCATTATTGTCGAGTTAAAAAAAAAATAATGGAAAAATAACACGAAATGGATGCTTTTGGAAGAAATTGCAAATAAAGCGTTACAACACCACTACATGCGCTACATCACCATGCAAATCGGTGCCACCCAAGTCTTAACATGCGAAGAAGTCCAGAAGTTGCCCTGGCCGAAGATAGAGTTGCACGACATAGAAGGATAAATGCGGCTAATGCGTGTATCGATGCCGGCAACACCCTCAAACTGAAGGCACGCGGGTCACACGATATGTAGAGACCCGCAACAAAACTAGTGCGAGCCGCGTGGACCTCTGTGCGATAGACCCGCGTGATATGTCATATCGCGCATCCCTAGGACAAATTCATGATTTTTGCTGTTTAAGTTGAAGCAAAGTTTGAAGAGCAACAATTTTTTCCTATAAATAATAAAGGACAATCAGCAGTTAAGGCATTTCTTTCAATCATGACGAATTGCGACTCATTACTTTTTTGTTACTTAGAGAGTTGTGAGAAAGTAGTAAAAACAAGAGTGAAATAGAGCAAACACCATTGAAGGTCTGTTTAGTTTTGTTTTCATATTCAAGAGTCGATAGTTTGTAAGGAAAATGATAGAACATATGAGTTGAGAAGATAGCAAGGCGTCAAAGTTCCACCGAATATGAGAAGCTATTTCTTATCTCCTTTACTTTGTTAATGTTCTTTAATTATTTATTGATTGTTGAACTCAAGACTATGAGTAGCTAAACTACTTTGTGTCGGGATTAGGGAGGTTTGAGTATGTTTATTTCATTTTTTTTCTTCTATGCTTGTTTGAGTGTTCATGTGTCTGATTAATACTTATTCCGCATGATTAGTCTTGCTCTAGTTGGGTAAACGGATGCACAAACCTGGGACCGCTAGAGTGTAGATGTTAAGTTAATTATTTATACATACGATTTGTGACTTTGGAACACTAGCGCAACTATTGTGTAACCCATAGATCACACTAAATCATTCTTGTTTTTGTACGTTTATGTTAATAATATTCAGATGAGTTGATTGAATTGGGGATTTACTACCTCTACTAAAACAACTTAAAATTGGGTTTACTTCGCAAACACGGAAGGTCGTTGGAGACTTAAGGACTCTATAGTTAGGATGGATCCAACTATAGGTCTACAAAACCATTAACTCAAACTAGCATCAATCATCTCAAGTGAACATAAGTAATTTGTCTATGAGCTATTATAGTTAAATTAGTAGTAAAGCCCAACCTCCAAACATCTTTTACTTATCTGTTTACAACTAAAGCATTCACCCATTCAATCATATTCAATTTTGCCTTATTTACATTTTGTCATGCATTAGTTTATTTAATTTAATTTCCCTTGCAGTCAACCTGCTTTCCTATTAGTTAATATTGCATTCAAAAAAAATTCTTGCCTTAAACTCATTCTCATTACATTCACCTTATTTTCACTGCATTCTAGTTTAGTTTTCATTTGCATTCAAAACTATTTACTAGAACTTGCATTCATAGTTTTATGCATTAAAAATATTCTACATTCGTATTTTATTCAACATGCAAAATAAAGATATCAACTGTGACAACCATTACTGTTTTTACATTTAAGTGATTCTAGCATTTGTCTACCACTTCCTACGGATACGATACTTGGTTCGTAAATATACCTACCGTTTTATTATATTTGACCGTGCACTTACAAAAGGAAGGAATTTAGGTGTACGAATTTAATTTTGAACTAAGCGTTCCTACACAAAGCCTATATGGAGTTCTGCACCCATCAAGAAACAACATCCAAAGAAACATAAATTCAATAGAAACTGCTAAACATAAATGACGAGTGTCTAATTTATGCATTATTATACCTCATTATTAGGGGTACTTAATTAATTAACACATTTCAGTATGTTTTCGTGTTATTTTAAGTGTTTAGGGTCGTTTGATGAAAACATAGTGTTTTGGTGGTAAGATGAGCTAAAAGAAAATGGATGAACACAAGGCTATAAAAAAGGATGCAATTAAGAGTTCAATTAATGAAACGACAAGTGATTTGGCCATGGGCAAAGGTGTTAGAACCGAAGCACTAAGACTACACAACAAGGAGAAGAAAAATGAAGCCCATTATTCAAAGACATGATGATAGAATTGGATTAAGGATTACAAGTATATCCATATACCACTTGGAAAACCACAGAAAATCAGTGTTCTTATGCAAGAAACAAATCTTGATTCTAACATCCATAAAAGAAGTTACAATAACAACTGTGAAGCCACGTAGAATCGAGAGTCGCACAACCTGTCAAGTCGCACGACCCCCGCCCGACCGCGCCATTACCCGTGTGCCCTGCGCCACATATGGAACCCCACTGGACATGACCCGCATGGCTTGCCAAATCCGCGCGAATGGCCCAAAACATTTGGAACCTTGATTGTGACCCAACATTTATTTTTACCTATAAATAACACTAGGGCCACACAATTATGAGTATCATCGAACACCAATAATCACCACAATTATTCTAAATCATTCAACACGTCTTTTGAGGTCATTAGCAAAGATTCAAGTCAAGATTCAGCCACAAGGAGCAGAGCAACAAAGTTTGGATACAAAGACAACAAATCTCTACGGGATTGAGTTTATCTTTCCTTTACTCTTTCACTACGATGTTCTTGTTTGTTTGTGATATTGAACCGGTGATCATGAATAGCCAATTCCCTATGTTTAGAGTTAAGGCGCAGTTGGATATGAACCTGTGTGATATCTTATGTTTTGATTAAGACTTTTTGTTTGCGTGTTTATTCATCTATTTTGTTCTCAAAGCTTTTGTGTATCTGGCCAATGTATAAATGCTTAGAATTTATTGTTGACCACTAGTGTCGTCACATAATACGTTCTGTGTGATAGTTGAACCGAAGAATTGTGAAAACGTGTCTTTTTGTGGCCTCAAAAGAAACCATGGACACATAAATCAAATCCTTATTTAGTACATGTGAATGGACATAGGAAAGAAATAAATGAAACTTGAACCTCTGAATATCAGTTTTGTTTTGTGGGAATACCCAGTAAGATCCGACCAACAATCGAGTTCATACCCGGCTCAAGGTTTTAACCGTCAACCAAAAATTTTATTAAAGTATTATTCACCCATCTCCAATTCAATTGAAGTTTAGTTTAGTTATTTTGAAAAACCTACGACTCTAATTTATTGACCAGTTGAGAATAGAATAAAAGTATCAAAATTGATTCATAGTTTTTGTGGGATATGATACTTGAGACGTAATTTACGAACAATTTATTAATGGGATAAAAGCATCAAACCCCCTGAACTATACACGTTTTTGCGACTTGCCCCTTAAACAAAATAAATAAGCATTTTCCCTCTTCAATTATGCATGTCTGTTCGATTTACCCCATCGCTGGATTCCGCCGAATATTCCTCAGAATACTCAATTCTCCTGCGAATCACGTGAGTGTCAGAGGGTTATTTTTGGTATGAAAGTTGGTGTGAAAAATTACAGGAATTTCCCCCTGAAACTATGCTCCACTGTGCTATTTGCCTATGAACTATGTAAACATACCTAAGAATACCCCTCTGAAACGAAGGCGTCACCGCCGGAACACGACTCTAGTCAAACTTAGGCAATGGCGAAAGAATCCTCTCTACCAGAATATTCCCATTGGGGGCAGGAGCAGAGGACCCCTCTGCCAGAATATCCCCATTAGACTGCACATGCGGTGCAATTGGAGATCCCTCCGTCGAGATACTCCAAGATAAAGGAGCCGGAGATTCCATCGACGAGAACCGACCCGACTCGCCACCCAAAATAGGTTGTTGGTGCCATATATTCAAACTGACTTCAAGAACCCTATCGATCCCCTAAAACCGTGATTCTCGGACCATGAAAAAGATCCAGATCCAAAACCCAAACCCCATCCACCATCAACCAATTACCACCGACGACCGTACCGTTTAACAAAATGGCGTTGTTTACCTTACCCATCAAGATCGAGTAGTCGGATAACAACGTATCGAGGGAAAAGAGCGCCGCATTTGTGGGGTCGAAGAGAGTGAATGAAGTGCTGGTGTTGGTGTTGGTGGCGAAGAGGAGGAGTTGGTAATAGAGGTCGTAGGTGGTGATGGCGTTGGTGAAGAGAGTGTAGCCGTGGCCGCGAGGGCTTCAAGTGTGGTTTCAAGCTCTTCGTAATCGGAGTTTGGGTCGTTGTTGATTACGGCTGAAGTTGTGGTGGCAGTGATAATGAGGAGGAGGAGGAGTACGACAATATGTTTACATAGTTGAGGGGGCAAGTCGCACAATGGAGCATAGTTTCTATGGACAATCCTTTAACTATTCACACCAACTTTCATACAAAAAATACCCATCTGATACTCACGTGACTCGCACGAGAATGGAATATTCGGCGAATTCCGGTGAAGGGGCAAATCGAACAGACGTGCATAGTTTAAGGGAGAAAACGCTTATTTATTTTGTTTAAGGGGCAAATCACAAAAACCTGTATAGTTCATGGGGTTTGATGCTTTTATCCCTTTATTTATTGACCGTGCACTTTCGAAGTGTATTAGTATCACTGTTGCATTATAATATACATATCAATAAGTTCTAAGTGCATCAGTTGATAATTATATTTTACCCCATGCCGTGCCTAAATTAGCTACTTTTGATTGGAGATCCAAAAGAACAATTCATTAGAAACAACTAAAGAGAAGTAAATGAAAGATTAAACTCTTGATCTTGATGTCAGCGTGTCATCTCCTTTATTCTCTTTAGCAATTTTTAGCTGTTTAAATAAGTATTAGTTTTATTTAAGTCTATTAATTATAAATATTTTAAGATAAAAATATAAAAGAAACCTTGAATTCTCTCACTTGGGTGGCATTTCAATGTGTCGTCCCACGTCGGACGAACGCGTCTTTTAACCCAGTCACAGTTTGGGCCGCCAACATGCATTTCTTGAACATATTTTCATAGTTACAGGTCATCTAAAAAACGCGAATTATAATTGGCAAAAGCTAGAATCCTGAAAGTTAACGAGCAAAAAATGCAAATCTTCCCATACAATAATATAATTAAAAACATATTATTAAATAAAAATACATATGTAGATTTAATATATATTATATTGGATAACATATATATTAATTAAGTATTAATATGCATACACAACATATCATAATATATAAATTATATAACGACGAAAGGTGGAGGGAGTTGGCCCCTGACTCCGCCCTGTGTGTGAGCCATGCAATGATTACACTAAGTACTTTTACCGAGACGTTTCATTGGTTTTTTGGTTTATATTATTTAACAAAGTAAACAATGAACATAAAGTTGAGTTTATTTATTTTTGATCGATAATAAATTTTTTATTAAAGAGTACAAGATGTACCCAAAGAAAGCAATCACAAGATACTATTCAAGCAAATCAATGGAACATTCATCCAATCATAAAATAAAAAAGAAAACACCTGCCTAGATGATTTATCCACTGTCAAGATTTCAGGAGATCCAAAGCTTTTTGAATATTAATTTGCTTCTTCCTAAATTTAGCTTTATTTCTCAATGTCCATAAGATCTATATTGCGTAAAACCATATCGAACACCATTCATTTAAGTAACTCTTTTTAGGTGACAATCTAATATGGTTAATCAAATGGTCTATCATAGTAGAAGGAAGGACAACTTAGATACCAAGCCAACTATAGCACTGTGATAAGAAAAGGTAAGAAGTCTTGCAATCGAAAAAAAGATGGTTACTCGAGTTTATGGAACTATTTTCATGCACTATGTATAAGTACATTTCTCTTGCATTTTTTTTTCTTTTCAAATTTTAGTGTTCGTTGTTAATTCTTTCATGCCGTAAGGACCTTTTAGTTTAAAGGTCAAAACCTTTCAGTCAAATACGACAATCTACTTTCAGTAATTGGCTCCTGCGGGAAATATTGGAAGCGGACTTTCTTTTTTTCACCGTTACATCTGTGTGATATTCGTAGTAGTTGACTAATATAATTATAATATTTTGAGATTCAGAGGATGAAATATTCTCATGATTATTTCAACTTTGCGGTTGGCGATATATATTAATATGTTTGGGCAGTCACCAAATTAGTTTACCATTTGTTATATGCGGAATAAAAGAGAATATTATTCCATTTCCCAGTACATATTTAAAGCTAATGCAGCTCAACAACATAATTTAGTAATATTTAATGTTATTCATCAATAGATAAAACATTGTGGAATAATAGACCACATCTATCATATATATATATATATATATGGGAGAATTACACAAAGTACCCCTCAACTATGGGTAAATTACACAAACTACCCCTCCTCTTTGGGAAATTACACAAACTACCCTTATGGTCAAAAAAATTAAAATAATTAAGACAACCTTTCAAATTCAAATCATAGCAGAGACTAAAATTCGCAGATAATTTATTTTTTCTTAGAAGAAATTATTTGTTATGAATATTTTTTATCTTTTTAAACGAGATAAATGAGGTTTAATGCAATAATTTTGACTTATTTTTTGTTTTTTCTGCAAAATAATTGAAGAGCATGAATTTATATTCAATAGTTTGAAATAAAAAAGTTACGAAAAATCGGTCATAAGGGTAGTTTGTGTAATTTCCCAAAGAGGAGGGGTAGTTTGTGTAATTTACCCATAGTTGAGGGGTACTTTGTGTAATTCTCCCTATATATATATGTATATAGTACTGAGAATACATTATTCAGTAAATTTATTGCACTATAACCATGATCAGCGATTAGTTGATGGAATAGATTCTTCCCATTATATATTCACATCAAATTGGTTCAAGGAATTGGATCATCAGCTGATCAGTAATCGTACACCTCAGTACGTTGTTCTAATATGTAAACTCTTTATAAAATTATGCGCTCCAACCGCGCGTAAATTTGAATAATAATTGGATTCCGTTCATTGAACTTCTTCATATTATTATTAATATGTGTATGTTTATAAACTTGCCAGCACGTTTTGATACATTGACTTACACCTTTCTAAAGTCTAAACTAGCTAATTATATTATTATTATTATTTTGACGGGAATATAAATTATTGAGTTTTAACTTAAAAAATAAATATGCAACATGTTGGTGAAGGTCACGTAGGGCTGATAAAAGTTATTTTACACATAACTATATAAACATCGGTTGGAACTCAATTTGGTATTGCAATTTGTAAGCAACAACACAAATAGTAAGGAGCTAGAGCCAAGAACTTGGTAATTAATCAATTGATTAAGGTGAAGAAGTTGAATTATGGACTCTTTGCTCCATTCCATAGTTGTATTGCTCTTGATCAGCTCGATCATGGTGGCGGCTGGGTATTCGACACCAGTGTTCCATGCGACTCCTTGGAAGCAGGCGTATGCAACATTTTATGGCGACGAAACAGCTTCTGCTACAATGGGTACAACTACTATATATTTTTCATCTGAATAATTAAATTACAAGTCTATCATGCAATATATTCACTATTTTAAATATATAATTGCACGTAAACTAACTTTTGCTACAATTAATGGGTCCTACACTAGTTTTGACAGAGTATTCCTTGTACTCTGTTAGTTTTAATAAAATTTCTCTTGCCTATAAAAAAAATGGGTACAACACTATATATATATATATATACATATATATATGGTCTAAATAATATCGTCTAGTTTAAATAATTAACTTATACGTTAGTATATCGGTCGGCCCTGATTCAAATTCATTTTAATTATTTTAGGTGGAGCATGTGGGTACGGAAATTTATTCAGCAGTGGGTACGGGACGGACACGGCGGCTGTGAGCACAGTGCTATTCAATAACGGATACAGTTGCGGGCAGTGTTTCCAGCTGCGTTGTGTAAACTCCAAATGGTGCTACAGAGGATCGCCCATCGCCACCATCACCGCCACAAACCTTTGCCCGCCTAACTGGGCCCAAAGTTCAAACAACGGCGGCTGGTGCAATCCACCACGCCTGCACTTTGACATGGCAAAGCCTGCTTTTATGAAGATGGCTCAGTGGAAAGCTGGAATCGTACCTGTCATTTTTCGCAGGTTAGTATGCATGCATGAACTATCTTAGAAATTAAGTAACATTAACTACTGAAAGAAATCAACGTGTTCATCATCCAATTTAAGTTTACCCTCTCACATGACTAATACAAATTCAAAAGTATTACTACATAAATCATGATTTTGGGGTTGATATCTCAGACACGTATGGTTAAAACTATATTTTGAATCCCATATTTTGATACAAAGGGTAAGACCAAGTGACTAACCAACAATTTTGGATAGTTCCAAACCTAGAGCAATGACTATTATCTAGCTCAAATTAAACTAGATTAATCTACTGAATAAACTGGTCACCTCTTGAGTAAAACATAATATAATCAAAACTATTGGGGTCCTAATTGATTGATGACTGATTGCTGTAGAGTGCCATGTGTGAAAAGAGGCGGCGTACGGTTGAGCTTCCAAGGGAACGGGTACTGGCTGCTGGTGTACGTGATGAACGTGGCCGGAGGAGGGGATATCGCAAGAATGTGGGTTAAAGGGAGCAGGACTGGTTGGATAAGCATGAGCCACAACTGGGGGGCTTCTTACCAGGCATTTGCATCTCTTGGAGGCCAATCCCTCTCTTTCAAATTTATCTCGTATACTACTCATGAGACTATAATCGCATACAATGTTGCCCCTGCTAATTGGCATATAGGCATGACGTACAACGCCGCAGTGAACTTTCATTGATTATGAGAAAACTGCTACAAGATGGGGTGCATGGTTTTGTCACTTGATCATATATAGGCGTTTTACACCTCTTTTTATTTGTAGGATTTTCGTTTTCTTTTCTCTAGCTCCTCACAAAACGATCCATATGGGATGTTACCGTAAAGATTTCGACAGTTGTAACATGCCATAATGAGAGTGATCATACAACTCTATAATATTAACGTGCGTTGTTAATTGTTTGTTGTTAGGGAAAATTATAGTCAAACTTTGGACTTTTTTGCACTTCCATTGCTGAACTTTGAGCTTTCACATTTGGGTATCCAAACTTTCATTTGGGCAGCACCGGTGTATCCCAACATTCAAAACCTGAAATTCGGGCAATTCCGGGCAACAAAACGTCACTATTTGACCAAGTGACGTAATTTAGCAAGGGCAAAAGTTCAAAGTTCAACAATGAAAGTGCAAAAAAGTCAAAAGTTTGGCTATGATTCTATAATTTTGCCCTTACAAAATTACGTCACTTGGTCAAAGAGTGACGTTTAGTGGCCTGAATTTAAGTATTATAAAGTTGGGATACAATGCTGCCCGAATTAAAGTTTGGATACCTAAGTGTGAAAAGCAATGGAAGAAGTGCAAAAAACTCCAAAATTTGGCTATGATTCTGTAATTTCCACTAGTTGTTATTACATACATCCATACGCACACATATATATTCTGATTTTAGGAAGGGGTACAATTAATTAGTGTCAAATGAACGACTAAATTAATTTGGCATATCATATTCATCTCATAAAAGCTACCACAAATATGGGAGGAGGTATATTTTCCGCAATCACAAAAAATGATACATAATCACTGACACCCCAATCGAAAATACACAAAAAAAGAAAGAAAGAGAAAACAATGCATTTGTTTTTGTTTCCAATATTTTTCTCAAAAGTCTGAAATACTTCTTTATTCCGTATTTAACAAAAGAGATTCATATTTTGGGAATCTTTACAACTGTAACTTTTTTGGAACACATTTAAAAAATGTCTAACACATTTTTTAAAGATATTTGATAACTGGTGCGTTCGGGTTGAATGAAACAGAAGAGAAAAAGAAAACATTGCAGAAATTTTTTATTAAAGAAGAAGAAAGAGAACTGGTTTGTTATAGAGGGAGAGAGAAGATTATGCTGCATAATGATCTCCTTTGTGTGTGCGTGTGTGTATATATACATGAACAAGAATCCTATTGAGATGAGGAGAACTGAATTCAGCTAACAGAACTCCTAAACTAACTGAACTAACACTTAACTAACAAGACTAACACTTACCAAATGTAGAAGGCTGTTACTAACTGCCATAACAGAATTACAAAATATTGCTAAAAATGGAAAATTATACATAATGAATATTTTGATGATTTAACACCCCCCTCAAGCTAGGCATGAATATTAAGAAGGCCTAGCTTGGAGGTAAGTTCCTTGAATGGCTGTGGAGCTAGAGGTTTTGTCAATATGTCTGCCAACTGATATGTGTTTGGAATATGGATGACTTTTATGATTTTCTGTTGCACCCTTTCCCTGACAAAGAAGCAATCGATTTGAATATGTTTTGTCCTCTCATGATGGACATGATTCAATGCAATGGCTGCTGCACTCTTGTTATTAGTGCATATAAGAGGAATTTTGGGGTTATGGACTGAAAGGTCTTTGAGCAGTTGTTGCAGCCATATCACTTCACATGTAGTTGTAGCAAGTGCCCTGTATTCTGCCTCTGTTGATGACCTGCTAACTGTTGGCTGCTTCTTGAATTTCCAAGAGACAATGGAGTTGCCAAGGAAGACCACATATCCTGAAATACTTCTCCTTGTTTCTTCACAACCTACCCAGTCACTGTCTGTAAAGGCTTTGATTTGTAGGTCTGAGTTGGCTGAAAGGAAAATGCCATTTCCAATTGTTGTCTTGAGATATCTTAATACTCTGTGTGCAGCTGCCATGTGGTTTGTTGTAGGCTTTGCCATATGTTGTGTTAGACACTGCACACTGTAACTTATATCAGGTCTTGTTATGGTGAGATAAAGGAGTCTCCCAACAAGCTTGCGGTATTCAGAAGGGTCAGTGAGTTCATTAGAATCATTAGTGAGTAACTTGAGTTTATAGTCCATAGGAGTAGAACTAGGCTTGCAACCTAGATATCCAGTTTCAGTTAAAATGTCAAGACAATACTTTCTCTGACAAAGAGAAATACCAGAGTGTGATCTTGCAACTTCAATTCCTAAAATGTATTTTAGGGAGCCAAGATCCTTTATGGTAAACATATCATCTAAATGATGTTTTATCTTATTGATTTCATCTAAGTTATTCCCTGTCAATATGATATCATCCACATAGACACACAATGCAGTAAATGTTTTGTTACTCTGCCTAGTGAAAAGAGAAGAATCAGAAACTGATTGAATGAAACCATAAGAAATAAGGCATGATGTAAATTTTTGATACCACTTTCTGGAGGCTTGCTTCAAGCCATAAAGACTTTTCTTTAACAAGCAGACTCTTTTGTCTTTCTGTTTAAGATATCCAGAAGGGGGCTTCATATATATCTCTTCATCCAAGTCTCCATGAAAGAATGCATTATTCACATCTAACTGAGTTAGAAACCAATTATTTGCTACAGCTACAACTATAAGGACTCTAACTGTTGTGAGTTTAGCAACTGGACTAAAAGTATCAAAGTAATCTAACCCTTCCTCTTGAGTAAAGCCTTTTGCTACCAATCTTGCTTTATATCTTTCTATTGTGCCATCTGCCTTATGTTTAACTTTATAAACCCATCTACATCCTATTAAGTTCTGGCCAGGAGGAAGCTCAGTTAGGACCCAAGTTTTGGTTTTAAGTAAAGCTTCTATTTCAGCATTTATGGCAGTAATCCACTCAGGTGACTTACTAGCTTGAGTGTAGGAAGTTGGCTCTTGAGCCATAGTGATAGATGCAGTGAGAGCTTTGTGATGTGAAGAAAGGTGAGCTGTAGACAAATACTCAGATATAGGATATTTGCCAGTAGAGGTAGAAATAATACAGTTAGCCTTATGTAGAGATTGAGGCAAATTGTAGTCATAAACATTGAGATATGCTGGTGTATGTGTAGCTCTGGATGATCTTCTAGTGACAGGTAACTCAGTGTGAGAGTCATGAGTTTCAAGAATACCTGGTGCAACATGAGAATGTTGCACATCTTCATGACTGTGAGAAATAGAGCTTGGGGTTGCTGAATGAGTGAATGGATTCTCAACCTCTAATTGTTGATCAAATTCAGGAGTTTGTGGCACCTGATTATTGCTGAAGCTGCCAGCACTGGCAGTAGGAGTTGCAGGAACAACATTATTTCCTTCATTTTATGGAGCAAAGTTTCTGGGAGCAACTTGTATAGGAACATTAGTGCTGATGAAAGGGTCAGTACACAATGAAACTTCTGTACTAGTGATTTTTGAATTAGCAGAGTTATCATTATGATTCTTGAAAGGAAAGATGTGTTCATGGAATACTACATTTCTAGATATGATGGTTTTCTTTTGTAAAAGGTCATACAGTAGGTATCCCTTTGTTCCTTTAGGATAACCAATGAAAACACATTGCACAGCTCTAGGATCAAATTTTGTCCTATGTGCAGTTATAGTTGAGGCATAGAAAAGACAGCCAAACCTCGTTAGTAAACTGTAGTCTGGAGGTTTGTTATATAACACATCATAAGGAGACTTGTTATTAAGTGTATTAGAAGGTAACCTATTTATAATGTAAGTAGAAGCAGAAACACAGAAATGCCAGAAACTTAAAGGTACATTTGACTGAAATCTTAAAGCTCTTGCAACTTGGAGAAGATGCTGATGCTTTCTCTCTACTAAGCCATTTTGTTGATGCTTTCTCTCTACTAAGCCATTTTGTTGAGGTGTTTCAACACAGATAGTCTGATGTGTTATGCCATAAGTATCATAGAAGTTCTTCATAAGGAACTCAGTACCATTATCAGTTTTAATGGTTTTAATTGAAACATTAAACTGATTCAACACAACTTTATAGAAAGAAAGCAGATGATCTTTAACTTCTGACTTCTGTTTAAGTAGATAAATCCATGTACAACGAGTGAAATCATCAACAATAGTAAGAAAATATCTAAACCATTCTTTACTAGGTACAGAATATGGTCCCTATACATCACAATGGATCAGTTCAAAAGCAAAAGTACTTCAAGTGTCACTGGAATTAAAAGTAAGTCTTTTCTGCTTAGCTAGATGACAAACTTCACAATGGTGATCTGTAACTGATCCAGTAATGGAGAGAGGGGAGATATCCTTCAGTTTAGATAAGGGAGCATGACCAAGTCTCAAATGCCAAACATTATTAGAAGTAACAGAGTTGCAGAAAGCACTATCAGCAGTGGAGTATTTTATATCTAGGACATATAAGTTGTTGTGTAAGCTAGCAAAACCAATCATCCTCTTGTTTATATAGTCCTGTAACAGACAGGAGGAAGCCATGAACATGACAAGTAACTTATTTTGAGAGGTAAGTCTAGAAATAGACAGCAGATTATAAGTAAAGGAAGGTACAAACAAGACATTAGTAAGAGTGAGGCCAGATATGAGACTGACATAACCTATTAAAGTAGCATTAGTCAAGCTGTTATTAGGCAAGTAAATACTAATGTTGGCATGCTTAGGAGTGTCAATAAACCAGTGTTTTTGGCAGATCATATGGTCTGTTGCCCCTGTGTCTAAGATCCATTTATCATAGTAAATAGGAGACACATTTGAATGAGAGGAAAGTGCAAGAGGGACAGAAATACCAGTGGCTGCTGAAGCAGCATAGTGCTGAGAGGTATCCAATCCAGCTGATGAAGTGTGAGCTTGGTCATGTGCTTGTTTGAAAGCCAATAACTGCTCAAATAGGGCTAGATCAGTTGCAGCAAGAGGTTTGACAGTAGAAAGTGCTTCAGGAGGAGGAACTTGAGCAATGTTGGCTGAGTTGTTCTGCATCTTCCTTTTGCCTTTGGGACCTTCCCAACTAGGGGGATATCCATATAACTGAAAACAAGTGTCAATAGTATGACCATTGAAGCCACAATGAGTGCAGTGCAACTTTTTCTTTTCCTCTCTTGACAGTTGAGGTTTAGAGTTCTTAGAAGCTGTATTTGGAGGAAAGGACCTCTGTATGCTTTGCTGTTGATAACCTTGAGTATCTTGATTAACCATTTTTCTAGTAAACATGGCTAGGGAATCTGAGACTGAGGAATGAGAGTACAAATCTCTTTGTTGCTCTTCTTGCAACAAGAGGGAGAACACCTTGGACAAACCAGGCAGAGGGGTGACCAACAATATGTGACTTCTGATAGCAGAGAAGGTGTCATTCAAACCAACTAGGAACTTGAGGACTGAGCCATACTGTTGCATACCCACCATAGTTCTATTGACATTACAGGTACAAAGGCCACATGTACACATAGCAATAGGTCTCTAACTTACAAATTCATCCCAAAGAGACCTAAACAGATTGTAATACTCAGTGATGGTGAGGGAACCCTGTGTGATTGTGGAGAGAGATTTTTGCAACTGGTAAACCCTTGAACCATCTGTCCTATCATACCTATTCTTGAGTTCAAGACATAACTATCTAGGGTTGTCAAAATACATCAGACTTTGGTGCACTGGCTTCTCAATGGAATTAAACAACCAAGACAGAACAAGAGTATTTGCTCTACTCCAACACACATGTAAAGAAGCATCATTACCAGTAGGTTGCAACAAAGAACCATCAATGAAAGATAGTTTATTTTTGATACTCAATGCCATAACAACACTTTTGCTCAAAGCAATATAGTTAGAGCCATTAAAATTTTCACTCACAATTGACTGACCAGTGTAGTCATGTGTTCCTAGGAAGTAGACAGATGATGAATCCTCACTTGGATTCTTGACTGAGAGAGTAGTTGTTGTAGAAGAGGAGGCGCTTGGTCCTGTCATTGTATCTCAATCAATGGCACACCGTTACAGAGGAGAAAAATCGAAAGAAAGAGGAGAGAACAGATCTGCAGAATCAAGAAAAGTTGCAGAGAAGGGCTGTCGGAGAAGATGACCAATGGCGGCGGCGACTGGCAATCTTTGACGGAGGAGCGGAAGCGATTGTGATCAGAGGTAACCGGGAAACTGATACCATGATAACTGGTGCGTTCGGGTTGAATGAAACATGAGAGAAAAAGAAAACATTGCAAATTTTTTTTATTAAAGAAGAAGAAAGAGAACTGGTTTGTTACAGAGGAAAATAGAAGATTATGTTGCATAATGATCTCCTTTGTGTGTGCATGTGTGTATATATACATGAACAAGAATCCTATTGAGATGAGGAGAACTGAATTCAGCTAACAGAACTCCTGAACTAACTGAACTAACACTTAACTAACAAGACTAACACTTACCAAATGTAGAAGGCTGTTACTAACAGCCATAACAGAATTACAAAATATTGCTAAAAATGGAAAATTATACATAATGAATATTTTGATGGCTTGATGTCGGATTAAACGAATTTTTGATTTGAAGGTTAATGAAGAACGATATGATCTTCGTCTTTAATCCTTCGAATGTATTGGGCTTTAATCTTCTTCAAAGGGACTTCAATCTTCAAACTTGATCTTGAATCAAAACGAACATTGACTTGAAAATTGTTGAAGAACGGTATGAACTTGGTCTTGGATTTTTTGGACTTCTTGAAGCTTGTTCTTCTCGGCAAAAGCACGATCTTCAAAAAAATATTATTTGATGGACTTGAAGCTTGATGCCAGATCCAACGGAGCTTTTCGCAAAGAACGCCTTGATTCTCGCAAAGAATAGCTTGAAGATGGATGTACTTGATGGATAGAAAAACCTAGAGTTTTTTTCTCTTCAAGACTTCTATTTTTTGGTGTGATTTTTCTCAAGGGAGGGCCTATATTAATAGTTGTAGAACGTAGACCCATTTGGCTTGTGATTGGTCATTTTTCTCTTCAAGATAAACATGGATCTAATTTAGATTGTTTACCATGAAATATTTTGATTGGCTAAAATACCTCATATATTTTCATGTGTAATAATTTGATTGGTTAAAACACATCATCATGGCCTTGCTTGATTGATTAGAATACACCATCCTTTTCCACATGGCTTAAGATAATTGGTTTAAATACTCCATCTTTTTCATATGGCTTTACTTGATTGGCCAACAAAATGTATATTAGAAAATTATTAATGTATCTATTTCTATTGGAATTTATTTAGAAAAATCCAAAATAAAAAATATAAGTAATTAATTTAATTTTTAATAAGTATTTAGACACTTGTCAATATCTAATTAGAGGAGATAAAATTTGTTTCTCCCAATGTCCGCCTTGAGATTTATCACGAATAACGTTGTAAAAATGCGTTAAGTGGATATGTCGCAATATATTTCTTTTTCTACCATCAATGAGATAAATAATAGATTGTGTACTCACTTAAAAAAAAATCAAATTTTAGTGGGCCTCCACGTCAATTTTCTTAAAGACTATAATGAAATTAAAGGACCAAATCCCTTTTCCTTATCTAGACATTTGTTGAATTGCTTCATTTTTAATAGTCTATGTAGACTATAGCACTTGATCATCTCTCTGTTGGTTTACGTAAACAAAACACATTGAATAGCTCCTTTAGTCCATCTTCTTCAAAAACCGCTTGGTATTCTACTCAGTTTGTTCCGTTCATAACATAATTGGTCGAGAATCCTATTCAAACACCGGTTGTTTCAGACTCAGTTGTTTCTTGTTCCACTTCTTCTCCGTTGTTCTGCTCTACTCGCTGAATTTCTTAAATTTTTTTAGCAGAGCAGCAAGAATAAATCTCGATCAATGATTAAGAGACCAGTGAGAAACAGAAATTATGATCCAAATCCGTTCGTTGTTTGTTTAATGCATCAACTACTTTTCCTTTGTTTTGGTGTTTTTTTTTGTTTGACTTGATACTAATTATCGCTTCCAACAGGGTCTCAAAATTCTGAAAACAGCAACGCCATAATGCTAATCGGTTTTTTCCCTTTTCATTAGTAAATTCTGCTATTCTCATCCGATTGACTACGTTTTATACTTTGTTTGTCTTTAAAGAGTTGCAGTACTCAAGCATGATCCTTCTTCTCTAGGCGGAGTGGAAAATTTACTTATCATTGGCATTGGAGATCAATAAAAAACCTGGCCACCTTGCATCACCATTGACGCTCTTTCAGTTGAAAATCATGTGAAGTTATGACCAACATTGACGACCTCTGAAATTGAAAGAATGAGTTGTAAAGTATTTCTTCGATCCTCCAATAGATCTTCATCGTTTTTCGTGCTTTGTTCATCTCACTATCGAGTATCAAACAAATATCATCCCTTCAATAATTTGGGGTGACGTATTGTCAAAAGAGATGCTATGGAAATAAGACATCGAGTATCAAACAATGATCCTCCCTTTGATACTTTGGGGCGACGCATTGCCAAAAGAGATGCTACACAAATAATACATTCTTAGTTGGTGCAAGAGCAAACGACTTCTACAAAGATATATGGCCACCAATCCATGCGTTCTTATTCATACATAATTGCAACTGGAGATCCTAAAAGCTTAATGGGCGCAATATTCCTTGACAAAGTTCAGATCTCTTGCAAGGAGAGAAAAAGCACACTCCAACCTTAATCGACACGTAACTTGTTAGTGAGATTGAAGGCTACATGGAATTGGTCGTTGTTAGAAGAGACCTTATTCGTGACTCCGTGACAATGGCAACTTGAAACACGAGACGATGTTTTCATGACTTGAACTCAAAAGCACATTGAAAGAGTGGACATTACCTTACATCAAAGACACCTTGACAAGTGCGGGCATTGTTTTCACAACCCTCATCAAAGACACCTTGACAAGAGCGGACATTGTTTCCACAACCCTACGTTAAAGGTAAATTGAAGGAGGAGACATTCTTTTCACGACTTGGCCTCAAAGCAACTTCAAGAAAGAGACTTATTTTTAAGACTTGGCATCACGGACGACTACAATGAAGAGACTTTGTTTTTCGAGACTTGGCTTCAAACACATTCGAAAGGAAGAGATTTTCTTTTCAAGACTTGGATGTGCACTCATCTTGTTAGTCATACTCATCCATCCTTCCTATTGAAGATGTCGGCTTCATTCATCAAAGAAACATTCAAGATAACCAACCTTTTAAAGAACCTAGCAAATTATCTTTGTTGGGCAAAGCGGAATGACATACTTGTTGCACGTCACCCCCGATGTTTTAAAAAACCTTACTGATATGGGAGAAGTCAAACGACATACTTATGAAACTATGTTCCACCTTCTTTAAGGACTTCTCTAGTTAAATATGTGAGACATATACTTTGTGACTGAAATGGTAGTTTTGAAGTATCAACTTTGATCGAGCAACAAAAAAGTGTCCATTCAAGTATCAATCGAGCTTAGAGCACGATTGCGACTATCCTAGCTTGGAGACTGAAAACTGAATGGCAAAAACAATGACTCAAAACCATGCAATGCATCAACTCAACATTCAAAGCATCAACTTTATTTATTTGCCTATTTGATGGAGGCTTTACTCGTCTTTGTTGGCACATCATATCTCAAAAAGCTTCATGTAACACCTTCTATCAACCATAACTTGGCAATATGATATGACTGAACTTAGAACTTCTAAGCTGCCTAATCATCCTAATAAGGATCAAGTCATAGCATAGTTCAAAAGAAATCAAGATTGACTTAGGGGGCTGGCGTACACTGTTTATACTCAATGCGGGCCTGAAGTATATGTTCTTTAACCACTTTAGACAAAGTGGGTATTTAAGGTTTAACTACATAAAATACCGTTAGTGGAGTAACTTATCATTTTAACCACATAATTTATCATTGGCGGGTTCCATGCACAATTTATACTTATGCGGGCCATGAGTATCCATTTATTAATCACTTCAGATGAAGTGAGTGCCATTCAAATTTTATACTCATGCA
Source organism: Linaria vulgaris (assembly GCA_948329865.1). Classification (NCBI taxonomy): domain Eukaryota; kingdom Viridiplantae; phylum Streptophyta; class Magnoliopsida; order Lamiales; family Plantaginaceae; genus Linaria; species Linaria vulgaris. The sequence goes on along the minus strand of OX415249.1, from coordinate 53,459,857 downwards.
GACCAAGAGTCACATGCAGTTTAAGTTTGTGCGTCATTGAGAAATTTACTTGAAGATATTGTTTACTCACATCAAGGAGAAATGAATACTTGACTTGAAGGATTTGAAGACCCTTTGGCTCATGTCAATGAGACCTTGAAGACTCGAGTATTTACTTGGAGGACTTGAAGAATTTTCAGACCTTTTTGCTTGTGCCTAAAAGGACTTGAAGATTTAGATATTTGCTTTGAAGGCTTGAACTTGAAGAATTTGCAGAGCTTTTGGCTTGTATCTACGTGTCTTGAAGACTTGAATAATTACTTTGAAGACTTGAAGAATAAACATACCTTCTTACTCGTGCCTAGGAGGACTTGATGACTTGGGTATTCGCTTTGAAGACTTGAACTTGAAGAATTTGTAGACCTTTTGGTTCATGTCTATGAGACTAGAAGACTTTAACATTTATTTTAAGTTCAAATATGTAAACAGTTTATACTCGTGTTAAGGAGAATGATGATAGTTTATAATCTTATTAAGGAGTATATATTTTGGCACTTAATTTGAAGATTAAAGATAGTTTATGCTCGTATCAAGGAACATCTTTGTTGTGGTGAAATTTGATGACGCGCTCCCTTCATTCTCGTCGTCATATGTATCATTAACTTCAATATCAAGAACATTAGTTGAGTTTTCTTCTTTAGTAGAGTTCATATTTGTTTCAATGTCATGCGCGCACGTCACCAACTCTTCAAAGTTTCTTGGCTTGAAGTATGTAGGATAGACTACAATTCATCCCTTGAATGCAAATCTCTATGGCCGAAGTCACATGCAATTTCTCTTTGAATATACCAATCAAAAGCAACATCTTCTAAGAATCGAATAAAATGCTTGGCTAGAAGATCTCCATCAGTTCCAACACTATTGTATGCTTCAACGAAGTGAGTAACATGTTGCCTTGGGTCTCATTTTCCAATAAATTTTTGAAATTGAGGAGGTTGATAGCTTTTCGGCATTTGCAATGGCTCTATTCTTTGAGTATAAGGCTTCGTGTGAGATTTAGAAGTCTTGTGTTGAGCTATATGTTCCTTTGTAACTTTTTTGATGTACTTCTTCAATTGATTGGCAGAGACAAGGCCTTGTGAGTAAACTTGAATTTGTTCGGCTTGAGGACTTAGAATATTCTCCAACTTCATCATTTTGAATGGTTTCTTCAAAAGACTTTGTGTGTGCCATGATGCCTTGCTCTTCTTTCATTGAGAAATTTGACTTGTGGAAAAGAAAAGTGGCTTGGATTCTTTCAATTGGGACTTTATCAAATTCTTGAGCTTCAATCCCTTGAGTAACCTTTACATGTGCCATGCTTTGATCGTCGCTTTTCATATTTTCTTGTTTTTTCGAGGGTAAGTGGCGACTTCAATTTCTTTGCTCTAAGGTTTGATGATCCCTTGAACTTTGACTTTGCCAATGACTTCTCCAATATTATGATTTACTACTTGAGTTTCTAGCTTTTGTAGAATACAATTCAAACGCTCTTCACTTCTATGGACTTATGTTGTAAAACTCTCAATAGCTCTTGCCAATGCAGCAACTTGCTCTTCCATTGAAGGTGCTTGTCTTTTCTTTAGCTGTTCATTGTTGAGAAAAAGTTGGCTTCTTGTGACTTCAAATTTGCAAACTTGTAGGAAAAGATGTGAGAGGTAGAGGTAGTTCCATCGGGTGTGCCAAAGTTTGTAGCGACAAAATTTCAAGTCCCTAAAATAAAAGACAAGAAAAGTTAAGTACAAATAAATATTGTTTCTTCAAGCAAATATGAGGTTATAATCTCTAATAAATCCTTCGATTTCTTGAACAAATAATCTTGAAATTTAGTAGACTTCAAAGTGGATTTGATTTTGATCTCTTCCACATGATTTGAATTGAATGTCAATCAAGGGATTTTGATTGGAAGGTGAAAGTGAAGGTATTCGGTCGATGTTAGTTTAACATTGAAGTGCAGGTATTCTGTCAATGTTAGTTTAACATTGAGAAATCAATGTTAGAATAACATTACTGGAGCAGAATCCGATTTACAATCTTAAATAATTTCTTCATTATTGTTTTGCCTTATTCACTTAACTAACTGAGTTCCACAGTTATAATTGTCGTTGATTATTATTCAGGAAACAAACTTGTCATAGGTTGGACGCTCAAGTTTCCAAGAAGGAAAGTTTCCTTAATTACGCAAACCACTCTACAAGGAAAGAAGAGTTCGAGTGGAACTAGGAATGCTTTCCAAGTTCAAGTCCTGATTTGAAGAAGGAGTCTTTCCCTAGTTAGATCACTAACGAAGGAACTATTATTCAAGAAGGACTGCGAGAACAAAGAAGAAGAGTTAAAGAAGGAAACAAGGAGAATTACCAACCGTGTACAACACACCTTGAAGTCGAAGATCAAGAACCTATATATAGGTGTGAAGTACATCAAGACAAACACGAGACAAGAGCCAATAAATCCGAGAGATTAATTTACAGTTGTTGAGTGTTGTCTTGCTTTAGCAAAGTTTGTGAATTGTTAGGATAGATCTAAGAGTGAGGAGCTGTTAGAGATAGACGAAGCAATTCTTGTGTGCTTTGCTTAGTTCAATCAATTTAAGAGTGAGGAGCTTGAGAATTGAGAGAACGACCTTTGTTAAAACCTTCACGGGTTATTTTGCCTAAGGCTCGAAAGTTAATATAATTCTATATTCACTTCTTAAACTTGGTGTTTGTTTATTCTGCTGCACTATTCTTCTGGTCTGTTGTTAAAGTAACATCGTTGAGTTAACAACGTTGCAAGTCTGCTGTTAACTCTCCAGTGTTAAGTTAACAACATCAACGTATCAACCCGATCCACAATTTCAGAAGGCTTAATGGCTTGATCTCGGATCAAACTGATTTTTAATTTGAAGGTTGATGAAGAACAATATGATCTTCGTTTTCAGTTCTTCGAATATGTGAGTGTTTGATTTTATTTGAAGGAACTTTAATCTTCAAAAAAAATGATTTTTCGAGGGTCTTGTGACTTGATCTCGGGTCAAAATGGATTTTGACTTGAATATTATTGAGGAACGGTATGAACTTGGTCTTAGATTTTTTTGAACTTTCTGAAGCGTGATATTCTCCGTAGAAGCACGATCTCAAAAAAAATGGTTATTTGATGGACTTGAAGCTTGATGCCGGATCAAATGGAGCTTCTCGCAAAGAACACCTTTAATTTCGTGAAGAACGCCTTGAAGATGGATGGCTTGATGGAGAGAAAAACCTAGAGCTTTTTCTCTTCAAGACTTGTATTCTTATGGTGTGGTTTTTCTTGAAGTGAGGGCCTCTATTTATAGTTGTAGAACCTAGAGTCCCTTGGCTTGTGATTTGTCGTTTTTCTCTTGAAGATAAACATTGATCTAATTTAGATTGTTTATGAAAAAAAATTGAGTTTTCTAAAACATATCATATTTTTCACGTGTAATAATTTGATTGGTTGAAACAGATCATCATGGTTTGATTAGTTAGAACAAATCATCATTTTCCACATTGCTTAATATGATTGATTGAAATACTCCGTCTTTTACACATGACTTTACTTGATTGGCCAACAAAATGTAAGTTAGAAAATCAATTAATTTATGAAATTTTTATTGGAATTTAATTTAGGAAAATCATAAATAAAAAATAGAAATAGTTAATTTCATTTTTAACAATTATTTTGGACACTTGTCAATATCTAATTGGAATGTCTACAATATTAGAAATCTCTAGTGAAATTATCATATAAATAGAAATAGTTTCTTCTCTCCCCGACATGTTCTTCATCTCTACTTTCAGGCAGTAAGAAAAAGATCCGTTTCGATATTAGGAGTCAAAATTTGCATGTTGGTAGAATTTTGGACATTTTTCTCTCTACCTTCTTTAGTCCCTTATAGTTTTATTTCATTCACTATTAGAGTTGAGTAAACTTTCAACAATCACTTGAAACACATCTCATACAACCTCTAGAAATTAGCTTTACCCTCCAACTCTAGGAAAACACAAAGTACTTGAATTAAAAAATAGTATAAAATACAAGTTTCAATTAATTAATTGCAAAGTTGGAACAGATTGGGAGGTGGAGAACATTCTATAATAAAAGTGTGACAAGTTATTGAGTAATATTACAATTCTCTCACCATTTTTTTCGCTAAAGTTTGAGGAAGAGGGCAAGGGAATGATGCTCGCGGAGTTGACGGTGATGGGACAAAAAGAAATCACGAGACTCTAGGCATTCAAGAAACGTTGGAGAAGTTAAGGATTTTTCTCATTTCTTAATCTTAAGGGCATTGCATGTTTTTTATAAGTGGATCGGCTCGGGTTAGCCAGTTGACTTTTTTGCGGTTATAGACCAATTTTTATAGGTCTACATTGGTTTTTTAAGCCATTGGGGTTAGGACTCAATTGGTCCAGATAAAAGGTCGATCACTAGTTAACCCAGTCTATATGTCGATGAGGGATGATTTTAATAAACCTACCTCAGATCAAAAGGAAAGCTATAAGTGATACCAAACTATTGATAAATGCTCACCTATTTTCTTGGTAAATGGTCAATGTGAAAATATATAATTAACCACATCCTTGTCGTCGTTACATAAAACACAAGAAGAATTGTTCTTAGCTCTGACTCCTCTTCGTATGAGGTTGTGTTTCGTAGTTTTTATCAAACTTATCCCGTTAGGTTGGCATCTTTTCATTTTGCACCCATTATGTTGGCACACTCTGAATTTAACACACTATGTTGGCACCAACTTCGATATTCACCCAATATGTTGGCACACTCTGAACTTAATCCACTAAGTTGACACCATGTCATCTTACACGTGCTAAGTTGGCACACTTACAAACTAACTCACTATGTTGGCACTGACATCGATATTCACCGACCGTTGACATTGAAGTGTGTCTACATATTGGATGAATATCGGCGTTGGTGTCAACATAGTGGGTGAATATCAACGTTGGTGCCAATATAGTGAGTTAAGTTCGGAGTGTACCAACATAACGGGTGTAAAATGAAAGATGCAACTTAGTGTACCAAGTTCAGAGTGTGCTAACATTATATTGGTGTAAAATGAAAAGATGCCAACTTAGTGTGCTAAGTTTGATAACACCCCTAGATATTGCATTCAAGATTCATCTTCATGCGAACGCGATGGGGTTTTACGACACATTTGACTTCTAAAGTTGTTGAAAACATCTCCCTCATTCTCTCTATCACCTTCACCAATAATATTATAGAAGAATTTACAAAGAAAGCCCTCGAATCATCTCGAATCCAACTCCATAGATCCTCAATATTTTATTGTAATTTAACCGACTTAACTTGTTTCTCAACGTTGAAACAAATCACTAGGCAAAAGTCTCTTTTCCATTAGAAGACCCACTTCTAGGAGTAATCTATCCACTTACCCATATCTGAAATAAGCTTGTCCTTGTCCAAAGCGATGTCATGAAGTCTATTATACTTAGTTCATAGTGTTTCTTTGTCAATACAAATATCATGAAAAATTCGAGTTACACTACCCAACTTTCTCATTACAAGTTTCTTCACTAAAATAATTGCCCTAGTTCTGTTATCGATGTATCTGCTAAACATCTCTCATCGAAATGGACAAGTTTCTATTTATGATATTATTTCTTGTGATGTTTTGACTAAGAGAAAAACAATCAATTCCATCCTTGAAGATGAGTACTTTCCTGCAGATTTTATTTCTTCACTTAGACTACACACTCCATTTATTAACCAATGCCATAATACGAGATAATTACCATAGGCCATGTGGAAGGCCGAGAGTGGACCATGCGGGCCCTAGTGATCAACGAAAAACTAAACTGCTAGGTATGTTAACATGGTCTATTCAGTACATGTTACATAAAATCGGCATTTGACATAATTTAAGTACCTTGGATAACCTTGTGCCCAACTAACGTGGATTCGACATAAGAAATCAGATGGATATACCCGCAGTAGTCCTAAAAGTGAGATATATAGTTCTATGTTTCGCTGCTTATAAATACTTGATCCCCAATGGTTAAGGTAAGTCACTTAAACTATTTTTACTTAACCTTTAAGTATATCAAACTGCACTTTAATGGGTGTTTTTAAGTGTAATAAAATAAATGGATAAAAACATCAAACCCACTAACCTATGGGGTGTTTTTGACAATGCCCCCTAGGTAATTGTTCTTTCTACTGGAATAATTACTGTTTGGGGGTGTTTTTTCGTCTATTTTTTTGCAATCAACTAGCAAAATGCATCTTGTACAACACGTATGTATCGCATGTGAGAGAATATTTTGGTAAACAATGGCTGGAAATACACTGTGGGGTAAATGGCACAAGCTAACAAAGGTTATGGAGTATAATGGTGAAAATAATTCTTTAGGGGGCAAGTCACACAAGGGTCAATAGTTTAGATGTTTGATGTTTTATCCCAAAAAATAAAATATAAGTCAACGCATAAATGTTACACCTAAATTCTATTTTGTCGCAAGTGAACGAATCAACTAATAATAAGAGGAAACATCAGTAAACCCCCTATACTTTAGCTCGTTTTTTACTTTACCCCTTGAGCTTGAAATTTTACCACTCAACACCCCACTTAGCTTGAAATTTTGCTAATCATATCACTTTACTCTAATCAACATAATTAAGCACAAAAGGTTTGCTAAAAGTGATATGAATAGCAAAGTTTGAGGGGTTAAGTGATATTATTAGCAAATTTTGGGGGGTTACGTGATATGATTAGCCAGCCTTTTGTGCTTAATAATACTGATTTGTTTCCTAATGGTAAGTTTAGTTACAAAACAAGAACCGTATCCCAAAGAAGTGGTGGATTAATATATGAATTACTTAAATGCAAGACACTAACAATTGTCACTATCTTTTGTCTTGTGTTTTCATGATATAAAGAATGCTTGTGAATGATGTGAATGCTTTGAATGCTTGTTATGCTAAGAATGCTAGATCTAGGATGCAACAAAAATTAATCTATGAATGCAGAAATAATAATTAAATATCTTTTTGGTTTTTGATCTTGAATACAAGAAAACAACTAAAGCAATTAAAACAATTAAGCTTATGTATGAAAGTAAACAATTAAACTAAGAATGCTGAAAGAAAGAGTGATTAACTAAATTAACTAACTAAACTAAAGGCATAATTTAATGTATTGATTGATTACTTTTGGTTGTGAACAGTAATTGGGAAGATTGTTTAGAGGTCGGGTTTCACAATGATTTAACCATAATAGTTCATAGGCAAACAACCTATATCGACTTATAGTACTTGATTGTTATTTGATGTTTGCATGTCTAATTGATTTGTGACATATGGTAGGAGTTATCCTAACCATACACCAATGAGTTTCTAATAACCTTTATTGTTAACGGATCAGCCCAGTTGTCAGTTGTTTTAGAAGAGATTTCAAATCTGCAATCCAATTAACTCATCTGAATTGTAATAACAATACGTATATAATCAAGATTGATCTAGTGTAATCTAAATGTTGCACATCAGTTGCTATCGCAAATCCAAAGTCACAGATCGCATATATATATATATATATATATATATATATATAAGAATGGTAAGAATAGTTATATATATATATATATATATATATATATATATAAATATATATAACTATTCTTACCATTCTACACTCCGAGCAGCCCCGCACGGGTGCTTCCGTTTTTATCCCCGTGAGAGTAAGGTCAGTCACACAACATAAGTAACAATTCAATCTAGGCATTCAAGATCATCAAACACAAACACATCAAGTAAGGAAAATAAACATATTCATGTATCAGTGTTACTCCCTTACTCTAAACAACAAGTAGGTTAGCTCCTCATAATCATGAGTTCAACAATCGATAAAGAAGTAAATATCATAGACAAAGTAAAGAGATAAAAAAAAGCTTCTTCGTGAAACGTTGTTGCTTGACCCTCTTTTTGACTTCCTTTTGCTATTTTCTTCATCACAAACTATTTTCCCTCAAAACAATGACTAAATCAAACTAGAACAAGGCTTTGATGGTGCTTTCTCTATGGTGAGAAACTCTCAAAGTTTCTCTATCAGAAAGTGGTTGTAAGTGATGAAAAGCTCTTACCCTAACCGCTAAACGTACCCGCATATTTATAGTTTTTCTCTGCTTTGGGTTGCGTTTTAGGGTTACTGACAATCGACCCAAGTTCATTTTGATCACGCGCCATCCGCGCGATGCGCTACTTTATCCCCCGTCGTGCTCTATCTTGCACGACCTTCTGTTTTCCTTCCTGCGGTCTCCATGTATCTTCATCTTCAATCGCTCTATATTTGGTATTTCACCTCTATGTAGTGTCGTAGTGCTCTCGTAGTGCCTGAATATCTCAAAATAGTGTCTTGACCATTTTGGCCTATTTTAGCCTCATTTCGTCTTAACTCTATAAAATCCTAAGAAAATATGAAACAATAATAAAATAAGTAAATATTCCATCATAAGTATTCAAAAGCATAAGCAAATAGATACTTAAATAACGTTTATCAAATATCCCCGAACTTAAACCTTTGATTGTCCTCATGCAAACTCACTTAACCGACTCGATCTAAATTAGAATGTAATCATTGACATTCCAACATGCATAAGCGAGGATTCTCAAAATGCAATCTATGGTCAAAACAAGAGATGAGATAGAATAGATGAAACGGGCACATCAAGTTTAATACAATAATCTTCACATCTATTTCATGTGCTATAATAGTGTGTGATTCTATTGTTGATGCATATGAGTTATTTTCATGTTATAAACTTATAAAACCATAGCTCTTAACATATAATCACTTCAATTTTCACTCTTCACTCTTCTATTGCCATTGACTCAAGTAGGTTTCGTATGTGTCATTTAGGACTTTGTAAGCTTGTAATGTTAGGCTCAAGTGTGGGCTATAATGAAAAAAGTCATATATGAGTTCTAGAGATGTATGAAGTAAACCACTCATGTATTACTCCTTCCTCCCTTGTTTGTGTCTTCTTCATTGGCCATACATTCCAGGCTTTTCTTGCCATCTTTTCATTTGCGTTTTCATTTGGGCAAGTATCAAACTATCCTATACGTCATGATTTCTCGAGAAACACCCCCAAACTTAAAGTCTTTGCATGGGTTATTTGTGTACTCTATTATTTTCATCCTCATTTTCTATTTAGATTTATCTTTTTAGCTCATGCTTTTTATTTTGAGCTCCTACTTTATTCCTCCTTCGACCTACTACATCCATCTCTAAAAAAAGATATTTTTTTCCGACTCATGGTAGGAAAGTAGGCTTCATAAATAAATGCTCATAGAAAAGGCTTCAGTGGGGTTCAATTGATAATTTTATGTTCATATAGGGTCCTGGCTTGAAAGACTAAAACTCAAAATTTTGAAACAATCGCCTATTTAATTTTCTCAACACATTTACATCTACATTCATGTCAAGCAATAGTCAAGCAATTTGTTCAAGAGTCATAATCAAATGCTTCATTACTATATTCGTATAAATAAGCAACATTCTGTTCACACGTATAGACAAAAACATATTGAAAGGTGTATATAAAACTAACACATGCAATTTGACCATACTGCGCAAAATGTACCAAAGGTATTCACGTGTTCATTCATCTCAATTTGTACAATATTATGCATATACTATAGATTCCTACTTATTCATGCTTTCATGCTTCAAATTCCATTATAATAACTCAAAAAAACTAGAGTCTAAAACAAACTCTAAGGACAAATATATAGCAAATAAGCAAAACAAACAGCGTAGCTACCACTCCCAAACTTAAAATCATGCGATGTCCTCATTGCATAAAATATAAAAATTAAAGTAAAGATTAGATGAGTCCCCTAATCGAGCTCAAAGGACACTCGTCGGACTGGTGGTGGTGTTGCTTTCTTCATTTGTAAAACTCTCCTCAATTTCTCTCAACTCTCTCCAATGGAGAGTGTTGTTCTTCTGGATGTGCTCCTTGGTTTCTTCCAACTGATTCAATAACTCAACATTTTCTTTTTCCAATCGTTCCTTCACCTCTTGTAATTGCTCTTGTGTCGTCTTCCGACGAAGGTGATAGAGCTTCTTCAATTGACTCTATTGCTGATAATGCGGTAGTATGGAATGTAGTTTCTATCAGTTGCCTTGCAATGTGAATGATGAGATATGTATTTTGGGGATGGATGTCTGTATCAAGCTCTGGACAACCTTCTTTGATACAGAGTGCAGTTATGAGTGCTCTAAAATACCTAAAGCGTGGATGATTGTTGATGATGTGATCCTAGATAGCTTTAATTATGGATTTCCTATGTTCGGAGTGTCTCCTCGTTTTATGCATATCATAGTTTTTGCTTGTTTCCATGAAACTTTTCTTACATTGAAAGGTGGTAGAATTCTCGAACTTACAAAAAATTAAGCTCTTTGTAACAAGCTTTAAGTGGCCCATAATCGGCTTCAAGCTTCCCTTGCTGGTTGAATTGAAATGCCCTCTTGCTTGTAGTCAACTGCTCTGATGTGAAGTCTTTTGATATTTTTCCATAAGCGCCTCACATCTCCATGAATTTCTTCTTTATGTCGTAATGTTCGTTTATTCTTTGTGCAGCGGAACGGGCCTTTTCAAGTCGAATGATGGTTGATGGCACCCTACAGTCAAAATGAGCAAAGAACGCAAGTACTAGGTAGTCATTGGCGATCCCCGGTTTCAGTGCAACTTGATCCAAGTTCATTGTTTTCGTTCTAATCCCTGGAACTGCAAAAGATTGCTCGTCCACAAAATCATTGTACAACAATTGGATGTATTTCTCATAGCACATTCTTGATGTTAATTTCGTCAGATCATAACTTAGTTGTGCCATGCTAAGTTTCTCCATTGTTGTTGGTCTCTCCGTCTTTGGATCAATTGTATAGTAACGTCCAGATGCCATGTTCTTCTACAAATATAAATATAAATATAAATTTTTCTAGAAAGAAAATAAATAGATAGGAGAAGTGGAGAAGAAAGTGTCTTATGAATTCTGAGAGATAATAGAATTATAAAAGTAATTAGAGTTATAAATAAAAGAGTTCTTAAATAGAATTTTGGAATTCTTTTATTAAGTTACATAACTCTCCATAATAAATAAACTCACAATGGGAATAACTCATGTATCAATTAAATTTAATCATAATGGAAATATAAGTATGGTAGGAAAGGCAAAGATAGAGATTGCTTAGCCAAATTCCATGGATTCTGAATTCTACATGTCTCCTATTGCCTTTTCAACTGAGAAACGTGTACTGCAAGAAACATTTGAGGCGCGATATGGCCATTGCGTGCCTCGATCGAGCAGCTGAGGCGCGACGTAAACTTTGACACGCTATTGGACACAATGTCTTCTATAATTCTGGTTCCATGTAATCAAATCACCATCGTGATCACGCATGTGAGGCATGATGTGATCAGTAGTAGCGCGAGAGATCGCGCCTGCTACTGGAAAACCTGATTTGCATGCTCTGATTTGTGTTGTGCTTACGTTTGTCCAATATCGTCCTGCTTTCGTCCTGTTCGTCTCTCCACTTATGGTTTCTTTCACTTTCCTTGTTTTTCATATCTCAGTATTAAGCTCAACAAAATATTGAAATATTATTCTGAATATGACTCAAAACAAAAATAAATTAAAGACTCGATAATTAAAAACTTACTATTGTGGGTTGCCTCCCACACAACAATTAGTTTAGTGTCACTTTGCTCGACAATCTTGGTGAAGAATTAGGGGTCCTTTGGTGCACCATTTGCACTGTATTTTTTCTATTCCTTTGCTCATTTCTTCACTTTGTCCTCTTTTTTGATGGTCATCTGCAAGAGTCTATTAACAATGTTAAAAGTTGCATTGCGTGATGTCATAAATCCTTGTTCCTTTGTGGCCCTTGCGACATCGTACACTAAGTGGAATGCTTCATCAGGTGGTAACAGTTGAAATCCCTCCCCATGGTATAGTTCCCCACTCAGCTTATCTACGGCATGGCAGCTAACTTTACTGAACCCCCAATGATAGATGTCATTCACATGTTTCTCATTTAACCATGACACATCAAACCTAGTTTTATCTCTTTCAAGATAGTCATCTTGCGCTTTTCCTAGCATCTCTTGATAGTCTATCCAAGCTTCAACAAACGTTGCACCTCGTTTTTGCTTGAAATTCAAAATTATCTCCTTCTACGACTTTGTGTGCATGCCTCCATGAAATCTGAATTTGAATTCCTTGATTATTGTAGCCTAATGTCCTCTCTAATTAACTTCAGTATCATACCATTCTCTTGTTTTTCTTGTCAATGAATGAGGGAAAATTTCTTCCATCGTTCACTCCTCGATAATACCAAAGAGGTTACGTACTTCTTTGAATTCCTCAACATGTATATGAGGGTTGTCAGATGGTTCTCCTTCAAATTACTCATTCCTAATCACCTTCATCAATTCTTCATCCACAATATTGATGTTGAATTTTGGACGTGGCAGAGCAAATTTGTTGATGTTGCTCCATATACTCTACAGCGTACCAATTACCTTGGCGTTTTCCTCCCATGTATGGTGGTTACAGAAGTGGTCTGTATATGTAAGTTCTTCCAATGTTGTCATACCTCATCTTGCTTCCCAATGGTAGTGCTGCTGCTGACTTTTTGATTCTATCCACGTGTTATTCCTGAAAACAAGAAGTTAGTACTTTGACATACAAGCTTGATGATTCACACAAAACAATACCGTTACTTCCCCACAGCAGCGCCAAAACTTTGATGGGAGTTTTTAAGTGTAATAAAATAGAATATAAGTCAACATAAGAATGTTACCACAAATCTCACTTTGTCGCAAGTGCACGAATCAAGTAGTAATAAAATGGTAAGTATAGTTACGAACCAAGTATCGTATCCCAAGGGAGTGGTGGATTAATGTACGAATCACTTAAATGCAAAACACTTAACAATTGTCACTATCTTTTCTCTTGTGTTTGCATGATTTAATGAATGCTTGTGAATGATGTGAATGATGTGAATGCTTTATATACTAAAGATGCTTTAAATGCTTGTTATGCTAAGTATGCTTGATATAGGATGCAATGAAAATTAACCTAAGAATGCAGAAATAGTAATTAAATATCTTTTTTTGGTTTTTTGTTTTGAATGCAAGAAAACTTAAATCAATTAAAACAATTAAGCTAATGTAAGCAAGTAAATAATTAAACTAAGAATGCTGGAAGAAAGATTGATTAAATAAATTAACTAACTAAACTAAAGACAAAATTTGATGTTTGATTGATTGATTGGTTTTGGTTGTGAACAATAATTGGGAAGTTTGTTTAGATGTCGGGTTTCCCAATGATTTAACCATAATAGTTCATAGACAAATAACCTATATCGACTTATAGTACTTGATAGTTATTTGATATTTGCCTGTCTAATGGATCCATGACATATGGCAGGAGTTATCTCAACCATATACCTATGAGTCTCTAATAACCTACCGTGTTAACGGATCAACATAGTTGTCAGTTGTTTTAGAAGAGATACCAAATCTGCAATCCTATTAACTCATTTGAATTGTGTTAAGGATTGATCTAAATGTTGCACACCAGTTGCTTTCGCAAATCCAAAATCACAAATTCTTAGCATTATACACTCCGAGCGGCCCCCGCACGAGTGCTTCCGTTTTATCCCAGCGAGAGTAGGATCATTCACACAACATAAGTAACTATTTAATCTAGACATTCAAAATCATCAAACACACATAAAGTAAAGCAAATAAACATATTCATAAATCAAAGTTATTCACATACTCTACACAATGAGAAGGTAGCTCCTCATAGTCATGAGTTCAACAATCAATAAATAAGTAAATATCATACACCAAGTAAAGAGATAAATAAAAGCTTCTCGGATCCGGTGGGACGTTGTTGCTTGACTCTCTTCTTGATCCCTTTTGCTATCTTCTTCCCAACAAACTATTTTCTCTCAAAATAATGACTAAACTAAACTAGAACAAGACTTTGATTGTGTTTTCTCTATGGTGACAAACTCTCAGGGTTTCTCTGTCGAAAAGCGGTTGTAAGTGATGAAAAGCTCGTGCCTTAACTACCGAATGTAGCCTCCTATATATAGTTTTTCTCTGCTCTTGGTTGCATTTTAGGGTTTCTGACAATCGGTCCAAATTCCGTTTTGATGTGGCTCCACCCACGTGATACACCCCTACTCACACGACCTTCTGATTTCCTCCATGCGGTCTCCTGGTGACTTCCTCTTCAATTGCGCTATATTCATTATTTCTCCTTTGTGTAGTGCCGTAACGTTTGAATATCCCAAAATAGTGTCTTGACTCATTATGGCCTAAGACATCTATTTTTTGGCCTCTTTTAGTCTCGTTTCGTCTTATTTCTATAAAATCCTAAGAAAACATGAAACAATATTAAAACAAGTAAATATGTCATCATAAGTATTGATAAACATAAGCAAGCATACAACTAAACAACACTAAATAAATGCTTATCACACTTAGTATATAGAACCAGGCTCGCTTTGACATGGCTTAGTCTGAAATCTTAAATTGACAAACTGCTGAAAAAGTTCTTGCTTTTCTTTTCCTCGTGTTATTTTCTTCCTATTTTCCTGGTAATTAAACTGATCTTAAATGCAGAAGCTTTAACTACTTTTTGAATTAATCAACATACAAAAGAGAAGTAAAGAGATGGTCCCCTTTATAGTGAGCAATTGTGATGCATGCTAGCCCAGAAAGTGGTTGGAGTGGGAGACATGTAATCAAATACAAGTAGTATGATTAATTAGGCTCCAAAGATTGGAAGACTTTACCTTCAATCCAAGCACGCCAACGGCCTACTTTTTCTTATGCCTTTTGACTATATATAATTATCATCATAAGTACCCCACGCTCCAAAATCATTTCTCCAACTGATCTTGGTTCCTTCTCTCTAAGCCTCGAACTCGTATTTTTGCATTTTAAGGCAAGTATTCGATACAGTTGTGCAATTCATGCAAAGAGTCTCCCCCCCCCCCCCCCCCCCCCCACACACACACACACACACAAACACAAAATAAAAAAGAAAAAAAAAACAGAAGAGAATAATAATACAAAGTGTTGAGAACCCGCCAAATACAGATAGAACTACGAGCTCTTTCTTGCACGGACATTAAGTCAATGTGAATAAGATTTTATTTAGCATTCAGTTCCACATGTTTTGTAGAACTCAAATAAAATAAAAATACATTATCTGAAAGCTTTGGTTATTTAATTTAGAATGTTAACTTATAAAATTACTTTCCCGTAAAATTATTTTCTTACATTTTACTACTGACTCTTCCTTGCAATTCAAGCATTTAATTTGTTATAATGAAATTTTGTGGATCTTTTCTCCTCCTTTTTTTTCCCAGTGCTATGCGTGATATAATGTTGTAATTTGGATATTCATAGCTATATGAATACATAAAACACTCTATGTAATGTCCAACCGTCGAAAAAAAAGAAAAATAATAATTATTGATCAAGGCCTATATTGGAGAAGATTCTACAGTACTCTGCACTCTATCTCCTCAATGGTTTACCTCTATTTGTGCTTACATTCGTAACAATATCTTACTATGCAGAACATACGTTAGGCTTACTTCCTCTTGCGAGTTATTGTAAAATGGACTACGTGCAAGTGGCTACAAATCTTACACTAATGTGCTTCCTAACTAAACAAGTAGTTGATTCGTTTTTTTCTTTTTCTTTTTCTGTTACTTTTTTTTTTTTTTTTTTTTTTTGCGTAAAACAATTTCAGAATTTGATACACGTAAACGACTAAATGAAAGTATACAACTTATCATCGGCTCGTCAACAAAACAGTTTTCAAACATTTAAAAAGCTTATCTTTTCACGGAAGAAAGCTCTTTAAAGTCAGTTTTCCTCCTCAGTACAAACACTATACTCCCTACTTTCCTCAACAAATTAGAACATCCACATACTAATTCCAAAATAAGCTCATCAGACACAACTACCTTGATTCCTTACAAACAAATTAACCAATCAAAAGAATCACTTCTCTAACTAAGTATCATCTTGAAATGGGCTTCCTCCTGTCGAATACCCTTATTATTTTTCTTTCATTAGCAACACTACAAGCCTTATCATATCATTCTTCAGCTCAAGAAATCAAATCAGCAAGGCTTCTTGATCTTGTCATCAGAGACTATACATTCCGATCTTACAGCAAACACTTAAGAACGGGCAAACCACACCGCATTAATCTACCATCAAATCTATCAGGCATAAACGTCGACACCATAAGATTCCGTTGTGGCAGTCTTCGAAGATACGGTGGTAAAATCAATGAATTTCATTTAGGAACTGGCATAAATGTGAACCCTTGCACCAAACGCGTCATACTAGTCCGACAATATCTTGGATCCAATTGGTCATCCATATACTACGAAAACTACGAGTTATCAGGCTATCAACTGATTTCGCCCGTCTTAGGCCTTTTAGCCTACAATGCTGGTAGCATAAATCCATTGGAGCTTGGAATTCAGGCTGGGAAAAAGCCGATTACTATCGACTTTAGCAACACTTCCTTGATAAATTCTACGGAACCAGGGATCATACCCCTTTGTGCTAGTTTTGATCCAGATGGAAAAGTTAGCTTATCAAACCAAGCAAGGCCTAACGTTTGTGTTGCAACGAGGCACGGTCACTTTGGTTTGGTGGTGGAATCGCCATTGATGCCATTGAAGAGAAAGATTAGTAAGTGGAAGATAGTAGTCGGGAGCTCCATCGGGGCTGCATTGGGAGCTTTCCTCTTGACTTTGTTAGCGATTGCAATGTTTGTTAATGCGAAGAAGAAGGCGATAATGGATGAAATGGAGAGAAGGGCTTATGAAGAAGAAGCTTTGCAAGTATCAATGGTTGGTCATGTGAGGGCTCTTACTGCTTCAGGGACAAGAACTGTGCCCACCACAATTGAGCATGAAGAGTATAGGTCTCATCCTCCACATTAATTCTTCATTAATATATATATAATTATTCAATTTTTCGGGGAAGTGATGCATACTTCTTGTGTTATTTATGATCTGTTGAGTAAGTTTATTATATGGTTAGTTCTAAAGTCTAGGTACCATAAAAGAGATGCTGACAAATTTCTTCATCAGTTTTGCTGATCTAACCCATTTTTGCTGTAATATTGTAAAATCAAAGGTTGGGTATGTTCATTATCCTTCTCTTTGTTATTCTTTTATCATTAATATAATTCCAACAAGTTTAATTTATTTTTACCGCCTTTGTGGATGTGTTACGGCGTTAGATAAGGTTATTTCAGTATATATGGAATTTTATGTTTCGTAATGATAGTGTACAACCCATCGTCCAGATTTAAGCCACGTGGAAAGAGTCTGAGGAGACCATATGCACTGTTTGTGGTTTTATTCGAAGTTGACAGTTCCTAACTTCCTTTCCTCTTACCAAGCTTAAAGGTTTTATTAGGACCACGTAATCTGCTATTATCGTACAAACAATTCGATATTTTAGGACCACGTAATCTGCTATTATCGTACAAACAATTCGATATTTTAGAAGTGGATGTTTAATTTGGTAATTTTAAAATGCGAATCATTTTCAAATCAAAATCATTTGGCATAATTCAATAATTACCATGCTAGATTTGATAATTATCCAACAATTCGGTATTTTTGCCAAACTTCGTTTTATTTTTGTTTTTAAAAGAAAACTGATAAGAACGGACATAACACCTCAATTATCTATAATTATAGTAAAAAAGACCTATAATATTCAAACAAATTGTTAGGTCCGAATTCTCTTAGGGCCCAACTTGTTATATTGATCTTGTTTTGCTAATAAAATCTATTAAGTCGATCTTGTAAAATGAAAATTATCTTGGATGATTATGAAAGAAATGCCAATGTCCGAGCATCAAAGTTGCAACTTTAGAATGATCAATTTGAATTCACACTGATGGTGGAAACGAAAACAAATTGCTCAATTTCACTCAAAACTCAGACACATTGCGAGTGAAGCTACTATTCTAGGAGCAGACTTTCCTGATTCTAAAGTTGTGCTAAAGATGCTGAGATTCCTTTTTAGAAGATTTGAAATGCAGGTTTTAGCAAATTGAAGAAGCCAAGGGAATTAAAACTCTTCCACTTGCAAATCTGATGGGATCACTTACTGCATGCGAAATGAAGCTAAAGCTAGAAGGAGATACAACTGCAAAAGGAGTTGCACTTCAGGAAAGTCTGGAAAAGGACCACAAGCACAAATCTGATGCAGTCTATGTCACTCCTTACAAAAAGGTTCAACAAAATGAACAAGGACTGGAATAAAAGTAAATCTTCCCACACTGTTGCAAGTCCCTCTGATTCATTTAATAAGCCTTCTACATCTAATAAATTTGATAGCAACAAGACAGGGAAAAGTATACAATGCAGGGAATGTCAAGGTTTTGGACATGTAAGAGACGATTGCGCAATTATACTGGAGAAGAACAAAAGTAGAGAACGTGACTTCATGGAATGATGATGACAACATTGACGAAGAAATTGATGATGTTGCATTTTCATCATTTATCACTTTCTCACCTAGAGCAAACATAGTTGTTGCAATTGGCATCCTGAATGAATGCGACAGTGATTCAAATGATGATCCAGATTCAAATCAAAGTGTAATTGAGGTTGCCTTAACAAAGTATGAAGCCATTTGCTAAAGGAATGTTGAACTTGAAGATCAGTTCAAAATCCTGAAACCATATGGAAGTCAAGTCAAAATGAACAGTAAGATTCTGTAGCTCGAATGGAAATTGTTCTCCCTTGGAATGGAAAAGATCACATTATTGAGGATTTAGATGCAGCTCTTGCAGCTCACAAGGCATTGAACAAATTTCTAATTCTCACTCATAATGAATTAGAATCAGTTATGAAGAATGTTAAGTTACTAACTCCTAAACTGAGAAGAAAAAACTTCTTAACACTCAGTGAGTTGTAACTGGCAAATATGGAGTAGGATTCATTGATAGCGTTGAACCACAATTCCTTGAGAACACAAAGGTTACAGTGTCAAAGAAGAAATGAATTCCCCAATGAGTGGAAATACCACTGGACTACTCAAACGTGCACCAACAGAATAATCCGGTACATGCTAGTTGCAACTTGAGAAATTCTAATATTGCTCTTGTTTCTACCGACAGATCACAGAGAGGTAGATTTGTTCCAACATTCCACCACTGTGGAGTGAAGGGGCATATTCGACCATATTGCTATTAGCTTTGAGAATCACGATCTCCCACTCCCTATCAAACCACCATAGTAGCCACTAAGAAGAAGAAAAATAGAAGGACAAAGGCAAAGAAGAGTGCACACACTGTTGCACCTACAAAATTTGTAAAGAAAGTTTGGGTAGAAAAGTCTGCCAAAACACTCACTTGCCTTGTTGCTTGCAACTCTGTTTCCTAAAATTCCTCTAGCTCTTAGTTCTTCGATAGTTATTGTTCCAGGCACATGACATGTGATAAGAGCATTCTGAATTCATTGATGAACGAAAGAGAGATGTTATCTTTGGTGATGGAAATCAAGGAAAAACAGTGTGTTACAGGGACTAAGAAGCACCAAAAACTGCAATGCTTTGTCTAAATGTAATTATGTCATTAGATCTCTCACTTGCAACTTTAATCTTGACAATTTTACAAAACTCTGGTACTAAAGGATGGGACACATCAATTTCAAGACACTTTCCAAGCTACACAACATCAAAGCTATGAGAGGTCTACCCAAAATTGGACCTAAGCCAATAGAAAAGTCTGGAGCTTGTCTTGAAGGAAAACAAAAGAAGACGAGTCATGTATTGTTACAACACATACTTTCTGAGACAATCCTAGAACTACTCCACATGGACTTAGTTGGACCTATTCAGAACGAAAGCATTTCTGGTAAACGTTACATCTTTGTGTGTGTTGATGACTTCTCCCGTTCTATTTGGGTTGAGTTTCTCAGAGGAAAAAATGAATCTTTTGTTGTTTTCAAAAACCTTTGTAACACTCTTACAACAAAGAAATATTTAAAATTCAAGAGAATAAGAGGTGATCATGGTAAGGAGTTTGAAAATTCCAATTTAATTCTTTTTGCAATGATAAAGGAATATTTCATGAATTTTCAGCAACAATTAAACCACAACAAAATGGTGTGGTAGAACGCTAAAACATAACTATTATTGTGATGGCTCGCGTTATGCTAAACTAAAAAATGATGGTTCCACGCTTTTGGGCATAAATAGTAAACACTACAAGTTACATCATAAACATAGCATACTTGCATCCAGGTACAAACATGACTGCATATGAGGTATGGAAAGGTAAACGTCCAAGTGTGCATCACTTACAAATCTTTGGATGTACTTGTAATGTTCTTAATGATTGTAAGTAGAGAGGTAAGTTTCAATCAAGATGTGACTTAAGGCATATTTGTTGGGTACTCTGTCAATAGTCAATCATACAAAATTCGTAACATGCTCACTAAGACTGTTGTTAAATCCTCTAATATGGGATTTGATGATTACAGGGACTTTGAGCTGCATCCTCTGAGGTTGAAATCACTGAAATGATTGAAACAAATCATTATGAGATGGATTCAGATGACGAGGATCATAGGAAATTTACATCAGCTCCCGATGTTGCAACTGCACCTGCCCCACATACAAATAATTCGGAGATGCACTTCATCTCAACCCACAAGGGAACTCCTCCTCATATCAAGAAGAATCATCAATAGGAATCTATAATTGGTTAAATGGATGAAGGTATATGAACTCGAGATCTTTCTCAATAAAAGGTATGATCAAATGGTTAAATTTGTCAGTTACACCTCTAAATTGAGCCAAAGAATGTCAATGAAGCCTTGTTGGAAAAAAGCTTGGATTGAAGACATGTAAGAAGAGCTAAACTAATTTGAAAGAAATGATGTCTGGGAACTTGTTCCACAGCCCTTGAACGTTAACATTTTTTGTACCAAGTGGATCTTCAAGAACAAGACTAATGAACACGGTAACATTATGAGGAATAAAGCAAGGCTGGTTGCGCAATGATACACTTATGTGGAAGGAGTGGACTACAATGACACATTTTCTCCAGTTACAAGAGTGGAATCCATTCGTCTTATGCTTGTTGTTGCATGTATCTTACGTTTTAAACTTAATGGATGTTAAAAGTGCATTTTTTATTGTTTTTAAATGAAGAAGTTTATGTAGAACAACCTAAATGGCTCATTGACCTTCATATTCCATCACAGGTTTTAAGGTTGAAAAGAGCCCTCTATGGTCTCAAACAAGCACCCCGTGCTTGGTATGAATGACTAACTGTTCATCTTGTTGATAAAGTATACTCAAGAGAAAGTGTTGATTGTACTCTCTTTCTTAAACACTTTGGAAGTCATATTCTGATTGCTCAAATTTATGTTGTTGATATAGTATTTGGTTCCACTTCTGACAGCGAGTTGCAACAGTTTGCTGCAATTAGGAAAGAAGAGTTTGAAATGGGTATGATTGGAGAACTGGCTTATTTCTATGACTTCATTATGCTGCCCGGTGTATCATTTGATCCCGACACCAAGAAGTTGGTTACCGCTGGACCTACTTATGAGCCACATATCAAGAAGGTAACCACATATCGAGAAGGCATACTATCAACTCATCAAATTAATTTCATGACACTATCCTGACTATTGCATAATAAATGAAATCAATGACTCATTTTTTGGTACTTGTTCACAGGAAAACCTAATCGAGTTTCACTTCCGTCTGATTGGGTTCCCATACAGTGATCTCTACTTTGAAGTATTCAAGAACAAGAGGGATGATTTATTGTCGGAGAATGAGATTGGCACACTTGATAATCCTTTGCAAATTGAGGGTTTTCTTTGTTCAGACTGGGTGCCAACGGTTTTTAATAGGATGGTCGGTCTTGGCTATGTGGTATCTATCAATGTCGGGACTGTCACATATGACTACTCTAGAGTCTACCTTTCTTGATTTGATTTTCAATTTGCTCATACATATGAACAATTTTAATGATTACCTTATTATGTCTCTCTTGAATTAAGCACAACATAAGTAGTAATGTTAGTGCATGACAACTAAATGGCAACGGTGTTTTGGTTATTTAAGCTTGCTATGGTAGCTATGTATATTTTGATACAATATGTGCTTCTATGGATGCGTTGACACTTGCCCACTAATAGATCGATTTTGGCGTGTGTGAATGAAAAATAGTAATGACATATTATGGGTGCTATTTTGCTGATGTTTTTTTTTTCACAATTGTGGGGGTTGATATTTAGATGCATTACTCTTTTGTTGTTATTTCTTTTGGATTAGAGAGTTGTTTATGAAATTTATCCTTGAGGGTTTCGATTGTTTTTTCAAAAAATAGTCCTTTATCGTGGCCTCATTACGAAAATAGTCCGTTATCGCTCTATTGTCCACATTTAGTCATTTATCGTGATTTTTTGTCCAATTTTGGTCCTCCGGCCAAATTTTCCACTGCATTCCGCACGTAAGGTCACATGCCGATGAGGTTTGGGGATTTTGACCTGTTTTGACCTATTTTATGTGTTTTGACTTTTGATAAACTTTGACCAATCTTTTTTAATTAGCTAATATCCCAACCCGACCCAATTGACTCGACCCTCCCAAAGAAAAAACAGTCGTGCTTTTCATTTTTTCTCCAAATCATAATCACTTTCATTTTTTCCCCAAATCAATTTGGACTAAGAACCCTAACACCTCAAAATCTCACCAGTCAAATTCGCGCCGATTACGAACTCCGCCACCTCCATCCCAAATCGCGACCCAGCTCTGGTCAAACGGCCAAATTTGCGAGTCGTCAAATTCATTTAACCAAATTCGTGATGTAGGCCCCAATCAACGTGTAGCTAGTCATGAGGTGTTGTGTTGCTTGACGGAGAGGATACAAAGTGTTGACTGTAAATATGTTAATTTATGATTGGGATGTTAGTTATTGTATTAGAAATGTGAATTTGGAGTAACTTTAAAACCAGGATCTATGGTTAGGTTTTTGTATGCTGCAATAAAAATTGTATTTGAGCACATGATACTACCAGACATCTGCTGAATCATGCGAAAAATCCAAAAACTTATGCATGTCGTTGAAGTTTTGCTATCTCATATTTGTAAGAAGGACAATCCATCCTGGACTCAGCTGCTGATGATGCATTACAACTTCAAAGCATAGTTATGTGGAAGATTAGGGGGCATGAATAGAGTAGGGTCAAACACAGAACTCAGTTGGAGAGAAACAGGTGGCCAAATTTTAGGTTTCTATAATGACCAAAATAAGTTTCGTGCTGATAAAAAATCTCCAGTTAAACATTGGTTTGGGAAGTTTTATCAGGGATACGACCTGGTTTTGGGGAATTAAAGGCAGAATTAAAGGGCACATTTTTTTTTCTTTCTAAACTTGATTTTTGTTCGAGCTGCTTTAATCTTAATGGTGGTTTGCATTTTTGTTAAACCTTTGTGTGCGAATATGGATAAAAACTAAACTTTTGTAAAACAATACATGAAATTTATTTCTCTGCACTCGAAAACAAAGTTTCAGAAATATAATGCCCTTCTCTGTGAAACCACTTTTTTTTTTCTGATGAAATGCTTTGAACCGAATTTGTGAGTCACCGAATTCATTGAACCAAATTCGTGATCAGAGTTGGGTCGCGATTTGGGCTGGAGGTGGCGGAGTTGGTGGCCGGAGTTGGTTGTGCCGCCCCAAAGTTCGTAGTCGGCGCGAATTTGACGGGTGCGATTTTTAGGTGTTAGGGTTCTTAGTCCAAATTGATTTGGGTAAAAATGAAAGTGATTATGATTTGGGAAAAAAATGAAAGGCACGACTGTTTTTCTTTGTCGGGTTCGAGTCAATTGGGTCGGGTTGGGTTAATTTAGTTGGGCGGGTTGGGATATTAGTTATATAAAAAATGTCAAAATCGCCTAAAATTGATCGAAATAGGTCAAAATCCCCAAATCTCATCGGCATGTGACCTCACGTGCGGAATCCGATGGAAAATTTGGCCAGAGGACCAAAATTAGACAAAAATCACGATAAAGGCCTAAATATGGACAATGGCGCGATAACAGACTATTTTCATAATGAGGCCACGATAAAAGACCAATTTTGAAAAGAAAAACCGAGGTTTTCTCTTGTTGGACTTTTATGCACATGCATTACCTTTTTGTTGTTTTATTTTCTTGAGATAAAAAATAGTTGATGATTTTGGACTTAGAGGGGTTCACATGTTGAAATTATGGTGACATCAAGAATTGATTGGCTTTTGATAATATGTACGATTTTGCATTGTACATGTGTCTTACTAGACCTAAAAGAATTGTACTTATACTCTTGCGTGCACGTGTGTCAAGGAGAGTACTTTAATGACTCGTTTTTTTGGAATTTAGTTACATGGAGTGATATGGTGGATTTGCCAAGGAAGATTTGGAGACAACGCCTGCGTTCCCTTTGTTTTGTTATGCAAGCATTTGCAATGGGACCTCTATCTATTAAAGTGTATTATGGTAACCCATATAATAAAAAGTACAACACCACATAACAAAAACAACAATTCACCATTGAAATGCCAAAGCATAATTGCCCAGTAGAATACCAAGCTCCTTAATTCCATGTGTTCAAATAATAAGCAACATTGAGAAGTCCAAAAAGCAATAGTTTGAACATGTGTCACGGTTTCGCCAATTAGTACCTAATATACCGCCAATAACCAGCTCATGGCTTCATAAGGACCAAAAGAACATAATACATAAAGTTAGATCACGCTTAAAATAAATTGAGTTTCAACGGAAAATCATTTTGTAAAAGCGTAATACATATATTTATACTACGACAAGGCTTACGTTAATTGTCGTTTAATATACACGGGAAGCCCAAAATGAAACCCAATAAAATTCTCATGTTCCCAACCTATTGCATGTGATCAAGCACCACCCCATGCAAAACAACCACAAATCATCCCATCGACAACATACCGTACAATAACATAATAAACAACTAAAATTGTTCAAAATATAATGCAGACAAACTGCGTTACGTTATTACATTGGGTGCTTTGTCCATGTCCTCTATAACCTCCTAAACGACCTCATTATTGTCATCTGCCCCATTATCTGTTGATCTGTCCTTGCCAACATCTCGATCCAATCATCATAGTACCAAAAGACCTTGTTCATCGCAATAAGGGTGTGCCTACACAAATCACACATTAAAATATCAGATTATCATATATGTATATCGGAATACAACACCTGATATTGGTAAGAGACACATGTCAGTGTTAGAAACTACCTTGATGTAATCCTTCCACCAGTCCTCCACAACATATTGTATGGTTTTCGTGCCCTAATGCAACTATGCCCCTCCGCCGCTCACGTCAAACCTTTGGACTAGGTGATAAAAAGTCTTTCTCCAAACAATGATCTTTGACCTAATATGTGGAGTGGCCTTCAACGTTGTACTTGACAGAATCACCTTAATCCCTATCTCTAGCTTATTGAGATATCAGGCCCTGATATAGTTGTTAATCTTGTAAACTTGACTATTTTTCTTCTTTATTACCGAAATGAGAGCGTTCTACTCCTCTCGCGTCCATGCATGATATCCCCCCTTTGTTTCTTGATTGTTGGGTTAGAGTAAACAAGGGCGGAGTGGCAGCTTGATGCACACATGTCTCAACAAGATATAATATATCAATATCAACAACATGAACAAAAATTACACATGGCATACACAAGAGAATGAGCAATGCTATAAAGCGATGTGTAAACATGCAGAAATCCACATATCATCTATCAAGTAAGCACATGTGTGTTGCAAATCACAAGCACATACATAAATATGAGGACTATTGCCACGTAATATAACACTATCCAACATAATAGAAATTGTCTCACGCATGATAGCAAAGTAGCATAATTCAAACCATATATTGCTATACATACACGCACCATATTCAAATGGACTTCATACCGTATACAACTCACAATAGTGATAAAAACCAATATCATGCACAATCCATGTGACAACTCCAAATATAACCATAACACCATAGCCATTAAAGCACATAACCAAGGTGCAAAACCCATGAAATAACCCAATAAAAAAAATCCCCAATTCAAAGCCCTAACCCTAACAACCAAAACCGTGTGCAATCCAAGTGACAACTCCAAATATAAACATAACACCACACCCATTAAAGAACATAAACAAGAGAGATATTAATTGAAAGGCGCAAAACTCAAGAGACCAACTAATCGGAAAAATCTCCAATTCAAAAACTTAACCCTTACACCCAAACCCCGATTCCAATAATGTCATAGAATTTTAGCACATACACACTTTAGGAGTAGGATTACCTTCAATAGACACCGAACCAATGTCGGGAATCCTCAAACGCAAATTGAAATCTGAGATAGACCACCACCATGCGAAAGTACGAACGTGGGTTAAATTGAACACCTCGCAATTAATCAGTCACTTTGGAAGAAGAAAAAGAAAAATCCATCTTAAAGTTACCTGAATCAGTGCGCGTCGACGAAATTTTTAAGAAGTTAGGGTTTCGCCAAATTTTTGCCAAGATTGTTTTTCCTGCTGGGATTTTCAGATGAAATTGTGAAAATGCCTACAAGAAATGGTGTTACGATACGTTCTGTAATTGCTATTGTAACTTAAGATTTGTCAAACACACTTTAAAAAAGTACTAAAACGTTTTAAACTTTGAAGGGAATTTATGTCATTGGACTAACTTAGATTTTAGGTGTCAAAAGTGAGATAATATAATCTTAAGAGGGGAGGGAGGGGGAGGGTAGCGATTATAATATATGGTATTAGCTGCTATAAGACTGAGTTAGGACACTTTTCAAAAAGCAGGAAAAACGAATTGCACGAACAATGCGGGTTACTAAGTGAAATAAAACTTATTGTTTCTCAAGTGCTATATAGTTGAGTTCCCAACATATTCAACTAGAAATTACATAAGTTGTACAATGGCAAGGTTGTGAATCAAAGATCAATATTACCTTAAACAATTTGTTCAGCTCTAAAAATCGTCTTGGGTTATTTGCGCACAAAGAACTACATGAATCGTAAAAAGGTAAATGGGTTTAAGTGAAATCAATTGAGATTATAACCCAACTTCCAGAAATTGTAGGAGTCGAGCAGTTGAATCCCTCGTATGTTCAAGAAGATAATTCTGGAATATTAAGTGTTTGGCGAGGATACAGTAGTAAATTGACGAGGCATTGGAAAAAAGAAGATTTTTTATGAGGTTTAATGACAACTGGAAAGGGGATTTGGGGGGATTGTTAATCAAGATTCGAGGGGTAGAACCGATTAATATCGATCAGTTTAGAGTTATGAATAAAAATGCCAATGGAAGATAGACATGGATTATGTGAGTTATCTCAACTAATGTCGGGAAGCAAACGACTTCTTAGAGTTCAACCAAATGAAATATGTGAGTTTTTATCGATAAAGTTTACTAGTTCGCCCAACTAACAATTTTGGTTGCATACTGAATCTAGTCGTATTTTTTGCCTATCAAGGTGGTAGATATCGATTTTTTGGAGCTCTGGCACTTCAAAAATTTCTCAAAATTTGATATGTCTATTGCACATCACCAAGGTTTATTGTATCCGAATTTTCTTCATTTAACGCAAAAACAAAATGAAAAATAGCATCTTTAATGTGAAAGAAGCCAATTTTAAGTCTTAATAAACTTCTAGTCTAACTTTGATGGGTACTAGTGCTTGAAAGTGGATTTCTTAATTCGGTTAGCTAGTGCAGTTGGGCAAATGTTATTTTATGTTGCAAGTGTGTGTCTAGCATGTGTAAATGCTGGTTTGAGAGATGAAACTCAAGGCACTTTGTTGGTTACTCTGTGGGGGTGGGGAGTAACACTTAAAGGTTGATGATTTTCCATAGTTTCATTTTTTATTAGCATGTACTAAGTCATAGCAACCAATAGATCTAACAATTCATGGTTCGGCATGTACTGGTACCAACACTGCGCTTAGCAAATCAGAGCAAGTTGTAGCTAATAGTCGAGTAGCCACGTTAAACAACGTGCCAATTTGAACTCACAGTAGGCATTTTGTCGATGATTATAGGCATCCGTTTTATAGTGTACATTCCGACTTTGTAGGCACATGAGGTTGGTTCTAGTCATACTACGTGTAACTCAAATTAAATTGGATGGTCAAACAGTAAGCGAATACGACTTAGAGCATAAATATTATTGTAATCAATTGGCAATCCCAACACATAAACTTTAAAAAATGACATATAAGAGAAGTATAAAATTCGAAAACACGAGTGTATTACGAAAGAAAGTATGAAATACACCAAGATTAAGAAAAAAATTCATTTTTTTTTAATAAAATAAGAATGAAGATATAATGTAAAAGAACTTTTATATAGAACTCATCAAATCTAATGCAAGAAGAAATATGATTCTAATTGGTGACAACTATCCTAATAGAAGTGGAAATAAACCCTACTTATAAAATAAGTTACTAAACCTGCACAACAAGACTAATTTCCCTCTCAACTTTATTAAATTGAGATTTTCAGGTTTAGAACACATGCAAGGGGTCGATTTGATACATTATGGGTCAACACAGATCACTGAGTCAAAATTTATGGCTATTTATGAAGCCCATGTTTATCTAGCTTTTCGTCAAATTATAAGGCTCTTACTCTTTACATGTGAAGTTTGATACTACCGAAAGTTTAACTACATGTGAAGTTTGGATACTACCGCATAACTGCAAGGTAATGCTTGACAAAAAGTCTTGGTCCTCGACTAAAGTAAACAAATACTCATTCGTAAAGTTCATTTTTATCCCACACGGTTAGCCTAGTTGACGAGATTTATAGGTTATTTTGTCAATTTGCAAGTTTATTTGATGCACACACAATGGAATGTGTGCGAGTTTCCACGTCATTATAATAGAATCATTCGCAAAGTTTGAATACTATATAACTACAAGCTTTTCTGAAGTGGTGCAATTGACGATCCATATTTAATACAAATTTATGTTTTTTTTCTTCTGAAATATAAGAAATAACCACCCCCTTCACTCCATCACATCACAACTGTGTACTGGTAGAGTCATAGAAGTTATTCAATGTCAACAATACAATGATTGCATGAAATAATTTTTCCGTGTGGTGAAAGTGTTGGAGTTAGTGGTCGACGATTCTAAGTCAGAAGGCGGCGTATTAGGTAATTTGTGAAGTCATCAAGTTGGGGTGTGGAGATAATAAAAGGGAAAAAATCACTTTTCATACCTTAACTTAGATCTTATCTAACTTTGGTACCATAAGTTGACATTCATCAAATTTGGTACCCCAAGTTGGCACCTTGACCAAATTTCGGTACCCAAGCGGTGGTTCCACCAAATTGCCGCTCCTTAGAGCCTACGTGTCTTCCCGTTGACCAAAAAATTGGGAATTTTGACCTGAGAGGTCCACGTGCCTGCCAACATGGAAAAATAAATTTAAAATTTATATGTGTTAATAATAATTTGATTAAATAAGCTTTTATATTTATATCACTAAATTATATATTTTTAATTCAAAAAATATTAATATTCCTAAAACCTATTTAGTCAATTCTTAAAATTTATATTCTTAAAAAAATAAATTAAATCTCAGTATTATTTATTTCTAAAAAATATAAAAACTAATATTAATTCTTTTTAAAAAACCTTTTTACTCTTCTTCCCCAGATTCCCCAACCCCCCCCCCCCCCCAAACCACCCGCCTCCAACACCCCCCCCCCCACCACTACCTCACCACAACCCCACCCTTCCACTCCACAAAACCGAAACGCACACCACCGATTCGAACCCAACTGTCAAGACCACAAAACTCGCATATCCTCCGACGAGGTTCACTCCATTACCGATGTCCTTCGCCGCCGTCACCCCCTCCTCTGGAAATCCCTCAACCACAACGGCAGCACGGTGTATGTCGACGACCAGATATCTAAGCTCGAAGAGAAGCATTTGTAATAGTGAATGATGGATGATGAATTTGTCCTTCTCCGTCGAATCCGCTGTCATATGCCATGGTGAAAAATGCAAACGAGACGGTGAAGTTGCCGGAGGTAACGAAAAAGAAAAACGACGAAGTACACAGCGGCGGGGTGGGTGGTGACGTGGTGCAACGGCTATGGAGCTGTGGAGTTGGGGAGAGTTTGAAGAAGATGATGATTTATTTAATTAGAAATTAATATTATACAATTATGTTATTATTTAGTTAAGATTTTATTTATAATGATGATTACTTTAAATTTTGCTCAAATGATGATAAAGTTTCTTGTAAGATTTTCTTTTCACAAACATTACAACTAACTGTAACAAAATTAGCAAAGAGACAAAAATGAAATGAATTAATTATTTAAAAATTGATTACTTTATTTTAACATCTAAAATCTAAATAAATTGTGTAGAGTTAATTAATTCTTGTAGAGAATTTAAATATAAATTTTTAAGAAGTAAGTAACTAATTGTCATGGATTTAAACATAGTTTTTAAGATTTTCTTTAATAATATAAACACATTTTTTTAAGAGTTAATGATTTTATTTTAAAGATATAAATATTAGTATATGAGTTTTTATTTAATTTTGATTTTTTTAATTCCATGTCGAGGGTCACGTGGAAGTTTCAGGTCAAAATCCCCAATTTTTTGGTCAACGACGTGCCACATAGGATCTAAAGAGCGGCGATTTGGTGGCACCACCGCAGGGGTACTGAAATTCGGTTAAGTTGCCAACTTGGGGTACCAAAGTTGATAGGTGACAACTTATGGTATCAAAGTTGGACAAGTGCCAAGTTAAGTTATGAAGTGTGATTTTTTCCCATAATAAAACTAAGGCATATATATATATATATATATATATCGAGGATCAAATAATAATAATAATTTCAGCCTGTTATCACTTTATTTATTTTATGGTTTAGTCTAGTCTAGTCGAGCTGTTGTTACCCTCGCTTTTTATTTTATTTACCGGGAAAACTCCTCCGCCATAAATGGATCCACAAACTCCGATTGCGGCATCTGAGAAGACGTCGTCATCATCAACATCATCATCGTCGTACCATCGGCCATCTACTTCTCGCACAATATACAGTGACCGATTTATCCCCAGCCGGTCTTCTTCCAATTTTGCCCTCTTCAACCTCCCCCCCAACCATGATTATGATTCCTCTGCCTACACTAGCGTTCTCAAAGCTGCTCTCTTCGGACCCCAATCCCTCAACCCACCCACATTCACCACACCCGATACTAATAACAACAACAACAACAACAACAAATCTCCTCCTCCTGCTCCTCCTACTCCTCCTCCTCCTCTCAATTCCAATATTTTCAAGTACAAGTCCGAAACCCGGCAATCTTTCCCTTCTCTTTTCCCTATCGGCTTCCACCACGACGACGACGATCACCTTCTTGGTGGGCTTTCCCCTCATACCCCAATCAAAGCTCCTAGAAAAGTTCCCAGATCTCCCTACAAGGTATTATTGTAATTTATGATGCATATCTTGTCATTGTTAATTTATTATTATTGATTGCATCTCATCTCATGGTTTCAGGTGTTGGATGCCCCTGCTTTGCAAGATGATTTTTATCTCAACCTTGTAGACTGGTCTTCCCACAATGTGCTCGCCGTTGGACTAGGCAACTGTGTTTATTTATGGCATGCTTCTAGCAGCAAGGTTGTCAAATTGTGTGACTTGGGCACTGATGACACTCATGACACTGTCTGTTCTGTTGCTTGGGCGCATCGTGGTACTGGTACGCATCTTGCTATTGGGACTAGCAATGGCAAACTCCAGGTTTACTCTCAATCCCATCCCCTCTTTTCTACATATGTTAAAATTGATTGGTCTTTAACCTTCTTAAGTCTTTCAGTTATGGGATGCCTCTCGTTGCAAGAGAATAAGAACTATGGAGGGTCATCGACTACGAGTTGGTGCCCTGGCCTGGAGTTCATCTATGTTATCTTCTGGAAGCCGAGATAAGAGTATTCTTCAGCGTGACATACGAGCTCAGGAGGACTACGTAAGCAAGCTAAATGGACATAAATCAGAGGTTAGGCACTTTCTGAGTTCGCCTTAAAAAAATTGCCTTTCCTAGTTTGCACTAACTATTTGGTTAAATGATTATAAGCTGCATAATTCAGGATTGTTCTTGAAAGGTTTTCTTCATGTAAGTTTTTTTTCTGGACTGAATGTAGTAGCATGCCTTTTGTGGTTAGGTTTGTGGATTGAAGTGGTCTTACGACAACCGTGAATTAGCATCTGGTGGAAATGATAATCGAGTAAGGAGTTACTTTACCCTTATTCACAGGTCTATTGATACTAAATCTTGATTTAATCTCGTTCGTGACTTGTGACTATGAGATTTGTCTTTTTCTTTGGCAGCTTTTCGTATGGAACCAACATTCAACTCAACCTGTGCTAAAATACTCTGAACACACGGCCGCTGTAAAAGCTATTGCATGGTCACCCCATCTTCATGGACTCCTTGCTTCTGGAGGTGGTACAGCTGATCGATGCATCCGTTTTTGGAATACCACTACCAACTCGCATCTCAGTAGTATGGATACTGGAAGCCAGGTTAATCTTCTTGTATTATTTACATCCAGTCCTTTCCATTGCTTAGTTTTATTAACATCCAGTTTTGGTTTAAAAAAATGCTAGTTGCATATATATCCCGAAATATTGGTTCACTTTTGGATCAATTAATCTTTTTATAATATATATGTTTGTGTGTGTGCGTGTGTAGTTTCTTATGTTGGTAATTTACTAAAAGGTATATTAGACCGTTAAATTTTTTATGGTAGCCTGACTAAAAATTTATGGCAGGTGTGCAATCTTGTGTGGTCAAAAAATGTAAATGAACTTGTGAGCACACATGGTTACTCTCAAAACCAAATTATCGTGTGGAGATATCCTACAATGTCGAAGGTATGAACTAGCATGGCGAGAAAGCTTCAAGATTTATTATTTTTCTTAATACGCTATCATGTTTTCATCTAATATTGTGACTTGTTTTCTTTGTTATTGTAGTTGGCAACTCTCACTGGGCATACATACAGGGTACTTTACCTTTCCATTTCACCAGATGGACAGGTACTTTAATCATGACAATGTCCTAATTATTTTTCTGGAAATTTTTCCACTGGAACTCTGAAGAGCTATTTTTCTCGGATTCTACATTTTTCTTCATATATATATAATTCTCTTTATTTTGGCAGACAATTGTGACAGGAGCAGGAGATGAAACACTTCGGTTTTGGAATGTTTTCCCTTCTCCTAAATCTCAGGTGATTATTTTTACTTCACTGCGTTCAAGTTTACTAGTTTACGCTGTCGTAATTTAAGATCATCTTTGCTAGTCTTCATGCACGTGCTCACCAATGACAATTTGTTAAAAATCTGTGGTTTTCAAAACTTTTACTATCTTCATCCAGATTCAATGACGTTGATTCCATAGCAACTTTTCATGTAGGGTTAATTATGAGCCACTCCTTCACCTCCGATGAAAAACATCCTCTCACATTTAATAAATTTGAAAAACGTTCGTCTTATATCAATGTAGCCTAAAACAGGACGTGCTAGTGATATTTCAGTTGGGCTCATGATTATGATTCTATTTCAGCAAATTGTTTAATAAAAGGTTTCAGCTTTTTGCACTACTGTCTCATTACGGCAATAGCTAGAATAGTTTGGTTGCACTACAGTCTCATTACTGCTTTAGCTAGAATAATTTGGTTTATAGATGACTGTTTTGTTCTATTTTCATTTGTAATGTGTTCTTTTTCTCCCTGATATCAAATTTTAAGGCCCCATGTCAGAACTCAGTCAAAAAGCATTACATTCTCTCAATTTTATTTTAGTTGTAGTTGTGGGTAAAGCTTGTTATGTCTAATGAACGGCACATGCCTCCTACTGTGTAGAACACTGAGAGTGAAATTGGAGCTTCATCCCTTGGAAGAACTCACATTCGGTGATCTGGAAAACATTACACTTTGCACTTCATCGACGTTATTGGTTTTTGTTGATATGCTCGCCAGAAAAATCATCTTCTACCGTGTGGAATAGTCATGCTGGCTCATAAATTGATCTGGATACAATTTGCATAAGTCACCAACAGAAGTTGATTGTTCTCGCAATCTTGCAACTTGGTGAATATCAGTGTGTCATTCTTGGATGGTAATGAGAAATTGTATAGTGGGAAATTGTTATTTAATGCTCGATAGCATCTCCCCTGTAAGTAGAGAGTAGAGATAGGTTACGGTTATGGAATCAATCAAACACTTACTGGTTCCTGAACATATGCAAATATGCACCATTCCATAATGAGTAAATTTGTTATTTGAGTTATATGCAAAAAGCTACTCCTGTGTTATACATACTTGGCACAACAAATTCTGTTATTTCTATTAAACAAGTGTCACAAGTCAATGCCAAAACCCTCACCCAGAACCCACCACCTCTTCGGCATTTGACTTCTGAGAAGGCACTAGTTATTATTAAGTCAATTGAGTTAGGATGGACCAATGTTTCTAGAAGGGTTAGGCGTAAGTCGGGCCGTTTAATGTACCCAGAAGAGGAGCGTAAGTCTGGGGGCGTGGGTGATATTTTATTTGTAAAAAACTGAAATACAAATAAATAGTAAATAAAAGCATAGAGATTATTTTTGAAGAAAATCTAAAGCCTAAATTAAGTAAATATGCCTAAACAATATAAAATCACATCACAATTATAAGTGTAATGTACAATTATAAAAACCCAAATTAACAAGTAAATCAACTGAAAATTTCATTTGAAAATTAACTTTAGATAATGGTGTTGTTCTTTAATATCATTACGAGAAATCATGTGGGGAAGACAAATATAATTTATAAAGTATAAAGAATATGAAAAGAGAGCGGACATGTCCAGAGCAAATGCCTAGTTACGGAGCAATATATTGTTTAGTTTACTATAATGTTACCTCCTAGTCATCTAGCTCACTATTCATTTTCCTTTCCAAGTCTTTACTTGCTTTAATGTAAAATTAAACCAGTGAATATCATGCTTACTTAACTAAGGAATTTTTACAGCATAAATTATGACCGATTAAGCTAGCGGTAATTAAATTGGTTGAAAGCCACAAACCGTCCTTGCTTGTGTTCTTGTAGCTCGTTTTTCTCTCTTTGAGTAGATTCTCAGGTCTGATCTTGGCTCTTTAGGTTGCTTTGTTTATCTCTGTTTGTGCTTTGCATGTGCTTGTGTAGGACCTAGTGTTTTCTTCCCGTATGTGCTTTGCCTTTGTTTTATGTATTTGTCTTTTGTCTCTCCTTTATTCTTTTCTTTTCCTGGTCCTATATGGTGCAATGAATGACCCCATTAAAGAAATCATCCATCTCACTTGAAAGTTAGATTGTGCAACTGATCCCCTAGACACTTTTTCTAATTCATCTTCCACTTGGGCACTTATTACCCTCATTATATCCGATAAACCCGCCAATACTTTCGTTGCTAAGAACTTTTTTCTTCGTATCTGGAACTGTAGAAGAGAAGTTACTACAAACGTCCTTCAACAAAACAGCATTGCCTTTGTCTTTCGTGATCGTGCAGATCTACGGCGAATACTGAACCTCAATCCCTGGAGGTTCAACGGCAACATTGTCAACCTCCGAGAGTGGTCA
Source organism: Linaria vulgaris (assembly GCA_948329865.1). Classification (NCBI taxonomy): domain Eukaryota; kingdom Viridiplantae; phylum Streptophyta; class Magnoliopsida; order Lamiales; family Plantaginaceae; genus Linaria; species Linaria vulgaris. The sequence continues at coordinate 53,424,025 of OX415249.1, read as the reverse complement.
GACGCAATAGTGTGGTAGGAAGTCGATCTCTCCAAAGTTAACTTCTGGATCCAAGTATCCCGCCTCCCAGCTACTATAACCAACCTTGAAACGGCCATTGAAATCAGGAACAAGGTTGGAGTTTTTCTTGAAGCAGATTTGCCGTCAACAACATCGGACGAAGATAAGTGGCGTAAAGCGCTACGAATCAGAGTGAAAATCGATCCTAAATTCCCTTTAGTTGACGAGGTAGTGGTTGCTAGACCCAAGAAAGAGGTCATCAGAGTCGACATTCGGTTAGAGAAGCTAGAGGAGTTTTGCTACGCGTGCGGTAAACTCGGTCACAAAAACGAGCAGTGTAACTCATATCTTCTAGGCCTCACCCCAGACTCGAAAATCTTTCCTTTTGGCCCATGGCTCAGAGCTGATAACTTCCCTAAATCCTCCATAAAAAGGGTGAGTTTCGTCTGAATCACGTGGAACTCGGCCAAGAAACCGAGTCAATTGCCCAAAACTCGGTGAGTCCGCCCACTGAGTTACCTGTCCCTGAAACACCTTTTTCGAACACGGATCCCATTGAAATTGATCCAACGACCCAGATCCTTTCTGATCCTACTCAGCATATTACATCAGTGTCAACTCTACAGGAGAGTCACGTCACTCTCACGTGCTCTGGCTCAAAAATCAGTTCTCTTATCCAAGATCTTGCCGCCCCACTTGCTAATCTTGACTCCCTTGACCTAATTAAAAATCTTACCATCTCCCAAACTTTCAAATCGGCCTAATATCCTTCCCCCAACCCCATCCATTTATCCCTTAAAAGAACTAGGCCACAAGACCTCTTTGAAGAAAATCTCCCAAGGCCCAAATTTCCCGCTGCTAACTTTGGAGCAACAAGAAGGCCCATAAACTTCTTTCGGCCCACTATCAAAAATAACCCACCAGTTCCAAATAACCCACCCGCCCCAGTTACCCACACCATATCCCCACCAGCTCTCTCTCAAATTAACAACACTTTCTCCCAAACCGACAGCTCAAATTATCCTCCTAGCTCACTCTCAGCCGATTCTCAGTCCGCCTTAACCTCTAGCTTACGGGAGCCACCGCCAGAATCATGAAAGTAATCGCTTGGAATTGTCAGGGTCTCGGCAAGCCGAATGCAGTGGTGGCCCTCAAGGGTTTGTTGAAGGACTTTGCACCTAACATTATCTTCCTCAGTGAGGTCAAAAAAAAAAAAACCAAATTTGTTATTCGCACTCTCGCCATAACTTCTCTTCCCAACCACAATTTTTTCCACCAGTTGGTCTTGGCGGAGGTCTTCTGTTTGCATGGTCCCCCTCTCTATCTATCTCTATTTTATTTTCCTCTTACTGGAATATCTCTGTGTCTGTGAAATTTGGTCTTAACCCTCCTTGGTATTTTTTTTCTGGTATTTATTGTCCCCTTGTTAATGTTATTAAGCATGTGTTTGGGATCAATTGAACTCTCTATCTAATGTTTGTGTGGGGCAGTGGTTTATTATGGGTGATTTCAACGACATCCTGTTTTCAATCCAAGAAACAATGGGATCGTCTTTTCCCGCCCTTTGCATGATTCTTTTAACTCTAGGCTTCTAAAAATTGGCATGTCTGATATGGGCTTTAAAGGTCTAACCTTTACCTCGAATAATCATAGATTTGGCGAAGCTAATATTCGTAAACGCCTTGACAGGGGAGTTGCCAATACTGATTGGAACATCATGTTCCCCAATGCTAGTATTACTAATCTCCCAGTTATTGGCTCTGATCACTCCCCCATTTTGTTGTGCACGAATTCTTTTTCCCTCTCGGGCAAAAAAACCTTTTCGTTTTGAACTCATGTGGCTTGATCACCCTACTTGTGTTGAGGTTGTTAAAAAAGCATGTTATGTTAACCCCTCTGGGTCCAGACAATTTTTGTTATCCTCTAAGCTCTCGAACACGAAAAAAACCCTCAAAACTTGGAACCAATAAATTTTTGGCCACTGCCAGTCTAAAGCTAAAGCACTTAAGAGTCAAATAGGAGCCCTCCAGAGTCTTGATCAGACCACTGTTAATTGTACTGAAGAGAGAAGATTGTCAGCAGAATTGAAATCCACCGGGTTAACAGAACATGCTTTTTTAACACCTCTTCACAAGTAGCGTGGATTCTAAAGTTAAAGTTAGCTAAAGTTAAATGGATGTCTGATGGGGATTCTAATTCCAAGTTTTTCCACTTAACAACTATTTTTCATGCTAGAAATAATAGAATCCACTTCTTAAAAAAAAGCTGATGGAAAATTTGTTTTTGACTGGAAGGGAATTGGCCAATGTGTTTCAGATTACTATAAATATCTTTTTTGTACTAACATTGTGGATGCAGGTTCCATCCTTATCCAGAAGACATTGAAAATCTGTTTCCTAATGCTATTACAGGTGATGATAACTCAAGGCTGTGCCTGATGCCTTCCCCTAAAGAAATCAAACAAGTGGTCTTTGAAATGAATTCCATGAAAGCCCTGGACCAGATGGATTCTCCCCTGGCTTCTTCAAACACTTCTGGACTACTACTGGTAAAGATGTTGGTAAGGCAGTTAATGAGTTTTTCAAAGAAGGTAAACTTCTCAAAGCTTGTAACCATTGTTTCATTACCCTCATCCCCAAAAATGAGAATGCTTCTAAGGTGGAAAATTATAGGCCTATTAGTCTATGTAATGTAACACTTAAAATCATCTCTAAGCTTCTTGCAAATAGGCTTAAATTGATTCTGGAAAAGTGCATTAGTCCCAATCAGTTAGCCTTTGTTTCTGGTAGGGATATGAGTGACAATTATATCATTTCTAATGAAATCATGAATTATATTGCTAGAAAAAAGGGCTCTAAAGGGGTCGTGGCCCTCGAGATGGATCTTTCTAAAGCTTATGATAGAGTTGAATGGAGTTTGCTATTTCAAATTTTGAAAAACTTGGGAGTGTGTCTTAAATTTATCTCCTGGATATCAGAGTGTGTCACCCCATGCAGTTTCTCTTTTATTATTAATGGGGCATCTTTCGGTTATATTCTCCCTACTAGGGGTTTGAGGCATGGGGGACCCCCTTTCCCCTTAACTATTTCTTTTCTACACTGAACTGCTCTCTAGAATGCTCCACAAAGCTGAATCTGATTCCCTTTTTAAAGGGATTAAAATTTCTAGGCACTCTCTTACTTTTTCCCATACTTTGTTTGCTGATGATCTAACTTTGGTTTGTAGAGCTGATCTGGTGGATGTTGCCATTGTGGACCAAAGTCTAGAGAAATGCCCTATCTTCCCAACTCATTAACAAGACAAAGTCGTTTGTCCATTTCATCCAAATGTGGACAGCCGCCTCTCTCACTCTTTGCTTGGCTTACTTAATCTCAATATGTGTGATCATAAGGCTAAGCACCTTGGTCAGTTTTTTTGCAAACCCAAATCTAAGTCTTTGGTATTCAGTGATCTGGTCTCCAAAGTGGCAAACAAAGTCTCTAGCTGGAAAGACTCTAATCTCCCTCAAGCTAGCAAAGAGGTTTTAATTCTAGCTGTTGCTCAAGTCTTGCATTTTCACTTTATGCAAACTTGCTTGCTCCATAAATCTATATGTGCTAAAATAGATAAACTATGTATGAGATTCTGGTGGGGAGTGAATAAGAATAATAATGTGTTTGCTCTTAAATCATGGGAGAGATTATGCCTCCCTAAATGTGAGGGTGGTTTGGGTTTTAAAAAGATGGAGGACTTTAATACTGCACTTCTTACTAAGAAAGCTTGGAATCTTATTGTGGCTAAACATAAAAATTGGGTTAAGTTTCTTTCTTTTAAGTATCTTTCTAACTCTTATTTTTTTGTTCCTCCACGCCTCCATGCCAATGCCTCATGGTTCTGGAAGGATGTGTGGAAGTGCAGGGACTTTGTGATGCAAGGAGCATGCATGAAAGTGAGCTCAAAATCTAAGGTCCTTGTCTGGGACTCCCCTTGGATCCCCTGCCTTGAGGGCCACAAACCTCTGCCTCTATTGAATTCTATTGTTCAGCCTTCTACTGTCAGAGTAGTTGGTGACCTTGTTTCTTCATCAGGAGACACATGGAACTTGGGACTTATTTGTCAGCTGTTTGACTCGGCAACTTCCATAGCTATTGCAAAAACCGAGTTCTGTGATTCTCCTCATGATGGAGAGTTCTTCTGGACCCTCTACTCGTCAGGGGTCCTCTCCTCTTAAGCCGCCTACAAGCTGATCTCTAAATCAGTCTTACCATATGCAGATGATAATATTTGGAAGAATTTATGGTCTTCGGGTCTCCATAATCTCCTTGAAATGTTTCTTTGGAAAACCCTTCATGATATCCTACCTACTACATGTAAACTGAATTCTAGATTCCCAATGCATGATCTTAATTGCAATATATGCCATCAGTCCTTGGAATCAATGGATCATTTATTTTTGGAGTGTCCCTTGATTAGTTCTCTTTGTTTTGCACCTAAATGGAGTGTCGGGCTTGATCTTATCCCTTTTGATGATTTATTTTTGTGGATCAGATCTTTGTTGGATATAAATGCTTCTTTTTTTCTATCTTGTTCTGATAGAGAAGAGTTTCTTACTTTCTTTGTCTGTGCTATGGATTATGTCAGGAAGTGTAGAAATAGAATCATTTTTTATGGTGTCTTTCCCTCCTCTGTGCAGATGTTGAAAGCTATTGTGACCCGATCCAGTGAGCATACTAAGTTTAATTATCCCAAAAGTTGGCTAGGAGGGCCCAGAATATCAGTAGCAAATGGAGACCCCCCCAACAAGCCTTTTCTCAAGATTAATGTTGATGTGGCCTTCGCCAATGGAAAAGCTACAGTTGCAGGAGTGTGCCGCAACCACAATGGTTCAATTGTCTTCACCTTTGCTCATGGCAAGTATGCTCAAGACTCTCTAGTTGCAGAAGCGTTTGCAATTCTTCAAGCGTGTTTCTGGAGTAACGCACTTAAGCTCAAGAAAGTGTGTATTGAATCGGACTGTTTCAGGGTGGTAACCTTTCTTAACAACGCTACACTTTCCCCAAATTGGTCGATTGCCTCTAGTATTCAAGACTCCCGCAAGTTTTGGTCTAACCATCCGAAGTGGTTATTCTCTTTTGTTCATCGCAATTGTAATGAAGCTGCCCATAACTTAGCCCGTTGGGCATCGAGCGCACCTTTTGTTGGTCCCATTCCCCCCGAAGTCCTCCCATCCAATGTGTTTTGCGATGGAGTCTTCCCTCTGTTAGATTCTTTGTTCGTGTAGGCATGTGTTTAATTGCCTTTCTTATTTATCTATAAAAAAATGTAAAATTAAACTACCCGCAGAAGTATCATCATCTATCAAAACATGAATCGAATCTTTCCTCAAATAAGAAGTTAAAAATATATTCTCTCTCCAAACTTCAGAAAAAAAAAAAATTTACAATATACCCTTAGAAAAAAAAAATCACACTTAACAGAGCTATTCTATAACAACTTTTCCACCGGTTCTTTTTTTCCTTTATGGTCAATTCAATGTTTCAAATAAGACAGTTTTTTTTTTTAATGTTTTGAGTTTTAATTCATTTTTGAAAATAAGCTAAACTACTCGGATATTTGGTATTTAAAGCTTTAATTTATGTATTAAATCCTCTTGTCTCTCTCTTTATGAGGGTTTAGGTCTCTTCACGAGAAGAATGCAACACCTGGTAAGGCCCCGTCGATCTTTGCATGACTTCTTTACCTAGAGAGAACGACGAGGATTCTGATTCTTTTTGGTTCTCTTGGGATTTATCTGCCCCGCGATTCGCTGATTTGATAACATCTTTCTCATCTTCTTTTTTAGGGCTTGTCGACTCTTTTTCGTTTTCTCGTATAATGTGTTTCTTGATCCCTTCCATTATGCTTTCACAATTGGCGATCCACAACTATTATGCGTCTAGGGTTTTGCATTTATCTGTAAGGCATTGTGTACGTGTATAGTTTTTATGATATATGCAATAATAAGCTACGCCTATGTGTTTGCAAGTGCACAATCATGTAATAAGAAAATAAAATAAAAATTAGGCGCCAAGTATCGAGTCCCAATAGAGTGATTGATTAATATCTAATATCAACTTAATTGCAAGACGTGAACAATGAATGATCTATTAAACTACTTCTAAATTAATGCTACCTACTTAATTGAATGTAAACTAATTTAGAAGACTAAATTGAAGAAGATTACTCGATGGTTGTTTTTGTAGTAAAGCAGATTAATGACAAATGCGTTTATAGATCGCTTTCACTATAGAATCACTTATTCATAGACAAACCAACCATGCTTCTTTAATATATTGAGCCTTGTTGGGCTCTGACGTGTTCAATGGATTCTGGATTTGTGACCTATAGTCAGAATTATCCGCACAAATAAATTATTAAGTCTGTAATTGCCTAAAACGTTAGCTAGGACAACTTGTTTGTCACTCGTTTTAGAAGAGAGATTAAGTTTGTAATCCAATTTACCATCTCATAGTGTTATCTAAACTTATTAGTAAAGATGTGTATTTGAGTGATCTAGGTATTGTGCATGAATTCAACGTTAGCTAATCACGTTCACAAAGTCGGTTCTTACATGCAGAGTCTAACATCACTACTTTGACTTCTTAGAAATCCACATTAGTTAATCCTAGCAAGCATCATACAAAATAAATTACTCTAAATGCGTCGTTACTCAAACTATACTCAAGAAAATCAAATAGACATATTCCTAAATATAAGTTACTCCATACTTCAAACACTGAGTAGTGTAGCTACTCATAATCTATAGTTCAACAGTAAATAAAGAATTAGACAACATAGTAAAAGATAAAAGATTCAAAAAACCCCTTGGATCAACTTGAACTTCAATCCTTTCAATCATCACATCTCATTTGCTTTCTCTCCTTCTTCACAATTCTTGTCTCGTCCGATCTACGTGCGTTGAAGCAGCTCAAACAAAAAAAAAGTCTGATCAGGTCAAGATTTGCAAGGGGAGCGTTCAACGAATTTATTTTTTATCGGTTGGAATCCAAATAGGTGAAAATTTGTCAAATAGATCCAAATTTAATAGCATCAGATAGACCAAATAGATCAAGATTGAATAGTTTGAAATAGGCCAAATACTATATAACTTGAAATAGGCTAACTATACCGAAACTAAATAGTTCAAAATATGTCCGAATAGGTCAAACATGGACAAGTCGGAAGTTTGGCATATGAAGGGGCGATAGCATTTTCATTATTCTTGTTGGACCTCTTTCTATATTCTCCCTCCTTCATTCAATTGCACTTTTCATTATGGAAGCTCTAAACCAAATATGTCCAACCAGATATGTCATACAAAAAAGATCAAACATTATATTTCAATTTATTTCATGATTTTCGACCTATGCTTTATAAGAATTGTGAAAATAAATTTCATCTTCTTTATTTTTAGTTAATTTATGTATTCTTCCTTTTCATGTAGTTTGTTTTTGTTCTTTTCTTTTCTTTTCTTTTGTTTTCTTTTTTTGTGAAAGGTGGTGTTCGAGATTCTCGGTTTTGGTGCCATAATCATCATCTAGATGTGAGGCGAGTGCACAACAATATAATTTAGAGCCTTGCCGTGATGTATCACACTGCCAAACTCCTATGCGGCGCATGGTAGCATTCTCTCTCCTCCTCGGTGCAAGCCAATCCATAATAGCGATAAAGCATGATTGTTTCTAGGCATAGATCCTTTTTTATCTCCCAAATTCAACTTCACCACTATGTGAGGGTGCACCACCACTTAACCAGTTTCTTGAGAAGATTCGCGGTTTGGAGGAATAAGATGACTTAATTTTCCATAACTAGGAGCGATATAACATTTATCCAATGTTACTTCACATAGGAGTTGTCTTTGTGCAACAAATCTAAAATTCTCCTGTATGGGAGTATTGTCAACTATCAACCGATAAGTTGTAACTTACCAATGAGCATGATAGACTTGTGTTCTTTTGACACCACCTTGCCTGGAGTAGACCTTCAGTCTTGATCAGTCTTTGGCATTATTATCTAATCTATCATGAACTCATCAAACTCCTAATGGGGGCCTTCTTGATAATTCTTTACTAATCTGTTGTGCGGTAATATTTGAAAAATGTGTCTAATCTTGGTTGGACAAGTCTCAAGAATAATTACCTTGCCTCTGAGTCTTCTGAAGAGTAGACAAGATAAATCCAATCCTCTATAGGATTAGGATCCTTTCTTTGCTCCTCTCTACTTCCTAAGAGCGCTTTCATCCTTTATTCAAATTCATGAAGGATAACACAGATCTTTCCAAGGTTGAGATCCTCAAAGTTCTTAGATGTCAAAATCTCTTCATCAATTTCCTCAAAATCAACGGGGAGTCATTAGAGAAGTTTTAAATTAGGTTTTTTTCTTTGTACGGATCTCCATATAATGCAACCATTTTTCCAATATGATTATCCACCTTCTCCAGTCATGATCTCGTTGAATTCTTCATCGATTAGATGAAGTTCTTAGGCAATGAATGTTGCTATCATTTTGAAGATGTTTTCAGGACTACGCCACTCGTCTTGTGTTGATCGACATCTTATCATCAATCGTAATTATTCCAAATGAACCTTGTTGAAATATTATATTATTCCAGAGAATGAATCCGATAACTCATTTCACGTTCTATGTCCACAACTATTATTCTTTTCATCCTGATTGTCGTCTCCAGCCTTTGGAAATACATCGTATGCTCTTTCATTAGTAGCTTCAATTCGTCATTACGAACAGATCTACCAATTTGCAAAGTTGAAACCTCAAATGAGAGGTGGTGGACTTTTGTTGGACCTTCTTATCCATGTAAACCAGAAATAGGTACCACTTGATCTTTCATGTGAAACTTTAGTACGTTAGCAACCTGCTATTGATGCCAAATTAGTTACCAAGTTTCTAATTATTCAAGTTTAGGTTGAGTTATAACTGAACGTAGAACATGCCTATAAAAGTAATGAGATTGAGATTTTAATTGGTTCAGATTAACCTAATCCACTAGGCCATGCTCAATTATGTTTTAAGTATAAGGTAGATGTAAATACAACTTGTGGAGTAATTCCAACCCAAACATGTATTCTGCTTACATTGCTTACGAGAACGCATTATTACCTCGTCTTGCAATCTCCTATCCCTTAATTAATAATGCAGACTTTCTACAAGTCTTTTGTTTTGGTTGTGCAAGCTTTCTACTCGTCTTTTGATGGTTTACTTATATCGACTTTTTTTAGACGCGGCTATGGTACGAATATGGTGGGTAAAAACTAAACTCCTCGCGATAACGTCTCGACAGCATAATAGTGCTCATTAAACTAGATTCTGAGGGATGGTTTTGATGAGAGGTGAGTAAAATATTTGTAGGACACGGTACATATCAAGAGTAAAACTCTTTTGGTGAGCGGCGGCCTCAACCTCAACTGATTTTGAATCATTGGACTTATAATAAATGCCAAGAAATTTATTTCCTTCTATAAGTTTGTAATGCACACATGTCTTTCTCATCGTCACTCGCACCTTAGTAGGCTAATGTGGTGATTATGTATTGTTGGTGTTCCATAATTATGATAGTGCAATAAAATTTGCACCAGAAAGACATATGACATCGTTTCACGCCATTACCTCTAAATTTATTTTTTGCGTAAAAGGTTGGGCCCATTGTTTCTCTTTATAAACCTTATCTCCTTGATGATCTCATATTGTAGTTTACCATTCCACTACAAACGTTGTTTACGATATAAGCTAGGGGCTCCCCTTGACAGTCTGTAAACAATTTAGCCTCTTACCAAAGGGAAACCATGATATTTAACTCACAAATACCAATTTCTAATCGCTAAAAAGCTACAGACAAGAGTTTTCCTTGCGAGGACTCGAACTTGTGCTAATCTTAACTCATAAGTCATCAACATGTGACCAAACATGGGATTCATCTGATTTACCCCCTCATGTTGTGCCACCTGCACTCACAGAAGGGTGAGCCCCTGGCACAACATCAGGGGGTATATCAGATGCTCCCCCAAACATGCCTCACAATTATTTTGTGCGACTTCGCTAACTTGGTGGCCCCACCATGTCAACCATCATATCTGGACATTTATGCATCTACAAGAAGGTTAACTTCGTTTAATTATCCTTAATCACCAATTCTATCCTTGTTCGCTCGGCAAACAAGTTCTCCCATCTTTGCCGTAGGTGATCTTTAGCCAATCATCTTTTCGATCATATCTACTTAGCATCTGCAAAGGCACTCATGACCTTGAAAGCTTAGTAACCATAGACATCATCATCGTATATGAGCTTCCAATGAGTATAAAAGACAAAGCAGTGTTGACGCCTTCACCTCATTTGTTCGCTATGTCATTATACTACACCTCTTTATGGGTGCACAAGCTAAATAGATATTGCACTTACTTGTTTTTCCTAACAACCTACGAGAAGAAGTATTTGCATGTTTAACTTGCATTTTGTTCCCTGTCCTTGCCCTCTATAACCCTCATACTGTATGTATTTAGGAAGTACCAGTTCTAATTGCTAACCCCCTCTTAACTGGGACACATGGAATAAGGAGTATCGTGCTCCGGAGGCAAGGGCAAAGTTTTTGATACCCCAAGAGTTTAGAAGTCTCAAGCGAATATCAAAAAACACATTGTTTTGAAAACTTCTTCGTGCCACGAGGGAACTCTCAAAATACAAGGCCCACACTAGGTACTATGGACCTTAGATGGTCCCAAAATACCCCATAGTGACCAACGATGTTCTCGCAGTTACCCCGTCAAAGGCACTATGCAGACGAAGCTCCACGATGGTATAGCTCACGATACCCAAAAATCAATTCCCGATATCTTAACGAAGATAGGGATAGAAACGCACCACGTAGTAAAACTCGGCATTCAGACACGTGGTCTTGAGAGTACCAGTTATCGGTATCGGGAGGGATTATTCAGCTACTAAAAACCTAGCTATAACCACTTGTCAATACGCCTCCATGCATCGAAATACCTGCATCCCCATGTACCCCTATAATTAAGTGAATCTCGCCACAATTAAGGGCAAGTGAAAAAGAAATAAGCAACCTAATATACCCGTATTTTCTCTTTTTGCATTAAGATTCTTTATACGTCATCGTGAAATCTACAATACACGATGAAATTCTGAGATTCGGGTAGGGTGCTCCGACCCAATAATACCTTCATTTATTCCGATACCCAATCATTATAAATGGAGTGTTAACAAAATGATCCCATATGTGAGAACGCCATAACAACTACCTTCGAGTAATTTCAAAAAATGAAGCAAGAAAAAGATTAGTTGTAAAAACCTCTTAATGGAAGGATCCACTAGCCAAGAGACAGGGAGCCACTGTGAGGTCGAAGGGGGAATGTTTTCCTCAAAGTCATCGAAAAATCCACCAACAACACCCCCACCAGTCAACACGGGTGATTTCATCAACGTGCCCCTAACAATATTTGAAGATCTGAAGAATGCCGCCCTCAGAGGGTGCATCATGTTGTTGAGAGATTCGCCAAACCCCAACCCATCCAACCATATTGCAGAAGATACCATGTAGAAGAACAAGGTTCTCGCATGACCCAAACCGCCTATCACACACCCCATCACCACGCGCAGATGCAAAGGGGCAGGGAATGGGAATGCAAAAACCCCCCTCTATGAGTCTAATAGGGGAAACGGGGTCCATGGGGGAATATTCCCACCAGAGTATGGACCCGATCCTTCTTACCGCCCAGGAGGAGAACCCTACCTCTGGAGCGTAATCTATTACCTAAGACAAGAGATGTAGGATATGAAGAGGACAATTACCCCAGGGTAAAGTTAGTCTAGCAAGGTTCCCCTTTTGTTCCTAGTATAGCACATGCATTAGGCTCGATGGGCATGCAACCTGCTAACCTACCACTCTATTAGAAAGAAAAGAACTGAATGGATCCAGCAAAGTGGTGTCAGTGTGCAAAGGAGGAGTATAGGAAATCATAGGGGGTCCACAGAATGTCCCCGATAGTCCACCATCCCCTCTCACACACATGCAAGTAAAAGTATTATGAGCATTGTAAATGGTGTGTCTCATGCCATGCAAAGAAGGGCTACGATGAGAAGAGGGGGAAGAAATGTGTGAAGATCAAGAAGAAGTCATTTTTCGATGAGGCATAAATGATTGGACCTTTTAGCTAAGAGACAAACCAAAGCTTTTTGGTTAACAGACAATCTCCGACTTTTTCATTTGAAAAGGACAGCTCAAGAACTTTGGAAAAAAGATTTGCAAGCAATAGTCAAAAGTGGTGTTGAAAGGGAAATAATGTATGTTGGAAATGATGAATGGATGAGGGTATTTATAGGTAAAATCAGCACCTGCCATTAAGAGACTAACAGAGATGGGCGATGATTACTAGCCAACCCACAAGACATGAAGCTGACACTATCAGCACGTGGCATCCTAAGAAGCATCCCCCAGCGGAAGTGCCTATTGAAGGAGAAGTTGATGTCATCGAAGGAAGAGTTGACGCCGAAGTAAGGCTAGCTTGCAAGGATAGCAGAGGTGTTGAGGAAAGGCTGGTGGCAAAGATAATGGGGCTGCAGGACGGATAGAGGAATTACCGCCCTGACATTTGAACCCAAAGGGGGAGGAGAACGAGTGGTCCATCGTCTAAAGGTCCCATAAGCTTCCTCCAAAGTGGGCGGCTCTGTGAGTACCTTATGGACATCCAGTTGGCCCGAATTGAATTCTGAGATGAACAAATTCTTATCCCGAGCCTGGTAGGCACACCTTAAGAAGACACACATAAGGTGCCCAATAAGGTACCCTTGAAGGTTCTTCTCGAAGCCATCGCTACAACGCTCAAATACATTCTCATTCGTGAAGGCCACAGCTGATCCAACTTGCCATGCAGGCTGCAGCTCTGTGGGAGAGATAAACCCCTCGAAAACTGCATGAGCCTTCTCCAACTCCTTGGTGACGGTCTCCACCCTCAAAAGTGCCTACCGTAACTCCACCTTCATCTTATCCTCCCTTTCAAACCGTGACACCTTCTCACTCTCTAGAGTGCCGACCTTGCCATTAAGATCAAGCTCAGTGGCCTTCGAGGCTTCAGAAATCTCCCGCAGCACCCTACCTCCTTCTTTAGCTCAATCTCACTTGAAACGGTCCTCTCCAGAGAAATCTAAAGATTTTATTCCGATTTGCAAAACTCAGCGATCCTCTCTTCTTTCTTCTAGAGCGCGCCCTGAGCCAGATGGGCTACCGCCTGAGCCGAATCTACCTCTTGCCATATAGCCAGAAGAATTCTAGGAACCTAAAAAGGAATAAACATCCATCACTAAGGAAGCGTGGGGATAGGAAGAAAAGGTGCACCAAACAAAATACGAAGAACGTAGCATGCAGATCATTCAAACTGTGTAGGCCCGGATGAATGATTCACTATGCTCGGGCAACGTGTCACTCGTTGAAAGATACTAAGACACCACTTTTAGCGTGTTATCTACCTCCGCTGAAGTTGGCGTGGAACCATCGCTAGAGCCCCACTCATCTGAGAAAACATCGTAAAATGGGGAACCGGAAACGTTAAGTCGACGGGATAAGGGCATATTGACCCGATGAGGGACGACCGATGTAATCGCAGAATCTGTCAATACTACCAAAACATGGGTTGTGGCACTTAGAATGGATGGCGGAGGATTAGAAGATAGAATCTCATCTTTGAGGGTCATCCCCTCCTGGTGGTCATGGGAGGATCCAGGGGCTTTGTTGGGAGGCACCGAAGGGGAGTCCCCCATAAATTAGTCAAACAGGGATAATGAAGATCCCTTTGCAAACACCCCTTCGAAGACTGCACGAAGGACATCGTCCGAGCCACCTGCTATCGTCAAAAAAGCTAATAAGGTCAAGAAGCACCTTACAATACAAGATCCAAGGAAAAAGAAAAAAAAAACGTAATCAGAATGGTGTGCATCGTCATCGTCAGGCACCATGGGGGCTTTCCCCTTATCCAAGGGAGCTTTACCTTTGTCTGCCAGTAGAACATAAAAGGAAAATATATACTACGATATACCGATGGTAAAGTATAAAAATGCAAATATATAAAAAGAAGGCTTACCCAAAGGGGAGGTGAGATGCTCTGCCCGAAACAAAGCTTCCATCGCGAGGAGGAATCGAGCATAGTAGGGAGAATTCCCGATGAATACAACATGGAGGTTGTACCCGAAGAAAGGGGTACATCATCACCCTCGCCAAAGATAGGAGTAACAGTACAATCGATCGCCTCAACCGGAGGTTTCCTAGTTGTAATGACATTATTAGAAGGAAATTAGATGGACCCCTGTAGACCTCTGGAGGAAACGACAACCAATAATGGAAAAGCCCAGTCCGTTCCCCAGCTAGCAGTATCGTCGGCAAGAGTTAGGAAGACCAACCTCCTAAGAAGGGCCTTCATAGGAACGACATCCTCTGGCTCAGAGAGGGCAACACTTAGTAATTCTGGGGGATTTACCATGGCCAAGGCGGCAACGCCCAATACTGATCGAGTCAAAACCCGATCGTCAGCCGAAGATGGTAAAGCACGAGGAGCAGCATTATCATTGGAGGGGATGATAAAATCCTTCAGAGCATCCCCTAAACAAAAGTTGATAGGAAAATAAATGGTTATCAAGGGTGAGTAAGATAAGATGTAGCGAAGATTTTAAGAAGTATCCTTACTTAAAGATGGGGCCATGGCAGGGGCAACCGACAACAGCTTCTTGTTTCCCTCCTCGTCTACTTTATCTAAAAAGGCAATGCATCACAGACCCGATACCCGATACAATGATTTGAAGCTTAAAGACTTAGCGAGAGCCCTGTCATTCAACACATAAGAAAAAACTAAGTTCGCCTCCACCTTGTATCGGGGAGCCTTGGGCATGCCCCAAGGGAAAATACCATTTACCTCTGCCTTCAGGAACGATGAAGACAAATTTGCTCTTCCAACTACTATGAGAGTTAATCGTGTAGTACAATATTCTCTTGTTGGTATCAAGATGATGAAAGAAGTAAAAGGCTACCCCGCTGGCGATACCGATATGTCAAAATATGTAAAAAACCTAGCCACTTTACATTCTAGACTATTCCTCAGGAACCAAAATACAAACACCTACAAAATTATGAAGATTTTGGGTGTAAGTTGGTTGGGGCACACCTTGCAGGCCTTAAAAATCTCACAGTAGAAGGGAAGAAAAAAAGACCATAACTGATCCTTTGCCTGCACAAAATACACCATGACATGCCTCTCAGGTGGGTTATTACCCTTATGATCCTCATTCGGCATAACAATTTGCAGTCCACGCCCATAAATGCCAAAATTGAGGAAGAATTTCTGAACCTCCTCCTTCATAACGAAGCTAGCAGTGTTATCCACCTGTTGCATTTTACGAGGAACATCAGCTTTGCCTTTCGCATTCTTGGTCCTTTTCCACTTTGGACGACCACCTTTCTCGTCACCTGCCACCGCCACTAAACTTCTCTTATTGAAGGACGGTTCAGCAGTTCCAGCGATGACTGGTGGATCCACAGTAGGGGAGTTCACACCGACACTGTCGAAAAGAGCAGCGGCGACATCGTCAGAATCGGAAGATGCCATAAGGAGATTTTGGAGAATATTTAGAGGGAGAAGAAAAGTGTGTTGCAGAGAGAATGATAAGGTAGGACAACACGAAAGGTGTTTTTAGAGTAAATATATGGCGGTATAAGAGGTTTATATAACCTAAAGGATAGATGTAAAAAGTTGGGAAGTTAATGCACGGCTTAGTGGGGAGTGAGTTAATTATCCACTATCTCCTACAGTTAATGTGCACGACTTCCGAAAAATTAAAAGTCGTTACACATTTTCCTGCCAATTAATGTCCGACTTTACAACTTGCCACCTGATCCGATGTGTAACCTAAAACCCTCTTAATTCTAGCAAATACAACAGAAACTGGGAGGACTGGTGTTAACCCTCTCTTAACTGGGCCATCGAGAATAAGAAGTATCGTGCTCCGGAGGTAAAGGCAAAATCTTAGGAACCCCAAGAGCTTAGATGTCTCAAGCGGATATCGATAAACACATTGTTTCGAAAAAAGTCTTTGTGCCACGACGCAACTTTCAGAATACAAGGTCCACGCGAGGTACGGCGGATCTTAGATGATCCCACGATACCCCATAGTGGCCAACGTTGTTCTCGCAGTTACCCCCTGAGAGGCACTCTGTAGACAAAACTCCACGACGATGTCGCCCATTCATCGTAACAAAGATAGGGATAAAAACGCAACATGTAGTAAAATCGACATTCAGGCACGCGGTCTTGAGAGTACCAAGTGTCAGTATCGGAAGGGATTAGTCAGCTACTAAAAACCTAGTTAGAACCACCTATCAATACTCCTCCATGCATCGAAAAAGAATCTTGCCACAATTAAGGGAGTCTCGCCACAGTTAAGGGCAAGTGAATCTCGCCACAATTAAGGGCAAGTGAAAAAGAATAAAGTAACCTAATACACATGTTTTTTCTCTTTTTGCATTAAGATTCTTCATATATCATCGTGAAATCTGCAATGCACGACAAAATTCTGAGATGCAAGTAGGGCGCTCCGAACAATAATACATTCGTTTTGTGGGAATTAATGACTTTGGCTCAGTTGTATTTCCATAATTCTACCATCTTGAATGTAGTTGCAACTGGAATAGCTTGAGTAGCAGTGAAAGCTTGTATAGTTATTGCAACTAAGAGAGCGACTGTTGCAACTGGGCGGCGAGAGTCAGATTAGGGCAGGCAGTTAATTCAAGTGGGTCGTGGGCTTCACGCGAGTTAGTTATAACGGCCTTAGTATATATACTATGTTACACAGCCAATTTCACAATGGTTTTCGACACAACTTTGTACTCTTTGAAAATCAATAAAATTGGACCTCGATTTCTCCTTTGGATTAGGGTTTTTCATCACATTGATACTAGAACGCCGAACTAAGTAAATTGCGTGTGTTGTTCGTGATTGTTTACTTTCTTTGCTGTGATTGTTATTCATATATTGTTTGTTCGATTTGTGCGATTTAATTGTGATTTGAATTCGCTAAATTTTGCGTTGCATTGAGCGATTTCATTACAAATTGGTGCGATGAACGTGGAGTTGATCATGGCGGGTAAAATTTAATGTAGAAAAGTTTACGGGGTAAAACGATTTTGGTTTGTCGCGGTTGAAGATGCAAGCACTATTAGTTCAACAAGGATTGGTTGATGCACTGGATGAAACGAACATCCATAAGGATCTTGATGAAAAATCGAAGAAGGTTATGATGGACAAGGCTCATAGTGTTGTGATCCTGAGTTTGGGTGATAAGGTGTTGCGACATGTCTCGAAGAAGAAAACTGTTGTTGATGTTTGGTTGAAGCTTGAAAAGCTTGTACATGACCAAATCGTTGGTAAATCATTTGTATCTTAAACAAGCTCTGTATTCTTTCAAGATGCAAGATGACAAATCGATAGAGGAACAGATTGATATGTTTAACAAGTTGATTCTGGATCTTGAGAACATTGATGTTGCAATTGATGATGAAGATCAGGCGTTACTGTTGTTAAGTGCTTTGCTGAAATCTCATGCTAACTTTAAAGAAACTCTCATATATGGAAGGGATTCTTTGACACTTGATGAGGTGCAATCTGCTCTAAATTCTAAGGAATTGAATGAGAGATTGACTGCAAAGAAATCACAGAATGGTGAGGGACTAACAGTAAGGGGGCAGAATCAAAAAAGGGAAAGTAGGAAGAATGAGAAGAAGTCCAAGTCACA
Organism: Linaria vulgaris; assembly: GCA_948329865.1. NCBI lineage: Eukaryota > Viridiplantae > Streptophyta > Magnoliopsida > Lamiales > Plantaginaceae > Linaria > Linaria vulgaris. The sequence continues at coordinate 53,406,205 of OX415249.1, read as the reverse complement.
GGGAAAGAATGGGAAGAAACCATTCATTTGTTACCACTCTGAGAAAGAGAGTCACACCAGGAAGTTTTGTCCTAAAAGACAGAATAATGATGGTGACAAGACTAAGGAGTCTGGCACGGTTGCAAGTGTACAAAAGGGGTATGAGTTTGCTGATGTTATAATGACTTCTGTTAGGGATCCAGATAATGTGTGGGTGTTAGATTATGGTTGTTCCTTTCACATGACTTCACATCGATCTATATTTGAAGAATATGAGGAGATTGATGGTGGAACAGTGTACTTAGGAGATAACAACCCTTGTAAGGTGAAAGGTATAGGATCTGTTAGGTTCAGCCTCCACAATGGATCTGAGAAACTATTGAGATTGGTGATATATGTCCCTGATCTTAAGAAAAACCTGGTATCTCTTGGTGTATTAGAGAAAATAGGGTACAAGTTCTTGGGAGAGAATGGTATGGTAAAGGTTCTCAAAGGATCACAAGCGGTGATGAGAGGAGCAAGGGAAAATACCCTATATATACTTGAAGGAAAGTCTATCATTGGTATAGTTGCAACTGCAGCTGTTTAGGGGGTTGGTTCTAAGTCTGAATTGTGGCACAAGAGATTAACACATGTGAGTGAAAGAGGTTTGTTAGAATTGGGGAAACAAGGTCTGTTGGGAGGTGAAAAGCTGGAGAAGATTAGTTTTTGTGAACATTGTGTTCTGGAAAAGAGTCACAAGGTCAAGTTCAATGTTGGTCAAGAGAGAACTAAGAGAGCTTTGGATTATTTTCATGATGATCTATGGGGACCTTCAAGGACTGCTTCACATTCTGGAGCAAGATACTTCTTGTCACTTGTGGATGATTATTCCAGAAAGTTGTGGCTATTTGTGTTGAAGACTAAGGACCAGACATTTGAAACATTCAAAAACTAGAGGACCATGATAGAGAAGCAAACTGGATTGCAACTGAAAAGACTGTGAACAGACAATGGTCTGGAGTTTTGTTCAGCTGAATTCAATGATTATTGCAAGGTAAATGGAATTGTAAGGCACAAGAATGTTGCTGGGATTGGATTAGCTGAGAGATTCAATAGAACCATACTCGAAAGGGTGAGATGTATGCTGTTAAATGCTAACCTTCCAAAGGTTTTCTGGGCAGAGGCAGTTGCAATAGTTGGATATCTTATTAATTGATGTCCTTCTACGACATTAAATATTAAGACACCAGAGGAAGTATGGTCTGGTCACAAACCAGATTTGAGTCATCTGAGAGTGTTTGGATGTTCTGCTTATGCACACATCAAACAGGATAAGCTAGAGCCAAGAGCATTGTAGTGTATGTTTCTTAGATATCCAGAAAGAGTGAAGGGATACAAATTGTCGTGTCTTGAACCAGGTCACAAGAGATTCTTTATAAGCAGAGATGTGGTGTCAATGAGGACACTATGGCTTTTAAAGAAACTGGTAATTTACCTGTACAGGCTTTTGAGATTGACAAAATGTGTTAACTCAATGAATGAGGAAGATAGTGGTTATCAACTTGAAGTGGAGCTTATGGCTGATAGTGAACCAGATCATCCTGAAAATTGGTTACTTCAAGAAGAGCCAGTTGCAACTGGCAATGAACCTGTTGATCAAGTGGTTGATCAGGCTGTGGAATCCAACTATATGCTGACCAGAGATAGAGCTAGAAGGGAAACTAAGGCACCAAAGAGGTATGGTTATGCAGACTTGCTTGCTTATTCCCTGGTAGCAGCAAGTAGTTTATTGGAAGAGGAACCAAGTGACTACAAGGCTGCAATGAAAAGCAAGGATAGATATAAATGGCTTGAGGCTATTTCTGAAGAAATAAAGTCTCTGAAGGATAACAATACTTGGGAGCTTGTTGAAAGACCAAATGGCTCTAGGTTGGTTGCATGTAGATGGAACTTTAAGCAAAATGAAGAAATCCCTGGTGTTGAGAAGGGATGGTTCAAAGCAAGGTTAGTTGCAAGAGGGTTTACTCAAAGGGAGGGTATTGATTATAATGAAGTTTTCTCTCTTTTGGTAAAACACAGGTCTATCAGAATATTGCTTTCTCTTGTGGCAAAGTATAAATTAGAACAAATGGGTGTTAAAACTGCATTTCTGTATGGGAACTTAGATGAGATCATTTTGACGAAGCAACCAGAAGGATTTGAGATCAAAGGCAAGAAGGATCATGTGTGTAAACTCAATAAATCTCTGTATGGCCGAAAGAAATCTCCAAGACAGTGGAATATGAGATTTGATGAGTTCATGATGAATATTGGCTTTGTGAGGAGTAAGTATGACAATTGTGTCTACTTTAAGTTCAAGGATGAAAAGAAGTTTACATTCTTGTTGTTGTATGTTGATGATATCTTGATCATCATTAATACCATGATCGAAGTTGCAACTGTGAAATCCAAACTCAAAAGAGAGTTTGAAATGAAGGATTTATGAGCAGCTAAGAAGATTCTGGGTATGGAGATAAGAAGATACAGGGCTAAAGGTCTATAGCACTTGTCTCAGGTGGAGTATCTTAAGAAGATACTAGAGAAATTTGGAATGTCTGAAGCTAAAGGAGTTACAATCCCATTGTCTCAACAGTTCAAATTGAGTGTTGATCAGTGTTCCAACACCGATGAAGATAAGGAGTTTATGGCAGAAATTCCTTATGCAAATGTTGTTGGATCTTTAATGTATGCCATGGTCTGCACTAGACCAGATTTGGCTTACTCAATTAGCATGATTAGTAGGTTCATGGCTAATCTTGGAAGGGTGCATTGGAAGACATTGAAATGGGCTCTGAGATATGTGAAACACACAATCAACAAAGTTCTGGTGTTTGGTGATTTGCAACATCTGATGGAGAATCATCATGGCATTCAAAGATTTGTGGATTCTGATTATGGTGGATGTTTGGACTCCAGAAAATCACTTATTGGATATGTTTTTACATCATTTGGAACTGTTGTTAGTTGGAAGGCTAGATTGCAGAGAGTAGTTGCATTATCAACTACTGAGGCAGAGTATATTGCACTGGCAGAAGCAATCAAGGAGGCTCTAAGGTTAGATGGGTTTGCCAAAGAGCTGAAGATTCAAGATGATGTGATCACAGTTCATTGTGACAATCACAGTGCAATACATTTGTCGAAGAACCAAGTTTATCATGAAACGACTAAACATGTGATATCAAACTTTATTTTGTGAGAGAGGTGATAGCATGTGGCTCTGTGATGGTAAAGAAGGTTGCAACTGAGGAAAATCCAGCATATATGATCACCAAAGTCTTGCCTAATAGCAAGTTTGATCATTACCTGTATTTGATTCAACTGAAGAGTTGTTAGTCCTGGTGTTCAGGACTAGTTGGAGGAGTTGGTTTGCTGATGTTGTGATTGAGGTAGAGTTACAGAAATAAGGTGGAGAATTGTGGGAATTAGTGACTTTGGCTTAATGGTATTTCTACAATTCTACCATTTTGAACATAGTTGCAACTAGGGTAGCTTGACTAGCTTGAAAGCTTGTATAGCTTTTGCAACTCAGAGAGCGACTATTACAACTGGGCGACGAGAGTCAGATTAAGGCAGGCAGTTAATTCAAGTGGGCCGCGGGCTTCACGCGAGCTAGTTATAACGGCCTCAGTATATATACTCTGTTACGCAGCCGATTTCACAATGGTTTTTGACACAACTTTGTACTCTTCAAAAATCAATAAAATTGGACCTAGATTTCTCCCTTGAATTAGGGTTCTTCATCACATTGATGTAGAACGCCGAACCAAGTAAATTGCGTGTGTTGTTCGTGATTATTTACTTTCTTTGTTGTGATTGTTATCATATCTTGTTTGTTCGATTTGTGCGATTCAATTGTGATTTTAATTCGGTAAATTTTACGTTCCATTGAGCGATTTCACTACACGTCTATTGCGATACCCAAACATTATAAATTGAGTGTTAACACTAACTATTCAATATAAAGTTAAGTTTTGTAGACGTAACGAAAGTCAAAAAGAAAAAAGAACAATAAGGTATTTTATAAATCCCACTTTCAGGTCATCGGGTGAATGCTTCATTTTTTCTAATAAAATTTTACTTTCCTTAAGAAATAACGTATACATATTCCGGACTCAATTCATATTTTTTCAAATATGTGTGTGAAGTATTTAATCACAGATTAAAAAAAAAAAAGATAAAACAGTAAAAGAGGTATTTAATCATAGATCAATGAAGTAAGCTGGTGGCAGTATTTTTTATAGTCCATCAATTTCGGAAAATGGAAATGTCCGTATGAATACATGCCTAATATTGGTGGGGGGAATGGCTAACCGAACTCATGTGTGATGCCTAGTTCTTTGTTGGTCATATATTATATTCCTAACAATGGGTGACGTACAATGATAGGTTCTAAATTGAAAAGTTAGGCCTCGGCTTTATTAGTGCATAAAATTTGAAAGTTCTATATGCGTCGCCAACTTGCTGCATGCAACTGTGCAAGCCTAAAAACATCTCAATTTGTGATACACTTGTCGACTAACGCTCATTCGAACTGAAGCAGAAATACTAGCTTTTAACCCATATAAAATGAATTTCTGGTGTTTCATGAACATTAATCTTTAATCGTTTTTTTTTTTTTACATAAATACTCTTTAATCGGTTTGACTCTATAATGTTTTGATTCGCTTTCTTGCTCCATAAAGGTAAAATTTTGATCACAACTTTGATCATAAATACGCTGGCGAGGCTCATAGTTTTACAATATGATTTATTTTTCTTAAACAAATTTCTTGTTCTAAAAAAGTAAACAAATTCAATTTTGTATATCTTTTATAAATAAATAAAAGTATAATATTTTTTCTTCAACATTTTATCTTTTCAAATAGTTAAAAAACTTGTGTATCTCATCTGGCTCAACATCCATTTGTCAATTTTACAATAAAACTAGAAAATCTATTATTTATGATAGAAGTAGAATCGATAATTTACGTAAGTTGTAAGTAAAATATACTAAAAAAAATAAACAAAAATAGGGACGAAAAGCCAAAGAGGCAACACTTTGGATTTTCATCCCCACAAGAAAGGGAAAAAAAGAGCAAACAATGGGGACACATGACTATGGCGACGTAATGCTTCACTCCCAATACCTAAGTGGGATGGGTTTGCAGTTGCCACATAGAACATAACATAAGGGAGACGAGAATTTCGTCCTGCCACAAGAGTTAGAAACATCACACGTAGCCAAAAACAACCAAGAGAATATATCCAGGGACTCGTTGAAGATTTAAACCAGCAAGTTTAAGAACTGAGATAGACATTAGTTCCCCAACTATAAATTTACGACGAGGCAAAGCCCCATTACATTCGAGGTGGAAACGTGGAGAATCCCAGGAGAAAACAGGCCTACAAACCTATCACCATACTAATTGGGAAAAAATGGGAGAGACCCCCACGACCGTGTGAAATATTATCTTTTCTTCAAGGGTCTGGTAGCCACTCTCATCTCGGTGTTATGAAAAGTCTTTCGAACCACGCTAGCAAGAAGAGTTCATGTCTAGTTCTCATAATTACCATTAGGATCTATAGCCAATTCTGGGCAACTCAGCAAAGCATTCGTTGCATTACAAGTTACAATAGTGTAGGAAGAATCATTGTTCGAGCCATTTACATTAGAAAGCCATCGATGTCTAGTTTAAAGTGCAATAAGTAGATCTCGATTTCGACATCCAAAGAAGAGGTTATTGCCAAAATGGTGAAGCCACAAACAGTAAAACAACAGATACGTGCGCAACTTGCACTGACCAAGAGCGACTCGCCCTTATAAGGCTGAAATCATGCGCAACATCGCGCCCCAACAAACGTGAGTTGTGCCAAAATTATCTGAAAACCATAAAAATAAAGCCATCCGCCACCACAACTATAAAAAACACAAAGGCGACACGGTGTTCATCATCTCAAGCTATGTCAAACACATTTCACACCACCATCACCATCATCACACATTCATCTTTGTCTTGAGATCATAAGTTTAATTCTTAGTTAGAGGAATGAGCTGAGTTAAGCCAAGATCCAGTTGGAAGAAGCGGAGCAATGAAGATTAGAGATAGAGACGACAAATTCCTCTGGGATTGAGAGTTTTTCTTTCCTTTACTTCTTTATTATGATTTCTTTTATGTTTATGATATAAAACTTATAATCATGAGTAGCTAATTTTGAACCTGTATGATTTCCTATGTTTGGACTACGGCTTTTTGAATTTTAGGTGATATTCTATGTTTTGAGTAAAGCTTTTGATTTCGTATTTACGTCACTTATCTTGATCTCAATGCTTCGTGTATCTGGCCAAATATTTGACTTATCCGAGTTTTGGAGGACATCTACACAGCCAAAGAAACAAATTAGTATGAATATTTGAACCTTGGACAATTACATTGGAGGAATTCAAACAAAACCAATGTGGATTTGAGAATAGCCTTAAATACGTGGATGAATAACTTCTTTTCTTTGGTGAATAGGGTGAATAACTTCTTACATGCATGTTTAAGAGCATAGGAAATAATCTAATGAAACTGAATCTTGAAACATATATCCACCATTTGAATCAATAGTGTATAATCATAAAACACCAACTTATTAACCACCTTAGGATAGAATAAAGGGAAAATCACTAGATAATATTCAAACTTTGACAGTTTTTGCACTTACCTAAACAAACTTTAAATTTTTGCACCCGACGGTCTGAACTTTAATTCGGTGATACTTTACTATCTAAACTTTCAAAATGACCTATCCCGGGCAAAGTGATGTCATTTTTCAGCATTGTGACGTAAATGGGACATCACTTCATATAGGCGGGTGCCAAAAACATGAAAGTTTGGATAGTAAAGTGCAATAACTTCTAGGTCCTAATACCAAAAGGTGATGTCACTTTGACGCAAAGTGGCATCATTTTGATCGGGATAGGTGTATTGAAAGTTTAGATAGCAAAGTGTCACCTAAAGAAATTTCAGACCGTCGAGTGCAAATATTTAAAGTTTGGTTAGGTAAGTACAAAAAGTGCCAAAGTTTGGATGCTACCTTGTAATTTTTCCTTGAATAAAAGAAACAAGATTGAATTCATAGTCTTCATGGGATACGAGTACTTGGGGCGTAATCTACGAACTACTTTATTACTAGGATGAAATAGTTTTTGACCTATTTCGCGAGACGATCTAAGAACTCGGATGGACGAAGTTTGTAGAACAACCATGAGAAGTCAACAAGACTTTGGTTATCAAATTCTACACCAAGGCTAGTTATCTTATGATGGAGCATGTGACGGTAAGGGGGAAGAAGGTGAAAATCGCAGTTGAATTAATCAATGAAATTTATCGATTGGATATGAACAAGGGTCAAGAGAGTGTGCACCGAGCATAGGAACACAATCCAAAGAGTTGAAATTTCCACACAGCCAATTCAAAGAGCCTTATATTGTGTATTCCCAGCTTCTACCAGAATACAAAGCTCGATACAATTTCACAATCTTATGTGTTATGCCACTAACCATATGATAACTGCACCATGGAGTATTCTGAAGGTGCTAACATGGATTCAACAAGGGTTTTATATCCATGTGGGGGAAGAGATTGTGTCATCCATCAATCACTTTGTCGAATCAAAGACATCTGGGGGAATTCTACATGAAGGCCTTATCACAAAATTATGCAAAAGGGGAAGAGTTACAACCCTACCATTCAACAAGAGGGAGTTTGTGATCGACATCATTAAAAACAAACAACTCGCCAATTATGCAAAATCAAGAAGTGGAGATGACACACCAAAGAAACTGACGGTGACAAGAAGATTTAGTGGAGAAAGCATTAGCTGAGCATACGAGGCAAATCAAAGAGTTCCTTAGAACTAATATTAAAAAGCCTCGAGATGACTTGTACGAGCAGTGGAATCCAGTCATGAACAATATTGAAGAGAGGAATGGAGGGGCATTCAACAAAACACCCTAACACAAACCGAAAGATTATTTTATTCCAAGGGAGTGCTTTGTTTTGTTTATGTTCTATTTACTTTTTAAGTCAATGAGGACATTAACATGTTTGAGTAGGAGGTGGGGTGTGAATAGCTTCGCCATTATGTTTAATTTTACTCCAAGTTTTTTAAATTTTGAGAGTCTGTTGAGAATTTAGTTTGAAATAATAAAAGCATGCAAAAGTCAAGATCTATGATGATATATGCCTAATATAGGAGGAAACTGAGAGTGTAAACATGATTGGTGACATTGATATATGATGAGTGATTATTTATAGCGACTTGAGTACCTGATTTCTTATGCTTTTAATTGTTCCTTGTGAATTTATAATTATTTAATTTGAATTTCATTATTAATTGTTTGTAAATATACACTTAAGTTAGACGTGCGCACGTCGTGTCGCCCGTCTCTTTTCAAGAAGCTATATATATATATATATATATATATATATATATATATATATATATATATATATATATGTGTGTGTGTGTGTGTGTGTGTGTGTGTGTGTGTGTGTGTGTGTGTGTGTGTTGTATTGTGATGTTGAATACTTGTGTCATTTTTGTGAAATTCAACTTCCCTTAACCCTCTCTAATCTTTACCTAAAGCACTTTTCAACAACTTTTGCTACACTTCTCAAGTATTTCGCAACTCCCTTAATTTCACTATTTTATTTGGTGATTTCTATGCTTTATTATTGGAAATTATTGCTAAAGTTAGTGATTTACAGTTTTACCTTTAATTTGAGTTTGTGTATTTATTCAATAGTACAATGTTCAGTGTTGGATTTAGAATTTCTTTTGACGAGTGGAGAGCATGCTTTAGTATTAGTAGTAAATTTATACAATTCCTTGATATTGAGCATTTCAGGGATTGGGTTATGCTGCCAAAATTTCAACTGACTTAAATACTTTTCATTTGCAGTATGACTATCATTCTTGCATCACTCTACGAGATCTCAGTATGCGATCACTCACACGTCATTTAGACAAGGAAGCTGATATAGTGCACTTTTGAGACGCAGAAGCAAAGAGCCTCTTTGAGTGCATCCCTCGAGTCAAGATACACGGAGCGGCAGATGCTGCTTCTTTCTGATCCGTTGAGGAGGATGGGGATGCTCACATTCGTCATGTACGACCTCAGGACAGTCTGCACTGATTGGGTATGTGAGTATTATGCTCGTTACACCACCGGTTCTGGAGAGACGCGTGTTTGGGTCAGAGATACAATGCTTCCATGTTCACCATAGGTGAGAGGTGATTTATTTAGCTATCATGAGGCACCAGAAACACTTGATCAGGTGGCGGTACAGCTGACATCGAAAGAGATTGGCACGTTCCTCTGTGGAAAGAATGTCTATATGATCCGGAACATCATGAATGGAAAGGAGATCAATTATAAGGATCTGATGCAGGACCACAAGGCATGGTACAAGTTTGTGTGCAGTCACCAATGGCGGAACTCAAACTCGGACTTCGACTAGATCACAGAGAGTCGAATGAGACTCTATAAGGCTTGGTGAAGGGACATACCTATAGCCTAGTAGCAGTTCTCCGTAGTAGCATAGACTACTGTATTGGTGGTCAGAACTTCGTAGGTCTTTACTGTGGAGGCACGATTACTAGATTATGCGAGCTAGCAGGTGTTCCGAGTTTGGCGCAGGACGTGGAGACAGTTGGGATGAGCCTGATTAAGTTGGTCATGTACCAGCGCCTTGGCACTGATGGAGGAGCTGCACAACCCAATGTAGCTCTAGGAGTTGCACTACCATAGGCTCAAAGGGAGGAGCGACCCAGACGACGTAAAAGAGGTGTGTAGTGCCAGTCGAGGGCACCACAAGAGGGTGCTCATAGGCATGTCTATGATGAGATTAGAGTGATATGTGAGGAATAGAACAGGATGGCGACATGTCTATGGCACATGAAGCTGTTGGTGCAATACATCCATAGATTCTGGTGTGGAGGTTCGAGAGATGCAGGCTCGAGTAATAGAAGATTGTCATGGAAGTTTTATTTTGCTTTTCTTTTTTAAGTTTTTATTTTGTTGGAGTTGTACTGCCCTACAACATGCTTAATTTTATCAAAGTACATGCTTATCTCATACGTGCTCTAAAGTGTTATATCTATGAAGATGTGAAACAAATAATGGTGCTAAGCACAAAATAATGGAATGGCATGTTATTTATGAAGCTTGAGGTAATTGTTTGACTACTATTGGATATTATTATAGATTCGTTGTATGTTGAGGAAATGAATTAGGCCATCCTTTCTTTTTCAAATTTGAGCCTCTCAAGAACAAAATCCTTACTTATATGATAGTCCTGAGTACCCCGGTGAAGCTTTTTCTTATGAGCCTTTTTTGAATTAGCCACATTAACCATCTTTAAGCCGAAAAATGAGTCAAAACCTTACTCTTTTCTAGAGATGAATTGAGTAAATTCAGGAAAAAAATCGAAACTAGTTCTTTATTGTGTCCTAGTTACAGTTTTCGTTCTTTATTATAGCTTTGTTTTGTTTTGGTCCTTTATTGTGTATTTTCCTACGATTTTGGTTCTCTAGAAGAAATCTGAGCCGAAAATACCACGTAGGAGCACTTGCCGGCCAAAATTCAAATTTTTTATACCCACATACAAATTCACATGTGGAAATGCCGATTTCAATTTTTAAAATTTTTTTTAATTAAAATTATGACAAACTTGAATTCATTTGACCGGGTTGTCCGGATCGGATGGGTTATAATTTAAAATAAAAAAAAATAAAAATAGGCGTTCCAACGTGCGAATGCACTTGTGGAAAATTCCAAAAAACTGAATTTGGGGCGACACATGCTCCTACCTGACCTTTTTCGGCTGAGATTTCATTTTGAGGACCAAAATCGTAATAAAATACACAATAAATGACCAAAAGAAAAACAAGAACACAATAAAGGACGAAACTGTAACTAGAACACAATAAAGGACCAATTTCGATTTTTCCCAAACTCGTTGAATAAAAACTAAAGGAGGAATAAGAATGAAGCGTGAAAAACACAAAAACAATGGGCCTAAAAGAAAATATAAATGAGAGAAGTTTAAGTAAGAGTGCACTAATAACCCTCGCATAAAAATGTAAAGTGTGGGGGAGCCTCTGTACAAATTATTATGTATAGGGGTGGAGTTAAACCTTGCAAAAATGAAAACCCAAGAAGGATCTAGAAGTATCAAGAGAAACCAAAAAAATGAAATGACACGAGGTTAAGAAGAAATATAAAAAGGAGGAAGAAGAAGAAGAATTAAAGTGGATTTACGTGAAACATCTCTAGAGTCCATATATATACATATATACATACATATATATATACACACACAGACACATACCAAAACCTAATTACAAACCAAGAAAGTCCTAAAAGACCCTCAGCATAGGGAGTTTACATGAATTGAAAGTAGTAGAAGAATGAAAACCAAGGGTGAAGTGAATGTATATGAAACTATCTGGCTATGCGAGTGGTGGATTATTTTTGTTTTCATTTGAGGATCATAGGTTGCATTCTGGAAATATTTTTACTTAATGCATGCTTGAGTAAGAGAAACTTGTTCAATAGTAGTAGTTATTTTTGCTTAACTCGAGGACAAGCAATGAGCTAAGTGTGGGGGTAATTGATACGTGTATAAGACATCTATATTTTACCCCTTACTATTGATAAGATAATGCTTAATCCTTGCGTATTCTGTTTATCTTAGATAGATTTACGTATTTTCAGATATTATATTCAATTGAATCAATACGGTGCTAAAAAGAACATAATTGCAAAAATTTAAGAAGAGTTTGTTGGTCAGGTTGAAGAGATGATGCAGTAGCGAGTTGCACAACATTATCAAGGCAGTGCGAGTCTCGTTGGTCGACCAATGAGCTGCGCAACAGGAGGCAAAAGGTTGCACGAGCAACGGATAATAGACAGAATGTAGTGCGAGCCACAACACATCTTATATCATCACGGCAAAATGGTGGACAGTGGCGCGATCACGATCAAAACCTGTACAATTCACGCAGGTAGCCGTGCGACAAGAGTTGCGCATGTCTAGTCGTGTGTCCCCAAATTTTGTCTTAAAATAGCATAGTCACCCTTTAACCTAATGTGCCGTAGAAATCTAATAAAATGGACAAATGCAGTAAAATAAGGGGACTGCGAAAAAATAGTGAATTGGGCGTGAACACCAACGAATGACATAAAAACAACACGAAGATATCATCAGCAAAAGAATAAATCATCGATTAACATAAGAGGAAGCGTTGTTCATAATCTTTGGCGTAAAGAAGAAGAATCGACCGAGAAGGATCTGCGAGTATCTTATGGAATCACTCAAGAGGAGATTTCTTCTCATCTTTCCATTTATTTCAATTGTTGTTAATGATGTTGAACTTGTTCTTTGAAACGATAAGTAGCTAGTAAGATTATGCTTAGATTTATGAAGTAATTAGATTTGAAACTATGTGAAGACTTATGATTTGATTTCTATTGATTGCATTATTTATGTTTATTAGATTATCTTGTGTCCAATGCCTTATTGTGTTTGATCGAGATAATACTGATTTACAGTCAACAAGTTGCTAAGTCTAGTCAATAAGTTGTCAATACCACGTCATATTTTTCTGCAAAAAAATGATTTTTACACAAACCCTTGTAATTTTAAATATTGTACTTACACCCCATAATAAATTACACTTTGTACCCCAAAATATACACACATATATATATATATATATATATATATATATATATAATAATAATAACAAACATATATATATAATAATAAACACATATATAACTATTTGGGAAAATAATAAATATTTTTAACATATATTAAAAAAATACAAAAAATAAATAAATTAAATATTCACATATATATAAATATATATCCAATGACAAAAAAAATGAATTCATCGTATATATATATATATATATATATATATATCATTTTATATCTTTAATAATTTATAAAAGTTATAAAGATTATATATAAAAAAAAAAAACTGGTCATCTCCTTCTAGTACACTACCCCTCCCCGCACCATCGTCGCCTAGCACCACCACCAACAGGCAACAACAGTGGCAGAATCACCAGCACTTGCCAATTTCTCTCCATTCTTCTCTCCACAATCACCAACACTCACAAATTCTCTACAATCTCAGCCCCAGCTTCGATCGATTTGAAGAATCGCAGATATCGACAGTTACGGCGGGGGGGAGGCGGCGGCGGTGATAAAGATGAAGAGGAAGAGCGTGAGTAAAAGAGGGGGTAGGGTGGGGGCGTGGTGGTGGTGATGAAAATAAAGATGAAAGCAGGGACGTTAGGCGGGGGGTTACGGGAAGGGATGATGGAGATTTTTTTTTTAACTTATTTTGTATTTTTTTTTTGTTGTTTTTATTTTTGTATACTTATTTTTGTTGATTTTTTGTATTTTGTTTTTGTATATATGTTTATTGTTATTATTATTTATATATATATGTTTTATTTTTACAAATAGTTATATATATATATATATATATATGTTTATTATTATTATTTATATATATGTTTATTATTTTAAAAATAGTTATATATATATGTGTTTATTATTTTTACAAATAGTTATATATATTTGTTTGTTATTATTTATATATATGTCTATTATTATTATTTATATATATTTATTATTTTTACAAATAGTTATATATATGTATTTATATATTATTATTATTATTTAAGTATATATATTTTGGGGTGCAAAGTGTAATTTACTAAAGGGTGTAAGCGCAAAATTTAAAATTACAAGGGTTTGTGTTAAAAACGTTTTTTGGCTGAAAAATATGACGTGGCGGAGCAACTTATTGACGTGGTAGTGACTGTACTGCCAAGTATGCAATTTTGGCAAGAATAAGGGCCGATGGTATTTTTAACAAAAATTTTGAAACATATGAGACTTTTAAACAAGGCCTGAAAAAATTGGGCATATTAGCTTTTTGAAGAAAGATAAGAAGCAATTTTAATAATTTGTTCGTAGATTAATCATAGTTCTCATGGAATTCGATATTTGGGTAGTAATTTTACTTTTCATTTTATATTACTTGACCCGTATACTTGCGTTGTGTATTAGAAGAATATTGCATATTAATAATAACACGAGAAAATGCGCATCACGGACCTCTCGGCATTCTGATGTTTCTAGCGTGTTTCCCCTTGTGGAAGAGGGAGCATACTGGGTTTTCCCTCTTCGGGCGATATTGATGTGACGACAAGTTTCTTCATGTCGCATTTCCAGCTAGTTTTGTTTTTCTTTTGAGGCCTTTTGTAATGTTGTTGTTGTACTTGTACTGTTTATGTAGTCCAAGTTTTCCCTATAAAGTTGTTGGATCATTCTCTTTCTCCTGTAATTTTGTAACTTTGGAATAATATTGTTATTTCGTTTTTGTTAATTATGTTACTGCATCTCTTGTTTGGTTTTTGACGCCAATATCTTCCAACGAGTATTTTACGCCAATGCACATTAGGTGGTCTTTACTTGCCGACACGCGTTTGATTGGTCTCTCTCCAATATGTTTTAGTTGCACATGTTCGCCAACACGCGTTCGATTGGTCTCTTGCCAATATGTTTCAATTCAGTGTGTCTTTTTGCCGATAATTTTCAATCAAAGTTGTGCCAATATTTTACAATTGGACTTTGCCAATGCGCATTCTATTATCTTTTACCAATATTTCTCAATTGGATTTCGTTTGGCCAACAGGATTTCGATTGGTCTTTCCTCCTTTAACCTTGCCAAAAGTTTTTTGAGTGGTTAGATCCTCTTTTGACTCAAAGGCCAGGATTATCAAGAGAAGAGGAGGGTCTTCTTTATCTTCTCGGGTTTTAAGGGCGGATGTGTCCACCTACCTGACATCTCCTCTAGCATTGTCCTAGTAGATTGCCCAGCTTTTCAGCTTAAGGTTATGACTTACGAGGGCTCGTCCTTTCCACTTTTTTTGTTTTCTTGGGTCATCAGGGAGGACACATCCTTTTGCCTAGCATTGCCTTCAGTGTCGGCCCAACAGGTAGCCTAGCTTTAGCTCAAAGTTCATGACTTACGAGGCATCTTCTTATGCTTTTCTTAGTTCTTTTGGGTTGTTCGGGAGGCATGCTTCTTTCTTCAACCTTGTTTTCTTCGTTGGTTCTATAGAAGGCATAGCGTTTGGCATTAAGGGTCGGGATTCGCGGGGGCTATCCCTTGAGTCTTGGTGTTGTAGGTTCCCTTACTTTTTACGTAATAGGAGCGGGTTGGGTGCTTTCCTCCGAGGCTCCTTTCTTTGTTGTGATGTCGACATTTTGTTGGTCCTCCACTTTCTTTGTGTGCCTTCGGTTTCCCTAATTTTTTCGTCAATTATGCTTGACATTGAGGTACATCATAGGTATTAGATCCTAGAAAGTTTGGCCTTATGTTGTATGGTGTTGCTCGTGCTTCCGCTTTGTTGAAGGACATCGGTTCATGTCTTTTGTCATGGTGGGTGTAATTGTTATCTTAGCATGATTCCAGTCTCTGCGATCCTTCGGAGTAAAAACCTAGTAACTTTTTAATCCAAGATACCGCGGATACCATTCATCGAGGGGTCGATTGGTACGTGTAGTTGACGTTGTTTCTTGTCTTCGCGGGGGCTTTTGAAATGGTGAATTCGTGGGTCTGATTGTTGATAAAAAAGTCTATGGTGGGGTATTGTATGTTTCTTTAATCTTGAAGACCGTGGCTACTGACTTCTTTTCTTGTATGTATCGCCATGACTTTGGGTTCTCCATGGGCTCGCAACGATTTCATAAAAGGGTTTTTCCTCGTCTTTCTTCTGAAGGCGTGGGTGGTCATCTTATGGTCGTTGGGTCTCTTCCACGTCTTTTTAGCTCTACTTTCTTCCTGCCTTTTACGAGGTGTTTCTCTTTTCTTATCTGATGAGTGGGGGATTCTATCAGGTGTTTTCTCATGTGGGCTGCGAATCTATTTGAGAGTTGGTGTAGATCCCTCGTCCGCAAGGGTGATGGTTTCAAGAGCATCGAATATATGATGATCTCTCGTCGGAGTGACTCAATGTGACTCGTTCGAAAGGTTTTTTGGGGTCCCTCTTTAGTGGCCCTCTTGACTACGTTGTGGTTTTGCAGATCCCGAATATAGGACAGTTTTTGTTGAGGTGGCTACTGATGGTTTGCTCCGAGGCGTTCCAGGCTTCTTCCTCTCCGACGTTTTGGATTACGTTTTTGGGGGTCGGGTGATTGATCCGTACGAGCGATTCTGCCTCTATTTCAGGGATTTCGTCAAATGATGGTATTGAGATTGGTGGTCTGGCCCTTCACCCTCTGAGTTCTTCCGAGGGCGTTGATGCCATGCTGACTAGTTAGTTTCCCTTTCTCTAGAACCATACTCAAGAAATTTGTCTTATGGCGTTCCCACAGACGACGCTAAAATGATAACACAAAATTAAGCAGGTTTGTGTAATTTCTTAATTATCAAAAAGATGTGGGTGAGAATGCAATTCTCGTGATTCGCATCGAGAAAGTGTATGAATATGAGAGCTTATACGAAGGAAGATTTTCGAGTTATGAAGATCCTAAGAGAGAGAGAGAGAGAGAGAACTGAAAATAAATGGGGAATATATTGCTTTTAAGGTGAATATAGAGTAAAACATTATTATAACAATCTGAGTTGGTCTACAATGACGATCTATCCTTTTATATATAAGATCTTGCGTATACAAGTGGGAATGGTAACCGTCCTTCATTAATGGGGATGATGAGTGCTTATAAGTGTTGATTCGTGGTGGATGAATGAACTAACATTCTTTTAATAGGGGTCACCGTAAGTTAAGGAGATCTTATACCAATAAAGTCGAAAGTTCCCTTATAGCGCGCATGACTTTTCTCCAAGTGGGCCTTGTGTGGAATCTGCATAAGTGTCGATGATGTATCGTTTGAGATGGCGACTTTCGAACCCCTCCCTGAAATACGAGGCTCTGGCCGATATCTTTTACGAGGAACCTTCGAAGACGCTCTCTTTCGAGGTATTTTGGTATTTTTCATGTTCAGTGTATTTATGCATTATCACAAACAAAACACATATTACAAGACTCGATAAACAGATTTTTGTATTCCACAATTTGTAGGGATAAACTAGAGATATTAAAAGAGTTTTTATATTATCAATACTTTTCATTCTGACAATAACGCTAGTTTTTATGTTATAGTGCCACCTTTTCTCCTTCTTGTAATCTCTATTCTTTAAATTCTTCGTAAAGAACCAAAGAGTCACTTGAAGCCACCCTAACAATAACAAACGCAACCATGTCCAATAATTGGTATCAAATTAGTCTTCATCAATAAGAAATAATAGGCGTAGCAAATTGACCAATCAGACGAATTGAATTGGAGTATTGCGTTGAACCAAAATTGAATCAAGATTTACATTTGATGATATGTTCTGAATCCAACTAAGGGTTTATGAGTAAATCCCTACAAATTCATAGTCAGATATGCATGCGTCCAAGGATGGATCAGCATACTTACCTTATAACTTTACTTTTATAATTATTGAAATAGTTATAATGTATTTTGAAAAAAAAAATCAAACTTAGATGTGGTTTCACTAGAATCCGAGCAGATTTAGACGGTACCTTAAATGAGGCAGATCTAGACTGTACTTACTTAGATCCATCCGAATTCTGGTGGATTCAAGTCTAACTGAATCCAACGAATTTAAGTTTGGCCTGATCCGAACAAGTCCTAAGTTGATGAGTTAGTTGATTAGCCTTTTTATTTAGAGATTATTTCATCAAATCTCCTGAACTATGGACACTTTATTGATTCAGGGTCGGATCTTTATTTTTAGACCTAGTGAGTCTAAACTTTGGTAGTTTGTGCGAATTGCCCCATTTTTTAGTTTTTGGCAATTTTCAGACCAAGAATTGTCGAAAAAAATATTTAAAGTTTGACTAAAACCCTCCTCTCGTTGAGACGGTTCCGATGGTGGTGATGGTGTCGCAAAATTCAAAGTCAATACACAGAAAATTTAATTTAAGTATATTGAACTTAAATTAGAATTCTCGTGTTATAACTTTGAATTTTGCAACACCGTCACCACCATCGGAACCGTCTCATCGAGGGAAAGATTCTAGTCAAGCTTTAAATAATTTTTTCGATGACTTTTGGTCAAAAAATCACCAAAAAGTGAAAAATTGGGCAATTCGCACAGACTACCAAAGTTTAGATCTTATTGTGTCTAAAAACTAAGATCTGACCTTGTTTGCATAAAGTACCTATAATTTGGGGTTTGGTGGAATAATCCCTTTTATTTATAATTAATTTGGCTTCGCCTTGCCATTCCTACAAAATATCTAGTTAAAGACTAAGTAGTTTTCAATTATACCTAATTTACAATGTTTAGAAATTAGAATATAGGGTGATGTGGGTAAGTCTTAACCATGGAAAGCCCCGTTAACCTTGAAATAGAAGATTGACACTTTGAAGCAACCGTCACGTACAATACAAGCGGTGGCCTTAAGCCCTAATTTTACACGCAAATTCGTCCCTCTTTTTCAACATGTTTTTTGCCTCACTCACACACATAAATCATTCCTGAGTCCTGACCCGCAAAGAGCCAAAGTACACGTATTCCATGCCTGTCTTGAAAGTTTTCCAGTGTTTTAGGCATCCAAACTTCAAAGCTACAGCAAAAGTATTCTTTTCTAATTTTATAGTTCTCTCTCTCTCTTAATCAGCAAAAACCCAAATTAGTTTTCTGAAGGAATATTATCAATTTTAGCAAGTCTTTCGTTCACATGGGTACCTTACTTCTACCGTCAAAGCTGAAGCCTTGTTCAGTCTCACAAGAGAATCCCTCTTTCTTTCTCCACAGAACTAGAAGGAAATCAATTCACAAAAATCAATCAATATTCCCTGTAAGTTAGTTCTTTTATATATATAGATCATATACTAATTTTCCCCTGTTTCGTATGAAATGTTTTGTTCTTTTTTTTTTTAGTAAATACTAAACAATTTATGTTTTGAGTTTGATTGATTGATGATCAGGTCGCAAGGTTATTTGGACCAGCTATATTTGAGGCATCAAAGCTTAAAGTTCTGTTTTTAGGAGTAGATAAAGAAAAGGATCCAGGAAAACTCCCCAGAGCTTACACACTTACACATAGTGATATCACCTCCAAGCTTACTCTTGCCATCTCTCAAACCATCAACAATTCTCAGGTTTGTTATTATTTCCTATTTTACTGTAACATATTGTGTCATCAATTCCCGATCCCTATATACTCTAGTTGAATATAGGGGAAAACAATATAATAATAACGTACATGTTGGGAGGCTAAATGTCGATCCGGGCCCAAATGTAAAATCGTATTAGCAGTTTGCCTAATATAAATAGTTTTTCATATAATTGTAATCTTATAACATAATATATAGTGAAATTCTGGTTTGGTATCGCCCTCAAAGGTAGCCATACGTTTAAGGTAGTCATACACGAACTACGTAAACAAATATCGTGTTTTGTTGCTTTTCGTTAGTGTATGATTTTCTGTTTATCGTATTGGTGCGCAACACTACACTCTTACGGTAAAAAACATAAAAAGTTGTATATCAACAAGTAATGAATTTCATATTGTTGTTAACCAAAGCTAAAAGAAATAGAAAAAAAATGATTATACTTTTGTTTAAGCAGTTACAAGGATGGTACAACAGATTACAGAGGGATGAAGTAATTGCTGAATGGAAGAAAATCAAAGGAAAGATGTCACTTCATGTACATTGTCACATAAGTGGCGGTCACTTCCTTTTAGATCTTGTTGCAAAACTCAGATACTACATATTCTGCAAGGAGCTACCTGTGGTAAATTCTCCATATCCTACAATAAAAATCTTTGCCTTTCTTTTTTTGTCCTTGACATGAACATCTTAGACATTTCCTAGATAGACTCTCGGATTAATCCACCAAACCGCTCAAACTATAGGCGCACTTTATGCAAACAAAGTTAAATCTTTATTTTTCGACCAGTGAGGTGTAAACTTATGTAGTTTGTACAAGTTGTCCCAATTTTCACTTTTCGGTAATTTTTCAACCAAAAATCTCCGAAAAAAATATTTAAAATTTGATTAGAATCTTCCTCTTGTCGAGACTATTCTGAGGGTGGTGATGGTGTTGCAAAATTCAAAGTTATAACACGGGAATTTTAATTTAAGTTCAATACACTTAAAATTAATTTTTCCGTGTATTCACTTTAAGTTTTGCGACACCGTCACCACCATTGGATTCGTTTCAACGAGAGGAGGATTCTAGTCAAACTTTAAATAATGTTTTCGACGATTTTTTGTCGAAAAATTGCTAAAAAGTAGAAAACGGAAAATTCGCAAAGACTACCAAAGTTTAAACCTCACTTGATCTAAAAGTAAACATCTCACCTTGAAACTCATAAAGTGACCATAGTTAGAGGGTTTGATAGATTAAATCCTTATTATTATTATTTAAAAATTTAGGAAATGTATCTGCCGTTGTTTACCTTTTTTTTCTCAGAAATTGATGGTAACTAATAAATTTTAGGAAATGTATTTTCAGTTGTTCACTTTTTGTCCTTTTTTTTTAACTAATAATAATGAATCAGGTGTTGAGGGCATTTGTCCATGGAGATGAGAATTTGTTTAACAAGTACCCAGAACTAGGAGAGGCATTGGTTTGGGTTTATTTCCACTCCAACCTTCCAGAATTCAACAAGGTACAGTGCTGGGGCCCGCTTGAGGTGGCAGCTACCACTCCTTCAGCAGGTGGGACCCAATTGGAGAAGAAAGAGTTTCGTACAAGCAATAATGAATTAATTGGTGATACACAGCCATGCACGGGACACTGCACGTGCTGTTTCCCACCTATGAGCTTAATGACTTGGACCAGCAGTACCCAGACCCCCCTCCTCTCACTTGATGCTACTAAACAAGACGATGATGACCTTGAGCAACAAAGTTTCGTCTCTCCACCTTCTTGATTACATACTGCAAAATTCAGGCTTTCATTACTCTTACGTAATTCACTATTGATTCCGTTATACTTATTGCTTACTAAAATTAAAATGTAAATACCAGTCTATTCTTTTCGGGCTTGTTGTATAGTATCGTTATTAGTTGTTTTTATATCTTCCATCAGCCAGTGGAAACATAAAATCTCTGTTGTATCAAAATGTGTCCAATGTTTGTGGAATTGTGATGCTATGTTCATCCTTCTTATTGGGTCAAAAGTCTAGGCATATTCACAATTTGTCCAAAGACCGATCCCCTATGCGAAGAATTTTAGATCAAACAGAACCCGAGTGTAAAATTCGAAGCTGAATTGGTTCGGACTTATTCGGAGGATTACCAATGCATAAAACCGAATTAACAAGAAAGTAAAAATATAGACTTGTGTTAAAAATTCATTTCTTGGTGTTGCATATTTGCATTCACACACTCAAAATCAAAAATATAGTTAGATGTCTTATTTACGAAATAAATTGTAGACAACATTCTTTCATTATATTTTGGTTTTATTTCGTCCGGGTTACAATACACTTGTTACTGTTACAATACAATGGGCTGATAGATGTCAAAATAACGCTAATCGAATATAAATCGGACTAGATTGGTCCGGAACACCTAATACAAGTTGACTAGGCAAAACAAGTAGAAATACAATAAAAGCGATACATATCGAATCACTGAGGTTCGATCGATAGAATGTCGAATCGTTCCTGTTCGAGGGTGGGGTGCTTCGAATCGGGTGAATGTCGAATCGGGTTGCTTCGATGTAGTGTATGTCGAATTGGCCAATATCAAATATGGAAGCTTCGATGTAGTGATGGTCGAACTATTGTGTATCGAATTGGGAAGCTTCGATCGAATGAAGGTCGAATTGTCGTGTATCGAATCAGAAGCTTCGTTATTGGGTAGCTGAGAGCTAGTCTTGAATGTCTGCCTAGAATGTCAGAGGACGTGGTATTTATAGGCCCGTCTCGTGGACCCCAACGCATTTGATATTCGTTTAAAGTCGAATTCCTCATGTTCGATCTACAATTTTATTGGCCTTTCTTTGTGGGCTGGCCCAATACTTATATTGGGTCTTTCCTAAAATACCCCCATCGTATAGTCCCCCTAGTTTGGGAGTCGATCTCGGTCAGAGAGCGAGTGCCAAACTCTAAAATTTTGCGTTGACTGCGTCGCTAAGTATTTACCAGTTTTGTCATCGTTTAAAATTATGCCCCCAATTGGGAACCAGGATTGGGAGAATTTGGGTTCCAAATATTCGTTTTGGATCCCTCGGTCGATCTTAAAAAATAGAAGCTCGAATTCGACTTATAAATAAAGTCGAATTCTATGGATTCGATTTTAAAATGTGCCGAATATATGCATTATACATATATTAGTTGAAATTTAGGTTTTACTGTCGTTCAAATAGAGGCAGATTCGATCTTGGCTAGTAAATCGAATAGCAGATATTCGATTGAATTTCGTCTTTTTCTTGGCATCGATCGCATCGTGTGCATTCGATTTTCTTGCAATATCGAATGCGCTCGATTCGACATTGTTTCTGATGGGCCGAATCAGCCTTTTTCCCCTCTATATAAAGGGGAGAAGAGGTGGAGGAGCTCATTCTTGTCTTTGGAGAACTTCGGCCGACATGTGAGTAGCATCGAATGGGCACGGTTGAGTATCAAATATACCCGATTTGATCCAGGGTGTATCGAACGTTAGGTCATTCGACCTAATGCCTTTAGAAAAAATTTCACGATTTCCTTGAAAATGTAGGATTTTTGTTTCTAACTTCGTTTTCGTTTTTCTTTTTGTGCAGAGTTCTTTTTGCAATCAATTTGGTGATTTTTGCATCTTTAATCAAGGTAGTTAACTGTTTGCTTAATTTTTCCTCTCGCTATACGTATTAGCTTATGTTGTGCTTTTAGCGTATCGCGTAGTTGTCGTAAGTATCGGGAGTGACGTACATGTGTAGTCAGCTTTTTTTTTATTTCAGTTTGTGTCGATCGAGATGGTGAGTTTGGAGTCTTCGTCTTTGAGTGAGTCTAGTAGCGCCTCAAGCTCTGTTTTCGTTAATCCAGTTGTGGGCCCTCGAGGTGGTCCTATGGGTTCGAACTTAGCCGAGGAAAATGGTTATGAAGCCATTGATATAGAGGCGGTTGATTTTGCGAGGGATGATGACCAAGATGAAGATGACGATCATCCCGCACCGCAAGCCGGTGTGAATGATTTGCCCCCGCCCCATGTAGAGGATAATTGTGCTGACAGTGAGGCCGACGAAGAAAACGAGGTCATTGACAGAGACTTCGATGACTATGAAGAAGTCTCGGGGATGGCTTACACCGCTTATGTGTCGCGCTTACATCATAGTCACCATTTCTTGCGCGAAACGTACAATATAGGGAATAACTATAAGTTAGTGATTCCTGGTCCAGACCAGCATATGCACACTGCTCCTCCTGGTCACCTCTTCTCCTTTGTGGGGCAATTGGCCAACGAGTTGCGGTTTCCCGTGTCCGTCGAAGTCATATGTATTCTAAAGTCTATCGGACTGGTGCCAAGCCAGCTGACACCGAATTCGTTCGGGCATATAGTTTGTTTTATCACCGTCATGAAAGGCTTAGGCCAATCGTGCGGGCCCAATGGGTTTTGGGCGTTGTTCGAGGTGTGTAAAAGAGAGGTAGGCTTCTACCACATAAAAGCACTGAGGCATCATAAATTTTTTAGAGGTGAATTCTCCGGTTACAGGAAAGACTAGAAGAAACGATACTTCTATATCGAGGAAAGTTATGCGGATGAGTTCTTCGTGTATCGTCAGGACTAGGCAGATGTTCCGAAAGTTGTGATTCCCCGGGGGGTGGGTTTTCCTAGGTGGGGTGAACATTTTAGGGCCAACCTGATACATAACCACCAATTTAATCTTAGAAATCTTATCAAAAATCGTGTGTTGTCACTAGCGGGGTTGTCTCCAATTCGGTATAATGGGAGATACACTCTTGGTATAAATTATGCGTTCTTAACTGATAGTGATATGTTAATAATGTTCTGTTTCTCTTTTTCTCAGGTGATTTCATCATGAACTGCCACGCCCGCATTAGTCGAGTATTGGTCGCAGTTGCTGAGGATTCCCAAACAACTGCTCATATTCCCGTGCTACCTCCTAGGAAGAGAAAGGCCAAGGGCAAGAAACCTATGGGTGACGCTACTACATATGCCCGGGTCGACGCACCGCGTGATCCCTTTGAGGATCTTATCGGCGGGGGTCGTGAAAATTCTCCTCCCCTCGCTAAGTTTAGTTAGGCAGGAGGTTTTAATGGACCTGGTATGGATGAGAGCGAGACTGCTTAACATACTGAGGTGACCGCACTGGCTAAGAGAAGGAGAGCACCCCCAGACTCGTTCTCAAATAGGATGTGATATCCCCCTGTCTCGCGTACATGTGGTTCAGTGCCCGCTGGTAGTTCTGTTTCTGCTATTAGGGCAAGTGTTAGGGTTGAGGCCAGTCAGGGTCCGCGGGCCCGCATCGCAGATTATCATCATTCTAAGGATGAGCAATCAATGCTCTGAAGGTGATTTTTCCGAATCTCGCAGTCCCCTTCGCGACATATGCCGATGAAAGGAAGAAGGTGGAGCGACATACACTACATATGATCAGCTCGGTAATGTGATCATTCAGTCTGATATATTTTTTGTTTTATGTTGCGTTAATTAATTTTTTGTTGTTTTTTTTCTAGACTGGAGGGGTTGTGGATGCAATGATTGAAGGGTTGAGGCAGGCCCATGAGGATAGGGTGAGCGGACTAGAATGCTTAATGGCTGAATTCCGGGATAATGATTCCGATGCACTGAGGGCTGCACATGCAGAGAAAGAGAAGGCCTTGCAACAACTAAGAGATTATGCTACCTGGGCTAGCGGAGACAGGGAAGCGGCGAAACTCGCACATGAGGCTGTTGATCGACTCGAGTCGTAGGTCACCAACATGCAATAGTAAGATTGTGCTGGAAAAGCGAGTCACAGAGCTTGAGAAGGAGCTAGTCGCTGAGAAGGAGAGGACTGCATAGGCCGAAGAGGTTGGATATGCCCGCGGCTTAAGCCAGGTACTTGGCTATTTTCTTTGATTTTTTAATATATATTTTTCTATTCTTCCTTGTTAATCTTGTTTTATTGCTTGATTAGATTCCTACTACGCAACAAAGGGTGGAGATTGCCGAAGAGTTTCTTCGGAGCAACACCGTCCAAGAAATCAGTGCTCGACGAGGGGCCCGAGATGCGAAGAGAGCCCAAGTTCTCACAGTGCAGCAAATTCACAACACTCGCTACCTACGTGGTGGGTTCAACCCACAGTGGTTGGACTTGTCGTTGGGTCCTAATAGGGAACCTCTACCGTTGGCCGTCGAGGATCCACCTGCCGTTGTGGACGAATTCGTGAGCCTTCTCTAAAGCGAGACCCTTGTTTATCGAGGAATGTCTCCGCCTCCTCCAATGTCTGCCATTTATCCCTCATCAGAGGAGGAAGATGACGTTGAAGGCTGAATGCCTTTAATTTAATTTTCTGCTTTTATGAACAACTCGTTTAAATATGTTTGCCGTTGCGTCGCCCTTTTGTTTTGAACAATTTGCTGCTTTGAACTCCTGCTTCGTATATTTTTGTTAATCTATCGCAATCGTTTAATCGCTTATTTATTTGCATTTCTAGCTTGCCTTTTGTTTCAAATGCAATTTTTGCAATTTACTTCTTATTTTGACAATTTATATGTCATATTGTATTGTAGAATGGCTAGGGCATTTATTTTAATGCCTTTTTACTGCCTCGGGAGTTGTGTTAATTTTTACTCTCAATCGCTGCGGGATTTTCGGCTGGCTCTTGTCGTTTTAGACAGAGTGTCTGTCCAGTTTCCTTGTCTTTAGGGATTTACGGTTAGCACTTTTCGTTTTAGACAGAGCGTCTGTTCCGTTTCTTCGTCTTTTCAGGATTCACAGTTAGCACTTGTTGTGTTAAACAGAGTGTCCATCCCTTTTCTTCGTCTTTGAAGAATTTGCGGTTAGCACTTGTTGTTTTAGATAGAGTGCCCGTCTCTTTTCTTCGTCTTTGAGGGATTTGCGGTTAGCACTTGTCGTTTTAGATAGAGTGTATGTCCCGTTTCTTCATCTTTCAGGGATTTACGGTTAGCACTTGTCATTTTAAACAGAGTGTCCGTCCATTTTCTTCGTCTTTGAGGGATTTGCGGTTAGCACTTTTCGTTTTAGACAGAGTGTATGTCCCGTTTCTTCGTCTTTTAGGGATGTACAGTTAGCACTTGTCTTTTTAGACAGAGTGTCCATCCTTTTCTTCGTCTTGGAGCCTCATTGGGTCCTGTAATTCATCAATGTTACGTATTCAACCTTGCAATGAGGGATTCTGCATTTTCTGCATTCGTTATGACTATATTCCAATAAATCAGATCAAAAGTATCTCACGTGGAGATATAATCATATTAGAAATAGGCCAGAGCTCGACTTTTAAGCTCATTTGCCTATGTTCTCGAGGGTGTCCTCGGGACGGTGTCCCTATTTTAGGTTAGTACATGGCAGCCCCTCATACTCATCGAGGTAGAGGGGACGAATAAAAGTTGTTCAAAATGCGCGAAAAACCTAAGACCTGCAAAAATGAGAAAAAAACAATTCAAACAATCTGCTCCATCTCCATGGGTCCTAAAGCGTTCAACATTTCTTGTTCCTCCTGCGGCCACAATCTGAGCGATGCCACATAACATTGCCAACCATCCCTATGATCCGCTATAACCTCGCCCGTTTCTGCAGGAGTCGAGAATTTTACCATATGGTGGTAGGTTGATGGCAGTGCTCGAAAAGCGTTCAATGCTTGCCTTCCGAGAATGGCGTTGTTTGGGAAGGGCAGATCAATCACGGCATAACCTGCCAATAGTGTCTTTCATTGGGGCACAGTTCCCAGCGACGTCGGGAGCGAAACCAAATCGTGGGGGTACTATTTTTGGGTTGACGAAATCGTGAAGCGAGGTTCTGACCAATTAAATTTTCTTGCCTGAATTGCTTGAGCGCTCAACTTGCACATATTTTCCATTGAGAAGGTGACCTATTCCCGTGGAATCTCCTCAATTCTCAAAAGATCCACGAAACCGACAAAGCGGTCTGATTTGATATCCCTTGTGATCTTTTTTCGTCCTTTTGCGGAATCCTCCCCGACCGGACCTCCTGAAATCATATGTATGATTCCTTTTCTAATGTTGTTGTCTGTGATCTGGGGATAATCCAGCAGTTGCGGCCTATTGACCACCTCATGTTTGTCTTTTCTAGGAGAACGAGATCTATCTCTATCTGTATTGTCCTCCTGCTCCTTTAAATTTCTGACATACTCCACGAGTTTGCCGTCCTTGATCAATCGCTCGATCTCGTCCTTCAGATCCTTGCAATCCTCTATCTCATGGCCATTCCGTTTATGGTATTTACAGTAATGGGTTGACAACCTCGTTGCCTTGGAGTCTCTCATCTGTCTTGGCTCTTTCAACCAAACTTTCCTCCTTGTCTTTCCAAAAATTGTCATGATATTAGCATTTAGGGGCGTATGCCATCTCGGCGACGTATCCTTGTACATGTTATTCCTGTTCCTATTGCGGTTCTACTCCTCTCTTCTTCTCTTTTTTTCTTTTGGGGGTGCAACAACAACTACCTTGGTTGCCATCATATCCTCGCAGTGCACCACTTGCTAAGCGATCTTGTTTATCTCCTCCATCGTCTTGGGCTGCAACCTGAGCAGATTCTCGTTGAAGGCCACGTTGTTGGTTGCACGAAAGATTATGCTCATGATCATCTCTTCTTGGGGCAATCTATCCTCAGCAGTTCCGCATTGAAGCGGCTCATGAAGTTCTTCAGGCTTTCTCTTGCACCTTAAGTGATGGAGTACAGATGTGAGTGGTCTAGTACCAATCTTGACTGACTTGAGAATTGATTTTCAAACATCTTTCTCAGTTGCTTGTAAGTTTTGATCGATCCCAGAATAATTCAGGTGAACCAATCCAGTGCTACCCCGACCAAGGTAGTGGCAAATATTTTGGGATGCACGTTCTCTTTAAACATGTATAGAGTTAGCGTTGTGTCCAGTTGGAAAAGATGATCGTGGGGATCCGTCTTTCCATCGTAAGGCTTCAGCGCGGGTATTTTCTCACCTTGTCCCAAAATTTTCGCCCATATCTCTTCACATAACGGGGGTACTCTATGGAGCACTTCCTAGTTGCCCCATTCCGTTCTCTCTGGCCGCTTGTTCTCTCTCGAGTCTTTTTAACTTCCTTGTTACTTTGACTTGTTCCTTTCTGGAGTCGTTGCCACGACTCTCCTCACGTCTCTTCATATTGTTCTCCTCTCCTCTTCTCAGGTCATCATGTCGGCTTTCCTCTCTTCCCCTTGCGTCGTGGTGCCTCTTTGACTGCACGTCAACCGAGTTAGATCTTCCCCTACGGTCATCCACATGGGCTTTGTCTCTGTTTCCTACATCTGGGCCCTTGGCCACAGATCGTTGCTCTCGCAGGCCCTTGCCGCGAACTAGGCAAAACAAGTAGAAATACAATAAAAGTGATGAAGATCGAATCACTGAGGTTCGATCGATATAATTTCGAATCGTTCATATTCGAGGGTGGTGTACGTCAAATCGGGTGAATGTCGAGTCAGGTTGCTTCGATCTAGTGATGGTCGAACTGTCGTGTATCGAATTGGGAAGCTTCGATCGAATGAAGGCCAAATTGTCGTGTATCGAATCAGAAAGCTTTCTATATTGGGTAGCTGAGAGCTAGTCTTGAATGCCTGCCTAGAATGTCAGAGGACAGGGTATTTATAGGCCCCGTCCCGTGGGCCCTAGTGGTAGGTGGGGAATGAATATCGAATTGTGCTGATTCGATGTATCTCTTAGATCGAATCACACACATTCGATATTCGTTTAAAGTCGAATTCCTCATGTTCGATCTACAATTTTTTGGGCCTCTCTTTGTGGACCGGCCCAATACTTATATTGGACATTTTCTAAAATACCCCCATCACATTACAATATATATGAATAGTCGCTACAAAAAATGACGATGTTCTTTCATTACAAAGTATATGAATGGTCACTAAAAAAATGATACCGATAAATATGTTTGGCACAGCATAAGAAAACTATCCATATAGACTTTTGCCGTGGGACAGAGCAATTTACTTTAGAAGGCCGAGTTTCGACATTTTTTGTCGAGAAGAGTTGTTGCTACAATGCTCAAGAGTTAAACCCTTTAGCTACAACAAAAGAGCATCATCGCTAAAGATTTTGAAATTATAGAGATGAAATTTATGTCACTAAAACATGAATTCCTATTGCCAACACACGTTTTGTCAAAATTGCCTCTTGCTTTTACTAGATCTAAAGAATGGAAATCCTTAACTAAGTACAATCGTAAAAATGTGATTTATGGAAAGTGGCAATTGTGTTCTGGTGAGGACAATTCACTAATAATTTAATGTTTATTGTAACCATGTCCTTATTATCAACAAAATAATCGTTGCCCCATTTTTAATTACATTGCCACCTCGATACTTTCTTGCAATATAGTTTCTCTCTCTAAAAACATAATGACAATGCCTTCCTCTTAATTATTAGACATTGAAATTGTTCGGATTGGGACTTAGTACTTTTTTTTTGGAATGTTGTCATAACATCAGAGAGACAATGTTATCTTAACACGTACTTGAGTACACATATAACACAACGAAGTTGTAAAGAACACAAGTAGATGAATTTTAAGAAGAATATATGGATATATTCTTCTAAGCCTTAGGCGAAATAACCACTATTGAAATCATGATTTTACAAAAAGATTGTTCTCACAACTCTCAAGCCCCTCACTTTTGAATTGCCCAAACAAAGTATCAAGCAAGTTTCGATTACTCTCAACACGTATAGCTTTTTAACTCTAATGACTTAGACTCAATAAGACAAACTTAAAACTTGGTAAAGCAAGACAAGACCCTCAAAAATACTTAGATCTAGTCTCTCGAATTCTTTAGCTCTAAGACTTGTCTTCTTCTTCTCTTGATGCACGGACTTTATATAGCTGTCTAAACTTGGTTTTCAAGGCATGTTGTACACGAGTTAGAATGCTTTCAGTCTTCCTTGTATTCCAACGTTTCCATCTTCGGTCTTTGATCTTCATTGAAGGAAAGTTTCTTTAATTAACATGGGAGTTATTTAAGAGAAACTCCTTCATCGATGTCGACTTCAAACTTAGAAAGTATATTCACTGAATCTCTTTTTCTTGTAGCATTCTTCACGCTCAAAACATTCCTTCTTTCTTCAATTCGTGTTTGGCTATTTTAGGAAGGTATAAATATGGAAACTTTCTTGTAGAATGCAATCCTTCTTATGATCTTGTTGAACCTAGAACATTTACAAACCACTAAAATTGTGGAATTGAGTTAATATGTGAATAAAGGCAAAACAAAAAGATATACAAAACACTTACACTTTCAATTTTTCCTTTTTTGTCTTTCTTCACAAAACCAATAACTTGTTCACAAGTAATTACAATATTCCAAATCATAACGCATAAACTATTTTAAACTACTCCCCCTTAAAGAAAATTGTAATACTAAGCGTTGGCATAACACTGCCTTTCATTAGTGTTTTCTTAATACTGAGTTAAACACAGCAACACAAAACAAAGTAGTCCTAAAAAGTTTTTAGCTAGGAAAACAAAAGTTGTAGCAATTAAGTAATTACATATCCAAACTTAAAAACACAGGGAACATACTCCCTGGATCAAAACAAACCATCAGAAAATTAAAATGTTCTAGCAGTTCAAAAGACATAGGATTTTTTTTTTAAGTTGCTTATTCTCCCCCTTTTTGTGAGAAAGACAAACTTTATAGGGGTTCCACTATTGCATCCAGTTCCTTGAGGTATTGTTCCTTGTCAGCAATCTCTCTCCGCATGTCCATGATGGTGTGCTTCAACCAAGTTGTCTACTACTGGACAAAGTCTAAAGAAATTACAAAGCCCTCATGAGAATCAGAAGTTGGAGTTGGAGCAACAATGAACTTCTTGGCTTCTTCTTCTTCCTTTTCTCTTTGTTGGTCCCAGCACCCTCTTGAGCATTCCAAGAAAGATCAACAATTTTGGCCTTAATGAAGTACTTGTTGGTCAGACTGATTTCTCTCATGGTTTTTGTCCATCCAACATTTCTCTTGGTTCTAAAACCTTGATCAACCAATATCTTGCAGATGAGGGATGGAAGGGCAGAATGCCAGTTTCCTTTTTAGTAGCAACATCCATGATAGTCATAATCCTTTTCCCCATATTCACAAGTAGTCAATTCTTCAACTTAAGAACCAATATAGCAGACTTAGGACTATAGAGTTGGAAGTAGGCAACCAGTTTATTGATGCAATATTGCATAAAATGCACTAAGGGAAATGAGTCTGGTGGTAGGGAGTTTGTGTTTCCAGACCCTAATCAAACCACCAATCAGATACTATATCACATCATGCAGGTCAGGGTTGTTAGACTCTTTAACATCAGGAAACCCCAATGCTTCATTCATTGTAGAGGTATTGGAATTGTAGACAGTTCCCTTAACAAAAGCTTTCTCAAACTTTGGAGTCCCTTCATTCAACAGAAACTGTGAGAGGTTCATATAAGCTCTCTGGTCACATCTGGGACATAAGTCTTCAGTCTCTCCAGGGGCAAAAATCAGTTTAGGCCTTTATCTTGGCCTCCTCGCCAATTTCGTCCTCTAACTTGGCAACCCGCCAATTTAGTCAAATAATCCCAAATTCCTCTTCAATTTGGTCTACTTAACGGCAGACTTACAATTGTCGCCGAGAATTGCTGACATGGCAGTGGTTTGACCACCGTCATCAATTTTGACCAAAAATTTTTTTTTACCACATAACTGTCCAGTCAGCAAAATAACTTAAAAATAAAAGAGACTAATAAAAATAAGAAATATAAAAAATACAATTTTTCAAAAACTCAACTTTCTAATAACTAATAAATTATAAATTATTTATTAATAATATCTTTTTAAATATAGTTAACTTTATTTGTTTAAACTATAAAACTTTATATATAATTCTAATTTAAATAACTTAGTTTCTTAATATATAAGAAAACTGAATATTTATAATAACTAATAATTTAAAAATAAACAGAGAAAGTAAATAAAAAAAAAGGGTACGCACCCACCCCACCACCCCCTCCCCCCACCCTTTCCACCCCATCCTTTTTTCGAATTTGTGGTAGTATTGGGTGGGCGTGGGTTTATTCGAATTGGGGTTGGTGGGGGTGGTGGGTGGGCACGGGGTTGTTGGTGGTGGTGGGTGGTGGGAATTCGTGTTAGTGGGTGTTGGTGGTGGGTTGGGCGTGAGGGATGGGTGTTGGTGGGGTAGTGGGGGGATTGGTGGTGGGGCTGGGGGGGGCTGGGTGTGAGGGGGTGGGGTGGAGTAATTTTCTATTTTTTTAACTTATTAGTTATAAAAATTAAGTTTTTTATATTAGAAATTATATTATAAATTCTATTACATATATAATAAAGTTAATTATAAAAATTTAACTTACTTATTTTCTATTTTTTTTTCTTTATTATAAATTTAGGTATTAAAAAATAAGTTATTTAAATTAGAATAATATTATAAAATTTTATAATTTATATAATAACATATGCCTTTAATTTTTTTAATGTTTTTTTGCTGACTGGACGTGTTATGTGGCATAAAAAAATATTGGTCAAAATTGAGGACTGGTGGTCAAACCACCGCCACGTCAGCTTTTACCGACGAGAATTATCAATCGATCGTGAAGTGGACGAATTTGAAGTGAAACTAAATTGGCGGGTTGCCAAGTTAGTGGACGAAATTGGCGAGGCGGCCAATATAAAGGCCCAAATAGATGTTTGCCTCGTCTCTCCATCCTCCCTAGCATACCTCTTACCTCGAAAAACTCATACACCATATGCTTTCTAAAGCTAGACACCTCTATTTTCCTTAAATAACGTATCTATTTTATCCTAAAATGTTTCCCATCTCTACTCAATGTGCTCAGACATGTAGAGAAATGTGTCTTCGAGAAGTCAGACTTCATGGTATCTATATAATCATCCTTCTAAGATGATTCCCCGTTGTGTAAACACCGCCTTCATTCCCAGTTCAACATCCTTAACCTTAAGATCCTCGTGGATCTCCTCTTTTCCAGTAGCAACAGTTTCCTTCCCACCATCAAGGTCATCACCATTAGCCTATGACCCATCCTCTCTTTCTTTTTTTTTAGATCCATCACCATCCTCAGTATACTTTTCCTCATACTTCTCTTCCTCATTCTCCTAAACATTATAATCCTCTTTCTCATCACCCTCATTCTCAGGGGGCCCCATACTCTTCAACTAATTTTTCCACAAAATTCAAACTTTCCTTCTCCCCCTTAGATACAGCCTCAGTATTTAAATAGGGTCAGGAGCAGGGTTGTTTACCTGACTTACGGTTTCTGGGGCGGCTGGAGCAGCAACAATCACCACCTCCTCTGATGAAACCGTCTGCAACTCAATGTTGTCAAGGGTAGATGTTGCAGCAAGACTATATGATTCACCCATCTTTTTTTTTACATTACAACGTTTGTATGTTGTCGTTTTATGTTTAGGCGCATCAAGGGTGATTAGAGCAGAACGATTGTGTGTGTTGTATCGCTATAATGGTGCTCCACCAATGATAGCCTCTTGCTCCAGAGCCACGTTGGCAAGATCTGTAATGGAAGCCTTATACCATCGTAAGTTCAGAGAATTTGCAGAAAGTATAAAAAATATCACAAATAGCGAGAGCGAGAGAGAGTGAGAGGAGAGAGAGAGAGAGAGAGAGAGAGAGAGAGAGAGAGAGAGAGGGAGAGGGAGGGAGGGATGGAGGGAGGGAGGAGAGATGAGGGAGGGAGAGAGAGAGAGAGAGAGAGAGAGAGAGAGAGAGAGAGAGAGAGAGAGAGAGAGAGAGAGAGAGAGAGAGAGAGAGAGAGAGAGAGAGAGAGAGAGAGAGAGAGAGAGAGAGAGAGAGAGAGAGAGAGAGAGAGAGAGAGAGAGAGAAATAGAGTTAGGGCACAATGCAGTTTAACGTGTGTGATTTGAAGTGAAAATAAAATAGGATGGTCCAGAGGCTTATGGGGGTGCAGGGCTTCTCCAAACCAGTTCAGGAGAGAGCATGAGATGGATCTTAGATTTCGTATATGGGACTTAAAATTATATAGCAAGTTAGTACTCACAGATATACTATATGAATCATTATCATAAGTTAGTAAAGTAGCTAACATAAAAACATACATAGGATAGGAATTTATGCCTTAAAAGAGATAATCCACTTCCACAACATAATAATGAACAAATCAGTTGTGGCCTGCAGCCAAGTTACCCAGAGTGTCTGCCTCAACACAAAAAACATACTACATGCTCCCCTTAAGCCCAAACTGACACAAACATGTAGTAGGAAATTGAATGCACACCTAAATGAATGCAGAGTGTAATGGTGTTGTCCTAACATTGAGTGATAACAACATAAATCAGTTCACTTCAATTGCACAAGATCTTTATATAT
The DNA here is from genome assembly GCA_948329865.1 of Linaria vulgaris. Lineage (NCBI taxonomy): Eukaryota > Viridiplantae > Streptophyta > Magnoliopsida > Lamiales > Plantaginaceae > Linaria > Linaria vulgaris. Next base: position 53,371,573 of record OX415249.1, on the reverse strand, counting down.
CAGTGATTATCTCTCTTGAAAACACATGTGTAGGTTTTATAAAATGGATAGTGAATTCACTGAAAGCAAGCAGCACAAAACCCCACACACACCTAGTGTCAACACTATCAAGTAGCAGTACTAGGAAGTACATAGGCCTGAATGATGGCAATATAGGACCCCCAACACCACAAAAACTAATGCATACTTGTTTAATGTACCACATTCAAGGTTTTAGCACCAAGTGATTAGTGTTACTAAGTGTAGGCAGTCAAAACCCCAAACACCATAGTAGAAAAGCTCACCATCATATGCCCATTGGGTGAAAAACATTAAGCATGTGAATAAGACACAACTGAATATCAATGTAGTAGTGAACTCCATGTACCCCAGCTTCTCCACATGTAATCCAGTACCTATTTATGGATAAGATACAACTAAATAGCATTGTAGTTGTGAACTCCATGCAGCCCAGCTTTTCCATAAACAAGTAAGTGACCTACGAATTAAAAAGAGAGTTTCAGTTCAATATTTTTACTAAAACATGAAAGAACTTTCTATCAGATGTAATCTCACAACATCAAGTGTTCCACCACGCATAACCAATCATGCCAAACACAAATTAAGACATAAAAAAATACAAAGAAAATCTAAGCAGACTATCAACACCACAACCAAACTACTGTGTGTGTTAGTGGTGTTATGGTAACACCAAGATGCAACATTATTCACTAAACACTCATGTCGAGAGCCTTCCTCAAACTGAAGAATCTCTCACTATCCAAAGGCTTAGTAAACTTATCAAAAAGCTGATTATTGGTCTCAATGTGTTCAATGTTTATTAGTTTATTTTATACCATGTCTCTCAAGAGTGATGCCTAATGTCTATATGCTTTGTTCTAGAATGCTGCAAAATATTTCTTGAAATACTAACGGCACTAAGATTGCCAAAGAACATCAGCAAAGTCTCACTATTTAACCCATAGTCAAGCAAAATGTGTTTAAGCCATAAAACTTGGGTAACACAGCTGCCAACTGCTACATATTCAGACGAGCAGTTGATAATGAAACACAGTTATGTTTATTGATATACCATGAAACCAAATTATTTCTCAAATAGAAACAACCTCCACTCGTGGATTTTCTATCATCTAAATCACTTGTCCAGTCATAATCACTAAATCCCGCAAGATTGGTATTTGTATCATGTGAGTACCAAATGCAAAGGTTTGTTGTCCTAGAAATATATTTTAGAATTCTCTTCACAACAATCAAATGAGATTGCATGGGGTCAGCCTGATACCTCGCACCCACACCGATAAAGAGTACACGATGTCTGGTCTAGTGACAAAGAGATACAATAAGCTACCAATCATGGATATGTACAGTGTTGGGTCAACACTGTCTCTTGCACCATCTTTTGTGATCTTTAAAGTAGAAGACATAGAAGTCTTGCTTGGCTTTGACTCTTGCAATCTAAATCTCTTCCGAGGTTCCTGCATACTTCTCCTGGCTAAGGAGCATTCCCTTCTCATGTTGCTTCACTTGCATACCAAAAAAAAATTCAACTCTCTAATCATGGACTTAACAAACCTGCCTAAAGTAGACTTGTTAGTAGACCCAAAGATAGTGTCATCAACATAAATCTGAGCAATGCACGCATCAGTTTTCTTTCTTTGAATAAACACAGTTCTATCTCCATCACATCTACTGAAACCAAGGCTTAACAAAAATTCACTTATACTAAGCTCTAGGTGCCTGTTTTGAGCCATACAAAGTTTTTTCAAGTTTATACACAAATTCAAGATAATAAGGGTCAGCAAAATCTTTTGGTTGTTCATCATATACTTCTTTATCAATGTAACCATTCAGAAAAGCACCTTTCACATCCATCTTTTATAGTTTAATTTTGAGAAAACATGCAATAGCAAGTAATGATCTGATAGACTCAATCCTAGCTCTTGGTGCAAAAGCTTCATCAACATCAATTCCCTCTACATGAGTGTATCCCTGAGCTCCTAACCTAGCTTTGTTTCTGGCAATCACACTATTATCATCACTTTTATTTTTGAAAATTCATTTTGTTCTTATGACATACACATTAGTGGGCCTAGGAACTAGATTCTAAACTTTGTTTTTGGTGAATTGAAATAGTTCAGCTTTCATGACATTAATCCAGTGACTATCCCTAAGAGCTTATGATGCTTATTTTTCACATGTTATTTGTAAGAGTAATACACACGTTTGCAAGTATGCGAGTCAAATAATATTATCTGACCAAGTATCAAATCCCAAGAGAGTATAAGTCTTTTATTAGCAATCCTAGTAGTTGAGAACATAAATGAGACAATGCTAGAATACTTTTGTGAAATAGAAAGACTAATTTAACTACAATTATACCTACGCCACTTTAACAAAACTAATTTAACTAAGACATAATTGAATTGATTGATTGATTGATTTGGTTGTAAAACAGATTAAAGAAAATATATTTAGGAGGTGGGTTTCGTTAATCTTGAATGTGAGGTATTTTATAGACAAAGTACCAATGATCCCTATGCAATCTTCTTTCTATTGATTCTTGTTTTGTTCTAAAGTTGGCATGATTAATTAAGTGCACTCTAGTATCAACCTAAAAAACCCTCTAACTCCTGATGTCGTTAGGTTGTTAGGCACTTTTCCATCAAGAAGTTCACCATGTCATAGGATGCATACAGAGTTTTAGAAGAGAATTATAGTTGACAACTATTACCTAGATTCCTCCGAAAGTCTAGAGATTTATTTGTTTGATCTACTATGCTAGTGTTGCGTTAACAATCTCTTATGCATAACTCAGCATAATACAAGGTATTTCAACATCAGTCTATCACATCAGAGAACCACATAAGGCACGTCTTGTAATTCACGTCTTATAATGCACGTCTAACATCACACTTGTGGCACGTCTTGTAATGCACGTCTAACAAGAGCACGCCAAACAAAGTATTTCTACTAATTTCCCCTACTTCTCCATAGACATCGACATGTCGATAATTTGACTAAGAGATGAATTTGACTCCAAAGTCAACCGCATGAACTTTGACTCCTGATTTGACCACTTCGTAGTGCAAATCACTCGATGTTTGATTACCGAGCCTCATAGTGAGCTCGATGAACAATAAGTGTTGTTAGGCTGTCCAAATGATCTCTATATGAGACTCACACCCTATGGGGTTGATCCCATAGTCGTCAAGGCCTTACTTACGAGATGTACACCCTACGAGGTTGTCCAACCGAGCCCAAAGGGCCCGATAAATGCACACAACTACTTAGCTAAGCGTGATATCTTCTAAGATACTACGCGGGTACAAGTGAATAATGGATTATGCCTCGCTTGATTCTTTATTCTCATATAAGTACGTAAGCAGGATGACCCCGCGTTGAGTTCAGTCGCAACCACAATAAACCCGTATCCACCCCTATATTAGGTTTATTTTCTTATTAACTGTGTATCCCTAACATTGTCCTCTTAATTGCAGGTTTCCATCGAATTAAAAACTCTTCTCGTATTACCTATAATGTGTGAGAGAGTTTGATGAGGGATTAAACTCGAGACTAGCGAAAACATCGTGCGCTACAGATATCCTGGTCTTTTGCAACCATTACCTATCCCCCGATCAAGCTTGGTCCCACATCTCTATGGATTTATAGAGGGTCTTTGGGTTTTTTTTTTTCAAAATTGGTCCATTATCGTGGCCTCTGTATGAAAATAGTCATTTATTGAGGTTTGGTCCAATTTTGGTCCCTTATCGTGTTTTTTGGTCCAATTTTGGTTTTTGCCGGATTTGGGGATTTTGATCGATTTTGACCATTTTAAGGCAATTTTATGTCCGAGGCCACGATAAAGGACCAATTTATATCTGAGGGAATCCTGGTTATGATTGACAAATTTACAAAAAATGGTCACTTAGTTGCCTTGTCTCGCTTTTATACTGTTGTTAAGGTTGCTAAAGTGTTTTTAGATGTGGTTTATAAACTCCATGATTTGCCAGTAAGATTGGTTACTAATAAAGACAATATTTTTACCAGTGGCTTTTGGAGTGAATTGTTCAAACTTATAGGGGTTAGCTTGGATATGAGTTCAATTTTCCATCCACATACTGATGGTCAAACTGAAGAGCTTAATAAATGCATGCAGGCATATCTTAGGTGTATGGTGAGTGAGACACCTAAAAATGGGCTAAATGGCTGCCTTGGCAGAGTTATGGGACAACACAAATTTCGATTCCAGTCTGGAAATGTCACCTTTTCAAACCTTATATGGTTATGCACCATGCCATTTTTCACTAAACTCTATCTGGATAGTTCTAATGCAGATGCTAAGGACTGGGTTGTTGAGAGGGTGAAGATTATCAAACTGGTCAAAGGTAATCTGGATAAGGCACAACAAGAATGAAGTTCGATGCTGACTAACATAGGGTCGAAAAATCCTTTGAGGTAGGTGAAGATGTTTCTTTAAAATTGCAGCCTTTTATCTGCTAAGAACCAACCTCAAATTATCTTCAAGGTATTTTGGTCCTTATAAGATCCTAACTAAAGTGGGTAAGGTAGCATACAAATTGGAGTTACCAGAAGTCAGTGTTCCATGTAAGCCTTTTGAAGAAAACAATCAAACCTACTCCACAAGCCAACTTTACCCTACCCCTTACTGATGAACATAGAAACTTTTGCATTTCTCCTCTAATGGTACCTACTAAACGATATGTGCGAAAAATGGGAGAGTTTGTACCTGAGATTTTAGTGCAATGGTCTACTGCAGACTAGAGTAGGTCATTTAGAAAGAGTTCCACTATATCGCCCACAAGTTTCCAGCTTTCGACCCTTGGGGGCAAGGGCCTTTCAAACGAGGGGTTATTGTAACATCCCTCCAACAGATTGAGAGCAAATAGTTAGATGAATTGAAAAAATCGCAAATAGGGTTTGAAAAGGGAAATGAAGACAAAGTAGAACACTCACCTAAATGTGATCAGTGCATGTTTGACTATATTTATACGGGCGTTGACGATATCATTTTGAAGGCATTCGAGGTGGCAAGTGAAGTGGCGGCACGTGGCTGATTTTAGACAAATCATTTGAGTTGTTATTGTTATTTCCAGTGTTTAGTATTATGTTGTATTTCTTTTAACATATTTTTCTATTAGCTCAGCATGACGTCATGAGCACATGTGGTGTACCTGAGTTTGTTATTCTATTTTGTCTGTTTGCTCTATCTGTAATGGTTTGGGAGTATGTTCAATGCATTCAGGAATTTCACCAAACTTTTCTTCACTCTCAAGTTTCTTTTCTCAATATTCTCTATGTGCCATCTTCTATCACACATTGAGGTACTGTTGTACACTACAATATTCCTACTAAAAACCACCACAGATTTATCAACATTTATTTCTTGCCCTGATGCCCTCACAAACCTATCCAAAATGTAGGTTATTTTCTTAGTTGCATCTGTCCCCGTCTCAAAATGTAACAAAGTATCATTTGCAAAAAGTAAATCTTTAATACATGGTGCATAACGGCTCACTGCAATACACTTCCGAGCATGTCTTCTTTTCGAATCACTGATCAAACCTGAGAACACTTCAGTAACAAACAGGTATGGCGGATCGCCCTGACATAACCCTAGCCCAAGCACAATATGACCAATCTCACAACCATTAATCAAGAGAGAATATGACACAGTTTTAACACACAACATAATAAGGGCAAAAAAGTGACACTCAAAACCTAGTTTAATAAGAAAAGACCATTTGACCCGATCGTATGCTTTGCTCATGTCCAACTTGAGAGACATACGTCCCACCTTACATGTTCTCCACAAGAATATTATTAGTAATAAGCCGACCCAGAACAAAAGCAAATCGCGAATATGAAATAATATCAGTAAGGTGTGGCTTAATCCTATTCGCTATTGCTTCTGATTCAATTTTGTAACTGAAATTGCACAGAGAGATAGGCTAGAACGGAGTCATGAGTTTCAGATATGTGCTTTCGAGAATAAGGACAATACGCGTGTAGTTCAAAACAGAAGCAAAAACACAATTGTTTAGGAAATTCAGCACAAAACAAATAACATCAAAACTCAGCGCACTCTAAAAGCTTCTGCAAGAAAACAGGAGAAATGCCAATAGGCATGGAGATTTAAGGGGGGTACATATCAAAAAGAGCTTTGCCTCCTCTGGTGTAAAAGGTTGAGCCAACTCCTGATTCACGTCTGGACCTCCTTTGGCTTGGATAACTTGCAGGACATCATTTATCTCATCGCTAGTAGGACTGTTGGAACTGAAAATAGATCAGAAATAGTCAACAACAACCTCTTCAACTCCCTTACGCGTCTCTCTCCAAACACCCCGTAAATCTCTAATACCCCTAATTTTATTCTGATTTCTCCTCTCTGACGCCTTCGTATGGAAATATCTAGTGTTTCTGTCTCCCTTCTTTAGCCACTGAACCTTCCCTCTCTACTTCCAAAATAATTATTCCTTATCCAACAAAATCTCTTGATCCCAACTAAGCTCCGCCTCTTTCACTTTGCTCTTGGTCGTGAGTACACCCTCCCTAAGAGAATTAATTTCCCTTTTGAGATCCTCAATACATTATTTTGTTCTTGATCCCGAGAGGTTATCCCACCGGCCACCGTACAAGATCAGCATGGCAACGCTTAAGCTTCCCTCCTATGTCGTGAGCCTGCTCATTGTTCTTTCTATCATTCCAAAACTGATCAATTAAGCTCTTACACTCAATCGCCTTAGCCCATGTAGCCTCAAACCTAAACAATTTAACAAGTTTCCCCGTAGGCTTAAAGGACTGATTCGGTTCAAATAGAATGAGAATAACCGAATGATCAGAGTGTCTCATAGAAATATGATCAACTTTGGCCTTAGGAAACAATTCCCTCCAAGAATCTAATGCGCATGCCATATCAAGTCTATCCCAAATAGTCTCCCTCTCTTCTCTCCGATTACACTAAGTAAAAGTTCTACCTTCAAAACCCATATCAGTCAACACCGCATCAATGAGAGCCTCTCTAAAATTCCTAATACACTAAGCGGGCTTAACCACACCTCATTTCTTCTCATCCTGACTCATAATCTCATTAAAGTCTCCCCCACAAATCCAAGGATTGGTCAACATCTGCTTCAGTCAATTCAATAACGACGTATGCCTCTTACTTAAATTTGATTTTCCATAGAAGCCACTGAATCGACAATCTTTCTTATCATCTTCATATTCAAGCATAATATCAACATGTTTCGAGAAAGCCCCTACAAAAGCCCCGCAATATCCTTCTTCAATGAAAGAGTAAGATCACTCGACTTATCCTGAACGTCCACTGCAACAACAAAGTAACCTAAATGTTGTTTCAACTTCTCTATTATCCTCGTGTAGCTATTCATTTCCATAAGGAGGATAAGAAAGGGGTTATAATGGGAAACAACACCCCGTAGCTCCCGAATTGTCCAAGGGACCCCCAATCCCTGACAGTTCCTACTCAAGATACTCATTGTGATCGGCGTGACTGCTCGACACTTGATGCCAAACAACAGATTTCGCAAGCTAACACCACGACCGGGTTCCCTATCCTCATCGATGGAAACCCTAGCCTATTCCCAATTAATTTCGCCATCTCCTTAGCGTGTCTCGAGGGGGCCAAATCATGAATATGAACATAGAATGCACATAATTCTAGGTTATAGTATTGTTTTGACAATTCACTCGTGATTAGAGTCACGTTACTAATGTATATGTGCACTAAGCCCCATCATTAGATTAACTAAAATTTATGTTTGTTTACGGGGTAAGGCAAAATCTCATATAAGCCTTTGTTTCTATTGAGTTATTAAATCTGTTTGCAGCTAAATATAAAATTTCTAAATTTTGTTTGTGTTGGTAATATAACACACACTTTTACTCTTTTTATTTATTTATTTATTGCAATAAAAAATAACAATGAAATAGTCTTGTAATTTAAACCATTTTTGCTTTATTAAAGAACTTGGTCAATAAATTCATTTTTTGCTATTTACCTTCTGAAAGAGCAAGCATTGAATTCATCGTCAACCTCATGAAAATGGATACAACAACAAGTGATCCTGATCCTGTTCCGGAAGAGATGATGGCGGCACACCGGACGAAGGTGATACAATTCTTGGGCAGAACGACACCGATCATCCTTCAAAACGACAATGGCCCCTGTCCTCTCCTCGCTATCTGTATGTTTCTTTCTTACCTTTTCTTTTCTAGGGCTTTTTTTTTTCTTTCTCTCTTCTTCTTCTTCTTATATATCGATCAATCCATCCTTTTTATCCGCTGGCAGGTAATGTTCTGTCCCTGAAGAACAGTTTGAACTTGAGTTCAGATATCTCTGAGGTTTCTCAGGAGAAATTACTTTCACTTGTTGCTGAGCGATTGATTGATTCCAACACTTACAATCATGTAATTTTAATAATAATAATAAATACCTCTTTCTCTATTGAATTCACACATCTACTTATTTTTATCTTGTGGGTGGATAAATGGCAGAACAAAGATTCTGGTTATGTTGAAAACCAGCAACAGAATATTGCAGATGCTATTGATTTACTTCCCAGGCTTACCACTGGCATAGATGTCAATTTGAAATTTACAAGGTACCTTAGCTTTTGCTTAGCTTGCCTTCTTCTCTTCATCTACTTAATAAGTATATTGCTCTAAATTAAATCATCACTCTTTATATCTCAGAATTGATGATTTTGAGTTCACCCGGGAGTGCGCAATATTTGATTTATTGGATATTCCACTCTATCATGGTTGGATTGTTGATCCACAGGTATTATTATTATTATGCTTTTCTCCTCCTGCTGCTGCATTGATTGATGGAACTGAATATTTCCCCAGTTCATGCCAGATTTTCAGCTTCTCTCATCTCATTTCGCAAAGTTATTGCCTAGACGACTCAGAATAAGTTTAAGATATCTTGCAATAGGAACAATGGACACCTTTCATCCCTAGATATGAAAATTAGTAAGCCAGCCTTTTGTTAATCCCTTGACACCAAGCAGTATTAATGAACACTATTCAGATCCCATTCTTGCACTCTGTTGCTTGATGAACTTAGTCAAGGTATTAATCCTGGAACCTTGCCATATGAAGATATTAAAGTATAATATCTAGCATCAAGTCGTATAAGTCCAAAGTAACTCAAAGAGGAAAGTTAGCAAATTATACTTGTAAAATTGAACCAGATTTTATTTTGTATGCTATGCTTTGTGGATAGTACAAGATGTTAACCACAGTGGCACTCAGATTTCTAATGACATACCTATGCATCAGCAGGAAGTTTTTCCTTCCCAACTTAAACTTGTGGATAAGTAAGTTTTTGGGTAGTGTACTTTCATCAGAACGTTTTTGAAGACAAATTTGCCAAGTCTATTGATGGGGAGTTTGCAAGATGGGGAGTATACTTCAGTACTTCTGCTTAAAGTGGCTAAAACATTTGACTTTGTACCGAAGGACGGGAGTGTTTGAAACTAATTCAAGAAATTTATAATATTGAATATGGTATTCTGGGCAGCAATCTTCAGTGGATGCGGAATGTAAATGATTCCTGATACTGGTCAATAAGAGCAGAAGTTTATATTTGATATCCATTAACTGATATGTATCTTCATAAATCCATAAAAACACAATATTTTGTGGAATGTAATTGGAAAATGGTGTCGTACTGTAGTTCGGAGGTTGGTTAACACAGACGGATAAAGGATAATAATACTGACCTTTCTTGTTTGATTGTAAAATTGTTTCTTATTGTACTCAGTAATTCTTATTTTACTTTTTAGTACATAAACTGTATTTTGATTATAATTTCCACTTTCTTGTGTGCCATCTAGGACCTTGAAACTGCAGATGCTATTGGTTCAAAATCATATAACACTCTCATGGGAGAACTCGTTTCGTTAGAAACACACATTATGGAGAATGAACAAAAAATAAATACTGATGATGATACTGTTGATTTTGTTGCTGCAACAACTGCAACTCTAGGGGTACCTTCTCCATGTCTTTCAAGAGGTCAGTCTTTTGACGAATCTCCTCATGCAACAAGAAAAGGAGACATTCAAGAAGAAGCAGAACTTCTAAGAATAATGAAATTGTCGGAGGCCAATAACTCCAGCCCACTGACAGAAAGTGTAGTTGAAGATGGAAATCTACAAGACAGTGCAAATATCAAGAAGTCTGAACTTTTAACACTTTCAGAAGCAGTGGAGAAGAATGTTAGTGATGAAACTGTAAAGACTGGGAAACTGATATCTGATGATGGGAGTAGTTTGGCCTATCAACATGTTGAGAGAAAATTCCCTGAAACTACTTCAGAGGAAGCTGTTTGTTTGTTCCCAACGCCAGAGAAGGGGAGCATTCGTCCTAATTATGAGGAATCTACGATATCTTTTGAAAATGTGGTTGAAAGAATTGGTTCAGATTCACAGGTTCAACCTTTATCTTTTGGACAAGAGCTTCCATCTGCTTCCATCGGCCTGCCAGATGAATCTGGAAGTGCTCAGTGTGCTAATAATGGTTTCACATCCACAGAAGAGCCATGTGAACTAAACAAACTTCAAGAAAGTTGTAAACAAAGAGAATCATCCAGTTTGTTGACTTCTACTTTGGATTCATATTCATTAAGTGGTAGAAAGCATAAAACTGATGAGTCTGAAGCCTTGACATCACAGGTTGAAGGCAATGAACCCATTTATGAAGGCGAAGAGTGTATATTGGAGCCAGGAACTGCAGTAGTTCATGAAAACCAAGAGCCTGTTTATGAAGGTGAGGTGGTTCTGGCAGAACAAGCAAATGATGGATGTGTGGACAATGGTGATCTGAATAGCAAGGACAGAATATCTATAAAACAAGGTGACAATGCTCAACGATTAAGCAGATCATTTGTTCAGCCATATATCAGATCATTTATTTCAGTGGGGGGAATCATTCCTCCTTTTCCTTTTCTATTTATCCATTCATTCGCTTTTCACGTGGAAAATATTTGTGCCAATGCATTTATTGACCTGACTGGTTGCTGTTGTCAGGGGAATTAATCAGGAACTTTATGAAGAACACTGCCAGTCAATTGACTATATATGGGTGTGTTCAACTGTTTTACTAAGTTATTGACAAATATGCTTCGTTCGTCTGCGAATTATCTGACTAATACGTTGTTTTATGCAGCCTATTTTGCTTGCAAGATAAAGTGAAGGAACGTGAGCTCTGTGTGTTTTTCAGAAATAACCATTTCAACACTATGTTTAAGGTAAGTACTGTGGTGTGCATAGCTAGATCACTTCCCCATTTGCAATTTGTAATCGTGTGAATGGCTCTTAGTTAACTGGCTTTTCCTGATGTATGCAGGTTATTTCACTTATTATAAGGCTGATTGCTTAACTTATCACTTTTACTTGAGCAAGAAACGTAGTCACATCCAGTTGACTTATGCCTCTATCTTCCCTTAATTTCAGAAGAGCCATATGCATTTTTATTGCATTTATGACATGTGTATCTTGATCTATGCATATATTACGTAAATGTTTGTAGGTTTCATGGTTATGGAGGATGAAAGAGCAGATATTAACCATGCGTGAGAGCTACAAATCTTAGACATTGTCACTGATATCAATCAACTATAGAGTATAGCATTATGAAGTCAGATTGTCATTGTTATAACTGATTCCAGTACTTAAGAGTCTTGTAATTATTCTTTTTGTTTGTAGCAAGGGGAAACCATAGTGATTATTCTTATAAATTTACAATTAAAATTCTTTAGTTGGTAATGGGTGATTTTTTTGTTATTTCTATTGCAAAATGAGGACGAGGTTCATTCATATTATTTTCTACCTTTATCTTACTGTTATGATTTTAACTGTTGCAGTATTAACATTATTTTACTTTTTGACAATTGTTGCTGATATCTCTAATATGATTTTATTCTCAGTATGAAGGTGAACTATACATCTTGGCAACGGACCAAGGTTTTATAAATCAGCAGGATTTAGTGTGGGAAAAGCTGAATGAGGTGAAATAGCAGTATGGGTTATATATATATATGTGTGTGTGTGTGTGTGTGTGTATATATATATATTTTTGTGCTGCATGATCTTGAATTGAAATTTGGAATTTAGTAAAAGGTCGATACCAGTGCCACGGATTATGGTTGTGGTTTAATAAAGAATTCCCAAAGCCGACACACTCTCTGCCCTGCGATTGTTGTGTATGAGTAAGAAGAAACTACAAGGTCTTAGAGACACTATAATAATGTGGAAGATCTGTTGATTTGTTACTGGATTTATAGTGATTTTGCATTCTTCATATATAGATTACTGCTACACTGCTATCCTATGATCATGAATACACATGTTAGACACCTGGACAAGGTAATGATATTCGTGCAATAGAAGAAAGCTTATTTGAAGGTTTACCTTTATCTGAAAGACTATTACATTGATTTATATGTCTTATTTTTATCTGTTTCAAGTCATTCTGTAGTAGCCATCATTTTCGGAACTAAAAAACAAAGAAAGATTAATTAGAATGAATATTGTTGACATGTTGATTTAAAGTTTATAGACATAGTGAGCTACCGACATTTGACACCCTTTCTCTTGTCCACCCAGTTTCACCAACAGAGGTGGCGATTCTTTGTGGATCTTAAAAGATACTTATTTAATGTTGCTTTTATTTGTGGCATTTCCATATTAGATGATTCAGGTGTTTGTAGTATTACTGGTACCGAATGTGTATTTGTCTTGGCTTTAATTATATGCTTATGTTGTCTATCCATAATACTAAATGGACTCTATTTTCTGTAGCATTTACCAGTTTTTCCTTTCGGCTATTCAGGAGACAGCCTTTGACATCTATGTAATTATTTGGAGAAGAATGTGTAGGCACATTGCTTTCATACTTCATATCATATGATTCAACTCCTTAATCAGGTGAATGGAGACACTTTGTACATGACGGGGAACTTCAAGGAATTCAAAATGGATGAAGCTTCCAACAATTCATGGGATGAACAGAATGCCATGGCTAGTACTGCAGTACGTAGATGTTCAGTGTTCTTGATCTTTTTTGTTTTGATTGAATGATTCTCAATCAAGCTTCATCTTCTTCTTTGCAGGATTATTTGTCTAGCATTGACGGTGCTGCTCAAACACATCCAAGTTTCAAGTATGTCCAACCTCTTCGGAACTAGTGTTGTCTTTTCCAACATACTTTCTATCAGACCTACTTTAATTAATATTTACTCTGATTCGTGAAATTAGAACACGATCACGTTTCCTGACTAGAAAAACAGAAGTATATCATTAGTCACCCATGCAGTGTGGACATTAAGTTTACATTGTAATTCATAAAGTTTTTTGAACCATTAAAATTTGAGTAAAATCAACATTTCAATAGGTTGTAAGAGAGTTATTTTGTTATTTCTAGTATGTCTAGATTGATCAAAGGTAAGGTGATGGTGTTGTAATTCAGAATAAGACCTGTTATAATTGCCTAAATTTCGTTCAACTTAACCATTTTTCTAATGCACATCGTCGTGATGGCGGCATTGATTTGTGTACGACACAATTGGCAGTATTAATATTAACATCTCCATGTTGTTTAAATCTTGATTTTCGGGGAATTTGTTATTGCTTTTTAGTTCCACAATTAGCAGTCAGTGGTTAAGAGAACTCTATAGCTTCATGAGGAGTCAATAATTAACAAGAATCCTCTGTGTCACATGGAATAACTCTGTGAATAAAATGAAGTCTGTAAAGGATCCCTGTTATGATACCATTCAGTTCAATCCACTCTGAGAATTGGTTGCTTAATGAAGATTACTGCTCTGTAAAAGCTGGTCCAGGAATCTTTTTGTGTGACATCAGGTTCTTCTCTTAGTGGGATGCAGTATCTTTTTCTGTGGAGATTGGAGTAGCTCTTAATATGTCTTGTTAGTGTTTGAAATCCAGTTATGTTAGCTTAATCTTTTTTCAACCTCTAGCATATGTTTTGCTTTCAATATGTAGCATTCGATTATCTCATTCGCTACCTGTAATATCTTATGCCGCAACCTCTTGTTGGTGATTGTTATTAATTGTTTGATAGACAATCCTGATGCTGTTTTTTGGCAGTTCTGATCTGCAGTTAGCAATAGCTCTTCAGCAGCAAGAATTTGATCAACAGCAACAACAATCACAGAATAGTTTGCCGCAACCATCAGCAGGTGGCACTTCAAGGCTGGTCACTGGTCCCCAGGTAGGTTTTACCATCTTTTACATGTCTTACCCTGCCTACGTATTTGCACTGAACTGGCGTGATTTTACCAGTTGTGGCATACCTAAAAGTTGCGCATGCTTGAGTTATTCTAGGTAGATTCATACTTAATGTTGCGCATGCTTGAGTTATTCTAGGTAGATTCATACTTAATGTTGCATCTGCGGTAGCCATTGTTAAAGGATAATACTGTTTAATTTCTCATCATGCAGAATTCTGCTGTTAAAATTCTTCTGTATACTTGGTAAAGTGTTTTTTTTCTTCTTTTGGATTGATTCATGATGTGGATCAATGTTGTTGAGTCCCAAAAGCTGCATATTTGTGTTGCTGATCAATTTCCTTTCTGGCATAATAAGTTAATGTCATTCGATGTAGTGAAGCTATCCTATTACTCATTCATATTAGTCTGTCACTCTGCTTTTCCCCATTTTGGCTGGAAAAAAGGTAGCCGTGTCATAGTTGGTAAGACCTGTTCTAAAATATATCTCATCCTTATTTGGTCCATGGTGCTACCATCTGCTGACCATGTCCTAGGATTGGGGATCAAGGGGAAGAGGATGAGCAGAGGAAGGAGGTAGGTCACTTGGGGTAGGCTGGTGGAAAAATAGTTGTATCAGGGTTGTGCCGTTGTGGTCAAAGGTGGGTTTTGCAGTTGATGGGTGGGAAGTTGTTCTATTAATTATAATTTTTTTTTCTTACTTTTAAATAGCAAGACAGTTATTTGGTTGAGCTTTTACATAATATCAATGTTTGGTTTGCACATTTTATATAAGGGTGATAAAGTAAGAGTATTTGTCAGATTATTTTTCTTTTCGATTACAATAAGTGAAGTAGACATAAAGAACAAATAAAATGTATATTTTTGAGGTTTCGTCATATAATTATCTTATAAATTAGACCTATTCTTTATTCTAATATGAAACTGTTACAAATAAAATATGGCATAGTCTATTCCTTCTTTATAAAATTTCAAACCCATGGAAATGCTCACCTACAGACATACAAATGCACCCAGGGATGACTTGAACCTGTGATGTCTCAGTCATAGGTGTAGCATTTTATCGACAGATTGATTTTGTCACAAAATAACCTCTACGTTCTTTGCCATCCTCTTCTCATCAAATAGTTATGTTGTATTTCTTAACATCACATAGGTTGAAAGCATTACAATGACAGACCTCTCTCCAAACTGGGATATTGGTTGAAAGCTTTTGGTTAAACTTGATATAATTCATTAGGAATCAAATATTTTGTCTTTTCTTCTCAACTTTACAAAATAATGTTTCGGTCCTGCAATTTTGTTTCAAAATGCTGAGTTTGTACATCATGAGCAGGAAACGTGATTTTCCCTCCTAATATTTCAATTTTTGACACTGAATGAGTTAAAAGGATAAACTTTTCAAGTTACATATTGTCTTCGGATTATACGCAATCTGACAACCAATAGCTAAACTTTGCCATCAAGAGGGGCCAAAAATTTACCTTTGCAGGTAAATTTGTGGAGGTCTTTAATTTTACAAGTTTTTTACATGGTTGCCTCCATTTTAAGCTTTTCACATTAAGTCAAGAGGGCCATAAGTAAATTGGAATAGTAACTTGGGTCAAATAATATTCAAATTGTTATTGCAGGTTCTAACACACACACAGAGAGAAAACTCCTTATTCGAATACGTTAAGGTTTCCAGCTTCTAACGTTTAACCAATCCCCGTAACATATATGCATTTTATGTTACATTATTAATTTGAATATATAATATAAATATAATGTCTGTACATATATGGTTGCAATGCACATATATAGTTGCAATATGCATGCATGTACATGTTGGGTAAGGATAAGAGGGGAGGATGAAGTGCCAACAAAGGGAAGTAAGTAACGGGAGCGAGGGAAGGGCTGGCGTAGATGAAGCTGTAGGACTAGACCTGGGCAAGCGATGGTCTCGATTGGTGCAAAAGTGGGGGCTTGATGTAGTGGATTAGGATGGGGGACTTTGATGGAGGATGAAGTGCCAGCAAAGGGAAGTAAGTAACGGGAGCGAGGGAAGGGCTGTGCGTAGATTAAGCTTTAGGACTAGACCTGGGGAAGCGATGGTCTCAATTGGTGCAAGAATGGGGGCTTGATGTAGTGGATTAGGATAGGGGGATTTTGATGGATTTTTGGGTGATAGAGGTCTCAGGTGCAGACGATGCCGTGTACTGTTTATATTTTTTGATTTAGTGTTTAATGATTCTTTCTTTCCTTAAGAGTAATATTTTTGTTTTATTGCTGACCTTTCACAGGATTAGTTAATTTGGTTTCATATTTGACAGGGTACTGGTTGTTGTGTAATGTTCGGATACTATATATATATAATTTTTTTTCTTCTGTAAATAGCCTTGAAGTTGTGTAGCGACAAAACGGGCTCTTTCGTGTGTTGCAATTGAAAACACATACTTTGCACACCTCTCACAATTCAACTCATGAATCATATTTCCTACTTCATCAGATCACCCCTCAAACTATTCTTATCATGTGCAATGATTCTTGATTCTTGATAATATGTTTTGTGAATTTTGATGGTGTATGGCTTAGATTATGTGCTTGTAATGTTTGTTTCATATATTTCTCATTGTCACACTTGTAAGACATTACATCGACTGTTTTCATTTAATTTTGTAATAAAAAGAATTGGATTTGAAAATAGTTTTGCAAAAATACCAAATCTGAGTGGATAATCCGAATTATGTCGAAGTGGTTTTATTAGTGAGACGATCCAAATTTCAAATTAGTGAATCAAATCTCTTCTCTAAATACTGAATCAAATTGATACAATAATATTGGCTTGCACACCCCTATTCGTGGGTGGGATTTTCCTGAAATTACTCTATAGAGTTGTTATTTTGATAGCAATGATTTCCTGTAATATCGTAAGCGATATTGTCTTACTGGGGTAACAGGGGTTTGTATTTGCAGTGGATTTTCCTGAAATTACTCTATAGAGTTGTTATTTTAATAGCAATGATTTCCTGTAATATCGTAAGCGATATTGTCTTACTGGGGTAACAGGGGTTTGTATTTGCAGTGGATTTTCCTGAAATTACTCTATAGAGTTGTTATTTTAATAGCAATGATTTCCTGTAATATTGAAAACGATATTGTCTTACTGGAGTAACAGGGGGTTTGTATTTGCAGTGGATTGCTTAATTGTTTTCTTTTTCTTTTTATGTTTCTTTAGATGAAGGTGGTGTTCTTTTTTCTTTTCCGTTTTTGGATTTCACTTGAGTCCCAGACTGATTCTTTATTTTGTGGATTCTAAAGCTTGACATGTTTACAGGTTTCACGGAGTGCTAATAGGCACACGACCTCGAAGACGGAATCAAAATCAAAAGATAAGTGCATTGTGATGTGATCATTTGGCACACGTCATATATGAGTTCCAAGCAGTTGTTTGAACCGTCGCAAATTGTTAATCCTTGTTTGTAGGACTAACTGATGTCACCCTTTTGTAAATACAAAACGCATATATACTTTGTATAAATCCCGAGGTTTGGCCGCAACAGTTGTTAAATCTGTGGGATTAATGGCACCAGAGTACATGTAAATCTTTGACCTTTGTATCTGATACTCTTATGTTATCTTATCTTACCTTCGCTAAAACGCAATCCTTGGAAACCGCAATGGACCTCATTACATCACATGCCTAATTTTGGAGTGGTCGCTCACCCGCCTCCCAATCCTTCCAAGTTTTATAGCATGGTACCACAGGGAGCGAGGAATCCTTCTCCATTTGTGTATCCCCATCAAACAATAGACCCTATCATTCCCTGGAGAAGACCAACTATGGATATAGAAGAGAAATAATTTGGAGTGAATAATTACTTCATTAATCACAATGGGTACTTATAGTAAGTTCACAATGGGTACTTATAGTAACTTACTAGAGTAATAACGCACATAACTAAAACTAAATACAAGTTACTCAATAATACAACATAATAATATACTATCATCTAATACGACCCCTCAAAATTGACGTTCCATCAGCAACAGAGATTTTGGAACGAAGAAGCTCAAATCGAGAACGAGCAAGGGGCTTAGTGAGAACGTAGGCCAATTGATCAAGAGTGTTAACATAGGAGACAGTGAGGAGGTCTTTAGCAACAACATCACGAACAGAGTGGAGATAGATGAAGATGTGTTTTATTCGTGAGTGTTGCACCGGATGAAGAGCCCATGTTGTTACAACGCACCGTAGGAACGGAACGAAGGGAGCCGATTTCCATAAAGAGGTACTGAAGCTACCGAACCTCAGCAACAGTAGAAGCAAGAGCACAATATTTAGCCTCAGTCGAGGAACGAGACATCGCCTTTTGTTTTCGAGAAGACCAAGAGATTGGGTTTGAACCCATCATAACAAGATAGGCAGAGGTAGAAGTGTCATGAAGTGCATCACCCCCCCTCCCCCCAATCGGAGTCAGGGTACGTAGTAAGAGAAAAGGGTGGTGTCCCTCCTAAGGGTGATGCCATGCGTGACAGTGCCCTTTAAATAACGAATGACACGCTTCAACGCGACCTAGTGAGTCGAATTTGGGGGCGACATGCGCTGAGCCAACCTATTAACGGAGAACACTATGTCGGGCCATGGGAGAGTAAGATATTGCAAGCCACCAATGATTTGGCGATAGGTTATCGCGTCAACGGGTTCACCGAAGTGGGAGCGGGCGGATTCCGAGCCATAGGGGTGGCAAGCGGTTTGGCCGCATCCATCTTATGACGAGCCAAGAGGTCGAGAATATACTTGTGCTGCGAAAGGAACATGCCTTCACTCGTGCGACACACCTCAACACCCAAGAAATAGCTAAGGGGCCCCAAGTCCTTAACTGCAAACTCAGCACTAAGACGGGTAAAAAGAGAAGTGATCGTGGAGGTGCACGAGCCAGTGACCATGATGTTATCAGCATAAACCAAGACATACTCACGAACCACATTGCTCATAAGGATAAAGAGGGACATACCCGATTTGGACTGAGTGAACCCAAACTTGAGGAGAGCGGCACTGAGAGCAAGGTACCAAGCACGAGGGGCTTGTTTAAGACCATAGAGAGACTTATGCAGAAGACAAACATGATTCGGTTTAGACTTGTCAACGAATTCAGGAGGTTGGCTCATATAGACTGTTTCAGAAAGAGAGTCATGCAAGAATGCATTGTTGACGTCAAGCTGGCGCAGAGGCCAAGAATGCATCACGGAAAGAGAAAACACAGTTCGAATGGTGAATGGCTTCACCACTGGGCTAAAGGTCTTCTTAAAGTCAACACCAGGCCGTTAGTGAAAGCCTTTGGCTACAAGGCGAGCCTTATAGCGGTCGATGGACCCTTTGGGATGATGCTTAATGCGAAAGACCCACTTAGACCCAATGATGGAGCGATGACGGGGTGAAGAGACCAAGGACCACGTGCCATGAGAGGATAAACCGTGAGTTCTTCTGCCATGGCAGCACGCCACATGGGGTCAGTAAGGGCTTGTTTCACCGTGGTGGGTTCAAGTGACTCAAGGACGGGATGTTTGGTGGCGGTATACATCTTTGAACAGAAGATGTTATTTTGGGAATGCGTGCGAGCGGCAGAGGTCAAGTTAAGAAGGGCGGCCTCATCTTGGGCCACAGAGAACAACCCAACGGGCGAGGCCGAGGGGGCCTGGGCCGCGGGTAAATGGGCATGGACCGCATGCGAGTTGGTCTGGGCCGAAGATGGGCCACATATGACCGCGTGGAGGAGGTGTCCCTAGTGGTTGGGTTGGCGGCCCGAAGAAGTGGGCTAGTGGTCAAGTCTGTGGGCCGAGGGGATGGAGCGCTAGGGTTAGGCCGTGTGGGCGGAGCTTTAGCGGGCCCAATAACGACCACCGGTGTGACCGTATGAACCATATGAGGCCTAAGAGTGATGGGGCTAGGGTTCATGAGTTGGGGCGGCGACAACGGATCCGGGGTGGGTCGAGCTGACCCGGGAAAGCAATCTTCCACAAACTGGACATGTCGTGAAATATAGAGCCGACTTGTAGCAATGTCAATACACTTGTAGGCGGACTGCGATGTGGAATAGCCCACAAAGATGCACTCTCTAGATGTAGGAGTAAGCTTGCCCGGAAAGTAAGGTCGAAGATGCGGTAAGCATAGACACCCAAACGTGCGAAGACCCAAATAGTTAGGAGCGCGACCAAATAGAGCCTCAAATGAAGACCGGGAACCCAAGACAACTGTAAGAAGTCAGTTGTAGACGTAGACGGCCGTGCAGAAGGCATATTCCCAGAAAGTCAAGGGGAGAGAGGCACGGTGAAGAAGCGTGCGCGCCATCGTCACAATGACACGATGACGACACTCACTTGTGTCATTTTTTTGGGGCGTGTATGAGGTTGTAGTAAGCCAAAAGATGCCATGTGACAAAAGATAAGACCGCATAGCTACAAATTCACCACCGTTGTCTGAATAGAAGTTCTTGATAGGGCGACCAAATTGCTTTTCCACTAGACTTTTAAATTGAATAAAAGTACGAAGTACATCGGATTTAGCAACTATAGAAAAAAGCCAACAAAACTTGATAAAATGATCCACTAATAATAAATAAAAACGGTAACCAATTCTTGATACAGTGAGAGAAGGACCCCAAACATCGCCATAAACAAAGTGCAACACATCGTTCGACACAAGTGACGTATCACGAAAAACTAGATTTTGTTAAGACTTTTGAGGCGTGTTGTGTATTTGTTGCCATTGAGTTCTATGCTCCTTTGATTCAACAACACATCGGTTTTACGTTGCTAATATGGTAAAGGTCTTTTCTTATTACGCGCACAATATTAATTGAGTCATTGTATCTTCTAAGTTAATAGTACTCAATTAGATTGGCACGCGTTCTTACTGATGTTGGCGTTAGCATATATCCCGTATGAGTCTAAACATATGCCAAGTGCATGGTTTTGTCAGCATATTTACCACAAGGGTATAATCATTCGCCGAGTGTAGGCGTTTCGTCGTGAAGGCATCACTTTATGTTGTTTTGTCAGCATATTTACCACAGAGGTATAATCATCCGCTGAGTGTAGGCATGCAGTGAAGACATCACTTTATGCTGTTTTGTCAGCATATTTACCACAAGGATATTATCATTTACCGAGTGTAGGCGTTTTGCTGTGAAGGCATCACTTTATGCTATTTTGTCAGCATATTTACCACAAGGGTATAATCATCCGCTGAGTGTAGGCGTTTTTTTGAATGCCCTCCGACTTTAATTACGCCTTGCGGTAGGGATATAAGGATTGATCATATATCGATGTTGTGCCAAGGAAATGGCTGCCTACGTATCACAAATTGGGAATCAAGCTTCGCGTAGTTCTTATTACAAGTCATGGTAATCTTAACTATATAAACATCGCAAGTGTTGTACGTTCCAAGGGCGAGATAGTGGATCGCTTTGTAAATCCTCCAAATAGTAATAGACCCTAGAGCTTGCTCGGGTGACCCAATACGCTCCATCCCAATTTGGTTGAAGCTTGCCTGCCTACATGCTTACTGGCTCTCACACTCTTGAGGACGAGGTCCCCAACTTGGAAGTTGTGCAAATGAACGTGATTATCAAAGGCTTTGGCCATGGCCGCCTTGAAGGCAATTGTTTTCTGATATGCATGTGTAATAACAAATTCTTGAATCTCTAAAAATTAAAGACAAGAAAAATTAGTACAAATATATTTGATATAATTACAAATGAATTTGAAGTTACAATCTCTACTATTCCTCTTATTCTTTTCTACAAGAACAACGATCTTTAATGTTTACAGACTTGTGGTGGAAATCTTCAATTTGATCTTCACCGAAATGTTTTGGATTTGGAGAAACGTTAATTCAAGGGTGCTTGGACTTAATCTTGGATCAAAGTTGGACCTTTAAAATGAACTTGATGATCTTCGATTGATAATGTTTGAATATGGTGAACACCAAACTTCTTTTGGGAGAGGATTGATCTTCAAAAATAGTTCGTCGAGGGCCTCATGGCTTGTTCTCGAATCAAAAAGGGTTTCTCCTTCAATCTCCATGACGAACGCCTTGAATTTTGTGATGAACACCTTGAAGATGAAGAACTTTGGTGGAGATAATTTATTGACCTTCTTCGCTCCAAAAACTTGATTGTTTAATTGTTCGCATTGAATTTGCACAACTTCTTTACTTCAAAAGCTTGAATGTTGAGTTGTGTTTTTCTTCTTCAAGAACACCAATATTTATACTTGTAGAGTGAATCTCAATCAGAATCTTCTGATGAGATGAACGGTTGAGATCGCGCCTGCGATTTTTTGATTTGGAACTTGGATTGATTGAATCTTCTTTTCATTTCTTGAGATTTGGAGGTTGGTAGAGAAATCTTTCAATGTCTTGAGACTTTATTTGCAACCATTATCACATTTCAAGATTTGATGAGTATTTATTTATTTAATCCTTTTACCATATCGAACTTGCAGATGCAAAGAAAGTACAGAGAACTTACTTGATAAAGTTTGTAAGGATTTATTGATATCATTGATTATTGTACAACGTTGATTACTCCATGAACAAACATTGTAATTTGAACTCTCACTTATTTTTTCTAACTCTAAAAACTCTCCTTTAAATTCTCACTAAAATTCTCACTTGAAAGCTAAAAAATGAAAGCAGTTTTTGGCTCTGAAGATTGATGATCTCTCCTCTTCCTCAATGCTTCTATATATAGGCAGAAATTCTTAACTATTCCGGATTTGAAATTAGAAATTTCAATTCCGAGTTGGTGGATGATTGCCTTTTTTCAATACAACATGATGGAGGTGGGACCCACTTTGTCTTCTTCTTCTGACTTTGCTTTTCAGAGTAGTGGAAACTGACTTCAAAGCTTTTCAGAATATTTGTCTTTTTTTTTTTTCAATCAGCTTATTTTTTCTTTTGTGTCGGCTGACTATTTTTGTTGTTTTTTGAATACTTTGTCATTTGATTTTTTTCATATTTTTGTACTTTTTTTTTCACATGAGTGCATTTTGTAAACTGGAAATTACATGAGTGAAAATTAAAAATTACATAGTAAATTATTTGCGTGAAATTGGGGAAAATTTATTGTAGCAATCGTCTTCATTGTCGTCGTCTAAATGAACCGATGTTGACGATCCTTCATCATCACTTGCATTTTGTAGTAGTCTTTTGACCTCTTCCAAAGAGGTGGCAGCAGCTATTTGTGTTTATAAACTTTGTTTCATAACTAGGAATTCTTCATGTTTTTCGACAGCTGCGGGAGATATCTGGCCTGCAGTTTTGTCGAAACGTTTGTTTTCTAGAAACGACTTCTTTATCTCGAGTATTTGGAACTTTTCTGTGTTCATCTTGTTCCACCATTTGACTTGAGCAACTTTAACTAATCGGCACAGTCCAAATGTAGAAACTTGTAATTTTTGTTCTATTTTTAGAATCCAAGTTAAATGGAATTCTAAATAGAACCTGAGTAAAACGGAACATTTGTAATATGAACTAGTATTGTTGAAATTTTTCTGGAAATATTCAAATGATTCAGCAACTTCAGGAGGGAAGATTTTTGTCATTGGGCCAAAGTTTTCCCACCAATGTAGGAACCAGTTTGGGAATTTTGTAGTTTCGGCTAAATTCTTTCCTAAAAGGAAGAATGTTGAAATAGCATGAACTTCGTTTTGAAAAAATAGGAATTTTGTCCAGGCTTCAATATAATCAAAATATGTAAAAGAAACTCCTGATCCTTTGTAGGTATTTGTGTTGTAAGGGTTACCCCATTCAGCTGAACCAATTATTTTGTTAATGAAAATTTTTCTGTATCCAATGGCAGTTGAAGTAGGAGGGTGACCTTTTGGCAATTTGTTTTCTATATGAATGGATTTTGTGACAACAAGAATATGTTCATAAAACTTTTGGGTTTTTGTAGGATCTTCATAGATCCTGAAATACTCATTGTCGAAGAGTAGAGCAGATAGCAATTCTGCCCTTTCACTTTGTGTTTGTGGAAGATTTTGGGGTTTCCATTCATCTTCGATGATGCAATCAAAATGGACCCAATTTGTTTGTTCGTAAGGGCAGTCTTCGGAGGACAATTGGGTTTGTGTTTGTAAGACTGTTTGTTTGTAAGTTTGTAGAGGGACCTTTGTTTGTGAGGCAAAAGGGGTTACTGCAATTTTTGGTGGCATAGGTGTAAATCTGTTGCATATATCAAAAGCTGTTTGTGGCTTGGAAAGTGTAGTCGTAGGTGTTTTTTGTGGAATTGTTTGTAAGGGTTTTGCAGAAATTGGTTTAGTATGAGTAGTTTGGGAGAGAAATTGTTGTGGGTTTGTAATTTGTTTTGTTCCAGGAATGCTTCCTGGTGAATTGGATTTTGAGGATGAACTAGATTTTGAAAATGGAACTACTTACTTTCTTTCGGACATCCTTGCAAAAATTCCCTGGTAAGAAAATCTGGAATACAATTGTCAGTTCCTTTAATATATTCAATATCAAAATCAAAAACAGAAAGTATTGCTTGCCATCTAGCAAAAATTTGTTTTGATGCTAGATTTTGAACATCTTTTGTCAAAACTTCTTTTGCTGCTTTGCAATCTACTTTTAGTAAAAAAAATTGATTTAGTAAATCATCTTGAAATTTTGAAATACAAAGCACTATAGAAAGGATTTCCTTTTTTAAAGTAGAATAATTTTGTTGTGCTCCTGTCCAGGCGCCAGAATGATATCTAATGATTTTTTCTTGGTTATCAATTACCTGTTTAAGAATACCACCATATCCTGATTCAGACGCATCTGTCTGTACTATTTTAGGGGTATTTGGGTGGCAAATAGATAAACACGGTAGTATTTTTACCTTGTATTTAATTTCTCTAACAATTTGAGTATGTTTGTTATTCCAAAATGGTGGATCTTTTTTCAATCTATCGAATAAGGGTTTACACATTTGTCTTAAATTAGGGTTAAAATCTCCAATATAGTTCAAAGCTCCTAAGAACCGTTGTAATTGTGTTTTATCTCTAATTTCGTCTAGAAATTTGTCCCCAAATTCAAGAGATCTCTGGATAGGAACTATAGTTCATTCGCTAATCTGGTGCCCTAAAAAGCGAATATTTGTTTGAAATAACTTAATTTTTTTTGCAGAAATAACTAAACCATGTTCCTTTATTATTTTTAGAAATATGTTTAGGTGTTTCCAATGTTGATCAATACTTTGACTAAAGAGAAGAACATCGTCAATATAGACTATTGAAAAGCTTGTATAAGGAGTAAATATATCATTCATAATCTTTTGGAATTCGGGCAGAGCGTTTTTTAATCCGAATGGCATTACATTCCATTCAAATTGTCCGAAAGGGACCGTGAAGGCTGTTTTGTATTTGTCTTTTTTAGCAATTTGTATTTGCCAAAATCCTAATTTCATATCAATTTTGGAAAAGACTTTAGCATCATAAAGCCTTTTTAGTAAGTCGGATTTATTGGGAATAGGATACCTTATCCACTGACCTTGTTTAGAGGTTTATAATTTATGACAAGTCTGAGAGTACCACGTTCCAACTCTGCATTTTTTTGTACATAGAAAGCAGAGCATGACCATGGACATTTACTAGGTCGAACAATTTTTTTATCTAATAAATCTTTGATTTCTTTTTTGCAATGCTCTATGGTCTCTTGATTCATTTGAATAGGTCTTGCCTTAGTGGAATAGTTTTTTCATCAAAATCCTTTTCGTAAGGAAGTGTTACAGTATGTCTTCTCCTTTCCCAAAAGGCATTAGGCAATTCTGAACATATTTGTTTTTCCATGTTATTCTGGAAATCAATAACTTTATGTTGGAAAGTTCTATCATGTATTTGTTCTTGTATTCTTTTATAACTGATTTCTTCTTTGAGGAAAAGTATTTGTTTTTGTTTGTTTGCTAGGTTACTTCTATAAATCCCTGCAGTTTGCGTGTTATCAACTTCTTTTTTGAGGAAAAGTATTTGTTTTTGTTTGTTTTCTGGATTACTCTCGTAATTTCCCGCAGCTTGTAGGCTATTAACATCTCTTTGGGAGATGGGGAATAAAAACTTAAAAATGACTTTTTTGCCGAGGACGGTGGTTTCGATACCCGGAATATCTACTGTAATGGGGTAAAGCATTTGGATGAAAGGGCTACCAAGGATGACATCAACATTAAGGTCTTTAACAAGGACGAAAAAAGTTTTGAAGCATACGCCATCATTGCAAATATGAGTATTAGATAGTTTGTAATTTATTTATAACCGAGTGTGGTTAGCGGCAGACAATCTTTCTTTTGTTTTTTCAAAATATTTTGTTGGGATAAGACCTTCTTTAATGCAATTCATACCTGCTCCAGAATCCATAAGAGCAATGGTTTGTAACTTAAAGTCTTCGATAACAATCGTGACTTGGACGAGCCATTTTTGGAATGATATTCGACTAATAACATTGACAAATGAATTTTCTTCTTCGTTGTCATCTTGGTTGGCTTCTTCATTTATGTGATATTTAATTCTTATGATTAAAAGATCTTGTTGGATTTTATCATGATTTATCTTAATTTGTTTTATTTCCCTTCTTAGCTCATTTATTTCACTTTGTAAGTCATTAATCGTAAGCTTATTATTTTTAGAAGAACTAAAAGATTTTATAATGTCTTTGAATTCCGTCTTATGAGCTTTAGTAGGCTGAGATGTTTTTTCTTTGTTTGTCATCATATCTTTTAGCTTGTTTAAGTATAAGCTTTGAGAATTAGGATCTTTAACTTTTTCGAGCATTTCAAATATTAGTTCATATTCATTTTCTTTAGTTAGAACATTTATTTTCTTATCGCAATTGCAAACCATCATATCTGGTTTACAAGCGCAGTTTTGGACTTCATCTTCTGATGAATCAGAAGATGCTTCGTAATCAGTCCTTATTTGATTTAAGCCAATCTCACTATCTGAGAATTGACTCTCGTCACTTTCTTCTTCAGGGTTTATCTGTCCGATGAGATTTATTAAAGTTTCTTTTAAGTCATTTTCAATTTCTAGAGACAAAACTTTATTCCTAACTCTGCAAGTATTTGCATAGTGCCCAGGTTTCTTGCACCTATGACAAATAATTTTGTCTATAGGGGTTTTGTGATAGTTACTATTTCTTTTAAAAGGTTTTTTAAACGAGTAATTTTTATTTCTGAAATTTGGTCGTTTGTATGTGTGGTGAGGATTTTTATGGTGATGGGTTTTGTGAAACTTTTGGCTAACTGGTGGTTTGAACTTTTCGAATCCGAATTGTTCACACCAGTTCCCAAGCTCTTTTCTGTTAATGTTATTCTGGGTCTTTAGTTGTGACTTGAGTTTCAAATCATTGCATAATTGGAGAGCTGTAATATTAATATGATTAATAATTTCTCCATATGATAAATCGGATATGTCCTGTTGTGTACTTTTTATTTTACCTCTGACTTTTTCTCCAAAGAGCTTAGGTAAACCAGAAACAAATTTTTCTTTCCAATAGTAATTATTTGGATCATCTCTTTCAAAGACTTTAGTGAGAAAATTATCTTTGTACCATCTGAAATCTTGTAAACGACGACATTTTAGATTTTGTAGTATCTCAATATTTCTTTCTTGGTAAATTTGGGGGCTTCCAACAAAGTTAACTACAATGGTATAAATAAGATAAGAGACTGCATTAGGGATAGTATTGTTTTGTATATCAAGAATAGGATTCCCTTCATCATCCTTCTTTATACTTTGTAGAATTTTTTCTTTTGTTTCGATGGTTAAAGCATTATCCCACCGTCCTTTTAATTGGCCATTAAAACCTAAGACCAGGTTTTGAGTTGCATCAACCTCAGAAGACTTAGATGCTTCCTTATAGATATTAGCAACAATAGCCATTTGTTTGCATAAATTAAGGATTTGGTATTCTGCTAATCCATCAATGTTCCACTCATAAATAGCGGAACCATTAAAGGTTTTTTGTTGGTGAGTTTACTCAAATTGCACATCAGGTGGCGTAGGTCTTGGATAAAAATTCTTTGAGACGCCTTCCACTTTTATGATAGGATTTAAAACATTAATATCGGATGTCTCATTCTCACTTTCAGAATAATAACTCGAGTGGCTTAGGGTATTAATTTTATTAATACTTAAGTCCTCAAGTCTAGTACGAATTCTTTCAAGAAGTTCACTATTCTCGAGTTTTGGCTTATGTTCATTTATTTTAAAAGGAAAATTTAAAATGTCAGTTTTGGTTGTGGAAGATGTAGATTCCTGAAGGGGTTTAATATTTGAAGGTAGCTCTTCTTGCCTACTATCAATTTTATTTTCTATCCATTCTAGTTGTTTCCCGACAATATGTAAGGACATATTAGTAAAATTGTTTTGGCAGATGAGATGATAACCTGGTTCTTTGGCATCACTTGGAGCCGTAAAAACGGGACGACATGTTATAATATGATCTTTGATCATAACCCCATATTCCTCGAGAGGAGGATATTCTAGGGAAATTTGTGAACCATCAGATTTTGTCCATTTGCGACTTATCTTTTGGATAACCATCAATTTGTCGTTTCCATACTTCTCGAAGAAATAAGTAAAAAATAGAATATTCTGATTACTTTGTTCCATATAGTTATACCATTCGGTACGAATGTTATCTCTTTGGTCAGTGGAAAAAGTTTTAATAAACCATTTTCTGTTGGTTTTATTATTTTTACTAAGAAAATCTGTTTTTAAATAATCCTTATTAATGTTGAAATCTTTGGTTAAAACACAGATTTGAGAGGGGTCAGGAGAAGGTGGTTTTTTCAAATCATCATGGTCAAATTGTTCATAAACTGGTTGGGCATAATTGTTCTCAACTCTAACTCCTTGAAAGCTTTGTCTCGATCTTTCAGGGATACTACAAGATTTTCTCCTCGGGCTAGTGCGAGAAGAAGATTCAAAAGATTCGTAATCATGGAATCTTGCAGATTGTTGCCTATTGAATTTAATATCAACAACACCGTCAGTGTGTTGAATAATTTGTTCAATATCAGTGTTTTCTATAGGTTGGGTTCTAGGAATAGATCTCGATGGTAAAAGCCAAGATTTAGGAAGATTAATATTTTTCCATTCTATAGTCTTAGGGACTATCAGATTGGATTTTAATTTATTTATTTCCCAGAAAATAGTTTGACCAGAAGGTTTTTCATTGTAGATAGCTCTTACGTTTAATCCTGTATTCATAACTATGTAATGTATTCTATAAAATATTTCATAAATATGAGACCCGTGCTTCATTTTGTAATTATGAGTCTTAACATTGAGTGTTAAGATATCCATGATGTGAGGGTCATTTAGAGAAATGGTAAAATTAGGATAACAGTTAAAGTAAATTGGTCCATTACAAAGACTGGTTTCAACTAAGCCAAGTAAGGAATCATGAAAATTAAGATGTCTTCCGTCCCTTAAGGCGACGAATATGCTAGTATCTAAACCATCTCTTGTGAGAGGTTTAATAGCAACATGAACAAGACCAATATGTAAAAATTTGTAATTATTGTTGAGGTGTCTATTGACAGATGTTTTAGAAAAAAGATGAAGAGTTTGTTGATCACTTATAAGAGGTAGAACTTGTTCTTCAGTCTTAATAGTATATGCAGATCTAAAGTCTAGTAAAGACTTTCTATAAATAGTACTTTTATCGATATTTGGGGGTTTCTAATTAAATAGATCTTCGTCTTCCCATGTATTTTCAGTTCTAGAAATAACATTACAATTTTCACTGGACTCTGATGATGTGGAGGAAGAGGCCATATTTCCAAAAATTGTGTTCATAATTATAACTTCTAATTATCTTACAACTTGGATCAAACAACGAAAATCCAGGCTAAAAACTCAAAGAGCCTGTTACACGTGTCGAAGTCCTTTCGTTGTAGGAAATTTAGATTTGTTATATTTACTACACATTAAGGATTAAATAATATATGTATTTTTTGTCATTACTTTTTTATTGGATAATTTAACTTCAATTAATCACTTAATTTATCAATTATTTATATTAAAATCAATAAATTTAACTACTTTACTTTAGAAATAAATTTTTTATAAATCCAAAGTAAAATAGAAAATTAAATTGATACTTAATATATTATTTTTCACATGTCGAGCTTTAATTAGGCACTAATTTTGCGTGTCTACAACATGATCCCTTGTAGAACCAATCATGTCTAGGTCCATTTGGCGCAAGCGTGCTGATTGTCCAGGATCATACTCTATTATGCGATATGTGGGCATCCCTATCTCGGCTAGCACAACTGCCTCGGAGCCGTAGACTAATGTATACGACGACTCTCCCATGGATGTGCGAGGTGTGGTTCAGTATGCCCATAGGATGCTATGAAGTTCGTCTGTCCAATCTTTGCATTTGGTATGTAGTCGTCGTTCTATGTACTCCTTCAGAGTTTTATTCGAAGATTCGACCTATCGGTTAGCTTGTGGTTGTGCAACTTCCGTAAATTGTTGTGTAATTTTTAACTCCTTGCACACACTGTCATTTCCTTTCCGCAAAATTGCATACTATTATCAGAGACCAGCGCCGTCGGGAGCCCGCAATGACAAATGACATTCTTCCAAATGAATTCTATCATCTTGATTTTAGTAATGGTTGCAAGAGCCTCTGGTTCCACCCATTTTGCGAAATATTGAACTCCGTTTAGCAAGAACTTCTTTTAACGTTTGGCTATTGGTAAGGGTCCCACTATGTCGATGCCCCATTGGTTGAAAGGACAAGTGATCTTCAGGGGTTGCATCGGCGCCGCATGTCGATGTATCAGTCTAGCAATGTATTGGTAGCTTTCGTAGTTGCGAGAAAATCGTGCGGTTTTCTTTTATAAGGTTGGCCAATAATATCCTTGCCTTAATATCCTCTGAGCCAACGCGCGACCTCCTAAGTAGTTACCACAACTTTTGCCATAAATATCAGCCATGATATCTTCTGCTTGATCGGGGGATATGCATCTAAGTAGAGGACCCTCAGTTGATTTCTTATATAATTCTCCTTGGTGGATTGTGAACCTATACGCCCTGTATTGTAGACGTCGTCGAGCATTGGCATCTTCAGGCAAAGTCCCGTTTCATAGGTACTGAACAATATCATCCTTCCAACTCGGTGCCTCTTGGATCAGGAGAATGAATTCCACGTCATTCCAAACTTTACTGGACTTGGAGACTTCTGTCACTGGTCTGTTAGTGGCCATTAGAGTTATCCTTTTCTCCACAAAGTTGTCCGAGGAACTGGCGAATTTGGAGAGTGCATGATCCTTCGTGTTTTTCGAACTTGGAATCTATGATAAGTTGAACACCCAAAATCCAGCAGCTAAAGCCTTTAGCTTGGCCAAGTACAAAACCATTGTTTCTTCTTTAGCTTCGAACAGTCCCGAGTCATGTTTAACTACTAATTGGGAGTCTGTGAAGACCTCCAAATGATCAGCGCTCAGAGTACTTTCCATGCGCACACCGGCTAATACCGCTTCATATTTTGCCTCATTATTAGTGATTGTAAAGTTCAAGCTGATGGTGAAATCAAATTCTCTTATGTCAGGCGAGATGGTGTATCCCTACACCCACTACAAGAAAACTCTAAATTTGGTACATATACTTTGGTAGGAATTCAAAATTTGTACCAAGAGTGAGATTTTGGTACATAATTATTGTACTAAAGAATGCAATACCAAAAAAGCAAAAAGAGTACGTATGGGTACAAATCATTTCTACCAAGTATTGGGTACAAACCATTGGTACCAATTAATTAATAAAAAAACATAAAGAAAAGAAAGATAAATGACACACCATTAATTCAAGTTTTTCGGTACAAGCTTTTCGTACCGAATATCCGGTTCAAGACAATTGTACCGAATAACTGAAGTTCGGTACAGAAACTTTGTCCCAAAAAATTGGTTTAAAAAACCCGTACCAAGTAATAGAGGTGTTGATAATTTTGTACCATGTAGTCCTTGGTACGTATGGGTATCCGTAGCAGTACAGTGTCCCCCATTTGTTTTATTACTATTATTATTTTGTCCAATATGAATGTATATTTAATAACCACTAATTAAAATATGAATTTAACATTGAATGATGAATCATGAGTTTATTAATTAAATATTAGTTAAAAATCATATACAACAACCAAGCCTGTAATCCCAATTAAATTGGGGTAGGCTATATGAACCATGAATGAATCACGTCGAGTCGTGAACATGAATCTTCTGCCTCCATAGGTTTCGGTTGACGAGCATGTCTTCATTTAGATCTTTTAGCTTCATGTCGTTCCGTATGACCTCCATCCACGTCTTTTTCGGTCTCCCACGAGCTCTAGCCGTCTGTCCTAAGTTGAGATCTTCAACTCGTCGTACCGGTGCATCTATGGGTCTGCGTTTAACATGCCCAAACCATCTTAAACGATTTTCTCGCATTTTCTCGTCAATGGCCGCCACACCCAATTTATGCCGAATATCTTCATTGCGCACTTTATCTCTCCTAGTGTTACCGCACATCCACCGAAGCATGCGCATCTCTGTAACGTTCATTTTCTGTGCATGACTTTGCTTAATAGCCCAGCACTCAGAGCCATAAAGCAAAGCAGGTCTAATAGCCGTACGATAGAACTTTCCTTTAAGCTTTAAAGGAAAGTTACGATCGCACAGGATCCCTGTCGCACTCTTCCACTTTGTCCATCCAGCTAAGTTAAAAATCATATATTAGCAGTTAAATATTTATATACGAATAGGTCACCTAAGTTGACCTACGTAAGTGGTTAAAGTTACATATTATCATTTCATAATGAGTTATTGGTATATTAACTTGTTATTAGTTGAAAATAATATATTTGTAGTTTTCTTATCATATACAGGTAAAAGACTATTATTTAAAGGTTTTGGTAAAAAATGGACTTATGAAACGCGTAAATTAAACTTTAGGGAAGGAAAATAAATTATGCAAAAGTTTTAAAACAACTCCGATTTCACTTTTTGTTTCACTGGATATTATGTTATACTAAATAGATGTGTTTCGTCGAGTTTCATCAAGAACTGAATTACAAAATGCGTTAATTAAATTTTAAGGGATAAAAATACTATTAAGCAAAAGTTTTGAAACAACTCTGAAAATACTTTTTCTTTCACCGGATACTATTTTATACTAAATAAGCATGTTTCGTCGGGTTTTATAAAAAACAAAGGTACAAAAGCGTAAAATTAAACTGTCAAACAAAAATACTCACAAACCTCAAAACCCAAACACTACAACCATTCTTCCAAGTTGAAACCAAAATGATGTCAAATATAAGTACGCAAAATTTTCAAAATACCTACGATTCTATTTTTTCTTTCAATGGATATTATGTTATATTAAAGAGACGTGTCCTGTCAAGTTTCATTAAAAATGGAGATACGAAACTTGTTAAATAAACGTTTGGGGAGAAAAATACTATTAAGCAAAAGTTATAAAACAACTCTGAATGTACTTTTTCTTTCAGCAAATATTATGCTATACTAAATAGATATGTTCCGTCGAGTTTCATCAAAAACTCACTTACAAAAGCCTTAAATTAAATCGTTAAACAAAAACACTCGCAAACTTCAAACCCCAAATATTACAACCATTTTTTCAATTTGAAACCAAAACGATGTCAAAACACGCAAAAGTTTCAAACTAGCTTCGAGTCCACTTTTTTTCACCGGATATTGTGTAATACTAAATGGATGTGTTATGTAGAGTTTCATAAAAAATAGAGCTACGAAACGTGTTAAATAAACTTTAGGGGAGGAAAATAAAAGTTATGCAAAAGTTTTAAAACAGCCTCGGTTCTATTTTTTCTTTCACCAAATATTATGTTATACTGTATAGATCTGTACCGTCGAGTTTCATAAAAAATGGAGTTACGAAACACGTTAGTTAAACTTTAGGGGAAGAAAAATAAATTATGCAAAATTTTAAAACAACTCCTATTTCACTTTTTCTTTCACCAAATGTTATTTTATACTAAATAGGTGTGTTCCGTCAAGTTTTATCAAAAAATGGAATTACGAAACGCGTTAATTAAACTTTAGGGAATGAAAATACTATTAAGTAGAAGATTCAAAACAACTATGAATTTACTTTTTCTTTCACTCGATACTATTTTAGACTAAATAAGTGTGTCCCGTCGAGTTTCATAAAAAACAAACTCACTAAAGCGTTAAATTAAACCGTCAAACAAAAAACACTCACAAAATCCAAACCCCAAACATTACAACCATGCTTTCAATTTGAAAACAAAACGATGTCAAATTACGCAAAGTTTCAAAATAGCTCTGATTCTAGTTTTTCTTTTATCTTATATAATGTTATACTAAATAGGTGTATTTTGTCTGGTTTCATAAAGACATAGCTACGGAACGTGATAAATAAACTTTAGGGGAGAAAAATAAAATTCTGCAAAATTTTTAAAACGATTCAATTTTTTCTTTCAAGGGATCTTATGTTATACTAAATAGATGGGTTCCGTCGAGTTTCATAGAAAACGGAGTTACGAAAATTGTTAACTAAACTTTAGGGGATGAAAATAAATTATCAAAAGTTTCAAAACAACTCCGATTTCACTTGTTCTTCCACCATATATTATTTTATACTAAATAGGTGTGTTTCATCGAGTCTTATCAAAAAGCAGAATTATGAAACGAATTAATTAAACTTTAGGGGATGAAAATACTATGAAGCAAAAGTTTCAGAGCAACTTCGAATTTACTTTTTCTTTCACCGTATACTATTTAATACTAAATAAGTGTGTTTCATCAACTTTCATCAAAAATAGACTTACAAGACACGTCAAATTAAACCTTCAAACAAAAACATTCACAAACTTCAAACCCGAAACTCTTAACCCCAAACTCAAAACACTACAATCATTCTTTCAAGTTGAAACCAAAACGATGTCAAATTACGAAAAAGTTTTAAAATAGCTCCAATTTTACTCTTTCTTTGACTGGATATTATTATATATTAAGCAGGTGCATTCCGTTGGGTTTCATCTAAAATGGAGTTATGAAACGCGTTACATAAACTTTAGGAGAGGAAAATAGAATTATGAGAAAGTTTTCAAACAACTCCGATTCTGCTTTTTCTTTCGCTGGGTATTATGTTATACTAATTAAGTGTGTTGCGTTGAGTTTCATTAAAAAAGTGTTACAAAACGTGTTAAATGAACTTTAGGGGAGAAAAATACTATTAATCAAAAGTTTTAAAACAACTCCAATTTTACTTTTTCTTTCACTGGATATCATGTTATACTAAATAAGTGTGTTCTGTCGAGTTTAAAAAAAAATAAAAGAGTTACGAAATGCGTTAAATAAACCTTAGGGGAGCAGAATATTATTAAGCAAAAGTTTCAAAACAACACCGATACTATTTTTTCTTTCACCAGATATTATGTTACACTAAATAAGCGTGTGTGTGGATTACGAACTATCGAGAACATCCGCACATGTTATTCACTTATTTTTTCCGGACTAATTACATATATTTGTTGATTTTGAGAGTATATATTTATAAATCAAACTTAATTACTATATCGCTAAAACAATTTTGTGAGTTTGTATATAATACTAAATCTACAAAAACTCAAAAAGTTACAAACTTATTGTTATATATCTAAGTAATAGAATTATGTGTGTGCTCGATATTATAATTTTAATGGATAGTGTAGATATATTTTGTTCATATTCCTGTATTATCCATCTTTAAAAATTATTTATTAGCACGAAGCATCTCCACCTAATGTTTTTATCCTAATTTTGTTATAACTTATAACAAAAATATGCATCTTTTTATTAAAGAAAAAAAAAGAAAAATGCTTTTTAAGTTTTTAGTATAACTTTTCTGTACCGAGAGCTCGGTACATGTGTTTCGTACCAAATAAACCTTTTCGGTACAACA
The DNA here is from genome assembly GCA_948329865.1 of Linaria vulgaris. Taxonomy (NCBI): domain Eukaryota; kingdom Viridiplantae; phylum Streptophyta; class Magnoliopsida; order Lamiales; family Plantaginaceae; genus Linaria; species Linaria vulgaris. The sequence goes on along the minus strand of OX415249.1, from coordinate 53,335,317 downwards.
CATTGTGTACCTACTACTTAGGACAGAAAAGTGTAACCAAATGCCTCTTTTTTGAAAATATTCAAATTTTTGTTTGTGTTTTTGGCGGAAAATTTGAACATTTAAAATAGTTTTTGATACAATTTTTTTGTACCTAAAGCTACAATACTCTCCTATAAATATATCACCTGGTCTTCACAAAATCATAACACATATTTCATCTTCTCCTTCTCCTGCAAGTTTAGCTCTCTTCTCTTTCCTAATTTTCTTCATTCCATAATATTTGTGATAGATAGATTTTTTTTATTTAATATTTCCTTGGGTTTAATTAGTTTTAAGAGTTTGGATGCTTTGTTAAATTATTGCTTCTTAGTTTTTACCTATATTTAAAATAAATATCTTAAGTGATAGTTGTAGTTTCGTAAAGTCTTCAAATGAAGTTATAATGTTTCCCTAAAATCTGATAATTGTTAACTATATATATTTAATTTAATAGCAACAAATATCTCTACAGTGTGCACAACAAATCCCGAAAAATATTATACATATTTAATTGAATATACATAGCTACATGTGTACAACAGATCCTTACGTTACATAAATACACAAAATATGAAAATATATATATATATATATATATATATATATATATAATGGCTAGCGGCGGTCATTCGCCACTAGCTTTTTTTTTTTAATTTTTAGATCTTTTGGTAGAGACTTATTTGTACCGAGAAGGCTCGATTTCAAATTCAAATAAACATTTCGTACAAATGTTTTTTGTACCAGAAAAAATTAGTAGGTACAAACTCTTTGTACCGAGTATTTGTTATTTAACTAAATATAAAAACCTCAAAATAATTTCTCGGGACTAAATTATCGTACCGAATAACGCTCTAATGGTACGACTCAAGCGTACCTACTTTTGGACTTTTAGGACGAAAATTATGTACTTAATACCACTTTCTAGGTACAACTCTACTATACCTAAGGTCTGGTACAACTTTATTGTCCCAAACTTTAAGTACGACTTCTATGTACCAAGAGCTCTTTTGGTATACTATTTCTGTACCAGAATTCTTTTGGGACTTCACTTGTTAGGAGGAATACTTAGTACACACATTTATACCAAAATATTTTTTGGTACAAAGTTCATACCTTTCAGTAGAAAATAGTTTCTACCAAATTGAGCAATTTCTTGTAGTGACCGCTGCCATTGGTTGTAGATGACCCGTCCACATGCAATAGCCAAGATTAATCGAATGTTAAAGACAAGGTTAATCGAATGTTCGATACTGTTTCCCAAAGTCTCTACCATGAAATCAGGCAACACTTGCGCCTTAGAAGCCATCCAAGGACAAAACTCCAGACCAAACTCGCTTAGCTCGATTGGTCATATTATTAAACGGCCTAAAGTCTCAGGACGTGACATTACCCGTCGAAGTGGTTTATCGATAATTACAGTCACTGGGTGGGATTAGAGGTATGGCTTCAACTTCATAGTTGTCATAATTAATGTTTAAACAATGAGCTCAATATGTAGATAGTTTCTTTCTGCTCCCCGAAGCACGCGGCTGACGTAGTGTATTGGGATTTGCTTACCGCCATCATACTTTACAAGGACGATTCTAATGGCATTGGCCAAAACGACCAAATATAGATAGAGCATTTCTCCCGGCTCCGACTTTGCCAGAAGCGGAGAGGACATCAAATACTTCTTGAGATTCTAAAAAGCCTTTTCACATTCCCTAGTCGACTAAAATTTGGTAGAATTCTTCATAACCTTAAAAAATGTAGACTCTTTTTGGTTGAGGTAGCAATAAACTGCCCCAATGGCGTAATCTGTGCGACTAAACATTATACATCTTTCACAAAGCGTGGAGACGGTAGGTCCATGACCGTCTGAATCTTATCTGGGTTGGTCTCTATACCCCTCTCATTGACCATGTAGCCCAGAAACTTACATGATGGTACACCGAACGTCTAGTTTTTCAGGTTGAGCTTCATGCCATATTTCCTCATAATTCCAAAAGACTCTTCCGGGTGCTTCACATGATATTCAGCCTTCAAAATTTTCTCTAATATGTCATCCACGTAAACCTCCATAGATTTGCCAATCTGGTTGTAGAACATCCTGTCCACTAACCTCTGTAATGTCGCCCCTGCATTCCTTAGGCCGAAAGGTGGTACTCTGTAGCAATAAACTCCGGTATATGTAACGAAAGTTGTCTTGGCTTGGTCCTCTGTTGCTATGAATATCTGATGGAACCTACTCTTGGCATCCATAAAACTGAATAGAGCACAACCCGCGGTTGAGTCCATTAACAAATCTATCCTCGACAAGGGGAACGGGTCTCGAGGACAATGCTTATTGAAATTGGTATAGTCTACACATATCCTCCATGCTGCTTTTTTTCTAGAACTAAGACAATGTTGTTGAGCCATTCCGCGTAACGTATCTCATATATGTGGCGTGCCTCCATTTTCTCAATCACTTCCTTTTTGGTAGCCTCATTCTTCTCTTTACTGAAATTCATCTTCTTCTGCTTGACCGGCTTGGCCAATGATCAACATTCAACCTACGCATTATAATCTTATGGTCAATGCCCTTCAAATCTGAATCCGGCCAACCAAATACATTTGCGTTCGTTCTCAAACAATCTATCAACATATCTCTGATGCTCTGGGGCACGGTTGACCCAATCTGGAGCTTCCTATCTAGCTTATACGGGTCCACCTTGACAGTGATAAACTCCCCCACATGTTCCATCTTGTGTTCCGTTTGAAAAGGTAGAAGTGCCCTCTCCCTCTTAGTTGCTTCTATAGCCATACGATGCTCTGATGCTTTCGGCTCGATCACTTTCTTCATTTTCATCTAAGCCAACCCCACGCTATCTTGAGACCTCTTCATCACTAGGGTAGACCGCGACTATCCCGTCAAAAGAGTTGATGTTCTCACAGACGACGCCAATAATTTGGTACAAAGTCGTAGCTTCCAAACGAATAGAAAGATTACTGAAATAACCTTAGACCTTACACAAACAATGTTAATCTATTACACAGATGCGATTAGCTTTATCCGGAATACCTCTACAAGTGACAAGGCTGGGCCTGAGCACCGTACAACAATCCTATAACTAGAATAACATATACTCTGAATCTGTCTGATGCCGAATGTTTCACATGTCGAATATTAATGGATGTCGGGGATTCTGCTGATGAAGTCCTGATATCGGAATCTAGTTGATATCGAATACTGAGAGTATATCGAATAGTATGTATATCGGACATTGTGATGTCGAATAGTGAAGGTATTTCAAAATATGTCTATATCTGGTGTTGTGATGTCGAATACTGAAGGTATATTGAAATATGTCTATATCGGGCGTTGTGATGTCGAATATAAGGATATCGAATTGCTCTGTTTGATATCCTGAGCAGGGGCGGAGCCAGGATTTCGAAACAGGGGGGGCGAGATTGCGTTATAATTTTTTTTTTCAACTTAGTTAAAAACTCTATTTTTATTCATATATAAACTAAAATATAAGTTCAAGAAAAACTTCATACATGATAGATAATTGAACAAGTTAATGAAATATATATGATTTTTGAACTGCAAAACAACTAACCGTAGTTGTATAAATAACTTTGTATATCATAAATACTTGAATTCAACACAAATACAGAATATCATACATAAACTAATAAACTATGAATCACATATCACAATATACTACGAAGAAAATATGAAAAATAATTGATCAACATACAAAGGGAGAGGAGGCCTGGATTGGAGCATAAACTCTTTTCCTACTCTACTTTTTTTGTGTGGTCAAAATTCTAAAAGTGCTATTTTGTTTTCTATTTTTTTGTTATACTTAAATTGTATTTAAATTTTACTAGCGTGGGCTATTGTGTTTTTATCTATATGTATCCGTTTTGTGGGCTAATATTAATATATGAGCCTATTTAGTGTTTTCTAAAAGTAATGAAAGAATGCTAGATAGAGGGTGGAGGGTGGGGGGGACTAACACTACTATCTTCTAAAATTAATGGCATTTTTATACATTTGCTAAAACTTCTGGTGAGTTTGAAAAATTAATAAAGTTTGGTTGTATTTTCTATATTTTTTGAAGGACTAAAAGGGAAATATAAAATACCCTAGGATAATAATAATAAAAAAACAGTGAGAGTGAGATGGAGGAGAGAGAAAAGGAAGAAAGGCGTGAGAATTGGTTCACATTGAAAAATACTAAAACAATAGTGTGCAGCCCTTCGTCTTCAGCAAAAAAAATACTAAAAAAATTCCAATATACTAGTATTAAAAAAATAATTTCCAGAATGTTGGGGGGTGCAACTGCCCCCACATGCACCCCCCGTGGCTTCGCCACTGATCCTGAGTGGGTGACGTACGTAGTTAATGAATCTGCCTAGGTACGCGGAGAAGGTGATATATATAGGCCTCGATAAGTGAGACCGACTCCGCGAATCCTAGAGCGACTTTACCATATCGAATATGAATATCGATTCGATATGTAGCTGGATATCGAGTATATATCTTCGATATAGGATCCTGACATCCAACAAGCTATTTAATTATTAGGCCGGGCCTGGCTCTTCCACTGGGACTGGGGTCGGCCTTTCAGTCGGTAAATAGTAAATACTCATATCAACTAGGCATAACCCAAAAATAAAAAAAAATAAAAAAAAGCATGGGTTGGGTGACAAGCAATCACATTGGTGCGTGCAGCTTTATTAATGATGTCTTACCTGACATGTCGCTTTCTGCCCTCTTTTTCGGGTAATTATTCGCTACCCCTTTATCCTCGCAAATCAAAAATCACTGCTCTCTTCTTCTCTTCTCTTTAACATTTCTTGATAAATTTCCTGTGTTCAATTTCTTTTTGACCTTTGTCATGAATAGATACTGAACAGAAAAGTCTTAGTCTTTTATCAACATCATCTAGGATACCAATATAAAATATATAGGGTATCTTCTCATCCATCAATATCAAGGTACTCAATTGGCTCATTGCTTTTATTATTGTCCTGCACTTGTCTCTCCTTTCTCTCACTCTTTCTCTAATTCCATTCTCACAAAACAATTATATATAACCTGGACATATATTATTAATTATATATGAAATAAGTAAGTCTGATAAGGTGAGTGAATATGTATCACATCACCCGAGCTTTGTTTGTGTTAACATAACAACATAGACCAGCTATCTCAGCTCCTTTTCATTAATTAGTGGTCCTCGCCTGATCACCTCACCAGTCACCACCCACCCATGCACCCACTTTTGTTTTAATTTAAACATCTCTATTATCATTTATACTTGCCGTATCTTACTTTTCATTTTAAGCATCACTTCTTTTTCTTAATAAGACATAATAATATTATACACTATGCAGCGTCAGTGAATCGGAGGCACTACAAGTTTACTATACTTACTAGGTTTGTATTGTGGTGCAGGAAGAAGGGAATATATATATATATATATATATATATATAGAAAGAGAGAGAGAGAGAGCAAGAATTATGATGGGAGGCATTAGTAGTTGTGAAATTGATGTGTCCACGACCAGCACGACCATGACCATGACCGTGACCACGACAACGGTGGAGCAGCAGCACCAGCAGCAGCTCAAAGGAGAGATCGCCAACCACCCGCTTTACGACCAGCTGCTCTCCGCACATGTAGCGTGCCTACGTGTAGCCACGCCTGTCGATCAACTTCCCCTCATCGATGCTCAGCTCTCTCAATCTCACAACCATCATCACTTGTATGAAACACTACGGTCGTCAAACCCTCTTTCACATCATCAAACTCCCCAAGACCTTGACAATTTCTTGGTTAGGTTCTTCACACTTCATTTTTTATGTTAATTGTCCGCCACCTAGTCCTTGTTAATTATTTCACTACTATTTAATTAATATTTATTAGGGTTGTGTTGTGAAAACTGAAAACTGCAGGCACAGTACTTGTTGGTTTTGTGTTCATTCAGAGAACAGTTGCAGCAACATGTAAGGCTCCATGCTGTTGAAGCTGTTATGGCCTGCCGTGAAATTGAGCATAACTTCCAATCTCTTACAGGTAATATAATATTAATCATAACCGCAAAGATATGTATTCTGATGATCCCTGCACTTCAAACTAAGAGATAAAAAGTAACTCAGCCTATAATTAATGAGAAAATTACATCAGATTATAATTAGGACCGGTAATATTGTTTATTGACTCGTTTAGACGTATGAAACACGATATATCAGCCACTTAATTAATAATGTATTGTTTAATTAGAGAGCAGTTCAAAGAGAGAATGAGCTGTACCAATTGACTTATTCAATTTTTTTTATCGTCGTCCAATAATTGGATGCATGACCAAAGTAAATATCTGCTGATATACTTCACATTCCACTTTAACACGTGTATTTTTTTTTATTAAATTTTTTTCTTTTTAATTAGGATTTTTTATGGATACCTTGATGATTGGCTTGGTAAGCAAGCAGATAAGAAAGCGATTTAAGAATATGTAAGGTAGCGTGACTACAACAAGAGGTGGGTACTGTGGGGTCCATGAAAGCAATAGTTCGGAGAGTCTTAAAGATGGGATGTAGGCCGAGTCAACTCGCCTTGACTCGGCCCGTACTCGCCCCATATTTGGGACGAGTTGAAGCAACTCGTCTCATTTAATAAGTGAGCGGAAGTGGGCTCGTCCGGATTAATCTGGACGAGCCCGACTCGTGTCCATTTTCGGCCCCTTTCTATAAATGGGCCGAATATGGATAAAAAAAAAAGTTTGCCAAGCTGAAATATAATGTTTGGCAAAAAAAAAAACAATTTTTTTTTAAAACGAAACGGGCCAAAAATGGTCCAAATGGCCAAATTCAAATGTTCTAAAAATGTTTTAAAAAAAAAAGAGAAAGAAAAAGACTATGAACGGCAGAAAGAGCCGTTGAACAGCCGTTGTGTCTCACAAATAAAACAAAAAAAATATTAAAAAAAAATTAATACAACCAACGGCTCTTTCAATATAGAGCCGTTTTTGTCCTTTTTTTAAAGAATTGTCCGTTGGCAATTACTTTTCTTATTTTTTTTTAAAATCTATAAATACCCCATTTTACAACAATATTCACCATCGATTACACCATGACCATTCCAGATATTTAAACGAAAGATTACCCAATGTATTTTTTTTAGAGTTTACTTTTTATATTTTTTTTCCATATATGGGATGTGGACGGATCTGGGCCAACTCGGCCCAAATCAGTTTCGTTCACATTCTATATAAAACGAGTTGGACTGACTCGTTTACAATATGAGTCAGTCCAGCTCGATCCTTTTTTTTTTTTTTCTTAAAATATGGTCCAACTCGGGTACCATATTTTGGCCCATATTTTGACCCATATTTTTGTTTGATTTTTTTAAGAACTTAATTTAAATAACAACAAAGATAAAAAGAGATAGAATTCATGATAATATTATTAAGTTGTGGAGAGAAAAAAACATAAAAAGTAAACTCTAAAAAAACTATAGTCTATAAATAAAAAAAGACAAAAAAAGCTAACTTAAAAAACATGAAAAGATATGGAAAAAAAACATAAAAAGTAAACTCCAAAAAAAATACATTGGGTAATCTTTCGTTTAAATATCTGGAATGGTCATGGTGTAATCGATGGTGAATATTGTTGTAAAATGGGGTATTTATAGATTTTAAAAAAAAATAAGAAAAGTAATTGCCAACGGACAATTCTTTAAAAAAAGGACAAAAACGGCTCTATATTGAAAGAGCCGTTGGTTGTATTAATTTTTTTTTTAATATTTTTTTTGTTTTATTTGTGAGACACAACGGCTCTTCAACGGCTCTTTCTCTTTCAAAAGAGAAATAGCCGTTCATAGTCTTTTTCTTTCAAAAAATTTGTAGAACATTTGAATTTGGCCATTTGGACCATTTTTGGCCCGTTTCGTTTTAAAAAAAAATGTTTTTTTTTGCCAAACATTATATTTCAGCTGGGCAAACTTTTTTTTTTATCCATATTCGGCCCATTTATAGAAAGGGGCTGAAAATGGACACGAGTCGGGCTCGTCCAGATTAATCCGGACGAGCCCACTTCCGCTCACTTATTAAATGAGACGAGTAAATATGGGGCGAGTCAACTCGCCCCATATTATAAACGGGCCGAGTCAAGGCGAGTTGACTCGGCCCACATCCCATCTTTACCTCTACCCACACAACTTCGTCCTTACAGACGGGGCCCACACTTTTGTGAGTGCAAGAGATTGTGCAGGTGGAGATACAACCAATAATAATAACTTACACATATTTTAATGCTAACAACCGATATATAATATATTGCTTTATTGGATATTAGTTGATTTATATTTTTCTGTTATTTTATTTGGGTTGCTTGACTTTTGAATTATCATCATCTTAACCACTTGCCAAACGCTTGCTTCACCTACTTTCCAAAGATTTATGTCGATCGCAGTCACTCGTAGTCACTATTTTAATTAAGTTTTGGGTTTCCTTAGTTATTTCAGGGCAAATGATATAGAAGGAGCAAATTCCCTAATTACATAGCAAATCCCTATAAATTCTCATCTTTGCCCTTTAATAACAACCATTCACTTGAATATGAAATTAAATGTCTAATGGAAATCTGATGTATTGGTCAATCTTACCATATGTTATCAGCATAAATAACGGTTTACATATTATGCCACTCAATGGGATAATTACACTTTTATTTTCCGTTCTTCACACATGCATTTTCCGAATAATTATATCAAAAGTATTTCACCTTAAAATAATAAACACGCAAAGGAAAGCTCTAGTAAATGATTACTGTGAATCATTTGCTTCATCAAAAATATCATGATAAATGTTAAAACTATTTTTTACCCACCACAAACAACACACACACACACACACACACACATATATATATATATATATATATATATATATATTTATAGAATTGTTTTAGGGCTTCGGCTTAACGTTTGTTTAATTTATATGTTTTTTTCTAAAACTTCTTATATCTAGTTGTTTATATGTATTTATGTGCATAAAGATGTACTCATATCTTTTTATTCAACTCTGTCTAATATCATTGACTATAATATTTAATAACACACAAATTAATATTTATATTGTTTTATTCCACTTGTTTCTTAAGTTGATTATAATAAAAATCAAACAGCGATTCTAAAAATAAAATTAGATATATGTAAATATCTCTGGTAGTTATTTCTGATAGGGAAAACAAGGAAAGAATAATCTTTCCAAGTTTCTTGTTCTTTATTATATAACAAATTACCATATAATCCGGGATTAAGAAAAGGAGGAGAATCTTAATTATGATTTTGAAAAGGGTAAAATTACTCGCAGCTTGAATGATCAGGCCTCTTTGGTCCCGCTCTTTTCGATCCATCAGATGGCTAATGGTTTCTGCGATCGCTTCTGCCCTTCCCTCTTAGAGATAAGATGCGGTGTAGATGTTTCTGCCCACTACAATAAATTGGGCCTTTTCCGTCGGGCCCGACGATATGGGCCGACGATAAAGGCCCATTTTTTCCCGTCGGGCTAAATCCCGATAGTAAAAGGCTTTACCGTCGGGTTTGGGCCGACGGGAAAAATTTGCTTATATTACCGTCGGCCCAAACCCGACAATAAAGCCCATTACCGTCGGGTTTGACCCGACGGTAATGTCCCTTTTAAAAAAAAAAGTAAAATTCATGTCGGCAAGATTTTATGAATTAAAAAAACAAAAAATTAATTAAAACTAATGTCGGCCACTTTTTTTGATTAAAAAGAAAAAACAAATTAATGGTCTTTACCGTCGGCTTTGGGCCAACAGTAAAGCACGTGGGGCCCGGTCAACAGTACTGTTGACCGGGTGAAAAAAAAATTCAAAAAATAAAAAAAACTCTATAAATAACGAGCTTCTCTTCTCATTTTCAGTATCCAACTCTTCGACTCTCACTCTCGATAACAATCCTCTCCCCTCTCTCGTATTCGATAAGTTTTTTTTTTTCGTGGGCAAAATTCGTTTATTTCCGTTGTGAATAACGAAAATAATCGTAACGTTACCGACAAAGGTAAAGGAAAACTCGTCAAATCCAAATCCAAAAAACCTGAAAAATATATTTCGAATACAAACTTGTTCAAAAGCATTAAGGCCTTCGGTACAACTATTATGGGCCATAAAGCTCATCGAGATGTAGCAACCTCAGATCCTAACGAGGTTATGCAGCCGATAGAGGATATTATGCAACCAACAAGGGAGACTCCGGTTGTCTCCGCTGCACAGCAACAGGGGCCTACCCGTAATCGGCCCCCTTTGCCGACGAAACTACCACATGGGCCCGCTACAACCCGAAACCGAGCCCTGCCTCCGAGCCGAGTTCGTGACCAAGTCTTGGTCCCGCCGCCGTCAATGACTCCTGCAGCTTCGACATTTTCGCTCGCCCTGATGGATGAAGTTCCAGATGACAACGACGGGGGAGGTTCGTCATCGCAAGGGTCCCCGATTTCTGGTGGCTAAGCAACTGGTTCTACTACGCTGGTTGCTGTTAGGGGACGGGGAAAGGACCGAGCTACGAATGATGACGAGGCTAAGAGGCCCCTAATTGGCGTACCGAAGACTATGTTTTCGATCCATCTGTATCCTACGGTAAAGATATCATACTGATGCGGGAGAGATTACTCGTACAATCGGCTTCATAATAAGGCATCATGTGCAAGAAGCAGCTATCTATTACTCCAATTTATCCAACGATCAGAAACAAAAATTTTTGAACCATTTTGGGGTAACATTTTTTAGCTTATGTTAATATTTTTGTATATTATTGCTTTTTCCCTTTACACTTATATGTTATTATAATTTGAAGAGGGTATTCCAATACTCGGATGAATTAAAGCCTATGGTTCGTGAGGCATTCGACCGGGCGGCACAAGGCATCTATAGAAACTCCATCTATGATGTAAAAAAGACGTACAAGCGACGTGACAAGAAGCCATCCTAGTACAAAAAGTCTTGGCTACCCAGAGGTAAAGAACAATTTTTCGTTAATCACTGGCAACAGGATAAGAAGATAGAACTCTCGAAAAGGCAAAAGAAAATCGAGAGGCCCTGAAAACAAATAGTGCAGACGACAAGGGTTCGTTAGCCACACACCACGGTGGATCTGTCAGCACACAACAAAGGAGCCTATAGATGGTACGATACGTTACGATTTGCTTTTGTTATGAATATACTTTATTATGTTACCTTTACCATTAATCAATATTGCTTTGAAACAATTGTTGTTATTGCTTGAAAGCGAGACCCCCTTCCGCAACGACCTACAGTGGGTGGTTGACCACACAGTGAGGACTCCCGATGAAAAAATAATCAGATGGAACCCACTGAGCGCACAAGCATATCATGTAAGTTATTACAACGTTGTATATTATTTTTGGGAAATATGTATATTGTTTATTGATTACTTTAAAAACTATAGATGCGTTACATGCAAGGACTCTATGATAAATATGAGGTCGAAGAACGCTTTCCCTTTGTGTGTGATAAAGAGGTCTCGGCAAAGGCAGATCTCAACGGTCAACACGGGAGGCAACGTGACAAGCCTAAGCACAACAAAATGTCAGATTCAGGGAGGACGTCGGCAAAGAATCCTAACCCTGGCGAGGAGAGGAGGCGTCGCCAAGCCGTCCAAAATGTTCATTCACAGTACCAGGAACAACAGACTCAACAGGAGAATCGCATAGCGGCCCTGGAGCAAAAAATCCATCATGATGAGGAGGAGAGGAGGCGGGAAAGAGAGGAATCACAACGTAATTTTAATAGGTATCCTCAATATAACAACCTTCCCAACAATTATCCCAACAACAATCTCATCCAGTTTTGGAATCAAAACCAAACACAACAGGGTCAAAGCGGTCCGGGGAATCAAGACTTACATTCTTACGAAGGCTACAAGTCTAGACAATACCACCAGTCGAGCCAAGGCTATGATTCTTACAATTAGGGTACACCTATGTCGTGGGACCAACAACACGATCAGGGTGCACCTTCGTCGTGGGAACAAGTCATTCCACTTACTGGTTCGTGGGGCCATAAACAGCGCCAACCCGAGCCGCAGTCGGAAACTGTCCCGTACTGGCCCACAGAATATCAACCACCATTGTCGTGGCACGATCAATGTTATAGTCAAAGTGCTCCTGGACGTGCTAGTTATAGCGGGGCTCGTCCAAATGGTTCGTGGCAAAATAGTAGTTGGACCGAACGTCCAAATGACCTACGACGTGCTAGTGTTAGCAACGCTTGTCCGAGTTTATCAAGGGGCTATCAGGTCGAACCCGTAATTAATATAAATAATTTGGAGTTACCAACGAAAAACTACACTAATCAAGCTTGGAACAGTGACGTGAATAGAGAATACGGTGGTCCATCTTGGACACGATAGCCGGGGTCGCATGTGTGTTTAATTTTTGAGTATGAGTATTTAAATTTCGAGTATGAGTGTTTAAATTTCGAGTATGAGTGTTTAAATTTCGTAGGCGGTGTAACAATTTCGAGTTTGCGGGTTTTAATTTCGAGTTTGTGTTTTTAATTTCCGAGGTGATTTAAACTAACATTAATTTAAAATAACATTGATTTAAAATTGAAAACTAACATTAATTTAAAATAACATTGATTTAAACTCGAAAACTAACATTAATTTAAACTAACATTGATTTAAACTAACATTAATTTAAACTAACATTGATTTAAAACATAAATAAAATTGGGGGGGGGGGGGTGCGTGTTGCCATGTCATCGATCCGTGTGATTTTCACACGGATCATGCCATGTCACCGATCCGTGTGATTTTCACACGGATCGATGACATGGCAACACGCACCCCCGCCCCCCAGTTTTATTTATGTTTAAATCAATGTTAGTTTAAATTAATGTTAGTTTAAATCAATGTTATTTTAAATTAATGTTAGTTTTCGAGTTTAAATCAATGTTATTTTATATTAATGTTAGTTTAAATCACCTCGGAAATAAAAAATACAAACTCGAAATTAAAACCCGCAAACTCGAAATTGTTACACCGCCTACGAAATTTAAACACTCATACTCGAAATTTAAACACTCATACTCGAAAATTAAACACACATGCGACCCCGGCTATCGTCTCTAAGATGGACCACCGTATTCTCTATTCACGTCACTGTTCCAAGCTTGATTAGTGTAGTCTTCCGTCGGTAACTCCAAATTGTTTAGATTAATTACGGGCTCGACCTGATAGCCCCTTGATAAACTCGGACAACCGTTGCTAACACTAGCACGTCGTGGGTTATTTGGACGTTCGGTCCAACTACTATTTTGCCACGAACCATTTGGACGAGCCCCACTATAACTAGCACGTCCAGGAGCACTTTGAGTATAACATTGATCGTGCCACGACAATGGTGGTAGATATTCTGTGGGCCAGTACGGGACAGTTTCCGGCTGCGGCTCGGGTTGACGCTGTTTATGGCCCCACGAACCAGTAAGTGGAATGACTTGTTCCCACGACGAAGGTGCACCCTGATCGTGTTGTTGGTCCCACGACATAGGTGTACCCTAATTGTAAGAATCATAGCCTTGGCTCGACTGGTGGTATTGTCTCGACTCGTAGCCTTCGTAAGAATGAAAGCCTTGATTCCCCAGACCACTTTGACCCTGTTGTGTTTGGTTTTGATTCCAAAACTGCCTGGGATTGTTGTTGGGGTAATTGTTGGGAAGGTTGTTATATTGAGGATATCTGTTAAAATTACGTTGTGATTCCTCTCTTTCCCGCCTCCTCTCCTCCTCATCATGATGGATTTTTTGCTCCAGGGCCGCTATGCGATTCTCCTGTTGAGTCTATTGTTCATGGTACTGTGAATGAATATTTTGGACGGCTTGGCGACGCCTCCTCTCCTCGCCAGGGTTAGGATTCTTTGCCGACGTCCTCCCTGAATCTGACATCTTGTTGTGCTTAGGCTTGCCACGTTGCCTCCCGTGTTGACCGTTGAGATCTGTCTTTGCCGAGACCTCTTTATCACACTCAAAGGGAAAGCGTTCTTTGACCTCATATTTATCATAGAGTCCTTGAGTGTAACGCATCTACAGTTTTTAAGTAAATCAATAAACAATATACATATTTCCCAAAAATAATATACAACGTTGTAATAACTTACATGATATGCTTGTGCGCTCAGTGGGTTCCATCTGATTATTTTTTCATCGGGAGTCCTCACCGTGTGGTCGACCACCCACTGTAGGTCGTAGCGGAAGGGGGTCTCGCTTTCAAGCTATAACAACATTTGTTTCAAAGCAATATTAATTAATGGTCAAGGTAACATAATAAAGTATATTCATAACGAAAGCAAATCGTAACGTATCGTACCGTCTGTAGGCTCCTTTGCTGTGTGCTGACAGATCCACCGTGGTGTGTGGCTAACGAACCCTTGCCGTCTGCACTATTTGTTTTCAAGGCCTCTCGATTTTCTTTTGCCTTTTTTCGAGAGTTCTATCGTCTTATCCTGTTGCCTGTGATTAACGAAAAATTATTCTTTACCTCCGGGTAGCCAAGACTTCTTGTACCAGGATGGCTTCTTGTCACGTTGCTTGTACGTCTTTTTTACATCATAGATGGAGTTTCTATAGATGCCTTGTGCCACCCGGTCGAATGCCTCACGAACCATAGGCTTTATATCATCCGAGTATTGGAATACCCGCTTCAAATTATAATAACATATAAGTGTAAGGAAAAAAACAATAATATACAAAAATATTAACACAAGCTTAAAAATGTTACCCCAAAATGGTTCAGAAATTTTTGTTTCTGATCGTTGGATAAATCAGAGTAATAGATAACTGCTTCTTGCACATGATGCCTTATTATGAAGCCGATTGTACGAGTAATCTCTCCCGCATCAGTATGATATCTTTTACCGTAGGATAAAGATGGATCGAAAACATAGTCTTCGGTAACGCCAATTAGGGACCTCTTAGCCTCGTCATCATTCGCAGCTCGGCCCTTTCCCCGTCCCCTAACAACAACCGACGTAGTAGAACGAGTTGCTTAGCCACCAGAAACCGGGGACCCTTGCGATGACGAACCTCCCCCGTCGTTGTCATCTGGAACTTCGTCCATCAGGGCAAGCGAAAATGTCGAAGCTACAGGAGTCATTGACGGCGGCGGGACCGAGACTTGGTCACGAACTCAGCTCGGAGGCGGGGCTCGGTTTCGGGTTGTTGCGGGCCCATGTGGTAGTTTCGTCGGCAAAGGGGCCCGATTACGGGTAGGCCCCTGTTGCTGTGCAGCGGGGACAACTGGAGTCTCCCTTGTTGGTTGCATAGTATCCTCTATCGGCTGCATAACCTCGTTAGGATCTGAGGTTGCTACATCTCGATGAACTTTATGGCCCATAATAGTTGTACCGAGGGCTTTAATGCTTTTGAACAAGTATGTATTCGAAATATATTTTTGAAGTTTTTTGGATTTGGATTTGACGAGTTTTTCTTTACCTTTGTCGGTAACGTTACGATTATTTTCGTTATTCATAACGGAAATAAACGAATTTTGCCGTCGGAAAAAAAAATTTATCGAATATGAGAGAGAGGAGAGGATTGTTATCGAGAGTGAGAGTCGAAGAGTTGGATACTGAAAATGAGAGAGAAGCTCGTTATTTATAGAGTTTTTTTGATTTTTTGAATTTCTTTTTCACCTGGTGGGCCCCACGCGCTTTACCGTCGGCCTTGGGCCGACGGTAAAGACCATTACTTTGTTTTTTTTTTCTTTTTTATCAAAAAAAGTGGTTGACATTAGTTTTAATTAACTTTTTGTTTTTTTAATTCATAAAATCTTGTCGACATGAATTTAACTTATTTTTTTTGTTTTTTTTTTTTTTAAAATGGACATTACCTTCGGCCCAAACCCGACAGTAATGGGCTTTACCGTCGCGTTTGGGCCGACGATAATATAAGCCAATTTTTCCCCTCGGTCCAAACCCGACGGTAAAGCCCTTTACCGTCGGGATTTAGCCCTGCGAAAAAAATTGGGCCTTTGCCGTCGGCCCATATCGCCGGGCCCGACGGAAAATGCCCAATTTGTTGTAGTGATATACTGTTAAAGGGTGTTATTTTGGGAATTAGTTTTTCAAGAGTGTTATTCAGGGAATTAGTTTTTCCAAGAGTGTTATTTTGACAATTCATTCGGGCTTTTTCTTAGTATGTATTGCTAACGCAATTTTTCCAGTTTTTTTTTTTTTTTAATCTATATAGTAGTTTTGTCACACAATTTTACTATGAACTTGCAAATTGGAATCTTTCACACAATAATTGTAGCCATAAATGAAACTAAATATAAGCTATATAATTATTTTTGTAAATCACGCACACACGCACACACACTCACATATATAAATATGTATGTATATTATAAGGGAAAATCCCTATCTACATGTCTCTCTCTTACTCCGCCGGTTTGCATGAGATGTTTACAAGAGAGCTAATTGAAGTTTTTTTTTAAGTTTTTTACTTGAATTAAAGCTATTCATAATAGCTTTTAATTAAATACCAAGTACTTAAGGCATTAAGTAAGTGTTCCATATTTTAGAAGAAGTGATTTTTCTCTTGTAAAGCTTTCTAAATTACCATATTCTTAGAAGGTGGTTTTAAAAGCATTCTGTGGACCCAACTTTAGGCTTGTGTTTGTTTTATTAATGAAGACAATCAATCAGACGCAAAAGTTAAAGTATCAAATACGAAAAACTCTTTTTTATGAGCCCAAAAGGCAATTTTCCAGTATACATATTTGCAAATAATACGTCCGCACTCCACAGTAGTTCAACTTATCTTTGATGTAAATATCGATAAGTCACTTCAAATTTCAAAAGGTAATACCAAAAGTTATATAGGCTTTCAGCCAGATGATTACCATAAAAAACTACTTCATCTACACTTACTACTAATTCAAATATAAACTATTCATCTAAATAAATGAAACATAAATAAATATAACAAAGGTGAGAACAGATACTGATGCATGGGATACATATATTTTTTGATATTTAAACATATTTATTCAATAAAAGTATCTAAATAAAGAAATACATAATGAGTTATACTAAAATAGTGTAAGTTTGTATACTAAAATGTACTGCAAATCTGCAATGCCAATGCCATCAACACTTAATTTATTGGGCTTCAAAATAAAAACATATTTTTCCTGTCCTGGGCCATGGGATTTGGAGTTTGGTTTTAACCAAAGACGAGTTTGTTAACTTATAGGGAGGCTTGGTTGAGCTCTTTTTTGTTGTTATATAGGCAGGGATTCTCTTGAATTTCATCCAAGTTTGGCTTGCTATTTCATTTATGGGTTGTGTTTTATTACATCTTGTCTCAATTCAGAACGAGATCAAAATATTATTTCTGCTCCCATATTACGATGAAAGTTCATTTTCGGGTACATTTCAACAACAGATTCATAACTTTGTAATATTATAGCGTAATATATACATATAAGTTAAATTTGTATATATACTTAAATTTTTAAAAAATATATAGATAAAAGTTTGTACACAAATAATAAAACCAGTGGCATAGTTGTTTAAAGAGGTGAAATTCTTTTCTTGGTAACCATGTCTCATCCTCATCCTCACGAAGAACAACTTATAATTTTTTTTAAAAATGTGACTGTCACACAAGATTACAATTGGTCCTACATGCTTTCATACAGCACATCTAAACACAAAAAAACAATTGTGTTTTTTGAACATCTACCCTCAAAACAAATCAGTGTTTGGGAATTGATGCTTTTCTTGACTGACCCTAAGAGTGTTATTTATATTATTTCCATTAAAGATACATTATCTCGCTTGTTATGTGAGTGCCAATTTTCAGTGAACTTATGTCATGTTGAATTTATGTTACATTTCCTTCTGCCATTTAAATTTATGTGCTAGTATTTTACATATTTATACAATTAACAAATCCTGATTAATCAATAAATTTTGATGAATAAAGCCTCAGTGGGGTCATAAGATAATAGTAAAGTGTTCATATTTCATATTGTTTAATTGATTTGTTTTTATGACGTGTGTGTGTATACATATGTTTATGTATGTATAGGAGCAACACTGGGTGATGAGGGAACAGGATCAACTATGTCTGATGATGAAGATGAGGTGCAGCAAATGGATTTCTTATTCGAAAACTCGGCAGCAGCGGATCACCTTATGGGATTCGGGCCGTTACTCCCAACTGAATCAGAGAGGTCCTTAATGGACAGAGTTAGACAAGAACTCAAGATTGAACTTAAACAGGTACCTAGGTTCATTCATATATAATATCTTCTACTAATTAATTTATCAACATGCGTGACTATTAATTAATTCTTAATCGCATAAGATGCTTATTTTGTAGGGATTTAAATCGAAAATCGAGGATGTAAGACAGGAGATACTAAGAAAAAGAAGAGCCGGAAAGTTACCCGGCGACACAACAAGTGTGCTCAAGAATTGGTGGCAGCAACATTCCAAGTGGCCTTATCCAACTGTGAGTAAAAAATCAATCAACTTTCGTCTCATCTTTACGTTGGAAGCTGAGTTAACATAAAAAGCCTGACGAAATGAAAGTTAAATGTGAATTCACTGATACAAATTAATTAATGTTGGGGTACGCAGGAAGACGACAAGTCAAAGCTAGTAGAGCAGACGGGGCTGCAACTGAAGCAGATAAATAACTGGTTTATCAACCAAAGAAAGCGAAACTGGAACAGCACTACACACCCCACCACTTCCTTAAATTCGAAGCGCAAGAGATGAATTTGTATATGTATATATGTTAGAAATGGGGAAACGGAAAATATGTAAGGACCGAATATATGTAATTTTTCCCTGAGGGCGTGAATTGAAAATACTTTTTTAAAAACAATATTTTTACTATATATTATAAAATTTTGTTTCCTAGTGTAATGACAAAATTTTGAATTTTGAAAATAAAAACAAGAAAGAGATTACAAAATAATTTTTGAGTAAATTTAAAAATACAATTGTAGTTCAATATCTGTCTAATCCTCTGATTCAATTCTATAAGAACAATATCAAAATTTGTAATGCATGATTCAATTCTACAAGAACAATATCAAAATTTGTAATGAAAATCTGCAATTTGATCTTCGCTGAAATGATTTGAACTTGGAAAAAAGTTAATTCGAGGGTCTTGGACTTGATCTCGGATTAAACGGTGATTTGATTTGAAGATTTGTATTGAGGATTTGATGAACACTGATTTGATTTGGGGATTTGATGGACACCGATTTAACTTGGGGATTTGATGAACACCGATTTGACTTGGGGATTTGATGAACATCGATTTGACTTGGAGATTTGATGAACAATGATTTGACTTGAGAATTTGATGAAGGATGATATGATCTTCGTCCTCAGTTCTTTGAATATGTGGGCTTTGATCTTCCTAGTACGGATTTTGATCTTTAAAAACGGTTTTCCGAGGGTCTTGTGACTTGATCTCGGATCAAAATGAATTTTTCGTTTGAATGTTGTTGAATAACGGTATGAATTTGATTTGGATTTCTTGAATTTGTTGAAGATTTGATCTTCTTGGCAGATACACGATCTTTAAAAAACGGTTTTTGGATGAACTTGAGGCTTGATGGCAGATTGAAAGAAGTTCTTAACGAATAACATCTTGAAGATTGTTGAAGTATACATTTGAAGATTGTTGAACTTGTTGGAGATGATTTGTTGAACTTCGTTGCTCTGAATTCTTCAAGCTTCAATTGTTATTTTGTTCTTCAAGAGCACCGCTATTTATAGTTGTAGAGTGAATCTCAATCAGAATCTCTTGATGAGATGAACGGTTGTGATCGCGTCTACGATTTCTTGATTTGAAAGGCTTGATCTAAATGAATCTTCTTGATATCTCTTGAATATTGAGTCTTGGAGGAAAAGACTTTCCTTGTCTTGATATTTGATTAATATATTTATTTAATTATTTAAAATATTAGGATTAAATAATATATATTTATTTTTCTTTTCTTGATTTACAAGACTTTTCATTATTTACGTTAATTGGATAATTTAACTCCAATTAATAAATAAGACATTATTCAATTTATCAATCATATATATTAAAATCAATAAATTTAACTACATTACATTGAAATAAATTTATTATAAATCCAAAATAAAAAAATAAAAAAATAAAAATTAGTATATTATTCTCTATATGTCGAGATTTAATTAGATACAAATTATACGTGTCTACAAATTGCCCCCTTGTGACTTGTTCGCGGAGTCGTAATGAAACATGTCGGGAACAAGTCACAATTTATTTGACAAGACAAGTATGCAACAATAATTTTATTGTTGAATAACATATGCTAATTTCCACCATTTATGTATTTGAGGGTCCAGGTGAACCATGTGCATCACTCAATTACTGCAAGTATTTTTTTTTTTTTGGTTCAGACGGACCAGTTGCCCTTCCACCTGGTTTGACCGGTCCACTTTTCTTCCTTTTTTTTTGCTTTGGGGCCCGCCAGTTGTGGTCTATGTAGACCAGCAACACTGCATGACTTCTCATATTCCTTATCAACGTACAACTTTCCAAATTATGCCTTTTTTTTTTGCTGCGCGTCCTTTTCCCCCCATTTTTTTTGTTTTTTTAATTCAAAGAAAATATTTGCAAGAGGGAAGTTTCTTTTCTTCAAAAAGAAAATTCCTTGTGCTTCAATTATTTGCTAGAATTCCGTCGAGAAAAAAGTTTCGAAACTCAACATCAACTTTCAACTATAAAAGAAGGTTTGGGGCATAAGTTCTTCTTCATCACAAAAGAAACTTTTCCCAACGAAATTTCTTTCAGTAACAAAATTTTCTTCTTATTTTGTTAGACAGACCTTGCTGCAATTTCAGCGTATTTGGCGAGAATTGATCCAGCTCGGGTGAACATTTCGCCACATACTACTCGACGGTGCGACAAACAGAAAAAGAGAAGCTTTTTTTTTTCTTCTTCTTTTCTGTTGGATTATATGAATGCTTATAATACACACACACACACACACACACACACACACACATATATATATATATATATATATATATATATGCAAGGATTTAATTGTGTCAATCCCTTTTTCTTTTGTTTTGCGCAAGCGCATACATTCAGAGAAGACAATCAACTTACGAGCACAAGAGCCGACGAACGAGACATCTTTTTCTTATTCGTACGGTAGGCGAATAATTTTTTTTCTTTTTCCTTTTCGCAGCAGCAACAATTTTTTTTTTGTTCGCACCGGCAGTAGGTTTTTTTTTTCTTTGCATTCTCCCTTTTGGTTATTTGCTCTATTCTTCTCCGTCAATTGCTAACTTGTCTCTCTAACTCTTTTGTTTCTTTCTTTGTGTTGACAGTTCATGCACAATGGTGAAATTCGGCCACGCCTATAATGCAGAGGGAATTGAGACTCTAACCATCACCGGCGATGAAAACCAGCGGGACACAATATTGGAAGTTGGTACCCCTTTTGCCGGAATTTTCACAAGCCGATGGCCCATTTTGATTAACACCACTAAACCTAAAAAACTGGACCGAAGAGTTCCAAGTCCTCCAATCGATCTCTACCAAAGTTCGTGCTCCGGTCTCCCGAGTATCAAACGATGATCTTCCTTTTGATACATTAGGGCGACGCATTGCCAAAGGAGATGCTATGTGGGACGATGCCTTTCTTCACTTTCCCTGTGAAATCCATTACTTCCCCAGATATTGGGAGTGGACAGAAGATGTCCTTGTTTGGTGCAAGCCTACACTTACTTCCACCAACACGTACGAGCCGGTCTACGCGTCCTTATTCACATATGAGTGCAATTTGGAAATCCTAAAAGCCTTGTGCGAAGCATGGTCACCGTCTACAAACACCGTTGTCACTTCACTTGGAGAGCTCTCAATTTCCTTATGGGACTTGGAACATCTTGCTGGTCTGCCTATATTCGGATCCCTATATGACGAAGTCATACGGAGCGAGAGAGAACTTTTCGGCAAAGAAAAAGACAAATATCACCTGCCACGGTCATGCAAAGCTTTGTTCCATGCGTTTCACCTAATCCGAGCACATGTTGGTGATGACGATCCTCGAGTGCCAATCAAAGACTGGATCAATTATTGGCCGATGAAAGAAGTCAAATACAAATGTCCCCCATCACACAAGGAGAGAAAAAGCATGCGCTGACCTCAATCGACACACAACCCTTCCAGAAAGCTCGAGCCATGCAATCGGTGGTCTTTGCAAGAATAGATTCTGTTTTCACAACTCGATATCAAAGGTATTTGGAGAGAAGAGACATTTTTGGCCGCGTACTTAGCTTGTTGGTTCTGCATCTTTGTTCTCCCTGTGAAGGATGTTGACTTTATCCGTCCAAGTACATTCAAGATGGCGAGTCTTATAGCCAGCGGTCAAAGAGTATGCCTTGCCACTCCGGTACTAGTGTCAATTTACAAGGGTTGAATGCAATATCAAGGTCTACTCAACCGTCTCGAGGGTGCCTTCCTTTTCCTAACCATTTTATCTACGGGTGGGTGGCGCTACACTTCAAGACTTAGGTTTCCATCCACTTAGAGTCGTAGAAACCTAGAATGACGGTATTTTCTGGAGAAAATGGAGCAAGGCCTTTTGATCCAAAAGAAGCTCGCAAGAGGATTTACAAAGGAGACTACTCCACTTGGGCATGCAACCTTCTTCCAAACGTTAATAACGTTGCACTTGTGGACTGCGATACCCTTGGTGAAGCAGAGCATGACTATTTTATCAACCTTCGATCATGCTATCTTACTCTGAGGCAAGGCGAGACTTTTGATGTTGAGCCCTATAGTCCACATCAATTTGGTCGACAATTTGGATATTATCAAGATGTCCCTGGCGTACTCAAAAATGACTACCGTGAAGCTTCTTTGGATGAAGAACTTCGTTTTTGGAGGTTAAGTCTTGCACAAAGGACATTCAAAGGTTTGGATTCCCAATGCTCCTCTTAAAGCAAGAAGACACTTTTCGGATAGTTATAAGTCATGGATAACCAAAACCCACATGAGCTACCTTGAAGACAATATCGACTCTTTACTTTTGCCTCAAAAGCGCTTGATAATCGATGGAGATGACAAGGTCGCACAAAGTCGTGATAACCAAATTGCTCCTCTTGGGAAGAGCTCGCGAGACTCACCACACATTGCGGTAGAGGAATTAGCGAAAAGAAAAAAACATTATCAAAGAGAGCGGTAACACCAAAAATGGCGACCGCAACTTGGAAGAGGGTTAAGAAAGACTCAAGTGTCTCGCATCCTAGAGAAGTCAATTCTCCTCGCTGCCTTTCGAGCACCCCATCCGCGACATTGGACTTGGCTGTACAAGTATTGGTCAACTTTGCTCTTTATTTCCATACATACATATATACATACATATATGTATATATATATATATATACACACATACGCATATGTTTCTAACTTTTGACATATTCCTTGTAGGCGGGTAAAGAGAGGATTTCTTCTTTGAAGGGTGATGAGCATCATCCTCAAACAAGCGAAGGGTCTACTTCATGTGCTGGCACTAAACCTTCAAAAGATGACAAAGTGCACTTGAAACCAAGAGACCCAAAGAATGGTAAGGAGAGCTCTCACCTATTGCCGCCTCTGTTTTCAAGGGTGAAAGTCTATTAGAAATTCATGACAAGAGATATCTCAACTCTCTATGGGCCGATGTTAGCGGGAGGATTGTTCGTGCAC
Source organism: Linaria vulgaris (assembly GCA_948329865.1). Taxonomy (NCBI): domain Eukaryota; kingdom Viridiplantae; phylum Streptophyta; class Magnoliopsida; order Lamiales; family Plantaginaceae; genus Linaria; species Linaria vulgaris. Next base: position 53,311,520 of record OX415249.1, on the reverse strand, counting down.
CAATTAACCAAATTTCTTCTTTTAAAGATGAATTTCGCATTGTTTTTGAAAGAATGAAGTTGGTTGGGAAGGAGAAAGTTGCACCCTTAGACGCTTTAGTGAGCAACTTTTTTTATCAACCCACTGCTTATGATGTGCGAAACTCCGTAATAGTGGAAAGCTCATCACTTCTTCAACAAATTTCAGAAATAGGGGGCCAAATATCCGATGCCAAAGCTGAAAGGGATCCTCACAAATTAAGTCCACAGAAGATGAACTTCAAAGTGTTAAAAGAAGATTGAAAGACTTAAAGTCGAAGAAAGCAAGCTTGACGTCATCCTTAAATAGCCAAAAAGAGTTTCTTCGAGGTGCCAAAGATAAGATCTCTAATTTGTAAGAGAAGATGTCCGTCCTTAAAAGCACTCCTTCAATTACTGAGGCAGAGATGGAAGAACTGGACGTTATGAGGATACACTTGGAGACTGCACAACTGGAGGTGGGGGATGCGAGGCCTTTTGTTTGAGAGAGATTTCCCTTGTTTTGTTTTTCTTCATGTTTGCTTTAGTGGTATACTTTATTCTGTTTTGCTTTGGATTTGTAGCATCATCAAACCTTAGAGATTAATAAAAGATTTACCTTTATTTACCCCATTTTGAGTTATTCATTTGCATTTGGCATTATGTTTCTTTCCCATGAATATTGTAACATAACGCAACAAACCCAACTTAAGCAAATTTCATGACTGAACTTAGAAAACTTCTAAGTTGCCTACGTACCTCAATAAAAGGATCAAGTCATAACATAGTTTAAAATTGATTTAAGGAGGTGCCGTACACAGTTTATACTCATGCGAGCCAGGAGTATTCATTCTTTAACCAATTTGAACAAAGTGGGGTATTTAAAATTTAACCACATAAAACACCTTTAGTGGGGTAAGTTATCATTTTAACCACATAATTTACCATTGGTGGTTGCCATCCACGGTTTATACTCAAGCGGGCCAGGAGTAACATGCAGTTTACGCTCGTGCGTCATGGAGCATGCTTCAATCATCAAGGGTAGTATTGTTTCAAGAATTTTCCATTGATAGAACCAATTCTTAATCCATCTTCAGCAACCAGCTTATATGTGCCATTCGTGTATACTTATGTGATGACATAAGGACCATCCCACTTTGAAGTGAACTTGCTTCCGGTTCGATGAGTGATAATGATGGGCCTTATCACTGCGAGAACCAAATCACCAACTTGAAAGGAGCGTCGTCTTACGTTTTTGTTAAAAGACTTGGAGATACGAGCTTGATAGCACTCAAGTGTTTTTTGCGCTTCTAGTCTTCTCTCATCAAGGGCATCTAGCTCTTGCAAGCGCAAACGAGCATTCTCTTCTTCGGTGAGTCCTTCTTGCAGAGCTATCCTTAAAGATGAGATTTGTTGCTCAAGAGGGAGAACTGCTTCTACTCCATAGACCAACGCATACGTGGTTGCTTGAGTTGGCGTTCTGTGTGTAGTTCTATATGCCCATAAAGCTTCTCCAATTCTTTCATGCTAATATTTCTTTGACTTCACCACCACTTTCTTTAGCAAGTTGCAGAGAGTTTTGTTGAACGCTTCGGGGAGGCCATTAGAAGCAGCATAATACATGGAAGAGTTTCTTTGCTTGAATCCAAACTTCTCACACAAATTATCTACCAAACTATTGCAAAACGGCTTCTCATTATCAGTGACAATGCACCGGGGAACTCCGTAGCGGTAAATGATATTGGTACGAATGAAGTTGACAACAGTCTCCTTTTTGACTTCTTTGAGAGGCACAACTTCGGCCTATTTTGAGAAGTAGTCGGTAGCAGCCAAGATGTACAAGTGTCCACCAGAAGACTTTGTCACAGGAACGACAGCGTCCAAGCCCCACGAATCAAAAGGCCAAGAAGCTACAATCGGATGTAAAGGTTCAGGCGGTTGATGGATGAAGTTTGTGTAGAAATGGCAAGCTTGACATCTTTGTGCGTACTTCATGCAATCTAAAACCATGGTAGTCCAGTAGTAGCCAATTCTTTTGATGTGAAAATGTAACTTTGGACCAGACTGATGAGCTCCACAAATTTTGGAATGTGCTTCTTCCATAGCTTGCATAACTTCTACTTTTCCTAGGCAGTGCAAGAAAACTCCATCGAACGAGCGCCTATAGAGTGTGTCTTTATAGAAGATGAAGCGAGCTGCAAGATGCCTAATGTCGATCTTTTGACGTAGGTCATCAGGCAATTTTTCGTGCTTCAAGTAGTCCACGAATGATTGTAGCCAATCTTCCACTTCAATTTCGTATACTTCCACAACATGACTTTCATTATTATTACCTTGTTCACTGTTGTCTTCCAGAATAGGCGGGAGTACCCATTTGTGGCATACGTGTATGGACGTCTTCTCTTTTGATGTAACCAACATAGAAGCAAGTATAGCTAACGCATCGGCTTGCCCATTATCTTTCCTCGGCACATGCTCTACTGTAACGTCACCAAGAGTCTTGATCAATCTTCTTGCATACTCAACATATGGTTGGAGCTCTGGCTTCTTAACCTCAAATTCGCCATACAATTGATTGCCGACCAACTTGGAATCGCCATACACTTTTAGGTGAGGTTGCCTAAACTCAATTACCATTTCTAACCCGAGTATTAAAGCTTCATATTCCGCAACATTGTTTGAGCAATTTCGAGTTAATGTGAAGGAATACGGCAAGACTCTCCATTAGGTGTGAGAAAGAAAACGTCGGCGCCGGCTCCTATTCTATGTGCAACACTATCAAAGTACATTTCCCATGGAGGAGTAACTTCAACCATGAGAGCATCTTCATCAGGCAAGTCGTCCATTAACTCCCACTCGGCAGGAATAGGGTGGTCAGCTAGAAAATCCGCCAATACTTGTCCTTTCACAGCCTTTTGAGTCAAACTGTTGCAGTTGAAGATACCATCTTGCAAGTCGATCATACAACACCGGCCTCGTGATGACATACTTCAAAGGGTTTGCTCTGGAGACAAGTCGAATAGTATGAGCTTGAAAGTAATGCTTCACTTTTTGAATTGAGAACACAAGGGCTAGGCAAAGCTTTTCAATATGAGCGTACTTCAACTCATTCGGCGTCATTGTTCGGCTCAGGTAATAAAGTGCATTTTCCTTCCCTTTGTCATTTTCTTGGGCGAGCAATGCCCCCACTGATCTTTCTTGGGCAACAATATATAGGATCAAGGGATGTCCCGACACATGAGTGGCTAAAACGTGAGGATTCATCAGATATGACTTGATTCGTTCAAAAGCATTTCGACAAGATTCATCCCGCCTAAATGGAGCGTCTTTCTTCATCAAATGACTGAAAGGTTGGCAACGAACGGCTAAATTTGAGATGAACCTTCGGAGACACGCCAATTTCCTTGTAGACTTTTTAGTTCATGAATATTTCGTGGCTCTGACATCTTAACTACTGCATCAATCTTGGCTTGCTCGGTTTTAATGCCTCGCTGACGAACAATGAAACCAAGGAACTTTCCCAATGTTACGCCAGATGCACACTTCATAGGGTTCATCCTTAATTGATACTTCCGCAGTCGCTCAAAGACTTTTTGTAAGTCACTTATGTGATCTTTCCTTTCCCCCGAATTTACGACAAGATTATCCACATAACACTCAACATTCTTGTGCAACATGTCGTCGAAGATATTTTGTATTGCCCTTTGACAGGTAGCACCTACGTTCTTCAATCCAAACAGCATCACCTTGTAGCAATATGTACCCTTCGGAGTACGGAAAGCAGTCAATTCTTCATCCCTTGGAGCAATGCGAATTTGGTTGTATCCGGAAGATCCATCCATGAAAGACAAGGCTTCGTGTCCCATGGTAGGATCAATCATTAGTTCAACAATCGGTAGAGGAAAGTCATCCTTAGGGCATGCTTCGTTCAAGTCTCTAAAGTCGATGCAAACCCTGATTTGTCCATTCTTCTTTCATACCAGCACAATGCTAGAAATCCAAGTTGGGTATTTGACTTTTGTAATGAACCCGACTTCAATGAGCTTGTTAACTTTGGCTTTGAGCAATGGGACTAAGTCAGGTCGAAACCTTCTTTGGGCTTGCTTGACGGGACAAACATCTTTCTTTACCGACAAGTTGTCTACTGCCACCTTTGGGTCCAAGCCCATCATTTCTTTGTATGACCAAGCAAACACATCCTTGAACTCGTGCAACAACTCAAAGTAACTTTGTTCTTCATCAGCTCCGAGCAATGCACTTATGTAAATCGGTCTTGGGTCATCGACGCTGCCCATGTTTACCTCTTTTAACTCATCAATAGTGGCCTTGACACCCTTCTCCCGCTCAACAGGCGCATCTTTGGCGTCTTCTTCAACATCTTCTTCACGAGAAGTGATATGGCATGACGACCCTACACTCTCTTCATCTCCGTCTTTGGTCTTCGTGAGCACCACAGTTTGCAACTTGACTTTGAGCATTTCACCACAAGACACTATCAAGCCTTCACGGCGAGTCATTCAAGATGGGATCAGACTTTGAACTTTCTTAGAGTTTGATGACTTGAGGTTTCTCTTAGCGTGTGTCGACATATGCGGAATACTCAACCTTTCCCAATCAAACCTTTTATTCGGACCAAGCCTATCGAAGACTGTTTTATTCGGACCAAGCCTACCAAAGACCATTTTATTCGGACCAATTCCTTCAAAGACCGTTTTATTCAGACCAAGTCTATCAAAGACCATTTTATTCGGACCAATTCTTTCAAAGACCATTTTGTTCAGACCAAGTCTATCAAAGACCGTTTTATTCGGACCAAGTCTATCAAAGACTGACATATTTGGCATCTTCTCTTCACAACCCGTTGTTGAACCCTCTACTTCGCTTATGTAGTTGGCGTTAGCTCTTTTTATAGCAATACGGACTGGGTTTGGTGGCTTGTAGCCAAGGCCTATCTGAATGTTTGGAACGGTATGCCCCTTTTACTTTAGCATGAATTGTGTGGTATTGAGTCTGTATGGCTTCTCTGCAGCAACATCAAGAGTGAGGCCCTCCAATCGTGGTTCTTCGTTAGGGTCATATCCAGCTTTAACTAACAATTTAAAAGATTTCACGTCGAAGCATTGCTCAATCTTCTCTATGGGCAATGTTCCATGCTCTGTTTCTGGTCGTTTGGATGGACGAACAAATCCTTCAAGTGGAAGAGATGGCCTTTTCCTTTCAAGTGTTGTAATAGGAAATGTAAGTTCTTTCAAAGGTTTTGTCCCAAGGAGAGATCCATAAACTTTACTCTTCTATCTTCCCCTTGTGTTATCGGAGTCGTCTACACCATGCTGCTGGAGTTGCTCGGTTCCATTGAGTCTCACAGTGCTCTTTCCTTCAATGTAGTATTTTGCATCAGCAAAGTGTGATTCAACATCAAAAAAAGGCTTTACATCACCATATACCTTTCTTTCGGTCATTCTTGGTAATATCCGAAGCACTGGTGTAATGTTGAAGGAACAACGCCATTTTCATGTATCCAAGGTCGACCCAATAACATGTTGTAGGATGTGTTGGATTCGATGACATTGAATACCGTACTAGACGACATATCTTCAATAATAAGATCTAATCTTATGATGTCGATGGCTCTTTCCCCCACCCCCTGGTTAAAACCTTGGATCATCAGACGACTACTTGATAGCTCATCCACCGAGATCCATAATTCATTCAAAGTGCGTATAGGCAAGATATTGACTGCAGAGCCTCCGTCGATCAACATTTGATTGACTATTTTCTTGCAAATATAGCCAGCGACAAACAATGGTCGGTTGTGGAGCTTGGAACCTAGTAGAAGGTCTTCATCAGTGAAGCATATAGTGGACATACATTGGTTCGTGACATGAGAAGTCTTTGAAGTAGAGTCTGTAATTTTCTCTTCTTCGTGAGTCACATTGACTATGTGGGAGTCGTCTAGACTATCAACTTGGCTTGAGAGTGCAACAAGGTTTGATGACAGGACATCCTTTTCTAGAGTGATCTTCCCATCACGAGCCAACTGCATCACCTTATCTTTGAATATGAAGCAATCATAGATTAGGTGTCCTACAAGACGGTGATACTTGCAAAACTTAGGATCATCAGAGCGATTGGCCTCTTCTGGTCTCTTCATTTTAGGCAGTTCAATCAGGTTAGCTTTGAGCAAATCGTCAAATATGGCTGAAACGTCAGAATCAAGGAACATATATTGCTTTGACCGCATCTCCTTGAGTGTCGTCTTCCTTCGCTCATTATCTTGTAAATTATTATCCTTTTTAGACACCACAATGCTTTTTCGTTGGTCATTGTTATCATTTGCTCTGGCCTGGATTCTTAACGGAGCAACATTCACCGCCATAGACTCTTTGGTAGGTGCTTTGTTGAAAGGTTTGCCTCCCTTCATTGCATCTTGTTTGTCTTTGAATCTTCTTGGATCTTTCATAGGTGGTCCATTGACTCCACTTGCCACCATACTCAATTCCATGTCATGAGCACGAGTTGCTAACTCTTCAAACATTCTTGGTTGTATTCCTTGAAGAATGTAACGAAGCCCCCATTGCATGCCTTGGATGCACATCTCTATAGCCGAGGTTTTGGACAACCGATCCTTGCAATTGAGACTCAAGCTTCTCCAACGGTTTATGTAATCAATCACTGGCTCTTCATCCCATTGGCGAGCATTTGTGAGTTCAATCATGTTGACGGTCCTTCTTGTGCTGTAGACAATTGAGGAATTCTTGCTCCAACTCGTCCCAACTATCAATCGAGTTTGCTCAGTGTACCAATCAAATGCATTTCCATTCAATGAGTGAACAAATTGCTTGACAAGATGATCGCTGTAAGTTTCGTCATTGTTGCAAGTTACAACAAAATGAGCTACATGTTGCTTTGGGTTGCCTTTGCCATCAAACTGCTGGAAATTGGGTGGTTGGTAGCCATTTGGCATCTTCAAGCTATCTATCCTTTGGATGTACGATTTGGAATAGGAAAATGATTATTTGAAGCCTCTGTCTAGCTTGTCCTTGATAGTTCCCATGATGAACTCCTTCAATTGATCAGCAGGGATCATGCCATTTGAAGAGACTTGGAACTCCTTGGCAATATAATTTTCCTTCTCATTGGATAGTTGCTTCATGGATGTTTTGCCCTCTTCAAAGCCTCCAAACATCAGTTCCTTTACATGACTTTCTTCCACATTGTCTTCCCTACTCAACAATTTTTCTATCTTGGAGTCTTGGTCTAGCACATGTTTGTTCAGCATCTCTATGGCTTTGGTCAACATCCCAATTTGTTCCTCCAAATTTGTAGCACTTGTTGTCAACGCGTGCACTGTATCCAACGAAGAAGAAAAACCCGATGCGGAGTGAGGAGTTAGTGGAGAGGAGTCGTCGCTTTCAACATCCTCGTCATTGTTGACGTTGTTGGAGACAAATGAGTCCTTTTGAACAATGTCGTGGACGACTTCAGTTGGCATCTTCGTGGATGGATCAGCCAATAAGTCGGACATCCTTCTTGTCTTGACTGGTGCCATATGGTTGACTTGTTCTTGATGAAAGGATATGAGAGGTAGAGAGGTCCCACCGGGCGTGCCAAATTTGTAATGACAAATTTTTGAATTCTGAAAATAAAAACAAGAAAAAGATTACAAAATAAATTTTGAGTAAATTTAAAAATACAATTGTAGTTCAATCTCTATCTAATCCTCTGATTCAATTCTACAAGAACAATATTAATATTTGTAATGAAAATCTCCAATTTGATCTTCGCTGAAATGATTTGAACTTGGAAAAACGTTAATTCGAGGGTCTTGGACTTGATCTTGGATTAAACGGTGATTTGATTTGAAGATTTGACTTGAGGATTTGATGAACACTGATTTGATTTGGGGATTTGATGGACACCGATTTGACTTGGGGATTTGATGAACACCGATTTGACTTGGGGATTTGATGAACACCGATTTGACTTGGGGATTTGATGAACAATGATTTGACCTGAGGATTTGATGAAGGATGGTATGATCTTTGTCCTTAGTTCTTTTAATATGTGGGCTTTGATCTTCCTAGTACGGATTTTGATCTTCAAAAACGGTTTTCCGTGGGTCTTGTGACTTGATCTCGGATCAAAATGAATTTTTGGTTTGAATGTTGTTGAATAATGACATGAATTTGATTTGAATTTCTTGAGTTTGTTGAAGATTTGATCTTCTTGGCAGAGACACGATCTTCAAAAAATGGTTTTTGGATGAACTTGAGGCTTGATGGCGGATTGAAAAAAGTTCTTAACGAAGAACATCTTGAAGATTGTTGAAGGATACATTTGAAGATTGCTGAGCTTGTTGGAGAGGATTTGTTGAACTTCATTGCTCTGAATTCTTCAAGCTTCAATTGTTATTTTGTTCTTCAAGAGCACCGCTATTTATAGTTGTAGAGTGAATCTCAATTAGAATCTTCTGGTGAGATGAACGGTTGTGATTGCGTCTACGATTTCTTGATTTAGAAGACCTGATCTAAATTATTCTTCTTAATATCTCTTGAATATTGAGTGTTGGAGGAGAAGACTTTCCGTGTCTTGATATTTGATGAATATCTTTATTTAACCCTTTAAAATATTAGGATTAAATAATATATATTTATTTTTCTTTTCTTGATTTACAAGACTTGTCATTATTTAAGTTAATTGGATAATTTAACCCCAATTAATAAATAAGACATTATTCAATTTATCCATCATATATATTAAAATCAATAAATTTAACTACTTTACTTTGGAACTAAATTTATTATAAATCCAAAATAAAATAGAAAAATAAATTAAAAATTAGTATATTATTCTCCACGTGTCAAGATATAATTAGACACAAATTGTAAGTGTCTACACTTAGAATACAACAAGGAATTTAGGAATTCTGTAAATGCAGCAAAAAAGCCAAGTGAATAGAAAAGTAATATGTATAGTTATATTTATAGCACTACAAGATTACAGGCTCGGTCGGTCGCATATCAGGCCCAGGCGGTCGCAGAAAGCTTTCTGTGATCGACTCTCGGTCCCTATTACACGGTCGCAGATGAGGTCGATCGTTTTTCATCCGTGATGCGGTCGTAGTTGACTTTAACTGCGACCACGCCAGATGTGACCTCTTCGCAGTCACAAAGCTTATTTGCGACCGCCTCACGTTCACTGATGTCACAAGGCACCAATGAGTTCTCGTGATCGTCGTGCGGTCCCATATACCCACTTGGTCTATTGTAACCGCATAGCGGTTACAGAAAATGTATGAGTATCAGGGACCGCCGTGCAGTCCCAAATGATCACTACATTTTTGGGACCTCTCGGAGGTCACATAATCTTGAAGGGTAATAGCGATCGCCACACAATCACAAAAGTTAAAAGCCCAATTGAGACCACGTGGCGGTTGCAGATAATGTTCAAACATTGGGACCGCCTGGTAGTCACAACTAGTATGCATATTATCTAAGATCGCCCCGCGGTCGCTGATAAACTGCGTACGAAATAAAAAAACAATAATATTTCTGTAATTTACCAGAATATTATTAGTTTCTTTTTTGTAGAAATTACATATAAATAATGGCAATAAAGTAATACACGAACAAAACAAACTAAATAATGAAAAAAATTAATAAAATGAAATGCAATGAAACGATTAGTAAAAGAAGAAATATTCCAAAAATGAAGAAAGATAAAAAGGATGAACAAAAAAACAAATGAAAGATAAAATAAATGAAATGGAAAAAGAAAATAAGAGAAAATAAAGTTTGTGTTGAGTTTTTTGTTTGGATTTGGAAAAGAAAATAAGAGAAGAAGTGTTTATTGTTTGATGTTTTTTTTTTTGAAAAAAAGAAAAGAAGAGAAGAGTGTGAATTGTTCGGTGTTGGTGTTTTTGGGAGAGTATTAAAAAGTGAGGAAAATTTGTGTTAGTGTTTTTTGGGAGAGTATAGAAAAATTGAGAGGGTAGTGGTGGGTATACATAGAAGATGGGGTGAAAATTCAAATTTTCCCTCATAACCCGCCGAAAATTTGAATTTTCAGGATCGCGGTCGCAAAAGATTTGAAAAATGAATCACGGAGTAATAGCAATCGCCACGCGGTCGCTATGTATGCTATTCGTGACGGCGCGGCGGTCATGAATAATATTCATCATTTTAGTATGTATATTATTGGTGACCGTCTATCGTCATAAATGCAAGCATTAGGGACCGCGATGCGGTCGCAAGGACCCCTATTTGTGACCGCCAGTCGGTCACAAATAATATTCATACTTCAAAATCGCTATTTTATGGAACGATCTCAATGTATTTGTGAATTTTAGGAACAAACATCAATACTACATGTGAAATGAACTAATAAATGGTTACAAAACAAGTAATTAAGGTAGTAAATAGTAGATTGAATGCGATCGAGCGAGTTATTAGTGTTGAACTTATTTATGTTCTATCTACAACTAATCATCATACACACCTTGTTGATTTATTATTATGATTTCCTTCACAAATTAAAGTATAAATATCATTAATCGGTTCAATTAGTAGATCATCTTACACATTACGTTTATATCGATATGTATCTTGGCATTATATATATGATCGTTGTCATTCAAAATCGTAAGAATCTTCATAGCGACTTGTCCCACATATATAATGCTTGGATTTGTAACGAGACATTGAAATTATGGTTGTTTTCACTATTATTAGGGTAATTATCAACTAAACTAACAACGTGGCACCTCAAATCATCGAAAACACGTCATTTTGAAGTATGAATATTTTAGTGACCCTGCGTCGGTCACAAATGCGTGCATCTACGACCGTAATGCGGTCTCAAAAAGCAACGACTAGTCACATTTGAGACCGCTCTGTGGTTCCTAATAGTAACGGTAGAGGTTTTAGCGACCGCCTCGCAGTCGCAGAAATCAACAGCTATTGGGTTCTGCGACTGCCAGACGATTGCTGATGGTTGTCGCCGTTTGTTTCTGGGACCGCAAAGCGGTAGCAAAAACGAGATTTCTGCCTATAAAAGGCCCATCCCTCATCTTCAAACATTCATTCCAATCTTCACTCTTTCTTAAGGTATCCATGTTTTTTTCCTTTACTATCTCAAATGTTTATTTTCAATAATATAATTTGTTATTTAATTCTAACTTAAGTTTAATTTTTTGTGGATATATAGATAGATGTCGTACACACACCGAGCATAATCGTGGTGGAAGCAACATTCTTCAAGATTATTTTTTCACGCTTCAAGAAGTAAGTTGATCATTCTATTGCGCTTTAACTTGATTGTGCATGATATAAATTGATTGTAGTATAAATTGTAATTCTTTTTTTATATTTTACAACTTAGATAAATAATGGATTATCATGTCGATAGATCTTGGATGTACGATAGATACGATAGAGATGGTTATTTGCGAGATAGTTTTGTGGTTGGGTTCAGACTTTCATTGAATATGCTACGCAACAAGTCGAATACTTAGATCAACATTTACAAATTAGGTGCCCTTGTACAAAATGCAATAATTTACAATTTTCGGTAAATACGTCATACGTGATCATCTACATAAGTCAGAATTTATGCCTGGATAATTAAATTGGGGTTTTCACGGGGAAACGTCAAAAGAGACTATACCATCGTATGTGCCCGATTCTCCTAGCTCATCACACACCAATATTCCCAACAACCAAGAATAAGTTGATGTGCCATTTACAGACATGGTCGTGGATGCACGTGGAGTTCGTTATATTGAGGACGAGGCCACTAACGAGGATCCTAGTTCGGAAGCGAAGGCTTTCAACAAACTGATGCACCTAGGAAAGATGAAGTTACATCCTAATACATATATAAGTATCCTTCAGTGGATGGCGGTGTGGTTGGAGGACAAGGCACAATACAAGGCGAGAAATATTTATTTCCATAAGGCTTTTAACAAGGCGAAGCTAGGTTTCATGCCAAAGACTGCGAAGTTATTACCAAAGGACACGAAAGGAATGCGTACGATGTTAGAAACAGAGTTATGGTACATTAAGTATGATTGTTGTCCAAAAAAATGTTTTATTTGTATTATAAGGAGGGGTGTAAGGACTGCGAAAAGTACCCAATATGCAGTACGGATAGGTACGTGCCTGGTTTGAAATCGAAGGTCGGGAAGAAGAAATTGTGGTATTTTCCTATTAGTCCTCGTCTTTAGAGGTTGTTTTATACTATAGGAACTGCAAAGCATGTGACTTGGCATTTGAATTGTGAAGGGGTTACTGATCGAATGATTCACCTAGTGGTAGGGGACGCATGGCAACACTTTGACTGTACGCACCCAAATGTTGCAGTAGAGCTCCATAATGTAAGACTTGGTTTGTGCACGGACGGATTCACACCGTGTGGATCATCTGTCAAGAAGTAATAATGTTGGCCAATGTTTGTCACCCAATTTAACCTTCCTCCTGCTATTTGCATGAGGAAAGAGTTCATATTTTTGAGCTTACTAATTTTCGAGCCATCTAGTCCTACAAAGAACTTGGATGTTTTTCTGAGACCACTTATTGGCGATCTTAAGGTTTTATGGAGCACTGGGGTCAAGACGTACGACATCTCTAGAAAGAAAAACTTTCAATTACGAGTAGCCCTCATGTGGACGATTAGCAATTTCCCAGCGTACGGGATGTTGTCGGGGTAGAGTACACACGAAAAGTTATCGTGTCCTCATTGTATAGGGGACACAAAATCCTCTACGTTGGAGAATGGGGGTAAACCGTGATTTTTGATTGCCATCATCGGTTCTTGCCCAATGAGCATGGTTGGAGAAAAGACGAACCTAATTTCAGAAAAGGGAAAAAGGCACTTGAAGTGCCGATTCCTAGGAAGTCAGGTGACCAAATGCGGGAAATTGTGAATGGGCTTCAGCATGTGGGATATGGTACACAATTCAAACACCTACCAGACTTTGATATGAAACATAATTGGTTGCGGAAGAGCATATTTTGGGAACTTCCCTATTGGTCCATAAACTTGGTTCGTTACACTCTAGATGTCATGCACCGCGAGAAGATCTTTTTCGATAACATCATCAACGTGGTATTGGAGGAATCTAAGACGAAGGACAACATCAAGTCCATGAGAGATTAGTCCATCTTGACCAATTGTAGGGAGCTCTTTTTACAACCCACCGCCCGAGGTGGGGAAACGAAAAAGCCAAGGGCACTCTACTATTTGACAAATGAGCAAAAGAAAAAGGTGTTTGAATGGTTGGACCAACTCAATTTTCAGGACGGATACGCCTCGAACTTGGGACGATGTGTTCAGATGCAACAACAAAGTTTTTTTGGTATAGAGAGTCACGATTGTCACGTGTTAATGTAGAGATTGATTCTGATTGCTTTTCGTGACTTCCTACCGCTTAACTTTTGGGATACGATGGTGGAGATCAGTTTGTTCTTCAAGGCCATTTGTGCTTCAGAGGTTTCGACCAATGATATGACGGGACGAAAGGAATCCATTGTTGTCACAATGTGCAAGCTTGAGACAATATGTCCGCATTTCTTTTTCGACTCTATGGAGCATTTGGCGATACATTTACCGTACGAGGCTAGAGTTTGTGGTCCGGTTCACTACATATGTATGTATCCATTTGAGAGGTAATTAAACATTTAATTAGATTTATATGTTTATAAACATCATTAATTTATTGTATTTATCATTACTTTTTTTTCAGGCGCATGTTTGATTTTAAAGGGACAGTGTTGAATAAAGCGAGTCGCAAAGGATGCATAGCCAATTCCTACCTACTGTCGAAGCTATCAAATTTGTGTTACGAATATCTTGATAAAGGCTCTGGTTCTACACAAAACCACTAACAGGAACGAGACATAGAGAGTTCGGAGTGGGATGATGAGCTCTTACTATTTCAATAGAGGGGCGACCAATTGGGGCGCTGAACAACAAGAAGTCGTTGACGTAGGAAGAAAATGAGCAACTTGAATTGACACACTTCTTAATTCTGAAGAGTGGGATGGATGGCTTGAGTGAGTGAACTTTCTTTTTTCATACTCTAATTTTATTGGATTTATTACGTAGTAGTACTAACTTTTTTGATTTTTAACTCGCATGTTGTTCATAGAAGAGGAGTGCAATGGAATGAGTCCAATGGAAATGCAGATGAAGAGTAACATAGAGTATGTGGCGTGATTCAAGCAGACGTACTCCGGCAGAATATACATGTCAGATGGCCGTGTAAGACCGTTACTTCATGGTCCTCTCAACATGACGTTGACATACGAAGGCTACATTGTGAATGGGTTTTAATTCCATATTGATATGAAATTGGGCCCTAAGAAGAGTGATTGCAGTGGAGTTTCATGAAAGGCGACATGGGAGACACCGACGCCACCAACTTCTACTGGACATTGAAAGAGATTGTAGAAGTGAAATATTGGGGAGGAAGAATTGAAAAACCACTGTACATTGTTTTTTTCAAGTGTAGGTGCTATGATATCGGGACACGTGGCACGAATGTCCACGAGACGTTCAAGTTGGTTGAAATTAACCCACGACGACAACTATCAACCAACGAGCAATTTATTTATGGGAATCAAGCCCTGGAGTCTTACTACGCATTGTATCCAAATCTACCGAGTGGAAGGCCTGGGCGAAAGGGATGGTTGCCAGTATCAACTATTCCCGCTAGGCGCATCATCGACATGTCATTCGTTAGTGGTTCTAGTCAAATTGAAGCTGCGAGAACGGAGGACCAAATTTTTCAAGAGAACGACTCAGGTGGGCTAAATATATTTGTAGACTTGGGATCGTTTGAATATGGATTTCAGCTGGGCTGTGGTGAGTTTGAGATCGTCAATATTCTCAAAGCGAACGAGGAAGAGGGTGAAGAACAAGAAAATAAAGATAGTGACGCTATGATGTATTTAGATGAGGATGACCATGAATATTCAGCTAAAGATTAGATTTGTAATATTTGGTATTGATATTTTAAAAACTTTTTTTTATCATTGTAAATCATTATACGTTAGTACGTAGTGATGAATTTGAACTATTTTTTCCAATTTCATTTCGGATTTATACATGTGAAATAATGTCAAGATTATTTAAATGGCAAGAACAACACACAATTTAATCCAAAAATACACAATTTAGTCTAAATTATTCAAATAATAACCCAACATGCAAATTACGATTAAACATAATAAATGACAGACCTTACAAAGAAAATAAACTAGTTTGGTTCAACATTCAACTTACACTAAGACATACACAAATTAAAAAATAAAATTACATATTAATTAATAGTCCAACATCAATAAAAGTCCAACAACAATAAACTTTCCACCAATAACTCAACCGCCACATGAAACTTTCTTGAGTGACCAGTCTCTGGATACTCAACCCCCTCCTCGCTAAAACTCAGCCCCAAAGCATAAGTATCATCCGCCGTCAGCAATGGATCTGTGGCACCTGCCTTATCATCATCACCACCTAGGTCGTAAAAATCATCAAGGCCATGATATGCGGAATCAAAGTCCATCATGTCGGCATCTGTAGCCTCATCATCATCGTTGTCTATGGGCTCATCGACATACTCTGGCGCTGTGGAAGAACTGGGAACAAATGGATCTCGTGTCAAACATGAAGGCCTCGAAACCTTGAACCACGATCTAGTCCTAATAGCAGAGCCCATGAACAAGTCCACGAGAAGCTCACGCATTGGCCGACCTGTTTGTAGGCACATCCTGTCGGAAGTCCTTCATGAGGTCCAGGAGGATGTCCACTTGTGAATCCTGGGTCGTCCTCAACTCCTGGTTCTCCCTCGCTAAGTGCCTGGCGTAGCCTAACATGTAGTCTGCCTCCCTCCTATAGCTCAACTCAAAGTCCTCCGGATCAATATCAGTCAGTAACCCGTTCGCCTTCCCCCTTTTCACTTTTCCTATGGCCTTCTTCCAATAATCGGGATCCCACTAGGGCAACTCCTCTAGCTCTGGATATCTCTTCCTGAGTTCCGTCATGTACTTCTTTTGTTGATATCAAGAAGGAAATTACAATCAATAATTAGATTAAAAAAGGATTGAATTCACAAAAATTAACGAGTACAAAATTGCAAACACTTACGTAAGTCAGTCTGGAACCTGCATCCACCCACTCCCACCTCAATGGGACAAATGTATGTCTGCCAGTCCCGGGCACCCTCTTCGTATGGCCAACCTTGTACATCTCATCATGTCAAATAGGGTTCGTGCAGTTGGGCTACATATTTACGGAATAATTACGTTAAAATTAAGAATCCTAAATTACGACTAAATTGTATTGTTGATTCAAATAATATATACCATCCTGTGCTTGATCTACTCGTAATCGACAGAACCACCGAAAAAGATCGGCGGTGGTCGAGGCAAATCGGTTGGATCACATCCTCTCCACCTAGAGATGTGTGTCCACTCGGAAAACCTCTGATGATCCTCGGTCCCTCAGTGTGCTACCGCCTGCTCCTCTAACGCAGAGTTCATCCACATCTTCGTTCTCCCACTATATTCTTGTTTATCTACATTCCTAGAGTGAACTGTCTTTGTGTTGTTCACCAAACGCTTGTAGCACCCCTTTGCCTTATTAACAAAGGCCTAATGCACCGCGTCCAACTCCAAGTAACGGACCCCATAGATTTTCTACAATATAATTAAAATTTTAAGATTATTCATATTTTCTTCATTTATTTATTAATAAACTAATTTATATTATATTATTATGTAATATTCCTCACTATAAATTTGGTCCACATCGTCTCTCGTGTATCCTCGGGCATCTGCAAGGAGGGACAAAACTCTGTCATAAACTGTCTGATGAGGGATGTGATCGTCTTTGGTACATCGCGACTAGGGGCTACGTAAAAACCCCACGTGTCAATGTAAGGATCTCCCCTCGCCGGGGTGCTGTAACCCCTATAGACGGTCCCCTACCCGATCTGCTCTGTGTGTCTGTAGCTAGAGTCCCCGTCGGCCTCTAGCTTGGTCCAGCTGTGACGGAGTAAGTAGGTGGTGTCCACTGAGCTCCGCTAGACTCGACAAATGGTGGTTCTCCAGTCGACTCTGATAATCGTGGTCGATGGGCTCCGATGAACTATGATGATTGTGGTGTAACCCAAGATCTAGACGATGTTCAAGGGGTGCAGTAGGGGACTCATCATCGTCATATGTAAGCCGGTGCGGTAGGGGAGGAAACAACGGTGAAGATCCCTCACCCGACCCACGAGATCGTGGCGGTGGGGATGGATCGACTGGAACGCTAGTCGATGCACCACAACCTGAGTGGACAATACGTACGATTGATCTACAACTACCTCGACCACTCTCGTCGCTCCATGACCTGGAACCCCACCCTTACTAATAGCACTACGGCCTCCATATCTTCTACCTCGACCACGAGCTCCTCTCGAAGGAGGACCACTATGAGACGTACGTGGCCTACGCATAAGAGCGTCTGGCATGATGTATTACAAAACTAAGGAGAAATTTTAAGTTAGATCATTGATAGGTTGTAGAGACTTCCTAAATTCAATCGTTACTAAGTGATAAAGATTCCTAAAGGACGTATTAACTTAAAATTATAATATAAACTAACATACATAATTACACATATAAAACTAACAATTTCACATTTAAACTACTAATCTAACATTAACTAATCATTTATCACTTTAATTAAACTAACACTTGAAACTAAACATTCATCACTTTAAATTTTAAGCTAATCCTTATTCAATGTTAAACTAATCATTCATCACTTCAATTAAACTAAACTAACGCTTTAATCAACATCTAAACTAACACTTTAACAACTAAACTAACAATTCTTCACTTTAAACTAATCAAACATCAATTTAGTCTTACTCTAACAATTACACATTTAAACTAACAAATAAACATAAAATTAACTAAACTAATAACAATTAAATATATTATAACATAAATCGAGAAATAATCAAAAGCCTAACAATTTTCGAACTAAGCTACCAGCGGCGGTGGAGGAGTGAGCCGGCGGAGGGACGGCGGTGCGGTTGCAGATAGGTAGCGACGATCGCGGAAATGGAACCGGAGGTGGGGAACGGCGACGCGGTCACGACGGTGAAAGGTGGTCGTGGTTTTGGAGTCTTTTGGGGCGGAATCGCGACGGGTCGGGGCAGAGAGATTTTGGAGAGGAGAGAAGACATAGACAAAGAAATCAGTTTTTTTAATATATATATATATATATATATATATATATATATATATATATATTGCGGTCGCTGATGGCCTCCCTCAGAGAGCCCAAGGGAGGCGCCCAAAATTAGAGTTTTTTTGCCCTAATTTTGGGCCCAAATTTTGGCCATAATGGGCCAAAAGTTGCGGGCTATTGGCTGGAATAGTCCAGCCAATGGGCTTGGGACCACAACGCGGTCTCAACTGTTGAATTAAGTTGTTGGACTGTTGAATTAAGTTGGGACCGCATTGTGGTCGCTAGGCATTACAGAAGCCCAGCGACCACGTCGCGGTAGCTGAGGGGCAGTCATAATAACTGCCTCAATCTTGTAGTGTAGAACACAAAAAGTTATATATGAAAAGACATGTTTATTCACAATGGTTGTAGCACCCCGTCTCATTACGAGACTATAATTCAAAATTTGTAATTTAAACATGAATTAAGCTTTGCTCCTTATGAATTATTAATTTATTGCGATTCCTTATTGTCCTTTTAAATAAAGTCTTGCCACAATAATTCACTAAGTTACAAAAGTTTTGATAAAACATTGTGATTAATTAGTTAGGAGTCTCATTCATATGCTAATTATTCGATTTGGTTCAAGCTTAAAAATAAATATGTTTTCTTTCTTTTTTTTCACACACGCAGCAGAGTAGTTATTCTAATAAAAAATATATATTGTAAGTATATGACTTCATAAAGATATATAATTATTATTATATATATATATATTATAACCTTGGTAATACTTAGTTTGTGGTTTGATAGTGACCCAAAATGATGTAACTATCAAGAATGAAAGTTGCTGCCATTAACTATAAAAAAAATCAATTGCTAATATATATTAGTCATTATCCATTGAGGAAAAGTAAGTCGGCTATTTTAATCCATAACTGAGCCACAGATTAATCAATATTAATGCCAATAGAAATCTTGTAGCATCAGGCTTGTCATGACTCATATATGTATTTATATACATTAGACACATATATAAAGGGGGCAGGGGATAGACACAACAAAGATCAAACACATATTTCTTCAAAGCCAGTTACCCGTGCATTGGTTGTTTAAATGTTTGAATTGTCATTTTTCAAAGAAAGTTATCATAAATCGGGTACCTGAACTCTTTGTTTCTTCAAAAAAAGTTATCTGTGAATTGGGTATTGGAACCGTTTATTTCTTCAAAGCCAGTTACCCGTGCATTGGTTGTTTAAATGTTTGAATTGTCATTTTTCAAAGAAAGTTGTTTTGGAAATGTTGATTGCTTGAAAGAAAGTTTCTGTAAATTGGATATTCGAACTCTTTATTTCTTAAAAGCAAGTTTCTATAAATCGAGTATTCGATGTAAATTGAGTATTCGAATTGTTCAGTTTTATCAAAGCAAGTTAACCGCACACTAGTTAATTGCCGTAAATGATTGAAATTGTTATGATGAATGGTGTCCCGTTGGTTTACTCGGTCCCGATCGGATATATAGTTGGATCCAACTTGGCGTGGGAGTGCAGGGGTACCGCCGGGCGGCAGCGGGCTTGCCGGTATGGGCCGTTGTCCCCATTGGCCCATTCCCTCTCAGGCATAACAGGAGATTGTTGTGTCTTTGTTGGGTACACTGTTTCCGTATATTCCATGGCACACGTTACTGATTCCAAGGTCGCTCCTTGGACGGGGAGATAAGGACTGACTGTGTGGTGATATAAGGTTGACTGGCATTGACAAAAAAAACGTGGACACCGATCATCAGAATATGGTTCTGTTTATATGTAAAAAGGGTTTTCTGTTAAATCATGAAAGCTTTTGATTCATGCATCTATTGCAGGGCATTTGCATGCGTTAAAGTTCCTTATTAAACTGTTTTGAAAGAAAGTTATGAAAAGAAAATGCTACACTTGCACACACGCATGAACACTCACTGAGATTTTTATCTCACGTAAAAATTTTGTTTTTCCTTTCCTTGCTTCCAGATTAAGACGAACTAGGTTACTACCATGTCAAGACCTGGGAGCCTTTGGCATTGGGGAGCGTTCAAAGTTTAGTTGGGTATTGAGTTAGTTGAGTTTTTGTTTCTTTTTATTAGTTTAGTACTTTCAGTGTAAGTAATTCAGACATTTGACAGTTAGACATGTAATAGTTGCTCTGATATTATCTTGTTTATCTCGAGATTATCGGGTCGTTACAATGGTTGTGTCTCGTATGACATATTTGCACCATTTCACTAATATTCTCAGGTTTTAATCATAATAAAATCTAAAAATAAAAATAATATGGGTTGCAACTCTTCACTAATTTATTTCGAATTAAAACAAAATAAAAATGAAAGTAAATTAATAGCTCTTGAACTTTACAAAGGCCTCAAAGCCCAAAGGTGTTCCAAGTGCCCAAGCCCCTATCATAGACTTTATAACATATATATATATATATATATATATATATATATATATATGTGTGTGTGTGTGTGTGTGTGTGTGTGTGTGCGCGTGTGTATATCTATGTGCGTGTGTATATATATGTATGTATATGTATATATATGTATATATAAATAGACCTAGCCCAACACAATGACTAATTCTAGAAATAAAATTTTAAGAGTCCAATTCTAAATAAGTTGTGCAAGGCTTTATTTCCAACCAATGTGGGATACTACATTGTTCACAACTAGAGACTATTCAACAATAAATACATGCAAGTCTGCGAAAAAACGTTGTGTGTCCATGTGAATGTGAGACTAATCCATTATTAAGATTAAAAATTGTGATTGAAAAGTACCTTACATATTGGGTTAGGGAAAGTCGTAGATCGGGTATCTTTCAGTTGCGTATCCAACCTGTCGACATCGAAGAACCATGTTGTTATGGGTTATCCTACCAAAGTTTGCTAGAGGCACGACTCATGAATGTCTTGTATTTGAGTTAGAATCCACTTTTCATGTGTTAGTTCATAAACATGCATCTATGTAGATCCATGTTCTTAAGAGTCTTGTATGATTACTAGAATAATGTCGGATATCTCATCTATTTAATTTTCATATTCTTTTTCTTTTATGAGTTTCGTCAAAGCACATAAATCTAGACTCTTCAAATAGCTAATTAGAGCATAGACTGAGAGTTTAGAGTATGAATAAAACCTAGAGATGGAATATGTAAACTAAACGCTAGCACGAAACATTTAATATTGAATTTGTTTCTGAAAGTGCAAGTGTTAGACCCAGTGTTATGACAACGCTGAATTTGTGAAGCATTATTGCAACACTGTGGATAATATTTTAACACTGTACATTCAAAAATTATTGCAATAATTGTGTTTTGCTTTTCTTCACTTATTAACTTAGTTACACGAGTTGTAGTTGGTATTGTTATGTGCTCCAAGACTAGAAACTCCAAGAAAGGATCTATTTTCTTAAAGAAAAGCTGCCACTCAAAGAAACTTTTCCAAAATTAATTTTCGATAATTAAAGAAAAAAAACCGCGTGCGCTGCTATGGAAAGAACAAGGCATGTTAATTGCAAGAAGGAAGGACAAGAGAACGATTATTTTCATAGTGAACTACAAGATGATGAAGGATACTTTTCTTAGAAGACTTCAAGTTAAATAAGAAAACCTTTCCTTAGAAGACTTCAAGTAAATAAGGGCACCTTTCCTTATTAAAGAAGGCCTACTCAAGAACGAAATCAGATGATCTAGGAGACCTAAATTATTCCAAAAATGTAAACATGTCTTTGACATCAAGGAAGACTATATTATAAATAGATATGTTGGGCATCAAGAAAAAGACACGAAGACAAGAGCGAAATTACGCATGAGGAAATTAATAGAGTTATGTGGATTTGTCTTGTTTTTCTAACCGTTTGGTTTAGCAAATTAGATTTAAGTGTTTTTAGAATGAAGGTGTTAAACTTATAAAAAGTTACATCCTTTGTTGCTTGGTTGTTTTGTCCTTCTAATTATTAGTGAAGAGCTTAGAATTTTTAGGATACTTTTTGTAAAATAATTATTCATATAGTGTTTATTTTGGCTAAGGCTCGGCGGATTATATTTATATAATCTGCTTTAAAATTAGCATCTATTGTGTTCTTTATGATTCTGTTGGGTATTCATGTTCTGTTTGTAGGTTTTAGGATAACACTGCGACAGTGTTGCCACAACACGTGGTGTTAACGCAGTGTTGAAGTTGTGCGAAAAAGTCTAAAGTCCCGATCCACACAATTTTTGTAGACGTTAGATCCAAGCATGGTTTTAACTGGTGTTTGGATTTGGTACAAAAGGATGAACAACCCTAAATCTGAACAACAACAAGCTACTATCTTGGATGGATCCCACTATTCTTACTAGAAATGAAGAAATTCGTTCATGCATCAAAGAAATATATTTGCGAGCTTGAAAGACGGTGATCGATGTGTATGCAGTTCCTATGTGTGCTCCTTATGAAGATCATGAGGTCGTTCTTAAGCCAGAATTAAAATGGACTCAAACTGAGATAAGTAACTCTTCCTTAAATGAAAAGGCTATCAACGCCATTTTCTCTTCGTTGATCCTCATATGTATAGGTTAATTCAGAACTGTTCAATTGCAAAACAAGCTTGAGACGTTTTCACAAAATCATTGTGAATGTGGATTAAGTATTAAAGAAACTAACTTCAAAAACTTAAGAATCGGTGAGGATGAGCGTATCATATCTTACTTTGAGAAAATCATGGATTTTGCAAATTCAAAACTTAGGTGATCCCTTATCTAATAAGAAACTAGTGTACAAAGCTATGAGAACTCTTTCTAAGAATTTGAGGTGAAAAAGATTGTTATGCAAGAACCTAGGAATATGGCCACTTTAAAATTTCATACTCTACTTAACACACTCAAAGAATTTGAGATGAATCTTGAAAAAAGTAGATGATGAAGGAGAAATTCAAGCTTACGATGGAACTATGGTTAAAAAGTTTAATAAGCTTAGTCTAAGAGAAAAAAATACTCCTGCTGATTTAAAAGAAGAATTTCCTTAGAAAGATGACTACGTATTCTTTTAAACCTAGCTCTCATGATGCTGCACAACTCAAATAGATCTAATGCTATGAATGTACATGCTGGGGCCATTTTTCATACGAATGCTCTAACAAGCTTAGAACAAAAGGGAATTCTAATCGGATTTGTGTAAATAATAATAATGTTAAGACAGGTTTTGAAGAAAGTGTTGATGGACATGGGCCAGCAATTGAAGAAATTCAGACAGCAGTGTTGACTGCAAACATGGACTGAATTGATAGTGTTAAGACGAAGTGTCAAGCCAACACCGAAGTTTAGTGTTTGCCCAACACCCATACAACAACGCCAGTCCAACATATCTCTTTTGCTGATTGGGATAATGACACTAATTTTTTTGATTGTTTAATTGTTGAATTTCATGAGTCTCATAATCATGTTAACTTTGATTGTTCTCATGGTTCAGTATATTTGGTAGATGATTATGTATTTGAAGGTGAATTGAGTCAAGAAGTGTGTCTTGAAGAACTTGAGATCATCTACCAAGACCTGTTCAAGAAGATGAACAATTTTAGTAGAAAGGAGAAAGCTCTTATTGAAGAGAATGAAAGCTTGAAGCATCAATGAATCAACCAGAGATAAGCTTCACCAAAAAAGATGCTTTTGAGGTAGAAATGGTTGAACAATCAATTGCCAGATGGAATACAAGTACATCTAAACTTTATGAAGTTTTATACGTTGGCAATGATGGTAATTCTAGTTTAAGGTTTCAAAGTCAAGTTACTCACTTTTATACTTCTGCTAAATCCACCTTTTCTGGTTTTGTAAAAGAATAAGGATTTTTTTGGGAAATTTGAAGGAATAACCTATATTTGTAAATAATGTTTACGACCAGGACATATTAGACCTTATTGCTTTAAATATGAAAAAAACTTTTGGTAAGAAAATAGTAGTTGATGAACAAAACAAGGATTTTAATAATGTTATTACTGGTATTAAGTCGACACCAAAATATGGTGTTGACTGAACACTCGGCTCTAGCACTGCTGAACGAATAGCAGAATGAGAAACAATAGACTTTGAGAACCAAAAACAAAGATTATTTGCAATGTTGTCTTTTCTGTTGTGCATACTAACCTTGCATGTAAGTGTTACTTTCATAGTGGCTGCTCCGAGAGTATGACTAGATGAAAATCTAATTCAAAGATTGTGCACCGCTAACCACTGGAACTAACATCTATGAAGATGGAAGTAAATGAAGACTTATTGGCAAAACAATGCTAAATGGTGATGGATTCCCACCCTTGAAGGATTCGTTGTTGATGGATGGATTCTGTGAAAACTTTATAAGCATCAGTGAGTCATGTGATGATGACTTATTGATAAGGTATGATAAAAGATTCTTATGATGTATCTTACAATGCAAATGTGTGTATTATGACAGGTAAAAACTTTGAAGACAATTGCTACCTGGTGAAGGATGAAGTGACTTGCTCTCAAATAAAGATGGATGAATTTTTTATCAAGAACAAGAGACTCGAACATATGCACTACATGATTCTGAACAAAGTGTTGAAACTTGAAACAGTGAGACGGGTTCCCAATCTTTCGAGTTCTGGTAAGTTGGTCTGTGATGATTGCTTGAAAGGTAAGGTAACCAAAGCTTATCATACTCCAATCTAATTGAATGAATCGGTTACAAGAACCTCAAATGGTTTTCAAGAACTTCATATGGATCCCATGGGTCTTATTGAAGTAAGTTGTGTTAGGGTAAGCAATATGATTGTGTGATTATGAACGATATTTATGGATATACTTTGATCAAATCTCTTACAGAAAAATCAGAAGCTCTTTATACCTTATGGGCATTGCATGCTAGTATTGATAACTTATATGATGCGTCTGCTTGTAAAATTTGGTCTAACCAAGGTAGAAAATTTCAAAATATGTCATTCTCTGACTTATGTGAGTTTAAATAAAATCTTTATGAATTCTCTACACCCGTGACTCCTTATGAGATGTTAAATAGAATGAACCTTATCTCACTCATTTTCATGAATTTGGATGTTTTGGCTACATTTTAAATGATAGATATTTTTAAGCAATTTTGATCCAAAAAGTAAAAAATGTAATTTTGTTGGCTATTCTTTGAATAATACTGCTATTAGAGTTCTTAATCCCAGATTGAATATTGTTCAAAAATTCGTAAATGTGATTTTTCAAGATTTCCAAAGTGTTCCAGGTGAGCTAGAGGATGTTGTACCAAGTTTATTGGATTCAGGTGTTGAGCCAACTCTGACTCTGGACAACGTTATTCCAACACCACATGCGAACCTAAACTTGAAGTTGGTGTTATGCTTACACCAACCAGTTGATGTTAACATAACACCCGAGCAGTCACACTAAAGCAGTGAAGAGGTTCAAGATCCACATGTTAGGAGGGACATATCTGCTAGGATTGAGAGGAATCATAGTAAATTATAGAGATATGGTAACGTTGAGTGTTTGCATGTCTGCCACATGATCTGATGTTTGTGCAACTCAAATATATATTGATAGCATTATTTTAGGTTCTATTAACATGTCTACTTTAGACAAGTTTGTTGAAGCTTTGACATGTGCATTTAAGGTGAGCATGATTGGTGAGCTAAATTTATTCTTGGGTTTGCAAGAGAAGCAAAAAGATGATGGGATGCTCCTATGCCAAGATAAATATGCTAGAAACTTGGTGCGAAGATTATGATTGGAGGAGCTAAACCAAACAAGATTCCAATGTCTTCTACCTTGATGAATAGAAACGATAGCACAAGAGACGGTGTTGACACACTGTACAGGTCCATGATTAGAAGCTTGATATATCTACCTGCCACTCACTCATAAATTATGTACTTGGTTTGTGTATGTCCGAGCTTCTAATTTAACAATTGTGAAGCGGAATCCTAATACATGTTTGGTACTTAATGACTTTAGCATTCAATATACATATGATACAAATACAAACCTTGTAGGTTTCAATGATTCTATCTCTGCTGGAGATTCAGATGATAGCAAATCTACATGTATGGGATGTTTTTATTTGAGAAATAATATTTTTACATGTTATAGCAAGAAACATAACTGTGTGTCAGTATCAACTGTTGAATTTGTAGCTGGCAGCTGTGTTACCCAGCTTATATGGCTTCAACATATGTTGCATTAGTATGGGTTCAAGAGTGACACATTATTGATGTTTTGTCATAACCTTAGTTCCATTAGCCTATTGCGAAATATGGTACAGCGTTTTAGAACTACACATATAGATTTAAGGCATCATTTCTTGATAGAATTAATAGACGACAAGATGATAAACATTGAACACATAGAGACCGACCATCAATTAGCTGATATGTTTAAGAAGCCCTCAGATAGCGAGAAGTTTTTCAATTTGAGGAAGACTCTTGGCATGAGTGTTCTATGATTCAATGTTGCATTCCGGTGTTGCTGTAGACTATTTTTGGTGTATAGGGTTGCTTTAGATTTTCTTTGTTTGTTTCCTATTTTTCTTGTTTGTGTCTACATTTGTGTTGTGAAAACTCTTGGTTTTGTGTGGTGGAACACCTGACACTGTGAGACTACATCTGTTTTCGGAGTTCCTTCATTCTTTTTGAGCTTAACTAAAACTCTCTTTTTATCTGAGGTTATTTCCTTATTTATGAGGAAACTGTGGTGCACATTGTTCACT
This sequence comes from Linaria vulgaris, assembly GCA_948329865.1. Classification (NCBI taxonomy): domain Eukaryota; kingdom Viridiplantae; phylum Streptophyta; class Magnoliopsida; order Lamiales; family Plantaginaceae; genus Linaria; species Linaria vulgaris. Next base: position 53,284,569 of record OX415249.1, on the reverse strand, counting down.
ATTAAGATCCCATTCAGTTGTGTCTTATCCATAAATATGTGTTGCATTACATGAGAAGATGCTGGGGTACATGGAGTTTGCTGCTACATTGTAATTCAGTTGAGTCTTATTAAAATTGTTAATGTTCTTGCAAAAGAGGCGTATGATGGTGAGGTTTAATACTAGGTTGTTTGGGGTTCCGCACTACCTGCACTCAGCATTGTTGCTCACTTGGTGCTAAAACCTTTTTATGTTGTATAGTAAACAAGTATGCATTAGTTAGTATGGTGTTGGGATCTTGTATTTCCTTCATTTAGGCGCATGTACTTGCCTATGCATCTGCATTGATAATGTTGAAACTGGGATTTCTGGGTCCTGCTACTGCATGTATTCAATGGATTTATTATCCTTTTATAAAACCTTCAGATGTGTTTCAGGAGAGGAAATGTGTTTTTTGTGATACTTAACTATCAAAATGAAGTGCTTTGATATTTGGTGTTATCGCTCAGTGTTGAGGCACCATCATGCCATGTTTTCATGAGACTCTACATATCATTTAGGCTTGCATTCATTCATTCTTTCCTTGTTGTGTCTGTATCGATTTCGGCTTAAGGGGGAGTAAATATGGTATTCTCAGTTAAAGAAATATATCTTGGGTGATTTAGCTGCGGTGACACGCTAAGTTGTCTCTTGTTATGACTTGGAAGTAGATTAACTCATTTATATCTTATTTCGTGCCTAAAACATTAGATTTTATGTTAACTAACTCTCATTTCCATGTACATGTCTAATTTGTGATTACTAACTTGTTATATGTCTTAAGTTCTAGATGTGTGTTTTCAGATCTAGCTCATGATTTTACTTGAATGAAGGTAAGTTCAAAACCTCCATATTCTCAAGAACTAGTGTTGAGTCCAAACAGGTGTTAGCGTTGTGCCAACACCAGTCCATAAGAGTGTTGTCCCGACATCAAGGTTTAACATCGTGACTTACAATTTTTTCGTAAATTGCTCTCGTCACGTGTGAAGTAAACACGGTGTCACGTGTTGTCTCAACAAGCAGGATTTATGCATGATTTACTATACGAAACCGCTCATATCTTCTTTTCACTTGTGATTTTGAATTTCTATACTCTCTTTGCCCCCCAATGCTCTCCAACGTTAAGAGTTTTTACTTGCATTTTTGACATCCATGGCATATATCTATGATTTTAATTATGTGGCCCTTGATGTGGAGAATCACAAAGATAACCCCACCCCTGCTTCTATAGTTCTTTCTCGCCGGTACAACACGCCTTCCAGATATTGTTTCTAAGACAAATAAGTTCAAATTGAGGAACATGTTGTTGTTGGTACTTCAAACACATATGAGAAGACGATGGTTGAGGAACCTTTTTGCTAAGAAGAATGATTTGATTAATGGGGAGAGCACTTTAGTTGCTGGAGAGACTGGAGTGGGTAATAATGGTGGTTCACCCACTAGTTGATGAAGAAGAAGAGGATGATGATGTTGCTAGTTATTTGCAAGATGATGGGGAGAATGAAAAATTAAAGAAGGGCGAATATGACGAGAACGAGGAAGAAAGTGGTTAAGAGGTGAAACATGGTTCTGAGGAAAGGGATGATGAAACTGAGAATGGCGATGATGATGATGTTGTGGAGATCAAGAGGTTGAGGAACAAGGTTTTGGGAAGTCTCGATGATGCTGAGTTTGAGCAAGGTGTTAAGAAAACGTCTTCTGAGAATAGTTTTGAGTCAACATCAGAGGTAACAAATGAGATAATATTTGCAATTGAGGCTATTTTTGGTTCCCATTTGGGGAGACAAGACTATAGTTATGGGGGATTTTAAGAAATAGACAATATGTAAGTTCCTAGAGAGAAAATGGGAGAAAATTGCTAAATAAGAGCTATAGGAACTTGATTCTATGAAGTGATTCGTCGAGATTTTGCTTACCTCACAAAAGGGGGGAGAAGTAAGCCATTTTATCTTCATGTTTTTCTACTGTTTCAGTAAGTCTGAAGTATCTAATATTTTCTTAGTTATGCTTATAATTGTGATGTTAAACTCGATAATTTTTTTTCGCTTGTTAGTATCTTAAGGCTATTTGCTTAATAGTGTCATATTAAGGGGGAGTAGCTTAAGATATTGATGATGTTGTGTTCTGGAGAATTGTACTTATAAACTGTAACATGTTTGGTTTTGTGAAGAAAGGCAAATAGGGGGAAATTGAAAGAGCAAGTGTTAGAACAATTGTTATAACACAAATGAACTCGTGAAGTGTTATCGTAACACTGAGGATAACACTACAACACTGCACACTTGGGATTTATTGTCATAATTGTGCTTTGTGTTTATTCACTTACTAACTTAGCTCCACGAGTTGTAGTTGGTGTTTTTATGTACTCTGATGGGAACTTTGGTATAACGAACAAAGAATATAAAGTTAACAAATCAATTATTACACCTAGATTCCTATTCTCGCAAGTGCACGAATCAAGTAATATTAAAATGGTAAGTATAGTTACGAACTAAGTATCGTGTCCCAAGGGAGTGTTGGATGAATGCTTAAATCACTTAAATGCAAAACGCTAATGGTTCTCACGGTTGTTATCTCTTGTGTTTGTAGGATAAATGCAGCATGTATGCAAAATGCTTTTAATGCAGAAAACTACGAATGCAGGTTTTATGAAAACATTTTTGAATGCAGAAGATTACAAAGAAAATATGCAATAAAAACAATGAGAATAATTTAAGAAAATAGAATTAATTAACTAAAGATGAATGCAAGGAATATTTTGTTATTAAACTAAAAATGAATGCTAAGAACTGTTTCTAACTAATGCAAGAAAATAAATAAAATAAAATTTAAGAAGATTGATTGGTTGAATGCTTACACTGTAAACAATAGATTCAAAGATTGTTTAGAGGTTGGGTTTCACAACTGGCTAACCGTATCAGTTCATGGACAAATTACCTATGTTTACTTGAGATACTTGATGATAGTTTGAAGCTCATATGTCTAATAGCTCCGTGACCTATGGCTCGAACTATCCTAACTCTAGAATCTATGGGTCTCTAATAACCTGTCGCGTTAGCGTGTTCAACCAATTGTCATTTATTTTAGTAGAGATATCAAATATGTAATCCAAATAACTCATCTCAATTGTGATAACATAAACGTACATAATCAAGATTGTCCTAGTGTGATCTAGGGGTTGTGCATCGGTTGCATTAGCGTACCAAAGTAAGAAATCACATGTATTTATAACTCACTTAACATCTACACTCTAGCGGTCCCAAGGTAGTGCATACGTTATTCCAGTGAGAGTAAGACTAGTCATACAACATAAGAACTACTAAATCTAGACATACAATTTCATCAAACTCACATAAAGCAAAACAAATAAACATATTCGTAAATCAGAGTTAGTTCCATACTCTAAACAATGAGTAGGTTAGCTCCTCACATTCGATAGTTCAACAATCAACAAAGAATAAAATAATGAAAAAAAAGTAAAGAGATAGAGGAAAGCTTCTTAGATCCAAAGCAAATTAGACGTTTTGCCTATCTTTTTGACTCCTACGTGCTATCTTCTTCTCTAAGAGCTATCAAGTCTAAACAATGACAAAAACTGAACTAGAACAGAACTTCGATGGTGTTTCTCTCTAAAAAAAAAACTGGAAGCAGTTGTGAGCTACTAAGAATTGTTGTGAACTGGTTGTCTTTTGAGTGCTGGTAGTCCTTCCTTATATATAAGAAAGTCTTGATGCCCTAATTTTGTGAACAACCACAACTTAATCAGCAGGAAAAGACATTTCTATCCTATAATTGCGCGAATTGCGCTACCAGGTACATGCTAATGCTCTCCCGCGCTACTATTTGTGCAACTTGCATTGCTTTTCAACCTTGTCACCCCACTCTTTGTTTCTTCTGTGTGGCATTATGCTTCATTCTGTTGTTCGCTCTACACTTAGCTTTAGTGGCACTGTGGCGCAACTCCCTCTGTGTCGCGTCGCTCCTTCCTTAGCGTGGGCTGACTTTTGGACTTCTTAACGTGTTGTGATTAGGGTTCGCCTCATAAGAAAAGGCTTCAACGGAGTTCCGTGCATAATCTTCATAGAGGGGTATGGGCTTCAAAAGATAAAGCGTACTAATTGAAACGATTGCTTGTTTTTATTTTCTCAGCACATAAAGTCTACACTTATCTCTAACAACAATCAAACAAATTACTCAATATTCATAATCACATGCTCTTTACTATTTTCTCATGAATGCACAATATTATTTTCACAATTATACACTTGTACCGGATTGAAAGGTGCATATGAAGTATAACATGCTTTTGATAATATTACTCAAGATGCACTAAATGTTATTCGTGTATTCTTCATCTCAAATTCGTTCCATATTATGCATATATCATCATTGATTCCCACTTATTCATGCTTTCATGCTTCAAACTTGATTTTAATGACTCAATCATAAAAAATTAGACTCTAAAACAGGATAAATATATAAAACATATAACAAAAAGCAAAGTGCCCACACCCTCAATTTAAAACTCTACGATGTCCTCATCGTCAAATAATAATTATTTAAACATAGATGAGAGTACTCTCCTGATCGATGTCAAAGGACACTCGTGAGACTGTTGGTGTCGATGCTTTTTTCCTTTGTCATCTTCCTTTCAATGTGTCTCAACTCCATCAGATGATAGTTATTGTTGCTCCGTACTTGCTCTTTGATCTCCTCCAATTTGTTCACTAACTCAGCATTGTTGTGACGCCCCCTACTTCATTATCCACATATATATAGAGAGAGAGTTACATGTTATATTTGTTTTGAAAATAAGGACAATAACAAATGCTTTGGAATGTGGTGTTCATTTCATTAAAATCATGCTATATTACTATAATCTAGTATTACAATTGTGAAATATAAATATTGACAATATAATTGATCATTTTAGGACTAGAACCAATCTATATTTCAATATCTATACACAATGAAATAAACATATTAAACTAATTATGGGTTCAAATTACAATCTCAAACATAAAGCTTATTGAATCTCCTACTTAATTCTGACGGCAGTAAACGAACTTAGTAAAAGAAAGAAAGAAAGACAAAAGGAGTGGAGCATGAGGTATATGCAGCGAAACCGACCGATACAATATGAAAATAAGAATTATAGGTAACAGTCACCTTATTTCTATTAACTACTTGAAGTATTATTAGCACCTGCAATATTAGGATTCTACCTTGCTCAAATGTAATACCATTTCGAACTGATTTGGACTTATTTTTGTAATTAAGTGATTAGACCAATTATTGGTGATGTTTTTTCTAATACCGAATAACATTCAAAGTGGAGCACATGTCTCGGAGTAGTCTAGGTGTTGGTTAACATGTTAGTTCAAAGGAGATTAACTGATGTTAGATTCATGATGAGGTGACATCAATATATACCATCAACTAGATACCTTAGTAGACACGCAACTGAGGTGCTGAATTGGGGGGATAATATGTGAACAAGGACAAAGAACTACGTAATCCTAAGTACCTGTATTATTATGATGCAAACATCACCGGGACATAAATAAGTTTATCCTAATTAAGTATCGAGCTTAATCTTAAGTGCAAACGTTAAGGGAAATCTAAGTTGGTGTGATAGTACTGAACTAGCTAGACATATGTTGTGTGTAGTAAAAAGGGATGGGAAGCTAAACTTCAATCTTCTAAATGATATCATCTAGTAGACTGGCACATGTTGAATAGACTTAACTGACTTAATTAAATTGTATCAGAAGACTTAAATGAGGCCTCAAAATTTTAAGGATGATTTGATTTACGATTACGTGCATTGAACTTGTATTGGAAACTTAAGCCTCAGAATAATCTTATAATGTAATGTGTAAATGCTAAGGTGATGAATTCAGTACTTGAATATGGTTCTGTAATGTAGTTAGCAAAATAAATAGTTAACACCAAATTAAAATACTTATTTCCATCATTAATAGTAAATTAAAAGACATTCATAAATACTACTGAGTTTGATTTTAAAACTAGTAAGCATACATTGATGACTTGATAGTTAAGTTAAATCATTAACAAGGCATTGGTATAGAATATCGGCTATAACCCTTTAAACTTAATTAGCCAAATAGTATATTGACTAATCGTTGAGCAACTGAAATTAATTAGGAAGACCTTTAGTGAAACTCTCAGAATTAATCGTAATTGTTATGTGAATATGTCAGTTGTAGGTAGTTGTGCTTTCACCGAGATGTCAAGGCCCCTGCGATCACTAAGGTGTGATGTCTCTCTTGTTAAGGTGAGATTAAAATTATATATTTTCTCGCAAGAATGAAAATTATACGTATTATATTAAAAGTGTTTTAATCTGCAAATTATGCAAGAATGTTGTTTCAAAGAATAACTGTTACAAAACCTTATGGTTTCAAGGAAGTTTCAAGTACTCGTTTACAAATCATGTAATTTACTGTTAATATTATGGAATTTTATTATCGTGTTGTATTGAGCTTCCTGTTTTTAAAGCATGCCAATATTGTACATATATTAGTTTCATGATTGATCAATTCTTAAAGCCATTTTGATGGCTATATTGTTGCCACTAGATGGCTATTAATTGGACCATGGCATGGATGTGTGGAATTCTCCTGGATAGCATCGGGCTATCATGTAGGTTTCACAATCCAATACCGCTTTGAGCAAACTCTATTCTACCCCTGGATAGAGAGTTCCAGCAGGGTGAATTAGAGTTGAGGCGTGTACCTGGGCACATCCTCCATTTTATCTGGGTCGCTCATGAGGGGGAGGTATAAGGTCAGGAGTCATAAGCTGGCGTGTTGTGACATGATTGATCTAATAAGTGTTTTGATTTGGCATGAAAGAATAAACTTCTTTGAAAAGTATTATTGTGTAATCACGTTTTTTCAAAAGCATATTTACAGAAAATTCTCTTGCATTAAATCTCACTGAGTCCTTTTGACTCATAAATATATTTTCATGTTTTTCATTCCAGATTTACGAAGGAATAACTTAGAGTTTATTATATGGGACAAACTTAGCGGAGTACCTGTTGGAAGTAATTGATGACTGATTTGAAATGCAACTTTTGGGTTATTAGCTTCCGCTCTATGTTATTTTGGATTAGCTGCAGATTTCAGAGGAGAATCGAGGTGTTACAATTATCTTGCTCTCTGAGTTCATTCCCCTCTTGAAATTGTTCTTCAAACATCTTTCATTTCTTGTGCAAAGGTGACATAATTTCTTCAATGAATTCAATTGCTGACGACTTGTTAGTGTAGACTGTCGTTTCTATCACTTGTCTCACAATGTGATTGATGAGATATGTATTTTGGTGATGAATGTCTATATCAAGTTCGGGACAACCTCTTTTGATACAAAATGCAGCGATGAGTGCACCAAAATACAACAGTCGTGGACCATAAGTTGTGTGATCTTCAATAGTCTTAACTATGATTTCTCCAATGTTAGGAGTATCTCTTCTTTTGATAGACATCATACATTTTGCTTGTTTCTATGCAATTTTTCCCTTGTGATCTGATGAGAGTATACGAGAACTAACGAACATATATAGCTCCTTACAGATTGCTTGTAGATCATCGTAGTTTTCTTCCAACTCACCATTTTCATTGTAGTGAAACGTAAGATGTAGTAGTAACAATGACCGTGACACACGCTCGGATCTAAGCCCGTGTTGTAAACCCCATGTCCTAAAGTATTGTCTGATCTTCATGCAATTTGTAAAATCTGCAAATACCTTTGGTGGTGATGTCAATTGTCCTTCCACATAGCCAAACATTGCCATCGCCATCATCATAGTGAGCATAGTATTCGAGAACCATGGTGGCCAATCCTACATTGCTTAACATCTTCTTCAACTCTTTTACTTCTTGTTCGTCAACAAAGTGGCTTGCAAGTAGTGCTTGTACAGATTAAAGCAGTTGATTGTGAGGAATCGTCCGTGATCAAATTTTGGTTTGGCCAATGAAAGTCTTGAAGCCTTGTGTGGTGTTCCGGTTGCTGGATCAAAAGTGTAATATTGGTCGAATGCCATATCTTCTACAAAGAATTAAAAGAAAAATAAATTTCTTTCAAGAAAAATAGTGAGATAGAGAATTAAGAAGAAATAGTCTTATGAATTCTAATAGATGTGAGAATTATTATGAGTGATTAGAGTTCTCAAAAAAATTGGAATTTTTTCATAAGTTGCATAATTCTCTATATTAATTGTAATCACACAAGGAATAATTCATGTACATCAATGGAATTTAATCAAAAGAGAACTATAAGTATTATAGGGAAGGTAAAAGATAGTGATTTTGCTCAGAAAATTCCTTAGATTCCAATTTTGCATGTCTCATATTTTCTTTTGAACTAACAGACGTGATCTACAAGAAATTTGAGTCGTTGGACCTCTCGTGCTGCTGCTGCGTGATGGTGTCATTTACCTTGTTACATGTGCTATTCTTTGGAAAAGTTGCACGACGTTCCTCAAATACAGTGTTAGTCGTGCTACTCACTGGAAAAAGTAGCGCGGCATACACAAAAGTGGCGCAACTCGCGTTACTCACTGGAAACTCTACACGATTTTCTATGTTCAATGTTTCTTGCCCTTTTGCCAAACGCCGTCTTGTCATTTTCCTGTTCGTTTCTCTACTTTGTATCTTCTGTCTCCTATCTCGAAAATTAGCTCGAAAAACACATTGAAGATTTGAAAAATTAGCTAAAAATTGAACTAGATGCAAGACTCGAAAAATAAAAACTTACTATTGTGGATTACCTCCCACACAACGCTTAAGTTTATTGTCGGTTAGCTCGACACTTTGGCTAAGGAATTAGGGGTCCTTGGATGCACCGGTTGCACCTTGATCTTTCTCCTCTTTCTTCATGTTTTCACCTTCTTCATGGTAGATTTCAGGTGAAGTTTTTTCTACAAGTTCTATCTCCCTCGATTTTGTCTTCTTACCCCTCCAGTAGACACCTTTCTTTTTTACTAAATATGTCCTTTTATTGGACTTTTCTTGTATTTCTCTAATCAACTGCATGGCCTCATGGCTTAGGACTTCGACAATGGAATTCAATATGGTGGTTTCCAGCTTAGCTTGTCTAAGATGTATTGGTTGACCGTGCTAAGACCAAATATAAATTCTCAAAGTATTGCTCGTTAGTGAACCAACTTGGTGACATTACCCTATAGTTATGATTTTCCAAATCTTTAGTTATGTTCTTCCTGATGTTTGCCACATCAGACCAAGCTTCACTTAACGTTGCTCCATGCTTTTGACAAAAAGTGAAAAGTCATTCCTTCAATGTTTTCACCAAAGGATTTTTTGAGAATGCTTGTGCAAACCTTTTCACGACTTCATTATATGATGTTTCTTCATGGATGCTTTTGATATACCATTTTTCTGGCTTTCCCATCAGTTCGTTAGTAAGGAAAGATACCACATATTTCTGATTCGTCCTTAATCTTGAAAGAACGGTAGATCTCCTGGAATTCCTCCAAGCGATTAACTTGATCTTCATAAGGATCTCCCCTGAAATTATTTTGCATCACCATGTGGTGCATCCATTCTGATTTTATCCGGCTGTTATCAAACATCATAGGTGCTTGAGCCTTTTTCTTCAGCACAATTTGCGTGTCAGTCTGTGCTTCTTTATTATGATAAAAGAGTTGTGGTTGAACTCTTGCAGTGGATTGGTTGCTATATTGTCTTTTGTTATGCTTTCCTTGATCTACTTCTTTCCCAATGAAGGTAAAAGAGGTGCCATCCCAACTCGATCCACTGCCACTCCTGCCGAAACACGAATAATCTTAATATTTTCACAAGTACGCATGAGATTTAAACAAAACAATATCGTTAATCCCCGACAATGGTACTAATAACTTGATGAGGACTTTGGTGTAACGAACAAAGAATATAAAGTTAACAAATCAATTGATACACCTAGATTCCTATCTTCGCAAGTGCACGAATCAAGCAATAATATAATGGTAAGTAAATTTACGAACCAAGTATCGTGTCCCAATGGATTAGTGGATGAATACTTAAATCGCTTAAATGAAAATACTGATGGTTGTCACCGTTGCTATCTCTTATCTTGCCGGATGAATGCAGAATGTATGCAGAATGCTTTTAATGCAGAAAACTATGAATGCATATTTTATGAAAACAGTTTTGAATGCAAAAGAGTACTAAACTAATATGTAATGAAAGCAATGTGAATGATTTAAATGAAGAGAGAATTAATTAACTAAGGATGACTGCAAGGAAGACTTTATTATTAAACTAATAATGAATGCATAGAACTATTCTAATTAATGCAAGAAAGTAATTAAAATAAAATTTAAGAAGATTGATTAGTTGAATTCTTATGTTGTAAACAATAGATTAAAATATTGTTTAGAGTTTAAATTTCACAACTAATATAACCATGGTAGTTCATAGACAAACTACCTATGTTTTCTTGAGATACTTGATGATAGAATGAAGCTCGTATGTCTAATAGACCCGTGACCTATAACTGAAACTATCATAAATATAGAATCTATGAGTAGCTAATAACCTACAAGATTAGCGGATTCATCTCATTCGTCAATTGCTTTAGTAGATATATCAAACCTGCAATCCAATTAACTCATGTGAATCGTGCTAACATAAACGTACATAATCAAGATTGATCTAGTGTGATCTAGGGGTTGTGCATCGGTTGCATTAGCATAACAAAGTCACAAATCACATGTATTTATAACTAGCTTAACATCTACAATGTGCAGGTCTAAAGGTAGTGCATCCATTATTCTAGTGAGAGTAAGACTAGTTACACAACATAAAGAACTATTCAATCTAGACATACAATTTCATCAAACATACATCAAGCAAAACAAATTAACATATTCATAAATCAGAATTACTTCCATACTCTAAACAATGAGTAGGTTAGCTCCTCATAGCCGTTAGTTCAACGATCAACAAAGAGTAAAATAACGAATAAAAAGTAAAGATATAGAGGAAAGCTTCTTAGATCCAAAGCAAATTTGATGCTTTCTCTCTTTTTGACTCATACGTGCTATCTTCTTCTCTAAGAGCTATCAAGTCTAAACAATGACAAAAACTGAACTAGAACAGAACTTTGATGGTGTTTCTCTCTAAAAAAAGTTGTAAGCAGTTGTGAGCTACTGAGGATCGTTGTTAACTGGTTGTCTTATGAGTGTTGGTCGTTCTCCCTATCTATAGGAAAGTCTTGATGCCCTATTTTCGTGAACAACCACAACTTAGTCTTCTTGACTCCTGCTTTTTTGCCTTGTCGCGCCACTTTTTGTTCCTCCACTACGACGTTCTGCTTTCTTTGTTGCTCGCGCTAGATTCAACTGTAGTGGCACTATGGCGTAGCTCCCCCTGCGTTGCGGCACTCCTTCCTTGGCGTGGGCTGACTTTTGGACTTCTTAACGTGTTGCAATTAGTGTTTGCCTCCTTTGCGTAGTGCCAGGGCCCTTGAAGTATTGTCGTGATGCCATGTTCCTAAAAACATCCATTTTTTTATATATGCCCTGTTTTGTTGAGACTCGAGAAAATTCTAAGAAAACAAGAAACAATATTGAAACAAATAAATATGCACCAAGTACTGAAATGACGCTAAATAAACGTTCATCATGCTCCAAGTGTAGTGACTTCAAGGGCGGATCTATTTCCTTAAAAAAGTTACCACTTAAAGAAAAGTTTCCAAAGAAGAAATTTCCATAATTAAAGAGGGAAAGTTGCGTGCTCTGCAATGGAAAGTACAAGGTGTGTGAATTGCAAGAAGGAAAAAAGATTTCAAAGAGATGAATTATTTCCATAGAAGACTACAAGATAAAGAAGGATACTTTACTTAGAAGACTTCAAGTTAAATAAGGAAACCTTTCCTTAGAAGACATCAAGTTAAATATGGGCACCTTTCTTTATCAAAGAAAAGCTGCTCTAGAACAAAATCAGAGATCAACTAGGACATCTAAAGCCTTCCAAAAATGTAAACAAAATGTCTTGGACATCAAGGAAGGCTATACTATAAATAGATATGCTGGACATCAAGAAAACGACACGAAGACAAGAGTAAAAATTCCCGTGAGAGCAAAAATACTCGTGAGGAAATTAATAGAGTCGAGTGTCTTAGTATTATTTTTCTAAGCGTTTTGTTTAGCAAATTAAGTCTAAGTGTTTTCAGAGTTAATGAGTTAAACTTGTAAGGAGTTACATCCTTAGTTGCTTGGTTTTTTTTTGTCCTTATAATTATTAGTGAGGAGCTTAGAATTGTTAGGATACTTTTTTGTAAATCATTATTCATATAGTAGTTATTTTGTCTAAGGCTCGGCGGATTATATTTATATAGTCTGCTTAAATATTAACTTCTATTGTGTTCTTTATTATTATGTTGGGACTTTATATTCTGTCAATAGGTGTTAGGATAACACTGCGGTAGTGTTGCCACAACACGGGGTGTCAACACCAGTGTTGAAGTTGAACAAAAAGGTATCAAATGCCGATCCACACAATTTCAAGTAGCATTTTAAAGATCCTAGTTTGTGCTATTGTTGTACTCCTTTAATGTTAAATCTAGATGAAGCCACATGTCTCTAATTCAAATTTTAACGAAACGAAACCGTTGGAACTCTGGCAAGGGAAACGTATTAACAATCGAAATATGGTCAAAAGAAGAAAATGGCTTCTTCCTATACCTATAATTTCATTGTACCCCAAAGTGATATATTGGAAGAATCGATTGGGTCATAGGTTGATTGTTTCGTCCACGTATCTTCTAAAAGGAAAAAAAAAAAAAAAAATCTCCCAGTGTTGTTTCCTAAATTCGGATCTGGTGAAAGGATTGCGCTGTAAATTTGACTGGGGGCAGCATGCACGGTTTTGAATAATTTCATATTCTTGAAGCTCATGGTGGTAACAAGAATTGAAACTAACACACCATCTGTGCCATTTTTTCCATCTCATATTAACAGAGAAATCCTAAGACATGCAATATGCATGAAAAATGATGCATTCTTATTTATGTATTCTGATCTGATACAACTTGTTTTACACAAAAAAGCATTCTAATTACGTATGAACTGCATCAAACTACCAAAAATAGGAATATGATAAACAACAAAAGAATATCATGACTCCTATCCTCTAATATATATGCAACAACAAAAGAAAAAGAAAAGAAAATCATCGGTACAAAAGGAATAAAGGTGAAATCTGGGCAACGCAAAACTTGTAGCAAAGGACGTCTCAGATTGTTAGATTCTCTAAAATGCCATTAAAGGTCCCGATAATTTTTCCACCCATGTCCGGAAACGACTCTGCGCCAGTGAGAGACCTCACCCTTCCCCTTTTATCAACATCAACTGGATATTTGAGCAAATGGCCTCTCATATCGCTTACTTCAAGAGAAGCAAACTGTTTCCAGTTTTGCTCACCTATTACTCTCATACGTCTCACGCATTCCAAACTTTCTGGTCGTTCGTAACATTGCTCCAAAGCGCCTGTGTGCTCAGCCCATAGTGACATCCTATATCCATAAATCTAAACCACCAAAAAGTAGTACAACTTTGTCATGTTTCCAGGTAAATATTGGCATGCCATAACCAAAATGTTTGATTCGTTTTTATATAAGATGTAACATCTATAGCTTCTTTATGACGAGACTTTACCTGCCCGTGTGGATTAGCTTTTTTTTCAGCCCATGTATAATTAGGCTGATATGCACCCATGGCAATTTCAGTGTCTCTCGTTCCTTCTAAAGAGCGTTGGTTGATGTTAGCCGACCCCATAATCAGATACTCGTCGTCCACGATCATTCCCTTGGAATGGACATAGATCATGAATCGTTGAAACCTCCTGGAGAGTGACTGAACATGCATAACAGAGTTTTAGGCCCAGTGCAATAATTACAAAACCAACAAGTTGCTAGTAAGCATGTTCAGGGAACAAAGAAGAATACTTGTGGAGTATTTCCTGAAGAGCTTTTACTTGCTTGCTTTCCATCGGTTTCACGATTCCCAAGGCAAAAGAAATTCAAATAATCCTCAGGTTCCTGCTCAAATTCCAGCCCAACTTCTTCTAAGGCCTTGTAAATGATTTCGTACATCATTTGCATTGTGTTATACTGCAAATTATACAAGCGGATATGAGTTGAAAAAGCTCAAAGTAGTAAGCCAACCTTTTTGTTTACAGGAAATCATTAGAGATACACAAAATGAGTTATTATACTTACATTTTCAATCTGTATAAAATTATGAGTTTTGATCATACCTGCCAAAAGAGAATTCTCTGAGTAGGAGTACTGGTGGGAACACCCTCGGGCCACATTGGAACAATTACATAAACAGCGAACCTCTCCCTTGCTCGAATCTTATTAGCAATCTTCAGAGCAATTTCCATTGGAATCAAGTTGTTTGCACCTGATTTAAGATGATGGACATCACTTCATTCAATGTTTCCTTAACACTTAATATAATATATGAAAAATGAAAGAGCAACAAATTCTTGCAATTTCTATTATTGACTATAACTCTCACCCAAGTTGTTATAGCTAGCCCAATTGAATGAAGACCCCAGGAAGTACTGGTTCTCAATGTAGATGAAGTGTTGTGCCGCACGAATAGCTTTTACGTAAGCCGTATGTATGCTCATGTCTATAAGTACATTCTTCCCACAGATCAGATTCTGTTTATTTACAACACAAGTGATTATGTGTTATGTCACTTTTCGACCATAGAAAATTAAAAATGAGTCACTAGTGTCAACAATAGAAGAGCAAGCAGCAGAGGTTGGTTTACCCTGTTTGTTGCTTCTTTTGGATCCTTAGGGAAACCTTTGACAGAATTGGAGTCGATTGATCGAAAAATCTAAAATTCAAGAATTAGTAGCATTCCTTTAGGACATAGAATCAAATATTCAACTAAATAACTTTTATTTCTTAGTTTATACACACATATATGATTCAATTGAATAAATAGAAAGTAACTTGATAATAACTGAGATTGACGATATATGTACCTGGACATTCCAAGTTTCTTCATCATCTTCTTCTTGGGCATCAGCCTCATCTATTTTCAAGATATCAGGGATTCTGCTAATCTTGAGTAGAGAATCTTCAGATGAACCTTTCACTTTTTGAAGTTTACTGGGCTTGGTGGCCCTTAACCAACGCTCCTCAAAGTTTTGCAAGACGTCGTATGCAGCTGCACCTTCGATACGAGAATGTAAATCGTGCCATGGCTCTCTTGGACAACCAGGAGAAGGACCCTGAATTCATGAGGTTCCATAAGAATATACATATGCATGTCTGAAACATGATGAAAGAATAAGAAGTTACCCCGTAATTGGGATTATGATAGTCTTCTTTGTGAACAGTTTCCAGTGTACTAAAAAGTTGGTGCTTTGGGGTATCATATCTTCCCTTGCATAGATCAAGACCTCCAACAAATGCTACCAGCTTCCTTCTATAGTTACCTGCATCAGCATCTACAATCACACTCTTTTGATGATGTGTGTAGATTGTACCTGTTTCCTGATTGCAACAAAGTCAAACAAGTAAGTGAAAATACAAGATATCAGAATATTTATATATAACCAACACAATGTATAGTGTGTGTTTGCGAAAGAGAATTTATGTCAACCTGCTTTTTAGCCCAGCTTCCTTTCCCAGCAGACCTTGGGCACAGCACCACTTGCACAGATGAATGCTTGAAGAAACGTCGGGTTTCTTCGTCACTTGTACCCATCACACCATCCTTAATTAATTCAAAAATATTGACATTTAGTTTTGTTGTATATCTTACTTACATTGTACTAAAGCAACAATGAATAAAATTGATGCATTGTTATATATAAATATATCTCTTACAGTTTTGTACCCCAATATGCTTGTGGAAGTAGGATCATCCCACACAAGGAGCAACACCCTCACACCTTCCTGAGACTTTTTCTTCAAGAGCTCACCCAAACAACTCTCTACTATATTTGGATCCTCCCTAACAAGTTCAACTAGATGATAAACAGACCACCCCGTTATGTAAATCAGGCGACAAGCCTTACTTATGGCATCATAAATATCGCGCCAACAATGGCCATGTCGATAAAGTTCACCATTGTCCAACAACAACTTTGGAAGGCTTTCGTCATGAACATGAGCATCTTGATACAGTGTGACCTTCCCTCCTTTGCGAATAGGAAAATAAGTACCGGGCACCCCTTGATGAGAAGAATCGGATCCCACCCCACCATGAAAATGGGGAATCTTCTCCATTGGTATATACTGAATCGACAAACTTAACACAGCACTCTTATTACAAGGCTTCCCATTTGCGCCTAGTACCGGATAAATACCCTCGACTTTTGCACCCGAAAGAAGATCCTCTGCAGGGATTCCAACAGCCCCTATGAGTTCAGATCCGACAATGTCGCTGTCCTTAACCACAAACTGTACCTCTGTGGCATTATGTGCGACCGGGATATGAAAATGTTGCCCCCAGGCTGGATTTTCGTTGTCTTGGATCACAAAAGTCCTACCAATTACAGCATTAGCTACAGAAATGGTGACATATGGATCGCTTGTATTGCCCTTGCCATCAACTTTGTTCTTGAAAGACCCGGTTAATCTCCCGAACACGTTTGCATTGAATAAGTCCATGTTTGGGAGATTCTTGGCTTCTTTTACCCATATATCCAAATTCCCATGCAAGAGTACCTTCCTAAGTGACCCTTTTGAGGTCCTGAAAGGTAACACTTCCATGCCCTGTCCATGCTGTGATGAATCTTCAGACATTGAAATAGTAATCTGAACTTTCTTTCTGTACAATTAATTATATAATGTAGAATCTGCAAAGAATGCTATCTTTGATCAACAGTGTATTTTCAAAAGCATACACTGTTTGTCAAGATGCACAAGTTTTTTTTAAAAGACAAGGCACAAAATGAGTTACTTAAAATTCATCGAATGCCATTTTTGTTTGTTATAGTCCGTTATTCTTATATGCGGATAAGACTGACTGAAAAAAGAAAGGTGTGCCGGCTGCAAAGGAAGGTTAGTTATGCGAAAAATATGTCATGCAACATCTGAATAACAAACACGCTAATATTATTAATGGCTTTATTTTATTTTATTTTATTTTACATCACAATGGACCAACATTAATAAAGTGTGTGCATTTGTGTTTAATTAGATTTTAGTTGCAATGGAAATATGCGGCAAATATCTCTATTGCCCGGATGGAAGACAAAAGTGAAGTTGGACTCCTTCAAAGATCTACTTTGTAAGAGACAGATGTAGAAAGGTTATTGGAAAATTGCGAGACACCTTTAATTAGTTAATCAATTATCTATTATCTATTAATCTATTAATAATAAAAAGGAACAAGCACCCCTCACATATTTTGCCATTTGTTAGTTTTCATACTTACTCTTGCATTGCATGCCTATTTAATGAAAATAAAAATATTATGAACGTCGACGGCGGACGGACGATCATAATTAAGAGACATTTGAGTGATAAATTTAGAAGAAGAAGAAACAAAGAAGGGTTTCTAAAAAAGAAGATAGAAATGTTTTAACTTTTCATTCATAATCTCATTGTGAATCTTACATCCGCTATCTATACTACTAAACTGAAAATACATTAAAAACAAAAGACACATGGCAAAGTAACATAGGTTGCCTGCTAACAAAGTAAGAATTCATTAAAACTAAGCGGAGCTCGCAGGTGCAAAAGTGTTGTCCCAAAAACGCGACAAAGCTTTCTTCTCTTCATCAGGACATTAGTCCCTCCTTTTAACAATCTTGTCCTCAAGACTAACGAGAATACCAATCATATTGAAATTTCCAGCCCCATATTGATTTGCAGAACATTGTTCTGTATAGAAAAACCATGACACACGATCATCTTGATAAAACAAAACGCCACCCTCATTTACGCTTGTGATATTCCCTTCGAAAATGAAATAGAGATATTTTTTGTAGTCTGCAATTCAGCAAATGTCCACCAAAATTCAAAGAAGAAATGTATGCATGATATAATATCCCCTATGAGAATAGTTTGATATAGGTTGGTCCTTAGGGACAGAAGCAGCATTCAAATATGCAAAGTTGTCATCAATCTGAAACTTGTCGGATTCTCTGTTCCATAACCAACCCAGATCTAGCAAAGCAAGAAATATACTTCAAGATACTTGATAAACATGTTACTAGAAACAGGATAGAATATCTAGCAATCGGATCTTTGAATAGCTCATTCGCACAACATACCATTGCTCCCATAATATGTTCACTCGAGTGCCAAAATGTATCACAGCTTTCATTCGCATCAAGGGTAAATAATTCAAGCTTGCTATCAGTTTTCGAAGGCCTGTCCATATCACATAGTATCTCATCCACTTCCGCAATCAGTGATTACCTTTGCAACCTCAAATGGTGTCGTGTTCCATTTCTTACATTTCTCTTCCTCCATGTTCAACAATGTAACCTTCTCCTCAGTCAACGGACAAGCTTCAAACCCATCTACCTCCTCACACTCTGACATCAGAAATGAAGTTCTCAAATTTCTGTTAGCAAACTTATTTTTTCGATTTGGTTGAAAATATGTAGCATCAGCATAATACATCAAATACCCATTATCCAAAATAGCAGCCCCTTGAGCCTCAAAAACAAGACCATAAACCTTGCTCTCCATTGCATTTCCATTAATGAGATAAGTTCTAATTGCTGGATCTTTTATCCAATAATATTGGATCGTTAATCCAACGTTGGGCTTATACGTTAATAATTATGCGATACGAAATATCATTAATAATAAGCCCAATAAAAGTAATCTAAAATTCGGTTAAATTATGGGCTTACTGTATCCAATAGGGTGTGTGTCTTTAATGGGTAGAGACTGACAGACTGTTATAACTTGTGCTTACGATGATGGGCTGAAGCCTAAGTTACGGAATTAGGGCACCAGGGTTTTGGTGGTCTAATATTTAAAGGTGGTCATGGTCCCTAAATCACACGAGTCACTTTTTATACTACATTCCATTGATAGTTAGATCAAGAGAGAACTAAAGGAACTCTCAAGAGGCTCATGCTGATTTGGAAAACCAACCACACGACGTTTCACAAGCAATTAATCATACGGTGTAAGGTACGCTTCAGCAATCGAGTTATTTGGCTTGTGTGTTTAATTCTCGATGTTTTAATATTAACGTTCTTGGATTTCGATTTCGGTCCCAACAAGTGGTATCAGAGCCACTTCATGTTGAATCATTGGGATTATGAGGTGAATTATACGTCAATGAATAATTATTTAATGTTCTCGAATTTCAAGATATTGGTATTTTGTTGAAATTGAAATTGAGAATATTATTTTCGGTGAAGTATGGGTCATGCATGTTCCGAAATTAAGTTCGTAAGTTTTCTGTGTGATTAAGTTGAAGAATATGTTTTAATGTGATCGAACTATGGTTTAAAGGTCTCGAATTTGATGAGTATGGTTTTCTTGATATTAAATTTTAAGAAGGGGTTCATGTGGTTTTTAGAACGGATTTTGGCTTCTTTATTATATTTCTGATGTTACGGTAAAACTTTGATCTAGAAGACTTTCATATGTTCCACCTTTTATGGCTATGAGTTCTGATTTGTTTGAATTATGAATAGTAAAGAAAGAAAAAAGGAAAACATATTTAGTAAATAAGGAAAAGAAAAGAAACAACAAATAACCAAAGCGAGCCTAGTTAAAAAATAACCGCCAAATAACCGCTATGGAGAATGAAAGTTGTGCGATGGAGGAGAACTCTTTGCCGATTCAACCCAAACCTCCGGATTTCCAGTTTATGTCATCATCTGAGTATCAGAACATTAATGTTCACAATGCTGATGCAAGGAACCAAAAGAGACATTGTCAATCTTGCGAGGAAACTTTTCCGAATGCTGAAGAACCAGTGCAGGGAAGCATTTTGCCACAGTTTCATTTGTCGGGATCATCCTATGCAAATGTGGTTAAACAATCCATCAAATACAAGGATGTCTGGATGGATGAAGACAGAACTGCTGAAGAGCGTAGCATGATAGAAGTTAAAGATGCAGATGATAGCATCCCTTTTAAGCAGTTCCGCACCAAACCAATTCTGAAAGAACGAATGAGGAAAGAATGGAATGAGACTATTATCATTCGGGTGCTTGGCAAATCATGGTACTATTCTGCTCTCCAGTCCAGATTAGATATCATGTGGAAGCTGCATAATGCTTTTGATCTCGTAGACCTGGGCAATGGTTGCTACTATCTGAAGGGTTTGTCACCAGAGAAAAGGGAGTTGATCCTTACTCAGGGGCCGTGGAAACTTGCTGGAAGTTTTCTCCAGATTAGAAAGTGGTCTCCTAACTTCAGGGCTGATAAGGATGTGATTAATAGCGCTATCACTTGGGTGAGGATCCTTAAACTTCCCGTTGAATATCTCAGAGAATCCTACATTCAGCTTTTTGCGAGTGAAATAGGTGAGCCTATAAAGATCGATGGCAATACCTTTAATGCTGCAAGGGGCAATTATGCAAGGTTCTGTGTCCAAGTTTCAACAGATAAGCCTCTTGATGTTGGTTTATGGGTTGATGATAACTGCTATCAGGTGGTGTATGAAAATATTACCACCTTATGCTATGGATGTGGTAGGATTGGCCACATTAAGTCTCAGTGTAAGACACAGAGGAAGTCAACAAATGATATGGATGCTGAGGAAGCTGATAAAACTACTGAAGACTGCCAATCAGGTCTCAGTGAGAAGGAGAGTTGGCTCACTGAGAAAGCCATGAGTAAAGAGTTTGGTGATTGGATGCTAGTGACTAGAAGAAAAAGTTCTCCATCAGGGAAAAAGATTGTTAACAAGAATAAGATTATTTTGCCAGATGTTAATGGAAATAGTATAATTGGTACTGATCCATTGATGAAGAGAAAAGGCAAGGAAAAAGTAATACAAACTAATATTGAAGTTGTATTTACTGCACAAACCAGGCTACTT
The DNA here is from genome assembly GCA_948329865.1 of Linaria vulgaris. Lineage (NCBI taxonomy): Eukaryota > Viridiplantae > Streptophyta > Magnoliopsida > Lamiales > Plantaginaceae > Linaria > Linaria vulgaris. The sequence goes on along the minus strand of OX415249.1, from coordinate 53,263,511 downwards.
TAGGCAAGAGGGTTCTTCCAGCTTCCCTGGATCCCGCATTAAGGAAGAACGTGGCTAATAGAGCACACTTAACGGTTACTAAGTTTAAGAGAAGGCCAAAAGTCACACCTCTTGCAGATCAGTTGACACACGTTCCCTTAACTTCTAATCCTTTTGAATTACTTGCAAAAGAAAACTCATCCTTGCCAGGAGAAAAACATAAAGCAGAAGCATCTATCAAAAAACATGGCAATCAATCAATGGCAAACTATAGTCCCAGAGGAATGGGTGCAACCTTGGGAACCGATGAGGTATATCAGCACATTCCAGGGCCCCTCACAGATATCACAAATAGAGGAATGGGAACATGCAAGCTTGACTACAATAATCCCACCAATCTTCTGGGAACTTCAAGTGTCTGTTTACAGGATAGATCATTTGATAGAGGACAACACTTGGTGGCAGAAACTGGATCAGACATCATGGGATATGAGGAGACAACAGGTCATGACACTACAGATGTTGCACCAACTTCTTGCAACATCACTGGGGGTTCCACTTGAGAACCCTTTCTTTCCTGCTCAACTGATGAATTCCAGTTTGAAGATTATCTCTGGAATTGCCAGGGAGCAGGTGATGAGGATTTCAGAAGGAATTTCAGAGACCTCATTAGAACTCAACAGCCTAATGTGGTGTTTCTTATGGAAACTAGGGTTGCCCCACAACAGGCCTGGGATATTGTTCCTTTTTTAGGCTTTGACAGATATGAAGTTGCACCCACTGATGGCATGGGTGGGGGTATCTGGATGTCATGGCATAGCCATGAAGTTGATGTTGAGATTACCACCTCAGATTTTCAATATATCTCAGCCATTATCAGGCCTAATCTTCATGAGAGATGGAGAATTTCTGGAGTGTATGCTCAGCCAAGAAAAGCAGCTAAAATTAGAGTGTTTGAAGATCTTCAGAAACAAGCATTAGAGGATCCTCTCCCTTGGTTGGTTACATGTGATTTTAATGAAGTGAGTATGGCTCAGGAGAAGAAATGAGGTAGAGTAAGATCTCTTCACAGATTACAGTTCTTCAATTCTTTCATTCAGAATTGTCATTTGATTGACTTGGGATTTAATGGTCCACAATTTACTTGGACCTACAAGAGGGAAGGCAAAGCTCTGATACATGCAAGAATTGATAGAGCTGTTGCTAACCAACAATGGATGGATTTGTTTCCTGAGGCTGAGGTTATCCACTTGCCAAGAACTCACTCAGATCACCACCCCATTATCACCCTCTGTCAAGGTAGAGAATTTACCAAGGCTCATCGACCTTTCAGATTTGAAGCTATGTGGCTTACTAACAATGAATGTTCAACTCTGCTTAAGGATATCTGGGAGAGAAATACTACAATCCTGGAGGCTATTGATGAACTTCCTGGACCCTTGATGGTATGGAACCAAGAGAGGTTTGGTAATATATTTCATCGAAAGAAAATCTTAAAGGCAAGGTTGGGAGGAATACAAAAAGCATTGGGATTCAGGCCAAATCCCTATCTATGTAACTTGGAGGAGAAATTGTTGCATGAATATAATGAGGTGCTGTCTCAGGAGGAGATTTTCTGGTTTCAGAAATCCAGAGTGAAGTGGATTAAAGATGGAGATAGAAACACAAAGTTTTTTCATAGATCAACCATGATAAGGAGGAAGAGAAATAAAATCAAGAGGCTTATGGTGGAGGGACAGTGGTGCACTGATGATTTAGTACTGAAACATCATACAAGGGAGTATTATATTCATCTTTTTTCTAGTTCCAGGGGGAGTGATCAGAATTACGGTGGCACTAGGTTGCCTAAATCTAGATTACAAGTGGAATTGAATGAGGAGGATCAGCATTCACTGGAACTGGATATGGCTCCAGATGAGATTAAGAGAAACATGTTTGATATGCATCCTAATAAAGCCCCAGGACCTGATGGGTTAAATGCTGGGGTTTATCAACACTATTGGAGTTGGATGGGTCAATCAGTTATAGATTTTGTGTCTACTGCATTCAGGAACATGTCCTTTGACAATAAGCTTTGTGAGGCTTTTCTCTGTCTCATACCTAAGGTTCCAAATCCAGAGAATATCAAGCAGTATAGACCTATTTCTCTGTGTAATGTTCTTTATAAGCTCATTACAAAATGTATTACTACAAGGTTGAGAAGCTTTATGCAGAAAATTGTGGCACCAACTCAGTCCAGTTTCATCAAAGGTAGGAGTACACAAGACAACATCTTTGTGTTAGAAGAGGTTCTTCATTCTCTCAGAGCTAAAAAGAAGAATAAGGTTGGAGCTATGGTTATGAAGCTTGATTTAGAGAAGGCATATGGTAAGGTGAGTCGGGCCTTCCTGGAAGAGACTCTCTCCTTCTTTAGTTTCCCTAGGAGTCTGATTGATATAATTATGTTTTGTGTATCTAATGCTGCAACTAGAATTCTTTGGAAAGGTTCACCATTAGAGGCTTATAAACATGAATGTGGGTTGAGGCAGGGAGATCCCTTATCTCCCTACTTGTTTGTCCTCTGCATTGAGAGACTGTCCTACTTGATATGTGAGATGGTAGAATCTGGACAATGGAGTCCTATCATTCCTTGTAGGGGAGGACCAAAATTGTCTCATCTTTTCTTTGCTGATGATCTAATACTTATGGGTAAAGCTACTGCTAAGAATGGTCAAGTTATCAAATCTGTGTTAGACAGATTCTGTGCAGCTTCAGGTTTGAAAGTTAGTCCACAGAAATCTAAGATTTTCTTCTCCAAGATTTAGGGTGCTAGTCTGAAAAGACAGATCAGTAATTTGTTGGGGTTTAGACAAACTACAAACCTTGGTAAATATCTAGGAGTTAAACTTACTCATGGTAGAGCGAACCAAGACACCTATAAGGATATTATTGATAGAGTTATGGCAGATTTGGATCTTGGAAGAGTCAATTCTTATCTTTAGCAGGTAGAGACACTCTCATTTCTTCTGTGACATCTGCTATGTCTGTTTATTCAGCTCAATCAGCATGGTTACCAGAGAACATATGTGACAAGTTGGACAGGCTTAATAGAGATTTTTTATGGTCAAGTGACATCTCTGTCAAGAAGCTTCACCTGGTGAATTGGGATCAGGTTACTCAATCTAAGAAAGATGGTGGTTTGGGCATTAGAGTAACTAGAACCAGTAATGAAGCATTGCTTGCTAAACTAGCCTGGAAAATCATATCAGGTGAATCTAACTTATGGAGTGCTCTCATCAGAGCTAAATATTTGAAAAACCAGCCCATTAGTCTCTACACTAGAAGAATGTCTGATAGTCCAGCATGGAAAAGATTTATAAAATGCATGGGATTGATGAAGCCCTACTTGAGATGGAAAGTTGGGAAGGGAGACAACATCTCATTCTGGTATGATAATTGGAGGGGCAATGGCAGTCTCTGTGATGAGATTGTGTTGATTCATCAGGAGGATAGGAATCTTAAGATAAAAGATGTTATCTTTGATAATGGTGACTGGAATCTGGAAGACATATCTACTCCTATTCCTCAAGATATCCTTTCTGATATTACAAAAAGAAGGATAGTGCTGACCTCAGAAGAAGACAGAGTGCTTTGGAGTGAGACTTCAAATGGAGTTTTCACATGTAAGTCTGCCTATCAGTGCTTCAACCAGAGACATCAGAGAAGGAAGAAACCTCACATTGATTGGGTCTGGAGGGTTGATACATGCTATAAGTATCAACATTTCCTTTGGCTCCTTACTCAAGAACGACTGGCAACTAATGCAGTCAGATTTCAGAGGAAATGTGCTTTGACAGCAATGTGCACTCTATGTGACTCCTCTCAAGAAACTGGTATGCACTTACTAAGATACTGTAAGACTGTTAGAGAGATTTGGATCAAGTTAATACATCCTGAGGACTTGCCTAAATTTGATGCAACACCTGATGACAGTTGGATGAAAACCAACTTGGAAAGACATGATATCAGAAACAAAATCAGGCCCTCTTCTGCATGGAAATGGATGTTTCTGGCAACCCTTTGGATATCTTGGAAACATAGGAACTCCAGGGTGTTCCATAATAAAGAATGTACTGTCCAGGGAAGGATTGCTCAAGTTAAACAGATCAGCTTTGAGTTGGAACTGGGGAAAAGGAAGAGAATGATGTCTACTGATCTAAGGCAGTGGTTAAAACCTAAGCAAGGATGGTTCAAACTCAATGTGGATGGGGGCATTAACAGGAGGTCGAATTCTAGTACGGTTGCTGGTCTTATCAGAACAGATGCTGGACATTGGTTATGGGGTTTTGGCCTCACAATTACATCAACGACAATGGATGAAGTGGAACTCCAAGCTATCAAACAGGGCCTGGTGATTGCATGGGAAAGGAGAATGAACTTCGTAGAGGTGGAAACTGATTCCCTCAGCGCGTATAAGATGATCAAAGGTGAATTACTGCCACCACAAGCATTCTTGTCGCTGGTGGAGGATTGCAAGGAATTGTTTCACAAGCCATGGAGTATAGCTTTCAAATGGATTCTAAGGAGTGCCAATTTGGTTGCTGATAGTCTTGTTAAGTTTAGTATTAGTAATAATGTGGTGGATTTCCTTTGGGATACTCCACCTTCTCATTGTATTAGTAGTTTGATTGCTAAGGACATGATCTAAGGCCTGTGGCATTCTCTTTTTTTATCAAAAAAAGAAGAAGAAAAGAAACAACAACAAAAAACAAAAAAAGGAATCAGCAAAGAGACTCCGGCAGACAACTTCCGTCGGAAGTAAGAGCCCTTGGCCTTTGGTGATAAGGTAATCCATCGCCGCGACCACGGCGGCTAAACGGGAGTGGCGACGAACTCCATGTTACATCAATTGTTGCACCACTTTATAAACTCGTGGTGCGGGTGGCGGTGCTGGTTCTACCGCCACCAGGCTGTTCAATAAAAAAAGTGGGGAAGGATCGAAGAATTCTGGCGAAAGAGGGTACGTCGCCAGTCTACTGGCAGTGAGAGAACACGCCAGAGAAGGACGGGTGGCGGCTCACGGATCTACAACTTAAAGGAAAGAGGCGGCGGCGATGTAGTTGTCGTTGCTGCTTAAGGAAGAAGATAATATAATTGCAAAACAGCCCTTATGTTTAATACAATTCTTGCAATATTGCAATTAAGTCTTTTAAAGTGCAATTTGGCCCCTACCATGTGCAACTCTAGTCTAGAAGTTTCCTAAAATTGCACCCTTTTCCTATTAATCGCAAAACGGCCCCTGCCAATTGCAATTTCAGCCTATGTCTTTTTTGGAATTGGAATCAAATCTACATATATTGCGATTCTATTCTTTACATCCTACAAATTGCAAACGAGCCTTAATATACTGTAAATAAGTTTCTAATTGCTACAAAATAGCCCTAAAAAATTCCAATTTTAAATTGGCCGTAAATTTTAATAAAATTAATTGGCTCAACTATAATTAAAGTTAAGGAATTAAGGTTTTAAGCTTTAATAAAATTAAAGCAAAAAAAAGATTACAAATTTGAGCATGGGTCAAGAAACTGGAGTACGATACAAGTCTAGTTTGACTTGTCCAGTCCCAACTCAGTCAAAGGTCAAAACCTTGACCATTGACTTGTGTTAAAAATGATAACCTTTTATAGAAGCCCAAATTTTCGGTGCAATCTTGAATTTTAATATTGGAAAAGTTATATATTTTAAGATATGTTAATTAAAGCAACATCTCGCAAAAGTGAGCTCTGTTGTGGAAATTAATTTATTTAAAAATATAAATGGTATGTAACTTATGTGAATATCCATCGACCAAAAGGAAGATCGATGTTTATCAGAATTGCATGCATACTCGCAGAATTAAACTTGTGATAATTACGTAGTTTTGTATGTGAACATAACATCGGCCAAAGGTATAGTTATGTTCAATATTTATTATCAAAGTTTAGTTACTGCTTCAAGATACCACTTACAAGTTACATTTGGTCAAAGATAAAATGTTAATGGAGTTTCGGTATCTTGAGATGGGAATTACCAATATTTGAATTTGATTTTGCTTCACGGTTAATGTGAGCATGTATAAAATTTATTATGTTGTAGCACATGCTACTTATAATTACCAACATAACTACCAACATAAATTCCGTTTCAGTGTTAAAGCACTTCTATTTTTATCATGAATCTCATATTGCGTTAAGGATTACTTCTCTACCACATTTTAAGGATTACTTCTCTACCACATTTTAAGGATATAATTTACCTTTGCAACAAGGGTAATATAAACTTGTTGGAGAAAAGAATAAACGCATGTGTAGGATATTCATGAACAAAACAATCTTAGTAACTTTTAGAGGTATTATTTAAGATATATATTAAAGTTAAGTTCCTTAAGAAAATAAAAATAAAGTTGTCCAAAATGATTAAGTCTAAAATACTTACATTATTGGCAATTTAAATTTTTAAATATGTATGAGGAAAGGATGATATTAGGGAGTACATCTTGAAATATCTCGTATTACCTCAATACCTAAGAACAAAACAAAATGCAATTTTACAAAAGCTGCAAATATAGCAACTCAGAAGAAACAACAAAAGCCACCAATTAAATTGGAAAAGAAAAATTAGTTTCTCATTTGAGTCTTAATCTTAAGAAGAAGCAATGCACTAATTGTCATGTTAAGCGTGCCAAACGGTGTACTTCTTAATTTGATAATTTCACATATTAAATTAATTTTGGCTACATAGACCCATGTGATGAATAGATTAAGTTGCAGTATCTTACATCACTATCTCTATGAAATGTTCTCTAAAATGTCTAAAGTCAAATGATGTTGAAAGATGCATCTATTTGTGTGATGACAATAAGTTCAAGTTGAGGCAATAAAAGAAATTTAGTTTACTATGAAAGAACTGTTTTTCAAGATTTATTTTTGTAAAGTCTTTCTATTTCGTCTTTCGGGAGAAAATCATTATTTTAAGCCATTTCTTGATTTATCAAGTTACTAAAAAAAATCAATTTTTGTAAAAGTTTTGGCTTTAAAAGTTCTCGAGTTCTTTCTACAGTTGCGAAAATCATTTTTTTTTTGAAAAAAAAAATGTAATTGCCTCATAAATCTTTTACTATAGCACTTACGGTACAAAAGTTATATTGCTCTGTGAAAATTCAGTCAAGTTATGGTATATGAGATCAAGTCATACCTCTTAAAGGAGAACAAGAACATATGTTACTATAATTCTCAAGCATAGGGTGTGTTGTTAAAGTTGAGAGTTTACTCAACTTAAGGATCAAAACATTATGTTCATCCAAAATATTAATTTATTTGGTATACTTATTGTTTCAAGTTCACCCAATATAGTTTGTTAAATTTCTATAGAGAAATGTAATATCATCTTTAGGTACATCATAAAGGGTTAAATCCACAATAATTGTGTCACTTAAAAGATGAAATATGACAATTATAATTTCTCTAAATTGGAACACTTGAGGTTGAAGCTTGCATTATATAGAATATTAACTAAAGTACTTACAACTTGTAAAATATCCAATTAAAAGTAATGTCTTAGCGACTTTAAAAATAAAATTTGGATTCAATAGCAGTAAGTTACTTTAAGTATTCTAAAGAAGTCTAAGTTAAAAGTTTTAGAACCCACATTAAAGTCAACTTTTAAGAGTGAAAGATATGTTTGGTTCTTTGAGGATGTTGAGTTTGCGGGGGGATATAAGTTAAAGACGTTGTCTTTCAGGAGGAATATGTTTATATTTTTATGGATGCATTGAATAGGTCTTGACTTCTTTGTCATTTTATTCAATACATAGCAAGTTAAGACAAAGTCAAGGAAACCCCCATTTAGAGAGTAGTTTCAAAAGAACAAACTTCAGCATCTCAAGAACTTATAACATTAAAGATAAACTATGAAATTTATGAGATGGATACGATTATTGTCTTTTAATGGCAACATTGTGAGACAAATATAGCGCATCCAGAAAGCTTTGTGTCAAGAGATGCATGGATTATGGCTTGCAAACTTTAGAGAACTCATCTCGTGAAATCATTTCTGATGGAAATACATAGTGTTTCTCGATGGCAACATTAATGAGACGATCTATCCAGGCGACCGAATGCTTTATTTCTATAGATAGAAAGATTATGGTTTTCAGGCTTAAGAAATTCATCTGAGGTTAGTAAAGTTATGAATGGTATTTTAAGTTTATCAAGTAACAATCTCAATTAATTTTGAGATGATTTAGTAAATATCATAAGGTATGTGGGAGTGAAACCATAGTGTCATTGCATTGCTTTTGATACTCTTTCTTATAAGAGACCAATACAATTTAATTAATGCCCTAAAAGTTGTTCTTGAGCAAAAGGTAATAAATAATTTTCCATATGCCTTAGCAATGGAGATTCTTAAGTATGTTTGAATTATAATAAATGTTGGTCAATTATTTGAGTAACTCATAAAGACCATTGGTAAGCAGCCAAATGGAGTCTTATAGTACTTAAAATATTTTAAAGGATACATGCTTACATGTCGAAGGTCAGGTCATGTCAGTTTGAGATCGTAAAGTATACTGACTCCGATTTCGGTGGATGCCTAAAAGTATGGTTTTACATCAGGTTATGTTCATCTGCTTGTCATGAGAGTCATTTTAGAAAGAGTACTTAACCGTATCGTATGGTAAATACTTTCATGACAACGGTGTCCATAGTTGTTATAAGGCGTCCAATTGTAAAAGTATGACCGTATACTTTTGTCACGGGGCTGCGTGAAGTTAAAAGCGTTGAAACGTACCACTAAAGTTATTTTGTGACAATAATCAGCCGTTACACATTCTAACAATTGGATATTGATAATGTCAAATTACACCAGACATCATATTCCTAGTTGTTGAATAAAGAGTTTAGAGTAAACAGTCATCTATAAAGCGCATCAACACAAACTGCATATCGTGGATCCACTAATTAAAGAAGTATTATAACGCCCAAAAAATTATGAAGAAAATAAAAATTTCCATTTTTGACCTTAAATGTTTAGAAAAAATTGCATTTGAGCCCCTAAACTTAAAAGTTAGTCTTTTATTATATTTTCATGTCTCTAATCCTAAAACATATATTTCAATTTCAAATATTAACAAAGTTGATTGAATTACCTAGAAAAATTAAGTAAATATGTAGGTAACAAAGAAATCTAATTATACCTATTTGAATTTTAATTATAAATAATTGAGGGACTTGGTATTCAATCAACCAATTGATGAAGTAAACCATGACATCTTTTTGATGAGGTAAGACATGGCATCCTTAACAGCATGATTAAATTCAAATTTTGTGTGATTTATTATAAAATAATCAAAGTGAGACCTTAATTAAAAGTATTTTAACATGATTTTTGCCTATAAATAGTAGGCTTTCTTCCAACAATTTTCACACCCAAAATCATTTCTGTTTTTCCTTCTTTTTTCTTATGAATTTCTAAGTTAGTGAGTCTACTTTCAAGAAAAATTCATTTCAAGTTCTTATGTCATCATGTTCTACCCGAAAATACCCCAAAACTTTTATTGCACAAGCATTATCCATTCGGCCCTGCACCTTAGAAAAATCATAACTAATTGTAAAAAAAAATCATTTTTGATCAAGGCCAACGGCCGAATACTCCTCTTGATGTGCTCTAACTTTCATATGAGAAATGTTTTTCAAATAATGTGATTTAGAATGTCGAAATTCCTAAACCGTAAACTGCTGTTTGAAAATTCAAAAATAGGTTCTATGTTTTCAAGAATTATTTAGCATAGCAAACCTTTGGATTTTCCTTCCCATTCGGGTACACATGTTTCTGGTGATGTTAGTGATCAGTTGCCAATAAAATATTTGGAAACAAATTTCATTTGGATATTCGATCAAAGGTTTGACAAACTAATCAACGCCATCAAGGTTCCCCGTACGAGTTAAAGTGAGGTTCTATTTCTGATTTATCTAGCCCTGTTTCGCATCCGACCCTGAGGAACTTGGACAAAAAACCATCGAACAACCAATATTTCATCATAATCTTGTTTGGCATCTCATCTCATAACATGATTTTCTTACTCATCTTTAAATCATATCCAATCATTTATTATTTATCATATCTATTCATAATCATGATAATTCTCCAATATTATAATCTCATCTGCTAGTTCTTGAATTGTGCAAAGAGCAACGAACTGTGTTCGGGACATGTAGCTCAAGGAGCAACGAATATTATCCAGTTTACTAGCTTATTTGTTTATTTGTATACCCATACTGGACTGTCGGTTTAAGTAATTTTGCTTGATACCCATCTATCTGGGTGCCGCCTGCAGTCAGGAGTTAGTTGTAACCCGCGTGCTGGATCGACATGTACTCGAGCATGTCTCTTGATTGTTTGCAAGGTCGCTCCTCGTCTGGAGGTATAAGGTAGAATACTATAAGTCATAAGGCTGGATTTGTTTATTGTTAAGCACAAGTTCATCAACTATTCTATGAAAACTCCAGTACCATTGCTACATCAAATTGTTTAGTTGAACTGTTTCTACCGGTAACATCACTTCCGAAATGTATCCAGTAGGTCACAGTTAATTCTTGCATTACCAGTTCTTTTATATGAATCTTACTAAGTCATTAAAGACTTATTCCTCGTTCCTTCGGTCCATTCCTCAGGTAAAATCAACATGGCAGCATGGACCAAGTGAATAATTGTTCAAGCGTGTATTTTGGAATATTCGTGTTTTGTCACTAGTGCATAACCATTAAAATAGTCACATTATTTGTAATATCAAGACTTCCGCTATATATATAAAAATATAATTTATAAAACGTGTATGGTTTTGATCCTGAACAAGTGAGACCACTTCCTATGAGTTGCGCTTTAGTCTGGATTGGGTAAAGTGGATGGCCACCACTGAACCAACTTGGATCGGAGCATGGCTCGTGGGGCGCGGTCGTCACAAGTATCATCCAAAAGGTTTTATGAGCTGGTCGCTCATATGGATGACACATCAGTTAAGGAAATTCAGCTTCTGTGGGAGTTTGTAGATGTTTTACCATATAGACGCTTTCGGTTAGTCTGCTTTAAGGATTTTAAGGTTGTTTCTGCAGAGAAATAAAGTTTCAAGTAAAGTTATACTCTGATTGCAGTTTGATTTTTGATCTCACTAAGGTTTAAGGGAGGACTAGTTGGAAACAGACATGTTATGGTCACGTTACATGAAGTTTCCATGCTACGCATCCGCATCATGATCTATGTCATTCAGTTATATTGACATACGTGACCGTTGATGGGTCGAGTCACGATAAATGCGACAAATACCTGATGGACGGGATTGGTTGTGGATACATTCGGCAATGACCGTAAAGGAGCTCAATTCGGTTAAGCATAATTATGAAGTTCACATATAGCCCAAGTGGGAGATTGTTGGATCTTTTATCCAATAATGTTGGATCGTTAACCCAACGTTGGACTTATATGTTAATAATTATGTGATACGAAATGTTATTAATAATAAGCCCGATAAAAGTGATCTAAAGTTCGGTTAAATTATGGGCTTAATGTATCTAATAGGTTGTGGGCCTTTAATGGGTAGAGACTGTTGTAACTTGTGCTTACGATGATGGGCCGAAGCCCAAGTTACGGAATTAGGGCACCAAGGTTTTGGTGACCTAATATTTAAAGGTGGTCATGGTCCCCAAATCACACGAGTCACTTTCAATACTACATCCCATCGATAGTTAGATCAAGAGAGAATTAAAGGAACTCTCAAGAGGTTCGTGCTGATTTGGAAAACCAACCACACGACGTTTCACGAGCAATTAATCATACGGTGTAAGGTACGCTTCCGCAATCGAGTTATTTGGCTTATGTGTTTAATTCTCGATGTTTTAACATAAACGCTCTTGTGTTTCGATTTCGGTCTCACCACTAACATCAGTGTTCAACTAACTATTGTAGTGTGCCCACCATTACATAGATGGTTACATAGAATGAATCATAAAACAGATAGTTGCTGATGACTGATGTAGTGATTTGTAGTAACTAGAGTAGCAACTAACACTCTATCTTTACCAAAACAATTTGCATATGCATCTGTCTCCGCTGGAATCCGATAAAACTTCGATTCCTTAGCCAAAAGTTGCATGTTAAGACCCTCATTCCATTTGTTTGCAGCATTTCCAAAGAGCATTTTAATCCTCAAAGACATGACGCCCATGACCAAGTGAGCATCTTGAGTCGAGGAGTAATTGTTAGACAGTCTCGATATCGGTTTGTAGTCACCATACAAGTTACCAACAGATAACCAAGCATATTCTCCAATTGCAACAGTATCAAACCTCTAGATGTAAGGCCAACCAATCTATTTGAGGATCTAAGTCAGACCTATTAACCAAAAAATGCTCATCATTCACGCTAACATGAATCGAGGAACCGCGTTCATAACCGGCATGTGTGTTTTAATTCTTTCTTTATATTGATTCAATTTATAGCATGCCTACTAAGACATTATAAACTTGTTCTAACGGCCTTTTAAATATGACGAGCTTTATATTTTTCCACCATATCTTTCTATCTCTATGTCTAATTAAATTCGAAGGTGGTTCAAGAATTAATACATACTCATCGTCATCAATGTCCAGTTCTGGTGTCAACTGGTAAATGATTGAAATAAGATAAAAGATAATAGTAATTTCAGAAACAGAGATTTAAAAATATATCCTTACTTAAGGTTATTTCCGCGGGATCAGCATTTGAAATGACAAAAAGTCATTTAGGAAGAAAGCAATGTAAAAGAATAAAGAAAGAATTATAGGCCTATAATCTACATCTCAATTGTCTTTTCATTAAGGGCGGTGTAACGCCACCGTTCTTTCTCCACAAAATCTGCATCAAGAAACCTGGAAATAAAGCTCCAAACTTTGTACATGTCTTCAAAATTGCTTAGCACTCCAAGAGAAGCTGACACAACCTCAATCCCATAATCTTGTTTTCCTTTCTTCTTCTTCTTCTTCGCATCATGCTCTGAATTTTGTCCACTTTCCAACACCGCTTTCTTTTCTTCTTGGAAATCTTCCGAGAACCATATGTTTTTCAAAAACCCACGAGTAAGAGAGATATTATTTCGATCAGCAAGTTTCTGAACTAGAAAAGGATCCACCTTTTCACCTTTCCAATCATAAACGTTGAATGCGATGGTCGGGCCTCGGTCTAGCTTGATCTTAGGACCGTAGATTGCAACTAAAGGAAGCATGTATCCTGAATATGGATGTCTTAGACTTAGCAATGCATTTACGAGCCAGTTTATAAGGACTCGGAATCTACTGCTGATCAAAATGAGGCCTAATGTATCCGCATGATCCAAACCGCTGCATTTGAGTTCGGTAGATTTAATTTCTTGAATTTCTACTGCACTGGTTTGCTCGAATGTCAAGCTTGAAGAAGGCCCTGTTTCGAATTTATTAGTTTCATTAGTAGTGGGCAATATTTGAAATGAACCCTGTGTTGGAATTAGGCTGATTACTCCCATATGTGTGGAGTATTTGCTTACATTTGAGACGACGGACTTCTTAACAAGCATGCAGCAGAATCCAGCCGGATTTTCACCAAAAATCTTGTAAAAAGAGCAGGTGATAAAATCTGGCTGAAAAAGAGAGAGGCCTAAAGTTTCCATCTCTTTTGCTCCTAAGGCACACGCATCAAGCAAAACATGCCATCCATTATCCCTTGCCAGATTCATCCATTGATAAGAATATCGTGATCCCGTCATCCTAGACTGAAGGGGAAAAACAAAAAGGCCTCTGTTCTTTTGCTTATTCTTATGATCCACAACTAGTTTCCTTAGCTTTTCTGAATGGACCCTGAAATTAGGCCACGAGAATAGAGCCGACATGGGCCGTGCGCCTTTACTCTTTGCTGCTTCGATCATTGCTTGCACGGATTCATTCTCGTAATCGTAAACTGTCAAAAGTTTTGGGTTAGAATGGAAAGGATAAGAATCAGCCAAAAGTTTGAAAGCTGATGACTGATTGGCTGTGAAAACCAACGAGTAATCCTCTTCATTGACATTCATGTATCTCATGATCCTTTTCTCCATAGCAGCTTCAAATTCTGATTCTTGGGTGCCATCAAGTACTGACTTGTACAAAATATTAAAGAAAGGCGCATCTGCACCGCTGGTCGAAGATGGTGATGGAGGATTGTGGTTGTGTAGTTGGGAGTACGAGAAGAGACCGTTGCCAATATAATCAAGACATACACGATTTGCGTGGGATAAATGGTAATATTCTCGAGCTCGAATTTGGTCCGCAAGAAAGGTATTGAAGTAATGTGGGAGTGCATTTTTAAGGGTAGAGATGAGTTGGGGTAATGAGGGAAGTGATTCATGGTTAGTGAAGTTAGTGTTTGTTGGTTGAATGGAAGTGAGCATGATGGCTAAGAAGTCACGGCGGAGTTGGGAAGTATGATGCTCAGGCTCGGCCTCGGCCGCCGGATTTACACAGCAAGTATTGAAACAGGCTTTTGATGCCTCTCTAATGCAATTTGGTTGCATTTTCTTTTCTTTTTCTTTCAACTTTCTGACTCACTGATGATCATGGACTTGTTCCTTCATGTAGATTAATTTCATTTTGTATAACTTTAATTCAAGCTTTTTGTTTGTTTAGTTTGTTGATGAAATATAGGTTCGATCAGCCAGGTTGTCTGAGAGGAACTAATAGAGTTGACCAAGTCTTTCATAGATAGCAATGCTCGCTTTTGTATCTTTTTCTTGTATTCAGAATTAAGACCACATGTTTGTTTTGTTGTGTTTAGTTGAGATAGTTATGGCGATGTAGCAAATTGTATATCGGTACGAAAGACAGCTTCTTATATGATTGAAACGTTTACTGAATAGCAACACGGTGTACAACACAGTACCTAAGCTCACTGCCTGATGATTGAGTGCAAACTCTTTCTTTCTCATGGCATTGTTGTATATGAATTGGTTGGATTAATAATTAGCATTTAGCAAGACACTCCACGGTTATTTCCAGAGAGATACTAACCCCTTCAACAGATAAATTTCACATTTTACTATGAAATAACAGAACTTCTGTTCCATAATTTGCCAACATAATAAGATATTTATTTTTGAAGTGTGAATTTAAAAACTCAAGCACAAAGAGGGGACCATTAATATAGGGTAGACAGGACAGGACACAAAAAAGGTGTAAAAGGGGACTGGCATGTTATTTGGATGATGTTAGAAGAGCTTAGAAACAAGAAGAAGAGGGCAAAACTGACCTCTTAGTGATGCGGCCGGCACTAAGCTCTTCTCCAATAACTTTTACCGCTTCTTTTCGATCAGGTAAATGGGACAGACACAAGGGCCAAATTGGACCAGCGAGACAATATAATCTTGACACCAGCTCGTCAAACTAATTATAGATTTGTCTTTGATCATGTTCCCACACTGATCCTCTACCCCAATACAGCTTCACAAAGTCAAGTCAATCATTTATGGCCGTCCACATTGATTTTGTCATATATTGAAGTTTTACAGTTAAATTATACTCATGAAAAGATAAGGAGACGAACATGACATATTTGTGAAGAATATGTTAAAAGAGACATAATATTTGTGGTAAAGTAAATAATATTATTGATCAAAAGATTACATACTTATACAAGTTACAAAGATACTTATACAAGTTACAAAGATAATTACAGAAGATGATTAAAGAAGATATAAAAAGATATGATCATCTAATCTAAAATAGGAAATATACAACAAGAATATATTCCCTAAGATACACTATTGCCTAATACGGCCCCTCAAAATAGACGTATCATTAGCAATGGAAATTTTGGAGCGTAGCAATAAGAACCGTGATCGAGCTAGCAGTTTCGTGAGAAGATCCACAAGTTGATCCCGAGTATTAACATAAAAAACTCGAATGAGACCCTTGTTAACAAGGTCACGAACAAAGTGAAGATCCACCGAAAATATGTTTTATTCTCGAGTGTTGCACCGAATGTAAGGAGAGACGTAGAGCTCCCATGTTATCGCAGCGGACAAGAGGTGCAGTTGGAAGCGTGATACCAATTTCGCCAAAAAGATGTTGTAACCAACGAACTTCAGCCAAGACAGAGACAAGAGCACGCTATTTTTCTTCTATCGAGGAACAAGCAATGGACTTTTACTTGCGTGATGACTAGGAAATCGGGTTAGTGCCAAGACAAACAATGAAGGCAGTAGTAGAAGTGTCCGTGAGACTGTCTCCCGCCCAATCCGAGTCTGAAAAAGGCATAAGTGAGAGAGAAGTGGGGCAGCGAATGAGTACGCCATGTGTGAGAGAGAGCCCTTGAGATAACGGAGCAAGCGTTTAAGGGTTATCCAGACTGTGGCGACGAGAGATGCCATACGCTGAGCCAAGCTGTTAACAGAGAATGCGACATCGGAACGAGTAAGCGCAAAATATTAGAAGCCACCAACAATTTGACGAAACTCCGTAGCATCGACAACCGCGATAGACATTGAGGTAGGAGGATTAGTGGCCATAGGGGTCGTGAGAGGTATGGCACCATCCATCTTGTGGCGAGACAACAAATCATGAATATGTTTCTGTTGAGACTAAAACATACCTTCACGGCAACGCACTACTTCCACACCCAAAAAGTATGAGAGAATTCCCATGTCCTTGACCGCAAAATTGGTTGCAAGATGTGTGATAAGCGAAGAAACCAATTTATCACATGAGCCGGTGGAAATTACGTCGTCCACATACACTAGCACAAAGATACGAACTGAATCTCGCAAGCGCACCAAGAGTGACGTATAGGATTTGGTTTGAACAAAACCAAATGAGATAAGCGCCGCACTTAGCGCAAGATACCATGCACGGGGAGCATGTTTAAGGCCATAAATAGACTTATGAAGAAGACATACATGATGAGGGCGAGTCGGATCAATGAACCCCGAGGGCTATTGCATAAAGACTTTTTTCGAGAGAGCGCCACGAAGAAAAGCTTTGCTAACGCTCAGTTGATAAAGCATCCAGTTTTGCATGAGAGATTAACAGAGAATAGTTTGTATCGTGAGAAGTTTAATCACCGGGCTGAAAGTCTCCTTGTAGTCAAGGTCGGGTCGCTGATGAAAGCCTTTAGCTACAAGGCGCGCCTTAAAACGATCAATATAACCATCGAGATGCCTTTTAATGCGAAAGACCCACTTTGATCCAATAATTCCATGATCAGATGGAGGTGAAGCTAATGACTAAGTGACATGTAAAGTAAGGGCGGTAAATTCTTCATCTATGGTCGCACGCTATTTGGGATCCGCAATAGCATGAGAGACGCAAGTAAGTTCAATCGGACTAAGAAGCGGATGGTCAGTAATCGTTGAATAAACCTTAAGTTTAAATATATTATTGTGAGAACGCATGATCAAAAAATGAGCACGATCTGAAGGCGGGTCTGCAGGTGGAACGGTCGGGACAGAAGTCTTCAGTTGCAATATTGCCCCACATTGGGAAGAGAAGGTGCAGAGGTAGGTGCCAAAGTTTCTGGTTGCAATGTTGCCCCAACATTGGACCCAACATTAAGTTTCTCGTTGCAATGTTGCCCCAACATTGGACCCAACATTAGGAACAACACGTGGCGCTGAAGTGTCCGGAGGAACAAGAACCTTACGAGGAGCGGCCAGCGGTGAGGTGGAGGGCAAGATCGGACGAGGTGTTTATTCACTCAAGGAGGGGCCGCCCAGAAAACTCGTTTCAACCAAACGAACATTCCTAGAGATGAATAACCGTCATGTACCAAGATCAGGACACTTGTAGGCTGCTTGTGATGTGGAATATCCAACAAAAATACAAGCCCGAGAAGGAGGTGATAACTTGCCTAAAATATAATGACGTAAATAGGGTAGCATAAGCACCCAAAAACTTGGGGATGGAGATAATTAGGGGTGCGACCAAAGAGCGCTTCAAAGGGTGAGCTATTGCGCAAAACTATAGTAGGGAGTCGATTATATAAATAAGCCGCAGTAAGAAAGTCATAATCTCAATATTCTGAGGGAATACTAGTGCGTCTAAGAAGCATGCGACCAATTGTAACTATTTGATAGTGACGCCGCTCACTTGTGCCAATTTGCTGAGGCATATACGGGGCAGTGGTTAGCCAACTAATGCCATTTATAAAAGAAATAACCCCGTAGAGCAAAAAATTCCCCGCCATTATTCGAGTAAAAATTCTTGATTGAGATGGCAAATTATTTTTCAACTAGAGTGCGAAATTGAGCAAACGCTGTAGAGACCTCGGATTTTGCAGAAAGTAGTAGCGTGCACCAGTAACAGACACAACCGAGGAAGGCCCTCAAACATCACCATAAATAAATTGCAAAGCATGATCTGAAACAAGCGATGACTTGTGACTAAACAAGTTGTTGGCTTTTGTTCAAAAAACATGAACGACAATGATCAAAATCCAAATCACTAGGCGAAAAATAAGGTAAGTTGTTCTTATTCAAAACAAAGAAACTAATCTTCGATGAAGGGTGTCCAAAATGTTCATGGCAACAATCCTTGCGAGCACGCTCCCCAACCAAAGTTGTAACCTGCGACGTCAAAACCCGTGGCAATCAAATGTGATACACTCCATCAACACATACTCCCCTGAATAGATTATCCCATGAGTTGCGATCCTTAACAAGAAAGTAATACGGGTAAAAATCAATAAGAACATTATTTGCCTTAGTAAACTGCTGAACGGACAGAAGATTGCGGCGTGATTGAGGCATACATAATAGATTATTGAACGTAAACGTGCGGTCTTCAAGAATACGAGAGGTACCAGTATGAGATATACGCAAACCTGTACCACCTGCATGGAAACCTCATCAAGGCCTTCATACTGAGAATGAACAGTGAGATTCTGAAGATCCGATGTGAGATTCTGAGAAGCCCCAGAGTCAACTAGACAATTCGTGTTGGGAGGATTTTGAGCCACTCGGGATGTGACAAAGTTAGCATGCGGCGACGCGTAGCAACGACATGTTCGGCGTGTAGCATTAGGCAATAGTGTATCTTAGAAAATATATTGTTGTTGTATCTTTCCTATCGTAGATTAGATGATCATATCTTTGTTTATCTTCCGTAATTATCTTCTGTAATTAGCTCTCATACCCTATAAGAGATATAATATTTGTGGTAAAGTGAATAATATTATTGATCAAGAGATTACATACTTATACAAGTTACAGAGATAATTACGGAAGATATACAAATATATGATCAGCTAATCTAAGATAGAAAAGGTACAACAAGAGTATATTTCCTAATATACACTATTGCCTAATATATGTACCTAGGATTTGTGGATTAACAAAACTACGTAAATTTATTGGAAGATATAATAAATACTCTCTAATATTCGATCAAAGTATGACATTCATCTATATTGATTCGAAAATAATTTTATATTACATGCGGAAGTTATAATTTAGTGTCATATTAGTCTCTACTGTCACATATTGTTTTATGTCACTTGTTCCAATTAGTCAGGAGATAAAATGTGTATTCCCGAAGATGATATAATGAATTTGCAGTGAACTAAATTTTGTATAAAACCTTACCCATGGGCCTTTAACAAAAGGTACATTGAAAATAATGAGCGAGGGATATGAGTCGTATGACCCATCAGGGTAAAAGATAGTAATGACACCCCATTTGCACTCTTAAAATGAAGATTTTGACGCTTTGCACCCTTTTAGTGTGTGTAGGTGTTTCTATAGGGGTAAAAATGTACTTTATATATTTTACTAAAGAACAAAATTTAAAACTTTGAATATACAAAAAACGTGTTAAGACAAATAAATTAGGGAGAGAGTTAACTAAGAAAATCATTTGTCAAACCATCACCTCAAGATTTGGACTTTTTGACACTTTGCACCCCTAAATTGATATGACACAACTTTGCATCGTTAAAATGAAATTCGTGATACTTTGCACCCCTATAGTCTTTACAAAGTTGGGGGTGTTGGTTTTCGTTTTAACGAATTTCATTTTAAGGATGCAAAGTTGTGTCATTTCAATTTAGGGGTGCAAAGTGTCAAAAAGTTAAAATTTTGAGGTGCAAAGTATTTTTGACCTACTGTAATACAAGTGGGAGAAATTATCAAGATTTGTGCACTCGCCCAAATACTAAACGAAAAGTGTTCTTCATACATACATTTTCTTGTAATTTGTTATAAATTTATGTGATATTATTTAATTGGAAATTGAAAACCTTTCATCGCTGAACTTTGAGACATAATATTTAACGTAATTAGGTAAGATATTTTATTGGGTGGTAAGGTCAACTCATAGCATTTAAAGAAGTCCAACTTACTTTGTGGAGTTGAAGAATCAGAAATATTGAAAATATAAAGGAATAATCGCAATATTGAAAATATAAAGAATATGTACATCTAGAAGCAACTTGTGTACGCGACATGATGATTGAGAACTTTCTGACAAAGTTTGTTTAAAATATTCGGCAAAATCTCATAGACGTTGGATGTAGCCTAATAGAAAAGTCTTGACTGATGTCAAAAACCCTTCTTGGAATAAAAATTCAATTAGAATATCTTTAAGAGTGTCGAGGCGTGAACAAGAAGAGTCTACATTACGTACTACATCACCATTGTTGCCACATTTGAAGGGAGTCAAAATAAGCCGGCCAATCGATCTTAGTAGAAGCTATGCAATGAAAAACAAACAAGAATAATGGGTCCAACTATGCATTCTGGAAGATTAGAATAATGACACACATCAAGTCAATCGACGTACGAGCATGGATAGTTGTGATTGATGGATACTCTCTGCCTATGCTACCTCGTAATGCAGAAAATGATGTTGTTATCAAGCCAAAATCAACTTGGTTTGCTGCTGAGATAAGCCTTGCTTCCTTTTTGCTTCATTTAATGAAAAAGCTCTTAATGTCATATTTTGTTGGGTTGATCCACACATGTTTAAGTTAATTCAAAATTGTTCTTGTGCAAAACATGCATGAGATATCTTGGAAAATTAGTTTGAACGTGATTCGAGTATAAAAGAATCTAACAATAGGTAGATTTTACAAACTTTTGAAAACTTACACATGGGTGAGAATGAGAGTGTTGATAGTTACTTTGAAAGAACAGACAATTGTTTTAAAAGTCCTTTAGAACTTTGCCTTCTAAATTTGACATGCAGAAAATTACTATGCATGAAGCTAGGAATTTGGCTGCATTATATTTCCATGTTATGTTTAAATCTCTCAGAGAATTGAACATGAATATGCATGTTCTAAGAAGTAAGAAGTACGTCATTGCTTTGCAAGCTAGAATTCTGAATTTGAAAAAGTTGATGATGAAGATAAAATTTCCGCTCACTATGGAAATATTACCAAGAAGTTTAATAGGCTAAATCTTAAGAACAAATCTAAGAATGAGGCTTCCAGTAAATTACCCATTGTGAAAAGATAAACTCCCAACAAATCTTGCTAAGTATATTGCCACCACCCTCTCCCTACGATGTTGAACAATTAAAGAAAGATTAGTGTTCTGAATGTATGGGTTGGGGTCATCTTGCTTATGAATGTGCTAACACCCTTAGAAACAAAGGAGCTAGTTGGGTTTGTATATATGATTATGAAGCTAATGAGACAAGTTATGGATCAAGTGTTGAAACTGAAGTTCAAGAAGAAGAAATTCATCACTGAGGTTCTATGGACAGATGATCATTCACTAGAATATCAAGATAACACCTGAATTCAGAATTCTACCACCACGAGTCCATGAGATCTATATTGGAAATTGGATTAATTACAATATTTGGGACAATTCTGATTTATTAAATAAACTGATGAATCTCATTTTGAATGTATTATGGCACTATAGATTTGGATGAAGAATACCTCTTTGAAGGAGAGATGTTTGAAACTGAAATCATTGAAGAACTGAAAGTCACCTATCATAACCTACTATTGGCGAATCTAAAGTTCAACAAGAATGAGAAAACCATAAAGACTGAGAATGAATGGTTGAAAGAGCCGCTCCATGAATGTGTGGTATGTCTTACCAGAAAGGAGGCTAAAATTGAAAATGTAAACTACAAATTATAAAAGACAGAACAAACCATTGCTAAATGGAACACATGTACTACTATACTTACTGAAGTAATGTGTATAGGTAATGAAGGTAAAAATGGTTTATCTTCTAGTAGTCAATCTACCTCTTCTACCTATGCACCTATTTTTGTTAAAGGTGGTTTTTAAAAAGCTAAAGACATTTTTTTGGAAAATCTGAGGAAACCACTTATATCTTTCAATATTGTTTTTAATCATGACACATTAAGCTGTTTTGTCAAAAAATATTAAAAAGCTCTTGAAAAGAAACCTGAGACACCTGAAACTGGCAATAATGATACTCGTGTTGTGACAACGCATGATCTTAGTGTTGCCCCAATACTCAGTAACACTATTGAAGGACAAAAAGGTAGATCATGCTATGAAAAGCTAAGGACTCTCAAAATCAAAATTGTCTGCAATGTTGTTTTCTCTGTTGTTCACTCTAAACTTGCAGGAATCAGTTTGATAGTGGAGGTTCAAAACCCATGACAGGCTCCAAATCAAACTTGAGGGGTTTTGTTCCCCTAACTGTTGGTGTTGTTACCTATGGAGGAGGCAGAAAATGCAATATAATTGGAGAAATATGTCGTGAGTGTTGATGGAATTCCACCCCTAAGGGATGTGTTGTTGGTGGAAAGGTTAAAAGCAAATTTATTTAGTATTAGTCAGCTTTGTGATGATTATTTTCTAGTTAAATTTGATAAGGACTCATGTAATTATAATAGCGCAAATGTCGGTGTAATGATAGATACAAGATCCAAAAACAACTGCTACTTGGTAAAGGATGGAGCTCAATGCTTTCATGTAAAAGTGAGTGAATCAGTTGACTCACACAGAAATCTTGGGCATGTCCATTACAAGAATATGGAAAAACTATAGAAGCTTGATGTATTCAGTAGTCTTCCTAAGCTAACTAGCTCAGGCAAACTTGTGTGTGGTGATTACTTGAAAGATAAGCAGACTAAAGTTACTCGTACACCATTGAAGGTACAAATTCATAAATCTGGAACTTCTAAGTACTTTGAACTATTGCATATGGATCTTATGGGTCATATAGAAGTCAATAGTTATGGTGGAATGAAGTATGATTTTGTAATTGTTGATGATTTTTTTAAGATATACCTGGGTAAAATTGTTAAAGGAAAACTCTGAAGCTTTTGACTCTTTGATTAGGATTAGGTCAGATCATGGTAGAGATATTAAGGATTCTAGTTTTTCGGACTTCTGTGATATGAATGGTATCTTCCATGAATAATATGCACATAAGATTGCTGAGAGAAAGAACGGAACTCTTCAAGAAATGGCTAAGATAATGTTGAACTATAGAAATATGACAAAGAAACTTTGGGCTGAAGCTTTAAACACTACATACATGTCATATAATTAATAGGGTTTATCTTAGAACGGGAACTACAATGACACCATATGGAGGCTTGAACAATAAGAAACTTAATGTTGCACATTTTCATGAATTTGAATGTGACTGTTATTTGTTGAATGATAGAGATTACTTTTGTAAGTTTGATCCAAAAACTGAAAAATGCATTTATGTATGTTATTCTCATAATAGTGCTACTTTTAGAGTGTATAATCCTAGGTTACATACTATTCAAGAATCTGTAAATGCGGTTTTTGATGATCGGCCAACTGTTGCAAGAAACCATGAACATCTAGACTCAGGTATTTCCACAACTCTGGAATTTGACAATGTTCTCACAATACCAGTCGATGAACCTGAACACGACACTGAACCAGGACAAGTTGTTGAACCAGGTGTTACCACAACATCAACAGTTCTCGATGTTACTCCAACACCAGAATAGTTTGCTTCACAAAATGACAGTGAAACAGTTCTAGAATTCTGAAGAGATGCTCCGACTAGAATTCAAAGGAATCATCCAACTACGCAGGTCATTGGTCAAATCACAAATGGCATTAGAACATACAACAGAAAAAAGGGCGAACTATAGAAGTATGACCAGGTTGTGAGTCTATATGTCTACCACGTGTTCTGACTTACATGTTTTATGTTTTGTCTCTTCCATTGAACCCAAAAATATCAATGAAGCTCTTTAGGGATAGTCAGTGGATTAATGTCATTCAAGATGAACTATTACATTTCACCAAAAAAAAAATTTGAAATGTAGTTCCTAGGTCCACGAATGTGAATGTCATTGGAACAAAATGGATATTAAGAACAAAAGTGGTGAGAATGTTGTAATTGTCAAAAACAAAGCTAGATTACTAGCTCAAGGATACACTCAGGTCGAGGGAATTGATTTTGATGAAGCGTTTGCGCCAATAGCTAGGATTTAGTCTATCAGATTATTATGTTGAACAACCTAAAGGTTTTGTTGATCCTTTTCATCCTGACCATGTGTATAAACATGAAAAGGCTTTGTATTGTTTAAAACATGCACCTAGAGCATGGTATGAAAGGTTTGCTAATTTTTGGCAAAGGCTTAGTTTCAGTAGAGGTGATGGAGATAGAAACTTGTTTATTCTAAGAAAGAGAACAAATGCATGCATTGGTCAAACTTATGTTGATGACATTGTCTTTAGGCCAATTGACAAGTCTACTTTAGACAAGTTTGATGAGTCCATGCCAGGTACCTTTGAGATGAGTATGATTGGTGAACTGAATTTCTTTCCTTGTTTGCAAGTGAAGCAACAAGAGAATGGAATGTTCCTTAGCCAGGAGAAGTATGCAAGAAACTTGGTAAAAAGATTTGGAATGCGGGAGTCAAAGCCAAGCAAGACTCCTATGTCTTCTACCCTGAAGAGCAAAAAATATGGTACAGGAGATAGTGTTGACCCAACAGTGTACAGATCCATGACTGGTAGCTTGTTGTATCTCTGTGCCACCAGACCAAACAACATGTACTCTGTGTGTGTGTGTGTGTGTGTGTGTGTGCATGCGTGCCACGCATCGGGCTAACCCTAGAGAGTCTCATATGATTGCTGCGAAGAGAACTTTGAAATATATTTCTAAAGCAACTCACTGTGGCATTTTGTACTCGCATGATACAAAGTCCAATCTTATTGGTTTTAGTGATTCTGACTAGGCAAGTGATTAAGATGACAAAAAACCACAAGTGGAGATTGTGATTCTGACTAGGCAGGTTGTGTCAACAAAAAAGTTTCTATATTTACACTTTCCTAAAATAGCCAAACACATATTGATTGAAGAAGGAAAGAATTGGACATGAAGAATGATAGAAGGAAAGAAGATTCAGCGAAGATTGTTTTCGAGCTTGAATTCGACATTGAAGAAGGAGCTTCCCTTAATTAACTCTTTTGTTAAATAAGGAAAGTTTCCTTTATTGAAGATCGAAGACCAAAGATGGAAAACAATGGAGTTCAAAGGAATTTGAAGGCTTTCCAAACTGTGTACAACTTGCCTTGAAGATCAAATTTATACATCTGTATAAAGGCATGGAGCGCATCAAGAGAAGAGAACTACACAAGATATAGAGCTAAAGGATTCGAGAGATTCGATCTAAGTACTTTTGAGAGTCTTGGCTTGCTTTACCAAGTTTCAAGTTTAGCTAATTGAGTCTAAGTCATTAGAATTAAGTAGCTATACGGGCTGAGAGTGATTGAAGATTGCTTAGTTTTTTTGTTTGATCAATTCAAAAGTGATGAGCTTGAGAGTTGTGAGAACAATCTTTTTTTAAATTATTTTCTTGATAGTGGTTATTTTGCCAAAGGCTCGGTGGAATATATTTATATATTCTACTTAAAAATTACATCTACTTGTGTTCTTTATCTTACGTTGCGTAATGTCTTAAGTCAAGTAAGAGTTAAGATAACAACGTCTCTGGGGTTATCGTAACGCATGTTACAAACGTATCAAGTCCCGATCCGAACAACTTCAAAGAAGTTTGTGTTAAATAGATCGGAAAATGTAGATAATCGGTGAACCGCATCTTAGCATAGATACTAGAGGTATTCGATTTTTATATAGCACGAGTTGTAACTATCCCTCATCTTAATAGTATCATAACTTTCTGGTGTGGCCCCGTGGATTATGTCGATTGATTAAACCACATTATGATTCCTTGTGTCGTTACCGTCAATATAGGCATGCGAGTGTTATGTTTAATGGCAACTCAACCAAATATAAACTAAGTAAAACTGAGTAAAGTGACTAAAAATAGACATTTAGTCCCATGTACACTTGTGCATGTATGTAAAGAATTATATATCTAGATTGCAAGAAAGATAATTTTTTCTGGAATGGGCACCTGATAGTTTCAACAATAACATGATCTTTAATTGCGACGATGGGTGCCATAGGGTTTGGCTAACCTTACTAAAAGCATTTGCTTGATGTGACGAAGAATAGAGATTATAAAGATTATTAGTAAAATATTATTAAGGCCTACTTAATTCTAGAATGAAAATCATTTGTCAAACGTGTAAAAAAAGAGTACACTAATAAAATAATTATAGAATATTTTAAAGCTTTAGAAAAATCCCAAAATACTTGAGTCAATCCTTTGCATATAAGTGATATTAGAGGAAATATACTTAAGCTTTTGGAGGAGAGCATCATGAACTAGGTCGCCATTTAACTGAACTACGTTAAAATGAACATGTCTTGTTTTCAAACATTCTTTGTTATATTTGCAACTCTTTCATATCACTAGTTAGAAAGATTCGAACGAACATTGATGCTTTCAATCTTCATATCTCATTTTCTTTGCGTTCTTCTTCACAAACCTTGACTCTCTTGACCTTAAGACTAAAACTTTGGAAGATTGAGTTGATTGGTGTTGTTGTCACACTTTTTCTTTACACTTTTCTCTCAAATACCTCTTTTACAACTTTGTGGCTTTATTTTGATAAAAACTCACTAAAAGGAACCCCTTTTTGACCTAAACTAGACCTCATATTACACATACTTTGTGTTGCCCTAGGACAGATCTTCGGTCTTCACTTAAACTCGTGGAATTGATGTTTTTGTCTTAGGTCATGATGCACGTCGCGCATCTTCTTAGGCTGAGGGTTGGCCATGCTATGCTCCTGGCGCGAACTGCACTAGTCTCTGACCACATTGCTCCTTAATTGCAGAGTGCGAGCCGCACTAGAGACGTTATGTTCTACCCATGGGGCGTGGGTAGCGCTGCGTCCAAGGAGGCGGTTGGGGGTTTTGTGTGAAATTAGGGCCACACTCTTTTTCGTTGCATAATAGCGGTATGTTAATGCATCATGGATCCTCCAATGCAGTCCCTTTTTAGTCCTCCAACTTATGCCATCTCTTTTTCATCCAATTTTTGCTCTTTTACCATCGTTTTGTCTTGCCTCGACTCAAAACTACAGATGACACAAAACTAACAGAAAAAACTAGGAATGCTACAAAGAATAACAAAAGAACAAGTACAAAGGCTATTAAAATCACATTAATTTAACACTCATCAACAGTCCCAAACTTAAACATTTGTTTGTCCTCAAGAAAACCTAACTAATATGGACTCAAAGAAATTATAATTCAAGCTATGACCATGTCAACACTCGTTCATAAGGATACATTCTCAGAATGCAACCTATGGTACAAGCAAGAAATGAGTGAAAATTGAAAGTGCAGGTTTTCTGGATGTTAGGATAACATTGAGATTTTCAATGTTAGAGTAACATTGCACGTCTAGAAACTGTTTTACAATCTAGTTATTATTATTATTATTGTTTTGCCTTATTCATCTAACTAAATGAGTTCCACAGTTGTAGTTGTCGTTGATTATTATTCAGGAAACAAACTTGCATTAGGTTGGACGCTCAAAGTTTCTAAGATGAGAAGTTTCCTTAATTAAACAAACGGCTTATAAAAGGAAAGAAGAGTTCTAGTGCAACTAGGAAAGCTTCCAAGGGAAAGTCCTGAATTGAAGAAGGAGTCTTTCCTTAGCTAGATCACTGGCGAAGGAACTATTATTCAAGAAGGACTGCGAGAACAAGGAAGAGGAGTTCGAGAAGGAAACGAGGAGAATTACCAACCGTGTACAACACACCTTGAAGTCCAAGTCAAGAACCTATATATAGGTGTGAAGTACATCAAGACAAATAACGAGACAAGAGCTAATCAACCCGAGAGATTAATTTACAGTTGTTGAGTGTTGTCTTGCTTTAGCAAAGTTTTTAAGTTGTTAGAATATATCTAAGAGTGAGGAGCTTTTAGAGATAGTCGAAGCAACTCTTGTGTGCTTTGCTTAGTTCGAACAATTCGAGAGTGAGGAGCTTGAGAGTTGTGAGAATGCCTTTGTTAAACCCTTGTGGTATTTTGCCTACGGCTCGGAAGTTAATATAATCCTATATTCACTTCTTAAATTCGTGTTTGTTTATTCCGCTGCAAACTGTTACTCTGGTCTGATGTTAAAGTAACATCGTAGAACTAACAGCAAACACAAACTGCTGTTAGAACTTCAGTGTTAAGTTAACATCAACAACGTATCGACCCGATCCACAATTTCAATTGGTATCAGAGCCAAGCACCAACTTCACCGGTGTTTGGCGTTGATACGACAAGATGGACAATTCCAACCCTAATACCAGCAGGTTGCCTGTATTGGAGGGTCCCAACAACTATGCCTACTGGAAGATCAGGCTCAGAGTCCACATCAAATCCATCGACCTAAGAGCTTGGGACGCAGTACTAGAAGGCTACACCATTCCCTACTTGCCAAGAGATGGAGATGTTGATCTGGTACCTAAGCCAAAGGGACAATGGACAGCCAACGAAATTGCTCTCTACAACTTCAATGAAAAGGCTCTCAATGCTATTTTTAGCTGGGTAGGTAATCATATGTTCAAACTGATTCAAACTTGTTCTACTGCTAAAGCTGCATGGGAAATTCTTGAATTACATTGTGAGGGTGATGTGGCTGTGAGGGACTCTAAATATAGAAAACTTTTGAGGGACTTTGAGAAGATAGAGATGGGTGAGGATGAAAGCATTGATAGTTATTTTGAGAAACTTCTAGATATTGCTAATCAGTGCCAAAACTTAGGTTTTATCATCCCTAATCAAACCATGGTCTACAAAGCCTTTAGAACATTATCCTCTAAGTTTACTGTCAAAAGAATTGCTATGAATGAGTCTAGAGATCTTGCCAACATGGACTTTCAAACATTAATGAACACTCTAAAAGAATTTGAACTAGGATTCCTAGGAAAGTCCAGTAAACAACTTGCTTTAGCCTTACTAGGTACTAGCTCAGATTCTACAGGGAGTGATGAGGATGAATATGAGTTGATCTCTTCTAACTATGGTAACATCACTAGGAAGTTCAGTAAATTGGGCTACAAAGATAAAAGTAAAGAAAAACAACCCAGTAATGCTGCTGTTAGTTATAAGAAATTGCCCCCAAAGTTTGTAAAATACATGGCATCTAAGAGCACTCCTCAAGATGCTGAGAAATTGAAAGATGTCCAGTGTTATGAATGTAAGGGGTATGGTCACTTTAAACATGAATGTGCTAACACCCTCAGAACAAGAGGGAATTCTCATTGGGTCTGTGTAGATGACTTTAATGAAGCTGACTTCGAATCTGGAACAAGTGCTGATGAACAATCTGAGGAAATCAACACTGCTGCGCTTTGCACTCGGATCATCTGGTCAGGAGAAGACTCCAAAAACTGCCAAGAATCTCAATGTTACTCTAACATTAGAGAACCAACAGCAAAGCAGGAGATCTTCTTTGGAGACTGGAACAGCAATGACACACAGGTTAACCATGACACACTCCCTGATTGTGATGATGCTAACTTTGATTGTTTTCATGGCTCAGTTGATCTAGAAGAGGAGTACTTCAATGAAGATGAGATGTCCCAGGAGGAAATTCTTGATGACCTACATACAACCTTTCTCAGACTTGAGAGAGAGAATGTCAGACTCATAAAGAAAAATAAAGCACAAAATCATGACATTGAATGTTTGAAGAACATGTTGAAACTCTATGAAAGAGATCTTGACAAAGCTGAAGCTGAGTTGAAAGAGGTAAAGGATAAACTCAAGAAAGACACACAGATCATAGCTAAATGGAATGCAGGTACTTCTAAACTTGATGAGGTACTAAGCATGGGAAATTCAGGTTCATGTGGTCTGGGATTTGTTGAGAAACCTTCCACTTCAAATGTTAATTCTGCCTATCTAACTTCTAGCTTTGTTAAAGAATCTGATTCTAAGAGTTTAGGTACCATCAACACTGTGAGAAGTAAACCTACTTTTATCTGTCAATACTGTTACCAACCAGGCCACATGAAACCATTCTGTAGAAAATTTATAAGAGAATGTGGTAAGAAAACAGTTACTGAACCCAATGTTAGAACAACAGCAGTTTCTGATGTTAGACCAACATTAGGTTCAGGACAGAAAGGTAGAACTTGGGTAGAAAAAGTTAAGACCCCTAAGATTAAAGTTGTTTGCAATGTTGTTTTCTCTGCTGTGTACTCTAACCTTTCAGGTAAATGGTACTTCGATAGTGGATGTTCAAGACACATGACAGGCAGCAAAGAGAATCTTAAACAAATGGTACCTTTGAGTGCTGGAACAGTGACCTATGGAGGAGGCACCAAAGGAAAAATCATTGCC
This sequence comes from Linaria vulgaris, assembly GCA_948329865.1. Lineage (NCBI taxonomy): Eukaryota > Viridiplantae > Streptophyta > Magnoliopsida > Lamiales > Plantaginaceae > Linaria > Linaria vulgaris. The sequence continues at coordinate 53,232,799 of OX415249.1, read as the reverse complement.
AAGGGGACGTTGAATGTTGATGGATTCCCTCCCTTGAAGGATGTGTTGTTGGTAGATGGGTTAAAGGCAAATCTAATCAGTATCAGTCAGCTGTGTGATGATGACTTACTGGTTACATTTGATAAGATATCTTGTGATGTTTATGATAGTGACAATGTTCTTGTGATGACAGGTACTAGATCCAAAGACAACTGCTATCTAGCCCATGAGGAAGCAGAATGTTTCCATGCCAAGATAGATGAGGCTTCTATATGGCATAGGAAACTTGGACATGTTCACTACAGAAACCTTGAGAAATTACAGAAAGTTGATGCTGTAAGAGGCTTACCAAAGCTGTCTTGTCCAGGTAAGCTTGTGTGTGGTGATTGCCTCAAGGGTAAGCAAACCAGAGCAGTTCATACACCCCTACAGGTACAGAATGCTAACCCTAGATCTAGTAGGTGTTTTGAATTGCTGCACACGGACTTAATGGGTCCAATTGAGGTAAGTAGTCTCAGTGGGAAGAGATATGCCTTTGTGATTGTAGATGACTTCTCTAGATACACTTGGGTAAAATTTCTTAAAGAAAAGTCAGAAGCTTTTGATCAGTTCAAAATTCTTTGTGCTAGTATTAAAAACTTGTATGGCTCCACTGTGACTAAAATTAGGTCTGATCATGGTAAAGAATTTGAAAATGCTAGTTTTGATAACTACTGCAATGCTAAAGGGATTTTCCATGAATTTTCAGCTCCTAAGACTCCTCAGCAGAATGGGATTGCTGAGAGAAAGAACATGACTCTTCAAGAGATGGCCAGAGTTATGCTCAATGCCAAAGACTTATCCAAAAGACTCTGGGCTAAAGCCTTAAATACTGCTTGTCACATTAGTAACAGGGTGTATCTTAGACCTGGAACTAACATTACTCCATATGAACTCTTGAAGGGTGTAAAACCAAATGTTGCATATTTTCATGAATTTGGATGTGATTGTTATCTACTGAATGACAGGGATTATCTGAGTAAATTTGATTCTAAAAGTGAAAAATGCATCTTTGTAGGATACTCAGCCAATAGTACTTCCTTTAGAGTCTACAATCTTAGATTGAAGACAATTCAGGAATCAGTGAATGTTGTGTTTGATGATTTCACTCTTGATACAGGTACTGGTGACATCTTAGTTCCTAATGTTGAACCAACAGTGGAAACCGAGAATGTTACTCCTGACAATGTTACACCAACATTGGAACTGGAAGCTGGAAACACTGAACAAGAGTCAGGGAACGATGTTAGACTAACACCAGCGAGATCAGATGTTAGAATAACATCAGAGGATTCTGACTCAGAACATGAAGGTGCCTCTGAACCTAGAAGAGAACCCCCGGCTAGGATTCAGAAAGACCATCCAGCATCCCAGGTAATAGGTGAACTCACTGAACGGGTAAGGACACGCAATAGAGAAAGACTTGACTATAGAGATATGGTAAAACTGTGTGTCTCTATGAACTTCACTTGTACTGTTGATAATGCCTCTTGTTTTGTCTCCACCATAGAACCTAAAAATGTGAATGAAGCCCTTCTTGATAACTTTTGGATTAATGCCATGCAAGATGAACTATTACAGTTTACTAAGAACAATGTCTGGATACTTGTACCTAGACCACCTAATGTTAATGTAATAGGGACAAAGTGGATATTTAAGAACAAGAGTAATGAGGAAGGGGTTATAGTTAGAAACAAAGCTAGACTAGTTGCTCAGGGGTACACACAGGTTGAAGGTGTAGATTTTGATGAGACTTTTGCTCCAGTTGCTAGGATTGAATCTATTAGGTTACTTCTAGCCATAGCATGTTGTCTTAAGATAAAACTATACCAAATGGATGTAAAGGGTGCGTTTCTGAATGGGCTGATTGATAAGGAAGTATATGTTGAACAGCCAAAGGGGTTCACAGATCCTAAGTATCCAAACCATGTGTACAAGCTTGAAAAGGCACTATATGGTCTTAAACAAGCACCTAGAGCATGGTATGAAAGGCTTACAAAGTTCCTTTTAAGTCTTGGTTTGTTAGAGGTGATGGAGATAGAACACTGTTTGTCTTGAAGAAAGATTCTCATGTCTGTATTGCTCAAATATATGTAGATGATATTGTGTTTGGCTCAACTAACAATTCTATTCTAGAAAAATTTGTTGAATCAATGACAGGGCAGTTTGAGATGAGTATGATGGGAGAATTAACTTTCTTTCTTGGTCTTCAAGTGAAACAAACAGGTAATGGATTTTTCCTAAGTCAGGAAAAGTATGCAAAGAATTTGGTGAAAAGGTTTGAATTAGCAGATTCAAAGCCTTGTAAGACTCCCATGGCATATGCAGTGAAGATGGCCAGGGATGATATTGGTGTCAATGTTGATCCAACATTGTACCGTTCAATGATAGGAAGCTTGTTATACTTGTCTGCTTCAAGACCTGATATTATGTTCTCTGTGTGTGTATGTGCAAGGTACCAGGGATGTCCAAAGCAGTCACATCTGATTGCTGTGAAGAGAATACTTAGATACATTTCTGGCTCCTTGGCTCTTGGTATATGGTATTCCTTTAACACTAACACAAATCTTGTAGGTTTCAGTGACTGAGACTGGGCAGGTGATATTGATGACAGGAAGTCTACAAGTGGAGGATGTTTTTATCTGGGGAACAACTTGGTCTCATGGTACAGTAGAAAGCAAAACTGTGTGTCACTATCCACTGCTGAGGCTGAATACATTGCAGCAGGTAGTTGTGTCACCCAGTTGGTATGGCTCAAACATATGCTACTGGACTATGGGTTAGACAGTGATACCTTACTTATGTTTTGTGATAACCTTAGCGCTATAAGCATCTCTAAGAATCCTGTTCAGCATTCTAGGACAAAACATATAGACATTAGGCATCACTTTCTGAGAAACATGGTAGAAGACAAGCTTGTTGACATTGAACATATAGAAACTAACAAACAGCTTGCTGATATGTTCACTAAACCATTAGATACTGAGAGGTTCTTCAGTCTGAGGAACTCTCTTGGCATGTGCATTGTTTAGAGATGTTAGTTCACCAGTGTTGACATAACACCACTGTCTAGCATTGGTTATTGGTTGTGGTGTAGCTGTAATTCTTTTATGTTCCTTTTTGCATTCTTCTTTCTTGCAAATTACATCTTTGTTAGAGAAACTGTTGGTTGTGTGGTTGACCTGTATGAATAGCTAAGGTGATTGGTGAACAGGTACATATCAAGAGGTTTGGAAAGAAATAACTCTGTTGTTAGTCTGTGAATGTTAACCTAACATCATGGGAGAAGCTGGGATACACAGAGCTCACTACTCTGATGATATTCAGTTGTGTCTTATCCATGTTAGGTTTGACAAGGTATGAAGAGAAGCTGGGGTACATGATGTTGAAGGCCTCATTGTCATTCAGTTGTGCTTATTTTCATATTTGTGTCTATGGCCAAGGTTTTTACATGATAGTGATCTTTCCTACTGGGGTGCATAAAGTTTAGACTGTGTGCATTCAGTAGCATTGATTACTTAGTATTTCCTTGATAAACAGGTTAGTAAACAAGTATGCATGAGGAGTTGGGGTGGAGAAATATTTGATAAAAGTATTGTCTTCATTCAATTCCTTTGTACTTGCCTGATCTGTAGCTGATAGTTAAGTTGTTGGGGTGTGTGGAGTCTTGTGCTGCCCACATTCAGTGATGAGACTGTCCTTTAACATTCATCAGTTTTTTTATTCAAAAAGAGTTTCTAAAAATAGTGAAAGTTAAAGATAAATTGATATGTCCTGATCCCAGTTGGTAAGGCGGTTTGTATGTGGTTACCATCTCTCAAATGCTAATCTAACATGGCTGCATTCATTCTAGTTCTGCATATTTCCTTTTGTCGGTTTGGGCTTAGGGGGAGTAGTTAAGTATCATGTGTTGAGGCATACTTCTTGGGTGACTAGCTACAGGTAAAAGCACTATGTTTTGTGATCTTCTTGCTGTGGGAAAATCTTTTCCCTGGATAAGTATATCCTCTGTGTTTTTCTCTGTTTGATTTGTCACTTGCTTATACTGATGATCTTAAACTGTGTCATTGTACCTGTGTACTTGGTTGAAGCTTCAGATTAGTACAGGAATATCTCACGCTCTCACAAGATGATGCTACTTTGGATAAAGCCCTGCACCTCCAACTTCCCTCCCTGATGTTAACTTGCCAATGTTAGTCCAACATTGTAACATTGTAACTTATAAGTTTTCAGGAATGGAGACTGCTCTGGTTACGTGTTAACCTAACACTGACACGGGGTAAGAATAACATGAAGGGGACGCGTGACAGTGGTCAGATTATTATGGTAACATGTTACAACACCACTATCTCATGCTCTTCATCTGAATCATATATATAATTTGCCCTAATTTCTTCTTCATTCTAACGCTAACAATCTGTGCAAAGCAAATTACTCTCTAAATTTTCAAAATCTTCAATCTTTTTATCTCAAAATTACTCTAACAATGGCACGCAAGTCCAATATTGATGCTCTTGTAGAAGCAGCTGCGCAAGTCGAGCAAGCGCCACGACGCAGTACCAGACGCACCGCCGCTGAAACCACAGTCGCCGCCTCTCCAAAGAGGAAAGCTACCACTCAACGGCGCAAGGGCAAAAAGATTTCAAAGAAAGATGTTGGTTCAACATCAGATGCTGTCGAGCAAGCTCCTGCTCCCACCAATCCTGAAATCGAGGTAACAATGGCTAACCCTACTCCGAGTATACCTGCTGATGTTGGTGTTGGTATTGAGGGGGAGAGTGAGGTCCCTGTGATTGGGTTGGGTAGTGCTGTGATTGAGCCAGCTGAGGCTAATGTGGTTGAGGAAGTGGTGGAGCCAACTGTGGCTAGTTCTATTGAGCCTAATGAGGCTAATGATGATGAGCTTGCTGCTGCTGAGGAGAGTGGACATGCTACTGGTGAGCATGATGAGGATTTGTCTGAGGAGATTGCTGCTGATGGCAATCTTGGTGTAAATAATGGGGTTGCTACTGAAGGTAACCAAGCTGTTGTGAGTGATCAACCAGCTGAGGTTGAAGGAGAAGAAGAGGATGAGGATGAAAACCTTCCCTTGGCTGCCCTTGCAAATGCTGCCAGGAAGAGGAAGGGTAAGGAGGTGATGGCTGAGTCTTCTGAGGATGAGTCAGAAGAAGAAAAAGAAGAAGAGATTGAGGAGGAAGAGGAAGTTGAGGAAGAAGAGCTTGTGGCTGATGAGCCAGAGCAAGCTGATGTTACTCTAACATCATATGATGATCAGTTTACTGATCTGATGATGAGAGAGTATCCACATGAAGCTTACTCTGACTTCTATGTGTCTCCTGATGCTGAGGAGCAATGGGAGGCATACCAAGCCAGGGTAATCCACAAGGAAAGGGCTATTGAGGAGGGTATTTTCAAAGAAAACAGGGTGTTTGAGTTGCTTGAGGCTAGAGGAGTCTTGGGCTCTGTGCAGAATCTGTCTGCATATGTTCCTGATGTAGTGAGAGAGTTCTACATGAATCTCTCTGAGTGGGTGATCAACCTGGATTCTCCTAAGTATGGGAAGGCTTGGGTTAGGAAGAAGGTCTATGACATCACTCCTGCCATGATCAATGAGGCTTGGGGTCTTCCTGATCCTGAAGAGTCTGAGGATCCTACTATGGAGGAGATCATCACTGATCTTACAGGTGGCCTCACTAGGCAATGGAGAGAGAGCTTTCCCACAACCAGGCTGACTTCTCTTAGTGCCATCCTTCACAAGATCAGCACGTACAATTGGCTTCCTTCTTCCAACACTACTGTGATGACCAAAGAGTCAGCAAAGTTGGTGTACAAGCTGAAGAATGGAATGAGTGTAAACATTGGTGAAAAAGTGCTGAGACACATGAAGGAAGTCACTATGAAGCCCAAAGGAATCCTTCCTTATCCCTCTCTAATCTCATGCCTGTTGGTGAAGCAAGGCTTCAAAACCAAGAAGACTGAAGGATGGATCAGCAACAAGGCTGTAATGTCAATCACCAGGAGCTACTTCACTAATGTGAGGATCCAGGATTTGCCTTGGAACCCTCAAGGAGAAGTTGGTCCCAGTAGGAAGAAGATGAAGAAGACACACAAGTTTGCTGCTTCTTCAGTTCCAGTGAGCAGTGGTGACAGCTGCTCAGTGATTGCAGATGCTTTTCTTGAGGAAACCTTGGTCTGGCTGGATAGGGAGTACAAGGACACCCAGAGGGAAATAGCTGACAAGCAAGTCAGACTGCAGGAACTGGACAGCTTGAGGAAACACTTGAAGGATCTGCCTTCCTCACAAAAAGGGGGAGAGTAGATCAAATTTTCGAAATTTCCTGCAAGTTTTTTTTTAGTTTCTGTTTCTAATGCCTTTTGAACAATTGTTTTCTTTTTAATTATTCTGATCAAGGAGATTGTTCCTTGCTGCTAGTATGGACTGTAATTAGGTACTTTTTAATTTTGGGTACTTAGTGTTTCTGCTTATGCTATTATTGAACTGTGATTGCTGGTACTAACTCTGTTTTGCAGGTGTTAACTTTCTGATGTTAAACCAACATTGATAAAGCTGGATGTTATAACATTGAAAGTATCATTGTTAGAATAACATTGGATTAGTCCCTTCTGATATTCAGGGGGAGAGTACTTAGTTTTTCATTGTTATGATATAATAAAGTTTTTCTGAATAATTTGATCTGATAAGAACTGTTTCTTAGGTTTTGTGATTAAGGCAAAAAGGGGGAGATTGAAAGTGCGGGTTTTCTGGATGTTAGGATAACATTGAGATTTTCAATGTTAGAGTAACATTGCACGTCCAGAAACTGTTTTACAATCTAGTTATTATTATTAGTATTGTTTTGCCTTATTCATCTAACTAACTGAGTTCCACAGTTGTAGTTGTCGTTGATTATTATTCAGGAAACAAACTTGCATTAGGTTGGACGCTCAAAGTTTCTAAGATGAGAAGTTTCCTTAATTAAACAAACGTCTTATAAAAGGAAAGAAGAGTTCTAGTGCAACTAGGAAAGCTTCCAAGGGAAAGTCCTGAATTGAAGAAGGAGTCTTTCCTTAGCTAGATCACTGGCGAAGGAACTATTATTCAAGAAGGACTGCGAGAACAAGGAAGAGGAGTTCGAGAAGGAAACAAGGAGAATTACCAACCGTGTACAACACACCTTGAAGTCCAAGTCAAGAACCTATATATAGGTGTGAAGTACATCAAGACAAATAACGAGACAAGAGCTAATCAATCCGAGAGATTAATTTACAGTTGTTGAGTGTTGTCTTGCTTTAGCAAAGTTTTTAAGTTGTTAGAATAGATCTAAGAGTGAGGAGCTTTTAGAGATAGTCGAAGCAACTCTTGTGTGCTTTGCTTAGTTCGAACAATTCGAGAGTGAGGAGCTTGAGAGTTGTGAGAATGCCTTTGTTAAACCCTTGTGGTATTTTGCCTACGGCTCGGAAGTTAATATAATTCTATATTCACTTCTTAAATTCGTGTTTGTTTATTCCGCTGCAAACTGTTACTCTGGTCTGCTGTTAAAGTAACATCGTAGAACTAACAGCAAACACAAACTGCTGTTAGAACTTCAGTGTTAAGTTAACATCAACAACGTATCGACCCGATCCACAATTTCAAAAATTATACAAGTAAATGTAGAGAAATTATTACAAGTCTAGATGTTTAATATCTAGACAAGAGGCGCCCAAGGTACAAATAGTGAACAAAAACATAAATTCTACTAACTCAATACCCTACTAAACTCCGAACGCTCCCCAATGCCAAAGGCTCCCAGGTCCTGACACTGTAATTATCTAGTTCATCTTAATCTGGAAGGAAAAGGAAAAAAAAAATTACATAAGATAAAATCTCAGTAAGTGCTCATGCGTGTGTGCAAGTGTAGAAACAAAATTTTCCTGAAAAAACCATTCATTTGAAAGTAGTTTAACAAAAGAACTTAAAAGCACACACATGTAATGCAAGAGTATCGTAAACTCAGATTTAATAAACCCTTTTTACATAAGAACAAAACCATGTATCGATGATCGGTGTCCATATTTTTTGTCGATGCCAGTCAACCATATATCACCACACAGACAGCCCTTATCTCCCCGTCCAAGGACCCACGTTGGAATCAAAAACTTATGCCATCATACATACGAAAATAGTGTACCCAATAAACACACAACAACCTTCTGCTATGCCTGAGAGGAAATGGGCCAATGGAGACAACTGCCCATACCGGCAAGTCCGCTGCCGCCCAGTGGTACCCCTGCACTCCTACGCCAAGTTGGATACAACTACAGAACAGATTCGGGATAAGGTAAACCACGGGACACCATTCATGACATCAATTTCAATCCTTTCAAATAACCAACATACAAATAACTTCCTATGAACAACTGAACAGGTCGAATACCCAATTTACCCAAAAAAAATTGCTTTGAAGAAGTGAACAATTCAATTACCCGATTCGCAATAACTTTCTTTGAAGAAATGACAGTTCAATATGCAAGGAATCATGGTTATATACAGGTATATAAATATAGATATACATGCATGCATTTTTTCAGTTTTGAAAATAATAAAATTTATAAACACTCACCTGAAATACGACTATAAGGAGTAGCTTATAAGCTAATCAATTCTGATACATCATAAAATGTTATCACCTGAAATACGACCCTGCTCAAATATTATCAAGCCAGGAGTATATATTTTGTGGGTAAGCCGTAGGCTGACGAGTGGGAATAAGAAGTGCTAGGTGGCACTTATATATGTTATTCCTATCCCTCCAATATTAACGTCAAACAGATCCTTTTCTTTCTTAATCCATATTCATTATCATTAAACTGCTAGCTTGATACACTTTTAGTATTTAAACTCTCAAATGTATACATATGCATCGCATCTCCAATGCCTATATGTGAACATCCTTGAAGGTTGTGCATGAATGCTACCACATTATTATGCATAGGTCAAAGAAGCTTAGTAACTACTTAATTTGGCTAAGTGGTCATGCATGTACTTTAAATTATATTACAAGTTGGTCAATTTATTAAACTTTTGAAAAATGTCCATAGTTTTCTTTTTAAAAACCAAATAGATCACAGCAATGTTTTATTTGCACAATAAAATTTAAAGCCCTTTATATTTTAACCCGCATTCTTTATAAACTTCTATAAGTTGAAATGAGCATTAACAAATTTTAATTTCTTTTATATAGCACATACACTTGAAATGAGGAATTATTATTATTATTATTATTATTATTATTATTATTATTATTATTATTATTATTATTTTAACTTCAAAACAATTCAAAGCACCAATAATTAAATTCTTACCGGTGTGGGCGTCACAATGCAATTAACCCTCCATTGAAGAATTTAGTCCCGAAATTCATGGATGAAAATTTCGGTACGGGAGAAAGTTTCGGTTAGCTAAAAATTAGAAACGTTTCGTAATATTTCGAGAACTTTTTGACATATTTCGGATAATTCGTTAAATTGTAGTTATAACTATCATGGAAACTACATGTATATTTCCTATCGGTGAAGTCAAAAACGGAAACTTTTCGGTACTTTTCGAGGAAACGCACGGAAATTTTGATCCATGCCGAAAATTCTAATTTCATCCATAATAGTTAATCCAAAAAGAGGAGTGTACAAGATTATGTTATGGCGATTGGATTCAAAAAATATCCATTACGTCTTATAGAACTGGCTCATATGAGTTTAAAAAGGAAATCTAAGGGAAGATGGACGTACGAGGTCGTTGCACCATATCAAAGATGGATAGCACTAATTGCGGAACTTCCAAGTTAATCACAATCAGTCAATGAATAATTATGCGGCTTTCTCTTGTTTACAAAATTAAAATATACGTTCAAGTTACAATCTAGGGTATCAGGGTGTGACATATTAAAAAAAAAAAAAACTTATGGTTGTGACATATTAAACAAAAGAAACTGTTTATGGATGGGGTGTTACAGTAAATATGTGTACCTCAAGTTTCATAAAGTCATTGTCATGCAATATACAAATAAATATGTGCACGAGTGAATATGCTTGAGTCTTCACACTACAAAATTCTGGGCTCATTCTCGACCGGAAACTCCCGCCCGAATTTCGGTCAGGAGCATTCTCGACCGCATATCGCTCGGGAAGACTTTTCCCGACCGATAATCGGTCTGGAAGTTCCTAAAAAAAATCCTCGACCGAACATCGGTCGGGAAAGAATATTCCTGACTGCAATTCGGTCGGAAATTTTTTTCCCGACCGAATCGCGGTCGGGAAACCCTGGGCGAGAAATTTCCTGCCCAGGGTGTAGCCCTAATCTCGGCCCAGCTGGACCGCGCAGCTGGGCCCAGACTTCCAGACCGAATTTTGGTCGGGAATGACACATTCCCAACCGAAATTCGGTCGGGAAAGAGGGAGCTCCCTCCTCCTCTTCATTCTCACACTCTCTCTTTTCTCTCTCCCATACAATTCCCGACCGCCTCCTAGCCTTTCGCGACCGAAAGTCCGTCGCCACTTCCGATTCGGTAAGTTTTTTTCGCTTTTTCTTGTATTTTATATTTTATTTAATATTTTAATATTATTTATTTATGTTATCTTTAATGTTTTAATATTAATTGTTAGATATTGTAGAAGTTGTTAGAATTTAATTAGGAAATGCCTTTAGGAAATTGCTAGGCTTTGGAAAAATATTAGATTTTTATGCCTTTAGGAATTGTTAGGCTTTAGGAAATGTTATAGTTTTATGATTTTATAATAATTATTTATGCCTTTAGGAATTGTTAGGCTTTGAGAAAATGTTAGATTTTTATGCCTTTAGGAATTGTTAAGCTTTGGGAAAATATGAGATTTTTATGCCTTTAGGAATTGTTAGGCTTTAGGAAATGTTATAGTTTTATGATTTTATAATAATTATTTATGCCTTTAGGAATTGTTAGGCTTTAGGAAATGTTATAGTTTTATGATTTTAGTAATTATTTATGTCTTTAGGAATTGTTAGGCTAGGAAATGTTATAGTTGTATGATTTTAGTAATTATTTATGTCTTTAGGAATTGTTAGGCTTTAGTAATTATTTATGACTTTAGGAAAACTATATAGGATTTTTATATGTGTTAATTTATTTATTAGGACGTTGATTATGGAGGTATTTATGTTATATTTAATGTTTTAATATTAATTATTTATGTTATATTTAATGTTTTAATATTAATTGTTAGATATTGTAGATATTGTTAGGATTTAATTAGGAAATGCCTTTAGGAATTGTTAGGCTTTGGGAAATATTAGATGTTTATGATTTAGGAATTGTTAAGCTTTAGGAAAATGTTATACCTTTATTATTTTAGTAATTATTATGCCTTTAGTAATTGTTAGGCTTTAGGAAATGTTATAGTTTAGTAATTATTTATGACTTTAGGAAAAAACTTTATAACTTAGTATTGATTAAATTTAGGTCATCTCTATAATTAGAAAAAATCTAACTTAGATGCTTTTACTTAGTCCGTAGCACTCCTCTTCGACGATATGTCTTCTCGTGATAGCGACCGTGGCCAGCCCTCGGAGGGCGTAGTGGTCCATCGAGCACTCCATTGATTACTCCACCTACTGGTCCACCGAGGATAGGTCCTCGTCTACGGATCATTCATTCTGGCGGTGCACCACCAGATCCTGTCGATGCACCTGATACCGATCTTGGCGAGTCCCCTGCTTCTTCACATCCACACAGGCGTATCGGACCGAGTGGCGGTACTCCACCAGATCTAGTAGTACCATTTCGACTAGATGATGATCACGTAGCATCGATGCCATCGTCATCATCTAGGCCATCGCCATCATCGAGGCTACCGTCATCATCGAGGCCTACGGCACCTAGGCCACGATCTACTAAGTCTACACCAGCAGGTCCTAGTACTTCTTCCCCTGCAGACGATGTCGGTCCAGAACCATCTTAAGCGACGCAGCAGAGACTGGGCTGAGGGATATCGAGAGGGCCACAGGTTCCGGCTTACGCTTTCGCTTTGTGCCTCAAGGCTTACGCCTCGCTTTTTGGAACATAAAACGCCTCACCTACGCTTTCGCTTTTTAAAACACTCATTGTCACTTATAAATAAATTGTCATATGTAGCTGCTAATAATGTAACTACTTACGATTATGTTAAACATATGTTAATATATATATATATATATATATATATATCACAATTAGCCTCTTTGTACTAACGTTTGTAACAAATATTAATCGCCAATTGTGAATACTCCTCTATACTATGTATGATTAATATATGTAAAACTTCAAACTAACTTAACTTATATTCTGGTAATCTATAATAATTTCATAATTAAAAGTACATTAAACTAACTAAGTATTAGTGCAATTCATGTATTTAGTGAAATTCTATAGTTATACTTAACAAACACATTATTTTTTTTCCAAAATAGGGAAAAAATAAAATGTACTATTTTTCCCGACCGATTTGCGGTCGAGAAAAATATTCAACGTCATTCCCGACCGAAAATCGATCGGGAATGACTCTTATTCCCGACCGAAAGTCGGTCGTGAATAATATTCATAATTATTCCCGACCGAGTTTCGGTCGAGAATAATGTTCAAAGTTATTCCCGAACAAAAATCGGTCGGAAATAATATTTAAACTTTATCACGACCAAAATGCGGTTAGGATTTCACAAATTTCTGGGCAGAAATGTATTCCCGACCGAATTTCGGTCGACAATTTTTGAAAATTTGCCGGGTTGTCAAAATTTTGAAATTTACCGACCGAAAATCGGTCGGGAATACTAGAAAAAATTGGCGGGACTCGGTGGGAAATTCAAATTTGGTGAAAATTGAAATTTTTTTAACTTTTTCTATAAATACACTTCATTATTCTCCTCATTTTTTCATCTCCAAACAATTTTTTCATCCTCAAACACTTTTTTCATCTTCAAACACTTTTTCAAACACTTTTTCTAACACTTTTTTTCATCTTCAAACACTTTTTTTCAACCTCAAAATTAAAGTTTTCACTTTTTTCTTCAACTTTTAAATAATCAAAAACTTATTTATTTGTTTGTGTTTTAGATTGAGGAATGAATCAAAAATTTAATTACTCATCTAAAACACAAAAAAACTAAATATTGTTTTAAAGTATTTCAAAATAGTATAAAAAAGAAATATTCCGGTAATTATTACCGAAATATTTTTTTTTTATTCTGATGAGTTTTATTCCCAACCGATTTTCGGTCGGAAATAATATAAATATTATTGCCGACCGCACTTCGGTCGATAATAATATGAATATTATTCCCGACCGAAAATCATTCGGGAATAATATGAACATAATTCCCGACCGAGTTACGGTCGGGAGTACTCGCAAATATTCCCGACCGGAACTCGGTCGGGAATGACAAATTATGGCCGACCGATTTTCAGTTGGGAAATTAGTTGAAGAAGTTCCGACTGATAATCGGTCAGGATGATTGGAAAACTTTCCCGACCGCAAGGCGGTCGATATATACATATACGACCGTTGACCGGTCGGGATAACCGGTCGGGAATTTCTCGACCGAGATTCGATCGGTATTGCCGGTCGAGAAAAGCCGGGCCGACCGAACTCCGGTCGGGAAACTTTTTCCGACCGAAGCAATACCGGCCGGCCCGACCCGACCGGAAGTCAATCGGGAATAGACAATTCACGACCAAAAATTGTTATTCCCGACCGGCTTTGCGGTCGGGAATGACACAAAAAATTTGTAGTGTCAGCTTTTACAGGGTCGGAGGAGTGCTTTGTATCTGGATTGCAACTGGCTTGGTTGGTAGATTTTTGCAACTAATTGATGGATGTCCATAATTATCCTCATCTTGATCTTCAATCAAATCTATATTATACTTATTTACATAATACATACATATATATATATATATATACATATGTATTTTGCATGATCTTAAGTGATCAAATTCAGCTCATCAAGTTCATATTTACAATATTTCTATTTTAGGAAAGATTTCATAAATCTCTTAATTAGTTGTTACCACTTGCTATAAATAGTAAGTAGTTCGTAACTAGCTGTTAGTGAGTTTTAATCTCCAGATTAGTTGTTAGTATAAAGAGAGTTTGTGATTGTTTATTATTTCATTCGGTTGTTTCGAAAAGAGAATAACAGAGAGAAAGACTCTCACTTTCTCTCTCTAAATTGTACACAAAACCACAGTTCCTTTCTTCCAATTCGATGAATAAAATGTTGATGAATTCTTTTTCTTGTTTGTTGTTCTTCATTGATTCATGAAAGTTGATATGGTATCATCCGCTAAGTTCGATCCACCGCTCGCTTCCGCCACCGTACGATTCCTTTGAAGGTTTTTTTGTTTGATTTTTGCCTCTCTTGTTGGATCCTTGTGTTGATCCCTACTCTATTGCACAGATCACTGTTTATTTGTGATTTCTCTCTCTGGTTGTTCTTATTTTGGTATGTTCTTGTGAAAAACCCCAATCTTGGAACCCTAATTTCCGAATTCCTCTGCAATCATGACTGAACCCACACTATCTTCATCTACTACTCCTGCTACTAGTTCTGGAGTTGTCTCTACACAGAAGAATCATTGTGAGGATTCCTCTTCTGTGTATTACCTTGGTTCCCATTGTTTCACAGGTACATCGATTGTAGCAGATCCATTGAATGGTACTAACTACATATCTTGGAGTAGAAGTATCATTACTGCTCTCACTATCAAGAATAAGCTGCCTTTCATTGATGGTTCACTGCCCAAACCCTCCCCTGTTGATTCTGTTCTGTCTAATTGTTGGGTGAGAGCCAATGGTTTGGTGCTCTCTTGGTTAAGCTACTCTGTGACTAAGGAGATCAGGAACAGTTTCATGTTCTACACTTGTGCCTGTGACCTATGGAATGAATTGAAGACCAGATATGCAAGAACATATGGTTCTAGGGTGTATCACCTTCAGAAGTCTCTCTCCACTATCTCTCAGGGAGCTAAGTCTATCACAGAATACTATCACACATTCAGGTCTTTGTGGGATGAATTCACTAATCAGAGACCAATTGCCTCCTGTTCTTGTGGCTTGTGCACCTGGAATCCCAACAGTACTATGATGGAACACCAACAGAATGACTGTGTCATGAAGTTCTTGGTGGGATTAAATGATTCTTACAGTGGAGTCAGGAGTCAGATTCTGTTGATGGCACCTCTCCCCTCTCTTACTAAGGTGTACTCTCTGGTTCTGCAAGAGGAACATCAAAGGGACCTCTACTCCAGCTCTACACCCACTGATGCTATGGTTCTCTTTACAAGATAGAAGAACTTTGAAGATGCATACCCCATGCCACCTATGCAGAGCAACTCCAATTCTAATACCACTTACAAACCTACTCTATCTAAACGGGAGAAAAGGAAGTTGAGGTGCACCCATTATGGTTACAGTGGGCACACAATTGAGAAATGTTTCTAGTTTCATGGATATCCCCCTGGATGGACTGGCCCAACTGGCAAAAGGCAACCTCCTCAGAGATCAGCCAATTCAGCCAACTCCACTGACCAGTTCACTGTGCAATCCACCCCTTCTGATTTTCATGCTAAGTCTTCTACTCAAGAGCTGTTTGAGCAATTCCTTGCATATCAACAAGCTCAAGAACAACTCAAAACCACCAGTACTCCCCCAGAGACTTCTCACCACTATGTTGCCACTATGAATACTGGAAAACAGCCCCACTATGCTGCAGCTACAGTGTCTGGTAACATCACCCATTATGCTTTCACATCTAACTCTTATGACATTGATGATCATTCCAAAATTTGGATTATTGACACAGGGGCCACTGATCATATGATTTGTGATTTAACTTACTATCATGGCACCCCTACCCCCTTGAATACTGTCATTCACTTACCTAACAAAAGCTATACTATGGCTACTCACATAGGGTCTGGTTTACTCTTTCCTGGTGTCCTATTAACTGATGTTTTATTTGTTCCTTCATTTTCTCATAATCTATTATCTATCTCTAAACTAACCAAGCTCAATACTCTCATGCTTACCTTCATGTCTTCTACTTGTTTAATACATGACTCAATCACCAGAAGGATGATTGGTTCTGCTAAGCTGTTCAACAGTCTTTATGTGTTGAAATTGTATCCCTCTTATGATACTCATTCTTCTTGTAATAATGTGAAATCTCACAGTAATATTTGGCATATGAGATTAGGGCATCCCTCTAAGGAGAAGCTTACAGTTATATCTTCTATTGATATTACTACTTGTAAAGACACACACTATGATATTTGCCCTTTATCAAAGCAAAAGAAGTTGTCTTTCCAAATTAGTCATTCTCACTCTCTGGTTGCATTTGATCATATACATTGTGATGTGTGGGGTCCTTTTTTAGTTCACTCTCATGATGGTTTTAAGTATTTCTTAACTATTGTTGATGACTATTCAAGATGCACTTGGCTATACTTAATGAAAAACAAGTTTGAGGTTAAACAACATATCATTCATTTACACAAATCTGTCCTCACTTAGTTTTCAATTTCAATCAAAAGTATTAGAACAGACAATGCGACTGAATTTTTGTTGAATGATATTTACAAATCACATGGTATATATCACCAGACCAGTTGTGTAGAAACCCCACAACAAAATGGTCTAGTGGAAAGAAAGCATCAACACCTTTTACAGGTTGCTAGATCCCTCAAATTTCAGTCTCAACTTCCAATAGAGTATTGGAGTAACTGTGTGTACTGCATGTTTTTTTATTAACAGGTTGCCCTTTAAAACTAGAAGAAACAAAACTCCTTATGAAATGCTATTTCAAAAGCCCCCTGACTATTCTCTCTTAAGAAACTTTGGCTGCTTGTGCTATGCTTCTACACTGACTGCTAAGAGACAAAAGTTTGGTGCTAGGGCTACTCAATGTTGTTTTATTGGATACCCCACGGGAACAAAAGGATATCAGCTTTTAGATTTGTTGACACACAAAATTTTCATTTCCAGAAATGTTGTATTTCATGAAAATATATTCCCTTTCAAGAACAAAATGACTGTTTCCAGTGAGCTTGATCCTAACATAAATGTAAATTTGAAATTGTGTACTGACCCTTTCATTGCTCAAGAGAAGTTAGTTATGCAGCAACACCCTCCCATGGAGCAACATGACCTGAATGACATTATACCAGAAGAGTCCAACCCCATCACTTCAGGTCTACCAACAACTCCGGATATTCGCTACACACCACTGGATCAAAACAACTTTTATGAGCCATCCACTCACTCATCAGAAGAACAAGAGGTCACTAGTACACAACCAGATGTTGTACCAGGTATTTCTGGTAATTCTTATACTAATGTACCTGATCAGAGAAGGTCTACAAGATCTATTCATCCTCCTCCGTATCTTGAAATTTATGATTATTAGTTGCCTACTTCTATTCATAAGGCAAACTATTCAAATGTTCATGATCCTTCTGTGAACTCTGCTTATCCAACTAAGTATCCTATAAATGTGTTCTTAAGTACAGAACAACTCAGTGCATCTCATAGAGCATTTACTTCTGTTGTCTCTCATTTGTCTGAACCAAAAACATACAAACAAGCTAGTAACTTCAGTGGATGGAAACAAGCCATGAAAACTGAAATCAATGCTTTAGAAAAGACAAAACACATAGATATTGACTGACCTCCCTCCTAGCAAAATTTATATAGGATGTAAATGGGTATATAAGGTAAAACTTAGGGCTGATGGTACAGTAGAAAGATATAAAGCCAGATTGGTAGCAAAAGGCTATACCCAAGAAGAAGGCTTTGATTATTTTGATACTTTCAGTCATGTTACTAAACTTACTACTGTAAGAGTTATCATTGCTTTAGCTGCATCTCAAAATTGGTTCTTACAACAGCTAGATCTGAATAATGCCTTTTTACATGGTGATTTAGATGAGAAAATCTACATGAAACCCCCTCCTAGTTATGGTGATCCTAAAGATAAAAGAGTTTGTTTATTAAAGAAGAGCTTATATGGTCTTAAACAAGCATCTAGACAGTGGTATAAAAAGTTAACTCACTGTTTGTTAGCCTATGGTTTTAAACAAAGTGTTTCTGATTGCTCCTTGTTTGTACTCACTAACAACGCCTCTATTACTATTCTCTGTATCTATGTTGATGATGTGATACTCACATGGAACAATTTAAGAGAAATAAACAGAATCAAACTTCATCTTGATGAGAAGTTTACTATCAAAGATCTAGGTGATCTCAAATATATACTAGGACTGGAGATTGCTAGATCTTCAAAGCGTATTTCCCTATGTCAAAGGAAATATGCCTTTGACATCCTCACTGAGTCTGGATACTTGGCTAGCAAGCCTGCATCCACTCCCATGGACTGCAAAACCAAGCTTCAACAAAATGATGCTTCACTCCTCTCTGATCCATCAGAGTACAAGAGACTTGTGGGGAGACTATTATATTTAACCATTACTAGAACAGACATGTGTTTCTCTATTCAAGCTCTAACACAGTATATGTCTAATCCTACTACATCTCATCTTGCTGCAGCTCATAGGGTATTAAGATACCTCAAATCAACTCCAGGTAAGGGATTATTCTATCCAGTTAACTGTGATACTAACTTAAAAGGTTTACATGACAGTGATTGGGTTGGCTGCAGTGATAGCAGAAGGAGCATAACAGGTTATGCCATTTACCTTGGTGATTCACTGATTTCTTGGAAGGCAAAGAAGCAGCCCACGGTCAGTAGATCCTCCACAGAAGCTGAATACAGGGGAATGGCTACTGCTTGCTGTGAAATGGTATGGTTACAACAACTGCTCACTGATTTGAAGATACAATGCAGCAAAGTCCCTCTCTTATGCACTGATAACAAGAGTGTTGAAGCTATTGCACATAACCCAGTCCACCATGAGAGGACAAAACACATACAAATTGACTGCTATTTTGTGAGAGAGAAGGTGCAACAAAAGCAACTGAAAGTGATGCACATCCCAAATACTTCTCAGCAGGCAGACATCCTTACAAAGCCACTATTTCTTCAAGCTTTCAACATCAATACTTCCAAGATGAGCCTGTTAAATATCCATGCCCCTCTTGTGGGGGGTCTTAAAGGATCAAATTCAGCTCATCAAGTTCATATTTACAATATTTCTATTTTAGGAAAGATTTCATAAATCTGTTAATTAGTTGTTAACACTTACTATAAATAGTAAGCAATTCTTAACTAGCTGTGAGTGAGTTTTAATCTGCAGATTAGTTGTTAGTATAAACAGAGTTTGTGATTGTTTATTATTTCATTCGGTTGTTTCCAGAAGAGAATAACAGAGAGAAAGACTCTCACTTTCTCTCTCTAAATTGTACACAAAACCACAGTTCCTTTCTTCCAATTCGATGAATAAAATGTTGATGAATTCTTTTTCTTGTTTGTTGTTCTTCACTGATTCATGAAAGTTGATACATGACAAGGCATAATATCTTCGACACCCCTATAAAAATATTTGAAAGTCACCAATTCGATGAATAAAATGTTGATGAATTCTTTTTCTTGTTTGTTGTTCTTCACTGAAAGTTGATACATGACAAGGCATAATATCTTCGATACCCATATAAAAATATTTGAAAGTCAACATATTAAAATAAGGAAAAGATTGAGAATATTTTCAATGTCTAAACATCTGACTTTCCCTACAATATTCTTAAAAAATTTCGTTTAAAAACAAAATCAATCATAAGATTAATTAGACCAAATTAATCGGTCCTAACAACATGGATAAATTTTCTATGGGAAAAATCGATCTTATGTCTTCAAAATTATTTATTATATAGTAATAGAAACACACACACACACACACACACACACACACACATATATATATATATATATATATATATATATATATATATATATAAAGTTATGCGGATTAATTAGGAGAGACATAGTAAGGATTTTGAAAAATATTTGTTCTCTAATTTTAGGAATGAGAAATGGAATACATTTAGTTCTCTGCACCTAAGTTCTTAAAAGAGAAACTCTGGATGGAAAGAATTGCACTCAAATAGAGATGGCTCTAGAAATGTCAACTCAACTCCAAGAAGTTGCAGTTACCATTATAGGTAGAGGTCTTGTGCATAACTTACTACATCATTAACTGCTCCTACTTTCTTCCAGGTATCAAAGCAATCTATGAGGTATGGAAACGTGAGAGATCTAATCTTAATTTTGTTTTTTTTAACTGAGTATGTTATGTCCTTAATGATCAACGATCAAGAACCTCGAGGTAATTTTCAGTCAAAGCGTGATATTGAAGTTTTTATTGAATACTCATCAGATGGTGGAGCCTATTGAGCCCATCATATGAGAACTTTGTTCAACACATTATTCACCTTCTTCAAACAAAACCAGTAGAATCTAATAAGAAGCACGGAGATATATAAGAATCCAAGTGAATGAGGAGTTGCGTCTTCTTCTAAAATCGAGTTCTAACACGGGCATTAGCTAATGAATTTTTTACACATACAAAAGATAAGTTGACGGTAATGAGAATGAACAAGAAGCTAGTTTTGAAAAGAAAGCTACTTGAGTAAACATTTAGGTATTGATATTGTTCTAAACATTCCAATCGCGGTTCCTATTATCTATAGCAAAAGCATTGTTGACTATAAGGCAAAAATAAAGCTAATTATAGTTGTACAAGTAACTAATAAAAGGAAAATGAGAACGACAAGCATATCAACTATACATGAAAATAATATCATATATTCTAAGAACATAATAAATTACATAATATGCCCCCTCGAGTGAGTTGGAGCATGGAGAGTAGTGATGCCCAACTTGCGAACATAGGAATGGAATAATTAATGACCAAGTTCTTATGTACAATTATCGGCAACTTGACAAGAAGCAGGCACGTGAATAGGAAGAACAACACTATCGATATATTTCTCGCGAATCAAATGACAATCAATTTTGATGTATTTTGTACGCTCATGAACATTGGATTACGAGTTATATGGAAAGCAGCCTGATTATCGCAATATAAGCGCATTGGACAGAGATGAGCGACTGCCAAATTTCAAGGCAAACAAGTGCATATGTTGTAGAAGCCATTGCCCGATATTCTGCCTATGTTGGCAATATTCTGCCTCTGTAGAAGAGTGAGAGGCCACACTTTGCTTTTTCGCACGCCATGAAATTGGACTATGTATGAATTGAATAACGAAAGCAGTTGTAGAGAGTCCAGTTGTAGAACAACTAACCCACGGAATCTGAATAAGCCATAGTCTAAAAAAAAAGAAAAAAAAAGACCATGTCCATGAGAACTCTTCAAGAAACGAAGGACATGCAAGGCTGCATGATAGTGTGGTTCTCGGGGTTTTTGCATAGACTAACTTAAGATATTCACAGAAAAATCAATGTTTGGATGTGATATAGTTAAATAAATAAGACGACCAATTAATCGAGATAAATGCTAGGATCAAATAGTAGTGTACCCTTATCAGCCATCAATTTGAGATTTTGCTCCATAGGGGTGGAAGTCGGTCGTGCTCCTAAATTTCAAGAATCGGGGAGGATGTCTAGTGGTTCCACGTGAAGATCGAACCACCTTAATCCCCAAAAATTTATTCCATAACTCCAAGATCTTTTTATTTTGAAATGTTTCGCTAGAAAACTTTTAAGATTATTGATAGAGTCAATGTCATTACCTACTACTAAAATATCATCAACATAGACAAGGACTACAGTAAAAGAAGAGTTCGTTGTACGAAATCGGCAAATATTAGAACATAAGACAGCTTAGTGTACCAATTGCGAGATGTCTACCGGAGGTCGTATATAAAATTATGTAACCTATAGACTAGTGTGTCTTCCTTTCCTTGATAGCCAGGCAAAAGATTCATATAAACTTCTTCATCCAATTTGTCATGTAAAAAAGCATTACGAATGTTTGCCAGTTGAAGATGCCAATTTTGAGCGCCGGCAATAGAAATAACACAACACATAATAACTAGTTTTACCATGGGGACAAAAGTGTCATGGTAGTCTAATCCCTAAAATTATGTGTGTCCCTTAGAGACAAGTCGAGCTTTATAGAGTTTTATGGACCCATATGCATGTAACTTTGTTTTGATAACCCATTTGTAGTCGATGGGTTTCTTACCAGGCGGAAGGCGAGTGAGACTCTAAGTGTTATTTGCCTCAAGTGCTTGAAGTTCAAGATTCATAGCATCACGATGTGAATTCTTAGATGGATCATCAAAACTAGGCAATGCTGGAAGAAAAGCGAAATGTTTTGCAGATAGATTTGTAAGAAATATAGTGAGGCAAGGGATAAATCGTACCTGAAGATACTAATGGAGCAGCGAACAACGGGTTGGGTTTGGAGGAAAAGGTACAAAAAACATAATCATGAAGATGAGAAGGGCGAGTGATAGTATGATGGTGGCAAAATGTGGCGGGTTAAGAGGGCGTTGTTGAAGTTGGGTTCGTCGAAATTGTTGAAATTGTGTTAGAAATGGCATTTTCACTGCATGGAGATTGTGACGCATCTTCAATAATATGTGATGGGGAGTGAAATTGGAGGCAAATTATTTAGTTCTCTATAATAATGGAAATATCGTATGGTTCATATTGTTAATTAGAGATAGGTTCAAAGTGCAAGGGTTCAGTGTTTGATAACAAACTAGATAAGCTATTTGGGAAAACATAGTCAACAAAAGTAACATTCGTGATATTATAATTTTTGGTAAATCATAAACTCTATATGCCTTTATGAGTTGATGGATAACTAAGAAAAACACATGAATTAGTACGAGGTTGAAATTTGTCTCTTTGAGATTTTAAGGATTGCTCACAACACAAACATTCAATAACATGCAAGTGCTCATATTTTAGTTCTTTGACAAATAAAACTTAGGAGTTTGTTTTTGCAATACGGAAGACTATGTGAAATTAATAAGATAAACTATTGTTAGATCATATTATCCCAAAAATAAATAAGTAAGTTAGCTTGTAAACATAAACAACGTGCAACAATAAGAATATGAAGGTGCTTACTTATAAGTTATAACACAAGTACTCTCTTGAATAATACCTTGTTGATGAGAAAAAAACTTGAGTGCGCACGCTAAAAATTATTGCCCATTATCTGTACGGACGTGGCAAGTTTTTTGATTAAAATGAGTTGTTACCATTAAAAAATTACATAAACAAGACAATTCATCATATTTGAATTTCATCAAGTATAGCCATGTAACTCTAGAAAAGTCATCAATAATAGTTAGAAAGTAATGTGCTTCTATAGTCAAAGCAGTCTTAGAAAGTAAAGTACTAGAACTAGTAACACATGGAAAACGAAGTCGTGTATATTTTCCTCTCACACAAGCATCACAAATAGAGATTTTATTTGGAACATAAATAAATTTTGGAGTACCAGTAGGTGACGGATGTCCAGGCCTTTGATGCCAAATGTTGAATGGTGTAGAAGATAAAGTGTGTAGGGTTGTGGCTTCTAAAGGCTTGAACTAATATAATTTGTCATGTTGTTCACCCACTCTAGTTAGAGTCTTCGAGTTGAGGTCCTGAAAAACGTAAACGTTAGGATGAAAATGGGAGCACAATTTAAGGATTTGTGAGTTGACTAATAGATAATAAGTTGAATTTTAAATTGAGAACATAGAGTACTTTTTGCAATGAGATAGAAGTAGACAAGGATATTTTACCGACGTAATTTACGGGCACTGAATCACCTCTTGACGGTTTAATATAAGATGAATAAGTATAATTATGTGAGAAAGTGTGGAGGAGAAGAGAAGACATATGATGTGATGCACCACTGTCAATGATCCAAGAATTAGAAGAACTATAACCTGTGAAAGAAGAAGAAATGATACTAGTGAAGTTTCCAGATGGAGGTGTCAGAAGGTCCATAAGTTTCTAGCATTCAGAAGTGAGGCCACGGCCAAGAGAGTCAGCACCGACAAATGATATAGAGCTACCAGTGACAACATTCGTTGTGAGAGTCGGAACCGGTGCCTTGTATTTGCTACTTTCTTTTTTGTCATTGTTCCATCAAGAAGGATACCCAATGATCTCAAAATAATTGGATTGAGTATGACCAGTTTTGTGACATTCTTCATCATTCATAGCACTAAGAGTATTTTGAATCACGTTATTACAAGGGATAGGCAGTAAAGGTTTCAAATATCCTCGTGCTACAATAGCAGTCATCTCCCTAGAGGGTTGTTTGACATGAATAAATCTTTGAGTCTCTTGATGAAGTATTGCAAATCATTTACTTAAAGATGGTAGTGGATCCATAGTCAGAATTTGACTACGAACATGCTGATAGGATTCATTTAGGCCAATCAGAAATTGGAAGATATGTTTTGAACTTTGAAGAGCAAGCATATCTTTTAGAGCACCACAGGTGCATGCTTTGATAGGTAGAAAATAAACCAAATCCTCCCAATATTACTTCAACGTGTTTGAATATTGTATTATAGAGAGTGGGTCTTATTTAAGCATCGAAATATCACGTTTTAGGCGGAATATGTTAGTTATTGAGTTATTGATTTGCTCATAACGGCTTTCCAATTCAGTCCATAACTATGTTGGGGTGTCGCAGTGATTGAGGCTACTATGCAGTGAATTGTCGATCGAATTAAAAGACCAGAGAAGAACCATATCATTACAGCAATCCCCCAAATACGTTGTTGCATTATCATTTCCTGGGCGTTTCATAACACCAATAACAAGGCAATTTTGTTCTTTGCATTCAAAGCTCTCTTGGTTGATTTTTATCAATCAACATAATTATTACCATTCAACATAATGTTTGATAGAAAGACATTAGGATGGTCAGATGTCTAGAAATGTAGAATCTAGAAAGAACAATTTTCTTTTCTGTATTAACCGAATGAATGAATTACAGAGCTGATAGAGTGAAAGTGCAGGGTTTTCTGGAGTCAATGTTAGACGATGCAATGTTAGACGATATTGGGTTAACATTGAGGATAACATTGAAAGCTGAGAGCTTGTGCGAAAACTGCTCTTTAGTTGCCAAAATTAAGTTTTTCCTTTATTCACATATTAACCAAGTTCCACGGTTTAGTTGTTTATGTTTATGTCCAGGAAGGTATCTTTATCATAAGGAAGAGTTTTGGAAGATTCCTTACTTGAAGTTTCCATAATTCAAGCTAAGTTGAATAGTCAACTCACACGGTTTCAAAAGAAGGAAACAAGCTAGCTGTTCTCTGTAACGCGATTCTTTCCAGGATTCTACGAATTGAAGAAGATGTGTTACCTTGTTAAATCGGCAACAATGGAAACACATTCTCAGGAAAGATATGAAGTTCACAAAGAAGGCAAATTTCAACAAGGAAACAACAAGATTTACCAAAACTGTGAACAACACATCTTGGCGTTCAAGACTTAAGAAATCTATAAAAGATGTGAAGTTCATCAAGATGAAGACAAGACAATCGTGCTAAACAATCCAAGAGATTAATCATTCTTTGTATTGTCTTCGTCTTGTTTTGCGAAGTTTCTGTATCAACTGCTTAAGTCTAGTTCATAGAAGTTAAGTAGTTCTTACTTGTCTGCTTCGTTGAGTCCGATCAACACAGAGCGTAAGTGAATTGTTGTGAGGAACGTTTTTGATAAAACCTTTATGGTTATTTGGCCTAAGGCTCGGAAGTTTTTAATAATATTGAAAACTTCTTAAAATTATATCTTCTTGTGTTCTTACTTCCGCTGCACATTATTATTATCAAGAGGAATAAAATAGAGTTAAGGCAATTCCAGCTTAACTCTCAAAAGTGTTGTGTCAATCCACGGTCCAAAATTATCAATTGGCGTCAGAGCCAAACACCGACTACACTGGTGGTTTGGAGGTGATACAACACCATGGACAGTGTCAATCCTAATATCAACAGGATTCCAGTTTTGGATGGCTCCAATTATGCATATTGGAAGATCAGGATGAGGTCTCACATCAAAGCTATTGATATTCGAGCCTGGTAATCCGTGATCAATGGATACTCTCTTCCAACATTACCAAGAGATGGTGAAGGTGATCTAGTTCCAAAACCAGAAGCAGACTGGACAGCAGCAGAGGTAAGTCTCTATAACTCTAATGAAAAAGCTCTTAATGCTATCTTTAGTTGGGTTAATCATCACATGTTCAAGTTAATCCAGAATTGTACAAAAGCCAGACATGCTTGGGATATACTTGAATTACATTGTGAAGGAGATTATGCTGTTAAAGATTCTAAATATAGACAACTGCTTTTGCAATTTGAAAAACTTGAGATGGGTGAAGATGAAAGTGTTGACAATTATTTTGAGAAAATATTTGATATTGCTAACCAATGTGAAAACCTAGGTTTTGCTATGACTAATCAAGAAATGGTTTATAAAGCTATGAGAACATTGTCATCTAAATTTGCTCTCAAGAAAATTTCAATGAGTGAATCTAGAAACCTTGCTAATCTACAGTTTCAAGTCTTGATGAATACTCTTAGAGAATTTGAGATGGAGTTTGCCTCACGACCTAGCAAACATAGGGCTGTTGCTTTAAGAGGTTCAAATCTTGACAATGAAAGTGATGATGATTTTGAAATAATTTCTTCAAATTATGGGAAAATTACTAAGAAGTTCAATAAGTTGAATCTTAAAGGAAAAGGTAAAGAAAAGAACCTTAGTAATAGTTCCCCAGGTTATAAGAAATTACCTCCTAAGTTTGTGAAGTACATGGCATCAAAACCTACTCCTTTAGAAGCTGATAAGTTAAAAGATGTTCAATGTTTTGAATGTAAAGGATATAGTCATATGGCTAATGAATGTGCTAACACTCTTAGAAAAAGAAGAAATTCTCATTGGGTTTGTGTAGATGATTTCAATGAAGATGACTTTAGTTCTGGAGAAGCTGAAAAACAATCAGAAGAGGTTCAAACTGCTGCGCTACTCACTCAGATTGACTGGACGCCAGAAGACTCCTTGAACTGCTTCGGATCTCAATGTTATCCCAACATTCATGATCTAACATCAGAACAGGAGACCTTCTTTGCAGATTAGGATGAATATGATACTGATTCTGAACCTTATCTTGCGTCCTACTTTGATGAATCTAACTTTGATTGTTTTCATGGCACAGTGGATCTAGATGAAGAATATTTCTTTGAAGGTGAAATGTCCCAGGAGGAAATCATTGAAGACCTAAAGTCTATCTACCACGAACTGTTGCTTGAGAATCACAAACTCATCAAGAGCAACAAAAGCTTGAAGGAAGAGATTGGATGCATGAAGGAGATGCTGAAACTGTATGAGAAAGACCTTGACAAAACTGAGGCTGAGCTGAAAGAGGTAAAGGTAAAACTAAATAAAGCTGAACATACCATTGACAAATGGAACTCTTCTACATCTCTGCTTGATGAAGTGCTGAGTATGGGAAATCAAGGTAAAAATGGTTTGGGCTATGTTGAGAAACCTCCCTCTGAAGATGTTAACTCTGCCTATTTGAAAGCTGGTTTTATCAAGGAAAGCAATAACTTGAGTTGTGAAATCCCTTCCAACACTGTGAAAAAAGCCTATTTTTATCTGTCAATATTGTTTTCAACCTGGTCACATTAAGCCTTATTGTAAAAAATATAAAATTGTGATTGAGAAGAAAACAGTAATTAACTGCAATACCAATGTTAGGAGAACCTCTGATCTGAATGTTATCCCAACATTAGGTAACAACGCTGAAGGACATAAAAGTAGAACTTGGATAGAAAAGTTAAAAACTGCTAAGGTTAAAATTGTTTGCAATGTTGTCTTTTCTGTTGTTTACTCTAACCTTGCAGGTAAGTGGTATTTTGACAGTGGGTGTTCAAGGCACATGACTGGAAACATTGACAACCTGAAAGAAGTTATCCCTCTGACTGTTGGAACAGTTACCTATGGAGGAGGCACAAAAGGGAAAATCATTGGAAAAGGAGTATTGGATGTTAAAGGATTTCCACCACTCAAGGATGTGTTGTTGGTTGAAGGATTGAAAGTAAATTTAATTAGCGTAAGTCAACTTTGTGATGATAACTTGCTAGTTACTTTTGATAAAAGTTCATGTGATGTGTTTACTAGTGACAATGTCCGTGTCATGACAGGTACAAGATCAAAGGATAACTGCTATCTTGCTCAAGATGAAGCTGAATGCTACAATGCCAAGGTAGATGAATCTGTCATGTGGCACAAGAAGTTAGGACATGTACACTATAGAAATCTGGAGAAACTACAGAAGTTAGAGGCTGTAAGAGGACTACCTAAGTTGACTAGCCCAGGTAAAATTGTTTGTGAAGACTGCCTGAAAGGTAAACGAACAAAAGTTGTCCATCCACCACTTCAGGTACAGAGTACTAACCCTAGAACTAATAAGTGCTTTGATTTGCTACACATGGATCTCATGGGTCCTATTGAGGTTAGTAGCCTGAATGGTAAGAAGTATGCTTTTGTTATTGTTGATGATTTCTCAAGATATACATGGATTAAGTTTTTGAAAGAAAAATCAGAGACATTCAACACATTCAAGATTTTGCATGCTAATATTAAGAATCTCTATGGTACTTCTGTAGGAAGAATTAGGTTTGACCATGGAAAGGAGTTTGAAAATGTAAGCTTTGCTAATTTCTGTGAATCTAAAGGCATTTTCCATGAGTTTTCAGCACCTAAGACACCTCAGCAAAATGGGATTGCTGAGAGGAAGAATAGAACACTTCAAGAGATGGCTAGAGTTATGTTGAATTCTAAAAACCTATCTAAGAAACTCTGGGCTGAAGCTTTGAATACTGCATGTCATATTAGTAATAGAGTTTATCTTAGACCTGGTACTACTATGACACCTTATGCAATCTTGAAGGGTTCAAAACCAACAGTAGCACACTTTCATGAATTTGGTATTAACTACTATTTGCTAAAAGATAGAGATTATTTGAGCAAATTTGATCCCAAAAGTGAAAAGTGTATATTTGTTGGATATTCTCCTAATAGTGCTGCTTTCAGGGTCTACAATCCAAGATTGCATACTATTCAAGAATCAGTGAATGTCATTTTTGATGATTTAACTGTTTCTACAGGTGCTGAAGAAGTCACTGGTTCAGATGTTACTCCAACATTGGACTCAACATTGAACACATACGCTGGAGATGCTGAACTGGAAACTGGAACAAATGTTGACTTAACACCAGAAGCCCCCAATGTTAGGCCAACATCATTGCTGTCAGATTCTGAAGATGAAGTGGTTCCTGTATCCAGAAGAGATCCCCCTCTTAGAATACAAAGAGATCATCCAGCCTCTCAAGTAATTGGACAAATTACTGAAAGAGTTAGAACACGCAACAAAGAAAGGGTAAATTACAAGGATATGGCTAAGTTGTGTGTTTGCATGTCTTCTTCATGTACTATTGATAATGCATCTTGTTTTGTGTCCTCCATTGAACCTAAGAATGTAACTGAAGCCCTTAAGGATAGTTACTGGATTAATGCCATGCAAGAGGAAGTCTTACAATTCACCAAAAACAGAGTTTGGAATCTAGTACCTAGGCCATCACATGTGAATGTAATAGGTACAAAATGGATTTTCAAAAATAAAACTGATGAGAATGGTGTAATTATGAGGAACAAAGCTAGGTTGGTTGCACAAGGTTATACTCAGGTAGAAGGTATAGATTTTGATGAGACTTTTGCTCCAGTAGCTAGGATAGAATCAATTAGATTACTCCTTGTTATTGCTTGCTGTCTTAGGATTAAACTATACCAAATGGATGTTAAAGGTGCCTTTCTGAATTGTTTAATTGACAAAGAGGTTTATGTAGAACAACCTAAAGGCTTTGCTGATCCTAAACATCCTGACCATGTGTACAAACTTGAAAAGGCTTTGTATGGCTTAAAACAGGCTCCTAGAGCTTGGTATGAGAGGCTAACTGATTTTCTGTTAGGCCTAGGTTTCAATAGAGGAGATGGAGATATAACATTGTTTGTCCTTAGAAAAATCTCTGATATATGCATTGCTCAAATTTATGTGGATGATATTGTATTTGGCTCTACTAACAAGTCTACTTTAGACAAATTTGTTGAGTCTATGACAGGAACATTTGAGATGAGCATGATTGGTGAGCTCAACTACTTTCTGGGACTACAAGTTAAGCAGTTGGAGAATGGTATCTTCCTGAACCAGGAGAAGTATGCAAGGAATCTGGTGAAGAGATTTGAGCTACAAGAGTCCAAGCCTTGCAAAACTCCTATGTCCTCTTCAGTGAAGATAACAAAAGATGGCACTGGCAACAATGTTGACCCAACATTGTACAGATCCATGATTGGTAGTTTGCTATATCTCTCTGCCTCTAGATCTGACATCATGTTTTCAGTATGTGTTTGTGCTGGGTACCAAGCTGAGCCAAGGCAATCTCACTTGATTTCTGTGAAGAGGATTCTTAGATATATCTCTGGAACTTCACCTTTAGGCATTTGGTATTCTTATGACACTAACACTAACTTGGTTGGTTTCAGTGACTCTGACTGGGCAAGTGATGTGGATGACAGGAAATCCACAAGTGGGGGTTGTTTTTATTTGGGGAATAGTTTGGTCTCCTAGTATAGCAAGAAGCAGAACTGTGTATCATTATCAACTGCTGAATCAGAATATGTAGCAGCTGGCAGCTGTGTTACCCAACTTGTGTGGCTCAAACACATGCTTTCAGATTATGGGCTTGATAGTGATACATTTCTCATGTTCTGTGACAATCTAAGTGCCATAAGTATCTCTAGGAATCCTGTCCAACATTCTAGAACTAAGCATATAGACATAAGACATCATTTCCTAAGAGATATGGTAGAGGACAAAGTGATCAACATTGAACATATTGAGACAACTAATCAGCTTGTTGATATGTTTACAAAACCTTTAGATAGTGAGAGATTCTTCAGTTTGAGGAAATCTCTTGGCATGTGCAATATGTGAAAATGTTGAGGAAACCAGCGTTGACATAACACCACTGTCTAGCACTGGTATATTGGTTGTGGTGGAGTAGGTACTCTATTGTTTTCCTTTGTTGAATTCATTTCCTTGTGAGTCTCATTTCATCTGTGTTTTGTCATATTTGGTTTGTGTGGTTGAACTCTTTAATTAACAACTCTTTCTAGTTATTAGTTTCACATCTTTGTTTTGAAAAAGTAATAAAACTCTTTTGTTGTCTGAGGTTGTGATTACCTAACATATGAAGAAGCTGGGGTACACAAAGTTCACTACTTTGATGTATATTCAGTTGTGTCTTATTCATATGGAAGGTGTACAGGACATGTGGAGAAGCTGGGGTTCATGATGTTGACAGCTTCACTATTACTCAGTTGTGCTTATTTACATATTCCTGTTTGTTTGGCCAAGGAACACATGCTGGTGATTCTCTTGAATGCAGGTTGGTAACCAAGTATGCATAAGGAATTGGGGTGTTGGGGTGCATGATAAATGAATTGCCAACATTCAAGGCCTTTGTACTTGCCTAACTTGCTGCTGTTAATGTTTTTATTGGGGTGTGTGGAGTTCAGGCTGCCCTCATTCAGTAGTGACATTAGCTTTGTGTTTAGCAACCTTCAGTTTTGGTTCAGATGAGTTATGAAAATAATATAGATTATTAAAGAGATGTGAACTATGCTGGTTTGAGGGGTTTTTCATAAGTGTTCACCATCTGCATCCTTGACATTACATTGTTGCATTCATGTAGAACTGCATTGCTTTCTTTCTTTCTTGTTGTTGAGTTGTGATGGTCTAGGCTTAGGGGGAGTATAATTCATGTGTTGAGGCATACAATTGGGTGACATACTGCAGGTGACACACTTTTCTGTGACTTTCTCTGCCGTGGAAGTGAATTTTTCCTTGAATTCATAACTCATTATCTCTGTGTGTTTCTTGTTATCTATGTTGCTTACTCATGATTTTGATCTGAACAATATGTCTGAGATGCTCACTTGCTATATTGGTTAAGTTTCAGATGTATTTTTGGATGTATCTCAAGCTCTCACATGAATTTTCCGTGGTGAAGCATGTACCTCCATCTTCGGTTTTGAATGTTATTGAATGTTATCCCAACATTGTGCATAGTCGCAGGTCAACATTGAAAACAGGAACTTATAAGTTTTCAGTTTTTTGAAAACCGCTCTGGTTAACTGTTAATTAAACATCAAAGCATGTGCGCGGGAAACATAGTGGGAAAGTTTTACTTGGTTCAAATTTGGTAACTGCCCATTAACATTCATTCTCTTTCCTTATTCACGGTTATTTCAAAAATCAAAACCCTATTTTCCTTAATTGTGCTTGCGATTTTCATATTTGTGCTTACTTTGCAAAATTTCTCTTGCAACTCTCAAATTCTCTCAATTTTCTCTGCGATTTCTTTCAAAACTTCTTTACTAACAATGGCAAGCAAGTCTCCCATGCAAACTCTTGCAGATGTTGCCCTGGGAAGTGAACCCACTGCCGCATGCACTCGGTCACACACTAGAGGTGTTGCTGCAAAGACAGTTGATGCTCATGTTGCTGCTAAATGGAAGGCTATTCCCTATGTGCGACGAGGGAAGAAGTCCAAATAGGGTGAATCGACCTCCAATGTTGAGCCAACTGCTGATTCAACCACTCCCATCACCAATGAGCCTGAAATTGAGGTAAACACTGCTGAACCCAACCCTGAACTTGATGTTGACTTAACTGTTGAGGGGGAGGGTAGTGGTTCGGTTGAGAAAACTGTGGAAAAATCCATGGACAAGTTTGTGGACAAATTGGTGAGGAAGTGGATTAGGGCTCAAAAGAAAAAGAGTAAGGCTGCAGGGGATAAGTTGAAAACTATGTCTGAAACTGCTAAGACAAGGGCTGAGGCTAGAAAGAGACAGGTGGAGAGGTTAGCCAATAAAAAGGCTGAGAGGAAAGATGAGGAAGAGAAGAAGGTTGTTGCTGCTGCTGAGAGAAAGAGGAAAGGAAAGCAAGTAATGGAAGAGGAAACTGAGGTAGTAGATGTTGAGGATGAAGAGGAAGAAGAGGAGAAAGAAGAGGAGACTGAAGAAGAGCAGGATGTTGCTGCTGATGTTGGGGCAACATCAGGAACAGAGGAGTACACAGATGGGCTATATGTGGTCTATCCTGATGATGAGGGGAGCTACTTTTCTCCTTACTATCTCTCTCAAGAGTTGGAGAAGAAGTGGGATTCCTTCAAAAGAAGGGAGATTCACACTGAAAGAGCTATAGAGATGGCCAGTTTCAAAGAGAACAAGGTGATGGACTTGCTTGAGGCAAGAGGGTTGCAACAATCAGTGATGGAGCTGAGTGACTATGCTCCTGAGATTGTCATGGAGTTCTACCTAAATCTTTCAAAATGGATCAGGGACTACAGATCTCCAAAATTTGGAAAGGCTTGGGTGGGGGGGAGAGTCTTCAACATTGACCCCTACACCATCAACATGATCTGTGGATTCCCTACTACTGATGAATCTGAGGACCCCTACTATGATGATGTGATGGAAGACTTGAATGGAGGGTTGGTTAAAACCTGGAGAGATGCTCTGTCAACCACAAAACTCACCTCCATGAGTGCTATCTTGCACAAGATAGCTTGCTTCAAATGGTTGCCAAGCAAAAATGTCACTGTTTTGACTAAGGAACCAGCAATCTTAGTCTACAAAATCAAAAATGGGCTAGTTGTGAACATGGGGGAGAGGATTGTGAAGTCTATGTCTGAAGTTGCTGGAAGGAAGAATGGCATGCTGCCTTTTCCCTCACTCATCTGCAAAATCCTTAGCAATCAAGGATTGAAGACAAGTGTCACTGTGGGGTGGAGGAAGAATGACACTGAACTGACAATTCTCCCAAGCTACTTGTCTGGATCAAGAGTGAGAGACCTTCCATGGAACCCAAAAGGAGTGGTGAGACCAAGGGCTGAAAAGAAGAAGGCTCAGGAGTTTGCTGGAACTTCAGTGCCTATGTCCAAAGAAGAAGACTACATGGTCATAACCCCTACTTTTGTGGATCATTTGCTGAACTGGTATAGGGGCAGATTGCTGATTGTCAGAGGGAGATTGAGGAAAGAAATGAACACCTCAAAGAGCTGGAGGACATGGTGAGAAATTTGGAGAAACTCTCTTCTTCACGAAAAGGGGGAGAGTAGTTCCAATTTTAAATTTTAGTCTTCTAGTTTATGTTTTGTTTCTATGAACTGCTAATTTCTTTGAACTGCTGGTACATTAATTTCTAATTGGTTTTATTTGATCAAGGGGCTTGTCCTTGATTTTTTTCTTTGGCCTGTAACTCTAAGTACTACTGTTGAACTGCTTTAACTGCTATTACTTATGAAAGTACATTTTGAACTGCTTGTCTTGTTAACCTTCTGTGCAGGAAACTCACTGGTTTCAATGTTGAGGCAACATTGATGAATGTTGAGGTCTGAACATATGTACATATCTGGATGTAGTGTTGACCTTAATGCTTGTCTTAGTTAATTTAACTTTGAATTTGTTTGCTTGTATTGAGGGGGAGCAGTTTAGTAGTTTAATTTGTTTCTTGTTGATTATAACTTTCTGGATATAAGACTTGATTGGAACAGGTGTTGGTTTTGTGAAGAAATGCAAAAAGGGGGAGATTGAAAGTGCAGGGTTTTCTGGAGTCAATGTTAGACGATGCAATGTTAGACGATGTTGGGTTAACATTCAGGATAACATTGAAAGCCGAGAGCTTGTGCGAAAACTGCTCTTTAGTTGCCAAAATTAAGTTTTGCCTTTATTCACATCTTAACCAGGTTCCACGGTTTTAGTTGTTTATGTTTATGTCCAGGAATGTATCTTTATCATAAGGAAGAGCTTTGGAAGATTCCTTACTTGAAGTTTCCATAATTCAAGCTAAGTTGAATAGTCAACTCACACGGTTTCAAAAGAAGGAAACAAGCTAGTTGTTCTCTGCGACGCGATTCTTTCCAGGATTTTGCGAATTGAAGAAGATGTGTTACCTTGTTAAATCGGTAACAATGGAAACACATTCTCAGGAAAGATATGAAGTTCACAAAGAAGGCAAATTTCAACAAGGAAACAACAAGAGTTACCAAAACTGTGAACAACACATCTTGGCGTTCAAGACTCAAGAAATCTATAAAAGATGTGAAGTTCATCAAGATGAAGACAAGACAATCGTGCTAAACAATCCAAGAGATTAATCATTCTTTGTATTGTCTTCGTCTTGTTTTGCGAAGTTTCTGTATCAACTGCTTAAGTCTAGTTCATAGAAGTTAAGTAGTTCTTACTTGTCTGCTTCGTTGATTCCGATCAACAAAGAGCGTGAGTGAATTGTTGTGAGGAACGTTTTTGATAAAACCTTTATGGTTATTTGGCCTACGGCTCGGAAGTTTTTAATAATATTGAAAACTTCTTAAGATTATATCTTCTTGTGTTCTTACTCAGCTGCACATTATTATTATCAAGAAGATCAAAATAGAGTTAAGGCAATTCCAGCTTAACTCTCAAAAGTGTTGTGTCAATCCACGGTCCAAAATTATCATAGAGAAAATATAAATACAGGGAAAGGTTCAGGAGCTGGCAAACAACTGTTGGTGCTAAGATGGGTTCTGTTACAACTGACAACTAATCTATTTACATATTAGTCCCTAGAACTTAACATAATAGTTGATATGTACAGAATTAACAATTTTAAAGTCAATACGCCCCATCAAGTTGGACTGAGGTGTGGATCATTGAGGTGCAATATGGACAGGCAGGATTTGAATTGAGGAGCTGCAAAGGGCTTTGTAAAGACATTTGTTATCTGCTGAGTTCCTGGACAGTGAAGAGGAATAATGAATCCATCTTTGTAAGAATCTCTAACAAGGTGTCAGTCAATTTCCAAGTGTTTAGTTCTCTCATGGAAGATGGGATTGTGAGTTATATGTATTGCAGAATTGTTGTCACATAAGAGAGGAATGGGAGTGGCAACAGAAACCTGCAAGTCAGTGAGGATATAGCATATCCATTTGTGTTCACAAGTGGTGTGTCCTAAGCTTCTGTATTCAACTTCAGTAGAAGGTATGGATATTGTGGTTTGCTTCTTAGTTCTCCAGCTAATCAAGGATTCTCCTAAGAATACACAATATCCAGTCAAGGATCTCCTGGTATCTGGGCAAGAAGCCCAACCAGCATCACAATAAGCTGTGAGGGAGAGAGAGGAATGGGCAGAGAAGTGAAGTCCCAGAGAAGGGTTCCTTTGAGGTAGTGTAGGACAGATAAGGTTGCATTCCAATGCTCTTGAGAAGGAGATTGCATAAACTGACTAAGCTAGTTGACCAAATAACAAATGTCAGGTCTTGTCATGTTTAGATAAATCAATCTCCCGACCAATCTTCTGTATTGGTCAGGCTTATGATGAAGAGGACCATCAGCAATGAACTTGAAACCCTTGGGACCGTGAATGTCAATGGACTTAGCACCCCAAAAGTCCAGCATCCTGTATATTTCAAGTATATATTTCCTCTGATTAACATGAAGCCCAGTGGAGGATCTGAAAATCTCCAACCCCGAGAAGTATTTAACTTCACCAATATCTTTGATAGTGAACATAGAGTGGAGGTGAGCTTTGATAGACTTGATGAGTGACATGTTTGGTCCTGCAACTAACACATCATCAACATACACAAGTAGAGCAACAAATTGAGAGCCAGAACCCTTTGTGAATAAGCAGTCATCAGCTTTAGATTGATTGAATCCATAAGCAAGTAGACATTTAGTGAACTCCAAGTTCCACAGTCTAGAGGCCTGTTTGAGCCCATATAAGGACTTGTTCAGCTTACAAACTTAACCAGGTTTTTCTTTTGAATAACCAAGAGGAGGCTTGAGATAAATCTCCTCATCCAAGAACCCATGCATAAATGCATTATTAATATCCAACTGGTGAATAAACCAATTGTAGTGGGTGTTAACAGCAAGTAATATTCTCACAGTAACTAGCTTTACTACTAGGGAAAAGCTATCTATATAGTCAAGTCCAAAGGTCTGGTTGTATCCCTTAGCAACCAGTCTTGCCTTATGTCTATCAATTGAACCATCTGGTTTTAGTTTCAGTTTATAGACCCATTTAGATCCAATGGGGTGCTTATCAGGTGGTAGGTCAACAAGATACCATGTGTCATTCTCGTCCAAAGCTGTAAGTAAGCTCATTCTCGTCCATGGCAGTAATCTAGTGTGGATCAGTGTTAGCTTCTTTGAATGATTGAGGTTCTGTATGTAAGCTCATGTTTGCCAGGAAACCGACATGAGAAGGGGATAGTTGAGGATTTATAGTATAAGGAAAGGTAGGGGTATATGAAGAGATATTTGGGAGAGAAGGTGGGGTGTTAGTGAGAGGGTCAGTAGCACAGTTAAGGAGGAAATCCTTTAAATAAGCAGGTTTATGACAGTGTCTGGTACTTCTTCTCAGTATTGGAGAAGTGTGAATGAAAGAGTTATCCGTGTCAGAATTGGTGTGAGGTATGATAGGTGAAGGGGGAGAAGGAATAGTATTAGGAGTAGCAAGAGGATTGTCCAGGAGTGTATCATCAAGGGCAAGTGGTAGCGGAGTAGGTACAGGTTCAGCAGTGAAAGAGGAGAAAGGAAAATGTGATTCATGAAAAATCACATCTCTGCTTGTGACTATTTTCTAATCATGAAACATGTAGATCGTGTATGCTTTCTGTCCAGGTACACAACCAAGAAAGCATCCTTTATAACCTATGGGTTCTAATTTATCTTTGTGTGGTTTAGTAGTCCCAGTAAAAACCAGACAACCAAAAACTCTCAGAGTTGACATATCAGGTTCTTTAGAGTGTAGTAACTGATATGGAGTGGACCAGTTGAGGAGCTTGCTAGGGGTTATGTTGATTAGATAAGTTGCCATGAGAAGTGCATATCCCCAAAAGAATGCAGGCATATCAGCTTGATATAATAAGGCTCTAGTCACTTGAAGTAGATGCATGTGTTTTCTTTCAACAACCCCATTATGTTGGGGTGTATAAGGACAGGATTTTGTATAGATAATCCCAAGCTCACTGAATAAAGATTGACAAACCAAGTTGGTAAAGTCCGATCCATTGTCTGTTCTCATAAATAAAACATTGGTGGTAAATTGTGTTTTAATCATAGCAAAGAAATGTTTCAAGGTACCAGCAACAAGAGTTTTATTTCTGAGCAAAAATGTCCAAGTAGATCTTGTGAAGTCGTCTACAATAGTCAGCACATAATGTGCATTACCAGCAGTATCTACTCTGTATGGACCCCATAGGTCAACATGAAGTAAGGCAAAAGCTCTATTTGTACAAGTAGTACTGTTAGGAAAAGAAATCCTATGAAACTTAGCTTTATTGCAGACATTGCAAGCCCTGAGATGATGTGCTGGGAATGTAGAAACTGCCTGGATATGTGCTTCAAAGTGTCAAGAGAAGCATGTCCCGTTCTTCTATGAGTAAGCTCCAAGTCAGCACCAGAATCCTTAGTAGAGGTGTGACATGAGATATAAGCAGATGAAGAGCTTGTTGGATCTAGGAGATAGAGATGACCAACTAGCTTGCCCTCTGCAATGACTTTATCAGTCACAAGGTCCTGCACCAAGCAACCAGTTGGTAGGAAAATGAATGTCAAATTAGAATCTCTACTCCACTTAGAGATAGATATTAAATTGAACCTAAAATCAGGAACAAGCAATGCATTTTGCAAACTAATGTTTGAAGTAAGAGCTACTGGGCCAATTTGTTTAACCCATTTAAAAGAACCATCAGGTAGGAATATGGTAGTAGGTTTAGTAACATCAGAAGCTTGACTCAAATATGAAGCATCTATGATCATGTGACTAGAGGCTCATGTATCAAGTATCCAGCTACTAGAAGACAGTAAGTTGGGAGCAGTAGAGGATACAGTGTTTGTACCAGGAAAGTCTCCAAAGTGAGCTAAGTTCACTTGATTGGAGTCATTTCCAGAACCCATGGAATGTTGATTCATCATAGTCTTCATAAACCTGTAAAATTCTTGTTGAAAATTATCAGTGTGTGGAGCAGAAGATGTAGCAATAAAATCAAGGTTAGAGTCATGTGTCCTTGTGGAGTGTTGTTGCCCAACCTCCACTGCATTTGCAAAAGCCTTACCACTGGAGTTGTTACCATATTGTGAGCCTCTCTTGTCCTTCAAATCCTTATACTAATCAGGTATCCCAACCAACTTAAAACAAGTCTCCTTAGTGTGACCATTTGCTTTGCAAAATTCACAAACTATGTCATTCTTAAGCTTCTTAAAATCCTTAGGGTTGTAAGTAGATTGTTGATATTGAGGTTTAGAGACAGGTTGCTTAGCAAATATTGCAGAATGTTCAACTGGATTAGCCATAGATATTTGTATCTCCTTTTGCTTCTCAGCCCTCAATACTATAGAATATGCCTTTTCCACCAAAGGAAGTGGATCCATTCCAAGGATCTAACTCCTCACACTATCAAGTTCATCATTCAATCCCATTAGGAATTCCATCAGCCTAGTGAGTGAGTGAAATTTCAAGGATTGGTGTGCTAATTGGCAAGTACAAATGTGTGCAGCAGCACAGTGATAGTTGATTAAAGGCACTAAGCATGTGTGTTCATCCCAAAGCTTTTTCAGGCGAGTATAGTAAGCAGAAATACTGAGTGGTGACTATGAAATTGAAGCTACCTCTCTCTGGAGTTGATAGAGGCACGGTCCATTACTCAGTCCATAGAGCTCCTCCAGCTGTTTCCACAAATTGAATGCCGAAGTGGTGAACAGAAAGGCATCGGAGATCTCGTCGAAAATTGATCGGAGAATCCACGACGCAACCAGACAGTCAACTCGCTCCCATTCATCATAGTCCTCATGAGTTAGACCTGGTCATCGTTTCATACCGTTGATAAAACCGAGCTTGTATCGCGCACCGAGAGCAAGCTTCATCGCGCGGTTCTATGGCAGATAATTGGCGATTCTGGTGAGCGGTGTTGAGGTGAGAGGACAACAGAAGTTCTTATTGTTG
This sequence comes from Linaria vulgaris, assembly GCA_948329865.1. Taxonomy (NCBI): domain Eukaryota; kingdom Viridiplantae; phylum Streptophyta; class Magnoliopsida; order Lamiales; family Plantaginaceae; genus Linaria; species Linaria vulgaris. The sequence goes on along the minus strand of OX415249.1, from coordinate 53,192,687 downwards.
TATAAGTGTAACACACCACCAGATCTGGTGTTGCGAGAAGTAGTAGGTGTTGATTGCGTTGATTGTGTTGACTCAACCGTAGATTCAGGACTCGTCATCGGAAAAGGCGGAATTCGACGGTGAACGCACTAAAAAAGGTGATCGGAGTATCAATTGGTTGCAGTAAACCGAAAATTGGAGCTACAGTAAGCTTAACAATGGCGGAAACGTGAAGAACGAACCATTAGCAAATGATACCATGTAGAAACGTAGAATCTAGAGAGAAGAATTTTCTTTTCTGTATTAACCGAATGAATGAATTACAGAGCTAAGAGAGAGAAAATATAAATACATGGAAGGGTTTATGAGCTGGCAAAGAACCGTTGGTGCTGAGGGTTCTGTTACAACTGATAACTAATATATTTACATATTAGTCCCTAGAACTTAACATAATAGCTGATAGGTACAGAATTAACAATTATAAAGTCAATAAGATGCTTGAAGAAAATAAAGAGATGAAATATATGTGAGAGATCTGATTATAGAAGAAGTGGTATCATCGGTTCTAGTCATGATAGAAGAGAGGTTAGAAGTGGTATCATCGGTTTTAGTCATGATAGAAGAGAAGATAAAATTCCAAGACACCTAAGTGCTCAAGTACAATGAAAAGAAAGCTACTAGAGTAAACAATCTTTTTTTTTAGAGTAAACTAGAGTAAACATTTATGTATGGATATTGTTCTGAATATTAACATGGTGGTTCTTATTATATATAGCAAAAGGATTGCTGGTTAGAAGGCAAAAATAAAGCTATGTATAGTTGTACAATGTCCTAAAATTAAAATGAGAAAGACATGCATATCATTTACACATAAAAATAATATCATTTATTCAAAGACAATAATTTACGTGATAAGTTTGGAATATATTCATGCAGAAAGAAAATCCTCGTCGCAAGTTCAATTAATCTCCGTGAACTTGTGAATGTATAAAAACTCTGGATCTCTCCAAAAAGTGATATGTTCCGTTTGTTTTACATATCCGATTGAACCTAAAAAGTCTTCGTTGAAATGTATTATTATGAATTACAACTTTTCTTGTAGTGATTCTGTTCGTTATGCTAAAACACTAAATTAATCCCACACAATAAACCTTCAATTTTTTCGTGTAACATTGTCATTCGGCTCAAATTTCAGAGAGTAATTCCTGAAAACGCTAGTAGGAGCATTCAGATAAAATACAACAAACAAAAAAGGAGAAGGGAACTGAAACCAGAGTAACAAAGTAAAGAACTTTATTCCTTCAATCACTCGGAATAATTCGGAGATAATAATGTTTGCTTTACAGCAGAGTAATTCTCCTCATTAGTTACTTGTTCGTAATAAACCTAAGAAACGTAGGGGGAACCATCACTCTGTTTTCAACCTTCGAGTCTCTCCTTCAGTATTCTCATTCCCATGTACCTGTAACGTACCCACAGAATAATTGTAAGCACAGATACCGTCACTAGAATACATAATTAAAGAAAGAAAACAAAAGAAAAAAAACCATTATGTCACCAAAGAGGAATTCATATAATAATTTCCATAATGGCATCTACATGACTACATTCTTTAATGTTTGGCTTAACTGCATAAACTTTTTTTTTCCCGAAAGTTGAATAATTACTTTACAGTGATGAAGGTAATGTGCAATATTTCCCTATCTTTTATCTGTGAATAACATTAATGTAATATTAAATGCAATATAATTATTTCAAAAAATGAGAACTTTATGTAATCAAACAAAACTTAGTGTAGTATAAACATAATTCAAGTTGCTATATGTTTTGAAGGCATGCATACCTCCCTAACATCATAACGGTAGCCTGAGGATTAGTCCCTGGTGAGTAAGTAAAAGTGGAGCCATCGACAACGCGCAAAGCTTCCACACCAAGCACCCTATAATCGGTATCAACCACTTTTCCAACTTGACAGCCTCCATGATAGTGCCATATGGTCATCACCGTGTCCTTGCAAAATTGCTCCAAAGACGTGGAGACGTTGGCATGCTTTGGCAGAAGGTTCACCGGTGCATTGGCAGTCATGTTGAGGAGTATAGGCAGTGAAAGATAGTCATATCTGAACTCAGTGAATGCCTTTGATTCTATCACAGCTTCAATGACTTTAAGGCCTTCCACACATCTTTCCAAGTCTTGTGGCTCCTTGAAGTAGTTAAATGTCACTGATGGATTGTCATTTGGATTCTTGCTTCTCAGCTCTAAGTGGCCTGTCGACATCGGGCCCATTATCTTTTCTAGTATGAATCCACCCCGGAAAGCCGCAGGCTCCAAGTCTTTCATGGACTCAATTGCTCGGGCGAGGGCTTCTGGGGTTCTCTGTTTCGGGGGAACTGTTGAGAGTTGTCCAATCTGCACATTAATGAGTTTTTATAACAATAAGCATTAGTTTATGAAATGGAAAGCATGTTGCCATAATTGTAAGTCTGTTTTCTGCTTTCTTTTACATTCTATGATATATATTATGGTACATATCATAACGTACAAGGGCCTAAATTGGCCCAATGAGACTCAGGCTACAACTAGATGACACGAACTCGTGCGTTAACTAATGTGTTTGAAACGTTTTGTAGCATGTAAGGGAGTCCGTGAGATTATTCCAAGGTTCGGTACAAATCACATAAAGTAAGCTATAAGTGTAAAGGGTACATAAGTCTTATAATAATAAGCTCTCTTGTAGTTTTTGTACATAATTTATTAATTGCATTTCAATTTCAAAAATGTAAGTTACCTTAGGAGAAAACATTCCGAAATCAGATGGAGGAACACCGCCAAAGTTTTCCCCACTAGCGGCTTCAATGTAGCTTCCAAAGTGAGTTATCCCGACCACCTGAATCAATGAAACCTCGACCGGATTTGGAGACGGAACAAAGATGGCGTTCATCGGGTTGTCCGACATGCCTTGACCCACCAAAGGCTGGTCTACAACAACTGTGATATTGTGGGCCTTGAGGTGGTCTGATGGGCCGATACCACTCAACATTAACATCTGAGGGCTTCCAAGTGCCCCTGCTGATACTATAATCTCATTCTTTGATCCTGGTTTTAAGTACGCTAGATGCTTCTTTCCTGAAGCATCTCTAAACGCTACTCCATGGGCAGCTGGCCTCTTCTTCCCTGTTAATTTAAACCAATATAAAGTAGATTCATCCTCAGAAAAATTAATATGTATATATATAAACAGTTTAATAAAGAAAAATCAATATCATTTTATCCTCAAAAAGGTTAATATATAGTTTTAGTTTTTTTTTCAATTTTAGAAAACAAAAAAGGAAACGACACATCGCGTTTATTTACAAAGAGTATACAACGAGTTTTCACGTGATTTTCATTATCAGTAGTGAGTACCTAATCATAAGTAATTACATCAAACCACGAAAAATCAAGCTTCCTGTAATAGTAGCATGATAAGTCTATCATGGATCCCTCTCCTTGATTACAGCCATTACATAAATGGAAACTATCCTCAATGATATTTCATTAATAATAGTCAATATCCTTTTGTATATAACTGAATCTCTACTTGTGAAATGTAATATTCTGTACAACTTATATTGATTAGCTTTCCTTGTTAGTTTAGAGTAGTTGTACTATATAAAGGTACTGTATTGTGTTCAATAACATAATGAAAATTAATCTCATTTTGTCTTTGAGTTAAACTCTTTATGGTACCAGAGCCCTAGGCTCCTCCCTTCCTTGCCTCCCCTCATTTTCATTCAACATCCATATCAAACATGACTGAATCTAGTGAAGTCAGTGTTATGTCAAGTAACACAACCACTGGTCCAATTCAAAACTCTCCTCAAGTGGTTTCAATCAACACAGCCACACTAATTCCTCACAAACTTTCTAAAGGCGGAAACTATTCTATGTGGAGCTCACAAATGACTAATCTGTTTCTTGGATATGATCTCATGGGATTCATAGACGGAACTCGTCCATGTCCACCGGTTGCAGCCCCAGAATACAAGGCATGGGTTCGTCAAGACAAACTCGTACTTCTTGCGATCCAAACGGCCGTAAGCGGACCAGCAGCCCCTCTTGTCTCTCGCTGCCAAAACGCCAATGAAGCGTGGTGCAAACTGAGAACTGCATATGCTAACAGATCCAACACTCGCAGAATTGGTCTTATTGATTCTCTTACTAAGGTTAGTCAAGAAGGGAGAAGCATTTCTGATTTTATGCAATCAATAAAAGATATAATTGATGATCTTGCTGTAATTGGTCATGAAGTAAGTGATGGAGAAATTGTTGTCCATACACTAAATGGACTTACAGATGACTATAAAGAAATCAAAGCTGCCTTGCGCGCAAGAGAGTCTCCAATCTCGTTTGAAGAGTTGGTTGAAAAGTTGCTGGATTATGAAACCACCCTCAGACGATCAAACTTATCAAAGGATGAATCATCTATCACTGCTCAGTACTCTCAGAAGCAACATAACAAGAAAGGAGGTAAAGACAATCACTTCAATGGCAACCAAAGGCAACCGAGTTTTGGAATTAACAATAATGATCAGTTCCAAAATCAGTGGAATAACAACAATCAGTTTAGGCAAAACTTCAATGGAAGCCGTGGAAATCAGCAAATTTCTTATGGAAATAGGGGGAATCGCAATTTCAAACCAACCTTCAACGAAAATCAACCTCGAGTAGTTTGTCAACTATGTGACAAACCTGGTCATGTTGCGAAAGTATGCCGATCGCGCCCTAGACCACAAGCCAATTTTTCATCACAAGAAACCCCTGTCAATAAATCAAGTTGGATAGTCGACTCAGGAGCATCTCATCACATGACGTCCGACTTGCAAAACTTGTCGATCCATTCCGAATATGGCGGTAATGAAGATATCATGGTCGGCGATGGTAATAATATTCCTATTACTCACACAGGAACTGCCACTCTTAATTCTTATGACTCCACTTTTCAACTTAATAATGTTTTGTGTGCTCCCAGCATTAAGAAAAATCTTTTATCTGTGTCTCAGTTTTGCTCTCATAACAACACCTCTATTGAATTCTTTCCTGATTTCTTTCTTGTGAAGGATCTAACTACGGGGGCATCCTTGGTCCGAGGCCGGAGTAAAGGAAACGTGTACGAGTGGCCAAGTCCAGTGAGCAAACAACAATCCTTGAAAACACACTTGGCTCTCTCAACAAATATGTCCAGCCGACACCCTTCGACCATCAATATGTGGCACAGTCGACTCGGTCATCCATCTTCAAAAATTCTTCACCAGATTATTGCTACTCACAAATTACCACTTTCTAAGAATATTTCTACTTCTACTTTCTGCAATGCTTGTCTATGTAATAAAAGCCACAAACTTCCATTTGGAATTTCCTCAATAAAGTGCTCTAGACCTTTAGAAGTTCTGTATATGGATGTTTGGGGACCTGCTCCTCTACTCTCTTTAGAAAAATTCCGTTACTACGTTATATTTGTTGACTACTTCACAAAATATACTTGGCTTTACCCGATTAAACAAAAATCTGATGTCACTTCTGTGTTTGAACGGTTTAAATCTCTCACCGAACGATATTTTTCTTCAACAATTCAAACTGTCTATACAGATGGAAGTGGTGAAGCCACATGTCTAGGCCACCTTCTCTCTCGAAGTGGAATACAACATCTTAAATCCCCTCCTCACACTCCTGAACATGTTGGCATCGCCGAGCGAAAACATCGCCATATTGTCGAAACGGCTCTCTCTTTACTTCACCATGCTTTTGTTCCTCTCAAGTATTGGTCCTTTGCTTTTCAAACTGCAGTATACCTAATTAATAGAATGCCATCCTCAGTTACTCGACAACAATCTCCGTTCTATACTCTCTTCAAGCAAACACCTAACTACTTGTCACTAAAAGTATTTGGGTGTTTGTGCTATCCGTGGTTACGACCATACACATCACATAAACTTGAGCCTCGATCTCGCCCATGTGTGTTTATTGGTTACTCAATCCCTCACCACGCCTATCTTTGTCTCGATCCATCAACTGAGAAAATCTACACCTCTCGACATGTGGTTTTTGTAGAACAAGAATTACCATTTTATAATAATTCTTCAAAAACACCACCTCATGCTTCTTCTCAAAACTTGACTCATACTTATCCAACCTCAAGTTTAGGAGCTCAATCTGTTTATGATCAGCCATCAACTTCTGTTCCAGTTTCACAAAATCCCCCACAACCTACTGCTCCACCACAACCCATTGATCATCATAATTCTTGTGGTGGATCACATTTGTGCAGATCTGAAGCTGCCATGTTACCTGCCACTACTACCACCAATCCTACTACTGTAGCTGCTCACTCACCCGCCACCCCCACGGGATCCTCCTCTACGCCTCAACCAATGGATGTCCCAGATTCATCACAGGTTAGTACCCCTGAATCTGTTCCCTTATCATCTCCTCCCCATGTCGTTAATCATCATCCTTATAACACTCGACTACGTAATAACATTATCAAGCCAAAACAAATACTTAATCTCCAGGCCACCAAAATCTCCCCAGATATTGAACCATCAACATTTAAGCAAGCACAAAAGCATCAAGCATGGCGCCAAGCCATGCATGACGAATATCAAGCCTTAATCTCTAACCAAACATGGTCCCTTGTTCCTCAAACTCATACACAAAATGTTATTGGTTGTAAGTGGGTCTATAGAATAAAGAGGCATCCTAATGGCGCTATTGCACGGTATAAGGCTCGATTAGTGGCCAAAGGATTCCAGCAACGAACCGGAGTCGATTTTTGTGAAACATATAGCCCTGTTGTTAAACCCGCAACCATTCGTTTATTACTTACTCTCGCTCTTACTAACGGTTGGCTTATTCGCCAACTTGATGTAAATAATGCATTCTTGCAGGGATCCTTATCCGAAGAAGTGTTCATGGAACAACCCCAAGGCTTCACCAATGTTCATTATCCGCATCATGTATGCAAGCTGAATAAAGCTATATATGGACTTCGTCAAGCTCCGCGGGCATGGTATAATGAGCTTCGTCAATTTCTCATTTCTAAAGGCTTCAAGAATTCTTTTTCCGATACTTCATTATTCATGCGCCACTCCTCAATTTCAACTATTTATCTCCTGGTCTACGTTGATGACATCATCGTTACGGGTTCTTCCAATTCTGATGTGCTTGCATTCATTACTGCTCTTGCCGAAAGATTTTCCATCAAGGATCTTGGTAGACTTTCGTATTTTCTTGGAGTTGAAGCTCACTTTACCACTGGCGGCTTATTCTTATCTCAGAAGAATTATATTCGTGACATCTTGAATCGTGTTAATATGATCGACGCAAAATCTGTCTCTACTCCAGTTGCTACTACGGGTGTTCTCAAGCTCTCTGATGGCTCCGCTCCAGCAGATGCTACACTTTATCGTCAAGTTATTGGGTCTTTACAATATCTCTCTTTAACTCGGCCAGATGTTTCTTTTGCTATCAATAAGTTATCCCAGTTTATGCATTGTCCTTCTGCTCTTCATTGGTCTGCTGTTAAAAGATTGTTGCGGTATTTGGTTGGAACACTTGATTACGGTTTAATGCTTAATAAAAATTCTCCTCTCACACTTCATGCATTTGCTGATGCCGACTGGGCAGGGGACCCCAATGATCGCACTTCGACATCAGCATATGTTGTGTTTCTTGGGTCGAACCCCATCTCTTGGAGTTCCAAAAAGCAGAAGACCGTTGCTCGATCCTCCACAGAGGCGGAATACAGGGCTATCGCATCCGCTGCTGCTGAACTTAATTGGTTAACCAATCTCATTAACGAGCTACGCGTTCCTATCTCACATGTTCCAGTCATCTATTGCGATAACTTGAGTGCTACATATGTTTGTGCAAATCCGGTTTTCCATTCTCGGATGAAACACATTGCCATAGACTTCCATTTTGTTCGGGATCAAGTAGCAAACTCTCGCTTGCGTGTTACTCATGTTCATACGTCTGATCAGCTAGCTGATTCACTTACCAAACCTCTTCCTCGTCACTCATTCTTCCATCATCGGTCCAAGATTGGAGTCCTGAACGGACAGTCCATCTTGCGGGGGCATGATAAGTCTATCATGGATCCCTCTCCTTGATTACAGCCATTACATACATGGAAACTATCCTCAATGATATTTCATTAATAATAGTCAATATCCTTTTGTATATAACTGAATCTCTACTTGTGAAATGTAATATTCTGTACAACTTATATTGATTAGCTTTCCTTGTTAGTTTAGAGTAGTTGTACTATATAAAGGTACTGTATTGTGTTCAATAACATAATGAAAATTAATCTCATTTTGTCTTTGAGTTAAACTCTTTATAGCAAAGATATTAAGACCCTTTTGACAAAAAACAACAAAAAAAAAACCCTATATCCTATCAAGATTAATTTTCCAACACTGTCGATTATTTGGTTTGTTGCAATATTAGAGTTTTCTGTTGCTTGTCAAAATCACATTTGACTCGTCATATTAAATGTTAAAGATGAGATATATATTTCTTAACAACTTTTGGGGGTGTGCACACGCGCATTTCAACTTCTCTTACACCTTAGTAACTAGTAAGACAATAGTCCAAATAAAGTGCTACTAGCCGAGCAGTCAGAAAACCTTGTAACACATAATAAGAAAGATACAAGCACACAAAATAGTTTATATATATATATATATATATATATATTGAGACCCATATGCACGCCATATATATGTATACGTACCTTGGATTCTAAACAAGATTTTATGAACAGGGGCATGTAAGAAGACAGTAAGTCCCTTTGGATCGGCGTACTCCAATAAATCCGCAGCCGTGTGTCGTTGGCCTTCGTGATCGAAAATGGTGCCACCAACCTTAGTCCCATACAAATGATCATAAGTAAAACCATTATCAGGATGGACACCCGCCTCCAACAACCCGGCCTTCACCGCTGACTGCCACTGCTTCATTGGGGGCTCGAAAGCCACTACCTTCTCCACCCACCTATACGACTCGTTCACATTCAACCCGTCCCATCCAACGCTGTCCACGTAGCCCGTGGCTGCACGTGTGTAAAACCCCGCGTTGAGGCAGCTCCCTCCTCCCAGCACGCGAGCACGAGCGTTTATTACCCCGTCTTCTGATATAAAACGTTGCGAAGGCGAGGAAGGAGATAAGTCCCCCATGGCCTTACCGAATGCGGCAAGGTCAGTTATGTCGGGGTTCCCGTACGGACTTCCGCCCCGCTCGAGGAGGAGGACGCTCGAGTTGTGGGACAGCGTCGCAGCCATTGGGCAACCCGCCGTGCCGCCCCCCACGATGATGTAATCGTAGTATGATATCGCCGGAGCTAATGTCGCTTCTTGCAGAAAACTATAGTTTGGAGCTACGTACGGACATACAAGAGAGAATTATTAGTTATTACATTAAGCAGTAAAAAGTTGAGAAACAATTAATTAATTAACTTCTTTAATTTTTGTTTTTGTAAATTTAATTTGACCAGGGGAGGAGTGTTGCTGTTTTCGTACGAGAATTAGGTGGAGTGATGTTTGTCGAATTAAATATATATGTGTGTGTGTGTGTGTTCAGCGGTAATGAAAAGGGACCCCTAAGGTCCTTTTTATGTCCAGAATAGCCAGGCCACCTCCATTAATTATCGGTCACATGCGGTTTGATGATCTATCCAACATGCACAATTATTATTGAGCAAGAAACTAGCTTGTATGAATTAATCAAATATACAACATTCAACAATTTAAAATATATATTCATAAAGTTACCGCCTGAGTTGTTATAGTTTAGGCGCTAATTTGACCTCAAATAAGCTATTGAGTGGTGTTTGCAAACTCTTAAAAAAAATAACAATCAGTTTTTTTATTTCAAAAAAGTACTTTTAGGGTGTTTGGTTGATAATCTATAATTATAAAAGTACTTTTTTAAGTCAAAAATACCCAAAAAATTGGTACTTCCCTGCTTTTAGCTTGTACTTAATTATTTATTATAATTAAAATTAAAATCTAAAGTACTATTTTGTCCTCACATAGCCTTATGATCTGGAACTTTCTTTCCCACATCTTCATTGAATTGAGTTGCATGAATTTGTATTCACAAATATCCCCAAGACTACTTCTATTTATTTGGACAAAATTCAAATTAACAAAAGTCTCATTAGTTAAAATATTAAGGTATAAATAAGTAAACCAATCCATCAAATAATTTAAATACGAACCTAGCTATACTAATATATAAAAGTCTAACTATCCGTGAAATAAAATAAAAAGAAAGTCCCAATCTTTATACATATAAAAAAGTTGTTCACGGTGGATTAGTTTAGTTATATTAAATGTAATTTTTTCTTGTTTTGGTTATATTAAATTGTAATCTTTACAAAATTAAATAAATATAAGGTGTTAATTGAGGGTATTATAGTCAATTTGTAGAAAAATCTAAAAATCACTTTTTCTTTCAAAACACTCCACGGTAGCTTTTTCTTGAACTTTTAGCTATATTTCTAAACAGTACCGCCAATTTGTGATTTAAAAATTTTTCTACAACTCCTGCTTAGATTATGAGTTTCTGCTTATAGACAAGAGTTTGCAAACACCACCATAGCATTACTGATATATCATCATAATCACAGGTTTATAAAAGTGATCAATCGTTTGTGTATTTTTATGATGCTGATTGAGTCAGAATGAAAATATACATACATCCATTGCACTGAAAAACTGAATAAGCTCTTCACTGAGCTAATACCTCGATCTCAATTGCACCGACAATATCAAGATCTGAATAATATATAGTTCTTAATATTTTCGACGAATTAATATACTACGGAACTTTCTTTAACGAAACGATTAACTATATATCTTTATATATATACCAGTAAATACTTCGAAAGTAAAATAAAACGTAAACAAACAAAATAACCCATCTATTGAGTAGTTCTATTGAATAGCATTCATTCCCAAAAAGAGTGACCTTTAATTCTCGGAGAGGAGCTCAAAGTTAAAAGTAATATTGATGTCCTTAATTGAGGGGGAAAATGACATATGCAGCAAATCAAAAATTGTGATTCAGAAACTGCGCTATATATGATCAGAAAGCTAAGAAAAACTCGAAAAAGGTAAGAGAGTGCTGACAGTACCTTTCTCTGAGAAACAGAAGCCATGGAAATACAGTATTATTCCAGCAAATGCAACACAAAATAATCTCTCTATACCAAAAGCCATTTTCATATATAATTGCACAGGTGTTAATGCTGCTTCAAATTGTGAATATATATAATGTAGGATATGAATTCGGTTTAGGCTTGTGGATAAAAATGAAACACGTTCTAATCTCTTATAAAGAGTTGAGGTACTGCATGTAAGTAATTTTTCAAGGGCCAACTATTTCGAAGGCTAAAAGTTTTGGAAGTAAAAAGATTCTTTTGAGAAAATGTCTGAAAATGTACACAACGTGTGAGAAGTTGCAGCTGGTAAGTTCTGAATTTAATAAATTGATGCAAGAGAAAAGAGGTAGGAAGCCAACTAATTCCAATTAATGCAGGAAAATAGCTCTAAACAGTTGTTTCGGTATACATGCACATTTATGGGCAGATGTCGTGACGTTCTGGATGATGACCGTACCGTCGGGGCAGTAATCAGAATTGCACAATTGTAATTAAGAAAACAGTTGAGCATATTTTGATATACATATATAATGTGGTCTGATTTCGTGTGGGTTACAATACACCGAAAATGCATTATAAATGACCTGAAATAAACCCAAGGAATGGGATCAAATTTTTTCGGAACACCTACGACATGTAAATGAGCCTAAAATGACTAAAGTAGCCTCCAATGGTCGAATTTGGGAACAATCGAACAGGAGACAGTTCGATGCTGAAACAACTCTCGAACTTGGGATCAATCGAACCGTGAGCGGTTCAATGATGTAACTCTCGAACACGTCTGACGGGTTGATAACAATTGAACACTGGAGCTAGACAGTCGAACTCGATAACAGTCGAACAGTCAAATGGGCTGGTTCGATCGATGTATGGTTGGTGAACAGTAATTAATTTGTGGCGTGAATCTCAGGTAGCGGGGTATTTATAGATCTCGAATTACGGGACCCACTCCGCGAGCGAGCAGTATGAATCGAACGGAGACGTTCAATTGTCTCAAAAGAGTCGAACCGCCTTGGTTCGATTCTTCTCTATTTGGGCTTTGAACGGGGCAGGCCGGCCCAGTTCATTTTTGGGCCACCTAAAACACCCCATCATATAGTCGCACCCCCCCCCCAATTTGAGAGACGGGCTTGACTCAAGAGCGGGTGCCAAATTTTATAGCGGTTGTTGTTGTCATGGAATTGGACTTCGTTCTGTTTCAAAATATCCCCCCTCCCCTCCCTATTTGGGAGCCGCAATACGGAGGATCGGTTGCCAAATAGAAATAATCTGCTTCAAGATGTGCCCCCGATTTGGGAGCCGTAATTTGGAGGATCGGTTGCCAAACAAATATATATATGGCATCAGAATATGCCTCCAAGTTAAGAGTCGTAATTCGAAGAATCGGATCCCTTCGCTGGTTTTAAATTTGAGGACAGTCGAATCGACATACATTCGATTGTTTTGCAGAGTATCGAATCTTGGGTGATTCAATTGTTATGAGAAGTACTGAATCTAGGGTGATTCGATAATCATGAACACTATTGAATCTAAGGTCATTCGATAATTATGTACACTATCGAATCTAAAGTCATTCGGTAGTTATGAACACTATAGAATCTAAAGTCATTCGATAGTTATGAACGTTGTCGAATCTAAGGTCATTCGATAGTTATGAACAATGTCGAATCTTGTGAGATTCCACTGTTTTGGAAGTATCGAACGCTGATCAATTCGATTGTGACGTTCGTGAGCCTTGTGGCGTTGGCCGAATTTTCTATATATAGGTGTACGGCTAAGCAGAATGGTCATTTGCAATTCTACGTCAAATTCGAGTAATGAGTTGAGGAGTGTCGAACTGTACACGTTTGACACTTTATTTTGTATCAAACACTACGTTAGACTGTTTATTTGTGCCGATCGATTGTTTTACTTAGAAAACATTTATGTGGCTCCCTTCTCACCTATGTATTTGTTGTTTGCAGTTTTATTTTCCGTCAAGCAGGTGTGCCCAACGTCATACACTACAAGAAAAACAGGCATTACCAACGGCTTCTGCAGTTGGTAAAGACCCATTTCCCGTTGGTAATGAGTTAGTAGGGACGGCTAAGTCCTTAGGAATTTCTCGTTGGTAGAAATCGCGTCGCAAAATTTTCCAACGGCCAAGCCCTTGGTAATGAGTTCTTTACCAACGGCCTGGCCCTTGCTACAAATTAGGGACGGCTCAGCCGTAGCTACATATTACCCACGGCCAAGCCCTTGGTAAAAACAATTAACAAGGGTTGGACCGTAGCTAAGCACATGCCATCATTACCAAGGACTCAGCCCTTGGTAATGACTTAAAAGACATTACCAAGGACTCAACCCTTGGTGATGACCTAAATATTATCACCAAGGGCTAAGCCCTTGGTGATAACTTAAACGTCATTACCAAGGGCTAAGCCGTAGTTACTAATATTCATGATATTACCAAGGGCTCGGCCGTTGGTACTAATATTTAACCACATTTTACGTTTAAATATTAGTAGCCACGGCTCGGCCGTGGCTACTAATATTCATCCGGAAAAAAAAAACCAATAATATTCTGGCAATTTTGTAAATTGCCAGAATATTATTGGATGCATTTTAACAATTACCGAATCTTGTGATTTGTTGTGTGTAGAGAAACAAAATCTTTGAATAAGAAAAAGAAAGTTATGATTGAAAATAATTTTGAAGATGTATAGAAAAAAGTGTAAAGTAAATGAAGAACTATGAATATTTGAAGATATGAAGAAACTTTGAGGATTTGAAGAAACTTTGAAGATTTGAAGAAACTTTGAAGAATTGAAGATATGAAGATTTGAAGATTTGAAGATTTGAAGAAAGGAAAAAGTTTGAAGATATAAAGACAAATTTGGAATAGAGGAAAGAAAAAACTTGAAAAAAATGAAGAGAAACTTGGGTATTTTCGTGGATATGAAGATGAAGGGTTGAGGGGAGGTGTATTTATAATGTTGGATGAAAAATTCAAATTTTCATGAAATTTTCATTTTCCCGCATATTCTGGAGTCATTACCAACGGCCAGGCCGTTGGTACTAATTTCAAATTTTTGAAAATTTGAAAATTCCGCCAAAATTTTGGCTAAAACATTTTGAATATTGTCTTGCCTGGTAAAATCACGTTTGAATATTAGTAACTACGGCTCGACCCTTGGTAAAACCGGGTAAAAATGTTTGAATATTAGTAGGGACGGCTAGGCCCTTGGTACTAACCCCTAAATTTTTCGTTTTCATGATTTGCATTATATAAATTTGATTTGTTTATGATTTTAGTTAAGATATTGTTACAATATGTTAAATCAAGAACTATAAACACAAGTATCATAGTTTTTGAGTTATCGAAATATACATTATAGAATTAGATCATCATACGTTTTATATTCTCATACGTATATTACATACTAAGTTAAGTTTTATATCATTATATATACTAAGTATGTATTGCATTTAATAAGATCTTACAAAGTTGTAATGATCCCACGTAATTGATTAATGATCGTTACAACATGCAATTACGAATGTTACATAGATTTAATTGGTGTCAAATATAAGTCATTACGAACAACGTTATTCAGTTATTTTGCCATTAAGACCCGGAGTGTGTAAATGATGCATGATTGTGCAACGAACGCTAAAATTTATGTATATTAAACTAACTTATACTTATAATTGTTGTAATCAATAATAAAACACCCATATATGTTAAACAATCATACAAAATGTAAAATTTATGTACATGAATATTACTACCAAGGGCTAAACCGTGGGTAATGAGTCTTATTAGTCACGGCTTGGCCGTAGCTAGTGTTAGGGTATTTTTTCCAACGGTCGAGCCCTTGGTAATAATGTCAATAGGGACGGTTGCACCATTGGTAGTGTTAGGGTATAGAGTATAGGGTTTGGGGTTTAGGATTTTGCATGTGTTTGTAATTTTTCACTAATTACACTTTCCACCCCTAAAGTTTTATTTATCGTATTATCAACTCAATTTTTGATGAAATTTTAGGAAACACATATATTTATGTATAAAAAGTGTGTGATTTAAAAAAAAACATTTTGGAGGCGTTTTGCAACTTTTCAATAATTACACTTCCCACCCTTAAAGTTTTATTTATCGTATTCTCAACTCAATTTTTGATAAAATTTTAGGAAACACGTCTCCTTATGTTTAAAAAGTGTCTGGTTTAAAAAAAATTGAGTTTGGAGGCGTTTTGCAGCTTTTCATTATTTACACTTTCTCCCCCTAAAGTTTTAATGCAAACATTATTACCAACGGCCTAGGCGTGGCAAATGTCAACGGTAAATTCCTTTTCCAACGGCCGAGCCGTGGCAAATGTTAACGGTAACTATCATTTGCAACGGCCAGGCCGTGGCAAATGTAAACGGTAACTTGCATTACCAACAGCTTGGCCGTGACAAATGTTAACGGTAACTCTTATTACCAACGGCCGAGCCGTGGCAAATGTCAACGGTAACTATCATTACCAACGGCTCAGCCCTTGGTAATGATTGTTACCGTTGACATTTGCCACAGCTTGGCCGTTGGAAATGTTAAACTTTTCTCTATAAATACTTCTCCCCTTTCATTTTGAGAATTCATTCCAACTCCTCATCTTAGTTGAGGTATGTCTTATTACTTATTAAGTTTTTTACTATCTTACTTTTATTTTTTTTTGCGATGATTTGTTTTTGATATTAATGTCTATTTTGTTTGATTTGTAGATATTATCGTACGACGCCACGAAAATGAATGTGTACGCAATCTAGCTAGCTACTTGAAGATCGTAATTCGGCTCACCAACATGTACGTATATCTTTTACTTGGTTTGTCATATACATTAATTGTTTTATGTTGTGTCATACTTAGAAGAATACATTGTAAATTTTTTTTTTTTTCAAATTGCCTAGATAAATTAATGGATTATGACGGGGATAGATCATGGATGTACGATAGGGTAGATAACAATGGTGTTTTGAAAGAGAGATTTATCAGTGGTGTTTTGAGGTTCATAGAATATGCTTTACAACAACGACAATACTTAGATCTTAGCAACCGATTTAGGTGTCCGTGCTTCAAATGCGACAACACAATATATCTTGATCATAACACAGTACGTAGACATCTTCATAAGTGGGGATTCACATTGGAATATTGGGTTTGGGAGTTACATGGTGAGAACGTGCCTAGGGCCTCAACATCGTATTTAGACTCTTCACCCAGTCCATCTCCCACCCGTACACCCGTCGATAGCCCTGTGCATGTGGATCCATTTAGAGACGTCGTCATGGATGCATATGGTGGCCAATTTCCAGATGAAGAGTTACGTGTAGAAGAGCCAACTCTCGCTGCTAAGTCATTTTATGAGTTGTTGCATCTCGCGAACACGAAATTACATCCTAAAAAGGATAAATCAGTACTGCAGTGGATAGCGGAGTTCTTGACTTACAAGACCATGCACAAAGTGAGTAACGCCGCAAGCGATCGAAATTTAAAGTTGGCTAAAGATGGCATGGACCCAGAGATTGAGAGGTTGATACCTGATTCGATATACGAGTTGCATAGGACGCTGGAGGGATTGGGGTTAGGGTACACCAGGATTGATGTGTGCACAAATCAGTGCTTCTTGTACTACGGCCAGTACGCGAGTGAGGAGTACACAATATGCCCGATATGCAAGACAGAAAGATGGGAGCGTGGTAAGAAGTCAAGAGTCGCGAAGAAGAAATTGTGGTACTTCCCTCTAGGTCCCCGTCTTCAAAGGTTGTACTATACTATAGGCACTGCAAAGCATATGACTTGGCATTTGAAGTGTCGCCAAGAAACTGATAGAATGATTCACCCAGCTTCTGGCAAGGCATGGCAACACTTTGACAAGATGCATCCAGATTTCGCAGCAGAGCCCAGGAACGTACGACTCGGTTTATGCACAGATGGATTCACACCATTTAACATGTCTTCGTCCAATTACTCGTGTTGGCCTGTATTCGTGTCGATCCTCCGGCCTGAGCTTCATCCACAAGCTCTAATCTATGCGGGATGCGTGACTCTGGAGGAGTAGACGTAGTAGTAGGCTCGTGCGGTGACTCACGTCGCTGAGTCTCGACAGGTGTCGCGGCTGCATCAGGAGCTGGCGTGGGAGGATCTGGCAGCTGCCTCCGTATAGGTTCGTATCGCCGACCTTTCTTCTTCGCTACGGTAGTACGATCATGGGTGCGTTTAGGATCGTTTGACATGTCTATATAAATGAGCTGCATAGAAATCCAAAATATCAAACAAAATTCAAACAATCATATAAAACATGGACGATATTATAAAACTAATAATTCCCTAAAGGCATAAAGACATCCGTACTTAAAATCTAGCATTTCAAACAATTACGAGATATAACGATTCTCTAACAAAATCTAAGATAACACAATCACGAGATAATAAAACAATGCATAATCATGTTCAAAAACCAATTTTTTCTCTTCTCCAAAGCTAACAATCACGAGATATAACAATTCCCAAACAAAATCCAACGATTCTTTCTAACGACATGCGATGATCCATCTAAAAACGAGATTTTTTCTTCCACAAAGCTCACAATCACGAGATATAACAATTCCCAAACGATATTCAATGATTTTTCTAACGAAATATGTGATGATCCATCCAAAAATGAGAATTTTTCTTCTATAAATCTAAGAATCACGAGCATAAACCAATTCCCCAACGAAATCCAATGAATTCCCAAACGAAATCTAACATTCACGAGAAAAAAAATTACGAGTTTAAACGATTCTTTCTAACGACATATATGCATGATAATCCATTCGAAAACGAGATATTTTCTTCTACAAAACTAAAAATCACAACATATAACAATTCCCAAATGAAGTCCAACAAATTTCCAAACGAAATCTAACAATCACGAGCTAGAAATTATGATATCAAACGAAAAAAAGATTAGAACTTACAAATTCGCACTAGCAACGGAAGCCCCGTCGGAAATTGAGGTAGCGCCGTCGGAAAAGTGAGGAAGAGAGGTGAGAGAGTATGAGAAATGAAAGAAAATGAAGAAAAAAGAGGGTTTGGCCGAATTTATGTTCTGTGATTAGTACCAACGGCTCGGCCGTTGGTACTAATATTATTACCCACGGCCAAGCCGTTGGTACTAATGTCCAACAACGGCCCAGCTGCGCCCCATTAGGCCCAGCTAAAAAGGGCCGTCGTACTATAATTAGTACCGACGGTATGCCCGTCGGTACTAATGTAGCAACGGCGAAACCGTTGGTACGTATTAGTACCAACGGCTTAGCCGTTGGTAATGGTTATTACCCACGGCTCAGCCGTGGGTACTAGTAGCAACGGCTTGGCCGTGGGAAAAAAGCCGTTGCTACTACTCGATTCTCTTGTAGTGATAGTTCTCGTGGTAGTTTAGTTGTGCTTCGTAGCTACTAATTTCTTAAAAGCTTTTGTTTGTGTGCACGTTGTAGAGGTTAGTCGGACTAGAATAGTCAGCTTGTTTTTTTTGATTTTATTTTTAGTTCTATAAACAAGATATCAAACCAGAACATGAGTGCAGATGTCGACATCAGGAGTGGTTGGAGTAACTACTCCAGCACCGAGTCGAGTAGCTCGGTAAGGGCTCATAGCATTGGAAACTTGGAGTCAAATTCGGTCAGAGAAGTATCTCCGGTCAGAGATGGAGATGACGATGATGATCCATCAGAAGGAAATCAATGTCATACTGCCCAGCAAGGGCTGGGCAGAGAGCCTATATATGATGCCATTGACAATGGTTCCGAAGGTGAATCAGTCGGGACGAAGGAGAGGGAGGTGGATGAGTCTAATGACGATGTGGAGCATGTGTGTATGCCATATACTGACTATGTCTCGCATCTGCAGCATAGTCGGGCATATCTGCGGGATACCTTTCATTTTGGTCAGAATTATAAGATCAAGATTCTCGGGCCGAACATTGGGTCCACACTGCACCCTCGAGATTTCTCACGGTATTTGTGGGGCACTTGGTCAATGTTTTGCGGTTTTTCATCCCTCTCGATGTCATAAACATCTTTCAAACCATATGTTTGGTTTCTAGCCAACTTACGTCGAATTCAATCGGGCACATTATGGGTTTTTTTCTCGCGACGAGGGGGCCAAGGGTGCCTTGCGGTCCCAATGAATTTTGGGCTTTATTCGATATGGGGCACAAGGGTAAGGGGTTTTATCACATGAAACTCCTAAAAAGTCATAGATTCTTGTATGGGGAACGTAAGGGTTATGGGAAGAGCTGGAAGAAAATGTAGTTTTACATTAAAGAGGATTGAAATAAGGAATTTTCACCCCTAAAGAAGCATTGGGTGGAAGTATCGAAGGTTTCAATCCCTCGTGGGGTAGGGGGTCCGAGGTGGGAAAACACCTTTAGAGCCAACCTCGTGACCAATCATAAGTTTGACGTAACCAAGTTGGTTACTGATGATAGTCTGAGCCTCGGAGGGTTGTCTTTGGTCCTGTATATGGGGTTGGATACTATTGGTATTTGTTATCGCTGATTGGAAATATAATCATGTGACTTGGTGAAGCCACTACTGATACTTGTTGTTTGGTTTTTGCAGGGTCGTTCGTCATGAGTTGCCACACTAGCATGAACTAGGTTTTGGATGGCAAAGCTGAAGCAGCCTAAGTGGTGGCGCCCGCGACTATTCCCCCGCCCAAGAAAATGAAGGCTAAAGGAAAAACTGGAAGTAAAAGCTCGCAAATGTAGGTTTGGACATCTAGTCGAGCTGCCGCACTGTTTGACCCATTTGAGGTCCCGGATCAAGGTGTCCGAGAGCCCTCACCTATCCCTGTGAATGATGATAATTCTGGGGTTTTGATGTGCCTGATGGTGACAACGCTGGGGGTGATAACGTGATTATTGTCTATGTGGAAAAAAAGAGGCGGGTGCACCAAACTACGACGCAAACCAGTAAGGGCGGGCATCCTGGGATGCAGCATGCACCCGGGATTCCAAACTTTGAGTGTTCCAATTGAGGGCATGCTCCCCCTGTTGAGGAGAGCTCCAGGGCGGCGTCTGCGGGAGCCTCTCACGTTCGTGTTTGCGGGTCGTACAATCTTAAAATGAGGCAATAGAAGCATTGCGGGTGATGGCTTATGTATGCCGAGGGGCGGGCCAAATTGGAGAGGCTAGCGTTACTGATGGTCAATTCGGTAAGTAGACCGTCCTCTTGACTATGTAAATCTCTCGTTGTGAGACTCGTGTTCTTATGCATGTACCCTCATTCTTTTTCAGCAAGGTGGAATTGTCGACACAATGGCTCATAGCTTCAAGCGGGCTTACGAGGAGAAGAGGGCCAGAATAGGGCAGATGGGGGTAGAGTACCGGGATAACAATCCTAAGGCTCTAAAGGCTGCACCAGATGAAAAGGATAAAGCCCTTAGGCTTGCCAAGGACTCTACTGCCAGGGTTGGTGCTGATTGGGAAGCTGCGCGGGTTGCGCAGGAGAAAGCTCGTAAGCTCAAGGAAAGGGTCGACAAACTGAAGGGGAGAAGACGATGCTTGAGACGTGCGTTAAGGAGCTCTAGGAGCAATTTGAAGTGGAGAAAGGGAAAGCGGCACAGGTAGAGGGATTGGGATACTCTCGTGGTTTAAATGAGGTATATAACTCTTCATATTCACGTTATATTGTCTGGCCCTCCTTCGTTGCTCATTCAAATTGATGAATGTAGCTTCCCACTTCGGAGCAACAGTTGGTCATTGCTGGGGAATTTATGCGGAGCAATACCTTCCATAAGATCAGCCTCCGCCATGGTATTGAAGACGCAAAGAAAGTGCAAATGCTGACCATACATCAAATCCACATGATGCGCTACCTGTGCGGTGGCTTTGACGCAAGTTGGTTGAATCTAACGGTCGACCTAGACTTGAAGCCTTTGCCTAATATTGTTGGTGGTGACCCCGCTCCTCCCGAAGACTTTGCGAGCCTATTGGACAAGATGGAGCTAGTCACCATCGGGATGTCACCTCCGCCCCCACTATCTCCTCCTTTTGTTATGTAATTCTCGTTTATTATTAGGTTTCCCCAACATAGAGGGCGACCTAACAAGTACCAGATCATGCCCCCGATAGGCAATAACTCGAGGCTATCATCAGACACTGGGCATGTTGAGGTCAGATGCAAATTTCGAAACATCAAAGAGATGGACATAGGACCCGATGAGCTCCAATGCAAACCTAATATCTCGAAAGAAGATATGAGATGAACATTGGACCCTGCAAACCTAGTATCTCGAAACAAGATACCAAATGGACATTGTCCCGACGAGGTCCAATGCAAACCTAATGTCTAGAAAGAGGATGTGAGATGGACATTGGACCAGACGACGTCTAGTGCAAACTTAATATCTCGAAATAGGATACCAAATGGACATTGGACCCGACGAGGTCCAATGCCAACGTAATGAACTCAAGAGAATAAAAGAGAAGGATATTGGACCCCATGAGGTCCAACGCATAATCGATACTACAAGCAACAAGAAAAACGAGGCATTTTTAACCCCAAAAGGTCATGCAAATAAGCAATCCCTAGCCGAAGGGGATCAAAGCACGGATAACTTCCACATGAAGGCAGGTAAATTAAGGCGCCATTATTAAGCACAACATCGTGAAAGATATGGAAAGCGATATGCGATAAAAGCTACTAACATACCTCGGTAAGCGAATGTTCAAACTCATTGGGCAAGAAGTTTAGAAAAGCATAACGGCATCGAAATATCCAAATGACAACGCTCATACTTAAACCAAATCAAAAATAAATTGTCCAAACACACTAACGACCAGACGAGAAACCTCAAGCCTAAGAATCATCACCCATATCGTCGTCCTCATCATTAGAGACAAAACATCATGATATATTTCAGGCTAGAGTTGCCTAATTTATAACCGCTCTGGGCCTCGGGATTGGATGACCCTCTTCGCATGTACTGGTTTAGTCATTCTCAATCGACACGATGATAGCGGTGATTTTTTCATCACTAAAGATAACAATCTAATAAAAGATAAGGTTGATCTTAGCATGACTCCAGGTTGCCTATGTTTCCCAAGTGGTTCCCCAAGACTCAAGTCGTCGTAGTTCATGTTTTAGGTTTTACATGTCAACCCCTCTGACATGGAGCAATTTAGGGAACGAAAAAACATTGTTCGAATGTATTAGAAACAAAATAATTAGCCGAATAGCAAAAGAATGGTTCGATCCCTTCCATATCTGCTGGTGCCAATACGGTCAGTGCCTCCTCATCTTCACATCGTGGTACCTTGAGTGACGCCATGTAGCAGAGTCAATGATCGTCCATCACCTCGTCGGTTCCTGTCGGGGTCGAAAACTTCATCTTCTGGTGGTATGTATGAAACCACTGCTTTGAAGTCGTTGAATGCTGGTCTCTCTAGGATAGCATTGTAAGGGAAGGGAACATCTACGATCAGGTAGTTTGTGTACATGGTCCTCCTTTGTGGGAAAGTCCCGAGCGAGGTTGGGAGCGTGACTCATCCTAATGGGATAACCTTCACTCCACTGAAGTCTCGTAATGGGGTCCTCACCACCTCCATCTCTTCGTCGCCTAATGCCATTTGTTGCCACGTTGAGGCTAAGAGCACATTGGTCGAGCTCTCGTTGTCTATCAAGACTTTCATAACACCAAAGTTAGATATATCGACTATAATCACCAAATGGCAATCCAGCTTACCTGCCTGAATAGCATGAGGACCTAACTTCATCAGGTCTACTTTTGAGGAAGTGATCTCCTCTGGGGCCATTTCCTCAATCCTGAGGAGGTCTGTGAAGCCCATATAACGGTTTGCATCTATCTCTCACGTCACCCTTTCACGTCCCTTAACTGAGTGGACACCAATGGGGCCCCCCAAGATCATGTGTATAATTCCTTTCCTAGGCTGATTATCCATCATTTGAGGGTAATCAAGGATCTACGGGTTGTTCGTGGCCTTCTACTTGTCTTTCCAGGGTGATCGTGATATGTCCCTGTTAGTCCTATCAGCCTCGTCCTTCAAGCCTCTGACATACTCGGCGAGCTTTCCATCCTTAATCCATCGCGCTATCTCATCTTTCAGGTCCTTACA
The DNA here is from genome assembly GCA_948329865.1 of Linaria vulgaris. Lineage (NCBI taxonomy): Eukaryota > Viridiplantae > Streptophyta > Magnoliopsida > Lamiales > Plantaginaceae > Linaria > Linaria vulgaris. Next base: position 53,169,359 of record OX415249.1, on the reverse strand, counting down.
TTCCTCCCCGTGTGACCATTCTGCTTGGTGATACTTGCAATATCGGGTCAAAAGCCTGGTTGCAGGCGAGTCTTTCATCTTTTTGGGCTCGTTCAGCCACCATTTTCTTTTTTCCACCCCCATAGACAGTCATGATGTTCGCATTCAGCGTGGTGTATCATCGGGGCGACAAATGTTTATGTCTGTCTTTACTGCTCTTGTTCCAGCCTCGGTCTTCGAGTTGATGGCCTTCGCCGCCATCATCTCCTCATAATGCAGGTATGCCAGCTTGTTGATCTTCTCAATCGTCATTGGCTTTGCCTTTAGCAGTTCTGCCAAGAAGGTTGCGCTTCTGGTCGCATGAACGATGATGTTTGACACCATCTCGCCTTTCGGGTCGTCAATCTTTAAAAGCTCTGAATTAAACCTCCTAATAAAATTTTTTTGAGATTTTTTATCCCCTTCATTCACTAAATACAAGTGTGAGTGGTCCATAGTTGTCATATAGTTGTCCTATTTTGGCTTCAGAACTAACTTTCAAACCTCTTCCTCAGTTCCTTGTAACTTGATATTATCCCCTCAGTGCTCCTAGAAAACCAATCCAGCGCCGCTCTGGTCAATGTGGTGGCGAATATGCGCGCTTGCACATTGTCACTAAAGCTATGTAGGGAAAGCAGTCCATCCAGATAGAATATATGCTTCCGTGGATCCTGTTTTCCATCGTATGTTTTCAAGTGTGATATTTTCTCATCATGTCCTAGTACTTCGGCCTCTATCTCGGCACTAAAGGGTGTACTTTTGTGGGTCCTTCCTATCAGTGCCAATATGTTCTTCACTTCATTCTTCTCCTTATTCTGTCTTTCCAACATTCTTTTGATCTCAGCTCATTTTTCCCCTATAGTCATCGGCATTTTCTCGACTGGCCTCACGCCTTGCTGCATCATGGTGCCTCCTAAACTCCACCTCCACTAATTCAGATCTTGCTCTACGACCCTCCATCTGTTTCCTTTCTCTAGCCTCATCGGCGGGGTGCCTAGTAGTTGATCCCTGCTCATGTGGAACCTCTATGTGGCCCTTAACCTACTGCGCCACATGTGGTTGAGGAGCGGGGAAGGCCACGGCCACGCAGATCATCGCCATGATCTCATCCTTGAAAGCAGTTAGCAGGCCAACCTTAGCATTTTCCGCCGCATCCCCGTTCGGCACCGGTTGATCTCCAATTTACGGTATTGGTTGATCCTGCTAAACTCGTGGTGGTATCCTTTTCGTTGCAGGAGAGGGAACCCTCTCCCTTGGGGCCGACTGTGGCCCGGTCAGGTGGTGCATCTCAGAAGTGATGCTCTGTGCAGAAATGCTCTGTGAATGGGTTACTCTAAATATTTCACCTATGCTACTATGCTCGCGGTGTTCCCACAAACGGCGCCAATAATTTGGTCTGATTTTGTCTGGGTTATAATACACCAAAATTGCAATATAAATGGGCATGAAATAAACCAAACTATGTTATCCTATTACAAGTAATGGTACCGTCTTTGTCCAGAACACCTACTATAAAGTATTCTCGAATGGTCGAATCTGGGAATAATCGAACAGAAGGCAGTTCGTTGCTGAAATAACTCTCGAACTTGGGATCAATCGAATCGTGAGCGTTTCGAAGCTGAAAACTCTCGAACAGGTCTGACGAGTTGATAATAATCGAACACTGGAGCTAGACAATCAAACTAGATAACAGTCGAACAGTCAAAAGGGCTAGTTCAATCGATGTAGGATGGGTGAATAGTTATTAATGTGTGGCGTAAATCTCGGAGAGTGGGGTATTTATAGATCCCAGATTGTGGGACTCGCTCAGCAAATGAGTAGTATCAATCGAACGAAGACGTTCGATTGTCCCAAAGAAGTCGAACCGCCTTTGTTCGATTCTTCTCTGTTTGGACAGGGCAGGCTGGCTTAATTTATTTCTGGGCCACCTAAAACACCCATATCAATATATTTGTAATAATTACGTATGAACTCCCATAAAATAACATACTTTGGTCTTTGCAAAATTTAAGATGTACACGAAAACACTTTAAAGGTTCGATTCAAATTATTTAATTTTGAACATAACCATAGTCAGTTTATTTTATTTTACTTTTTAGTGTTATGTCAAAAGAAAAGTGAAAGTATATGAAGGAAATAACAGGTGCATAATGTTGAATGCAACAATAGGTGTATGTATAGTGAGCATGGCGATCAAAGTTTGAGGAGAAGGGTGATAAGTCAAACACATAATTATCTGGAGTTTAGCAAAAGAGAATTAAAGGGAAGACACGTTGATATCTCTCCGAGATCAAGAGTATAATGTCTTCTTTTTATTTTTTGTGATATTTTATGATGAATTATTATTGTGAAACATCGATTATGAGTAGCCAAATTCCCTAGTGTATGGGATAGGTTGTAGTTATCTCAATAAATGCACCTTTAACCTATGTTTTGATTAATTCTATTGAAGACATTGTTATGTGGGATTTGGTTTGTTGCTTATGCTACTTGATAGATTTAGCATGTGTCTATTTCTAAGTAGTATAGATGGAGATGTTATGTATCTTGTATGATATTGAATTATGTGTAAGAGATTGTTAACGCAACACTTGCATAGTAGATCACACAAACAAATCTCTAGACCTTCGTCACTAGCATCTCACTAGGAGTCTAGGTTAAGTTGTCAACTCTAATTCTTTTTTAAAACTATGTGTGGATCCTTGACAAAGTGAACTTCTGGAGAAGAGAGAGTACCTAACAGTTTGACATCATTAAGGGGTTCTTTAGGTGATACGAAAGTTTGCTTAACTTATCACGTGAACTTGAGAATAAAACAACATTCAATAGAAAAAGGCATTGCATAGGGCCATTGGTATATTGTCTATTAAATATTGGTAATCGAGATTAATGAATTACGGTTCCTATATACGTTTTCCTTAATCTGCATAATAACCCAATCAATCAATTCAATTATGTTCTTGTCTTTACTTTTGTTAGTTTTAGCTTTAGAATTAATTTATATTGTTCTTTCTATTTCATTGCCCAAAGTACAAGTTTCACTTTTCGACAATTTTGTTGTTAAACCAGATAACTACTTTCATAGGATACGATACTTGGTTAGTAATAATACTTAGCATTTATTATTAATTAACCGTGCACCTGCTGACGTATAGTAGTATTACTATTGCAGTGTAATACACGCATCAGATACCGCGTAAGGTCTATCGCGATTGTACCTAAAGATGTAAACTCTTGGATACAGCGTAGGGTATGTCGCCTTGTGCCTTAGGAGTTTAGTATCTTGGGTACCATGTTGGGTACGTTACATTTATACCTTTAAATTAAATGTTGTGAGTACCACTTTGGGTAGAGTTGGTGCGGTTATGTTTTGCGCCTAAGCGATACCATAGCTTGCAAAATGAGTGGTTAAACAGTAATTCATGTCATAAAAATAAAGAAAATAAAAGGATTAACTATAAGGGGCTGAGCCCAGGAATTCCCCGGGCTGCCTATGTATCCCGCAGTAGGATACGAGAATCAAGCCGACGTAGTTTCAATTCTTAGTTACAATCCAGCCCGCATAGGGGGCAATTTATGGAAATAAAAATTGTTCATGTGTAAATTAAAATAACAGTATAAATGCGATGAAGGAAGTCTCTTACTCACTCGACTATGGCCTGGCTATCCTGAGCTAGAGCTAACAAGGCTGCTTCATCCTCATTTCGATGAGTCTTCAGTGATTCCACGTAGCACAGCCATGCATCTCTATAACCGTCGATCACGTCACTGGTCCCTTCTAGGGTTGGAGACTTTATTTTCTGGTGGTATGTAGAAATCATTGTCCTGATATTGTTGAGCGTTGGATATCATACAATGACGCTGAAAGAAAATAGTTCATCCACTACCAAGTACTTGCCATTAAGTGTTATCTTATTGTGGTATGTTACGAAGGAGGTCGGTAATATCACAAATCCTTGTGAGAGCACCTTTGCCCCACTAAAACTATAAAACAATGTGCTTACTCGTTGCACAACATTGTGACACAGAGACATTCGTCCAAGGTTTCCAAAGAATATAACATACGCAGAGCTTCTATTGTCTAGTAGGACCTTCATGACACCGTAAATTAGCAATATCAAGTGTTAATACAAGAGGGCAGCTTAGTTTACCTGCCTAGATGGCTTGCGGTGAGAGCTGCATCAGCTCCTTCTTAGTGAAAGTGATTTTCTCTTCTAGCATCTTCTCAATCTCCAGTAGATTAATGAACCCCACAAATATGTTAGTATCAATTTCACGCGTGATTCGCTTGCGCCCTATAGTGGAGTCCACCTTATTGGCCCACCTACTATCATGTTGATGACCCCTCGTGTTGGGAGATGGTCGGAGCTCTGGCCGTAATGCCTAGGTGCCTCTACGGCCTTTTTTTATCTTTTCTCGGCAACCAAGACCGCAACATGCGCCCATCCTCCTTGTCATCCAACTCCTTCAAGTCTCTGAGATACTCTACCACCTTGCCTCCCCTGATGAATCTCTCTCTCTCTCTTCCTTCATATCCTTGCAATCCTTAGGTTGTGGCCATTCTGATGGTGGTATTGGCATTGTTGATTTGAGAATCTTGTGGATGGGGAGTCCTTCATCCTTCTAGGTTCATTTAGCCATCCCTTCTTCCGCACTATGAGGAAAGTGGTCCTAAAATCCCCCTTCACCCTAGTGTAGCGCTTGAGAGACTTGTCTCTTTAGCAACCATTCATATCCATGCTCCACCCCTTTCTCATATTTGCCTTTCCTAAGGCTCTGGGTTAGGTTGTTTGCATTCTTGGCCGCCATTATCTCATCATGGTTTATTGTTTTATGCACTAAATCATATTTGGTCGATGGTCTCAATTCGTTGTCGATCAGCAAAGTCGCAAAGCGGAAACTCTCAGTTGCCTTGAAGAGTAGGCTAGCCACAACCCTTTTAACTCATCCACTTTTAGAATTTCTTTGTTGAACCTCTTCATGAAGTCCCCGAGGCTCTCCTTGTCCTCATGTGTAATAGAATAGAGATGGTTGTGGTTGGTCGTGGTCCTCTTATGGCTAGAGGACTATTTTTCAAACTTCATTCGGAGCTGCTCATAACTAACTATCGAGCCTACCAAACTCCATAGAACCAATCTAGTGTTGCCAATGTTAATGTAGCGGTAAAACTTTGAGCCTGCACATTCTAAATGAACCCGTAAAGTGACAGAATACCATCGATGTAAAACAGGTGTTCACATGGGTCACTCTTCATGTTATATGCCATCAACAGTAGTATCTTTTCCCCACGATTCAATGCCTCCGATTCAATATCCTCACAGAAGGGTGTGAGCCTTTTGTGCCTGGTGGTCAAGGCCAATTTCCTCTGCACTTTCTCTCTTTCTTAGTTCAATCTTTCCATCCTCCTTTCTATCTATATCAAGTCCTTTCAAGGGTCAGGTCAGTTTGCACTTGGTTGCGCCCCTCAGATACTATTGCTCTACAGCGACCATCGTTGGACTCTGCCTCATGTGCCTGGGAACCGCCTCGGGTCCTCTTTGGAGAGTGCCTAGCCCTAGGACTCAGGTGGGCGCTACTAAGCATTGTCTTGTTGTTGCCGAACCGATGAAGCTTGCATGTTTGGGATTATTGCGACTAGCAAAACTTAGACGGCGGTCATTAGGATCTGAGTCAACACCTTTGGTGGTATGACAATCGAACATGCGGGGTGGTCACTACTTACTGCTACTTCAGCTTGATGTTCGGTTAGTGACAGACGCTTATGTGGCTTAGTCACTGGTGGAACAATTGTCGGCGTTGTACCTTCCTTGTTGACATGTTGGTCCCTAACGGTTAAGTTTTCTACTTCGGCTCTCTGTGAATGCGGTCATGTGTGTCATCCTAGTGTCTGCGTCTGCACTTTTGATGTTCCCAAAGACAGCGCCACTAATTTGGTATAAATTCGTCTGGGTTACACAAAGAATAGATAACGAGTATAATATAGTCTAATTACACCAAATTATGCTAATTTAAAACTCTGAGGTGTCTTGTAATCAACTTTACACCAAACTATGCTAATATAGAACTCTGAGGTTTCTTGTAATCAAATTTGTTCGAAACACCAACTTGAATCTGATAGTGAATGACGCACTTGATTTGTTGGGTATGTCAAATATTAGTCAGTATGTCAAATATTGGCCTATATGTCGAATATCTATGAGTATGTCAGTGATCTACAAAGTTTTATTGATATGTCGAGAGTCAACAGATATGTCGAGTATCCAAATATGTTGGTTATCTGTGTATGTCGGATGTCCGGATATGTCGGGGATGCTAATATGTTAGAGGTTTGAATATGTTAGATGTACGATATGTCGAAGTTGTTTGCATGCTATTGTGTTTACCGGTGGATCGAGTATAGCTCATTATGTAGAAAGTTTTATGTCATATTTATTGGACTGTAGTCGTTTGTCCCAGTGTTTTGAAACCCGGCCCGGTGACTGACCTGGTGAGGCTACAGGGTAGTGGGTCAACAGGTCGAACCGGTCGGACCATTGGTTGGACCGGTTTCTTGACATTAGTCAACATTCAATAAAAAATATAATATTAAAATTTAATTGTATGAAAAAAATTTAAGATTGTGAGAAATATTTGAAGTCACTAATACTTTGTTATATTATGAGAAAAATAAAAATATGGTTATCACAATACTAGGACTTGAACATGTGACCTCCAACAAAATAAGTTATTGGAAAGCAGTGGAAATCATTGAGCTATCCAATAAACTATATATTTAATACAAACTAAAAAATTATTTTGAATTTTTAAATGTTGGCCAACCATATCACAAAATTCAATACAAGAACAACAATATGTGACACTAAAACCTAAAAAATGAACTTAGCATCGGACCAGATAATATGCATGAAATTCTCGAATGCATGCTCGTTTCACTTCAAAACCAAATTTAGGATGGAAAACGGTGTTTTTTGAAAATTTCCTAGCCTAAACTGCCGTAGGCTGTTTGCGGTGAATAAATCTCATCGAGATACACCAAATCAAAAAAAATGCGTCCAAAACGGACGCTCCTACGCAAAGTTATAGTCTTTCAAAGTTTTGCAATTTTTTTAAAAAAAATCGAGGCAAGTTTGTAATTTGTCAAGAAATAATGGTTAGTCTCGTAATTTTTAGAAAAAAAAGCGGGACAAAGCGGTTCGTAGGTCAAACTGGGCGACCGGGTCGTCGCCGCCCGGCCAAGCCACCAATTTCCGGTCAAATCGACCGGGCCGGGCCGGGTTTTAAAACTCTAGTTTGTCCAATCACTTTAATCATTGTGTTTATGGAATGGTAACGATATGTTGTTTCGGGAAATTTTCTTGTTACAAAGCATAATGAGTTGTATTGTTGGCCGAGGAATATGTTAGTTATTTTGAATTCTTACCAACATCAACTTGGTACGTCTCTTGAGAACTATGTTTTGGTTTATTCTTTTGTCGTCTACGCATTTCGTGCGCAAAAATAGTGTACTAGACTCACCCCGCTAGATATTGCTATTTACTCATCCGACATTATCAAAACCTCGACAAAGTGCGTAGAATAACAGAACCTGTCTATATCTCATGTCGTATTTCTTACAATTGCATCATTGTCTTTCATATTCTAGTTTAATCTTCATAGCAATGATATGTTTTGTGGTCTCATTATTCTTCGAAGCTAAACATTTTCCACATTTGCTTTGGGAGCTTCTTGCGCCTATTTCCTTTCAGACCCAGTACGAACGTATGGGTTTATCCTTCTTTAAAAGGCATGGAGTTTGTAATTCATCATAGTCTCTTTGCTGTATCCGTGAGCTATGCTGATAGGTGAATTACACATTTACATTTTTGGGTTTTGACATCTAAGGCTATCACATCTAGGAACAATATAAGATACTATTTTGGTACCAAAAAGAAATATAAAGATTTTAAGGCATATATTACAAATGGAGTCATAAAATTTATCTTTTTTGTGGAGTTTTGCTATTATTTCTTGTTTTCCATCCTTCTTAGTCATGATTTCATTTGGTTAAGCGAAATTTATAAAGGATTGCAGTGTTTAGGGTTGCAGAAAGATACTAGCAAAAAAGAAGCAGCTACACACCGCATTTTTTAAGGAGATTCTTGGTTGTCTTACTTCTATGAGGATTTATTATTTTAATTCTTTCAACTGTACTGTTTTGCAACTTATTGATTTCCCTGGAGGAAAGAAGATCTCCAGAAAAGATAGAAAAATAGTTTTAATTTTTTCTCTTGTACTTAATCGTAGTAAATGCTAAGCCTATCCCAATGTATTTAAACTCATTCTTTTTTTCTAAAGGAGGGTGAGAAAACTTGGTAGATATATTCCAAGTCTTTTGAAATATTATAAAGACGTTGTCAATCTTTATCTGATCATATAAGTGTGTTTCTATAAATAGTTTTATTTTAGTAATATAACACGGATGTGGACTAAAACAGGAAATGCAATTTAATTAGACGCGTGAACTTGCTATCTAAAATCTAAGAGACAAAGAAAAAAATAATTAACATCGTAACTATTAAATAAAGTTATAAAAGCTATAAAAAAACTTTGATATTTTCGGGAGAACTTTAAAAAGAAAAATAGTAACAGTAGAATGTCTTCCAAATATTATCTTAACACATATTTCAAAGTGTTAAAGGTTTCTTTTTCGATTTTACTAATGTTAATTAAGATTTTTCCCAAAATAAAGAAAATTTTGAAATATTCCACATCCAAAAAAAATTCCTAGGAAATCTTTTTTTCCACAATTTCCCTTATTTTTCTTTTCCTTTTCCCCCACTTCGCGGGGAACCAAAGTGAGCCTTAAGCAGTTGAGCGTTATAACAGAAAAAAAAAGACAAAAATTAGACTTCCGGCAAAACAATTGAGCCAAGGACCGAAATCGGACAAGTTCTAATATACATAATTAGACAGGAGCCGTGCAGCTTAAGGGATTACTTTTGTGAGTTTTGTATGTTTTGTTTTAATTTCTTCGACAACCAAACTTAAGAAGGCTGACTTTTTTTCTATCAAAAAAAAGCTTAAGAAGTCCGACCCCATGCCCAAAGAACTGAAGCTACCAGCCATTCTTCCACTATTGACATTGAATTGTCAACATAATTTACAAAGGTACCACTATCTCGTGAACCTGCATAGTAATTAGTACCACCAGAAATACAATATGTGCTACAGTTGTGCAGCATGTAGCAAAATTCGGGGCATTGGCGTACCCAACACAATTACATCCAGGGACGTGGAAGAATGATTTGTGCATCTTAGCAACACTCATACTGCATCAAAACCATTAAATTTCTAAAGGAAACAGAAACCATGCAAACAAAAAGGTAGTTCAAATGTAAAATTAAAACATGTGATAATCGAGGACCAATAAAACTGACACCCCCGGTGTTATTACTATTGGCAGATGAAAATTATAAAGTGCTACAACACCACTTGTAGTTGCAAAAACTTGATACAACATGAAGATGGATAGCCCTTAAAAGCTTTCCCGTTGCTACTTCCACTAAATCTCCCTGGCCAAACTCGGGGCGAAGAAACTTTAGTGGAAGCAGCAAAAAGAAGCTTGGGCTATCCATGTTATACAACACATCAGAATTAATAAACGGTAGTCCGGATCGAGTTACCTCATTTGGTTTACATAGTTTTGGTAGTACATATATAAATATTGAAGATCAAGTCTTCCCGTTAAGCCATTTGGAATGATAAGATTTTGCCTTGCAAGGATCAGTTGACTCTAGTGCGCCGTGAATGCTTTTGTGATATGAAATGTCCTCCTCAGTCCCATCTGGTTTTACCAGAAAAAAGCAACGTGATTCTTTGTGGTGTGGATGACGACCAACCTGCGGTAGCACAAAAGATGGGCGAGAAATTAGATTAAAATAACTTCACAGATAATAAAATTCTTGAGCTAGTTTTGTTCTGTAATATTGATGCTAGATGTTTAACATAATATTGGCAAACAAGTTCCTTTAGAATGTAAAGTTCGTATTCTCTTCATTATGAACGAAATGTCAACTTTGTAACAGCCCTTTGAGGTTATTCATCAATCTCAATCAGGCCCTATCACAGTGGTGTCAACTATAAAATTCAGTTGGCTGGATGAAACAGAACAAAATGGGGACGGGACTTTGTGCAACGACAACCCTTCGATATAAGCACAGATGTGCTTTATATGATTATGAATGTCTGGCTCTTAAGAAACATCATACTTGAAATGTTGGTGTAACACGAAAGGTTGGTGTCATAGCAAATGCACTTGATAATAACACGTGCACGGTAACATTAGATAGTATTGGTGATAAATGTTGTTATTACCCGATGATAAAAGATGGAAGTAAATCATTTGAGATGTTTGATCACATAAACTAAACGTAACAACTATAACTTCTCAACCCAGGGTAAATACATAGAGCGAAACTGGTAAAAATGGAAAGTATACCGAGGTGATACAGAAAGATATGGGGTAATGAGACAATTCTCGTACAATTTAAAATGACTTGAGACAGAAGATTCATACACGTAACAAGACGCAATTCACATGTTGGTCCAGTACAGCCTAACCAACAAATTATAGCAATACAAAAGGCCTAATAAGTTGTTGATGCAATTATAAAGGATAAATAATTATTTAAATATGAATTGAGACCTAACTATGCATTATTCCTCAGTATGATGACTGTCACTAACAAGTAACATGTTACCATTAGAAATAACACACGAAGTAACAAGTAACATGTTACCCCATTATAACTAACACACGAAGTTATCATTAGAAATTATACCTTTATCTCAACATCACCAGTTCCTGTCTTCTCCTTCCATCGGGGATGAAACTGCAGAGCCCTTACTGCATTAGTCTTATCTTCCACACTTAACAGAGAGTCGATCGCATACCTATGCCAACACAATGATGAATATAGCTTAATAAATTTACTGAGCAGAGATATATGGTTCCAACACTCATAAAGTAAAGAAACAACAATAAATAGGTGACGAAGCGGTAATATTTGACAAAACTTCCCAGAGATAAAAGTAAAAAGATCGTCAGATTTTATTTTTCTTGAAACAGCGGAAGCTCAGGAATGCGAGAAAACAAAAAGGATTACATAAACAAACATACAGGGAGGAAGTGCAGCATTCAGGTTCAGAATGTTACATTAAAACATTAGCAAACTAATGATTGTCTTAAGGCGAAACCTCCGGAAAATTGAATGGTTAAACTAAAGCGTATTAGCAACTATCTACATACCTGTAAAAGTCAATTAACAGACGAGGGTAACAGACTAGGGAAAACACGAAGAATTTCCATTTAGGAACAATCGAACAGACTACAGCCATTTGACTTGCACCATGTTATGACATATGTATACAACAGAGAAACTAACAATAATGCATAACATAAACACGTAGTCATAACAAGGTTGGCAAATTCGACATGGTATATCACAAATATCAGAAATCCATTAATGCAAACGAAAAGATATGTAGAAGTTCCACATACTCTTGTAGCATGCGCTTCAATTCTCGTGAAACCTCATGTATTCCTGCAAGCGAACTTCCACTTCTATCGGTCTTTGACTTTTGCGAATGGTTAAGATAATTTCCAGACGTGAGCTTCACCGGCAACTTACTGTTCCCATTTGGTTTAGCACATCCAACTTGGGAATTTAATAAATTGTAGACATCTGTAGGTTTAGCTGGTTCATGTCCCTGATGCATGAAAAGTTTAAAAAAAAATTAAAAAAAAAGGGACAATAAGAAAAAGGCACAGTAACATCTACGAACCATGAAGAAGCTAGTTTAAAGTGTGAAATAAATTATTTAGGATTCCAAAATTAGATGACGGATATTTCTGCAGCACTTTACACCAAATGCCATTGTAATTCTGAATTACTCAATCTCCACCCTTCTATATTCTTATAGCACATTTATAGGTAAAAAATTTCAAAATCAAAAGCTTGAAAAAAAAATATGTATTTTAAGTAACAAGTTCTTATATCGTACCATGCCATGATACAGAATATCAAATTGACCACCAGTTCCAATTGAAGGAGTTTGTCCCCATGCCAATGCATCAACACTTCCTTGAAGACCATCCATTTGTCCTTTCTTCGCTGCCTTAATGAAGTAATCACTAGGATTCTGTATATAATAAAGATATGTAACACGGTACAAGATTTGTTAAAGATGAGGAAAGTAGAGCTCAATAGAACAAATAATTATTTTAAGTCACTACAAACCGAAAAGCAAGCTTGCACAAAGGGTGAATGAATATTGGCTTCCATTCTTTGAAACGCTAGTCCTTTGGAATTTAAAGATACAAATTCTCCAGCCATGGCCAGGCAGTTGGCAATGACAATCAGATGTTCTGGGAGGATGGTCTTGCCGATGTCGCTGATGGCTGAATTCAAACTCTACAAGAAGATGCACAGTTAGTTTCTTCACAAAAAGAACAGATCATCTGAGCAAAACATGATAGCACTCATTTGCCCGTTTTGAGTGCCGGGGGCCAATCGATCTTTAGAAGATTAGGGGTAGATAGGACTGTGACGAAGTGGTAACTGAACAAAGTGGAACCCCATGTGCGAGTTTACAAGATAAAACAAGTAGGTAAAGTACCCACGCTCACGGGGGCTTGCATGAAAAAGAGCCTCATGAGAGGGTTTGTCATTTAATAAGTTGAAAGTAGAAACTGCAAGAAATCAAATGAGCAACTCACATTTATAAAATACATCCATGCTGTGTCAATGCCAAAGGCTTTACTATAATCATGAACATCATCCGGATGACTGCGATCCCAGTCAATTAAGTTTCTTATCTTGAGGCTCTTTTCTACAAGAATGTTCCAGAATTTCGCTCTTTCACAATTTTCAGACATGACAACGCGCAAAAAGGGCTTGCCTGAAGAGCATTTGGAAAATCTTGAACAACTTGGTTCATCTTTCCGTAAGATATCAACCTTCTTAAATTCGGGGAATCCTAGATAAAACTTAAAAGGGTTAACAAAAACAAGAAGTTTAAAATATATGTAACGTATTGAAAGAATGCAGAACTATAGAAAGGGAAAAGCGAAAAAAATGGGGAGCGAATAAGACGATTAAAAAGTAAATAAATATATAGATGAGACATAATGCAATTGGTGCACTCTATGACATGTAGCAGACTCATGTGCAGTAAAAAGAAAAATCACTAGCTTCCATTGGCCTTCACGACCAGCAATTCTTATATGACCAGTCAATTCAATAAGTGGATTCATTTTACAGTTTTGCGCATCAACGAATTTTTTTGTATTTACAGTGAGTCTCCTCAAAACCAAGCAACAAGGAACCATCAACTCAGACGATTTCCATTTGGTGGACACTGAAGTGAAATCTTAACTTTTTTTAACTTTACATACTTGAGACTTGGCAAAACGGCTTCCTTTTTCTACTTAAACAATAACCAGAGTCCAGTCACTAAATACAGATGATGATCAGATGGTGCTTCAAGGTTGTGTGGCTTCCTCTTTGTTGTCAAACAACAATTTGACAAAAGCTCAAGGAAGAGAAAACAGTAAATTTATATTGAATAATAATTCAAATACAAAAAGATTTCGAGACAAGTCAGCAAGATTTTGCATCAACTCTGAGAAAGAATAGCAATTTATAAGTTAACTTTTAGCAAACTTCCATGTTGCCCTGAATAAAGACTCCATAGGGGACCCTAATCATAGATATAATACTTATGGTCTTCAATTCTGGTCAGATAGTTGGGATTGACAAACACAAGTTTTCCTAAAGTATAACAAGGGTCAAGGATAATTCAAAACCACTGGCATTAAGAAGATTATTGCGCCTTGTTTGTCGTGGTTGAGGGTATGGTCCGTGTCTCCAAATGGTGAGCCTTCCTAACCCCCTCCCCCGTCCCCCTCTCTCGCATAGTAAGGCCTTTCAAGAGATTATTGAGGCTTTTGTTTTTATAGTGTGAACCATGATGATTAACTTTTCTTGACCCTGATAATTGCTTTCTCACGCAGAATTATATCTTCTGAGATATTAAGTACTAAAAACATGTTGTCAGGTTCAGAAACATGATTTACCAGCTGTCAGTATTGCAAGAATCTCTGCATGAGAAGCAACACTAGAAAACTGTAGAATTATATTCAAGAGTATAACATCAATTTTTCACAAGTATAATGACTAATTAAAGCATATGGCCTTGGTGAAAACTTTCCCTTCAGCCAGCCCAACGCCATCCACGCTATGCTTAAACTAAGGTCAGTTTTCCTATTTCTGAATGGGGAAGAAGAAAACAAGAAACAGCATTACCCTAGAGTATAATTAGTCATTGACTTTTATTATTTCTAACACACACCATATTAATAAAGAAAAAGCATCCACCGTCTTTATTCAGTACGTCCATAGGCACCCAAAAGAAAAAAAGAAAAAAAGAACAGCAGAAATGCTAATCTGTAATATGGATATCAATTCATGTCTACTTAACGAGAGAGAATTTGGCGCCGGAAAGGGAACAACAAACTAAAGTCCCATTTGAAAAAACGAACAACGAAAGTATGACGTTTCTTTTATATTAAACCAGAACATATATCTTGAGTGATCATTAAATGATTTCCTAATCCCAATTCATGCATAATGGTACTGCAAGTAAATATACTTGTGATAACCAAAAGATATTTAGACCCAAAAAGCCCCAACAGAAATTATTCACACCTCTTGGAGAGATATTCAAAAACTAACAGCATCCATGTGTAGGGAAATAATTAAGAGATATTGACAATAACATAATAAGCTTCTGAAAAGACCACAAAACTCAGTTGACACCTTTTACGACAGTTCGAAGAAGCACTGGTATCACCACGTTACGAAGATAATCCAGGACCTCATATTCCTTAAGACTCCCAGATTTCAGGTCTGCATACTCTTTTTGACTCAGAGCAACAGAAATAAATATCTTCGAAGAGTCTTTGTGAACATTAGCCTCAGAACAAACTCTGCCATTGAAGAAGCAAGTCTAGTTAAATGCAAGATAATATGGAATACAAATGCAGACTCACTATTATCTCATTAAAGCAGTATTAGTGACGGAAGATTTAGCAAGTTCCAGAGAATAAGTTGTATATTGAAGACCCTGCTGAAAGTGATTTTTCGCCTATATTTAATTGTGTGTTGTATGAGAGTCAATACCTACGTTACCAAATCCATTCTACAATCCAAAACTTTCTGCAGAATAAATAAGGTCGAGAATATGATATCAGAACTGTTTTAAGTTCCACACATATTATAGACTACTCCCCATCTTTCTTTTTATACAAGTTTAACAGAACATGGTGAATCGATGGGTAGTCCTTCTGGCAGATCTTACTTCTTTTCTATCAGCAACTTCGGAAGCTCCCATTTCATCTTCTTTGCAGTGGCATAACAATTCGTATTTAGAGCATATATAACAGATTCCACTTTCAGCTTTCTCTTTATGGATACTTCCTGAAAGGACAAAAATATATAATTGAAATTCATAGACATTTTGAAAACATGATAAACATTAATGTGTTACCTTGTTAATTTGAAAATCACAAACCCATGGAATAATGTTTGCAGGATACGCCGTGGAGAAGCTGTTAATGGAAATAGATAAAAAAACAAAAAAAAAAAAGGAATTATCCACCCATACTTATCATAAAAAAGGGGAAATATCCATCCATATAACTAAATATAACGTGGTAATAAGAAAAAGAAAGAAAGACTAACTTAAGCCAAAATATTAATCAAAACAAAAAGAATAAAGAAAAAATTTACCTTATAGTTGCTTCAGAAACTATGTCCGATAAAAGCAGGCTTTCCAAATGATCCTTCACTTCTAAAGCTCCAAATTCATAACCATTCGCCCATTTTCCAAGTCTGCTAGATAAAAACAGTGATGCACTTTTACTGCCAGTATTCTTCTTCACTCCACTATCCAAAACTTTCTGTAAGATTAAAATTCTATTAGGGATCTAAAAGAAGTGTTCAAGTAATATTGTCTTTTGTTCTAAAAGCACCTGCAGGTGAATGGCCATACCCAATATGAGATTACAATGAAAGGGGTAGAAAAATATAACATTAACATTTGGCAATATCATATCGCAGTTGGCAAATAAGAAACTGAATTGCATACATATACTGTGCTTAACGAATGTGGAATAGAAATATAACACACATTGACCATGCCCCTCCCCCCATCACCCCCATAACACGTCCACTCGCACACACATACACAGAGGCAAAGTACCTTTAGAGCTATCAAAGGTGATGGTTCAAGTGCACTGACTGGCTGATCCAAAGCACTGTATGCAGCCTCTGTTATGGCACAAGCAGCCAATGAGCCTACTGGATGTCCACCCGTAAAAGTATCAATTTTGACAGCAGACATATCATCAGTGCCATAATCAAACTGAACAACTTGATTCCCGTAACTATTTCTAACAGTTCCATCATAGCCAAGGATTACATCTCGCATGAAAAACATTAGGTTTCGATTGAGAGTTCCAGAAACATCAGCTTGGCCACTGAACGAACTGTCACGAGTTGTCAATGAATGTACAAAACACTCCAGAGGATTCAAACCCGCCAAGTAGGAACTAGCAACCACCGTACATGGAATATAAGAGTCCAATTTCTGAGTACCGTCCAATTTATAAAGACTGAGATGGTTCTTTTGATTGTTCCATGAGGCACAAGATAAGTAATGGGGGATTGAGAAAGAGACTGGATTTAGAGAATGCTGCAAACCCAGACACATGCTGTGCTGGAACAATTTTTGCTGATTACCTTTGCTTCCAGCCTTTAACATAGCCATAAGAGAATTGCTGTCACCGGCATATTGGTAAACGAGATTCTGCATATCTCGAAAAACTGATTTTGAAGCAGAGAGAGAAGCTTGACAAAGTTCTTCCGATGTCTGCTGTGCAACATGTAAGTACTCCTTCGAATTATTTAGCATGTTTATATCCTCCTTGGAGTTCTCTATAAGAAAACATTGGTTTTGATTCACCATTAATAAGCTGATATCAGAAAGCTTCTCTGCTTCTTCCAGGCCACACGCTATATCATCCATAAGATTTTTCCGAGATTGTGGGTCAGATGAGAGACAAAGGTCTGATAGTGAAACACTCAGTCCTCTCCTAAACAGCCACTCGCAAAGAACTTCCTGTGCCGCATAAAGGAAGTCAAGTACTTTTTCTGGGCAATGTTTGAGAAGGCATTGGAAAAGGTTCTCACCGCTATCCCGTAGCCATGCCGAGCCATGAGAAAATGAAACAACCTCTCCTTGCCTTATATATACACCATTAGAGGGATAAGAAAACTCGAAGTCCAGCGGCAAAAGAAGGCTAAATAATTGCTTCCCAGTCCAAGAAGTCTCTCTTGCAGCTGACTGGATAATAGATGGCAATTTCGGTGTACAAGCAGAAAACATTTGCAACTGCTGCATTTCAGGTTTATTCAAGAAAACCCCATCTTGTAAAATGAGATATGCAGCAGTAAGACTATCTTGACTCAGACACAAAAGGTTCTGACCACTTTGGCCATTGACCAACTGTTTATTTAAAGAAACAAGCTCCTTAAGCTCGACTCTAGTGTTCACTGACTGAGGAACAAATCCATGAAGACAATCTCCATCAAAGTCCCCCCGAAATGGGAGACAGATAAGTGGGTTAATGGATGCAACAGAATTTATAGGAAGAATTTTGACAGATAAAGCAATAAGAGAATGCTGGTGAATAGTCGGGGGCCTATTGATCAACACAATATCACCATCAATAAGAGGACGGTACACAGAATCTCCTGTCAGTAACATGTCCTTATGCCTAATGCATTTCTTTTGACCATCTCTACTAACAGAGAATTGTCCCTTTTGATGAAGCATAAAATCAAAGCACGGTTCCAACTTATTCCAATTCCAGAAATATATACTGTCTAAGATTAGCATTTTCTCTGCAATTTGGAAAGGCAAACCGATCTCATCAACTTTTATTCTAGGATCACCCACAACAACCATGCGAAAGGAAAGGTCAGTTCGCTTTCCAAGTAGCATTTCCTTCATGTTTTTCAGCCCTGAAGCACTGGAAACAGACTCGTTATTTGATTGCTTTTCATATACTTTTTGTATGCCTGACAGCTTTTCAGAGCGTATCTGCAGCAGGAAGGTTGTCATTATTTTAGAAAACATTTGTAGGCATATAAGGAAGAAAAAGGTAGGACCTAATTGTTTTTCTTGCCTTTGAAGCTTTATAAAGGTCAAGAACGCGAGCACTCAGTTCATTTGCTGTACCCCTAAAATCAATAAGTCTTCTGTACAGCCTTGTGGTTTCATCCTGAAAGTTAGTCAACAGAGTAGCAAATGTGATCAATGGTATTTGTTTCATTTATCATATACAAACATAACTAAAACGAACCGTGACTTACATAAGTTATTCGCTGCCCAAATTCTCTCACCCGGTGACTATTTGGAGTGACTAGTAAAGAGTTCAAAAAGATTGAGTTTTTCCTTTTGTTTAGTGCTTCCAAAGTCCTTGGGCATACATCTTTCAATATAAGATATACCTGACAAATAAAAAATCATAGCATAACCCCTAATCAACTTTACTTGAAGGAATGCACCATGATATGAGGGGAAGACTTGGCAAAATATGGAGACGATACGATGTTAAAAGACCGGAATGTTTACCTTGGGTAGGAAGTTGTCAATAAGTTAAATTAGACATAGAGTTGACATTTATATTTCCTCCTTAATGTAAATGTAAGGTTTCCGAAAAATGTGAGTGGAGAAACGTACAGCTTTCAAAAGAAAATGAGAATGAATATACAACTTAAAAAGGACATGCCATCTAACACAAATAACATTCATAGACAAAAATAAAATGTAGTAAACATTGACAACAACGAAACATAGGGAATGTTACCTGTGCAGGCAATAGAATTCTTCTATTTGATTGTAAACCACTGTTTGATTGCAAATCACTGTTTTCTCTTGTAGAATCTTTAGGTAGTATATCCCAATAATCAGAAGCTAGAGATCTATCAGAGCACTTATTCAGCGACTTTTCATCGACTTCTGCAATAATTGCAGTCTTTGCTAGCACATCTTTAGAAGAAACTTTAAATTTCATCTTTGGGTAACCATCCCTATGTCTTCCCTGTATTTGGAAGAAACGAGTTGGTACTATTCATTTCTCGTAAGGTGCATATCAAATAGCCAAATTAACTTACACAATATCTGCAATTTCTAGGCGCTGAATGACTTGACGCGGAATCAGCTTTCTGATGCATGCAAACAGCGGAGAAATACATAAGATTTTGAACAAATCTGAAAAAGAGAAAAAAAAAAATATCCAGACGTGTTTCTTTTCTACTGTCAGGCCCGCAGCGCTAGGAGAAAATTCATCTCATAAACCTGTTTTCCATTTTTGTGGGCGTGTTGGAGTCGGGGTGTTTATAAATTCAATAGATACTTCAATAAAATGTGCAATTATGAAGCATTCAATAGCTATCACTAATTTAAAAAGATAACAACAAAAATGCTAAATATGATCAGACTATTCCAAATCAAAATAAAAAAATGAAAATGCCATGATTAAGCGAAAAGACTAAGAAGATTTTAAGTAAGGTTTGTTTTCAATCTGCACAGGGATGAGCCAACTTGAGACAAATTTAAATCTAAGTATAGCCAACTGAACGCTTTATATCTTTACTTCTACTCAGTTTCAGCACACTTTAAATAACAACACATTCGTAACACTTGCAATCGATAAACATTAAGAACTGGGTAGTGTTTGTTTATGTGACCATTACAGTCCCCCATATGGAGAAGCCGATGCTAACAAGACTAAACTAAACCATTTATTGTTTATGTGCATTAAGAAGCATATGGTAGCAGTTCAAAGTAAAACAGAAAATCTCCTATGCAGCAGTGCCTCACCTTAACCTTACTAGGCCTAACAGATTTACATCCTGGGCATACTTTATTCAGAATTTGTGCTACTTCTGACATGAAATATGGATTAAGAATTGTGTATGGAAGATTGATCAAACCGTAATGACCTGCAAAATGTATAAAGAAAAGAAGTTTTTAAGCTTAAAAAAATGTGTTAAGTGGAAGGAATGACAGAGACAATTGAGCGGCATTAGAGCTCTCACAAGTTACCTTCACAATCTTTTGAAGTCTTGGTACCAACGTTAACGTTTGAACTTTTTGCACCACATGTCAGGCACTCAGGAGCATTTGTAGTTGGTAGTCCAAGTGCAGCATCCGATACTTCATTTACAGTTCCAATGACCACAGAAGATAGTTTTCCCTGGAAATGAAAATGCAACGAGTATTAAGCTTCTCCACAAAAAAATCAATTTATGAATCACGGACATCTTTTATTTATAATGCAACAAACAAACGAATAAAAATCACTATGAAGAAATGAAGGGGCATGCAGGAAAGGATAACACATCAAATTATTCAGGGAAGATGAATCGACAATCAAAAACGTACGATGTTTACAGCGCTGGTGCAACAAAACTTGTAAAGAAGGAATAGCTAACACAAAGGCTGACGGTGAACTTGATCAAAACTCACAATGATGCAAGTCAGGCGAAAACTAAATAAACTATAAGTGCAGTTGCGCTCATATATGCATGTCTGTTTGTGCATATATTTGTAAGTACATATATAGAGATTTAAACCAACTATGTTCATGGCAAAAGAAAAGAAAAACAACAACATCAAGAAAGTTTATGGAAACTTACTGCATCTTCCTCAGTCAAAATATCAATAAGTATTCCCTTCAAACGACCTGATGAAACTTGTTGAACCACATTTAAATCTTTTTCCATTAAAGTTTGTCGGATATATTTCCCTGAAAAAAAATGCAACACACAGATCAATTGACAGTAACTCATGTAAGTGAATGTACTGATTCGAACTAGTTCATCCTCAGTAATTCACTAATATGACACACATCTAGTACTTTCTCCAATTCGTTAAGATTTATGGTATAATCTTTGGAAGAAATTCTGTTACCTCGTGAGGTATGCCATTGGCAAATATATATATATATATATATATATATATATATATATATATATAAAATAAAAGATGAGACTAAAACCTGAACAGGGGCAGCGATCCAAGATATCTGATGACCTAATTCAAAGGCTTAAGACACGTCCCAACCCTCTCACATATAACATCCTCAGGTGCAGCACGCTCCTCCCCTTTTCCTGACCTCACGAGCAAGTGATATAACTTCCTAAAAGCTGAAATGTAAAACTTTAAATTTCTAAATGTAGCATCATAACATAATGACCACGGGCATTTATTATAATCTCTAGTGACATGTTGTTATATCCTGGAACTTGGCACAACCAGGAATAATTGACCACCGGATAGAGCAAAAAGGGAGTGTATTAAATAGTTCCTATCTGCAGCCAGCAGTCACAACATTACAAACTATACAGATAACACGTTTTCAAACGATAGGTAGCCGTTACATATAGCGCATAAGGACTTGTTTGGGGACAAGGACTATTTTGTTAGCGAGATAAATGCACCGCATCCAACGTCATCCACCTATCTGCAGCAGTCACAATATTACAAACTATACAGATAACACGTTTTCAAACGATAGGTAGCCGTTACATAGAGCGCATAAGGACTTGTTTGGGGACAAAGACTATTTCGTTAGCGAGATAAATGCGCCGCCGCATCCAACGTCATCATCAACAACACCACCTATCCGAAACTCAATAAATTTCAAACCTCAATTTAACCTCCGATTTGTCGCCAAATTGTATATATAACGAGCAATTCAATAACAAGGAGAAATTAGCCTACATTGCATGATTATAAGCATAAGATTAAAATCAAAACCATAAAATCAAACATGCACATATGTATAAATAATAAGTAAATAACACTTTATTATATAGCTCAGCCCCCTTTCAAAATTGACAACCAACAAAATGAATGCAAGCGAATTAGTTTCACTGACCTGTGCTGAATTCACCACCAAAGCTTATAAAAACTTCTCCTCCCTCCCTCTGCACTTCTTTCTCTCTCTGTGTGTGTGTTTTCAGAGAGAGAGAGAGAGAGAGTATTCAGTAATCAGTATTGTGTCTGTTCGCTTTCTGCGTGTGTGTGTTTGTTTTATATATTAATTATAAATAAATATATAAAATGGAAATCAGAAAATGTTTTGTTTTTTTTTTTATTAATGGCAGAATCTGTGCAGAGTTGGGGTTTAACGTTTTCAGCGCGACGAAAATAAAAATAATGAAATATTACACAAACTACCCTTCAGGTATGGATTCACTACACAAGCACCCTTATATAAAAAAAATATGGTTAAGTCACCCATACACCTTTATAAATACGTATATTTTATTTTTTTTGTCTTTCGAAACAGACTAAATGAGCCTTATTTTTTGTAACTTGTATTTATTTTCTATCTTTGTAGCATGAATTTTTATTCAACAATACTAAATAATTTTAAACAAAAATCTGCCACGAGGAGACGGGGTGAGTATTTTAGAGCGTTTGATAGCAAATCAAGAGGTAACTGTACAAACTCGGTTGGGCCGTGAAAGTTGTATTACTGTGCCCGCAAGGGTGACATAGTTAGTTAAAGAGGAAGGAATTTCTCTACTTGGTCTTATGTTCGAATTCCACAAAAAAAGTCAAAAAGCACATTGATTTCATATCTTCTAGAGTTCTAGGTTTATGCTGTCACACATTGTTAGCCTAGTGACTAACGAAGTTTGCAGGCTATTACGTCAATTCGTGGATTTACCTGGTGCACATCTGAATGGGTTCACACGTTATCAAGAAAAGAAAAGATGATGGATTATTTTTATAATTACTTCATACTTAAGGACTAGTTTGTGTAATTCAAAAGAAAAGCCTAATGAAAATTATTCCAAGAAAGGCTAAATAGTATATAAGTCCAAAACAGAAAACGAGGGCAAACTCGTTAATCGAGGAAAATTTTGGACGCAATTGCAAACTGGGTAACCGTGGAAAGAGCCAAGTTGGCAATGCATAGATGACGAGAAACATCTCTCGGGTTCTGCTCCTCACCCCACTTTTCTTCCTTAATTGCAACACTGACTTTCATTCTTTTTTAATGCAATCAAAAATTAAATATTATATACATCACCACTTCTAAAGTCATAGTGTCACTTCACTTCATTAGGCCTTTTTCCTTTTTCCTTATTTTTTTGCTTAAATTGAGTAAGGCGTCAGTAGTTGGACCGGTGGCGATAATAAAACACATTAAATGCATGTAACTATATTTCAAATATAGTTAATAATAACGTAATTTTTTTAATTAGTTATAAGATGCAATATGTCATTTTGCATTGCAAGCAAACAGTGCAATTATTTAATGATAAGATTTTCGGACGAAAGGTAAGTTTGTTTATAATTTGGAGCGGGGAGGGGGTTTATTTAATATTTTTAAGCTCATTTGATTAGTCCTTTCACATAATATTTTAGACTTATTTGATTAGTCTTTTCAAATAAGTACCATTAATAATAATGTGATTTGAATGAGATTCTTAATTGCAAAACTTATGTTTGGATATTAACTTATCATGTAGTTATTATAAAATTTTTAAATAGGAAGAATTACACAAACTACCCATGAGGTACGGGGTGATTTACACAAATCACCCCTCATATTTGGGAAATTACACAAACTACCCTTATGACCGATTTCTCGTATAAAGATTATTAATTTTTGTTGAATGTAAATTCATCCTCCTCATTTATTTTGCACAATAAATAAGAAATAAATTAAAATAACTCAAAAAATATGCATTTTTTTAAAGATAAAAAAATTAAAATAAATAATATTTTTAAAATAAAAATACATTTTTTGCGGATTTTAGTCTCTACTATGATTTCAAGATGTACGGTTGTGTTGTTTTTTATTTTATATAAGGGTAGTTTGTGTAATTTCTCGAATATGAGGGGTGGTTTGTGTAATTACCCCATACTTCAGGGGTAGTTTGTGTAATTCTCCCTTTTAAATACTAAATTTGATTTTGGAATGTAGTTTAAGAGGTAGATTGCATTATAATTCCCAAAATTTCTTACTTTGTTAATCCATATAAAACGCTAACTTAGATAACGTTTGTTATAAATACCTGCATTCCGATAACTTACTCTAACTTTATGGTGCTAATTTACAATATTTTAGTGTCAAAACTTTGCACGGAAATTTTCATTGTTAGCGCCAAAAAAAATCACGAGAAATCTCCCACGAAAAAATTGATTTAATTAAACTATGATAAAAGAAATCTCTCACTCCAATTTTTTTTTTGGATTAGTATCAAAGAATAATAGAAAAAAAACTAATATATTAATAAACAAGAAAAGACAAAAAAAATTAACCTATAAACATGGTAGGGATAATTTTCTTGCCTTTCATTGATTAGTTTATGAGATGTAAAGGGTGATTTAAATTTAAAGATGGTATTTTTTATTAAAGGATATAGGAAATTTGGATAACACATTTTAAATAAATTTTATAAGATCCTTTTTTAAATTATGAAAATCAAGACAAATTTGGAACATATTGTTATTTATAAGGATAAAGTTGGAATGAGAAAAAACAATATTGGCCAAGATTCTGAAATTTAGGGTAGGAGGCAGCAATACATAATAAGTTTTAACCACAAGATTATTGTACTAATAACAGGCTTCATAGTTATTATAATATTAATCCAAATATGATTTTGTGCTATATTAGAATTCTAATTAGGCTTTGGAGTGCAAACCAAATGTGTCGTAAGTCTAGGCACACATTTGTATTATTAGACATTTAATTTATACTGGTGGGGTGATTTAGGTGTCCCAAAAACAAATTGGCCCGCCCTGGTCCATTAATGGCCCAAATGAAAAAGAATCGAACCTAGGTGGTTCGACAGTTCTTGAACGATCGAACGGTAACGTTTGTTGTTATTGTCTTCTTGCAGAGCGGGGCCCGCATTTCGAGGTTTATAAATACCCAGATCCCGAGACTCACAACACATTCATTAGTTATTGGTCACCAACCCTACAACAATTGAACCAGGTTGTTCGAGAGTTTTTTGGTTCGATCGATCTGCCCTTCGGTTCGATTGTTATCAATCACTAAGTCCCATTCGACAATTCTCAGTATCGAATCCAAGACCGTTCGATTGTCCTGGAATTCGATAGTTATTCCAGCATCGAACTCGCTCATGTTTAACAGTTATTCCAGCATCGAACCTGGCATGTTCGACAATTATTCCAGCATCGAACCTGCCCATGTTCGACAGTTATTCCAGCATCGAACCTGCTCTTGTTCGACAGTTATTCCAGCATCGAACCTACCCATGTTCGATAGTTTCCGGAATCGATAGATATGGTATTTGTAATCATCTAAGACTTATTCAAAAGAGATAAATGAACTACATTCGACTTGATTCACTCAATACGATACGTAAGTAGCTTGGCGCGTTCCCAAGTTCAGTCTGAAATCATTAAGTATCCAATCCCTCATGTCGCAATGCTTGGAGTGCAAGCGTATAACCCAACTATGAATCAATTTGATGTGAAGCGTCTTATTAGCCTGCCAAAACAACAAGCTAAAGCACCCCCAAAACATATACTATGAAAAAGTTCATTCTGTAAAATGATGTGAACAGTCTAACAAACTAACTTAACCATGTAGTAAATCAACTTTCTTTTAATTATTGTATATATTCTTTTTTCAAAAGAATTACTATTTTGAAAATATCAATAATATCTCCATTTCGGCACATGCATATTCTAGTGGGAGATCGAAAATTCGGTTTTACTAACTTTTCTATTGTTAGTGTAATATGTTTAGATTTTGAAATGTTGCCATAAACACCATCATTTGTTATATTCTTAGTGTTTTTCTACTTTAAGGGAAAACGAATTGTTGGGAGTATATGTGTTCAAAAAAAATTTGTTGGGAGTATAAATGGATGAAGTTGATACTCATGATACTTACAATCGTACTTAACAGATTTCCTCACTTATGCATCTTAAATATTACTCCATGATTTTGAAGATAATATAGAATGTGAGCTATGTATTGCTCTTTTCCATATACAGACAAGGAGAGGATGGAAATATAGCATCTAACTTGTAATAATTCGTTGACTCAATACTTTTCTTATGAACTCGTGATGTAAAGGACTAATTGAAAAATAGATTTCAGATGTGTGTTAAAATAAATAAATAAATTATAACGTCACTGGCATATATATATATATACACCCAACCATAAATAAAATATACACTGGGGAAAAGCAAACTTTCAATGATTGAGAGTATATATATATATATATATATATATATATATATATATATATATACTCCTCCATAAATAAAATATACACTGGGGAAAAGCAAACTTTCAATGATTGAGAGTCTTAGCATAAAATTATTCTTCGGAATGAGAATATGTAATACGGACTTTATTTGGATAAAGTTGACATCAAGTAGTGAAGTTGGGTACATGAGCAATTGAGCATCATACATGATTCTGTTGTCACTTCATTTATACTCGAACAAAGAAGTTAAATTAAATACAACAACAACCAAGTTAAATTAAATGAAAGTAAAAAGAAAAAAAAAACACTTTCAATATGTACAACACCAATAACAAGACTGCAACATATAGGCTAGCCCCATATGGGCGTAGTTTTTCAGTTTGATTTGGCTCACTTTAATGTGAGCGTGTGAAAAAAAATTTGAAAAATTTATAAAAAAAGTTATTTCAATGTAATTTTGATGATTGAGTGTTATGAAAAGAAAGTAGATGTGTAAATAATACATCAATATGATAGATATATGATAAAATGTTAATTAATATTGATTCGTTGCTGATTAATAATATTTGAATATTTATAATATAAATATATTTTTTTTAAAAAGAATAAAAACAATTAACTGGAGACTCGTAACTTATATAACATTAGTGTTATAAGTAATAAACTTATATGATAAATATAATATCATTTACATAATATACTCATTTTCAATCATTATAATTAATAAATATGTTTATATGCATAATTATATAAAATAGAATATATATATATATATAATATCTGTAGGCGTAACAAAAATATTTCATTACTATCCCTTTTAAGTAATTCCCAGTTTAGGCTGAATACTTCAATACTATCTTTTTTAGTTAATTCTCAGTTTAGGCTATAAACCGGCATAGTCCATACTTATTTTCTCACGATTTTCATTCAAAAATTGTATTCTACACGAGTATCTATACTATTATATATAATAGAGAAAGTCATGTTAACACCATTTTTTTGATTTTCTTATTTACTCGGGACACACTATTATTAAATTTTGTTATTAGGTGGGATGTAAGTGTAAGTTATTTAGCTTTATCATTATTGAAATCTTCTTAATAAAAAAACAGTTATTACTTAATGCTCTCTCACAAAAGTTAAGATATATGAACTTGTTATCCATACTTAAGCTATAATCTTCACCATACAAATTAATAATATTACAATTAAAAATTGCTAATTACGTGAGGATTGCGCGTCAACGTTTCTAGCGTATATAAATTAAAAATTTGTCAATTTGAAGCACAAGTTCATAGTTTAGGAGTTAATGACATTTTGCACCCACAGAATGTCATTCTTTTGCCATTTGCACCCATATATTAGAAAAGTGGGCACTTTATACTCATGGATGGTGTATTTTCCACAATTTGCACTGAAGCAAGTTTGGTCAACACACTAGAAGAGTAAGATAGTAATTTTAAGTTTGATATTGGGCTTTTGCACCTTGCACCATTTTAATATCGTTTAACAATTATAAAAAATATTTCACATATAACTCTTTAACATTTCACTATGACTACTCAGTTATGGCCACATAGGCCTCGTCCCTATGCTGAATATGAACATTAGTCGCCTCCCACTCGGCACAAGCTAAAGGTTTAGGCTGCAGATTGTTAGTTATTGGATTAATCCTTTTAGATGCTCTAGTAGGTCTTGTCAGAATTGGTCGTTACGAGTGTTCATGTCACAATGCACTTAGTGGTTTTCCACAGACAACACCACTGGTGCAGGAATAATTTTATCACTAATCACTCCACGCTAGACTAACATAAGCTCATAATTGGTTCAGAGCTATCTCCGAGTTTGAGAGATTTGCACTGGAAACACACGACACGTGAACTAGGTTGGGCTGACCCAGCGAAGACACTCTAATGCCTAAGTCAATATTGGGCTTGTGATGGGATGTGCCTATAATGCAGGTTATAGGCCTCAAAATACAAAAATTTCGTAAAATATGGTAAAAACATGCTAAATGGCCCTAAATTTACCAAATAGGTAGAACTCACCACATGAGGACGAATTAGACCAAATAGGTCAAATTCAGCGAATAGATCATATTCACCATAATAGCTTGAATTAGAGCAAATATGTCGAATGTTAGCCAACATGTCGAATAACGAGCCAAATAGGTCAAATAAAATAGGCCGAACCAACTAATTCGAGCTATTGTGTTCGTCTCGAAAAATGTACTTCATTAATGATGATTAGCTCGATATTTATAGGTAAAATATTTTCTTAATTAGAGGATTGGGCATTATGGGCTCTCCTTTGCGAGCTTGATTAACTGTTTTAGCACGGATAGGTCGAATTTGGGCAAATAGGTCGAATAAGCATAACTTGGTCGAATGAGCAAAAATAGGTTGAATTAACATAAATAGGTCGAATTATATTGGTGATATGATTTGTTCTATTTTATGTTATAATTCGTTCTGATTTGTTTTCGAACTATTTTTAGCACTTTTTCTAGGGTCTACGATGACATGCGTCGCTCTATGAATGGTCATACAAACTATGGTATAACACTAACCAAGTTTTTTGCTAAAAAAAATGAAGCTTGTGAGCCAAATACACCCACACGGGATCTCGATAAGAATAAAATTAAGTTTAATCGGTACATTAAACATATAACTCCTTGATAAGCATGGTCTTGCTTTCAAAGTCGACTTTGAGAAAGCTTTTGATTGTTCTTGTTGGGATTTTCTCGAGAACAAGATGGTTAACTTGGGTTTCAACCATACTCGGACTGTTTGGATTAAAGAGTGTCTTTGTTCAAGCTCGGTCTCGGTGCTCATCAACGGTAACCCAACGAATGAATTTAGTGTTTGGCATGGGCAAAGGCAAGGCGGCCCTTTTTCGCCTTTCCTTTTTCTTATCGTTGTTGATGGGTTGCACGGCCTTATGAAACAAGCGACTCACCGTGGCTTCTTTGAGGTCTTAATACATGTGTTGATTGTATTGAGGTGCCCCATATTCAATATGCGGACGATACAATTTTCTTTTGCAAACCTTCAAGGTACAATGTTTGGATCTTGAAGTCCGTTCTCCATATGTTCGAGCTCATCTTCGGTCTCAAAATTAGCTTTAGCAAAAGTAATCAGTTGGGTTTCAACGGCCATCCCTCTTTGGTTTTCAAGTTTGCCTCCATACTTAATTTCACGGTCGCTTCTCTCCAGCTCACATACCTTGGTCTTCACCTTGGATGCTCTCCAAATAAATCCATATCGTGGCACCCGGTTGTTGAACTCTTCAGTCGTAGTCTCCGTCCACTATGTGATAGACAAGTCTCATTTGGGGGTCGAATCGTCTTACTGAATTCAGTTCTTACATGCCTACCAGTCTTTGACTTCTCCTTTTCTAGAGCTCCTCAAAATGTTCTTCACCAACTTACCAAGATTCAGCGGAGTTTTCATTGGGGCGAGAAAGAAAGCTCTAAAAATATTGTGTGGTTAAGTTGGGAAATTGTTTGTAAATAGTTTGAATATGGGGGTATCAGTGTGAAGAATCTTCAATATTTTAGCACGACGCTCTTAGCTAAATGACGTTGGGAGCTCCTTTTCCCGATGATGCTCTTTGGAGGCATGTGCTTAATTCTAAATATAAGAATGGCTCCAATTCTAACTCACATTCTGCCTAGTGGAAAAATATCAGTGATAATAAGCTCTGCGAAAATAACCCCACTTGGTTCACTAGTGGTATTTCGAAGACCATTGGTAATGACGACAACACTCTTTTCTGGAAAGACCACTGAATTGGAAACAATTCACTTAAAGTCCATTTTCAAAGAATTTTTCGTATTTCTCTTGACATGAACTCTTTTGTTGCATATGTGGGGAGATGCGAAAATGGGGTTTGGTGCTCGAATTGGTGATGGAGAACGGATCTCTTTGAGTTTGAGTTATAGATGCTCTTTGAACTCACTACTTTGGATCCTTTTAAAGAAGACTCTTGGACTTGGTAGCACGATGGGACTGGTATTTACTATGTTACATCTGCTTATGGCTTCCTTCTTACTTCTTTTTCAAACTCCTTATGAAGTCTGTATGATAGTGGTTGTTTCAAGACCTACGTTGCACGGGTTCGGGTACGGCGATATGCGTATGGTACGGCACGGATACGCCGATACAATATTTTTAAAAAACAGCCGATACCGGTACGACAAGGATACGTCTATATATAAATAATTATTAATATTTATTATATGTATTTTTTATTTTTAACAAGCAATAAAATTTAAAACTTAAACAAGAAAAAATAGAAATACACAAAAAATGTTTAACATTAAAAAAAGTCATGCATCAAATATGAAAAAAGACTTATAAACGTGAATTATTTATGACTAATAAGTTAAACAACAACATAACAAGCTTGAAGATGGCGCATGGTGGTGATGGTGATTATGAATAGAAAAAGAAAAGTATAATTGTAGAAATAATGAGACCTGAATCGTGCCCTTGATAAAGGGATTTTCATTTTTTTTATTTCATTTTATATTTGGTGGAATTTATATTTAAATATTTAACCCATCAAATATTAAACGTTTATAAAGAAAGACCCATAATAGTTCTGATACGCCTTAAAAAACATATCGGATACGTATCAAGATTTTTTTAATTTCAAAATTAAAGGATACGCCACGTGAAGTATCGGATACGTCAGAACTGGTATCAGTATCTGAATCGGTGTCGATATGTATCGAGTACTGCATAGCCGTCTTGGTATCGGTATCGGTGCATCACAGTTCAAGACACTCTGGAGATCGAAAGTCCAGTCAAAATCAGCTGCTCTTGGCTGGAAATTAATGCACGATAGATTACCATCAAGGATAAGTCTTTTTCGAAGGGGCGTTGTCTCTAATATTCAGGATTGCGATTGTAGCTTTTGCCATTCTTTCGATGAGTATACGAACCACCTCTTCTTCTACTGTTAGTATACTTCCCAAATCTGGTCATGTACTCTTAGCTGGCTCGATTTATGTACAACGCTCTCCAATGCGCCTCGTGAACACTTCAGACACTTTATACATCTCTTCACTAAAAAATCATGGCAAGTTGTTCTTCCTGGTATTTAGTGCTACACGATCTGAAGCATTTGGTCTACTAGAAATTGGTTGATTTGTAATTCGAATCAGATTAATTCACACAAGGAAATTGACATTATTAAGGTTAAAGTTTGTGTTTGGGTTAAATATAAGAATGCCAAAGATTTTAGCTTTTCGGTTGTTGATTGGATGGGTAAGCCAAGGTTTTGCTTGTAATTTTTGTATCTATGTACTCTTTTAGTTCCCCCCCCCCCCCCCCCCGTACCTTTCTAATTTGATTCTTTTTTGCCTACCAAAAAACAAACTATTGTGGCATTTAAATCGCCAGAATTAACTAAAGGGGGATAGTTTGACAATATCTCATATATATAGAATAAGGTCGGTTACAAGTATGATACAACGAGTATATCGCTAACTAGGCCTACTTTAACTATGCTAGTCTCAAGTAGGCTTGGTCTGGAACATCTCGAACTAACGTCTGATGTAAGGATGTCGGGAATATATCGGAGATGACGTCGAAAATTATGTTGGGGATGGCATCGAATCTTCTATGTCAAAAGTGATCTTCTGCTTATGTCGGAAGTGGCATAGGTGATATATAACGGAGATATGTATCGGGTATGATATCAGATATTTTATCGAGGAAGGCTTGATATAAATGTACAGTAATTACGGATAATTAAAGCTTACCTTGGTTACCAAGAAGCACGTATTTGTAGGCTTCGGGATGTGGGGGCCACTCACGTGATAAACACGTGAGATGTACTATATCGAGGGTGATATTCGATATCTATATCGGGGATGATCCTCTATATAGGTGAAAACCTGGGCATCGACCATGGCAGACCCGATACGGGAAATACCCATATCATGTAGTCCCCCAATTTGGGAATTATTACCTGAAGGTAATAATTTGCAAATTAAATCTGAGTTTTCGGATTACTTGTACCCCTCGTCCTATCAGTTCAAATGATGGAACTCTGAAGCGGGAATTTCATTGTGTTTAGAAGAGCTATTGGTGGACCCCCCAATGAAATTTGCGAATTTCGAGAGGTTCTCATTTGAATTTCTGTTTTTTAGGTAACTCCATAGTATATCAAATTTCCTTCGACATATATGTTGATTTTGAAGTTTGATATATCCTGCATTTAGTGCCCATCCATAGGTTCTCTCTTATAAATAGTAGCATGTTTGGAGAGAGATGAGAGTTTATTTGTCTTCTAGTGTATTGATCTCTTCTTCAGGTGAGTATGTCGGGGATACCCGACATAAATTTCGATATGTCTTTCGGCATATCTTTCGATATGACATTCGATATGGGGTTCTTATTTTTCTTTTCTTGGTTTTTCGTTTAATTTATTGCCTTTGCAGGTCCTTCGACCATGTCTTGCTTGAGTCCTTAATTTCAAAAGACATGTCTGGAATTCACCATTGCATGCAGAAAATTAAGGAGCATCGCGATCAGGAGGCTGCGACTTTGGTGGGGAGAAGAGATGAGGCTTCCCCAGACTCTGATGTGAAAGTTGGTGTTGCGGAGGGCATGGTCGTGTTTCTGTCGATAGTGAAACAAACTGTTCCCATCATCGGGACATCCGTGCCGATGATGGTAATTTACCTGCAGGGAGTGTTAGCCTCGGTGAGGAGACCACCTCTTTGGCCACCGATGCTGGTGGTGAGAGGGTTCTTGACATTGTAGGGGGTATGGCCGGAGCTGATGCTTGCTAAACGCAATCTATATGGCCAAGGAAGCTGCCAGACCTTCGGAGTGTTTCCCTCTCTTGTGGACCGGACTGAGATCCGTCCCCCTTTTGTCGGTGGAGTTGTACAAACTGTCACCGCTATTGGTCATTCTGCGGGAAATGATCAAGCGTTTGTGTAGGTCGCAGCCAGCGCTACACCTCTTCCGTATGGTGATAAGGCGCGCCTAGGAGATTCAATGATGATACCCCTGATCCAGTCGGTGTTGCGGATAAAAGCAAGGGTCATGCTATAAATGCTGCAGAGAAAGGCAATGGTCCCGCTTCGAATGTTGCCTCATAAATGCCTTCATCTCAAGTTTTTGTTGGTATCCCTGTCCAAAGACCTTCTTTTCTGATAGGCCCACAGTCTGCATAGTCTGGTCAAAAGAGGGCTCGAGATGAAGGCACTACCGTGCCACGCCCTACCATCGGGCAAGGGCGATCAAGGTCGGGGTCTAATGATCAGGGTAAAAGTGTTAAATTTCATGAGGCTGGCGCAGTTCGTCGCATGGCGCGGGCCTTTCCCCCTCCAGCTAGGGTACCTGTTCTGACTGAAATGGAACGGGCGCAGAATGTGCATCAAAACATCCACATTTTTTCAGAGTGCAAGTCATTGTGGTCGTACTGTTTATTGCGTTCGTGTTTTATCAAAAGTTTCTTCTATTCATGGTGGTCGCTTTGTAGCTTGGGAAAGTGTTGGCTACGTCGATGAAGACCTTCAGTGAGTACGAAGGGGATAAGGACGCTATTATTGTGCAACTTGAGGCTGATATCGAGAAGATGGTTGATTTTAACCCCATGGTCTTAGAGAAACTGCATGTTGAAAAGGAGGAGGCTTTGCGAAAGTGTCGGACGTTGAAGGATGAATATGACGACCTTCATGCCGATTCTTAGACCCTCGTTAGTAAGGAATTTGAATTGAAAGAGCATGTAGTTAGGGAGCGGAATCAACGTCGAGCGGCTGAGCATTAGCTTCAGAAGGTGCAGGCCGAAAACGAACGTCTTGGGTCTGAGCTAACAAAAGCTCAACTTGCTTTGAGTAGTGCAGTAAGTGTGCAATCCTTCCTTTTTTATCTTTGTAGGATGAGTGTATCTAGTGATAATTCGTACGTCATTAGTGTATGATGAATCTTATGAACTCATGTTGCATGTTGCTAAGAAGTTTCTTGCAAGTGGGACCTATCAGGAGCTCCTTGCGGAGCGTGCCATTATAGAGCGAGAGGAAGCCTTTCAATCCTTAATTAGGCAAGTTACCTCCAAGAAGGGGTTCAAGGAAAGGTTCATTTTCATGGAATTGAATGCCATGTATGGCCCGTACGGGTTGCCCCTTGAAGACGATGCGACTGCAGATGTTACTTCAGAGCAACCCGATCTATTTTCGGCGCTTGTGAAGCAGAATGGCCCCGCCTTAGCGGAGCTTGTTGTTTCAACTATTGGCGTTGTATTGCTTAGTATTCATTTGGTTGTGTGATATTTGTTGAATAATCTTGCTTTAAATTTGTAGAGTTATCTCGTTATGTCTTGTGTCTTTGAATAAATTCCGTATTGCGTCCTTGCCTTTCTGTGAGAATAAGGATTTATGATACGAAATATAAGGTATGTACTTTGGTACCTTAAGTTATCATCTTTGTCAGATCCTCTCTTTCGATTGTCTCTGAGTTATATCACCTCTTCGTGGGGCTCACACCTTCTTTGGTTGCTCTCCAACCAACAACGGTGTGTAGGGGAGTTATGACTCTGTATGGTGTGTTGTTTCCGTCTCGGGTGCTCTCATTCCTATCATCGTGGATAGGGGAGTTATGCCCCAGGGTTGTAGATGTTTGGCCCTTTCAGGTGTTCTCCTGCCTATCATGGTAGATAAGAGAGTTATAATCCAGTTTGGATTTGTAGATTATCTGCCATACGTTGGTGGTCGTATTCCGTAGGATTTGTAGAGTCTTCGTATTCAACATCTTGTAGGATTTGTAGATTCAGCACCATTCGTCGATGGATGAGATCATGTAGGATTTGTAAATTTTTCGTCGTGTATCGGCAGTCGATATCCCACAGGAATTATAGATTTCTTGGTCGCTCATCGACAGTCGATATCCTGGAGTATTTGTAGATTTTTCACCGCTCATCGGCAGTCGATACCCTGTAGGATTTGTAGATTTTTTGCCGTTCATCGGCGATCGATATCCCGTAGGACTTGTAGCTTCTGCATTTCGTGTTGTCAAACAAGGAAACATAGAGTATATTGATGAACATTTGATAATATGGAATCGAAAGATGGATTTCCATCTGTATATGTTATCCCATTGTGTGGGAGATATGTCTTTTCCTGCGTGTAAGCAATGAGTATCGTTGTACCTGTTCTAGATAGGTGAAATAAACTTGTTTTGGCGAAAATAATAACAACTAATATTGTATCGCGTCATCTGGATAACCCACGAGCAATATCATAAAATCTGTGTGCCATTCGGGCACATTTCGTTCTATCCTCATGACGATGGGCACTATTATCATATCATGTAGGATATGTACTCCGCAGAAGTTCAGAAATGCAGTAGACATGCATATATCAGTAAAAACTATATACGTTAATGATGGATAACGGTCGAGGGCTAGGTAAATCCTTACCCGCCTACGTATCCCGTATATGGGAATCAGACCAGTGTAGTTCCCCATGTATTAGTTACAGTCCAACCCAACGATGGGGCAATTTAGGGAATTGAAATTGTCCAAAAGACATAACATAATTGTTCTAGGAATAGTAAAAGACAGTGAATAACTGAAGGACGGGCCCCCCAGTTGAAGCGAGGTGATTACTCTGTATCCGGCATATATTCCTGCTCGACAGCTTCCACCTCTTGTACCTCCCTGATTCTAGGAAGTCTCAGTGAGGCCACATAGCACATCCACCCTGCTTCTGATCTCATATGATTTCACCAATTCCATCATGTGTAGGGAATTACATCTTCTGGTGGTAGGATGATACCACGACCCTCATCTCATTGAGGGCGGGGCACCCAATAATAGCATTGTAGGGGAAGAAAAGGTCGACCACGATGTACTTTACTGCGATTGTCCTTATGCATGGTTCCTCTCCGAATGAGGTGAGCAATGGGATCTGACCCATTGGAATTATCTCCCCTCCTCCAAAGACTGTTTAACGGAGTTGAGACCGTCTCCAGCATGTTCTGGGGTAACACCATTTTCTCCAAGACATGGGCAAAGATAATGTTGGAGGAGCTACCATTGTCGATCAAGGCCTTGTGTACATGATATTCAGCTACATCAATTGGAACAATTAGCGGGCAATTGAGTTTACCTGCCTCCAATGCATGCGGCGTAAGCTACTCTAAATCTCTCTTGGTGAACGAAATCTCCTGGTCTAGGAATCCATCCTACATAACCGATTTAGTATAGCCTATATATGTCCCGACCTGCATCCGGCGGGTTATTCTCTCTCGTCTTTGAGCTGAATCAGCACCTAACGGTCCTCCGTTGATCACATTGATCATTCCTCTAACTGGGGCATTGACAATAGCCCTACTACGCTCGAATGGAGCCTCAATTGCCTTTTGTTTATCTCTTCTGGGGGAGCGGGAGTGGTCCCTGCGAGGCGAATGGGATTCATTATCCCTCCGGCGATCATTCTTTGAGTTCCTCACGAACTCCACTAGCTTGCCCTTCTTGATGAGCCTCTCAATCTCGTTCTTTAGATCGGTACATTCCTCTATTTCGTGCCCCATTTGGCGGTGATATTCACAGTACTCCCTAGAGAATTTCATTCCTTTGTTCTCCCTCAACTTCCTAGGCTCATTGAGCGACCTTTTTTTTGTGCAATGGCGAATACTACCCAAATTCCTCTGTTCAGTGGGGTATATCTTCTTGGGGACCTATCCATGTATCGCTCCTTTCCAGAGGGCCTCCTGGGATTGGGGCTCTGCTTGGTTGCCATCATATTGTCCTTGTAAATGATGTCATATGCGAGCGTGTTAATCTAATCTATTGATGGCGACTTAAGCTTGATCAGCTGGTAGACAAAGCTCTTATGCAATGCCACATTAAATAAGATGAGGACAACTTGATCCTCACTCGACTCATCTACTTTGAGCAGTTCATCGTTAAACCTCTTAATGAAATCCCCCAAGCTCTCTTTATCTCTCTGCTGCATAGCATTCAGATGATGCATGTTGGTCCTCATCATTTTCTGACTGGAGAATTGGCTCTCAAATTTCTGTCTCATATTATCGTAACTAGTTATAGAACGAAATTCCAACCTGGTAAACCAATCCAAAGCTGTTTCGGTTAGAGTTGTAGCCAAAATCTTCGCCTTGATATTGCGCGAATACCTATGCAAGTTCAGGACACTGTTGACATAGTAGAGATGGTCAGTTGGATCACTTTTCCCATCATATGATTTGAAAAAGGTGTCAAACCGCGACCCTTTGCCAAAGCTAGTCTTCGCCCCACTTCCGCCTTTCGCGGTCCAACTGTTCTATTCTCCTAGAAATGTTCCTTCTATACATCATTGGGTCCTCAACTTCAACCCCGCGGGTCCTTGGGCGGCGCAAATCTCTTTCGGAATCTGTATTATCCTTACGTTCATCAACTTTGTGTCCTGATCTGGTCTCCTAGCCCTGGATTCCTGTGGTTGCGGTAATGCGTCGTCCACTCCCATATTGTTCATGCACGGTAGTAGTGTTTCCAAGGTCACATTAAGTGTTGTCTGGACAGTAGCGTTAATTTGCGCCAT
The DNA here is from genome assembly GCA_948329865.1 of Linaria vulgaris. Classification (NCBI taxonomy): domain Eukaryota; kingdom Viridiplantae; phylum Streptophyta; class Magnoliopsida; order Lamiales; family Plantaginaceae; genus Linaria; species Linaria vulgaris. Next base: position 53,131,394 of record OX415249.1, on the reverse strand, counting down.
GATCTCTAGTGCCAAAACTGTAGACATTGCGGATGCGGGAGTTGGCTCCCTCGGTGCTTGGGATGCTCGAGTTCATTCTAGCCTACCATCAGTTCTGGGGAAAGAATAGGCGGCGGGGGTGCACTTTCTGCCATCAAATTGTCAACCACTGGTCTATTTGACTGCGAGCGGGTCATCCTTCTTTGCATCTTGACGTCCTCATCTGGGAACTTGGTGTTCCCACAAACGGCGCCACTTGTTCGACAATGTCTCGTATATATAGAATAAGGTCGGTTACAAGTATGATACAATGAGTATATCGCTAACTAGGCCTACTTTAACTATGCTAGTCTCAAGTAGGCTTGGTCCGGAACACCTCGAACTAACGTCTGATGCAAGGGAGGATGTCGGGAATATATCGGAGATGACGTCGAAGATTATGTCGGGGATGACATTGAATCTTCTATGTCGAAAGTGATCTCCTGCTTATGTCGGAAGTGGCGTAGGTGATATGTAACAGAGATATATATCGGGTATGATGTTGGATATTATATCGAGGAAGGCTCGATATAAGTGTACAGTAATTGCGGATAATTAAAACTTACCTTGATTATCGGAAAACGGATATTTATAGGCCTTGGGATGCGGGGCCACTTACGTGATAAACACGTGAGATGTACTATATCGAGGGTGATATTCGATATGTATGTCGGGGACTCGACATAGGTAAAAACTTGGGCCTGGCCCATGGCAGGCCCGATACGGGAAATACCCATATGAGGGGCAACAGGCTCCATCTACGTTTACAAATGAAATCTCAAACTTAAAAAGGAGAGAATTTTTTAGATAACTTTTCTTATTCCACTAATTATATCTTTAAACATGATAATAACATTCGACTAATTAAAGAGATTGTGTATTCTTTTTTTTTTTTTGATAATTAAAATATAATACCAAATCAGAAATAAAAGTCATTACAAAAGTTTGTGATGGGATAGGCACCATCACAAAAGCAAGAATTGGGAATGTTATGATCATTAAAATGATAAGACCAATTACACAAAAAAGACCACTTTGCGAGGTTGTGCGCAGCACCATTCGCATTGCGATTAACAAAGAGATTGTGTATTCAATAGCAGTTAGATATCACAAGCCCAACTCCACAGAAACAAAACAGTAACAACATTAATAACAATCTTTAAGACCATTCTCATTAGCAATTAAAAGGGAGCTGACATGTGTTTGTATATTCAATGTGATTCTCATTCCAAGCAATGATGATTACGTCAATTAAATTTAATCAACGAAATTGTTGTAGTTTATTTTATCAATAAAAATGATCATGTAAGCATTGCCACGCGCGGGCTCTTATTTCCAAATAATTTTTAATCATTTTTGGTATTACAATGTCATGAATCTTTTAGTCCGTGAAAATGAAACAAAAAAAGAAAATCACAGTTTGTCTTATGCCATCGAAAAACTCAAGTTTGGCTATAGGCATCGTCTGCATGTGACCGAAACTTATTTTAATATATTTTTTAAAAAAATATCTCAAAAGTAATTTTGGTCGTGTAATGTGTCACAATATTTCGTGGCCCTCTACATATGACCATTTCATTATTTATCGTATCACTTGAGCCACCTTACTGTTGTACCTAGATAATGGTGGTGTTGATTTGTTGTCATGTCTAAACTTTTACCTTTTACAGGCAAGATATGGTTAATTCAATTTAGTATGTGCATTTTTGTTCTATACTCATGAAGTTTTTATTTATCTTCCTTACAAATTGTAATTGTAGAGAATTGAATTGAATCTATTAAGGTGGTGTTTGCAAACTCTAGTGAAAAAGTAAAAGTTCATAATTTTTAGTTAAGCCAAAAGCACTTCCACACCAGCTTGAAGATTGTGAGCCTTTTTAGCTTAAAAAAAATTTTGTAACCGAAAAAGCTAAATTTGCAAACACCCCAAAATCACTTATTCAAATAAAAAGCTGATTATAGCTTTTTTTAAGAGTTTGAAAACACCACCTAAATACTTTTGATACGGATATTACGTAAAGTGTCTATTATTAAATTGGTTTTTGCCACAACACCCTATACATGTGGAAAGAGGCATATTATCCCTATAAAGAAAGAATAAATAAATTACCACTTTGTGATATAGCTTTTATTTTGTGGCCGGAATTGTATCTTTGAAATAATTTCCAAAAATCAAACTTAAGGATTTTCATGTTACATTTTTATTTTATAAAAACCTATAATATTGAGTAGTGTGTGTCTCGTAGGTTTTGTCATAATCTTGAAAATACTACACCATCTTGCTTTAAAATAGGACACGAAGTTAAAAAGTATATTGACATGATCAAGTTAATAGTACGAGAAAAGTAAAATGTTTAACTCGTGAAACTATGGAAGACATCAATACTCAGCTGCAAGAAAATCTCGCTCTCACTACCAAGAAAAAAAAAAAAATATAGCAACACCCCATCATGTTATACTTGTTAAATTCAAATAGGATTTTCTAAGGGAAGGGTATCAAACAATATTTTGTTTGGAAACCTACTTAATTTTTTTGTAGTGAAAATCCAAACCCGCAAAAAGAAAGCAAATAACAAAGCTGGTTATTTGTTTTTTTTCAAACAAAACTGGTTTTTCCGAAAAAAGAATCTCTGAAAGTCTCTTAATTATTATTAGGATGCCAGGTAAAAGGCGAGGTAAACTTTTATTATTATTTTATTGAGAGAAATATAAAACGTGAGGTACACATGCCAGAATCAGATGAGAATCTTAAAGAGAGTGGGGAGTGGAACCCACATCAGTAACTTTTGCCCATTGGCCGTAAGTTTCTAAAATCTAATAATGTGTACCTTTAGGTGGGAACCTCTTACCTAACATTAAGGTTAGAGTCCATAACCCACATTTTGTGGGTATGGATGTGGGCCCACAACACTTTTGGGGTATGTGGGATCCACATCCATACCCACAAAATGGGGGTTATGGACTCTAACATTAAAGTTAGATAAGAAATTTCCCCTTTAGGTGGAGTTGTTACGTTTCTCTACTTTATTCCAGTTCCTGTGCCACCAACAAAGTCTCAACACATGGAAAATTATGGAAATAAAAAAACCCTCTCTTCTCTTTCTCTACACCTTCATGGACTAATCAATCATCTACAAATCTACGTTATTACCGTAATGAACTTTAAATCCAAAGATTCTGAAATAATTTTAGACTTCGTTTATTGCACTTTATCTCTTTGTTTTTTTTTTCTCATTTAGTTTCTCAATTGAATATATTACAATAATTTGGAGTTGTGTCCCAAAAAAAAATTTAGAGTTAAGATTATTATCAGGTGCTACTTTAGGTGAAGGTGGAGATTTTTGCCAAAAAAAAAAAAGTTTTAATTTGTTTTTCTCTTTCATCCGAGGAGAACGAAGAGAGATTATTCAAAGCATGCATCTCGGGACTGATATGCCACGTGTCGAAATTTGGTTGGTGACACAGAAAATAAATAAAAAAATCGAAGTCACTAGACCTACCACTGCCTCACTCGGTCCGAATTTTCTATGTCACTCTCCCTATTCCAGTTTATGTGTCACCAATTATAATTTGACACGTGGCATAGCAACATAACAAGTAATGCATCCAATTATTCTCCATTTTTCCTCGTAAGAAAGGGAAACTGAACAAAAAATCACCATTTCTCTTTCTCCATTAACACTGTTGAATCATAAGACATTAAGAACTGAAGAAATTGAGAGTTCTTCAATGATAGAAATAATGTTTTATTGATGCTTTAAACCATGAAAAAATGAAAGTACAATTAACTTGAATTTTATCTCTTCTCAATAGCTCTCGTCTTTAATTTTTTTTTTTGGGTACGAAAAAAAATAATTTAGCTAAAAGGTAACAGTGGAGCTTGATCTATCATCTACAAAGATTATGAAACAATTTTATGATTCATTTCATGCACTTTTATCTATTATGTTTTTAAAAAGAAGTTTTTCAACTGAATATAATAATTTCTTTAATGTGTGGTTAGAGATCGATGGTAGAGATTGAATCAAACATTTTTAGATTAGTTTTTCACGTTTTGAACTTCAAATTTCCTGAAATAACTTAGACTCTAATTGGGTGATCCTTTCAGATTATTATTTCACTTTTTTTTTCTGGGTTCTTTCTCTTTTTCGTTTTCAGTTAATTATAGTTCATACCCTTAATGTCTTTTATATAACTTTGAGTCAGATTATTGTTTTCAAGGTATGGTTGTAAGTGAAAATGGAGATTTATGCTATAAATATTGGAGAGAGAGAGTGCAGAGAAGAAAGGAAAAGTAATTGGTGCATTTGGTGTGTAGACCAGAATGATACTTGTCATGCTTTAATTTGTGACACAGGAACCCCTTGGGGTTGGTCTAGTGGTTAAAGAGGAGGGGTTTCCTCTCCTAGGTCTCGTGTTCGAACCCAGTGGGAGCGAAGCGATTTCTATGCTCTAGATCATTGTCTGTCACACATGGTTAGCCTAGTGTGGTTTATCAGGGAGGCGAGGTTTGCAGGCTATTTCGTCGACCCGTAGGTTTACCTAGTGCGCACCCGAAGGGTAGCGGCTAGAGTTCTCGCGTCATAAAAAAAAAAAATTGTGACACAGGAAGTGGCACATAATTGTGGAATATAAAATTTGAACCGAAATTTTCTGTTACATATTGTTGTGCCATTTCGTGTGCCACTCATGAGAATTGGATATGTGTAGTTTTGATCAGATATTCTTTAGGCGCCGTTTGGAGCCTTTAGTTATTCTCTTTTCACTATTCTTTTCCTAAATTTCTTTTTATTTTTCCTTCTTGTTATCTTAATAATGTCAGCTTTGCCCAAAATTCCTTGCTCACGCCCTAGTTGTTATTCTCTGAAGTGTGTCAATCAATTACATTATTTGAAAAGTGTTTTTCTTTTTCTAATATTTGAGCAAAATTTCTCTCTTCCAATTTTCTCTACCAATTTTCTCTTCACTTCTCTCTTCCCTCAATCATATAATGACACATGATATGGAGAACCCACATATATTAATCCCCTAATTAACACATCAAATTTATTCACTCTTTAATAAATAGAAAGTTAATTATTCTTTTCATGTTTGATATGGGAATATTATATGTCTTAATAGAAGTATCTAATAAATAAATTATGACAATTAGTTAGTTATTAAAATTCTAAATTAAAGAAATAATTTATTATTCACCACTCAACGGACCAATTAAAACGAATTGGTTAAATAGAGAAAATAAGAAGAAAACCATTCACTGGCAATTTCCTTGGAGCCAATTTCAAATACTCTTAAAAACATCATCAGGAAGACAAAAATTACATAAATACAATTACGGGTAATGTAAGTATGTAACATACATTGAGTAATACTTAGAATGACACATCACAAAATGATTTTTGATAACAAGAGAGAAATGGAAAACACAGTACTAAATCCTGTTAGTGAAAGTTATATAATGTCATCAATGATTTCTGTCTTTTCTATTTGACTAAACTAATTTGACGTGGAAAAAACAAGAACATATAAATATATTTAGTTCTTTATAATTTTATTTGAGGAAAGAAAATCATTAATCCCATAATATAGATTAAGTGAATAAACTCGATGCGTTAATCAGGGGGATTAATATATATATATATATCACATATATATAGAAAAGACTATATATATGCGTTAATTAGGGGGATTAATATATATATATATATATATATATATATATGTGAGATCTACATGCCCCAGTGTCATTATATGATTGAGAGAAGAGAGAGCTCATTATATGATTGAGAGAAGAGAGAGCTGGGGAGAGGAAATTGGAAGAGAGAAATTTTGCTCCTAATATTTACTCTATCATTATTTCTTTTGTGAAACTGCTTTGCCTATTGTACTTGTTTTTCGCAGGTAACTTTATTCATATATAGTTTAATATTCATTTTTATACATCATATAGTAAAAGATATGTGTTCTACATATATTGGTCTAAATATATTCTTTTTTTTCTTCTTTCAAAATATTTTATTCTGATTAGCTCAATATCGTAACTCATGAATAATATGCACTCTAACGAACACCTTTACGCTATGATTTTCAAGTAATATGCACTCTAATGAACAAAAATCCACACGAGATTTTAGTTACACTCATGAGTTATTGACTCGCTAAACAATTAATTACTATTTGTCAATCTTGAAATATTTTATCAATGCAGTCAGCTATGCATACTTGAGTTCACATTGTACCAATGTTCCTTTATTAACCTTTTATGATTGGATGAAACAGAGCACGCCCATCTCCTACGCCGTCTTCATGTCATACAGACAACTAAAGGTCTTGTGCGCTCTTGATTGTAATCGGAACAAGTTGATTTCTGGTATGTCATGAAAAACAAAAGCGAAACTGATGTATATGGACAAAAAGTTACTAAAGCCAACGGAAATGGAGTCAACCAGTCGTAAGAAGTAACATCAGCTTCAGGGCTTGCACATTACATAACCAAATACAAGTGAACTTGAAAAGAAATCTGCCAAAAATTGAACTGATGCTGATATTTTTGATATGAAACAGTATTAGATAGGCAAAACACAGTATTGATAAGCTTTTATTTTTGATATGAAACAGTATTAACAAGCTGATTATACTTTGCTTGACGTATGTATTAAAAGATTATACTTTCATTAGCACTAACACAAAACTCGGAATATAATCCAAAAATTTACATACAACTCAACCAACTATACTATTCCAATTGTAAGAACAACTAATTTGTCCATCCTCACACGATGTGTCGAGAAAAAACAAGAGAACTGTAACGAAGCTGCGTCTCCAGGAATTTGCATAACGAATTCGTATAAACGAGAAAAAAATTATATAACGTACAACGCTGGCGGGACATCGGGTGGATCAGTTGAGCAGGACAAAGGTGTAGGCCTGACCGAAACAGTCCAACTTGTCAACAAATATATTCCTGAGATAAGATATCAAATTTACTCTAGCGAACACACAAGTATTTATACCTCACTGGGCCAAGATATGTCATATGTCTAGGAAATACGAGTGTCTTATCTTAAACGCTAACAGAATAAATATTGCAGATGAAAGGTATTGTAAGTATTAGGAGCAAGAAGAAAGTTTCACAGGCATAGTAAGAGACGGCTTACTGGTTGTTTGTTTCACATGGTCATGACGGAGTTGGAGTAATAGAGCATTTTATAAATTCCAGCAAACAACAAGACGCGAATATTCAAGAAGTTAAAGAGACTAGTTAACTGGAGATAAGTCCTGCATTTGTAAAAGACAAAAGCAAAAAAAAATTACGTCAAATATACAATAAAATATTGGGAAACATGCGCATAAATATGATGATAGATAATCTGCACTCACTGACGAAATCGGATTAAATTATCAGCTAATCTTAACGCTTAAAGATGGGAAATCCTTGGTCCACACTGAATTTACAAAAGCATACCCATTCCATTGTTTCTCGCTGTACTTCTCTTTCATCAACGGAGAACCTTCAATTGATAAGAGCCTTAGATTGGTGAGGTGTTGAATGGTTTCCTTAGAAGGCAGATCCCTAAGCTTCTTGCAATCCTCAACCCATAACTCCCGTAATGAAGAGATGTTCCCAAGCCATTCAGGTAAAACTTCCATTAAACCAAAACCAGTTAAAAATAATTCTTGTAAAGCAGTTAAGTGCTGAAGCTGGTCTGGCAGAAATCCCCAACACTCATTTCCATACAAAGAAACTTTTTGAAGGGACTGTGAAACTTGAAAGATGCCACGGAGGATATTATAAAATATATCCCGTGAATCTGAAAAAGGAGTAATGGTCAAATCCTTCAAGCCGCTAAGAGAGTTGCAGTCTATAGGAAAATTCATCAACTTGGGAACATTGCTAACTTCTAATTCGGATAGATGCGTCATTCTCGGCAGGCAAGAAGTCATCTCAGAAGAATACATCAAATTCGGCAAATCTGTCAAATCGAATATCTCAAGTTTTTCTCCACAATCCTTTAGCATTTCCAATGGCAAACTAGTCAGCTCTTGGCAATCAAGAATACAAAGTTCCTTAAGAGAAATGAGGCCACCTTGTGACTCTCCATTGTTTTGATATGAAATCGACCTGAGCTTTGGGCATTTAGTTATTTCCAACCTCTTCAGAGACTGTAACCTGTGCAGATCAATAAGCAATTCTCTCAAATTTTCACATTTATGAATGCCCAAGTATTCGAGCGACAATGAGCATGGTGCAAGACGTTTTAAGTTGGGACAATCTTGTATTTCTAAATATTTGAGATTTTGGTTTTTGACAAAGAGCCCATCTGGAAGAGAAATCAATCCTGGTATATTATAAACTGAAAGTCCTTCGAGAGAGGTTAAGTTGCCATCACATATATGTGTCAAAGGTGAACAAAGATCCACGTACCCAAAACTCAACATTTTGAGGCACGGAAAATGACTCTGAGCACTTTTTAGTCGGGGACAACTCAAAATACTCAAGCCTTTAAGACAAGGGAAAATTGTAGTTGCCACTTCTGGATCTACCCAATCTGTTAGGCTTGACATTTTCATCAACTCCAACTTCTCCAGTGCTGGAAATATATTACTAGATGTGTTGCTACTTTCAATGCCATAGAATTGAAGCCCTATAGTTTTTACGTTCGGCAGACCAGATAAAACCAAAGATTTGAGATGTGGGAGTTGGCCAAACATTGGAATCTCTTCACATTCGCAACCCTCTAACTCAATAGCAGTTAGACTATTCAGTCCTACCCAGCAATCTTCGATGCTTTGGCGGACTTCCATTTTCATGGTCCACCGAGGGAAATTTTTGCCTTTGTAGTTGAAAATCTCTAAGCTCTTTAGATTTTGGGGAGGCTGGAGGCCTTCCAACACTTTCCCGTCATTAATCTCATCTCTTCTCGAGCTACCCCATTCAAAACGTTGATGGAATATGTTTGCTTTCCCAAATAAATCTGCACTTGCCGCCTCTTCCATATCACTAACCAATTCAAGATTTCGAATTTTAAGCCTTCCTCTAAGATTCTTCAAGCTTCCAAGCTCTCCAATTCCATATCCTTTCTCTCGGCGAATGACGTAACATGACAATTTCTGAAGACATGTTAATTCTCCAATCCCAGGAGGCAATTCTGTGGAATCAATATAAAGATACCTCAAGTTAATCAAATTAATAATAGTGTTGGGCCACTTCTCCACCTTTTGTATCCGTAGAGTCTGCAAGTTGTATAGCTTTCCCACAAAGTCTGGTAAACATGTAATTGATGACTCTGATATGTCAAGATATCTTAAATGTATAAGATTCTCAATCTGTTTTGGAAGCTCAGTAATATCAGATCCCACCAATTTTAGAACATGAAGGCGCCTGAAGCTTGAAAACATGTTCTGTTCAACCGTACCTTCGAAAAACAGTGTGCGCAAATGTTTTGCCTGTTTTTGTGCGATCAAAGATTGGACATCACTAAATTCCTTCAATGAAAGATATCGAAATCGATGAAAATCAGTTGAACCACCACCTTTCATGCATGAAACTGAACGTGCAAGATCATGCACATGGTCGTGCATCTTACAGTGATATATGTTGCCATCCATGTCTCTCTCTGCATCTTGGAATAAAGAGTTCTGCAAGAGATGGTTGAAAAAATCGTTACCCACCGTCTCCATATCATTTCCTTGACCGAGCTGCAGAAACCCTTCAGCCATCCACATCTGAATTAGTTGTTCTCTGTAGATCACAGAATCTTGTGGAAAAATGGAGCAATATGCAAAGCACTTTTTGAGTGATGGTGAGGGCAAACGATCAAAGCTCAATTTTAATATTTTCATGAGATGATTTTCATCTTCACGGAAGCATGATAGTTGAGTCTCTAGAATTTTGCGCCACTCCTCTGTCGGCCAACCACCTACGAGTTTGGCTGCTAGGGGTAAACCTTTGCATTTTTGTGCAATACGTTTTCCTAGTACTTCAAATTCTGCGGGAACATTTCCTCCTTTAAAGGCTTTCGCTCTTATTATGGACCAACACTCATCCTTCGTCAAGCTCCTTAACTGATGGCACGAGAGTGTTTTCACCATTTCAGCAACATTTTTTCCTCTCGTAGTAACAATGATGCCATTTCCCTTGACGGAAGTAATTCCCTGCAATGAACTCATAAACTCATCCCACTCGTTTGAATCTTTACTCCACATGTCATCAAGGACAAGCAAGAACTTTTTACTTCCCAACACATTCTTGATCTTTTCAAGAACCACTTGACCTTGACTAGATGCACAATTTTCCTTAGTATCTAACGTTTCAAGAATCATCTTAAAAAGAGTCTCCTTGTTGAAAGGCTCGGGAACACACACCCAAGACTTGTTAGGAAACTGACTTTTAATGTGTTCATGGTTGAATATTTTCCGAGCGAGTGTGGTCTTGCCAAGGCCGCCCATGCTAACTATAGGAATGACTGAGAAGACTTCCTCAGTTGTTGGAGGAGCCGTAACTAACATTTCAACAATAGTCGACAACTCATTCTCCCTCCCCACAACAATTGGCTCTACACTGAATGAGTTAGTTTCCCGAGCTGAAGGTTGGACTGAGAGAAGACTGAATTGCTGCGCCGCCAAATCGGTGGTATAATGAAGGCCATAGCTTTTTGCGGTTTCATTAACCGCCTTCAGCTCCTCATTGATCTCCCTGATTTTACGAGCCATTTTTGAGCGGAAAAATATTGGGTTAGAACTCGAAAGCGAGAATAAGAGGCTCGAAAACTTTCTCTTTTTCAGGTTTTCGGCCTGTGCTTGGAGACGGTGATAGTTGATCTTATCCAACACAGTGTAGGCTTTGAACGCCACGCATTCGAGATTATAGAGCCAAAGTTTGACAGCTTTCTGCTGGACCCTCGGCTTCTCGGCATCGGACAAGTAAGCCTGAATCATGTCGAGCTCGCCTTTGAGCTTCTTCATTTCTTTCTTGAAAGAGCCACGGAGATTAATCTCTTCAATGGCTTTCATCAGCAAGCTTTGTAGCACAACTTGAATGGTGGCACCAACAGCAGCCCCTACAACAGCTTCTTCCATTCTTACAGTTAATTAAAATTGACACACAGTACACAGAGAGAGAGAGAGTGAAAGAGATGAGAAAATGTGAATGAGTGGAGTAACTCAGCTCAGTTGTGTTAACAGAAGAAAATAATACAAGATCAAAAAGCAAGCAATAACTGTGAATAATTGAACCACAATTATTACATGCACTGTTTGTTTGATGAGCTGTAGCCATATTTTCGTACACGTAAGTAAAGGAACATAATTTCTCTTTAGTAGATTTGACGACAAAAGTGTTCCTGTTATTTCTGACTTAAAAAAATTTCGTACATCCATTGATTAAAGTTTAATTTATGCCATCGTTATAAACATTATAAATTTATAATGCATGAAAACAACCATTAGAAAAGAAAAATCAAATATCAATTTTTACTAGAGTATTTGCTAATAAAAATAACAATGGGAATTATTTGCTAATTAGCAAAAACACCATGCATGGCTATTGGCTACTGTTTGGTTTGCTATTAGCTTTTACAAATAAATAATACCGCGTCAAAAAGAAGTACTTGAAAATGTGAAAGGGACCAAATCAATTGACATTTTCTTTCATAGAAAGTAGAAACCAATTGACAATTGGATTCCTCACTTTAGATTGTGGAGAAAAAACGACAAGTTAGCAAGGGGCCCAAATTCCACTGCCTCGAAATTATTGAAGTGGGGTACAAAGAGAAATTACAGCTATCAAGGAATAAGATTGAGTTGGAAGAAGAATTATATCTGTTCGCCATTATTTATGAGCCGTAGCCCATCAGAAGAGTAAAAGTAATCTATTTCTTTTCTCCATTTTTTACGTTAGAAATTCCATAAATCGAATATATGATATTTTGGTACTATATATATAAAATTACCCACCAAAATAAAGACTAATATAAGATTGCTTGAAGGCTTGCGTCACCAACAAATTCAAACAACAAGTCCGTAATGCGAGATAGTCGGAGGAGGATGATCGAATACATGAATTCCATGAGAAAGAGAGTGTCTCTAGTTTGCGAGTCTATCTGCCATAACATTTTTTTTTTCGTGTAATCATGTCTGGTGACGCATGAATCAAATGTATTAGAGAGTCCAAATACGAGTCGATAAGGCTATTATGATGATGTGTGTGTGAGTGTTGCGAGTGTAGCAACTGAACCACGATCTTAGAGTTGCAAATAAGAACCACTTTCACGTCTAATGTGATCACCGATCACATATTAATCGTAAATTCCTAGCTTCAAGGAAAAGCACATAATATTAATTAGTCTCGAGTACTTATATCACCATATAATTGTAAATAATGTCATACCATTAAATTTATCTTGATGTCTTGATTAAAAAAATTAATATGACTTTACAACATGGTAGATGCTAAAAAGGTAATTAATACTTTTGCAGCGTTAGATAAGCGCCGAATGAATATCAATTATGTCAAATGACGTGTTTTGAAAGTGTAAGTGTTAAGATCCAATGACATTGTAACACTGCACTCTACACACAATGTACGTATCTATGTCTTATGTGATAGTAGCCAAATTCTTTTGCAACTCATATGAAATTGTGTGGATCAAGATTGATACTTATTTGCACAGTGTTAAGCTAATGTTGCCTTAACACTGATCACCTCTCACAATGTTAAGCTGGCGTTGCCTTAACACTGCGATCAATTGATCTTCTTGACAGAGAATATTGCAAATGGAAATTAAAAGAACACAAGAAGATAATTTTCAGAAGATTATAAGGGTTTATAACCTTCCTAGCCTTAAGCAAATAATCACTATGAATAATGATTTTAACAAAATGTTTCTTACAACTCTCAAGCTCGCACTCTCAAGTTGTTCGAACTCAATCGAGCAAAAAAAAAAAAAAAAACTAACTCCTTAAATCTAAGAACTAGACTTAACTCGTTAATCTCAAACCTCGGTAAAGCAAGACAAAAACCTGACAATAATTGATCTAATCACTTAGATTCTTTTAGCTCTATTGTCTTGTGTTTGTCTTGATGAACTTCACCCCTTTATATAGGTCTTGAACTTCAACTCCAAGGTGTTGTACACGATTTAGGTAATGCTTCAACCTTCCTTGTTGAACTCTACTTCCTTTTCTCTTGGACTCCTTGAATAATTGTTTCCTTATTAGAATAAGAATAAGTTCTAATTCAGAAATACACCTTCTTCAATTCAGAGATCATCCTATAAAGTTTTCTCTAGTTGCACTTTAACTCCAAAACTTTTCTTCTTTAACAAACGCTTTCGGTTAATAAGAAAACTTCTTAAACAAGGAAACTCTTTCTTTAGTTTATGTTTAAGGCTTTAAGCTTGATCGTGAAACATACCAAGTCCACTAAAATCGTGGAACTTGATCAATAGGTGAGTAAAGGCAAAACATAAATATTAAAAGATAAAAACTCAATGTTAGAAAGTTTTTGTTCCCAATGTTAAACTAACATTGTAGCTACAATGTTGTTCTAATAATGACCAAAGAACTTGCACTTTCAATCTCTCCCTTTTGTATTTTCTTCACTAAACCAATTCACGTGTTTTAAAGACAAAGTAATATCAAGAAATAAACTTAACCAATACAAAAGACTACTAAACTTCTCTCGTTTAATGCAACCGTTTCTAACTTTATGTTGGCATAACATTGATATCTATCAATGTTGTCATAACATCAGACTTTCCTCAATGTTAACTTAACATCGAATGTAGACTGTTGCTATAACATTGACATTTCTCACGGTCAAATCCCAGGGCTCAACCTGGATGTTGTCTTAATATTGGAACCAGAAAGTACATGCATCAGAGTTCGTAGAACTAGCAGTACTAAAAGTTATTCATAAGAAAAACAATATATGAAAATGTATCAGCAAAATCAAAAGAAAAACAGTTCATAAGATAGAAAAAAAAAACAGAAAGCATATTAAAAAAATTGGCTCTACTCTCCCCCTTTTTGTGAAGAAGGAAGCTGCTCCAAGTTCTTAATGTAGATGATTAAGTAGATGATTTTTCTTTAATGAGAATATTTTAATTATGGTAAAAGTACAAATTTACAGTTGTAATCTTATTTTAAGGGCAATGATATATATAGGACAATTATCCTCCATACAGAGCAATATAATTTTTTTTTCAACTTTACCCTTAAAAAGATTCGTTCAATCAAATCCATATCTTTCTTTTATTGGTGATTCAATCCATATCAGTGTAATGTAATCAATCATCTTCAATTGTACAATCACATTGCTTTGCAATTTCACAACCGTATCAATTTCATTGCCAACATATATTTTATTTAGTAGAATATTTTGAGGCAAGTTTTTTTTTATCAAATTGGTATTTGTAATATCTTTATATGATTATTAAAAAACTCCTTCATTATGGAATAGAATCTTAATGGCGTAAAATGCTTAATTTTTATGCTATATTTTTAGTTTCAATGAATTTGATTTGATTATTTATTTATTTTTGGTTTGAGATGGAATTTGATTTTATTTTCAATGTATTTATCAACTATTGTATTCCAATTAATAGATTTTCAGAATTTTAGGCAATTACAATATAAAATGGTTTGCTTTACAATACTGTTTTAATATATGTCTTCTAATTTTCTTTGAAACTCCATCAAGTTTGAAAGAGAAACATATTAAATGGAATATATTAATGTTCATTCATGTTTATTGAGGAAAAATAAATATAGTGCTTGTATTCTCAATTCAAAATATCGAAAATAAACAAACGGTAGGATAATTTATTTAATGCTTTATATTTTTCTTTGCAAATTTCAAACTTATAGGAACAAAAACAATTGTTACTTTTTATCTTGAAGACACGTAAGTGTAGCAAGGATCATAAAATATAATCAAGAATATGTGGAAGTTATTTGATTGGAAGTAATCAACTTGAGAATATGGATAATTTGGAATTTGAAAGTAGATATTGGTATAATTAGATCTTGTTAAGGGTAAAGTTGGAAAAATAGTTAAATTGTTCGGTATATATCATTACCCTTATTTTAATAGTTACCACTTAATCTTAATAGTGTGTGTTGTAGAGGTAAATATGAAAACCAAAGATTTGGTGTAACATATGGCTTCCTCAGTATAGATAATAAGGTAATTGCTCACATATTTTGCTCTATCAGTTCTTTTAGATTAAGCAACCCCTTTTAATTGATTGTGCTATTATGGTATAGTAGTATTTCTATTTAGAGTCAAGGCATACCTATTTAATTGAAATCATAAATTTGCAACTAAAAGACATGTTGGCATAAGTTAAAGAGGAGAGGTAGACCAAATTTTAGATATAAAGTAAATATATATATAAATTATAGTTTATAAATAAGAAATAAATAAAGTATCAGTTTTATGTCAACATTCAATGACATGTGGAAGAGCTTTATGTCAACATTCAATGACATGTGGGCCATTAACCCTACTATGTTGAAATGAAAACCAAACATGGTAGTTGGTACCCTGTGAAAAAGTGAAATTATCTCTCAAATGAAAACCAAACGCGAAAATGTGTGTACACAAAAATAAAAAAAAATCGCAAAATCTGCAATTCGTTAGAAAATATTTTCATATGGGGAAACCAAACAGGTTATAGACGCAGATAACAAGTTCGGCTAAATATGAATATCTAATACTTTAGTACCTCAATTTAAAGCAATATTAAGTAAATATTTGGCAAAAATAAATCTGACATGATTTGCTCACATGATTCGGTGCTTTCCCTTTGCTTGATTATGGAAGTGGCTCCCAATCACACTATATATATACTTATATTCTGTCACACGACAATTCAATAAAAACTTCAACGCTTTTTCATTTGAGCTCTCAGCGAATATAAATAGAAACCAAGTTGAGCTTAAAAGGCAAAAAAAAAATGAAAATGAAAAAGATATCTGACTTATGCCACACAATCACACGTGTAAAGACAAATTCGCAAAGTCCAAAGAAAAGACGAGGATCTCAGGGGTGGACCTGTAGATAATTTTCTTTATACGTACCGCAATATCAATTGAGTTTACGGTTGCTGTATTAAACATGTAGTCATAGTTTCTCAAACGATGTCTCTGATATAATTTCTACTGTGAGTGAGTACACGTTGTCCCGTCGTTATTATACTTTAACGAAAAGCAAAAGACAAAGAGCAGCATGGCGAACGCTCCCATTTCGATCATGAAGAGGCAACAAATGACAAAAAATCTTAAATGGCAAAACACAGGACTTGTGTCACAGAAAATTTAAATTAACAATCGACAAAGATAAAAACTAATCCGACTTGCATAACATTATCACATAAGTCACAGTAGCTATGATAAAATGTAAGAAATAAATGTCACTCAAAAGCTAGTACAAAAGCTTGGCCGATGGATTGTTAGATCTGCTCTCCGTAAGTACATTTCACCAAAAAAAAAAAAAAAAAGAGAGGTGCAGGAAGATACTTTCTGCAGGCGGCAAACCCTGCATTAGCCCACTCTTGAACTAGTAGATTTACAACAAAATAATTTACTGAGTATGCTTTCAGCTCTCATCATGCTACAGGGGAGTAATCCTGGATAGCAGCTGCAAGTTTATCACGATCGTCCTCCGTCTTTGTCTTTATCAAGTAAGTTCGTGCTACGACTGTATCACTGTTGTCACCATCACCCTTCAAAACATTTAGTTAACAATCAGAAAATGTGGGTGATGTTACAATGAAGAGATAGCTACTGGTGGCTTTGATTGATAACTTTACTCTGTACAGATCTCAGGGTACTTTTACTGTTTTACATGCAAAATACATCTCTAGCTTCCTCTTGGGACACATTTTCTAATGGGCATAGATATTCGTAAGATTGGCCTTATTAAAGTTTATGAATATCCACAAGAAGAAACTGAATTTGGGTAGTTGTCAAAATTTAGAGCCTATTTGGGAAATGGTGCCACTACCAAAACTAAAACAAAGAAAAATCCCTAGTCAAAGTGTGATCGTATTTGGTTACCTGGTCACAAAAACCAGCAAACTATGAAAAGGCACAAGGAGTGCACCCACAATAATGGAAATTTAAATAACAACGAACCCAAAGACAAAGGAATAACAAGACATTGCCAATGCATTACCGAAGTGTGAAATATAGCTACTACTGAATTCTTTTGCTTGTTTGTCTTGATGCCGCTGTATAACAAAGCATTGAGTAACACCTTCCCCACCTGCAACAAACAAAAAGATGCAGGAAAGAATGCTTAGACTGGAGAGAGTTTCCAGTTTGATAGATAGGGCAAGAATATCAGCTTGTATAAAAGTTTCGACGAGTTACCATATTGACAAAAGTAAGACTTCCAGACTACCCCACCCACCCCTCAAATTCCTCGTGAAAGTAAATCCCCTCGAAATTGCAGTCTCCACTAACACCGAGTTCTAAAGTTTGTAAAATATCATATTTATAAACGACTTAGAGCAAAATGTTTGATATTTCCATAGAAGTTCCCACACAAGATGGAGGGAGCATATGCATGCCCATGAGGTTTACTCAACCGACTGCCAGACATTCAAATAATTAACAAAATCAGTGAAGAGTTGAAGAACAAAAACATCATAGTTTCAGCATAATGAGTAACGAGTAAACAAATACTCAGAAGGAAACATACATCATTACGTATAACAATAGTCGGTTTAGTTTCCGTGCTACCCTTACTGTAACCTTCCTTGCATTTGATACTAAGTTGACCCATGCCTCTATCTTTCCACGCATCTTTATCTGCTGGATCAGTTGACTGGACAGAATGGAACAATGCAAATCAGACTGATAAATCAAAGTATCCAGATGTTTTGAAACAATTGAGCATGTAATATATATTTCCAGATGTTTTGGAATAATTGAGCATATAATGTATATTTAGAGATGCCCTGAATTACTCGTAAGAACCTCCTGAACATCCCACAGTTTGAAATGTCAAGAACATCAACAGCTTGCCACAAGCTGTGTAAAAAGTATCATGCAGAAAGTAAAGACGCAAGACAAACTACCAAATGCATTTGCTTCATATGATTATCTGATGTGCAACAAAGGAAATGCAAATGAAAATAAGGATTCTCAGTTCAGTGGAAACAGATATGGTAATATGAAACGAATTCTTTAAACCAGAGAAAAGTATATGCCTGATAACTCTATTATTACTAATAATGCAAAATTCATCTCACAATCATTTCATCAGTAAGCATGTTCAGCATCTTTTTTTTTTTGTTAGAAAACATGTTCAAGTGAACTCATGTACAACACGTGCATGAAGCTGGCAGGATTATACAGTGGGTACAGAAGGCGCCCAACACAGATAATGGTCATATACGGAGTCTAGCAGCACATATTTTCAGATGGGGATACTAAGACATCATGTAGCTGATTGGCAGAGACTATCTGCTACTGAATTCAATGCCTTCCAGACCTTTTTAGCTCATCTTCAAACATGTCAAAGTGAGTTCCATAATGATTAGAGCCGTCTAAAAAATACATCAGTAGCTCGGAGTCATGTGAAGTTCAGATAAAAGATTGAGGACAAAATAAAAACAATTACTTCTCAAATTTAAAGTCTCTCGATCAAGTACAGTGCTATCCAAAGAAAGAATCTTAATATTTCTATCATGATCTTCTGTTCATATGCTGGTTCAATCAGGAAGAATGCTGTCTTTCTGGTAAGAATTTCCAAAAGCTTCAATAATGTGAAGTTTTGATGGCATGCAATGAACTAAAAATACTACTATCATAGGAGCAGAAGAAAAAGCAGGATTAGCAGTATTAACCCAATGATAAACCACTAAGACCTTCATCGTTGGGGCTCCATGCAATGAGAAAACGCTCTAGCGATGAGAAAGCGTCCACTAATTACAAAGCTCCAATAAGGTATCAAGAGGGCTACTCAAGTGCAAAGCAATTACCCATATTCCTATTTAGGGAGTTGAGGTGAAAATGGATTGATGACCCGTTACGTTAGCCACACACCAGCCCCATTCACTTGCTTATCATAGAGGCTATAAGTATACAGTGCCCCACAACTATGAATGGTATAGTGGGTTGAAAGACAAAAGTGCCCTTCAAAAGGGCTACTCAAGTGCACAATTGCCCATATTCTTATTTAGGGAGTTGAGGCAATAACGGATTGATGAACCGTTCCGTTCGCCACGCAGCCCCATTCACTTGCTTTTCATAGAGGCTATAAGTATTCAGTGCCCCCATATAGTGGGTTGAAAGACAAGAGTACACCCTTCAAGTAGGCGACCTTTTTCAGAATTATATGAGTATATCTTCAATGCTGTCATTTTGAAATATCTGAAAAAAACGCTCTTTCACATCTTAAAAAGAAAAGATGGCTTGATGAGTGCAGATGAGGAAGCGGGAGCAAGAAAATTGATAAGATTTTTTTGTCCTTCTACTTAAAGGGAAAAGAGAAGAGCTTTTGCTACTGAAGAAAGCGAGCGATCAGCGCGAAGGTTTAAGACTTAACTGAGCGTTAGAGAACCTAGATTCTCATAGTGAGGCGCTTCGCTAGCTCGAAGCGCCGAAGTCCTGCACATAAACTGGTCGAGTAAATGGCTACTTAAGAGAATCTGAGTCTCTCTAGTCAGAGTAGGCTACCTTTCCTCTTGCTATTGATGCGGCATTTATCGCAGTTCAATCATCTTGAAATTATCTCCCAGTCCCTTTGTAAGATTTTACATAATCATGTTCCAGACTCGAAAATACAGGCAATATAAGTTTTCGAGAACCCTAAGGTTCAAAAGGAGTCGGTTTAAGCTAAAAGAGAAGTCCTGAAATGTAGAGTTATCAGCTTAGTGTATGTTTCATCACAAGCATGTATTCAGAATGAGATCAAGAAAGAAATCCTTTCTGCAGCTTTACTGCGAAAAGTATAAAAATCACAAACTAGACATTTATTACAAACTTGCCTTTACATAAAGTTTGCATTTGACTTCATGTACAACAAGAATACCCTTTTCTTCACTTTTTCTCAAAGATGGGCTGCTGGGCTGTTCAACATCATCTTCTGCATTCCAGTGACAAATGAAACAAATTACATCATTTAAGTGGTCCAAATCTCCACGAAGCTAATTTCTCCGAGTATAATACTAAAAAAATTAAGATTAATCTCGTCTCTATCATAAAGAAGAATGTACAATAGAAAAGGTGAAAAATTTCTATAGTCTCAGCCTCGATTATATTCAAACCAACCCGCTAGTGGAACCTTGTAATGGAACTATATCAAAGATGTGGGACAACTTCATGTACCAGATATCCAAGAAATGTTTCCTTCTTGCTAGACATAAGTAAAAAGAACTTAATATTTCTCAGAAAATGATAGCATATATTATCGTCTCGTGAGACATTTGCTTCCTAAGAATAATAAAATACTTCAGTCTGGAGGACGCTCTTCAATGCAATTTTCTTTTTTATAGTACACATGACCTTTGGCTATTTGAGATTTGACACAAGCTTGTCAACAGGTATTCTACAGTAAAGAACATTTACTTCCTAGCATGCGCAATAAGTAGACTTTAAGATGTTTGCTTCAATGGAACACAGGCAATCTACCTTCTGCCAGTTGATCAGAGTGCACAACCAAATTTATCAAGTACATGCTGTTTTCATTACCTCTGAGTGAAACCGCGCGTGCTGGGATTGAAATCAATTTAAGTTCAAGAGCATTGCAACATGTAGTTTTTCCAAATCATACTTGCATTACTAAGTCGCCAAATTACTATATAAAAAATAGAGAGATACAGCTCTAGTCCCCTAGGACTGCAAACATTGAGAAAGAATTTTAAAAAATGTGCATCTACTGCTTAAGACCTTATATATTAAGATTTTAGACTATCCTTCAAAAATCATAGCCTGTTTGGTGGTCATTAACAGATAACCGGAGATTCAAGACCTGAGTTACCAACAACAGCAAGGGGAAGAATCCATTCAAAAACAAATGAGGTTTTCATACCCTCAATTACAAGGTCAAGTCAATTCTGATGAAAAAATTGCATCTCGGTCTGTAAATAGACGTATAGATAACTCTTTTAATCCTTCACTTTCTCCCTGGACTCTGGAGCTAGTCCAGATGCTATACATGTTAATGCATATCTTTACATCATGCTCAAATTTCAAATAAACAAAGGGACCCAGCTATATAAGCAGTACAGACCAGACAGCAATGGAGCAGCTACCAGTTTCTTATATGAACTTATCTAGAGAGAACAATATAAATGCAATATATATGGGACCGCATAATATTTAACTGTTCTACCTCGGCTGACTAAAGTGTGAATTCTCATTTGGGTGATAGTTCAAAATGCAAAAGAAATCAATAACTCATAAGTAGTATATACATATAATGCAATTATAGCAACATGTTTTTTTTTTCCAATGAATTGCAATTATAGCAACTTGTTAGCATAAAAAAACAAAGGGTTTTTGGCAAATTACCTCCCTGTGTTATGGTAAATTGGTAAGTTACCTCCCCGTGAAAAAAAAAATTGGCCAAATACTTCCATGTGATCTCAAAAGCTGGCATTTTACTTATGCATGGACGTGTAGTCCACATTTCTCCCTTAAATAAAAGTGAGGGTTAGATATATTTTTTGAAAAGGACTTTTATATCCCTATTGCTTAAAGAAACTATTGAATCTTTTAATTCAATATTTTGAACTATCAAAAATTATAAAACTAAATTAAAATTTAAAATAAAAATCTAAGATATATACATGTAATGCCTTGTTTCTTAAACTTTCTTTTTATAAAAAGAGAAAAATACAATAAAATCAAATCCCTTGTTTCTTAAACTTTTTTTTTATAAAAAGAGAAAAATACAATAAAATCAAATCCAAAATTACACAAATGAAAATATTAGTATTGATAAGGGTATTTTAGTCTTTTAATATAAAATTTACAATAAAAAGTTTTTCAGGGAGGTGGTGTGTCAACTTTTGAGATCAAAGGGAGGTATTCCGCCAACTTATTTTTCACAGAGAGGTAACTTTACTTGCAATTTACCCATTTACCAGGGAGGTAATTTACCAAAAACCAAAAACATAACATAAATCCTCACTCAAACTTAAAATTGAGTGTAACTGCGCGAGTTTTGCGCGAGTTTAACAGATCAGAAGAGACACTGTGTAAGGAGTATGGGTGATAGGATAGAAACAAGAGAGTTATCCTAAAACCATAATTTGCTGATTCATCCAAACAAACAGAAGTCATCATAAAACAACCTCACAACAACTAATGTTTTTAGTGACGATTACTTAAGAAAACGAAGATATTTCACTTCTTACCCCCATCAGCTTCATTTGAAGCATCTTGATTTGCCAGAACTGAAGTGGCATTTACAGGTACTGAAACTGGGCTTCCTGAAAGATGAGAAAATAAAATAGAATAACGGAGCTATGACTTCAATAACAAATAAAATAAGAAGTACCAGAACTCAGGTGTACTGCCACATCAAACTCCCTTCATTTATCAATTAAAAAAATATTAAAGCAAACCATTTCTCACGAACTAAATACATTAAGATATTGCCCATCTACGATAACTGACTTTCGTGATCATTAAGGATATAAGAGACAATATCCTGCTACTAATTTCCTTTGCCCAGGAAGATCTGACCTTATACCCCATAATCAAAGATGAGGGCACAAAAATCAGGGATACGTTAAGTTTAAAAATACATGTATTTGAACTTAAAGGAAATCACAAGCGCATTGAGTCTGTAACTGTTAGAAGAAAATGTATCTAGTATGGATTGTTCCTATCTGTAATCAGAACACAGTAAGTAAGAGGATTGCACCCATTACATGACTGGCTAACAAAGACGACCCAGCTAATTCAGCCTTGAGTATCCCAAGAATATGTATTCTAACGATATTCCTCAAAAACTCGGGGGTTGAATGCACATAACGCAGTGGGGGCTAAAATGCTGCAATGCCGAAAGACGAAATGGCAAATACAAATTCTCTTACATCCATCTCTCAATAAGAACCAAACACTGCTTCTAAATAACAGCAAACCATGTAAGCAGTTGCACAAACAACTTGAGCAAGCTGAGGCCTCTCTTGGTTGCACACAACACAGTTGGAATACCTGAATATGAACAACTACACCATCAAAAGAGACATGTATCCTGGGAGAACTCTTTCACCAAAACAACATTGCATTGCATATTTTATTCTGAAATAATATTCAAACATCTTGAGATGATCACCCAGTATTCGCAGAGCGTGTCAAGAGAATCTCCCGTGAACCACTCCAACAAAATCATATACCAAACGCCTATAAAAATTTCCATACAAGAGTGAGGTCAAGCTTTCTCCCATGCGCCAGTATAAAATCTCAACATACTTTTTCTCCAGTTGAGTGGTTTAAGAATCGGAGCAACCGTAAGTTGTGTCTTGGTTTGCAATTTTGCATAAACCAACCAATAACATGAGATTCAGTTGAAACAATATGTTTATCAGCTGTTCCACTGTAAATAATTGCTAGATAGCTATCCTTCAGCGATAGTGTGTAGGTTGGTGGATCCCTTCCATTTGTTGCAAAATAAAATACTATTAAATCATCAATACTAATTACACTAAACACATGGTGACGCATATACGGAAGTCTTAAACCCCCTCTCTGCCCCATGAAAAACAAAACCTGAGGAATGTTAGCATGTAAAATTAAGATAAACTCATCATAGCTGCTTTGTGAAAGATGTTGAATGCATTATACATCTTCAGGGCGTTTGAGAAGAAGTTTTTTAAACTTAAAATTTTTAAGATAGACAGATGTCAAATTGCCCGGCGGCAGATAAAACTTGATTAATTCCCAACACCAGAAGATTCTTCTGGACAATACAATGCTTTCTATGTTAATTGAGAATTTGAGATAGTAACGTATCTCTACTGTTGGCTCCACCCAACAAGAACTAAATATAATTTAATAAGCTGTTTAAACTTTCCTCTACCAATGGCATAAAATTTGATTCTTAAACAGACCCAGATATTCCGCTTAGTACATCATGCAACAAATCTCATTCAAGCCAATATTTCAAAGATCCACGATATTCAAATTCTCCAACAGCTAGTTTTTATTTTCATGTGGTTCAGGGAAGAGGAGAATACAGTACACACACGTAAAGCCGCAGTTAATAACCAATCACTGAGAAATAAGAAGCAAAGCGATATAGAAACCACTCAGTAAAACACGAATTGAGTAGATAAACTTTCAAGGATCATCTATGCTTTCTTTACCTCCAAATGTGGAAGATGCTTTACTTTTGAAGAGAGGTCCAGAACTCCATGGAGTCCCAAAGTTTGCAACTGGAGCGGCAGAAAACCCCGATTTTTCTGATACTGCTTTATGGTTGTTAATTTCCAATATCGGTTTTACTGCAGCATCATTAGAGGATGGCTTGTGAGAACTCCCTCCTTTAGCAACATTTCCATTTAGCCAACCAACAACATCACTAAATTTCTCCTGCAAATGAAGGCAATGAACACACCAACAAAAATAGATTTGTTTCTGAGTGATTAAAAGGCAGAATTGGCGTAATTGGTGGTTTCCAGGTAGGTTACCTTGATGGTTTTAGCATGATTAAGGTAGTCCTGGACTCCATCTTCCCAAAGCTCATCTGAGTGATTTTGCAACTGAGCTTGCACCCAGCTGATGAATGCAAATGTTAGTTGCGGATAACACGAAAGAGATGCACAATGTTAGCATAAAATAAACCCAAATTCGAATATACGGACCTTGCAAATTGAGTATTTAGAGCTTTGACATGGTGAGTTGATGATTCAGCCCTCTGCGCATCAAACGGCGAACCCATTATCACTCTCTTGCTTTGCTGCATCTAAATAAATAAATAAATAAATAAAAGTGAGAAATCTGCTCGTGTAAATTCCATCAATTATTAATAAAGACACACTTACGAAGGAGTCATTGGATTCAGATATAGCGGGACGCTTTGCTCCTCTCATGGCTCTCTCTCTCTCTCTCTCTCTCTCTCTCTCTCTCTAATATTTTCTTCTGTGTGCTGTGTTCCGATTTGAAAAATTAGGGTTTTTAAAGACAAGTCTGGGGAATGGATTTCAACCAGAAAGGTAAAGGTCAATTTTATTCTCTTTTTATTCTTTTTATATTAATCAAATTGTCTGATTACTTTTGAATTTCTTGTAAATTTAATATATAAAGTTTTTTTTTATTATTATTCATGTGTACATGAGTTGTTTGGTCAAACCTTTTGATTGAATTTCAAATTTGTTATTATGAAGAAATGTTAAGAGTTCAGGATAATTTTATAAAATTTCGTCATATAACTTCTAATTAATGGGATAGAAAGAAAAAAAGAAGGTTTAAATAGTTATATTGAAATATTCTAGTAGTTTACAAAGAAACCTAATGTTCGATTTTTATTTATTTGTAGTTTGTTTATTATCTATTTACTTCTTTTTCTTTAATAGAGTTTGCCCAACACTTTAATGAAGTTATACGTTGCAAAACAAAGCCGAATCTTTTACGATTTGCAATTGGTAAAATCTGAATGTCTAATTACTTTTTAAGATGGAGCGAAATAAATTGAAGAAAGTTGACAATAACCCTCTCGCTGAATCGGTAACTAGTGGCTCGACATCCATTAGAACAAAATTAAAAGGTTATACTAAACATAATACATACGCCGGCGCCCTCGCCCTTACTGCATAGATAAAGAGGACCAAGATACTCTATAAGGATCAAGTATTGCCAGTGCCAAAGGACCGCAAAGTCTTTCGAAGAACGTATAATATCCATAAGGATTATGTTATACGCATGCCAAAGAAGCATGAGATAATGCGTACGCCGCTTGCGGGCTAGATGACGGTGTTTGTGGGTCAGCTTATTAATGGTTTGCGGTTTCCAATTTCAGAGCCTGTCCGCGCGATAATTTGAAGTATATGTGTGTGCCCAAGTCAGCTGACACCCAACTCTATAGGGTCAATCATCTCTTTCATCCTTGTGATGAAATCATTTAATTGCCCATGCGGGTCTACATAGTTTTGGAATCTCTTTCGAATAGTATTTCCCCCGCAAGTTGGGGAAGAGGAATTCTACTATTCGCGGGTGTATACGAATTATAGTTTTCTCACATGTGCTCAAATTGGGTATGGACAGTAGTAAAAACAACACTATTTCTACATTATTGTGAGTACCTCAGGCGAATTTGCCGAATTTTGTAGAAAGTGGCTAGTGACGTCGCAAATAACTACCCCTCACAGAATATGGAGACCAGGATGGGAAGAGGGTTTCAAGGACCATCTTGCATTGAGCTATGAGTTCGACATGACGCTTCTAGTCGAGGATATAGTTATTAGGGCGGGGGTCTATTCCTTATGCCCTATACTAGAAGTGAGAATTTGGGTATAACTTTTTGCGTGGTATAATATTGTCCTTAAGTCATGCTTTGACTAATGAGTGATTTTTGGTTTGCAGAGCATTAGTGATGGGACGCCAATCGTAGATAAGGAGCATGCTGGCGGCCGATGCTGCTCAAGGCCAGGGCCTCGCTAAGAGGCAGGCTCCGCCTCCAGTGCCAATGAAGAAAGTACGAGGGAGG
This sequence comes from Linaria vulgaris, assembly GCA_948329865.1. NCBI lineage: Eukaryota > Viridiplantae > Streptophyta > Magnoliopsida > Lamiales > Plantaginaceae > Linaria > Linaria vulgaris. The sequence goes on along the minus strand of OX415249.1, from coordinate 53,104,708 downwards.
AAGGGTGGAAGGGGTTCTCAATTGAACCCCATCGAGGGTGTTATTGGTGGGGAGAGGTTGAAGAAGAGGTACAAGCAAGGATGAGCCGGGGCACAGGTTGAGCATCCCTTGTTGTGCGGGAATGAAGGCATAGTTGGTTGTCTAGGCAGATTGGGGTCGGGGCCTTTGGTGGATTTTTTGGAGGACGCGAACACCATGCGCATCCTCGAGCAGAAAATAAGTAAGCTTGATGCGTCAAGGTCCGAAGAGGCCCAATCCTGAGTTGGTGGTCCCCAAATCATTCATGATAGTACTTGCAACCAATAATCAAACCCCAAAATCTATTCACCAAATAAAACTTCTTGGCATTGCAGTACATCGACGAATGAACCCACTCACCCCAAACTTGCAAAACATACGTAGAAGATGTAGATATAGTTTACAACTTATTTGATATATTGAACCCATGATTTAAACTTTATATTTAGTGAGATTATTATTAATGACATACGATAATGCTAGTTCAGTAAAAATTCGTATGTGTTACACGTAAGCAAATACAATACTAAATCAGTACACTAACTATGCTAATCTAGGCTTCTTAGCCTGATCCTCAACTAACTTTGTTCGGAACACCTATAGACACTAACACTAGAAGGATGACTGACATGTTGAGTCTGGGATGTCAAATATGGGATGATGTCGAGTCTGGGATGATGTCAAGCTATATGTCGAGCTTATAAACTCAACATGTACGGGTGAACAGTGTATAGGCCTCGGAAAATAGGGACCATTTCTGGATTTTTTGGGCATGTCGAGCACATGAGCATGTCGAGTATCGACATTCGACATGTTCCAAGATATGTAGAGTATAAATACTCGACACGCTCAAAATTCCTTGTTTATTTACTAGATTGGTCCATTATCATTGGGCCGACATAATAACCTATATCATGCAGCCCCCAATTTGGAAGTTGTTATTGTAGAGATTATTTAAATTTCGTTTGGCTCTTTCACGGGTTATGCTTTTGAAAATATCTTCAGTTTACCCTTTGCCCCCAATTTGCAGATTGATGGGGAGTGGAAAATGGTCGTAGATTTGATAATTCATCAAATATTCACTTCCCCCAATATGCGGGTCGTTGACGAGAAAGATTCAGCTGCAAACTATGTGTTTCCTTGATAAAAAAAACTAGCACGTCAAGTTTTGAAAATTCGATAGCAAAAGGCATGTCAAAGATTCAACAAGTTTTAGTTTTACACAGGCACGTCGAGGTTCAAAATTCGACATAACTACCATAAATGTGGATATTGTTGGCCTGGACGCCTATAAATAAAGGGTTGTTGGTTCATTATTCACATTGCATCATTGACGAAATGATGTTGGAATATCGAGAGCCCGTATCGAATTATGTAGGTATGTCGAGCATGGAAATTCGACTTGCTAAAAAATTCGATATGTATTTAAAATTCAACATGCACGAAAAATTCGACATGTCTGGAAATTCAATATCCTTCAGTTAGTAATCTTTGTTGAGTGCAAGTAATCATTGTTGTTCGCGATCATTCAAAAAATGGGGCATGCTCTGTGTGCATTTTCTTTTTATGTGTTCTATTTAGAGTAGTTGCCCCCTTTTGTTTTCATTGTCAAATAATGTCACGATGAGGTGATAGTAGTTCTCTTTCTAGTTACGACGATAAGTCGTCGGGGCAAGTCGGGGGACGAGAGTATAGCACCGTCCCGTGCAAATACCCCTATTGCTCATCATGGCGAGGGTGAAGCGATCCCTAAGAAGTATGACCCTGACGCTTGGTTGATGCCACATTGTTATGGTCTTGATAATTATGATGACATGGATCATCACACTCCCATTTTAAGGGAGGGGAATTTGACGAAGGTGAGGGAGCTAATGGCGTAGCCAAACGATATCAAAAGGTCCAACAATATAGTGATATGGAATCATATGTGCCACATATCCCCGAGTATTACAAGAAAAACTATCATCTCAATGGGTACGATATCTGATTTCTTGAGAAGCATGAGCGGATGCATACGTTGTTCCCTAGGTGGATGACTTTCAATGCAAAAAACTGCGAATGGCTTTCGGTTTCCTATTCCAATGGAGGTTGCGTTGCTGTTAAGGATTTTGGGCTTGTGTCTGGCCCAACTGTCATCGAACTCTGTGGGGGTGTATTGTATCTTTTATTTTGTAATGAAAGCTTTGGGAGTGCCCTACGACCAACAAAGTTTTGGGATTGTTTACTGTTGTGACGAACAAGGGGGGGGGGGGGAAGGGTTATAAAGGGTTCTTCTTTGTGCGAGCGTAGCAATACCATAGTTTCTTGAGTGGAGCAGAAAATGGATATGGACTTCTAGGCAAGAAAGAGTTATTTTATATTAAAGAGAAGATTGTGGGGTAGTTTACTTCTGTCCCAAGAGAGTGGTCCATGAAGAAAAAGGTGATGGTCCATTGGGTGTAAGGCTCGACGGTTGGGTTGAAGGGTTTATTACCACCCTTGCTAATTATAGTTTTGACTTACCAATGATGATGCAAGACGTAGTAATTAGGGCAAAGGGTTTATCCCGAAACCTCACACTGGAGCACACACACTTGTTATACGGTTGTTATCAATATGATTGTCACATGTAGAATATACATTGTTAGTCAGCACTTAGTTGTTTTCTAAAGCAGTTATACTAGCGATGGGAAGGCAAAGCCAAATGAGAAAATTGGCAGAGGCTGAAGCTAAGAAGGCATGCGCAGCGACAACTGCCAATGCGAAAGGGGTTGTTGAGATACCGAAGAAGACTCGTGGAAGAAATGACCACCAAACCCAACCGAGGGACTCTTTTGAGTCTCATCCGAAAGAGAGCGAGGCCCAAGAGGAGCACATAGGTGAAGATGGGGATGCTGGGGCCTGGACTAGCCAAGGAGTGATGGGTCATCCTACCATCGCCACTATTGTTGGGCCGAGCAGGTTTGTCGGGATGAGGCCAAATCTTGTGCCCATTGTGGATCTTAAATAAGGGAGGGCCCCTGCAGGGATAATTGGGAGAAAATGACCTGCCCCGGAGAGGGGTGCTTCAGGTCCAGAGGTGATTAGTAGCGGTGTTGAGGGACCTAATGTTAACATGAAAGGTTATGAATCCTCATAGGAAGAGGTGGTGAGAAAGATGCCATCCTTCTTTCTCGTGTTGGTGCATGGGCCGCTCGTTAATCAGCAGGCTCCAGAGAAGTTGGATCGAATGGGCATTTGCATGTTCCAGATGGTGAGTCAAGGTTTTGTAAATATTGTGTGCGTATACTAACGTTGATTTCTTTTCAGCTTGGTAAGCTGATGGATATGAGTACGGAGTTTGTGTTGGATATGGAGGCTGATAAGGCTAAGGCTATAGGCAAGCTCATGGAGCGGATCGAGGAGATTTATGTCCATGATCCCTCAACTACAAAAGCGAAATTGAGGAAAATAGAGGTCATTGGCAAAGGTAAATGAGGCGATCGACATAATCCGCGTCGCCCGTGCTGAGACGAGTATCACAAATTCGGATGAAGAAAAGATGAGGTAAATGGTAGAGAATATCACCGCTGATAGGGACGTCGCCAGTAAAAGAGTCGAAGAAACTAGAGGCAAAACCAAACTTCAGGCCAACTCGGAGTGGTTGAGGCTATTAGGCAGGTAAAGGCGCTTACTGGGGTACTGTAAAAGTATTCCTTCAATTATGTTAGAATTATAGATAGGTAGAACTTGTATAACCATTATCTTTATTCTCAGGGTTCCTCTGAGGAGCATTTGCTTAAGATTTCCATGCTGTTCATGCTAAGTGGCATATTTTAGACCATCAGTATGCATCGCGGCTTTGAAGATTCCAAGCAGGCTCAAGCCTTGACTATGGCATATATCGATACAATGAGAGGATTGATGCCTTAGTTTTAGGTTGAACGACTAGACTTGTACCCCGGTTCTGATTTGAAGTCTATGGAGGATTCAGATAATGACGAGGACCGATGCATGATGTGTTCGCCCCCTTCTAAATGATAAAAGACCTTGTGCTCATTGGCATACCTGGTGCGCCTTCTCTCGCGCCAAAACTGGATGTGGAGCCTTTCAAGTCCAAAACCCTTACAAATAAAATATATCCTCAGAACCCCGCTGAAGCCTTTTGTTTATGAAGCACCATTTACCTACCCTTAGCCAATGAATGATATGTTACCCTTTTCTAGAGATGGATATAGTGAGTCTTATGAGGGATAATGAAGGAGCTAAAAACAAAAGCACGAGCCTGTGAAAAATAAAAAAGAAAGACTGAAAATCAAAAGGAGGATGGATATGATAGAGAGCACAAACAACTTCAAAGAAAATCTAAGTTTGGGAGTGCATCTCGAAAAGCAATGAAGTATAGGGCGTGATGAGCATTTATTTAGCGTGATCTAAGTACTTGTTTTCTTAAGCTTTTATAGACGATGCATTTGATCTAGGTGAACGGTTGAAGTACAAAGGGAAGGCTCTGATGGGTTTGGATAAGGGGATGGATTCTATGGACGATGCATTCGATCTAGGTGAGCATCATTTTTTTTTGGCAAAGATTCAGAGGCTGCTCTCTTACTCGTTCTGCGGTTGTGTGTAGGAGGAGGGTTATTTCTTTTGGGCGGGGATTCATTCTTGCGCGTCGCCGAAAGCGTGACATCGGGTTCTTCCTGGGCGGGGAACGCCTTACTACTAGAAGAGTTAATGTCAGCTCCACAGACGTTTGTTGATTCTTTGCTTCCCCTACCTAGGGGATCCCTTCCTGCCATTCTTTTCGATTATCCCGTCGTAACTCAAGTTCCCCTTGTGGGTGGAGTTATCCCAAGTGACCTTCCTCTTCTGATTTCCCAGCTTTTGAGAATGTTCCCGCAACGGAAGGGGTGGATGCGGCCCTTGGGACGATATTTCATTTCCTTTATTCCACCAATGTTATGCCTGCCGATGGGTGGTAATTCCTGTAGGCTCGCGTTAATTGAATGGCACTGATGGTTAGTTATTTCTCTTATGATTCATCTTTTTGCGATACCCTTAGGTTATTTCTTTATACTTTAACTTTGTTCTTAGGCGCCTAAAGTGCTTCCCGTTGTTTTACTCGAGGTTGGGAAGTTGCGGGACAACGCTGTTGGGGCCGAGGAGAGGCATAAGAAGTTGGAGGAGGGCTTAAAAGTTCTTCAAGAGAAATCAGCTAAGCACCAGTCCGCGTTAGAAGAGCCACCCATCGGATGCAGGAATCCGAAGTTGAGGTGACACGCCTTTGCTCTTATGTTTAGGAGTTGGAGGCTTCTGGCCTGGTTTTGAAGGGAAAAGTTGAGGCCTTGGAAAGGGACAAGGCCGCGGGGGCGTCAAGAGAGGTGGAGTTGCAAAAGAATCTAGAGCAGGCTCTCCTCCGAATGGATGCTTTATCGGACGAGTTGGCTAAGGTTCCGCTATCGAGAAGTCTACCTTCCGAGGACCTGCAGAAGAAGTTAGATATAGCAGTTAAGTTATCGGACAATGTCATGCTGCTTTTTCCCGAAGGAATCATGGGTATCTCACGGGTTATCTACTTTGGGGCTTTCTTCAGTGTTTCGGGCAAGCGCGGAAGAAGGGGATGATACCCACAAATGCCAATTGTCGTCAGTTGGATCCTTGCGAGATGAAGAAGCCTTCGATTGAGGAGGCTTACGCTCTTTTTGAGAAGCACAACTCTCATATCCCGTCTTCGTCATCAGATCCTGGCACAAGGGTTCCAGTTGCTGCGATACTCCCCCGGCCTACAATTCCATAAAATTTGCTTCTGTTGTCACTGTCGCCGATAGTGGCACCGACTACTGGTCTGTCGGATGCTTCTCATGCAGCCTCTTCGATGCCGTCGCCCCCTTCTAATGTTTAGGATTGCTTTTAAAATGTTTTTCTTTTTCTTTATAATGGTTTCGTTTTGTCGATTTTTTCCCTTAGTGTAGTGGTCTTCGAATTTGCACTTTGAATTTCCCTGATTCTAAGACAATTTCTTAACTTGTGTATAATTGGCATTATTAAAACTTGATTTCTTTTGTTTAGATACTTGCTCGAGGACGAGTAGTGGTTTAAGTTTGGGGGGTACTTGATGCGTGATTATTTATAGCGATTTGAGTACCTGATTTCTTGTAATCTTGATTGTTCCTCGTAGCGTTTTACTGGTTTTAGTCTTGTTTTGTCATTTTATAGTTTTGAGTTAAGTCGGAGAAAAACAAGGCATATTTGAGAAAAATGAGCATAGAATAGCACAAGGATGAATGAGGAGCAGTTTGGCAAGGATAATAGCGGTTTCAGACCATAACCTAGCCTACACAACATATGACATGAGGTAGCGCGTCAACAGAAGTGAGGTCAGCATGTGGGACCAAAGTAGAAGCAGCGCTACAGTGCCACTACTCGCACAACCCGTGCGTCCCCTATCGTATATCGCGCGGCCCATGCCACATCATATGCGGTCTGCACCAATCGACCAGTAGTCCGAGCTATAACAGCATGCGACCCGTACATGTAGATGCATAACATGGAGGACTTTGATTTCTTTTTACAAAACCCTAGGACTGCAACTTATGGGCCAGAAAACTATAAATAAGGGTCGACGTCCAACAACTAGGGCATCAACGTATACTCACGAAACATCATAGACACAATCATCCACACCACTATTCCACATCAAATTCCACCGACTGAGACATCACAATCATTGTTGAGGAATAATGTGATCAAGAGGAGCATATAATCGTTTATAGGAAGGCAATAAAGAGTCAAAAGGGGAAGGCATGTCGAAATCTATGATGAATTATTGTTATGAGAAATTGATCATGAGTAGCTAAATCTCCAGTCTCTGGGATATGAGGTAGTTATCTCAATGAATGCACCTTGAATTCGTGTCATGATTATTTCTATCAAGACTTTTTTTTGGCTGGATTTATTTTGTTGCTTATGCTAGTTGGTATACTCCGCACACTGTGTTTCTATGAATCAGTGTAGTAATGTTGAATTGATTTGTATTATGTTGAATTATGCATAAAAGATTGTCAACGCAATATTTGCATGGTAGATCAAACAAATAAATCTATAGTCCTTTGGCATTAGCGTCTGCCGATGAATCTAGGTTAAGTGGATAAACTCTAGCTCTCTTTTAAAACTCTATATGGATCCTTGACAAGATGAACTTTTGGAGAGGGAAAAATGCCTAAATGTCTGACATCATTAGGAGTTAAGGGGTTCTAGGTGATACGAAAGTGTGATTAATTTATCATGTCAACTTGAGAACAAAATAATAGTCAATTGAAAGAGGCTTTACATAGGAATTATTGATATTTTGTCTATGAAATACCTACATTCGAGATGAACGAAATCCGACTCCTATATACGTTTTCTTTAATTTGTTTTACAACCCACATCAATCAATCAATTCAACTATGTAGTGTTAGCTTAAATAAATTTTTTTTCTTCTATTTTTGAATTATTCAAAGAATTGTTTCACTAGTTCTCAACAATTTGGATAATACAAGATACATACTCTAGAGGGATACAATACTTGGTCTGTAAACTTTACTTACCATTTTATAATTACTTAACCGTATACTTGCGAATGTGTATAGTAGTTTTAATATTGCATAGTAATAACAACACGAGAAAATACACATCAGTAGAATATGGGAATCAAGCCGCAGTAGTTCCCCGTCTTAGTTACAGACCAACCCGCTGAGGGAAATTAAGGGAATAGAAAATTGTTCATGCATAAAGGAAATTGTTTGTGCGTAATTCAAAGTAGTAAATAGAAATAGGTGATGAAGTTGTGTCATTCTACCATGGCCTGATTTTCAGAAGCCAAAGCGACCAGCGCAACCCCATCCTCTCTTCTTGGGGTCTTCAAGGATGCCACGTAACAGAGCTAAGCCTCTCTATGATTGCCGATGATCCTTCGTACTCCCTCTAGGGTGGGGAACTTCATCATCTGATGGTATGTTGCGAGTACATCTCGGATGACATTCAGTGCAAGGCATCCTATTATGACGTTGAACGCGAAAGGCTTGTCCACCAATAATATTTTTATGTTGAGAATCCTCCTCCTTAGGTACGTGCCAAACGAGGCTGGGCGGGTGATTGAACCCTGCGGTAGTACTTGCGGCCTGCTGAAGCCATGGAGTGCTTACCGATTGAATGATGTTATGGCCCGAGGCCATTTTCTCTAAAGTATCCGAGAATATGACATTTGGGAAGCTTCTATTATCTATCAACACAATCATGATGCCATAGTTAACAATATCTCGCATGATAACGAATGGGCAGTAGAGCTTATCTATTTGAATGGCTTTAAAAGTGAGTTGCATCAGAACATTTTTGGGAAAGGCTATCTCCTCTTTTGGTATCTTTTAGATCTTCAACAAGCTCGTGAATCCAATGAACCCGTCAGCTTCTATCTCCCTCATGATAGTCTTACACCATTTGGTTAAATCATCACCTATTGATGCCTCGTGCTGGTGGATTGGTTGTTCTCTGGTTGTAGTGGTCGGGGTGCCTCAAAGCCCTTCTATTTATCCCTCTTTGATGAGGTGGATCGTGAGCAATGGCTGCCGCTCTGGTCATCCAATTCTTTCAAATCTCTAACGTACTCTGCCAGTTTGCCTTATTGGATTAGCCTCTGAATCTCCTCCTTTAGGTCCATGCAGTCTCTATGGCCGTTCTAACAATTGTACTTGTAGTAGTTCTTCGAATATCTTATGGTAGAGGAATCTTTCACCCTCCTCGACTCATTCCTTGGTCAAAGGTGTGTCTCTCATCGAAGATTTTTTGCCTGAATGGTTATTCATGTCTCTATTCCATCCTCTATCATCTTTTCTTCTTCCCCTATCATGCAGTCTCGTCGTGATGTATAATTTTGTAGGCAAGCTCGTTGATTTGATCAATCATTGTGAGGTTATTGTCAAGCAGGGCAACGACAAAGCACTTGTGCTTAGTTAATGTAAAGAGGATGCTGGCGACGAAAGTCTCCTTTTGGCTCATTCACATTCAACAACTCTTCATTGAACCTCTTCATGAAATCCCTAAGATTCTTCTTCTAATCTTTCTTAACAGAGTAAAGGCGGTTGTGGTTGGTGGTGGTCCTTTTCTAATTGGAGAACTGGTTCTCAAATTTCCTTCTGGGCTGCTCATAGCTGACCAATGATCCAACTGTTATCCTCGAAAACCAATCAAAGGCTGCCCTTGTCGACATGGTGGAGAATATCCAAGCCAACACGTTTTTAGTGAACCCATAAAGTGATAGTATCCCGTCTACATAGAACAAGTGCTCAAGGGGGCCGCTCTTCCCGCTGTAAGCCTTAAACTGTGGGATCTTCTCTCCATAATACAGTGCTTCCACCCAAACTCCACAGAGGGAGCATATTATGCCTTGCTCCATGGGATAATTTCCTTTATCGCTCACTATTTCTTAGTTCAGAGATTCCATTCTTCTTCTTCTTATCTCTCTCAAGATCCGCCTGCGGATCTGCTGACCTCTCGATTCTTTCCTAGAAGCTCTAGGGTAGGCATGGTCTCTGTGCGAGTCTGTCTGGTTACGAGCCCTAGTTCTTTCTAGTGAGCTCCTAGCCCGAGACTCCCGAGGGATGAGGTGGAAGGGTATTTCCCCTTGTGCCTGTAGATTGAGAATAACATACGCCATTGTATCTTGCACTGTGGCATGATGTGTGTCGTCACTTCCGATGTTAAAATAATTGATTCGGGCAGTTTGGCTTGTGAATCCTGCGTGCCAGGGGCTTGCTATTGTTGAGTACTCTGATCAGCCACCAACGACTGCTACTGGACTTTAGTCGAGCGTTGCTGCATTGCGAAATTAAACGGTCAGTTGGGGAGGTTGTTTCACCCATGTTGGCTGGCTAGTCTCTTGCTGTAGAGTTTTCCACTGCTGATCCATGTGATCAAGAACGGGTAATGCGTGTTATCCTAACGTCTTTGTCTCGTCTTGTGGTGTTTCCACAAATGCCAATAGTTTGGTACAAATTTGTCTATGTTACACGTAAGCAAATATCAATACTGAATCAACACACTAACTACGCTAATCTAGGCTCCTTAGCTTGATCCTCAATTAGCTTTGTCCGAAACATATGTAGACACTAATAGTAGAAGGCTGACTGACATAAGGAATTCGGGATGTCGAATCTGGGATGATGTCGAGTGTGGGGTGATGTTGAGTTATATGTCGAGTTTATATACTTGACGTGTACAGGTGAACAATGATGTGCAACTAATGACCTGCCTTAAATAGCGATATGTGGAGTATGTATATGCCTCGAATTGCGAAGACAAATTTTGAATTCACCAGGCATGTCGAATATCCACATTCGACATGTTTCTAGACATGTCAAGTATGCTTAGAATTCCTTGTTTATTCACTGCTGACCCATTATCATTGTGCCGACATAATCACCCATATCAAATGCATAGTTATTTACATTAAGTCTCACGTTTATTAAAGATCCAGCAATTAAATCAACACTTAGAAGATGTATACGTAGTTCTACTAGAAATATCTCGTAATTAGATTAACTGGTTATCTTGAAGCAAAGCAAGGCAACTAAATAAGACCCAATAATTAGATGGAATTAGGCCATAAATTAAGTTAGTGTTGGCGACAAATCAATCGGTCAGTTTTTGTACGTAAAGGAGCTGATAAAAGCTCTTCAATTATAGTTCGATGTAATCTTGTTACGGGTATGTGAAGTTGAGAATTTATATATGAGCGCAAATGAACCAAGACAAATGCTATATATATCGAAATTACTTAAATTACCAAAAAAGTTGTAAGAAGCTTGCCAACCAGTTGTTGGGAAAACAAGTTACAAAACTGCAAAAAAGAGAAAACATTTAAACTCAATTCACCCCAAAAAAATCTCAAAACTTGGTCCATTTTGGAAAGAACACTTCCCCTTCAATGACCAAGACGACCCCATGTTTATTCCATATTAACACATCTACCTCAGGATAGCATCCAATCAAAACCACTCAGGCTTTGACATAATTATAAGGTGGAATTATGTCTAGCAACAAATCATCCAATAAAGCACCAGAAATCTGAGTTTCTAGCTCTAAAGCCACCTCTCTATGATGTTCTTCATCTGTTGTTCTCATCCATTTCTTTCCTTTCTCCATATCTCTAATGTATGCTTCCCTATTCTTTTCTACGTTCCATTCAAGGAATTCAAGAGGTTTTCTTCCTTCAATCCAATGTTCTGCCTCCTCTAACATCTCTTCATAGCCACCATTCTTTTGTTCAAAATATGTGTTATGACCCACTATCTTTTCTCTAAAGAAATCCAAGAGCAACTTGTCTGCTTTAAGTTTGAGGCCATAAGATGGCAAAGTCTCCTTTATTTCATGAAGCAACTCCAATGCTTTCTCTTCCACTTGTCTCTCTTCATTCTCTTCTTCTTCATCGATATCCGATATAAAGTTCTCATCAATGGAAGGAGAGGAAAATGGTAGAAGTGATTCAGTCGATTCGTTGTCAGAGTAATCTTGATGCGCCACAAATCGTTTGGTTAAGTTCATTGGCTCCAGTTCAGCAAGGCATTCAAACCTTTGGATCTTCTTCATGAGCTTGTTCTTAGTCCCTACATGTGATGAAAATGTCGCATCTTGTTTAGTAAAATCTCAAATATTAGCAAAAAAAGTAACACGCTTAACATAAAAGGCTTTCTTAAAATGTCCAACACTTTACATATATTGTTTAGTAAAAGGATGTTTGTAGCGGTGTCCTACGGTTTCAACAACCATAAAGATATACTGCTTTAATGTTAAAGAAAAACTTCTTCAATAATCTCCTAAGGTTTAGATATTTATATCTATAATTAGATTACACTTGCGAAAACGTGTGATGTATGTTATCGTTTATAGTAAATGGCCCATTGGAGAATTAGACACAACGACTATTTTTGATCGTGTCATAGGCACTTTCACTAAGAAACGTGACAGGTAATGCACGATAACTCAGTTTTATCAGTTAAATTTGAGGCACAAAGATCAAAGGTTTAACCTTCCATGCGTGCAAGTCTGTGTTGGAAAGGAGAAGAGACCTCATCCTCCTCATCGTCGAACGGACAATCGAGGACGGACACTGGACTCAACTGTTCCTTCTCTTCACTTGACCATTGCGTCTGTTTATGATGCATCGAACATTTTAGAACAACATAAAATTGTACAAAACTCCCCAAACACAGTAAAAATGTACAAAATGGCTAATAATCAACAGGCTATTTGCAACTGGCAAACATACATTAATTAGGATTAGGGTGCATAAAATTAATTACTCTGTATAAGTTTGATTATTAGGACACGACAGTTGCGGATAAAAACTAATTTTGTTTGTCCTAAGAACAATTAGAGGGATGAACAAGTGATGGCTGTGGTTGGACCCCTACGTACGTACCCCTAAAAGTTGGGCAACAAAGTGGCTACTTCACATTAAAGTCTCATTAATGAATTTCAATAATCAATAACTCATGATGATGATATAATTACGGGGTCCACTATTTGACTGTTGCTCTATCATGCCAGGCCCGCCTAATTGCAACAATTATCGATCTTATCCTTTTAGTGTCTAAGTTACCCCACTCCAAAAACCTAATTAGCCATGTACCACATTTGCAACTTACCCCTAATGACATTATCCTAATTTTAACTGTCTTGACTTATATAGTGCAATTTAAGGATTAAACTTTTTTTTATGCATAAAACTTTTAGTTGATTCTTTTTCTATTCAAATGGTGTTCGATTCGGCCAACTTAATCTCGATTCCCCATCATTGAATCTCATTCACATTATTTAAAAAATAAATTAGTATTGGGTCAAAAACATATTTTTCACTAACTACAGCTACCGGACACGTTAATTTTCACTAACTACATCGGACACATAATATTTAGTGGTTACATATTATACACTTTTTTTCTTTTGGAATTAGGATGTTTCTATTGGAAGCAAGATACCATAATTAGACCACAAAGACCCATGCATGAGAAGTAAATCCCAAGGAAATGTATCGAATCGGTCAAAAGTCAATCCCGCTACTCGACAAAAGTGTATGACATCTGTCTACTTAATTCCATAACAATACAGTTCAAATAGAGCAAATATAAACCAATTTCCATTTCATTAGAGCAAATATAAACCAGATATGAATATTCCAATTTCCATTTCATTATTTACCAAATAGAGCAAATATCAACCAAAACTACGAACTGATACATTTTAATTACCCGTGTGCTTAATAGTTCCAAACCAGTTAATAAAAAGTATGTACAACTCTATACTCAAACAACCACATTAAAGTACATATACCTAATTCTAAATGATATTTTTTAATTCATATATTAGAATCCTGAGTTTTGCTTATTTATTTTTGATTGCCGTAAGATTTGGCGTCCAATTTTGGGAATAAAATTTCTTGCCTAAAAATAAATGCATACTTTATATTTGTAATCACATTACAGAAGTTTTGTTTAGTAATATGATACAATAAATTGCAAAAATACCTCTATTTAGGATCGGATAAAAGCTCCGTGTATGTAACGAGTGAATAAAGTTTATCAAATAAGCAAAAACTAATAAGTCTTATACATTATTGACATGGTTTTTTTTTTTTTTTCTTTTTCAAAACGATTTTATTGTCTTCTTTGTAGTTAGAGAAAGAGTAAAGTGTATTAGGGGAAGTTGGTGAAGGAAGGTGCAATTAGTATTAAGGCAGCATAGAACAAAACGAGTAAGCGAGTTTCTCCGCCGTCGATTACGCCCATTGATAGCAAGGGGGGATGATCAAAGCCGTTAAAAGTTAAATATGTTCTTCACCATAAAAAAATTAAGCCAACTCACTCTACTATACCCACACGTGTAGCTCCAGCAAGTTTCCCTCCATCTTTCCCGCTGCCAGATTTTTTTTACCAATACCGAAATTCTGTTACCTGTTTTTATTTTTTTAATTACTGAACTTTGAGAAATTTGAATTCATACTTTTTTATTGTTCTCAAATCCCCAAATTATTCTTATAATCTCTTGAGAAATTCAAACGACAGAAAGATGAACGCAACACTAATGACTAGAGACGATGACACTATCATGTTAATTACCACTTGAATTATATATCTAAAACTTTATAAATTGTCAAGTATTTTGAGCAGTAGAAATTGTACTACATATACTTTATAATTAATTTCTCCATAGATTTTAGGCATTCCTGATCAAAATTTATGAAGCCTTAGATTTTAAATCAAAATTAAAACAGTCTTGAAAGATAAGCATTCTAATTAAAATGAAGTGTGAATAAATGGTAAACTATTTCACAACAAATTAAAATGGTTGCAACATTGACTAGTGAATTAGTTAGACAGGGCAGAACATATATAAAAAAATAAAGCATGAAAGCAAAGTTAGCTCAACAACTAAATAAATTAAATTAAATTAAATACATAAAAAGGAAGCAAATAATAAAAGGAAAAAAAACATTAGAATCCAAACCTTATTATTATTGGTGGAAGAGTTGGTAGTTGCATTAATAATGGCAGCATCATCAGGATCCGGTGAAACGTGGATGCTTCTTGAAACAACACGTGCGACGTCGTTTTTGGCCTCGTCGGACACAGTAAAATCGCTTCCGGACCAACTGCTGCTTTTGCTCTCACTACTCATACTCGTAATGGAGTTGGAGTAATTGTTGTTGTTGTTGGAGCGATCCAACGGCTGCGAATCCTCCTTGAGCAACTCATCAAACGATTTCAGCCTTTGGATCTCGCCCGACTTCCTCTTCCAAAACCCACTGCTCTTCTTGAGAATCTTCTTCGAGAAACTCCGGGGCAGAAACATCGTTTTCTTCTCGAACTGGAAGCGCTTTACGGCGGCTATGACGCTCTGAATCGCGGATAGTGCGGCGGACTTCGACGACCGGGGCTTAACGACTTGAGGTGGGCGAGGATGATGGATAAATCCAACGGTGGTGCAGCATTGTGTTCTTCTAGGGAACGATTTGAAGCCGTTGGATGAGCATGAACTCATGTCGTCCAATAAATGGTCTTTCAGTTTCAGCAGCTGTGACTTTGGTGGTCTAATAATCATCTTCCTCGAATCCATCGAAAAACAATTCACTAGCTGCAGCTTATTATTTAGTATATATATTGTTATTTCTTTTATTTTATTTTCTATTAAGGAGGAAACAACTACAAGTGGTAAGGGGAAAAGCTGCAGGGTGGGCTTTTTCAGGGATGCATTTATTAATTTTAAGGCTAGTAAAACTGAATGAAATGAATGAATGAATGAATGAATGAATATCACATCTATCAAAAGAGCTAGGGTAAAGATAACTGTGGTAGCTGGGGTTGGGAATTAATGAAGAGAGAAAGAAAGAAAGAGTGAAGAGAGTGATCAAATGAGTGTCTGTTTTATAGGGTTTAATTTCATCAAGTCACTTCAGTACCTAAGTTTGAGATATGAAAGTGAGAGGCACTTTCTTCATCTTGTGGTGAAGATCTCAAGGTTTATTAAATTAATTAAATTTAATCATCAAATTAACTTCTCAAGTGAGGTGAAAAGAGTGATGATGAGTGTTTTGATAGAACAGGAGTTAAGCGCAGCAGCATGGATGCTTCTCCACTGTGGTTTTTGAATCTCAAGTTCGATTAAACTATTCGTCTTTCTATTTGAATTCTCGGGTTTCGTCTATTAAATGCTTGCAGGTTTTAATTATTAGTTAAATAGGATTATTAATTTGCGTTGCTGAGGGTGAAGTGGTACTTAATTACTTATAACGTGTGAATTGGTTACCAAATCTCACATGTTAGACCGAGTAGTGACTCCAAGTTGACCTTCTTTATTAAACTAATGCTGTTTTATACCCTCTAATTAATTGCCACGCTCTTTCAAATTTATACAGTATCTGACACAGCAATCAATTTTGGGCTGAATTTCTTGTGGTTATTATATAGTTAATTATCAGTGTCCTTTTCTCGAGGGCTAAGTAAGAATCGAGGAGTATAATTCAAATTATGGCTTCATTATAATTCACTTTGGACATTTCTAGGGTAAGCTAGCTATACATTTGGTCTCGTTTTTTTCTTTTGGCACTTGATGATGTAATATCGATCGGCACTCCGAGGATAATTTTGGGATAAAGACCAAGTGAGTATTTTTTGGGACGCTGGTCCCGAGTTGAGAGAAGGAGTAATATTTTATTATTTTAGCGAAGGAGAGTTACAACTGAGGAAGCTTGATTGGGGGAGGAGAGACTAGCCAATATAGTTGAGTACAATACAAATGCTAGGAGTGCAAGATTGCCCTAGATGCTGAAAAAAGGTGGAAAAGTGTTGTGTGGTTTTGCTGAATTTGTCCCTTATTTATAGGAGTTATAGGAAGTGTTTAACCAATCTGGGGACATCATTTATCGCCAATAGTCGTTTTCTAAGAGGGGGACCAATGGTGAATGGTTCCTTCTGGCCAATAGTTGCCTTTTGCGGGGAGGACTAATCGTAAGGGTTTTTTCGGGCCAATGTCCGTCTTTTGAAGGGAAGGCCAATGGTGAATGACTTCTGCTAGCAAATAGCCACTTTTATGGGGGAATGCCAACCGGGCACGGTCTCCTTCTACTTAGTGCGAGTAGTTGGGGGTTAGCTCTTTAATCACATGTACATTGCTCCCTCTAGTAGCTTCCCTTCACAAATGCTTCATTTCTCTCTTACTTGTTTCAAGGACAAGTAGATATTCGTTCTCAGGGGTTAGTGATATTTTACTAAGTAGTTGTATACTGCTCATTGGATGAGTTATAAGTTAATCTGCTACATGGTAGACGAGATCTCAGAATATTTGTCCAAGGGTGTGTGTTTGAGGAGAATTATTGTTAAGGTCCCCAGAATACGAAACTCGGAGATTTTTCTAGAAGTCACCCCTTAGGAAGGAGTAGGTCATCTCCCAAGGTAGTAATTCTATTGTTGTTACCAAAGGTGGTGTAATTGAGAGTAATCCACGAGGGTAGATGGTTCCCCTAGAACGTAACTGCGGGGAGGTATTTTTGTTGGGAAATATTCGAGGGTAGTTCCTCGGGAGGATTTCGAGTAGGTCCCTGGGGTAGATCCCGGGGATGTAACCTTATTGGTCATGACCGGAGAGCTAGTCCCTTTTACATTCCTCATGATGACTTGGTTTGGCATAATCCACGTGGACATATAACTCATCGAAGGGATATTCGTAGGCTTATCCTGACGTTACCCCAAGTGGTGCACTCGGGTGTTGCCTGAAGAGATAGCCCTCTCGACGCTGCACGTGGGGATTTGATCGGGTGTAGCCTGTAAGGGCGTGACCTAATGCTATCTTGTAGGCGTGGTCAGTGGGCGAGACCGAGGGGCTTGTCCCTTGTTCGGGGATATCCTCGGGTTATTGTTTGAGTCTCACCCCTTAGGAGGATTTATGTTATAATATATGATATGTATCATTAGGAGTCCCCTTAGTTTGGAGTGTACTTCGTAGAAAACACTCTAAACTATATGTGCTGACATCCATTTTTTGGTGGGGATTTTAATTGTATATCTGGCCTTTTGTCAGCCATGTATCTATCAAATCGTGACCCTTCTTTTTTCATCCCACCTAGGTTATAAGGGGAGGTTCTAACAACCATGAAGGGGGTGCTGAAGGTGTTTACTAGCATGTTCGAGAAGCCATATGCAACGAACAAGGTTCATCTCATGCGACGCCTATTTCATCTGAAGATGTCAAAAAAATCGGCATTTTATGATCATCTAAATGAGTTCAATGAGATTACATCTTAGTTGAGCTTGGTGGATGTTGATTTTGATGAAGAAGTAAGAGCCTTAATCCCATTGTCTTCTTTATCTGAGAGTTGGAGTGGCACAATAACTGCTGTTAATGCATTTACGGAAAAGGTGAAGGTGAAATTTGATGAAGTCAAATATTTGATTATCAACGCGGAGACTCGCCGGATAGAATCATTTATCTCGAATAACACTTTGTATCAATATTGAGTACATGAGATAAAGGCAAACCTAAATCAAGGAAGGTCGGGAATTCCATAGCGTGATGGAATTTTAGAAAGTTTCATCATTACAAGAAGCATTGTAAAGCACCAAAGAATAAATGGGATGGTGTCAACTTAGCGAACGTGGCTTTTGAGGATATTGGTGATGCACTAATATTGAGTGTATGCAGTCCATTGGAGTCTTGGCTTTTGGATTCTGGAGCATCTTATCATTCTTGCCCTGATCGTGATATTATGGAGAATTATATCTCGGGTGAGTTTGGAGAGATTCGTCATGTTACTGATAAGTCTTTGAAGATTATAGGGAAATGAGATGTCAGGATACGTATGATGAATAGATCGGTAGGTTTGCTGCGTGGAGTGATACGTATTCCGGGTTTGAGGAGAAACCTTATTTTTGTGGGGCAAATGGATGATGAGGGTTATCATTTACCCTTTGGCTCGGGTGTTTAGGAGATAATCAGAAGAGGCTTAGTTTGTGCTCGAGGGTTTCAGGAGAGAACTATGTACTTGACCAATGTTACCCAAGATGGCATTGATCTTGGTGGTGTGAAAGTCCAATATGATGGCATCAATCATGGTGGTGAAAGTGATGCAAGTTTGTGGCGATGTGAACACTGTCACATGAGCGAGGTCTCAAGCTAGTGGGAGTTTGAAGATTTATTGTCTAAGGTTGTTGCATTAGTGGTGTTAAAGTTATGCATGGCTTCAACGGCCAGAGTTTGATGGATTGGCTATGACGATGATGATAGTAATCGCGCCTGTCAGGCGATACAGAGTCTAATTGCACCTGAATGGCACTACTTACGCAGTTCTTCCAGAGAGTGGTGCTACAGGAGCCGTGATGCGACACTGGTCACGTGTGTTAGGCGCTATGGCATGCTCATCGTGTGTGTTAGGCGCTATGGCGCACTGATCGTGCATGTCAAACGTTATGGCGCACCAATCGCGCATGACAGTTTTTGGCCCATCTCAATTCTGGTGCCTTAGCAGCTATAAATATGTATTTTGTACATTTTTGTAGGGTTCGAATGATATAGAGATAGATTAAAAATAAGAGATAACACACTTGTGAGATTGAGAGAACATTGTGAGATGTTGTTCTTGATCCGTGATAGACAATTGTTGTGTCTAATTTTGTAATTGATCGTCATCATAGTGAAAATCTTGGTTTAGATTGCCCGAGAGGTAGACATAGTCGAACTGAGTAAACAAAGTGTCTTATGTTCTTTTATTGTTTTATCACTTTTCGTGTGGTGTGAACTTATCCGTTCGTGGTTTGTTGCTGTTAATTGTTGTTCGTGTATTTTTTGTTGCGCCATACCTTTTGTTCATTTGACCGTGTTTCTATTGCTTCCTCTCTTTTCTCCACCTTACCAACATTTTCCTTTCTCTTCCCTTCATTTTTTCTATCATATGGATTTCTCGATGCCGGAGCAGCAATGCTGTTTGAATATATTTCCAGGGGTGGAGAACTCAGTCTCGTGGCGACATAGATGGATATTTATTCCTTAAGAATGGTGGAGCCGCTAACAATCATTCCACCCCAGGTAGCAGAGGTACCAGAGTGTTGCGACGACGTCGCACCACCGCAAGTGCATTTGGCACATCCTCAAAGAAATCAGAAATCAGCGGCGTGCCCAAAATTTAGGGTTTTGGCGAAGAATGTCTAGAGTTTTGTGAAGTCCAAAAACGAGATTCTAGCCAAATTTGCTAAGTATGCGATAAATGCTTCTCACTTGGAGGTGGAGGTTCCACGAGTCGATGAAAATGGTCCACTCCCTCGGGCAAGGTATATAACCTTCTACTATCCGTAATTGAAGTCGGGGCTTCTGTCCCTAATTCCTAAATTCTTGTGTGAAGTACTTAAGGCATGCAACTTGTGTCCCAACCAGCTTTCTCCTAACGGGTACACAATCTTGGTCGCTTTTGTGTTTATTTCCTTGGATTTTAATCACCCATGTATTGTGGCTCGATTTTCTAAGCTTTTAACTTTACCAAGTCCCCATGGAGCAACATCTTTTACATTTTCACTCTTTAGAAGGGAAGAAAGCGCATTTTGTGCAACCTCACCACTTCCCACGACAACTGGAAGGTCAAGTTTTTCTTCGTCAAACCAAAGGGAGGGGAATGGGATGTTCCTTATATGTGGAATAAAAATCTAGCGATTCCAGACTCATCTGATCTATCCAGCATCTGAAAATAAATGGAGGGCGAGGGTTTCTTTAAGCAACCATTTGGTTGTTTCGAGACAATGAAAGAGAACTTCTTGCTATCCCTTTATTTTTATTTTGTCAATTGGATGATTTAGGACTCACGACATTGATGGTTCACTCTGATCGCACAGACCTAGATAAGTGGTCTCCCCCTATTTTTACTTTACATCTACATGTTTTTATTTAACCGCCTATGTCTTTGTTCAGGGGATATCGTGAAAGGATTGAAGGTAAACTCTTCGGCTCTACTGCCTATGACTACCCATCATGATTGGGTTACGCAGTGCCGTGTCACTCAAGGTTATGAGGTTTCGACAATGTTGGGGACAATCGAGGACATTTCCAAGGGAGACGGTGAGAGTGCTCTGCACGAGGAATCTCTTAAGAGTGTGCACACCGAGAAGGACACGGGTGTTGGACCCTCGGCTCCCTCAAGGGATTTTTTTGACTATTCCTAGTAACTTTGAGAAGGATCCGGGTTCCCCTAATCTCGCTGCTAGGGAACAAGGGGTGCCTCCTATGCACCTAGGGGGTTCAAGGGACCATCTTAAATGACTTCCTTATTCGCAGCGACTTTTCGAGATTCGGGTTTTGGGTTTGGGTCCCGTGTGGTTCGACGAGTACTTGCCCTCGGAGGGTATTCATGCATGCTTGTCCGCTGCCATGAATCAAGATGTGGCTGGTGTACTTTTACCTGCTCTAACGACATTAAATCATATTAAACTTTAAGTTTCCAAGTTTAATGCTTGTGCACTTTTCTACGCATTTGCAATACGTCACCTTTTCCCTAGTGTTATTTCTCAATATACGTGCGAGACTTCAAGTTGGTGGACTTTGGAACCCGTTCTCATTGATGAAAGAAGTTGTGGAGGACATAATATCTCCGGTTCCTTTCCCTTATTACAGCGCTTGGTATTCCGTGGGTTCCTTGGGAAAATATGAGTGGACAGTTGATGGGTCCCACCCCCACTTTTAAATGCTGGGGGAGAAATTGAACCATCGCTCTTTCTCTTATAAATGGACAGGGTTTCCCTTTCATTTTTTCACCACACTTAGTATCTCTTCTTTTCACATTTTCTGCAGATTCTCTTCATGACTTTATATTCAATTTTTTCTTCTGTACTTGAGCTTTTTCTCACTACAATCATGATTTCTCACGCTACTTATGTTCAGTCCAGTGTCAAAAGTTTGCATAGTACTACCTTTATGTGGTCTAACCGCCAATCTGTCACGGTGGACGCTTCGACCATTTTGCAACGTACTTACCGCCGGTGTCTGACTTCTTCTCCCACTTTGCATCCACACTTTCCCAACCGCGTAACATGATGGTGGAGGTGTTGTTTGTGGTTCTTTCGTAGTGCCACCTCTTCTATCGGTCGTGGATAGTGTTCAAATCATGTTTCTTTGCCAACCCCTAATGTTTATCCAATCGACGAGTCCTTATACATCTCTGGGGCCGTGGATCAAGGGAGAATGGTGGGTCAGAGTCGAGTAGGTTCCTGTGTGAGTTTGGAGATGATGGAAGTTTCTGTTAGATTATGTCAACATTAATCCTGCAGATGTTCGTTTTCTTATCTTGAGCAGCGAGCATATGATTCCTCAGAAGGATTTATAACTGTCTACTCAGACCAAGTGCGGTGTGGAATTCGATGCTTCTTTCATCCTCTCGCTCGTGACCTATTCGTGTACTAGCAAACGTGTCCTAGTTAGCTTATGCCTTCGTGTTATTGCTATCTCGTTGGATTTGTTCTATGATGTTTGCTCCTTAATGTCCTTTTCACCCCTCAAACGGTGGTGGGTGCATTCGTAATTCGCCCTGCTTCAACCAAATCTCTTTTCTTTAGCCTCTCCCATTGTGACGACAAGTGCATGTTTTTGGTGGTCTCTACTAGTTTTGATGCCCATGGAGGCGATTGGTGACGACGGTACATCTTCATCATAACTTAGGGTAGCTCCATCTTCTAATGGGGTGTTACCATGAGGTGGGGTGTTAACTATGCGATTCCTTATTTCGAGTCGTGCGCGCAGGACGTGGCGCAACTAAACCAACTCGGTTTGTTCATTGGCGCATATGATGTCTCTTCAATGTTGAACACCCCTCTAGCCATGGTAATGGCTGGTTTGCAGAAAGGAAGTGAGATCCTAGAGTTTCTACTGTCGCTCTGCATGTGTATCTTTTTTTAAGAGTAAATGCTCATGCCCTTTGACTTACTTTCTCTTCTCTGCCTTCTACGCACAACAGGTTAACTTTTCATTGTCAACAAGTGAGGAAATGGAGCAACATGCTCAAGGCCCCTTTCATGAAACCTTCTTAGCTTCTATTCTGATAGACAATCCCATGACTGCTGGCGCCTAAACTAACACCGAAGAACCTCCTTCAGGTTTTGAGGCCCCAAATCATGTCTCTGTCGATAGAGTGTCTCCGACTGTGACAATGGGGTGCTTGGCTAAGTTTTAGGAGTCCATTGAGACAGTGTATCAAGTCCGTTGAGGGGTGGTGCCCAACCTATTAGCCCTACAATGGCTTAACATTTTGCTAAGCCTCCTTTTGAAACTCCTCTCAATTTTAGTCTTAAAAATCCTCCTCCGAGAGCACCTTTGGGGGAAGGTCCGTGCGTCCCTTGTCCTGCCAGTGAAAGTGTGAATGCGCCACCCTTTTTTACTAGATCTACACGGACCCTGAGTATTTTCAAAACTTTATGGGTGGCCTCCTGAATCGAACTGAACGTGAGACCCTTGGTCATATCTTCGATTCTACCTTGTTGGATAGATTCTGCAAGAGTGCTTGCGAGGTACACCGGGCCCTCTATCTTTTTCTTTGTTGATTGTTTTTCTTCCTGTTAACCTGTAATGACTATTGGTCATGTCTTTGTAGTTGGTAGTCTTAGGAGATGTCATGGGGGTCTATAGGGAGAACCCTTCTACCATTGACGACCTTTGTGGGAGAGGGATATCTTGCAAGCATCTCTTAAGACCACCGCGGCTGAGGTGGCTTGGGCAAAAGTGGAGGTTCCGTATTCCCTTTCCTCGTTTGTGGCAATGGAAGAGACGCACACCAAGAAGGTGGATACATTGAAGTGTACCCTTACTCGAGAAGTAACGAAGGCTCTCTAGCTGAGCATGTGAGTGGACAATCTTTCCAAGCTCACTCACGATTTGAAGAGTTGGTTTGCCATGATATATATGATCGATGGCATAGGGTGTTTTTGTAAATTTGGAGCAACTTCCCTCACCAGACTCCGTCGCACCTTATAGAAAATACAAGAAGAGCTTTTGGTTCAATGGGAACCTGCACTAAGAGAAACAAAGTTAGATGTAAACAGTTAATAAGAAAGTAAACCTAATATAGGGGATGATACGGATTTGGCCTACTGCAACTAAACTTAACACGGAGTTAAGCTGCCTACGTATCTCTTCAAGACGAAAGAATTAAGTCGGACATAGTTCAATTTCAATTGTGACCGCAGAGGGTCTTAGGAAATATAACTCTTAGATTAGAAGTTGTATGCATTTATCTAGACTTTAGGCTTGATGGGACAACCCTGTATGGTGTACATCTCATTGACGAGGCCTTGTTGACTGTTGAATTAGCCCCGCATGACATTAGTCTTATTTTGAGATAATTTTACTGGCCTAACGATGCTAATATTCATTAAGGTCTCTAGGAGGCTCGGGATTCGAACATCAAGTGACTTGCACTACAGAGTAGTCAAATCACAAGTCAAAGTACAAATCATTGACTTAGGAGCCAAATTCATCACATACTTAGTCCAATTATTGACATAATCGTGTCTATGGAAAAGTAGATGTAATTGATTGATATCTTTGATTCCACATATACTTGTTTGATGTGTTTGTTGATGTGCTCTTGTTTGACAAGCTCTTGTTTCACGTGCCATGAATTAACGTGCGAAAAGTTGACATGATATAAGAGGAAAATTTGTCAACCTTGATTGGTTTGACGTGCCAACTTATGAGTTGGCCTAGATGTTTGATGTGCACTTCTAAAGAGAGAAAGCAGACATTGAGCTCCCAAAAGTCTAATCCTCCAAATGAAGGAATGAGGGGGTATTTATAGATGTTGGGAAGGCATTGGGGTGTAGGCACCACCACCGAGGAGGTTGAGGCAAGGAAGCACGTCGGATGTTTGAAGTGCTCCCACCACCTTGGACATTTGATCGACATGACACGGAGTATGATTGGAATGGTCGGTCAATGTTGCTGAGCATTGACCGATGTGGCCAGGTGGTCGCAAGCCTCGTCACGCAATGTGCCCACTTTTGGGGGGGGGGGGGGGAGGAATCTGGTCCGACGTGGCATGTTGGACGATGTTTGACGTAGCACATGGGGAATCTTGCCGACGTGCACTGATAATCATCTCATTAGAGTGATTTAAGTATCTATCTAGTTATGCTTTTGAATACTTACGATCAAATGAGGGATAAAGTAGGAGCTCAAAGCAGAAGCGTGAGCTAAAAAGAAAAATCTAAATAGAAAATAAGGATGAATATAATAGAGAACATAAATAACCCATGCAGAAACTTTAAGTTTGGGGGTGTTTCTCGAAAAATCATCAAGTATATGATGGTTTGAATACTTGCGAAAATGAAAACGCAAATGAAAACATGACAAAAAGAGCCTAAAATGTATGGCCAAAAGAAGAAGGCACAACCAAGGGAGGAAAGAGTAATAAATGGGCTTTCAAGTGTCCAAGACGGTTACGAGGGCACTTTCAAGCTTCCCGCCAAGCCCAATTCTTCTAGATTTGGAGTTCTTTTTCTAATCTGGGTTGGACGGCAAGTCCCTCCTCCTACTCCCCAGGTTGCATGTTGGATGCACGTGGGGTTCAATACTCCCGCTCTATTTCCGAGTTCGTCTTCATCCATTGACTTACGAGTTTCATCCTTCTACATGGAAGTTTTGGCTCTTTGCATCAAATCTTCAATATCTCGCACTCGTGTTCCCATAAGATAGTTGGAGAAATTGTTGAGCTAGAGTCCGTGCCCTAGAATGTCTGACAACATTCAAGGATCTATGTAGGGTATGTCGATGACTCCATCAAAAAAATCTCCTCATGTAATCTTGCAAGGGTACGTCCTTGCCTTGTTTGATGGTGATTAGGTGTCCTCCGCATTTTGGGAAACGAAGGTTGCATGTGAATTGTCTTATGAACACTTGAGTCAGCTGTTCAAAGCCGTGGAAGGTTCCGGGGGCCACTTGGGAGAAGCAAGCTTGCGCTCGCCCTGTGAGGGTGGTGCAAAACACTCGACATAACGCGCAGTCTAGGACTGATACTAGGTCTACGCTTGCTATGTACTGATTGTCGTGATCCTAAGAAGCTGGATTGTTCTTCTCCCTACCACAGGTAGGTAATCCTGCTGGTTTCATTTCGAAGGGGATTTGAGCCTGGGCAATGTGGGGTGCAACGGGGGACCCTCAATAAGACGTCTATTCTCTAGGGTTCATATTATGCCTCAGCTCGCGTAAATCCATCTGCATCTCTTCTATCATGTGCTATATCGGGCCTTCCTCTGCGACTGAGAGTTGCCCAGGGTGTCTAGTGGGGTGAGCATCTTCTGGCCCCCAGAGTCCTCCTTGATCGTTCCTTTTTTGGGGATGTTGTTCAGGGTCTCTAGTGACCTGGGTGACTTTGGTGGGTTTCCTTCTTTTCCTTCCTTATTTTGCGTGACTCTCCCCCTTCCTTATTTTGCGTGACTCTACTCATTCCTTGCTTTGCATGACTCTCTCAAGCTATCTCAGGGACACAACAACGTTCTCACATACAATGCCATTTGGTGATGCAATATTGACCGACACTCCGGGGAGGGTAATTTGGGGATAAAAATCAAGTGGGTACTTTTAGGGACACTAATCCCGACTTGAGAGAAGGAGCAACGTTTTATTATTCTAGTTAGGGAGAGCTACAATTGTGGGGGCTTGACTGGGGGGACGAGAGAATAGCAAATATAGTTGAGTACAATACAAATGCTAGGAGTGCAAGATTGTCCTAGATGCTGAAAAGATGACAAAAAAGAGATGTTTTCTTGGTTAACCGTATTTTAATCTTGGTAACATGTTGTTGAATTGGCATGTTTGGCCATATCGTATGCACATAGCTGGTTTGAGGAAACGTGATTCCTCATTATGATTGATGAGTTGTACTCGATTAGTTTGTGTACCTTTTGAGTAGGCATAGGGGTTATGAAGCCTTTATGAGATGTTATCTCGCCATGAAGGTGGGATAGATGGGTAGTGAGCTCGATCTAGAATTCATGTAGGTGTGTTAGGCATGTGAGCCGTAATGCGCTACATTCTTTTAGAACATATGATTTTAGACGAGAACTGAGCTCGATCTAGTAAATGACACCATGTAGGTGTGTGAAGCATTATAGTAGTGACGCGCGGCATTCTTTTGGAATGCAGGCTTTAGATGAGAACTAAGCTCGATCGAGTATATGACACCATGTAGGTGTGTTAGGCATAATAGCCGTGACATGCGACATTCTTTTGGAATGCGTGCTTTATATGAGAACTGAGCTCGATCTAGTTAATGACACCATGTAGGTGTGTTAGGCGTAAGAACCGTAATGCACGACATTATTATGGAATGTGTACTTTAGATGAGAACTGTGCTCCATCTAGTTAATGACACCATGTAGGTGTGTACTGTGAGATTAGATATTTTTAAGGCATGGAACCCGTAAGTAACACGTGGTGTGTCGTTTATGGCTCTGTGTGGGTCTTCATCAGTTGTCGTCTGTACTCCTTAGCTCCTTCAAGCTTTAATTAATTTTTTAGGTTTTAAGCAAGTAGCGATACCTCTCACATTTTAGCGTGGCTTTATGCAATCTCGAGTAAAATCTATTTTAGGGATGTTACATACTCGGATGCAACCAGGGCTCTTGTTGATTTATGACTTTACACAACAAAGGCAACCAATTGTTACATGGTTTTACGCCTTAAAGGCGACCAAGTCTTTCATGGCTTTACGCATCAAAGGCAACCAAATCATCTATGGATTTACGCATTTAAGCAACCAGATCACACATGGTTTTACGCCTTAAAGGCTACCAAGTCTTGTATGGATTTACGCATCGAAGGCAACCAAACTTGTGTTGTTGAAGCGTTCCATCCAATGAACTCACAACCATATATGACATGTCACCAACGAGAAACAACGCTAGGTTGTTAGCCTGAGCGTAAATAAATTTTGTAACAAAGGTTTTTACACCCATGCATAGTATAAGTGCAAATTGCGACAAAAACTTGCACTCTTGCACAATATTTTACATTTTTTTCCTCAAAATATGAAGTCTTTGGTGATAGGGTGCTACTCCATTTTTTCCCTTGAAAAATGACTTGGGCGTTTGCATCAAGTTGAATGTGGAGGTAGTCTGGCTATAGGGTGCTACTCCATCATTTTTCCCTTGAAAAATGGTTTGGGTGTTTGCATCAAGTTGAATGTGGAGGTGACCCAGCTACGGGGTGCTGCTCCTTCTTTATTTTTTTCTTGAAAAATGGCTTGAGCCGCGTTGTGACGGTCCTTCTTATCTTATAGAAGAGCAAGTTGAAGTGTGTGCACGAAACCTGTTTATAGTAAAGACAAACAGGGAAATATTTTTATTTATTTTTTAGACTGCATTTGGCTTTTGACAAAATTACCTACGCATCCCTTGTAAACTCGGGGATCAAGTTTCTATAGTTCATTTAGTTTTTTACAAACATTTTATTCAAAAATATAGTAAAAACTACAACGCGCTATGGAGAATTCTGGATGTCGTTGTTAGGCATTAAATTTTCTAAGGTTCTAGACATTTCAAGGACGTGCAAGATCACAATCGTCCATTTCTTGCAGATAGTAGTAGCCTTTAGAGCTAGATCGTGGGACCTTGTAAAGGCCTTTCCCAATGTGGTTGGAGTTTGCCAACGCGCTTGTGGGTCACAATTTTTCTCAGGACTAATTCCCCCACTTGGAACTGTCTGAATCAGACCTTTTTGTCATAAGACTAAGCCATCATTGTCTTGTAGGCTTGATTACGCTCGTATGTCTCGTCACGGGTAGAGCCAATGAATTCCAAGTCCTCAAAGCGCATTCTTGCTTCTTCTTCTTGGTTTTAAGTGAGTATGCACTGTGTTGGCATGACAATTTCTGCAGGTATGACTGCTTCTGAGCCGTAAACTAGTAAGAACGGATTTTGGCCAGTAGAAGTCCTCGGGGTTGTGCAGTAGGCAAAGCTTCCACCCAACATTCCATGAGTTTGTGTATTCTTTTCTCGAGGTATTCCACAAGGTTCTTGTATGTATTTTCTACTTGATCATTTGCTTGTGGATGATAGACTGCCGTGAAGTGTTGAGTGATACTTTGCACCATGCTCGGATGTTCTATCCTGTGAATTGTATAACGTTATCTGATATGAGTACTCGTGGTATTCCGAAACGACAAATAATCTGTTGCCAAATGAAATCGATGATGTTACGCTCCGTGATGGAGGAAGACTCTTGAACTTCGGCCCATTTAGTGAAGTACTCGGCTAAAAAAAATTAGAAATCTCTTTTGTTCCTTTGTAGGTTAGAAAGGTCTAACTATGTCAATTCTCCTTTGATCAAATGAGCATGATGCTTGCATCGGAGAGAGAGGTTGTGCAGTAACATGCGTAAGATGGGTGAAAAATTGATAAATTTTGCATCTTCTGACAAGATTCAATGCATCTTTAGGCTAGGTTGACCAATAGTAACCTTGGCGTAATACCTTTTGAGTTAAGCGGCACCCTCCTGAGTGATTTCCACAAGCTCCACTATGTATTTCATTTAGCATAATTTTTACATGACGAGGTGATAGATGCCGTAGTAGTGATTATTCAAAGGATCTTCTGTAAAGATCATCATTGAAGATGGTGAAACTATGTATGTTGTACTTCAATTTTTGTGACGTAACGGAGTTACTCGGAACCTTTCCCTATTTGAGGTATGTGCAAATTTCATCCTTCCATGAAGGTTCTGATATGATTGGCATGGCCTGTTCGACTCTTTTGAGAGCTCTTAGATATCGAATCTTGCCTATGGCTGATTTCTCTGTCGCTAGTAAGACGATTCTTCTTTCAGTGTAGACCTCTGTTGAAGTGGCAAACTTGAAAAGTGCATCGGCCTTGATGTTCTCACTTCTTGGGACCTGAAACAATGTAAAAACTATAAAAGATTTCACAATATCTTTGAGCTTGTTCAAGGAGAGGATCATAATGTCCTTTTTGTCATCGTATGAGCCGTTGAAGTGATTTGCCACAAGTTGTTGATCTTGAAGACTGCAAGGCATTTGACTCCCAATGAGCTTGCCATTGAGGTACCAGCGAGGATAACTTCGTATTCCGCCTCGTTGTTAGTTATAAAAAAGTCTAGACTGATCGCGTACTCAAATTCTTTGGCGTCAGGAGATCTTATGTATACACCTACTCCTTCGCCTTTGTTTGTAGCTGGGCCATCAACATGTAATGTCCATGGAGCTTCTTCTGTTTTGACGGTAGCAACTGATGCTTCCAGAATTTGCGCCCTACTAGTGTTTCTGCAACGAAGTTGGCTAAGACTTGTGCTTTGATACCTGTTTTGGTGCTGTACTCAATACCGTAGGCAATTTTTTTTCCGTGACTATGACGACAAATGCGAATTTTCCGATCTAAATGTAGTTGTTTTTAGAAGCTTGAAACACTTTTGAGACGTAGTAGATTGGTTGATGGACTATGCCTTCCACATATCAAAATTACGCTAAGAGCATTCTCGGATACCGCTAGGTAGATATATAAAGTTTCTCCCTCAACCAGTTTTACCAACAGCGGTGGGAAGGTGAGATACTGCTTGAGTTGCATGAAAGCTTCTTCGCATTCGTTGGTCCATTCAAAGTTTTGATTATTCTTGAGGATTTTGAAGAATGGCAAGCTTTTCTCTGCTGCAGTTGAGATGAATCTTCCTAAAGTTGTCATACGACCCATGAGGCATTGAACATCTTGCACGCTTTTTGGAGAAGGTATCTATGCTATAGATTTTATCTTGTTGGGATTTGCTTCGATCCCTCTTTGGTTGACCATATAGCCAAGGAAGTTTCCTCCATTGACTCCGAAGGTGCATTTGTTTCATGCCGTATTGTCTCATGATTGAAAAGGCAGTTGTGAGATGATCTACTTGATCTTCAACTTTGATACTTTTAACAAGCATGTTGTCGATGTAGACCTCCATGGTTTTGCTGATGTGGTCGTAGAACATCTTGGCTACAAACCGTTGAAAGGTGGCACCAACATTTTGAGGCCGAAAAGTATGAATCTGTAGCAGAATACTCCTTTGTCTGTGACAAATGCAGTTTTTCTCGTGTCGTAGATTGCCATCAGTATTTGATGGAATACACTTCGAGCATCCATCATGCTTAGGAGGGCACATCCCGCTGTTGAGTCAACTAGCAATCAATCCACGGTAGAAGGAATGGATCCCTAGGATAATGCTTGTTGAGATCTGTATAGTCTATGCACATGCGCCAATCTTGGTTGGGGTTTGATACGGGAACATGTTGCTGAGCCATTCTGAGAAGCGTACTTCGTAGATATGGCGTGTGGCCAATTTTACGATTACTTCCCTGTCGACAACAGTGTAATTCTCTTTACTGAAATTCTGTTTCGTTTGTCTGACATGTTTTGCCTTTAGATCGACAATAAACTGTGTACAACAATACGAGGATCAATAATTTTTAGGTATGTATTGGTCCAGGTGAAGATATCTATATTATTACAGAGACACTGGATAAGTTTTCGTTCCACATCTTCAGACATGCTGGTACCGATGCGAATTATCTTTGTTACATCGGTCGAAGACATGTATATCTCTTTCGATTTGCCCGAAGGCTCGACTTTAGCCGTGTTTGCCAATTGTTGTCTGATTTTACGGAGTCTCTTGTCCTGCAATTCTTGTGATATTTTTGTTTGAATGATGTTGTTAAAAATCTTCTTGTTTGACGGCTCTTGCGGTGCTAGCATTTTTCTCTTATCAACAATCGTGTTGATCATGTTGACTTATAAGGTTGGATCTGCTTGAAGTGATGCCATGTAACATGTCCAAGCTTCTTTATAGTCTTTGTGGACTTTGCCCGCACCACATTTGGTGGAAAATTTCATCCTCTGATGATATGTCGATACCACTGCCTTGAAATCGTTGAGACCTGGGCGACCAATGATTATATTGTAAGAGAATGGTGTGTCGACGACGAGGTACTCTAAGTTACGAGTCCTTCTTTTCAGAGTAGTCCTGAAGGATGTAGGAAGCACAATTGTCCCAACTGCTGCCACTCTTGATCCTCTGAAGCCGGAGAGCGAAGTTGTTACCATTTTCAAGTGCGTGTCGCCTAGTTCCATTTGCTCAAATGCATCTAAAGAGATGACGTTAACAGAGCTTCTATTATTAATCAATATTTTCTTGATGTTTTAATTTTCAATGTCTTGGCTTACGACCAGCGGGCAGTTCAAACTCGTGGCTTCCATAGCTTGTGGATCGAGCTTATCTTCATCATCTTTGTTAAGTATCAATGCATCCTCATTTATTTCTATCGTGGATATCGTGTGAGATACACGTTGATAGTTGTCTTGTGCCAGATCGCGTTTAATCCTTTTGCGTGCTATATTTGAGTCTCCACCAGTTGGGCCTCTAGAGATCATATCGTCGTGCGTGATATGCATTCTGGCAGTCACGTTTATCCCTCTTGCTTTAGAAACCATATGACAACTTGTACGTCATGTTCAACGACTTCTTTCTTTGTGAAGAATATTGAACTATAGAATTCATACTCCTTTCACTCTAGCTATGAAAGTGAACTCGCAGACGTGACTTGGTCCCTCTTCCTTGTAGCATTCAAAGATTGGAGATTTCTAATGTCGTATTGTGTAGAACTCGTAGAGTTTGGTACGTGTTGTAGTAGCATCTGGCTCTAGTGTAGCCATTTCTTTGTGCAAATTCTCTCGCCCATCCTTTGATGGTGGTACCCGCAATCATATTAATAAGTCCCTTTACGGGCATATTGTCAGTATCATCCATGATAACCAGGACAATGTTTGTCTAACCTCTTTCAGTTGGAGAGGATGTTTCAGAATTGGAGTTGGCTAGTTTGTTCCGGTTGTCGGGCTGTTTGTATCTTTTGTTATATTCTGCCAGGTAGCTCTCATTTATCAAACGTTCTATCTCAGTATATAGTGCACTTGAATGTCAATCTTCTTTAGATGAATCTTGATCTTCAAAAGGATATTTGACAAAAGTTGATTCGAGGGCTTGATGGCTTGATCTCGAATCGAACGTAAATTTGATTTGGAATTTGTTTTGAAGGTTGATGAAGATTGGTATGATCTTCGTCTTCAGTTCTTTGAATATATGGACTTTGATCTTCCTAGTACGGATTTTGATCTTCAAAAATGGTTTTCCGATGGTCTTGTGACTTGATCTCGGATCAAACGGAATTTTGGATTGAATGTTGTTGAAGAAAGGTATGAATTTGATTTGGATTTTTCCGGATATGTTGAAGATTTGATCTTCTTGGCAGAGACACGATCTTAAAAAAAAATGATTTTTGGATGAACTTGATGCTTGATAGCGGATTGAAAGGAGTTCTTAATGAAGAACACCTTGAGGATGGTTGAAGGATACCTTGAATGCCGCGAAGAAAGCTTGAATATGGTTGAAGGATACCTTGAATGCCGCGAAGAACGCTTGAAGATGGATGAATTTGGTGGAGCGAAAAACTTAGAGCTTTTACCTCTTCAACTTGTGAATATTCTGTGTGTGTTTTTTTCTTCTTCAAGACCACCTCTATTTATAGTTGTGGAGTGAATCTCAATTAGAATCTCCTGATGAGATGAACGGTTGTGATCGCGTCTACAATTCCTTGATATGGAAGACTTTATTTAGGAGAATCTTCTTTCCATCTCTTGAAGATTGAGACTTGGAGGAGAAGACTTTCCATGTCTTGAGATTTGATGAGCAATTATTTCATTGTCTTAAGATTTAATTAATATATTTATTTTAATCCCTCAAAATATTTATTTAATTAGACAAAAAATTAATGTGTCTACAGCGACCCTTGAAGGGTATCGCAGTAGTAGTCGTCCACCTTTCAGGTGTGTGTCTTCATGGTGTCAAACCTTGGGAGTGGTTGTCTGTTTGACCCAAATCTGTAACGTGAATTGGAGGTGGCGGTACTAGATTTGCAGCCATGTGTTACCTAACCATGTTCATCAGTTGATCAAACTGCTCAGGAGGAAGTGGTTGTGCACTTGTTGATTAGTCGACTGAGGTTGTTGCTACGTTACCGCTTGCGATTCTTTCGTGTTGCAACCATGATGCCCTTGAGATAGTGCGTCTAGGGGTTTCCCATAGATAGCACCTCTGGCGCGGGTGTTTTCTCTAGTCTCAAGATTACCTCCCCACCAGACTCTCTTGCCCCTTATATGCACACAAGAAGAGCTTTTGGTTCGATGGAAACTGCACTAAAAACATAATGGTTAGAAGTAAACAATTTATATAAGTAAGTAACCTATGCTAGGGAAGGATACAAGTGGTGCTTTTTTACGACTGGGCTTTATGCGGGGTCAAGTTTATCTCTCTAATAAAAAAGAATCAAGCCAGACGTAGTTCATTATTAATTTGTGCCCGCAGAGGGTATTAGTTGTAATCATGCTAGCTCGTGAGCTGTATGCATTATTTTGGCCCTTAGCCTCGATTTGGACTATTCGGAGGATGTTTGTCTCATAGTCGAGGCCCGAGTGGCCATAGTATTGACCCATGTTGGGTTTATCATGATCGGTGTTCATTTGGGCAGCCTAACAGCATAGCAAATCATCGAGCCCCAGAGGCTCAGTTTTGGACCTCGGGCAATTTGCCTTGCGGAGTGGTCAAATCCCGGGTCAAAGCTCTCTCATACTTAAGTCCAATCGTAGACATATGAATGTCTATGGAAAAGTAGAGGAGAAAATATTCTAAGTACTTTTGTTGACATACTTTTGGGTTGTCGCAGAGACAATTGACATTGAAGTGGTTGAGGTGCCGCTGATTGATGTGAAACGGATTGACGTACCACATGTTGACGTGTAACGATTGGCGTGCCACAAATTGACGTAGAACAGATTGACGTGACACAGATTGATGTGGAATGGTTAACGTGCCACAGATTAACGTGGAACAAATTGACGTGCTTTCTCTCACTAGAATTCTAGAGAGAAGTTAGAGCATTTAAACTTCCAAGTGAGCTTCCTCTCAAGTGTCCAACCCCTAAAATGAAGAAGTGATGGGGGTATTTATAGAAAGTGAGGAAGGGTAAGGCATGAGCGGGCATGCCCACACATACTAAATGTGTTGTAGGTGAAAGAGGTGCACCATAGGACCGGTGCACCCGCACCACAAAGCATCAGACCTGAATGCGATATGGGATTGACGTGCCACGTGGTACGCCAAGGTTGATTGACCTGCCATGTGGCATGTCGATTTTGATCGACGTACTGAGGCACGTCGGGGTTTGACCTACGTTCCACGACACGTCAGCTTGACCGATATGGCCGAGTTTTGTTTGACGCACCGCGTCGGTTTGAGGTGTCGTAATTATGGCACACCAGCAAGAGGATGACGTATGCAAATATTATTAAAATACTCCCAAATATTTATTAAATCTTAAGATTATTTGGGGGTATTTTTTAAGAATTTGGAGGTGTTTCGGTGCGTCTACAAATTAGGAGAAGCTATTGTGGGTTTTTAGTGGTATTTTAAAAAAAATGGATGTATTTGGGGTGTTTACGAATAATGAGAAGTTATTTTGGTGTTTGGGGATATTTTTTAAACTTTTGGGGGTATTTTTAAATTTTAAAAACATTTGCATACGTCATCCTCCCGCTATATGACACTTTTTTGGCAGGAAACATAGTTTATGTGCCATCGTTATTAAAAGTCAAAGGTTGGGTATACCATTTAAAAATATTAAAGGATGTGTATAACATTGGAAATGTGCCAATAGATGAGGTCTAACTTGCTACTTTACTCTCATTACTTAACAGCCATTAGGTGATGACCGTAAGGTCGAGATAGTTGAGGAGTTCTTGGTTTCTGACACTTGGAGGCATATCACCCAAGTGAGAGCTATTGGTGATAACAATAAGGGCTACAACGAAAGCATAAAGGACGATGTGCTCTTTAAGGATGGTGGCCCGCGATTCAATGCATCCAATTATTACTAAGGGTGCAAGTTGGAGCTGAGGGGTACTTGGCGTCCCTTCATGGAAAGGAGACGGTTTCCAATCTATCTTCAAGTACTGCGGTCGCAGAAGCTCCATCTCATGATGCCTTTACGATACTTAGAGATCGACGTAGCCTTTGGCTAAGTGATAAGGATCCTCATGCGATGGATGTAGAGACGACAAATTGTGTCCAGGTAGAGAAGGGTCCAGTCAAGAAGACTGGAGGAGATGGCGTGGAGCTGCCCACAACAGATCTGGCTTCACCTGGTACTTTCATCTTGTCCGAGCACACCGAGCTACTAGTGGAGCATAAGACATCACTGGCAGCAGCACTTGGCACCCCTAAGGAACAGGTTTCCCTACGTTTTCTTTCTTGCTCCACCTTATAGGATATCCCCATTATCAAAATATATGGTTTGAGTACTACTATGCGTGACTCTGTGGGATCACATGTCACCAGTGAGTCGATTTCAGACTTAGTGTGTGAGAAGGAGAGTTTCTACCATTTAATGGATACTCTTATATTCGAGAAGGAGTTTGAGACGCTAACTGTTCTGGAAGAGGTCGATTCGAGGATCAACACAATCAGGGTCGTGGATGCATCGGGTGAGCCTGCATTTTGAGGCTTTAGCTCATATTTTGGCCGTGTTGGCTTGATTACTAGTGTATGTTCCATCTTATATGTACTCTATTTTCTATTTTTGGATATTTTTGTGGGTGTTGGAACCATTTATTATTCCGCCGATGATAAGGTCTTATGTTAGCATATTTGTATATTCGTAATTGCCATTGGTGGCATTAGGTTTGAGACATATTGCTTATTCTCATTATAACTCTGCTACGAATATTATGCTTTTAGTATTCCAGTTTAGTGTTGGTGAATATTTGAACAAGTCTTATATGATTTTCGCTTATTCATGATTATCGTAGTCGACTTATCATGCATGATTTAACTAAATTTTTGATTTTATTATTCCTCGAGAATAAAAGAGATGTTTGAATTCTTTTCCCTTAGGATTCACGCTTTCTTGAATACAACCTCTCATTTGTGTGGTTTTACGCAATCTAGTTCTACCAATTTGTTATGTGGATTTACGTATTCACGAATACAATTTGGGTCAAAGATGTTACGTATTCGAGTGCAACCGTTTTTAGCTTGGTATTACACATTCTTGAGTGAAACCTATGTCTAGGATGTTCATACTAAAATGCTACACATCCATTGCAATTCGAGCATTCCCATCTGAGAACCCACATACATGTATGACATGTCACCAATGAGAGACATCTCTAGGTTGTTAACCTGAGCGAGAGTAAATATTTTCTACAAAGGTTTGCACCAATGCACAACTTTGACGCAATTTTCCCCAATAGTTTTCACCATTGTGCAATATTTGTGTTTTTGCTTCAAAAGATGAAGTCTTAGTGGTAGGTAGGGTGGTAACCCAACTATGGGGTTCTACTCCATCCTTATTTCCTTGAAAAAGCGAGAGGGGCGTTTGATTCAAGTTTGAGTGCGAAGGTGTTCCAACTATGAGGTGCTACTCCTTTTTCTTTTTTCTTCAACACACAAAATAAGGGCTTGTTAGCTGCGGTGTGCTACTTTTTCTAATCTTTGGGAAAGAAAAGGTCTAACGGTTTTGCACAAAGCCTGTTCATGGCAAAGACAAACAGGAAAATATTTTTACTAGTTTTTCGACTTCAATTGGGTTTTGACCAAGTTTTACGTATCCTAAGTATACCTGAGAATCAAGTCTCCATAGTTCATTGTTTTTATTACATCACTTATTCATGAAATGCCAAAGACATAAATATACTACAACATATTATGTGTGTCGTACTAGGCGTAGAATTTCTTCAGGTTCTGAACAATTCACGGACATGCTAGATCGCGACCATCCATTTCCTATAGGTAGTAGTAGCCTTTTGAGCTAGCTTTTTTGACCTTGTATGGTCTTTCCCGTGAGGGTTGGATTTTGCCAACTCGCTTGTGTGTCACAATTTTTCATAAGAGTAAGTCCCCCACTTGGAACTGTCTAAATTGGACCTTTTTGTTGTAAGCCTTTGCCATCATGGTCTTGTAGGTTTGTGTTTTCTCATACGACTGATCGCGTGTTGAGCCAATGAACTCTAGGTCCTCGTAGCACATTCTATCGACTTCTTCTTGATTGTATGTCAAGATGCATTGAGCTGACATGGTGATTTTGACCAAAATTATAGCTTCGAAACCATATGCCAACATAAATGGTGTTTAGCTCGTTGAAGTACGTAATGTGGTGCGATAGGCCCAAAATATATCAAGAAGCGCACATGTCCATGACTCTTCCAACTCGTGCATGCATTTTTCGAGATACTCAACAAGGGTTTTGTCTGTGTTCTCAATTTGACCATCAGCTTGTGGATGGTAAACCGCTGGGAAGCGTTGTGTTAAGTTCATATCTTCACACCAAGCTTTGATATTATGACATGCAAACTGAGTACCATTAGTTGAGTCTAGCACTCGAGGTATACCAAATTGACATATGACTTTTTGCCATATGAAATCGATGAAGTTTGTTTCTATGATAAAGGAGAGTACTTGTGCTTTGACTAATTTCTTGAAGTAGTCAATTGTCACAACTAAGAATCTCATTTGTCCTGTTGCTGGGAAAAAGGGTGCCACGATGTCGATGCCCCATTGGTCAAGTGAGTATGATGATTTCATGGGATTGAGAGGTTGTGCAGACGCATGTGTTACGTGGGCGACGAATTGGTATCTCTTGCATCTTTTGACAAGGTTGAGTGCATCTTTGGGCAAGTTTAGTCAATAGTAACCGTGGCGTAGGAACTTTTGTGCCAAAGAGCATCTACATTAATGATTACCACATGCACCACCATGGTTTTCTTTCAATATCATTTCAACTTGTTGAGGTGATAAACACATTAGGAGATGTCCTTCCAACGACCTTTTGTATAACTCCCCACTTAAGATGGTGAAGTGATGGATATTGTATTTGAGTCTTTATACTGGGACAAAGTCGCTCATACGTTTTCCTTCTTTGACGTATAAGTGATTTCATCCTAACATTAAGGTTTTGAAACTATACGCATTGCCTGCTCAACTTTCTTTAGAGTTTTGAGATAACGCGTCTTGCCTATGGCGGATTCCTCAATCGTTAGTGAGACAATTATTATCTCTCCAAAGACCTCAGTCGAAGTGGCATATTTTGAAAGCGCGTAGACTTTAATGTTTTCACTTCTTCAAATTTGGCATGAGGTGAATACCATGAATGATTTAATAAACTCTCCGAGTTTGTTGAGATATAGGACCATTTTGTCCTCTTTGACTTTGTAGGAGCCGTTGAAATGATTAGCCACAACTTGCGAGCCTGTAAAGACTTCTAGATGTTTTACTCCCAATGAGCTTACTATTGATGTACCGACAAGAATAAATTCATATTCTGCCTCGTTGTTTGTCAAAATGAAGTTAAGACTTATTGTGTACTCAAATTATCTAGCATCTGGAGATCCTAGGTAAACACTTATGCCTCCGCCAATAATCGTTCCCAAACCATCAACGTGCAAAGTCCATATGGCTTCTTCAGTGTCGATAGTGGCAACTTATGCCTTAGGAATTTGTGCCCTTGCCAGGGTTTCAACCATAAAGTTTGTGAGGACTTAGGCCTCTATTGCAGTCCTTGGGAGGTATTTTATACCATGTTCATCTTGTTCGATTGCCCATTTCACCAGCCTTCCGGAGGTCTTTGGCTTTGAGATCAATTGCTTGAGTGGTTTGTCTGTCAAGACCACAATGGGGGTGTGATTGAAAGTAGGGGCGCAATTTTCATGCTGTGACGACGACACCTAGCGCAAATTTCTCTATCACAAGGTAGTTGTACTCACCTGCTTGGAATACCTTTGGGACATAGTAGATTGGTTGGTGGACAATGCCTTCCATCTGTACCAACAATGTTTAAAGCATACTCAGATATTGCTAGGTAGATGTATAAAGTTTCTTCCTCAACTAGTTTAGCCAACAACGGCGGGGAGCCAAGGTATAGCTTGAGGTGTAAGAAAGATTGCTTGCATTCCTCTGGCCATTCGAAGTTTTGATTCTTGTTTAGGACTTAGAATAAAGTTAAACTTTTTTTCAGCTGCGGTGGAGATAAATCTCCCAAGTGAT
This sequence comes from Linaria vulgaris, assembly GCA_948329865.1. Taxonomy (NCBI): domain Eukaryota; kingdom Viridiplantae; phylum Streptophyta; class Magnoliopsida; order Lamiales; family Plantaginaceae; genus Linaria; species Linaria vulgaris. Next base: position 53,065,051 of record OX415249.1, on the reverse strand, counting down.
GTCATGCGTCCGATTAAGCACAGTACATCACATATGCTTTTTGGTGAAGGAAGTTCAATAATGGCTTTGATCTTGGTGGGATTTTCCTCAATACCCATTTGATTCACCATGTAACCAAGAAACTTTCCTCCATTGACCTCGAATATGCATCTTCCTGGGTTTTGTTTCATGCCATATTGTCTCATTGTAGAGAAGGCAATCATGAGGAGATCAACATGATCCTCTACATTAATGCTTCTGACAAGCACGTCGTCAATATAGACCTCAATGGTTTTACCAATGTGGTCATAAAATATCTTGGCGACCAACCTTTGAAAAGTGGCGCTTGCATTTTTCAATCCAAAGGGCATTACCATGTAGTAGAATACACTCATCTGTTACAAATGCAGTTTTGATTGTGTCGTAGACTGCCATCAGTATTTGACGAAATCGACTTTGAGCATCTATCATGCTTAGGAGAGGACATCATCTTGTAGAGTTGACCAACAAGTATATCCTTGGTAGAGGTAACGGATCCCTAGGAGAATGCTTGTTGAGACTACTGTAGTCCACGCACATGCGCCAATCTAAGTTGGACTTTGGTACTAGAACTATATTTCTTAGCCAATCCTAGCAGCGTACTTCATATATATGCCTTGCGGCAAGTTTGATAGTTACTTCTCTATCTGTTGTTGCATTCTTCTCCATACTAAAGTTGCATTTCTTTTGTTTGATAGGTTTTGCTTTGGGATCAACATTCGACATGTGTATGATAAGTTGTGGATCGATGCCTTTTAGGTCTTGATCCATCCAAACGAAGATATCCATGTTGTAGTAGAGACATTGGATAAGCTTTTTGACATAGTGGTGCCAAAGTGTGTGATTTTGCTAGAGTCTCGAGGACATAAATATATCTCATTTGATTCTCATAGTAGTTCGACTGTTGTTGTATTAGCTAATTGTTGTCTTATTTTATGGAGCCTTTTGTCTTCCAACTCTGGTGTACTTTTTGTCTCAACAATGCCGCTGGGATTATTGCCATGAGTGGACCCTTGCGGGGCTAGCATTTTTCTCATGTCATCTAGATTGATACCGGGGTTTTTGTCACCAGTAGACCCTTACGAGGCTAGTATATTCCTTATATGGTGTAGATTATTGACCGCATTGACCTCTAGGGTTGGATCTGCTTGAAGTAAAGCTAGGTAGCATATCCAATCTTATTTATATTCTCCATGGACTTCACCTGCACCACTCTTGGAATGGAACTTAAGCTTTGGTGGTACGTTTACACCACTGCCTTGAAATTATTTAGGCATGTGCGACCAATGATGATGTTGTAACCGAATGGTTCTATCGACCACGAGGTATTCTAGATTACGAGTTTTTTTTAGAAGAGGTGCCAAAGGAGGTAGGTAGTAGAACTGTACCAATAACGGTGACTTTGGAGCCACTGAAGCCGAAGAGTGGCATAACCACTACTTTCTATATGAGTATCACCGAGTTCCATCTGCTCTAGTGCATATAAGAAGATGGCATTTACGAGCTTCCATTGTAAATCGAGATTTTCTTGATGTTGTAATTGGTGATATCAAGACTTGCCACAAATGACAATTAAGGCATGCTACTTCCATTGCTTGTGGATCAAGTTTATCCTCATTTACTTTATCGAACGTAACAACATCCTTGATAGTTTCAATCGTAGTATTGCGTGAGTCACTCGTTGATACTTCTCTTGTGTCAATTCACGTGAAACTCTTTTGCGTGCTTTATTGGAATCATTGCAACATCCTTTGGTTAAGGAATTCTGGCAATCATTAGACCTTCATGCTTCAGGAACTATATGAATGCTTGAGCAGCATGCTATGTGATATCTCTTTTGGTGAAGAACGTAGAACCGTAAAACTCATGTTCTTGTTGATTGACCTCGTTGATGTGGAGTTTCACTTAGAATGTGGACTCCCAGAGGTGACTTGGTCCCTCTTCATTATTACATTCAAAGATAGGAGATTTCCAATGTCTGATAGTACAAAACTTATAGAGTTTGGCTTGTGCCGTAGAGGCCTCTGGCTCTAGCATAGCCATTTGCTTGTGCATATTCTGTCTCGACCGTTATTTGACGGGAATTCCTGCAATCCTATTGATCATACCTTTTATGGGCGTGTTATTAGTATCTTCTCTTTTAGAGATATTTGATTTATGCTTTCCTCTCTCGCAGCGAGAGGGAGTGTAAGAGTTGGAGCTTACTCTCTTACTCCTATTATCAGGCTTCTTCTTACCCTTCACGTATTTCACGAGGTGGACTTCCTTAATTAAACGTACTATCTCGGCATATATTGCACAATATTTGGAAGTATTGTAACCATACTGCTCATGATATTTTCCATAGAACTTATATTTCCTTGTCTCATCCGTTTCACAAATTGGAGTGTTGAGGAGGTTTTACTTTTGAGCTAATGTGTATATATTACGCATACTTGTAGTAAGCGGTAGTTTCTCTGACAGGGGAGATCTTGCATGCGTTATTTTACTACTTTTATCATTTTTACCATTTAGACGAGGGTCGCCGGACTTAGCTTGACTGTTGTCACTTTTGACATTTCTCATTTTGTTACGCTTCTCAATTTCCATGTTACATTGTGCTATCAAGTTGATCTGTTCAATGGTTTGAGGTTTCTGTCTCAATAGCTCGTTAGCAGGTAACCTATTTTTCAAGGTGTTGAAGAGAATATTGGCAACGGCTGAGTCGATGGAATTTCAACCCTTAACATCTCGGTGTTAAACCCTCTGATGTAGTCTCTTGTCGATTTATCACTACCTTGAATGATAGTCTTGAGGTACTCTTATGTTAACTGAGTTTGCTTCTGAATAACAAACTGTGATTTGAACATAGTCCAGAACTGATCATAAGTGTGAATTGTGAGAGGAAGAATCCTCGTATGCAATGTCGACCAAAGTTATGCCGAACAATCAGGCTTGGATGCCTTTGCTATAGCCCCATGTTTAGGATTACGTCAAGGAGATGCAAGTGAGCACTACTGTTCCCTTTTGCCATCGTAATTAGGAAATTTTGGAATTTTGTGTCTACGTCTAAGTGTGATGCATTGTAGATCAGGAGAGATATGTGATGTTTCATCAATCAATTCATCCTCGTCCAGCAAGGTCCTCCTAGCATTGAGGTTAGGCAAGGTTGTAAGAGGTGGGTCACCTTCTCTTTTTTCTTGGAGTAAAGGCTCCGGCCTTTCAGCGCGTCATTTCCTCTCTCTTTCAGTCTCATGATTTTCACATGATCTAGTCTGTGCCTTTGAGGCAGATGAAACTGACGGTGATGGTGATCGTCAAACTCTCTTACCATGAGGATGTCGGTGATCCTCGGAGGGACCAACCGTGGTGTTAGTTCTCCTTATTTGATATTGAACCCTTGGGCTCGAATCCTATGAATGTTTCTCAATTTGAACTAGGTTTGTAACACAAATTGGTGGTGGCGGAACTAGATTGTTCGTCGTATGCTCTCTCACCATAATCATCAATTAGTCAAAATGAGATACTTCACGGTGGTTTGAAGCTTGTATGTCTAATGGATCCATGACCTATAGCTAGACATATCATAACTATAGAATCTATGAGTCTCTAATAACCTACCTCGTAAGCGGGTTCCACCCAATCGTCAGTTGTATTAACTAATCTAAATCTTGTTATCATAAACGTACATAATCAAGATTGATCTAGTGTGATCCAGGGGTTGTGCACCCGTTGCTTTAGCCTATAAAAGTCACAAATCACATGTATATATAACTAGCTTAACATCTACACTCTGGCGGTGCCAATGTAGTGCATTCATTATTCTAGCGAGAATAAGACTAGTCACAAAACACAAATAACTATCCAATCTAGACATATAAATTCATGTCTAAAGTATGCACCATCATTATTTGGGGTTTAAGAAAGACTTATGTAAGTAAATAAGCATATTTAAGTACGTTTTCGTGTATTCAGCTTTTCAGGGTCAAATGGTGAAAATGTAGCTTATTGGGGGCAGAAGGAGCTAAATTATAGTGAATGAGTAAGGCTATAAAGGAGGACCAAATCAAGAGGCCAATTGAAGAAACGACAAATGATTTGGATAAGGAACGAATGATGAAGAGCCAAAATAACAAAAGCTATACAATGAGGAGAATTCGAATTAATCCATTAATTCAAATACATATAAATAGAGCTACATTATAAACCAGAGGCCATGCTACATATCATTGGAAATCTAAGGAAGTTAGTGTTCCAGTGCAACAAACGTATATTAATTCCAACCTTGGTAAAAGAAGTTATAGCCAAAACCGTGAAGTTGCGCAGAGCAGATAGAATGCAGTGGGACCCAAAACACAGAGCACCGCACGTAGCGCTTACCAGGCAGATTCTATCGCTACTGAAGCATGAGGAGTAGCCCACGACGCCTGGCTTTCGACCTTAGGGGCCCAAATCAGGCTCCTAAACCTATTTCCAGGCCTGTACACTATGTTTACTATATATGGACACTAGGACTACGAATTTACACATCTCTCATCATAATCTTATACCATTCTTCACCCACCACCTCATACCACACACCACCACCACTTCCAAAATAGGCAGAGTTGGGAGATTCTTCTTATCTTTTAATCTTTTATTATGATGTTCTCTTCCGTTTATATTGTTGAACTTATTTTCGTTATGAGCTAATCTTCTACGTGTTTGGAGAAGGGATTAATGACTATTTATGCAACAATGAACATTTAGTTATGAATTCATGTTGAGTTTTATGTGTTTATATGTGATTCGTTTTATATTTCACATGTTTGATTGATACACTTGATGAGCATTAACGTGCCTCGTGGGTAAACTACATGTTTGATTTATGGGCTAGAGGTAGGACTAACGCAACTCACACATAAGCTAGATCACACGGGTTTGTATCTTTGATTTGAAAAGATCGAATTGGTTACCAAAATTTAATTCTTTTAGATTGATCACACTTGAGTAGCTAGATCTCTAGGGAAGGCGAAGGGATACCAGTTGTAATTAGCGTTGCATCTAGGGTAATTCATTGAACACATGAACTTAGCATGATAAACTATCTATTGGGGAATTGGTGGTTTGTCTATGAATCACAAATTAAATAGTTATGAACCCAACTTCAAATACAACTTTGATCAATCTGATTAAATCTTGTTATTTATTTATTTTAGTAGTTATAATCAAAAGCTCTCTATTTCAATCTTGTTATTTATTTTCTTTCTTAGTATAATTAGAATCTTCTTAGTTAAATCATCTTTTATAAAATCAATCTTTTTATTATTTGGTTTGCCGTGTCTACTAAGTAAAGATTATAATTCAACACTCTTTGTGAGATTGATACTTGGCCAGTAACTATACTTTCCATTTTATTATTACTTGACTCGTATACTCGGGAACATGCGTATCTTAGGAATATTGCATATGAATTGTAACACGTGAAAATACGCATCGAGTTTTTGGCGCTGTTGCTGGGGAGTGACGGTGATTATAGTGTTTTAATAGTAGACGTTAAACTTAACTAGTTTCCATCTCTCTTTTTCAGTTGATCGAGTGCATCGCCCGAGGTGGCATAAATTGATCGTTTGCCCACACCTGAGGAAAAAAAGAGCATTCAATGAAAACAAAGATGTTTAAATACATATCCAACAAAGATCGATGTACTTGGGGAAAAGGATTTTCAACCAACGACAAAGTCAACACATTACATGGCACAAAGAAACGATGTATGGAAGAAATCTATTGGTATGAAAATGGTTACTATTGTCAATCCGAACAATCGCGAGCTTATGGTAAAAATCGGATGTGTCTTACCTCCTTTTGAAGAAGACGAAGAAGATGCCCCGACAATTGTTGTAACTGAGGTAGAAGTTGCAACAAATATACATGGCGAAAACACTTCCCAAACCAAACATTTTCGACGATCAAATGTCAGAATTTTTTCACTCAAGTTGTATGTTCCTTGATTTCATTAGAGAAAAGAAATATCATTTTTGGATAAATACCATGAGTGAAAGGCTAGAAGAAGTCAATTATTGGCTTAGTGAATTATCTACCTATCAGTTGTTAGAAGACTGGAAGAACGAGCTTGCAGATTTAAAAGATTATTGAGTTCGAAAGGCAGATAAGGTCATTCAGATGCAACAAAGGAAGATCACACAACAAAGGCAAGAAGAACATAAATAACTTATGCAAGAGGAGTGGGACTGGGAAGTGAAAAGAGTTACAGAAGAAGTCGCCGCAAAATAAACCGTTGAATCTAAGGATGACACGTGGAAAAGAGAGTATGAAGAACATTTGAGAGAAGAATACGCCATCATGAAAGTTAATTTCAAAAGGAGAAAGCGTAACCAAAAAAAACCCCATGGTGCAACTTCAACCAAATATTGTGGAGTATCAAGAAGAGCAATTTCACACCATCTCTCCTAAAACTGAAAAGCACAATCCATCACCATTTGTTCATACAAAAGAAGAGGAAGAGGAGATATACATGATTAGTCATGAGCCAACACCATCAGTTGAAGGTGTGGCAGCGTTGAAGAACGAAGAAAAAGGCATCATTCAAGTTATTGAAATTAAATCTCTTACCTGTGCACAAGTGGGATGTGGAAGAAGTGAGCCATCTCACCGGAAAGTCAAGAAGAAGAATTCCACCGAGTACATCGGGTTTTCTACACAAATATCTATAAGGATAAAAGGTGAGCCAACTCATCGAAAGGAGAAGGACAAGAAAATATCTCTTGATGTCGAGGCCACAATTGTGACATCCAAAGGACTACCACATGGAACTCATTAGCCACCTCACAGAAAGACTAAAAGAAAGAGAGTTCGTGTACAAGCCTTTGAAGATAGAGATATGGATTCAGAGAATGAAGTTATGGACAAGAGTCTCAATTGGAAGAAGATGAAGAAGCCATTTAAAAGTGATACATTGACATTCATCAATTGGAGTCTCATCAAGTTATTTGAAACTCCAGGAATCCATCAATATTGTCGAGCTAACCGACAATAAACTAATCGTTGTGTGGGAGGCAACCAACAATAATAAGTTTTTGTTTTTGAGTCTTGCATTTAGTTCAATTTTCAGTTGATTTATGTTTTGAGTCATATATAGCATATTATTTCAATTTGTCTTTGAGCTAACCATTGAGATAGAAAAAATGAAGAAAGTGAAAGAATATATAAGTTGAGGGATGAACAAGGTACAAGAAAGACGATATTGGACAAGAAAGACAACATGATTCAGAGCACGTCGAGTGGATTTTACGAAGCAGTCGCGGTACAACGCCACTATACTCACATCGCGCCTCACCAGCGTGATCAAGACCCCGTTCTGAATTACATAGCGCGGACATTACAGAAATTACCGCGTCCAATAGCACGCCGGAAAATTACATCGCGTAACAAACGCGCGATCGGGCGCGCAATGGAACATTGCGCCACTCAGTTTTCTTGCAGTACACGTTTCTCAGTTAGAAAGGTAATGTGAGACATGCAGAAATTAAAATCTTTGGAATTTGGCTGTGCAATCTATATCTTTACCTTTCCTACTATACTTATACTTCTCTTATAATTAAATTTCATTGATACATGAGTTATTCCCATTGTGATTTTAATTATTATAGAGAGTTATGTAACATAATGAAAATTTCCTAATTCTAATTAATAACTATTTTATTTATAACTCTAATCACTTTTATAATTATATTATCTATTAGAATTCATAAGACTATTTCTTCTTTACTTCTCGTATCTATTTAATTTTTTGGAAAGAAAATGTAAATTTTCTATTGTTTCTTTGTAGAAGAACATGGAGTCCGGGAGTTACTACACCATTGGTCTAACCACAGGAAGGAGCATAAAGACTATCACTAGCATAAATAAATAGTGAACATATAGGAAGAGATCAAGGAACAACTTCGGAATACCAACACGATCCTTAGATGGAATTGAGGCACATTGAAAGAAGATAACACATGAAGAAAACACCACCACGAGTTCGATGAGTGTCCATTGAGCTTAATCAGGGGAGTCCTCTAATCTATACTTTAATTCTTTCTATTTTTATGCAATGAGGACATTGCATGATTTTAAGTGTGGGGGGTGTTAGCTACGTTTTTTGTTATGTTTATTTGCTATACATTTATCATAGAGTCTAGAGTGTACTTAATTGTTTTTTAGGATCGAGTCACTATATTCAAGTTTGAAGTAAGAAAGCATAAATAAGTGGGGATCAATGATGATATATGCATAATATAATTTGAATTTGAGATGCAAAGAGATATGTGGGTGAACTGAGAACATCTTTAGTAATTTTGTCAAAAGAATGTTTAGTTTCATCCACACTTTTCAATCTGCTGAACATGTAAAAAGGGGAAATTAGTGTTGTTTATTTATGAGAAAGTATGGATGAAACATGTGATTATGAATCTTGAGTAATTTGCTTGATTGTTGTTGGAGATTATTGTAGATTTTTATGTGCTGAGGAAATGAAAATAGGCCATCCTTTCAATCAACTTTGAGCTTTTCAAGCCCAAAACCATTTATGAACAATATCCATTGAACCCCAATAAAGCCTTTTATTATGAGCCTTTATTTATGAAAACTAATTATGTACCTTGAGCCGAAAGAAAAATCTATATCCTACCCATTTATAGAGATGTATGCAGTAGATCGAATGAGGGATAACGTAGGAGCTAAACAAAAAGCACGAGCTTAAAAAAATGAAATAGAAAAGAGCTAAATGAGGATGAATATAGTAGAGAGTATATAATAACCCCCACACGGAGCGTCTCAAAAATCAATGAAGTATATGATGGATTGATACTTGCGCAAATGAAAACGCAAGGAAAAGATGCAAAAAAGAGCCTAAAATATATGGCAAATAAAGAAGGCACAAACAAGGGACGAAAAAGTAATAAATGAGTGGTTTACTACAAACATCTCTAGAACTCATAAATGTCTTTTTTCCATTATATACCATACCCGAGCCTAACATTCTAAGCTAAACAAGTCTTAAATGATCCTCAACATAGGGAGTCTACATGAATTGATGGCAACATGAAAAGTAGAGAGTGAGAGTGAAGTGGTTACATGTTAAGAATTATGATCTTGTGAATGTATAATTTGAAGATAACTATTATGCATGAAAAATAGTATCACGCACTATTTGAGCACATGAAACTAGATTGACAATGACTTTATTAAAGTTGATGTACATTGCTCATCTCTTTTTTGATCATAGGTTGCATTATGAGAATATATCCCTATGCATTACTGCTGACATGTTGTTGATTTGATTTCTAATTTAGATAGAGGAATTTTTCAATTTTATGTTACTCGAGGATGAGCAACAATCTAAGTGTGGGGGTATTTGTGAGTTTATAAAGTATGTACTTTTAGCCATAATTATTTCGTTTAAGGAAGACTTATGTACGTAAATAAGCATATTTAAGTATGTTTTCCTGTATAAAGATTTTCAGAGACAAATGGTGAAAACGTAGCTTATTGGGAGCAAACTAAGCTAAAATAGAGTGAATGAGTACAAGGCTATAAAGGGAGGACATAATCAAGAGGCCAAAGGAAGAAACAACAAGTGATTTGGATCATAAACGAAGGAGGAAGAGCCAAAACAACAAAATTTATATAATGAGGAAAATCCGAATGAAGCCATTGATTCAAATACATACTGACAGAGCTACAAGACGAATTAGAGGCTTTTCTACATATCATTGGAAAGCTAAGAAAGTCAGTGTTCTAACGAAGCAAACATATCTTAATTAAAACGTCCACATAAGGAATTATAGCCAAAACCATGAAGCTACGCAGAGTAGACAGAACGCAGCGCAGCCGGACCGCGGAGCACCGCACGTAGCGCTTATCGGGCAGATTCTACTGCGGTAAGAGTGCTAGGAGAAGCCCACGACACCTGGGTTTTGACCCTAGGGGCTCAAATCAGCCCCCTAAACCTATTTCCAGGCCCGTACACTATGCTTACTATATAGGGACACTAGGGCTGCGAATTTACACAACTCTCATCATAATCTTACACCATTCTTCACCCACCACTTCATACCACATGCCACCACCACCCCATGAGGGGTAGAGTTGGGAGATTCTTATTATCTTTTAATCTTTTATTATGATGTTTTCTACCGTTTATATTGTTGAACTTATTTTCTTTATGAGCTAATCTTCTCCGTGTTTGGAGAAGGGATTAAAGTCTATTGATGCAGCAATGAACCTTTAGTTAGGAATTCTTGTTGAGTTTTATGTGTTTAGATGCGATTTGTTTTATATTCCGCATGTTTGATTGATACGATTGATGAGCATTAACATGCCTCGTGGGTAAACTGCATGTTTGATTTCTGGGCTAGAAGTAGGACCAACGTAACTCGCAGATAAGCTAGATCACACAGATTTATATCTTTCATTTGAAAAGATCAAATTGGTTACCAAACTTTAATTCTTTTAGATTGACGAACTTGGGTAGCTGGATATCTAGGGAAGGCGATGAGATAATAGTTGTAATTAGCATTGCATCTAGAGTTCCGATAATTCACTGAACATATGAGATTAGCATGCTAAAACTATCTATGGAGGAATTGGTGGTTTGTCTATGAATCACATATTAAATAGTTATGAACCAACTCCAAATATAACTTCATCAATCTGCTTGTTATTTATTTTTTTAATAGTTATAATCAAAACTTCTATATTTCAATTTTTTTATTTAGGGAAAAAAGCAGATCACACCCTTAGCTTCTGCCCGTTTTGCACTTTGCCCTCCAGCTTTATTTCTTAGCACTTTGCCCCCCCCCCCAGCTTCGTATTCCGTCCAACGTTACCCCCCGACGTAGCATGACCGTTAAAAAATGAATATTCCGTCAAGAAAACGATTATTACGTTAAACATACCCCTCCACATGAGGCGTGCATATCAAAATATAATGGAACATTCATTTTTTTTGACGGAATATTCCTATGGGAGGGTAACGTTGGACGGAATGCAAAGCTGGGAAGGGTGGGGGAAAAGTGCTAAAGAACAAAGCTGAGGGGACAAAGTGCAAAACGGCCGGAAGCTAAGAGGGTGTTCTGCTTTTTTCCCTTTTATTTATTTGGTTTCTTAGTATAATTAGAATCTTTTTAATTAAAACATCTATTATAAAATCAATCTTTTTATTATTTGTTTTACCGTGTCTATAAAACGAATACTATAATTCAACACTTATTGTGGGATCGATACTTGGTCAGTAACTACACTTTTCATTTTATTATTACTCGACGCGTATACTTGCGAACATGCGTATCTTAGGAATATTACATATTAGTTATAACGTGTGAACATACGCATCAACACACATCAAAGCAAAGAAATAAACATATTCATAAATCAGAGTTACTCCCCTACTCTAAACAACGAGCAGGTCAGCTTCTCATAGTCAGGAGTTCAACAACTAGCAAAGAATAGAATAACATAAACAAAGTACAGAGATAGAAAAAAGCTTCTCATATCCAGAGGAACATTGAATCTTTGGCTATCTTCTTGAATCATACGTGATATCTTCTTCTCCAAGAACCATTGACTTTAAAAATTACATAACTAAAGTAGAACAAAATGTCATTGGTGTTTCTCTTTAGAAATAGTTATAATGAAAAATGGTGTGGGTGCGTATTGATGTTGCCTTCAAGGTCTTTGTCGTCCCCTCTTATTTATAATACTGTCTTATTGCTCTAGTTTTGTGAACAACCGCAACTTAAACTACATGATGGGTCGGTGTTGCCTTAGAGTCATGTGACCTACACTATTGTGTTGCTATGTCGCGCCGCTATCAACACGACTTGCACTTATTTTCTACCCCGTCATGCCACTATTTGTTTCTCCTCTGCTACATTCTGCTTCCTTCCATTGCTCGCACTACATTCAGCTTCAGTGGCGTTGTCGCACAACTCTCCCTATATCACATTGCTCCTTCCTCGGTGTGGATCGACTATTGGACTTCTTCACGTATGGTGATTAGGGGTTGCCTCCTTTGCGTAGCATCATAGCTCTTGTACGTGACTCATTGTTACCAAAAACCTCTATTTTGTGCTGTATTAGCTCCGTTTCAGCGTTACTCGATAAATTATAAAAAAAAAACTACTAAAACCAATAAATATGCACTAAGAATTATACAAAATCATAAGTAAATGAGTACTAAAATGTCTCCAAAATAAACGATCATCATATACCCCAAACCTAAACATTTGCTTGTCCTCAAACAAATTTACTAGCTTGACTTAATCTAAATTAGAATACAAGTGATCAACATGTCAACATTCATAAATAGAGATATTCTCAGAATGCAAACTAGGGTCAAAACAAGATATGAGATAGAATACATAAACACGAGCACATCAAGCTTAATAAAATAATCGTCATGCCAATTTTATGTGCTCAAGTGTGTGCCACTATTGCTCATGTATAGTAGTCATATTCATATTGATAATTCACAAAATCATAGCTCTCAACATGTAATCACTTCACTCTCATTCTCTACTTTTCATGTTATTGTCCATTCATGCAGACTCCCTATGTTGAGGATAATTTAGGACTTTTTAGCTTGTAATGTTAGGCTCAGGTATGGGCTGTAATGAAAAAAGACATATATGAGATGTACATAATAAATCAACTCCATTGTTTTCTTTTCCTCAATTATCTGTGCATTTTTCATTGACCATACATTTTAGGATCTTTTTGCATCTTTTCCTTGCACTTTCATTTGCGCAAGCTTCAAACCACCCTATACTTCATAATTTTTTAAGAGGCACACCCAAACTTAGAGTTTTTTCATAGGGTTATTTGTGCTCTCTATTGTGCTCATACTCCTTTAGCCTTTTTCTTTAAAATATTTTTTCTCTTTGGGCTTGTGCTTTCTTTTGAAGCACCTATCTTAGCCCTCATTTGCGATCTACTACATCCATCTCTAGAAAGGGTATGATATAATTTCTCGCCTAAGGGTAGATAATAATTGGGTTTCATAAGCAAAGGCTCATAAGAAAACGATTTAGTGGGTTTCAATAGATAATATTAGCAAAGGGTTTTGGGCTTGAAAAGCTAAACATAATAATAGAAAAGATTGTTTATTTTCATTTCCTCAACACAAAACATCTACAGTTATCTCCAACAAAAATTAAGAAAATTACTCCACATTCATAATCACATGCTCGTTACTATTTTCCCATGAATGTGATGAGCTTGAGAAATACTCATCATTATCATGCTTTTACACTTGTTTACTTGATTATTCTTGATAGTTTTATGGTATTTTTATGTTTGTTTTCATGTTTAGTAGGTTGAAATATGATTTGTCAATCAAGAACCGAAACTTCAAAAATTCACCGACACCTGTGTAGATTGACTTATGTTTAGTTCTTTATATCACTAGAAAGCCACATATGTCTAGTTTCCAACGCAACACGCGGTTTGTGATTCTGACATATGGAGAGAAAGTTATGACCAAAACGGTGAAGTTGCACAAAGCTGAAATGTACATACGCAACTCGCGCGCTAGATGATCGTCAGATCAAAATGGCTAATCAATGGTCTATATTCAGTGTTGCAAGCTTCTAAAATGGAAGCCTCTAGAGTGTCATGACTTTTTTGATCTATAATTCATCAATTATATGACAACTTTGGACCATTGGATCAAAATGTGCTGAACGGTCGAGATGTCGTCTTATGTTTTTTGTTCAACTATAAATAAACCTCACAATTTCCATATTTCAACACACCAATCTTCTACATTCTCTCTTTACTTAGTAGTCTTTCTATAGTAGTAGTATTCGCTAGTAGTTTGTAATTTTGGAGGAGTAATTCGGAGTTTGTATGGGGGAGTCCACCAGAGGCTTTACGGACGTAAAAATCTGTAACGATCTCTAAACTCTCTTTACTTTATGATGTTATATTTATCTTATAGTCTTGTTCTATATTCCATTATGTGCTAAATTTACTTTGCTGGGATAGTGATGTAGCCTAATTACGATGATCTAATCTAAATTAAACGTATTGTTACGATGTCAAAATAGTTGGTGTATTTATTTGTGAGTATAATGCTTCTAAAATTCTGGCCAACTTTTGGATGAACTAAGGATCGAAATGAAAGTGAAAGGAGATTTTCGTGAAATAGCTTTGAAGTAAATAACGTGAATTCTCAATAGAATAGAAATATATCTATCGTTTTCACGTGGTTGATAAAATCACCACCAATCATACATGTGCACATCTTTGTAACTCGACTCATTTTCTAGTTGTAAAGTTGTAGAATTTATGTATAACTTGAGAAATAGTACATAAAGCATAAATGGTGATAACCATCAACAATTTTGAACGTGAAACTCGTAATAATATGCTTAATTAAAAGTTAGATCAGACTAATGACGGTGAAATCATGATTCCCAGCTCTTCTCTCATTGTCTACTCTTATTTATTGAAATACCCTTGTTATTCTATTGTCTCAGCGCCCTACTTGGTTAAAAGTTTTTAATGTAGTTAGTAAATGGTTCATCTTTTCGGTTGAACAATCTGAAATCCGATTTCTCAAATAAAACTAGAGCTAATCAATTTTGGTAATTAATTAATTATTCCTCGTGAGATCGACAACCCTGTCTATCACTTTATTACTTGTTACGATTTCGTGCACTTGCGAATTTAATTACAACAAGTTTTTGGCGCCGTTGCCGGGGAATAAAATTAATTAATATCAATACCAGTTAACCCTATTGTTAATTTGAGATTATGTCTTATATGTGTTAATATTTTACTGTAGTTAAAAAATTCACCTAGGTGTCCCAACAATCTTAGGTGACAATACAAGCATCCAAAAGCCGTCAATTGCTGCAAATAATTTTGAAATTAAACCAGCAATTATTCAGATGATCAAAACATCGGTTCAATTTTGTGGACTCCCCAGTGAAGACCCCAATGCACATATAGCTAATTTTTTAGAAATATGTGATACTTTTAAACACAATGGAGTTTCAGAAGATGTTATCAAGTTGAGAATATTCCCATTCTCATTATGGGACAAGGCGAAGAACTAGCTCAATTCACTTCCTCAAGGTAGTATCATTTCCTGGGAAGAATTAGTACAAAAATTTCAAGCTAAGTTGTGCAACACGACATGGAGAATCTGTACGAAGCATGGGAAAGGTACAAGGAAATGCTTAGGAAGTGTCCTCACCATGGACTTCCCAAATGGTTGCAAGTCCAAACATTCTACAATGGGTTGAGTGGAAACACTAGAACCTTACTAGATGCGGCTACAGGAGGAGCTTTAATGGCGAGAACCACAGAAGATGCCTATCAACTATTGGAGGAAATGGCATCGAACAATTACCAGTGGCCTTCTGAACGACAGAAAAGACCGGTTGGTGTGCACGAGATAGATGCTATCATAGCATTAATAGCACAAGTCGCTACTCTCACCAAACAACTGGGAACAATGAGGGTAAATGCCATTCAGTCCATATCAGCAACATGTGATTTTTGTGGAAACCCACATTCAACTGCCTTCTGCCATTTGGTAAGCAATTCAGAAAATTCTGCTCACAATGAAGAAGCAAATTTTGTGTCAAATTTTAACAGGCCGCTGAATAATCCATATTCCAACACCTATAACCCTGGATGGAGGAACCACCCTAACCTCCCTTGGAGCAACAACTAGAACCATATCAGACCTCCTCCAGGATTTCCGCTACACCAAGAAAAGAAGCCTTCACTGGAGGACATTGTCACTCAGTTAGCCACTACCACAAACCAATTAGCCTCAAGAACTGACCAATTCATCAATGAAACCAAGCAACAATTCCAAAACCAAGGTTCATCCATCAGAAAATTAGAGGCACAAATGGGTCAACTTGCCACCACTCTAGCTGAAAGAGCACAAGGAGAATTGTCGAGCAATACAGAAACAAACCCTCGAGAACATGTGCAGGCAATTACACTCAAAAGTGGAAAAGTGTTACCAGAACCTGTCGCCTCACAAGCAGAGAAGTTTCATACACATGAACAGGGACGTGAGTCTGAGCCAAAGCACACTTCTGCCGATGCACGACCACCGAATGTGCAAGAAATTCCATTTCCACAAAGATTGAAGAAAACTAAACTGGATAAGCAATTTTCTAAATTTATTGATATCTTTAAAAAATTGCACATTAACATTCCTTTTGCAGAAGCTCTTGAACATATGCCCAGCTATGTCAAATTCATGAAAGAAATTTTATCAAATAAGAGAAAGCTGGAAGAACATGAAACTGTATGCCTAACCGAGTAGTGCAGTGCCATTCTACAGAAGAAATTGCCACCAACGCTCAAAGATCCAGGGAGTTTTAGAATTCATTGTGTACTTGGGAATGCACATTTTGAGAAAGCAATGTGTGACTTAGGTGCAAGAATTAACCTGATGTCTCTGTCTGTGTACATGAAGTTAGAACTTGGAGAAGCCAAACCAACCACCGTGTCCCTTCAACTAGCAGACAGATCAATCAAGTATCCTAGAGGTATGGTTGAAGATGTATTGGTTAAAGTTGATAAGTTTATCTTCCCTGCAGATTTCATCGTCCTGGACATGGAAGAAGATCATGATGTTCCAATCATTCTTGGTCGCCCATTCCTTGCAACTGGGAGAACTCTAATTGATGTGCAAAAAGGAGAACTTACCATGAGAGTGCAAGATGAACAAATCACGTTCAATGTCTTCAAGGCTATCAAATTCCCATTAGAAGCTGATAGTTATTTCAAAATTGACATTCTCGACAAGATGGTTGAACAAGTGTTCGACGAAAGCCACTTGGAGGATTCACTCGAGGTATGTCTTATAAAAGAAGAGATAGATTTTGATAATGATGATATTGAAAGATGTATTTTAGCCCTTGATGCAATACCGATTGATTACAAAGGAAAGGTTGAAGAGCTAGAAAAAGGTACAAATATCACAATCCCATCTATTACTAAACCACCAACTCTAGATCTTAAACCAATTCCTTCTCATTTAAAGTATGCATTTTTGGGAAATAATTATACTCTACCTGTTATCATCTCATCGTCATTGACAAATGTTGAAACAGATAAGTTGTTGCGAGTTCTAAGAGATCATAAAACTGCCTTAGGGTGGTCCATTGCCGATATCAAAGGCATCAGTCCTTCGACTTGTATGCACAAAATACTAATGGAGGAGAACTACAAGCCAACTATCGAACATCAACGCCGTCTGAATCTCAATATGAAGGAAGTGGTAAAGGCTGAAGTATTAAAACTTCTTGATGCTGGAATTAATTACCCAATTTCGGATAGCTCATGGGTGAGTCCAATACATGTTGTGCCCAAGAAAGGAGCAATGACTGTAGTGAAGAACGAACACAATGAAGATATTCCCACAAGAACAAACACTGGATGTAGGGTGTGCATTGACTATCGAAAACTAAATAAGGTAACCCGCAAAGATCATTTTCCTTTACCCTTCATTGATCAAATGTTGGATTGACTTGCAGGTCACCCTTATTAATGTTTTCTTGATGGTTATTCTGGATATAATCAAATACCCATTGTACCTGAGGATCAAGAGAAAACAACTTTCACTTGCCCATATGGTACGTTTGCATTTAGAAGAATACCTTTTGGTGCGTGATGTCTATTTTTTCTGACATGGTGGAAAAATTCATTGAGGTTTTCATGGACGGTTTTTCTATCTTTGGTATGTCATTTGATGGCTGTTTGACTAACTTGTCTTTAGTCTTGAAGAGATATGAAGAAACAAACTTGATCTTGAACTGGGAAAAGTGTCACTTCATGGTACAAGAAGGAATTGTCCTAGGACACCATATATCTGCCAGAGGCATTCAAGTTGATCGAGCCAAGATTAAGGTAATCGAAAAACTTCCACCTCCTACATCAGTAAAAGGTATTCGTAGTTTTCTTGGACATACAGGATTTTACAGGCGTTTCATCAAAGATTTTTCTCAAGTCACAAAACCTTTGTGCAACTTGTTGGAAAAGAAATCCACTTTTACATTTGATGAAGAATGTCACAAAGCCTTCAACTTGCTGAAAAAGAAGCTAACAGAAGCACCAGTAATTTCCACCCCCGATTGGAATCTTCCATTCGAAATGATGTGTCATGCAAGTGATTATTCTATTGGAGTAGTGATGGGCCAAAGAGTAAACAAAGTCTTACATGTGGTCTACTATGCCAGTCAAACTCTAAGTGACACTCAAATGAATTATGCAACAACAGAGAAAGAGTTATTAGCAATTGTTTTTACATTGATAAATTTCTTTCATATTTGATTGGTTCTGAAGTTATTGTGTACACATATCATTCAGCAATCAAGTACTTGCTTTCAAAGAAAGATGCAAAACCAAGATGGATTCGGTGGATCCCGCTTCTTCAAGAATTTGACGTGGAAATCCGTGACAAAAAGGGCTCCGAAAATGTTGTTGCAGATCATCTATTACGATTAAAAGTTAAACAAGCACATGAACTTCAACCAATCAATGAAGAATTCCATGATGAGAGGCTATACGCTATGCAAACAACCAATGCTCCATGGTACGCTGATATTGTTAATTACCTTGCATGAAATATTATTCCATCTGAATTAACTTACCAACAGAAGAAGAAATTATTTTCCGAAGTTAAACATTTTTTGTGGGATGATCCATACCTCTACAAGCACTACCGTTATCAACTTTTCAGAAGATGTGTTCCGAAAGAAGAAATTGTTGAGGTATTACAACACTGTCATTCTTCAGAATATGGAGGATATTTCAGTGGAACAAGAACTGCAGCGAAGGTACTTCAGTGTGGGCTTTATTGGCCAACATTGTTTAAATATGCTCATGTTTTTGTTAGTTCATGTGATCGATGTCAAAGGACTTGAAATATTTCAAGACGTAATGAAATGCCTTTGAATAACATTCTTGAAGTTGAATTATTTGATGTTTGGGGCATTGACTTCATAGGACAATTTCCATCCTCATACAACAACAAACACATTTTGGTAGCAGTTGACTATGTCTCAAAGTGGGTGGAAGCCATTGCGTTCCCAACTAACAATGCCAAAATGGTAATCAATTTTCTTCGAAAATACATCTTTACTAGATATGGCACACCAAGGGCAATCATCAGTGATGGAGGTAAACACTTCCTTAACCACTACTTTGAGTCTTTATTGGCTAAATATGGAGTACGCCACAAAGTTGCAACTGCTTATCATCCACAAACCAGTGGCCAAGTGGAAATCTCAAACAGGAAAATAAAGTGAATGTTGGAGAAAACAGTGAATTCATCAAGAAAAGATTGGTCTACAAAGCTTGATCATGCACTTTAGGCTTATCGCACTGCTTACAAAACTTCAATTGGTATGTCACCATATCGTTTGGTTTTTGGAAAGGCTTGTCACTTGCCGGTCAAATTTGAACACAAAGCTTATTGGGCTGTGAAAAGCCTGAACATGGATATGAAACTGGCTGGAGAAAAGAGAATGCTACAACTCAATGCTTTGGAAGAATTCAAAAATGAAGCTTATGAAAATGCCAAAATCTACAAAGAGAGAACAAAGCAATGGCATGACAAACGCATTCGTGATTTTGAGCCTGGTCAACAAGAACATTTGTATAACTCACGTCTTTGACTTTTTCCTGGAAAGTTGAAATCAAGATGGTCTGGCCAATTTACAATCACGAAAGTCTTTCCATATGGAGCTGTTGAAATTCAAAACAATGACAAGGAAACATTCAAAGTTAACGGGCAAAGACTGAAGCACTACATTGGAGGCGAGTTTGAGAGACAGAAAACATCCATGACTCTACATAGTCCCACTTGAGTCATTACCAGAAGTCAAGCCGATGACTATAAATCAAGCGTTGTTTGGGAGGTAACCCATATTTTTTTTTCTTTATTGTTATTTCCAGTTGTATTGTATATATGCTTTTTTTTTGTTCTTTACAGGAAGCATGGAAACAACTATTGTCATCATGGGAATCTGATGTTAAAAGACCATGTTTGCCAATTTTTAAGAAAATTGGATGGGAAGCCAATCCTCGACTCATATAAGGCGTTTATGCCGTTTCTGGACGTAAAACCAGAGGAAGATGTGAGCCACAATCACAACTACTATTTTCCTATCACGTGACATCATTTTTATTATTGTTTATATTTGTTTCTTAGGTTTTAGACATTATGGACAATGTCTCATCTAAGTTTGGGTGACGTTTTTGATTATGATGGACTCTATTGTCTTTATTGGTTTAAAAAAAAACCCTACCACTTTACTTCACATAATTGTTCAGATTATGGATCAATGATGAGAAAAATTGATACTTATGGTGATTTTTGTGATGATGATGAGCATGATATACTATGTGAACAACGTCTCATTTAATCTATGTTTGAACATGCATATCTTCATATACACTTTTAACACGTTGATTTGCATTGGTGGTTGAGTATACTTGGAGAACGGTTATTGAGATAAGTAAACTAAGGAAGATACACCCGAGCTTCATAAATAATTGATCACCTCTTAAAGCAAAATCGTTGATGGTGATTCATAATAGAATTGATTTAGGCCATCTTTTCTTTAACACGTTTGAGCCTTTCAAGCCATACCATTCAAAAATAAAATAATCACCAGAACCCCTCTGAGCCTTTCATTAAAGCTTTTTTTTATGAGCCCATTTACCTACCCTGTGTAGCCACAAACAATTATCCTACCCTTCTAGAGTCTGAATTGCATTCAGGAACTTGAAATGGAAGGAAATATGTGGAAAAAGAAATGTTGAAAAATAAATAAAAAAAAAAGAAATATGAAGATCACCCCTCTGGTACATATGAATAAGTTTGGGGAAAATATGAAGGAAATGGAAAAAAAAAAAGAAATGAGGGATATGAAATGTTGTGAAGAAAGAAAAGGACAAAGAACCGAAGTGCAAGAGATTTCTGAATGTAATATATTACGTCTCTAGCTTTGCTTTTACTTATCCTTCAGTGAGCCCATACCCGAGCCTAATGTTACAAGCTGAAAAAGTCCTATTGATCTTTAGTGAATCTTATTCAGATTAGCAGAGAGATGGTGTGAAAGTTATACATATGGAGTTAGGATGATTAACTTTGGTGAACTTATTTTGATGAACTTATCCATGTAAACTCAATAGCCATTGCATTTATTGTTCACACACGTTGCACATGGAGATTTGTTTGTGAAAACTTGATTAACCGCCAGGTTGTGAACGAGTGCGTCACTGCTCTGATTCTTTGCACTCTCATCAAACAGTAAAGAAACTCTCAGAATTGATCCATGATTTAAATGATAATGTGAAATAATTTTTTATTCTGTCTTTGTTTTAGTTCTTTTAAGTCTAGAACGTTGCATTGTTTACTTTACGCATTTTGCTCGAGGACAAGCAAATGAACAAGTTTGGGGGTGCAATGAGCTTGGGAAGTACTCATCATTATCATGCTTTTACAGTTGTTTACTTGATTATTCTTGATAGTTTTATGGTATTTTTATGTTTGTTTTCATGTTTAGTAGGTTGAAATACGATTTGTCAATCAAGAACCGAAACTTCAAAAATTCACCGACACCTGTGTAGATTGACTTATGTTTGGTTCTTTATATCACTGGAAATCCACAGATATCTAGTTTCCAACGCAACAAGTGGTTTGTGATTTCGACATACGGAAAGAAAGTTATAACCAAAATGGTGAAGTTGCGCAAAGCTGAAATGTACATACGCAACTCGCGCGCTCGATGATCGTCGAATCAAAATGGCTAATCAATGGTCTATATTCAGTCTTGCAAGCTTCAAAAATGGAAGACTCTAGAGTGTCATGACTTTTGTGATCAATAATTCATCAATTATATGACAACTTTGGACCATTGGATCAAAATGTGCTGAACGGTCGAGATGTCGTCTTATGTTTTTTGTTCAACTATAAATAAACCTCACAATTTCCATATTTCAACAAACCAATCTTCTACATTCTCTCTTCACTTAGTAGTCTTTCTATAGTAGTAGTATTCGCTAGTAGTTTGTAATTTTGGAGGAGTAATTCGGAGTTTGTACGGGGGAGTCCACCGGAGGCTTTACGGAACTAAAAATCAGTAACGATCTCTAAACTCTCTTTACTTTATGATGTTATATTTATCTTATAGTCTTGTTCTATATTCCATTATGTGCTAAATTTACTTTGCTGGGATAGTGATGTAGCCTAATTACGATGATCTAATCTAAATTAAACGTATTGTTACGATGTCAAAGTAGTTGGTGTATTTATTTGTAAATATAATGCTTCTAACATTCTAGCCAACTTTTGGATGAACTAAGGATCGAAATGAAACCTATATGAGATTTTCGTGAAATAACTTTGAAGTAAATACCGTGAATTCCCAATAGAATAGAAATATATCTATCGTTTTCACGTGGTTGATAAAATCACCACCAAACATACATGTGCACATCTTCGTAACTCGACTCATTTTCTAGTTGTAAAGCTGTAGAATTTATGTATAACTTGAGAAAGAGTACATAAAGTATAAATGGTGATAACCAACAACAATTTTGAACGTTAAACTCGTAATAATATGCTTAATTAAAAGTTAGATCAGACTAATGACGGTGAAATCATGATTCCCAGCTCTTCTCTCATTGTCTACTCTTATTTATTGAAATACCCTTGTTATTCTATTGTCTCAACGCCCTACTTGGTTAAAAGTTTTTAGTGTAGTTAGTAAATGGTTAATCTTTTCGCTTGAACAATCTGAAATCCGATTTCTCAAATAAAACTTGAGTTAATCAATTTTGGTAATTAATTATTTATTCCTCGTGGGATCGACAACCCTATCTATCACTTTGTTACTTGTTACGATTTCGTGCACTTGCGAATTTAATTATGAAAGTGCAGGTTTTCGAGAATCAATGTTAGACAGTGAAATGTTAGACGATGTTGAGATAACATTGAGGATAACATTGAAAGCCGAGAGCATTTGCGAAAACTGTTCTTTAGTTGCCAAAATAAAGTTTTGCCTTTATTCACTTATTAATCAAGTTCCACGGTTTTGGTTGTTTATGTTTGTGTCCAGGAAAGTATCTTAAACATAAGGAAGAGCTTTGGAAGATTCCTTACTTGAAGTTTCCATAATTCAAGCTAAGTTGAATAGTCAACTCACACGATTTCAAAAGAAGGAAACAAGTGAGCTGTTCTTTGCAACGCGATTCTTTCCAGGATTCTCCGAATTGAAGAAGATGTGTTACCTTGCTAAATCAGTAATGAAGGAAACACATATTCTGGAAAGATATGAAGTTCACAAAGAAGGCAATTTTCAACAAGGAAACAACAAGAGTTACCAAAACTGTGAACAACACATCTTGGCGTTCAAGACTCAAGAAACCTATAAAGATGTGAAGTTCATCAAGATGAAGACAAGACAATCGTGCCAATAATCCAAGGGATTAATCATACTCTGTATTGTCTTCATTTTGCTTAAGTCTAGTTCATAGAAGTTAAGTAGTTCTTACTTGTCTGCTTCGTTGAGTCCGATCAACAAAGAGCGTGAGTGAATTGTTGTGAGGAACGTTTTTGATAAAACCTTTATGGTTATTTCGCCTAAGGCTCGGAAGTTTTTAATAATATTGAAAACTTCTTAAAATTATATCTTCTTGTGTTCTTACTTCCGCTGCACATTATTATTATCAAGAAGATCAAAATAGAGTTAAGGCAATTCCAGCTTAACTCCCAAAAAGTGTTGTGTCAATCCACGGTCCTACAATTTCAATTGGCGTCAGAGCCAAACACCGACTACACTGGTGGTTTGGAGGTGATACAACACCATGGACAGTGTCAATCCTAATACCAACAGGATTCCAGTTTTGGATGGCTCCAATTATGCATATTGGAAGATCAGGATGAGGTCTCACATCAAAGCTATTGATATGCGAGCCTGGCAATCCGTGATCAATGGATACTCTCTTCCAACATTACCAAGAGATGGTGAAGGTGATCTAGTTCCAAAACCAGAAGCAGACTGGACAGCAGCAGAGGTAAGTCTCTATAACTCTAATGAAAAAGCTCTTAATGCTATCTTTAGTTGGGTTAATCATCACATGTTCAAGTTAATCCAGAATTGTACAAAAGCCAAACATGCTTGGGATATACTTGAATTACATTGTGAAGGAGATTCTGCTGTTAAAGATTCTAAATACAGACAACTTCTTTTGCAATTTGAAAAACTTGAGATGGGAGAAGGTGAAAGTGTTGACAGTTACTTTGAGAAAATTCTTGATATTGCTAACCAATGTGAAAATCTAGGTTTTGCTATGACTAATCAAGAAATGGTTTATAAAGCTATGAGAACACTGTCATCTAAATTTACTCTTAAGAAAATTGCAATGAGTGAATCTAGAAACCTTGCTAATCTACAGTTTCAAGTCTTGATGAATACTCTTAGAGAATTTGAGATGGAGCTTGCCTCACAACCTAACAAACATAGGGTTGTTGCTTTAAGAGGTTCTAATCTTGACAATGAAAGTGATGATGATTTTGAAATAATTTCTTCAAACTATGGGAAAATTACTAAGAAGTTCAATAAGTTGAATCTTAAAGGAAAAGGTAAAGAGAACAACCTTAGTAATAGTTCCACAGGTTACAAGAAATTACCTCCTAAGTTTGTGAAGTACATGGCATCAAAACCTACTCCTTTAGAAGCTGATAAGTTAAAAGATGTTCAATGTTTTGAATGTAAAGGATATGGTCATATGGCTAATGAATGTGCTAACACTCTTAGAAAAAGAGGAAATTCTCATTGGGTTTGTGTAGATGATTTCAATGAAGATGACTTTAGTTCTGGAGAAGCTGAAGAACAATCAGAAGAGGTTCAAACTGCTGCGCTACTCACTTAGATTGACTGGACACCAGAAGACTCCCTGAACTGCTTCGGATCTCAATGTTACCCCAACATTCAGGATCCAACATCAGAACATGAGACCTTCTTTGCAGATTGGGATGAATATGATACTGATTCTGAACCTTATCTTGCGTCCTACTTTGATGAATCTAACTTTGATTGTTTTCATGGCACAGTGGATCTAGATGAAGAATACTTCTTTGAATGTGAAATGTCCCAGGAGGAAATCATTAAAGACCTAGAGTCTATCTACCACAAACTGCTGCTTGAGAATCACAAACTCATCAAGAGCAACAAAATCTTGAAGGAAGAGATTGGATGCATGAAGGAGATGCTGAAAATGTATGAGAAAGACCTTGACAAAACTGAAGCTAAGCTGAAAGAGGTAAAGGTAAAATTAGATAAAGCTGAACATACCATTGACAAATGGAACTCTTCTACATCTCTGCTTGATGAAGTGCTGAGTATGGGAAATCAAGGTAAAAATGGTTTGGGCTATGTTGAGAAACCTTCCTCTGAAGATGTTAATTCTGCCTATTAAAAGCTGGTTTTATCAAGGATAGCAATAACTTGAGTTGTGAAATCTCTTCCAACACTGTGAAAAGGCCTACTTTTATCTGTCAATATTGTTTTCAACCTGGTCACATTAAGCCTTATTGTAAAAAATATAAAATTGTGATTGAGAAGAAAACCGTAATTAATAGTTGTACCAATGTTAGGAAAACCTCTGATCTGAATGTTATCCCAACATTAGGTAACAAATCTGAAGGACATAAAAGTATAACCTGGACTGAGAAGATAAAAACTCCTAAGGTTCAAATTGTTTGCAATTTGTCTTTTCTGCTGTTTACTCTAACCTTGCAGGTAAGTGGTATTTTGACAGTGGATGCTCAAGGCACATGACTGGAAATATTGACAACCTGAAAAACGTAATCCCTTTGACTGTTGGAACAGTTACCTATGGATGAGGCACTAAAGGGAAAATCATTGGAAAATGAGTATTGGATGTTGAAGGATTTCCACCACTCAAGATTGTGTTGTTGGTTGAAGGATTGAAAGCAAATTTAATTAGCATAAGTTAACTTTGTGATGACAATCTGCTAGTTACTTTTGATAAAAGTTCATATGATGTGTTTAATAGTGACAATGTCCGTGTCATGATAGGTACAAGATCAAAGGATAACTGCTATCTTGCTCAAGATGAAGCAGAATGCTACCATGTCAAGGTAGATCAATCTGTCATGTGGCACAAGAAGTTAGGACATGTGCACTATAAGAATCTGGAGAAACTACAGAAGTTAGAAGCTGTAAGAGGACTGCCTAAGTTGACTAGCCCAGGTAAAATTGTTTGTGAAGACTGCCTGAAAGGTAAACAAACAAAAGTTGTTCATCCACCACTTCAGGTACAGAGTACTAACCCTAGAACTAATAAGTGCTTTGAATTGCTACATATGGATCTCATGGGTCCTATTGAGGTTAGTAGCCTGAATGGTAAGAAGTATGCTTTTGTTATTGTTGTTGATTTTTCCAGATATACATGGATTAAATTTTTGAAAGAAAAATCAGAGGCATTCAACACATTCAAAAATTCGCATGCTAGTATTAAGAATCTTTATGGCACTTCTGTAGGAAGAATTAGGTCTGACCATGGAAAAGAGTTTGAAAATGTAAGCTTTACTAATTTCTGTGAATCTAAAGGCATTTTCCATGAGTTTTCTGCACCTAAGACACCTCAGCAAAATGGTATTGCTGAGAGGAAGAATAGAACACTTCAAGAGATGGCTAGAGTTATGTTGAATTCTAAAAACCTATCTAAGAAACTCTGGGCTGAAGCTTTGAATACTGCATGTCATATTAGTAATAGAGTCTATCTTAGACCTGGTACTACTATGACACCTTATGAAATCTTGAAGGGTTCAAAACCAACAGTAGCACACTTTCATGAATTTGGTATTAACTGCCATTTGCTAAAAGATAGAGACTATTTGAGCAAATTTGATCCCAAAAGTGAAAAGTGTATATTTGTTGGATATTCTCCTAATAGTGCTGCTTTCAAGGTCCACAATCCAAGATTGCATACTGTTTAAGAATCAGTGAATGTCATATTTGATGATTTAACTGTTTCTGCAGGTACTGAAGAAGTCACTGGTTCAGATGTTACTCCAACATTGGACTCAACATTGAACACTGACGCTGGCGATGCTGAACTGGAAACTGGAACAAATGTTGACTTAACACCAGAAACCCCCAATGTTAGGCCAACATCTGTGCTGTCAGATTCTGAAGATGAAGTGGTTCATGTATCCCTAGGAGATCCCCCTCTTAGAATACAAAGAGATCAACTTAGTCTCTCAAGTAATTGGTCAAATTACTGAAAGAGTTAGAACACGCAACAAAGAAAGGGTAAATTATAAGGATATGGCTAAGTTGTGTGTTTGTATGTCTTATTCATGTACTGTTGAACATGCATCTTGTTTTGTGTCCTCCATTGAACCTAAGAATGTAACTGAAGCTCTTAAGGATAGTTACTGGATTAATGCCATGCAAGAGGAACTCTTACAATTCACCAAAAACAGAGTTTGGAATCTAGTACCTAGGCCATCACATGTGAATATAATAGGTACAAAATGGATTTTCAAAAATAAAACTGATGAGAATGGTGTAATTATGAGGAACAAAGCTAGGTTGGTTGCACAAGGTTATACTCAGGTAGAAGGTATAGATTTTGATGAGACTTTTGCTCCAGTAGCTAGGATAGAATCAATTAGATTACTCATTGCTATTGCTTGATGTCTTAGGATTAAACTTTACCAAATGGATGTTAAAGGTGCCTTTTTGAATGGTTTAATTGAGAAAGAGGTTTATGTAGAACAACCTAAAGGCTTTGCTGACCCTAAACATCCTGACCATGTGTACAAACTTGAAAAGGCTTTGTATGGCTTAAAACAGGCCCGTAGAGCTTGGTATGAGAGGCTAACTGATTTTCTGTTAGGCCTAGGTTTCAATAGATGAGATGGAGATAGAACATTGTTTGTCCTTATAAAAAGCTCTAATATATGCATTGCTCAAATATATGTGGATGATATAGTATTTGACTCTACTAACAAGTCTACTTTAGACAAATTTGTTGAGTCTATGACAGGAACATTTGAGATGAGCATGATTGGTGAGCTTAACTACTTTCTGGGACTACAAGTCAAGCAGCTGGAGAATGGTATCTTCCTGAACCAGGAGAAGTATGCAAGGAATCTGGTGAAGAGATTTGAGCTACAAAAGTCAAAGCCTTGCAAAACTCCTATGTCCTCTTCAGTGAAGATAACAAAAGATGGCACTGGTAGCAATGTTGACCCAACATTGTACAGATCCATGATTGGTAGTTTGCTATATCTCTCTGCCTCTAGACCTGACATCATGTTTTCAGTATGTGTTTGTGCTAGGTACCAAGCTGATCCAAAGCAGTCTCACTTGATTGCTGTGAAGAGGATTCTTAGATATATCTCTGGAACTTCACCCTTAGGCATTTGGTACTCTTATGACACTAACACTAACTTGGTTGGTTTCAGTGACCCTGACTAGGCAGGTGATGTGGATGATAGGAAATCCACTAGTGGGGGCTGTTTTTATTTGGGGAATAATTTGGTCTCCTGGTATAGCAAGAAGCAGAACTGTGTTTCATTATCAACTGCTGAATCAGAATATGTAGCAGCTGGCAGCTGTGTTACCCAACTTGTGTGGCTCAAACACATGCTTTTAGAGTATGGGCTAGATAGTGATACACTTCTCATGTTCTGTGACAATCTAAGTGCCATAAGTATCTCTAGGAATCCTGTCCAACATTCTAGAACTAAGCATATAGACATAAGGCATCATTTCCTAAGAGATATGGTAGAGGACAAAGTAATCAACATTGAACATATTGAGACAACAAATCAGCTAGCTGATATGTTTACAAAACCTTTAGATAGTGAGAGATTCTTCAACCTGAGGAAATCTCTTGGCATGTGTGATATGTGAAAATGTTGAGAAAACCAGTGTTGTCATAACACCACTGACTAGCACTGGTATATTGGTTGTGGGGTAGTAGGGATTCTGTTGTTATTCCTTTGTTGAGTTGCATTTCTTTTTTAGTCTCATTTAATCCTTGTTTTGTCATATTTGGTTTGTGTGGTTGAACTCTTTGATGAACAACTCTTTCTAGTTATCAGTTTCACATCTTTGTTTTGAAAAAGTTAATAAAACTCTTCTGTTTGTCTGAGGTTGTGATTGCCTAACATATGGAGAAGCTGGGGTACACAAAGTTCACTACTTTGATGTCTATTCAGTTGTGTCTTATTCATATGGAAGGTGTACAGGACATGTGGAGAAGCTGGGGTGCATGATGTTGACAGCTTCACTGTTACTCAGTTGTGCTTATTTACATGTTTCTGTTTGTTTGGCCAAGGAACACATGAAGGTGATCCTTTCTACTAGGGTTTTTGAGGTTTCAATTTCTTACATTTAGTAGCACTGATCACTTGGCGATTCTCTTGAATGCAGGTTGGTAAACAAGTATGCATGAGGAATTGGGGTGCATGATAAATGAATTGCCAACATTCAAGACCTTTGTACTTGCCTAACTTGCTGCTGTTAATGTTGTTACTGGGGTGTGTGGAGTTCAGGCTGCCCTCATTCAGTTGTGACATTAACTTTGTGTTTAACAACCTTCAGTTTTTTTGGTTCAGATGAGTTATGAAAATAATAAAGATTAAAGAGATGTGACTGTGCTGGTTTGAGGAGTTTTTCATTTGTGTTTACCATCTGCCTATTTGACATTACATTGTTGCATTCATATAGAACTGCATTGTTTTCTTTCTTGTTTGTGAGTTGTGTCGGTTTAGGCTTAGGGGGGGTATAATTCATGTGTTGAGGCATACAATTTGGGTGACATACTGCAGGTGACACACTGTTCTGTGACTTTCTATGTTGTGGAAGTGAATTGTTCCTTGAATTCATAACTGCTTATCTCTGTGTGTTTCTTGTTATCTATGTTGCTTACTCATGATTTTGATCTGAACAATATGTCTGAGGTACTCACTTGCTATATTGGTTAAGTTTCAGATGTATTTTTGGATGTATCTCAAGCTCTCACATGAATTTGCCTTGGTGAGGCCTGTACCTCCACCTTCGGTTTTGAATGTTATCGAGTGTTATCCCAACATTGTGCACAGTCGCAGGTCAACATTGAAAACAAGAACTTATAACTTTCAGTTTTCTGAAAACCGCTCTGGTTAACTGTTAATTAAATATCAAAGCATGTGCGCGGGAAAACATAGTGGGAAAGTTTTACTTGATTCAAATTTGGTAACTGCCCATTAACCTTCATTCTCTTTCCTATTCATGGTTATTAGTGTAATCAAACCCTATTTTCCTTAATTAAACTTGCAATTTCCTTATTTGTGCTTATTTTGCAAAATTGCTCTCAAAATTCTCTTGACCTTCTCTGCGATTACTCTCAAAATCTTTGTACTAACAATGGCAAGCAAGTCTCCCATGCAAACTCTTACAGATGTTGCTCTAGAAAGTGAACCCACTGCTGCACGCACTCGCTCACACACTAGAAGTGCTGCTGCAAAAACAGTTGAGGCCCATGTTGCTGCTAAAAGGAAGGCGATTCCCTATGTGCGACGAGGAAAGAAGACCAAACAGGGAGAGTCGACCTCCAATGTTGAGCCAACAGTGGAACCAACCACTCCCATCACCAATGAGCCTGTAACTGAGGTAAACACTGCTGAACCCATCCCTGAATTTGATGCTGATATACCTGTTGAGGGGGAGGGTAGTGGCTCTGTTGAAAAATCTGTGGAGATATCTGCGGATGTGTCTGTGGACAAGATGGTGAGGAAGTGGATTAGGGCTCAAAAGAAAAAGAGAAAGGGCAATGGGGATAAATTGAAAACTTTGTCTGAAACTGCTAAGACAGGGGCTGAGGCTAGAAAGAGACAGGTGGAGAGGTTAGCCAAGAAAAAGGCTGAGAGGAAAGCTGAGGAAGAAAAGAAGGTTGATGTTGCTGCTGCTGAGAGAAAGAGGAAAGGAAAGCAAGTGATGGAAGAGGAAGTAGAGGTGTTGGATGTTGAGGATGAGGAAAAAGAAGAGGAGAAGGAAGAGGAAACTGAGGAGGAGCAAGATGTTGCTGCTGATGTTGGGGCAACATCAGGAACATAGGAGTACACTGATGGGCTATACGTGGTCTATCCTGATGATGAGGGAAGCTACTTTTCTTCATACTATCTCTCTCAAGAGTTGGAGAAGAAGTGGGATTCTTTCATAAGAAGGGAGATTCACACTGAAAGAGCTATAGAGATGGCCAGTTTCAAAGAGAACAAGGTGATGGACTTGCTTGAGGCAAGAGGGCTGCAACAGTCAGTGATGGAGCTGAGTGACTATGCTCATGAGATTGTCATGGAGTTCTACCTTAATCTCTCCAAATGATCAGGGACTACAGATCTCCAAAATTTGGTAAGGCTTGGGTGAGGGGGAGAGTCTTCAACATTGACCCCTAAAAAATCAACAAGATCTGTGGCTTCCCTACTACTGATGAATCTGAAGACCCCTACTATGATGATGTAATGGAAGACTTGATTGGAGGGTTGGTCAAAATCTGGAGAGATGCTCTGCCAACCACAAAACTCACCTCCCTCGGTGCTGTCTTACACAAGATAGCTTGTTTCAACTAGCTGCCAAGCAAAAATGTCACTGTTTTGACTAAGGAATCAGCAATCTTGGTCTACAAAATCAAGAATGGGCTGGCTATAAACATGGGGGAGAGGATTGTGAAGTCTATGTCTGAAGTTGCTGGAAGGAAGAATGGGATGCTACCCTATCCCTCACTCATCTGCAAAATCCTTGGCAGTCAAGGATTGAAGACAAGTGTCACTGTGAGCTGGAGGAAGAATGATATTGAACTGACAATTCTCCCAAGCTACTTGTCTGGATCAAGGGTGAGAGACCTTCCATGGAACCCAAAAGGAGTGGTGAGACCAAGGGCTGAAAAGAAGAAGGCTCAGGAGTTTGCTGGAACTTCAGTGCCTATGTCCAAGGAGGAAGATTGCATGGTCATTACTTCTGCTTTTGTTGATCATATGCTGAATTGGTATAGGGGGCAGATTGCTGACACTCAAAGGGAGATCGAGGAGAGGAAGGAACACCTCAAATAACTGGAGGACATTGTCAAAAATTTGGAGGAACTCCCTTCTTCACAAAAAAGGGGAGAGTAGTTCCAATATTTTAATTTTTGTCTTCTAGTTTATGGTCTGTTTTTATGAACTGCTAACTTCTTTGAACTGTTGGTACATTTTGGTTTTATTTGATCAAGGGATATGTCCTTGATATTTTAGCTATGGCCTGTAAATCTAGTACTGTTGATGAACTGCTCTGACTAACCTATTGCTATTTCTTATGAAGGAACTTTTTGAACTGTTTACTTGATAACCTTTTATGCAGGAAACTTATTGGTTTCAATGTTGAGGCAACATTGATGAATGTTGAGGTCTGAACATGTGTACATATGTGATTGTAGTGATGACCTTAATACTTGTCTTGGTTAATTTAACTTTGAATATGATATCTTGTATTAAGGGGGAGCAGTTTGGTAGCTTAATTTGTTTCTTGTTGATTTTAACTTTCTGGATATAAGACTTGATTGGAACAGGTATTGGTTTTGTGAAGAAAGGCATAAAGGGGGAGATTGAAAGTGCATGTTTTCGGGAATCAATGTTAGACAGTGAAATGTTAGACGATGTTGAGATAACATTGAGGATAACATTGGAAGCCGAGAGCATTTGCGAAAACTGTTCTTTAGTTGCCAAAATTAAGTTTTGCCTTTATTCACTTATTAATCAAATTCCACGGTTTTGGTTGTTTATGTTTATGTCCAGGAAAGTATCTTAAACATAAGGAAGAGCTTTGGAAGATTCCTTACTTGAAGTTTCCATAATTCAAGCTAAGTTGAATAGTCAACTCACACGCTTTCAAAAGAAGGAAACAAGTGAGCTGTTCTTTGCAACGCGATTCTTTCCAGGATTCTCCGAATTGAAGAAGATGTGTTACCTTGCTAAATCAGTAATGAAGGAAACACATATTCTGGAAAGATATGAAGTTCACAAAGAAGGCAATTTTCAACAAGGAAACAACAAGAGTTACCAAAACTGTGAACAATACATCTTGGCGTTCAAGACTCAAGAAATCTATAAAGATGTGAAGTTCATCAAGATGAAGACAAGATAATCGTGCCAATAATACAAGGGATTAATCATACTCTGTATTGTCTTCATTTTGTTTTGCGAAGTTTTTGTATATACTGCTTAAGTCTAGTTCATAGAAGTTAAGTAGTTCTTACTTGTCTGCTTCGTTGAGTCCGATCAACAAAGAGCGTGAGTGAATTGCTGTGAGGAACGTTTTTGATAAAACCTTTATGGTTATTTTGCCTAAGGCTCGGAAGTTTTTAATAATATTGAAAACTTCTTAAAATTATATCTTCTTGTGTTCTTACTTCCGCTGCACATTATTATTATCAAGAAGATCAAAATAGAGTTAAGGCAATTCCAGCTTAACTCCCAAAAAGTGTTGTGTCAATCCACGGTCCTACAATTTCAAATTACAACAGAATGCACAACATTATTTTCAAAATTACACACTTGTAGCAGATTGAAAGGTGTATATGACATAAAACATGCTTTTGATAATATTATTCAAGATGTACTAAATGGCATTCATGTATTCTTCATCTCAAATTCATACTATATCATGCATATATCATCATTGAGCCCTATTTATTCATGCTTTTATGCGTCAAAATCGGTTCTAATGACTTGATTCTAGAAAAAATAAGCTCTAAAATAGGATTAATATATAACATAGATAACAAAAAGTGAAGCGCCCACACCCCCAACTTAAAATTCTACGATGTCCTCATCGTAAGATAAAAATTTAAAGCATAGATGAGAGTACTCCCATGATCGAGCTCAAAGGACACTCGTCAGACTGTTGCTGTAGGTGTTTTCTTCATTTGTCATCTTTCTTTCAATATGTCTCAACTCCATCCAATGATGGTTATTGTTGCTCCATAATTGCTCTTTGATCTCCTTGATTTTTTTCACTAACTCAACATTGTCTCGCTACATGCATTTCTTAGCCTCTTGCAATTGTTATTCAAACGTCTTTCAATTCTTGTGCATAGGCAACGTGGTTTTTTTGATGGATTCAATTGCCGAAGACTCGTTAGCGTGGAATGTTGTTTCTATCATGCTCCTCGCAATGTGATTGATGGGATATGTATTTTGGTGATAAATATCTATATCAAGTTTGGGACAACCTCCTTTAATACAAAATGTCGTGATAAGTGCTCCAAAATAAAAGAGTAGCGGTGGACCATCAACAATGTGATCTCTAATAGCACTAACTATGATTTCTCCAGTGTTAGGAGTATCTCCTCTTTTGATAGACAACATAATATTTTCTTGTTCCCATGAAACATTTCCAGAACTAACAGGTGGTAGAATCCTTGAACTTACAAACAAACAAAGCTCTTTAAAACGAGGTTGGAGTATTGATTAATCAGATTCAAGCTCCCCATTGGAGTTGAATTGGAACGCGCCTTTGTTGGTAGTTAGCTGGTCAGATGAGGCTTTTGTGACATTGTTATGTAAGTGTCCCCCATCTCCATGGATTCCTTCCTTAGGCCATAATATACATTGATTCTTTGTTCCATGAATCGTACTTTGTGGAGATGGATAATTGTTGATGAGTTTCTTCGATCATAGTGAGTGTAAAACTCACTTACATGATTGTCATTAACTATCCCCGGTTTCATCTCTACTTGCTCCATCTGTACTCTACGCATGTTAACTCCTAGAACTACAAGTGCTTGTCCATCCCCAAAGTCACTTTTGAACAACTTGATTTACTTCTTTTAAAAACCTCTTGTTGTGAATTTTGTCTGATCGTAGATTGGTTGTGCTCTGCTAAGCTTCTCCATAGTTTTTGGTTTTCCTATCTTTGGCTCAATCATGAAGTATCGTCTGGATGCCATGTTCTTCCACAAAGAATTAAAAGAAAAAATAAAATTTATTTCAAGAAACATATAGAGAGATGGAGTATTAAGAAGAAACCGTCTTACAAATTCTGATAGATGTGAGAATTATTATGAGTGATTAGAGTTGAATAAATAAGAGTTCCTAAAAAAATTTGAATCTTTTTATAAGTTGCATAACTCTCCATGTTAATTGTAATCACATAAGAAATAATTCATGTACATCAATGGAATTGAATCATAAGATAATTATAAGTATAATAGGAAAGGTAAAAGATGAAGATTGCCCAACCAAATTCTGTCGATTCTGATTTTGCATGTCTCATATTTCTTTTCGAATTGAAAAACGTGGTGTGCAAGAAATTTGAGTCGCACAATAGAATGTGTAACGCTCTTGCTGTGCGATGGTTTAACTTATTGCATTGCCGGCGCTACTTACTGGAAACGTTGAGTGACGTCCCTAAAATGTAAGTCTAGTCGCGCTACCCACTAGAAAAGGGCGCGACCTGTACAAAAGTGACGCGACTAACACTACTACATTGAAACTTTTCATGCTTTGCCCTATTATGTGCTTCCTGCACTTCTACCAAACGCTGTCTTCTCGTCTTCCTATTCGTTTCTCTACTTTGTATCTTCTTTTACTTTCTTCTTGCTCCTATCTCAGAGGTTAGCTCACAAACACATTGAAAATTTTATGCTATATATGACTAAAACAAAAATTAACTAAAAATTGAACTAAATGCAAGGCTCGATAAATGAAAACGTACTATTGTGGGTTGCATCCCACACAACGCTTAAGTTAATTGTCGGTTAGCTCGACACTCTGGTTGAGGAGTTTAGGGTCCTTGGTTGCACTATTTGCACCTTGGTCTTTTTTATATTTTCCCTCTTTCTTGGTTACTTTCTCTTCTTGGATATCATGCGAACCTTTTTCATTAGGCTTTATCCCTTTGGACTATGCCTTTACGCTCTTTCCCCAGGTATCTGTTTTCTCCTTGACTACAAACACTTTATTTTGAGATTTCTCCATTATTGATTCTTGAAATTGTGGATCGGGTTGATACGTTGTTGATGTTAACTTAACACTGAAGTTCTAACAGCAGTTTGTGTTCGCTGTTAGTTCGACGATGTTACTTTAACAGCAGACCAGAGTAACAGTTTGCAGCGGAATAAACAAACACGAATTTAAGAAGTGAATATAGGATTATATTAACTTCCGAGCCGTAGGCAAAATACCACAAGGGTTTAACAAAGGCGTTCTCACAACTCTCAAGCTCCTCACTCTCGAATT
This sequence comes from Linaria vulgaris, assembly GCA_948329865.1. Taxonomy (NCBI): domain Eukaryota; kingdom Viridiplantae; phylum Streptophyta; class Magnoliopsida; order Lamiales; family Plantaginaceae; genus Linaria; species Linaria vulgaris. The sequence continues at coordinate 53,028,732 of OX415249.1, read as the reverse complement.
GTTCAAACTAAGCAAAGCACACAAGAGTTGCTTCGACTATCTCTAAAAGCTCCTCACTCTTAGATCTATTCTAACAACTTAAAAACTTTGCTAAAGCAAGACAACACTCAACAACTGTAAATTAATCTCTCGGATTGATTAGCTCTTGTCTTGTTGTTTGTCTTGATGTACTTCACACCTATATATAGGTTCTTGATCTTCGACTTCAAGGTGTGTTGTACACGGTTGGTAATTCTCTTTGTTTCCTTCTCGAACTCCTTTTCCTTGTTCTCGCAGTCCTTCTTGAATAAAAGTTCCTTCGCCAGTGATCTAGCTAAGGAAAGACTCCTTCTTCAATACAGGACTTTCCCTTGGAAGCTTTCCTAGTCGCACTAGACTTCTTCTTTCCTTTTATAAGCCGTTTGCTTTAATTAAGGAAACTTCTCATCTTGGAAACTTTGAGCGTCTAACCTAATGCAAGTTTGTTTCCTGAATAATAATCAAAGACAACTACAACTGTGGAACTCAGTTAGTTAAGTGAATAAGGCAAAACAATAATAATAATAATAACTAGATTGTAAAACAGTTTCTGGACGTGCAATGTTACTCTAACATTGAAAATCTCAATGTTATCCTAACATCCAGAAAACTTGCACTTTCAATCTCCCCCTTTTTGCCTTAATCACAAAACCTAAGAAACAGTTCTTATCAGATCAAATTATTCAGAAAAACTTCATTATATCATAACAATGAAAAACTAAGTACTCTCCCCCTGAATATCAGAAGGGACTAATCCAATGTTATTCTAACACTGATACTCTCGATGTTATAACATCCAGCTTTATCAATGTTGGTTTAACATCAGAAAGTTAACACCTGCAAAACAGAGTTAGTACCATTAATCACAGTTCAATAATAGCATAAGCAGAAACACTAAGTACCCAAAATTAAAAAGTACTTAATTACAGTCCATACTAGCAGCAAGGAACAGACTCCTTGATCAGAATAAAAAGAAAACAATTGTTCAAAAGGCATTAGAAACAGAAACTAAAAAACTTGCAGGAAATTTTGAAATTTGATCTACTCTCCCCCTTTTTGTGAGGAAGGCAGATCCTTCAAGTGTTTCCTCAAGCTGTCCAATTCCTGCAGTCTGACTTGCTTGTCAGCTATTTCCCTCTGGGTGTCCTTGTACTCCCTATCCAGCCAGACCAAGGTTTCCTCAACAAAAGCATCTGCAATCACAGAGCAGCTGTCACCACTGCTCACTGGAACTGAAGAAGCAGCAAACTTGTGTGTCTTCTTCTTCTTCTTCTTCCTGCTGGGACCAGCTTCTCCTTGAGGGTTCCAAGGCAAATCCTGGATCCTCACATTAGTGAAGTAGCTCCTAGTGATTGACATTACAGCCTTGTTGCTGATCCATCCTTCAGTCTTCTTGGTTTTGAAGCCTTGCTTCACCAATAGGCATGAGATCAGAGAGGGATAGGGAAGGATTCCTTTGGGCTTTGTAGTGACTTCCTTCATGTGTCTCAGCACTTTTTCACCAATGTTTACACTCAGTCCATTCTTCAGCTTGTACACCAACTTTGCTGACTCTTTTGTCATCACAATAGTGTTGGAAGAAGGAAGCCAATTGTAAGTGCTGATTTTGTGAAGGATGGCACTAAGAGAAGTCAGTCTGGTTGTGGGAAAGCTCTCTCTCCATTGCCTAGTGAGACCACCTGTAAGATCAGTGATGATCTCCTCCATAGTAGGATCCTCAGACTCTTCAGGATCAGGAAGCCCCCAAGCCTCATGGATCATGGCAGGAGTGATGTCATAGATCTTCTTCCTAACCCAAGCCTTCCCATACTTAGGAGAATCCAGGTTGATCACCCACTCAGAGAGATTCATGTAGAACTCTCTTACTACATCAGGAACATATGCAGACAGATTCTGCACAGAGCCCAAGACTCCTCTAGCCTCAAGCAACTCAAACACCCTGTTTTCTTTGAAAATACCCTCCTCAATAGCCCTTTCCTTGTGGATTACCCTGGCTTGGTATGCCTCCCATTGCTCCTCAGCATCAGGAGACACATAGAAGTCAGAGTAAGCTTCATGTGGATACTCTTTCATCATCAGATCAGTAAACTGATCATCATCTGATGTTAGAGTAACATCAGCTTCCTCTGGCTCATCAGCCACAAGCTCTTCTTCCTCAACTTCCTCTTCCTCTTCCTCCTCAACCTCTTCTTCTTCTTTTTCTTCTTCTGACTCATCCTCAGAAGACTCAGCCATCACCTCCTTACCCTTCCTCTTCCTGGCAGCATTTGCAAGGACAGCCAAGGAAAGGTTTTCATCCTCATCCTCTTCTTCTCCTTCAACCTCAGCTGGTTGATCACTCACAACAGCTTGGTTACCTTCAGTAGTAACCCCATTATTTACACCAAGATTGCCATCAGCAGCAATCTCCTCAGACAAATCCTCATCATGCTCACCAGTAGCATGTCCACTCTCCTCATCAGCAGCAAGCTCATCATCATTAGCCTCATTAGGCTCAACAGAACTAGCCACAGTTGGCTCCACCACTTCCTCAACCACATTAGCCTCAGCTGGCTCAATCACAGCACTACCCAACCCAATCACAGGGGCCTCATTCTCCCCCTCAATACCAACATCAACATCAGCAAGTATACTCGGAGTAGGGTTAGCCATTGTTACCTCGATTTCAGGATTGGTGGGAGCAAGGGCTTGCTCGACAGCATCTGATGTTGAACCAACATCTTTCTTTGAAATATTTTTGCCCTTGCGCCGTTGAGTGGTAGCTTTCCTCTTTGGAGAGGCGGCGACTGTGGTTTCAGCGGCGGTGCGTCTGGTACTGCGTCGTGGCGCTCGCTCGATTTGCGCAGCTGCTTCTGCAAGAGCATCAATATTGGACCTGCGTGCCATTGTTAGAGTAACTTTGAGATAAAAGATTGAAGATTTTGAAAATTTAGAGAGTAATTTGCTTTGCACAATTGTTAGCGTTAGAATGAAGAAAAAATTAGGGCAAATTATATATATGATTCAGATGAAGAGCATGGAATAGTGGTGTTGTAACATGTTACCATAATAATCTGACCACTATCACACGTCCCCTACATGTTGTTCTTACCACGTGTCAGTGTTAGGTTAACACGTAACCAGAGCAGTCTTCGTTCCTGAAAACTTATAAGTTACAATGTTACAATGTTGGACTAACATTGGCAAGTTAACATCAGGGAGGGAAGTTGGAGGTGCAGGGCTTCATCCAAAGTAGCATCATCTTGTGAGAGCGTGAGATATTCCTGTACTAATCTGAAGCTTCAACCACGTACACAGGTACAATGACAAAGCTTAAGATCATCAGTATAAGCAAGTGACAAATCAAACAGGGAAAAACACAGAGGATATACTTATCCAGGGAAAGGATTTTCCCACAGCAAGAAGATCACAAAACATAGTGCTTTTACCTGTAGCTGGTCACCCAAGAAGTATGCCTCAACACAAGATACTTAACTACTCCCCCTAAGCCCAAACCGACAAAAGGAAATATGCAGAACTAGAATGAATGCAACCATGTTAGATTAACATTTGAGAGATGGTAACCACATACAAACCGCCTTGGTAACTGGGATCAGGACATATCAATTTATCTTTAACCTTCACTATTTTTAGAAACTCTTTTGAATAAAAAAACTGATGAATGTTAAAGGACAGTCTCATCACTGAATGTGGGCAGCACAGGACTCCACACACCCCAGCAACTTAGCTATCAGCTACAGATCAGGCAAGTACAAAGAAATTGAATGAAGACAACACTTTTATCAAATATTTCTCCACCCCAACTCCTCATGCATACTTGTTTACTAACCTGTTTATCAAGGAAATACTAAGTAATCAATGCTACTGAATGCACACAGTCTAAACTTTATACACCCCATTAGGAAAGATCACTATCATGTAAAAACCTTGGCCATAGACAAAAATATGAAAATAAGCACAACTGAATGACAATGAGGCCTTCAACATCATGTACCCCAGCTTCTCTTCATACCTTGTCAAACCTAACATGGATAAGTCACAATTGAATAGCATCAGAGTAGTGAGCTCTGTGTATCCCAGCTTCTCCCATGATGTTAGGTTAACATTCACAGACTAACATCAAAGTTATTTCTTTCCAAACCTCTTGATATGTACCTGTTCACCAATCACCTTAGCTATTCATACAGGTCAACCACACAACCAACAGTTTCTCTAACAAAGATGTAATATGCAAGAAAGAAGAATGCAAAAAAGGAACATAAAAGAATTACAGCTACACCACAACCAATAACCAATGCTAGACAGTGGTGTTATGTCAACACTGGTGAACTAACATCTCTAAACAATGCACATGCCAAGAGAGTTCCTCAGACTGAAGAACCTCTCAGTATCTAATGGTTTAGTGAACATATCAGCAAGCTGATTGTTAGTTTCTATATGTTCAATGTCAATAAGCTTGTCTTCTACCATGTTTCTCAGAAAGTGATGCCTAATGTCTATATGTTTTGTCCTAGAATGCTGAACAGGATTCTTAGAGATGCTTATAGCACTAAGGTTATCACAAAACATAAGTAAGGTATCACTATCCAACCCATAGTCCAGTAGCATATGTTTGAGCCATACCAACTGGGTGACACAACTACCTGCTGCAATGTATTCAGCCTCAGCAGTGGATAGTGACACACAGTTTTGCTTTCTACTGTACCATGAGACCAAGTTGTTCCCCAGATAAAAACATCCTCCACTTGTAGACTTCCTGTCATCAGTATCACCTGCCCAATCTGAGTCACTGAAACCTACAAGATTTGTGTTAGTATCATAAGAGTACCATATGCCAAGGGCCAAAGTGCCAGATATGTATCTAAGTATTCTCTTCACAGCAATCAGATGTGACTACTTTGGACATGCCTGGTACCTTGCACATACACACACAGAGAACATAATATCAGGTCTTGAAGCAGACAAGTATAACAAGCTTCCTATCATTGAACGGTACAATGTTGGATCAACATTGACACCAGTATCATCCCTGGCCATCTTCACTGCAGATGCCATGGGAGTCTTACAAGGCTTTAAATCTGCTAATTCAAACCTTTTTACCAAATTCTTTGCATACTTTTCCTGACAAAGGAATATGCCAGTACCTGTTTGTTTCACTTGAAGACCAAGGAAGAAATTCAATTCTCCCATCATACTCATTTCAAACTGCCCTGTCATTGATTAAACAAACTTTTCTAACATAGAATTGTTAGTTGAGCCAAACACAATATCATCAACATAGATTTGAGCAATACAGATATGAGAATCTTTCTTTAAAACAAACAGAGTTCTATCTCCTCCACCTCTAACAAAACCAAGACTTAATAGAAATTCTGTAAGCCTTTCATACCATGCTCTAGGTGCTTGTTTAAGACCATAAAGGGCTTTTTCAAGCTTGTACACATGGTTTGGATACTTAGGATCTGTGAATCCCTTAGGCTGTTCAACATATACTTCCTTATCAATCAGCCCATTAAGAAAAGCACCCTTAACATCCATTTGGTATAGTTTTATCTTAAGACAGCATGCAATGGCTAAGAGTAATCTAATAGATTCTATCCTAGCAACTGGAGCAAAAGTCTCATCAAAATCTACACCTTCAACCTGAGTGTATCCCTGAGCAACCAGTCTAGCTTTGTTCCTAACTATGACTCCTTCCTCATTACTTTTGTTTTTAAAGATCCATTTAGTTTCTATTACATTTACACTAGGTGGTCTAGGTACCAACTTCCAAACACAGTTCTTAGTAAACTGTAATAGTTCATCCTGCATGGCATTAATCCAAAAGTTATCAAGAAGGGCTTCAGTCACATTCTTAGGTTCAATAGAGGAAACAAAACATGAGGCATTGTCAACAGTACAAGTGAAATTCATGCAGACACACATCTTGACCATATCACTATAGTCAATTCTTTCTTTGTTGCGTGTCCTTACCGGTTCAGTGATCTCACCTATTACCTGTGATGCTGGATGGTCTTTCTGAATCCTAGTTGGAGGGTCCCTTCTAGATCCAGTGACAGCTTCAACTTCAGAGTCAGAATCTTCTGCTGTTAGTCTAACATCAGATCTAGCTGGTGTTAGTCTAACATTGGGTTCTGTCTCCTGTTCTGCATTTCCAGCTTCATGGTCCAATGTTGGAGTACCATTGGAAGGAGTAACATCATCAATCTCCACTGTTGGTTCAACATTGGAGACATTAATATTACCAGTACCTGGGCAAGATAGCTTAGGTAAGCCTCTTACAGCATCAACTTTTTGCAATTTCTCAAGGTTCATGTAGTGAACATGTCCAAGTTTCCTATGCCATATAGATCCTTCATCTATTTTAGCATGGAAACACTCTGCTTCCTCTTGAGCTAGGTAGCAGTTGTCCTTGGACCGAGTACCTGTCATAACAAGTACATTATCACTATCATAAACATCACAAGATGAACTGTCAAATGTAACCAGCAAGTCATCATCACATAGTTGACTGATGCTGATTAAGTTTGCCTGTAGCCCATCAACCAACAACACATCCTTCAGGGGTGGAAATCCATCAACATTCAGTGTCCCCTTTCCAATGATTTTCCCTTTTGTACCACCACCATAGGTCACAGTGCCAGTACTCAAGGAAACCATATTCACAAGATTGTCAATGTTGCCTGTCATGTGTCTTGAGCATCCACTGTCGAAGTACCACTTACCTGAAAGGTTAGAATACACAGCAGAGAAAACAACATTGCAAACAACTTTAATCTTAGGGGTCTTAACTTTTTCTACCCAAGTTCTACCTTTCTGTCCTGAACCTAATGTTGGTCTAACATCAGAAACTGCTGTTGTTCTAACATTGGGTTCAGTAACTGTTTTCTTACCACATTCTCTTATAAATTTTCTACAGAATGGTTTTATGTGGCCTGGTTGGTAACAGTATTGACAGATAAAAGTAGGTTTACTTCTCACAGTGTTGATGGTACCTAAACTCTTAGAATCAGATTCTTTAACAAAGCTAGAAGATAGATAGGCAGAATTTACAATAGAAGAGGAAGGTTTCTCAACAAATCCCAGACCACATGAACCTGAATTTCCCATGCTTAGTACCTCATCAAGTTTGGAAGTACCTGCATTCCATTTAGCTATGATCTGTGTGTCTTTCTTGAGTTTATCCTTTACCTTTTTCAACTCAGCTTCAGCTTTGTCAAGATCTCTTTCATAGAGTTTCAACATGTTTTTCAGACACTCGATGTCATGAGTCAGTGCTTTGTTCTTCTTTATGAGTTTCACATTCTCTCTCTCAAGCCTGAGGAATGTTGTGTGCAGATCATCAAGAATCTCCTCCTGGGATAATTCTTCTTCTTGGGAGTACTCTTCTTCTAGATCAACTGTACCATGAAAACAGTCAAAGTTAGTATCATCACAATCAGAGAGTTCATCAGAGATAACCTGGGAATCATTGCTGTTCCAGTCTCCAAAAAAGATTTCCTGCTTTGCTGTTGGTTCACCAATGTTAGAGTAACATTGTGATCCTAGGCAATTTCTGGAGTCTTCATTGGTCCAGGTGATCCTTGTGCATAGCGCAGCAGTTTTGATTTCCTCTGAGTGTTCTTCGGTACTTGTTCCAGATTCAAAATCATCTTCATTGAAGTCATCTACACAAACCCAATGAGAATTCCCTCTTGTTCTGAGGGTGTTAGCACATTCATGTTTATAGTGACCATACCCCTTACATTCATAGCACTGAACATCCTTTAATTTTTCTACATCTTGAGGTGTGCTCTTAGATGCCATGTACTTAACAAATTTAGGGGGCAATTTCTTGTAACCGGGGCCATCATTACCAGTTAGTTTTTCTTTCTGTTTACCTTTGAAACCTAATTTACTAAACTTTTTGGTAATATTGCCATAGTTAGAAGAGTTCAACTCATATTCATCCTCATCACTACCTGCAGAATCTGAACTAGTTCCAAGAAGGGCTAAAGCTAATTGCTTGCTAGACTTTCCTAGGAATTCTAATTCAAATTCTTTCATAGTGTTCATCAAGGTCTGGAAACTCATGTTGGCAAGATCTTTAGACTCATTCATAGCAATTCTTTTGACTGTAAACTTAGAAGATAGTGTTCTAAAGGCTTTATACACCATGGTCTGATTAGGAATCACAAAACCTAAGTTCTGACATTGATTAGATATATCAAGAAGTTTCTCAAAATAACTATCAATAGTTTCCTCTTCTCCCATCTCAATCTTCTCAAAGTCTCTCAAAAGTTTCCTATACTTAGAATCCCTCACAGCCACATCACCCTCACAATGTAACTCAAGTGTTTCCCATGCAGCTTTAGCAGTATCACAAGTTTGAACAAGTTTAAACATATGATTACCTATCCAGCTAAAAATAGCATTGAGAGCCTTCTCATTGTAGTTGTAGAGAGCAATTTCAGCGGCTGTCCATTGTCCCCTTGGCTTTGGCACCAGGTCAGCATCTCCATCTCTTGGCAGATAAGGGATGGTATAGCCTTCTAGTACAGCTTCCCAAGCTTTGAGGTCGATGGATTTGATGTGGACTCTGAGTCTGATCTTCCAGTAGGCAAAGTTGTTGGGACCTTCCAATACTGGCAACCTGCTGGTATTGGGGTTGGAGCTGTCCATCTTGTTGTATCAACGCCAAACACCGGTGAAGTTGGTGCTTGGCTCTGATACCAATTGAAATTGTGGATCGGGTTGATACGTTGTTGATGTTAACTTAACACTGAAGTTCTAACAGCAGTTTGTGTTCGCTGTTAGTTCGACGATGTTACTTTAACAGCAGACCAGAGTAACAGTTTGCAGCGGAATAAACAAACACGAATTTAAGAAGTGAATATAGGATTATATTAACTTCCGAGCCGTAGGCAAAATACCACAAGGGTTTAACAAAGGCGTTCTCACAACTCTCAAGCTCCTCACTCTCGAATTGTTCAAACTAAGCAAAGCACACAAGAGTTGCTTCGACTATCTCTAAAAGCTCCTCACTCTTAGATCTATTCTAACAACTTAAAAACTTTGCTAAAGCAAGACAACACTCAACAACTGTAAATTAATCTCTCGGATTGATTAGCTCTTGTCTTGTTGTTTGTCTTGATGTACTTCACACCTATATATAGGTTCTTGATCTTCGACTTCAAGGTGTGTTGTACACGGTTGGTAATTCTCTTTGTTTCCTTCTCGAACTCCTCTTCCTTGTTCTCGCAGTCCTTCTTGAATAAAAGTTCTTTCGCCAGTGATCTAGCTAAGGAAAGACTCCTTCTTCAATACAGGACTTTCCCTTGGAAGCTTTCCTAGTCGCACTAGACTTCTTCTTTCCTTTTATAAGCCGTTTGCTTTAATTAAGGAAACTTCTCATCTTGGAAACTTTGAGCGTCCAACCTAATGCAAGTTTGTTTCCTGAATAATAATCAAAGACAACTACAACTGTGGAACTCAGTTAGTTAAGTGAATAAGGCAAAACAATAATAATAATAATAACTAGATTGTAAAACAGTTTCTGGACGTGCAATGTTACTCTAACATTGAAAATCTCAATGTTATCCTAACATCCAGAAAACTTGCACTTTCAATTCTAATCTATCCATGGCTTTGTAGCTCGAGATGTCAACCAATGAATTCTAATATGCGGGCTTCTTACTCAACGCATCTAGAATGTACTGATTTATTGAATTAAGACCCAAATAAAATGCTTTCATATATTGCACATCATCGAGCCAGTTTGTGACGTTGATCTAAGTCTATATTTTTCCCAAGCATCGACTATGCCTTCCCTAATGCTCTTCATTGCATTCCTAGCTTCACTTATTGTTGCTCCACGTTTTTGACAAAAAGTGAGCAGTCTCTCCCGAGGAGTTTTTATGACTAGTTTGCTAGTGAAATTTTGTTAGAATATTTTCTTAACTTCATCCTATCCCATATCGTTATTGATATTTTTGGTGTACCACTTACGGGCCTCTTCTGACAATGAAAAAGGAAAAATTCCTCAAATTTTGTACTTTGAAGTAGCGATACATGTCCTCAAATTCTTCCAAATGGTGCATTGGATCTTTGTAAGATTCCCCTCTGAAGGTGTTCTTTGTCAACATGTACACCAATTCCGGATTTGGCTTTACTACCTCGACAATGGTTAGTTTTCGAGTAGTTTTCTTCATTAGTGGGTTATCAGCTTGTGTTTCTCCCTTTGTGTTGAGGATTTGTTATTTTGCCTCCGAGGTGGATCAATAATTGAGTCTCCATTCACTTTGTCACCAATATCTCCAAAAATTATCTTCTTTTCCCATGCCGGCAGAACTGGTCTCTTTCCAACCCTATCAGTTGCCATTCCTACAGAAACAAAAGAATGATGTATTAATGCTGTAACATATAAGCTTGATGATCAAACACAAAAATATAGTTACTCCACGACAACTGCGCCAAAAATATGATGGGAACTTTGGTGTAGCAAACAAAGAATATGAAGTTAACAAATCAATTGTTACACCTAGATTCCTATTCTCGCAAGTGCACGAAGCAAGTAACAACAAAATGGTAAGTATAGTTACGAACCAAGTGTCGTATCCCAAGAGAGTGGTGGATAAATGCTTAAATCACTTAAATGCAGAAAACTAATGGTTGTCAAGATTATACACAAAACTATTAATATCGTTTTATGAAAACAATTTTGAATGCAGAAGAACTCTAAACTAATATTCATTGAAAACAATGACAATGATTTGGATGCAAAGAGAATGAATTAAACTAACTAAAGATGAATGCAAGAACGATTTTTATTAATTAACTAAGAACGAATGCTAAGAACTAATCTAACTAATAAAATAAAGTAAATAAAACATAATTTAAGAAGATTGATTAGTCGAATGCTTAAGTTGCAAACAACAGATTAAAAGATTGTTTGGAGGGTGGGTTTCACAACTGATTTAACCATAGTAGTTCATAGACAAACAACCTATATTTACTTGAGATACTTGATCATAGTGTGAAGCTCGTATGTCTAATAGATCCGCGACCTATAGCTGGACCTATCATAACTATGGAGTCTTTGACTCTCTAATAACCTACCCGTTAGCGGGTTCACCACAATTGCTAGTTGTTATAGTAGAGATATCAAATCTGCGATCCAATGAACTCATCTGAATCTTGTTAACATAAACGTGTATAACCAAGATTGATCGAGTGTGATATAGGGGTTGTGCGTCAGTTGTTTTAGCATGCCAAAGTCACAAATCACATGTATATATAACTAGCTTAACATCTATATAGGGATAATGCACCCGTTATTCTAGCGAGTGTAAGGATAGTCACATAGCTTACATAACTATTAATTCTTGACATACCATCTCATCAAACACACATCAAACAAAATAAATAAACATATTCACAAATAAGAGTTACTGCCCTACTCTAAACAACGAGCAAGTTAGCTCCTCAGGGTCATTATGAGTTCAACAGTCAACAAAGGATAAAATAACAAAAACAAAGTAAAAATATAGAGAAAAGCCTCTCAGATCCGGAGGAATGTTGACTCTTTGGCTATCTTCTCGACTTCTACATGATATCTTCTTTTCTACAAACTGTCAACTCTAAACAATGAAAACCAATTATCTATAATAGAACTTTGATGTTTTTTCTCTCTATAAACAATTGTAAGCAGTTGTGAGTTATTGTAAGCAGTTTATGAGTGTATGTTTTGAGCGCTGGTATTCCTCCCCTATATACAGAAAAGTATTGATGCCCTAATTTCATGCACAACTGCAACCAAATGAGTAGGAAAAGACATATATGTCCCTAAGTCACGGGGCCAAATACGCCGCGCTACTACCAGCGCAGCTTGTACTGCCTTTCTACCTCATCTCGTCACTCATTCTTTCTCCTATGTGAGGTTATGCTTCCTTCTGTTGCTTGCGCTACATTCTACTTTAGGTGCATCGTTGTGCAACTCCCTCCATGTCGCGCCGCTCTTTCCTCAACATGGGCCGACTTTTGGATTTCTTCACGGTTGCAATTAGGGTTTGCATCCTTTGCATAGCACCATGGCCCTTGCAGTAGCGTCGGGACGCCATGTTTCCATGAACATCCATTTTGTGCTCTTTTCGCTCTGTTTTGTCATGACTCGATAAAATCCTAAGGAAACAAGAAAAAAATACTAAAACCAATAAATATGCACCAAGAATTATAAAAAAGCACAAGTAAATGAGTACTATAATGACGCTAAATATAAGCTCAACAGTAGCTCACTCCCAGGCCTACCATGAGGTGGAAGGAATTGAGGAAGTGTAATATGAGTTGGAGAGTGCCATGGTGGTCCTGAAAAAAGATGAAGCAATCGCCAGCGAGGCTGAGGATTGGCAGTGGGGTTCTGCGCCTACTGGCTCAAGCAGCTCAAAACTTTCCAGACTCAATAGCTCGGACAAACGAAGCAATAAGAATTTTTATAAAGAGGATGAAGAGATACATGGACAGGGCGCGGAGACCCCGAAAGGGGTGACAACATGGCAAGAAGACCCCGTTATCGAACACATCGAATCTGTTTCGACACATTCCATGATCCACTTAACGAGGGACAAGAGAAAATAAAATTGGGTTGGCACGGAGGTATTGAAGAACTAGTTGATGTGGTCGTATGCTTTGGCCAGGTTAATTTTAATAGCTAAGATGCCCATATTTCCGCGACGACGATTGTTGATGGTGTGGAGTAGCTCTTGGGTAGTCAAAACAGTTTCAGAGATACGACATTGGCATACAAAAGCGTTCTGATACGCGGACATGATGAATCCATGACCGGGCATGGACATGCAACCAATAACTTTAAGATTATTTCGTAGCTGACGTCACAAAGGCTAACATGACGAAAGTAAGTGGGCAGTTGGGGTTGTTCACCCTTGCGGATGAGGATGATGGTTGTTTCATTGATTTCTAGGGGCATGTGCCCATTCTGGTGAAGAGGTTGTTAACTCATGTTTTGATGTGAGGTTCAAGTTGGCCCTAGTAGTGTTGGAAGAAGTGTCCATTCAGGCCCCATGAGCCTTAATGGGTCTGATGGTGAAGGTCTTTGTGCGCATTTGAGTATCGTCCACAGTCTGGGTGAGGAGACATCAATTAGTCTGATCACGGACAAAAATGGGTTTTTCGTGATAGTTGTGGGACCAGATGTCAAAGGAGAAGTAACAAGCTAAAAGAAGTGGTAAGATTCGACAAGTATATCACATAGCAATGCGAATGCCCTGGATTAGTTCAGTTGAGAGGCGATGGCCTCGCATAGGGATTATTCTGCGAGGAAGGTTTGGGGCACCAGATTAGTAATTAGTTGGGGCAAATTATTAACCAGTGCAAAGTTAAGAGAACGAAGTTAAGAGTAGAGATTACTGTATTTTGTTCTCTTCTATATCCCGAAGCAACGTCAAACCGTCTGCTATTGGCTGAAATGGGTGCTCCGTGCTGGGAAGATTAAGAGAGTGATCAGAAGTGTGGGTAACAAGGTGCCGAACTTGGGTTGAAGGAAATGAGTTAACCTAGCAAAGGTTAGCAACAAAATGATCCAGTTATTCATAGATGAAAACTTGACCGATCTAACGATTCTTCCAGGTGAATAGATGTCCAAAAAATCCAATATTAGAAAGTCCACTAAATTCAATAGAAAAACGAAAGCAGGTGATGGATGACCAAGTTTTAGGGTGACCCCCTTGCTTTTCGTGTTGGTGTAGTATAGTGTTAAAATCCCCAACTAATAACGAAGGCAGAGTAATAGTATTTGCATAAGACATAAGGGAATCCCATACTTGGTCTCGTGTTTGGCAATGTGAGGTGTGTTGTAGGGTGCACTAAGCCTGAAGGCCTAGTTAACGTGGAACGTCGCCTCCATTTGCATAGATTGAGAGTCATTCGTTAGTGTCTACAAAATCACTTATTGCTTGTGAGAAAAAATATAATCATCTAGAAAAGCCCGTGGGGAGGAGGGGATCATTATCCGGGCATCAAATGCAAAGTAGCTAACTATACCGACTGCTCGTTCCCCACATCGGCGGATCTCTAACAATTAGAATGGTCATATTATGCTAACGGATGAGTGCTTAGACATCAGGCAGGAAGTCCAGCTCTTTGCCCTCGCCTCTACATAGGTAAGTTCAGGGGAGGTGTATCAAGAAAGGCGGAGCCGTTGGCGAGGATGTGGTGAGGCTGGTCTAGTAGTATGCTTTCTAAAGATGAACCTTAGGAGGTGGATTAGAATAATAAAAACATGTATCAATACATCTGCATGAGGGAACACAAGGGGAGATGGTTCATTGGGTGAACAGAGGCATAAGGGAGGATTATGATGTACCTCGACGCCCAAGAATGGGCCAAGAAGAGGCATGGCTAGCGCCAATTTGGGGATATGATTTTGTAAAGTGAAGGAGGCCAACGCAATCGGGCGGGTTGTCCATGGTGGTATGAGTAGTGGGGCTATAGGTTCATCCTGAGTTGGAACCAGATGCGTGGAAGTGGTCAACCTCATTCGCTTGTAGTAGCGCTAGATAAGCTCATTAGCACCGTTCCTGAGCAGTTGAGCTCTCGCTAGGATCCAAGGATGAGGTGTATTCAATGAAATGGCTGAGATCCTGGAGCATCGGTTGAGACGATGATGGGCCGTCTTGTAGTTACTTGGGCCCACGCTTCTTTTGGGCTAGATATCTCCTGAATGGATTTGTTGGAACGCAATTTCTGTTACATGAAGCCCTCATTGGACTGGGAGGAGATGTTGGATGAGTGAGTTAGAGGTGCTGGTACCGTGGCAAGGGAGGGGAGCTAAATGGCAGCGGATGCTGGTGGTGCGACTACGGGTGGTACGGATGGTGGTGGTGTGCCAACAGGGAAAGTGGTAGGAGGCATATGTGGTGTTGGTTGTGTAGTGGTGATAAGACGCCGGTGGGGGAAAACATAAGCGATGGTGGTTAGATTGTTGGTAAGGAGATAGGAAGTGACGTTGTAAGAGGTAATGGAGGGGTGGTTGCGCAGGTGGCAGGCAGTGGAGACTGAGGGCGCGGTAGTCGGTTCAGGTTGGGGGAAAATATGAGAGGGACTTTTATAAAGCTTGGGGCGGGGGTGTTCCGGTAGGGTGGGGGGTGGCTGCCTACGGGCAGGAGTTAGAGATTTTTCCACCATTTGGTGTCCCGATGGCCACATATCACCTGAGGGTGACACGTGACATGGCTATCCAGGTCCAATGTGGTGCCATGTGAGACATTGTTGTGTATGTGGAAAAATAATCTTCCACGTCATGCTTCCACGTGTCATCCTCAACACCACATGTTATGACATTATCTGAAGTTGGTGATCGGATAGAGAAACCTGATGGCGCATAGTGTTTTCATTAATGTCGAGCTACTTTATTCACCAAACTCTATCACACCTTATAGGCAACACTAGAAGAGCTTTTGTTTCGATGGAAACTTGCACTAAGAGGAACAAAAGTTAGACTTTAATAGTTGATAACAAAGTTACCCTAATCTGGGGGAGGATACGAGCTTTGCAAAATTTTCACTAAACTCAACATAGGGTCAAGTTGGCTACATATCTCCCTGTGAAGAGAGAATCAAACTGGACGTAGTCCATTATTCAATTGTGCCCGTTGTGGGGTCATAGGAGATATCACACTTATTTGAGTAGTTGTTAGAATTGTTTTAGCCCTTAGGCTTGGTTGGATGACTCAGTAGGGTGTATATCTCGTAGATGGGGCCTTGTCAACTGTAGAGTTAACTCCAGGGGGTGTTAGTCTTGTTTAAAGATCATATATGTACCATTAGGATGCTTTTAGTCACCTAGCACCTTGAGGACTCGAAATTCCGAAGTTGAGTCATTTGCGCTACGGGATAGTCAAATCACTAGTCAAAGTTCACATTGTTGACGTGGTTGTCATATTCATCTCATACTTATTTCAATTGTCAACATACTAAAGTCTATGAAAAAGTAGATGTTAAATGGTTGATGTACTTTGTTTGATGCTCTCTTCTGTATGACGTGCTTGGAGAGGCAAACGTATAAACCTTGATTAGTTGATAGGCTCTTGTTTGACATGTTATTCTAGAGAGAGAAAGTCTCCCCAAAGTCCAAGCCTTCAAATGAAGGAATAATAGGGTATTTATAGAGGTAGGGAAGGCCATATGGTGTGGGGACCGCACCAAGAAGGCAAGAGGCAATGGAGCACTTCGGTTGTTTGACGTGCCACCACCATGACGGTTGGTTAACCAACATGGGGGAAGTTGACCAACGTGCCACGTCGATCAAGAGTCCAACACGCAACGTCGATTTGATTGATGTGGCACGTGGGTTTCCGAATCGACGTGCCCCCAAATAGGGGAACTCGTGGCTCAACGTGGCACGTCATTTAGGGCCAATATGACATGTGTGGGGCTACATTTGTTCATCCGACGTGGTCCTCATGGTGAGCCAAGTCGCCAAGTCCAAAGTGGCTCGCAATACGCCATGCTAGAGCTATCCGACGTGGCTTTCATACTTTTTTAAGGTCATGACATATTTTTAATATTGTTGAGTTGTGTGTGAATTGCCTTTTCATCCCTTTAATTCTGCGTTCTTGTGATAATTATTTTGCAGTTTTGACGCATCGTAATTATAGCACACCATAAGTCCTCTAGTTTGAGATGGGCTCGCCTTGGTGAGGGTATTTTAAAATAAAAAGGGGAAGGCATAATTACAGTTCTCATACACAAGTATTGTGGCTAGAAGCCTTTTTAATCAACCCAACACAGTGGGTGATGTCATGGACCTTCAGCAATAGGCTAGAAGGTCTTTATTGCCTAGTGGGCCTTAAGGGCAACTTAAGACCATTAGGGCTCCACTATATAAGAACAACTCTTCTACTTCCCACCTCATTTGCCTCCCTTTAGAGAGAGAAAAATTGCAAGGTTAAAAAGAGTGGTGAGCAAATATCAAGAGAAAGGGAGTTTGAGAGAAATTGTTTCACACCAATTTGAAAATGTGAGAATGCCGATTCATTTCCCCTTGACTTTCAAAACTTGTTGGGCGTGTCGTTTGTGTGCCTCGTGGCAAGTTGTTTATGGAACAACATGGGTCCACGTCGGTTAATGAACCGATGTGGTTCACGTCGGACCACCTGTGATGACGTGGTTTGCACCATGTCAGTTTGACCAACATGGCGTGTTTGATGTGCCACATCGGCGCGCTGGCCGACGTGGTACTTAGAAAAATTCGAGGGAATTTTGTTTTTGGTTTTTTTTTTTTTGAATTACCTCTTTTGTTGGGTTTATGTTATCGAGTGCATTTGTGAAATCTTTCATGCAAGTTTTGGTTAAATAGGGTACCCACGTAGCTCATGCTCAAATTATTCCCCAAAGCCAAGGTATTTTAAGGTGCCATTGAAGGTGGATAGGTGCTATAGACCAAGGATTTTACCCGAGAGGCGGACAAGATATCCTGATTCTTAGTTAACATACAACATACAAGTCATCACAACACATCTTACACTTTTAGCGCTAATGTTCTAGCTCCAAATAACACAACAACGAGTTGTTCCAATCAAACTAAACAATAAAGTTAATCCAATACAACACCAAAGAGTAACTTTAGCATAGAGAGGGCTTGAAACATCAAAATCAATACATCACCAGTCATAGTCATTCAGCTCAACTCAAAACTCTAATTACAGATCCATAAAATAAGAAAAAAAATTCTTACTATTCTCGACCTGAAGGACTTTCTCCACAATGAGGATGCTTTTGTGACGAGTTTGTTGCGCACAAATTTAGAGGGCAATAATTTGTCCTTGCAACCGTTAGTGGTGTATCAACAACGTTTTGCCAAGAAAAGTAGGCCAAGCCCAGTGTATCAACAATGCTTCATTAAAGCGTTAGTTAGGCCCAGTTCATCAACAACGCTTTTGCCCAGAAGTGTTGGTATAGGACTAGTTCACCTACGTTTTGCTCAAAGCGTGGGCTAAAGACAGAAGCGTCAACGCTTTTATATAAGCGTTGTTATTTCCTTATCTTTACCAATGCTTTTAAAAGTGTGGAGCAAAAGCGTTGTCTCTTCCTTTTTTTTTTAGTGTGTATTCTGTAAATGGGCTTGTCTTGCCATTATTTTGTCTGACTCAGGACCAATCTAGTATGGGCCTATTATGTTAGCCCATGTCATATCAAGATGTAAGTTAATTTGGACATAAATAAATAAACATTTGAGAAGTTTCAATGGTTTTCTTTTAAACATAGAAGTTTTCATGTTTGGTACTATACAAATCTGAATACTAAGTTATAGTAGTCAGGGGCGAACCTACTTATGGGTTCACCTGGGCCGAAGCCCACATAAAAAAATTACAAGCCCATGAGTATATATGTATGTATTTGTATGGGTTGAAAAAAAGCCCACAAAATTGAATCTAATGTGTAGTGGAGGAGTTTTGTAAAGTGGGGAAATGATGTAGAGCGTAGGTGTCCAAAAAGTACATATTTTCTTTCTCGTCACATATTCTCCAACAAATCACTACCTTATGCTTCAAAGATACACTCATACATATCATTCATGCAGAATGGAGCGCACTCAAAAGTGATCTTCGTCTAAATTGCACAACAAAGTCTTTAAATACTGTATTTCAATAATCAAGTTCAGTAATTAGTTATTCCACATGAAAGTACGATATCATGCATATTGTTTTGATCCAACTTCCAAATTCTACACATACACTTATTTACTGTTTAGTTATCATAAAAACTAAATTAAATTTCTAAGCATTGTAATAAGTTTTACATTAATTATGAGAGCTTGAATCGGTTCAATACATCGTGTGAGCTTCTAATGATTAGACACGAAATCATAATTTGATATTCATGATGAAATAAATCTAAAATACGATGACAGACATATCTGTTAGTAATAAACAAAACACTCTCGACGTTATAATTTACTTAAAAATATGCTTCCGCCATTGCCAAAATGCTTAACAAAAAACTCCCGAATACGAGGATTCAATCTTCTAGACTATATGATTCGTCTTGTTTTGACTCTTCCTCTTTCTATTGCAACAATTGAAAGAGAATTTTTCACATGAAGATTGTTAAGACATGCGTACGCGAATGGAACAAGAATATTTGGCAAATGATATGGTTATCTACATTGAAAGAGAACTATAAAAAAGTAAAAATATAGATTTGGTAATTGATGAATTTTATTCCATAAAACATTGAAGAGTTCAACTATGTTAATATTGGTACTTTTAGCATTTAGTAATATAAAATTTTCACGCTTATGATTTTGTATTAACAATGATTATTTCTCATTTTATATAATATATTCGCAATTTTTTACTTGAGTATAAGAATAGTCCAAGACAAAGAAAAATTCCTGGATCAGCACGGAATAATCATGTTGATGCTAATAGAATCACTCTGTAAGTCACAAAAGCAACTGCTGAGGTCTCTAGTTCATAATTATTGATTAAAGGGTCAAGATCCTGTCTGGTTCATATTGGCACGAACAGGATTATTTAATTTAAATTGTGTTACCCACGTAAAACACGTGTGCGATGCAGCCTTTTATCTAACAAAATGCACCCTTATAGAAGTTCTAAACTTATAATATAAACTTCCGTTCCGCTTGATTAGCAGATGCAGCCTTTTTCCCATACGTGGGATTAATGTGGGCCAGGTGTGTCTTTCCAAAAAGCGTTATTGAGTAATTAGCTGTAATTCAGTGTTCAATATGGGTGATGTGTAATAATTAGCTTGTCCGTTCAGTGTTTAACGAGAGTGAGACTTGGGTTAAATTATATCACGTGTTCGAAAGTTTCTGAGAGATACTCTAGTGGACCCAACTAAAGACTCACTCAAACCAGGGTTAACATGAGATAAAAAGAAAAGCACAAAAAACATGCTCTCCCACCCTCTCAATGTACAAGAATATATTCAGAGTGAATGACTCAACCTTTAGGTTGGCATAATATATATATATATATATATATATATATATATATATATATATAAGTATTTACAAGAGACTAAACCGTAATATAAATAATGACCATAATACTATAATACACCCCCTCAATCTTTACGAGGTGCAACTACGGATTGATTGGAACGAAGTTTACAAAATAAATCAGTGGACAGTCCCTTAGTAAAAATATCGGCAACTTGCAATTCGATAGGAACATGACGAACACAAAGGCCACCTTTCGATACCATCTCAAGAACAAAGTGATAATCTACATCAATATGCTTACTGCGATCATGTTGAAACGGATTAGTAGTACGATATGTAGCAGAAATACTGTCATAGAAGAGAGTGACTGGACGACGAAGAAAAAGATTTAGATCCGCAAGAAGCTGTCGAATCCAGATAGTCTCAGTGGCGGTATAAGCAACAACACGATACACTGCCTCGGTAAAGGATCGTCACACCGTCGGTTGCTTCTTCGAATGCCAGGAAATCAAGTTCTTGCCCAGAAACACCGCAAAACCCGTGATGGAACACCGACTAAGAGGACACCCTGCCCAGTCGACATCGGAATATGCGAGGACAAGATCGTGAGAGCTATCTTGATGAAGAAGCAATCCAAATTTCGAGGAACCTTGCAAATACCTGGAAATTCTTTTCACGACCTGAAGGTGAGTAGTACGAGGAGCATGCATAAACTAAGACACCATATGAACAGAATAAACAATATCTAGACGAGTCGTAGTTAAAAATTGCAAAGCCCCACCATACTACGATAACTTGTCAGATCAGCAAGAAGATCACCATCAAGAAGTGACAAAGTAAGTCTAAAAACAATCGGAGTGTGCACATGTTTGACAGTATGTAAATGAAATTTGTGAAGAAGATCATAAGCATATTTATGTTGAGATAAGAACAAATCCTGAGAAGTGCGCACAACCTAAATATCCAAAAAATAATGGAGATCCCTCAAATCCTTCATGGAAAATTTTGAAGAAACAAGAGAAATTGATTTGCTAACAAGATTACGACAACTACCAGTAAGGACTATGTCAATAACATAAAGGAGTAAAATAACAAGATGACCAATATATTTGAGAGTAAAAGTAGAGGTGTCACAACTGCTGCAAAGAAAACCAATAGATAAAAGAAAGTTGCTGAAACGAGAGAACCAAGCTCGAGGGGATTGTTTCAAACCATAAATAGACTTACGAAGACGACAAATATGATTAGGTTTAGAGGAATCAGCAAAACCTGAAGGCTGCCTCATATACACCTCTTCATGAAAGAAATCATGAATAAATACATTTTTGACGTCTAATTGACGAATAAGCCATTTAGAAGTAACACAAGGGTAAGAACTAAACGCACAGTAGTAGGCTTAACAACCAAACATAAAATGTCAAAATAGTAAATACTTGTCTGTTTGGTGGTTGCCAAAAACGACAAGTCGGGCTTTAAACCGCTCCATAGTACTATCAAAATTATATTTAATCTTATACACCCACTTACAACCAAGCACATTATAATTGTAGTTACGAGGTACCAACTCTCAAGTGTCATTTTGAATTAAGGCCTTATACTCATCATGTATGGCTTGACGCCAACGAGAATCCAGAAACGCTTGCTTATAATTAGCGGGTTCATACTCAAGAACGTCCACATTAGGATTCATTAAAGTACGAGGTTTAGCGATACCGGACTTAAAACACGTAACCATGTTGTGAGTATTGTATGGCAAAGGCGCGAAAACGACCGGGGGAGGAGACGAGACCGGATTGGACACAACACATGAATCAACCGACAATGGCAGAGTCTCTGGATTCAATGTTACCCTAACATCGGCCCTAACATCAGAAACATATCGTTCAGAAGAGACAAGGGCTGAAGTCAATTATTTCAATGTTACCCCAACATCGTCTCCAATATCAAAAATAGAAGGTAAAGTTAATGGAAGTGGTGCGTCAGGAAGCAGGGAAAAAGAACCCGAATTCGAAACAAAAGAATCTCTAACAACTCTAGAAGTGGTGACACAGGTAGGAGACCAACTTGGAAGGGCAAGAAACGGGTTGTTGACACGAGATGGCGACAAAAGGACTAATCACGGAGGCAACTATAGAGCGATCAGGAAATTATTACTCAAGAAAGACAACATGATGACTAATAAAAACTTTTACAGTGACCAGATCAAGACAATGATATCCCTTATAGTTTGAAGCATAACCAAAAAAATTGTTACGAAGAGGAAAACAAGCACAACCAAAAATTTTCAGAAAAGCATACGATGGTGGGCGGTGAAAAAGTTTAGCAAACGAACTAAACCCTTTTAAAGCGGAACTCGAAAGCCTATTAATGGTGTAACTAGCGGTATAAGAAGCATCAACCCAAAAATTGAATAACGTGCCATCTTAATAATAGAGCGATGCTTCCTTTCTGCTACACCATTTTGGGCTTGAGTTCTGGGGCAAGATTTTAAAAAAAATACCACAATCACGAAATTGTCGAAGCATATCAGCATTATCAAATTCACCCCTCCATCACTTTGATTTTTTTTAATTTTGGAGTTAAATAATTTTTTCACCATCGTTTGAAAACTTAAAAATCGTGCATAAACGTCTGACTTGAATTTCAAAGGATAAAACCAAGAAAGTCGTGAATAATCATCGACAAAACAACATGATATCGAAACATTGGTTTGATAAAACATGTGATCGCCAAACATCACTATGAATCAAATATAGGGGATACAAAGATTGATAAATCATTGTCTCAAAAAGTAAGTGATGAACTTTACCCAATTGACAAGAAACACAATCATATTTAAATTATGAAGAACAATAAATAACTTTATTTCATTATAAACTCCCTAAAACTCTAGCAGAAGTGTGACCAAGCCACGCTTGCCAAATACCACCAGACTCTTGAGTAGCTAGAAAAGCAGGTATGGACGAGTCTGGGCGTATAACTTGAGGTTGAATAGAATAGACACCATTTTTACTGGACCCCCGAAGAAGAACCTCCCCCGTTGTCTTTTCCTTAAAATAAATAGAATTGACATCAAAACACGCAAAGCAATTGTTATCACGGCGAATCTTATGAGCAGACATCAAATTATGTTTTAGTTTAGGGACATGGCACACGTCGGACAACATAAGAGGATGGACACGAGAATAAATATTTAAGTTACTCATTTTTTTAATCGGGAGAATGGCACCATCACCAACTACAACAAAACGCGACCTAGTATAAACGACTATATTTGAAAGCTTACCATCCTGAGAGGTTATGTGAGACGCAGCTGCAGAATCTGGATACCAAACAAAGTCGTTTGTTTCCCCACCAACAGACATAGCAGTGAAAGCACGTGTGACACCATCATAAGAAGGAGGAACAAAATTGGGATTGAAACCAACAAAGACCACAAGTATCAGAAGAGGGCGTAGAGCCTAAAATGCCACTAGATATATTATTTCCTGCTGAAGACAAATTATTAGTAACAGAGAAAGGGCGATGAATCTGTGAGTATGACAAGTTCGAATAAGAAATCATACCACTCACACGAAGTCTAGAAGGTTGCATGCTCCCCGATTTACTCTGTGGTGAACCGCTATAGACGCGGTAACTTTACCTCGACCGCGACCATGACCACCCTTGTTCTCACCATGATTTCATCCACCCTCTAAACCACGAGAAGACGACGACTGAGAGAAACAAGTGGAGTTGGATTAAACCGTAACAAAAGCTTGCTGATGTGAATCGTCCTCATCCAACATGCTGGAAGAACGAAGGTGCTGCTCATGCAATAACAATTTGGGACGCAAATCATCCAAAGTGAGGGCAAAGGGGAATTGGAGAAGAGTGGTGACAAGATTATTATATGTCTGATCTAACCCAAATAAAGTGTATTGGACCAGATCATGCTACAAAACAGGACACTGAATAAGAACCAAAGAATCTGCCAAAATGTTAATCTCACACAAATACACATCCATGGACTGTTGTTCTCCCTTTTTAATGTGTGTCAAACGACTTTTCAATTCCATGGAGTGACCCATACTAGCATGCATAAAACGGGATCTCAACGTATTCCAAACTTCAAGCGAGGTGCTCAATTTATGGACATCAGTTAAAACATCACGAGATAACGTAGCAAATAACCAAGATATAACATGTTGATCAATCACTATGTATTAAAAAAATCGAGGATTCGGAACTAAATTACCATGTTCATCGAGAATAGTGGACGACAGAACATGGATGGTTCCTTCAATGATGCCTAGTAACTGATGAAAAAGTAGAAGACAAGTGAATTAAGTCTTCCCGGAACAAGTTGAACGGTCACGAGGTCTGTGACGTTCGACGCTGACAGGTGTGGAGAGAATGGAGGCATAAGGGGAAATAGAAAACTGTTAGCGGTGTTGGAGAGCGGCTGTTAAAAACCCGGCAGAAAACACGGGGCTGCCCGAGACGATGATTCAGAGCCAAAAGGGCTTGAAGCTGGGTACAGATATGTGGCAGCAGAAAAGAAAATGAACAACGACGTTGGGACGGTGGATTGTGATGGAAAGGATTTTGACGGGAGCAACATACCAGGAAGGGAAAACCCTGAAGAAGGCAATGATGTGGTGTTGGACAGCAACGACACCAGCGGCTCTTCGAGGGAAATCGGAACTCCAATCGCAGATGATGGAGAAGTCGACATTGGTGTAAGACAATTCTTTTTGACGGATTGTATGTGTAGATTTAATAGATTTTGGTGGCTCTTATACCATGTACAAGAATATAATGAGAGTGGATGCCCTAACCCTTAGGTTGGCATGGTATATACATATATATATATATATATATAACCCTAATATAAACAATAACCATAATACCCTAATACCCCAAACCCGCCCACCGGAACTGCCCCCTACACCCCTGCCTTTGCCCCCGGACCCATGGCCGCCCTCCCAACTCCTAACTCTTCCTCCCATTCCCTCCAAATTCCACCTCATTCCTCTTCCACCCAGCACCAACGACTGTCCCTAGACACCACTGCCATTCTACCAGTCACACCTCATCTCCACGACCAACCACCTCTTCTTCCTAACATGACTCAAGGCATTGAATGATGCAGAGGACAACCTTGTGATTAGCCCATGCAAAGTGATGACCGCCTCTGCGCCCCATTGTTCACTTTTAAATGCGCCGTCTTAGTGAACCTTGGAAGAAATCGCTTATTATACAGACGATTGGCATTTCGCGCTCCATCTCAGTCATGGCGGTAAAACTGCAACTCATATGGATCCTCAATTAGCCCATCGGACTTACGGATATTGGTCAGGGTGTTTATGTTGCGCGCCTAACCACCCTTGAGGACTACACTATTGCCTTGGTGGGTGGCCCATGGTTCTCCTTTACTACTATCTAGCTATTTGGCAATGACACCCATACCTTTCGTGATTTGAGTCATCCCCACGCAAATTTTGCAACTGCACTCAACTCCCTGGCCTTCCGTTCAATTTCTATGATTTTGAGGCCCTCTTTTGCATTGCGGGCCTATTTGGTAGCCCAATCAAGATCGATACACATATGAACTCCTGAGCGCGTGCCCGTTATTCAAAAATCTATACCGAAATTGACCCTATCAACGCCCTTCCTACCCACGTCTATATTAATGGCCACCCTTGAAGTTTTTTCAAGACATCACGGTGGATCTCTGTCTTGACTACGGGCGGTTAGGCCAGAACCGCGCTAAATGTGAAAATAATACGCTAGGAGCGCCATTCCCCTCGACAACGAGTTCGTTTTCCCCACCAAACCCTGAATGGCATCTCGTCACCAAACGACCATCATTTCATTGCCCTAGCGGACCATCATCATTGTAATCTTGTCCTACTCTACACCTCGAGTTAGACCAAGCCCCACTGGCCTCCCTAATAGCTCACTAGTGTCCGCCTAATTTGGATTCCTTCATAGCCCAACCAAATGCACACAATTGCCCTGTTTTGGTCCAGACCCCCCCTCATGATGTTCATTGCACAGGTAGCGATTCCAAGATTACAACGACACTCCTAGATCTAAATTCTGACATTGTACCACCCCAAAACATCATCCGTATGGTAAAACGCACTCTTAAGGGGTATGTGGCGTGCCATATTTATGATACCTCAAAATGCAAAATCATTGTCACAAGAACACAAAACTAAGGGGATGAAAATAAAATTCACACCCAACCCAACTAAAGCAAAAATAATCTGAGATGATGTCTAAGCGACATGACCCTCGAGAAAGCAAGCCTCCAACATGGCATATTGTAGGCCACTATGAACTTGCCAACGTGGTCCACCGTGGAGACCACGTCAGATGAACCGACGTGGCTCCACACATGGCACATCGACCCTAAACGATGTGCCTCACTAGGCTACGAGTTACCCCAGTTTGGGGCACGTCGATTAGGTAACCAACGTCGTATGTCGAACAATTTACTAATTTTTCATGTCAGTCAACTTCTCCCAATGTCAGTGAATTAACATACGTGGTGGGAGCACGTCAAACAACTGACATGCTCATTTACCTCATTGGGGTGGCCCCACACTGTTAGGCCTTCCCTACCACTATAAATACCCCCTCATATCTTAATTTAAAGGTTTGGGCTTTTAGAATCTCTAAGTGACTGCTTTGTTTCTCTAGAAAACTAATCAAAGTTGACACATTTGCCTCTCGTGGTATGTCAAACAAATCACGCCAACTTGTGGCAAGTCAAACAAGCATGTCAAACACGCATATATGTTGGTATACGATTATGAGGCTGTAATTGTGGTCGAAATACCCGACACACTCAACATATCTTGACCTATAATCAAGAGGAAGTCATAAGAATACGCTTTGCGGACTTGGATTTCATTGGCCTAACACATGACCAAGGATTTGATAAAAACACAAGCTTATAAGACCATGATGGGGAAGGCTTATGATAAGAAAGTCCAATAAGACAATCCCAAAGAGGGGACTCAATCCTGAGAAAAATCGAGACTCATAAACGAGTTGGCAAAATCGAGCCTCCATGGGAAGGATCTTACAAGGTTACCAAAGCTAGCTTAAAAGGCTACTACTATCTCCAGGAAATAGACGGTCACGATCTAACCCATCCCTGGAATGATCATAACCTAAGGAAGTTCTATGCCTAGAACGACAAAGCTCTTCGTAGTTCATTCATGTTTTTAAATTTCATAAATAAGTGATATAATAAAAATGATGAATTACAAAGATTTGATTCCCAAGTTTACATGGGATACGTAGGCACCTTGGTCAAAAGGCAAGTGAAGTCTAAAAAACAATAAAACTATTCCCCTGTTTGTCTTTGTTATAAGCAGATTTTGTGCATGACACGTCAACCTCGTTTTTTGAAAGATGAGAAGAAGTAGCAAAACGTGGCTTGCGAAGCCTTATTCCATTTTCAAGGAAAAAAAATTAGATGTATCACCCCAGAGCTGGATCATTTTCACACTCAAACTTAAATCAAATGCCCCTGTCATTTTTTTAAAGAAAAAAAGGAAGGTGTAGCACTACATAACTTGGTCCTCTCCACACCCAAACTTGAATCAAATGCCCCTTTTACCTTTTCATTGCGAGGCAAGTGATTGAGAAGATGTTCCATACTAGTGAGTCTTCACCTATGGCATCGATTAAAGAAGTCCTTGCGCCCATGCTAAAGAAACATAAGATGTCCAAGAGCAACTAAAAGAGGCAGATGAGAGGATGGTGTAAGGCAATGTGGATCTAGTGAACAAATTGGAAGAAATCAAAAAACAACTTCTGAATACCAACAACCATCATTGCATGGAACTGAGGCCTGATGAAAGACGATAACAAACGAAGAAAGCATCGACACCCATAGTCCGACAAGTGCCCTTTGAGCATGATGCTCAATCAGGGGAGTCCTCATCTGTGCTTTATTTTATATATTTTGATGATAAGGGCATCTTCTAATTCAAAGTTTCGGTTAAAAAAGGTTCGCTTTTTATTATCTATGCTATCCTTGAGTCTGGCTAGTTTTTCAGGATTGATTCATTATATTTAAGGTTGAAGCATGAAAGCATTATAAGTAGGGATCAATGATGTTACATGCATAATATGGTACGAACTTGAAATGGAAAGAGTATACGCTTGTGAATTGAGTACATCTTGAGTAATATTTTCAAAAGCATGTTTTATTTCATATACACTTATCACTTTGTTGCAAGTGTAGAAGATTTGAGAAAAAAGTGTTGCTTGTTCATGTGAAAGTAGTGGATAGCATGTGATTATGAAGCTTAAGTTGTTTTCTTGATTTTTACTTGAGATGATTTTAGACCTTACATGTGTTTAAAGGTGTTGAAAATGAATAAAACCATCTTTCGCATTACGCTTAAGCCTTTTCGAGTCGAAAATCCTTTACGAATAAAAGAAATATTCAGAACTCCACTTAAAAATTTTCAATGAAAGTCTTTTATTTATTTACCCACATCTACCTACCATTTGGGCCGGGTGATATATTATCCCTTCATTTTTTAGATATACACTGATTAAATCATATGAGAGAAAAGAAAATGAGAAGAATGAGGGAATATGAAAAACGAAAGTGTTAGCGTAAAAGAGAAATAAAAAGGGCAAAAAATCAAAAGGAGGATGAATATAAAAGAGAGCACAAATAACCCCACACGAAAATGTAAGTGTGGCGGAGCATCTCAAAAATCAATGGAGTATAGGGTGAAAAATGAACTTGCGCAAATGAAAACACAAGAAAAGAGCAAAAAAGCCTATAGAAATGTTAAGGCCATCAAAATAACAAATGAGCATCTCCAGAACTCATACATGTCTTTTCTCACAATAGCCCATATCTTAGCGTAAGCTTACAAGCTAGAAAAGTCCTAAAAGATTCTCAACATATGAAGTTTGCATGATTTGAAGATGGCATGAAAAAATATATAATAAGAGTGAATTGATTGCTTGTGAAACTATGTTGTGTGGGTTTGCAATATGACACTTACTCTTATGCATGAGCAATGGTGGCACCAACTTTTGAGCACACGAAATTTTGCATGCCAATGATTTTATTAAACTTGATGTGCAATATTTACTTATATACTCCCACTTATATTTTGTTTTGCCCATAATTTGCATTAGGAGAATATAGCCCTATGAATGAGTGTTGACATGTTGATAACTTAAGTTTTTATTTAGATTGAGTCAGATTTCATTATTGCGTCACTCGAGAACGAGCATCAATCTAAGTGTGGGGTGTTTGATAAGTGTTTAAAGTATGCACTTTTAGACCTCATCATAAGGGGTTAAATGAAGAATTACTTTAGTAATTAGCATATTTCAGTGTGTTTTCGTGTATTTCAAGTTTTATAGACGTTTGGTGAAAACATAGTGTTTTCGTGGAAAAATGAGCTAAAAGAGAATAAACTCACACAAGGCTATAATGAGGACAAAAGAAAGAGTCTAGTGGATGAAGCGACAAGTGATTCCGGCAAGGAATGAAGGAATAAGAGCCAAAATACTAAAAGCTATACAATAAGGAGAATCTGAATAAATAAATTGTTTCAAATACATGGTGCCAGAGTTATACAAAGAATCAGAGGTCCTACCATATACCAATGTAAAGCCAATTCCAATGTTGTGAAAAGCGCTGCTAAAGCGCGCTCTAGAGCGCGCTCCGAGCGAAACGGAGCCAAAAACGCACTAGAGCGCCTGTTTTGTGCGTAACTTTTCTGGAGCGCGCGCTCTAAGACGCTCCAAACGCGCTTTAGCACGCTCCAAGTGCGCTCCAAGAACGCTCCAAGCTCTGAGCCCTTTTTTTTTTTTTTTTTTTTTTTTTAGCCTCAGTGATTTGGATGATGTTATGTTTGAAAGTGACTAAGTAATTTTATGGTTCACAAATTGCAATTTTAAGTATTTCTTTAATATATTTTTTTATATTTTATATTTTTTGTGAAAGCGACTATGAATGATCTTTATGGATATTTTTGAATATGAGAAATATTGGTTTTAGACTTTTAGTTGAAATATGTTTTTCAACATTCTTAAGACTATGTTATTTGCATCTTTTTGTTCTAGTCAATATTTTTTCCAATGTTGTTTACGTAATTATATTTGAAATAAAATAAAAATGCCAACATTTGGAGAGCTTACGCTTAACGTCTCTGAGCTTACGCTTCGCTTCTAAGTATGAAAAACGCTCGCCCTGCGCTTTTCGCCTTTCACAACACTGGCCAATTCCAACACAACAAGCAAATCTAGATTATGACATCTAGATCAGAGGTTATAGCCAAACTGTGAAGTCGCACAAAGCAAAAGAGAGTCACGCAACCTACCAAATAATGCAACCCCCACGCGGTGTGCGCCTATACCCGCTCGAAGCGGGAAACACGACGAAGGTTGCGCGACCCGCGCAAATACTTGTGCACCAGGCAGAGACCTGCGCTACAACGCTGAAACCTGTGTGGCCAGTGCTACTACCTGCACGAAATGTTGCGAGGCACGTCATGTATCCCAACTCTACAGACGAAACGCTCAAAAACTAGATTTTGGCCTAAAAATTACTTTTACCTATAAAGAGTATTAGGGCTACGCGATTTTCAAATGAGAGAGACACAACAATGAATCTCAAATCAGACACATACATCACACACATCCATCAACATTATTACCAAGTCAAGTTCCAACTAGGAGAAGCAAAACAACGAAGATTGGGAGTTTATTTTTCATTACTCGTATATTATGATGTTGTCTTCGGTTTTCATTGTTGAACTTATTATCATTATGTGGTAATCTTCTTCGTATTTGAAGAAGGGAGTAATAACTATTTATGCACAATAACCCTTTAGTTTTGAATTCATGTTGAGTTTCATGTGTTTACATGTGGTTCGTTTTATACTTCACATGTTTGATTTATACACTTGATGAGCGCTAACGTGCCTCGTAACTAAATTACATGTTTGATTTATGTTCTTAAAGTAGGCTAATGCAACTCACGCATAAGATACATCACACGAATCCATGTATTTGATTATTTAATATAGTTAATATTTGAGAAGGTTGAATTGGTACCAAACTTTAATTCTTTTAGATTGATTTCCTTAGTCGTAGATCTTTAAAGGAAGGCGAGGGGACTCTGGCCGTACTAGAGTCCCATCTAGAATTTTGGTAACTCCACTGAACACATATGAACTTAGCTTGATGTAACTGACTAAAGTGAAATTAGTGGTTTGTCAAAGGATCACCTAATAAATAGTTATGAAACCAATCTTCAAATACACTTCATCAATCTGATCAATCCTTGTTATTTACTTGTTTTATTAGTTATAATCAAACTCTACATTATTATTTGTTTATTGTTGTCCACTAAGCGAACACTATAGTAATACACTTTATGTGGGATCGATAATTGGTTTATAACTGTACTTAACAATTCATATTACTTAACTGTGCACATACGAACATGTGTAGCAATTCATTGCATTCATAAAAACTACTCGCTCCCCATGCATCAAGAAGCTTAACTGGGATATGTAGGTTGTGCAGCGGAAGTTGGACCAAACCCTACACTGTGTGGAGATTGAGTTAGAGGTATTCGATTGAGGAGAATACATTCCACGGTTAAGGTCTACAATGAGAAAAGTGACCCAGAGGTGCAGTTGTTCTATATTGATGGCATTCTTTCACTTAACAATTTCAACAATAATATGAGGCAAGGATTTTTGCCACTACATTAATTGGAGAAGTTTTGGACTTCCTTGTTCCACCATTCAAAATTAATGCTTGTTTTATTTCCCTTTCAAATTAGAAAAAATAACTCTTCTAGAGACCGTTAGGAAATGTTCAGCGACTTCTTTAGAGAAAACCTCTAGTTTAGTTGTGCTATCCGTGCACCTGAATCAATGTAGGGCATCAAATATTCCGCACATGCTTTATATAACGTCCTAGTTGAAATGTATATCGAAAATAGATTAGTGATCATCGAAATTTATATATTTTTTCCTTTTATCTGTAAATTTCATTACATTTATGTTCCTCAAGAAATCTCAACACTAGAATTAATTAATTTGTCTGCAAGTCCTCTGACTTTAAAACCAATTTTGTATATTTTTAGGTTTATTTTATAACTACCAGTAGTGGTTACTTTAAGTAATATAAAGCGTCACATGTAAAAGTGTTATTTAAGTTAAAAATCATCTCAACCTCGCACCATTTTCGTGATCATTATAGTTCTGCTTTGATTGTGAATTTTCCCGGTTCAATGATAACTGCGACATTGAGTTTCTTTCTCCATGTATGAGTATACATCATGTTCTATTCCCATGGAGTAAAATTCTTCTGGGCTCGCGCGAACTTTTAACGAGTGTGTTAGACTAGTGGCCATATTATTTGTAGAGACTATAGAGGATCAACAATAGGGAGAGGTTGGACCCGCGATATAGATTGTCAATAATATGAGTAATCTTCACAATTGTTATTTCATAACTTGTACAATAAATACAAGTATATTTCTGCTAAATATATTAAATTATACATGATATAATAATTATTATTTATACAGTTACTAATTATTATTTCTATATCGTTTTATATCCAACTTACTGCAATATGTAATCTATTAGGTAAAACTAGCTAACCTCAATTATGTTAATCAATCTTTATGCTTGATTTCAATAAAATATAAAATGTCTTTGATCATTTTCATAATTATATTTTAAACCGAATGTCCAGATCTCGACATGTACTTAGACTTAGCAATACACATACCGTAGTTTAATTAGAAAGGAGCATAAAACGGATATGCCTTCGAATATAAAAGTAAAAAGAACTCTATCAGTTAATTAAGAGCTTTTTGATCAGAAACGTCAACACAAGAAAGAATGAAAAAATATATTTGAGAGCAGTTAAAAAAACACCATATTAATTTGACGCATATATATATATACTTATTAATCCGAAATGTTTTTGAAGTCAAAAGAGGGAGTTAAAGATATTCGTGGCCATATTTCTTTTTTTATATTTCCTCAAACAGTGAGGTGATTATATTTCCTCGAAAGTAATTTCGCATTAATAAATTTCAGGAGGAAAAGAAAAGAAAACTAAAATAACTTCTAAAATTTAAAAATAATAAGCCTGATCCTTGAAAGATTAATTAAAGCCGCGTTTCTTTTGGCTAATAAGAAGTATATAACTAAGAAAAGGTCATAATCACGTTTTTGTTTTGTTGTATATATGGGCCACACTTGCTGCTTATAGAGTAAGAAAAAGCAATAGTGTGAACCAGCTACCTGGCCAAGCTGGCTAACCCTCAGGCATACCGTGTGCACTTCGTATCCTAGTATGCACGTGTCCCCCAGGTTATATAAATTCATTGTCAACTTCTTCAAACATGAATCAAACTTATTCAAACAACAAACCACTTTTATAGAATTTTATAACTAGTAACAAACAGTATGGACTCACCAACTTCTAACTCTGACCCATACCCATACAGTACACATCATCGCACAAACTTTGCAATTTCAACTTCACATTCGGACGAGGAGGTGATTCTGGCCTCGAGCAACCCCAAGAAGAGGGCCGGAAGAAAAAAGTTCAAGGAGACTCGACACCCGGTGTACCGCGGAGTCCGTCAACGCAATTCCAACAAATGGGTCTGCGAGGTTCGTGAGCCAACCACACAGAAGAGAATATGGCTCGGTACATATCCCACGGCTGAAATGGCGGCACGGGCACATGATGTCGCGGCATTGGCGCTCAGAGGGCACACCGCCTGTCTCAATTTTGCAGACTCCGTATGGCGCCTTCCGGTCCCAGCGTCCAAGGACGAGAAAGATGTTCGACGGGCGGCGGCTGAGGCAGCGGAAGCGTTTAGGCCCGGTGTGGTGGCGGCGGTGGCGGAGGAGGAGCCTAACACTGAGATAACTTATGCTTCTACCAGCGGATCGTATGATTATTTTTGCATGAACAATTCTAATAATAATAATTATGAGGGGTTTAGTTATATGGGGGGAACGGTCGAGGGAGTGCTGATGTCTCCGCCACCAAGTTTTGAGCGCGATTACAATTGGAATGACGTGGAAAGTGACGCTGAGGTGGAACTCTGGAGCTACTCAATATAAGGAGTGCGCCTGCCCATGGGGACATCAAAAGTTTTACAAAAGTTTTCGCGTGTCCGCTGGTATTATTAGTGATAAATCAAGTGTTTAAGACGACATAGTGGGACAGTCGATATATTCGTCCAAGAGATATTTGCTTCCTTTTGGGGAGTACGTAGTTTCTTTTCTAGATTTTTGTCTGTAAACAAATATATTCACAAAATCCATTTTTTTTTATATTAAGCGACCTCTTATAGAAAAACTAAAACTATTGAGATTTATAACAATATATTCAAAGAACATAGGGAAAGAAGAGCAAATAATGAGTATATTACTTGTGAATGAGTGTTTTTCTCTTCATCTTGATGGCTCCTTATCTAGGAAATAATTTTCAACATCTTACACTATTTACAATAACTACTACTATTATAAAATAATATTTGTCAATAATTTTCAACAATGGTCGCTAGGCATATTCCACCTGCCATATTTAAAACACTCCCTCTTGGCCATTTGAAGATTTTGTTATGTACATGATCCGTCTTCTGCACACGCCTTATGCTGCCTCGTTAAAAACTTTATAAGGAAAAACTCAGTGGGATAAAAACCTTAATAAGGGAAAAAAAAGTGTAGCCGTGTGAACTCCCCCTCAAGTTGGCATCGCCAATTCTTCATCAGTCTCGTAGGTGACGCATCCCAATACTTTGAACATGTTTCTTAAAAGTTACAGTAGGGAGTTCCTTTGTAAAAAGATCTGCCATATTGTCACATGATTGAACATATTGGATATTAATTTCTTTGTTCTTCTCGAATTCCTGAGTGTAGGCAAAATATCCGGGGGGTATGTGTTTTGTTTGATCACTCTTGACATAGCATTCTTTCATCGGTGTAATACATGCAGAATTGTTTTCGTATAATATTGTAGGACCATCTCTAATAGGTAAGCTAGGTGTACCTCTTATATGATGTGTCATTGATCGTAACCGTACACATTCCCTTCTTGTTTCATGGAATGCAATAATCTCAGCATGATTCGATGATGTTGCAACAAGTGTCTGTTTCTAAGAACGCCATGAAATAGCAGTGCCTCCATATATGAATGCATATCCAGTTTGAGATCTGGATTTATGTGTGTCTGATAGAAAACCTGCATCTGCATAACCAATCAATTATTGTTCTGCATTGTTAGGATAAAATAGACTAAGATCCACAGTTCCTTGCAAATAACGGAATAAATGTTTAATTCCTTTCCACTGTCTTTTTGTGGGTGATGAGCTAAACCTGGCTAATAAATTCACAGTAAATGATATATCAGGTCTAGTACAATTAGCTAGATACATTAAAGCTCCAATGACACTTAAATACGGAACTTCAGAACCAAGAATTTCTTTATTTTCTTCACAAGGACGAAATGGATCTTTATCGATAGTTAATGATCTTGCAATCATAGGATGGTTCAAAGGTGTTGCTTTATCCATGTTAAAACGTTTCAGTATCTTTTTAGTATAATTTGATTGATGCACAAGTATTTCATTTTTAACATGCTCAATTTGCAAACCAAGACAATACTTAACCTTTCCAAGATCTTACATTTCAAATTCATCCTTTAAATAATTCACTGTTGAATGAATTTCTTTGTCAGTGCCAATGATATTTAAATCATCTACATAAACCGCAATAATTGGAAAATCAGATGATGGTTTCTTAATAAAAATGCATGTACTCAAACAATTATTTACATACCATTCTTTTAATAAATATTCACTCAAACGATTGTACCACATGCGACCTGATTGCTTTAACCCATATAATGATTTTTGCAATTTAATTGAGTACATTTCTCTAGGTTTGGAACTTGATGTTGCGGGTAATTTAAGTCCATCAGTGACCTTCATGTAATTATCATTATCAAATGATCCCTAGAGATAAGCAGTGACAACATCCATGAGATGCATGTGTAGATTTTCATAGATCGCTAGACTGATCAAGAATCGAAATGTAATCGTATCCATTATAGGAGAATACATTTCTTCATAATCGATTACAGGTCTTTGAGAAAAACCATGTGCGACAAAGCGAGCTTTGTACCTTACAGTTTCATTTTTCTCATTTCGTTTGCGAGTGAAGACTCATTTGAACCCTACGGGTTTCACACTTTTCGGTGTAAGAACAATGGGTCCAAATATCTTTCGCTTATTAAGAGAATCTAATTCAACTTGCATAGCATCTTTCTAGTTATGCCAATCATTCCTATGTTGGCATTCAATTACAAATTTGGGTTTAGGATCATCATTTTCATTCACAATTTCGTGAGCGACTAAATATAAAAATATTTCATCCATATTTTCCATCTCATTTCGATCCAATACCATTCCCGTATTGATATACTTTATAGATATTTCAACGTTCTGTTTATTTATAGGATCTGATTGGATAACTTCTTGAGGTATCTTATATGTCACATTTTGCGACTCATCAGGCATAGATTCCTCAATAATAGGATCATTAGGTTTTGATGCTCCTTTTCGTTTTCGAGGATTTTTGTCCTTTGAGCCAACATAACGTCCACGTTTCTTAGATATATCAAAGATATCATCATTTGATGTTTTTTTTGGAATTTCAATATGAGCAGGAGCATTTGCAGCTAGTATATGTGATTTTGTTACCCTGCTTATGTCAATAAATGCACCGGATAATTGATTTGCAATAGCTTATAAGTGCAAGACTTTCTTTACTTCCAAATCACATTACTTTGTTAGCATATCAAAGCTTTTCAAAGATGGATTATACCATGATATATCTTTTTTCAACTGCTTCTTTTCTCCCCCCTAAGGTTGGAAAATTTGCCTCAATAAAATGGCAATCAGCAAAACGTGTCGTAAAGACATCACCTGTTAGAGGCTCAAGATATCTGATTATTGATGGTGAGTCAAATCCAACATATATTCCCAACCTTCTCTGTGGTCCCATTTTTGTTCGCTTTTGTGGTGCAATTGGAACATAAACCGCACAACCAAAAATCTTTATATGAGAAATATTGGGTTCATGACCACAAGCAAGTTGTAATGGGGAATATTCATGATACGAGCTTGGTCTAATGCAAATTAGTGATGCAGCATGTAAAATTGCATGACCCCATAGAGAACTTGGCAATTTAGCTTTCATCAACAATGGCCTAGCAATTAATTGAAGACATTTAATTAATGATTTAGCTAAACCATTTTGAGTATGTACATGTGCAACACTATGTTCAACCGTAATTCCAGTTGAGATACAATAATCATTGAAATCTTGAGATGTGAATTCACCAGCATTGTCAAATTTGACTTTATTGATCGTATAGTCAGAAAATCGGGCTCATATTTTAATTATTTGAGCCAAAAATCTCGCAAATTCCATATTGCGAGTAGACAATAGACAGACATGTGACCATCGACTTGAGGCATCAATTAATACCATAAAATATTGAAATGGTCCACGTGATGGATGAATAGATCCACATATATCACCTTGAATTCTTTCAAGAAATGTGTGTAATTTTGTCTTAATTTTAACTGGTGAATGCTTTATAATTCGTTTTCCAAGAGAACATGCTTCACATGGACTATTGTTGCTCAGATTGAGTTGGATCCTTT
The DNA here is from genome assembly GCA_948329865.1 of Linaria vulgaris. Lineage (NCBI taxonomy): Eukaryota > Viridiplantae > Streptophyta > Magnoliopsida > Lamiales > Plantaginaceae > Linaria > Linaria vulgaris. Next base: position 52,990,997 of record OX415249.1, on the reverse strand, counting down.
TAATGAATGTCCATGTGTAGTTTCAATTATTCTTCGCATCATTGTTGAACCAAGATGACCTAGCCGATCATGCCATAGAGTCAATAATTCTGGATTTTCATTGACTACCATATTTGATTCAATTTATATGTATAATGCAACCCTGATGAGATATATGGTAGTTTTTCAAGAAAATATTTCTTTCTTGCCATATGTTTAGTAATGAAAACATATTTAGCGTTATTCAGAGTCATTGACTCAGTATCATGTCCATGATAATATATATCTTTAAAACTCAATAAATTCCTTATGGATTTTGGGGGCAAATAAGGCATCATTGATGATAAATTTTGTTCCATTTGGTAAAGTAAACGTAGCTCTACCAGATCATTCAATCAATTTAATAGGACCTCATATTGTACCAACTTGAAATTTTGAGGGTTCTAAATATGTAAAATATTTATTACTTGTGAGAATTGTATGAGATGTACAACAGTCAAGTAGGCAGAAATCACCAGTATGCTCCATATCATGCTTCAGTTTAAATAAACAATATTAAAACAAATATTGCAATAAATAGGGTAAATATCTGAAAAGATATTATTTTATTGAAAACACACAATATAAATGCAGGAATCAGATAATACAACTTAAAACATAAATCACACTAAGCATATTCAGTCAGAAGATCACAAAACACATATTAAGCCAAACGAACATCATAGTCATCACAAAACACATATTAACTTTTTTAAAAAAGTTAAGGGGTAAATTTAATTATTTGTCCCCTCCATAAAGGTGGAATCATCATTTGGATTTTGTTCGACAAGGTTAACTTCATTTTCTTTACCCTTCAAACTTTCTTGGTACATCTTACAAAGATGTTCTGCTGTACGACATTTGTTGGCCCCATGCCCTTTCATTCCGCATTTAAAACAATAACCTTGAGAGTTTTTATATTTTTCTTTGTTCTGGTGGTTATTCTTAAAAACGATGTTGGTATTAGATATGTTGTGAAAACCCCCTTCGACCACGACCACAGCCACGACCACCTCTTTTACCACGTCCACCTCTATAGCCATATCCTTCTCTACGACCACCTCTACCTTGATCACGACTACGACCTCGACTGGCATTATCACTGTTACCTCGTCCATAGGAGTTTGAAGAATTAATGGCATTTGCCTCAGGTAATTCCTGTGCTCCAGGAGGACGAGATTGATGATTTTTCATCAATAAGTTATTGTAACTTTCTGCCATTAACAACCTTTATTGCAAGTTCTGATATTTTGAAATATTCAGCAATCTGTATTGTTGTTGGACATTTATTATGGACACATGGAAAGTAGAAAGTGTTCTCTCTATCATTTCTATAACATTAAGCTTTATTCCACAATAAATTAAATTTGAACGAATCTCCATAAGCGCGGAGTTATATGCGCTTACAATTTCAAAATCTTGGAACCTTAAATTGTTTCAATCACCAGTGGCTTTTGGTAACATGGTTTCCTTTTAATGGCCATATCTTTTCAGTAGATTTGTCCATAATTCATGAGGATCGGTAACATCGAGATATTCCCTCTTTAAGGTTTCATCTAAATGTTTTCTCATATAGATCACAGCCTCACATTTTTCTGGATTCGTATTTGTATTACTACAGCAAGAGTTTCAACGATACTCTTTGATCTGAGGTACAATTTTGTATCTGATTTCCATTGTTCTTAATTCTTGCCAGTGATATTGAGTATACAACTAACTGTACTCGTGAGGTTAGACATTTTTCCAGCTTTTAACGTTGAACGTTGTCTTTAAAAACTAAGACTTGATTTGAAACATTGAATCCTCGTTTTGTGTTTATACTAAATTCTTGGCGAAAGATTCATTGAATAGTATGAATATTTTAGGTTTATACTAAATCTTTTTTTTTCTTTGGAGAGTAAGCATATATTCTACATAGGGAAAAAGAAATATTAATGAAATGTATCGGAGCAAGCACCTTCGTGCTGATAACGTGTTATAGAAAAACTAAAACTATTGAGGTTTGTAACAATATATTAAAAGGACATAGGGAAAGAATAGCAAATAAGGAGTATATTACTTGTGAATGGGTGTTTTTCTCTTCATCTTGATGGCTCCTTATATAGGAAAGAGTTTCCAACATCTTACACTATTTACAACAAGTACTACTATTATAAAATAGTATTTGTACATAATTTTCAACAATGACCACTAGGCATATTCCACTTGCCATATTTGTAACACAACCAAGATTGTTAGTACAATATCAGATTAAAACCATCAAAAAACAAAAAATTACGATTATGTTTTTTCTTATTAACTTTTTGAATTGGATCGCGGACATGAATATATTGCCATGACTTTCTTAAGATAGGGTTTTGATGGTGCCTCGTTAAAAATCTTATAAGGAAAGACCCAGTGAGATAAAAACTTTAATAAGGGAAAAAAGATACAGCTCCCACTTAAGTTGGCATCTTCAACTATTTAACAGTCTCGTAGGTGACGCATCCCAATGCTATGAACATGTTTCTTAAAAGTTACAGAAGGTATTGCCTTTGTAAAGTGATATGTCATATTGTCACATAATTGAACATATGGAATATTGGTTTCTTTGTTCTTCTCGAGTTCCTGAGTGTAGGCCAAATAGTTCGGGTGTATGTGTTTTGTTTGATCACTCTTGACGTAGACTTCTTTGATTTTTGTAATACATGCAGAATTGTCTTCGTATAGTGTTGTAGGACCCTCTTTAATTGGCAAGCCAGATGTACTTCTTATATGATGTGTCATTGGTCGTAGCCATACACATTCTCTGCTTGCTTCATGAAGTGCAATAACCTCAACATGATTTGAGGATATTGCAACAAGTGTTTGTTTCTGAGAACGCCATGAAATATTAATGTCACCATACGTGAATACGTATCGAGTTTGAGATCTGGATTTATGTGGGTCTGATAGGTAACCTGCATTTGTATAACCAATCAATTCATGTTTTGCATTGTCAGAATAAAATAGACTGGGATATGTTGTTCCTTGAAGATAACGAAATAAATGTTTAATTCATTTCTAGTGCCTTTTTGTTGGTGATGAGCTAAATCTAGCTAATAAATTAACACTGAAGGATATATCAAGTCTAGTACAATTAGCTAGATACATTAAAACTCAAATGACACTTAAATACGAAACTTCAGAACTAAGAATTTCTTCACTTTCTTCACTTGGACGAAACGGATTTTTGTCTTTAGTTAATCATCCAGCAATGACAGGATGATTTAAAGGAGTTGCTTTATCCATGTTAAAACGTTTTCAAATGCTTTTGGTATAATTAGATTGGTGCAGTAGTATACCATTTTTAGTATGCTCAATCTGTAAACCAAGACAATATTTAGTTTTACCAAGATCTTTCACTTCAAATTCATTCTTTAAATAATTCAAAGTTGAATGAATTTATTTGTCAGTGCCAATGATATTTAAATCATCTACGTAAACCGCAATATTGGCAAAACCAGATGATGTTCTCTTGATAAAAACACATGGGCACAAATAATTATTTATATATCCTTCTTTCAATAAATATTCACTAAACGATTGTACCACATGCGACCTGATTGCTTTAACCCATATAACGATCTTTGCAATTTAATTTATTACATCTCTATAGGTTTAGAGCTAGATTATTCAGGTATTTTAAGTCCTTCAGGGACTTTCATATAAATATCAATATCAAGTAATCCATAAAGATAAGTTGTGACAACATCCATGAGATGCATGTTTAAGTTTTCATAAACAGCTAAACTGATTAAGAATCGAAATTTAATTGTATCCATTACTGGAGAATAAGTTTCTCCATAATCAATCACAGGTCTTTAAGAAAAACCTTATGCAACAAGTCGACCTTTGTATCTTACAATTTCATTTTTCTCATTTCTTTTTCTAACGAAGACCTATTTGTGGCCTACATGTCTCACGTCTTTAGAGGTGAAAACAATAGGTCCAAAAACCTTTCGCTTGTTAAGGGAATTCAATTCAACTTGCATAGCATCTTTCCATCTAACCTAATCGTCTCGATTTTGGCGTTCGTCCACAGATTGTGGTTCGGGATCACCATTTTCATTTATAAGATCATAAGAAGTATTATATAAAAATATTTCACTTATATTTTTCATCTCATTTCGATTTCAAATAACTCCTGAATTAACATAATTTAAAAAGATATCAGTATTGGGATTTGGTTCGGTGATCTCTTGAGTTATCTCATTTGTCACATTTTCTATTTCATCATGAACATTTTTCTCGATAATGGAGTTAGTAATATTTTCATCTTCTCTTTTTCGTGGATTTTTGTCATTTGAACCAACACGATGACCATGTATCTTACGTGCATTTATTTTATTATCGTTGGATATTTCCTTCGGAATTGCAATCCGAGCAGGAACATTCGCAGCGGGTATATGCGATTTGGTTACCCGTTTTATGTCACTCAATGCATTGGGTAATTGATTTTAAAAATCTTGAAAATGTTAAATTTTCTTAACTTACAAATCACATTGTTTTGTTAAAATATCATAGTGTGATAAAGATGGATTATAGCATGATATATCCTTTTCCAACTGCTTCTTTTCTCCTCCTAAGGTTGGGAAATTTGCCTCATTAAAATGATAATCGGTGAAACGTATCGTAAAGATATCACCTGTTAATGGTTCCAGATACCTGATTATTGATGGTGAGTCATATCCAACGTATATCCCTAACCTTCTTTGAGGTCCCATTTTTATTCGTTGTGGTGGTGCAATCGGAACATAAACCGCACAACCAAAAATCTTTATATGGGAGATATTAGGTTCATGATAAAAAGCAAGTTATAATTGAGAGTATTCATGATACGAGCTTGGTCTAATGCGAATTAGTGAAGTAGCATGTAAAATTGCCTGACCCCATACAGAAGTTGGTAATTTAGCTTTCATTAACAATGGCCTAACAATTAATTGAAGACGTTTAATTAATGATTCAACTATGTACAGGTGCAACACTTTTTTCAACAGTAATCCCAGTTGACATACAATAATCATTGAAAGCTTGATATGTAAATTCACCCGCATTGTCAAGTCTGACTTTCTTGATCGTATAGTCAGGAAATTGATCTCTTATTTTAATTATTTGAGTCAAAAATCTCGCAAATGTCATATTACGAGTAGATATTAGACAGAAATGTGATCATCGACTTGAAGCATCAATTAATAGCATAAAATATTAAAACGGTCCACATGATGGATGAATAGGTCCACAAATATCACCTTGAATTCTTTCAAGAAATATTGGTAATTATGTCTTAATTTTAACTCGTGAATGCTTTATAATTAGCTTTCCAAGAGAACATGCTTCACATGGACTATTATTGTTCAAATTGAGTTTGGATCCTTTTAATGAATGTCCATGTATAGTTTTAATTATCCTTCACATCATTGTTAAACTAGGATGACCTAGTCGATCATGCCATAAAGTCAATAATTAGGACTTTCATTGACAACCATATTTGATTCGATTGCATTAATATATGTATAATGCAATCCTGATGAGAGTTTTGGTAGTTTTTTAAATATATGTTGTTTTCCTGATATATACTTAATAATGAAAAGATATTTAGTTTTATTCTCAGTTTTTGAGTTGGTATCATATCAATGACGATATATATCATTAAAACTCAGTAAATTTCTTCTGGATTTAAGGGCAAATAAGGCATCTCTGATGATAAATAGTGTTCCATTTTGTAAAATAAAACTAGCTTTACCAAATCCTACAATCAGGTCAGTAGGACCTGATATCGTATTTATTTTTGCCTTTGTTGGTTTTAGATATGTAAAATATTTCTTACTTGTGAGAATTGTGTGCATTGTACCGCTATTAGGGATGCAAAAATCACCGGTATGCTCCATACTGGCTTCATGTCAAACAAGTAGAGTTAAACAACAACAACAAAAACCAAGTCTGTAATCCCAATTAAATTGGGGCAGGCTATATGAACCATAAATGAATCACGTCGAGTCGTGAGCATGAATCTTCTGCCTCCATTTGTTTCGATTGACGAGCATGTCTTTATTTAGATCTTTTAGCTTTTTGACGTTCCGTATGACCTCCATCCACGTCTTTTCCGGCCTCCCACGAGCTCTAACCGTCTGTCCTAAGTCGAGATCTTCAGCTCGTCGTACCTGTGCATCTATGGGTCTACGTTTAACATGTCCAAACCATCTTAAACGGTTTTCTCGCATTTTCTCGTCGATGGCCGCCACACCCAATTTATGCCGAATAGCTTCATTGCACACCTTATCTCTCATGGTGTTACCGCACATCCATCGAAGCATGCGCATCTCTGTAGCGTTCATTTTTTGTACATGCCTTTGCTTCATAGCTCAGCACTCGGAGCCATAAAGCAAAGCAGTTCTAATAGCTGTACGATAGAACTTTCCTTTAAGCTTTAAAGGAAAGTTACTATCGCACAGGATCCCTGTTGCACTCTTCCACTTTGTCCATCCAGCTTGGATGCTGTGGTAAATAGTTTCATTGAGATACATAAGGAAACACAATTAACGAAAACACAAAATACATTACAAGCTAGGAATCGCAAATACATATCAATTCAAGAATCACACAACAAGGAATCACACAATGCAAATCAAATCAGGAATCACAGAGACACGAATCACATAGTTGATATCAAGCCATAGTAACATCATTATCATCCGTGAAATTAGATGCTGTCAAATATGTGGTATTATTAGCCACTTGTTCAACAAGGTTCACTTCTTTTTCTTTGCCTTTACTATCTTGGTACAACTTACAAAAATGTTCAAGTGTACGCCACTTATTGGCCCAGTGTCCTTTCATCCCACACTTATAAAATTGACAACCATATTTATTATGAATATTGTTTCTTTTATTATGATGGTAATTGCTATGGACCGTATCACTGGTCGAAGGGTTGTGATAACTACCTCGACCACGACCACCTCTATGGCCATGACCACCTCTAGAAACATATCCTCCTCTATAACCACACCGACCTTGATATTCACCTTTGCCTCAACTACCATTATTGTAATTTCCTCGTCCACGGAAGTTTGAGAAATTTATGGCATATGCTCTTGGCAATGCTTGTGCTCTAGTTGGAAGTAACTCAGAATTCTTAATCAATATATTATTACTATTCTCCGTCGTTAACAACACCCTCTCTAGTTCGTGATACTTAGTGTATCCAACTAGTCTGTGTTGCATTTGGATGAGTATATGACTGACATGAAAAGTAGAAAGAGTTTTTTCAATCATTTCCTCATCAGTAATTTTCGTTCCACAAAATTTTAGCGTATGTCGGATATTATGAATGGCAGATGAGTAATCATTTACTGATATGAAATCTTGGAACCTTAATATGTTCTATTGTTGTATGACTTTTGGAAGCATTGTTTCCCTTTGGTAGCTATATCTTTCATTAAGATTAATCCATAGCTCAACAGGATCTGTAATATCGGGATATTCTATTTGAAGGTGATTATCTAAATGTTTACGTAGGAATATAATTGCCTCGCATCTTTGTTGGTCAGTACACTCATTTTTCTCATCAATGGTTTCCTTAAGGAATTTCGCAGTAAGATGCGTTTTCACATTTGACTCACATTGCATATATTTTTTCCCATAGACAGTGAGTTTGATAAAATCTACTTTCGAGAGATTAGACATGTTGCAGCTAAATAAACATTTAGAAAACATAATTAGGACCAAGACATTTTATTTTAATACGAAATCACACAAGCACAATTATTTAAGTAGCATGATGCAATTATCTCATCTCTAGCCAAATTTTGCACTTGAACATTACTACGACAAACGCTAGGAATATCATAGCTAGAAACATAGGAATGTCCTCAACTACTAGCATAAAAATGAAAAATAAAAGGTAAACGAGCATCAAGATCATTGTTGACGTGCGAAGCATTTTGCAAGATGAGAGAAATAAGATGAATATTTGTGTGGAGTTTGAGTTATGAAATCTTTTGACGTTGAACATTTTCTTTAACGAAGGAACTGAATTATTCCAGATCGTGCATTATCTGGCTCATAACGTGTTAAGAATTAACTAAAATAATATTATAACTTAGGGAGAAAACATAAGATAAGAAAGTTGATAGAGAATTATATGGATTCTATATACTTCAAAGTGTAAGATTACAATTCTAAAATGTCATATTTATAGTAAGAAAATTTCAACATCAAAGACACAAAGTCTTCACCATTTAATGTTGGTATTATTTGCTAAGACTTTTTGGTCCAAGTTGGATGGCCAAGAGCATAGTAATAATATTTTTAACAAGGTCATATTACTATTTATAATGAGGGCATTATTCCACTACAAGACAAAATCACAATACCTACGGCATTGGCGACGGAGCTCCATTGCTAATGAGCGGCGAATGAATCGCTTTTATTGAGAAATAGATACAAATGAGATATTTTTATTAAAACCACAATCCGTCCTAAAAAGATATTTTTGTTATAACAAAAGTATAAACCTTTTTGGCTGCAATCCATTGCTATGACCACGTGGTCGTACATCACCAATGACTTAAAAAGGAAAAAGAATTGGTATGGCGGTAAATTTTTGCTAATGCCCCCTTCGTCCCTATAAATACTCTCCTTGTTTAATTTCAACACAAAAAACTAATCATATATACTCCTCTTATTATATATTCTCCTTACTCCAATAATCTTGTTTTTTAGTTTTAATTAGTTTGTAGATAATAATTGCCACCCTCGTTCGAGAAAAGCTTCGACTAGAAAGATGATAAGTAGAAAATGTTATTCGAGCACTTGGGCTTCGATCGAGCAATCTCGTTACTCAAACCGGCGACCCTGCCCAAACAAGGCCGATGCTATTATGGATCTCTCTCGCTCCTGTGCAGTTGAGCATGTCAGTGGAACGACGCTGATTTGTGGCATGCATATACAGTGATATATGTGAATATAATTATGCCTACATTTTGCACGTGCCGTCAAATAATATCAAATAAAAAGTAAGAATTACGTTCTAAAGTAACTAATTCCACGGAGAACGTGTTGTATTTGGAGCAATTAAACTATGTGAAGATTCAAATGTTGCTTGTTTGATCTACTATGTATGCTTTGTGTTAACAATCCCTAATAGACGTTTCAGGTAGTACCTAATAGTTTAAGATCAAAACTATGACTTCTCAAAAACTCTTACTCGCCAAAACTTATAATGTACATAAAGCAAATGAGATCAAACAAACTAGGTAAATTTTTTTTAAAAAATAAAGGTTCAAAAAGCATTTATTGATAACTACATCTTATCCTAGACACTAGATAAACTAGCTACTCATAATTGAGAACGACATAAGAAAAGTAAAGTAAAAATTAAACTCTTGATTTTGGTGAGATGTTGGTGTATCTTCTCCTTGATTCTTCTTTTCTTCGCTCAAATGACTGTGACCTTGTTCAAATTAATATGCTCTTAATTTATGATCATAATGGATGAATGAAACTATTTACTATGTTATTCTTTATTTTCTGTGATTTTCAATGCCTTTTGATGAATAACGCCTCCTCATTTTATGGGTTCTCTATCATGAGCGTTGTTACCCTTAGGTTTTACATCAACCATTTCACGCGTGACTAAAGTTATGCCACGCGCGCTAGTTGTGCCTCAAGTCGCGTTATGTTCTGCCATCTAGGAACTAGCATCACATGAATATTTGCAGTTTGCGCTTCTTGTTGTTTGCCATTAGGGCTATAGCTCAAGTGTTGCTAGAGCGCTAACTGCCACGAGTACCGCAAGAACATTAGCCTTATGTCATCCTTTTTTCGCCTATAAGCTGAATCCATCCATCGTCCTCGACTATTTTGTCTTTCTTTGCTCCGACTCAACTCCAAATTATAAAATAATAAAAACAAGACCTAAACGAATCAAAATGCTACAAAGATGATCAAAACAGGTAAAGTATGCACTAAAATTGCTCATTTTACACACTCATCAAATATTCCTAGACTTAAGTATTTTCTTGTTTTCTAGCTAACATGACTCTAGACTCGGCATTACAGATCAAGGTATCGAAATGTCAATATGCATAAAATCAAGATATTAGAATGCTACATATGATCTGAACATGAGGTGATTGGGACTTTACAAGTAAATATGTGTTCACCAAGATTAATTTAGTCATTTCCATGCAATATCTAATGTGCTAAGTTGTGTGAAGTTGTTGTTCATGGGTGTAAAGAGCAAACATTTTGTAAAGATTTTACAAGATCATTGAGTTTCACAAGTAATTACTTCACTCTTATTTTCTACTTCTCTTGTCATCTTCAATTCAAGCAAACTCCTTACATTGAGAATTTTTTAGGATTTCATTAACTTTGAATGTTAGGCTCGGGTGGTTAATACTATAAAAATATATATATTTTTGAGTTCTAGAGATGTACTTCATTAATCCAACTTTTTTTTTCTTTTTTTCCCTATTTTTTTTCTTATCTTTTTGCCTTAACATTTCTCATTATGGGCTCTTTTCTCTTGGGTCTTAATTTGCGCAAAATGCAATCGCTCACTTACTTCACAAATTTCAAGAGGCACGCAAAATTTAGGCTTTTATGTCGGGTTGATTTATGCTCTCTATTATACTCATCGTTTTTTGATTTTTTTCAGCCTTTTTTTTCCTTTTAGGCTAATCTCTTTTGTTTCACATTCCCCTCATTCTTTTTATTTTCTTTTTTCTCTTAGGATTTAATCAATTTATCTCTAGAAAAAGGTAGGTGGTGCACCATAGTTACGATACCTAAAAAATGCAAAATTGTATTTACTATTACACAAAACAAAGAGGATGGAAATGCAATTCTCAATCGATCCAGCTAGCCCAAAAACATGCCCAGACGATGACAAAGCACCATAACTCTCGAGCATCATAAAGACCCGAAGGGCCATGTCAGACTTCAGATGACACGTGCCCCCGAAAGGAGGCACGTTAGATCGAAAGTCGACGAGCCACGTCGGACCAACCGATGTGTCTCAACAAAAAAGTCACTGGCCACATCAATCTAACTTTGACTAGGTCAGTCAACGACCTCACGTTGGTGAACTAACTGACGTGGAGGGTTTGATGTGACCAACATAGGGCAAGTTTGTCAAAATGACGTGCCACGTGTGCCTCAAATATAAGGGCACATTGGTTATGCAACCAATGTGCCACGTCGCACAACAGACGACATATGCCCCAAAAAGGGGGCAAGTCGGATCTAAAGTTAACACGCCATGTCGGACCAACTGACGTGGCTCATCGAAAAAGTGACATGCCACGTCAGCCACTAAACCGACGTGGCACATCGGTTGGTCAAAGTTTGACCATGTTGATCAGCATCTCTACGTCGGTCAACTAATTGGCGTGAAGGGAGCACATTAAACACCTAACGTGCTTCCTTGTCTCTAGCCTCCTTGGTGGTGGTCCCGACAACCCAAGGCTTTCCCTACCTTTGTAAATACCCTATCATTCCTTCATTTGAAGGGTTGAAATGTTGGCAGCTCAAGAGTGTGTGCTTTCTCTCTTTAGAAAAGAACGTCAAATATCCACCTCAACTTATAAGTTGGCATGTCAAACCACTCAAGGTTGACACATTTGCCACTCATGCAACGTCAACTTGTGGCACGTCAACTTGTAGCACGTCAAACAAGCACATCAAAAAAGAGCACGTCAAACAAAAACATATCAAACATGTACGTCAAACAAAGTACATCAACCATTTTACCTCTACTTTTCCATAGACATGATCATGTCAACAATTGGACTAAGTATGAGATGAATTTGTCAAAGAGAAGAAACACAGTTTCAGTAAAGAGAAGAATGCAGCAACCGATATAGAAGTAACTATCAAACTGCCACCAAGACACATATATGTAGTACTCTTCTCATAATGGCTAAGTAATACAGTTCTCCTTCCTCAACCAAACCTAGATTGTCGCATGTGTGTGGACTACACCGATCTCAACAAAGATTATCCTAGAGATTCGTTCCCTCTACCAAGGATAGATTTGTTGGTCGATTCAACAGTAGGATGTGCCATTCTAAGCATGATGGATGCTCAAATAGGATTTCATCGAATACTGATGGCAGTCAACAAACCGAGCAAAATTGCATTTGTGATAGACATGGCGTATTTTGCTACATGCTTATGCCATTTTAATTGAAAAATATAGGTGTCACCTTTCAAAGGTTGGTGGCCAAGATGTCTTAAGATCACATCAAAAAAACCATGGAGGTCTACATCGACGACATGCTTATCAAAAGCATCAAAGAAGAAGATCACCATGATCACCCCATATATTTCTTCTATATAATAAGACAATGCGGCATGAAACTAAACACAAGAAAATGTACATTCGGAGTAAATGGAAACAAGTTTCTCGGTTACATGCTAAATCAGGGTGGGATCGAAGAAAATCTTGACAAGATTAAAAGCCTAACTGAACTCCCTTCACGAAAAAACGTACGTGATGTACAACACTTGTGATATTCATCTCCACCACAGTTGAGAATAGTCTACCTTTATTCAAAGTTCTCAAGAAGAATTAGACATTTGAATGGACCAAGGAATGCGATCAAGCTTTCTTACAGCTTAAGCAATACTTATGCTCCCCACCATTGTTGGCTAAACCAGTCGAAGGAGAAACATTACATCTTTACCTAGCGGTACCTATGTATGCTCTAAGCACTGTCTTAGTACGCATAGAAGGCATTGTCATCAACCAATCTACTATGGCTTAAAGGTGTTCTAGGCAGCTGTACACCACTACCTTGAGATCGAAAAAATTGCTCTAGATGCTGTGGTCACGGCACGTAAACTACGCCCTTACATTCAATCACCCCACGTGGTGCTGACAAAAAAATCACTCAACCAAGTGTTGTCAAAGCCCAAGACCAACGTAAGTCTGGTGAAATGGGTAATAGAACTCGGTGAATATGGTATAGAATACGGCTCGAGGACCGCAATTAAAGCCAAAACCCTTGCTGACTTTATGGCGAAAACCCTTAGGAGGGCACAGATTCCAGAGGCACATGTTGATGGCACAGCTACAGATACTGGTGTAGGCCTTCGTATTTACCTAAGATCTCCAGATGCTAGAGAGTTTGAGTACGCAATAAGTCTTAGCTTCCATGTACCAAACAATGAGGCAAAATACTAAGCTATTCGTTGGCACCTCAATGGCAAGCTCATTGGGAGTAAAATGCCTAGCAGTCTTTACAGACTCGTAGCTTGTGGCTAATCGTTTCAACGTCTCCTGCGAAGCCAAGGAGGATACAATGATCCTATATCTCAACAAGCTCAAAAAAGTTGTGAAATCATTCATAGTATACACCTTAGTGCCAAATACCAATGAGTGAAAACACAAATCAGATGCGCTTTCAAAATTTTCCATTTCAACCGAAGTCTTCACAGAAAGGAGAATCGTCTTACGAGTGGCCGAGGAATCCGCCATAGGCAAGACATGATATCTAAGAGCTATCAAGAGAGTTATATAGGGGAAACATCGTAGAAGGATGGAATTTACTTATACCTCAAAGAAGGTAAACTTCTGAGTGACCTTGTCGCAGCATGAAGACACAAATACAATATTCATCATTTCACCATCTTCAATGGCGAGTTATAATTAGACGGACCGCTCTTAAGGTGTTTATCGCCACAACGGTGCATATGGTAATCACTCAGGAGGACGCTCTTTGGCACAAAAGGGCATACACCAAGGTTACTATTGGCCAACCATACCAAAAGACGCATTGAACCTCGTTAAAAGTTGCAAGAGTTGCCAGGTTTTGCTCAAGTAACGCATGTTCCTGCACAACCTCTCCCTCCCATGGGATCATCATGGCCATTTTACCAATGGGGAATCGACACTATGGAACCCTCCGGGCCAGCGATGGGACAAAGAGTGTGACGCCTCACATCGGTTAAAATTTATTAATTTGTACTTTGAATTGTTTTGAAGTGAAAATAATAATAATTTCTCATTTCAAACGTTTGTGTTAGATTGTAACACCCTAATTTTAAATTAAAGTGATCGCTACTTAAAAAGAAAACAAAACATATGTATAGATATAATTAGTATTTTCATATTATTTCTTCTTGAACAAGTGAACAAGTATAACGTTTGTTTATTTTGATATAATACATATTTCTGTGTAAAGTCTAATTAAGTAGTTATGACCTATAACACTCAGTATAAAGTTCTCAGATGTGACTTTATGATTTAGTCTATTTTCGAATTTTATAACAATGATCAGTACCTTAAGTAATCCAACCCATATAAACCACGTTATTTTGGTCTTATTTTGTCCCGCTAACAAAACATCGTAAAACATTACAAAGGGCTAATCAATTGCCAAAATAATGCTAATCAAAAGAAATCGGATTAGCTTGGTCCATAACACCTATTACAAGCTGACTAGGCAAAACAAGTAGAAGTGTCAATAGTGGGTCGAATTGCTTGTGTTCGATCTAAACATTATCGAATTCGGTACATTCGATACTGTGCGAGCTAAATGATTCAATATTGAATCGGGGTCCTTCGATCCAAGTGTGTATCGAATTCAGGTCCTTCGATATAAGTTTGAGCAGATTTGCTGAATATCGAATGATGTAGCTTCGATGTAGTGTCGAGTATCGAACGGTGGAGCTCCGATCTAGTGCTGGATATCGAATACTATGGGTTCGATATAGAGCAGGTGATAGCTGGTCATCCTGAGAATGTCAGAGGACGGGGTATTTATAACCCCCATCCCGCGGGCCAAGTGGCAGCTGGGGAAGAACATCGAATTGTGACGATTCGATCTACGAGATCGATTGAATCTAGCCCATTGGATGTTCCTCGAACGTCTAATTTCTCTTGTTCGATGCACAATTTTAATGGACCTTGCTCCGCGGGCCGACCCAATACAAGTATTGGGCCATTCCTAAAATATCCCCATCATATAGTCCCTCCAGTTTGGGAGTCGATGTCGACTAGGGAGCGGATGCCAAACTTAGTAAACTCATCTTCATTCTGCCGGTTCATGTTTACTTTTCTGATAAAGTTGAAAACCATGCCCCCAATTGAGAGACGATTTTGAATGGAGATCGGGTTCCAAGCTTTGAAGACCGAATATCGTTTGCATTGAAAATCATGCCCCTGAACGGGATCGGGGTCTGAAAGACATGGATCCCAATCATGTTAAATGTAATCATTTTTAATTCTTATCGAACATGGTTCCTCTTGATTCGTTTCTGTATATCGAATGACGATGGTTCGATCTATGTTTCGCCCTTTTTGCACGTTGATCGAATTAGTGATGTTCGATGTGCGATTAATATCGCATTGGCCTGATTCGATGTTTGTTCTGATGGGTCTAGTGGGCTTTTTCTCTTCTATATAAAGGGGGAAGAAGCTTGAAATGTTCATTCATCCTTTCGCAGAGTTCAGGCTCTAAGGTGAGTGTTAACCCTAGAAAAATAAATGAAGGGATTACACACAAATATTAGTCATAAATATAGGAATTAATATATGGACAATACTATTGTCATAAGTACTTCCGATGAGATGTACCCGCTCCCAACGAGGAGGCCCTCAGAATGTTACCACACCCCTCGGTCACTAACCGGAAGCGGTATAAAGGGGCACCTGAGGAGACTCCTAAGCGTCTCTTGGAAAGTCAACGATAAATAAAGAAAAAACATCAACGCGGCATCGGAAAAAGAGTAAATCCCGATGGATCCGCGTGACTTCAATATCCATCAATGCGCCAAGAGGGACCACGACGGACCCCGAGTCCTAGAATCTCACGAGAACACTTCCTTGCTGAACACTCCTCCACTTAAAATGCCCTCGGAACATCACTCCGAAGGCCGAATCTGAAGAACAATGCCAGATCTAAATACATGAGCCACTGGAAGGCACACTACGAGGACCTGGACAAGAAAGAGTTACTCCCCGAGGACAAAAAGAGCCCTCGGAGTCCAAGTCACGGGCAGAAATACCCCTCAGAGAGCATACCCAAAAACTACTGCACCCGGATGAACCCTTATCGGAACAACAACACCCCCAGAAGAACGTCCTAACTTTTCCATCAAGTCACTATCAAATATAGGACCCCTCGGAGAATAGAGTCCGGAAGAGCAACCCATCGGAGATCCGAACAAGCTATCGGAAGAAGTAAAGATCCTCCTAGTCAGCGCTTTGTAGATGAAAGATATATCTTATCTTATCTTCTTATCCATATTGACACCTGTAAATCATTTAAACATGCACATTGACACTTGCCCCTAAAAAACTCTATATATGGGGAGATAATCTCATAGTTAAAGACAGACTCGGACTTTTACACACAACCATACACAAGAAACTTGAGAGTGAAGTTCAGTGAATAAAGGAAGGAATATTCTCGTATCTTTGTTCTCTTTTATAATATCATCGCTTTTGAATCACGGGCAGGGCATTCCAACCCTAAATAATTCAGTTAAATGAGTTATAGTTCTAAACCTGTTAACAAAATGATGCCGTCTGTGGGAACGCCATAGAATCTGTCATTGAGCGTGTTCAATAAGCATTGTCTATTATGGATAATTTATTCGCCAGTGATAGTCTTCATACCCGACAAGGTGATTCCCAAGAGACTTTGTCAAACCACCAATCTGAGATAAGAGATTTCATCAACGTTCCCCGCTCTGTCTTCGAGAGACTCGTGGAAGCCACGACCCGGAGAACATCACAAGGACGGAGAAATTTTGAGAACCAGCCCTTTGAATCCCTCCGTTGGAGAAATCCTCCTTCAGAAGAAGATGCACCCAACGATAGATGGAGCCCCCCTCCCGTCTCCTGGCATGGCGAACCTTTGCAAGAATCACTAAGGTATGATAATTACGAAAGAACTCCGAGGATGGGTCAAGGAGAAGAAATACCCCCTCCTTTGGAATACCCTAGAAGTGATGATCATACCTTGTGGGGGATGTTAGATGGCTTGCGCAAAGAAATGAGTGACATCGAGAAAACCATGGCCCCCAAGGAGGATCCTACATTTAAAACCTCCCCCTTCATTCCTGAAATTTCTCTAGCATCCGTTCCTTCGGAGATGCGGCCCGTCAATGTTCACTTATACACTATGGACGCTGATGGAAGAAATCCACAGGATCATATCCACCAATACTTGGTTGGAATGGACCTATCCTCCGTCCCCGACCATGTCCTATGCCGTGTGTTTCCCGTCACCCTCGGAGGATGAGCCCAAGCTTGGTTTACCCACCTTCCCCCTAACTCGATAACGAGCTTTGACATATTGACCCATTTATTCGTGCGACGGTTTGCATATAATCGACAATATCCCAAATCTGCCACTCATCTCTTCCCGGTCAAGCAGCAGAAGGATGAACCCTTACGAGGATACATAAAACGTTTCACAGATGAAGCTTTAGATGTCCCAAATGTCAGTTCAACCATCCTAGTGGACATATTAACACATGGGACTTCGATCATGTGAGGGACATGAACGAACTTATGCAAAAGGCAGAAGTTTACATTCTCATGGAGGAAGCAGAAGGCACGAAAAGGCGCATGGAGCATGACGACAACGAGCACCGTTAAAAAGCCGAACGAGAGAGTAAAGCTAAGGAGAAGAAAAAGGAAGGAAAACCCACCTAACGCAAAGACGATGGAGGTGTGGTCAAAAAATTCCTTCGGCCTGTACCGTTGCCCCCGATGACCATTGCTCCCCAAGAAGTGCTTAATGTGATGAGAGGTAATGATGAGTTACATTGGCCCACACCAGCCAAATTTCCCCATAGGGAAAGGAAAACGGGAAAGTACTGCAAATATCATAAAACCATGGACACAATACCGAGGAATGCACTACCCTACGCAGGGAAGTGCTTCGCCTTCTAGAAGCGTGATATCTGAAGAACTACATCAAGGAGAATAATCCTAAGGAGCCTAAGTCGAATGTGTGGAAAAGGTCACGAAGAGAGCAAGAAGAAGAAAAAGTAGCTCCCAACCGCCAATCACGAGAAAGGACCACAGAGCGCTATCGGTCCCGAGGATGGACCGCGAAACGTCGATGGGGCTCTCGAGAAAGGACTACGGGACTTCGGAATTTACCCCCTCCCCAAGACTGTTATGAGGATAACGCCCCGTCCGGGCGAATGATCAATATGATAGAAGGAGGAGATATCTCGATAACGCCCCAAGGTAAGAAGAAGAAATATCTGAAAGAGGCCAGACGAGCAGAACAAGGACCCCTGTCTGCTTCGTTCAAGGGTCAAAGATGCCTAGTATCACCTTCGGACCTGAGGACCTCACATGTCTCCTTTACCCATACGAAGACCCCTTAGTTATTTCAGCCATTATCTACGGATGTGAAATCCAGCGGATCCTCATCGACACGGGTAGCTCTATGGATGTACTCTTCTTTCCTACCTACCTTGCCATGGGGTTGAAAAAAGAACGGTTGGAGATGGCTGAGGTCCCCCTAGTAGGTTTCTCGGAGAAGCCTTTCATACCCTTGGAACCGTGACCCTTCCGATGTCATGGGGAGAGGGAGCCATTCGAAGAACAGAACCCACCAAATTCTGGGTGGTGGAAGCCTCGCCACGAACATACAACGCCATATGTGCAAGACCGTCCATCCGAACCTTTGAAGCCATCCCCTCTACCCTTCATCTTAAGGTAAAGTTTCCTACCTTCTCAGGTATCGAAGAAGTCCGGGGAAGTTAATCTAAGGCCAGAGAATGCCGCATGAATGCTATCCCTGCAGAAGAGGATGAACTTACCCTCGGGAATAATAAAAAGCGCAAAACCAAAGAAGCACGGGTTCAACCCGTAGAAGAATTAAAGATGGTGGAATTGGTAGCAGGAAGTTCTGACAAGGAGATTAAGATGGGAACCCATATGGAACTAGAGATAGAAGCTCAAATGACTTCTGTCCTCAAGCAATTTCATCACCTATTTGTCTGGGAGGGAGGACCACCTGGGCGAATCAGTGTCAAGGTATGTCAGCATTTTCTTAATGTTAAACCGGGGGTTAAACCGGTCCAACAAAAAAAGAGAAAGATGGGGCCAGAGCGCAACAAAATTATTCGATTAGAGATACAACGACTACTTAGCCTAAGGCAAATTAGGGAGGTCATATACCCCAAATGGCTGGCCAATGTAGTTTTAGTCCCCAAACACAGAGGAAGGTGGAGGATGTGCGTGGACTTCACCTATCTTAACGAAGCATGTCCGAAAGACTGCTATCCCCTACCTAGTATAGATCAACTAGTCGACTCCACCGCTGGATGTGCGCCTTTGTCAACCCTAGATGGAGATCAGGGATACAACCAAATCCCGATGGCGGCAGTTGACTAGGACAAAACTAGCTTCATCACTGACGCGGGCAATTTTTGCTAATTAGTAATGCCCTTCGGGCTCAAGAATGCGGGAGCCACTTACCAAAGATTGGTAAGCCTTATGTTCACTTGCCTCATCGGGAAGACAGTGGAAGTCTATGTAGACGACACAGTAGTTAAAATAACAGAGCGAAAGATCACCCCGAGGATTTGCGAAAGGCACTGGCTATAATGAATAATTTTGGGATTAAAGTCAACCCTAGAAAATGCTCTTTCGGCATCCGAGGAGGAAAGTTCTTGGGGTTCATGGTCATGGAGAAAGGGATAGAAGTCAACCCCGAAAAGGCTGAGACCATCGTGGGACTCCCCACTCCGAAGACAATTAAAGATGTTCAAAAGCTAACAGGCAGAATGGCCTCCTTAAGCTAAGCCGATTCGTTTATAAGTCGGCAGAAAAAGGACTCCCCTTTTTCAAGATACTCCGAAACATTAAGGAATTCCAATGGACCCCCCCAGTGCGAAGAAGCCCTCGAAGAGCTAAAAAGATATATGTTGAAACCACCCTTGCTGGTAAAACCCTTACCCCAAGAAGAGCGCTTCCTCTATTTATCCGTCGGAGAAGAGGCCGTCAGTGGCGTGTTAGTCAAGGAACAAGCGAGGGAGCATAACCCAGTTTACTATGTCAGCAAAACTCTCCTCAGAGTAGAAACTAGGTATACCCTAACTGAAAAACTCATTCTAACTTTGGTTACTACAACACAGAAGCTGCGCCCCTACTTCCTCTCCCACCCGATCACTGTCCTAACCAAGCACCCGCTGCGGGCAATCCTCAACAAGCCCGAGTCGTCTGAAAGAGTCCATATGGCACGTCTATGTGGATGGATCCTCTGTAAGCACGCACGGGGGAGCAGGAATAGTATGTGTAAATCAAGAAGTGGAAGATGAGAGACTCCACTTCGCGCTAAGAATTGACTAACCCTTCTCCAACAATGAAGCAGAGTACGAATCCCTATTCATTGGGATGAGACTCGCTCGGGAAGGTGGGATAAGAAGAGTGCTCGTTCATAGCGACTCGCAGTTGATCATACAACAAGTCAATGGCTCATACAAAGCCAAAGAAGAGAGAATGCAAGAATACCTTCGAACGGCCCATCAAAGGCAAGATTGGTTTGATGAGTATAAAATAGTCCAAATTCCCCGAAAAGAGAACCAAGAGGCGGACGCCTTGTCTAAAATGGCCACTCAAACGGCCGTCGTCCATACCCGAAGGATCACCCTAATCCATGTCAACGAGTCAGAGAAGACCGAGGGCGAAGAAGTAAATGCCACTATGGATCCCCCATCTAGTTGGGTGACTCCAATCAAAGCCTACTTGCAAGATCCAGAAAGATACTCCACAGACAAGACCGTACAACAGATAATGTCCAAGAAAACCATTCGATAATTCCTCAAGGATGGAGTACTATTTTGAAGGACATATTCTTGCCCCCATGCACGATGCCTAAATGAAGAAGAAGCTCAACTAGCCCTATCGGAAACTCACGAGGGGACATGCGGGAGCCATACCGGCGGCGAAAGCATGGTTGGGCGCCTGATTCGGCAAGGTTATTACTGGCCCACGATGGCAAAAAATAGCAGAAGCCATGCCGAAAGGTGTAAACCGTGCCAAGCTTACACCCCTCGGGTCCATCATCCCGCAGCCCCGTGGGAACCCCATATGACCCCTTGTCCGTTTTCCAAGTGGGGCATAGATATAGTGGGTCCTCTCATCTCCGACGCTGGCCAAAAGAAGTTCCTACTTGTTACGGTTGACTACTTCACCAAATGGGTAGAGGCGGAGCCCCTAGCCCAAATCACTGCGGGCGCCATCGTCAACATCCGATGGAGGAATATCATATGCCGCTTTGGCATCCCTCGGAACCTAGTAAGTGATAACAGCTTGCAATTCACGAACCAAGAATTAGAAAAGTGGTCTGACCACTGGGAAATCAAACACCGTTTTGCCTCGGTGAGATACCCCCAAGCAAACGGACAAGTGGAAAGAACCAACCGAACCCTTCTAAAGAACATGAAAGCCCCAATCGACTAGCATAAGGCCAAGTGGGTGGAAGAAATACCTGGCATATTGTGGGCCTATCGGACCACTCAAAGCACCGCCACAGGCGAAACTCCTGTCGGCCTGGCCTACGGTTGCGAATCAGTCTTGCCATCAGAAGTCTCCATAGAGAGCTGGCGAGTCCGAGAATACGAGGAAGAATACAAGGCCCTTGATCTCCTCGAAGAAAGGAGGGCACGAGCTGCCATCCGGATTGAAGAATACAAGGCTCGAATGTCACGTTACTACAATGCTAAGGTAAAACCTAGGACTTTTCAAGTTGGAGATTTAGTGATGAAACGGGTCGGAGCTTCCAAAAATGTAGGCAAGTTTGATCCCCGATGGGAAGGACCCTATAAGATAGCGGGAATCGTCGAACCCGCAACCTATCTTCTCGCCAACTCCGAAGGCACAGTGTTCCACAACACCTGGAACTCATTCAATCTTAGAAAATACTATGCTTGATATAAGGCAACAGTTTGTACATAAATAAAAAAGTTGTTTATATATAGATGGTTCCCTTACAATACCAAAGGAAATAGGGTTGCCCGACAAAATGATGACTCTATATGAAGTCATCTCAGCAACCTAACCCGATGGACTATTTAATACAAACAACGAAGCCCCACACACTATAGGTATATCGGACCATACAAAGACCCTTATACCAACAAAAAACCCTAATACAAACTAAGTGCCTTCCATCGGACGCTTTCCTTCTCTGATTATACGACGGCGTTGCTCCGTGGACAAACTAAGAGGATCGTCTAGTGATACGACCGGATCTTTCGTCGAAGAAACCTCTGAAAATACCTGGCGAAGACTCAGCTCAGGAACAGCCAGACCCGAAGGAAACTATAGCAAAGCTTGCACGGCATCCTGGCACAACCGATACCCAATGCGGACTAAGTCACACATCTCTTGGAGCAAGAAATCCCAAAGAAGTGACGGGCCAGCAATGTCCAAAACAGCTTGAACTCGGGCTACAACCAAAGCCACCCCGTGACTACGGGTCATCTCCAATACCTTCTGGTTACCCGTGTCCCGCTCCTCCGTGGCACGCAACAGTTGCTCATCGGAGAAACGGACCTGGTCCCTCAACTCCCCCAATCTTTCTTCCAAACCCAACACACGGGCTCGCTCTAACATTAAACAACACTCCAAGTCCCACGACTTGTCCCGCTCTGCCTGCAAGATCCCATCGTGAACATCTCGAGCAGCTTCACGATTCACCTTCAATTGGACAATCTCCTCTTGTGCCTCCAGCAAACCTTGCTCCAATTCATCTCTACGACGGTACACTAAATCAGTGTCCGTAGAGGATTCCCCCTAGATCCGAGGGCATTCAACACCATGTAGATCTGCAAAAGCCAAGTTTATTGCTACGAGGAACACTTAAAGGTTAGTATTAAACATAAGAAATCACTACCATACCTCGCACAAATTCTTGCAGGCTAAGTCTTGAAGACTAGACAAAGGCAAAGTCTTCATCAGCCCGCAATCGGTCGCATTCAGTAGACCACTCAAGTAATTGCGGCAAAAACTAACAGTTGAAGCGGCATGAGGAAAGATACTACCTTCCCTAAGAGGCGGAAATTCCCCGAGAGGAGGGTTTTCCACGAGTGGTGGCGCAGAAACCCGATCAAGACTCCCTCCTAGGGGCCGAGAACCACCAGCGACAGGAGAAAGGGAACCCTCCTCAACTAAATACGCAATGCTCCTATCCTCTCGAGGAGGAGAACAAGGAGCAAATGGCGGCATCGGAAGATTTATCCGAGCAAGAACATCAATTGGATCTTCTACAACTAGGGCTAAAGAGTCCACTGGGGGCTGCCACGGGTGAAGCCCCCAAATCCCTCACCTTTGAAGGACTTGTTAACGCTTCAAAACTCAAGTGGTCGGAACTTTCACCCTCCGACATCGCATACCCTCCATTCACAACCTCTCCTAAAAAAGCCCTATCAAAAGGCCTAATAGCAAACGCTTCCATCTCCGAACCTATCAAGAAGCAAAAGATACAATAAGTCTGAAGGCTTCAAAAACACATACGAGCAAAAGACAAAAAGAAGAACTTACGAAAAAAGAAGTTATTGTAAAGAGGCTGATGTGGGAGATTGAAAATATCCGCCCCCTCTTGCAAACCAGCCATGATAAGAGTCTCAGGAAACTCTAAAAAATTGTTTATATCATACGACCCCGAGAATAGGCCAGTACCGGACAGTACCTCCCACTCCCTCCTCAAAGTCGCATCGTTGGGAGTAGTATAACCCAAACCCCATTGGAGTGGTACCCCCCATAATCCAGACGACAAACCCCTATGACGGACAAAGAAAAACTCTCGTCTCTAATCCCTTCTACCAGAATGGGAATTAGACACATGAACAAAGGTCTTACTCTTGTCCCGATGGGCTAGGCTAAAGAAGGGAGGACCACCCGAGCAGGGGTGTAAAGAAAATATGGCCCCTATCCGATAAGGAGACATTGGCAAATTCAAAAGTTCACAACACAAAATATATCCCACCAAATAGCGGTAGGAGTTGGGTGTTAACTGACTCGGGCATATTTGCCAGTATTCAAAGAGAGTTTGAAGAAAGGGGTGGAAGAACACCCGCATCCCGCACCTCATCTGCTCTCGATAAACAGTAAGATAACCCGAATGGGGATCATAAGCCCTCTGCTCGGGATGTAGTATTACAATAACATACTTATCTAAATCCAAATTATATTCAGCAAATAGAGTCACAACAGACCCCTCATATTCATTACCGATGGCGGAACCAACGCTTCGTCATCCCAATAATCTCGATGTCTCCAGCAGAAGCACATCAAACACTGAGGACTCATCACTCAGAGAATAGGACTCTCGGCTCATAAAAACTTCACGAATATGAATCATCCGATAGGGATTTACCTGCGAATGCCTAGACGCGGCCCTCGTCGGAGTACCTCCCCCACGGAGCCTATCCTCTGACCCTACATCGGAACTCTCCGAAGAGGCGGGACGAACTCCTTGAAGCAGGGAAGGATTCGGAGCGGAATCCCACGGAGAGTTACGTGAAGAAACTAAACCGCATTTCTTATAAAATGGAGGCATCATCGTGACAAGGTAAGTAACTCACTCTTCCTTAACTAATCACACTAGAACAACAAGCAAAGTATGGCTTTATAAAGAGTCAAATATTGCAAGTGCAAAAGGTGAAATTTTGAACTGAGTATAATAGAACTCACTAAGCGCTTATATATATACTTCTGCTCATTTCATTGAACAAGAGGAATAAAAGCATGAACCTCCCCAGTTATGTAATTACTAAGGTTACGTGTCTAGTAATAATCCTATTAAGGATGGTGAAATCTCATGCATAGAGACACGTCCTACTAAGGTTTTACTTGGCCAGCAAGAATTAGTCTTAATTATTTCAAAATGTTAATGAAAGGGTCAGACCATGATAGTTGCTAAGTAAGGTAACACATCTTCTTCAAATCGAAGAATCCTGGAAAGAATCAAGTTGCAGAGAACCGCCAATATTGTTTTCTTCTCTTGAAAGAGTGTAGAGTTGACTATTCAACTTAGCTTGAATTATGGAAACTTCAAGTAAAGAATCTTCCATAGCTCTTCCTTATGATTAAGATACCTTTCTAGACATAAACATAAACAACTAAAACCGTGGAACTTGATTAATAGGTGAATAAAGGCAAAACTTAAATTTGGCAACTAAAGAACAGTTTTCGTACATGCTCTCGGGTTTCAATGTTATCCTCAATGTTGTCCCAACATCGTATAACATTGATTCCAGAAAACCCTGCACTTTCAATCTCCCCCTTTTTGCCTTTTTTCACAAAACCAACACCTGTTCCAATCAAGTCCTATATCCAGAAAGTTAGAATCAACAAGAAACACATTAAACTACTACACTGCTCCTCCTCAATACAAGCTACCATGTTCAAAGTTAAATCAACAAAGACAAGTATTAAGGTCATCACTACATTAAATGATGTTCAGACCTCACCATTCATCAATGTTGCCTCAACATTGAAACCAGTGAGTTTCCTGCTTAAAAGGTTAACCAGACAAGCAGTTCAAAATGTGCTTTCATAAGAAATATCAGTTAGAGCAGTTCAACAATAGTACTACTTAGAGTTACAGGCCATAGCCAAATATCAAGGACATCTCCCTTGATCAAAGTAAACTAAATAGAGATAAATGTACCAGCAATGCAACCATATCAGCAGTTCAAAGAAACAAAACATAAACTAGAAGGCAAAAAATTTTAAAAAACTTGGAACTATTCTCCCCCTTTTTGTGAAGAAGGGAGTTTCTCCAAATTTTTCACCATATCCTCCAGTTCTTTGCGATGTTCCTTCCTTTCCTCAATCTCCCTCTGAGTATCAACAATTTGCCCCATATACCAGATTAGCAGATGATCCACAAAAGTTGAGGTTATGACCATGCAATCTTTCTCTTTGGACATAGGCATTGAAGTTCCAGCAACTCTTGCGCCTTCTTCTTCTCAGTTCTTGGTCTTGTAAGAAATCTAAACCTCAAACACCCGAGTAGAAAGGATCACCCTCATGTGTTCCTTGGCCAAACAAACAGGAACATGTAAATAAGCACAACTGAGTAACACTGAGGTTGTCAACATCATGCACCCCAGCTTCTCCACATGCCCTGTACACCTTCCATATGAATAAGATACAACTGAATAGACATCAAAGTAGTGAACTTTGTGTACCCCAGCTTCTTCATATGTTAGGCTATCACAACCTCAGACAAATAGAAGAGTTTTATTACTTTTTCAAAACAAAGATATGAAACTGATAACTAGAAAGAGTTGTTAATCAAAGAGTTCAACCACAAACCAAATATGATAAAGCAAGGATTAAATGAGACTCACAAGGAAATAAATTCAACAAAAGAAAACAATAGAATTCCTAATACACCACAACCAATATACCAGTGCTAGACAGTGGTGTTATGACAACACTGGTTCCCTCAACATTCTCACATATTGCACATGCCAAGAGATTTCCTCAAGCTGAAGAATCTCTCACTATCTAAAGGTTTTGTAAGCATATCAGCAAGCTGGTTTGTTGTCTCAATATGTTCAATGATGATTACTTTGTCCTCTACCATATCTCTCAGGAAATGATGCCTTATGTCTATATGCTTAGTTCTAGAATGTTGGACAGGATTCCTAGAGATACTTATGGCACTTAGATTATCACAGAACATGAGACGTGTATCACTATCTAGCCCATAATCTGAAAGCATGTTTTTGAGCCACACAAGGTGGCTAACACAGCTGCCAGCAGCTACATATTCTGATTCAACTGTTGATAATGAAACACAGTTCTGCTTCTTGCTATACCAGGAGACCAAATTATTCCCCAAGTAAAAACAGCCTCCACTTGTGGATTTCCTGTCATCCACATCACCTGCCCAGTCAGAGTCACTGAAACCAACCAAGTTAGTGTTAGTGTCATAAGAATACCAAATGCCTAAAGGTGAAGTTCTAGAGATATATCTAAGAATCCTCTTCACAGCAATCAAGTGAGATTGCCTTGGCTCAGCTTGGTACCTAGCACAAACACATACTGAAAACATGATGTCAGGTCTAGAGGTAGAGAGATATAACAAACTACCTATCATGGATTTGTACAATGTTGGGTCAACATTGCTGCCAGTGCCCTCTTTTGTTATCTTCACTGAAGAGGACATAGGAGTTTTGCAAGGCTTGGACTCTTGTAGCTCAAATCTCTTAACCAGATTCCTTGCATACTTCTCCTGGTTCAGGAAGATACCATTCTCCAGCTGCTTAACTTGAAGTCCCAGAAAGTAGTTGAGCTCACCAATCATGCTCATCTCAAATGTTCCTGTCATACACTCAACAAACTTGTCTAAGGTAGACTTGTTAGTAGAGCCAAATACAATATCATCCACATAAATTTGAGCAATGCATATATCAGAGCTTTTTCTAAGGACAAACAATGTTCTATCTCCATCTCCTCTATTAAAACCTAGGCCTAACAGAAAATTAGTTAGCCTTTCATACCAAGCTCTAGGAGCCTGTTTTAAGCCATACAAAGCCTTCTCAAGTTTGTACACATGGTCAGAATGTTTAGGATCAGCAAAGCCTTTAGGTTGTTCAACATAAACCTCTTTGTCAATTAAACCATTCAGAAAGGCACCTTTAACATCCATTTGATAAAGTTTAATCTTAAGACAACAAGCAATAGCAAGAAGTAATCTAATTGATTCTATCCTAGCTACTGGAGCAAAAGTCTCACCAAAATCTATACCTTCCACCTGAGTATAACCTTGTGCAACCAACCTAGCTTTGTTCCTCATAATTACACCATTCTCATCAGTTTTATTTTTGAAAATCCATTTTGTACCTATTACATTCACATGTGATGGCATAGGCACTAGATTCCAAACTGTTTTTGGTGAATTGTAAGAGTTCCTCTTGCATGGCATTAATCCAGTAACTATCCTTAAGAGCTTCAGTAAGATTCTTAGGTTCAATGGAGGAAACAAAACAAGATGCATTATCAACAGTACATGAAGAAGACATACAAACACACAATTTAACAATATCCTTGTAATTAACCCTTTCTTTGTTGCGTGTACTAACCCTTTCAGTAACTTTTCCAATTACTTGAGTGGCTGGATGATCTCTTTGAATCCTAGCAGGAGGATCTCTTCTGGATTCAGGAACTATTTCATCTTCAGAATTTGACAGCACAGATGTTGGCCTAACATTGGGGGTTTCTGGTGTTAAGTCAAAATTTGTCACAGTTTCCAGTTCAGCATCTCCAGCTTCTGTGTTCAATGTTGGGTCCAATGTTGGAGCAACATCTAAAACAGTGACTTCTTCAATACCTGCAGAAACAGTTAAATCATCAAAAATGACATTCACTAATTCTTGAACAGTATGCAATCTTGGATTGTAGACCTTGAAAGCAGCACTATTAGGACAATATTCAACAACTATATACTTTTCACTTTTGGGATCAAATTTGCTCAAATAGTCTCTATCTTTTAGCAGATAGCAGTTAATACCAAATTCACGAAAGTGTGCCACTGTTGGTTTTGAACCCTTAAAGATTTCATAAGGTGTCATAGTAGTACCAGGTCTAAGATAAACTCTATTACTAATATGACATACAGTATTCAAAGCTTCAGCCCAGAGTTTCTTAGATAGGTTTCTAGAATTCAACATTACTCTAGCCATCTCTTGAAGTATTCTATTCTTCCTCTCAGCAATCCCATTTTGCTGAGGAGTCTTAGGTGCAGAGAACTCATGGAAAAAGCCTTTAGTTTCACCAAAATTAGCAAAGCTTATATTTTCAAACTCTTTTCCATGGTCAGACCTAATCCTTCCTACAAAAGTGCCATATAGATTTTTAATACTAGCATGCAAAATCTTGAATGCGTTGAATGCCTCTGATTTTTCTTTCAAAAACTTAATCCAGGTATATCTTGAAAAATCATCAACAATAACAAAAGCATACTTCTTACCATTCAGGCTACTAACCTCAATAGGACCCATGAGATCCATATATAGCAACTCAAAGCACTTATTAGTTCTAGTGTTAGTACTCTGTAACTGAAGTGGTGGATGGACAACTTTTGTTTGTTTACCTTTCAGGCAGTCTTCATAAACAATTTTACCTGGGCTAGTCCACTTAGGTAGTCCTCTCACAACCTCTAACTTCAGTAGTTTCTCCAGATTTCTATAGTGCACATGTCCTAACTTCTTGTGCCACATGACAGATTCATCTACCTTGGCATGGTAGCATTCAGCTTCATCTTGAGCAAGATAGCAGTTATCCTTTGATCTTGTACCTGTCATGACACGGACATTGTCACTATTAAACACATCACATGAACTTTTATCGAAAGTAACTAGCAAGTTATCATCACAAAGTTGACTTATGCTAATTAAATTTGCTTTCAATCCTTCAACCAACAACACATCCTTGAGTGGTGGAAATCCTTCAACATGCAGTACTCCTTTTCCAATGATTTTCCCTTTAATGACTCCTCCATAAGGAATCCAACAGTCAAAGGGATTACATCTTTCAGGTTGTCAATGTTTCCAGTCATGTGCCTTGAACATCCACTGTCAAAATACCACTTACCTGCAAGGTTAGAGTAAACAGCAGAAAAGACAACATTGCAAACAATTTTAACCTTAGGAGTTTTTATCTTTTCAATCCCAGTTCTACTTTTATGTCCTTCAGATTTGTTACCTAATGTTGGGATAACATTCAGATCAGAGGTTCTCCTAACATTGGTACTGCTATTAATCCCTGTTTTCTTCTCAATCACACTTCTGAATTTTTTGCAGTAAGGGTTAATGTGACCAGGTTGAAAACAATATTGACAAATAAAAGTAGGCTTTTTCACAGTGTTGACAGGAATTTCACTACTTACACCACTACTTTCCTTGATAAAACCAGCTTTTAAATAGGCACAATTAACATCTTCAGAGGGAGGTTTCTCATCATAGCCCAAACCACTTTTACCTTGATTTCCCATACTCACCATCTCATCAAGCTTAGATGTAGAAATGTTCCATTTGACAATGGTTTGTTCAGCTTTATTTAATTTTACCTTTACCTCTTTCAGCTCAGCCTTAGTTTTGTCAAGGTCTTTCTCATACAGTTTCAGCATCTCCTTCATGCATCCAATCTCTTCCTTCAAGTTTTTATTGCTCTTGATGAGTTTGTGATTCTCAAGCAGCAGTTTGTGGTAGATAGATTTCAGGTCTTCAATGATTTCCTCTTGGGACATTTCACCTTCAAAGAAATATTCTTCATCCAGATCCACTGAGCCATGAAAACAATCAAAGTTAGATTCATCAAAGTAGGACGCAAGATAAGGTTCAGTATCAGTATCATATTCATCCCAATCTGCAAAGAAGGTCTCCTGTTCTGATGTTGGATCCTGAATTTTGAGATCCAAAGCAGTTCAGGGAGTCTTCTGGTGTCCAGTCAATCTGAGTGTGTAGCGCAGCAGTGTGAACCTCTTCTGATTGTTCTTCAGCTTCACCAGAACTAAAGTCATCTTCATTGAAATCATCTACACAAACCCAATGAGAATTTCCTCTTTTTCTAAGAGTGTTAGCACATTCATTAGCCATATGACCATATCCTTTACATTCAAAACATTAAACATCTTTTAACTTATCACCTTCTAAAGGAGTAGGTTTTGATGCCATGTACTTCACAAACTTAGGAGGTAATTTCTTATAACCTGGAGAACTATTACTAAGATTCTTTTTTTTTTGCCTTTTCCTTTAAAGTTCAACTTGTTGAATTTCTTAGTACTTTTACCATAGTTTGAAGAAATTAATTCATATTCATCATCACTTTCATTGTCAAGACTTGATCCTCTTAAAGCAACAACCCTATGTTTGCTAGGTTGTGAGGCAAGCTCCATCTCAATTTCTCTAAGAGTATTCATCAAGACTTGAAACTGTAGATTAGCAAGGTTCCGAGATTCACTCATTGCAATTTTTTTGAGAGCAAATTTAGATGACAGTGTTCTCATAGCTTTATAAACCATTTCTTGATTAGTCATAGCAAAACCTAGGTTTTCACATTGGTTAGCAATATCAAGAATGTTCTCAAAATAACTATCAACGCTTTCATCTTCACCCATCTCAAATTTTTCAAATTGCTGAAGCAGTTGTCTATATTTAGAATCTTTAACAGCAGAATCTCATTCACATTGTAATTCAAGTATATCCCAAGCATGTTTGGCTTTTGTACAGTTCTGAATTAACTTGAACATATGATGATTAACCCAATTAAAAATGGCATTAAGGGCCTTTTCATTAGAGTTATAGAGACTTACCTCTGCTGCTGTCCAATCTGCTTCTGGTTTTGGAACAAGATCACCTTCACCATCTCTTGGTAGTGTTGGAAGAGAGTATACATTGATCACGGATTGCCAGGCTCGAATATCAATAGCTTTGATGTGAGACCTCATCCTGATCTTCCAGTATGCATAATTAGAGCCATCCAAAACTGGAATCCTAATGGTATTAGGATTGACACTGTCCATTGTGTTGTATCACCTCCAAACCACCAGTGAAGTCGGTGCTTGGCTCTGACGCCAATTGAAATTTTCGGATCGTGGATTGACACAACAACTTTGAGAGTTAAGCTGGCATTGCCTTAACTCAATTTTTAGCTTCTTAAATATTGAAACATGCAGCGGAATTAAAAACACAAGAAGATATAATTTTAAGAAGTTTTCAATATTATTAAAAACTTCCGAGCCTTAGGCCAAATAACCATAAAGGTTTTAACAAAAATGTTCCTCACAACAATTCACTCACGCTCTTTGTTGATCGGACTCAACGAAGCAGACAAGTACAAACTACTTAACTTCTCTGAACTAGACGTAAATAGTTGATACAAAACTTTGCAAAAGCAAGACGAAAACAAAACAAAGTATGATAAATCTCTCAGATTGTTTTGCATGATTGTCTTTTCATCATCTTGATGAACTTCACATCCTTTATAGATTTCTTGAAACTTGCACGCCAGGATGTGTTGTTCACAGTTTTGGTAACTCTTGTTGTTTCCTTGTTGAATTTTGGATTCATTGTGAACTCAGTATCTTTCTTGAATATGTGCTTCCTTTATTATCGATCCAGCAAGGTAACACATCTTCTTCAAATCAGAGAATCCTGAAAAGAATCGAGTTGCAGAGAACCGCCAATAGTGTTTCCTTCTTTTGAAAGTGTGTAGAGTTTACTATCCAACTTAGCTTGAATTATGAAAACTTCAAATAAGGAATCTTCCATAGCTCTTCCTTGTGATTAAGATACCTTCCTGGATATAAATATAAACAACTAAAATCGTGGAACTTGATTAATAGGTGAATAAAGGCAAAACTTAAATTTGGCAACTAAAGAAGAATTTCCGTACAAGCTCTCAGGTTTCAATGTTATCATCAATGTTGTCCCAACATCGTATAACATTGATTCTAGAAAACCCTGTACTTTCAATGCGGGTTCTGGTGGCGCTAATGAGGGCAAGAATCCCGAGAAAGCTGAGGTTGTGGCTCGTGGCAAACGGAAGAGAGCACCACAACCCCGTTCTCATACTAGGGGTGTTATCCCCACTGCGTCGCGTACGACTGGTCCTTCGGCAGCTGACGGTTCTGCTCCAGCAGGTGGGGCAAGTATCAGGGCGGATCCTAGTCATGGGCCACATGCCCGCGTTGGGGAGTACAAGATATCCAATGAGGACGCGATTGATGCCTTAAAAGTCCTTCTCCCAAACCTCGAAGCTCCTCACGCGGTTTCCGCCGAGGAATGGAAGATGGTGGAGAGGAATGCTCTTCACATTATTATCGCGGTAATATTTTATTTGCCGAACGCAACTGACTATATATGATTTGATGTTTAAACATCTTTGCAATTCTTTTTATGTTTTACCCTTTAGGGTGGTGGAATGGTGGACTCCATGATCACGATGTTGGTCCAGGCTCACGAGGACAGGGTGAGTGGGCAGCAATGCTTGAGGGCTAAATTTCGGGATAGTGATCCTGATGCTTTGAGAATCGCGATGTTTGAGAAGGAGAAAGCCATGTGGTAGGTGAAGGATTACGCCACTCGAGCCGCCAATGACAGGGAAGCGGTGAAGCTTGCACAGGAAAACAATGATAGGCTCCAATTGCAAGTCGCCAACTTTTCATCCCGTAAGGGTGTGCTGGAAGAAATATAGAGGTTTTATAAATAAAATGAGGACTAACAAATTAACCCATACTTGGAGTCCTCAACCAAGCATACCATACATAAGAACCAAAGCTAAGGAGGCTTAAAGTTATGCCTCCCAAAACGAGAAAAATGAAGATCGCAATTGGAGCCCCGATCCCCAAGAGTTTTGCTGCCGAAGATCCCACCTAAAGATGAAGTGTGCGGTTCGGCTTTGAGCTCATGATTTGAGACGTGAGGACCCCAACAAGTGAGATTTCGTGTGCCTTTATCCCCAAAAGCATCGCGGCCGAAAATCACACCCAAAGGTGGAGTGTGCAATTCGGAGTTGCGCTTTTCACGGGACATAAGAACACTAACTCTCACCCTAGTGCTAGCATCAAAGAGATTACAATAAAGAGCATATCCCAGCGGATGATACCTCGGAAAGTATATTTAGTACAGGGAATTAAGTGAGAAAATAAAGAAGCTAATGATACAATCATAGTCACTACGCACGCATTGTTTATCTTTGTTGCACTTGATGGTGGAGAGACATATGAGGTCACAATTAATATGATCAGTTAGAGAATCGACCCATCTTCCTTTGTCCTCGATGCCACGGAGGTTGACATGCAAGAGAGTCACTTGAAGATTGTCACCACTTTCCACAAAAAGCCAAAAAGAGTCGGCCTTGAGGACGCACCACACCTCCAAGCATCTTCGGAACTCACAATTATACATAAAGCAACAATAAATAAACCCAATCGATCCATACACATGATCGGTACAGCAAATATAAAAATAAACACCAAGTGTCCGAGTGTTTAATTTATGCAAAACCATACTATAAAAATATACAACCATATCGAAGCTCACAAAGAACACCAGCCAATGATCCATATCAAGAGTACGCCGAGAGTAGTGTGCAAAGATCTTCAAATACCCTTGACCATGAATAAGAGGGAGAAAGCGAAGTTCGGTCAATGGCATTTGAGTGGCCAAAACGCAAAGGTGAATATATCGTGAAATCACACGATTAAATGTGATTCTATGAAGGCTAAGAATCTGGATGGGATCGTCATGAAAGCAAGGACATAAAATGGGGTACTCCCGAGGGTTCGAGCGGTGTATCTCGGGAGGGGAGAGCGAACATCCAAACCTGCAAATTATGTTAGAAAAACCATCCAAAAACAGATTCCTACATAATAATCTATCATAGTAGCCAAAGCGTGCAAAGATATGAGTGAAGCCATCATGGAAATGAAGTGATAGTGTATGTAACGCGGCAAAAGAAAGCGAAATGACTTCACTCGTGTTTAGCCGAAATAAAAATGATAGAAGGCGTGAGCTACAAGGATTAACAAGTAGCATGAAATACCTCGACCTATAGTGAGGGACGGTTTCGGTAAAAAGGACAAGATTGGAGGCCGTCAATTCGTATTTTTTGGAACCCGAAGATAAGCCCATCCTTCCTTATCTTTCCTTACAAGGGACTTCACCTTTAAACTAGCATCATTGAGAGAGAATCTCCCATTAGAACGGTGGGCACAAGCCTCATTTACTAACTGATCCGCAACAAAGTTTCCCTTCACGGAAAACATGCTTAATCGTGCCACGGAGCTCCCGAAGAAAGAATCTTATTTTATCAATAAATTCAATAAGTTTCCACGGACCGCCTTGCCTTGCGCTGATAATCGGAAGGGTAACCTTCGCATCCGTTTCAACCACAATGTCAAAAAGATTCAGCAAATAACAATACTCAAGCCCTTTATAGATCGCCATAATTTCAGCTTCAACATTGGTAGAATTCTCAAGAGCAAGATGATAACACCAAGAGCAGTTTCCTTCGTTATCACGAAGAATACCACCTGCACCGGCAGCCCCCGGATTCCCTTTCGAACTGCCATCGGTATTGAGCTTAAAGCTACCACCAATCGGCTTTTCCCAAACAACAACAATCGGCGGTTTCATACTATCAAGCCTGATCCGTACTCCCCAATCATTCGCAACATTTTTATATCCACGCCAAAAATTTTCGGGACACGGGGTGAGAGCGAAAAGATCTCTAACATGATCAATTACTTTGCCAATGATTTTTTTTGCATCCATAGGAATTCTTCTATGCCTCGCATCATTTCTAGCCGACCAAATAAACCATAAGGAAAATATCGGGATCAAAACCCGAATGTGGCCTGCAATTGTATTTATTTTCGAACGAATCCAATATGCAATAATATTCCGCCAAGACATAACTCTAGGCATTTTCATAATAAAGGAACCGAAGAAAAAAACCCACACCTCATGCGCAATCTTTCCTTCCCAAAAAAGATGGTGATTAGTCTCAAAATTTTTACCACAACAATTGCACATCGACACCATAGAATAATACTTGAGAAGCTTTTGGTCCGTCGGCAAAAGATTTTGAACAAATCTCCAAACAAAGAATGAAATATTAGGCATGATAAATTTGTGCCACAAAAATTTATACACACCTTGTTCTTCCATTGGTTGTTGTAACACTTTCCTTGCGGACTTGGTGGAAAAAAGACCACTTGATTCGTGTTTCCATATAGGTGTGTCGCATCTAATTTGAGCAGTCGGTCTTGCCACCACTTGTATAAAAGACTCCTCCTCGAGTGCGCTATCAAGCTTATCCATATCCCATTCATTGTCCACCCAAAAATCTTTAATCTTGCTATTAAAGTCAGGTTCGGCCCCATCCTTAGGCTGCAATATTCCCGTACCAATCCAATGATCTTGCCAAAAATACGCACTACCATTTTTTATAAGCCAAAAAATATGAGGTTGTGCAATCACCGCCTCTCTCGACAACCTTTTCCACCCGCTCGATTCCCACCCCCGAATCGAAAGAAAATCAGGTCGTGCGGTGTATCTAGCCATCATGTACCGAGCCCAAAGAGAGTTTTGTGCTCGAAATCGCCACCAAAGTTTGACCCCAAAAGCGTTCACCATGCTTTGTAAGGATTTCACATTAAGTCCACCTTTGAAAAAAGGCGCACAAATCCGTTCCCAACTCCTCCAATGCATACGTCGCTTAACAATACTTGATCCCCATAAAAATCTAGAAAAAATGCTTTCGAGCTCTTCCAACACACATAGCGGCGGTTCCAAAATTTGACATAGATAGATCGGAATCGAGCAAAGTATACTCTTGATAAGAGTGAGCCGACCACCAAAATTTAGGAATTTCATTTCCCAACCCAAAAAAAGGCCACAGACTTTATCAAGCCAATGAATAAAATGCGTAGAGTTAAGGCGACCTCGAACAAGTGGCGTGCCAAGATAAGTGATAGGGAAATTACCCCGGGAAAATTTGGTCGACTCACAAACTCTTCCAATGTGCGCATTACTCACAAATATAGTCGGAATATAGAAACTCTTCATAGCATTAATATGTTGCCCCGCCACCATTTCATAAAGCAAAAGAAACTCCTTTAGCTTTTTCATATTATTCACTGTGCCACGGACAAAAATAATGCAATCATCAGCATAAGCTAAATGTGAGATCGGTGGACCGCCCCCCGTATCAAGAAAAAGATCAACATGCCGAGAATATAACTGATCAAGTCCCCGAGAAAGAAATTCTGCTGCTATGATAAATAATCCGAGAGAAATAGGATCCCCTTGTCGAACCCCATGTTTGGATTCAAAAAACCCGTTCGCTTCACCATTGACAAGAATAGAGAAAAAACAATGCTCAACACAGTTCTTGATATACCAAACCCAATGACGAGAAAAACCGAATTTCAATAGACATTGATACAAAAAATTCCAGTCAAGCCTATCATAAGCTTTTTCCATATCAAGTTTCACAATAGCATTATATTGATCTCTTCTTCGACTAAGATTAGAAACCATTTCTTGCGCTAAAAGAATATTATCCCCAATGAGCCTATCTTTCACAAAACCACTTTGAGACGGAGATATAATCTTAGGAAGAATAAGAGCAAGCCGATCATTAAGTAATTTTGCAATAATTTTATAACTCACATTGCAAAGGCTTATGGGACGATAATCTTTCCATTCGCGCGGGTTCTCTTTCTTGGGGATAAGAGCGACATTTGTGGCCTTGAACATTCTCGGAAATGCATTGCCATTGAAGAAATCCAACACGGCTGAATAAAGATCCATATGCACAATATCCCAACACTTTTGATAGAATAAAGCGTTGTAACCATCGGGACCGGCTACACTTTCCGTATTGAGACCGAAAACCACTTCCTTTAATTCCTCAAGACTCGGAACACGGCACAACCACTCATTATCATCATTAGAAACAAGGTGAGGTATAAAATTGAGATTATGACAAGCAATAACATCAATAGGATCAGCGAGAAGTGACTGAAAATACCTCGCAGCCGACGGGCCTATGTCATTCGGATCATCCATAAGCACATTATTTTCATAGATCTCAAATATCCGGGCCTTTGCTTTTTTCTTTTCCGCCATTGCTTGGAACATACGAGTATTCCTCTCGCCCTCAACAGCCCATTTACACCGAGAACGTTGTTTCCAATAAGCCGTTTCCATTTTTCTCGTAAGCGTGAATTCAGCGAAGCATTTTTGGAAGTTAGTGCGAGTGGCATCCGACGGAAAATGATCAAAATCAGATTCCGCTTTCTTAAGCAGCTCTTCTTTTTCAATTATTTTTTGGAATATGTTTCCAAACTTCTCACGATTCCATGATTTAAGATCCTTCTTCAACCGGATGAGTTTAGCACCAATAATATACATGCCAACACATTCGACCGGTTTCTCCCAACTTTCCTTCACAACATCAAGAAAGGAATGATGATGAACCCACATAGCTTGAAACCGGAAAGGAGATGGTTTATTTCTCACCGCCCTTTCAAAAGAAATAATGAGGGCATTGTGATCGGATTGCTTGCGAGGCGAATGTTCCACCTTTGTGGACTGAAATGTCGTGCCCCATTCATGGTTAACAAGAGCGCGGTCAAGTCTAACCCTCGTGCCATTACTGGACCAAGTAAACGGATTATCATCACATCCCGCATCCTCAAGACTACAATCTTCAACATAATCCCGAAAGTCACTCATGTCACCTTCAAGAGGCGGCGTTCTACCAATTTTTTCATCCACATGTAACACACAATTAAAATCCCCCATCACAATCCACGGCTTAAGGTCATCGTTTCTTCCCAAACCATCCCAAAGAGGCCTACGAAGTAGGCGAGTTTGTTTGGCATAAACAAACGAGCACATAATCGGTTTAGGATTTAATCCCGACTTCAAAACACAATGAATGAATTGATCATGCGGTTCAATAATTTCAATCTCAACATTCTGATCACCAAATATCCAGATCTTATTGTTAGGATTACGGACAGCCGTGGAAAATTGAAACCTTCTCAAATAACGTTTTTCATCAAAAGCAACTTTCGGTTCAAGAAGAACAAGAATATTCGGTTTATGTCTCAAGATCAAATCATAGACATTCTCACAAGCTTTTTCATTCCCCGTGCCCCGCACATTCCAACAAATAATTTTCATTTAATTACGAGAGGTTGAAGACTTACTTCTCAAGTTATGTGCAGATTGTTCTATCTTTCGAGCATATAGTTCTATCTTCCTTTCCTCACGGTTCTTGGGAAGGGGAACTTTATTCACATTGGCCGGTAATGTAATCACTGTGCCCTCTTCAAGGTAATCCTTGCGAGTTTTTCCTCGCGTACGTTTCGACCGAGAGTCTTGCAGATCTTGCTCTCGTTCATTGTCGTCCTCCGAGTTCGAAAACTCATGGTTCACATTCACCTCCTCATTCCAGTTTTTACCAAGAAACTGATTCGGAGATCCATTAGTATCACAAGAAAATGATTCATTTTTGCTTTCATCATCGCTACTCCCTTTATCCTTTCCACTTTCTTGAACTTGTGGAACTTTGTTCGGCACAAAACTTTTGCGAGGTGACAGAATCAGCTTTTTCTTTTGGACTTGGGAGTCCGAGAGCCTACCAAGATCTTCATAATCATTCATAATATCATCTTTATTAGGCACATCAATTTTCAGATTCTCCGTTTCCATACCGTGCGCATCCTCGGCCTCATCATTGGAATGTGAATCCAGATTCACAACTTCATTCACTTCACCCTCTTGATTAATATTTTCCTCCACCTCAAGACTCGCAAATGGGTTAGGATCTTTACGACTAAGAATTGTTTTAGGAACAAATGTCGACTCGGGGACCTTGTTGTTCGCAGCAGCAAAAGAAACATTCTTCGGTTTCTTGGTCGGGCTAAAATTCGAAGTGCTATGGTTCTTATCAATCGGAACCCATTCAGATTTTTTCTTGCCATTTTGATTGTCCAAGCGGACAGTAGGTTCATTAGCATCCTTGTTATTTCCACCACATTCACCCACATTGTGACCGAGCTTGAAGCATTTAGTGCAATAAGTTGGGTAGTTTTCATAAACTACATTTTGCTTCACTTAAAACATTCTCGGACCTATATTAACTCCCCAATCAATAACATCCTTTTTCTGCTCAAGTAAGTTCACTTCAACGCACACACGCGGATTATCGGGTCTCGTCATAGTAAGCGTACCTTCATCAACACGTAAAGGCTTACCAATATTTAGAGCAATGTTAAACAACGCGCCTTTTTCACAATATCTCATACTAAGACCCGGAAAGGCGACCCACATTGCCATGATAGGCGGATCCGAGTTCGGATTAAACGAAGGAGTCCACTTAATGATACGCCCCGGTAAGTTCATGAATGCAAGATCCTTTTTGAGCCAAAGGCGAGTGTAATCCTCTTCTTCCTTGAGATTAATCATCACATGTCTAGGACCAATCGGTCCAATATCATATCCCCCTTTAAGATTCAGATTCTTGATCCTTCTATGAATAAAAGGATATGCGGGTATCTCCAATGTGAAGCAAAGGATCAAAACAAATTGTAGCCTATCGTCAAGTTTCTTAATTTCTTCTTCTTCGAAGACAAGCATAGGTTTCCCTCTTATCGTGTGAAATGGTTTCTCAATAATAGAGTCATCACCAACAAATGATTTATTCATGGCGTAAGAAGATTTACCATGCACGGCTTGAGCAAAAGATCCACTCGACATGGGCTGTCTCAATTGGAACAGACGGGGGTTCGTGGGAGCAGATTGATGATACATAATCCGATTGCCTTTATCTTTAACCGCATTCAAAGGTGTTTTAGAACCAAAACCACCTTTGTCAAAGTTACTGGAAATTTGAGGGAACGACCCTCTGAAATTCACCTTCGATCCATGGGGGAGAGACTCCAAATCAGGCGGCGAATTCGGGATCACAACCCAATCCAATTCCGATGGCGAAGATGAAGGCGTCATTTCTTCTGAGTTCAAAATATCATCAGCTGCTAAGAGGTCTTCCTTACTAACCAACCCATTGACCAAGTTTGATGACGTGGCAGGTGGGTCCACGCCACTTGGCAGGAGAGAGCCGTCCATTAAATAAAATGATGGGCTCGGTGTTGCCCAACTTCAGAAGGAGCTCGCTGCCGAGAAAGAGAAGAATGATCAGGCTGAGGAGGTTGGATATGCTTGTTGTATCAGTGAGGTAAATGATTTTTATATAACTTCATGTTGATATCTTCCTATTCTTCCATGTTAATCTCTTTTTGTCATTCAAGCAGGTTCCTTCCCTGCAGAAAAAGGTGGAGATTGCCGAGGAGTTTCTCCGGAGCAACACTTTTCATGAGAATAGTGCTCGGAGGGGTGCCAAGGATGCCAAGAAGGCGCAAATGCTCACTGTTTATCAAATGTATAACACTAAGTACGTCTGTGGCCATTTCAACCCAGAGTGGCTTGATCTCTCATTGGGGCCTAACAGAGAAATTTTGTCGCCCACCGTGGATGATCAACTTGCTGCCGCGGATGAGTTCGCGGGCTTACTCAAGAACGAGAACCTCATCTATCGGGGAATCTCTTTGCCTCCTCCTATGCCCCCTGATATGCTTCTGATGATGAGGATGACGTCGATGCCTAAGGGCTTCGGTTTTAACTTTCTATTTTTATGAACACTTTATTCCTGGGAACTTTTTATTGTTTGCTTGCTTGTTTGGCTTGTGTTCCCTGCCTTTTCTTTCAATAATTGTTGTTGCATTTTACTTTGTGTTGACAATTGGAATGCCAATCCAAATTTGTGTAAGTTTTCTCTTTAGTCACTGGCTTTGGGTGGCCTCTATGTCTTCCCAGCGTATGTATGAATAATATTTGTCGTTGTAGACCTAGTATTCGTCCCAATTTTTATTTTTTGCGATTTGCGGTTATCACTGCCACTTCAGACAGAGTGTCTGTCCCTTTTTTCGTTTTTCTGGAATTACGGTATTCACTTGCCACATCGGACAGCATGTTCGTCCCTTTTTATTTTTGGGAATTGCAGTATTCACTTACCACTTTGGACAGAGTGTCCATCCCTTTTTCATTTTTTGGGAATTGCGGTATTCACTTTCCACTTGAGTGTCCGTCCTTTTTTTTATATTTTGGGAATTTTGGTATTCACTTGCCACTTTGGACAGAGTGTCCATCCCTTTTTTTCCTTTTTCTGGAGTTTCGATATTCAGTTCCCACTCTTGACAGAGTGTCCGTCCCTTTTTTTCATTTTTCAGAAATTGTGGTATTCACTTGCCACTTTGGACAGAGAGTCCGTCCCTTTTTTTCAATTTTCGGGAATTGCGGTATTCACTTGCCACTTTGAACAGAATGTCCGTCCAATGTTTTAATCTCTTATGGATTTACGGATGGCATTTGTTGCTCGGGACAGAATGTTCGTCCCTCTTTCGTCGGAGTGAACCTTCTTGGGTCCTGTACTGCCAGTTGGGACAGAATGTTCGTCCATTCTATCGTTGGAGTGAACCTTCTTAGGTCTTGCATAAAATTGATATTGTGCATGCCTTCGCATAATTAGATATTTCACATTTCGCATTTACAAAGATAATAATACGATTGATAAGTCAAAAGCGTTTCTCTTGGAAACGAATTCATATAAAGAAAATAGGGTGGAGCCTGATTTCATAGCCCACTCTCCTATGTTCTCCGAGGCAGCCCTCGAGGCTCAAGTCTTCAGTGCTCTTGTTTTAAGTTACTACATGTTTGCCCCTCATGCTTGTCACGGTAGAGGGGACGAATGAAAGTTGTTCAAAATATTCGGGAAATTAAAGACTTACAAAAATTAAATAAGATCACTTCAATCAATGTGCTCCATCTTCATGCGAGCTAGCGCTTTGTTGTAGCCCTCATATACCCAACAACTTAAAAAATTGCATGTTGTTTCAAGATCATACTTTAGCATAATAAATTAAGTTCGATTATAACTTTTATTTATAGTTTTCTCAAAACTAAACTTCTAGCAAAAAAGCACACGCGGGGACCGCGAGCAATATCCTCTTTAACATAAAATGGTATTTTAATTTTAGCGCGATGCTTAATGTAACTTATGTGGTAATCAAATAAATTAATATCCAATAGACCATTTAAGTGCATCGTTAATCGATCTTATCAGTAATGTTGCAATTCATCTTTTTCACAAAAGACAAGCTAAAATAAAATTCTCAAAATCTATATCAAATATTAATTTCATCCCTGAAATTTTAGCAATCAAATAAAATAATATCTGATAGACCATTGAAGTGTATCGTTAATCAATCATATTATTGCACAAACAATAATCTTATCTTTTACTTTGTTCCTCAATCAAATATTAATCTCCTCCCCAAAATTTTACCATCACATATATTATTGCACAAACAATAATCTTATCTTTTACTTTGTTCTGATTTCACAATCTCTACCGTAATCTGATACTTTCACAACTCTATTAAGTATTACTGCAACTTTTCACTTTGGATAGAGTGTCCGTCCCTTTTTTTCATTTTTCTGGAATTACGGTATTCACTTTCCACTTTGGACAGTGTCCGTCCCTTTTTTTCATCTCTTCTGTCCAAAGCGACGCTACATAGCATTTCCAGCTCCACTTTAGCAAAAATGGGATTGAATGGCGTGACATTGGAGCCAGTAAGAACTTCACTTCATGGATTCGGAGGCCCAGAGATAGTGCCCCATGGAATGATTACGCTCCCTACTTTGTTGGGAACCGCGCCTCAAAGAAAAACAATCATCAAAAAGTGGAGCTGAAAATGATGTGTGTCTGTCCCCTTTGGAATTGCAGTATCAAAAAGAGACGGACACTCTGTCCAAAGCGACGCTACATAGCATTTTCAGCGCTCAATGTGGTTTGCGATAACTTCACCGGTTTCGGCAAGAGTTGGGAATTTTACCATTTAGTGGTAAGTTGACGGCAATGCTCGGAACGCGTTCAACGCTGGCCTTCCTATAATGCCATTGCATGAGAAATGCATGTCGACAACCGTATAATTTGCCAGCAGTGTTTTTCTTTAAGGCGCAGTTCCCAGCGAAGTAGGGAGCATAATCATTCCATCGGGCACTATCTTTGGGCCTCCGAGTCCATGAAGCGAAGTTCTTACTGGCTCCAATGTCACACCATTCAACCCCATTTTCGCTAAAGTGGAGCTGAATAGTACATTAACTGAACTGCCGTGGTCCACCATCATTTTCTTCAAGCCGAAGTTGGCTATGTCTACCGTTATCACTAACGGACAATCCATATTTGGCATTTGAATGGCCTGGGCGCTTAGCTTACGCATATCAGCTGCTGAGAAAGTGATCTCTTCGTGCGGCATTTCTTCGATTCTTAATATACTAGCGAAACCAAAAAACTTGTCTGACTCAATTAGCTTCGAGATCTTCTTTCTACCTTGCGTGGAATCCGCCCCCACTGGGCCACCTGATATCATGTTTATCATTCCCCTTCTGATGTTGCTGTTGGCAATTTGAGGAAAGTCCAACACATGCAGATCATCGATTATTTTATGCGTGTCCTATTTTGGGCGATGGTGATCTATCCCTGTCGGCGTTGCCCTCTTGCTCTTTTATCTTTTTGACAAACTCCACGAGTTTTTCATCCTTTACCAGACGTTCGATCTCATCCTTGTGATCCTTGCAATCCTCGG
This sequence comes from Linaria vulgaris, assembly GCA_948329865.1. NCBI lineage: Eukaryota > Viridiplantae > Streptophyta > Magnoliopsida > Lamiales > Plantaginaceae > Linaria > Linaria vulgaris. Next base: position 52,946,730 of record OX415249.1, on the reverse strand, counting down.
TTCCGTGTCCCTTCTGATTGTGGTATTTGCAGAAATGGGTTGAATACCTTGTTGCCTTGAATCCTTAATCTGTTTGGGCTCTTTCAACCATCATTTCCTTTTTGTCGTCCTAAACACTGTCATGATGCTAGCATTCAGGGGCATGTATCGCCTCGGCGATGCGTCTTGGTACTTGTTGTTCCTGTTTCTATTGTTGTTGTTGTTGTTGTTGTTGTTGTTGTTGTTGTTGTTGTTGTTGTTGTTGTTTTGTGATTCTGGTCCTCCATTCCTCTCTCATTCTCCTTTGGGGGCACGATAATAGCCAACTTGGTTGCCATCATCTCTTCATGGTGGACCACCCCCTGCGCTATCTTGTGTATCCCTTTGATACTGTGGGGGTTCCGCCTGAGTAAGTCATCGCTGAAGACTGTATTGGTGGTTGCTCGGAAGAGTATACTCATCACCATCTCTCCACTTGGGCTGTCTATCCTCAGCAGCTCTGCGTTGAAATGCCTCATAAAATCCTTTAGACTTTCATTTGTTTTCTACTTCATTCACTATAGATGAGAATGATCCAAAACCAGCCTCGCCTAACTTGAGAATTGGTCCTCAAACATGTTCCTCATTTGCTTGTAGGTTTTGATCGACCCTGAGGTGATTCGAGTAAACCAGTCCATTGCTACCCCGGCCAAGGTAGTGGAAAATATCCGGGCATGTATGTTCTCCTTGAAACCATACAAGGTCAGCTTGCTATCCAAATAGAAATGATGATAACAGGGATTAGACTTTTAGTCGTAAGTTTTCAAATCGGGAAGCGTCTCCCTGTGCCCTAGGATCTCCGCCTCTATTTCTTCAGAAAATTGAGAGCTCCGTAGAGCACTTCCCACACGCTCCATTCGGCCTTCAACCTCTACTTTCTCCCTTTCAAGACTTTCTAGGTTTCTTACCACCTCATCTTGCTCCCTCCTGGAGTCGCAGCTTTCTCCGCGTCTTCTCTCATTATTGTCCTCTTGCCTCCTTGGTTCATCTTTCCATTTTTCTTCTCTTTTGCTTCTTCTTGCGTCATGGTGCCTTTTTTATTGCACCTCCACGGACTTAGGTTTGCCTCTACGGTCATCCCTATGTGATTTCTCCTTATTTTGCACCTCCACCAAGATAGGTTTGTCCCTTCTGTCATCTCGATGTGACTTTTCCTTGTCTACTCCCTCTGGACCTCTAGCCGCGGAACCCTGTTCCCTTATGGCCTTAGTGCATCCCACTAGCGGCGGTGTTTGCATCGGTGGTACGGGGGCCAGGTACTCAGACAGTGCAGATTTCACCATGGCCATAATTTCTTATCTCATATTATTTGGGATCGAAGTTGTGGTTGGTGTCGCTTTAGTTGCACCTACATCCGTTGTTGGTCTCTCCTCTCCTTGCAGTCCAGGCATCTCTCGCCTCGCAGGCATGGGTACCCCAGTGGGTAGTGTTGTTGGTCCCACAATGTATGGGACAGTTTGGCTAGAGATTGCTCGCTCAGCCTCTTCATTTAGGTTCTCTACTGCTTTACTTTGGGATCGGGTGGTAACTCTAGAAGTCATGCCTAATAAACTGGGAAAATGTGGTGTTCCCACAGACGGCGCCAATATTTTGGACTTATTTCGTTTGGGTAACAAAATACCGTAAAACGTTACAAATGGCTAATCAATTGCCAAAATAATGCTAATCAATAGAAATCGGATTAGCTTGGTCCGGAACACCTATTACAAGCTGACTAGGCAAAATAGGTACAATTACAAAGTGTCTATAGTGTGTCGAATTGCTTGAGTTCGATCTAAACAGTATTGAATTCGGTACATTCGATAATGTGCGAGCTAAATAATTCAATATCGAATCGGGGTCCTTCGATCCAAGTGTGTATCGAATTCAGGTCCTTTGATGTAAGTTTGAGCATATTTGTTGAATATCGAATGATATAGCTTCGATTTTGTGTCGAGTATCGAACGGTGGAGCTCCGATCTAGTGCTGGATATCGAATACTATGGGTTCGATATAGAGCAGGTGATAGCTAGTCTTGGATGCGTCCTAAGAATGTCAGAGGAGAGGGTATTTATAACCCCCAATCTGCGGGCCCCAGTGGCAGCTGGGGAAGAACATCGAATTGAGATGATTAGATATATGTGATCGATCGAATCTAGCCCATTGGATGTTCCTCGAACGTCGAATTTCTCTTGTTCGATGTACAATTTTAATGGGCCTTGCTCCGCGGGCGGCCTAATATAAATGTTGGCCCAATCCTAAAATATCCCATCACACGTGATAACCCAAGCATATAATTAAGAAGAGATTAACTCCAAGCATCCCCATATGCTTCATTTCTTTTAGCTGATTATCAATTTCTCAACTCAACCTTTTCACTCGCACTCAAGGATATATTTAACGGCAAATGCAAATTTCGTACCAAAGGCGTAGTCATCGTGGAGAATAGTTTACTGAAACCCATAATTAGGTAGACAAAGTGAACTATGGATACGGGACAGGGAGATGACGTTGGAGCTGCAGACACTACAATTTTGGGTTAACACCTCCTAAATATTTCTTTAATTTCCATTCTTAACATTAGAAAGATTACGATTTACGAAGTTAATCAATTTAAGTCGTTATCTAAGCTAAAGGTCTTGATTTATATAGGTTCATTCACCACTCTTTGTTGAACAATCAGGTAAATTATATATAATTAAAACATTGGTTGGTGAATTGAAAACAGAGTAGTTCGAATTTGATTGTTTATAACCAGTACAAGGTATTATAGGTTGTCGTCAAGTATTTTACGTGCTACAATTTATATGATCTCGACTAGGAGGAAGTAACTTGAATTATGAATCAATTTGGATCCAAAATGGATTGTTAAGTCTAACATTGGAGCCGCAATTACGATGGTGTTGAAGCTCCTCTTTAAATTATTGGTTGAGACTAATTCATTCGGATGAGTTTAGAGTGTGGTTTAAGGGTTCGACTGGTGATGTCATACTGATAACATAATTAATATTTCACTATGAACTTTCTTTTGAGATCAATTGAAATACCATATTTTTATATTACACTTATGGAAGTTAAATATTAGCAACAAGATAAGGATTGATGTCCATTTACTAACTTAGTTTCTAGTATATAGGTATGTAGTGTAGTTAAGTTGTTTGAAGAAGTATTTTAAGGGTTTGACACACTTAAATGACACCGTGTGTTGTAGATGGTGTTTTCAGTAGCGGCTTACGCGGGGATCGATGATTAAGTTGAGATTCGTCTTCTACGAGAAGAGGTGAGATTAAAATTATTTATTTTCTCGCTGGAATGGAAATCATACGTATTATGCACAACAGTGTTTCATCATGGAAATTATGCAAGCATGATATTTTAAAGAATAACTATTTACAAATCTTATTGATTCGAGGAATGGTCAAGTACTTGTTTTCAAATCATGAAATTGTCATTTATATTATGACAATTATATTATCATGTTGTATTGAGTTATCCCTTGAGTACTGATTATTGAATTATGTACTGAGCTTTCTATTTTAAAACACATGTCAGTATTGTACATGAATTAGTTTCATGATCGGTCATTATTGAAGCCACTTTGATGGCTATATTGTTGCCACTAGATGGCAATAATCTAGGCCCTGACATGGATTTGTGAAATTCTCCTGGATAGCATTGGGCTATCAGTGTAGCTTTCGCAGTCTAGCGCCACTTTGAGCAAACTCTATTCTACATATGTGACGGGACGTCTCAGCGGAGTGAATCAAAGTTGAGGCGTGTACCTAGGCACGTCCTCGTCATTTTCCGGATCGCTCCTGGATGGGCGGTGTAAGGACAGGAGGCACAAGGCTGGATTATTGTGACATAATTGATTTAAAAAGTGTGATGTTTTGGCATGAAAGTATAAAACTATTTTGAATGACATTCTTGAAAATCATGTTTTGTAGAAATATGTTTTACAGAAAATCCTCTTGCATTAAATCTCACTTAGTCCTTTTGACTCATAAAAATATTTTCATATTTCCATTCCAGATCTACGAGCGCAAAACTTAGAGCTCATTTTGCGCAAAACTTAGAGCTCATTTACCGAATATCGATGTGAGGTAATTGATTCATGAGCACGTTGAGATGCAATTTTTGGGTATATCTACTGCTCTACAATGATTTTGGATTAGCTACAAATTTCAAAAGAGAAGCGAGGTGTTCTCTAATGATTCTTGTAGCGGTGGTGCTTTGAGCCGAGCAGGGTGCTTGGTTTGGGGCGTTACAAATAGATTTATAGTTGTGGCATTTGAATACTTCACAAAATGGGCTGAAGCTCAAGCACTACCCTTAATGACTAAGAAGAACATCATTGACTTCATACGACAACAGATCGTCTATCGATTTGGTTTACCGTGGGTACTTGTCTCAAATAACGACACCCAATTTACCAGACAAATGGTTCGAGCATGGAGCTGAGATATGAAAATTTTACAGCGCTTTACGTCGGTTTACCATCCACACGCGAACGGTCAAATTGAGAACACCAATAAGACTCTTGTTGAGTATCTCGAAAAAAAATGCGCTAGTTAGAAGATTCATGGATCGAAGCACTTTCCAGAGCACTGTGGGCATATCGTACCACCCCACGCACTTCAATCGTCTAAACACCATATCTATTTGTATACGCTTCTGAGGTTGTGATTCTAGTCAAAATCACCATGCCCACTCAATTCATCTTGACCTACAATCAAGAAGAAGTCGCTAGAATGCGCTTCGAGGACTTAGACATTATTGGCTCAACAAGCGACCAAGCGTATGGGAAAACACAAGCTTATAAGACTACGATGGCAAGGGCTTACAATAAGAAAGGACGATTCATATAGTATTGACAAAAGTCGAGACACGAAAATGAGTTGGAAAACTCCGGCCCACATGGGAAGGACCATACGAGGTCACAAACGCTAACTTCAAAGGCTACTACTATCTCCAAAGAATGGACGGTCGCGACCTAGCACCTAGAACAGCATGCAAAACTCTTTGTAGCTCATTCCTGCGTTTAGATTTTAGGAATAAGTGATGTAACAAAAAAAATAAACTATGGAGATTTGATTTCCAAGTTTACTTGGGATACGTAGGCAACCTGGTCAAAAGGCAAGTGTAGTCTATAAACTAATAAAAATCTTTTTATGCTTGTCTCTGCTATGAATAGGTTTTGTGCACGACACTTCAACCTTTTCTTTTCGGAGATGAGAAGAAGTAGCACATCGCGTCTTACGAGCTTTTATTCCCTTTTTCAAGGGAACAAAGAAGGAGTAGTACCCCATAGTTGGGTCACCTCCACACTCAAACTTAAATCAAATGCCCATGTCGCTTTTTCAAGGAAAAAAAATAAGGAGTAGCACCCCATAGCGGGATCACGTCCGCACTCAAACTTGAATCAAACACCCATGTTATTTTTTCAAGAAACAAAAGAAGAAGTAGCGTCATATAGCTGGGTCACGTCTGCACTCAAGCTTAAGTCAAATGCCCTTGTCACTTTTTCAAAAACAAAAAAATTAAGGCGTAGCACCCCATAGCTGGGCTACCACCCTACCTCTAAGACTTTATATTCTGAAGCAAAAAACGCAAATACTGCCCAAGGGTGAAAACCTTTGTAGAAAATTTTTGTAAAACTGCGAAAACTGCGCATTGGCGTAAGACTTTGTTGCAAATACTTATTCTTGCTCATGTTAACAACCTATCAATGTTTCTCGTTGGTGATATTTCATACATGGTTTTGGGTGCACGGGCGAAAATGCTTGGATTGCAATGAAATGGTAGCACATGAGTGTGTAAAATCTTAGACCCAAGTTTCACTAAAGATTGCGTAAAATCATACAAATAATGGGTGGCACTTGAATACTTAACATCCTAGACCCAGGTTATATTCAAAAAAAGTGTAGAACCTAAGCGAGAATTGAGGATCTATGGAAAGCAAGAGATATATGATGATGCATGAAGATCCACACAATGCTATACATGACACACCACGAGTTACAAATGGGTACAATGCCCTTAAAGATCAAATCTATCCTTACATAATTACATGGTTTCTGAACTAGGTCGAGCTTAGTGCTCATCTAAAACACACTTTTCAAAAATAAGTCGTGCGGTACAGGCTTGCATGCCTAACACACCTACTTGGGTTTTCAACTAGATCGAGTCTAACACTCATCTAGTGCATACTCTTCAGGGAGACCATGCACAACATGCATCATTACCTAAACAGATTTAATTAAGATCGAGCCTTACTCGTCTACTAGTTTGAGGGTATACAAATCTCCATGTTTCACAAGGATAAATGGTGGTACTATTACTATAGTTACGTAATGCCAATATTCGAGAAATGATTTAAACATCTCATCCACTCACGATGATTGATAAAAGCAAACAGTCACTTAATCATTCATGATAAGTTGACAACAAGCAATCAAGAATAAGCAAGGCAGAAAGAATATAAGACTTATTCAACGATTCAACAAGACTAAAAGTGGAAACATAAAAGTATAATATCCATAACATAACCATATTGAGCATAAACAATATGTCTCAATCCTAATGCCACTAACGACGAGTATGAAAGTGCGAATATTCAAACATAAACTCCAAATAATGGCGGAAAACTCAAAGGGTATCAATACCCATAAACATCCAAAAGCACGAAATATAAGTACGGATAAGTGCCACATAGGCCAAACTAAAGAGCCAACACGGCCATATAAAATGAGCTGATGTTCAAACAGCAGGCTCGATTAGTGTATCCAATACCTTATTCATGATGATCTCAGCACCGACCTCTCTAAAGACTGGTAGCGTCTCCAACTTCTTTTCGAATGTAGGAGTATCCACTATGCGGCAAAAGCTTCCTTCTTAGTCACCATGTCTGTCACCGACCCACTAGAGACCTAAGACTCCACATAGTTCAGCATAGTGGAGCTCAAATTAGACATCTTGATTAAAGGGATATCATGTACAGTGGAGCGAGAATGAGAAAGTCGGAAGAATATACCTTAGGAGTGCCAAGTAAAAGTTATGTCGTATGAGACATAGTGAGATCTGTACACTCTGAGATCACAAATAGGCCAAGAGTAGTTGGATCTGCTATAGGTAATTCCACTACCTCCTCTGCCTCCTTGGCCGGAGCCTCATTCGTGTCAGAACTTTCAAAAATCTCCACATCAATATCATGGGGATCCATGTTGCTTAACCATAGGCTATGCGGACCACTAAGCCTCTTAAAGGCATCATGCGAAGAAAACTGTGGAATAACAATACTGGAGGATAGGTCTGGAACCATCTCATTCAAACGAGTAGACGCCAAGTACTCATCATGCTCCAGTCTGCATCCGTAATATTAGTTGGCTGGATAGAATTTCGATCCACCATCCTCAAAGTGCACAACATCCCCTACGCACTTGTCGTAGCCCTTGTTGTTATCGCCAATAGCTCTCTCCTTAGCAATTTTTCTCCGAGACGTAGAGACTAAAAACTCCTAGACTACCTCAACCTTACGACCATCTTCGAGTAGCTGTCGAGTTACGAGGATAAGAATTTAGTTATACTCAAATAAATAATGAGTACACAGATAAGGAAGACAAAGCTAAGAGAATACTCAAAGAGGGTTTCTAACTGCAGCTTGTGCATTCATGAAAACTTCAGCATGTTCCTTCTTGGCAACAGCAAGCTCGACTCCAATCTCTTTATGGTAACGTTCTTTTTCTTCGAATGCTTGTTTAATAACAACATTAGTTCCATGCAACTAGACTATACCACGTTTGGATTCCTCAAGACGAATGATAGTGTGGTCGTATGTCTTTTGTAATTTTGAATGATCAGCAGATACAAACCAACTGACTTGCCATTGCTTTGCTCTTAGCAACATGATCTCGAATTGAATTTTTGACTTGATTGCCGAAAGTTTGCATGTCCTACAACATCTTCTAATGACTCAATTTCTTGAGCTGAAGATCATGAATATGGTTTAAGAGCCTATATCGATTTGTCATAGCCTGCATAGCAAACAACCAGTTATGAAGCAAGTAACATTGCGTAAATTTTGTTAAGAAAAATAAACATAAGGGCGGAAGGCATACAAAAATGCCAGAATGTCTTGAAAAATGCCTCGATCCCTCAAGACCACCTACTACAGTAAAAAACTCAGTATCACTAAGCAATGCGAGCATACCCTTCACCCTCTTCAGTGAATAAACATCGGTAGCCTCATCATCAAAACAAACTCTGGTTTTGATAAAAAACTTTGTCATCAGGACAAGCTTTAAAATCTTTTGGGCAGAAAAAACGGAAACTATCATGATTCACATGTGAGTCCCGATTCTATCTCTTGTTCAAACTCATGGATGTGCCATAGAAGCTTGGTGCATACCACTAGCCTGAGCATCCTCAGTGGCCCACTCCGCTAATTTCACAGGCCTATACCAAACAACATATGACTCAATAGGAGGGCAAGTAGCTCCAACAACACTCCTTCTCCTAATATCAAAATTGAGCAGCTCTACCCCTATATGTCCTGGCTCAAGGCCATCTCCACTATGATGTGCACCTAACCGTGGATCCACTGCAGCAGGAGGTACACTATCCTCAATAGCATCCCTCATGGGACTACCACCTCGAGACCTAGTATCTCTTCACGGTGAGTCTCTCCTTTTAGTAAGAACATCATCAACATGAGGTGCATCCACCATCTTTCATAAGGTACGATATTAGTACCACAACCTCCACCTTGGCCACCTCAACCTCTTTAACGCGAAGAGCCACCTCCTCGAGCTTATCTTGCCTTAGCGGTAGCGTGCCTAAACTCTTGCGACCTATCCCTGGCCATACTCATTGCATGAGAGAGAACAAATGTCACTGGTCTACACACCAATTACCATTAATGCAAGATTATCACAATAACTGTGAAGGTAAAAACATAAAGCATGCAAATGCTGAAATGAAACTATACCCAAAGGCTTTCTCCTTGAATGCCTAGTAGATGAGACACCACTAGCTCTCAGTATCTTATTGAGGCATAAATCAGGGTAATAGAAATGCTCGTGATGAAGGATGACAATTCTCTTCTTCCTGCCATCTCTTTGGTCTGGTCTCCTCGGCCAAACCTCTACTTCGCCGCTTCAATTACGACTATACCAATCAAACTCTCCAAGGATGCTCTCCTTGATAAGGAGGAACTCATGCTTCCGTCTCTTGCAAAAATAATTGCATGCTCCATCAAGGAATGCACAATGAGCTCTAACATAGACATAATAAAAGCACGAGTTTGCGCCTCCCTTATGGTTATAGTTCATGTGGAACAAATATCAAAACTCATTCAGATCGCAACGAAAATTCACAGCCAGTGCGCTCATAACAAATCTAATAATGGCAACATTTACATTGGGAGTGAACTGAGTTGGGTTCAAACCTATCTCAAGCAATATATCCCCTATCTTGTGTATAATGGGAAACCTAAGTCAATTGGACAGGTGTGGCGTGAAAATTGTGATACATCCTGCTGACAGTAGATGCATCCGATCATCAGGATCCGACATGATAAAAGCATACCCCCCAGGTATGTTAAACTCAAACCTAATTGAATGAGGTGCACTATAATATGGATGCCAACATAAGATCTTATGAAAAGCAATAAATGTTTGAAATATGTGTGTGGGACGCTCAATATCGTCATTATAGACATCATCATCATCTCATACACTAAAATAATTGTTGGGCCCACCAACACGCTCCTCTATACGGTCATCATTGCCCACAACATGTGTATGATCCTTATAATCACGGTCGTCATCCTCCACATAACTACAGTCCTTATCACAAGAGGACTGTACAATATCATCCTCACTGTCTGACCTTGACCGAGTTTCGGACTCAGACACAGTATCCAAACGTGTATTCCCATATGCTAAGGGAAGATGTATCCCAATATCCCCATAATTCCTAAAAAGAAAGTGGGTGAGAGCAGTCAATTACCAGTATAGGGCGAATGCTCAAATTTCTCACGAGTATTCGGATATGTAGAACGTCTCTCAGGTGAAAACCTATGCTTGTAATATCTATGAGCCCTTCCTGGAGAGTAATAATGCTCGTCTCAAAATACCTCGTCTTCGGGGAACAGTATGAACGACGGCGTGGCAACCCAATTTTGACTATAACCTACATGAAAGATTGCACAAAATAGTCAAAATCAAGATAAAATACGACATAAATACAAGAGAATGCAAAAAGCCCAAAGAAATGAAGAATCTCAGAAAAACATTCCACAAAATTCCCCCAAGGACCACATCGGCCAATGTGCCGAAGTGGGACATCAAACAACGCCATCTTGGTCAAACCGACGTGGCGGGTCAGATAAGACCAAGTGAGACTCGGTTCGACGTGGCACCTTGGGACATGAGCCAACCTGCTTACCACGTTGGCCCATATTCACGTCGGACCACCGAATTCTATAGCTTCCAACTTCCGGAAAACATTGCAGTTAAATTAGAAAGAGCATTGACTTTGCTGACATGGATTAATGAATCCAATTCTTGAATCTTCTCCCAAATCAGTTAGGATTGTTAGCAAATTGATAAATTGGAGAAGAATAAGGTGCCGTGGTGGTGGCGCACACGGCGGTGGCGTGTGGAGGTCGTGAGTTTGAATATATTTTTGTGTGATGAGAAATGTTTTTTTTTATGTTTCTTTTACTGGCATTTTTGTTGTGTGTGTGAAAAAAGAAATACTTATTTATTCGCATAAAAACACATACACACAAAGATGTAAAGTGTGGAGGAATTACAATTTAAGGATGCAATATATTGTCATTTTAATTCAGTAGTGCAATGTATCAAAAATCGATATTAGGGTTGCAAAGTGCTTTTTAATCATTAAGTTTCTTGTAGATTAAATTCGTATTGTTTATTCTATAACCTACTTCAACAAAGAAAGAACTGAAGCATCTGAAAGTAGTAAGTAGTAACTAACAAAAAAATCATTACATGATTATGCTTAATTGGCATGATTTAGTGCAATTATCCTGAAAGCCATCCGAGCAGCTTTTCTTAATCATTATTACTTTGTAAAACGTGTTAAACAATTTAGGCATAACATTAAGAAGGTCTCTCTTCTCTTAACAATAATTAATTTAATCATTTTTTCCATTTAATGGAAATTGTTTCCAATGTACTTAATTGAGCTCCATTCTCAGAGCCTTTCTCTTTCCAAATTTCAACTTGCAGTTGCATTTTCCATAGGTAAGAGTTGCAATTAACAAAAAACATCAAGTTGTAATTCCTAATATTCTCTTCTCCCGCCACAAATCCGAATAGGATCCAAGAGACAAGATTTCATGTCGTTGTGTTGATTAATTAACCATTGTTGCATCAGTAAAAGGACAATGGATGTAGCAACGAAGATTTGAAGTCCAATGTATGTGAAACAAAGCTGCTTAGCTATTTTTGCAATTCTTCGAGTCACGTATAGCAAAGCTAGCTAGCAAGAGGCAGTTGCCAACTGAATTGGCCGGTTCTCGGCCGATTATTTCCAGTTCACTATGATACTCGTCCTTGCCGTCTGAAACGGGTAGCACTGCCAAGGAAGAGGTGGGTCAACCGGCCCAACCGATCGGGTTTAGCCGCTTTGGAGAACCCAGTCAAGATTGGACTCCATTGTATCATGAGACAAATTTATGATTAACTTGTTAACACTTAGGGGGTACAAGTATTATCTATAGGAGAGGGTACTCGTTTGCAACTTAAAGTGTTTCTCTTTTGCTTTTGCATGATGCAACTGCGGTGAACAATGCAAAAGTTGCATCTTTATTTGGTGTTCATGCTCAAATAATTTCCAACATCCGTAGATATAAATCGGATGAAGAAACAAGATATTACTGGCACTGATCCAGCTTTAGAGAAAAGGAATCCACCCCCAAGTCACCAAGTAAGTATGTTAGAGTGTAATAAGTCGATTGAAGACATATATAGCTGAAGTTGTAAATTAATATTCAAGAGTAATAACTGTGATTGGGAGGCCGAGGAATATGTCCCCCAAGAGCAGCTAGCAAGTCCTCCTGTCATGATCCAATTTTTTCCCCTTGATAAGTGCATAATTAAACCAAAAAAGTTGTCATATCAAGAGAAGTCGACAATTATATTTCAACGTATGGATTATGACTACTTTGTAGCACAATTCAAGTATGCGTTAGCGGGAAGTTCTCGCATGGATGGCCCCACCCTGAGATCTTGCTATCATGGTTTATCAAATTAGGTTAAAGGGCCAATTTTCATTAGAATACATTGACACGCGTAATGTTTTCACTAAGCTCTGATTGGAAGATGATTCTACTCTATTGTGCATGCGCAAATCTTGAATGATCAAAGGTCTTTTGATGAGAGTTTTCCTGGACGCCAACCTTTAACCCGTGTTCTAAAAGATCTCTTGTTTCAATCTGGATTTCATTACCAAGGTTGTCGATTGTTCTTCACCTCAAAGAGGCCTCCATGACATTACTTTGTTGGTAGGAAAATTGTTACGCATTGTGAACCCACAGCTAGGGTTACACGACCAAGTTCTTCAGAGACGTGCGTTGAAATTGATCTACGAGATAAGGAAGTGAAAAAAAATCCTCATTGATGCTCCCTAAGGTAGCTTTTGGAAGAACAATTATATGGTGATCGAAAAGACTATAGCATAATTTGTAGCTAAGTTGACCATATGAAATAATGTTACACAATCGGAATGATTAAGCGCCACCATCAAATTCACATTATATGACGGCAGAAGGGGAAAAACAATTGCATCCATAAGAGAATCAAGAAGTCTCGAACAAGCAAGTAACCCAACAAACTCAACTAGGCAAGGAAGTAGAGAATGATAGTAAGACGTCTCCAATCGTATCGAAACTAAAAAAAAACAAAAAGAGAAGAATCAACAAAAGAAGAAGAGGCACCAAAAGTTGGGGAGAATTAACCATTGGAGGCTACGTCATCAAGTGATAGAGTAAAAAAAAAAAATCAGCTCCAAACCTATTTACATAGAAAATATGAATCCATTTGTATGGTTGCATGGCCGCTTACGACTCTTTCAATCTTGAAAATGGGAGCATCCCAACCCGAATTTGAAAATTTGGTCAATAGAATTCAGTATGCAATTCTAGAAAATCACAGGACACCCTATCCTTGATGATTTGGGCCCTAGATGATGCGTATGAGGAAATTGAAGGAGAAGCTCACAATAATCCAAGGTTCAAAAAAACAACAACAAAGTCTTACCAAAAGGAAACGAAGCACTGCGAGATCTTGCCATGGTAGTGACTTTCGTTTTGTGTCGTGGAAATGTCGTGAACAAACATTGATGAATTTCTTCTTTCATTGCCTTGAGTGCAAACTCGTTGGCAGATGAATGTGCTTTGTTTCCAAAGGGTTATTTGATTTAGGCTAAAGTTGCTTTATTATTCATTTTTCTTTCTCTCAAGATTGTTCTTCTTTCAATTTGGCATGATATTTATAAGCAGAGCGGACATTGTTCCTTGTTTTGGTGTTTAATGAAAGCTTGGCTTGTTTTTTTTTAAAAAACCAAATCTTACATATAAGGATAGGAGGTTAGGAGAAACAATAAAATAGGGATAAATCGGAGCGTGATGGAAACACAGATGATGTTTATGAACTTAGGATGCAAATGAATTATCACACCTATGATCTTTTTTGCCAGTGCACGGTCAAGTAATAATAAAATTGTAAGTGTAGTTACAAACCAAGCATCGTATCCCAAGGGAACGGTGGATTGCTTATCAAAATCACGTAAATGTAAAAGCACTAATGGTTGCTAGGTGTTGTCTTCTGTGTTGCAAGATGAATTTTATGTGAATGCAAAATGTTATGAATGCAGAAAACTATGAATGCAAGTTTTGGAAAATATTTTCCTACGCAATGGACTACTAAAGTAGAATGCAATGAAAACAATGTGAATGCAAAGAGAATTGCTTTAATGCAAGAAAACAGTTTGGATGCAACAAGAACTTGAAAGAAAGCATATTGAATGTAATCAGGAATCAGATTAACTAAACTAATAGAATATGGAAAGTAAACAAAACCGAATTTAAGATGATTGATGGTTGATTGCTTTTGTTGTAAACAAATGATTAAAAGATGGTTGGAGAGATTTAGTTATAAAATTCTTAAGTCTCTAATGACCTACCGCGTTAGCGAAATCAGTTCAATTGTTAATTATTTTAGAAGAGATATTGGTGGGGCGTTTGCTAGTGCTTAGAATTTGGCTTATGTATTACACCTAAATTCCTACCCTCTGCAAGTGCACGAGTGAAGTAGTAATTAAATTGTAAGTATAGTTACGATCCAAGTTTCGTATCCCAATGGAGTGATGGATGTATGCTTGAATCACTTAAATGTAAGAATAATAATGGTTGTCACGCTTGCTATTTTTGTGTGCAAAATGATGTGAATACTTTAGTTGTAGTAAACATATTATTAAAAGATATTTGGAGGTTGGGTTTCAAAACTAATTTAACCATAGTTGTTCATAAACAAACTACCTATGATTAATTGAGATGTTTGATGATAGTTTGAGTTTCATGTATCTAATTGATTCGTGACCTACGGACCTATCCTAATTATAAAATCAATCCAATCAACTCCTCCAAATGTGTTAACATAAACGTACAAAGTCAAGAATGATTTAGTGTGATCTAGGGGTTGCACAATAGCTGCGTTAGCATACTAAAGTCAAAAATCGTATAAATACATAATTAGCTAACATCTACACTCTCGGGTCCAAGGTAGTGCATCTGTTCTTCGAGCGAGAGCTAGACTAATCATGTAGAATAAAGACTAATCATTCTAGATACATGAGCACATCAAACACACATCAAACAAAGTAAATAAACATATTCATAAATCAGAGTTACTACCCTACACCAAACACAGAGTAGTTTAGCTACTCATAGTCATAAGTTCAACAATCAATAATGAGTTTAATAGCCGAAAAAAGTAAAAAGTTGAGAGCTTCTCAGATCCGGTAGAACATTGACGCCTTGTTGTCTTCTCCAGTCCTATGCGATATCTTCTTCTTTACGAACTATCGACTCTAGAATATGAAAACAAAACTAATAATAGAACTATAATGGTGATTTCTCTCTTTGCAAAACTTTCTCAGAGAAAACAGGAAGGAAACTACTCATAATTATAGGTCTTGTGAGCGGTGTAGGACATCGGTGTTTTTACGGTGTCTTTAACTGCTGGTCCTTCTCTCATATTTATAGGAATATAATGTTGCCCTCATCTCGAATATAGTCGCAACTTATTCTGCAGTGAAAGGCATTGTTGCCCTAGGATGCGTGACTTTGACATGTCGTGTGGGTAACTGCACAGCTCGTGCAACTTTTTTGTTGTGGCGCAGCTCTCTGCCACTTCTCCGTGGTGACTCATAATGCTCCGTGGGTCGCTCGACCTACTGCCTGTCGCGCGCTGTCGCGCGGCTTTCTCTGATGTTTTGCAGCTCCCTTCGCGATTGGGTCGACTCCTGACTTCTTTGCTTAACGTGACTAAGGTTGCCTCGATTTACGATGTTGTAACCCCAAAAGTCATGTCGTGACACTCTCATTGCAAGTCATTCCAAAAATATATATTTTATGCTATTTTTTCATTGTTTTGTCTTGACTCGACAAAATCCTTAAAAAACATAAAAAAAAAATACCATAACCAATAAATACGCACCAACAAGTCTACAAAAGTCTAAGAAAGAAAGTACTAAATCACGCTAAATAAACGCTTATAAGATATTAAGTCTGCAATCAAATTAACTCATCAACTTTGTGTTAGCAAAATGTACATAATAAAAATTGATTTAGTGCGCTCTAGGGATTGCGCAATAGTTGCGTTAGCACAAAGTTACAAATCACATGTACACACAATTTGCTTAACATCTACACTCTAGCGGTCTTGGTATAGGGCTTCTGTTCTTCCAGCGAGAGTAAGACTAATCATGCAAAATAAGAACTAATAAATCTAGACACATGAACTCTCTAACACAAATCAAACAAAGAAAATAAACATATTTATAAATTCGAGCTACCTCCCTACTACAGAAACACAATAATTTAGCTACTCATAGTCTTGAGTTCAATAACAAATAAAGATTTAAGTAACATAAACAAAAATAAAAGAGATAAGAAAAGCTTCTCAGATCCGGTAGAATGTTGACGCCTGGTTATCTTCTCAACTTTATGTTATCTTTTTCTTCATAAAATATCGACTCTTGAATATAAAAACAAAACTACAATAAAACTCTAATGATGTTTTCTCTCTTTTTCTCTTGTTTTCACAACTTCCTCACAACTCTACTATAAGACTCTAGGTTGTAAAAATGTGATGAAAGGGAATAAAAGCAAAATATTAAGTGCTGGATGTCCTCTCTTATTTACAGGAAAAACATGTTGCCCTGAATTCAAAGTTAGTCGCCTCTTAACCTATAGAAAGAAAACGAATTTGCCATGAGGACGCGCAATTTGACATGTCGCATGGCTATGTTGTGTTGGCCATCTGGTGATTGCCTCATGTTCGAACTTGGTTGCGGGTGTCGCGAGACTTTCTATGTATCGCACAACTCTACTTCATATTGGCCGGCTGCTAGGCTTCTTCTTGTGAAATAGATTAGAGTAGCATCTTTGGCGTAGTGTCTTAGCATTTGAAGTGGTGCCATAGCGCTCTGATTGGTTTCCTTCCAATAACATCCATTTTGTGCTCTTTTTCATTCGTTTCATCTTGACTCGACTAAAACAAATTTAATGCATAAATACACCAAACAAAAAAAGACCATAATACCTCGAGAGAGTTTCGAAAGAAACCCTCGTGTGCTAAACACATTTGATCGGTCGAAGGGCCAAGGAAGGATCGTAAAACCATTCACTTCTTATGAAGGACATCCATGTTACAGTTTGGCGCATTAAATAACCCACTTGCAAGATTACGTGTACAATAAAACAATTTAGTCATTATTAGCACAAACCACTTATTAATCACGGGCGACCCATATTAAACTATTTCTGCAGATCCAGCTCCCACAAGGGAGCATTAAAGGATGCTCATGCTTATCATTGAAGATAGCCAAGTTGTTATGCCCTAGTGCACCCCAAGTCATATAAATAGAGAAAGAACTTCTCATTTATAACCAACTCAGTTTCACTCACCTCACTTGTACTTTATGTTGCAAGGACACGGACACGGCAGGACACGGACACGGCGACATGGATTTTTTAAATCTCGACACGGCTGGCACACTACTATATTTTTAATATTAAAATATATTATGTATCACTAGTAAACTTATAGAATTAATTTTTTTAAACCCTAGGAAAAACTCATAACCTACATAAATTCAAATAAAATTATCACTTATTACTCAATAGTTATTAACCAAAACAAAGTTCAAATAAAACACCCATTTAAGTTCAACTATCGGGTGTCAAACATAAATATAAAACCAAAATAAATTAATAATAATACTAAAAAACATAAATACTACTTAAACTAAATCATGCATTAATTAATAATCATTCGCGTTTAGTCCTTTTACTTAGTTATTTAAGTTTTTAACACTTTGTTATCTAACTCTTTTATTTTTTATTTGACAATTTCAAATATTATTTAAATAAAATTTATAACATAAACAATTAAAATATACAATTTCTCTTGAACAAGCTTAAAACAAGTTGGAGACACCCTTAATATGTGTCGGACACTCGTCGAACACGGCAACATTAAGTGTCCGACACAAGTGTGGAATTAATTTTTATTTATTTTAATTGAGACACGCCATGTGGCGTGTCCGATACGTGTCGGAGGAGTGGCAGACGAGTGCCGATGTCGGATACGTGTCGGACACGGACATGGCTGATGTTTGTAAGTGTCGGTGCATCATAGCTTGTATTCTTATTTAGTAAAGGTAATATATCTCTCTTTTTGTTCTTACATTTCTCTCTCGTAACACACTTAAAGAGACTTCGTAACCCGAAAGTATCTCATATAAACACTTAAACACTACTCTCTACAAATTGTGAGAATTATGTTCTGAACCACATCACTCACGATAATCTAAAGAATTACACATCCCGAAGAATTATGTGTTATCACATATAAAATGACAAAATAATACGAAAACCAATAAATGTGCAACCAAGAATTATAAAAAATTGTTGGAAAACTAGTACTTAACTCACGTTAAATAAATGTTCATCAAATAACCTTAAGCCTATGCTTTTCATCAAGCAAAATTGACTAATTTGACTCAATCTAAAATAGAACTAAAGTCATCAACATGTCAACACTCGTGCATATGGATATATTCTCAAAATGCAACCTATGGTCAAAACAAGAGATGAGTGAGAGTATACAAGTAAACATCGCACATCAAGTTTAATCAAGTCATTATTCTGAAAATATTCATGTGCTTAAAAGAGGGTGCCACTGTTCATGCTCCCCAAACTTAAAGTTTTCAATGGGGTTATTCATGCTCATCCTCGTTTTGATTTTCAGCCTTTCTTTTTCATTTGTCATAGGTGTATGAATTTTGTATTTCACATCCTTTCCATATCCCTCCTTTCTTGTATAATATTTAATACATTCATATCTGGAAAAGGCCAAAACACAATCCATTAGCTCAGGGGTAGGTAAATGTGGCTAATTAATGAAAAGGCTTCACAAGAAAAGTTTGTAAAGTGTTTTGGGCTTGAAAAAGCTCAAACGCAATAGAAAATATGGTTAATTCATTTCATCCACACATGTAAAGTCTACAATCATCTCAAACAACAATCAAGCAACTCAGTTAAGCTTCATGATATTCACTACTTTCTCATGAACTAACACAACTTTTCTCATATATTCTACACTTGCAATAGAATGATCGATGTATATGAAATAAAACATGTTTTTGACAATATTATTCAAGAAGTACTCTATTCACAAATGTATACTCTTTACATTTTAAATTCGTACCATATTATGCATATAACATCATTGATCCCCACTTGTGCTTCCATGCTTCAAATTTGACTCTGATGACTCGATCCTCAAAAAATAACTTGACTTTAGAATAAATATATAACATAGATAACAAAAACTGAAGCTTCCCACATGCAACAAAGAATCATATGATGCCCTAATTGTCAAAATATATAAATAATGCATAGATGAGAGTACTCCTCTGATCGAGCAACAAGCTCATAGGACGCTCGTCAAGCTGTTGGTATCAGTGCTTTCTTCATTTGTTATCCTCCTTTCAATGCTCCTCAATTCCATCCGTTGATGGTTGTTTGTGTTCCGGAGTTGCTCCTTGATTTCTTCCAGTTTGTTCACCAATTATGTGTGGTCTTTAATCGTTCTTTCCTTCGCCTCTTGAATGTTCTCTTTGAACCTTTTCCATTTCTTCAGCATGTGCGTTAGGACTTCTTCAATTGATACAATGAATGAAGACTCATTGGAATGGAACGTCTTCTCAATCACTTGCCTCGTAATGTGATTGTGTAACACCCCGTTCTAAAACAAAATAAAATAAAATGATACTAATGTTAAACAAATTGTTTTGGACCAACAAAAAAGAATCAAGATAAATTTACTTGCATTATAAATATATTTGACTTGTTATATATATATATATATGTGTGTGTGTGTGTGTGTGTGTGTGTGTGTGTGTGTGTGTGTGTGTGTGTGTGTGTGTGTGTGTGTTATAAATTAAAATTATAAGGGCACATGGGACGATATATTACCACCTAGTTTGTTTATTCTCCCTCTCTTCAGGTTATAATATGTAGTTTTTTTTTGTCTTATTTCGTCTGGGTTACAAAATAACGTGAAGCGTTACAATTGGCTTATCAATTGCCAAAATAATTCTAATCAAATAGAAATTGGACTAGCTTAGTCCGGAACACCTAATACAAGCTGACTAGGAAAAACAAGTAAAATGACAAGGTGTCAATAGTGAATCGAATTTAGGTCCTTCGATCCAAGAGTATATCGAATTTTGATCCTTCGATGTAAGACTATATCGACTTCTGGTCCTTTGATGTAAGACTATATCGAATTCAGGTCCTTTGATACAAGAATATGAATGATTGTTGTGTATCTAATCGGTCTGTTTTGATCTTAGGTTGAGTATCGAATACAAAGACTTCGATCGAGTGTTGAATCGAATGTTATGGATTCGAACTAGAGTAGGTTGGACTTCGTCTTCAATGTGTCTTGAGAATGTCAGAGGATATGGTAATTATAACCCCTGTCCCATGGGCCCCAGTGGAAGTTGGGGAAATTGTATCGAATTGGGATAATTCGATCAATTCCTTAGATCGAATCGAGTCTGTTCGATGCTCGTTCAGTATCGAATTTCTCCTGTTTGATGTACTACTTCAATGGGTCTTTCTCCTTGTTCCGGGCCAATATTGGTATTGTGCAATTCCTAAAATAACTCCATCATATATAGTCCCCCCTCCCCCAGTTTGGGAGACGGTGTCGATCAGAGAGCGGGTTCTAAACTTATAAAACTGTATCCCTGATTTGTCGCTTTATGCTTGCAATTTTTATAATGCTGAAAATCATGCCCCTGATTGAGATGTGGTCTCGAACGGAGATCGGGTTCCAAGTTCTGCTGACATGACTCTTTTTGTTGAAAATCATGCCCCCGATTGGGAGGTGGTCTCGAACAGAGATTGGGTTCCAATATACTCTTCCGTAGTCTTTTATTAATTTTAGTGTCATCGATCGAATGTGTTTCGTTCGATCTTGGTATCTGTATCGAATGGTGGTGATTCGATGTCTATCGCGCTTATTCTTAATCTTCGATCGAATCGATGGCGTTCGATGTTGAGATGCATATCGAATTGGCCCGATTCGATGCTTGGTTTGATGGGCCCAATGAGCTCTTTAATTGTCTATATAAAGGGGGAGGTGGTTGAAAAGCTCATTTCTCCTTCCGTAGAACTCACGCTCAAACGTAAGCAGCATCGAACGGGCATGGTTTGATACAGACTGCGTCGAATGTTGCTTGTTCGATGTTGGATGTATCGAACGAAGATCATTCGATCTAATGCCCTTAAAAAATTTTCTAGTTTTTGTTGAATGTGTAGGTTTTGCCTCTAATTTTGTTTAACATTGCTCTCACTTTTTTCAGGAAATTTGTTTCCCAATCATTGTCGATTCTCCAGCTATAAGCAAGGTAAACGATTGTGTGCTTACATTGTGGGTCATGTTATTGTTGCTTAGTTAATAGTCACTTAAACATGTTGCATAGATGTCGTAAGTCCGAGAGTGACGTATTCGCGCATAGTCAGTCTTTTCTCTTCTGCTTTTTTATTTCAGTTTGTGTCGATCAAGATGGTGAGCTCTGAATCGACTTCGGGGAGTGAGTCTAGTAGCGGTTCAGGCTCCGGTTCAACTAACTCTGTGGTGGGCCCTGCAAGTTCTCCTGCGGGTTCGTATATACCCCAAAGAGATGACAACAAGCGAATAGATATCGATTATGTCGACTCGCCTAGGGATATTCATCCAGGTGCTAACGATGATCAGTCATCCTCGCAAGGTGGGGATGATGATCTGCAATCATTTTCTTTTGAGTATAATCGTGCCTCTAGTGAAGCAGGCGAGGATATTGACCTTATCAATAGGGGGATTGATGATTATGTGGAGGTCCCAGGGATGGCGTATAACACTTACGTGTCGTGGTTGCAACATAGTCACCCTTACCTGCGTGAGAGGTACAACATACCAAATTGGTATAAGTTAGTCATTCCTGGCTCGGACGACCGCATATATACTCTGCCCCCTGGTCACCTAACAGTGTTTAGTAGGTCAACTTTCTAACGGGTTGCGATTTCCAATACAGTTGAGGTTAACGGTCCATCGGGTTTATACCGAGTCAACTGACGCCGAATTCGTTCGGGCATATCATTCGTTTTATTATTCTTATGAAAGCCTTAGGCGAACCTCAAGGTCCCAACGAATTCTGGCCCTTATGAGGTTTGTAAGAGGGAGGTAGGCTTTTATCACATTAAAGCATTAAGGAATCGCAAGTTTCTGAGTAGCGGGGCCACTAGCTATGGAAAGGATTAGAAAAAAAGTTATTTCTACATTGAAGAGAGCTATGAACGTGAATTTGAAACGTATCGCCGTGATTGGTTTCATGAAGCTAGAGTTCCGATACCGCCAGTTGTACACCCACCTTCGTGGGACTGTATTTTTGTTCTGAACTTAGTTCGCGACTA
Organism: Linaria vulgaris; assembly: GCA_948329865.1. Taxonomy (NCBI): domain Eukaryota; kingdom Viridiplantae; phylum Streptophyta; class Magnoliopsida; order Lamiales; family Plantaginaceae; genus Linaria; species Linaria vulgaris. The sequence goes on along the minus strand of OX415249.1, from coordinate 52,924,454 downwards.
CCAATTTGACATTAAAAAATTGGTAGAAAATCGTGTACTATCCTTAGCGGGGTTGTCCTCAGTTCGATATAACGGGAGATTTACACTTGCTATAACTTCTGTGTCTTTAGCGACTTCCTGTTTTCGTTTTATCTTTATGATAATACTAATAGTGTCGTATCTTTCCAGTCGAATTCATTATGGACCGTCATGCTCGGATCAATCGAGCCCTTGTTGTTGAGAACGAAGGTTTTCAGACTATCGCTGCTCCCCCAATACCACCCCCAAGGAAGTGGAAGAACAAGGTTAAAAAGGCAGCAGTTGAGGCTTCGGCCTCTGCCCATGTTAAGGCTTCTACTTATCCTTTCGAGGATGTGTTGGGACAAGGTCGTGCAGCAGCTCCTCCTCATGTCGATCTTAGCCATGCAGGAGATTTTGATGGTGTTGCCGCCGGCCAAGGTGATAATGTTGTTGCTCATGCCAAACGGAGAAGAGTTAATCAGACCCGTTCTCAAACTGGGAGTGTTATCCCCCTGCGCCGCGAATGTCTGGTCCGGGAGCTGCTAGCGGCTCTGCTCCTGTAGTGGGGCCAAGTGCCAGGGCAGGGCCAAGCCAGGGCCTACGTGCCCATGTTTGCCAGATACCTTTTTTATGCGATTCATTGTTTTATCATTTTTGTAATTCCTTGATGTTTTTTCCTTTAGGGTGGTGGAGTGGTGGAGACCATGTTTGCGGGGCTAGTCCAAGCTCATGAAAAAAGGATGAGTGGGCAACAACAATCCAGGGAGAGTTTCGTGGTAGTGATCCTGATGTTCTGAGGGCCGCTTTGGATGATAAGGAGAAAGCTATGTAAAAGGTAAGGGATTATGCCGCTCGAGCCGCCAATGACAGAGAAGCGACGAAGCTTGCAAGGGAGGCTGTTGATCAACTTCAATCGCATGTCGCCAATCTTTCGTCTAGCAAGAGTGAACTAAAGAAATGAGTTGCTGAACTGAAGAAGGAGCTGGCGACCGAGAAAACTGAGCGGGCCGAGGAAGCTAGATATGCTCGCGGCCTCAGCGAGGTAAAATATTTTTACATGACTTTAAGTCGGTATTATCTTTTCTTCCTTGTTAATCTCATTTTATCATTTTGTAGGTTCTTTCCTCGCAACAGCAGGTGAAAATTGCCGAGGAGTTTCTCCGGAGCAATACCTTTCGAGGGATCAGTTCTTGGAGGGGTGCCCAGGAAGCCCAAAAGGCGCAGGTTCTAACAGTGCAACAATTTTACAACACCAAATATATTCGTGGACGTTTCAACCCTGATTGGCTCGTTTTTAGGGGAAGCTCTCCACCCCCCCCCCCCTTCCCCCATGCCCCATGCATACCCTTGTTCTAAGGATGAAGATGACGTTGATGCCTAAGGGCTTTGGTTTTAACTTTCTATTTTTATGAACAATTTTCGATATTTTTCGGTGCTGTGTCGCCTTTTATGTTAAACAATTTGAATAATTATGTTACTGTCGCACTTTATTCTTGGGAACTTTCGATTGTTTGCTTGCTTGTTTGGCTCGTATCCGTTGCCTTTCCTTTCAATTGATGTTGTTGCATTTTACTTTATTTTGACAACTCGAATGCCAATCCACATTTGTGCAAGTTTCTTCGTAGTCACTCGTTTTGGGTGGACTCTATGTCTTCCTAGCGTATGTATGAATAATATTTGTCGTTGCCGACCTGGTATTCGTCCCTATTTTCATTTTTCGGGATTTTCGGTTATCACTTGCCACTTTGGACAGAGTGTCCGTTCCTATTTTCATTTTTTGGGAATTGCGGTATTCACTTGCCACATTGGACAGAGTGTCCGTCCTTTTTTCATTTTTCGGGAATTGCGGTATGCACTTGCCACTTTGGACAGAGTGTCCATCCATTTTTTTCATTTTTTGGGAATTGGGGTATTCACTTGCCACTTTGGACAGAGTGTCCGTCCCTTTTTTCATTTATCGGGAAATACGGTATTCACTTGCCAATTTGGACAGAGTGTCCATCCCATTTTTCATTTTTCGAGAATTGTGGTATTTACTTGCCACTTTGGACAGAGTGTCCGTCCCTTTTTCATCTCTTCTCGATTTACGGGTGGAATTTGTCGCTTGGGACAGAGTGTTCGTCCCCTCTTTTGTCAGAGTGAACCTTCTTGGGTCCTGCATTGCCACTTGGGACAGAATGTTCGTCCCTTCTATCATTGGAGTGAACCTTCTTAGGTCCTACATAAAATTGATATTATGCATGCCTCCGCATAATTAGGTATTTCACATTTCACAATTACAGAGATAATAATACGATTGATAAGTCAAAAGCGTTTCTCTTGGAAACGAATTCATATAAAGAGAATAGGGCGGAGCTTGGTTACAAAGCCTGCTCTCCTATGTTATTCGAGGCAGCCCTCGGGGCTCAAGTCTTTGGTGTCCGTGTGTTAAGTTATTACATGTTTGCCCGTCATGCTCGTCAGGGCAGAGGAGACGAATAAAAGTTGTTTAAAATGTTCGGGAAATTGAAGACTTGCAAAAATTAAATAAGAGCACTTCAGTCAATTTGCTCCATCTCCATGGGAGCCAGTGCTTCCACTGCTTCTTGCTCCACCTATGATCGCGATCGAAGCGACGCTACATAGCATTTCCAGCCCTCAATGTGGTATGTGATTACTTCGCTAGTTCCGGCAAGAGTGGGGAATTTCATCATTTGGTGGTAAGTTGACGGAAATGCTCGGAACGCGTTCAGCGCTGGCCTTCCTATAATGCCATTTTGCAAGAAAGGCATGTCGACAACAACACTATTCACCAGCAGTGTTCTCCTCTGAGGCACGGTTCCCAGTGAAGTAGGAAGCGAAATCATTATGCGAGGCACTATCTCCGGGCCTCTGAATCCATGAAGCGAAGTTCTTACCGGTTCCAATGTCATGCCATTCAGCCCCATTTTTACCAAAGTGGAGCTGAATAGCACATTAACTGAGCTGCCATGGTCCACCATCATTTTTGTCACGCCGAAGTTGGCTATGTCTACCGTTATCACCAACAGGAAATCCAGATTTGTCGTTTGAATGGCTTGGGCGCTTAGCTTACGTAGATCCGTTGGTGAGAAGGTGGTCTATTCATGCGGCATTTCCTCGATTCTTAATATGTCAGCAAAACAAACAAAGTTGTTTGATTCAACGAGCCTTGTCTTCTTTCTGTCTTTCGTGGAATCCGCCCCCACTGGGCCTCCTGATATCATGTTTATCATTCCTCTTCTGACGTTGTCATTTCCAATTTGAGGATAGTCCAACACATGCGGATGGTCGACTCTCTTTTGTTTATCCTTTCTAGGCGATGGTGATCTATCCCTGTCAGTGTTGTTCTCTTGCTCTTTCATCTTTTTGACAAACTCCACGTGTTTGACGTCATTTACCAGTCGTTCGATCTCGTCCTTGAGATCATTGCAATCCTCAGTTTCCTGTCCCTTCTGATTGTGGTATTTGCATAACTCGGTCGAATACCTTGTTGCCTTTGAATATTCATATGTCTTGGCTCTTTCAACCATCCTTTCCTTCGTCGTCCTGAACACTGTCATGATGCTAGCATTCAGGGGCATGTATTACCTCGGCGATGCGTCTCGGTGCCTATTGTTCCTGTTTCTGTTGTTGTTGATGCGGTTCTGGTCCTCCCTTTCTCTCTCCTTCTCTTTTGGGGGCGCGATAACGGCCAACTTGGTTGCGATCATCTCTTCACAGTGGACCACCCCCTACACTATCTTATTTATCTCTTTGATAGTGTTGGGGTTTCGCCTGAGTAAGTCATCGCTGAAGACTGTATTGCTGGTTGCTCGAAAGAGTATACTCATGACCATCTCTCCACTTGGGATGTTTATCCTCAGCAGCTCTGTGTTCAAACGCCTCATGAAATCTTTTAGACTTTCCTTGGTTTCCTACTTCATTGGGTATAGATGGGAATGATCCAAAACCAGCCTCGCCTAGCTTGAGAATTGGTCCTTGAACATGTTCCTCAGTTGTTTGTAGGTTTTGATCGACCCTGGAGCGATTCGAGTAAACCAGTCCATTACTACACCGGCCAAGGTAGTGGCAAATACCTTGGCTTGTACATTCTCCATGAAACCGTACAAGGTCAGCTTGCTATCCAAATGGAAAAGATGATCGCGGGGATCAGACTTTCTGTCGTAAGTTTTCAAATCGGGGATCTTCTACCCGTACCCTAGGATCTCCGCCTCTATTTCTTCAGAAAATGGAGAGCTCCGCAGAGCACTTCCCACACGCTCCATTCGGCCTTCGACTAGTGCTTTCTCCCTTTCAAGCCTTTTTAACTTTCTTACTACCTCATCGTGCTCCCTCCTCGAGTCGTGACTTTCCCCGCGTCTCCTCTCATTATTCTCAGTTTGCCTCCTTGGTTCACCTTTTCTCTTTTCCTCTTTTTCTCTTCTTCTTACGCCATGGTGCCTTTTGATTGCACCTCCACGGAATTAGGTTTGCCTCCACGGTCATCCCTGTATGATTTCTCCTTATTTTGCACCTCCACCGAGACAAGTTTGTCCCTTCTGCCGTCTCGATGTGACTTTTCCTTATCTGCTCCCTCCGGACCTCTAGCTGTGGAACCCTGTTACTTTACGGCCTCAGTGAGTCCTACTGGCGACGGTGTTTGCATCGGTGGTGCAGGGGCTAGGTACTCGGTCAGTGCATATTTGACCATGGCTATAACTTCATCTCTCATATTATTTGGGATCGAAGTTGTGGTTGATGTCGCCCCAGTTACACCTGGATCCGTTGTTGGTCTCTTCTCTCCTTGCAGTCCAGGCATCTCTCGCCTCGCAGGTGTGGGTACCCCAGTGGGTTGTGTTGCTGGTCCCACAATGTATGGGACAGTTTGGCTAGTGGTTGCTTGCTCAACCTCTTTATTTGGGCTCTCTACTGCTTTACTCCGAGATCGGGTGGTAACTCTAGAAGCCATGCCTAATTAACTGGGAAAATGTGGTGTTCCCACAGACGGCTCCAATATTTTGGCCTTATTCTGTTCGGGTTACAAAACACTGTGAAGCGTTACAATGGGTTTATCAATTGCCAATATAATGCTAATCAAATAGAAATCGGACTAGCTTGGCCTGGAACACCTAATACAAGCTGACTAGGCAAAACAAGTAAAATTACAAGGACTCAATGGTGTATCAAATTCCGGTCCTTCGATCCAAGAGTATATCGAATTCTGATCCTTCGATGTAAGACTATATCGAATTATGGTCCTTCGATGTAAAAATATATCGAATTTGGGTCATTCGATGTAAAAATATGAATGATTGATGTGTTTCGAATCGGTCTGTTTCGATTTTAGGTTGAGTATCGAATAAAAAGACTTCGATCGAGTGCTGAATCAAATGCTATGGACTCGATCTAGAGTAGATTGGAGTTCGTCTTCAATGTGTCTCGAGAATGTCACAGGATGGGGTATTTATAACCTCCGTCCCATGGGCCCGAATGGAAGTTGGGGAAAGTGTATCGAATTGGGATGATTCGATCTATTTCTTAGATCGAATCGAGTCCGTTCGATGCTCATTTAGTATTGAATTTCTCATGTTCGATGTACTATTTCAATAGGTCTTTCTCCTTTTGCCGGCCCAATATTGGTATTGGGCCATTCCGAAATACCCCCATAATAGTTGATCCTAGATATACAAGTTCCGTTACTCTTCCATCTTACCCTCACACAAATACGTGGCAACCTGGGGAAATAATGAGAGGGGTAGTCACCGCAAGATAAACTTGACTCTACCCCCATTTCATTATTTTCTACGATTCTTTATGCACTAGCAGTGATCAAGGTATAGGAAGGATTGAGCGAGGTGGATTGATATAGGAAGGATTGAGCGAGGTGGATTGATATAGACATGACCGGTGAGAGAGCAGTGGACAAAGATGGATTTATTCAAAAGATAGGGTAGAAACGAATTCCAAAACCTTTACCTCTTTTATTCCTTTATATTGATGCTTTTCAGTTGAGTCCGAATTCCATTAAGGCAATAACTTGAATTTGAGTCCTATCCCATTGTAATACCAATTTCACTTCCTTAAATTAAACTTTAATGAATAAATTCTTGTGGGTTAAAGTAAATATTATTGATCGGTGACTTTAGAGATTACTTGAGCTAAATAACTAGGACAGATGTGTTTCTAAGACACATAATATACTCATAAGTTCACATGTCATCATATACAGACAGATGAACAAGATAATTTTTGTTTATTTCTAATACTGTAACGAAGTTAGGAAATTTTGAATGGAAATGGTATTTAATTATTTCCCGTAGTTAAAAGCCTAATTTGGACCATAGTTATATTACCCTTAGTAATTGCACTTCAATTTCAAGTTGGTTGTATGAGGACCATAGTTGACAAAGTGAACTTAAATTACTTGCAGAACATGGTTTACAGAATAACTCGCTTGAAGTACGAAGTAAAGGCAGTTGATTATGTACGTCAAACCAAGGACATATGGGTTGAGGAGTTGAGTTGCATAACCAAGACTAGTAAGAATATGATTGGAGTGACATAATGTGTCATGTCAAGAAGAAGGCATAATGGCGCGAAACTGATTGATAAGTGTCGAGAATGCTTAAAGGTAAAGCCACCTTAGCCGTATTTGGTTCACTATTATATCTATATAGGGAATTAGACATTTAATAATATGTCATGGGAAGGCCATATGAGTCCAGGTTGCAACACAACGAGCGGAATGCAATTCGGAGGTCCAGAGAGAGAGTTATGCTCAAAATAGTAAAGTTGCGCAGGTCAGTATCGAATTTGCACAATTCGATAGTGAAAGAGTATCAAAGTGCCTCAATTCGATAAAAAGCCCAAAATTACCTTTAAACCCCTCTACTCATGCTTATATATACCCCCTCACTCCTCACAAGTAAGGGGGACGAACGAAGAAGCCTTAGATCGAATCCAAGTCGATGCGACATTGATAGGTCGAACTGAAGCCAATTCGATCTATCATAGATCTAATCAAGTCAATTCATACTCACTTAGTTCAAAGCCATACAATATCTGAAATCTACATGAGTCAGGTTCCCGAATCAAGAAGCGGATCAAGGTTTCGATCATCTATTAGAGAGATATGATCGAAATCGTGAAGCCGCGCACTGTAGTTCGATTGTACCTCGAACAGAGCCAATTCGATCTATCATCGATCGAATGAAGTCAGTTTGACACTCACTTAGGTCGAAGCCATACATTCCCTGAAATCTACATGAGTCAGGGTCCCGAGTCAAGAAGCGGATGGAGGTTTCGATCATCCATTAGAGATATATGATCGAAACCGTGAAGCCGCACACTGCAGTTCGATTGTACCTCGAACAGAGCTAGTTCGATCTATCATCGGTCGAATTAAGTCAATTCGATACTCACTTAGGTCAAAGCCATACATTTTCTGAACACTACATGAGTTAGGGTCTCGAATCAAGAAGCAGATCGAGGTTTCGATCATCCATTAGAGAGATATGATCGAAACCCTGTAGCCGCGCACTGCAGTTCGATTGTACCTCGAACTGAAACCAGTTCGACTTATCATCGATCGAATCAAGTCAATTATACACTCATTTAGGTCGAATCCATACATTTCCTGAAATCTACATGAGTCAGGGTCCCGAATCAAGAAGTGGATCGAGGTTTTAATCATCTATTAGAGAGACATGATCGAAACCGTGAAGTCGCACTATCAAGTCTAGAATTTCCAAATTCGACCTATCATTGATCGAATCCAAGGGATTCGACATTCACTTAGGTTGAACACATACATGGCCTGAAAGCTACATGAGTCAGGGTCCATAATCAAGAAGCAGATTGAGGTTCCGACCAACCATTAAGGAGATATGATCAAAACCGTGGAGTCGCACAATGCAGAGCCAAGTGACCAAGCAGCCCTACTAAGGGTCAACCCAATAAAGGTTGCTCAAAAGAGATAAATGAACTACGTTCGGCTTGATTCCCTCAATGGGATACGTAGGCTGCTTGGCACGATCCCAAGTTCAGTTCGAAATCATAAGTATCTAACACCCTCAATGCGACAATCATAGTGCATCGAATCTATCCCGTTCGACTGTTCCCTCAACTTGGCCATTTAGTGATTTTTTCCGTCATCTTATATCTCCTTATGTGTAATAGATGTTCCGGACCAAGCTAGTCCGTTCATTGTAATAGGATAGCATTATTTTGGTTAAGTCATGCCCCATTGTATCGATTTCTTGGTGTATATTAACCTAAACGAGATAAGACCACAATATTGGTGCCATCTGCGGGAACACCATTTCGCTTACACTTAAGAGTCTGTTTAGGTAAAATGGCAAAGAAAGGGAATGGCCCCACGGGGAAAGAACCGTGAACAGCCCCGATAGCTATATCAAGGTAAGGAAACAACTACGGAGTTGACAATATGGAATTCGGTCCCAAGAAAACAAGAAGTGGTGTTAAAGCAATAAGCAAATCCACAATACAACCAAGAAAACCTACATCATCGGAAGAAATATTAGGGAGTCTTCTATCCCAATCATATACGTTAGTCATTTACATTTCTGTTTAAATACTGACAGATTTCTAACAAAGTAAGTTCCTTATCTATTACAGGCAATGATTGAGAGGAGCTTTCTCTGCGGGGACAAAAACTACACTCCGAATAGTGTCATGATTTGTCTTACCCAAAAGTGGTATTGAAGAATCTTACCAAAAAGTGGTATCGAAGAATCTTACCCAAAAGTGGTATCGAAGAATCCTACCCAAAAGTGGTATCAAAGAATCTTACCCAAAGGGGTATCGAAGAATATTACCCAAAAGTGGTATCGAAGAATTTTACCCAAAAGTGGTATCGAAGAATCTTACCCAAAAGTGGTATCGAAGAATTTTACCCAAGAGTGGTATTGAAGAATCGTTCCCAAAAAGTGGTATCGAAGAACATCTAGCCCAAGCGGTATGATACAAACCTATCCAAATCGGTACGAAGCAAAAGTGTCCAAAGCGGCACCAAGAACATCGACCCAACAAGATTAGATGAAAACTAAAAATCTGAGAATATGAATATTAGCCCGAAGCGGTTATATAAAATATGAGATACTGGCCCGAAGAGGTCAGATGAAAAAATGAAATATCAGAAATGGACATCGGCCCAACGTGGTCAGATACAAACCAAAAATCTCAAAGGATGCACATCCACTGGCAAAAGCATGATGCAAACAACATATACATGTGCCTGAAAGATTGGATATTGTAACAGACTACACATAGCAAATTAGTGACGTCTACCCAACATGGTATGATGCGAATCTACCCAAAACAACACGACAAATGTCAATCTATCATGCTATGGAGAAAACGTGTCCAAAGCAGCACAATTGGCATCAATCCAGCATAGTATTGTACATATTTAGACTACTATAAAAGGTATCATTACCTCAGGAGGTACGAATACCCATGTGCCAAATTAACCGTCAGCGTCGACGAGTAATAACATGTAAAAGCACAAAGTGCGATAAACAAAACGCGAGCAGTCATTAAATACGAATGTAGCAAAGTATCCAACGACACAATGTCCAAATAGACAAAAATTAGAATCGCACGACAAATATTTATGCTTGAGCCTCGGGATTCACGTCTTCCCCATATTGGTTAAATACTTCAAAAGCAATCCGTTCTAAGCGGTGTAGTGCAGTTTCGTCTCTTTGATTGTCACCACATTCGCCCTCAATGAAGGTAGTGCATGCCATAAAATCTCATGATTATAGATAAAGATCTAAACCAAACATAACTGCAACATCAGTGCACAACACCAAGGCTAAGGACTCCCAAGTCAGAGTTCATTATTCATATCACATTGTTATCAACAATATTGTCGAAACAGAGATAACATCAAAGTTGGAGGTTAAAAAACTCCATAGGATCATACAACAATTGGATAGTGCACCCAGGGTCGAGCTTCATTATGACCAACAATGATGCATAATACAAAGCTATTCTCGCCGGAACCTCAATGGCATGCTCATTACAAGTAGAACGTCTGGGGTCTTTACAGATTAGCAACTTGTGGCTAATCATTCCAATGGCTCCTACGAAGTCAAAGAGGACACAATGATCTTCTGTCTCAACAAAATGAACTTGTAGAATCATTTCACAGTCGCAACTATTGCCGAATCCCCGAAGAGGGGAGTGTAACCAGTTGTGCTCCAACAATTTGCAACTCAACCACGATCTTCACAGAAATGAGATTCGTCCTACCGGCGGCAAAAGAATCTGTTATAAGGAAAGACAAGAAGTATCAGAACGATAAAAAGAATCGAGCAGACTATGCCTATATACATAAACCAAAGTGGATAAACTTCTGAGCGACCAAGTCGCCGGAAAAGACTATAATACATTTACCCCATCGTCGAGAAACAATAATACTTGACATGTACAGAGGTGCACAAAATTGACATATCATTCAAGAGAAGAACAAAGGGCTGCCAACGCACTACACATGTTTCTGTTGCAGAAATAAGGATGATAAAACAGGTACTGATATGAGATTATTCAACTCAACGCAAAAGTCTTAGGGATCCAAAGAGATGGACACTTTGTCAAAACAACACCTTAAGGTAAGTGCAAACTTGATCACTAGCACACAAATGTGTGCATCGCATCAAGCTATATAAAAGTTATTTGGCAGTCGATCCTCCAGATCACGGCTACCAATTGAGGGGCGTATTTTGAAGGCACACAAAATTTTTTTAATTTATCACCCGCTCTTGAGTCAAGACCGACTCCCAAATGGGGGGACTATATGATATGGGCTTATTCGGTAGGCTACATTGGTGCATAATGATATTAATCACCCCAAAAATGAAGCGAAACGACTCTAGCACTTCATTATAGTTTGAAGTATGCTTATGTTCCAAAATCACACTCCAAACTGGGGGACTAATTGGTGTGACATAATGTGTCATGTCAAGAAGAAGCCACAATGGCGCAAAACTGACCCATAAGTGTCGAGAAGGTTTAAAGGTAAAGCTACCTTAGTCGTATTTGGTTCACCATTATATCTATATAGCGAATTAGACATTGAGTAATATGTCATTGGAAAGACATATGAGTCTAGGTTGCAACGCAATAAGCGGAATGCAATTCGGAGGTCCAGAGAGAGAGAGAGAGTTCTACTCAAAATAGTAAACCTGCGCAGGTGAGTATCGAATTTTCACAATTCGATTCGGGGGTCCAGAGAGAGAGAGAGAGAGAGTTCTATTCAAAATAGTAAAATTGCGCAGGTGAGTATCAAATTTTCACAATTCGATATTGAATTCAATATCGAATTCGCACAATTTGATATTGAATTCAGTGTCGAATTCGCACAATTCGATATTGAATTAAGTGTCGAATTCGCACAATTCGATATTGAAAGAGTATCGAATTGCCTTAATTCGATACTGTGCCCAAAATTACCTTTAAGCCCGTCTAATTATGCCTATATATACCCCTTCACTCCTCACAAGTAAGGGGTACGGACGGAGAAGCCTTAGATCGAATCCAAGTTTATTTGGCATTGATAGGTCGAACTGAAGCCAGTTCGATCTATCATCTATCGAATCAAGTCAATTTGACACTCACTTATGTCGAAAACATACAATCCCTAAAAGCTAAATGAGTCAGGGTCCCGAATCAAGAAGTGCATCGAGGTTTTTATCATCCATTAGAGAGATATGATCGAAACCGTGAAGCCGCGCACTGCAGTTCGATTGTACCTCGAACAGAGCCAGTTCGATCTATCATCGATCGAATCAAGTCAATTAGACACTCACTTAGGTCGAATCCATATATGCCCTAGACTCTACATGAGTCATGGCCCTAAATCAAGAAGCGGATCGAGGTTTCGATCATCCATTAGATAGATATGATCAAAATCGTGAAGCTACGCACTGCAGTTCGATTGTTCCTCGAACTGAAGCCAGTTTGATTTATCATCGATCGAATCAAGTCAATTCAATAATCACTTAGGTCGAATCCATATAATTCCTGAAAGCTACATGATTCAGGGTCCCGAATCAAGAAGCGGATCGAGGTTTTAATCATCCATAAGAGAGATATGATCGAAACCGTGAAGTCGCGTTATGCATCATATAATTTCCCAATTCGACCCATCATTGATCGAACCTAATGGATTCGACATTCATTTGGGTTTAACCCATACATGGCCTGGTAGCTACATGAGTCAGAGTCCATAACCAAGAAGCAGATTGAGGTTCCGACCAATCATTAAGGAGATGTGATCAAAACCGTGGAGTCGCGCAATGAGAACCAAGTGAACCAAGCAGCCCTACTAGGGGTCGGCCCAATAAAGGCTACTCAAAAGAGATAAATGAACTACCTTCGGCTTGATTCCCTCAATGGGATACGTAGGCTGCTTGGCACGATCCCAAGTTCAATGCAAAATCATAAGTATCTAACGCCCTCAATGCGACAATCATAGAGCATCGAATATGTCCCGTTCGACTGTTCCCTCAACTAGGCCATTTAGGGATTTTCCCATCATCTTATATCTCCTTATGTGTAATAGGTGTTCCGGACCAAGCTAGTCCCCTTCATTGTAATAGGATATCATTATTTTGGTTAAGTTAGGCCCCATTGTATCGATTTCTCGGTGTATTGTAACCTAGATTAGATAAGACCAAAATAATGATGCTACTTGGATTTTTGATTTATTACTGTTAGAATTACACTTGACATATAAATGAACACCCGTTGTAGAAATCCTACCCAATAGATCGAGATTGGACCACGAGTTTGCAGATAGAGCTTGATGGATGGAAATTTTTGCGTTTATTACAGTGAAATTAAACTATATATTTTCTCGCTGGAATGGAAATTATACGGATTATGTATCAAAATGTTTGTTTTACAGAATACGTATGCACAATGTTTTCGAAAATAACTCTTGAAAATTTTGTTTATTGAAGGAATGCTCAATAACTTGAATACATGACTTAATTTATGTATGAAATCTCGTGAAATTACTTGATCTTGAATAAATGTATCGGTGGATATCCTAATCCACGTATTGAGCTCCATGTTTTAAATATTTCCAATATCGTACATGAAATAGTATCATGATTGAATCTTGAGGACAACCTAGCTAGTTGGTCGTTCTTGTTGGGCATTGGCTGGGACGCGGGGTGTTCTCCTGGGTAGCAACGGGCTATCAGTTGCAGACTCCAGCGTACATCGCCGCTTGAAACTCTATTCAAGGTCTAAATGGAGTGTTTTGACATTGAATCAGGGTCTAGACGTGTACCTAGGCGCATCGTCTTTTCTCCGGGTTGCTACTGTCTATTGAGGGAGGCATAAGCCAAAATGGGAGTAATAAGGAAATAGTAATTGTAGCATAATTTATCTGATACATGTTATGATTTAGCATAAAACTATGAACTTGTTTTGAAATTGTTTTGAAAGGGAGTTCTTGGGCAATCTTGTTTCACGAAAATATGGTTTGTAAAAAATCATCATGCATTAAATCTCACTGAGTCATTTTGACTTATAATGATATTTTCATGCTTCCATTCTAGATTGACAAGGAAAGCTTATAGTTCATTGTATTGGACAAGCTTAACCGAGAATCAGTAGAAGATAATTGACAATTGAAGATATGGAAATGAAACTTTTTGGATACTAGCTTCCGCTCTCTGATTATTTTGGTTTAGCTGTAGCTTTCAAAGAGAAACGAGGTGTTCTCTAATGAATTTTGTAGCGGCGACCCTTCGAGCCAAGTTGGGTGCTTGGTTAAGGGCGTTACAGGTTGACAGGGTATGTATGGTGATAGATGTCCATGTAAAGTTCAGGACAATCATCTTTGATGCAAAAGGCTGTAATGAGTGACCCAAAATACATGAGTTGTGGTGGACCGTTGATGGCGTGTATGCCGATAGCTTTGACAATGATCTCGCCAATGTTAGGAGTGTCTATTATTTTAATGGACATCATAATTTTAGCTTGCTCCCACAAAAATATTCCCTTGTGATCTGGTGGAAGTATTCTCGAACACATCAATAAGTAAAGCTCTTTGAAACGAGCTTTCAAAACTCCATAATCAGCTTCAAGCTCTCCTTCAGCATTTGTATGAAATGCCTCATTGTTCATCATTAGTTGGATGGATACGGCACCTCGATTCAACTTCCAATACGTGCTCACATCTCCATGGATGTCTTGCTCAAACCATAATGTTCGTTGATTCTTTGTATATTAAGGCAAACTCATGTAGATGGATGATGGTTGGTGAGTCCCTTCCATCATAGTGATCATAAAACTCATGAACAAGATTGTCCATGGAGATGAGTCCCTTCTCAGGCTTCATTTCTACATGCTCCATGTCCATTGACGCAGGCGGATTACTTGTAGCAAAAATCAATATAGGTGAGTATAGAAATACGTGGTTAACAATTAAATTGCTACACTAACTTCCTCCCAGTTGTGCGTGCACGAGTTAAATAATAATAAAATAGTCAGTATAGTTACGAATCAATTATCGTATCCCAAGAGAGTGGTAGATGAATGCGTTTAGTCATATAAATGCAAGAACTAATAGTTGTCATGGTTGTTATCTTTGTTTGTGCAGGATGGATGTAGTATTAATGCAAAATGCTTGGAATGCAAGAAAATTATGAATGCAGATTTTATGAAAACGGATTTGGATGCAGATGATTGCTAAACTAGAATGCAATGAAAATAAATGAATGCGGAGAATGGTTTTGATCCAGGGAAATAACTTGAATGTAAAGAGAACTTTAATTTAAGCAGATTGAATGCAAAGGATATAAATTAAGTAAACTAATCCAATGCAAGAATGTAAACAAGACAGGATTTAATATGATTGAGGGGTGATTGCTTTAGTTGTAAACAAATGAGTAAAAGATGTCTAGAGGTTGGGTTTGACTACTGATTTAACCATAATAGTTCATAGACAAACTACTATATTTACTTGAGATGCTTGATGCAGACTTCAGTTATGTGTGTTTAATGGATCTGCGGCCTATAGTTGGACATATGATATCTATTTAATCATTAAGTCTCTAATAGCCCACTTGTAAAATGTTTTGGTATAGATATTAATTTTGAAATCCAATCAACTCATCTCAATCGTGATAACATAAAGGTATATAATCAAGAATGATTTTGTATGACCTAGGGGTTGCGCAATAGATGTGTTAGTGTACCAAAGTTACAAATCGCATGTATACATAATTAGCCTAACATCTACACTTTGGCGGTCCCACTGTAGTGCATCCATTCATCCAGCGAGAGCAAGACTAATTACGCAGAGTAAAGACTAATCACTCTAGACACATGATCACGTCAAACAAACATATAACAAAGCAAATAAACATATTCATAAATTAGAGTTACTCCTCTACTCCAAACATGGAGTAGTTTAGCTACTCATAGTCATGAGTTCAACAATAGAGAAAAGCTTCTCAGATCCGATGGAACGTTTACGCGTTGCTATTCTCCTCAAAGAAGCTTCTTGTGGTGAACTTTGTCAAGTCATAGTTGGGTTGTGCAACACTGAGTTTCTCCATGGTTGTTGATTTTATTATCTTTGGATTGATCATGAAATAACGTAGCCATGTTATGTCCTTCTACAAAGAATAGAAACAAAATAAAATATTCTTCGAGGAAAAATAGATGAATTGAGAATCAAGAACAAGAGAAAAACTCTTATGAATTGGAAAATTATGAATTTTGTATGTGACTAGCATTCAAAATATAGGTGTAAGAGACCTTTAAGATTTTGGCTATTTTTAATAAGTTTCCTACTTCTCTACTATTTGTAATCACATAAGGAATAATTCACCTATATCTTACAGAATTTAATCATAAAGAGAAATATAAGTAATGTACGAAAGCTAAAAGATAGAGATTGCTCAATCAAAATCTGTAGATTCCTTGATTTTGCAAGTCTCCTTCTTCCATGCGCATTGCGAAACATGAATTGCAAGAAATGAGGCGCGCCATGTTGTGCATGTGCTACACGGCAGCGGCGATGATGGTGAGGGTTGCACGTGTATCAAGTCGATCCACACGGCTCGCGTGTGCAGTCAGGCTGTCGCGCGACACATAGGTTAAGCCACACGACTCGTACAGGTTGTTGTGATATCGCGTGACGCTTGCTGCACTTCGTGGCTGTTGCCGGTTTCTAGTTCATCTCTCTACTTTTCTTTTTTCCTCTTTTTATTCAAGATTCCTCAACTTCTCAATTTATAAGCTCAGTGCATTGCATATAATTGCTATATATGACTCAACAAAAACAATAAATAACTAAGAATTAAAATGAATTGAAAGGCTCAAAATAAAACTCACTATTGTGGGTTGCATCCCACAGAGCGCTTGCTTTTATATCGGTTAGCTCGACGCCATGGTGAAGAATTAGGGGTTCTCGGGGGCACCATTTAAACCTTGGTTTGTCTCCTCGACTTCTTTCTTCACATCTCTATTGATGTTAATTTTCAAATATCCATTCAATATGTTGAAGCTCGCCTTTCTTGCAATGGTGGCATCTTGCTTCTTCGTAGCCATCACAACGTCATGCATCAAGTTAAATGCTGCATCGGGTAGGAGTTGTTGGAACATGTTCCCATACATTGATTCTCCACTAAGCTTCTCTAATATATGACAATTAATCATTCTTAGACCTAAGTAGTAGATACTAGTTGCGTGCTTGCCTTCCTACCAAAAGGGTGTAAATCCAACGCATCATTTCTCCATGTAAAGTTTGTATGCCTTGTCCGTCATCTCATGCAAATCATTCCATGCCTCAACGAGAGTGGCTCCATGCTTCTGTATGAAATTTAAAATCTGTTCCTTTCATGACTTGGTGTGTAAACTTCCACCAACTTGAATTTGAATTCATTGACATTTGTGGCTCAATCCGTTACACAACTAGCCTCTAAGTTTTATCATTCCCTTACTTTTCTTGTGAGCAAGTGACGGAATATTCCTGCAAGCATGTAGTCCTCTTCTACATCAAAGTGACAAAATACCTCTTTGAAGTCTTCCAGATGGGTGTTTGGATTGTCATACGCCTCACCTTCAAATTGTTATCTGGTAACCACTTGCATCAACTCTTCATTCACCTTTGTGATGTCAAAAATTGGTGGTGGAAGTGCTACCTTGTTAATGTTCTCTTTAAGCCTTGCAACACACCAATTCTTTTTGAAAGTATGATTTGTTGCGCGTGAGGGTCGCTTAATTGTCCTCGTCCATTGTTTCTTCCAATGTTGTCGTACCTCATCTTGCTTCCCCATGGTGGTAATGTCGATGTCTTTCCACTACGATCCACGGTATCACCTTGCAACAAAAACAAACGTATCAAAGGTTTAGCATGTAAGCTTAAATGATTCTAACAAGTCAATCTCGTTACACCCCGACAACATAGCCAAAAACTTGAAGGCAACACAGACAATGTTTATGAACTTAGTCTACAAATGAATTCTCACACCTATGTTCTTTTTTGCAAGTGCACGGTCAAGTAATATTAAAATGGTAAGTATAGTTACGAACCAAGTATCGTATCCCAATGGTGTGGTAGATTGCTTATCAAAATTACTTCAATGTAAAAGAACTAATGGTTGTCACGGTGGTTGTCTTTTATGTTGCAGGATGAATGCTACGTGAATGCAGAATGCAATGAATTCAAAAAATTGTGAATGCAAGTTCTGGAAGATGGTTTTATATTTGCAAATGACTATTCCGCTAGAATGCAATGAAAATAATGTGAATGCAAAGAGAATGGTTTTAATGAAAGAAAATAGTTTAAATGCAATTAGAACTTGAATGTAATGAGGAATCAAATTAACTAAACTAATGTGAGATAAAAAGGTGAAGAAAACAAAATTTAAGATGATTGATGTTGATTGCTTTAGTTGTAAACAGATGAATAAAAGATGTTTGGAGGTTGGGTTTCAATACTGATTTAACCATAATAGGTATAGACAAACTACCTATGCTTCTTCTAGATGTTTGATGGATCTGTGACCTATACCTAGAGCTATCCTAACTATAAAATCATTATGTCTTTAATGACTTACTGCGTTAGCAAAATTAGTCCAGTTGTCAATTATTTTAGAAAACATATTAATTATGCAATCCATTTAACTCATCTACTCCGTGTTAATAATCTTTGATAATTAAGATTATTTAGTGTGATATAGGGGTTGCACAATAGTTGTGTTAGTGTACCAAACTCACAAATCACATGTATAGATAGTTAGCTTAACATATACACTCTGGCGGTCGCAGGATAGTGATTATGTTTTTCCATCAAGAGTAAAACTAATCCTGCAGAATAAGAACTAATCAATCTAGACACATGAACTCTAAAACAAAAATTAAACAGAGAAAATAAACATATTCTAAATCAGAGCTACCTCCCTACTCCAAACACGGAGTAGTTTGGCAACTCATAGTCTTTAATTTAAGGGAAAAGAACACCTTACCTCCTAAACTTTCTACCGTTTTGCACCTTGTCCCCCCCTCCCCAGGTTTGTTCTGTTGCACCTTGCCCCCTCAACTTTGCAAATGTTAGCACATTACCTCCTTCGGAGCACTTTCTGTCAATTTTGACATAATATCCCATGGAATCTTCACACGCCCCTCTTGACAATTTGACGGAATATTCGGTCAAATTTGACGAAAAATGCTTCAGCGGGATAACATGATGACGCTTGCAAAGTTGGGGGGGCAAGATGCAACAAAACAAACCTGGGGGGGCAAGGTGCAAAATGGTAGAAAGTTTAGGGGTAATGTGCTTTTTCCCTTAATTTAATAACAAATAAAGAGTTAAATAACATAAACAGAAATAAAGGAGAAAAGAAAAGCTTCTTGGATTTGGTGGAATGTTGACGCCTTGTTATTTCTTACGACTCCTTGCTATCTTCTTCTTGACAAACTATCGACTCTTGTATATGAAAATAAAACTAGAATAGAACTATAATGGTGTTTTCTCTCTTTTTCTCTTCTTTTCACAACTTCTTCACAGTTCTACTATAAGACTCTCGGTTGTAAAATTGTGATGAAAGGGAATGAAAGAAATATATTAGATGCTTTTCGTCCTCTCTTATTTATAAGGATATCATGTTGCCATGGTTTCAAACTCAGTCACCTCTTAAGGTGCCAAAAAGCATGGGTTTGCTCTGGGGATGCGCAACTTGACATGTCGTGTGGGGTCTACATGGCTCGCACATGTAGCACCGACCTTCTGGTGGTTGCGTTCGTTGCGCCAGTCGTGGCGCGGCTCGCACGACATTCAAACTAGGATGCGTCGCGCGACTTCATATGTGTTATGCCGCTCTACTTTCTATGGGTCGGTTGTTGACCTTCTTCTTATGCAAAAGATTAGGTTTGCATTGTTTGGCATAGTGCCATGGTTCTTGAAGTGGTGTTGTAGCACTCTGATTGCATTCCCTTTCAAAAGCATCCATTTTGTGCCATTTTCCTTCGTTTTTTCTTGACTCGACTAAAACCTATAAAATGACTAAACAATACAAAAACCTATAAATATGCACCAAGAACTATACAAACGTGTTGGAAAAGTACTACTTAAATCACGCTATATAAACGCTCATCGGAGGGGTTGTTAGTAAATATGAACTTGATATCCTATGTTGTCAAGAATCAAATTGGAACAATATGACAATAAGCTTTGCATTTGGATTGTGGAATAAGGAATCAAAGAGAATTTTGCTTCGTCAAGCATTTGGTCTTCTTATTATCTGGAAAAGGAATATTTTTGAGCTTCATTATTCTACTAAAAGGGATATATTAATATCCACGAATGATTTATGGAGAGTTATCAATATGTTGTCTCACTTTATCTGTGTTTATGATTTATGTTGAATAATGGAGAGAAGAGATTTATGGTGTGACTTGATCGGGTTCAAACAACTCTATAATGAGGAATTTGGTATGGTTGGTGATCTTGACGTACTAAGATACATGAATGAAAAGGGGCATCTCGACTTCAAATGCAGTCTCAAAAGATATGAAAGCTTTTGAAAATTTTATCTCTATCAAGGGATTGTCCGAGTTACCTTTTCTTGGTGGAAAATACACTTCGTACAACCTCAATGAACGATGATGGGTACTATTGATCACTTCATTTTCTCAATGCATGATTGAAAAACTCGAATAAGCTCTCGCAATAAGATATGGATCAAACCATTTCGAACCATTGTCCAGCGCTTCTGATAAATTTCATAATAGATTAGGTGTAAACCCTTTAGGATCTTTGAGTGTTAGAGTTAGCATAAAGATTTTAAGTCTCTCTTGGTTAACAAATGTAACAAGACGAACCCACAAGATTGGGGAGCATATGTACTAAAAGAGATATTAAGTGGATTGATAATTTAGTGCTTCTCTGATTGCTCACCATGCAAATCTAAAATGTCATCTTGAAACATCGATGAGCGTTTATTTAGCGTGATTAGTATTTGTTTTCTTAGACTTTTGTAGTCTTCTTGGGGAATATTTATTGGTTCTAGTATTGCTTTATGTTTTTATAAGATTTTGTCAAGTCAAGACGAAACGATGAAAAAAGAGCAAAAAATGAATATATTTAGAATGACTTGCAAAGAGGGCGTCACGACACAACTTTAGGTGCACAACACCTCAAACTGAGGCAACCTTAATCGCATTAAGAAAAAAAGTCTAGCAGTCGACCAAGTCGACGAGCGAGTTGCACGACAACGGAAGAAGTCGAACGACAATGCGCAACATGTATTAGGTCGCGCGACCTTGAACCATTACTTGTCACTGAAGATAATTGGTAGAGAGTCGCGCCACAAGAAACAAAAGCTACGCGAGTCGCGAAACATGTCATAGTCGCGTGTCATAGGGCAACACCGCTTTTCAGTATAGAATAAGCTGCGGCTATTTTTAGATGAGGCAACACTAATTTTTTAGAAACATGAGAGAATGACGAGCAATTAAAGCAATGTTATACACTGATTTGACGAATTACAACTGCTTTACCACTCATAAGACTTACAATTACGGGTAGTTACATTTCCGTTAGTTGTGAGAAAGTTGTGAAAAGAGAGAAAACACCATTAGAGTTATGTTCTTAGTTTTGTTTTGATATTCTAGACTCGATACTTTGTGAAAAGAATATAGTACGAAGGAGTTGGAGAAGATAGCACCGCGTCAATGTTCCACCGGATCTGAGAAGCTTTCCCTATCTCTTTTACTTTGTTTATGGTATTTAACTCTTTATTAATTGTTGAACTTATGATTATTGTTGCACAACAGAAAATTACAAAACACACAACAAAAGGACAAGAGAAATACGCACAATCGAAAGCGATAAATAACAATCAGGACACAAGACACAATTTGTTTACCCAGTTCGTTAACGGACTACCTCTGGCAGCAATGCAAGTCAGGATCTCCACTATGATGATGATGATGAGGGATTACAAATAAGCTACAACATATGTCTCTAACAGACTAAACACAATTTCTCACAATGTCTCTCAATCTCACAAGTGTATTCTCTCTTATTTACTCTTCCCTCTCATCTCGCATGGTGGTTGCAAGGCCACACATCGTAGGCTACATAAATACACCTCACCTAATTCACCTATTTAGTCACGACTTAATTTTCTCTTAAATACTTGCTGAAACGCATACTAGGGAAACATACAGAAGTTGGGCCGTAATTTTGACAAATCGGAAGACGCACACCTATGTCGCACAGCACCCCGCGCGATATGCACAACTCTTTGTCATTGGCCACTCGACTCACGGGACAACCAGCACGAAGCAGTTGAACCCGTGAAAGTTCCTACTAGGGCAGCACCACAGCACCAAGGCATGGGTTGTCCTGCACTTGCCTCTTTGTCTTCTCTTCTTCTGCCTTTGCTATTCAAGTCTTTCGGTCTTTATGTTCAGCTCTTCGTATTCACTACCCAACTCATCATCTCCATTGTTTAGGCTCCACAAACCTAACAACTATGAGTAGCGAAACTAGTATGGGAGTAACATTGATTAATGAATATGTTTATTTATTTTGTTTGACGTGTGTTTGATGTGTTCATTGTGTCTAGAATGATTAATCTTTATTATGCATGATTAGTCTAACTCTTGCTAGAAGAACGTATGCACTACCCTTGGATCGCTAGAGTGTAGATGTTAGCTAATTATGTATACATGAAATTTGTGACTTTAGTACACTAATGCAGCTGTTGAGCAACCCCTATATCACACTAAATCAGTTTGCTAACGCGGTAGGCTATTAAAGACTTAATGATTCTACATTTAGGATAGGTCCAGTTATAGATCGCGAATCCATTAGATACATGAAACTCAAACTTTCATTAAACGTCTTAAGTAATCATAGGCAGTTTGTCTATGAATAATGGTTAAATCAGGTGTGAAACCCAAACTCCAACCATCTTTTAATCATTTGTTTACAACAAAGCATTCAACCCCTCAGTCTTATTAAATTCTGTTTTGTTTACTTTCTTGCATTAGATTAGCTTAGTATAAATGCTTTCTTTGTACATTCAATATGTTTTCATTACTTAGTTCTCTTTTGTATTCTAACTGACTTTGTGCATTGAACTCATTTTGAGGTTTCATTCACTATTTTCATTGCATTCTAGTTTAGTAGTAATTTCCATCCAAAATTATTTTCATAAAATCTGAATTCATTGTTTTCTTGCATTCAAAGCATTCTGCATTCACATTATTCTACACACAAAGATAGCAATCGTGGCAACCATAAGTGTTCTTGCATTTAAGTGACCTAAGCATACATCCAACACTCTCTTGGGATACAATACTTGGTTCATACATATACTTACCATTTTATTATTCTTGACTCGTGCACTTGCGAAGGATAGGAATTTAGGTGTAATACGTAAGCCTAATTCTAAGCACTAGCAAAAGCCCCATCAAGTTTTTGGCACTGTTTTCGGGGATTAACGGTATTCATTTATTTTTTTAAAAGAATTTTTATTCCTTTCTTTCTTTGTAGAAGAACATGGCATCTAGATGTTATTTTTCGATTGATCGAATGACAGGAAGACCAACAACCATGGAGAAACTCAGCATAGCACAACAGAGCTATGAGTTGAACAAATTCTCCACACGAAGTTGTTTTGAGAAGTACAAGAAGTTGTTAAACAGTGATTTTGTGGACATGCAAGTACTTGGAGTTCTGGGAGTCAACATGCGCAAGGTAAGCATGGATCAAGTGGCAGTGAAATCGAGGCATGTTAATGACAATCTAGCACATGAGTTATACGCTCACTATGATCGACGAGACTCATCAATAATTATCCGTATATGAAGTTCGATTCACTGCCCAAATAATCAACGAACAATACAATTTGAAGAAGCAATCAATGGAGATGTGGAGCGAATATAGAAAGATGACCACAGAAGCCGCATCAGATTAGCTAACTACCAACAAAGCAACGTTTCGACCAAACGGCAAAGGTGACCTTGAAGTTGATTATGGATTATTCAAATCTCATTTCAAAGAGCTTTACCTGTTCGTGAGTTCCAGAATCCTACCACTTGTGTTTGGGAAGAGTTTCATGGTAGCAAGCAAAGAATATGATGACTCTCAAAAGAGGAGATACTCCTAACATTTTTGAAATCATAGTCAAAGCTATTGGATACCTCATTGTCGATGGTCCACCAAGACTCATGTATTTTGTTCACTTATCACTGCATTTTTTATCAAATAAGGTTGCCTCGAACTTCAAAAGATGTCCATGAAATCATATCCCATCAATTACATTGCGAGACAATTGATCGAGACGAGCGAGTCTTCATCCATTGCTTTAATTCAAGAAATCTTGGCGCCCAAGCACAAGAAAGATAAGATGTTTAGAGAACAATTGCAAGAGGTGGAGGAGAGGATGCACAAAGACAATGCCAAGTTAGTGAAAAAATTAGAAGAAATCAAAGAGCAAATTCGGAATGTCAACAACCATCAATGGATGGAACTGAGGCACATTGAGAGGAAGATAACAAATGAAGAAAGCACTGACACCAATAGCCCGACGAGTGTCCTTTGAGCTCGATCACGAGAGGACTCTCATCTATGCTTTAATTTTTATGTTTTGACGTATGATACTATATTGTGGGTGGAAAAGCTTTACTTTTTGTTATTTATGCTATATATTTATCATGTTTTAGAGTCTAGTTTTGTTTTTTAAGATCGAGTAATTAGATTCAAGTTTGAAGCATGAAAGCATGAATAAGAAGGGGTCAATGATGTTATATATAATATGGTATGAATTTGAAAAGCAAGAGTATACATTTGTGAATTCAGTACATCTTGAGTAATATTGTCGAAAGTATGTTTTTATTTCATATACACTTATCAATTTATTACAAGTGTGAAAGAGTGAAAATAATGTTGTTTGCTCATGAGAAAGTAGTACATAGCATGTGATTATGAATCTTGAGTAATTTGTTGATTGTTATTGGAGATGATTATAGACTTACATGTGTTGAAAAAATGAATTACGCCCTTTTATATTATGTTTTAGACTTTCAAGCCCAAAACCCTTTGCAAATAAAGACAAATCCTCAGATGCCCGTTGAAGCCTTTTATTATGAAGCATTTTGTTTATGAAGCCCCAATTACCTACACCTTGAGCCAATGAATTATATCCTACCTTTTTGTGGATGGATGTAGTAAATCTTAAGGAGGGATAAGAAATTAGCTAAAAACAATAGCATGAGCCTATGAAAAAAATGAACGAGTAAAGGCTGACAATCGAAAAGGAGGATGAGCATAATAGAGAGCACAAATAACCCCGTAAAAAACTTTAAGTTTGGGGTGCATTTTGAGGGGAAAAAAAGGAAAAAATATTAAAAATGCCCACTAATTTTTTTTAAAAAGTTAAGATGCCCAGTTTTTTCGGGTCTTGCCAAAATGCCCCATATGTTTCAATTTTTTTTGTTAAAAATGACATCAACCCTTATTCGGGCTGAAATTGCTTACATGGCGGTACAGTGGCTGCCACGTCAATAAGTGCTCCGCCACGTCATATTTTTCAGCCAAAAAAATATTTTTTACACAAACTCTTGTAATTTTAAAAGTTGTACTTACACCCCATAGTAAATTACACTTTGCACCCCAAAATATATATACATAAAAAATAACAATAAAGATATATACATATATATAACTATTTGTAAAAATAATAAATATATATAATAATAATAATAAACATATATATATAAACATAATAATAAACATATATATATATATATATTAAAAACAAAAAACAATAAAAATTAATCATCTTCATCTTCACCACCACCGTCTGCTCCCCCTCCCCCCCCCACCCCACCCCACCCCCCACCCCCCGTCGCCGCCGCCGCTACCATCACCACCACCACCATCTTCATCGGATATCGATTGCCACCACCATCTTCTTCCCTACTACCACCCCCCACCACAGAACACCACCACCATCTTAATCGGCGCCACCACCTCTCCCAACATCGCGTCACCACCGCTGCAAATCACGCCATCACCCTTCCAATGGCGCCACCACCTCTCCCGATCACGCCACCACCACAAAACAATTAGGGTTTTTGATTAGGGAGACTTTTGGGGTGGTGGTGGTGTGCGGCGCCGGTGGTGGTGGTGTGCGGCGCCGGTGGTGGTGGTGGTGGTGAAGATGGCGTTTGGGGGCAGCGGGGGTGGTGGTGGTCGCGACGGCGGCGCCCGGGGGGGAGCAGCAGTGGTGGTGATGAAGATGATGATTAATTTTTATTATATATATATATATATATATATATTGTTAAAATGTTTATTATTATTATTATTTATATATATGTGTTTATTATTATTATTATTATTTATATAAAAAAAATATTATAATTATTAATATATAAATCTTTATTATTATTATTAATATATGTGTTTATTATTATTATAAATAGTTATATATATGTTTATTACTATTATTTATATATATATGTATATTATTTTTACAAATAGTTATATATATGTTTATTAATATTGTTTATATTTATATAAATTTATTATTTTTATAAAATAGTTATATATATATGTTTATTATTTATATATATATATATATATTGCGGTGCAAAATACAATTTATTTTGGGGTGCAAATAAAATATTTAAAATTATAGGGGTTTATGTAAAAAAATTGTTTTGACTAAAAAATATGATGTGGCATTGACAACTTGTTGATTGTATCGCCATGTAGGCAATTTTGGCCCGAATAAGGGTGGAGGGCATTTTTGATAACTATTTCAAACATATGGGGCATTTTGGCAAGGCCCGAAAAAAATAGGCATTTTAACTTTTTTAAAAAAATAATAGCCATTTTTAATAATTTGTCCAGAAAAAAATCATAAAATTGAAAACTTGCGCAAATAAAAACGCAAAGAAAAGATGAAAGTAGCCTAAAATGTATTGCCAATAAAAATAAAATAGTGGAGAAAAAAAGAATCAATGAGTTGACTTACTACGTACATCGCTAGAACTCATAAATATTTTTTTTCACTATAACCCACACTGAGCCTAACATTGCAAGAAACAAGAGTCCTAAAGATCTTCAACATAGGAAGTTTGCATGAATTGATGGTAACATGAAAACTAGAGAATGGGAGGGAAGTGATTATGTGTGAACCGTTATGCTTCTATGAGTTTGCAATGTGGAAAATATACTTTTGCATGAGAGAAAGTGGTACACAGTTTTGAGCACGTGAAATTGACATGACAATGATTTTATTATGCTTGACGTGCGTATGTTTCTTTGTGTACTCCCTCTCATCGCTTGTTTTGACCATAGGTTGTATTCTGAAAATATATCCCTATGCATGAGTGTTGGCATGTGTATAACTTCAATTTTAATTTAGATTAAGTCGGACTAGTAGGGTATTTGATTAGAATTTACTTACTGTGATTTAAGTACATGTTTTCTTATAATTTTGTAAACTTCTAGATGCATTTTTATTGGTTCTAGTATTGTTTTATGTTTTTATAAGATTTTGTCGAGTCAAGACAAAACGGTAGCACAAAATTGTTGTTTTTTGAACGAATTGCAAAGAGGGCATCAGGGCTCGACTTTAGCTGCTACAGCATCTCAAATCAAGGCAGCCCTAGTTGCAGTAAGCAAATAAGTCTAGCAGTCGACCCATTCGAGGATGGAGTTGCACCACAGCAGAAGAAGCCACGCGACAGCCCGCAACAAACAGTAGGTCACGTGATGCACGGAGATTTACATGTCACCATGCAGAACTAGCAGAGAGTCGCGCCAGAATGGACAAAATCTGCGCGAGCCATGCAGCCACTCGCGCGAGATGACAAAGTCGTGCGTTCTAGGGCACCACCACATTTCATTGCAGAATAAGTTGTGGCTATATTCGTGATGTGGGTGACACCACTTTCCTAAAAATATGAGAGAACAATCAGCACTTAAGGAGACGTACTACACTACTTTGACGACTTACAACTACTTTTACCACTCACAAGACTTACAATTAAGAGTAGTTACTTTTTTGTTAGATGTGAGGAAGTTTTTCAAATAGAGAAAACACCATTAGAGTTTTGTTCATACTTTTGTTTTCATATTCTAGAGTCGATAATTTGTGCAGAAGAAGATAGCACGTAGGAGTTGGAGAACATAGCACAGCATCAACGTTCCACAGGATTTGAGTAGCTTTCCCTGTCTCTTTTACTTTGTTATGCTATTTAACTCTTTATTGATTGTTGAACTTATGAATATGAGTAGCTGGACTACTTTGTGCTCGGAGTAGAGGAGTAACTCTGATTTATGATATGTTGTTTTTTGTTTGATGTGCTCATGTGCCTAGAGTGATTAGTCTTTGAAATTGTGGATCGGGTTGATACGTTGTTGTTGTTAACTTAACACTGGAGAGTTAACAGCAGATTTGCAACGTTGTTAACTCAGCGATGTTACTTTAACAACAGTCCAGAAGAATTGTGCAGCGGAATAAACAAACACCAAGTTTAAGAAGTGAATATAGAATTATATTAACTTCCGAGCCTTAGGCAAAATAACCCGTGAAGGTTTTAACAAAGGTCGTTCTCTCAATTCTTAAGCTCCTCACTCTTAAATTGATTGAACTAAGCAAAGCACACAAGAATTGCTTCGTATATCTCTGACAGCTCCTCACTCTTAGATTTATCCTAACAATTCACAAACTTTGCTAAAGCAAGACAACACTCAACAACTATAAATTAATCTCTCGGATTGATTGGCTCTTGTCTCGTGTTTGTCTTGATGTACTTCACACCTATATATAGCAGTGTTCTCAGACCCGGCCCGGACCGGCCGGTCGGACCGGTCGGACCGGGAACCGGTAGACATACCGGAACGGCTCAGCCCCAATAACGGGTTGCTGAGCCCTGCCGAGCAGACCGGTCGTTTCGGCCGGGTGAACCGGAAACCCGGTCGCCCGGCCCACCTAGCGAACCGGTCTCCTATTTTTTTTTTTTTGTATATTACTTTTATGCCCTGCTGCTATTAAAAATATAACAAAAAAAAAGAGGAGAATGATTCTCCTAATCTGCTCTGCCCGACTCAAACTCAAAGAGGGGAAAAAAAGAGGAAAAAAATTCAATATATTAACGTCGTGTGGTGTGGTGGCTCAGACATCCAAGGAAGGAATAAAAGCAGCAAACACTCTCAAGCCCGGCGAAAGGCGAAAGCACTCAGGCGGCCACTGCGAATGTTCAGAGAAACAAGCCTTACTTTTTTAGCATCATTGCCACCAACACAAACGCACACACGCACAACACAAAATCAATTCAAACACATAATGAATAAAATAGCAGTGCGAGTAAAAAGAATGAACAGAAAAGGAAATCAATTCAGTGATGTTGGTGATTTGTTCTTATTGTTTAATTTATAGTAAAACAAAAGGTGTGTATTAGGGGTTAGGGTTTACGCATTATCGACGGCGGAGAAGAATATGGGCTAGTTTATTTACAACACATTTATATCGTTTCTGGACTCACTCACACAATTCTTGGCCCAAGAATGTTTTAATATTTTTGAACTTTGCTAATGCATATAATAACTATTATAGCGTATAATATAAATACTAATATGGAAATAGTATTGATTATGATATCTTAATATTCATGCAACATAATCTAAAGTTACATAGACTTAATTACATTTGTATATTAAAATAGGCAGATAACCCCACGCCCCGTTGTGTATTATTCCTTGGCTTCGGCCTTGATAAATAAATAAATAACTAGTTTGTGTTAAAAAAAATACATAGAATTCAAGTGATTGTTCAATTTAATAGCAATTAGTTTTGGATGAATCGAATATCTTTATGGTTTTTATTCTTCTTATATAATCTGGAAATAAGCTTGAAATCAGACTTATAAAGTTATGAATTTTCTTATATAGTTGAGTATTTTTAATATATTTTATTGATGCGTTGACTAAAGTCAACAAACCGGTCCAACCAGTGGTCGGACCGGTTCGACCTGTTGACCATCTACCCGGTAGCCTCACCGGGTCTGTGACCGGGCCGGGTCTGAAAACACTGATATATAGGTTCTTGATCTTCGACTTCAAGGTGTGTTGTACACGGTTGGTAATTCTCCTTGTTTCCTTCTTGAACTCTTCTTCTTTGTTCTCGCAGTCCTTCTTGAATAATAGTTCCTTCGTTAGTGATCTAACTAGGGAAAGACTCCTTCTTCAAATCAGGACTTGAACTTGGAAAGCATTCCTAGTTCCACTCGAACTCTTCTTTCCTTGTAGAGTGGTTTGCGTAATTAAGGAAACTTTCCTTCTTGGAAACTTGAGCGTCCAACCTATGACAAGTTTGTTTCCTGAATAATAATCAAAGACAATTACAACTGTGGAACTTAGTTAGTTAAGTGAATAAGGCAAAACAATAATGAAGAAATTAATAAAGATTGTAAATCGGATTCTGCTCCAGCAATGTTATCCTAACATTGATTTCTCAATGTTAAACTAACATTGTCAGAATACCTGCACTTCAATGTTAAACTAATATCGACCGAATACCTGCACTTTCAATCTCCCCCTTTTTGCCTTAATCACAAAACCTAAGAACCTGTTCTAACCAGATCAAATTATTCAAACAAACTTAACTATCAGATTACAATGGAAAACTAAGTACGCTCCCCCTGAAACTCAGAAGGGACTATTCCAATGTTATTCTAACATTGATACTTTCAATGTTGTCATAACACATGTCTATCTTTGTCAATGTTAGCTTAGCACCGAACCCAGACAGATATTCTAACATTGAACATCTCAATGTTATTTTAACATTAGAGAACAGTTAACACCTGCAAAACAGAGTTAGTACTTTGTATCCAAAGTTCAATGATCATAAGCAGAAGCAGTAAGCAACAAGATAGAAATGTACTTAATTACAGACCATACAAGTAGCAAGGAACACACTCCTTGATGAAACCGAAAAATAAACAAAGGAAAAAAATTGT
This sequence comes from Linaria vulgaris, assembly GCA_948329865.1. Classification (NCBI taxonomy): domain Eukaryota; kingdom Viridiplantae; phylum Streptophyta; class Magnoliopsida; order Lamiales; family Plantaginaceae; genus Linaria; species Linaria vulgaris. The sequence continues at coordinate 52,893,935 of OX415249.1, read as the reverse complement.
TCATGCTGACAGAAACCTAACAGAACTCATAAATTTTTGAAATTTGATCATTCTCCCCTTTTTTGTGAGGAAGACAGATCCCTCAAATGCTTCCTGAGGCTGTCTATCTCTTGCAGCCTTACTTGCTTGTCTGCTATCTCTCTCTGGGTATCCTTGAACTCTCTGTCCAGCCACACCAAGGTTTCCTCCACAAAGGCATCAGCAATGACAGAACAGCTATCCCCACTAGCCACAGGAACTGAAGAAGCAGCAAACTTGTGAGTCTTCTTCTTCTTCTTCTTCCTGCTTGGACCAGCTCCATCCTTGGGATTCCATGGCAGATCCTGAATCCTGATCTGAGTGAAGTAGCTCCTGGTGATGATCATCTTGGCCTTGTTCTTGATCCAGCCTTCTGTCTTCTTTGTCTTGAAGCCTTGCTTCACCAGAATGCTGGATATCAGAGAGGGATATGGAATGATTCCCTTTGCCTTGGTTGTGACTTCCCTCATGTGCCTCAGAACCTTCTCCCCTATATTCACACTCAGCCCATTCTTCAGTTTGTACACCAACCTTGCAGATTCTTTTGTCATCACAGTGGTGTTGGAAGAGGGCAGCCAGTTGTAGGTGGAGAGTTTGTGAAGGACAACACTTAAGGAGGTCAGCTTTGTAGTAGGAAAACTGTCATTCCATTTCCTTGTCAGTCCACCAGTGAGGTCAGTGATCACCTCATTCATGCTAGGATCCTCAGTCTCCTCAGGGTCAGGGAGTCCCCAAGCCTCATTGATCACAGAGGGGCTGATGTCATAGACATTCATCTTGACCCAAGCTTTGCCAAACTTGGGAGATTCCTGGTGGGACACCCATTGAGAGAGGTTCATGTAGAACTCTCTGATCACATCAGGGACATATGATGCCTGATTCATCACAGAGCCCAACACCCCTCTAGCTTCCAGCAGTTCAAACAACCTATTTTCTTTGAACATTTCCTCATCAATGTTCCTTTCAGTGTGAATCACCCTGGCTTGATAAGCCTCCCACAGCTCTTCTGCCTCAGCAGACACATAGAAGCCAGAATAAGGCTTCTTGGGATACTCCTCCTCAAGCAGATCAAAGTATTCATCTGATGTTGGAGTAACATCAGAAGGGTCATCACCTCCCTGTAGGCCTTCATCCTCAACTTCCTCCTCATCTTCCTCCTCTACTTCATCCCTTTCCTCCTCTTTTTCTTCTTCTGACTCAGACTCAGAAGCTTCAACCACCACCTGCTTTCCCTTTCTTTTCTTAGCAGCAGTAGCTAAGTCAGTGAGAGTCAGGCTCTCATCTTCTTCTCTCTCAACCTCTTCAGGTTGACTGTCATCCTCACCAGCATCTAGGTTACCTTCAGTAGTAACCTCTTCAGCCCCAATTTCCTCAACCTGGTCATCTTTCTCAGGAAGAGTCTCCATCTCATCAGCAGCATCCTGCTCATCCTCATCAGCCTCAGTAGGCTCAACCACTTCCTCAGCAACCACAGATTCATCCCCAGCATTACCCTCAGGGACCTCATGCACAACCTCAGACTCTCCCACAACAACAACCGCGGCCTCTTTCTCCCCCTCAATACCAACAACAGTGCTATCAGGTATATCCAGAGTAGGGTTAGCCATCATTACCTCGTTTTCAGGGTTGGTGGGAGTGGAGGTTTGCTCTGAAGTTTTTGGTGTTGAATCAACATCACCCTTAGCTGCTTTCTTGCCCTTTCGCCGTTGATAAGTGGATTTCCTCTTTGGTGCGGCGGCGGTAATGGCTTCAGCAGTTGCGCTTCTGGTTCTGCGGCGTCTAGGTTGCTCCATCTGTTCTGCAGCTGCTGCAAGAGTGTCAATTGAAGACTTGCGTGCCATTGTTAGTGATTTAGAGAAGAAGAATCGAAACTTGATTTTGCAGAGAGAGTTGTTTTTTTTTTTCGAGAATTTTGAGCGCGTACACAGTAGAAGAAGATTAGGGCAAATTATACAATAATCAGCTGAAGAGTAGAGATAGTGGTGTTGTAACATGTTACCAACATAATCGGACCACTGTTACACGATCACACCCATGTTCATCTTACCACGTGTCAGTGTTGGATTAACACGTAACCAGAGCGGTCTTCAAACCTGAAAACTTATAAGTTACAATGTTTCAATGTTAGACTAACATTGGTAAGTTAACACCAAGGAGGAAAGTTGTAGGTGCAGGGCTTCATCCATGGCAACACCATGTGAGAGCATGAGATATTCCTGTATACAGATCTGGAACCTTGCCCAAGTACTTAGGTATCAAGACATAAATTCAGACCATCAGTATGAGTAAGTAACACATCAACCAGAAAAAAACACAGAGTGGATATACATATCCAGGGAAGGGATGTTCCCATAGCATAGAAGATCACAAAACATAGTGTTTTACCTGCAGTGAGTCACCCATAAAGTATGCCTCAACACATGATTCCTAGGATTACTACTCCCCCTAAGCCCAAACCGACACAAGGAAAAAAAAGGAATACAGAACAAGAAAGCATGCAGCAATGTTAGATTAACATTGGGAGATGGTAACCAAGTACAAACAGCTTTACTGACTGGGATCAGGACATATCAATTTATCTTAATAAACTCTTTTGAACAAAAACTAGTGAATGTCAAAGGATAGTTTCATCACTGAATGTGGGCAGCACAAGACCCCACACACCCCAGCAACTTAACTATCAGCAACAAATTAGCCAAGTACAAAGGAACTGAATGAAGACAATACATTTATCATATACTTCTCCACCCCAGTCCCTCATGCATACTTGTTTTCCAACCTGTATACAAGCGAAATACCAAGTGAGCAATCCTACTGAATGCAAGCAGTCGAAACTTCAAACACCCCAGTAGTAGAGATCACTATCATGCATAACCTTGGCCATAGACAAAACACAAAAATAAGCACACTGAATGTCAATGAAGCTTTCAACATCATGTACCCCAGCTTCTCTTCATGTTTCGTCTAACCTAACACGGATAAGTCACAACTGAATGACATCAGAGTAGTGAGCTCTGTGTACCCCAGCTTCTCCTGGTGTTAGATTAACGTTCATAGACTAACATCAGAGTTTTACTTAACAAACCTCTTGATATGTACCTGCCCACCAGTCAACTCATCTCTCCATACAGTTTAACCACACAACCCAACAGAATCTCTAACAAAGATGTTATATGCAAGAAGAGAGAATACAGAAGGACACAAAAAGAATTACAGATACACCACAACCAATAACCAGTGCTAGACAGTGGTGTTATGTCAACACTGGTGAACTAACATTCCTAAACGATGCACATGCCAAGAGAATTCCTCAAACTGAAGAACCTCTCAGAATCTAAGGGTTTAGTGAACATATCAGCAAGCTGATTGTTAGTTTCAATGTGTTCAATGTCAATGAGCTTATCTTCTACCATGTTTCTCAGAAAGTGATGTCTTATGTCAATATGTTTAGTTCTGGAGTGTTGCACAGGGTTCTTAGAAATGCTTATAGCACTAAGGTTATCACAAAACATAAGCAAGGTATCACTGTCTAACCCATAATCCAGTAGCATGTGTTTAAGCCATACTAGCTGAGTGACACAACTGCCTGCTGCTATGTATTCAGATTCAGCAGTGGAGAGTGACACACAGTTTTGCTTTCTACTGTACCATGAGACCAAGTTGTTCCCCAGATAAAAACATCCTCCACTTGTAGACTTCCTGTCATCAGTGTCACCTGCCCAGTCTGAGTCACTAAAACCTACAAGATTTGTGTTAGTGTCATAGGAATACCATATACCAAGGGCCAAGGAGCCAGAAATGTATCTAAGTATTCTCTTCACAGCAATCAGATGTGACTGCTTTGGACATGCCTGGTACCTAGCACAAACACAGACAGAGAACATTATGTCAGGCCTTGAAGCAGACAGGTAGAGTAAGCTCCCTATCATTGAACGGTACAATGTTGGATCAACATTGGCACCATTAACATCCCTGGATATCTTCACAGATGAAGACATGGGAGTCTTGCAAGGCTTTGAATCTGCTAATTCAAACCTTTTCACCAAATTTCTTGCATACTTTTCCTGACTTAGGAAAATCCCATTACCTGTTTGTTTTACTTGAAGACCAAGAAAGAAAGTTAATTCTCCCATCATACTCATCTCAAACTGCCATGTCATTGATTCAAAAAAATTTTCTAGAATAGAGTTGTTAGTTGAGCCAAACACAATATCATCTACATATATTTGAGCAACACAGACATGAGAATCTTTCTTCAAGACAAACAGTGTTCTATCTCCATCACCTCTAACAAAACCAAGACTTAAAAGGAATTTTGTAAGCCTTTCATACCATGCTCTAGGTGCTTGTTTAAGACCATACAGTGCCTTTTCAAGCTTGTACACATGGTTTGGATACTTAGGATCTGTGAACCCCTTTGGCTGTTCAACATACACTTCCTTATCAATCAGCCCATTCAGAAACACACCCTTTACATCCATTTGGTATAGTTTTATCTTAAGACAACATGTTATGGCTAGAAGTAACCTAATAGATTCAATCCTAGCAACTGGAGCAAATGTCTCATCAAAATCTACACCTTCAACCTGTGTGTACCCCTGAGCAACTAGTCTAGCTTTGTTTCTAACTATAACCCCTTCCTCATTACTCTTGTTCTTAAATATCCACTTCGTCCCTATTACATTAACATTAGGTGGTCTAGGTACAAGTATCCAGACATTGTTCTTAGTAAACTGTAATAGTTCATCCTGCATGGCATTAATCCAAAAGTTATCAAGAAGGGCTTCATTCACATTTTTAGGTTCTATGGTGAAGACAAAACAAGAGGCATTATCAACAGTACAAGTGAAGTTCATGCAGACACACAATTTTACCATATCTCTATAGTCAAGTCTTTCTCTGTTGCGTGTCCTTCCCCGTTCAGTGAGTTCACCTATTACCTGGGATGTTGGATGGTCTTTCTGAATCCTAGCCGGGGGGTCTCTTCTAGGTTCAGAGGCACCTTCATGTTCTGAGTCAGAATCCTCTGATGTTATTCTAACATCCGATCTCGCTGGTGTTAGTCTAACATCATTCCCTGACTCTTGTTCAGTGTTTCCAGCTTCTAGTTCCAATGTTGGTGTAACATTGTCAGGAGTAACATTCTCGGTTTCCACTGTTGGTTCAACATTGGGAACTAAGATGTCACCAGTACCTGTATCAAGAGTGAAATCATCAAACACAACATTCACTGATTCCTGAATTGTCTTCAATCTAAGATTGTAGACTCTAAAGGAAGTATTATTGGTTGAGTATCCTACAAAGATGCATTTTTCACTTTTAGAATCAAATGTACTCAGATAATCCCTGTCATTCAGTAGATAACAATCACATCCAAATTCATGAAAATATGCAACATTTGGTTTTACACCCTTCAAGAGTTCATATGGAGTCATGTTAGTTCCAGGTCTAAGATACACCCTGTTACTAATGTGACAAGCAGTATTTAAGGCTTCAGCCCAGAGTCTTTTGGATAAGTCTTTGGCATTGAGCATAACTCTGGCCATCTCTTGAAGAGTCATGTTCTTTCTCTCAGCAATCCCATTCTGCTGAGGTGTCTCAGGAGCTGAAAATTCATGGAAAATACCTTTAGTATTGCAATAGTTATCAAAACTAGCATTTTCAAATTCTTTACCATGATCAGACCTAATCTTTGTCACAGTGGAGCCATACAAGTTTTTAATACTAGCACAAAGAATTTTGAACTGATCAAAAGCTTCTGACTTTTCTTTAAGAAATTTTAACCAAGTGTATCTAGAGAAGTCATCTACAATCACAAAGGCATATCTCTTGCCACTGATACTACTTACCTCAATTGGACCCATTAAGTCCATGTGCAGCAATTCAAAACACCTACTAGATCTAGGGTTAGCATTCTGTACCTGTAGGGGTGTATGAACTGCTCTGGTTTGCTTACCCTTGAGGCAATCACCACACACAAGCTTACCTGGACAAGACAGCTTTGGTAAGCCTCTTACAGCATCAACTTTCTGTAATTTCTCAAGGTTTCTGTAGTGAACATGTCCAAGTTTCCTATGCCATATAGAAGCCTCATCTAACTTGGCATGGAAACATTCTGCTTCCTCCTGGGCTAGGTAGCAGTTGTCTTTGGATCTAGTACCTGTCATCACAAGAACATTGTCACTATCATAAACATCACAAGATATCTTATCAAATGTAACCAGTAAGTCATCATCACACAGCTGACTGATACTGATTAGATTTGCCTTTAACCCATCTACCAACAACACATCCTTCAAGGGAGGGAATCCATCAACATTCAACGTCCCCTTGGCAATGATTTTTCCTTTGGTGCCTCCTCCATATGTCACTGTTCCAGCACTCAAAGGTACCATTTGCTTAAGATTCTCTTTGCTGCCTGTCATGTGTCTTGCACATCCACTATCGAAGTACCATTTACCTGAAAGGTTAGAGTACACAGCAGAGAAAACAACATTGCACACAACTTTAATCTTAGGGGTTTTAGCCTTTTCTATCCAAGTTCTACTTTTCTGTCCTGCACCCAATGTTAGTCTAACATCAGAACCTGTTGTAGAATTAACATTGGACGCAGAGGCTGTTTTCTTACCACATTCTTTTATAAATTTCCTACAGAATGGTTTAATGTGACCTGGTTGAAAACAGTACTGGCAGATAAAAGTAGGTTTACTCTTAACAGTGTTAATGGTTCCTATACTCACATTATCAGATTCTTTAACAAAGCTTGTAGTTAGATAGGCAGAATTAACATTTGAAGTGGAAGGTTTCTCAACAAATCCCAGACCACATGTACCTGAGTTACTCATGTTCAGTACCTCATCAAGTTTAGAAGTACCTCCATTCCATTTGGCTATGATCTGAGAATCCTTTTTGAGTTTCTCCTTTACCTCTTTCAGCTCAGCTTCAGCTTTGTCAAGATCCCTTTCATAGAGTTTCAACATGTTCTTCAAACATTCAATGTCATGCTTTTGTGCTTTATTTTTCTTTATGAGTCTGACATTCTCTCTCAAGTCTGAGAAAGGTTGGATGCAGGTCATCAAGAATTTCCTCATGGGACATCTCATCTTCATTGAAGTACTCCTCTTCTAGATCAACTGAGCCATGAAAACAATCAAAGTTAGTATCATCACAATCAGAGAGAGTGTCATGGTTAAACTGTGTATCATTGCCGTTCTAGTCTCCAAAGAATATCTCCGGCTTTGCTGTTGGTTCTCTAATGTTAGAGTAACATTGAGATTCTTGGCAGTTTCTGGAGTCTTCTCCTGACCAGATGATCCGAGTGCAGAGCGCAGCAGTGTTGATTTCCTCTGATTGTTCATCAGCACTTGTTCCAGATTCGAAGTCAGCTTCATTAAAGTCATCTACACAGACCCAATGAGAATTCCCTCTTGTTCTGAGGGTGTTAGCACATTCATGTTTAAAGTGACCATACCCCTTACATTCATAACACTGGACATCTTTCAATTTCTCAGCATCTTGAGGAGTGCTCTTAGATGCCATGTATTTTACAAACTTTGGGGGCAATTTCTTATAACTAACAGCAGCATTACTGGGTTGTTTTTCTTTACTTTTATCTTTGTAACCCAATTTACTAAATTTCCTAGTGATGTTACCATAGTTAGAAGAGATCAACTCATATTCATCCTCATCACTCCCTGTAGAATCTGAGCTAGTACCTAGTAAGGCTAAAGCAAGTTGTTTACTGGACTTTCCTAGGAATTCTAGTTCAAATTCTTTTAGAGTGTTCATTAATGTTTGAAAGTCCATGTTGGCAAGATCTCTAGACTCATTCATAGCAATTCTTTTGACAGTAAACTTAGAAGATAATGTTCTAAAGGCTTTGTAGACCATGGTTTGATTAGGGATGATAAAACCTAAGTTTTGGCACTGATTAGCAATATCTAGAAGTTTCTCAAAATAACTATCAATGCTTTCATCCTCACCCATCTCTATCTTCTCAAAGTCCCTCAAAAGTTTTCTATATTTAGAGTCCCTCACAGCCACATCACCCTCACAATGTAATTCAAGAATTTCCCATGCAGCTTTAGCAGTAGAACAAGTTTGAATAAGTTTGAACATATGATTACCTACCCAGCTAAAAATAGCATTGAGGGCCTTTTCATTGAAGTTGTAGAGAGCAATTTCGTTGGCTATCCATTGTTCCCTTGGCTTAGGTACCAGATCAGCATCTCCATCTCTTGGCAAGTAGGGGATGGTGTAGCCTTCTAGTACTGCGTCCCAAGCTCTTAGGTCGATGGATTTGATGTGGACTCTGAGCCTGATCTTCCAGTAAGCATAGTTGTTGGGACCCTCCAATACAGGCAACCTGCTGGTATTAGGGTTGGAATTGTCCATCTTGTCGTATCAACGCCAAACACCAGTGAAGTTGGTGCTTGGCTCTGATACCAATTGAAATTGTGGATCGGGTTGATACGTTGTTGTTGTTAACTTAACACTGGAGAGTTAACAGCAGATTTGCAACGTTGTTAACTCAGCGATGTTACTTTAACAACAGTCCAGAAGAATTGTGCAGCGGAATAAACAAACACCAAGTTTAAGAAGTGAATATAGAATTATATTAACTTCCGAGCCTTAGGCAAAATAACCCGTGAAGGTTTTAACAAAGGTCGTTCTCTCAATTCTCAAGCTCCTCACTCTTAAATTGATTGAACTAAGCAAAGCACACAAGAATTGCTTCGTATATCTCTAACAGCTCCTCACTCTTAGATCTATCCTAACAATTCACAAACTTTGCTAAAGCAAGACAACACTCAACAACTGTAAATTAATCTCTCGGATTGATTGGCTCTTGTCTCGTGTTTGTCTTGATGTACTTCACACCTATATATAGGTTCTTGATCTTCGACTTCAAGGTGTGTTGTACACGGTTGGTAATTCTCCTTGTTTCCTTCTTGAACTCTTCTTCTTTGTTCTCGCAGTCCTTCTTGAATAATAGTTCCTTCGTTAGTAATCTAACTAGGGGAAGACTCCTTCTTCAAATCAGGACTTGAACTTGGAAAGCATTCCTAGTTCCACTCGAACTCTTCTTTCCTTGTAGAGTGGTTTGCGTAATTAAGGAAACTTTCCTTCTTGGAAACTTGAGCGTCCAACCTATGACAAGTTTGTTTCCTGAATAATAATCAAAGACAATTACAACTGTGGAACTTAGTTAGTTAAGTGAATAAGGCAAAACAATAATGAAGAAATTAATAAAGATTGTAAATCGGATTCTGCTCCAGCAATGTTATCCTAACATTGATTTCTCAATGTTAAACTAACATTGTCAGAATACCTGCACTTCAATGTTAAACTAACATCGACCGAATACCTGCACTTTCAGTCTTTAATCTGCATGATTAATCTAGCTCTCGCTGGAAGAACAAATGCACTACCCTGGGAGACAAAGTGTAGATGTTAGCTAATTATGTATACATATGAGTTGTGAATTTAGTATGCTAAAGCAGCTGTTTCGCAACCTCTAGATCACATTAAATTATTTTTGACTAAGTAAGTTTATATTAACACGATTCAGATGAGTCGAAATCTCTACTAAAATAACTGATAATTCGGTAGATTTTTCTAAGGCGGTAGCCTATTAGAGACTTGAAGATTCTATAGTTAAGATAGGTACATCTTTTGATACATGGAACTCAAACTATCATCAAACATCTCAAGTAATCATAGGTAGCTTTTCTATGAACTATTATGGTTAAACCAGTTGAGAAACCCAACCTCCAAACATGGTTTAATCATATGTTTACAACTAAAGCATTCAACCCCTCAATCTTATTGAATTATGTTCTATTTACTTTCTTGCATTAGATTAGCTTAGTACAATTGATTTCTTCCTACACTTAATTTGGTTTCATTACTTAGTTCTCTTTTGAATTCAAACTATCTCCGTGCATTAAACACATTCTTAGCTTTCATTCACTGTTTTCATTGCATTCTAGTTTAGTAATAATTTGCATCCAAAACCGTTTTCATAAAATCTGCTTTCATTGTTTTCTGCATTCAAAGCATTTTGCATTCACATCATTCTACACACAAAAGATTGCAATCGTGACAACCATTAGTGTTCTTGCATTTGAGTGATTCAAGTATAAATCCATCACTCATTTGAATTCGATACTTTTTTCGTAACTATACTTACCATTTTATTATTACTTGACTCGTGCACTTGCGAAGGGTATGAAATTACGTATGATATGTAAACCTAATTCTGAGCACTAGCATATGCCCCATTAAACATAATTCTCAATGATTTTTTTTCTAGAACATCTTGTCTCTATTGAATTATTGGATTTAGAGATTAGTGTGGTGGTACAAATGGATTTTCCTCATTGAAACTCGTAACAACTTGATAAGAGCTAAGTGTTGGTAAACAACTCGTGCGTCATTTGAGTGGATAGAAGTGTCTTTCTTGTTCTTTGAAGGTCCTCCTTTTCCCTCCACCTGATTTTTGCTATGAAATGGAATTAGTAAAATGAAAAATAAAATTGAATTTACAATAAATTTGTAGTACCTAGAGTTTTCTCGTTTTTTGTTGGTGGTTTGCTTTATGTGTACTTGCAAATCTATCATCACCTTCAACGCCTGAAGTTTGTGTGGTGGGCTCCTTTGACCAGTGGAAGAATATACAAGTTAGTTCACTAAAAGAATAAGAGTGATATGCAGTGATGTGAAATAAATTTTTAGAGACTTAAAGTACCTCAACTGGTTGTGTGACAGTTGATCTACGAGCTGATTCAGTGGATACAATTGGTCTAGTAGTTGCATTTGACTCAGTTGGTTGATCTTTTTTTGATACTATTTATTTCTTTTACCACTCCATTCTGCTGCCAAAGGGTCCATCTTTCTTCGTTTACAGCCGTTGGCATTATGCAGTAGCTGCAAGTTATAGAGCATCCATGTTTCCCCTACTTACCCTTCTTTGCATCTAGTTTTTTCCTTGAGCTGATCAGGAGCAAGTCTCTTTGAGTTCTTCTTGGCCCCTCCATGTAACACTCCAAACCACGCACCTTGCTCGACTCAAAGCACCACCGCTACAAAATCTATTATAGAACACCTCGCTTTTCTTTTGAAAGGTGCAGCTAACCCAAAATAACATAAAGTGAAAGCTAGTACCAAAAATGTTCTATTTCAATATGTTCAGCTGTCAATCACATTATACAGATATTCGGCTAGTCTTGTCCCATACAATGAACTCTAAGCTTCCCTTGTAAATCTGGAAAGGAACCCTGAAAATATCGTTATGAGTCAAAAGGACTCAGTGAGATTTAATGCATAAGGATTTTCCATAAAATATAATTTGGCAAAACCTGATTGTAGAAGAATGTTTTTTAAAAGGATTTTATACTTCTGCCAATTATAACACTTATTAGATCAATCATGTCACGCCAGTCTTATGACTCCCGGCCTTATACCTCCCATACAAGAGTGACCATGAAAAAGGCAAGGACGTGCGTGGATAGACGCCTCAGCTCTTACTCACCCTGCTGGAACGCTCCATCCAGACGTAGAATAGAGTTTGCTTAAAGCGGCGTTGGATTGTGAAAGCTACACTGATAGACCTATGCTATCCAAGAAAATTTCACACATCTATGCGAGGGCCCAATCAATGGCTATCAAGTGCCAACAATTTAGCCATCGAAGTAGCTTTAGCAATTGATCAATCATGAAGCTAATGCATGTACAATATTGCCATGTTTTTAAAACATGTAGTTCAATACATAAATCAAGATTCTTCAGGGGATTTTTTTAGTACAACACGATAATATATATTGACATAATATTAACTACAAATTCATGATTGTAAATAAGTGCTTGAGCCTTCCGTGAATCAATCACATATATAAGGGATTTTTTTCAAAAATGGTCCTTTATCGTGCCCTCATTACGAAAATAGTCATTTATCGCGCGCGGTTTTGTCCACATTTAGTCATTTATCGTGGTTTTTCATCCAATTTTGGTCTTACGCTCTTTTTTTAATTTCTTTTTGCCCCTGGACTATATTTATTAACAAAAACCCCCCATATATACTATTTTTAATTAGTAAAAACCCCCATTTCTTATATATTCACATAAGAAAAGCTAAAAAAATTATATTAAACTTAAATACACAAATACTAAATATTAAATTAAAAAGTATTCCTTTATTAACTAATTAAATAATTTTCCTTCAATTCTAAAATATGAGCTCAAAATATTTCGTTGTATATTTATAATTTTGGAGATACTATGAGTTTATTTTTAAACTTTTAACAAAATATTTATAATATATTTCTCAATTCAAAAATATTATTAATTTTTTACTATATATTTAAGTTTTTTCTATCTTGAGAATTTCATAAACCTAGACTAATTCAGTAACGTGGAATCAATATTTATTTCCAAAATATAAATAAGAAGAATTAATAAAAAGTCAAAAATACCAAAAAAAAAATTATCAAAAAAAGAAAAAAAAACAACAAAAAATAGTCAAAAATACCAAAAACAAAAACAAAAATTATCCAGAAATAAAAACAAAACTAAACTAAATAATAAAGTCAAAAATACTGAAAGAAAATTTTAAACTAATTTTTTAGTATTTTTTGAGTATTTTTGTTATTTATATTATATTTAAAATTTATTTATATTTAGGAAATATATATTAATTCCGCATAACTCAATTCATCTAGGTTTATTAAATATCTCAAGATAGAATTATAGAAAAAAAGAACTTATATATAATAAAAGATTAATAATATTTTTAAATTGAGAAATATATTATATTAATCTCCATTTTAAGTTTGTTAAAAGTTTACAAATAAAATTATAAGTATCTCCAAAATTGTAAATATACAATGAGACTTTTTTGAGCTCATACTTAAGAATAGAATGAAAATTATTTAATTAGATAAAAAGGAATATTGTTTTAATTTAATATTTAGTATTTGTGTGTTTAAGTTTGTTATATATTTTTTTAGCTTTTTTAAGTGAATATATAATTTTATGTGAATAAATAATAAATGGGGGCTTTTTACTTATTAAAAATAACATATCTCGGGTTTTTTGTTAATAAATATAGTTCGGGGGCAAAAACAAATTAAAAAAAAGGGCGGAGAACCAAAATTGGATGAAAAACCACGATAAATGACTAAATGTGGACAAAACCGCGATAAATGTCTATTTTCGTAATGAGGCCATGATAAAGGATCATTTTTTGAAGAAAAAAAACCCCCATTTATAAACAATTATTCTTTGAACTATCATGCTTGCATAAGTGCAAGATAAAACACTTTTGTATATAATACGTATAATTTTCATTCCAGCGAGATAATATATAATTTAAATCTCACCTGGCTCATGAGATTCGAGTCTCAACCTCATTAATGAAACCTTAGTCCATTCTCGATCTATCAGAATCGACACTAAATGCTTTATGCCGACTCGATAAATGACCATGAAGCTTGAAGGAATTTAGTACTCAATCTCTCGCTAAGTCTCATTCACGTTGCTAGTAGTTACATAACCTTGTATACGATCCACGTTTTCCTTACATAAATGGTAAATGAGACATTTAGTACATCGAATACTGACTTTTTAGAATTTTTAAAATGAAAATAACATGAGTAGACAACCAATTACGTGTGGTGGGGTGATTTACGTGGCCCAGTAATGAATTGGGCCGACCCGTCCCATTAGCAGCCCAAACAAGAGAGTATCGAACCAGAATGGTTCCACACTTATTGAACTATCGTACGCTCCCGTTTGATAGTTATTACCTTTCCAAAATGGGGCCCTCATCCTGAGGTCTATAAATACCCCAAACCCTGAGATTCATGTCATATCACTAATTATTGTTCACCAACTCTACAAGCATTGATTCAAGCATTCGATAGTTATTTTCACTCGAGTGTTCTACTGTTCGATCGATCAACTCCCCTATTTGATCATTATATTATCAGTGTTCTCGTTTGAGGGTTTCCATTATCGAATCAAGGACCGTTTGATTGTTCTTGGATTCGACAATTATTTCAGCATCAAACCATCTATGTTCGATAGTTCCCAGATTCGACTCTCAATGGTTATTTTAGTCATACAAGGGTTCCTTACCCTGTAATAGGTGTTTCAGACGAAGCTAATCAATTCCTTGTAATAGATTTGCCTAATTTGGTATATTTCAGGCACAATTATGTCGTATTGGTGATATCTTGTAACTCAGATGAAATAACACCAAATTATTGGCGCCATCTGTGGGAACACAACAAGCACAATCGCGCAAGAAATGATGTTTAGGGTAACCCGGTCACAGAGTACGGCAGCAGAGAGTTCCAACTTGAAATGTACCACCTAGCAGAAGCTACTCCCACAACTAGGGCATGTGTAATGTCACAACCTTCTGTTCATGTCAGTCTGTAGACATAACAAGAACTCCCGGCTCCAATAACTGAGGATCGGTAACTACCAAATCAGGATGCAACTACCACGTCGGCTACCAGGTGCCACCAACTATGAGGGATGAGCTAATGGAGATGGTTCATATTGCAATAGTCACGGCGTTTCTAACCGCACTGCCCATGGCTGCGCCACGTTGGGTTAGTTTAGGAAAATACCACGGGCTCAAGCCAGTAACAAGGCATTACCATGAGAAGGACATGAACAAGCTAGCTTAGGATAATGTGAGGACAAGATCTGAGTCGGGCAAAGTGGAGTCCCGAAGAGACCATGAAAGGGTGAGACACGAAGGCAACTATGCTAAGAATGAGGTATCCAGTGCAGAGCGCGTAGAGATTGCTAGGAGGCTGGAAAGGTTGAACAAGAAGAGAAAATACGTGTAGCGCCAAATGGAAATGAGGGTGAAAGCATGCAGGAGCATTTCGTTCAGTGCTGAGATAGAGGCTGAGGTACTAGATCGAGGTGAAAAAATATTGCAATTAAAGACTTACGATGGGAAGCAAGATCCTTTAGAGCACATCTTCTATTGGATAGACTGGTGTCCCTTTACGAATTCAACGACAATGTGAAAGCGCGCATATTCACCAACACGTTAACATGTTTTGCTTTCGATTGGTTTTCCAGAATTTCAGCAGGAACCATAGGGAGTTATAAGGAATTGAGGAGGAGATATGAGAGTGAGTTCTATAGTCAGAAAATAATTGTCATGGACCATTCACATCTATACTCAGGCAATGAAGGGGAGAAAGCTGAGAGAATCCCTGAGGAGGTTTAACTCGGAGCTCCTAAATATTGACAACCCACAAGGGGATATGGTGGTGAATATAATGTTCCATGCCAGAAGAAACCGCACCTTTTTGGGCGAGCTCTAGAAGATGAGGCCTAAAAACATCCAGAAGATAAACGAAGTAGTACATCAAGTGATACACCATGTGGAGATGATGGCGGTAAAGGCCGTAGAACATTCTCAGAGGAGTAAAGCGAAGGACGAGCTGAGCTGGAATAGGAACTAGAACAATAGGCACAGAAATTCATCCATTTGGCACTATACGCCTCTCAATGCAAATATTATGATATTTTACAGTGTGACAAAGAAAAAGGGTTGGTTGAATGAACTAAGGAAGATGAAGGATTCGTCGGCCACAAGGTTTTCGAACAGGTATTGCGAGTACCATAAACAACATGGTGGTCTTATCAAGGAACGGAAAGATTTAAAGGATGATATCGAGCGATTGATAAAGAAATGGAAGTTGGTGGAATACGTAAGGGGCCTCAAGGACGAGGCAGACAGGGCGACCAAAGACCCGTCAAAATTGCCCTACAAGGATAAGCAGAAAGGGATTGAGAGCACACATGCTTGACCATTTGCAATTGATGGATAACCAACCAAGGAATGGGATAATCCACATGATCTCAGCAGGCCACGTCGCGAAAGACTCAGTGAAAGGTTGCAAGCGAGTGACAAGAGACTTGGATGTTGATCGATATGTGGGTTTCACAAAGCTCTTGGAGATTGAAGAAATGGCACTTGAGGAGATCACGTTCACCAAACCAGATTTGATGAGCCTCACCCCTCAGGTCATACAGGTTGGTAAGTGGGATTGCCCCTAGTAATAATTGTTGATATCGCTAACTACAGGGTGATGAAGGTACTAATTGATAACGGGAGTAACGCCAACATTTTGTTTGCATCAACTTGGCAGTAGATCGCGCTGGGAGACGAAGAGGTTGAGTTAGTGAGAACCCCACTACAGGTGATTTGACAATAGATCGTATTATATATATATATATATATATATATGTATATATATGCGTGTCGGTTACAAGTGAATGGTCTAGTAATACAACGAGTCTATCTCAAATCAGGCCTACACTATGTATCTCGCGCAGACTTGGTCCGGAACACCTCGAACTAACGTCTCGATGCTTGGATGGCAGTGGGATATCGGTGACTAGATCGGATGTATGTTGGTGATTGTCTTCGACATGATATCGAGGATGCCCCCCGACGTGATATCGGTGATGTGGTGGTGTGACGTATCAAAGGTACACGAGGTAATCCCGATATCGAATGCGATATCGAGAGTGAGATCGGGGATGTATTTCGATGTGATGCGTGGTAGCTGAGGGATAATAATTGCTTGTTTTGGGATCCGGGTACCGCGTATTTATAGACCTCGGGATCCGGGGACCACATTAACATATCGGTGATTATTACCGATATGACATCGAAAGTGGCCCCCGATATGGTCCAATATGGGCCTGGTTTGGGCCAGGCCCAATATGCGGGAAAAGCCCATATCATGTAGTCCCCCAATTTGGGGATTCTTGTCTTAGAGATAAGAATTCGCAAATTTAATTTTAAATTTCTGGGTTACCTATACCCTTCGTCCTGCCAGTTCAAATGACGGAGATCAAATATGCGAGGAATGCGTTTTGTGATGAACTTTGATGGGCCCCCTAATGCAGTGGCCGCATAGTTTGAGGTCCTCGTTTGAATTATGTGTTCTTTGGAGTTGAATTTCATATAAATATGGGAGTTGCACTTCGAGGCTTTTTTGCGTAATAGGATAGGATATCGGGGTTCATTGTCGATATCACGTCGAAACGCATATTCGATATGATGTCGAAAGTATATTTCGATGTAGTTAAGGCCTCCGTCTATAAGTAGGGCTTGTAAGAGACTTTGAAGGTCATAGTTTTCTGCGTTTTCTCTGTCGCTTAGTGTAACCACATGGTATGTATATCGGTAATCATATTCGATATATGCCCCGACGTGTATTTCGACCTCGGCGTTGTACTTGAATTATTCATTATTATTTTCTCATGCTGATACTCTGATTATTCTGCAGGTGCATTATCTTTTCCTGAGATACTCCGTTAGAATGGGGTTTAGAAAATTGATGCGTAAACTTCAAGCCGATCGTGATGCTCAGAAGGCTGCTGAAACGGCGGCAGTCGCGGTGGTGCCTGAAATGGGGTCTACGTCTAGCTTTGACCTGAATAATGCAGCCGCTGAGTTTCTGGCAGAGGCGTCGGGAGTCGAGCAACCTCCCCCTAGCAATGTAGTGCCTGAACGTATTAATGAAGAATGTTTTAACAATGTTCCTGCAACGTTTGGGTCCCTTAGCCAGGACATCCTTGATGTGGTGGGCGGCCAGGATGGCGCAGCCACCCTCTTTGAGGTGTTGACCTCGAAACATGAGGGTGTGGTTCCTTCGCCTGACAGGGCTATGTCGACAGAGAGACCAGTTGCGAGGTCTCCTTCTGGTGAATACGTCGCCCCACGTTCTGAGTCGTTGACCAACATTCCTTTGACCGAGAACGTTGGAGATTTGGAATCAGATACCCATGTCAACTTGGGTGACTCTGTGGATGCGCCTTTTACTGTGGGGTCGAGTTCTTCCAGCCCGAACCCTATTAGTGGCAAGGTAAAAGTGACCGTTTCAGGTATGACCGACAAGGGTAAAGGGCCACTGCAGGAGCCCTCGACATTGGGAGGCTTTGCCCCTATTTTTCCTGGGATTCCGGTTACGAAGCCTGCCATTGACCTGACTAGGATATCAGGTAATAAAAGGTCTCGTGAGGGGACTGTCCACAGTGTCCACTCGTCTTCAAGTTCGGGCCCCCGGAAGGCGGGTGCAGTCAAACCCTCAAAGCGAGTAGAATTCCCTAAAGCAGATGTTGTACGGGCCATGATGCAGGCTTTTCCTCCTCCTGCAAACGTGCGGGTGCTCACAGAACTTGAGCGGGCCTAGAATATACGCCGCAGCACTCACCTGTTTTAGAGTGTACGTATCTAAACACGACTTCGATTGATTTTATTTGACTGTTTAGCATAATGTTACGTATTGTCTTGTGCAGACTGCAAAGCTGGCGATCTCGTGTTTGAAGACAATTCGCGAGTCCAAGGGTGACCCTGACGCTGTTGTTGCCGATCTCGAGGCTGATATCTTGAGGATGGGGGAGTTCAATCCCATGGTGTTAGAGAAGTTGGAGTCCGAAAAGGAGAATGCGTTGAATACATGTCGTAAGCTCCAGGAGGAGTATGGTTTGTTGAAGGACAACTTCAAAACATTAGTGACCGATATTGACCAAGGAAAGGCGCGTGAACTTGCGGCCAACAGGGAGCTGGAGAAACTGAAGGCTGAGGTGGTGGCAGTGAAGGCTGCTAACGAACGTCTCTCGTTGGAGCTCTCCACTGCCAAATTAGCTCCCTTAGACTTGGTATATATCATGTTTATGATATCTGCTTCTGTTTTTTCCTGCTGTTTTTAATAGAGTTCAATTTGTAGGAGTGTCGTCCTGATCTTCTCCGGGCTGGAGTGGAGAAGTTTATGGAAAGCTCGAGCTTCTGAGACTTAGTTTTGAAGGTTCGGGAGGCGGCATTTCATGCTTGCGTGGGGCAGTTATTGAGAAATGACAGTTTCAAGGACTCCCTCGAGTTGAGTGGGTTGAACCCAAGACACGATCATAACAACCTGCCGATTTGTGCGTTAGACGAGGTGGAGGAGGGTACGGCCGACCCTGACATGTTTTCCGAGGTCGTTGAGAAGAAGACTGAAGGGTCCCTGTGGGAGTAGTTGTTTGCTGCCTTTATTGTAACTTGAATTTATCCCTTTACGGACTATCTCCAATTCATGGTTCTGTAACTGAATATTTATTTCTATGTTGTCTTCATAATATGTGACTCATCGTGGCCTTGTTGTCTGATAACTTGTTGATTTTTTTATTGTCATGATGATAGAGTATGCAGTATTCTTATATCTGAGCCGCATTCATTTCGTTCTCGTATTTGATGAGATTTCTTTAATCTGTTTGTTGTCAACAAGGAATGATTAGAATTTCCTTGGGGTTGGTAGAAACATGGGTAATCTGCCACTGCTTATGTGTTTAGGATCGACCCCGTTATCACAGGGGATATACTTCTTGTGGTTAGGGGCTCATCCCGTTATCACAGGGAACCCGCTGCCGTTGCAATGTTTATGGCCAACCCCATTATCACATGAGATATTTTTCTTGTGGGTAGGAGCGCATCCCGTTATCACAGGGAACCCGCTACCGTTGAAATGTTTATGATCGACCCCGTTATCACAGGGGATATTTTTCTTGTGGGTAGGGGCGCATCCCGTTATCACAGGGAACCCACTACCGTTGAAATGTTTATGATCGACCCCGTTATCACATGGGATATTTTTCTTGTGGGTAGGGGCGCATCCCGTTATCACAGAGAACCCGCTACCGTTGAAATGTTTATGATCGACCTCGTTATCACAGGGGATATTTTTCTTGTGGGTAGGGGCGCATCCCGTTATCACAGGGAACCCGCTACCGTTGAAATGTTTATGATCGACCCCGTTATCACATGGGATATTTTTCTTCTGGGTAGGGGCGCATCCCGTTATCACAGGGAACCTGCTACCGTTTAAATGTTTATGATTGACCCCGTTATCACAGGGGATATTTTTCTTGTGGGTAGGGGCGCATCCCGTTATCACAAGGAACCTGCTACCGTTGAAATATTTATGATCGACCCCGTTATCACAGGGGATATTCTTCTTGTGGGTAGGGGCCTTTTCTTTGTCTTTTTGTCTATGTCCCTTGGTGACTCTGTCGTCGTGGAGTCTATAGGTCATTAAGCCATGTAAAACATCACAGACAAGAAAGATTTTCAATGTAAAAGCTAATATGAAAACACGAAATGATGCGCATGTGTTATCTGCGGAATGTTCCCTCAATCTGGGAATTTTAGTTTTATGCAAGAAAAGGTGTTTCCATTGTGTTCTAACGGGCCTGTTGTACCTGTTTGTACATGTTGTACCTGTTTAGACGGATAATATTGGATAATCTGGGGCAATGCCCCCTGAATCCCTCCTTTTAAAAAAGCGAGGGTTTAATATTGCCTATGTACTTTTCAGATATAGTAATGTGTGGTCCTTCGGGCTATGTACCTATAAGAGGGCGATGTGCTAAACACATATCTATGGGAATACGCCCGGATTCTTCGTGCAATTCTCTGCACTTCCGTAATGTCCGATTAGGACATATCCCTGCATGAAATATGAGATTCCACAAAGCAACAAATAAAAAGGTAATGACGAATAACGGTCGAAGGCTAGGTAAACCTAACCCGTCTACGTATCCCGTTGAATGGGGAATCAGACCGGCGTAGTTTCCCCTATTTTAAGTTACATGCCGACCCACGAATGGGTAAAATAAGAGATAGCGGTCGAAGGCTATGTAAACCTAACCCGCCTACGTATCCCGTTGAATGGGGAATCAGAACGGCGTAGTTCCCCCTGTTTTAAGTTACATGCCAACCCACGAATGGGCAAAATAAAAGATAGCAGTCGAAGGCTAGGTAAACCTAACCCGCCTATGTATCCCGTTGAATGGGGAATCAGACCGGCGTAGTTCCCCTTGTTTTAAGTTACATGCCAACCCACGGATGGGCAAAATAAGAGATAGCGGTCGAAGGCTAGGTAAACCTAACCCGCCTACGTATCCCGTTGAATGGGGAATCAGACCGGCGTAGTTCCCCTTGTTTTAAGTTTACAGGCTAACCCGCGATGGGGCAATGTTTCAATTGTTAGAGCATAATTTAAAAACTACTGAAATTTAAATTATTGTTCTCTTTGCTCCTCAGGGTGATCACTCCGTGCGCGGAATGTATTCTTGGTGTGGGACTTGTATTTCATGTCTTTTTTTTTATTCTTGGGTGCTTCAGCGAGTCCACATAGCACATCCATCCTTGTATCTGGTCACCTAGAATCTCGCCAACTCCCTGAGGTGTCGGGAATTTAATCTTCTGGTAATAAGTAGAGACCACTGCCCTGATCTGGTTGAGCGTCGGTTGGCCAATGATGGCGTGGTAGGGAAACGGGATGTCGACAATTGTGTATTTTATCGGCGTCACCCGGGTGCGTGGGCTTCTGCCAAACATCGTGGGCAATATAACTTGTCCAAGTGGCACTACCTCTGCTCCGCCAAATCCGGTCAATGGGGTGGATATCGGCTTTAGCCGGTCCGGGGTTATCCTCATCTGCTCGTAAGCTTTTGAGAATATCAGGTTTGCAGAGCTTCCGCTATCCACCAGCACTTTATGCACCTGATATTCATCCACATTAATAGTAATAACCAATGGGCAATCTAGTCTACCTGCGGTTAAGGCCAACGGATTAAGTTGCTCCAAGTCTCTCCTGGTGAAAGATATCTCCTGCTCCAAGTACGCTTCCGACATGATTGCATTGGTGTACCCAATGTAGGCTCCACCCTGGAGTCTCCGTGTTATGGTTTCTCGGTCGTGAGCCGTGTCAGCTCCCAAGCCTCCTCCGTTGATCAAGTTTATAACGCCTCTGCTCGGGGCATTCACTATGGTCCTACCACGCTCCTCGGGTGCCTCAATCATCTTCTGTTTTCCTCTCATGGGTGAGTAATCTCTTCTAGGGGATAAGGAATGTTCTGCCCCTCTAGCATCTTCCTTGGCGCTCCTGACAAACTCGACCAATTTCCCTTCTTTAATCAATCTTTCGATTTCATTTCTCATGTGCGTACAGTCCTCCGTCTTGTGTCCAGGTTGATGGTGGTACGCGCAGTATTTGCCCGATGACTTCATCCCGGGAGTCTTATTCAACGGCCTGGGTTCTGTCAACCATCTATTTCTTTTTGCCACGGCCATCACCTCCAGAATGCCTCTATTTAACGGGGTGTACGTCCTTGGGGGCCTTTCCCTGTTGCAATCTCTGTCTGCGTTCCTGCTGGAAAACAAACCCTGACGCGTTGCCATCATCTCATCCTCGTAAACCATTTGGTTTGCGAGCATGTTAATCTGTGCTATGGTGGGCTCAGTCAATTTGATTAGCTCCCCGGCGAACCTGCGATGGGTCATACCCTTGAACAGCATCATCATGACTTGTCCGCCATGCGGCTCATCCACCTTCAACAAATCATCATTGAACCTTTTCATATAGTCCCGGAGGTTCTCCCTTTCCCTCTGCTGCACAGCGCCGAGGTGTGGCAGGTTGGTCTTCATTCTCTTTTGGCTAGAGAATTGGTTCTCAAATTTTTCCCTTAGTTGCTCGTAGTCCGTTATGGATCTGGCCTCCAGCCTAGCGAACCAATCCAGTGCAGCGCCCATTAAAGTGGTGGATAGGATATTTGCCTTTATGTTTCTCGAGTAGTTGTGCAGGTTCAAAATGCTATCAACCTGATGGAGATGATCTGTAGGATCACTTCTTCCGTCGTATGGCTTGATCACTGGGATCTTGTCCCCTCTTTGCAATACCTCAGCCTCTATCTCATCCGAAAACGGGGTCCTACTGCGACCCTTCCCATGACTCTGAGTCACCTTCCTCGTCAACTCTGCCCTCTCGCGGTCTAGCTGTTCCATCCTCCTTGATATTACCCGCAGTATTTCTGCATCCTCATTCTTTGAATACGCAATCTCGGCGCGGTCGCGACCGTGTTCCATTCTCCGAATAACTTCTGCCTTCTCGCGGTCAAGCCGTTCCATCTTTCTCGCTATCTCTCGATCCAGGGTCCTGGGGTCCCGTCTCTTTGACCTGTCGTAAGCAGCGGGCGATATCTCACTGAAGGAGTCCCCCGTATCCCCTTATTCCTCATATCCTTGCCTTGCCCTTCTCTCACCCGCTCCGGATTCATGGAGCCTCGCCCGAATGTCCTTTGCCCTTTGTTCCGCTAGTCGTGGAAGCAAAGTCTTCAATGTAGTGTCCAGCGCTGCTTTCACAGAGGCGTTGATCTGCGCTTGCATCTCCGGGGATATGGCGGCAAGGGGAAGGGCGCTTCGTCCTACGACCATTATCTCCTCCGAGCCGAGAAATCCGCATTTGGCGCCTCAGCCATTGGAACGTCTGTCGCGGGGTTCTCAGTGGTCGGGCCCTCAGCTGCGGGTTCCGCCGTATTTGGTACGGCGGAGGTTGGACCTGCGTTCGTGGCTCCCAGCGGCCTCCCAGGCCCGCGCCTTCGTCACGGCTTGTTCTGTGCTGGAGGAAGCTCCATCTCGACTTGGGTCGCTGTCTGTTCTTGGTCAGTCGGGTGCTGAGGGAGTTGCGTGTCCTCCATCGTGGAGCTCCTAGTCATAACTCCGTTAAATTCGGATCGGTTCCTCCTTCCTTGCATCTTGGCGTCCTTGTCCGTGAAATGGTGTTCCCACAGACGGCACCACTGATTTGACAATAGATCGTATTATATATATATATATATATATGCGTGTCGGTTACAAGTGAATGATCTAGTAATACAACGAGTCTATCTCAAATCAGGCATACACTATGTATCTCGCGTAGACTTGGTCCTGAACACCTCGAACTAACGTCTCGATGCTTGGATGGCAGTGGGATATCGGTGACTAGATCGGATGTATGTCGGTGATTGTCTTCGACATGATATCGAGGATGCCCCCCGACGTGATATCGGTGATGTGGTGGTGTGACGTATCAAAGGTACACGTGGTAATCCCGATATCGAATGCGATATCGAGAGTGAGATCGGGGATGTATTTCGATGTGATGCGTGGTAGCTGAGGGATAATAATTGCTTGCTTTGGGATCCGGGTACCGCGTATTTATAGACCTCGGGATCTGGGGACCACAGTAACATATCGGTGATTATTACCAATATGACATCGAAAGTAGCTCCCGATATGGTCCAATATGGGCCTGGTTTGGGCCAGGCCCAATATGCGGGAAATGCCCATATCAACAGGGCTTTGGAGGATCGAAGGTGGTCCCACAGCAGAAAGTGACACTCTTAACCTCACTTGGCCCTGCTTCGCAAAGTAGGACCATGAATGTCAACTATTTGATTGTGGATGAACCTTTCCCATACAACACTATCATGGGCAGGCCAGCGCTAAATACCTTCAGAGCCATAGTGTCCACGTATCGCCAGAAAATAAAGTTCCCCACTAATGCCGGCACGAGTGAGTTGATAGGCAATCATCGCGAAGGATGTCTGGGTTATGTGGTGTCACTGAAGACCCCTCGAAAGCAAGATGAAATGGCTTTGATTGCGTTGGCACCGGAAGAATTGGAGATGATTGATTGAGTTATATTATCTATTTTTAGTTGCTTTTCTTAGAACATCTAAACAATATTTCCATTCATTCCATGAATTACCCCCATGTCTATGGGGCTGGCATGTAAAACTTAATACAGGAACTACGGTACCTTGAGTTCCGAGGCACCACTCGGGAAACGTAGGGAATTGGGCATTCTGCTAGGCTTAGCCTTATCCTTATTTAAAGTGATATCCTTGTTTATGTGATATTTGTTGTTGTTTACCAAACTGAATGATGACTCCGCAAGTACAACAGGACGGCTTCCACAGCCCATAGACCCGAAGCGGTCAAAAGAACTGGGGCAAACTCTCCAAAAAGAACAGAGATAGACATTTGACCTGAAGCGATCAAATGCAAACCTAATATCTCCAAAAAGAACCGAGATGGACATTTGACCCGACGCGGTCAAATGCGAACATAATATCTCCAAAAGGAACAGAGACGAACATTTGAATTGACGTGGTCAAATACAAACCTAATGTATCGTCAAAGAACATAAATGGACATTGAACCCGATGTGGTCAAATACAAACATAATATCTCGTCAAAGAACATAGATGAACATTTGACCTAACACGGGTAAATGCAAACCTAATATCTCTAAAAAAGAACAGAGATGGACATTTGACCCAACGCAGGCAAGTGCAAACCCAATATCTCCAAAAAAAGGAACATATATGAGCATTCGGCATGATGCGGTCGAATGCAAACCTAATATCTCATCAGACAAAAGAGATGGGCATTTGGCCAAACAAGGTCAAATGCAAACTTAAAATCTCGCAATTAATCAGAGAAGAAAATCAACTCAATGTGGTTGGAGGCCAACATAGAGCTAACGAACAAGGAAATGGAGATTTGACTAGATTAAGTCAAGCGCAATCCCATATTCTTGTGATTCAGGAGTCGCCAATTCCGCTACATAGTCAAAATAAGCTAGGAGCCACACGATAAATATCGATTGAATAACTTAGAACACCACTATTCAAAAATTCATCATCAAACTGAGGGGGAAAATTCAAGATAAAATGGCAACGGGACAACAAAATTCTTCTACACGTGAACCCATAACCAGCACAGCAAACTTATTGGTAATTAATCAAAAAACCTACTACGAATCTAAGAAGGATACCAACAGGAATCCCTTTCATCACCTTATATATTCGGGGTCTAAGTGAATCTGGTCGTAATACTCTCCCAAATGATCGAGAAAACCTCGTACAATTTTTCTCTATTTGCCTCTCGGTCATACTGAGCCCATCATCATTGAAGTTATGCCATCTCTTCGGCCAAACCCCAATATCCTCTTCAACGATCTCATATGTTGAGCCCTCCATCAAATAGATAATCGGCAACATCACATCTCCAACATTGATCAATGGCACAGAAGAGGCCACGCGAGCAGAAATCACATGGTCAGAAGGACCAAATAGGGCCTCAAAGACATTCTTCGTCAAAGGTGTAGACGGCCCAAACGGCCTAGTCATTCCACCCATTTGTGCCACGCTAGCAGAGTTGGCACTTGTAGACTATAAAGTTTTCTTAGAGGTCATCATCTTTCTTCACACGAGCAGTTGCGGAGGCACACCCTCCAATGCCAGATACGATGGGGGGAGTAATCAAATTGTTATTACTACCTCACTTCACAAATAGGCTCACCCATACCTACATTGGCCACGGTACCAACAAGACCTTTTTCCTCTTGCCAAATTCGGTAGAAAGAATCACCCACCTACTTTAGGTAGAGTTAGCTCTTCTTCATCATCATTAGAATCCTCGGGTGTTTCCATGTGAGAGCCACGGCTCATGTCAAGCATTTCCCTCCGAAACCCCTCTTTCAAGAATCCTAGATATTCAATCTGGTCAACACCAAGATTCATCCCAAACTTTGCATCCTTCGCAGCTTGACGCAGCTCCATCCAACAGTATACACCACTCGTCATAAAAGACCTCGCCGCTTCACACTAATAATCCTTAGATTCCAAATGTCAAACCCTGGCCTTCAAACGACTAATTTTGAACTGGGCCTCTGAGTTTGACTCGTTGTACGCATCTCTCTCCTGCCTCAACGCATCCCTTTCATTCCGTAAAGATGCAATATCCACATGCAATGACCCCATATTCTCTTCACTTTTTTATCAGTTACAGTAGCCGCATGCACCTCCTGCACAGCTTTGACCTTGGCCTTCCCGACTTCGCGAGCTCGACGACTGGCAGCAAGGCAGTTGCAATCAGCTCGTCTATACTTATCTTTATCTTGTGAATGACTCTGTTATGGCCGCTCTGCACCTCTCTCAATCCACTATAATCACGGCATAGTTTATACATAACAATAGTCGTGGAAGCACCAAGATACCCAAAGTGAGCTAAATTTGCAGTACCCAAGATTCACAATGGCCCCGTTGCGATCAATCTGAGGCCACATGCCCCTCGTGATTTGATTAGCCTGCTCTTCCCTCAATCTAAATTGCATTAACTTAATATTCAAAGAGTCGGAGTCCTCGTCATTCAGGAAGCCATAATCAGACATGCCGCCAAGGGGCACCAGCCTCAGATTGCCAGAGGGCGTGGACGTTTGGGTGGTAGAGGGAGGACCTCACCTTGTCCACGATGCGAGCCTTGGCGGCGCGCCTTTTCACAGCAGTATACAAGTTCTCGGTACTTCCACCGATGGGAGGGGAAATTGGTCGACTTAGACCGACACGAGCACCCCTTGCTTCTTATTATGCGTTACACAGCGCCATGTTTTCTACATTTCTTTGATCGACAACATCTGCTTTCTCTATCATTCTAATACGCGTGTCAGGACCAACTCTTACCCTACCACCCCCACCCCCCGACAGTAGGACTCAGAACAATTTGGTGCCTCTCAAAGTCACTGTGGTGCTCAAAGTCACTTGTACACGATCCGCGAATGTGAGAAGACACCCCTCAAATTATTTCGGTACATGAATCCTCTGGTTCAATAACCTTGTGACCAGCACCCCAATTCTTGGATAAACTACATGATGCCCTTGCAAGAATAGAACTACGAGAGGATTCTTTTGTGGATCCACCCGGCGGTGCACTCTAACATGTCAAAGCACCCGCATCTGGATTCTTCGCGGGAGAAACATTACTCTGACCCCTTGCAATATGAATGTTCACCGGAGGCCTCACAACCTTGCTTCGACCCTTTGTTTGACATCGAGCCATCACACAATCAAACACAATAAACCCTCACAAAATTGATTATGTTGGTGTTCTACTCTTTTTTCGTTCGATACTCCGTGCGTTTGATCTTTTTATGTTTGATACTACTCACGATTCGACATTGAACTTGTGTTCGACAATTATTTTCAAATGGACAGAGTGTTACCACACGATGACAAATGACATGGCAGCAATGGGCCCTATATATAGTCCCCAGCATTGCCTCGAAAAGGGTACTTGCATTCAATGCGATGATTCGATACTTAAGTGTCAAACGCCTCCGGTTCGATACTACTAACAACAATCAAATCACTGAGATTCGGTACTCCGCATAACAATCGAATCCCTCATGATTCGACTCTCCCAAAACAATCACTGTATTCAAAATTGGATATTGTCCAAAACAGCCGAACCAACTACCATTTGATTCTATTAAAAAATTAAATTATATCACAATACTACATGCACTATGCTACCTGAATTTATTATCACACGAAAGATTCAAGTCAATTACGGCTCTCAAATGGGGGACATATTTTGAAGCTGGATATTATTATTTGGCACCCGATCCTCTAGATTATGGCACACAAATGGCAGGCATATTTTGAAGCTGAATATTATTATTTGGCACACGATCCTTCAGATTACGGCTCCCAAATGGGGGGCATATTTTGAAGCTAAATATTAGTATTTGACACCCGATCCTCTGGATTACGGCTTCCAAATGGGAGGTGTATTTTGAAGCAAAACTCTTTCTTAGAAACATTACAAGAACATCAGCAAATAATTTTTTAATTTGGCACCCGCTCTTGAATCAAGATCGACTCCCAAATTGGAGGAACTATATGGTGGGGGTGATTTAGGTGGCCCACCCCACAAAATGGGCCGGCCCACCCCATTAGCGGCCCAAACGGAAAAGTATCGAACCAGGGTGGCTCGACACTTCTCGAACCATCGAACGCTCCCGTTCGATAGTTATTGTCTTTTCTAGAACGTGGCCCACATCCCGAGTTCTATAAATATCCCGAACCTCGAGATTCACTCCAGGTCAGTAATTACTGTTCACCAACTCTACAAGCATCGATTCAAGCTTTCGACAGTTATTTCTGTTAGAGTGTTCCACCGTTTGATCGATGAGCTCCCCTATTCGATCATTATTCTATCAGCATCCTTGTTCAAGAGTTTCTAGTATCAAATCCAGAACCATTCGATAGTCATGGGATTCGACAGTTATTTCAGCATCAAACAACCTTTGTTCGAAAGTTCCCAGATCCAAGTCAAGTGTTATTTTAGTTATTCAAGACTTTCTTACCGTATAATATGTGTTTCGGACAAAGCTAGTCGATCCCTTATAATAAATTAACATAATTTGGTGTATTTAAAGCTCAATTCTATCGTATTGTTGTTATCTTGTAACTCAAATAAAATAACACCAAATTAAAGTTATTATTAATATTACCTACAGTAGTTACTACATCAAAATTAGGAATGATCTCAAGGCTATAGATTCACTCAAAGGTCAGTAGTTATCCTAATATTATTGCAAGTGGTCAAGTAGTTATCCTAATATTATTGCAAGTGGACAAATTGTGGACAAATTGTTGAACTTATACATTTCATATATGAATTCTTATGAAATTAATTAGCCAGTAAAGTTATGATATTTTATAACCCATAAAACTACGCTCTGGTTCAATCTACAATCTTTAATGATTTCTTCATTAATATGACAAAATACTTCTTATCTAGATCTATTGGTAAGCAAGTTCAGTACATCTTTACTACCAAGGTGTGATTAAGTTAATAAAAATATCCTTAATATGCCAGCACTAAAGTTTAAAATAAAGTCTAACGTGTCATTCAAGCTAACCTAATGTTTAAACTCAGATCATCACTTATGATTCGAACAATAGAACCTCACTGTACTTGTTACCCTACAACAAATCATATATTTTCCCTAAAGTTCAAAGTTTATTTGCTACACCAAGACTACATAAAATATTGGTGGTCAGTTCAATCATACTCAAAACAATTCATTCGCACAACAACTTCTGTTCATCTAGATATGTTGGAGATATTTGGAATTGAGTCCAAATATTTTGTGTGTGAATTAAAAATTGGTTAATGAGAAGCAAGTGGGATTAATCCCAAAATTGTGATAGAATTTTATTTAATCAAATAAATAAAATTCATGGTTAAATATTCATATTTATTTTGAATATGTGAATTAAGTCACACACTTAATGTGGTCAAAAACATTTGAATGAATTCAAATGGTTTGAATGACAAGAGTAAATTATCCCCTTAATGTATTGTGGTGGTTTCATGTTTTCTCAACTATAAATAGGGGCCCCTCTAGTCTTGTGAAAAGCATCAAAATCCAAGCATCCAAAACACAAAACATTTTTTGCATACTCATAGCATAAACATTTTCTTTTTCTAAGTTCTGCAAATACTATTCGAGTCCGATTTGAGAAGGTAGTATTGTCCTTCACTTACTACCTTAATGTGTGAGGACGTTGTACCTTGGGAGGTCGTTTCCCACTGAGGGCTTGAAGGGTAGCCAGGAAAATTGATCTTAAGGGGAGAGGGCTAAGCCTTCGACTCGTCCTATGCTTCAACGGAATTTCCTGACTCGTCTAATCCACTCCTAGGATTTTCCTACAGTTGCTGAGAGGTCGAATTTATTTTATTATCGTATTTTATTTTCAATTTGCAATACATGTTGTATATTATCTGTTTAATTACATATACATTATTGTTTAATTTTATGCTGTTATGATTCTAGAAATATAATCATATTTATGTGTATGTTTATATTTATAAATTCACATGTTTATGTGCAGCACGTACCCAACAATCTTAAGATCAATTTTCTTCCGTATTATGTGTTGCACGTTAAGTGTTTCAATTTCCAGAATATGTCTTATGCGATTTATGTAACTAATCTTATTATAATTTTGCTGCTCATGATTATATTTTTCTGTTGATTATTTTAATCGCATGTTCATATTATCTCTGCTCTGCTAATTGTGATTGTCTAAGCTGTTTAAGTCCTATGTTATTATGCTTTTCTGTTGTTGTTCAGTAACATTGGACGGTATGTGTCGTAGTGTTCTATTCCAGTAGCTTTTCCTAACATGAAAATGTGTTTGTTGAATTTTGTTCTGCCAGAAGTTTTTGTTGAAACTAATCTGTTTGTTGTGGTTTCAGAGGATAAACTGTCAGGTTTCTAATTTTGTTCTTTGTTTCTGTTTCCAAAGAGCAGGTTCTCTGTTTCTGTTTCCAAAGAGCAGGTTTATTAAAAAAAAAATTAATAAGAAAGGGACATAGCTGTTTTTCTCGGATTCGAACATTGGTCCTCTCTGCTGTGAATGCTCGTCCGTTACCATTAGGGTAAGTTAATTCTTGCTTATTTATTTCTCCGTTACGTATTTAGTTCATGATATATTCTGTGAATTAATTGCCAAAATAAAAACGTAACTACTAAGATTCGAACCCGAGTCCCTTTGTTTGCCAATTGTTGTCTTTACCGTTTGTGCGTTATGAATCTTGTGTGTTAAGTTATTCGGTTATATATTTTAATACATGCTAAAAATCCGATGTTGATTTATTATTGAGCATGTTAATTATCAAAACCGTTACAAGTGGAACTCGAACAAACCGTTTGAACTATGTTAATTTTGTGAATTAAATGCGCAGTTAGGTATTAATTTGAGCTTTAAATCTGCTGAGAGATTTAATTATATAAAAATGTTTCGAATGGTATTCGAACCTACGACCTCTGGCTTAACATTTTTTGTCCTATCCGCTGGGTCAAACATTAATTGTTGATTAATGTATGCGTTATTCTATACTTGACTTCGTGCGGCAGTTTATTATTTGAGTAATATGTGTAATATATCCATGCTATATATTTAAATTTAATATTCTTAGTAGATGCAATTTAAATATGTGGTTATATGTTGAGCATGATTATGTAATTAGTGAAAATAATTGCAATTGAGATATGTGGATATATATAAAATTGCAAGTGTGCCCTATGAAGACTTTAAATAATTCTAAGTGTGAGACTTGTGAATTATTTAGAGATATGGTGGGTGATAGCACTAAGAACAATGCCGCAAGCATTGATACCTTCCCAATAGCGGGCGACGTTGAGGTTGTCACGCTAAATCAAAGTGCTAACGGTATTGAGACCGTAGTACCGGTTTTGAGAACCACTATGTCATATTCTCAACTAGAGAAACCTAAAAGAATTTCGAAATAATTCTAAGTACTGAGACTTGTGAATTATTCGAAAGAAATTCAAAATGAGAATAATTCTAAGTATTGAGATTAATTCTAAGTATTGGGACTTGTGAATTATTCAAAGAGAAATCAAAGTGAGAATATTTATAAGTATTGAGACTTGTGAATTATTCGAAGATATTCTAATTGAGAATATTTATACAGACGGTTATGTCGCAGAAATGTGGAGTGTAAGCGGACTTGTCCCTCCACTGGCATGGGAACCTAATATTCTGTCGTAGAAAGGTGGACTTTAAAGAGGTTTTGTCCCTCCATTGGCCTGGGAATATCTGTATAAATAGTTCGGTTGAGAATTCTCAGCGATACTAATAAAATTAATTGTGTGGATTATTTAATTAGTTATGGCGGCTGAAAATTCAAACAACAACTCGAACGAATGGTAGGTAGACATTGGGGCTACTCGACCACATATGCACGAACAAGTGGATGTTCACGACCTATCAACTTGTGGAGAACAAGCAGTGTTTCTTGGGAAACTCTGCAATCTCAAAAGTTGAAGGCAGGGGAATGGTTGTGCTAAAGAGGACCTCGGGGAAAGAGTTGACCCTGAACGAGGTGCTTCATGTTCCAAAGATTCACACGAATCTAGTATGTGGTACAATGTTGAACTAGAAATGGTTCACACTTGTCTTCGAGTCAGACAAGGTTATCCTGTTTAAGGGTGGAACCGTTGTAGGAAATGGATATAGGTCTAAGAATCTTTTAAGATGTCTGTTATGACCATGTCACCTAAGGGTGAGGCTAGTACTGAGGCTAGTGTTCAAGTTGATGTAATAAAAAGTCTCATGTGAGGAGACTACTTTTACGAATAAATATAATCGAAGTTGCATGTGAGGCAAATATTATAATTTATTTCGATTACTTGTGACGTCTTTATGACATGGGAAAAAAAATAATACAAGTGCGAAACTTGTATATTGTGTGTGTGTGTATATATATATAGTTGTCGAAAATACAAGTGTGAGACTTGTATAATATATATATATATATATATATATATGTGTGTGTGTGTGTGTGTGTGTGTGTGTGTGTGTTTGAAGGAAATAACACAAGTGTGAGACTTGTATGTTATTACATATATATATATATATATATATATATATACATAAATCCTTGTTGAAAATAACACAAGTGTGAGACTTGCAAGAGTGAGACTTGTATATTATATATATTTTGTAGAAAAAAAAACAAGTGCAAGACTTGTATTTTATTATATATATATATATATATATATATATATAGTGTTATATATATACATTTGTTTGAAATATTTGGAATTGAGTCCAAATATAAGTGCGTAAATTAAATTGCTTAGTGAGAAGCAAGTGAGATTTACTATTTATTTTACTAAATAGATTAAATATTCAGATTTATTTGAATTAAGACGTTATATACGCAAATCAAATAAATTCTATTTTGTCTGAGGCTCGTGACACTTCTTTCATTTAGGAAAAGAAAAGAAATGTGGGGGCGAGAGGAAAGAAAATGTTGGTGCAGATTTTCTAAACTATAGTTAGAAAATAATCATACTAATATCTTTAGACTTTAAGAAGTCAAAGATAATAGTGTAGGCGATTGACGAAAGGTCTAGCGAGAGACTAAGTAGCAAATTCATCGAGGGAAATGGGAAATTTGAGCCCATCAAAAGACATCACCCCATGATGGCAACCCTACCTAAATTGTAAACCCCAATTTGCAGGTTCAAAGGGACAACCGAATTGTGGGGGCGAGTCAAACAAAGCACTCGGGAAATTGAGTTCCCAACCCATTTCTAGGATGAAAGAGTGATAGACCTGTACAGGTAAGGAGAACTTGAGGTTCTAATGATCCTTATGTCTTGTGACACAAGCGGGGTATTACAGGATACCCTTAATGAGAGATCACATATGTCAAATGTGAAGGGGCCGCTTCGTTGAGATGAGTTAAAGGGCTAAATCTCTAGAGCATTCGATGAAAATCGCCAAGGCAGTCCAGGGCCGAAACGGACAACAACGAGGACCAATATGGTATTGGAATGAGTTGTGTGAGTACCATTGTCTTGGTATACACAAAACGCCGAACAGTTCAAGGCATCACGTCCACTGGTTGGCAAGTATATCCGATGGTATTTCATTAAGGAAGGTTCAAGGCCGAAAACTACCTATCCTGATGCAACAAGTTCCGGCAGAACTCTGAAATTGCATTTAGCATTGTTAGGCTCACGTGCATTAAGCCAATTACATTCATGTGGGGGATTGTTGGAGATATTTGGAATTGAGTCCAAATATTTTGTGTGTGAATTAAAAATTGGTTAATGAGAAGCAAGTGGGATTAATCCCAAAATTGTGATAGAATTTTATTTAATCAAATAAATAAAATTCATGGTTAAATATTCATATTTATTTTGAATATGTGAATTAAGTCACACACTTAACCTGGTCAAAAACATTTGAATGAATTCAAATGGTTTGAATGACAAGAGTAAATTATCCCCTTAATGTATTGTGGTGGTTTCATGTTTTCTCAACTATAAATAGGGGCCCCTCTAGTCTTGTGAAAAGCATCCAAATCCAAGCATCCAAAACACAAAACATTTTTTGCATACTCATAGCATAAACATTTTCTTTTTCTAAGTTCTGCAAATACTATTCGAGTCCGATTTGAGAATGTAGTATTGTCCTTCACTTACTACCTTAATGTGTGAGGACGTTGTACCTTGGGAGGTTGTTTCCCACTGAGGGCTTGAAGGGTAGCCAGGAAAATTAATTTTAAGGGGAGAGGGCTAAGCCTTCGACTCGTCCTATGCTTCAACGGAATTTCCTGACTCGTCTAATCCACTCCAAAGATTTTCCTACAGTTGCTGAGAGGTCGAATTTATTTTATTATCGTATTTTATTTTCAATTTGCAATACATGTTGTATATTATCTGTTTAATTACATATACGTTATTGTTTAATTTTATGTTGTTA
The DNA here is from genome assembly GCA_948329865.1 of Linaria vulgaris. Taxonomy (NCBI): domain Eukaryota; kingdom Viridiplantae; phylum Streptophyta; class Magnoliopsida; order Lamiales; family Plantaginaceae; genus Linaria; species Linaria vulgaris. The sequence continues at coordinate 52,858,913 of OX415249.1, read as the reverse complement.
TGATTCTAGAAATATAATCATGTTTATGTGTATGTTTATATTTATAAATTCACATGTTTATGTGCAGCACGTACCCAACAAGATATAGCTTAAAATTGAATAAATAACGAAAGCTATGATTAATCTAGTTACCTTTCGATTTCCACTGGTAAACAGCATAAGCTACAATTCCTTTTATTTCTTTGGACGAGAAGTGGAATAATATTTGAGTAGTTCAATATTCAAAGATAAAGCTAAAATCGTTAAAATAGGCATTTTTTTTAGACTATTGAAATAGGCATATAAGTCTATGGAAGTGAACTGAAGTGTAAGCAACATAATTACATTTGTTGTATGTGTCTGTTGTGGGCGTTTAACTTCCACATGCCAGGTGCCCCCTCCATGTGATAATGGGGAATAAATAAGGTGGTTTAGATAGGCTTAACAATTTTGATATATATCCCCATCTTTTCTCTGTTATGATTTAAATGTACCATAGGCACTTAATAGTTGATTGAGTATTATTAAATCGAGGAAGTATTTTTTTTCTTGTATATTTTAAATCCCACTTGTGGATGTGCATGTAACAAGAAGATATCCTATGGATAGTTGTACATTGTAGTAGCTGCCTATTAATAATGTTTGACTAGTGTAAGTGAAAAATTGATTAAGTAGTAGGGTTTAGCCGTTTAGGGTTGTGTGAGAGAGAGGCACAACAGCAGAATGTATATTAGAAGTCCCTTTTACTTTTGCCAAAACATACGGCTTCTTGATATGACATCACTTAGGAACGCGTTTTTTATAAGTCAAACAGAGACCATTTTATTAACAACTAATCCAAGAAATTTGTACAATGCACAAGCCAATAAACGGCTCTTAGAATTAGAAAGCCATCATTAAATAAAACCATAACAAAACTCAATGAAAGCACTACTTTCTACTTAGGAAACCAATAGTGAGGTACTCCTCTAGCATCAAGTAAAGTCAAGCCACGTACGCGTCGACTACAATATATATCTTCAAGAATTTCATCAATATTTTATAGAAAACGCGTTTAGCATTGCAAAAATGAAGATGTTTCCATAAAGATTTAAGTTGAAACGTCTAAATGTCTAGAGTTCGATTTAAAGATTAATTTAAAAATTGACATACCTTATTTAGAAAAAATAGTCATTCTTATCTAATATATAATCTTCTTAAGGCGAGACTTCACAATCTCCCCTCCTTATAAGAATTTGGTCCCCAATTTCTCATCTTACGACTTGTCTTATAAAATAGATCGTGACATTCTAACTGTGATATTATAAAAAAAAATAGGACGCGATAATATACAGTTTATATCTTCAAAATCGCTCCCTCGTACGTAGCAATAACTCGTGAGTAATAAAAAGAGGTGATGCTGACAAGATGTTCCTCGAAGAACTTATCTTGTAGTAAGAGATCAGCTCAGAATACGGATTCTCCCATAAAATTCAACACGCACCTCCTAAATACTTGCCACCCGTCAAGACCCCTTGCAACAACGAAGGACAAACATGCACCACGAAAATAGATGGGCCCACTGCGCTATTACATGGGGACCCCACATTTGAGGAAACAAGAGGACGAGCCTCCAATCTTCACCTATAAAAGACTCCCCCAAGAATCCAAGAAATGAGAGAGCCTCCTCGAAGACCTTAAAAGAGAGAGGACCCTCATAAACCTTAATAAAATGTGAACCCCACCCCCCCCCCCCCACCCCCCTTTTTCCATCCCTCGTTGCTACTTTCTTCCTAATTATTTTGGGAGTGGTGTTCCTACCCCTATGTAAAATTACCCTTTCTCTTTCTACGACCAAGAACACAGGAAAAATACTATCATTAATGGCGTCGTCTGTGGGAAACACCTTCAAACTCTCTGAGAAAACACCGTTAGGAGTAAAAGAGGTGAGATTCTCATGATTTAGGATAGTTTCGTTACTATGACATGCATGATCCTTCCTCGCGAGAAGAGCACGCCCCTTGCCACCATCATCATCAACTTTGAGCACAGAATAGACCCCTGGAAAACACAAAACTTGTGCGGATCTTTATTTCTAAGGCCAGGCTTCCTTTATATTTAGTCGATAGAAGTGTATAGGCAATTAAAATCACCTCCCTTAAGAAGAGCTTGCCTCACCAAAGCTGATTGTTCATCCAGAAAGCCCTTGACAATTGCGATAGTTACAAAGGGAAGACGCTTACACCTAGTTGGGAAGTTACTAAGCCAAGAAGCATCAACCATCATCCACCCATCGTCGACATGCCTAGATAAATATATACAAGGGAATCATGTTTATATATTATAAGGAGCTCACACCTCCGAAGACCGCTTGAATGAAAATAGAAACCTATGCATAGCTCCCGCTAAAGATAATCAAATGTGAGTTGCTTCTTAAAAGCAGCATAGGTACAAGATCTCGAGCGATCCCGTAAGAAATGGCATAAAAGTCTAGGAACCCCAGTAAAGGTATTCATTACGAGCTCAATAATCGCCCATCCCGACGACAACTTTCCCTACAATTATGAAGAAGCATGACAAGCTATGAGAACGAGCAGGGAAAAACATATATGCAAAGACGCTTTACGTGATATGTTCAATAAAAACTATGTACATAATATGACTTAGCGGTCGTTACAACACAAGATCTGACCTTGATATCTCCCATCGTACCTACCGCGAAAGTTCCTTTTTACGAGCTTTACATTCACAAAAGATTCGCTTAGTAGGCAAATATCACATGCAAAAAAAAAAGGAAAAGTCCCAGCAGTATTGCTTAAAAGGACGAGTGTCCCCTCTAATCAACAACGGGCCACGTTCCTTCTCGCACGATGGTTCGATGCTTGTCAAGGGTCATATCTGTCAGATAGGCTACCAGTGCGGTAGCACATGATGTGCCAACATCATTGGGCTCACATAACCAGCTTAGGCCAGCCACTAGTGTGGTATGACAATACGACGACACCTTGATGGGAGGATCGATCACCAACGGCGGAATAACTAAGTCAGTGGGGAAATCGGGCATTACTTGTACCACGTCCTGGTAGATTCCATAGACCATCTGCAAAAATTGACTAGCCCCTTCACTTAAAAAGTTATCCAAACCAATTGTTCCCCCAACCCATAAGGTAGCTTGAGCTAGAGCCTTCGCCGGCTTTTCCCCGAATAGACACCCTAATTCCATCAGATGATGCTAGTATTCGTCTCGCTCTGCTGTGGCCGTACGAAGAAGCTACCATGTCTGCCCTAAGGGAAAAATCAAACTCTTAAGCCATTTCTCTGCCTAAGCTGACCACTCGTACATCGACTTTAACTCTCTCTCCAACATATCCCTACTCACATAAGTATCTCGATAAGTGCGGCACGTAGGGTCTCAACCTCAGCCTCCCTCTGCCTTTATCGACAATGAACCTCTTCTAAATCTAGCTCAAGTTCTTGACAGTGTCTCCGTAAGACCGGAACTTCCAAAGGACCCATTCTGTAATGCTCCCCCATGACCTCCACCAGCAGCGACAACTGTCAATGTTTAATAAAAATAAAGGAATAAAAAAGAGAAAAATAAACAGCACACGGGCTGCCATATCTAAAATAAGGAATTGGCGTACCTCGCACAAATTTTTGCTAAAAATATCTTGCAAGGCGGAAAAAGAAAAAGGTAATCAAAATTCTCTATCCCTTTCATTTCGTAAACCACACAGATGCGAGTGGCAATGCTCCAAACTTCCTTGCACCCGTGTAAAAAGGGAAAGGCCATTCGTTGCGCCTATTGAAGAATGATATTCCTACCCTGCCATCCATGGACCCGATGAGCAAAATGTATGGCTAGAGCGCTTGCCAGATATTGGCTTACGGTACTAGGAATGCCCCGTCATGGAATAAAGGGCAAGCTAACATAGCCTTCGACTAAAGGAGTGGGAAAAGAAAAGATAAAAGCTAGTGGATCAATCTCCATCAAAACAGTCTCAACGACCATCTCTTCACTATGATGCCCCGAAGGACATAAATAATCCTCAGAGAACTACACTCGAGCACGCACATCCATCTTAGCCCTTGAATCAACAAAACCCCAAAGGATTACAAGTTAAGACCAGACGCAGAAATAAACTCTAGAATGAAATTTCTCAAAAGGATGAAAAGGGCAACTTACTAAATAAAGGATTTGTATGAAGTGTCCCTTTCAGTACTTCAGCAGCTTGTTGAAGTCCCACCATGATCATAGCCATTGGAGTATTCAACATAGAAATCGCATCATAATGACCAGAATATAAGCCCCCCGCCTTTCTAATTCTTGTTGTACATGTTTTGCTACGAGCAAAAGTACTCGCCTTGAGCCCATGCCCCACCTGGTACGTACCCCTCATTCGACAATCAAAAAATTAGAGGACCCCAAAGAGGAACTTTTTTTCCAACCATCATGAGTTCCCAAAGAGGACCCCACCTCTAAAAAAGTAGACGAGCCACCCGTCTCGAAATAAAAGAAGGGAGGATCTGAGGGTACTACACGTAGTGAAAATGCCAAAAAGTGAAGGGGAGAGAAATCTATATCCAGTAGACCACAACGTAACACAAATCCCACCATAAATCTAAACGAAGAAGGAAGCAATTGACTAGGGTGATTCTGCAGAAACTAAAATAACCCTCTTACTAGAGGATGAAAGAACCATTGGAGCCTACAATGGACTTCCTCGGCATAAAGCGTTAGATACTCTGCGGGAGTATCATATGCAAGTTGGTCAACCAAAGAAATCACCACGTCAAACTTGGCCGCATCTAAAATCACCCCCTCGAACAAACGGGCACAAACCCCTCAGTGGCTGAACTAGGCACCGCTCCTATTCTCCCCAGACCCACTATGGATCCCGGTTTAAAATAACATTCCACGAACTTAGCACCAAAAATCAGGAGGATTATAAGGCTCTCCTTGCAGAAAAGCACCCTTACGCTATCCACCGCGTGACTAAAAGTAAAGGCGAAAGAAATACCATAGCACATACCAACGCCCATGTAACGACAAATTCCTGATCTCTGAAATTAAAGGACAAGAAAAGATTACAAAGTAAATTTGAATTAATTTAAAGTACAATTGTGGTGCAATCTCTATTTAATCCTCTGATTTTTTCTCAAACAAATGATTTTGAAATTTGGTTGACTTGAGTGGATTTGATTTTGATCTCTTCCACGTGTATTTGAGTTGAACGTTAATCCAAGGGCATTGAGCTTGATCTTGAATTGACAATCTACTTGACTTGATATTTGCGACGAACAATTTGATCTTCGTCTTGAACTTGTTGAATGTCAATCTTCTTTGGAGGAATCTTGATCTTCAAAGTACTTGGATATTTGACAAACGTTGATTCGAGGGCTTGGCGGCTTGATCTCGGATCAAACGAAAATTTGATTTGAAATTTGACTTGAAGGTTGATGAAGATTGGTATGATCTTCGTCTTCAGATCTTTGGGTTTTTTGGGTTTTGATCTTCCTAAATGGACTTCAATCTTCAAAAACGATTTTTCGAGGGTCTTAGGACTTGATCTCGGATTAAACGGATTTTGACTTGAAGACGAATGAAGAACGGTATGAACTTGGTTTTGCATTTGTTGAACTTCTTGGAGTTTGATCTTCCTCGGCAGAAGTGCAATCTTCAAAAACGGTTTTTGGATGGAATTGAGACTTGACGGCTGATTGAAATGAGTTCTTTACGAAGAACACCTTGAAGATTGTTGAAGAATGCCTTGAATTCCGTGAAGAACGCTTGAAGATGGATGAATTTGGTAGAGCGAAAAACTTAGAGTTTTTCCCTCTTCAACTTGTGAATATTTTGTGTGTCCCTTTTTCTTTATGAGAGGGCCTCTATTTATAGTTGTAAAAACCTGGAGCTCCTTGCTTGTGATTGGTCGGTTTTATTTTCAAGATAAGCATGGATTTAATTTGGCTTGCTTACACATCATATTTCCACATGGCTTATCATCATTGGTTGAAATACTCCATCTTTTCCACGTGAATTTATTTGATTGGCCAACAACATATATATATATATATATATATATATATATATATATATATATTAGAAATCAATTAATTTATCTATTTTCTATTGGAATTTAATTTAGTAAAATCCCAAATTAAAAATAAAAAAAAATATTTTAATTTCTAATAATTAATTTGACACTTGTCAAAATTTAATTGGAGTAAACAAAATTTATTTGTCTACAACCCCTCCCCCCTCCCCTGACAGCATAAGATTACCACAATCATGACACACTTTAGCCCTTGTCGTTACTCGTGTTGTTGGAGGCCACACCAACAATTAGCAACATAGCCTCCCCCTGACCAACGATAGAGGATCGATTAATACTTTGCGTCACATTCATCACAGAAGGAGAAAACGCAATAAGAAGGCTAGATGGTCTAGCGGAACCCTACTCAACAAGCAAAGGATCTGAAACTTTGGAGCCATGATGATCCTTGATACCCCCAAGATCAAAGAAAAAAATTAAGATAATATGAAAGAGAACAACGAATTTCTGAGAAAAAAGGCTTTTTAGTTAAGAAGATGGCTGAGAGTGAGAAAAAGAAAAGTGATAAGAAAAAATACATGCACGACCTCTATTTATAGGGAACTCAAAAAGAAAGAGGAACTATAATTCCAGCTCAAAAGACGTTTCTTTGGTGAAACAACCCCTAAAACCGACCATCCCTCTTACCTGCTCGGTATGGTTAGATCGTGGAGTGATAATTAAAGTCCACGTGGCTAGACACACAAACAACCGCAAAAGGTCATAAATGTTCTTAATGGACGAAGTTATGACATGCTTATCTGACAAACGTGGCATCCAAGTAAATCAGACCGCCTAAAGAAGGAACCGACAGCGTGGCAAATCAGCTAAAAATCGCGTTTTTATTTCTCGATCAATAGTCGAGCCCATGCCTCTAAAATAAAGAGCTTCCCATGTGAAGCAGCACAGCTACTTAAAAACCAACCTCAACAACAATGGAAACCCCCATGTAGAATACAACGCTCCTCTCTCAAACATACCTTATTAGGTTAGACCTCTTCGTCGTAATATACGCTATCACAACAGAATTCCTTTCGGTCCTAAGGAACCATAGCCTAATACGAGAGGTTACACACCCCTAAAATACTGGCACTAAAGGAGACTATCCAATAGAGATTATCCACATGAAGGGACTACATCGTCCCGGAACTAGTTCTAAGGGAACCGCGGTCCCCGCGAATGACACTCAACGAAGGGGTCTCGCGGCCCTGGAGATGGTTTGAGGGCACCTCCTTAAGCCTAACAAATCCACCACGTGCTAAAAATATATATACGGCACAATGAAAGCACACTAAAAAATCCCAGAACTACATATCACGGGGGCTCGTGACCACCTTAGAAGAACTAAACAGACCCACTTCTTGACTCAAGATTGCCGCACATGCCCCAAAAGAAAAACTATCCAATCTCGAAAGAAATCAGCAAAGGCATGCAGCCACCACAGGAACTTCAAGGGCTCTTGATGAGCGAGAAAACTCACAAAGACCAGGCACAAACGACCTTACTCCGCACACACACACCTGAAGGATAGAATTTTTTAGGGGAGTCCTCTGTTTTAATTTTTTTTATTCTTTTATTAAATGGGGGCATTGAATAGTTTGAGTTTGGGGGGGGGGGGTCGCTATTAAGTTTAGTTTTACTCCATGCTTTAAGGGTTTTTTTTTTAGAGTCTATGATAGTCAAGTTTGAAACTATAAGAGCATGCAAAGTTAGGATCTATGATGATATATGTTTAATATAGGAGGAATTGGAAGAAAGTGGTCCTTATGCTTAGATGACAGGAGTACACTTTGTTTAATCTTTTTAGAAGCATGTTTATTTAATCTATACCATTCACATTGAGCATAAGTAGAATTGAGATGAATGTAGCAGATTTGCGAGAAAATGAGAAATTACATAAAATTTATGGAACTTAAGTAATTTACTTTATCACTATTTGAAAGAAGTGTGAATTTGAACTGTTGAGATGAGATTAGGCAATCTTCTCTATTATTATGTTTTAGCCTTTCAAACCCAAAACCCTCTATATAGATTATCTATCAACCCCGTTGTAGCCTTTTCTGATGAAGTTTTTGTTTATTTCGCCCATAAGTTCTTCAAATTAGTAATTTTTCAACCGCTTATGGCTCATCATTTTACTTGGTCTAAAAATTAGCTATGAATCATGCAAATTAGAGCAAAGTTTTGTCTTTTGACCCTCTTAGCTTTAGACCCTCTTCAACTTCAAGGCACTGAATCGCCAGTTTATGATATCATGGCTTCTTCAGATCGACCCATGTATCCTGTGTATTTTCTACAACAATGCTTCTTATTATACCGCCACAAAAAAGGTATAACAGGGAATACATACGAATTAAAATTATAAGATGCAAAGCAACTCCCATAAGTCTATGTCATTCTTATGCATGTGATAATTATTCCAGAATTTAGTAACTCTAGTATGTGAGGGTATATATACGGAGTAGTGCTCATGACGATTATAACTCACTTTCAACAATAAATAAATTCACATGTTTATGTGTATGTGTCACATATACATGTATGTATATATAGCATACAGTTATTAGACATATACAAGTTGAATGTTTGATGTATGCGAATTTCTATCATGGGAATTTCTACAAGTTGCCTTGCAAGTTTCACATTGATCCCACATAAATTCCAAATTCAGGTACGCATGTTTACAAAAAAAATAGTCTACGTGCGTACTTGCTACCCATGCATTGGGACATTGAAACACAAAAATCTGCCCTTATACATGTGTATTCTTGATTTTATGCGTCTATTTCGTGCTAATTTGACAAAATGTGGTTTACTTGGCTACGTAAGCCGGCGGTTTAGAAGATTGAATGGTCTCTCACTTTATCCGATGGGCTTTGCGTTCTTTATGACATTCTTACAAAAGGTAAATGAGAATGCCAAATTTCAAATAGTCATTTCCATGTACAAGCATTCAAGGAAAAGGATAAAACTCTTATCTTTGTCATTGTGTTGTGTTGGACTTGTTTAAGAATTTTGTACAAAAGAATTTCGAAAGAAAGTGGTGTGCTGAATTCTCAACAGTCGTTCGTGAATAAACAACCTAATTTCAAATGCGTTATTAGAATTGGAATATTATTAACAATTGATGTTATATGAATGAAGACATGATAGGCATTTTTCTCTATACAACGTGACAGTTCAATCAATATTAAAATATAATTGCTTAACAAAAAGAACTTTGCTTTTTGTTTTATTATTTCCCGTTTAATTCCTTAGGAAACTATTAGGAACAGAAGAAATTCTCATATATATGCATATATTCGGTAAAATATTTAATTACATACCCCAAACTAAAACAAAATCTTTGCTTCACTAACTCACTTACTACTTCTAAAACAACAACCCCCCCCCCCCCCCCCCCACCCACCCACACACACACACCCCACACACCCCACCAAAAAAAAAAGATAGAGAAAGAAAACAAGAAGAAGTCTCGTTATATAATATCTACTCAATCTGACACTTTACACACATGCAAAAAAATCACTTCTAAATTATTCGACACAAAACCAAAGAATTTATATAGTAATTAATAAAAATAACAGTGAATCAGAATATAAGGTGGGATTATGCTAGCGAGTCTTGGAGCTTTGCATAATCTGATGATGAATCCAACAAATGAACAGTTTCATCATCAGATGAGTCATCATTGCTGTTTATTCCAGTTAACTCATTAGCCCTGAATGCCTGGTATTCCCAATCCGTTTTAAGCAAAACAAACAGCATGGTCACAGCACATGAGCCTTGAGCTGCCAACAGTCCCAACCACAATCCTTTAAAATCATACCCAAGATAGAAACTCAATAAAACAGCAACTGGTGTTCCCACAAAATAAAAGCATCCCAAATTTATATTAGCCCCTAGTTTTGGCCTTGCAGTTCCTCTCAACACACCACAAACTGTTGTCTGAGGGCAGTTACCGAGTTCGCAAAGCCCGATTATTGGCAAAACCATTGATGTCAATGCCAAAATCTCAGCATCTTGAGTGAATAAACTAGCCCATTTTTTCCTAATGTAAAATGCAAATAACAGAGCTGAAAATCCAAGCAAAAAACTTATAAATAGACCAGTTATGGCTGAGATCTTCGCCTTGTTAGGCCGGTTGGCCCCCAATTCATTTCCAACTCTCGTGGAGACTCCAAAACTTAGCGAAGAGGGGAAAATGTAGATTAAGGCGGTGGTCTGGATGAGGATCCCCATGGAAGCAACGGTTGCACGGGGATTCATCAACAAACCGCAGAGCAGAATCATTATTTCGTACCACCACCATTCCAAGCACACACTGATGCAGCTTGGAATCGCAAGGTTCGTGAGCGTTCTCCATCCCTTAAAGCACTCTGCAGGGGAAATACCGATCCATGTTTTCTTGTGCACACCCGTAAATATAAGGTACGTGATCAGAAACCCCACGATGTTGAAATTCGTCAAGACCCCGGCCAGTGCAACGCCTTTGATCCCAAGATTAAAGACCGTTACGAGAACATAATTGATGGGAATGTGCAAGATAATAGAGAAAAGAGCAGAGAAGGTCAATGGAAGTGTTATGGATTGAGTCCTTAGGTATACGCGGAGAGGGTGGAGAAACGACAGAGCAATGAGATCGGGGAGTGAATAAAGAACGTACGACTGAGCTTCGGTTGCTATATCATAGTCTTGGCCACAGAGCAACAACAGCTTTTTCATGTTAAGCCATAGAAAAGCAATGGGAACCGAGGCGAAAAGCAACAAAAGAATCGTTCTTTGTAAGGTAAGGCCGATGAGTTTGAATCTTTGGGCACCGAAGGCTTGTCCGCAAATTGGTTCCATTCCCATGGCAAGGCCGGAGAGGATGGAGTAGCCGGTGATGTTAGCGAATCCAATGGCCAAAGCACCGCCCGCAAGGGGCAGATCACCGAGGCGGCCAAGGAAGAGCATGGATATCATGGAGCGGGAATAGATGAGGAGGCCAGTAAGGATCATGGGAAGACTAATGCTCGCTATGCATTTGGCTTCTCTAATGGCTAAGGACAGATGATCATTACTATTACCACTATTCTCTTGGCATGTTGGAGTTTCTGAAACCGTTGTTGACATGCTTTTTGTGTGTTTCTAAATTCCGTTCAGCTTTGATCAGTTGGTTTTAAAATAAAAATACAATTTACTAGTGCAAGTTGAAGAATATTAAAACCAAGATTTAAGTGTTTGTTTGACTCTTTTTGAGATAAGAGGGGATTTATGGGAAGTAGAAACTGGCTGTTGTGAGATTTTCAAGCATGTGACTACTTGCTCCTTATATATATATATATGTATACACACACGCACACTTGATTCTTTTAAGTATTTTATAATTAACTGGTTGTGGGTTGTTTTATGTTGATAGGGCCGGGTGTGGCCGGGACGACTTTTTAAAAATTATTAAAAGAATTAGAAGATCGGGTAAATCATAAATGTATCTTGAAATCACATTAGGCTGCCATTTTGCAAAAGGACCGGTTATTCGGTACATATCACCCGTTATAATAATAATAAAATTTATATTTGGTGCAGCATTGTTGTGGTAAATGCACACGATTATAATTCGTAATAGTGGATATACAAGATTAGATTTTTTTGCATATATAATAGCGTACACGCAATTTTGCCACCAATCCTAAACTTGACGGGATTGCCGAATCCGGTTCTCTATATCTTGCCATTCGATTTATGAATCATCATATAGGCCCACAAAATTTCTATTAAAGGTCGTTGAGGTATCAATTGGGTACATAATTAATTACTTCCGCAAAGAAATACTTTTTGTTCATTTTCTTTGGGAAAGAAGTAGCTATGCAGTATAATGATCGATCATATCATCAATGGTATTATTATTAGATTGAGAATATTAAGTGGATAAAATATATAGGTGTTATGCACTTATGCTATAAATTGGCATGGCTATTCGTCAGTTTATTTAGACAAGCCTGCAAATAATAAACATGGCTAAGAAAGTGAAATACGGAGTTGTTAGCGTGGTGCATGTCATTGTCATCAAATCAGCCAGAAGCATAATGTTTTGAATTTTGTTAATGTTTTTTTATGTTATTAATAGAGATTTAGTAACGTTTTCTTGTGTATGCTTCTCAATTTGTCAACCAAAAACAATAATATAAAATTGAGAAGTGATGGAAAGCCATTTCATCATAATATTTGACTTTTAACGATCGGCAAAACATTACGGCCGCGCATGATGATTTGGTTTAGTTACATTTACCTAGTCTTTTTTTAGCCTCTCCAAGAAAAATCCACCATATATATATATTCGCCCTAATGTGCCAATATTCCTTTTAATCATAAAATACATTCCAGTACTCTGCAGTACAATATAAATTAATTTTATTTATTGCAAAATTGGATTGTGACGTGTGTACAAAAATGGACACGTACAGCAGTTCGAATTGTTACATTTGCATTGCCTTTAGTTAGCATAACTATTTATTAGCTTCAGTCCCTCAAGTGCATATGAACATGGGACACAATCAAAGTCTCGTACAGAACATACATTAGTTTAAATTTCTGTCGTAGAAGATTTGATCGCAACAAGAAATGGGGACAAACTGCTAACCACGAGCTGAGTTACATGATAATATGTTTTAAGAGTTGACATTAGCGCGGTTGACTAATTTAATAATAATATTATTTAAGAGTTGACATTAACGTGGTTGACTAATTTGATAATAATATACTACTTACATATACATATAATGTTGCTATAGCACTTCACTCTTAACTCTATAAGAAAAGTATGCTTCTAGCACTATGTCACCTACACGCATCTATTAGCTTTAGTATTGTGGTCTATACAAATAACTCTGTGTTTTTAAATTTAATTTCCTTTTTTACTTTTAGATGATAATATATACCCCTTCCTTTGTCATGATATTGGTGTAGATACATTAATTTTGTGTCTAATTAAATTAAATGATGGTAACTCTTAAAATACAAGAAATACAATATATTTTATTTAATCTTAATATTTTGAGGGATTAAAATAAATATATTACATAAATCTTACGACAAGAAAATAATTGCTCATCAAATCTCAAGACATGAAAAGTCTTCTCCTCCAAGTCTCAATCTTCAAGAGATGGAAACCATCAAATCTCAACACAATGAAAGAAACCATCAAAAGCTGAAGGTTGCTAAACACAAAGCTAATGTCACTACTGAATGAGGGCAGCCTGAACTCCACACATCCCAGTAACAACATTAACAGCAGCAAGTTAGGCAAGTACAATGTTGGCAATTCATTTATCATGCACCCCAACACCCCAATTCCTTATGCATACTTGTTTACCAACCTGCATTCAAGAGAATCACCAAGTGATCAGTGCTACTAAATGTAAGAAATCTACACCTCAAACACCCTAGTAGAAAAGATCACCCTCATGTGTTCCTTGCCAAACAAACAAAAACATGTAAATAAGCACAACTGAGCAACAGTGAAGCTGTCAACATCATGCACCCCAGCTTCTCCACATGTCATGTACACCTTCCATATGAATAAGACACAACTGAATAGACATCAAAGTAGTGAACTTTGTGTACCCCAGCTTCTTCATATGTTAGGTAATCACAACCTCAGACAACAGAAGAGTTTTATTACTTTTTCAACACAAAGATGTGAAACTGATAACTAGAAAGAGTTGTTAATCAAAGAGTTCAACCACACAAACCAAATATGACAAAACACAGATGAAATGAGACTCACAAGGAAATAAACTCAACAAAGGAATGACAACAGAATACCTACTACACCACAACCAATATACCAGTGCTAGTCAGTGGTGTTATGACAACACTGGTTCCCTCAACATTTTCACATATTGCACATGCCAGGAGATTTCCTCAAACTGAAGAATCTCTCACTATCTAAAGGTTTTGTAAACATGTCAGCAAGCTGATTTGTTGTCTCAATATGTTCAATGTTGATCACTTTGTCCTCTACCATATCTCTTAGGAAATGATGTCTATATGCTTAGTTCTAGAATGTTGGATAGGATTCCTAGAGATACTTATGGCACTTAGATTGTCACAGAACATGAGAAGTTTATCACTATCTAGCCCATAATCTGAAAGCATGTGTTTAAGCCACACAAGTTGGGTAACACAGCTGCCAGCTGCTACATATTCTGATTCAGCAGTTGATAATGAAACACAGTTCTGCTTCTTGCTATACCAGGAGACCAAATTATTCCCCAAATAAAAACAGCCCCCACTTGTGGATTTCCTATCATTCACATCACCTGCCCAGTCAGAGTCACTGAAACCAACCAAGTTAGTGTTAGTGTCATAAGAATACCAAATGCCTAAAGGTGAAGTTTCAGAGATATATCTAAGAATCCTCTTCAAAGCAATCAAGTGAGATTGCCTTGGCTCAGCTTGGTACCTAGCACAAACACATACTTAAAACATGATGTCAGGTCTAGAGGCAGAGAGATATAGCAAACTACCAATCATGGATCTGTACAATGTTGGGTCAACATTGCAGCCAGTGCCATCTTTTGTTATCTTCACTGAAGAGGACATAGGAGTTTTGCAAGGTTTGGACTCTTGTAGCTCAAATCTCTTCATCAGATTCCTTGCATACTTCTCCTGGTTCAGGAAGATACCATTCTCCAGCTGCTTAACTTGTAGTCCCAGAAAGTAGTTGAGCTCACCAATCATGCTCATCTCAAATGTTCATGTCATAGACTCAACAAACTTGTCTAAAGTAGACTTGTTAGTAGAGCCAAATACAATATCATCCACATAAATTTGAGCAATGCATATATCAGAGCTTTTTCTAAGGACAAACAAAGTTCTATCTCCATCTCCCCTATTGAAACCTAGGCCTAACAAAAAATCAGTTAGCCTTTCATACCAAGCTCTAGGAGCCTGTTTTAAGCCATACAAAGCCTTTTCAAGTTTGTACACATGGTCAGGATGTTTAGGTTCAGCAAAGCCTTTAGGTTGTTCTACATAAACCTCTTTGTCAATTAAACCATTCAGAAAGGCACCTTTAACATCCATTTGGTATAGTTTAATCCTAAGACAGCAAGCAATAGCAAGGAGTAATCTAATTGATTCTATCCTAGCTACTGGAGCAAAAGTCTCATCAAAATCTATACCTTCTACCTGAGTATAACCTTGTGCAACCAACCTAGCTTTGTTCCTCATAATTACACCATTCTCATCAGTTTTATTTTTGAAAATCCATTTTGTACCTATTACATTCACATGTGATGGCCTAGGTACTAGATTCCAAACTCTGTTTTTGGTGAATATTAAGAGTTCCTCTTGCATGGCATTAATCCAGTAACTATCCTTAAGGGCTTCAGTTACATTCTTAGGTTCAATGGAGGACACAAAACAAGATGCATTATCAACAGTACATGAAGAAGACATGCAAACACACAATTTAACCATATCTTTGTAATTGACCATTTCTTTGTTGCGTGTTCTAACTCTTTCAGTAATTTATCCAATTACTTGAGAGGCTGGATGATCTCTTTGTATTCTAAGAGGGGGATCTCTTCTGGATACAGGAACCACTTCATCTTCAGAATCTGACAGCACCGATGTTGGCCTAACATTGGGGGCTTCTAGTGTTAAGTCAACATTTGTTCCAGTTTCCAGTTCAGCATCTCCAGCGTTTGTGTTCAATGTTGAGTCCAATGTTGGAGTAACATCTGAACCAGTGACTTCTTCAGTACCTGTTAAATCATCAAAAATGACATTCACTGATTCTTGAACAGTATGCAATCTTGGATTGTAGACCCTGAAAGCAGCACTATTAGGAGAATATCCAACAAATATACACTTTTCACTTTTGGGATCAAATTTGCTCAAATAATCTCTATCTTTTAGCAAATAGCATTTAATACCAAATTCATGAAAGTGTGCTATTGTTGGTTTTGAACCCTTCAAGATTTCATAAGGTGTCATAGTAGTACCAGGTCTAAGATAAACTCTATTACTAATATGACATGCAGTATTCAATGCTTCAGCCCATAGTTTCTTAGATAGGTTTTTAGAATTCAACATAACTCTAGCCATCTCTTGAAGTGTTCTATTCTTCCTCTCATCAATCACATTTTGCTGAGGTGTCTTAGGTGCTGAAAACTCATGGAAAATGCCTTTAGATTCACAGAAATTAGCAAAGCTTACATTTTCAAACTCCTTTCCATGGTCAGACCTAATTCTTCCTACAGAAGTACCATGGAGATTCTTAATACTAGCATGCAGAATCTTGAATGTGTTGAATGCCTCTGATTTTTCTTTTAAAAACTTAATCCATGTATATCTTAAAAAATCATCAACAATAACAAAAGCATACTTCTTACCATTCAGGCTACTAACCTCAATAGGACCCATGAGATCCATATGTAACAATTCAAAGCACTTATTAGTTCTGGGGTTAGTACTTTGTACCTGCAGCGGTGGATGGACAACTTTTGTTTGTTTACCTTTTATGCAGTCTTCACAAACAATTTTACCTGGACTAGTCAATTTAGGCAGTCCTCTTACAGCCTCTAACTTCTGTAGTTTCTCCAGATTTCTATAGTGCACATGTCCTAACTTCTTGTGCCACATGACAGATTCATCTACCTTGGCATGGTAGCATTCTGCTTCATCTTGAGCAAGATAGCAGTTATTCTTTGATCTTGTACCTGTCATGACACGGACATTGTCACTATTAAACACATCACATGAACTTTTATCAAAAGTAACTAGCAAGTTATCATCACAAAGTTGACTTATGCTAATTAAATTTGCTTTCAATCCTTCAACCAACAACACATCCTTGAGTGGTGGAAATCCTTCAACATCCAGTACTCATTTTCCAATGATTTTCCCTTTTGTGCCTCCTCCATAGGTAACTGTTTCAACAGTCAAAGGGATTACATCTTTTAGGTTGTCAATGTTTCCAGTCATGTGCCTTGAACATCCACTGTCAAAATACCACTTCTTGTATAATATCCCATCTTTGATGAAGAACCATGATTTTCCATTTCATATCACTTTTCATGTCTCTCCCCGGGGAATTGGTATATATTTCTCTATGTATTTGAGAATCTCCTTCATCCATTATGCCGTAAGGACCCACGCTGCGGTAACTTGGAGGGGAACAAACTTGTGGTTCTATGAAGGGCTAAAAGTGAGAAAGATGATCTTCCGTGCCTTTATGGGGGCCATAGTACTGGCCATTTGTGCAATAGCGTCGATTTTCGTATTCTCGGCGCAGGAAATATGCACCAACTCGAAAGAGATAAAGATAGACTGGGACTCACTACGTCGTTGATATATTCTCTTATTCTTTCTTCCCTTGTATAGTATTCCTCATTAACTTGTTGCATCACTAACTGGGAGTCGTTGTGGATTCGAATGCTTAGTATACCTCCTTCTTTAGCTATGCGCATAGCTATTAGCAAACCTCATATTTGGCTTCGTTTTTAGAGACTCAACTCCCATCTAGTCGCAAACTGTAAACACTCATTTCTTCGTTTCGATATACTACTCTTGCATTTCCCTTTACTCTGTTGATCGATCCATCTAAGTATCGTGGCCACAAGGGCGTTTCACATCATTCTCCGTCATTCATTTCCACTATGAAGTCGGTTAAGACTTGACCTTGATAGCAGGTTGAGGAACATACGTACAGTCAAACTCACCTAAATCTATGACACATTTAATTAGTCGGCCTGGGACTTCTAGTTGGCTCAGGATCTTCCTTAGGGGGAAGCGCGTCAGGACAATTACAGCATGCGCCAGGAAGTTAGATCCTAATTTTTTAGCCGCCATGATGAGAGCGTATGCCACCTTTCTATCTGTGGATACCTCAACTTGACATCCTTCAATGTCCTTCCCGTGTAGTAGATAGGTTGATGGCATCTCCCTTTGTCTCGGACCACGACTGACTTAAAAACTCTTTTTTTGATTGTTAGGTAGAGGAAGAGTCTTTCTTCATCCACCGATTTTACGAGAAAAGATGAGCGGACTAGATATGTTTTCAGTTATTCGAATGCTTCCTACCACTCAAGGCTCTACCAAAACTCTTTGTGTTTCCAAGGACTTTGCAGAAGGGGAGCCCCATTTTTGGTGCCTTTGATATGAACCGATGCACATCGACTATTCTTCCGTTTAATTTGTGTCCTTTTCGCGGGGTTCGAGAGGTAGCATGCAAGGATGGCATGGACCTTCTAGGGATTTGCCTTGATTCCCTTTTAGGTAACTAGGTATCCGGTAAATTCCCGTCCCTAAGGTGAAAAAGCATTTTGGGGGTGTTGATTTTCATTCCAAATTTCGTCATAATCTCCGGGGCTGCATCCAGGTCTTTAGCGTGATCTTTAGCCTTTTGACTTTTCACACTTATGTAATCCACATATACTTCTATGGTGTCCCCTAATAGCTTGGCAAACATTGAGCTAGCAATTCATTGGTAGGTTACCCCAGCAATAATGAGGGAATTGAATACTTCGTAATCACCGATGAAGTTAATTTTCTCATTGTCGGCCTCGTCCATCAAGATCTGGTTGCAACCATGTTCTTCGTCCATCGTTGACAGGAGCTCGTAACTTGCGATAAAGTATACCAGTTGATCGATTATGGGAAACGGATAGAAATCTTTAAGACAAGCCTCATTAAGGTTTGTGAAATCTTTAAGACAGCCTCTTGCTTGTGAGGGATCTATTCCAATGGCATGCAAGGTGTCTAAAAAGAGGGCCTTGACGACACTTTCGGTGTTGACTAGGATCCTAGCGAGATAGACGACCCCTTGTAGGTCTCCTAGGCCGAATGTGATGTGCTGGTCATGTGACCCATGTTTTCCAAGAGAGAGGGTCTCATGTCTTCTCTTGTGACCTACTCGTGGTTGCTGAGTTTCTTCCGTCGTATTGTTTCTCTTAGGACTGTATCCAAGGGATTGTGGAGTGTCCTCACAAACGGTGCCAAGACGATGATCCAAAATTACCTCGAATGCTTAAT
The DNA here is from genome assembly GCA_948329865.1 of Linaria vulgaris. Classification (NCBI taxonomy): domain Eukaryota; kingdom Viridiplantae; phylum Streptophyta; class Magnoliopsida; order Lamiales; family Plantaginaceae; genus Linaria; species Linaria vulgaris. The sequence goes on along the minus strand of OX415249.1, from coordinate 52,839,837 downwards.
TAAGAATTTAGAGGGGATTCGTACACCCTTCTCGTAGCCTTAAGAAAATAAATAGTATCTTTACGAACGGGAAGACATTTCCCTCACATGGTATTTATATACGAAAATAAGAAAGAATATAAGAGGTTTTTAGCTCTAGACTTTTTATTATCGATCTTAATTAGCTTGTCCTTACAAATGATTATTCTACTTCTATTTATAAGCTTAGGTCGTCTATTATACCAGTAATAGGCGTGTGGCCTGTCTTTATTGCTATAGTTAGAAAGACAGGTCTACCAACTTTCTTTTAATACGGTGTGGTTAAGGCTTTTAATGTTCTCCACTTGCTCCATAATGCAGTATGTGCACTTTGTCAAGTGTATCACGACATCGTTTGGTATGAGGGAGCCTCGTAATGGCTTTTATCTTGGCCTGTTGGATGGTGATGGGGAAGTTCACAAAGGCTCCTTCCCCTTTTCTCCTACGAGGCCTCCTCTCCAGGTCTTCTTGCCTTTGGGGTCCTCGTTTGCTCTTCTTATGGGATCTGGTGGACCCTTACTGATGCGTGGTATTTTCATGTTTTATTCAATTAGTTTTGCTAAATAAAAAGTTTCAATGATAAATATATCTTTTAGTATATGAATAATTCGTGAACCATAAAATATAAAGAAAAAAATTTAGAGAAGATGTTTTACTTTAGATTCTCATGGGAAAGAAGAAACATCGAGAGGTTCTTCAACGTAAGATTACATTTCGATTTTAAGAGAGAAATGTGATAACTTTAAATGTAATGGATTAAATATACTATTATATAAAGAAAGCGATATTAGACACGTTAGTACACCAAACTTTAGATTTGCAACTTTAACATTATAATTTAAGTTACACTATAACATCAAATATTTAATTTCAAAATTTAACTACATAATTTAATTTACAGCACGATAACTACATTTTTTACTCCATTTAAATTTTCACTATTAGGCCTTTACAAATCTCTCTCACATTTATGTTTTGATTGTACACAATATATATAGAATCTATTATTATTTGGCAAAAATATTTTTGTACCTTTTAGTAAAAAGAGAAAAATACACGGCTACCATGTGCCATTATTTCTAGAATTATATATGGGAAGAAGAGTCGTTATTACAGGATAATAGGTGTTTTTAAAATTTAAAAGTCTTATCTAAGACTTATTTTTCGAGAAATAGCTAGAAGTTAAGGTTACAAATTCTATTGGAAAACTTAAAGTTATGTTAATAATTTTAATTTCTAAAAGAATTTTGTGTTTACAATTCATAATATCATTGGCACATAGATACATAGATTACAATCAGGAAAATTATTTTTAAATAATCATAATTAAACTTAAGATGTTTAGAAATATATTTTAAACAATGTATAAGTTCTTTTACTCAACCTTTGTTAGTAATATGAGCTATTTACGGTGATTTTAGTTCAGAACATTAGACCTTTGATTCATAGATCCATCCTTCCCCTCAAGTTTCAATTGCTTGCACGAGTTTACTGTCTATTGCAAATTAATTTAGGGAATGAAGAAATAATAGTAATGTCTTATATCTTAATTTGATTAAGTGATCAGTGTTTGATCAATATGAGTAACCAAATATTTAATTAATTAGTAGTTTTATTTACTTGGTTAATTAAAATATTAATTAGATTGATCATTGCATTCTTGTTTTTATAAGAGGTTATGAAATTATGGGTTTTGTAAGAAATCGAAATATAGAATCATATAGCTTTTAGATTAATAAATACTAAATTTTATTTGATTTTGATAACATAGAATTCTTCAGATTGGGTAATTCTTTAATTATCGTGAATATATGTGATTCAAAATGCGATTCCTGTGATTCGTAAAGAGAAAGTGTTTATGTGATAGCGTTTATACGAGGGAGTTTCGAAATACGAAGCTCTCTGAATATGTAAAGAGATGGAAATACGAAGAACACTTAAATGGATATATTTCTTTACTAAAATAAAAGTACAAGTGAGTTATGTGAATATGAGTTGGTTAGAATGGTGGAAATCGTCCTCTATTTTTAGGATATTGAGTTATGAGTGTGGCAACTTGGTCTTCTTCAATGATGGGGATGGGTTGATCATTTTTGTCACTTTTTAAGATTCTACCCTTTACCTTGGCTTCACTTTCACGGGGTTTGCTAGTCTTTACCATGGGGTCGTGTGTTCTTACTCGGGTCCGATGCGTGGTTGATACGGCCTTGGCTTCCTCATGGAGCATGTACTTTTTTGCCCTTCGCATGAGATCCTCCAGATTCACGACGGGTTTTCCCACAAGGGATATCATAAAGGGACTTGTCTTTGAGCAATGGGTTGCGATGTCTCTTAACAGGGTATGATGGACGTTGGATGCTTTGAGGGACGCATTGGCAAAACATCTCATGAAGCATCGCAAGGTTTCCCCTTCTTCTTGGATCATGGTGAAGAGATGCGTGAACATCTTCTGGTGCCTACAATTGCATACGGATTGGTGTGTTAAAGCGTGGCTGAGCTGCTCAAAGTTGTGAATGGATTCCGTGGGCAACTGCTTGAACCAGGATTGAGCCCTTCCACTGAGGGTGGTTCAGAATACTCGGCATAGCACCACGCCCACATCAGCCACTAGATCCATGGTGGTTAAGTAGGACTCCACATGGTTCATTGGGTCTTTTTTGTGTTTTTTCCCAAGTAGGGCGCGATGTTGTGGGTCCTCATTTCTCCTGATATCCTCCATGCGGCTATCTCTTTCGAGAAAGGGGTCTTCCTTTGGGAATATATCCTCTTTGGGAGCATGGAGAGCCTTTCAGCTCTTTGAGTTGTTCTTGCAGCTCGACCATCATTTGATGGATGTGTTGGTTGGAGTCTTCTCCTAGATGTGATTATTGCAGGGTGCTCGGTGATTCCTCATTTCCTCATGTGTTCCTTCGTGGGGCTCATTTGGTCTTTTTGTTTCTCTCTCGAGGGTACTTCGTGCTCTTCAATTGCCTTTGGGGTGCTTCTCGGGGACTTCTTGAGTCTCTCGTTGTCCCCGGTGTGTCGTCCATGAGTCTCTTCGGCCTCTGCCCTCCTGGGGAGCGAATGGTCATGTTTTCACGATCTCCCCTTGGCGATTGTGAGCCTACCCAAGAACTGGTACTTGCCCTTCGTAAGGAGGAATGGTGGCTCTAGGAGTGTTGGAACGACGCCGATATCTAGTCAGCTTGGTGAATTTGGTCCCCTTGCTCGAGGGCTCTTTGGCTTTTGTTCATCTGTACAAACGACTCTACTGGGACTTCTGGGGCTTCGCTCAAAGTTAGGGTCGAGAGGAGTGGTGAATCATGCCGTGTGAACTAACGCCATCGTGATGTTTGATTTTTGCTTGTTTTTTTCTTTAGAATCGTGCTCAAAGGAATCTTTCTTACGACGTTCCCATAGACGGCACCAAAATGATAATACTGAATTCTTCGGATTTGGTAATTCCCTAATTATTGTGAATATATGTGGTTCAGAACGCGATTCTCGCCATTCGTAAAGAGAAAGTGTTTATGTGATAGTGTTTATACGGAGGGGTTTCGTAATATGAAGGCTCTATGAATATGTAAAGAGATGGAAAAATGAGGAACACTTAAAGAGCTATATTGCTTTGCTAAAATTAGAGTACAAGTGAGTTATGTGAATCTGAGTTGGTTACAATGGTGGAAATCCTTCTCTTTTCCTAGGATCTTGAGTGCAGTTGTGAGTGTGACAACTTGGCCTTCTTCAATGTTGGGGATGACATCCATTAAAACTGCCTCGTGGGAGATGGATCAGTTAACAATATTTTACGCGAGTCACCCGTGATTTAAGGATGATTGTGCTAATAATGACTGACATTCCTTTATTGCACGGGTGACTCTTCCATGTGGGCTTTTAAGATGCCTGACTTTGTTGGAGATGTCATTCGTATAGCATGGGGGTTGCGATCTCCGTGTACGAGGGGCCCATATCAAAGTGTCTTCTTAGTCCTTGGTCTTTTCCTTGGTTCGATTTATTATGCATAATCATGTTTGATTGATTCTTTTAATAATTTATGAAATTATGAGTTTCATAGTTAATCTGAATATAGAATCATGTAGCTTTTACATGAAATAAATACTGAGTTTTATTTGGCTTAATTAGTTTTCTAAAAATAATTAAAGTTACTAAGCCACTGCTAAAAAAGAATTACTAAGCCCAAATGTTGAGCCCATTTCTAAGCATATACATGCCCAATGTAAAATTAATAAAGAAGACTTATTGCCTTCTATTATTTCTTCTAAAATATTATTTATATTTATGATATATATATATGTATATTATTTCATAAAATGGGTTAAATAATTAATTAGATATTCACCTTATTTAGAGAATTCAAGATATAAGAAAGAGAAAAAAGATTTTTTTTTAAGTTGTCACTAAGATATGGTAGAAGGGAGTTTTATATTGTATGAGTTCTAATTGGATAGAATATGTGAGACAAATTTCATCCTATATAGTATATACATAGCATGACATGCACACCCCTTTCAAAAGTGTAATCTTGTAATTTTGACTTCTTGCTTTTCTATTTTTTAATTGACAAAAGTAAACAAAAAAATGTTTGAACAAGAATAAGAAAAGTACATACGCTACTTTATAACTCACGAGTTCAACAAAAGAATTATAGTTGATTGTTTGAATTGGATTTGCAAGAAGTAATAGAGACAACACACTCAGATTCGTAAGCGGTGACAAAGTGAGGTAGAATGGTGGCTTTGAAGCGTTAAAGAAATTTTCATCAACATACAAATCGAAAGGATTGGAAATGTTTACCTTATACTCGATAGTTATACTTTTATGTTATTTATTAATTATCAAATTTGTTGATATAACGTAAAAAACTGTCTCGGATAATTTGAACCAGCTATATACCTAAACGAACGCTTACGAGGAACCTAGATATTTGAGCACTGGGATGAGACCAGATCCAACGAGGAGTAGGAAAATATTTAGGAATGTGGTGAGTAAGACGATGATAGCTCAATATTCTCAAGGAGTGCCTCGTGATCACGCCGTTGTAATAAACCTACTCAAATGAATACAAAAATTAGACATGGTACAAGAATCACAAAAAGAGTCAGGAAAAGATGCAGTACTCCTTAAAAGCACAAGTACAACCTTATTTCAAAGTGAGTTGTTTATCAACAAAGAATAACCCGAGCGATTTGAGACAGGTGAGTTCGAATCAAATATCCTATTTTCGACACACAACAAACATGATCATATAAGATTGAGAATTTGGCTTAAAATAAATATTGCGATAGAAATTACTCCCTATGATCAATCACTCGAGAGTCTAGCACTTCAAGTACTATAACGATTTAAATTTTTTTTTTTTTTACAGAACACCATCTCAAACTAATCAGTTTTGAGGCACCACATCTTTAATAGAGTTGCACCTTATCAACCCTAAAATCGCTCAATACTACGTTAATTCAAGATATATAGCAAAATACCATGTCGCGTATATCGATTATTTGAAACAACCCAAATGTCGAGGACTATTTCAACAAAAAAATTATCGAGAACTTTTGATACAAGTATATTTAATAAAATCCACTACTAGTTCAAAATAAATCTGAAACCTCTCGAACTCCCTAACTTAGATATATCGAGAACTAATTACACGTGTTTTAGGGAGTTGAACGTCTTATGAGTAGCCTATGTGAATATAAGCCAGGGGCAAGGATTCCTAAAAGTCCAATTCGATATTGCAAGTGCAAGTCGACGTTCCTGATATGAAAGTGAAAGTGGAGTGAAAGTCGGCCCTAAGAAGGATCCAAATAATCGCCATCAATTAATTATCAAATCAATATTAACTCCAAATAAAGAAACTTATGGCCCTCGAAAAGTAATTTCGAGTCTAATACATTTGAGGGATAAAAAAATCTCGAGACAACCATTTAAAGAAAGCCTTAATTCATGGTGCTCTCAACATGCACAAAGAGCAAACAAAATGAGATTGAATGGGAAAAATACCTTAGGGACGAGTTCCACACAACAGTCTTATATAAAACGATGCTTAGACTGTCAAACGTAAACGACCCGCAAAAAATACAAATATTTAATTTCGCTTTCTTCTTCTAACCAGCATAGAGTGTTTATCAAGATAATTAGATGTTCAATTTATTTTTTCGGAGTCTTGACTATGCTACATACCTAACTGCATGTCAAATGACATTTAGAAACGTAGGCTCTGTTTGGATCAAATTTGGCCCAAAAATTTCAATGTTTCGTTGACTGCAATTGGTTTGAAAGGCATTTTAAATATTGCCTCCATTATTGTTTTATTTTTAATTTTCGATTCATAAAAATAATCAAAGTCTTGAGCCTATCACATTCTATTTGCGTAAATGCTCCTAAACACTTGTTTGTTCGTTTTCACATGCTTTACCGCTTTTCTCTCTCTCTCTCTCTCAAGGTAACTATAATTTTTTCTTATTTGTATGGGAGAGTATTATAATTATTCTAAGTTAATTTCAAATATCAAAATTAGAGGCTTAAATTTAAGTAAGGAGCTAGCTTTTTATTAGAATCATCGTTAAATTATTTTTAGTTTAATTTTCATAATGGGTAATGTGTTGATAATCATTACAAATATGGGCATGAAACATTTTTTATTGTAGAAAGCACTTATCCATCACATTGATTTGATGTTTATATACTTATTTTTTATTTCTAACAACACTAAAACTACATCAAACTTAAATTTAAGCTCTTGGACACTTTTTTGTAATATATTTTTGAAACAACAAACTAAAATGAGCCAAATCAAACTAACGAAAATACATCCAAATAAGGCATTACTTTTGTATCTTGGTCTTTTCCTTTTGATGGTTAAATATATATTTTTTTCTTCGGATATAAAAAGGTATAAACTCTACATGTATATTATTATTATTACATAACCTAAAAAAGGGGGGAAATGTGGCATATTTACGATTTTAGTCCCATAATGTGGCATTGTCCATATTTAGTCCCTTATTGTGGCTTTTTGTACAATTTTGATCCCACGGTCAGATTTTGGCCCCTCTAAGTTATTTTTATTAGCAAAAAATACCCCCGTGTATTAATTATAATTAATAAAAAGCCCTCATGTGTTATATATTCTCCTAAAATTATAATTTCACCTAAGAAAAGCAAAAACTAAGTTAAAATGTAAATTACATTTTTTTAATTCTTATAAATATTTATATTAAAAAATTTAAAAAGAAAAAAATGACTCAATTATAAAAAAATAAACAAATAAAAAAACCTTCTCCCTCCCCACCCACGCTAATGCACCACACAATTTTTGTACTTCTTTATTTTTACGTCAAATTTATGATTTTTCACTAAAAAGGATTTTTTTCATGTAAAAAATTTTAGATTTATGCACCATGTTTTAAGTAGCTCAATTTTTAATTATTATTTATTATTCCAATTTATTTGAAGTGCTTAACAGAAAAAGAAAAAAAAAGAAGAAGAAAAGAACTAAGAAGTCGATAAGTCTTTCCTAATCCTCGGTGACAAGCCACCTTCTCAAGGGCTACTTCGAAGCTTAATTATCAACGAAATAATCGGTGTCAGCGAACCTTAATTTTGATTTTTATAGATAGGTTGAGAGAGAGAGAGAGAAAATGAAAAATAAAATTGGGTGGTGGTGGAAGGGGAGGGGGTGGGTGGATGGGAAGGGAGCGAGGGAGAAGGTTTTCTTTTAAAAAATTTGAATATATTTTATTATAGTTAGGTCTTTTTTGTTTTTGTAATTTTAACATAAAATAAATAATTTTCTTTTTGTAGTGAAAGAAGCTTAAATGAGACCGAAAAATAAAACAAAAAAGAAGAGGCATATGCGTGGTGGGGGCTGGGTGGGAGGAATAAAGTTTTTGTTAAAAAAAATTTGAATTATTTTATTATGATTAAGTCCTTTTTCTTTTTAAATTCTTGATATGAAATAAATAATTTTTTTTTTAGTAAAAATCATAAATTGGACCGATAAAAAAAGAAGAAGAAAAAGAATCGGGTGGTGGAGACTGAGTGGGGAGGGAGAATGTTTTTTTTTTCTCTTTTTTTTTTATATTTAAAATTGGGTATTTTTTTCTTTTAGTAATTTTAAATATAAATATTTATAATAATTAAAAATTTTGAAAAAAATATAAATTTACATTGATTTTTTAATTTCAATTTTTTTCGGGTGAAAATATAATTTTAGAAGAATATATAACTTACATGGGTTTTTTACTAATTAGAAAAATATATGAGGGTGTTTTTGCTAGTAAAATAATTTAGGGGGCAAAAAACTGACCGTAAAATTAGAATTATATAAAAGTACGGGACTAAATGTGGATAATACTACGTTATAAGACCAAAATTGTAACTATCCCACAAATAAGGCACTAAAAGTAATTTTTTTCGCTAAAAAAGGATAGAGGCTAGTGAGGCTTGGCTGGCTGTTCCCCACTGTCCACCGCACCGCCATCTTGTCCTGTCCCTATTACACCCCAATATATATATATATATATATATATATATATATATATATATATAAATAAAAAAAATCAAATTGAATAAAACATCTCCCGGATCCTGATTGGTTAATTTACGCCTTTCCGGTACAGCTTGCCGCACCCAATCAAAACCCTCGAAAGCGAAAAACCCAAATTTCTTTGTTCCTAACTACTGATTATTGCAGACGCAGTCTCCTCTTCTCTTCTCTTCTCCTCTCTTTTGAGAGCCTTCAACATCGTCGTCGTCGGCTCTCTCTCTCTCAATTATTGTCTGTTCGATCGGTCATTCAATTTAATCACAACAACTATAATAATAATTATTAATAATAATAAACACAAATTAGATGGCGGCGGAGTGGCAGCCGCAGGAGGATGGTTTGCGAGAGATCTGTGGTCTTTTGGAGCAGCAGATGGCGCCCACCTCCGAAGACAAGTCTGTGATTTGGCAGAGGCTTCAGCACTACTCTCACTTCCCTGATTTTAACAATTACCTCGCTTTCATTTTTGCGCGTGTCGAGGTTCTTCTTCTTCTTCTTCTTCTTCGTAAAACCCTACTTGTTTACTGCTATTTAAATGAATGAGTTGATGAAGTTATTATATGTTTAAATTTTCGATGGTCTTGTATGTGTTTTTTTAACTTTGTTTGACGACATTCTCGATTGAGTTTGGCTGTTGCGCTTACCTAACGATTCTACGTTTTAACGTTATTCTGCTGGAAGTTGAGCTCAGTATCAAGGACTGATCAAAACAGTTGGGAGTGGGAGCTCAATATTTGATGTTGAGAGAACCGAAATATCTTTTAATGCGTCTTTTATAGTTGAATATTGAAATTCTACTGCTAAGTTGAAGTCTATGCTTATGAGGAAAGAAGACGATTAGTTTTGTCCGTGTGTGATTTTTGAGATGATATTTTTCTGACAGGGGAAATCAGTGGACGTTAGACAAGCAGCAGGGTTGCTTCTTAAGAATAACCTTAGGAGTGCATTCAAAAACATGCCTTCCGCAAACCAACAATTTATCAAGTCGGTGTTGTTACCTTGTATGGGAGCTGCAGATAGACATATCAGGTCCACCGCTGGAACCATCATCAGTACATTTGTTCAAATTGCAGGAGTCGCTGAATGGCCTGAATTGCTACACGCTCTTGTCAAGTGCCTAGACAGTAATGATGTCAATCACATGGAAGGTGCCATGGACGCTTTGTCTAAGGTCTAAAATCTTGTGAATCAATATATATATATTATCTTATTTTTTTGTTTTTCTGGAATTAACATCCATTTGATGTCGATCGATCAACGCAGATTTGTGAAGATGTGCCCCAGGTGCTTGATTCTGATATTCCTGGATTATCAGAACGACCCATTAATGCTTTCCTGCCAAGATTCCTCCAGGTTCTTGTGACCGACCCCTCTCCATGGTTATCTACAAGGAAATATTTTTGGCTGATGAATTCCTTTTTTGGTTCTCTCACAGCTTTTTCAGTCACCTAGTATTGCACTAAGAAAGCTATCCTTGGGTTCAGTGAACCAGTACGTTATGCTGATGCCTACAGTGAGTAAAGCTAATTAGACTGAGAAGTGTACTCATATGGCTTTCCTATTACTCCAAATGTGACTCTCTCTCTCTCTCTGAATATGCAGGTACTACATTTATCTATGGACAAATATCTGCAAGGTTTGTTTGTTCTTGCCAATGACCCTGCTCCAGAAGTGCGGAAGTTGGTAAGGAGTTCTTTCTTTCCTCTCCTCTCTATCAGTTTAAGGTCAGGAGATATGCTGTAAGCAGCTAATAGCCATATAATTATGGCAGTTCCATGCCTTCACTATTGTTTCTCCCGCAACTCTCAGATGATTTCCTCGTATGGTTTCTGTTTTGGCTGAACTAAAAATAAATACTCAAGTTAGCATTTCGTAGTCTTTCAACGATTATTTTAGCATAATTGCATCTTTAAAGAGTATGAACTAGATAAGCCAGTATCTCTGTATTGAAGCCTTGCTGTTGTGCTTAATCTAGCCCATTTTGTGAAGAATTGCAGATTAAGATCATCGGCACTGCTTAGGCTTTTAGATAAGACATGTATAGAGTGTTATTTAGTAAATGAACAGGGGTATATAGCCTTCGATTTTATTGAGCATGGTTCTGGGAACTGATATGGGCTAGATTAGATTTCAGTCTGATTTTGAGTTGGCGTAGCTTGTGGAAGATAAGATTCCACTGAAATTGTATATTCCTATACTGTGTTATGATGTTGCAGTATCCAGCATTTGTTCTTAATTTTGGATCTGGATACAGGGGTTGGTCAAGTGTTTAGTTTGAAAAAGGTATCGTTTTCTCTTCAGTTCTTTATAGTGTGGCTTGTAATAATGGCCTAGGTTTATCTATACACCAGCTATCCTTGTTGCTTCTGTGTCCTGAACGGTTGATTTTTACTATTATGCTGTTTCTGTGTTAAAATTGAATTTGCATTTTGTTCTATAGTAAAGTAGTTCATGCCTGATTCTTCAAATATTTTGAAACACGCCTTTTCATACGCTAGTTACTGTGATCTGTGGAGATATTTCGTCCAACTGTTAAATGCTACACATCTTTTCCCTGCTATTGATTACTCTCATGTGAATCAAATCCTTTCTAGCTGGTACCATATCTGATAGCTTTTTGAGCACTTTTCCTAGTTCTAAGTTCACTCACATTATTTTTTCCTTCATCTCTACAGGTGTGTTCTGCATTTGTTCAACTAATTGAAGTCCGTTCTGCTGTCTTAGAGGTGGTTAAGTTCTTATTTTCTCAGCTCATATCTACACTCTGATTTTCCTTAAACTTACGGGCATGCACATATTTTCATGGGCTTATTGAACAGCCAATTGTGATCTATTATTCGTACCAAATTGTGAAATCCAAAAACTTCGTTTGCTGCCTTTCTCATTCTCCTTTGTGCAATCCTGCAGCCACACTTGAGGAATGTGATCGAGTATATGTTGCTTGTCAATAAGGACTCTGATGAAGAAGTGGCTCTAGAAGCCTGTGAATTTTGGTAAAAGAGCTTCTCTCTGGAATATAATTCTGTGTATGGTCATAGTTGCGATTAAGAAACTATAATGCCTAGGATGGTTGACTTTCAGAGTTTTCTTTTGTTCTTTCTCTTCCTAGATGTGTTATATATGTGTGTGTGGGTATGTCAAAAAATATGATTATTATATTTGAGACATAATTTCATGTCATCTAGTAAGTATAATATGGGGGGGGGGGTCGTCTTTCTTGTGCTTAGTTTTACTTGTTGGCCAATTAGTGAGATGTATTTGATTTGAGACTTCTTTCTGAAATCTTCTTTGAGCATGGACATAAACTGCATTTTGGGATTATTAAGTGGTGACACTATGTAATTCTAGTATCTGATCTGGAAGATGTGAGAAGTTTCCTTGAGTTTTCCAAGGATATAGTATACTTTTTTTTTATGAAGCATTAAATTGATTAGGTTATGTTAATTGTTAGTTCTGTGTATGAACTCACTCATGCAATGTTTCAGATGGTACAGGTTGCTTACATGCCCAACTTTGATCCTAATTTCTAAGTGGACGATATTTTTTTAAAATTTTATAAATCAGATAAGCCCGAACATACTTATGATTGCATTCCCCTAGTACCCTTCCTTAACAAGATTATGCGAAGGTCCTAAACTCTTAACCTTTGAACTTTGAGCCCTTTATAGTTATGTTTTGAAAGTTTTCTTTGGTGTTCTAGCGTGCTATATGACAAACTTATCATTACTCACTGCCTTATAGCTTACTGAGTCATTTCTTCACTTATACTGTCAATACGTTTTAGCATTTCTAAAAGTCAATGCAGTTCTGTTCTTTCTGTCTAGTTTTGCTCTGCTTTTCTCGTATTATCTTTATTGCCTCTGTATGGCCATGTTTACTTTCCTATCTTGTTGAAACATGTTATTTTTGGCCTTTTACTGTAGGATGTTTATAAATCTTGTGCAGTCATGTTCTTATCTTTTGAACTGGCGTTGATTTTTTCCTAACGCAGCTGAGTTATGATTGACAGGTCTGCTTATTGTGAAGCTGAGTTGCCACCTGAAAATTTGAGAGATTTTTTACCACGTCTGATACCTGTACGGTTTACGCTGTGTCAGACTTTCATTCTATCTAATTAGTCCATGTACTGGTTCCTTGATTATTTGGCATCTTGTTGAATTCATGCAACTTTCTAGATCTTGCTTTCAAACATGGCCTACGCTGATGATGATGAATCTCTATTGGAAGCTGAGGTATATTTTCTTTTTCCTCATCTGAACTCTTGTTATTTCAATAGCTTATGGAAATAGTGGTTTATGTCAACTATTTATGTCATTACAGGAGGATGGTTCTATTCCGGATCGAGATCAGGTGCTGTTGGATTCTTGCAGTTGCGTTTGAGTTACCATTCTGATGTACTTATTTAGTTTATACGTCATTTTAAATGCAGGATCTGAAGCCTCGTTTTCATTCGTCACGTCTTCATGGATCGGATGATGCAGAAGACGAGGTACCAATATTCATCCATGGCCTCTCAAGTCTTGTTTTTGCAGAGATAGAAGACCTCGAACTAGTAACCACTACATAATGATAATTTAACTTGTCCTGTAATTGCAGGATGATGACATAGTAAATGTTTGGAATTTACGGAAATGCAGTGCAGCTGCTCTGGATTTTCTCTCGAATGTATTTGGCGATGAGATTCTGCCCACTTTGATGCCCATTGTACAGGTGGGTTTGTTATTGGTTATGCATTTGTGTAGATTAACCACTTCCTTTTCCTTCTCACTTTTCTCATATATAGGTGTGTCTCCTAATATGGTTGGAGATTTCCTGGGGAAAATATTGGTTAATAAAATTTATATTTTTCTCGTCATGGCTGATTAGTTTCCTAGATGTATCCTGTGAATTATTGTTCGTACATCGGCTGTTATGGATAGTGTTGCATTGCCTGGATCTCCAGCAGCTCTTACTCATCAAGTATGCTTGTGGATTTTGATTTTGTGGCTTGACAAAAGTTTCGCGACTCATGACTGAATTGCTCTATGCACAGTGAGTATTTTACATAATAAAATTTAGAGTACAGGTGTACAGTGGTATGTCTATTTCTACTATAGACATACTGTAGTTTGTGAGTAAATAAAATTGAGGTTAGCATCAGTGTGTTGTTTATTGCATAGTTATTGAATGTTATATTTAGAGAATTTCCAGAAAGTCATACTCTAGTTAATATGTTGCAGACATCTGGTTGAACGCCTGATGTGGCAAGACTATGGAAAGTTGATATTGATGGTTTCATGTTATTTTTGTTGATTCACATCTTTTTGTATTAATGTGTATAAACCTTTTACCTTATCTTGTTTGCAGGCAAAGTTGTCTGCTACAGGTGATGAAGCTTGGAAAGACAGAGAAGCAGCAGTTTTAGCACTTGGGGCCATAGGCGAGGGTTGCATTAATGGCCTCTATCCTCATCTGTCGGAGGTAATATCCTGTAATTTAAATTTATCTTTGTTTTGGTTAGCCCAGAATAGTGATAAAGGGTGATGTTTGAAAATTTGGTTCCATATTGATGACATGGAATTCTGTATTATTTTTTGCATGTTATTTTGTCTCTTTTGAACTTTATCAGCATCATATTCCTTGTGTGATTTGACTCTTTTAAGTTTCATATTTGGTCTCTTAGTACTTACGGTTTGTCAGATTAGTTGTTTCCTAAAGGTATGAACGGATGTCTTATTCATGGTGAATTATCATTAAAGTGAATGGAAATGAATGTGCATGTTTTTTTTTTCTTTATAACCACGGGCTTGAATTATTTTTTGTGAATGTTTTGGTCAGAATGCCATTTTTATTAGTTGATCACTGTGTATTATGTTTGATTTTATTTTTTCCCTTATCCTTCTTGTTTGTCTTTGGCCTGTTAGGATGTGTAATAACTTCAGAAATTGAAACTTGCTTAATACCAATAAGCAACTGTATTGTGGATGGTCTTTGATATCTTTTGACTGTTCCCTCTCATGTAGGTTTGTCACGGGTCGGGTAGGACCTGGACCTGGACCAGTACCCAAACCGTTCAAAACCCTTAGATAAATATTTGATCGGGTTGGGTCTGGGTTCAGGGTCCTACCCGCGGTGGACCCGGACCCGCGAGGATTGTTATCAGTTTTTTCCCAAATCTGATATTTTTCGGCCCTCTAAAACATTCGGGTCCGGACCGCAGTTCTACCCGACCCGTGACAGGCCTCTGCCAGTACCTGTGCTTCCATTATCTTGCAAATGTCTTGAATATCTGCATTGTATTGTTTACCTTGTAGTTGGGGTTGAAATTTGTTTGTAGTTGTGGTTTACTACTTCTACAACATGAGGTTATGATTCGTAAAGTTTTAGTTCTAGTATATCTTCAAAACACAGTGGAGTTTAGAAGGGTTATTTCATGAAAATCGAGAACATTATTTTTCTGTTGCAAGGTCAGCAGAACCCTTATCCAATGTAGTAAACTGTTGTGTAGTGTGTGTTAACCTATTTTTCCTGTTTTGTTACCTGCTCCCTTATTAGCATGATAAGGAAAGAGAAAATCTTATCTTCCCGGAGCTATAATTTTGCAAGTTATATTTATCAAGAATAGATCCTGTAGAGAAATATCTCCATGAAGTGGCATTCGTAATGTTTAGCCTTCTGAGATTTTAGATATCAAGTGGTGATTCAACTTCAGTTTAGGTATGATACTCCATATTAATTGCATTTAAGAAGATAAGCGACAACTTTGAGATGCTTAATTAGTCACATAATGACTTAAAATTGTAGTTTAGTGTTTTTCTAAGTCTAAATCGTTTGTTTATATGATGTATCACAGAGTCATGAGCTGTTTCATTCTAGCAACACATAGCAGTTTAAAAGCCGATGTTAATTGATCTAAAATCCTTTTGAGACCAGGCATCTAAGCAAAGCTCTTGTGAAGCAGCAGCATGTAATTTGGTCGGGGTCTCTTGCATGATCGTTGGAGTGAAGAAAAGATTGTGTATGTGTGTGTGTGTGTGTGTATGAATATTAACTTCAGATTTTGAACCAAGAAAGGCAGCAGATCTGATGCTTGCACAAAACGCTTCTAGAGAAGAGTTGAAATTCAAGTTCATTTGGTCATGTAAATGAAACAGTTTCGAAAGCTGAAAGCTATAAAGCAGAGTTATGCTTGCAGGAGATGGTTTAATGCTGGGATGGAAGCAAGCTACAGATGGAGAAGGTGTATTAAGACAAAAACCATATATTATAAGTAAAATTTGAGACACACATGACATTGAATGGATTTTCATAAGAGCTGTTGTATGTTGAGCCATAGGCAAATTTGAACCGCTGCCAAGTGAAGAGACTTAGCATAATAAAAAAGCTAGTTATAGTATCTGGAACTTCCAAGCCGTAGTCCTATCACATCTTTCTCTGGACTAAAAATCTTCTTAATTTTCATCTTGACATACATACTTTGATTTTAGGTTTCTAGGATGTTCTTTCTTAGTCTTGCCATGTAAGGCCTATTTATCAATGTGCTTATTACCTTCCTGAAAAAGTTTCTACATGGGTATTCCTCTCAGTAATATTATGGCTGATAACAATCTGTAGGGCATATATGTTTCCATTCTCATCGTCCTCTTTGTTTCCCTTAACTTTTTGTTGCAAGCTGGGGAATTGTCATATGAAAACAATCAATAAGCATGCAAATTCCCCAGACACGCAATCACGTTTCTTATCTCTTGAGTCTGCATTTTCCTTGAGCTGTGTGTAATTCATGCATCTTCTTCATCGATGGTCAAGACTTCCATTGTGTTTTTTGTGCGAATTTATATATATCGACTAGTCAACTTATTCAACGAGTTTTATGCCATCTTTCCGGAACAAGATCTATTTGTGAGAATATTTATGTTCATTTCTTGCGCAGATTATTGCATTTCTTATCCCTCTCCTGGATGACAAATTTCCTCTGATACGAAGCATCTCTTGCTGGACACTGTCACGTTTTAGCAAATACATTGTTCAGGTATAACATGTCTCATGTTGTTTTTCAAATTGAGATTATTGTGACTTTTCTGTAAGTGTAATGAAAAGGTTTACTGAAACTCCACATTTTGTTCTTGTCCCTATGTGCATGTTTCATGATACTTAATAGTAAGATCTATTTTTGTCCAAAGCACCCATTGCGATTTTCTACTTTGACATGAGAGAAATCCACAGAAGATAGCAGTTTCTTATGTTATAGCATGCACCGCACATGCCCTGTTTTCCTATGCACATAGCTATTGATCTGATAGTTTTGTTTTCTAAACATGTGTTAAGAAATGATTCTTGTTGCTTACTTCATGGTTTGTTGTGGCTTGCTTTATTCTGTGGCTTAATTTTATTGACTCTTTGATTCAACAATTGCAGTATCTCTTTGATAAATTTACAGTACTTTTTGTCTGCATGTTTTAGGGTGCTGCGCATCAAGGTTATGACCAATTTGACAAAATTCTTTTGGGGCTATTACGGAGGATATTGGATGACAGTAAGAGGGTGCAAGAGGCTGCTTGTTCAGCTTTTGCAACACTTGAAGAGGTAATTTTACCCCAATCCCATCCCCTAT
The DNA here is from genome assembly GCA_948329865.1 of Linaria vulgaris. Classification (NCBI taxonomy): domain Eukaryota; kingdom Viridiplantae; phylum Streptophyta; class Magnoliopsida; order Lamiales; family Plantaginaceae; genus Linaria; species Linaria vulgaris. The sequence goes on along the minus strand of OX415249.1, from coordinate 52,822,681 downwards.
GCACACGTGCACTTACAAAAAGGTTTTAGTAACTAGTCACATTACATATTTCATTTATTGGTCATCCCTTAACTTCGTGTATATGTATAGGAGGCTGCAGAAGAGTTGATACCAAGGTTGGATGTAATTTTACAACATTTAATGTTGGCTTTCGGTAAATATCAGGTTGATTTCTGCTCTCTTTTTCAGTTTATTATGTTCATGCATATAAGTTGGGGTCCTTTGCATAACGACTTTCCAGTGTCAACTTGCTCTCTTTGTCCCTTCATTTTCATATGCTGAAACTGTGTTCTTATGCAGAGGCGGAACCTTAGGATTGTCTATGATGCACTTGGAACATTGGCAGATGCTGTTGGAGGCGAACTGAATCAGGTAGAAGAATTGTGCATATCCACTGGTGGAGAGCTCTTAATCGTCATTCAGTATCATTCTAATACACCATTTTACTAATTCATTGTATGAATTTTTTCAGCCCAAGTATCTTGAAGTGTTGATGCCGCCATTGATTGCAAAGTGGCAGCAACTTTCAAATTCTGACAAAGATCTTTTTCCGCTATTGGAATGTTTTACTTCAATTTCACAGGTATTTCCAGCTGTCTCGGCGCACATTCACTTCATATCATGTCTTGATGTCTTGATATGTTGAGAGATGACAATTCTATATGGAACCTATGGTGAATTGGAGCTACTGTTATATAGACTACTGTCCAGAATTGGCATTTTTGCCCACTTTTTATCAAGTTCTTAAACTCAACAGTCATATATTGTTGAATTTCATCGACATGGTACTATGATAATGAGATTTGATTAAAGATTAGAATACACTGTAGACCGCAAGTCCAACTTGTACAAAATTCTCATCATAAGTGAAATTTTGTACTGAACCTTCTGTTATTGTCCTTATGATCCTATTCTTTAAGATAAAATGGCGGCTCTTTGTGAAAAATAATTAAGAGCGGAGTTGGCTGTTGTTCGTTTCCTGTTAAGTGTGTTTCAACTTCGAACTTGCTGAGATGTAGAGTTGAGTCATCTCTCTGTAACAATATTTGAATTTTATTGAAGGGGTATATTCTTTTATGTGGTGCAACTATATATATAAATCCCATAGATTCTTGTGGGACTATATTCTTGGCCATGGAACTTAAACAAAATATATTATGTCATGTGTATTTCAGATGTTGTACTATAAAAGAAAGTAATAATGAAGATTTCCTTTCAGGCATTGGGAACCGGATTTTCACAGTTTGCTCAGCCAGTGTTTCAGAGGTGCATTGACATCATCCAGACCCAACAATTGGCAAAGGTTTTGATTGATGTGATATCTGTTTAATGAGATTTTTTTTCTTTTTTTTTTTAAAGAGATATTTGCTACTTGAAGATGATTTTAGTAGCTAATTTGCCAATAATTTTTCTGTTTCATTATTATGCTTTCTGTATTTTTATATCTGGAAAAAACAGATGTATGATCAATTTTCTCATCTTATTTTACAAATTTACCTATATGTGCATGATGAACTAGATTTTTATTTTATTTTATTTAAGTTCCTGTTGAGTAGATTGTGTTAAAGTTTGGTCATATCACTGTCTATGCAAGCAACTGATTGGAAAATGATTTTGTTTTTTATTTGAAGTGATGACATATCTGACCAACAGTCTATTTCTAGGTCGATCCTGTTTCAACAGGAGCACAGTATGATAAAGAGTTCATTGTTTGCTCGTTAGATCTTCTCTCTGGACTTACGGAGGGTCTTGGTCCTGGGATTGAGAGTTTGGTACTTCCATTGCCGATAATGTTCTACAGTATAAACTGCATTCTTCTATTCCTGTCTGCATAAAAGTACTCTTTCGACTAACTCCAATGGTTGAAAAAGTGATCTATCTAAGCATATGTGGTTAAGTGATATTCTACATGATTCTCGACATGAAGTATTCAAATAACTTCTGAAAGTAAAGAGTCTCTAATTTGTTCTTTTTGTGCTTTAGGTTTCACAAAGTAATTTAAGGGACTTGCTGTTGCAATGTTGTATGGATGATGCCTGTGATGTCCGGCAAAGTGCTTTTGCCCTGCTTGGAGATCTTGCTAGAGTATGTGATAATGCCGCTGTTTGAGCTCGAATTTGTGAATTATCCTGTCAATGGCATTTTTGGCACAGTTAAAATAACAATATTTGTTCTTCTGTTTTAACTTCAAATTGTTTGGTGGCTATATGTAACGACAATGAGATTTGATATGATCCTTTTAATGATTCCATTAGGTTTGTCCAGTTCATCTGCATTCTCGTTTACCTGAATTTCTTGATGTTGCTGCTAAGCAATTGGTAAGGACACCATCACTCTTCAAATTGCACGGGTTTAATATATTGATTTGTCATGAGTTGACTAACATAAATCCTTAGCAGAACACCCCGAAGCTGAAAGAAACCGTGTCTGTTGCCAACAATGCATGCTGGGCCATTGGAGAACTTGCTATAAAGGTACAAACCTGTGTTCTGCTGCATCATAAAAACAGAAATAAGGCGGTGACTCAGTATCAAGCATGATTATCTGTGTAAATGCAACCTAGTACTTTCTTCAGTTATTTGTATGTGCTACTTTTGTCAGTTTTGCTCCATTGTTACCCGATTTCTATTGGACATTTGGGTTGTCTGTGGTTCTTGTACACTTGTTATCATATATACATTCACTGAGCTGAACACTGCTATCTAGGTCCTTATCGCTTGAATTGAGTTGCGAGCATTTAAGTTTTTTCTTGGTTTTTGTTTCTTCTGAACAAAGTGTGTTGGTGTGAGTAGAGAGGAGGCTTACATCACTATATCGATTTGAATAAATGAGAGCCATGCCGACACGTTTTTCTGTACACTCGGTTCTTTTGCCAATAGTAGTTTTTTAAACTGCGATTCTCATGATTTTTGCCTTTGATTTTTCTTATTCTTTTTTTTTAGCTATAGCTAATTACATTGTTATTACTTGTGTTATATTGGTCTCTTTCCTGGTGTGGGTGTCACAAAGAGCTTTAATCCCTTGGTACCATTAGTATACCTACACAGTTAATAATATATAGTGCTTATTTAGATTTGTTTTGAGTGTTTTGGATTGAAAAAAGAAATTTGAAAGATTCTGTTGAATTTTTTATTTATCGGAAGGGTGTTAGAATTGTGTAATTAATATGCATTATCATGCATATAACAGCAGTATGTGTTTGGATTAATTTTAAATGTATGTTTTTTGGGGAACATGTAGGCCGCTTCTTAGGATAGGGGTGTCAAATCAAGAACAATCATGTTGGTTTAATGGTTTATTATATTTTATGATTGAACGTGATTTAGTTCAATATTTTTTAACATTGATAGTATTTATATTTGATGTGTGTGTGTGTGTGTATAAAGTACAGTATAGGTTAATAATAAAGTTATTTACCAATTTTTGCATTAGTTCCAAATAGTGTATTTTCATGTGAAAACTGATACAAACACATTGTTTTGGTTTCAAATCAAAATGAGATGAAATGGAAAGAGACAACCAGACCCGTAATTTTTAATGATCTGGTTGGACTAGGGTATAGAGGCTATGTATGCTGATATAGTAATGCTTATGTATGATAATTCCTTCTGTGAAGAAGATACCTTTCATGAAAGTGATATTCCAGGACTAGCGTACAGGAAGATTTAAACTTGAAATGCCACTGTAAGATTTTGTATGGAAAATAATACTTGAATTATCCAAGTAACAATATTGTGAGGACTTGGCTGTGTTGGTAGTTCAAAGGAAGCAAAAAGTACAATTTTTGTTGTCATTCTTTTATCCGGTTATGGAGTCTTGAGTATGTCTTTCTCGTACTTTTATTCTCTAGAATGATATCCTTCAAAAATAAAAAAGGAAAAAGTTCACATGTGCCCTGACCTGATGCGCATGATGTGCATAGTCAGTAGTTTGCATGTGCTGGATCCTTTACTTTGGAGAGAAAAGAAAACTCAATCCCACAATAGTGGCAGTTATTGTAACTGTATTATGGTGAAACGTTGGTAGAAAAAAGTTGAGCAAATTGAAGATTAGAGACAATAGTGTGGCAGCCAGGTCTAGCTGAAGTGCGCATGATTCGCTCGATTTCTGATGAAACTGGAAAGTTCAAGAGAGAAATGACGATATTTCCACTATGCTAGGTGTAATATTATGCAAAAAGAAGATGCAAGAAATTTTTTATGAATACTAGTATGACTGATAGAGATTAGAGAATTATGAGGAGGGTAGAAGAATTAGAGATGATTAAGATTGAAGAAGAATAACAAAGAAATAGACTGAAATTCAGGGAGAGGTTTTGCAATCATCAGTCAAAATCAACATACATGAAACATGTTTAGTAATAAAACATTAGCATCAATTTTATAGGCTAAAAGTAACAAAAACCTACAGTAGCAACTTACTAAAATATAAAATCCTAATCAATCTAAACTAATTCTATTTCTAGAATCTTAAATAAGTTAGAATAATTCTAATAGGAGATATCTTCTTGATTTCATCAAGGACTGTTGAAATTCTGAACTCATAGCTAATTAATACTAAGAAGGGATAACCATAAAAAATTTGGATTGAGTTCTTATACAAATATAGTTGCTAAATAACTAAATAAAGAAATCTGCCCCAAAGTAACTGTTGCTGGAGATATCATGTTGTGAAACTCAAGATGGCTTTGGCTTGGTTGACTTGCCCTGGTTAATTGAGAGTAAGGAGATGGTTTTTTGTGTCTAAATGTTTTGTCGGTTTTGCAATTACTTCCTTTGTCTAACTGGTGATTACTGGTCTTTTTTCTTTCTAATGCTGTTTTGACGTAACTGGTTCCTTATGGTCTTCAACATTTATTTGTCAGAACCTTTATCTATTTTTTATGCAGAGATGATGGGATTAATAAGGTTTATTCTGCATATGTAATATGTTTATTATTTCAGGATTAAAGTGTTTGATTCGGTATTCAGGTACACAAGGAGATGTCTCCTGTGGTGTTAACTGTAATCTCTTGCTTAGTCCCAATACTCCAACGTCCTGAGGTAATCATACATCTTTAGTACCCTAATTTCTAATGTAATCTCCATTAAGTTTCTGGTGCCTTTTATACTCAAAATTGGTTTTTATGGAAAATCTAATCGCGGGAAGTCCTTCGATTTTCTATTGGATTTTCACTGACGTGATTTATGAACTGATGCTTTTATCGTTTCTTGGAGAAGTTTCAACTTTTCTTGGATTGGAAACATTCTCTATTATACTGGCTAAATGAGATTTGACCGTCCTTTTCTTAGATGGATCATATACTCAATGATATGTTAAAAGTTTGTGAAGTAATCTAATAATACAACGTAGAATGAGCTTACCAGATGTTTATTTGGTTAATGGAATTGAATATGAAATGCTTATAAGATGTGAAAATGTCTGAGGAGTTTAATGCATTTTTATCAAGAAAATTGTCTAAGCTCTCGAAACATCTTATAAAACATCTTTTGCATCTTATAAGCTCAGCTCGAACATCTTAACTCATCGGCCCTACTAGTATCACTCGTCTTTGCCCCTTGAGAGGGTGGCAAGACTTGGATATAGTGTGCCTGTGTTGCTCACACATTTAACATTCTGGTATCTTGTTATATAAGGTCTCCCTTTTGAGATGTCATCACATTGCTTGTTATTAACTAATATGCCTGCAGAACTTCCAACCAAGTCGTCTCTGGATCAATGTAGCCATCATCAAAACCGAAACTCTTATAATGTTGGAACTGATAGAGTGAGACAGTGTCTTGATTCATTAGGGGTATTACATTTATACCCGTGCCCCTTAACTCGCCTTAGTTATATAATGAAGTATGTTTGACGTGCATGATATGTCAATGGGTTAATCAAGAGTAACATTACTTAGGTGTTTGCTCTCCATGTAGCTACCGTTCTGTAATACTCATCTTGCGGAGAAGATAGCAGAAATCTTATATGTTTGGATTAGTGTTCTGAGTATTGTTCGTTTCATTATGAAGGCCCTGAACAAGTCGCTCATAGAAAATAGTGCCATTACATTGGGAAGACTTGCTTGGGTTTGTCCGGAGCTCGTCTCACCACACATGGAGCATTTCATGCAGCCTTGGTGTGTAGCATTGTCCATGTAAGTTTTTGTTTGCTCATTACTCAAAGAAGTGAACCGAATGTAGAGAAATGCAAATTACTAACCTCTTTGTATGATGTTGAATATGAAAAGAGTATAATATATACATGGCCTGGAGAACATCTCAGTGATGTTTCCACTTTGCTATTCAATGCATCTTTTAGTAGAAATAGGACTTGTCACTTTCATTTCCTTTTTGAGTTCAGCACGCCCGTGTTATCCCTTTGCTCAGTATGGAATCTTTTATTGGTTAAGTACTTCTTCATTCAAGCTTTAGAATAGCGGCACTTTAAATCTGCAGATGTTAGTTTAAAAAATTAAGATATTGCATCGGTGGTTTTTGCATTTTAGAATAACACCATAGGTTAGAATAATCTCTTCTGGCTAATCAAAACTTTCTTAATTGGCTTACTTATCTTTGACTTATGATAGGATACGTGATGACATAGAGAAGGAGGACGCTTTCAGAGGTTTATGTGCCATGGTAAGTGTCTTCTGTTAATGATTTTCCTAAGGTATTCAGGTATTGATCACTTATATTATCGTCTCACTGTTTGTTGTCATGATATCTAGGTGAGAGCAAACCCATCTGGGGCCTTAAATTCTCTTGTTTTCATGTGCAAGGCTATTGCAAGTTGGCATGTGAGTGATATGATGTAGTTATGATTGTGTGGCTAATATTTTTTCATGCAATGATGATTGAAGTATTTTTGTTTAATGTTCTCTTTTCTATACAGGAAATAAGGAGTGAAGACCTACACAATGAAATTTGCCAAGTGTTGCATGGCTACAAACAAGTGAGTGTCCCTTTTATTGGGTTCTTCATTTAATTTGATGGATTCTTACTTCTGAACCTGTTGATGAGTAGCTTGCCTATATCTTCATTATCTAATGATAATTTGATTCGAAGCTTGGTGAGCTTTTTGTAACTCATCTGTCAACTGGGCCAAATGAACAAGGCCAATAACTGGTCCGACACCCAGCAGCTAAAGAGAGCCTTAGAAAAGAGAAAGATATTAGGCTAGTTAAGATAAGTAGGGGCAGAGGATGCAATATATAATATTTTGTAAACTCTAATATTGAGCTGAACTTATAAATAGAGCCTTAGAAAAGAGAAAAGATATTAGGCTAGTTGAGACATGTGCTTTGTGCATTAGATATAAAAATTGAGCATGTAATTACGAGTAATAAAAAAGTAAGTACTTTATTGATTCCTTTTAAATATTGCCAGATGCTTAAAAGCGGATCATGGGAACAATGCATGTCTGCATTGGAGCCACCTGTGAAGGAAAAGCTGTTGAAGTATCAAGTGTAGTACTCCTTGTTCATGTGTTTCTCCTAGGCTAGTGGTCAACCATATTCCATGGTTTGCTGTACATTCAGTCTGCATTTGCGTTTGTCACTCACCAAGGTTTTGATAGTTGTGGAGCCATGTTTCAGCAAAGGAACCATTTCTTTCTCGTTTTCCCCGTTGGAACTTGGATTTTTTTTGGATTATATTTCTTGAGAACAAGAAGATTTGGCTGCACACCTTGAGTTGCAGGAATCTATGCGTTCTGCTCATTGCCCCTGCTTAGAATATCTGTACTCGCTTCCTCCTGTATTGAAAGGTTTGTATTTTTTGGATTTTTGTGTCGTTCAGTTTCTAAAATTCTTTAAGACCCTGGTAGGTAGAAATGTTGTCGAGTATGTTGTTGAATTTCCACAGAGCTTTGTTAGAAAAGTTTATTGTTATACATTAAGGTCTTGTAATTTTATTTGAATACTGAGTGGTGGTATTGTTGCCCAATTTGGGGTGGGGGGTGGGGGTGGGGTCTGATAAGCGGTCTCGAGATTGGTTCACTTTAGGATCACATTATTTATTTATCTTTGTGGTGATATAATAATCAATGAGTGCTTGAGTACTTGTTCCGTCTTTCACTTATTTTCTTGAACAAGTTGTCATTTCTACCAATTTTAGTTATTTGTTAATTTTTTTGGAATGAACCATTTTTCGAGATACTACGATCAGGATGCTCTTAGCATTTTACTCCCCCTTTTCTCTTCGTTTATCAGTTGGATATATAAGACGATTTGGCTCATTAACTGTTGAATTGACAGAATCTAAATACAGTTGTTACGTTTTAAGTCGGCGTTACTGTGAAAACATTTTTAATAATCAATAACATTTTCAGGAAAACCTAGTAAATTTTACAAATAGCCTTCGCCCCATACTTAATGCCATTTCTCGTTGTTTTTGGCTGTAGGCTGTCAATTTGATGACTAAAATACTCAAAAAGGATTTGTTTTTTTTTTTTTTTTAATGTTTACCCGACCCCAAGAACGTTACTCTATGGCTATGAAATTCGTGAACTTTTAAGAACATTTTCATCATTTTCATATATGCGATTAAATTAATTCTACATTTTATGGCCTGAAGTCTGCGGGTGAATGATTGACTTGACTAGTAACGATGGAGAAAATTGGTTTTCATGTAGGTTTATTGACGCTCATCTTGGGAGAATATTTTTTGGCGTTCATCAAGCAAGCTTATGCTTTTTTAAATTTCAATATAATTTGTGACACTTGTTCCAGTTCGTAATTGGGCACCGTTATTCTTTTATAATAAATGGTCAATTTATTATTTTATTGTTTTAAATATATGGCAGGAGTCAATTGAAATATCATGTTGTCCCCGAGTATGTGTGTGTGTTTTGATGGTTCCGAGTATATTTGATAAACATGAAAGATACTTGTAATGCAGATATGGATAACATTGTATTGTCAAATTAAAGTTAAAATTAAAATTAAATTTGATAATAAAGTGCGCTGCTTACAGTTATTAAGTGAATTTCAATGTTACTATTTCGATTATTAGATTTTATTATCGAAAAAGCTGGTAAATTATCAAACACGAATCTGAGATAACAAACAAACAAAATAATAATAATTACGAAAGAGGAAAGTGTTTAATATATACATATTTGAGCACATATCGAGGATCTCATGTTTACGAAATAGCAATAATTACGAAAGAGACGGTTTCTATATATACACATTTGAGTACTTTTGAATTACTATTTTCACATATTTCAAACTATATATCAATTGAAATGTGAGTTTTATTGAATAAGAAATTGATTTTTTTCTTTGCCTAATTAATTGTTTTTTTCTAATAATATATTTAGAAGAAAAACATAGTTATGGACAATTTCTTTTGGGGTTGTCTTTTCGAAGTTCTACTTGTTGAATATTTTCTTATGATTTTTAATTTGCACATATATATGTGTATATATATATCCTTTGTTAAGCATAAACTTTAAAAAAAGACCTAGATAATATTCAGTCATTTAGTATTGAATAACTTAAATATAAGTCTATGTTTATACTTATCACCTGATAACAACATGACATCCAAGTAATAACTCAAAACTTGAATTTCGGGTTATTTGGTCAAAAATTGCCCTTGTCTTCGTTCACTTTTGAGCTAATCATAAGAGAAATCTCCTTATTGTTGGCAATCCCCATATAATCGTTGGTATCAAGAAATATTCCACCAACGAACGGGCGCATCATTAGAGGAGACCAAAGGAAAGAGGATTGGAATGGATTTTCTTATGCTTCGACCGGATGAGGCTATGGATTGAATATGTTTAGCTCTATTCCCGACTCAAAATCCATAAAGGATTAGCCAAGGCTTAGCTCAGGACCCCACTACTCGTCGTATTTGGTTTGGTATTGCTACCGCACATGACTTTGAAAGTCATGATGATATTACTGAGGAACATCTCTATCAGAATATTTTTGCTTCTCACTTCGGTCAATTAGCGATATTTTTTATTTTATTTTTTGTGCCAGTTCATGATCTAAACAAGTCGAAACCCTAAACCCTAAACCTAACGGCCTAAACGGAAAAGAGTCGAACCAGGGTGGTTCGACAGTTCTTGGATGATCGAATGCTAACATTCGATTGTTATTGCTTGTTTGCGGAGCAAGTCCCACATCCCGAGGTCTATAAACACCCTGGATCCCGAGATTCACGACATATCATTAATTACTTTTCACTAATCCTACATCAATTGAATCAACCGTTCGATTGTTATTTCAGTTTAAGAGTTCGTTGGTTCGATCGATCAACTCACCTGGTCGATTGTTATCGATTAATCAGTCCCGTTCGAGAGTTTTCAAGGTCGAGTCCAGCTCAGTTCAATTGTCATGGAATTCGATAGTTATTTCAGCGTCGAACCACTCTTTGTTCAATCGTTCCTAGTTTGACTCTTCGGGTTATTTCAGTCATTGTAGGCTTCTTACCATGTAATAGGTGTTTCGAACAGAGCTGGTCCATTTCCTTGTAATAGACTATCATAGTTTGGTTTATTTCAGGCTCGATTGTATTGTACTTTCATTGTATTGTAAATCGTACGAAATAACACCAAATTATTGGCGCTGTCTGTGAGAACACCATTAGAACGGCTGTGCAATCAAGGATGTTCAAGGTAATCCGATCGCAGAGTAGGGCAGCAGAGAGTTCGAACGCGGAGATGCACCATCTAGAGGGTGCGACACCCACGGACAGGGCCTGTGTGTCTTCCCTGCCTCGTGTTTGCGTCGCCCCGCCAACCGGACAGGAATCCTCGGCTCTGACGACTGAGGAACAACAACTGCCGAATCAGGATGCGATGACTGTGCTGATTACAGAGGTACCGCCGACTATGTGGTATGAGATAATGAAGATGGTTAGAACCGCAATAGCCGCCGCAATGCCTATAGCCCTACCAAGGGAAGAGTTGCGAGCTCAAGCTTCTGCAACAAAGCACTCCCTAGGCGCAGACAGGGCCCCAACAATGCAAGGGCAGAATCCAAGTCTAGCAAGGTGGAAACCAGAAGAGATCATGGAAGGGCGAGACACGAGGGAAGTCGGACTGAGGTCGAGGGGTCTAAGGCATAGCACGTAGAGATTACTAGAAGGCTGGAAAGATTGAACAAGGAGATAAATGATGTGCATCACCGAATTGTGATGGTGGGGCGGCCACGTAGGAGCATGCCATTCGGTGCTGGAATATAGGCTGAAATATTAGATCGAGCGGAGAAGATACCGCAGTTGAAGACTTACGATAGGAAGTAGGATCCGTTCGAACACATCTTCTACCTGGATGGGCTGCTGTCTCTTTATGGTTTCACCAACAACGTGCAAATGCACAATTTTGCCACCACATTGACGGATGTGTCTTTCGATTGGGTTTCCAGGATTCCGCCAAAACCATAGGTAGCTATGAGGAATTAAGGAAGAAACTTGAGAGCAAGTTTTCTTTCCTATAGAGAATTACCATGGACCATTCACATCTTTACTCGATTAAGCAAAGGGTGAAAGAAATGCTAAGAGATTTGGTAAGGAGCTTCAACTCGGAACTCCTAAAGAATGACAAGTCTCAAGGACAGATGGTGGTGAATATCATGTTCCATCCCACGAGAAATCGCACCTTCTTAGTCGATCTCTTGAAGATAAGGCCCAAGACTTTTGAGAAAATAAATGAAGGGGCCCACCAGGTGATACACTTAGAAGAAATGTTGGCCGTAAAGGCTATATACCATCCACAAAGGAGAAAAGTGAAAGACGAGTGAAGTTGGAATAGAAACCGTAATGACATGCATATAAATTCATTTTCGAGGTGCTACACACCTCTCAATGTGGACAACATGACAGTTTATAGTATGTCAAAGAGGAAGGGGTGGTTGGATGAATCAAGAAAGATGAAGGACTCACCGATAACCAGATTATCTAACAAATATTGCAAGTATCATAAGCAACACAACCATCTTACTAGAAGTGCATGGACTTACATGATGAGATAGAACAACTAATTAAGGAAGGAAAATTGACTGAATACGTGAGGGGCCTGAAGGATGAGATTGAAAAGACGACAAGGGGCCGATCTAGATCACCTTGCAAGGATAAGTAGAAAGCGACCGAGAGCACACACGCATACGACCACCCGCAATTGATGGATAACTAGCCTAGGAAGGGAATTATCACATGATTTCAGGGGTCCCGTTGGGGTAGACTCGGTGAAAGGTCGCAAGTAGGTGACGAAGGATTTGGATGAAAATCGGTACGTGGGTTTCACTCAGCTCGTGGAGCTTGAAGAAATGATTCCAGAGGAAATCGCAGTCAATAAATCAGATTTGATGAGCCTCACCCCAAGGCCATACAGGTTGGTAAGTTGGATTGTCCACTTGTGATAACTGTTGATATCACTAATTACAGGGTAATGAAGGTGCTGATTGACAACGAGAGTTCTGCCAATGTCCTGTTCACATCAACCTGGTAGAAGATGGCATTAGGAGACAATTAAATTGAGGCGGTGAGGACTCCGCTGCATTGATTTGGGGGGTTGGAGGTGGTATCACAAGGGAAAGTGGTGTTGCCAACTTCACTCGACACAACCCCACAACGAAGGACCATCAATGTCGACTACTTGATCGTGGATGAGCCTTTCCCATACAATGCCATCCTGGGTAGGCCATCACTCAATGCCTTCAAAGCCGTGGTGTCTATGTATCACCAGAAAATGAAGTTCCCAACTTCAGCCGGTAGGGGCGAAGTGATAGGCAATCATCGCGAAGCGTGGCTGTGTTATGCGACATCACTGAAGACCATTCGAAGGCAAGATGAAGCAATTGTGATCGCATTGGCCTCGTCATAGATGGAGACTATCGATTGAAGTTATATTATTTGCTTTTAAGTTACTTTTTAGAACATTGAGAGAATATTTCTTATCATTCCCTAAATTTCCCCACGTTTAGGGGCTGGCATGTAAAACTTAATACATGAACTACAACGACTTGAGTCCCGAGACACCACTCGGGAAACGTAGGCAACCTAGCGTTGGCTAGACTCAACCTTATCCTTACTTAAATTTCTATCTTTGTTGATGTGATATTTATTGTGACTGTTTGCCAAAATGGAGGAGGAATCTATAGGTATAACAACGTGGTTTTTGCAGCCCAAAGACCTAAAGCAGTCAAAGAAGAAGGCACAATTTTGCCTAACTTAATTTGATATCTTTGTTTATGTGATATTTATTGTTGTGGTTTGCCAAAATGGAGGAAAACTCTACAAGTACAACAACATGGCTTTCGTAGCCCGTAGACCTAAAGTGGTCAAAGACAATGTAGATAGAAATTTGACCCAAAAAGGGCAATTGAAAATCTCATATTAATAATGACATGATGAAGAGCACGCAATTACCTATCTCACTTGACTAAAATCCTATACCAATTGTTGAAACTCTAGTATACGAAGCCAGAGACAATATCTCAAGGCTCAACTTCTCATCCATAATCAGCTTGGTTACGTTGAATTTATGATTGGTCACAAGATTGACTCTAAATGTGTTACCCTACTTCGGAGCCCTCACGCCGCGGGGAATTGTAATCCTCAGTACTTCTACCCTGTCTCTTCTTAGAGACGAGAACTCATTCGCCCAACTCTTCTCGATACAGAAGTAGCTCATTTTCTAGTTCTTTTCATAACCACTCCGCTCCCCACATAGAAATTTAACCTTTTTCAGGGCCTTTACATGATAAAGCCCATGCCCCACATCGAACATAGACCAGAACTCATTGGGGCTGCAAGGAGAATTCAATCTTGGTGATGCAATATCGTCCGAGGCCCGTAAGGTCGGGAGAATTTGGGAATATAATCACTGAATATTGTTCAGAACGCCTATCTCGAGTTTGAGAAAAATGAAGCAATATTATTTTATTAAGGATTTTTAGTGAATTACAAGGGGGGTCGTATATAGAGATAGCTTTTTCTTTTACAGAGAGTATTTTCGGTATTTTGCTGAGTACAATAATGAGTGTAGTGACGATAATGCACTTGCACTTTTGATGCTGAATGAGGTGCTATTTATAGAGCTAGCCTTGAGGTATTTCGCCCAATGAGAGTCGATCTTCCTTCATAATTTCGGATGGTGGAGATGGCCAATGCTGTAGGGGGCCTTCTATGCCAATGGGGGTCGTTCGGTACGAGGCACCTAATAACGTGAGTTTGACTGAATTCTTCTGAAGAGATAATAATTATATCTGCTCCAATTGTCTGATGGGATTTTTTGAGCCAATGTGGGTAAGTTGTCCCTGTACCAATCGTTGTTTTGGGTCAGTAAGATTCGCCGCATTCTGCCCCAATGGTAGTCTTGGACCAATGGGGCATGGTCTTTCCTCATAATGAGGGGTAGTTGGGAGCTGCCTTGAACCTAGGCAGTTGACACTTCCTTAGAGCCGGGTCGTGCCATCACTGTGCTTTTTTTCAATCCATGGGAAATAAGACTCTCCCAGTCGTGTTTATCCCCATATGTTCTGAAAGGGGTATTGAGCCGTGTTTCTTCCGAGTAGTTATGTGGTTCTCCGAGTTGCTCCATCTTCAATCTATTATATTGAGATCGTGGATGAGAGGTCTTCTTCCTTCGACCCTTCCTTGTATTCACTCGTTCCCTTACTGTGTATTGTCTTCCTTTCTCAAAAGATATTTTGGCTAAGTGTTGTATGCCACCACCGGTACGTCCCGTGAAACCTGAGTGGTGGAGTTAGCATGTTTGGCGGGTCGTTTGCTGACTCATGGTGGGGGAGAGGGCTCTCGTGGCTTCCTGCGGGGTACCCTAGAATACGAGTGACTTTGGGCGGATAAGGTACAGCCCACCAAGGTCTTTTTGTCTGGACCGTGTACCCTTATTGGGGCGTGAGTAGGTCGTGACCCGGTGTTGCCTTTTTTCTAGCTCTTGGTTGTTTTTGTGGGGTACTCATTTTGCCTATTACCAAGGACATGACAAATTATGCATCATCATGAGTCCCTCCAATTCTGAGTGTATTTCGTATAAATCTCTGGGAACTATACATGAATGGTGTGCTGTCGTGCACTTCGTGGAATTGTGGTTCTTGCATGTGCCACGTGATGCTGAGCTGTGCACGCGTCAATTGCACCAATCCAACTTCTTTGCTTATAGATTGTAGGGACTCGACATTTTTTGTCTTCATTCTACCCGAGTTACTTTTTACCTTCCCTCTCTTTCTTTCTTATTTTCTCTTTTAAAAGTTCTAGAATTTCCATGGCGTCTCAGAGTTGTTCCGACGAAGGAGCCACTGGTGCGAAAAGGCACATGGTGGCATCAAATGTGGAAATTACGGTGACGACGACATCTCCTGTGGCAGAAGGGTCCTCGAGGAGACGTCGCGGTACCTCTGGGGCGGCAGAGACATCTTCAAAGAAGAAGAAGAAGTTGACTACTGCGGCGGCGCCACCTAGGGTTTTAGCAGTGGGAGTGAGAAGCACAGTTCAACCATGTGAGGAGGTCGTGGCCGAGTTTACCAAGTATGGGACGAATGTTTTCGACTTGGAAATCGAGGTGCCTCGGGAGCACAAGAGGGCGACCTCCCATTGTGAAGGTTTTTATATGATTTACTTCGTTCAGATTAAGGCAGAGTTGAGATATTTCCTTTCGGTGTTTTATCGGGAGGTCTTTAAGGCCTGCCTGCTTTGCCCGAGTCAACTTTCCCCCAATGGGTGGTCAACTCTGGCGGCATTCGCCTTCATCTGCATAGCTTACAACAACCCTTGCACCATTGGTAGATTTTTTGGTGCCTTTGATATGACGAGCACCTCGGAGATAAGATCTTCTACACATTTTCTATGTGGAAGTTGACCAAGAGGGTTGTCCACGAGCTCCCGAGGTTGTAAAGCAGCTAGAAGGACAAGTTCTTTTTCCTTTGTCACTTTAACAAGGATGTCCTACGAGGGTTTCCGAGGGCGTGGAATATGGACCCTTGGATTCCGGCCGGGTACGACACTGCGGATGCCATGGGCCATCTCTCAGCAGAGGGGTTCTTTCAGGAATTCAGTTGGGGGAGATGTCTCGGATTGACGTATTCAAGTCTCTCTACTCCGATTGTAGCCTGAAAGATTTTACCACTATAGTTCCCGATATTGGGGACACACGCACTCGTATAAGTGAGTTTTCTGGCTTCGCAGAATTTCTCAAGTCTTTTTTTTTTCTTCAGGTTTTTCTTCATGTTTTTTGACTTTACTTTTTACTTCTTATCCACCACTTTGTTTGAAGAGAAGGCAATGGACAAGCTGAAGTGTGAGGCTCCTCTTCTTTTCCCAACTAAGAAGAAGGCTATAGCCAAGAAGCCTCAGAGAACTAGGGGATCAACCACTTTAGCTGCATCGGTGAATGAGCCTTTGGAAGAGGGAAGCATTGTTTGTGAGGCTCTATCCCATACGAGTCAATCGAGCGAGAAAGATGTTGATCCGTCCGTGTGGAAGCCTCCTGGGGAGCAGCCCGAGGTAAGCTCCAAGGATCGGTATATTGTGCTATTGAATTCCAACGAGAAGATGACCTTGCCAGCCCAGGCTGGGGAAAGGCCCACAACCTCTTGTCTTTCTGCAGATTTGCTTGTGGGTTCGAAGGACGAGGAGGACTAGCTCGTGGATATGTACAAGGTCCAGGGTGAGGCGCACATCGACAGAACCGAGGGAGATGAGCCATCCATGCTCCAACCTTCGACTGCTGGGGTGGAGTCAGTAGTCGAGAGGTTGTCATCTCTCGTGCCCGAGCGTCGTAGGTTTAAGCCTTCTGGTCCTCTGATGGCTTCTAGTTTGGTGCTAGATCACATAATCCTTCACATCGTCAAAAAATTTGGCGCACCGTTCTCGCACTGGCGCATTCAGTGCCCGTGCTTCGCACTGAGACGCATTATAAATTCTTAGTTCTCGCACTAAGATTTCTTAGTTCTTTTATTCAAATTTAATGAATAATCGTAGAAAATTTGTAAAGAACGAAACAAATGAATGATATTAAAAAAGAGTCGAAGTAGATGGAGAACAAAACTAGGTTGAAAATAAAATAAATATAGAATATTAGAAGTAATTTAAGACTTATACCTTTGTCTTTTCACCATAATAATTTAAACAATATTATATAAAATTAATTATCATGGTAGTTATTAAAAAATACTCAAATATATACGAAATTATGTATCAATATTCAATATTTAATTATTTTTAATAAACGCATTAAGGCGCATTGAAATTTAAGTATTTTTAATTTTGGCGAACTGGCGCACCCGCATTCGCACTCGCACTCGCACCCGCATCCGCCTTATGTGACCTAGGTTTGGTGGCCCCTATTGAGGAAGCCGTTACTTGGGGCATTGCCGTGCCTCCCTCTGCACTCTCTTTTATAGGGTGATGTGGGTCTGGGGGAGAAAACCCTTGGTCTTTCCCGTGAGGTGGCCTCTTTAGCATCTTCTTTGACCCCATCTCTCCTGAGCCCCTTGGAGTACGGTCTTATGACACAACTGTGCGCGACCTTGGTAAGTATATTTCTTTATGCACTTTCCCCTATTTTGCAAGTTTGACTGCTGATACTTGTTTCTTTGTTGCTTGTGCAGGGCCCGATAGGGTTGAATGGGCTTTTGCTGGCTTACGATGAGGCCGCCGATGATAGGGATACCTTAAAGAAGAGGGTGGGAGAAGTCGAGGCAGAGAGTCGTGCCAGCTATCTTTGCTGCTCCGAACTGTCTGCCCAAGCTGAAGGTCGGTTGGCTCGCTTGAGGGAGCTAGAAGAGTCAGAGCAGCTTTTGAAAGAGCGCTTAGCCGCCTTGGAGAAGGAGAGAGAGTCTGTCCTGGAAGGAGACCGAGTGGGCATGAAAACTACAAGGTGCAGAGGAAGTGGTGACATCACTTCGTGGTGAGCTGGCAAAAATTGTTGAAGAGCATGGCGCGAGGTTGGAGGCCCAAGAGAAAGAGACTCATGAGAAGCTTGTCCCTTACTGTACTGCACATATGTTGTGGGGGTTTAGGGCCTGCAAGAAGATGGCCGCATAGCTAGGGCTGTTTAGCCAAGGGGTCGACCTTCAAAAGCTGGCTTCCTCCAGGATGACCCGTCCTCGGAATCCCGCTGCCGCACTAGTGTTGTTGCAAGATGGTGCTCAAAGCACTTGGGATTCTCCGACCCCTTCTATTGTTCCTGGATCTTCTCTTCCCCTTAGTTGTAGGTACCGTAGGGGTGTTTTGTGGTCATATGGCCTTATTTGGGGTTGTACTGGGAAGTTCCCTCCCCCCTGAGTTTTTATGTTTAATGGAATTTTTAGCTACCAACTCGCATTTCCACGGTCGAAATTATGACCAAGTTTTTTTTTGACATCTATAGGTGTAGCGATTCTATGCTTAGAAAAATCTTGTTTTTCCACATGGGTACCCGTTGTCACCCTGTATGAGAGGTTCCGACTCCCCCTTCTTTTAGGTGGGTATTCACGAGCTTAGTGTCTTTTAGAATTTATCCAGTTTTCGCGTGGGAGCCAGGATCATCATACTTGGAAGCTTTCTTTACCCTTTAGGTGGGTGCTTGTGGACCTCGTCTGTGGGAGTTTTTACGATCTCCTCGTGAGTGTCCGTGAACGTTATGCCGTGAGGGCACTTGGCTTCGGTTCTGATACCCGAGGCTACCATACTTAGAACAACTTCAAGTTCTAGCACCATCACTCGTAGGTACAGTGGCATAATGGGTGTTCATTGGGGGGTGGTCGTGGGTGCGGGTTCCCATGGTGGTCGCTTTTTTGAATCTCTACACCTGTCCGTCTATTCATCTGACAACCATGGGAAGAGACGTTCATTAAATGCGAATATACGTGGGGAGTTGAAGTGCTGGTCTATCTCCCCTGTGGTGACGCCTGACATTCTAGGGTAGCAATGATTTAGGGTATGTGGCGGTTCTGAGGGGGCGTGAGTGGGCGATTCGAGGGTCCCACCGTTTGAATCATGGGCAGGAATTTGATCCATCTTCAGAACTTGAACTGTCTCATCTGCCTATAAAAGATGGGTCTTTTCTTCCATTCTTCCTCACACTCCTCTCATTTCATTTTTCTGCAAATCAAGCCTTTCATCAAGCTTTGCTATTTTTTCATACATGGTTTCTCGCGCCACCTCTGTTTAATCGAGTGAGGAGGATTCTCATGATTCTCTTAACATTCCACTTTATCCCCTTTGCAGTAGTGCTGTAGTGTCCCCACAAAGCCGCTGTCGAAGGGCAACTCTTTCGTCGTCTACCCGTTCTGCTTCTGGGAGAGACGCGAGAAGTCCCTGCTCCGGTGGCGTACGTGGTGGTGGTTCCTCTATCTCGCCAGTTACTGCGGCAGGCCGTGTTTTCACGATATTTTCTCGAGATGCTCCTTATCATGCTCCTGCTGATGGTCCTTTTTTCACCTGAGAAAACCTGGAGCCCAAGCATATGACGAGTAGGCTTTGGGTTAGGTCCACGTAGTCACTCGTAACTATAGAAGAGGCTCACACTGTGCTGGAGTCGTTCAACATATTTTCGGAACATGTAGATGTGATCATTCCTTTCATCCTGGAGAGGTCGTATGATCCCCCGGAGGGCTACATGACTGTGTATTGGGAGCAAGTTTGTTGTGGGCTCCACTTCTTTTTCCACCCGATCTTGAGGGATCTTTTCACATTCTGGTCGGTCTGCCCGAGTCAGCTGACTCCTACCTCCTACTGTGATATGGTGGATGTTCATACTTACTGCCACCTGCTGAACATCCTGTGCATCCCTCAGACCGTGATATTGGCATTTGTGCTAAAGAGGACCGGCTTGCTGTTCTTGACGCTGTTCACTCGCGAAAACAAGCGTATGTTCTTAGTGTCGACTGCGAGGAATGATTTTTTCCACAACGGGGATTGGCGCCAAATGTACTTTTTCGTGGCCTCCGTCGGAGAGTCGGTCTTGTAGTGGATGGGTGTACCTACCCAATGGGGCCTGGGGTATGTCTATCCGTCTAATGAGGTGCACACGAAGGCGGCCACATTTTTGAACCATAAAGGCCTTTTCAGCGGGGTGTACGACACATTCTTGATGCTGTACAATCCGATGCCATGATGCTAGTGGGTCTGCAATGTGGACTGGATGAGTGCCCGTCTATGACCATGCTTCGTCTTAAAAATATTTATGGCTTCATAAGTTCCCTTGCTCTTTGCAAAAAATATTTATGGCTTCGAAACTACGAGTATGTATAGTATACTCTTTTTTTTTTCTTTTTTTACTAAGTCTCTGCTCTTGTTTTTAGGTTCGGAGATGGCTAGTCATGCTCGGGTCCCATTCTGAGGGAACTTCCTCTCGTTGATCGATATTGACTCGGACTACGTTGTCTTGAGATCTCGAGGCTCTTCTGCCAATTTGGGAATTGGAGATCATGGAACGACGTTGTAAGCTTGCAAGGTCCTCGAAGGCCACTGTGGGAGAATCTTCTGCCTCTTCCGACATTAAGTATTGCCCATATGCCCCGGGTAGTCCAAGGTCTGCAGATGTGGACGAGGTCCTGTGGTTTATGATGAAGACTCGTCCCGGGGCCGACTTTCCTGAACCATTTGGCAGGTCGTATTCCTATCGTTGGAGGACCTTCAAGGAGAGATGATGAAGGTTCGTCAGCTCGTTCATCGGAGAAGAGCAAAGGTAAGGCCACTATGGACCCTTTACCTCCCGTGAGGTTGCAAAGTAAGAAGTGGCCTTCGCCGGATGAGGACCTTCAACGCGACCTTATTATCCCTTTGTTTTTTCTGGAGGGTTATGTCGACCCCTCGTATTACCGTGCTTTTGTGGGCGGTATTGTTAACCCCAGCGACCGTGAGCTTCTTGGCAGCTTTAGCGATGGAGCCTTGTGGGAAAAGTTCTGCAAGAGTATCTGCGATGTGATACCTAGTTTTCTACATTCCCTTTTAATATATTTTTATTTGTGGTCTTTTCACCGTCATTCAGCTTCTGACCTTTGTTACCTTCTTTCTTTGTATCTCATGGTGCTCAGAGGTGCTTTGGGCACATATAGGGCAAGTCCGACTGTCCTCACGACCGTCATCCATGAGTGTGATGCCCTCCGAGCTTCCTTTAAGAATGCTCGGGAATAGGTGACCCAATTGGAAAAGGCCTTGGAAGAAGCTCGTACACGCGCTGTTGAAGTAATAGAGTCTGCAGATCGAGACATGTGGGAACTAAAGAGTGCTCTTGAAGAGGCTATGGCCAATGCCAGCGCTAAGGCTAAGAAATGAGAAGAGAAAGCGAGATAGGCGACCCAGGCTCTGGAAGCGATCCCACCACTGTAGGAGGAGCGGGATCGATTGCTTCGCCAGGTCAAGGATATCAAGGTGGCGCACCGAGCTAGTCTTGCCTCTGCCCGCTTGGGTTTGACCAAGCCCTCGAGGAGCCACGTGGATTTAGCTTTCGAGCTTAAGGATCTAGTTTGAGTGGACTATAGGATGGCGCTATCGACTGCTAGGGCTCTTCCCGGTTTTCCCAAGACTTGGTTCACCCCGAGGTGGAGTTTTACTCCACAATCCTTTCTGCTCATCCTCCTCCTTCCTCTCAGAGGACGGAACCTGATGCCCCCACGGTGTGCATGGCCAACCCAAGCGATCTCTCAGAAGAGGAGCGTCAGAAATAGATCAAGGTAGGGAAACGTCATGTGAGGGAGTAGTGTTAGTTGGGCGTATGTAGGCTTTGTTTTGTTAGGATCTTCTTTGTAAGGGTCTAGTCCCCTCTGTTCTATTATGGCCGTTTTACTGCCTTGAATAAAATATTTCTTTTCAGCGTTTTGTTCTTCAAGTCGGTAGAATATTCAAAGTAGTTTTTATTTCTGATAGTATGTTTGCTTTACACGGGTATAATGGCTAAGTCAAAATACAAACATTCCACTGCGTGAACAAAATAGAGTCGCAGTCGAAGGTCGATCTCAAAGCTTCAAAAATAATACTTCTGAAGATTGAGACTGTTCTAGGCTCTAGTGTGTTCTCGGCCATTCATGTCTTTGAGCAACTAGGTAGCTGGCTCGAGGATCTTGGAGATCCGCTGCAATTTTGCTCTAATTTTCCAATATTTTGGAGGTTTCCACCCGTTTTAGAACGAGGTCCCCGACTTGAAAGGATCAGGGTCGGATCCGAGCGTTGTAGAATTTGGCCATTCATGCCTTGTAAACTCCGCGTGGGTGGTGGCTCAGATCCTTTTCTCCTCGAGTAAGTCTAGGGCCAAGGCGAGATAGGACTTCCTCGTATTCTTATACCCGTAGACTTTGTTTTACAACCTCCGTAGGGACCACCGAATCTGTCCCGTATACGAGGATATATGGGGTTTTTCCCGTAGCCGATCAGGGGGTTGTGCGGTACGCCAATAGGACTCCGGGGACTTCTTTGACTGAAACTGATCTAAGTGAGCCTTGATCATTTTCAGGAGGGTTCGGTTGGTTACCTCAACCTGGCCATTCCCCTATGGGTATCCTATGCACGTGAAGCGGTGCTTGATAACCCACTTATTACACCATTTCTCCACGAGGTTATTTTGAAATTGGAGCCCGTTATCGCTTACTAGTTGCTGAGGTACCCCAATGCGGCTGAAGATGTTTCTACAGAAGAAGTTTATTACGACTTGACTGGTGATCTTAGAGAGGGGCCCGGTGTCAACCCACTTGATAAAGTAATCCACATCAACTAGTAAGAACCTTTTCTGACCCTTGTCGGGAACTATGGCTCCCACCGATGTCTACTCCCCATCGGGCGAATGAACATGGTATGGTGTCAGGTTCCTACGAGATAGCAGGCTCATGTATCATGGGGGACATGCAACTGGCATTTCTGGCACTTCAGAGTGTACTCTTCACAATCGACCGCCATAGTCTGCCAATAGTACCCTTGCTTGATGATCTTGGCTGCCATGCTTCGTCCTCCGGAATGGTTGTCGCAACAACTTTCACAAATGCTTTTTAATAATGTGCTGGGCTTCTTCCTGGTTAACGCACCGGAAGGTCGAATAGGACCACGATCGTTGAAAGAGTACTCTGTTTGATATATGGTATCGGGCGGTCCGGCGGTACATAGCTTATTGCTTGGCCCGATAATTGGCAAATTTTCGTGATTATTAATGAACACAATAATTTCTGTCATCCAACTTTCCTCGACGGCCGCCACTATCTGGACCTCGTCATCTCTACTTTGCCTTTCTCCACAGTAAAGAACGTGATTATTCGGGTGCTGACAGGCTGAGCTTGGCTGGCTAGCTTAGACAAAGCATTGACATCTTGATTTTCCGAGCGAGGGATCTGCTTGATGGAGAACTATTGGAACGAGGGCGTTTCTGCGAGGACGGCTTCTAGGAACTCCTTCATATTCTCCTCCCGAGACTCATAGGCCCCATAGATCTTTTGTACCACGAGCTGGGAATCGTTGTGCACGAGTATTCTTCTTATCTCGGCCTATTGAGCCAACCACATTCCCAAGAGGAGTGCCTCATACACAGCCTCATTACTGGATACAGGATATTCCAGTCGGATGGCGAACTCCAATATAGTATCTGGCTATTATGGAGCTATTTTTCTGAAGATTATGTCCACCCCACTGTGGGTGTTGGTAGAGGACCCATGTATGTGGAGGTGCCACAGAGACTCCGATTCTTCTTCTTCAAGTTCCTCATACATTTCAATGATCAAGTTGGCAAGCACTTGGGCTTTTATTGCCGGTCGAGGGGCGTAGGTGATATCAAATTCCCCCCAACTCTATTGCCCACTTGATCATCCTTTCCGAGGTCTCAGGATTGTTGAGGATGGTGCAGAGTGGATGCTGCGTGAGCACAATGATTGGATGGGCCAAGAAGTAGGCTTAAATTTTTCGAACGGCAGAAACAAGTGCTAGCCTGACCTTTTCTATGAGCGAGTACCGGGTCTCAACATCTAGGAGGGTCTTGCTGACGATGTAGATGGGTAAGTGCTCCCTCCCTTCGACTCAGACCAGGACAACACTCACAGATTCTTGACCCACATTGAGGTAGAGGAAGAGCGTTTTCATGGGGGACGGGCTTTACTAGGAGATGTGGCTTGACTAGGTACCCTTTCAGGTCCTTGAAGACTTCCTTGCAGCGGCCGGTCCATTGGAAGTCCTTTACGTTTTTGAGGATCTTAAATAAAGGGCAAGCCTTGCTCTAAGGAGCGTGAGATACACCTGCTCAATGAGGCCATCCTTCTTGTAAGTTCTTGTACTTCTCGCACCATCTTTGGAGATTCCATATTGAGAATGGCTCCGGCCTTTTCTGGATTGACCTTGATCCCTTTTGGGGTGACCATATAACCTAGTAACTTCCCACCTCGGATGCCAAAAGAGCATTTTTGAGGGTTCACCTTCATGCCGAATCGGTCCATTATCTCGAAGGCTCGAGCAAGGTCCTGGGCGTGATCTTTTCTGCTTTGGCTCTTTACGATCATGTCATCTACGTATACCTCTATTGTATCCCCGATCAGTCTTTCAAACACGAGATTGACTAGCGTCTAGTATGTAGCCTCGACGTTCTTGAGCCCGAAGGGCATAACCATTTAGTAGAAGGTGCCTATATCTGTGATGAAGCTAGTGTTGTTCTGGTCGATGTTAGCCATTCAGATCTGATTATAATCTTGATCTCCATCCATGGTAGATAAGAGGGCGCATCCGGTGATTGAGTCGACCAGTTGATCGATACTTGGAAGCTGGTAGCAGTCCTTATGACATATACTATTAAGGTTGGTAAGTCCACACATATGCACTACCTGCTCTCTGACTTCAAGACAAGGACCACATTGGCTAGCAATTTCGGGTAGCGCACCTCTAAAATTTGGTAAAGGTCAAGCAGTCGTTGCACTTCAACACGGATTACTTGTTACGCTCCGGCCCCATGTTACATTTCCTCTGCTGGACGGGTTTGGCCGTGGGGTACGCGTTTAGTTCGTGTACACATATTTCTTGACCAATCATCCCATGTGGACCGTCTTTCCAAGTGAAGAGATGTTGAAACTACTTGAGCGTGGTCATAGTGGCCTCTTACACGTATTCTCCGATGTTGGTGCAGATCTTAACCGTTTTTCCCTCGGCGCTCCCTCCACCAGCTCTATCATTTTGAGTTCTTTCGCTGGCTGGACACGAACTTCCTTGGTTGGAGCCTTTTTGACCGGAGGCTCCTGGATCGGGGGTCGAGGATCGAGCGATAGGGCGTTCATATGACATTACCGAGCCTAAGTCTGATCTCCCTTAACTTCCTCTATCCCTGAGGGGGTAGGGAATTTGATTTTCAGACAGAGGGTAGAGGAGATCGCATCAAAGGCCCAAAGGGCTTGTCGTCGGCATATGGCGTTGTATGTTCGTGAGGGGGATTCTACCACCCAAAACTTAGTCGACTCGGTGTGGCTAGTTGCCCTCTCGCCCCAAGACATTGGGAATGTTATGAGCCCCACTGTCTGGCATTGCTCTCTGGAGAACCCCACAAGGGAAACTTCCATGGACTCTATCTGGTCTCGAAGAATGTCTAGGGCGAGATATGTGGGCGTGAAGATGACGTTGACCAAGCTTCTTGTGTCCACAAGGATTCTTTTAACTTCTATTCTGAGTATGGTAGCCATAATCCCCAGGGGATCATCACGAGGGCATATAATACCGAACATGTCATCAGGCTCGAAGGAAATGGTGGACTGATCCATGAGTCGGAAAGGGAGGACCTTCAACTTGCTATCAGCATTCCGAGCCTTTCACATATAGTTCTTATTTTCTTCTATAGATACATCTATTGCCCCTCATTTGATCATGTTGACAGTGCGACTGGTGGGAGTGTTATCGCGATAGGTTCGCGAGGGAGGAGGTAATCGCGCCTCTGTCTGAGGCAGATGCTCGCGACGCTTAGAGGTGTTGGAGCGTGGTTTCTTATTTTTGGGTTCTGTCTATCAGGCACATTTTCCTGCAAACGTCCCCCTATCTGGCATCACATACTTCTCTAGAAAGCCCAAGCCCAACAACCGACTGATCTTCTCTTGGAGGTGGTAACAATCTTTGGTCAGGTGTCCGTAGGCACAGTGATAGGTGCAGAACTTTCCTAAGTTTTTGTATCTGTGAGGGTTCTTTGGGGCCCGGGGCCACCTTGAGACACGTGCTTCACCCATGATGACCTTGACTTCCATGGGGTTACCATAATGGGAGGGGCGTTGGCTCCAAATTCTTCTTCACCTTTTCTTTCTTGCCTCCTTCTTTTTTTCTCCCTTTTCTCTTTCCCCTTTCATGTAGAGGGGGTCTGAGTTTTGTCGACTTCAGTGGCCTGTAGGGCTTTTCGCGTTTCTTCTAGATCCATGAAGGATTTCGCCTTTTGCATTAATTCCTCGAGGTCGTTAACCCGATTTCTCATGAGATAGGTGGAGAATTCTTCTTCCAAGAGTCCTCGTATCACAATGTCAGACAACATGTGAGGGTCGACGTGCAAGACATCAATGACCCCGCGGGAGAACCGTCTCATGTACTCCCTAAGGGGTTCGTCTAGCTTCTATCGTATGTTGAACAGATGCCCGTATGTCTTGGCAAAGACCCCGTTACACGCAAATTGTCTTACAAACATCTGGGTTAGATGTTCAAAGCTATGAATTGTTCCTGGTGATAGCTTGGCGAACAAGGATTATGCTAGACCAGTGAGGGTCGTCTAGAATATGCAGCACAGTGCATAGTCGGGTGGGGACACGAGGTCCATGCAGGCTAGATACTGGTTGATGCGGTCGTGGGATCTTGGTTGTTCCCCTCATCGGCGTAAGTCGAGAGTTCCGCCGACTTCATCCTAGGGAATAAGGGCATTGGCGATGTGGGGTGCGAATAGTGATCCCCTGTAAGCCAACCCCTCAGGTTTGAGATTGCTTCGGAGCTCTCACAGCTCTCTCTGAATTTATTCCATCATGTGGCTCAAGGGACCCTTTGGGGTTGGTGAGCGTTGGCACTGTGGTTCGGCAAAGTAACCTTCTTCTGGGACTTGGTAGTTCCAGGCTGCTTCCCTTCATTGAAGAGGGTATCGTGGCGCCCAAGTCTCGGGAGAGCGTCCACCAAAATGGCTGAATGCAAGTACAGTGGTCCCCTCCTCCGGTGAGGAGGAGGGACCACATACGTTCTGCTAGGCTCAAGGTCATTTTGATCTGTCCCTAAGCAGCGGAGCCAATCCTGGTCATGGCCACGACCCTCCTTCAAAGTGGGTCTTCTATTTCCATAAAATCTGGCAAACATGTTACGATACATGTCCCAGGGTACTTGCACGTAGCCCATTCTAGGTCTGGCTTCTTACTGCGCTTGCGATCCTTGCATTTAAGGTCCCAAAGCGTTTAGGTTAGAGGTTGAGCTGACTTGAGTCTGAGCGTCCTCCTCGTGAGGCGAGGGACTCTGCTGCATCTCGGTTTCAGTGTCATGATTCTCCATTGATTTAGGATCAGGAGATAGTCGGGATGATGCGCCTGCATGTGCTTTTCCTCTTCCCGTCTTTCTTTTTGCCATGCAATTTCTTCAAACTTTTCTTAGAGAACATATGACAGTCTCTCAGACGGTGCCATTTGGTGATGTAATATCGTCCAAGGCTCGTAAGGTTGGGAGAATTCGGGGATATATTCATTGAATATTGTTTAGAACGCCTATCTCGATGTTTGAGAAAAAGAAAGCAATTTTATTTTATCAAGGATTTCGAGTGAATTACAAGGGCGGTCATGTATGGATATACCTTTTTATTTTATAGAGAGTATTTTCAATATTTTGCTTAGTACAACAATGAGTGTAGTGGTGATAATGCACTTGCCCTTTTGATGCTGGATGGGGTGCTATTTATACAACTATCCTTGAGGTCTTTCGCCCAATGAGAGTCGTTCATCCTTCATAATTTTGGGTGGTGGCAATGGTCAATGGTGTAGGGAGCCTTCTGTGCCAATGGGGTCGTTTAGTACGAGGCACCCAATAGCGTGAGTTTGACTGAATTTTTCTGACTAAATAATAATTTATATCTGCTCCAATCGTCTGGTGGGATTTCCTGAGCCAATAAGGGTAAGTCGACCCTCCACCAATCGTTGTTCTGGACCGGTAAGATTCATCGCCTTCTGCCCCAATGGTAGTCTTGGACCAATGAGGCGTGGTATTTCTTCATAATGAAGGGTAGTTGGGAGCTGCCTTTATCCTAGGTAGTTGACACTTCATTTGAGTCGGGTCGTGCCATCGTTGTGCTTATTTCCAATCCGAGGGCAATATGACCCTCCGAGTCGCGTTTATTCTCATATGTTCCGAGAAGGTCTTGAGTCGTGTTTCTTCCGAGTAGTTATGTGGTTCTCTGAGTTGCTCCATCTCCGATCTGTTATATTAAGACCGTGGATGCGAGGTTTTCTTTCTTCGACCCTTCCTTGTTCACTCGTTCTCTTACTATTTTGTATTGTCCTCTTTTCTCAAAAGATATTTTGGCTAAGTGTTGTATGCCACCACCCGTGGTCCCTTTCTGCGGGTCCCATAAAACTCGACTGGCGGAGTTATCATTTGCAAACCCGTGGTGGGGGGCTCTCGTGGCTTCCTACGTGATGCCCTAGAATACGAGTAACTTTGGGCGGATTAGGTACAGCCTACCCGGGTCTTTTTGTCTGGACCGTATACCCTTATTGGGGCGTGAGTAGGTTGTGACCCGGGGGTGCCTTTTTCCTAGCACTAGGTCGTTTTGTGGGGTACCCGTTTTGCCTATTACCTAGGGCAGGACAAATTATGCATCATCAAATTCCTTCATCACATAAAACCCATGATATGCCCAATTGAGTCGGGGGTAATCTGAATCGGCATCAATCTAATGGTCCAAAATATATTCTGAACCTCTAGTGGGCTAGGAAACCTCAATTCGTTGATCAATTACCCAACAAACACCATGAAAAAACCCAGGGGTGGGGTGTTAACCCTCTGCTCGACCGTAGGTATCTTGATCTTGTAATTTCTTCCAATATGAAAGGTATCACGTATATGTGCCGGACTATGCTGCAAGCGCGAGACATAGGCGGTATACGGCATATTCGCCGGCTCAGCCTCGTCGGACTCCTTTAACTCCCTCTCCTCATTCGGGTCAACTCGCTATCAGTGCGATTATCGGCTAGTTCATAAGCAGGCTCACCACCTAGACCTTAATGGGTTCCATCACCCTCACTATCTTTGGACATATTGTCCCCACCCCCTCCTACGCGAGACGACGAAGCCTCATTGGCCTGATTCGCCTGTGGATCTTCGACTCTTTATTCCTTCACTAAGCCACTCGACTTGGCCCCCTAGTCATCACTCCAACCACTTCCAATGTCAATTGACAGATTAACACTCTGGTTTGATATTTTTTTTACAAAATGAAAAATAAAATAAAAAACAAAATTGATTATTCTAGATCGACTGTGCAACACGAACGGAAAACAATAAACGATTGTGAATAAAAACCCATAAAGCATAGCCAAACTACCTTTAGGGTGTACCGAATCGAGCTTACACACTTGACGAAAAATAAACACAACTGTAAGCAATACAAACATACGTCAGAGAAAGCACAAAAAAAAAATCTAAGTAAAATAGTCGAACAAAATAACTGTCGAACTGAATAAGTATCGAAAAAGAGATTTGATGCTTAGGGAATTATCAAACACCTACCAGTCCGATGCTCCTCAAATTAGCTTTCGGTTTGAACGCATATTGCAAATGAGTTTTTTTTTTCATTCAACCACACCCCTATATATAGAATTTGCCGGCAATACACGACATTAACTTCCAGTCCCATATAAGAACCGTTGAACCACCTAGGATTCGATACTCTTCATAACAATCAAATAACCCAAGATTTGACACTGTCCAAAATAATCGAAATCATATATTCGATCCTCTAAAAAAGGTTCGATGTTGAATACGATATACATCAAAAGGACCAGAATCACTGCCATACGACATATCAAGCATGTAGAGCATATTTTGAGCCAAATATTATCATTTGGCACTCGATCTTTCGGATTAAAACTCCCAAAATTACGGCTCAAAATTACGGCCCAAAATGATGATCCAAAATTAGTACAAAGCTCAATTAAACATTTGAAGAGGGATTCGAACACCCTTCTTGTAGTTTGAGAGAGATAATACCCTTCTGAGATTATGTGAATTCTTTGTAGGAGGACCTAAGGCCATGTAATTTGTATTTATATATGAAAAGAATATTACAAGAGGAGGTTTTGTTCTTAGTTTTCATATTTTGAAACTTGCTCTTACAACTTATCTTCGATCTCTATTTATAGGCCTGGTTCATTTTAATTAGGGGTTATCTACCTTTCATTTAGTAGGCCCGTGAATTACCTTTAATTCTACTACATGGTATATAGATTTGCATGCCCTCTTTAATGCGTTGCTACCGAGGCTTTCAATGTTCCCCACTTGCTCCATAATGTCAAATAGACGTTCACCAAGTGGTTGTATTTATTACATCGAATTTAGGTCATACCTTTTATCTTATGATATTGGTCCTCCGAGGCGCCTTCATATTGGCCTTACTCTTGGGTGATGGATGGCGATGGGGGAGTTTGCGAAGGCTTCTTTTATCACTCTTCCCTACGAGGCCCTTTTGCCTCTCGTATTACTAGAGGTCTTCGTTCATTCTTTTTCTAGGTTGGTGGTGCCCTTGTCGGCCTATGGTATTTTTATGTCTTATCAAGTTTTTAAATTTTTTCTCTAAATACCATTACTTGTGACTTACAAAAACTTGTAAACTTTAACTTTGAATTAAAAATTTTGGCTTTTTGAAAAGTGTATGCAAACACCACTTCAATAGGGAAGGAACAGTTGTAGTCCCTCACCAAGAGTAAACCCTGCCTGCTTAAGCTGTACTCTTTTAACTTTTTTTTCTTTTTTTCATGAATGCAATGCTTCATTTTACACCTAACATGTCAATGAACATTGACTTTTCTTTACCAAAAGTGTCAATGCACCTTAATAAAAACTAGTGGCATCTTACTAATGATGAGTACCTGAACAAATAAAGTTAGGTCAAGGTGAACAAAAGTCAAAAAGTGTATTTATTTATCATTTTTGACACAATTGGTCATGTAACTATCGGCAATATATTATCAATGTTGGTCGGTTACTTTTAATATATTGTTGTGAACCATCGCTAGAAAGCAAAGAATATATGTTTGAGATTAATTAGGTAATGATCATGCCTTCTTCATCATTTACATGGAGAAATAAAATAACGAAGCACTTAACCGAAAGGCTGAATTTGGAACTCTCTTTCAAATATTCTTTAATGAAAACAAGAGAAATACTTTTCCTTGATATACATATTTTGTTTGTGTTCACAGTTTCTCGCTCATTACATATAAATTGGTGGAACAGGTATACAGGCGGAGTTACATTGGTCACGGAGCAGCCATAGACCATATATAACATCGTTATACTGATCGGCCGTTAGCCAAAAATGAGGGTTATAGTGAAGTAACAAATATTTTTTATATCTCAATTTTATAGTTGCATATATATACTCATTAAATTAAAATCATATGCTTGAAAATAAATGTAAGGTTGTATGGAGGCCTACCTACTTCCATTCTCTTTTGTTCTCTTACTTTTGTTAACAATTAAAAACGACATTGATGTGAAAGATGTTAAATCTTTAGTGCTGTTAATTTCTCGTGACATGCTATTATTAATTTGTAAGTTAGACGAATATAACAAAAGTGAAATACATTCGCGTAATTTATGTATATCAATATTTAATACGCCCTTCAATATAATTTAGGTAAGATAGATATATTAAGAATCGAGATTGGAAGAAAAAGAGACAAGAATTGAAATTGTAGTTTATTTACAGTTATTATGATGATATATAAATGTAAAAATTCACTACTTTCAAATTTTATAAAAAAAAAAAAAAGTTTCTATGCGCGGGCGTGGATCCAATTCTAAGTATATGATGAGAAAAAGGGTTGCCAAAAGGCCTCTAAACTTCATTTATATTTTCACCAGCAATATGTACAAAATGCAATGAAAGGCCACTTGACCTTGTAAATCACCAGGGACACATTCCAACAAAGACATTATAGGATTGACAAGAGTCGACTACAAGAAATTATATATCAATGACACGCATCCTAACACAAAACCAAACCATATACATAAAATAGGCAACTATATGTTACACACCATTTGACCTAAACAACCATTATTCGGTCTTTCCTGAATCAGAATTTCTCCCATTTTGTTGAGACAACTACTGGCCCGGGATTAACCATGTCAGTAAAATTCCCCTGCTTTCCCTGTTCTTGATGCTTTTTATTGAGATTTACTGCCATTTGTTGCCCTGTAAATATTTTCTGTAATGGCACTTTGCCTAAGCCAGAATTTCTTATCTTCAGCAGATCAAGAGTTTCAATGTATTTTTGCACTCTTTTCACCTTCAAAATCAAATATTTAATTGAATAAAATATATATATATATTCCCATGATGCAACTTGAGATAAATGATGAAATAGTAGTGACTAGTGAGTGAGTTGTTTTAAATTAATTACCTGCATTCTTCGCTGTAATTTGACATCTCCATCAGCTGAAATCCCATCCAGCTTTATGAGTTGTGTCATCAACAACTCAGTCAAGCTCAACACAACTGTCTCCACAACTTTCTTGCCTCCATTTATTTCCAATTCAACTGATGCCACCTTTAATATTATATTAAAAATAGGGAAATTAAATTATAATTACATTTCACTCCCTGAGTATGTAGATTAATTAATTACAGAAAGAGAATTTTGTATGATCACCTGTTTTGCAAGCTTGTCAACTTCAAGCCTAATGGCTGCAATTTCTTTTGATGCCATGTCCATTTTGGCGTCCTTCCGAGATTCGAGGAGTCGTCTTTCCCTACCGAATTCATCTTCAATGAGAAGAATCTTGGATCCATCTTTGACACCAGCACTATCAAGAAATGCCTTTGAGTCTCTCTCCTTTTCTTTGAACATCAATTTCTGATCTTGTGGATTCAATCCAGTTACCCCTGCCACCATCTTCTTCAATTCACCTACGTACGCCATCAATAAAAATCAAACCTTTAAGACTTAACTATTACATTTCGCAATTGGGTCGATAAAAAAAGAAAGAAAGAAGAAAAGAATTTACCAAAGCTTGCTTGAGAACTAATGATGAGTTGGTGAGTTGATGAACCATATTTCACTTTGACTTTGATGTTTGGAACTGGATTTGATGAATTGTGATTGAAATCTGAATTTCTTTTTTGAACCAACATTCCACCAGGCCTCACCTCCCACGCAGCGGCCTCACGCGACGATACTCCGGCGGCATTAGTCTTCATTCTTCTTGACATGTACTCTTTATTATTATTATTATTATTATTATTACTCATACAAAATTCTTGTAAAAAAGTTTGATTTTATTTATATAAGTAGAGAAGAAATGGACAAGGGAAAAAGTTGTATAAGGAAGAAGGAAAGGCAAAGTGCTTGTCTGCTAAGCTAAGAACATAACCATTATTGAAGAAAGAACCAAATTCTGAACCCACTAACTACCAACTATGTCAGAGGTACGACCAGCAACAGGATTGGTATTGGTCTTAATGTATGCAAAATTTTGTGTTGAGATGGTCTTTCTAGGGAAGTTTCACAAAGGAATATATGTTGATAATAATATAAGTGTAAGAGAGAGGGAACATAACATAAACATTACATAGGAGCGGTTTTGTTTTTTGGGGAGGGGGGAAGAATATGTCTTGGTTGGGTTGTTGGTTATTCTTTTAATTTCTTTGCATTTTAATTTTTGTTGCGTTTGGTAGTGTAGTTATTATAATGATGGCCTACAGTGTAAATGTCACATAAATGGAGTGTGTTATAGGACAAAGTAATTTCATAATTTTCAATATTTCGCATTAAATAGGTTAATAACCTTTTGGCTTCTGTCACTGTTGGATTCTTTACTTGGATACGCTTTCTATCCATCATTATATGATTAAATATGTGTGCGCGCGCGACAGTTCATTCGGTTAAGAACATTATCTTACTATACACAATTTTTAAATATTAGAGGCATAAAGGCTAGTATTTAACTGTGAGGACCGTGTTATGATCCCTTTCTTCATTTAACACCCGTGATTGGGTATTTCACGGGTAATGTATATATGTAAGAATTTTCTTGTGCATGGATTCTGAAAGCTTAATCAAAATCTTCCATTAAAGCAACAAAACGAATTTACAGATAGAAGATAGAGGTTTGTTGGAGAAGACGGCTAGGGTTCGTCTCTCATTATCTAAAGTGAAGAGCAAGAATTACTAATTTATATCTGAGCCAAAAACCTATTGTTAACGGGTTTGGAATTATTCCCTATTTAACGGAAGATATTTATTTTGGGTTGGAACGCCCTGTCCGTGATTCAGAAACAACGATAGGTGGAAATGATAATAAGAATTGCAAGAATATTCCCTTCATTTATTTACTGAACTTTTCCTCCTCTTCTCACTGTATATATGAGTATCAAGTTGAATTAAGTTAAGCTAAGTTATCTTTCTTCTATTGATCACCTCCCGTTATATAGACTTTGGTAAGGGCATGTGTCATTGTGCATGTACTTTGGTAAAGACAGGTGTCGTTACATTGGTACAGGTGTAAAAATTAGGATAAGGTTTATCTCTTATCTTCTAGGCGCTGACTAGATTAATCTTTGTGTCTTCCGATAGCTCCGAGGACCTCTGATGTACGGTTGTTTTGGTAGAGCTATTCTTCTGAGGGGCTTCCGAGGGGTTTTATTTCTCTTTCTTGACTCGGGTCCATTCTTCAACAATCAGGAGTGATCTCTAAGGGTGTAATGTGATCTCCGAGGGCGTGGTATGATTTCCGAGGGCTTGATTTGGTCTACGAGGGCTGCATTTGATTTTCGAGGGCTGTATTTGCTCTGTTTGAAGTGAGATTTTTCCGTCTGAGTTCTCGGAATATATTGACTGGGTGCTCTTTTATTCATTTCTTGTTTTTCTCCGAAAATGGGTCCTCGGATGATAGTCCGAGTGTAGTTTTCTTCGAGGAGTGTTCAGCAAGGAAGTTTTCTTGTAAGTTCATGGGACTCGGGGTCCATTGTGGTCCCTCTTGGCGCATTGGTGGATATCGGAGTCACGCGGATCCATCGGGGTTTGCTCTTTTTCCGATGCCGCGTTGATATCTGTTTTTCACTCACCATTTGACTTTCCGAGGGACGCTTATGTTCCTCCTCGTGTGCTCTTCTAAACCTTTTTAGGTCAGTGACCGAAAGGTGGGGCAACCTCCGAGGGGTTCTCCTTATTAGGAGTGGGTACATCTCATCGGAAGTACTCGTGACAATTGTATTGTCCATGTATTATTTTTTCCGAGTAGGATTAATCTTCTTTGCTTCCCTTTTTTTATTTTTATGGTTAACACTAGCCCCCCCAAATTTCGATTGCCTTCGTAGAGACAAGCGAAATTTTAATCATCGTCCTCAGTGAGGCGAGGGGTTAGTTCTTGTTTTGGTCTTCCCTATATCATTATTATTATTATTATTATTATTATTATTATTATTATTTTATATATATTTTTCCGAGGGAATATGCATTAATTTCAAAAACGGATTATATAGAACTTACCTTATTGCCCTTGGGGGTACTGCCCTCACACACGCGGAGGTTTCGGAGCATGGGTTGCAAATAGCTGTTGATTGGCTTCAAACTTCAAAATATCTGACCGTTGGTAACGGTCAGATATGTAACGGCGTGGCGGACGCGGGGCATACGTGGAGCTTTAAATATGCTCCACGTATGGGAATTTTGTGACCGTTTGTTCTTTACACTCCTATAAATAGGAGAACTGTTCATTCTCTTCTTCATTCTCTCAATTCTAATTTACGATATCTTTCTCTCAAAGCGACAATTTCCTTCCTCAATTTCTGTTCTTCGTCTTTTGCACTTCAAATTCCCAACAGCCTTACTCTTTCCTTTTCCCCTTTTCAAAAATATTCCTCTTTTGTTATTATCCATGGCTTCCTCTACTAATACTGATCCTATTGCCGCCGCCACCTCTTCTGAAGTCACCGCTCCGATCGATTCTTCCGTGAATGTGAGGAGTATTCCGGTGGGGGTTGTTACTCGTAAACGTAGAGGTGAGATAGTTGCTGCTGCTGAGGGCGGCGCCACTTCTTCCAAGAAAGCTAGGGTTTCCAAATCGAAGAAGCCGCCTATTCGGACTTTCGCCAAGGTGGAGAGGGTTCCTAGCATTGTCACTCAGGAGCAGGTGTCTGATCTGTTCACTTCAACCGGGGCCTTTCAAAAGAACATGGTGTTCCGAATCCCGACGAAGGATGAAAGAGCATGTTATCCTCCTCCGGGTATGTTGACGGTGTTTTTTGCCCAGGTGAAGTACGGGTGGCGGTCGTTCATGCCGCCTTTTTTCTGTGAGCTTTTCAAGGCTTGCAATATTTGCCCGAGTCAAATGGTGCCGAATGGGTTTGCCGCTCTTTGCATTTATGTTTTTTGGTGCCAGTTGAATGGACTAGAGTGTGGGGTGGACCACTTTCTCTCGATTTTTGATGTGGCGGTGGCACCCGGGGGGTATCCCTTCTATAATGTTCGCCATCGGGACAACTCGGGGAATTCCACAAAGAGGATTCTAGGTGCCGCGATCACTTCACATAGCGTCTGGAAGAATAGATACTTCTTCGTGGGGCCCGTTAACGGTGAGTGGGATATACCCTTCGACTGGAGAGAGGGTACTATTCCCGTGCATGCTTTGGACCAAGAGGTGGTTTTATCTCCTATAATTTCCCAACACAAGTTGATGGAGTCAGAGGATTTCACGATGTTATTTGAGACCTCCGGGCTTCATCACATGGTTTTTACCGACGACGCAGTGGAAAGGCCCTTGTCTCTGTTTCCCGATGCGAGGAATCTCTTTCGTAAGTCCCTTTATTTTTTCTTTTATTCTTTCTCCGAGTATAGCAGTAAATTATACTTATATATGTTGTCTTTGGGGTGATGCAGAGGAGGTCATGGCGAACTACTATTTGCAGTCGAGTCCGAGGGAGCCTACTCCGAGTGGTGCTTCTGAGGTACCAGAGGAGGGTGATCACGAGGAGGATGAGGTTAACGCTCCTGAGGGCGAGCATATGGGTTCAGAGAAAGGTGGAGTTCATGAGGACCATTCTCTTTTGTATATGGATATGACGGGGGTTATCAGGAGCGCTGTTCCCTTGCGTCAAGTAGCTCCTGCTTCTTGGGATTTGGCCTTGGTACCCGTTTCTAGATCAGAGACGGGGGATTTGGCTGCCTCTGGATCTGATATAGGAACTTCTCCAAGAGTTTCCGAGGAGGGGATCTTTCCGAGGGTTACCGAGGAAGAATCTGTTCAGAAGGTTACTGAAGTAATAGATTTGTCTTCTGAGGATCCTTCTCCTACGCCTCCGATAGTTCCCGAATCTGCTCCTCGTGGTAAGTTCTTATGAGTTTTTAACGAAATTTTCGTATCCTTCCTGTAAGGTTTACTCATGTGCTGATGCTTTCCTTCTTGATGCAGGGACTGTAGACAAAGGCAAAGCTCCGATGGTGGAAGAGCCCTCTTTGTACGGTAAGCATTCTTCACTTGTCTTCTATTAATAATTTTTTCTAGTTTCATTCTCTTTTTTTACACACGGATATTGTCTTTTGTAGAGGAAGATTTCTTGGCACAGTTCAGCGTTCCAGGGCAGGAAGCTTTACGAGGGGATTCCGAGGACACTCAAGGGGAGTTCGACCCTTCGTCCGATGACCAGGACGTGAAAGAGGGGATTCTGATTTCGCTGCTGAAGGAGGCGAGTCCGTTCGCTGGTGCTGGTGGTTCTCGGGCTATATTTACCAATTCGGAGGTGATAACACCAGCGCCGGAGATTACCCCTCCGAGGGGGAATGTTCCAATGACCATGTCTTCGAGGGGTCACAATTTTGAGATGCCCATACCTCCTGGGGGGCCGGAGGGGCAGTTCTCGTCTCGGACCGTGGGGGAGGCTTATCAGGACATTCTTCAGTTTTTTGCCTCCTTCAGTTCAACATCTGCCGAGGGGTACCAATTTTTATATACCAGTCTTAACTGGTTGGGGCTCCTGGTGAGTTTCTTTATACCTTTTCCTTTTTCCTTTTCTAGAATTGTAACTTTTATTCGCAATAACTTCTTTTTGTGTTTACTCTCTGTAGATTGGGAAGACTCGGGAAGCAGTTACTGCGGTAGAGGAACGTGGTTTGAAAGATGTGAAGGAATTGGATGCCCTCCGAGAGATGTTGACACCTCTTCTGGTCTGGGACAAGGAGAGTCGGATGAGGGAAGAATTTCTTCTAACAAAGATCTCCGACTACGAGTTCGTTCTTCGAGAGGCGGAGAAGGCGAATGAGGGTTTACATCATCAGTTAAGTGCTGCATAGTCTGCTTACAAGAAAATGGAGGCATCCGAGAAGGCTGCAATGGCCAAAATAGCTCTTTTGGAGAAGGAAAGGGAGGAGTCCGAGGGGGTCCTTAAGGCCCGTGTTGCTGCTTTCGAGAAGATGGTGTTGGAGGGTGGTGAAAGGGAGAGAAGTCTCGAGGAGACGTTGGGCCAAGTCACTGATAGAGCTGAGTCAGCCGAGGGGAAGTTATCAAGCTTTCTTTCTCCCGAGGAGGTGCAGGCTAAGATTGATGCAGCAGTTCAATTTGCTCAACGGGAGATCTCTAGGCAGCACTCGGGAGTTTCCGAGACACCTTCTCATGAGCTTCTGACAGGCCATCTTCTGTGGGGCTACTTGGAATGTGCTAGGTTGGCTAAGTCCTTACTGCGGTCGGAGGTGGATTTTTCCAAGTCTTTCGATCTTCGTAGGTTGAAGAGGCCAACTCCCGATGACTGCCATTACTTTGTAGGGAGATTCGGGAGTTTATTGTCCTCCAAGGATTCTCCTCTGACATCTCCGATGCGCTCCTCTAGTAGTCCAGGTCCGAGGGCTAGCGGTTCCAGGGGGATATTCTCACCGATTTCCCGTCTTGCCCCTCTAAGTACTTCTGCTGAGGCCACGACCCCTACACATCCTTCTACCACGGGGGCATAATCTACTCATTGTACTTTTATCTTCTTACTTTTAATAAATATTTCTTGTAAATACTATCCTTTCCGAGGGCTTTTCGGCTTTTGAATGAACACTTATCTTTCCGCCTTTCACTTCTCTACCTCTGGTCTTTATTGTTAATATTTAATTAATGAGGATAATGATAAACCACTTAAGGTTACTGACTAGGCTTATCTCCTAAGTAGGAGGTGTTGCCTTGCATGGCAATGTAAGACATGTGTCACTTTTGATTAAGAAAATTTCTCGACATGTGTCCCCTACTTTATGCAATATGAATCTAACCCTCTTTTTTTAATCACGAAATAAAGAGTATATATGTATTTAGGCTATATACTAACCTTATGATCATAACTTTATAATCATAACTAGTCTGTGATTTTCTTTCAAGTTTGTCAATAGCTGTGAGCACGAGGATAATACTTACCGAAAAGATGTTGCCTCCTTACTATAGAAGAAGTGGTTCAGTTTCATCTTGTGGTTCCTCTCGGGACACCTCTCGGAGTCCTTCTAGATCATCACAGATTCCTCCTATTTCCCGTGAGAATTCTTCTCCGAGGGATAATTTATCCGAAAACCAAGCGGCACTTGGCGCTAGTTCCTCTTTGGGAGTAGCTCGTAGGCTTTCATCTACAAATTCACGTAGAGTAAATCATATCAGGGAAATATTTATGGGCAGGGAACCATATCCTTTGGCAGATGAGTCTTCAGAATTTGATTTGATTCCTCTTAATCCGTCCAGATTGATAGGTAGGGGACGTGTAGGATCCACTACGAGTACGGAGTGTGAGAACTCGGTAAGATCTCTTTTCACTGGTTATAACCTGGATTTCGAAGAATATGACATGATAGTGCCTTCCTCGGGTCAGAGAGCTTATGCGCCTCCCTCGGGTTATCTGACTATTTATAACGAACAAATGCGTTGTGGGTTACAGACGTTTTTCCACCCCTTTTTTCAAATACTCTTTCGGTACTGGCAGGTATGTCCGAGTCAGTTAACACCAAGTTCCTATAGTCATTTGGTGGGATATGTTCTGCGTTGTGAGCTTTTAAATCTTCCAATGTCCCCTTATCGGGTGGGAACAATATTTGCCCTTCGACCTTGTTCAGAGGGAACTCCCTTTTTTAGCCTGACCTATCGGGATAAAAAAAATACCTTCACTCGTGTATCCAATATCCACTCTTGTAGAGGGGATTGGAGGCGGAGATTTTTCTTTGTCCGTCCGAGAGGTCAATCAGCCAAGTCATGGGGGGTGCCCATCCGATGGGGTCTGGGATATATTGCCCCCAACATCGAAACACAAGGGCGGGTGAGGGAGGTATTGCTTCACTCGGGACTTTTTTCTGGTTCCTATGACATATCCGGGCTGCTGGATTTCCCCGAGGCCCTGATTTTAGCGGGTTTACAATAGGGGGTGGAGGGGTGTACCCCTATCTCTCGTCCTCTTCACAGTAACTTTTATTTCCGTAAGTTTTACTGATCATTCTTTAACTTGTAAATTTTCTGGGTGTCCTCGGACTGTTTGCATACTGATATTTTTTGCAGGAGCGGAGATGGGAGCATTTTCCCTCGGATCTTCTAATGACGTTTTTCTGGGGCGGGCGTTGCATGGTAGTCCCGGGATGCCGGAGGTTGGTGATTCTGATCCACTCGTGAATGAGGCAATGGTTGATATTTCCTCGGAGGAGGAGGAACCTGTGGCAGCCCCCCAGTAAGCTTTATAATTCCTCCCGGAGTGTCAGATCCGATAGCGGCTCTCTCCCAGACGGACTTTCACATGAATCCAATAGTGTCACAGCCTTTTCCTCGTAATTCTGCCGTGGTGAATGTATTAGAGGAGTATCTTCTCTCTCCTGGCGCAGAGGACTTGCAGCCCCTAGAAGATGTCCCTGATCGTGTTCCGGTACCGCCGCCCGAGGGGAACCCTTCCCTTGAGAGATCTTTTTCCCCCGGAGATAATCAGGATGTTTCTCCTCTCGGATCAGCGGTGGGATTTTGCCGAAACTTCCTTAGCGGTTTATTGAACGTGACAGATTGTGGGCTGATGAAAACCCTTTCGGTATCCGTTCTTCAGGATTTAGCTTGTAAAGACTTGTGTGAGGTATTTATTCATTTTATTTAATACTAACATGTCGCCCTGTCTGATGCAATTTGCTTTGTTCTTGAGCAGATTTATATGGTGCTAGATGCTCTCGGATCTTACGGAAGCTCTTCTTCGGATCCTGGTTTAGTATATCGTCGCTGGGACGAGTTAGAGCAAGGTCTCTTAGAGGCTCAAGTGGAGATAACCCAGTTGAAGGAAGTTCACGAGTCCGCTCAGGAGACTCACATCAATACGTTACAATCCGAGAAGGATAAGGCGTGGGAATTGGAGTGCCAATTAGTGCTTGAAAGAGCACGTGTACTAAATTCAGAAAGGAGAATTGAGGAGTTACGTGGCCACATGCGGTCCTCGGAGGAGCAATTGGTACTAGGGATAACTCGCACTCATGCGGTGGCAGTGGTTATGGCTCAAGTCCAGGCCGTGTTGTAAGTGGTGGGTCCATCCAACCTTCGTGAGTCTCTTCAGGGTGAGATGCGTGATTTAGTGCATATAGGCTATCGGTTGTGCCAAGATGCTGTACAAGCTTTGCCAGAGTTTCCCTCGGGCTTACTCATTCCGGAACTTAACATTCGTCAGATCTCCGAGGGGTTCCCTTCTTCACCCATTAGGGATTCTGCAGTTCCGACTGTGTTCATTGACGACCCAGTCTCTCTTTTCGAGGAGCAGCGCCGACGACTTATTCGAGAAGGAAAGCGTCCCATGGGAGGGGCTTAACTTGTAGATGAATATTATATAGTTTAGTTCATAATACAGAGGGTTTTTGGTGTTATCGGGTTGTCAAGATGACTCATATGTAGAGTCATCATTTTGTCGGACAACTCTAACTTCTTTTGTACTATAGCCCCTCGTATATGAACAAACTTTTTTATTCATGCATGATTATTACATTAAGCATAGTACTTTCTAAGGTTGATTGAGTTCCAAGTGTTGTGAAGTATTGCCCCCTCGGAATTGGTCAAAAGATAGGTTGCGGGTCCCACAATTTTTGCTATTTTATAGGGCCCTTCCCACCGAGGATCCAACTTGCCCACATTCTTGGAGGCCCCCACTCGTTTCATCACTAAATCTCCAACTTGAAAATTTCGGGGTTTTACCTTGTTATTATAGTATCGTGACATCCAGGCCTTGCATTCTTCCACTCGGAGGGCCACTCGGGTTCTCTTTTCTTCAAGAAGGTCAAGGGCGAGGGCTAGATTTGAGCCATTGGCCACTTCCTCATATTCCCTGACTCGCCAACTTTCTATGGAGACCTCCGAGGGCAAGACGGCTTCACATCCGTAGGATAGACTGAAAGGAGTTTCACCCGTAGCGACACTTTGCGTGGTCCGATAGGCCCATAGTATCCCGGGTACTTCCTCAACCCACTTAGTTTTGTGCCAATCAAGTCGGGCCTTCATGTTTTTCAAAAGGGTTCTGTAGGTCCTTTCTACTTGGCTGTTTGCTTGAGGATATCCCACTGAAGCAAAGCGGTGTTTTATTTCCCAATGATCGCACCACTTTTGTAACCCTTGGTCCGTAAATTGCAGACCGTTATCACTTACCAGGCTCCGAGGGACACCAAAGCGACAAATGATACTTCTCCAAAGGAAATTGATAACGTCCCCTGCGGTTACCCTAGCTAGGGGTTCCGCTTCCACCCATTTGGTGAAGTAGTCAACGGCTACTAGCAGAAATTTCTTTTGACCGGCATCAGGGATGAGGGGTCCAAGTATATCAATGCCCCACTTGGAGAATGGGCAAGGAGTCAGATGGGGTTCCCAAGGAGCTGCTGGTTGATGGACCCGAGGGGCGTAAGCTTGGCATGGTTTACACCTTTCGGCGTGGCTTTTTCTATCTTTAGCCATCGTGGGCCAGTAGTAGCCTTGTCGAATCAAGCGTCCGACCATGCTTTCGCCGCTAGTATGACTTCCACATACCCCCTCGTGAGTTTCTGCTAAAGCTAGTTGGGCCTCCTCTTCATTAAGGCATCGAGCATGGGGACACGAGTATGTTCTTCAGAAAAGTATCCCGTCTTTGAGGAAGTATCGAAGAGTTTTTCTGAACATCGTTAGCTGAATATTCTTATCCGAGGAGTATCCCTCGGGATTCTGTAAATAGGCCTTGAAAGGAGTTACCCAGCTAGATAAGGGATCTGAGATGGTATTCACCTCTCTGCCTTCACTTTTTTTAGACTCATTGACATGAAGTAGAGTAATCCTCCGAGTGTGTACGGCGGCTGTTTGAGTAGCCATTTTGGATAAAGCGTCCGCCTCTTGGTTTTCTTTTCGGGGAATTTGAACTATATCATATTCCTCAAACCATTCGGACCTTTGACGAACAACTCGGAGGTACTCTTGCATTCTTTCTTCTTTTGCTTCATATGATCCCTTGACTTGCTGGACAATCAATTGAGAATCACTATGGAGGAGTACTCTCTTTATTCCCCCTTCCTTTGCTAGTCTCATGCCAATAAGGAGAGCTTCATACTCAGCTTCATTATTAGAGAGGGGA
Organism: Linaria vulgaris; assembly: GCA_948329865.1. Taxonomy (NCBI): domain Eukaryota; kingdom Viridiplantae; phylum Streptophyta; class Magnoliopsida; order Lamiales; family Plantaginaceae; genus Linaria; species Linaria vulgaris. Next base: position 52,779,013 of record OX415249.1, on the reverse strand, counting down.
TAATCTATTCTGATTGCGAAATGGAGCCTTTCTTCCTCTCCTTCTTGATTCACAAAGACAATTCCTGCCCCCCCCATGCGTACTCACTGAGGATCCATCTACATATATGTGCCATAGCGGTTCCTTCTCCTCTGACCCAATGCCCGTAAGCTCCATTACAAAGTCCGTCAGGACTTGTGCCTTGATGGAAGGTCTCGGAGCATAGGAAATATCATACTCGGTGAGCTCCACCGCCCATTTTATTAGCCTCCCTGACGATTCAGGCTTATTAAGAATTGCCCTTAAGGGGTGCTTTGTTAGCACTGTAATCGGATGGGAGAGAAAGTAGGGGCGTAGCTTGCAGGATGTAGTAACCAGTGCTAGGACGAGTTTTTCAGTTAAGGTATATCTGGTTTCGGCTCCGATGAGGGTTTTGCTGACGTAATATATCGGGCGATGTTCTCCGTCTTGTTCTTTGACTAAAACAGTGCTAATAGCTTCTTCTCCAAACGACAGATACAGAAATAACTCTTCTTGAGGTAAAGGTTTTACCAACAAGGGTGGTTTCAACATGTACCTTTTTAGTTCTCCGAGGGCTTCTTCGCACTGGGGGGTCCACTGAAATTCCTTGATGTTTCGAAGTATCTTGAAGAAGGGAAGTTCTTTTTCTGCGGACTTGGAGACAAACCGACTCAACGAGGCCATTCTACCAGTTAACTTTTGGACATCTTTCACCGTCCTCGGGGTGGGTAGCCCCATGATGGCCTCTGCTTTCTCGGGGTTTACTTCTATCCCCTTCTCCGTAACCATAAATCCCAAAAATTTTCCTCCTCGGATACCAAAAGAACACTTCCTAGGGTTAACCTTCATGCCAAAATTGTTCATGATGACCAACGCTTTCCGTAGGTCCTCGGGATGCTCTTCGGCAGTATTACTTTTAACTACAGTGTCATCCACGTAAACCTCTACTAATTTTCCGATAAGTCCTGCGAACATAAGACTTACTAACCTTTGATAAGTAGCTCCGACATTTTTCAGCCCGTAGGGCATGACTAGATAGCAAAATGTGCCTGCATCCGTAATGAAGCTAGTTTTATCTTGGTCAATTGCTGCCATCGGGATTTGGTTATACCCTTGGTCTCCGTCTAGAGTTGATAGCAACGCACATCCCGTGGTAGAATCCACTAACTGATCTATGCTCGGTAAAGGATAACAATCCTTTGGGCATGCATCATTGAGGTTAGTAAAGTCAACACACATTTGCCATCTTCCTCCATGTTTGGGAACTAGCACAATATTAGCTAACCATTCTGGGTAGATGACCTCCCGAATTTGTTTCAAACTGAGAAGGCGTTGTATTTCCGAGCGGATGATCTTGTTACGTTCGGGTCCCATTTTCCTTTTCTTTTGCTGAACAGGTTTAGCCTCGGGCTTCAAATTAAGGAAGTGTTGGCATACTTTGCTGCTGATTCGCCCGAGCGGTCCCCCTTCCCATGCAAAGAGGTGGTGGAATTGTTTGAGGAGGGAAATCAGTTGATCTTCTATTGCTGGGGTCATGTGAGTGCCCATTTTGATCACCTTCTCGGGGTTTCCCTCTACCAATTCCACCATCTTTAATTCTTCCACAGGTTGGACTCGTGTTTCCTCGGTTTTACGTTTTTTGTTATTTCCGAGTGAGGGCCCGTCATCTTCCGAGGGGATGGCATTCATGCAGCATTCTCTAGCTTTAGATTGACTTCCCCAGACTTCTCCAATTCCTGAAGAAGTGGGGAATTTCACTTTAAGATGTAAAGTAGAGGGAATAGCTTCAAAGGCTCGAATGGATGGTCTTCCACAGATGACATTGTATGCCCGTGAAGAAGCTTTCACTATCCAAAACCTGATGGGTTCTGTCCTTCGAAGAGCTCCCTTTCCCCATGACATTGGAAGAGTCACAGTTCCAAGGGTCTGGCAGGCTTCCCCAGAGAATCCTACCAAGGGGACTTCAGCGGTTTCTAAACTTTCTTGTTTTAGCCTCATAGCAAAGATAGGTAGGTAAGAAGAGCACGTCCACAGAGCAGCCCATATCTATGAGAATCCGTTGGATTTCATACCCGTAGATGATGGCGGAAATAACCAATGGGTCTTCGTGAGGGTATAGTATGTCTGCGAGATCTTCGTGTCCGAAGGTAATGCTAGGCAGCTTTGATCATTGGACAGAGCAGACAGGTAATCCTTGCTCTGCTCGTCGGGCTTCTTTCAGATATTTCTTCTTTTTACCTTGAGGTGTCATTGAAATTTCACCTCCCTCAATCATGTTGATGGTTCTCCCTGTTGGGGGATTGTTTTTATAAGAGTCAGGTGGAGGAGGCAGACTCCGATACCCTGTTGTCTTCTCTCGTGAATTCTGCTGACGATCTTTGGTTCGCTCTTGGGGTCGTAGGCGTCCAACTGTCCCCTCTCGTGACTTCCGACTAGGCGTCCTTTCTTCCTCTTCTCGTTCCTCCTCCTCTCTTCGTGACCTCTTCCAAACATTTGCCTTAGGTTCCTCGAGATTATTTTCCTTGAGGTAATTCTTCAAGTATCCTATCTCTAGGAGACGAAGCACTTCTCTACGAAGGGTAGTACATTCTTCCGTTGTGTGCCCGTAAGTTTTATGGTACTTACAATATTTTCCGGTGTCCTTATCTTGGTTAGGAAATTTAGCCGGCCTGGGCCAGTGCAGCTCGTTGCTACCCCTCATTATATTGAGTACTTCCGGGGGAGTGACAGTCATCGGAGGTAAGTGTACGGGTCGGAGGAATTTCTTAACCACTCTGCCCTCATCCTTGCGCTGAGGAGGTTTTCCTTCCTTATTCTTTTCTTTGGTCTTTGCCTCTTTCTCGGCGCGCTCTAAGTGTTCATTATCCTCCTGCTCCATTTTCTTCTTTGTTCCTTCGGCCTCTTCCATCAGGATGTGGACTTCCGCCTTTTGCATAAGCTCATTCATGTCCGTGATACGATTTCCCATAAGGTATCTAAAGAAGTCCCCCGTTCGGAGTCCTTGAGTTAATATGTCCGCCATGATGGTCGGGCTAACGTTGGGAACATCTAGCGCTTCGTCCGTGAAGCACTTTATATACTCTCGTAAGGGCTCATCCTTTTTCTGCTTAATAGTGAAAAGGTGTGTGGCGGATTTGGGGTACCTTCGATTGCAGGCGAATTGTCGTACGAACAAATGAGCTAACCGGTCAAAACTCGTAATGGAACAAGGTGGAAGGTGAGTGAACCATGCTTGGGCCTGCCCTCCGAGGGTAACAGGAAATACGCGGCATAACACATGATCAGGGGCGGAAGATAGGTCCATTCCAGCCAGATATTGATGGATGTGATCCTGCGGATCCCTTCCGTCAGCTTCACCGGTATATAACGGGATATTGATGGGCCGCATTCCCGAGGGGATAGAAGCTAAAGCAATTTCGGGGATGAAATGAGAGGTCTTGAACGTGGGATCCTCCTCAGGGGCCATGGTCTTCTTGAGGACGCCCAATTCTTTTCGTAAATCATCCATCATCCCCCATAGGGAGTGTTCAACCTCTCCCCGATACTCCGAGGGGCGAGAAATTTCTCCCAGACCCCTTTCGGGAGTTCTTTCATAACATACATACCTTTGTGACGTTTGTCGGGGTTCCTGTTGCCCAGGAATTGAATTTGGGTTCCACGCCGTCCGGGGTGCGTCTCCTTCCGAAGGGAAATTCCTGTCCTCGGGGGGTACAAAGGACATGTTTCCGAGATGTTCACCCCTCCGGGGTGTTCGTGTAGCATTTATAAGTCTTTCATAGACAGATCGGGGAATATTAATAAAATCTCTTGTACCTGATTCATAATTGGACAAGGTTTCTTCCGAGTCGCTGTAAGGAATTGGAAAGTTTTCGCTCTCGAAAAGATCATCCATCCTAGTCGACGTCTGCTGAGTTTTCTCGAAGACAGATACTATGGCGTTCCCACAGACGGCGCCACTTTGTTAACGGGTTTGGAATTATTCCCTATTTAACGGAAGATATTTATTTTGGGTTGGAACGCCCTGTCCGTGATTCAGAAACAACGATAGGTGGAAATGATAATAAGAATTGCAAGAATATTCCCTTCATTTATTTACTGAACTTTTCCTCCTCTTCTCACTGTATATATGAGTATCAAGTTGAATTAAGTTAAGCTAAGTTATCTTTCTTCTATTGATCACCTCCCGTTATATAGACTTTGGTAAGGGCAGGTGTCATTGTGCATGTACTTTGGTAAAGACAGGTGTCGTTACATTGGTACAGGTGTAAAAATTAGGATAAGGTTTATCTCTTATCTACTAGGCGCTGACTAGATTAATCTTTGTGTCTTCCGATAGCTCCGAGGACCTCTGATGTACGGTTGTTTTGGTAGAGCTATTCTTCCGAGGGGCTTCCGAGGGGTTTTATTTCTCTTTCTTGACTCGGGTCCATTCTTCAACTATTAGGAGTGATCTCTAAGGGTGTAATGTGATCTCCGAGGGCGTGGTATGATTTCCGAGGGCTTGATTTGGTCTCCGAGGGCTGCATTTGATTTCCGAGGGCTGTATTTGCTCTGTTTGAAGTGAGATTTTTCCGTCTGAGTTCTCGAAATATATTGACTGGGTGCTCTTTTATTCATTTCTTGTTTTTCTCCGAAAAATGGGTCCTCGGATGATAGTCCGAGTGTAGTTTTCTTCGAGGAGTGTTCAGCAAGGAAGTTTTCTTGTAAGTTCATGGGACTCGGGGTCCATTGTGGTCCCTCTTGGCGCATTGGTGGATATCGGAGTCACGCGGATCCATCGGGGTTTGCTCTTTTTCCGATGCGGCGTTGATATCTGTTTTTCACTCACCATTTGACTTTCCAAGGGACGCTTATGTTCCTCCTCGTGTGCTCTTCTAAACATTTTTAGGTCAGTGACCGAAAGGTGGGGCAACCTCCGAGGGGTTCTCCTTATTAGGAGTGGGTACATCTCATCGGAAGTACTCGTGACAATTGTATTGTCCATGTATTGTTTTTTCCGAGTAGGATTAATCTTCTTTGCTTCCCTTTTTTATTTTTATGGTTAACACCTATTTATACTATGGTAACATAATAAGAGAGAAATAAATAAAGGACTAAAAATGCAAAAAGACAACTAACAATTACAAAGGTGCGTATAAGCTTAGGCTAATACCCCTGCAAGAGGGACATGAATATTATGAAGGCGCATCTTGGACATAAGGCGAGTGAAGGGAAGAAAGCCCAACGGCTTCATGAAAATGTCAGCAAGCTGATGTTCATTAGAAACGTGAAGAACTTTGAGGACGCCTTGCTGCACCTTCTCTCGAACGAAGAAGCAATCAATTTGCACATGCTTCGTCCGCTCGTGTTGGACTGGGTTTACAGCAATGGCCGCAACGCTCTTGTTGTCGGTAAAGATGACAGGGGTGTGGCTTGGAGAGATGTTTAAGTCCTGAAGCAGTTGAATAAGCCACATGACCTCACAAGTTATTGTGGCTAGCGCATGGTACTCGACTTCTGTTGAAGAACGGTTCACAGTCGGCTGCTTCTTCGCCTTCCAAGAGAGAAGAGAGTCGCATAAATAAACAGGAAAGCCTGTGATACTGCGCCTTAAATCCACACAAGTAGCTCAGTCATTGTCACAAAAACACTTTAAGTGAGAATCAGTATGTGAAGGATAAAATAGTCCCTCACCTGGACTTCCCTTAATGTAACGAAACACTTTATGTGCTGCTACTAAATGAGTAACAGAAGGGTTAGCCATATATTGAGACAGACAGTGCACACTATAGCTTAAATCAGGGCGTGTGATTGTTAAGTATAATAAACGACCAACCAGACACATGTAGACAGAAGCATCAGGCAAAGGAGCAGAAGTATCATGAAGTTGCAATTTAGCATTGGAGTGCATGGGCAAAGAACTAGGTTTAGATGCAAGGTAACCAGAATCAGACAAGATATCCAAGGCATATTTTCTCTGACACGGAGAAATACCCTGCTTACTTCTAGCAATTTCAATACCCAAAAGATTAACCAGATCCTTAATAGTAAACTGAGAATGTAAATGAGCTTTTAAAGTAGAAATTTCAAGAAAATCATTACCAGCCAAGATTATATCATCAACATACACACATAAAGCAGTAAATGAAGATGCATAGTGCTTGGTAAATAGAGAACTATCAGAAATAGATTGGGTATAACCAAGAGTAAGTAAAGATGATGTGATTTTGTTGTACCATTGTCTAGAGGCTTGTTTGAGGCCATAAAGACTCTTTTTCAACAAACAAACTTTATTAATATTAGAGCAATAGCCAGGAGGGGGTCATGAATATTTCTTCATCGAGATCCCCATGTAAGAAAGCATTATTAACATCTAATTGGTGTTTGTAAGTACCAGTTTTGAGAAGCAGATAAGGCCAACTAAACTCTAACAGTGGTTAGTTTTGCAACAGGGGAAAACGTGTCAAAGTAATCCAGGCTTTCCTCTTGGGTATATCACTTAACCACTAACCTAGCCTTATACCTCTCAATAGAGCCATCACTCTTAAGTTTAACTTTATATACCCCTCTACAGCCTATGCAGTTTTTTCCTTGAGGTAAATCAGTGAGAACCCAAGTTTTAGTTTCTTCTAAAGGTTTAAGTTCAGTTTGCATGGCAACCTGCCATTCAGGAAGTAAGAAAGCTTGTTTGTAAGTTTTAGGCTCCACAATATTGCTAACAAAAGTAGTAAAGGCTCTATAAGACTGATTAAGAACCTAGCCTTATACCTCTCAATAGAGCCATCACTCTTAAGTTTAACTTTATATACCCCTCTACAGCCTATGCAGTTTTTTCCTTGAGGTAAATCAGTGAGAACCCAAGTTTTAGTTTCTTCTAAAGGTTTAAGTTCAGTTTGCATGGCAACCTGCCATTCAGGAAGTAAGAAAGCTTGTTTGTAATTTTTAGGCTCCACAATATTGCTAACAAAAGTAGTAAAGGATCTATAAGACTAATTAAGGTGACCAGTAGACAAACATGACTCTATAGGATATTTAACATGCAAATTAGAGATACTGGCATTGCTCTTATGCAGAGAGGCAGGCAAATCATAGTCATATGCATTAAGATAGACATGAGGAGCATGAGATCTACCATATCGTCTAACAGTAGGGGCAGGTAAAGAAGAATCAGTAATAGAAGGAGAAGAAGTGTTACAAGACCTCTGAGAATCAGGGGTGAGAGAGGCACACGTGGGAGAAGCAGGAGCAACACCAGCCACAACAACAGTAGGAATTCCAAGAGCAGATGAAGGACATAAATCACTTGTTGGAGGTGATGGTAGAATGTCCTGCAAAGAAACAAAGGGACTGGTGCAGATACCAGAAGTATCCTACCCTTGGGGGTTAGTAGAATGGTTAGATGAACAAAAAGGGAAGACAGTTTCATAAAATATAACATTTCTAGAAGTATAAATTTGTATAGAATCTAAATTAAGGGACAAGTAGCTTTTAGTAGCAAAAGGATATCCAATGAAGGTACATTTAATGGCTCTGCAGTCAATGTAGAAGCAAAACATAAACAACCAAAATATTTGAGAGAAGAATAATCAGGAAGTTTATGGTAGAGAATTTCATAAGGAGACTTGTGATTCAAAACCTTTGAAGGCAATCTTTTAAGGAGAAATATTGCAGTAGAGATAAAATTACTCCAAAAAAGTAAAGGCAAGTTAGATTGAAATCTCAAAGCCCTAGCTATTTGTAATAAATGCTGATGCTTTCTTTCCACCAGCCCATTTTGCTGGGGAGTTTCAACATAGCTCCTTTGATGAATAATACCAGTAGTTTCAAAAAACGAACATAGCTCCTTTGCTGAATAATACCAGTAGTTTCAACAAACGATTTCGTAAAAAATTATGTCCCATTGTCAAACCTTAAAGTTATTAATTTGACAAGAAAACTAAGTTTCAACAACTCTGGAAAAAGATCTTATCTTTTGCTCAACTTCAGATTTATGTGTAAGAGGAAAAACCCAAGTGCACTTGCTGAAGTCATCAACTATAGTTAATAAAAACTTAAAACCATCATGAGACACGGTTGAGAATGTCCCCCAAACATCACATTGTATTATTTCAAAAGGGTGAGTAGTAACAGACTGACTGGAAGGAAAGGACAGTCTCTTTTGCTTAGAAAAATGGCAAGTGTCACACACCTTAGTACAATCAGAAGTGGAAGAAATAGAAGCAATTTTTGAAAGTTTATCAGGAGAGGGGTGACCCAATCTGATATGCCACAAATCAACTTTATTACAAGAAGCAGCAGTAGCATTGTTTTAAAAAACCCTTTGAAGTTTGAGAAAAATCTTTAAAATCAACAATGTAAAGGCCATGTAGCAGTCTAGCAGAACCAATCATCTTCATCTTGAAGATGTCCTGTATGAAGCACATAGAGGAGCAAAAAAGGACAAAAATCTCAGAATGGGCAGTGAGTTTGGACACAGAGACCAGATTGAACTTAAAGGTAGGAACATAGATGACATTCTTAAGAGTTAAAAGAGAAGAAATGTAAATATCACCAATCATAGTACCAGCAGTACTACTATTATTGGGTAATTGAATGTCAACATGAATATATTTAGGAGTAGTGGTAAAAAACAGAGGGATACAAACCATATGGCCAGAAGCCCCAGTACCAAGCACCCAATTATCATAACTAGTAGGAAAAGGCTGTTTAAAACCATTAGAGGTAAGAGCAAAGTGTGGTGTAGTACCAGTGACAGTAGCTGCAGCAGTGTGTGAGCCATGACTGATGGAGGCAGTGTGTTGAGTTGATTGCTGAGATTTTGTAAAAGCCATAAATTGCTCAAACAGAGAGTAAAGTTGAGACTCAGAGATAAGAGCAGGATGAGGGGTGATGTTGTGGTCATCAGATGTGGTAGCTGAGTTAGCACCAGGGAACTGAGGCAAATACCTCCTCCTTCTAGGCTCATCTCAGCCAGGAGGATAGCCAATCACTTGAAAACATTTGTCACTTATGTGACCAGAGTAACCACAAAAGGAGCATTTGACCTTCTTTTTATCTTTAGAAAAGGGGGTTTGCCATTCTTGCCAGTATTAATAGAAGTGGAGGTAACATTAGAGTTGTTAGAGGTAAAAACTTGTTTAGAAGAGTGATCTTGAGAGGAAGAACCTCTAGTAAACATAGCAAGGGGGTCTGGGACATAGTTAGAGTATAAAGCCCTTTTTGGTATCCTTCCTGAACAAGCAGAGAATAGACTTTGGACAGAGAGGGGAGAGGTGACATAAGTAAAATTTGACTGCGGATAGCCGCAAAAGAATCATGTAGCCTAATCAAAAAACCAAGAACACAATCATTTTGTTGAAGAGTAACAAGATGCTGGTTGAGATTGCAGGGACCACAAGAATAAACAGTAATAGGTTGTTGGCACACGTATTCATCCCACACAGAGCGAAACAGATTATAGTAAGGGTTGATAGAAAGGTCATCCTGAGAAATCGTGTACAACGATTTCTGTAGTTGAAAGACACGGCTACCGTCGGTGCGTTCATAGTGATTGCGGAGCTCGTTCCAGAGAGCAAGATCGGTGTTTTCAAACAGGAGGCTCCGAAGAAGATCCTTGGTGACATAGTTCATTATCCATGTAAGGACAAGATTATTAGCACGCGTCCAGCAGATCCGAAGAACCTCGCTAGTGGCCAGAATTGGGAGAGATCCGTCAATGAAGCGGCCCTTATTTTTGTTGTTGAGGGCAAGACGGATGGCACGACTCCAGGAGGTATAATTGTCGCCAGAAAGTTGATCGTCGACAATAGAACTGCCGTGAACGTCATGTGCGCCTAGGTAGTAAATAGAGGAAGGGTCCTTGCTAGGGTTTCGCGGTGAAACAGGCGGCACATGTTGATCAGAGAGAGAGGCGACGGTCGGTGGTGCAGAACCAGCGGTGGTGGAGGAGTTCTGTGGAGACGAAGACATAAGGAAGGGGAAGGGGAGTAGATTTGGGCAAAATTAGGGTTACGCGGAGAAGAAGAAAAGGGGAAAACCAAAAATTAGCAGCGAAAACTGAGGATTGGAGATTCCCAAGCGAGTGATACCATGAAAGCTTAATCAAAATCTTCGATTAAAGCAACAAAACGATTTTACAGAGAGAGGTTTGTTGGAGAAGACGACTAGGATTAGTCTTTTATTATCTAAAGTGAAAAGAAAGAATAATTAATTTACATCTGAGCCAAAAACCTATTTATACTATGGTAACATAATAAGAGAGAAATAAAGAAATGATTAAAATGCAAAAAGACAACTAACAATTACAAAGGTGCGTATAAGCTTAGGCTAATAGATTCCAAGATGCTCATTTAACTGAATACACTACATATCCTTTTGTTCACCTCCTCTATTCACATCACCTCCTATCCTACAGAAAAAAGATGGGGACAACACCAGAGGGGGCTACACAATTTTGACCGAGTCGTAGTCTACAATAGCAAAGCCCACCTGATTGCACATGCCCGCCTCTACTAGAAGTCTATTCAAAGTTAAAAGGTTTTTAGAATCGGTTCGCCCCGCTATTAATCAGAATTCTCTATGAATCCTATTGCATCCATTGGGAGCAATGTCCATACAATTGATTGCTCCTTATATAATAACACAGTATCCTTAAGGATGGGAAGGTTTTACTGCCTGAAACCTGATCTAAGTCATTCAGCTGACTCGGCTTTTGCGTGTCATGAGAAAACCTCTTATTATAGTTGGTATAAAATGAGGATAACCAGGTACAGTTTCCAACAATTCTTGTCATCAACGTTCTAATTACGTCGCTACGTCATTGTCGCATTAAATATGTGTAGTTTCTCCAACAAAGAATCGATAGTGCACAAGGAAGGCGTGGCTTCAACTTGTTTCCTTGACAACATATTATGTTAGCGTTAATCTATGGACGACATATTTAACATATTCTTGGTGCTAGAACCAATATTAATCTCTTAGCAGAATGTATGAGATGTATTATTTTTGGACAATCATTTTATGAAATGCTTTATGGGACAACCACTTTAGAAAGTGTTGGATACGAAGTTATAATGAGAAGTTATGCTATGAATAATACACCTTGATGAGTCTTTGATCATTCATTGCAAGAGAAAGTGAGGGCAGACGCCGCAAAGTTAATGTTTAAAAACAGCCATTGAGAGATTTTAGTTGTTAGCCAAATCAACATCAAGGAATACAAGGTGTGACGCCGATATGATTTACCGCACTTTAGGTCTTGACATAAGAAGTATTGCAAATCCTGACGACGAAGACAATGATGTTATGCCCGGTCGTGGCTCGTTCATTCCTTTAACTAATAAGCTTGCGAAGTATTTACTAGGCTATTTTTGTGCCCGAATATAGCGTATTCAGTTGATGGTTCTAAAAATACAAAAAGATATATAACTATTGGCACGGGGTATTTTTGCTAGTCTCGAGATTACCTCCCCGCCAAACTCTATTGTGTCTTATAGGCAACACAAGAAGAGCTTTTGGTTCGATGGAAACCTGCAATAAAAACATAATGGTTAGAAGTAAACATTTTATATAAGTAAGTAACCTATACTAGGGAAGGATACGGGTATTGCTTTCTTGCGCCTAGGCTTGATGCGGGATCAAGCTGCCTATGTATCTCTCTGAGAAGAAAGAATCAAGTCAAACGTAGTTCATTATTAATTTGTGCCCGCGGAGGGTCTTAGTTGTAATAATCCTAGCTCGGGAGTTGTATGCATCATTTTAGCCCTTAGGCTCGATTTGGACTATCCTTGAGGTCGTTTGTCTCGTAGTCGAGGCACGGGTGGACGTAGTATCAACCACTATTGGATTTATCATGATCGGTGATCATTTGGGTTGCCCAACATCGTAGCAATTCATTGAACCCCAGACGCTCGGTATCGGACCTCGGGCGATTTGCACCATGGAGTGGTCAAATCCCTGGTCAAAACTCTCTCGTATTTAAGTCCAATTGTTGACATATGAATGTCTATAGAGAAGTAGAGGAGAAAATACTCTACGTACTTTTGTTGACGTACTTTTGGGTTGGCGCGTAAACGGTTGACGTGGAGATGATTGATGTAAAAGCGGTTGGCCTTTTACGAATTGACATGGAACGGATTGACATGTTTTCTCTCACTAGAATTCTAGGGAGAATTTAGAGAATCCAAACTTCCAAGTGAGCTTCCCCTCAAGTGTCCAACCTTCCAAATGAGCTACCCCTCAACTGTCAAACCCCTCAAATGAAGAAGTGAGGGGGTATTTATAAAAATGAGGAAGGGTAAGGCATGAGAGAGCATTCCCATACATACTAAAGGTATAGTAGGTGAGAGGGGTGCACCATACGACAAGTGTATCCATACTACACCGGATCGGCCCTGGATGCAGTTTGGGGATTGGCGTGCCACGTGACATAGTATTTGACAGACGTGTTGGGGCACGTCAGTGCTGACCGACGTGCCACGGGGCGCGTTAGGCTCAGACTGTACGCGGCCACGCCAGCTTGACTGACGTGGCTAGGTTTTGTTTGACGCGCCGCATCGGTTTGACCAACGCATCATGTGCTTGGGGTAAAATAGATCGGCGGCTGACTTTGTGCCCTTCCGTGGCCGAGGTAGAGGGAACCACGGTGGACGTGGTGCCTCTATGACCTTTGATGGGGAGGTGAAGGATGTTCCCGTGGAGGGTAAGAGTTCTTATGTTCTGGAGCGGGGTTTACATGGTAGTTCGCCCCTGAGAGACAAGGAGATGGTTCCTCCTTCTGTTGCGGAATTACCCACAGTAATTATTGTTGATGATGAGGCTCTAGAGCCGGGGGAGATAGAGGGGTTTCCACTTAGACCTATGGCTGAGCCATGTAGTGGAGCTAGGCTTTACGTGAGGCCCGCCGTGATATTGAGTTGTACTCCGCTTGGTACCGATCAACAGTGTTGGCTGAGTGGGCGACAGAGGCTGCACGCGCCAAGCTTGCAAGTTTACATCCACTGTTCGTCCGACCCGAGGTTTCTAAGAGGAGGATGAAAGATCCTTATCAGTGTCGTGCCACTTATGGCAAAGTAGAGCTTTGCTATAGTCCCATTGACATAGTGTTTATGAGGACCATCGTGAGCTTTGATGAGTCGACTAACGACTCCTTCTCTTTGAACAGAGTGAAAGGGATGCTCCATTTGCATAGTGATTCGGAATTCCTATCCACAGTCGATGGTAATGAGGGATTGCAACGTTCACTAAGCCACTTAGCTGTAGAGGTAAGTCTTTTTATCTCCTTTTTAATATCATGTAGGCATTGTTGCCATAATGTGTGCTCATTTGGATCATTGTGTTAAGTAGATGGTGTTGGGTCAGCGCGCCCTTTTGAACAAGATCGATGAGTTAGAACTCAAGAGGGTGAGTCATGATAAGCTACTGCAAGATAAATGAATTTGCATTGGTCAGCCACAATAGAGCTGGGGTACATCCCACCAAGGTGAGCCACCTAAAGGAAGTGTCAGTAAATCGCCAAAAGCTGAAGAAGGCTGATGAGAGCTTAGAGCATTCTGGGAGTTACAAGAGTCGCCTCTCGTAGGTATAGGCGAGAAATCATTGGGAGATCCATCGGAGACTGCGATGCTACCATTAGAAGGTTAGAACGTGAGCTAGAGGTGGCCAAGAAGGCACAAGCCAAAGCTTTTCGGGAAGGACAGTCTGCGGTAAGTTTTTCCCTTTAAGAGAGTTCTTATTAGACTGTCCTTTACTATTGTTATCTTTAATGAAGATATTGATTTGTATTCGAATTTAAGTGAATAACAACCTTTGGAGAGTAACCGAAAGGTCGAAGTGGGTTGCGAGTTCCTGGCATCAGGGACCCGGAAGCATATTGCATGTGAACATGGTGTTATCAATAAAGGCAATGGATATAAGGCTCTACTTCTGACCCTGCTCGATACTTTTGTGGATGCAGATTATTGGACGAGGACTACGTGGCGCCCGATCCTAAAGATGAGGCCAATGATGATCATGTCGCAGAGGGTACATATGCTTTTAACAGTCTGAGGAGTTGAGGTAGCGTTTGGCTTCGTGACATTGATCTGAACGCTCAAAAAGAGGTGATAGAGGATATTGCAGTGGAAAAGATCTCGCCTTAAGGTTCTAAGGGTGTAGTGGCTTCACGTGAGGCAAATGTCACTACTACTATGGCTTTTGAGCTATCAGAGCGCACGGAGCTTGCCATGGCTCATACTGATGCGCTCAACGCTGTACTTGGTACAACTGAGGTATTTTTTGCACGAAGGAATCATTCTACCACACATGCTTCGATTGTGCATGTTGACATCTTGTCTGATTCGCATTATGCCGAAATAAACTCATGTGAGTTGCTAATTTCCAGCAAGTTGGTTATGGCAGAGCTCGTGCCAAGGATAATTTTAATGGCATTGTGGATACTCATACATTCTTGAAGGAGGCAGGCACGTCATTAAGAGCACCTGGCATGGGGACAAGCTCCAATGTAGCCGACGAGATCGTGACTGAGCCTGCTATTTGAGTAGTTGCCCATGTTCACTTGTTCAGCGGTGTAGGCTTTATGTTTGGCGCTTGTCCCGTATTATTCATACTTTTCCTATTCTAGTACTTTCGTAATATTGGGTGTTGGTTGCCTTTGATATTTTAGGACAGTGTACGTCGTTGTGTTTGTTTGCACTCTATAATGTGTTTTTGTAGTTGTCGTTGGTGGCAACAGGACTTTAGACTTGGTTATGCTCATATTGACTTGTTTACGGGTTAGCATGTTTTTCCATGTTAGTCTTGTTTGTTGGATAAGTCTTACATGCATTTGTGCTTTGCTTATCATTAAATATTTTGATGTCGACTTATTGTTGATGATTAAGTGAGATTTTATAGTTCTTTGTTGTTAAATGAGATGTTTGCTTAGTTCTTTATCGGTAACATGTTCTTGCGTTGGCATGTTTGGCCATAGCTTATGCGCATAGTTTGTTTTGAGGACACGTGATTCCTCATTATGATTGATGAGTTGTGCTCGATCAGTTTTTGTACCTTTTGAATAGGCATAGGGGCTATGAAGCCTTTATGAGATGTTATATTGTCAGGAAGATGGGATAGATGAGTATTGAGCTCGATCTAGAATTAACACCATGTAGGTGTGTTAGGCATATGAGCAGTAATGCGCGACACTTCTTTTGGAACGTGTGCTTTTAGATGAGAACTGAGCTCGATCTAGTAAATGACACCATGTAGGTGAGTTTGGCATTTACGTGCCACACGATATTCTTTTGGAATGTGGGCTTTAGATGAGAACTGAGCTCGATCTGGTATATAACACCATGTAGGTGTGTTAGGCGTAAGAGACGTAATGCATGACATTCTTTTGGAATGTGTGGTTTAGATGACAATTGTGCTCGATCTAGTTAGTGACACCATGTAGAAGTGTATTGTGAGATTAGACCTCTTTAAGGCATGGAGTCCGTAAGTAACTCGTGGTGTGTCATTTATGGCGATGTGTGGGTCTTCATCAGTGATCGTATGTACTCCTAGCTCCTTCAAGTTGTAAGCGATTCTCTTAGGTTTTAAGCAAGTTGTGCTACCTCTCACATTTTAGCGTGGCTTTACGAAATCTAGAGTATAACCTATTTCAAGGATGTTACATACTTGGATGCAATCATGGCTCTTGTTGATTTATGGCTTTACGCATCAAAGGCAACCAATTGTTACATGGTTTTACGCCTTAAAGGCGACCATGTCTTTAATGGCTTTACGCATCTAATGCAACCAAATATTATGTGGATTTACGCATTTAAGAAACTAGATCACACATGGTATTACGTTAGAAAGGCTACCAAATCTTGCATGGCTTTACGCATCTAAGGCAACCAAATCTTGTGTTGTTGAAGCGTTCCCGTCCAATGCACCCATGGCCATATATGACATATCACCAACGAGAAATCATGCTAGGTTGTTAGCCTGAGAGTAAATAAATTTTGCAACATATGTTTTTACACCCATACACAGTTTGAGTGCAAATTGCAACAAAAGCTTTCACTCTTGCATAGTATTTTGCATTTTTTTGCTTCAAAATATGAAGTCTTAGTGGTAGAGTGGTAGCCCAGCTATGGGGTACTACTCCTTCCTTTTTCCTTGAAAAATGGCTTGAGCGTTTGCATCAAGTTCAATATGGAGGTAACCCGGCTACAATGTGTTACTTCTTCCTTTTTTTCTTGAAAAATGAAATTCGGGCTCTTGCGTCAAGTTAGATGTGGAGGTGACCCTCCTATGGGATGCTACTCCTTCATTTTTTCCTTGAAAAAATGGCTTAGGCATTTGCATCAAGTTGAATGTGGAGGTTACCCGACAACAGGGTGCTACTCCTTCTTTTTTTGGCTGAAAATAGAATTCGGGCTCTTGCGCCGCGTTGTGCTAGTCCTTCTTATCTTGTCGAAGAGCAAGTTGGTGCGTATGCACGAAATCTATTCATAGCAAAGACAAAGAGGGAAATATTTTTATTTATTTTTAGACTGCACTTGATTTTTAACCAAGTTGCCTACGTATCCCCAGTAAACTTGGGAATCAAGCCTCTATAGTACATTTAGTTTGTTACAACATTTTATTCATAAAAATGGTAATGAGGTACGAAGGATTCTGGATGTTGTTGCTCGGCATAGAATTTCTGAAGGTTCTGGACATTCCAAGGACGTGCTAGACTTAGGACGTCCATTTCCTACAGATAGTAGTAGCCCTTAGAGCTAGCTCGGGTGACCTTTTAAGGCCCTTCCCAATGTGGTTGGAGTTTGCCAACGCACTTGTGGGTCTCCATTTTTCTTAGGACTGAGTCCCGTACTTTGAAGTGTCTAAAACAAACCCTTTTGTCATAAAACTTAGCCATCATCGTCTTATAGGCTTGATTATGCTCGCATGCCTCGTCACGGGTAGATCCAATGAATTCCAAGTCCTTGAAGCGCATTCTTGCGGCTTCTTCCTAGTTGTAAGTGAGTATGCTTTGTGTTGGCATGACCATATCTCCAGGTATGATTGCTTCTGAGCCGTAAACCAGTCAGAATGGTGCTTAGCCAATAGAAGCCCTGGGGGTTTGGCGGTAGGCCCACAGTATCCTAGGCAAAGCTTCCACCCAAGATTCCTTGAGTTCATGCATTCTCTTCTCAAGGTAATTCACAAGGGTCTTGTTTGTATGTTCTACTTGACCGTTTGCTTGTGGATGATAGGCTGCCATGAAGTATTGAGTGATACTAAAATCATTGCACCATATTCGGATGTTATGTCTAGCAAATTATGTGCCATTATCTGATATGAGTACTCGTGGTATTTCAAAATGGCAGATGATCTATTGCCAAATGAATTCGATGATGTTATGCTCCATGATAAAGGACAATGCTTGAACTTCAGCCCATTTAGTGAAGTACTCGACCACCATAACTAAAAATCTCTTTTGTCCCTTCACAGGTTGGAAGGGTCCACTGTGTCAATCCCCCATTAATCAAATTGGCATGATGCTTGCATCGAAGTGAGAGGTTGTGCAAGAACATGCGTAAGATGGGTGAAGAATTGCGAACTTTTGCATCTTCTGATAAGATTTATTACATCTTTAGGTTGGCCAATTGTAACCTTGGTGTAGCACCTTTTGAGCCAAGGAGCGACCTCTTGAGTGATTTCCGCATGCTCCACTGTGTATTTCATTTAGCACAATTTTCGCTTGACAAAGTGATAGACACCGTAGTAGTGGTCCTTCAGAGGATCTTATGTAAAGCTCATCATTGAAGATGGTAAAACGATGTACGTTGTATTTCAATATTTGCGTCGTAATGGAGTTGCTTGGAATCTTTCCCTCTTTTTGGTATGTGTAGATTTCATCCTTCCATGAAGGTTCTGATATGATTGGCATGGTATGTTCGACACTTTTGAGAGTTCTTAGATATCGAGTCTTGCCCATGGAGGATTACTCTGCCGCTAGTAATACGATTCTTCTTTCAATGTAGACCTTTGTTGAAGTGGCAAACTTGGAAAGCGCATCGGCCTTGGTGTTCTCACTTCTTGGGACCTAACACAATGTAAAAACAGTAAAAGATTTCACAATATCTTTGAGCTTGTTCAAGTAGAGGATCATAGTGTACTCTTTGGCCTCGTATGAGCCGTTGAAGTGATTTGCCACAAGTTGCAAATCTTTTATGACTGCAAGGCGTTTGACTCCCAATGAGCTTGCCAATTAGGTACCAGTGAGGATAGCTTCGTATTCTGCATCATTGTTAGTTACCACAAAGTTTAGACTGATCTCGTATTCAAATTCTCTAGCATCGGGAGATCTTAGGTATACACCTACTCCTCTGCCTTTGTTTGTAGTTGATCCATCAACATGTAATGTCCATGGAGTTTCTTATGTTTTGACAGTAACAACTTATGCTTCCAGAACTTGCGCCCTACCGAGGGTTTCTGTAACA
Organism: Linaria vulgaris; assembly: GCA_948329865.1. Lineage (NCBI taxonomy): Eukaryota > Viridiplantae > Streptophyta > Magnoliopsida > Lamiales > Plantaginaceae > Linaria > Linaria vulgaris. The sequence continues at coordinate 52,760,579 of OX415249.1, read as the reverse complement.
AATTTGGCTATGACTTGTGCTTTGATAACTGTTCTGGGGAGATACTCACTGTACTCGCCAAGCTCTATGGCCCATTTAACTAACCTTTCGGAGGTCTCGGGCTTCAACAAAACTTGCTTGAGTGGTTTATCTGTCAACGCCACAATGGGGTGTCATTGGAAGTAAGGACATAATTTTTGTGCCGGGACTACGGTAGCTAATGCGAATTTTTCGATCTCAATGTAGTTGCTTGCAACAGCCTGAAACACTTTGGAGACGTAGTAGATTGGTTGATGGACTAGGCTTCCATGCATACCAAAACTATGTTCAGAGCATTCTTGAATACCGCTAGGTAGAGATATAAAGTTTCTCCCTCTACCAATTTTTCCAACAACGGTGGGGAGGTGAGATACTGCTTTAATTGCATGAAAACTTCTTTGCATTCATTGGTCCATTCGAAGTTCTGATTCTTCTTGAGAACTTTGAAGAATGGCAAGCTTTTTTCTGTCGCAGTTGAGATGAACCTTCATAAAGCTGTCATATCATACGACCCATGAGGCATTATATATCTCGCACGTTTTTTAGAGAAGGTGGCTTTGCTATAGATTTTATCTTGTTAGGATTTGCTTCGACCCCTCTTTGGTTGACCATATAGCCAAGGAATTTTCCTCCATTAACTCCGAAGTTGCATTTCTTCGGACTTAGTTTCATGATGCATTGTCTCATAATTGAGAAGGCAGTTATGAGATGATCAATGTGATCTTTAGCTTTGATACTTTTGATAAGCATGTTGTCGATGTAGACCTCCATGCTTTTGTCAATTTGGTCGTAGAACATCTTGGCTACCAACCGTTGGAAGGTGGCGCCAGCATTGTTTAGGCCAAAAGGTATGACTCTGTAGCAGAATACTCCTTCGTCCATGACAAACGCAATCTTGCTCGTGTTGTAAACTGCCACCATTATTTGATGATCCACTTTGAGCATCTATCATGCTTAGGAATGCACATCCTGCTGCTCAGTGGACTAGCAAATAGATCTATGGTAAAGGGAATAGATCCCTAGGGAAATGCTTGTTGAGATCTGTATAGTCTACGCACATGCGCCAATCTTGGTTGGGATTTGGTACAAGAATAGTGTTGTTGAGCCATTCTCAGAAGCGTACTTTGCAGATGTGGCGTGCGACCAATTTTATGCTTACTTCCCAGTTGACATCATCGTTCTTCTCTTTTCTGAAGTTCCATTTCTTTTGTCTAACAGGTTTTGCCTCCTTATCGACATTTAACTTGTATAAAACAATACGAAGATCAATACCTTTTAGGTCGCTATCGGTCAAGGCAAAGATATCCATATTGTCACGGAGACATTGGATAAGTTTGCGTTCTACAGCTTCAGACATGTTGGTGCCGATGCGAGTTGTTTTTGTTGAGTCGGTCGGAGACATACATATTTCGTTCTATTCACCCTAAGGTTCGACTCTAGCCGTGTTTGCTAGTTGTTGCATGATTTTACAGAGTCTCTTGTTCTCCAACTATACTGATATTTCTGCTTCAATGATGTGGTCGAGAATCTTACTGTTTGACGGCTCTTACGATGCTAGCATTTTCTCTTATCATCGATCGTGTTGATCATTGTTGACCTCTAGGGTCAGATCGTGTTGATCATGTTGACCTCTAGTTCTTTACTATATAAGAATTTTGATTTAACTTGTAATTCTTTACATTTGCGGATATTACTGTTTGTCATTTTTGTGTATCCAATAAAAGCACTCAATTACCCATTTACTACTAGTTCTCATCACTCTTCGCATTTTTTACAATTTGTTTATGGTGATGTATGGGGTTCCTCGTCGGTGCTCTCAATTGATGGTTGTCGTTATTATTTACTTCTTATCAATAGTGATAACATATAATTATCTTAGAGGAGTAACTCCTTAATTTATATTAGTATTATGTGGTTAAGAACGCAATTACTGCAATTTTGAGAGAATCTCCTAAGTGCAAAATGTTTTATACAAATATAGAAAAAGAAAAATGGTGTTTATATTGCTATAAGCTGAGTACATAAGTGTAGTGTTGAAATATGAGATAGTTTACAAATGGGGAATTCCTTGGTATTTATAGGTATTTATGTGTATTAAAATTCATTGCCACTTGATCTCCTTTAATGCTAAGAAATTGGTCTTCATTAATGTTGCCTCGTGGAAGATAGATCTACTGACAATGTTTCAATGTATATCACCCAAGGTTTTAAGTGTAGGTAAGCCAATAATGACCGTTAAGTCATTAATGTACGTGTGATTCTTCCAAGTCATTCATTAAGGCTGCAGAACGTGTTTAAGTCGTATGTTGATAAGAGGTTGATATCCCCGAGGTGTTTCGTCGAGGCACTCTTCTAATATGAGGATACTTTTGATCATTTTGATACCAAATTTATTTATGCATAATCAGATGTCCCCCAAGTTTGCTCGTTCGTGGTACACAAGGCAAGAGACTTCTACGATGTCTTTCACACAAGGGATATCCTGAGGGATAGACTGTTATTTTTGTCTTTTTATGGTATAAAAATATTACCGTTTTAAATATGTCCATTGCGCAATGAAGAAAAGTGTTGGGAATGTGCCCACGTCTCTTCATCTTAAATGTGTTGTCTGCGAAGTATGCAAGTGGGTGTTTAAGTGGCTTCCACTTTCTTAATCTCGGGCAAGTGTCTGATATGCGCGACACACGTCTTTAACTGAATCGTTGCCTTTAAGCGGGAGGGTAGTCGTGTGCCCTAAACTTTTACTGCCTACTAGTACATATATGAGACTGGGGTTGTTCATCGTCTTTATGTTATCATTTGCACTCACAAGATTTCTTTAAAGCTTTCTCATTTTGACGATGCAAGCTGTTGTTATTGTTTTCTCACTTCCCTCTACCTTACGCTCTTAAAAAAATAGTTTCTGTTAACAGTCTTCTTTCTTCTCTTTGCTACTGCCGATTGTCATCAACATGGCAGATCCTTCCAACATTTCTATTGGGGTTGCTACTCATGTCGTTGTTGTAATGTATGCGCTTCCCTCAGCCTTACTGGCAGTGTATGATGCAAGGCGATCGATGACCACGAGCATTTAAAGAAATGAAATGCTCCTATGTAGGCTTCTGATGTCGAGGCCACTCAACGACCTAGACAAATCATGTTTTGTCAATGGTCAGTACCATCACCCTTGACGAAGTAAAGTCCCTACTACTCTGATATCATATTGATATCAACACTTTAGACGTGGAGATCCTTTTGTTGGAGGATTGTCCTAATGCCCCCCTCCCCCCCCCCCCCCCCCCCATGAAGTATTTAACTATTTACGATAAGTAGATCCAGCTAGGGCTTCGTCATTTCTTTCCCTAGTGGTATGTGGAAGTATTTGACCATATTGAGGAATGCCTGAGCTAGTTGAATTCTACCTCCTATGTGGTACTAGCTAGGATTTGGTTGTGTTATCAGCTGCTACTGCTGACTTACTCAGATCCACCATTTTCTTGTTGCATACCATGTTAATACTATTACAAAGACGTCTCATATTTACTACTTTTTCATTGTGACAACGTTCTCTTTCTCGTTGGAAACCTTACCTTCGTGAGTGCATGGAAGAGTCTTAAGCCCAAAAGAGGGGGTGCTTGCAAAGATTGACATGTGAGGACCTAATGGAAGGTAGAAGATGAGGAACTCAGAGCCTTGCTGAATCATCCAAGGTGCAATCCCAATCGCTCCGTGAAAGTCCTTCGTACATGGGCCTCTTGATTTGTCCAAGTTGAAGAGGAACCCCATTTTGTTTATGCTCGACGATTTCTTGATGCATGCTGGCTTGCATGTTCCTTTCCCTTAGAACCTCCATCATGATGAGTACTTTCGTAAGTTCCTCCTACTTTTCTTTCATCCTTTATGAGTTTGGACGAGTTATTATATTCTTATATTCTTTATGATCTCTTTAGGGGAACAAATGCGCTTATTTATTGTTTTCGAGAATGACTTTTACAAGCTCCAATCCTCTCTCGGGGGGTTGGGTTTTGATTTAAGGATGCTATTCTTCACGACTCATCTTGAGGGTTTGGAGGAGCTTTCTGCTGAGTTGTTCATGTCTATTCCAGCCAAGGTGGCTAAATCAGCCACCAAAAAGAAGGAAAAATAGTCCGCGCCCCAAGTCTCCCAGCTTCGTCCTTTCCGAAGATGTCTGGCGACCGAAGGCGGGCCCTTCTATGACAACAGGTCCCTGTACATTTATTTCCAAGAAAAAAAGATGTTGGACCTCACGTCCAGATCTCTGAGTCGGTTGCTCAGGCCGCCTTTGATGCTGCTTCTTCATCGAAGAAGAGGACTCTTGTGGACTCTCCAACTTTACCCTTGGGTGGGTGTCCTTCTTCTACCCACATTTTCCTTTTATTTCTGGGAACCTGTGGTTTTTGAGCAACTATATATTTCTCTGGGTTTAGGTAAGAGGCCTCGCCCCGGAGGTGGGCGACTGTCGATGCCTCATATTGTGTTAGCACTAAAAAACAATATGATCCTCTCAAGTAGGAGTAGTGTAGAGGGACTGGTAGGAAGCTTGGTAACTGGGGCCCCTTAATAGGCCATGGACGACACAAAGGTCTCGTTTCTAGGTCCCTATATCCCTCGTCTAGCTGTAGAGTGAACACGAGCTTTGTCTTCTGTCCCATTACCCGATGTTCCTATTCCTGTTGGTAGAGATTTTTTTTACTCCAAGGAGGCGGATGGGGAGGAGCAGCGCAGAGATCATCTATAAACGGATTATCTTTTAAGTCATATGCCTGCTACTTTTGTTGGCGCTTACCCAATCAGCTTCATTACACTGCATATAGTTTCATTGCTAAGGTACGCTTATTTTTTCGCATCCTTCTTCTGAGCATTTCATTCTATTTATATTTATCAAGATCTTTGTCTTATTCACATCCCCATGGTTCTAGATAACCTGGCATCACACAATGAGGCACTTTTGAGGTGTAAGGAATTCTATAAGCGTCATTACCATAGGACCCTTCCGTTCTTAAAGGAATCAGAGGGGGCCATAGATGCAGCCTTGACCCGATCAACGAGATGGGGGGGCGTTCTTCTGTTTTGGATCCCTCAACTAAGGAGACACTTTGAAGGGGCCCGACAAGGAGTGTGACATTTTTTCTGATTTCGTTCAAAGAAAATCCAGGCTTAGGAAGCTCCGAATCATCATCTGGAGGAGGTCACTCGTCTTGCAAATGAAGGGAGTGTTCTAGCTTAGAAGGCTCTACAGGCGGACGAGTTTCTAGCCTCCAAGCTCCATTTTCAAGAGCACTTGGATAAACTGGAGGCTAAGCGGGACGAGTTGGAGGCTACCACCAAAAGTGGCCCTCTCTTCCTAGAGAGCAAAAGACGATGAGCTCCTTAAGCTTTAGAAGGCTTTCAAAGAGCTAGATTTTTTATGGAAAGACTTGTCCCAAAACTACCAACGGGCCGTTAACAAAGTAGTGTCCAAAGCTCTGGAGAACTACAAGTGCTCAGAGGAGCATCACGCCTTTTTCATCGAGGAATCTATCACTATGTCCCAAGCTGATGATTAGCCATATCCTCTCACCTAGGGGGAAGGTTTCGATTGAAGCACGACATAATAGGAATAGTCGGGTTTCCATGTGGAAAGCTACAACATGGATTTTTTCAATCTTCTTTGCCTAGCTTCTAAGGGTGAACAGAGTAGATTTAATGAGAGATTTGGTTCTAAATAGTCCCGCGGGGTCTAGTTGCAGTCTTTGGCCCCCTCTTCTTTTTCTTTTTTTTGGTGTTTTACTTGTACTGTACTCTGTGTAAATAAAATAAAACGAGTTCTCCACTCTATATTGATATGTCTTGTCCCCTCGTAACTTACTCTATAAGTTAGCTTGTCTATATCCTTCATCCTCCAATGTTTGTTCAAACATGCATCTTCTTGTCCCAATATTTGCTTCAGACTTTTTCTGCATGCTCGTGTTTCTCTAACCTTTCTTATGCCAATATTTTTTCAACTGGACTTGGTTTCCCAGCTCGTGCTCAGCGGGTCTTACTTTAGAAAACATTTTATCAATTGCACTTGATTTGCTAGCTCGCGCTCGGCTGGTCTTACTTAGGCCAATATTGTTCAATTGGTCTTGATTCGCCAGCTTGCACTTGACTGGTCTAAAGTTTGGCCTGACATGATTCAGCATAAGTAAGTTAATTAACTAAACCTTCACTTCTCGAACCAGGACTTATAGGTGCCCGTGGAGGCTGGTGAGGCCTCATGGGACTTATTGTTATTCTTTTAGAGAAAAATCTCTTGTTTTATCTGAATGAAGTAAATGGAAAAAAGGCGTTCTACAAAACTCTCTTTTATTCTCAATTTGTTCTGCGTCACTTGCATGTTTCTCCTTTCTAGCTTCCTCTGGTCGCGGGAGTGTGTTCTTCCCTCATATTTTTACGTGTCCAGGGGCGCTTACTCCTTGACGAACCTCATCTCTTTGTCTGTGTACGAGGGATGGTCGTTTCAGCATCATGACCTGTGTAGGTGACCTTGTCTTTGCAGTCTTTCTGTTTCTTCTGCAAGGTGGCAACAATCATCGGTTATGTGGCCCCAGGTTCTATGGTATTTGTAATACTGCTCCATGCCTTTTTTTCTTTATCATTTACAAATTGCGGGGGTCGTGGCCATCGTAGCACGTGTTCTTGTTGTGGTTAAATTCGCAAGTGCACGAAATCGTAACAAGTAATAAAGTGATAGATAGGGCTGTCGATCCCACGAGGAATAAATAATTAATTACCAAAATTGATTAACTCTTAATTTATTTGAGAAATCGAATTTCAGATTGTCCAAGCGAAAAGATTAATAATTTACTAACTACATGTAAAAACTTTTAACAAAGTAAGGCGTTGAGACAATAGTATAACAAGGGTATATCAATAAATAAGAGTAGACAATGAGAGAAGAGCTGGGAATCATGATTTTCCCGCCATTAGTTTGATCTAACTTTTAATTAAGCATATTGTTACGAGTTTCACGTTCAAAATTGTTGTTTATTATCACCATTTATGCTTTATATACTCTTTCTTAATTTATACATAAATTCTACAGCTTTACAACTAGAAAATGAGTCTAGTTACGAAGATGTGCACATGTATGTTCGGTGGTGATTTTATCAACCACGTGAAAACGATAGATATATTTCTATTCTATTGAGAATTCACAGTATTTACTTGAAAGCTATTTCACGAAAATCTCCTCTCGGTTTCATTTTGATCCTTAGTTCATCCAAAAGTTGGCCAAAATTTTAGAAGCATTATATTCACAAATAAATACACCAACTTATTTTGACATCGTAACAATACGTTTAATTTAGATTAGATCATCGTAATTAGGCTACGTCACTATCCTAGCAAAATAAATTTAGCACATAATGGAATATAGAACAAGACTATAAGATAAATATAACATCATAAAGTAAAGAGAGAAAAGTAAAGAGAGTTTAGAGATCGGTACAGATTTTTACTTCCGTAAAGCCTCCGATAGACTCCCCCGTACAAACTCCGAATTACTCCTCCAAATTTACAAACTACTAGCAAATACTACTACTATAGAAACACTACTAAGTGAAGAGAGAATGAAGAAGATTAGTGTGTTGAAATATGGAAAATGTGACGTCTATTTATAGTTGAACCAAGAACATAAGCCGACATCTCGACCATTCATCTCGTTTTGATCCAATGGTCCAAAGTTGTCATATAATTGATGAATTATTGATCACATGATTCAACACTCTATAGTCTTCCATTTGAAAGCTTGCAAGACTGAATATAGACCATTGATTAGCCATTTTGATTCGGCGATCATCGAGCGCGCGAGTTGCGTATGTACATTTCAGCTTTGCGCAACTTTATCGTTTTGGTCATAACTTTCTCTCCAGATGTCGGAATCACAAACCGCTTGTTGGGTTGGAAACTAGACATCTGTGGCTTTCCAGTGATATAAAGAAGCAAATATAACTCAATCTACACAGGTGTCGGTGAAATTTTTGAAATTTCGGTTCTTGATTGATAAATCATATTTCAACCTACTAAACATGAAAACAAAAATAAAAGTACCACAAAACTATCAAGATAATAAAGTAAACAAGTGTAAAAGCATGATAATGATGAGTATTTCACAAGCTCATCAGTTCTCTTCGAGCAAATTTTAGGACTTGGGAGGGCGTGTATAGTGGAATGACGTATGATGATCTTGGCGGGACACGCTTCTCTCTGACTTTCACCAGGGTGCCTTGGACCTCTCCTATCCCGTATTTGGTGGGAAATTTAGCCTTGAGATGTTTTTTTGACATGATGGCTTTGAAGGCTTTGGATGGCCTTCCCCATATTAGGTTGTCACTTGTGCCTCCACGATGTGGAAGGTAGCAGTATATGTCCTTAGGCGAGGTTCTGTGGCCCAAGCATAAGGAGTGAGGTGGTCTTGAACACCCATGGAGCGGGATTTGCTTGGGATTGATTTGAGATAGTGAGAGCCTCAAGGATCCGTTGGTGGAGCAATACATGATGTTTAACCTGCTTCATGTGTCTACCAGAACGTTGAGCACCTCAATTTCCTTTATGAAGGCTCTTATGATGATGGGTCTTTGGGAGATCCCCTCATATCTCTCGGTCCAAAGTTGATGATTAGCCCATTCGTATGGGGTTGACTCGGTTTTTAGGGCCTCTAATCTGGATACGAGGTGCTTCCCTTCTTGCTTTGAGAAATTGTAGGAGATTTGCATTCCTCTATCATACGGATTGACATTTTAGTTATCTGGTGATTAGATCGGAATCCTTTTGAATCAGGCTCAAGGAATTTTTATTTTTGCCATTCCCAAAGACGGCGCCAAAATGATAACATAGAATTATCCGAATGGGTAACTCTTTAATTTATTTTGAGAGAATTTCTCAAGTGCAAAGTATTTTACGTGGGTGTTCGTGAGAACGATGGCCCTCGTAGTGAATACAAATATAGAATAAAAGGAAAATGGTGTTTATATTGCTATAAGCTGTACAAATGTTGTGTTAAAATCTGGAATGGTTTACAAATCGGAATCCCTTTGTTTTTATAGGAATTTCAATAATAAAGGCCATAAGTATATATTGACCAAAGTAAAATTCAGATGATAAATATTGTGTAATAAAAACGAAAGCACTTCCCCTCTTTATAGGAAAAAAATTTAAATTAACTCCTTTCATTATGTGGGTGGCAAATAAAGCAGGCAATAAACCTTCTACAAAATGGAAATTTTCGTGTCTTTGCTTTTTCTTAAAATTACCACGTGGTGGTTCTTTTGTTCAGTTATGCAAAATTTTCTTCTTATCAAGTAAATATGATATAATTATACGTGTTATTCATGTTGTGAGAAAACAAATCACCGGAATTTTGCCCGTTTCCCTACCCCAATTTTTATTTTCCCCCTTGTTTAATAAGAAATTATTTCATACAATCGTTCTATTGCGTTGTATTGTTACCGTGATGTAACAACTATCAATATACGATGGAATGGGTCATGAGAGATTGTTACATCAATATACGATGGAATGGGTCATGAGAGTGATTAATTCATATATTCTAAGAAAATTAAAATTTGTATTAAATTTTGATTAATGCTCCGTCACCCACCTCCACACTACAAAGGTTGTATAAAATAAATTTTTTTCCTAATAAACATAATAATGTAAATTTATATTGAAAGATTCTTTCATGTCTATCTCCGTAATTTCCGAAAGCCTCTAAAGACTTTTCGCTTTAAGAAAAATTTAGTAACTATGAGTCTTAAATATGATATCCACCAAATGAAATAAAGAACGTCTTTTGTTGGTTGTAAATAACCTCCCAAAAAAGTAACCTCTCATGATGGTGAGAATAGTAATGATTTCACGAGTCGCAAGAAGGAAGAGGGACAGCCAATAGCAATGTAACCGATTTCTTAAAGCAACTGTTTGAAACTTGGTGATTAGGATCAAGTAAAGGTAGTGGTAGGTGATTCGCCTCCAGCCAATGCTCCCTTCAAATGAGTGCGTGGACATCTGTTAATTTGCCAAAAAGGAAGCGAAGAATAAAGACTTTCATCTTTAGCGGTGAAAACCTATATCTTTTTCTTATATGGATACTTCAATATATGGTTGGGTTGCCGATATCGATATACATTTTCTTAAATTAGCGTGCCATAACAATTAACAAGTAATAGGTGGATGTGACAACATCGTTCCTGTATCGTTATATGCATGGCAAGGCACCAACCTATCTTTCAAAAGGGGACAACATAGGCAAAACACAATTCATCTCTAAACATACATTAGTGGCGCGGGTTGTTTTTGCTAATTTTGAGTAACTTTTATGATCGGACTCTTTACAAAAAGAGCTTTTGATTCAATGAAAATCTGCACTTCAAGAAACAAAGTTATACGATAACAGTTAATAAGTAAATAAACTAAGGAAGGATATAGGGTTTTGTGTGACTAACTTGACACGGGGTTTGGTTACCTACATACCTTTCTAAGAAGTGAGAATGAAGTTAGACGTTCAGGTGCTTTACAATACTTCATGTAATGACTCAACACTTCATGGAACTCCCTGCCATTAATTTTGATATGCCTCTATTTTCTGTTCAAGAGCAATAAGGCTATTACCTCATCATCAAAATCAATATTCGCCCGACTCAAATGAGACGTTATTACATTGAACTCATTTAGATGATCAAAAACTACCAGATTATTTGATATCTTCATACAGAACAGGCGTTGCATGTTGCAGATTGCTTCTCGAACATGCCAGTCAACAACTTCAACACCCCCTCATGGTTATCTCTTTCGCAACATGAAATGGCACATTCCACGACAAAAGCAAAACGCCAATCTTTATCTTTCATGTATGTCAATTTTTTCTTCAGAGTTCTCCATAAATCATTATTGGCAGATAATCTTACGTAATGCAATTTCCAACCCATAATTCGACCCATCAAACTTCTTGATCAACAATTTACCTATGTTTATCATACCTGCTCCCACTCAACCTAGAGATCTGATACCACTTGTTACGCAACTAAATTGATTTGATAACAATAACAATGGAGTAATTTCTAACACACGAAAAGCGATAAAATGATGAAAGCACAAACGAAACAATTTGTTTACCTAGTTCATCAATAGACTATCTATGGGGTGTTCCAAGACAAGGTATCCACTATGATGGTGAGCAACAATTATAAATTAGATACAACAATTATTTCACATAAATCTAGAACAATCTCTCACAATGTCTCTCAAATCTCACAAGTGTGTTCTTTATCATATTAATATCTCTCACTCTCTATATGGTGGCTATTCAATCACCACTCTTTTGGAGGCACAAGGCTGTTAGGTTGTGGAGACGAGGAGTAGAGATGTGGAGATGAAGACCTGAACAAGTACAGACGGCATTCAAATAACAGAAAGAGGAGTTGGTCACACTGGTGGGACATAGAGCAATGTGAGTTGCGGTCACATGTCATGTGGCTCGAGCGATGGTATACAGCTTAGGTAGTGAGCAACGAGGGTCGCAAGCCACCAGCGCATGTCACAGGGCATTGGCTCGTGTCGGTCGCGTAGCCAAACTTCATCTTGGCGTTGTTTATGTTGCCTTAGTGTATTTTAACCTCTACTTGCGTGATGTTTAGGATGTCTTTCTCAGCACGACCAATACGATGAGCCGAGTCAACGTGTGGCCTTACGGCCTCCAAAAGATAGAGTGTTGGGAGATTAATATAAGAGAGAAAATACTTATGAGATTTGAGAGACATTGTAATATATTGTTATAGATTTATGATAGGCAATTGTTTTAACTTATTTGTAATCACCCATCATCATCATCATAGTGAAGATCATGTCTTGGATCGCCCCTAGAAAAAGTATGTTGACGAACTGGGTAAGCAAATTGTTACTGTTTTATCGCTTTTTGTATTTGGGGTATTACTCTATTCTTGATGTTATTATCAAACATACAATGCAAAACAAGTGGTATTAGAGCTTCCAGATTGAGGTAGGAGCGCACATATCTTATAAACGGAGGTAAATTGCTAATCGAGAAGCTCGATGGGTCGAATTAAGGGTTTTGGAGATTGTAGATCGGGAATTACTTGTACAGTAATGATTTGTGGAGACCTCTAACGGATAAACTGACGGAATGAAAGATGAAAAATGAATTATGATAGACAGGAAGGCAGTGAGCGATGTTAATTTGTCTTTGTAGTTGAACTTGGCATTTTACGTTGCGAAAGAGACAACCACGATATGGGTGCTAAAGGTTTTGGCTGACATGTTTGAGAAGTTATTTGCAGCAAAAAAGGTTCATCTGATACAAAGCCTATTCTATTAGAAAATGTCAGAAGATTTAATAGTTTTCGATCATATTATTGAGTTCAATGTCATAGCTCGATGAGTATTGATTTTGATGATGAGGTATGAGCCTTCTATTGTATGGGAGATAAAGGCATGCCAAAGTCAATGGCAGGAGTTTCATAGAGTGTTGAAGCTGTTGAAGGTTTGGTCATTAAGAAGCACTATAGAGTACCAAAGTAGAAAGGGTAAGATGTAATATCTGTGAATGCAGTTTTCGAAGGAGACTGTTAATGCATTAATCGAGTGTATGCACAGATTATTGAAGTCATTGATTTTGGATTCTGGAGCATCAAAAATGAGAGGTAAGGATCCAAATGCGAAATGGATCTGTATGGTTGTTGTGTGGAGTGAAACATATCTCGGGTTTTAAGAAAACATAAATTTATGGGATAACTGGATGATGAAGGTTATCATTTATCCTTTGGCTCGGGTGTTTAGGAGATAATCACAAGATGCGTGGTTTGTGCTCGAGGGGTTAAATAGATAATTATATCCTTGACCAAGGTTACCTAAGATGGAATCGATCTTGGTGGTGTAAAAGTCCATCAAGATGGCACAGTCATGGGGTGAAAGTGATGCAAGTTACCTAAAATGGCATCGAACTTGGCAGTGTAAAAGTCCATCATGATGGGATCAGCCATAGTGGTGAAATTGATACAAGTATGTGGCGATGTGGATATCGTCACATGAGCGAGAAATCAAGCCAATGGGAGTTTGATGATTTACTAGGGTTGTTACTAATAGAAACTTTGGTGTAGCGAACAAAGAATATAAAGTTAACAAATTAATTATTACACCTAGGTTCCTATTCTCCCAAGTGTACGAATCAAGCAATAATAAAATGGTAAGTATAGTTACGAACCAAGTATCGTGTCCGAAGGAAGAGGTGGATGAATGATTAAATCACTTAAATGTAAAACACTAACAATTATCACGGTTGTTATCTCATGTGTTTGTAGGTGAATGCGGAATGTATTAAAATACTTTTAATGTAGAAAACTATGAATGCAGGTTTTATGAAAACAATTTTGAATGCCGAGAATTTCTAAACTAAAATACAATGAAACAATGAGAATGATTAGAACGAAAAGAGAATGATTTGAATACAAAGAGAGATTTTTTTTTATTAAACTGAGACTGAATGCTAAGAAACTAAACTAACTAATACAAGAAAGTAATAAACAAAATTTAAAATTTGATTGGTTGAATGATAAGATTGTAAACAATAGAGTAAAAGACTGTTTTAGAGGTTGGGTTTCACAACTGATTTAACCATAGTAGTTCATAGACAAACTACCTATATTTACTTGAGATGATTGATGATAGTTTGAAGCTTGTATGTCTAATGGATCTGCGACCTATAGATGGACCTATCCTAACCATAGAATATATGAGTCTCTAATAACCTATCGTGGTAGCAGGTTCAGCCCAAATGTGAGTTGTTTTAGTAGAGATATCAAATCTGCAATCCATTTAACTCACTTGAATCGTGTCAACATAAACGTACATAATCAAGATTGATCTGGTGTGATCTAGCGGTTGCGCATCAGTTGCGTTAGCGTTACAAAGTCATAAATCACATATATGTGTGTGTGTGTGTGTATATATATATATATATATATATATATATATATATATATATACACACACATATATGTGTAACTAGCTTAACATCTACACTCTCGCGGTCTAAGGTAGTGCTTCAATTCATCCAGCGAGAGCAAGTCTAGTTACACAACGTAAAGAACTATTCAATCTAGATATACAATTTCATCAAACACACATCAAATCAAACAAATAAACATATACATAAATCAAAGTTATTCACCTACTCTAAACAACAAGTAGATTAGCTCCTCATAGTCATGAGATCAACAATCAACAAAGAATAGAATAACATAAACAAAGTAAAGAGATAAACGAAAGCTTCTCAGATCCGGAAGAACGTTGACTCTTTGGTTATCTTCTTGACTCCTACGTGCTATCTTCTTCTCTACAAACTATTGACTCTCAACAATGATAAGACTAAACTAGGACAGAACTTTGATGGTGTTTCACTCTGAAAATAGTTGTAAGCTACAAAGAACTGGAGTTGAGCCATATCTTAAGTATTGGTCGTCCTCCCCTATATATAGGAAATTCTTGATGCCCTAATTTCATGCATAGTCGCAACTTAATCAGCAAGAAAAGACATTCATGTCCTTGAGTCGCGCGACCAAGTCCATCACGCTGCTGCCAGCGGGGCTCGTTCTCCTTTTCTACCTCATCGTGCCACTCTCTGTTCTTCCACTGCTCGCTCTACATTCGGCTTCAGTGGCACTATCGTGCAGTTCTCCCCGTGTCACATTGCTCCTTCTCGACGTGGTCTGGCTTTTGGACTTCTTAACATGATATGATTAGGGTTTGGCTCCTTTGCGTAGCGTATCCCTTATCACCAAAAACCTCATTTTTGTGCTCTTTTAGCTTCGTTATGTTGTGCCTTCATAAAATTCTAAGAAAACAAGAAATAATACTAAAACCAGTATATCTGCCCTAAGAATTATACAAAAGCATAAATAAATGAATACTAAAATGACGCTAAATAAACGCTCATCATTTACCTTAGTGTAGTTGAAGTTGTGCATGGTTTCAACGGACCTTAGATTTTGAAGAAGTTAAGGATTGGTGTTTCAAGAGTTTGATGGATATCTATTAGGGTGATGATTTGGATTTGAAGAGTGCGATACAGGGTTCAACTTAGTGGGTTTAGTCTCCAAGTGGGAGATAGTTAGGTTTGTGGATCCTGAACAAAGGAGACGAATAGCAGAGTTGTGGAGACGGACACTTGAACAAGTGCAAACAGCATTCAAAAAGAAAAATGGAGCATTGTACGCTCTTGTGAGAAAGAGAGCAACACAATTCGTGCGACTCCAGCAACAAGTCGCGCAGCTCAAACAATGAGCGTCACGGGTCGCGCGGCCCTGCGGTGGCTCAACTTTAGCCCAGTATCGTTTCTACTGCCCTAGTCCATTTGAGCCTCTATTTAAGTGGGTTTTAGGGCTTTTTCTCAGCATGACCAATGTGACGAGCCGAGGCAAGGTGGTCTTGCAGCCTCTAAAAGAGAGAGTGAGGAAAATATTAAAATAAGAGAGAAAATACTTGTGAGATTTGAGAAACATTGTGAGATATTGTTTTAAATCTATGAGTAAATAGTTGTATCTTATTTATAATCACTCGTCATACATCACAATAGTGGAGATATTAGCTTGGATCTCCCCCAAGGTAGTTGTATCTTCTACAGGACGGGATCCCGTCGTTGGTGAGATTAACGGGACGAGATCCCGCTTAAACCCATCTACGCGGGATCCCATCATTTGAGGGATTCCCACGAGAATCCCGCCAAGTTTCAGAACACAAATGGTGGAAAAATATTTCCCCACTTTTTTTCCTTCGACAATCGGCATTTTCAAATTCTTCATATTAGAAAAATATCTTCTTTTTGACATTAAAGAGTAACAATATGTTAACACAAATCACAATTTAATACGAATCACATTCACAATGAATCACAATTGTTATTCGCAATCACAAATCACAAAAAAAAAAAAAAAAAAACTCCACGACTCAAAAGTCAAAAATTATCTAACAATTATACTCCAATATTTTATTTATCTCCTTATATCCTCCTCCTTTTAATTTATTTTAGCAACTAACCCCCCAAAACCCCTCTAAATGGCATAGGCACTCGAAATTGGTGGGACTCCCGCGGGACCCAAAAAATAATTCTCGTTCCCGTCCTGCGGCTGGCGGGAATCCCGTCTTTTCAGACGTAATGGGAACGGGATGGAAAATCTCCCGCAAAGAAAATTCCCGTGGGACGGGACGGAAACGGGAATTTTTTCGTCTCGTTCTCACCCCTAGATACTACTGACCTACTCTACTAAAGGACACTACGGCATATTTGCGACATTGTGAGAGTTGTGAATTTCATGCTAGTCTGATTCACATGCCGGTACAACCCATGCAGCCTTTTCATGTTGCATGCCCATTTGATCAATGAAGAATCAACATTGTGGGTCCACTCACAATTGCAAAGGGGCAAAAGAAGTTTCTGGTTATGGTAGTGGAATATTATACAAAATGGATAGAAGCAGAGGCGACGGCTACTATCACAGAGAAAAACATGATAGAATTCATCTAGAAAAACATAATATGTCGTTTTGGCATACAAATAGTTCTAGTATCCATAATGGCTGGCAATTCATAGGGAATGAGATCAAATCTTAGTGTGAAAAGCTAACAATTTCTCAACATGTCACATCAGTGTCACATCATCAAGCCAATGGGCCAGTAGAGTCGACCAACAAAATATTGAAATATTACCTCGAACAAAGACTTTAGGGTACCGAAAGCAGCTGGACCAACGAGTTGCACGGTATTCTATGGGCCTTGGTGTACGGATCTGAGGCAGTTTTACCAGCTGAGATCGGGACGCCAACCCTTATGACCCGGAGCAATCGGTCATGTTACCTCAAATGGATCTCGACATGATTGGGTCAACAAGAGAACAAGCTTATCAGCGCACGGTTGCATTTAAAGTCGGCATTGCCAAGAGTTTTGACAAGAAGGTTCGTTTCAGGAATTTTGAGGTCGGAGACTTGGTTCTAAAAAGTATTGAAGCAAGAAAGCATGTGGGTAAGTTACAACCTCGACGAGACGGTCCTTTCCGTGTCATACGTGCAAACGCAAGAGCTTACTACTCTACTTAGAGGACTTAGAGGGACGAAAGCTGACTCGCCCTTGGAATGTGAAACATTTGAGGCGCTACCACGCCTATATTTGTTTCTTAGGTTTATTGCATGGTTTGTAAAACTTAATACAGGAACTACGGGGGCTTGAATCCAGAAGCACCACTTGAGAAACGTAGACAACTTGGCATCATGTTAGGCTCAGCCTAATCCTTAATTATATTGATATCCATGTTTATGCGATATTTGTGGTTGATTGCCAAAACTAGGGGTGTACGCGGGCGAGTTTGGACTGGTTATAATTAAAAAGAACACCATACCCACCTACTAGCAGGTTGCCAATCATCCCAACCGTGTGGCTAATGTTAATTGTACGACCATGCGGGTTGCGGTTAGACAAGTTGAGCGAGTTGACGGACGGTTGGCGGATTCTAATACTCAATATTCACAAAAAAAAATGAAAAAAATTCTATTGCAAGTTAATTATAGTATTATAATTATAGATTTCACAAGGAATACATGTTGCAGGAGCAACTTTTACCCTTGGTCATATTCTCTCTTGATAGCCAGCATTATATTAGTTGTTCTAATTAATTGAGATATTAAGTAAAGTCCACTAAACGAGCTAATTGTTACTCTCTGCTACTTGGTTATCCAGAATCTTGAAAGATATTCTTGTCTAAAACTCTAAATAAAATCCACTGTTATAAAATAACTAAAACTATTTGGGAATTATAACAATATATTAAAAGAACATAAGAAAAGAAGAGCAAATAAGGAGTATATTACTTGTGAATGAGTGTTTTTCCTTTCATCTTGATGGCTCCTTATATAAGCAAGAATTTCCAATATCTTACATTATTTACAAAAACTACTATTATTATAAAATAGTATTTGTACATAATTTTCAACAATGGCCACAAGGCATATTCTACCAACTATATTTATAACATCCACGATGGCTTATGACATATTCAGTTAACTTTCATAATAATTATTAAGGTTCTTCAAACATGTACTAATAGCTTGTTTATTGTTTTAAATCAGATCCCTTGACCTCCATTTCTAAAGTATTAAAATATATATCTAATCAGCAAAAAAACATTTACACTTACACTGCCACACAAAACCTTCATACTTTTGGGCTTTTGAATAAGCCCTACAATTGAACAATTTAGGGGAAGCGAAGAAGCATAGTCGACAGTACACGTGAAGCAATTCGAGATGGCTTTTGAATAGATCAATTGGAGAGAGAGAAGAACCAGAGTGGCAAAAACTAAGCTTCTACAGCAGCGGCTCTAAGCAACGAGACACGACGGTGAAACTCACGGTGACGACTTGGAGTAACTGAAAAGTGATCGGTGGTTGTTGAGGAAGGGGGAGGTGTGCAGGGGTCGGGTGCCCAAAATTTGAAGACAGAATGACTAGGTTTATTTTTCATTGGGCCTTTTATCTTCAAGGTAGCGGGTGGGTGGGCAGGTGTACTAGTCCACCCGAGACTCGCCCGCCCAGTGGCGGGTTAGCATCCTTTAGAACTGTTGTTAATTTTTTGAAAACAAAACATGCGGGTTGCAGGTCACGCGGGTCGGGGTGGGCGTTTTATGTACACCACTACCCAAAACGGGTAATAATTCTTCAAGTACAATAACACAGCTTTCACAGCCCATAGAACCGAAGTGGTCGAATCAAGAGGCAAAGTTTTGCGCAAGCAAAGAGATGGACATTTCACCTTATGGGGTCAAATGCAAACTTAATATCCCATCACACAAAAGAGATGGACGTTTGGCCCGACGTGGTCAATTGCAAACTAAAACTAACAAACAAGGAAATGAGCATTTGACTAGACTCAGTCAAATGCAAACCCAAATTCCTGGAGTCGCCACATGATAAATATCAAACGAATAATTTAGAACACCACTGCAATTCAAAATTCATCATCAAACCGATGGAAGCCATTCAAGACAAATAGACAACGGGGACAACAAAATTTGTATACATATGAACCCATAACCAAAGCACCAACTCTATTTGTAATTAATCAAAAACCTTCTACAAATCTAAGAAGGATACCCGCAGGTGTCCCTATAATCACCTTACATATTCGGGGGGGTCTAGGTGAATTTGGTTGTAATACTATCCTGGGTGATTGAGCAAACCTCGTGCAATTTTTCTTTATTTGCCTCTCGTTAATACTGAGCCCGTCATCATCGAAGTCGTGCCATCCCTCTCGCCAGACCCCAATATCCTCTTTAACGGTCTCATTTGCGGACCCCTTCATCAGATACATACTCGGCGACACCAAGTCCCCAACATTGATTGATGGCATAGAACGACACCAAGTCCTCAACATTGATTGATGGTATAGAAGAGGCCATGTGAGGAGAAACCACGCGCTCAGGAGGACCCAATGGAACCTCATTGATAATTTTCGTCAAAGATGCAGATGGCCTAAACAGTCCAGACAGTCCACTTGTTGGTGCCTCGCTAGCAAAGCTGACACTAGCAGACACTAAGGTTTTCTTTGAGGTCGTCTCTGCTGAACCAGAAACGACATTGCATGTAAGACCACCACCCTTCTCCACACAAGAAGTTGCGGGGGGACACCCTCCAATAACAGATACGAAGGGGGGAGTAATCGACTCATCATCACTACACCCGAATGCGCTATGAATCGCGTCTTCGATAGCGACTGCAACCCCACCTAGATAGGTGTCTGCCCGTACATTTTCCTCAACATGCTCCACTTCACGGACGGGCTCACCCGTACCCACATTAGGCACGATACTGACAATACCTTTTTCTCTTGCCAAATACGGTAGAAAGGATCATCTGTTTTAGGCGAAGTTAGCTCTTCCTCATCTTCATCAGAATCCTCAGGTGTTTCCATACGGGAGCCACGTCTTACGTCAAGCATTTCCTTCCAAAATCCCTCTTTCAAGAATCCTAGATGCTCAATTTGGTCGGCACCAAGATTCATCCCAAACTTTGCATCCTCTGCAGCTTGACGCAGCTTCATCCAACGGGATACATCACTTGTCATAAATGACTTTGCCACATCACACTAATAAACTTTGGATTCCAAATGTTGGACTCTGGCCTACAAACGACTAATTTCAAACTCGGCCTCTGAGTTAGACTCTATGTATGAGTCCCTCTCTCACTTCAACATATTCTTTTCCTTTCGTAAAAATGCAATTTTCTCATGCAATGACCCCACGTTGTCTTTAGCTTTCCTAGCAGTTACAGGAGGAGCATGCACCTCTTACACAACTTTAACATTGGCTTTCCCAATTGTGCAAGCTTGATAGTTAGCAGCAACGCAGTTGCAATAAGTTCTTATATACTGGTCATGCATCTTGTCAATGATTCCATTATGCTGATTTTGTACTTCTCTCAATGCACTGTGATCTCGGCAAAGTTTATACACGACCATAGTCATGGGAGCAGCAAATAGGCGGCCAAAGAAAGCTAAATGCTGGTACCCAAGGTTTTCAATGGCCCCGTTGTGATCGAGCTGGGGCCATAGGTCGCTCGTAATCTAATTAGCATGCTCTTCCCTCAATCTGAATCCCATTAACTTAATATTCAAGGACTCGGGGTCCTCATCATTCAGGAAGCCATAGTCAGACCTGCCATCAAGGGCACCAGCCTCGGGTTACCAAAGGGTCATGACTATTTAGGTGGCTGAGGCGGGACCCTAGCAGCTTTGTCCGCGGTGCGAGTCTTGGAGGCGCGCTTTTTAGCAGCAGTATACCAATTATTGGTACTTCCACTAACGAGCAAGAACCGATCAGCTTGGGACGGCACCAACACCTCTCACTTGTTTATCTACATTATATCGCGCCAAGTTCTCCGCATTTCATTCATCGATGGCATTTACTTCCTCTATCATTCTAATACTTGTGTCAGAACCGACTTATACCCTACCTTCTTTGGTAGTAGAAGTCACAACAATTCGGCGCCTTTCAAAGTTACAGTGTCGCTCAAAATCAGGTACACACGATACGCAAACATGAAAAGACACCACTCCAATTCTTTCGGTAGATGTATCCTCCGGTTCAATAAATGTGTGTCGCACCCCAATTAGTTGATAAACTACCTAACACCCTCGCAGGCATACAACTACCAGAGGGTTCTTCTGTGACTAGTCGAAGCACCCGTGTTTGAATTCCCCGCGGGGGGAACGCTACTCTGACCACTTGCATATGAATATTCACCAGGGGCCTCACAACCTTACTACGACCTTTCGCTTTAGTCTGATCCATCGCACAGTCGAACGCGATAAACAATCACAAAATCAATGTTGTTGGTATTCGATTCTTTTTTCGTTCGACACTCCCGACGTTCGACACTTTTTTGCTCGATGCTAATCATTGTTCGAGATTGAATTGGCGTTCGATACTAATGCCAGTTCGACACTAAAACATGTTCGATACTAAATTTCAAATAGACAAAGTTTCACCACACGATGACAAATGATCTGGCATCCATGGGTCCTATATATAGGCCCCAGCACCGCCTCGAAAATAATGCTTGCATTCAATGCGACAAATTCGATACTTAAGTGTCGAACGTCTTTGGTTCAATACTTCCAAAAACAATCAAATCACTACGATATGATAGTTCACAAAACAGTCGAATCCCTCATGATTCGATGATCCCCATAACAATTGAATCCCTTATGATTCGATCCTCCCGAAAACAATCACTTCATTTAGAACTCAACACTTTCCAAAACGGTCGAGCCAAGTCTCATTCGATTTTATTAAAAATTCAAATTACATTATGATATTATACGTACTAGGTTCCTGAATCTGTTGTCAAACGGAGGATTCAAAGTCAACAACGGCTATAAAATGGGGGGCATATTTTAAAGCGGAATACTAATATTTGCCACCCAATCCTCTAGATTACGGCTCTCAAATGGGGGGCATATTTTGAAGTCGGAAACTATTATTTGGCACCCGGTCTTTCGGATTACGGCTCTCAAATGGGGTGCATATTTTAAAGTTGAATACTATTATTTGGCACTCGGTCCTTCGAATTACGGCTCCCAAATGGGGGGCATATTTTGAAGCAAAGTCATTTCTTAGTGACATTTCAAGAACATGATCAAACAATTTTAAAATATGGCACTCGCTCTTGAATCAAGACCGACTCCCAAGTTCGGGGGACTATATGGTGGGGGTCATTTAGGTGACCCAGCAACAAACTGGTCGGTCTGCCCCGCTAAAGACTCAAACGGGAAAGTATCGAACTAAGGCGATCTGACACTTCCTGGACTCTTGAATGCTCCCGTTTGATAGTTATTGTTTTTTTTGGAGCAGGGCCCACATCATGTGGTCTATAAATACTCCGTATCTCGAGATTCACGCCAGATCATTAATTATTGTTCACCAACCCTACAAGCAACAAATCACCCGTTTGATACTTAGTTCCGTTCGAGAGTTATACCGTTCGATCGAGATTTTCCCCTGTTCAATCGTTCTTCCATTGGTATCCCTGTTTGAGAGTTTTCAGTATCGAATCCAGGACCGTTCGATAGTCCTGGGATTCGATAGTTATTTCAAACATCGAACACCTATGTTCTATGGTTCCCAAATTCGACATTTTTTGGGTTACTTTAGTCATTCTAGGTTCTTCTACCGTGTAATAGGTGTTCCAGATAAAGCTAGTCGATTTCTGTAATAGATTAACATAATTTGGTATATTTCAAACCCAATTATAACGCAATTATTTTATCATGTAACTCAGACAAAATAACTACAAATTAGCTATGTTAAACTAAACAAAAACAAACAAATCGCCATTAACTCGTGAGCAAACAATGTATCTTAAAGCATAATCCAAAATACAGAAAATCATAAAATGACGGAGAAGAATGAACGTAGTTCTAACGTCTTAGTTGGTCATTAAACCTATTTATGAATATCAGAAGTTAAGGTAGAAATTTTAGGATTTGAAAAAGGAACAGGGTTTTTATGTTTTGTGACATAAATAAGTTTAGTCCTTTTATTTTCTGTCTGGACCACAAATAGTGATGGGATGAGGTGCGCAAATTTCATCATAGCACTTTAAGGTAAATTTTGTTTGTCAATAACGCTACGGTTAACGGATAGATAAATTTAGCGTCGGAATATTATGCTACTCCAGAGAATGTAGCCTAAAACAACAGATTCTTCCGTTCAATGAAACATTGTTACTCTCTTAGGTTCAATGAAACACCGTTACTCTCTTAGGTGGTGTCTACAGACTCTTAAAAAAAGGTATACTCAGCTTTTTATTTAAATAAATAATTTTAGAGAGTTTGCAAATCTAGCTTTTTTTGAACTAACCCCCCACAATCTTTAAAGCTGGTGTGGGAGTGTTTTAGGCTTATGGTGGGTATTTTTTAAATAAAATAATTAAATAATTTTAAATTCAAGATTATTTTGCAAACACTCTCAACTTTTAAATTTAATTAACTTAAAACTATGAAATCCTACTTTTCTCCCATAGTTTGCAAACACCACCTTACATCAAGCATGATTCAAGAAATTTTTATTTTTAAGTTAGAATCTGATTTTATCTGAAAAGGTGTGTCACGATACCTCCAATAACATTATCAAGAAAATAGAAAGAAGCAAAAGCAAAATATTATTGCTTCTAGAAAAGACTTGCTGCACAGAGTTGAAACTCAGTGAAATAGTAAACATTGTAAGAGAAAATCACAAGAAATCATGAAAGTTCAACATTTCTAACCGCTTGAACTCATTGAATTCTCTCCTGAGCGTTTTATCAAAAGCAGATCAATATACTGATGTCAGTTTTACCCATTAGAAATTTTTCATACCGTGCTCTGTAGTATCTCCTAGAAGCATCCAAAGGGTCGAGGTATTTTACTAGTTGAAAATTTAATTGCAATTTATAAGGTGAAACCAAGAAAAGCATGTCTTCATCAATTGACCACAAAAGTACAAACGCGTTCACGGCTAAATTGTAAGACACAATGGCATGTTAGTTCCTGTTCTCCTTATGAAAATATGACCCAGATAATCAGTCACAGCTAAAAACTAGATTATTAAGACAATAACTCGGCTACGCTCTGACATCGAGCAAAGCCATGATTTAAATCATCTTAAAAATAGGTTCAACATCTTTTGTTGCTGAATTAGATGTTACAAGCTACAACGAAACAGAGTAATACCGAGAAATCAGAATTCTACTTTTTCAAGAATCTCACCGCATGTATCCAAGCAAAAGTCCTTTAAGATGCAGTGGAAATCTTACTCATCTTTCCGAGCCTTGGATCTGGGAGGCCTTGATGGTTTAAATACTTTTCCAAGCAGGATTAACATAACGGGTATTATGGTCCCAATATAGTACACACTCCCGTATGCCACCAGCGTCTCATGCAGACTTAATACCTGGTAATGACAGAGACTCGTGCATATTCAGCTAAATGTTTTGGATTGTTGGGTTTTAAGGAAATAGAAGAAAGTGGGAGGACTAACCATGAAACCAACGCATGAGTAGTTCAGAACCAGTAGCGTGTACACAAAGTTCAACACCACGAATAAGTTCCTAAATAGAGATGTTTGGCTGGCTTGCTGCCATCTGTACAGAACTGTTCGCAGTGGACCAAACGAAGTTTAAGTAGTGAAATACAAGAAAATGGTTAAGCATCTCATGTAACTTACATTACAATACATTTTAGGTGTTTTGGGGTTTCTCTTGGGCCTTTTTCAGGCTCCTTGGATATTAGTTTAGTAAAACATATGCCTGTTTTAATATTTACTCTCCTATTTATGTCGCAAACACACACACACACACACATATATTATAATGAAATTGAATTGTTACCTCTTGAACCAGCAATCATGATAGCAGACTGCACAAAGAATATGATGTACCCGGGGTACAATCCCTGTAAAACGACATGATTTCCCTTCAGTATAGATGCTGTTAATTATTGTTCACTCAAGTAATATGGACTAATAGAGAGACTATTTAGCAAAAGTTATGGACTGAACGTGTACTTTTCCTAGCATATAATCAAATCTCAGAATGTTGTCTATAACAAAATTCCAAATAAATGCAGAAACATAATTTTGATATTTAATTCTGCAAAATTTATATTGGGTATTAACCAGAAGTAACATTGTGAACAATTGACATACATAACGGCTTCACGCTCAACTTTTCCTTTATACACGGAATTACTGGAAAAATTAACAGAAGTAAGCAGAGGTGAAGTATGAAATTACCAACATGGAGACACTTGAGTGGGACGACACTTCTCATGGCTACCCTACCCATTAACATAGAGGGCTATTTCACGTATCTTGGTTGACTTTCCTGACTAAAATAGTACCAGTGAAATGGTTTTTCTAAATTCCTTCAGTTCGAATGATTTTTGAAATCTCAAAAAGCAAACAGGCTGAAAGATTGTTCCATGCGTGAGTTCTACATATCTTCTTTTGCTCCCATTTTCACAAAAATGTAGACATTCCAAACCTATTGACATATTTCTACCATGTAAGTCTCTTATCATGGTGAATTGGTGATACTTACGAGCGGAACTACACCTTAACTCAGTTACACAACAATTTAAGACGATTAATTCTTTAATATGGATTAAGCTTCAGGCACTATAATATAATAACCCAAAAAACCAGGTCCTAACCCGACATCGCTTTAATTTAAAAATACTCGGATGTTTGATCCAGTCACAAACTAAAACCATAAGATACCAACCACTCCAATTGGCATGGAAATCATTAGTATCTTTATCGTGCACTTAATTTTCTGTTGCTTTTCATGTAGTGAAACTGCCAAATACTGCAGCTTAACAGGAATGCACACTGAATCCATGCCACAAAAATTAATAGAGAAAAAAGAAGAGATACGTACATGCCACACTGCACTCACTGTCTGAGTAGCCAGTAACTGGAAGAAGCCCGGTTTCTTACCCTTCTGAACCAGCCTCTCATACACATCTGAATAAAAAAGTAAAGATTAGAAAGATAGAAACTTCATGCTCTAGAACTACATCATACTAGCCCGACCGATATTGTCATGATCTCCACAAACCAAACTAAACACAATATTTTGTTCTCATCGGCTTTCGTTTTCTATTTTCTACCTGTGCATGCTATACCCATGCTCTCGCTGCATATGTCATGCTGTTGCAAAGGCAGAAACTTCTACAGAGGAAGATTTGTGATTAAATTCAGGGACGTTTCCTAACGACATACAAAGAATCTTTCAAGAAGGAAAGAAGGAAAAAAAAAAAAACAGAAAAGCCATCTCCTCCTTTCTTATAGCCAAGTTCCCTGCTCAAAATACAGTTCTAGCAGGTGCTCATCCTAAATGTATCTTTTACAATGTTATGTAAAATCTTTGTTGCATTCTTCCCTTAAAAGGATGCATATATTATGCACAGGTACAACAAAGTGATTTTTCTTTGGAGATAACTCAAAGGAAATGGATTCCAGAAAAATGAAAAACCCAAGCAATGATGTTAAATGCATAACGAGAAAATTGCTATTTGATGAACTTACAGTGTCTTAGCCAGGTGCTAACTTGAATATTCCATACTAGTGGTATCTGCACGGAACTCTTTGCCAATTCAAGACCTAATATATCAACATTCTTTGCACGATCCCATAGCGCTTTGGGTGGATTAGAATCTGTCCAGCCACTGAATCCCAGGCCAGAAATAATAATCGAAGCTTCTGAGATTGACCAAATAAAATAGTACTTCCAACGAGCGGTGAAGCCCGACATGTACTGGTAACTTAACCGTTTCCAGAACCCATATTCTTGGTACACTGGCTCCGTGAATCTAGAAAGTGGGAAATGCGGTACAAGATATAGATACAAGCCCATACAGATGGCAGCTTGCAGAATTGCCCTGAGAGTCGCCCAATAAGGGGAGGGGCTCGGCCCTTTCTCTGTAGGTTGCCAGATCTACCAAAAGTAATAAGAGAAAAGTGATAAAAATGGGAGCAATGGATCACATATGCGAGGAACAGAATATATGCAAATAAATAAAGTACCCCTTTCCTCTCAGTCCATTCAAGATAATCTTTCATCTCATACACTGGACCAGCAAAGTGACTTCCACAACACAAACAGTAACCAATGTACTCAAGTAACGATGGCATCTTAAGCAACCGGTTTTTCTTTTGTGCCTCACGTAGATCTTCCTCTTTAAGCAATCCATCATTATAATTAATGACACATGATATGATTTTAAGTGTTATCACCATCAGAGCACCTGCATAGCGAAACAAGAAGACCACGAGAAAAGCCTCAACAAACGTACTTTCTCTTGAAAAATGTCCTCATCCTAAAGTCTTAATTTGACTCTGACATGCTGATAAGTCGAGAAAGCTTTCTCTATACATGGTGGAACAATGTCGAATAGCCTTCCTCCTAAAAGGTTGTTCAAGTTGCACAATTGAAATCATATTTAATGCATTAATTGCCTGACGTGTAAATTACAATGCCAGGAACATTCACAACTTGGTTAATTACATCACATCAAGATTGGTCTTTTAGAAGTTCCCACAGAACATTAAGGCATGCTAATGAACAAGAAGCTTTCTCCTCATATCCCTTATTTTCCTTTCAGACAGAATTTCATGCGTGGAAAATGGTAAACAAGATCTAAAAAGGTATCTACCTGTGCATGCTTAGAGAAAATTCTAACATATGCCAAGTAATACATTATTTTCAAATCCATGCATTGCGAAATAAGTTTTTACGCAGCCTTGAAAGAAATCCTGAAGTTTGTGGTTAACTCAGAATCCCACAAATACCAACAAACAAAGATGAAACCCTGATACAATTAGGTAAAGAATGCCGAAAGGAAGTAACAGTAATAACATATTGCTGACCTGTAGCATCAATGCCACCTTCCTTCCATGCATCCCCACTCATGTAGTACACATGGCTACACATGTATAACAGTACTATTTAGTTTGGAACAACATTGCAAGGGCATCATAGTACCCTAACAAAAACAGAACTATTTAAAAAAGTCCGAACGTGCAAAGAGAAAGAAAAAAATGAGTAGAATTGTGTAAATGATGCCATCAAACTTAAAGGAACCCAAGAAATGAAAGAAGGTGCACATCTGGTTAGTAAATATTACGTCACATTGTATTACACATACGATATTCAATTATGGATGGCTAATAACCAGTTAAGTAGTTGATAAACTAAGTTTCTGAGGGAAAATCACAAAAGAATAAAGAGAAGTTGTATTTCATTATAATTTTTGGTTCACCATCAACATCAACATCTGATTTATGAAACAAAAACATCAGTAGCCTTTTCTATGAATAATAAAAATGTCAGCATTTGAAAACAGTTCACAATATCAGAGCATATCCTAGAAGCATAAGATATTATTACACGTGGACAAGTGAGTTTATTAGCAGATGTGTGAGAGGTAGGTCACTCATACCTTTTGTTATTGTGAAAAACTAACAAGAGATGATTACAAGTGTGAGTCAACAGGTAATGTCCAAGTTCTATATGGCTTCATTGGCAAGTAACGCGCAACAAAGGAAGGAATGAATATGATAGATATTAATAATCAAACAAAAAGCAACAAGAGATCTGGAAATAATTAATTAATAACAAATTACCATCCAATAAGGTAACCAAAGGCAAGAAAGAAGGTAATCAGCCCACAGTGTTTCCTGGAGATCAACATTGACGCGTAACCTAAAAGCATGGGTACCAGGAAATGCAAATTGGAGGAGAATCCAAAGGAGAGGTAGGACAGGGTGGCTCCGGTCACGGCGGCGTACAGATGACGGGCGGTGGGGCCTCCAGGAACGAAGCGATGGAGGAAGCCGACGGGGATTGTCGCCGCGAAGCAGAGGAGAAATCGGAGAACCGCCACGGAGACACCGATCGAACTCGCCATCGAATCCATCTCCGGCACCTCCATTAATTATTATTAATAATAATAATAATATTAACTACTGCTGTCTGTTTGGTGGTGAGGTCGAGGACGAGAAGGTGTGTATTTATATTCCAATAACTATATGTCTGTCTGTATGTGTATGGTTATAGAGAGAGAGAGAGTTAAATAATAATAATAATAATAATAATAATAATAATAATAATAATAATATAATAGTATTAATAGTTGTAGTTGTAGTCTAAAATCTAAATTTATTTAATTGGATTTGGGACAAACACAAAAATTGTGGAGTGGTTGGTTGGAGCTAAACTAAACTATACGTGTCTTTTCTCTTTCCTTCTCTTCTTACTTTTCAGTTTTCCACAATTCTGAAATTTCAACCAACAATTTATTTTAATTTGCCAAACCAAAAATAAAAGGAAAAAAACAAAATAACACTTTGTTTTTACTCGGGAGGTTCGACTTCACTTCTCTTATTCAGTTATTCTCTACCAGTACTTTTGGATTTTTTAGGATATCTCCTCAAATCTTATTCCTATGCCTATCTATATATATCTTCTGAAATATATATATATATATGAGAAATACGTATTGAGCACAATAGTACACCAAATTTTTCATTTTTAATTTGAATCTTATAATTTAATTTACACACTATTAACATTGAAAGATTAATTTACAAATTTAATTTTATATTTAAATTACACCAAAGCAATTTAATTTATTTATACTAGCAAATGGAGCACGCGGTTCCCGCGAGCATAATTCTTTTTTCAATGATATTCTACGTGGGTTAAAAAAAAAATTCATCTAGATAACACAGGTTAAAAGCATGTGCCATAAATTTGGAGTAGAACGATGGAAGAAAAACATATTATGGAAAAGTAAATTATTAATTACAATTATTAGTGTAATTAATTAATCTAACTTAATTTATAAGGTTATTTTGGGTATTTTATAATATCTTTTTACAATGTAACTAAAACTTAAAGTTGAAATCAAAAGATTGGTGTCACAGTGGGTTTCTTTATATAATAGTATATAGATTTTTCTTTTCACAATATTGTCATATTTACATTTTGATTAGACCCATATAAAACATTTATCTCCATATAACAAAAATATATTGGAATATTTCACTATGAGAAGAAACCTCGTGCCATTGTTTCCATAATAATTGACATGCGCATACATGCTTAACTTTTAAGGGGTGAATATTTTTGAAATGTAGAACATATGAGAAAAAGACTCCATGGATCACAGGACCACTAATTTAAGATTTGTGCTTGACATCTTAAATATGTTATACTTAGTTAACAGGAGGCGGGAATGATAAAAAACAAAAAATCAAGACCATTTGATTTTAAAATTGATTACTTTTTGTAAAATGGATAATCTAGACGTAGATTAGAGTTGAATAAAGTTACGTAGTCGACAGATAAATAATACTTAAACCTGAAAAAGAATATTGTGCAAGAAGATGCTTGATATGAGTTGGTCTCCCCCTAAATAGTTTAGGTTTTATTCTTTTCTCTTTTATAATTATTTAGGTTTTAATCGTCTTCTTTTTAGGGTAGTGATTTCTTGACTTGCGGAAACAGAATAATATATTAGCTAAGCTTAAGACAAATATTCTAATCAAGTTAATCCGATCCGTACCAAGTTAAACAAAAACAAACGCACTAAATATGAGACTTTTGAGGGCTATTGATTTTTTTTTTTTTTGATACGAAGAGGGCTATTGATTGAAACTTGAATATTTATTGATTGAAACTTGAATATTTAGTATATCGACTACGCTTTTATTTTCTTGAAGCCTTGCATTTAAAATTTTACCAAATGCACGAGTAACGAGATCTTATTGAGAGGAACACAGTCAAATATGGGTGGCTGCATAAAGAATAGATATAATAAATAATAATAAAAACAATGGCAAATCTTCGGTAAAGGCTGGTACCTAGAAATCATCGATATATTAAATACTAATGCACATGATGTGCTTCTGTCAGCAACCTTGTCCATTTCTAGACGGCACTCGCTTCCTTGGTCCCTAATTTGAGTAACTTCTTAACACATTTTTAATAAAAATATATAAGTAGAATTCGGTACGTGAGAACTGAAAAATAGTTAAACTTGGAAATTACAAGAAATGACGGGAAGTAAAAACAAATAATTCTTCTTATAAATCTTGAGTGTACGGACTGTAAAATCAGTAGTGACATAATAAATATCAATATTTCCAGAATCATGATTTTTTAAGTTTCTGTTAGAAGCTTGGATTTAACTTTTAAGGAAAAAATATTGTAAGTTATCTTAATGGCGAGGAACTAATTAATTGTACTGAAGTTCTCTACTCTTTGTTAGGAAAATTAATATGGGGAGACGGATGTTTCAATATACTGGTCCACTCTAACAACTTTTATTTTTGGTCATCATCGATTTATGATTTGATTGGGACGGATTTTTGGCACATAGGGGTGGATTCTCAAGCTCAAATTTCGTGTATCCTATCCGACTCAGTTGGGTATTACCCAAAATCCGGGTATTAATACCCGTACTCTACCCGAAATACCCGATACCCGAAAAAACCTTACCCAAACCCACCCTATGCGACCAGTTTGGGCTTGATCAGCACACCACCAACAAAGTAAGTAGTTGAAAGTTCTAACTTTTTTTAACACAAAAATAAATTTTAGTTTTAAGTGACAAAACATAGTAATGTGCAAGGGAGAAAAGAACATAGTTAGCGCGTCGGACGCAAAAAACAATTGAAAATGTCACGAGAAATCAAACGTTCAACTCCAGAGGGGCAACATGGTCATGTCGCATAGAAGGGTTGTCGTAGGGGTGGGTAATAGAACCCGAAATTCGGGTACCCTACCTTAACCGAGCGGGTATTACCCGAATTTCGGGTTTTTCTACCCGAACCGTACCCGAAAATTCGGGTACCCTAACCGATTAGGGTATTTCGGGTAGGGTTTCGGGTAGGGTGTTCTAAAATATTAGAGTACCTGAATACCCGAATATAATATTATACATTTTTTTTCTCTTTTTTTTCTTTTTTTACTTTTTCTTTCTCTGACAAAGGCTACCCCTTTTTTCTTTTTCTCTCTCTTTCTTTTCTTTCTCTTTCCCCAGCAGCACACTGTCTCACTATTCCCTTTTTATTTCTTTCACAATTCACAGTTCAAAGTTCAAACACACACACACTGCGACACACACACACACACACACACACACACACACGCACTCTTGTTTTTTCTTCAAACACACACACACACACACCAGCGACCGCGGCAGCGACTAATTCCGACTATGGCGAGACGGCGACCATCTCCGACTCTAGCTACGCACGCACGTGACCATCTCCGACCACCACCCTCTCTCTCGCACCGATCGACGACGCCAGCTCTCACCAATCGACGCCCTCTCTCTCGCACCGACGCGGCGACTCTCTCTCGCTCACTCTCAAAATCGAAAAGTGGTAAAATCCCCTGTTTTCAATTCAAAAACAGGGGATTTTACCAGTGGAAGTTTTTGTCCACTAGAAAGGTTTAATTCATGTTTATTGTTTTTGTCCACTGGAAAACACTACACGAATTAAGTTTATTGTTTTTTTAATTAATTATGAATTATTGTTTATTAATTATGTTTTTGTCCACTGGAAAAACTCCCTGTTTTCGATTTCCAGTGACCTTTTTTGGCCACTGGAAATTATTCGGGTACCCCAAACCCGAAGTTTGGGGTACCCGAAATATAGGGTACCCGAATCTGATCGGGTACCCCATATTTAGTTAGGGTATCGGGTAGGGGTTTTACCCTACCCGAAAATACGGGTACCCTACCCGAAAAATCGGGTACCCTAACCGAATCTTCGATTACCCACCCCTAGGTTGTCGCATCAGGCAGTCTACTGAGACCCGGTCGAAACCCCATCGAATCAAGACATCTGCGACACTGTTGGCCTCGCGAGTTGTTGGATCTCTGTCGAGATCGACAGTTCTCGCGTATGGAAAATGCAGCCCAGCACGAATTCAAAATCGGTCTCAATGATCAGTTTAGAGATGGAAAATTGTGAAGCATAAACACCCTTTGGCGCATAGCTCGAAGTTTGGCGATGGATTTTGTGGTTGTTCTAGCAGCCACAGAAAATGCACCAACTACGGTACCTGTTAAATCACACAACATGCCACCAATCCCCAATGGTCCCTGGTTGCCCAAGGATGAGCCATCACAGTTAAATTTTATGAACCCGTCTGGATGTGGGTCCCATTTAAAGTGCAAGGTGTGTGCCTTAAATACCAGGGCACAGAGGGAGAGGGTAATTCTCGGAGGGTGGCGATATTGGCGTCTAACGGAATACCAGTTCATTTCTTGCGCGCCAAAGGGCCCAGTAGATGATGAGTGTGAGAGAGGGGATGGTGAAGCGAAAAAGGTGGTGGATGATGTTGATCCCAGGTGGGGGAGGTGAGAACTCCAGAAAGGTTGAGCATATGTCAATGAACAGAGGCCAGACATTGAACAAGTGGTTTGTCATTTCCACCGCGGAGTGGCAAAGAGGGCAGTGATCACGGACAGGCAAGTGCCGGC
The DNA here is from genome assembly GCA_948329865.1 of Linaria vulgaris. Taxonomy (NCBI): domain Eukaryota; kingdom Viridiplantae; phylum Streptophyta; class Magnoliopsida; order Lamiales; family Plantaginaceae; genus Linaria; species Linaria vulgaris. The sequence continues at coordinate 52,726,943 of OX415249.1, read as the reverse complement.
GATGAAATTTATCTCTGGTGGTCATGGTATCGTGTCTGTTAACATTAGCCAATTTTAACTTTTTACGACACCTCCAAAATATCAGGGGTATTACAGAAAGATCACACTGGCATCAGCGAACATAAATGTTCCCCACGATGCCAAATAAAAGGTGCACCCTAGCCCACGACAAGTATTTCACAGAGTACAAATCCCGCGCGAGGTATCGAAAACTTTAAATAGCTTTCTGCATACCCCCTAGGAATACGATACTCTTGCACTTATCCTGTCACTTGGACCTTCCCGGGGCATCTTGGAAAAATCCTTCAATATTGAGGTCTCGGAGCATATCCCATGCGAGGACATTTTGGAAAAATCCTTTAATAGTAAGGTCTCGAAGCAGATCCCGCGTGAGGAAATCTTGGAAAAATCCTTCAATAGTGAGGTCTCGGAGCAGATCCCGCACGAGGGCATCTTGGAAAAATCCTTCAATAGCGAGGTCTCATAGCAGATCCCGCACGAGTACATCTTGGAAAAATCCCCCGATAGAGAGGTCTCGGAGTGATGTACGCCTTATTCTTATTTCAAAGAGGCCTCGGAACGATACACAAATAATTCTTATCTCACTAAAACGGATAAGAACTCCACTTAAAGTTGACTCAGCGACACTAGTCCATCAAAGCCCGATAAATGCTAGCATCCGGGAGCTACGTCAGCTACTTCAGAGATACTTGTCTACCAAAGACCGATAGTACAGGCACCCAAAAGCTATGCCAACATCTTCAGAGGCGGTTATCCCAATATAGATAAAGTTAAAGAAGGAAAGAGATGACCCCACTTGTACAAAGATTGACCCCTATAAAAGAAGAACAAAAGGGGGAAAAGAGATATACTTTCTTTTCAGAGAATTAGAGAAAAATCAACATATATTTCTTCAGACTTGGGCAAGGCGTTCTAACCTACTCCTAAAAATTCTGCAAAAATAAATACCATTAACAAATGGCGCCGTCTGTGGGAACACTATAAAATTTTGCCTTTGAGAACGTTTGAAGAAATTTCCCGTAAGGAGCCATGAGCCACTCTATTACCCCTACGATTAATCCCGAGAACTCTACTGAACATTTGCAAGAAGATCCCTCGGAAGATCAATCATCTCCTACCACAGAAAGAATGGAATTTATAAATATTCCCTGAGCCGCATTCAAGCGCCTCGTGGAGAGAACCACCGGAAGGACCAGTCCAAAGACAGCCTACCCCCGAGAAGGACCCCCTCTCCGATCTCGTAGGGAACAAAACGAGTCGAAAGAATACAAATCCCGTCTGAGGTCCCACTTCCAGTCGGCCTCCCAAGTTCAGGATACCCACTTCCCACATACCAGGGGGAGGCCAACTCCTTTTGAGGGCAATAGGAGCGAAAGACCCCGGGATTTCGAGGGGATGGGATTTCCGTACCCCCGAGAGCATCAGTTATTGCCCACTCCCTTAGGAGTGGACGATTCCTTATGGAATATGGTTAATAGCTTGCGAATAGAGATGAGGGACATAAAGAAAAACATAACCCCATGGGGAATAACTCATCTACCATGGATCCCCTTTCATCCCGGAGATCGCCCACGCCTTGGTCCCCTCGGGAATGCGACCTAGCAATCTCCCATTTTACACAGGGGATAAGGACGGAAGGGATCCCCACTACCATATTCACCAGTATATAGCCACCATGGACCTGGCCTCGGCACCCGACTTTGTCCTTTGCCGAGTATTTCGTACTACGTTGGCAAGCAGGGCCCATGCTTGGTTCTCTCAGCTACTCCCTAGCACGATCTCTCACTTCGATCAGCTGGCATGTTTGTTTGTACGGCAGTTCGCCTGTAATCGGAGATATCCAAAATCCGCTAGCCACTTGTTCACAATTAAACAAAATAAAGACGAATCACTTATAGACTATATGAAGTGCTTTTCGGACGAGGCTTTGGACGTACCAAACGCCAACCCCTCAATTATTGCGGATATCCTGACCCAATGACTTAGGACCGGAGATTTTTTTGATACCTTATGGGTAATCGGTTCAAGGATATGAACGAACGTATGCATAAGGTGGAAACCTACATCATCATGGAAGAGGCAGAAAACTCTAAAATTCAGGCAGAAAGCAATGACCTAGAGCGGGGGAAGGAATACCAGAATAAAGCGAAAGAGGGAAAAGCACCCTCGAGACAAAGGGACGATGGAGGTCCGATAAAATGACATCTCCAACCCACGTCGTTGCCCCCCTTGACTATTACTCCCGCTTAAGTACTCAACATTATGAGGGGAAGCGTGGACCTACAATGACCGTGGCAGGTCAAAAGGCCTCACGATAAGAAAGACTCAGGTAAGTTCTGCAAATACCATAAAGCATGGGGGCATGACACGGACGCGAGCAATACTTAAAAAACTGAGATACATCGGCTACTCAGCGCCGGATATCTAGGAAACTACTTGAAAGAGAACAATCAAAAAGTGCTTAAGCCCAACGTTTGAAAGAGGATCCGATCTGAAGGACCATCGGAAGAAAGAGAACCCGACGCGAAGTATCGCTAAGATACCCTCCACCAAGGACTTCCTCCGCCCTCAGAATCCTATGAGGAAAACCCCCCCTCGGGCCGGACCATAAACATGATAGAAGGAGGGGATATCTCAATATCACCCCCCCCCCCCCCCCGGAAATAAGAAGAAATATCTAAAGGAAGCATGATGTACAGAGCAAGGGTCGCCCATATGCTCTATTCAAGGGGCCAAGTTGCCTATTATTGCCTTCAGACCCGATGACCTGAAGGGCATAGTATACCCTCACAAGGACCCGCTGGTCATCAAAGCCACAATTTTTGGCATCGAAGTCCAACACATTCTCATAGATACAGGCAGCTCAGTAGATGTCCTTTTCCTACCCGCATACCTAGCAATGGGGTTGAAAAAGGAAAGCTTGGAGGCGGTCGACGTTCCCCTTGTTGGCTTCTCGGGAGAAGCATGCCACACCTTGGGAACCATTAGCCTGCCCATGTCTTGGGGGGAGGGCGCCAGGAGACGCACATAACACACCAAATTTTGGGTGGTAGAAGCCTCATCTCAAATGTACAACGCCATATGCGGACGACCATCTATACGAACGTTTGAAGCCATCCCTTCTACCCTTCACCTAAAGGTCAAGTTCCCAACACCCTCGGGCGTAGGAGAAGTCAGGGGTAGCCAAACCAAAGCCCGAGAGTGTCGCATGAATGCAATACCCTCGGAAAACGAAGGCAACGCCACTACACCCCTCAAAAAATAGAAACTGGAGGAGGAGTTGAAGGTACAGCCAGTGGAAGAGCTAAAGATGATTGAGATAATAGAGGGAGACCCCACCAAGGTTGTCAAAATCGGGACGGAGATGGACCCCAAAGTGGAAGGAGGAGTGATACTCATGCAAAAATAGTTTAGCTACCTTTTGCCTCGGAAGGGGGACCCCCGGGAAAGATAAATGAATGGGTCTGTCAGCACTTCTTAAAAGTCAAAACAGGAATCAAACCCATCCAACAGAAAAAAAAAGGGAACATGGGACTAGGCAGAAACAAGATTATCCGATCCGAGATCCAACGGCTACTCAACCTACGACAGATTCGTGAAGTTCGATACCCTGAATGGTTAGCCAATGTGGTCCTCGTCTCCAAGACGGGGGGTAGATGGCGGATGTGCGTTGATTTCACAAACCTCAATGACGCCTGCCCCAAGGATTGCTACCCCCTTCCCAGCATAGACCAAGTTGTAGACTCCACGGCCGGGTGCGCCCTATTGTCCACCATGGATGGGGACCAGGGTTACAACCAAATCCCGATGGCCACTATAGATCAAGATAAAACCAATTTTATTACGAACGCCGGTACCTTCTATTATTTGGTAATGTCGTTTGGACTGAAAAATGCGGGCGCCACATACCAACGCTTGGTAAACCTCATGTTTGTCCTAAATTCGTTTAATAGGGACCTTATACCAACTTCCCCTCTAGCACAGCAAACAGTAGGTCTGAAGGCAGGTAGATCGTTAGGTAAATTAGCATATCGGCACGTTGGCGGCTGAATCTTAAAATGTCTCGCTCTTCCAACATCGAAATCGAGGTCGCTAGACGCACCATACGTGCGAGATTGATGAGGGAACGAAATCCCCACGTGGTGGATCTTGTTTACTCTCATTTGCCGGTCGCCAGCTTCGCGTTTCATCCAAACGTTTCCGGCGTGGGCTTCTTATTGCCTACCATGATCACACACACAGAAGGGAGCTATATGGTTGATCGCCACCTAGGGGCGGTCTATTTGTATGCCCCAGGGCAGTCAATCGTCCTCACATACGGCGATACAAACGAGAGTGCTCCCGTCAACAAATTCGTCGAGGTTTGGAGGAAGACATGCCCGAACTTCTGACGATCGGAAAACTTGTTTATGACCACACTCTTGAGACTGTTGAGCATAAAGTAATAAGTGCTACAGTCCGACTGGACGAGGTCAACAACGGAAATTATCTGAGCATGACCATTTCTTCCGGTGATTACTCCAAGGCCACCTCGCTTTAAAAACATTTTCTATTGCTACAGAAAATCATTCAACACTCATGAAAATAACACGTTGTCCAATAGCTCCTATCATGTCCAAATAATCCGGGATTAAAAGTCTTCCCTCCGACTTTTGGTTTCCTTATGTTGAACTCATGCTATGGCACCTTTTTAAAATAGGCTAATTTCTTTGTCGTCATTTATCAGTTTTCAAGGAGTACGACTTTACATGATTTATGAAAACATGTCGGTCCTTCTTTTCAGAAGACTGATAGCTAATTTTGGCAATCTTCATCTATTGCGGAGCGTGGGCCAGTGCATGTGAGTCAAATATTTCGGGTCTGAGAAATTTAAACGTTTCATCTTAGTGAGCAAAGTCCTTTGAAAATAACCGAAATTGAAACAAGAATAGCGCAAATTTCAAAGAAGGATATCTTAAAGTCAAGACAACAAACATTCATTTAAAAGAACGCGCGTTGAAATCAACGTATCCAGTTATTAAACCAGATCTTGATTTTTATTACATTCATACTTCTTACAGGGAAAAAGTGACACACACACTCAGCTTCTCCTGACATCAAACTCGTCAGCCCATCGACTAGCCATTAGCCGATTGCAAACTTGCACTCGCCATGCCTCACCAACTCACCAGGTTTGAACCTAAGTTGGGTGCTGGCATAGAGGTCGAATTTCAGACACTTTCCCTTTGTCGAAGTTAGCTCCATCTGCTCATTCAACTTGGTGACGCGCCCAGGGAAAGAAAATGCAGTGAAGTAGTCGCTCCGCATAGGATCCACATAACCGAAAAAATCTGATGCCTGCTTGAGCCCTCTGTTGACCTCATCGAGAGTAACATCATGCTGGTACGGGGGAAGGTTGGTGAGGAGTGCGCCTTGCATCCAATTGTAAGGCAAGGACCCTCTATGGAAGCAACACATCATCGTCGGGCAGTCGACGTAGAGGTACAGCAGCCCGTAGTCCACCGACCCTCCTTCTTCGTCAATATCCATCAATTGATTCTCAACCGGCTCGATCAAGGGTTTCCGTTCATTTGAGGCGTTCTTCATGTATTTCTCTAGCTCATCGCTGCATGTCACGTCCTCCACTTTGAGCTTGAAAAAGAGAGAACACATGTCATCTTCAGCCATGTTAACAAAGTAGAAAACATGTGGCTTGTATCCAGAACTCGAAGCAACCTTATTATTTATAATATTTCAAACCTCTTTCCTGTTTCAGCGCGAATTAAAAAAAATATTGTGTGAGGTATAAATGCACAATGTAATTAAATAACATATGCGGTTGTCGAAGTTCCACGTATTTGTGCTTTTCCCTTTTTCTTTTAATAATTGAAGAACCTGTCTACCATTATTTATGCTGCGGAAAGCCACTACTTTGTCAAGCTAAACCCCATGTTAGGACTGTCGGCACCAAGGCCACACAACTGGCAATTTTTCATGGCGCCTCTTAAAGTGGGTACAGAGCCACCATTCTTTCTTCTGGCTAACTGGTATTCACTCTGCTTTAACAAATTACAGTTTTGCACCCCTCTAAACTTTTGCAAAATTGGCATCCCTAGGAAGTCCCCAAACAACATGTATTGTTCATTTGGAGAAATTCAACGTATTTGCAATTGAAATCATATAACAAATAGTTTCGTGCATTATTAATACAGTCTTGCGCGTGAATAATTGCTGCAACATCGCACGTATAAAATGTTATCAATTAATATGACTGTGGCAATAATTTACATCTTACCTATAACATAGAAAAAGCATCTTGAATGCAGCAATCTTCACGTTTGCCAACGCCGCTTTCACGAAACCCAATAGTCTGCCAGCTTTAACCTCTTACCCCACTTCTCCCAATTATACGCATCTTTTCACTAAGGACAAACAAACAAGACAAAGGTAAACCCACTACTATGAACCCGTGAACGATCAAGCATGCATCATTTTCGCTTGATCCAGGTTTTAAGGCCGCCATGTCTTGAGCATCGATTTTTATGTGTTGGAGATTATTGCCAGATTGCCTCTGGCTTTCCCGACCAGAGACTGTGGCTGATTGGTACCACTTCCCGGGACCTGTATTTTAAATGGCACTGGAACTTGCCGTTTTCGTAATTTTCCAGCTCACATCACAATGGCTCCCAAATTGCTATTCCTTGCACGCTTTCAACCACAAAATATCACTCGAGCATGGAGCCAATTAAACCTATTCGAGGACATCCAATTTGCCTTTAAGGTGTATAGCCAAGTCTACAGCAAAACCCTTATGGATTTCCAAAAAAGGTGGGCTCTTTGCGTGCTTGATTTGAAGGAAAACTCTCCACCGATAGATATACTTAAACAACTAGCTGAGCTGCTAAAGAACAAAGTATGCTACCATCCTCCTATGTTTGTTGATCAACCGGATCAGGCTTGAGAAAAGGACCAGCATGTATTTGTCTATCTTTCTCGTGAGAAGATGCATAAAGTGCTGAGGGAAGGATCCATTACATTTGGAATGGAGGCTGTGCTGGCGACAACGATTCAGCCATATCAGAGCGAGCTAGCCCTCTAGGAGATGCTCCGTGTTCACAACCTTGCTTGGCAGCACAGCCCCATGAAGGAACCTGATTTGGAATGCTTCATCGCTATTTTTGCAAGTTCCTTGTTCATTCACTTGCTGGAGTTAAAAGTGACCATCGTTTATGGGAGAGAGGTAGCTTGCACCTTCTTTCTGCGGCGAGGGACTGAAAGTCGGCCCTATGATGTTGTAGCTTGTGGCACCAGACAATTCACTAGAAATGCCCGCGGGGTATCGCGTCCGGCCGCGTCTTCACCAGAGCCGGACCTAACCCTGCGGCTCTCCGGGCCCGATCAGGATGGCGAGAAGGAGGGCGTCATGAAGACTGCTGCAGTAACCCTGAAGAAAGAATCCTACGCCGACTCGAGTGCCCAAGCAAGCAACCTTTATCTATGATTTTGCCATGAGTTCTATATTACCCTCCCTCAGTCTGTGATACAGAACCTTGTGTGTTGTAGGGTGTGCCGTAATAGTTTTACCTATTTTCTTGTAATAAATATTTTTTCTGTGTTGAACTTGCTGATACATTTGTTGCCATAAAACAGAACGCATTCATATGAATATCTTATAGAAGATTACATAACTTTGAAATATCTCACAACACAATAACATATACTTATGAACTTATATTTCAACATTACCCTTAACATAAACAACATCACGACATCACGACATCATGCAAACGCTCTACAGAGACGTTAAAGTACTATATTAATAAAACAGGACAATCGCAGCATGGCTCGTAGCTTATTATAACTTAACAGAAAATAGTCGACATCATCTCCGACGCGGGGATGAATCGAATATAGTGGGCCACGTGCGTATTAATCCTGTAGGTTTATTTCGAACTGCGTATTAATCCCGTAGATCTGAATTTTCATGTCCGCCGACAATGCGTCCCCTCGCAGCAACTCGCTAGTCGTTGAACGCCCCAGTCGGGGTTCGGGAAGGCATGGCCAGAGGAGTGGTGCTTAGATTAGCTGGCTCAGCAAGTTGGTCAAGAAGGACTTCACCTCTTTTTGGCCTTTGCACGCCTAACAAGCTTAGAAAATAGGAGGGATGCTTGTCCAAAGATCTGGGCCATGTCGGCGACGTTTATTCCGGCTAATTCCATCTTGCAAAATGAAATCAGTGCATATCAAAAAAAAGGAAACACAAGGCTTCGTAGATAGTAATAATTGGATCTACAACGACACTCACAGTATTGAAGCATTACAACATGATCTAAATAATGTTTTGGTTTGATGAATGGATCTATATAGGCCATTCTCTGGCGGCTGTCCGAACGCTAGGCAACAGTAAAAGCGGGCGTTGCGCCGAAAGGTGCGGTCTCTATGCAATCTACGCAATAATGAAGCATTATCTTTTCGTTTCGATGGCGACATTTGAGCTCCGTTGATTTCGGATTTTTTTTCAAGCTGTGTGGTTGGCAACATGAAAGGCTTGCAATTCAAACCTGAACAGGAGACGATAGTGACACATTATCTTGTCCACTAATATATGTAGATACTTGATTAGCGGTCAGTGGGCCACAGAAAAAATATAATAGCTCGAGCAAGTGGGACTGCCGCCCGTGACGAGCGCAATGACCTCAATAGGGTTAGTAGGAATATCTCGAATTGCGTGGCCAGTTAATGCTCTTCTTCATGGTCCCGCATAAAGGCTGTCACGATGCGAAAGCATCTAGGAGACAAGTAAATCACGAAAGCATTTTTAGGGAGATGTAAAACTTTACTACGATGCAATTATGGAATTGTTTGGATTTTTAATTAATATTAGTATTAAATTCGACTTAGAAAATATTTTTGGTAAGCAAGCGATAATGTAATACACAACGAACGGGACACACACTTGAGTTATTGATAGAACACCAAATATGATGCTGCTGGTGCAGCTTACATGCCTACGGGATTAATACGCAATAGTACATTGACTATAACTTAATCGGCTATATTTTTTATTCCATTCGACCGGGTGGAGTGAAGAGAGCGTCATGCCGGTGCTGCGGATGACGGCGCAGGCTGCTATGATGCCCGCCTTCACTTGCTCCTCGAGCGAGGCTCCGGTGACGCAGTCGTCACGGTCAATTAGATAGACTCCCCCGTCCTCCATTTTAGGAAAATTATTCCTAGGCAGATCTTGGATGTACTGACCCTTTTCCAGAGAATTTTCCCTCCACAAAGCTCCCCTAAAACCATTTGTTAGGTGGCCATCGAAGACATATCGTTCGTAGTCTTCGTTGACTGGGACCAGGTGACAAGCCAGTTGTACAATCAGTCAAATGTATATATGAGTGAAACCTAGCAAATATATTTTCTTTCATGCTGATTTATACTTAGGTGACGACATGTTATGGAAACACGAAAAATATGTGTCCTAAAAAGTCAACAAATTAAAAAGATGAACAAATATTCAACAAGGTCGGAAATTTCGACATGGATCAGTACAATTTTCGAATATCAATCAGATCATAAAAAATCGCCTCGACTGTAAAGTTGACACACACATCAAACAAAGTTTGAAACTTGCATTATTCTTTACTTTTCGCCCTATTCACAATGGTTTGTTAGACAAACCCAAATACATCTTTGATTTTCGTCTTTTCATCATCACTTCCACCGTCTTCTAGAACTTTGGCATAACTTTCGAGCATTTTAGCAGCAACATCGAGGATCAAAACACCAATTTCATTGAACTCTTCACAGGGGTGCGGTTCACGGAAATATATATATTGGCTGCAGAAGCTGGCTCGGCTCGGATCACGTGGCACAACCATTGTCGGGGAGTCGAAAAGACCGAGAACATATTTTTTTACAGCCTAAGGGTCGACGAGTTCAAACTGACTTATGTTCGTAAGGGAGAAGGCAGCACAGGCACGGCTGGCATGGTCGCAGAAGAGGCCAAAAATATCACTTAACGGAACAGAGCAAATATCGGTCTGTTTGAAAAAGGACGCGAGCGCAGCAGCAGAAAGATTAAGGCAGGAGGAAGGGCCAGTGTGAAGACCGAAGCTGGTGCCACACCCCTCCTTATATGCCTGCTCGCCAAGGCGGTGGAGCACCTCCAAGACGCGGTGTGATTTGACATCAACTTCCAAACATAGAACCCTGTCACACTGATAAACTGCAATTCCACGAGGCTTACCGGTGGCAATTGCGAAGACTGTGCTGCCAAGTAAATGTTTATCCCGCTCGACCAAGCCGAGATGGGTGAAATCGGCGACGACAAGTTTGCTGTTGTCGGGGACAGAAGCAAATAGGAGTTCAAATTTGGACGCGGGCGAACGTGGACTTGGTTTGTGAATATCGTGATATTCCCAATGACTTTTTAATTTCTCTGCAGTCACTGTGCCATTGCTTTCATGAAATTGTAACTCTCCATCATTCTGGCATCAACGAGAGTTCCAGATCTCGCAAACTGGAGGGTGAAATGGACAGAAACGGGAGAGTTGATGGCACTCATTCTTGGCTGAACGAAGATGTAGACGGTTGCGCCTTCTCCAATGTCCTCGAGAACTTCATTCTCAATCCTTTCACGTTCAACGTTGGTGATCCCCTCAAAAGTGGCTAACATCGCATTGGTTATGTCGGGGTGGCAAATTGTGCACTGGTACCCGATCCCAAGGTCTCGCACTGGAGTTTCACCGGCGGCGACAGCAATACAGCGATTTAGAGCAGGCATCCGCCCGATGACCTCACCGAGGCCTCTCACCCTTTCCGGATCCATAGCGGCAACCACGCTACATATGCCGCTAAGACCTCTGTCGTTAGCGACCTTAATCACCTCAACTGGGTCACACAAAGCACGGAGCGAAGCAAGTTCTCCTTTCTAGTTGCCCTCTGAGAAGGCGACCGCGGCAGCCCACGGAGCGTCGCTGGCTGGCATGATAGCAAGGCACAAAAGGCAAGATTTCGGAAAGTGAGAGGTGAAGGATTGGCGGTTTTATGGGAAGTCAACGGGTCTACAAGTCTACTTCCAAGTAATTGAGCCTTGCACGCAAACATTGTCAGCATGGCCCACACATATAATGGCTGGCCAACTAATCCCCGCGAAATACTATTTCTCTCTCCAAAAAGTCAACTCATCCTTCCTTATGTTGCGTTACAATTTAAGGCTTCATTTGCCAGCCTGTGTTTACACAAGCTTTTGAATATGTCTCTTGTTGAGGTCATTCCCGATATTGCAGACCGGGTCCGAGTCACTCTTGTTGATCCCTCTTTCCGGGCTCTGCTCGCTTTCGACGGCGATGGCACTACATTTAAGCAAGATCGAAATCGTCAGTGCTGGGAAATTAATCATGCCAGCGATATCATCGACAATTTGACCAAGATTGCCTGCAAGGGGCATTACCTGCTGCTCACATTCGCTCGCCACTGCAGCGAAATCGCTGCTTCGCCCTTCAAAGACATTCCAAGTATTGGGTTCCAAGGGAATGACGGAACGGTCACAATCTTCAAAGGTCAACGTTTTTATTTCGTTCCCCAGCCAAACTGGGACCCGGTTCACATGGTTATGGAGAGCAAATTCGGTGACATCAGAGAAATTTGAAACATTCCGATGGAGCATTTCTACGGCTGTCAGATGTGGGACTCTCATCCACATTACCGATCGACCGGAGATCTGTTTTCATCGCTTCTTTCGCGCATAGAAGATTTCTCCGGATGCACTTTTCGGGCGACCGCAGTACCGGAGGGTCATTGTGTTATGCCCGAGGAAACGCCAGGCAAGTGCGACGGCTATTTTGCCTATGTAGATCTCCTCCCTCATAAGATTGGCCTGCACATAGCTTGCGGAAACCTCGGGAATGATCGAGATATGCTGACTGTCGTCGGAAACTTAATAAACGGGATTGCTTTCTGGGTTGGCACTTCTGAAACGCAACCTTTTGGAGCTAACGTATTCGCGGTGCCAAATGAAGATGCTCTCTCTTCAATTTTAGACGAGTTGGGTGAGATTCTTACAGATCGCAGCAAGTGACAGACCGGTATGCTGACTTCCACTAGGGCCTACACAATAATAATGGTGGCCACTTTCTCTGGGTGGACCACTTAAAGTTATAAAACTACCCTGCATTGTGATCATATGTATTTTATTAAATCAAAATACAACTTGTAATATTTTTTATGGAAATTATTTGCAGAATAATTTCTCTCTTTTTAAGATATATATCATCTGCATATATTAAAGTGATATTATTCCCATTTTATTCAATGTTTACCTATAGAACTTTATTATTTGTCGGCATTTATTCTGCACTTTGAACGGCCGCTAGATCGCCGTTAGATTTATGCCCTTAGGGACGGTATTCAGCCAATAGCTCTAAACTAAGCACTGGTCTTACTTTTATATATATATATGAACTTTCCCGCATACCCTACCTAAATTACACGATACTTCGGAGTGACGATCTTCCGGTGTAAGATGATCTAAACGAGAGCTCGCTTTACGAAAAAAGGTCTTAGAGTGCCCAACGGTTTGGCGGGATGGAAAATGACAATGATCCATCCAGTCGCAAGGTACTTTGTCAACGCCAAGCGATTCTCATTTAAAGCAAGGTTTGGCCTAGCTGGGAAATCCATTGGGATCTTCCCCTCAACGTCACGTCGGAGCAGGTACTGGCACAACACTCGGTGCCAAACCTGCTGGACAAGCTGAAAGAAGATTTACCACTTCAGGTCTTTGAACACCGAGGAATGTACAATTGGGGAGAAGGTGTACAGGAGTGCACCGAAACCTCATTGTTGACTGCTCTATGAGAGGTTGGGAAACGAAATCTCTCTGAACTTGACGTCGCGCTGACGAGCGACAATGTCCCTGCTGTTTTTCATGAGTTCAACCCCTGGCGCGTTACCATGCTGCCCGACCGCCTTGTTCGGAACCTGCATTCAAGCGATATTCGCAATGCGACCGTGATCATTCGGGATGTTCAACTGGGCAAACACAGCGATACATACACCGTCACGAAAGACTTTGTCCCATTAGTAGAAGCACTTCTCGATAAGGTTTTTAAGGTCAATGCAGATGCTACCATTTTCTTGGATGGTCGCGAGTTCGAAGCCCACATTATTGCTGTTTGGCTCAACCATCGCCCCAGATATCACCAGCGTGTCATCCTTCTCTTCTACTCATTCCGATATTCTGGCGGCGAAGCTTTTGTAGATGCCGTGCAGCAGGAAAAGCCCGCATTGAATTGGAGAGAGACAGTGGCCGTTACGCCAGTCCTATTCCCTGAAGAGTTGCCCAAGTTAGCCAGGCAAATCGGGATTGGCGACCTTAACGAGGAGGACTTGTACCTGGGAGGAAGAACATGGATCTATTCGATGGTTAGTCAGAAAATGAGAACAGTCGCAGTTCAAATCATGATGGCCCGGGTGACGTTTTCACAAATGAAAGCGACGGAAGATCTCGAAGTAATTCGGGCCTTCAACGCCGATCACGCTGCTGTTCGCCTCGCCCATTATGTGAAGAACGATCCTGAGATGCGAGCGATATGTCCTTACCTAAAGCTTTCGACTAGAACGAGAGCTTATGTCTTCTCGTCCAAAATGGCGGATGGCAAAAGAGCATATTTCAGCATCGATCTTCTACCGAGCAGAGAGAGGCCTTGGGAGTCTGATCAACGCAAGTTTATTCGGTGCGACTGGGTGATTTCTGATCGATCAGAGGATGACATGGCCATATGGCAGTGGCGACGGCATGGGGTCAAGTGCGAAGTCAATTTCCACTGCCCACACCTTGAAGCTGGGGTTCAAGATAGTCAGGTCACCAATTGAAGCCGATGCACCCCACCTAGCAGTTGATGTAATTTCGGATCCTATGCTTTTAAAGGTCGCAGCAACTTCAAAATAGCAAATGCCAATAACCTATTTGTAACCGGCAAATAAAGCTAATAAAAATTATATTTACTTTCTAGAATTTGAATAAAGCAACCCACAATATCAAATATCCGCAGACAACCATATAATACAAATTTGTATTAATGATTTTAAATCAAAAACTGTTAGTTGATGTGGATGACATCCAATAATAATATTTCAATAGCTTTGGCCATTGCGTTTACGTACAATCTGCCATGCTGCTTTTTATTTACTCACCGTATCAAGAAGATATCTACACAACGTATAAATACAAAAGAGATTTTTCGTCTTTTTCTAAAATAAACGTCTTCATCAATTCGTGTCACTTGCGAAATTGGCGGTATTTACATAAACGTCTTTTTCGTTTAATAGGGACCTTGTACCAACTTCCCCTCCAGCACAGCAAACAGTAGATCTGAAGGCAGGTGGCTCGTTAGGTAAATTAGCATATTGGCACATTGGCGGCTGAATAATTTAGAGCATTGCGGGGCCCTCTTAAAATTTTCTTTTTTAAATTTCATCAAAGCTGGCATGCGGGACCTCTTGCCCGAACATCCCTTATATTCTCAGCTGCCAAGCCCACAAAGCTCAAGTAAATTCGACATTGAAAAAAATTCGCAACTCTACGATCTTCAAATGTCTCGCTCTTCCAACATCGAAATCGAGGTCGCTGGACGCACCATACGTGCGAGATTGATGAGGGAACGAAATCCCCAGGTGGTGGATCTTGTTTACTCTCATCTGCCGGTCGCCAGCTTCGCGCTTCATCCAAACGTTTTCGGCGCGAGCTTCTTATTGCCTACCATGATCACACACACAGGAGGGAGCTATATGGTTGATCGCCACCCAGGGGCGGTCTATTTGTATGCCCTAGGGCAGTCAATCATCCTCACATACGGCGATACAAACGAGAGCGCTCCCGTCAACAAATTCGCCGAGGTTCTGGAGGAAGACATGCCCGAACTTCTGACGATCGGAAAACTTGTTTATGACCACACTCTTGCAACTGTTGAGCATAAAGTAATAAGTGCTACAGTCCGACTGGACGGTGCCCACGACTTGATTTCGAGAGAACTGCCCCTGCCTGATCACTTGCAGGTTCTAGGCGGATGGAGAAACGCTGAAGCAATTTTCTTGGCCGAAGCTAGGCGCGCGCTCTCCGGTGAGCCTGATGATATCTCTGCTAGCTTCTCAGGAGTTATCCCCAGCAGGATGGGAACCGGGGGAAACATTCTTCCAGTTTGGATGCATCAATAGAGCTACTTGATGACAGATGGGCCAAACACGCTTTATCGATTTGTTACCGACACACAAATCCCCGATATGACACTCTCAATCATGGTTGATCTCTCCCGCAATCATTTACTGAGGCCTTTTAACCATTTCGACTTTTTAGGAGATCTCGGCCTCACTAAATTCAAGACATGGAGCACTTGATGACCTGAACTCCCTTGCAGAGTTCAAGAGACTGAAAATCGCACTCCTGACACTAGTGAAACTCTTTCATCGAAGAGTTCAATCGCGCTTTCCGTTTTATCTTGGACAAGCTTTTTCGCGCGGCGGCAAAGATAGCACTCGCCTCAACCAGAATCTTGGCTTTTGAGCGTTTGCGGACCACAGGAGGAAACAGCGCAGTCACCGAAACACTATCATCTTTGTATCTCTCTCTGAATGTATGCATTAAGTTTGACATGTTCGAGCTATATTGTTGTGTTGTATGATTTAGTTTGATAGTACCGCGAACACGCACAGTACAATCCCTATCGCATTTCACTTTCGTTGTTCGCTTTAATTATCTCATTTATTTTCAAAAAAAACGCACATCCTGTAAAATACATATATTGTTGACCTCAAAGATATACATACAGAACAACGCAATCGTAAATACACAGATATACAACTATATTATCTACCATTACTAGCAAACTCAAAATACACTCTTTCCAGCACATACAACTTCGTCATATTTAAAAAACAAATCACTATGATCATGTGGCTGACGATCCCGAGTAAAGACATCGAAGGGCCCACACTCGCCCGTCCACTGCGCTGACCGATAACTCACCGGTCTTCTCGAAATAACTGTTGGGCAGGAACGCCACAAAATAGCATGGAGGCTCAGAAGATTGGGGGTGGGGGCGACACTTCCATCAACAATGGAGTTGAGTTTCTCATAGGCCTCCGCGCTTGTCATGCCTACAAGGTGTAGCGGAAACGAGGTTACTTTTGCGACAGAATTTCTACTGTTGCAAATGAGGCAGTGATTCTTTACACAACAGTATGCTGTTGATTGATCCATATACATATAAAGAAGCTTGTCGACCGTCACAGTCTGATCGATATCCTGCACCGGGTAACCGAAGCTTTTTTAGAGGTCGATATCATCGCGGTAGTCAACTAGCGCCGCCTCAAGCTCAGCCTTCACGTCCGGACCCAGGACTGTAATGAGAGAAATGGCTTCCAATTGACGCTCCAACTCATCTGCCATGCTTTTACTTAAGAGGATTAGTGTTATGTGCCTCCAGTTGTAAATTCTCTTCTAATCATTTTAAAGCACAGCTGCAACGTATTTAAACACTTGGTCTCCTCGTTGTTGTTTTATGCGAACTTTTCCAGACGCGAAATAAATAAAAAATGAAATAAGATCTCAATTAAGAGTATCCGAACCTGCCAACTTGCATGTATTGGGAAGAGAACCTCTCACAAAGCATCATAATCGAAGCAACCCCACTTTCGATATTAGTGGCAGTCAATGGTGGTCCCTCAGATCAGCCAATCAGGAAAGCATATAGTGAAACCGTGAATTCGATGCGCTAGAAATCAAGAACCCTTCCACTAGCAATCGAGTGGCATCCGCGTTAGCCTCTCGTGCCTAACACAAAATTCTTTTAAGATATTATTGTTTATCCTAGTGGATTCTGATTTTTGAAGGCTCTTCTTCGGCCACGCAATTATATTCCATGTCCACTAAAATCTTCTTTTGAATATTAAATTCACTTCCATCAAGAGCGTTGGGAGATCAATGCTATAAAGACAGGTATTAAGAACTTGAAAAATATGTTGAAAGGCCAGCCGATCAGCTGTTGTGTGACGGCATGCTCATCGTTCGGGCGATTCCATTGACTCCCTTAAGAAGGGGCATCCTCTTTGCACTCTGCCACAGGGCAAATTTGCTCTTCCTTCTCGCTCGCTTGCAAAAAGTGCGTTACCGTTGTTCAGCAACCGTCCCAATGGTTATGCTCAATGAAAGCTACAACAAGAACCACAAGGTCCGTTACAAGCCAACCGCTTTGAGCCCCATGCGACCGCACTGTCCGGCAAGGTCGTCGTGCTCAACGCCTGTCTATTTGTAACACCTGAGCTTAACTTCGGTGCTACCGGCAAGTCACTCAACTTGGCTACAACATGCGTGCTCTCTCAAATTTTGTCTATGTTATTTTAAGTGTATCGGGCCAGCGCAATTCCCAATAAATGTTGTATCCACCGATATTACAAACACGTTATCACCTTGGTTACTGTCACTGCGCGTTAATTTAATAAATAGATATTTAACATGATCTTTATTGCAATAAGCACGATGACCGCAATAGCCTTTGCCGCCAAATTGCCAAATATGGCTTCATAAGCTAAAGCCCCCCCCCCCCCCTCTCAGTTCTTTGCTATAAATCTTGCAACAGCCTTTGCCGCCACTTTGTGTCACGATTTCACAGCTCTGATAGTCGAAATCTTCATTTGGCAAGATCGCCACAAAATAATCCATGTATGTTGGATTCTGGTACCCTCCTCCCGAAATGGAATTGTGGATCTTCCTTAAACCAGCGAGTGAGACATTTGTCTGATAGGGAGGAACGACGCACGATATCAGGTCCCCCTCCAAATGCTCCACGCACAAGAGATGCTTGTTCTCCTTGCAGGCTAAAGCCACGGCCAGAGAGGTAAAGACAAAGGACAGAGGATACTTAAACCCAGCCGGATGCAGCTCCATTTCTGCATTGTTGACATAGACTGCCTCCACATGAGCCACACGCTCAGTTGCAGATGATATATAGTACGTTAACGTCTCTGTTTATGCAGCCTTGTAGGTTTTCACTACATTAATAAGCTGAGCCTTCAGTCGAGTGGGCTCCTTGATCCAACTAAAATCATCGACATGAAGCCGTTGAGAGGTACCAGAAGGACGAGCCATTCGACTGCCATTTTAGGTTTGTTCAACTTGGCAAAAATACATGGGAAGCAGAAGGTATTTAAAGTGGTTACGAGGTCAGCAACAGAAATTATCTGAGCATGACCATTTCTTCCAGTGATTACTCCAAGGCAACATTGCTTTAAAAACGTTTTCTATTGCTACAGAAAATCATTCAGCACTCATGAAAATGACACGTTGTCCAATAGCTCATATCATATCCAAATAATCTGGGATTAAAAGTCTTCCCTCTGGCTTTTGGTTTCCTTATGTTGAACTCATGCTATGGCACCTTTTTAAAATAGGCTAATTTCTTTGTCGTCATTTATCAGTTTTCAAGGAGTACGACTTTACATGATTTATGAAAACATGTCGACCTTTCTTTTCAGAAGACCGATAGCTAATTTTGGCAATCTTCATCTATTGCGGCGCGTGGGCCAGTGCATGTGAGTCAAATATTGCGGGTCTGAGAAATTTAAACATTTCATCTTAGTGAGCCTATCGACTAGCCATTAGCCGATTGCAAACTTGCACTCGCCATGCCTCACCAACTCATCAGGTTTGAACCTAAGCTGGGTGCTAGCATAGAGGTCGAATTTCAGACACTTTCCCTTTTGTCGAAGTTAGCTCCATCTGCTCATTCAGCTTGGTGACGCGCCCAGGGAAAGAAAATGCAGTGAAGTAGGCACTCCGCATAGGATCCGCATAACCGAAAAAACCTAATGCCTGCTTGAGCCCTCTGTTGACCTCATCGAGAGTCACATCATGCTGGTACGGGGGAAGGTTGGTGAGGAGTGCGCCTTGCATCCAATTGTAAGGCAAGGACCCTCTATGGAAGCAGCACATCATCGTGCGACAGTCGACGTAGAGGTACAGCAGCCCGTGGTCCACCGACCCTCATTCGTCGTCAATATCCATCAATTGATTCTCAACCGGCTCAATCAAGGGTTTCCGTTCATTTGAGGCGTTCTTCATGTATTTCTCTAGCTCATCGATGCATGTCACGTCCTCCACTTTGAGCTTGAAAAAGAGAGAACACATGTCATCTTCAGCCATGTTAACAAAGTAGAAAACATGTGGCTTGTATCCAGAACTCGAAGCAACCTTATTATTTATAATATTTCAAACCTCTTTCCTGTTTCAGCGCGAATTAAAAAAAAATATTGTGTTAGGTATAAATGCACAATGTAATTAAATAACAGATGTGGTTGTCGATGTTCCACGTCGCACCCCTTTGTACAACAATTGTAGAATGGCCACGTGACTGCTTTTAATTTGTTTTATTTGTGAGGCACCTAGCCACACACGCGAGGGAATAGGTTCAGTTCTCCAATAATGGTGGCATCTGGTTTATGGAATTTCTGCCTTTTCCTTTTTCTTTTAATAATGGAAGAACCCAGCTACCTTTATTTATGCTGCGGAATGCCACTACTTTGTCAAGCTAAACCCCACGTTTGGACTGTCGGCACCAAGGCCACCCAGCTGGCAATTTTTCATGGCGCCTCTTAAAGCGGGTACAGAGCCACCATTCTTTCTTCTGGCTAACTGGTATTCACTCTGCTTTAACAGATTACAGTGTTGCACCCCTCTAAACTTGTGCAAAATTGGCATCCCTAAGAAGTCCCCAAACAACATGTATTGTTCATTTGGAGAAATTGTATTCAGCAAGATACTTCCTTCAACATATTTGCAATCGAAATCGTATAATAAATAGTTTCGTGCATTATTAATACAGTCTTGCGCGTGAATAATTGCTGCAACATCGCACGTATAAAATGTTATCAATTAATATGACTGTGGCAATAATTTACATCTTAGCTATAACATAGAAAAAGCATCTTGAATGCAACAATCTTTACGTTTGCCAATGCCGCTTTCACGAAACCCAATAGTCTGCCAGCTTTAACCTCTTACCCCACTTCTCCCAATTATACGCATCTTTTCACTAAGGACAAACAAACAAGACAAAGGCAAACCCACTACTATGAACCCGTGAACGATCAAGCATGCAGCATTTTCGCTTGATCCAGGTTTTAAGGCTGCCATGTCTTGAGCATCGATTTTGATGTGTTGGAGATTATTGCCAGATTGCCTCTGGCTTTCCCGACCAGAGATTGTGGCTGATTGGTACCACTTCCTGGGGCCCGTATTTTAAATGGCACTGGAACTTGCCGTTTTTGTAATTTTCCAGCTCACATCACAATGGCTCCCAAATTGCTATTCATTGCACGCTTTCAACCACAAAATCTCACTCGAGCATGGAGCTAGTTAAACCTATTCGAGGACATCCAATTTGCCTTTAAGGTGTATAGCCAAGTCTACAGCAAAACCCTCATGGATTTCCAGAAAAGGTGGGCTCTTGGCGTGCTTGATTTGAAGGAAAACTCTCCACCGATAGATATACTTAAACAACTAGCTGAGCTGCTAAAGAACAAAGTCTGCTACCATCCTCCTATGTTTGTTGATCAACCAGATCTGGCTCGAGAAAAGGACCAGCATGTATTTGTCTATCTTTCTCGTGAGAAGGTGCAGAAAGTGCTGAGGGAAGGATCCATTACATTTGGAATGGAGGTTGTGCTAGCGACAACGATTCAGCCATAACGGAGCGAGCTCGCCCTCTAGGAGATGCTCCGTGTTCACAACCTTGCTTGGCCGCACAGCCCCACGAAGGAACCTGATTTGGAATGCTTCATCGCTATTTTCGCAAGTTCCTTGTTCATTCACTTGCTGGAGTTAAAAGTGACCAACGTTTACGGGAGAGAGGTAGCTTGCACCTTCTTTCTGCGGCGAGGGACTGAAAGTCGGCCCTATGATGTTGTAGCTTGTGGCACCACACAATTCACCATAAATGCCCGCGGGGTATCGTGTCCGGCCGCGTCTTCACCAGAGTCGGACCTAACCCTGCGGCTCTCTGCGCCCGATCAGGATGGCGAAAAGGAGGGCGTCAGGAAGACTGCTGCAATAACCCTGAAGAAAGAATCCTACGCCGACTCGAGCGCCCAAGCAGGCAACCTTTTTCTATGATTTTGCGTATTAATCCCGTATGAGGATGGTAGCAGACTTTGTTCTTTAGCAGCTCAGCTAGTTGTTTAAGTATATCTATCGGTGGAGAGTTTTCCTTCAAATCAAGCACGCTAAGAGCCCACCTTTTATGGAAATTCATGAGGGTTTTGCTGTAGACTTGGCTATACACCTTAAAGGCAAATTGGATGTCCTCGAATAGGTTTAACTGGCTCCATGCTCGAGTGAGATTTTGTGGTTGAAAGCGTGCAAGGAATAGCAATTTGGGAGCCATTGTGATGTGAGCTGGAAAATTACGAAAACGGCAAGTTCCAGTGCCATTTAAAATACGGGCCCCGGGAAGTGGTACCAATCAGCCACAGTCTCTGGTCGGGAAAGCCAGAGGCAATCTGGCAATAATCTCCAACACATCAAAATCGATGCTCAAGACATGACGGCCTTAAAACTTGGATCAAGCGAAAATGTTGCATGCTTGATCGTTCACGGGTTCATAGTAGTGGGTTTGCTTTTGTCTTGTTTGTTTGTTCTTAGTGAAAATATGAGTATAATTGGGAGAAGTGGGGTAAGAGGTTAAAGCTGGCAGACTATTGGGTTTCGTAGAAGCGGCATTGGCAAACGTGAAGATTGCTGCATTCAAGATGCTTTTTCTATGTTATAGCTAAGATGTAAATTATTTCCACATTCATATTAATTGATAACATTTTATACGTGCGATGTTGCAACAATTATTCACGCCTAAGACTGTATTAATAATGCACGAAACTATTTATTATACGATTTCGATTGCAAATACGTTGAAGGAAGTATCTTGCTTAATACAGTTTCTCCAAATGAACAATACATGTTGTTTGGGGACTTCCTAGGGATGCCAATTTTGCACAAGTTTAGAGGGGTGCAACACTCTAATCTGTTAAAGTAGAGTGAATACCAGTTAACCAGAAGAAAGAATGGTGGCGTGTACCCACTTTAAGAGGCGCCATGAAAAATTGCCAGCTGGGTGGCCTTGGTGCCGACAGTCCTAACGTGGGGTTTAGCTTGACAAAGTAGTGGCTTTCCGCAGCATAAATAAAGGTAGGCGGGTTCTTCCATTATTAAAAGAAAAAGGAAAAAAGTAGAGATTCCATAAACCAGATGACACTATTATTGGAGAACTGAACCTATTCCCTCACGTGCGTGGCTAGGTGCCTCACAAATAAAACAAATTAAAAGCAGTCACGTGGCCATTCTACAGTTGTTGTACAAAGGGGTTCGACGTGGAACATCGACAGCCGCATCTGTTATTTAATTACATTGTGCATCTATACCTAACACAATATTTTTTTTAATTCGCGCTAAAACAGGAAAGAGGTTTGAAATATTATAAATAATATGGTTGCTTTGAGTTCTGGATACAAGCCATCTGTTTCCTACTTTGTTAACATGGGTGAAGATGACATGTGTTCTCTCTTTTTCAAGCTCAAAGTGGAGGACATGACATGCAGCGATGAGCTAGAGAAACACATGAAGAATGCCTCAAATGAGCGGAAACCCTTGATCGAGCCGGTTTAGAATCAATTGATTGATATTGACGAAGAAGGAGGGTCGGTGGACCACAGGCTGCTGTACCTCTACGTCGACTGCCCGACGATGATGTGCTGCTTCCATAGAGGGTCCTTGCCTTACAATTGGATGCAAGGCGCACTCCTCACCAACCTTCCCCCGTACCAGCATGATGTGACTCTCGATGAGGTCAACAGAAGGCTCAAGTAGGCATCAGGTTTTTTCGGTTACGCGGATCCTACGCGAAGCGCCAACTTCGCTGCATTTTCTTTCCCTAGGCGCGCCACCAAGCTGAATGAGCAGATGGAGCTAACTTCGACAAAGGGAAAGTGTCTGAAATTTGACCTCTATGCCAGCACCCAGCTTAGGTTCAAACCTGGTGAGTTGGTGAGGCACGGCGAGTGCAAGTTTGCAATCGGCTAATGGCTAGTCGATGGGCTGACGAGTTTGATGTCAGGAGAAGCTGAGTGTGTGTGTCACTTTTTCCCTCTAATAAGTATGAATGTAATAAAAATCAAGATCTGGTTTAATAACTGGATACGTTGATTTCAACTCGCGTTCTTTTAAATAAATGTTTGTTGTCTTGACTTTAAGATATCCTGCTTTGAAATTTGCGTTATTCTTGTTTCAATTTCGATTATTTCCAAAGGACTTTGCTCACTAAGATGAAAGGTTTAAATTTCTCAGACCCGCAATATTTGACTCACATGCACTGGCCCACGCGCCGCAATAGATGAAGATTGCCAAAATTAGCTATCGGTCTACTGAAAAGAAGGGCCGACATGTTTTCATAAATCATGTAAAGTCGTACTCCTTGAAAACTGATAAATGACGACAAAGAAATTAGCCAATTTTAAAAAGGTGCCATAGAATGAATTCAACATAAAGAAACCAAAAGTCGGAGGGGAGACTTTTAATCCCGAATTATTTGGACATGATAGGAGCTATTGGACAACGTGTCATTTTCATGAGTGTTGAATGATTTTCTGTAGCAATAGAAAACGTTTTTAAAGCAATGTGGCCTTTGAGTAATCACCGGAAGAAATGGTCGTGCTTAGATAATTTCTGTTGCTGTCCTCGTAACCACTTTAAATACCTTCTGCTTCCTATGTATTTTTGCCAAGTTGAACAAACCTAAAGTGGCAGTCGAATGGCTCGTCCTTCTGGTAGCTCTCAACGGCTTCATGTCGATGATTTTCGTTGGATCAAGGAGCCCACTCGACTGAAGGCTCGGCTTATTAATGTAGTGAAAACCTACAAGGCTGCACAAACAGAGATGTTAAAGTACTATATATCATCTGCAACTGAGCGTGTGTCAACAATGCAGAAATGGAGCTGCATCCGGCTGGGTTTAAGTATCCTCTGTCCTTGTCTTTACCTCTCTGGTTGTGGCTTTAGCTTGCAAGGAGAACAAGCATCTCTTGTGCGAGGAGCATTTGGAGGGGGACCTGATATCGTGCGTCGTTCCTCCCTATCAGACAAATGTCTCACTCGCTGGTTTAAGGGAGATCCACAATTCCATTTCGGGAGGAGGGTACCAGAATCCAACAGACATGGATTATTTTGTGGCGATCTTGCCAAATGAAGATTTCGACTATCAGAGCTGTGAAATCGTGACACAAAGTGGCGGCAGGCTGTTGCAAGATTTATAGCAAAGAACTGGGGGCATTTAGCTTATGAAGCCATACTGGCAATTGGCAAGGTGCTGTTGGAATAGGCAGTGCACCGCTGATCCAACGGAGTTTCATTTTTATATGTCGTATTATGTTACGTGACTTTATATCATGTATGTTCGTAATCAATCCTATTGCGGCCATATATAATTTGTTGTAATCAATCCTATTGCGGCCATCGTGCTTATTGCAATAAAGATCATGTTAAATATCTATTTATTAAATCAACGCGCGGTGACAGTAACCGAGGTGACAACGTGTTTGTAATAACGCTGGATACAGCGTTTATTGGGAATTTCGCTGGCCCGATACACTTAAAATAACATAGACAGAATTTGAGAGAGCACGCAGGTTGTAGCCAAGTTGAGTGACTTGCCGGTAGCACCGAAGCTAAGCTCAGGTGTTACAAATAGACAGGTGTCGAGGCGACGAGCGCGACGACCTTGCCGAACATTGCGGTCGCATGGGGCTCAAAGCAGTTGGCTTGTAACGGACCATGTGGTTTTTGTTGTAGCTTTCGTTGAGCATAACCATTGGGACGGTTGCTGAACAACGATAACGCACTTTTTGCAAGCGAGCGAGGAGGAAGAGCAAATTTGCCCAGCGGCAGAGTGCAAAGAGGATGCCCCTTCTTAAGGGAGTCAATGGAATCGCCTGAACGATGAGCATGCCGTCACATAACAGCTGATCGGCTGGCCCTTCAACATATTTTCCAAGTTCTTAATACCTGTCTTTATAGCATTGATCTCCCAGCGCCCTTGATGGAAGTCAATTTAATATTCAAAAGAAGATTTTAGTGGACATGGAATATAATCGCGTGGCCGAAGAAGAGCCTTCAAAAATCAGAATCCACTACGATAAACAATAATATCTTAAAAGCATTTTGGGTTAGGCACGAGAGGCTGACAGGGATGCCACTCGATTGCTAGTGGAAGGGTTCCTGATTTCTAGCGCATCGAATTCACGGTTTCACTATATGCTTTCCTGATTGGCTAATCTGAGGGACCACCATTGACTGCCACTAATATCGAAAGTGGGGTTGCTTCGATTATGATGCTTTGTGAGAGGTTCTCTTCCCAATACATGCAAGCTGGCAGGTTCGGATACTCTCAATTGAGATCTTATTTCATTTTTTATTTATTTCGCGTCTGGAAAAGTTCACATAAAACAACAAAGAGGAGACCAAGTGTTTAAATACGTTGCAGCTATGCTTTAAAATGATCAGAAGAGAATTTACAACTAGAGGCACAGAACACTAATCCTGCTAAAGTAAAAGCATGGCAGATGAGTTGGAGCGTCAATTGGAAGCCATTTCTCTCATTACAGTCCTGGGTCCGGACGTGAATGCTGAGCTTAAGGCGGCGCTAGTTGACTACCGCGATGATATCGACCTCTGGAAAAGCTTCGGTTACCCGGTGCAGGATCTCGATCAGACTGTGACGGTCGACAAGCTTCTTTATATGTATATGGATCAATCAACAGCATACTGGTGTGTAAAGAATCGTTGCCTCATTTGCAACAGTAGCAATTCAGCCACAAGAGTAACCTCGCTTTCGCCATACCTTGTAGGCGTGACAAGCGCGGAGGCCTATGAGAAACTCAACTCCATTGTTGACGGAAGTGTCGCCCCCCTCCCCCCCCAATCTTCTTAGCCACCCTGCTATTTTGTGGCGTTCCTGCCCAGCAGTTGTTTCGAGAAGACCGGTGAGTTATCGGTAAGCGCAGTGGATGGCGAGTGTGGGCCTTTCGATGTCTTTACCCCGGAGCGTCAGCCACATGATCAGAGTGATTTGTTTTTTAAATATGACGAAGTTGTATGTGCTGGAAAGAATGTATTCTGAGTTTGCTAGTAATGGTAGATAATATAGTTGTATTTCTGTGTATTTACGATTGCGTTGTTCTGTATGTATATCTTTGTGGTCAACAATATATGTATTTTACAGGATGTGCATTTTTTTTTTTGAAAATAAATGAGATAATTAAAGCGAACAACGAAAGTGAAATGCGATAGGGGTTGTACTGTGCGTGTTCGCGGTACTATCAAACTAAATCATACAACACAACAATATAGCTCGAATATGTCAAACTTAATGCATACATTCAGAGAGAGATACAAAGATGATAGTGTTTCGGTGACTGCGTTGTTTCCTCCTATGGTCCGCAAACGCTCAAAAGCCAAGATTCTGGTTGAGGCGAGTGATATCTTTGCCACCGCGCGAAAAATCTTGTCCAAGATAAAACGGAAAGCGCGATTGAACTCTTCGATGAAAGTGATTCACTAGCGTCAGGAGTGCGATTGTCAGTCTCTTGAACTCTGCAAGGGAATTCAGGTCATCAAGTGTAGCAGAATAGATCGCACCCCATGTCTTGAATTTAGTGAGGCCGAGATCTCCTAAAAAGTCGAAATGGTTAAAAGGCCTCAGTAAATGATTGCGGGAGAGCTCAACCATGATTGGGAGTGTCATATAGGGGATTTGTGTGTCGGTAACAAACCGATAAAGCGTGTTTGGCCCATCTGTCATCAAGTAGCTCCATTGATGCATCCAAACTGAAAGAATGTTTCCCCCAGTTCCCATCCTGCTGGGGATAACTCCTGAGAAGCTAGCAGAGATATCATCAGGCTCACCGGAGAGCGCGCGCCTAGCTTCGGCTAAGAAAATTGCTTCAGCGTTTCTCCATCCGCCTAGAACCTGCAAGGGATCAGGCGGGGGCAGTTCTCTCGAAATCAAGTCGTGGGCACCATCCAGTCGGACTGTAGCACTTATTACTTTATGCTCAACAGTTGCAAGAGTGTGGTCATAAACAAGTTATTCAATCGTCAGAAGTTCGGGCATGTCTTCCTCCAGAACCTCGGCGAATTTGTTGACGGGAGCGCTCTCGTTTGTATCGCCGTATGTTAGGACGATTGACTGCCCTGGGGCATACAAATAGACCGCCCCTGGGTGGCGATCAACCATATAGCTCCCTCATGTGTGTGATCATGGTAGGCAATAAGAAGCTCGCGCCGGAAACATTTGGATTAAGCGCTAAGCTGGCGACCAGCAGATGAGAGTAAACAAGATCCACCACCTGGGGATTTCGTTCCCTCATCAATCTCGCACGTATGGTGCGTCCAGCGACCTCGATTTCGATGTTGGAAGAGCGAGACATTTGAAGATCGTAGAGTTGCGGATTTTTTTCAATGTCGAATTTACTTGAGCTTTGTGGGCTTGGCAGCCGAGAATATAAGGAATGTTTGGGCAAGAGGTCCCACATGCCAGCTTTGATGAAATTTAAAAAAGCAAATTTTAAGAGGGGCCCCGCAATGCTCTAAAGTATTCAGCCGCCAACGTGCCAATATGCTAATTTACCTAACGAGCCACCTGCCTTCAAACCTACTATTTGCTGTGCTGGAGGGGAAGTTGATATAAGGTCCCTATTAAACCCTTTCGTTTAACCCTTTCCGCAAGCTATGTGCAAGCCGATCTTATGAGGGAGGAGATCTTCATAGGCAAAACAGTCGTCGCGCTTGCCTGGCGTTTCCTCGGGCAATGAACCACCGGTACTGCGGTCGCCCAAAAAGCGCGTCCTGAGGAATCTTCTATGCGCGGAAGAAGCGAGGAAAGCAGATCTCCGGCCGATTGGTAATGTGGATGAGAGTCCCACATCTGACAGTCGTAGAAATGCTCCATCGGAATGTTTCGGATTTCTCTGATGTCACCGAATTTGCTCTCCATAACCATGAGAACCGGGTCCCAGTTTGGCTGGGGAACGGAATCAAAACGTTGACCTTTGAAGATAGTGACCGTTCCGTCATTCCCTTGGAACCCAATACTTGGAATGTCTTTGAAGGGCGAAGCAGCGATTTTGCCGCAGTGGGGAGCGGATGTGAGCAGCAGGTAATGCCCCTTGCAGGCAATCTTGGTCAAATTATCGATGATATCGCTGGCAGGATTAATTTCCCAGCACTGACGATTTGATCTTTCTTAAATGTAGTGCCATCGCCGTCGAAAGCGAGCAGAGCTCGAAAAGAGGGATCAGCAAGAGTGACTCGAACCCGGTCCGCAATATCGGGAATGACCTCAACAAGAGACATATTCAAAAGCTTGTGTAAACACAGGCTGGCAAATGAAGCCTTAAATTGTAACGCAGCATGAGGAAGGATGCGTTGACTTTTTGGAGAGAAATAGTTTTTCGCGGGGATTAGTTGGCCACCCATTATCTGTGTGAGCCATGCTGACAATGTTTGCGTGCAAGGTGCAACTACTTGGAAGTAGACTTGTAGACCCGTTGACTTCCCATAAAACCGCCAATCATTCACCTCTCACTTTCCGAAATCTTGCCTTTTGCGCCTTGCTATCATGCCAGCCAGCGACGCTACGTGCGCTGCCGCGGTCGCCTTCTCAGAGGGCAACTGGAAGGGAGAACTTGCTTCGCTCCGTGCTTTGTGTGACCCAGTTGAGGTGGTTAAGGTCTCTAACGGTAGAGGTCTTAGCGGCATATGTAGCGTGGTTGCTGCGATGGATCCGGAATGGGTGAGAGGCCTCGCTGAGGTCATCAGGCGGATGCCTGCTCTAAATCGCCGTATTGCTGTCGCCGCTGGTGAAACTCCAGTGCGAGACCTTGGGATCGGGTACCAGTGCACAATTTGCCACCCCGACATAACCAGTGCGATGTTAGCCACTTTTGAGGGGATCACCAACGTTGAACGTGAAAGGATTGAGAACAAAGTTCTCGAGGACATTGGAGAAGGCGCAACCGTCTACATCTGCGTTCAGCCAAGAATGAGTGCCAGCAACTCTCCCGTTTCTGTCCATTTCACCCTCCAGTTTGCGAGATCTGGAACTCTCGTTGATGCCAGAATGATAGAGAGTTACAATTTCATGAAAGGCACTGGCACAGTGACTGCAGAGAAATTAAAAAGTCATTGGGAACAGCACGGTATTCACAAACCAAGTCCACGTCTGCCCGCGTCCAAATTTGAACTCATATTCGCTTCTGTCCCCGACAACAGTAAACTTGTCGTCGCCGATTTCACCCATCTCGGCTTGGTCGAGCTGGATAAACATTTACTTGGCAGCACGGTCTTTACAATTGCCGTCGGTAAGCCTCGTGGAATGGCAGTTTATCAGTGTGACAGGGTTCTGTGTTTGGAAGTTGATGTCGAATCACACCGCGCCTTGGAGGTGCTCCACCGCCTTGCCGAGCAGGCATATAGGGAGGGGTGTGGCACCAGTTTCGGTCTTCACACTGGCCCTTCCTCCTGCCTTAATCTTTCTGCTGCTGCACTCGCGTCCTTTTTATTTACTCACCGTACCAAGAAGATATCTACCAAATAGAGATGTTTGGCTGGCTTGCTGCCATCTGTACAGAACTGTTCGCAGTGGACCAAACGAAGTTTAAGTAGTGAAATACAAGAAAATGGTTAAGCATCTCATGTAACTTACATTACATTACATTTTAGGTGTTTTGGGGTTTCTCTTGGGCCTTTTTCAGGCTCCTTGGATATTAGTTTAGTAAGACATATGCCTTTTTAATATTTAATCTCCTATTTATGTCGCAAACGCACACACACACATTATAATGAAATTGAATATGATGTACCCGGGGTACAATCCCTGTAAAACGACATGATTTTCCTTCAGTATAGATGCTGTTAATTATTGTTCACTCAAGTAATATGGACTAATAGAGAGACTATTTAGCAAAAGTTATGGACTGAACGTGTACTTTTCCTAGCATATAATCAAATCTCAGAATGTTGTCTATAACAAAATTCCAAATATGCAGAAACATAATTTTGATATTTAATTCTGCAAAGTTTATATTGTGTATTAACCAGTAGAAACATTGTGTGAACAATTGACATACATAACGGCTTCACGCTCAATTTTTCCTTTATACACGGAATTACTGGAAAAATTAACAGAATTAAGCAGAGGTGAAATATGAAATTACCAACATGGAGACACTTGAGTGGGACGACACTTCTCATGGCTATCCTACCCATTAACATAGAGGGCTATTTCACGTATCTTGGTTGACTTTCCTGACTAAAATAGTACCTGTCAAATGGTTTTTCTAAATTCCTTCAGTTCGAATGAGTTCTACATATCTTCTTTTGCTCCCATTTTCACAAAAATGTAGACATTCCAAACCTATTGACATATTTCTACCATGTAAATCTCTTATCATGGTGAATTGGTGATACTTACGAGTGAAACTACACCTTAACTCAGTTACACAACAATTTAAGACGATTAATTCTTTAATATGGATTAAGCTTCAGGCACTATAATATAATAACCCAAAAAACCAGGTCCTAACCCGACATCGCATTAATTTAAAAATACTCGGATGTTTGATCCTGTCACAAACTAAAACCATAAGATACCAACCACTCCAATTGGCATGGAAATCATTAGTATCTTTATCGTGCACTTAATTTTCTGTTGCTTTTCATGTAGTGAAACTGCCAAATATTGCAGCTTAACAGGAATGCACACTGAATCCATGCCACAAAAATTAATAGAGAAAAAAGAAGAGATACGTACATGCCACACTGCACTCACTGTCTGAGTAGCCAGTAACTGGAAGAAGCCCGGTTTCTTACCCTTCTGAACCAGCCTCTCATACACATCTGAATAAAAAAGTAAAGATTAGAAAGATAGAAACTTCATGCTCTAGAACTACATCATACTAGCCCGACCGATATTGTCATGATCTCCACAAACCAAACTAAACACAATATTTTGTTCTCATCGGCTTTCGTTTTCTATTTTCTACCTGTGCATGCTATACCCATATGCTCTCGCTGCATATGTCATGCTGTTGCAAAGGCAGAAACTTCTACAGAGGAAGATTTGTGATTAAATTCAGGGACGTTTCCTAACGACATACAAAGAATCTTTCAAGAAGGAAAGAAGGAAAAAAAAAACAGAAAAGCCATCTCCTCCTTTCTTATAGCCAAGTTCCCTGCTCAAAATACAGTTCTAGCAGGTGCTCATCCTAAATGTATCTTTTACAATGTTATGTAAAATCTTTGTTGCATTCTTCCCTTAAAATTGGATGCATATATTATGCACAGGTACAACAAAGTGATTTTTCTTTGGAGGTAACTCAAAGGAAATGGATTCCAGAAAAATGAAAAACCCAAGCAATGATGTTAAATGCATAACCAGAAAATTGCTATTTGATGAACTTACAGTGTCTTAGCCAGGTGCTAACTTGAATATTCCATACTAGTGGTATCTGCACGGAACATTCACAACTTGGTTAATTT
Source organism: Linaria vulgaris (assembly GCA_948329865.1). Taxonomy (NCBI): domain Eukaryota; kingdom Viridiplantae; phylum Streptophyta; class Magnoliopsida; order Lamiales; family Plantaginaceae; genus Linaria; species Linaria vulgaris. The sequence goes on along the minus strand of OX415249.1, from coordinate 52,695,304 downwards.
CATCACATCAAGATTTGAAGAACCGTGGATTGAAAATAATACTTAGAGTTGAATAAAGTTATGTAGTCTGACAGATAAATAATACTTAAACCTGAAAAATAAAATTGTGCAAGAAGATGCTTGATATGAGTTGTCCCGCCGCCCCCCCCCCCCCCCCCCCCCCCCCCCCCGCCCCCCCTAAATACTTTAGGTTTTATTCTTTTCTCTTTTTATAATTATTTAGGTTTTAATCGTCTTCTTTTTCAGGTAGTGATTTCTTGACTTGCGGAAACAGAAGAATATATTAGCTAAGCTTAATACAAATATTCTAATCAAGTTAATCCGATCCGTACCAAGTTAAACAAAAACAAACACGTTAATATGAGACTTTTAAGGGCTACTGATTGAAACTTGAATATTTAGTATATCTACTACGCTTTTATTTTCTTGAAGCCTTGTTGCATATTGAATTTTACCAAATGCACGAGTAACGAGATCTTATTGAGAGGAACACAGTCAAATATCAACGCCGCGGATCTTCTGTTCCAAAAGCCTGTTCCAGGCTCTGTTCCAACTTTAATATGCAGGCACGTATATTGTACAATTCTTCCGTCTAATTCATCCGTTAGTTACTTTTTCTCTTTCCTCGCTTGGGTAACAACTTTATTACAAGACTTTGATTTGTCTTTTACAAATTAAAAAATTAGCAACTATTCTTTTCTATTTCTTCTATCTTTCTCTCTCCTCCATTTCTTCTTCCTTTCTTTTTGTCTCCATTCTTTACCATTTATTCATACTTTCTCTTTCCTCCATTGACGGAAGAGTTATAATTCTTCAAAACACTTTACATTTTTTGTCAAAAAAAAACACTTTACATTTTGAAAGAAGTTTATAGGAGAGCAGATAGCTCCTTCTAAAATTTGCGAAAATTCATATGACATTACTAATCATTTTATTTCTTCTCCAGTGTTTGAATATTGAGGCCACATATGAATCGATATCTTTTGCATATGCATATTCATTATAAAACGCAAGAGCCAAGTCCTCTGTATCAAATTCCATACCAAATTTTGGAATTTTAATGCTGGAATCTGCAATGTGATGGCTACGTGAGACATCTTTTTCAAGATCAATCAATTCATCTTTGTTTGCGTCAATCTCGTTTTGGGGACAAGAAATATCATCCGATTTTTCAAATTGTAACCTCCGTCGTGATGAAAGATTTCCTTTGAGCTCAATATCTTGAGTACTCATCCTGCAAAGTTTTGGAAGATAATACTATCAATGAACTAATTGATACAAATAATTCTTTTAATTTGGAGTACCAGTTCAATTTTGAGACATAGAGTATGAGATGCATGCATGCATGCCTGTAATTTTAAGAAAGTACAATTGGGAGTCTGAAGAAATGGGAAAGATTGGAGACAAAAAGAAAGAAAGAAGAAATGGAGGAGAGAGAAAGAAAGAAGAAATAGAAAAGAATCCAGTTGCTAATTTTTTAATTTGTAAAAGATTGATTTATTTTTTAATCAAAGTCTTGTAATAAAGTTGTTACCCACGCGAGGAAAGAGAAAAAGCAACTAACGGATGAATTAGACGGAAGAATTGTACAATACACGTGGCTGCATATTAAGGCTGGAACAGAGCCTGGAACAGGCTTTTGGAACAGAAGATCCGTGGCGGTCAAATATGGGTGGCTGCATAAAGAATAGATATAATAAATAAAATAAAATAAAACAATGGCAAATCTTAGGTAAGGCTGGGTAAATTCGATGCTGGTAGCACCAACACTGGTGCTACCAGCTCAAAACTCGACACGTGTCTTACAATTATTTTATTATTATTATTATTTTAATCTTTATCTTCCACTCAGCCATATTAACTTTATTTCGAAAAGGCAAAAAGGTATTTATTAAATAACATTTCCCTCCATTACTTTTTTTACTTTTTTGCTTTTTCCCTAATCTCTTCTTCCTCAAGCACTGTCTGAACGTTTTCCTCCATTTCTTTGTTCAAGTTTTTACTTTTCGCCCTAATCTCTTATTTTTCAAGCGTTTTTTGTGCGATTTTTTTTTAAAAAAATTAAGAAACATGCATACATTTGTTCGTCGCCGATCAGCCGCTGGTACTATTGTGAGTTGTTCAAATGCTCTTTTTGTATATTGTCAAGTATTTGATGCTTCTGCTTGTTTGTTTCATTTTAAGATGGAATTTAGTTTGATTCATGTGGACTATGATACCATGACTCATTGAAACAGATGAATGGATTTGATGTAATTTGTGAGAGATTACTTTGTGCATATTTTAGTTGACGTTCAATTGGTGTTGAGTTATGTGAACTTCAATGTCCCAAATTCTTATTCGTTATTTTATCATATGGAAACAATTTTATATAGCTCGTGTGGTTTGTTTGGGAGCTCCATTGATGTGGTCGGTTTGTTTTAGTCTTTTTTATGTGTAAACTCCAGTGGGTTTGTTTTAATCAAAACTCAAAAGATGTTAAACAAAATATTTTATGGGAACTGGATTAGAGGATAATGACTTTTAGGTGCATTTTTGTTGCTTTGCTTTGTATGCAAGTTTCCATTGCATGACAGAATACAATAAGTGTTTTTTTCTCCTTGCAGTTAGAAGCATAATCAACTGATCATGGACTCTTAATGAAATGGAAGGCCAATCGCACATGATATTTCTCGATCAGAACTTAAATAATCCTCCAGGTATAGTCTTATTACTTGCTTTTGATATGACATTGCTAATAAGATAAATAATAATGTAATTTTTTAATTGGTTTCTTAGATTTGAATTATGATGATGAACGCGATGGAGCATATGGCTGTAATGAAACATTACTTGGCGAGTCATCTTTACCTGATGAAGAAGCACATGCTACAAACGAGGTAGAAACTTCTAATATAGTTGTGGAGGAATTGGAACGTAGATTAGCTATTGGTGAGATTGTTGAGAATGAACATATTGCACATTCGTTGTATTGCAAATATGCAAGTGCTAAAGGATTTAGTGTGCGAAAAGGTTGGCCGATATATTTTAAAGATGGGAGTGGACTTTCAGGAAAATTCTTTTTTTGTTCATGTGAAGGTAAGAAAGATGTGAAGCGTTCTGAAAATAAGGTTCTGGAATATCAAAAAACGACATTTAGATGTGGTTGTCAGGCGAGACTAAAAATTTCAAGGAAGTAGGGACAGCCATGGAAGGTAACAAGTTTCAGAAGAAACATAATCATGAGTTATACGCCATATATCAAACTTATCTGTTGCGATCATCTAGGAAGTTATCAGATGATCAAGAATTGCTACTAACTACAATGGTGAAATGTAAAATACCTGTCTCTAAGGCTTTCTCACTTTTAGAAAATGTTGCTCAAGGTAGAGAAAGTGTTGGCTTTCTTCAAAAAGATGCATATGATTACCTTCGTAAAAGTGAAAAAAAAATTGAGAAAGGAGATATTTTTAATATTCTCAAACATGTCAAAGATAAGTCGAACACCGAGTCAGATTTTTATTGGAATATGGAAGTAGAAAATGATGATAGGATGGTGAACTTTTTTTTCAGGGATTCTAGGTGTCTAGTAGATTATCAACATTTTGGTGATGTGCTTTCTTTTGACACAACTTACCAAACAAATAGGTATAGTCTGATATGTGCTCCGTTTGTGGGTATTAACCATCATAATGAAAATGTATTGTTTGGTATTGCTTTCATGTCTAGTGAAACGGAGAGCTCATTTGAATGGTTGTTTAGGGTGTTTCTTGAATCCATGGGTGGCAAACAACCTGAAACAATCTTTACAGATCAGTGTCGGGCAATGATGAATGCCATACAAACAGTGTTTCCTCTCTCACATCATCGATTGTGTCAATGGCATATCAACCAAAATTATACTTCACATTTTGGCAATTTGAAGAGTGAGTGGGACGTTAAAGGACTGTGGAAAAAATGCATGAATCATTGCGAGTGTGAGGAGGAATTTGAATCAACGTGGAAAGAATTGATGGAGCGTTTGGATATTTACGAGGTTGACAAGGAATGGTTTGAGGGCATGTACGGTTTGAGGCATTTGTGGGCTACTTGTTTTAGCAATGAGGTGTTTTGTGCTAGATTACATGCTACCTCTAGAAGCGGGGGTACAACGCAGCATTAAAAAGTATTTTTGGAAACAAGACGTCTTATTTGTTTGATTGTGTCCTTGGGTATGAAAAGCTTCAAGACAATTGGCGTGTAAATGAAAAGAAAAATGATACTCTTTGTCGCCATAACATACCTACATCGGTTGTGCCTCATAACCCTCTCTTAAAGCAAGCTGCTAACGTTTACACATTCAACATCTTCAAATTATTTGAGAAGGAGCTTCAAGATACTATGGGTTTCGAGTATCCCCAACCATTTACATGTGAGGGTTCAACTTTGTTATTTTTCAAAGTGAAGTCTTATAATGAAGGTTCAAGATTTAAACTCGTTGAGTACGATAGTGAAAATTTGGAAGCAAAGTGTAGTTGTCACAAGTTTGAAACAGGTGGTGTTTTATGTAGTCACATTTTGAAGGTTTTTGATGTTTTGAAAATGCATATTATACCGGAAAAATATATTAAAAAGCGTTGGACTAAAGTTGCGAGAGGTGGAGTTTGTGATGAACATAGCCCATTAAGGAGTGAGAAAAGTGGGAATTGTGGCAGCTATGTAAATGAGATGGCATTTGTCAACAACATAACAAAAGAATTTCACGATATTGCTATGCAAGGGAAGGCTAATGTGGAGGTGAGAGACATTATAATAGAAGGTATCGAAAGTATTAAAGGAAGAATAAATGTGTTGTCTAAGAAAGGTAACTTGAAAGTTTCGATGGCTTGTGATAATTTAGTTCATGCCGAAGACTACACCAATCTTGATGAAGTCGTTGTGCGCGAACCTATTACGGCAAAGTCTCGAGGGGTTACTAATGTTTTCAAACGACATTGGGATGATAAAAGAAAGAAACGAAAAGGAAAAGGAAAAGCCGAAGGTTCAAGTAAGTTGGTATATTTACTGAATTTTATTTATATATGCTTATATCATTAACTAATATATTTTTTCATGCTCCAAAATTGTTTAGAGAGAGCGGCAAAAGTCGTGAAAAGAAGTCAAGATTCACAAACTTTACGAGATGGTTGCACCTCTCAAGAGGCTACTTTTGCCCAACAAGTTCAGTGGAGTCAAAATCAAATGCACTTTGGAACCATGGGGTCAATAACTTCTCAAATGAATGGAAATCTGTTGGAGTTTGGATATGACATATCACAGGAACATTCAAACCGAGATTGCAAACCGAGATTGGAACAAGCTCACATTTTGAGATAGTTGTGAAGTTTTAGTATATGCTAACTTAGAGTTTGACATTGATATGTGTCTAGCAGTACATTTTGATGTGTGTCTAGTAGTTCATTTTTTGTCTTGTGAAGAGAAGTGGTTGAAATACCTGATTTTACAGCCTTAGATTCAGATGAAATTTGATACTTGTGTAAAAGATTGGGTATGATCTGACTGACTTGACTATATCAAATTTTGAAACTTTTAGGTGAGAAATGATATGCAAGAAACTCTGTTATGGATCAGAAAATCTGATATGAGCTATGGTGTTTCTATTGTGATTTATGTAATGTTAATGAGCAAATAGATCAACTTCAGGAATTCAAATTGTAACTCATCTTTCTTTTTTTTTGTTATTTATCACCCATGCAAAAGCTCAGTTCCTCGGCTGTAGTAAACAGAAAATATATAACATACAAACAAAACTGGAAACAAAGGAAATTTCTTTAAAGTCCCTGTTTTATCATTCTTGTTTGCTGAGGTTTCTTTTTGCAGTATTAGTACTGCTCATGTTTTGACAATTGCTTACTCCAACTTAAGGAGATTGAAAATTTGTTATTCAAAAATAAAATAAATGAAGCCTCATCACGATTCAACACATCCCTTAACAGATGAAAAAACCAAGCACAACCAAAATGAAATTATGCAAATTCAATTCCACAAGCTTCATTTCCACAAAATAGTCAACACATCCCTCAACTGATAAAAAAACCAAGCATAACCAAAAAGAAATTATGAAAATTCAATCCCACAAGCTTCATTTCCACAAAATAGTATTGAATACAATGAATAAAACTTTATCAAGCAAACTTATCTATAAAGATCAAACTTCAGAACCGTGGGGAGGAAGATCAAGAAGTTCGTGATGCTCCTCATTCTTATTTTCGTTAACGGAGACAGAATTTTCTTCACCTTCCATATTATTGTTGTGATCATTTCTATTACTTTCCGAAGATATTTTCTCTCCACCATCCTCACTTCTTACGTCTTCGTGAAGTTCTTCAGCATTTTCTTCAAGACCATCTCCAGCTCCATCATCTTCCATGGGTTCTTCATCATCCTCTTCACTATAATTATCATCATCGAGATCCACACGGTCTTCAACTTCAGAGTTCACTGCCATGATTGCCTCACGTTTCAATTTTTAACGCCCAATAAGAAGCTGAAGCTTTGTGCCCACCAATTGAATGTGATTATTTTGGCAGAAGAAAGAGAAAATGATTTGCAGAGAGCATGGATACGGTTTGAAAGGCATTTAAGTATCAATAATTTGAGTGGAAGATTTGCAGAGAGAGAATACGAAAATTTTAAAAAAAAATGAAAAGAAATGGCTGAGTGGGAAGATAAAGGTTAAAGTAATAAAAAAAGAAAAAAAAAGTTAAAAAAAAAAAAAAAGAAAAAAAGTAATTCAAAGACAAGTGTCGGGTTTTGAGCTGGTAGCACCAGTGTTGGTGCTACCAGCATCGAATTCGCCGACTGGGTTGGTACCTAGAAATCATCGATATATTAAATACTAATGCACATGATGTGCTCCTGTCAGATTCAGGTACGGGTTCGGGTAGGCAAGTTTAGACAAATTGTGGTACCCAAATATCCGATTACTATATGTTAACTTTTTTTTTCTTTTGTCTTTCTTTCTTTCTTTCCTTTTCTTTCTTCTTTCTTTTCACCTTTTCTTTCAAAGGAACCTACCAACAAACATTAAATAATTCTGTTATAGAATAATCAAATGCTCCTTTGCCTGCTATTTCTTGTAAGAAATTTTTAAACCACCAGATGAAAGACTAAAAGCCTAATCCTCTAAAAACCAGTCAAACAACAGTCAAACTCATCAATCTTTCGCGAGCCCTGCATTACTGTAAAGTGGTATACATATAGCTGCAGCTCCTAAGCAGTAACACAACAATATAACATCATAAATAGGTGCCGCTCAAAATTTCTCCTTTTAACTGGCTTTTATGAGGAAGAAAATTTAACGAAACAAATACATACGCGATAGAAACTCGAAACCATTATTAACAAAATTTGTTTATATAGCAACCTTATAAACATTGAAGTAATAAGTAAAAGATTAAAATCTACCATAAGCACTGAAAATGCAGAATTTAGTCAACTGGGAGATAATTAATCAAAAAACTAGCAGTGAATACACAAAAGAAACAGGCAGATAAAGATAACCCCAAATAAAATCCAATACTAAATTTACTAACCTCATCACCCCAAGAACGAGGTCTCTCCCTCAAAGGCCTCAAACTATTTATTGGCCGTGTCACAATAAAAATAAAAGAAAACCCCAATAAAAACCTCAATAAATTCCAACTCTTTAACTGACCACCCATTTGTAAAATCAACTAAAATCCCGCCCACCCAATTGATGTTTTTAAATTCCCAAATAAAGAAACGCCCATTACACTATGGGGAAAAAATGGGGAAAAGACTCAATTTTTTTTCCAAAGATGGCCCCTGGATGAATTCGCTTTTCGGGTACCCCAAACACGATGTTTGGGGTACCCGACCCGATACCCAATCGGATAACTGAATCATCCAGTGGCCATTCTCGGCCACTGGATGAAATTCAGGTACCCCAAACCCGAAGTTTGGGGTACCCGAATATTAGGGTACCCAATGTGGATCGGGTACCATGAATTTTTTCGGGTATCGGGTAGGGGGTTTTTCCTACCCCGAATATAGGGGTACTCTACCAGAAATACCCGATACCCGAAAAGACCCTACCCGAACCCACCCAATGGGACCAGTTTGAGCTTGCGCAGCACACCACCAACAAAGTATGTAGTTGAAAGTTCTACCTTTTTTTTTAACACAAATAAATTTTATTTTTAAGTGACAAAACATAGTAATATGCAAGGGAGAAAGGAACATAGTTAGCGCATCGGACGCGAAAAAATCAAAAATGTCACGAGAAATCAAACGTTCAACTCCAGAGGGGCAACATGGTCATATCGCATAGAAGGGTTGCCGCATCGGGCAGTCTACTGAGGCCCGATCGAAACCCCATCGAATCAACACTTCTGCGACACTGTTGGCCTCGCGTATGGAAAATGCAGCCCAACACGAATTCAAAATCGGTTTCAATGATCAGTTTAGAGACGGAAAATTGTGAAGCATAAACACCCTTAGGCGCACAGCTCGAAGTTCGGCGATGGAGTTTGTGGTTGTTCTAGCAGCCGCAAAAAATGCACCAACTACGGTACCTGTTAAATCACACAACATGCCACCAATCCCCAATGGTCCCTGGTTGCCCAAGGATGAGCCATCATAGTTAAATTTTATGAACCCGTCTGGAGGTGGGTCCCATTTAAAGTGCAAGGTGTGTGCCTTATATACCAGGGCACAGAGGGAGAGGGTAGTTCTCGGAGGGTGGCGATATTGGCGTCTGACGGAATACCAGCTCATTTCTTGCACGCCAAAGGGCCCAGCAGATGATGAGTGTGAGAAAGGGGATGGTGAAGCGAAAAAGGTGGTGGATGATGTTGATCCCAGGTGGGAGAGGTGAGAACTCCGAAAAGGCTGAGCGAATGTCACTAAACAGAGGGCAGACACTGAACAAGTGGTTTGTTATTTCCACCGCGGAGTGGCAACGAGGGTCGTGATCACGGACAGGCACGTGCCGGCGATAAAGATTATCTCTGGTGGCCAAGGTATCGTGTCCCTAGAGCAAGCGAAAGAATTTAATGTGAGGGAGCACGCGTGTCTTCCACAATGCATTATAGTGGAGTGTGAGGTAGAGAGGGTCCATAGTGCCTTGTGTGAGCCATTCATAGGCTAATTTGATTGTGAAGGTGCCTCCGAGATTCCAGGCCCAGCTGGCCACATCGAGCTTCGGCTCGCACGGAAGATGCGTGATGAGCGTTTATTTTGCGTGATTTAAGTACTTATTTTCTTAGACTTTTGTAAACTTCTTGGTCATATTTATTGGTTCTAGTATTATTTTATATTTTTATAGGATTTTGTCGAGTCAAGACAAAGCGATGGAAAAAGACCAAAAAATTGATGTTTTGGAATGACTTGCAAAGAGGGCGTCACGACACGACTTTAGGCGCTACAGCACCGCAAACTGAGGTAACCCTAGTCGCATTAAGCAAAACAACCCAACAGCCGACCCAGTCTAGGAGGGAGTTACACGCGACTCACAGAGCATTACGTGTCACCACGCATAACTAGCAGAGAGACACACCACAACAGACAAAAGCGGTGCGAGCCGCGCAGCCACCCGTGCGACATGTCAAAGTCACGCATCTTAGGACAACACCGCCTTTCACTACAGAATAAGTTGCAGCTATTTTTGAGACGATGTCAACACTATTTTCCTATGAATAAGAGAGAACCGTCAACACTTAGAGACATTGTTTTTATCGCTCAAAAGATTTACAATTACGATTAGTTAATTTGAGAAGTTGCAAAAGGAGATAAAAACACCATTAGAGTTATGTTCTTATATTAGTTTTGTTTTCATATTCTAGAGTCGATAGTTTGTGAGGAAGAAGATAGCACGTATGAGTTGGAGAAGATAGCAAGGCGTCAACGTTCCACCGGATCTGAGAAGCTTTCCTATCCCTTTTTACTTTATTTATGTTATTTAACTCTGTATTGATTAATGAACTTAAGACTATGAGTAGCTAAACTACTCTATATCTGGAGTAGGGAAGTAACTCTGATTTATGAATATGTCTAATTGTTTTGTTTGATGTGTGTTTGATGTACTCATGTGTCTATAATGATTAGTCTTTATTCTACATGATTGGTCTAGTGCTCGCTAGAAGAACAGATGCACTACCATGGGACCGCCAGAGTGTAAATGTTAGCTAATTACATTTACATGTTATTTGTGACTTTAGTGCGCTAATGCAATTGTTGCACAACCCCTATCTCACACAAAATCATTCTTGACTAAGTACGTTTATGTTAACACGATTCAAATGAGGTGATTGTGTTGTAGAATTAATATCTCTATTAAAACAACTACAATTGGGCTGATTTTGATAACGCAATAGGCTATTAGAGACTTAATGACTCTATAGTTAGGATAGGTCCAACTATAGGTCGCGGATCCATTAGATATATGAAACTCAAATAAATATATGTAGTTTGTCTTTAAACTATTATGGTTAAATCAGTTGTGAAATCCAACCTTACATCTTTTAATCATCTGTTTATAACTAAAGCATTCAACCCCTCAATCATATTAAATTTTGTTCTATTTACTTTCTTGCATTAGATCAGTTTAGTATAATTATTTTCTTCCTAGATTCAATATGTTTCCATTACTTACTATATGCTCCTACTTTTAGTTCCTTTGCATTCAAATTGTTTTCTTGCATTAAACTCGGTTTTAGCCTTCATTCATTGTTTTCATGGCATTCTAGTTTATTAGTCATCTACATTTATTATTTTTTGCATTCAAAGTATTATGCTGACACATCATTGTTCACATATAAAGATAACAATCATGACAACCATTAATGTTCTTGCATTTAAGTAATTCAAGCATACATCTACCACTTTATTGGGATACGATACTTGGTTCGTATTATACTTAGCATGTTATTTTTACTTGATTTGTGCACTTGCGAAGGGTTGGAATTTAGGTGTAATGCATAAGCCTAACTCTAAGCATTAGCAAACGTCCCCATCAAGTTTTTACGTCGTTGTCAGAGAGTAACGGTATTGATTTATTTGAGTCATCGAGCTTATTTGCTAACTTACTAATAAATGCTTGTGTGTGATTTTCAGATAATTGATATTGAAAGAGTTGGGAAGAAACTTGTTTTGCCATAGTGGGGAAAGAAGATAACTTTTGGAGACAGGGAGACGCAGTGAAAAGTGAATTTCCACAAAATTCACCCAACCAGCAAAGCAACCAACAACCAAGAAAGAAAAGAAGGCACAGTCTTACGATCAAACTTCACCAAAAAAGAACCCCGTGAAGAAGACGCTCGTTTTTTACTCACAGAAAGTGAATATAGAATTGAGGTATACGGTGATGCAAAACAAATGCAGAGGCAACCCTACAAAGATCCAATCAACCATTTAGGAGAATTCAAGAAGATATATCTTTATTGCCGAGCAAGGGAAGAATACAAAATTCGGGGAATTTTCCATTTCTCACTATTGAAACGGCAAATAAGTGGTACATCAAAAACATCTATGAAGAAACAGCTTCGAGTGAAGTCGTCGAGAAATTCAAACAAGAGTTGTCTAAAATTCCCATTGTCAAGACACCAAGAGAACGACTATTTACTTTTCGTCAGAAGCGTTGCGCCACATGATGAGTGATTGTTTATAGTGATTTGAGTACCTAACTTCTTGAAATTGTAGGACCGTGGATTGACACAACACTTTTTGAGAGTTAAGCTGGAATTGCCTTAACTCTATTTTGATCTTCTTGATAATAATAATAATGTGCAGCGGAAGTAAGAACACAAGAAGATATAATTTTAAGAAGTTTTCAATATTATTAAAAACTTCCGAGCCTTAGGCGAAATAACCATAAAGGTTTTATCAAAAACGTTCCTCACAACAATTCACTCACGCTCTTTGTTGATCGGACTCAACGAAGCAGACAAGTAAGAACTACTTAACTTCTATGGACTAGACTTAAGCAGTTGATACAAAAACTTCGCAAAACAAAATGAAGACAATACAAAGAAGAATTAATCTCTTGGATTATTGGCACGATTGTCTTGTCTTCATCTTGATGAACTTCACATCTTTATAGATTTCTTGAGTCTTGAACGCCAAGATGTGTTGTTCACAGCTTTGGTAACTCTTGTTGTTTCCTTGTTGAATATTGCCTTCTTTGTGAACTTCATATCTTTCCAGAGAATCGTGTTTCCATTGTTACTGATTTAACAAGGCAACACATCTTCTTCAATTCGCAGAATCTTGGAAAGAATCATAGTTGCAGAGAATCCAATATTGTTTCCTTCTTTTGAAACCGTGTGAGTTGACTATTCAACTTAGCTTGAATTATGGAAACTTCAAGTAAGGAATCTTCCAAAGCTCTTCCTTATGTTTAAGATACTTTCCTGGACATAAACATAAACAACCAAAACCGTGGAACTTGATTAATAAGTGAATAAAGGCAAAACTTAATTTTGGCAACTAAAGAACAGTTTTCGCAAAAGCTCTCGGCTTTCAATGTTATCCAATGTTAACCCAACATCGTCTAACATTGTACCGTCTAACATTGATTCCAGAAAACCTGCACTTTCACTTCTTATACTTTTAATTGTTCCAACGACATTTTTACTTGTTTTAGTTTGTTTTGTCATTTTACAGCTTTTAGTCGAGTCGGAGCAAAACGATGCATTTTAGATGGAAAAGAGCATGAAGTAGAAAAAGGTTGTATGCGGAGCAAGTTAGTGAAGGCTAATAATGGATTCTAAACATAACTTAGTGAGTGAATATACGAGACAACGCAACAGCAAAAAAAATCAAACAGCTTGAAGAAGAGCAGTGCAGCTACCCGCACGACAATGCATAACAGGCAGTAGGTCACGCGGCCTACAAAACATCACGTGTCATCACGCCAAACTTCCAGAGACTTGCTCCACAGTAGACATACCCATGCGGCTTGCGCAACCATACGCGCGACATGTTGCGCGACCATGCGTGACTTGTACCAAATGGGTCGGATCGTTTTGGAACCCTAGCAGCTACAACTTACGTGAAAGAACCTATAAATACGAGAAGATGTTCATCAACTAGGTCAACACGAATCACAGCAAACACAAGCATACATAGATACAAAAGTACACGATCAATATTTCACCGCAACTTCCATCGTTTGAAGCATTGCAATCATAGTTGAGGGTGAGAGGTGATAAAAAAGTTGATAATCATTTGACGAAAGGCAGCAAAGAGCCAAATGGAGAAGACACGTCGAAATTCACTGGGATCAAGAGTTTAATCTTTTCTTTTCTTTATTGCACAACTTTATGATGAATTATTGTTGTGTTACATTGATCATGAGTAGCTAAAGCTCTCAGTGTCTGGAATAAGATGTAGTTATCTCATATGGATGCACCTTGAACCTACGTTTTGATTAATTTTATTGAGACTTTGTTTTGTTGGATTTTATTTGTTTTTGCTACTTGGTATATTTGGCACACACGTTTCTTTGAATTAGAGTAGTGATGGTGAATTACCTTTTACTATGTTGAATTAGGCTTAAGAGATTGTTAGCGCTACACTGGCATAGTAAATCAAGCAAATAAATCTCTAGACCTTAGGCACTAGCGTTTACGAATGAGTTTAGGTCTTAGTTGTTCATTCTTATCATTTTCTACAACTCTGTACGAATCCTTGACACGGTGAAATTCTGGAGATGAGCAAGTGCTAAATGGTGTGACGTCATTAGGGGTTAGAGTGTTCTTTAAGTAATACAAAAGTATGCTTCACTTATCAAGTCAACTAAGTGAACTTAACAAGAATCAATAGAACGAATGTTTACATAAGGAACATTGGTATTTTTCTATGAAATGCCTACATTCGAGATTAATGAAATTCGACTCCTAGATTCATTTTACTTAATCTGTTTGACAACCAGTCAAATCCATCAATCAATTCAATTTTGTTTTTGTCTTTACTTTCTTAGCTTTAGTTATAGTTACTTAGTTCTTTCTATTCTAAAAATATTAAAAGCATTGTTTTACTAAGTTCTCAACATTTTCGATTGCTAATACAAGATACATACTCTCTAGGCATTCGATACTTGGCATGTAAGCTTTACTTGCCATTTTATTATTACTTCCCTCGTATACTTGCGAATGTGCGTAGTTGTTTACTATTCCCTAGTACTGATTACAAACAAGCACTACACATATACACGCATCAAGTTTTTGGCGCCATTGTCGGAGAGTAACGGTATCTTTTAGCAATCTTTTGTTTATTGTTGGTTTTTTAGAAATACTTACTACTTTGTTCACATTTCAAATAACAATAGTGCATGACACGTAGAGACAGCGTGACACCATTGTTATACGACCCAGAAATAGAGAGAACTTGCAGACGTAAGTTAAGAGAACAATTTAACACGTCAAACACTGAAGGAATCTCTACAACACCAGGAAGGAATGAAATTGAAGAAACACCACCAACGCAAACGCCAACAGTAACTGAGATGAATGATCAGAACATTGGGGGAGGGTATTATCTTTGACTAACCAGACACTACCAACTTGAGGGGACATGATCATCCATTGCAGCTCTCGTGAACGTTGGGCCCAATATAGTTCCTTTTGGTAGAGAAGTTGTGTTATGGTGGCTCGGAGGTATTGTTTCATAAGAAACGGTTGGGGCATAGGATTATAGACCAATTGAGGCCTGATGCGGACAATTCATGATTAATAAATGACAGTTGAGCATCGGTATTGCCATAATTTGCCTTTTTCCACTTATATGCCGCTTGCAAAGCTATCGCAGTTGACTGCGAATGGACGACAGGTGCTTGTCGCGATTCCCCAAACCTGTGACACGACAGTAGGGAACCCAGAGTGCAAGTCCCATGCCATCTCGTAATCCAAAAAGGTCATGATGATGGGGGATCAGTTGGCAGTAGTTCCAGGAGGATGGGGGAGTGGTCCGATGTATAGGATGCAAGGTGGAGAACATGAGTCGGGAGGAAGGCGTTAATCCATCCTAGGTTGGCAAAGTACCAATCTAACTGTTCATAGATGAAGTCCCGCCCAAATTGTCGGTTTGTCCATGTAAATGGGTGTCCCAAAAATTTGAGATTTGAGAGTCCGCAAGCCTCCATACGTGAGTGAAACCTTGTCCTGGAAGACCATGATTTAGGTCGGCCCCCGTGTTTCTCATGTTGGTATATGACCGCATTAAAGTCTCCAACTAGTAGCCAGGGCATAGAGACATAATGGGAAAACATGGAAAGTGAGGACAAAACATGTACTTGCCTTGAGACCTGGACAGAACTGTACACCGCACTCATCAAAAATGAGTGGGCGGTGCGAGAGGTAATCTTCATATGTATAGAGCGAAAGTCGTGCACAAGCATGCAAACATTTAGTTGTTGGTGGTGGTACAAGACCTAAATACCTCTAGAGAAGCTGATGGGTGGTATCATGAGGCGGCCATCGAATGGGAGTTGGCCAATGATCTTGACGGCCCATTCTTCCCAAACTCAAGTCTCTAAGAGGGTCAGGACCGTTGGGTGATGTTGGCGTATTAGGGTTCTAATGCTGTCAAGAATTTTGAGCGGCCAGTTCTGAGTATGTTCTATTTAATCAGACGCATGGGTAAAGGTAGGGGAGGTACTGCTTGAGAGCTTGAGCCTTTGACTGACGTGGATAGGATCAAAGGCAGCAACCCATTTGTATTGCATGGTCCCTAAGAATGGGATGACATCGTCGATATGATGGTGACGATATCGAACATGTAGTGCGTTTGGGTGAGGGAGAGGCAAAAAGTGGCGTCGGGCTTGATCCCTACGCACGGGTGTTTGAGCAAACACGAGGGTTCCATACGAGAGATCAGGTGTGGGATTCGCGTTAACAGAGGGGCTATGTGGCAAGGCAACAACCGAGTGTGGTACCAGACTGTTATCCCCGAGAGTGAGCCACAACACGAAATGGAGGGGCTCAGGTCCCGAATGGGATGTGGTAACAAGGGCGAGAGAGCCAACATGCGGTTCGAGCAAGGTTGTGGTACCATCCGTGACCATGGGTGGAGTTCGTTGACCTTAGGTGGGGTGAGGTGGTAGTCGAAAGGAGTGACCGGGTCATGGCCCGCATGGGCGTGAACCCGGCATGGTGAATTATGAGTTATAGGGAAATTTGAGTTATCAGTTTCAACACATGTTCAAGGTATCCTCAGTTTCGAGGTTCCCCCAGTTTTAAGGTATCCGAGTTTCAAGGTTTCTCCGATTTCGAGATATCCCCAGTTTTGATCTAGCAGGTTTTAACATAACGCCAGTTCGAGTAATCAGAAGATTCTATCCACTATCTTGGTCAAACCGTTCATTTGGTGTGTTGCGGACAAAGTTGATCTAGAAGAGTTTGAATTAGCATAATTTTGTGTGATTAGGCCCATTTGTACTATTTTTTTTCTGCGTGTAACCTAGACAAATTATTACCAAATTAACTATAAAAAGAAAAGAGAGTTTCGTGTTTTTTTTTCTCCCAACAGGTTGTTTACCAACTTCCAAAAGAACAAATAAGCATGGAAAATAACTGAAAATGCTCGCCATTTAAGTTTTTTAAAATGAAAAGAGTGGGTTCATTTAAAATTATAAGGGGAAAAATCAGTGCCCCTTATACTTTCGTTCGTTTGTCACTTTACCCCTCTATACTTTAAATTTTATCACTTAACCTTTCAAGCTTTGTTAAGCGTATCACGTTACTCTAATCAGCATAAGTAAGTACAAAAGTAAGGGTAAAACGAGCATTTCGCTGTTAAAAATGATATTTATATTTTAAATCAAATAAATATAACTTAAAATTCTAAATTCTTATAATTAATATTATTAAAATAAAAAATGTCAAATTTTTCCACGACCACCACCACCATTATTTTCTTTTTTTCTTTTTTCCTCCCCCTCCTCTCAACACCACCACCATTTTTATTGTACTTTTTATTTTCGTCCTGCACCTTAAGTTATATTTATTAGATTGAAAAAAAATCATTTTTACAAGCGAAATGTTCCTTTACCCCTTATTTTTGTGCATTATTATGCTGATTAGAGTAACGTGATATGATTAACAAAATTTAGGAAGTTAAGTTATAAAATTTAAAATTCATGAGGTAAAGTGAAAAACGGGTAATCTTCCATTCAAAAATGTCGTTTTTCCTATTCTTATTGGTAAATAACGTCTTGACTCGCTCGATCCGGTTTAAGAATAAAACCTCGCAAGGGGTCTATTGACTTCTATCTCAAATTATAATTTAGTTTCTCTCTTAATTCGAATTATGTTTTCCAATAAAAATTGGAGTAAGTTGTCACCTGTATTTAATATGAACCACTAGCAATTTTAATAATTACTACTTTGAGACATAATTGAAATAAATTATAACATAAGAACTCATTTTTTTAAGGCATATAAAACCATTCTCTAAGTTCGTAGTTAATAAAATAAGTGTTTATATGATTTCCTTGAATAAATTAATCTTGTTGTGAGTGACAAAAACAGAACTACCATTCATTTTTACAATTGAATAATAATTTATTTAACATAGGATAAGTCTATGACAGATCTCAAGCTAAAAAAGAGATGGCTGGAAATAAGCAAATATCTCAAAGGAGGTAGACAATATTTGGCCACTGAAGAAAAAGTACGACGCGTTACCGCTTAACTCCGTTCTCTTCTCCCCGAACTTTACTTAAGCTGATACTTCTTTATTCCAGATACTTTAACTCCAGTTATCTGCGTGCGAGGTGCGAGTGCTATATACTAAAGAAGTGATACTATCACCCCGTTTCACTCGTAGCACAGGAATGCAGAAGAAATTCGATTTTTATCCGACTGCAAGTCGTAACAATCCACTCCAGTAATATTCAAATATGAACAACTCACCATTCACTCCTCGATCACAAGAAACATAATACTTCTACATACAAGTTTCAGACTTCAATTTCCCATAAGTTTCTTTCAACCAACTTCCTTAAGACAGATATTCCAAAAACACAACCACAGTATATAATAAAATGTCATAAATGATTCATACATATAGGAACTTTCGTTATGCAGTCGAGTTCTTGTGTGCCAATAAATATTTTAATCTAAACCATGACCAAGAGCCACCACAGACCCCTCTTAGACAAGTTATGTTGAACACGCCAAACACATTTCCAAAGCAAAAGTCACAATCCCACGTTTCCCCTTACAAAAATCGAGGTTTTATGAACATAACAATAAGTAGGAGGGTCTTCAAGAAACTATATCAGTTCCAGATACAGGGCTTCTTGTTTGCTGGTCAGGCCTAGTTCGTTAAGAGTCGAGGTACTTTCTCCATCGCCAAAAGCTCGCCTGGGATATGGCCTCACCTGAATAGACCAAACATTCAACTAATCAACAACTCCCCATGTTTCATCATTTTTTTCTAACAATAAACTGCTCGTAACAGTAGAGACTAGGGACATTCTATAATGATTTCTTTGGCTTTTTTAGGGTGAAAGTTGCACTACTTGATCCCATCCTATAAACTAATAGAGGTATTTGCTTAATGATGAAAAAGGAAGTAGGATAATAGACGTACCAGTCTGTAACTGCCAGGTTTGATCCCTCTGCCAACATCAATGAAGTCAAAAAGATACTGTAACACAATGAGAACACAGAAATCAGCTCAGAGATATTCATTAATTGATAAGGGACTCCATCCCCACAGGGGCGGAGAGCAGAAGAAGATGCTTCAACCAGACACCTCTAAGCGTGACTTGTCAGATTCATCCAATTATGTACACTCATAAATCTCAGGTTTTTTGGTCAAGGGTTCAACAAGGCTGAATATTTGAAATGGCGGATTAGAAGATACAGCCTAAAGAAATTTTCTGATTGCTTTCAAATCAGCAATTGCCTATACAAATTTGAATGGAAATAAGAAAACAAATTATGAAGTGTCACGGAAATAAGCCGAGCATTTGGAAATATGCAAGGTTTAAATGATCACGAGCTTTCCTTTCCTTTACTCCTACCTGCTAACTGTATTTTCATTATCTAGACTCTACCACAATGCTGATCATACATCCAGGGAAATTTTACTAATGCGTAATACGAAAATGAATACCCTTCAAAACATGCCTTTCAAAAGTTGTCACTACGTCACAATTCCTCCCTTCACTATGCCCCCCACATGCTCAGCGTGTCACTCACCACAAACAAGTTTCAGAGCAAATGCAATAAGACGGGGAGAGGGTCTGAAGCTATGGCAATGTAATAAAACCACTTTGACGTTTTGATTACTCAAATAACCCATTTGGTAGGCTGGGAGGACCAGGAAGACGATCGAAATAGCTGTGAGAAAGGAAGGACACTTGAAAAGCATCGGATTATTTTGTTCCTTAAGGATAATTATGCCATGACACCTGTTTCATGAGGCATTAAGCATTTCTCTGGCTATATAAATCTATCTTAATAAAAATATGACCAAAGTTGGTTAAAAATCACATATGATAGAAAGAGTTTAGTCTGTCATCCTATAATAAGTTCAGCATGTGAACATAAATTGAACGAAGGACGTTCGAAAATAATATTCAACAGTGGCATTTAGGGCTAATGAGAGTAACAAACTACCTGAAGCTTGTCCGACTTGAGGAAACGTCGACCTCTCCTGCTACCATCAGGCATTCGCACAAGAAGGGTAACGGCACTCTCATCATCCGCTCTTGGTTCCTGAGGAAGAGCAGCTTCTCTGGCTGCTAGTTGTCTCTCGATTTCCTGACAATGATCAGAAAAATGTTTGCAAAAAACTGAGAATAGAAAGAATATAGTAGATATAACTAAAAAATTGCATGGCAAAGAAAGTAAATGAACGAGATCTGTGTATAACAACACCAAGATACCAGGATAAAAAGAACTATTTCAACTAGTCTCCACTTTATGAGAAGGCTTACATGATAGGTGGTTATTATAACTGTTTCTGCAGGATTACAATTTGGTTCTATAATTTGACCACAATAACTACATAATAGAAGAAAGGGGTAACGCATCACTGATCTCAGAAACTCCTGAGAATCTAACATGATAGCAATAAAGGGCAGCATGCTGCCCGTATGTGAGAAAGAAGATCTCAAGGCGCAAACATATAGGACGATGATGGAACTCTTAAAAAGAGACTTAGAACTTGACTTCTGACTACAGTGCAAACTAGGAACAGCAACCACAAAAGAAGGGAGTGAATCGTCATAGGAGGTGGAACATCATCTTCGAAATAAGAATCCAGATCAGTATATTTGAGAAACAAGTAGACATTAACGCATACATGGGGCAGAAAGGACAAATATAAGATTGTCAAACCAAGTCAAATTCCACTAAGGATGCCATCTGTAAGCAACTTGGATAATGGTTATTAAGTAAACAATTGACAAGCCCTCTCCCGCAAAAATGCAGGCTCTTTTGAATATTATCTATCAGCCAAAACATCCATTACATCAAGATATGATTCTCTCACTACCAATTTTATATCTGACCATGTGACAGCACCACTTTAAAGAATATCCAACCAATATATTTAGTGTGACCAAATAGAAAATTATTAAGGTTCATAGAGAAAATAATAATAATTTGTACTTGAGATACGCTAATAGATCTCATATTTTATGTTATAGGACGGAACAAACTGCTAATGAAGCATATATAAAATTAGCAGCAATTGCACATTTCGTTAGTGGACACATCTCAAGCAAAATGGACTGTATACTCAAATCTCAAGTACAAAACACGTTGAGCAGCTATAGAAACCCTCGTAAGAAGCCACAGTGCACATGATATATGCACCAAAGTACATCAGATCACTTTTTAAAAAATCCTACATATGTAGGGGGACTGGGAAGGGGAAGGTGACAGGTTTATCCCGACGAAAGCAAGAGTATTGGTACAGTTTATAATGCGATGAGAGTGCCTAAGCAGCATCCGGGTTCGAGTCTCTTCGAGGCATAATAATAAAAATGCACACTGCACACGAAATTCAATAAGAGAGCTCGAGTTGAATAGATATTAATATGATATACTGACTCAATACCCAAGCCCATACGTATTTCATCAGGTCTTATTGTAACTGGTTTGTCTGAAAATATAGATTCGGATTAGGAAGTATGTTACGGAACAAATGGGCCCTTATGGGTCTAGACTAGTCATGTAACCAATTGCTTCACATATGCATCCGGACTCAGCCTGGTGAGTGTTTTGAGTCTTAACACTGGACGTATTTAACCAATAACTGCACCATAATGCCTTTACATGTCTTCTTGGAGTGGAGAACGGAGAATAAGTAGAGGGAAGGCTTAAAAGGGGACACTCTCATTGTCAGGGGAGAAGGACAAGAAACGAAAGGGATATGGCTACTTGGTTCTAGGGTACAGTTTACTCCATCAAAACATACCCAACTATATGATCTACCATCTTGCACATCTTAGATGGTGCTATGATTTAGAAATGAATGAGTGATGTCTGAATATTACAACAGAGGCCACCTGAAATCTGCGATGTATGTGCTGACAGTCTCCATATAGAGAAAGTACCTGTTCCTCCAGCAGTTTTCTGCGTAGTTCTTCCTCCTTGCGTCTCTCTTCTGCAAGAGCAGCTTCAGTTTCTTCCATGGCCTTCAATTCCTTCTCTCTATCAGCTCGTAATGCAGCAAGATATTCATCATCCTACATACAGGATTCTTGTGTTTATAAACAAGAAAGCAGAAAATGCAGAAACCGCCGAAGCTCATAAAACAAACCTGCTGTTCGCGTATCAAGCGCTGAGCTGTAAGCGAAGGGGATGGAGGACGAGCTGTACGCCTGGCGTAAGAACTGTCAACTCTATCTAAACCATGTGGCATGAGATTGGGTGCATAAGGGTAATGATAACCAGTTCCTTCAGGAACGCCACCAAACATTGCAGCCTCCAACATTACAGCTTCATCGTGCTCCTCAGATGAAATGCCACCCCACTTCAATCAAATACGCATATCAGGCTAATCATTATAGGATATCTATATTCATTTTAGATGATTACACAAATGCCGGTCAAAGTTAATGAATATCATCAAAAGGTGGTTACCTCATCAGACGGGAAGTCATTTCCAGTTCGCTGAGAATGAAGTACAGTATCTTGCTGCCGAGGACTTGAAGGGGGGCTAACTGCATCTTCTTCAATATCATCAGTTGTGTCAACAGGAAGTGAAGTCACGCGTCTCCTCCTATGTCTAACCAGAGGCTGCTCTTCCACATCTTCAGCTTCATCTTGGACGGATGAGCTTCCAGCTTCCATCTTAGATTGCCTAGAAAGAAGAAAAAAAAAGGCTTATGCAAGTCCTTGATACAATTCAGACACAGAATCACACGGATACAGTAATTCCACAATTTTCAAATGTCAAACACTGAGTCGCTTTTGAAGTCACAGAACCACATCACTGATCAAAATTGATGGGGCTATGTACGAGACATAGATAACTAAAGCAGACATTTATGTTCGATATGATTTTTTTCATTGTTTTCAAAACAAATGGGTTGAATATGATTAAAAGCTTACTATAAGATTAAAGAAGAGAGATAAAAGATAGTAGCATCTTGCTATAGAGATGCTGATATGATAGAAATGAGCTAGAAAGAAAAGAATTTAATTGAAGAATTACATAGCTATAATCACTTCTTCTGTTGTCCGAACACTTCATTATTGTGCTTTGTCAATCCACCAACATATAGCTATCTTGTTACATAACTGTAGTTTTGAAGTTGGGAAGTAACATAAAACTGGATACCCAAAATATATTAGACAATAAGCAAAATGCTCTAGTGCAAGTAAGCAAAATGCCCTAATGTGTAACATTTTGAAGGATAGTTTTACAGCCACATCCTCAAAAATCCGTGTCTGAACCATAATACAATTATACCCACGAAACAAGAAGTTAATCGGATAAATAATGTAACAGATACCTTCCGTTTGAAGATGGAAATTCCCTCATCTCTTCTGCTGCGGCTGGCTTCTGCGACTCTAGTTCTGGGACATCAACCTTCCCCTCTAATTCCCTTAGCGCTTTTTCTTGTTCTGCAGTCTGGATTTAATTCATGTCAATAGAAGCAATTGTGGATAATCAAAACATTGCACCTTGGAAATAGCATACCTGCAGTGATAGTGAAACAGCTCGCGCAAGCTCAGTATCTCCCAAGTGAGACGGTCCAGATTGTGGAGTTGGATCCCTAAAGTCCTGTATCACAAGAATCCAATAAAAATAATCAGAAATCAAAGTTCAAGGACAGTGGCAACGTGTACACTATAAAAGATGTTGCTTACAAGATGATCAACAGGTTGCTGATTAGACATTGCAGCATCCTGCTTTGAAGCCTCAATGGCAGCTCGTATCATTTCTTCTTCTATGTCGTTACTATTGGCGGGCACATCGATAACAGATGGAGCACTTGGTCCAGAATTTGTGATTGGTGCAGTTGGAGTGTTTCGGTTCTCATCAACATCATCGTCATCATCATCAACAGTTATGACTGTTCCCTGTACTTCGGGGCCTTGAACATGGCCAGTTTCAGTAATATCTTCAATGATTGGAGCACCCCTGGGAGGACCTGATGCCCCAACGCCATCTTTGACCTCAATTGGGATCTCCCTCACCTCCCTTGGGTGTGAGACAAAAGGCGACCCAGATGCAAAATCAGTACGGCCATCAAATATGCTACGCGTGAAGTTCGGATCAAGCAGAGAAAACGGGTTTAATTCTCTATTGAAGGGCAACAGCGAAGGTGGTAGGCGCGAATTGACCGGGATTGGATTGTCTATGTCCATATCATCATCCATAGGAGCAGCAACTGATGCCTCATGAGTACTAAACAGATATAAATTCGATAAGCCCATGAAGAAAAAATATCATTACAAGTTAAAGACCGAAAGAGATGTATAAGAAGAAGAACGATATACTAACAGGGTTCTATCGCCTTCACTGAAATGTGCATTAACCGCTTCATTAAGGCTGCCACCGTGCTCCTGCTCAACAAAGGAAATACAAGGAAAATCAAATGATCAAGTGGATAGAGAATTTTAAGTAGCCAATCTGATGATGTACAAGAATAGAGAAGCTGAGACAATGAGAAGAAAAGGACTAGGAATCCAAAGCACTAAACTTTAATGATTAATACATACTAATTGATTTGTATTGGTGCCAGAATGATAGTCCTTTGGAGCAAACAATGAAAATCAGATCTACATAGATTTTATTACAAAAAAGCAGAAGTACCGGTGGCGGTAAATTTCGATTAAATATGGGATAATAACAAACAATAAGCAGATTACAGATCAAGTTTAATCACAACTGCCACTCTCTATATCTACAACAAATCCTCAAAACCATATATAGTCCAAGAAGAGACTCAATTAACTCAGTACCAATCTTAGGTTAATGATTCTAAAAACCTCTCAGCAGTCAGCAACACACACAATTAAAAATAAATTACTACTTGCTCAATAAAATTACAAGTTGATAGTCCAAAATTCGGCAAAATACTTACCAAAAAAAAAAAAAAAAACCCAACTTTACTCATTGCAATACAAAAACAACCATGAATAGCTTAAAAAAACCTACTGATTGAACCATGAATACCTCGAGCTTTTGTACGGCGGCGGGTTCAGGCAAGCCGGTGATGCTCATAAAAGTAGTGATAGCTTCTTGATCAGGTCTCGCCATTTTAATTATCTCGCTGATAATAATAATAACAGTATGTTTGTTATTGTGATGAATATGATGAAATATGATGAAATATGTATATGTATAAGGGTTAGGGGATTGTGGTGTCAATATTACCAGAGCTACGGGTTATTTAGTAAATATAGGAAACATGGAGGGCGTTTTTGTGTAATTGTAATCGCCTTTTCTTTTTGCTTGGCTTCTCGACTTCTCTTCTTTTTGGGCCTTTTTATAATGTAAAATTTAAGAATCGAATATTTGAGAGATGAGATATATCTTTCTTGAGGTATAAGAAAATCAGAGAGATCGGACTTTTGAGTTTTCAAAACACACACTTTCCCAACAAAAAGTCTCTCTGGTTAAATTACAGCCTAATTTCACTCTTTCAAAAACCGGCAATCTCTATAGCTTCATATTTGCTTTGGTAACATTGAGGTAATTGTCCTCTAAATTTTAATTCCAAATTTTAACAACAGCAATTCATGAACATTTTTCCTTTTTCTTTTTAGTAAAAGAGTAAAACAAAAAGCCCTTACGCCAAGTCTCTAGCTAAAACATCGCTAATACAAGGAGGAGGCTTATCCCAAAATAATACTCTTCCTTCATCTTGTGCATCAACTTTCGTTAGGCCATCGGCAACTCTGTTTGTCTCTCTTGGAATCCATTTAAGGTTGCATCTCCACGGCTTGTGCATCAAAGTCATGCACTCTTGCACTATCTCCACGTACTCCGGTCTTGGTGCAAGCTCTTCGTGCATTAGCTTGTAGACAACAAGTGAATCTGTCTCCACTTCGAGATGCGGCGTTCTCCTTTCCATTGCTATCTTTAGTCCTTTTTTCAAGGCGTTCAATTCAGCTTCATCCAGTGTTGGTGCCCAAGATGTTTCGCGAATCCCCTAACCCATCCTCCTTCTTCATCTCTTACCATCCCCGATTGTCGTTCCCGAGTTCTTTTTCATTTTAGTACCTCCATCGACCATGAATATTTTTCTAGTTCATAAGTAAATGGGTTAAATTAAAATACGGTTACTTAATTTTTAGCTTCCTTTACAAAGTAAGAAAATAAGTGATAATGCATAAATACACCGAACATGGAAAAGACCAAAATATCGGGCCAGATTACACAATACGCTTTGTTAACAGGTTGGTTATTTTAACCTAATTAATGAGTTTATAAGGGTTGGAACGCCTTGTCCAAAAGTTCAGAAGTGTGCTTATGACGAAAATATCGCTCTTTTTTATTCACTGGGAATTGTATGTCTTGCTTGTGTTGAGTTGAATTGAGTGTGTTTTGAATTGACTGTGGGGGTACCCCTTATATAGAGGTATTTGGGGACAGGTGTCACTATGCATGAATTTAGTAAAGTACATGTGTCGCAATGTGCGTGGGTGGATAAGTTATACTTTATCTCTGGGTCCTTTATCTACTAGGACATGACTATGATGAACTTCTATCCTTTCCGATAGCTTTTCGAGGGCTTTGATAAGGATATTCTTGGATTCTTTCTCCGAGAGGCCTTTCCGATAGCTTTTAGGGAGCTTTGATAAGGAGACTCTTAGATTCTTTCTCCGATAGGCTAGGACTCTCGGGAGAGCTTCATATGTGAGGCGGGGTGCTAGTCCGATTTCTTTTTGATCCCGATAGGGATCTATTTTTGTGTTTTAGTCTTCATATTATGTACTCTAATGGTTTGTGGCCCTCGGGTTACTCAGCGCGGGGATGTTCTCGTATTCGGGGACTCGGGGTCCTTATATTTGCAGTGGTCTCTCTTGGTATTTTAATGGATATAGAGTTCTCGCGAACTTATCGGGATTTATTCTTTTTCCAATGCCGCGTGGATATCTTATTTTTAGTCATCGTGACTTTTCAAGGAACGCGTAAGTGCCTCTTCGCAGGTATCGCTTTTACCACTTTGGGTTTGCGGCACTCGGTGGGCCTTCCCGATACTACATGGCATTGGGATATGTGACGGTAGTACCATCCTTCGGTTAATCCCTATATTTATTTTTTTAGGGTTAACACTAGCCCCCTCCCCCCTCCCCAAATTTCGATCGCCATCGTAGAGGTGAGAGGAATTTTATTCCTTCAATTTCTTGCCTTCGGTGAAGCAAGGAGAATTTTCTTTCTTTTTTCTTTTCTTTTTTTTTCGACGATGGGACGGTGGGTACAAACATATACATATCATATATGCCACAAGTATCAAGGATATTATTACCTTTTTGATCCTCGGGAATCAGGTCTTCGGATGGTATCTTCGTCAGATCCGTCTTCGGGTGGCATTTATGGTGTCTCTTTATGGTGGCATAACGGTCCGTCGTCGGACTATTGGCAACGGGCCGATTTCAACAGTTAGTTGCCTTGTAGCGTGTCTGGGACCCGTGTTACCTTAATGGGGCGACGTGGGTGTTATTACAACCCCACGTTCTTAATAATTTTGGCTATAAATATAGCCTTCACCTCCTTCCTTTTCATTATTAGTTTTCAAGTTTTTTAGTAAGCTGGCAAATTCCCTCTTCTCTCTCTCTTGATTTAGTGAGATTTCACAAACACCTTTCTAATCTTTCTTGAGATGGCTTCTTCTAACACCAATCTTACCACTGATACCTCGGGTTCAGAAGCTGTGGCGTTTACTTCCGCCGCCAATTTATCGGCGGTAACTGGTGGTATAACGATGAGCGGACCTGCTGCTTCCACTCGAAAAATGAAGGGGAGTTCTTCTATTGCGGCTGAGGAGGGTGGCGATGCCCCTTCGAAATGGGTTAGGGTTACTAAATCAAAGAAGTCTGATTTTCGCAATCTCCAAAAGGCAGAGGAGACTGTGAGTACCGCTACTCGGACCGAAGTGGTGTCTTTGTTCACTGGTTTAGGGGCGTGCCAGAAGAACATGGAGTTCAAAATTCTTGTTAAGAATGAGAGGGCTAATGCTCCTCCGAAGGATTATCTCACTGTGTACTACGCACAGATGAGATACGGTTGGCGATCATTCCTTCCCCCTCTCTTATGTGAGATTTTCAAGGCATGTAATGTTTGCCAGAGTCAGGTGACTCCCAATGGTTTTGCCATTTTATGCATCTTCGTTTTTTGGTGCCAGGGGTTGAGTTGTACAGTGGCCTGCTTCTTCTCAATCTTCGATACTGTGATATTGCCTGGGGCTTTTCCATTTTATCATTCGTCATCGGGATACTGCTAAAAAATCGACGAAGAGGATTCTTGAGGGGACGATCAGCTCCTATAGTACTTGGAAGGACAAGTACTTCTTCGTGAAACCTTTGGAAGGGAAGTGGGATATGCATTTCGATTGGAGAAATGCTAAAGCTCCCATGTATCCTCTGGATCGCGAGATGAACTTCTCTCTGATAATATTGGCTAAGTCTTTGATGGATGGGGTGATTGGTACGTTGTACGATAAATCGGGGCTCCACTATGTGATTTTCACCGATGCAGCCATTGAAGCGCCTTTGTCCATGTCTCCCGAGGAGTTGGTTTCCTTCGGTAAGTAATTTTGATTTGATCTTCTCTATCTTTTTTTCTAGTAAATTTTTACCTCTAGGGATTGTGAGGGATTTGTGTATAACGTATGGGGATTTTGCAAAATAATTTTCGCCCAATAGTCCTTTGGACCCGACAGTGACTGCGAAGGCATCGGAGCAAGACATTCCTGCTTCAAGTGGTAGGAAGAAGTCTAAGTCTCAAGCATCTTCTTCGGCATGTTCGTCCAGTGGGACTTCTAACGTTCCCGATGAGGAAGATGCCTCAGATGAGGAGGTGAATACTCATGAGGACGCGGATACGCATTCGGTGGAGGAGGAGGAGAATCACTCGCCTTCCATTATCGGGGACGATAAAGTAATTTATGGGGTCATTCCTCTGTCCATCGTGGATCCTCGGTGGGCTATGGTTCTAGTGTCTGGTTCAGCTTCTGCCATACTGGGCTCTCCGAGGGCTTCGGGGGGATTTCGCTTTGGAAGGAGGTCTCCCTTTGGAAGGAGGTCCGGTCATGGGGGGAGATTCGCCAGCCTTTGCATGGGAATATGTGACCATTTCCTCCGATGGCCCTTTGTCTTCTTCTCTAAGATCCTTTTTTGGCACCTTCGGTGGATCCAATCTCTGGACCCCTTGTCTGCGGTAAGCTTTTTTGTACATCTTTCTCTCCCTTTAAGTACTCTTAACTTCTCCATTTTTCTTATGTTTAAGTGATTCGTCATTCTTTTGCAGGCAATGTAGATAAAGGGAAGGCTCTGATGACCACAGGTGGGGAGAATCTCTCTTTAGGTAACTGATTGATTCCCTTGCACTTCTTACTGCTATTTATTTGTAGCCTTTCTCACTTACGATCTTTCTTGTAGGGGAGGATATGTTGGCTCAGCTCCTTAAGTCTGGTTTGGAGGCCTCATTGGGCAGTTCCGAGGAGGCATTTGGAGTCTATGACGCGCACTTTGGTGACTCGTTGCAACTAGATATCAAGGTTTTGCTCTTAAGTTCCCTTCTGGGAGTGGCGGGTCCTTCTGCTCTTACGGGGGTTCATATAGCTCTATTTTCCGATTCTGTTGCAGTGACTTCGATTCCGGTGATCGTTTCCCCATGGGACATTTCCTTTGGGATGCCTTTTCCAGGGGTTCCTCCCCGTTTAGAGGATTTGTCGTCGATGCAGACTTTGGGTAAAGCCTTCGGAGAAGTACTTTGCTTCTTCGTTTTTTCCAATGTCACCCCTGTCGAGGGCTTTCATTTCATGCAGACTTGCCTCAACTGGATGGGGCTTATGGTAAGTTTTTCTTTTTTCTTTATGTTCATCCTTTTTTGTGTATTATTTTCCTATGAACTTACACCAGACCTCCCCTCGTTTTAGGTTGGGAAGACCAGAGAGGCTGCTATCTTGGTGGAGCAGGGTTACAATAAGGATGGGGATGAGGTGAGGGTTCTCCGAGAGAAGGTAGCGTCCTTCAATTCTAGTAGGGAGGAGGACCATAATGAGATGAGGGTCCTTCGGGAAAAGACAGCGTCCTATCAATTTAGGTGGGAGGAGGACCAGAAAGAGATGAGAAGGCAGGGTGAGGAGATGAAACGTCTGCAGACCGCGTTCGCAAAATTGAAAGCTTCGGAAAAAACTTCGAGGGCTAGAATCGCGCTCTTCAAGAAGGAAAAAAAATAAGACACAAGAAAGGGAAATGAACCTTCATAAGCAACTGGGTGGCCACTTCTGCTTCGGAGAAGTTAGCCGCGGCCATTTCTTCTGAGGAACTAAAGGTTAAGGTGGATGCACCAGTTTGATATGCTTAGAAAGAGACCGTGTGACCGTGCTCGGGCCTCTTTGAGAAACGGGACATCTGTTGCGGGGATATCTCGAGTGTGCTAAATTGGTGCATGAGTGGGAGGTCCTATTCGGTACCGGGTTGTTTTCAGGTACCTATGACATCAATAGCTTGTTTGCGCTGCCCGAGTCCCTAATCCTCGCATGCCTTTAGAGGGGACTGAGATATTCAATCTCCCCATTTAGCCCTTGCATAGTAACTTTATTTTCTGTAAGTTCTTCCTCCTCTTCTCTGTTTATGGTATTTCCCAATATCTCGAATCCATAATGTACTTATGTTTTTGATAGGTGTAGAGATGGAGATGTTCGTTATAAAGCCTTTCCACAAGGCTTTTTTGATGCAGCTATCGAACGAGGGATACGCCTTTTCAGAGGAGGAAGGTTCCTATCAGTCGAGTTTCGAGAGAGTGACGAGTCCTTATTTTTTGGAGGAGGGTGGTTCGAGGGTCTCGCCCATCGCAGCCCCTCTAGTAGATTCCTTTGAGCCTATCGTGCCAGAGGATCCGATGGCCACCGTTCTTTGGTTGGACCCTTCTACGCCACCTTTGATGTTGCGGTCTTGTCCCGAGAGAGATGTCGCTTCCCATGTGGTGAACGTGGAGGATGAGGGTTCTCCCTCTCCTACCCCTGATGGATCCCGGCCCTTCGGGGAAAGTCCCGATCATGTAGGACCTCCACCCCTCGGGAGAAATCCTAATCCTGTGAGATCTCAACCTCTCGAGGAAGGTGGCAGTTATATTCCTCCAGTTATTCCGGCCGTGGATTTTTACCAAAATTATTTGAGCGGCTTACTGAATATGATGGACTGCGAGCTGATGAAGACTCTCCCCCTATCCACCCTTCAGGACCTGACTTGCAAAGATTTATGCGAGGTATAGCGTTCTTTCATTCAACCTATTTAACACTAACCTTCATGCCTTCTTGGTGGTGATGGGTGAATTCGTGTGGGTTTATATGGTACTGAATGCCATTGGCACTCGAGGGGATTCTTCTTCCGATACTAGTTTGGTGTATCGTTGTCAGGATGAGCTGGAAAAGGGCATGCTGGAATCCCAAGAAGAGATATCCCAACTAAAGGCGGATCGCGAGACCGCTTAGAATGTTTACGATGGGATGTTGCAGGGTGAGAGGAATAAGTTTTGGGATTTGGAGCGCAGGTTGGCGCTTGAGAAGGCACGGGTAGTGAGTTTAGATGAGAGGATTGGGAACCTAAGGGACTAAGTCCAATCCTCCGATGAATAGTTGTTGCGCATCACGGGAGAGAAGGATGTGGCGAATTAGAGGATATTGGAGATTGGTCGGATGCATGAGGTGGCCCTGGTAATGGCTCAAGTCCAAGTAGTGTTGGATAGTTCGGGTTCGTTTGTTCTTCGCGAATCCTTGCAAGGGGAGATGTGTGACTTGTTTCGCATTGGGTATCGGCTGTGTCGGGTTGCTATTCAAGCTTTACCAGGGTTTCCTCCAGGCCTGGTTCTCCCCGAGCTTAGTATCTGCCAAGTCTTCCCTGAAGTTCAACCAGCGGTTTCCAAGGACCTTGTGGTTCCTTCTATGGTGATCGACGATCCTGTAGATCTGTCCGTAGAGCAGCGTCGTCGTCTTATCCGGGAAGGAAAGCGTAAGATAGAGGGTGCTTAGTGTGGGTGAGGGTTTTTTGGTGGTATAGAGACCTTTGTATAGGATACGGTCTAATATACCTATGGAGTGAAGTGTGGTTGTTTATAATAGACGGCTCATTGGGGTTACGTTGCCAAGATGACTTCGTATAGGGTCATCATTTTGTCGTGCAACCAGGTTTTTCCCCACTGTTTTTGTATGTACAAGAACCATTTATATATAAACAATTTTTATTTATGTATAAACTCCTATTTTACATTAAGCATAATATTTTCTATGGATAAATGCGTTCCAGGTATTGTGGAGTACCGCGCCTTCGGAGTTGGCAAGTTGGTAGGTTGCGGGTCCAACGATTCTCGAGATTTTGTAGGGTCCTTCCCATCGGGGTTCAAACTTTCCCATGTTTTTGGAAGCTCCGACTCTTTTTAGCACTAGGTCTCCTACTTGGAAGGTCCTAGGCTTTACCTAGGTGTTGTAATATCGTGACATCCGAGCTTTGTATTCCTCCATTCGGACGGCGGCTCATGCTCTTCTTTCCTCCAAGAGATCGAGGGCAAGGGCCAAGTTGGAGCTATTGGCGACTTCTTCATATTCCTTGACCCGCCAACTTTTCACTACCACTTCGGGGGGTAAAACCGCCTCGCTACCATAGGCTAGGCTATAGAGGGTTTCGCCCGTGGCTGTTCTTTGTGTCGTCTGATAGGCCTACAGAATGACAGGTATCTCCTCGACTCATTTGGCCTTATGGCAATCTAGTCTGGCCTTCTTATTTTTAAGGAGGGTTTGATTGGTCCTCTCTACTTGGCCGTTCGCCTGGGGATATCCTACCGAAGCGAAACGATGTTTAATCTCCCAATGGTCACACCAATCTTCTAATTCTTTGCTTGTAAATTGAAGCTCGTTGTCGCTCACAAGGCTTCGAGGGATACCGAATTGGCACACGATATGTCTCCATATGAAGTTAATGATTGCGCATGTGGTGACTCGGGCTAGGGGTTCTGCCTCTACCCATTTGGTGGAGTAGTCCACCGCTACCACCAGGAATTTCTTTTGCCCGGTATTGGAGATTAGGGGACCCACTATATCGATACCCCATTTGGAAAAAGGGCATGGGGTTAGACTAGGCTCCCATAGAGCCGCGAGTTGGTGGGTTTGCGAGGCGTAAGTTTGGCAAGGTTTGAATTTTTTGGCATGCCTTTTGCAATCTTCAGCCATCATGGGCCAGTAGTAGCCTTGTCGAATTAAGCGCCCGATCATGCTTTCGCCTCTGACATGACTTTCACAAGTTCCTTCGTGAATTTCCGATAAGACTTGTTGGGCCTCTTCCTTATTGAGGCATCGAGCGTGAGGACATAAGTATGTGCTTTGAAATAATATCCCGTCGTTTAGAAAGTATTGGATTATTTTCCTAGACATCACTCGTCTTACGGACTTGTCCTTGGAATAGCCTTCGGGGTCTTGCGGATAGGCTTTAATGGGAGTTATCCAGCTCATTGGGGGGTCCGTCTCTTTGCTCTCTGCGTTCTCCGACTTGCCCACATGGAGTATGGTGATCCTTCGGGTGTGGATGGTGGCTGTTTGAGTGGCCATTTTGGATAGGGCGTCCGCCTCTTGGTTTTCTCCTCGGGGGAACTGGACGACTGTGCACTCGTCAAACCATCCTTGTCTTTGGTGGACTACCCGAATGTAATCTTACATTCTTTCCTCTTTGGCTTTGTAAGATCCGTTAACTTGTTGAACAATCAGCTGAGAGTTGTTATGGACGAGTAACCCTTTTATTCCACCTTCATGTGCTAGTCTCATTCCAATGAGAAGGGCTTCGTATTCGGCCTCGTTATTGGATAAGGGGTAATCGATTCTAACTGCGAAGTGGAACACTTCCTCTTCCACTTCCTTGTTTACCAAGACTACCCCTGCCCCCCCCCCCCACCGCCCCCTGTGTGCTTACGGAGGAGCCATCCACGTAGGCGTGCCATAACGACGCATTTTTTTTGGTTTTTATGTCCATTAGTTCCGTCACAAAGTCTACTAGGACTTGCGCTTTGATGGAGGGCCTCGGGGCATAGAAGATATCATACTCCGTGAGCTTTATTGCCCACTTTATCAGTCTCCCCGATGACTCGGGTTTATTAAGAATCGCATGCAGTGGGTGTTTAGTCAAAACAGTGATCGGATGGGATAGGAAGTATGGGCGCAACTTCCGCGCAGTCATAATCAGAGTTAAGACAAGTTTCTCGGTTAGGGTATTCCTGGTTTCGGCTTTGAGGAGAGTTTTGCTAACATAGTATACGAGGTGGTGCTCCTTGTCCTGTTCTTTGACCAGTACGGCGCTGACGACCTCCTCCCCGACTGACAAGTAAACGAAAAGCTCCTCTTGAGGTGATGGTTTTACCAGCAATGGTAGTTTTACCATGTAACTTTTTAGCTCCTTGAGGGCTTCTTAGCACTGTGCGGTCCATTGGAACTCTTTAATATTTCGGAGTATCTTGAAAAAAATGAGTCCCTTTTCCGCTGATTTGGAAACGAACTGGCTCAACGAGGCCATTCTGCCGATCAACTTTTGTACGTCCTTTTACCATTTTCGAAGTGGGCAATTCCACTATAGCTTCGGCCTTTTCGGGGTTAACCTCTATCCCTTTTTTCGTGACAATGAAGTCTAGGAATTTTCCTCCTCGGATGCCGAAGGAGCATTTCCGAGGGTTAACCTTCATCCTGAGGTTATCCATGATGACCAATGCCTTTCGTATGTCTTCGAGATGATCTTCCGCTGTGTGGATTTTAACAACCATGTCGTCCACATAGACTTCTACCGATTTTCCGATGAGACTGGAAAACATGAGGCTCACCAATCACTGGTAAGTAGCTCCGGAATTCTTGAGTCCGAATGGCATTACTAGATAGCAGAAGGTACCCACATTGGTGATAAAGCAGGTTTTCTCCTAATCGACCACTGCCATCGGGATTTGGTTGTATCCTTGATTTTCGTCTAGGGTTGATAGAAGCACGCAACCGGTGGTGAAGTCGACCAGTTAGTCTATGCTTGGTAGGGGATAACAATCCTTTGGACAAGCCTCATTGAGATTTGTGAAGTCCACACACATCCGCCATCTTCCCCCATGTTTGGGACTAGGACTACATTAGCCAGCCATTCGGGGTATATGACTTCTCTAATTTGTTTTAGGATAAGGAGTCATTGTAGCTCCGACCGAATAATCTTGTTGCGCTCAGGTCCCATCTTTCTCTTCTTTTGTTGGACTGGTTTAGCCTCAGGTTTTACGTTAAAAAAAGTGTTGGCATACCTTGTTGTTGATTCGTCCGGGCGGTCCTCCTTTCCACGCAAAGAGGTGGTGAAATTGCTTTAGGACAGAAGTTAGTTGGGCTTCCACTTTAGGCTCTATATTCTTACCCATCTTAATCACCTTCTTGGGTTCTCCTTCTACTAGTTCTACCATCTTTAGTTCTTCCACGGGCTGAACCCGTATTTCTTCGGTCTTACGCCTTTTACTATTGTCGAGGGCTGGTTCGTCCTCTTCTAGAGGGATAGCGTTCATGCGACACTCCCTGGCTTTGTCTTGGCTTCCCCGAACTTCTCCGATATGGGGAATTTTACCTTAAGGTGAAGGGTGGAGGGAATCGCTTCGAAGGTTCGATTGGAGGGTCGTCCGCATATAGCATTGTACGTCCTTGATGAGGCTTCCACCACCTATAATTTGATGGGTTCTGTTCTTGGTAGGGCTCCCTCACCCCATGATATATGAAGAATCACGGTCCCGAGGGTGTTACAGGCTTCTCCCGATAAGCCTACTAGGGGGACCTCCGTCATCTCTAGTTATTCTTTCTTTAGTCCCATAGCGAGGTAGGTAGGTAGGAACAGAACATCCATTGAATTGCCCGTGTCGATGAGGATTCGCTGGATCTCAATTCCATGACTAGTAGCTTCAATCACCAAGGGATCTTCGTGAGGGTAGATTATACCCTTCAGGTCTGAAGGTCTGAAGGTAATGTTGGGTAACCTTACTTCTTGAATGGAGCAAACGGGGAATCCTTGTTCCATTCACCTCGTTTCCTTTAAATATTTATTCTTCTTACTTTGGGGTGTCATCGAAATGTCTCCCCTTCTATCATATTAATCGTTCGCCCCGAAGGAGCGTTATCCTCGTAGGATTCAGATGGGGGGAGGCAGGCTCCGATGCCCCACAGTTTTTTCTCGTGACCGCTGGCTAGGGGTTGCCTCTTCTTGTCCCTGCTCCTCTCGTGGTCTTTTACACACATTTAGTCTTGGCTCCTCGGGGTTGTTCTTCTTTAAGTAGTGTTTCAAGTATCTAGCCTCTAGAAGACGGAGCATTTCCCTTTTTAGGGTGGTGCATTCCTATGTGGTATGTCCATAGGTTTTGTGGTACTTGTAGTACTTCCCCGAGTTCTTATCTCTATAGGGAAACTTGGTCGGTAGGGGCTAGCGTAATTCATTATTACCTCTTATTACATTTAGTACCTCTTCGGGGGCGATGGTCATCGGGGGTAGGGGTATAGGTCGCAGGTATTTTTTGACCACGCCGTCGTCTTCCTTGCGTTGAGATGGCTTCCCTTCCTTACCCTTCTATTTAGCCTTATCCTCACGGTCTGTGCGTTCATGGCGTTCGTTATCGTCATTCTCCATGCGCCTCTTTGAGTTTTCAGCCTTCTCCAGGAGGATATAAGTTTCGGCCTTTTGCATAAGCTCGTTCATGTCCTTAACATGGTTACCCATAAGGTATCGAAAGTAACCTCCTGTTCAGAGTCCATGGTCAGTATATTGGCTAAGACAGTTAGGCTAACATTCGGGACATCTAACGCTTCATCGGAGAAGCGTTTTATGTATCCTCTCAAGGGTTCGTCCTTCTGCTGCTTAACTGTAAAGAGGTGCGAGGCGGATTTAGGGTACCGTCGGTTATAGGCAAACTGTTGCACGTACAGGTTGGCCAATCGGTTAAAGCTAACTATAGAGTTAGGTAGAATATGGGTAAACCAAGACTGAGCCCGTCATCCGAGGGTAACCGGGAACACGCGACATAAGGCATGATTGGGACGGAGGAAAGGTCCATTCCTGCCAAGTATTGGTGGACGTGATCCTGGGGATCTCTCCCGTCAGTGTCTCTTGTGTATAAGGGGGCGTTGATGGGCCGCATCCCCAAAGGGATCAAGGTCGGGGTGATCTTGGGGACGAAGGGGGAGGTCTTATATGTCGGATCCTCCTTAGAGGCCATAGTTTTCTTGATATCTCCCATCTCCTTGAGTAGACCGTTGAGTATCCCCATAGGGTGTGATCTTCGCCCGTAGGGGGGAAGGGCATCGGGTAATCCGAGGGATATGACCATTCCTCCCTCTGACCGACCCTCTGGGCTTCCTCGTGGTTATAATACATATGTGGTTCCCGTAGGGTTTCGTGGTGCCAAGAGGTGGGGGTAGGGCTCCATCTTGCACGAAATCCCCTTCCTTTCAAAGGGTAATTTCTTGGATAAGGTGACTCGGAGGGTGGGTTGCGGGAATTATCGAGTCTTTGTGGCATTCTCCGAGTTGTAGCTTCTACGAGCCTTTTGAAGACGGACCGAGGAACGTTGATAAAATCTCTTTCCTCGGACCGACGTATCGAGGGGGTAGTTTTCGAATTTCCTTGGTGGGTCCAAGGACTATTATTGTCGAACAAGTCCTCCGTAATGTACAACACTTGTTGAACGTGCTCAAAGATAGGTATTATGGCGTTCCCACAGACGACGCCATTTTGTTGACATGTTGGTTATTTTAACCTAATTAACGAGTTTATAAGGGTTGGAACGCCTTGTCCGAAAGTTCAGAAGTATGCTTATGACGAAAACATCCCTCTTTTTATTCACTGAGAATTGTATGTCTTGCTTGTGTTGAGTTGAATTGAGTGTGTTTTGAATTGACTGTGGGGGTACCCATTATATAGAGGTATTTGAGGACATGTGTCACTATGCATGAATTTAGTAAAGTACAGGTGTCGCAATGTGCGAGTGGAAAAGTTATACTTTATCTTTGGGTCATTTATCTACTAGGACATGACTATGATGAACTTCTATCCTTTCCGATAGCTTTTCGAGGGCTTTGATAAGGAGATTCTTGGATTCTTTCTCCGATAGGCCTTTCCGATAGTTTTTAAGGAGCTCTGATAAGGAGACTCTTAGATTCTTTCTCCGATAGGCTAGGGCTCTCGATAGAGCTTCATAGGTGAGGCGGGGTGCTAGTCCGATTTCTTTTTGATCCCGATAGGGGTCTATTTTTGTGTTTTAGTCTTCATATTATGTACTCCGATGGTTCGTGGCCCTCAGGTTACTCAGCGTGGGGATGTTATTGTATTCGGGGACTCGGGGTCCTTATATTTGCAGTGGTCCCTCTTGGCGTTTTTATGGATATCGAGTTCTCGCAGACTTATCGGGATTTATTCTTTTTCCGATGCCGCGTTGATATATTATTTTTAGTCATCATGACTTTCCAAGGGATGCGTCAGTGCCTCTTCGCGTGTGTCGCTTTTTACCACTTTGGGTTTGCGGCACTCGGTGGGCCCTCCCGATACTACGTGGCATTGGGATATATGATGGTAGTACCATCCTTATGTTAATCCCTATATTTTTTTTTTAGGGTTAACACGCTTCAAAAAAACCCTTCCTACAAAAGATTCTCAATCAGCTCTTTATTGGAGGACCAAACATCGCCTCGTATAGCTACTTGTCCCGCACAAAGAGGTATCTTAAATATTGTTAGACGTCGTAACAGCCCACTTAGAGGGATCACGTATGTAATAAAGGATTCTCGATCATAATTAGCACAACCACCCATCAAACCGTGTGATCTACATTAATCACTATCGGTAGGTCCATCTCTCACGAAGCGGCACCAATAGACATCATGCTTAGCATTAATGAAGGCCGAGTTGACACATCCTTAACTACACTCAAGATCATGTAAGTAGGAGGGGAATTCTCCTATTGTAACTAACTCAGATTGACATAGCATACTTGTACTCTCATTTCACAAAGCAAAATATTTAGTGTTCTTTTTACTTATTCTCTTCTAAAGATTCATAAGACCTTTGTATCATGAAACCCCTCGTAAACACATCATCGTATAAAGATAGTCTTTGTAGGATCACAATAATTACGTCTTGAACCACATATATTCACAATAATTAAGGAATTATCCAATCTGTAGAATTACGTGTTATCATTTTGGCGTCTTGGGAACGCCATAAGAAAAATTCATTTAGCAAAATTCTTGCAAAAATATTAATGTTATAACAAAGCCCGCACAACCATGACATCCACTCACACCTCCCAAAGAGCGCATACACCCTCCTCGACAACAACCCCACACGAGGCCTCATAAGCTCCGACATAATCGCTTGTACAAATCAACGGGGATACTCTCAACAATATAATCATAGAAGTTGCCGAAGAAAGGGCTCAAAGGGTCCTTGAACGAAGCGATCAAAGTCAATCGTCCGACAGAAGGTCCTTCTCAGCCATTAGCCACGTAGTCGCCAACTCTCCGCACATCATACAAGTGTGGACACTCAAATAGGCTCACAGCCACCCGGAGGGGATCATCTAAACAAAACACACCGTCCTACCGGAATGAGGGAGCACGAGGGGACAAAATGGATGATCCCTCGAAGACAATGGGAGAACTCATGAGACACCCCGAAGTAGGGCTGGGTTTGGGTAAGTTCTTTTTGGGTTTCGGGTATTCCGGGTAGGGTACCCGAATTTTCGAGTTATGGAAAATCATACCCCAAAACCCAGTTCTAAAATAGGGTACCCGATATAAATTGGGTTCTACCCCGGGTTTGGGGGGTTGGGGTACCCGATAATATAGGCAGTGGGGCGCGATAAAGAAACAATTATGCATTGTGTCATGCAACCCCTAGCGCGACTCGTGCAATATCGCTCCACATGTAATACATCACATAAATTCAAGTGAAAGCCCTAATCCTAATCAACAAAATCCTAAGTTGCATCTATAGATAAGAGGACTTGTGCATGTTCAGGGGAATGGAGTTATCAGATTTCCTTAGATGAGAAGAAACAAATAGGTTCTTATGTTATCTATTGTTAAATTCAAGACCCGTCTCAAGAAGAAAAAACACAGAAGATCGTGAGATTAAGAACATTATCATTCTACTAAAACTGAAGCATTCTTATTATGTAATCTCCATTAAGTTGTCTTTTTTATTTGAGATGTTGAACTCATGACTATTAGTAGATAAACCTCTTTGTATCTGGATAGTGAATTAGCTACTGAATGATTAATATGTTTATTTGATTTATGAAGTTTTGTTGAGTATATGCACGCTTGGATCTTGTGTTGTATATGCCATTTAAAAGAAATCTACTCTGCTAGATGCCTTTGAATTAAATGTTCATGAATTATCTAAATCATACGTTATTGATTATTAACGCGACATCTGCATGGTAGATCACACAAGTATAATCTTACTTACGTGCTTAGCACTTGAGAAGGGTGAATTGGACACCACTTTATATTTTCTTCTAAAACATGAAAACAAATTGTTTGACCTAGAGATTTAGATCGTTAGTGAATATAAATAATTGATGGGTCACAATAAGCACTGGTAACTGAAAGTTATATTCATTAAGCATGCACTCGTGCTCAACATTACTTTAGAACATCTTTGATGCATATGTATGTTGTCTGTGAACTACTAAGTAATTTAGAAACAAAACCGACCTCTAAATATATTTCATTCATCTCATCAACACTTGTTTACTTGTTGTTGAGTCCTTTATACTCTTTTTCAATCATCGGGTTTAGATATTACTTTGACATTTCTTTTTTTAATCTTTTTAAAATGACAACAACATACCATTTTGATTTATTTCTATCACTAGTTCTTCATAATAGACTAATTTAGTAGTCTACTTAGTAATATAGTATAATTATTTGTTTGCATGGTATGTACACCATATCCATGTAAGTTACATTGGTTACATATATACCAGTCTTAATCACACTCTTCGTAGGATACGATATCTGAATGTAATTTACATTTTACCTTATTACTTGTTCGTATACGTACGAGATTGTTGCATGTTTGCGTACACAATAACAATCGTGGCCAATGGAGCACTTATGGCGTCCCTCGTAATAGGTCTGTTGGAAATTATACTACGATAAATCTCATCCCAAACGCAAAATATTTTTCTCCTCGATTCATAAAGATCTGGATCCTCGAACTAACAGAAGTGGGCTTTTGAAAAAATATTTTTCAAATCATAGTATGATTTAATCAATTCATAAAATCCATCGAGCAACGACTTGCATCGAATATCGAGGATTTGAAATTGTGATCCACACACAATCATCGTACATTTTTATTAGTAATTTGATAATTAACAAATCTTGCAAAGATATAAACTAATAAATATA
Organism: Linaria vulgaris; assembly: GCA_948329865.1. Classification (NCBI taxonomy): domain Eukaryota; kingdom Viridiplantae; phylum Streptophyta; class Magnoliopsida; order Lamiales; family Plantaginaceae; genus Linaria; species Linaria vulgaris. Next base: position 52,654,230 of record OX415249.1, on the reverse strand, counting down.
AATTATACTTTTTCAAACCTTACGGTTCGTATGTTGATGAAGAGTTTTTTAAGGTTTTAAGGACACCGTTCGACTTCACTATAACAATGCTTACGAATCCGGATGAGTGGTCTCCTATGATTTTTGCAAATCCAATTCAAGCATAAACTAGAAAACATTTTTTGTTGTAACTCTTGAATAATAAAACAGTGTATGTATTTTTTTTTTGTTCATACTTCTTTCTCTACTTTTATTGATTAAAGGAGAGAAAACCAAGACCAGAAATATTCTGGAAATTTCGTGGCTTAGTCTTAGACTGGAGTGAGAGGGAGGCGTGCGTTTTTAGCATACTAGAAACGTTGGCACACATTTCTCACGTGATTAACCTTTATTATAAGTATAATATGATTAATTTGTATTGTAAATATTATAACTTAAATATAGATAGAAAATCTATATATCTTAAGTTCTTAACATTCTTTTTATGTAAGAGATAATTATGTAATAATTGTTTCTTTTAATGAAAAAGCTTTAAATAATGATAACTAAAATAAATTACAGTTATATCCCAACTAATAACAAAACTTAATAATATGTCTAAGGAAAAATGGGAAAATCAAAAGATTGGTGTCAACATGGTTCCACATGGCTTCCTTTATATAATAGTATAGATATTAAGAGAAGAGAATTTCTAAAGTCTTGCAAATCATTTCCTTAATCAAATCCCCAATTTTTAGAAAAATCCCATGTATAACATCTCCTAGATATGGTAAGTCAACCACATCCAATCTTCCTCCCATATTCTCTCTTATATTGTTTTTTGAACAAATCCGTTATCTAAATAAGGTATATAATTAATAAATCTATCATCTAATGAAATATCTTAATTAATTAATTAATTAATTATAGAATTTGAATTTAATTTAGTATTTCTAGATTGAGTAAGAAAATATTTAATTAATTTAAGTAATTTCTTGTAAACTTATTGGGCATCCCATATGTTTATTTGGGCTCAACATCTAAGCTAAAATATTTAATTAGATTCCTTTTATTATTTCTCAAATAATAAATCCAATTAAAAATAGATTTTTAATATTATCTCATAAAATCGAATTTTAGGAATTTTAAATTCTGCATACTCCTTTTATGAAATTCACAATTTTTTACTAAAGTGAGAATACCAATTAATCTCATTAATTAATTATTTGATTAAACAAATTAACCAAATTGCTAGTTTATTAATTATATTAATTAAATACTTGATTAATCATACTAATCAAAATCTTCATCAACCAATCAAATTAATTGACCTACGAAATAACTATTATTTCTTCATACACTAAATTAATCTGCAATAAGACATAAAATTCGTAGAAGCAATTAAAACGTGAGGGGCGCGGGTGGGTGGACCTATGAATCAAAGCTCCAATGTCCCAAGTTAATTTCACAACTCTTGTTTCATTAATTCGTCCATTAATATGAGAACATTTCCACTACATGTCTGATATTGAACTCTCGTCATCATAGATATAGTTATTCAAAGCCAATTTCTAAGTGTCCACTGATATAGTTAATTCTAGTTAAGTCAGTCCTTATTAATATATTATGTGATCTAATAGGTAAAATCTGTTAGCCTATTAATCACATCTTACATCATTGACTTCCATCAGCATAAAGGGTCTTTGACCATCCATAACATTTAGGGGTCTTTTGGTAAGGCTTTATATGGCCTATACGGGGGTTTTAACCGGATTCAACAGTGATTAAACTAGCTTTGGTAGTTATGTGCTAATACCGGGTCAGTGCTACTGAAAATGACTGCCCCGGGATTGCAGCGGCAAAACAGTAAGCTCCCATACCATCGTTTTGGGAATCAGACTTCAACAGTAAAAAACAACCCCTCGTTAAAATACCTTCTCGTCCCTGGAATTTGACGTTGAATTCCACCATTAACCTCCTCTACTGATACCGAAAAATATATTTTACCCCAAATTGAATATCAATCACAACCCTATTTTGTATGCATGTTGTTACTATTGAGTGAATCGGCCAGTCGTCAGGGCAAATGCCGCTCGTTTTGGCCGGTCTTCATGAAGGCCGTAGAGAAGCAGTGAAAACCTGATGTAAACCGGCGACTCGGCCCACCGCCGGTTCACTCTTTCTTTCTGTTTTTGTTGGAGAAATTATATGGCTTTCTATGCAATTTCATTGCAAATAAGAAAGGAAAATTTACTGTGGAACCATGAAAATTTGGGAAAAGAGACTCGCAGAAGAAAGAGAATCATGAAAGAGAAATAAATTATAAGAAAGGAAAATTTACTGTGGAACCCTGAAAATTTAGGAAAAGAGACTCGTGAAAGAAAGAGAATCATGAAAGAGAAATAAATTATAAGAAAGGAAAATTTACTGTGGAACCCTGAAAATTTGGGAAAAGAGACTCGCGAAAGAAAGAGAATCATGAAAGAGAAATAAATTATGGTATTATAATTGAGGAGAAGAAAGAGAATAATAAAAGAGAAATGAATTATGGTATTATGAGAGATTGAGAGAGCAATTGAAGAGAAAGAAGGAAAACATTGATTTTGATGATTTTGTTCTTGAATTCTAAAGAACATTATGGGATTTATTTGAAGCAAGGATTTAAGATTTAGCTAACATAAGTAATTAGTAAATATTTGAGATTTGTTTGACCCGTGCACTAACCACTAACCCAATATTGATTAAATCTGTTTTGTTTGCTTACCAAAAAATATTTTATATATTCTAGTGCAATAATAAAGGGCGATTTATTATTTTTGCTCTTATTTTGTATAAACTTCAAGTTTTGCTCTTTTTTTTAACGGGTTTTTTTTTGCCCGCTAACTTTATTCTTTTTGGATTTAATTTTGCCTGGTGGGCCTCGCTGAGGGCTGAATCGAAGCTCAGACGACGTGGCGACCCACGTGGCGTACAAACGACGGCCACGTGACGCCACGTCAACAATATTTTTTATTTTTTATTTTTTTTATTCTTGAGAAATAGGGGTTCGATGTTAAACTCTTGAAACCAATCTCTTCATACCAATTACTTTATTCTGACATGTTAACATGAATGATGAACCGTAATAAATGATATTTTATGTGTGTTTGCAATGACTTCAAATATTATTATATGTATATACCTGGAAGCAGAAGCTAAATTATTTTGTATATTTTTTTTTGGGTTAAATGTATATTGTTTATTTTAGAACTTTATTTTTATCTTTTTTAGAATATTATTATGAATTTTGATAATAATTCTATAATTTTGATACTATAAGGAATTTAATTTCATATATTTTCTTGGATACCATTATGTATCTAATTTTTCTCGAAACATCTCGAAATATTTCTGAAATATTTCAAAACGTTTCCAATATTTGATGTATCGAAACATAATTCGAAACCGAAACTTTGATCAAATGCGTTATAGCAGCCAATTGAGATATTAAGATTAGTTATCGATTATTTTAATCTTAAAAATATAATCATTTTTTGATTTATTATTGTTTTATGAAAAATTAGTATATGCATAACATTAACAATTGTTTATATTAATCTTATTAATTAACAATTCCATAATAGTAACAGAAATTTGTACGACTAGTCTGAAGTCTCTTATATTTTGGTGATCTCAATGAAAAATAGTACTACAGCGAGCTTTTTCCACTATTCAGAAAGAAGAAGTGGAAGTGGAAGTGGAAGTGGTTATTGGTGCGATATGAAAGAAGAATCAAAGGGGGGAATGAGAAGGAAATTAGGGTTTTGGAAATGGGCAGTGGCATCAGTTTGCGTCCGATTGATTCTGAGTTATTTCTCCCAAAACCTCAACCTATCATCTCGCCCTGAAGTCTCTACTCCTCTCACCAGTCTCCGCCGCCGTCAGTCATCTCTCTCTCTCTCGATTTCAATGAATTAACTGTTATTATTATTATTATTATCATTCACCTCGTTTTGTTTCTGTTTAGTGGCGGAGGGCTACTGGTTAAAACAACTTTCGATGTCGCCGTATTCCGGTTCAATGTACCATGGATCACCTCTTTTGCTCTCTCTTCTCGGACCTCTTACCACCATTAAGTAACTTCCTAACTCTTCTTAATAACGCTTATCATTCCTAATTAAATTGATCAATAATTAATTAACTGTGACTATTATGCAGCATTGCCGGGCTGTCTAATCTTCTTTTGTGCTGGTAATCACCTCTCTATCTACCATATCAATGCATCTCGTTTACTGCTGTTGTTGTACATCTCGTCTATATTTTCCTTCTTATGTGCCGTTTCAAGCGTTTAGGTCAATAAACCTTACTCAGTTTAGACTCTTACCTTGTCAACATTTTAGGAACAGTATATCTACGACCTCTAACCCCGTAGTATCTAAGAAGATATATATATATATATATATATATATATGTGTGTGTGTGTGTGTGTGTGTGTGTGTGTGTGTGTTTTAATATTACTATTTTCCACATAACTCAGGCTTGAAGTTTAAAGTTACAATATATGACTACATTCGGTATTTGTCCTTTTTAATTCAAGAAATTGGATAGCAATGGATTATCTGTTTATTTTAATTTCATCCTTGAGTCTATTGTATATCTTCATTTCATTTGTTTTGTTTATCTTTAGAGTATTATTAGCTCTATGAATATCAACATATTTTGGATACAGTCTGGTTTCTGTGGTTGCAGACTTTATCAGTGCAGTTCTCATCCGTGCAACTGGACAAAGCCTTGAAATGGCCCATGCTCATTCTTTGAAATTGTTGGGCCTCGGAGAACTATATCCTGGTATGAAAGACCCAGAGTCGATGTAGCGATCAGGGAACTAATCCAACATAATTTACTTTTACTGTTTTGCTTCCTTTAGGTAATTGAAGTTACATTCTTTTGTTTCTAGAGATTCTGCCTTCTGGTGATATCGCTGCTCTTGTGTATTTGTGGAACCCTTTCACAATTGTCTCCTGCATTGGTTTTAATACATCACCAATTGAAAATATGTTCGTGATCTTGACTCTTTATGGAGCATCTGCAGGTATGAAGTGACTGTTTTTTTACTTTCTCATGGTAGTGGAAGTTCTAATTCTCTCTCTTTCTCTCTGTCACTAATACACTGACACACACTCACCCTATTATCCCCCTGAAGTTCTTTAAGCTGACTAGGCTGAGCGGCTGTAGTTTAGTTAGACTTCTGTTCTATGGTCTGTAAATTATGTTGTTGCATCCCGGAAACACTTCCAAGTTCATTGCTTGCATTGTTAGTTGGCTTATGCTAATATAAACATATTATTCTAGTTAAATTGGTGACAAGTTTCTGCTGATTTTCTTATACCGAAACTGGGTATAGTGGGATAAAGATAGTGCCAACTCTTATTCAAGGTTAAATAATGTCAAACTTGTGGTGAAGTCCGTTTAGGTACTTTCGAAACCAAGTATCTACTTCATATGTGAAACAAGTTTGCATTTTCTGCTCACTGATGGCCTCACTGGTGAGGGTTCATGTAACTTAGAAGTTAGTAAAGCGTCTATTACAATGCTTCACTTAAGCACAGTCATAATTCCTGGTTTTCATATATAAATTTAATGTGATTGAGATGGCGTGAAGATCTTCATCTTGCTTTCTGGGGAATGCTTATTAGCAAAATCTTCTTATTAGCAAAATCTTCTGTCAGAAAAAGTATTATTTACATGGAAATACGGTAGGTATTTTTGATGATGCAATGCTCATGTACTTTATTGCCATTTAAAGGAGTAAAGGTGAATGAAAGTCCATCGTTCTCATTAGCTGCGCTTCTTTACTTTAGTGTGTCATGTTCATATACCTTGTAATCTTTTCAGCATTCTATTTAGTTAGTGATTTTTAATGCTGTTAGAGAATTTCTCTCTAGCTATACAACATAAGCTTCAATTCCATTTTTCTTCTTTTAACTTTCATTTAAAATATTTTTGATTGTAAACTCAAATCATCACTGCTCTAAAATACCTCGTATCTTTGTCCAAGATCCAATTCAGTTTCCAGTACATGTATCAATAATGCTTACTTCCAGGTACTAATTCTTAATTCTGACAATTCCCGTGGGGAAGGGGGTTCGCATGTGAGGGAAGCCACCCGCAGCACCTTCCCCTATTTTTTTTTTTTTTTTTATTTTCTTATAATAGTAATTTTTTTTAATTCAATTATGTACCCAAACTCTCCTGTTTATATATATTTGACTTGCTTTATTTTGTGGTAGTCTACTTTCAACTTGTCGTATCACTTCCCCTGTTAGAATATAAATAGAGACTAAATGTTAGAATATAAATAGAGACTAAATGTGGTAGGTGTAGTAGTGATTCTTTCCCTATTTATGTATGCTTCATCCATATCAATCATAACAAGTCGTTTCCTTCTCTTCTATTATTACATGATATTACAGCCTTCTCTTAAAGAGTAGATCTTGTGGCCTAAACATTGCGTCGCCGCCACTGTCAGTTCGCCGCGGCGGCCTCCCAACTTCAAGATTATTTTTTTCTCCTTTGCTTGTTTTTTACCATCTTCCCTTTTAGTTTTTTTTTCTTTAAAAAAAAAATATGTAGTTGAATTCTAAAGTCATTCGCTGGCAGTAAGTCTTCTGACCACCTACCACCGCCGTTGTTCGCCATCGAGGCGCCGCCTTTCGCTGCTAGGGTGTTTTCAGTTCAGTTGCTGTTCAGTTTCAGTTTATGCGTGCCACCAATTCTGCCGCTTGTCATCACTTCCACCGCCATTCATCACCAACTTTTCGACTTTCTGCTGTCATTTGTGCTTTGTTGCCATCAGCCTCTACATGTGTTTTAGTCACTAGACGACTCCATCTCCTCACCGTTTTGTCCGATGTCGGAGCCCGTTTGTGTCAGTATTTTTTTTTCTCTTTCATTCAGTTCTTAGAACTTTCAGTTCAACCCCTGGAAATTACACTTTCAGCCTTAAAGTTCCGTGGGTTTTGCGTTTTGGTCGTCCCTCAAGTTCTGTCACTTTGCGACCCAACAGTTTAGTTTGCGACCCAACAGCTTAGTATTTATGTATCTTTCAGCCTTCAGTTGCTGGATTTGCAATGTTCAGCCCTTCAATTCTTAGATTTTGCAATTTCAGCCCCAAAGTCTAGTGATTTTTTCTACTTTGGTCCTATGTTTTGACGTTTGTACCCTATGATTGTGGGTGTTATCCCGGTTTCCCGAGTTAGTCTTGTGAGCTAACTTGATGTTTGATGACCAAGTTAATTTTGTGAGTTAACTTGAGTCTCTAGGTGTGGAAGATTACTATTTCAAGTTCTGTTCTTGTTTTGCGAGCAACTCACATAGTGTGTTACTCAGAGGGAGTAGGGAGTCAGTAGGGAGTCAGTCATTATTTATTGTTGTCGTATGTCAGTTAACTACATATTTGAGTTATAGTCTTATTGATTGATGGGTTGCTGGTGTGGAAGCACACGTTTGGGCATTAAGGATATTAATCTGTCGTCTTTGTTGACACTAATTCGCGTTTGTTTGATTGTTGCGTGAGGTGTTTGTCGTCAATGGAGCTAGTTATCCACGTTTGTTGATTGGTGTACCCAATCGTTGCCGTTAAGGTGTTTCGATGACACTTCTAGTGGACTTGGTGTTCCACGTTTGATTGGTATAGCCAATCGTTGCCGTAAGGTGTTTCAATAACTTCTCAGTTGGTGGAGCTAGTGATCCATATTTGTTGATTGGTGTAGCCAATCTTTGCCGTAAGGTGTTCTGACGAAGATTATATCCAAAAAAGTCAAGATGGGTTAGAAGTCTTGGTCGCGCTCGCTTTCTATCAAATATTGTAACTTATTATGTAGTTAAAGTTACTTTCAATTTTGTGTGTTATTTGTAACAAGCTTAGAGCGTAGTACGCTCTAGCTTGAGGGGGAGTGTTAGAATATAAATAGAGAATAAATGTGGTAGGTGTAGTAGTGATTCATTCCCTATTTATGTATGCTTCATCTATATCAATCATAACAATGTTATTTCCTTCTCTTATATTATTACATCCCCAAAGCTATTTTCTCGAACACTTTTTATGTAAAAAAATAAAACAAAATGAAAAATAATCTCTTTTAACAACATTTGCATACATATACATATATATTATTTTATTGGATCGATCAACTTCTATAAAACTTTTCCAGTATTCCATAGATGTTAGTTAAGATGAAGCTGTGGAATCAATTAAAGAAAAATGACGATTTATGTGTAACAATAACCATCCGAATAAGAGAAGTGATTGCTGAAATCGTTAATGTTGAATTGATCGTAAATTAGTATCTTATAAAAATACGTGTAACATGTGCACCTAAATCTTGCTAGTCAAAATAGATGATGGATAATTTTGGGAGCATTTGTGCAATAGATCTATTTTTGGGATACATTATTCGTATACATGCATAGTTTTGTTTAAATTTTTCTCGACATATATTAGATATACTTGTGTTACTGTAGAATCTACTTTATAGTCTTTCACCATGAAAGTATCTATTTCTTAGTTTTATTATTTTTATGGTGAATGAATATTTTTCATGTATCTCTATAATTAGTTGTGAAATATGCTTACAAATAAACAGTTTTCATGATGCCATCCCCCATAATTAATGTTCCCGGCTCTGCCCTGGGAGGTGACCCAAGAATACTTTATCAGAGGCTAACCACCTCTATTTTACCCCCTTAAATACATTATAATTTCTTAATTCCTGGTGAAACTTTGAAACTCTGATTTCTATTGCATGCATTCTATGTTACTGTACTGGAAGCACGTGATAAAATTATCTGTCGCAGTTAAATTGAGTATCAATTTCCATTCATATGTGTTTTTGAGACCCACGAAGTTGATTTAACGCCAGAGAAGTTAGATGAAAGAGATTTGCAGAAGATTTATAGGCATGCTTGATTAATTTGAGTTATTGCTTTCATCATACGCAGGACTGGTGCCATTGGCTGCTTTCGGGTGGGTTGTAGCAACACATTTGTCTCTTTATCCTGTGGTTTTAGTCATACCGGTATGTTCTGGTGGAGAATTGATCGATAGTTAAACAGTCATTGCTATGCCAGAGTGACACTAAACAAAGTTAACCTTTTCCAATTTCAGGTGATATTCTTATTAGGTTATGGTCTAGATGCACCTCCTAGAAAACTGTTCATCAATTTAGAAGTTGATGAAAGAAAATCAGCTGAGCATGTTGAACACCATTCACCGACTACTAAACCGGCAGAAACAAGATTTTTCTCCTGGAAACGAGTCATCCTTTTCTTTTTTTGGGCATTCTTGTGGATGTCATATGTCTTAATTTTATGTGGTATATCTGTGAAACAGTATGGTGGTCTGGGGGAGATGTTTAAGAGGTATAACTTATCTTTCACCTTCCACAGTTTTTCCTATTTCGTCCCGATTTGTGCATGAACATAAACATTTCAGATGCTAGATGTCATTTATGCCCTTTATGGTAGTCTATACACTAGAATTTTGACGTAATAAGACATAATGAACCACCGGTCTTCTTCCCATAATACAGAAAGAGAATTGTTGAGCTCATTCGACATTAGTATTGCTATTGATTAGATTGGAATCTCTTCAAGGGCCCCCGTTCTAAATTTATAATAGCGTTTCATAATATTTTAAATGCAGTTTCCGATATATGTATAGTATTCATTGGATTTGTTCATCTCGCTTGATAATTGAAATCAAACAACTTCAATGGAGACATGATCTCTCACCCAAGAGGACTTCACCATTCGATTTTGCTATAACTTCTAGTTTGTAGCATCTAATGTTGCTCTTGGAAACGCTTTACTCTTGTGGCTGTCATATATATCGTTATAATTCAAATGAATGAGGATAACCTTCCCCTCCCTAGCGCTTCCGTTGCCTGTTGATGCAGGTATACTGCCTCGTGTTTGTGTTATCTATACCAATATACTGCCTCGTGTTTGTGTTATCTATACCAAAAATAAATATGATGATTGAAGTATTTTATCCCTTTTAATTATATGTTTAGTTATGTAAAGCCTCAATTGTGCCTGCTCTTTATTTTTTTAGATTTTCTGGTATATTCATTGCTGAAGATTCAGAACGTGATATTTTCTTGTTTATTTTTTCAGATGAATTATTTATTTCTATGCCATCAATCTTTTTGCAGGACCTACGGATTTATTCTCACAGTGAAAGATTTATCACCAAATATTGGTGTGTTATGGTTAGTGGCAATTAGCTTCGTTAAGTACATATTTTAATATGTATCTCTTAATTTTTCAACTTCTGTAACTTATATGTCTACCCTATGCAGGTACTTCTTCGCAGAAGTGTTTGATTTTTTCAGGAACTTTTTCCTGATAGTTTTTCATGTGAATATCCTGTTTATGGTATTGCCATTAGCCATACGGCTAAACCACAGGCCCTGCTTTTTGGCCTTTGTTTACGTGGCAATATCTTCAATGCTGAAATCTTATCCTTCAGTGAGTTCTCTTGTTTTTAACTCCGACATTTGCAATTCTTTTCTGAATAGTCCGGCTGTTACTCAATTTCATCATATCTATCCTATCTTGTTCAATTCCGCCCCATAAAAAATTGTCCGCTTGAGTTAACGTATAGGCTCCGTGTTGTAGTACTATTTGTGTTTTTCTCTTGGTCTGTCTCCTCTGAGAATGACTTAATCTTGTTCTCGTATTTTGTAATACACGGCACACCTATTGTTTGGTAACTAACTATTTACAAGTACCTTTAGAATACGGAACACCATTTGAGCTTTATGGTTCACATTGGAGAAGATTTTTACTCTAGTGCTTAAAGATAATATATGGAGTATGAAAAGTGATATTGAAATAGGATTTAGAGGACTCTTACCAAATTTAGTATTAGACTCCATTCATTGAATTGTATGGACAAAGCTAGCTTCATTCTGCATGTAGTCTAGCACAAATCTAAAAGCCCAGACCTCCAAGGTTGCAACCTCAACAGCGCCACTATTTAGTACAAATAATTTGTTACGGAGAAAACTCATATCATATTTGAATTTTATGCTAATGAAATAGAAGTCTGAGTTTGATATTCATTTATGGCTAGTTCATAAGGGGAAAAAGAATGAATGTCATGAAAGCTTTTGTATTGTCTCATAGATTACATAAATCCTCATTAACTGTGTAGGCTATATGAACCAACAACAATCACGTCAGGTCGGACACATGAGTTCTGCTTTTCTATTTGCCGTGATTGCTTTGAACATCAACATTTAGTGTTCTAAGCTTTATGTCTTTTTATATTACATCCATTCACGCTTTCTTTGGTCGTCAATGCTCTATCCATCTGTCCTTGATCGAGAACTTCTAAGCTCCGTATCAATGCGCCTGTGGATTTTTTTTTACCTGACCAACAATTCTTACACATCTTCTCCTCGTTGGGTGTCACGCCCAACTGGTTGCGGATGTCTACATTTCTTACCTTATCTTTTCTCGTGTCGCGCATCCAACTTAGCAAATGAATTTCAGTTTCACTCATTTTATCTATGATGTGGCATAATAGACCAACATGTGGAGTCATATAGGGCAGGTCTAATAACAATGTGATAAAAAAATCTCTGTAGCTTTAGACGGAATTTACGGGCACACAAAACTCATGCAGTGCTCTTTCATTTGTCTTTCGTATTTTTGCAGTACTCAAGTGTCATCTCTCCCTCCCTTATTTTGATCTTTTTCTTGTCAAACTTTAGTAACTTCTTTGTGAGCTTTGTCACGTGCAAGGCGAATGCTTTCTTTTCCTCCTTGTTTGCTAGCTTGTACTTCTAAAAATCACTCCAGTATGATTTCTGTAGTAATCTCATTTGGTCATGATAGCAGCTTTTACCTCTTCATCCCACATCTTTACCTTGTAAACAACAACCTTGGGATTCAAAAAGGTCTTTAACTTCCGTTTTAATACAATTCGTCACTTTGGTTCAAGTAGTATATATGATCCTTGTACTACCAATCTGCTATTTGTACCGTTCTATCAACGAAGGCCTTTTGGTTAGACTTTCTAAACTGCCACCACTTATTTTAGAATATAACTTGCACCTATGCCTACTAACGCTGCATTCTAATATCTAACACAAAAAGCCTATGCCACGTATCTATACTCTCACTAAGTACTACCTTAAGCGTCTATATTCTCACTATGTACTACCTAACAGTAGCAACGAACTTTATCCATCCTTATGGATAAGAAGAAATTACTTAGCTCCTTTAACTAACCTCGCCTCGTTGATAATTTGGTTTATTGATCAGGTTGGCGACTCAGCTTTATACTTGAGCTTATTTGCTCTATTTGTTAACGAATTAGCAGGTGCGTGCCTCTCTGTCTTGTTCGGCCTCACACTTTGTTTCATCCTGATTGAGCTGAAGATCTGACATCTCATCCCTATGGCATGCAGAAATGAAACTCTCTTTTTTCCTCTTTTGTGGATATGTTGGCGTTTCACTTTTAAGCCCTATAATGCACAATCTCTGGATCTGGAGGGTACGTGCCTTGTGATATATTTTATATGCGTAACATTATCTTTGGCATTTTGTATTAATATGAGTAGCAAATGAAAGTTCTCTTCTGGTTTTTAAGTTAATCAAGTTTTACAGGGGACAGGGAATGCAAACTTTTACTTTGCAACTGCGATGGCCTATGCTTGCTTTCAGGTGGTTTATTTTTCTCTCTTGTTGGCTCCTTGTTTGTCAACTTCTAGTGTTATATTCCATGAAATACATCTAGCCTTGGACCATAACAGGAGAGATGTGTGTATATCCTATGTTTTCATTTTCTTTTATGTTGCGGACAAATTCATTCTGTGGGCAGTGATTCAGTAATTACATATGAGCAATCTCATTACTTTTTATTGTGGGTTAGAAATATTGCTCATTTGTTATATTTTTTGCAAGGAACCCCTAAATTGACGTGTATGATTGCTATTTTTAGCCAGTGGTAGTTGTGAGATAACCAAAAACGTGGGTCTATAGTTTGCACATTATTTCATAAGCATTGAGTGAGTTAAAGATGTTAACAGCTGTTTTATACTTTGTTTCTGGTAAAATGTCGGCAGATTTGCCATAGTAAGACTCATAATTTACAGGAACGAGTCACTTCAACAAGAAGGTTATATATAATTCAATAAAAAAAAACAAGAAGGTTATATGGGGTAACCATTGTACCAACAGTATGGATGCTTGTCGTCCCATTATTCTCTTAGTACGGATCCCTCCCCCTTTCCTATTAAGGATTTCATTTGTTGATTCCTAGCTATACTGCTTCTTCAGTTGTGCTATCTATTGATACTAGTGGGGTAGGATTGATCCATAATATAGAACCTTTAGGTGTAACTTTTGCTGATTTGAGGAAACACATGCGAAGGAATTGGTCGTGCCAACACTTCTTTCAGCCAGCGTAGATTTCTTCCAAAAAGTTTCTTGAGTAAATTGTATGTAACGATGATCAAATATCACCATCTCTTTACTAAATTAATGTTTCATCTTTAATTCTAGTAGACTTGAATTAAGCAATTGTATCGTTTTCCGTGGTATGTTAATTGAAATTCTTTATTCTTGCAGATCATATTGGTCGTTGAGAGCGTAAACACCATGCTTAATTCTGATAGGAAGATCAAACGGATATGTAAAGCTACAAAAGTTCAATAATACCAGCAAAGAAATATTTGGCATTGTGATGCTGCTTTGAGCTAGTTGATATACACTTTGGAGATTGTTCAAATGAACTATAAACTTTTGAAAGCCGTTGCAAAATGTCTTGGTGGCATCTGTTTTGCCCAAATCAATATCGATGCTCTGAGATCTGCCAAATCCCAGGCGTGAAAGTTATGAAAAAGTAATAGAAAGTATGCAACAGAAGATAGGAACCAACTGCCACGCAGTAAGTGAAACTTTGAAAATGCCGAACCAGAGGCCAGAAGTGTTTGTAAAAATAGTATTTTACTGTTGCGGTAAGTTAATTATAGTTATTTTTTCACGGTTTTTTGAAAAACAGACGAAGTTGAGGTTTGTATGATATTCAGTGATAAATAACTTTTAATTGTATTTGGTCGAGTGAAATATTAACAACTTTTTAGACGTATGCAAAACTTGAAAACGATACAATGAATTAAAGAAGACATGACTCACAAAGCAAAAATTTTCTATTCCCATTTCATATTCCCTCAATCATATAATGTATTTCCTATTCCCTCAATCATATAAATGTATTTAGAGGCCAACATAAATTAGTCTTTCAATTTTTTTTGCCTTTTTATTTATTTTCCTTAATATTTGTAATTACAAATTTTGCTGAATTTATTTTGAAAATCTTTACTAGTAGAAAATCTTTGCTGCTCGATTTTATATTTGTATTCACTAATTTTTCTCTGAGTATATTTTTGTTATTTTCTGCCTCCATTTTGTCCAAGATTCATATGTATCCCTCAAAATAGAAATAAAAAATTATCAATTCTATCGAAACTTTATAAGAAACTAGTTTATGAATTATAATTTACAATATAATAAGGTCTAGCTAGAAAAGGAGTTCCAATCAGAAAGATACGGAGATAAATTTAGTTCTTTTATTTTTTAACAAGTCTATTGAAACTATGAAACTTATGAATAATTGCGCTTGATTCAAAATTTATTAATTCTTGTTTTTTGATCTTCATTTATTTTATATATTACGCTAAAATGTTTTTAAAATTTTACGTGCATACATTATAACAACATATGATGTTAAGCACATTTTTTGACCAAAATGATTAATAGCCAAGTTTTATGAATTACATCTTATTAGTTAGCAGAATCTAGTTTATTGAATTTATAAGTGAACTGAAAACTGAAAAGAAAATATGGAACACAAAAACAAAGAATTCCAATACATTATGGAATTATTGGATTCACGAAAGAAGAAAATTGGTAAAACCTTAAGCTTCTTTCTAGCTAAGAAGAAAAAGTCATTAAACGAGTAATATTCTCTTAAAATTTTCTTAACAACTTTAAATATTTTGTTTGTTTTGTATGCATTGCATGTGTTATTTTATCTTTAGTACCATACATTATATTAAAACTAAGTGTATTAAAAAATAATTCCTACACTCGAGTTGTATTTTAGTAAATTAAATAAATAAATTTAATTGGTGGTTTTCAATATAAATTAGCAAAGATTTTCAAAATAAATTCACCAATATTTGTAATTACAGATAATTAAGGAAAATAAATAAAGAGGCAAGGATCTTTGAAAAATTAATTTACCCGGGCCTCTACATGTCACACATGTCATTGTATGATTTAGGGAAGAGATGAAGGAATAGGAAATGGAAATAGATTTTTTTTGCTTACTCCCACCTAATTTAATGATTAGTTTAAGTACGCATACTCCGAATCTTGATGTTAAAATGATACAACTAATAATGTTAAAAAGAGTATTTTCATTCCCTAATTAGTAAATTATAAAAGTGCGATAATATATTTTTAAGTGTTTGGTTAATGTAAGTAAATATAAATGTGAAAGAAACTTTCAAAAGTTTTTCTATGAGGAGCATAGTACGCGTTTTACATATCAACGGGTAAAAAATCAATGTTGGTACCTTAACTTGTCCTCTTAGCAGATTTGGTACATTAACTTGTCCAACCTCGCAAATGTACCTTAAGTTTGCATTTTTTCTCAGAATTGGTACTTATGTTACGGAGTTGCACAATCGCCGCTCCAAATAGACACGTGGACCTATGTTAACCTTCAAATAGGGGATTTGGACTGAAAATTAATTTTTTAATCCTACTTGACATGTAAATATATGTACTTTTAATATATATTTAAGAAAATAAATTAACAATTCTTGACATTAATAGTTGTAACTTAAAAAACGACTCAAGTAATTTTTAAATAGTTTGCAATTTATATCCCTCAACTATAAATAAAAACAATTCTTAACTTATATTTATGTATATCCCTAATAAATAAACTAATTCTTAAATACAAATAAATAGATTCTTAAATTTTATATTTATAACTCTAAAAAGGCTGATTGATTAGATATCTATACTTATTTCCTTAAAATTACTTCTTAAATATTTTACTTATTTCCTTAAAATTACTTGTTAAATATTTATATAAAATTATATATCAATAGAAAAGCTTTTTCTCTATTCTCCCTGTTGGTTTATTTTGTGTTGGCCCAAAAGCCCAAAATAAAAGCCCAATTCTCTTTATGCCCTAATGTAGTCTTGTGAACCCTTATCTTCCAAGACAAGCTTCTGTGTTGAAAGTGCAAGTATTATGTCAATGTTAGTTTAACATTGAAAGTACATGTATTCTGTCAATGTTAGTTTAACACTGAGAAGTCAATGTTAGAGTAACATTGCTGGAGCAGAATTCGATTTACAATCTTGAGTATATTTGTTATTATTGTTTTGCCTTATTCATTTAACTAACTGAGTTCCACAGTTGTAATTGTCTTTGATTATTATTCAGGAAACAAACTTGTCATAGGTTGGACGCTCAAGTTTCCAAAAAGGAAAGTTTCCTTAATTACGCAAACCACTCTACAAGGGAAGTTGAGTTCGAGTGGAACTAGGAATGCTTTCCAAGATCAGTCCTGATTTGAAGAAGGAGTCTTTCCCTAGTTAGATCACCACCGAAGGAACTATTATTCAAGAAGGACTGCGAGAACAAAGAAGAAGAGTTCAAGAAGGAAACTAGGAGAATTACCAACCGTGTACAACACACCTTGAAGTCGAAGTCCAAGAACATATATATAGGTGTGAAGTACATCAAGAAAAACACGAGACAAGAGCCAATCAATCCGAGAGATTAATTTACAGTTGTTGAGTGTTGTCTTGCTTTAGCAAAGTTTGTGAGTTGTTAGAATAGATCTAAGAGTGAGGAGCTTTTAAAGATAGTCGAAGCAATTCTTGTGTGCTTTGCTTAGTTCAATCAATTTAAGAGTGAGGAGCTTGAGAATTGAGAGAACGACCTTTGTTTAAAACCTTTACGGGTTATTTTGCCTACGACTCGGAAGTTAATATAATTCTATATTCACTTCTTAAACTTGGTGTTTGTTTATTCCGCTGCACAATTATTCTGGTCTATTGTTAAAGTAACATCGCTGAAGTAACAACATACAAATCTGCTATTAACTCTCCAGTGTTAAAGTAACAACAACAACGTATCAACCCGATCCACAATTTCAATTGGTATCAGAGCCAAGCACCAACTTCACCGATGTTTGGCGTTGATACGACAAGATGGACAATTCCAACCCCAATACCAGCAGGTTGCCTGTATTGGAGGGTCCCAACAACTATGCCTACTGGAAGATCAGGCTCAGAGTCCACATCAAATCCATCGACCTAAGAGCTTGGGACGCAGTACTAGAAGGCTACACCATCCCCTACTTGCCAAGAGATGAAGATGCTGATCTGGTACCTAAGCCAAGGGGACAATGGACAACCAACGAAATTTCTCTCTACAACTTCAATGAAAAGGCCCTCAATGCTATTTTTAGCTGGGTAGGTAATCATATGTTCAAAATTATTCAAACTTGTTCTACTGCTAAAGCTGCATGGGAAATTCTTGAATTACATTGTGAGGGTGATGTGGCTGTGAGGGACTCTAAATATAGAAAACTTTTGAGGGACTTTGAGAAGATAGAGATGGGTGAGGATGAAAGCATTGATAGTTACTTTGAGAAACTTCTAGATATTGCTAATCAGTGCCAAAAATTAGGTTTTATCATTCCTAATCAAACCATGGTCTATAAAGCTTTTAGAACATTATCTTCTAAGTTTACTGTCAAAAGAATTGCTATGAATGAGTCTAGAGATCTTGCCAACATGGACTTTCAAACATTAATGAACACTCTAAAAGAATTTGAACTAGAATTCCTAGGAAAGTCCAGTAAACAACTTGCTTTAGCCTTACTAGGTACTAGCTCAGATTCTACAGGGAGTGATGAGGATGAATATGAGTTGATCTCTTCTAACTATGTTAACATTACTAGGAAGTTTAGTAAATTGGGTTACAAAGATAAAAATAAAGAAAAACAACCCAGTAATGCTGCCCTTAGTTATAAGAAACTGCCCCCAAAGTTTGTAAAGTACATGGCATCTAAGAGCACGCCTCAAGATGCTGAGAAATTGAAAGATGTCAAGTGTTATGAATGTAAGGGGTATGGTCACTTTAAACATGAATGTGCTAACACCCTCAGAACAAGAGGGAATTCTCATTGGGTCTGTGTAGATGACTTCAATGAAGCTGACTTCGAATCTGGAACAAGTGCTGATGAACAATCAGAGGAAATCAACACTGCTGCGCTCTGCACTCGGATCATCTGGTCAGGAGAAGACTCCCGAAACTGCCAAGAATCTCAATGTTATTCTAACATTAGAGAACCAACAGTAAAGCAGGAGATCTTCTTTGGAGACTGGAACAGCAATGATACACATGTTAACCATGACACACTCTCTGACTGTGATGATACTAACTTTGATTGTTTTCATGGCTCAGTTGATCTAGAAGAGGAGTACTTCAATGAAGAAGAGATGTCCCGGGAGGAAATTCTTGATGACCTACACACAACCTTTCTCAGACTTGAGAGAGAGAATGCCAGACTCATAAAAAGAAACAAAGCACAGAAGCATGACATTGAATGTTTGAAGAACATGTTGAAACTCTATGAAAGAGATCTTGACAAAGCTGAAGCTGAGCTGAAAGAGGTAAAGGAGAAACTCAAAAAGGATTCACAGATCATAGCCAAATGGAATGGAGGTACTTCTAAACTTGATGAGGTACTGAACATGAGTAACTCAGGTACATGTGGTCTGGGATTTGTTGAAAAACCTTCATCTTCCAATGTTAATTCTGCATATTTAACTACAAGCTTTGTTAAAGAATCTGATAATATGAGTTTTGGAACCATTAACACTGTGAAAAGTAAACCTACTTTTATCTGCCAGTACTGTTTTCAACCAGGACACATTAAACCATTCCGTAGAAAATTGATAAAAGAATGTGGTAAGAAAACAGCCTCTGTGTCCAATGTTAAAACTACAACAGGTTCTGATGTTAGACTAACATTAGGTGCAGGACAAAAAAGTAGGACTTGGATAGAAAAAGCTAAAACCCCTAAGATTAAAGTTGTATGCAATGTTGTTTTCTCTGCTGTGTACTCTAACCTTTCAGGTAAGTGGTACTTCGATAGTGGATGCTCAAGACACATGACATGCAACAAAGAGAATCTTAAGCAAATGATACCTTTGAGTGCTGGAACAGTGACCTATGGAGGTGGCACCAAAGGAAAGATCATTGGCAGGGGGACACTGGATGTTGATGGATTTCCACCCTTGAAGGATGTGTTGTTGGTAGATGGGTTGAAGGCAAATCTAATCAGTATCAGTCAGCTGTGGTATCTTGTGATGTTTATGATAGTGAAAATGTTCTTGTGATGACAGGTACTAGATCCAAAGATAACTGCTACCTAGCCCAAGAGGAAGCAGAATGTTTCCATGCCAAGATAGATGAGGCTTCTATATGGCATAGGAAACTTGGACATGTTCACTACAAAAACCTTGAGAAATTACAGAAAGTTGATGCTGTAAGAGTCTTACCAAAGCTGTCTTGTCCAGGTAAGCTTGTGTGTGGTGATTGCCTCAAGGGTAAGCAAACCAGAGCAGTTCATACACCCCTACATGTACAGAATGCTAACCCTAGATCTAGTAGGTGTTTTGAATTGCTGCACATGGGCTTAATGGGTCCAATTGAGGTAAGTAGTCTCAGTGGGAAGAGATATGCCTTTGTGATTGTAGATGACTTCTCTAGATACACTTGGGTAAAATTTTTTAAAGAAAAGTCTGAAGCTTTTGATCACTTCAAAATTCTTTGTGCTAGTATTAAAAACTTATATGGCTCCACTGTGACTAAGATTAGGACTGATCATGGTAAAGAATTTGAAAATGCTAGTTTTGATAACTACTGCAATACTAAAGGTATTTTCCATGAATTTTCAGCTCCTAAGACTCCTCAACAGAATGGGATTGCTGAAAGAAAGAACATGACTCTTCAAGAGATGGCCAGAGTTATGCTCAATGCTAAAGAATTATCCAAAAGACTATGGGCTGAAGCTTTAAACACTGCTTGTCACATTAGTAACATGGTGTATCTTAGACCTGGAACTACCATGACTCCCTATGAACTCTTGAAGGGTGTTAAACCAAATGTTGCATATTTTCATGAATTTGGATGTGATCGTTATCTGCTTAATGACAGGGATTATCTAAGTAAATTTAATCCTAAAAGTGAAAAATGCATCTTTGTAGGATACTCAGCCAATAGTACTTCCTTTAGAGTCTACAATCTTAGATTGAAGACAATTCAGGAATCAGTGAATGTTGTGTTTGATGATTTCACTCTTGATACATGTACTGATGACATCTCAGTTCCCAATGTTGAACCAACAGCGGAAACTGAAAATGTTACTCCTGACAATGTTACTCCAACATTGGAACTGGAAGCTGGAAATACTGAACAAGAGTCAGGGAACGATGTTAGACTAACACCAGCAAGATCAGATGTTAGACTAACAACAGAGGATTCTGACTCAAAACATGAAGGTGCCTCTGAACCTAGAAGAGACCCCCTGCTAGGATTCAGAAAGACCATCCAGCATCCTAGGTAATAGGTGAACTCACTGAACGGGTAAGAACACGCAACAGAGAAAGACTTGACTATAGAGATATGGTAAAACTGTGTGTCTGTATGAACTTTACTTGTACTGTTGATAATGCCTCTTGTTTTGTCTCCACCATAGAACCTAAGAATGTGAATGAAGCTCTTCTTGATAACTTCTGGATTAATGCCATGCAGGATGAACTATTACAGTTTACTAAGAACAATGTCTGGATACTTGTACCTAGACCACCTAATGCTAATGTAATAGGGACTAAGTGGATATTTAAGAACAAGAGTAATGAGGAAGGGGTCATAGTTAGGAACAAAGCTAGACTAGTTGCTCAGGGGTACACACTGATTGAAGGTGTAGATTTTGATGAGACATTTGCTCCAGTTGCTAGGATTGAATCTATTAGGTTACTTCTAGCTATATCATGCAGTCTTAAGATAAAACTTTACCAAATGGATGTAAAGGGTGCATTTCTGAATGGGCTGATTGATAAGGAAGTATATGTTGAACAGCCTAAGGGATTCACATATCCTAAGTACCCCAACCATGTGTACAAGCTTGAAAAGGCACTGTATGGGCTTAAACAAGCACCTAGAGCATGGTATGAAAGGCTTACAAAATTCTTGTTAAGTCTTGGCTTTGTTAGAGGTGAGGGAGATAGAACACTGTTTGTCTTGAAGAAAAATTCTCATGTCTGTATAGCTCAAATATATGTAGATGATATTGTGTTTGGCTCAACTAACAATTCTATCCTAGAAAACTTTGTTGAATCAATGACAGGGCAGTTTGAGATGAGTATGATGGGAGAATTAACCTTCTTTCTTGGTCTTCAAGTAAAATAAACAGGTAATGGGATTTTCCTAAGTCAGGAAAAGTATACAAAGAATTTGGTAAAAAGGTTTGAATTGGCAGATTCAAAGCCTTGCAAGACGCCCATGTCTTCATCAGTGAAGATATCCAGGGATGTTAATGGTGCTAATGTTGATCCAACATTGTACCGTTCAATGATAGAAAGCTTACTCTACATGTCTGCTTCAAGGCCTGACATAATGTTCTCTGTTTGTGTTTGTGCTAGGTACCAAGCATGTCCAAAACAGTCACATCTGATTGCTGTGAAGAGAATACTTAGATACATTTCTGGCACCTTGGCCCTTGGTATATGGTATTCTTATGACACTAACACAAATCTTGTAGGTTTCAGTGACTCAGACTGGGCAGGAGACACTGATGACAGAAAGTCTACAAGTGGAGGATGCTTTTATCTGGGGAACAACTTGGTCTCATGGTACAGTAGAAAGCAAAACTGTGTGTCACTCTCCACTGCTGAATCTGAATACATAGCAGCAGGCAGCTGTGTCACTCAGTTAGTATGGCTTAAACACATGCTACTGGATTATGGGTTAGATAGTGATACCTTGCTTATGTTTTGTGATAATCTTAGTGCAATAAGCATCTCTAAGAACCCTGTGCAACACTCTAGAACTTAACATATTGATATAAGGCATCACTTTCTGAGAAACATGGTAGAGGACAAGCTCATTGACATTGAACACATTGAAACTAACAATCAGCTTGCTGATATGTTCACTAAACCCTTAGATTCTGAGGGGTTCTTCAGTTTGAGGAATTCTCTTGGCATGTGCATCGTCTAGGGATGTTAGTACACCATTGTTGACATAACACCACTGTCTAGCACTGGTTATTGGTTGTGGTGTATCTGTAATTCTTTTCGTTTCCTTTCTGCATTCTTCTTTCTTGCATATTACATCTTTGTTAGAGATTCTGTTGAGCTGTGTGGTTAAACTGTATGAATGGCTAAGTTGACTGGTGGACAGGTACATATCAAAAGTTTTGTAAAGTAAGAACTCTGTTGTTAGTCTGTGAATGTTAACCTAACATCTGGGAGAAGCTGGGGTACACAGAGCTCACTACTCTGATGTTATTCAGTTGTGACTTATCCATGTTAGGTTAGACAAAGCATGAAGAGAAGATGGGGTACATGATGTTGAGAGCTTCATTGCCATTCAGTTGTGCTTATTTTTGTATTTTGTCTATGGCCAAGGTTATGCATGATGGTGAGCCTTACTACTGGGGTGCTTTGAAGTCTCGACTGCTTGCATTCAGTAGCATTGTTCACTTGGTATTTCTCTTGCAAACAGGTTGGAAAACAAGTATGCATGAGGGGCTGGGGTGGAGAAGTATATGATAAATGTATTGTCTTCATTCAGTTCTTTTGTACTTGCCTAATCTGTTGCTCATGGTTAAGTTGCTGGGGTGTGTGGGGTCTTGTGCTGCCCACATTCAGTGATGAAACTATCCTTTTACATTCACTACTTTTTTTGTTCAAAAGAGTTCATAAAGATAAATTGATTTGTCCTGATCCTAGTCAGTAAAGTTGTTTGTACTTGGTTACCATCTCCCAATATTGATCTAACATTGTTGCATTCTTTATAGTTCTGTATTCTTTTTTCCTTGTGTCGGTTTGGGCTTAGGGGGAGTAGTAATCCTAGGAATCATGTGTTGAGGCATACTTTTTGGGTGACTCACTGCAGGTAAAACACTATGTTTTGTGATCTTCTATGCTATGGGAACATCTTTTCCCTAAATATGTGTATTCACTCTATGTTTTTTCTGTTGGATGTGTTACTTGCTCATACTGATGATCTAAATTTATGTCTTTGTACCTAAGTACTTGGGTGAGGTTCCAGATCAGTATACAGGAATATCTCACGCTCTCACATGATGTTGCCTTGGATGAAGCCCTGCACCTACAACTTCCTACTCCGATGTTAACCTACCAATGTTAGTCCAACATTGAAACATTGTAACTTATAAGTTTTCAGGTGTGGAGACCGCTCTGGTTACGTGTTAATCTAACACTGACACGTGGTAAAGTGAACATGGGTATGATCGTGTGATAGTGGTCCGATTATGTTGGTAACATGTTACAACACCACTATCACTATTCTTCAGCTGATTAAGTATATAATTTGCCCTAATCTTCTCTCACTTTTTATGCGTTCAAAATTTTCTGCAAAATTCAACTCTCTCTGCAAATCGAGTTTCGTCTTTCTTCTAAAATCACTCTAACAATGGCCCGCAAGTCTTCCATTGACACTCTTGCAGCTGCTGCCGAACAGATGGAGCAACCACGATGCCGTAGGACCAGAAGTGCAACCACTGAAGCCATTACCGCCGCCGCACCAAAGAGGAAATCCACCTATCAACGGCGCAAGGGCAAGAAAGCCGCGAAGGGTGATGTTGATTCAACATAAAAAACGGCTGAGCAAACCTCCACGCCCACCAACCCTGAAAACGAGGTAATGATGGCTAACCCTACTCTGGATATGCCTGCTACTAATGTTGTTGGTAATGAGGGGGAGAAAGAGGCCCATGTTGCTGTGGGTGAGTCTGAGGTTTTGCATGAGGTCCCTGAGGGTAATGTTAGGGATGAATCTGTGGTTGTTGCTGAGGAAGTGGTTGAGCCCACAGAGGCTGATGTTGCTGAGCAGGATACTGCTGATGAGATGGAGACTCTTCCTGAGGAGGATGATCAGGTTGAGGAGACTGTGGTTGAGAAGGTTGCTACTGAGGGTAACCAAGATGTTGATGATGGGAGTGACAGTCAACCTGAAGAGGTTGAGAGAGAAGAAGAAGAGAGCCTGACTCTCTCTGCCTTAGCTACTGCTGCTAAGAAAAGAAAGGGAAAGCAGGTGGTGGTTGAAGCTTCCGAGTCTGAGTCAGAAGAGGAAAAAGAGGAGGAAGAGGATAAGGAGGAAGAAGAAGATGAGGAGGAAGTTGAGGAAGAAGACATACTGGTAGGTAATGACCCTGCTGATGTTACTCCAACATCAGGCAGTGATGAGTACTATGATGTGCTTGATGAGGAGTACCCCAAAAAGCCTTACTCCAGCTTTTATGTGTCTGCTGAGGCAGAAGAACAGTGGGAGGCTTATCAAGCCAGGGTTATTCACATGGAGAGGAACATTGATGAGGAAATGTTCAAGGAGAATAGGTTGTTTGAGCTGCTGGAAGCTAGATGAGTGTTGGGCTCTGTGATGAACCAGTCATCATATGTCCCTGATGTGATCAGAGAGTTCTACATGAACATCTCTCAATGGGTGTCCCACCAGGACTCTCCCAAGTTTGGCAAAGCTTGGGTAAGGATGAAGGTCTATGACATCAGCCCTTCTGTGATCAATGAGGCTTGGGGACTTCCTGATCCTGAAGAGACAGAGGATCCTAGCATGGATGAGGTGATCACTGACCTCACTGGTGGACTCACAAGGAAATGGAATGACAATTTTCCAACTACAAGGCTGACTTCCTTAAGTGCTGTACTACACAAACTCTCCACCTACAACTGGCTGCCCTCTTCAAACACCACTGTTATGACAAAAGAATCTGCAAAGCTGGTGTACAAACTGAAGAATGGGCTGAGTGTGAACATAGGGGAGAAGGTTCTGAGGCACATGAGGGAAGTCACAACCAAGGCAAAGGGAATAATTCCATATCCCTCTCTGATATCCAGCATTCTTGTGAAGCAAGGCTTCAAGACAAAGAAGACAGAAGGCTGGATCAAGAACAAGGCCAAGATGAGCATCACCAGGAGCTACTTCACTCATGTCAGGATTCAGGATCTGCCATGGAATCCCAATGATGCAGCTGGTCCAAGCAGGAAGAAGAAGAAGAAGAAGACTCACAAGGTTGCTGCTTCTTCAGTACCTGTGGCTAGTGGTGACAGTTGTTCTGTCATTGCTGATGCCTTTGTGGAAGAGACCCTGGAATGGCTGGACAGAGAGTATAAAGATACCCAAAGAGAGATAGCAGACAAGCAAGTAAGGCTGCAAGAGATAGACAGCCTCAGGAAGCATTTAGGGATCTGCCTTCCTCACAAAAAGGGGGAGAATGATCAAATTTTCAAAATTTCTGAGTTCTGTTATGTTTCTGTCAGTATGAACAATTCTATTTTCTTTGTTTGTTTTCAGTTTCATCAAGGAGTATGTTCCTTGCTACTCAGTATGGTCTGTAATTAAGTACTTTTCTATTTTGTTGCTTACTGCTTCTGCTTATGCTCATTGAACTTTGGATACAAAGTACTAACTCTGTTTTGCAGGTGTTAACTGGTCTCTGATGTTAAGATAACATTGAGATGTTCAATGTTAGAACGTCTGTCTGGTTTCAATGTTAAGTTAACATTGACAAAGACATATGTTATGACAACATTGAAAGTATCAATGTTAGAATAACATTGAGTTGGTCCCTTCTGACATTCAGGGCGAGCGTACTTATTTTCCATTGTGATCTGATAGTAAAGTTTGTCTGAATAATTTGATCTGATTAGAACATGTTCTTAGGTTTTGTGATTAAGGCAAAAATGGGGAGATTGAAAGTGCAGGTATTCTGTCAATGTTAGTTTAACATTGAAAGTACAGGTATTCTGTCAATGTTAGTTTAACATTGAGAAGTCAATGTTAGAGTAACATTGCTGGAGCAGAATCCGATTTACAATCTTGAGTATATTTGTTATTATTGTTTTGCCTTATTTATTTAACTAACTGAGTTCCACAGTTGTAATTGTCTTTGATTATTATTCAGGAAACAAACTTGTCATAGGTTGGATGCTCAAGTTTCCAAGAAGGAAAGTTTCCTTACCACTCTACAAGGGAACGAAATAAAAGGTTTTATAAATGGGGGGTACTACATATAAGACCGAGTGATGTACCCAATCACACGGTTATTTTAAATTAAGCCAAGCAATTGGCTAGGTAAGTATCATCAAAACAAATTAGCTAGGAACAAAGGGAAGTTGAGTTCGAGTGGAACTAGGAATGCTTTCCAAGATCAGTCCTGATTTGAAGAAGTAGTCTTTCCCTAGTTAGATCACTAACGAAGGAACTATTATTCAAGAAGGATTGCGAGAACAAAGAAGAAGAGTTCAAGAAGGAAACTAGGAGAATTACCAACCGTGTACAACATACCTTGAAGTCGAAGTCCAAGAACATATATATAGGTGTGAAGTACATCAAGAAAAACACGAGACAAGAGCCAATCAATCCGACAGATTAATTTACAGTTGTTGAGTGTTGTCTTGCTTTAGCAAAGTTTGTGAGTTGTTAGAATAGATCTAAGAGTGAGGAGCTTTTAGAGATAGTCGAAGCAATTCTTGTGTGCTTTGCTTAGTTCAATCAATTTAAGAGTGATGAGCTTGAGAATTGAGAGAACGACCTTTGTTAAAACCTTTACGGGTTATTTTGCCTACGGCTCGGAAGTTAATATAATTCTATATTCACTTCTTAAACTTAGTGTTTGTTTATTCCGCTGCACAATTCTTCTGGTATGTTGTTAAAGTAACATCGCTGAAGTAACAACATACAAATCTGCTTTTAACTCTCCAGTGTTAAAGTCACAACAACAACGTATCAACCCGATCCACAATTTCATGTGTGTTAGCCACCATTATTCCGATCTTAGTGAGAGAAATATTGGATTGAGAGAGAAGAGAGAAAAAAGAGTCTTTGTGGGTACCCTTCATCTTTGTGGGTTTTCTTCTTCCCCCTCTTCACCTAAACACTTTGTGTGTGTGAGATATCTACTTTGTGTAGTGAGCTACTTAGTGTGGGCTCTTTAGTTGGTAGACCTTGTGGTCTTAGTGGTGCACTTAAGAGGAGCGGGAAACCGAGTCGAGGGTTTCTGAGCCGGAACGAGAAAGGAACGAACACCCAACACTCCTCCTCCCCTCCCTCCCAACCCGGAACACCCCCATCCCCGCTGCACCCCCCTCGCTCCCCCACCGCTCAATTCCTTCTCCTCCGCCGATTGGGTCACTCTCTCCTTCTTCGCACTGAGACGCCGACACGACTTTACATCTCCCTCTCAATCGGATTCGGTATTTATACAAAAGCTTGAGTAGCGGGATTGAAATCTATATAATATGCAAATCAGATCATGGGGTAGAAGCAACCCAAATCATCTGTACCACAATAGTGTAGCAGACTAAGTACCACCAATCAATTAGTGACAAGTGTATAGCAAAAAGAAAGCTCACACGCCCTCCTTTCTCTTTGCTTCATATTAATAACAGTGGTGAACCCCAAACTTCTTTCTATTCTTATAGCTCCCCACAGTTAAAATATTTTTCCCATGTAATACTAATTTCAATTATTTGCAAGACGCCTTGGTTAATTAATATGTACATAATAAATCATGTGCTTTAACGACACAATATAGTTTATTGTGTCCGCAAAAAGAAGTTTAGAATATTTTGCATGTGTTTCTCTTTTGCCCGATTTTTTATTTCTTAATTTTGTAATTAGTATAACATGAATATGTTTTATTAATCATAAATTTTGATTAAAAATTAAGAGAAAGTCATGCATAAGAGGATATGATTACTAACTTTATATTTTCAAATGTAGTAGGCATGTTTTCTTGATCATAATAATTTTGTTCTAATTCACAACATCATATTTACAAAAAAGCAATATCCTAAGAGAATGGTTTGCTCTTTTACTATTATTTTGATCAACTTTTACTAACCTTTTGGCTTGACTTGTTAACTTTGTCTTTGAGTATAGCAGGTATGATGTGTTAACATAACATTAGTTTACAAAATTATTTTGGAAAAATATTTTATTTGGGGTTATTTAGTGTGTCTTTTTACTTTTGGGGTGCTATAAGAATAAAAGGAAAGTTTGGGTGTCAGCTTTGTTATAAAAGAAGAAACAAAAGAAAAGGAGGGCGCGTGGACTCTAGTTATTAGCTAGAGTCATGTCACTATCCAATTGGTGGTACTTGGACCCGGTACACAAATGTGGTACAGAAGAATTGGACTCAGAAGAGGAGAAGGCTGGGTGGGGGCGTGGAGAAGGGGACGTGGCGTGGAGGTGGGGTGGCTTGCCTTGGCGTAGGGGTAGGCTGTGGGAGGTGAGGGGATTTGAGCCAACTTACTTTTGTGATTCGTTTTTTCTTATTTTATTTTCAATAATGTAATGTAAAGATTTAAAAGTTAATTGATTATTTTTTAGACATATAAATAGAGTGTTTATGATTCAGTTTTATTTTTTATTCTTGTTAAAAAAATCCATGTTAGCCGTGTATGGGTCAAAACAAAGTCAAAATCCATGATTTTGAGGTCAACGGTTGTATATTTGGGGCGACAGTTGTGCAGCTCAGCTGTTGATACAATTTTGAGGGAAGATTCAAATTTAAGGCACCATTTGCGAGGTTTGACAAGTTAAGATACAAAGTCTGCTAAGAGGACAAGTTAATGTACTAAAATTGATTTTTCCACGTATCAACATTTAAGGTATCTTTTTTGAGTCCCTTGTTTTAGTTCTTTAATATTTTTAGTCACTATGAAAATTGACCAATTTAAGTTTGGGGTGGACAACTTAACTATTTAAATTGTTTTACTCCATTTTTATTGCTTTTATAGAATCTCAAAACTCATTTAAAATAAATAAAGCGAAAAATCCCAAAAATATTTTGACTCTTCTTATCTGCATTTGAAAATATGGGAAAATTGACATGAAATTATGAAATTCTTTATTTTTATATGGCACATGTTCAGATTAAAGTGGTAGTTTATGTCATGGGAATACATAGTGGATGTGATCGAAGTAATTTTCCTACTAGTTTCTGTCTTAATATGTAAACCTTCACAGAAACGACACATGTTTGTTTTGTGAAAATTGAGAATATTTGACACTAGTGAACAAACTAGAAAATCTTAGGAAGCATTATGACTTTTACAACTTAAATAATAATTTTTGAAAGCCACAGTGCAGGAACATGGCCAGGGCGCGACTCGCACAACTATGTCGCGCGAGGGGTAGCGTTGCTTATGCCTTGTTGTGCCACTTGTACTTGTCATTGCTATGGGTGGCAAGGACAAGACGTTAGGGCAATGTTCTTCTCTGGAAAACTATAAATTGGGGCCTTGTGCAGCAACATATATCCCACATTATCAATTATAAGTCTTCATTCATAAGTAATCAAGCAAACATAATACATCACAAGTTTGAGGGAAAGATGACCGAATCAAGAACTCAATCATACAAACCGGAGTAGTGAAGAATCAAAGAAAGAACAGCCTGACATTTTACCGAAATCAAAGTTTAATCTTCTCTTTATCTTTTCTTATGTCTTTCTATGTTATTCAATATGAATTGTTGTTTCAAATTTGAGATCATGAGTAGTTAATTTATCCTATTTCTAGGGTATGATGTAGTTATCAATTGATGCACCTTAAACTTAAGTTTTTTTTTTTTTTGATTTATATTGGATTTGTGTTTTTATCAGGCGACGTTCATTTTATATGCTATATGATTTTTGTAACCCATGCCGGATTAACGACCCCACATATCTAGCATATTGGTGTTTAACTATTGTGTACTGTCTTACTTATGCATTAGGGATTGCTAATGCAAATTGTATAGTCGATCACATAAAACTATCTTTAAATATTGGCATAGTTACCATTGGTGGACATTCCAGATAAATAAACCACCTTGCTCTTTTCTAAAACCCCAGAAGAATATGTCGACACAGTGAGAATTGAGGGGATTATCAAATATAACTATCTAGGTAACAAAAGAGTAAAAAGATTAATTTTGTATTGAGAAAGAAGGAATAATTTGTTAAGGGGTTTATTTAACAATACATTAAACCAATATAAAAAGCAATATACAGGATCATTGTTAGTGTGTCTATGAATTACAACGAACACCATTTTGAATTATTTAGTCCATTTTTATTAATTTTATCGAGTCTTTAAAATCGAAAAAAAGTCCCAAAATCTTTTTGAGTCTTATAATTCGCATATGATTTTTTATTTTTTGGGAAAATTGACATGAAAAATTGAAAATCTTTAATTTAGCATGACGCCGATTGGATTAAAGTGGTAATTATGCCGCCAGAACAGATAGTTGATGTGATATAAGTAATTTAACTTCTTAATTTCTGTTGTAGTATGTAAACCTTCACAAAAATGACACATGGTTGCTTCGTGAAAACGGACAATATTTGACTAGGAAATTTGAGGAAGCTTTCTGATTTTTAGAACCTAAACAATCATTTTGGGAAGTAAAAACGAGGAAGAGAAATTGGCGTGAAGCAAATGAGCCATCAAACGAATTGAATAACTAAACACAAAAATAATCAAAAAGAAAAAGGAAAGGGTAGAAATAAGTGAAGAAGTCACCCAAAAAGAAAAAGAATGCTGGTGTGCAATAATTACGACATTTCCAAAATATATGATCATCTTAGAAATAACTCTAAATAGAGGAATCGAAAGGCAATTTCCTCCCAATTTGATTAGATAACCGAGACATTGAATCAACGTGACCCTCAGGACAATACCGTTGACCTCGAGAAAACAGTTTGTTATGGCAAAATGCCGGGCATAGAGTCCAAACTGCGCAATGTCGTGACACGACTCTGCAACCCGTGCCACGTCAGTCAAACCAACATGGCATAGTTGGCCATGTTGATCAACCCCAACGTGCGCGCGATACGTTGTTCAACGCCACGTGGCACATGGACCATCCGAACTGCACCGGGTCTGACACGGCGTGGTGCGGGTGCACCAGCTCTATGGTGCACCCCTTTCACATACTTCACCTTTAGTAGGTGTATGCATGCTCTCTTATGCCTTACCCTTTCCTATTTTCTATAAATACCTCCTCACTTCTTCATTTGAGGGGTTGGACCCTTGAGGGGTAGCTTACTTGGAAGCTTGGAATGCTCTAACTTCTCTCTAGAATTCTAGTGAGAGAAAGCACATAACGTCTTACGGAATCCACGTCTTACAGATCCCACGTCAAAGCTTCCACATCTTGCATTCCACGTCTTACGAAATCCACGTCTTGCATTTCACGTCTTACATAATCCATGTCAATAGTTTCCACATCAACGCTTTTGGCATGTCAACCATTCCATGTCAGCCGAAAGTACGTCAACCAAAATACTTAGAGTATTTTCTCCTCTACTTTTCCATAGACATTCAAATGTTAACAATCATACTTAAGTTTGAGAGAGCTTTGATCCAGGATTTGACCACTTCGTGGTGCAAATCGCCCGAGGTCCCAATACCGAGCTTCTGGGGCTCGATGAATTGCTACGCAGTTAGACCGCCCAAATGATCTTTGATCTTGATAAATCCAACATGGGACGATACTAAAGCCACCCGGGCCTATGAGACATACATCCCCAGGGATAATCCTAATCGAGCCTAAGGGCCAATACAATGATACATCTCCCGAGCTTACATTACGACATCTAAGATCCCCCTTAGGCACACATTAATAATGAACTACGTATGGCTTGATTCTTTATTCTCAAAGAGATACATAGGCAACTCGACCCCACGTTGAGCCTAGTCGCAAGAAAACAACACCCGTATCCTTCCCTAGAATATGTTACTTACCAATATAAACTGTTTACTTCTAACCATTATGTTTTAGTGCAGGTTCCCACCGAACCAAAAGCTCTTCTTGTGTTTCCTATAAGGGACCGACGAATGCGAAAAATCTTTCATACAACTCAAGCAGTATCTCGCCTCCCCACCGCTGTTGGCAAAACTGGTCGAGGAAGAAACCTTGTATCTCTACCTAATGGTATCCGAGAATTCTCCTAACACAATATTGGTACACATGGAAGGCATAGTCCACCAACTAATATAATACGTCTCCAAGTGTTTCAGGCAGCTGAAAACAACTACATTGAGATCAAAAAATTCGCATTGGTTGTCGTTGTCACGACACAAAAACTGCGTCCTTACTTTCAGTCACACCCTATAGTGGTGTTGACAGATAAACCACTCAAGCAAGTGCTGTTGAAGCTCGAGACCTCTGGAAGGTTAGTCAAATGGGCCATGGAGCTAGGCGAGTACGACATTGAGTACCGCCCTCATAACAACTATCAAAGCACAAGTACTAGCCGACGTTGTTGCAGAAACCCTTGGAAGGGTACAAGATCAAGAAGTAAAAGTTTTTACCATCGAAACAGAAGAAGCTCCATGGACATTACATGTTGATGGCTCAGCTACAAATAAAGGCGGATAAGTAGGTGTATTACCTAAGATCTTCTGACGCCAGTGAATTCAAATACACAATCAGTCTAAACTTCATCATAACGAACAACGAGGCAGAATACGAAGTTATCCTCACCAGTACCTCAATGGAAAGCTCATTGGGAGTCAAACACCTTGTAGTCTACACAGATTCACAACTTGCAAAAAATCACTTCAACGACTCATACGAGGCCAAGGAGGACACGATGATCCTCTAGTTAAACAAGCTCAAAGTTATTGTGAAATATTTTACTGCTTTTACATTGTGTCAGGTCCCAAAAAGTGAGAACATCAAGACCGATGCGCTTTCCAAGTTCGCCACTTCAACAGAGGTCTACACCGAACGAAGAATCGTCTTAATAGCGGCAGAGGAATTTGCCATAGGCAAGACTCGCTATCTAAGAACTCTTAAAAGAGTCGAACATTCCATGCTAATCATATCTGAACCTTCTTGGAAGGACAAAATCTACACGTACCTCAAAGAGGGAAAGCTTCCAAGCAACTCCGTTGCGGCGCGAAGACTGAAATACAACGTACATCGTTTCACCATCTTCAATGATGAGATATACAGAAGATCCTTTGAAGGACCGTTACTACAATGTCTATCACCTAGTCAAGCGAATATTGTGCTAAACAGAATACACAGTGGAGCTTGCGGAAATCATTCAGGAGGGCGCTCATTGGCCTAAAAGGTGATGCGCCAAGGTTACTATGGCCAACCTTGCCTAAAGAAGCAATGAATCTTGTCAGATGATGCAAAAGTTGTCAATTCTTCGCCCACTTTACACACGTTCCTGCACAACCTCTCAACCTGACGCAAGCATCATGCCCATTTGATCAACGGGGCATCGACATTGTCGTACCCTTCCGACCGGCGAAGGGACAAAAGAGATTTATAGTTATCACAGTCGAATACTTCACTAAATGGGACGAGGCTCAAGCACTATCCTCCATTACGGAGCGTAACATCATTAAATTCATTTGGCAACAGATCATCTACCGTTTCAGAATCTTGCGGGTACTCATATCAGATAATATCATGCTATCCGCAGGATATAACGTTCGAGCATGGTGCAAATATTTGAGGATCACTCAACATTTAACGGCAGTCATCCACAAGCAAAACGTCAAGTAGAAAATACAAATAAGACCCATACCTTGAGAAGAGAATGCACAAACTCAAGGAGTCTTGAGTGAAAGCTTTGCCTCGGATATTGGGGGCCTACCGCATAACCCCGAGAACTTCTACTGGCCAAACACCATTCTTACTAGTTTACGACTCAGAAGCATTCATACCTGCAGAAATTGTTATGCCAAAAAAACACATACTCACTTACAACCAAGAAGAAGCGGCAAGAATGCGCTTTGAGGACTTGGAATCCATAGGCTCTACCCTAACGAGGCATATGAGCGTAATCAAGCCTACAAGACAATGATGGCTAAGTCTTATGACAAACAGATATGTTTCAGACAGTTCCAAGTGGGGAACATAGTCCTAAGAAAAATCGAGACCCACAAGCAGGTTGATAAACTCCAACCACATTGGGAAGGGCCTTACAAGGTCACCTGATCTAGCTCTAAAGGCTACTACTATCTGCAAAAAATGGACCGTCGCAAACCTTGCCACGTCGGTCAAACCATATAGCACGGTTGATTGAGTTGGGTCAATCCCGACGTGCCACGTGGTGCATCGATCAATGCCTGTGCCCATGGTGCATCGTTCAATGCCGACGTGCCTGTGGTAGGTCGGTCAAACTCGACATGGCACTTCGATCAAACTCTATGTGCCATACGAGGTGCCAACTTTGACCCGGTGTGGTGTGGGTGCACCGGTCCTATAGTGCACCCCTTTCACATACTTCACCTTTAGTATGTGTAGGCATCCTCTCTCATGCCCTACCCTTCCCATTTTCTATAAATACCCCTCACTTCTTCATTTCAGGTGTTAGACACTTGAGACGTAGCTCACTTGGGAAGCTTGGAATGCTCTGACTTCTCTTTAGAATTATAGTGAGAGAAAGAACGTCTTGCATTCCACGTCAAGCATTCCATGTCTTATGGAATCCACATCTTACACTCCACGTCTTACGGAATCCACGTCAACAGTTTCCATGTCAATGGTTTTGGCACACCAACAATTCCATGTCAACCAAAAGTACGCCAACAAAAGTATTTAAAGTATTTTCTCCTCTACTTTTTCATAAACATTCATATGTCAAGAATTGGACATAAGTACGAGAGAGTTATGACCCAGGATTGGACCACTTCGTGGTGCAAATTTCCCGAGGTTCGATAACGAGCCTCCGGGGCTCGATGAATTGCTATGCCATTAGGCTACCCGAATAATCTTGATAAATCTAACATGTGATGATACTTCGGCCACCCGAGCCTCGATTATGAGACAAACAGATTATAGTCCCAATCGAGCCTTAGGGCCAATACAATGCATATATCTCATAAACTAGCATCACGACATTTAAGACCCCCAACATGTACAAATTATTAATGAACTACATCCGAATTGATTTTTTCTTCTCAAAGAGATACGTAGATAGCTTGACCCCGCGTTGAGCCCAGTTGCAAGAAAACAACACTCATATCCTTCCCTAGCATAGGTTACTTACATAAACTGTTTACTTTTAACCATTATGTTTTTAGTGCAGGTTTCCATCGAATCAAAAGCTCTTCTTGTGTTTCCTATAAGGGAAAATAAAGTCTGGTGGGGAGGTAATATCGAGACTAGTGAAAATACCCCTCGCTAGTACGATTGACTATGAAGAAAAAATGGCATATTAAAGGTTCTTACATACATGTACAAAAGACCATCAATAGCCAACAAGGTGCATCTGATGCAACGTTTGTTCTACCCGAAAATGACGAAAAACACTATGGTGTCAGATCATCTTAATGAGTTCAATTTGATAAGAGCAAAGTTGAGTCACAGTTGGAATTGGTTTTGACAACAAAGTTAAAGCCTTGATTTTGTTGTCCTCTTTGTCTAGGATTTGGAGTAGGACAATTACTGCTGTTAGAGCCTTAGTTGGGAAGGAGATGGTAAAACTTGACGAAGTGAGAGACTTGATTATCAATGAAAAGATTTGCAGGAAAGAGTAGGGAAGTTTGTTGGGAATTCTTCAGGATCAGTAGTGAATATCGAGATTAGAGGTAGATCGAAGCACAAGGCCTTGAATTCGAATCAGTAGATCGACATGTCATTACAAAGCTAGTTTTCGAGCACCAAACAAGGATGAAAACTCAGCAAACAAAGCCACAAAGGATACTAATAATGCATTAATGCTGAGTGTATGTAGTCCATTGGAGTCGTGGGTCTTGGATTGTGGAGAATCGTATCATGATTAGCCATACAGTAATATGATGGAGAATCGTGTTATTGAAAATTTTGGAAAGGTCTATCTTACTTATGATGAGCCTTTGAAGTCCGTGAGAAAAAGAACTGTTTGAATTAAGTCAACAAATAGAGGCGTATGGATGTTGCAGGATATGAGGCATATTCTTAGCCTAAAGAGAAACTTTATCTCTGTTGGGCAGTTAGATGATGATAGGTATATTCTATCATTTGGTTCTGGTAAGTGGATAACCAAGGGATCCATGGTGTTGGCTCAAGGTTTGAAAGAAGACACACTTTACATGACTACAATGAAGAAAGCTAACATTACAATTGTTGGTGCAAATGTGATGCTGATCTATGACATTGTCGACTTGGCCACATGAGCAAGAAATGGATGAATATTATGTGGTTTAAGGGTAAGCTACATGACTTGATGACATTTGACATTGGTATTTGTGAAGATTGTATGTTCAGAAAATAGTAAAGAGTTAGTTTCTCAAGAAGTGGTAGAACTCTATAGAAGCAGAAGTTAGAGATGGTACATAGTGACTTATGGAGACTGGCACCAATCACAGCTCTTGGTGGAGCACTATATTACATGACTTTCATGGATGACGCTATGGGAAAGTTATGGGTGTATTTACTGAAGTATAAATCAGAAGGTTTTGATGTCTTCAAGTAGTGGAAATGATGAGTAGAAACCGAGAATGGTTTGAGCGTGAAGTGTTTGAGGTCTGACAATAGTGGTGAGTATGAACCCGTGGAGTTCAAATAGTATTGTGCAAATAACAACATTATCATGGAGAAGACGCTAAAGGGAACCCCTCAATAGAACAAGGTTGCAAAATGTATGAACATCATTAAATGAAAGGTTAGAAGTATGGGACTGAAGTAAGGGTTACCGAAGATGTTTTGGGGGAACCCAGTAAATATTGCCATTTTCTTAAAGGAAAGAAGGCATTACATAGCAAATGGGTGTACATAATTAAAAAAGAAGCCGATGGAAGCAAGCGTTACAAAGAAAGACTAGTTGTGAGAGGTTTTCAACAAAAGGAGTGCATTGATTACACATATATATTTTCTCCTGTAGTGAAGTTGGAAACTGTTAGAATGATTCTGAGTGTAGTTGCGGTGGATTATATACTGCTAGAACAAATGGATATCAAGACGATGTTTCTTCATGGTGATTTTGAAGAAGACATCTACATGAAGCAACCAGAGGGATACTTGGCTTAAGGTAAATGTGAGCTTGTCTCTCCTTAAACAAGCTCCACGATGGTGGTACATGAAATTTGATGGTTTCATGCATGATATTTACTTTAGTAGATGCAATGTGAATCACTGCTACTATTTGAAGAGGTTCGACGATTCTTCATTATATTGCTATTATATGTTGATGATTTGTTGATCGCGGGTAATTGCGTTCAAAAGGTGAACAAGTTAAAGAAGCAATTATCTGAACGATTTTTAATGTAAGATCTTGGTGAGGAAAAGTAGATATTAGGATATGGATTATCATGAGACAAGGTGCAAGTTGTATGTTTCATAGGCTGAATATATTGGGAAGGTTCTTAAGATATTCAACATGGATGGTCCAAAGCTGGTGAGTACTCTATTGGGTAGACAATTTACAATTTACACTATCTAAGAAGGAGATAGTAGTGCTTGCGAGCATGTTGAAATGAAGAAGACTCCGTATGCGTCATCAGTTGGTAGTATGTATGCTATGGTGTGTACTATACTAAACATTGTACATGAAGTGGGAATTGTGAGTAGATATATGAGCAAAATTTGGGAACACAACACTAGGAACCAGTGTTCAGTGCATTCTGAGGTACTTGAGAGATACTAGAAACACGACATTGTGTTTTGAAGGTACAAGCACATACCTATGTGGCTATGATGTTAATGTTGATAGCTGATCTTAATGTGAAAAAGATTACTACGGGTATGTACTTAGATTTGATGGTACAACGATTTCTTAGGGATCCAAGTTGTAGAAGACTGTTGGCGCAAAGTCTTTCTGCTAGTCTTGATATTACTCCTTCATCAGACTCTCTCGCACCTTTTAGGCTACGGGAATAACTTTTGGTTCGATGAAAACCTGCACTTCAAGGAACAAGGTTACTCAATAACATTTTAATATGTAAATAAGCTAAGGAAAGGATACGGGGTGTTGCGATTCAACTTGACACAGAGTCAAGCTGCCTACATATCTCCATAAGAAAAGAGAATTAAGTCGGATGTAGTTCATAATTTATGGGAGCCCGCACGGGGTTGTATCTAATACACTGCCTGCTAGGTAGCATTTGAGCATGTGTAGATCATGTAGGCTTGTTGGACGAGCATCAAGGGTCTTTTTCTCGTGGGCGAGGTCCAATTGGCTTGATAGTCAACCCCGCAAGGGTAAATGTCTTATTAAGAGCTCTTTTTGGTAGCACAAGGGTGCTTTTTGTCATTGAACTTCTTAGAGGCTACGGATTTGGGCACCGAGGGATTTGTACTCTATGGTACTCAAACCACGAGCCACAGTTCATATTGTTGATGTGATTTTCATATTCATATTAGTTGACTTGCATTGGTTGACGTGCACCAGTTGACGTGCATTGGTTGACGCACACTAGTTGACATGCCAATGGAGGTTGGTCTACGTTGAAGTCGAACGTGCTAACTTTGATAAGTTCACATGGATTGGTTGACGTGCTTTTCTAGATAGAGAAAGTAGCAACCTAAAGCTCCTATTCATAGAGAAAGGGGAAGGCATTGAGGTGGTGGGACCCACCCCAAAGGTAACCACTAAGGGAGCACGTCGTTCGATCAACGTGCTCCCATTATGTTGATATGGCGACATAGTTGGCCGACGTGCCCTATTTTGAGGCATATGTGAATGCTAACGTGCCATTCTGAGCCACGTTAGCATTAGCCGACGTGGACATTATCTGGGCCACATCGCCAATGTTTTCCACCATGTCGAGCCTATCTGATGTGGTTTCGTTGATTTTTGACGACGTTAGTCGCTTGGACCTTGTCTTTGCATATTCGGTCCTGGATAAGTGTTGAAGTTATTTGCAATTTTTGAGGTAACAAAATTATGGCACACCATAAGTCCCCCAGTTTGAGATAGGCTCATTAAATTTAACGAGCTTGTTTCAAAATTTTGAGGTTAGCTATAATTGCCATGTTTATAAGTGAGTGCAAGAGTCTTACTAGCCTTTTTTGGTGCTTAATTTGGTATCTTCCAAGTGTTTTGGCACTCTTTGAATAACTTTTCAGGTTATTGCATGCCATTTATCTTTGTCGATAGAATGACTTGTATTTTATATATCCTCAACTATAGAGGAGATGCATTTGCTTCAAGAATAAGCGTTGAATTATGCATTGTGTGAAAATGCAACCAATAATGCTTGCTTTACGTGGATAGTAAGGTTCAACTTCTATCATGTATGGTCCCTTTTGTAAAGGAGAGGTTGGATAGATGAGTCATCTTGCTCGATTTAGTGTGACACCATGTTGATGTCTAGGCGTGATAGCCTAGAGTGTGAGGCATCCCCTGGCGTATCGAGGGCATGTAGATGAGTGGTTCACTCGATTTATCTTTAAGCAAAATAAAAGTATTATATATGAGAGCTTAAAATATGGGATATCCCTTTGTGAAGGGAATGTAAGTAGATGAGTACTTCACTCGATCTAGCTTATACACCAAGTTGGTGTATTAGGCGCAAAAGCCTAAAATTTGAGACATAAGTAGATGTGGTCTTTACTCGTAATGCTATTCACCCTTATTGAAATGTTAAAGGCTCTTAGCCTACTTTATCATGGTAGGGTTTATGATAACGGCCTAATTTATGGGATTTTCTCTTAATAGGCTCTTCACCTAGCGTGTTTTGGTAGGATTCACGATAATTGCCTACTTTACAGGATTCTCACTCAATAGGATCTTCACCTAGCGTGTTTTGGTAAGGCTTACGATAATTGCCTACTTTATGGAATTTTCACCCAATAGGGTCTTCACCTAGCGTGTTTTGGTAAGGCTTACGATAATTGTCTACTTTATGGGATTTTTACTCAATAGGCTCTTCATCTAGCGTGTTTTGGTAGGGCTTACAATTATTGCTTACTTTATGGGATTTTCACCCAATAGGCTCTTCACCTAGCATACAGTTTATATAGGCATAATTCCTAATTCACGAGCAAAGTACTCTTATGGGTTTTCCCCCTATATAGATTATGTAGGGATAAGGCCTACTAACGAGCATAGTGCTTGTAGGGTTCTTCTTGAACAAAGTATGTAGGCATATTGCCTACTTCACGAGCATAGGCTCGTAGGGCTCTTTGCCCTTGATAAAGTAGGCATATTACTTACTTCACGAGCATAGTCTCGTAGGGCTCTTCACCCTATATAAAATATGTTGGCATATTGCCTACTGCACAAACATAGGCTCGTAGAGCTCTTCACCATATATATAATATGTTTGCATATTGCATACTTCACGAGCAAAAGCTCATAGGGCACGTCGCCCTTGAATAAAGTATGTAGACATATTGACTACTGGGCTCTTCGCCCTTTAATAAAGTATGTAAGCATATTGACTACTTCACGAGCATAGACTGGTAGGGATCTTCGCCCTTAAATAAATATTATTGTGACTAATTCACAGCCATATGCTGGGTTTAGACACTTGGGTACGGCCAATGTTGCCGCGTGAGTAAAGTCACTACCATATGTTAGATTTAGGCACTTGGGTGCAACCAAGGCTTCGTCGTGGTATCACGTAAGTCACAACCATAAGTTGGGTTTAGGCATTTGGTGCAACCAACTCTTCACCGTGGCTTTACGTGAGTGAAGTAACAACCATATCTTGGGCTTAAGCACTTGGGTGCAACCAACACTTCGTCGTGGCTTTACGTGACTAAACTCACAACCATATGTTGGGTTTAGGCACTTGGGTGCAACCAACATACTCGTGGATTTACGTGACTAAAGTCACAACCATATGTTGAGTTTAGGCACTTGGGTGCAACCAACTCTTTATGGTTTTACACATTATTGAGTATAACCAGGGTCTAGGATGTTACGCACTCAAGAGCAACCATTCATTGGGTTTAGGCACCTATGTGTGACCAACGCTTCGTCGTGGCTTTACGTGACTAAAGCCAAAACCATATGCTGGGTTTAAACACTAGGGTGCAACCAACGCTTTGTTGTGGTTTTACGTGATTAAACTCATAACCGTATGATGGGTTTAGGCCCTTGAATGCAACCCACATCTTAGTGGCTTTACGTGACTAAAGTCACAACCCTATGTTGGGTTTAGGAACCGAGTGCAAGCAATGCCTCATGGTGGCATCACATGACTAAATTAACAACCATATGTTGGGTTTGGGCACTTGGGTGCAACCAACTTTTCATGTTTGTATGCATTCTTGAGTGCATCCAGGGTCTAGGATGTTACGAACTCAAGAGCAGCCATTCATTTGGTTTAGGCATTTAAGTGAGACCAACTCCTTGTCGTAGTTTTACGTGACTAAAATCACAACCATATGATGGGTATAGGCACATGGGTGCAACCAGGGTTTAAGATTTTACACACTCAAGAGAAACCATTCGTTTGGTTTAGTCACTTAAGTGAGACTAATGCTTCGTCGTGACTTTATATGATTAAAGTCACAACCATATGTTTAGATTTAGGCACTTGGGTGCAACCAATTATTCATGGTTTAACGCATCCTTGAGCGCAACCAGGATCTATGATGTTATGCACTCAAGAGCAATCATTTGTTTGGTTAAGGCACTTGGGTGCAACCAACTCTTCATGGTTTTACGCATTCTTGAGTGAAACCATGGTCTAAGATGCTACACACTCAAGAGTAACCATTTGTCTAGTTTAGGCACTTATGTGCAACCAACACTTCGTAGCTTTACCTAACCATAATCACAACCATAAGTTGAATTTAGGCACTTGGGTGCAACCAACTCTTCATGGCTTTACATGAATAAATAGATAACCATATGTTGGGTTTAGGCACTTGGTTGCAACCAACGCTTTCCCATGGTATTACGTGACCAAAGCCACCATCATATGTTTGGTTTAAGCACTTGGGTGCAACCAAATATTTATTACTTTACATGACTAACGTCACAACAATATGTTGGGTTTAGGCACTTGGTTGCAAGGATGTTACACACTTAAAGGCAACCGTTTGTTGGGTTTCATCACTTGGGTGCACCAACTCTTCCTGGTTTTACACATTCTTGAGTGAAACAAGGGTCTAGGATGTTACGCACTCAAGGTCAAACATTCATTGGGTTTAGGCACTTGGGTGCAACCAACTCTTGTGTAATTTTGCTACCAAATATGAAGTATTAGTGGTAGCCTTAGCTATAGGGTGCTACTCCTACCTTTTTTTCATAAAACAATGAGATGAACATTTTTGGCATTGTAAGTGGTATGGGTGCCACTGCTTTCTTTTGAGCATGAAATCATTAGGACATTTCATGGAGGATGTATGTCGAGTCATG
Organism: Linaria vulgaris; assembly: GCA_948329865.1. Taxonomy (NCBI): domain Eukaryota; kingdom Viridiplantae; phylum Streptophyta; class Magnoliopsida; order Lamiales; family Plantaginaceae; genus Linaria; species Linaria vulgaris. The sequence continues at coordinate 52,611,610 of OX415249.1, read as the reverse complement.
TTGACTCTATTTAGACGCGAATCCCCTAGTTTGAGCATATTGGGGGAGTTGGAACATTATGAGCTGAAGATGCGTTGCTAGTTGGTGATCAATCTCCTTGTGGGTTGAGGAGAGGGCCTAATCATTGCTTCAATAAGATTACATTTTTGATACCAAACTAAAGCATTTTGTATTGAATGCTTGGAGAGCTTGTATGATATCGTAGAATGTGATAAATGAGTTGTTCAAGCAGAACTTGGTGTTTATTGTCCCTTGCGCAACGCGTGTAGTGGTTCCCCACAAACGACGTCTCTGGCTTGGGGTGCTTTTGCTAGTCTCGAGATTACTCTATCACTATACAGACTCTCACACACCTTTTAGCCTATGAGAAGAGCTTTTCGTTCGATGGAAACCTGCACTTCAAGGAACAAGGTTAGGAAACAATAGTTTAATATGTAAATAAACTAAGGGAAGGATACAAGGTGTTGCAAATGAACTTGACATGGGGTTAAGATGCCTACATATCTCTCTAAGAAAAATGAGTCAAGTTGAACGTAGTTAATTATTTATGGGCGCTCGCACGAGGTTGTATCTGATATACTGTCTGCCAAGTAGCATTTGAGTGTGTATAGATCCTGTAGGCTTTTTGGACGATGCTCAAGGGCCTTTGTTTTGTGGGCGAGGTCCATGTGGCTTGATAGTCAACCTCGTAGGGGTGAATGTCTTATTTAGAGATCTTTTTAGTAGCACAAACGTGCTTTTAGTCACCGAGCTTCTTAAAGGATCGAGGTTCAGGCATTGAGTGATTTGTACTATGTGGTATTCAAATCATGAGCCAAAGCTCATATTGTTCATGTGCTTGTCATATTCATATTAGTTGATGTGCACTCGTTGATGACACTAGTTGATGTGCTTTGGTTGACGTGCTTTTTTGTTGGCGTGCACTGGTTGATGTTCCAAAGAAGGTTTGTTGACGAGAAAGTCGAACGTGCCAACTTGGAGGTTGCCGCTAATTTGTTGACATGCTTTTCTCGAGAGAGAAAACAGCAACCGTAGAGCTCCCAAAAGTCCAACCCCTCAAATGAAGAAGTAGGGGGTGTTTATAGAGCAATGGGAAGGCCTTAGGGTGGTGGGAGCCACCCCATGGGTCACCACCCAGGGAGCACATCGTTCATCCGACGTGCTCCGTCACCTCGTTGACAATTATGCCAACATGGCGGTAGAGTTAGCCGACATGCTCTCTTTTGTGGCACACGTAAATGCCGACTAATGTAAACCACATCGACCATTGGCTCATGTGCCTTTCTGAACCATGTCGGCTAATGTTGATATGTGCCTTATCCATGCCATATCAAGTTGGCCAGTGTGGCCTATTTTCCCCAGCATATCAGGCCTATTCGACATGGTTTCATTGCCTTTTGATGATGTCGGTTGATCGGTGTCTTACCATATTTAGGGCTAATCGGCCCTGGATAAGTGTTGATGCGTTTTTTGAGGTAACAAATTATGGTGTTATCTACTACCGAAGCTTAGTATGTAGCTGTAGTAGAGGCTAGCAAAGAAATGGTATGATGTAAAGGGTTATAAATGAACTAGGAAAAGGACATACGAATAGCATTCTCTATAGTGATAATCAAAGTGTTATTTTCTTAGTTAATAATCTGGCGTTTCATTTGAGACGAAGCATATTGAGTTGAAGTTTTGTTATATAAGGTATATCTTGGAGAAGAAGATCTTGTAGTTGTGAAGATTTGAGAAACTAAAAATAATGTTGATATGTTGACTAAGGTTGTGACTTTAGAGAAATTGGAGCTTTGTGTGGATTCAACTAGCCCTGGAATTTGGAGAAGTTCAAGGATTGACATTGTCAAACTGGTGGATTACTATGAGAAAGGATGATGTTTTAGGCGTTGAAGAGTGCGATAAAGGGTTCAGTTTCAAGAGGGAGATTGTTAGGTTTGTGGATCTTGAACAAGTGGAGAAGGAGCACAGGTTGTAGCTCGAATGCATAAAGTAGCGCTGGCCATGATGCTGGGGGCAGAGAGCAACTAATGCCACGCTGCACAGGGCAGTGGTTGCGCTGCTACGACAAAGAGAAGCATGGGCGCTGCTGTGGTAGTGAGAAGTGCAAGCTGCATTTTGCCAGCACACGCCGCCCTGCAATGCCATTTCCACTTGTGATCGAGGAGGCCGCGTTGGTTGAGGGTCTCGCCTTGAGGATAAGAAGGGTTCTATTTGATATATCATATGGTTTTCGAAAGTCCTAAGTCTTCAGCAACCAGTTTTATATGACGTTTTGAGCACTTTGTTTGTGCGGCCAACAAAGAGAGAAACACTTGTGAGATATGAGAGATATTGTGAGAGATTGTTCTAGATCTGTGAGAGACAAATGCTTATCATATTTATAACTCTAAATTGCTCATCACCATCATAGTGAAAATCCTGACTTGGAACGTGCCCAACTATAGTTATAAATGAGTTGGGTAAACAAAATGTATCTTGTGTGCTTTTATTATTTTATAATCGCTTTTTCATATTGTGAATTACTCCTTCTTGTTGTTATTGTCAAACGTCGACTGCACAACACTAGATAAAAGAGAGTAGTGTGCTAAGATCTCAAGAAATAGTACCTTGGAAACGAAGATGGAGGGATTCTTTAGGCAAACTGATGGGCTTAATGGGTCAAAAAATGGGTTGGGCCTACTGGGCTTGAGGCATCGATCATGGCACATCGACACTCTACGTCTCCTATGTGCATCGACCAACGTGCACCGATCATCGTACATCAACCATTGTCAATCGACATTGTGCATAGACTGTTGTACATCGACCATTGTGTATATACCTTTGTGCATCGACCGTCGTGCATCAACCATTGTGCATCAACACCGTCGTGACTTCTTTAAAGTACTCTATGTATCATTACCAAATTATGGTTCACCATCACTATAAAAGATAGAAGACAAAGATGCATCTACATGAGTTTCTTGAGTCCTAGTGAGAAAAGTTTTCCCTTTAGCGTACTTCCCTTATATGAGTTTTGGTGAGGAAAAAATGGTAGATGTGAATTTTGGTGTGAAAATGGTTTATAGCGAATCGTTGCAAATGTACTTTACATCATATACAGTTTATGGCCTAAAATGAAAAGATTTTTAATTGCGTTTTTGCAATAACAAATCAATTCTAGAAAGAAGAATAAGAAAATAGAAAACACACATATATTTTCAACAAAAGATTAAACAAAATTGTTCGAGGTCACACAGTTTTTGAGAAATCTTTCACGTAAAAGCACAATTGTTCAATTTAAATCTCAACTACGGAAAACCTGAAAATATAATTTGATGGTTTATATAATTAGATAGTTAATATTTAAAATTCAAATAATGCAGCAATTTACTGTGAATTAATTGAAGAGTTAGATTTTATTTTTTTTAAGATTAAATCTACACCATTCAATTTAATCTTGACGACTTAATAACTAGATTAATAAAATAGATTATTTAGATAGGTGAGACAAAGTGACACAAATCCACACCGTATGCACGCCATTTATACTTGTTGCGCTTTTCATGTGCACAGTAATGTGCTTATCTGCGACACTAATTGCATTTATGCTTGTTACATGCATAAAGGTTAGTTATTTTGCCAAAACAATAATTGTTGTTGTCACTTTCATTAGTTCTAGTTCTAGTTCTCTAATTTGGTTTTGTCAATTAAATAATATAAAAATTAGGACGTATTATTAAAAATGCCAATAAGTTTGCCCTTTTGATGAAAATGTCCAAAATAATTCCGGGCCTCCAAAATTCCCCGTAATTATATGTACTTTCTGTTAAAAATGCCCAATGACTCTTATTCGGACTATTTGTCCGACGTGGCTGCCAACGCGATAAAGCGCCCTTCCACGTGGAAAACACTACGCCATGTCACTATTTCTCATTCCAAAAAACGATTTTAAGTCAACTTCTTATCATATATTCCAACACTTAGAAAAAAATCACAAATTTCCCCAAATCAATTTGTTCATCAAAACCCCAATATCGAAACCTTGATCACCCAAAATATCAGAATCGACGATGAGCTCGCATTTGATGTGCACTTGTGGATGACCCGCCGTTGTGCGCTTGTCAATGATTGATGGAAACGCCGGTCGTAGGTTCCATGGGTATCGGAGATGGAGCATTGGTTGTGGGTTATTCATTTAGGAAGATCCACATATTTGTGCAAGGGCTAGGAAGGTTATACCGCCATGTCTTCTTCATTTTCACCACACCACACCACACCAAACACACTCCACTCCTCTTATAAACACAATCCCGGTAAGTTTTCTCTTTTCGTCTTATAATAATAATAATATTAAATTGTTAATTTAGTTTATTTAAGTTATTAGTTTAGTTTAGCATTTTTAATATATTAAATTATTAATTTAACTTATATAAATTGTTAGTTTAATTTATTTAAATTGTTAATTTAGTTTAACTTTTTTTATTTGTAAAATTGTTAATTTAGCTTCTTTAAATTATCAGTTTAGTTTTTATATGTATTATATTTATTGTTTTAATAACTTAGAATTTGAGATCTTTAGGAATCTCTAAAACTTAGAAATTGTGATCTTTAAGAATCTCTAAAACCTAGAAATTGAGATCTTTAGGAATCTCTAAAACTTAGAAATTGGGATCTTAGGAATCTCTAAAACTTAGAAATTATGATCTTTAGGAATCTATAAAACTTATATAACTTAGAAATGATGTCCTTAAAAAATTTATATAACTTAGAAATAATGTTATTTTTAGGAATCTATATAACATAGCCATGATCTAACTTAGATATTTTTACTTATTTCTTAGTACCTTGAAGCCAACATGTTAGACCCCACGCCCGCCGTGTGGCAGTGCCCCCCATCCGAAGGGGGTTAGAGGTAGTTTGGCCCCTCGTTTACGCATTCGGCGTTCTGGTACTCCAGCCCACGATAATGCTGAGGCCGAGCCTCACATTGATTATGAGTGTCGCGTGCCAGTCAAGCCACCTGTTTAGACCTGGAGTCGTGCGACGCACAGTGCATCTACGAAGTCCACTCCTCTACAACGATGGCGTTCATTTGGATCAAACGATTATCATGCTGTTAGATCGACATGATAGGTGCCTCGCACAATGACGAAAGCCTGACCTACTAGCCAGAGACCACCGAAGCAAGACTGAGCAGACTGACAGAGTCTCCAGGAGCCGGACCATCTATAGGAATGCAGATGCGTCCTGGTAGGGGACCCTCTAGAGGTGGTCTAGTAACCCAGGATTCGACCCGCTGCCCGCGCATTAGATTGAACACGCGGGGACTTTTTTGGACTCGTCTTCAATTTCTACAAAGATTACTCAGCTTATTAGGTCGTTCATGACCGACTTTTATCCTGCTTATAGGGATATCCCCGTGATGGTTAGAGGAGAGATGTGGATGAAGTTCACGGTGAGTTATTAATTATATAAGTATCTTATAAAATTATTATAAAGAAGTTATAAAACAAAATAATGAAACATCTTAAAAACTTAATCATTTGTAGACTATTTATGGGGTTCGTGAGAATGATTGCTGGAATGTGCATGATGCATACGAGAAGAAGGCGAAGAAGTGGTTTAAGGAGTTGATGAACTGCACGAAGAAGAGTTAATTTGCAAGGAAGGATGATCCAAAGTACGCTGGTCGGCCGAAGACATGGATGAATGATAGGTTGGAGAAGAAGGTGATTGTTCCTTGGACGAGCGAGCATCATATGGTGGTGTCCAATAGAGCACGGGAGAATATGAGAGCGGAAGAAACCCCTAAGGAGCGCCCGATTGCGCATCCCACTTATGCCTGTGGATCCATTGACTACATGGAGGCTCAATGTAGGATGGTATGCCATATTGAAATTTGTCGTATACGTGTAAATCTTGTCTTATATATGTGTAAGGTTTAATGTAATTTTATCGCAATATGTAAGCTTTGGCGTATCCAGATCGTGACACCCCTATTCGACACGACGAGACGTATCGTTTCAACCATACTCATATGGTGAGGGGGCGACGAGAAGGAAACACACAAAGGCGCGTTTGGTTGCATGAGTCCTACAGGACTATCTATGTAAGTACTATTTTATTAAATCTTTGTTATTTATCTTGTGAGTTTTATTAAATTCCCTATTATAATATTTTAACACTTTTTTTTAAATACTTACAGAGGGAGTACATGAGATTGATGTATGAGAGGTATCCTGATCAGGGTGATTGGACTGAGTAGATCTAGAGCTGTGGGGTGTGGCGACAGGTGGAGCGAAGAAGGGGAAGGCAGAGGGCTTGCCGATTGAGGCAAGTCCAGAGGGTTATGGTATAGAGTTCAGAAGTGAGCTAATTTTTAGGCGTGATGACACCCAGCACTTGCAGTCGCAGAACCAAGAGTTTCGGTTGAGTACTGATCAGAAGGTTGACGCCCTATTACAGCATATCCAAGCCTTGACTCAACACGTTACGTTGCTCAACTAGATACTCCTGCTCTAACATTTCCTACTAGATTTATGGCTAATGGTCGTTGCACTGGACCTCGTCATACCATGCCTCTTCCTCCGCTAACTAGCCCACAGAGCACCAGCTCCATTTGCACTGGGCTCGTCTACAACCCCTATGTATGCGCCAGATATGATTCAGACGATGATGATCTTGAGGATGTCGTGGAGCCTGAGGTACCATACAATGACGAGGATGATGTTGACGAGGCTGGGGGTAGTGGGACTGTTCCTTCTACGTATCGACTTGATGGTGATGATCTGGATGATTGATATGGACTATTTGTAGTATTGTTTTTTAAATCTAGACTTGAAGTGGACAATTAGTGTAATGTACTTAAGTTTTATTGCGTGCTCGTACTTTTGTTGTTATGTTCTTAATTTGAACTTAAGTTCTTGATGAGCTTGGAAAATACTCATCATTATCATACTTTTACACTTGTTTAATTGATTATTCTTAATAGTTTTGTGGTATTTTTATGTTTGTTTTCATGTTTAGTAGATTGAAATATGATTTGTCAATCAAGAACCGAAACTTCAACCGAAACTTCAAAAGTTTACCGACACCTGTGTAGATTGAGTTATGTTTGGTTCTTTATATCACTGGAAAGCCACAGATGTCTAGTTTCCAACGCAACAAGAGGTTTGTGATTCCCATATCTGGAGAGAAAGTTATGACCAAAACGGTGAAGTTGCGCAAAGCTAAAATGTACATACGTAACTCGCGCGCTCGATGACCGTCGTATCAAAATGGCTAATCAATGGTCTATATTCAGTCTTGCAAGCTTCCAAATGGAAGACTCTAGAGTGTCATGACTTTTGTGATCAATAATTCATCAATTATATGACTTTTGTGATCAATTAGATGACTTTTGTAACAAGTTTGGACCATTGGATCAAAACGAGATGAACGGTCGAGATGCCGTCTTATGCTTTTGCTTCAACTATAAATAGACCTCACATTTTCCATATTTCAACACACCAATCTTCTTCATTCGCTCTTCACTTAGTAGTCTTTCTATAGTAGTAGTATTCACTAGTAGTTTGTAATTTTGGAGGAGTAATTTGGAGTTTGTACGGGGGAGTCCACCGAAGGCTTTACGGAAGTAAAAATCTGTAACGATCTCTAAACTCTCTTTACTTTTCTCTCGTTACTTTATGATGTTATATTTATCTTATAGTCTTGTTCTATATTCCATTATGTGCTAAATTTACTTTGCTGGGATAGTGACGTAGCCTAATCACGATGATCTAACCTTTAATTAAAACGTATTGTTGCGATGTCAAAAATAGTTGGTGTATTTATTTGTGAATATAATGCTTCTAAAATTTTGGCCAACTTTTGGATGAACTAAGGATCGAATTGAAACCGAGAGGAGATTTTCGTGAAATAGCTTTGAAGTAAATACCGTGAATTCTCAATAGAATAGAAATATATCTATCGTTTTCACGTGGTTGATAAAATCACCACCGAACATACATGTGCACATCTTCGTAACTAGACTCATTTTCTAGTTGTAAAGCTGTAGAATTTATGTATAACTTGAGAAAGAGTACATAAAGCATAAATGGTGATAACCAACAACAATTTTGAACGTGAAACTCGTAATAATATGCTTAATTAAAAGTTAGATCAGACCAATGATGGTGAAATCATGGTTCCCAACTCTTCTCTTATTGTCTACACTTATTTATTGAAATACTCTTGTTATTTTATTGTCTCAACGCCATACTTTGTTAAAAGTTTTTACTGTAGTTAGTAAATTAATAATCTTTTCGTTTGAACAATCTGAAATCTGATTTCTCAAATAAAATTAGAGTTAATAAATTTTGGTAATTAATTATTTATTCCTCGTGGGATCGACAACCCTATCTTTCACTTTATCACTTGTTACGATTTCGTGCACTTGCGAATTTATCCACAACAAGTTTTTGGCGCCGTTGCTGGGGAATAAAATTAATCAATATCAATACCAGTTAACCCTATTGTTAATTTGAGATTATGTCTTATATGTGCTAATATTTTACTGTAGTAAAAAAAATTCACCTAGGTAAAAAAACGTTTGTTTGCTCGCTAGCTTTTTATTTTTTGTGACGATTAATAATTATCTTTTTACTATGGTAATTTTTTTTTACTATTGTTGTTTTTTTTTGTTTACTTTCAAAATTGAGAAAAATAAAAAATCAAAAAGAGTTACAAGGAGTAAGAACTCAACACTTTTACCTTTTGATCCTGAAATTGAAAAAACTTTACAAATATTGCGTAGGATAGAAAAGGATAAAAGCAAAATGAGTGGACTTATAGAAAATGAATCAAAAGCCTTGCGGTACTACGTTGTTCCAACAATCTCAGGTGCCAACACAAGCATCCAAAAGCCGTCAATTGCTGCAAATAATTTTGAAATTAAACCAGCAATTATTCAGATGATTCAAACATCGGTTCAATTTTGTGGACTCCCGAGTGAAGATCCTAATGCACATATAGCTAATTCTTTAGAAATATGTGATACTTTTAAACACAATGGAGTTTCAGAAGATGCTATCAAGTTGAGATTATTCCCATTCTCATTACGAGACAAGGCGAAGAACTGGCTCAATTCACTTCCTCAAGGTAGTATCACTTCCTGGGAAGAATTAACACAAAAATTTCTAGCTAAGTTCTTTCCCCCAGCTAAAATTAAATCACTCAGTTTGTGCAACACGACATGGAGAATTTGTACGAAGCATGAGAAAGGTACAAGGAAATGCTTAGGAAGTGTCCTCACCATGGACTTCCCAAATGGTTGCAAGTTCAAACATTCTACAATGGGTTGAGTGGAAACACTAGAACCTTAGTAGATGCAGCTACAGGAGGAGCTTTAATGACGAAAACCACAGAAGATGCCTATCAACTATTGGGGGAAATAGCGTCGAACAATTACCAGTGGCCTTCTGAACGAGAAAAAAGGCCGGTTGGTGTGCACGAGATATATGCTATCACATCATTAACAGCACAAGTCGCTACTCTCACCAAGCAACTGAGAACAATGAGGGTAAATGCCATTCAGTCCACATTAGCAACATGTGATTTTTGTGGAAACTCACAGTCAACTGCCAACTGCCATTTGGTAAGCAATTCTGAAAATTTTACTCACAATGAAGAAGCAAATTTTGTGTCAAATTTTAACAGGCCGCAGAATAATCCATATTCCAACACTTATAACCCTGGATGGAGGAACCACCCTAACCTCTCTTGGAGCAACAACCAGAACCATATCATGCCTCCTCCTGGATTTCCACTGCACCAAGAAAAGAAACCTTCCATGGAGGACATTGTCACTCAATTAGCCACTACCACAAACCAATTAGCCTCAAGAACTGACCAGTTCATCAATGAAACCAAGCAACAGTTCCAAAACCAAGGAGCATCCATCGGAAAATTAGAAGTACAAATGGGTCAACTTGCCACCACTCTAGCCGAAAGAGCACAAGGAGAATTGCCGAGCAACACAGAAACCAACCCTCGAGAACATGTGCAAGCAATTACACTCAAAACTGGAAAAGTGTTACCAGAACCTGTTGACTCACAAGCAGAGAAGTTTCATACACATGAACATGAACGTGAACCTGAGCTAAAGCACACTTCTGCCGACGCACGACCACCGAATGTGCAAGAAATTCCATTTCCACAAAGATTGAGGAAAACTAAACTGGATAAGCAATTTTCTAAATTTCTTGATATCTTTAAAAAATTGCACATTAACATTCTTTTTGCAGATGCTCTTGAACAGATGCCCAACTATGTTAAATTCATGAAAGAAATTTGATCAAATAAGAGAAAGATGGAAGAACATGAAACTGTATGCCTAACCGAGGACTGCAATGCCATTCTACAGAAGAAATTGCCACCAAAGCTCAAAGATCCAGGGAGTTTTACAATTCCTTGTGTAATTGGGAATTCACATTTTGAGAAAGCATTGTGTGACTTAGGTGCAAGCATTAACCTGATGCCTATTTCTGTGTACATGAAGTTAGAACTTGGAGAAGCCAAACCAACCACCGTGTCCCTTTAACTAGTAGACAGATCAATCAAGTATCCTAGAGGTATGGTTGAAGATGTATTGGTTAAAGTTGATAAGTTTATCTTCCCTGCAGATTTCATCGTCCTGGACATGGAAGAAGATCATGATATTCCAATCATTCTTGGTCGCCCATTCCTTGCAGCTGGGAGAACTCTAATTGATGTGCAAAAAGATGAACAAATCACCTTCAATGTCTTCAAAGCTATCAAATACCCATCAGAAGCTGATAGTTGTTTCAAAATTGACATTCTCGATAAGCTGGTTGAACAAGTATTCGACAAGAGCCACTTGGAGGATTTACTCGAGGTATGTCTAATAAAAGAAGAGATAGATTTTGATAATGATGATATTAAAAGATGTATTTTAGCCCTTGATGCAATACCGATTGATTACAAAGGAAAGGTTGAAGAGCTAGAGAAAGGTACGAACATCACAATCCCATCTATTATCAAGCCACCAACTCTAGATCTTAAACCAATTCCTTCCCATTTAAAGTATGCATTTTTGGGAAATAATTCAACTCTACCTGTTCTCATCTCATCGTCATTGACTAATGTTGAAACAAATAAGTTGTTGCGAGTTCTAAGAGATCATAAAACCGCCTTAGGTTGGTCCATTGCTGATATCAAAGGCATCAGTCCTTCGACTTGCATGCACAAAATACTAATGGAGGAGAACTACAAGCCAACTGTCGAACATCAACGCCGTCTGAATCCCAATATGAAGGAAGTGGTAAAGGATGAAGTATTAAAACTTCGATGCTGGAATTGTTTACCCAATTTTGGATAGCTCATGGGTGAGTCCAATACATGTTGTGCCCAAGAAAAGATGAATGACTGTAGTGAAGAATGACCACAATGAAGATATTCCCACAAGAACAAACACTGGATGGAGGCTGTGCATTGACTATCGAAAACTAACCCGCAAAGATCATTTTCCTTTACCGTTCATTGATCAAATTGTGGATCAACTTGCAGGTCACCCTTATTACTGTTTTCTTGATGGTTATTCTGGATATAATCAAATACCCATTGTACCTGAGGATCAAGAGAAAACAACTTTCACTTGCCCATATGGTACATTTGCATTTAGAAGAATGCCTTTTGGTCTTTGTAATGCCCTGCTACTTTTCATAGGTGCATGATGTCTATTTTTTCTGACATGGTGGAAAAATTCATTGAGGTTTTCATGGACGATTTTTCTGTCTTTGGTATGTCATTTGATGACTGTTTGACTAACTTATCTTTAGTCTTGAAGAGATGTGAAGAAACAAACTTGATCTTGAACTGGGAAAAGTGTCACTTCATGGTACAAGAAGGAATTGTCCTAGGACATCATATATCTGCCAGAGGCATTCAAGTTGATCGAGCCAAGATTGAGGTAATTGGAAAACTTCCACCTCCTACATCAGTAAAAGGTATTCGTAGTTTTCTTGGACATGCATGATTTTACAGGCCTTTCATCAAAGATTTTTCTCAAGTAACAAAACCTTTGTGCAACTTGTTGGCAAAGGAATCCACTTTCACATTTGATGAAGAATGTCACAAAGCCTTCAACTTGCTGAAAAAGAAGCTAACAGAAGCACCAGTAATTTCCACCCCCGATTGGAATCTTCCATTCGAACTGATGTGCGATGCAAGTGATTATGCTATTGGAGTAGTGATGGGCCAAAGAAAGAACAAAGTCTTACATGTGATCTATTATGCCAATCGAACTCTAAGTGACACTCAAATGAATTATGCAACAATAGAGAAGGAGTTATTAGCAATTGTTTTTGCATTTGATAAATTTCGTTCATATTTGATTGGTTCTAAAGTTATTGTGTACACAGATTATTCAACAATCAAGTACTTGCTTTCAAAGAAAGATGCAAAACCAAGGTTGATTCGATGTATCCTACTTCTTCAAGAATTTGACGTGGAATTCCGTGACAAAAAGGGTTCAGAAAATGTTGCTGCAGATCATCTATCACGATTGAAAGTTAAAGAATCACCTGAACTTCAACCAATTAATGAAGAATTCCCTGATGAGGGGCTATACGCTATGCAAACAACCAATACTCCATAGTACGCTGATATTGTTAATTACCTTGCATGCAATATTATTCCATCTGAATTAACTTACCAGCAGAAGAAAAAATTCTTTTCCGAAGTCAAACATTTTTTGTGGGATGATCCATACCTCTACAAGCACCGTCATGATCAACTTTTAAGAAGATGTGTTCCAGAAGAAGAAATTGCTGAGGTATTACAACACTGTCATTCTTCAGAATATGGAGGACATTTTGGTGGAACGAAACTGCAGCGAAGGTGCTTCAGTGTGGACTTTATTGGCCAACTTTGTTTAAAGATACTCATGTTTTTGTTAGTTCGTGTGATCGATGTCAAAGGACAAGAAATATTTCAAGACGTAACTTGAATAATATTCTTGAAGTTGAATTATTTGATGTTTGGGGCATTGACTTCAGGGGACCATTTTCTTCGTCATACAACAACAAATACATTTTGGTAGCAGTTGACTATGTCTCAAAGTGGGTGGAAGCCATTGCTTTACCAACTAACGATGCCAAGGTGGTGATCAATTTTCTTCGAAAATACATATTCACCCGATATGGCACACCCAGGGCAATCATCAGTGATGGAGGTAAACACTTCCTTAACCGCTACTTTGAATCTTTATTAGCTAAATATGGAGTACGACACAAAGTTGCAGCTGCTTATCATCCGCAAACCAGTGGCCAAGTGGAAATCTCAAACAGGGAAATAAAGCGAATATTGGAGAAAACAATGAATTCTTCAAGAAAAGATTGGTCCAAAAAGCTTGATGATGCACTTTGGGCTTATCGCACTGCTTACAAAACTCCAATTGGTATGTCACCATATCGTTTGGTTTTTGGAAAAGCTTGTCACTTGCCGGTCGAATTTGAACACAAAGCTTATTGGGCTGTGAAAAGGCTGAACATGGATATGAAACTGGCTGGAGAAAAGAGAATGCTACAACTCAATGCTTTGGAAGAATTCAGAAATGAAGCTTATGAAAATGCCAAAATATACAAAGAGAGAACAAAGCGATGGCATGACAAATGCATTCTACAACGTGATTTTGAGCCTGATCAACAAGTACTTTTGTATAACTCACGTCTTCGACTTTTTCCTGGAAAGTTGAAATCAAGATGGTCTGGCCCATTTACAATCACGAAAGTCTTTCCATATGGAGCTGTTGAAATTCAAAACAATGACAAGAAAGCATTCAAAGTTAACGAGCAAAGACTGAAGCACCACATTGTAGGCGAGTTTGAGAGACAGAAAACATCCATGACTCTACATAATCCCACTTGAAGTCATTACTAGAAGTCAAGCCGAGGACTATAAATCAGGCACTGTTTAAGAGACAATCCATATTAGTTCTTTCTTTTTATTGTTATTTTCAGTTGTATTGTATATATATTTTTTTTTCCTTTTATGTTCTTTACAGTTACATGGAAGCAGCTAGCGGAGTCTTGGGAATCTGACGTTAAAAGACCCTGTTTGCCTATTTTTAAGAAAATTGGATGGGAAACCAATCCTCGACTCATAGAAGGCGTTTATGCCGTTTCTGGACGTAAAACCAGAGGAAGATGTGAGCTACAATCACAACTACTATTTTCTATTAGGCGCCATTGTTTTTATTATTGTTTATATTGGTTTCTTTGGTTTTAGACATTAGGGGCAATGTCTCATCTAAGTTTTGGGGATATTTTTGATTGTGATGGCTTCTATTGTCTTTATATTGGTTAAAAAAAAACTACTTTACTTCACATAATTGTCCAGATTATGGATTAATGATGAGAAATTTGATACTTATGGTGATTTATGTGATGATGATGAGCATGATATACTATGTGAACAACGTCTCGTTTAATCTATGTTTGAGCATGCCTATCTTCATATACACTTTTCATACATTGATTTGCATTGGTGGTTGAGCATACTTGGAGAACGATTATTGAGATAAGTAAACTAAGGGAGATATACCCGAGCCTTATAAATAATTGATCACCTCTTGAAGTAAAATCGTTGATGATGATTCACTACAGAAATGATTTAGGCCATTTTTTCTTTAACACGTTTGAGCCTTTCAAGCCATACCCTTCACAAATAAAATAATCACCAGAACCCCTCTGAGCCTTTCATTAAAGCTTTTTTTATGAGCCCATTTACCTATCCCGTGTAGCCACAAACAGTTATCCTACCATTCTAAAGACGATTTGCATTCATGAACTTGAAATGGAAGGAAATAAGTGGAAAAACAAATGTTAAAAAAAAAGAAGAGAAATATGAAGATCACCCCTCTGGTACATATGAATAAGTTTGGGGGAAATATGAAGGAAAGGAAAAAGAAAAAAGAAGAAGAAAGAAATGAGGGATATGAAATGTTGTGAAGAAAGAAAAGGAGAAAGAACCGAAGTGCAAGAGATTTCTGAATGTAATATCTTACGTCTCTAACTCTGCTTTTACTTATTCTTCAGTGAGCCCATACCGGAACCTAATGTTACAAGCTGAAAAACTCCTATTGATCTGTAGTGAATCTTATTCAGATTAGCAGAGAGATAGTGTGAAAGTTATACATATGGAGTTAGGATGATTAACTTTGGTGAACTTATCCAAGTAAACTCAATAATCATTGCATTTATTGTTCACACGTTGCACATGGAGATTTGTTTGTGAAAACTTGATTAACCGCCAGGTTGCGAGTGTGTCATTGCTCTAATTCTTCTCATCAAACAGTAAATAAACTCTCAAAATTGATCCATGATTTAAATGATAATGTGAAATAATTTTTTATTCTGTCTTTGTTTATTTTTTTTTAGTCTAGAACGTTGCGTTGTTTGCTTTAAGCATTTTGCTCGAGGACAAGCAAATGAACAAGTTTGGGGGTGTGATGAGCTTGGGAAATACTTATTATTATCATACTTTTACACTTGTTTACTTGATTATTCTTGATAGTTTTGTGGTATTTTTATGTTTGTTTTCATGTTTAGTAGGTTGAAATATGATTTGTTAATCAAGAATCGAAACTTCAAAAGTTCACCGATACCTGTGTAGATTGAGTTATGTTTGGTTCTTTATATCACTGGAAAGCCACATATGTCTAGTTTCCAACGCCACAAGCGGTTTGTGAGTCCGACATCTGGAGAGAAAGTTATGACCAAAACGGTGAAGTTGCACAAAGCTGAAATGTACATACGCAACTCGCGCGCTCGATGACCGTCAGATCAAAATGGCTAATCAATGGTCTATATTTAGTCCTGCAAGCTTCCAAATGGAAGACTCTAGAGTGTCATGACTTTTGTGATCAATAATTCATCAATTAGATGACTTTTGTGATCAATTAGATGACTTTTGTGACAACTTTGGACCATTGGATCAAAACGAGATGAACAGTCGAGATGTCGTCTTATGCTTTTGCTTCAACTATAAATAGACCTCACATTTTCCATATTTCAACACACCAATCTTCTTCATTCTCTCTTCACTTAATGGTCTTTCTATAGTAGTAGTATTCACTAGTAGTTTGTAATTTTGGAGGAGTAATTTGGAGTTTGTACGGGGGAGTCCACCGGAGGCTTTACGGAAGTAAAAATCTGTAACGATCTCTAAACTCTCTTTACTTTTCTCTCGTTACTTTATGATGTTATATTTATCTTATAGTCTTGTTCTATATTCCATTATGTGCTAAATACTCTTGTTATTTTATTGTCTCAACGCCATACTTTGTTAAAAGTTTTTACTGTAGTTAGTAAATTAATAATCTTTTCGTTTGAACAATCTGAAATCTGATTTCTCAAATAAAATTAGAGTTAATAAATTTTGGTAATTAATTATTTATTCCTCGTGGGATCGACAACCCTATCTTTCACTTTATCACTTGTTACGATTTCGTGCACTTGCGAATTTATCCACAACAGTTCTTAATGTGTAATGTAGTTAATTAGTATTATGTTTTATTATTGAAAGTATGTATTATTAATATAATTGTGTTATGCTATTTGTGTATTGCAATCGTGTACTTTGTTTGTTTTAATTGCACAACAAAACTTTAAATTAGTAAAATAACTGCCATACAATAAAAGAAACTAATTATTACTATGTATTCTCCCTCGTCCAATACACACTATCATCTGAGGCATCTTCGTCATACTCTACATCGCTATCAACCCCATTCTCCCACCTTCGATAATTCGCCAGCCCCCAATTGGGCATTCATTTCAAATGAGCTAAGATCTACAAATAGATTCAACCTTACTGATTCGTTCTCTTGTAACACTTGATCTGACATTCTCGTTTGATCATCACTTTCAGCAACCAATGATGACATATCTATTATGTGCCTAGTCGGAATAATGGATACACATAACCATCCTTTATGGCCGAGGCGGCCATTCGTGAGCTTAGGGTATGGGGCGAAGTTTGCCTGTAGAGACTGATTTGCCAAAAGAAAAAATGGCTCGTTGGTGGCGAGGGAACGCCGTGGGTTAATATCAACCACATTATACGTCTCATGAAATTCCGTCCCTCTGTGAATGTCATACCACATACATTTGAATAACACAATGTATAGTGGTTTTGTTCGTCCCCATTATTCCACTTCAATGATTTCTTTCAACGTCATGTAGAAGTTAGTGGCGTCGGATCCTCCCATGTCTACCTTGCCATACACCCCGCTACAATCACTCTTCTTTGGGCCCAAAAGCTTATCTATGTGGAATTTAAACTCGTTCACAATGTATCCATCGTACGTCATCACTGTATTGACAGGACTAATAATCAGCGGATCTACTCGGCCGTCTCTCTCGTAGTGGACGCTGTAATATGTTTGTTTGAACCATGCCACATACTTTGTGTTTCTCTTTGTTTGCACCTCCATGGGACTAAGGCCACCACACTCCTCTTCTATAAACAATATGTGACCATAAGATGAATGAAAGTTAGTACTAAACAATAATTTCAAGCTTTTGTCTATAACTAAAGTAGTTGTGACGTATAAACATTGACTTACGTGAGCCATCCATCCAACTCTTGACAATTAAGGAGTGTATAAAGTTTAATTCGGTCCCACTCTTCAGACGTCAACTGTCTCTTATTGTTCAATTCTCCCAAAGGCACACCCTTTTTGTGAAATATTAAAAGCCCATCATCCCACTCCTTACATTCTAGCGGCTCGTTCCTGTTAAGGCGGTTATATTTGGTCTGAACGGAGATATCTATATACTGAGAACACGATTTGGCAAGCTCTAAAAGTAGGTAAGAATTGGCTATGCTTCCCTTGACCCTCGCTTTATTCAACACTGTGTTCTTAATATCGTACATACACCTAATTCAAAGAAACCGTTAGTAAGAGAAAGAAACAATAAACTCGAAACAATAATGTGTTTAAAAATTTACAATTGTACCTCTCGAATGGATACATCCATCTATAATGGACCGGACCTCCAACTCGAGCCTCATACGGTAAGTGAACTTCCAAATACTCCATAGAATCAAAAAAGGATGGGAAAATATCTTCTCTAGTTTGCACATTGTAACCACAATTGATTCCTCAAGTCTCCGCATATCTGTGGCCGAGACCTCTGAAGCGTAAATATCCTTAAAGAATAGACTAATCTCACCACGCACCCCAAATGTCTGGAGGCAGGAATTTGCGTTAGGCACTCAATATCAATCTCTGTATGAAGACGTGACAATCATAGCTCTTCATACCGTACAATCCCCCTTGCTGCATTTGCATGCATCGACCTAAGTTCGAGGCATACCCGTCAGAAAACTACAGACCGCCCAAGCACTCAAGAACCTTAATATTTTGCTCCCTCGTATGACAATAGCTTGCCCTTGGCTTATTAACGTCCTTACCTCTGTTAATTGGTTCTAGAAAAAGGTTTTTACCATCGGTCAAAGAGCTTCAAATCTACCCTAGACTTGATGTTGTCCTTAGTCTTAGCTTTGTCCATCACTGTGTTGATGATGTTGTCAAAAACGTTCTTCTCACAGTGTATGACGTCTAGGTTGTGCCGGATCAAGTTTGTTGTCCAGTAAGGTAGTTCCCAAAAGATGCTCTTTCGACACCAATTATGACTGATGCCAAACCCAAGGATCTTTCTTGTGTTCAGTCCAAAACGCACCGGCTGGAGTCTATCCACAATTGCCCTCATTTGATCACTATTTTCCCTTTGAATAGGTTCTTCATGTGACTCTTGACCTTTGACCCTTTATTGTCATCCCTCCATCTATGAAGTATTGGCGGAAATCATCGTGACAATCAAAGAACTATGGCTTTCCACCATTCTACAACGTAAAGGATTTCGTGTCCCCTATACAATAAGGACACGATAACTTTTCATGAGTACCCCACTGGGACAACATTCCATATGCTAGGAAATCGGTGATCATCCACATCAGGGTCGCTCGTAATTGAAAGTTATCCTTTCTATAGCTGTCAAACATGCACATACCATTACTATATACAACATTTAGCTCATCAATCAATGGTCTCAACATTACATCGAAGTTCTTCCCGGGACTCTGTGGACTGGATATGATGAGGGTAAAAAATATGAACTTTGGCCTCATGCAGAGATCAAGTGGGAGGTTATATGGAGTGACAAACACATGCCAACACGAGTAATTCTTTCCAGATTGTCCAAAAGGTGAGAATCCATCCGTACACAAGCCGAGTCGTACATTCCTTGGATCTGCTGCAAAATCTAAGTGCGACATATCTTACAAAGTGGCACCATGCCTCGCTTGCAGCTGGGTGAATCATTCGACCAGTTGACTCGCAAAACCTTAAATGCCAACTCATATGCTTTGCAGTGCCTATAGTTTAGTACATCCTCTGAAGAAGTGGACCTAGTGGGAAGTACCACAATTTCTTCCTCGCGACCCTCAATTTCCTACCTTGCTTGTATCTATCCTCCTTGAATATTGGGCTTGATATGTAGTCTGCACTCGCGTAGATGTCGTAGTACAAGAAACAGTGATTTGTACACACATCGATCGAAGATGATAACGGATTACGTTTCGATGGAAAAACTTTAAATTGTTGCATTTCAGGCACGGACACCTAATACGATTGTTTAGATCTAAGTAGTCCTTTTGTTGCGAAGCGTATTCTAGGAACGTACGAATCCCAACAACAAAATTATCGTGCAGATAACCATTGCTATCATATGTATCGTACATCCAAGATCTATCGGTGCGGTAATCCATAGTTTATCTAAATTGTAAAGAAAAAGCAACTAATTACAATTTATACTACTAAACAAGTTACAATTTTAAACATGATATACATGGTACATATCATAAGCAACTTAGTAAAATATAAACTTACTTGTTGAAGCGTATTGAAGCCAAGAATGTTGTGTCCACCACGACTCTTCTCGTTGTGTATATGACAATTTCTAGTATCAACATCATAAATAAAAAAGTTAACATTTATTACAACAAAATATTGAAAAAACAAAATAAATAAGCTTTGATAAAGAACCAATCGTGGGTACCTTAGCCAGAGGTGAAATAATGCAATGAATTCTCAAAGTGCATGAGGTAAAAAGCCATTTTGCTACCGCCTAATGGTTGCAAAATACAACGACAAGATGGTTTTGCGACTGCCAGGCGATCGCTAAAAAGAATAGGCATTACGATTTGCGACCGCCTACTTCTAGCCATTACACATTGCAACCGCCTGACCTTTGCAAAAGACACTTTGCAACCGCCTGGTGGTTGCAATAGTTCGAGAATTGTGATGGTCCAACGATTGCTAGTAATATTCATGTTTGAAATTTACGCATCTCTCATGGTAATTAAAGGCGTGTTGTTTGTATTATTGTTAATTACAACAATAATAGCTACTAAGAAGTTAAATTAATGAAATCAAAGATCTCATTACACATACAAGCATCATTTATATGAGACAGTGCATAATAATAACACTTCTAATGACTAATTACAATATGATGACAATATACGTAATGTCTTCATATATTTATATATAGATAATGCTTTAGATGGTCTACTAACATATCATAATAACATCTATACTTGTAAAGCACAATCATATGAGGTGCTTATATAACTACTACGTATGATTATTAGTTATATAGAACATATATAATAATTAATATAGTTCAATCATTAATAACTTGATTAATCATATAAAATCTAATATTAGAATTACTCAAGTACTAGTGTACTAAGTATATGGTACATCAACTCACATGATTAGTTATAAAGAAAAACATGAACGCATCAACTTTAAACCCTAAACCCTAAAAGGCATTTGCAACCGCCAAGCGCTTGCAAAAACTATTGCAATCGCCAAGCCGTTGCAAACAGAAGTTTACGACGGCCAGGCGGTCGCAAGCTATGTGGTGGCAAATTCAAAATTTTTGAAATTTTGAATTTTTTGTGACTGCCAAGCGGTCGCTGAAAGCCCTAGAATTGGCAGGATTTTCAAATTTTGGCGAAAATTCAAATATTGCACCCTAAACACTATATATACCCAATATTCTTCCACAATTATTTTTAATACAACACATTATACTCATCAAAAAACACCCAACACTTTCATTTCATTTTTTTTACCAAACAATCACTATATTTTTTCTCGAAACAACATTTTTCCAAAACTTTCAAACTTTTTTCATATCCATTTTTTTTACTCTTTTACTTTTTCTTCATTTCTTTTTTCCTTCTTTTATTTTTCTGTCTACTTTATTACAAAATTTCTCTATCGCCTTTATTTACCAACAATTTCCTACTTTCTAACACTTTTTATAACTTTTTATCATTTCTTCTATTTTTTATTTTAAGTAGATTTCTTTCTTTATCCAGCATCACAAACAATAATATTCCGGTAATTTCACAAATTACCGAAATATTATTATTTTCTTTTTTAATTCTGATAATGTCATTTGCAACCGCCCGACGGATGCAAAAGACATGAATATTATTTGTAACCGCCGGACGGTTGCAAAAGACATGCATATCATCTACAACCGCATGACGGTTGCAAATAGCATGAATGTTATTTGCAACCGCTAAGCGTTTGCAATTGGCATAAAGCTCATTTTCAACGGTCCAACGGCTGCAATTGCGTAAAGTTTATTTGCAGCCGCTCAAATGTTGCAAATAACGTAAGAGGCAATGGCAATCGCCAGGCGGTTGCAATGTCTTACAAATTTGCAACCGTCAGGCGGTCGCAAGATGCAACTGCCAGGCCGTCACAAAAGCCCCTTTGTAACCGCCCAACAGTCGCAAGTTTTTAGCGATGGAAGTATCTGCGACTGCTTTCAAGCGGTCGCAAAAGTGCTTTCTGCGACCGCTTTTGGGTCACTTGCAACCGTCCGGGCGATCGCAAATGACCTTATTTTCTTGTAGTGTATATAAATCAACATTAGAGCCTTACGTATATCTCTGTCAAACAATTTTGATCACACATGGATGATTAAATTACATATTTTTTGGTTAATCTTTAAGAATTTATGAATATTCGGTCGCAAATAACCTTGTTTTCTTGTAGTGTATATAGATCAACATTAGAACCTCACTTATATCTCTGTCAAACAATTTTAATCATACCGGGCTGATTAAATTACATATTTTTTGGTCGATAGTTAAGAATTTTGTGAATATCTCAAATCCATTAATTACATGTTCTTCAAAGAGTCAACACGCTAATTCTTGCCATTATTTTATATTATCAATTTCCAAGTACCTGAGATAAATACATATTTTTGTCCCACTTGAGGTTGTCAATGCATGTGTCGCTAATTTTTATAATGATGTCACATTTATTTTTAACCAAATAAGAACTTAAAGTATTTGTGACACATTGCAAGTATTAGGGTTGACCATTTACTGAACTACTGCCGAGCACGTTATACATTAGGGACAAGTTTCTTGGGAGGTGATGAAGTGCGACTAAAAAAGGTCAAGAGAAAATTGGCGACACGTTTACTAATTTATAGCCTTTCGTTTAGATGACTTTAAAATTTTAAAATCATGGATTGATCTAAAATAAAACATACGTAGTACTGTAGTAGAGCATTTAGAATTGAGTTCTTATATAATATAGGTAATCCAGCAAATATTGGTTCAAATATAATTTTGGTTCCAACTATTGACCAATCGACTACAAAGCTTGCACAAAAGAAGTTGCACATTTCAAGAATCGTACAATATGAAATAAATATTGATACGAGGTAGTAAATGATTATGTCTCACAGTCTCACTTAACTTGCGTAACGAAGTTGACTTGCAATCCATGCGGGTGTATACAGTGGTCAAATTATAAACATTCTCGTAGGGTCTTCAGCTCACAAATGCATAGATTAATTACTTTAGGTTTTAGATTGTAAATTGATTGCAACAATATTAGATTATGGTTTATGTACAGTGTAAAATCAATAGTGAGGCGAATGGCAATTTGTGACCAAACGTCCGTCATCTCGCAACCCTCAACCTCGAGTTTTTCTGCAAGTCCAGAGCCCCCATTGCCCCAAATAGCTCTCCTAACGGCCTACAAAAAATGCCTAAACCTGCTCCCCCTCTCACGATGCCATCGGGACATCAAAGCTCTTTCTGAATCTCAGAACCCACAAATACAACCTCACCCCTCCCCATGGTGACGGCGACTGCGACGGGATCCCAAAGCCACTTCCAAAATCCAATTATGAGCCCGTACGGACCCAAAAATGCCGTCATGTCAACAACTTGCCACGCGACACCACGTCACCAGTGGCAGGGCCGCAAGCAGATGCATGTCGCTCGGGGGTGACTAGTGTAACGCTGACATAGCGGTCTTATCCGCCACAATAACAGCGGATCCCCGTGTGGCGCCACGACAAGGTTGGAGGGACAAGCGGCGATCCTGTGGTGCCCCGACAAGTTGGAGGGACAAGTGGCGGATAGGATCGCCACTTGTCCACAAGTGACGATCCTTTTTAGGTGACACGCTCAGGTGGCACATGGCCAAAAAAATGACACGTGACGGGCATGCTCGCCATGCATCCTTCAGGGCTGCCACGTGTCCCCATGGGCCTCACCCACCCACCCACCTACTCCTCATCCCCCACTTCCCACCCACCCAACGCTCACCCACCCCCACCAATTACCCCCACCCCTGACCCCTACCACCATCACCATCACCCCCACCTCCCCTTACCCCCGCCCCTTCTGCTATATGGCACCTCGCTACCCACCACCGCCACCTCCCCTCTTTTCGTGACCGTGTCCTCGCCAACCTCTCCCGTTTGTCAGCTCAATGAAAACCTCAGAACCCTGGTCGCACAAAAATCCCCCAAGGGCCGACAAGACCATCAAGGAGATCCTGCTTCTTGAAGAATTGCTCGCTCAGGCAGCAACATGCCTAGTGTTTCGATACCACATTCCCAACAAGATATAGGCCACGATCCTACGAGGAATCCTGATGGACAGCTGACCCCTAGCTGACATCGCGATCCACCACTTCCCTCTCACTCTGTCGTAGAGGGATGTCGCGATCAAAGCCTCCTTCATTTTGTACCACCACCACAAGATCATATTACACGTACCTCAGAATTATCGTAGTGGCCAAATATAGGTTTATACTCGTGACCACTACCTCCACTACACAGTACCTGCCGTGCATCGTGAGATGAGAAAGTGGGCCGCTGAGCCAACCACTTTTTTATCCCAGTCAACGACTCAGGATTGAGAAGCGCTCCTTCCCAATCGTTACCAATTCGAATCATATGTTGAATATTAAGGGCGCCAACCGACCAGAGTTCTTGCCGTGCACCTGTGCGCTTATTGGACATTATAAACCGACTATGCTGATACTACTTGAGACCCGTTGTAGACATAACCGCTCCCTAAACGTCATTGGAAAACTTTCGTTCGAAGGTCATACTTTGGGCCATCCTCTTGGCTACTCTAGCGATATTTGGGTCCTATCTCACATGCATCAAATTACACTTTAGACCCTCACCTCCAATTCACGGTCCATACACATGGAGGTGATCTTTCACACGGATCAGACCCTCTGCCTAAGTTCTATCTACAACCCTCCACAGCCAGCCCTATAAGACCAAATATGGGAATCACTTAAGTCATATGCTAATACAGTTACATCGCCTTGGTTACTTGTGGGACACTTTAATGTTATCATACAAGCTTTTGATAAACATGGGGGGCGCCCAAAAACATGGTCCTCTATGACCCGATTTTGTTCTTGCATTGAAATCTGTGGCCTATTTAAAATTTTTCTCTCCTCGCATTTGTTCACCTGGACGAACACTGTATGGGCCAATCATTTACCTGTGAACATTTGGACCATTTTTCACTAACCTTTCTTGGGTTAAATAGTTCCCCTCAGCCCAAGTTTGCCACTTGGCATCCCATACTTCTGATCACTCCCCCATTCTCGTAGCCCTTATTTCTATGGAACTCTTAATGGCCATGCCTTTTCGTTATGAGATGGCCTGGGATCTTCATCCTACTTTTCCGACAATAGTGTATAGGATCTGGGACGACACGGAAGGCCTTACACTGCCATTTGCCACCATTTGTCACTGATTTGCAGTAGTTGTCGGTATTGAAAGTGCACGCACTACGGTTACCTTGATTCACTAATTATTTCTCTTCAATCACAACTTACCGATATTCTGCCTTAATTTATTTCCAACCCGCTTCCGCAAACCTTCATCGCAGAATGCTCTATTCGCGAAACCATCGCTTGTTGGCTAGCACAAAAAGAACACTTCTGGGCCCAGTGGTCCCAAGAGCGCCTGATTGCTAATGGGGACAACACAAAGTTCTATCATGCTTACGCCTCCCACCGTCGCCTGATGAACATAATCCAGGGGATCTGCACGCCTGATGAGACCTGTGCCCGTAGTACGAGAGCCATTGTTGCTGAATTATGCAATTTATTTCATTCCACTAGTCCCAACCCCCCTGGCCCCGACCAATTCCACATCATACCTTTATTTCCCCCTCGGTGAGGAATTCCACTTCACTCTCCTCCATTACGTGGATGAGGAAGAAATCCATGTAACAGCCTTCGGCATAGATGCCACAAAAGCCCCTAGCCCCATATTGTGACCATGGGGCCACCTCTACCACCGATACTGGACCCATCTTATGCCCCATATTGTGACCATGGTCAATGACTCCTGCCTCCCCCATCACTTTTGACCAATTAGCCTTTGTAACTTCAGCTACAAAATCATCTCCAAGTTGTTGGTCACTCGCCTTAGGTCCGCTATGTACTCTCTAATCTCCTCCTCCCAAAATGTCTTTATTCCTCACCGCTCCATTACGGACAACGTTCTTATAGCCCATGAGTTGATTCACGTTATCAACAACCACCACAATGGTTGCAAGGGGCTTCTCGCCATTAAAATTGATATGGCAAAGGCCTACGACCACGTAAACTGGGCCTTCATTGGGTTCACGCTTCAACAATTCCAGTTTCTTCCCACTCTCATCGGTTGGCTCATGGAGTGTGTCCAATATATGGAATTTAATGTAGTAGTCAACATGTCGTGTTTTGCTGGATGGCACCCCCATCGGGTCTCAGTCAAGGTGACCCCCTCTCTCCATGCTTGTTCATAAATTTGAGTTTTAGCCTTTCAAGCTAAGAATCCTTTATGAATATAAGATTATCCACATAAGCCCACTGAAGCCTTTTCTATAAGCCTTTGTTTATGAAGCCTACTTTCTTACCATGAGCCAAAAAAGAAAAGTTTATATCTTACCCATTTTTAGAGACGAATGTAGTAGATAGAAGGAGAGATAAGGTAGGAGCTCAAAACAAAAGCATGAGTTAAAAAAAATCTAAATAGAAATGGAGGATGAATATAATAGAGAACACAAATAACCCGTGCAAAAACTTTAAGCTTGGGGGTGTTTCTCGAAAAATCATGAAGTATATGATGGTTTGAATACTTGCAAATATGAAACCGCAAATGAAAAGATGCCAAAAAGAGCCTAAAATGTATGACCAAATGAAGAAGGCACAAATAAGGGAGGAAATTGTAATAGTTGAGTGGTTTACTACATACATCTCTAGAACTCATATATGACTTCTTCCGTTATAGCCCACACCCAAGCCTACATTACAAACTTACAGAGTCCTAAATGATCCTCAACATATGAAATCTACTTGAGTCAATGACAATAGAAGAGTGAAGAGTGAAAAGGGAAGTGATTACATGTTAAGAGCTATGCTTTTATAAGTTTGCAACATGAAAATAACTTTTATGCATCAACAATAGTAGCACACACTATTAGAGCACATGGAATGGAAGTGAAGATGATTATATTAAGCTTGATGTGCTCGTGTTCATTTATTATATCTCATCTTTTGTTCTGACCATATGTTGCATTTTGAGAATTTCCGCTTATTCATGTTGGCATGTCAATAACTACATTCTAATTTAGATCGAGCCAGTTAAGTAAATTTGCTTGAGGACAACCAAATGTTTAAGTTTGGAGGTATTTGATAAGTGTCTCATTAGCGTGATTTAAGTATCTGTTTACTTATGCTTTTGCATACTTACGATGACATATTTACTTGTTTTAGTATTGTTTTATGTTTTTTAGGAAATTAAGGAATCAAGACAAAACGAGGCTAAACGATGCCAAAATGGATGTTTTGGTCAACAATTGGTCAAAGATACTATTTCAGGATGCTCAAGCGCTACGACATTACATAGAGGCATTGGTATTTTGCTTACTAAATACCCGTATTCGAGGTTAACGAATTCCAGTCCCTAGATACATTCTCTTAATCTGCATAACAACCCAATCAATCAACGAATAAATCTAATTATGTCTTTGTCTTTACTTTTTGTTATCTTAACTTAATTTAGTTACATTGTTCTTTGTATTTCATTCCAGCAAAGTACTAGTTTCACTTGATCGTGGTCCTTTATCTTTGTTCTTTGTTTTTTTCTAAATGGTCCTTTATCGTGGTATCGTTATGAAATTGTCAGTTATCGCGGTTTTGTCCACATTTATTCATTTTGTGGGTTTTGATCCAACTTTGGCCCTCCGACCACATTTTTTGTTAGGTTTTTATTTTTTGCCCCTTAAGTAGTTTTTATTAGCCAAAAAAACCCCATAGTTATTTCTAATTTGTAAGAAGCCCTCATGTGTAATATATCTACCTAAAATTACATATTCACCGAAAAAAGCTAAAAAATATATAATAATATTAAAATAAATACTACAAAAAAAGATTAAAATAAATATTAGATATTACCTTCAAAAACTCCTTAAATAATCAATAAAGAGTTTAACAAAACTATATAATATTGTCATTTTTAAGGTAAAACTAATACTAAATATTACCCTAAAAACTAATAAAATGGCATGTGTCTTTTTTATCAATTAAAGATATTATTTATTTTAATATATATTATCTAAGTTATAAGAATTAATTATATAATATTTTAAAAGCATATTATCCAATTATATTTTAAATCTTTATAAATTTTAATTTAATGCCAAATAAAAAATCTGAATCCCCAAAATTATTCTTGCAAAGAATAAAAATTAAAACATACTTTGCAGTTATATTTTAGAATCATTAAAAAATTAATTTTATGCTAAATGTTATTTAAAAACTAAAAAATTAATCATAAACTTATTACTAAAGTATTTTTGCAATTCTAAACTATAGTTATTCGTTATTATTTCAATTTAATCATATTTCACTTTTATGATTTTCTTTTTTCACTAAATGGGTGGTGGTTGGGCAATATGATTAACTGAAAAAAATCATAAAAGTTAAATACGATTAAATTTAAATAATAACTAAAATGTAGTTTGATTCGCAAAAATACTTTCATATTCAGTTTTGGATTAATTGTTTAGTTTCTAAATAACATTTAGTATTAAATTGAATTTTTTAATCATTATAAAACATAATTGTAAATTATGTTTTAAAAATTATTATCGCCATATACTTTGGGGATTTCAAATTTCTTACTTTGGAATTAAATATAAATTTGTAAGGATATAAATATAATTGGATAATATGCTTTTAAAATATTATATAATTATTTCTTATAACTTGCATAATATATAATAAAATAAATTATATCTTTAATTGATAAAAAAGACATGTGCTATTTTATTAGTTTTTAGGGTAATATTTAGTATTGGTTTTTACCTTAAAAATGGCATATATATATATATATATATAAAACACATGGAGGCTTGGTACTAAATATAAATAACACATAGGAGTTTTTTTGCAAATAAAAATAACTTAACGGGCAAAAACATAAAAACCCAGCAAAATACTTGGTCGGAGGAACAAAATTGGATAAAAAACCACGATAAAGGACTAAATATGGACAAAACCGCGATAACTCACTATTTTCATAATGAGGCCACGATAAAGGAACATTTAAAAAAAAACAACCTCAGATAACTACTCTCATGGGATACGATACTTGGTTATTAACAATACTTACCATTTAATTATTACTTGACCACGCACTTGCGAAGGTGATAGTATTACTATTGTTTTGTAACATATTTAGCATCATCATTGACTATCTTCGTATCGTCCTTGATCATCTTCTGTTTTGCCTCATGCAATTTCTCATGAAACATTATTTGTTTCTTCATTGCAGGTGGCATGATTTCTTCTAATGACGTGCAGATGATGACTCGCTTGAAGAGAATGTCTTCTCAATCACTTTCCTCGAGAGGTAGTCCATTGGTTTCAGTGAAAGATGTTGGTGCCAAACTCGGCACAACATTCGTTGATGCAAAATGTCGTGATTAATGAACCAAAGTACATGAGTTACCTCGTTGATAGCCTTGACTAGGATTTCACAATGTTTGGACCGCCTTCTCGTTTGATTGTCATCATAAGCTGTGTTGGGTCCCATGAAACTTTCCCTTAATTAATGGGTGGTAGAATTCTTGAATATACGAACAAGTAAAGCTCTTTGAAACTAGCTTTCAACAATTCATAACCCTCTTCTAGTTGTCCATTGGCATTGTTTTAGAATGCCTCCTTATGTATGATCAAGGAAACCGAATGCTCCCGAATTTCAAAACTCCATGATGACTTGGTTAAAGATTGTAGTATTCCTTGATTCTACTAGCGTTCATCCAAAGTGCATGTAAGCGCCCCATGGTAGATGGCTCTCTTTGATCATAGTGAGCATAGAAATCACGTACAAGGTTGTCGTCCACCTTGCTCAGTAGCTTGATCATCCCTTCCATGCAAACTTTGCGTGTGTAACTCTTGGGACTTCCCACAACGATTTCTAGTACAAAAAGTTGCTCTTCAACAACAGCTTGTACTTCTCGAAATAACATCTTGTGGTAAATTTCTATAAGTCAGATCTTGGATATGCAACGCTAAGCTTCTACATTGTTGTTGGTTTTCTTGTGCTTGGATCAATGGTATAGTATCTTCCAGATGTCATGCTCTTATTCTAAAAACAGTTAAGAGTATATCATATAATCAAAAATGAAGAATCTTGATTCTAGGAGAGCAATGAAATATGTATGTTTGATTGTTCTTCAATATATAGCACAAGAGTTCTTATTCTTATCAATTTTGGTAATTTTTGACAAGTCTCAGTTCTAAGCGATTTTAATCACATGAGGAATAATTCATGAAGACTCCTTATCAAGTTGTAGAATTTCAGTGTATAATAGAGATATAAGTAATGTATGAAAGATAAGAGATAGAGATTTCTTAGCCATATTTCGAAGATATTCTGTAGATCTCCTCTTTCCTTAGCTGAAAGTTCTGTTATTTGTTTGGATGCCACGTCCTTCGTTGACAAATGCCTTGCCATTCCCATCTGAAAGGGCCGCCTATGCCTCCACTACTTCAACCACTTTACATTTTGCTTCACTATTGCGTTGGCCTATTGTATGTCGGGAGCCCCACCCTTATACAATCTGCGGTACAATCTATCCCCTACTACACGATGAGTATTCTCCATAGCCCTTGCACAATCTTGTCAACCTTCACAAAGCTATCATAATTATTTCTCTAGAACGCGACCACCCGCATCCACCAAAAGTCCCCACTTTATTGGCACTTCATCTGTGTCCCGGCTCGCGAAGAGGGCATGGGGTTGCACTACCTCGTGCATCTTAACAAAGAATTCATGCTCAAGCTAAAGTGGCGGCTCCTTCAGAAGTTGGAATGATTGTGGGACCACATGCATAGCCTGGAAGTCAATCTCCAGGCTCTTACCCACCCTTCTCGCCTCAATTTGTTAGCTGGTGGAGGACGGCACAATCATTAACTTCTTGCACAACTGTTGGCTTGGGATGTTCACCATTTCCGACTGCGTGCAATCGATTCATCCGCACCTCACCACCCTCAATTTTGACAATGTCATCCATCGGCGCGGCATGTGGGATCTATCGATTGTTGGTCACCAGCTCTCCAGATATATCACCGGGACATGGGATACCCTTTGCATCCGAACTGGGACCCAACGTGGCCAGCAAGACCTGGAATTCGGGAGGCACCTTCACAGTCAAGTCCGCATACAAATGTCTCATGCAATGCGTGGTAGTTCCCCTTCACCCGGCATTACCCTGGTCGATGTTTTAGAAAACCCGCGTGCTCCCGCACATTAGATTTTCTAAGTGGATTTGGGGACACACCGCGTTGTCCACGACGAAAAACCTCCATCGGCAGCACATATCGGTGCCTTACCACTGCCCCCCTTTGTCTTTGCCGCAGAAACATTGCACCACTTGTTTAACCACTGGTCCCTTCCTATCGATGTCCTTTTAATCCTCCTACAACTCCCCCTCCTTAAAGGGTCCACATCATCCACCACCTCTCCCGACTCCCAACAACCTTGGTCACACTCGTTGTACGATGGGCCCTTTGGTACGCATGTAATGAATTGCTATTTCGTCAAATGCCAATCTCGACTCTTGGCGTTCTTTACTACATCAATAAGACCCTCCGAGAATGACTCCCCTCTTCTTGCTCCCCCAGTGCCACGACACACACACACTACACATTAAATAGGACCTGCCTCCAGACGGTTTCTTGAAACTTAAATAAGATGGCTCATCCCTAGGTAACCCGGACCCATCAGGGATTGGCGGCACGTTACATAATTTTGTAGGTACAATAGTTAGTGCATTTTTAGCAGTCGCAAGAACAACCACTAACTTTATCACCGAACTGTGGGC
The DNA here is from genome assembly GCA_948329865.1 of Linaria vulgaris. Classification (NCBI taxonomy): domain Eukaryota; kingdom Viridiplantae; phylum Streptophyta; class Magnoliopsida; order Lamiales; family Plantaginaceae; genus Linaria; species Linaria vulgaris. Next base: position 52,579,819 of record OX415249.1, on the reverse strand, counting down.
TATCCGTTAGGGAGTGCTTTATGCTTCACAATTATTTGTCTCTAAATTTGTCAATGAGATTGGTTCAGATTTGTGTTTTGCAGCATTTACGACCTCGGTAGAGATGCAGCCCCTCTTCCGAGAGATCTGGAGGTCTCGAGTAGTTTAGCCCTGCTCACAGTATCCTATACATACCGTGAGGCGATGAGTAACACAAATGTGCTGGCAGGATGCGGTTCCAGTTGGGCCCTGGTAGACTGACCGATGCAACCCTCCCTTTGTGCTACAAAAACATGTTGCTCCCCCTCCCCCCACACTGGAATCTTTTGCCTTGTATGATATTTGTTGTATATATTTGCGCAGGCCCCGACTCTAAACTCCATGTACATTGTTATGTTCGCCGCCATTAAATAATTTAAACTTATGTTGTGTTAAAAAAAGGTTTAGCCGGGAGAAAAGCACACCAAATTAAGTAATTAACGTGCATAAGGTATATCACGTGGAGATGTGAGTAACTGGAATATAAGTCATCTAAGTATTAAATTGAAAAAGTTAGCTAAATGAGAGACTCTTTAGTAGACGCTAGCGCCATTTTCAAGCGGCTTTAAGGGGAGTCATCATTTTATATATTTGTTGGTGTAAACTCTAGATTTATAAATTACTTCTGCAAAAAGGTACAGTGTCACGTACATTATTCGGTCAAAATAACAGAAAAGTGCTATTTGTACCTAAAAATTAGTTTCACATGTGTGAGCCACATGGGAGTAAGTCTGGTAAATTGACTCTCTAACTCCTTAGGAATATATTTCTTCGTATATAATAAAATAGAGAAAAACTTAGATACCCTTATCCTATTGTCCCAAAATCAGTTACCTTCCTATCCTATTTTTTTCTCACACTTACCCCCTATCCTATTCTAATCTCATTACATTCCTCCAAAACGAAATTAACTCATTAATCTTTTCAAATTGCACATATGCGGCTCATGTGCCACACTAATTAGGGACAATTTCATTCATTCAAATACTCCAACAAATTACAATCGAGAATGACCAATTCACTCAAATCAACACTTACAATATTTTTTTTCAAATTCAGAAAACTGTAAATTCCCAAATTCAATAACCCGTCTCTTGCACATGGGTGGGTCAATCCACACCCAATACTCACACGACCCCTTTTGTTGTGAAAACAAACATTACAAACATAATTGGAGTAATTTAAAATAAGACTACACGAAAAAAAGAGAGAGACTGAAATTGAGGCTTTACCTGATTCTTGGAGCATGTAACAAACCTTCTTACGGGATTAAGATTTGCCCATGATATTTTTTTTGAGTTGCCCGACGCTCGCAACGACAAATGTGGGAGCTAGAATTCATCAATTTCGTCGATTTTATGAACCCTAAATAGAATTTGAGTTTTTTTTTTTGGGAAAATTGAAACTAGGGCTCTTGAAAAGACGAAATTGGAGTTTTTTAAAATATGTGACAGTTATAATGTGTTGGGGTGTTTGAATGAACGAAATTGCCCTGATTAGCGTGGCACACGAGCTGCACGTGCGCAATTTGGAGAGATTAATGGGTTAATTTCGTCTTTTGGGAGGAGGGGGGGCGGATGTAATGAGATTAAAATATGATAGGGTGATAAGTGATAAAAAAAAAAAGGATAGGAGAGTAAGTGATTTTTGGGCAATAGGATAGGGAGGTATGTGAAATTTCTATACTGGGCCAAAATAAGAATATTATGAGAAACTACTGGATGATCAATACAAACTACTGGATGATAGGTAATTTTGTCTTTTGGGAGGAGGGGAGGGAGGGAGGGGGGGGGGGGGGAAATGTAATGAGATTAGAATATGATAGGGTGATAAGTGATAAAAAAAAAAAGAAGATAGGAGGGTAAGTGATTTTTGGGCAATTGGATAGGAAGGTATGTGAAATTTCTATACTAATAAGAATATTATGAGAAACTACTGGATGATCAATACAAACTACTGGATGACAGGTAATTTTATTTTTTATCAGTAATCAAATGAAGTCGATTTATTCATTTGAAACAAGTCGAGAAACATAATTCAAATTTAATCAAGTCTGATTATAGCAGAGTTAATTTAAATTAAAGATCTTTGTTTTCAGACGTAATACATACAAAATGGGTTCTATGGATTGAAATTTCACTCCTGAAAGTGTTTAAGACTCAAAGTGCATGCATGTTTATCTCTAAAAGTTTGACTAAATTGCTTAAATTTGAATGAATCAATGAATACAAGATGGAGGGATTCCAGCGCTAACAATGACGCTGGCAACCAATTCTGTGGAAGTTGTGAATGGTGATTACCTCGAAAAATAAAAATTTATATGAGTACTATTTCCCCACCAGATAGCGATAACAAAATAATATTTTGTTATAGATAACTTTGATATATTTAGGCAGAAATGCAGAATCTCCCGTTACCTGTGGCCACTTTTGACTTTAGCCTTCCTGGTTTTCGGGCCACCATTTATGGGGAATATGTTTATTTTCGGGCTGGAGTTTATGTCAAATCGAGATGAGACTGGGCTTTTGCCTACGTTGAATAGTTGATGCCACCTGAATTAAAGAAGAAAAAGGAAAATTACATGGCCAAAATGTTGAAGCCAAATCAGCAAAGAGAAGAAAACAACTTAAAAAATTAGAAGGAATTAGTAAATATAATTATATCAAAAAATTAAATAATATAATTTGATTTTTTAATAATTATAATTATCATAAATATTTATCTTTACCTCATTCAAAAATACAACTTTTCTTAAAAAATAAAAAAGTTAAACAAATTTGTTATTTGGGTAAAACAAATGATTAATCTTTTGAATTTTATAGAATTTGATAAAATCTTAGATACATCTTTTATGATTTTTTTTTTCTAAAACCTTCACATGAATTTATATTGGGTAAGATTAAAAACCATCATTCGTCATTTCATAACAAATATTTATATTTGGTTAATTATTAATTAATTAAAATAAAAAAAAAATCAAAAGAAAAAAAGTATAAAAAAAGGGAACAACGTTTCTTCGCCAGCTTTCAATTCACCATTGCCACCTTCCGCCTATGCGCAACTGTAACGAACGTACAAATTGATAAAGAGAAGAAGAGCAATGTAGAGAGAGAAGAGAGTTTTAGCTAAATTTAATATAATATTTCTGCATAAAATGAATAGTACATGCATCACGTGTGATATAGCATCCGTGACGTCAGACACGCGTCATAGAAGATTCCTAAAATGCAAGAATTAAAAGTGCAACTAGTACAATCACTAACACACCATCAACAAGGGGTAAAATAATAAAATACTAATGGAAATAAAATGCAACATGACTTAAACTAAAAATGCGCTCGCCTGGTCAACTCTCTAACTTTAGCTGAAATCGAATCTAGCTTAGATCTCCAAATCCAATTCATTTGCAAAACCCTCAAAATCCGATCTTTGTCTTCTCCGATTCTTCAACCTTTCAACTCAATCCTTATATTGCCCCCTCCTTAACCGAGCTTGTCCTCAAGTGAGTGGATGCGGATGATTCTATTTGACCAATTCAAATCCTCCCACGTTGCTTCAGATTCTGGTAAGTTTCCCCATTTTAACAGCCATTGTGAATGAGCAACATTGTTTTTCTTTATGATTCTTCTCGCTAGTACTTCTGTGGGTTGTAACCCTTACTTATTATCATCAGGTAGGGAAGGAAACTCACAGGTGGTGGACTCTACCATTCCCACGCGCTTCATGAGGACTCACACGTGGAACACCGGATGCACATGCGCTGCCTCTGGTAACTTCAAACGGTAAGCAACAACCCCCACTGTTTCTAGTACTCCATAGGGCCCATCATACTTAGGGCTAAGCTTCTGACATGTGTCTTTTCTCAATGTCATTTGTCTATATGGTTTAAGCTTGACAAAAACCCAATCCCCAACATCACATTGTCTCTCCATTCTATTTTTGTCTGGTTGTACTTTCATTCTGTTCTGTGCATGTGCTAATCGCTCTTTAATAATCTGCACATTATGCTTTCTATCTTCTAGTAACTCTGCAACTCTAGCTACTTTAACTGTATTATATGACTCTAAGCTTTCTTGAGAAGGTTTGTATCCATATTGATTTGGCAATAGATCGTTATATATATATATATATATATATATATATATATATGTGAGTGTCGGTTACAAGTGAGTAGTCGGGCAATACAACGAGCTTATCTCAAATCAGACTTACACTACGTGTCTCGTGTAGGCTTGGTCTGGAACACCTAGGACCAATGCTTCGATGCTTGGATGGGAGTGGAATATCGGTAAATAGATCGAACGGATGTCGGTGATCGCCTTCGATGTGATGTCGAGGATGACCCCCGATGTGATGTCGGTGATGACCCCCGATGTGATGTCGGTGATGAGGTGGTATGACGTGTCACAGGTGCACGTGGATGTCCCGATATCGAATAAGATATCGAAAGGGATATCGGTAATATGTTTTGATCTGACGAGTGGTAGCTGAGGGATAATAATTGCTTGTTTTGGGATCCGAGCACCACGTATTTATAGACCTCGGGATCCGGGGACCATAGTAACATATCGGTGATGATTACCGATATGACATCGAAAGTGATCCCCGATATGCTCCAAAATGGGCCTGGTTTGGGCCTGGCCCAATATGCGGGAAATGCCCATATCATGTAGTCCCCCAATTTGGGGATTCTTATCTTAGAGATAAGGATTTGCAAATTTAATTTAAAATTTCTGGGTTACCTGTACCCTTCGTCCCGCCAGTTCAAATGACGGAGATCAAACTTGTGGGGAGTGCACTTGTGATGAACGCCGAGTTTGAGGTTCTCGTTTGAATTCTAGTTCCCTTGGTATTTGGGTTCCTTGAAAATTGTGATGGGGTTGCCGGGGCTATTTTTATATTCTCGCGGCTCTTCGCGTAGTAGGGTAAGATGTCGGGTTTTAGCTTCGATCTTATGTCGAAACTCACATTCGATATGATGTCGAAAGTGTATTTCGATGTAGTAAGGCGTCCGTGTATTGGTAGGGTGATGTCCCCTGCACGCCTGTCCGTAGGGGTGTTCAAAAAACTGTCACCCGCCCGACCCGCCCGCCACCCGCCCGCCTCCACCCGCAAACCCGCGGTTTTTATTTTTATTTGAATGCTAACAGTTTGAAAATATGCTAACCCGCCTTCTCGCGGGCGGGTGGCGGGTTATCCAGCCCACCCGCCCGCCCGCCCGCTCCCCCCTTATCCTAATTTAATAAAAAATATCCTACCCAGTACCCACTACCCGTACCCAGTACCCAGTAGTTCAATACACTACCCTGTACCCACATTAGGTTTTTAAGTCTTATTCACCAGCCTCCATCTCCATCTCTTTCTTTCTCTCTCCAGGCCGCCACGCTCCACTGCTCCATCACCACCTCCTCTGCTCCATCACCACGAAAGTCGCACCACCTCCACTGCTCCATCACCACCAGTCCACGACGCCACGCTCCTCCACTGCTCCATCACCACCAGTCCACAACAACCGCGATCCACTACGACAGCCGCACCACCACGACAGCCGCGCACCACCACTGTTCTACCACCACCACGACGCCGCTGCTCCATCACCACTGCTCTACCAGACTATCACCACCACGAATCGCGATCCACCACGAAAGCCGCACCACCACAAAAGCTGCGACGCCTCTCTTCTCTCCCACTCATTGCCGCGACGCCGCCACGCCCTGCTTCTGCACGAACGCCGCCGCCACCGAGACGCCGCAGTCCGCACCACCAGTCCACTCCACGACAGTCCGCACCACCAGTCCACAGCGACGCCACAGTCCGCACCGCCAATCCACACCGCCACGCCACCACTTTCTCCACTTGAATCAGTAAGTTATTTATCATTTTTTCGTTTTCAATTTATTTCCATTTGAAGTGCTTACTTATGATGATGATGATGGCTACTTATGATGAATATGATTATATGATGAATAATATTATTGTTGAATGTTGATGAATACTGATGATGATGAATATTATTGTTGAATGTTGATTGAGTACTGATGATGATGAATATTTCCATTTGGGAGAGACTTGTGAGAAGAGTGTGAAAACATTTGACGTATTGTTGTGGTGGAAAGTTAATGCAACTAAATTTCCCATTCTCTCTCAAGTTGCCAAAGATGTTTTGGCTATTCCGGTTTCATCGGTAGCTTCCGAATCTGCATTTAGTACGAGTGGTCGCATTCTTGATCCATTTAGAAGCTCTCTTAATCCGGAATTGGTGGAAGCACTTGTATGTGGTCAAAATTGGTTGAGATCAACTCCTTCGATGCTTGACATTCAAGAATGTATGAAGGTTTTGTCACTTGAAGAATTTGAGGAGTATGATACAATGATTCAAGGTATTACTTATTTATTTTTTAGATTAACATTGTACACCAATTTAGAAATTATATTAATACATCGTTGTGTTTTTTTTGTAGAGGATAAAGGGTCGTGTGCCTCAAGTTCCAAAGCGTGATATTGTGCTAGAAGGATGATATGTGTTGTTGGTGAGTAACTAATGACTAATTCTTATAAGTATGTTTATTTCTTTGGATATGTTTATTCTTCTTTTTTATGAACTTACTATTTTTTTTCTTCTCTTTTTGTGATGTAGGTCCATTGGTATTTTGTGGAAGTTGACAAATGATCAATCATTCTTCTCTTTTTTGTTGTTACATTAATGTTTTTCTTATTGGACATTTATTGACTATTGGTGGAGAAAATGTTATATGACTATATTTTGTTAGTGTTATTTTTTGGACATTGGTGATGGATTTTGAGTTATTTAAGACATTTGATTTAGTTTGTTTATCATATATTTGGTTGATTTTGACATTGTGAGTTTTTGATTTTTTTCTTGGCATGCTCTTTTCCTTTTCTTTTTTTATAATCTATTTAATGTAGCCCGCCCGCCACCCGCCCGCCACCCGCATAACCCGCCTAATCCGCCACCCGCATGGTTTCAAAATTAAAATAACCCGCTCGGTTGAAGATTTTGGTAACCCGCCATATGCGGGTATGGTGTCTTTTTTTGTGGTAACCCGCAAATACCCGCCCGTGTGCACCCCTACCTGTCCGTCTCCATTTTCTTCATCATATCGAATATTAGTACCGATGTTTAATCGAAACATAGTTTCGATCTCGTATCTCCGATATCTATAAATGGGCCATCAGAAAGGTGAAAACCCACTTTGGCTTCTAGCAAAATTTCGTTGTCCCTTCGAAAGACACGTCGAATTTGACTTCCGATATAGATTTCGACCTCGCTTTCGATATCTACCTTTGATTTGAATTTTCGATATCGAATTCGATACCCTTTCCGATATCACTTTCGATCTTGCCTTTCATCCTTTTAGAGCGTTAATATGTCGTTTGCCGGGGATAATGTTGGCGCAGATTTTCCTGAAATGGATTTTGGAGAGGGTGGAGCCGTATTCTCCGAAAATGAGATGTTTGGACCTGAACAACTGACTGGTGAACAGGGCGGTGCCGAATTTTCTGCTCCGCCCGAAGCCGCTAGCCCTGATGTGGATGAATGGGGCTTTGAGGCCAGCCCCCCGAAATATAAGACCTCCGAGAAGTACGAGGATATGAAGTCTCGTGTTCCTCATCATGCCGGTTATTATTCTAACAAGTATGACATTCCCGAGGGGTATAAGGTCATATTCTTCAGTGCGGATCAACGGATGCATACTCCACCAAAAGGCTGCATTACTGTCAGTGCCAAGCACTTCAAGAACGGGCTGCAGTTCCCGATTGATCCTGCGGTTAATGCTATTATAGCAAGTATCGGGGTCTGCTTGGGATAGCTATCCCCCAATTCTCTGGGCTACATTGTAGCTTTCATTTGTGTTATGAGGGCGTTGGGAGTTGAGGGGTTTGTGTGTCCTCCATCCTGGCGCTCCTAGTCACAACTCCTCTAACTTCAGATCGGGTCCTCCTTCCTTGCATCTCGGCATCTTTGTCCGGGAACTGGTGTTCCCACAGACGGCGCCACTGATTTGGCAATAGATCGTTATATATATATATATATATATATATATATATATATATATATATATATATATATATATATATATATATATGCGAGTGTCGGTTACAAGTGAGTAGTCGGGCAATACAACGAGCCTATCTCAAATTAGACCTACACTACGTGTCTCGTGTAGGCTTGGTCCGGAACACCTCGGACCAACACTTCGATGCTTGGATGGGAGTGGAATATCGGTAAATAGATCGAACGGACGTCGGTGATCGCCTTCGATGTGATGTCGAGGATGACCCCCGATGTGATGTCGGTGATGACGTGGTATGACGTGTCACAGGTGCACGTGGATGTCCCGATATCGAATAAGATATCGAAAGGGATATTGGTAATATTTTTAGATGTGACGAGTGGTAGCTGAGGGATAATAATTGCTTGTTTTGGGATCCGGGCACCGCGTATTTATAGACCTCGTGATCCGGAGACCACAGTAACATATCGGTGATGATTACCGATATGACATCGAAAGTGATCCCCGATATGCTCCAAAATGGGCCTGGTTTGGGCCTGGCCCAATATGCGGGAAATGCCCATATCACATATAGTATCTCAAAAGGAGTCCTTCCTACTGCTAAGTGGTAATTGGTGTTATACCACCACTCAACAAGTGCTAACCATTTGGCCAAACCCTTGTGATTCCCTCCCACCATGCATCTCAAATATGTTTCCAAACATTGACTCTCTCTCAGTTTGTCCATCAGATTGAGGGTGATAAGTAGTACTAAGATACTATTCAACTCCCTCTCCCTTCAACAGTTCCTTCCAAAAGGAACTCACAAAGACTTTATCTCTGTTTGTCACAATTCTTTGTGGCAGACCATGCAATTTGTACATAGCCTCCAAGAAAACCTCAGCCAAAGTAGATGCACTGTAGGGGTGAGCTAAGGGTATAAAATGAGAATGTTTTGAGAATCTATCCACTATTACATATATGGTATCCTTCCCCTTAGATTTAGGCAACTGTTTTGTAAAATCCATAGTGATGTTGCCATGATTGTTCATGTAAACTTAGAGGTTGCAGCTAGCCTGTATATTTTATTATTTCATGCTCGCACACTTGACAAACTACACATTGAACAACCCACTTCTTAACCTTCTCCTTGAGCCGAGACCATAGAAAAATGGTTTGTATCCTCTCTTATGTCCCTAGGACGCCAGAATGTCCCCCTAAGCTACTACCATGCATCATTTTGAATACTTGATCTCTCAATTCACCCTTAGATCCCACATAATACCTTCCATTGTATTTCAGCAATTGATGTTCATACCTGAAGTAAGACACATCCCAAGGATTCAATATACACTGAGCTATAGCCTTATGTGCTATGCTATCATTCTCATAACTCAGATGCAATCCTCTTATCCACTCTGATTGGAATACACTCATGGCTCTCAATTCAGCTGGTAAACTATCCCTTTTTGATAAATCACCAACTGCTTTGTTTTCCTTCCCTTTTTTGTATTTGATTCTGTTGGTATACCCCATCAACCTAGTCATATATTTTTGCTGGAGAGGATTGGAAATTTTCAGTTCTAATAAATACTTCAAGCCCTGTTGATCAGCTTTGATCACAAATTCTCCTTGCAGTAAATATGATTTCCATTTTTCCACAACCAAGATAATGGCTATGAACTCCTTCTCATACACTGAGAGGCCCAACTTCTTTGGGCTTATAGCTTTGCTCAAATATGCCAAGGGGTGTCCTCATTGGCTCAACACTGCTCCCAGCCCAGAGTAACATGCATCATCTCTACAGTAAACTCCTTAGTAAAATCAGGGAGTTGTAGTACTAAGACAGTGACCATGGCTTACTTCAAACACTCAAAAGCTTTAGTAGCATCCTCATCCCACTCAAACTTCCCCTTCTTAGTCATATTAATCAAATGTTTTACTATTAAACCAAAGTTCCTTGCAAACTTCCTGTAGTAACCTGTTAGTCCCAAAACCCCCTCAAAGCTTTGACATTCCTGGGTTGAGGCCATTCCAACATACTCTGGATCTTAGCAAGATCAGCTTTAACTGTTCCCCCTTCAATGATGTGCCCCAAATATTTGACAGAAGTCTAACCAAATAAACATTTGGTGGCCTTGGCATATAGTGTAGCCCCCTAAAGCTTTTCAAACACCAGTTTTAAGTATATAACATGCTCCTCCATATCCTTGCTATACACCAGGATATCACCAAAAAAGACCACTACCATCTTTCTCAAATAGTCCTTAAACACATGATTCATTAATGCCTAAAATGTAGTAGGGGCATTAGTGAGTCCAAAAGGCATTACCTTAACCTCAAAGTGACTTGAATGGGTCACAAATGCAGTTTTTGGCATGTCTTTCTCACTCCTCCTGATTTGGTGGTAACCAGCTCTCAGGTGTATCTTTGTAAACACTCTGGCATTAGCCAATTCATCCAGCAAATCCTCTATCAGGGGTATAAGAAAATTATTCCTAATGGTCAAGGAATTTAACCTCCTATAATCTACACAAAACCTCCATGTCTCATCTTTTTTTCTTCACTAACAGTACCAGAGAAGAAAAATGGCTGTTATTGGGTTGTACCATACTAGTATTCATCATTTCTTATACTAATTTTTTAATTTCCATCTTTTGCAGGTAGAAGTACCTGTAGGGATATGATTTGAAAGGTTGGGTGTCTGGTAACAAGTTGATCTCATGATCAAATACCCTGTTAGGAGGTAGCTGTGTCGGCTCCTTAAACAACTCTTGATACTCTGCCACTAGGTTCTATAACGGGCGTGGTATCTCTTGCTCTTTCACTATCTTATCCTCTTGAATCATGAATAGACACCCTATCAAAGTTTTCCCCCCTTTTTGAAGGATCTTCTTAGCCATAGTACTGGTGATATACTTTAATTCCATAGTATTTCCCCTGCAAAGTATATCCCTTACCTTCCAAATAGAAAGTCAGTTTCCTCTTATCAAAGTGAAAGGTAACATGACCTAAACTCCTTAGCCATTCCACACCAATTACCATGTCACAACTTGGTAGCTTCAGCACTCTAAGGCTAGCTATAAACTCTATCCCACCCATTTCCCATGTCATATTGGTGCACTTAGCTACACTCTCAATCATGCTCCCATTAGCTATAGTTACCCCCTTGGGATTGGTATGCTCCACCCTACACTTCAATCCTTTAGCAGCTTGCTGATCTATGAATGTGTGAGTGCTACCAGAGTCTATTAGTATAGTGAGTGTGTCTCCCGAACCTTCCCTAACATCTTCAGAGTTTCAAGGGCAGGGGCAAATTACTTGTTAGGGTATGCACATATATTTTAGGCTCATAGTTATCCACTTCCTCAATCCCCAACTGTTCCTCATTCTCTTCATACCCCTCCTCTTCTACTTTCATTATGACATATAACCTCCTGCAATTGTGTCATATCACAAAGGGTTCCCCACAATTGAAGCATAACCCTCTCTTCCTCCTCTCATCCATCTCTATTGGTGTAAGTCTCCTGATTGGGGGGTGCCTCTCATGTGTATTAGTCAGCTTAGGTAGTTCAACTTCTTGTTTACCCTGATGCTTCACCTTAAACCCTCATGTTTAGTTTCTTGGTGCAAACTTGTGTTGATTGTTCGTAGTATCCACCATGGATTCTTGTTTCCTAACCCTGTGAATAGACTGACTCATTGTTGGAGGGCTCAACATCTCCACCATGATCCTCACTTCCTTCTTTAGCCCACTCAAATAGCTCTTCACAAATTATTCCTCATCCAAATGCCTATCTCTTTGCACCACATACGATTTCAGCTCCTCAAAACAAAGTGTGTAATCATCCACTGTAGTTATCTGTTTCAACTTATTGAAATCTCTAATGATATTCTCTCCTTTAGCTGGTGTGAATCTCTCCACCAACAATTTAGTAAACCTTGACCATCCCATATTCTCTCTCCCCTCAATGTTATGAATAAACCAATATTCTGCTATCCCATCAAAGTACATATTGGACACCACTATCTTATCATAGTATGCCATAGGGTTGAGAGAAAAGTACGTCATGCATTTCCTCAACCAGCTGCGGGGGTTGCTCACCCACAAACTGTGGAAACTCAAGTTTATGTGCCTTGCAAGTAGATCCTTCAGCTTTAGCACCAGGTGACCTGAAGACTCGTGGTCCTCAGTTATGAGGAACTGAGTGGGTGATAACTGGAGTACATATACTCGATTTTGCATTTTCATGTGTTTCATTAGTATTTTGTTTTTTCAATAGTTGAGTTAACATGGATTTTATCTCTTGCATTTCAATGCTTGATCGATCTTGTCCATCTTGCATGACCTTTTGTCCATGTTCTAGGGTTTTTAGTCCCAATTCCAGATTCTCAATGCGACTGGTATTGGATCTTGTCATAGCGTAATCAGAGTTTGTGCAGCTCGTGGAATTAGGCTCTGAGGCCAAACGTAAGAAGAGGAATTCTGCTTGGAGAAGAAGAGTAGATGTAGAGAGAGAAGTGAGCTTTAGCTAAATTTAATATAATATTTCTTCATAAAATGAACAGTACATGCATAAAGTGTGATATAGCATCCGTGACGCCACACACATATCATAGAAGATTCCTAAAATGCAGGAATTAAAAATGCAACTAGTACAATCACTAACATGCCATCAGCAAGGGGTAAAATACTAAAATGCTAATGGAAATAAAATGCAACATGACTTAAACTAAAAACGGGCTCTCCCGGTCAACTCTCTGACTTCAGCTGAAATCGAATCTAGCTTAGATCCCTAAATCCAATTCATTTTGAAAACCCTCAAAATCCAATCTTTGTCTTCTCCAATTCTTCAACCCTTCAACTCAATCCTTACAACAACCAGTCTCCTGACCCAACAAGCAACAAAAAATTCACAGAAGGGGAGCAACCTCCATACAATACAGTCGTTTTTCTGCCGGAGCATCGATTCGCCGCCGATGATGTGGACTTTTCCATTGATGGTGGTGTTTGTGGCGATGGTGGATTCGTTGATGGTGGTAGTGCTAGTGAAAGTGGGCTTGGCCGTTGTGTAGAGGTGTAGGTTGGAGAAGACAAACCTTTTATTATTTATTTATTTAATCTTGAAATTATTATTAAGTTTTAGTTTTTATTGTTAATGTTATTATACTTAAATAGATAAATAAAAAATATTGATGATAATTAGAGTTATTAAAAATAAAAATCTAACTTTCCCATTGTAAATAGCTTTCATATATTTATTAATAATTCTTTCTAATTTCTTTTACTTTACTTTTGTTTTTGGTGTGGCATAGCTTTTACGTAAAAAAAATTAAAAAACAATTGGATGATATGGCATGAAACTTAACTAATGTGACGTCCACGTTGGCAAAAGCACCGTCTCAGCTTGATTGGGCATAAACTCCAACACGAAAACGAATTTGCTGTCCATAAATGGCGGCCCAAAAACCTGTAGGACAAAGTTAAAAGTAGCCATAATTATTGAGCATTTTATGCATTTCTGCCATATGTTTATAGTACCTCAATTAGTGTTTTCAAACCCGCTCCAATTACAGAACCGGTGAGGCTACTGGTAGAGGGTCAATAGGTCGAACCGGTCAGACCACTGGTTGGACCGGTTTGTTGACTTTAGTCAACATTCAATAAAAAACATGATATAAAAATTAATTGTATAAAAAAATTATAAGACTGAGAAATATTTTAAGTCACTAATATTTTGTTATATTATAAGAAAAATAAGAATATGGTTATCACAATACTAGGACTGGAACATGTGACCTCCAACAAAATAAGTTCCTGGAAAGTAGTGGAAACCGTTGAGCTATCCAACAATATAATAAATAATCCAACAAATTATATATTTAATACAAGCTAAAAGATTGTTTTGGATTTTAAATGTTGGCCAACCGTATCACAAAATTCAATACAATAACAACAATATGTGACGCTAAAATCTAGAAAATGAACTTAGCATCAGATGAAATACTATGCATGAAATTCTCGAATGCATGCTCGTTCCGCTTCAAAATCAAATTAAGGATGGAAAACAACGTTTTTTTGAAAATTTCTTGGCCCAAATCAAAAATAATTCGTCCAAAACGGACGCTCCTGCGCAAAGTTATGGCCTTTCAAACTTTTGCATTTTTTTTCTTCCTTTTTAATTTTTTTTTTGATTGCAAACCATTTTTGAGGAGGACCGGCTCGGCAAGGCCACCGATTCCCAGTCAAACCGATCGGGCCGGGCCAAGTTTGAAAACAATGGCCTCAATTAATATCAGCTCAATAATCAGAGCTAACATATTTGCCCTGATATGTAAATGATAATTATAATCAATAATCTGATGTAAAATTGATAGAAACCATACCAACCTTTAACCGATACAAAATGAGTTTTATGGTGTTGAATGAATTTGTTTTTTCAATGCTTGAACGCCATAAAGTTTGATCCATTTTGTTGCTCCATTAAGGCCAGTTTCTGTTCAACTATACTTTTCATAACCCAATAACCATTTTTCATGGTTAAAAATGCTTAGCATCCTACTTTTTGACCCTCTTGTGAGTGCTTATTTAAAATTGATATATTTGTTTTGCATTTTTGTATTCTTCTTTGCTCTTAGAATGCTGAGAAAATTACCCTTGCGGGAAAAGTATAAGAGGTTTTTTACCTTTGAAATAGAAGAAAGCTACACCCTTTATATTTTCAATTCAAATTCAAATGAAAACGGATCAGGCCAACCTACATGGGCTACCAGTTCCAACATCTCCCACTCGCACATGAAGGCCAGACCAAAGTCCAATAAGATTATATCAACATATTTACCAATTTCATGCAGATAATTGGATCATGTGAGCTGCACTGCCATACAATAATTAAAGATACATAGCAAATCAACACTGAAGCATCGAGCTATACACTGATTAAGGATATATATATATATATATATATATAGCAATTTAGTTTTTTCTCCCACGAGGACATTGTATCTCGCAATACATAGACTTCATTTACTTGCAGCAATCAGATCCGATTCCTTGTTATAAAACGACCACACTCTCTTACGTATTATGCATTGTATTTGCAATTATGTCTAAAACCTTTAGTTTAACATAACTGCGCACGAGAGAATCCAAGACTTGTGCAAGTTGTGGACAATTTTTTCTTTCTAACATTAACCTTTTAACACTGTAATGGTTGTTTTTCTAGACCTGCACCACACTACCGATTTTTTCATTGCTATTAGTAGCATGCTAAAGTAAAAACACCAAAATAAAGCGTCTAGAAATAGTTAAAAGTCATAAGGTATACTATGAGGTCTATTAGACCTTTGGCACTCACACAATTAGAATATCAGGATCAATTCACTCATTACTCCAATGGTCACAAAACCACATGCGGTATGAAACACATGTTATGATGTTTTTCTTCCTCTTTAGAAGCATGTGTCATATTTAATAGTAATATGCATTGTACAAATCTTAGATCAAGTTCCCTGGCACTTAACTTGTGTCTTCATCTTGTTAGTCGTCTATAAACATAAATCACAAGAAATCTCACATCTGGCTATAAGATAAATGGAATGCATGGTGGGAATATGTATCGGTTACTTATGTTTACAATAGTAATCTCATCTTGATTACTAATCAAGACGACTGTCAATGTAAGTATGACTTTCTATCCAAATAAATCATAATTGTTGAGTCTCCACATGCTACCTAGTGTCAGAGACGATTATTCGTGTGAGAGACCCAATCTTCACTTGTTATACATACCTTCAGACTTTGAGTATTTTCACCAGCAAAGCAAATTATTACACGACATTCAAGTCTTAAACTTATAGACATAACTAAATGGACATGAACTAGTCAAGGTTCAATGCTAACCTTGAGAATCTAGATGATCAACAAATTCATCTTCGGGTCTAGGTTCAGTCATTAATTAATAGATAACAGTACAAATTCATTTCTTTCTTTGCGTAGATATCTCTTAGATTTTTTTTTACTTGTTTGGTTTTATCATAGACACTTATCTAAGCAAGTGTTGCACGTCACCATAGAGTACACTATAACTCCCACTTGGCCTACGGTCTCCACGGATAAATTATTCACCTCAATCAAACATATATTATTGCAAAACAAATTCGTTATAGGTAGATTTAACTATCTTCTTTAATTTTTTTAAATGATGTTGAACTTGACATTATAAGTAGCTAAACTACTTCGTGTTTGGTGTAAGGACTAGCTCTGATTTATGAATATGAGTTCTTAGTTGAGAATTGTTTGAATTACAATGTGTCTAGAATACTTTGTTTTATATGCTACATGATAGATCTAGCTAATGCTGGTTTAAGAGAAGCCAAAGTAGTGGTGCTAGAGTATGCATGTTAGAACTGATATTGTATTCTGGCTAACTAATGTGAATCCAAGCACATATACTAGATAACACAAATACATATATATGCTAAGTACATCTTGTTAACATGAGTAGATGAGTAAATTGGATTGCAGACAAATAATCTCTTCTAACACGATTGACAACCGAGTTGTGCGCCAACGCGCAAGGTTGTTAGAGAATGTAGGATTTATATCAGTGTTATTAATGGCGTTAGACATAAGCGGAGCGTTTTGCATACTAAGAGGCGAAGCGTAATTCTTTGGGCGCTAGGCGTAAGTTTTGTAAATGTAGGTATTTTGTTTAAGATATAAATAGTAATTAATAAATATGATCAAAACTAAATTTAATTGAGAAAAGTAATAGAATCTAATAAATGTTTAATTAAAACAATATTTTTGTTAATTTGAAATAATTTTGTATGCAAACATATTGAAATTCCTCCCATGAGAATTAATTAAAAGAAACAGACAAACCAATAAAGTTATTTTGTATTGCATATTCGCATCCTTTGACCTTTTATATAATATATTAGGCCCACAATTTTTCAGTGAGGCTTGGCACGAAACATATAAAAGACAGGAGACCTTCCATCCCAACATTTAATGGCCGCTTCACTAGGTTTTACGCTCCATTTAAGTGCCTTGAGGCATTTTCAAGTAATTTTTGGCTCTGCTCTGGGACGCGCCTTTAATAACATTGATTTATAATAAGGATAACTCTCATTGTTGGTCTTGGAGCCATTAGACACATAAGAAATCAAATAATACTCAATGGGTTAAAGGAACATATGTAGTTTGTCTATGAACTACTAAGTAAATATTTAGTAAACCCGAAGTCTGAACACATCTGTGAGTCATCTACTTTACAACCATAATCAATCATCAATCATTTTTTTTTATCAATTATGTTCATTAGTATGCTTTGGAATTTAGTTCAATAGGTAGATTTAATTATTATAGCTTAATTTGTGACACTGTCTTTATCTTTACATTTAAGTTGATTCTAGAATATATCATCAACTCTCTTGGGATTTGATGCTTGGGGTGTAATATACGCTCCACTTTATTATTAATTAATTGTACACTTGTGAACATGTAGATAAATCATATCATTGCATACATTACATCGCCACGCATCAATAGGGTTCTAGATGTTATGGTATTTTGGACAATATCATGACGTCTAAGTCGAAAGGGAGTTTAAGTCTATGAAAGATGATGGATTGATATCACAGAGTTAATGACCATCAATATTGGCGAAGGATTAAAAGAGAAACTATTTATTGACGACATTCACAAATTTCTCTTTATACAAATAATCCGTATAAGAATGTAAACATCTACATTTCATCACATCAGCTAATCAGCTCATTCAATTATGACAATGTACTACATTCGTCACTTAATTCATTTTTAGGTTCCCAATTGTAAATGAGCATCTCCGACTGTTTTGTTATGTTCCATTGAACTCAAATGCATTCCTCTTACATACAACAACTTATATGTTGAATCTTAAGATTTAGGATTCAATGATCAGGAATTTTCAAAATCCTTTCAGAACGATAATATCAAATATTATTATTAATGTAAGTAATTGTACATATTTATTAAAATATTTTAATATATCATAAGAATTTTCATCTCAAATGATTCTAATGTAACACATTTTATTTTAGTCCCTTTTCAGTGAGGCTTGGCACGAAACATAAAAAAGACAGGAGACCTTCCATCACCATATTTAATGGCCGCTTCACTATTTATTAGGTTTTACGATCCAATTAAGCGCCTTGAAGCGTTTTTTCAAGTAATTTTTGGCTCTGCTCTGGGACGCGCCTTTAATAACATTGATTTATAGTAAAGATAACTCTCATTGTAGGTCTTCGAGCTATTTGACTCATTAAAAATCAAATAAGACTCAATGGGTTAAAGGAACATAGGTAGTTTGTCTATAAACTACTAAGTAAATATTTAGTAAACCCGAAGTCTGAACACATCTGTCAGTCATCTACTTTACAACCATAATAAATCATCAATAATTTTTTATAAATTATGTTCATTAGTATATAACTTTGGAATTTAGTTCAATAGGTAAATTTAATTATTATAGCGTAATTTGTGACACTGTCTTTGTCTTTACATTTAAGTTGATTCTAAAATATATCATCAACTCTCTTGGGATTTAATACTTGGGGCGTAATATACGCTTCACTTAATTATTAGTTAATTGTACACTTGCGAACACGTAGATAAAGCATATCATTGCATCAATAGGGTTCTAGATGTTATGGCATTTTGGACAATATCATGACATCTAAGTCGAAAGGGAGTTTGAGTCTATGAAAGATGATGGATTGATATCAAAGAGTTAATGACCATCAATATTGACGTGTGATTAAAAGAGAAACTATTTATTGATGGCATTCACAAATTTCTCTTTATACAGATAATCCGTATAAGAATGTAAACGTCTACATTTCACCACATCCGCTAATCAAAAAAGACCAGCTCATTCAATTATGACAATGTACTACATTCATCACTTAATTCATTTTTAGGTTCCCAATTGTAAATGAGCATCCCCTACTGTTTTGTTATGTTCCATTGAACTCAAATTCATTCCTCTTGCATACAACAACTTATATGTTGAATCTTAAGATTTAGGATTCAATGATCAGGAATTTTCAAAATCCTTTCAGAACGATAATATCAAATATTATTATTGATGTAAGCAATTGAATATATTTATTAAAATATTTTAATATATCATAAGAATTTTTTATCACAAATGATTCAAATGTAACACATTTTATTTTAGTCCTTTTATTTCAACAATCATATCACACGAGTTCATACTTAATTGTTATTTGCACCTAGGGCACAAATTCCAACATATTCTAGTGACTTTCTTCATGCCTTGGTCATGTTTTTTAAAGTATCTTGGATATAGGGGGGGGGGGGGGGGGACCTTAAGGTCTTTTTATCGTCCTAATTATTTATACCTTATCAAATGTCTCTCAAGTAGGATTGTGATAAGTGTACCGCACCAATCGTACCAAACGGTAATATAGATCAACCATACAAATTGTTTGCCAGTGGTATGCCATAATTATGACACCTAAAAAATGCAAAATTGACACCCGTTAATTAGTAATCTAGGGGTCAAAAAGGCGAAACCACACGCGACCGAATAGCCCAAAACATGTTGAGGTAAAGTCCGACCAACACACATCATTACAAGACAACAAAACCACGTCGAAGATGTCCATCGTTGTGGGAAAGAGGCCACATCAACCAAGTCGGTGTCGCCTAGAAGAGGCTCCATGTCGGCATAGCCGACGCGATACCCACGGGGCACATTAGCCGTGGCTGCTCGCCACGTTGGACAAGCACCGACGTGGCACGTCGGCCATCCTTTCCCCAATTGTCGACGTAGATGCACATGAGACAGGTTGGTTGACCGACATGCGACCTTGTAATCTCCCTTGGTGGGCTGGGTCCCACCACCCAAAGCCTACCAAGACCTTCTCTGTAGCATATAAATACCCCCTCACCCCATTCATTTGAAGGTTGGAAATTTAAGAGCTCTGTGCCTCCTACTTTCTCTCTCTAGAATGTACGTCAACAATTTCATGTTGGCATTTAACGTCAACAAATTCACTGTGAGATTTTACGTCAATGGTCCATGTTGGCAGTTCACGTCAACATTATCATGTAGGCATTTCTACGTTGGCTATTTCATATAGACAATTCCACGTCTAACAATCACGTTGGCAATTCTACGTTGGCAATCTATGTCACCCCTTTCATGTCTACTATTCAATAGACGTATTTCCATGAATAATTGGACTTAGTACTTGCTGAATACGACAAGTACATCTACATTACATACTTTGACTCGTTATTTGACTATATACTTGGTCAAATCACTCGACGCCCATTAATCCTGAGCCTCTAAGGAGCTCGGCGTCTATATAGCATTCTAATTCTACAATAAAGATCTCTAAACAAGACTTCATTATACGGGGTTATTTAAATAGCCAAAAAAGGCATCGTCTACCAAAAGAATACCCTAGAAGGCCGTCCAACCAAGACTACCAGAAGAACACCCTTCTTATTTGAATCTTCTTATTACTTGTTTTATTGTTACCTATTAACACTATAGTTACACACTCTCCGTGGGATCCATACTTGGTTGATAACTATACTTACCATTGTATATTACTTGACCGTGCACTTGCAAACAAGTAGGCGTAGCAATTCATTGCATTTATAAAAAGGGAAAACAACCGATCACCCCCCTAACCTTTCGACCATTTTGCATTTTGCCCTTAGCTTTGATTTTTAGCACTTTGCCCCCCCCCCCCCATCTTTGTATTCCATCAAACGTTACCCTCCCTCTCACGGGAATATTCTATCAAAAAAAAGGAATATTCCGTTAAATTTTTATACTTTGCCCTCCCAGCTTTCAGTATTTTTAACAGAATATTTGTTTTTTTGACGGAATATTTATTTTTTTAACGGTCATGCTACATCGGGGGGTAACGTTTGACGAAATACAAAGCTCGGGGACAAAGTGCTAATATCAAAGCTGGGGGGGGGGGGGGAAGTACAAAATGGCCAAAAGCTATCGTCTGCTTTTCTCCCTTATAAAAATCACTCGCTCGCCACACATCGCCAATAGAGTCTCACGGTTCCTCTTACTACCTCATCTTGCATTACATTAAAATGAAGGGGGAGAGTTAGAGGCATTTTACGAAGATCTACAAGCAACATGCTAGGAGTTATATTTGTTCGCCAGTTCACGTATACTTCCACCAAACCACAAGGGAGGAGTTTCATGGAAGCAAGCAGAAATTATGGTG
This sequence comes from Linaria vulgaris, assembly GCA_948329865.1. Lineage (NCBI taxonomy): Eukaryota > Viridiplantae > Streptophyta > Magnoliopsida > Lamiales > Plantaginaceae > Linaria > Linaria vulgaris. The sequence goes on along the minus strand of OX415249.1, from coordinate 52,558,511 downwards.
TCCATCAAATGAGGAGATACTCCTCACATTGGTGAATCATAGTTAAAGCAATTAGAGACCACACTGCTGATGGTCCACCACGACTCATGTATTTTAGTTCACTGATGACCACATTATGTGTCAAAGAAGGTTGTACCGAGCTTGACGCAGTCATCCATCACTGAAATACATATCCCATCAATCACATGGCGAGACAACTGATCAAGAAAACATTCCTTACTCACGAGTCTTCATCTATTACATCAATTGAAGAAATCCTAGCACCCGTGCACAAGAAACATAAGACATTTAAAGAACACATTCAAGATGAGGATGAGCAAATTAAGAAAAAGAACGTTGAGTTAGTGAACAACTTGGAAGAAATAAAGGAGCAACTCCATAATGTCAACAACTATAATTAGATGGAATTGAGGCATACTCAAAAAACAAGTACAACAAATAAGGAAGGCATTGACATCAACAGCCCGACGAGTGTCCTTGAGCTTGATCAGGGGAGTACTCTCATCTATGTTTTATTTATATGTTTTGACGATGAGAGCATCATATGATTTTGTGTTTGGGTGGGAAAGCTGGCTTTTTATTATCTATGCTATATATTTATCTTAGAGGCTAGTTTAGAGTCTAATATATTTATTTTAGGATTGATCATTCGAGTTATTAGAACCAAGTTTGAAGCATGTGAGCATGAATATGGTATATGCATAATATGGTACGAATTTGAGATGCAAGAGTATATGAGAGTTACATGAGTACACCTTGAGTAATATTGTCAAAAGCATTCTTTATTTTCATAAACGCTTATGGAATTGTTACAAGTGTAGAAGATGTGAGAATAATGTTGTTTGTTCATAAGAAAGTAGTGAATAACATGTGATTTATGAATCTGAGTAATTTCCTTGATTGTTATTGGAGATAACTGTAGACTTTACATGTGTTAAGGAAAAGAATATGCCATCTTTTCTGTTACGTGTGAGCCTTTCAAGCCCCAAACCCTTTACAAATAAAATAAATGCTCATAACATTTTTTTGTGAAGACTTTTGTTAATGAAGCCCTGTTTACCTACCCTGAGTCGATGAATTATTTCCTACCCTTTTTCTATAGATGGATGTAGTAATTATTAAGGAGGTGCTAGGGCACTTACAGAATGCATCAGGAAGGCGGAGTATTGTCCAGGATGGGCACTCATCCAACCCACCTTGTAGACCCGCCAACATCATGGCCACCAGGTTGCGTAGCATCAGCGAGGTGTCATACACTCCGCTGGAAAGGCCGATGTGATTCAGAAAGTCAACAGCCACCATTTACACCTTATTAGAAGGGTAAACGTATCCCAAGCCCCACTTGGTAGGTACACCCTCCCAATTTGAAACTGACCCTCCAATGGGGGCCATGTAAAAGTACCTCGCCCGTACTGTTGCCAGAAGAGTTGTTCCTCACTGTCGACACCAAGAACATACATTCGTTGTCGCGAGTGAACATGGTAAATAAAGGCGAGCCGGGCTCAGCCGTCCTCAACACAAATGCCCCAGCCACATTTTGGGGAGTGTAGGGGATGCTCAATAGATGGCAGCAAAGTATGAACCCCACCAGATGACGGTACGAGGAATGAGTCAGTTGACCCGGGAAGACTTGCTAGAAGGTGAAAAGATCCCTCAAGATCGGATGGAAAAAGTAGCAGAGCCCACAACTAATCTGCTCCAATTACACGGTCATGTAACCATCAGGAGGATCGTACACCCTCTGCAGACTGGAGGGAATGATCACGTCCACATGCTTCAGAAAGATGTTAAACGACTCCAGCAAGGCATGGGCCTCCCTCATGGTCACGACCGACATTGTGGACCCACCCCAGAGTCTGCCAGTCATACGCTTCAACTCCAGATTTTCCCGAGTAAAAACAAAACCATCTGTGGCAGCATCATAAGGATTGTGGCAGGAAAAACCTACAAATACACGATTTGTTACAGTAACCGGCGGGACAGCAGCACCACCACCACTTGCGCCACCATAACGGGAACTCCCCAGCTCTCTCCCGGAAACAGAATGGGCACACGGCAAACGGATAACCCTTCAACGAAGGCTCCATTGGGATGCTGCAGTACTGCTGTGAAGGGGAGAAAGTAGAGTGTTGAGAGAATCATGGCTGAAAAATTCCAAAGCTTGATAAAGGTTTTACTTGCAAGAAAATGGAGAAAAGAGGAATGTGAGAAAAAAAATTAGAAGAGGCCCCCCTTTTATAGGCAAGGGAGACGGTTCATATTCAGAGGCAAATAGAATTCCCACCCACGATACAAACGGTGAGACCCTATAGTCGCCCACTTACAACCCCTTGGAACTGTCGCGTTTCTCGAATCTTTGCTACCCTAGAATGTCAAACGTCACCATATGGGAGATAGACCGGCACTTCAACTCCCCACATGCATTTGCATTTAATTAACGCACCTTTTCAAGACTGCCAACTCAATAGACCAACAAGCGGGATGATTCAAAACAACGACCACCTCGGGAACCCGTGACCACGACTACCCCTTCAGAAACGGATCAGAAAACGCCCACGGTACTTATGAGTGATTGTGCAAAAAATCAAAAAAACTTCTAAGTTTGGTAGCCTCGGGCATCATAACTTGAGTTAAGTCCTTCACTGTATAACTCTCATGATCACTCGTAAGGAGATCGTAAAGAATCCCACAAACGATGTCCATGAGTACTCACATAAGGGGGTCAAGAAAACCTCTAAGTACGATGGTCATGGATACCCGCGCGAAAAATGGAGTAAATTCTAAATGACACTACTCTCATAAATACCCACCAAAAAGAAGGGGAAAGTCATAACCTCTCATATGAGGTAGAAACGTGTACCCATGTGGAAAATCAATTTCTTTCTAAGTATAGATTTGCAAATACAGTGTATGTCAAAACTTTGTTATAATCACGACCATAGAAATACGAGTTGGCAACTAAGAAATTTCATTAAACATAAAAAACCAGGGAGGGACTACCCGGTAAAACCCCAAAATAAGGCCATACGGCCATAAAACTCTCCCTACACTACCTACGGCTAACGGGGGAGGAAATATCAAAGTACAAAGGAATGGGTCGGAGAATCCCAAGTGCTTGGAGCACCCCCTTGCAACAGCACCAGCACTGCATCAGGATTTGAGGACAGGTCATCCTAGCGAAAGCCAGCTTCCAAAGGTCGGCCCCTAGGCTAAACATCCCTAGTGGGGTGCCCATCCTATTGCAGGCCTTGAACCTCCACAGCAAATGCCCATCACAGTAAAGGACAAGCTGCTCCCTGGCATCCCTCTCTTCGGTCGCCAACCTCACGTCGTGCTCTTCCATGATTTTGGCCAGCTCACCACGAAGTGATGCCACAGCTTGGAGTTTTCGTGCCCACTCGATCTCCTTCCCCAGAAAGAACTCCTTCTCTTTCTCCACGGCAGCCAAGCGCTCCTTCAAGAGCTGCTCCGACTCCTCTAGCTCCCATACAAGAGCTAACCGACCCTCAACCTGGGCGGATAATTTGGAGCAACAAAGATATTTGGCACAACTCTCCACCTCTACATGTCCAAGCCTCTTCTTTAAGGCATCCCTCTCATGGGCGGCCTCCTAGTAAGCACGCGAAAGCCCTCTCAGCCCTATCGAGCCCTACATAGACAATAAAAGAACAAATGTCAGCAATCAACTTGTAAAACAGGGAAAAGTGTAAAAAGAAATATACTCACCAAGGTCGTGCATAGCTGCGCCATAAGACCAAAGTCCAAAGGGTTCAAGAGAGATGGGGTCGAAGAGAACGCTAAAGAGGCCACCTCGTGCGAAAGACCTAGTGTTTGCTCCCCCATATTCACGACACTCTTTAGAAGAGACTACAAAGAGGGAAGCATGACGGTACCCTAAGTAATGACTTTCTCCGTAGGGACCATGAAAACATGAGTCATAAGAGGAACATATGGCTTAACCTTATGATGCTCGGGCACGAAAGACGACGACCTCTCAACAACCGACTCCACCCCAACAGTTGGAAGTTGAGGTGTGGATGGCTCACCTCCCTCCGTCTCGCCAATATCTGCCGTACCTTGGGACTTGTACATATCCACGAGCCAGTCATCCTCTTCTTTCGGTCTCACAGACAAATCCACATAAAGATGAGAGAGGGTAAGGCTTTCCCCAACTTGGGCTAGCAATGTCATCTCCTTATCGGAATGGGGGCAATACAATATACAAATCCTTGGAGCTTACCTTGGGCTGCTCCCCGGAAGGCTTCCACGTGGATGTGCCAGCATCCTTCTCACTTGATTGGCTCGTATGGGATAAAGCCTCACTAGCAACACTCCCTCCCTCCGAGGGCTCATTCACCGATGCAGCTGAAGTGGCATATCCCTAAGTCCTCCGAGGCTTCTTGGCTATAGCCTTCTTCTTCTTAGGCGGACGAGGAAGGGGATCATTGCACTTCAGCTTGTCCATCGCTGCCTCTACAAAACAACAAAAAACAAGATTAAACAATAGAAAGAAAAACATGAAGAAAAGAAGGCTTGAGAAATTTTGCTAAGCCAGATAACTTACTTATGCGAGGATGCTGGTCCCCAATGACATGAGTCATGGCAGTAACATCATTCAAACCGCAGTCAGCGTAAAGGGAAGAGAAGACTTCAACCCATGACATCTCACTCCAACTGAAGCCTTGGCGGAAAAACCCTTCCTTTATAAGTTGGGTTGTGGCTTCCGCAATGTCGTACCTAGCTGAAACTCGGGGGTCCATATTCTACACCCTCGGAACCCCTTGTAGGACGTCCTTATTCGAATGACGAAGGAAAAATAACTTGTCCTTCCAGCTGTTATGGGACCCCAGAAGCCCGTGGAGGACCATCTTCGTCGACTTCCGCTAGAGAAGGTGTAGAAGAGCTTATGCCCAGAAGAGCTCGTCAGGTTAAAGGTGCCAAAAAAATCGGCTCACGGTGCAAGGGTAGCTGTAGGCCGTGCAGATGAAGGCAAAGGCTGCCAGAGTTGACAACATGTTGGGACAAAGATGACTCGGGCAGAGTAAGCAGGCCTTAAAGACCTCCCGATAGAACACCAGGTGGAAAGATCTCAACCCCGTCTTAATTTGGACGAAGTAGACCATATAGAAATCCTCACGAGGGGAGGTCGCCCTGTCATGCTCCCAAGTTGGCGACTTCAGCCCCATACTTGGTGAACTCGACCACGACCTTCTCATGTGACCTAACCGTGTTTCCCACCCCCTCCGCCAAAACCCTATGTGGCACCGCATCAACAGCTGAGATTTTTGCCTTTTTGTAGGATGTCTCCACCATCCCTGAGGTAGCGCGACGTTGCCACGAAGTTATTTCGGCCACATAAGATGTCGTCGTTGTTGTAATCACCACATCTGACGTCGCCCTGCATTTTTTCGCACTAGTAGCCTCTTTGCCGGAACTGCTCTGAGATGCCATTAAAACACCGGAGCTTTTTGAAAGAAAGAGAGGGAAACCAAAAGAAACTCGGGTAGAATGAAGACAAAAACGCCGAGTCCCTTCAATTTATAGGCGGAGAAGTTGGATCAGACTCGATGCATGGCCAGCTCAGCACCATATGGCACATGCAGGATCACAACTCCAGAAAATGCACGACAGCATATCGCTCATTAATAGTTCCAAGTGATTTGTTTGAAATACACTATGAACTGGGGGACTCATGATGATGTATAATTTGCCACACACTCAAAAAAAGGCAAATAAGGGTACCCTAAAAAACGACCAAGGGCTAGGGAAATGATATCCCGGGTCACGACCAACTTATGCCCTAATAAGGGTGCACGGTTTGATACTAGGAAAAAGGTACCCAAGGGTCACGACCAGCTAACACCCCGATAAGGGTACATGGCCTAGATCAAAAGACCCGAGTATATTTCACCTAATAGCCCAGAGTCACTCACGCTCCAAGGTACCCCAAGGAAATCCATGAAACCCCCCCCCCCCCCCCCCCCTCCCGAGTTAATAGGATGACCCATCCACGAGATAACTATGCCACCTGGATCTCATGAGACCTGCAATAAGGGACCTCCAATGATAGCGTACAACACTTAGTCGAAATATATTTGAGAAGAGAAGATAATACAATACAATAAAGGAATGAATGAATACAAGGAAGGGTTGAAGGAAGAAGACCTCTTATCCACGGTCTCAATATAACGGATCGAAGACAAACATAGCCCGGAAGATCTAACAACCACTCGGGCGAAGAAACAACTCGAAGGCCCCTCTCAAGACACGCGGGGATAAACCCAACTTGGAAGGTCTCATTACCCCTGAGTCGGAAACAAGCATAACGGTGGCACGACCCGACTCGACGGAAGTGTCAACTACCCATGATAAAGGCAGCTCCCAACCACCCCTCATTATGACGAAAGACCATGCCTCGTTGGTCCAAGATTGCTATTGGAGCAGAAGGCGACAAATCTTACCTGTCTAGATCAACGATTGGTGCAAGATCGACTCACCCTCATTGGCTCAGGAAATCCTACAAGATGATTGGAGCACGCCTCATCATTACTCGATCAGAAGAGTTCAGTCAAACTTACGCTATTGGGCAAATCGTACCGAACGACCCCCATTGGTGCAGAAGACCCTCTACAGCATTGGCCATCGTCACCACCCAAAATTAAGAAGGAAACCCGACTCTCATTGGACGAAAGACCTCAAGACCAGCACTATAAATAACACCTTATTTAGCTTCAAATGGACAAGTGCACTCTCGCCAAATTCACTACCCAAACAATTCATTGTACTTAGCAAAATAACAAAAAGCACTATCTAGCATAAAAAACTATCTTCAATAAAAAACACTTACTTGTAATTCACTCAAAATCTTTAATAAAATAATATTGCTTTCTTTTCTCAAACTCGGGATAGGCGTTACGAACAATAATCAGTGATAATATCCCTGAATTCTCTCGACTCTACGAGACTCGGACGATATTGCATCACCAGTGTTCATATTATTTTGACATCCTTTTTTTTTTGCTAGGAAAGAAGAAAAAAGGTCGTTAGACCATATCCGCTAGATACAAACTAGAAATAAAAGCCGGTGGTGTATCCCACAAAATTTCTATACTACTTGAACTAATATTAAATTTTCCAAGCTTGTCCGCCACTTTGTTTTTCTCTCTCGGTATCCAAGCAACTCGACTTCCCATGGAAGCCGCAAAAGCGCGCGACATTCATTGATTAGATTAGTGAGTATATCAACAGCCCTCCCCTCCGTTAGTACTTTGAAAGCCACCAAGGAATCCGTTTCCAACACTACGCGTTGATAACGCCTCTCCCAAGCGAGTTCAAGTCCTTTCTTAATTGCTTCAAATTCCGCTTCATCAATAGTTGGTGAAGTAAGCACAATTTCAAATCCCCACTCCCAATGGCCGTCGGACTTTCGCAGTACACCCGCACCATACCCTCGGTTTTCATCCATAACCACGCCCCCATCCGTATTGAGTTTCACCCAACCATCTTCGGGTTTTTCCCACCTCCGCTTTGCCACACTCATGCGTCCTCTCCTTCGTCCCCCCAATAGCTCGTCGCTTAGGAGTTTAATTTGAAAAACACACTCTTTTATTGTATCCATGCTATGCTTGAATACCTTTTTATTTCTATTCTTCCAAATCACCCAAAGCCCCGCCACAAAAACAAGCCACCACTCCTCCTTGTTCGTAACAATATTCTCTAAGGTTTTGCACGTTGCCCCGGCTTTTATCCAGCCATCATCCGTAAGAGAATCAAACTTACCCATCGCCTCCACTGCTACTATTTTTTTCCATATTCCCCTCGCCATTCGACAATGTCTTAACATGTGGACCACGTTTTCATCCGCTTGCGAGCACACTGGACAAAGTGTCGTGGTCGGTATCCCCATCATGCTGCGCACCACGTTCGTTGCCAATCGATCCTGGGAAGCCAACCAAAGGAAGTGCAACAATTTATTGCCAATATCCAGCTTCCATAACCACTTTGTATCGGTTTGTACCTGACCCCCATCCTCGTCTTGCTCGTTAAAAACCTTATACGCCGATTGACAGGAGAATTCTCCATTAGAACTCGCGCTCCAGATGATCCGATCGTCATTCTCCTTCATCACAACACGGAACCTCAAGATTTCTGCCCGCAAATCATCCGGAATTAGCGACCTTAAGCGCTGCAGCGTCCAGTTGCCGTCCGCGTCCAGGAGGTCCCGCAAGCTATAATGTACATCATTCGGATCAATGAGGCAATTTTGTTCGCTTAGAATTTTATCCCCAAGCCAATTATCATGCCAAAAGCGGATTCCTCGACCGTTTCCTATCCTCCAGCGAATAAATGGCGACATTCTTTCCACACACCGCAATACTCCTTTCCAAATTGCACTATCCGTGACCCGAGCAGTACACTCCGTGATCCGCTTTGCATTCAAGTATTTTGCCACCACAAGATCCCGCCAAACTGTTGCCTCACCACGTAAAATTCTCCACGTTAATTTGGATAAAAGTGATATATTACTTGTGCGTGTTGTGCATAGTCCGAGACCTCCTTCACCCTTCGACATAGTTACACGCGGCCAACCCACAAGGTGGAGTTTGTGTTTTGTCACATCCGAGGACCACAAGAAATTCCGATTCAGTCGATCAAGTTGATCACAAATATTTTCCGGGAGCCAATAAGCTTGCATATTGTAGACTGGAAGCGCGGATGAAACGGATTGGATTAACGTTGCGCGCCCCGCAATAGTAAGAGTTCGACTCTTCCACCCTGTAAATCGAGCCATAATGCGGTCTAGAGTGGTGGTGAAATCAGCCCTTGACATACGGCCATGTATTAAGAAGACCCCGAGGTAGCGTCCAAGATTATTTGTTTGCCCAAAACCAAGCAGCGCACTCAAGCAAGTTTTAAAACCCACTCCGCCTTGTTTTGAAAAATAAACCTTTGATTTTTGGTTACTTAATCTTAGTCCCGATGCTGCGCAAAAACGGTCTAGGACTCCTCGAATTGCTTTTGCCGTACCCTTAGTAGCTTTCTCCATGAGCACAATGTCATCGGCGAAAAAAAGATGAGACAATTGAGGACCCCCGCGACACGGAATTAGCGATTGCCACGATCCTTTATTCACCTCTTCTTGAATTAAATATGCAAGGCGCTCAACACAAAGGACGAAGAGATAAGGAGAAAGCGGATCTCCTTGGCGAAGGCCGCATGCGTGAGGAAAAGAATCAAGAGGCGTACCATTCCATAACACCCTCGTGGATGCATTGCGGACGCAATACATAATCAGCTCAATAGTCGGCCTCGGAAACCCAAAAGCGTGTAACGTTTCTTCAAGATAATCCCAATTTATCTTATCATACGCCTTCTCTAAATCTAGCTTCATAATCATGCAGCCCACTTTATTTTTCTTCTTCCCTCTAATCGAGTGGAGAACCTCTTGGAGAAGGAAAATATTATCTTGGGTACTTCGCCCTTTAATAAAACTCGATTGTGTTGGGGAGATGATCTCGGGCATAATATTCCTAAGGCGCGACGTAATGCTCTTCGTGATGAATTTATAGAGTACGTTGCATAGAGCAATGGGCCTGAATTGCGTAATATTGTCCGGCTCCTTCGTCTTGGGGATAAGGCAGACAAAGGCCTCGCAAAGTTTCGGATCGAAGCTTTTTTCCCTATAAACCTTGCGCGCAAATAACCCAACGGAGTGCTGAATAACAGCCCAACTTTTTTGAAAAAAATAGCTTGTAGGCCATCGGGGCCAGGTGCTTTATACGGATTCATGAAAAACATAACGTCCTTCACTTCCGAGTCATCAAAGTCTGCTATCAATGCTGCGCGGTCCTCGTCTTTTAATCTCATTTGGAAACTCGAGATATCAAGGCGCACTGAGCCGTGAGCTACTGCTGCTCCCCCTCCCGTAAATAAATTCTCAAAATATCCCCTTACGTGTGGTTTGAGCGCTGCCTCATCCGATGACCAAACACCATCAATCTTAAGTGCTTTAATCTCATTCCGTTTCCGACGCACTATAGTGGAGCGATGAAAAAATTTAGTGTTCCGATCACCATCCCGAATCCACTTCACCCTCGACTTTTGGAACCAAAATATCTCTTCTTGCCTTAGGACGTCGTTATAATCCTTGATGAGTTGACGTTCCAAAGTAACTAAGCCCGCTGTACCCCGTTAATCCGCGGCAACAACTTCCTCTTTTTGTAAAAAATATTTCCAAACCGCGTCTTGTTCCACGGTTCAAGTACCCGCGGCACCTCCCTAATGGCCGAGAGAATGTCATTGTGCGACCCCCAAATATCACGGATCAAAGGTAAGCATTCAGGGTGATGAAACCAAGCCGCCTCAAATTTAAACGGACATCGCCCCGTCGTTCTACTTGTACCCAGGCTATCCATAAGTATGGGATGATGGTCAGAATATACCTTAGGGAGGTGGAGGAGGCCGTGATTAGGAAAGTAATCCAGCCATGACTTGTTTGCAAGCGCTCGGTCCAAACGCGCTTGTATGAGTTGTCCAGCATCACGTTTATTGGTCCAGGTAAATGGCGACCCTCTAAACCCCGTATCCGTGAAGCCACAACGTTCTAAAAAACCCCGAAAGAAACTTAACCGACTTAGGGATCGAGTCGAACCTCCGGATTGCTCATGCGAGAAACTCACTTCATTGAAGTCGCCCATTACTAACCACGGCAAATTTGAGCTTGTCGCCATTCTTTCCATACTTTCAAAAACACGCACTTTGGCAGCCCGTCAGGGTTGAGCATAAACCCTGGATAACCTCCATTGCTCGCGGAGATTCGGATTGATAATGGCGTGAATCGCTTGATCATCAACTGACACAACATCAACATTCACATCCGCTTCGTTCCATAACATCCACACTCCGCCTATCATACCCGTAGTCGGGGCAAGGACATGATTAGTAAAACCCAACCGTGGCGCAATTTCCCGCGCTCTATCCTCATTAACACGTGTTTCCAAAATAAACACAACCGAAGGCCTATGCGAACGAACAAGTTCACGAAAATTACTCCTAAAATCAACATGTCCCGCCCCTTGGCAATTCCATGAAATTATCTTCATATTATCCTGATGTAAGTGATAGGGTTCAATTGGATACTCAATCCTGGACCCCCTCCATGTCGCAATCACTTCTCGACTCATCTCCATTGCCAAGGTCAACTGTCGATGATTTTCCCACTGACTCGGACTCGTGACTTGCCACCAAGCTGCCACATTGTCTTCCCGTTGCGAGCGATATGTCGAAACCTCTATTTCCCAGAAATTGCTTGGGATCGCTACTATATCCACTATCCGATCCTCCAGCGCAATGCGCGAAATTCTCGTTGATCCGTGGTAAATATCCTATCTTGTCACTGCCTCGTAAAGTTCCAATTCGCCCAACAGTAGGTCGTCCATCCAAATTCCCTCCATTCTCAGCCGATTCTAATGAAGATTTTCACAATTCCTGTTCGTGTGAACTAATATGCGCTGCCTCTTGGTCCGAATAAATAGACAAAGAATTAAACTGATTTGCATTCCTGTTAAGATTCTTATTGGTATCCTTAAGTCCTCTTTTAGTTTTGGGAGGTTTCCTAAAAGTTATTTCCTTCCCTGGCCGACTAGAAGAATAAGGAAAGTGCTGGAAATCCCGCCGTGAAGTCACGGGAAAACTGCTCCCATTCGGATCTTGTGAGGGCTGGTAATTTTCACCACGCTTTAGGACAACGGGCGTCGGCATTTGATGCGCATTTTTCACTTGCGCACTATTCTTCTTGTAATTTCGCGACACCATCATCTAGTCTCCAAATTCGCCCTTTTGGGTTTTTTCTATCAACCAACTCGCCCTTTCTTTTAATCCCCGAGGAGGGGATGTTATCTTGGCTTGTTCCGATACTGGAGGAGTATCCGCATTAATCATGTCACATTTATCCGCAAGGTGTCCTACTTTCCCACAATTGAAGCAAAGGGTGGGGAGGTTCTCATAAACCACTTGATAAAATTTGTCGCGCACACCTACGGTCATCTTAAGCGGGGCACTAGTGCTAACTTGGATGCATACTCGTGCAAATTTTCCACGCGATGCATTGATCGTATTGCCATCAATCTTGATGGGTTCCCCGATCATACTTGCCAATCCATGTATAATCCCTTCCGAAAGTAATTCCATTGGGAGATTCATGATACGCACCCATGTAATCACACTATCCACTCGATCCGAGGTGGCATCGAAGTTCGGTCTCCACTTACGGATAGACAAAAAACTCCCCGCGAGGTGCCACGGTCCCTCCGTGAGAATAAATTCCCTTTTCTCCGCTGAAAGTCCTTTGAGACAATAGCATCCGTGTCCAAGGTCCATGAGCTCAAAATTATTGTGAAGCGACCACATAGTGTCGAGTTTGGTCTTAAGGTCTTCATAATACCAAGGTCGCCCTAGAATTCGTATAATCAGGGTGTCTTTCCACTCCTCCTTGATACGTTCTTCAAGCTCGTCCGAAAATCTGACTTGCGGGATGGGAATCGGATCGTTTGTTTCCTGGTAAACCAGATGTTTCTTAATTTCAGCGAATCGAAGTTCATCAAATTTAACGGCTTGCGGCCGCGTTTGTTTGCTTGCCGCCGCCGCATAGGTCAGGTTAGGGTTACGAGTTCGAACAGCCTCCAGCATAGTCTCATCCGATTGTGAATCGCCTGGCAGTGCTCTTTGTCTTTTCTGATTGCGTGCTGTAAATACGAATTTGTCCGGAGGTACGAATTCGGTTGACGTAGGTTGAAGATCGCTTGGGGAAGGGGGAATCGCCTGCATGTTCGTTTAATTTTCCCCCTTTTAGTTATTAAAAACGTTAAATAAAAGGTTTGAAATAATCCTCCTTTTCATAATACATGTATATATAGATTAAGATCTACATATATCTAGTTATTTAGGGATATATTGTAAACTATACTTTTGTATGAGACTGACATTTTTATACTTAAAGGCTGTACTTCTATTTAAAATCTGCGTAATCTTGTAAGTTATATAGCACTATTTGTGATAGATTGTACTGTTTTGTAATTAGTTTCGTATACAACAAATATGGTAAATCTTAACAAAAAAAAAAGAAAAAAGACTTATTATTTATATAAGATATTCTTATATTATTCAAACGATCTTTTATACAAATTTGAAATTCGGAAGAAAAATATAAACCTGTGAGAGAAGTGGTGTCATGTCAAATCCTTAAAGTCTTCAACTTTACACCCCCAATAAAAAGAAACAATTGAACGTCAACACTCTGACTGAAACATTGCATCCACATCAAGAAATTTACCCCAATCCAAATGATTTTTACTGGAAGAACTCCTCCCATTTCTGGTCAAAAAAGGCACTCGTAGTTTTGATGGGTAAAAAAATAAGTGTTCATTAAATTGCTATATCTTTCGCCTGTTGACCAGGATCATTGTCGTATGTTTTCCCATAATTCGTTCCTCAATTTTCTCTTCCTTCTGCATTAACCATGTACGTTATTTTATTAGTTTTGATGTTGTCACCATGTTGATAACCGCGATGTTTATGAAATTCGATGATCTGTAAAAATAACATCTCCTAAACTATGGATTTCATCAGCGAGCTGATTTCTCGAAATCAATTCAGATGAAATAATGTGTAAGAATTATAAGTGAATGATTTTATTCATCACACTTATACAATATACATAATTTTTAAAAAAGTAAATATCCTAAACTAAACTTGAGAAAATATCTTATAAGATATATACAGAAGATTATAAGGAAATATCTCAAAAGATATATATTTGAGATTATGCTTAATATGCTCCCGCAAAATTGACGTCCCATCGGCGACATAAATTTTGAAACGCAAAAGTTGTAACCACGCATGGTGGTTTGGTGAGTAAATATGCAAGCTGATCAACAGTGCTAACATACGAGACAACAAGAAAACCTTTGTTGACAATATCACGAACAAAGTGAAGATCAATAAAAATATGCTTCATACGAGAATGCAACATCAGATGTAGAGATAGACGTGTAGCTCCTAGATTGTCACATAGGACCCGAGGTGTAGGGAGAAGAACATGCAACTCAAAGAATAAGTGTTGCAGCCAACGTACCTCGGCAACCACGTTGGCAAGAGCGCGTTACTCAGATTCTGTAGAAGAACGTGAGACCACAGGTTGACGACATGAGGACCACGAGATCAGATTCGTACCAAGAAACACCAAATATGCAGAAGTTGATGTTGTAGAGGTCTCATCATCAGCCCAATCCGCATTCAAGTAGGAAGTAAGACAGACATAGTTGTCACGACACAATAGAAGACCATGTGATAAAGTACCCTTCAAGTACCAAAGGAAACGCTTAAGAGCACTCCAATCAAGCTCCGTAGGAGCAGCCATCCGTTGCGCATGCCTATTGACGACAAAAGCTATATCAGAGCGTGTAAGAGCAAAATACGGAAGTTCCCCAATAACACTCTGATACTCCTTGGCATCGGCAAGCGAGGAGGGAACAATATGCCATACACCGTGCTTCATAAGATTTGTGTACTCTTCAGCAATGGCCGCACGTTGATTTGCATCCTTGAGAGCAATGCTGACACAAGTGGGCTCAAGAGGACCGTCAATCGGATGTTTAATTGCAAGATTAAGTTGTGTAGGCTTAAATATATTATTCATGGCACGTGTAGTCATGCGATGGTTGCGAGGTGGATCAGCTTGCAAGAAAGATGGCATAGACGACGTCGATTCATCAGTGGAAGAAGGTGAAACAGACAAACTAGAGGAAGACTCGGTCAGGCATGGTGCAGCTGGCAAGGGGTGGCGTGACGAGTCTAATCGCGCATCAAGTCGCGCCACTAACTAGTCTGATTGCGCGGCTGAGGCACGTTCATTGTCAAATTGCACCACAATCTAGTCCAATCGCGCGGCTATCGCCCCATAATTGGGTCAGGATGCACAGCCAAGATGCGATCATCGTTGTCCGCGCTAGGTTTATGAGCATTGGCGCTCAACGAGTCTTGTTGCGCGTCTGGTCATGCCACATTATGACTGTGGTGCTTGGCAGGCGCGACTAGAGGCATGACTGGGCCAGATTGCGCGTCATTCTGACTGTGGGTCATGATTAGTGGCCTGGCAGGTAGAATAATAACAGAGGATGAAGTAGTCTCAGGAAGAGGTTGAACCACAAATGAAGTAAGAAAAATAACCATAAATTTAATCTCAATAGAAAGAACATGGCGAGTGACAAAACATTGCCCGACTCTGCATCATAGCAACGATATGCACTCTGGGAGGTAGAGTACCCCAACAAAGATGCAAGCACGGGAAGGAGAGTTGAGTTTACCCATAACATAGGTCGCAACCACCGAAAACAAAGGCAGCCAAAGGTTCATAACTTCATGTAATTCGATAGACGACCAAAAAGAATACCAAAAGGAGAGACCTTGCAAGAAATTGGTATAGGGAAGGTGGTTAGAGAGATACAGCGCAGTAGCAAATGCAAAATCCCAAAAAGAGGAAGGCAAGTGTGCATGTTGAAGTAGAGTGCGACCTAGAGAAACCACTTGGCTATAACGGCACTCAACATGCCGTTCTGTTGAGGTGTGTGCGATGTAGTGGTAAGCCAACTAATACCAGTCTCAGAAAGATAAGACTGCAAAGCCACAAATTCTTCTCCATTATGAGAATAAAAATTCTTGACACTAAAACCAAATTGTGTCTCAACTAGTCAACGAAATTGGCGAAACACTGGGAGAACCTGAGACTTGTAAGATAAAGGATAAACCAACAATATTTGGAGTACTGATCAATAAGTAACAAGTAACAAGTAACAAGTAATAACTGTTTCCATCAATAAAAGAAACCGAACAAGGACCCTACACGTCTCTATAAATATAATGCAAAGAATGATCAGATTGCATATAACTCGTAGTAAACGGTAACTGAGTACTCTTATTTGAATAGCAAAAACGTCAAGTCGTAGCATTCTTAGAAGTTAATTTAAATGGTAAATCAAACTTCTTAATAATCAAAGAACTAATAACATGAGAAGGACGTCCTAAACGACAATGACAAACATCCCAATTCGTCCTCACTCCCGAAAATGCCATAGGTGATGGGCGAACTGAGGGAGGAACCGTGAGGTGATAAACTCCATTAGTGCAAGCTCCACGCAGCAGCTTTGCCCCCATAACCTGATCCTAAACAAAGAAAATGAGACAGATAGAATTCAAGAGTTACATTATTATCCAAAGTGAATTGGTGAAACTATAAGAGATTCCTTTTTGAAGACGGACGAACAAAATAGGAGAGATATCAAAACGACGATCAGATAGATGAAAAGAAGAAGAACCAATATCGGAAATTGGAAAACCTGAACCATCAACAATGACAACCTCATCAATGCCATCATACTCAGAGTGAAATCGAGAGATTCTAAAGATTAGACGTAAGGTTGTGAGTACCACCAACATCAACTAACCAAGTATTTCGATCTTGAGGCGACAAATGTGGGTCGTGTCTAAGGTTATAAGAGGTTGCTGGAGTAGACGACAAGTACGAGCACCATGACCATAGATGCCACAGATCTGACATGTAATAATTGGTCAATTTCCCAAAGAACTTGGACGACCATTGTTGCGAGAATTCGGGGAATTGGAAGATCCATTATACTATCCACCGCGACTATTCAAACTACCACCCGAGTTGTTATTGTTTTTGCCTTGACCACCAGAGTTGCCACGAGATGGAGTGGAGTGAACGCCGGCGGTGTTAGTAGTAGCAACCAACAATTAACTGTGCGCATTGAGGCATTTAATGTATGTCTCACACGCAACCACTTTTTCATGTAGTTGCACAAAGTTGAGAGAGGAATCTAGAGCATTGATCTGGGCAGCAATGTGACGGTAAGCAGCCCCGAGACTATCAAGAACATAAAGAGTAGCATCATCGCAGGAAAGAGGATGATCAATGATCACCAATTCATCCACGTTCATCATGATAAGATAAAGGAATTCAGGAATGGTGCGAGAGCCAATTGTCATGGTGGAGAGGAAATCCTTCAATTGCATGACACGGAAGCACGATTTGTTGGCATAAATGCGTTGTAGGGTTTGCCAATCCTTGGTCGAGGTCTTGGCATCAGAGATCAGCCTCATGATATCATAGGAGATGGAAGAGAAGAGAGCAGACAAGATGAGTGAATCGTGTTGTGTCCAATAGTTGAGCGTTGCAATGGGTTTCGGAGAATCACCAAAAGGAGGGCACAAATGCGAACCATCCACAAAGCCAAAGAGGCCATAGGCCAGATGGCGACACTGAGCATTCCAAGACATATAGTTGTTGGAAGTAAGTTGTAGGGGCAGATGAGTGTATGCGACAATAGACACAAGATGGCCGAGAGGAGGACCAGTTGGTGGCACCAACAAAAGAGAGGAGGTCGCCCGCATAACAAGAAGAGAGGCAGCGGACCACGGTGAGGCGGCGACGGTGGTGTTAATATTAGGGTTAGGGTTTGATGAATCCCCAAAAGACATTGTAGGATCTTTCTCTCGTTAGAGATATTTTCCTGCTAATACCGTATAAGAATTATAAGTGAATGATTTTATTCATCAAAATTTGGGGTATTTATACAATGTACATAATTCTTAAGAAATAAAATATCCTAAACTAAATACAAGGAAAAATCCTAAAAGATATATACCAAAGATTACAAGGAAATATCCTAAAAATATATACTATAGATTATGCTTAATATAATGTGCTACTTTTTTATGCATAAATAATGCTATATTCAAAAATCCACATACCATAGTTCTTTGTATATGTAGGTAAGGGCATGTCACGGGGGCAATCTCTAATTATACGAATAAAAGGGACATGTGCGGCTAGCTGTCCAACACAAGCTGTTTCCGTTATTCCTTCTTGATTGTCACACTGGCGTCAACAGATATTTAGAGGAATAACTAGTTGTGGATAGTAATAGCAACAATCATTTATCAATCAATTATAGTAAATAGAATTGTTTAGGTATTAAAAGAGCTCTTATTGCTTAAATAACAAATACTTGATTTTGACTTACAACTAATCAAGGTGGACATGAGTAGCGTACGCGTACTCGTGTACTCCCAGAAAAAGAATTTTGCTCTCATTTCTGTTTTACAAGTATACCTGGTAGGGACACACACCCTATGCTTGCACGTGAGTCAATATGAATTAATTGTTAGTAAACAAAATATCTGTTTTAATTTTAATTTTTAGGATTGTTAAATTCTAAGGAAAAAGAACTTTATATTGTGATTAAGGCTTATATCTACTTAGATTATGAATAAAAATCATATTATAAGAAACGACATGTTTCCTATCCGGGTACAGAAACATACTGTAAGTATTAATTCTGATTCTAGCACCCAACTTAGGTCCATTGGGTAGTTTGTTTTAGGGTGCCAGGATGCACCGTTCGATTATCGGACCATTGGTTTGGTAAAATAAAATATAAAAAAATGAACCAAAAAATGGTTTGGTATTTGGTTCAAATAGAAAAATCGATATTACATATGGTGTGGTTTTGGTTTATTGTCCCTGTTAACCGCACCAAATTGGAACCAATATATAAATTATTTTTTATCCAAGGCATTCTAGTTTAAAGAAACCAGAAAATTCTTTATTTTGTGGCTTGTGATGCATATGTTCTCAAACTTTTCTTTGTATCGAATGTGTTTGTAGTTTATTAATGTACATCGCTGGTGAATCAAAATGGTTAAAAGTTTATATTTTAATTTTTTTATGGTTGGAAATGGTTCGTGATTAATGAATGACATTTATAGATTAATTAATTAATTGTTCACATGCAATTAAGTGACGGCTGCAGATCAAACCTTAGGGAAACACCAAAAACCAAAAAAGAAGGGGTTGATCTAAGTCAAAACGTGTCAACAATAGTATACCTTCATATACAAAGAGCTAAGCAATGTGCAGAGCAAGCGTGAAGATAGAGTCCAAGAGAAAAACACATCAAGTCATCTTTTATAATCATAGTTTCACTCTTAGATTCATAGAGTCGAGAGCCATGTAGAAGAGGGCAAAGAAAAGGAGATCCAAAGATTAAGAGCATAGACGTTCCACCGCATGTAAGAGTTTTGCCAATATTCGTTATTTAATCATGTTGTTTTATTCTTTATTTGTGGTTGAATTTGAGATTACGGGTAGCTAAAATACTCGGTGTTTTGCGTAGGGAGTAGCTCAGATTTATGAATATGACCATTTAGTTTATTTGAGTTTTTGTTAGAGTAACGACTTGTTTAGAGTGGTTTATTTAACATGTTACTTGACATGATTAACGAATGTTGGTTTCTGAGAAGCCATGGTAATGATGTTAGAGTATGCATGTTATAACTTATTTTGTGACTGTTACTAGTTAACGTGAATTCAGATACAATACTTAGATCACACGAATACACACATTTTCAAGTATGCATAATTAACGCTAGTTGGTGGTGAATTGGATTGCATACTTAATTTCTCTTCTAAAATGATTGAAAACCGAATTGTGCGAGCTAATGCTCTAGGTAATTAGAGAGTTATAATTTATAGTGCGGGTAACCCCTGCTCTAGGTCACGAATCCATTGTTTATAAACTAATATGTGAATTTGTAGTGAAACCAATCTCTCAACACATTGTTATTCATCTACTTACAATCAAAGAATCAACCAATCATCCTTAATTATGTCTTCTAGATTAGTTAAGTAGTTAGTATTATTTTGTAGTTAACTTCACAATCATTCATTTTTCACAACTTGCATTTAAGTTGATTCTAGACATTAATCACACACTCTTTGTGGGGTTCGATAATTGGGACAAAGTTTACATAGCATTTTATTAATAATTGAATGTGCACTTGTGAACACGTAGGTGTAGCGCATCATTTGCATACATGTCATATAAACTACACTCTCGCCTAGCATCAATGATGTTCATGATATTCCATCAGCAGGATAGTAAGCTTATAGCAACATCATGGAGTCGATAAAAATCATTTGTAGACTTATGTCCACCATATACTTTGACTCATCAATGAAATTTGACGATGCTCTGCTACAGTATGAACTTCACGAGCAAGGATATGTTAGATCAGCTCAATAGTGGAGTATTTCAGAGCTTCTAGTCTAAAACTCCAAGAAACCGCTCGAACACTTAGCTATGTTTAAGGACAAACCAATTGAACCAAGGTACGTGCCAAGTAGCGATGTTGACCATGGTGAATGAGCATCATGATCTAAAAGAGAAGAGGGAGACTACAATGAAGAACATGTGGGAGAAAAAGAAAAAAGAACAAGAACAATAACAAGGGTAACACTGCACCCTTGAACCCTTAAGAGCTCCAACAAGATATTGAGTTAGGCAATACAGATCTAAGCGCTTCTTAGGAGGCAACTAGTGTCGTAACTTATATTTCGAGTGTATGCCATTACTATTTGGCTTTTGCCTAAGTTTTTTTGGGCTGTGACGCATTAGCTGACAAATGAATTTTTTAAGAGAAAAATAAAAGAGGAGTCAAAAACTACAAGTTGTAGCCTCTATGGGAATGCGTGAACATCTCCCCTTAAAAGGTGTCAGTCACGCCTTTCATTCATGAGAACCCATGAGCAGTGCGACCTATAGGTGGAAATCGCAGAAGGTGGGTAGTGGAATGCCCAATTTGTGCCACCATAAGTCGCGAGTCGCACGAGGAAGAGAATAGAAACGGGCGAGTAGTGCAACATAACAAACGCGAGTTGCGCATCCAGGCTCATAGTAACGCTATATTGAGGCACATGTCCACTGCAAAACTCGTGCAGAATCAGAATATATTCTGGAAATTGAGTAAGAATTCTCTTCAGTTCTTATTTCTATTTTGCATATACCTCTTTCTTAAGCAAAGATTTTTCATATTTGATAAAAGTTATTCTGAAATATCCCATATGCCTTGAAATTCCTTATGATAGAGATTGTTTAAACTGTCTCTTGCTCTTCATGTTTTAACTTTTGTATTATAAATATGATACTAACTCACTAAGATTTAATTCACAAGACAGTCTGAAGATCACATAATTCTCTCTAATTTTTTTTCTTCACGTCTTATGAATATTTTAAGTGATATATAGTACCACTCTACTTTGTGATTAGAAACACATTACATTCATAAGATATTTGACGATCGAGCCAATAGCAAAAAACCCTATGAAATCATCCAAAACCACTATTTCCATGTCGATTTTCATCGTGAATAAATTCTTACACTATGTGTTTTGAAGTATACTAAGAGCCAATGAGACAGTCACTTTGTAAATGAACAAGAAGTACTACTACAACAAAGCACCATATTGGTTGTTGGTTTTAAAACATGATGAAGATGTCGGGTATTATGAATGACAATCTTGTACAATATTCTTAAGCACACTTAGGTCAAACAGATTGTTGTTAAGTTTGGATGAGTCCACGAGAGATTTATATAAAAGAAGAGCACATCAATAGATATTACAACTTTCTTGAAATCAAATTAGTGTCTGAGACTTGAGATGCCCAAATAGGTTGACGGAGGACTAAGCATCACCTGCTCATTATGCGCCTAGATGCATTTAGATCAAATGAAGATGGTCAACTAGAGGTTAAGTATGTTGTACTAACAAAACAAAGCAAGGAGTTATACTTTACTTCTTTGCTCTAGACTTATGACACTGGAAAAATTTAGTAGAGTTTCATGGATCCAAGAATAGATCATGGTAGCGATTAAATGAGGAGATTCTCCAAACATTGGTGACGTCGTAGTCCACGTGATGGACGAGATTACCAAGCATGGTCCATTAAAATGTATGTATTTTGGTTCCTTGATGGCAACCTTTTTGCATTAATGAAGGTTGTTACCAGCTTGAAATCGACAAATATCACCAAAATACATACTCGATCAATTACCTTCTGAGGCAAGTAATTGAGAAGAATATCCAGATGCCGAGTCTGAATCCTATGAAAGTCCGCCTGCAATCAAATGCCAAAAGACCATTCATGAGCAGTTGCTAGAGGTAAGCTCGAAGATGATGAAGATTACGTGTAACTCGATCGAAAGATTGAGCGAGACAGTCAAATCGTCAATGCGGGTCATATGCAACGATGTAGCGGAGATTTCACAAGCAGTGATAGATCAAGAGGAGGCAGCCACACCAGTCCCACAAGTGATATATGATCTAAAGGCTTGATATCAAGATTCTTCTCATTTGTATTTAAATTTTTTTCTCTTTTTATGAGGTGAGGATATCGTCTAATTTAGGGAGTAGTGGCTCAACTATTCTTTAAAGAAGTAGCTTGGGAAACTATTTTGTTCAAAGCATAGTTAATCAAGGGGGTTTGCACTTTCTTATTAGGGTTGAGATTCATTGTTGTATAGGTTTAGGTGCACGTTATAGTTCAAAACTTTAGGTGGTTTTACCTTTTCTTCGAATAAGTAAAACTTAAGCAGAAATGATGTAATTATCCATGGAATTTAACGATTATATCTATGCTACCCAGTGAAGAGTGTCGAGTGCACTCACATGAGATGTGCCCCGCATAGGTAGGGTCCACCGGTCGGTGACTGTGATAGACTGGGTACTAGACCCACTATGTAGCTAATGTAAAATTGAATTTAACTCAGCAAGTACATGTAAGAACGTCATGTGTGTCTTCGAAAAGGGGTTACTTTCTTAATGCAATGCTTTGAAAGCATGTTCGGCATTAATCCTCAAGAGTCGTACAGAGAGAGAGAGGCCTTTAGAGTTTGGTCCAGACCATTGAATTTGTGCATCAAACCAAGTGGGACAACTTGGCTTTTCAACCAAAACCTATTACTTTATTCGACAAATAAGCAATAACCCAAGCACCACTTTTGTCTGCAGAATTTGACCCTCTTTTTATACTCTCTCACAACAGAGCTTCTCTTCTTTTATTTAATGAAGTCAACAAACGAAGAACTAATTGAGCTGTCATTGTTTTAAATCTACTTAACTACATCTTTCCTAGCTGCTAAGTCCTTTCTTTTAAGCAATCCCACTCTATAATGACATTAAATAGTAAGTTACAAAAGCGCTACAGCGTTTAGTTCATTTTTCTTTTCTTTTATCGCCTTAGTAATTAAAACAACACTTAAGTGTGTAGGACAATGAAGTGCTGAGAGGTGAAACATAATGCATAAACAAACAATTTATTTTTCAGCCAAGAAATGATACTTTAATTTCAATAAATCAAAACTTTTAAAAAAACCATTAATTGGAAACAATTCCATATTTCATTTCATTAATATTTTAAGTAGAGTAAGTGTTCGGGGGTTTCCAGAACATTAGAGGGTGTTATGATTGTAGTATAAAGAAGCATTCAGCCCTCAGTTGTTTAAGTTCTCTTGCAATTCAAGAAAGCATCAAACTCCCTTTGAAGCCAATCTAATACACGAAAATGCTGACACATATGTAATTCCAACGCGAGATTTTGAGACAAATTGTTAAACAGCCAAAACGACTAGAGACTTTGGTGTGACATAATGTGCCATGTCAAGAAGAAGCCACAATGGCGCGAAACTGACCGATAAGTGTCGAGAAGGCTTAAAGGTAAAGCTACTTTATCCGTATTTGGTTCACCATTAAATCTATATAGCGAATTAGACATTGAGTAATATGTCATTGGAAAGCCATATCAGTCTAGGTTGCAACGCAACAAGTGGAATGCAATTCGAAGGTCCAGAGAAATTGTTATGCTCAAAATAGTAAAACTACGCAAGTTAATATCGAATTCGTGAAACATTATCGAATTACCTCAATTCGATATTGAGCCCAAAATTATCTTTAAGCCCCTATAATCATATATATACCCCCTCACTCCTTACAAGTAAGGAGGACGAACGGAGAAGCCTTAGATCGAATCCAAGTCAATTTGACATTGATAGGTCAAACTGAAGCCAGTTAGATCTATCATCGATCAAATTAAGTCAATTCAACACTTAATAAGGTCAAAGCCATACATTCCACGAAAGCTAAATGAGTCAGGGTCCCGAATCAAGAAGCGGATTGAGGTTTCGATCATCCATTAGAGAGATATGATTGAAACCGTGAAGTCGCGCACTGCAGTTCAATTGTACCTCGAACAGAGCCAGTTCGATCTATCATCAATTGAATAAAGTCAATTTGACACTCACTTAGGTCAAAGCCATACATGCCCTGAAATCTACATGAGTCGGGGTCCCGAATCAAGAAGCGGATTGAGGTTTCGATCATCCATTAGAGAGATATAATCGAAATCGTGAAGCCCCGCACTGCAGTTCGATTGTACCTCGAACAGAGCGAGTTCGATCTATCATCGATAGAATCAAGTCAATTCAACAGTCACTTAGGTCAAAGCTATACATTCCCTAAAAGTTACATGAGTCAGGGTCAATAATCAAGAAGCGGATTGAGGTTCCGACCAACCATTATGGAGATATGATCGAAACTGTGAAGTCGCGTTATACAGTCTTGAATTTCCCAATTCGACCCATCATCGATCGAATCCAAGGGATTAGACATTCACTTAGGTTGAAACCATACATGGCTTGAAAGCTACATGAGTCAGGGTCCATAATCAAGAAGCAGATTGAGGTTCTGACCAACCATTAAGGAGATATGATCAAAATTGTGGAGTCGCGCAATGCAGAACCGAGTGAACCAAACAACCCTACTATGGGTCAACCCAATAAAGACTACTTAAAAGAGATAAATGAACTACGTTTGGCTTGATTCCCTCAATGGGATACGTAGGCAGCTTGACACGATCTCAAGTTCAGTCTGAAATCATAAGTATCTAACGCCTCCAATTCGACAATCAAAGAGCATCGAATCTGTCACGTTCGACTGTTCCCTCAACTTGGCCATTTGTGGATTTTTCCGTTATCTTATACGTCTTTATATGTAATAGGTGTTTCAGACCAAGTTAGTCAGTTCATTGTAAAAGAATACATTACTTTGGTTAAGTCGGGCCACATTGTATCGATTTCTCGGTGTATTGTAAGCTAAACAAAATAAGACCAAAATAGACTTAATGTCTTTATCCATATAATTTTATCAAAAGTGATGAGGCGTGTAATTCATGGGCACAAATAATATCAACCAACTTTTGAGCATGTCAAATGAAATAGGGTATGATAAATCACTCCTATTTGTCCCTTTAACAATCAGAAACAAACAAGAAGAAAAATGCATGATTAAACAAAATGTTACACAAGAATGGTAGAAAGTACCCAAAAAAAATGATTCTTTTATTTATTACTGTAAAAGTCAATCAGCACACGAGTGTTTATAGGATGAATGCAAAAGTATTAGCAGACAAGGTGTCTAGATCAGCGTGTGCATCTATTTATAGGCCTTAAAACAATGTCTAAATAAAAGATCACCCTTAATTTAATGTTCTTTCAATACCATTACAACTGAAAACTGTACACACAAAAAAGAAGACAGTAAGCGCTAATAATGGCGTACGATGCAAAATAACACACAGTAACCTACCTAATACTATCTCGTTAAAACATGCGCTTTAAGCCCGTGGCTCAAAGGGTCCAAGGGCTATGTGTTGAATGTAATTTAGCCTTAAAGACTTTTTCAATCAATACCTACAAAGTTCGTATCAAAAAAAAAAAAAATCAATACCTACAAAGAAAGAAATGTGGTATAACAAGATAGACTTAGTACGCTATAGCAGATACAGTGGTTGAATGAAAATCTACAAGACAAAAGTTTTAAAATCCAATGGTGATGCATTTAAGATTCAGATTTTGATTACGAGATAATGTACAGCTAAATAAGATCTAGCATGAGATCTAGTCCTCTAAAAGAATAAACACAAAGAGTAAAGAGAGAAGAACTAAAGTTGATTATGGCATTAATATATCCTCTTTGATGATAGTATTAGCATTGATATGTGATTAATTAAGTTGACAACATTCTTAAGATCTTAGTGTTCAATGTTTCATAAATTTGTTAACTACTAATTAAGTATGTAAGAGGAATGTACTATTAGAACCTCTCTAGCCTATTAAATCTAAGTGATAGCTAGGGGTTCCTGTTTTTATGCTAAAATACTTAAACAGGAAAAAGAAGAAAGAATAATATATAATTGATAAACATGGTACATTAGAGGTCTTTGAAGTACTTAATAAAATGTATATTATTAAACAAGTGTGTGAGGGAGATAGAAGAGAAATGGAGGAAGTATCCTGTAAGGTTCACCGTCATGCTAGGCTTTCGAGGCATATTTTTAAGAGATGAGTTGACCAAAGATAAGAGGGGTGCACTAGACAAGATTATTCTTTGTATCCTATTTGTCATGTACAGCTTTTTGAGCAACCAACTTCAGAAGAAAAATATAGAAACAAACTTAAATATTTAAATTCTTTAACTAGCTACACAAACTTAAAATACGTGTTTGCCTATCTATATAAGGAGTTGTGGACGTGGGAGAATAGACGAATACGAGCATTTTGCTTTTGGACCTTGTCTACTAGCTAACCCCTCGATCCTCAATATAATATATGTTCTCTGCCAATTCTCTATAACAATTCTCTACTTCTGAAATGATTCCAGTGGCTAATAATATAATGTACATTGGAGGTGCATTATGCATTATGATGATAGTAATTAGTTGGGTTTACAAGTGGAGGAATCCGAGATGCAACGGAGTCCTCCCGCCAGGGTCGATGGGGTTGCCGCTTCTTGGCGAATCTTTTCACTTCTTTGCTCCAAACACTTCTTGCGATATTGCTCCTTTCGTAAAGGACAGGATGAAAAGGTAATCAATCCCACTCACGCATTCTAATCCTACATTAGGATCATCATTCATTTATCATGTAACATATAAAAGTGTTTGTTTTTTTTCTTTTACTTTTCAGATATGGTTCTATATTCAAGACTAGTCTGGTCGGCCGCCCCGTGATCGTGTCAACAGATGCAGATTTTAATTACTTCATATTTCAACAAGAGGGACAGTTGTTTCAGAGCTGGTATCCAGATACCTTCACTGAGATATTTGGAAGGCAAAATGTAGGCTCGTTGCACGGTTTCATGTACAAGTACCTTAAGAACATGGTCCTCAATTTATTCGGTCCAGAAAGCCTTAAAAAGATGCTTCCAGAGGTTGAACAGGCATCCAACAGGAACTTACAGATGTGGGCAACCAAGAGCTCCGTTGAAATGAAGGACGCAACGGCACAGGTATGCAATATATGTATATATGTATATCTTATGTTGTTTTATACAATAAGTTGGACTAATAATGAATTCTATCAATGCAGATGATATTTGACCTGACTGCAAAAAAGTTGATCAGTTACGACTCAGAAAAGTCGCCTGAGAACTTAAGGGAAAATTTTGTAGCTTTCATTCAGGGGTTGATATCATTTCCTCTCAACATTCCTGGAACAGCCTATAACAAATGCTTAAAGGGAAGAAACAAAGCCATGAAAATGCTCAAGAACATGCTACAAGAAAGACGGGAAAGTCCAAGAAAGATCCGAATCGATTTCTTTGATTACGTATTACAAGAACTTCAACGAGAGGATACAATACTTACAGAAGCAATAGCCCTGGATTTGATGTTTGTGCTGCTCTTTGCCAGCTTCGAGACGACTTCCCTGGCGATAACTTTAGCAATGAAATTTCTTGCGGATCATCCTTTAGTGTTGAAAGAACTGACGGTCAGTGCAGATAAAGAACCATGGAAAAAAAAACATTGCATATAATATTCTGGTGCTGTTATCCCCGCTAACATGATCTCAATACGTAACAGGAAGAGCATGAGGCAATTGTTCAAAGGAGGGAAAATCCTGATTCAGGACTGACATGGAACGAGTATAAATCGATGAAATTCACATTTCAGGTAAACTTATCATTCAGTAGGAAACTTAGTCTTGAACTTTTCTGCATTACCTTTCATTCACTAACAGAATTAAGTTGCAGTTTATCAACGAAACAGTGAGATTGGCAAATATAGTTCCCGCAATATTTAGAAAAGCAATGAGAGAAACCAAATTCAAAGGTATATATATATTCAAACATATGTTTAATAAATTCCAGGATTTGTTCATAGAGCTAACATTAATGTTAATATTTGCTGGAGCAGGATATACAATTCCATCTGGTTGGGCGGTTATGGTATGCCCTCCGGCCGTGCACTTAGACGCGGCCAGATATAAAGATCCCCTCGAGTTTAATCCTGGGAGATGGAAGGCAAGTACTTTCAAATATGTCAGCACTATATATTTAGAGGCATTTCTTCATAAAATGTTCCTGACCATGGAAAAATACATATGGCCTGCAGGGAATTGACACAAATGGTGCATCCAGAAACTTCATGGCCTTCGGAGGTGGCATGAGATTCTGTGTTGGAACAGATTTCACAAAGGTCCAGATGGCTGTCTTTCTCCATTGCTTTGTGACCAAGTACAAGTAAGAATAAACCATTCTGTACATTATAGAGAATTAGAGATT
This sequence comes from Linaria vulgaris, assembly GCA_948329865.1. Taxonomy (NCBI): domain Eukaryota; kingdom Viridiplantae; phylum Streptophyta; class Magnoliopsida; order Lamiales; family Plantaginaceae; genus Linaria; species Linaria vulgaris. The sequence goes on along the minus strand of OX415249.1, from coordinate 52,529,980 downwards.
AATTATGCTTCAAATTGGCTAACCTATTTTTCTTCTGTCAGGTTGAACCCGATAAAGGGAGGAGACATTGTCCGAACTCCTGGTCTACAGTTTCCTAGAGGATATCACATTCATATCTCGGAAAAAGATCAGTAGAAGAATAATCAAGACGGTGAAAGGCAAGTCGTTTGTATGGCTATGGCATGGAACCACCTGACGTCAGATCACCCTTCTGATGTGTGGCATTGATATCCTCAACCTGCTAAAGAACTTCGAGAGTCAATTGAGCTAAGGACAAGAGCAGTGATCTCAGTCCTCAAAAATCAAGATTAACCAACATCACAAAGTTTTGGTTCAAATGCATTTTCCAAGTACAGTGATAATAGGTTTAGTAAAAGAAAGAAACAGAAAATTCTTCTCCTAATAGTAGAAGATAGTTTTGTCAATGTAGTATCAGCGATTATGTTAATACATGGAGTCAGTAGTACTCTTTATTCTACTAAGTGTACTCATATATATAATAATCTGTATCTTGAATACAACTGGTTTTGTTCTGCTCTGGCCCTTCTGGCCATTCCCGAATTCAGCGGGGAGGTTTTGCGTCATGCTACAAAGGAAAATTGGAACAATATGAAATACAATTTTTGAGCAGAAAAAGCAAGCACTGGTTCTTATTCCATGTTATTCTCTCCTTTTTGTGTTCAATAGATAATGTTCATTGCCATGCTTCAAATATTTATCTCAATCCTCATCCTTTTCCCGCATACGTTTAGTGATTGCTGCTGAGGCTTTTCGTTCTTTTCTTCTTCTATGATGTCCAGCAGCGTCAATGTCATCCTCCCCTCTGCTCAGTTGTTTGTGTCGTCGATGCTTTTGTTTGTCCTTGTGAACATGATGAAGATAATAATGGTAATCGGTGTCACCACTCAAATGGTTATGCTTGTGGTCACTGTGAATACTTGGCCTTTTTTGAGTGTCATTCTTGTGATGCCTCTTATCATGCCTGTGATGTTTCTTTAACTGAATAAGTGAGAGGTCAGCATCCATGTCAGAGTTCCGTATGTCTCCACTTCTCTCGTCTGAAATCAATACGTGATCCTCCCACCAGTCATATAGAGGGTCAAATAGCCCCTTTTGATGTAAAAGCCAGAGTAAGAGAATAGCTGAGATTCAGAAAGGAAATAGACTATTAACTGCATTGTTCTTTAAAAAAAATCACGAAGCTCCCAGTAACTAGACAAGATACCTGTTGGAAATATAGCTAAAAAAAGACCAAACATGAGCATCCAACCCATGCATATATATTGTATATGACAGCTGAAGTCAAAAAACCCGGAGCATTTACTTCTGCACAGCACAAATAATCACAGGAACGCTATTACGACCCTTACTTGCGATCTATGCGATCGAAAAATGGAAAGACGTAAGGGAAAAATGTCAATGAATTAATAAAAGAAAAGCTCAGGAATCTCAGATTTCAACAAACTAATATTCAATCTCATTGAGGAATTTGAAAACTAGCCAAAGATATTATGAACACACTTAAAAACACCCTAGAAAAGAAAATAGTACCTGCAGCTTTTTCCAGTGATGAAATCTGTCAAACCACCCCATATCCTGTTCCACAGCTCCTCAATAGATTCAAAGAAACCATTTATAGTGGTCTTCGGAGGTTGAAATGGTACCTGAAACAGTGTCTCATGTAAGTTCAGTTTGTAAATGTAAATCCGTAGGTCAACTCAAATACAGTGGAAATACAAAAACTTAATTTCACAACCGATCAACTACCTACGAATAAACCCAACCATGAGCAGGGCCTATTCCTATATAACAAAAAGTAGGACAATGCAACTGTCAATTGTCAATCTCATTGGTCCTTTTTGCACCAAACAGTTCAGTATTTGTTCATTTCTTACTAGGATCTTGTCATTCATTATTCATATGGAACTATGTTTTATTTCTGCGGAGGGCTCAACCACCTTTGTCACCGTATAGCCTACAATCATGCAGTAGTAATAACTTTAAAGTGTATGCATGTACAGACCCTTGTACTAAATATAAGTTGGAATTTGAATTCATCAATTTATTTCAAAATTCATATGGTTCCATACTTCCATCTTACACCCAAATACATTTTTTATAAATTCACAGTCAAACCTGTGATCCATTTTCAAGAACCGTAGCTGTTGTAGCAAATTGACACTCTGCTCTATCAACTTCACTGAAATCCGAGTCTTTAAGTATGGCTGCAATCAAGTATAGTGAAAGGATTCTGTTTAAAAATCTATCTCAAATGGTATCTGTCTAGGCTCTAGCAGTAAGTATAAGAAAATAAGACCACAGTCCTTTCCAGATTGAAAATGCCTTAGAACTGATATTCACTTTACCTGCACATGCATATCTTGCAGCTTGATCAGTTGTTGGGTACAGTTTGAACGATCGAGTAGCTGCTTCTTTTGGCTTCATAATGTAAAACTGTTCCTGTATTACCATAAATAAGTAAAAGTACTATCAATTGCAATTTCATATTTAGTTAGCATAGAGTTAATTAGTATGTGATTACCTCCATTTGGCTGACACCAGATGAACAATCAAACTGAAAGACACCAAATGAAAAACCAAATCTTAGTAACTGTTAAGAATCTCCTTAAACAATTTAAGTTAGGCATATTTATACTATGCAATTAACTGGCATTCTTCAGGTTTTTCAAATACTAGTCTTACGGTTAGGCTGTAGGATGCTTCAACTTCACCAACATTTTTGGTGGTAATAGTTGCAGTCCCAAATTGAGTAAGAGCCTCAAAAGTTGGCACTGTAATGCCTAAGATTTTCCCCGGGCTCCTGGAACAGGGAGATATCAGCTGTATTAGTTAAAACACATTTGTCATCATAAAGAAAGAAAAAACCGCAAACCTTGAAACTGATAACAGGCTTTCGCCCTTGGTACATACAGATTACAAGAAATAAGACTACATTTTCATTGAAGACCTTCTCTATAGGCTTTCTTTTTCTGATAACAGGCTTTCTTTTGCTTTTTTCTTTTTTACCATCTTAAACCTGAATGATTTGCTCTCTTCTTCTTGAAATAAACATGTAGGGATCAGAAACCAGGTGTGGTAGATAAAGAGAAAGAAAGAGAGCACAGTTGGTTAGCTTGTTTCCATAAAATGAGCTAAAAAAAGCAACATCAAACATAAGCTTCATCTTAACCTTTGATAGACATATTCTATGTCATCGGCGCTTAATTCCACCAAGAGGTTTGTATTAACAACTTCTGTGATTCCTATGGAAAATGCATGATTCCCTGCATCCTGTAGATAACATAAAACGAATTAAGCATTTAGAAAATAAGACTCATCCTTAATAATCTAAAGCTTAAATAATTCTCTAAAACTTAACTGGATGTTGATTTATCCTTTCAAACCTTCCTTCCACACGATAAAGAGGAACCTGACTCCGACTTATTCGGTTCTCATCTGCCTAGAAAAAGAAGAAAAAAAACAGTATTATAAGGACTTTTTGGAAATGCTTCAAATTAGCTTCTGAATCAGTGGCCCCTTGATCACCAACTCGAAATGCTAAAAAGTGTAAACTAGGTAAGGAAAAGTCTGTTGATTATCATTTTCCGCAACTACAGAAGGCTTTTGATATCATGGTTATCATAAAAGGATCGGCCGATCAATGGATAGATAATACTAGCCGAAAAATTACGGAAAGTTGATAAAGCATCAAGGCATCCACAACTAGAAACATTATCTCAAAAGAAAAATGATAAACTCATATAATTCAACTCTCCAAGAAATTAAACAGTTTGTGAAACAAAAAAGTACAATAAGATATTGTTTCGAATGTATAGGACGAGTCAATTCACTAACCTCCCAAAAGTTCCACAACTGATTATGCAAGCAACTCCAAAAAGGTGCGGCACAAAAATCTGGCTGTGAGTTGAAAGCCTCATATCCAACACCAATTTTATTACATTCGAAACCATCTAGCGTGAACCTGACTCTTTCAAGAAGCATCCACATGGAAAAATTGTTTCCAAGATTTTTGGGTTGGCCAGGACCACCCTTCAGTTAATTAGAGAAAGATTAGTGCTTCTTCATGGAATATCATAGGCATGTAACCGTAATACAGTTGTCCTACCAACTATAAAACATTGTAACACATGCCAACAACAAAGCCAAACCTTTAACGATCAAAAATCATAATTACAGTTTGGATGTTAGGTACCTGTCTAGGAATGACAAGATAGAAGTCATCAAATGACGGAATATTAGTGTATCCAACATAATCTCCAACCAGGTTCACCCTCAAGAAACTATCACCAGATATTGCTGTCCTATTCTCAGGACCCACTATCACTTCCTGAAAATAAAATTTACCGATTCAGTTATTATGTTGAGGATAAGCTCTCTATCTGATCATTCATTGTGTAGATGAGAGGGGGGTAAAAAGCCATGGTTACCAAGATACAGTTATACATATATACATTTATATGGTGTGTGTGAGTGTGCGTGTTTATATCATCTTACATTGACTAACTTTCCGGCAGTTGCTAATATATAAATCTAAATGATTGGATAAATTAGACAAAACTTCATGTTTGCCTACCAACCTATCACATCTAGTGATTGTTTTCGACAAAGGTATGCAAAAGGCATCATATGATCTAGCCTTGACATTCTCTCAATCTTTCACTTTCTGAACAAACATACAATATCTTTGTACATATAAATGAAAACTGATTTATTGATTTGCACCGGTTTAAGCTGTACCTGTAATTCTAAGCTGCAGTTGATGACATAAAAGCAAAAAGGAAAAAGTTAACATGTATGAGAAATAATCGAAAAGTTTCTACCAGTCATTTATTTCTCAAATCGGTACGAGAAAATAATATTGATGCCTCACTATCACAGATTATCGTCACAAAATGATTCTGTAAAGTAACTTCAGCCTCACCTTAGACGTTATGAACAACAAAAGAGTCTGAAGATGCTATGGTATCACACGAGGGGTAACTTTTTAGAAAATAATATTTCAGCTTTACTTGTCTAAAAGTGTAATTCAGGATTTCAAACTGTTATATGACAGATTAAGCAGCAAACAAAAGCACAGAGGGAACGTTAACCAGGGACAAAGACAACTAATATTGAAGCTCAAATCTTTTGTCAGAATAAAGTTATAGCATACCGATGTCTTCTCTCTTGTCTTAACTTCAATTCGCACACTAAATCCAACCAACCGCTGTCCAATGCCAAATACATGGAACCTAGCATCAACTCCATTATAAGTTAAACCCAAATGACAGATAGAAAAATATTAACTAGATCGGTGTAACAGTTGATTGTGTACTTTCAATCAACATCACAATATCTCTTTCAAATTGGGTGGAGAACTGCTGATCTTATCGCGTGGTCACCCGTTTAGAATGCATGGTGAGTTATATCTCTGTATTTCGATATGTGAATAAATATGTGGGTGCATAAAGAAAATCTAAGCAACTGTATGTTTGTCTATTCTGTAGTAAGAGTTACTAAATTCGTAACAGTGCCAAACTACAAGTACATAACAAAAATCAAAGTCATAGTTGGAAATGTGGTGCGTTAGATATCAGACCTTTAACATATGAGAGAAACGATATCACTGCAGCATAATACAAAAGGGACAAATTGTAATTTACCAATCATCTGAAAATCGAAGACAGTGCGCTGTATTTGCCTTCCCTTTCGCCAGCTTGTCAACTAAAAAAAATCAGAGTTATAAATGTCAAACTGCAATGTGAACAACCAATAGGGGCATTGCCTAGGAATGAGTTAAACCAGGTTTACTTACAGAAGTTTCCACACGACGATGGAACCCTCCGTTGGTTTCCACAAGGACAGCAAGTCGGCTACGCAGAGTTTATAAAAATGTCAAACTATAGGGGCTTTATCTGTTAAAAACTTAAAACTACCTAGTTAACCTGCTGGGAAACCCTTATCATGTGTAGCTAAGACTTTAAGGACTGGTAAGTACTGCAGCACAGAAGACTTAATATCTCTACTGCTGTGAAAGTAATTGACATGAATCAGTTCAGTTCGTAAAATATAACAACTAATCACTACACCGGACATCATGTAGCTTAGAAACTTTTAGGTAAATCATTATTCCAACACATGGATAGTCGTTGCTTTGTACCAGAATATGTGCCTTTCAGAGATAACAGGTACGACAAATAGTCTGCTTGTTATCATTTTCCAAAAACCCAAATATACCAAAGAGAGAGAGAGAGAGAACATCTGTCAATGAAGTCGATGTAATGAAGCTAATGTTTGGAAAATTTTCCCACGTATATTGGTGATTACAGCAGAATTAAACATATATTGTAAGCAGAAAGTTATTCAAAACTGCAAACTCTCACCTGAGTATGCTCAATAATGTGACCACTTTCATCTCTCAACCTATGAAACAGATTTGAGCAAAAGACTAAAACCATTATCCAACAAGTTCACAGAGTAATAAGAGAAAACACCATATCTTTTGTAAAAATCAGCACAGCCAAAACGTGATTCACCAGCAAGGAGCGTTCAGTTTTTTTCACCAACAAGAACATTTATTTGAAGAACACAAATTAAGAAACTCATGTATAAGAATGCTTGCATATAAGGGAACCAAGCGCCAAATGTCACCTTTTAAAAGATGAAACAAATGTCAATAAGTTGAAGAATAATGTTTTCAGAATGCATTCTCTGGAGCAACACTCTCTCGTGTGGGCAGCAAAAAGTTCAAGTAAAGGCGAAAAGAAAGCTCTCTCTAAGTTTTCAACAGCAAGGTATGTGATAAATGGTATGACTTAAAAGAGGGCAGTCAGTCAATAAACATCTGTGCTAGAACACAACAACCTTAAACACAATTTGTTCTTCTACTTCTGAACTTTAATGTCCTAATAGATATGGTTTTCGCCATTCATCATCCTCTTCAGCCAAATAAAAGAATCTTATGTGAAACAGCAAAGATAGAAGAAGTTCAGCCAAAATATGAACTACAAGATTTGCAGAAAGCACTAATATTTAACTGGACTCCTTTCTTTCCTTTATAGAAACTGTTAGCGCCTGGTCTCTCGTTACCTTCTCCTCCCTTGTGTCTGAATTTTCTACCCCGTGGGAATTAAAGTTATCCAACAGTAAGCGATAAAAACCATCAAAATATAATAAGAACGCAATGCTTGCCTTTCACACATTTTAACAACATCTGCTCCAGCATCACGCGCACATTTCCGAGTTTTAACATAAAACTCCTGGGGCCTATAAGCAACATCCTGAGATGAAGGAATTATGTCAAAAATCTTTTGGTAAAGTACAATTCACAAATTTCAACAAGTTTATACACACAAAGTAAAAGGAACATACACGTATGTATGTCAACTCGTATAATGCATAAGCAGCAGATTTATTGATGGTTATGACTGGCGGAACACGAAGAGTACGCATGTGATTGGTCGAATTCTCTTCTGCTTCCACTATCTCTGCCACCATCGACGCCTCTCTCCCACTCTACACACAACAAAATCACAATTCACAATATTGATGGAAGTTACAGCAATGTATATATATATATATATATATATATATATAATAGAAAATAGAATCGTACCGATTCACTGGGAACAGCCAAATCGAGGACGATCTTAGAAGTGCAGTTGAGTTGAGTATCATCATCAGAAACCTTTTCGCATTTTTCCACTTTCGATTTCGACAGAATTTGCATCCCGTTACCGTGTGAAAACAGTGGTATTAATGTGATCAGAATCAGTAGTAGAAATTTCATTGCAAAATCCATCATTTTTTTTTGGGGGAGGGCACGATCTTAAAAGAAGAAAGAAGAAACGGTTTTTGGCGGGCTGTTTATTTGACGTTGAGACCCTCAAGTTTTTGACTAATTATACAAGGGTCCTCCCTTCACTGAAATATTAGTTCTTACTTTTTCTTCATTTTGTTTTTGGCTACATTTAAAAAAGAAAGCAGACAGTTCCCTCGATATTTCAAGGTCACACGAGTTGCTTCACCAAAAAAAAAAACGAAAAAAGAAAAAGAAAAAAAGGTCACTAGTCAAATCCAATAGAACGTTGATTTGGCATTCAATTTCAAAAAAATAAAAATATATTGTAATGTTTATTTATAACAATAAATTAGGTAAATTCATTGTGAATAGATTATTACATAATTTAAGAAGCACGTGGATAAACTCGTGGATACTATTTTTTGATGTTTTAAATAAACTGCAAATTTTAGGAATTAGGATATCTATATCTTGGGTTTTTTTCAAAAATGGTCCTTTATTGTGGCCTCATTACAAAAATAGTCATTTATCGCACCACTGTCTAGATTTAGTCCTTTATCGTGGTTTTTCGTCCAATTTTGGTCCTCCGGCCAAATTTTCCGGCGAATTTTGGGGATTTTGACCAATTTGGGCGATTTTGACCAAAAATTTGGGGATTTTGACTAATTTGGGCGATTTTGACTAATTTGAGCAAAAAAATAAAAACAATATATATAAATTTATAATTTAAAATATATATTGTTTTTATAATTGAAATCCAAAAAAAAATAAAAAAAAATTAATTTAAAATATATAGTTTTTATGGTTGAAATCCAAAAAAAAAACAAAAAAAATATAATTTAAAATATATAGTTTTTATTATTGAAATCACAAAAAAGAATTAAAAAATATAAAAAATTTGTAATTTAAAATATATAGTTTTTATAATTGAAATCCAAAAAAAAACATAAAAAACAAAAACAAATTTGTAATTTGAAATATATAGTTTTTATTATTAAAATCCCAAAACAAAATAAAAAAACACAAAAAAGTTGTGATTTAAAATATATAGTTCTTACAATTGAAATCCCAAAAAACATTAAAAAAATTGTTTTTAAATATATTGTTCTTACAATTGAAATCCCAAAAAAAAAAATTAAAAACAAATTTGTTTTAAAATATATAGTTCTCGTGATTTAAAATATATTGCTTTTATTTTTGAAATCCCAAAAACAAATAAACAAACACAAAAAAATTGTAATTTAAAATATATTGTTTTTATTAGAAACACGAAAAATTTGTAATTTGAAATAAATTACTTTTATTATTGAAATCCAAAAAAAAATTAATTTTTGTTTTGGGATTTCAATAATAAAAACTATATATTTTAAATTACAAATTTGTTTTTATTTTTTACATTTTTCATGGATTTCAATTATAAATACTATATATTTTAAATTACAATTTTTTTGTGTTTTTATTTTTATTTTTTCTGGGATTTCAATAATAAAAGCAGTATATTTTCAAACATCAATTTGTTTTTAATTTTTACGTTTTTTTTTTAATTTCAATTATAAAAACTATATATTTTAAATTACAAATTTTTTGTGTTTTTTTATTTTTTTCTGGGATTTCAATAATAAAAATAATATATTTTAAATTACAATTTTTTTGTGTTTGTTTATTTGTTTTTGGGATTTCAATAATAAAAGCAATATATTTTAAATCACGAGAACTATATATTTTAAAACAAATTTGTTTTTAATTTTTTTTTTGGGATTTCAATTGTAAGAACAATATATTTAAAAACAATTTTTTTTAATGTTTTTTGGGATTTCAATTGTAAGAACTATATATTTTAAATCACAACTTTTTTGTGTTTTTTTATTTTGTTTTGGGATTTTAATAATAAAAACTATATATTTTAAATTACAAATTTGTTTTTGTTTTGTACGTTTTTTTTTTGTGATTTCAATAATAAAAACTATATATTTTAAATTATTTGTTTTTTATTTTTTTTTGGATTTCAACCATAAAAACTATATATTTTAAATTACAATTTTTTTTATTTTTTTTTGGATTTCAATTATAAAAACAATATATATTTTAAATTATAAATTTATATATTGTTTTTTATTTTTTTGCTCAAATTAGTCAAAATCGCCCAAATTAGTCAAAATCCCCAAATTTCTGGTCAAAATCGCCCAAATTGGTCAAAATCCCCAAAATTCGCCGGAAAATTTGGCCGGAGGACCAAAATTGGACGAAAAACCACGATAAAGGACTAAATCTAGACAGTGGCGCGATAACGGACTATTTTTGTAATGAGGCCACAATAAATGACCATTTTTGAAAAAAAAGACCACGAGTGTGAAGTCTAACGAGCTTGTGAGAGGATTGAGGAACACAAGTTTCTAGCAATTTGTGGGAGTATTCATATTTTTTTTTTTTTTACTTAACAGAGATACCAGGCATAAAATTTAGGGATGGAGGAGAGCAGTTTTTCATTGTACTTTTCAGATATTCTTTTCACATTGACAAACTGATCTATATGTCAATCAATAATTATGGAGGAGAGCAGTTTCTTTTTTTTTTTTTTTTTAAAAGAGAAACCTGGATTGCAATAACTCAAGAGAAAACTGAGCGTCTCACACTTTAACGAGCACGTCCCAGCAACAGTCGGACAAAAGCGACGAAACACAACCAAAAAAATGACTAACGCCAAAAAGCAGTTTCAAGTCCCACTATTTTCTTAATTTCCTACTGGATAATTCCCTTTTATTTTGTCTCTCACCTCAAATTAAAAATGAAAATCAATTAACTACCCATATTCATATTTTATTAACTACCCACAAAAGCTATTATTAATCTATTTGTGATTTGTAGTTATCGTTTTAGAAGAAGAATGAGCAAAATCCGTTTCTCTCTCTCTTTAATCTTTTTAGTTTTTTTTTTTGTTTTTTTTTTTGAATTTTCTACGTACAAATTAAGCGTGATTTCTTTTGTTCAAATATTTTTATCAATCACTCCTTCAAATAAGTTTAATCAATTTATGAATTATGCAGGTGTCCCATATCATGCTTTGAGAACAACGGAAATTTGACTTAAGGGAATAACACATGAGGTATGATCATCATAGATTTTAGGAAAGACCCAATAAAGATATTGGGTTGGCCACAAGAGAAAGGCCCAGAAAATTGAATATCGAACAGAAGAAATTCGACCTTAAACGAATATCGAATGCGCAGGATTCGATCTAAAAGGTAGATCGAATCAGCATGATTCGGTCTTCATTCCCCAACTGCCATTGGGGCCTACGGAACGAGGTCTATAAATACTCCGTCCTCTGACATTATCGACACGCATTCATTACTATCACATAACCACTAAAGATCGAACTTGGAGATTCGATACACAGGGATTCGATCCATTAATTCAACATTGACCTATTCGACACTCACTTGGTCGAAGTCATCCCATTCGACCTAGACCAATTCGACCTTCAATCTATTGAAGCTGTCCGATTCGACACTCATTAGATTCGAGGCACGCTTCCTCAAACAGGAACGATCCGACATTCACTCGATCGAACCTTTGTGATTCGATCTACATTTAATTAGTTGTATTTCTATTTGTACTACCTAGTTAGCTTGTATTAGGTGTTCTGGACCAAGCTAATCCGATTTTATATTCAATTAGCATTATTTTCGCATCAATCAGGCCCATTGTAACTGATGATGCATAACCTACCCCACCCTCGGCGAGGGGCGGAAAAGCGGGTACCCTACAAAAAATTTGTCCATGGTCTTGCGAGAAAGTACGTAACGGCCACGACCCACCTCCGCCCAAATAAAGGTAGACGGTCCAAACTTTGTAGACAGTACCCCCGAGTCACGACCCGAAAACACCCTCCAAGGGTACTCGGTCTAAACACTCGAAGAAAGGTACCCCCAGATACAAATATTGTGCCTCCTTTCCTCAAGCTCGAGATTGGCGTTCCGAACACAAATACTTGAGTAACAATATCTCCAAACACCCCGACTATACGGGCCCGGTCGATATTCCATCACCAAATGGCGCCGTCTCTGGAAAAGCCTTAAAAGTTTCTCAGAAAAGTTAGGGAATGTTCCATGGCCAGAAAAAGAGCTAGAAGAGTACCAGTTCGAGTATCCTCACGGTCCTCACGATCCCATACCGAAGTCAAATCCTTGGAGAATCACGACAATGAAATAAAGAGGGAGCTGAGCCTTCCACTCCCTCCTGATGAGGTCCCACGACCAGATTGTCCAGTGCCTCCCCCTGAAGTCCCAGCACCACCTACAGCTGAAGCTCTTGTATCGTCGGACCAACAGCAGGTACCTCCGAGAACATGACCCGCTATGGGTTACGTGCAGGTGCCCCTGGACATGTATCATAATATTTCGCTCGGTTCAACTCGCGAGGAGCCACAGCCTCAGAAAATGCTTTGGGTCGGGACAGGGAACGCTGCGAGGAGAGGGAAAACCCCCCACATCGCCAATCGGCTCCACCTCACAGGGCTCGATCAGAGGGACTGTGCAAAACGACACCCAGCTTCCCCTCCACGACGAAGAGGGGGACAACCCTCAACGGATATTGCCAGCTCGGTCGATGCACCACAAGGAGGTGAACCCCCCAGGCCACCCCGTCTGCAAGGGGCAGCGTAGAGTGCGCCCGACCTCCATGAGCCATATTATCAAGAGCCCGTAGCAAGACGAAGACGCTCGCCGACACCCGGTGCCCTGTTACGAGGCATGATCGATCAAATGTAGAGAGAATTACGAGAACTCCGTCGCAATCTCAACCCGGGCGAGGAACCGGCCTATCAGGGGTCACCATTTGCACCCGCTATCGCCGAACCGAAGGTCCCCCTGACCATAAAGCCCGTCGGACTTCCAAGCTATGCTGGAGAGAGCACTGATCGTGATCCCCGTGACCACATCAACCAATACCTAGCATGCATGGACTTGTCATCAGCCCCAGACTACGCTATGTGCCGAATCTTCCGCACAACCCTCACCAGAAGGGCCCAATCCTGGTTCTCTCATCTGCCTCCGGGTACCATCCATAGTTTTGACCAGCTAACCCAGATGTTTGTAAGGCAGTTTGCCTGCAACAGGGTCTTCCCAAAGACTTGCGGTCACCTATTCAATGTCCGACAGAACACAGACAAACCCATTTGGGACTACATGTGTTGATTCTCTCAGGCAGTAGGGGAAGTGGTCCGATTTAACCCATGTGTGTTCTCCGATATCATCATTCGAGGATTGCTCCTAGGGGACTTTGCCAATTACCTCATGAAGAATCGCGCCATCAACCTGGAGGACCTGTTGCAAAAGTCAAAATCCTTCATAGAAATGGAGGAGACGCGCAAGATCTTGTAAGTTGCCGAAACCACGAGGGCGCCGCGAGGGCCCCGGCCACAGGGAAAGAAAAACGCGAAGACAAGGAATGAGGCAAGTGGGAAAGGGACAAGAAGGAACTGGACCCGGTACCCTTGTCGAGCATGTAGATATCCCCCATGGAAATCATGACCATCGTAGTGAAAAACGCTACTCCAAGAGGCCTAGGGCCGCGAGGGACGCCCAGAGGCTTAAGCACACAGGAAAATTCTGCACGTGCCACTGAACGTACATGCATTTGACAAACGACTGCGTCCACCTCGAGAGGGAGATAGCCAGGCTCTTGAAGCTGGGCTACTTGGAAGAATATGTGGTGCCCAATGATCGCGGCCCCATGAAAAGGAAAGGGCGCGAGGAAGTGCCCAAGAAGAAAAAACGCAGGTCAGGATCACCCAAAGAAGACGATGAGTCAGAGTTCGCCGAGCAGGGACAGCTTCCCCCACTCCCTCATACATATCGTGATAACACCCAACATGTCGCACCGTGAATATGATCAAAGGCAGGGGACTATCTGCAACCCTCGAACAAAGGCAAAACTACATTCAGAAAGCCCACAATGTGGACAACAAGTTGGAAGTCCTCACTACTAGATTATCTAACCAACCGGTTATCTCCTTCGGCCCTGAGGATCTCTTGGGAATCATATCCCCCATGAAGATGCCTTCGTGGTCACAGCTACCATATTGGGGACCAAAATCAGAAGAGTACTCGTAGACATGGGAAGTTCAATAAATGATTGTTTCATGCCTACATACATGGCTTTGGAAATTTCGCTGAGTTAGATGGAGACGAACGAGGTACCCCTCGTGGGTTTCTCCGGGGTCAATGCCAAACAGTGGGAATTATATTTATACCCATGTCGTGGGGAGAAGGGGCCACACATCGTACCTAGCCCACAAAATTTTGGGTGGTGGACGCCTCATCACGAACGTACAATGCCATATGTGGACGACCTGCCCTTTGAACCTTCGAAGCGGTTCCGTCCACTCTCCAACTGAAGGTCAAATTTCCGACCACGTCGGTAATTAAAGTGCTCAAGGGGGATCAGACCCTCGGGCAAGAATGCCACATGAACGCCTTACCAATCGTGTCTGACCCGCCTGAGCTACGGCCCCCTTATAAGATAGCTCGCTCGAAGGAGATCCGAGTCCAGCCTGCCGAAGAACTCAAAATGATAGAATTGGTGGAAGGTGCTGAGGGCAAAATAGCAAAAGTCAGTACCGAAGTCGGGGAAGACATAGAAAAGTCCATCATCGCCAACCTCAGATCGTTCCACTACCTCTTTGCCTGGAAGAACGGACCCCTTGGGTGAATCAATCAAGAAATATGCGTACACGAGCTCAACGTATACCCTACCGCCAAGCCCGTCCAACATCGAAAGAGGAACATAGGACCAGAGCGGAACAAAGTGATCCGAGCAGAGGTCGAATGACGTATAGACCTCCACCAGATATGTGAAGTCAAGTAACCAGAATGGCTGGCCAATGTGGTCCTAGTGCCAAAAACAGGAGGTCTGTGGCGCATGTGCATAGACTTCACTAACCTCAATAGTGCATGTCCAAAGGACTGCTATCCTTTACCCAATATCGACATGTTAGTCGATACCACCACTGGCTACGCCCTCTTGTCCACCATGGACGGGGACCAAGGCTACAACCAGATCCCAATGGCAAGCCACGACTAGGAAAAAACTAGCTCCATTACAGATATCAGCACCTTTTGCTACCTAGTCATGCCGTTCAGCCTCAAAAACGTCGGCGCCACATATCAAAGACTAGTCAACCTCATGTTCGAGGGGCTAATCGATGACATCATGGAAGTCTAAATCGACGACATGATTGTAAAAAGCCAGCGGGAGAAAGACCACGCTCGCGACCTCACTAGAGCCTTCGAGATCATGGAAAAATTCAGAAGGAAGATTAACCCACGAAAATGCTCCTTTGGTATCCGAGGAGGAAAATTTATAGGGTACATGGTCACCCAAAAGGGGATCGAGGTTAACCCAGAAAAAGCTGAGGCCAAACTCGGCATGCAGTCACCGAAAACCGTGCGAGACGTTTAGAAGCTAACAGTCAGGATGGCCTCACTAAGCAGATTTATTTCTCACTCTTCCGAGAAAGGCCTTCGCTTCTTTAAAATTCTCAGGAATATAAAGAAGTTTCAGTGGACCGACCAATGCGAAGAAGCCTTCAAAGCACTGAAAGAATATTTGGTTTATCCGCCTCTTCTAGTAAAACCCATCCCTAAAGAAATGCTCTTCCTATACCTAGCCTTGGAAAAGAGTCAGTTAGTGCAGTTCTGGTCCGAGTTGGAGGAAGGGAACATCTGCCTGTGTATTATGTTAGTAAAACCCTTCTCGACGCCGATACCCGATACTCCCGCATAGAAAAGGTCGGGTTAGCCTTCGTTTTTGCAGCTCGGAAGTTCAGAGGCTACTTCCTAGCCAATCCGATCACCGTCCTTACGGAACATCCTCTCTGGACTATCCTCAACAACCTCGAGGTTTCTGGAGGAATGATCAAGTGGGTCATCGAATTAGGGGAATTTGACATTACCTATTCCCCCGGACCAGCTATCAAGGCTCAAGTGTTAGCTGATTTTATTACTGAAATGCATGAGCAACTTGAAGAGAATGAGCCGGAACCCCTGTGGCACCTCTACATTGATGGATCGTCCACTATCACCCATGGGGGAGTAGGCATAATCTTCAGGAAAATAGCTCCAAACAAGCTAGAAACTGTTCTGGAATTCTTCGTGCATTTAGAGTACTCTGTTTCTAATAACAAGGCCGAATATGAAGCCCTCTTACTAGGAATGCGCCTAGCTAACGAGGAGAAAATACGAAGGATATTGGTGCACAGTGACTCACAACTCGTGGTTCAGCAAATCCATGGAACCTACGAGGCTCGCGAAGAGAACATGAAGAAATGTTTGGAAGCAGTCATGGCAGGAACAACCCTGTTCCAAGAATTCTCCATCAAGCCGATCCTAAGTCAGAAAACCAGGATGCTAACGCCTTATCCAAGTTGTCCAGCCAAGCCCAAGCCATGAACAGTTGGAGGATAACTTTCTTTCAACGCCTAGACCCGAAAGGCAGAGTCAAGACTAAGAGATCTTGGTGATAGCCCCCATCGAGGAGGACTCGATGACCGAGATCAAAGACTTCATCAAGAATCCCAAAAAGTTCACTCACGGTCAAATCAAGCAACGTCCCATGTACCGACATACCGCGCGGTACTACATACATAACAGGGTCCTATTCTAGAGGTCATGGTCCTACCCGACCTTCCGATGCATCAACAAACAAGATGAGCAATTAATCCTGAATGAAATTCACGATGGGTGTTGTGGTAATCATTCTGGTGGAAGAACCATGGCCGCTAAAATCATTTGCCAAGGATACTACTGGCCGACCATGGTAACCGACTGCGAAGATTACGCCCAAAAGTGTCGAAAATGTCAGTTGCACGCCCCCAATGAGGCATCAGTCCGTCGCCCCTTGGGAACCCGACAACGTCAATTGTCCGTTCACCCGGTGAGGAATTGACATCGTGGGAGCTATGGTCCCCGATAGGGGGCAAAAGAAGTTCTTGCTAGTAGCAGTCGACTACTTCACCAAGTGGGTCGAAGCGGAACCCCTTTCTAAAATCACCAGCTAAGTTGTAATAAACTTCCTCTGGATAAATATCTTGACTAAATTTGAAGTCCCACAACAGCTGGTGAACGACAACGGATTGCAGTTCCGCAACGACCTCGTTGGAAAATGGTGCGACAAATGGGGAATTAGACAATGCTTCACAGGGGTCAGATACCCCCAAGGAAACGGCCAAGTAGAGGTAACCAACAAAACACTCTTCAAAATGTTAAAAGCTCATCTTGACCAATATCAGTTGAAGTGGGTCAAAGAAGTCCCCGGCGTACTGTGGGCCTATCGTACTACCCCACGAGCTGCAACGGGTGAAACCCCCTACAGTCTCGTTTTCAGTATCGAATCAATAGTCCCTTCCGAGGTGGTGAAACAAAGTCTACGGGTCTAGGAATACGAGGAAGCCCAAAACAGCGCCAACCTCGCCCTAGCCCTAGACCTCTTGGAAGAAAGGCGAATAAGAGTTTCTACCCATGCGGAATTTTACAAGGCCCGCATGACCAAGTACTACAACACCAATGTTCGACCACGTTCGTTCTAAGTCAGAGATCTCATCCTGAAAAGGGAAGAGGCCTCCAAGAAGGTCAGAAAGTTGGACCCAAAATGGGAAGGCCACCTATCTACTTAAGGATGTGAACAGCCAAGAGCTCAAACGAGATTGGAACAGCCTTCACCTCCGGAAGTAGTACCTTTAAAAGGCGCTCTGTAGTCAACCCCCTTGCGGCGACTCAATTTCGTTCACATAGTTAGTATGCATGTGTTTTGAGTTAGAGGTTATACCCGTGGAAAAGCAAACATACCATCGACAACAAAATAACTACGTTCGATAAAAATTTCAGTCTTACGACTCACAAAGAGCCCAAAAGGTAATCTTCCATTAACATGTCTAAAACGACCAACAAAAGAAAAACAAGAATTGAGGGGACTTCACCCATACAAGCGGCAACAACAAAAAAACGGCCATGAAAAGCGGCAAAATCACGCCCACACAGAGCGGCATACAAAAAGAAATAAGGGAAACGCCCGGCTAACACTACTCTTTTGCAGGGCGCTTTCCGGACTTGATCAAGGCCCGACACTCCTCGGCAGACAACTCGGTCGGGTCAGGCATCATCAAAACTCTGGAAGGGGCCCTACGAGGGTCCGACGGGGTAGCACCGAAGAAGGTAGAGTAAAACTCCAGCCTTGGAATTGCTAGCCCTCGGGGAACGTCGGGGAGAGAGACAAGGGAGAACGTTGTCATTCCATATCCGACCCTGACAAAGTCCCTCGTCTCGGAGGCCAGTATATGGTTTTGGGGCGGCCCAGCCGAGTCAAGGCGAGCACTGACAACACCCACATGAAGCTCTCTCCTTGCGTCCTCAAGTTAGCAGGCTAATCGATCCCATTCCTCTAGGAGTGGGTTAACCTCCTCCGCAGTACGGATCGCTTCTCTAGCCCTCTGCTCCCACCTCGTGGCCTTAGCATCGAACTTAACTACAACCTCCTGTAGGTAACTATTCAATTCCCCCAAGTCCCGATTCGAAAACGCTCTCAACTCGGCCATACGCCCACAAACCTCCTTTACAACAGCCTCTAGCGTAGCATTCTTTTCACGAGCATGCCTAAGCCAGGCACGAAAAGCATTACGCTACTCCACCACAACTTTTAGGACACTAGGGCTAGCCATATATGTGCCTAGCGCATCTCCAAGCACAGCAAGCTGCAAAATAAAAGATTAATCGTGAGACCAATGATCGTTACAAGAAAAACATAGGCAAAGAAAAAAGGGGGTGTTACCTCGCAGAGGCTCTGACGGAAACGCTCCCACAAAGCAGCATCACCATAGCCCCCTAGGATCTCACGATCCCCATGATTCAAGATCCCGCTAACAAAAGACCTGTAGTGGTCGGGGTCCTTGTATCCCTCTATAAAAATCAAAGGCACCGCAGGAGTATGAAGAAACTCTTCCTCCTCCGGGGTGAGCTTAAACCTGCTCTTCTTAGGGGGAGACTCGGGGCGGCAGTCCTTTACAGCCGGGATAAAAATCAAAGGCACCGCAGGAGTATGAAGAAACTCTTCCTCCTCCGATGTGAGCTTAAACTTGCTCTTTTAGGGGGAGACTCGGGGCGGCAGTCCTTCACGGCCGAGAAGGGGTCGATCACCCCTTTTCCCTTATCCTTCCTCGATATAGACGTGCCTACATCTGGACCCCCCCCCCCTCTCTTCTTCAAGGGGTCACCAACAACATGCGCCTTGTCTGTCAGATTAAACGACGATATTGGTAAGGGCCCAAAGTCAAGCTCCATACCAAACGGAGGTATAAAATGAGAGGCAAAGTGTTTAGCTATCACGGGGTCCATAGGTTGATGCATACCTTTAGAGTTAACCCCCTCGTCAGCTTCCTCCATCACAACATCCGCATCAGCAGCAGATGGGCTTCCAGGAGCCTTGGGGGGCAGTACTTGTTGTCTAGAGACCCCGAGGGCTCGGCAGACCCCGATCATCTGACCTAGACAAGTCTGAACCTCCATCGGATAAGGCTAACACGTCACCTCTAAAGGGTCAACGAGCATGGGACGCCATCTCTGCACCTACAGACCAACATCATGAAGGGTCAGTAAAAAAAAAGAAAACAAAAAGAAGGGAGTATACTCTATATACTCAGATAAGGGGTTCCTAGGAACATTCGAAATTTTTTTACAAAAAAAATAAAAAAAACAAACTTAAAGGCACTTACGAAACTCCGAGTGTTGTCGAAGGGTCAGTGTGTCAGGACGCTCATCCATCAACCCGTCTAGCAGACCCGCTAGAAGCAAGACCATAGGATTGCTCAACATCGATGATACATCATAGAGGCCGTCGAAGAGGCCTCTCTCCTTCAAGTAAGAAGCAGCCTCTGAAGCCACCAATGGGGA
The DNA here is from genome assembly GCA_948329865.1 of Linaria vulgaris. Taxonomy (NCBI): domain Eukaryota; kingdom Viridiplantae; phylum Streptophyta; class Magnoliopsida; order Lamiales; family Plantaginaceae; genus Linaria; species Linaria vulgaris. The sequence goes on along the minus strand of OX415249.1, from coordinate 52,510,237 downwards.
CGGGTAAACATAACCCAACCCCCAAACTCGGGGCACACCTTCCCAAAGATTCGACGACTCTCCCAGGGGAGCCATGAAAAAGTATCTACGACACCAATCACCGTTGCTTGCAGGATCGTTGGTCGCTGCAGTCAGAAACACCAGCTTGTTATCCCGCACAGAGAGGGTAAAGAAGGGTGAACCAACCGCGGTGGCCCGCAAGATAAATGCCCCCGCCACATTCGCAGGGGTGCAAAGGAGGTTTAACATATGGCAGCAGAGGATAAACCCCACCAGATGGTGGTAGGAAGCCGGAGTCAGTTGGCACGGACACAATTGCCAGAACTTAAAGAGCTCTCTCACCACTGGATGAAAGAAGTAGCGAAGTCCGCAACAAATTTGCTCTGCATACACCGTCATATGACCCTTGGGAGTGTCGAAAGACCTATGCGTCTCTGAGGGGATGATGATGTGAAACTGTTCAAGGGGAATGTTGTACTCTGCCAGCAAAGATCCAATCTCCACCATGTTCATCACAAAAGGTGTGGAACCAACCCGAAGTCTATCGCTCATGCGCTTCGGATCTAGATGCTCGCTCCGAAAAATAGCACCCTTCTCCTCGTTCTGTTAAGGAGCCTGCCGGTTGAAAATTGCGTAAATACGATATGTCGTGGTCATCTGTAGAATGGCAGCATCACCACCTCGCTCCCGCCGCCGTTAGTCAGAACGGGCAAGGGAGCAACGCACAACCCTTCTTCGTTGATTACAATGAGAAGCGGAAGCGCAACTCCATTGCGGGGGAGGATGAGAAACATGTGAGTCACGCGAATCCTCGTCGCTGGAAAAGACAGTGGTAGCCTGAGAAACATTGTTGTGGAGAAGGAAGGAAAGAAAAAAGTATTTTTTACAGAGAAAAAATGGGGTTTTTAAAGTGATGAAGAAGAAGAACGGAAGTGGCTATGTTTATATAGGCGGGAAAAGACGGTTCATATCTCGAGTTGTCTCGCTTCCACGCCCTCGGTGCAAAAGGTGGGACCACCAATGGGGGAGCTAGACGAACCACCACCTTCCCTGAATCACTGTAACCCTAGCATGTCAGACGACACCATAGGGGGGCAAAACCAGCGCACCAATTCCCATGTCTCTTCACAATGAATGAGGCACCTCTTCCCAAGGTGGGTAGTTAGGAAACAAAAAGGTGGGCCAATTCAAATCCACGACTACCGCGTCAGTCGCCAACGCCCGACCACCCCCATCAGAAGACACCTACCACGACCACAAGGGCAACTTGAAAGTTTTGAAAACTTTCCTAAGTATAAATCCATCATCGGAGCTAACTCCTGGTACCCATGGCGATGCTCTGAAGCCCATTAGGGGAAGGCTCGATCGACCTCCTCGCAAAATGGGTTACCCTCGAACAAGTCATGCAAAATGGTCCCATGGCAACCACGAACCTCGACGATCATGATCTCTTGCCACAAACTCAAAAACCCTATGGTCGTGGTAAGCACGGAAAAGCTAAACAAGAAGGGAAAGAGTTCCTTCCATAGATAAGGAAAGGAAAAAGCCAACTCAGAAGGCTAAAAACAAAAAGTACAACGACTGAGTATACGACACACTTCAAAAATTCCATTCTTGATCAATAACTCTGGGAGGGGACAACCCAATACAACCCCAGGAAACAAAAGACAAAAAAAAACTAAACAAACTAAGGCTGACACAGCCACAAGGGTGTGACTGAGGCTGCCATCGTAGAAGGAGCAGGAGAACTTCGGGTCGCGGAACCACGACCAAGAAGAAGGTTCAAAGTATCCTCCGACTTCATAGGGTGAAACATTTGGGTCGTAGACAGCCTCTCGGGGTCAACGTCGGATGGGAAAACGTTCTTCGCAATGCCGAGCTGTTGACAAGCTCGAAAACCCCACAGGAAGTGACCTTCAAAGTAAGGGGTGACCCGCTCCTTTATCTCCTTCTTTTGGGCAGCCAAACGTTCGTCTCGCTCCATTATAGTCTTCTCCACAACCCCCCGGAGTGACGTCACTAGCTTCTCAGAGTCCTCGTGCTTCCCGACCAACTCAGCCTCCCTCCCGGCCAAAACTTCCCTTGCCTTCTCAGAAGTCGCTAGACGCTCTCTCAACTATTGCTCCGATCCTTTCAGAGCATCCCTCTTTTGGGATGCCTCCTCGTAGAACTGAGACATACCTCTCATTCCAATGGAGGCCTGCCAAGAAAAGAGGGTGTCAGTCGAAGAAACTCGAGATGAAAAAATAAACATACTTACAACAACATCACTTACCAAGGTTGCGCAGAGTTTCGTAACTAGGCCCAACTCTTGGGCATTCAACAGAGAGGGGGTCGTAGAAGAGCCAAGACGATCCAACTCATTGGAAAGACCCATAGTTTGAGCTCCCAGGCTCGCCACACTACTCAAAAGATATTGCACCAGAGGAAAGGTAATCTAACCCCAAGTCCCGACTTTCTCAGCAGGATCGACTTGGAAGTCCGAAGGCCTAACTCCATGACATTGGGGAAGTGGTAAAGAAGACTTCTCAGCCACCGAATCTGTTCCCGCGGTCGGGGGTTAGGGAGTAGAAGGTTGACCCGGGGGGTACCACCAATGTAAGCCCGCATGGCCAAAGAGTAGTGCAGCATGAACCAGTCTCCGGCTGCACCAGACCCCATTTCTGCAAACAGGGAAAGACGAGAGGCGGTGGGACTATCTCCCACCTGCACCGGAACAGGACCCTCGTCCACAGAACCCTGAACCAAGATCACCTTACTTTATTACAGATTTTTGACCGTGATTTCATTCTTGCTTTAGAGGAAAAGGATGGTTCGAGTGAAGAATCCTCCTCATATGAAACCTGTCGTATCTCCGCTGTCATATGTGATGGTGCCTCATCACCGCAATATGTTTGTGGGTTCTGAGGGCGAGACCTCGGGCTCGAATCTCCCACCTAATAGAGTGAATGTTGGCACACCAGCTGATAATACGTTGGATGACGGTCTGATGTGGGTTCCAGGTGGCAGAGGTTAGGCTTTGGCATGTCCGTCTTTATGAGCGAAATTCTCGATTCCCAAGCCATTTTATGGTGATTTTGCCGAACCAGGATGGTAGTAGCATTATTTTTGGGACCCACGCGAATATCTAAGAAGGCTTGGTGTTAGAGTATGAGAGATCGCATGCTATAGAGACAAAACATCGACTCACTACTAATCCCCCTAGAGATGTGGTAACACCTCTTCCATCCGGTGCTCCTTCTAACTATTGGCATCTAAGTGGTAGAGCATGCTTTGAGGAGGAAACTCGAACTACAAAGGTCGATGAGGGTTCCCGAGCTGAACATTTTGATAGTACTTTCTCCCTCCCAAATGAGTCATGCGGTGCTACGGGTTATCCACATGTCGGACATACGGAAGAGCATGAGCCAGGGGAATTCGTGCCTTCGCCTGGGAGGGCTAGCAATGCTAAAGTTCGTGGGGCCTCTCATAGTAGGCCGACTTCCCCTGGTGTGGCTGCTGCATCGTCGTCTCGTTCTTCTGGTTCCCATCATTGGGAAAGTCACAAAGACCTGAGAGGGTTACTCGATCCGATAGGGAAAATTATAACTTCCTGCATGATCCTACTTCCAATCGACTAATCATGAGGATGGGTGGTGAGATCGTTCGTGAACAGGATGCCATCCAAAGTATGAGCAACCTTTATTCGAATCTTGACGCTGATGTGCTAATTTAGAGTTTGGGAGCCGCATTAGCGCCGCGGATGTGCGTAATGCTCTTTTATGTGGTAAGGTCTTTTATTTCGAAGCCTTTTTGTTTATTTCTTGACTTTTTAATTATTTGTAATATCTGACGTGTCGTCGTTGCTATCAGTTTGGGCATATGTTTCATGCTCTCTACAACGATTATATGTAGCTCGTGAAGGTCCAATCTGGCCATGATGCGAGGGTTGATGAACTGCTAGCGATGATCTCTTGAAGTAATGTCTCTCGAGACAGAGCTAATGTGCGAGCGCGTACAGCCGAGGTTCGTGCGAGGAAGGCGTATGATAAGGCTTGGAAAGCACGTGTTGAAAGGGAAAAGATAGCTAAGGAGTTAAAAGAAGCGAGGGCCGAAGCCCAAAAGCTTCGTGCAAAAAAATGCTTTTGGAGCTAGAGCGTGACTTTTATAGGGATTCCGTAGTATCGCTTGAGATTCAAAATGCCAAGCTGAAGGAAATGATGGGTGATATTGGTGTAGGGGTGACCTTTTATGGTGCGGTACCCCCTTCCCGTGGGGGAAGAAGATATCGAGATAGTCCCTTTTGTCCAGGTGGAACGGAACTTCTCACCTGAATATGTGGTTCAAGGATTCTCTTCGGAATCAAATGATAATCTTGATCATCCTATGGATGTAGATGTACCTATAAATGTAGGTGACGGCATCCCTACAACTCGCATGTCTACTGTGTGGGTTGCGGCAGGCGCATACCCTCGATTACGTTATAGGGTGCCTCGTGCTCTAAGGTGCTTGCCTCCCGATAGGGATCTTGAAAGTGACAGTCTGAAATGGTATATGTATCCAAACGTTTTGTCACATATGGCAATGGATGAGCTTACCACCGATATTGATGATGAACCCTGGAAGTTTTCCGTGATTATGTCAGAAATGGACTTGGCCCATCTCGGTCCCGTTAGTAAGGACGAAGTTTGTAATGAGCTCTTCACGATTTTGATGATGATGACTTCTTTCATAATCTGTAGATTGTACTTTGGGTCTCCATTTTTGGTTAGGGTGATGCTAAAGATGATCTTTTTGATTTGCGTAGATTGCGCTTAGTGGAGTTTCTTTTTGTATATGTCTGCTCCTTGTTGAATATATTTGAACAGCGGGTTTTCGTCATTTGCTTTTTGTCATGATCATCTTCTTTTTTATGTGTGTGTCTTATTATTGTTGTGGGCCTTCAACATCTTATGTGGTTTGTATAGTCAAGGACATGTGTAGTTTCTTCTCCTTGCTTGTTCTGGAAGTATATGGACAGTCGCCTTTTCAAACGATATGTCCTGAGGGCGATACCTATGTGCTGTTTTGTCAGCATTTTTTTGCCGTGTAGCCTTGTGGATAGTCGCCTTTTCAAGAGATATGTCCTGAGGGCGATACCTCAGTGTTATTTTTTAGCATCTTTTTGCCATGTAGGCATGTGGGCAGTCGCCTTTTCAAGCAATATGTCCCGATGACGATACCTCTGAGGGCGATACCTCTGTCTTGTTTTTTTTAGCATCCTCCACCGTTTGGGCCTCTTGGAAGCGGTCCTGGTTTTGCAATTACCCAAAATAGTATAATATAATATCGGTGCTGGACCATGAAGGTGGCTGCCTATGTATCCCATATTGGGAATCAAGCTTTGCGTAATTCTAATTACAAGATGTGATAATTTCAACAGTAAAAATGACGGAGATGCTACACTTTCCATGGTCGGGGTAGTGGGTCTCCTTGCATATCTTCTAGGTAATAATATCCCTTAGAGCTCGCACGGGTGACCCTGTAAGGTCCATCTCAATTTGCCTAAAGTTTTCCTACGTGTTTGCTAGCCCTTACACTTTTTACTACCAGGTCTCCCACTTGGAAATTGCAAAGATGTACTCGTTTATCAAAAGTGCGTGCCATAGCTGCCTTGAAAGCCACAGTGCGATGGTTAGTGTGTATTTCGGTAGATTCGATCATATCCAGTTCCATCTAGCGTAGGCGCGTTGAGTGTTCATGGTCGTACTCTATAATGCGATAGGTTGGCATACATATTTCCACTGGTACTACTGCCTCAGAACCGTGTACTAAAGTATATGGTGCTTCCCCAGTGGAAGTCCGTGGTGTAGTACAATAAGCCCAAAGAATGCATGGGAGTTTCTCTGTCCAACTTGTCCCAGTAGCATGTAGTCGGCATTCTAGATATTCTTTTAATGTCTTGTTGGTGGACTCAACCTGCCCGTTAGCTTATGGGTGAGCCACTGCCGCGAAAAGCTGAGAAATTTTCAATTCCTTACACCATGAAACCATTACCTTCCCACGAAATTGAGTACCATTGTCTTAGATGGGAACTCAAGGTAGGCCAAAATGACATATAATGTTCTTCCATACGAAGTCTATCATGTTATTTTTAGTTATGTGGGCCATTACTTTTGACTCCACCCATTTGGTGAAATATTCAACCAAAACTAAGAGGAACTTTTTCTGCCCTTTTGCCACTAGGAGAGGGCCCACTATGTTAATCCCCCCTGATAAAAAAGGAATGTAATTTCTAAAGGCTGCATCAGAACTGATGGCCTGTGAATAAGCCTTGCATGTTATTGGAAATTTTCACAAGTTCGGCAGTACTGTGTCGCATCTTTTCTCAATGGTGGCCAGAAATATCCTTGTCGTAGGATCTTCTACGCTAGAGCTCTTCCGCCAGAATGGTTACCACAACTTCGTGCGTGTATTTCTCTCATAATGTATTGTGCGTCCACTGGAGATATACATCTCAATAAGGGACCCTCGAAAGATCGCTTGTAAAGTTCGCCCTGATAGATGGTGAATCTGTAGGCATTGTATTTGAGGCGTCGCCTTGTGTTTGCATCCTTCGGGAGTGTCCCGTTTAAGAGATATTGGAATATCTCGTCCTTCAAGCAAGGGGTGTCTGCAATAGGAGAAATAAATTCTACGTCAGCCCATACCTTACTAGCCTTAGTAATACCAATTGCAGGCGTCGTGGTGTCCAATAGTGCGACCCGCTTCTCAACATAGTTATCTGATGAGCTTGCAAATTTTGATAATGCGTCTGCCTTGGTGTTCTCGGATCTAGGGATTTGGGTCAAATTAAATGTAGTGAATTCAGCAGCTAGCGCCTTCAGCTTCGCCAAATACAAGACCATTATCTCCTACTTTGCCTCAAAAAATCCCGAGAAATGATTTGCCACTAGTAGGAAATCTGTGAAGACCTCTAAGTGGTCCGAACATAGGGATTTTTCCATTCTTATTCCCGCGAGGACCGCCTCGTATTCCGCTTCATTGTTCGTTATCAGAAAATTCAAGCTTATAGCAAAATCAAATTCTCTTCGGCCTGGTGAGATCAGGTGGATTCCCGCACCGCCACCATTTATGGTCGAGGATCCATCTATGTGAAGCAACCATGATGAATGCCGGGTACTAGGCCCCGAATCCTGTGTTATGGTAAAAATGTGGTTGCATGAGTAGTCCAAGTTGTTTCTCAATGTTTCCGCCATGAACTCTGCCAACACCTGTGCTTTAATGGCGGTACGGGGGTGATACTATATCTCGAATTCGCTTAACTCGATTGCCCATTTCACCAATCGCCCTGAAGTTTCTGGACTTGCCATAATCTGGCGAAGTGGCTTATCTGTGATAACCGTTATAGGATGTGACTAAAAGTAGGGCTTCAATTTTCGTGCTGTTATTACGATCGGCAGGGCGAATAGCTCAATCTACAAGTAATTCCTTTCTGTGTCGTGAAGTACACGACTAACATAATGTATTGGCAATTGCTTGTCGGCCACGTCCTTGACCAAAACCGTGCTGATAGCATTGGTTGAGACCGCGAGGTATACATAAAGCATTTCCACCGGTCTAGGCTTTGCCAATAATGGTGGGGCCATCAGATACTTCTTTAGTTGTTGGAATGCGATCTCACAATCGTCTGTCCATTAAAAATCCGTCGCCTTTTCAATACCTAGAAGAAGGGAAGACTCTTTTCTGCCGACGTTGCAATAAATTGTCCCAATGCCATTATGCATCCTACTAGACATTGTACGTCTCACACCAATCGTGGGGTAGGAAAACTCATCATTGCTTGAGTCTTATCGGGATTAGCCTCGATTCCCCTCTCATTAACCATATATCCCAGAAATTTCCATGCTGGGACGCCGAATGTGCACTTCTTCGGGTTGAGTTTCATTATGTAGTTTCTCATTATGCCAAAAGATCTCTCCAAGTGCTCCATATGATCTTGAGCCTTCAGGCTCTTGATCAGCATATCGTCTACATAAACCTCCATGGATTTCCCAATTAATTCATAGAACATCTTGGCGAACAATCTCTGGAATGTAGCGCCTGCGTTTCTTAATCTGAAGGGCATCGCGCGGTAGCAGTACACACCAGTGTCCGTAACAAAAGCCATTTTAGGCTGATCTTTTGTTGCCATAAAAATATGATGGAACCTACTTTTAGCATCCACGAAACTGAACAATGCACCCCCCCCCCCTTCGTCGAGTCCATCAGGAGGTCTATTCTTGGTAACAAAAAAGGATCTCGCGGACAATGCTTGTTCAGGTCGGTGTAATCCACACACATTCTCCATTCTGCCTCTTTCTTCAGGATTAACATTATGTTACTAAGCCATTCCGAGTAGCGTATTTCGTAAATGTGACATGCATTGAGCTTCTCGACCACTTCTTTCTTTGCTGCTTCATTCTTCTCCTTATTGAAACTTCTCTTATTTTGCCTCACTGGTTTGGCTCGAGGGTCGATATTCAACTTGTGTACGATGATTTTTGGGTTGATTCCTTTTAGATTCGAATCAGACCACGCGAATATATGGGCGTTCCTCCCCAAACATTCTACCAATGATGTCCTTATGTCGGGTGACTTCGTTGCCCCCAATTCGTAAGGTACGCTCTTGCTGCATCGAGTCAATACTGATGGTCATAAAGTTTCTTGTTGTTCCATTTTTGGCTCATTCTAGAAAGGTGTGACTGCATTCTCTCTTTTAGAAATTTCGCTGGTCGATTCGATCTCTAACTTCTTCTTGATCATGCCCATCTTTCTTTTCTTCTTTTGGTCTACTTCATTCGCATTCTGTAGTCTCTTCATCCTTAGGTTATCTGTGACCCTCCAATCTCGAGAACTAGTCTTCCCACAGACGGCGCCGCTCATTTGACAATAGATCGTATATATAGAATAAGGTCAGTTACAAGTGTGGTACAACGAATCTATCTCAAACTAAGTCTCTTATCACTAGTTATAGGATGACTTTAGTCCAGAATACCAGATACTCGAGGTAGAGGTTTGAATGGATAGCCTTGCTGATATCGGGGATGATGTCGAGAGTATCGGATCGGGATTACGTCAAAGATCACGTCGGGATGATATCGGGATCGATATCGAACAAGTATCAGGTCAGACGTATGATGCAATGTTGAATTCTGTACCAGATGATATGTCAGAATCTATATCGAAAGTGATATAGAATATGAGTATTCGATATTGGCGGATGGATCTAGGCATTAATTGTGTGTCTTCTCGGTATGCAGGTCGCAATATTTATAGACTATGCATTGTACTATATCAAAGGATATCGAAGGTAAACTTCGATATATATATATATATATATATATATCTGGAATGATCCCCGATATATCTAATCGTGTGCCTGGCCTATGGGCCGACCCAATTTAAGAAATATCCCTATCAGCTGCACTGTGAGCACTTGAGCTCTCTTCGCATCTCGGGCCCTTCGCCGAACACTGATCTCTTGAAAAGTGTTGCTCCGAATAAACTCCTTGGCAACCTCCACACGTTGCTGCGTGGTAGGAACCTACTCAAGAAACAAGATATGATTAACAAGGAAGAATAAAGAAGTAACTATATCTAATTAGACATGAACAAAAAAGGCAAAGTACATGGCTCAAACAGTGGGCATAACCAATCTCATCGGCCTGCGCATCTTTCTTTTTCTCAGCGGCAAGCTCCTTCTCGATCTCTGCGACTGACTTCTTCAGCGTGGTTTTACTGTTCCGCATGTTATCTGCTTGCGCCTCGAGCCGCTCTACTATCTCCTGTGCGAGCTTCACGGCCTCTCTGTCACCGCTCGCTTGATTGGCACAATCTCGAGCCTACTGAAGGGCTTACTCCTTATCAGCCACATCGGCCTTCAACGTGTCAGGATTACTATCCCGATCCGCAGGCAAGCCCGCTCATCCTATATAAGCCTGCTTCAACCCTTCAATCATCGCATCCACAACCCCTCCTATCTAGAAAAGAAACAACAAAAATTAAGCACTTAAGCATAAATCAAAGATTATATCGTACCGTATGGTCACTTTACCGAGCTGATCATGTGGAGTGCATGCCGCTCCAATCTTTTCCTTTTCTCGACGGATGCTGGGAAAGCCACTGCGAGATTCGGAAGAATCGCCTTCAAGGCATTGATGACCCCTTCTCAGAATGCACATAGTTCGCAACTCGAGGTCGCGGACCTTGGCTAGCTTCAACCCTAGCACCTGCCCCAGTAACGGGAATGGAACCACCAGTAGGCATCGAACCAGGTGTACACGGCACCGGGGAGATAACACCTCCAGTCTGGGAACGAGTTTGGGGTTCTTTCCTTCTCTTCGTGGGTGCGGCAACCTCTGTATGTTCCGTTGTCTCGTTTTCATCGGTGGGCGGTCCATCAAACCCTCCCGCCTAACTAAACTCAGCCATATGAGGTGAGCTTTTGCGAGCCCCGCTAAGAAGATCCTCGAAGGGATCACGCGGTTCGTCGGCACGAGCAGATGCAGCAGCTTCGCGTATTGGTTTCTTTCCATTGGCTTTCCTCTTCCTGCAAGGAGGCACGGGAATGGGAGCACATGTTTGTGAACCCTCGGCATCTGCGGCTAAAACTTGACTCATGCGAGCGTGGCGGTTCATGATGAAATCACCTGAGAAAGAGAAAACCGAATGTTATTAACATACCAAAATTGAAACAAAGCGCACCATCAATTGAGAACACAAAAACTTATACCGAGGGTATATCTCCCAATATACGAAACTGTAGACAACCCTGCAAGTGACAAAACACGATTTTCGACAAGCTTTCTAAGATTAAACTAATGGTTATGTAACAGGTTCTCCCTAAACTGATCACCCCACCTAGGAAGACCCATCCCCCGGGGAATCGCAATTTTTAGAATATCTACCCAGTCCCGACAATACACGGAAAACTCCTCTACAGAACTTTCCATGATATAGGGATATCGTTTGTTTCAATCTTTCCCGTAACCGGAGAATTCCCCTCTCAGAAATTTGTGATGCCTCAGTGCCTTTATATGATAGAAGCTTTTTCCCTTTTTGCACACCTAGAACAACGCCCAAAACTCATTGGGCCCGCAAGGTACGCCAAAGCATTTCATGGCGATGACAAAGCTAACAATATGCCCGAACGAATTCGGCGTTAACTGCCTAGGTACCAATCCAATAGACATTGGAATACTTCTGACTTCGGCAGACACCGGAAACCCTAACTTGTTAGCCAACTACCCGACAAAGACGGTGAGGTGTCCGGGAGGAGCAGCGTGCACACGTTGGTCCGGGCCAAGAATCATTAACTTATAATTATTCTCTATATTATACGTTTCATGCAGAAAGGGGTGACAATGATGTAGACGCGACACATAAGCAGTGTACGCCATACCCGAAACTTCTTCATAGTCATCGAAATCCCTATCGATGATCTCATTTTCTTCATCTACTTCGCTATCAGCACGGTTATCCTCTATAGGGAGAAGGGTCGCATCATCCACCCTGGCCTGCGGCGCAGGCTGATCATCATCCCTCGCGAAATCAACCGCCTCTATATCAATAGCCTCATAACCATCTCCTTCAGCCATGTTCGAACCTACAGGACCACCTCGAGGACCCACTATTGAATTAACTGAATCAGGGCTTGAAGCGCTACTAGATTCACTCCTAGACGAAAACTTTGAACTCACCATCTCGATGGACACAAACTGAAATAAAATAAAAAAAGAAAAAGAAAAGCTGACTACAAATGTACGTCACTCCCGATACTAAGGATAACTACACGTTGCGCTAGAACCACACATAAGCTAATACAAAATAACGAGAGGCAAATAAAGCAAACAGTCAACTACCTTGATTAAAACGACAAAATCACCAAATTGATTGCGGAAGAACACTGCACAAAAAGAGTAACGAAAACAAAGTTAGAAACGAAAATACTACATTTTCAAGAAAATCTTGGAAATTTTTTTCTAAGGCAGTAGGTCGAATGACCTAACATTCAATACACCATGTATCGAATCAATTATATTCAATATAGGGAGTATCAAATCGTGCCCGTTCGATACTACTCACATGTCAGCCGAAATTCTCCAAAGACAAGAATGAGGTCCTTCACTTCTCCTTCCCTTTATATAGAGGGGAAAAGGCCCATTAGGCCCATCAGAAACAATGTCGAATCGAGCGCATTCAATATTGCAAGAAAAATCGAATGCCCACGATTCGATCGATGCCAGAAAAGTGACAAAATTACGATCGAATTTTTGCTATTCGGTTTACTAGCCAAAATCGAATCTGCCTCCATTCGATCGACAGTATAAACTAAAACTTAAACTAATATATGTATAATGCACATATATTCGACAAATTTCAAAATTGAATCCGCAGAATTCTACATTGTCTATAAGTCGGATTCGAGCTTGCATTCTTAAGATCGAACCAAGGGATCCAAGACAAATATTTGGGGCCCACGTTCTTCGAATCCTGGTTCCCAATTGGGGGCATAATTTTCAACAATCAGACGCACAACAAATACTTGGCGACTGAGTCAGCGCAACTTTTAGAGTTTGGCATTCGTTCTCTGACCAAGACCGACTTCTAAACTGGGGGGACTATATGATGGGGGTATTTTAGAAAAGGTCCAACCAAGATATTGGGTCGGCCCACGAAAGAAAGGCCCAGAAAATTGAATATCGAATGGAAAGAAGTACGACCTTAAACAAATATCGAATGCGCATGATTCGATCTAAAAGGTAGATAGAATCAGCATGATTCGATCTTCATTCCCCAACTGTCATTGGGGCCCACTGGATGGGGCTTATAAATACCCCGTCCTCTGACATTATCAACACGCATTCATTACTATCACTCAACCACTCAAGATCGAACTTGGAGATTCGATACACAGGGATTCGATCGATCCGATTCGATCCATTGATTTGACATTGACCTATTCGATACTCACTCGGTCGAAGCCATCTGATTCGACCTAGACCAATTCGACCTTCAACCTATCAAAGCCGTCCGATTCAACACTCATCCGATTCGAGGCACGCTTCCTCAAACAGGAACGATTTGACATTCACTCGATCGAACCTTTGTGATTCGATCTACATTTAATTAGTTGTATTTCTATTTGTACTACATAGTTAGCTTGTATTAGGTGTTCCAGATCAAGCTAATCTAATTTTATATTCAATTAGCATTATTTTGGCATCAATCAGGCCCATTGTAACAGTAACAAGTGTATTGTAACCCGGACGCAATAAGACCAAAATATACTATTTTATTAATCATTTATTATTAGTTCTAATATTTTTGAGAACATTATTACACAATATATCATTTTTCTAACTTGAAAGTTTTCATTTCTATATTTTCTTCACCATGCAGTGGCTTATATGACAAGGTTATTTCCCAAATGGAGATTAATTGATCATCAATTTTTTTAATAGTTGTTTGAAGAATTTTGTATCAAAAATATGCCAAGATCTAGATTATAAGATCACAATTACTTTTTCCTAGCGAACAGATGCCGATAAAGTTAGATTTCAATTGACAAAACTTATGAAACTTGACATATATAACTCATTCCATATAAGACTTAAATTCCTTTTTTAAGGTAAAATATAAGACTTAAGTTCATTTGTTCATTTCTACAGTTTAACGAGTTCAATGTGATTACATGGTGTGGGAATTAGATTTCATTCCTTATAAGATTATACATCAGTGTATGTCTCATCTTTATATAGTTATAAAAAAAAATGTCTCATCTTTATATTATCTGGTCACCGCTTTTTGCTGTATTTCTTTCCATGCCGGTCTTTATCATTATGTTTTTACGATCTTTAGTTCTTATCTCTTCGTACTCGTCTTTTTAATTTCTTCTCATTCCATGAATTTTTTCAAATATTTTAATTAATTTTTGGGATTGTGCAGGTGATAATTAATTTGATATTTGTATCATGCATTTCAAGGATCAAAATGGTGAAAAAATTGTGAGTGAGTAAGGTAAGATTTATGTATACAAATATTGTGTATCGATGCGGAAAAATCATCATCTCAATTTATTATTTGTTATCATTATTGAATTGTCATCTCATCTAAAAGCTTAAGTTGTTAGAAAGGGTAAGCATTTAATATTTATATATTATCTCCAACATGCCCCTCACGTGCAGGTTGTAAATCTTTTTTGTTACGCTTGTCACGTGACACTTTTTGATAATCGGGTGGCGGGGGAATTTGAACCCAGGACCTCCTCCTTGACCTGAGCTCTGATACCATATTAAATTGCCATCTCATCTAAAAACTTAAGCTGTTAGAGAGGGTAAGCATTTAATATTTATATATTATCTCCAACACGCCCCCTCACATGCAGGCTGTAAATCTTTTTTGTTACGCCTGTCACGTGACACTTTTTGATAATCGGGTGGCGGTGGAATTTAAACCCAGGACCTCCTCATTGACCTGAGCTCTGATACCATATTAAATTGTCATCTCATCTAAAAGCTTAGCTAGTAGAGAGAGTAGACATTTAATATTTATTTATTATCTCCAACACGCCCCCTCACGTGCAAGCTGTAAATCTTTTTGTTATACCTATCACGTGACACTTTTTGATAATTGGGTGGCGGTGAGATTCGAACCAGGACATCTTCCTTGGCCTGAGCTCTGATACCATATTAAATTGTCATCTCATCTAAAAGCTTAAGCTGTTAGAGAGTGTAGACATTTAATATTTATATATTATCTCCAACACGCCCCCTCACGTGCAAGCTGTAAATCTTTTGTTACGCCTGTCACGTGACATTTTCTTGATAATTGGGTAGCGGTGGGATTCGAACTCATGACCTCTTGTGGCCTGAGTTCTGATACCATATTAAATTGCCATCTCATCTAAAAGCTTAAGCTATTAAAGAGGGTATACATTTAATATTTATATATATTATCTCCAACAATCATGTTAATATGTTACGTTTCAACTTTTAATTTGTTTTTGATAATTATGTTACATTATTCTATTTATCTTACACCCTAATATTTAATTCAACTACCCCTTGAATCTCTCCTTTGATCAAGCAAACATTATACAATAGGGTTATTCATTAATTTAACCAATGTTTCCCTGTTGTGATTTACTTATCAATTCTCTACATGGCGTTTCCTTTTTCACCAAGTTTCTAGAGTATCATAACAGTGTGCAATTCTGTACTATTTGTATTTACAAATTTCTATTATTTCTTGATTTTTGTTTTTGTTTCTCATAATTTGCAGTCTTAAATGCAGAGTAGATGCAATGTGTTAAGAGATTGAAAGTGAATTAAGAGTTTTATGGTGGTGTCATTTAACCTCGAGATTGTGTAGGTCTCTTTTGCAAGGACTGAAGTAATATAAATTGCCCTCTTTTGTCCTTATTACGGTTGAGGATGAAACATATCGGAAAATAGTTATAGTGAATTATTTCAATTATTAAGCACGTGTTTATTGAAATATTGGACATTGACTTAAAGATTCTATAATTTGAAGAGATGGTTGAAAATATACCATCTAATATTTTTTAGTTTCACCTGCAAATTTGATTACTTAATTAATCTGATAATGTTTCATATATTATAATTGGTAGAAGTTATTGCGAAATTTTTCAATTAAAAAGATATATATATATATATATATATATATATATATATATATATATATATTACACCTCAAAAGAGGTAGGACGTGTCGTAGATAGTGCGAGAATATTACTTATGTAAGCTAAGTGATTAATTTTTTTGTTGTAAGAAATAAACTGACAAATTAAACTTCATAATATTGGAATCACAAGATGAAGTCTGGTTATATTGGTTTTAAATTTTCAGTTGCTAAAGTGATTAGGGAGTAGGGATCCATAACTGAAAGTCTGAAACATAACAAACACTTATGTATACCTAGACATCTAAGATTAATGTAATTATTCTATTATTCAACCCTAAGTTAACCTTTTTCAATCATTTAATCCCTTCCTATGAAATAATTGATTTTATATGCTTTATGGTTTTAATTTTTTGCTTAAATTTCACAACTTTTGAAGATAAACATATTGAGTTATTTCACCGTAGATTAACAATATTAAAAACTTTACGTTTATAGTTGCTTTTTTTTTTTTTTTAATGGGTAGATTTATTGTTGTATTGATTTACTTTTCGTTGGTCAGTTAAAATGTTTACCCAACAAAAATCTAATAGAAGATTAACTATGCAAGTAGCGTATTATATTATATTATATTATAATTTTACAGAGTATGATGTACACGGTGTCCGCATGCACTCGATTGCTAGTTTGCTAGTGTTCTTATATTTTAAATCCATATTTGAACAAAAAGATGCAAGAGCCTTCAATAACATTATGACTTTTCACATTCATGATTGCTAGTGTTCTTATATTTTAAATCCACATTTGAACAAAAAGATGCAAGAGCTTCAATAACATTATGACTTTTCACATTCATGATTAACAATGGTGACGCATTATTATCCTTCTCTACTACCTAAAAAAATAAAATAGACATATTATCCGCAACTTAAAATGGTGTAAAATGCTCAGGATAACACAGACGTCAAAAGTTGAAAGTGAAATTAACTTTTTGCTTACCCTTTTCTCTCAAAAACCAATTAGTTTTTACTATTTTCACCCCCTTATTGTTTTCATTTTAAATTACAAAGAAAAATGATATAACATTTACCTCACGTACTACATAAATGAAAAATAAATTATTCAAATAGTAAAATTTGATAAAATACAAGTTAAAGGTGTAATATGCACCTATTTTAAGATTATCCGGGGGAATTTGCTTATTTTAAGATTACACGAAGGTAATATGTATGCATATTATAGGAAGGTAATATGCCATTTGCTCTGATCAAAATTTTAACTTTACGGTAAGATTTTCGCAATTAGTAATAAGGAGGAAGGCGAGCCTACAACATCAAATGAAACATTAAAATCTATTAAGGCGCCCCCTAAGTAAGGTGGAAGGTGAGCCTACAACATCAAATGAAACATTGAAGTCTATTAAGGCAAAAAAAACTGTGTAAAAACTAATTCTCTAATCCATAACCAGAGATCGAAATGAAAGCAAGGACAGGGGAGTTGAGTACATCAAACATAAAAGTAAACAGAAGTGAACTGTAGTTTAAATACAACATCTATGTAAACATATAATTCTATAAAAGACAACAGAAAAGATGAGGTTGTTTATGGCTACTGCTGAGGGAGAACGGGTCTTTTCTCAACCATTTCATATTGCAGAACGAAGTTATCCTGTGAATCAAAAAGTTTTTTTTTTAAGAAAAATATGTAACCTCCAATTAGAATTTCTTCCAATGAATAACCTAATTCTAATGCTGAACATAAATTTGCGTACCTTTCTCACTGTCTGCCAGGTGTTGGGGTCGAAACAGAAGTAGCAACCTCTCTCGTAAGTGTTTGTCTTGACTAGCGGCTCCACGTTTTTCGCCCTTGTAAACCATAAACGCAGCTCCCTATGGTAGAACCATCCTCTATTGTATCTGCAAACAATTACGCGTATAGTGTTAAAAATCCACATAGTCCACCCAACGAAGCACAGAGGCTTCATTTACTACAAGTATATAACTGGATAACAGCACTATGTTGGTGACATTTTTCAGTCGTTATTTTACAGATATATACATGAAAATACATTAGCAGGCTGAGGGGAAAAAAAAACAAAAATCTTCTCCCAATTAAAATCAGATTATCGTTATTTTCTAAAACAACATTCCACAATGTTAGTTCCAGTTGAGAAAATCCTAAAAACTAAAATTGTAAACAATCATTGCAAAAAGGTGTCAAACACAATTATGGAGATATATTCTATCATTGTTAATGCAGGACTAACTATTTTGCAAGCACCACATAACCTAATATCCTTCCATATTTAGCTTCTGTCACTTGCATGAACATGATCAAATTCTATAGGTAAAGCAAGCCCCTCCACTCAAGACTTGAGAGAGTGCATACAAGCGCCTTGAAATTTTCTGATTATGTCCATCATTATTCTTAGATGCCAGCATATAAAGACAGAACACCACATAGAATTTGCCGATAGTAGAAAGGTTCTCAGATTTTATGGGACAGGACAGTACTGCATCCTTGACTCAAACCGCAAATTGTGAAGCTTAGGCTTTATCAACTATTTATCATGTTTCTTAACATAAAAATCATTGAGACAGATAAGAAAAAGATATAAGCACGTCTAGCAAGAGAAGACATAAACTTAATCAGCACACTGTACCACGCAGACAAGTAAGCAATCATAAACCTTGTATAGTTGAGAGGGAGAGAAAAGATCAACAAGAAAGAGTCTTACAGTTCATTTGCCGCAAAGAGTTGTGCCTCATCTTTTGGCATGCTGAAAAATATGAAATTATAGTTCACATAAACAAGTAGCGCTATTACTAAGATATGATTGTGGGAGAGCCCAAAGACTTTACCTGTAAAAGATATAAAACAACGTTTCGGGCCGGAATCTTGCAAAGTAACCTTGCTGCATTAAAACGAACCATTAATAAATGAATCATAGTGATCCTCATGACTAAACAACAATAAACGCTGTAAAACTCACCTTCAATGGAGGAGGTTGTTTGGCATAATAACACTCGGGAACACTGTACTCAGGCTCTCCTCTAATAGGTTCATCAGACCAGGGAGATGCAAACTTCTTGTGAAGAGTCTCTGGTGAGTTTAAATTCAAACCAAGGGTGGTAAGGTCAATTCCCAGAGCAAGAGACGTTAAAGTTGGATTTATCATTTTTATGATGCTCAACAAACCGAGCATCCCATATTGATCGGGCACTGTTTGGGATCCATGCATAATTTTCACCTCTTTATCCCTAAATGGATTAATGAAGCGAGATTGAGACTGCTGAAATTGCTGATATTGCTGCACAGAAAAATCATAACCCAAGAAATTAGTCAAAACAAAGAATTTTGCAGTCCAATACACTCAACTTGAGTAGTGATGCTTATCAAATTTAAAATTTAAGAATCCTCAATCAATATCACAAAATAATAATTTCTTGCACCAATTGTATGGTCGAATTGGTGCAACCAACGAACAAATATAAACATTTTTCTAAATTATTGGTATTAGCCACCTCATAATCACATCCCATTATGTATTGGTTCCTGAATCATTGAACCATGTCATCATGTAGCAGTTGCATGAAACAATTTCTCCTATATCACCCCCAAGGGAAAAACTAACAGAATTTACAATTCGAAAAGTACTGAAAATTAACACTAAAAACTGTTAAAACACATATAACTAGTATCCTAATACAAATAATAGGTAGTTTAATACCTCAGGACCATGAAAATGAAGGTCTTGATTGCCCGGTGTTAAATAGGAAACCCCACTTCCATTTAATGATGAAGCTCGGTGTTGCTGAGCATGGTAGGAGCCCCCAAAATTAAAACCAGAAGATCTTCCCATCTATCAGAAACAAGGATTCATTTTATTAGGTGGTTGTTGCAAATATTCAGTGAACCACATAAAGTAGAGTAACTTACAGATAACTGCTGAGATTGCATTAAATTTGTCATACTGTCATGGAGAGGCTCTTTTTGGTGTGCATTTACGGTGTACTCAGAACTACCGCCAACGTCCAGGCCACCTGTACAACATGGGGCAGGCATGACTAAAACATACATGCTCACCAAACAATAATTTTGCCATGCACACATGAATAATAGATCGAACTTGAAAAAGATAAACGAGCACATAAAAATTCATTCTGATTAGAGTAACATCTGCAAGTCCCTCTCCTAACCACATCCCAGAAAACACAAAAGTAACTAATTAATTCCCATATTGGATATTTCTGAGCGGCTCTAGAAACATTTGCAACAATCTTCAATTACATCTCTTGCGAGAGGTGCGCGTTTATAATCTTAAGAACTAATGTAGTAATCATAAGTTCCTATTTTACTTTTTGTAGGTTAGTAAGTTGATATTTAGGGAAAAGGCAAGCTATACAGGGATATGCCAAAGGGACCAACGCAAATGGCGTGATTCCCTCAAAAAAAACCCTGCTAAAATAATACAAGTATACACCAACATAAGATAAATTAAAACACCTTTATATCCCGGTAAAGCAGGGAAATCTTCATTCTGAATGCTGAATTCTTGGTTTTGTTGGTTGAAACCTAAACCATGCTTCTGCATCAGACCTGCAAGCCAAGAAAATCCATTATCCCATAAACCAACCGACTAGATACTTCTTCTATAATTGTATTTACCTAGTTGACCTTGAGAACCACCAGCAGAATGAGGACGACCAGATAGCTGAGGAAAGTCGTTCAAATCAAAAGCAGCACTGTCATGAGCATTCGAATCATTTAGCAAAGCCATGAAACTAAAATTATTGTTCCCAGCTTGAAATTGGTTTTGGGAGAGCGGCACACCAGCACCAGAATAAGAATTGCCCAGCATGGATACCATTTGTGGAGCTGAAAGTTCTAGGTGTCACTTAAAGAGCTTCAAAATTCAATACAAGATATAGATGTAGACATATCGCACATTTGATGTAACATTGAGCTCAAGGCCCATCAATCCAACAGAAACTTGTCTCAAGAATAACACAATATTAACAGAACCATGCTCTACTTTCACGGAAATGAAAGTCAAATAACAGGAGTGCATCCAAGCACACATATAATTCCCTAGAAAATATTGTATGACTCTCAGTTTCTAATATCAAATAATCTAGCAACTTGAACCGTCCAGCAAAAAGCTGTAAAAGCAGTGTCAGCATAGGTTCAAATCAGGATTTAATTGCATCAAAGGGTGTGTTTTCGTATTTTAATCATTGATCATTGAACATGTGATCTTAATATGATCCGCAACCGTGAATAATTATATACTCACCAGTCAAGTTTAAGCGAGAAGACAGACCAGGAATGTTTGTAACCCCAGAAGAGCTTGAACCCCTTGAAGTATTGCCACTACCCACTATACCACCGATGGAGTTTGTAATTCTCCCAGCATTTCCCACATTGGAAAGCACGCCTGGGCAGATATCATACCATTGTAACAGTTGGAGAGCAGAAAAAAGAAGATTAATGCTTTATAAGCGAACTACTTCATAAAACACTCGTACCCCCAGTATTTGAAACACCTGAATGTCCATGCGAACTTCCAAGAGACAACTGCATCAGAGGGTCAGTGGCACTTAAGCTTTTATCCCAATAAGTAGAGAGAAATATAGCATCACTATGCAACTTAATTTGATTATTTCCTGTGTATGAACATCAATGGAATTTGGTCACATCCTAATTTGTCTTACATTAAGAGTCATACCTGAGAGAACGCATTAGGAAGACTATTCATTGCATATCTCCCATTAGTCACACTTCCTGGAGCTTGTTGAACACCGTTTGGGAAACCACCAAGATTTGCTGAATTTCTAGATGCATAAGGCCCGGTCATGTTTGACATGTTGAAACTGCCATGAATATTGTGAAGCCCTTGAATGTTTCCTGCCAACAAGAGAATTAGTTGATACTGCACGCATCCGCAATAATCAAAATCTTACCAACTTAAGCAACTTTTGGACTATACCACCAGACTGATTTAAAACAGCACCGGATGAACCAGATTGAGCAGAAAAGGATGTCGCAAAAGCTCTTCCAGTTGCATCTGGAAGGTTCGAATTTGAGCCGTTCATTGTTGACTGCAATTACATTTTCCTTGTAGAATTAGCCAAACTATCAAAACACTATAATTCAGATTCAGTAAAAACAAGACCCATTCAAGGAAAAAAATCAAGTTTTTTTTCCACTTTCTTTTCCAATGTACCGTGAGTTATAACATCTTAACGATAAAGAAGCGACTCGACAAGGATACACTAATAACCACATGACAAGCACAGGGCAAAACTTACACCAAGTATCCCTGACATTTTTATTCCTCAAGACAAAAGGCAAAAGATCATTCTTCTTCTGAACAAGCTCGTTTTACCCTTGATAGAAACTTCTATGCAACCTGAGAGAAAGAAAGGGATGAAAAATAAATGAATCAGCAAACCTGCAGCACGTGATGATTGACTCTGTCAGTTTTCTATCATTGAGGATTTTTGATTTAGTAAGAGAGAGGACAAAAGGCGTATATGATAAACTAAGAACCCCTAAACCAGCATCGCTGTTAAAAGCATACAAAAACAATATCTCCCACAAAAATGATCAACTATATCCAGGCCCAGCTTGTATGGAGACATAAACTATAACAAGTGAGATCCCATCATCAGATTTGCTATGCAAGAAATGAGGGAGATCCGAGAACTTCAAATCGCACAACAAAATAGTTTAACATCCCTAAATCAACTTTTACCATTATCGCTACTAGGTGGCTTGCTTATAAGCCTAAAATGGTAAAGCAAAAGAGTAACGCCCGGCAGGGGTACACAAGTAACTTCCATACTGACCACTAATTATCTTTCACGACATGTGAGTTAGGAATAAGGACTAATAGATGGCATAAAAAAAGGATTTTGTTAGAAAATACTTGAATTTGAGTAGTATGGCTGCTCCAGGAGTAGGGGAACAAAATCCGTGAGATACACGTGACAATTACGTATAGTTTTGTCATTTAGTTCAATTCTAGATACGATCATGAATCTTGTCGTTTCTTCTTATCTAAAGTGGTAACAATCAATATTCCTCCATACATACCTCTGCGCCACAATAATGATTTTTATGGAACAACGCCAAAAAGGAAAAGGCATAACTATACGATGATCAAATCAGAGAATACCTAAAGACCGCAGATACAATTGATAGCATGAGTTACACCTTTTTCACAGTAAAAACACGATCCAGCACCTTTCAAGTATACCACAAAACAACTACATTGGTCACACAACACGGCAACGAACCAATTTGTTCGTTGAGAAACGGAAATTCCAAGAAAAGCCACACGACAAACATTTCCAATTAATCTAAAAACTGCTAGTATATGGTAACAGTGCAAATTGATTAAAGCCATCTTAGAGCCGATTAATCAACTAAATCAAATCAGAGACAAAATAAAACCCAACTCAAATACAAATCTACAGTAAATGATTTGAATACTAAGCATGCAATTGAGCAAATAAAAAACACAAGTGCCTGCTAATTTAGATCAATTGACCAAATGCATGCATGTTTAAATCTGGAGTTACAAAACCCTAAAACCCAGAAAAAATCGATCAAAAAAAATCTAATTTTGATCAACCGCATAAAACAGAACAATTTACATTTACCTTCGGGAAACTTAAACCCAATGTATGTAGGTTTATGCGAATATTAATAATGAGTTTACTTAAGGCGATGAGAATTTTGTTTGAAGATGGTAGAGTGATACGAGGCGCTTCGTAAGGGGGCGTCACAGTAACCTTCTCAAGTTGATGTGATGTGATGTGAGAAAATACTTCACCTTATATATATTATATATATATATATAGGTTTCAATTTGATGGGCAATTCCACCAAATTCTCTCTTTGCAAATTGCTTTTATTTTTTATTTCTTTTCTATGAAAAGTGGTTTTTATTCAGTTGATAAATTGGAACAAGGCATTGTTAGTACTAGTAAAAAATTTATAAATTTTTATTCTTTTGTTATCTTAGTTATACTTCATCAATTTACTATGATGGTTGATACTTCACTTAGGACTACTTTAGTGCTCCATTAAGTTATCATCCAATCAATAGCTAGGACAGTTGATGCTCGAACCTTAGGTTTTGGTGATTTTTCGTGCTTTTGGTTCAAATGGAGCCCGATGAGATCCACTAACACTTTATCACGTGTCATAATTTACACTCACTGATTTTTCAATTTGTTGTGTATTTGCCTATGTGATGTAGATTATGAATTGTACAGAATTTTCAAGTTTTTTGGCTCGACCAGTAATGATCTTCTCTCACTTGTTTGTAGTCACTCCCAGCCATCTTTTTTGCCATGGTCGTAATAATTTCGAATTGCTCTTCAAATTTTGAAATGATTGGTAAATTTTTAGATTTTTTTTTTGCATAAATTAACTCTTTTAAACTAAGGTATGAATATTGATTCATCCTCCTCCTTCTCAATTATCAACCATATTGAGAGAAAAATTTTATAGTATCTTCTCAAGTAAGGAGAGGAGAATCTACTCGATTTGGGCTAAACAGTGAGTGTCAATTTATTAAGACACAATCTTACGTTATGTGGATCAAAGATTCTCTTTAAGTGAATGTCCACAATATAAAGTCTTATATAGTAGTAGTAGACATAAATAGTAACTAAAGTCAAAAGATAATACACATTTATTTTGGTTAATGAAAAGTATAAGAGAAAACGTGAATGTGAAAAGAGTGAAAAGTTTAAAAACATCAAGGTACATTAGTGAAGAATAAGTTATTGTCTTAACATGCTTAGTGATGCAGAGTAATTACATCGGTTCACTCATCACTCATTGATCGAAGCAACATATTGGTCATGCGCTAGCTTTGAATTCGAGAAACCTGCATTATGAAACATAACAACTAGGATGAGGTTGACCCAGCATTTGCACTCCAATACATGAGTCAGTATGGGCTTATGGAGGATTGGGCCTTATAATGATTATATGACCCAAATAAGAAAACAACTAAGAATAGGCGAAATAGCTCAAAAATAAGCTAAATAGGTTGAAATGTAGTATTCTAGTTTATCTTGAATAGGCCAAAACTAGATAGGTCAAACTGTCGGGATATCGATCAAGTGTCCTAGGTTTGATGGTAGAGGCAATATTTTTGCTTGTATTTTAACTTGCCGAGTTTTGTTACGCCCCTATATTTGAAAGAATCTATTAGATTTTTAGAGTTTTTAAATTAATATTTTCTTTTTTTAAATATCAATTTAACCCTAATAATTTAGAAACTTTTTTAGTTTAGTCCAAAACGTTTACAATAAGCCAAAATCTTCTAAAACCACTCCATTATTTTTGAGAAGTATTTATAAAATTAAGTAAGGGTGATTATTCAAGTTTTGAATTATTATTGCCTATACGTAAATTTAAGGATGATTATCTTTATTTTGAATTAACATGACCTCTACGTAATTATATATATATATATATATATATATATATATATATATGTGTGTGTGTGTGTGTGTGTGTGATTTAACCCTAATAATTTAGAAACCTTTTTAGTTTAGTCCAAAACGTTTACAATAAGCCAAAATCTTATAAAACCACTCCATTATTTTTGAGAATTATTTATAAAATTAAGTAAGGGTGATTATTCAAGTTTTGAATTAATATTGCCTATACGTAAATTTAATGATGATTATCTTTG
Organism: Linaria vulgaris; assembly: GCA_948329865.1. Lineage (NCBI taxonomy): Eukaryota > Viridiplantae > Streptophyta > Magnoliopsida > Lamiales > Plantaginaceae > Linaria > Linaria vulgaris. The sequence goes on along the minus strand of OX415249.1, from coordinate 52,484,874 downwards.
TTCTGAATTAACATGACCTCTACGTAATTTTAAATATATATATATATGTGTGTGTGTGTGTGTGTGTAATAATTAATTTTAGTTTAGATATGAAATAAAAGAAAATCCAAAACCATGTTCATGAAACGAATTTGATTCATATACAGTGTATTTCGTGCTTCAAAAATGATTTAAAGATTTATGATTAAGTTAATTAGGAATGAAAACTTAAGTTGAGCTTGATTATTATTTAACTCTTGAAATTAGCCAAATAAAAACAATTAAAAAGTAAATTTAAAATCATGAAAAAATATATTGAATGTCCAAACAAGATAAAAGTAGGTCCAAATCATGAATAGTAGTTGCACTATTTAACAACATTCATTGTTATTATTCTATTTAAAATATTGCCTATAAGAACAATGTTTTCATCTCCACTCCAATTTTACAAGATCTCTAATTCAAGAAAGTTCTTTTTCTTGATTTCTATTTTACTGAAGAAAATACCCTGCCCCGATAACCTTCTTCTTCATCCCTAGAAAGCCATAACATCGAATGGTTCCAAATCTATCAGTTTTGTTGATGAATATTTAAGAATATGAGAAACATACCAAAACTTAGTTCTATGATCCAAAATTTTGTCAACATACTGTTGTAAATTGGACCCTTCTCGATAGAGCGGAAAACACGGCAATAATTGAAAAGACGGAAAAATACGACACACAAATTTTACGTGGAAAACCCCAAATTAATTTTGGGTGAAAAACCACGGGCAAGGTAGAAGAACTTCACTATGAGTGTAAAATAGGAATTACAACTCTCCTACTTTTACCGTAGTAAAGTCGTACAAACTCTCTATTTTTACCTCACACTAACAATTCACTAAACCACTCTTTATATAATTAACACTTAATATATAAGAGAATGAATTGTGTTTTTGTTTTGGGATGAATTGAATCAACCGAAGGCTGCATATTTATAGGGAGAACAAATGTTGCACCTTCATTTAAATAATACCGCCCCAATTTTGTATCAGCCGTCCAACAATTAGTGCTGCACTTCAAAAAGCAACCGTCCCACTTGCTGCACAAAGCCACCGCCCCAACAATCTCCCACTTGAAGATTTTATTAGAGACTCATCAGATCTTCACACACAGCTCTTTCTGCCTTGCCCTTCCATGTTGCTTACGTTTCCACCAGACCACACGAGAACCGACACTGAACAAACTTGTCAGCATTAACACTTTTCGTCAAGAAATCAGCTATGTTATCTTTAGTGTGAATCTTCTGCACATTCACAGTACCCTCCTCGACTTTCTCACGAACAAAGTGATACTGGACCCGAATATGCTTTGTCTTGGAATGAAACGTTGGATTCCTTGCAAGATGCAAAGCACTCTGACTGTCACAGAATAGAGAAATACTCTCTAGTTTGTGCCCGAGTTCCTCCAGAACCATTTTCAGCCAAATCGCCTCTTTACTAGCCTGCGTAGCTGCCACGTATTCAGCCTCCGTTGTTGATGTCGCAACAACTGACTGTAACTTCGAAACCCAACTCACTGCACCTCCAGCAAGAGTAAATGCATATCCTGTCGTGGACTTGCTTTTGTCAAGATCACCTACATAGTCAGAATCAACATAGCCCTTGACTGTAAAACCCGATCCTCCATAACATAATGCAACACCTGAGGTTCCCTGAATGTATCTCAGAACTCTCTTGACTGTATTCCAATGCTCTCTTCCCGGATCCGCCATGTATCGACTAACCACTCCCACTGCATGTGCAATGTCTGGTCTAGTACAGATCATAGCAAACATTAAGCTTTCCACTGCTGATGCGTACGGTACTCGAGACATCTCCCTCCTCTCTTCTTCACTGCTAGGACACATACTTGAGGATAACTTGAAATTAACAGGAAGAGGAGTAGAGATTGGCTTACAATTCTGCATACTGAACCGCCGCAAAATCTTCAACAGATAGTTCCTCTGAGAAAGCCAAATCTTCCTGCAATTTCTGTCTCGGTGGATTTGCATCCCTAGAATCTTGTTTGTTGGTCCTAAGTCCTTCATTTCAAATTCCCTATCCAGTTCAGCCTTCAATTCTTCAATACGAGCTTTGTTGGGGCCTGAAACCAACATGTCATCAACATACAACAGTAAAATAACAAAGTCATCACCAGATCCCTTGAAATATGCACAAGGATCTGCATTCAGCCTGTTGTATCCAAGGCTCATTATGAATGAATCAAATCTTTTGTACCAACACCTCGGCGCCTGTTTGAGACCGTACAAAGATTTAGTCAACCTGCAAACCAAGTTCTCTTTTCCTTATTCTATAAATCCTTCCGGTTGGAGCATATAAATCTCTTCTTCAAGATCACCATGAAGAAAAGCCGTCTTTACATCTAACTGTTCAAGATGTAAATCAAATGTAGCGCACATCGCCAGAACCACCCGAACAGTTGTCATTCGGACCACCGGGGAAAATATTTCGTTGAAATCAATCCCTTCCTTCTGAGCATATCCTTTCACCACCAATCGTGCACGATACCTCTCCACTTGGTCATCACTGTTACGTTTGATTTTGTACACCCATTTGTTGCCAATGGGTTTCCTCCCTTGTGGTAGAGACACAAGTTCCCATGTCTTATTCTTATGGAGTGCTTCGATTTCCTCCTGCATTGCTGCCATCCACTGAGCTGCATCTGAACTACTCATTGCTTCCTGGAGAGTTGATGGCTCCCCGTCCTCAGTTAAAAGACAGTATGCAACATTGTTCTCCATAGAATAGTCTGAGTGCCAGCCTGGTGGTCTCCTGACACGTGTCGATCGACGTATCCCCGGGACTCCAGACTCCGTTGTCTCCTCAGGTTCATGCTCTGGTTCAGCATGACCGTCCTGCTCAACATCCTTCTCGACTACTACTATCGTAGTTCCTGGATCTTCCCCTGTGCTGCTATCATTTCCTTTCTTATCTTCCGTGAAGATAACATCCCTGCTTACAACAATCTTGTGGGCAGTGGGGTCCCACAAGCGATACCCCTTCACGCCTTTAGCATACCCTAAGAACAAACACTTCCTGGATTTTGGGTCCAACTTTGTTTTCTCTTGAGTATTAAACATAACATAAGCGGGACTCCCAAATACATGGAGATTAGAATAATCAACTGGTTTACCTGTCCATACCTCCATCGGTGTTTTCAGCCCCAGTGTTGTTGACGGAGATCGGTTCACCACATAACAGGCGGTATTGATTGCTTCTGCCCAGAACGACTTTTCTAAGCCTGCAGCCTGCATCATGGATCTTGTTTTATCCAACAAGGTCCTGTTCATCCGCTCTGCCACCCCATTCTGCTGCGGAGTGTATGCTGTAGTAAACTGCCTCTTAATCCCAACATCTTTACAGAAGTCGTCAAATTCCTTACCAGTATATTCCCCTCCATTGTCAGATCTCAGGCACTTGATCTTTTTCCCAGATTCAAGTTCCACCAGCGCTTTGTACGTCTTGAACATCGAGAACACCTCGGCCTTACTCTTGATCATGTACACCCAACATCTCCTAGAATAATCATCTATAAAAGACACAAAATACTTTGCACCTCCCAGGGATAGTACTGGTGCTTGCCACACGTCAGAGTGAATCAATTCTAGAATGACTTTACTTCTAGAATCTGAACTAAGAAACTTTATACGATGTTGCTTGCCAACAACACAATGCTCACAAAAAGCTAAAGATACCTTTGTGAGGCCCGGAAGTAGTTTCTTCTCTGCAATAACCTTCATGCCTTGTTCCGACATATGCCCGAGCCGCTGATGCCAAATCATTGATGATTTCTCAATCGACTCGGATGAAGCCACTGACGCTTCTCCCACTTGCAGAGCCCTCTCCTGTACCTTGTATAAGTTTCCGACAATCTTGTCCGCCTTCATCAGTACAAGCGCACCCCTTTTAACTTTCATGATCATGTTTCGCGAACCAATCTCACAACCAAGATCATCCAGTTGTCCATGAGACAACAAATTCTTGCATAATCCCTCCACGTGTCGGACATCTCGAATGGTCCGAACAATCCCGTCATGCATCTCCAGCTTGATCGTACCAACGGCAACAACTTTCAAAGGTTTATTTTTACAGCTATACACAGATCCTCCAGCGATCGGTGTATACTCATGAAACCACTCCCTCCGGGGAGTCATATGAAAACTGGCTCCTGAATCAAGAAGCCATACATCATCGAAGCCACGCATACCTCGAATAGCTGTTGCTGCTTCACAGCATAGTACATCACCATCATCTGAAGTGCTAGCAACGTTCCCCTGAGGATTAGAACTCTTCTGGTTTGAATCCTTAAGATTCCAACAGTCCTTCTTCAAGTGACCTTTCTTGCCACAGTGCCAACAACTGCCCTTGGTCTTTGATTTAGATCTCCCTTGTTTCTTACTCCCACTTGCACCGCACTCCGTCGTTCTCCCTCTTGTCACCGACAAGGCACCTACTTATTGCGAGCCTGCCTCCCTGTCTTCTCTGTTTTTGCGCCGACTCTCTTCTTCCAGAATAGCGGCTGCAATTTCGTCGAAGACCAAATAATCTGTGAGGACATTATTTGTTAAGTTGATGACAAGCTGGTCATACGAATCGGGCAGACTTTGCAGCAGAATTTCAGCACGTTCAACCACTTCTATTTTATGACTCAACGACGTCAATTGAGAAAATAGAGTATTTAGAACATTGAGGTGCTCAGTTATCGGGGTAGATTCCGCCATCCTCAGTGTGTACAATTTCCGTTTAAGGAAGATTTTGTTGTGTAGGGACTTCGCCTCATACAGCTTGTTGAGATGATCCCATATCTCCTTAGCTGTCCTCTTCTCCTCAACGCTTGACAACACGTCATCACCTAACGCCAGGTGAATATTTGCGATAGGGTTGCCGTCCATCTCATTCCACTTCGTATCATCTGTGATTTCCACCGGCCTGTTGCCGATCGCCGCGAGACACCCATCTTTCCGCAAGATGGCTTTGATCTTCAGCTTCCACAATGAGAAATTACTCCCGTTGAATTTTTCGATCTCGAATTTCGCCGTCATTGCTTCTATCACGTACCACCGTTACTGAAAAATAATTTCAGCACGACGCCCACAAATATCACCGAGACCCCGGATATGAACCGAGGCTCTGATACCACTTGTTGTAAATTGGACCCTTCTCGATAGAGCGGAAAACACGACAATAATTGAAAAGACGGAAAAATACGACACACAAATTTTACGTGGAAAACCCCAAATTAATTTTGGGTGAAAAACCACGGGCAAGGTAGAAGAACTTCACTATGAGTGTAAAATAGGAATTACAACTCTCCTACTTTTACCGTAGTAAAGTCGTACAAACTCTCTATTTTTACCTCACACTAACAATTCACTAAACCACTCTTTATATAATTAACACTTAATATATAAGAGAATGAATTGTGTTTTTGTTTTGGGATGAATTGAATCAACCGAAGGCTGCATATTTATAGGGAGAACAAATGTTGCACCTTCATTTAAATAATACCGCCCCAATTTTGTATCAGTCGTCCAACAATTAGTGCTGCACTTCAAAAAGCAACCGTCCCACTTGCTGCACAAAGCCACCGCCCTAACACATACTCTCCAATGAGTCTACAATCAAACCCCAAACACACTTTGAATTGTCCATTAAAGCAAGAAAAGTCTGTCTTCTTCTTTCAGAAATTCATAAAAATAGAAAACTTTAACATTTGAAGGTGGGATTTTGACACAACATAGGCGTATGTGTTAACAAATCCTTTTATTAGTTGCAAATGGTTAACTTTTGGTAACGAAAATAGACTTTTTTAACTAAAAGAAAAATTAGTTCCAAAGTGCAATTTTTGGTATCGAACGTTAAGTTTCGTTACAGTTATCCCTTGTTTTTCTAACGAAATTAACGGTTGCTACCAACATTTCGTGATTAAAAACGCATTTTCTTATAGCGGTATTGAAGTATCCTTTTGTTCCATAGTACATTGAGACCTAGAAAAATAATTAAGAAGTGTTAGAATGATATATAACTTGTAGTTTAGTAATTTTAGTAGTTTTATGATTCTTTCGGTAGCTTAAGTGTTAATTGGTGTTAATAATGCATTAATAATTTGTCAATGCACGTTTTTGCTAGTTTGTAGATTTTAATCTTTGATGTTTTATTTACTTTGGCTATGATAAGTACTAATATAGCTTAATCACTTTTAATTTGACAATAGATCGTATATATAGAATAAGGTCAGTTACAAATACGATACAATGAATCTATCTCAAATTATGTCTCATATCACTAGCTATAAGACGACTTTAGTCCGGAACACCATGTGATCGAGGTAGAGGTTCGATTAGATAGCTTTGCTGATGTCGAAGATGATGTCGAGGGTACGTCGAAGGTTATATCAGGATTATGACGGGATGACGTCGGGAATGATATCGAACACGTATCGGGTGAAACGTATGATGTGATGTCGAATTCCGTACCAAATGGAATATCGGAGTCTATATCGAAGGTGATATCGAATATGAGTATTCAATATCGACGGATTGATTCAAGTATTAATTATGTGTCTTCTCGGTATGCGAGACACGGTATTTATAAATTCCGCTCTATACCATATCGAAGGTGAACTTCGATATACATATCAGAAATAACCCCCGATATAGCCAAGCGTGGGCCTGGCATGTGGGCCGGCCCAATACGGGGAATATCTCTATCATGCAGTTCCCCAATTCATAAACTATTATTTTGTAATAATTTGTGAATTCCTTTTGTATATTTTCCTTTTTCTTGGGGTACCCATAACCCCCCCCCCCCCCCCAAGTTTACAATTGATTGGGCAGGACTTTGGTTAGGAAAATAGATGTTTCGATACCCCCCCCCCCCCCCTCTATCCTAATCAATTACGGGGCAATGAGTCGTGAACTTGTATATATCGAATCTACGTCGAATATGAACTTCGATATTACCCCCGACATTTGTGCATTAATTGCTTCGTGGGGTCCAGTAATATTCGGTTATATAAGCTGGTCCCCTATTTCATCATCATTCGATTATTTTATTTTGAAATCTTGTCTTTTTTCGAGCGTATATCGAAGTTGATATCGAGGATTGCTAGGTATGTCAGAATTCATTTTCGATGTGCTGTCTGATAATTTTCGATATGCGCGCTTCATTTTCGATTGTCATTTCGATCGGCTTTTCAATTTCTTTACGACATGATTTCGATATAGGATTCTATATAGCTTAATATAGCGTGTTTTTAGTGTGCATATATATATATATATATATATATATATATATATTATAGATTTCTGACCATGATTTCCTTCTAGCTTTAGGGCCAAAAATTGTTCGAGTGAAGAATCCTCCTCATAGGAAGCGTGTCGTATCTCCACAGCCACATGTGCCGGTGCCTCCCGGCGCATATGTTTGTGGGTTCTGAGGGCGAGACCTCGGGCTCGAATCTCCTAGCTGATAGTGTGAATGTGAGTGACGGCCCACCAGTTGATAATGCGTTGGATGATGGTCTTATGCGGGTTCCAGGTATTGCTGCAGAGGTTAGGCTTCCGCGTGTTCGTTTTCACGAGCAGAATTCTCAATTTATGAGTTGATTTTTGGTGATTCAGCCGAAACAGGATGGCGGTAGCATTATTGTCGGGAGCCGTGCGAATATCGAAGAAGGCTTGGTGTTAGAACATGAGAGATTGCGGGCTATGGAGGCAGAGCTCATGTCACAAGATGGCTCACTGCTAATCCCCCTAAAGTTGTTGTGACACCTCTTCCCCCTGGTGCACCTTCAAACTATTGGCATCCAAGTGGTAGGGTGTATTTTGAGGAAGAAACGCGAAGTCGAAACATCGGTGAGGGGTCCCGAGCTAAAAATTTTGATAGTACTGTCCCCCCCTCCCCCCAAATAGATCGTACGGTGCTTCGACGTATCCGAACGTTGGAGATACGGAAGAGCTTGAGCCAGGGGAATTTGTGCCTTCGCCTGGCAATGCTAAAGTTTGTGGTACCTCTCATAGTAGGCCGACTCCCCTAGTGTGGCTACTGCACCTTCGTCTTGTGTTTTTGGTTCCCATCGTCCGAGAAAGTCATAGAGACCTGAGGGGTTTGTCCATCTAATAGGGAAAATTATAACTTCATGTATTCTACCGCAACCAAGAGGAACTTCTTCTGCCCCTTTTCTACTGGAAGAGGGCCCACTAGGTCAATTCCCCACTGATCGAAAAGGCATGCAATTTCTAAAAGATGCATCACTGATGGCCTGTGAATGAGCCTCGCATGGTATTGGAAATTTTCACAAGTTCGACAGTACTGTGTTGCATCCTTTCTCAATGTTGGCCAGAAATACCCTTGCTGTAGAATCTTCTGTGCTAGAGCTCTTCCACCAGAATGGTTACCGCAACTTCCTGCGTGTATTTCTCTTATAATGTATTGTGCATCCACTGGATATATACATCTCAATAAGGGACCCTCGAAAGATCGCTTGTAAAGTTCTCCTTGATAGATTGTGAATCTGTAGGCATTATATTTGAGGCGTCGCCGTGCGTTTGCATCCTCCGGGAGTGTCCCATTTTGAAGATATTAGAATATCTCGTCCTTCCAGCAAGGAGTGTCTGCAATATGAAAAATGAATTCTACGTCAGCCCACACCTTACTAGCCTTAGTAATACCAATTGCAGGCCTTGTGGTAGCCAATAGTGTGATGCGCTTCTCAACATAGTTATCTGATGAGCTCGCAAATTTTGATAATGCGTCCGTCTTGGTGTTCTGAGATCTAGGGATCTGTGTCAAATTGAATGTTGTGAATTCAGAAGCTAGCACCTTTAGCTTCGCTAAATATAAGACCATTGTCTCCTTCTTTGCCTCAAGAAATCCTGAGAAATAATTTGCCACTAGCTGGGAATCCATGAAGACCTCTAAGTGGTCTGAACATAGAGTTTTTGACATTCTTACACCCACGACGACCGCCTCATACTCTGCTTTGTTGTTTGTTATCGAAAAATTCAAGCTTATAGCAAAATCAAACTCTCTTCGATCTGGTGAGATCAGGTGGATTCCCGCACTGCCACCATTTTCGGTTGAGGATCCATCCACGTGGAGCAGCCATGCTGAATGCCGGGTACTAGGCCCCGAATCCTATGTTATGGTAAAAATGTGGTTGGATGAGTAGTCCAAGCTGTTTCCTAATATTTCCGCCATAAAATTTGCCAAGACCTGCGTTTTAATGGCAGAACATGGGCGGTACTCTATCCCGAATTCACTTAATTCATCACCCATTTCACCAATCGCCCTGAAGTTTTGGACTTTCCATAATCTGGCGAAGTGGACTTATTTGTGATAACCGTTATAGGATGTGACTGAAAGTATGGCTTCAACTTTCGTGATGTCATTACGATCTCCAGGGCGAATAGCTCAATCTTTAAGTAATTCCTTTCTTCACCATGAAATACACGAGTAACACGGTATCACGCGATAGCAGTACACACCAGTATCTGTAAAAACGGCCATTTTGGGCTGATATTCCGTTGCCATAAAAATCTGATGGAACCCGCTCTTAGCATCTACGAAATTGAACAAGGCACACCCCGTCGTCGAGTCCACCAGGAGGTCTATTCTCGGTAACGGGAAAGGATCTCGCGGATAATGCTTGTTCAGGTCGGTATAGTCCACATACATTCTCCATTCCGCCTCTTTCTTCAGGACCAAAACTATGTTACTAAGCCAAGGTATTTCGTAAATGTGACCTGTCTTGAGCTTCTCAACCACTTCTTTCTATGTCACTTCATTCTTCTCCTTATTGAAACTTCTCTTATTTTGCCTAACTGGTTTGGCTCGAGGGTCGACATTCAACTTGTGTACAATAACTTTTGGGTCAATTACTTTTAGATCCAAATCAGACCACACAAATATATCAACGTCTCTCCTCAAACACTCTATCAATGTTGTCCTTATGTCGAGTGACATCGTGGCTCCGATTCGTAAGGTACACTCTGGGCGCACTGGGTCGATACTGACAGTAATGAAGTCCCTCACCGGTTCCATTTTAGGCTCATTCTGGAATGGTATGATTGCCTTCTCTCTTTTAGAAATTTTGCCGGTTGGTTCGATCTCTAACTTCTTCTTGCGTATGTCCATCTTTCTTTTCTTCTTTTTCTCTATTTCCTTTGCATTCTGCGGTCTCTTCATCCTTAGGTTACCCGTGACTCTCCGATCTCGAGAACTAGTGTTCCCACAGACGGCGCCACTAATTTGACAATATATAGAAGATATAGAATAAGGCCAGTTACAAGTGCGGTACAACGAATCTATCTCAAACTATGTCTCATATCACTAGCTATAAAAAAGTATGGTTTTACATTAGGCTATGTTCATCTGCTTGTCATGAGAGTCATTTTAGAAAGAGTACTTAACTGTCACGTATGGTAAATTCTTTCATGACAACGGTGTCCATAGCGTTATAGGGTGTCCAATAGTAAAAGTACGACTGTATACTTTTGTCACGAGGCTGCCTAAAGTGGATAACGTTGAAACGTACCACTAAAGTTATTTTGTGACAATATTAAGCAGTTGTACATTCTAACAATAGGATCTTGGCAATGTCAAATTACACAAGACATCATATTCCTAGTTGTTGAATAAAGAGTTCAGAGTAAACAATCGTATGTAAAACGCATCAACATAAACTATATATCGTGGATCCACTAATTAAAAAGGTGTCACCCAAAAGGTTTTATGAGCGGTTCGCTCGTATGGATGACATACAGTTAAGGAAATTCAACTTTTGTGGGAGTTTGTAGGTGTTTTACAATATAGACGCTTTCGATTAATCCAGTTTAAGGATTTTAAGGTTTTTTCTGCAGATAAAGTTTCAAGTAAAGTTATACTCTCATTTCAGTTTGAGGTTTGATCTCACTAAGGTTTAAGGGAGGACTAGTTGGAAACAGACATGTTATGGTCACGTTACATGAAGTTTCCATGCTACGCATCCACATCATGATCTATGTCATTCAGTTATATTGACATACGTGACCGTTGATGGGTCGAGTCACGATAAATGCGACGAAGACCCCTTCGATCCTATGTTGGTATGATTGATGGACGAGATTGGTTGTAGATATATTCGGTAATGACAGTAAATGAGCTCAATTCGGTTAAGCATAATTATGAAGTTCACATATAGCCCAAGTGGGAGATTGTTGGATCTTTTATCCAATAATGTTGGATCGTTAATCCAACGTTGGGCTTATATGTTAATAAATATGTGATACGAAATGCCATTAATAATAAGCCCAATAAAAGCGATCTAAAGTTCGGTTAAATTATGTGCTTAATGTATCTAATAGGGTGTGGACCTTTAATGGGTAGAGACTGTTGTAACTTGTGCTTACGATGATGGGGCGAAACCCAAGTTATGGAATTAGGGCACTAGGGTTTTGGTGACCTAATATTTATAGGTGGTCATGGTCCCCAAATCACATGAGTCACTTTATATACTACATCCCACCGATAGTTAGATCAAGAGAGAACTAAAGGAACTCTCAAGAAGTTCGTGTTGATTTGGAAGACCAACCACACGACGTTTCACAAGCAATTAATCATACGGTGTAAGGTGCGCTTCTGCAATCCAATTATTTGGCTTATGTGTTTAATTCTCGATGACTTGACATAAAAACTCTTGGGTTTCGATTTTGGTCCCAACATGATATTGCCTTTTGTTTCAAGGGAGTATCTTTTGAGGCCAACATCTCGAGTACCTTCATGGGTCGCATACGTGCCATGCGCATATCTAAGTACATCACTCATATATCATTAGAGGGTAAATTAGAAAAACGTGATAAAATTAGAATTATGACTTCCATTATGGTAGTAAGAACAACATTCTCTTGTATAATAGTATAATGCATAGTAGATTATTATTATTGTTGTTGTTGTTTGTTTGTTGTTAACCAATTATTATAATGAATAACAGAAGATATTGACATGTACTGCATTATAAATGTCATTTGTTCGATTCTAAATTTATGAAATTTCTATTATGCAGAACATATTTAGTGCCTCAGGATTTTTGGGAGCACGATACAATGACGCACACGTTCGAGGGATCAACACAGATCCTCTTAATCGATCCACGAACGGTGCACGTGATAGAAATACCGCTGACGTGCTGGGAGTTCGAGATCAATACTCGGATAATCGAGAGATTCGAGAACATGATGTTATGTTGGCAGCGAATAGCTCAAACCAACTGGGAATTGAATCGCCAAAATTATTTGATGAGGGAAGCCTTATGGCAATTGATGCAGGCACGCCAGAGGGGGGGGGGGGGGGTCATTGAGGATCCCACTCATCCCGTACAACTTGTTAACTTCCCAAATGAAGGTAGTGACGTGGAATTGTCAAGGAGCTGGTCATTCGGACTTTGCGACAAATTTTAGGGACTTGGTCAGGGTTCATAGACTCAATGTTGTGTTTCTCCTTGAAACAAGAGTGTTGCCGGATAGGGCGTACGAGATCGCACCGTTGATGGGATATTCTGAATACTGCATTGCACCCACAGATGGGATGGATGGGGGAGTCTGGATGTTATGGAACAGCGAGAATATTGATGTGGAAGTATTGAGGGTCGAAGATTAGGCTATTCATACTCGAATCGGACCAAAGAGGCAAGCAAAGTGGCGTGTCTCTGGTATTTATGCCAAACCATATGCGGATGATAAGGCAAGAGTGTTCGCAAGTTTGCGCAATATGGCACAACGCATGGATGCCAACGAACCTTGGCTTGTACAAGGTGACTTCAATGAAATTTTCTACACGCACGAAAAAAGTGGAGGGAGTACGGATACGATAAGATGGTGCTTGGAGTTCCAACAATGGATTGAGAGCTGGCAGATGGTGGATTTGGGATATGTTGGACCAAAATTTACTTGGTCGAATAAAAGGGAGGGTTCCGCGCTAATCCAAGAGCGCATTGACTGGGCTCTTGCAAACACCGCCTGGTTGGAGCGCTTTCCGAACAATAAGGTTTATTGCCTGCCACGTACGCATGGAGATCATCACCCGATCCTCACTAACTGCTTAGGGTCGTTACAGGGAAATAGATTGAGGCTGTTTCGCTTCGAAGAGATGTGGTTTAGGCACCCAGGGTGTGAGGGGTTGCTCAAAAAAATTTGGGAAGAGCATGAGAATATTGTGGAGGCAATTGGGATGGTTCCGGAGGTTATAGAACCGTGGAATAAAAATCACTTCGGTAATATATTCAAAAAGAAAAGGACCGTGTTGAGGCGAATTGAGGGGGCGCAAAGGAGGCTAGCCGTGAGGTCAAGTACGTTTCTTCAAGACTTAGAGAAGAAGCTCGTGTTTGATTATAACGAGTTGTTGCGACGTGAGGAAATTTTTTGGAGACAAAAATCACGCGTTAAATGGCTGGAAGATGGGGATAGGAATACGACATTTTTCCATAGATCGACGTTGATTCGCCAGAAGAGAAACCGAATCCTAGTTCTGAAAATTGATAATATTTGGTGTCGCGACCAAGCAATCTTGAAGGAACACGCGTGGGTTTTTTTTTTCAAAAGCTGTTCACTGGGTGTTCGAATAGCGGCACAAAATTACCAATCTCACGGTATCAAACACAGCTGGAATTCGGAGAGGCCGAACAGGTGGGAAGACGTGTTGGTTTGAAGGAATTAAAAGATGTCGTGTGGAGAACACATCCGAAAAAAGCTCTGGGTCAGGATGGGATTCAAGCAATTTTCTTTCAAAAATATTGGGATTGGGTGAAGGAGTCTCTCTTTCAATTCATCACGACTGCGTTTGCCGACCGTAGCTTTGACCCGAAAGTGTGTGGGGGCGCAACTCTGTCTTATTCCTAAGGTAGCGGATGCAACACTTATCTCTCAATTTCGTCCTATTTCTCTGTGCAATGTACTTTATAAGTTTATTACGAAGTGTATTACTTTGAGGTTACGGGACTATATGCCGTAACTTATCTCTCCGATGCAATCGAGCTTTATTAAGGGGAGAAGTACCCAAGATAATATCTTTGCGATTCAAGAGATCCTCCACTCTCTTCGAAAAAAAAAATGGGGTGCATGATACTCAAGCTTGATCTTGAAAAGGCGTATGATAAAATTGGTTGGGATTTTTTGGAGGACACGCTTATGGCTTTCGGGTTTCCGGCGAATATTATTGAACTCATTATGTTTTGAGTCCGTAATGCCTCTACTGAGGTGCTTTGGAACGGAGAACCACTTCGTTCATTTAGCCATGGTTGTGGGTTGCGGCAAGGGGACCCCCTCTCGCCATATTTATTTGTGTTTTGCTTGGAAAGATTAGCGTATCTTATTCAAGAAGAAGTCGACGAGGAGCTGTGGGAACCGATCGTTCCGTGTAGAGGGGGGCCGCGTATCTCTCATCTTTTCTTTGCGGATGACCTTATGTTGATGGGACGGGGTACGGTGCGTACATCGAGGAGCATGAAAAAAAATTATCGACATATTTGGGGCTACATCCAGGCTGAAAATCAACGAGGAAAAGTCGAAAATTTATTTTTCAAACGAGGGGGCTGGAATTTAAAGCGAAGGATATGCTCTATTCTTGGCTTTGCTCGCACAACTTCATTGGGAAAATATTTGGGCGCGAACTTGACACATGGTGAGGTTGGTCGTGAGCATTATAATGACATATTCGATAATCTATCGTCGCGTATGGCCGGTTGGAAGAGATCTAATCTATCACTTGCGGGGCGAGCTACTTTAATTCAATCCGTCTCAACGGCAATCCCAATCCACCTCATGCAAGCGTGTTGGATGTCAGAGAAGGTGTGTGACAAGTTAGATAAATTCAATCGTGACTTTTTGTGGTCAAGCAATCCTAATATTCGTCGTCTACATCTTGTGGGGTGGAGAAAGGTTCTTAGGCCGAAAAAGGAGGGGGGCTGGGTTTGCGTGCGGCGCGCTTCAATAATGAGGCTTTATTGTCCAAAATCGGGTGGAAAATTCTTCAAGATGAGCCATGCCTTTGGTCCGATATTGTTAAAGCCAAATATTTGAAGAGGAAAAAGATAACAGAATATATAACACGACCGCATGATAGCTATACTTGGAAGGGAATAATTCGTTGTATGCTGCTGATTCAACCGTTTATTCGCTGGCGCATTGAGGATGGAACGGGAGTATCTTTTTGGTTTGATAATTGGTTGGGGGTGACGAGGCTCTGCGACGTGGTTGACTATATCCATCCCACTGATTATGGCGTCAAGATTTCGGATGTACTGGATGAGGGACATAATTGGCGCTTAGACGTGCTTAGCACCGTTATTCCGAGTGAGTGGAGGGATCGCATTCTCGGGACATCGACAGTGTTGACTGATGCGGATGATCGCACTATTTGGAGCCGCAATGCGAATGGTAAATTCACATGCCAGAGTGCTTATAAGGAGTTGTTCAAGGAATATTCGGAAATGTTCACGTCAATCTCTCGTATTAGTTGGGTGTCGAAAGCGCCGTGTAGCAACAAGGTCCGCTTCTTTCTTTGGCTTGCGAGTCAAAATAAAATTGCCACGAACTCGCTTCGCAAGGAGAGACATTGTATGGAGGATGGCAGCTGTGCGCGATGTCCAAATATTAATGAATCAACCATCCATGTGCTTCGCGACTGCCCCGATGCGATGAAAGTATGGAAGGTGCTGCTCCCTCGTGGCGAGTGGCAGTAGTTCTTCGCGAAAGGTGACACGCGGTGGCTGTGCAAGGTGACACGCGGTGGCTGCACAAGAATGCTCGAAACAAAGAGACCTGCTCGATTTTTATCCCGCACACCGAGTGGAAAATAATCTTTGCGGCAGTATGTTGGAATATATGGAAGGCGCGGAATGGTCAGATATTCGAGGACAAATCTATCAATACATACGTGGTCCTTTGTCAAATCAAACAGCTTGTTTCAGACTATAAATTGGGTAGGGGGCCGAGTAAATTGCATAAGACGGGAGGTTGGAAGCGTCCGAAGGAGGGATGGGTTAAACTAAACGTCGACGGAAGTGTGTTACCAAGTACGAATATTGGTTCGACGAGGGGAGTTCTCCGTGATGCATCCGGCACTTGGGTGTGGGGGTTTGTGCGAAAGCTCGGAAGCCCTACGGTGTTAGAAGTGGAAATTGAAGCAATTCGTTTGGGGCTCTCCATCGCATGGGAGAAGAGAGTGCATCGCCTTGAAATTAAGACAGACTCGGCAGACGCTCTAAAAAATATTGAAGATGATACAATGCGTGGCCACGAGCTACAAGGGAAGATTGATGAATGTCGTGCACTTTTGCACATGTCGTGGGAGACGAGATTTCGTTGGATTGCGAGAGGAGATAATAGAGTTGCGGACGCTATGACAAAAGTCCCGGTTGAGTTAGAGGAGGGTGTTAGAGTTGTTCTAAGCCCACCCCCTAGTATTGCGTCTATTTTACTTGCTGATATTGCCTAAGGGCTAGTTGTTCATCTTTCTACCAAAAAAAAAGAACATATTTTGTGCATCATAAATGTTCATCTGTTTAGTATGAAAAAATAGTTCAGCTATCCTTCTTAATTGAATGTTGGAGATATTTGGAATTGAGTCCAAATATTTTGTGTGTGAATTAAAATTGTTTAATGAGAAGCAAATGAGATATTATTTATTTTATTAAATAATATTCAAGAGTTAATATTCAGATTTATTGGAATATTATATCACATACTTATGGTGGTCAAAAGCATTTGAATAAATCAAATGTCTTCAATGGCAAGAATAAATATTCCCTTTTAATGTATTGTGGTGGTTTCATATTTTCTCAACTATAAATAGAGGCCTCTAGTCTTGTGAAAATGCATCCAACATCCAAAAACCAAAACCATTTTCAGCATACTCATAACATGAGCATTTTCTTTTTCTGAGTTCTACAAATACTATTCGAGTCCGATTTGAGAAGGTAGTATTGTCCTTCACTTACTACCTTATTGTGTGAGGACGTTGTACCTTGGGAAGTCGTTTCCCACCGAGGGCTTGAAGGGTAGCCGGGAAAATTGATCTTAAGGGGAGAAGGCTAAGCCTTCGACTCGTCCTATGCTTCGACGGAATTTTTTCTGACTCGTCTAATCCACTCCAAGGATTTTCCTACAGTTGCTGAGAGGTCGAATTTATCTTATTGTCGTATTTTACTTTCAGTTTTGCAATACTTGTTATATGTTAATTGTTTACGTATTCTGGAAATATAATCATGTATATGCTTATGTTTACGTTTATGAATTCACATGTTTATGTGCAATACGTACCCAACATTGAATTCATGCATATCATTCCGTACTTCAATCCAAATGTGTTAACATTTATCTTTTAATGAAATTGTATCATTTTTCATGCTTAAAACGTGTCAATCAAATTAATCATTTGATGTGAATATTTGCATATAGCGTTTTGATAAAAACTAAATAAATTTTGCAAATCTTTGAGCATATGATAGATAAGATTAGTATGATATTTTTTCTAATTTAGATATATTGGTTGATTGCATTATTTGTGTTTCTTAATTACCTTAGACTTTTTCTTATTAGAAACAATGTAGAGCTTGGTATTTAACTACCCTGTATTTAAGGAACTACTACATTTGTTCCTATATCACACTACAAGATTTGGGGGCATCTGCAACCGCGCCTCCCAACCGGCCGAGCGGTTGCCATTATCCGCGACGGCCGAGCAACCGCCAGCCGGTCGCCCGAAAGAGGAGGCGACCGCAGAGCGGTTGCTTCTTCTCCTAAGCCTGGCGACGGCTTGACCGTTGCAAGTACTTATGTGGCGACGGCCCAGTGGTCGCCACATGGGCCCATGTGACGGCCCAATGAGTCGCAACGACCCACTAGGGTTAAAACCCCAGTGGAGCGACCGTTCGGGTCGTCGTCCCCACCCGACCTGAATTCTTTTAATATATCTTCTTCTTCTCCATTTCTTCTTTTTCTCTCCTCCACAACATTTCCTCCCCAACCCGATCCACCCACCACCACACACCACCACCCCCTACACGACGCCACCACCATCACCGCCCCACCCTAACGGCATAGTCCACCACCACCACACAAACGACCGCCCCTCCGTCACCATGCCATCACCGCGATCCCACCTCCGTCACCACGCCACCACCGTGACCATGTCGTCGTTACCAAGCCACCACCGCGATGGTCCATTCTGCTAACAATGCCACCACCGCGACCAGCCTTCCGTTGCACCACCACACGATGCCACAATGGATTCATCACCACCACCACCACCACACGCTGAAATAAGGACACGCCACCACAGCCGCCACATAGGTAGCTTCGGAATTTTGTAAGTTGTCCCAATTTTGTATTTTTTTTGTTTATCTGTATGATTATATGTATTTGTCGAATTTATACGTACGATTTATATGCTATTTTACATGATTTCCTCGATTATACAAAATTATGTGATTATATGTATGTTTTGTCGGACTTTTGTTGTACGATTATTATATGTATGAGTCGCTCATCGGAATATATCTATGATGATGATACGAATATATATTTATTTGATTGTTAGTATATCTCGTTGGATTAATTATATGTATGATTGTTGTAAGTTGGATCGTTAATATGAATTTAACTATGAACTTTGATATGATGATATGAACTTGGATATGATGATATGATGATAAGTTGGATATTTTTGTAAGTTAATTTTTCTCGTCGGATTAATCGTTTATATGAACTTGCATATGATGATATGTACGATTTTCTCGTCGAGTTATTAGTTTGAAATTGTATGTTGTTGAGAAATGATTATGAGTTTATATATCGAAATTAATATTAGGTATGATTGTAGGATTAATTAGTCGTTTAATGAAAGTTGTATTTTTAAAAGTTATGTATTTTTAAGAAATCAGTCGAAGTTTGTATGTTGTTAAAAAAATGATTTATAGTTATGATTTATATGAGTTTAAGTTAATGTCGTATTTTGTTTTTTTAAAAAAAAGTATAAAGTTGTTCGAATCCATTGATATTAATCTCATTGTTGCAATCGCCCAACCATATCTACAGTCGCAACCGCCTTCGCGGTCGCCATACCACATAGCAACCGCTCGGCGGTTGTAAATTCTGCTGAAATTGGCGGGATTCGGGGGAAATTCAGATTTTCACGAAAATTCAAAATTCTCACCCCAAGTCTTATATATACCCACCATTCTTCCCCTAATTTTTCATTCACAACTATTACACTCTCCAAGAATAACCATCACTTCTTTTTATCTCTAAAACAAAATACAAACACTCTTCTTTACCAATCTACAAAAATTCAAAAACTTCTTTTTATCTACAAAACAAAACATCACACACTTTTTCCCGTTTATATCTTCAACAAAACACCCAACCACTTTCTTTGCTTTTATATCTCCAACAAAAACCTAAACAATTTCTTTTATCTTCATAACAAAACACAAAACACTCTTCTTTTTCAATCACAAAAACCCAAATACTTTTCTTTTATCCCTAAAACAAAACACCAAACACTTTTTTTTATTCTTATCTTTTTATTTCACTTCTTTTTCTTTGTGTTTTTTTTTTCTGTTTCACCATTTTAATTTCAACAAAAAAACAATAATATTCCGGAAAATTCTCAAAATATTATTGTTTTTTTTTTGAAGAATATTATCTGCAACCGCCTGGTGGTTGCGAGCTTCAAAACTCGCAGTCGCTAAGCAGTTGCGAGATTTTAAAATTGTTAACCTCCGTATGAAGATGGCAACCGCTGGGAGGTTGCAAACATCAAGAGTTGACAACCGCTAGGCAGTTGCAAAGCTTCAAAATTTTCAAGTTCCTTATGGATGTGGCAACCGCGTCCTTAGGGACTTCGCAACCGCTTAGCGGTTGCCAACTCCATAATGGCGTGGCAACTGCCTAGCTAATGCTCGTGTCCTCTAAGGATCTGGCAACCACTTTGCGGTTGCCAAGTCCTTAGAGTAAATGGCAATCGTTAGATGGTTGACAAGAACTCTTGGCAGTTGCCACCACCTTATGGATGTGGCAACCGTTAGGCGGTTGCAATCTTCTTATATGGTGGCAACCGCCTAGCGGTCTCCTTCATGTATGGGCGACTGCCCTGCGGTCGCAAGGTACCCACGGTGAGGGGTATCTGCGACTGCGTCGACGACCATTACTGCGGTCGCAGATGCCACTAGGGCGACCGCATATTGGCAATCTGCAACCGCCCGGGCGGTTGCAGATGGTTATGTTATCTTGTAGCGTCATCAACAAATTTACATCAACAAATTATGTATGACAAAAAATACTTATAAATTTTACATTTTGTTGATCAAATATTAAATTCTTTTTATTCACACTGCTTGAATCCTGTGCAGAATAATCTATAATATTTCTCATTTTTTATGAATTATAATCATTCTTTATGAGCCAAATTCCTTTTCGTGTGATTGACGCTCTAAGAGTTTTATTTTAGTTTCTCTTTAGTAAAAATAGATTGGATTGCAGTTCCTGCCATTTTCGATCTTATAAAACAGTACCCATCATCTGACCAATAATTGTACTAATCCACATATTCTCTCTCCCATCAAAAGGTTACTAGTTGAAATAATGAAAATGATCTCCTTGATAAGAAATGTGAAATGAAATAAAAGATCATGTGTTGGGGATGAAATTATGCTCCTTGTCCCCCTTATTAATTGATAAATTCGGTAGGGTGGCAATTGATAAATTCGGTAGGGTGGCAAATGGATCAATAAGTTGACTTGGATTGAGATCCAAAAGGTTGAAGTTGGCATAAGCTTGAGTTGAGATTGGATCCACATATCAATCTCAATAATCCTCAATTTTTTCTCAATTTAAGAACTTCATAGGTTGAAATTCTCAACCCAATTTCAACTCAACCTAAACTTTAAATATTGTACAAATAGTCAAATACCCCTAAATTTTTATAAAATACATTATAATTTAAGGACCCCAAAATGAAAAAAAAAATCTCGTTTCATAATAGAAAAATAACTTTTCCACCCTCCAACGTTGGAATTTGGCAAAAATGACGCAGGCATAAGACTTTGGTCTTAAGTTTTGCCTAGATGGTCGTTTTCACTTGAAAAAGTGGTATCACTTGTCGAAAACGGACTTCGTTAACAAAAATAATCCCGCTAAAAATAGAAAATGATGTTTTCACCCTCAAAATGTTGGAATTTGGCAAAAATTGCGCCGACTTACGTTTTGCTCAGATGGTCGTTTCCACTTGAAAAAGTGGTATCACTTGTCAAAAACGAACTACGGTGACAAAAAAATCCCGCTGAAAATATAAAAACAACGTTTTCACCCTCTAAACGTTGGAATTTGACTAAAATCACGTCGACGTAAGACTTTAATCTTGCGTTATGCTTAATTGGTCGTTTCCACTTGAAAAAAGTGGTATGACTTGTCGAAAACGGACTCGGTTGACAAAAAAAATCTCGCCAAAAATTGAAAAATAACGTTTTCACCCTCCAAAAGTTGGAATTTGGCCAAAATCACGTCGACGTGAAACTTTAGTCTTACGTTTTGCTCAGATGGTCGTTTTCAATTGAAAAAGTTGTATCACTTGTCGAAAACGAATTTCGTTGACAAAAAATCCCACTAAAAATAGAAAAATGACGTTTTTACCCTCCAAACATTAAAATTTGGCTAGAATCACGTTATTGCAAGACTTTAGTCTTACGTTATGCTTCGATTACCATTTTTATCTGAAAAAGTAGTATCACGACCTTATCTCAACCTAGCAAAATTGGGTTGAGTTGAAATTTATGTCAACCTTAGGCAAATCTCAACCTGAAAATCTCAACTCAATCTAAATATTTTATAGATTGAGATTGGAATTGCCATCCCTACTAGCGACACATTCCAATGACCTTTGTTCAATATTTTGGGACGTGTTCTTAATAGAGGCTTGGACAGTTAAGCAGCGACCTAACTGTTTATAGGTTCAATCGATTTAACTGATTCAACCGTTGGTTGAATCGATTTTGTATATTTGACAACAAAAATTCCTACGCGTAACAATAGAAAAAAGGATCACGTGGATCATATTCTTAAGTTATACACCATGTTAAATATGGTATGAAGATTAATCTCATGATAATAAGTTCTCAAAAATAATAATTTAGTCTTTTATCCTAATCTTCTAGCAAAGTAGTTTAAAAATTAAAATTACGAAAACATAGCTAAATTGTCGAAAGCATTAATGATACACTATACTTAAGATGAAAACACGAAACAATAAATTTTAGAATATATAATCCCGAATTTATTTTCTTTATCTTACTAAATATACACCCATGATTTATATTTCATTTTATCTTTTTCCTTGTTTACTGTGCGAACTTAATCTTTTCCATCATCAACAATATCTTTTCAATAAAGCCATTCACGAATTGATAAATTAGGAAAATATAACGCACACCTCTAAAACTTAATTCGAAGTCAATTAACTATTAAGGATTCAAATGATTTTGCTCAAACTTTTCTTGAGATCATCTGAAATTGCCGTACCCCCAGGAACTGTGGTGACTCCATGACTGGTAGAGCTTTTAGGCATCACCGTCCGGTTATCGCTCAGTTGGGTCTCAAGCGAGTCTGATTTTTGTCTGGTTATCGCCGCTTCGCTCACCGTCCGGTCCAGACGAGTGACGACGACCAGTGTGGGCTCTGATTCGCAGTCGCTGATCCGATTCTAAGAACACATATTTTAGGCATTTAAAGAACTTTTAGTCACGACTATTAGATACAATTATTTATCATTACATAGATTATGGCAAAAAAAGGCGTTAAAACTAGAATATTCTTTACAAATTGAAATTTGCACGCATACTCTGCGTATGATTGTTGGTTAGTTGCATATAAAAGATAGGGATAAAAAGTTAAAAACACCAAACTCTCCAATGGATGGGGTCTTTTTGAGCTTGTACCTTTAAGAATTTTTTCACCACTAAACTCCCTAAACTTTGCCAGTTTGTGTCATTTACCCCACCCCAATTTTTCAGTAAAAAAGCGATAGATATTTTATTTAGATCCTCCACGCGACAAGCGCATGTTAGCCACAATGATATTTTTGTCAATAAACTTCTGTTGAAAATTATGTGCGATTTAACCTCCAACCCATGAAATTATGTGTGGCATACCCCTGATCTATGTAGAATAGTTTAAATCCCAAATTGTCAAAGTTGGATTCATGCCCTCGCCCCCTTACTTGAGTTTGGGGCCTTACATCACTCGGCCATCATGATTTTGTTTGAAGAATGTATTTGTACATTAATTATTTTTGCATTGACTTTATTCACAATTGAATGTAATTTTATTAATATACGGGGAGTTTTTATTTCACTTATGATGTTGATTCAGTAATTAATTTACTAACATGTTGATTTAATAAAAATATTTATTTAGTAAAATATTGATTTACTAAATTATTTTCCTAAAATATTGATTTAGTTAAATATTTTTCTAAGATATTGATTTACTAAATATTGATTTAATAAAAAATTAATTTACTAAAATATTTTAAAAAATATATGTTTACTAAAATATTGATTTAATAAAATATAGATTTGCTAAAATATTTTATGAAAATAATGATTTACTAAAATATTGATTTACTAACTTATTCTTACTAACATATTAATTTATTAAATAATTATAGTTACACCTCCTAAGGTTTGGTGTAATTACAAAAACCTTCCTTGAGGTTTGAGTAATTACAATGATCTCCCCTCATTTGTAAGGGATGATTACAATCACACCCCCTAGGGTTAGTGTAAATACAAAGACCATCCTTCAGGTTTGAATAATTACCATGACATCCCCTCTAACAAGTAATTGTATATGCATTTTCAATTTTGCCGTTGATCAATTATATTGTTTAAATGTATTTAAATTCCTTGTTGAAAATACTTGATATTTATTTAATTTCAAGAGCTTGCATGTAATATTAAATAAATTAATTTACTAAATAAAAAAGTATTAAAAAATACACTAAATTAATTTTAATTATTCACATATATATTTAATTTTATTACTCTATATTTCTTGACGAGAAAAACCTGTTGGTGCGAGGATAAAAGATACACACTTATGTCTTAGTGGTGGAAAATATTGATTGTAATTCTATATTACAACATAATTTCTTTAATAAAATAATTTTTTTAAATGTAGTTATCTCCACATTGTTAGGAATGTCTTTCAAATTACATTTAAAAACATTTATTACTAATGAAGTTATATTGTACTATAAAATTACAATTAATATTTTCTACCACTATGACATAAGGGTTTATCTTTTATTCTCGCACCACTAGAGTTTTTTTTTCGTCAAGAAATAATGAGTAACAAAATTAAATATATGTTAGAATGAATAAAATTAATTTAGTGTATTCTTTAGTACTTTTTTATCCAGTAATTAATTTATGTAATATTACATATAAGCTCTTAAAATTAAATAAAATATCAAGCACTTTTCAACAAGACATTTAAATTCATTTAAACAATAGAATTGATCAAGGGCAAAGTTGAAAACGCATTTTCAATTACTAATTAGAGGGGAGCTAATGGGGTGTAATTGGAATCATCCTTACAATTACTTGTTAGAGGGGAGGTTATTATAATTACTCAAACCTCATGAAAGGTCTTCGTAATTACACCAAACCTCAGGGGGTATAACTGTAATTATCCCATTTATTTATGATGCCCAAATTTTCACCCAAATTTTCATGTACAAAAATACCCTCGTGGTATAACATGTGTTGGTCACGTTGGGGGGCAAGCTAAAAATTGCCCTATGTGTTGGGTCGGGGTGTGCATTTGGATCGGATCGAATTGAGACTGGAAGTCGATTTCGATCCTGGAGAAATGAGGATCGAAATCGAATCAATTTAAAACGATCCGATTCGATCCAAAATCATTCGATTTCGATCCGATTCGATTCAATTTCGGTCCTTTTTTCTTATTTAATTTAATATCAATGGGACCAACCACAACATTCAAACATAGTTACTGGATTACAAAATTCACTTTCATATGGTGAGACAAAAGTGTTATAAATTTACAATTGTATATGTTTCCCAAAGACAGAAACGTGACCTTCAAATGGACTAAGAAAAAGATGTTAGGTAGGTGTATATATAAAAATATAATATTAGCATTATATATAGAAATATCTTAGCAGCATTAATAGGCTTAGCTATATAGATAAAAATAAAATTATATATATATATACTATTATATATTTATTTATTTTTTAAAAATAAGATGAGTATTCGATCTGATTCGATTCTCGGCCTCTAAAATCGAGGATCGAATCAAATGGGTGTTCGATCCTAAGGCAAAAATCAAAAGTCGGATCAAATATTCGATCCGATCCTCGGCTCGGCTCGGATCATTCGATCGATTTTCACTCGATTCGATCGATTCGATTCTTTTTGCACAGCCCTACTGTTGGAGGTTTGATGTTTTACTCTTAAAAAACAAATACTTATTCTCTTTAATCGTTTTATGCTTTTAAATGAGATGACAAACTTATGCATGAGTGGTATATGAAAAAAAACCCACTTTCTTTGAACATGAAAGACGTTATTCGTATAAAATTACAAGTATATGACTTGGGTGGTGTTTGCAAACTCTTCTTTAAAAGTACAATTTCATAATTTAAGCAAAAGTTGTAAAAAAATGTGTAAGTCATAAGTTGGTGGTGCTTGGGGAAAAAAATCTAAAAGTAAAGAATTGGAAAAAAGAAGTAAATAACGACCACAAGCTAAAAGTAGGGGACTAGCAACTTCTAGATTATGGCGGTTATCAGCTTAGAATAAGTACTTTTATGACTTTAGTTTGTCAACCAAACACTCAAAAGTTATTTAATTAGATTAAAAGCTTATTAATAGCTTATTTAAGTGTTTGCAAGCACCTCCTTATTGTTTTGGATTGTTGGATTTATCCATGAAAAAGTTGGAAATTGTGTGAACAGTTTATCGGCAGAAGCCCATTTTTCTCATTCCAATATTATTATCTGACTATGTGATAATAATATTTATCAAAAACTAAAATTCTGTGATATTAATATTATTTGCATATAGTTTGAATTGCATATCTACGAAGAGAAGAAAGAAGAAATAACGTAGAAAAAAGTTGAAAAAGGTTCAACCGCCTCTCTCGGATGGATAAGCCAAAAAAACCACTTCCAACTCCAAATAATCACCCTCCACCTCCACCTCCATCTCACCCATCCTACACCTTCACCTCCAAATCACCTCTCTCTATCAAACACCCCACCTTCCTTTCCTCTCCCACCAAACCACCGCCCGCCACCATCCCTGCCCTAACCAACCTCCACACCTGACTGACACACATGCCACTACCCAAATCGCCAGACAACCCCTCATCCACGAATCGTGCCAAGCCCGCCTTCTTTCTTCGACCAACCATCTGTTCTTTTCGACATGGCTCCAGGCGTTGGTGAAAACGGCAGAGGAAAGGATGGTTAACCCGTGCGATGACGAGATGACATGTACCAGGCCCCATTTCACCTTTACCTCAGTCAAGATGAACCATCTTAGCTAACCGTAGAAAAAAATACTCATTGTGCAGACGGTAGGCATCTCGCAACCCACAACCCATCTTTGACATGGTAGCCAAACTGAAGCGCCTCTAGAAGCTCACTTAACCGGTTGGTACCACAAATATTGGTCAGGGCACTTATGTTGTTCTAATGAGCAATCTGAAGGACTATACCATTGCCCTACCGTTCGTTAGTGGCAACCGAATTTCTTGGGCTCTACCGCGACACCTTGCAAGATCTGTACTTGGATTCAATTACCAGATTTGCCACTAAAATTCTATGATTTTAAGGCCCTATTTAAAATAGCTTGTTTGTTTGGCGGTTCGATTGAGATCGATACCTACACTGCTTCATGAGTGCGGCCCGTTACGCTCAAATATGCATCAAAATTGATATGGGCACCTCACTGCCTGCCAAAATCCGAATCAATGGCCACCCGCAAGAAGTGCCTTACTAGGTTAAGGTGGACTTTTGCCTAGAATGTAGTTGACTGGGCCACACACACGCGCTAATGTGGTGCTTCATCTACCCATACGACCCCATCCTCATCTCGAAAAACAGCGGGGCACCTGGACACGAATTGGCACTTTGTAACCAAACACCCCTCATCTCATCGTACCAGTGTGCCATCATCCTTATCTTCTAGACCCGCTCCTTGCTCGAATTAAACCCTGCCCTCTGAACCCCCTCTTAGTCTGTAACGCCCTTACTTCTAATATCTCCTCCCAGGCTCAACCTATCCCCCTAAGCCCCAAGTTCGGGAACCAAAAGCCCCGATTGAGATTCCCCTCCCTGTCAAACTAACTCGCCCCGAAACTAGCCCCACACCCACTCTTTAAGAACGTCGTTCAGAGATTATTGCACAACAAAAGCGTTGCTCGACCATTCCCGAGCATCCGATCATGGTATGGAAACCTTCCATGTCAACAACGAAGATTGACGTGGTGCCATATGGCGCCACGTATTCACCATCGTGCTCCAATGGAACACTCGAATTCCACTTGTCACACAAGGGTGACACATGGCATGCTGATGTGGCGGATAATACCACCACGTCAAAAATGGCTAACAACGCGGCGCCATTTGGAACCATGGTGACAACAGCTAGCCTAGTGGCGGTCGACACTGCCACGTGGCTCTACGTGTCACCACTTGGCAATAAGTATTACCACGCGTCATCCCCTGATGACGTGTGGCATGCGGGGGGCCAACTAGCGGACTTATCCACCACCAAGTCCCCTCGTATGGGGTGCCACGTTGCTCCCTGGAGCCCGCAACACCCCCTCCTTACCTACCCCACCTTGAAATCATCCCCGCCTCTCCCCTCTATATTTACCTTCCCGCACACCAATCTGCCCCCTAAAACCCCATGCCACTCTCCCCATTTCTGCCACCTCTCCACCACCCCACCCGTCTTTGCGGACCATCGTCCACTGCCAACTATCATCAAGGGTACCCCACCTCTACCCCGCCGTGATGCCACCCTATCTAGTCCACTACCCTCCATTGCCACCACCTCCATACCATTGACTACCACACCACCACCTTCCACCACCTTCGCTCTACTGCACACTACCCATCATTTACCTCCCGCCACCCTACGCCACCGCGACTCTATTGTCCCACCACCTCTAATGCCCTAATACCAAATGCGGCCTCCAAACTTTCACAAATCGTTTGTGTCCAACAACGAGCGCCTTTGGACCCACGTGACACTCCATTCTCAACATCCACAATTGGAGAATGCCAACACCAGCCCCTTTTCGAACAAATGAAGGCGACGACCCCCACCTCTGACTCCTCTATCTCCGAACCTCTAAGAATTATTTAGTCGGGTAAATGGTTCCAACGAGTATTTGTGATCTGAACGTTCCCAGTAAGTCCCCTCAGCCCCCCATTGGACCTGCGCAACCCAGCGCCCCATCACAACTTCATAGGCATCAGCCCATGACCAGGTATCGTGATCTGATATGCACGACCATATGCACTATACCAGGGGGCGAATCACTTCCCAATCATCATGTAACAAGGGGTCCACATGAGCTAAGTGTATCTTATCCCAAACTAAATGTTGAGAATCAGCTTCCCTATGGCTCAAGAATTATATTTGCATGCAGAAAGATGCGTGACGCAGTTCAGGTTCACGCTCGTAACCACCACTTCCAATATGCAGTACCTTCTGTTCCTTTTGGGTCCATGAAACAGACCACCGAGCCCATCTTCCTCCCAAGTTGTCAACGACCAAGGACTTCCAAACATTCCTAACCTTTCGATGAGGATTAAATGTTGGAATGTTAGGGGCGCAAAGCATCCTGGGTTCTTGCCTGTTGTGCACGCGTTGATCAGTCAACATAGCCCCACTGCGTTGATACTCATAGAGACCCGTTGCCGCACTGACCATGTCCGTCACATTATTGACCAACTTCCATTTGATGGTTGTAGAGTAGTCCAACCCGTAGGATACTCTGGAGATATTTGAGTTCTATACTATATGAAAAAAATCATACTCTGGACACTGACCACAAACACGTGCTCCATACACATGAAGCCACATTTCAAACGGATCAGACTTTTCATTTGTATACTATTTACAACCCTCCACAGCCCGCACAACAAGACCATGTATGGGATGCTCTTACATCATACGCTTCTACTGTTACGTTGCCTTGGTTTCTTGTTGGGCTTTTAATGCAATCTTATCTCACAACAAAAAATACGGCGGCCGACCCAAAGCATGGTCCTCAATGTGTTGGTCTTGTTCTTGTAATGAAACTTGTGGGCTCTCGTACATTGGTTTCTCTGAACACCCTTCCACCTGGACAAACCGTTGTCTAGGCCAATTTTTCATTTGTGAAAGAATGGATCGGTTCTTTGCTAACATAACATGGGGTAACACATTCCCCTCAGCCCGTGCTTTCCATTTGGCATCCCACACGTCAGATCTTTCCCCGATTCTCTTGGATCTCCTTTCCCCAGAACCCACTCGACCCATCTCTTACATTATGAGATGGCTTGGGATCTTCACCCGACCTATTCAATAGTAGTGGGGCGCAAGACTCCAGCTCGTTTGACATACCCGTTCTCCAATAATTGCCGCCACTTTGCAGCGACAACCCGTCACTGGAAGCGCACGCAGTACGGTAAACTTGACTCCCAAATTACTTCTTATCAATTCCAACTCTTCGATATTCTACCACAGTCATAATCCTGTTCCGCAAACCTTCCTTGTGGAATGCAATCTTGGTGAAGGGATTAACCGAGACCTAGCCAAAGAAGAACTCTACAAGGCCAGTGCTCCTGGGAATGATGGATCTCGGACGACGATAATAACACAAAGTTTTACCATGCGTATGCATCGCACTGCCGTCGTATGAATACAATCGAGGGCATTCGAAGTAGAACTGGTCGCTGGTCCCACCCTACGGGAGATATTATGCAAGAATTCTACAACTTTTTCCAAAAGCATGCGCCCTATCCAACTCCGGACCCCTCCCGATTTTTCGTTGCGCCCCTCTTCCCTCTTGACACCTCCTTTCACCCTCAGCTTCTGCGACCGGTCAAAAAGGTGGAAACTTGCGAGGCAACATTCAACATAGGCGCCACCAAGGCCCCAGGCCTTGATGGCCTCAACAACCGTTTTTTCTAGTAATATTGGAGGAAGCTTCAGCCTCACATTCCGACTGTGGTGTATGATTTTTCCAGCACATCCCATATGCCATCTAATATCAATCAAACCACCATCATCCTTATCCCTAGAAGAGAACAACCTCACCTACCAAAACACTTTCGCCTAATCAACCTCTGTAATGTGAGTTACAAAACCATTGGTCGCACGACTTTGTCCTGGGATGAATTCCATAATCTCTCCCTACTAAATAGCCTTTGTCCGCACTGCTCCATAACGAACTACGTCCTCATCGCTCAAGAATTGATCCACACCATCAATAACAAACGTAGCGGGACTGGTGACCTCTTTGTGATTACGATCGATTTGACTAAGGCATACGACCACATAAATTGGTTCTTCATTGAGTTCACGCTCACCCAATTCCACTTTCCCCCTACACTCATTACATGGCTCATGAAATGCGTGCGGTCGGTGGAATTCAATGTCAGTGTGAATGGATGAATGTATGAATCATTTAAATGCAAAACGCTAACAATTGTCACGGTATTTTCTCTTGTGTTTATAGGATGTAATGAGTGCTTGTGAATGGTATGAATGCTTTCTATACTAAAGATGTTTTCAATATTTTTTTGTACTAATAATGCTTAATCTAGAACAGTTAAAATTAATCTAAGAATGCAGAAACATGAATTAAATATCTTTTATTTTTGGTTTTGAATGCAAGAAAATAATAAAAAGTAATTAAAACAATTAAACTAATCACAACAAGTAAGTAAATTAACTAAGAATGCTAGAAGAAAGAATGATTAACAAACTTAACTAAACTAAACTAAAGAACATAATTTAATGATTGAATGATTGAAGTTGTAAACAATAATGGAAAAGATTGTTTAGAGGTCGGGTTTCACAATGATTTAACCATAATAGTTCATAGACAAACTAGACATATCTACTTACAGTACTTGATAGCTATTTGATGTTTGCATGTCTAATGGATCCTTGACATATGACAGGAGTTATCCCAACCATACGCCTATGAGTCTCTAATAACCTAATGTGTCAACGGATCAGCCTAGTTGTCAGTTGTTTTAGAAGAAATATCAAATCCACAATCCAATTAACTCATCTGAAGTGTGTTAACAAAACGTACAAGTCTCAAGATTGATCTAGTGTGATCTAAAGGTTGCACATCAGTTGCTTTCGCAAATCCAAAGTCACAAATTGCACACACACACACACACACACACACACACACACACACACATATATATATATATATAACTATCCTTAGCATTCTATGCTTCGGGAGGCCCTGCACGGGTGCTTTCGTGTTATCCAAGCGAAAGTAAGGTTAGTCACACAACACAAGTAACTTGATGATGCATAATACGACACGCCCTTGGACATGGGCGGAAAAAGGGTACCCCACAAAAAAATGACTGGCCGTCTAGCGGAAGGGTACTTTCAGGACACGACCCTCTGCCACCCAAATTAAGGGCAAACGTTCCAGAACTCGGAGCAGGTACCCCCGGGTCATGACCAGATAACACCCCACAGAGGGTATTACGTCTACGCGCCTAGAGAAGGTACCCCCGAGTCTTGTCTGATCGACGCCCTCAAAAGAAAATGCGGTTCGGACCCAAAAATTCTGATTCACCTTCCCAACGACCCGATGTCACCCCAAACTTGGTTACCCACAAGGAAAGGCCCCAGAACCCCCTAAGTCGAGTAACAAACACTTCTCAAAATGCTAAGTACCCCTCGGACCCACGAGAGGTGACATCCCACACTTAGCCAAATACCAAAGAGGAATGAGCATATAACAGCGTTAAGTACACGAGTGGATACAAGGAAGAGTCAACACCCCTCAATATTTTGACCAAATGAGATAACTCAACGATCTTACAACTACGAAGAACGACCCCCGGGGTTCTATTCAGAATCAACGACCAACAAAGTTATTCGATCATCAAGGCAGGACATAGCTTACTACCCAACTCGAAAGATGTGCCAACCACCATCATTCAACATAGCTCCCAACCACCCTAATTATGGGGAAAGACCATACCACATTGGTCTGAATCACCCATTGGAGCAGAAAGCGACAATTCTTACCAGTGCAGACTAATGATTGGGGCAGACCAATCTTCTATCATTGGCCTAGTGCCGCATCTGAAGACCATTGGAGCAGACGCCATCATTGCTCGCTCAGACAAACGCCAGTCCGCTCACGCCATTGGTCACCTCCTGACATACGACCCTCATTGGCGCAGAAGATCCTCACGCCATTGGCTACCAGTACCGCTCAGAATTAAGACGGAAAGAACAGTCCTCATTGGCCAAAGACCCCTGGGACTAACACTATAAATAGTCCTTCATTTCAGCAGGAAAAGGAGGCTGGGAAAAAAGAGAGCTTCAAGTGCAACTACTCTTCACAAATTCAAAATCAAGCATTCTCTATAAATTTATACGCTTTATTGTACTTAGAATTTATCACACTCTCCTAGCTCAAGTTCTATCATCACACGACCCCTTGTAATTCACTCAAAAGTCCTTAATCAAATAACTGTGCCTCCTTTCTCCAATTTCGAGATTGGCGTTCCAAACAAAAATAATTGAGTAACGATATCCTCGAATTCCCCGACCACACGGCTCGAGCGATATTGCCTCACCATAACTATTCAATCTAGACATTCAAGATCATCAAACACATATCAAGTAAAACAAATAAACATATTTATAAATCAGAGTTACTCTCGTACTCTAAACAATGAGTAGGTTAGCTCATCACAGTCATGAGTTCAACAATCAATAAAGAAGTAAATATCATAGACAAAGTAAATAGATAAAAGAAAATCTTCTCAGATTCAGCGGAATGTTGTTGCTTAACCCTCTTCTTACTTCCTTTTGCTACCTTCTTCCTCAAAAACTATTTTCTCTCAAAATAATGACTCAACTAAACGAGAACAAGACTTTGATGGTATTTTCTCTCTATTGACAAACTCTTAGGGGTTTTCTGCCGGAAAGTGATTGAAAGTGTGTGTAGGCCGGTTCCCTAGCTACTGAACATAGCCTTGTAGTTTTTCTGTGCTTTGGGCTGCGTTTTAGGGTTTCTGACTTTCGGCCCATCTTCTGTCTTGATTGCGTGCCACCCGCACAATGCGCCATCTGATCGCACGCCACACGTGCGATACGATGCTGGTCGCACGGCCTTTTAATTTCCTCCATGCGATCTCCTGATGTCTTCCTTTTCAATTGCACTATGTTCGGTATTTCGCCTTAATGTAGTGTCGTAGCGTTCCCGTAGCGCATGAACATCCAAAAATAGTGTCTTGCCTAATTATCGCCCAAAACATCAATTTTTGGCATTATTTAGCCTCATTTCGTCTCGACTCCATAAATTCCTGAGAAAACCTAAAACAATGATAAAATAAGTAAATATGCTATCATAAGTATTCAAAAGCATAAGCAAACAAATACTTAAATCACGCTAAATAGACGCTTATCGGCGCTCTCTTGCTGACTTGCGCCGTGACTTTCGCCTCTTTAACCCCCCACTGAATGGAAACCACATTATTTCGCATCTTCTCCGCCTTAAAACCCAGCCATCACCCTTGTAGGGTGTTGGGCTATTTGGAGAGCTCATAATGAATTCTTCTTCAGAGGACATTCCATCTCTACGATATTCATCTCACAATGAATCTCAAGAA
The DNA here is from genome assembly GCA_948329865.1 of Linaria vulgaris. Classification (NCBI taxonomy): domain Eukaryota; kingdom Viridiplantae; phylum Streptophyta; class Magnoliopsida; order Lamiales; family Plantaginaceae; genus Linaria; species Linaria vulgaris. The sequence goes on along the minus strand of OX415249.1, from coordinate 52,450,910 downwards.
CCTTGGCGGAAAGCTCGCCAGATCCCCCTCTCGACCACCCAAATCTGATAGGTTATCAATCCGGTGAATCCCACCCCCAAGAGGAGTCTTCAAACTCAACACAAACGGTTCAACACTGGCCAACCCAGTCCCCACAACGTGATACGCGATTTTGCAGGTACTATAGTTGGTGCTTTTTCCGAAGCGACGAGATGTAGTACCAACAACATAGTAGAACTCTGGGCTATTCACCATGGAATCCTACTCGCATTACGTCTTTCCATTCCTGTATTAATAGTTGAAACCAACTAGGAGGTCTCGTTTAACTCTCTCACTAGAATGCGGAGTCGCATGGCCTCGGTCGAAATGAAAGCCCTCTGCCTTGACATACGGAGGTTAGGAGGAAGATGCCACCCTGTTCATCTTTTGTATCTATTGTGAGACGAACATGTTGGCAGATGTGCTGTAAAACAGGGATCCGACTGTGCTTTTATGGATTGCCCCATGCAGCCGCCATTTTGCGCAACTTGGCTAGCTTGACCGCCCGAATTGAAGGAGTTTACTTTATGTAATATTAGTTGTACATATACGAGACTCTCTCGCCAGCCCCGACCCTGTATCACCTGTACATTTTCTGGCTTCGGTCTAGTTTATAAATAAGGGAAAATGCAGGAACATATCCAACGTTTGCCCACTTTTACACTTTCCTATCCAACGTTTTATTTTTCACATTTTGCGGTCCAACGTTTCATTCCGATCACACTTTACGGTCTAACCTTTAATTCCAGCTTATTTCTGCCCAAAAACGTCACTTTGTGACAAAATGACGCATCACTGACGTCATTAAGAGAGGTATTTTAGGCACTTTACTATTTTCAACGGCTAACTCTTTCAAAAACATTTTAAAACCAACTAAATCCAAAATTCGCCCCCCCCAAATTCAATTTTTCGACGAACCCTAAAAATTCCAAATCGAAAATTACCAACAAAATCACCAAAATAACGCCACAATCATAATCGAGTGATGTCAGAGACTACTGTTACGGAGGATTTTCATTGCAAGTGCGGGTTTCCAGCGGTTACCAACCTCTCCTTAACTGATAAAAATCTGGGTCGTCGATTTACGAAATGTTACAAGGGATCCAAAGGATGTGGGTTGTGGTTCTGGTTTGATGAACCACTTTGTCATCGTGGAAGAGAGGTTATACTGATGTTGAGGAGAAGAATCGAAAAGGCCGAAGCCAAACTGATGGAATTCGAAAAGGGAAACATTGAACCTAACATGCAGCATAAGAACATTGAGTTTGAGTTGGAGAATAAGAAGCCGATGAAGAAGATGAAGAAGCTTGAAAAGTGTGCTAGTAATTTAGAGTCCAAAAATAGGAAATTATTGATAGTCCTTTGTTGTTTCTTATTTTATGTATTGTACTACAACTTGTTTAAGTAGCCATTTGTTATCTGATTTCGAGATTATAGTCTGCTGAAACAGAGAGTGTGTGTTGAGGTTATTAAGTAGGCATTTGTTATCTGATTTCGAGATTTGTAACGTTATGCACCTGTTGACTAAAAACTAATTTAAACTGAAACATAAGAAAATAACATAAATTGTTAACAAATCCCCACAAAAAACAAAATAAACTCTTGACAAAAAAGGGTTGAGAGGGGGGGGGGGGGGGTTCAACAGTGATTACAAAATAAACTATACGGGAATCATGCCATATTCTACTTCGAATCTGGTCACGATCATAATGGGTGGGATGGGAAACTTCTTGATGCGGAAGCAGTAGTCCATTATGTTGTAGTTCACCAACCCCTCTGCTGCAAATCTCTTCTCCATATTCGAAGGCTGCATAAGGGGTGCAACAGACTCCTGTGTTGCAGCAACCTACCAACAGAAAGTACTAGTTAAATTTAGCAACTATGGCTTTACATTTTGAGTAGATAGTAATAGGAAATAAGACTGGTAATCACCTCGTATTGTGCACTAACACCTCTCTCTAAAGGAACATTTGCAGTTGAAGGAACTTTAGCAGATGTATTAGCACCAACAGATCCTTTTGTTACCTTTTTGGCGCTTCCCTTCCCACTCCATTTCTTAATTCTTCCCCTACCATTCACCCTTGGCTTGGGAAACCATGTACTTCCAAAAGGGTTATTCTTTCTTGCCTAACAACTCCTAGCATTATGACCTTCTGCTCTGCAATAACCACAATGCATCTTAAGTCCATCCCTTCCTAGATGGCCACTAAGTTCATTCGTCGACTAAATCTCTCTCAGTTCTTCGGGAGATATTTTTCTACGGTACTTTTTGGGCCTACCAGGCATAGTTTGGACAGGAGGAGGTTCTATTCTATTCCTATGTGTTTGAGGCATAGGCCATGCACTCTTTCCTTGCATAGGAGACATGTAGTTACTGTAAGTCCTTAGATAGGTCTTCTTTGAGTACTAAGCATGAATGTGCTCGTCTGGCATCCAACTCATGTGTCTCATTGCAGCACAAGCATGAACACAAGGGATACTTGTCAAATCCCACTTCATTCATGAACATGTCTTATTCTCCAAGTGCACAACAAATGTATCGCTGTAAGGTGCCTGAGTCTCAAACTCGAAATCTCCATTCCAGTGCGCCATGTAACCTCCAGACTTTTCTTTAATCTTATCAAGAATATCCCAAACCTTAGGAGTAATATCCTTGTTGCTCTTGTTTATCGCAATCCTCTTGATAACTGTCCTCTTCATAAGGGTTCTTCTAATAGATTCCAACATGTCAATGATTAGCATACCCCTGGCTTTTGCAATTGAGGCATTGAAGCTCTCAGACATGTTATTCAACAAAAGATCACTTTTGCAATGTGTTCTAAAGAATGCTCTAAACCACTGAGTTGGAGGCTTGCTTGCTAACCAATCGTATGCTTTCACATTCCTCTTTTGCAGCACAACCACGATCTTGTTGAAATCACATACTCTATCAGCTCTTGCAGCATCCCAAAGTATATTCTTCATTGCAAGACCTGGATGCTCCCTTTTCAAATTTTCCCATAAGTGCAAAACAAAAAACCTATGTTCACAGTTAGGCAACAACTCATGAACAACATCAACCAAGCCTTTCTGTTTGTTACTCATAACAGTCCAATGAAAACTGTTAGTGATATTCAGATCATCCACAAGAATACTCAGAAACCAATACCATGATTTTTTCCTCTCCTTCTCAACCACTGCATATGCAATGGGATATGTGCAGTTATTAGCATCAACACCAACAACAATCAATAGTATACCTCCATTTTTTGTCTTGAGGTGTGTCCCATCCAAGCATATAATGGGCATGCATCCACTAAGAAACCCCTTCTTCAAAGCATCCCAGCATATGTATATTCTTTTGAACTTACACACCTCACCCATCACTTTACACTTCAACTTAACAGTAGTCCCTGGATTAGTCCTCATGATCTCCTCAGCATAACTCCATAGCAACGAATATTGGTTTGCTTCAGTTCCATAAACATCAACAAATACCATCTTCTTAGTTCTGTACATTTGAGCTATGTGGAAGTCTATACCACAATCAATTTTAGCAATAGTTAGCATGGAGCTAGCAGGCCAATTTGGATCACTACTTATCTTTGTATGATATTTCTTTCTCAAATATCTGGTAGTTGCTTGTTTGACTTTGTCCTGTCTGGCACATTCATGTGGTTCCTTCAGAGTCTTAATCCTCATCGTGTCTTCCTTGTTTGGTCTTGAAGCATATAGCTCCCATTTACAGTTGGCCTGTGCACACTTTGCTTGGAGCTTCATCTGACAATTGATTGGAAACTTAACAGACCTCCCGTCAGTGATTGAGAAATGAACTATAGCTTCCCTCAACAGTTCAGTTGTTGCAAACTGCATCCCTAGCTCAAATGTTACACAATGCATGTCAAGTAATGGATTGAAAATTGGATGACCTTGGTGTGAATGTCTTTGTGGTATTGGCTTTTGTGGTTTCCTCCGTGTCACTTTTTCCTTTCCTTTCCCTTTGTCTGAATTACTTTCTACCCCATCTTGCACAGGAGCTTGTCTGCTAGAGCTCTCAACTCCATCATCATCATTTGGAAAAAATTTAGGTGGTGCAATAACTTATTCCTCCTCATATCCCACTGCCTCACTAGCACTCCTACTATATTCATCATCAGCTGCATCATTGTCACCGTCATTCAGATCGTCTGAAAATTCAGAGTCATCACCACATGAGACTTCACCATCACTATCATCACTGTCCACTATATCAACTATAGATTCCAACAGTGGACTTGTATTGTCTCTTAAACATTGGGGTATATGTCTCTGGCTTCTTGATTCAGTTGGGGGGGGGGGGGGGGGGGGGGCACTTGAAGAGTTTGGTATATCACTTGCCCTTGCTTTTATGGTGGCCATATCTCTTAACAGAAACGCTACATCATGTCGTTCATCATCATCATCATCACTCTCTACAAGACCTTCTACAAACCTCTCCTCTTCACCAACATTGGCACCTCCATTGTTATCACCAATATAATCCAACCCTTCACTCATTGGAGGAAGATTAGGCAATTCACTCTGTGATTGAGTATCATTTACCTCATCTATGAGAACATATACATCTACTGATTTCCTTGTAGATGCAAAGAGTGCCATATCCAGTGCCTCCTTATCATTACTTACTTCAATATACTCGCCTGAAGCAGAATCTTGAATGTAACATATTCTCACCACACAACCCTCTGATTTAACACCCACATCTTTCACCATTTCCAATAGCTCTAGACATTTCATCCCCAGTGCACCAGTCTATATAGCTCAGTTGTCCCTCTAGATAAACCCATTTCCCCAAATTCATTAATTTTCCAGAATGATGTAATATTAGGGTGAATGGGTCATCTCTAGCTCCAGCTGAATATAGACAACAATTATTTAGTATTATATTGACATACATATACACACTTAAACCAACTTATCACACAAACACACAAGTGGCAGTTAGAGTGACATCTAAAAAGAAAAAAAGAACATGACGAAAAGGAGTACCACACTTAAACTATTCCCTCACATACAGCCAAGGAGGACCACACGACGAAAAGTAACTCCAAATAAAGAAATAAATTAAAGTTTGGATTTGGGGATTCTTACCATAATCGGGTGTAATTTGACCTTCAGGAATAACGTCAACGGGGGTTCTAACTCTGCACACCATTGTTAGATTCTGTCGATCGAGTGAATAAAACAAGAAATTGAGCTTCGATTTCGTGGATTTGCTTTCGAAATTGGAAATTAGGGTTTCTAAAAATTGGCGGGTTTTTAAGAAAATGTCGCGTTAATGGGTTATAATCGTTATTTGTTAATTTATTTAATTTTTAAGTAAATAAATAGTAAAGTAACGAAAATACCCCTCTTAATAACGTCAGCGATGCGTCATTTTGTCACAAAGTGACGTTTTTGGGCTGAAATAGGTCGGAATTAAAGGTTAGACCGTAAAGTGTGACCGAAATGAAACGTTGGACCGCAAAATGTAAAAAATAAAACGTTGAAAAAAAAAGTGTAAAAGCGGACAAACGATGGATAGGTTCCTGCATTTTTCCCTTGTAAATACTCTTAAAAAAAAATTGCATATCTAAAGCTATCAATTATAAGATATGACTTGTGTGTATTTTTATATCGTGCAATTGTGTACGTGTACGTATCGTATGGGTTGTATCGAAATAATATCTACATAACGTGGCGTACATATTGGAAAGTGTAATTTCAAAGGTTCCTTTGTGGGGACGGCAGATTCCACGTGGTTTACACTTTGCTGTTCCACGACACGACACCCATGTAATATTAAAATCAAAACCATCATCATATATAAAGTTCTTATTCAGTAAGATTATACACAATTATTAAAGAATGAGTTTTGTTAATTTTAGTACTTGACGAAAGAAAACCTTTGGGGGCATCCCTACACCGCAATGGACTCTTGTGAATACAGAGAACTTTTGAATCGGTTTGAGAGCCTCGAAGCAAGTCACGCCAAGCTCAAAGAACAGTTGAATGTCCTCGTACAAGATCACAAAACTACTACTAAAAACAATAATAATGTTGATCTGGTAATAAATATTACAAGGGACAACGTGTCGATGACGTCATTTTCCGGAGCTTATTTTTCGGGCCGCCCGTACAGGAATGTGTTGGAGTACATGGGTCATGCAGTTTATGTTGCCAGAGCTGGCTCCGGAGAGATCATTTACTGGTATTTCATTAAATTAAACCCCGCTTTATTATATAATTAATTATATATGTAAGCTGGCTAGCTAGCTCTTTCTATATTATCTGCTTGTCAATCTCTCTCTTCCATCTTGTTTTTAATTATACGTTTCTGTCTTGAGATTTGTATTAATTAATCTTTATGTTTAAGTTTCAATGAGTTTTTTGAGACTATATTTAGTTATCAATTTTGCTTCGGTATGTATATATGGGGGATCTTGTCGAAATGGACATATTTTGACTTTCCAATGTAGATTAAAGTTTCGGTTCTGGAGTACGTTTCGGTCAACAAAAAATTAGAAACGTTTCGGAAAAATTTCGAGGATTTTTTTTGGTGTTTCGAAGAATTCGTAAAATTTTTGATTATAGCTATCATGGAAAATACATGTAGTTTTCGTTTTGATTCATTTCGATAGAGTCAAAAACAGAAACATTTCGTTATTTTTCGTAGAAACACACGAAATTTTTTATCCATACTTTCCATTCAAACTTCCACTATTTTTCTCTTCTTTTGATTGATAAACATCCACTAATTTGAACGGGTAATATTCAAATCTTCGTCCATTTCTAATGCAACATCAAGCTCGTCATATACCAAATGTAAGAGGTTAAACCTGATTGTGAGTGTGTGCGATTATATTCACAGTTTGGATATTAGAAGTTCTGTAAATTTGAGATTCATCTTTTGTAAAACTATACAATGATTGAACTTCAGGATGAAGAATACTAGATTGTCATGATTGATGATGCAAAATTAAAATACAAGCAATGAACTTGGATAAACCTGAAGCTAGTTAGCATTCAAAAGGGTGCAAATTTCTAAAGATATTATATTATAGCTCAGCTGAAGTAGATTAATTGATGTTAGGAGGTCAAACATAATATTCTTAGTCTAATTAACAAATTCATGTTACTCACTACATTAGGAAATCTATTCTAACCGACCCTTCAACTAGTCTAATATAGCAGTCTAGAATATTGTCCATTACCTACACCAGAATCAGTAACGCTACAACGTTTACTCATTTCATTTCCTACACACCAAAAATCAACAACTCTACAAATATTTTCTTATTTTTTCCTCTCGCCACTGCAAGTAAAACTCCATTTTAAGTTAAAAGAATTATATCGTCTTTTCCTTTTTCTCTGTCTTGTTGTGTTTTGCTGGAAATTTGTGTTTGTATTTTTCTTTCTTGTAAAAACAATAATGACTGGATGAAATATATTGCACAGAAAAAGAAGCTGAGCCAGATAACAAAATAGAGAATTTTGTTGGACAAAAACCTACTTGTTCCTGAAAAATATGATTCCCTTATTAGTATTGGAATACAAAAGAAACAATTTTTTTTTTTGAGAAATTGAAAATAATAATTATGATCGAGTGAACACTGAATTGGAACGTGATAATGCTAATCTGTTACAAAACCCAAAATAAAGAAAAAAAAAGCCATGCATGTGAGTGGTCTGTGGCCATATTGCTACTTACGATAGAATGTATACTTTCTCTTACATTGCGTCATTTGTTCATAACTAATTGTTCGTATGTTCAATTAACTTATCTTTATTTGTGTGATGTTGTAAAAACAAAAATCATAAATGTGGGCTTTATGAAGATAAATGGTGCAAAGAAGAAATTTTAGTTAGCAGATAAGATGTGCATTAAAAAGGGGTCAGCGTGAAGGGTATTGCCAATTCGATCATTCATGAGTTTTATGATATGAAGATCCGTGGAGCTCAGCAATAGCATTTTTGTTGTTTTGTTTGATGGAATATGGATTCTGCTTTTTATCTGGTCATTATTTTGACAATTGTGTTTTGAGCTTCAAACGAACCTTTATTTAATTTACTTGACTGTTTAGTTGCCCAAGTTAGAAATTCTTTTGTGGTTCAACCCCTGACTGAGAATATAAAAAAATCATCAACATATCTTTCTTAGCGATATTTGGGCTCATGTGATCAAGTTCGGAAGTGTTAGTCAAGTTATTCAACTAATCAGCTAAGTGATATATGTAGTCTAAGATCTGCTTTGATTACTGTGTTGCTAATTCAATTTTTTAACCAAGATTCGAACAATTGGTCTGAATGCTGATTCTGGAGTAAATTATGGCAGCACTTGCTATTGTATAAACTGTCAACTTGGATAGTTCAATGTGTCGGAACAAATGCTAACCTTTCACGTCCCCTTACGATGTTCGCTTACCTGATAAACTTGTACATCTTAGACTACTGGTGGATGAAAACATCTCCTGCCTGGTTAAAACTTTAAGCATTTATGTTTTCTAATGTTAGATATCATGAATGAGTATCTCATGTTGCAGGAATCGAGCTGCTGAAAAACTCTTTGGGTACAAAGACTACGAAATAGTTGGACATACGGTTGTTGAACTTCTTACAGATGAGAAATATCATCATCCCTCAGCTGTGGGATTCCTCGAGCGTTTGAACACTGTAGAATCTTGGTCGGGTCAGCTCCCTTTCAAGAAACGTACCGGTCAAATCTTCATGGCAATTATGACAAAGGCTCCATTGTACGAGGATGGTGAACTAGTTGGTGTTGTCACCGTGGCACATGATGCAGCTGTATTTAATAGCACAAGCTACGCGAACACGAGAGCGCATCAGGGTTATGCTACTCAACAGCATAAGGGATTTGGAATAAATCTGAAAAAGATTCAGTGGCGTTCCCAGCCGCAAATTGCCGCCGTGCCCCACCTCGCATCCACCGTTTCAAATCTGGTGCTTATTATTGTGTCCCTAGTTATTTCTAGTTTCTCATCTTGTTCTGTTGGGATATTATACTCTTATGCTAATTGATCAGGCTTCTAAAGTTTTGACGAGGAAACATGGGGATGTGACCTGCAATATGTGTAGAACTCCGGCAGAGTGTGAGGAAGCTGATGGCGATTGTCAGGACGCCAAACCTGACAGACCGCCCAGAGCACCCGTAAGTCTTACTTTTATTGTGTAAATGCTTGGAAGTTGGATACAATAAAAGAAATATTTTTGTAGACGCGAAAGCTTACTTTCAGCTTATCCATTGGTAAGAGCAGAAGTGACAAGATAAGCTCTGAGAGGGAAGAACCAACTTCTGAAGTTACCCAGACTTCAAAAATTGTAAGTCTGTTTTACTATGTTATGCATACTTACAGTATTCTTGCTTTGTTAACATCATTGTTATTTATTGGGGAACTCAACAAAGTAGGGAAACGATTTTAGTTTCAAAATGAAATATGGCTCATAATAATTAGGTCAATGACAATAGTTTCAGAGATCAACTTACTTTCGTAACAATTAGACATTAAAGTTCCTGTGAGATGTTTGCACGATTAGTGACTGATAGTGTCTGTAAATACTTATGAAGTTATTTTTGGGCCTATATTAACAATTTTTTAATGTTTGCATCGCTGCCTTTTGTTTATATTTGTTTTCAAAATAACGGGAAAAACATACGACACAGAAGTTTACCAAAGGGTGCTTCTCTAAGTATGTTTGCAAATATTGTATTTTAGAGAGGCTTTGGAAGAAAAAAATCACTTTTCATTAAAAATAGCAAACGCCAAACTAATGCTTTAAGTAGCTTCTTTGAAATGTTCGCGAACGATTTTCAAAAGCAAGTTTGTAACTTCAAACAATGCAGGAAAAAGCCACTTCTGTAAGCTCTTGTAACGGGCACCCACTTAAAGGTTGTAGAACATATTTCTTATGACATATGCATCTAAAATTGTAGGCTGCAAAAGTCTTGTCAAAATTACAAATATGGTCTGCCGCCAATCTGGAGAAAACCATGAACGAGAAAATTCAAGGAAATGGTTCTGAAGATACTTTGGTGAGTGATGGAACAGTGTGGAAAAAATGTTATCCAACACAGAGTAGTTCTTATACTTCTAATATCGATAGCAATGCCAATAATCACGTGGAGTACGAGTATGACAATTCGGGCACATATCATCACCAAGGGTTGGAGGCAAGTAGAACAAATCCTGAACAGTCTCCAAGATCAAGCTTGCAATTGCATGATAGACCGAACATGAAATCAGTGGATGCCAATGATGCATCTCCTAGACAATCAGATTGTCATAAGTTTTCTGGTTCAGGTGATTGTTCTGAGAGTTCGTCAAGCAGAGGAGACAACAATTCACACTTGATAGTCGATTGTCCAATTCGTTGGGAAGACTTACAATTGCGAGAGGACATTGGGAATGGTAAAGTAGAAGAAACGTCAACTTAAAGGTTGTGTAACACATTTTTTAAAATTGGGTCATTGAGTTTAAATGTAGAAGTATACCTCTTGATGGTAGAGGAGACACTGAGTATCCCATTCATTTACTCTTTCCATGTAAAACTAAAGCCCATATTACATTCACACAACCATTTGGCTAATTAGAGAAACGTCCATTGCTGTTTGAATAATCACTGTAACAATCTTGAAGCTTCAAAATTATGTACAAATGCAGGGCTTATTAGAGATGTTTCTCGAATTTCAAGCGGTGGCTTTGTTATCATTTAAATTGTAGGGGAGCTCCAAGGAGTACTCATGTAATTACTTAAACAGTATAAAAAGCTAGACCAAATCTAAATGGGTAAGTGTAACTATCCCTAGTTCATATGCTAAGTTGGGTAGGAAAAACTTGCCATTGTTATAGAGTACATGACCAGGTACATACAACTACTACTCCGAAATATAGAGTACTTTAGCAAGTCATAGCTTGGTCGTGCAATACTAAGTTTCTGCATTGTTTTTGGATTTCATGTGCTTGGATCAAGTGTTAGATATTTTCCGGATGCCATTCTTTTCCTGTGGAAAGAGATAAGAGTGTATCAAATAAAATCTCAAAGAATAATGGAGATAAGAAAATGAACTAAGAAGTTTTGATCTTAAGAGAATAACGAATTATTTCGTAGGATTGTTCTTCAATAAATAACATCAGCGGTTTGGATAACCATTATGGTGGTATATCGTCTAATATATCTCCTTATATGCGGCCAATGTTTCGACATGCATTTCTCCATTTTGATGCATGTAGTCAAAGATTTGTGGCGTTAATGCTTTCCTTCGTGATTTTATTGCAGATCTTTCTTTGAATTCATCCAAAGTTGCTCACATTCTAAAATGGGAAAAAAGAGAAGACCCCCTTAGCTTTCGGCCGTTTTGCACTTTGCTCCCTCAACTTTGATTTTTAGCACTTTGCCCCCCAGCTTTGTATTCCGTCAAACGTTAACCCCCGACGTAAAAAAAACGCATATTCCGTTAAAATGCCGAAAGTTGGGGGTGCAAAGTGGAAAAATTTAACAGAATATTCGTTTTTTTTACGGAATATTCCCCTGGGGTAACGTTTGACGGAATACAAAGCTGGGGGGCAAAGTACTAAAAGTCAAAGCTAGAGGGTCAAAATGCAAAACGAATCTGCTTTTTTCCCTTCTAAAATCCCTTTGTCCAATTTCATCAACCCAATTTCTTGCGTTTCCTTTCAGTGACATGGGAAAGACCTTCAACTTTTTGGGGTTTCCTTTCTTGAGGAAACCAGTGTACAAATTCTTGAATTGATTGATGTGCTAGTTGGGGGTCCTCATCTAGTATTTCTTTAAAGTGATTCTTTCTCCCCAATTGATTGAATAGGCTGCGAAGATTTTCTTCAAATTCCCCTTTCATCTTCGATTGTTGGTGGCCTTGTTTTTATATACCATGCCCGAGAGAACAATCGCTTGGCTCCTATTCTTTGTCGTCATTGGGATCTCCTCGACCTCTATGGTAGTTTTGTGATCTTCATTTATCTCCCTGTTCAAAGATGATGGTTGATTTATTTCCAAAAGCCTCCATTTTTGCTTCTAAACCGAAAACAAATAGATCATGACTAGTTTAACGTTTGTACGACTAAGCAAAAAAAAAAAATCTAGAAATAATACCATTACTCCCCGACAACGGCAGCAAAAACTTGATGTATGGCGAGAGTGTGTAGTTTTAATGATGTATGTAATGAATAATGCTACGGCTATGTATTCCAAGTGCACAATCAAAAAATAATGTCATACAAACTAAATTACTTCTCAAGTATTGAATCCAAAAAGAGTGAATAATAATATTCTAGAATCGACTTAAATGTAAAGATAAAAACAATGTCAGGAATTAAACTATCAAGACTAAAACTAACTATGAATAAATTACAAAGCTATACGAATGAACAAAATTAAAGAAGATTTATTGATGATTGATTATGGTTGTAAAGCAAATTATTGACATGTGTTTTTAGAGTTTGGTTTTACTACATATTTACTTATTAGTTCAAGTTCATAAACAAGCTATGTTCCTTTAATATATTGATTTTATTTGAGTTCTTCTGTGTCTAACGCACCTGAGACTTACAACTAGGGTTGTCCGTACTGTAAATCTTTACTTCTCTAATAGGTTAGAGAGTAAGCACAAACAACCCAGTTGCCAATCAATTAAGAAGAGAGAAAGTCTGCACAATTTACTCATCCACTCTACTTACCAAGATGTACTTAGAAAAGATATAGATATGTGTGTATATACCAAAATATTTGTGTAATCTAGGGAGTGTTTGCAGTAGCTTTTAAGAGCTTCTTAATTGCTTTAAGACGCTGAAAAGCATTTAATAAGTGTTTGTAATTGCTGCTTCTGCTTCTCATTTTCTGAAAAAAAAATCAAAAAAAAGGAGAAGCCCATAAGCATGTCATAAGATGCTTCCATAAGAACTTCTCACCAAATCTTGGTGAATATCTTATTTAGACTTATTAATCTCCTTATATTTCTCCAAATATCCAATTTTATCCTCAAATAAATTTTATGATTTTTCTCTTTCCTTATTAACGGGATCTTCTTTTTCATAATTTTATATTTTTAGAGTAAAAAATAATTATAAAAAAGAAGAAAAATCTTAAAAGTGATTTACTTAATAACAACATGTACGACATCATTATATTAACATCTTTTAGATATAGTTATTTTTTCTAGAAGATATATGCACGATGTAATTATACCAAATAACTTGTATATTGTTATGTAATAAATATATTTATTGATTACACTATATTAAACTTTAAGTATTTTAATTTTAATATAAGTGTCCACCTCATGATTGTGCAAATGTGAGTGAAGGATTAATATTTCTATATCTATAATTTACATAAGAATAATTAAATATTATTGTATTTAATTAAGGTTCAAAATCTGCTTCTATCTAGTTATTGCAAACACCACAAAACTAACTTTATTTGCTTTAAGTTAATTTTAAAGAAGGATTTGCAAACACTCAAAGCTTTAAGTCAAACGCAACTTTAAGTAAAAGCTAAGAAGAATGAACTTTCATAAGCTCTTGCAAACACCTCCCTAGTATTGTGCATGGATTCACGTTAGTTGGCCACAATCACAAAATTATCTAATATGCATAGTCTAAACACTACTTTGACTTCTCTTAAACTTGCATTAGCTCAAATAAACTAAAGACTCATATTCATAAATTTGGGTTATGAAAAACAACTCTTTTAAAATTTAAATTAATATCACAAAACTTTTTATTTCGTTATGAAAGTAACAAGTAAAGTTATTGTTTATTAATGAACTTTACAGAAATGATTTTTTAAAATTTACTTCCAGTCGACAAACCATTAGAAACTAATTTATTTTTCGATCTAATTTTTGTTGGAAAATTGGTGTTGCACCAATATTAAATAATTTATTTTAATTGATTCATATTTATGAAATTAGAATTTTTGTAGCTCAATGAAATCTACATTTTGTGTAGATGAACCTAGTATGTTTAATTGTTCAAAACTAATTTGGGATGAATGAGAAATTAAGTGAGTTAGTTGAGATAAAATATATTGATGGAAGAAAAAGGAAATGAGCGGAAAGGTAAGAAGTCATCATCCCACATGGAAAAAAGAGAGCTAATTTTTACACCTTATTTGTTGCTTGTTTGTGATACGAGTTTGAGCTCCCAAGATGTACCACAAGTCTTTGAAGGGGAGAAGACTTAGATAGGCTATGCTTCAATTCAAGCCCACACACGCCCGCCGCTGCCGCCATTCGGTCGGACCGAACCCGGTCCCTGGGCCTGGGCTTGGGCTTGGGCTTAGGTTTAGGCTTAGGCTTGAATTTCTCTGCCATATTAATCTTTTTGGACAAAATTTAATTAAGTAATTAATTAATAGTCTAGAAAATTAATAAGCAAACAAGTTAAATAATTAATTAACATGATTAGGTGTCTAAAGCTGATCGAATGAGTGTGTCCAGCGACTGAAAATCTGGCGAAAAAGTCCAGTCAGCGAACAATCGCCAACACACCCCGTCAGCAGAAACCATGCCAACTTTCATCCGAATAGGTGTACAGTCAGCTGAAGTGGTGCAGATTCTGGAGGGAAAGCTGTGACATGGAAATAATGTGTCCGTCCAGTTACCCCCTAAGCCCACTTTCGTCATCTATAAAAGGCAGCCTCTTCCTCTTCCAAAATCAAGCAATCAAATACATTTTTTCTTACTTTCTGTTTTGTTCCGAGAGTTCAAAATGTTATTTTGTTTTGTCGTTCTTAATATTTGAAGTGCTGCTATATTAAGAGTTAATCATTGCACTCTTGGGAAACGAATTCTCGATCAAATCGTAAGCACCAAGCGGGGCAAATATCGTTTTAAAGAGAAATAGTCCAACTCTTACCTCGACTTTAAATACTGTTTTGTTTTCTGATTACACATGTTACGATCAACAATGTTATGATTTACTTGAATGCTATAGGCTACGAAAACTTCTGGCATCCAATAATCCTTAGCTAGAATTGTGTGCAACTACCCCCGCTACTCATCCAATTGCAGTTGTGATTAGCAAGCTATATATTTTTGGCACTCACATTTACAAAAGAAAAAAAATGTTAAAAATTGATAAACAATCTCATACAAAACCACTTGGGGTGGGGAAGGGATGAGATCCCACGACATGGGATCCCTCGTCAAGGTATCCCACATCGTGGGATTCAAAAACTCACCCCCATTCTTGTCCCTCCAGTTGAAGGGATCCCTCGACGAGGGATCCCATGAAGGAGGGATCCCTTGGTGAGGAGTCCCTCAATTCCCCCATTTTCCAATTTCAAAGTGGATACTTCAAGTGCTAGAAATATCCCTCTGATTTCCAGATTGTAAATATCACAAAAAGTGTGATTTTCCCCACTTTTTTACCCGAATGTCTTCTTTTTGACATTAATAACGAGTACCAACATGCAAACACGAATCACAACTCAATATCATCCTGAATCGCATTCACAAATCATAATCGCAATTCGCTATCTCAACTCACAAGTCACAAGTGACAACTGACAAATCACAAAAAAAAAATATTTGCGACTCACAAATCACAAGTCACAAATTGTTTAACCATTACAAATATCACAATTCAAATAACTAGCAATAAAAAGTTGTCCAAACCATCAAACCAATGAAACCATCGATAATCTATTCATCATATTACAAGTTCACAATCACAACCAATCAAAATCCAACCACAAACCATCTTCGGATTTGTGAAAGAGTGAGTCATTCGTGGTTAGGGGTGTAGTGGTGTTGTGTGTCGTGTGATGTGAGAGAGAGAATGAAATTGAAGAGTGAGTTTGTAGACTTGTAGTTTAATATTTCTAATTTGATCCCTCATTTTTTTGATATTTATTATAAACACTTGTATTTGTTTTTTATATTTCAACTGAACTCCCAATCCCCTAGTAATTATAGTTTCTGGAAAATGGTGGGATTTCCTCCTCCGGGGGAATTAGAGATTGACTCCCATACCCGTCCCTAGACTGGAGGGAATCCTATCCTTGGCAGTGCCTCGTGAAGGTATTGTGACTGAAATTTTTCCCGCAGGAAAATTTGTCGTGGGTCGGTACGGGTAAGGGAATTTCCCATACCCATTCTCACCCCTAATAACCACCCTTATTCTTCTCCACATCTTAAGAAAATCTTCACACGATTAATTATTCTCATTATCACGTCTATTCAGTTTTTCTCTTACAAATTTCTCTTGGGTATGTTATTCTCTGATCTTCTCTTGTTAAAATGAAGATAAAGACAACCAATTTACCAATCACGTATTACTTAATGACTTATCTCTTTCATTATATCTTATATGTACTCATATTTTCTCTTATCTTCCCAGATTTTTTACGAAGACAATAATTACAGAGGTTTTTTACGAAGACAATAATTACAGATTCGCAATTGCATGCATCATAAATAGTGAGTTATCTTTTGTGTATTTTATACTTTGTTAAATATATCCAGACTACATGACATGGGCATAGTATGGGGGGAAGGGGGGGGGGGGGCTAAATTTCTTTTTTTGAAAGTACAATAAGGAAGAAATAAGGGGAGAAAAAATGAGATAGTAAGTAAGGAAAAAAAGTTTCTATTTTTTTTACTTTTTGGAAATTTTGAAGAAGATTATTACATACAAGAGCCATTTGTTTTAGCTTTTAGTTCTTAAACGAATAATCTACTAATATTTATTTTTTGATAAAGTATTAAAAACCAAAGATATGCATTGTTTTTTTATCAAATATATATTCATCAAAGTAAAAATTATAGACTATGTCATAATTGTTTAGAGCTATTTAAACTAGATATATGCAGTGTTTTCACAACCGGATCGGACGTCGACCCGGTAACCTCACTAGTTACTGGTTTTACTGGTTCAAATCGGTCGAACCACTGGTCCGACCGGTATGACACAATATATTATAAAAATCATAAATATATATAAAATATATATTGCTACATAATTTTGTTAGTATCAATTTTAGGAAACAATAAGTTATAAATTTGTTTCTTCACTCTTAATTGATATGTTTCTAATCATAAAACTCATAATTTAATTCATTTAGTTAATTTGTTATTTAAAAATAAAGAAAATTAAATTAGAGTATTTGATTAACATTGATTTGACGATAGACCGTATTATATATATATATATATAAATGTGGGTCGGTTACAAGTGAGTAATCCAATAGGACAACAAATCTATCTCAAATCAGGCCTACACTAGGTATCTCGTGTAGACTTGGTCCGGAACCTGTTGCTCGAGGTCAGGACGTCACCAAACTGCCTGCTGATGCTACGTCGGTGTTGAGTATCGAACGTATATCGGTGACGAGTCTCGAAATGATATCGGGGATGAGCCTCGATGTGATATCGATGGTCAGGTCGTTATAGGAGGCTGAGTGACGACGTGGACAAAACCATACCGAATATTTATGTCGGGTTTAACATCGAATATTGCTATTCGATGTGATGCGGGTAAATCGAGGTGAGGAATTAATTGCCTTTCTTGGTGTGCGGGGCAGGATATTTATAGGCGCGGCTGGCCTATATCGAATCCTATATTCGATGTCATATCGGAGGTGATCCCCGATTTGGTCGTTCATGGGCCGTGGCCCAGAATGGGCCCAAATGCTAGAAACCTCCATATCATGTAGTCCCCCAATTTGGGGATTATTATCTTAAGTATAAGAATTCGCAAATTTAGTTTTGAATTTCCGGGTTACCTGTACCCTTCGTCCCCCAGTTCGAAGGACGGAAATCAAAAATGCGGGAAGTGCACTTGAAACTAGTTTTGTGCGCTCCCCTAGTGCAGTTACCGCATTGTATGAGGTCCTCGTTTGAACTCTAGGTTGTTTAGAACACGCGATGTTGCAAATACAGATACAAACAATTAAAAAGTACGATAGTCCCCCATTTTTTTTAGTGCTAATTTTGGGTCGAGCCCTCTGTCACGTGTAGTGCCATTTCTTGTTTGTACGCTGAGCTCATGTCGAAAGTCATATCAAATATGAGCTTCGATGTAATCATCGATATGGTGCATTTAATGTTGCGGGCCCCAGGTTTTGTTTGTTTATAAAAGTCGGTCCCTGTTGTGTCATCCTTCGTTATTTTATTGCTCCGTGTTGTCGCTGTCGGAACTATGTCGAATTTGATGTCGGTAAATTTCCCCAATATCTTATTCGATCTCAATTTCGATATATCTTTCGATATCGCTTCGATATTTTGCGCGTTTTTGTAATAAATCACCTTACTTGTTTTGCCAAAGAATGGTTCGTGCTAAAAAGTCTCCGAAGAAAAAATTTGTTGTGTCGCCGCAGTATTGTGAAGCTGGCCCTGCCAGGCGAAACGCTTTCGTCGTGTCAGACGACGATTCTCCTGACTCTAAAATTCCTGCGAGGGATGCGTCATTGGATGATGGTTTAATGCAAGTTTCCGGAATTTCCAACAATCTAAGGTTATCCCGAGTCCGTCTTCATGAACGGAACTCTCGGTTCCGTGATCAATATCACGTAATGCAATCAAATATTTATGGTGGCAGGGTTATTGTTGGAGATCGCGCTGCCATAACAAGAGGTATTTGGTTAGAAGAGGATAGGATTAACGCTATGACCGTGGATCATGCTTCCCATCAACGTATGGCTGCTAACCCTCCACGGGTCAAAGTGACTCTGCCGGCGGAAGGTGCACCAGCTAATTATTGGCACCCTCGGGCTCGGGCTCGCTTTTAATCGTCGCAAAGGGGGGTTAGGGAAAGTTCTCATTCTGGCGCGCATCATTTCTCGGAATCGTCCGGTGCCGGGAGTGAGGAGCTCGATCCTGATGGGTTAGCACCGTCTTCTGGTATTGGCAAAGAAAGTATTGATGAGGCTCCACCTGTGTCGGCCGCTCCGAGCTCGTCTACTTCGTCTTCAAGGCGTACTACGGCGCCCCTGGTAATAATGATACTGAGAAGTCATCCGAAAATAGAGCGCCATTGAAGGAAGATTATTCTTTTTTAAGTGATCCCCTTTCTGAACGGTTAATTATGCGGATTGGGAATAATGACATCCGTGAGGAGGATGCTATCCGCGGCTTGGAAAATATTTATGGAAATTTTGATCCTTCTGAGTTGTGCCGAGATCTGGGGGTGGAATTAGCACCGCGCATATGTATGATGCTGCTATATACAGTAAAGAGTTTGCCTTGTTGCTTCTTGGTCGTTACTCCTATTCTTTACTAATGATTATTCGTTTCCTTGGCAGTTTGGGCACACGTTACATGAACTGTGTAGAGATTACATGCTGCTTGGGGAGGTGCAGCCTCGTCATGATGCTTTGGTGAGGGAGCTGCGCGCGATGATTGCGCGTAGCGAGGTTAGTCGTGATCGTGCTAACAATCGGGCTCGTGCTGCTGAGACTCAGAAATGCATTGCATGTGACGAAGCATGGAAAGCATTAGTCGCTAAAGAAGAGATGAAGAAGGAAATGGCTAGAAGCCAGGCTGAGACCCGACGTTTGCGTGCTAAGAATCTTAAGTTAAAGCGTGAACGCAACGCGTATCGAGAGTCCCTCGAAAACTTGGAAATTCATAATGCGAAATTAGCCGAAACTTTAGCTCGTAATGGGGTAATTGTATCTTCCCCTTGTACTGAGGCAGGTGCAGGTGGCTCTATAAGTGATAGTGATTTTAATGTCGAGGTCACTGCTCCAGCGCATAGTTCTCCCCAACCATATGGTGGTACCCCCATCGGTGCTGATATAAATGTGAATATTGAGCCTTATGCCGGAAGGGTGCCTGTCTGGGCTATCGCAGGGTCGTACGTTAGGGAGCGTTATAGGGTCCCCCGTGCGATGCGGTATTCCAAGTTGTCACCTGATCCAGAAAGTAGTAGTCCGAAATGGAATAAGTATCCAGAGGTTTTGTCTCCCCGGGGAATGGATGAACTTGCTGACGATATCTGTGCGGAGCCCTGGAAGTTTCCAGAATTTGAAATGAATGTATCTGGGCTTGGGCCCTTTCATGGGGAAGATATTCAGGCCGAGTTATTCACTGATCTTGAGAGGAACAAGTTTCTTTATGATATGTAGGTTATGTCGTTGGCTAGTGACATTTTTTGGATACCATACAATTATTTTCTCGATAAAATTTTTCTATGTAAAGCGTACCCAATGCCATTGGCTGAAAGCCGTTTTTACGATCTTTAATGCAGGGTATTTATTTGCAGAAATCTTACTTGTGTAATTCTTTCTGTGATCATGAATATTCTATCCTTGTCGTATAGTAGTTGTGGTAGCCTGTTGATTGTTTGACGTTATTGGCATGGGATTGCCTTATCCCGTTATCACATGGGATGTTTTTCTTGTGGGTAGGGGCTCATCCCGTTATCACAGGGAACCTGCTGCCGTTCAAATATTTAGGGTCGACCCCGTTATCACATGGGATGTTTTTCTTGTGGGTAGGGGCCCATCCCGTTATCACAGGGAACCCGCTACCGTTCAAATGTTTAGGATCGACCCCGTTATCACAGGGGATGTTTTTCTTGTGGGTAGGGGCGCATCCCGTTATCACAGGGAACCTGCTACCGTTCAAATGTTTAGGGTCGACCCCTTTATCACATGGGATGTTTTTCTTGTGGGTAGGGGTCCATCCCGTTATCACAGGGAACCCGCTACCGTTCAAATGTTTAGGATCGACCCCGTTATCATAGGGGATGTTTTTCTTGTGGGTAGGGCCCCATCCCGTTATCACAGGGAACCCGCTACCGTTAAAATGTTTAGGATCGACCCCATTATCACAGGGGATCCTTTTCTCTTTGTAGGTGACCCGTTACCACTCATGGGTAGGAGCCTGCCCGTTGTCACAGGGGAATCCGTTACCGCTCATGGGTAGGAGCCATCCCATTATCATAGGGGGACCCGTTACCGCTCATGGGTAGGAGCCTGCCGTTTCTCTCTCTTTTTTCTCTTTTTTTTGTAGGTGACCCGTTACCGCTCATGGGTAGGAGCCCTCCCGTTATCACAGAGGGTCCCGTTATCGCTCATGGGTAGGAGCCCTCTCGTTATCACAGGGGGACCCGTTACCGCTCATGGGTAGGAGCCTGCCTTTTCTTCGTAGGTGACCCGTTACCGCTCATGGGAAGGAGCCCTCCCGTTATCACATGGGGACCTGTTACCGCTCATGGGTAGGGGCCTGCCTTTTCTTCGTAGGTGACCCATTACCGCTCATGGGTAGGAGCCCTCTCATTATCACAGGAGGACCCGTTACCGCTCATAGGTAGGGGCCTGCCTTTTGTCTGGTTGCCTTTGATGCATCTTTTTCCTGGGCTACGTCTGGTGAACGTCGTGTGCCTGCATGTGACATGCTAGTTTTAATAATATATTGGTGCTGAATCGTATTTGGTTGCCTACGTATCCCGTGTAGGGAATCAAGCCTCGCGTAGTTCTTTACACTGTTAATAGTAAATGAAATACTGTTTTTTTAAGAATAAAAACACCCAAGGTGTTGCACGTTCCATGGCCTAGGTAGGGGTTCGCCATGCATGTCCTCGAGATAATAATAACCTTTTGCGCTGGCGTGGGTAACCCTGTAGGGTCCATCCCAATTGGCTTGTAGTTTCCCAACATGCTTACTTGCTTTCACACTCTTCAACACCAAGTCACCCACTTGAAAGCTTCGAAGGTGCACTCGTTTATCAAAACTCCTGGCCATTTCCGCTTTGAAGGCCACTGTCCGTTGGTAAGCTTACTCCCTTGTGGAACCAATCATCCCGAGGTCCATTTTTCGTAGTCGTGCAGCGTGTTGCAGGTCATATTCCGCTATTCTGTATGTAGGCATGCCAATCTCAACTGGGACTACTGCCTCAGAGCCGTATACTAGAGTGAACGGTGCCTCTCCTGTATATGTTCTGGGTGTAGTCCTATATGCCCATAAAATCCCTGGGAGTTCGTCAATCCAACTTCTTCCGGTGGCGTGCAGTCGCCGCTCCAGATATTGTTTAAGAGTCTTGTTGGTGGACTCTACTTGTCCATTTGCCTGTGGGTGAGATACCGCAGCAAAATGCTGTGATATTTTCAGTTCTTTGCACCATGCAACCATTGTCTTTCCTTTGAATTGGGTACCATTATCTGAGACCAACACTCGGGGTAGTCCAAAGAGACATACAATATTTTTCCAGACAAAGTCTATCATATTTTTCTCCGTGATGTGCATCAAAGCCTCAGCCTCCACCCATTTCGTGAAGTATTCTACCGCTACTAAAAGAAATTTCTTCTGACCTCTGGCGATTTGTAAGGGACCAACTATATCGATCCCCCACTGATCAAATGGGCACGTGATCTCTAGGGGCTACATCGGTATAGCTAGCATGTGTATAAGTTTAGCGTGGTACTGTCAATTCTCACAATTGCGGCAGTACAGGGTTGCATCTTGTCGTAATGTTGGCCAAAAATATCCTTGTCTTAATATTTTCTGGGCTAGAGCTCTCCCGCCTGAATGATTTCCACAACTACCTGCGTGTATCTCCCTCAGTATGTATTGGGCGTCAACTGGTGATATGCACCTCAGCAACGGGCCTTCAAAAGATCTCTTATAGAGTTCACCCTGGTAAATGGTAAACCTGTACGCCTTGTACTTCAGTCGTCTTTGTGCATTGAGATCGGCCGGGAGGGTTCCATCTGCAAGGTAATTATATATCTCATCCTTCCAACACGGTGTACCTGCGATAGGAAAGATAAACTCCACGTCAGCCCATTTTTTGCTGGCTTTTGTTACTCCAACTGCAGGCCTAGAGGTGGTCAGCAAAGTCACACGCTTTTCCACAAAAACGTCTGAGGAACTAGCAAATTTGGATAGAGCATCAACCTTGGCATTTTACGATCGAGGTATTTGCGTCAGACTGAATGTAGTAAACTCGGCCACCAATTCCTTCAACTTTGCCAAATACAAAACCATGGTTTCCTGCTTCGCTTCGAAGAATCCCGAGAAATGATTAGCCACTAACTGCGAATCTATGAAGACTTCCAGATTATCCAAACAGAGTGTCTTAGCCATTCTGACTCCTGCTAGGACTGCCTCATACTCCGCCTCATTATTCGTTATAGGGAAATTCAGACTGATAGCAAAATCAAATTCCCTACGATCTGGGGACACCAGGTGAATGCCCGCTCCGCGGCCGTTTGCTATGGAGGAGCCATCCACATGAAGTAACCATGTTGTGGGTCTCGAACTGGGCCCAGGGTCCTGACTTATGGGAAATATATGGTGGCACGAATGGCCTAAACTGTTACCTAGTGTCTTCGCCATAAAGTCGGCTAGGACCTGTGCTTTAATAGCCGTGCGGGGATGGTACTCGATCCCAAATTCGCCCAATTCTATCGCCCATTTTACCAATCTCCCTTAGGTATCCGGATTGGCCATGATTTGGAGGAGTGGTTTGTCCGTCACGACCGCTATTGGGTGAGCCTGAAAATAGGGCTTCAACTTACGAGCCGTCATGACAACGACCAAGGCAAATAGTTCGATTTGCAGATAATTTTTTTCTCCGTGGAGAACGCGGCTGACATAATGGATCGGAAATTGCTTTCCGTTTGCTTCTTTTACTAATACTATGCTCATGGCGTTATCGGAGACCGCGAGATATAGATAAAGCGTCTCCCCTGGATCTGGTTTCACCAGGAGTGGTGGTGCCATCAAATACTTCTTGAACTGTTGAAACGCTCTTTCGCATTCTTGGCCTTCTTCAGGATTTTGAAGAAAGGAAGACTCCGTTCTGCTGAGGTCGCAATAAAACGCCCCAGGGCTGTTATACGCCCTACAAGGCATTGCACATCCCGTACCGAGCGTGGAGAAGCAAGATTCATCACGACCTCTATCTTGTTCGGGTTGTCTTCAATTCCGCGCTCGTTAACCATATATCCCAAAAATTTCCCCGCTGCCACTCCGAAGGTACACTTCTTGGGATTGAGCTTCATCCCATAGTTTCTCATAATAGCAAACGATTTCTCCAAATGCTCCACGTAATCCTGCGCCTTCAAACTCTTGATCAACATATCGTCTACGTATACCTCCATTGATTTTCCTATTAGGTTATAAAACATCTTTGCCACCAATCTCTGGAACGTCTCGCCGACGTTCCTCAAACCAAAAGGCATTACACGATAACAGTATACACCAGTGTCCGTAACGAAGGCTGTTTTCGATTGATCCTCCGTTGCCATAAAAATCTGGTGGAAGCCGCTCTTGGCATCCATGAAACTGAATAGGGCACACCCGGCTATCGAATCCACTAAAAGGTCAATCCTTGGCAATGGGAAGGGATCCCGCGGGCAATGCTTGTTCAAATCTTTATAATCCACACACATTCTCCACTCTGCTGCTTTCTTCAAAACTAGGATAATATTGCTGAGCCACTCCGAATAACGTAATTCATAAATATGCCCTGCTTTCAGCTTTTCTACAACCTCTTTCTCTGCTGCCTCGCTCTTCTTCTTGCTAAAATTCCTTTTCTTCTGTCGTATCGGTTTGGCCCGCGGATCAACATTCAGCTTATGCTCTATAATCTTTGGGTCGATTCCAATCAAGTCAGAATCGCTCCAGGCAAATATATCGACGTTCCTTTTTAAGCATTCAATCAACGCCTTCCGAATATCAGACGACATTGTAGCTCCTATCCTCAACGTGTGCTCCGGTTGTCTCGGGTCGATCTCTATCCTGATAAAATCTCCCACCGGCTCCATTCTCGGTTCATTCTGATAAGGAATAACCGCCCTCTCTATCTCGGCGCATTGCCCCTTATGATTAAGCCTCGACCTCTTGTTACTCTTCGTCATATTGGTATCTGTCTTGTTCAGTTCTTGCCCCTCGATACTTCACTGCCTCTTCCCTGACATCTCGCCTGATGAGCTCCTGATCTAGAGAACCTTGGTTCCCACAGACGGCGCCACTGATTTGACGATAGACCGTATTATATATATATATATAAATGTGGGTCGGTTACAAGTGAGTAATCCAATAGGACAAAAAATCTATCTCAAATCAGGCCTACACTAGGTATCTCGTGTAGACTTGGTCCGGAACCTGTTGCTCGAGGTCAGGACGTCACCAAACTGCCCGCTGATGCTACGTCGGTGTTGAGTATCGAACGTATATCGGTGACGAGTCTCGATATGATATCGAGGATGAGCCTCGATGTGATATCAATGGTCAGGTCGTTATAGGAGGCTGAGTGACGACGTGGACAAAACCATATCGAATATTTATGTCGGGTTTAACATCGAATATTGCTATTCGATGTGATGCGGGTAAATCAAGGTGGGGAATTGATTGCCTTTCTCGGTGTGCGGGGCGGGATATTTATAGGCGCGACTGACCTATATCGAATCCTATATTCGATGTCATATCGGAGGTGATTCCCGATTTGGTCGTTCATGGGCCGTGGCCCAGAATGGGCCCAAATGCTAGAAACCTCCATATCAAACATATAATAATTAAGAGATTAAACTACACATGTAGTGGTTTAAGTTTAAACAATATTTCATGAATTCTGATTAAATAAAGTGTTCAGAAGACATGCTCGTCAACCAAAACATTTGGAGGCAGAAGATTCATGTTCACGACTCGACGTGATTCATTCATGGTTTATATAGCATACCCCAATTTAATTGATTACAAGCTTGGTTGTTGTTGTTGTTGTTGTTGTTGTTGTTGTTGTTGTAAGAACATCTACTATATAGAAGAAAATAATATAACAAAGATGCTTTACAATATAATACTTGATCCCTCATTTTTTTGATATTTATCATAAACACTTGTATTTGTTTTTTATATTTCAACTAAACTCCCAATCCCCTAGTAATTATAGTTTCTGGAAAAATGTGGGGTTTCCTCCTCCGGGGGAATTAGAGATTGACTCCCATACCCGTCCCTAGACTGGAGGGAATCCCATCCCTGGCAGTGCCTCGTGAAGGTATTGTGACTGAAATTTTTCCCGCAGGAAAATTTGTCGTGGGTCGGTACGGGTAAGGGAACTTCCCATACCAATTCTCACCCCTAATAACCACCCTTATTCTTCTCCACATCTTAAGCAAATTTTCACACGATTAATTATTCTCATTATCACGTCTATTCAGTTTTTCTCTTACAAATTTCTCTTGTTAAAATGAAGATAAAGACAACCAATTTACCAATCACGTATTACTTAATGATTTATCTCTTTCATTATATCTTATCTTGTACTCATATTTTCTCTTATCTTCCCAGGTTTTTTACGAAGACAATAATTACAGATTCGCAATTGCATGTATCTTAAATAGTGAGTTCTCTTTTGTGTATTTTATACTTTGTTAAATATATCAGACTACATGACATGGGCATAGTATGGGGGGAAGGGGGGGGGGGGGGGGGGCTAAATTTCTTTTTTTGAAAGTACAATAAGGAAGAAATAAGGGGAGAAAGAATGAGATAGTAAGTAAGGAAAAGAAGTTTCTATTTTTTTACTTTTTGGAAATTTTGAAGAAGATTATTGCATTCAAGAGCCATTTGTTTTAGCTTTTAGTTCTTAAACGAATAATCTACTAATATTTATTTTTTGATAAAGTATTAAAAACCAAAGATATGCATTGTTTTTTATCAAATATATATTCATCAAAGTAAAAATTATAGACTATGTCATAATTGTTTAGAGCTATTTAAACTAGATATATGCAGTGTTTTCAAAACCGGATCGGACGTCGACCCGGTAACCTCACTAGTTACTGGTTTTACTAGTTCAAATCAGTCGAACTACTGGTCCGACCGGTATGACACAATATATTATAAAAACCATAAATATACATAAAATATATATTGCTACATAATTTTGTTAGTATCAATTTTAGGAAACAATAAGTTATAAATTTGTTTCTTCACTCTTAATTGATATGTTTCTAATCATAAAACTCATAATTTAATTCATTTAGTTAATTTGTTATTTAAAATTAAAGAAAATTAAATTAGAGTATTTGATTAACATATAATAATTAAAAGATTAAACTACACATGTAGTGGTTTAAGTTTAAACAATATTTCATGAATTCTAATTAAATAAAGTGTTCAGAAGACATGCTCGTCAACCAAAACATTTGGAGGCAGAAGATTCATGTTCACGACTCCACGTGATTCATTCATGGTTCATATAGCCTACCCCAATTTAATTGGATTACAAGCTTGGTTGTTGTTGTTGTTGTTGTTGTTGTTGTTGTAAGAACATCTACTATATAGAAGAAAATAATATAACAAAGATGCTTTACAATATAATACTACTAAGTTATAAAAATAATAGCATAATATATTTGTTTTATATGAGAAAAGTATATTTTAGCTATTTATTATATATATTAATAAGTGTGAAGACTACGAATTCTATTGTAGATCAATTGGTTAAAGCATGTAATATTTACTTAGAAGTTTAGGGTTCAACTTCACTCCCATTAAAAAATTAAATTTTTATAAAGTAATATACAAACCGGGTCACCGATTTCCGATTCTTGACCCGTTCTTACCGAGTTTGACCGGTTCTTAAAGTAACCAATTTTGGAACTCAACCGGACCGGTCCGATTTTAATAACACTAGATATATGTTATTAGTCTAAATTGTATTTATGTTTTACCATATCTAGAAACTAATGTAGGTATGCCTATTGTTAACGGGTTTTGAGTTATTTCCTATTAACTGAATTAGTTATTTGGATTGGAACGCCTTTGTCCGTGGTTCAAAAACTAAATGCTATGCTAACAAGAGAGAAAAATTGACAAGAACCTTCCTTCCTTTTATTAACTATATTTCACTCTCTTTTCCGAGTCTTTCCTCGTATTCTCCGAGTCTATAGGTGTATTTTTCCCCAATTGTTCCACCTCTTTCTTTCTCTTCTTCCTCTGCTTATATAGATTTCTTAGGGACATGTGTCGTTATGCATGTGTTTACAGTTGTCGTTATGCATGTGGTGGTGCTTTACACGCGTTACAATGGTCTTTTAACCAATAAGATAACGTCTATCTTGCTGACTGTATCATTTTATCTTCTTCCGAGAGCTTTTGTCTTTTTTATGATAAGGGGTAGATTGTCTTCTTTGCTTCCGAGAGCTCATTGCTTCATATGGTGACTCTAGGGCCGAGTCTGAGTGTTCTCTTAGTGATAGTGCTTCTCCGAGAGGTGTGTATTCTGGAGTGTTTGCTTCAAGGTATTTTTCGAGTGGGTATTTGTTCATGTGGTGATCTCCGAGAGGTTTTTAGCTATTGTGGGTAGGTGCTTTCTTTCTCCGAGTGCCCGGAGAGTGTCGTTCTGTAGTTGTTGCGTTATTGTGAAGTTCCGACCTATGGGTTGGTCAACATGAGTAATGTTTCGAGAGCGTTTGTGCTAGGAGTGCATAGCAGGGAAGTACTTGGGTAGTGCTCCGAGAGCGTTTGTGTTGAGAGTGTATAGCAAGGAAGTGTTTTGGTCATGGTTCTGGGACTAGGAGTCCATTGGGGCCCTGCTCGGTGTCGTGATGGATATCTGAATCAGGTGGATCCATCCGGGTTTGCTCTTTATCCGATGCCACCCTGATATCTAGTTTTGAGTCATCGTGACTTTCCGAGGGATGCTATGTGCCCTCGTCGGATGGCCACTCCTACCGCTTTGGGTTAGTAACCGAGCGGTATTGGTCACACCCGATGGGCCTCCTCGTTGGGAGTGGGTACAACTCATCGGGAGTACTTGTGACAATAGTATTGTCCATTTATTAATCCTTTTGATTTAGGACTAATATTCTCTTTAATCTCGTATTTTCTTTTATACGGTTAACACTAGCCCCCCCCAAATTTCGATCGCTCTCGTAGAGACGAGGAAATTTTATTCCGTGGCCTTCGTGAGGTAAGGGGACTATATTTTATTATTATTATAATTACTTGATTTATTATCTTAGTTCTTTCTAAAATAATAGAAAGGTTTGCTGACTAAGCTAAAGATTAAGGGTGAGGTGTCGCTTGGCATGTAGCCATTTTTTCTTAAATAAGAAAATTATTGGACACGTGTATCCCATTAACTAGTTTAGACAGCTCAAGCTTTTCACTCTCTCTCTGAGATGGTATAAGTAGTTTGTTCAGTAATTCTCTCAGAATTACACAAAGTTTTTACCGTTTAATGCTTGTCACGTTTTCTGAAAAACGGAGTTTCCTTTTAAGTAAAGCAAGTGAACTGCATACCTTGTCAAAATGATGCCCCCGTTTTTTAAGCAGGATGAATCTTCTTCGCCCCGTCATTCTCCTCGGAATTTTGTTCGGACTCCTTCCTTATCGTTAGGAGTACGACACGCGACCTCGGAGAACTCGGTCCAGGGGAGCAGACATAATGAGCGCAGGGTTCGCGGGGGTAGAGGTAATTCTGTGAGGACCGTGTCTATATCTCGGGAGGAATCTCTCTCTCGTATGAACCACATACGCCAAGTGTTCACGAGTCGTGACCCTTATCCCTTGGTAGATGAGTCGTCGGTGTTTACCAGGCTCGTGTTGGAGCCAGAGAGGATGATGGAGCCATGGCGTGTTGGTACTGCTGTTGGGAGTGAGCATGGTGCTTCTGTTACGACCCTTTTTGCCCAATACAACCTGGACATTGATGAGTATGACATAATAATACCGCATCCTGAACAGAGGGCTTATGATCCTCCGTCGGGATATCTCACCGTTTTCCGGGAGCAAATGCGGTGTGGGTTATGGGTGTTTTTTCACCCTTTTCTTCAGACTTTGTTTCACTACTGGCAAGTATGTCCGAGTCAACTGACTCCGAATTCCTATCGTTACCTGATGGGATATATTTTGTGTTCTGAGTTACTGAAATTGCAACTGTCTCCCTCTCGTGTGGGGGCTATATTCAACCTGCGCCCTTGCTCGGGCGGTCTCCCTTTCTTCAGCCTAGCCCATCGGGACAAGAGGAAGGCCTTTCTGAACGTGTCCCACTTCCGTAATAATAGAACAGATTGGAAAAGGGGATTCTTCTTTGTACGTCTGAGGGGCTTGTCGGCTAGGTCATGGGGAGTACCGCTTCAATGAGGGATGGGTTATATTACTCCTGCCGAATCGATTTTGAGAAGAGAGTGGGACATCCTATCAAATAGCGGGCTGTTTTCGGGGATGTACGATATCAGTAGCCTGCTGGAGTTCCCAGAAACACTGATTATGGCTGGCTTACAGCAGGGGGTGGAACTCTTCAATCTTCCACAACAACCTCTCTATAGCAATTTCTTTTTTCGTTAGTTTCTTTTCTTTTAGAACTCTCTCTTATGGTATTTTAATGTTCCTGTTGTCACTTTATTTTCTGGCTTTGACAGGGGCGGAGATGGGGGCTTTTGCCATTGAACCTTTCAGTGAAACTTTCCTAGGGAAGGTAATGGATAGTGGGTATAATACTTCGGACAATGATTTGTCCGAGAGTTTGAGTTTGGATGAGGTGGCTGGTCCCTCGGGGGTAGGGGACTCGCCCGTGGCAGCCCCCCCAGTGAATTTCGTGGCGCCTGAATATGATCCGATAGCTGCGCTTGCGCAGGCGGATATTCCTTTACCTCCGTTGGCACCGTATTCTTTCTCTTGGGGGGATACGAGGACTGTGCAAGCTTTTGAGGAGGGTGCTCTGTCTCCAGTTGTGCGAGCCCCTATTCCGCTCGGAGAGGGTTTTGACCACGTCTCGGGGCCGTCTTTTGACGGAAATCCCCCTGTTATCAGGTCGGAGCCACTCGGAAGTGGTGTCCTGTCTCCCTCTGTTATGGGGACGATTAGTTTTTGCCGCAATTACCTAAGCGGTCTTTTGAATGCTACTGATTGCGAGCATATGAAGTCGCTACCCTTATCGGGCCTTCAAGATTTAGTATGCAAAGATTTATGCGAGGTAGTATATTCTTATTTTACTTGATACTAACCTTTACGAGTTTTCTGAAACTATGCAATTATTTGTTCACAGATCTACATGGTGTTGAGCGCCATCGGATCTCGAGGCGGATCATCCTCAGATACGGAGTTGGTGTACCGCCGTAGGGATGAGCTAGAGCAAGGTTTGATGGATGCTCGAGAAGAGGTGGATCAGCTGCGGAATGATCGGAAGAATTCTGACGAGGCTCATGCTATCCTTTTGCAGGCAGAGCGGAACAAATCATGGGACTTGGAGCGTCTTTTGACGATGGAGAAAGCTCGTGTAACAAGTCTAGAGGACAGGTTAGATGATTTCCGAAAGCAAGTTTGTGCTGTCGACGAACAACTATTGCGGGTTATCGGGGAGAGGGATGCAGCGAACTTACGGGTGCTGGAGTTAACTCGAGCCCATGAAGTAGCGTTAGTGTTGGCCCGGGTTCAAGTGGTTTTGGGTGTTGTGGGGCCTTCTGTCCTCCGCGAATCTCTTGAGCAAGAGATGCGCGATCTAGTCCGCATGGGGTATTACTTATGCCGGGATACCACATAAGCTTTACCTGGATTCCCTTCGGACATGGTGATTCCCGAATTGGATATTCATAAGGTGTTCCCAGAGGCTCCTCCTTCACCGGGACCGATCGCGTCTACGGGAGATCTGGGTGATATGTCCACGGAGGACCGCCGCCGCCTGATTAGGGAAGGAAAGCGTCCGATAGAGGATGCTTAGAGCTTTTTGTGTTTTTTAGGACTCATGTATGGTCCAATCTACTTTTTGTGTGGGATCTTGCATTTCACGCTTGATGGTCCCTCGGGTTAGGTTGCTAGTATGACTCATAGATAAGGAGTCATTATTTTGTCGGGCAACCTTATTTCCCTTGTATTGTACATGCACTATTTGTAAACAACTTTATTTAGATACAAAGCTGTTTTATTACATTACGCATAGTACTTCCTCAGGTTAAAGGCATTCCAAGAATTGCTAAGGATAGCGTCCTCGGAGTTGGCGAGGAGATATGTCGCAGGTCTGACAATCCCCACTATCTTGTACGGTCCCTCCCATCGTGGCTCGAGTTTGCCTACGTTTTTGGAGGCTCCGACCCGTTTCATCACTAGGTCCCCGACTTGAAAGTCCTAGGTTTCACCTTTAAGTTATAGTACCGGGACATCCGGCCCTTGTACTCTTCATTTCGGGTTGCTGCCCGCATTCTTTTTTCTTCGAGCAGGTCGAGGGCAAGGGCTAAGTTAGAACTGTTAACCACTTCCTCGTACTCTCTAACTCGCCAGCTCTCTATAGAGACTTCCGTAGGCACAACGGCTTCGCAGCCATAGGCTAAGCTGAAGGGAGTTTCGCCCGTGGCCGCGCTTTGCGTGGTCCGATAGGCCCATAGTATGCCAGGAATTTCCTCCACCCACCTAGCTTTGTGCCAGTCGAGTCGGGCCTTCATATTCTTCAAGAGAGTTCGGTTAGTCCTCTCTACTTGGCCGTTGGCTTGAGGGTATCCCACCGAAGCAAAGCGGTGCTTAATTTCCCAATGGTCGCATCACTTTTCTAACCCCTGGTCGGTAAATTGTAGGCCATTATCACTTACCAGGTCCCGAGGGATCCCAAAACGGCACAAGATGCTCCTCCATAAGAAGTTGATGACCGCGCCTGCGGTTATACGGGCCATTGGCTCCGCTTCCACCCACTTGGTGAAGTAGTCCACTGCTACGAGGAGAAACTTCTTTTGCCCGACATCGGGTATAAGAGGTCCCACTATGTCTATGCCCCATTTAGAGAACGAGCAGGGGGTTGTGTGCGGTTCCCATGGGGCCGCGGGCTGATGAACCCGAGGGGCATAAGCTTGGCACGGTTTGCACCTCTCGGCATGGTCTTTGCAATCCTTGGCCATTGTGGGCCAGTAGTAACCTTGGCGAATCAGGCGCCCGACCATACTTTCTCCGCCCGTATGACTACCGCATGTTCCCTCGTGGGTTTCTGCCATAGCCAATTGAGCTTCTTCCTCATTTAGGCATCGAGCATGGGGGCGGGAGTATGTTCTGCGGAATAATATTCCATCTTTAAGGAAATACCTGATAGTTTTCCTGGCCAGAAGCCGTTGCGTGGTTTTATTCGTGGAATAGCCCTCCGGGTCCTGTAGGTAGACTTTGATTGGGGTTACCCAGCTGGCCGGGGGGTCTATAGTGGCATTCACCTCCTGACTTTCGGCCTTCTCGGACTCGGTAACTTGAAGCAAGGTGATCTTCCGAGTGCGAATAACGGCCGCTTGGGTGGCCATTTTGGACAGGGCGTCCGCCTCTTGATTTTCCTTCCGTGGGATTTGGACTATTTTGCACTCGTCAAACCATTTCCGTCTGTGGCGAACCGCTTGGAGGTATGTTTGCATCCTTTCTTCTTTAGCTTCGTACGAGCCATTGACTTACTGCACAATTAGTTGCGAGTCACTGCGAATGACTATTTTTCTGATAGTACCTTCTCGGGCGAGTCTCATTCCTATGAGAAGAGATTCGTACTCGGCTTCGTTATTCGACAAGGGGTAGTCGATTCTGACCGCGAAGTGGAGTACCTCCTCCTCGACTTCTTGGTTTGCTAGAACTATCCCTGCCCCCCCCCCCCCCCCATGTGTGCTCACATAGGAGATATCCACATAAATGTGCCATAGGGGTGTCCTTTCTTCACTTCCTATTCCCGTCATCTCTGTTACAAAATCTGCTAGTACTTGTGCCTTGACAGAGGGTCTCGGGGCATAAAAAATGTCATATTCGGTGAGCTCCATGGCCCACTTTATCTATCTCCCCGAGGTCTCGGGCTTGTTAAGAATAGCTCGCAACGGGTGTTTGGTTAACACGGTCACGGGATGGGATAAAAAGTAGGGACGAAGTTTCCGAGCCGTTGTAACCAAAGTTAAGACAAGTTTTTCGGTTTTAGTATACCTAGTTTCGGCCCCGAGAAGAGTCTTACTTACATAGTACACGAGGTGGTGCTCCTTGTTTTGATTTTTAACTAGCACCGCGCTTATGGCTTCTTCTCCGACGGATAAATACACAAAAAGTTCTTCGTGTGATGTCGGTTTTACTAATAAAGGAGGTTTCACCATGTAACTCTTCAGCTGTTGGAGAGCTTCTTCACATTGCGGGGTCCATTGAAACTCCTTGATATTACGTAACACCTTAAAAAAGGGAAGTCTTTTTTCCGCCGATTTGGAAACAAACCGGCTTAAGGAGGCCATTCGACTCGTGAGGTTTTGCACGTCTTTGATTGTCTTTGGGGTAGATAACCCTAGGATGGCGTCAGCCTTTTCGGGGTTCACTTCTATTCCCCTTTTCGTAACCATGTATCCGAGGAACTTGCCTCCTCTGATGCCAAAGGAACATTTCTTAGGATTAACTTTCATTCCGAATCGGTCCATGATGGTTAGGGCTTTTCGTAGGTCCTCGGGATGGTCATAAGCGGAACGGCTTTTAACGACTGTATTATCCACATAGACCTCCACCGTATCTCCGATATATCCTGCAAACATTAAACTTACCAATCGCTGATAGGTAGCTCCAGCATTCTTGAGCCCGAAGGGCATCACTAGGTAGCAAAAGGTGCCCGCGTCAGTGATAAAACTAGTATTGTCTTGATCCATAACGGCCATCGGGATTTGATTGTATCCCTAGTTCCCATCCAGGGTGGACAAGAGGGCGCAGCCTGCTGTCGAATCTACCAGTTGGTCAATGCTTGGGAGGGGATAGCAATCCTTAGGGCACGCGTCATTGAGATTAGTGAAATCCACGCACATTCGCCACTTGCCCCCATGCTTCGGGACTAAGACCACATTGGCCAGCCACTCAGGATAGATGACTTCTCTAATTTGCCATAGGCTGAGGAGTCGCTGAATCTCCGACCGAATGATTTTGTTGCGCTCGGGGCCCATCTTTCTTTTTTTCTGTTGGACCAGTTTAGCCCCGGGTTTCACATTAAGGAAATGTTGACATACCTTATTGCTGATTTGTCCTGGCGGGCCGTCTTCCCACGCAAAGATATGGTGGAAATTTTTTAAGATGGGAATCAGTTGGGCTTCCACTTCAGGCTCCATTTGGGTACCTACTTTAACAACTTTCTCCGGGCTTCCCTCTACGAGTGCCACTAATTTCAGCTCCTCTACGGGTAGTACTCGTTCTTCCTCTGCTTTTCGCTTTTTGCTATTTCCGAGGATAGGTCCGTCCTCTTCCGGAGGGAGGGCATTCATACGGCACTCTCGAGCCTTTGCCTGGCTTCCTCGGACCTCTCCGATACCTGATAGGGTTGGGAATTTTACCTTGAGATGGAGAGTTGAAGGGATTGCTTCGAAGGATCGAATGGAGGGTCGCCCACATATTGCGTTGTACGTTCTTGACGAAGCTTCTACCACCCAAAATTTTGTGGGCTCCATTCTTCGAAGAGCTCCCTCTCCCCATGACATTGGGAGCGTCACAGTTCCTAGTGTATTGGAGGTTTCTCCCGAGAAACCAATTAACGGGACTTCAGCTACTTCTAATCGTTCCTTCCTTAATCCCATGGCCAGATAAGTGGGAAGAAACAAGACATCTACGGAACTACCGGTATCAACCAGTATCCTTTGGACGTCAATCCCGTATATCACCGCTTCTATTACCAGGGGATCTTCGTGGGGATAAATTACTCCTTTTAAATCCGCGGGTCCCAAGGAGATGCTAGGAAGCTTTGTACCTTGGATAGACCCCACGAATAACCCGTGTTCTGCCCTCCTAGCCTCTTTCAAATATTGCTTCTTTTTTCCTTGCGATGTCACCGAGAGATCTCCTCCTTCTATCATACTAATAGTACGCCCCGAGGGCACGTTATTTTTGTATGTTTCCGGGGGAAGGGGTGGGGTTTGCTGCCTTGCCGTTTTCTCTCATGGCTTCCGATGGGGAGTCTCTTGATCTTTTTCTTCTTCTTCCTGTCGGGGTCTCTTGTAGGTATAACGAGGGGGATGCTCGGGGTTGTTTACCTTGAGGTAGTTTTTAAGGTATCCGGCCTCTAAGAGGCGGAGCACCTCCCTTTGCAAGGTGGTACACTCCTCGGTGGTATGTCCATAAGTCTTGTGGTATTTACAATACTTACCCGTATCCCTGTTTCTGTCGGGGAACCGGGCTTCCCTTGGCCATCGCAATTCGGTGCTGCCTCGTATCACGTAGAGTACTTCTACGGGGGCAATGGTCATTGGGGGCAAAGGTACTGGTTTAAGGAATTTCTTGACTGGACCACTCTCGTCTCTACGTTGGGGATGTTTTCCTTCCCGGTTTCTTTCCTTGGCCTTTACCTCCCGTTCGGTGGATTCGCGATGTTCATTGTCATTGTTCTCTAGGCGTCTTTTCGTGCCTTCAGCCTCCTCCATTAAAATATAAGTCTCCGCTTGCTGCATTAGCTCATTCATATCAATGATATGATTTCCTGTAAGGTAACGGAAGAATTCGCCCGCCCGGAGCCCTTGTGTGAGTATGTCCGCCAAAATAGTGGTACTAACGTTCGGAACATCCAGCGCCGCATCTGTAAAGCGCTTTATGTACTCTCACAGAGGTTCATTCTTTTTTTGTTTAACGGTGAAAAGGTGCGTGGCGGATTTAGGATATCGCCGGTTGCAAGCAAAATGCCTTACAAATAAATGGGCTAGTCGATCAAAGCTGTCGACGGACCCAGGTGCAAGTTGAGTGAACCACGACTGTGCCCGTCCTCCTAAGGTTACAGGGAACACGCGGCAGAGTACGTGGTCTGGGGCGGAGTTGAGATCCATCCCTACCAAGTATTGGTGTATATGATCCTGTGGATCCTTTCCATCTGCATCACCTGTATACAGAGGGCCATTTATGGGCCGCATCCCAGCGGGGATAGAGGCCAATGCTATCTCGGGGGTAAAAGGGGATGTTTTAAAGGTAAGTTCTTCCTTGGGTCCCATTGGTTTTTTAATATCACCCACCTCTTTCCTTAGACCATCGAGAATTCCCCATATGGTTTGATCCTCCCTTGGAGAGGGGAAGGGTGCATGAAGTTCTGGAACCATTCTTCTACGCTCTTGTTGGCCGACTCGGCGCGCTTCACGATAGTCATAATGTGCTTGACCATTCTGCGGGGTTTCATAGCCCCAGTGTTCGGAGGCAGGGCTCCACCTAGATTGAGCCCGACCTTCCTCGGTCCAGGGATGTTGGGGGCGAGAGGATTGAGGGGATG
Organism: Linaria vulgaris; assembly: GCA_948329865.1. Lineage (NCBI taxonomy): Eukaryota > Viridiplantae > Streptophyta > Magnoliopsida > Lamiales > Plantaginaceae > Linaria > Linaria vulgaris. The sequence goes on along the minus strand of OX415249.1, from coordinate 52,413,753 downwards.
AATCATGAGGATCCACATATCCGAGCGGGGTTCTTCGGGCTCTAGTCTCTATAAGTCTTTCAAAGACGGAACGAGGGACATTAATAAAGTCCCTCTCTTCGCATCTGTGACTGGATAGAGCTTCTTCAGAAAATTGAGATTGTTGAGGACGACTCCCGCTATAGAATAAATTCTCCATGATAGGCATTGTTCTTGAACGCTCTCAAAGACAAATCTTATGGCGTTCCCACAGACGGCGCCATTTTGTTAACGGGTTTTGAGTTATTTCCTATTAACTGAATTATTTATTTGGATTGGAACGCCTTTGTCCGTGGTTCAAAAACTAAATGCTATGTTAACAAGAGAGAAAAATTGACAAGAACCTTCCTTCCTTTTATTAACTATATTTCACTCTCTTTTCCGAGTCTTTCCTCGTATTCTCCGAGTCTATAGGTGTATTTTTCCCCAATTGTTCCACCTCTTTCTTTCTCTTCTTCCTCTGCTTATATAGATTTCTTAGGGACAGGTGTCGTTATGCATGTGTTTACAGGTGTCGTTATGCATGTGGTGGTGCTTTACACGCGTTACAATGGTCTTTTAACCAATAAGATAACGTCTATCTTGCTGACTGTATCATTTTATCTTCTTCCGAGAGCTTTTGTCTTTTTTATGATAAGGGGTAAATTGTCTTCTTTTCTTCCGAGAGCTCATTGCTTCATATGGTGACTCTAGGGCCGAGTCTGAGTGTTCTCTTAGTGATAGTGCTTCTCCGAGAGGTGTGTATTCTGGAGTGTTTGCTTCAGGGTATTTTCCGAGGGGGTATTTGTTCATGTGGTGATCTCCGAGAGGTTTTTAGCTATCGTGGGTAGGTGCTTTCTTTCTCCGAGTGCCCAGAGAGTGTCGTTCTGTAGTTGTTGCGTTATTGTGAAGTTCCGACCTATGGGTTGGTCGACAGGAGTAATGTTCCGAGAGCGTTTGTGCTAGGAGTGCTTAGCAGGGAAGTACTGGGGTAGTGCTCCGAGAGCGTTTGTGTTGAGAGTGTATAGCAAGGAAGTGTTTTGGTCATGGTTCTGGGACTGGGAGTCCATTGGGGCCCTGCTCGGTGTCGTGATGGATATCTGAATCAGGTGGATCCATCCGGGTTTGCTCTTTATCCGATGCCACCCTGATATCTAGTTTTGAGTCATCGTGACTTTCCGAGGGACGCTATGTGCCCTCGTCGGATGGCCACTCCTACCGCTTTAGGTTAGTAACCGAGCGGTATTGGTCACACCCGATGGGCCTCCTCGTTGGGAGTGGGTACAACTCATCGGGAGTACTTATGACAATAGTATTGTCCATTTATTAATCCTTTTGATTTATGACTAATATTCTCTTTAATCTCGTATTTTCTTTTATACGGTTAACACCTATATTTACTTTAAACATGATTAATGTATACATTAAAAGACTATATAGAACAAGGTTGTTTGCCATATTTTAACATCTCAATGGATTTTTGTCTAATTAAACAATTAAATAAGATTATTTTTTACGAGGTATACATAACTGTTTTTGCAATTTATAATATGTTAGAGCTTTCAAATTAAGATTATCATAGGATATCCAAATAGATTTGTTGTTATCTTCAAGTGGTTTAGTTGAGAGAAATTAGCGGGTTTGCTGTAAAATAATTTTCTTCTTCTTTTTTTTTTGTTCAAGATATGCATAGTTACTAATTTGTTTTTTTTTTTTTTAAATCCTCTATGTAGATACGTCTCTGGTCCCATGGGCGCTACAGTTTCCTCCAGTTTCTTGAAATTTTCTTATATAGTGGTGTTATTTGTAGGTAATATATTATGCATATACATAAATATCTATACATAATGGACCTGTATTGCAAATGAAATTCACCGTATTAAGGTGTGGGAATGGGCTTTGAGCCTTTACAATGTAAGACAAAAAAAAAAAGTCAACCATCCTTAAAAATGAGTCATTGACCGAAAAAAATAAAAAAATGAAAAGAATAAAAAATACTTTACCAATTAAAAGCTTAGCTTTTTCTGCTTCTCAAACTCAAAAATTAAAATTCACCCTACTTTAAGGTACTGATTCAATCCATTCTCTTGTTAGGTTGCTCATAATTTTTGCAGATTGCTTATATAATTTTAGGTTAGGATTTATATAAACTACTTATAAATTAATGGTTAGATTGATTGGTTCTACTTATTTGTAAAGTAACTTAATGGTGAATATGTGTTTATGTCTATCGTTTAGGAAAGTATATCTAAAAAGTTGGAAATATCTTATGGAGTATTTGAAATTAATAAGCAATGAGACACAGTATCGGAAACATCAAACATGTACTCTAGGAGTGTCTATTATTTGTAAGAAGAATAATGAAAAGTACATTTCTTCTTGCTTAATTTTTTACTTGGTTCACTTTATTTACCTATTATCTAATTTAAGGACTCAAATTGTCAATTTATCTTCATAGATTATAATGGAAGCTCAAGGAAACAAGAAGAGAAATATTTTTTCTCATTTTTCAGCATCAAGATCAAGAATCTACGAGTAAAGAGAGTAGTCTGTCAAATGATGATAGCTCAAGTCGCGCGAGCAACGCCCTTCGACATATTTTCGCCAGCGTACAGATCCGCAAGCAGTAAGTTTTTCTCTTCAGGCCCAAACACTCGCGTGATAATTTTAAAAACTTTTTACACGCGGCTTTACTAACGTTACGCTCGTTATTGTAAGTAAAAAAATTGGGCACCCACTGCAAAACGGACTTGTTTTCATCTTTTTGCAACTTAATCTCCGACCATTTAACTAATTCGTAAAATTATTTTTCATCGGCGTTAGGCTTATCATTGTAATAGGCGTGTTGCAATTGGCCTTGGAAAGTATCACCAACTAAAGCCCCAAATGAAATTTCGTCCATGACAACTACAAGTCAATTCTAACTTCGTGACTTCACGACGACGACCCTACGTGGCTACTATGCATGTTATAATTTTTCCCGTAAAACACCCATACATGTTACCCATTTACAAAATCCCATCGATGCAGATGAGCGGCCACATCGCCCGAAGTCAAATATTTTCTATTGATGCATTTTCTACACATAGATCTAGGATTTTGCCCATCGTCTAGATAACTTCCCTAAGCTAACGTAAACTGCGAAAAATGCTATATACCCTTGACAAATCTTTCATTCACTAGACCCCTCTTGGCCAAACAGCTATACGTCCAATTTATATCTTCATTTGGATACATTATTATCTGTAAAATCAATAATTTTAACCATTAGCACGACGACGAGTCTACTTTCTGGGTTTACAATATTTCATTATATGTACGATTGAAACCTAAAATTAATAGAGGTTGTAAATATATACAAACCTCTTATAGAAAGAAACCCGCAAACAACACTTCTGTAACACCCGCCTCAGAGCTGCTTCGTTGGTATTCATTAATTCGCAAACAAAAAGAAAGTAGATTAGATTTAACATAACGTAAATTTTTAGAAATATTGCGTGAAATCGTGATTACGTGAAATATACGAACCTTATAACGTTGAAATGAAATAAATTGTGATTTGACAAACTAATTCATCGGTGGTTAATTGGGGACGCACCATGTCGTCGCTAAAGGGTCCTTTTCGACGGATAACCCTTTCGGGTTGTTTTTTCACCCCAAAATTTTGCACCCAAAATTCATTCAATCATCTTCAATCACTTATCTCTCTACACTTTCTCTACAACTTATCTTTTCAAATATTCTTTAAACATTACTTACAATATTAAAAGTTTCTCTTTATTCTTCATCATCTTTTGTTTTTTTTTTGTACTTATATTATTTTCAATTTCATATTAATGTTTTTATTAAAAATTGTATTTCTTTGTTTTTTAATTTCTAATTAGTTTATAGTTTTTGTTTAATCTAAATTTATGTTTTAATTTATTTAATAATTATGTTCTTATAATTTATTCATTAAAAATAAGATTTTTTTGATCTTATATATTTATTATTTAAAACGAATTTTAGGAAAAAAATAATTTTATAAAGTTTCTTTTTTAAAAATCTGGGCGAAAATTGCAAAAATATTTTTAAAAGTTTTGAATATTATTACCAATAGTTTGGAATGTCGGGACACCCTTTTCCTACCGCACGACGGTATTGTGCTGTCAGAAAAGGGTTCATTTTTCTCTCAAGAAAATGAATACACATATATATATATATTATTAAAAAAAAGTAAGGATTATTTCCAAAGGTTCCTTACCGTAAGCAAATAGGTATTTGCGAAGGTTTGAAACCGTCAAAAATATCATTTTCGAAATAGAGGTATTTTTCGACGATTCTTTACCGTCGCAAATGAGGATTCATCATTTGCGACGGTACCAAATCGTCGAAAAAGTTTTTCAACAATTTAACTGTGGAAAAGGCCTTTTCGGACGAGCCCTTTTTTGACGGTATTTTTTGATTGAAAAATCGTTAGAAAATGCCTTTTTCGACGGATAGGTGCCGTCGAGAAAGGCCATTTGTGTTGTTTATCGATTTATATGGTTTTGATTATTGTTGTTTTGTGTTGTTTTTTAGATATTATTTGGGCTATGTTTAAAATCCTTTTGCTTTTAAGGGTTAATTTGTAGTTTAGAAATGTAGTAGGATTGGTTCAACAAAAATAGAATTCAATTGTCAATATTTAAGTTGTTGTGAGGTTGAAAAGCAGTTCAGTGAAACTTTTAGTAGCAATATAATATTTAGAAGACTTGTATTAAGGTTGCAAATATTTAGTTAGTTAATGAAACTATGATATTTTGAAGATTTAGGCTAAGTTTAGAAATATTAAGTTAGTTAAGAAAATTATAGGGCAGAACGTATAACTATATGGATATCTTATTATGGGATTCAATTGTCAAGATTAAACTTTTTGTGAGGTATAATCTAATTTGGTGAAATTTAGATGGCGGATAGAGACGAGGGACTGTCTTCTTGGAGAGGTAAGGTTAAGGGTAAGGCACCAACTAAGAGTAGACATACCTATAGACTGAGCACGTATATTTCATACGAGATGTCGATGATGATGACGATATGACGGTTGAGGGTTTAGACAACCCATTTTCGTTTATGGGTGTTGTACCAGAGCTGTTGCACGATAACATCATTCAAGACGAGTCACGCCATGACTCGTTTCATGCTACATGTGATGATATACGCGTGGAATCACCACACCTCTCTAGTAGTTCCCCTTGGTCGGCATCGTCAGCAGGAGCGACATCGACAACAAGAGCAGACGAGGCGGTACCCTCCCAGCCCCCTTAGACAATCCTTTAGCTTTATACAATTTTGACTGTGACGTGAATAGAGTAGCGCGTGGACAAAGCTTGGGGGCAGGGGTTCCACTGAACCCCGAGGATCGGTTGTGGATCACATTTGATCCCCACACATGCAAGTGGACTAATTTCAAGTAATGGCCGCCACTAGAACGTGAGGATTATTGGAAAAAAATTACGCTATTTTTTAAATTTAAATTCAGGATCAAAGTATTATACATTTAATTAGTAGGAATTAATTTGTAATCTTTATTTAGATCATTTAATTTTATTTTAAATATTCAGGATCAACATCATTGGGATCCATACCATGAAATGCACATTACATCCATTTGTGAAAAGTTAGTCGTTGAACAATTTGAAGGCAATATTTGAGAAGATAGCTGAAAAGGCCTGAATTAGGACATCGACACAAGATAAGGATTCCACATGATTGGCACGCCGATTTCAAAGAATACTGGGCTAGTCCGGAACTAAAAGAAGGTAGCTTTTGTGAAGGCTAACAGAGAGAGGAGAAAGAGGATTACTTTATATGGTGAGAGGTGTAATGGCGAGCAGCTAGCTTAGACCGAGGTAAAACTTCATTTATTAATAGCTTGTTGTTTGTTCTTATAATGTGTTCGTCTTAAATTTCTAATTAGATTGCTTTATTAATTGTTTTAAGTGTACGTTGTGACACTAGCTCGCGGAGGAAGTGTTTGGTGAAAGATTTGCCTTTGTCGTTGATATTTAACCTAGGGCTGTAAAGATTGGATTAAAACAGAAAGGAATTATGGGTAAATTTCGAAATGAAAGCTGAATACGTAAGTAATCTAGTCATATAATAAATTTACTTTTCAATTTTGAGCATATATATAGCATTATTACTTAACTTTCGGTTTGTTTTTCTTTATCAGAAAAAATCTTACTCAAGCTGCGGATTAGACGTAGGCCAGACGTTGCCAACTGGCTGAGGTGGGACATCAGGACATGGTTGGCGGTTTACAAGATGAAGAAAATTCGAGTTAGGATGTTCTCATCTACACATGATGTTTCAACATTAGGGGTTCAGACTTACGTGTACCATAAGGTGGTGCCTCGACTAGTGGCAGCTCATCTTGTGAAGCATGTTAGATGAGAGTGTGAGTCAGAGTTGCACAATCGCGAGGGAGAGATGTGTAACTACCGACGCCTACAACTAATTATGAACATACTTAGGTCCTTGAGCATGAGAATAACATGCGACCTTTTGTCATTCTAGATATATCTCTGCAAGAGTGGTCTCTCCTATCACAACAACAATAGCAACAGTCTCAATCCGTTTGGTCGGGGACAACGTATTTACCACCGCAGGCTACTTGACTGATTGTAGTGAATAGAATCCTGAAATATATTTCTAGAACAATTGCTCTAAGAATTTGGTACTCACATGACACAAATACCAATCTTGTGGGTTTCAGATTTTGATTGGGTAGGTGAATTAGATGATAGAAAATCTACAAGTGGAGGCTGTTCTATTTAAAAAATAATATGGTTTCATGGTATAGCAAGAAACAAAACCGTGTTACATTATCATTTGTTGAATCTAAATATGTAGCAGTTGGAAACTGCGTTACCCTGCTTGTATGGCTTAAACCCATGTTGTTGGCTATGGGTTTGATAGTGAAACTTTTCTGAAATCTTGTGACAATCTTAGTGCCATTAGCATTTCAAAAAATCTTGTGCATCATTCTAGAACTAAGCGTATTGATATCAGGCATCAATTCTTGAAAGACATGGTAGAAAATAAACTGACCAACACACATTGAGAACAACAATGAGTTAGCTGATATGTTCACTAAGCCTTTGAATAGTGAGAGATTCTTCATTTTGAGGATGGCTCTTGGCATGCGTTTTATGTGAACAATGTTGAAATTTCAATGTTGCCATAACACCATTGGCTAACACTAAAGTATGGTTGTGGCGTTTTTAGGTTATTTACCTGTCTATGGAGAAGCAGGGGTGCACAAAGTTCTCTACTTTGACGTTATTTGGTTGTGTCGTTACCATATATAGGTTCATATTTCATGTAGAGAAGTTGGGATTCATGATGTTGACTGCTTCAGTGATATTTAGTTGTGCTTTTTCTAACATGTTTTTTTTGTTTGGCCAAGGGGCATATGGTGAGCCTTTCTAATGGGGTGTTTGGGGTTTCAATTTCCTGCACGATATTGATCACTTGGTGCTAAAACTTTGTATGCAGATCATTATGCATTGGGTTTTGGAGTACGGTGGTCTTGTATTGCCATCTTCCAAGCCCATGTACTTTCCTACTTTATTGCTTTATTGCTTTGATACTGATGACACTGGGATGTATGGGGTCTTGGGGTGCCTACATTCAATGAATTCATTATCATTTTCTAGAATTGTCATTATCATTATCATATTGATGAAATAAGATATGTTTTGAAGTGAACTGATTTCTTGTCCTTCTCTCACCATTATTTTTATCATCATCGTACCACCTTGTCATAACATTCTGCGTTCATTCTGGGATTGCATTCTTTCTTTCTTTATTTATTTTTGTCTGTGTTGGCTTGGGCTTAAGGAGAGTTGATAGTCTAGTTCATGTGTTGAGGCATATTCTTTGGGAAACTTGTTGTAAGTGACACAATGGTTTGTTCTTTCTATATTGTAGGACTAGATTATCTCTTTTAATTCACAACTACACATCCTTGTGTATTATATGTTAATATGTTAGCTATTTACTTGCTTATAACTATGATCTTAATGGTATATTTTTGAGTACCAACTTGCTAAATATTTTTAAGGTACATATATGATATTTCAGATCTATCGTATGTTCTCACATGAACTGCTATAGTGAAGCCTTATGCCTCCACAATTCCCTGGGACTAGTGTTATGATAACATGTGTTTTGTGTAGTGTTAGCATAAGATTTTGTAACACTGTGACTTATTAAGCTTTCTTTTGAAAACAGCTATAGTCACGTGTTAAACTAACTCTGGCACGTGTTAATATGTAATGCGAGAGTTTTTTTTTCTGATTTGTTCTCTCTTATATTTGGTAATAGCTTACATTCTCCACTCACAACACAATCACTCACGTTCTCTACAAATATGTGCCCTAATGTTTTTCTCCATTGTCCGATTTCTTCAATTTTCTTCAAATTCTTGTTATAACATGGGTCACAAGTCTACCATAGCAGATCACGCCAATGCTTCCATCAACATCGACGGTACCACTAGTGGAGCACAATCTAAGAAGTACAACATACTTAATGCTCGTGTTGCAAAACTTGTCCCTGAAGTACCAAAACAAAAAGCAGTGACGTATACACGTTGTAATGTGAAGGAAAAGAAGGGAGAGGTGTCAGGCAATGTTGCAACAACATTAGATGAGGTTGAAAACGTTGCTACTCTCACCATTCAAGAATCTGAAGTTCAGGTATTCAACCCTAATTCTACCAATGGTTTAAATATTGAGACTATGATTGAGGGGTAGAGCTATGACTCTGTTGATAAGATGGTGGATGAGTGGGTGACTGCTCACACCGTTGTTGGTGAAATTGATGTGTCTGATGTGGCTGTTGAGGTTAATGAGGGTGAGAAAAATGTTGAGGGTGAAAAAAATAGGAGACAAAGGTGAATGCAGAGGTAGCAGAGAACTCTGAAAGCAATAATGAGGAACTTGAGGGTAATGAGTGTGGAGAAGAGAAGAAGGCTGAGAAAGAGAAAGAGAAACCTGAGTCAGAAAAGGAGGAATAGCTGGTGAGGATGAATCTGCTCAATAAGAAGTAGTCCAAGAGGATCTTGAAGAAGAGGATGGTGAGAAATCACGACACGCTGACGAAGATGAGTATTTTGACCTGCTGGAGAATGACTTCCATATAACTCCCTATTTTAGGCATTGCATGGCTAAGGATGTAGAGAGAAGTGGGAAAGAAATCCAAGCTAGGGTGATCCATGAGGAAAGAATGATGGAGGTTGCAAGTTTTAGGAAACACAAAGTGTTTGAGTTCCTTGATGCTAGAGGTATTCTGAGGTCAATGTAAAAGCTAAGGGCATATGTCCTTGAGGTAATAAGAGAGTTCTACATGAATCTCTCTATGTGGTTTATGCATGAACGCTCTCCCAAGTTTCAAATGGCATTTGTCAGAGGGAATATCTACAACTTTAGTTCTTCTTTTTATCAATGATGCATGGGGATGCCTGATGTGGAAGAGGGAAATGGCCCAAATGTGAATTATGTGATAGAGTACCTAATTGGTGGCTTGATCAGCGTTTGAAATGAGAGACTCCCAACCACCAGACTCACTTCCCTAAGTGCTATACTATGTAAGATTGCATCAACAAACTGACAATCAACTTCAAACTCTATTGTTCTGACTCATGACATAACTATTATGGTATACAAATTGAAGAATCGATTGCCAGTGAATATGGGAAAGAGGATCCTTGCTGCTATGAATACTGTTGCTAAGAGAGATCAGGGCATCTTAACATTCTCATCACTTATCTCTACAATACTGGTCAAATAGGGGTTCAAGACCAAGAGGAGTGTAGGATGGAATAAGATCAAGGGTGATATGAGTTTGGTATTCAGCTATTTCAACAAACTCTAAGTTAAAGACATGCCTGCTCAAGATAAAATTGAGATCATCAGAGCATGAGAAAGAAGAAGAACGCACATAAATTCTCTGGTAGCTCTGCACCAACTTCAGATGACCATGGGGCCTTGGTCTTATCCAACTCAAATGGCTAAAGCAAGGCATCAAAAATATCAGAAGAGAGATTGTTGAGAAAGAGGAGCACCTCAAGGAGTTGGACTCACTATTGGAACACTTGGAGAATTTGCCTTCCTCACAAAAAGGGGAGAGTAGGTTATGGTTTCTAAACAATTTCATTTGCTTGGGTCTATATAAATACTTAATTGTAGGTGATTTCCTTGTGAAGACTATTTAGAACTACTCTATTTTGTGTTGCTAATCTTTCTGTGCATACGTTAATATTTGAAACTTATGACAAACCGATGAAAATCAGTGTTATGCCAACATTGAGTATACCATGTTTTACATTAAGGAGGAGCAGTCTATATAATTTTAGGGTTAAGTTCCAGAATATATTATGTGTAAGCAGGTTTGGTTGAGTGAAGTAAGGCAAGAAGCGAAAGATTGGAAGTGTAAGTGTTGTACAATGATATCATAACACTGAAGCTGTGAAATGTTAACATTGAATATACACTAACACTGAACAATGTAGAAATATCTTGTATATCTATATGTTTTGCATTTATCCACATATTGACTTAGTTCCACGATTAAAGTTATTTATGAAATTTTCAAGTTTAACATATTCATAGGTTGAATCAATTGTTTCCATATTCGGACTTTCCTATATTAGCCAAACGCGTGTTAGAGTTGGAAAAGGAAAAATCAATCTAGAAGGATGCTACAACATGAAGATACTTTTCAAGGATGAAGTCTACATTAAAGAATCAGTATTTCTCAAGAAGAACTCGTGATGATTAAGAAAACCTTTTTTAATTAGAAGGCCAAGAACTAAAGAAACAGAATTGATGAATCCCAGCGTTTAGATGAATCTCTCGGAGTTTGACCAGAAAGTCAAGGTTTGACCAGAAAGACAACGGAGCCTATTTTTGACAAAACAATACCACTTTTCTGATGTAGCGTGCGGAAGCCATAAGGGAAGATGAAATAACACAAGAAATTAAAGGCTCGTTGATTTCACTGAATACCGAGAAATTAAAAAAAACTGAGAAAACTCTCAAGTTAGATTTTTTTTTATTCAATCAACAACTGACTACAATGACTCAAAGACGACTAACTTATAAAGTGAAAACCCTAACTAAGAAAAGTGCCAAAATTACAAAAGACTCTTAAAATAAGTAAATAAAACATAAAAATCCCGCTGGAAATAATAAACTGTAAATTTGACCCTTTAAACCTTCGAATTTGCCTAAAATCATGTGGGCGTAAAGACTTTAGTCTTTACATTTTGCTCATGAGGTCGTTCCCACTTGGAAAATGATGCAGCTTGATGTCGACCACTATTCTTATAGAGTTTGTTCATCCGTTCTCGTAGATATGATCGACGCGACTTGATTGTTCTCCGATTACTTGGATAATCTTGAAATCTCCTTTGGTGTTTATCTCAAAAGATCTTCTATCTCTATCTCAATCTCCTTCAACCTTATCTTCCTTCTTCAAGCTTTAATCCACACGAAACCTAGATCTCTTGATATCCTGAAATACAACAAAGATAACCACAACTCGTGGAACTAGATAAGTTTATGAATAAAGGCAAACTTAAATATAGCGATTAAGAAAAAGCATCAATAAACAAAAATTGGACACTCTCCCCCTTTTTGTGAGGAAAGCATCACCAACATGTGCTTCTTGATTGAGTCCGGTTCCTTAAGCTTCTCCACCTTGTTAGCTATCTCCCTCTTCTTGTCCGAGATCATTATGTCACACTAGTTGACCTTCTCTTGAATGAATGTGGAGTTAATGGACACTGTAGGGCCAGAGTCATCCTCAGATGTTGAGGCAATGCTGAAGGACTGTTCCTTTTACTTCCCCTTCTGTGCTCCACTCCCACCAGTTGCATTGGGATCCTTCTAGTGCATATCATTGATCCTGGTCCCTCCAAAGTAGCTCTTTGTGATGGTAAGTTCCCTTGTCTTCTCAACAAATACCTCATTCTCTCCCTTCTTGAAGCCCTGGTCACTGAGTATCTTGTATATCAAGGAAGGGAATGAGAGAATAGCTTTCTTCATATGTGTAACATCAGTAATTAACTTGAGAATTATCTCCCCCCATGTTCACTGGAAGTCCTCTCTTTAGTTTGTAAATCAACACAACCATATCATAAGTTAAAGCTGTGGAGTTTGATGAGGGCATCCAGTTTTATGAGGCGATCTTGCACATGATGGCAATAAGGGAAGTGAGCCCAGTCACATTTAGTTTCTTCCTCCATGTCTTTACCAATCCACCAGTCAATTATCTCATCATTTCATTGTCATCAATTTCCTCAATTATCTCTTGTCTCCTTGAAATCTTCCAGGCATTGTTAATAATTGAAGGGCTTATTCTGTAAATTTTGTCCCTCACAAACACTCTCCCATACTTGAGGGATCCTTGTGCATTAACAATTGGACATATTGATATAAAACTCCCTAATCACCTCAGAGAGATAGGGGACAATATCAACAAGAGAATACAACAGACTTCTAGACTCTAGGAACTCAAACACTTTGTGCCTTTTAAGGTCATCAACAATCAAAGTTTTTTCAACCCAAATTTTGCTCTCACGTACAAGATCATAGTATTTACTTGAAGATTTAGTCAAAAAATACCTATTAAATGGCACTGTAGGAAAATCAGCTTCAAATGTATTAGGTACCTCATCCTCTGATTCTTCTGCAGAGTTCAGTGTTGGGTTAACATCTTTGTCTCACGATGTTGGCACAACATTCATCTAGTTTGGATCATCATCTTCATTGTCACCCTAAGTCTCCTCCTCCTCGTCATCACCTTCTTCATCGTCTGAACCCTCCTCTACATCTTCATAATCAGAGTCATCCCCCTCAGAGGACTCCTCGTCCTCACCAACAACATCATCTTCTTCTTCTTGCCCTTGAGCATTTTCAATCTCTTCAACTTCTTCCCCCCCCTCGACCTTAGCAGATGGGGAAGGTGGTTGTATCTCTTCAAGATCTTTGACCATTGTGCTCGTCGGTTCCTTGGTATGAGAGATTTCCTCAATAGCATTGGCGGATTCCACTGTTGTATCGACATTCTCGGGATCCTGCGTTGCGCTGGCATCCTCAGGTTCTGGCACAACATCTTCCAATGCAAGTGTTGAAGCAGCACTGGTGGATGCACCCTTCTTTGATTTCATATTCCTCTTGAAGTAGACAAGAGCCTTTCTCTTAGGAGGTTTAGGTGCAACAACGGTGGTGGGTGAGCGCGTGCTTCTTCGAGGTTGTACTCCCCCTACATCAGATGCCATAGCAGCAACAATGTTAGCAATGTCAGCAATTGTGGATTTCTTCATCATTATGTATTATGCGAAGGTAAATAAGGAAGATAGTAAATTTAGGGTTTATTTATATTTTTATAATCTAAACAACAATATAAGGAGGTGAAAAGAGAAAAGTGGAGATGAATTAGGAGTTGTGGGCAGGTAAATGTTGTTAACGTGCGTAGTTACCGCCTTGTTGGGTCAACAGGTGTTGTCGTGTTGCCTTGACACGTGCCTAGAGCATTCAACGAAATAAGTTATAAGTCACAATGTAGATGCAAATGTTGAGGCAACATCTGAAGTGAACAATGTTGGCACAACATCCTGTCAGTATTAGGGTAAGTGTCTATGTGGTATGTGTCTTACCACAAGGTCTTCTTCAATTAAAGGCACAAGAAGAATATGAGCAAGATACCTGGAACTCAAGATTTAGATGGAATCATTCATAAACAAGTAGCTTAGCATAGATCTGTGGAGGAATGGAAAGTTAGATAACAGGAAACTCAACAAGATAAGGAAAAAATTTAACATCACATACATAATTAAGCTTCTAATGAACATTGAGAAACAACTTGTGTGTTACTGGCAGCTAACAACCCAAAAGATATGCCTTTGATATGAGAACATGACATGATGATAAATAGATATACTCCCCCTTAAGACCATAACCACTCAGACCAGGAAAATGAAGAAAAGTATTGAAAAATAATCAGATGAGAAAAGAAGATGAATGTCCAGCCAACATAAATGAGTAGTGTGTTGTCCCAAGACAGCTTATCAACAGTCATAGATACTAACTCGTTACTTCACAATTTTAGAACTAGCATTTAAATAAAACTTTCAAGCAGTACTTTTTTAGGCAAAGAAAAGATTATGTATTCACCGAATGTAGGCAATAACAGAACCCCTAACACCCCAGTTTCAACATAATCAATGCATATGCACATGCAAGTACATAGGGTTGGATGAAGGCAGTACAAGACCCCAACAACCCAGTTTCCTAACACATACTTGTTTACTGAGCAATCACAAAGAAGGTTTTAGCACCAAGTGAATAAATATACTGACTGAAAGGCAGTGCATGACCCCAGACACCCTAGTATAAGAATTCACAATCCTATTCCCCTCCTGCAAGCAAAACAATACAGATAAGTCACAACTGAATACAACATAGCTATCAACTCTGTGTACCCCAACTTCTTAATATTGTTTTGTGTAACTTAGATCTGAATAGGACACATCTGAATACAACATATCAGTCAGCCTTGTGTACCCCCAGCTTCTCTAAGTTATGTTACTGCCTCAAAGTAAAGAAAGTTAGTTTAAGCTTTTTAAGAAACATTTGTAAAGAGATAAGCATCCAGCTTACTGAGAAACTAGTAGAACTAACAAGATTCAAATATGCAAAATAATAGACATGAGTGAATAAGGAGAACACAAGACCAACCAACCAAAACAAGAGAACAATCTATGCACATCACAGTCAGTCACCAGTGTTAGCATGTGATGTTAAGGCAACACTTGTTTGCACTATGTGCTCACAACACACTCATACCGAGAGCCTTCCTCAAACTGAAGAATCTCTCATTGTCTAATGGTTTAGTAAACATATCAAAAAGTTGGTTGTTTGTTTCTATTTGTTCAATCATAATAGTCTTATCCTCAACCAAGTCTCTCAAGAAGTGATGTCTTATATCAATGCGTTTAGTTCTAGAGTGTTAAACATGATTTTTGATATGCTTATAGCACTGAGGTTTTCACAGAACATCAAAAGAGTATTACTAGTTATCCCATAATCATGTAGCATATGTTTTAGCCATATCAGTTGGGTAACACAGCTGCCAGCTGCAACATACTCAGATTCAGTAGCTGAAAGTGATACACGGATCTGTTTCTTACTTTGCCAAGAAACTAAATTGTTTCCTAGATAAAAACAACCTACACTAGTAGATTTCCTGTCATTTAGATCCCAAGCTAGTCAAAGTCACTAAAACCTACCAGATTAGAATTTGTATCATGTGAATACCATATTCCTAAATCAGTAGTCCCATATATGTATTTTAGAATTCTCTTTACTACATTTAAGTGAGATACCTTGGGTGTTGACTGATACCTGGCACACACACATATTGAGTACATGATGTAGGTCTGGTGGCTGATAAGTACAGTAGGCTGCCTATCATTGATTAGTAAAGTGTTGAGTCAACATCTTCTCCAGCTTCATCATTCTCAATCTTCACAGTAGTGGACATAGGTGTTTTGCTGGGATTTGACTCCAGTAAATCAAATCTCTTCACCAAGTTCCTAGCATATTTCTCTTGAGACAGAAACATGCCATTCTCCTTGTCTTTTACCTGTAGTCCTAAGAAGAAGGTGAGCTCTCATATCATACTCATTTCAAATGTACCTATCATTCTACTCACAAATTTGTCCAAAGTGGATCGATTAGAAGATCCAAATACAATGTCATCTACATATATCTGAGCAATGCAAACATCTTTGTTATTTTTCATAATGAACACAGTTTTATTACCTCCACCTCTAAAAAAACCAAAACATAGTAAGAACTCTGTCAACCTTTCATACCAAGCTCTTGGAGCTTGTTTCATTCCATATAGTGCTTTTTCAAGTTTGTAAACATTGTCAGGATAATAAGGATCAGTGAACCCTTTGAGTTGCTCAAGATAAGCTTATTTGTCAATGTAAGCATTTAAAAAGGCTCCATTAACATCCATTTGAAACAATTTAATTTTCAGAAAACAAGCTATAGCAATTAACAGCCTAATAGACTCAGTTCTAGCCACATGAGCAAAAGTTTCATCAAAATCAATTCCTTCTACATGTGTATACCCTTGAGCTACTAGTCTAGCCTTATTCCTAACCATTATACCATTTTCATCACTTTTATTTTGAAAATCCACTTAGTTCATATTACATTTGCATGTTGCATGATCAGGCCTAGGAACTAATTTCAAACATTATTTTTGGTGAATTGCATGAGTTCTTCTTGCATAGAATTTATCCAATGTGAGTCTTTCAACGCTTCATTCACATTTTTAGGTTCAACAACAGATACAAACAAAAAAACATTGTTACAAACAGAAGACATGCACACACTAAGTTTAACCATATCTTGATAGTTGACTCTTTCTTTGTTTCTAGTTTGATATGGGCATTTCCCGCATATTGGGCCTGGCCCAAACCAGACCCATATTGGACCATATCAAGGGCCACTTTCGATGTCATATCGGTAATAATCATCGATATGTTACTGTGGTCCCCGGATCTCGATGTCTATAAATACGCGGTGCCAGGATCCCAAAGCAAGCAATTATTATCCCTCAGCTACCACGCATCATATCGAAATACATCCCCGATATCACTTTCGATATCTCATTCGATATCGGGATTATCTCGTGCACCTCTAACACGTCACACCACCTCATCACCGATATCACGTCGGGGGTCATCCTCGATATCACATCGAAGACAATCACTGACGTACATTCGATCTAGTACCGGTATTCCACTCCCACCCAAGCATCGCGGCGTTGGTTCGAGGTGTTCCGGACCAAGTCTACACGAGATACGTAGTGTAGGCCTAATTTGTGATAGGCTCATTGTGTTGCTAGACTATTCATTTGTAACCGACACTCATATATATATATATATATATATATATATATATATAAAACGATCTATCGCCAAATCAGTGGCGCCGTCTGTGGGAATGCCAGTTCCCGGACAAGGACGCCAAGATGCAAGGAAGGAGGACCCGATCCGAGTTTAGCGGAATTGTGACCAGGGGCGCCAGGATAGAGGACACACAACTCCATCAACACCAAACTGACCAAGAACAGACAGTGGCTCAAGCCGAGATGGAGCTTCCTCCACCACAGAGCGAGCCGCGACGAAGGTGCGGGCCCGGGATGCCGCCGCGAGCCGCGAATGCAGGTCCGACCCTTATTGCACCAAGTATGGCGGAACCCGCGACTGAGGGCCCGCCCACTGAGAACCCCGCAGTAGACATTCCAATGACCGAGGCGCCAAATGCGTATTTTCTCGGCCCGGAAGAGACAATGCCCGTAGGACGAAGCGCCTTTCACCCCGCCACCATAACCCCGGAGATGCAAGCGCAGATCAACGCCTCTGTAAGAGCGGCACTGGATTCTACATTGGAGACTTTGCTTCTACGACTGGCGGAGCAAAGAACAAAGGACGTTCGGGCAAGGCCCCATGAATCCGGAGCGGGTGAAGGAATGGCAAGGCAAGGATATAATGAACATGAAGATACAGGGGACTCCTTCAGGGAGATATCGCCCGCAACTTACGACAGAGCGGAGAGACGGGGCTTCGGGACCCTGGATCGAGAGGTAGCAAGAAAGATGGAACGGCTTGACCGCGAGAGGGCGGAAGTGATCCGGAGAATGGAACGTGGTTGCGACCGCGCCGAGATTAATTGTTCAAAAAATGAGGATGCAGAAATATTGCGGGTAATTTCAAGGAGGATGGAACAGCTTGACCGCGGAGAGGGCGGAGTTAACAAGGAAGGTGACTCAGAGTCATGGGAAGGGTCGCAGTAGGACTCCGTTTTCGGATGAGATAGAGGCAGAGGTACTGCACAGAGGAGACAAGATTCCAACCATAAAACCATATGATGGGAAGAGTGACCCGAGGGATCACATCCACGTCGTGGAGAGTCTCTTGAACCTACAAGATTTCTCTGAGGGTATTAAGGCAAAAATAATGGCGACAACACTGATAAGAGCAGCATTAGACTGGTTTAACAGAATCGAAGTAGGATCTATTTCGAGCTTCGAGCAGATGAAAGAGAGGTTGGAGAACAACTTTTCCAGTCAGAAATGAATGAAGACATGCATGTACCATCTGGAAGCGTTGAAACAGAAAGAGAGAGAAACTCTAGGCGAATTCATGAGCAGATTCAACGAGGAGCTACTGAAGGTGGATAACCCCTACGGGGGACAAGTGCTGCAGACCCTATTCAGGGCAACGACACACAACATATTCGCCAAAGAGTTGATCAAGCTCACATAACCTACCATCAATCAGATAAACGAGTTGGCGCATACTGTGATCTACGAAGACGCGATGATGGCAGCTAATTTTAGACCCCAGGAATCCGGCCGGGAAAGGGGTAGAAAGCTATGGAACAAGAGCAGGGGAGGAAGAGTCAGGTCCCCAAAGAGATATACCTCCCTCAATCGGGACATTCGCACTATGTTTGCCGTCGCGCAAAGCAGAAATTGGCTAAGTGCGCCTCGAAAAATCAAGGAAACGGATTTCACCAAGAAATCTAGACGCTACTGCGAGTATCACGGCCAAAAAGACCATGACACGAAGGACTGCTATGACCTGAAGGATGAGATCGAGAGACTGATTAAGGATGAAAGATTAATAGAATTCGTTAAGGCGAGCGGGCAGTATGTCGAATCAAGGGAACGCTCCCAATCCCCAAGAAGGGAGGCCCTTAAGGCAATTGAGAGTGTACAAGGACACGATACGATAAATAATGCGCCTTCGAAGGGGGTCATCAATGTGATAAGCGGTGGGACCGCAGGAGCGGATTCCACCAGAGGAAGAAGATAACTTGTGGATTGAACGAGGACCGTTTCGTCGGATTCACAACGTTGATTGAGGAGCTCCCAGATGAGGTTATCACGTTTTCCGGCAGGGACCTCTTGGATCTCAGCCTCGAGGCCATCCAGGCAGGCGAGCTCGACTGCCCCCTGGTTGTTCAGCTGGATATCGCTAACTACGTTGTACACAAGGTACTTATAGACAACGGTAGTTCCACCAACATTATGTTTGCGCATGTTTTGGAAGAGATGGCACTCGGCCACCACGTAGTTGAGCAGGTCCGTACGCCACTGGTAGGATTTGGTGGAGCAGAGACAATTCCCCTAGGGCAAGTGAACCTTCCTACATCATTTGGACAGGAACCACACAGGCGAACTATTAATGTTCAATACACAATCGTGGACCAACCATTTGCATACAATGTCATAATCGGCAGGCCGGCCCTGAACGCGATAAGAGCGGTGGTATCCACATTCCATGAGAAGATGAAATTCCCAGCAAGAGGAGGGGTCGGAGAAGTGGTCGCAAACCAGGAGGAAGCTTGGTTCTGCTACATCACTTCTCTTACGTTGCCAAGAATTAAAGAAGCGGAGGAAGAAGCAATCGGACCAAATCAGGATCGGCAAGCTATGGAATGATCACCATGATGAACAACATGACAATACTTTAGATTTTTGTAATTTTTAAATTATGTTCGAACAACGGAAACATTTCCCCATCGTGGGTCGGTCTGTAAACTTAAAACATGGAGAACTACGCCGGTCTGATTCCCCACGCAACGAGATACGTAGGCGGGTTAGGTTTACCTAGCCCTCGACCGTTATCTCTTATTTTGCCCCTTCGTGGGTCGGCATGTAACTTAAAATAGGGGGAACTACGCCGGTCTGATTCCCCACTCAACGGGATACGTAGGCGGGTTAGGTTTACCTAGCCCTCGACCGTTATCTCTTATTTTGCACCTTCGTGGGTCGGCATGTAACTTAAAACAGAGAGAACTACGCCGGTCTGATTCCCCACTCAACGGGATACGTAGGCAGGTTAGGTTTACCTAGCCCTCGACCGTTATCTCTTATTTTGCCCCTTCGTGGGTCGGCATGTAACTTAAAATAGGGGGAACTACGCCGGTCTGATTCCCCATGCAACGGGATACGTAGGCGGGTTGGGTTTACCTAGCCTTCGACCATTATCCGTTATTACCTTTTTATTTGTTGCTTAGCGCAATCTAATATTTCATGCAGGGATATGTCCTAAGCGGACATTATAGAAGTGCAGAGAATGGCACAAAGAGTTGGGGAATATTCCCCCATATATATGTTGAACACATAGCCCTCTGACAAGTACATGGCTCAAAGGGTCGCACATTACTGTATCCGAAAAGGACATAGAGAATATTAAAAGGGGGATTCAGGGGGCATTGCCTCAGATTATTCAATATTATCTATTCAAACAGGTACAACAGGTACAAATAGGTACAACAGGCACGATAGAGCACAATGGGAACACTGTTTCTCGTATAAAACTGATATTGCCAAATTGAGGGAACATCCCGCAGATAACACCTGCACATCATTTCGTGCTTTCGTATCAGCTTTTACGTCGAAAATTTTTCTTGTCTTTCATATCAGCTTTTACGTAGAAAATTTTTCTTGTCTGTGCTGTTTTACATGACTTAATGACCTACAGATTCAACGACGACAGAGTCACCAAGAGACATAGTCAAAAAGACAACGAAAAGGCTCACCTACAACACAAAACATATCCCCTGTGATAACGGGGTCGACAAGAAAGAATTCAACGGTAGTGGGTTCCCTGTGATAACGGGATGCACCCCTACAAAACAAAAATCCCCTGTGATAACGGGGCCGATCATAAAACGGTAGCGGGTTCCCTGTGATAACGGGATGCGCCCCTACCCACAAGAAAAATATCCCCTATGATAACGGGGTCGATCATAAACGGTAGTGGGTTCCCTGTGATAACGGGATGCGCCCCTACGCACAAAAAATATCCCCTGTGATAACGGGGTCGATGAAAAACAATTCACCGGTAGCGGGTTCCCTGTGATAACGGGATGCGCCCCTACCCACAAAAAATATCCCCTGTGATAACGGGGTCGATCAAAAACAGTTCAACGGTAGTGGGTTCCCTGTGATAACGGGATGCGCCCCTACCCACAAAAAATATCCCATGTGATAACGGGGTCGACAAGAAGGAGTTCAACGGTAGTGGTTTTCCTGTGATAACGGGATGCGCCCCTACCCACAAAAAATATCCCCTGTGATAACAGGGTCGACAAGAAAGAGTTCAACAGTAGTGGGTCCCCTGTGATAACGGGATGCGCCCCTACTCACATGAAACATATCCCCTGTGATAACGGGGTCGATTCTAAATATCTCAACAGTAGCGGCTTCCTTGGGATAACGGGATGTGTCCCTACCCGCAAGAAAATTATCCCTTGTGATAACAGGGTCGACAAAAAATATTGCAACGGCAGCGGTTTTCCTGTGATAACGGGCCGCACTTTGAAACTTCAAGGAGGGGTAACAATAACACAAGCGATCATACCATGGAATATGTATGAACAAATATATATTAGGACACACAGAAAAGATCGATTAAATTAACGGGTAAAACTATGAGTCATATTACAGAGGCAATTGCGCCAAAAGAAAAAATACAGACTCATAAACTCTCAACTGGGATATCGAGGGGCCCCTTTGATGTGGATTAACGACAAACTCTTCTGCTCGATGATCTCGCGGTACTCCGCCTCTGGTTCAAAATCCTCGTCGTCATCGTCGGAGTCCTCAGGAAATTCCCCGTCCGGCCCCTTCAACGGATTTATGGCCGAAGGGTCGTAACCATCCTTGAAACCACCTTCCAGCAGAATTTGACCTATGACAGAGTCCTTGGCTTCCTCCCGCTCGAGCAAGCCCCGCTCAGCACACATCATCTTATACGACCGACTCAGAAGGAACTGTTTTGCCGCACTGGTCAATTGGCTTTTGCTCAGTGTCATGCACCGCATATGCCTTTCAGCCTGGGCTAATTGGTCCATCAGAATTGAGACCTCAGCTTCAAGTGCCTCCCGACGAGATGCCTCTTGACCAGCGATAAGTCGAGACTCATTGAGCTATGCGATCAACCTTTTATTATCCTTTAACAGGCCTCCCACATTACTCTCGCTGGCCTTCAAAATATCCATGACCTCGTCTCTCTCATGCTGGAGCTGTACGGCAGCAACAGGGTCGTATTCGCCCAATTTCTCGAGCAAACAATTGGTAACTCGGAGCGACTCGGCGTGATCCGATTGGCCCTTAACGGCCATCGTCAAGAAACCTTTCAAAAAACCCACTACCTACACGTCCACAATAAGGAGTCGATCCCTCAGTCAAATGAAACCCCAAAGGAAATACACATTCAATGGCACAAAGACTACTTACAGAGCGGAAGAGACCACTGTGATCCCCACTTGAACTACCCTCTTCCTTCCTTCTCTTTCGCCCCTTGGACGTCCCAACATCAATGTTAGGTTGAGATTGCGAAGCACTGCCCACCCCGACAGTATTTTCACTCGAGGAGGGAACAGATTTCTTCGCATTCTTGCGTACGCCCTCACGACCCCTCTTCTTGACGAGTGGAGGTGCGTCATCTGTAGCGGTTTTGGCCCCCAGCTGTCTACGTCCCGCTATCGCATCCAGACTACAATACAACACCAGCTCGGCTGTGAAACACACAAAATAGAGGATCAAGAGATAAATCAAGGGGAAAATATCAATTTACAAAGATATTACACTTACCGAGCGTAGAGGGACCGTTATACCGCACGGGAGATATCCCACTTGCTCGCAAAACTACGTCACTACAAAGTAGGGTACCATCATATGGATGGTTAATCAACTTCCTCAGAAACTCGAGGCTATGTGCAGTCGTATCTACTGTGATAAGAAAGCGTTCTTAGTTCAATTCGGTAGAACGTGGGTCTCCAAAACCCGATGTCGTAGGTTCAAATCCTACAGAGCGTGATTCCATTCTTGTTAGGTGTAATTACAATGAAATAACTTCACTAACTTGAAGAGCAACCTGAATTTGACCTTTAGCGAATTAAAGAAAGGAGGAAGTCAAAAAAGACCCGACAACGGCTTGTCTCTCATATTTGGTGTCTTCACACCACACGCTAGGAAGCGCATCAAACTCACCAGCTGTCCTCTCCTAGATGTACATATACTCGCACTTATTTCCAAATTCGTAGCTAGATTGAGTATATTGCACGAACCTAAGCCCCGCCTGGGCTCGCACACAGAAGAACCCTCTATCACCACCCTTCCTGTTGACCATGACACTAAAGAGCTCCCAGAACTCGTTAGCTCCACAAGTAGCACCCAACACCCTCATAACACAAATGAAAGCTACAATGTACCCCAGAGAATTGGGGGATAGCTGTCCCAAGTAGACCCCGATGCTTGCTATAATAGCACTAACCACATGATCAATCGGGAAGCGCAACCCGTTCTTGAAGTGCTTGGCATTGACAGTAATGCAGCCGTGTGGTGGGGTATGCATTCGTTGATCGGCACTGGGAAATATGACCTTATACCCCTCGGGAATGTTATACTCATCTGAGTAATAACCAGCATGATGAGGGACATGAGACGTCATGTCCTCGTACTTCTCAGAGGTCTTATATTTCGGGGGGCTGACCTCAAAGCCCCATTCGTCCACATTAGGGCCGGCAGCTTCGGGCGGAGCAGAAAATTCAGCACCGCCCTGTTCGCCAGTCAGTTGTTCAGGTCCAAACATCTCGTTTTCAGAGTATCCCGCAAATTTGATCTCCGTCATTTGAACTGGCGGGACGAAGGGTACAGGTAACCCAGAAATTTAAAATTAAATTTGCGAATTCTTATCTCTAAGATAAAAATCCCCAAATTGGGGGAGTACATGATATGGGCATTTCCCGCATATTGGGCCTGGCCCAAACCAGGCCCATATTGGACCATATCGGGGGCCACTTTCGATGTCATATCGGTAATAATCACCGATATGTTACTGTGGTCCCCGGATCCCGAGGTCTATAAATACGCGGTGCCAGGATCCCAAAGCAAGCAATTATTATCCCTCAGCTACCACGCATCATATCGAAATACATCCCCGATATCACTTTCGATATCTCATTCGATATCAGGATTATCTCGTGCACCTCTGACACGTCACACCACCTCATCACCGATATCACGTCGGGGGTCATCCTCGATATCACATCGAAGACAATCACCGACGTACATTGGATCTAGTACCGGTATTCCACTCCCACCCAAGCATCGAGGCGTTGGTTCGAGGTGTTCCGGACCAAGTCTACACGAGATACGTAGTATAGGCTTGATTTGAGATAGGTTCGTTGTATTGCTAGACTATTCATTTGTAACCGACACTCATATATATATATATATAAAACGATCTATCGCCAAATCATAGTTCTTACTTCTTCAATGAGTTCTTCTATAACTTGTGAAGAGGAGCGATTCTCTCTTCTCACATTTTCGTCAACAAACTCTTCACTGTCAAAATCTGTGTACTCTGGTGTTGCAGCAACATCAGGAACAGAAGATGTTGCCTCAAAATATGTTGCCGATGTTGAATCTTGACCAGTCACTAATGTTAAGTCCACATTGTCAGTTGGTGATGAGGGCTCAACATTTCCTATCAGAGGCAGAACATTCTGATCAACGCTGGTACCTGTAAGATCAGATTCATCATCAAACACAATATGCACTGACTCTTGTATTGTTTTTAACCTGGGATTAAACACTCTATAGGCACTACTGTTCGTAGAGTATCCAACAAAAATGCATTTCTTAGTTTTAGCATCAAATTTGCCTAATTGTTGTCTATCTTTTAAGATGTAGCAAACAAAACCAAATTCATGAAAATGACTTAGATTAGGTTTAATTTTCTTGATTATTTCATAGGGAGTCATGGTTGTACCTAGTCTTAGATAAATATGTTAGAAATATAACAAGTTGTACTCAGTGCTTCAGCCCAAAGTCTTTTAGTTATTTTTTTAGAGTTTAACATTACCCTAGCCATTTCTTGAAAAGTTCTTTTTTTCATTTTAGCTATAGGCACAGAATATTCACAAAAGATGCCTCTAGACTCACACAAATCATCAAGTTTTTTATTTTCAAATTTTCTACCATGATCTGATCTAATCCTAATTACACATGCATTATAGAGCATTTTTATAATATCTTTTTTCTCTCAAGAACTTAACCCAAGTGTACCTAGAAAAATCATCCACAATGACATAGACATATTTCTTACTAGCAAGGCTGAAAACTTCAATAGGACCCATTAGATCCATGTGCAACAGTTCAAAGCATTTAGAAGTTCTAGAAATCTCACTTTCTACATGTATTGGAGCATGTGTAGCTTTGGTTTGCTTACCTTGCAGACAGTCACCACATACTAGTTTACCTGGACTGATCAGTTTTGGTATCCCTCTTACAACTTCTAGTTTGATGATCTTTTCCAGATTCCTATAGTGAACATGACCTAGTCTCCTGTGCCATACAACTGATTCATCCACTTTGACATGAAGATATTGGGCATCTTCACTAAGTAGACATTGCCCTTTGATCTCTTTCCTCTCGTAACACAAGCATCGTTATTGCCAAACACATCACAAGAGTACTTATCCAATTTAACAACTAAATTGTCATCACAGAGTTGGCTGATGCTGATAAGATTAACATGCAACCCTTCTACCATAAGTACATCCTTCAGATGTGGAAAGCCATCTTCATTAAGAATCCCATTCCTATTATCTTTCCTTTACTGCCTCCATCATATGTGACAATACCAATAGTCAAAGGTACAAACTCTATGAGATTAGTCTTTGTACCTGTCTTATGTCTAGAACAACCATTGTCAAAATACCAATCACCAGTAAGAGTATGAGTAACAGACAAAACAACATTACAGATAATCTTGATTTTAGGAGACCACATTCGGCTTTTTCTAAAACTGTTTTTCTGTTCACTGGTGTTGTTTCTGAATTTTGGGCCAACATCAGAGATCTGTGATGTTGACTTAACATTAGACGCAACATCACTATTTCCATACTTGTATTTCTCACAAAACTTTATGTACTTAAAGCAGTACGGTTTCAAAAGACAAGGTTGATAGCAATATTGGCAGATAAAAGTCATTTTCTTAGTTTCATGAGAGTTACCATCACTTTTACCAAAACCAGCTTTAACAAAACCAGAAATAGTAGTTTCAGACTTATTTGACCAATCTTGATATCCTAAACCAGTTGTACCTTCATTGCTAACACTAAGTACTTCATCCAACTTACTTGTACCTGAGTTCCATTTCGCAATTGTTCTTTTAGCTTCTTCAAGTTTTATCTGTATCTTTTCCAGTTAGCATTCTTTTCTGGTGAGGTTACATTCCAGTTCAGTCACAGTTTCAATTAAGAAACTATTTTCTCTTATGAGCTCTTTTTCCCTTTTGATGATCTTCTTTACTTCATTTAGCAGTTCTTTGTAGACAACCTTCAGTTCATCAATGATTTCATCTTGATCCATATCTCTTTCAAAGAAATACTCTTCATACAAATCTATAGAGCCACCAAAACAAACAAAGTTAGAATGTTCCTCTGATTCATTTATATCAGTAATGAGACATTGAGAGTAAGATATTGAGTCTTCATCCTTCCAGCTATCAAAATATTTTTTCTGTGTTTAAGTGTTGAGTGCACATCTGTCAGTAACAATGTTGTCCTGACATTCTGTCCAGTTCACCTAAGTAGACAAGGCTGTTGTGTGTATTTCTTCAGATTCATGTTCATCTGGCATTTCCTCCAAACCTGTCACATCATAAATATCATCTATGCACACCGAGTCAGAGTTTCCTTTGATTCTCAATGTATATGCACATTCATAGGCCAAGGGACCAAAACCTTTGCATTCATAACATTGGATTTCTTTCATTTTCTTAGTGTCACTATCATAGGGCTTTTTGAAAGTATACTTGGCCATTTTGCCAGGAAAACTCTTTCTCAGATTAGCAGGCACATTATTTTATTTTCTGACTCTATCATTCAAGGCAATGTTATTGAAATTTTAACAACATAACCTAAGTAAGAATTTATTTCTCATCTACCTCCTCTTCAGTAGCTTTAAGAGCAAGGCCTCTCTGTTTGTTAGTAGGCTCCATATTCATTTCAAATTCTTATAAGACATTTAACAAAGTATGAAAGTTAAGTGTGGACATGTGTCTGGCCTCTTGCATTGCTATTTTCTTAACTTCAAATTTAGGAGACAAAGTTCTCATGGTTTTATACACAAGTTGTTTATTAGTTAAATAATCACCTAAACTTTGACATTCATTTGAAATATCCACCAGTTTCTCAAAGTAAGAGGTGACAGTCTCATCATCATTCATCCTAATATTTTCAAACTTGTGTATGGCAATTTGAAGTCTGGATTCCTTAACACTTACATCGCACTCACAGTGGGTTTGAAGAAACATCGAGGCTTGCTTGGCAGTTGTGCAGTTCTGTATCAACCCAGCTGAAGATGGCATTGAGTGCTTTCCCATTGAAGGTTGTTTCATTGACTTCTGCTAGTTATCTTTTGCCGTTATTGGTGGTGTGTAACCATCAATGATTGATTTCCATGCCCGTAAGTCTATGTTTGATGTATGATGTGAGTCTGATCTTCCAGTAGGTATAGTTGGTCCTATCCCGCACTGGTAGCATGTTGTTTTATGTTGGGATTCACATTATCAATGACTTAATACCAAATCCAAACACCAATGAATTAGGTTCTTGTCTGTGCTATCAATTGTAAATGTATGGATCAGATTGGTACTCTTTTTTTTTTGGGGGGGGGGGGGGAGAACCACTTTTGGTCCCTTATTGTGGCATAGTTACGATTTTAGTCCCATAATGTGGCAACGTCCATATTTAGTCTCTTATTGTGGCTTTTTGTATAATTTTTGTCCCACAATCAATTTTTTGCCCCATAAGTTAATTTTTATTTGCAAAAAACACCCTCATATGTTATTTATAATGAGTAAAAAACCCATACCTGTTATATATTCTTATAAAATTATATTTTCGCTTACAATGTAAAATTGGATTTTATGTAATAAATTCTAGTTATTATGAATATATATATTAAAAGAAAAAGAGACCCAATTATAATAAAATAATTAAAAAAATTCTTCTTCCCCCCCGAGCCCCCACCACCACCCAAATTTATTTTCTTCCCTTTTTATTGTTTTTTCGGTCAAATTTAAGGCTTTTCACTAAAAAAAAAAAAAAAATTATTTGTCCCGTATCAATTATGTTTTTAAAAAAGACCTAATTATAATAAACTAATTCAAGTATTTTTTTATAGAAAAACCTACTCCCTCCCCATCCATTTTTTTTCTGTTCATTTTTCAGTCCAATTTATGATTTTTCACTAAAAAAAGTAAATTACTTATTTCATGTTTGAAACTCAAAAATAGAAAAGACCTAATTATAATAAAATAATTCATTTTTTAAACCTTCTCCCCCCGCCCCCTTCACCACCACCACCCCTAAATTTTTTTATCGATTTTTTCCTCCCAACATGCAAATCCATTAAAAATCCAAATTAAGGTCCTCTGGCATCGATTATTTCGTCGGCAATTAAGCTTCAAAGTGGCGCGTGAGGAGGTGGTTGGTCACCGAGGATTGGGGAAGACTTCTCGACTCCTTTGTTCTTTTTTTTTGTTTCTATTAAGCACTTCAAAAAAATTAAAATAATAAATAATTAAAGAAATTGAGTTACTTAAAATAAGAGTACATAAATATGAATTTTGGAAAATTTTCTTTTTAAGTGAAAAATATCCATGCCTGTATTTAGGTATTTGACTCAGATCATGCCAGAGTCTCTTTCGAATAAGCTTTTGGTGATCTCCTCTATCTAATGAACGGGGAGCTCCGATCCGAGACGCTTGTGCGTAACTACCTTCACTATCATATTAAACTTCACAAGTGCATTCCAACAGCGGATTCGATAGCACATTGTGCAATTCCTCATCTGTGCCTTAACGTATTTCGGGGAGAACCAGCTAGCTTCGTTCCTCAGCAAAGTGTTCACTTCTTTCCAAGTCCATGGTCTATTTCGGATTCACTCGGAGCTTTGGCAACAACTGTAGGAGGTGTGATGTACATGCACTCATTTCAAGGGGGTGGAACACTTAAAATAAAATCCAAATGAGAAAAAATAAATTAGGGAGGGGAGGTTATAATTTTTGACTTAAAAATGAATGAAAAAAACAAAGAAATAATATTGGGTGGTGGAGGTGGTGGTGGGGGTTGTGGGTGGAGGAGAAGGTTTTTATTATTATTATTTTTTTTTTATATTGGGTAATTTTTTCTTTTTAAAATTTTAAAATATAAATATTTATAATAATTAAAATTTATTTAAAAAAATCAAATTTTACATAGGAGAATTTTTGATTTTACCTTTTTTGGTGCAAAAATATAATTTTAGTAGAATATATACCACGCGACGTTTTTATTATTAGAAATAACTTATTGGGGTGTTTTTGTTAATAAAAATAATTTAGGGGGCAAAAAACTGTCTATCAGGCCAAAATTATACAAAATGCCACAATAAGGGACTAAATGTGGACAATGCCACATTATGGGACTAAAATCGAAAGTATGCCACAATAAGGGACCAAAAGTAAATTTTTTTCCCTCTTTTTGATTCACACGCTGTGTTAATATGAAATGTTGTGCCAACACCGATTGAATTCGATGTTGTCCCAACATTCATTAAAGAGTAAAGTGCAGCAGAATAGAACAAACACAGTGAATGAATTTTATTAGATGAATATAACATGCGAGCCTTACGTCCAAATAATCACTAAATATAAATTTAATGATCTTACAAAACGCGGCTGAGTAAGGAAATTAATCCTACACTAAATCACTACAAGCAATTGAGTTTATAGCTTCATCATTAGACAAAACTCAGCAAAAACAAGACTGAACTATTTGACACGAATGTTTCTAATCTCTCATAAAGCTATATTCTAATCTCGTTATTCAGCTTGATGTCGACCACTCTTCGTATAGAGTTTGTTCGTCCCATCTTGTAGATATGATCGACACGACTTGATTGTTCTCATATTACTTGGATAATCTCAAAATCTCCTTTGGTGTTTATCTTCATAAGATCTTCTTTCTCTATCTCAATCTCCTTTGGCTTTATCTTCCTTCTTCAAGCTTTTAATCCACACGAAACCTAGTTCCCTTGATATCCTAAAATACAACAAAGATAACCACAACTAATGGAACTAGATAAGTTTATGAATAAATGCAAAATTAAATATAACGATTTAAATTAATCGGACAGTGCAGTGTGTTAAGTTCAATGTTGTGTCAATACAAGTTACCAGAATGTTGGACTAACATTTCACTGCAACACTTGCACTTTCAGAATTAAGTCTAAGTCATGTTTAGAATCAAGGAGTTCATATTTGTTTGCTTCCTTGAGTTTGAACAATT
Organism: Linaria vulgaris; assembly: GCA_948329865.1. Classification (NCBI taxonomy): domain Eukaryota; kingdom Viridiplantae; phylum Streptophyta; class Magnoliopsida; order Lamiales; family Plantaginaceae; genus Linaria; species Linaria vulgaris. The sequence goes on along the minus strand of OX415249.1, from coordinate 52,383,286 downwards.
CGAGAGTGAGAAGCTTGAAAGTTGTGAGAACATACTTTAGTAAGATCATTATTAACATAGTAATTATTTCGCCTAAGGCTCGAAAAATATATATTTATATATTCTCCTCAAAATTACTTCTTTCGTTTGTTTTATTTTAGCTACAATATTCTGTGATCAAACAAGTGTTAAGATAACATTAGGTCAGTCTAGTGATATCGCAACAAGGTGCAACATCGTATCCACCAATTAAAATAAAAAAGAAAAAAGAAAGATCTATTATAGCGTAAAGTAATTCTTATAACTACCCTATGGTACATCAAAAGAAGACGCGCTTAGACATTAGAATATATACCGCAGTATTCATTTAAAAAAAATAAGAAGTAGATCCGCAGCTACAGTAGTCCGTACCATAGGAATAGAAATTTGGACAGAAGAAATATCAAACGTGAGGGGACCAGAAATTCCATGCACGTGATTTAGACTTACAAAACTGGTCATAAAAGTAGGACTGGATTGCTCTGTACTTTGAATCCTTGTTGTTTCAGATGTTGGGTCATTCCAATTCAGAGTCATCAGACATATTTATCTTCAGACAGTGGGGCTAGCTGTGTTTTCCAAAGACACACATAGGCTTGGGTTAGCTCGTCAAAAGGGATAGTTACCGTCACAGCCCTGAGATTTGGCGAAATTACAGAAATTTCATGAAGGTTTAGACAACTACAATGACCTCCGGCTTCCAACTACTAATTATGAATAAACTTTCCATTCCATCATTGTCTAGTAAAATTGTTTAAGAGACATAGATGCAATGTCAAATAAGAGGGGTGTACTTTATACTTTATTAAGTTTCAAGTTTAAAAATGAAATGTCAGATAAAGTTTGCAAAATTTGGTTTAAAATCTTTCGAGAGAATTCACTACAAGAAAAAGGGGTCATTAGGGACAGCCTGGGCGGTCCCTAATGACCCTGATGCGGTCGCTATTGGCAAATAGCGATTGTCTAGCGATCGCTATATTACGGTCGCTATTGACAGTGGTCGCTTGCCAATAGTGACCGTTAAGCAGTCCCTATTGAGGTCATTAGGGACCGCACAATAGCGACTGTTAAGCGGTCCCTAATAACCTCAATAGGGACCGTCTGGGCGGTCACTAATGTAGAATAATAGGGACCGACCAGACGGTCCCTAATTTTTACAATAGGGACCGCTCAGACGGTCCCTAATTTCTACAATAGGGACTGTCTGAGCGATCCCTATTTTATTTCAGAAAGTAGCAACCGTTTGACAGTCACTACATTTTGAAAAACATTAGGGACTAATAGACGGTCCCTAATTTTACAATAGGGACCGTGTAACAGTCCCTACTAATATTCGTAGAATTTCTATGAATATTAGTAGGGACCGTCTAACGGTCCCTAATATCAAATATAGGGACCGTTTGACGGTCCCTAATATCAAAAACAGGAACGTTTAACGGTCTCTACTAATATTCATAGTATGAATATTAGTAGGGACCGTTAAGCGGTCCCTAACGACCTCCAGAAAAAATAAAAAAAATACAATTATATTCCGGATTAAATCAAAAACAATAAAATGATGAATAAAAACAATAATGATGAATAAAAATTTAACAAGATCAAAACAATAAAATGATGAATAAAAGTTAATATAATGACAATTGACATGAAAGAATAAAAGAATGTGAAAAGATGAATAAAATGAGTAATAATATAAAATGAATGAAATCAAAAACATGAATGAAATCAAAAACATGAAATCAAAAGTGAAGAATAGTAAATGACGATCCAAAATAAAGAAAGTGTAAGAAAAAAATATTGTATTGGTGAGAAAAAGAAAATGAAGATCCAAAATAAAGAAAGTGAAAGAAAAGAAAATGAAGAAAATATTGTGTTGGTGAAAAGAAGAAAAGTTTTTGTGTTGGTGAAAAGAAGAAAAAAAAGATAGTGTTTTTGTGTTGGTGAAAAGAAGAAAAGAAGATAATGTTTTTTGGAGATAGTGAAATGGGTGTAAGAGTGGTGAGGTTATATATATATATATATATATATATATATATATATATATATATATATATATATATGATGGGATTCAATTGGTTTTTGTCCGTTGGATGATTTTAGATGATCGACGGTTTGAGATGGCGATCCCTGTTAAAGACATGATGGGGTACTTATGACAGTAGATTAGGATTTCATCGACGGTTGAGAATTGATTTGGTGAAATTCAATTTTTCTCCTCACTTCCGCCAAAAATATTTGCCAAAAATTCAAAATTTTCGATTTTAGTGACCGCTAAACGGTCCCTAATGTCAAATTAGGGACCGTTTAACGGTCCCTACTAATATTCATACTTAAAAATCGATTTTTTTTTTATTGATGTTGTTGTGTTTGTGATTGTAAGCAACCAAACTCATTGTAATATGTAAATTGAAGTAATAAATGATTGCAAAACCAACCTTATAGTAGATTAGTTGTGAAATAATAGATTAATTGAGATCGATCAAGTTATTAACATTCAAGATATATTTCACAAATGTACAACTAATTAATTATGATTAGTTAGTGTAATTGTTATCCGTGTTTATGATTTACTTCACAAACCTTAGAATAGATACGATTATGAGGCATAATCATTAGATCAAGTATTTATTAATTATACGTATATATGTAGATCGAATTAATTTGTCATTATGTCATTCATCGTACAAAACAGTAGGAGAATCTTCAAAGCGGCCCGTTCTCCTTGTATAATGTTTGGATATACAATGTGTCGTTTTACTTATTGTTATTTTAATTATTCCAATGGTTATTATGAACTAAACATACAACGCGGCACCTCGAACCATCGAAAAAATCATAATTTTGATGTATGTATATTAGTAGGGACTGCCAAGCGGTCCCTAAATTAACAATAGGGAATGCCAAGCGGTCCCTAATTTGACAATAGGGACCGTTAAGCGGTCCTTAATTTGCCATTAGGGACCGTTTGACAGTCCCTACTAATATTCATACTTTAAAATCGATTTTTTTTATTGATGTTGGTGTGTTTGTGATTGTAAGCAACCAAACTCATTGTAATATGTAAATTGAAGTAATAAATGATTGCAAAACCAACCTTATAGTAGATTAGTTGTGAAATAATAGATTAATTGAGATCGATCGAGTTATTAACGTTCAAGATATATTTCACAAATGTACAACTAATTAATTATGATTAGTTAGTTGTAATTGATATATGTGTTTATGATTTACTTCACAAACGTTAGAATAGATACGATTATGAGGCATAATCATTAGATCAAGTATTTATTAATTATACGTATATATGTAGATCGAATTCATTTGTCATTATGTCATTCGTCGTACAAAACAATAGGAGAATCTTCAAAGCGGCCCGTTCTCCTTGTATAATGTTTGGATATACAATGTGTCGTTGTACTTATTTTTATTTTAACTATTCCAATGGTTATTATGAACTAAACATACAACGCGGCACCTCGAGCCATCGAAAAAATCATAATTTTGATGTATGTATATTAGTAGGGACTGCCAAACGGTCCCTAAATTAATAATAGGGACTGCCAAACGGTCCCTAATTTGACAATAGTGACCGTTTCCTAATTTTTCATTAGGGACCGTTTGGCAGTCCCTACTAATATTCATACTTTAAAATCGATTTTTGTTTTTATTGATGTTGGTGTGTTTGTGATTGTAGGCAACCAAACTCATTGTAATATGTAAATTGAAGGAATAAATGATTGCAAAACCAACCTTATAGTAGATTAGGTGTGAAATAATAGATTAATTGAGATCGATCGAGTTATTAACGTTCAAGATATATTTCACAAATGTACAACTAATTAATTATGATTAGTTAGTTGTAATTGTTATCCGTGTTTATGATTTACTTCACAAACGTTAGAATAGATACGATTATGAGGCATAATCATTAGATCAAGTATTCATTAATTATACGTATATATGTAGATCGAATTAATTTGTCATTATGTCATTCGTCGTACAAAACACTAGGAGAATCTTCAAAGCGGCACGTTCTTCTTGTATAATGTTTGGATATACAATGTGTCGTTGTACTTATTGTTATTTTAACTATTCCAATGGTTATTATGAACTAAACATACAACGCGGCACCTCGAACCATCGAAAAATTCATAATTTTGATGTATGAATATTAGTAGGGACTGCCAAGCGGTCCCTAAATTAACAATAGGGACTGCCAAGTGGTCCCTAATTTGACAATAGAGATCATTTAACGGTCCCTATTAAACTTATAGGGACCGCTTAACGGTCCCTATTAAACATATAGGGACCGTTATGCGGTCCCTATTGACAACGGATATTGTCAATAGGGACCGCCCAGCGGTCCCTATTGACAACGAATAGTATCATTAGGGACCGCCTGAGCGGTCCCTAATGATAACGGCTACTATCATTAGGGACCGCCCAGGCGGACCCTATTGTTAGTATTCGTTGTCAATAGGGACCGCCCAGGCGGTCCCTAATGATACTATCTGTTGTCAAAAGGGACAGCCCAAGCGGTCCCTAATGTCAATAGCGACCGCAAATGCAGTCCTTATTGACCCGTTGCCAATAGGGACTGCAATGCGGTCCCTATTGGCAACGAGTCAATAGGGACCGCATTGCGGTCGCTATTGACAAATGCAGTCGCTGAAGACCAGCGACCGCTTGGTAGTCGCTAATGGGCGGTCGCTATTGACCCCTTTTTATTGTAGTGATTTAATATAAAATACATCTATTCAATTATATGATTAACATTATTACTTATTCTTGACATTAGAAAAACATTTTTTTTTCCTTATGATACATTAAAACTGATTTAAGTATCCATACTTTTAATAATTTTAATCTTTCTAAAATAATTTCAAAACTCATGGTTCTATACTTTGTTGTTCATAAATTCAATCTCAAATAGGATGCAAATTGGACGAATTGAATTTTACCTCGATAAGGTTAAGAACTCCCTTTACTATATGTTATGCATGTAAACTAGTTTTGTGGTTAAAGCTTTTTCCTTATTAAAAAATAGTTAATTAAATTTGTAATTCATTGGTTTACTAGTTTATGAAAAAACCACAGACGTAAAATTTCAAAACTCAATAAAAAAAGTGGTTTATCATCTACATAAATAGATATATTTATTAAAAATCAATTCACCACTACAAGAATATAGGAATATTGAAACCCTATCTTTGATGTCTAAATGACTATATTCGCTTTCTGCAGCAAATAGAAGCGAGTTTTTTTTCTCATGCTTTATTCGTTATTGCTCTCGTCGCTGGCCTAACGTAAATCGAATACGTGTTAACAAAGCTTGAAACGAATTATTCCCTTTATACTGGAAAAAGCAGCAAGCGATAATACGCTTGTAGTGATTGTGTAAGGTTGTAGCAAAATTTCGCCAGCATCATAGCTGAAAGTAGAATTTTGCTAGCAGCGTGTTAAATATATATTTTTCTGTATGTATCACACTCCAAGTGAAATCTTTCCAGTAGCATATTTTATATATATATATATATATATGTAGATATATATATATATATATATATATATATATGTGTGTATATATTTGATGAGTGTCTATTTGATATGATTTTAATATCATTTTTACTTTGTACTTTTGTTATGCTTTGTTGTACTTCTAGTAGTTTATGTTATGTTTTGTGCCTATTGTAGTTTATAATTGAGTCAAGACAAAATGATGGGAAAAAGCGCACAAAATGAAGGTAAATGTGATAAAGAATTAAAGGGATTGCATTGGAAGTGTAACGACCCAACAACATAGCACTACGGCTCTTCGGAGAGGAGCATGCAACCCTAATTTGCAAACCGATGCCCATCCACCACACCTCAACAACTAGAAGTTGCACAATCACCTGCGATAGCCGCACAACCCAACTCTTCGCATCCAGTCAGCAGTATGGCCCGCTCTCTACATTTTGGGAGCCGCACACCAGTACCAAGGCAGTGCGCATCACGGGCTACAGGTAGTAACCATCGTGGCCGGAGGACTGCCTGTACAAGGCGCGCAGTCGACGCTCCGCGCATAGAAGACCCACGTGATGAGGAAATAGACACACACCATGCAATGCGACGTGCAACGCGACTTGATACAAAATCGTCAATTTTAGAGTTTAAGTGACGGCTAAAGATCTACCCTAGGGCAACAAGAAATATCTATAGAAGAAGGTCTGGTATAGGCAAAAAACGCGTCCAATGTACAGGACAGAATGATATTTTGCCATAAAACATGTAAAATAGGAAATTGAGAGAAAAGTGTAAATAGCGTTTGAGAGAAACACCATTAAACTCATTTTCCCATAGTTTAAGTCGTATAGTCAAGATAGTCAAGAGTTGTGAAGAATGAGAGAAAGTAAAGGAGTCTAGGTGATTGAAAGCAACCAACATGGAGTTGTACGACAAACAACACTTTCAGCTTTCAACATCGAGATAACCACAAATCATGATGATAACATATACTTCAGCGGGGTCTTGTATGTTGAAGGGGAGGAAGGTATGGAGAATAAGCTGTCAAGAATAGCAACCCTGAAAGTCTTGGAAGAAATAAAGGGCAATTCTCATCTACAAAAGATCAAGCAAGAGAAGTACAACCTAGAACACCTTAGGATAATTGAAGAAAGATAATTTGGAGGAGACCCGAAAAGGACCCCAACCCATACACTAAGCTATTAGTAAGAAAGTGCAAGGATCTTGGATGGAAGGAGAAAGACATCGTTGATCCTTGGTTCCCTATATCACTCAAGGGGAGTGCACGAGCATTGTGCGATGGCATCTTCATCAAGAAGTCATACTCATCGGATCAAATGAAGAAGAAACTTTGCACCAAATTCATGACCACTGAAGGAAGGAGGAGACGCTATGAAGCCATCTTCAACCTTAAGTAGCGACACAGGGAGTCCATTGTCAACATGTGGGAGAGAAACCAAGAAATGATTCCACGATGAGAGTTTGGAGAGGAGGCATTCTAGAAACTTTTGTTATGGGCTTGAATTTGAAAAAAAAAAAAGATGTTCATAAATGCCTTCTCCAAAAAAGCATATCTTAACATGAGTGTCGATGATATTCACAACATGATGAGTGAAGTTCGCATTGGTCAGACCAAGTGGAAAACAACAACATGGTAGACACTATGAAGCCATCTTCAACCTTAAGTAGCGACACGGGGAGTCCATTGTCAACATGTGGGCGAGAAACCAACAAATGATTATACAATGAGAGTTTGGAGAGGAGGCATTCTAGAAACTTTTGTAATGGGCTTAAATTTAAAAACAAGATGTTCCTAAACGCCATCTCCAAAAAAGCATATCTCAACATGAGTGTCGATGATATTCAAAACATGATGAGCGAAGTCCGCATTGGTCAGACCAAGTGGAAAACAACAACATGGTAGATCTACTAATTGATATAAACCCAAAAAGAAACAAAGTTTCTGAAGACTATGGGAGAAGAATTGTGTTTAAGTTCGAACAATATGAAGATGAGTTCATTGTGACTGCATGGATGCGTTACAAATTGGTCTTGAAGTTGTGTCCATCGAATGTGATCACATCAGGCCTTGTTTGAAACCACTTAGCAAAGACATATTGGACAATGGCTACTCGGATTGCTGAACTTGCAAATTTAAAAGGCAAGAGACTTACTAGATGATTTAGCAGAGTATGAAGACACGTTGTTCTAACAAAAAGAAACGTTGCGGTCTAAAGGAAAGCAGGTGGCCAAACGAATTGAAGAGTTGAAGCTGAGGACGAAAAAGATAGATGCAGTGAGTACACTAGAAAATCCCCTATATCTTCACCACAACGCCGAGCTAAAAACATAAAACTAGGCGCTTCTTGGGAGGCAACCCTTGTCGTAAGTTTTTATTGAGTCTTTTTTTACTTTAATATTATTTTAGTTTGAATTTTTGTTTGAGTCATGTGTAGCAATAATCCATTTTGCGAAACAACGTGACGTTGAATTGCACTAATAGAAGAAAAAGGAAAAGAGAAGGAAAAATCTAGATAAACGGACCAGGCGACACCCCAGAAGGACGCATCGCGCAACGCCACACATAGAGAGTAGTGCAGACGCGTGAATCTAGGCCACGTCGTGCATCTTTTCTAGAAAATAGCACGGGTCGCGTTGTGTCGCGTTGCTCATTTAAAGAATGGTGCAACCAACGGTGCTATGCTGCCATGTTGCGGTGCACCCCTATGATATCCACGTCACACCGTCTATTTTTTTGTGTAAGGAAAGTGTAGACCTACAGAATTAGAACATCTTCATAATTTGTCTATGAAATCTCCACCATTACCTTTCCTACATTAACTACATATCTTTTATGCTTAAAATTCCATAACATGAAAGGGAGTCTTGTGAATTATTCCTTGTGTGTTTAAAATTGCTTAAGAATTGAGACTTAATAAAAATTGCCATAGTTAATTTTTCATTATTCTCCTAACATCAAATATTTTTTTTCCTTTCTCCTAGCCTCTAGTTTTTATTTAAAGATTAGTTGATACACTCATATGCTCTTTGGAATAGCATAGCATTCAAAGGGTAGTACATCGTTGATCCAAGCGCATGAAAACGAACAAACCATGTAGAAACTCAATGTTGCAGAACCAAGTTACGACCTAAAGAAATTTACCACAAGAGGCTGTTTAGAGAGGTACAAAAGGTTGTTGAAGAGTGATTTAGTGGTCAGTCAATACTTGGCAGTCTAGGGAGTTACATTACGACACGTGGACATGGAAAAAATGATCATGCCGTTGAGAAATGTGAAACAGAACCTGGTACATGAGTTCTATGCTCGCTATGATTGAAGAGAATCATCTACCATGATACGCTTGCGTGAAGTACGACTAAAATGCTAGTCAAATTAATGCATACGACAATTTGAAGAAGCCACTTATTGGGATGTGAGAACGAGGGAGCTTATAGAAAATTACAAAGAAAAAGTGCATCCGATCAGCTGACCATAGACAAGGAAGCGTTTCAAAAGAATGCCAATGAGACCTTGAAGCCTATGGAGTGCTAAAATATCGTTTCAAAGAGCGTTCCTTGTTCGTATATTCGAGAATTCTACCACATGTTAATCAAGAGAAAGTTTCATGGACCCAAGCATGGATTTTGATGGAAATTAAACGATGAGACACTCCAAACATTGGTGAAACCATAGTCAAAGCCAGCAATGAGCACATGACAGAAGGTACACCGAAACTCATGTACTTCAGCTCATTAATCACGGCCTTTTGCATCAATAAAAGTTTTTTCGATCTTGAAATCGACATCTACCACCAGAATACATACCCAATCAACTACCTTTTGAGCTAAGTGATTGAGAATGAGGTAAGTGATTGAGAGGACATTCTCTTCAAGCGAGTTATCATCAAGCACATCATTAGAACAAATCATGACGCCTGCTCCAAAAAAACAGAAGACATTTCATGAGCAAATTGAAGTGGTGAAGGAGAGGATGATCAAACACTATGCTGAGATGGTGAATAAATTGGAAGAGATCAAGGAGCAACTTCAGATTACCAACACTAATCAATGGCTAGAGTTGAGGGAAATCCAGACAGCTCGACAAGTATTCTCTGAGCCCAAGGCTTGATCAGGAAAGTATTCTTATCTATGCTTTACTATTTTCTATGTATTGGCGATGCGGACGTCATCTGATTTTATTGTGGGGGTGGGAAGCTTTGCTTATTATTGTCATCTATGTTAATAATTTAGTTACATCTGGAGTCTAGATTTAGGGTCGGTTTTTTTTAGAGTCATTAGATTCAAGTTTGAGTTAAAAAAATGAATAAGTAGGGATTAATGATGGTATATGCATAATATGGTATGAATTTGTGATGCAAAGAGTATACTTGCATGATTAACTGAACATCTTGTGTAATATTGTCTAAAGCATGCTTATTTCATATACACCATCATGTTGCATGTTTAGAAGATGTTGAGATAATTGTTGTTAGTTCATGAATAATTAGGGAATTGCATGTGATTTATGAATCTTAAGTGATTTACTTGATTATAGTTTGATAGGATTGTAGACTTTGACATGTTGATGAAGTGAACTGGGTCATCTTCTATATATGTGTTTAAGATTTTTCAAGCCCATAACCCTTTACAAATAAAATAATCCCAGAGCCCCACTAAAGTCTTTTATATGTAAGCCTTTTGTTGAATTAGCCACATTTACCTACCCTTTGAGCCGAATAGTGTAATATCCTACCATTTTATAGAGATGAACTGATTAATTCCTATGTAAGAAGAAAAAGAGAAATAAGAAGGAGATGAAAACAAAGTTATTAAACCTAAAAAAATATAAAAAGGGCTGAAAATCAAAAGGAGAACGAACATAATAGAGAGCATAAAATAACCCTTCAATACTATAAAATTGTTGGGGGTGAATCTCGATAATCATGAAATATAGGGTGAAAATTGAACTTGTGCAAATGAAAATCCAAGAAAAGAAATCAAAAAGAGTCTATAAAATGTTTAGGCCATGAAAAGAAAAGAAAAATGACGGAGGTAAAGATAGAAAGAGAGTTGAAATTATGGCCTATGATGAGCATTTATTAGACTTTATTTATGTACCTGTTTTTTTATACTTATGATGAATCCGTGCAACATTTTATTTGTTTATGTTATGTTTTGTTATTTTGTAGTTCTGAGTCGAGTCAAGAAAAAATGATGAAAAAGAGCACAAAATGGAGGCTAAAGTGACAAAGCCTTTAGAAGGACTGCATTGAAGATGCCATTATGCAACAACCAAGCGCTATGATCCTACGAGGATGAAGAGTGTAGCCCTATAATCAAAATACAACGAAATCTAACACCCGACCCAAAAAGAGAGGAGGTCCTGCGAGATACGCGTCAACACCAAAAAGTAGTGTGACCTGAGCCAAAGCAACGCGAGTCACGCCACTTATGCAATAGGCAGCTCGACTGACCCAAAGTGAGAGGAGATGCGCAATATGAAAAAAGCAACGCGACTTAGGAAACAATCGACAATTCCAGGGTTTAAAGTGACGACTAAAAATCTGACCTAGGGTGACACCAAATATCTCTAAAAGGTGGTATAATTTAGGTGAAAGAAACATGTCTGATGTACAAGAGAGAATAACACTATACCGCAAAAGTTATGAAAGAAAACATTGTGAGAATAGTGTGAAGAGAGTTTGAGCGAAACATATTGAAACTTTGTCTTCCATAGGTTTACTATTATATTCAAAGAGTGAATAGTTGTGAAGAAGAAGACAACGCAAAGGAGTCCATCAGGTTAAAGGTGTCAACGTTCATCCGAATCTGTGGAGTTTTCTTGATATTTCTTCTCTGATTATGTTGTTTACATCTTTATTTGTTGTTGAACTTGCGACTATTAGTTTTTAAATTACTCTATGTTTGGAGTAGGGAGGTAGCTCTGATTTATAAATATGGCCATTTAATTTATTAGAGATTTGCTTGAGCGTTCATGTGTCTAGATTGATTGGTGATATATGTTGCATTCTAGAATAATGGAAGCACTACCCTGGGATCGCAGAGTGTATATGTTAAAATAATCATGCATACATGCGATTTATGTCATTGATATGCTAATGTGATCGTGCATATCCTTTGATCACACGGCTATATTTTTGTTAAATACACTATGTTAGCACGAGCGAATGAGTAAATTGGATGGCATAGTTAATGCTCTCTTCTAAAATGATTGACAAACGAATTTATTGTGCTAGAGCGAATAGGTCATTAAAGAAGTTAAGGATTTATAGTTTCATGATAACTTCGGATATAGGTCACGGGTCCATTAGCCAGAGAAGAACTCACACATGGCTCAATGGATTAAAAAACATAAGTGATTTCTCTATGAATAACGAAAGTGAATCAGTAGTGAAACTCTAACTTTGTACACTTTTTATCATCATCTGTTTTACAATCAAAGCAATCATTCAATCATTCAATTCTGTTTTCTACTTTATTTTCCTTTTGCATTCTCTATCATTTAATTTGCATTCATTGTTTTCTAGCATTTCTAATCATTCAATCTTTATTTGAAAGTTCCATTCACATTCTGCATTCAAAGCATTTTTCATAAACACATCTAAGATAGTACTTGTGACAACTATCATTGTTTCTGCAATTAAGGGATTCTAAAAGTTGATCCACAACTTACTTGTGATTCGATACTGAGGACGTAATTATACTTTTCATTTTGTTATTACTTAACCGTGCACTTGCGAACACGTAGACATATCATTCATTGCATACCTATTTAAGAAACTACACCATTTCCACGCATCAATGTACATCTCTAGAACTCGGAAATCTATCCCTTTTCCACCATTAGCCCACACCATAACCTAACATTACAAGCTAATAAAGTCCTAAAAGATCCTCAACATAAGAAGTTTTCATTAATTGAAGGTAGCATGAAATGTAAAGAATAAGGTTGAGGTAATTACTTGTGAATCTCTATGATCTTATGAATTCTCAACATGAATCTTGCTCATATATGCATGCACAATAGTTGCATAGGCATTGAGCACATGAGGTATTAACGATGACATTATTAAACTTTATGTGTACTTCTTTACTTGTATATTCGCACTCATCTCTTGTTTATATTATAGGTTTCATTATGAGAATATATCCATATGCATGAGTGTTGCCATAATGATAACTTGAATTCTAATTTAGTTGAGTCAAGGCTAGTAGGTTCACTTGAGGACAAACAAACATTTAAGCTTGGGACGTTCCTAATTTTCTATTTCATATGATTTTAAACAGTTTTTAGATGTACTTTTGTTATGCTTTGCAACAATTCTAGTAGTTTATGTTATGTTTTGAGTCTTTGGTAGTTTTAGGTCAAGTAAAGATAAAAAGATAGAAAAAGAACACAAACTGGAGGTAAAATTGATAAAGACTAAAATGGACTGCATTGGAGGTGCCACGACGCAAAAATATAGCACTAATACGTTATGGAGATGAAGAATGCAACCCTAATTCCATAAAACGAGGCCCAACCGCCACTCTGCGGCAACCCAAAGTGATGCGACCAACGCCTGCAGTCGCGCGACCCGTGCTCTACAGCTAGACAGTTGTGCAACTAGTGTTGGGCCAACGTGGCATGCACTCCCAAAGGTGCGTGACCAGTGCCTCACTCACAGAAGACCCGCACGACCAATGCCATTTATGCAGCATGGCACGCTTGACAAAGAAAAAGATGCAGGACATGCGGCACGACTTGGGGCAAAATAGTCAATTCTAGAGTTTAAGTGACAACTAAAGATCTGCCCTAGAACTACACGAAATATCTAAAAAATAAGGTGTGATCTAGGTAAAAAAAATGTGTTCAATGTACAAGAGAGACTATGTGCCACAAAAGATGTAAATGAGAGAAATGAGATAAACACAATTTAACTCATTCTTCTATAGTTTAGTCTTAGAGTCAAGAGAATCGTGAAGAAGGAGACAAAGCAAAGGGGTCCAAAAATCTTTGTTCTAGAGTTATGTTGGTTAACTCTTTACCTTCTGTTGAAAGTGAGATTATAAGTAGCCAAGTACTCCGTGTTTACAGTATTGAGGTAACTCTAATTTATGAATATGTCTATTGGATTTAGTTGAGTATTTTTTGAGCGTTCATGTGTCTAGGTTGGTTTGTTATATATGGTGCATGTTGGATTAACTGTCGTTGGGATATCGGAAGCACGAATACGGGACTGGCAGAATGTAGATGTTAAATTATTCATGTAGAAACGTGATTTGTGACATTAATATACTAATATAATCAGACACATTTTTAGATCGCATGAATACAATCTTTGTTAAGTACACTTTGTTAGCACGAGTGGTTGAGTAAATAGCATTACAAACTTAATTTTTCTTCTAAAATAATTGACAACCAGACTGATTATACTCGTGTGATAAGTCATTAGAGAATTAAGGATTTATTGTTCATGGTAGGTCCAACTAAAGATCATAGATCCGTGTCCAAAAGACCTCAAACAGGGTTAAATAGATCAAGGAAGCATATATAGTTTTTTTATAAATTACGAAGTGAATTAGTAGTGAAACCCGAACTTTGAACACATTCATCACTCATCTGTTTTGCTACCAAAGCAATCATTCAATCATCTTGAATTTTATTGTTTAGTTTAGATTTACATTTTAGTTCATTTGTTAGCTTAATCTTGCATTCATATTCTCATCCATTGGATAGCTTTTTCACTTGCAAATCAAAGGTGGTAAAATCTTGGTAACCATCATTATCTCTGCATCTAAGTGATTCTAGAAATTAACCCACAGCTTCCTATGGAATCGATACTTTGTACGTAATTATAAGTTTTATTTTTATTATTACTTGATCGTGCACCTAGGAACACGTAGGCATATCATTCATTACATACAAATCATAAATACTACACACTTTCCAACGGTACACTCTTAGCATTATAAATAATAAATAATAAATTAAAATAAAAGGTACAAAGCCAAATTCGCTTTCTAACAATTATTTTGAAATAGCAATACAAAAGTAGAGCAACAAAATTGTCGCCACTTAATTTAAAATTTCTTTTAACTTTTAATCCAAGATTTTTAAAAAAATCTGGCAACACAATACCACTGAAACAAAACTAGCCAAATACAAGGGGATTGGTTGCAAGAAAATGAGCTTTCTCATGCAATAAGCTATGCATCGAAAAATTTCATTGCATAGATGGAAGTGAGCTCCAAAACAAGTCTCTGCAACGAAAAATTCCCTTGGAGAGAAAAAATGCATGGAAAATTTTCGCTGCTAAAAGTTTATGCAAAGGAATTTTCCTTTGCGGTGGGTTCCACTACAAGGGAAAATTCCCTTGCATAATGTTTATAAAAAACATATATATATATATATATATATATATATATATTCAAAAAGTAAAGTTGCTGCCTGTAACACTCTCTCTCTATTTTTTTTTAACTTCACTGTCTCTCCATTCTCTCTCCAGCGTGGTCCACACAATATGTTATGCAAGGGATTTTTCCCTTGCAGTGGGCATTACGATTAAAGATGTGCCTTTGACCGAGATATATAGGCTAGGTCGATACGGTAAAAATAAGAAAACTAGAAAAGAAGAGTGGGTAAATGATAAGACAGAGGCAGACTGGGTAAGCAATTTTTTTATATGGTGAATATATTTTACAAGTTAGACATTTATTTAATCTCGATTTATTTTGTGACTTTTGTTTGTTTAATTTTTTTCCAGCATAAATTTTGAGAGAGCTCCGGACTACACATGAGCCAAACCCAGATGACTGGCCTAAATGGGACTTCGATAGCTGGCTAGCAGCGAGACCTCTAAAGGGTAATAAGGTAATTATGTTTCCTACTTTTCAAGATGGTGATGTTTTAGGGGTTACAACCCACAAGTTTCATAGGGGTAGTGGGGCCTCGAGTAGTGGAGCCAATGCATATCATGAGGAGCAGCTGGCTCGACAGATCAAGTTGGTAAATCGTAGGGCGGACGAGCGCGAGGCACGTCGTCCGCCCGAGGCACGCGTGATGAAGATAATGTGTCATGTATACGAGAAATGGCAGACATCGTTGAGAAGGTCTCATGAGAATGCGGTGCCACAATGGGAGTCCCAAAAGGCCGTTTATGATCACCTGAGGCGACAGGCGACACGAAACGGAGAGGAGCCCCCTGATTTACCCGATACACCTAGGCCAGAGCTGCCAGAGGATCTAGGAATGCCATTCTAATTCGATGATTTACCCAATACACCTAGGTGTCCCTTGAGTCCCGTACGTCGTGTGCATCCCCCCTCCCTCTCTTTAGTTGATACAGCGTACGCAGCCACCTCTTCATCATATTAATGTGCATTACACACATGCTCCTAGCACTCACCGGGAGCCTAGGATATATTACGTGGACACATCACATATCTCGGATCAGGGACAGGCGTACCGACAGGGAGATGAGCGGTTTCCATATCAGCGTGCACATCATGAGCCTTATCCCGAGATGGGCCGATCAAGTTATCAGCTGCAAGATGATGTTCGGTATCACGAGATGGGTAGGTCTAGTTATCAGATGCGAGATAAGAAGCATTATCATGACATGCGTCAGTTGAGTCCTCAGTTATGAGATGATGCACGATATCATGATAAGCGTCATCAGGTGTGAGATGATGTGTAGTATCAGGGTAGGCGACCTCAGTTGCGAGATGATGTGCAGTATCACGACATGCGATGGTCCAGTCTTTCGGTTCGTAATGATGTGCAGTATCAGGATAGGGGTAGGTCGAGTCCTTAGGTGCGGGGAGTGTTGCCGAGTCAGGAGATGGGACGGTTGAGTCCTAAGGCGCGTCGAGTTGTGCCGAGTCAGGAGATAGGACAACCAATTCCTCAGGTGCGAGGAGCGGTGCGGAGTCAGGAGACGGGACGGTCGTGTCCTCAGGTGCGAGGAGTGGTGTCGAGTCAGGAGATGACTATTCCATCATTGACCATGTCCCTCATTTGGTCATCTCTAAAACCCCTATGACTATTTGTAGAGGACTCTGCTTCACCGTGTGAGTATATATTACCCCCCTGAGGTGTTACCTAACTCACCGTGATAATCCCATACCCAATAGTGAGGTACAAACCCCTTTCTATACAAGTGCAATTGAATCAAATCCCTTTTAAAATATTTTTAATTCATAAATTTTGTACAGAGGCAACGAACTCTCCCACGATTCAAATTACTAACTTGCGAGAATGCATAATCGAGAAAGTTGGACACACCAACCTCAAAATGATTGTTCAAGTTCTCGTTTTCGTCTAGCCGATCGTACATCCAGCTCCGATCATGGTTGATATTTGTCATACGTACTATTTACTGACAAAATAACGTAACGATAATTTAATAACCAATTTATTAAATTAATAATATATAACTATTTATTAATACAAATCATAAATTGAAAAAGGTGGATATGAATACCATACATTTGTACGTAGGACTAAAATTGAGATCCAAAGAAATAAAGAAAGCCATTCACTGCGAAATTGAAAGAAAATGTGAGGGTTTGAGAAGAGATTTGAGTGATGATTCAAATGAATGAAATTGAGTGCTTAAAAAGAGGGAGAGTTAGGGTAGTTTTGTAAATAAATACATTAGTTGCATGGAAAATCTTCATTTCAAAATAGCATGCAAGAGAAAATTTCAATGCGAAGAGAACATGGTGGGTAAAATTTCCACGCAATGAGCAACTGAAAGGAAAATATAGCAATTGAAAGGAAAAAATCTCGTAGGAAAGAAGTAAATGAATCAAAAAAACTCAATGCAAAGAGAACTTGGAGGGAAAATATTCCATGCAATGACCAATTGAAAGGAAAATATGGCAATTGCAAGGAAATACTTTGTTGGATAAAGGAAATGAATCAAAGAATTTCAATGCAAATATTTTATGCAAGGGAAAATTTTCAGGCAATGAGCAAATAAAAGGAAAATATAGCACTTGCAAGGAAATATTTCATTGGAAAAGGGAAATGAATCTAAAATATGCAATTCAACACAAACCATTAGGGGTGAAAAATATAATCATCCAATAGTTATAAGCAACCTCGAATTTAATTTTTCTTTCACCAATATTTTAAACATAATAAGTAGGTGTGCTAGCTTTATCAAAACTCGTCATAAATGGAGTAACGAAAGATGTTAAACAAACATTTGGGGTGAAACATAATTATCCAAAAGTTACAAAACAACCTTGAATTCAGTTTTTCTTTCACCAATATTTTAAACATAATAATTAGGTGAACTTTATCGAATTTCATCATAAATGAACGTTAAACAAACATTTGAGGTGAAAAAATTAGTTATTCAAAAGTTACAAAACAACCTTGAATTCAATCATTCTTTCACCATTACTTTTTACACGCTAAGTATGTGTGTTCTTTCAAATTTCATCTTAAATGGAGTAACAAAAGACTGTAAATAAACATTTTGGGTAAAAATATAATTAAGCAAAAGTTACAAAAGAACCTCGAATTCAATCTTTCTTTCACCCATATTCTAAACATAATAAGTAGGTGTGATTTATCAAAGTTCATCATAAATGGACTAACGAAAGACGTTAAACAACCATTTGGGAGGAAAATATAATTATACAAAAGTTACAAAACAAACTCAAATTCAATTTTTCTTTTACCATTACTTTATACACGCTAAGTATGTGAGTCCTTTCAAATATTGTACAAATCGAAGTAAGAAAAGTCATTAAACAAGTGTTATAAGCATAAAATACTATATCTTCTCAACCCTAAATCCTAAACCCTATATACGCTAGATACCATTGTACACTCTATATGTCAAACTTGTATTTTCATATGTAGAAGTCGTAAAACACCTTCAATTCGCATTGTTTTTCAACCATACACTATGTTATTAAAAATAAGTGTTTCACTTCAAATTTTGTAAAAAATGGAGTAACGAAAGACGTATTAAAATATATTTGTGGAGGAAAGTCTAGTTATGCCATAATTGCAAAATAATTCCAAAACAACTCCAATATCCGTTTTTGTTTAACCACTATTTACAATAACTATTAATGAGACATACATTCAAATCTTGTAAAACAAAAGGGGGGGAAAGGACGTTTAAAAACATTTGGGGTAAAAAAAGTAATTACAAAATTTAGTAAATAGGTGGGTTTTTTAAAATAGTTATTTTAATGAAAGGAAATATTTCCATGCATTAACAATGCAAGGAGATATTTTGTAGAAATTAGAGCTTGCTACCAAAAATTTCCATGCAAAAATAATGTTGAAAGGAAAAATTTGGTTGCAAAAGTTTTGCAAGAGAATTATTCATAGCAGGGTTCAATTGCAATAGAATTTTCCCTTGCACAGCTTTCTAGGTAAGGAAAAATTTCCTTGCAAAATTTCTTACTTGTCCTATAAATACTCCACACTCCCCATTCATTTCACATTCACACCACAATTCTCTCTTCCCCTCCTTTCTCCCTCTCCCTCTTCCCTTCTCCAAATTATAAAATTTAAATTTTCAAAGTTTTTTTTTTAAATAAGAGTTTAAGGAGTTTTTATAATACGTATTTAGAGGAATATAATAAAAACGAAAAGTATAAATATATATTTATACATATATGCAAAAATTATTAATATGTATTTATACATATATACGAAAATTATAAATATGTATTTATACATATATACGAAAATAATTTAATATTTTTATTGCGTATTTATATATATATATATATATACGAAAATGCTAAAACATTAGTATTTATAATTATAAAATAAATAATAACTAATTAATTAACAATAATAAATTGAATAAATTAAAAATTTGGAATGTGGCGGAATCCCGCCACACTTGTTTTTAAAAAAAATCAGAAATATTTTGTAAGGAAATATCTTCTTGCAAAATATTCTATGCAAGAGAATTTTTCCTTGCAATTATTCTGCAAGGGAAAACTCCCCTGCATAGAATTGCACCACTCATAATTTGTCATGTGGTTGTTTCTGGTGTGGTGGTGAGCAAAGCAATTTCCCTTGCAGGTGAACTTTTATGCAAGGAAAGTTTTCCTTGCTGCTTTTTCTGCAAAGAAAAATTTCTTTACAAAAAATTGCACCACTCAGAAGCTGCCACGCGTCTGCTTCTAGTGCGGTGGTGACCAAAGGCTGCAAGGAAAATTTTCCTTCCAGGCATCCTTTTATGCAAGGAAATTTTCCTTGCAGCTTTTGGAAAAATCCCCTTGCATAGAATTAATTGGTGGAAGGGAAAATTTCCTTGCAAAATATTTTTTGAACAAAATTTTCCCTTTCTTTCTTCTTGCAAGGAGGCCTAATGCAAGAAAATGTTGTATTGAATTATTTCCTTGCATTAGGCCTAATGTATCGAAAATTGGCTCTAATGCACGAAAATTTTTCCTTGCATTAGCCCTGTTTTGTTGTAGTGTACTGTCACATTTTTGTAAGATATTAATTATGATTACTCATATTAATCATTCATAATAATTAATAACACTATATATAATGATGCACATGTAAATCAAGCTTCAAATAAAAACTTATTTATATATGCATACTTAATACAACTATAGAACTTAGAGTAATTATACAAAATCAAACGACTTAGAAAGAAAAGTCATACGAAATATGTGTAACTTAGTTACGAATGTATTAAAAACAAGCTTGAAGAGAAAGAAGAAACTGTTAATATCGACGACTTTGAGTTGGTATTGCCCATATCGACGACTCAGAACAGTCGGACAAAGCACCGGCGGCTTAGGCGTAATTCGAAATGCACATATCTCAAATTCTGAAGCAATTAACATAAATAATTCTCAAGTATCAAGATTTTTTTTTATGACAAATAATATTTATGTTGAATTAAGAGATTCTATAAGAACATGACAAAGAGAACGCAGAACATAAGACAAATCTTAATCAATGAGTCATTGATTATTATCAAAAAAAAAAAAAAAATTGAGTCATTGATGAGCAGCGTAGCGTCAAAGGCAAAGTACCAAGTAGTAGAGCTTGGCCTCAAGCTTTGGTTTTGCTTGTAATATTTTTTGGTGTTTGAAAAGTCCCAATGCCTGATTGATTGTGACATGCCTCTGACTGGACCCACATAAGCCCCCATTGTAAACATAAAACTATTTTCTGGTGCGGTGAAACTTCGAGATAACAACATTTTACACCCCTTACGCTTCTTCTAAATACATAATCTATGTACTATTCCTTTATTTATTTTTGGTAACATATGTACTATTTGAGTAAATATAAGAAATGTTGATAAATTAATTTATAATATACTAATGATTCAATGTTGATAGAGATCCCTTAATTCTATTATAAATGTTTCTGAAGTATAAGGAATTGTTCAATATTTGTGACAAATTCTTGTAATTGCATCAAATTTCAATGTAAATACAACATAACAACAACTACTTAAAAAATGGAAACATAATGAACTATTATTTGTAAATTTTATAGTGAATATTTAACAACTTAAAAATCCTAACTAAAAATGTTTAAAATATTTAGTTACTTAAAATTAAGAGTAATATTAGTTTAGACAACAAAAATACAAAAAATTAAAAGTAATATTACTTTAAACAACCAAAATACTAAAATTTTGTACATATTATTTATAATTTTTATTACACAAAAAAATGTTAAATCTTTATAATATTTGTAATTTTTTTATTAAATCTTTAATAACGTTAAAATTATAACTACTATAAACATAACTATTATAACTATTATAACTATCTCCCACTTACGGTGAGATTCAGTTCGGGAGAAATATTATTAATATAATTAATATGTACAAAATTTTAGCATTTTTGTTGTTTAAAGTAATATTACTGTTAATTTTTAGTATTATTGTTGTCTAAACTAATATTACTCTTAATTTTTAAGTTAATTAAATATGTAAGAACCGTGTCTTTTTTTCTTGGTTTTTTTATAATGTTTATTAGTTTTTGAGAAATAAGTTATTTAGAGTAGGCATATATAATATATTATTTAAACATATATATGTGTTTATTATTTAGTATAAATATAAGTTTATGAATTATTTTAAGATAAAATATTGAAATTATACAATAAATTTTCTAAAGTTTAGATAATATAATAAAATTAAGGGATAAAAGCATCAAGCCCCCTGAACTCTGCACATTTTTGCGACTCGCCCCCTAAACAAATTTAATAAGCGTTTTCCCCCTAAACTATGCACGTCAGTTCGATTTGCTTCTTCGCCGGATTCTGCCGAAAATTCCTCAGAATATTCTATTCTCGTGCGACTCACGTGAGTGTCAGAAGGGCAATTTCGGTATATATTTTGGAGTATAAAGTTTATGGAAATTCCCTCTCAAACTAAGCCTTTATGTATGATTTGCCCCTTAAACTATTTAAACTATTGTTGTGCGATTTACCCTCTGAACTATGTCAACGTACCCCCTGAACTATCGTGATGCGATTTGCCCCCTGAACTATATTTTGGACAGCATCTTGCCAATAAAATAATTTTTTGTAGGCCGAAAGTGAGTTTGAAGCACCTTTTAGGTCATTTTAGTGTGTTTGTGTGTATTGGGTATTAGTGGTTAGAAGACACAAAATACCATTGCTTTTAAAAACCATTACTCTTCTGCATTCATACATTTCAACAACCTAGTTTAGTTTACACCCTCCAAATGCATAAGTACATCCTAAATATTACACCAAAAATGGATGACTTGGAACATCAAAATTGTTCATCAGATTCTGTACATCAATATCATTACATCGATAGTCCTTAATATGAAAAAAAACAAGCTAGTTAATATATGTCAATGAGTTCTTCAGTCCCTGAGCTTGGAAGCTATGGCTTTGTCCAGGGGGTTGCTATTGCTTCTCATGTATCTTTTGGTGGCAGCAACAATATCCTCCTTAGACACGTTTGATGCAGCATGCTTTGGCTCAATACACTTGAGCTACGTATGAGAATACATGACTTAAAATAATGACATAGGTTTCACAATAAACACCAATGAAATGAATGAGTAAGGAGTTTACATTTGCCATTGCCTGTTTAAGTGACTCAATTTCATTCATAACCACCTTCCCCTTAGGGATAGGTTTCTTTTTTCTACTTATTTCTTCAACCAGTCTAGTAACTTTCTTCCTGTTTCTTGGTTGTTTTTGCTCCAAAGCCACTTCTTCCACAACTTTGTCAGCTTTCTTTGAAGCCTTTTGAACTTTTGACACATGTTTAAGTTCCATTCATAAGTAAATGCAGATGAGGTGGATACAATTTTATTACAAACATTATCATCATAAGGACTAGTGTTCTTACCATGACTTCTGGAACCTTTTGCACACCCACACTCATCTTCTACATGTTTGGTGGAGCCCTAGTGTTCTCAATATCCTCAACGGACACTTTTTTTTCCCTTACTATCAGTTTCCCCTTCTCATTTATCCCCAACAATCTAATCACCAATAGCATATAATAAATATATTTTGAAAGTGCAAGCATTCTCTCAATGTTGGGATAACATTGAGATTTTAATGTTAGATTAACATTGGTTGATATAACCTTTTTTACAATCTAGTTTTAATATCTTAATTATTGTTTTGCCTTATTCACTTAACTAACTTAGTTCCACAATTATGATTGTCTTTGATTATTATTCAGGAAACAAACTTACCATAGGTTGATCGTTTAAAGTTTCCATTATGGGAAGTTTCCTTAATTAAGTTAACTGCGCAACTTAAACGAAAGAAGTGTTCGAGTGTAACTAGGAAACATCCAAGTGAGTCCTGATTTGAAGGAGACTTTCCTTAGTTAGTTTACTAACGAAGGAATTATTATTCAAGAAGGACTGCGAGAACTTGGAAGAGGAGTTCAACAAGGAAACTAGCGGAGTTACCAACCGTGTGCAACACACCTTGAAGTCCAAGTAAAGAACCTATATATAGGTGTGAAGTACATCAAGACAAACACGAGACAAGAGCTAATCATTCTGAGATATTTATTTACATGTTGTTGAGTGTTGTCTTGCTTTTGCAAAGTTTGTGAGTTGTTAGATTAGTTCTAGGTTCAGAATTAAGAAAACAATTCTTGTCTGCTTTGTTGAGATCGAGCAATTCGAGAGTGAGGAACTTGAGAGTAGTGAGAAACACCTTTTCTACCTTCGTGGTTATTTTGCCTACGTCTCAGAAGTTAATATTAATATATTCACTTCTTAAATTCTGTGATTATTTATGTTCGATGCACAATTATTTTGGACCGTTGTTAAAGTAACATTGTTAAGTTAACAATGTTAAGTTAACAACGTACAAGTATCAACACGGTCCACAATTTCATATTTGATACCAACAAGACTATTTGACATTATCTATGCAACAACACTAATTATCATTAACTCTACATTACTTGTCTTCTTCATTGGTGATCTTCTGAAGCCAGAACCCAGACCAACATCACTCATTTTCCCCTTTCCTTTAGACTTATCAAAAAGAGGCCCCTGATCATCAATATTACCTCAATTAGGTAATCCGTTTTGGACCATCTTATAAGCACCAAGTAACAAATATAACATTCAGTACATGTACATGAGTGTCATCACCACTTCCAACTGGAGTCTCATCTACATGAGGTTGGTCAAGACCCTGATCCTCTATCTTCCCTTTCCCTTTCTCAATCATGCTTTTTGTAGCCTTCTTTGTTTTTCTTGACATCTTTTGGTCATCAACTCTTTCTCGCTTATCACCTCCTATAGGCTTGTCGTGAAATATAACAGTTGCACTTTAAAAAGGGAAATAATAAATCACAACTTATAAACATCAAGTAATTCAATTAATGAAATAATATAGTCTAGGTTATAGACATATACCGTGTTTTGTTCAGTTGGATTTTTTGGAGGCACATCAACCCCATGCTCCTCTTCTCCTTCAGCATACTTTCTGATGGGGCATGTTCTGACATTGTGGCCCAATTCACCACAAAGTCTACAAGAAATAATAGTCCCCTTCTTAGTAGTCCTATGTGCGATGCCTTCCTTACTTTTTCTTTTCTTTTTCTCTTTGATTTCTAACAATCCTATTTTGTTTTTTAGGACTACCAGGCAACCTTTCAGGCACATGAGGAAGCAATGGTGGGAGGTTTGAATGAGGTCAATCTTCAGGACCAGACATGATGTGCATACAAATTTTGTATGTCTTAAGATAGGTGTATTTTAGGTAACACGGATCCACCCAATCTTTAGGCTCTCTCTCCTTGTACTTTAGTGCACAACATGCATGTGCACATGGAATGCCATTTAGTTGCCATATTTTGCAACTACAAGTTCTTCTCCCCATGTCAACTGTCATATGACCTTATGGACTATTAATTTCAAACTCTTCAAGGCCATTCCAATGGTCCTTGCACTTTGTTGCAGCATCTAACAACTCGGTAATGTTAGGCCCAATTTTCCTGCTCCACTTCTTGGCCATGTCCCTCTTCACATAGAATCTTTTCAATAAAATTAGCTTTATATCCTCCAGCATATCTGTGATGGCTTTAGGCCTTGCTTCTAGGATAAGGGCATTGAAGCTTTCACACATATTATTAAGGAGAACATCACACTTAACATCAGTCCTGAAGTATGCCCTACTCCAATTTGTTGATGGTCTCTTAGCCAACCAAGTATAGGCCTCCAATTTCTTTTTTCTGATCTCCTTAAGGGCAGACTCAAATGCTCTAATTGTGGGGTCCATGACTGCCTTCCAAACCAAGCATTTCAAGGGCAACCCTCTGTGCAGTTGCTTAAAATTTCTATACATGTGCATTACACAGAAAATGTGTGCACAACTAGACATGTACCTCTCAACTGCATCAATCAAGCCCTTCTGCTTGTCTGACATTACAATCCATCCTCCACTACTCTCTTCTTTGATCTGCAGGTCATTCACTAACAACTGCATGAACCAATCCCATTTATCTTTTCTCTCCTTCTCAACCACAGCATATGCAATAGGATACATGATGTTGTTTGCATCTATCCCAACTGCAGTCAATATCCCACCACGCAGTTACTAGAAATGGCACCCATCTAAGCAAATTATTGGCCTACACCCTGCCAAGAAAACCTCTCTTAAGTGACCCCCAACACACATAAGACCTCTTAAATGCGGGCCCTTTATCAGTGCCCACAGTCCTGATCCTCACAGTTTTTTCACTGTCACTCTTCATAATTTCAGCTGCATATCTCCACAACAATGCATAATGCTCTGTCTCTGTATGAATAAACAAGGTCCTCACCATTGCCTTACACCTATACATTTGATACTTTGAGAACTCACACTTTGTTTCAACTCTGAAACTATCCTTCATTGCCTCCACTAGCCACTTCAGATTACCCTTGATCATGTGGTTGTACTTATTGGCAAGCCATATGGATGTGGCATGATAGACTTTGTCCATCGTGTCGCAAGTGCGCTTCCCATTGTAGGTCTTTATCTGTAAGGACCCATAACCATCAATCTCTGAAGCAAACACATGTTATGGGCATCCCTTAATCTTGCACCTCACTCTCTCCCTATTACCATCATTCTTCAAAAACCTAATGTCTCTCTTCACTTTTATTGCATACTCCCTCACATCAGCCCTAAATGTTATTGCATCCTCAAAACACATTTCTAGTTCCTATTTAGGGTTAGACTTATCCATGTTTTTTTTGTTAAAAACTGGATAACCATGGTATGTCAAACGCCCAGATCTCCCACCCATCACTAAATCCCCTTCTTTCCTATTCACTTCCCTTGCAATAATTATACCAACCCAGTGTGCCTTAGTTTCACCAACCTCACCAACATCCTCATTAACCCCTTCATCATCAGTTACATCTTCTCCATCCTCCATTATAACTTCTGACACATCTGAATCAGTGCAACAGACTAGGCATCATCTGACTCAAACTCTTCTTTATTATATATAAATTATCATAATTCTGGTCTTGTGGATTCTCATCTATATCATCAGTTTGTCTTGCTGCATAGTCTTCCTTTCATCAGATGGTGCATATGGTCCAACTTTTGACCCCACACCACTTGGTCCAACTTCATCTTCTCTTTCCATGTGATCAGACCTCCTCCCAACACCACTCAGACCTGCTTCGTCCATGTCAACATCACCCAGTATTCCTCCACAAATAGCAAACACACCCTCAATCCTATCTTTATTCATGTACTTACTCAATGTTGCAGCATCATTATCAGTCATCAAGTAGTCAACTGCATATATCTCATCAACATTCTTGGTTGCCACAGTGTAGGTTGCACTTGACTTAAACCCAATTGCTTCGCCCATCCCCTCCAGCTCAAGCATGCTCATCATGTCTGAATTACACCAGTCAAAATGAAACCTTTTCCCATTGATTTCTAGTCTACCCAATCAGTCATTTTCTCATTGATTTCTAGTCTGCCAAAGTAATGAAACCTTAGTGTGTAGTCTTTGTCTTAGGATCTGCACAATAACAAGAAAAAATTAGGGTTACACTTACATTGTTAAAAAACCAAAGCTTAAGCATGCACTAACTGATAAAAAATTAAATAATCAATTGCATACAATTCATAATCATATAACTCGGCATCTTGACATTACCAATGAATATAATAAAGTTAAAGCAACTTCAAGCAAATATAATATAAAATCACATAACCCTAACATTCATGCTAACATCTGAATTAAAAATTACCACAAACATGCACCTTTAGGCAGGAGAATTGAATATAATCAGTCAGTGGACACATCTACATGAAAGTGATCCACAAACTTTACCAAATACCAACAAAATGCTAAAAAATCTAACTTTACACATTAACATATTCTTGATACACTATCGGGTCCACAAAGTCGTACCAAATCCCAACAATACCTTATAAAATCAAATATGAAATAATCAAATTGGATTGCATCACTTTCGGGACCACAAAGTTCACCAAAACCCCGCAAAACTACAAAAAATGCATACTTTACACAATCATTTTTATTATAACACTAGGGGAATACATAATCGACAAATGCACCAAACACTGAAAACTAGGGTTTATAGAAAAGGGGAAATCGTACCGTAATTAGGCGTGTTCTTCCCCTCCGGTATGAACTCAAAACTGGTCCTCAATTTTCAACTCATTTCAGCAAATTTAAACAAACCCTAATGGTTTGCCCCAAAATCCTAAGAAAATCGGCCGTGAATGTGTGTGTAATTAGCCGAAATTGATTTTTCGAACCGGGGAGGTGTCGATCTTGTGTTGGTTGTTTGTAATTTGGACAAATTTGATGTGATTCGAGAGAGAAATTGGATGAAGAACCGTAATTTGTTTTGCAGAAATTTGGCTAAGTATGGAGTGTAACGCTTCAGTTTATCCCCTCAACTTAGTAGTCAATTGATTTTTTTTTGTTATTAAGTTTATTTGTGGGAAAAAATAAAAACTGAACTGACGAACTACTCACTGACCCTCACGTGAGACACACGAGAATGGAATATTCCGTCGTATTTAGGGTGGAATCAGGCGAAGGGGCAAATCGAACAGACGTGCATAGTTTAGGGGGAAACACTTATTAAATTTGTTTAGGGGGCAAGTAGCAAAAATGTGCAGAGTTCAGGGGCTTGATGCTTTTATCTCTTAATTTTATTTGAGTTAAGAAATATAATTTCTCTTAGTATTTTTATTGTTTAATGTAACATTACTCTTAATTTTAAGTGTTTTATTGTTTAAAGTAATGTTACTCTTAATTTTAAGTTTTTTAAATATTTTTTGTTATAATTTTTAAGTTGTTAAAGATTTAATTTAAAAAATTATAAATAAAATTGTGATATATATCTTATGACAAAAAGTTACATGGAATTTTTAACACTCGTGTGGCGGGATTTTGATGATATGGATGCCACATATGCAAAAAAAAAAAAATTGAGCCTGGCATTTTTAGTAGTGTTTTGAAAAGTTATAGTGCAAACTAACGAGTAAAAAGGTTACAGGGCAAAAAGTAAAGTGAGAAAAGTTACAGGACATTTTTTATAATTCTGCCTAACTGATGATATACACAATAAAAAGAGATAGTAAATAATTTGATGGCTTGTAATAAAGTCATGCCGCTTGGGGTTATTTGAAGATAGTGATTGCTTTACTAGTTTTGTACAAATTAGTCTAGATTACACGTACGTTGATACAATAGAGAATCGGTACACTTATTAATAACGATGCTAATCTAGGCTCCTTAGCTTGAAACTTGACTAGCTTTGTCTAGAACGCCTACAAATTCTGATGTGGGATGAAAGACTGGCACGTCAAATATGGGATGTCGAATATATAAAGATGTTGAGTACATGGGGATGTCGAGTGTCCTAATACGTAGAGTATCAGACACATCGAAGATGGTATGAAAATATGATATGTATAATCTGGGATGGCGAGACGCTAATAGTTATAGGCCTCGAAAAGCGAGGACCGACTTCGCATTTCTCAGGTATCTCGAGCATTGGAGCATGTCGAGTTCAGATACTCGACATGTTTGAGGGTATGTCGAGCTTAAATACTCAACATGTTAGGAATAATTAGGCTTATCACTGGGTCGACCCTACGTATTGGGCCGACATAATATCCCATTTCATTTATCCTCGTGTATGTATTCGCGACTGATTATGAGCCCAAAATTTAACCCAAATGACCACGTATTATGAGCTGCGACCATAACTTTCTGGTGAATGGTCGAATGTTAGGCATGACGTTGGCTGCAAGGATGGTAGGGCACTGGCAGGGCGCTGGCCGCATGAAGGACTGGGCGCTAGGCAAGGTGAGCACAAACTTTGGCTTGGAGCATTGGGTTGAAAGGCTATCCCTCATGCAAATGGGATGATATTTGAGGTCCTTGAAGGTGTTGGCTTCATCTCTACAAGGTTTGAGGGCAAACACACGAGCAATTTGGGAGATGGTGAGGCAGTCTGTGTAACGCCCCAAAAATTAGGAGGAAAATAATTTTATACTTTAGTCCTTTAACTTTTGAAAATTTCTATTTTGACCATAAATGTTTAGAAAAATTTGCATTTGAGCCCCTAAACTTAAAAGTGAGACTTTTATTATATTAACAATTATCTAATCCTAATACATATATTTCAATTTCAAATATTTACCAAATTGATTGAATTACCTAGAAATATTACATAAGTAAATATGTATGTAACAAAGAAAAATCTACTAATACCTATTTGAATTTTAATTATAAATAATTGAGGGACTTGATATGCAATTAACCAATTGATGAAGTAAGCCATGACATCTTTTTGATGACGTAAGCCATGACATCCTTAAGAGCATGATTAAAATACTTTTTGTGATTTATTATAAAATAATCTAAGTGGGACCTTAATTAAAAGTATTTTAACATGATTTTTTGCCTATAAATAGTAGGCTTTCTTCCATCAATTTTCATACCCAAAATCATTTCGGTTTTTCCTTTTTCCTTCCTATGAATGACTAAGTTAGTGAGTCTACTTTCAGGGAAAATTCATCATAAGTTCTTATTTCATCATTTTCTACCCGAAAATACCCCAAAACTTTTATTGTGCAAAAATTATCCATTCGGCCCTGCACCTCAGAAAAATCATAACTAATTGTACAAAACCCTTTTTGATTAATGATAATGACTGAATACTCGTCATGATGTCCTCTAACTTTCATATGAAGAATTGTTTTTCAAATAATGTGATTTAGAAGGTCGAAATTCCTAAACCGTAGTCTGCTGTCTGAAAATCCGAAAATAGGTTCTATGTTTTCAAGAACTATTTAGCGTATCAAACCTCTAGATTTTCCTTCTCATTCGGGTACACATTTTCCTAGTGATGTTAGGGATCAGTCGCCATAAAAATATTTGGAAACAAAGTTTATTTGGATATCCGATCAAAGGGTTGATGACCTAATCAACGCCATCAAGGTTCTCCGTACGAGTTAAGGTGAAGTTCCATTTCTGCTTTGTTCTAACCCCGTTTGGCATCCGGCTTTGAGGAACCTTGACAGAAAAGTCAGTACTCCATTATCAAACCTCGAAAAACCTATATTTCATCATATTTCGGTTTTTTATGTCTCATCTCATAACATTATTTTCTTACTCGTCCTTAAATCATATTGATTCATAATTATGGTAATTTTCTGATATAATCTCATATGTTGATTCTTGAATTGTGCAAAGAGTAACGAACTGTGTTGGGGACATGTAGGTCAAAGAGTAACGAATATTATTCAATTTACTAGCTTATTTGTTTATCTGTTATACCCATTAGGACACCTTTTGGGAGTTGGGCCTAGGAATTGAGTTGAGTTACTGTTGGGCAGTAAAGACTGTCGGTTTAAGTAATTTCTCTTGATACCCATATATCTAGGCGCTGCTGGCAGTCAGGAGTTGGATGTAACCTGCATGCTGGATTGACATGTACTCGATCATGTCTCTTGAATATTTGCGAGATCGCTCCTCGTCGGGAGGTATAAGGTAGAATAGTAGAAGTCATAAGGCTGAATTTGTTTATTGTTAAGCACAAGTTCATTAACTATTCTATGAAAATCCCAGTACCATTGCTACATCAAATTGTCTAGTTGAATTGTTTCTACCGGTAAGATCACTCCCCAAATGTATCCAGTAGGTCACAGTTAATTCTTGCATGACCAGTTTTTTTATATGAATCTCACTAAGTCATTAAAGACTTATTCCTCGTTTCTTCTGTCCATTCCTCAGGATAAAATCAACATGGGAGCATGGACCAAGTGAATAATTGTTCAAACGTGCATTTTGGAATATTCGTGTTTTGTCACTAGTGCATAACCATTAAAATAGTCACATTATTTGTAATACCAAGACTTCTGTTGTATAAATCAAAATATAACTTATAAAACGTGTATGGTTTTGATCATGAACAAGTGAGACCCATTCCTATGAGTTGCGCTTTAGTCTAGATTGGGTAAAGTGGTTGGCCACCGCTGAACCAACTCGGATTGGAGCATGGCTCGTGGGGCGCGGTCGTCACAGTATGGTATCAGAGCCATTGGTTAAAATATTTTGACAAGCATTAATCACTCAAAGATGTTTCACCAAAATATTCATATAGGTTAAAACATATATTCTTACATCAAACACTGATCAACATAAAAGAGTTACAATCGGAGTATCGTATCTACCTCTAAAGCACGTTTCTTACCACGACTACTGTCACTACTTGTCTGCCATTGAATTTGTGACAAAATATGATCTACTTTTGGTACCTATGCTTTAAGTTTGTCAATTAATTCATTTGCAGTATATGCAAAGATGAAAATTTCACGAGTCGTCGGCTTCATAAACTCCTGCTTCATGCAATGATCGAGAAAAGACAACAATCCTTCATAGAAACCATTGACATTGTAGAGCCCTGTATGTTTTTTATTCATGTTTAACTGTTCCCATGAGGCTATGCAGAAAATCTCTCCCAGTGTTCCTAACCCCCCGTGTAATGCAATAAAAGCATCAGAATTATACAAAATATTAGCTATTTTTTCATGCATGCTAGGTACTATAACTTTCTCCCATAAGATTGTACCATCAGAATTCATGTCAGCTAAGGCTTTTGGTATGATCCCTAACACACTACCTTTATCTGAAAATGCACTAGTCGCAACACACCCCATTAACCCTAAACTTTCTCCCTCATACACCAACTTAATCTTTCTCGCAGCCAATATATTTCCCAAACTACTTTTCACCTCCAGAAACTCTCGATCTTTTCCTGTACTAGACCCACAAAAGACACAAATGGATTTTATTTCTCGAGTTGAAGATTTTTCTATCTCAATTTTTTTTCTCTGATAATGTGGTATGTGTCAATATGTGATATTCGATATCATAAAACCGCTATTTATAAGGAAACATAGTAGGCGTACCGAGGAAGCTTTTGAAACAATAATAATAAATGGCGTCTCCAACAATCTATCTTTTATGAATAGCTTCCCCTATAATCCATCTTTGATGATATGACATTTACCAATCTAAGAAAACGCATTCATATCGTTGTACCCCATCATCTATTATTTGTGCCTATTAAAAATAATATATATATATATATATATATCTGTGTGTGTGTGTGTGTGTATGTGTGTGTATAGATAAGACCGTCTAAGTTTTATTTGTACTGAAAAACTAAATATTTGCATAATTCTTAAAAGGAAAATAAGTGCATGCACTTATAAGGAAAAGTTATGTTACCTTATTTTCCTCCTATGTTTTGTCTAAGTATCCAGATTTATTCATTTGAATACAAAATTCTCAAAATAATAATAATATCAGAAATAATAATAAATCACAAAACTTCTATGTTATGTTACAATTAAATTACTCGTGTTCTTTGTGGTAGTTATTTTTTAAATAAATAAAATATTAATTAGCATGATTTGTAAAAAAAAAACATTGGATTAAAAGTTTTGGTACTCAAAATTTTAAGAATATTAAAGATTTTTCTAATTACTCTATATTATGCTCGTTAGTTAAAACTTTTTTTGAAACTAACATATCTTTCACAAACAAGTCACATACTTCTAATCTTAATTTTCGTCCCAATCAACATACCATTAAAAAAAATCCTCCAAACGGTTATAAACGGCTATAATGGTCATATTTCCTTCTACAAATACATCATTTTTATGCTACAAAACATACACCTCTCTTCATCTAACTTCTATCTCCTGAAAATGGATCATAAAGTAATTCTTGTTGTAATTTTTCTTTATTTTTATTTTTATTTTTCTTCAAAATAATGAAGAAACATCATTTGAATTTGCTATTGTATTTTTAGGATTCGCAATACCTTTCCTATTTCTTGCTCTTGGTATGAGTTTACTACTATTATGTAAGTTCAATTGAAATATTGCATCTTGGATAATAATACATTTATTTGAGTAGTCTTCTTTTACCTATATAGTTGTTATAATGTGTGAATCGTCAAAAACTTGAATTGCATAATTATATTAAGCTAATAAAAAAAACTACTAAACTCTCGGTTATTATTAGACAAGAATCATAAGATTTTAATTTTATTCTTCCCAGAAAATGGGTTTACGACTTCCTATGGTGTTAAGTGTTAGTCCTTAAGGATAAAATTAATTGAAATAGCGGTTAGAAATACTTCTCTTTTGGGATACGTTAGTCTTGTTCGAAAAAAAAGGATGAAATTTTAGGTATCAATTACAAAGAGATATTCACTTTGGAATATAGATTGACTATCCGATCTAGTTAACGGATATAAGTTTGTTAAATTTAAATAGTGGATACTATACTGACAATTTGAAGGTGAAATGTAAATTTGAGACATAGGGAATGGATTAAAACCTTAAGCGAATAATTATCTATGTGATTTTGAGATTCTTAGATATTCACACGTTCAGAGTGGACTGATAATCTTTTAGAAGAGACATTATAAATTTGAGTTAGAGGCGAGTCAAGTTATGGATATGTTCATTGTCAAGTATTAATTCAATTAAAGATATGAGAATTCTTGAAGCAATGGTTAAATAGAAAATTGATAATTTGAGGTGGAATTTCCAATAAGTTTGAGAAGACGGAAATATATATGGAATAAGTTTATTGGATTTTCATAAGTTCTAATAATTTGAGATTACATAAATTAGAAAGACCGGAAAGTTTTTATGCTGCAGGTTTATCACGACGGATCACTAATTAAAAGAAATCCGATGAAAAAAAAAAGAGGTGAAATCGTAATACTTTATCTTAGAAACAATTCATGTAAGAATCTGAGGACGAGATTCCTTTAGGGGGGAGGGGGGGGGGGGGGAATGTAACGCCCCAAAAATAAGGAAGAAAATAAATGTATACTTTAGTCCTTGAACTTTTGAAAATTTCCATTGATGACCATAAGTGTTTAGAAAAATTTGCATTTGAGCCCCTTAACTTAAAAGTTTGTCTTTTATTATATTTACAGGTGTCTAATCCTCAAAAATATATTTTAATTTCAAATATTTACCAAGTTGATTGAATTACCTAGAAAATTACATAAGTAAATATGTATGTAACAAAGAAATCTAATTATACCTATTTGAATTTTAATTATAAATAATTGAGGGACTTGATATACAATTAACCAATTAATGAAGTAAGACATGACATATTTTTGATGAGGTAAGCCATGACATCCTTAAGAGCATGTATTTTTTGTGATTTAATATTAAATAATCAAAGTGGGAACTTAATTAAAAGTATTTTAACATGATTGTTTGCCTATAAATAATAGGCTTTCTTCCAACAATTTTCACACCCAAAATCATTTCGGTTTTTTCTTCTTTCTTCCTATGAATCTCTAACTTAGTGAGTCTGATTTCAGGGAAAATTATTCCTAAGTTCTTATTTCATCATTTTCTACCCGAAAATACCCCAAACAATTTATTGCGCTAAAATTATCTATTCGGCCCTGCACCTTAGAAAAATCATAACTAGTTGGAAAAAAATCCTTTTTGATCAAGGCCAATGGCCGAATACTCCTCATGAAGAAATGTTTTTCAAATAATGTGATTTAGAAGGCCAAAATTCCTAAACCGTAGACTGCTTTCTGAAAATACGAAAATAGGTTCTATGTTTTCAAGAACTATTTAGCATATCAAACCTTTGGATTTTACTTCCCATTCGGGGTACACATGTTCCTAGTGATGTTAGTGATCAATTGACACAAAAAATATTTGGAAACAAAGTTCAATTGGATATCCGATCAAAGGGTTGACGAACTAATCAACGCCATCAAAGTCGAGTTAATGTGAGGTTCCATTTCTGATTTGTTCTAGCCCCGTTTGGCATCCGGCTCTAAGGAACTTGGATAGAAAAGTCACTACTCTATTACCAAACCTCGAACAACCTATATTTCATCATATTTTTGTTTTTTTATGTCTCATCTCATAACATTATTTTCTTACTCGTCCTTAAATCATATCCAATCATTTATTAATCATATTGATTCATAATAATGGTAATTCTCTGATATAATCTCATATGTTGGTTCTTGAACTGTGTAAAGAGCAACGAACTGTGTTTGAGATATGTAGCTCAAAGAGCAACGATTATCCGGTTTACTAGCTTATTTGTTTATCTGTTATACCCATTGGGACGCCTTTGGAAAGTTGGGCCAAGGAATTGAGTTGAGTTACTGTCGAGCAGTAAACACTGTAGGTTTAAGTAATTTCTCTTGATACCCATCTATCTAGGCGCCGCTAGCAGTCAGGAGTTGGCTGTAACCCGCGTGCTAGATCAACATGTACTCGAGCATGTCTCTTGATTGTTTGCTAGGTCGTTCCTCGTTGGGAGGTATAAGGTAGAATAGTAGAAGTCATAAGGCTAGATTTGTTTATTGTTAAGCACAAGTTCATTAACGATTCTATGAAAAATCCAGTACCACATCAAATTCTCTAGTTGAATTGTTTATACCGGTAAGATCACTCCCCAAATGTAACGAGTAGGTAACAGTTAATTCTTGCATTACCAGTTCTTTTATATGAATCTCACTAAGTCATTAAAGACTTATTCTTCGTTTCTTCTGTCCAATCCTGAGGATAAAATCAACATGGCAACGTGGACCAAGTGAATTATTGTTCAAGCGAGCATTTTGGAATATTTGTGTTTTGTCACTAGTGCATAACCGTTAAAATAATCTCATTATTTGTAATACCATGACTTCTGTTGTATATATCAAAATATAATTTATAATACGTGTATTATTTTGATCCGGATTAAGTGAGACCCCTTCCTATGAGTTGAGCTTTAGTTTGGATTGGGTAAAGTGGCTGGCCACCACTGAACCAACTCGGATCGGAGCATGGCTCGTGGGGCGTGGTCGCCAAAGTCTGTTAGGGTGCTCGAGTTTCGGCTTAGTGCAAGGATCTAAAAGACTTCTTATCATGAAAATTTGATTGTTGGTAGGAAGGTTCTAGGACATATGGGTATGATGTCCATGAAGTTTGAGGATATTTGCACTAACCATTTTAGAGTCGACACGGAGGTCCTTGGTGACACGTGGAGCAAGGTTGGGTGCATTTTAGCAGAAGGACTTCCTAAAGTCAAAATGAGATGATTCTCGGTTGGAACGTCCTAAGAAATACAATAATTATGTCCATGAAGTTTGGGAGAAAACGATGTTCAAATGAAGGAGTTAGACAACAGTAGGCGTTGTTAGTGATGGGTGAGTGTCTACTCATGGCCCTGTTGCATATTTGGGTTGAACACTATTAAGAAAGACATCATTGGTGAGCATACATCGAGTCTCCACTGTACTAAATAGCAATATAAAGTAATAAATGAGAAATCTTGTGGGACCTTCTATGAACCAAGAGTCAGCTTAGGGCATTGTGAAGAGCGAGTCTAAGTCATCGAACAGTTTGGAAGCTCAAAGGGCGGTGCGTTGCATGGGGGCTCGCATTGGTTACTCCATTGGCCATGGTGGCTTGGTTGTGCAAGGATACCGCTATGTGGTGCGGTTTTGACAGTTGGTACCACAGCCCTGATATCGTTCCTTCAGAAAGTATTTCGGCACAAGAGTGTGTGTTTATTGAAGATGTTGTGCATCTTCTTTGAACACCGATACCGCTGAAATCAGGAGAAGAGGAAACTCACTTTGAAGAGAGTGGATTTGATCCTATGACTAAGACAAACCATCTTTAAGATAGTGTATGCTATTAGTAGTGTATACTTAAAGATAGTTCATATGTATGCGCATAATTTATATAAGTTAATACAAAATAAGAGTGTTTAAGAAGTAAATAACACAAATATATAATCGTGTTTCAATTAATTAAATTATTAGCATATTTACAAATTGCCTTAAAGCATACACTATTATTACCATGCCTTAAAATTACATCGAGGAGTGGACAGGGTTGTCAACATGTGTGAGGAGCCATGGTGTTGGCATGACCAAGTTGGAGATTTGGAGTCGAGTTAATGAGATAAGCTACTAGTCGTGGGGACTACATGGTAGAATTTTGTAAACGAGATGAGAATCAAAGGTATATTCTTACGGAATACACATCATATTGGAGTCGAATTGATGGTACTGGAAGTAGTGTTAGTCTTGTTTTGCACTGATGGTGGCTAGGGTTGTGAGGTAAGTGCCATTGGATTTGGGCATGGACTTGAGATTTCTAGCGAGGGAACGACTTTGCATTGAAGCAAAGTAATGTTGACTTTGTTATTGGACCAGGTGTCACCAAAAAGTGAGGGAATGACACTAGATATGTCAAGTAGGGGGCTTGTTGTCATGTTGGAGAATCACTATAATCGGGTGAATGATGGTGGATATTTCAAGAGATGCATCAGGAGGATAGATATCGGGCTAGAATGTCATGCTGCTGATGAGTAGTAACAGTGGATATCCAAAGTTGGGATGAGGTGTGCTCGTGCGGAGCATACATTGAGTTGAGTTGAGCTTTGGATTTTTTAAGGTGCCTTGTACTAGAGATATATAGCTATGTCTTGTGCAAATGGCACTTGTTATTAAGGGATTCTTTGGCAAAATATAGGATTGGGCATAGAGCCCTGGAATAAGGTATGTTGTCCGGAGAACAACACATATGAGTGGGGCAGAGAGTGTTGTTAGGTTTTCGCCGCGCACCTACTATGCGACTTGAGTTGAACCAAGGCGATAAAAGTCTGGCTGAGCTATGGTCGACGTGTCACATCGTCCATTGGTTGATGTGGTCTCTTCTATGCCAGGTCGACTTTGGTCGATGTTGTCTATATATAGTTCCCTTCTATCTTCTCCTCATTTCTCCCAACTCCAAATAGAGAATTTTTGCAGTTTTTTCTTTTGAAGTAGGTTTTTTTTTTTGCAAAATTCGTCTCTCATGCATGGCAAGCGTGTAGTGTTTTAATAATGAATTCAATGAGTGAGCTTAGCTTAAGTGTTCGCAAGTGCATGGTCAATTAATAACAAAATGGAAGTAATGTTACGTGTTCGCAACTGCACGGTTAAGTAATAATAAAATTTAAGTAATATTAAGTCACAAGTATTAAATCCCACGAGGACTATGATTAAACTGTTGTATTAAGTTATCGTTCTATCACTTTAGGTAATTAATGAATTGAATAGTTGGGTAAAATGATTAAATAACGACTAACTAAATTACTACCAACAGACTAAACTGAATTTTATTTGATTTGAGTTGTGTTATAAACTAAATTACTAATAACAACTAAATAAATTACTAACAAATAGCTTTGAAGTTCGGGTTCACTTGTTCATACTTATGCTATGATTTAATCTATTGATGCATATGTTCATGGCTATCTTCAAAGCCACAAGGGGACATGGTCCATTATTGTTATCCACACTCCCATGTTTAACTATCCCACATAACGTTCTTTGTAACGACGCCATTGATCAACTATAACTACTAATCAATCTCATGTTGATCAGGCATCAAAAGGAACTGGGAAAAAAATCAAATAAACATAAGGGAAAAAAGCAGACGACCCCCTTAGCTTTCGGTCGTTTTGCACTTTGCCCCCTAGATTTGATTTTTAGCACTTTGCCCCCCAACCTTGTATTCCGTCAAACGTTACCCCCCGACGTAGCATGACCATTAAAAAAGCGAATATTCTGTCAAAAACGAATATTCCGTGAAAAATGCCGAAATCTGGGGGGCAAAGTGTCAAAATCTAACAAAATATTTGTTTTTTTGACGAAATATTCCCATGGAGGGGTAACGTTTGATGGAATACAAAGCTGGGGGGCAAAGTGCTAAAACTCAAAGCTAGGGGCAAAATGCAAAATGGCCAAAAGGTTAGGCGGTGATATGTTTTTTTCCCATGCAATCTACTGAAATGAAAGCATAAGTCTTCACATTGTTTCAGATCCAACTAAACATCATGAACATATGAAATAAATCTATAAGATGGAGAAGAATTACCATGTTGAATGAATTTTTAAGGTAGTTGTGTATTCGTACGACCCAAATCTTCTGAGTTACTTCACTTGCTAATGATAGAGAAGAATTAGCTTGTTGAATGAATCTCTAGGATAGAGAAGTGTCTTTGCTTCTACCCATGTTGAAACATTCCACCGCGACAAGAACATATTGATTCCCATGAGACATAGGGAGTGGTCCCATAAAACCAATGCCCCAAACATCAAAGAATTCAATATTGAAAATACTTCTTAAGGACATAGCATGTCTACGTGAAATATTTTCAGTTCTTTGACATCTATCATAATGAACTACAAAGTAATGTGCATCTTTATAAATATTAGGCTAATAAAAACCACGTTGAAACACCTTGGCGGCGGTTCTTTGTCCTCAAAAGTGACCTCCAACTTCTCCTCCATGATTTTTTTCTAAAATATCTAGTATTTTCTCTTGTTTACTCTTGTGATACACATGTTCTTATAATACCATGAAAGCAATAACAAAACAAATATGGGTTGTGTTAATATTAATACTTCAAATCATGACAAGATTTTTTCTTAGCTTGATATGGAATATTAGGGGGAAGAATCTTATATTCATAGTAATTTTCAAAGTCATCGAACTATGGAGCTTTCGTCTTCTGAATAGCATAAAGTTGTTCATCTGGAAAAGTCTCCTCAATTGGGTGCGGACCTAGGGCGCGACCTAATGCTTTCCCATAGGTGGTTCTGCGGCAGCAAAATTGGATGTTTCTTCCGCCAGAATGGTGGAGAGCGTGGGTGTGTCTCAGTAACGTCGCGGTGTCATGAGTGTGCTTGACACACCTTCCAAAAAATCCAAGAATTCAGCACATGGTTCAAAATCTAGGGCTTTAGCAAAGAAGGTGCGGAGCACAGTGAAATATTTGAATGAAATAAGGGGGAGTTTGTGAGATTCAGGGTGGAAGCTTCCCACTTGGAGGTGGAGATCTGGTGTGCCATAATTACGACACCACCAAAAATACGCGGTGATCTTTGGAATAACTCTAAGTATAGGGGTGAAAGGGGTGAAAAGCATTTTCCTCCGATCTGATTAGACAACCAAGATGTCAAATCAACATGACCCTCAGGTCAAGACCATTGACCTCGAGAAAACGGCATGCTAAGGGAAATCACCCGGCATATAGTCCACGTGGACAAGCGAAAGGGCACGACCATGTAATACGAGTCGCGAGGGTCAAGCCGATGCCTCACGTTACGCGATGCCCGACCATGTTGGTTAAATCGATGTGACCCCGACGTGTCAATCCAACGTGCCAGTTACGCGATGCCCAACCACGTTGGTTAAATCGATGTGACCCCGATGTGTCAATCCAACGTGCCACTTGGCACGTTGAACAAGACCGATGTACCCCGACATATTGGTCCAAACTGACTTCCTCTGGAACATTGGTCAATGCTGATGTGCCACGTGGCATGTTCATCAAATCAATGGGCCACGATGCACATTGGTTAGGCTCAACGTGCCATGTGCCACGTCAACTGCTAGGCCGCCCAAACTCTACTTCGGTGCGGCGTGGTTGCTCCGATCATATGGTGCACCCACTTCTTTTTCACATCTCTAGTGTGTGTGGGCATGAACACCCATGTCTTCCTATATTTCCTATAAATACCCCCTCGCTTCTTCATTTAGCGGGGTGGGACACTTGAGGGGTGTCTCACTTGGAAGCTTGGATGCTCTAGCTTCTCTCTAGAATTCTATTGAGAGAAAGCACATCAATCGATTCCACGTTAATTGATCCCATGTCAATCAATTTCACACCAATTGATTTCACGTCAATCAGTTCCACATTAATCGATTCCATGTCAATCAATTCCACATCAATCAATTCCACGTCAACCGGTTCCACGTCAACCAAAAGTATGTAAGCACAAATACTTAAAGTATTTTCTCCTCTACTTTTCCATAGACATTCATATATCAACACTTGGGCTAAAGTACGAGAACTTTGACCCGGGATTTGACCACTTTGTGGTGTAAATCTCCCATGGTCCAAAACCGAGCCTTTGGGGCTCAATGAAATGCTACGCCATTAGGCTGTCTGAATGAACTCCAAACATGATTCACCCAATATGGGTTAATACTACGGCCTCCTGTGCCTCGACTATAAGACGAACATCCTCTGGGATAGTCCAAATCGAGCCTTAGGGCCAAACCTATGCATACACCTCCCGAGCTAGCTTAACAACAATTAAGAT
Source organism: Linaria vulgaris (assembly GCA_948329865.1). Classification (NCBI taxonomy): domain Eukaryota; kingdom Viridiplantae; phylum Streptophyta; class Magnoliopsida; order Lamiales; family Plantaginaceae; genus Linaria; species Linaria vulgaris. Next base: position 52,341,562 of record OX415249.1, on the reverse strand, counting down.
CCTCCACGGGCAAAGATTAATAATGAACTACGTACGGTTTGATCCTTTCTTCTAAGAGAGATAATTAGGCAGCTTGACTCTGCGTTGAGCCCAGTCGCATGAAAGCAACACCCGTATCCTCCATTAGCATATGTTACTTACTTATATAATTGTTTACTTCTAACCATACTCTCTTTAGTGTAGGTTTCCATCAAACCAAAAGCTCTTCTTGTGTTGCCTATAAAGGGAAAGAGAGTCTAGTGGGGAGGTAGTCTCGAGACTAGCAAAAACAACCCGCCCCAAAGGCGTCGTCTGTGGGAAACCACTAGACGCACTATCTAAAAGGCATCGCAGTTGCAAAACAAAGACAACCGACTACTTTCCGGAACAACTCTCTGACTAAGTCCAACATGGCATTGCAATTAGAAACACAACAACAACAGCCACAAGTGACTAATCAACAAGCTTCACCGCCAGTGACTACTAATGTGCAGACCGAAAATAATGCTTCAACAAATGCGCCACCACTTCCTCCCGAGCAGTTTGATCAACTGATGAGTATGGTTAGGCAACACATGACCACAAATCCGGTACCCCCACCTCCATTTGTTTTGCAAATCTATGTCATACTGGCAACCACTCCCAATGTTCAAATCCTAGGGGACACACACGTGAAAGGAGAACGACAACCACTGTATTACCCTCTGGGAATTGCAGTCATCCTCGTGGCAGGAGAAATCAACCCTCGACGTCATCATCCTATTATGATGCATCAACTATGTGGACTAGATCACGCGATGACCGTGTATATGAGAGACAAGGGCAACTGCACACCGAAAGGCCAGAACCTTTGCTCCAAGAAAGAAGAGAAGGAGATCCCGCCAGAATCACTCTTCCCGACCTCACTTTAAGGACTCTTCAGGCAGTCAATGAATTCGTCGATGAGGCTTCTTCACTCTCACCAGATATGTAGCGAATAGTGTTAGGTCGAGGCCGAGAAATCTCAAAGATGCCAACCTACGATGGTAAAGGGGACCCTAGTGCTCACTTATATCTCATAGATAGAATGCTCAACTTGGGAGGATACTCGAAAGGCATACAAGCACGATTGTTCGCTATCATTCACATTGATGTAGCTCAAGACTAGTTTTCAAGGATTCCATCGCTTTTAATAATACTTACAATTAGCTCAGAACAATGTTCAAGTCACAGTTTACTACGTAGAAGCGGACACAGTTTACATAAGAATACTTGAAGACTATCATACAAGCCAACGATGAATAAACCAGAGACTATATCAAACGGTTCAATACCGAGATATTGCAAGTTGAAATGCCCATCGCAAAGAGCGTTGCAAACATTTTATTCAACACCTTGAGAAATAGATTGCTAGCCAACGTGCTTTTACGGCAGAAACCGCAGACCATTGAACAAATCAACTTGATCGCTCAATGCGATATGGAAATTGAGGAGCACAACATGATGAGAAATGTCTGAAGTGACAACACTCAATCCAAGAAAAATGACTCATGTCATAACGATAAAAATGGAAAAAGTGGTACAAAACGTATTCCTCCAAGAAAAAAACTCCAATTACCACCACCATGAGCAACATCTACAATGTCGCCAAAAATCAAAATCTTCTCAACACTTCAAGAAAGATACGAGAAATGGAGAAAACACGCAAGTCAAAGTTTTATTGCAAGTATCACGAGCAATACGGCCATGACACCTCAAAATATCATGCACTATATGCAGAGATAGAATGATTGATAAAGGAAGGTTGCCTGGCAGAATATGTCAAAGGATACAAATTACCCGACAATTGGGAACAAGCGAGCTACTTCCAATTCTGACTCACCCTCTCCAACCGAGAGAGGACAGAAGAACATCGTCCTGGTCATAAGGGATGATATTGACAACATGCCCGTTAAGGGAGTTATTAATATGATTGCAGGTACCACCATTAAAGAATGAGCGAGACAGAATCTTCATAAACAAATAACTATTCTAAAGTCAGATGCTACTATAGCACGTGCCAAACTCTAGGAGTTATGTGTAGTACAACATTGGAAATCCCTAGTCTTTGAATGTTACAAGGAAGATGGACCAAGTCATCTCCACGAGTTCACTTTCAAAGTGAGACTAGGCGTCGATGAGCTCAAACAAGAGGAGTATGAATTCTATAGTTCAATATTCTTCACAAAGAAAGAAGTCATTGAGAATGTCGTACAAGTTGTCGTGTGGTTCCTAAAGCAAGAGGGCTACATGATTGCCAGAATCCATATCCCGAATGACCTTGCTATGATCTCTGGCCCAACGGGTAGAGACTCAAACAAGGCATGCAAGAGGATTACACGCAATCTGGCGCAAGATGATAATCAACGTTTATCTCACACGATCTCCACGATAGAAATAATTGAGGATACATCATTCGTGACTGCTCCAAAGAGAAGGACTCGTAACTTAAAGTACCTCGTCATGCACACACCATTCGCTTACAATAAAATCATCGGCCGCCCAGAGCTCAACGATTTCAAGGCAATGGTATCAACATATCATCAAAAGATGAAATTTTCCCACCAAATGTGGTGTAGGCAAAGTCCACGGTGACTATAAAGATGCTTGGACATGCTATCTGACATCACTTCAAGCATATTTGGCCTTGGAAGTCAACATGATCAGCATGCTCGACGATAAGGAAAAATGCTAGCACCGTAAGAGGCGTCATACAGCAATACTCGAGACAACATCATGGAAACATAAGTATCGACAGAGTTGGAGGATAAGAGACTCCATAAAATCAGGCAACAACTGGCAAGTATGACTAGAGTCAAACCTCTAGGCGAATTGAAAGATATATGTCTGTCTCCGACCAATTAAACAAAGATATCTCGCATTGACACTGGCATGTCTGAGGATGTGGAATGGAAGCTTATCCAATGTCTCTGTGACAACATGGATATCATTGCCTGGACTGATATCGATTTCAAAGGTATTAATCCTCAAATTGTTGTACACAGGTTAAATGTCGATCCACATGCAAAAGTTGACAAACAAAAGGAATAGAACTTTAGCAAAGAGAAAAACGTTGCAGCCAATAGGGAAGTAAACGTGAAATTGGTCGCACGCCACATCTACGAAGTATGCTTCTCGGACTGGCTTGAACAAGTATTGTCCTAGGGATCCATTCCCCCTTCCATGGATCGGTTTGCTAGTCGACTCTACCGCAGGATGCGCACTCTTAAGCATGATGGATGCTCATAGTAGATTTCATCAAATACTGATGATAGTGTACGACACGAGCAAAACTGCATTTGTCACGGACAGATGAGTATTCTCCTACAAAGTCAAGCCATTTGGCCTAAAAAATGTTGGATTTCAACAATTGGTAGCCAAAATGTTTTACAACCACATCGACAAAACCATGGAGGTCTATGTTGACGACATGCTTGTTAAAAGTATCAAAGCTGAAGATCATGTTGATCATCTCACAACTGCCTTCTTGATTACGAGTAATACGACATGAAATTAAATCCAAAAAATGCACCTTCGGAGTCAATGGAGGAAAATTACTTGGCTACATGGTCAACCAAAGAGGGAGTGAAGCCAATCCAGAAAAAATAAAAGTTATAGTAGAGCTTCCTTCACCAAAAAGCATGTGAGATGTGCAATGCCTCATGGGTCGTATGACAACTTTAGGAAGGTTCATCTCAACTGCGACAGAGAAAAGATTGTCATTCTTCAAAGTCCTTAAGAAGAATCAGAACTTTGAATGGACCAAAGAATGTAAAAAAGCTTTTATGCAACTCAAGCACTGTCTCGCCTCTCCACCGTTGTTAGCAAAACTGGTCAAAGGAGAAACTTTGAATCTCTACCTAGCGGTATCCAAGAATCCTGTTAGCTCAAATTTTTAGTACACATGGAAGGCATAATCCATCAACCAATCTACTACGTCTCCAAAGTGTTTCAGGCTGCTGAAAACAACAACATTGAGATCGAGAAATTTGCGTTAGCTATCATAGTTACGCCAAGAAAACTGCATCCTTACATCCAATCACACCCCATTGTGGTGTTGACAGCAAACCACTCAAGCAAGTGTTTTTGAAGCCTGAGACATCCGGAGGGTTATTTAAATGGGCCACAGAACTTGGCGAATACGGTAGTAAATACTGCCCAGAACAGCTATCAAAGCACAATTCCTCGTCGACTTCATCGTAGAAACCCTCAAAATGGTGCAAGTTTTGGAAGCACAAGTTGTTACCTTCAAAATGGTAGAAGCCCTATGGGCATTACATGTCACTGTTTCAGATACAAACAAAGGCGGATGAGTAAGTGTTTACCTAAGATCTTTTGACGCCTGAGAATTCGAGTACGCGATTAGTCTAAACTTCGTCGTAACTAACAACAAGGCAGAATATGAAGCTATCCTCGCTAGTATCTCAATGGCAAGCTCATTAGGAGTCAAGCGACTTGTAGTTTTCATAGATTCGCGACTTGTGGAAAATCACTTTAACGGCTCATACGAGTCCAAGGAGGACACTATGATCCTCTACTTCAACAAACTCAAAGATATTGTGAAATCTTTTACTATTTTTACATTGTGTCTGGACCCTAGAAGTGAGAACATCAAGGCCGATGTGCTTTAGAAGTTCGCCACTTCAACAGAGGTCTACACTAAAAGAAGAATCGTCTTACTAGCGGCAGAGGAATCTAAAATAGGCAAGAATCGATATCTAAGAACTCTTAAAAGAGTCGATCATGCCATGCCAATTGTATAAGAACCTTCTTGGAAGGATGAAATCTATACGTACCTCAATGAGGGAAAGCTTCCGAGCAACTCTGTGTAGGTACAAAGACTAAAATACAACGTGCATCGTTTTGCCATCTTCAATGATAAGCTTTACAAAAGATCATTCGAAGGACCACTTCTACGGTGCCTATCACCTCGAGAAGCAGAAATTGAGCTAAATGAGATACACAGTGTAGCTTGCGGAAAACATACATGAGGGCGCTTCTTGGCTCAAAAGGTACTATGCCAAGGCTATTATTGGTCAACCTTGCGTAAAGATGCAATGAATCTTGTCAGAAGCTGCAAAAGTTGTCACTTCTTCACCCATCAATCATGCACAACTTTTTACTTTGATGCAAGAATCATGCCCATTTGACAAATGAGGTATCTATATAGACAGACCCTTTCGACACGCAAATGGAAAAAGAGATTTCTTGTTGTTGGAGTCGAGTACTTCACTAAATGGGCCGAAGTTCAAGCATTGTCCTCCATCACGGATCGTAACATCATTAAATTCATTGGTCCATAGATCATATGTCATTTTGGAATACCGCGAGTACTCATATCTGATAATGGCACACAATTCGCTGGACAGAACGTCCGAGCATAGTGCAAAGACTTGAGTATCACTCAGTACTGCACGATAATCTACCATCCACAAGCCAATGATCAAGTAGAAAATACGAACAAGACCCTTGTGGAGTACCTTAAGAACAGAACGCATGAACTCAAGGAGTCTTGGGTGGAATCTTTGTCTGGGATACTGTTGGCCAACCGCACAACCTCAAGGACTACTACCAGCCAAACATCGTTCTTACCACACATAAGCAGTCATTTCTGTAGAAATCGTCATGCCAACACAATGCATACTCACTTACAACCAAGAAGAAGCCGCAAGAATGCGCTTCGAGGACTTGGAATTTATTGGCTCTACTCGAGACGAGGCATACGAGCGTAATCAATCTTATAAGACAATGATGGCTAAGTCTTATGACAAAAGGGTCCGTTTCAGACAGTTCCATGTGGGGGACTTAGTCCTGAGAAAAATCGAGACTCACAAGCGTGTTGGCAAACTCCAACCACATTGGAAAGGGCCTTATAAGGTCACTTGAGCTAGCTGTAAAGGCTACTACTACCTACAGGAAATGGAACATCGCGATCTACCATGTCCTTGGAATGTCCAGAACCTTTGGAAATTCTATTCCTAACAACGGCATTCAAAATTCTCCGTAGCTTATTGTAGTTTTTACCATTCTCATGAATAAAATGTTGTAACAAACCAAATGAACTACAAAGACTTTATTCTCAAGTTTAATTGGGATACGTAGGCAACTTGGTCAAAAGCCAAGTGTAGTCTAAAAATAAATAAAAATCTTATCTTGTGTGTCTTTGCTATGAACAGGTCTCGCGCACACGCTTCAACTTACTCTTCCGTAAGATAAGAAAGAGTAGCACAACGCTGCCCAAGAGCCCAAACCATTTTTCAAGGAAACAATGAAGGAGTAGCACCCCGCTGGGCTACCTTCACATTCAACTTGATGCAAACGCCCAACCCGTTCTTCAAGGAAAAAAAAGAAGAACTAGCACCCCATAGCTGGGCTACCACCCTACCACTAAGACTTCATATTTTGAAGCAATAAACGTAAATACTGTGCAAGGTGAAAGTTTTTGTTGCAATTTACACTTATACTATGCACATGTGTAAAAACCGATCCTAAGGACAACTTCAATGGGATTTCCAAAAAATGATCCGATCTGAGGATCGGGTGAAAATCGATCAAATCTGCAACTCATGTGCATAAGATCGGGTGAAAATCGATCAAATGATCCGATCTGAGGATCGGATCGAATATTTGATCCGACTTTTGATTTTTGCCTTAGGATCGAACCCCCATTTGATTCGATCCTCGATTTTAGAGGCTGAGAATCGGATCGGATCGAATACTCATCTTATTTTTTAAAAATAAATAAATATATAATAGTATATATAATATTATATTTTTATATATAAAGTTAAGCCTATTAATGCTACTAAGATATTTCTATATATAATGTTAATATTATATTTTTATATATACACATACCTAACATCTTTTTCTTGGTCCATTTGAAGGCCACGTTTCTATCTTTAAGAAACATATACAATTGTAAATTTGTAACACATTTCTCTCACCATATGAAAGTGAATTTTGTAATTCAGTAACTCTGTTTGAATATTGTGGATGGTCCCAATGATATTAAATTAAATAAAAAAAAGGGATCGAAATCGAATCGAATCGGATCGAAATCGAATGATTGTGGATCGAATCGGATCGTTTTAAATTGATTCGATTTCGATCCTTATTTCTCCAGGATCGAAATCGTCTTTTAGCCTCGATTCGATCCAATTCGATCCGATCCGATCCAAATGCACACCCCTAAATCCGGTAGAGTGCGAATCTGATGAGATGTCAATGGGAATGTTCGTAGTATGTGTGGCTGTATGTTTCATTCATGCATAATATACCTCCAGTGTACCAATACCGTGCGCTCCGATAGCTCCAAGCCACTATTAGGGGTGAGATCTCCCTCGCTAGAGCCACCCCATCCTCAACAATTGCAGGTGTGATCTCCTCAACTGCAGCATCCCCTAACGCCTCATCTTGAGCGCTCGAATCAATGTTATAAAGACAATGGTTGTGTCGACTCCTCATACTGCTAAAAGCATCTAGACTATTTGGGACAAGATCATTGTTGGAATTATCCTCAGGATCGGGCGCCATATAATCCTCATCCAACAAAGAAATATCTGGCAGGGTCAAAAGTCGAGCCCATTTTCCTTATAGTACATGATGTCGCTCATACATTCCTTGTATCCTTTACCATTATCAATAACAGCACGCTCACATGCAATATGCTTCCATGTGCCAGATGCCAGGAACTCGCCAACCACTTTGACCTTTCGATCACTATCCAATGGTTGTTATTCATATAAATCCAAATACAAATCAATGTCTTCAAATGAGACAACAACAAGTAAAGGATAGATAGTCGAATAAGAGTTCTCTTAAAGGGAAGCACTTACCGCTGACTGTCCTTCCCGAAAAGCTTCAGCTTGTGTCTTCTTGGCCGCCTCTAGCTCGCGCTCTAGTCTTCGGATAGTAGCATCGCGGTCTTCAATGGAACTTCCAATGATGCCATTTCTAGCTTGCACCTCAGAAAGGCAACTCTTGCATCTCTCAGAAAACTCCAAGGTTGCGTTAATAGCTTTCTTCAGCTTTTGAAGATTGATTGTCACGTCCTTTAGGTGCCTAGCCTTGGCAAAATACCCCCCAGCTCTTTCACGGTTGATCCTTTGAAGGCTAGCAACACAAATTCTTTTATTTTGCAATAGCTTATCATGACTCAACTTGTTGAGTTCCAACTCGTCGATCTTGTTTAGGAGAACACGTTGATCTAAGGTTGTATGTCCAATATAGTGATCTAAGTGAGTACACAACATGGTGACAACACCTACAAGATACTATTAAAAAAGTGAATACAAGACTTATCGCTACAGTTGACTGGCTTAGTGAACGATGCAATCCCTCATGATCATCGACCACAGATAGAAATTATGCGTCCCTGTGCAAGGGATGCATCCCTTCCACCCTCTGCAAAGAGTAGCAATCGGTGACCGACTCATCAAAGCTCACACCAGTGCTCATAAACACCCTATCACTAGAACTAAAGGAAATATGGACCTAGCTATAGGTAGTGCGGCAATGATAAGGGTCTCTCCTCCTCCTCTTGGGAACCTCTGGTGGAATACCACTGGGATGTAAACTCGCTAGCTTGGCCCGTGCATCTTCTACTGCCCACTCAGCCAATATTGCAGATCAGTACCAAGAGAAGTACAACTCAATATCACGGCGAGGCTCACTTAGGGAACTAACTCCACTTTCTGGCTCAGCCAGAGATCTAGGTGGTAATCCTTCTATCTCCCTAGCTCTAAGGCCTCATCATCAACAGTAATGGCTGAGGTGGATCTGCAATAGGAGGGAGAACTATCTCCTCATCTCTTAGGGGAAAACTACCAAGTGGACTCCGATCCCTAACAGGAGTGCTCCTAACCTTCACGAGAACATCCCTCATCTCCTCGTCCGAGGTAATAGAGGTTCCACGTCCACTGCGGCCTCCTCTACCTCTACCACCAGAAGGCACCAAACCAGCAGCTAGTCGGTTTCGTGTAGAAGTCTTGCGCTTCATCCTGAATCTATCTCTCACCGTGTCAACTGCAAACAACAAAGAGAGACCAGATTAGAACACAATACCAAGAATGCTAAATACAACTATGTAGGCATGAAAAGGTAATTGTAAGGCACATAGATGCAAAAATAAAAAATTATACTCAAAACCTCAGCCCCATGTACTCAACAGGCGAAACACAACTGGCTCTCAGTATATCTGGATAACTCATGGCTGGATAATATAAGGGATTGACCTAAAGCGCCGCCAACCTTTCCATCCTACCCTCTCCGTCGCTAGTCCTCTCAGGCCAATTATCAATGTCGGCCCAATCCAGACTGAAGCAATCAAACTCTCTTGCTTGAAGGTATGCACAATTTGTCCTAGCCAACAACTAATAAAAGCCTGAATAGGTGCCACCCTTTTGCTTGAAGTACATACGAAACTGAAACCCAAAGTCATCCATATTACAATGGAACCCCTTGGCCTTCATCGCCACAGCAAAGCCTACGATGGTTGCGTATCCATTTGGGGTAAACTGTGTAGGGTTTAAACCAATCCTCAATTAATCGTTTTGTTTCCAAAAACATCGATTTAAGACATTTTTAGCTTTGTTTCGTCTTAACTCACCAAAATCTCAAAAAACACAAAATCATACTAAATCAAATAAATATGCACCAATAATTATACAAAAGCGTAAGAAACAAGTACTTAAATCACGCTAAATAAACGCTTATCAAATACCCTCGCACTTATATCGTTGCTCGTCCGCAAGTAACTGAAAACTAAAAACTAGCTCAATTTAAATTAGAACTCAAATCATCAACATGCCAACACTCATGCATAAGGATATATTCTTAGAATACAACATATGGTCAAAATAAGACATTTATGAATTCTAGAGAAGTACACAATAAATCAACCCATTTGTTTTCTTTTTCTTCCCTCATTTGTGCATTTTTTTTATTGGTCATACATTTTAGGCTCTTTTGCATCGTTTTCTTGTGTTTTTATTTGCGCAAGTATCAATCCACCCTATATTTCATTGACTTAGAGACGCTCCCCCACACTTATATTTTCTTGTGGATGTTATTATATGCTCTCTATTATATTCATCATTCTTTTGATTTTCAAGCCTTCTTTATTCTTCTTTTAGGTTCATGCTTTTTGTTTTCACATTCTTTCCTTATCACTCCTTTATTTTCTTTTAGATATAATACATCCATAAAAAGGGTAAGGTTTTGACTCATTTATTTGGCTAAAGAGTAGGTAGATGTGGGTACATAACCAAAAGGCTTACATAGAAAAGGCTTCACTAGGCATTCTGAGGATTATTTTATTTGTAAAGGGTTTTGGGCTAGGAAGGCAAAGGTGATCAAAAAGACGGCCTATTTTGTTTCCTCAACAATTCAAACTCACACTTGTTTCAAATAACAATAGAGTAAATTACTTGAGATACATAATGTATATGCAATTCTCCACTTTCTCATGTATTCATAACAATTATCTCAATATTTTCTATTTAAGCAAAAGTGAATGGTGTATATGAAATAAAACACGCTTTTGACAATATTACGCAAGATGTACTCAATGCACGATTGACTTAACATAAACGTGCATAATCAAGATGAACTTAATGCGATCTAGGGATTGTGCATCAGTTGCGTTAACGTACCAAAGTTACAAATCACATGTATATATAACTAGCTCGACATCTACACTCTAGTGATCCCAGGGTAGTGCATTTGTTGTTCCAGCGAGAGCGATCTATTCAATCTAGACATAGAAGTTCATCAAACACACGTCAACAAAAATAAATAAATATATTCATAAATCATAGATACTCTCTACTTAAAAAAAAGTAGGTTAGCTCCTCATAGTCATGAGTTCAGCAATCAACAAAGAATAGAATAACATAAACAAAGTAAAAGAGATAGAGGAAAGCTTCTCAGATCCGGATGAACTTTGACTATTTTGTTATCTTCTGGACTCCTACGTGCTATCTTCTTCTTTACAAACTCTTGACTCTCAAACAATGACAATACTAAATTAGAATAGAACTTCAATGATGTTTCTCTATGAAGGAAGTTATACGCTTTATAAGGTGTAAAAGTGGTTAAACGCTATAATCGTGTGTGCATTCTGTGTTGGTCGTCCTCTTCTATATGTAGAAACGTCTTGATGCCCTAATTTCACACACAGCGGTAACTTAATCAACATAGAAATATGTTCTTATCCTTAAGATGCGTGACCCGTTGTGTTGCACTGCCATGTCGCACAACTACCAATGCGGCTCGCTGCATTAGCCCCTCGTTGCGCCACTCTCTGTTTCTTTTCTTCTACGTTCTTCTTCTTTTCGTTGTTCGCTCTACCTTTGGCCTCACTGGCACTGTCGTGCAGCTCTGCGCATATCGTGTTACTCCATCCTTGGCTTGGGCCAACTTTTGGGCTTCTTCACATGTGATGATTGAGGTTTGCCTCCTTCGCGTAACATCATAGCCCTTAAGAAGTCTTGTTACTAAAAACATCCATTTTGTGCTCTTTTAGCTTCGTTTCATTGTGACTCAATAAAATCCTAAAAAAACACAAAACAATACTAAAACCAATAAATATGCACTAGAAATTATACAAAAACATAGGTAAATGAGTACTAAAATAACGTTTAAACGCTCATCAAGAGTGCTGAATTAGTCCTCTATAAATAGGAGATTCAGGGGAGCGTGTAACCAATCAAAGGGCGTCTTCTGCTAGTAATAATTGTCAGGGTGGGGTAGCCAATTAAGGAGACTCTTTTCACCAATGAACACCTTTTTCGAGGGCGACCAATGACATATGACTTTGTTGCACCAATGGTTATCTTCCGCGGGAACGGCCAGTTAGGGGGGATCCTTCTGATCTAATAGTTGATCTTCTGCTGGGATGACCAATCAGGCTTGGTCTTCTCCTCATTTATAGCGGGTGGTTGGTGTTAGATCTTTCTTAATTATGCATGTACTACTCTGTTCTTGTAGCTTCTTCTCAATAGTACAAACCCCCACTTACCTGATTTGAAGACAAGTAGGAACACTTATGTGTACATAGGGATTAGCGATATATTTCTTTAAGTAACTGCATAGCGCTTGTTAAACGGATCAGAAACCATTGGAATTTTCATCTGAGTGTGCTTCTCAAAGAAGGATTATATTGAGCATATCTCTAAGGCATAATTTCATGATTACTCCTTAGAAAAGAGGCTAGTTATTTGCGAGGTGGCAATATCAAGAGTGATATGCCCGAGCGTAACCCCCAAGGGTAAATAACTACTTAGTTTAGGGGTGGGGAGTTCTCTGTCGTCATGGAATTGCCCCGTAATGTTTCGGAGTATGACTCAGAGAGGTGTGTCGAGAGGACCTTAGGGGTCATTCTAAGATTAAAATATCAATCGAGCGTTATCCGTGAGGGTGGATAGTTCTCGGGGTGGACCTTTGCGGCTTACTCAAATATAACCTGAGGGAGTGTAATCAAGTGTCACCTAGAGGGGTAGCCCTTTGGGATGCTGCATGTTAGGAGTCGATCGGGTGTAGCTCTATGGGCGTGGCCTAATGCTCTCCCATAAGTGTGGTTGGCAAGCGTGTTCTGAGAAGCTTGTCTCCGACCCTTGATGCCTCGCGTTGTCATTCCGGCCCATCTTTAAGAATGATTAAATAAATTTTGGGATATGCACATCAACATGTATACATGATTAGTTCAACATCTACACTCTTGCGGTACCAGGGTAATACTTTCGTTACTCCAGCGTGAGTTACTGCTAACATGCAACATCTATAACTAATGAATCTAGACACATGAAAGCTCAAATAAATCTCAAATCAAGAAAATAGACATATTCATAAATCAGAGCTACCTCCCTACTCAAACACAGAGTAATTTAGCTATATATACTCTCAAGCTTAACATCAAATAAAAATTAAACAACATAATTGAAGAACAAATATTAAGAAAACCATGGAGATCCGGTGGAATGTTGTTGCTTTCAATCTTCTGGACTTCTTTGCTTTGTCTCGTCCTGACAACTCTTGACTCTTTGACTCTAGACTAAAAACTATGGAAGATTGAGTTTCAAGGTTGTTTCTCTCAAACTCATTTCACACTTTTCTCTCAATCTTTTACAACGTTTGTAGCACTATAAAGTAATGAATATATGACCTAGACCCGTCATCCCTTTATAGATATTTTGTGTTGCCCTTGACAATTTTTCCCTACATCATCCTGCATATAATGTGGGGTCGCGATGCTTGAGGAGCGCGAGTCGCACTACCTTCTATCAATGTAGCGCGGGTTGCTCTACTCCAGTGTATGTCACACGGTTCGTGTGGCTTCCAGCTGTTGTGGGCCAGCTATTGGGCATCTTTCGTGTGATATTATGGTTACATCTTTTATACAGGTGACATTTTGATCAGCTTACGGCGGTTGGGCCTCTTTTCTTGACTATTTCTTCTAATTTGTTACCGTCTTCCTTCTCTCATCCTTGTCAAATTATCGATGGCCTCTATTAATTTTGTTTCTTCTTCTGCCCCTGAGGTGCTCATTGTGGGGAATTTTACTAGTACATCGGCTAGGGCATTTTCTAGGGTGATTGAGATCGACACCATTATGGTGAGGGTTGTTATGCCCATCATTCTCTTACGTCTTTGCATAGGCTGCAAGTCCACAGCACGCGCTCCTCAAGAAGATGAAGAGGGAACGGATACTGACACGGCGGAGGTGGAGGTATCAAAGAGGCAGTCTTGCCCCTTTTCTTAGACCATGAGCACTATCTCTCTAAAGGATTTAAAGAATCTTCTGCTCCGTCACCACTTCGACCTTAGCACTGTTGACATCAGGATTCCAAAGTTAGGGATCGCATCGATGCCCCCCCAGTGGAAGATCGTGAGGGTCCCTCTCCTGCTTAATATCTGACCGTGTAAGAGAATAAAATCTTCTAGGGTCTTTGTCGTTTCTTCCCTTCGTGGTATGTTCAGGTATTTGATTATATTGAGGCATGTTCTAATCAAATGAACGAGAATTCTTATGGAGTTCTGGCTGTGTTGTCAGCTCCTCAGGTTGCCTTGTTCCGCACAGCTGTTTCTCGCAGCTTACCATGTGGGAAGGCGTACCAAGGCCACTCATTCTATCATTTCTTTCCCTCGTGGTAAAGCCAAATTTCTCTGGGGGAAACCTTCCTCGGCTGGGCATGGAAGAGCCATTTTTCTATGTGAAGCCCAAGAGCGGGGACGCATTTGAAGACTGGGGCGTGTATACCCAATGGGGTTCCGAGTAATAGGGGCCTCGTGACCCCCATATCGAGGGATCTAAGTCTCTTTTGGAAGAGTTGCACGAGGGTCCTTTATACGGAGGTTGTTTTGATCTCTCCAAGCTGCGGGATGACCCTATGTTATTCATGTTAGGTGGGTTGCATTGGCATATCACCCTTCATGTCCCTTTGCCTAAGACTTTGCAGCACGACTCATTTTTCCGTATGTTTTCTTATTATTATTTGCTTTTTATTTTCATGATGGTCTTTCGCTCTTATGCAAGTTTTTCCTCTGCGCATGAGAGTAGGTGGTGCGATCTGCCATTTCTAACTGTCGTTTGTATAATTACTTCTTCTATTGAGGGGGCGACGTTTGATTCCCTGACTCTTTCTCTGTTAGACTACTCTGGATACCTCAAACATCTTTCTGTCGAGGCGCCTAGTGCGGCCTTAGCTGCAAAAGAGTAGTTCGCCAATGAGAAGAAGAAGATAAAGGGTTCTTCAAAATCTTCTCATCTCGTTCTTAGAGGGGAAGTTTTCTGAGCCGCTTGGAGATCCTGTCAAAGAAGAAAAATTAATAGTCTAGTTCTCACTTTAAGCTTTTTACGGCGGTTGTCAAAGGTGTGATGAAGAGCGCATCTTCCTCCAAAAAGAGGCCTCCTTCGAGTGCCGCTATCAGAGTTTTGAGTGAGCTAACTTCTCGCCCTTCTTTGTTCTTGGTGTTTAGCTATCTTTGGCTTCTTCTAATTCTTTTCCCCCTTGGCATGATGTCCTCTTTCGTGGCGCGTCTGCGGAAGGATTTAGATAGTGAATGGTCAGCTTCTGTAGGGCTTCGTGAGGATTTGTGTCGGTCTTAGAAAGAGTCCCTTCACAAGTCCAAAGAGGTAGGTTGTCTTCTTCAAGAGGTGCAGGCCACTGCTTCAAAGGCCCAACGATTAACTGCCTCGAAGGTTTTTCTCGAGAAGAATGTGGTTGAGATGCAACCCTCTCATGATGAATTGGTGTTGTCTTTTGAGGCCACCCTTCGTTCTAGAGACGCGGCGAAAGTCGGGCTTCTCCTGTTGCGAGATGAGTATTGTAGTTTGGATCTTTGTTAGACCGAGCTGTCTAAGTCTTCTGAGCCAAAGGTTTAGGAATCGAATGCCCTAACTCTGGATAAGTATAAAGGGTTAGCAGAGCATGAGGAGTTCTTTTCCAAAGCTTTTGTTGCTCACCTCCGAGAGGGTTTCAACTGCACTTCTTATCAGTCGCATAAATGAGGCTTCATCGTGGAGGGTCATAACACTAATTTTCTCGACATATTTTGAGAAATATATGATGACGAAAGCTTTGATGATGGATCTACTTCAGAGGCTTCTCGGGAGGGATAGATGATAGGTGTAGATTATACTATGTTGTACTTAGGCCCCTCCATTTCCCATTTTTTTATGTTTAGCATATGCCTCTTAATGGTATTCTTCTGCCAACACGCTTTCGGCTGGTATGTGATCGCTGACACGCGTTCTATTGGTCTTACGAGCCAGCACGCTTTCGATTAGTCTTTTGCCAATGTTTTTCAATTGGACTTACGAGCCAATGTGCGTTCAATTGGTATTTTGCCAATATGTTTCAATTGAAATTTTCTGCCAACACGCTATCGGCTGGTCATTTGCCAATGTTTTTTTAATTATACTTTATCGCCAACACGCTCTCGGCTGGTCTTTCGTGCCTATCTTGTCCAGTTGGTCTTACCAATTATTGCTCGATCCGCCTACACCTCGCCTGACATTGCCAAAATCTTACGAATCGTTGTCATTTATTCGTCACTCAAAGGCTATGACTTACGAGGTGGTGTTTTTATGAAAGTATTGGGGCTTCTTTTACCTGGCCTTGTCTTAGGCTTTGGCCACTGAAGTAGCTTTTAGCCTTTGACTCAATGGTAAGGACTTAGGATTCAACTCTCCATATTCCTCTTTAATATAGTTTTTTTTACACGGGCTTCTTAAGCACCAATTTTTTCCTCGGGACTGTGGCATCGGTTTTTTTATCTCTGTGGTTGTCTCATATTTCCTCGGGTGAGGATTCATGTTTCGTCAACATCCTCATCCTTGTCCGGAGGATCCTATATGTCTCTGTTCCGTGGTGTTGCATTCGTTGATTTCATGCCCCAAGTCTCCACGCTACTCGCATTATTTTCCATTGTCTCTTCTTTTTGGTTCATTTTGGATTTTGAGGGGTGTTGGACATATGAATACGAGGTTCACTTGAATAACTTGGAGCACCTGGTGTTGAGAGTAACGAGTCGTTGAGATTCTCCAAGTGGCACGTGCGACATTAGGCTTAAGCGGAAGTCGCCCATTCTTCCTTGGGTACCTTGGATTTCTCTAACTCCTTGCAAGGTGGGGAACTTGACTTTGAGGTGTATCGTAGATATGATTCCTTTGAAGGCATGTATGGCGGGTCGTCCACATATGGCGTTATATGGTATGTTTTTTATTTCCTCGATATGGAATGCAAAAGCTTATCTTCGTCGGTAGAGCTCTTTTCCCAAGTCCATAGGGAATGTTATTATCCCTCGTGTGAAGAGAGGAGTTCTCAAAAAATCCCTTGAGTGGCTTATATTTGGGTTCAATTTTGGGACATTTTGAGCCCTAACCCTGGAACATTGTTGGATACATGATATTCGTCGTGCTTCCGGTGTCTATGAGAATGCTTGGTATAAGAATGCCCAGGATCCGTGTGCAAACGACGATCGATTCTATGTGGGATACGTTATTCCTTCTGTGTCCCATGGCCCAAAGTTAATAACTTTTTTTTGCGATATGGCGTGGGGGGGCTTTGAAATATGGTACCCCTACCTGCCTTTTATAGGGTCGGGGTCCTTCGCACTCCTCTATTTTTCGTATAGACATGATTGAGTCTTCTTTGAACCGTGCTCAAGGAATTTTTCTAATGGCATTCTCACAAACGGCACCAAAATGATAACACGAAATTAATTGGGTTGGGTAATTCCCTAATTATCGAAAAGGTGTGGTTCAGAACGCAGCTTTCGTGATTCGTAGAGAGAATGTGTATGAATATGAGAGTTTATATGCGGGAGGATTTTTGGAATACAGAGATCTTACAAGTATGTAAAGAGAGATAACTTGGGTAAATAAAGAGGAATGTATTGCTCGTAGGTTAATATAGAGTACAAGGATGTGATCGCAATCTGAGTTGGTTTACAATGTTGATCTGGCTTTCTATTTGTAGGATCCCGGGTGTACAAGAGGGGTTTGATCCTTTGTCCTCATGAATGGTGAGGATTGACGTCTATAAATATCGCTTTGTGGTAGATGGATCTACTTACAGCAGTTTAATACAGACCGCCCATGAGTTAAAGGAGATCACGCTATGACAACGTCTGATGCTCTTTTATGATACATGTGACCTTTGATCCGAGTAGAAAGTGTCGGTGGCCCTTCGTCCAGGCTATCTTTCTTCTGGTCTTGGGTCATTTTGCGGTTGTGGTCGGTATATTTTACGAGGTCCTTGAGGACAAGGCTCTCCTTGTGGGGGTACTGTGGTCTTTTTCTGAGTCTGGTGTATTTATGTATTAGCATAAATATTTCCACGAATGTTAGATGCCTTTTGCTTCATTCTCTTAAAGTTAAATACCTTAGAACCCATGACATTTTCTATACCCCCTCGAATGTCCATTAAGCTTCTTGAATTTAAAAAGATATCTGCGTGGCCTTATTGCTAAGGGCACTTGATACCCTTTTCCTTGATTATAAAACCCCTACTTGGAGTCAACCTTGAATCTCTTGTATGACGGACTTCATCCCTTAATAAGTCAACGAGTCAAACCCACCAATCCTTCATTCCCCCCCTTGTCAAGAATCTTACATCTCCTACCACTTTCTCTTTGGATGATATTAAGACTAATGAAACTTTTGACAATGGCACTTTCGATGATATACTCAAGATCCAAACCCATTCGAAGTATTTCAGCATCCATCTATGTGGACTCATTCTTTGTTAGAAATTTTTTCTTCAAAAAATACTTATCTTATGGGCCAAGTGACCCATCTTTGGCCTGTTTGTGCCAATGATGCTAAGCTTTTAATATTATTTAGAATTCTAGCTTTCGCAATAGGCATAATGATTATTTTGGGAGGTCTGGCATGATTTCTTACCCACTCGGACTTGTCTTAGTCGCATTATGCCTATTAATAATTTATATATGCCAATATGTAATTTAAAAATTATTTATCATTTTAAATAAATGATCTTGTACTATCCAAGCTTGGCTTTTATCGGGTTGGCACCTTAATTTAGATCCTTTTATAGGAACTTGAAAGAATGCTTACTTTGATTATACGTAATAATGGGATGCTATTAGTCAAGCAAAAACCATTTATTGCCTATTGTGTTTAGAACTCATGTGGTATGATTGAAATCTTTTTATCTATAACCTCATCGGCACATATTCTCACTAGCATGTCCTCTAATAGAACGGGTGTTCATTGGAAGGCTCAAAATGAAACTAAAGTGGTAAAGTAAAACCCTCACCGACCAAAATTGGTGATGCCCCCTCACCCATGCTTAAGGTTATTTGTGACTTTTTCCGTGGTGAGAAAGCCTCGTAAGCTTTTGTGCTTTGGGACTCAAATGACAGGGGGATTCTTTTGTTTCAATTGACTCAAAACTTTGTATGAGCCTTCCTAATTGCGGAAGCTCTTGCACTCCTTCACTAATGCAAATGTCTAAACTCCGCCAAAGCATCTTGACTCATTTTGAAATCGGTTCACCTTGTACTCATCACGTCCATTGTTGATATCCAAAGTGTGCCTCCATGCCCTATTTCTTCTTTTGTCATTGTCTTAGGAGATTTTAGATTTCTTGGCCTAGTTGAAAAGCAACTACATTAATAGAAATGTTAACTTTGTAACCCTTGGCCTTGCTCATTGTCGCCTTTTATGAACTCTTGGATTTCATATTTTACACCCGCATACTTACTAGTATTTTGAGTGATGGTGGTTACTATGTACTAAACTATTGCGATTCGTTTTGTGATTAATAAAATTCACTTTCCTCATTAAAAAAAGTTTTAATACTGATGCCATTTCGAAATGAGCCTAACACAAAACTGAAACCACAAGAAATCCATGACTCGTACGTGGTCTATTTCATGCTGGTCACATGTCTACTGCACCCATTTCCCTTTATTTACAAGATAACCCTTACTTTCTTATTTGCAATTCAATAAGCCTTCTTTTATGAAATTTAAATTTTACCGCATAAATTAAATAGTTTTATTTTAGCGTTCTCTAAAATGGAAATAGTCCATTACGACCATATCAGGCCCAACATGCTTCCGTCCAAATAAATAAACAGTCCGAATTAAAATAGTACCTCTTTTTGACCACACTGCCTTCGGGTTTTCCACCAGGTTTTACAGTCTCCTTGACTAACCACTCGATCGCAACCGATGGTTCTGCAATGACTCCTTCAACGGCAACTAGCACAGCCCTGGTTCGTTTCCTACTCCGGGCGTATGAGATACTACTGTGGTACTGACTGAATATTTAAACGGGGAAACAATGTTCAAGCAATTGCCAGAATTTTATTTATAAAATAGAAACTTATTTATTACAACATCATAACCCTTATAGAGAAGAGTTACTTGTTTAGCTACTCATAGTAGCTATGCTTCCTACGCACATACACTCGTATATAAAACTGAATTGAAAAACTTAATACAAACTAAGCTCAGAATATTTTTCTGATTACAATTTATTTTTAGAGTAAGAAAACAGAGGAGGTCGTCCTTTTTTTCTTCTGCTTCCTTCAACTTGGGTATATATAGAGGCTCATCCGGACTTCATTTCTGGACTTCACTTCTTCTTTATGGATTAATGTGTCATGGCATATGTTTTAATCCACCAGCTCTTCTTTTTCCCGTTGTCAATGGGAATCTGGTCCCTCCATTCTTTATCTTTTAGTGGAGGTGCTCTTCGTCAGCTTCACATGGCCTCTTTTGCTTTGTCAGAAAAGTTTGTCCTTTTTCCAGCACGAGGCATCTTTCCTGGTCTAGTGGAGCCCTCTCTGTCGTATTCCCATTTGTCTTTTTTCACCGGGAATCCTTTGCCAAAAAGTGGTTCCTTCTGCTCAGGGCATTTTGGACAAATGTGATCTTTCCATTTTCCAACATGCATCATGTTACATAATTTCCAACTGGTTTCTGAGGTGGCCGGAATCTTGTTTTTCCACAACTTCTGCCTTATATTTTCGAATATCGTCTCGGCAAAATGGGTAGTGGTACTTGTCATGGTGTTGAGCATGAGTGATCCGTTTTCAGTTTTTTGAAACGTTTTAAACGAATACTTGACTTTGTCCATCTCCGTTAGGCAGACCCAAAGTCCCCAGGCCCTTCTTGTAGTGATATTGTCTTCCGATATCGGAGCAACTAAAAGTTGTCCTTCTGGTGGTGGCTTTATAAAATCTAAGGTTTTCATGTATGGCCTTTGCAGCTTGATGAGATGAAAGCTGGGATAAGAGCCTTTTTCGGTAATTTTTGGAGCTGCTGAGATATATTTTAGTTCCAGAGTTTCTCCTCTTCCGAGTGTATTATTATTCTTCCATGTATCATACACTCCCTTGTAAATCCATTCTGGTAATTTCGAGATTTCCAGAAACCTTGGTAATGTAGTTAAGACTGAGGCTAAACAGCCAAAGTCAAACCACTCTCGTACACTCTCCAGTTTTGCACCTGGTAGAGTCCAAACTCGTGGGTATTTTCCAGACCAATCGGCCAAGGATTTACCTGGGACAAGTCTCATTCTTGTATATAACCTTTCCCATGTTCTTTGATATTCAATCAATGGAGATGGTTTAAGGTTATCATTCTGGATCTTAGACTTTTCCGTTCTTGGTCTAAGATTAAGCTCGTTGACCTTAGCCTCTAATTTTTTAGACTGATTTGATTCTTCAGATGTTTCCATCTTGGAATCTTTCTTGTTTTCAGAATCCTCTTCATAAGGATCTTCTCCTGTGTTTGGGTGAATCTCACTTGAATCCCCTACCTCGATTTTAACATCTTGTGCTCGTAGTTCAGAGACAAGTTTTGACTCTCAGGCATCTTTCATAATGGGGCCATAAAGACTATCCCATAACATGGTACTACAAAGCTTTGTGGCTTTCATCGCAGTCTGGACCTTGTTAAGATCATTTTTCTTGTACATGCCCTAAAGCCTTAGCATTAATCGTAAGGTTATCAATTGTCTTGTTTAGTTCTTCCAGGCTGTCGTTGTGATGCCGCCATCTGGTGAGGATGTTGTTGGCTTCACTTGGCTCCATCTCGTGTTAAGAAATCTGCAAGAACATTTTCGTGAGATTTAATAATTTCAACGTCAAAATCATAATATTGACATTCAGCTTGCCATCTTAAAAGCATGGCTTTCTCGGGTTTACTTTCTATTTTGTTTTTTAAGAAAGCTTTAACACTTGTGTTATCAATTTTTAGGATAAATTTCTTTGCTAGTAGAAACAGGGGCCATTTCTTAAATACGCTGCGAACTGCAAAGAACTCCTTCTCGTTGATATGCCATCTTGCTGCATTATTGTCTGCAAATAATCCGCTGCAATATCTGCATGGGACTTCTCCTGTTGGTTCTATTTTCTTTAGAACGGCTGCCCACCAATGGTCACTAGCATCTGTGTATAGTAGGGGTGGGTCATCGAACCCGAAATTCGGGTACCCTAACCGCCCCGATCGGTTATTACCCGAATTTCGGGTAGAAATACCCTACCCGTACCCGAAAATTCGGGTACCCTAACCGAATAGGGTATTTCGGGTACGGGTTCGGGTAGGGATCTTGGAAAAAATAGGGTACCCGAATACCCGAATAAAAAAATAAATGCTTTTTTTTCCCCTTTCTTTCCTTTTTCTTTCTCTTTCTCTTTCTTTCATTTTTTCACTCAGACTCACTGTCTCTCTCTCACAGTTCACTATTTCTCTTTCATTTTTCACTCATTCTCACATCACTCTCTCTCCGCGCCGCGACTCCGCCTCCGCGCCGCCCGCAAGCTTCCTCTCTCTGCCTCTCAACCGGCGGTACGAAGCTCCCGCTCTCTCTCCCTCTCAACCGACGGCGACGCTCTCTCTCGCCCTCTCAACAACGGCGCCGCCGCGGCAGCGGGGACTCTCCTTCTCCCTCTCAAAATCGAAAACATAGGCTATCATCATATGATCACCACCTGTTATATTTATTTAGTAATTGAAATTCAATTACCCTCAAATCTGACTTTTTCATTCACCACCATGGCCTGCGCATCATCATCGCCACTAATCCCAGCCCTAACCCTCCTCCTCACACTCCCATTCCTCTTCTACTTCATCTCCCTCCCAGAAGAGCTCGACGATCTCTCCCTCTTCCACCGCGCCATCGACATCGAATCCCCCAGCACGCGCCGCCTCCCCAGCACGGGCCGCCTCCCCTCCGCCAAATCTCACCTCTCCACCTCCCTCCGCTGCCCTAAAATCGCATTCATGTTCCTTACAAACTCCGAGCTCCATTTCGCCCCTCTCTATTTCCAGTGGCTTTTTTTGGCCACTAGAAAGTATTCGGGTACCCCAAACCCGAAGTTTGGGGTACCCAAAATATAGGGTACCCGAATCCGATCGGGTACCCCATATTTAGTTAGGGTATTGGGTAGGGGTTTTACCCTACCCGAAAATACGGGTACCCTACCCGAAAAATCGGGTACCCTAACCGAATCTTCGATTACCCACCCCTAGTGTATAGCACCAGATCCTCTTCATCGTTGGGTATCGCAAGTTTGGGCAGATTTTGACACAACTTCTTTAGTTGTTGGACTGCTCCCGTATGTTGTTCTGTCCATTTAAATTATGCGTCTTTTTTTAGCAGAGGACTAAACACTTTCATGTAGCTTGCAAGGTTGTTAATAAACATTCCTGCAAAATTGACTAAACCCAAAAAACTTTGAAGTTGTTTAACCGTTTTGAGATTGTCAGGGCAATCACGTACCTTTTCCACCAAATGTGTTTGGAGTATGATACCTGATTCGTCAATCTCAAGGCCAAGGAATTCAATTTTTCTTGTTAGGATTATAACCTTCTTTTCGGATAGCACCAATCCTTCTTTGTGGCAAACATCTGAGAATATTTCCAGGTGTTTAACATGCTCTTTGACATTCCTTGAGGCGATGAGGATATCATCGACATAAACAAACATGAAGCTGAAGTAGTCTTTGAAAAGATTATCCATCTTCCTTTGATATATTTGTGGTGCATTTGCCAAACCCATTGGCATAACATTCCAGATATAATGTCCCTGCAGTGTAGAGAAAGCCGTATACTTCTTACTTTCTTCCTCCATCCTTATTTGATAAAAGCCCGATTTGCAATCGAACTTTGAGAAGACCTTCGCGTTTTGGACGCAGTTGATAAGGTGTTCTCGGCTCGGTATATAGTATCCATCGAATTCCAAGATTTTGTTGATCCCTTGGTAGTTGATCACCAATCTTGGTTTTCCTCTTTTGATTTCACTATGATTCCTAACTAGGAACCCGGGACTGCTATATGGCGAGATCCCTGGTGAGATTAGCTTAACATCAAGATGCTCCTTAAGAATCTTCTGCATATCCTTTTGATCGTTCTGACTCATCAGGATAGGCTTGTATCTAACAAACTCGTTCTCCTTTCCCTTTTGGACTTTTAAGGATGATGTGAGCTCGTTCTTGTTCCATCATGCCAGAGGATCTTCTTCGTAGTTCCTCCGAATTTTTGCTTTGATGTCTTCTATCAAAATATGTTCTTCGTTAGTGATGTCTATGTGAGGACTTGGTTCCAAGCTGGCTTTCAGGATCTCGATTGTTTCGTTTCTGATCCTTTTGGTTTTCTGGCCACCCAGGCTATCCATCCTAAGCTGCAGGATTGCCTTACCATATTTCCTCTAATCCTTCATTTTTGGGTGTAGAAGTCTTCCTTCATCACCACGCTTGCTGCGGAATTGAATTGGCAGTTTGCGGTAGAACGCCTGCGTTAATCTTTGCACCAAGATGTTATGATCACAAGTGGTTGTGAGAATAAGACGTCTTGTTTCATTATCCTGCGTAAAACGTTTGAACGTTTGCAGGAAATTGTTGCCTAGTAAGATATCTGCTCCGGTATCATGGAAATAGATTGGGGGCGTCTTGACTTTGTACCATGGGGTACCATCTGCTCCTCCAATTAATATTTCTGCTTGTTTTATGCCTCGTTTGAATATGATGATCTTCTTGGAGAAATCGCTGCCTGCAATTGCTGGTAAATCTTCTCCGATTTCTTCGGGGAAAACTCCTGGTTTTGCTGTGCAAATTCCTGCTCCTGAGTCGATATACGTTGCAAAGTATTTGGCTCAATATTTCTCGTATAACATCTCAACCGAGATGTAAATTAAGAATGGACTGGTGGTCATCGGAATCTGTATCTTTTTCCTTCCACTGTGAACTCCATTCCTTCTGGAATCCTTTCCCAAGGTTTGTGATCTTCGAGAAATTCAATCCCAAGAACAAGTTGTTCTGGGATCTTTCCTGCACGTCCGTTGATTATGAAATCAATTCCTCCTAGTTTTAGGTTTCCTTGATATCGTCCAACGAATGGCTGCTTTAGATAATACAATGCGTCGCATGGAAATGTATTATCTTTCTGAGTGGTGTCGAAGATTACCTCGACTTCTCCCCATCCTCTTGGACATTGGAGTTCTCCTTTAGTTGTAAATCGTTTGGGTTCGATTACAACTTAGACAATCGGCTTCTTTCCCCCATGTTAAGCTATGCATTCTGTTTTCATTCAAAGAAATTCTCATTTTGTCGAACCTTTGATTGGTGTTCTGATTGAACACTGGTTGGTCTCGAATGATCATATCCATTTCATGGATATGGGGCAGATCTGAGATCTCCGGTCCGACCACATGGGCAACCTTCTCAAAGATTTATGGTATCTCGACAAACTCATTCCTTCGAAAAAGATCTGAATGATGAGCGTTGGAGAGTGCGTAGGAGATGTTGTATGTGATGGAGTAAGGCCTATTTCCTTCTTTCATCAACTCTTTGTTCTTAAAGTCCTGATGTAGAGTAAGGACTCTGTTGAAATCTCGATCGGCTAGATTGTATGCAATCTTAGGATAAACGAATGTTGTCACCTTTCCAGCAAATAGATTTCCTGAAATTCCTCCAAGACAGGCATCTCGCAGGTTCTGGATTCTTCTATCAAAGATAGCAATCTCAATTGGCGAATTGATACCTTCTTTGAATGTTGCCTTGATCAAGATTCTTATGGCTCCAATATGGATCCATGACATCTTCTGGGCAACCTCTGGATTGAGTCGGCTTAGTTCCTCTTTTATCTCGTTCATAGGAACCAGCTGCATTTCCATCACATTACTCGTCAGCTCCATTGGGATCGCAACTTCTCCCGCTGTAACCTTGTATATGATGTGATGTTTTCTTTACCTGAAACTTAGCTGGGCTAAGGTTCTCTCCATTTTTCCGATAGTGAATCCATCGTAAACTCGCAATTTTGGATCTTCTCGCATAATTCTCATCAAGGCTTTGTGAGAAATGCTGGTTTGTGAGAAGAATCCTGACAAGTCTTTCTGCACCTCTTGACGGAAAATCTCCTTATCTTCAGTTTGATTCTGATTCTGATTCTGAAGACTCATCTTGTCCTTTATCTTCTTCATATATACTTTCGTCTGAAGGAATATCCTCAAACTGGTATACTTGGATGAGGTCCTGAAAGTAGACAGCTTCCTCGAATTCTGGTGTAGCTTCGAACTGTCTAACTCCACTTTTTTGGTTCTCCGGGCAATCCGTTGAGATGTGTCATTTGGCGCCACACGTCCAACAGTTGCAATCTTTGAAACTTTCATTAGCACGTGTATGTGCTCTTGTGAAAGTCCTCATTGTTGGTGGTCTGCTCGTGCTTCCTTGGCTGGCAGACGTTCTTCCACGGCTAGGGCCTGGTCTTTGCCCAAATTTATATCTTCGGGCTTTTTGTTTCGACCAGAATCTCCTTGGTTTCCAGGAAGATTTCTTGGAGAACCTGTTTTTCCTTTGTTCATAGGGGTGACCCTATGTTTCTTCTTCCTGTGTCTTTTTGGTGCGCCAATGACCGTTGGAATGTCATTGTCGTCACAGCAAAGACGGGCTGATTTATTGATTCTTTTCAGCCTCTTGAAATTCTTTTGAATTGTTGTCTTCTGGCACCATTCGCTCAGTTTGACTTTGATAAAAGACATTCTTTGGGCAACTATGTCTACCCCGATAGGTGTATATTCTCGCAGTAACATTTCTCGCCAAGGACTTGGTATTTTGGCAAAAAATAAGGGGATTGCCGTGTCTTCATTCATTCGGCTCTTCCATCTGTACTCGGTGAACAATTTGATGTATAAGTCGATGCTACATATGTCATTTAGCTCTAAGCTATATAGTGGTTGTTCATATCTTCTGCCCTTCTCCTGGTCACCTCCTCCAGTTTGGGGATCAACAAAGTATCCTTCTCCGATGAAGTATATCTTGAATAGTCTCGCCATTCTGTCCACAATGTCATTGAGGGCATCGCCGGATAGAACCCCACCTCTGATTTCGGGGGTAGCATGTTCCCATCCGATCTTGACTGATCCTTCGAGTCTCATTTGTAACATCATAATAAAGCCTTCTTTGTCGAGTTCCAGCGTTGCTGCTGCAATTCTCATTGCCGATGCCCATTCATCGATCAGGGCCTCGCGATTCTTGAAATCCAAGATATTAAGATTGAGCATAAGCCCATACGGGTGTATCGGATCAAGTTGGGATCTCCCGTATGGTGTTCCATGAACATCTGGTCTCCTTGCTCTCGACCTGGCTGGTACAGCTCTGTACATGGATCCTGCCACAAAATCATGTTGGTGCGGCATGGGTTCTTCTCGTATTGGCTCTTCTCGTATAGGCTCTGGATTTGGGATGGAAGATTCGATGCCTTCTGTAACCGTTGACTGTCCCTGGAGAGGATCTTGTCTTGGCACAATTGCACTTTCATAGCCTCGAACGTTTTTGAGGTTCAAGCCCAAAAATGATTCTGCTAGATCGGAAAGATCTTGCAGATTTTTGAAGTTAAACTTGTCAAGCCTGAATCTGGACATGATCTCACGACGTGCTGGGCTTTCCCCGTATCAGAGCTTTCAGCTTCTCGTCTGTGGTCAACTCCTTCTTAACCTCGACTGCTTTACCCTTTTGATGTAATAAGGGTTCCCTTCCGAAAGATGGTGGTAACCATCCTCCTCGTCTCCTTTCGGATGACCTTGGCATGGATTCTAAGTTCTTTATTCTTTGCTGAATATCTTGTAGATTATCCAAGATCTCCTTCTAACGTCTAGACATGGTCTCAAGTTTGTCTTGAAGTTCTTGAAGGAGCTCGGGCATATGGTATTGATGGTTACCATATGTTTGGACTGTTTTCTGAACTTCCCTGAGGTCCTGAGACAGCTTAGAACCATCTGTCTCGAGCTCGTGAAAATTTGGCAAAGCCAGATTACTCATCTATTATTTCTTTCGACAATTAATCTGGTAATCCTTGTAATCTCAGCCGTGAGGCCATTAACAGCTACGAATTTAGCTCTAATGCCAGGAAGATTGTCTGGTCTTTGACTAGCTAGGATTACTAACTTAGTCTTCAAGAGTTGGAGCTTTTGTTCTAGGGTAATACCAGGCATCGTTTAGAGGCTTAGTATTGAACTTTGCTTATTAGCTTTTTTAAGTCTAATTTTTATCAGCTCGACTCTTTCAAGCCTAGCCTTCTTGACGGGGCAAGTTTTTCCCTGTTGTTCTAGGTCCCAACATAGAACCTCATGGTGCTCGATATACGTTTCATGAAACATAAGGCATCTTGTTAAAGCATCTATAAGATACTTAATACTCGTGGTTTTTGGCCCTCTGAAAGAGAACTGAACTGGAAGATACCAAATTTTATCCATAAATGGATTATTCATGTGTTAAAATTACTCTACTCATAAAGGGATGAGCTATAATGAAATAATTTTCCATTTGAAAGAATAAACAAACTGGCTCTGATACCATTTAGTCAGAGTAAAATAAAACACTTCAATGTATAGGGTATAGAATGAAACATTTCAAACTTAGAGGTCTTTAAAAGTAAAAGGTAGAGGATTTTAATGTAAATAAATTCAGTATTTGAACTGGACACGTTACTAGCATTAAACAGAGCCTCGTACGTGAAGTTGGATTAGATTGATGACATAGAAAATCATGGGTGGAGAACAATAACGATGTGAGCTGTATTGGCTTTTTGTATATTATATTATATCAAATCCGTAAAAGAAACATAAAACTCGAGAATCAACTAAGATTTGTACATTAATCTTACTCTAATCCTATATCCTCTAAACTAAGATTCGCATGTAGTTTTCTGTTATTTTGATTCTAAGCGTAGTTTGTAGTTTATTTTCTTCTGACAAAGTGTTACACATACTGTAATCCAACATCACACATTGTGAGATTTCGTGAAATTAGAAGTAAAATTAATACGATTACAACAAATTTAGAAAATGGAATTCCTAATGATATAAATGTTGACCTTTCTGAAGGGATGTTCCGATTCTTCAGCAGATGTTAGACTGAATTAAATAAGATGGACATATGGAAAGTGAAAGTTGCAAGAAATATATGGGAAACTATATAGATAGAAGAAAAGCGGAATAGTATTTAATACAATATATAATTAGACGGAAATGTTAAGAATTTTTCGGCACCTATTGTATTTACTATTTAGTAAGATATAGTTACGTTGTATATACCCCTACTATATATATATATATTTAGATCTAATTTGCTCTCATTTCGGTTGAGTTACAATACACCAAAAATACAGTACAAATAGACCTGAGATAAACCAAACTATACTAGTCTATTACAAGAAATGAACCAGCTTTGTCCGGAACAACTATTACACGTTAATGAGCATGAAAATAACTAAAGTAAGAATGGTCGAATTTGCGAATAATCGAACAGAGAGCAGTTCGATGCTGATATAACTCTCGAACTTGAAACAGTCGAACCCTGGGTGGTTCGATGTTGAAAACTCTCAAATGTGTCTGGTGGGTTGTTAACAATCGAACACTGGAGCTAGACAGTCGAACGAGCTGGTTCAAGCAATGTAGCGTTGATGAACAACAATTAATGCGTGGAGTGAATCTCGAGAAGCGTAGTATTTATAGATCCATAATTATGGAACCCGCTCCGCGAGCAGACAATAATAGTCCCATAAGAGTCGAACTACCTTGGTCGATTCTTTTCTATTTACGCTTTTAACGAGATAGATCGGTTAATTTATTTTTGGGCCATCTAAAATATCCTATAAGAATATGTGACATTAAATATAATAATAGGTGTTAATGATGATGGCCTACTAATAATATTCCTGAGTAGTAGACTAGTAGGTAACAGAATAGTAGTAGCCGTACACGATAATAAATGTATTGATAATCGGATACCAAAAAAAATATGTATTGATAATCCCAATTATAAGTTTGGCAGTGGTTACTAGGGGGTTTTTTTTAATTTTGGTACCCTAATTTGGCACCTTCCCAATATTGGTACCCTAAGTTGTCACCTCTCCAAAATGGTACCTTAAGTTGTCTCCGATCAAAATATTTAATCCCATTGTGCCTATATTTTTGCGTTTTCGCCCCAAAACTTTATACAACTACACTAACACTCTAATATTTTTTAAATAACACATATTTGATCCTCAATTTAAACTCAATTTAAATTATATTTTCAATTTAAACTCAATTTAAATTATGTTTTATATTTTTATTGTAATTATATAAAAACTTATAAATAACTATTTGATAAAAATAATATATATATAATAATAATAAAGCTATATATATAGATAATAATAATAAACATATATATAACTATTTATAAATAATAACTATTTTAACAATATATAAAAAAGCTATATATATAGATAATAATAATAAACATATATATAACTATTTATAAATAATAAGTATTTTAACAATATATAAAAAAATAGAAAAAATTTAAATTAAAAAAAAGTCATCTTCATCCCATACCCACCCCAACCCCCCCCCCCCCCCCCAGCCGCCGTCACAACCCTCCGACCCCCCTACCCCGCCCCCACCAGAATCTCGTCGGCTTCACCACCACAGTAGTGGTGGCCCGCGTCGATTCGACGCCACCACCACTGCAGTGGTGGTCGCGTCGAATCGACGTAACGCCACCACCAGTGGTGGTGGCGTCTAATCAATCGACGCGGGTCACCACTGCAGTGGTGGTGGCGTCGAATCGACGCGGCCACCACTGCAGTGGTGGTGAAGCCGCCGCGATTCTGTACGCGGCGGCGTGGGGGCGGGGTAGGGGGTCGGGGATGGTGGGGGTGGGGGGGGGGGGTCGGGTGGGGTAGGGTTGGGGGGTGGGTTTTTTTTTTTTCCTTTTCAATAATAAAAAAATGATATATCTTAATTTTTAATATATAAAGATATAAAGATATACTTTTTTATTGTTTTTAATATATAATTATATACTTTTTTATATATTTATATATGTTAAGGATTTAAATTTGTTATTATTTTTAATATATCATAAAGCAACCTTCGAAACAATTAAAATAGATATTTTATAAACTTTACATAAAAAAGAAAGAAGATATCTTATAATTTGATTTTTTTTATTTATTTTAATAAAAATATTATGCTGTTTTGGTAATTTAATTTTTTTTGTTATATATTTATTATTTATAAATAGTTATATATATGTTTATTATTATTATCTATATATAGCTTTATTATTATTATATATATTATTTTTACCAAATAGTTATATATAAGTTTTTATATAATTACAATAAAAATTTAAAACATAATTTAAATTGAGTTTAAATTGAAAATATCCCCAAATTATCGCTGGAGGATCAAATATGTGTTATTTAAAAAATATTAGGGTGTTAGTGTAGTTGTATAAAGTTTTGGGGCGAAAACGCAAAAATATAGGCACAGTGGGATTAAATATTTTGATCGGAGACAACTTAAGGTACCATTTTGGAGAGGTGACAACTTAAGGTACCAATATTGGGAAGGTGCCAAATTAGGGTACCAAAATTAAAAAAAACCCGGTTACTAGGGGCCAACTCCAAGTATTCCCATTTGACTCTCTTACATTTGCATTTCACCGCACCCCATTCCAATTCCATTCTTCAGTTCACACTTCACACAGACAACACAACACGCTTCCTTTTCTTCTCTACACCTTTTTGATGCCATTTTTCATCAGTGAATAAAGAACTGATTATTATTATTATTTATTTAATAAAATAGAAATGGGAAAAGCTTCAAAATGGTTCAGAGGTCTTCTGGGGCTAAAAAGGACTGAAAACAGCAGCAGCCCATCTCCGAAAAAGAAATGGATGACTAGTTTGGTCAACATCAAGTCACACCACCACAACCCTCCTCCTACTCCTCCTCCTCCTCCTCCTCACGGCGGCGCTGACAGAAGAGGTGGCGGAGTGAAGATTAACAGTTCAAATCCAACTGAAGAATACTACCACCGTGCAGCTGTTGTGATTCAGTCTCATTTCCGGGCATATTTGGTATTTAACTTATCACTACTACTACTCTTCTTAATTACATAAGTTAATACATATTATATAATATAATGTATGCCTTGTTCTTTTTATCAGTACTATGTATATTACAGATGTAATGATCCCTTGCTGCTCATTTTGGACATCACATTCACAATTTAAGCGTCTTCATATATATATATATATATATATATTCTTGTTCATAGCTTTTATTGTTTTTCCTCTATTTCTGATAATTCTTTACTATCTTCTTCTAACTGTACGTTTTATTGTTTGCATAAATTAATGCTGGCGTAATTGTTTGATGTGCTGTTATTACTATTAATTTATACAATCTATTATTGTTTGGGGATAATTTTGGGTAATTCCTGTTTACATGTTGCATATATATATATATATATATATATATAAAATGTAAATTCTTGTTTGGTGTATGCATGTGTAGGTTACTGTGTGGGCCATGTTAGTCGGGTTTATTTTATCTTTTTATAATGTGGGGATCTGGTCAAATGCTATATAGGATTAATGAAGCCTTTTAGAATTCTACTTGCATAAATCTACTTCACTTGCATTTTAGTTATGGTTGGGGTGGAGTTATCATCTCACTGTTGGAATTTGGAGTCATCTCCATATTCTATTTATTTTCTTAAAATAAGATTTTAGTTGTGGTAGGTTTTGTCCACTTCTGTGGACAGGGTAGCTTTGGGTCGGTGCAAGATTTCTTCCTAAGATTTACTGCACAATTTTCAATCATGAGATATGATGATAATAATAATAATAATAATAATAATAATAGTAGTAGTAGTCTAGTATATTGTGTAAAGCTTTCACACTTCGTTGTTAGCAACCTATTTTGACTTAGTACACTGAATTCAGCTCGTCCCACTTGTCACTTCAATTTTTTCAGTTAAGACGTACGGAGGCGGAGTAGTACTACTAGTCACTAGAACAAGAAAAAATATTCAATTGGAATTATTACTTACTAGCTAATAACTTGACTGCATTTTAGAATTTCATGTTTCTTGAGATATGTACGCATATATATATAAGTTTTTAGTGCTCGATAGCACAATTGTGGATAGAGAAATGTTAGCTGAGTTGGCAATGCCTTATAATTACATATGCTTTTGTGAAGCTTCTTGAGTTACTTTTTCATCACTTTACTAGAGCTGAAAAAGATGAAATGTCCCTATCTTCTATAGAAATCTCAAAAAGTTTTTTAATTAGCGCCAAAATAAATTGTTGATTTTCCAAGAAAAGTGTCGTAGCAGACCCCTTCAATCTTTTTGTTTAACTTAAGAGTTTCGTAACACTATTAATATTTTAGTTATTGTTACCAGTGGATATTCATTTTATCATAATAATTATGACTCTTTTTTTGGTTTATTTTTGATAATTTTGTGAGGAAACTTAAATATTCGATTAACACTATGTAGTCAAGAAGAGCTTTGCGCGCCCTTAAAGCATTGGTGAAGCTTCAAGCGCTCGTTAGAGGTCATCTTATGAGGAAGCGAACTGCAGATGCTCTGAGACAACTTCAGGCACTTGTACGAGCACAAACCAGGGCTCGAGTTGGTCGTGTTTTGCTTTCCGAATCCCCACATTCGAGCATCAAATCCTCCCACTTCAATTATAACGTAAGTAGAACATTCATTTACGGTTTACCCTCCAATTTGAGAAAAGTTACATGCATCAAAGTTGTATATATGGTGGGAAGCTGATGAATCAGTTAGATGGTGGACTGCTCAACCTGCCTCATTTATAGGCACTAATGAAGCTTATGGCATATAAATATGAGATTATTCGTAATGGATGATGAAATTTGCTCTTGTAAACTTGTAG
Organism: Linaria vulgaris; assembly: GCA_948329865.1. Lineage (NCBI taxonomy): Eukaryota > Viridiplantae > Streptophyta > Magnoliopsida > Lamiales > Plantaginaceae > Linaria > Linaria vulgaris. Next base: position 52,307,839 of record OX415249.1, on the reverse strand, counting down.
GGGCCAGCAACTCCGGAGAAATTTGAGAATGTTACTTGCACCAGAGGTGTGAACCACGAGCAGTCGATGATGCTTAAGGTTTGTTTCTTCCGAACCCTTTATTCATTAGTTATATAGTTAGTTACCTGAGTTTGTACAAATGCCTAAACGCATTCATGCTAAGTGTAGAGGAGCGGTTCGAAATCATATGGCAGAGTAAGCAACGAGCCCCAAAAATCACACCTGAATCGCGTTTGGATGGACAGTAGAACCGGTGAAAAATTATGGGAACAAGGATCCTTCACCAGAATTGTTCCCACAGACGATGAACAAAGTGACAAGATTCTCGAAGTAGATAATGGGAAACCGCACGCTGCTCGTAGACGAAGAAACCTCTTCCACTCTTCTCATCTCATCACCGGCTTGGACCAAAATTATCAAACACTTTCCACATCAAAGGACTCCACAGCCCGCCAAACAGTTGTAAGCCCCTCATCTGGAGAAGTTCAATCGTACAGCCCTCTGAAGCTCACACAAGCCACTGTTGAAAGTGCTTTCTGCACTGCCGACAATAGCCCACTATTCTATTCTGCGTCATCCATGGGCTGCAGTTCAAAAAGGGAAGCGTGTACCCCTACAAAAAGCGACGGTACAAGAAGCATTCAAAGTGTTTATTCGGATCATCCAAACTACATGTCTTATACCGAATCATCCAAGGCTAAGGTGAGATCCCTTAGTGCTCCAAAACAAAGACCGCAGTACGAAAGATCAAGCTCGACTAAGCGCTATTCGATTCACGGGTATGGTGACTCTACTAGGTCTACTACTCAAAGGGCTCCTGAATTGCATTCCAACTTTGCAAGTAAAGCTTATCCTGGATCTGGGAGGTTGGATCGGCTTGGGATGCCGGTCAGGGGAGATGTTTCAGGATTTAGTGGTGGTCATTGGCTCAGGTATTAGTGAATAAGTTGGAGTTGAATTAGATTTTCATTTTGATATTTGACTAAAATTCACTAACTAGATGAGCCAGTTAACAGTTTCCTAACCCACAGTGCAGACTTATATATTGTCTGTTGTGTACTCGTTTTAGTAGTTCAAAGTTGGTTTGGATGTTGAGGTGAACTTTATTATGTAGCAAATGAAATGTACCTGCACAAAAATTGACACCATCCATTCATATTCTGGTAGAATTTTTCCTCGTTCAATGTATTAATTCAAGTTTCTATGGTTCTCATCATTTCCTTTTCTTTTCTTTTCTTTTTTGATAAATGATTTCCATCATATTCACATTCTGTCCAACTTCCTACTCTAGTTTAATAATATAATTCAGCTTCCAAACAATATATTTTGTGTATTAATCCATCTGTGGTGATCAATATATGCATATCGTTGAAGCCCACGGTTTTAACACCATAGGTGATTTGACACTAAGGATACTAGTCTAGTAGTCTTCATGAAAAAATAAAAATGAAATAACGAAGGAGACTAGTGAACTGAACATCAATGATGACAGGAATAAAGTCTTAAGCCAACAAAGAGAAAACTAACTAGTCTTAAAGAAAAATTAATGCCAACCGTCGTATACCATACAAGAACTTGTTCAATACGTAATAAAAAAAGAGGCACAAACATTATATTTCATGTACATATATGAGATGGTATATGATTTACTACAGTACAAACAAAAACTATGCACCTCTGAAAAGTATATATGTATATATCTAGTCGAGACTCGAGAGTAATATACATGTAAAGAAGAAATCAGAAAACCGTTGATCAGTTGTTACAGCTCCATCTTGAAGTAGGCACACAATTCAAATAATGACACCAGCTGCATTTATCGTTTGCGTTTTCTCCCTTGAACAGCATCACCAATCCCACCGTGAATCTGCAGAATTTGGACATCATAACACATGAACAATTCTTAGTGTATATAATTCCATGAACCTCTTTTAAAGTTTAAACCCCCTATGTTTTCAGTAGCATATAGCAATACTGACCACAGTAACAGTGGAATTAAGCTTACCCAACAATGAAGAGAATAGCGGCAGAGATGCCGAAAATGTATTGGTAAACTGTGTATTTTGACTTGAGGCGAGTATTGGCCGGGCGGTGCCAGCTTTCCGACCATCCAAACTGGGGCCGAATCAGTAGTATAAATCCTAGGAGAAAACCACTAAGAAATCCTCCAATATGTGCAAAGTTGTCAACATGTGGCAAAATCCCCACAGCCAAGTTAATTGCAATGATCACAATCAGAGTAAATAAAGCCGCAGCCTACATTAATCACAAAATTAGGTTACAAACTAGTGAGTTCCTTAGTGAAATACCAAATAAACAAGCATGTAGATCGAAGACAGTAGACATCAAAAGGTGTTGATCTATGATAAAGGATAATCTTGAACACGGCATAAATGCACCCTGAATATGGAACACACAATCTCGACTTTATTACCGAATCACATACAGAGTGCAACTTAGACCACGACACTTCACCCCTTACCTCTCCTGTACCTAAGTCCCATAAATCAAATATGTTTGCAACCTATGTTAAAAGTTGCAGAGCCAGACTTATACCTACATGGGACTGGATACTTACACCCCAACCTAGTTGACACATCAAGGTGGGAAGAGACGACAAAGTTTAATATGTGCGGAAAACATGCATACTGCTACCTTGTTTGTATAAATAGTCCAGTTGGTAAGCAACTCGGATAACATCCCACCAAGGAGTCCAAATAAAGCACCAGAAGCTCCGACAGAGATACTCCTCTGGATAAATAGACAAGAGAGTATGCTCCCACCAATGCCTGACAACAGGTAAATTGCTCCTACTCGTACTGCAGCATTCACAATCGATGAGATGAGCTAACGTATCTTATAAAACACAATCCAAGAAGAACTCACAAAATAAATGTACAATAAGCCCTTGAGTAACTTTTGAAGTACAACAATATACAAAATACTCACAAACTACATAAAAAGGAAACAGAAATTCTTGAGATTGTGAGTTAACACTTAACACAGACTTGTCTATATACACATATAAGACATGGGATGTTAGATTTGATAAACAACCATGAAAATTTACATTTTTAAAATGCTTACAAAACCCAAATTGCTGCTCTAAGCGAATCCCGACAAACACCAAGCTCAGCATGTTTACAAGTAGATGGATAACACCAGCATGGAGCCAGATACAAGTTACGAGCCTCCATGCTTCTTTCCCGTGCGCTATCTTGTTCCATTCAAGTCCACCAAGTCTTTCCAGTCTGCAAAACAGACAGAAAAAACTTTCTACATGTGTTGCAAATAGGAAAAATGAAATCCTTCGGTTCTCCAAGAGTCACAGACTTTACTAACTTGCCATTTACATCCAGTCGTGTCCTTGCAATATATGTTGATCAAATTGAGCACGTGCTATACATGTTAAGTAAAAAATTATAGTTCCCGCGGACCCCAGACGCCTATGAGACGCTGGTTAAAAGTGCATGATCATGCTATGCAAGAAGCAATCACATCTCGCAGAAAATGAAACGGTAATGTTTTCAGCACAGGCTAAAAATGCTCCTAACTAATACTTCATACAAGAAATTTTAATTAGTATAAAATTTATAAAATGGTGTTTAAAAATTAGATGAAGGTCTCCACAACTAACTAACTTTCTTGATTTAAATACATGATCACTGATGTGTTGATCGGGCAACGATTTGTCAGGAGAGCAAACTTGTCATTCCATAGGGAAGAAATTTAACTAACATGTGAAGCGCATGATCTTAATTATTAGTCCAACAAATTTGAATGAAAAAGTCAAAGTAGACATTATTTATGCAACTACGTACGTACTCTATTAAATTAGGAAATAGAGGTGAAATAGGAAATCCAAGTAAATTCCAGCTCACTGCATGAAATGCGGCTACGTACAGACAGAAATTATATTGTTAAATATCTAAAAAAGAAGACAAACAATTAATTAATTAGTAAAAAATATGAAATGATCAAGGCAAACAACAAGAAAAGTTGACTTGCAGGAACAGAGAAGCAGGCCACAAGAAATACTTGTTAAACTGAAACGCTAATTGGACAGTAAATAGCTAGAGAAATAAAAGAAGGTTTTTTTTTTATTATTATTTATTTACATACGTAGAAGAAGAAGGTCCGAAGAGTGGATTTTCCCTAAGGGGCTGAAAGGAGAGCCTGCCAAGAAACCTGGCCACACAAGTATTATTATTGTTGGAGGAGGGACAATTGTTGACGAACATGATGACAACAAAGATGGCAACATTAGCCACAACAATCATGGGCACCAGCCATGATGTCCACTGGCTGTCTGAATATCCACCACTCATCATGTCATCATATCGATAATTAGACGATGTTGCATTTGCATAGCCACTACTACTCTTGCTCTTGCTTCTGTTCTTTGTTGTTGTGGATGTGCCCCTCTCCATATCTCCATTCCCAGCCATCCTCAACCACACACACACACAAACGCACTACTCTATCTCTCTCTAGTTCTTTGTATGTTATGAATCTATCTATCTATATATACATATATATATATATGTGTGACCACTATCTAATCTAATCTATCCCTCTTGCTCTGTTTGTGAGAGTTAGAGTAGCTTTGGGAGAATGCAAGGATTGATATTGAAAGAGAGAGGTGGGTGGCTTGTATTTGTTTGTTTACACATGCTAATTTAATTATTAATTATTAGTTGGTAACTTGGTATCATCATACATATATATATTAGGGTAATTACATTAAACCCCCCATCGTATGGTCCCTTTTTTAGTCAATCCCTTAACTTTGTTTTGACTCAGTCCACCCCCCATCGTATGCCAAAATCATCACTTCCCCAAGTCAATTTTGTGCACTTTTTCAGGGGTATTTTCGTCAAATGTCAAAAAAAAATTATAATTTTTTTAAAAAAATAAAAAATTTATTAATCGACAAATATTAATTTTCGCCAAAAAAATGTTTTTTTCGACCAATTTTTTTCCCAACAATTTTTTTTTTTCGACAACATTTTTTTTCGGCAAATATTTTTTTTTGACAACTTTGTTTTTCGACAATTTTTTTTATTGACAATTTTTTTTTCGACAATTTTGTTTTTTCGACAAATGTTTTTTTTCGGCAAATTTTTTTTTCGACAATTTGTTTTTTCGAGCAAATTTTTTTTTTTCGAAGAAAAATTGTTGAAAAAAAATATTTGTCGATTAATAAATTTTACATTTTTTAAAAAATAAATATTAAAAATTTTGACATTTGACGAAAATACCCCTGAAAAAAAGTACAAAAAAATGACTTGGGGTAAAGTGATGATTTTGGCACACGATGGGAGGTTGACTGAGTCAAAACAAAGTTAAGGGGATTGACTTAAAAAGGGACTATACGATGGGGGGTTTAATGTAATTACCCCTATATATAATATATATAGATTGGCTGTCTTTTACTTTGGAGTAGTATCTTTTCTTTTTGTATTTTTCTATCCTAGTGTTAACAGTTTTGTGGTATGTGTTAGGATCTAAGATCCTAACGGGTTTGTTCTACTTCGAGTGAGAACGAAACTCCTAAAAATGGAGATGAGAAGCTAGAATTTAACTAGAAACTATTTAATTAATTTTCTTCTTCTTGTTTACAATACGTACAAACACAAATATAAATACAAAGAGATAACTCCCACTAACACATAACTCCTCCACAATCTTATCCACTAAGCCACTATATAATTACTATTATCTAATATATAAGAAACCAATAATTAATATTGCTAATTAAAATAACATATTATTATCTACTACACCAAATATAATTTGGTACGTATCAATTCCACCCGCTAGAAAAAGGCCTTGTCCTCAAGGCCTTGTGAAGAAACGTGGAGAGCATGAAATAAAATCGGAGGCCTAAGCAAACTCGTGGACAGTTTCTTCCTCTATCTTGAAATTAGATATAGCCTGGAGAAATCAAGGAGTGGAAATATTGGATCAAGCAGCAAGGTTGATTTGAGAAGTGATGTCCAATTAAAACTCTAATCACAAGTTGAATTCTTTTTTTTCCTTTTTCTCCAATCTAATAAATCTTCCTCTTCACTCAAGAGACGCATGTAGGAACAATAATATATTTTTAGAATATCACCGCCTCCAATGATGTCCGTAGCGGTAACTTTGCCCGAATACACGCGAGATCGCAGGAATTGCTTACCAACTCCCAATATTGGACAGTGAGTTAGGCTGGTCACGAATCCCTGGTTTTTAAGTTTCAATTCATTGTCGATGGATTCAGAATTTGCGGTGATTGGTAGTAGTGGTTGGACCGGGTGTGTAGCGGTTTTCCTTTCTTGAGGATTTCGGTGGTTGTTGGGAAGGCTAGGGATCGGGGCAGCAAATTGTTGAGAGGGGAGTGGTGGTGTCATCGTCAATTGGCTGAAAACCGTTTTTGTCGCATTACAAGTGATTTGTGGTTCATCATAAAGAAAATACCCAAATTCTTCCAAGAATTGACGGTGTTCAATGCGATTTTCTTCATTTTCAGTTTGGATGAGAAGAAGAATTTCCGCCTTTGATGGAGTTGATGATGAGGATGTGAACGATGGCGTAGGAGTGGATTGGCGAGGCATTGGCGAGTTCAAGGATGAAAGCACCATTGTTAGGATCTAAGATCCTAACGGGTTTGTTCTACTTCGAGTGAGAACGAAACTCCTAAAAATGGAGATGAGAAGCTAGAATTTAACTAGAAACTATTTAATTAATTTTCTTCTTCTTGTTTACAATACGTACAAACACAAATATAAATACAAAGAGATAACTCCCACTAACACATAACTCCTCCACAATCTTATCCACTAAGCCACTATATAATTACTATTATCTAATATATAAGAAACCAATAATTAATATTGCTAATTAAAATAACATATTATTATCTATGTTATTATCTACTACACCAAATTATGTGCGTATCAGTATGTAAGAGCGAGAGGGAGAGCGGATTCGTGTATCTTAAATTACAAGGTGTACCTTTTAAATTCCCAAAAGGTGATTTCCCTACCTTGTCTTTTTCGAAAATCATTTCCTCTCCACTACACTACTATATACAAAGTCGAATTTGTGCTTGGTGTTACATACAGCATAAATAGTATTTCAAGTATTTATCATCAGTTTCCTATACATTAACTTTGACCTTAACTCTCAATTATTTATGAGCTCACTTGGAAACGCAGGAATTATATTAAGCACCAAAAGATCTTAAAGTATGATAACTATTGATGCCTTATAAGGATTGCACATGACGCCCATATAAAACTCTAATGAATGAATTTCAATTTCTCCTTCACTTTTGACTCGTTCAAGTGGCAATTCTACATTACATTTTAAAACAGATTAAAGAATAAAAATAATGAATACTTACAAGTTATTTCACATAATATTATTTATATATAACCTAGTTTTAAATATACGTATAGCCGATGTATATGTAGTGTATACACTTTGAGTATTTGACCATGCATGATTACAAGTTACAACTCAAGCGATGTCAATACCAATGCAAATCCTTCAAGTATGTCAAATAAGAGAAAGCTAAGCGGCAGCTCTCAAGCTTGGTACTCGTGGGTGTGATTTATCACATATCCTTTGGTTGCAGTCCTTATGAATTATATATTATTCACCAAATTGTTTAATAAATTAACTGTAACACGTTCCAATTGCCGAATATGCGTGTCATAGCACATGGCATCTCCTCGTTATGCAAGACCATTTCAAATACAAATGTATATTCGCCTCGCATACAAATATAGGTTTTTCCAATATATTTTATGATTTTTCGAACTTCCATTTGTTCCATGATATATTTCAGACTTTCGTGATATTATTGAAGATGACAGGCCGAGTTTAACGACAATCTCTTATTGTTAACTCCCACAAGTACTTCTTTATCTTTCTTGTACATTTAGTAAAAAAAAAAGGGCCACGGATAATAAGCGGAAGTGCCGATTGGAAGATTGTATTGTACAGCTTAGTAACTAATGTGACAGGTAAGTGTCACCTAAACGCGTGACGACTTACACACGGAATTAGGTGCCATGTATATCAAATACATAATATTATTTATATATCCGCATAATTTAAACAAACACCAACAAGCTAAACAGGGTGTAGCCTCCCAACCCAAGGACTCGGTGGACTTCGGCCTGGAGTAAAACTCTCACTACAAGAAAACTGCACAATTGGAACCATTAATTAGGTTCCAATTGCCCCTTTTTTGGTTCCCGTAGACTAGGGGTGGGTAATAGAACCCGAAATTCGGGTACCCTACCCTAACCGTACCGTACCCGAAAATTCGGGTACCCTAACCGATTAGGGTATTTCGGGTAGGGTTTCGGGTAGGGTGTTCTAAAATATTAGGGTACCCGAATACCCGAATATAATATTATACATTTTTTCCCCCTTTTTTTCTTTTTTTTCTTTTTCTTTCTCTTTCTGTGACCGAACGCTGCACTTTTTTTTTCCTTTTTTCTTTTTCTCTTCTTTTCATTCTCTTTCCCCAGCAGCACACTTACTGTCTCACTATTCCCTTTTTTTTTCTTTCACAGTTCAAACACACACACACGCTGCGACACACACACACACACACACACACTCAACTAACTCAGGAGAGACCATAAAGGGTGTATTCCAACATAAAGATGTCTTGAAGTTTCGCTCAGTAATAGATACAGTTGTTTGGCTTTTGCCTGCAGAAAAAGGTACTGTCTTTTGTAGTTTCCTGTTGAAGTTGTTAAAGGCCGCTATCTGAGCTAACTCAGGAGAGACCATAAAAATGGAATTGTTGAAAATAATTGGACATCAGTTGGAGGAGGCTTCTGTTAGTGATCTGTTGATTCTATCTAGGGAAGGGGAAGCCACAACATATGATGTTCATGTAGTCCAGAAAGAAAATACTTGAGGAATTCACGGCAAAAGATAAGAATTCTGAGACTCAATTCGAAAATGGTGGTGAAATTCAGGAGATTCAAAGGGAATTGAAAAAAAGGGAATTTTTTTAGAAACGGTGCAAAAACGAAAAAATCCCCTGTTTTCGTATAGGGGCAGTTTTTGCAATTTTTTCCCACTGGAGGGATTTCGGGTACCCCAAACCCGAAGTTCGGGGTACCTGACCCGATCCAAGATCGGGTACCCGATTTCCAGTGGCCATTTTTGGCCACTGGACACCATTCGGGTACCCCAAACCCGAAGTTTGGGGTACCCGAAACTTAGGGTACCCGATTTGAATCGGGTACCCCTGTTTTAGATAGGGTATCGGGTAGGGGTTTTACTCTACCCGAATATACAGGTACCCTACCCGAAGCTACCCGAACCCACTCCTACCGTAGACCATATGGGAACCACTTATGGGCACCAAATGCTCTGTCTCCGTTACCCCCGTGGCGATTGCCTTGGGAACGAATTAAATGGTTCCCATTGCTAATAGGAACGAACGTGTTTGGTTTCCGTTACGCCTGGGTACCAAAGCTTCTGTTCCCATGTAGAAAACCATTATTTCGTTTCTATTGCTTTATAGGAACGAATATCTGGTTCTCATTGCTTAGGACTGGGACCCCCAATACGGTCATACGAAACACACTGTTCATAGTAACGGGAACTAACTGATCCAAAGAATGGGAACGAAATATTCGTTCCTGTTGCTTATTTGAAAATTCAAAAAAAAATGGCGACAATTTGAAATTTGTTAAAAAAACAGGGGGAAAATCTGAATACTTTTCAAAACCCTAATATTTTCGAAATTTTCATATTAGCGTTGTTTTGATTTTTAAAAATTTCCAGAAATTGGATTTTCATAATAATTCCATATTAAACTAAATTCAATGAATAATAAATAATTATAGATAATAAATTGAGAACCATTCATTTCATAAATAACAATAATGATCCATTACAAAGTAAGATAAAATCCACAATTCCAAAACACATTTAATATTGACAACCTTGTTGAAATAAAACCAACACTTTCAAAAACATTGACTTGTTCGCTTCCACGAGTAAACCTGTCAATGAAGCAAATGCAAAATTCATAAGACAACTAATATATATTTAATCATCATCAACCAACAACAATCAATCACAGATTGAATAGAAAGAGAAAGAAACATCAACTATCAATCACAACAGATTGAACGTATTTAACCAGGTTTAGCATAATCAAGATTTTAACCAGGAACAGAGGACACTCTAATCATTACAGGCGCTCAGTCTTTTGGTGCAAGCCATATTAAGAATTGGCAAGTGAAATGACAATGACAGTAATAAAACTAGACGTGCAATATCAACAAACAATAAAAAGAAAAATGAAGTCATCTTTCAGAATGTCCATATAATTCAAAGTTCGATTAGTGAAGTCATCACTAATCTATCAGAGAGATTTGGAAGAATGCGCTTCACTGCCACAGGAGTTCCCCGCCAACCAGCTCTTACCATCTCACCAAAAGACCCCTAATAACATCAGATTTCATAAGCAACAATGAGTTTTGCAAATAAGAATTTAATTATATATATGGGTAGAGAGGAAATACAAACACAAGCTTTCAGCAAATTATATGAGCAAAAGCATGCGAGAAAAGTAAAAATTAACACACAGAGAATGACAACAAACTAAGATATTGACTGAATCTAGATTAAGATTGTTAAGCAGTAAATACAAAGTCATGTTAAAAACGCTCAAACTCAAGAAATTGAAAACATGACATAGCCATGCAGATGGTCATTGGAGGAAAAACATGTCAATTCAATCTGACCAGTCAATTCTATTTGCTAATTCTATAATAATTATTTTCAATAATATTCAAATGTGATATACCATCACAACAGTCAAGTTGCCTAGTTAATACACAAATTTGACAATCACTCGTTAAAAGGTATGATAACTATCCTTAATCTTTCCTCTACGATCATGATAAATAGCAGGTGCCTTATAGAACCGATCATGGTTTCAGTGCTCTGGTCTCTGCTGTTGTTAAGCCAAACAAACTACAACAATAGAAACTCTACACCAGTATCTAGTCAATCAAACAACTAAAACAGATATCATGCCCGCATATACATATCACAAATAAGGCAGAACAGAACACATCAAACGAATCGTAAAACCTTACGTAAGAGAGTCCACCACACGATTTCAGCAGCTCGTCTCGCTCCCTCTGCATCTGCCAAAGGCTATTATCAGAGTTACAAAGTTCAGAAAGAAAAAAGAGCAACAAAAACTTAAAATTTGACTGTCGATACTAATAACTACCACGCCATAAACAGAAATTAAAATAGCAACAGTGCAAAATCTCACAATTCATAATCACAAATTCCCAAACTACGAAATGAACCAATCACAAATGCAAATCACGAACACATTAACCGGCGTCATATATATACATATACATATATGTGTATATATATAAGCTTACGGTGTTTTTCCAACGATCCTGAGCATTGACGTCAGCTTGGCATTCTAACAAACACCTGGCGACGTCGATCCAGCCGTGGAGCGCCGCCACATGGAGCGGAGTCCGGCTGTCGTAATTTCTAGCGTGCACGAGCGAATGTGATAATAACTGTTTTTGGTTGGGTGCAAAATGTCAATTTATAACAAAAGACTCGATTTTTACCGTCTTCGTCGGTTAAAACGGATTGTGATGCAATAAGTTATGGAAAACGAACTTACAGATTCAGATGGTGGTGGCGTCGTGGAGTCGTGGAGCAGCAGTCGTGCCGTGGTGGAGTCGTGGTGGAGCAGCGGTGGATTGAGTGTTTGATGGGGTGGAGTCGTGGAGCTCGTTTCGTGGTGGCGGTGGCGGAGGTCGGTTGAGTAGAGCGCGGCGGCGGCTTCAATGGAGCTACTTCGACGGAGGCGGCGGCGGTGCGTTGTGGTGCGGTGGTGCAACGTGGTGCAGCGGTGGAGGGGTTGTGATGTCACGAACTCACGGTGGCTTCAATGGAGCTGCTTCGACGGAGGCGGCGGCGGTGCGTTGTGGTGCGGTGGTGCAACGTGGTGCAGGGGTGGAGGGGTTGTGCTGTCACAAACTCACGGTGACTTCAATGGTGCTGCTTCAACGAAGGCGGCGACGATGCGTCGTGGCTGCTTCAACGGAGGCGGCCGATTAGGGTTGTGTGATTTGGGGAGAGAGAGATTAATGACTTTCTTTTTCTTTACCTGATATATAATGAGATTTACATTATTTACCTCATTTTTCTTTTTCTTTTTCTTTTTCGTTTAAGACTTCAATTAGTAGTGTAGAATTCATTTTCATTATTAAAGTTCATTATAATGATTTAAAAATTTAATTTAATGAAAGCAACTAATTATTATATTTAAATTAATGATAACTAACTAATTATCATAACAGATTTTATAAGTTAAGTCACCTTATTGTTGGATGGACAAAAAAAAAGTTGCTTAACTTTTTATGCTACGAGTATAATTTTTGATATGTAAAATTTGTTTCACCTTATTGTTAACCAAACGCATCACGTCAAACTAATCAATCCAAGCTCATAATGTGTACTACACTAGTTTTGAGTCGAGATTCTCGCGTGATAACACGAAGAATGAACTAAGTTGAATTAGGAGAGATTAGAATCGAACGATTTTTGTACGATAACATGAAGCACGAACTAAGTCGTGATTAGAGGTTTGAACTTTGATGCCTAAGTACGTAATAGCTCGGGAAGTCTCTGGCCTATTGAAGGAGCTATAGCTTCTAAAATATGATAAGTTGAATAATGATAGGAGAAAACTTCGATAGGTCAAAATTATCATGAGTGATTAGAATAGAACGATGTATTGGAATAGTTTATAAATTATAGATCGCACAAAGCACTTCGAAGTATCACACTATCACTAGACCAAATAGGCTTACATGTCTATCGAAACCCATATATATATGACGCAATTAGAAGAATAAGCCGAGTTTAGTAGACCGAAGCTCGATGCAAATAGGCTTACAGGTCTGTCGAAACCCCTATATGTACCTCCTGATGAAGACTAACCAAATATATACTTATTTGGATCTGATTCGATCCAAATGCACAACCCTATGTGGATCCATTTGGATCTGACTTTTGGATCCTAAATAATATAAGCTTTTGACTTGTGGATCCACATGGATTCGAAGGACTTTCAATCCAAATCTGATCCAACAGAGATTCATCACAAATGGATTTCATTTGGATCGAATTTTAGTGAATCGTCCAAAATGAAGTAACGAAATACGATAAACAAATAAACGGGGGGTTAAGTTAAAGAAATATCCGAATTAAATTTTTTATTTTACCAATCCTTTGAAACACTAATTAAGCGTGTCATTCCAAATCTCGTCCAAAACGAAGTAACGAAATACGATAAACACATAAACGGGAAGAATGTGTAATTATAGAAAAGTTAAAAAAAAATCTGAATTAAGTTTTTTCTTTTACCAATACTTTGAAAACACTAATTAAGCGTGTCATTCCAAATCTCGTCCAAAACGAAGTAACGAAATACGATTAATAAATAAACGGGAAGAATATGTAATTATAGAAAAGTTAAAGAAATATCTGAATTAAGTTTTTCTTTTACCAATACTTTGAAAACTCTAATTAAGTGTGTCATTCCAAATCTCGTCCAAAACGAAGTAACGAAATACGATAAACACATAAACGGGGGGTTTATGTAATTATAGAAAAGTTAAAGAAATATTCGAATTAAGTTCTTTCTTTTACCAATCCTTTGAAAACACTTATTAAGCGTGTCATTCCAAATCACGTCCAAAACGAAGAAACGAAATATGATAAATAAATAAACAGGGGGTTTATGTAATTATAAAAAAGTTAAATAAATATCCGAATTAAGTTTTTTCTTTTACCAATCCTTTTAAAATATTAATTAAGCGTGTCATTCAAAATCTCGTCCAAAACGAAGTAACGAAATACGATAAATAAATAAACGGGGGGTTTATGAAATTATAGAAAAGTTAAAGAAATATCCGAATTAAGTTTTTCTTTTACCAATACTTTGAAAACTCTAATTAAGTGTGTCATTCCAAATCTCGTCCAAAACGAAGTAACGAAATACGATAAACACATAAACGGGGGGTTTATGTAATTATAGAAAAGTTAAAGAAATATCCGAATTAAGTTCTTTCCTTTACCAATCCTTTGAAAACACTTATTAAGTGTGTCATTCCAAATCACGTCCAAAACGAAGAAACGAAATACGATAAATAAATAAACGGGGGGTTTATGTAATTATAAAAAAGTTAAATAAATATCCGAATTAAGTTTTTTCTTTTACCAATCCTTTCAAAACATTAATTAAGCGTGTCATTCAAAATCTCGTCCAAAACGAAGTAACGAAATACGATAAATAAATAAATGGGGGGGTTTATGTAATTATAGAAAAGTTAAAGAAATATCCGAATTAAGTTCTTTCTTTTACCAATCCTTTGAAAACACTTATTAAGCGTGTCATTCAAAATCTCGTCCAAAACGAAGTAACGAAATACGATAAATAAATAAACAGGGGGTTTATGTAATTATAGAAAAGTTAAAGAAATATCCGAATTAAGTTCTTTCTTTTACCAATCCTTTGAAAACACTTATTAAGCGTGTCATTCCAAATCACGTCCAAAACGAAGTAACGAAATACGATAAATAAATAAATGGGGGTTTATGTAATTATAAGAAAGTTAAATAAATATCCGAATTAAGTTTATTCTTTTACCAATCCTTTAAAAACATTAATTAAGCGTGTCATTCCAAATCTCGTCCAAAACGAAGTAACGAAATACGATAAACACATAAACGGGGGGTTTATGTAATTATTGAAAAGTTAAAGAAATATCCGAATTGAGTTATTTCTTTTACCAATCCTTTGAAAACATAATTAAGCGTGTTTTTTCAAATCTCGTCCAAAACGAAGTAACGAAATACGATAAATAAATAAACGGGGGGTTTATGTAATTATAAAAAAGTTAAAAGAAATATCCGAAAGTTTTTTCTTTTACCAATCCTTTGAAAACACTAATTAAGCGTGTTATTCCAAATCTCGTCCAAAACGAAGTAACGAAATACGATAAACACATAAACGGGGGGTTTATGTAATTATAGAAAAGTTAAAGAAATATCCGAATTAAGTTCTTTCTTTTACCAATCCTTTGAAAACACTAATTAAGCGCGTCATTCCAAATCTCGTCCAAAACGAAGTAACGAAATACGATAAACAAATATTATAATATAAAATACTATACATCTCTTCAACCCTAAACACTAAACCATATAAACCCTAAACCTTATCTTTAGAACCTATAGACAACATAGTTCTAACTTGTATTTCATACATAATTTCAATCCTTAATTTGATTTAACCATACACTAAGATATGTAAAATAGGAGTGTTCCTCCAAATTTCGTACAAAACGGAATGTCGGATGATGTTTAAAAAAAATTTGGGAAGAAAGCGCAATTATACAAAAGATGTAAAACAACTTCAAATTCAGTTTTTTCTTGAACAACTATTTTCACAACACTAATGAGGCATGTAAATTCAAATTTTATCGACGAATGGAGAAACGAAACACATTTAAAATATATTTGTGGTCAAAAATGTAATTAAGTTTTTTTTTATAAGTATGGGTTCTCATGGAAACCAATTAATGGGAACTAAATATTTAGTTCCCATTGGCACCAATAATTGAGGAAGGCGTACAAAAAGTGTGTGTGTGATTTTTGTGTGTTTAGTGTGTGTGTGTGTTGAGTAAAAGAGTAAAGTGATAAGTATAACGGTCGTATACGATTACTTAGTGTACTCTTTTTTTTTTGTTTATTTTTTAATCAATGGGAACCACATTTTGGTTCTCATTGCAATGAGGTGTCACTAACGGGCACAACACTCAATGGGAACCAAATACTAGTCCCCTTTAATATGTGCATACAGTGCTTTAATATATAATATGGATAACAGGCAATGGGAACGGAAATGTCGTTCCAATTAGGTAGGAACGGATTTTGGTGCCCATATTTTCGTCTCCTATGCGGATTATTCTTGTAGTGTCTTGTAATATGTGTGTTTAGATCAAGTATTAAAGAAAGATTAACACTTAAATAATAGGGAAAACGGGGATACTAGACTCAATCTATTCGCGTTTTTGCGATGTTGTACCCAACCTTTCATTTTTTACCCCGCTGTACCCAACCTTTCAATTTTAAAACATGTTGTACCCAAACTAAGTTTTCGACCAAAAATTTAAAAATCGAGGGTTAAAATCGTCAAATCACTGTAGCCAACGGATAGTTCAGTCTTCCATGAATTATTTAAATGGCGATTCTTTCCCCCAAATTCTAATTTCTGAAACCCTAAATTCCATAGTCCTAAATTCATCAAATTATTTCGATTAAGCATGCAATACGCGGAATTGTGCCATTGTGGTATCAAGGCTTCGAATGAAACATCCTGGACGAACTTAAATCCTGGGCGAAGATTCTCCCAATGCACCAAACCGCGGATGAGTCTCGGTTTTTAAAAGTATTGAAATTTTTTTGAAATTTCTGCTTTTTATTTGATTAAATTTTGAAATGGGCAGGGTAGGGGTAGGTGCAACTACTGGGTTTGGATTGATCCACCAATGTGCGAACGTTCGAGGCAAATTATACCCGGTTTGTTACGTAGGGTAGGAGCCATTGAAGAAGAACTTGCTCGGGTGAAGAAAAGGGAGAAGGTGCTTCGGGTTGTATTGTTTATTTGTCTTTTGTATGTTATTTGGTCACTGTTCTAGCCTATTAATGTTAGGGTTGTAATGTTGTGTTAGTTTAAGGTTGTAATGTTGTATTAGTTTAAGGTTGTAATGTTGCGTTAGTTTAAGGTTGTAAGTTTATAAGGTTTCATTGGGAAGTGTTGGTTTTCGTGTTGGTGGTTTGTGTAGGATTGGCTGATAATTCTGTTGCTTTGACCGAAGAGACACAAAGAATGTGAAGAGTCACCAATTATGCCTATAAATACTCTAGTCTTATGTTCATTGTTCATTCACCTTCTTTAAGCCTATTCACATCTCTGCTTTAACATAAACATCATGATGATTCGCAATGAAAACGACGTGCATCTGTTGTACACCGATTTCGAATTCAACCAATATTTTGAGGTTGAACTGCTCCGCCGCCTGTCGACTTACGCAAGGACTCATGAACTTGACTATCTCTCGTCTCTGGAGCGAGCTTTGCGCCTGATAAAGCCGGAGCTTGACGTTTTACGTTGGGGAGGAGGGCATCACAAGATGTCCAAGATATATTCAAAGATAGAAGAACTGCGGGAGAAGTGGATCTCCTTCACTGCCTTCCTTACCCTCCCTGGTGTTCGCATAAACCGGGACATCAAGACTGTCACCATCTCCGCCCCATACTGGGACATCGATCGTGAAGTAAGTGGCCGAAAACGTTTATTAGTGTTTCATAATTGTGTTTCATTGTTAACATTTATTATTTTTTGTAGGAAACTGATCAGGAAAAATATTTCCGACTCTATGGCTGCGAGAACCTTCCTCTCCTCACCGACTTGTTTGCGGTGCGCTGCTTGGCAAGGCTACCGGAGTATCTGGACGACTAGGGTGGTGACGAAGAGAGGGGAGTGGCAGGGGCGGTGAAGAGTCTTTTTACTGATGTTGTTTTTATGAGTTTGTTTACTGATGTTGATTTTATGATTGTGTTTAAGAATGTTGTTTTTATGACTGTTGGATGTTTGGTTTATTGATGGTTGTCCATTTGATTCTCAGACGTTTGGTTTATTGATGGTTTATTGACTGTTGGATTGATGGTTGTCCATTTGTTTATTGATGCCATTTGGTTTATTGATGGTTTATTGATGGTTTATTGATGGTTGTCCATTTGTTTTTATGACTGTTGGATGTTTGGTTCATTGATGGTTTATTGATGTTTGGATTTTGAATCGTGTAGTAAATTGGCAAACACAACAAATTAGATGCAATGTAAGATAAGCCAAAGAACAAATTAAGAGACCCACTATTGGAAATTGTCCTCCGCCGTTCTAACAAAAGATCTGGTAACAATTCTCTTCGGAACACCAACTTGAGGCCTTGGACTTGGGGCTTTAAATTTCTTTCTCCCAGGAGGTGTTAACCCTCTTGTTGCACTTGTTGAGGCATTGTTTGTCTTTGATGGCCTTGGTGGTTCAGGAAACAATCTCTTCTTGTTTTTATCAGGAGTGTTGCCTCTGGTGTTTGGTCTAGAAGTGGGAACCACAACATCTTCCTTGTCTTTAGTTGGAGTTTTCTGACTTCTAGTAACAGGTCTACAAGACCCTACTCCATCTTGGTTAACAGCACTTGTACCAGTTTTGTTTCTAACCTAAAGATTAGAACAGTTTTAGAACTAGTAGTATAGGTACATGAAGTTAAATGGAGTAGATAGATTAAACACTCACTGGTAGCTTAGTCTTTATAGAGCTTGTACCAGCTGCATTCCCTGTTTGACCAGAACTGCTCCATTGTTCAAACCTACTCCTTTGAGTTGTCTGAGTGTCTGGATCCAAACCAGTTTTTGGAGAATTTTGCTCTGGAGGAGGTACTTCATTGGCAACAGTTGGTTCCTATCACAACAATGTAGTGAATAAAATGCAATTGGCCTTTTTCAAAGTGCAAAGCAATTCCAGATTCTTACTTCACTTACCCTAGCCTTCTTGTAGTATTTCTTAAACACTCTTTTCTTTTTGACTGGCATCTCCGGGCTGATAGATGCTGCCTGAGAAGATTGGCCTTGGTTTGAAGGTGGAATTGGCACATTGTGGACAGTGGATCTTTGTGTTCCAACATCAGGTTCAGCCTTTGCAACAGTTTTACAAGTGTAACAATGCATTATATAATGAAGTACACAGTTAAGGAACAATAAGTGTAAGATCAAAACATTACTAAAATACCTGTGTTGATGATGTAGAGTTTCCTTTCTTTGATGTCTTCTTTTTCAATGGTCCTGCAAGTGGATTAGCTTTCCTCAACTCACAGGTCCTAACATTGTGTCCCTTCCTCTTACAGTAACCACATGTTATACCAAGTCCATGTCTTCCAAGTTTACCTGTCTCTTGAGAATGTTCCATTCTTTTCTGTCTAATTTCATCATTACTCTTATTTCTTTTGCCTTTCTTTGGCCTACCTGGCATGTTTGTAGGCTCTGGAGGAACCATCATTCCAGCAGTTGTAGCTGGTACAGGCCAAGATTCAATCCCCTCCATGGGCATCATGAAATGGTTATAGATGCTTAGATAGGTTGATTTGTGGTAACAGGGATGAACTCTCTTCTCCAGATCTTTCCACTTCATGTATCTCATACCACTTATGGCATGAGGACAGGGAATGCCTGTTATTTGCCACCTATTGCAAGTGCATGTTCCCTTCTCTAGGTTAACACACCTTTTCTGTGAAAACGGACCATGACACTCAAACTGTAATGATCCATTCCAGTGTGATATCCACTGAACAGCTTCTTCCTTGTTCTTCTCAAATATTGCATCAATTTTAGGAGTTAAGAAACTACCCTCTTTTTCCATTGCTCTTCTTCTAACACCTATCCTTTTCATCAGTAACATCCTAATTTGTTCAAACATTTCAATTATTGGCAACCCTCTGGCCTTCACTATCAATGCATTAAAAGACTCTGACATGTTATTAAGAATCAAGTCACTCTTACATGTGTGTCTGAAATAGGCTCTACACCAATGTTCCTTAGGTCTCTCCTCCAGCCATTGAGATGCAGCAGGGTTTAGGTCTCTAAGTTGTTGCATATATCTATTGAAATCTGTATCTCTTGTTGCTGTGGCAACATTCCACAATATGTGCTTCAAGGTAAGCCCTTTATGCACTGATCTCATGTTGGCCCAGAGATGGAGCACACAGAACCTGTGCTCACAATCTGGAAATAGCTGCTCAACAGCATCCACAAGACCCTTCTGCTTATCACTCATGATGGTCCAGTGAGAGCTATTTTGGATGTGGAGGTCTTCAATCAACAACTTCAGGAACCATCTCCAGGTTTTTGTCTTCTCCTTTTCAACAATAGCATATGCAAATGGGTAGGTGCAGTTGTTAGCATCAACCCCCACTAGGGGTGTTATGGGCCGGGGTCCCGCCGGGACGGGACCCCGGCCCACGGGATTCAGCCGGGACGGGAGATATCCCGTTCCCGGCCGGCAGTGTTCCCCCTGCTATTTTTTCTGGCAAGCCCCCCACATCCAATTTCTACAGAGTGACAAAGTAATATAAATATATATTAAACAAAAACATGTTATCGCACAATGCAAAGGCATATATAATAAGTTATCAAAAAAAGAGGCATATATAATATAATATACACTTGCAATTCTCAAAAAGCTTACATCTCTCTTTACTATCTGTTCTTCTTTTTCTTCTTCTTGTCCTCTTATGTTCTCTTCCTATTCTCTTTCTCCTTATCTCTCCTCTTCCTCCTTTCCTTCTTCTCCTCCTCTCTCCACTTCATCTTTTTCCTCTGCCGCCTTCTCGATTCTGAATCAACCGACTGCTCTGAATTAGAGGAGTCTTCATCGGAGTCCTCCTCTGACGATGACGAGGTATAGGAGTCGCTGTCTCTCAAGCCTCTTCTTTCGCGCACCACTACTTCGTTGGGACTCACCTCTACCGCCGTAGGCCCGTAGCTAACTCCACCGCCACCATATCCACCGCCTCGTTCTCCTCCTCCAGATCCGCCACGTTGTACTCAACGGTGAACTCCACCGCCGTCGTCGCCGTACTCAACGGTGAACTACAGATCCGCCGTCGTCGTCGTACTAAGAGTGCAAGGAAAATGAGGTTTTACTCCCCGGGATCCCGCGCGAGGTAACGGGATCCGATTCGGATCCCGTTACCTTCCGGCGAGAGTCAAACTGGGAGCAAATTCCTGGTTTGACCGGGAGGAAATCAATCGGGTTTTTCCCGATTCGGAAAAAACCCACCGGGTCGGGCGGGAGTCCAAGTTCCCGACCCGGCCCAAACACCACTAACCCCCACCGCTGTCAGGAGTATGCCACCATTTTTGGTTTTGAGGTGTGTTCCATCTAAGCAAATAATAGGTCTACACCCATCCAGAAAGCCTCTCTTCAAAGCATCCCAACAAACATACATTCTCTTGAACTTACAAACTTCCCCAAACAACTTGCATTTAATCTTCACAGTAGTGCCAGGATTAGACTTCATCATCTCTTCAGCATATCTCCAGAGATGTGAGTATTGCTCTACATCATTCCCATGGCCAATCTCAAACACCTTCCTCTTAAGCCTATACATTTGATATTTTGAAAATACAAGATTTGTGTCCCT
Source organism: Linaria vulgaris (assembly GCA_948329865.1). Taxonomy (NCBI): domain Eukaryota; kingdom Viridiplantae; phylum Streptophyta; class Magnoliopsida; order Lamiales; family Plantaginaceae; genus Linaria; species Linaria vulgaris. The sequence continues at coordinate 52,286,504 of OX415249.1, read as the reverse complement.
TCTTAAGACAGTCATCATTGACTCCACAGGCCAATTGAGGTCAGAAATCACCTTATCATAATATTTCTTGGCTAGCCAAGTGGAAGTAGCTTGTCTATTGGTATCATGTACTTCACAGTCATGAGGCTCTTCAAGAGTCTTGATCATAAAGGTCTCCTCTCCAGACATTTTGGATGCATAAATATACCAAGGGCATTCTGGATCAACACACCTTGCACTTATCTTTTGTTTATTGCTCTTCATCATCCGCACCTCTCTTTTTTCATCAATTGAGAACTTGACAATTGCATCCCTAAGATGATTAGGATGCTGAAAACACATACCTATCTTAAACTCCACCTTGGTCATGTCAACTCTTGGATCAAAGACATCATGGTTTCTGTAGAGCTCCCTTGCAGCTGGTGCCACCACAGCTTTCTTCTTCCTTCTGACACTGTTGTCTCTTGTGATTGTAGACTCAGTAGGGCCATCATCATCGCTTGTGGTAGCAGCAGTAGGGTCATCTGCATTTGCTTCTTCAGCCCTAGTACCAGCTCATGTTTCCATATTCCCAATCCCACTTGCAACAGTTGCAATCTCACTTGTGTCAAGATCCACATTTTCAGTGTCAAGCACATCATCATCTACAACTACATTATCAGGATCAATGTACCCATCTGAGTATTCAGAGTCAGATCCCAGGGAAACCTCTCCCTCACTATCATCACTGTTCACAAGGTCAATCATGGAGGCCACTAAAGGTCCACAATGCTCCATGATAAAGGCTGGTAAATCCCTTACCCTATTCTGCCCATCTGAATTTCCTTCTTCATTTACTTCAGGTGTTTCATTGAATGTTTCCTCAATCCTCTCACCAAATGCATTGATAGTTGCTCTCCTCCTTTTCTTTTCTTTTCCAACATCACCATCACGATTCTCTTCTTCTACCCCTTGTTCAACCTGACTAGTTATCTTCTCAAGTTCATCTTCAAAACCAATAGGATCTTCTTCACCCCCAAACTCAGAACCCCCCTCATCATCACCAACATAATTTAAGGGCTCAGAGATAGGAGGTAGAGGGTCAGTATGTCCACCAGTATTCACCTCAACCTCATCATGACTCTCTTGTGTGCCAGCAGCAGGTTCTTCTGGCTTCATTAGGTAAATTTTTACCAATCTGTGTTGTATAGCATACCTTGCCATCTCAAGGGCATCAAAGTCATCAGTGATAGGCTGCAGTTGTAGGGATTCAACTTCAGGTTCATCTCTCCAGAAAACCAGCAAATCATGACTGATACCTATCTCCTTTGCCATGTTGATCAACTCCAATCTGGACATCTCATCCTCAGTGCAATAATCCACATAAGTAACTTGACCCTCCAAGTAGCACATTCTGCCAAAATTGAGTAAACTCCCAGAATGATGGATCATGATTGAAAAGTACTCCGTGTCATTACCTGGAAAAACACAACAATTACAATAAACCTTAAGTTTATTAACATATCATAAACCCTAAATTATACAACTGGCTACTTTATGCATAAAATGTCGAAAATCAAACAATAAACCCTAGGATAACATCTACCTCGTACCAAAAAGTGGGTAAATGATGATATTCAAAAGCAATTACTCACCGTAGTCGGGTACGAGGGATAGGTCCGGAATCGGATCATTATTGCCTCTAATTTTCCACCCCATTTGCTTTGTGCGTGCTTAGGACAGTAACAATGGTCGAAATCGTGAAGAATCGGGCAGTGATTTGGGCGAATTTTGCAATTTCGTGAAATCGGGATTCTAGGGTTAAGGCCTCTTAATCGATTTTGCCGCGAAAAAAATGAGGTGAATGTGCTGTTGTTCCCCCCTAAATCATCCATGTGGGAAAAGACTAAATTGCCCTCAAGGACAGTTGATAAATGACGTGAATTCGACGACTAATGACGTTTTTTGGCCGGAAACTTAGTTTGGGTACAACATGTTTTAAAATTGAAAGGTTGGGTACAGCGGGGTAAAAATGAAAGGTTGGGTACAACATCGCAAAAACGCGAATAGATTGGGTCTAGTATCCCGGTTTTCCCTAAATAATAAATGCATTTTAGTTTCATTTTTATTTTATTTTTTGTTCCCAATAGCAAACTCAAATTGCTTGATTAGAAATTCGTTTCACCTCTCGATTACAATGCTATAACCGCATCTCATCATCAAAAAACTAATATAACAATTTCAATAAGTCAACAATAATTTTTTGTCGTCCTTGTTGCAAGCAAAAGAAGACTGAAATAAAGAAATCGTAGATTCAATGCGTTTCTGAGTGTTTATTAATAGGTTGCTCAAATTTTCTTCAGTTAAGGTTTTCTTTTTTTGTTTATATATTTATAAATTGAAAAGATCTTGCGTGTGGACATTATGACTTTCTGTTACGTCACTAGTTTGTTTGGTGGTTTTGTAATTTATTGAATGTGGATTGCTCTACTGAAACTTTTAAGTTTTAAGAACTAGGTTTAGCACATTAAAATATGTTCATTTTAAATCATTTTGATATACTCCAAACTACATAGCATTTTCCCCTTTTCTTTTACTCTTTTTTGCACATATCAGCATCATTGAATGTTGAAACACTGCTCAGTAATGGAATTGGATAGGGAAATTTTAACAAAGTGAAGCAGAAGTTTTAAACATTTCATTCAACATTTGATCAAATACTGTTTTCTAGAGAAATCACAAAATTTCCATAATAGTTGTTTTTTATGTTTTGTTGTAAATTATTGTTTGTTGTCAAGGATGACAATAATTTTGTTCAACTTCACATTTTTATATTTAATTATTTTAAAACTATGTTTATCCACTTAATTCTTGATTAGTAACATGGTGAAAAAATATGGCTACGCCCTTGTGCACAAGACCCACTTTAAAAAAAATGCTCCTATTAGCGACACAAACTCATCACAGATGAGTACTAGCAACCAATGTTCGGTTTGCGACTCCTTTGAAACCGAATTCAAGTTGCTAATGTATTAGCAAGGGATTTTCGATCGGTGCTAACCAATCACTCCGTCAGTAATTCTATTGGCAACGAAAATGCCGTTGTTAACAATTTTCGCCACAAACAGGTTTTTAATTGCTACTAAAATTCAAGTAATTAGTTTTCCATTATTAGATTAAGCGGGGAGCTTGAACAGCTGCCTTAATGGATAAAAAGTGTTGAGTTCATATGTAAAGCTCAACCCAACAACGAAAATGCAGACTGCTCTATTCCAGAACCCCAGATATGAGATGTCAATGATGACCAAATGGGTATAAAAAGTGATGAAATAAAATGATGTCGCATCCAATATGTTAAATATATAAAATACAGAAAGAAATCAACGCTTGCCACCACCACCTCCAATCTTAGGACCCTTAGGCATTGCACCCTTAGGCACGTTACTTTTGCTCGTTTTTTGCTTGGACACCAACTCTGCTTTCTTTGCCTTCTTCTCATCCTTGGTTTTCTTGATTCTCTCCTTGATTTCACTAGAAGACCAGAAACCACCAGCCAGTCATAAGAGTTTTACATGTACAACAATTTTACCCAATAAAAACACAGCAGATGACAATGGTGTTGCTTCACTTACCGTAGAGCTGCTTCACGTGCAGCATCGCGGACCTCAGCCTTCTCAGTTCTTCTCTTCTGAATTACTTCTAATGTGGCACCAACTATGGACCTTGAGTAGGGTTTCTTGGTCGCACGACGCCTCTTCTTCACAGCTTCAGCAGCAACATCCTATTAAAATTTGTGACAGCACAAGTTGTTAAGAAACAAAGGCACAAATAAAGTCAATACAGTAAGATTATACGGGAGAAAATACAGACAGAAAGAATTATCGAGTAATATACCTTCTTATGTTGTTTGCGGTACATAGCAGTCCAAGTAAGCTTTGCAGGCCTCAGACGGTTGTGGAAGTACCTCTTGCATTTTGAGTTAGCAAAGAGGAAAACCTACCCATGTAAAAGAAAATCATTTTTTTACTCATAATAAAGAAGTCCTAAAACTCATTGGTGCACTCCTCCAGCCCAAATCAGGTACGCCATAAAGCAAACATATTGTAAACATGGGCTAAGATGGCATCCGATCATATTTCATAAATGACTAATACAAAAACATTCGCTCAACCAACCTGGGAGTCTGAGCGAATAAATCTGATGCCCTTCCCTGGGTATATTTTCTGACCACTAAAGCGGCAAAGCTCAGTCCTGATAACAGAAGATCAGAAGTGAACCATTATTATACTCATCTGAGATAGGCTGATTGTGTAAAGACAAGCCAACCACCCCAAAAACAAGCGAGACGAAGTCACATGTAACGGTCGACTCTCCAAATTAGAATAGATATATACATGAAACATTCATATTTACACAGACATGAATGTATATATATATAACGTAGTATTACAATGTAAGTCTCTAAACTGTAAATATGTTTCTGAGCATAGTAACTATTACTGGTTTCATCATTTACAAATCTATTGTCAGCAACTGTTGATGCTTAAAAAACAAACAAGAGCCAATTCAAACTATAGCTGCAATGAACAATGAGTAATCTCCATATCACAAATCAATCAACAAAACAAACGTACATCGTGTTCTAACGACAACCATCATCATGTTCTACAGTTGGCCGTCAATAGTTACGCTAAGGAGACAACTCACACTACAGCCTTCCAGCTGGATCCATTATACTATTTTTTAAGATCCAAATATTGGTTCATGCCAAATAGTTTCTACCTACTAGCTAGAAATACCGTAAAACACTGCAAATATGAATAGTTTTCACATAGTTTTCTAAACCATAACCAACCCAGAAAGCGAAAAAAGGGGAAATGTAGTTGCAACAGGATGGTTTCATCATCTAAAATTCAGGTTATTTCTTTTCTATCATCTCCATAAGCCATGAATTAACCGATCAGAGCACAAACTAACATATTATTAGTGTTCAGGTGTATGTTGCAAATCACCCATTCCACAATCTAAACAAATACGAGGAACAGAATGAATGAATAAATAGAAAATGACAACAACAAAGAATTGATAGGCTATTGAAATCTATAAATCTCCTCCTTCATGTATATATACATAGAGCCACAAAACTGAGGACTAATTGACAGCATTCAAATCGTGCAATTAATTAATTTAAAAAAAAATCGAGACAATTGAAGCGATACAAGGAAATGATACAAAACAGTAAATCATTTTGCATATGAGAGGAGAGAGACAACACTTACTTGAGAACCATGGTGCAGCTCGGCGTTTGTTATCGTATGGTTTGATGCCGTCGTAACCCTAACGTTACCACGAGCAGTATATATATACACACATATATATATATGTATATATAATATATTAACAACACAACATACGCACGCAGACGCAGGCTTCTCAGTTCTCACTGTCTTGGTAATGCTACTCTTTAAGAGCCCATTTTCTAATGGGCTTTATTATAGAAAAACAGTAGGTAGTATCACTATCATGTGATTTGAAATGGCCCAACATATTCAACAAAAACATAATAATCGATAGAATTTTATGATTGGAAGAAAAGAAACCCCCTTTAAAACAATTAACTTATTATATATTATCATCTCAATAATAATAATAATAATAATAATAATAAGCCCTAAATTAGGGTAGCCTGTCCAGGAGCTAAATTATTTTCCGAGAAAAGTTAAAAATAAGTATTATTATATTTAGAATATAAATGCGAATAATGTAATTACTAAACACACAATTATATCAATATATAAAATTAATAAAGGAAATCACATAGACTATTGGCTATTATGTCGCCCCGGTGAAAAGTTTTTTAAGCATGTTGAGTATTTATATTCGACATGGCTAGTTATACTCGATATGGTTAGATATTCGATTACTCAAGAAGATGGTTCCCGCATCCCGTGGTCTGTAAACACATCTATTCGAGGCAGATCATTAATTGCACAACATTGTTCACGCATACACGTTGAGTGTTCATACTCGACATAGAGCGCAATATAGTACATTCAATATACCTTATTCGAGATGTCCAATACTCGACATACCAAGACACTCAACGTTCCTAGTTTTACTCGACATCCCCATAATACTCGACATCCTTATATTCGACATATCAAACCGTCATCCAGCATCCAAGTCTATACGTGTTCTGGACAAACTATGCAAGGGTCTATTGGAAAAATCATGAATTTTCCATGATTTTGATAAGTTATTTTAGTAGGTTCCTCTTTATAAAAGTGGAACTTATTTAGCTTAATGAAATCTATGTTTCGTGTAGATGAATCTAGTATATTTAATTATTCAAAACCAATATGGGATGAATGAGAAATTAAATGAACAAGTAAGCTAATAGAAATAAGTTATCTTGAAAAAATGAAAGGAAATAGGTGGAAATGTGAAAAGTCATCATCTCACATGGAAAGTTTGAGCTAAACTTGTACACCTAATAAGTTGGTGATTTTGCATAAGAGTTTGGACCATTTGGGGTACCACAAGTCTTTGAAAGAGGGAAGACTTAGATGGACCATGCTTCAATTCAAGCACACACGCGCGCGCACGCCGCACCCGCCGCTGTTCGTCCGAGCTGGACCCGGGTCGGGGTCGGGGTCGTGGATCGTGGGTTACGGGCCATGGGCCTGGGTTTGGGCCTGAGTTTGAGCTTAAGCTTGAGATTGGATTTTCCTATCAAATACTTATCTTTTTGGACAAAGTTTAATTAAGTAATTAAATAAATATTGAGAAAATAATAAGCAACGAGTTTAATAATTAATTAAACGTGATTAGATGTCAGAATCTGGTCGAATAAGTGTGTCCAGTGGCTGCAAAAACTAGAGGGAAAATCCAGTCAGGGAACAGTCACCTACACACCCTGTAAGTGACACCTTTCATCCGAATGGGTGCACAATCAGCCAAAATGGTATAAAATCTAGCGGGAAAGTTGTGATGTGGAAAAGACATGTCCGTCCAGACAACTCCAAGGCCAACTTTCATAATCTATAAATAGACCCCCCTACTTCTTCATTTTTCATTCAATCAAAAACATACTTTCTTCATGTTTGTTTTGTTCCGAGAGTTCAAAACAATCTTTTAGTTCGCCGTTTCTTAATATTCAAAGTGCTGCCATATTAAGATAGTCGTTGCATCTTGGGAAGCGATTGCCGATCAAACCGTAAGCACCAAGCAGAGAAAATATCATTTTAAAGAGAAATAGTCCAACTCTTGCCTCAACTTTAAATACTGGTTTGTTTTCTATTTTACACCCGTTGGGATCAATAATTTTAAAACGATATCTTGCTTGTGTATTTCAGAAAAAACGGTTACTATTTGCTTGTTCATGGTGGCGGTGAAAAGCCGGAAAAGTTTTTCGGCACTGATTTCAAAAGGTGGCAACAAAAGATGATGTTCTACCTTACAAACTTGAATCTGTCAAGGATGCTGACAAAGGATGCCCCTACGGTGCCAGAAGATGAATCTGATCCATGTCCAAGGCCTGCTTTTGACGCATGGAGTCAGAGTGATTTTATGTGCAAGAACTACATCCTGAATGGATTAGACAACTCTCTGTACAATGTCTATTCCACCATCAAGACCTCAAAGGAACTCTGGACGTCTCTTGATAAGAAGTACATAATCGAATATGTCGGGTTGAAGAAATTCATCGTCGACAAATTTCTGGACTTCAAAATGACCAATTCGAAGACGGTGACGAGTCAGGTTCAAGAGTTGCAACTTATCCTACATGATCTAGATGCAGAGGACATGAAACTCAGTGAATCCTTCCAAGTTGCTGCTATAATAGAGAAGTTGTCGCCGTTCAGGAAGGGATTCAAGAACCATCTCAAGCACAAGCGCAAGGAGATGAATCTTGAAGACTTCATAGTCAAACTTCAGATTGAAGAAGATAATCGAATGTCTGAGGCCAAACCAAAGCAGATGCAAATAGAGGCTAGAGCCAATGTGGTGGAACATAAGCCTAACTCTAAGAAAAGAAATAATCATAGCAACGGTGGAGGCCAACAAAAGAAGAAAAAGAAGTTCAAAGGGAACTGCCACAACTGTGGAAAGCCGAACCACATGGCTAAAGATTACCGACTCCCGAAGAAAAACAACCAGAACCCGAACTAGTCCAACCAGGTTGTTGTGGTTCAGAATAAGAGCGTTCCGGTCGACATGAGTGACCTGATGCTTACTGCAGTTGTCTTCGTGGCCAACATGGCGGACCATCCAAAGGAGTGGTTTATCGACACCAGTGCCACCCGCCACTTTTGTTTAGATCGAGACATGTTCTCCACATACTATTCATTCAACAACCAGAAGTTGTACATGTGGAACTCTACAACGTCAAACATCATCGGAAGTGGAAGAGTGGTGTTAAAGATGACTTTGGGCAGAGAGATAACTTTGGTTGATGTACCGCATGTTCCAGATATTCGAAAGAATTTAATATCTGGTTATAAACTTGATGCAAGTGGTCTTAGACTAGTGTTTGAGTCTGGTAAATTGGTGCTCACTAAGAATGGGCAATTTGTTGGTAAAGGTTACGTGGTCAACCGCATGTACAAGATGAATGTAATGACTGTAAAACGTGACCTCGAAAAAAATAATAAAACTATTACTTTTGCTTACTTGGTTGAGTGTTCAGATTTATGGCATGTTAGATTAGGACATGTTAACTTTAGTACTCTACGAAAACTAGTAAGCTTAGAGTTATTGCCTTCATTTAACATCGAATTTCAAAATAAATGTGAGATTTGCGTAGAGGCTAAATTAACCAAATTACCGTTTCCTTCTGTAGAAAGAAACATTGAACCTTTAGACTTAATTCACACCGATATATGTGACTTAAAGTTTGTGCAAACAAGAGGTGGTAAAAAGTACTTCATCACTTTTATTGATGACTGCACAAGATACTGCATAGTCTACATACTAAGACGTAAAGACGAAGAAGCTCTAGAAGCTTTTAAAGTCTACAAGCTTGAGGTTGAAAATCAACTTGGCAAACAAATAAAAACTATCCGAAGTGATAGAGGTGGAGAGTATGAAGCTCCATTTGATGAATTTTGTGCTTCTTCAGGCATCATTCATCAAACAAATGCTCCTTATTCACCATAATCAAATGGAATTGCTAAACGCAAGAATCGTACTCTTAAGGAGATGATGAATGCCATGTTGATTAGTTATGGTTTACCACAGAATTTGTGGGGGGATGCAATCCTCTCAGCAAATCATATACTAAACAAGTTACCTCATAAAAGTAGAAATGAAACACCTTTTGAGTTATGGAAAGGTCAAAAACCTTCCTATAAATACTTAAAAGTGTGGGGATGTTTAGCAAAGGTAGAAGTGCCTAAATCTAAACAAGTAAACATAGGACCTAAGACCGTTGACAGCATATTCATTGGATATGTGCACAACAGTAGTGCCTATCGCTTCTTAGTACATAAGTCTTCAATTCCTGATATTAATGAAAATATAATCATTGAATCAAGGAATGCAATATTCTTTGAAAATATATATCCTTGCAAAGAAAGAAAAGAACATGGTTCCCTTAAAAGACCCTATGAAGCTACAAAAGATAATCATCAGGAAGATGAAGAACCTAGACGCAGTAAAAGGGATAAAACAGCTAAACGCTATGGTCCTGATTTTCTAACTTATATGTTAGAAAACGAACCAAGGACAATAAGTGAAGCCTTGTTCTCTCCAGAAGTTCCCTTTTGGAAAGAAGCTATCAATAGTGAAATAGAGTCTATTTTGCACAACCACACGTGGGAGTTGGTTGATCTCCCAGCGGGTTTGGGATGCAAATGGATACTGAAGAGAAAGTATAAAGCAGATGGATCTATTGATAAATACAAGGCAGATTGGTAGCTAAAGGGTTTAGACAGGTAGAAGGCCTTGACTTTTTTGACACATATTCACCTGTGACCAGGATCACATCTATTAGAGTGCTCATTGCTATTGTTGCATTAAAAGGTCTAGAAATACATCAAATATATGTCAAGACAGCATTTCTAAACGGTGAATTAGATGAAAAATCTATATGAAGCAACCTGAAGGGTTTGTCGCTCCAGGAAAGGAGAAAAAAGTGTGTAGACTCATTAAGTCACTGTATAGGCTTTAACAAGCACCAAAGCAGTGGCACGAAAAATTTGATAGAACGATGTGGTCAAATGGTTTCAGGATTAATGAGTGTGATAAATGCGTATATGTAAAAGACACACCTAATGATTACGTGATCGTCTATCTATACGTAGACGATATGTTAATCATGGGAAGTAATCATGACACAATCATGAATACAAAGAAAATGTTGACCACACATTTTGATATGAAAGATTTAGGGGCCGCCGATGTCATATTAGGGATTAAAATCACTAAGACATCAAATGGGGTCGTGTTGTCACAATCTCATTATATTGAGACTGTACTTAAGAAGTTCAATGCATATTACGGTCCTCCGGCTAAGACGCCAGTAGACTTGAGTCTACACTTAGGCCTAGTTTATTTCCCCGGAAAATAGGGGAAAAGGAAAATCTTTTTTTCCTACTGTTTTGTAATTTAAGATTTTCCTGAAAATAAATAAAATCTTGGAAAAGATAGGAAAATAAGGAAAATCTTGGAAAGGGGAGGAAAACCGGCGTGTGAAATTTTATCTCCCATTTTAAAATTTTTTCTCACTTCCTACAAAAAAGGTGGGAAAATTTCATCAAAAATTTTCCAATCTCTTCTAAAAATTTAAAAAGTTTTATTTTCCCACCAATTTAAACAAATTTTGGTTTGTTAGCCTCTATATAAACTAAATTGTATCTTGTTAATTATACATATCAATCTTCTTCATCTACACAAGGTGAGTAAATATCTCAGTTATATTTTTATTTCTGTTGCACATTTTTTTTTAAAATTATATTTTATATAACACATATATTTAAAGATAATTATCGTAGTACGCATGAAATAAAGTTATGCAAGTTATTGATATTTTACATAAAGTAGTTTCAAGGAGAAGTTCAAAAATAAAAATATTAACGAAATTAATATAACTTCTTTTTTTTAATGCATATTTCAAAGTATAAAGTATAATTATGAATTTTAAACGGTTAGGTTATAAGAAATACAAAAAGCTTAAGAATTTTCCCTGAAAAGTCATTATGAGCCAAACACAGGAAAAGAAAGGAAATTTTTTATTTTCCCTAAGAAATTTCCTGAAAAACCTTGTTTTCCCTCATTTTCCTTTTTTTTTCCTTTTCCCCCATTTTCCGAGAAAACAAACTAGGCCTTAGGCAAAAATCATGGTGAACCTGTCTCTCAAGTAGAATATGCTAGGATAATAGGTTGTCTCATGTATATCATAAACTGCACTCGTCCGGATATTGCATACTCAATTAATAAATTGAGTAGATTTACGAGTAATCCAAACAAAGATCATTGGAATGCATTAATTAGAATACTTAGGTATTTAAAACACACCTTAGATTATGGATTACATTATGGTAGATATCCAGCTATATTAGAAGGATATAGTGATGCGAACTGGATATCAGACTCTAACAACAGTAAATTCACCAGCGGTTACGTCTTTACCATTGGAGGTGGAGATGTATCGTGGAAGTCCTCAAAATAAACATGTATAGCTCGCTCCACGATGGAATCCTAGTTTAATGCCTTGGATAAGGCTGGTGAAGAAGCAGAATGGCTTCGTAACTTTTTTGAGGACATTCCTTGTTGGAATAAGCCAGTGCCTGCTATTTTAATACACTGCAACAGCCAAGCAGCTATTGGAAGGGCACAAAGTGGCATGTACAATGGTAAGTCTAGACATATTCGTCGTAGACATAATACCATAAGGCAGTTGATCTCTAATGGTGTCATTTCCATTGATTATGTAAAATCAAAGGAAAACTTTTCAGATTCGTTGACTAAAGGCCTACCAAGAGATCAAAACTACTGCGTATCGAGGGGAATGGGTTTAAAATCCAACACTAAAGAATCTTAATGATGGAACCCAACCATGTAGATTGGATATCCCAAGATCTTGGTGCAATGGGACAACGAAATTGTAAGAATTCAGAAACAACACCTTGGAGTAAAACCCCAACTCATTCCCGTGTACGATGAATGTGCTACATGTAGAAAAGGTAACGGTAAGTTTGACTTTTAATGATTCCTAAGCTTAAATAAGCAGAGTATGACATGATACTCTTTGAAGGAGATCACCTATGTAAGTGTGAAGTTTGGCTGCATCATAAGAAAATACTTATGAACCCACGAGCTGTCCAGGGTCAAAATGGACACAACCATGAGAACTAAAATTTGTTAGGAGAGTTACTGTGTGGATACAGTTGTCTTGGTTTACACCAACAGCTGAACAGTTCAAGACATCACGTTCACTGATCAACTAAGTAAATCCGATGTATTTCACTAAGGAAGGTTCAAAGCCAAAAGCTACCTATCCTGATGCAGTAAGCTTTTCGCTTGAACTCTCTCGACTGTACACAATGAATTTTCATTCATGTGGGGGATTGTTGGAAAAATTATGAAATTTCCATGATCTTGATAATTTATTTGAGTAGGTTCCTCTTTATAAAAGTGGAACTTCTTTAGCTTAATGAAATCTACATTTCGTGTAGATGAATCTTGTATATTTAATTATCCAAAACCAATATGGGATGAATGAGAAATTAAATGAACAAGTAAGCTAATTGAAATAAGTTATCTTGAAGAAATGAAAGGAAATAGTTGGAAAGGTGAAAAGTCACCATCCCACATGGAAAGTTTGAGCTAAACTAGTACACCTAATAAGTTGCTTATTTTGCATAAGGGTTTGGACTATTTGGGGTACCACAAGTCTTTGAAGGGGGAAAGACTTAGATGAGCCATGCTTCAATTCAAGCCCACACGTGCGCGCGCGCCTCCACGGTTGTCCGTCCGGACCAGGCCTAGGCCTGGGCTGGGGTCAGGGCCGAGGCTAGGGTCGTGGGCCTGGGCTTGAGTTTGAGTTTGAGCTTGAGATTGGGCTTCCCTATAAAATACTTATCTTTTTGGACAAGTTTAATTAAGTAATTAGGTGTCAGAATATTGTCGAATAAGTGTGTCTAGTGGCTGCAAAAATTGGAGGGAAAATTCAGTCAGCAAATAGTCACCTACACACCCCGTCAGCAGAATAAGTGCCACCTTTCATCCGAATGGGTGCACAGTCAGCCGAAATAGTGCAAAATCTGGCGGGAAAGTTGTGACATGGAAAAGATATGTCCGTCCAGACAACCCAAGGCCAACTTTCGTAATCTATAAATAGACCCCCTACTTCTTTATTTTGAGTTTCAATCTAAAACATTCTTTCCTTCTGTTTTTTTTTTTCCGAGAGTTCAAAACAATCTTTCAGTTCGTCGTCTCTTAATATACGAAGTGCTGCCATATTAAGAAGATAGTCGTTGCATCTTGGGAAGCGATTGTCGATCAAACCGTAAGCACCGAACATGGAAAATATTGTTTTAAAGAGAAAGAGTCCAACTCTTACCTCGACTTTAAATAATGGTTTGTTTTTTATTTTACACCCATTAGGATCAACAGGGTCAAGCCAAAGAACCTAGATTAGCATAGTTAGTGTATTGATTCTGTATTGTATTAGCTTATGTGTACCCCAACTGAACTATTGGCGTCGTCTATGGGGACACCGGTTCTCAGAAGTTGGTAAGACGATTAGTTTGCAAGAATGAAAAGGTCATTGTCTAGTGGAATAGGATACAATCGGAGAAACTTAAATCAAGAGACCCACCAGCCGTTAGTCGATCGATAGAGGGAGTAGAGAAGGTAGTGCTTGAAAAGAGGGAGCAAGTCCTGCTACAATACCAAGGGGAATTGAAGATGGAACCCTTGGGAGAATTTACATAGGTGGTGCTTAGCCCACTACACTCGGATAGACGTGTTTGGATTAGTTTAGCCATGTCTCGCGGGGTTAAGGCAGAGTTTATTGAATCCCTCAAGCGTAATGCTGACATTATTGCATGGACAAACTCAGACATCAAGAGCATAGATCCAAATATCGTTGTGCACAGATTGAACGTCGACTCGACGGTAAAACCGGTAAGACAGAAGAGGTTGAATCTCAGCAAAGAGAAAAATAAATCTGCAGAGAAGGATTTAATTGAAAAACTAGTAATACGAGATACGATACTCGGAGTGGCTCACTAATATTATTTTAGTTCTCAAGAAGGAGGCGACATGGAGGATGTATGTCGACTATACGGACTTGAACAAGCACTGCTCTCGTGATCTTTTTCCCCTTCCTATGATTGATCTACTGGTGGATTCGATGTGCGCCCTACTCAATATGATGGACGTGAAGAGCGGTTCTCACCAAATATTTATTGCACATCACGATCTGAATAAGACTGTATTTGTGACAGACACTTGAGTATATTGTTATAGGGTGATGCCTTTCAACTTGAAGAATATAGGCGCCACTTTTTAAAGACCAGTAGAAAAGATGTTTTACATCATAATTGTGAAATATATGGAAGTTTTCATTAATAATATGTTTATGAAAGCATGACAGCGGAGGACCACATCGCGCATAGAAGAATCCTTCGACATCATGCGCACCTATGGGATGAAGTTAAACCCTGAGAAGTGTACATTTGGAATGGCTGCAGGAACGTTTCTGGGCTACATAGTTAATGAAAGGAGAATAGAAGAAAATCCAAATAAGATCCTGGCAGTTATGGATCTACTGTCCCTAAGGTTCGTAAGGGACGTACAATGACTAGTTGGGAAAATCACAACGCTTAGTAGATTTATCGTAACATCGGTAGAGAAGAGTTTGCCCTTTCTTCAAGGTCATGAAGAAGGTGACTAACTTTCAATGGACAACCGAATGGTAGATTGAATTCCAACAAATGAAGAGATATTTGATATCGCCACCCGTGTTGGCAAAACCAGAAGAGGGAGAAATGCTTTACCTTTACCTAGCAGTCTCTCCCAACATTGTTAGCATTGTCCTTCTTAAGAAAAAAGGCACTCGCCTAATTCCAGTTCACTACGTCCTGACTCTTTGGTAACGCAGTTGGTGCGCCATAATTTCACTTCCTTGAAAGCGCAAATTACTTTGACACTTATCCAATATCATTGGGACATGAAGGCAAGTCACACCCGAACTGATAAGCTCAACACATGCCGAGATGATGTTTGAATGACACAACTCTCAAATTGGCAACAAAACCACATCTATGAAACCTGACATGGGAAGATTCGAGGCCACATCGGCGTGACCGAGGTAACCCTATTTATGGTCCACATCGGATGGCCAACGTGGAACCTAATTGGCACGTCGGCCACCAAATGACGTGCCCGGTCGGACTAAGTCACACATCAGGTGGAATGCTACATCAGATGGTAGTTTTTGAAACTTCTCCCTGTAATAAAGCTCTCCACTCAACTTGTTGACTATGTGAAGGTTAAAATTGCTCAGCCTCCAATAATAGATGTCGTTTACATGCTTCTCTTGTAACCAAGACATGTTGACTCTTGTACCTTCTCTTGCAAATGTAGTCATCATGTGACTTTCCCATAATGTCTTGCAGCTTATTCCATGCCTCGACAAATGTGGCTCCATGTTTTTGCATGAAATTTAGAATTCTATCCTTCCATGACTTGGTGTGTACTCCACCCTAGAATTTAAATTTGAATTCCTTGCTAATTGTTGCCGAGTCTCCTCTCCAATTGGCTTAAGTGTAGTACCATTCATTCGCCTTTCTCGTCATTGAGGAAATATTCATGTCAACATAAAAACCTCTGTCATATTGCACAATGGAAATAGGAAAAACAAATAACAACAACAAACCCACGAATGGATAAATTCACACTACAAGAAAAGTGATAAAATAATGAAAGAACACAAGACACAATTGTTTACCCAATTCAACTATGTCTACCTCTGGGGGCGATCCAATCCAGGATTTTCACTTTGATGCTGATTGATTACAAAATAAGATAAAACATTGTCTATCACGGATCAAAAACAATCTTCCACAATGTTCTCTCAAATCTCACAAGTGTATTCTCTCTTATTTTTAATACACCTCTCTCTGTATAAGGCGTCGTACTCTAAAAAAATGTCCAAATTTCATATTTATAGCTGCTAAGGCATCGAAATCGAGATGGACTGAAACTAGGCCAAAACTGGCAAGCCCGATCTGTGTGCGATAGCGCCTAATAGGCATAACCGGCGCACTATAGCGCCTGATCGTAGCACCTGACAGGCGCGACCTATGCCGTATCGTGGTTCATGGAGCACCACGCTACGGAAAAACTGCGCAAGCAACCCTACTCAAGCGCGACTGGTCCCGTAGCGCCTCACCGTCTTCATTGTTCAGGCTCCATAATCCTAACTAAGACCGCCATCACATTCATCAATGCCATCATCATCAACCATCAATTAAACTCTGGAATTACCAATCCTAGAATTTCTTCCAAGCTTCAAGGTTGGTTGAAGCCATGCATAGCTTCAACACCACTAAGACGACTACCTTAGTCAACAAATCTTCAAACTCCCACTGGCTTGACTTGAGTCATTACTCTAGGGACAATGTTCACACCGCCACAAACTTGAATTACTTTCACCACCACGATTGATGCCACCATGATGGACTTTCACATCGCCAAGATTCAAGATCGATGTTGTATATCTTGGGTAACATTGGTCAAGTACAAAGTTCTCTCCTTGAACCCTCGAGCACAAACTACGCCTCTTTTGGTTATAACCCTCATCATCCAGCTGCCCCACAAAAATAAGGTTTTTTCACAGATCCATTCATAATATGTATCCTGACATCTCCTTTCCCTACAATCTTCAAAGACTCATCAGTTGCAGGACAAATCTCTCCAAAGTCACCAAATATATAATTCTCTATTAAATCACGGTCAGGGCAAGAATGATACGATGCTCCAAAATCCAAAACCCAAGACTCCAATGGATTGCATACAATATTAGTGCATCACCAATGTCCTCAAAATTCACGTTGAGTTGACACCATCGCCTTTCTTCTTCGGTGCTTTACAATACTTCATGTAATGACCAAACTTTTTACAATTTCAACACTCTGTGGAATTCCCGGCATTCATTGATTTTGATCTGCCTTTATCTCACGTACTCAAAATTGATCGGGAAGTGTTACTTGAGATACCTTAGTCTCTCCGGCGAGTCTCCTCGCTGATAATCAAATCTCTGACTTCATCAAATTTCACCTTCACCTTTCCCGCAAATGCACTGACAGCAGTTGTTGTGCCACTCCAACTCTCAGGTAAAGAAAACTTCAGGATTATGGCTCTTACTTCATCATCAAAATCAATGTCCACAGAGCTCAATTCATATTGAACTCATTCAGATAATCAGAAACTGCCAAATTTTCTAACATCTTTAGATGGAACAATCGCCGCATCAGATGAACTGCAAATGTCTTCTCGAACATGTCAGTCAACACCTTCAACACCCCCTTCATGGGTGTCTTTTTTCAACATGAAACGCCACGTTTCATGATAGAGTCAAACGAACAACGATGAATGCCTTTCTATCTAACTTAACCTAGTCTTCATCTTTCATATCTGTCGATTTATCTTTTAGAGAACTCGACAAATTGCGGTCGTAGAGTTAATCCTCGATCTACATTCTCTAAAACCCATAATCTGACCAATTGAACTTCTCGATCAGAAATTTATCATCGTTCATCATGACTACTCCCACTCGACATGGTGCTCTTGATACCACTTGTTGCACAATGGAAAATATAGGAACAACGAATAACAACAACAAACTCACAAACAGATAAATTCACACAACAAGAAAGGCAAAAAAAAAAAAACAATGAAAGAACACATGACACAGTTTGTTTACCCAGTTCGACTATGTCTACCTCTGGGGTGATCCAAGCAAGGATTTTCACTATGATGATGATCGATTACAAAATAAGATACAACAATTGTCTACCACGGATCAAGAACAATCTCTCACAATGTCCTCTTAAATCTCACAAGTGTATTCTCTCTCTCTCTCTCTCTCTCTCTCTCTCTCTCTCTCTCTCTCTCTCTCTCTCTCTCTCTCTCTCTCTGTAGCTGCTAGGACATCAAAATTGAGATGGACTGAATCTGGGCTGAAATTGCCAGGCACGATCTGTGCGCTATAGTGCCTGACCGTAGTGCCTGACAGGCGTGACCTGTGCCGTATCGAGGCTCATAGAATTGCCACGGAATATCACCCACAAACTAGTGGGTGGGTTGAACTATCTAATAGGAAAATAAAGTGAATTCTAGATAAGACGGTAGCACATTCACGCAATGATTGGATAAAGAAACTAGATGATGCTTTATGGACATATAGAACTTCGTTTAAAACACCAATAAGAATGTCACCATATCGTCTTTTTTTTGTAAAGCTTGTCATTTACCTATTGAATTAGAACATAGAGCTTTTTAGGCAACGAGATTTTTAAATTTCGATGCTAAAGCCGCTGGTGATAAAAGAAAGTTTCAGTGAAATGAATTAGATGAATGGCGGAATGAAGCCTATGAGAATTCTAAGATTTACAAGGATAAAACTAAATTATGACATGATAAAAGAATTCTACACAGTGAATTTTTACACGGACAACAAGGGATATTATTTAATTCGCGTTTGAGACTGTTTATAGGTAAGTTATGATCAAGATGATTAAGACCCTAAAAGGTAGTTAATGTTAAGCCACACGGGGCCATTGATGTTAAAACAAAGGAGAGACAAATGTTTATGATCAATGGACAAAGGTTGAAGCACTATTTTTCTAATAATAAGAAAGAGGACGTGTGCCCGTCACTTTGGATTCTATTCGTTAAATAGAAATAGGTGTCAGGCTGATGACACTAAAACAAACTCTAAATGGGAGGCAACCCATTATGCTATTTCTTTTGGAAAATGATATATACAGAGCAATTATCATCCATACAGAGCAATTTAAATATTTTTCCAACATTACCCTTTAAATGATATGCTATCTTTTGCCTCCATTATTTCCTAATCAAAAGAACAAGATTCATCCCTTATTGATAAATAGGTTGCTTAAGTGTTATTAACTGCATCAATTCCAGACAAATGACAAGGCTGGCTTTGGCGTATTGCTTAACGACATCATTGAATGGAGAAACTCTTGCAGCTTATTTATAACGATCTGATCCATATCCGCCAGTCAACAACTACATTAGCACATTGTTTGGCTTATGACATCCTACTGAATTCGGATGGAACTACTGATCTTTCATTTGAGTTTTCTCAACCCATGTCATTTATGTTGCTACCTTGTACTGCTCCTTTTAATTGAATGAAGTTCTTTTTTTCTTCATTATAAACATGTTTTTTTTTCTTCTTTTTTCTATGGAGTTGTGGTTGTCTGTTAACTTTATTTAACCCATTTTCTGTTTCATATATGTATAAATATATAAAACCAACCCCCCAATCAATAAACCAAATTCCAAAGATTAAATTCATAGAAAGTTCAGATTGTTACTGGATAAATATATATATATATATATATATATATATATATCAATGTTAATGACAAAAAACTTGTACAAGAACATATATATGCCAACAACTTAGACATGACCACATAGTATGTTAATACAGTACCTAAAATGATTTCAGACACTTTTAAACATTAGATTATACTTAAAAAAAATAAGACATTTTAAGCAGCCGATGTCGTCTTAGAAACAACTCCTTCGTTTCTTTGGGTCAGATTTGCAATTGCACCGCTATTGTAAATCGTAATTGTCCCTGGAGACAGTGCTTAGGCGCAGTTGTTGTGGCGGGCTTCATAGCTCGGTCGATGCATAGGAGCACGATGTCGAATATGAAGCCCCATAAAACTCCTAGAATGGCCAGCAGAAAAGCGCGGTTGTCGAATTTCTTATGATGCTCATGTTGTTTGAACATACATCTCGCTCTTGCAAGTAAAGCAAGAGCATCAAGGTCTTGGAAGAACCGAGCATGTGTGCTTACCGCCTGAATACCCTCCTCCAACCCCTCCACAACAACTAACAAAATCAATATCTCTAAATGATCTCGATTCATCACTTATTGTAAAAAGAACATCGATCTTTTTACATTTACACTTGGAAAAATACTCATCTTTCTATCAAACCTTCGACATCAAATCTTGAGATATTAACATGTTGTACTAAATTACATTATTATATACAAGGATTATAATAAACTTTATTGTTTAATTTTATTTTTATTGTAGATAATAGTTTTGTGCATTCAAACTAAACTTATTATTAGAGATGGGGCTTTAAGGTAAGATTAATAAAGGTCTTTTAAATTTTTTATTGTTGTAGTTTTATAGATAAACACACATTTTTATTAAAGAATCATAAATATTCATAATAGCTTGTTTACAAGTGTTAATGTTCAAAAAGTTCTTCATAGAATTGCAGAACTTACTTCGACTACATCTTTATTTAACATGTATTTTTTTATCATTTTGTACCAAATGATGAATATTTTTTAATATACTGTATACATTTTAATATATATATATATATATTAAGTTATTGTAGCCCGAGGTCCAAGGAAATCCTGGCTCCGCCCCTGCCTCGTTGATATTTTGCTTGTCCACTCCTGCACACACAGAGACATACACATACACACACATACACTAATTAAAAATGGTAAAGTACGTCGCCCTTTCATTTGCCTTCATCGCGACCGCCGCCACGACGATCATCGTCGTCAACCCCCTTCTCATCCTTCACAAGGAGAAAGAAGTGCATCATTGTTTGCATTGTGAACCCTCCTTGGTGGGTCGTTAGAATGCCGGTGTCCGTCATTCCCCTTCTCGTTTCAAGCCTTTATGGCCTCTTCTGCATCTTGAAGGAGAATCCTATTCACCGGATCCATATGAGCCTCCACGCCACCTCAATAATCCTCTTCACCGCATTCCTCACCACTTACTTATCTACCTCGTACAACACAAATTAGTTACCACCACAACACCTCATTGTAAGGGTGGAACCAGGTTATATCATTTTTATGTATATATAGGTGGTTTGTATTACTGCTTTTGTCGCATAACTCGCGGCTTCAAAAGCATTCTTTGACATTGGGCCATAGGTTGGTGTACTACGACGACACCACGTGTGGTTGTAGTGATCCAGTTAATGATAGTAAGTACCCGCAGAGGATGAGCACGGATTCGATAAACAAACATATATTTATCAGGTCTTGGCCAACGGGAGCTTCGATCTTTGTATATGAGAAAAGTGCACATAGTAAATATAATATTTGTATACGAGAAAAAGTGACATAGTAAATATAATATTTGTATACGAGAAAAGTGCACATATTAAATATAATAGAGAAAAGTGCAAAACTAGACCTAACCTATAGGCGTTTTTGCGAAACTATACCCAACGTTTAAAAAGTTGCAAAACTATACCCAACCTTTGCATTTAGTTCGAAACTATACCTAACATTTATTTCTGGCCCAAAAACGTCATATATCGACGTTATGATGTCATTACTCCGATTCTATAGAGGGCAATATAGTCATTTCGTCTCGGATTGGTATTTGGGTGGGAATTGGTTGATCACGTGTCATTTACTCCCGCTCAAAATTAGGGATTTCTCAAAACCCTAAATTTTCAATTCAACCGAAAACCAAAAATTCTCCCAATTGAACTCAATTTCGCAGCGATTCTGGTTAAACTCGTCATCTCCGAGGACGAGAAGTCGATGGCTTGGAAAATACGAGACAACAAGACAATAATTCCACCGTCATCCTTAATTCCCGACTATGGTGAGTGGGTTTTTCTTATAATCGTTGTTTTATCCTTCCCTAATGAGAATGGAGTTGTTATTTAATCACTAGGGTTAGTTTTATGGCAGTTAATTGAGAAGTGTAGCTGATGTTTAGTTGGTTTTTCTATTTCATGACTTTTTGACAATTATTGTACTGTTTTTGCTTGGTTTTTTGGCCAACGTGTTCACAATAAGGCAAAATGGTGTGTACTTTACAAATAATATGTTTCATGGGTTTTTTTATTCGGGTTCTGCTCCACAATACTAGGGTTTATTTTAAGATTATGGTTTTAATGGTATTCTTTTGTATATGCAGGTAATGACAAGGAATTTTTTATTATAATGATACATCATTCTGGTAATATGATGTTTTTGGGAGAACCTACATACTTAGAGGGACAAATAAGTTTTGTTGACTACTGCACTGCGGATACGATGTCCTGACTTGAATTGATTAGTATGTCTGTTGAGTTAGGGTTGGGTGATGATTGGATGATTGTTTACAAAGATGATCCTGATAATCCATCACCACATTTGGCCTGCATCACTAATGACAATGATGCTTGTTTCATGGCTGAAATTGGTACTGAAAAGAGGATTGTGGAGGTTTACCTAATTAAACCAAATGCACCCACTATTGCATATGACTCAGATGATGAGGTAGTTGAGATTGCTGATGATGTGTTTGTGGAAGAAGTAGATCCTCTCCCTCCTATCAGTGAACCACTTGACTATGTTGGCGATGATGAAGGTTGTTCTAATTTTGGAGGTGAAGCAGATCCTGATGGTTTTGAAGTAGAACTAGAAAGAGTTGCAAGTCAAGTGGATTGTGGTGATTGTGTTGAAACTGCTAAGCCTGCTGAAACTGCCAAGGCTGATGAACCTACTGATGAGGGCAAAGGGAAAAAGCTCCAAGGAAGAAGAAGAACAAGAGCAAAGATAAACGCGTTTGGAGAAAGAATTGATAATACTTACAAAGACTTGGATGATGCTGGTAATGCATCTGGTGCTACTAACAGCAATGATCAGCCTGATTTAAATGGCAGAGAGGAGAGTGTTAGAGATTTACCAACCTGGATAAAGGAGAATTGTGGACCATTAGTGGCATGTATTATTGACTTAGAGAATAGTGATGATAGTGAAGGGGAGGTATCTGTGGGCTCAGATTCTGAGTATTCTGATGGATATGTTGATCCTGACAATGATGCATTTGAGGATGATAATATGGATGCTACAGATGTTGATCTCGAGAGACCTATTGATGATGTAAATGCTCCTCCTTCTGCTACTGCTAATGGAAATGGTGTTGCACATGCTACTGATGGAGATACTTCAAATGTCAATGCAAGTGATACTGAAACTGTTGGATGGTCTTCTGTTGATGCAAATAATACTGGAGGGCAAACATGGGGTTCTGATGGTCCCATTGCATCTACCATCTGTAGAGAATCAAGGGTGAGGCAAAGAAATACTATTGTAATAAGAGAGCCTGCCAGAGAGAAGTACATAAATCATGATGTTTTCAACCCTGCTGTTGATATGAACAAGGTTGTATTCAAACTTCAGATGTGCTTCCAGACTCCTGATCATCTCAAGGATACACTTTACAAATATTCAATTGATGAGAGAAGACCAATTAGGAAGATGAAGAGTTCTAAGGAGAAGATAAGTGCAAGATGCGCAGATATTGAATGTCCCTGGTATATCTATGCCTCAAATGTGTCAGGGAAGAACACAATGATGATCAAAACATTAATAGAACCCCATGATTGTGTAAGGCAAGACACTATTAGACATGCTACCTCTGCATGGGTGGCAAAGAAATACTATGACAAGCTCATTTCTGATCCAAACTGGCCAGTGCAATCTATGTTGACTGTATTGAGAAGAGAATGCAATATGGTATTCAACAAGCATCAAATGTACAGAGCCAAACACCATGTTTTTAAGATGGGCCAGGGAGATGATGTAGATCAATATGCCCAACTTTGGAGGTATGCTGAGGAGATGATGAAGTCCAATCCAGGAACAACAGTAAAAATCAAATGCAAGCTATTTGGTGATATCTGTAAATTTAAAAGGATGTACATCTGCTGGGGGGCTTTAAAAAATGGGTTGTTGGATGGTTGCAGATCTATTATCTGCTTGGATGACACTCATCTAAAGACCAAAAATGGTGGAATTCTTCTCTCTGTTGTTGGTATTGATGCAAACAATTGCACATATCCTTTTGCTTATGCAGTTGTTGAGATAGAAAAGACTAAGACATGGAGATGGTTTGTTCAGATTCTGATTGAAGATCTAAATATTCAGAATAGCTCTCATTGGACCATTATGAGTGACAAGCAGAAGGGTCTTGTTGACGCTGTTGAACAATTATTACCTAATTGTGAGCATAGATTATGTGTTCTACATTTATGGGCAAATATGAGGCTTATTTACAAGGGTTTGACCATTAAACACATCTTATGGAATGCTGCTTCTTCAACAAGGAAAGTAGATTATGAAAGATACATGGGTGAGCTGAGGGGGTAGAATCCTAGGGCACATGCTTGGTTAGTTGAAAGACCACCAAAACATTGGTGTAGAGCATATTTCCAAAGTCACTGTAAAAGTGATTTGATTCTAAATAACATGTCAGAGAGTTGGAATGCTTTATTAGTGAAAGCAAGGGCAATGCCAATCATATAAATGTGGGAACACATTCAGATGTTATTGATGAAGAGGATTGATGTGAGAAGAAGGGCTATGGAGAAAGAGGGCTCATTTATATGTCCCAAGATTCCAGAACTTCTTGCCAAGGTTGAGGTTGATTCTGTGCAATGGATACCTCATTGGAATGGTAGTAACCAATTTGAATTACATGGTCCATTTGGGCATACAAAAGTAGTGGATCTTAGTGGCCAAACATGCAGCTGCAACAGATGGCAACTCACTGGAATCCCATGTGTTCATGCCATAAGTGCAATGAAATGGATGAAGTATAAAGATATTGAACAGAGAGTTCATCCTTGCTATCATAAATCTACTTATCTGAACATATATGGACATTTTATGATGCCAATGGAAGGAAAAGAAGCA
The DNA here is from genome assembly GCA_948329865.1 of Linaria vulgaris. Classification (NCBI taxonomy): domain Eukaryota; kingdom Viridiplantae; phylum Streptophyta; class Magnoliopsida; order Lamiales; family Plantaginaceae; genus Linaria; species Linaria vulgaris. Next base: position 52,261,594 of record OX415249.1, on the reverse strand, counting down.
TGGCCCATACCCTGCCATACTACAACAAGATTGGTTCCCCCAGAGCCAGCTACCATGCCAGGTAGGCCAAAGAAAGGGAAAAGGAATTCAAAGAATGATGAAAAAAGACAGAAAAACTTGATGAAAGCTGCAGAGACTGGAAAACTGGGAAGAGCTGGAATGGACATGACATGTAGGTTTTGTGGAAAAAAGGGCCATAATGTTAGAACTTGTGAGTTGAGAAAAGCAAACCCATTGGCTGGACCTATTAAGAAGAAAACCAATAAGAAGTCCACTACACAATTGGCTGATGAAACTAGAGAGGTATTTTCATCCTTCTTTGTGGTATAATGCTGACTGTGTACACTTATAATAACTATTGGTGGTTTATCCATGTGTTAGAATGAGCAGGTTGTTGAGGCACAGAGTAGTTCAGTCAACCATACTCATGTACCAAATGCAAGCTCAGGTCTAGCATCTCAAGCCTCAACAATAACTTTCAGTTCACACATTGCATCCAATCCTACTACCAATATATCACAACCTAAAAAGAAGAGGGCTCCTAAAAAAAATACTACAAGGCACCCAAGGTTTCATGTAGTGGCCCTGTTGATATTCCTGCTGCCCCTACCAGCAATGTCCCTCTTGCAGGCACTTCCACTGTGAACAAGTTTGAACAATGGGCCTCTGCTAGTGGTGCAGAAAAGGGGAAGAAGAGGAAGTTGCAGGTAATATCTTTGTTAGTGTATCACTTGTTATTAAGGCTGATTTTAGACGATTCATTCATCTATTTGTATGTATTAGGTGGTACCAACTGGGAAAAAAGTCACACAAGAAAGTCCATCAAGGCCTATTACAAGGAGTTACACAACACCTACTAAGGACAAACATGATGTAGTAGTGCCTGATGTACCTCCAGTTTCCCACAGACCTCAGACCAGGAGTCAAACCCCTCAGAAAGTTGCAACTAAAAAGGGAAGATTGTTTTCTGAGGCAGCACAACCTCTTAATGCCATTCCATCAAGTAGTGCCAATGCACAAGGACCCCAGGAACTGACTCCCCCTGACAGAAAATTCAAAGCACCTGCCAAAATGCCTGTTGTTGGAGTGCCTAAAAGGAGTGTGAAGAGGAGCTTTGTTGGTACATGTGAAGACATGATGTGGAAGATATAATCCTATCATGACAAAGACCCCAAGTATCATATTTTGAGCACTCTTTTGATCATATTTTGATCATACATTTGATCATATTCTGATCATATTCTGATCATATTTTGTTACCACAAAATGCCTGTGTTTGTGATCTTATTTTGGTGTATTTTGATGTAACTGTATGTGATCTTCGACAATTACATTTTGGTGATCAAATCTACTAGTTTGGTTTTGTTCTCTTGATGTTGATTACTAGTTTTTGACGTTTCATTGAAAAGTTTGATTACATTAGTTCAAAAATAGGGATTTCATTAGTTCATAAGCTGTTGATTACAAGACAGTTACTTCATGAATTTAGCAACTAAAAACATCAACTTCTACACTATTAGCAAATGTGCCTCTATGCCCTTCATACTCCATTTCTTGCAAGATTGTATTAGGATGCGGAGGTCTAAATGTAGCAAAAACCTCTTCAAAGTCTGTAAAGTGGAGTTCAACATCAACTTCGAAATCGTTCCATAACATCCAAATGCCTCCAAACATATCCCTCGTTGGCGCAATCTCATAACGATTGAAACCCAAGTAAGGAACAATGTCCCAACATTCGTCTTCAGTTACACGAGTTTCCAAAATGAATACCACACTTGGATGATGAATCTTAACATACTTATGGAAATCTTTTCGAAAATAGTCAACTAGACCTGCTCCATGAAAATTCCATGAAACGACCTTAAAGGAAGAATGAAAGATGTGTTCTGGGTAAACAGGATTGCTTATTGGTAAACCAAACAACGACGACAACAATTGCTGCCCAATATCCAATGTTAAGACACGCTGTCGCATTATTTCCCATTGAGTGCGATAGATATGATGCCACCATTTGTGATTGTCATCATCCCGATTCATTCGTTTCACCCCAATTTTAAATTCCCAAGTAATAGCAGGAATCGTCGTCACCAACAGTTGTCTCTCCCAGGTCTCAATTGCTGAAATCACACAGTGTCCTCGAAAAGTGTTGAAGAAAGTATCATACCCCCATGCATCATCCTCATCAGCTGCCACCATTTCATTATGAGCATTCATCCTTCTCAGTTTGCAATTTTGATGTTTTATGTGGTGGTTCTAATGGAATAATAAGTTCAATTATTTATAAGAGTTAGAATTACTTGGTGACTCTTCGTTTACCCGTGTCTTTTCAAATACTCAACTAACACATTTTCCATTAATCAATGTATTTAAAGGATTGAGGCGTGCGACTGTTGGAGAAATAACCATAAACCCATGTTCATAAAACCATAACAAAATATTATTTATAAAAACAGAACAAGGAACGCCATCAAATGTACCATAGGATTTAAACCTCACAACAAAAATACAAAACAACCAATAGCAACATAACAAGAAGCAACCCGGGGATAATTTGCCTCGATCGGTCACACATTGGTGGATCAATCCAAACCCAATAGCTGCAACGTTCAATTCTCTGCCATAAACTCGACAAAATCAAAAATGAAAAAAAAATTAAAATCTCCCAAAATTTTTAAAATCGCGACATACCCGAGTTTTGGGGCATTGTGAGAACCTACGCCCTGGATTGAGGTTAGTCCACAAAGTTTCAGTCAACGCCTTCAACCCACAATGGCACAATTGAGGATTTTCCATTCGAAATCGAACGATTTTTCGTAAATTAGGGTTCTGGAATTAGGGATTTGAAGTTTAGAATTTGGGGAAAATTTGGGGATTTAAAAAACCTGCTGAGAGACGTTATAGAGCCGTTAGCTATAGTGGAGTGACGGATTTGCCCCTCCAAAATCTAAAAAATGGCCGGAAATAAACGTTGGGTATAGTTTCGAACTAAATGCAAAGGTTGGGTATAGTTTTGCAACTTTTTAAACGTTGGATATAGTTTCACAAAAACGCCTATAGGTTGGGTCTAGTTTTGCACTTTTCTCAATATAATATTTGTATACGAGAAAAGTGCACAAAGTAGATATAATATTTGTATATTCTAAAAACGCGCATAGTAATTATAATATTATTGTATTAGAAAAATGCACATAACATTTTCAGATAGTCAATATTTGACTTTTCAGTCGTTTTGTTTTCTTTTTTGGTGCGTAGAATCATTTTACCTAGATTATTCTGAATGGCATATAAAGCGTTATTCTTTCTAAACCTAAAACACATGTGGCGTAATTTCCTTAATTTCTCTCCTACTATCTGTGTAAAATTTTATTTCCTTCAAATTTCATATCAAGCCTTGTTGTTGTTGCATGAATACCGCGTGCTTGAAAGAGGCGCACGTGTAGCATTTGAGCACCTTCGTCGCCCCCAATCCACTATCCCTCGGTCCACCGCCGTTGTTACATCAGCCGTGTACGACATTTCTTTCCTCGCCGCAGAAGTTATGGAGGCAAAGGCAAGTCTCGACTTGAGGCCCGTGGTGGCTCATGTTGACGTAGTAGTAGTGACGCCCGTCGCTCTTCATTATCTGTTGGACAAGTGAAATCACGAAGAAGTAGGACAAGTGAAATCACGAAGAAGTAGGACAAGTGAAATCACGAAGAAGTAGGACTGTGAAGCACGATGATTAACCTTGGCTTTTTGTATATACTTATTCAAAGAATGAAAGTTATGGTATTCTTGCAGAAAATGAAAGTAAAGAAACCATGAACGTACATACATAAAACTAATGCTCGAGTACAACACGAAATAGAAAAAGTACTTGAGGACCATATGAGAGTGTTGATCACCATCTTTCTATTCAAATATATCTGGAAGGTATAGTGTCAAGTCGATCAAAATTCGAAATGCAAAATACTCGTGTATACAGAAAAAAGAAAAGGACAAAATTGAGGTGACAGATAACTTAAAATTATGTTATACATGTTATGCTTAATAAGCGAGTAATTCAGCTCGTGGTTTGAATTTGTAGCACACTACCTGGTGTTAGGCATTGTAATCTCCACATTGGTATGATATTGTCCACTTTGGGCCCAAGCCCTCATGGTTTTATTTTTGGGGTCCAACTCCCCAAAAGGCCTCATACCAATTGAGATGTCTCCAATCCTATAAACTCAGTTCAACTCCCTTATATTTCCGATGTGGGACTCTTGTTTGCCCCAACAATCCTCCCCTCAAACAAATGACCACCAAACTGTCCCTACGTGCGCCTCACGTGACTGGGACTTCATCTCCTTCTTCAGTTTTTCTCATGGGGTATTGTTCTTGGCCCAACAAACTTTTTTTCTTCCCTTGAACAAAGGATCTCCGAGCCTCCCATTAACCCGACGCCTCACCACCTGTGATCATCTTCTTAAGACGGAGATCACCTCTTTTTTTCGTTCACTCATGGGACACCCACACGGATCGGGAGCACTGACTCTGATACCAGTTGTTAGGCATTGTAATCTCCACATTGGTGATATTGTCCACTTTGGACCCAAGCCCTCATGGTTTTATTTTTGGGGTCCAACTCCCCAAAATGCTTCATACCAATTGAGATGTCTCCAATCCTATAAACCCAGTTCAACTCCCTTATATTTCCGATGTGAGACTCTTATTTGCCCCAACAACTGGTTATTTGTTTTACGGTGACAATCTCTACAAAATATGTTGTACCCAATTATATTGCATGCGTGCATTTGACTTCGATGTCATAATCCCTACAACTAGACATTATTTTATGTACGCAATTTATGATACAATATATAATACGGATCAAATCTTACCATTCACGTATGTTATATCAAAACTTATAGCAAACATTTAATAAACGACTAGTAAATAGCAATCAGTGAATATTTATCTAGATGAAGAAACAGTAAGTATATATAGTGGTACACATATATATATATATATATATATATATATACAAAATAAGAAATTTGATATGACAAAGGCAACGAAATATCCTAACTTACAAAAATAGGCAGTGGAGTTGGATTGAGCACTTGTTACTTTCGACATGGGGCGTATCCAGGAATTTTATGTTGGGGGGGCTAAAAATTTTTTTGAAGGTACAATAAGGAAGAAATAAGGGGAGAAAGAATCGAGATAGTAAGTAAGGAAAAAAAGTGTCTATTTTTCGATTTTTTGGAAATTTTGAAGAAGATTATTGCATACAAGAGCCATTTTTTTGAGCTTTTAGTTCTTAAACGAAAAAATCTAAATGTCTATTTTTTGATAAAGTAAAGATATGCATTGCATTTTTATCAAATATATATTCATCAAAGTAAAAAATTATGGATTATGTCATAATTGTTTAGAGCTATTTAAAATAGATATACGTTATTAGGCTACATTGTATTTATGTTTTTTCATACGTAGAAACTAATGTAGGCAAGCATATATTTACTTTAAACACGATTAATATTTCTATGTATCAAACAAATGCAATATCAATCAAGTTATTTTTGTGATCAAATTCAACACGTGTAGATTAGAAGACTATATAGAACAAGGTTGTTTGCAATATTTTAACATCACAATGGATTTTTCTCTAATTAAACAATTAAATAAGGTTATTTTTCACGAGTTACACATAACAATAGGGATGTTTTTGTAATTTATAATTTGTTAGAGCTTTCAAATTAAGATTATCATAGAATATCCAAATATATTTGTTTTCAAATGGTTTAGTTGAGAGAATATCGTGGGTTTGCTGTAAAAGAATTTTCTTTTTTTTTTCTTTTTGTTCAAGATATGCATAGGTACTAATTTGTTTTTTCCTAAAAAATTGGGGGGGCTACAGCCCCCCCTAGCCTCTATGTAGATACGCCTCTGCTTTCGACCCCTTTAGGAGGAGAATAGAACACGGTTACGTGTACATGTGTGATGTTTCTATAGGGATATGATATACAGAGCAATTCCCATCCATACAGAGCAATTTAAATATTTTTTCAACATTACCCTTTTAAAGATATGCTATCTTTTGCTTCCATTATTTCCTAATCAAAAGAACAAGATTAATTCCTGATTGATAAAGTTGCTTAAGTGTTATTAACTGCATCAGTTCCAAACAAATCACAAGAGTTGCATTGGGGTATTGCTTAACGACATCATTGAATGGAGAAACTCTTTCAGCTCATTTACAGCGATCCGATCCATATATGTCACTCAGCAAATACATTAGCACATTGTTTGGCTCATGACATCCTACTGAATTTGGATGGCACTACTGATCTTCCATTTGAGTTTTCTCAACCTATGTCATTTCTATTGCTACCTTGTACAGTTGTACTGCTCCTTTTAATTGAATGAAGTTCTTTTTTTCTTCATTATAAACATGTGTTTTTCTCTTCTTTTTCTATGGAGTTGTGGTTGTCTGTTAGCTTTATTTAACCTTTTTCTGTTTCATATATGTATAAAATATATAAAACCAACCCTACCAATCAATTAACCAAAGTCCAAAGATTAAATTCATAGAAAATTTGGATTGTTACTAGATATATATATATATATATATGTGTGTGTATATTATTGTTAATGCGAAAAAACTTATACATGAATATATATATATATACTATTATATAAAGAAACCCATTGTGACACCAATCTTTTGATTTCCAACTTTAACCTTTGAGTTTTAGCTACATTGTAAAAATATATTATTAAATTCCCAAAATAGCCTTACAAATTAAGCTAGACTAATTAATTACACTACTAATTGTAATTAATGATTTACTTTCCCCATAATTTGCTTCTCTTCCATTGTTCTACTACAAATTTATGGCACATGTTATCTAGATAAATCTTCTTCCTTAACCTATATAGAATGACATTGAAAAAAGAATTATGCTCGCGGGAACCGCGTGCTCCATTTGCTAGTATATATATATGCCGACAACTTAAACATGACCACATAGTATGTTAATACAGTACCTAAAATGATTTCACACACTTCTAAACAGTAGGTTATACTTAAAAAAAATAAGTACATTCTAAGCAGTCGATGTCGTCGTAGAAACAACTCCTCCATTTTCTTGCGTCAGATTTGCAATTACGTGGCTATTGTAAATCGTCACTGTCTCTGGAGTCGGTGTCGGTGGAGGCGCAGTTGTTGTGGCAGGCTTCATAGCTCAATCGATACATAGAAGCACGATGCCAAATAAGAAGCCCAAGAAAGCTCCTAGAATGGCCAGCAGAAAAGCGCGGTTGTCGAATTTGTGATGATGCTCATGTTGTTGAACATACATCTCGCTCTTGCAAGTAAAGCAAGAGTAGCAAGGTACTGGAAGAACCGAGCCCGTGTGCTTACCGCCTGAATACCCTCACCCAATCCCTCTACAACAACTAACAAAATCAATATCTTCAAATGATATGAGCATCCATCTTTTTACATTTGCACTTGAAAAAATACTCATATTTCTGTCAAACCTTAACCATCAAATTTTGAGATATTAACATGTTGTACTAAATCACATTATTATACAAGGATTAAAAAAACTTTATTGTTTAATTTTATTTTTATTGTAGATGATAATCTTATACATTCAAACTAAACTTATTGTTAGAGTTGGGGTTTTAAGGTAAGATTATTAAAGGTCTTTCAAAGTTTTTCTTTTCAAGTTCTATAGATAAACAAATATTTCTATTAAAGAATCATATATATTCCTAATAGCGTGTTTACAAGTGTTATTGTTCAAAAAGTTTTTCACAGAATTGCAGAGCTTACTTCGACTATATCTTTATTTAACATGTATTTTTTTTTTGTACCAAATGGTAAAAAAAATTATATATTGTATATATTTTAATATATATATATATATATATATAGTGTGTTATTGTAGCTCGGGGTCCAAAAAACTCCTGGCTCATCCCCTGCCTCATCGATATTTTGCTTCCCCTCTCCTACACACACACATACACATACACTAATTAAAAATGTTAAAGTATTCGATCTTTGCATACGAAAAAAGTGCACATAGTAAATATAATATTTGTATACAAGAAAAGTGCACATAGTAAATATAATATATGTATACGAGAAAAGTGCACAGTAAATATAACTTTTGTATATAAGAAAAGTGCACATAGTAAATATATTTGTATATTCGAAAAAAGCACATAGTGATTATAATATTTGTGGTATTAAAAAAGTACACATCACACTTTCAAATATTGAATATTTGACTTTTCAGCCGTTTTGTTTTATTTTTAGTGCGTAGAATCATTTTACCTAGATTATTCTGAATGGAAAATAAAACGGTATTCTTTCTAAACCTATAAAACACAAGTGGCATAATTTCCTTAATTTCGCTCCTACTATCTATGTAAAATCTTATTTCCTTCAAATTAGGAATTATTTTATGTTTTTATATATTTTAACTAGAAGTAATGGAATTCAGAAAAAGAAAAGAATATATATTCTTTCGAGAGATGTAAAAATGGAGAAATATTTTTTTTAATTTACGACAATGATTTATTTACTTAATGATAAATATATAAAAAGAATCATGTGAAACATTAGCAACTTGTTTTTAATCACCGAACAATAATTAGAACTATTTTATGAAAAATTCAAATGAGAACTATTAATACTATTTTATGAAAACTTTAATGAACAATATTTTTATGTCTTGCTGCCTAACTTTCCTGAATTTATACAAAATTTAAGTAGTCAATAAAATAAATTTTGTTCACCCAATAAGTCAATTTTACTGTGAACTATTTATTATACTCTCTATTGTTTTCATTAATAAAATGTCTAAATGTCTAACTTTTCTGAATTTAGATGTTTCTTTTGGAAAAAGTGACAAGAATATTTTTTTAAAAAGTCACCAAAATATAGTAAATCAATAATATAATTATATACATACAGATACCTGAAAGGGAATTTATGCACTAGGAATATCCGAATATGTGTGAGTATATAATACAATATGATAAAAAATTGTCAAAAAAGTACTAGTTTCTATAATTTTGAAAAAAGAACTTTGCATAGTTTACCGTTAGTATATATATTAAGTTGTTAAATGATTAAGAAAAAAAGTTCGATCAATCTATATATATAGAGAATCTTTCCTTACGAGTTTGATCCTAAACAAGATAAATTAAGAAACCAAAATAATGGATGTTTTTAGGTAACCAAATTATTTATGCAGCCTATTTATCAATTAGAAAATCAATGTGTTGTCATTTTGATTAGGAAAGAATAGAAACAAACATATCATATCTTCAAAAGGACAAAATGGGGAAATCATGTAAATTGCTCTATATAGATGAGAATTGCTTTGTACATATTATTTCTTTTTTTTATATTTATTTTGCATTAGTTGATTTATCTCGATCATGTTAAAATTTATGCCTATTATGGCAATTGTTAAGAATTATTACACCTAAGTAAGCGCACGAGAAGAAAGGAATTTAAAAAGAGGTGTAATATATTTCTCTTAATTTACTTGTTTAATTTTAGCATTTTATTTAATTAATTTTAATTAAATGTTAAAAATAATATTTGACGCACGTTCTGGTCGCGTTATGTGCCAGATCTCCCGCCCGTCTGAACCTATAAATATGTGTGTTGTGTTATTATTTTTGCCATTTCACTTGTTTTTCTTAATTTCAACTTTACATCTTTCCTCTAAATATCCTAAACCTTATTCTTCCAACTGAAATCCAAATTTCAGGTACTTTGCTATTCTACTTCTGTCTTCTAATTTTCTGTGCTATAATTTTTAGTTATGATATATTGTTGAGTTTAGTATTAGTCGTGATTTATAGTCTTGATTTTAAACTGAAATGTGCTATTAGATAGTTTATATTCTATTGTTTGGAAATCTACAGAATGCGTAGGACATTTAGAGAGTTGAAATCACTTGAGTAGCTACATGATTATGAATTCCTTGGTATTGTGAAACTCGGAAATCTACATATTATAGAGGTTATGCTACCAAAATTTTGCTAACTCTTTCCATTTAAATTGGTAGGATGACTAGGAGTCGTGATTGACATGCTGCATAGGTACTGATCTGTGGTGAGTCAGTCGTCGTCTCAAACAACGAGTACCATGATGAGAGATTTCGATTAGCAGAGGCAACCAAATTTATCAGTATATCAGGGACATGAAGATTCATGAGGAGCGACCGATGACGTTGTTCTTTGAGGAGTTGAGTAGAGTAGGATTAATCCATTTTGCTCTGACAGACTTGAGTGGGGTCTGAGGAGTGGGTTCGTGAGTTCTGTGCTCACTACAACCCAAAACGGACGGAGACACATGTTTGGGTGCGAGGACATATGGTCCCTTGTTCGGCACACGACATTGATCGACTCTTCCTCTATGCGGTTCCTCTAGCAGCACCGGGACAGCTAGTTGAACAGCCATCACTGAGAGAGATGGGCACTTTTCTTTGTGGTCAGACTAACTACTGGCTAAGCCACATGGATAATGGTGATGAGGAGCTTCACTACATGGACATGACGAAGAAGCACAAGGCCTGGCACAAGTTTGCGAGTAGCCGACTTTGGCCTACTTCCAACTTTGAGTACATCACACCTTATAGCACACGACTCCTCTATGGGTTGGTACGCGGGCATACATACAGCCCAAGTGAGGTTATGAGGAGCAACATGAATCACAGTGTGTATGTGAAGACCACAACCAAACTTTACTTTGGAGGCACGATTACCAAATTGTGCATCACATCTGATGTTCCCGAATGGCGAGGGGACAAATACGATAGATATAGGACGAGTGCGATCAACACAACTATGTTGGATCGGCTCAAGATTGAGAAGACCCCTCAGAGATATGCACCGGAGACCACACCAGATGATGCACCACTTGAGACACATGAGGAGGTGCACCCGCATAGGCGATACATGAAAGCTTCATTGCGATAGTCGAGAGCCTCACAGGACACTACTCCGAGCTAGGAGAGTAAGGGGTTGCGTGCAGAGATCTGAGAGATACGTTAGCAGCAGGATGTTATGGCTGGCAACATCAGCGGTATCATGATTGTGCTGTCAGGTATTCAGAGCTTTCTAGCAAGTGGATCGGGAGTAGCAAGCACGAGCCGACGTTGATTGTCAGGGAAGGTTTTTTTTTATCTGCTTTATTTTATTTTGAGTCATATCACCTCTACAAGGAGGACATTGTAGATTTTTTAGTGTTGGGGCGAGGGGTATAGGTCGTAGTTAATGTACGTTTTAGGATTTTGAGTCTTTCTATTTTAATTTTATGTTTTATTTTAGCATTAAGTCTAATTGAGTCAATCTTAAGTCTTTTATTTTCGATTCTATGTTTTATTTGGAACTAGAGATTTAAGTATTTTTATGTTTATGTTTAATTGCGAGTTTAAATTATGATAACAACCACAAGTCTAGATTAATAATGATATATACATAATATGTGAGTATGTGATGGTAAGAAGACACCATGGAGACTAGAATATAGCTTGCTTGAATTCTAGAAATAAGTGCTTATCTCATATTTGTTTTGAAATGATTTATATGAAGATGTAAAAGTTGAGGATACCATATAGAAAAATATGGAATTAAGTGTTATTTGTGAATCCTGAGGAATTTGTTTGAGTACTATGAGAGATGGTTGTAGTTTCTCATTGTTGAGGAAATGATGGTTGTAGTTTCTCAGTGTTGAGGTAATTTTTTTGATTCTTGAGGATGAGCCTTTTTCATGACCAGTAAACTTGTACTTATTCAATGATCCCCAGAACCATGCCGAAACCTTTTTTTGATAAATCATTTGTGAATGACACACCAACCACTCTTAAGCCAAAAAGTTTGTGAAAACCTTACCATTTTCTAGAGATGAATTGAGTAAATCCGTTGAAAGAAAAGCAAGGAGGAATAAGGATGTCATGTGAAAAACACGAAGTATGATCCAAAAAGAATATATATATATATATATATATATATATATATATATATATAAGTCCATGTTACCTAAAGGAGATATGTTTAAGTATGAGTGCACTATTTTACCTAAAGGAGATATATAACTCAATGGTCGACCACTGGATTTGTGTTAATGTGCATAACCGTGTAAAGAAATGTAAGCTCCTCCCCAAGCATATTCATCTATTTCTTTAAGAAATTGTAGAAGCTTTAAACTTGCATCTCTTTATTTCTTATATGGTTATAGGGGCAACTGTATGGACCTTGCAACACGCAACTCATTAGTCGTAGTGCGAACAAAAGATGATTCAGTGTAATTAGTCCATGTTGAAATACTAACATCATTGAAATAGTAAATTCTCAAAATACTAATATGAAAATAGTTTCAATCTTTTGCTTTGTATGGTGAATCCTTTGCTACCATAGACTTTGGGGGTATTTTGCACCTCAAAGATAGGTTGGGTTAAAATTCAGAATTTGGGGGTATTTTATTAAATTTTAAGATTATTTGGGGATATTTTTTGAAAATTTAGAGGTGTTTGGGTGTGTATACAAATTAGGAGAAGAAGCTATTGTGTTGTTTGGTGGTATTATATATATATAAAGAATATATTGGGGGTGTTTACGAATTATGAGAAGTTATTTTGGTGTTTAGGGGTATTTTTTGAACTTTTTGGATGTTTTCAAATTTAAAGACATTTGCATACGTCGTCCTCCCGCTATATGACGTTTTTTTCGCCGAAAATATAGTTTATGGGCAACAGTTTTTAAAAGTAAAAAGGTTGGGTATAACATTCAAAAAAATTAAAGGTTGGGCATAACATTGAAAATGAGCCAAACATAGGGTCTAACATGCCGTTGTTTTTTTTTTTTTATAACTTTTAACATGCCGTTCTTCCTTTTATGTTTTGTCTAATAACCAGAGAATTGCATTACGTCCGAACTCAAGAATGATTGATAATTCGTCCGAACTCAAGAATGATTTGTAATTCGTTCCCCTAAAGTACAGGTAGAGGCGGTAACAACTTGTGTGCTAAATTTTCCTATGTTAAAGCCAGAGTTGTCTTATTCAAAAGATGGCGAAAATATGCTTATGCAGGAAACGCCACATTTTCTAATCTGGCACTTTAGTTATACATATTGAAGGAAAAAACAATTCTCAAATTTCTTGCATTTGTTATACAATAATAAATTTATTTATTAAAAACCGGAATAAATGGATTTGATGTCATCGTACTTCGTGACCAGCAAGAACGCATGCAAATTACTACTAATAACTAATACATCTCATAAGACTAAAGTATACTGTATACATAAAATATTAGATACACATGCAAATCTAACTATCTTTTTAGATATAAACATAGTTAAAAAGTAGGTAGTTACGTTTAAACTTGAATTTTACCCATTTGTCATGATATTAAGGTGGTGTTTGCAAACTCTAGTGGAAAAGTAGATATTCACAATTTTTAATTAAGCCACACCAGCTTGAAGATTGTGAGCTTTTTTAGCTTAAAAAAAGTTTTGTAACCGAAAAAGCTAGATTTGCAAACACCCCAAAATCACTTGTTCAAATAAAAAGCTGATTATAGCTTTTTTTAAGAGTTTGCAAATACCACCTAATACTGTTGCTCTTACAGCTTTTCAAGCTAATTTCAGTATTTTTTTAGTGAAGAACTAATCCCAGTTTATTAAGCAAGAGTTTCTAATTTAAGTTTATATATGTTTCCCTGTTTAGATGATGAATGAAAAAAAATTAGAAAACTAATACTAATAAAATATGCACATGTTTCAACAAGATAGCATATTCCGGTTCCCTTCAGCAAGAAATTCAACCTACATGGTAAACTCGACAGCGACTTCAGCATACTAACATTAAATTCACAAATAACCACTCAACAAGACAACATAATACTCAAGTGTCACTCAAATATCTTCCCATTTTATCTCCAAAGTGACAACGTAAGCATGCCCATGGTACATACTGAACGTCAAAGGTACACAACAAAACCTAGAGTGAGCCAGTTTGCCCGCAAATTAAGCTGCTTTAGCTGTTTCGCGGACCAAAGAGAGCTTTGCCAGTAGACCACACATTTGAAGATACGAACCAACTCCATCACAAATCCTCATGTGGGCAAATCCAGTTTCCTGTAAAACTCCTAGACTCAGTTGAAACGAAAAGAAGAAAATTAACAAAATTAAGGGATTCGATATCAAGGACAAACCTTCATAAATTCCAACTTCAGATACTCTGCCATATCATAGTTCTTTATGATTCGGAAAAGAGTAGTGATTATATCGGTAGGGGAATAGCCCAGATCATAAAGCTGCTTCAGTCCAGCACATGCGTCGTCAAATTTTCCTTCAATTACTTGGCGTACCATATTCTTTACATGCAAAGGATGGGGCTGATCACAAACCTGGAAGACAACAAACGGTAAATGTGTGGCTAAGAAATATTAGTATTAAGAATGTGCTGTTGTATTAAGCCTTCTGACCTTGAAAACATTTTCTTGATTGACAAATCCAAATCCACTGTTCGTGGCTTGCAAATTATTCAATGCTTGCCTCATATCGCCATCCGCGGTGAAAATGATTGCTTCAAGACCTTCAGGAACGTAAGGTACCTACAGCAAGATACAAATAAAATTGAAATGAGGGGTAGGATAAATCAAGGAGAAAATCTGAGAACTCAGACAAGCTATCATACCGTGTAACCAAAGAAAACACGACGCATTATATAGTGAAAACTGAATGTAAATAAATGGAAAAATCTGTAAAGCTTTCTAGGTACAAAGATATCAGAGTAACATTCAGACTACACTCTAGAAAGCCAAAGAAGCAAGAGAAAAATATTTTTTAAAAAAAACTAACGGGTCCAGAACAAGTGATACTCGGAAGTAGGATAAATGATAATGGAATGCCTTGAAATATTGAAAGAGTAAAGATTGCTTTGAGGCCCAATGTATAAAAGATCCTAAATCTTATATTTAATGAACTTTTTCCACACTCAAGGCATTAATAAGACCTAATTCATCCTAGCGGTCAACGCCCTCAAGACCCCCATGTACTAAAGAACAAGAGAAAAATAACTTCTTCAATAAATGCAGTAAGCGATTCTTTCACACAAGAATCCATATGTACCTTCACCTGCAATGTTGTAATTTTTATTCCCGGATATGTAATGAAGTTTGACTCATTTGATAAATCAAGAATATCTAGAATTGAATCATGAAGATACAGCTACAGCTGCATTTTATTGGCCCATCATTTGGACCAAGTTTTACAAAATAATATACTTCTAATATGCATTTAACAGTCTTAAACCTGCCATGAAAAGTAAATGATGCACCGCATTATGAAGGGGACTTATTATATTCTCCGTTTTTCTCCCGTTCAAGACAATGAACTTTGATATAGTTAATGGCTACAAATATGAAAATAAGGACACCAAAAGTGAGAAATCTAGTGAGTCGTGGTTAAGATACTTATTACTTCCTATTAAGTATTGTCTTACACGGCTTAAGGTGCAATTTGAGCCTCTCTTCATAAGAAGTCTCCTTCTTCGCCTCGATAAGGCCTTGAAGCAGTTAGGATGCTTCTGTGCAGTCTCCTTTCTACCATATGACACTATTGGATAGGGGGTGGGGGTCAGCCTCTTATCTAATTTGACTCACAGAAACACCCCCACCCTGTAGAAAATTGAAGGCCAGTGCAGCATAAGTGAGACCAATGAGTTTTCAAGAGATGAAACCAAGGAGACCGTATAGGAAGCATGCTGAAAAATAAATAGCACCAGTGTGAAGAGATAGAGAGAAATGTGCACCTTTTCTGCAGCAACCACCACCATAAGTCGCCCTAGGATCTCTTGATCAGATAATCTAGCAAACCGAACAAGGGCACAGCGACTCTGGATAGGCTCAATAATCTTTGCCGATGTGTTACAAGCAAGCCCAAAACGTGTGGAGTTAGAGTATATTTCCATGGTTCTCCTCAAGGCTTGTTGAGCTCCAGATGTCATGCTAATTCACAGCCAATTGGGCAACACAGAAGAAACAAGACATCGACAAAAGCAAAATATGAATAAAGGACTAATCAAAAAGGCAAATATGAAACAAAAAGGTATAGTAAAAAAGTATAGATCAAGGGGAAAAAGATCTTTGTATTTTTATACAGATAACACTATAATTTTGCAGCATTCACCTGTCAGCTTCATCTAAGATTATTATCTTGTGCCTCCCGGGGGGTAATGTAACTTTCTTCTGAGCAAACATCTTTATTTTGTTTCTCACGACATCAATTCCTCTGGACAAGAGTGAAGTCGGCGTCGGCGTCAACATTAATAAATAACAAAAGAGGGAGGGAGAGAACAGAAGAGAGTTAGAAATAGAAATATACATACCTGTCATCTGATGCATTTAGCTCCAACACAGCCTCCCTATAATTTGGTCCTAGAAGTTCATGAGCAAGTGCCAATATGCTTGTCGTCTTACCGGTTCCAGGAGGACCCTGTTAAAGTTAAAATATTTGCTGCCTCAGCCAAAAGCATACCACGTGATACCAACAACAACTTATAATAAAATCAAGTTCAACATATCACTTAAAAAAGTAAATTAAAAACCTCATACAAAATGTAAATTAACACAAAAAAATCATATCTAGGGTTTCCAAGTGCTAAAAGAAAAGTGTACGGCTAAAATAAGGTTGGGCATGTTGCCGTCACGAGCGATGACTTGAAGGCGGGCGACGGCGTCCTCATTTCCGACAATATCAGCCACCTTCGACGGCCGATACTTCTCCACCCACGGAATCTCTGGTCCCGCCGCCGCTGATGATGACGATGACGACGCCATTATTCTCTTCAAATTGAAACCCTTACTAGTTCGTTCCTTCAAGGCAAAAGGGGCGGGAGGAAAATGAGTTATTGCCTGATATATATTATTACTAAATTGCAAAAAAAAAAAAAATCTAGTTATTGTTATTATTATTATTATTATTATTTTATTATGATGATGATGATACCAGAGATGGGCTAGTTTTGGGCAACAAGTAAATTCAAAAGACTTGATAAGTGGGTTGATCCAGAGGAGAAATAAACCAACAAAAGGCCCAACTGTTTCACGTTTACTTTTAGAAGCAAAAGTTGTCCATTACATGTGCACAGTGCACTATAAATTTGACACACGCGGGGATCGCGTGTAAACTATATAAATTATCAAAAAAAAATTAATGTAACACATGCTATAATATAGTTTATAAAATTGATACAAATAATAAGAAAATTAAGCTCACATTAAAAATCACGTAAGAATTAGATTTGCTAAATATGTGGAGGGATTTTATGAGTTGTGGTAATTACTTATTTTAATTCCTTATTTTTTAATTGTTGAAAAGTCAAATCAGGTGTATTTTTGGAAACTCAAAATTTGGTATCCAAAATGTCATTTTGTGAGTGGGAAGGTTTTGATTTTAATATAGTAATAGATTTTGTGAGTGAGAATTGTGTAAGGAGTTTAGACGCGACTCGAATGTGCTTTGTATCTGCAATTCCAATCAATTCGTATCGACTGATGCTTTCATTCATCCCCCTTCACTCACTATGAGGAAAGAACAAATTTGTCGACTTGTTGAAATTATGAATCAAAGTTCACCTCTAAATTGTTCGAAGAAAAAAAAAAGTTCACCTCTATGTTGAATCAGTATATATCAATCATGGAGACTCGATTGTCTCAGCT
The DNA here is from genome assembly GCA_948329865.1 of Linaria vulgaris. NCBI lineage: Eukaryota > Viridiplantae > Streptophyta > Magnoliopsida > Lamiales > Plantaginaceae > Linaria > Linaria vulgaris. The sequence goes on along the minus strand of OX415249.1, from coordinate 52,243,871 downwards.
CCCCCAAGCCATCATCAGCTGCAATACGGTGACTCTTGCATTTGGATCACATAACAGTTCTACTCTCGCTTGAGATTAGTATAAAATATATATTGACATACTGCATCAACAGAAATAAATTTACTCTGAGAGATGAAGGTTTTCGATAAAATTGCTCTAAAGGGAACTCTCCCTCGTGGGTAAATGTGTTTGTTAAAAAACCCTGGTAAGGAAACTGTACTTAGCAGAGTAAAGGTTTTTGACAGAATGCCCCTAAAAGGCAAATGTACTAAGTGGGTAAAGATGTTTGATGAAATGTAGGGTCGGTTCGGTTTGGTTCGTTCACCGGCCGGACCGATAAATCGAACAAGAGGTTTTCGGTCGACCGAAACCGAACCGTATACCAACCGGTTCGGTTCGGTCAAAACTGGTTATAAACCAGTTCGGTTCGATCGGTTGCCGATTCGGCCGAACTTTTTTTTTTTTACTAACTTTGAACAAACTACTTAGCTACCATTTTTCTAAAAAGGAAAAAAATCAATGTTTTAACCTCTTTATTCAATATTGTTGTACAAAGTATAATATTGACACCCAAATATATAATACGTCGCCGAAATTACAACGCACCGTAAACTATAAACAAAAACAAATGATAAAAACTATAAAGAATTTATTTTTGCCACTTTATTTGTCATAACCTAAGTCATGAAAGCTTGTGTGTTTGTTTAACAAGAAGGCAAAATAATTGCTAAAAATTTTTGTTTTTTTTAACAAGAATCCAACAATTTTCAATAAATACGTATCTAGTTATCTAGTTATCTTATATCCATTATTCTTTTTTTATATATAATGTTAATGTTAATGTGTTCTTGAAATAATCCTACTAACAAACCATAAACAAAGGAACAAACCATAACAAAATTGCATAAACATTAAACACCTACTAAGCACTAACAAATAATAATCCATAAATAAAGTAATAAAGTAGCAAACCATAAAAAAATGCATCATCACTTCATCACCATCACCAACGGAAAAGCACAATCACAAATTAAGTCTTCAGTCACAACGACCCACAAGTTAAATTAAATGAATTAAATCAGCTCATAATAATCGGTTCGGTTTTTGATTTTTCCGGTTCGGCCACCGAAAAACCGCAAACCCAATAATAAAAAAAGGTTTATCGAAACCAGATCGTATGCCAACCGGTCTGGTTTCGATTTGGTTTTGGTCGGTTCGGCCGAACCGGCCGAAATCTACACACCCCTAATGAAATGCCTTTGAAGGAAAGTTCCTCTCTTATTCCGTTAACATTGAAGTGGGTCATAATAGAAGAGTTTGCTTTATTATTCAATTTAACATGCATGTTTTCTCCCTAATGAAAAGTTCATTTTACTTGGAAATGATGGGGTGTGTGCGAACCATGTCTTTGACGCCGTTGCTTTGGATGGCATACTGGATAAATTCTGAACAATACTCGTTTGCTTGAAAGAAATGGATTGTCTCGCAGTTGTTCAACAAAGACTAAGATGATCTCGTTGTTCAAGGATAGGATCTTGGTATCTCGTTATTTACACCAATAGTAGTTCCCGAGCAAGGACACACATGTGCCTCTCATTTCCTTCACTTCACATATTCTTGGTGTAAGATCTTAGTTGTTTACTTATTACTTGTTTCCTCTTCGTAATGGTTATTACTTCTTATGACAGGTAAAAGTAAAACAATAACACATATTTATAGTGGTTTGGTCACAACATACCTAGTCCACTCGGCTTTTACCAGTTCTAACAACTCTAGTCTCTTTCGTTTGGTACAGGACTTTGACTCACTCAGGCTATTACATGTACTAGAAATCTAGACCCCCTCTAATTACTTTCCTAACACCTGACGTGACGCCTTACTAAAGAACTATACTAGAATCTGGAAGTGATCAAGTTCATACGAAGTTCCTCCGCCTTGATATTTCGTACAAGAGTATAATAAACAGTTTTTGACTCTCAAACAAATAAAATACAAATCTTAAATCTAAACTTCAAAACTTGTCTTCAAATGTCTTCGAGTATTTTGCTTTTATAGAGTGCATAATCTCCACACTGAAGGATAATTGTTGCATCAGATCTTCGATTCTTCAAGACAACTTGCAAACCTTCCTTATTTCATCCGATTTTATTCTGCTAAATGTGTAAACGGAACATTCCAATGTATGCATATATAATTTAGTCCAAATACACTTGGAATAAAATTGGATCATACATAGACAAATATAAAGTTGAATCTTGTTTCCATAAATAATCTGACGCAACAGTATCTATTTCTATAAGGAAACTAAAGATTTACTTTCAGATACTCACCATCTATCTTTCTTTATTTGACATATCACGATAGCTATTTTAACTATAAGGAAAGATTCTATATTCGAAATACTTATGGAAATATTCAAAACATAATCAATAATCATATAATTAAAAACACTTAATTATCTAAATAATAAGTAGTTTAATTAATAATAGTTTAGACCGATAATTTCGGTCCTAACATTCTCCCCCTTTGACTTTGTTTTAACAACAACAGTATTTCCCGCAAGACATAATTAGTTCAAGAGACTCATAACAAACATAAAGTGTTGCCATAACCAAAACATAACGAGTTTAAGTTGCATCAGCAGTGTAACATTACAAAACTAAAAAATATTCAAACAAAATTAAATGCATAATTTTTTTTAAAAAAAATCACAGTTCATAAAAATTCAAGGACTTAAACAAACGGTAGTAACAACTCCCCCTAACTATGTGATTCTCCCCCTTGCTGCCATAACATAATGAAGGGAGCAGTTGGCCGAGCTTGCCAACCTAAACAAGCAAATGAGAAAACTCTTTATGAAGTTCCATGAGGTGATCCGCGGAATTAGGTAGGTGATCAGGTGTAGGATTTGGTGAAGATGAAGCGGGCTCCGCTGTAGCTAATCGAACAACCTCTGGGGTGCATTGAGGCCAGGGGGGTTGAACATGGGCTCTAGTGTGTCCGTGGGGACATGTTGTGCACAGAGCACTCGATAGATGAGTGAAGGAAACCCCAGGGAGAGACTGATATTGGACGAGAAGATAGTGAAACAGATACGATTGAACACCAATTGGCCAATATTGACCGGCCATTGCGTCCCAATGCAAAACAGGAGAAACGCAACAATGGGATTGACAGCAAAGTGATATGAACTAGGAAGTTAGTGCGAGATTAAGATGCTAAAAATGAGTTTGTATATGGGGGTTAGTAGAGCATAGGGAATCGATGTTTGAACAGGTCCAGTCGGCCAAGTGGTCAGAGTGGTTGTGAGGGCCAGAGCTACGACATTCTTGTCGGTTTCTTCCTGAACTTCGGAGGTGCGGCCGATTATAATGGATGAAAAATTCATGTGGAGGTTGAGAAGGTTCGGGTTAAAGTCATCGACATGGTCGCACACAAAAACCTTTTGACCGTGTAAAGTCCCCATGATAGCTAGTTGTTTAGTCAGGTTAGCATAAAATTCATAGATAATAGAAGGAACAAAAGCCTCATCTTGCATAGTGGAGGGTAGTAAATTTTGTTCAACAAGAAATTTAATGATACCAGATTTACCATAGGAATCGATAATGAGAGGTTGCTCTGGGACAAAGTGTCGTGACAGAAGAAGATCAAACTTGGCACTGGAAAAAGATGAAAAGAACCGAGAGTTGAAACGCTTACTTACAGCGAAAGACATGGGTTTTGGTTTATCGTGTGCAACAGTGCTCTTTTTGATACGATGACGAAAGGGCGGTAATCTTCTTGACCACAGCTGGATGATGGTGGCAGTTAGGGGGCATATGACGTGGAGGGAGAACTGGTGGATGAAATGATGAAGAGTCTGATTTGGTCAGTTCTGATGAGATATCTCCAGGAATTGGTCCCCAAATGAAAAGGATATCATCATCAGAGTCAGGTCCACAATCAGTGAGAATATGAACAACTTTCTCTGAAGACAACATCTAAAAAAAAGTAGTAGTGTAGTGTAAAGAAAGATAAGCAAGACACGAAGTAAAGTGCAGAGTATTAATAGGTAAAAGGGCAGAGAGATATGGAAATAGTAAATAACTAAACTAGATAGCAATATCCATGAACCAGAGAATGCCATATGTCTGTTCGATCCACCTTCCAATCATATGGAGGTAAGGTATGGTATCGTGATATAGGGAAATATGGCAAGAAAAGAGGCCACACATTGGAGATAGAGAAACATTCTGCTTTCCATAAATAATCAGGCACGATTCACAGAGACATGAGGAGACAGGAGAAACCTTAATGCGATAGTCAACAGATAATGTCGTCGCAACACACGCACAGAGCAGAGGAAACAATCACAAATAATAAGTAAATTTGTAATGACAAGCTCTTACTCATGAATTGCAGAGATGTAAATAAGCATTTCATTTTGAGTGTACAAGTTGCTTTTCACTATAACTCATTTGTGGATGAGGTAGCTCTTTTCAAATGTCGTGACGCGTGAGATAAAAATTGATAGCTTTCACAATCACACATTCTAGGTCATGTAGCTTTTTCTAGAAAAAAAAACATTATTTTTTTGTTTTTGTTTTTGAGGACACGCATGAAGTACAATAATGTGGGAACCTTTCAGAAGAATTTGTAATACTAAATTAATTACATAAATGAGGATGTGACTCAAAATTTAAACATTATAAATGATTGTCTCTAGATGCGACTGTACCAGGTTGCGACTCATATGTGGCAAATGCCCAAGGATTTCCTAAGTGTCTCAAACCATGCTACGTCTAATGCCTTAGTAAATATGTCAGCAAGTTGATATTTTGTACCCCACATGTTGCAACTCAATTGTCTTTTTTTTTTCACCAGATTGCGAATAAAATGATACCTTATCTCAATATGTTTGGTTCGTGAGTGTTGGACATAACTTTTGGCAATATTGATGGAACTTGTGTTATCACGGTATATAGTTAACATGTTTTGAGTAATACCATAATCAGTTACCATTTGCTTCATCCAAAGGAGTTGTGTACAACAACTTCCAACTGCAACAACGTATTCGTCCTCAACGGTGGATAAATGTAACACAATGTTGTTTCTTGCTAAACCAGGAGACAAGATTTGTGCCAAAGTAGAAGCATCCACTAGTCGTTCTTTTTCAATCATCAGCACAACCAACCCAGTTAGCATCACTGTACCCTGCGAGATGAGAGTTAGAATTAGAATTGTAGTGTAACCCAAATCAGCAGTTCCAAAGATGTAACAGATGATGCGCTTGACTACTTTGAGATGCCATTTATTCGGCTTGGCCTGATATGTCGTAAAGACACCAACGCTGAAACACATATCGGGTCTACTTGTTGTTACTTATAGTAAACTTTTGATTATGCTCCGGTACAGGCTAGGATCAACATCCTTACTGGTCTCATCTGTTGTGCCCATAGAAGTACGCATAGATTTTGCTCCATCAAGACCAAATCGCGTGATAACATTTTTCGCATATTTGGTTTGTGAAATGAAGATACCCTCCGTTCCTTGTTTGACCTGTAAACCAAGAAAATAACTGAGTTCCCCAGCCATACTCATTTCGAATTCTATTTCCATAACAGAAATAAGCTTTTGCAACACGTCATCAGAGGTGGAACCAAAAACAATGTCATCGACATATATTTGAGCAATCATAAGAGTTTTATTTAAGCTTTTGATGAAGAGAGTTATGTCAACTCTACCTCGAGAATATCCTTTATTTAGGAGGTGTTGAGTTAAACGTTCATACCATGCCCGAGGTGCTTGCTTAAGTCCATAAAGAGCTTTCTTAAGTCTAAGTACGTGATTCGGTTAATGTGGATCCACGAACCCTTTAGGTTATTCAACATAGACTTCTTTGTTGAGATGGCCATTTAGAAAGGCACTTTTGACATCCATGTAAAATAGTTTAAAGTGTAGGAGACATGCAACCGAGAGTAATAGTCTAATTGACTCAAGACGTGTGGGAGAAGCAAAAGTCTAATCAAAGTCGATTCATTCAATTTGAGGGCAACCTTGAGCCACAACTCTGACTTTGTTTCGTACTACATTACCCAGTTCATCGGTGTTATTCTTATAAATCCACTTAGTACCTATTACGTTGATATTCGAGGGTCGGGGTACAAGTTTCCAAACTTGATTTCTTTCAAATTTATTTAATTCTTATTGCATAGCATTTACCCATGCTTCCTCAAGAATTGCTTCTTTAATTTTTTTTAGGTTCTATTTTAGAAGTATAACACACATTATTTATCATTTCATTGTACCTTTGTCCTGACCTGGTTCAAGTTTGAATACCTTTGTTGACGTTTCCAATCACTGTAGTGATTGGGTGATTCTTCTTTATTCTGGAGGAAGGTTTCCTTTGAGTTGTATCATGGATGTCTTGGGAGTTAAATTCATAGGTTGCATCAGGATGGTTAGTCTCATCAATGGTGGCAACCACTATTTCTTCACTCACTGTCACATCAGTTCTTTTTCGTGGCCATTCGTCCTCATGATTCACAGTATTGCGAGAATCAATTAAGCCAGAAATTTATGTCTCAGTTAAGGCAGCTGCAAAATCTATGGAATCATCAATTTCAACACGCGATAAGCCTGACTATTGCGAGAGTATCCAACAAAAATCCCCATGTCACATGACTGAAACTTGCCTCTAGGTTCTATGTCATTCAAGATATAACAGGTTCACCCAAAAATGTGAAAATGTCATACACTAGGTTTCTTACCTTTTCATACTTCATAGGATGTTTTGTCTATACATGGTCTGAAGTAGGAACGATTGATTACGTAGCATGCAGTATTGACTACCTCAGCCCAAAAGCGGATGGCTAACCTTTTTGAGTTCAACATGACCCTGGCCCTTTCCAGGATGGTCATGTTCTTCCTTTCGACCATGTCATTTTGTTGTGGTGTTATTGGAGCTTTTTTTGATGATGCTTTCTTTTTGCATCATTCCTACGAGGTCCATATGAAGAAGTTCCAGGATGCAGGTTGAGGGTGTCTGTTGTAATAGGATGTGACTACTCTTCTTTTGTTTTCCCTGCATACAAGCTTCACATTTTCCTTCATTGCGAGTCCCAACAATAGGCACTCCTCGAATGGCCTTAGTTTTAGAGAGTTTGGACAACGTTTTGTAGTTTACGTGTCCCATCTAATGGTGCCACAACTTGATCTATGAATTAGTGTTGAATGACACAAGAGAATATTTGTTGGTCGGTCATGTTTGGTTAAAGTGTAGCAATTTTTGGCATTTCTTAACCCTTGTAGTACACACTTGTCTTCTTTGTTGATCACTTCACATTCATCTTTGGTGAATCATACAAGCAGGTCCTGATCGCACAGCTGACTTATGCTGATCAGATTTGCATGTAGTCCTTCCATATAGTAGACAACTTTTAGGCGAGGAACCCTTTCACATTAAAAGTTCCTCTTCAAATAATTTTCCTTTGTTTCCATCGCCAAACACTACACTCCCCTTATTTCATCCACAAATTTGTTGAGGATGTCTTTGTTCCCGGTCATATTGCGAGAGCAGCCGCTGTTTAAAAACTAAGAGTTTTTCGAATTATGCGAGGAAGATTGATTACTGACGTAACAATTAACATTTGACCGTTGAATACATATTTGTTTTTTAAGAGAACATTGTGTTGCGATAGGTGTCTGAGTGGGTCTTCGTGTAGATGCATTATTTTGAGATGTCTGGATGTGTTGACTTTGAAAGAAGTAGGGTTGTATGTGTCCCTTTATTCCACAATGATGACATGCTATTACAGAATTTGATCGTTACTAAAGAAAGATTTACTTGCAAAGTTTTGTTTTATACCAGAGTATCTCCATGAGACCGAAGGGTATGTTATACATGATAAGCATACTATTTATTTGCTATTGAAAAATCTCAAAAATGTTGTTTCATGATTCCAAATTGTAATAAAGTGATTCTAAACATTGTTATGTCATTTAAGAATCATGTGTGATTAATCAATCATGTAATCGTGGTGGTTAATTCCAATCATAAACTAAGAACATAAAGCTATGCAAAATAAGCTGAAATCGTTGCAGTCTCGGGTTTACCTCTGATCGGATATCCAAAAAGATTTTTTATCAAAATATTTTAATATTTTATGGTCCCTAACATCACGAGGAACATGTGTATCCAAAATTGGAGGAAAATATGAAGGTTTGCTATGCTAAATAATTCTTGTAAACATAGAAGCTGCTCTCAGAGTTTTGGACATTAGTCTACGGTTTATGCATTACGGCCTTCTAAATCACATTATTTGAAATGCATAACTTCAAATAAAGTTTATAGGACATAATGTAGAGTATGTGGCCAAAGACGGTGAGCAAAAACAATTTATCTACGATTTGTTATGATTTTTCTAAGGTGCAGGGCATAATCGACAATTTATGCGCAATAAAAGTTTTGAGGTGTTTTCGGGTGAAAAAAAGATGAAATAAAGACTTGGGATGAATTTTTCCTGAAATACACTCAAAAAATGAAGAGATTGGTAGGAATGAAAATTATATAACCGAAATGGCTTGGATGTAAAATTGTTGGAAGAAAGTCTACTATTTATAGCAAACAAATCATGTTAAAATAATTTTGATTAAAGTCCCACCCTAATTTTTTTGTCCTTAGCATCCTGTAAATGGGAGATGTGGTTGATTCTTGTTCATTTACTTATGATGTGATATCTCTAATTAAAAAAATGCATATAGATAAATATATACACATTTGCTTATTTATACATGTTAAAACAATTTAGGTTAAGGTCCTACTTTAATTTTTTACTCTGATTCCACTATGTAAAGGGTGATGTGAATGAGTTTAATCCATTAACCTATGATGTGATGTTATTCTCATTATTTCAAAATAAAAAATACATAAATAGATATTTATATAAATACTTACTTATGTAAAATTCTCTAAGTAGTTAAAAACACCAAGGTCAATATGTACATTTAAAATATGTGTCTTATGAATAAATGAAGCATACAAAAATTTAAAAATAACATAATTTCAGTTTAGGGACTAAAACGCAAATTTCAGTTCAGGGACTAAAACATCAAGAGATTGGTTGATTCTCAATAACATACAATAACTAAATCACAATAAATAGTAGCAGGTTTCATTATAAAACTTAAGATGATATTGTTTAAAGTATATTCATAACATTGTATGCAACATGAGAGTCTAATCAACCATACAAATACCAAACAAAAACCAAGTGTTAACATGAGTAGCTTGAGCCAAGTATAACAACAAGATAAGCATTTCCTCGCACAACTAAGGTTCAACGATAACTACAGAACATTACATGCTTTTTTCAATAATAAACATACATAAAATAACCAATAACAATATAACAATGAACATGGCCCGTCCAAAGAAACAACATAACACAATAATTTGCGCTATTGTCTTGTTCTCTACCCCAAATCTTTGAAAGGCTTTGTCAACATGTGTACCATGATCTTGATGCTTATGTTCCTACAACGTGATTATGCACTGATGGGGTAAAGTTTTTCGAGTCATGGGTGACTGCCTGACTACTTTCACCAATGCCATTTTGTGATTATTTGACGTCATGTACACTAGAGGCTACGTGTATCATGTACGAATGAGTTGTATCTTGAGGACGTGTTGTGCGATTAGTGTAACCTCGGGAAGTAGAGTATTTAGGCAGGTGTAGTTGATTAGCCCACATGAACAATGATTTGTGCCTACCGTTGTTTGGTCATATATAGTAATAACATCCAGAATGAGTGGCATGAGGTCTTGTCATTAAGTACAACATTGAGCCACAATCACATATAGGGTGGCCATCTACAACATCATACCTCAAACTAGCAAGATTCCTGCATGAAATCTAATCCAAATTATATTATTCAGCTATTCTGAATTTCTTAGCTAAACCAAATTCCCAACATATTCAGGGCATAACAAGGAATTAACTAACTACCTCACAACACAATGCACACATGGTAATTGTTTCTTACACATGCATTTCATCTATCAAATAAGGTACAACCCCAAACGTTGAATAACAGATTGCGTGCAAACTGAAAAACAGAGATCATAATTCATGGTTATCATAGTCAAAGGGTTTGATAACAAAACTTAGAAGGTATTACTTATAAACTACACATGCATGGATTTTGTTGAAATAACACATTGTAATCTAGCATTCACGTTTTAGGGCTTTGCCTATAGACAAATATGGGAAAATGAACCGTACATTAGGTTTTGTGGAGAAGTTGTTGTTGATCGCACAAGTCAACAAATCTCAATCCAGCGGCCGAGTGACCAAATGAAACCAACAAAAGTTGAAATCAATAGTTAAAATTGAAAAAAAAAATCAAAAAATATAGCGTTTTCAATTAAGTCCACAATTGTTAATCTAGTGAAAGATTGAGCAACACAAACAATTAAGGGAAAAACGACAAGTTAGACCCTATCTATTGGCGCATTTTCAATGTTATACCCATCCTTTAATTTTTTTTTAATGTTATACTCAACCTTTGACTTTTAAAAGTTGTTGCACCTAACTATATTTTCGGCCAAAAAATATCATATAGCGGGAGGATGACGTATGCAAATATTTTTAAAATTCGAAAACACCCTGAAAAGTTTAAAAAATACCCACAAACACCAAAGTAACTTCTCATAATTCGTAAACACCTCCTAATATATCTAATTTTCTTATAAATACCACTAAACAACACAATAGCTTCTCTTAATTTGTAAACACACTCAAACACCTCTAAATTCTCAAAATAATACCCCCAAAATGTTACGTGATACACAATAAGTAAGAACATTTATTATATGATTGAATAAAATCTTGGATAATCTCAAACCGGATCTCAAATATAGGAATGAAATTCTTGTAACCCGGTTCTTATATTACCCATAAAAAATTAATCCCGTCAATACTAAAAAGAACAATATAGTAACCCTGCTATTTTATTTTACCAAAAAGAAGAAATCAAAAAGTAAATTATAATACCCATTTTGTTCACTTTGTCTCTGTGGCCTATAGCCTATTTCCAGGTGGTGTATATACACCGCAATAACCATGGCTCTTCCAATATATACACTGTGATAACCATGGCTCTTCCAAGCATTTGTCGGCAAAAGGATTTAATGAAGTTGTAAATAACATTTTCTGTTTCTTTTAATTTTGCATTTGGTAAAAAAATGATTGTGTTTCCTTCTGATTTTTAGTGATTATTTGTTTTTTATTGACAAAAGGATGACGAGTGATTATAAGGTGGAGATGATGACATGCAACAGTTCTATGTGGAGTTCCATAGACCCAGAGATTGTAATTTTGTTTTAGTTTTCATATTTGGATAAAACTTATTTTTTAATGATCTATTGATTTGTATTTAGACAAGGTTCTCTTTGATTTCAATTTGGGATATTTTTATTCTTATGTTATTTTATTTTTGCCATATCGCATATCATCACCATTTTTATATATAAACTGAAATTGTTGGATCGGGATTGATACAACTTTTCCAAAGTTTCAGAGCTCAAGTTAAGCTGGCGTTGCTTTAACTTGATCTCAAACAATCTTCTTGATAGAGTATAATGTGCAGCGGAATTAAAGAACACAAGAAGATAAATTTTCAATGGTTTATTATAAATAATCAACCATCTAGCCTTACGGCAAAATAACCACGCAGGTTTTATCAAAGATGTTCCTCACCACAAAATCACTCTCGCTCTTTTGTAGATTGGACGCAACAAAGCAGACAAGAATTTTCTCCTTAAATCTAATCCTAGACTTAACTCGAAAACTCACAAACTTTGCAAAGCAAGAAACACAGCAACAATGCTTAAGATATAATCTCTACGGATTTATAAGCTCTATTGTTTCTCTATGTATCTTGATGTACTTCACACCCTATATATAGGTTTCTTCAAACTTGATCTCAAAGGTGTGTTGTACACAGTTTTGGTAACTTATGTTGTTTCCTTGTTGAACTCTTCTTTCCTTCTTGAACTCGATCTCCTTCTTGAATAATAGTTTCATTTATTAGATTGAGTTCTAATAAGGAAATACTCCTTCTTCAATTCAGAGTTGATCTTGGAAAGATTCCTAGTTGCACTTGAACTCCAAAACTTTCCATCTTTGAAATCGTGTTGACTTGACCGATCTCCTCCTCTTGAATTATGGAAACTTCAACTTAGGAAACTTGTAATGCTCTTCCTTATGATTAAGAGATGTTCCTGGACATAAACAAAGACAACTAAAATCGTGGAACTTGATTAATAGGTGAATAAAGGTAAAACTAAAATAAAGCAGTTAAAGACAGATTGACAGAAAAGTTTCTGGTTTCAATGTTGTCCTGTGAATGTTGGCTCAACATCCATCCAACATTTAATCCAGAACACTTTACTCATGTTCAGAAACATGTTTTAAGTTAAGATTGTTCTCGGGTTTCAATGTTGTCCTCTGGATGTTGGCACAACATCCATCCAACATTGATAACAGAACATGTTTTAGGTTAAGACTGTTCTCGGGTTTCAATGTTGTCCTCTGGATGTTTGCACAACATCCATCCAACATTGATAACAGAACATCTTACACTTTCAATCTCCCATTTTTTGCCTTTCTTCAAAAAACCAATCAACCTGTTCACATAACAGATAATATGTCCAAATATCAATTAAGCATAATAATCTAAACCTACTAAAACTGCTCCCCCTTAATGCATACTATCAAGTATTAACTTGGCATAACAAAGATTATTCATTAAAGTATCACCACAACTCAAAACAAGTTGTTCAGACATTTAACTCATCAATGTTGTCTCAACATTAAGACCATGTACCTGCACATAAGTTTATCAGCAGAAACAACAGATATAAACTATCTTCATAAGCAAAATCATTAAGGGCAGTTAAAGCTAAGTAGCATTATCATTACAAACCAAAACAAAGAAAAAGAACTAGCAGCAAAATAGAAACAGTTCAAAACATATTAAAACAAAAACATAAAAACCAGAAATCAAAATTTAAAAAACTAGATCACTCTCCCCCTTTTTGTGAAGAAAGCTCCTTCATGTTCTTAATCAAGACATCCAGCTCCTGCATTTGTTTTTCCTTGAAAGCAATTTCCCTCTGAAGATTGGCATAAGCACTTCTATACCAAGTCAACTGTTGATCAACAAACGATTTTGTTGTTAACCTGGTTTCTTCCTCATCAGATTGAGGCACTGAAGCTCCAACAAATTGTTGAGCCTCCTTTTCCTCTCCAGGTGCAACTTTATCTTCAGGATTCCAAGGTAAGTCCTTCACTCTAGAGCTAGACAAGTAGGATTGAGTGATGGTGAACCTAGCCTTGTTCTCTGACATTCCTCCAAACTCTTTCTTGTTCATCTTCTGTTTTAGCAGCATAGTTGTGATCAAAGAAGGAAATGGTAGAATCCCTTGCTTCCTTCCAGCAGCATCTTCCATAGCCTTTAAAATTCTCACTCCAATATTCACAACAAGCCCATTCTTTAGTTTGTAGACCAAGTAAGCTGACTCATTAGTCAAAACAGTAGAATTTCTAGTAGGCAACCAATTATAAGATGCACATTTGTGCAGAACAGCACTTAGGGCAGTGAGCTTTGTTGCTGGTAATTGTTCAACCCAGGTTCTCTCTAGACCACCTGTGATGTCCTCAATCACCTCATCTGGCTTAGGATCTTCAGATTCCTCAACATGTTGCAGTCCCCAAATCTTATTTATCTTCCTAGGACTAATGTCAAACACTTGTCCTCTTACCCATGCTTTACCATATTTGGGAGACAACTCACTAGTGATATACTTTGAGAGATTTAGATATAATTCTTGTATAAGCTCAGGTGCATAATCACCATGTTTCTTCATTGAATTCTGAACCCCTCTTGCTTTCAACAACTTAAAAACTCTGTTTCTTTTAAAGCTGTCCATGTCCATGACCCTCTCTTTGTGAAAATACCTATTTCTAAACTCATAAGCATTGTCCTCTATCTCCTTATTAAGATAGTATCTAGACCTAGCTTCCCTACTATGATAGGATAACACAAGAGTGTCACAGTGCTCTTCATCATCATCATCATCATCACCATTAGCTTCAAACTCTTCAGCATCAGGTTCCTCTTCCTCTTTCTCCTCTTCTTTCTCCTCCTCTTCTTCTACATCAACTACCTCAACTTCCTCATCCACAACCTGTTTCCCTTTCCTCACTCTCTCTGCCTCAGCCTTAGCCTTAGCCTCGGCCTTTTTCTTCTCAAGCCTCTCTCTTTGAGCTCTTTTAGCCTCAGTTCTTTTTAAGGCTATTCTACTCATTGGCATAGACCCAATTGGTGTTCTCTTTCTACCAGAACCAGATCCCTCACCCTTAATCACATCATTAAGAATATTCACTTGGGGTTTAGGGTTAGCCACATTTACCTCAGATTCAGATTCCTTGTTTTGAGGAGTATGGGCTTCTGATGTTGCGCCAACATTCGACTCAGATTCCACATTCTTAGCTCGCTTTGACCGTCGTTGATAAGGAATCGTTGGTCGTTTTGCAGCAATTTGAGCAGCAGACCGTTCTTGATCCTCACGCGCAGCAGACCTGGTGCGTGTTGTTGTTTGCTCAACATTCAAGGTCGTATCTGCAAGAGTGTCTAAAGGAGTCTTGCTCGCCATGTTAGTTTTGAGAATTGAGAGAAAAATATGAGAGATTTTAGATAACTATTTGCAGATAGAAAGACAAATTGCACAAGTGAAAGATATTAGGGCAAGTTGTTCTTTTAAGTTGTGAAGAGTGGAGAGAGAAGGGATGAATGTTAGTGGGATTATGGAATATGATCAATTAAGTTTTCCCACTACTCTATTCCCGCGTAAGAACTTCACCACGTGTCATTTAAAAACAACAAGTAACTAGAGCAGTTCAAAATAAAACAATAAAAACTCAGTTTTTAAAATTTTAAACAAACTTATAAGTTACTGTCTTTAATGTTGGGCAGACAGTGTGGCAATGTTGGAATAACATTCAGACCAGAGAGTAGAGTAACATTCAAACCATAAAGTTTTTAAACCACAATATTTGAGGTTATGGGCTTCTTCAAGGCAATTTCATGTGAGAGCGTGAGATATATCCAAACTTATATCTGAAACTTCACCAAAGTAGCAAGTGAGTACCAAAAACATAAGATTTAGATCAAAATCATTAACATATCAAACAGAAAACACACAAAGATAAGCAGTTGTGAATTAGAGAATTAATCCACTTCCACAGCATAGAAGGTCACAAATAGTGTGTCAGCTGCAGTATGTCACCCAAAGAGTATGCATCAACACATGAAATGGACTATATACTACCCCTAAGCCCAAACCTAGTCAAACACACTAATTAAAGATAAAAAAAAAAAACAAGGCAGTTCTAACATGAATGCAACAATGTTATGACAACATTGACAGATGGTATACACAGTGAATCACTTTTCAAACCAGCAACAGTTCACATCACATCAAATCTTCACTATTTTCATTATCTCTTTAGAACAAAAACCGAGGGTTGATAGAAAAGGATAAGGACATGACTGAATGAGGGCAACACTAGACTCCACACACCCTAGTAACAACATTATCAGCAGCAAGTTAGGCAAGTACAAAGGCCTTGAATACTGGCAACACATTTATCATGCACCCCAATACCCCAATTCCTTATGCATACTTGTCTACCAACCTGCATACAAGATAGCACTAAGTGATCAATGCTACCAAGTGAAGGCAATCGAAACCCCAAACACCCTAGTAGAAAGAACCACTTTTATGTACCCCTTGGCAAAAAACAAACAGAGACATGCAAATAAGCACAACTGAATATCATTGAAGCTGTCAACATCATGAACCCCAACTTCTCCACATGTCCTGTAAAACCTTTTCATATGAATAAGACACAACTGAGTAGACATCAAAGTAGTGAACTTTGTGTACCCCAACTTCTCCATATGTTAGGCTAACACAACCTCAGACACACTTTAGAGATTTATACTTTTCAAAACTTAGATGTGAATCTGCAAGCTAGAAAGATTAGTAAAACACAGTGATCAACCACACAATCACATATGCCAAAACAAAGATCAACGTGACTCAAAAAGGAAAGAAAGGAAACAAAAAAAACAAAAAGTTACATACTACACCACAAACATTAACCAGTGCTAGACAGTGGTGTTATGTCAACGCTGGGATCCTAACATTCTCACATATTGCACATGCCGAGAGATTTCCTCAAACTGAAGAATCTCTCACTATCTAAAGGTTTAGTAACATATCAGCAACCTGATTATTTGTCTCAATATGCTCAATATTAATCATTTTATCCTCAACCATGTCTCTCAAGTAATGATGTCTTATATCGATATGCTTAGTCCTAGAATGCTGAACAGGATTCCTTGAGATACTAAGGGCACTAAGATTGTCACAAAACATGATGAGAATATCACTATCTAACCCATAGTCCAGTAACATGTGTTTAAGCCATACAAGTTGGGTAACACAACTGCCAGCAGCTACATATTCAGATTCAGCTGTAGACAATGACACACAATTCTGTTTCCTACTATACCATGAAACTAGATTGTTTCCCAAATAGAAACAGCCCCCACTTATAGATTTTCTGTCATCTACATCACCTGCCCAATCAGAATCACTAAAACCAACAAGATTTGTATTTGTATCAAAAGAATACCATATGCCCAATGATGAAGTTCCAGATATATGTATCTTAATATTCTCTTCACAGCAATCAAGTGAGATTGCTTTGGATCAGCTTGGTACCTAGCACAAACACAAACAGAAAACATAATACCTGGTCTAGAGGCAGAGAGATATAGAAGACTACCAATCATAGATCTGTACAATGTTGGGTCAACATTGTCTCCAGTGCCATCCTTAGTAATCTTCATAGAAGAAGACATGGGAGTTTTGCAAGGTTTTGACTCATGTAGCTCAAATCTCTTTACCAGGTTCCTTGCATACTTCTCTTGGTTTAAGAACATACCATTCTCCAGTTGCTTCACTTGCAATCCCAGAAAATAGTTCAGCTCTCCAATCATGCTCATCTCAAATGTCCCTGTCATTGACTCAACAAACTTGTCTAGAGTAGACTTGTTAGTAGAACCAAATACAATGTCATCCACATAGATCTGAGCAATACAAATATCAGAACTCTTTCTTAGAATAAACAAGGTTCTGTCTCCATCTCCTCTATTGAACCCAGGACTTAACAAAAATTGAGTTAGTCTTTCATACCACGCTTTAGGTTCCTGTTTTAAACCATACAAAGCTTTCTCAAGTTTATACACATAATTAGGATGTTTAGGATCAGCAAAACCTTTAGATTGTTCAACATATACTTCTTTGTCTATCAAACCATTAAGGAAAGCACCTTTTACATCCATCTGGTAGAGCTTAATCTTAAAACAACATGCAATAGCAAGAAGTAATCTAATAGATTCTATCCTAGCTACTGGAGCAAATGTCTCATCAAAGTCAATCTCTTCTACCTGAGTATAACCTTGTGCAACAAGCCTAGCTTTGTTTCTTACAATTACACCATATTCATTAGTTTTGTTCTTGAAAATCCACTTAGTTCCTATAACATTCACATTAGAAGGTCTAGGTACTAGATTCCAAACATGATTTTTGGTGAATTGCAACAGTTCATCTTGCATAGCATTTATCCATTTACTATCCTTAAGAGCTTCAGTCACATTCTTAGGTTCAATATTCGAGACAAAACAGGAAGCATTACTTACAGTGCAAGTGGAAGCCATGCAGACACACAACCTTACCATATTTTTATAGTTTACCCTGTCTTTGTTGCGAGTCTTCATGCGTCCAGTGATTTCACCTATCACTTGTGAAGTTGGATGATCATTTTGAATCCTAGTAGGGGGATCTCTCTTAGGTTCATCAACAATGTCATCCTCTGAATTTGACTGTAGGGATGTTGGCCTAACAGCAGCAGGTGTCAGCTCAACATTAGAACTAGTCATAGTTTCAGTGTCTTCAGCTTCTGTTCCTGATGTTGGGACCTTCTCTGTTTCCAATGTTGGGACAACATCAGAGACAGTAACTTCATCAGTACATGTATCAAAGGTGGAATCATCAAACACTATATTTACTGATTTTTGAATAGTCTTCAATCTTGGATTATAAACCCTGAAAGCAGAACTATTCACAGAATAACCAACAAATATGCACTTTTCACTTTTTGGATCAAACTTACTAAGATAGTCTTTATCATTCAACAAGTAACAATCACATCCAAATTCATGAAAATGAGCAATATTTAGTTTCATACCCTTCAAGATTTCATATGGTGTCATATTTGTACCAGGTCTAAGATAAGCCCTATTACTTATATGACATGCAATATTTAAAGCTTCAGCCCAAAGCTTTTTAGATAGGTTTCTAGCATTAAGCATAACTCTGGCCATCTCTTGAAGTGTCCTATTTTTCCTCTCAGCTATCCCATTTTGCTGAGGTGTCTTAGGTGCTGAAAACACATGGAAAATTCCATTCTTATCACAGAAATCACTGAAACTAGCATTTTCAAATTCTTTCCCATGATCAGACCTAATTTTACAAACAGAGGAACCATACAGATTTTTGATGCTAGCATGTAAGATCCTAAATGTGTTGAATGCATCAGATTTTTCTTTAAGAAACTTAACCCATGTATATCTAGAGAAATCATCTACAATAATAAAGGCATATCTCTTACCACTTAGACTGCTCACCTCAATAGGACCCATGAGATCCATGTGTAATAATTCAAAACACTTACCAGTCCTGGGAATTGTACTTTGTACCTGGAGGGGTGAATGAATAGCTTTGGTTTGCTTACCCTTCAGGCAGTCTCCACATACAACCTTACATGGGCTGGATATCTTAGGTAAGCCTCTTACAGCATTAACTTTCTGTAACTTTTCAAGGTTCATATAGTGAACATGTCCTAGCTTCCTATGCCACAGAACAACATCATCAACTTTAGCATAAAAGCAATCTGCTTCTTCCTGAGCAAGGTAGCAATTATCTTTAGATCTGGTACCTGTCACAACAAGGACATTATCACTATTAAATACATCACAAGAACTTTTATCAAATGTAACAAGCAAGTTATCATCACAAAGTTGACTAATGCTTATTAGATTTGCTTTCAATCCTTCAACTAGCAGAACATCTTTGAGGGGTGGAAATCCTTCAACATCTAGTACTCCCTTTCCAATGATTCTTCCCTTGGTGCCTCCTCCATAGGTGACAGTTCCAACATTGAGATGAATCAGTTGTTTAAGATTTTTCTTGTCTCCTGTCATGTGTCTTGAACATCCACTGTCAAAGTACCACTTACCTGCAAGGTTAGAGTACACAGCAGAAAAGACAACATTGCATACAAGTTTTATCTTAGGAGTCTTTAACTTTTCAATCCAAGTTCTACTTTTCTGTCATGTTCCTAATGTTGGGATGACATCTGTACCACCGACCAACTCAACATTAGAGATAATTTCTGTTTTCTGTCATGTTCCTAATGTTGGGATAACACCTGTACCACTGACCAACACAACATTAGAGACATTTTCTATTTTCTTCACATTTTCTTTCAAATATTTCTTGCAATAAGGTTTTATGTGACCTGGTTGAAAACAAAACAGATATAAGTAGGTTTACTTTTGTTGGAGTTATCACAACTCAAGTCTTTTGATTCCTTAACAAAACCTTCTTTAATGAAAACAGGATTAGCAACTTTAGAGGTAGGTTTATCAAAATATCCAAGACCATTTGTTCCTTGATTACCCATACTCAGTACCTCATCAAGTTTAGATGTACCTGAGTTCCATTTAACAATGATCTGATTATCTTTTTCAAGCTTTTCTTTTACCTCTTTAAGTTCAGCTTCTGTCTTGTCAAGGTCTCTTTCATACATCCTCATCAATTTCTTCAGTCCTTCAATCTCCAATCTCTGAGCTTCATTTTTGTTGGTGAGTTTCTGATTTTCTTTCAGAAGATTATGAAAAGTAGACTTCAAGTCTTCAATGATTTCCTCATGGGACATTTCACCTTCAAAGTAATACTCTTCATCCAGATCAACTGAGCCATGAAAACATTCAAAGTTAGATTCATCATTATCAGACAAAGAATTGAAATCAATATGGGTATCATATTCAGTCCAATTCCCAAAGAAGGTCTCATGTTCTGATGTTGAGTCCTGGATGTTGGAGCAACATTGGGACGCATGGCAGTTATGGAGATCTTCTTCTACCCAGTTGACATGAGTAAATAGCACAACTGTATGAATCTCTTCAAGATTTTCTTCAGTATCAGCACTTGATCCAGAGTTATAATCCTCTTCATTGAAATCATCTACACAAACCCAATGAGACTTTCCCTTCTTGCGGAGGGTGTTAGCACATTCAACAGCAATATGACCATAACCTTTACATTCATAACATTGAGTAGTTTTTAGCTTTTCAATTTCTTCAGGACTAGATTTTGTTGCCATATATTTAACAAACTTGGGAGGCAATTTTCTATAACCAGTGGAAGTATTGCTAGGTTGTTTCTCTTTAGATTTATCTTTAAAGTTCAACCTACTGAGTTTTTTGCTAATATTTCCATAGTTAGAAGAAATAATTTCATCCTCATCTTCACTCTCATGATAATTTGTTCCTAACAAAGCAATAGCTTGTTGTTTGGTAGTCCTAGCAGTAAACTCTAACTCAAATTCTCTAAGAGTGTTTAACAAAGATTGAAATTCCATGTTGGCAATATTTCTTGTCTCTCCCATGGCAATTCTCTTGAGAGCAAATCTAGGTGAAAAAGATCTAAAAGCTTTATAAACCATAGTTTGATTCGAGACAGAAAATCCTAGATTTTCACATTGATTTGTAATGTCAAGGATTTTCGCAAGATAACTATATATACTCTCTTCATCACCCATCTCAAGTTTTTCAAAATATTTAAGCAATTGTCTATGTTTAGAGTTTCTAACTGCTATATCTCCTTCACAATGAAGTTCAAGGATATCCCAAGCTGATTTAGCTGTGGTGCAGTTCTGAATTAACTTAAACATCTGATTGGTAACATAACTAAAAATAGCATTAAGAGCTTTCTCATTGTAGTTATAAAATGTTACCTCGTTTGTTGTCCATTGTGACTTCGGTTTTGGTACAATATCTGCATCTCGGTCGTTCTCAATCTTTGGGACAGAATATCCATCAAGAACGGCATCCCATGCTTTCATGTCAATGGATTTGATGTGAACTCTGAGCCTGGTCTTCCAGTAAGCATAATTGATGGATCCTTCCAAGACTGGGAGTCTGCCAGAATTAGGATTGATGTTGTCCATCGCGTTGTATCACCACCAAACAACAGTGTAATCGGTGCTTGGCTCTGACGCCAATTGAAATTGTTGGATCGGGATTGATACAACTTTTCCAAAGTTTCAGAGCTCAAGTTAAGCTGGCGTTGCTTTAACTTGATCTCAAACAATCTTCTTGATAGAGTATAATGTGCAGCGGAATTAAAGAACACAAGAAGATAAATTTTCAATGGTTTATTAAAAATAATCAACCATCTACCCTTACAGTAAAATAACCACGCAGGTTTTATCAAAGACGTTCCTCACCACAAAATCACTCTCGCTCTTTTGTAGATTGGACTCAACAAAGTAGACAAGAATTTTCTCCTTAAATCTAATCCTAGACTTAACTCGAAAACTCACAAACTTTGCAAAGCAAGAAACACAGCAACAATGCTTAAGATATAATCTCTATGGATTTATAAGCTCTATTGTTTCTCTATGTATCTTGATGTACTTCACACCCTATATATAGGTTTCTTCAAAGTTGATCTCTAAGGTGTGTTGTACACAGTTTTGGTAACTTATGTTGTTTCCTTGTTGAACTCTTCTTTCCTTCTTGAACTCGGTCTCCTTCTTAAATAATAGTTCCCTTTATTAGATTGAGTTCTAATAAGGAAATACTCCTTTAATTCAGAGTTGATCTTGGAAAGATTCCTAGTTGCACTTGAACTCCAAAACTTTCCATCTTTGAAACCGTGTTGACTTGACCGATCTCCTCCTCTTGAATTGTGGAAACTTTAACTTAGAAAACTTGTAATGCTCTTCCTTATGATTAAGATATGGTCCCAGACATAAACAAAGATAACTAAAATCGTGGAACTTGATTAATAGGTGAATAAAGGCAAAACTAAAATAAAGCAGTTAAAGACAGATTGACAGAAAAGTTTCTGGTTTCAATGTTGTCCTGTGAATGTTGGCTCAACATCCATCCAACATTTGATCCAGAACACTTTACTCATGTTCAGAAACTTGTTTTAGGTTAAGACTGTTCTCGGGTTTCAATGTTGTCCTCTGGATGTTGGCACAACATCCATCCAACATTGATAACAGAACATGTTTTAGGTTAAAACTATTCTCGGGTTTCAATGTTGTCCTCTGGATGTTAGCACAACATCCATCCAACACTGATAACAGAATATCATACACTTTCATAAACATATTTCTTGTACAACTTTAAGTCATGCAAAAAATAATCAAGTATTGATATTTCTTATCATTATAGACAAAAAGTCATGCAACATCTTAATCTATTTTACATAGTAGATATAATTAAGATCAATATAAATTGTTAAATGTTGGATGTGTATGCTCTCGTCGGATTTTTATTTGTTTCAGACTAAAAAATAGTAGATGTCTCAGAATTATTAGTATTAAGACTATTTAATAGAGGGTTGAACTAGGCAAAAGGGACATTCCACATTTAATTGCGATATTGAAACTTGGGACCAAACACAAAATAATGCTTACATTACTCGTTCCAGTCTTACCTACCAAACATTGGATTAGACATTATGGATAACATTTTTATCAGGCAATAGGAGTTTTGAGCTATCTCGAACTACTACGAAACCAAACGCTCCCTTAATTATTTACCACCATCGCAGTTATTCGAGTGGTTTTTTTGTACTTTTAGGGGGCGTTTGGTTTGGGATATAGAGATGGATAAGGTGCGTTATCCATCGCTATATCATGTTTGCTTTGAATGTCAGCGCACACAGGCTCTTATCCTAGCCCGTTGAAGCTCGGCCAAAAAGTGGAGTTATCCTCCGTTTTTCATCTCTCACCTCCCCCCCCCCTCCCCAAAGACAAGTTATCTCGGCCCTTGGAGGATAAAACACCTTTTTGTAAAATGCCGATATTGCCCTTACTTTTACACGTGTTACATTGTTATTCATCCCCGAAAATCTTACAATTTCACACCACTACATCACAATTTCCCCCCAATTTTCTATTCATTCTCCCTCTAAAACATTAGGGTTCCTCACTTAGCCCCATTTCACAAAAATACGACGTCACAAAGCACAATCGGTGATTCTCGCGAACGTCGTACACATGTAATGTTCTTCAGTCTCAATCGTTGTATGTCCAAGTCTTCGTCTGGAATTCAAGTTTTTTAAGGTTGGGTTGATTTCACTTTGCAGGAATTCGTGCGAAGCAGATCTCATTTGCTCAACTTTACACCTAATCTGAACGTTCACATGTATTATCTCGCTCTTGACACTTTTATTTATGATGAAATAGCTCACATTTGTTAGATTCGGGCCCATTAGACCACAAAATATTGATTAAGTGTTAATGCATGTTTTAGGTTATCATGCATATATGCGCAAATGTGTTTATAATTGATTTATCAATGGTTTATGTGATGATTATGTGCTTGTGATTGATTAAAAATTGTGTTTTCAAGAGTAAACCCTAGTTATTGTAATTGCGCATGACCGTTAGGGTGAGTATTAGGTGTTTATTATGATATGGTCAGAAATTAGGTTCATTAAACCTGGAAGTGTCGAAACCCCCGTTGACTTAAGTTAACAAACTTACCATTTGACCGATTGAGCTTTAATTTTTCGATGAAATTGTGTTGTGTGGCCATCAGATGGATCATCATCAGAGGCGTATGCTACTGTTAATGCTATTGCAGATTATACTGTTAAGGGTTTGGGCTTTCTTGTTTATGAGCATGATGGACCAACGCCGGATTAAGTTACGTAATCTTCGGAGAAAAGAACCTGTACGATATAGCCTATTCAGTAAGATTCCTAGTATAATGGAACACATGGACAAGCTAACCCTTAAGAATGACATAGATTTAATTAGGAACTTGAGGATGGATCGTGAGTGTTTTTATAAGCTTTGTTGGGTTCTTCGAGAGGTTGGGGGTTTGCGCGATGAAAAGTACTTGAGCTTGAGAGAGCAGGTGACACTGTTCATAAAGATAATGGCGCACCACGATACGAATCGGGTAATGGAGTTCTATTGGCAGCGTTCTGGGCATACGATCAGTCGGTACTTTGGTAAAGCTCTAAATGCATTGTTGAAGGCTAGTGAGCTCTTTCTGGTCACACCATCACCTATAGCGGAAGAAAACGGCAACTGTCATGAGCCATGGACTTACTTCAAGGTTTGTTAATTTGATTAGTTATTTTATATTGAAATATTATTTAGTGTTAAATATCAAATTTTAATCAGTATGCATTGTTTTTCTTTACATCGTAGGGTTGCTTGGGAGCGCTGGATGGCACCTTAATCGATGTGACGGTGCATGTGGCTGATCAAGCAAGGTACAAATCAAGGAATGGTCGAATCAACGTTAACGTGCTAGGAGTCTGTGATATTAACATGAAATTTGTATACTTGCTGTGTGATTGGGAGGGGTCGGCCGCTGACGGGAGAGTACTACGAGACACCATGTTCCGACCTGCCCCAAATGGATTGAAGATTCCAAAGGGTAAGTCTATAACGTTCTCCATGCAAAGTTCATCCTCACACTGCATTGTAAGATGTTATATTACAAATTCAATTCTGACTCTTAGTTTTGTCTGCAAGGCAACTACTACCTGGTAGACTCGGGCTACGCAAATTCTGAGGGTTTCCTTGCTCCATACCGTGGCAGACAGTATCACTTGAAAGAGTGGGAGACCGACAGAGTGGCGCCGCAGGACCACGAGGAATTCTTTAACATGAAACACTCCAGAGCTCGCAACATTATTGAGCGGGCCTTTGCTAAGCTCAAAAATCGGTGGAAGATTTTGAAGCGGCCCTCCAATTACCCGATAAATATTCAGAACCGTATAATAATGGCGTGTGCCCTGCTCAACAACTTCATCAGGCGGCATATGCCAGATGATCCCATTATAAACTCAAGTGATGATGAGGATGATTCTTCCAACGATGACGACGACGGTGACGATGGCCCCCTCTAGAATGTATTGATGGACTTGGGCACTCTGCAGAATGGAACTAGTTTAGGGACCAGATTGCTATAGAGATGTGGAACGATTATCGTGCACGTCGACGGAGCCGTTAGGGGGTTTGGGGATTGATTGTTGTTGTTAACTTAACAATGGAGTGTTAAAGAGATTTTTGAAAAAAAAAACTGAATATTTGTGTCGGATTTCAAAGTTGCACGATCTAATTCAAAAATTTCACCCAATTGAGCGCGTCTACAGCAGATTGGTATGTTGTTAACTCAGCGATGTTACTTTAACAACAGACCAGAGTAATAATGCAGTGGAATAAACAAACACCAAGTTTAAGAAGTTAATATAAGATTTATATTAACTTCCGAGCCGTAGGCAAAATAACCCGTAAAGGTTTTAACAAAAGTAGTTCTCTCAATTTTCAAGCTCCTCACTCTCAAATTAATCGAACTAAGCATAGCACACAAGAATTGCTTCGACTATCTCTAACAACTCCTCACTCTTAGATCTATTCTCACAACTCACAAACTTTGCTAAAGCAAGAAAACACTTCAACAACTGTAAATTAATCTTTCGGATTGATTGGGTATTGTCTTGTGTTTGTCTTGATGTACTTCACACCTATATATAGGTTCTTGAATTGGACTTCAAGGTGTGTTGTACAAGGTTGGTAATTCTCCTTGTTTCCTTCTCGAACTCCTCTTTCTTGTTCTCGCAGTCCTTCTTGAATGATAGATCCTTCATTAGTGATCTAACTAAGGATAAACTCCTTCTTCAAATCAGGACTCAACTTGGAAAGCTTCTTCTAGTTGCACTCGAACTCTTCTTTCCTTGTAGAGCGGTTTGCTTAATTAAGGAAACTTCCCTTCTTGGAAACTTTGAGCGTCCAACCTATGACAAGTTTGTTTCCTGAATAATAATCAAAGACAATCACAACTGTGGAACTCAATTAGTTAAATGAATAAGGCAAAACAATAATAATATATATAAACAATATTGTAAATCGCATTCTGTTTCAGCAATGTTACTCTAACATTGACTTCTCAGTGTTAATCTAACATTGCCAGAATACCTGCACTTTCAATCTCCCCGTTTTTTGCCTTAATCACAAAACCTAAGAGCCTGTTCTAATCAGATCAAATTATTCAGACAAACTTCACTATCTTCTACAAAGGAAAACTAAATACACTCCCCCTGAATATCAGAAGGGACCAACTCAATGTTATTCTAACAGTGATACTTTCAATGTTGTCATAACATCCATCTTTGTCAATGTTGGTTTAACTTTGAGTCCAGACCGAAGTTCTAACATTGAACATCTCAATGTTAACATCAGAGAGTAGTTAACACCTGCAAAACAGAGTTAATACTTTCTAACCACAGTTCAAATAGCATAAGCAGAAACACTAAGTACTAGTAGAAAAGTACTTAACTACAAGCCATACTTAGTAGCAAGGAGCACACTCATTGATGAAACATAGAAATGAAAATAGAATTGTTCATACTGCCATCGAAGATAGAAAATTAAAAGAACTCAGAAATTTTTGAAATTTGATCTACTCTCCCCCTTTTTGTGAGGAAGTCGGGTCCTCAAATGCTTACTGAGGCTGTCAATCTCCTGAAACCTCACTTGCTTGTCTGCTATCTCTCTTTGGGTATCTTTATACTCTCTGTCAAGCCACGCCAGAGTCTCCTCCACAAATGCATCAGCAATGACTGAGCAGCTATCACCACTTGCATTTGAAACAGAAGAGGCAGCAAATTTGATAGTCTTCTTCTTCTTTTTCCTGCTTGGACCAACTTCTGCATTGGGATTCGAGGGCAAGTCTTGGATCCTGACTTGAGTGAAGTAGCTCCTGGTGATAATCATCTTGGCCTTGTTCTTGATCCAGCCTTCTGTCTTCTTGGTCTTGAAGCCTTGTTTCACCAGAATGCTGGATATCAGAGAGGGATATGGAATGATTCCCTTTGCCTTTATTGTGACCTCCCTCATGTGCCTCAGAACTTTCTCCCTTATGTTCACACTTAGCCCATTCTTCAGTTTATACACCAACTTTGCAGATTCTTTTGTCATAACAGTGGTGTTGGAAGAAGGCAGCCAGTTGTAGGTAGAGAGATTGTGAAGTACAACACTTAAGGATGTCAGCTTTGTAGTTGAAAAACTATCATTCCACTTCCTTGTGAGTCCACCAGTGAGGTCAGTAATCACCTCATCCATGCTAGGATCCTCAGTTTCCTTAGGATCAGGAATTTCCCAAGCTTCATTGATCACAGAGGGGCTAATGTCATAAACATTCATCCTCACCCAAGCTTTACCAAACTTGGGAGAGCCCTGGTGGCACACCCACTGAGAGAGGTTCATGTAGAACTCTCTGATCACATCAGGGACATATGATGATTGGTTCATCGCAGAGCCCAACACACCTCTAGCTTCAAGCAACTCAAACAACATATTTTCTTTGAACATCTCATCATCAATGTTCCTTTCCATGTGGATAACCCTGGCTTGATAAGCCTCCCACTGTTCTTCTGCCTCAGTAGACACATAAAAGCCAGAATAAGGCTTTTTGGGGTACTCCTCATCAGGCACGTCAAAGTACTCATCACTACTTGATGTTGGAGTAACATCAGCAGGGTCATAACCTACCAGTTGTTCTTCTTCCTCAACTTCCTCATCTTCCTCTTCCTCCTTATCATCTTCTTCCTTTTTTTCTTCTTCTGACTCAGACTCAGAAGTTTCAACAACCACCTGCTTCCCCTTTCTTTTCTTAGCAGCAGTAGCTAAGGCATAGAGAGTCAGGCTCTCTTCTTCTTCTCTATCAACCTCTTCAGGTTGATTATCACCCTCATCATCAACATCTTGGTTACCCTCAGTAGTAACCTCCTCAACCACAGTCTCCTCAACCTGATCATCTTCCTCAGGAAGAGTATCCATCTCAACAGCAACAGCATGCTCAACATCATTAGCCTCACACGGCTCAGCATTCACCCCAAGGTTTTCACCTTCATCAGTAACACACACAGTCTCATCCTCACCATCACCCTCAGGGAACTCATGCAAAACCTCAGACTCACCCACAGTAACAACAAGGGCCTCTTTCTCCCCCTCAATACCAATTTCAGCAGTAATATCTTGAGTACATTTAGCCATCATTACCTCGTTTTCGTCGTTGGTGGGAGTGGAGGTTTGCTCAGCAGTTTTTGATGTTGAACCAACATCACCCTTAGCGGATTTCTTACCCTTGCACCGTGGATAGGTGGATTTCCTCTTTGGTGCGGCGACGGCAACGGCTTCAGTGGTTGCTCGTCTGGTACTATGGCGTACTGGTCGTTCAATCTGTTCAGCAGCGTCTACAAGAGCATCAATGGAAGACTTGCGTGCCATTGTTAGAGTGATTTAGAGAAGAAAAGTAAAAACTTGATTTGCAGAGAATGTTGATTTCGCAAGAATTTTGAACGCGGTAACAGTAGGAAGAGATTAGGGAAAATTATATAAGTAATCAGCTGAAGAATAGTGATAGTGGTGTTGTAACATATTACCAAAATAATCGGACCACTGTCACACGATCATACCCATGTTCACCTTACCACGTGTCAGTGTTAGATTAACACGTAACCAGAGCAGTCTCCAAACCTGAAAACTTATAAGTTACAATGTTACAATGTTAAACTAATATTGGCAAGTTAACATCAGGGAGGGAAGTTGTAGGTGCAGGGCTTCATCCAAAGCAACATCATGTGAGAGCGTGAGATATTCATGTATGCTGATCTGGAACCTCAACCAAGTACATAGGTACAAAGACATAGATTAAGATCATCAGTATGAGTAAGTAACACATCAGACGGAAAAATACTGAGTGGATGTACATATCCAGGGAAAAGATGTTCCCACTGTATAGAAGATCACAAAAACATAGCATTTTACCTGCAGTGAGTCACCCACGAAGTATGCCTCAACACATGATTCCTAGGATTACCAGGGTTATTACTAGGGTTACTACTCCCCCTAAGCCCAAACCGACAAAGGAAAAAATGCAAAACTAGAATGAATGCAACCATGTTAGATTAACATTGGGTGATGGTAACCAAGTATACGCAGCTTTACTGACTAGGATGAGGACATATCAATTTATCTTTTACTAAAATCATGAACTCTTTTGAACAAAAAAAAACTAGTGAATGTTAAAGGATAGTTTCATCACTGAATGTAGGCAGCACAAGACTCCACACACCCCAGCAACTTAGCTATCAGCTACAGATTAGGCAAGTACAAAGGAACTGAATAAAGACAATACATTTATCATATACTTATCCACCCCAACCCCTCATGCATACTTGTTTACCAACCTGTTTACCAGAGAAATACCAAGTGAACAATGCTATTGAATGCAAGCAGTCGAAACTTCAAAACACCCCAGTAGTAAGGATCACTATCATGCATAACCTTGGCCATAGACACAAACACAAAAATAAGCACAATTGAATGACAATGAAGCTTTCAACATCATGTACCCCATCTTCTCTTCATGCTCTGTCTAACCTGACATGGATAAATCACAACTGAATAACATCAGAGTAGTGAGCTCTGTGTACCCCCAGCTTCTCCCAGATGTTAGGTTAACATTCACAGACTAAAAACAAAGTTCTTACTTTACAAAACTCTTGCTATGTACCTGTCCACCAGTCAACTCAGATATTTATACAGATTAACCACACAACCCAACAGGATCTCTAACAAAGAAGTAATATGCAAGAAAGAAGAATGCAAAAAGGAAACATAAAAGAATTACAGATGCACCACAACCAATAACCAGTGCTACACAGTGGTGCTATGTCAACACTAGTTTACTAACATCCCTAGACAATGCACATGCCAAGAGAATTCCTCAAACTGAAGAACCTCTCAGTATCTAAGGGTTTAGTGAACATATCAGCAAGCTGATTGTTAGTTTCAATGTGTTCAATGTCAATGAGTTTATCTTCTACCATGTCTCTCAGAAAGTGATGCCTTATGTCAATATGTTTAGTTCTAGAGTGTTGCACAGGGTTCTTAGAGATGCTTATAGAACTAAGATTATCACAAAACATAAGTAAGGTATCATTGTCTAACCCATAATCCAGTAGCATGTGTTTAAGCTATACTAACTGAGTGACACAGCTGCCTGCTGCTATGTACTCAGATTCAGCAGTGGAGAGTGACACACAATTTTGCTTTCTACTGTACCATGAGACCAAGTTGTTCCCCAGATAAAAACATCCTCCACTAGTAGACTTTCTATCATCAGTGTCACCTTCCCAGTCTGAGTCACTGAAACCTACAAGATTTGTGTTAGTGTCATAAGAATACCAGATCCCAAGGGCCAAAGTGCCAGATATATCTAAGGATTCTCTTCACAGCAATCAGATGTGACTGCTTTGGACATGCCTGATACCTATCACACACACAAACAGAGAACATTATATCAGGTCTTGAAGCATACAAGTAGAGTAAGCTTCCTATCATTGAACGGTACAATGTTGGATCAACATCTGCACCAGTAACATCCCTGGATATCTTCACTGATGAAGACATGGGAGTCTTGCAAGGCTTTGAATCTGCCAATTCAAACCTTTTCACTAAATTCTTTGCATACTTTTCTTGACTTAGGAATATCCCATTACCTGTTTGTTTTACTTGGAGACCAAGGAAGAAATTCAATTCTCCTATCATACTCATCTCAAACTGCCATGTCATTGATTCAGCAAATTTTTCTAAAATAGAGTTGTTAGTTGAGCCAAAAACAATGTCATCCACATATATTTGAGCTATACAAACATGAGAATCTTTCTTCAAAACAAACAGTGTCCTATCTCCTTCACCTTTAACAAAGCCAAGACTTAAGAGGAATTCTGTAAGTCTTTCATACCAAGCTCTAGGTGCTTGTTTAAGTCCATACAGGGCTTTTTCAAGCTTGTACACATGGTTGAGGTACTTAGGATCTGTGAATCCCTTAGGATGTTCAACATATACTTCCTTATAGATTTGCCCATTCAGGAACGCACCCTTTACATCCATTTGGTATAGTTTTATCTTAAGACCACATGCTATAGCTAGAAGTAACCTAATAGATTCAATCCTAGCAACTGGAGCAAAGGTCTCATCAAAATGTATACCTTCAACATGTGTGTACCCTTGAGCAACTAGTCTAGCTTTGTTTCTAACTATGACCCCATCCTAATTACTCTTGTTTTTAAATATCCACTTTGTCCCTATTACATTAACATTAGGTGGTCTAGGCACCAGTTTCCAGACATTGTTCTTAGTAAACTGCAATAGTTCATCCTGCATGGCATTAATCCAAAAGTTATCAAGGAGGGCTTCATTCACATTCTTATGTTCTATGGAGGAGACAAAATAAGAGGCATTATCAACAGTATAAGTGAAGTTCATACAGACACACAATTTTACCATATCTCTATAATCAAGTCTATCTCTGTTGCGCGTCCTTACCCGTTCAGTGAGTTCACCTATTACCTGGGATGCTGGATGATCTTTCTGAATCTTAGATGGGGGATCTCTTCTAGGTTCAGAGGCAACTTCATGTTCTGAGTCAGAGTCCTCTGCTGTTAGTCAAACATCTGATCTCGCTGGTGTTAGTCTAACATCGTTCCCTGACTCATGTTCAGTGTTTCCAGCTTCCAGTTCCAATGTTGGTGTAACATTGTCAGGAGTAACATTCTCGGTTTCCACTGTTGGTTCAACATTGGGAACTGAGATGTCATCAGTACATGTATCAAGAGTGAACTCATCAAACACAACATTCACTGATTCCTGAATTGTCTTCAATCTAAGATTGTAGACTCTAAAGGAAGTATTGTTGGCAGAGTATCCTACAAAGATGCATTTTTCACTTTTCGGATCGAATTTACTCAGATAATCCCTGTCATTAAGCAGATAACAATCACATCCAAATTCATGAAAATATGCAATATTTGGTTTCACACTCTTCAAGAGTTCATAAGGAGTCATGTTAGTTCCAGGTCTAAGATACGCCATGTTACTAATGTGACAAGCAGTATTTAAAGCTTCAGCCCAGAGTCTTTTGGATAAATCTTTAGCATTGAGCATAACTCTGGCCATCTCTTGAAGAGTCATGTTCTTTCTCTCAGCAATCCCATTCTGCTGAGGAGTCTTAGGAGCCGAATATTCATGGAAGATACCTTTAGCATTGCAATAGTTATCAAAACTAGCATTTTCAAATTCTTTACCATGATCAGACCTAATCTTAGTCATAGTTGAGCCATATAAGTTTTTAATACTAGCACAAAGAATTTTGAACTGATCAAAAGCTTTTGAGTTTTCTTTAAGAAATTTTACCCAAGTGTATCTAGAGAAACCATCTACAATCACAAAGGCATATTTCTTACCACTGAGACTACTTACCTCAATTGGACCCATTAAGTCCATGTGCAGCAATTCAAAACACCTACTAGATCTAGGATTAGCATTCTGTACTTGTAGGGGTGTATGAACAACTCTGGTTTGCTTACCTTGAGGCAAAACACCACACACAAGCTTACCTGGACAAGACAGCTTAGGTAAGCCTTTTACAACATCAACTTTCTGCAGTTTCTCAAGGTTTCTGTAGTGAACATGTCCAAGTTTCCTATGCCATATAGAAGCCTCATCTATTTTGGCATGGAAACACTCTGTTTCCTCTTGGGCTAGGTAGCAGTTATCTTTGGATCTAGTACCTGTCATAACAAGAACATTATCACTATCATAAACATCACAAGAAACTTTGTCAAATGTAACCAGTAAGTCATCATCACACAGCTGACTGATACTGATTACATTTGCCTTTAACCCATCTACCAACAACACATCCTTCAGGGGTGGGAACCCATCAACATTTAGGATCCCCTTCCCAATGATCTTTCCTTTGGTGTCACCCCCATAGGTCATTGTTCCAGCACTTAAAGGTATTTTTTGCTTAAGATTCTCCTTGATGCCTGTCATGTGTCTTGAGCATCCACTGTCGAAGTACCACTTACCTGAAAGGTTAGAGTACACAGCAGAGAAAACAACATTGCATACAATTTTCGTCTTAGGAGTTTTAGCTCTTTCTACCCAAGTCCTACTTTTCTGCCTTGCACCTAATGTTGGTCTGACATCAGAATCTGTTGTAGTTTTAACATTGGGCACATAGGCTGTTTTCTTACCACATTCTTTTATGAATTTTCTACATAATGGTTTAATGTGGCCTGGTTGAAAACAGTACTGGCAGATAAAAGAGGGTTTGCTTTTTACAGTGTTGATGGTACCAGAACTCATATTACCAGATTCTTTAACAAAGCTTGTAGTTAAATAAGCAGAATTACCATTTGAAGAGGAAGGTTTCTCAACAAATCCCAGACCATGTGTACCTGCATTACTCATGTTTAGTACCTCATCAAGTTTAGAAGTACCTCCATTCCATTTGTCTATGATCTGAGAATCCTTTTTGAGTTTCTCATTTACCTCTTTCAGCTCAACTTCAGCTTTGTCAAGATCTCTCTCATAGAGTTTCAACATGTTCCTCAAACATTCAATGTCATGCTTCAGTGCTTTATTACTCTTTATGAGTTTGACATTCTCTCTCTCAAGTCGGAGAAAAGTTGTATGTAGCTCGTCTAGGATTTCCTCCTGGGACAGTTCTTCTTCGTTGAAGTACTCTTCTTCTAGATCAACTGAGCCATGAAAACAATCAAAGTTAGTATCATCACAATCTGAGAACACATCATAGATAACATGTGTATCACTGTTGTTCAAGTCTCCAAAAACGGTTTCCGGCTTTGCTGTTGGTTCTCCAATGTTAGAGTAACATTGAGAATTTTGGCAATTTCTGGAGTCTTTTTCTGACC
This sequence comes from Linaria vulgaris, assembly GCA_948329865.1. Classification (NCBI taxonomy): domain Eukaryota; kingdom Viridiplantae; phylum Streptophyta; class Magnoliopsida; order Lamiales; family Plantaginaceae; genus Linaria; species Linaria vulgaris. The sequence goes on along the minus strand of OX415249.1, from coordinate 52,209,646 downwards.
AGGTAATCCGAGTGCAAAGCGCAACAGTGCTGATTTCCTCTGATTGTTCATTAGCACTTGTTCCAGATTCGAAGTCAGCATCATTGAAGTCATCTACACACACCCAATGAGAATTCCCTCTTGTTCTGAGGGTGTTAGCACATTCATGTTTAAAGTGACCATACCCCTTACATTCATAACACTGGACATCCTTCAATTTCTCAACATTTTGAGGCGTGCTCTTAGATGCCATGTACTTTACAAAATTTGGGGGTAATTTCTTATAACCAAGGGCAGCATTACCAGATTATTTTTCTTTATTTTTATCTTTGTAGCCTAATTTACTAAACTTCCTGGTAATGTTTCCATAGTTAGAAGAGATCAACTCATATTCATCTTCATCACTTCTTGTAGAATCTGAACTAGTTCCTAGTAGGGCTAAAGCAAGTTGTTTACTAGACTTTCCTAGGAATTCTAGTTCAAACTCTTTTAAAGTGTTCATTAATGTTTGGAAGTCCATGTTGGCAAGATCTCTAGACTCATTCATAGCAATTCTTTTGACAGTGAACTTAGAACACAATGTTCTAAAAGCTTTATAGACCATAGTTTGATTTGGGATGGTAAAACCTAAGTTTTGACATTGATTAGAAATATCAAGAAGTTTCTCAAAATAACTATCAATGCTTTCATCCTCACTCATCTCTATCTTCTCAAAGTCCCTCAAAAGTTTTCTATATTTAGAGTCCCTCACAGCCACATCACCCTCACAATGTAGTTCAAGAACTTTCCAAGCAGTTTTAGCAGTTGTACAAGTTTGAATAAGTTTGAACATATGGTTACCTACCCAGCTAAAAATAGCATTGAGAGCCTTTTCATTGAAGTTGTAGAGAGCAATCTCATTGGCTGTCCATTGTCCTCTTGGCTTAGGTACCAGATCAGCATCTCCATCTCTTGGCAAGTAAGGGATGGTGTAGCCTTCTAGTACTGCGTCCCAAGCTCTCATGTCGATGGATTTAATGTGGACTCTGAGTCTGATCTTCCAGTAGGCATAGTTGTTGGGACCCTCCAATACTGGCAACCTGCTGGTATTGGGGTTGGAGTTGTCCATCTTTTCGTATCAACGCCAAACACCGGTGAAGTTGGTGCTTGGCTCTGATACCAATTGAAATTGTGGATCGGGTTGATACGTTGTTGTTGTTAACTTCACACTGGAACGTTAACAACAGATAGGTATGTTGTTAACTCAGACTCAGCGATGTTACTTTAACAACAGACCAGAGTAATAGTGCAACAGAATAAACAAACACCAAGTTTAAGAAGTGCATATAAGATTTATATTAACTTCTGAGCCGTAGGCAAAATAACCCGTAAAGGTTTTAACAAAAGTCATTCTCTCAATTTTCAAGCTCCTCACTCTCAAATTAATCGAACTAAGCAAAGCACACAAGAATTGCTTCGACTATCTCTAACAGCTCCTCACTCTTAGATCTATTCTCACAACTCACAAACTTTGCTAAAGCAAGACAACACTTCAACAAGTGTAAATTAATCTCTCGGATTGATTGGCTCTTGTCTTGTGTTTGTCTTGATGTACTTCACACCTATATATAGGTTCTTGAATTGGACTTCAAGGTGTGTTGTACTTCACGGTTGGAAATTCTCCTTGTTTCCTTCTTGAACTCCTCTTCCTTGTTCTCGCAGTCCTTCTTGAATAATAGTTCCTTTGTTAGTGATCTAACTAAGGATAGAATCCTTCTTCAAATCAGGACTCAACTTGGAAAGCTTCTTCTAGTTGCACTCGAACTCTTCTTTCCTTGTAGAGCGGTTTGCTTAATTAAGAAAACTTCCCTTCTTGGAAACTTTGAACGTCCAACCTATGACGAGTTTGTTTCCTGAATAATAATCAAAGACAATCACAACTGTGGAACTCAATTAGTTAAATGAATAAGGCAAAACAATAATAATATATATAAACAAGATTGTAAATCGGATTCTGCTTCAGCAATGTTACTCTAACATTGACTTCTCAATGTTAATCTAACATTGTCAGAATACCTATACTTTCAATCTCCCTCTGTTTGCCTTAATCACAAAACCTAAGAGCTTGTTCTAATCAGATCAAATTATTCAGACAAACTTCATTATCTTCTACAATAGAAAACTAAGTACACTCCCCCTAAATATCAGAAGGGACCAACTCAATGTTATTCTAACACTTATACTTTCAATGTTGTCATAACATCCATCTTTGTCAATGTTGGTTTAACATTGAGTCCAGACTGAAGTTCTAACATTGAACATCTCAATGTTAACTTAACAACATGAAGTAGTTAACACCTGCAAAAGAGAGTTAGTACTTTGTAACCACAGTTAAAATAGCATAAGTAGAAACACTAAGTACCAATAGAAAAGTACTTAATTACAGGCCATACTTAGTAGCAAGGAACACACTCCTTGATGAAACATAGAAATGAAAATAAAATTGTTCATACTGCCATCGAAGACAGAAAATTAAAAGAACTCGGAAATTTTTGAAATTTGATCTACTCTCCCCCTTTTTGTGAGGAAGGCAGATCCTTCAAATGCTTCATGAGGCTGTCAATCTCCTGCAACCTCACTTGCTTGTTTGTTATCTCTCTTTGGGTATCTTTATACTCTCTGTCAAGCCACACCAGAGTCTCTTCCACAAATGCATCAGCAATCACTGAGCAGCTATCACCACTTGCAACTGGAATAGAAGAGGCAGCAAATTTGATAGTCTTCTTCTTCTTTTTCCTGCTTGGACTAGCTTCTGCATTGGGATTCCAGGGTAAGTCTTGGATCCTGACTTGAGTGAAGTAGCTCCTGGTGATGATCATCTTGGCCTTGTTCTTGATCCAGCCTTCTGTCTTCTTGGTCTTGAACCCTTGCTTCACCAGAATACTGGATATCATAGAGGGATATGGAATGATTCCCTTTGCCTTTGTTGTGACCTCCCTCATGTGCCTCAGAACTTTCTCCCCTATGTTCACACTTAGCCCATTCTTCAGTTTATACACCAACTTTGCAGATTCTTTTGTCATAACAACGGTGTTGGAAGAAGGCATCCAGTTGTAGGTAGAGAGCTTGTGAAGTACAACACTTAAGGATGTCAGCTTTGTAGTTGGAAAACTATCATTCCACTTCCTTGTGAGTCCACCAGTGAGGGACCTTGAGGGACCTGGAGGATTTCATAAGGAAAGAGTTTCTGGACACCGACATTCTCGGAGATCCTCATGTGAAGTCCAAGGTCACTGTCTGGAGGAGGGTTTACTCACACCTCTACTCACTGTTTGGGGGTGACAGGTGGTTGTGCTACTTATGATCTAGAAACCCAGAAGATCAAGATCTCTAATGAACTCTGGTGGATTGAGTACAAGAGGGTGAGTATGTGCGAAATTAATTCAATCTCATTAACTTTGGTCAATTTAATTGTGTCATGTATTTGTTATATATAACTTGTGTCTATTCCTACTTATTAACAGGTCCATAACTACGTGAAAGTCTATCGCCTCAAGAAGTTTCCCTTATGAGGATTGGGAGAAACTGTTTGGTAAAGATATGGTAAATGGAGGTGGTGCTGAGGATATATCTGCAGCTGTGCAAGATGTGATTAACAACACGGGTGTGACTGGTAAGGGCAATGGTGGGGTTACTGATGGTGCTGGTCCGAGCCGAGGACGACGTATGAAGACTGAGACTCCTTCCCCAAGCAGTGTCAGGGGAGAATATATGCCAAGTGATCTTGATGCGGGATCTAGTGGCACTGACTATAATCATCCATCCATCCACGATGAGAAGCTCAGTGCTAAGGCCATAATGAAGAAGATCAAGAAGGCTTGTGCCGAGAAGAGGAGACTTGCATTGGAGAAGGCTGAGAATGAGTCCAATGAGGTGCCCCCTTACATAGAGGAGTTCATGCAGAAGACTGAGCAAATCATTGAGAGGATGGTGACACTCTTCTCTCAGTCTCAGGCCATTCCAAAAGATCTAGCGACCCTTCAGCGCAAAAGAATCTTTGATGAACTGGAGAAACATGAGGAGTTTGATGAGGACCAGAAGATGGTCCTTGCGCACAAGCTTGCTCATAACAAGGAAGATGTTGACCTATTCTTCAACATGCCTGAGAGCTCCAAGCCCCAGTACCTCAAGTTCATCCTCAAGAAAAAGGCTGCCAAGTGATTTGATTCCCAAACATTGTTGGTTCCATAATTTTTGAAGTTTTTTGAACAATTTTAACTTATTTGGTGTGTTGGTTGTCTGGTGAATTGTGAACAGCTTACCCTTTTGGCCTGTTTGGCAACTGCACTTTAATGCATCTTTTGTCTATGTGGTCTAACCTAGGAGAGGTCATTATTAGATCCACATTCATGACCCTATTGCTGGTATAAGTTACCTGTGTTATGCATTTCCATTAGGAGTGCAGTGGGGTCTAGTCATTAGGCCTGATCCCATTTTTTTTTCTGAGCAGCCTAAACATTGATGTTTTGTCATATATTTTGTCATATTTATGTGGAGTTCAATTGGATACAATATGGTTTAGATTATCCTCAAAGTTTTGTTTATTTTATATGCATTAGTTAATATTATACTGTTGTTGACAAAGCTATCCAATGTTGTTTAGCTCTAAACTGTTCACATATATTTTGTTTAAGAGCTTTGCAATTATTGAAGTAGAAACTGTTTTAAAACCAAATGATTCATAGTTGTAATGCAGAAGTAAGCATAGCAACACATGTGATTCACTTCAGTAGCTTAGGGAAATAGAAGTACATGCAGAATATTAAAGACTTAGACATTGAAATAGGATAAAACAACACAGCATAATAAGTCCATGCGCTTTATAAGGCACACACACATCCCATTCCTAAAACGAGTAAGAAAGGGTTGAGCAAGACGCGTGTGAGCTATGCTCTTCGCCATCGTGATTCATTCCTACGATCTTCGAATCGCTAGGAATATTCACATAAACAGTCTTCTTCCTGTAGATGTTGAAGCCTTCATCACACGACGCCTTTCTTATCTTCACCTCTTCTTTATGTCTTTGTTTAGGCTTGCCTACAAAGAGAGGTGAAATTTAAAATTCTATTAGTTTTATATTGGTATATCTTGAGACTCAACAATCAAAAAGTATCCAAAACAAAAAACGTGCAATTTTTCGAAGGATAAAGAAGGAAAGAACTTGTTGCACGAACAATGTCTCCATTGCTTCGAATCGATTTGTCATCCACGACCATCGCGACCTCCGTAACCTTACCAAAAATAGATTGCAACTCTTCCCATGCAAACTCCCCATCCTCTTTGTACACTTTCTTGTTCCACTAAACATCGTAGGTTAATAAATAAAAAATAAGTATTTAACCATAGTCATATCATACAAGTATTTCAAATAATATGAATATGATTTAGTAAAAAATGTACTGCAACAAAGTAGTTCCACGTCGACGGATCACATGAGATTGTGTTCTTGGACTTGTCCCATACCATGTTCCCGTGCATAAGTATCATTGAGAAATAATAAAACCGCTCCTCCAACATCAAAAAACGGTCCATGACTTCATCGAGGTTAAAATCTTGTTCAAACAAGTGATTTATGCGATCACGTCCGTTAACGAGTACGGTGTCCATGAACTTTGTGTTGGAAAGGGAGACACATCCGAAGTCAGACTTCGCGGACTGTTGCAAGTCGAGTATTAGCTCCTCATCATATTCTTCTAGCCAATGTCGCGAGTAGAAGTAACTAGCTTGAGTGTAGTTATCCTTACCCATTTCAAATGCAATTTTTTTTCAAGTATTCAAGAGAAAGCTCTGGTATGACAAAAGTGACTGGTGCAAAGAGTTTTTATTCTTGAATGGAATGGGTATTAAGTCTGGAGTACAATTTATAATAGGTTGGGAAATCTTTGCATTGCTAATCATAAAATCATTGAAAAATATGATGATGTAATGTGTGCAGAACCCATAGTTCCAATGAATAAAGTTGGTCATATGTGACTGAAAAGCAAATGCAAACAATTGGCCAACACTCCTTTCAAAATGAATCACTCAGGCAAAAGAGACAACACTTAAAAGAAGACAAATGCACTACTGCCAAATTATCAGCAGAATCAAAAATAACATACAAATGAGAAACCATATAGACATGCCTTCAAAATTGCATCATGATCAGTACCATGGACGATCATGTAGCCAAAAAAAAAAGAATATAGAAATAGATAATTGTACTTTCCACCCAACCTAAACCTATGACCAATACCATGGAGGATCATGTTGCCAAAAAATAGAACATAGCAATAGATAATTGTACTTTCCACCCAACCTATTATCCATAATTGTTCTAAATATTGCCCCATTATAATCACTTAAAATAAGATAGATTTTTCTCAGGACAGGTATGTTGAACCACTCTCATAAGTCACTAAACCTCCACCCATAAGTGCACTGAAACCACCAACAGATCCACTTATCATCATCGGAGTCATCATCAAGCATCATGGGATTGCTGGTTGTTCCAATCTGCTCCTCAGGGAATCTGGTAATATGGAGAGTCTGGAAGACATCAACATACAAGTCCCAACGTTCCTCCTCCTCCAGCCTGAAGTACCTCTCCACAAAAGTCTCCTGAAGCAAAATAAAATTTCAAAATAAGTCAGATATCATCATGGATTTATAGATTAGTAGCACTACTCAAATTTTATTGAATAATCTGTAGTTGTCATTTACCTTGTGGAGGTGCCTCCTCTAATTTGGCCATATCCAGATCTTGTTCTCACGATACAGGAAGCCAACACCAAGAATCATGGTGAACTCCACAAACATGAGGAACTTGTGCCTCAGAAGAGCAATCTTTTTGCGGAGTCGGTCAGTGGACACATCAGTCTGGAGGAACCTTGACAGGAAGACCTGCAGCACATCCAACGCCTTCACCAGTTCATCCAACTTGGTAAGGTCTATGTGTTTACCTTGGTCCTTGAGGATGCAGAGGGTAAGGGTCGCTCCCCTTCAGTCGAAGAAGTCATCATGGAACGTATATGCATGACGCTTAGCTCGCGTGCACACCATCCTGCAACAGACAAAGGATTAGAGTATGATATATAGGAGGATTAATATAAACACAATTTATGACATATATTAGAATAATCAATAAAGATAATCAACTTGGTAAAACTATAACTTCGCAATTTTATTACATTCACCACAGTCTGGGAAACAAAATATAACACAGCAGCAGCAGACTTACAAACCAACCAAACAACATAAAAAAAAAAAGAAGAGAAAAACTACTTGATCATCATCTAGCAGTCCCCAAACTGGTTAAACTACATTTTTCCCCCAATAATCGAGATACAAAAGACAACAAGCAACAACATAATGAAAAACATCACACATCCTAGAAAACAACACAACACAGCAATCCAAGCAATTGCCTTGTTCCCCCCCCCCCCCCCACCTCAACTCATAATACTTCATAGTCACATTTTTCCCTTTGACACAATCAGCTGTAGAAGTGGTTGATATTGGGCCACTATGATTAACAGTTTGACTGGATTGTTGATCATATTGGTTGTGGGTTGAGTCACTGAAGGTAGGGGTTATGCGAGATATGTATGGCTATGATGTTTGCTGCGGCCACGGGGGGGGGGGGGGGTGGGGGGGGTGTTGGTATCCATGGCTCCCATGTGTGGGTAAGGTATCTAGTTGATCAGACCACACAAAATGGAATTTGTGCATACGGTTCCTTGGACACAAGTAGTATTGACACCCGAGGCGCGTTGAATTCGGACCGGCAAAAAAGTACTTCATTGGACCAGCTCCACAAGTGCAATGCACAACAAGGGCCATCTACAGTAGATATGGGAGTGGCTGAAGGATCAAACCTATATGGAGTTAAGGCCGACAACTGCCTATATAATGCAACCCCCCCCCCCCCCCCCACACACACACAGAGTAACCAATGAAGCATATTGAGAAACATGAGATTTTGGTAATGTTATCACATTCAATCCCTGAGTTTTAACTAAATAAACTGAATAGATTCAACAACCACTCATCAACACAAATAATAATACAAAGAAGCATAACACATAGCTCAACCACAAATAAACATAATATTTTAGACATGTAATGGCATTGAAGGCAGGTAATTCAACTAATGAGTCTATATACATGTCATCAAATAGAATTATAACATCATCTAGCACAATTTTAATCAATAATATCAGTAAACATAAAATTTTTGTCATGAAATTACAGGAAATGCCTAAAATTCGACTAATCAATTCATATACAGTCAACAACATGTCAGAAAATCCGAATAACACCACCATATAGCATAACACAAGGCATGTGGTTTCATTTTTTTAGCAAAGTCATACAAAAAACAGTGTAATTAAACCGTAAAATGAGTTTACCTTAATTGGAACTGTTGGGGATTCCATGAACGCCACGCCGATCCACAAACATCTCGTTGTACATACGAGATGGCAAAAAGAGATCATGTTAGAAAACTTTAAAGAAAAAAATCGAATTTTGGATTTTGGGTTTTCGATTTTGACCAAAACTTTCGTAAAAAATAAGATTTGTTACAACGATTGACAAAGATTCTAGGATCTTACCGTGATTTCCTTCCGAAAATGACGAGATTTGGACCACACTTGAGATTTTAGGAAACCCTAGTATTTTGGGTGTGAATTGTTAGAGCAAATATGGAAATTGAGAGTGAAATGATGAGTTTTGACCGATCTTGTCGCTTTGGAAATGAAACGGCGCAAGGGGTATTTTAGTCTTTTAAAAACATATGTGTCGGTCTAGATTTCAAATTAAACATGATATTAGAGTGTTAGGACCATTGTCTTTAGTGCGCATCTGCAAAGATAAGGGATTCAGACTATCTCTAACTACTAAGCCATCTTTCGAACCAAACACCCTCTTACTAATCTAACCCCCATATGGTAGTTGTAAGTTGTGAGTGGTCATGTGGACAGGTCGTCTCCATTTCTTTTAGTAAATAACTAAATATATATTAGTTATAATTATTTGATGCTTTTATTTGTTTCCTTTTGTGAGATAATCTTGTGTTGTTATATGAACTTACACGACTGCATACACACACCACATGTACAACGTTACGTGTGGCCTGTAGCTCTTCCGCCGTTGTCTAGAGAATATATTTATATTAAAAGAGAAATTGAAAGTGTTGAAACGGTTGAAGCCATTTCCGCAATACATGGCTTCAATTGGCATACCAGTACCACCTTATTATTTTTCTCCTCTTAGTTCAAACAAACCACTTCAGTACTCAACCACTTATTATCCAACTCGTTGTTCTGCTACCCGTGATTCAACTACCTCTAAATCAAGTGGGCCAGTGAATAATGGAATATTATCAGCTCTGAATAAAATTGAAGTTGGAATTAACAACAACAACAATGGTGTCCTTGTGAATTCACTCCCTGTTGAGGAACAAAAGTTGGAGCCTTTATGGGATGATGGATATGGGTCTCAAACCGTTAAAGACTATCTTGATTATGCTAATGACATAATTAAGTTTGATGGGGGCCCACCTCGCTGGTTCACACCTATCTCATGTGGCCCACATTTAAGAGATTCACCTGTCCTTCTATTCTTGCCTGGTAATTATTATTAGTTACTAATTAATTAATACATTTGCTTTGCTTCATTCTTAATTAATAGCTTTTGTATATTATGTATATATATCTAGTGGTTCTACTTATAAAGTGGCTAATTGTATTTATATTTGTATATATGTTCATGCAGGAATGGATGGTCTTGGACTTGGCCTAATTTTGCATCACAAGTCTCTTGGAAAGTAAGTCTTTTGCTTAAATTACTAGTAATGCCAACAACTATGTTTCATGTTTCAGTATAATCTAATTCAAGATATTGATATGAATTATGACACCACCCCTTTGCCGTTTTTGGGAAACAAACATTTAGTTTACTACTTACTGATCACAGGGAAATAACTGATTCTTTTGTGCACTAATTAAATCTCAAAGAAAATCTTCTAAATTGAGTCAACTAATTAGCTTTTAGCCTTCGTGAATCTCAAATATGCTTCATGTTATACACATAGTCATATAAATAACTAGCAATAATATTTTCTTGTTTAGCTTTATTATTGTAATTCTTGAGAGTTGCGATTTTGTTTGGTCTCAGGGTGTTTGATGTTAGGTGCATGCATATCCCAGTGCAGGACCGAACGCCGTTTGAAGGTCATAGCTTTTGTTGCTTTTGAGATTTCTGCTAATTATTAATCATTGGATTTGGAGGTGAACTTGCGCGGGAAAATGTGTTGGTGTCTTTATATCATATGAGTGACAGTCTTTTTTGCTTCACAAATTCCAGAGTTGGTGAAATGGGTTGAAGAAACCGTGAAGGCCGAACATTCTTCAAAACCAAAGAAACCAATTTATCTGGTAGGAGATTCGTTCGGTGGGTGTTTGGCTCTTGCAGTGGCTGCTCGTAATCCTAAAATTGATCTTGTTGTGATATTAGCTAATCCAGGTCTGCCTTCAGAAGCTCTACTTAATACAATTTTAAGAGGTGTCGACACAGATATCTTCTGTGGTACTTGAGAACAATGGGGCTTTAACTGATCATTCATTCTTTCAGCGACTTCATTTGGCAGGTCACAATTGCAACCCTTCCTTCCCTTGTTGGAGGCATTGCCTGATGATCTTCATATCACAGTTCCGTATCTCCTTAGCTTTGTTATGGGTACAACTTTGCTGCTTTCATTAAATTTTCGATTCAGGGATCTAGTCTGAGTGGTTATGTCCGCATGGTGTCTCTTACTCAAGATTATGCTTTAATTTGTAATCTAAACATTTTATTTGGAAAATGCCTTTTTTTTTGTTAATATTTCAAAGACTAGTCTTATCACATGTTAGTTCGCCCTACTGATTAAGTGCTTTGCGAAACTCACATTTTTCCTTATCTAGGACATTTGTATTGGACATTTGTATTTGGGACAAGTTGATATGGGCTTAGAACCCAACCTCAAAAGCTAGCTGTTAAGGTGGAAGAGCCCAAGTCCATATAAACCCCACACTAATATCTTACAATATCAATGTGGGATCCAAGTCTCATACCTTGCAATTAGGATCATAAGTTCATAACACAAGTCATGATGGAACTTTTGTCAGATAGCATCCGTTATTGATTTTTGACTGATTATTGCTTCAATCCTGTACAATTCTTACAAGAGTTGGATGATTGTCGATTCATATTTTTTTTTTCCAGTGACATATTGCTTGAGTGACTACTCGAGCTAAAAATCCAAATTCATGTATACCTCGTCCTTGTTATAAGTCGTAAGCATCTTTAGTCAACACCACATGAAACTCTGTTTGTCTTGTCGGTTGATTCTCATGCTTGTATTGAACAACCGATTAAATTAGATATGCTTAAAACTCAGAGTAGCTTTTCTCTTATTTGACACATGAAGCAAATTCTTGCTTGGCATTGAATAAGTTCCTCAATGACCAGCGTCAGTGCTCTATGCTACTCCATATTATTTTGACGGTCAAACAGGACATTTATGCTAAGCTCTTGATGTATTACATTTCATGGATGTGTTGGAGTTACTGAAATCCTCACTGCTATGGAGCTTGAAATTTCTTATAAGCTTCAGCAAAAGTAATTATAGAACGTGTCCTCTACCTCGTGGCCTTCTAAGTTTTCTTTCTCCCTTCCAAAATCAGGAGATCCAGTGAAGATGGCAACAGTAGATGTTAATGCAGTACAGCCTCCTACGCAGTTTTTCGAACAATTAGCTGGCAACCTCACTGCCCTGCTACCGCGTCTTTCTGTAAGGACATTTTTACATGCTTCCAATTTTCTGTCACTTTTAATGATCAAATTCTTAAACAATAATGGTGGATCCTTGCACAAATTTTCTTATAGTACCATGTGAAAGTCATTCTAAATTATCTGTTTTGTATAAATGTTTAAGCTTTTCCCTTTCTTGTAAGACAGATCCCCTAACCTGGTATTCCCTAGTGATCTCACTTCCCCCTCTAACTGAGCATGACCCTTTGTTCTCTTCTTCTTTCTTCTTTTCCGTCATTTTATTAAAGAAGAAGAGTTGTGCACTTCATGTTGTGATTAACTTAACCTTCAAGAGAGTAACTATTTTTTGGTTGTTCTTGAATGAGTAGGAGAGAGGGGACGGGTGAACAGTTGCCAGTTACTGGATATGATTATGGTTTACAACATAGTCAGGAAACTATCATATTTGAGAAAATGACATATTTTATATTTTAGAGTCCTAGAAACGACATCCCGTTATCCCTTTTCCAAGGCGGAGAAAAGAGAGAGGAGATACCTGCTACTCTTTGTTGAACTCCAAGTTCATTGTATTTCTTATTCTTGATTTATGAATGAAAGTACATACTTATAGTAATAACATTAGCCATACAAATTAAATTTCTAATCTAACATTAATAAGATAAGTTATGGGTACAGAAAAGATAAGATAAGATAGAAAATTAATTGCGGATCTTTGAACATTTAAACACTCGTTTCATCAATAATCCCTTGTAGTGGATTATGTCCTCGTGATAACTTAATCAATCTAGAAATATTGAAGTGCCTCTGTTCTTAGTGCATGTACTGTTGCATTAATCACATTGGCTTGAACATTAGTGAAATAATTTAGTATGCAACTCCTAGACTGCCTGCCATATCATCCTGTAGGTTTATTGGTTGCAAGTTTTAAAGAGGAAAGATGCCAAAAGCCAAAATGGAAATTGAACGTGGGTGAAGACATATGGTTTCTAAGCTTGTAAACTATATTGGACTATTAGTAATATGTGTGTGTGTGTGTGTGTGTGTAAATTGTGATTTGTAGATAGAGAGAGAATATACAGAACTGAACGAGAAGGGGAGGCAAGAGAGTGTATTAGCTGGATTTGGATTCATTCGTTATGATTTAGCGCCAAGGTCTATTTCTTTTATCTCGATTTTCAGTGGAAGAAGATACTAGTTTTTGTTTGTGAAACATCATGCTATACTCTCCTGCCTAACATCGAGTGGACTGAGTGACTGCGCTTTTCTGGTGCTGCTGAATACTTGTGATAAGGCTATGGGTATATTAGTTTTTGTAAATCTCCCCACTATCAAATGACTACAGAACTGAAGTATTCTATAATATGAGTATATGACGTACCCCAGAAAAGAACTAAAATGACATGAAAAGTCGAATTACAATTTCATGCATCATATGTAATATAGCAGTTATATGTAAATTATTCAACCCCAGCCATACTAATCTGTTGTTTTAATATGACCAGGGCTTGGCAGATATCATACCTAAAAAAACCCTTCTTTGGAAATTGAAGTTGCTTAAAACTGCTGCTGCCTATGCTAATTCTCGTCTTCACACCGTTACAGCTGAAGTACTTGTTCTTGCTAGGTTCCTTCTCTATCTTGATTTTTTCAGAGTATATATTCAACAATGGGTGCCAACTTTGTTTCTCTGTAATTAAACTGGTGAAGCTTTGATCCTACTAATGACGCATGTGCATATCAGCGGTAAAGACAACATGCTTCCCAGTAGAGATGAAGCTTCAAGGCTTTTGAGCTCATTACGGAATTGCAAAATGCGTTACTTCAAAGACAACGGGCACACAATATTATTGGTAGGTAAGGATTTTATTATTCCTTCTAAAGATGAAACTGTAAATGCTTTGAAAAAATTAACCATGCTTTTGCTTTTGGAACATTAAGAATGCTTTCTCATTTTGTGTTTCTGGCATAAAGTGGATACAGGAAACAATAATGGTATGTCCGGATTGAATTATCTAATTCCTAAAGGGAGAGCTGAAAAGGAAAAGGACTATATTAATTATCTAATTGTGTAGAAAATCCATAGCTTGAATTATCTTTCTTTCTTTTAGGGAGCTGTATTTTCTTGGATGTTTCGTAGAAGCATGAGGCTGTGGAGTATTATGTTACCTATTTATTTTTAGTATATGGGAATTGAAACTTAATATCTGTGTAACCCTTGCCTCAGTATCAAGAGGTTAAAGGGAATATGCAATACTTGCTCCCATGCATTAATTTTACATTTGTATGAACCTCAAAAGTATTGATCCATCAGAATTTTATTGATTCAGGAGGACGGCGTTAATTTGTTGACTATTATTAAAGGTACTTTTACGTACCGTCGTTCAAGATACCGTGATTATGTCAAGGACTTTTTGCCTCCCAGTATGTCCGAGTTTAAGCAAGCAAATGAAGGACTTAGGTAAGCAGGAATTTATTTCCATACGAAATTTCTTCAATGTTCTTCTAGATTATATTTTCAGTCTATAAGTTTTGAAAAGAATATATTGTTTAGTTTTTTAGAACCTTGCCGTAGTTGATTATGTAAATTGTGTGTGAATGGTTTCAGTATGGGTAAAAAGCATGATGAAATCCCAAAACATAGGTTTGGTTCGTGATGTGCACCACAATCTCGAAAATAGATAAACTTGCCCTAAACTTATTTAAAGAGATTCAAAGGGCTCGTGGTTCTGACGTAAGGTTTTTCTTTGTCGGAGTCTGAAGCGTAAACATGAGATTCATCTCTATTTAACCCCAATTTCATTAAAATGTCATGTTTTCACATTAGCAGAACCAAATTTTTAAATATATGGGGCGACAAGTTTCTTGTTTTTTGGTAAGTTAGGGTGCACATTACGAAACACACAATATCTTAGGGGATTGAATGGGTTTTCCCTCCTTTTAAATTGTGTCTAATTGTCTACATCTGTATTTTTAATTGTCTACAACTGAAAATACAGATGGTTCCGTAATTATTGCGGCCCTCTAATGTTGTCTACTAAGGAAGATGGAAAGATAGTAAGAGGCCTATCTGGTGTTCCAAATGAAGGTCCAGTTCTGTTAGTTGGTTATCATATGCTTATGGGTTTAGAACTTGGTCCCTTAGTCGAAGAATTTCTGCGAGAGAAAAATATCATGGTTCATGGTATTGCACATCCGTCACTGTTTTCTCGTGCGGTTGAAAGTGAAAATAAGGAATTTTCTTTATCTGACTATCTGAGGTTATTTGGCGCGTTACCTGTAAGTCCAAGCATTCTTTTCAAATTGTTTGCTACAAAATCGCACGTGCTGCTTTATCCCGGTGGTGCTCGAGAGGCTCTGCACCGTAAGGTTCGTGAATCTTTCATATTGGATCATTCTTATTTTTGTACATCGTCATTCACTTTGAGGTGGATATCAGTTGTGACAATCTCATTAAAATAAGTCTTGTGTTGACTTCGTCTGTGTAGAGTTTGTGGTTACAATTGTATGTGTATCGCTATCAGAATTCACAGTTTTAGCATGGTGCGTACACCAGTTTCAAGGAATCAGATTTAGGGAATAATTGATTAATAATAGTCTATTTTGTGCGATATAAAGTTTTCATTAGTCAGGCATTTGTAAAGTTTGAAGTAAAATATTTTGCTCCATGGGTATGGAATTTCGTTAACTCTAAATTTTGTTGGTAATTTTTTGGAGCTTTTGCCTTCTCCAGGGTGAAGAGTATAAATTATTTTGGCCTGATCAGCCAGAATTTGTCAGGATGGCTGCAAGATTTGGTGCCACGATTGTGCCATTTGGTGTTGTGGGAGAAGATGATCTCGCAGAGGTAACATCGTTTTTTCTTTAAAATAATCCTGTTTATTAGAACTACTTGCTCATGTATACTCGAGCTATGGCTGTCCGTGTCACACCCTTACATTCTCAATTCTTCAACTGACAGTTGGTTTTGGACTATGATGACCTTATGAGAATACCTCTATTGAGTGACCGAATAAAAAGTGATAATGAAGAGAACGAATCGTTCAACGTCAGGTAGCTAAACTATACTAACAATATTTGCCATCTTAATATTTGCTCAAAGTTTGTTCAACTTGCATATGTTACATGCACACCCCTGAATACAGAAACCACCCCTAATGTTTGAATAGTTACAAAGACACCCCCAAAACAATTCCAAACTCCAGGAAGTGTCTCAAATTATTTAAGCCTCGGAGCAGGATATTTGTAATATTCCTTTCTTGTTTCAGGAAGTGGTTTTTGTATATTTTGAAAGAGTAGAGGAGATTTCTATAACTAAATCATACCCAGGGGTGTAATGTAATGTAATGTAATGCAATTCTCCAATGTACTTTTACCCCATGTTCAGTTAACTTACAAAAGAATCTCTTTGCATTCAAAAAAGTACAGAAACGTCATGAATATGGTGTCGTGTAGTACTAGTGAAATTGCATCCAACTGCATTGTACATATATTCTATTGTCAGGGCTGGAATGAGTGGCGAGGTCGGTAATCAAGCTCTATATCTTCCTGGACTTGTACCAAAGATTCCCGGCCGCTTGTACTATCTGTTTGGGAAGCCCATTCAAACAAAGGGAAGAAAAGAATTGTTGAAGGATAAAGAAAAAGCAAGAGAATTATACATGCAAATAAAATCTGAAGTCGAGTTGAGTATGTCATACCTGCTAAAGAAGAGGAAAGAAGATCCTTACAGAGGTTTGATTGATCGGACAATATATCGAGCTCTTTATGCTCCTATGGATCAGGTTCCTGGTTTTGAACCATGAGCGGGAAGTCTTAAGGTAATTAAATTGCAACAACTTATATTTAGTGTTAAGTATTACCTGAGATATTCAAACTATTGTATCCATATCATTAGCACACCCCGTGATATTCGAAAATTGTAGTTTTGGTTAAAATGTTGGAGTAATTGCACAACACACCCTGTGATGCTCGAAAATATATAGAAAAAAAAAAAAAAAAAAAAGACAGCGTCCATAGCGGGAAAAGAAAGAAAAGAAGTAATAACAAACACCCAGTGCCTACTTAAATAACAAGCCATTTACTTATTTCCTTTATAAGTGTCCTCTTCCTTTGTTTGTGATGAGACGTGGTTTAGAGATGGGCTTGCCTCTTCGTGTTGGCAAACACATTGAACACAACTCATTACTTGATGTAGCTTTTAATAGAAAAAAATTCTGGTTTTGCAGGGAACTATCACCCATATTTATGTGAAATATATGGAAAGAGCCAAGGTAATGTTGTAAAGATGATATATCCATCGACTAAAGCCTTTGGTGTTGGCAAGTTACATACATGTCGAAGCCTAAGGTTTGTGAAAGAATTGGAAAAGACCTGCTGAAGACGAAGTGCTTAGCAGTGATGTACACATTTTATAAACAGTTGATGAACAAAGATGTGTAATTGATGCTCACATTTTTATCACTGTCATCTTAATTTTGTGTAATCTCTCTATAGGTTTTGACTTTTGTTAATGTATTTGATACTTACTCCTATTTTATGGTGAAAGTGCAAAGACAAAAAAAGTGCACATCTTATACAACATGAAAATTCGGTGTATATGAAAAAACTCACGAGGACTGGAATAAAAAGATATATTATAGCCATCTCGTATATACAAAATGTGAGAGAAAATGCACAAATTGTCTTTTGGTTTTATTAAAACTTAGATTCTCTCATATTTTTTAAAAAAACAAATCATGGAGAATTTAAGTGTTTCGGTAATAACATATGGACGTCTTAATTTGTTCGACAATAATAGATGGGGAATTATTTGCTGCCAAACTAGGTCAAGAGTCTCGATATGCTAACTTTTCTTGAGAGCATATTCAAAAAATTGAAGGATTTGAATGCGGGTCGAGTATCAATCACTTTGGAGACTTAAAGAACTAATTGCACAACATAAACATTTGAAGCTATTAGAAAGCAATGTAGTTTAGCGGCTACGTGGTTTTAACGGGTGCTTGAATGGAGTTATAGAATTTGCCAAGTTACTCAATTGGTTTATTTACATGCCGATCATTGTCCAAATACATAATAACTCTGGTCAACCAAACTAGTAGTAGAATCTCCATTTTTCACGCTCATATTTATGTTGGTTATTGTGAGTCTTAGAAAATTTATCTACACTCTACATAGGATTGAGATTAAAGTTCAATTGATTGTCTTATAGGAGTCTAGTCTTTTGAAGTGTTAAAAAGGAGGGAGTGATGTACAACCAAAGTTTTAGGACTAGGTTTTTATTTAAATATGCGCTTCACGTTTGAAGTTGTATTTCAGGATATCTTATCTTCTATAAATAGTTGAAATGAGAGTAGAATAGTGAGAAAGTTTGGGTTTGGAAGAAGAAAAATGATTTTGTAGAGGGGAACTCAAGAGAGATACATATATATATATATATATATATATATATATATATATAACTTCTGTAACAATAATGTCATTCATAATCTTCTCAATCTTATTTACACTCACATGTGCGTGAGTCCTACCCATGATGGGCCCACCAATTTGTGAGAGACGGGACACTACACGTACATGGTAGCATAGATAAAATAAAATAAAATGGACTAGAATCTTTAATTGGTTACAAACAACAAAGGCAACAATAATAAATAAAAAAAGTCTGTTTGTAAGGTTGAGAAACATTTCGTACCATGTTTAGTACCATCCGCTTTTATCACCTTGCTGTAATGAAGACACCGGCCTTTGACAATGTGTTCTTTTGCACACTCGAATGACTCAAACTCCTTCCACCATTTTGACGTAAGTACATGGGGGTATCTTCTTCACTTTTTTCTTTCCGTTAGCCTCAGTTATCTTGTGAGTAATGCAAGTCTTGTATACCTTCTCGTTGTCGTCATTGGAGTTCTCTCGAGCCTCTTCTCCCCCTTATTCTCCTCCGTCTTCTCCCCGGTCTACCCCCTCTTCTTCCTCACTTTCGCCTCCCCACAATTCTACATCTTCTTCTTCTTCTTCATGCAGCGGTTGTTCGGCTTCTCCCCCCGTTCAATCTTTTTCATCATCCGAAGTATCACACGGCCCGTTCTCATCCTTCAATAATCTCGTTTGCTCTCGATACTCGGCCGCATTCAAATCATTTCTATATATAGGAGAAAGAGGCTGAGATGGTGCCTTGGGCGGACGGGAAGACATAATCGGTGCCTTGCCGCGAGAAGTAGATGGTGTCGTAGATTTCTTGGAAGCATTGACCGCCTTAATAGTAGAGGATTCCATGGAAGGAGAGCGCCGTTCACGAGGAGAAACTCTAATCGCCGTATTTGTAGAAGGTCCCGCGCCAGTGGACTTATCCCGTAGTTGGCTTTTTTACTCTTACCATCTAAACAACCAAAATAACAATTGATTCAATACCAAAAAATAAGGATACAATATCTATAAAACACCAATTAATCATTATCAACTCAAAAGCTTCAACACTAAATTTCAAGTTCACAAACTTTAATTTTCACAATTTGATCAAGTTCACGTGAAGTCAATTCAATTATCCTCTAATCATATCAAATTTCAACCAATTTCAAACTTTAATCCTCTAATCATATCAATTTCCACCCAATTTCAAACTTTAATGCCTCTAATCATACCAATTTTCAACCAATTTCAAACTTTAATCCTCTAATCATATCAATTTTCAAAACCAAGCCCTAATAGCACAAAACCTCGAATTTATAAACCCTAATTGAAAATCATAAACCCTAATTCATATATGCAAATCAATGTAACTATGTAATTCACAATCTAATTTAATAGTGAACACAAAAAATAGTGATTAAGAGCGTTTTACCTTAAAATTTGGAATCGGAGTATGTTGTTGGTCGCGGGGGGCGGTGCCGCGGGTGGAGGAGCGGATGACAAGTGGTGTTGCGGCGGTGTGGTGCGGTGCGGGTGGCAGACTATTGGTGCGATGCGGTGTGGAGTGGTGTGCGTGGTGAGTTGGAGTGGAGTGGTGCGTGCGTGAGGTCAAGGTGGTGTGGAGTGGTGCGCGCTGCTGCTTGAAAAAAAGAGAAAGGAATAAGAGAGAAAAGAAAAAAGACAAAGGGTAAGAGAAAAAAAAGAGTTATGGGGCTTCTGAACGACGGGTCCCAACGGGTCGGGAACGAGATCCGGTCGGATCCCGTTCCCGACCCGCAGGGGCATACAACGGGATTTTTATCCCGCCATTTCGAGCCGAGAAACTCTCGGGTTTTTCCTGTTCGGGAAAACTCCGGCTGGGCGGGTCGGGTTCCTGGGTCCCAACCCGACCCACACACTCATAACCTTATTTATACTCACATGTGCCTGAGTCCTATCCATGTTGAGCCAATCAATTTTTGAGAGACGGAACACTACACCTATAGGGTAGCATAAATAAAATAAAATAAAATAAAATAAAATGGACTAGAATCTTTAATTGGTTACAAACAACAAAGCCAACAATAATAAATAAAAAAAAGTCTGCTTATAAAGTTGAGAAACAACAGAATAATATATAATAATAATAAAATTGAGAAAAGTTGAAATGAAACAACAAAGCAAAAGAAGAAAAGTGGGCTTTTAATTTTATGCCGTGTGGCTTTGGCGCTCTTCCAAATAATGGCTTTCCTCTTTGCTTTGTTCCCACCGAACCCAAGGACAAATTTCTCTCTCTCTCTCTCTCTCTCTCTGTAATTATGTAATTTGAATATTGTATTTTGTATGTGTGTAACTGTAATGGAGGAGGAACGTTGTTCATCAAACCCTCTGCTGCTCAAGTACCGTAACGATCGCCGGAAGCTTATAGAGTTTCTGTTGTCCTCCTCCTCTTCCACCACCACCACCACCACCGTTGATTTCGATTCACTCAGCATCGATTACCTCCTCCAATGCATTCAATCAGGTATAAATTCAAACTCTGATCATCTTTTCTTGTATTGAATGAAAAATGGGTCAGTCAACTCTTTTACTAAAGTCAGCTCAATACCTAGTAACTTCATTTCATTTGTTGCCTCAGAGCTCGCTTGTATTTACTTTTTGCTTGTTTTGCTATTGGTTAACTTATTATAGGTGGTGTAAATGTAATGGATGTTTTTCAAGCAAGGGAGAGATATTCTCAACAGTCTTCTCATCCAATAATGGTATCAACCTCTTTTCTTTTCGATGCTTAGTGAGATTGTTTTGAATATCTGCTTCTCCTTATGTGTTTGGCATTTTTGTCTATTTTATGCAGATTCCCTTGCAGTCCGGACATGCTTTTTATCTTCTTTCCCATCCAGACTCAGCTGGATCTCCACCTCACCGCATGCCGCCACCAATCACCATCAACCATAGAGGTTCTGTCGAGTCTGACATTTCTGGGTGCTCAAATCGCTTTGTTGCTCAACGATCAGATTTATTTAGTAAGGAAACTGCTGCTTCACATACGAATCCCCTGCACACTGCAGATATTCTCTCACTAGGATTACCGCCACTAAAAACAGGTATCTGTACTTTACACAATGTCTGTATATGATCTGTAAAGTGCTTATTTTGGCTGTAAATGTGAGGCGCAAGTTTACCAAAATACTTTATTGAGAAAGAAACAAGTACAGAGAAGGCCTATCTGTGGGAATGACCAATATTAGTCATGTATTTGCAAGATAAGGCTCTTGTATATATAGTTCCTACATAGAAAATAGAATGAGGATTTTAGAGAAAACTCCTTTTGTAATTATAACTGTCAAGAATTGTAAGATATTATTGACATTGACTTACTTTCATCCAATGTTACAATACTACATAAATAGGAGAGAAAATCACCTATATCATGTGACTACATTTAAACTATCAACCACTATATTTACCACCTTAATGACACATCTAACAATATAAATATATAGCTAACATAATTATTGCAGCATTTACTTCTATCTACTTTCATTTATTTTATTTCTACTCTGATTTCCCACACTCCCCCTCAAGCTGGTAAATGCAAACTTCCCATTCCCAGCTTGGATATAATTCTTTCAAATGGTGCACTACTCAAGCCTTTGGTGAGAATGTCAGCAAGTTGTCCGTTTGTTGACACGTATGGAGTGCATATTAAGCCGCTGTCCAGTTTCTCTTTGATGAAATGTCGATCAACCTCTATATGCTTAGTTCGATCATGTTGTACAGGGTTGTGGGCTATGCTTATTGCTGACTTGTTGTCACAATAAAGTTTCATAGGACCAACCCACTTAATCTTTAAGTCTTCAAGAATAATCTTTAGCCACAGTAGTTCGCATACACCTTGTGCCATTGCGCGAAATTCTGCCTCAGCACTAGACCGTGCAACAACATTCTGTTTTTTGCTCCTCCACGTCACAAGATTTCCTCCAACAAAAGTGCAATATCCTGTTGTGGATCTTCTATCCACTATTGAACCAGCATAATCTGAATCTGTATAGGCTTCAAGAGTCACAATCCCATTTCTTTCAAATAAGATACCCCTGCCAGCTGTTCCCTTAAGGTACTGTAAAATCCGATATGCTGCTTGTAAATGAGCCCTTCTTGGACTATGCATAAACTGACTGATAAGGCTTACTGCGTAAGCTATGTCGGGTCTAGTATGAGACAAATAAATGAGCTTGCCAACCAATCGTTGGTACATTTCTTTGTCCACCAGAACATCCTCTTCAAAATTTCCAAGCTTATGATTCGGATCTATAGGAGTACTTGCTGGTTTAGATGCAGTCTGACCTGTTTCTTTCAGTAAATCAGTGACATACTTTTGTTGAAATATGAAAATCCCCTTCTTGGAGTGTGCTACTTCAATTCCCAGGAAATATTTCAATCTTCCCAAGGTTTTGATCTCAAACTCTTTAGCTAAGCAGTCACTCAAAGTTTTTTTCTCTTTTTCATCATTTCCGGTTAAGATGATGTCATCCACATACACGAGCAAAGCTGTAACTCCCCCTGAGTTTGTATGTTTGATGAACAATGTATGGTCCCCTTGGCTTTGTTTATAACCCAAGGTCAACATAACACGAGCAAATCTCCCAAACCACGCCCTAGGTGATTGCTTGAGACCGTACAAGGCTCTGTTCAACTTACACACTATGTTGTTGTCCTTCATCGGTCCGTTATTCTGTCCATAACCTGGTGGCATCTCCATGTAAATCTCCTCTTCAAGCTCTCCATGTAAAAATGCATTTTTTACATCAAATTGTTGTATTTCCCAATCAAGGTTGGCTGCGAGGGATAAAACAACTCGAACCGTGTTCATTTTTGCACCTGGTGCAAAGGTCTCAAAGTAGTCAATACCATAGGTTTGTGTAAATCCCTTGGCTACTAACCTCGCTTTATACCTTTCAATCGACCCATCAGCTTTATACTTCACTGTATAAACCCACTTGCAACCTACTGGTCTTTTTCCGTGAGGCAGTTTAACCAGTTCCCATGTTTTGTTCCTTTCAAGGGCCTCCATTTCGACATTCATGGCTTGCTTCCATTTTTCATTAGATAATGCCTCAGATAAGGTAGTAGGAATGACAATAGTATTAAGGTTAACAAGAAAAGCTTTGTAGGTAGGTGAGAAGTTTTTAAAAGACACATACTGTGACAAAGGGTATAATGGCTTTTTGGTGCATTCTCTCCTTCCTTTTCTAATGGCAATTGGCAGATTATAATCATGTTCAGCCTCACTGTTTTGAATTTCAATTTCAGTCTCACTCTCTGGAAAATTAGAAATTGTTACCTCATTTGAAGGACTCGTGTCAGATTCTTGTACTTGCTCAGCAATTGGAGTGTCTCTTTTCTGTCTTGTGTAGACCAAGTTCTTTCCAAATCGTCCGTGCTCAGAAACAAAATTTTCACTATTAGAGACACGAGGAATAGGAATTTGTTCACTGGACATTGACTCAAATTCTGGCTCAATTTGAGGAGATGACAAAGAAAGGTCGTTTAGCTCAAGAAGAAAACTCTCACCTGACCCCTTATCTTCCCTAAAGCTCTCCCCCTGAAGATAAGGCTGTTGGAAGTATGAATCTGCCTCATTAAATGTGACGTCTCTTGACACAAAGAATTTTTTAGATGGAGGATGATAGCATTTATACCCTTTTTGAGTTGAGGAATATCCAATAAAGACACATTTCAATGCTCGAGGATCAAGTTTTCCTCTGTCTTGACTGTTAATGTGAACAAAAGACACACATCCAAAAATTCGAGGTATTAAGTTATTAGTAATGGATATATCAGGAAAGAAAAATGCAAGCATAGCCATTGGACTTTTGAATCCTAAGACTTCAGTAGGAAGTCTATTGATAAGATATGTGGCTGTAAGGACGGCTTCCCCCCAAAAATGTTTTGGCATATTTTTCTGAAATAACAGTGCTCGAGTTTGGTCTAAGAGATGCCCATTTTTCCTCTCGGCTACCCCATTTTGCTGAGGTGTTTTAACACACGAAGACTCTTGGATTATTCCCTCTTTTTGACAAAAAGAAGTGAGGGTTTGATTGAAATAATCACGAGCATTATCAGATCTCAACCTTTTAATGCTTACCCCAAACTGATTTTTTATCATTAAAAAGAAATTTGGGAAAATGGAGCTGACATCAGATTTATGTTTGAGCAAGAAGACCCAAGTAACCCGTGTACAATCATCAATAAAAGTCACAAACCATCGTGCCCCAGAAATATTTGATGTAGTAGAGGGACCCCAAATATCAGTATGAACAAGATAAAAGGGAGAAATGCTTCTTTTATTACTGACTGGAAAAGGTACACGTTTATGTTTTGCAAGCTCACACACCTCACAATGAAGACGCTCAATATCGAGCTTTAAAAACAACGCTGGAAATAAGGCTTTAACAATCTTAAAAGACGGATGACCTAAACGACAATGATGAAGAAAGACTTTTTCTTTATCAGATAATTTAGATTCTGATATGAACGAGTGAAGTAATCTATTTTGAGATATGAACGATCCAGATTCACTTGGTAACTCAAGCAGATAGAGACCATCTTGTTGTCTAGCAAGTCCAATCGTCTTCCCCGAGTCCTTTTCCTGAAATTCACAATAACTATCATCAAAGATCACTTTACATAATAAATCTTTTGTGAGTTTGTGAATGGAAATCAAGTTTGTGGATAATTTTGGGACATGAAGGACATTTTTAAATTTAATAGATGGGTTAACTTGGACATCTCCTATACCAGCAACGGTTGTAAGAGTCCCATCTGCCGTGGAAATTTTCTTGTTACTTGGACAAGGTGAGTATGTGGAAAAGTTTTTAGAAGAATGAGTCATATGGTCTGTGGCTCCTGAATCCATGATCCAGGAGTGTTTCAAGGGTGTTTCTGAGGCATTAAACCCAAATGAAAAAGAATGCTCACCTGAATGTACCAAGGAACAAGTACCTTTTGGTTTTCCCAGATTGCTTAAGAAAGATCTCAATCTCTCCACTTCTTCTTCATTCAGTCCCTTTGATTCCTGTTGAGCTTCCTCCTTTATTTCCTCACCAACCATATAAGCATGTCCTATCCCACGTGATGGAACATTTTTCTGCCCCCATTCATGACTTGGGGGTTTCCCATGCAATTTCCAGCAGTTCTCCCTCGTGTGACGCTTCTTTTTGCAGTAGGAGCACCATAATTCTTCCTTATTTTGAGTTCTGGATTGATCACTTTTTCCAGATTCAAAATATGGCTTCTTTTCTCCTCCTGCTAGACCTTTGACCACCATGGCGGAGCTATCGGTGGAAGGAGGTTCTAGCATTAAAGTCCTTCGACTTTCTTCACTTCTTATAATGGACACCACTTCATTGAAACATGGAACTTCTTGTTTTCCAAGAATTTGTATTCTTACTTGATCAAACTCGGGGTTTAGACCAACAAGAAAATCATAAACTCTATCGTGTTCAATGAAGCGCTTCAGTATCGCAGCATCTTCTGGACACTTGGTTTGAATAACCCTGTAATGATCGAGTTCTTGCCACAAAGATTTCAGTTGATTAGCATAGTCTGTCACTGTTCTGTTTCCTTGTTTTGCAGCCACAGTTTTGACCTTCACCTCATACACTTGGGCTGCGTCTCTTACTTTGGAATAAGTTTGTTGAATTGCATCCCAAATGTCTTTTGCAGTAGTCATGAACATCACGGTATCGCTTATGTTAGTGTCCATAGAATTCCATAACCATGCCATGATCATAGAATCTTCCTCGTCCCATGCTTCAAACAAAGGGTCTCCAGGTTTCGGTCCCATTCCAGTGAGATGGCTGATTTTGCCTTTCCCTTTCAATATGGTACGAATTAATTGTGACCATTTGAGAAAGTTCTTTCCATCCAATTTGTATGATGCATGTACATGTTGCAATTCATCAGGCTGTTGAGGACGACTTGCAACCTCTATGGATCGAGCACTAAGTTTGGGTTGTGCTTCTAATTCTGCTTTCTCAGACATCGTTTAAGAAATTGGCTTTATTTTCTAAGGACAAAGCAAAGTGTAGAGTAGAAAGAAAGAAAACAACCGAGCTATTAAGGCTGGAGAAAAAAAAAATTCTATGAAGGCAAAGAAATATGGCAATGAAGGCCAGCAGCGGAAGATGGAGCTCAAGGCTCTGGTACCATGTCAAGAATTGTAAGATATTATTGACATTGACTTACTTTCATCCAATGTTACAATACTACATAAATAGGAGAGAAAATCACCTATATCATGTGACTACATTTAAACTATCAACCACTATATTTACCACCTTAATGACACATCTAACAATATAAATATATAGCTAACATAATTATTGCAGCATTTACTTCTATCTACTTTCATTTATTTTATTTCTACTCTGATTTCCCACAATAACTAGTCAGTGCATTCAATGGTGGTCTTGCTAGTTTATTATCCTAATTATCACACTTAGAATAAAGTTGTTAGTGCTGATTTAATTGAATATTATATGTGATTTTATCACGTAACAGTTGAACAGAAAGCGGTATATTGACAGATGCAATTTGGTGCTTCTGCCTTAATCTATGGGCCACGCCCAGATAAAAGTACTTTAGTGTACTTAAGAATTCAGTTTATAAATCGTAAGAGTACTGATGAACTATGAGAAAATCGTTTCTCCTTGGTCCTACCACATGTTTGATCCTACTGATCTCCCTAGACGGTGCACAATAGTGCAAGATCCCTGGCTCACAATCAAGTAGCAAGATTCCCATCTTTAGTTGTTTATTTGCTGACAGTGGCCAAGATCCTCCCTCCAGTCACCACTGCATGGACTTCAATCTCCTCCTTCAAGGATGTTACTCGTGTTGTGGTCACAAGTTTTCTAGTGAACCCTGATGGCGCAGTCGTCTTCCTCGTGAAAACTC
The DNA here is from genome assembly GCA_948329865.1 of Linaria vulgaris. Classification (NCBI taxonomy): domain Eukaryota; kingdom Viridiplantae; phylum Streptophyta; class Magnoliopsida; order Lamiales; family Plantaginaceae; genus Linaria; species Linaria vulgaris. The sequence continues at coordinate 52,182,493 of OX415249.1, read as the reverse complement.
TGCTGCTGTTTTTGGTGCATGCTTTTTCCTAGATTTGTTTCTCTCCAGAGATAGGAAAGATATGCTTTGTCCTTCAGTCCTGCTGATGCGTAAAGAAATAAGTTCTCTAATAATAAGAAGCAGTATATGAGTCCATAAATAGAAGATATCACTTAAATCTGAACTTTACAGGTTCGGTGGCTTAACTTAAGTTGGACTCCGGAAATCAGATTTCAGAATCCTGAACCGCACGAAATCATGTCATTCGAAGGTCATAACATGGAAGCACTAAAAACTGAACTTTCTGTCAGATCAATTGCCCTACTTTGTGAATCCTCCGCAGATTGAAATTCCCTAATTTCGTGCAAATGTTAAAACGTAAATTTGAACATTATAACATAAGCCGTAACACGATATGCTCGGCAGTCCAGTCCTTACGTTATATACAGTTTCATAATATTGTACCAGAATCAATTGTATTGCCACTCTTGCCAACACAAACTAACTTTAGATCCCAGACTTGATAACACTTGTGGAGAATAATTTAATCATAGTACTTCCATTTTTCATGGGTGAGCACAACAGATGTATGGGCTAGCAATACACAGTCCTGCTCTTTTTATTTATATTATTTTAATTAAAGTGCTCTGTTCTTTGAGTAAACTGATGCACTTATTTAGCTTTTATGAAGGATTATTGGATGACGACTTGAGGGAATCTGCTTATGAAGTGTTTCTTGCATGTATGCTGTTCTCCGGGTAACCTTTGCTCTCTCTGTCGCTTGCATGCAGAAATTGTACCTGTTTATGCTTGGCCTTCTCTTATGATGATTATTGTATATCTGTTGCTTGTTTATGTTTGCTCTCTTCCTTTTGTGTTATTTTCCTGTTTGTTCGAGTCTTTAAGCTGCTCCTTAATGTGCATTTGATTTCTTGTTTACCTAGGGTTGAAATTCAGCCAGCTGACAGTAGAAAGAGAGAAAAAAGTCCTAGATTTCTTGTCGGGTTGAAGAATAGAAGAGATAAACGACATTTAGAATCTGAATCTCCTGCCAGACACTTCAAGGTCCTTGACTCAATTCGGATACAAATGCAGGCAAGTTATGTTTATTCCTTCAATTTTTTTGTTAATCTTATTAGCAGCAAATTATGTGTATTGTCAGGTGGTGTTATCATAGTGCTCTTCAATATTTTTCATTTTGGCATCATTATTTTCTTCTATTTGTTGGTTAGAAATTGTTTTTCGTGCTCTATGGATGTCAGGTTTAGGAGGACATAGGTATCTTGTCTCGCCTAATTTAGTTCCACTACATACAAAACTGTAAATTTCTGGATTTCTATTACACGAGCATCAATCTATACGTACAGTATTTAAAAATTAATTACATAATTACATAAAACATTCTTTTTCTACATTCTCCTCAAGCTTGGACTGTACGTATTGTACGTTCTAGCTTGGAACTGAAATCTTCGAATGGTGCTCTCTATAGTGGCTTTGCAAGAATATCTCCCAATTGTTGTTGAGAAGACGCATAGTGGAGGCTGACCACTTTTGCTCAGTCTTTTCACTGATGAAGTGACGGTCAACTTCAATGTATTTTGTTGGTCGCGGTGAATGGGTTTTTGGCTATGCTAAGAGCTGCTTCATTGTCTCAACATAAGTTTAGCGGTGAGAACACTTCAACTTGAAGTTCAAGTAGCAGCCTTTTCAGCCCATTACCTTCGCATATTCCATGAGCCATGGAGCAAAATTCAGCTTCAGCACTGCTCCTGGCCACCACAGACTGTTTCTTACTCCTCCAGGTGACCAGGTTTCCCATACGAATGTACAGTAGCTTGATGCTGATCTCTATCAGTGAGAGATCCTACCCAATCTTTACCAGTGAACACCTTAATATCCCTGCCCTGATTTTTGTCCTGAACAACAACCCCTTTCCTAGTGTGCTTTCGAGGTACCGCTGTACACGAACAGCAGCTTCCATATGTTTGTCAGTTGAGTTATCCATGAAAGTACTGACCACATTCACGGAAAACCCAACGTTTGGTCGTGTGTGTGAGAGATAGATAAGTTTTCTCACAAGTCTTTGATACTCTCCTTTCTCGACAGAGGCTTTATCAGACGTTAATCCAATTTTGCTGTAAGGATTGATGGCATTTCAAAAGGTTTACCCCCGACATTCCTGTTTCCTTGAGTAGGTCGAGCACACATTTTCGCTGAGAGATATATATTCCATCGTTGGATCAGGTTTACATGCCGAGGAAATACCTAAGGTTACCGAGATCTTTAACGTCAAATTCTGGGGATGAGAGATGCTTAAGTGAGGTGACCTACTCATGATTGTTTCCAGTCAAAAAGATATCATCTACATAGACGATAACAATGGTCACCTTTCCGGAGACATGTTCACAGACGAAGTATGGCACATTCATAATCTCCTTTTCCCTACTTTGTTGCATTACTGTTATCAGCAAACTTGGCTACTTGTTTACTTGCAACTTCCAAGAGACATGCTCTTACATTTTTTAGACCTAGTGGACAGTTTTGCCATGCCAAACAGTAACTCGTTTTATTTCCTACATCAGATATCGGAAGGGACAGATACATTTGTCAAGCGAAGACTGACACAGTTTGCTGCTACGAGACCTTGTACACAAATTGATATCCCACAGTTGTCGTTGGTGCTGTTGACTGGCATATTAAGGTCTGACTTCTCAAGTGAGAAATCATACTTCCACTGGAAAAACAGACAAGTAATGTCCAACTACAGTTATTTGTTTGCAGATTTTTCTGTTTTCTGTTTAGCTATAATCAAATGTTACATTGGACTGGTACAATGTGAACTTGTATTTAAGCATAAACTTACACTTCTATACGGGAGTGTCTTGGCTGCTGTTAATTGTACAGAAGCCAAGCACCCCAATTTCTTCTTTTTTTTACATATTGGGCCCCATAAAATTATCTTTTTTTACAATTAGGCCCAAAAATTAAATTTCTTCTTTTCTTTTAAAACACTTAATTAACTTATGTTACTTGTTTTTTCTTAAGCACACTTATGTGGTATGCTAAATATATTATTTTCTGTAATCATTATTTTATTGTAATAAAAGTGATTTTTATCTTTCCTACAATAAAGGCTTCATATAAAATAATTCAGTCTTTTGAAACACATATTGTATGCTAATTACATTATTTAATTTAATTAAGTTGTGGGTTATTAAAAAAATCATGATAATTTAATAACATTTGTATCTAAAAAGTATTAGAAGATAGGAAAATCATATGAGAAGATTAATGTGCAATGATCTATTACCCTATTCATTTTATGCCATAGTTTTATTTTTCTTAAACATATCTTAGTTTTGTACCAACTTTTTAAAGAAATGAAATTCGGTATAAAGTTTAATTTAAAAAGTAGACTTATTTTAATAGGCCGTTGTTATAAGGATATACAGTCGAAATTATTTATCTATGCGAAATTACTTTTTATTATAAAAATATTACAATCATAAGACAAAGTATGAGGTAAGTCATTCTTGTTAAAATGAAAAAATTCAAAGTGTTCATGAAATACAATATTTAGCAAATCATCATTTTACAAAAGTATGTTTAAGACAAAAAAAAACATAAGTATTTTAGAAAAGTATGGTTAAGGATTTTATAGGGCCTAATTATAAGAAATGAATAAATTTTATTTTAAGACATAACTATATATAAGTTATGGGGTTTAATTTATAAGAAAAGAAAAAATTGGGGTGCTTGACTGCTGTACAGGTAACAGCAGCCAAGACACTCCCCTTCTATACCCTCCTTAAAGTGTTTTTTTTTTTTTTTTTTTTTTTTGTGATATGTGTTCTTTCCTTTTGGATTCTAGTTTCTCTTCTTCATGCTAGAACTTGCGGTTATTTTTGGTGAGGAAGATTTGTGCTGGTTTGAGCCGCACCTTGTTCTACTTTTCCTATATAAATGCAAATGAAGTTTCGGTTACGGCGAAATTGTCTTGATGTCATCGCCATTGTTGAACTTCATTCTAGACTTGGGGTTCAGTGGTTGTTTTGACTATGTTTCCACTTTATGCTCACCCATTTGTGTCAATTGGAGTAAACAGATGACAGTTATGGGGTTTAATATCTATTTTTTTTGCAAACCTGGAAATATGAGAGAATATTTATGTGGCGTGATGCATGAATTCTCCTTTATTTCCCATTGAATCTGTTGTAGTTGTATTTTTGCCTATCTTATTACTAGTCAGAATTATTTTTAAAAAGATGCTTTTTGATAATTGTGGCCAATTCTATTTAACTTATCCAGAAAATGTTACCAATTAACAGATAAACCACCCTAAGAAGGCAGATGAGTTCGCCATACTGAGCAGATCACTTAAATTGTACGTCTAGGAAACTTCAAATTCAGCCATTGTTTGTAGATTAAAATATTTGTCAGGCGTATATCTAGTATCCAAATGAGACTTAATGTTTTATACTTTAGATACTTTCATAAGACTTAGGTATTTCATTCACATTTTAAGTAGGATCCTGTTTTACTTTTTGATGTAGTTATGTCGAGCCAAGCTTCTTGTGTATTTCAGTAATTAAAGGAAGGCAGGTGGATACTGGTAAATAAAAAGTGGACATGATTATGTTTGAAGCCGTAGCGTCTTCGCTTGATTGCTGATACTTTATTAAAGGGATTTCCAAGTTGGTGATATTGTAGCTTTTTGTCCATTTTTGGTATATAGTAGCATGGGCACCTCCTACTTCTGCAAGGATACAGAGTATTTCATTGCATTTCACCCAGATAATTAGCGAGCCTTTTCCAAAATTCAGATGTACTGTTTGATATCCAAGTTTTCTGATGATTGAGATAAAGATAATGAGTCCATGATTCTCTAAATGGTCTTACAATAGGCAAATGTTCTAGAAGAACTTGTTTCTTGTGATCATAAGAAGATTGAAAAGCAGATGATGGGATCGTCACTGGAAAAAATTAGAAATCCCGAGGTAAACTTCTTCTAGGATTGATTTGTTTGGCACCAAAAACTGCTATTCCTTTGCTTATTGAATTTGCATTTCTTCCTAGGAATGGGATGTCAAGATGTCGCCTGCCGAACGAAGTGATGTTCTTTTAACCATTCGACAAGTTGCTTTGGCATTCTCTTCTATGCCTGGGCGCTTCGGCATGAAAGGAGAAACATATTATTGGACTACTAGTTATCATTTAAACATTAGGCTCTATGAAAAGCTACTCTTTAGTGTATTTGACATTCTGGAAGATGGCCAGCTTATAGAGGTTGTACTTTGTTTTTTGAAATAGTCTTTAGCTTATCACTAGAGTTGATTTATACAGAAAAATATAAAGTTTACAGGTAACAATGTGTATATCTGGAATCTGTATCAGGAAGCAGAAGGGATTCTGAAGTTGATGAAGTTGACTTGGCCAACGTTGGGAATCACGCAGAGGTTGCACGACACGTTATTTGCATGGGTTCTTTTTCAACAGGTATAGTTTGTCCGAACTAGCTTCATCTGTAATCAGTTATGAATGATTTCTCTTCATTTTGTGGTTGCCAGTATTTTCACCGAGAATCATTTGTGAACATTTTCTTGTAACTATGCTCTAAAAGTGTTTTTGTCTCTGTTGATAATTTGGATGCAAAATTGTATAACTGGGAAAGGTTTCATTTTGCCTGCAAGAATGTTTGATAAAGAAAAAACAAATGTGTATTCACTGTCTTGAGCACCTCAGCATTTGTTCCTCAGTGGGTACTCTGAAACTGGGATGTAAGAGCGTTTTAAGTGAGTCCATATATGAGAAAGCAGAAACCAAGATAACGTTTGCCACTCAAAGGCTCGTCTGTAAAGTATTCTTTCATTCGTTGCAGAGAGTGGTCAAATCAATCTTATACTTTTTCGAATAGATTTTTAAGATAATGCCGGTGAGGTCAATTGGTTTTTTAAGGGGCATGTTAGTCATGTTTGGTTTCATATTATCAAAAAGTATTCACCTTTTTCAGCTTTAAGCTCTTTTGTTTATCTTTTGTTTTTCCTGTTTTTTGAGAAGTATTTTCATTGGCCTTTTTTCAAAGCATACCCTATTTTTGCAACCTAGGTTGCTTTTCAACCCTAAAACTTGCTCAAACTTAGCTGTCAAATAAACCTTTTAATTCAACTGGTCAGTAATTTTCTTTTCATTTTCTCATGTATCCTCGAAAAGATTCTTCATCGAAACATTTGCATGACGTGGATCTATATTGCTCTTTGTTTTACGAATTATTTGCCTTTCAAGACCACTGCTGCCAACATGAATCATATCTTTAAAATTGCTGTTTTGATGAGGATTCGTTCTTCTTATTGTAGTTTGTTGCAACCAAAGAAGCAGAACTATTGGACTATGCAATTTGTCAAGTCAAGAAAGTTCAATCTTCTGAAGTTTGTGATGACAATGAAGCGGCTTACTTGAAGAGCTTGATGTGTTCTGCCATTGGCAATGAATCTGAGATATTAAATTTGTCGCAGTCCGTCTTTCTGTCAATAAGCTTATGGGGTGACCGTAAATTGCAGGATTATCATCTATATTTTAATCAGGTTCTCTCCTTTAAACTTCAATATCATTTCTCTTTGTCTTGAATTTTCAGATGTTGAGGTAAATTCCAGTGTCTGCTGATTTGAAAAATTTCATGTCTGACGTGTCTTCAATTTTCAGAATCCATCATTGTTTGAGAGAGTGGTGATGTTAGTATTATCCACCATAACTCAAGACTTTGTTCCACATGAAAATATCCAGGTATTGATACTTTACATTAGTCATTTGGAATTTTTTCCTAGTACTTTGAAAAGAAAAGATAGAGAACTTGTAAATTAAGCACTTAATGCCTGTGGTGTATGAACTTATGTTCTCAGCCAGAGAGTCAGATTTTACGTCTCGGCACCTAATTGTTTTTCTCCGATGATAGTATGCGTTTTAGTGCCGGAACGGTTTTCCTCTGTTTAATTGTCTTTGGAGGGCTGTAGCCTCCTCTTGAGTACTATAAATTTATTTTCTTAGTTTGCTTAAATAATTTTCTCATCTGGCAGCTTTCAGGACCTAGCTTTCCTAGTGACGAAGTTACCAAAAAAATCAGAATATATGTTGAGAATTCCTTGAGTACTGCATGCTATCGAGTAAGCTTTGTTGATAAGTAACCATTCTCTGCTTATATGATCGTTAATCATAACAAAGTTTATATTCTACCTTACTGGTCTCAGGTCACTGATCGTATTACTATTGAGTCTATCAACGATAAGATTCATCCGCTGGCTTTCCTTGCAAGTGAATTAAGATTGATTGCTGAGAAGGATCTCTGTGTATTCAACCCAGTCCTCCGGCGTTGGTACCTTGAGTGTGCTATGATCTCAACCAAAACATTGCACCAGTTTTATGGTGAAAGACTGGTCTGGTTTTGTGAAGAACCTTGTCTTTTAGAGTTTTTTGTCAGTTAATAATTTATCATTACTCTTTCTTTCTTCTCAAATAGAAACCATATCTCAAGAATGTGGGGGATCTTGGTGACGATGTTAGGAAAGTGCTTTCTGCGGCTTATACCTTCGAGCAATGCCTTATTGAGCTACATTCTTCAGCTCTCAAAGAAAATAACTCAATGTTTGTCCTAGAACTTGAGCATTATCCGGTCAGTACTTTTTGGAACTCTATATCGTGCTATGCCCTTGTGGTTGTTGGACAGGTTGTGTAAATGATTTGGATCCTAATGCATGAAAGTCTTACTTCATTGCTGTCAAATTTTCAATTTGAGACCCTTCTCCAGTACCCTAAAGTCACAAGACGTAATATCTCAGACTTTCCTGTGGTAGAACTGTTTTTCTTGCTCCTTATTGGAGTTACTGTCTGTATATACACAAGAATTGTTCCTTCTTGATTGTTTTTGCTGCAAGGCATGTATTTATGTGATGAATGTTGGGTGGTATTGTTTCAAAGCTGTTGTGCGTGAATGATGAATTGTCGATTATTTAGTTTACTTTCTATTTCCAAACCATTTGTTCAGGTCCAATTTGTGCTTTTCAGTTCGTTATTGTTCGGCATCATTAATATTACCGGGGAGTTCCATTTTTTGCTGCTGCTACAATTTAATTTCATGATTTGGTGGATGTGTCATTTCTTCTGAATCATATTCTCCCAAAATATTACTGTATAGGTGCAACTTTTATAGTCATTTAGAAGTCTGTGAATTGTTATAACCTTGATTATGGTACTGTTTGGTGGTCTCGATTAGACAAAATGCGTGGCACTAAATTTTCGTCAAAATTCGTTGACCATTCTGGAACTTGCTAGAAGAGTTTGACTACTCCCTTAACAATGGCTCTTAATACTTATTTGTAACAATGCCTATATTGTTGACCGAAGTTGTTTTGGATCCTAAGCTCCTTTGTGACAATAAAATCATCTCTACAACAGACAATCCTTGTAATTTTGACTGAAAGCGTGTTCTTGTGGGCGCGTGGCTATAAAGAACCTTTATTTGTTCGCCAAATAGAATATCCATTCCAAACCATTTCCTTGTCGATTCATTCCTTCAATTGAGTCAGTAGGCACATGAATTACTGAAATGTGGTTCTCTGATAAACCTTTATTTTATGGTTAAATCTGTACAAATGAAATTGATTAGTCAGTTTTGGGGTATGTGTCTTCCACCAAATTCAGAGACGATCACAGAAATCGGTGTTGTTGGAAAACTCATATTGGAAACTATAAACTTTTCTTGAGTGAGCTCTGCAAGATGAGTGATGGCTTATGATTTATTTTCGAGACTCTATTCGCATTCAAGTAAATGTGCTCCTGTTAACAGAGTTTGCCTTTTCTTCTGTAATCTTATCAAAAGCACAAAAATTCTGGAAAATAGTTATGCTGTTATTTACTTAGTATCATCCTGAAGCAACCCCAAAAATGAGGGATGGCATATTATGTTTGAGAGAGGAGATTTTTCGTTTTTAATTAATTTGGAATTGCTCAAGAGTGATTTGTGATTGCTATGCGTAATCTTCTTTCTCTATCTGATCCTCTGCCTCAGATCGCTGAAATATCCAGGTCAATCATTCTCGATTGGGTGGTTGCGCAACATGAAAGAATCCTGGAATGGACTGGACGTGCTTTTGATCTTGAGGTCTGTCTCTTTGTTTGGACTTTGTGTTCTGCCATTTGTACTATGCAATGTTGTTCCAGATCCATTGTATATACTGTGGGCCACATTTGGGACTTCTACTTGGGGTTTTCCTGCTGTCTTTCATGGGAGAACACAATATTGTACAGTTCGCATTACTTTGAATATCCTCCAGACCTCCACCATCATGGTCTCGTAAAAGAGATACTACGCATTTCATGAGTTTTGGTGTTCTAGATTTCAGGTGTAAAAATTTGAAAATCAATATATTGATCTGAAATTGTCTGCTATTGCCGTATGGTACAGGAGTGGGAGCCTTTATCTGTTCAACAAAAACAATCAGCTTCAGCAGTTGAAGTTTTCAGGATCATAGAGGAGGTACGTATGGTTTCTGTAATGCAATCTATCCGTCTACAGTAGAAGATGCTCTGTAGGGTGCTTATTTGAGCCAAGCTCGCAATTGTATCCTCCTGCAGTTGTAGGACACTCAGTAGAACACACAATTTGTGGGAACTTTGCGAAGCGGGATTAGGCTTCCATTGTAATCCATTACCACTTCAATTAGTATTTATACAAAGATTGAATCTCCAATTTGAAAACGCGCAGACAGTTATCCTCATTGATGCTTCGTCATCTTCTCATTTACAAATAATGATTTGGTAATTTCAGTTGAAAAACAAAGTTTTGTCTTTTGGCATGAACTTCTGCAGCCGCTGCGACAGATACAAGGTGGTGACTGTGCTAGGGTTTGACCCACTGAATCTTTTCTCTTAATGAAAAGAGTAATGGCTTGGTACCATGTTAAAGGGAAAAGGAAGTGAACACATTCTTGTATTCCATTTCACAATAAGGTGATGCATAAATACAAGATGGGGTCTGACCCTAATAATTAGAATGGCCAATATACCCTCACAATATTACTATACTTCTAACAATAACCGACTATTGACTAACAAGTATTGAGAAACTAGTTTAGAAAATTCTGTAATTAAAAAATAACAGGAATAAGAAATAAGCGTAGTAGGAAACAAAACATTTATTGAACAAAATGAACGAAGATGGAAAACAACTTCATCCTCTGTGCTCCTTGATTCTCTTTCCATGACTACAAAGGTTTTATGCAGCTTGACTTAAGCTGACAAAAGCTCATAGTTAATCATAATTTGAGAATAGAGGTTTGGATTTTGACATGATTCCACATTTGTTGGATGGAGTGTCTTAACGTTTTTCCCCGCTAATTTGCAGGTGATTTGGCTAGAATAGAATAATCTAGATGTAGTAGACTGTCAATCATTGTAACTAATTATGTAGTCAAAGTACTTTTGTTATGTGCTTTCTTTGTGATAACCTGAGCATAACGTGCTCTAAGCCCGATGCCTGTGTTGGGAATGGTAGACTTCTAAAGTAGACAAATTGTTGCTTCAGTGTTAACATCAACGTGAGGGGATGTCAAAAGGAATTAATGTCCTAGTTTAATTACTGTTATGCATCTTATTAAAAACGCAGATATGCTAGTTGATGTTATAAGTGCAGTCACATGAATTAGGTGATTCCTCTCCTGTTTATGTAGTATCCTTACATGGAGCAAACACAATATTCTGATTGTTACATGGTATCAGAGGCAGTTTTTTAAAGAGAAGATTCTGTGACCTAAACTCTGGCACCGTGGTGGCGCTACTACTGTCCGCCCGTCGTAGTGACCGTCTTTAATTTTTTTTCTTCTCCTTGCTTTGTGGTAATTATCAAACCCTCATCCAAACATCCACCCTACCTCAGTCAGGACTATCTCGTCGGTTTCCAACGCCTTTCTCCGGTGACTAAGCTGTTGCCGTCGTTTGCCTCAACCCAAGCTCCGTTATTCTGATTTACTGTTGCAAATACCGTCGCCACTGCTATTTGTCTTTCTGCTGCAATCTGTGCTTCGCCGTCGATGGTTGTTTTTGTTGTCGCCCACCATTGCTTCAGGTGTTTGGGCCGTCACGCTTCGATCTCATTCTCCCCAAAATTGTTGTTGTTCAATCTGTCGATCATTGTATCCAAGATTTTGCATTTTGGCCCTTTAGTTTCTTGTCTGCTAATTTTTCAATTTTCTTTTATTTATATCTTGAAGTTTGCACTTAATGTCATTCAATTCTTGGAACTGCACTTTGAAAACTTGTGTTCCTTAGGCTTCTATTTAGGTCCTGTTTTGCGGTTCAGGCTTTTAACTTTCAATTTAACATTTGCGCCATTTGATTTTGATGGCAGAATTAATTTTGGGATTTTGATTCAGTTATCGAGTGACTTCTTAAGTTAATGAATTAACCCTGTGAGCTGACTCTTTTGATGTGGTTTGAGTTATTGAGTTCATCTTGTTAGTTGACTCGGATGATGGCATTTGGAGATTCGGTTATTCTGTTGGAGGTTTTGGGTGACTTATGAGTCTTTGGATGTTGATTTTGGGTAATAAAGTTTGCATTTTTGGTTCTGTTCTCTTTTTCATTTTCTATTTTAGTTTTGTGAGCAACTATCGTGGTTTTTGTCTCAAGGGAGGTAGGGAGTTAATTAATGTGGTTTTGTCCTCGTCTTTAACTGACTACGAATTGAATTCTGTTAGTGTGGATGGATGAGTTTTTGGTGTGGATGTAATGCGTTTGGACATTCGAGATATTAATCAGTCATTTGTCGTGGACCGGGTGATCCATGTTTGTTTGATTGGTGTAGCCAATCGTTTGCCACAATGAGGTCGTAAATCCACAAATGTTAGGATTAGTTTGATGTTATTTGCTCACTTTCTTCCATCAGTTGTAACTAGTGATGTAGTTATAGTTATTAATCGGTTATGCTTGTTCTTTGTAACAGGCTTAGAGCGTAAGCTCTAACTTTGAGGGGGAGTGTTATGAGTGTTATTAGGAAAGTAGATATAGCAGTTGGTGTTATTAATATAGTCACATGAATTAGGATATGTCTCTTCTATTTATGTATTAGTTTTACTATGGATACTACAATTAGCATACACAGCCCAGTTTAGATGGAATTTGGTCTCCGTGTTAGTTAGATCTTTACCTAGTCAAGCAGGATTAGGCTTATATGCGCATAAAGGGTCATTTGTTTAGACAACAAAAATTGAGGAATCCATTGTCAATGACACGCCCTTCTAAGTCTAACTAATGACAGGTCATGGTACATCTTCACTGTGGTTTGTCAAAGACATAAAAATGATGGAACAATCAACTGTAAAGTATCGCACATCAACTAATCACGCCTTTTCATTTGGAAGTTATCCATGGCAGTTTGCCTAATGTTGAAGTGTATAATTTGTTCAATAACTTAATTCTTTCCAATGTGCCTGTAGTCTCCTGCATTTAACCAGCAATAGGCGAAAACCAGTTTCACTTTCTGTAAGCCTCTGATTATAGCTTTTATTGTTTCATTAGTTTTCATCAGAGGCTGCAAAGTTGCTGTTAAAACAAGCAACCCTGGTTTTTGCAAAGTCTTCTGCTAAACATTTCTGGAATATTTCTTATTTTATTCCGCAATCATTACTGGAAAAGCCACCCTGCTTCTTTTGGAGCAAGGTTCAAGTTTTCATTCAATACTGAAAACTATAATACTGAGTAGGAAGTAGTGTAATATACATCAAGCCTTATTTTCAAATTGGCGGCAATTTTGCTTTACTCAGTTTATTGAACATCAAAACAAAGGCTGTTGAGGAATGCTTCAAATTTATGTTACCGGGGAGATTGTTAGTCTTTTTAGTGGCATTATACAGTTTCATATATTCGTTGCTGAATTTTCTTAATATTAGTCGTGGATATAATATCTACTTAATTTGCAGACAGTGGATCAATTTTTTGAGTGGAGTGTTCCAATGGACATCACCCATTTGCAAGCTCTATTGTCCATAATATTCCACAGCTTGGACGCATATTTGTCGAAATTAGTCAGCCAGTTAGGTATGGATTTTCTTAAAGTCTAATTTTTACTGTATGTGCCAATTGAAGTGTAATCTATACTATCTAAATAAATCACAACTGCTGCTTGTTAGTTCAATCATTTCCATCAAATAACAACAAGCCTTGTTTGATTTCTACCTTACGGACAACCAAAGTCTCATAGGAATATTGTTTAGAACTTCTTTGTTGACCGTGTTAGGTGTATGGGCTATGTATCACTTTCCTTTGGGCATGGACGGACTCATGCATATTTCTTAGCGAGGCCGATACTAGTTTCTCTGTTGGAATTGTTTTACTTCGTATTTCAGTATACATTCTTGTGTTGTTTAATGGGCAGTCTACAGCAATTCTATAACTCTAAGTTGCATGATTTAAAGTTTATTGTGAAAATAAAAGTGGAAAGAAAGGAACAAATTCTATTAATAACAGGCATTAATCATATTGTCAATGTAAAACAGTAAGAGTATTCTCATTCTCAGTTAGTCTGAACAACAGACTATACAACATATATATACAAGATCTCTATCAATCTAGAACCTAAAAATCTGCACATAATCAACCTATCATATCCCTACAAATCTGCCCTATAAATCAGTAATCAATCAATCCTATAATTAAGCTCCTATAGAATATCTGTAGAAAACAGAGATTGATAATGTTTCATTGTATTTTAATCATTATCAGCTAGTACATATATATATAGAAGACCTAGATCTAAGATAGGTAAGAAGTAAACTCCTCCCATACCTACATTTATCAAAGACAGCTAATTCTATCAACCTCTAATAAATACTAATAACTATTCTATCTAACCATAATAACTGATACTAAAAGATGAATAAATCAGCACTAAAGTACATAATTTCTACACTCCCCCTCAAGCGGGGTTGTACATGTTGTACATTCCCAGCTTGGAACACAATCCCTCAAAACTACTTCGAGGAAGTGCCTTAGTAAGGATATCAACAAGTTGTTCATGCGATGGCATGTACTCCAGGTTAACAGTCTTGTTGTCAATTTTCTCGCTGATGAAATGGCGATCAACTTCAATGTGTTTGGTCCTATCATGATGAACGGGGTTCCTTGCTATGCTGATCGTGGCCTGATTATCACATAGTAAGTTGATAGGACCAGAAATATCGACTTGAAGTTCAGATAATAGTCGTTTCAACCAAATTCCTTCACACATCCCGTTAGCCATAGATCGAAACTCAGCTTCAGCGCTGCTTCGTGCCACTACTAACTGCTTCTTACTCCTCCAAGTGACTAGATTTCCCCACACAAATGTACAATAACCTGAGGTTGACCTCCTATCAGTCAATGATCCAGCCCAATCTGCATCTGTGAATACTTTGATGTCACGTTCTTCAAGTTTTTGAAATAACAGACCCTTGCCTGGAGTGCCTTTTAGATACCTAAGTACACGATGAGCAGCATCCATGTGTTCTTCAGTCGGATTGTTCATGAACTGACTAAGAACACTCACTAGTCGGATTGTTCATGAACTGACTAAGAACACTCACTGTGAATCCAATGTCAGGCCTTGTATCAGGCCTTGTATGAGATAGATAAATGAGTTTCCCAATCAGACGTTGGTAAACCCCTTTATCTACAAGAGCACTCTCTTGTTTGGATCCAATCTTGTTATATGGATCCATAGGAGTATCAGATGGTTTACAACCTAACATTCCAGTTTCTGTGAGTAGATCAAGCACATATTTTCTTTGAGAGATGGAGATGCCTTCCTTTGACCTTGCAACCTCCATACCAAGGAAGTATCTTAGGTTACCCAGATCTTTGACTTCAAATTCACTTGACAATAAGCCTTTAAGTGCAGTGATTTCAGCTTGATTGTCTCCAGTCACGACTATGTCATCAACATAGACAATGACAATGGTGACTTTCCTGGAATCGTGTTTAACAAAAAGAGTGTGATCAGCTTGGCATTGAGAGTAACCATGTTCTGTGAGAACTTTAGAAAATCTCTCAAACCACGCACGAGGTGACTGCTTAAGTCCATACAAAGATTTACGAAGTCTGCACACTTTATTGACTGTTTTTTCAGTTTCACAACCAGGAGGTACATCCATATACACTTCTTCAAGATCTCCATTTAGGAATGCATTCTTTATGTCTAACTGGTGGAGTGGCCATTCCAAATTTGCAGCAAGTGAAAGTAGGACTGTGATGGTATTTAGTTTGGCAACAGGAGCAAAAGTTTCCTGGAAATCAATTCCATACGACTGAGTGTACCCTTTTGCTACTAATCGGGCTTTATACCTTTCAATTCTACCACCAGGCTTGTGTTTCACCGAGAAGATCCATTTACAACCCACAATTTTTTTTCCTTGTGGTAAAGCTGTTAAGTCCCAAGTTTGGTTCTTTTCAAGAGCCTTTATTTCTTCTATTGTGGCAGCTTTCCATTCAGGTATTGAGAGAGCTTCGCAGATTGTCTTTGGGATCTGAATTTGATCAATTTGAGACAGATAGGCCCGATAATCTGATGATAAAGACTTGTAAGAGAGGTGATTCTGAATAGGATGAGCCGTGCATGACCTTGTACCTTTTCTGAGTGCTATCGGGAGGTCCAGATCATCATCTGTAAGGTCAGGAGATATATTATTACCTTTGTTATGTTCAAGAGATGGAGTTGGATCAGATTCATGACTTTCTTGAGGTTGAGCTGGAGTGATTTCCTCAATGATTCAATAATTCGTTTCCTTCTGGAATAGACACGTAGATCAGGTGTATGGTGAGATGTTTGATCAGTATTTAAAGGCTCGGGATCAGTAGGTGTTATTTGAGAAGGGGCGGTGTCAATCAGAGTTTCCCACGAGAAATGTTCTGGAGTAAGTTACTAATCTCCCCCTGGACATTGGAGTGAGGAAAATAGGGCTTGTTTTCGAAGAAAGTCACATCCATTGATGTGTACATTTTATGTGTAGTAGGACAGTAGCACTTGTATCCTTTCTGGTAAGA
Organism: Linaria vulgaris; assembly: GCA_948329865.1. Taxonomy (NCBI): domain Eukaryota; kingdom Viridiplantae; phylum Streptophyta; class Magnoliopsida; order Lamiales; family Plantaginaceae; genus Linaria; species Linaria vulgaris. Next base: position 52,166,452 of record OX415249.1, on the reverse strand, counting down.
TGAATATCCTAAAAAGATGCATTTATTTGCTTTAGGATCAAGTTTACTGTTCTGGTGAGAGTGAACAAAGGTAGTGCAGCCAAAGACTTTGGGTGGAATGGTAGATATTAAGTGTGTATTAGGAAATGATTCAAGTAGAACTTGGCATGGTGTTTTGAATTTTAGAACGCGAGAAGGCATTCTATTGATAAGATATGCAGCGGTTAGAACAGCTTCTCCCCAGAATCTTTTTGGTACTTGTGAGGCAAATAAAAGAGAACGGGCTGTTTCTAGAAGATGTCTATTCTTTCTTTCAGCCACCCCATTTTGTTGAGGGGTATCAACACATGAGCTTTGGTGCACAATGCCTTCTGACATTAGAAAAGTACTTAGAGTACTATTAAAAAAGTCTAAGGCATTGTCGGTTTTAAGGACTTTGATTTTTGTGTTGAACTGATTTTGAATCATCTTGTAGAAGTTGAGAAATATATGTTTTGTTTCAGATTTATCCTTCATCAAATACACCCATGATAGTCTAGTGTGATCATCTACAAATAATAGAAACCATCTTACACCTGTGACATTATTGACACGAGATGGTCCCCAAATATCACTATGAATGAGAGAGAATGGTTCAGATTTTTGATATGGTTGGGGCTGATAAGAATTACGGACATGTTTTGACAATTGACACACATCACATTGAAAAAGTTTAGGATTTTTATTTCTGAAAATTGAAGGAAACATGCGAGAAAGATACATGAAATTGGGATGACCCAATCGATAGTGTAGTATCATTATATCACTATCTTTTGTGGAATTACAAAGATGACTAACTAGGGACTGGCTACCTAAACGAGAATCTGATCCAGGGGCTGAACCTTTGAGGAAATACAATCCAGCTCTTCCATCAGCATTGCCAATCACCTTCCCCGTGTCCAAATCCTGAAAAACACAAGAGTTTGTAGAGAAATTAGCACGACAATGGAGATCCCTGCTGACTTTGCTAACAGATAGCAGGTTACAACTTAGGTTTGGCACAAATAACGCATTATAAAGGTTGAGAGCTGGAGTTACAGAGATGGACCCTGTTCCAGCAACTTTTGAGTTACTGCCATCAGCTATGCGTACTGAAGATGGATCTTTGCATGGAACAAGGTGCTGGAATAGTTTCGGATTTCCAGTCATGTGATGAGACGCACCTGAATCCACAATCCAGGGCTTAATTGTGTCTTGAGTTACTAATAACGCAGAAGACACTGTACCTTTTTGTGTAGAGCTGGCGATACTTGGATTCTGGGCATTGAACATTTTCTGTAACATCTCTAGTTGCTCTTGGCTAAATGGATTAGCTTCAGATAGTGGTGCATCTACTACAGTGACGTGATGGCTTCCACCATAACTTTTGTTAGGCTTCCAGTCATGAGGCTTCCCATGAGTTTTCCAGCATGTGTCCCTGACATGGCCGTGTCTCTTACAGTGGTCACACCATGGTCTTTTTCTTTCTTTGATTTACTATCATATGATGAAGAACCGCGTGAGTTCTGGATCTGCCGAAAAGGTAAATGAACTGCCAAGACAGAACCATCTTGAGTTGTGTTGACATTGCCTCCCAGCATAATTTTCTTGCGGCTCTCCTCCCTTCGAACTTCAGAGAAGGCTTCTCTGATTGATAGTAAAGGTTTAATTCCTAGAATTCTGCCCCTTACTTCATCAAGGTCCGTATGTAGACCCATTAAGAAAGTGAAGACCCTCTTTGTCTCCACAATTTTTTGAAATCTGGACTTGTCTTCTGAGCAGTGCCATCTGAGCAGTGCCAGTTGTGCACTTCAAATAGGTCAATTTGCTGCCAATACCTGATGAGGGTGTTGTAGTAAACCGTAACAGATGACTCCCCCTGTTTGAGGCCGTGAAGGATACTTTCGACAGCAATGAGTTCAGAGGTGTTGTCGCTGCTAGAGTATGTATCTCTAGCAGCATCCCAGATTTCTTGGGCAGTAGAGCAAATGAGGAAGTTTTCTCCAATCTCATTGATCATGGAGTTGATTAACCATGCCATGATCATACTATTTTCAGATCTCCAACTTTTGTAGGTTGGATCAGTTTTTGTTGGTTGTGGGATGACACCAGTAACATAGTCATCCTTTCCTCTGCCACGAATGAAGAGCATGGCAGATTGAGACCACTGGAGATAGTTATGGCCATTCAGCTTGTGACTAGTGATTGGAAGAAGACTACTGTCAGAGCCATGATTGACAGTTGATTGAGGAGTTGAGTTTGGAGTAAGTTGAGATGAAGACTCAGAGGTTTCACCAGCCATGATGTTAAGAGGAGTGGTGAAAGAAAAGACCAGTTTTTTTTTTTTTATTTTTTTTATTTTTTTTTATGTAGAGCTTAGGTGCTCTGGTACCATGTAGAAAACAGAGATTGATAATGTTTCATTGTATTTTAATCATTATCAGCTAGTACATATATATAAAAGACCTAGATCTAAGATAGGTAAGAAATAAACTCCTCCCATACCTACATTTATCAAAGACAGCTAATTCTATCAACCTCTAATAAATACTAATAACTATTCTATCTAACCATAATAACTGATACTAAAAGATGAATAAATCAGCACTAAAGTACATAATTTCTACAATATCTATTTACTATATTTACAACACTCTCCCTCAAGTGGAGTATAGATGTTAATCATGCCCAACTTGTTACAAATATATTCTATCCTTGGTCCATTCAATGCTTTTGTGAAAATATCTCCCAACTGATCACCAGTTCTAACATGACTTGTGGAAATAAGATTTTGCTGGATCTTTTCGCGTATGAAGTGACAATCAACTTCAATATGTTTAGTTCTCTCGTGAAAAATCGGATTTGATGCAATGTGAAGTGCAACCTGATTATCACACCATAATTTCATAGGCATTGTAGGGCTGATGCCAATCTCCTTTAGCAACTGATGTATCCACATAAGTTCACATGTAGCTTGTGCCATAGACCTGTACTCCGATTCTGCACTTGACCGAGATACCACGTTTTGCTTCTTACTTTTCCATGATATTAGGTTTCCTCCAACAAAAGTACAGTAGCCCGTAGTAGATCTTCTATTAATTATAGAATCTGCCCCGCATCTGAAAAGCATTCTACACGAAAATGGCCATAACTACTATAATACAGACCATGTCGTGGAGAACCCTTAAGATAACAAAGTATATGTTCTAAGCCTGTCCAATGGTTAATTCGGGGAGAAGTCTTAAATTGGCTTACAATGCTAACAGCATATGCAATGTCGGGACGAGTGACTGTAAGGTAGTTCAATTTCCCAACCAACCTTCTATACAAATCAGGATCTATGAATAATTCTCCTTCTTCAGCTGCTAGTTGAATGTTTGCCATTGGTGCATTACATGGTTTTGCCCCCAATTTTTCAGTTTCCTTTAGGAGATCGAGGACATATGTTCTTTGGGACAGAACAATACCCTTTTTAGACCTGGTAACCTCAATGCCCAGGAAGTATTTTAAAACACCCAAGTCTTTTGTTTGAAATCGTGACTGGAGGAAGTATTTAAGAGCTGAAATCCCTGCATTGTCACTTCCCGTAATAATAATATCATCAACATATACAACTAATAAGACAGTACCAAAATCAGATTGCTTACAGAGTACCGAGTGGTCACAAGTACTCTTCTTCATACCAAATTCTTGAACTACCTCGCTGAATCGCCCAAACCAAGCACGAGGACTTTGTTTAAGCCCATATATTGACTTCCGAAGTTTACAAACCTTCCCAGACTCCCCCTGAGCAACAAACCCTGGTGGTTGCTCTATATACACTTCTTCGTGCAAGTCACCGTGAAGGAAAGCATTTTTGATATCTAACTGATATAAAGGCCAGTTATTTGACGCAGCCAATTAAATAAATAACCGAACACCGAACATATTCTAGTTTAGCTACTGGGGAAAAGGTATCAGAATAATCAACTCCATATGTTTGTGCATACCCTTTCGCAACAAGACGAGCTTTAAGTCTTGCAACTGAGCCATCAGGATTGACTTTAACCGAATACACCCATTTGCATCCAATCGCATGTTTTCCAGCAGGTAAATGTACGAGATTCCAAGTTCTGCTCTCATCCAAAGCTAACATTTCCTCTTCCATAGCAGCCCTCCAACCAGAATGAGTTAGTGCCTCTAAAACAAATTTAGGAACAACAATAGATTCTATAGATGCAATGAAGCCACGTAGGGATGATGACAAATGGTCTTACGATGCAAATGAAGAGATAGGGTGAGAGCATTGTCGTTTACCTTTACGAACAACAATAGGAAGATGAAGGCTAGGATCCTCGGACGGAAGAGTTTGTAGAGGAGATGAATCTTTTTGACGAGGTCGATGAGAATATAATAATAGGGAGGGTGGACTGTTTGGAGGCCGGAGGAGAAATTAGCCCCATGGGCATTATATAATAACAAGTACGTTTTGTATGACCAGACCCATTGCAATAATGACAGATTGGTCTACCGTGATACCAATCGTTAGCCCCATGGGCATTATCACCTTCAGACTTGTTACCTCCATATCCATATTTATGGCGACCACCTTTACCACCTCGGCCACCTCGGCCATCTCAATTGGCATCATGCCAATTGCCGTGACTAATCAGGGCACTGGTAGCGCTGAAAGGAGAAGATTGAGATCACGTTGTATACGAGTAAAAGTATCATGTAGCGAAACCACGTCTGGACTGGAGAGGATTTGTGAACGAGCAATGTCAAATTCAGATGGCAAGCCTGCAAGAAAACTCATAACATTTGCTCACGTTGCAACTGTTGGGTTTTCACATCGGCACTAAAAGGAAGAAGGGAGTTTAACTCCTCATACACTCTTTTAAAATTCATAAAATATTATATAAGGAATTTTTCTTGTTTCTCTGGACGATAAAACTTTTTACAAACATCACAAATATGTGAGATGTTTCCCTTACCAGAATATAGGAAAGCCGGAAAGCCAAATAATCCATAAGATCTTTAACAAACTCACAATGCCCAACCCAATTACCTCCGTGTCAATGGAGTTTCTGATCTGCAAAAATAATTTGGCATCTTCTCTTAGCCACTCCTTTGCTGTTGCACCTGATGGCGGGTCATCAACAAGATGATCATCTTTATCAATGATGCGGAGGTAAATCCTTTGAATCTTGGTTAGTCAATAGGTTGTAAATAAATTGGCGAAACGAATGAAGAGGTTACCTTAGTTATCAGTCTTGAAAGATCTTGGCCTCCCTAAAAAACTGGTCCATAAGTGGAAAAGGCGTTACTTAGAGCCCTCCTTTTGACTCATGCTGCACTGTTTTCTATATATCCAACTATAGATATATAGTGTTTTACTCCAATCCAAATAGTTTCTTCCAATAAGTTTGTTATCAGTGATCTTTGTTGTCATTGAATAACATCTGAAATCACAGCCTTCATGCCTGGGTTGCTAGTCACACTCGCGGGATCTTCAGACATGATGAAGCGCGAAAAAAAAATTCTCAAAAAAAGAAAAGTTGCTCAATTGGGCATATTTTAGAAAGTCACAAACAAAGAAAGAAAACCAGAGTGTGACACGACAGGAACATTAAAAAAAATGGAACCTAAATGCTCTGTTACCATGAATGTAAAGCAATAAGAGTAAGATGGTTCATTACATTCTTTGACAACTGTACAAGAGTTCATTGGCTTTCAACGAGAAGTTTGAAGTTGCGAAGGTCTTTCAAATTCTCATGCTCTAATAAGAAACCTGTCTCAAACACAATCAAAATTGTGAGAACTGATAATGAAATAGGATATTTTAATACACTCAGAAAACTTTCTAGATGGCGTGATTCATATATGTTCTTGTGCGGATAATTCATTACAAAATGGGGTAGCAACAAAGAAGAATTGGCATTTACTTAATGTTGCTAGAGCCCTAGGGTTTTACCTTGTAATTTTCAAAATAATTTTAGGTAAAAGCCCGCCCTTACTGGCTGCTTGTCATCTTCAAAACTGTATGCGATTGGAGCTCCTTAATCTTAGAACTTACAAATTTATACCTTATTTCTTTGCCCCTCATCTATTCATGTAAAGACATTTGGGCACACTGTTTGTCCATGACCACGAAGAAAATAGGTATATGCTGGTTCCCCAGTCGATCAAGTGCGTCTCATCCGGGTATTCGTTCACACAAGAAGGGTCTTAATGTTACCGCCTCACTCTCCATCAAATGTTCGCTCCAGTGGGATGTCACTGTTTTCGAAAACCAACCATTCTTTCCCAAATCTTGGATTCAGAAGGGGTTCGAGGTGAAACATAGTCTTGGGAAGTCTCGAGATCAAATTCTTTACCATCAACCTTTCCTTTACCCATTTTCAGTTGAAACTACGGAACACTCTGTTCCATATCATTTTCTCACTCCAACTGATCCTGCTGATCCTGGTGTGCCACAAAAAATCAGTGTAAAGAGATCTTCAGTTCACACAGAACGCGTTCTCATGGTAGTGACTAACTTGATATACAACATGGTCAGGAAATTTAAATAATTTCTGATCGTGTTCGAAGTTTTTAGATCACTAAAGACATGGAGATTGTAGAGTTGAACCTGCCAAACCATATTGCACTTAATATAGAGGGCATTCCAGTTCCCGTTGCTACCAAGCAACCAAGCAAGTACCCAACTTCCGGTCTCCATATTTGTTTCATATGATACTTTGTCCCAAGAGTTTTCAGCTTTTACTACCACTGCGCTAAAAGGTATTGAAATGCCAAGAATCATTGAGGAAGCCTTTGCTGATCCAATACGGACAGGGAGGTTGCAGGGATGCCACGAAAGGAAACTACAAATTGTTGCAATTGGGTGTTCACAGTCAATTTTAATGCAGTTGGTGGTATTAGCAATTACGAGTTTTTGCTTTAGGCTTTATCCAAACTTACGGGGCTTACTATAAGGACATTTGCACTGGTTGCCAAGCTTAGCTTAGTCCAAGTTCTTCCGTCATTTGTCTTAATTGGGCAGGAAGCGAAACATATATTTCCCCACAGGTACAGTACCTTGGAGGTATTACTAGACTGAATCCTATCAGGGAATTTTAGAGCCAAGACGCTGGACTGTAATGGTCCCATAAACTGTCAGACCGCGAGATAAAATCAGGTAGTCAGCTAGAATAGAAATCATAAATCTCACTCATTGTATGGGGACCTTCAGAATTTCCTCATAGTATCAGTAAAATGTTCGCACTTCTTGCCATGTTATCCAACAAAGAGAATTCTACATGCTGTTTTATAGCTTCTTTTTCTCCTCTTCTTTCCTTTGGCGTCTTGTGTTTTCCTGTTACTGTTAATAGAAGCTGGCAGAGTATGGGACAAATTTGAGTAGTATGACTTCTAGAGGTTGGTTCACTTTAGTGCGGAGTTGGAAAAGGTTTCTGAAAAGAGTATCTAGTAACCAAAGATTGCCAAATTGTAGAGTCATGAAAACTCAGTATTAATGTTGATGTTCTTTCCTTTAATGGAAATTAAACAAGATCTGGACTACAACGCCTAGCAAAGAGCAAAATCTTCTCTTTTTCATTATATTTAAAATTTTTTGGATACTCACGATTTATGTATGTTTGTGCTAAGCATTATTGAATACAAGGCTAGACTAACAGATGTATTATTTGTAGTGCAGTTGACAAGCAAAAATTGTATCCTTCTGCTCCTCCTTTGACTCGTTACAAGGAAGCAACAATTCCTATGGTCAAGAAAAAGGCAGTGGAGCGGTTGATTCTAGATGATGAACTATATTCACAATTGGATGAAATGACCTCTTCCAAGCTGTGTGTCATATTGAACACTTATCGAGTGAGTGCAAGTATTTTCGGATTCATTTGCATTTGAATTGAGTTTCTCATCTCTTTTTTATAATTTCTCATATTGCTTCACGAATCCTAGAACTTTTTTTCTTTTTTTCTATTAGAATAACATTGAAAATAATAATTTTAAGCTACTATTTGGCGCTTTTTTGGATCACTGATATTACACATAAGATGCATTGGTTTACATTCTTCTTAGCAGAGAGGAAAAGGTTCTATTTATTTTTCATTGGTAGAAAGAATCAAACCCTCTAACCGCCTTTTTACAATGTGCCGTGTCCACAAAAACAATGACAATTAACCCCCAATCTTTGTGCAAATTCGACCTGGTCAATCTTTTCACTGGAATATGAATCATCAACATTGAGTTTGATCTCGTTTTGACACCAATTTGTTCTACATACCCTAATTTTCAATAATTAAATTTTAAAGTTTCATTTTTGAGGATTGAGATGATATCGAGAAGAAAAGTGCGTTGCTGAATGGAGATGAAACCTCATGTTTAGTTTCACATTCTGGCAAAATGACTTTTCTAGCAAAAGGATTTCATCGAAAATGTGAATGGGTCAGCCTGCAGTTTTTTTCAAAGATTGAGGGGATATTGTGATTTGGTTTTTCATGTGGCACATTGTAAAAGGGGTATTTGTTAGGGGGTTTATGTAATTAAATGGGATCGGTTTATTTCTCTCTCTCTCTCACATAATTTCTTAAGCCCCATAGGTTTGCAGATATGTTGAATTTGACTGCTGACCTTGGGTAGCACAATAAGTATTGGTTATGTGATCCTTGAGACAGTCTTACAGGAGACAATGCAAGGAGTAAGACTGAATGGGGTGCTAATAGTAATTTCAACAAAGTATGTTGCATTATAGCGATATTCTCTCGGAAGTGTTTAAATAAGGGCCACTATGTCTTTGTGAAGAAGATTATGGGGTCATAAATGTTATTACTGATAGTACCGTGGTTATACTGATTTATGATAGTATAATTTTAGGAGGAAATCAATACATTCCCAAACTTGAGGACCTTCTACCTTTAAAACTCTCGCCAGCCCGACTGCGTCTGTAATGGTAAAAAATATATATATTTTTGTAAACTCATTGATGTCAGCAAAGACTGCTTTTCTTTTGCAGTATATTCAGAAACAAACTGGTGTACTTGAAGAAGGCATCAGAAACTCGTGGGAAGCTACCACATCGCGCCGCATACGAGGATGCTGTAAGTTCGTTAGCATTTCAAACTTGTAAAATCTTTGCTTTATATGTGATCATATTGTGGTGGGTCGCAGGCCGACTATCATAATTAGTTTAGCATAAGCTCATCTTTCTTAAAAACTGTTATTCCTACTTTCGTTTAAGAATCAATTAACATAGCGAGATAGCAAGTGATTCAATGTATCCCAAACAGTAACAAAAGCTCCCTTTCCCTCATATCATATATATTAGTGCACAATGATGGGGTAGGTTACTTGTGCTACAGAAGATCCATTCTATCAAACCTTTTCCAAACAATAACCATAAACCAAAAAATAAAGCATAAGGAAGACGAAAGTGGAGAGACTTTCAAAGTGATTAAAAGACCACAAAAGACTTAATTAATTATTGCTCCAGGGGTCTGGGGTATTATATTTTTGGAGACCTACTTATACCATCGGATGCTGGCTACAGTAGCACTGTTGGAACTCTCCGAAAGGCTTCTATGGATTTGTGCTTGTTAAGACTCGAAGAATATGTCAGAGCAAGTTTAGGTAGAGTCCAGCTAATGGAACCCTTTCATATGAAACTCGGAATATTATCTAGATTTGTTGTATCTCTTTTCCGATAAACATCTGCAAATTTGTCTCCTGAACTGCTTGTGCGGTAGTGGGTTCCCATGGGGAGAAACTTACCTAAATGTGACATAATAATTTGTTAGCTTTAATGCAGCCTATTAGCGTCGACTCTGAGATGCTCTTTTTTTCCTTCTTTTAACTAAAGTGTTTACATGTCAGCAAATGAATTCCAAATTAAAATTATAAACCTGTCTAGATTTCAGCAAACATGTCTAGATTTCCCCTCACATAACCATGGGTACTTGTCAAACCCATCATTGTTACTGGGCAAGAGGTCTGGTACCATATTCAACTTGTGAAATTTTAGGATTAGGGCATTGCTAACATTTTTTCTTGATCTCCACACGTGCTGTATATCCTGATGAGCTTGGACTGTTCAAAAATCTATAATACATACACATCAAAGATATGATTCTGCTTTGGCAGTTTTAGGTTGCTATTGGTTAACGTTGTGCATTTCATTCAGCAACAGTACAAACTCTCAAAACTTTGGATACAACAGTAGATCCGGACGGTGAATCAGTATCTGAGCTTTTTGTTGCCACCTTGGACTGCATCCGGGATTCTGCGGCTCAAGCTATCAGAAAGACGAGCGATTTTCTTGGTAATGGATCATACTTGTATATCTACATCAACTCCTTGATTAACAAGAACAATATTGTTTCTATTGTTAATAAAATATGGTATATATTAAGTTTAATGCATTGTCGCTGAGTTCTACACACGACTCATTTCTTCTATAGCTTGCACAGGCGTACCACAATGAATGTGTTAATACTGTCAACATTTATTTTTCTGATACTTTCTTAGAACTAAAAGGGTTTCCCTCAAGTCCTACAGAGAATCAAGTGAAACTTGAGATGGCTAGGCTGTTGGTGAGTTGCATGCATTAGCTTCCTTCCAGTTGATGGATTGTAAATAACATTCATGTTTCTGAAGTGTCAGCTAACTCAGCTAATTGTTCTTCAACATGTGTAATTTGAGAGGAAGCTTGTAAAGCTTTCCAGGATGGAATATTTTTGAATTGTTATGATGTGGATGATTATTGTGATTTCAACTTGGAAAGTCCATTTGGTACACCATCTCTTGTCTTCCATTGTTATTGTAGAAAACCATCTTTCATAAGGTTTTCTCTTTTTCGGTTCACTTTTTTTTTTCTTTCTTTGCCAACTTTTGGTTGGATTTAGTTGAGCTCTAACTGAAAGATCCAAAACTATAGGAATTCAAACCCATGAAAAAGGTGTGTCCTCATCGATTCTTCTTTAGTGTTCTCCATCCAAGAAACCAAACAACTCTTTCTAAAATTATTGTACATGAGCTATTTAGTTTTCACCCGCCTGTTTTGATGTGAGGTCCATGCCTATCCACAAGCATCACTTGCATCCATTTACAGAAGCATTCCATGACTCCTACTTGTGGTCTCTTCTTTTCTATGAATGCCGTTATTCACTTGACGAGTTATAGTGATGCTGATTTGGCTGCTGAGACACTTGATTTTCCATTACGGGTTGGTGTATGTTACTGGGTGATGCTATTGTGCTTTGGAAAATTAAGAAAGATGATCCTGTTTCCAAATAATTCACCTAGTATTGAAACAGCCTTGTCATCAACTGTTGTGATTATTTGATTATGTGGCGTGTTATCTGAGCTTGTATGTCCTCTAATCCAACCTACTCCCCTCCATGCGGATAATATTAGTGCTAATGTTAGTGCTATTCAAATAGCAAAGTGTACAGATTTTTTAGTGCTGAAATTAATTGTAAAGCTTCAGACTGTCGACGGTTAAATAAAGCGTTATTCACATCAGTTTTTTCTTATGAGCAAATTAGTGATGCTTGTTGATTGCCCAATTTGAGAGGGTTTTAAGGCAGTGATGTCCCCAACCCACTTTGACATAATCAATAATGTATACTTATATAGTATATATGTACCTATATATATTATTCGTAAGATAGATAAATTTAACATAATCTGTAGGTTAGCGCTCATTTGGACAATACTTCTTGTTGTTAATCATATGTATTGGCATGATTAAAAACGATTCAAGGCATTCAATTAAAATATCAAATTCTTGTCACGCTGTGGTTGCAGCTACCGTACAGTAATCTCTTGTCACAAACCTGTTATGTTTCAAAGAATAGCAAGTTGTTGGCCAACCAACCTCTTCCATTGTGGTTCCAGCTGTACCGCAATATTCTCTTGTCACGAATATGTTATGTTTCAAAGAATAGCAATTTGTTGGCTAACCAAGCTCTCCAGTTTTTACGCTCAATATGATTACCCATTTTGTAGGAGCCTACATCATCATCCCAGTGAATTGCCCATGCTAGATTCTCTTGCCTATCCATGAAACCAAAATCCCTCACTTGACATGATTCCCCTCACAGACTAGCATCATTCTCCTCACAAACTAGAATTTGGACCACATGGTATACAGGTTGGGGGGCCAATCCACGCTGCAACTCAGCTCAACTGTTAGGAACTGTCTGCCTGAAACCGCATTTTGCTGTCAATTTTAATTTGTTAATTGTTGTATACTGATAAACTCGAATAAGAAATATCCAAGAATTACACAAGAATACATGGTTCTGCCATTAGGTTATTTCCATGAAACAAAAGCCCTAGAAGGCTAATTCACCGTGTTTTCTCTTCGATTTGCACGTAGGAAATCATAGATTCATAATGGGTATAGCAAAGGGATCTCTAATGGAGCCTTTTGTGAAATTACGAAACTATTTTCAAATTTTCGTCTTATTAGTTCCGCATCATAGATTCATAAAAGTTCTAGATGAAGGCTAGATATTTGCTTACCTATAGATGTTTGACTTGTTTACAACTTTGCCTGAATATTTGGGGCAGTAGGTTCATGTTTCTTTCTTTTAGGATTTAAAATAAGTTAGTTCAGGATCTAAATATTAGAATGACGCATTGAAAAGAGAAATATAAAAATATGAGAGGACACAATGGTAACAACACACAGATTAGGTGGTACACTCATTTGGCTTGAATTGACGAAAGAAATTACAATCAACTAACATGACGAATGGAGGAAATCACTCCATGATCAATGGCATAAAGTAAGAATATCACAACATTAAATGCTTTGGTATCTGAATTGGCCCCCAAAAACATGTTGGTATTTGTTGTGATATGGAAGTATAACAAAAAATAAATCTCTGATTCTAACATGTTGGAAACATATGCAAAATAAATGCCTACAACCTTGGGCTTTTAGATGGGAAAGGAATTTTGTATAGTATCAACATAATCAAAAATATCACGTGCCAAAGGGATCAATACCTCAGGCATGTGTTGGCTATGGTTGAGATATAGATGACTAATCTCTCTACAAGCTTGAGCTTATAGATGAGATGGCAATTTAATAATAGGTACTCTATTACGAAACAAAATATTGTTTGTTGATTCCTGGGAAAGGAAGCATTCCAGCTAGATAGACATGGAGAATTATGTATTTCTGCACGTGAAGTTGGTCCTTATAGTTCACTATTGTGCATATGTGTCCTGTATAAATTCTTTGCTTTGTTGTAAACATGTAGTAAATGAAATATTCATATGATTAATCGCTTGTTATTTTGGAGACGTGGCATTAGACATGCTATCAAATATAACTTTTAAGTTCAATCTTACTGCTAGGATCTCTTTACTTTTTATCGTGGCCTCAGGAAAAGTTAATATAGTTTCCATGTAAGGATTGTATCTGGACATTTAGTAAAGACGTTTCTTCTGTTTTTGTTATTTATCCTTTTTAATGACATTAAAATTGATAAACTTTAACTTTAAAGGCTTTGGTGGAACTAATTGCAAACTCTGGGTATATAACTGAAGTTTATCTAGTCACTGTTGGAGTTGGAATTCTGTCGTTCGCTATCTTGGTAGTGTGATCAATTTTTAAGGTCTTAATCCTACAAAAATCAAGATTGAAAATATTGACTTATTATAAATCATGTGTCGGATGCAGTCCATTATATTCTTGAAATACCGCCGGACAAACTAATAGCAAAACAAATTTGAAGCTAAAGATCAAAAGTGAATTCAGCCATAACAATCCATATTGGATTTTGGATATTCTTAGATATATGAAATACGAATGATGTTTTGCAAATTAGTAGAATTTATTGTGAGAAAAGGAATTGTAGATGTTGGATATGGGGACTTTTGTAATTAGTGCATATTCTTCAATCACTTTATGCACTGATGCTCTAACCAATTCTCTAATGTCTTTGTTCATCTACTCTCAGGCGCTAAAATTGTGTTTTGGGATCTTAGAGATTCATTCCTGTTGCATCTGTATCATGGTGGTGTTGAGGCGAACCGTATAGATGGCGTGCTTCCCAAGTTTGATGGGGTAATATATCCTGTAATCCTTCTTACATTAGAGATCCATATGCATGGACACATACAAGCACATAAATATAGACATTGCATTTCGTATACAAACTGATGCAAAAACACATGTTCCTGGTATTTGTATTTTGTGAATCAGGCTAAGAAAATATCTGCAGTTTTAGGTCTTTTATGTAGATTCTTTTGTGCCGTTTCTTTCCCCTTTACAATTATTTTCAGTTAGATCCATGGTCCTATTACCTCGTTGCTGATAAGTGCAAGCCTATCTGCTTCTAGTCTGGTACATCTGAGGAAAAATTCTCGTTTCAGTTGTACTCTGTGGAGGGATGGAGACACAAATTTGGTTGTTTAAGAATCATAGTTTATACACATATCTATATAAACATGATAATATTTATATTTGTAATTCATCAAAAAGTTTGTAATCCATCACAAAAACATAATTAACTTTAAAAGGGTAATTACGTCATATAACATAATATCTAAAGGAAAACTAGAATATCACAATTATATCTCTTATTCGTAAAAATGAAAAATTAATAAAATACAAGTGATGTATATATATATGTGTGTGTGTGTGTGTGTGTGTGTGTGTTTCCATGTGTCGCAAGAGTTACATATATACGGACCTTCACTTGAAAATTCTTTATATTTAGAGCATGAAAAAACCCCCAAGCTCTTTTCATAAAGTAAAGTGATGTGTCAATTTTAATGCACAGAATCATATAAAGAACAAAATTTGAGATAAAAGTTCAGTTTTTTACTTTTATGTGTTCAACTTCTGTTACATTTAAACTAGAGATAAGGTAAAATCTAAAATAATCAGGAAGATTTGAAGAGGGTGCTTCATTGTGAAATATAAAGATAATGATTTATTATTCTCTTAACGAGTTTGATTTGTTTCCTTTCTCAGAAAATGCTGTCGATCAGTACTACTTATAAATAAAAATGAGACTTGTAATGGCCACTTAATGTCCCCCCGTAGCTCCGCGACTGGTTGTATTATTTCTTGTGTTGGCGATTGTGGCCACCTCATAAATTTGCTTCTTTAGTTACATTGATTTTTTGTTTTGCTTGATTCTTTAATTTCAACTAGTTCCAGTTCACAATAAAGTTAGCATAGTCTGGCAAAGCATTCAGAACTTCCCTCATTTTCTTATAGCGTATGGAAAAACTTCAATCACTCAAAATGTGCATGTCCCCTGTTCTCATCCAGATGCAGTCCTTTCATCTGAGGAAATGAATAAAATGTTATATACCTTCGCGTAATCTCGTACTATCGTTAATTATTTTGTGGCATGTTTGTAGGTCCTCAATAGTGTTTGTGGTTTAATTGATGTTGCCATCAGAGACCTTGTGGTATCAAGCATTTGGAAGGCTTCTCTGGTATGAAAACTTTCTTTAGTTTATTTGAACTCATTGCTCTTTTTGGTTCTGATTTTTGGTGTGCTGTTGCAACAGGAAGGATTGATGTGGGTGTTGCTTGATGGAGGTCCTTCACGTTCATTTTCTGATATTGATACTACAATGATCGAAGAAGACCTTGGTATGTTGAAGGTAAGTCATGCAGAATTGGGATTTCAATGTTTTTATGGCTTTAAAAGCTGATGATAGAATGGGAGAAAAGTTGTAGTTACCAAGTTGGGGCATGAACTGCTGATAAGATTTGGGTTCAAAATATTCCAGGCAATTGAAGAAGTTTCACTTAAGCTTCTTCTTCTACTGACAATTAGCAACAAGCTACAAACTACTACCTCCAAGGAACAAACTATCCATGTGATGACCCTGCCAAACTCAACTCTATCATACTCCTAACCCATCTGGTTCTATTTTACAATTATGGAAGTAAAAATACCTCTAGATTCACAATATTGGCTGGAGTTTGCCCGCCAGATGTCGAGTTCTATCAAAAAACATGCAGGTTTTCATTGTTACATATTTTAGGGAGTTCGGTGCAGCTAGTCGTTATAACGTGAACATAGGAGCAAATGATCAATATGACATGCGGGTCATGACGTGGATAGCCTGTTTAAATCTCAATAAAGAATGTTCAGTATTGTAATATAAGCATAACACGCAAACTACAACATAGAGTTCAAGATTCTTGCATTAAATCTCAGTACTGAATATTTGGATAAAAAAATTTAGTATCTTTTAACCTTATATCTTTTCTGGTTGAACCCTAGAAATTGAATGATGATCCCTATTACTCTTGGAATCTTGCTTTGAACCCTTTAATTGGGGGGGTGTGTGGGGGGTGGGGGCGCTACGATTTCCCTTCTTACATGAAATTTGCACCATTCAAAGTGGGAAGCCAGCATGTTTTACATATATATGTTACTCAGGATTTTGGGTTTGTCCTGGAGAAGGTGGCATCAGCTCTTCCTTAATGTTTTTTGACATGAATGTTTTTAAGGGAGATCATGTACCAAGCGAGGGATCTTATTTATTTTTCATTTGAACCGGATTGATGAAACTGGTCAATGGTAGCATTGTGGAACAACAGATGTCCTCCTATAAGCCCTTCAACTCCAACTCCACTAATGTAAATTTATAAAGTCTGATTACATCTCATCTCCTTTAATCTTTTGGACCTAATGTTTCAATTGTTAGTCAAGGTATGCTAATCACAGAATTAATTTTCACTTTGTTACCTTGTCGCTCTGTTTAGAAGAAAACTGTGTAGATCGAAAGATGAAGAAAGAGTTGTGTTTTTCCTGTTGATATTAAAAATGGGGTGGACTAAATCTCACGAACAAAAATATGGACATGTGTCCAATATGAACGGCTGATCAATGGTTGGGGGGGAGGGGGTTATTATCAATACCTTAGGGGCACATTGCTAATTTTTAAACGCAAGGGTGCAAAGTGAGAAACACAATATAGGGGGGCTTAGCGGGATTTACCCTTAAAAATATTTCAATCTGAATTCAATCACTTCAGAACTAATCCTTTCTTTACAGCCGCTGTTTACAAGTGAATCATCATATTCCGATTATTATAACATGGGCTATTACTGGCTCCACCCAGTTTGTAGAAATCGAAATATGAAGAAAGAGTTGTTTTTTTCCTATTGATATTAAAAATATTTTAATCTGAATTCAGTCACTTCAGAACTAATCCTTTCTTTAAAGCCGCTGTTTACAAGTTAACCATCATTCCGATTATTACAACATGGGCTGTTACAGGCTACCCCAGACTATATTTGAGATCTCGAAAAATGAGAGATGGTCATTGCACACCGACGAGGCAAATGTGAAATTTCCCAGTGTATTTTTCACTTTTGTGTCTATTCAGGAACTTGTAGACAACTAGCATCTAGTTTATTAGAATGAATGCTGGTCCACCTAAAGTTAGATGTTTCAATGATCTTCAAGTTGTCAGTTCTTGGGAAGTTTTAGAAGTTGCGTTTTTAGAAATATATGGGATTTTGGTAATAGGTGCTGACTGGATTATGCAGACTATTTTGGAGACTATTAATTTGGCTACAAACATGACATTATATTTTGTCTCTTTAGGACTTGTTTGTTGCTGACGGAGAAGGCCTTCCTCGGTCATTAGTCGAGGAAGAAGCAAAATCTGCCCATCGCATCCTAAATCTGTTTTCTTTTCAGGTATGTATGTGTTCATGCTTCTAGTTTGCTATGGGAAAAAGTTTTCAAAGCTCCTGATATTTTTGTTTTCTTTTCGTAAAATTTGGGGCAGACTGAAACTTTGATCCAGATGCTGATGGCATCCAGTGAACAGATTTCGGTGGGTCCGAGTAATAGTACATTTGGCCAACGGTATGTCGGAGATGCTCAAACTTTAATCCGAATACTTTGTCACAAGAAAGACCGGAAAGCCTCAAATTTTTTGAAGAAGCATTACAAATTACCTTCATCTTCTGGTAACCTTTCACTTATCTATTTTGTCTTGTTTTTACTGAAATTGATTCAGCTCGTTACTAAGCTGATTAGTTAATAGAATCATCATCCACTGAAATTTGATGTTATTCTCAAACTCCATTGATTCCTCAGGATCCATGACTTAGAAAGGATTGATGAATATGTAGTAGAATCTGTGAGTGTGTTCAGTATTTTTTTATACGTATGATGGTTAGAATTACACCGCTGCTCTCCAATTCCTTTGTTCAAATGAAAATATTTAGTCTTTTAATTTTTAGAAAGTTGGGATACATTGAAATGCCGTGAAAGTTCTTTCATGTGTGGAGCTGCAGAAGTTTTCTGGAAATCCGGAACCCGACACACTTGTAGTTATTGTCATGGTTGATTTTTGATAAACTCAAAGTTGTGAACTTTACGGTTCACATACTTCTCTTGTTATAGAATGAAGCGCTTTGAGTGAGAAACTCAATATTTGCTGTGACAAAAGCTGAAAGGAGACTGTTTCCTCTCTTTTTTCTTTTCATCGGTAAAACACCTTTAAACATTATCCTTAAACTGTTTGAGGGCGTGTCCAGGAGTGTTAAAATTGGATGTTCTCCAGATTAGGAGAGAAGTATGCTTGCTTCAGTTTTTAATTGTTTTCTTGAACGCCTTTTACCCTCTCCTTGTTCGAGAAACTCCTTAAAAGACTTTTTCTTGCAGAGCTGGTCACAATTAAAATAACCTTCATAATTCCACTATTTTGACTGCAGAATACGACGAGATTGTGCCAGAGGATTCCAGTTTCAGTTCGCCTTTGGTTGCAGATATATGGAAGAAAAGTGCATCTTTTCGTTGGCCGGATAAAGGTAGTAGCAGCTTCAGGTCCATAAAGAAGAAGTTTGCAACTTGGGACATAAAAAACGTAGCATGGTAAATAATTCTGAAACTGTGAGGAGCAGCACCGGAGGTATATCATTTGTTTGAGAGTTGTGATGCCGTTCTGCAATCTTGTGGCTTTGCTGGCAATATTTTTCTTGGAGAATGAATTAACTCTATGCAAGTAATATTATCTCTATGTTACCTTATTTTCCTAGTTTTAAACGAAAAGATCTTTGTTTTAGTTGTTTTTTGTCATAAGTTTCCATGGAAATGAGTGGTTATTTTATTTTTCTTATACTATTTCTAGTTTATTTGAGAAACCAATAAAGTCAGTCTCTCATATACTCACTTTTTTGTTTTGGGTTCTGCTTTGGGCTATGGGTATTTGATTATCAGGTAGTCCTTTCCTTCTTTTATGTGGCATTTGAAGAAGGTACTCATCATCCGGTACCCGTCTTTTGGGTATTTCCCGTTTGTAACGGGCAAAGCAAGCGTGGATACCCGCATCGCGTATATCTGTAGAACGCGAACGAGTAGTATCTGTTAATTTTCCGCCTTTGTCTGGGTACCCGTATATTATTTTAAAATATCAGTTCATATATATATATAAAAAAAATGTCATTGTATTGAGTAGGGGCGTTCATAAGCCTGCTCAACCGACCGACCCGCTCAGCATGCTAACCTCATGTTTTTTTTTTTTTTTAAAAACTTGTGTAGCAGTTGAAAAGGAGGGGAGTCTTGGCGCACCGGTAAAGGTGTTGATGTGTGACTAAGAGGTCACGGGTTCAAGTTCTGGGAGCGGCCTCTTGTCAAATTTGACAGGGGAAGGCTTGCCCTTTATACACCCTTGGGGTGGGACCCTTCTCCCGGACCCTCACATTGCGGGGATGCTTTCGTGCACCGGGCTCTCTCCCCCCCCCCCCCTCCCTTTGTGTAGCAGTTGAAAAAAATGAAAAGTCACACTTGGGCGGGTGAGTTGCGGGTTAAGTGGTAAACCCGCCTGCCCCATCTGCCTACTCGCATGTAAAAAAAATAAAAAATCTTAGCTTATTTCTCTAAACACTTCAATAAAAACAGAAGAAAAAAAAATAAAAATGTGCTCGCCAAATAATAGAAATAGCCACCCAACATTACAGTTCATCTATAACATGATACGTTAATACTGCGGTGTGTATGGAGAAAATACTTTATATACATATAGCGAAAACTCAATATTTATTAATGCATAAATTAATTTAAAAATAGTATTAGCATATGAAAGAAAAAACAAGAAAAAAATGGGTTAAGTGGTAAACCCGCCTGCCCCATCTGCCTACTCGCATGTAAAAAAGAATAAAAAATTTTAGCTTATTTCTCTAAACACTTCAATAAAAATAAAAGAAAAAAATATAAAAATGTACTCGCCAAATAATAGAAATAGCTACCCAACATTACAGTTCATCTATAACATGATACGTTAATACTGCGGTGTTTATGGAGAAAATACTTTATATACATATAGCGAAAACTCAATATTTATTAATGCATAAATTAATTTAAAAATAGTATTAGCATACGAAAGAAAAAACAAGAAAAAAAATGAGAGGATATTTATTTAATAGGAGAATATAGGACTATTCTATTATATCATTTGTGTGACTTAAAATATGACGAAACAACTTTTATTTTGTGATTTGATGTGTAACATAACCCGCTAATCCATCTGTCATTTGCTTGCACCTGCTTAACTCGTAATTCGCATGGTTTTAAAAATAAACACACCCGTACGGTTAAAGAAATTGATAACCCGCAAGTATTATGTATTGAGTACTGACTAGTTGTCTCGTACTTGCTTATACAAAAATGGGAGGAGTCTAATTATTCATTGATGATGCGAGTATCCATGTGGGTGAGTGCTCGTAACACGGGTACCCGTCCCGCGCATGTGTTGCTTTTGTGTTTACTACAATTTATATTCCTTATAGTTTTTTTGGTAAGATTATATTCCTTATAGTTGCAAAGCATATATAGGACCATGTAGAGCCGTGCCATTTTTTCCTCCTTTAAACTAATGCTAGAGCACTTATTGTGGAATGGAATATTTCAATGCCCACTTGGTTCGTAGTTTGCTCGGGTGTCTTTTAGCGTCTCCTAGTCAAATTAGTTTATTTGTCATATGGGATCATGTGACATAATTATAATTTGTAAATACTTTTGAATTCTGCTGTCATGGCTTGAGATAAAGTCCTTGTGATAAAATTTGTTGAAAGTGGTGCATTTCGCTTGTTAGGATTTTGCTAGAAGTCTCAAAAGAATATTTATAAAAAAGAGGCAGCGGTATCGAAGATGAGATGGTATTTGGGAAACTTCTGGTGTGCATCAGGGAGCACGACTCCCCCCACTCACAGAGAAGTGTATGGAGCACTATTTCTTTTAGATGGAAAGGAGTGCTGCATATTAGACAGTTCCTCATTTACAAATTCTTTTATTTAATGCAATGAAGGCTTTACAATACTCAAACACTCTCTTTATTGACCACTCTACTCTTGTTGATAAAGTGATGATCAAGTTAAACAATACACATCCATTTACATGAATAATCTTACAAATTACGACTAATCACATAATTATTAGTTTAATCAACACCAAATTTTTATCAAGCTTAGTTTGTCTGATGAAAATCCCTCGATGTCGACATTTTTTGTGTCTTGTAAATGGTAGTTGAACTGGTTGGTTACGTCCAACAATCTTCCCCTTAAGCTCAATTTAATGTTTCTCACACAAATGTATAGAACATTGCTTTCATTTCTCCTCTCTCACCAAATAGGAATACTATTTATTGCTTGCTTAGGATGATTAATAGAACGATGCCATATATTGGAGGTGAACACTTACCTTTAACTTAGATTCACTTTTTGAAAACTACAAAGTCGATAGGGAATATATTCTCTTTCCACGTAAGATTCTTCTTATAAGGTTCGACATATGTGTATAAAAGATTTACTTGTTGTTCCTATGATTTATCGCATTTTCCTTATCTTGAATTTTCTAGAGATACTTTATATTTTAACTTTAATTCTTTCTTTCTTGGCTAAGAGTCTGTCCCAGTAACAAAAAACACTCAACACTATTGATTAATATAGAATAAGTTTCTACAACAAGGCAAGTAGGACAAGAGTCCTAAGGTAAGTGCTTCCATTCAATCGAAAGTCAGGAATTCAACTACTAGTTCTTTTCTATCCCCATGTACATTCTCATCTCATACATTTTCTCTTTCTTGAGAAAATTTCAAGGAACATTATTTGGAATATTTCCGGTATAACGTCTTAACTGTCAATATTTTTGAGTGCCCTTGCTTCTTTTTTTGAGATAGTGAAAGCTAGGACTCAAGGCTAGTTGTTGACTCACTCAAATGGGTCATAACCACTCTTTTCTCGAAACTCCATGAAGAAAGTTACCCATCATAGAATATATCTTCTCTCAATACCAGATCTCTCTTCAAATGACCGTGAAAAAAAGTAGATATTTTCTTCAAAAAATCACAGAGAAAGAAAATGTAAGCATGATTCTTTGTATTTCATCATGCTCTCTCCAATTAACAAAGAGAGTGGAACACTATCGTAGAGAATATACTTTTTGTACTCTGACGTTCTCGTTTTCCAAAAAAAAAAAAACTATAAAGAAAGGAATATCCTCTTCTTACGAACTATGTCACATCATCAAATATTGTGAATTCACACCACCATTTTCTGATTAATTATGTTGACTACTTTGTGTTCTCTTAGATTTTTTTTGTCAATTTCTTTCCATGTGGCCCTTCATGCCATAATGATAATTGATGATGCAATATCACCCGACACCTAGGGTAATTTTGAAATAAAGATCAAGTGATTTTTTAGGGAAGTTGATCCCATACTTGAGAGATGGAGTAGTATTTTATATATTTGAGTATATAGAGGGCTACAAGTGGTGGAGCTTGATTGGGGAGTGAGATGTTGCCAAAACTAGAGACATAATACTAGAATGCAGAATACAAGGTTGTTTGTCTTTTTTTTCCTGCTAATATATAATGAGAAAGTGTTGAATGAACCCCCTATTTATAGGAGTTTCAGGGGAGCTTGTGGCCAATCACATTCGGTTTTCTACTAGTAATAACTATGTGGACAAGGGTAACCAATTAAAGATTATTCCTTCTGCACCAATGAATATTCTTTGACGAGGGTAACCAATAGTGGGAAGTTCCACGCACCAATAGCCGTCTTCCATGGGTAAGGCCAATTAGAGATAGTCCTTATGACCCAATAGCTGCCTTCTGTGAATTGGGCCAATTGGGGTCTTTTCTTGAGGTCCAATAGTTTACCTTCTACGGGGGTAACCAACCAAATTCGGTATTCTCCTATTTATAGTAGGTAGTTGGGGGTTAGCTCTCTCTAAGTTGTACATACATTGCTCCCCTCTAGTAGCCTCTCTTGATTAGCACTGCTTCCCTTCTCATGCATGTTTTGGAGACAAGTGAAGATACTTATATGAATATAGGGGTTAGTGATAGATCTTCTCGTAACAAAGTGATGACTATCAGAACAAGTCGGGGACCCCATAAGTGTTATCCGGGTGGGTCATTCCGAGGGAGTTTTATGCCTGGCAAGGCTCGGAGATGTCACTCGACCGTGACTCATAAAATAGTACCACCGAATGTAGTGCATTTAGCGTGACCCGTGTGGATTGGTAATCCCCCGGTCCTCGGAGTGGGACTCAGAGAAAGGGACACCGATTATCTGAGTTAAGATTTAGGGAGGTGTGTTGTCGTGACCTCATGGATCGTGACTAGACCGGGACAAGGGCAATGAACGCTATCCACAAAGGGGAAGATGGTCCTCGGAATGGACTTCCACGGTTTACTCAAACGTAACCCCGATGGGGTGTAGTTGAGTGTCACTGGGAGGGGTAGCTGCTTTCGATGCTGCCTGTTAGGAATTGATCGGGTGTGGCCCAAGGGGCGCGACCTAATGCTTTCCTGTAAGGCGTGGTTGATGGGCATATTCCGAGGGACCATATTCTGACCCTTGGATGCCTCGAGTTATTGCTCGGATCCTCCCTCTCAGAGAAATTTATTTTTATCTTTTTAGGATATGTATCATCAATAACATATCGACGTACCGTCATACTGACTTGCTTTGTCTATACTATTATTCCATTTGTGGTGCACTTATACTATACTAGCCTCTTCCTCTTTCTCCGCCTCTATCTCCTCCTAATCTCCATGCCTCCTCCTACATGCTCATAAACGAAGGGATATGACTCGTTGGTATGATTTTCTTTTCTTCGGGCATTCTCGTTTAGCAGAGCGGTTGTGACCATCCCATAAATACTTTACCACCAGGAATAGAGTCACACTGAGAGTAATGACAAGAGTGTTCCAATTATCAGGTGAGACTTGGAAGTAATATGACTTGTTCTTCATCTTTAAGAACCAATCGGCGGCAACAAAGGCAACAAGCTGGTTCACGAGGTCCTAAAATTGACTCGTGGGCTCTGCTATAAACGTACTGCTATGTAGCTTGTGGTTAACGAAATGCCTGATCAATTGAGTGTTATTACGGACTATCCTTGCTTGATACATAACTTCAAGTTTTTTTTTCAAAGGCCAAGCGTTCGATTTTTTTGTGCAGCATAATGGAACACACTTTTGTCAAGCCATTGACGAATCTAAGCCACATTCTTCTTATTTATTTTTGTCCATTCAATATCAGTTTTATTCTTTTGCTTAGCGTTTTTATTTTCGATTGGATCTGCGTCTTTCAAATTTAGTAGGTCTCCCGTTCGAGGCTTCCACATGTTGTACTTTGTTGGCGTCAAGCGGATCATGGTATCTGACATATACTGTTTCATTGTCAAGTCCAACAAGTTTTTTTGTACTACAATTTAGAGGTAGAATTTGAGCAAACAAAGCACATGAGAGGAATTCAGATTAGTCGAAGAGTTTTGGGAACGGTTTGACCTGTTGAAAACTGATAAAAAAATGAGTTGAATCAAGCTTAAGAAAGTTGAAAGGAGTTGAACTTATCCGTACACGTCGATCCCGTTGTTGACTAGACTAGAAAGTGGATTGGGTCAGGTTGTGGGAATATGGATCTTGTCTTCGTCACAAGCCCGTGAGTTGGGTTGAGTTAGCTCATCGTTAACTTGGTTGGCGTAAAACGATAATTTCTGGCAATTGGAAAAGTTTGAAAAATCTATGTTTGGGAGACTCACAACACGAGCTTCGCAATCTTAGTAATAGAACACAATTTCGGAGCAAAAGGCTTTGGACATAATCTATCCGAACTTTAAATACGCAAATCAAGTTCTTGATAACTATACACTCTTTTATTCATTTTACAACACTTCAACACTCTTTGTTGATCACTCTAATGTTGTATATGTGTGAGCAAGAGTGATGACCAAATCAAACAATACACACCCATATTTATTGAGATAATCTTACAATTTATAGCTAATCACTTTAATTATTAGTTTAATCAACACCACAAATTCTATCAAACTTATTCTGGTTAACGAGTGAAACTTCTCGATGCCGACAATTCTTGTGGCATAAAAATGGTAGTTGAGCTGGTTACTATAATTTGGTTCTAAAAAAACATATGAAATCTAAAACATCTTGTCGTAAGGGTCTTGAACACCTTGGGTGCGTGTCTTGTGAAAATAAAGTTATGGAAAAGACGCAAAATAAGTGTTTATGAAGGAAAAATGCTGATGGGATAAATATTTTGGGATTTAATGTTGGGACAACTTTAACGACAATGTCGAAATCTAAAATCTCAAAACAAAAAGTTGTTTTTGTCTCAACAAAATAAATTGAAGTCTGCTAAAATGAGTGTGGAGAATCACTTTAAGCATATAATTTGACCCCTAGAATACAAAAAAAAATTTGATTTTGTTTTTTCATTTGTGAAGTCAATTCTAAGAAGAAAATAAAATAATTTTTCCTGTAGTTAAAATTGTGTAATTGAGATAAAAAAAAAAAGTGATGTTTGCTGAAAATTTAGACACTGAATCAAACGAACAACTTTTCGAAAGAAGTGCTTTGCAATATTGCATTCTTGTTTGTTTGTCTTAAAAATTGGTATTTTACTCCCTTACGGAGAGAGACGTGGTTCACTTTCCCATAAATGAGAGTGAAGGTTACATTTTATTATACTCTTTTTTTAAGTGGCTGAAAGAAGGTAACATAAACTTAAAGTTTTTCCACAAACGTGTGAATGGACGCTAAGCTGCAAATGAAATCAAAGGATTGAAAATTAACAATCAGTGGATTGAGGACCCGACAACAGTCAGATCTCATTTCTCGAAGCTTTTCCAAGAAGATTTTATGAGACCAATTATCAACAAAGTGAAATTTCTAAAAATTAGCCGTGATAATGATCAGTTGACTGGCCCCTTCTCGGATGATGAAATTAATGCAGCGGTATGGCAATGCAAAGGAAATAAAAGTCCATAATCGGACGGAATCAACTTTAATTTTGTTACAAAATTCTGGGAGGTTATCAAAGATGATATCTTCAAGTTCATGAGAGATTTCCAGCCACACGGGAAAATTGTTAGAGGCAGTAATCCTTCATTCATCGTTTTAATTCTGAAGAAGAGTTGTCCTCAATGCTTGAGTGACTATGCCAATATCTTTAATACGATGCATGTACAAGATTTTATCAAAACTATCGGCATAACGACTTGTTAAGGTCATAAGCAAGATTATTTCTCCTGAGCAATCAAGGTTTATTAAAGGAAGACAAATCTTGGATAACATTCTTGTTAGAAATGAACTGATTGATGAGGTCACGATGAAGGGAACCGAATGTCTCATTTTCAAGGTCGACTTTGAAAAGGCCTTTGACTGCGTTAATTGGGATTACTTCGACCATATGCTTTATCTCATGGATTTTGTACAAAAGTGGAGAAGTTGG
Organism: Linaria vulgaris; assembly: GCA_948329865.1. Lineage (NCBI taxonomy): Eukaryota > Viridiplantae > Streptophyta > Magnoliopsida > Lamiales > Plantaginaceae > Linaria > Linaria vulgaris. The sequence goes on along the minus strand of OX415249.1, from coordinate 52,139,709 downwards.
ATTCATGAGTGTTTTAGTTCATCCTCAGTCTCGATCTTGGCCAATTGGTGCCCTACAGAGAGATTCAAAGTTAGCCGTGGACTTTGACAATGTGATCCGCTCTCACCACTCATTTTCTTAATCGTTCAGAATGGCTGTCAAGACTTTCCGCAAAAGCAAAGATATCAATGCTTTAAAGGGTATTGAAATTGGACGAGATAGAGTGGAGGTTTCGCATATCTAATTTGCAGAAGATACTATTGTTTTTCGCGAAGACAATCATTAAAATATCAAGGTAATCAAGTCCATTATTCGGCTCTTCGAACTCATTTCAGGTTTGAAGGTTAATTTTGCTAAAAGCTGCATTGTTGGCCTCATATGTGGAGGATTCTAGCCTGGACAATTATGCTTCTTACTTGAATTGCAAAAAAGGAGAACTCCATCTTTAATTATCTTGGGATCCCGGTTGGAGCTAATCCCAGAAGAAAGGTTTCATGGAAAAAGGCCATGGATGTTTTGATTAATAAACTTTCCTCTTGGAACAACACGCTTTCTTTTGGAGGCCGCGTAACACTTACATAATCTATTCTTACAGGTTTACCTCTTTATTTCTTTGGATTTTTTAAAGCACCCAAGCAAATCATTAAATCTCTCACGAGTTTGCAGCGAAGATTTATTTGGAACAACAACAATAATCTTGGACTTAATCTGCAAAAGTAAGGAGAAATGGGGATTAAATGTGAAGAATTTAGCATGGTTTAACATTGCTTTGTTAAACAAATGGAAATGGTGATTCTTGCATGATGATGAGAGTCTTTGGAAGAGAGTGATCAGATCAAAGTATGGTAACATTGAAAAAAATAAATGAAGTTTTTAAACCTACTATCATTAATCGACATGCTTCTATTTGGTGGCTGGATCTTTTTTCTCACAATGTAAGAAGTGGTTCATGTGATTGGTTTTCGAATAGTGTTCGTAAAGTTGTAGGGGACGGAAGTTAAACCATATTTTGGCATGATACGTGGCTCGAGAACTCACCACTTATGACACAATTTAACAGATTGTTTCTCATCTTGAAAGATAAGAATGTTCTTGTTGCTGATATGGGAAGCTGGAACAATAATATGTGGTGCTGGAATTGGAAGTGGAGGCGAGCATTTTTGGCCCGTGAACAAGAGAAGATTGAGGATCTTGAACAACTACTTCAAAGTGTAAATCTTGATCCAGAACGCAGCGACAAATGGGAGTGGATCTTGGAGCCCTCAAGAATTTACTCAGTCAATACCACATATAGGCTTATTTCTTCTATTGAAGTTCATGAAGGTAATTCGCAGCTGAAAGCTCTCTGGAGGACCAAACCACCTAAGGTTGTCACTTTTGTATGGAAAGCTCTCATGGACAAGATCCCAACTAGAGGTGTTATTGAAAGTGGCCCAGATACCTTGTGTCCATTCTGTTGGTCTACTCAAGAAACGACAGATCACATTATATCATCATGTAGTGCTTCTTATCGCATTTGGATGGGAATTTTCAATTGGCTTGGCATATCTACAGTTTTTGAGAAAGGACTGAACAACAACTTTGGTCAGTTTATTTTCTCAGTCTCTACTTACTTTGGTAAAGAAAATTGGAGTGATTTATGGCATTTTGTTGCATGGTCAATTTGGCATGCTCGTAACAAGCTAATATTCCATGGGGAACTACCAGATTTCGAGAAAATAGTGGAGTTGATAAAAGTTCAAATGTGAAATTGGATTAAGTGAAAAAACAAGGATTTTGTTTACTCTTTTTATGATTGGTCGAATTTTCCAACTCTATGTTGGCCGGGACATTGATGTAACTTTGGGGTATATTTCTCTTATGCTCCATTCTCCATTCAATAAAAAAATTCTTTGTTGATTAAAAAAAAAAACTGGCGCTTACTTTTCGTGATTTGAATTTCACCCGCTCTAAAAAGCTTTTGTTCATTGTTATGTTAAAGAAATTTTAAGCTTATTTAGAAAAGAATTGTAGTTATATGGATGGCATGACTGTCTTAACAAAGTATTCGCGCCATTCTCAAGAAAAAACCAAATGCTATATACGCAGAATAACAAATTATTTATTAGTGACACATACATAAAACAAAAACAAAACAAAATTTTGCACGCGGCCCCTTTGAGTGCATATTTTAATTGAGAATGAAACAGATTCTGCGCTTTCCGTAATTTAATTGACATTGAAACAGATTATGCACTTTTCATTTTTAATTCACATTGAAACAAATTATGCGCTTTCCATATTTTAATTAACATTGAATTGGATAAAGCGCTTTCAATATTTTAATGGACATTGAAACGGATAAAGCGCTTTCATTACTTTAATGTACATTGAGGATACATCGCTTTCTCTGTTTGTGCGCTTTCTATATTGTAGAAAGCACCGTTCCCTTTCAAATTATGGGTTTGCAACCGAAGCAGCAGAAACCGGCCAATCCAACCGATTGTCCGCTTCCAATGTTGCTATGGAAAGTGTATTCCTGTCGCTTATTGTTAGTGTACACTATTATGGCAAATATGTGACTTTGACAGGAATTGGCCGTATGAATGCTTCAAATTATTGACCGTGTATAGTATGTCACTTATATCGTAGTACGTGGAAGGGATTTTCTCAAATATTATGACGTAGGACCCCCACGACTCGTGTTTGTGATTTGCTATGCATAGGCAATAAAATTTTGATCTCTCATGGGCCAAGTGGGAGAATGTAAACTATGTCCCATGACACGAAGAGTCAGGCAGACGAAAGGTTTGGTAGACGAAGGGACTAGTAGACTAAGAGTTTTAATTAATGAGGATTATGGCTCTAATACGTCTACATAAACGAGGAAACTGGTCCTCCCTCCACACTGCTACACTCGGCGTTTCTGTATTTCCTCATAATACGAAACATCATCGTTATTAGCTTATCTCGAAACATGTGGAGGAGGGAGAAACCAGTGTTTCCGCCACTGATTCTTGATTCTCGTAAATACAGTGCATCGCTGCTGCTAAATAATTCCTTACAAGTTTGTCTAAACTCGATTAACATTGAATTACGTTTTAAAGTAATTATGGCATGATTATGTCGATCCTGATTAGTGTTAACATGCTTGCCGTTTTACGTAATTGCTTACATTGGTGCCTTAGTGGAGATAGGGTGAGAATCTATGTTGCACGGACACGGATACGTGGACACGTATCGGACAAAATACGGATACGAAGATTCAAATTTTCCCAAAATCGCATATTGAGATACGTCAAGGATATGTCGAATATTTAATATTTAAAAATTATATATGTATATATATTATTAAAGTAAATATGTAAAATAATGAATATTAAACACTTATAAAATTAAAAAATAATAATTAATATATAGCCATATACAAAGATCCACCATTCCACAAACTCAAATATTAATTGATAAACATGTTCAACACGAATATTACAAAGTTTTATAATATAAGAAACAAAACTAATATCGCAATAGCTTATTTGTTGTTAAAGGACATCATTAACAAACAAAACCGACTCAAAGTCGGGTTCATCAAGAGAAAGATTTGCAATTTCATGAGTGAAAACTATTATAAATCAGATTAATAAATTAGAAAGTTACCTTTTGGTGTTTGTAGTATAAACAAATTACTTTTCGCCCCTAAAATTTTCAAAAATAAAAATAAAATGGTCTATTTTATTGAGGACACGTATCGGATACGCCTTAGATTAGTATCCGATACGTATCCCATTTAATAAAAAATAATTTTTAAATGGGATACGCGACGTGGCGTATCCGACACGTATTCGAGGCGTATCCTAGGCGCATCCTTATTCGTTTGGTATCCGATACGGGATACATGGTCATTTTCGGAGTATCCGTGCAACATAGGGTGAGAGAGAAGATATTTTGATTAAAAATTAGAAAGATCCGAATTGGGATCGTGAGTTACTAAATTTGATTTTAAGAGTTTGTTTTATTTTTAACTAGCAATTTTGACACACGCGGAGACAGCGTGTAAGTATGATATTATTTTGAAGAAAAAAAAGTACATATAACGTGTGTCCAATGTAAATAATTTATACTTTAAGATAGTTTAAAAGAATGGTTTATAGGTTTTTAAATTGATTTATATATGACGGAGTAATTCAATAGTTTCCGTCGAAGATTGTTCAAAATTCTCTTAAGATTTGTTTCTTCAAATCATACAATTTTTTAAAAGACATAGTGTTTTTAAGAATAGACCGAGTGCTTAATAATAAGCACAGTACGGATCCGGATAACGATAAGCTATTTCTCTTACAAATCAAATGATGACACATTAATTACTAAATTAGTCTACAGTCTCTACACCCCTAAGCGTTTGATGAATGTTCAGTGTTCACTCAAATTATTCTTTATGATAACAAATACACAAACTTTTACTACACCGTCTAATTATTTAGTAGGAAAATTGGAAGAGAAAAGAATATACAAAATGTACATAAAACTTGAGCAACAATTCGTAATATTACATGGCAGCAAACATTAAGCATGAGAGCCCTGAAGAAGAAAACTGAGAATGAAAACTAATTAAAGGAGTGAAGACAACAAAGTTAATTACGGAAGTAATTTCTCTTTCGTTTCACGTAAGAATTACCTTGACTGGAAAGCAAATTCTTTGTTTTTTGTCCCCACCGACCGATCGTATTCTTGAAAAATCTGCCAATTAAGGAAATGTCAATCAAGGAACTCAAAAGAAATAATAGAAATTTACAAAATAAAGAAATAAATAGATTATTAAGCAATTGAAGTAGAGAGTAGCAAAAATATGGCCGCCACTTGGTAGTTGCAGGGAACTGGGAGTTTCGCTATTGGAGAGAATTTAAATCTTAATCTAAATATTAATTCGGTTCCCACTGGATAGACGTGGGTGGTTTCTTAAATTGTGGTATGGAGGGTAATATAGGAACTCAACGTGAATCCAAATTTGATATGAGTTGCTAATTAGGTATAATTTTGTCAGTTCAATAATTTGGTACAACAACTGCTAAAATGTGAGGGGAGTGGCTTCTCTTTTAATATAGCAATAGATTGGAGGGTAATATAGGAACTCAACGTGAATCCAAGTTTGATATGAGTTGCTAATTAGGGGTAATTTTGCCAGTTCAATAATTTGGTACAATAACTGCTAAAATGTGAGGGGAGTGACTTCTCTTTTAATATATCAATATATTTTTATTTTTAACACCATCAATAGTGAGAAGTGAGAACCCGCGTCTCAGTTAACCAATATAAATTTATCAACTATAAATAAGTTTTTTTTTAGAGCAACTATAAATAAGGTCAAATTGGTAACATCCTGTCACTATTTCAAATTTCAAAAATGGGCGGCTACCATTAGAATTTGGGCGGTTACCCTCGTAACTGGGAAGAAAAAAGATCAAAACGAATTTCATTTCCCCTTAACCAACATTGCGCTCCTCTCACCGCTAGGTACTCGCCGGGAACTACCTCTCTTCAGTAAAGATTCAGATTCAACAACAATTTCTTCCCTAATTTCCCGTTCGATAACAACGGCGGCGACGACGAAGCTGAAGCAGTGGCGGCCGGTTTCATATTTCCAGGCTTTGGAGTTAACGATTGGCTAGTGCATCCTGGCGGCGATCATGCCGGGGGCGGCGGCAGCGATCAGGCAGGGGATAATGAAGAAGGAGGCAACCAGGGGCGGAGCCACTCTGAGGGCTAGGGTGGGCTCCAGCCCGTGGTAAATTTTGGTCCAATGTAATAGGTACTTATAAAAAATAAAAAGAAAAAAAAACCACGACGATATCAACCTCACTCTAAAACTTAGGGGATCTCAGAAGAGAAAATTTTAGTGAACGAGAAAACACTATTGAAAGCTATGCAAGTTAGTTGAAAAGTATTCTTGATGTTTGAAAAAGTGAAAGTCATATAATATATATATACAAGGAACTGAGCTCAATGAATGACCCCGATCAATCTAATTTAACGGTCTTAAAGGCTAAAGAAATACACTACACTATTCTTACAATAAAATGAGTTGGCCAATCCTAACCACGTTCTAGACAAGTCTAACATTATTATATATAAAAAATAATCTAGAGTTGGTCTATTTACATGATAGAGCCTAAGTGTCAAAAAAAATAAAATCGGAGCATCCCTAGAACTCTTGTTGTTGCCAAAGTGCAAGGTTCCTTGTGCATACGGTGCACGCGTAATTTTGTTTACTTGCGTGTCTGGTGCACACTCCTGCCAAGGATTGACCCCTCAACGCTTTTACGGTCTGCTCGATAAGGAACTGACAAATGGTGGTCATGGTGCAGCGATAATGCGTTACATTGCATTTCATTGGTCATTGGTTCGAAATTTGTAGCACAAATTATTTGTCTTGTTAGATTTTTTTTTTCAAGGAGCCCAAGTAACTAACAAAATTAATATCTTCAAACGATCTCAATCCATCAATAAATGTAAAAAAGAAAGCCCATCTTTAAATTCTTTTACAATTGAAAAAACACAAATCTTTCTCTTAAACCTTCAACATCAAATCTAGAGATATTTAGCATATATTACTAAATTATATTATCATATACAAAGAGTATAATATTTTTATTATTTAATTTTAATTTTTAGTTGATGATAGTCTTGTGCATTCAAGACAAACTTATTATTTTGTTAGAGTTTTAAAGTAAAATTATTAAATCTCTTTCTATATGTCTATTAAAGTTTTCTTCTAGTGCTATAGATAAACAAATTTGTCAATCAAAACAGAAGCATGTATATTCCTTATAGCTCGTTTACAAGTATTTTTATTTATTTGTTTAAGTTAATTGTAGTTTGGAGATCAAAAAGATCTTGGCTCCGCCCCTGAATGTATGTGCCTTGTAGACAGTTGGAATGCACCTCAATAAACGGCAAAAATAGGAAAAAATAATATTATTATAGTTCTTTGCTTCACTGAATCTTAAACTCCAGCGAAGTGTGAAAGATCATTTCAACTATATAAATTGTGCAAACAGATTAAAATATCTCTAAGATTATCATTTAAAAAACCATAGGAAGAAAGAATATTATCCATAATAACTTTCAAAAAAAAACCTTTCATACATCTTTTTTAACTTCCCAGCGCTTCCACGGGATTTCCTTCTAATATCTTAAGGAGGACTAATTATTGCAACAGGCCAACTTATGTTTAACAAATACGACATTATCTGTTAGTTATTTTGGGTTTAATTGTATAAAAACTACTTAAAGTTGGCTGATAAGAAATAAACTATTCTATGTGGCAATACAAATTATAAAAATTATAATACAAGTACTTGAGTTGCAAATGTTGGGTACGTGCTGCACATAAACATGTGAATTTATAAATACATAAACATACACATAAACATGATTTTATTTCTAGAATCATAACAACATAAAATTAAACAATAACGTATATGTAATTAAACAGATAATAGACAATAAGATAAAATTTGATCTCTCAGCAACTGTAGGAAAATCCTTGGAGTGGATTAGACGAGTCAGAAAAATCCCGTTGAAGCATAGGACGAGTCGAAGGCTTAGCCCTCTCCCCTTAAGATCAATTTTTCCGGCTACCCTTCAAGCCCTCCGTGGGAAACGACCTCGCAAGGTATAACGTCCTCACACAATAAGGTAGTAAGTGAAAAACAATACTACCTTCTCAAATCAGACTCGAATAGTATTTGCAGAACTCAGAAAAAGAAAATGCTCATGCTATGAGTATGCAGAAAATATTTTTGGTTTTGGATGTTCTTTTTCACAAGACTAGATGTCTCTATTTATAGTTGAGAAAACATGAAACCACCACAATACATTAAAGGGGAATATTTATTCTTGCCATTGAAGACATTTAATTTTATTCAAATGCTTTTTGACCACCATAAGTGTGTGATATAATATTCCAATAAATCTGAATATTAACTCTTGAATATTATTTAATAAAATAAATAATATCTCATTTGCTTCTCATTAAGCAATTTTAATTCACACACAAAATATTTGGACTCAATTCCAAATATCTCCAACAATCCCCCACATGAATGTAATTGGCTTAATGCCCGTGAGCCTAACAATGCTAAATGCAATTTTAGAGTTCTGCCGGAACTTGTTGCATCAGGATAGGTGGTTTTCGGCCTTGACCATTCCTTAGTGAAATACCATTGGATATACTTGCCAACCAGTGGACGTGATGCCTTGACTGTTCGACGATTTGTGTATACCAAGACAATGATACTCACACAACTCATTCCAATACCGTATTGTTCTCGTTGTTGTCCGTTTCGGCCCTGGACTGCCTTGGCGATTTTCATCGAATGCTCTAGAGATTTAGCCCTTTAACTCATCTCAACGAAACGGCCCCTTCACATTCGACATATGTGATTTCTCATTAAGGGTATCCTGTAATACTCCGCTTGTGTCACAAGACATAAGGATCATTAGAACCTCAAGTTCTTCTTACCTGTACAGGTCTATCACTCTTTCATCCTAGAAATGGGTTGGGAACTCAATTTTCCGAGTGCTTTGTTCGACTCGCCCTCACAATTCGATTGTCCCTTTGAACCTGCAATTTGGGGTTTACAATTCAGGTAGGGTTGCCATCATGGGGTGATGTCTTTTGGTGGGCTCAAATTTTCCATTTCCCTCGATGAATTTGCTACTTAGTCTCTCGCTAGACCTTTCGTCAATCGCCTACACTATTATCTTTGACTTCTTAAAGTCTAAAGAAATTAGTATGATTATTTTCTAACTAAAATTTAGAAAATCTGCACCAACATTTTCTTTTCTCTCGCCCCCACATTTCTTTTCTTTTCCTCAATGAAAGAAGTGTCTCTAGCCTCAACGAAAATAAAATTTATTTGATTTGCGTGCATATCATCTTATTTCAAATAAATTTGAATATTTAATCTATTTAGTAAAATAAATAGTATTAAATCTCACTTGCTTCTCACTAAGCAATTTAATTTACACACTTATATTTGGACTCAATTTCAAATATTTCAAACACACACACACACACACACACACACACATATATATATATATATAATAAAATACAAGTCTCGCACTTGTTTTTATTTTCTACAAATATATATGACATACAAGTCTCACACTTGTGTTATTCCCAACAAATACACACATATATATATAAATATATATTATACAAGTCTCACACTTGTATTTCCTATAAATATAAATACATATACATATATATATATATATATATATATATACACACACAATATACAAGTCTCGCACTTGTATTATTATTCCATGTCATAAAGACGTCACAAGTAATCGAAATAACTTATATGTAATATTTGCCTCACATGCAACTTCGATTACATTTATTCGTAAAATTAGTCTCCTCACACGAGACTTTTTATCACATCAAACTTGAACACTAGCCTCAGTACTAGCCTCATTCTTAGGTGACATAGTTATAACAGACATCTTAAAAGATTCTTAAACCCATATCCCTTTCCTACAAAGGTTCCACCCTTAGATAGGATATCCTTGTCTCACTCAAAGACAAGTTTGAACCCTTTCTAGTTCAACACTGTACCACCTATTAGATTCGTGTGAAACTCTGGAACATGAAACACCTCGTTCAGAGTCACTCTTTCTCCGATGTCCTCTTTAGCACAACCTTTTCCCTGCCTTCAACTTTTGAGATTGCAGAGTTTCCCAAGAAACACTGCTTGTTCTCCACAAGTTGATAGGTCGTGAACATCCACTTGTTCGCGCATATGTAGTCGAGTAGCCCCAATGTCTACCTACCATTCGTTCGAGTTGTTGTTTGAATTTTCAGCCACCATAACTAATTAAATAATCCACATAATTATTTCTATTAGTATCGCTGAGAATTCTCAACCGAATTATTTATACAGATATTCTCAGGCCAGTGGAGGGACAAAATCTCTTTAAAGTCCACCTTTCTGCGACAGAATATTAGGTTCCTAGGCCAGTGGAGGGACAAGTCCGCTTACACTCCACCTTTCTGCGACATAACCGTCTGTATAAATATTCTCACTTAGAATATCTTCGAATAATTCACAAGTCTCAATACTTAGAATTATTTTCATTTTGAATTTCTTTTCAAATAATTCACAAGTCTCAATACTTAGAATTATTCTAATTATGAATTTTCTTCAAATAATTCACAAGTCTCAATACTTAGAATTATTCTCAATTTTAATTTCCTTCGAATAATTCACAAGTCTCAGTACTTAGAATTATTTTGAAATTCTTTTTGGTTTCTCTAGTTGAGAATTTGACATAGTGGTTCTCAAAACCGGTACTAAGGTCTCAATACCGTTAGCTTTTTGACTTATCGTAACGACATCAACGTCGCCCGTCATTGGTGAATTCTCGATGCTCGTGGCATTGTTGTTAGTGCTCTCACTAGTTATATCTCTAAATAATTCACAAGTCTCGCACTTAGAATTATTTAAAGTCTTTATAGGGTACACTTGCAATTTTATATATGTTCACATATCTCAATTGCAATTATTTAACACGTGTTTATACTCTGCTCAAACTCAGAATCACAAAATTAAATCATGGATTGTTGAGCATATAATTAAAATAATTATCTGCAGCATAACATGTCATGTATATTGTAACGCACAAATTAACCAAGAAAATAAAGTTGGTCAACTGGTAAGGGGCTGAGTTACTTTCGCATAGGTCCTGGGTTCAAATCTAGGATGTAACGTTTTTGGCTAGTAATAGCATGCTCAGCAGGTTTACTTCAGCAAATTATGACATGAAATTAATATGTAACCGCACAATAAATTCACAAGAATTGAAACACTCAAACGGCAAAGGCAACAGCAATTGCACCGAAGGGCTCAGGTTTGAATCTCAGCAGTTACGTTTTAATTTTGGCAATTAATTCGTAGAATAAAACATGAAATAAATATATAACGCCTAACGGTAACGGACAGGCATGCATGGACCTTGAGGTATACAATTCAAATCTACAAAGAAGCATAGCGAAATTTTTATTGAAAACGATAAAAAACTGCTCTTAAATCCTGGAAAATAATTTTGACACCAACTTAACCTCTTGAGAAACAGAATACATGAATAATAGCTACTGGACTTGGACAAAAGAAAAAAAAAACATGCTGATAAACTTTGGAAACCAATATAAACATGTTCTGAAAATTAAAACACACCTTTACATGCAACACATGATAAACATGAATAAAATTGATCTTAAAATTGTTGGGTACGTGCTGCACATAAACATGTGAATTTATAAATATAAACATACACATAAACATGATTTTATTTCTAGAATCATAACAACATAAAATTAAACAATAATGTATATGTAATTAAACAGATAATAGACAATAAGATAAAATTTGACCTCTCAACAACTGTAGGAAAATCCTTGGAGTGGATTAGACGAGTCAGAAAAATCCCGTTGAAGCATAGGACGAGTCGAAGGCTTAGCCCTCTCCCCTTAAGATCAATTTTCCCGGCTACTCTTCAAGCCCAAGGTACAACGTCCTCACACAACAAGGTAGTAAGTGAAGGACAATACTACCTTCTCAAATCGGACTCGAATAGTATTTGCAGAACTCAGAAAAAGAAAATGCTCATGCTATGAGTATGCAGAAAATGTTTTTGGTTTTGGATGTTCTTTTTCACAAGACTAGATGCCTCTATTTATAGTTGAGAAAACATGAAACCACCACAATACATTAAAGGGGAATATTTATTCTTGCCATTGAAGACAATTGATTTTTTTCAAATGTTTTTTGACCACCATAAGTGTGTGATATAATATTTCAATAAATCTGAATATTAACTCTTGAATATTATTTAATAAAATAAATAATATCTCATTTGCTTCTCATTAAGCAATTTTAATTCACACACAAAATATTTGGACTCAATTCCAAATATCTCCAACAGCAAATAGTTGACATGGGCTGGAGCCCATGTGAGCCCCCACCTGGCTCCGCCCCTGGAGGCAATCAAGGTGCTGCTCATGCCGGAAGAGCAGATGATGATGATGAAAACGCACCCGATCAGGCAGGGGAAGGCAATGAAGCGCATGTATGGATCTCTGTTGTGTAGATCTACCTCAGTATTGATCGGATTACATACTATTACCTAGCGTAGGTACTAATGAGTGCAGGGGGATCTCGTCGAGGTATGGATCTCTACATTAGTATTGATCGGATTATATACACACACTATTACCTAGCTAGCTTGGTATCAATTGATAGTTAAGTTAGTATTGATCGGATTACACACTATTACCTTAGCATCATATTCTGTTGCTTGATAGTTACGTTAGTATTGATCGGAACGAGGTATAGATCTGCTGCTTGGTCTCGATTGATAGTTACTCATGAGTTTTCGTTACTCATGAGCTTTTATTAGACAGTAAATGCATCATATTCTGTTGTTAACATAATATCATAGTTTTTAAATCTTGTCACCTTCTTTTTGTCGAACAGGGGGACAATGATGACTAGAATATAGCTGTTTGTGCTTATAACACTGAATATCCATCAGGTATTATTTAACTGTTGTCGCATATGTTCTACTGCACTTCGGTACTTTGAGTTTGCTTTAATACTTTATAAAACTATTGTATGTAACATCCTCCTGCTGAAAACGAAAGCTGTTCAGCTTTCCATGTTAGTGACTGCCTCCCCTTCTTACGTAGTTGAATTTCTATTACCTGTAGACACGTCTCCTAGAAATCGAATTATGCCATAAAATTGTTATGGTTTAGTAGTATTATATATAATTGTATTTTTCCATGTTAATTTGCTGTTAGTCAAAAACATTTGTTGTTGCCTTTTTTTTGTTGAAGATAAATGATGTACTTGTTGTGGTCTAGACTTTTGTTGCGAGTGATTGTTTCTTCGTTATTGATGCAGGGACCTTTATGCTGACTCCATAACCGAGAGTTTGAGGCGTTAGATTGCTCGACAGTTGGTGTTGAATTTTGGCAATCAAATTTTATAACGTATACTGATATTACAAACTTAATCATGCACAACATTAACTAATGTTGAAATGGAAAACCAAAAGACTCTTTAAGCTCCAAAATGTATTGCTTCCATGTATACAAAGTGCTCTTTCTATTAATGGAACATCAGGGTTCTCTTTGTGAGTTGCATTATCTTTTGAATCCATTATTCTGATATAATTTCTGCAATTTTTCAATGTTATGTTGATGGTAGATCTTTGACATGGCTGGTGCGTAAACCTTACTGCCAGCCGCTTCTAGCAAGTTCATGTAGTTTGTCTTTCAATCTAGAAATGATAAAGTGTTCACAGCCCCTCAGCCATTGATGAGAGTAGGGCTTGAACCAACAGTTCAGTGAACTTTTGATTTATGAGGAGAATGTTAATTAGCCACTATCTGTCTTGTGAGCCAGGCTAATGCCGTTCCCTTTCCTTTTCCATGTTACAACACCCACTGTTAGAAAGCTTCTTGTTGCCCACGCATTGATATGCATCAGTATAAGATATGTATATATATTGTAAGACACTTAATTCTAATTTATATAATTTGGAATGCAGGTTCAATCTTACAACTATTTTTGGTTCTTTTATCAAATTCTTTCTTTGTGACATATCATACTATCAATTTATTTTTTGGGAAAAAAACAGTTTACTATACAATCTTTGGCCCGTTTTGCACTTACCTATCCAATCTTTTTTTTTTTACACTTTGCTGTCCAACTTTTCATTTTTTTACACCCGACTGTCCGATCTTTGTTTTCCGGGCAGTCTCCGTCAAAATCTAAGGGTATTTTCGGTACTTCATATTAAAATCTTAAAAAATTAAATAAATAAAAGGAAATAACATTCAAATGGATTATAACATTTAACATTAATAGTATAAAATACTAACTTTTAATAACTAATAAAATTTATAAAAACTGTAAAATAAAAAAAAATAAAAATATCCCCTCCTCTATATTTTTGTGTTATAAAATAATTATAAATTAAGAAAACTTATTTTTTAATAACTAATATATTAAAAACAGAAAATTAAAAAATATTTTTAAAAATAGAAAAACTTCATCTTCTCCAACACACCCACCCCCACCCCACCCACCCCCACCCACGACCCCCACCCCATCAAATCCACCCCCACTATACCCGAAATCCACCTCAAATCGACCTAACTCCATCACCCTCACACTTCCATGAAGTCGATTTTCGATTTTATGGAAATTTTAGGTGACGATTTTTGAACGAGGGTTTGGTGGTGGTGGATTTTAAAACTCCAAAACCGAAAATCGACTTCATGGAAGTGTGAGGGTGATGGAGTTAGGTCGATTTGAGGTGGATTTCGGGTATAGTGGGGGAGGATTTGATGGGTGTGGAGAGGGGCGGGGGGGGGGGGGGGGGGGGGGGGTCGTGGGTGGGGGGTGGGGTGGGGGTGGGTGTGTTGGAGAAGATGAAGTTTTTTATTTTAATTTTTAATTTTTTTTTCAATTTTTAAAAAAGTTTTTAAATTTTCTATTTTTTAATATATTAGTTATTCAAAAATAAGTTTTCTTAATTTATAATTATTTTATAATACAAAAATATAGAGGAGGGGGATATTTTTATTTTTTTTATTTTTCAGTTTTTATAAATTTTATTAGTTATGAAAATGTAGTATTTTATACTATTAATGTTAAATGTTATAATCCATTTAAATGTTATTTCCTTTTTTTTTTATTTAAGATTTTAATATGAAGTACCGAAAATACCCTTAGTAAATGATGTCATTTGGTCGAATAATGACGTTTTTTGACGGAGACTGACCGGAAAACAAAGATCGGACAGTCGGGTGTAAAAAAATGAAAAGTTGGACAGCAAAGTGTAAAAAAAAAAGATTGGATAGGTAAGTGCAAAACGGGCCAAAGATTGTATAGTAAACTGCATTTTTCCCTTATTTTTTACTCTTATCTAATAAATATCACAAAACATATCAACGAAAAACAATTTTGTGTATTTTATGTTATAATAGAATACTTTCTAACTGTATAAAATCCTGCATTATTAATTCAAATGTATATAATTTTTCTAAACGATTTAGTGTAAAAAAAATAATTTTTTTACAAGTTATTAGTGATACTCATATAGAAATAAATTAAGAATGGTTTATATAGTCAAACACAAAGCATGTGGCATGAAATAAAATTAAGCAGGTATATATTAGCAAATAAAACATTATGCGATATATGTGATGGGCAATGAAAAAGCAAGATACTTATTTTACTTAGATAGAAAAGAAATCACTAAAAAATCCATTGCTACCTTCATATTCACACATAAAGCCTATAACCTATATACATTTAAAAATATTAAAGAGGAAAGTAACAATTATTGACAATTCTCCAAATTTTGTTTGATATATAAAGAGGAAAATAACGAATGTGCTCAATTCTCCAAATTTTGTTTCACTTAACTTTTATAATTTTAACATTTTTTGTATAATTATAGTTTTAACACCTTAACTAACAACATTTGAACATATATGTACATTAGTGTATTAAAGAAGTGGATCATATTCCCCACTAACAGGCCGACTTTGCCTCCCGAAATCATATTCATAGCATGGTATATTGTTTGATATAAATCGAAATACGTTATTTGTCGGCCATAATATGCAATTAGTGTACATGTGTAATCTAACCTCATTGTACAACCCTGGAGAGTGTTTAGTGTCGCGATCTTAATAATTAGTGCTTTAATATTGGTGATTGTTGAGAGCAAATTAAAGGAGTAAAAATGTAAAAATCTACCTGTGTTATTTCTAATTGGCAAAAAAAACCCCTGTATTATTTTTATTAGCAAACCCCCCCCCCTATGTTATTTGGTCAAAGGCAAAAAGCCCCCTTTTAGATTCGATTTTCAGGTATATATTTACTATTACGCCCTTGCTCATTTATTATTCTTTTTTTTAATATAAAATTATATTTGGAAAAAAATAATAAAAAGCTATCTCATGTTAATTTAAAATAATAGTTATAATTAAGTAAAAGCAATAATAAAATTGTATTTGTTTTTATATTTTCAGACTTGTATCAAGGACACAAAAGTAAATTCACATCAGGTCAAAGCTTAAAATGAGGTTTGGGGGTCGTGTGCTAATTATGAAATAACACAGGGAGGGTTTTGCTAATAGAAATAACACAGGGGTTTTTATGCCAATTAGAAATAACACATGGTAGGTTTTTGCATTTTACTCTAAATTAAAGGGAGCAAAAATGAAAATAACTGATAATCAATTGAATCAAAAATGAAAAGAGATACAAAGTGTGTAAATAAACACACGGCGGCAAAATAGAGGGAAATTAAGTTGGAATCGACTCATGTGACTATTTGTTTTAACTGTCTGTGGCCTTCCTCTAACTTTAGAAATGCTTTCGGGAGTAAAAAGTTATATGTTCGCTCATGAGAAAGATGGTCCTACGCTTCACTAGTTAGATATCAAAGTGGGACCGGAAAAAGCTGTGTAAAACATTTAATTCATGTTTAGATCACAGCTTGGTTTATTATATGTTTTATTTTCCTTGTACATTTTGAGGAAAAGGAACTGCCTGTTTCTGATACTCACCTCGGGCTGTATGCTACCACCTTCTTTGGTTTCCATGACATATTTATCTATAGACTCTACTCTGCAAATTCATTCCTACTGTGTTGATGGGGTATTTTAGGACTGTGCCAGCAATAGAATTGGGCCGGCCCATAAACGTATCGAATCGGTCTGATTCGATACTTCAGCGCATCGAATATTCATCATTCGATGCGCGCATCGAATCGATATGATTCGATGCGTATTTTACAGCTGTCATCGGGCCCCACAAAGCGAGTTTGCTATATATATGACGGTTTTGAGCATTCAGAGGAAGATCGAACTTGAGTCCCAACCCGACCACATCGAATCCTACTATTCGATACGTTCCTTTATTCGATACGTCCCTCGCTTCGATACACTCCACTATTCGATACGTCCCAACGTGTTATCAAGACCATATCGAATTGACTCGGCATCGAACCTGCACCATTCGAGGTGCACATCGAACAACCACAATTCGATGCGTAACATATTTAGTATTATCTTTGTATTTAAATCAGTGTAAGATCTGTAATAGATAGTAGGTGTTTCGGACAAAGTTAGTCCGGTTAATTCTATTGGATTAACATTATTTTGGTTATTTATATTCCCATTGTACTTTATTACTGTGTTCTATTACCGTGACGAAATAAGACCAAAATATTGGCGTCGTCTGTGGGAACACCGTAAACACTGTTTTTAGATAGAGCGGCTAGGATGACAAATAAAAGGCGCATGGATGTGGTTGAAAAACAGCAAACGGAGAAAAAGATCAAAACAAAGTCAGATCTGAGTCAAGATAGGATTGAGCCTAAAAAACAGGGGCAAGATAAAATAGAAAGTCAGTTGTTGAAGCAATGGCAAGAATGTAAGATGGAACCTTTGGGAGGATTCAAAATCGTACAGCTTTTCAAAGAAAGTTCTGAAAAAGTAATCAAGATTGGAGCAGAAATGGACTGGATGATAGAGGCTGCATTGGTAGATTGTTTTCGCCGTAATTCAGATATATTTGCGTGGTCCGATTCTGACCTTCAAGGGATAGACTCAAGAATCATTGTACATCATCTGAATGTAGACAAGAGTGCGAAACCGATACGGCAGAAGAAGCGAAATTTCAGCAAGGAAAAGAATGAAGCAGCCGAAAAAGAGGTGCAAGAACTCTTAGCAGCTCGACATATTTATGCTATAAGATTCTCAGAATGGTTGAGCAATATTGTGTTGGTGTTAAAAAAAGAAGCTACATGGAGAATGTGTGTGGATTATACTGACTTAAACAAGCATTGTCCGAGAGATCCTTTTCCTTTGCCACGGATAGATCTACTTGTGGATTCTACAACAGGATGTGCATTATTGAGTATGATGGATGCAAAAAGTGATTTTCATCAGATCTTCATGGCAGTGCAAGATCAGAGTAAAACGACATTTGTAACTGATACCTGAGTGTACTGCTATGGGGTAATGCCTTTCGGATTAAAGAATGCGGGAGCAACATTTCAGAGGTTGGTGGCTAAAATGTTTTACCATCAGATTGGGAAATCGATGGAAGTATATATTGATGATATGCTTGTAAAGAGCCTAAAAGCTGATGAACATGTGCGACATCTGGATGAGGCATTCACCATAATGAGGACATATGGAATGAAACTAAACCCTAAAAAATGCACTTTTGGAGTGACGGGTGGAAAGTTTCTAGGATATGTGGTGAATGAGAGAGGAATCGAGGCCAATCCGGATAAAATAAAAGTAGTACTGGATTTACCTTCGCCAAGGACGGTGAGGGACATACAATGCTTGGTGGGCCGTCTGACGGCCTTGGGGAGATTTATATCAACATCTGCCAAAAAGAACCTCCCTTTCTTTAAAGTGATGAAACGGAACAAAGATTTTATCTGGACTCCGGAATGCGGAGAGGCTTTTAGGAAAATGAAGAAATATTTAGTAAGCCCGTCGTTGTTAGCAAAACCGGAGGAGAATGAAATGTTGTATCTCTATCTGGCAGTATCTGCAAATGCAATCAGTACAGTACTGCTCAAACAAAGAGGAGCTCAACAGTTACCAATACACTATGTGAGCAGAGTACTGCAGGGGGCGGAGAGAAATTATTTGGAGATAGAACTGTTTGCATTGGCGATTGTTGTTACAGCTCGAAAGTTGAAACCGTATTTTCAATCTCACCCAATTACTGTGGTGACTGACAAACCATTGAAGCAAGTATTGGCAAAACCAGAAACCTCTGGTAGATTGGTGAAATGGGCAATTGAACTCAGTGAGTTTGGGTTGGAATTTAAGCCGCGAATCGCAGTCAAAGTGCAAGCTCTAGCAGATTTCATGGCCGAAACCTTGGGAAACAGTGTAGTGGAGACCGCATGCTGTATATTTTCTATATCAAACCAAGAGGGAACCAGTAGAGCAACGACAACATGGATATTGCATATTGATGGATCTACCATAACTCACGGGGGGGGGGGGGGGGGCATTGGAATACATTTTTTGTCCCCAGAGCGGAGGGAATTTGAATTTGCTATCAGCTTGAATTACATGGTAACAAATAACGAAGCTGAATATGAAGCAATAATTGCAGGGATCAAAATGGCACTCGTGGCACTCGGACTCAACATCGAACATCTAGACGTGTTCACCGATTCGCTCTTGGTGGCAAATCATTTCTCGGGAAGATATGAAACACGTGAGGAAACTATGAAGCTATATGCCGCTAAGGTTAAAGAGTTGGCAAAGAGGTTCAATTTTTTTGATATAACTCAAATCCCCAGGGACGACAATGCAAAAGCAGACGCGCTTTCTAAATTTGCAAGTTCTTCAGAGATTTTGGCAGAGAAAAGAATCACACTTATGGTCGCTGATAAACCTTCGATTGGGAAATCAAAATATATTACTACAGAAATCAGAGTGGAATTTATAATGACAATACAAGAGGACCCGTCTTGGAAGGATGAAATTATGATCTATCTTCAATAGGGCATTTTACCAGCAGATCCGAATGCTCAACGCAGGATGCGTTACAAGGCTTATAGGTTCACTATCAGTAATGGAGAGTTGTATAAAAGATCTTTCGAAGGACCGTTGTTAAGATGTTTGACTCCTACACAAGCTGAATATGTCATGGAAGAGATCCACGCAGGTAGCTGTGGAAATCATTCCGGGGGACGAGCATTAGCTCAACGAATATTGCGTCAAGGATATTATTGGCCAACTCTACGTAAAGATGCAACAGCTTATTCGAGAAAATGTGACAGTTGCCAATACCATGCTCGCCTCATTCACAGACCGGCACGTCAACTGCAACCCATCGACGTGGCATGTCCGTTTGATCAATGGGGAATTGATATTGTGGGTCCGTTTCCACCTGGCAAAGGTCAAAAACGATATTTAATAGTAGCAGTGGAGTATTATACAAAATGGGTTGAGGCAGAACCTATAGCGTCGATCACGGAGAATAATATGATTGAGTTCATTTGGAAATACATTATATGCCGATTCGGTATACCGAGGTCCATTGTGTGTGATAACGGTACGCAATTTACTGGGAAGCACATTAAATCGTGGTTTGGGGAATTAAAGATATCACACAATCTCACGTCAGTATATCACCCACAATCCAATGGCCAAACAGAATCCACTAACAAAACATTGAAGGATTATCTCGAAAGGAGAGTAAGAGCCACAAGAAAAACGTGGCCAGCAGAGCTTCAAGGAATATTATGGGCGTATAAGACGACCCCGAGGACATCGACAGGGGAAACCCCTTTCGTTCTTGTCTATGGCACTGAAGCTGTATTACCTGCGGAAATAGGTATGCCAACGCGCATAATTACTGATTACGATCCAGAACAATCGGGCCGGTTGCGACAGATGGATCTGGATATGATAGGATCCACAAGAGAGGATGCTTATCAGCGTACTGTTGCTTATAAAGCTGCAATGGCCAAAAGCTATGATAAGAGAGTTCAATTCAGAAGTTTTGAAGTAGGAGATTTGGTTCTTAGGAGCCTTGCAGCTAAACAACATATCGGAAAGCTTGAACCAAAATGGGAAGGGCCTTTTAGAGTCACACGAGCAAGTTCACGAGGATATTATTATTTGGAGACTCTAAGAGGAGTTCAACAGAAACGCCCATGGAATGTGCAAAATCTCAAGCGTTATTACGCATAAATTGAAGAAATTTCATTGAATATATGTTTCTTACACATACATTTATGTTGATTCTTTTAAAAATTATTAACTGAAAATCTTCATTCGTTGAATGATACAGAGAAGAACATGACGGAGGGGTAAGAAGACCCGAAGTGGTCCACCCCCGCATGCCAGAAAGAAGAACATGACGGAGGGGTAAGAAGACCCGAAGTGGTCCACCCCCGCATGCCAGAAAGAAGAACATGACGGAGGGGTAAGAAGACCCAAAGTGGTCCACCCCCGCATGCCAGAAGGAAGAACATGACGGAGGGGTAAGAAGGCCCGAAGTGGTCCACCCCCGCATGCCAGAAGGAAGAACATGACGGAGGGGTAAGAAGACCCGAAGTGGTCCACCCCCGCATGCCAGAAGGAAGAACATGACGGAGGGGTAAGAAGGCCCCAAGTGGTCCACCCCCGCATGCCAGAAGGAAGAACATGACGGAGGGGTAAGAAGGCCCGAAGTGGTCCACCCCCGCATGCCAGAAGGAAGAACATGACGGAGGGGTAAGAAGGCCCGAAGTGGTCCACCCTCGCATGCCAGATGGGAGAACATGACGGAAGGGTAAGAAGGCCCAAAGCAGTCCACCCTCGCGTGCAAGAAGTAAGAATAAGACGTAGGAATAGGAAGTTCCAACGTGATCTATCCCCGCATTCCAAAACAACGACGTAAAGGAATCTAATTTTTCAAATAAAACATGAATGCCCTAAAGATAATAATAACAGCTCAAAGTGCTCATATTTTTCATGGCAAGTAAAACCATAATATTAGACATGCACCATTACGTCAAATGTCATTATTAAACACCGGGAAAATATTCACTCAACAAGAAACAAATAAAATAAATGTTGTGTCTTGATATAATCACAACGAAGCAATACAGGAGTAAACTTAAATTACATAGCTGATGTTAAACGGTAGAGTCGTTATCATTACCGAGCAATTGATTAAAGTTACATGATTATGTACAAAACAAAAGGATGATATTCACAATTCAGTTTAGCCAAACTATCGCTACTCTTTCGATGAATGGGGGGATTCCTCGCGAAGAACCACCCCCATTGAACGTGCAAAATTGGCGCAATTGCCCTGAATTTGATCATCTGTCAAGATTAATTCGTCAGTTTGTGCCCAATTGTCGGGCAAGACAATTTCCTCTTTATCAGCAGGATCTTCGAGTTGATACCTACTGGGAGAAATTATAGACTGTGCATTAACTGATGATTCAGCCATTTTACTGGCTAGCACAGGGGCCATGTCACTTTGAGCATCATGTTTTCTACCTGGTAAGACTGTTGAGGGACCTGAGGTCTTAGACGCACTGGTCACCTTCTTTCTTTTATCCGGAATTATAGGATAAATATTTTTGAAACCCGTTGTCTTCGGAGGACTTCGGAGAAGAATTGTAGACCTGGAAATTTTCGGTGGCAATTCTGGCTCATTATCGCTCGAACCAAAAACATCATGAAGAGCCTTTTTAATATTTTCTGAATCGCCTGGAGTAGTGCTAGGAATGATTTTCTCTTTACCATTGGAAGCACGAGGTGATTTAGGTTTTAAGGGGCTTGAATGGGACTTCTTTGGTTTTTTACGGTCCCGCCACACGGCATAGAATGGATCACCAGGACGAGGTGTATGTAACTCTTCATCGTCATCATCGCTGTTAGCCTCGGGTGTTTGCATTTTTGCGTTACGACTTACGTCAAGCATGTCATTGCGAAAACCTTCTCCAAGGTACCCAAGGTGCCCAGCCTGGCCAACCCCTACTTCCATTCCGTACTTCATGTCAGCAGCACCGCGTAGTAATTCCAGAAATTTATATGCATTACTCTGTGTAAATTCTTCAACAATAGCACATCTATATTCTTCAGATTCAAAATACTGAATTCGCCGACGCAAGTTGGAAATGGCATTTTCAGCATCTGTATTCGAAGCCTCGAGAGAACGATTCACGCGTTTGAGGGATTCGTTATCCTTTTTCAACGCATCAATTTCAGCACGCAGAACTTTTGCATACTCTTCTGCTTTCTTGGTCTTCACTTCGGCATCATGTTTGTCGCGGGTGGCCTTAGATGCCTTCAAATCTGCTTCTCTAGCGCGTTTCAGCGCATTTTGGCGACTGTATTTTCCATTATTGATAGTAGTACGCAGATTATCGACAACAGCATTGTGTTGATTTTGCACCACATCTAGCCCACTATAATCTCTGCATACCCGATACACTGCTAAGATGACAGCAGCAAAGAAAAGACGCCCAAATCGAGCTAAACCTTGATATCCCAATCGGTTAATTATGGATTGGCGATCCAACTGCGGCCACAAACTTTGCATAATCTCTCCAGCCTGCTCCTCTCTCAATCGGTATCTGCCCAATGTGGCACTCAATGATTCTGAGTTTTCATCATTGAGAAAGTCATAATTACTAAGGCTTCCAGGCGGAGCAGGTCTTGGATTCCCTGAAGGTTGAGGCCTCTTAGGTGGAGGTATGCTCTGAGCTTCGCGAGCGGATATATTCTCCTCTGATTTTCGTTTAGCGGTTGCATACCAGGTCTCATCGGTTGAGCGGGAAGAACTCGCTGCTTCTACATTACGTTTTTCCCTGAAATTGGGATGAGCTGCGTTAAACTTGGCCAAGTTGGCAGCGATTTTCTCGTCTTCTACATCGATGCCCTCCATTATCTGAATTTGGCGGTTGGTGCCAACTTTAATGCGTCCACCGGTATCGGTTGGAGTCATCACCAATCTCCTCGTAGCAAAGTTTTCTTGACGTTCAAAGTCACTCACTATTGGCACCCGAGTGCCTACACTGATACCTCCAAGCCTTATGGTAGAAGGGTTTGGCGAAGATAAATTAGATGGACCCGCGCCTGAGGGCTCATTTTGCTCGTTTCGTTCGCCCATTCCCTGAGCATCGTGAATATTCTCAGGAGATAGAACAATTTTGTTGCGACTTCGAGATTTTATACGAGCCATATCAGCCTAATAATAAATTTTAATAATTTTTCTATAAAAATAAATAATCAGTAGCGTGTCGAATATCGGCGATTCGATACGTTCTGTGTCGAACAGACTGCGTTCGATGCGGTCCAGAAGCGAACAAAAATCCTTTCTCCGGATAAAAACAAGAAATGTTAGACATGTGGTCCCTTATATATAGGCCCATGGGCCGCAACTGTTCTGAACGCATCGAATTTTCGTAATTCGATGCGCGCATCGAACGCATCAAAATTCGATACCTGCAAACTGACGCATCGAATTGTTACAATTCGATGCCCAAAATTTCTTATGACGCATATGTTTTGAGTTTGGAAGTCGTCATCATTCTATTAACGTCTCCCAAACTGGGGGGGACTATGTGATGGGGGTATTTTAGGACTGAGTCAGCAATAGAATTGGGCGGCCCATAAACGTATCGAATCGGTTTGATTCGATACCTTCAGCGCATCGAATATTCATCATTCGATGCGCGCATCGAATCGGTATGATTCGATGCGTATTGTACATCTGTCCTCGGGCCCCACAAAGCGAGTTTGCTATATATAGGACGGTTTTGAGCATTCAGAGGCAGATCGAACTTGAGTCCCAACCCGACCACATCGAATCCTACTATTCGATACGTTCCTTTATTCGATACGTCCCTCGGTTCGATACACTCCACTATTCGATACGTCCCAACGTGTTATCAAGACCATATTGAATTGACTGGGCATCGAACCTGCACCATTCGAGGCGCACATCGAACAACCACAATTCGATGCGTAACATATTTAATATTATCTTTGTATTTAAATCAGTGTAAGATCTGTAATAGATAGTAGGTGTTTCGGACAAAGTTAGTCTGGTTAACTCTATTGGATTAACATTATTTTGGTTATTTATATTCCCATTGTACTGTATTACTGTGTTCTATTACCGTGACGAAATAAGACCAAAATATGTGGAAAGATTTCAGGATCTCTAAATAACTCAAGTTTGTTTCAATAAGAAAATAAAAAAATGATCAAGGGTGCTTTCAGTATGAACAATGAAGAGAAGAAAATATGTTTAATCATTTAGTGTTGTGTTCAGGTCCTAATTAAGAAGATTTTCATTCCTGGACTAGGTTATTTACAGCTGCTGACAGCGATGATATCTCCACAGCTCTGCAATATGTTAACAAGAAAAGGCCGCAGAACAACATTAATGGGAGTTGGCTGGGGATATGGTGCCAATATGCTGACAAAGTACTTGTCTGAACTTGGTGAGAAAACACCTCTTACAGCTGCCACATGCATAGACAATCCTTTTGACTTGGAGGAAACAGCAAGTCCATCTTATGGATTTTGGTCAGAAGCATACAAAAGGCTTAATCAGCATACTTCAGTCTCTGATTGTCCGTCTTTCTTATATCATTTTTGCTTGTCTTTCTTAAATATACTGTTTGTGCTCATGCATGATGTAATGCTGGGGCCTTTTCATAACATATGAACTGGGAAAAATAAGTCACTGTGTATGTTATAGGACTTGCACAAAATCATAGTTCCGTGTGGATATCTCATAATGCAGGTTATTCAATGCACGCCTGCCGTTAACCATGAAAAGTGATCATTAAATATCAATATATGATACAACTAGTGATCTGATCATACTATTTGAGGAACATAGTCGTATTTTTTATTTCTTTTTTGATAAAGTGGTATTTTAGTTATCTGAAAATTAATAAAAGCAACAGACATGTATAAAGGGTATGTGTGTGCCTTGCTAGACTGACCATTGTGCCCGTTCAGGCCACTTCATTGTTTGGTTCAAGTATTGCATTGGCTTTGTCGGGCTTGCTGTGTTGCATACCTATCCGTAAGGCATTTGTTAAGCTAATCTGTTCACGTCTACTTTATACGCTCAGGAATTATTTCTAGGCCGAGGAAAAAGGTTTGATGTTGAACAAGCTCTCCCTACATCGTCTGTTCGAGATTTCGAGAAATCAATTTCCATGGTGTCTTATGGATTTGATAACATTGAAGATTTTTATGCATAATCTAGCACACGAGATGTGGTTGGCAAAGTGAAGATTCATGTTCTATTTATACAGGTTCTATTTCCTTCTAACCATGTTTAATTATTTTGTCAGGTTGCGATACTTACCAACTCATACAAATCTTGTGATTTCCCCTCCTGTCAGTTGGAACTTACTATTCCTAGTCATTACTCAGTAGATACGTTGATTTATATAACTTTGCTGCCAGGGGCGGCGCCACATAGGTACATTAGGTGGGCTGCAGCCCGGTACAAGATTTGTACAAAAATTTAGTAGGTATATTTAGTTTTAGCCCAACAAAAAACATATAAAATCTGACCCAATAAAAATAATTTTTGGATTTAAATGTCTGGGCCTAACAATAAAACTTTAAAAAAAAATCCCAAACCTCAATACTTTTAGCGTTTAATGAATCATACGGGTGAAGTCACTTTTTCTTCCCACACAAAATAATAAAAAAAAAATAGGAAAGAAGTCTCCATTGCTGTCTGCTGCGCGCTCCGCTCAAGTCTCAAACTAAGAAGAAGAAAAAAAAGCTTAGCCTCCAAGAATTGGTGAGTCATTTCTTTAATTAAATAAAGTCTTATATTTTAGCTTGTGTAATTATGTTAATTTACTTTATTGAACTAAAATATTAGGGATTTGGGGATTAGGGATTTAGGGTTATCATTTTTGTCAATCTCTTGTTTTAGGGATTTAGGGCTATCATTTTTATCATTTAGGGATTAGGGATTTAGGCATGGTTTGTCAATCTCATATTTACCTCACACCCCTTTAGTTTAATTCTGTGAGTTGCGTTCACTGCCTATTCAGTTTTTATCTATAAAATACATAAATTACATGTTAGTCATTTTCATTGTAGAGATAATAATTGAATATTAGAGTTGCATCTTTAATATTGATTGTTTTGGGTGAAGTACTGATTTGCCAAAAAGATGTAAAATATAGTTTGAAGGATCGTAAATCTCAACTTCGATAGTGCTTTTATTCGTGTAGTATAATGATATGTAATTTTTTTTTTCATGTACGAGACAATATATATTTCTCATTCTAGCTTGCATATTTAATATTTTCATTTTAATTTACATTGTTTTTAAAAAGTTGCTTAAGTTAATAGCAGCCCGGGGTAAACAAAAATCCTGGCACCGCCCCTGTTTGTTGCTGAAATATGTTGCTTGGAGAGCTATGCTACTACTCTTACAGAATGTGTGAAGCAATGCTGTACACCTTACACTTGGGCGCATTAGGAAGAAATTTTTCATTGTAATATTCATACATTTCAATAATTATATAGTTATACTTTGAGTATTAGTTTTCATTTTCAAAGTCTAGAGGCCTGATATCTGGACATGCCAGGAAACTTTTGCACATACTTGAGTTCAACTAATCATTGTACAGGAAAGTGATGTTCATGAACTATACTTGCTTGGTACTGTTGATAAATATGTGAAATTATCTCTTGGTGACACCTGCGAAATACACTACGTGTTTATACGAAGTTTGACAATTGCCTCGTTTAATGACTTCATAAATACTTCGTCTCCCTTATCTGTTGTCCTCTTGCTCAGTCTTTGTGGTATGGTGCTGCAACTGGGTGTTGTCTCTCATTTGGTGGTGCCATAGTTGGGGTTTCCATTTTCATCTTCAATTTCCTCGGTTACATGTTGAGCATTTGTTGATGTATGCGTTTCTTCTTCATCTTGATTGGATAGTGGAGGAGATTGTGTTTCTCTCCCACTTCTTAATATAACTACATGCAGTGGCTCTTCGACATATCCTAGTTGATGTACTGGATATTCTATCAATTGGTTATCCCACAATTCCTTCTTGAATGAAATAACATTTACCCCTCGTTGCTTTCTTGTGTTGGGTTGTTGTGCTTCTGGGTTGTTGTGCTTCTAACTCTGAATGTAAGTGATGATCTTCACAATAGGCAATTTTTAGAGTAATATTTGCTAGAATTCCATTTGCTGCTTCATCTGTAAGTTTCATGAAACATCTCCTAGCTATTGAGTTTAACATGTTCATGTTGTTGTAATCTAATCCAACATAGAATGATTCAAGTAGTCGTGATAAGGTTTCTCCATGATATGGATATCTTTTGATAAGTAGATTAAATCTTTTCCATGCATCATGTTCTTGTTCACCTGACTGTTGTGAAAAGCTCATAATCTCCCGACGACGTGGCACTGCTAGAATCGGCGGATAGTAATGTCCCATAAATAGTTGTGTCGTCTACTCCCACGTGCTAACACTTAATGGATCAAGTCTCATATACCAATCATTAGCTGCTCCCACTAGTGTTAGATGAAACGTCTTCAACTTCAAGCAATTCTGTGTGAGATGTCCTTATATATAAAACTTGCATGGCTTGTCAAAATTTATTACATGGTAGACAACGTCCTTATTCTTTCTTTCCCCAAATTTTTAAATAGTTACAAAAGATTCTATGCCACCCGTAACTTGTGTGAGAAACTCTTATGCTGAATCATCCACACAGTGCTCGAATCTATTGTATCTTGATGCCTCTGTTCTCGCGGTAAAATTGACCTCCACAACATTTTTAAGCAACCACCTAAAAAATTCATGAACAGAAGTTAAACACTTGGTAAAATTTACAAAACAATCAAAATAGATATGCATCTAATTGCCTAGTCCCCAGCAAGGATGCCAAAAACTTGATGCGTACTATATAAATGTTCTTATTTTATCTCAATACACACTCTATTGCAAGTATACGAGTTCAAATAATATAAAATAGAAAGTAAAGATTACTACCCAAGTATTGAATCCCACGAGAACTGTGATTAAATTGCACACCTAATTATTTCACTAGTTTATCCACTAATTTCTCACGATTGAAATATCTTGTTTTAATTAAACTAAATGTTGAATAAACCAAATTAATTAATCTAACTACTTCTAACTAATTGACTGAATTTAACTGATTTGATTGGGTTGGATTGTAAACAATAATAATTAAATAGTTTAGAGGTTTGGGTTCATTGGACTTTCACATACTCTTATACTCTTACAGATCTGTTGACTTCCTTAATTTTTGTTCATGCTAACGGCTTATTTCGATGCCACAAGTGGACATGGTACGACTTATCATTTCCACACACTCATGGGTTCACTTATCCACAGAACATGCTATGTGGCTATGCCAGTTACCTCCCACAACTTCAGATCATTATTATGTTGATCAGACATAATAAAGTATTGGGCAAAGATAAATAAATAAACATAAATCAAGCAATCAATAGAAATCAACTCATAGGTCTTCACATAGTTTCAAATACAATTATTTCGTACTCTAAGCATAAAGTACTAGCCGCTCATCATTTAAAATAATAGATTCCACATCATAATTAACAGATGAAATAAATATGGGATGGAGAAGAAATATCTTGTTGAATGATTCTCTAGGATAGTTGCATATTCATCGTGATCTTGTGTTTACTCCGCCTGATGAGAATGAATCTTCCTCTCCCTTTGAACGATGATTTCTTATTCTCTTATTTATTCTTCTTGATATTTGTTGCACGGTATAATTCGAAGGGTTTTCTTGCTTGCTTTGTATGGTGGTGAATGGTATATTTGTTGGTTTTCTTTGCTACCACACGGTTTCTCCTTTTATAAATTTTACTTGGCCCATTAGGTTAACGATTGCCTGGAGAAGCCTTACGTCAATTTTCGTCACATGCAATCAGACACATCACGCGCCCAGATCGCACGCCTCACGCGCGATCGAAATCACATCGCGCTTCATTTTGTATCCCAGCTGCAATGACCTTCTGCGTCCACTTCTTGCTTAGGACACTCTCGGGTTTCTGTCCGCTCTAGAGCCTGGATCGCGCCTCTTTTTGTTGTGTACCCTAGTTGCACTGTAGCGCTCTTATCCTCTTATCCTTTTGTTTTCCTCGAATTCTCCAAAATCGTATAATTTTACCTTAAATTGCAATGTTTTGACTCAACTAACTCTAAATCTCAAATAAAACGAAATGTAACTAAAATGTACATAAAACATCCAGGATCAACATTATATAGTCAAATATAGATGTTTTACACACGTATCATCCGTTCAGCTTTTTCAAGTTTTACCTTTACCTCATCTAGTTCAACCTCTCATTTGTCAAGGTCTTTTTCATACAATTTTGTAATCTCCTTTACCCTTGCATTCTCTTCCTTCATAACTTTATCACACTTTGAGAGCTTGTGATTCTCTAGCAGTAGTTTGTGATAGGTAGATTTCAGATCTTCAATGATTTACTCTTAGGCCATCTCTCCTTCAAAGAAGTATTCTTCATCAAGATAAATTATGCCATGAAAACAATCCAAAAGATTCATCAGTATCAGAAAAGACATTAGAATAATTACAAGAATTATATTCATTCCAACTTCAAAAGAAAATCTCTTGTTCTGGTAACTGTTATCCAATGTTGGAGTAACATTGAGATTCTGTGTAGTTTTGAAGATCTTCTTCTGTCGAGTCTATTTGAGTGAATAGCGCAGCAGTGTGAATCACTTATGTATGTTCATACTCAACGCTAGATCCAGAGTTGAAATTTTCTTCATTAAAATCATACACAAACCCAATGAGAAGAACATATTTTTCAAAGAGTGTTAGCACATTCAACGCCCATATGACCCCAACCTTTGCATTCATAACATTGAACAATTTTCAATCTTTCAAGATTTTGAGGGTAACTTCTTAAAACCTGCTGAAGCATTACCAGAGTTTCTTTCTTTTAATTTACCTTTCAGGTTTCGTTTATTAAACTTCTTGGTAATATTACCTTAGTTTGAAGAAATTAATTTTTTCTCTTCATCACTCTCATTGTTCCCTGAATTTGCACATACTAAAGCAACACTTTTCTCTTTTTTTGGTGTGAAGTCATTCTCTAATTCAAATTTCGTAAGTGTGATATGCAAAACTTGAAAATCTAATTGAGCAATGTTTCTGAATTTTTCCATAGCAACTTTCTTGACAACAAACGTAGAAGACAATGTTCTTTAAGCTTTGTAAACCATCTCTTGGTTTGTCATGGCAAAACCGAGATTCTCACATTGATTAGCAATATCAATAATGTTTTCAAAGTAACTGTCCACACTTTCATCCTCACACATCTTGAGTTTTTCAAAAGTATGGAGTAGTCGTCTATGTTTATATTGTTTTATAGCAACATCTCTTTCAAGGTGAAGTTGAAGAATATCCCAAGCATGTTTAGCTTTAGTGCTTTTTGAATCAGTTTGAACATATGATGATTAACCCAACTGAATATAGCATTGATAGCCTTTTCGTTGAAGTTAAAGAGACTTACCTCAGCTGGTGTCCATTCTGATTCTGGTTTAGGCACTAGATAATTTTTAGCATCCCTTGGATATGTGCTAGGGGAATAAACGTTGATCATAGCTTGTCATGCCCTTATATCAATGACTTGATGTGAGTCTTCATTCTAGTTTTCCAGAATGTATAACTGGAGCCGTCCAAAACTGGTAACATGTCATTGTTCGGTTGACGTTGTCCATCACGTAGTATCAAATCCAAGCACCAGTGAAATCGGTCTTTGGCTCTGACGCCAATTGAAATAGTGTAGATTGAGATTGATACTTTCTTTGCTCAGTGTAAAGTTGATGTTGCCTTAACACTAATCACCCCACACAATGTAAGCTAATGTTACATTAACACTGTGAACCGTGAATCTACTTGACAGAGAATATGCAGCGGAAATAAAAAAACACAAGTATATATTTTTCAGAATCTTCCTAACCTTAGGCTAAATAATAACTATGAATAATAATTTTAACAAAACGTTTCTCACAACTCTCAAGCTCACACTCTCAAGCTGATCGAACTCAATCGAGCAAACACAAACTAACCCCTTAAATCTAAGAACTAGACTTAACTCGTTAATCTCAAACCTCATTAAAGCAAGACAAAAACCTAACAACAATTGATCTAATCTCTCTGGATCATTTAGCTCTATTGTCTTGTGTTTGTCTTGATGTACTTTACACCATTATATAGGTGTCTCGAAACTTGATTTTCTTGTTGTACACAGATTTTGGTAACCCTTGAAGCTTCCTTGTTGAACTCTACTTCCTCTTGAACTCGGACTCCTTCTTGAATAATTGTTCCCTTTATTAGAGTTCTATTAAGAAAAGTCACATTCTTCAATACAAAGCATATCTTGGAAAGTTTCCTAGTTGCACTTTGAACTTCAACTTTTTCCTTCTTTAAAACACCGTTCGGTTGACTTCCTCTAAACATGGTATCTTCTAATTAGGAAACTTGTAATGCTCTTTCTTATGTTAAGTTTCGTTCCTGGAAATAATCAAAGACAATTAAAACCGTGAAACTTGATTAATAAGTGAATAAAGGTAAAACTAAAATATCAGTTGATTTAAATCGAGAATGTTAGAAAGTTTCTAGTTTGAATGATTGGTCTAACATTGAGCAAACACTTTGCACTTTCAATAGCATTGAGTCTCTTACCCAATTCATGTCTAACCCTACTACATCTCATCTTAGAGCAGTACACAGAGCGTTAAAATATCTAAAAACATGTCCAAACAAATGAGTCTTTTATCCCTCAAAGTCTGAACCTCGCCTAAAGTCTTTCTGTGACAATGATTGAGGAGGTTGCAAAGATGCTTGGAGAAGAATAAAAGGCTATGCCATCTACTTAGGAGACTTCATGATGATTTCCGGAAAAGCAAAGAAACAAGCTATAGTTAGTCGTTCCTCCTGTGAAGCAGAGTATATAACCACAACAACAACCACTTCAAAGTGATATGGCTGAACCAGTTGCCCAAAGACTTGTTTGTACATAATATCACAATGTCTCTTCTATACACATACAACAAGAGTGCATTTAGCATTTGCTAACAACTCGGTAAACCATGAATGCACAAAGCACCTACAAATAAATTGTTTTTTTTAGAAGAATGTACACCAAAGACTGCTCAAAATCATTCACATTGTCAGTCACCACCAAGTTGAAGATATTCTAGCAAAGCCCCTTTTTACCAACTTTCAAGAGTCTCACGGACACGATGGACTTGATTGACATACATGCCCCTCTTGCGGGGTTATTAGATGATAATTAACAACTCAAAGTGATAATTATCTTCCGCTTTCCGATTTTAGAAAGGATATTCAATTTTTATGTTTTTCATTTTATTTTATTTCTGAATTTAGAAACTCGTTCCTCTTTTAGAATACTGACCGTTAGTTAGCTATAGTATAAATAGAAGGTTAGCTTGTAATTTAAGATTCATCACTTATAATTATTTTCTTCCAAATTGTAAAGGAGAGGTGATTCTCCTTGCGATCATCATGCATACGGTCAATGAATCTTTTGATCAAAACTTTCGATTCTCAATCGGCGATCATAAATAAAATCATTCAATGTTGTTTTTTCAATTAATTGTTTTGCAGTTGTTTGTCGAATTACAGAATTCAACAACAATTACCACATCAATAAAGCATGATTGTAGTTATACAATTGAGGTTCATTGAACTTTTGATTAACAATATCATATACTAGTCTTCCCAATCTTAATAAAGTTGTAAACCTCTACTTCTTTTGTGGAATACTGGTCTAATTTTTAAGCCTACGAGTTAGAAAAAATAGGCTTATAGAGAATTACTAGAATCATATGTTTGGTGCTCTCCAAGTCGATCGGACCTTGCACCTTCTAAGCTCGTTTGGTTGCAATATGGCCTAATAGCCATATTCAGATTAGGAGCTCTTACAGTCCATATTATTTGTACTAAAACCAAGTTTGGTTGAGCATTATGCTCCATTCTAGGACTAGTAGGTCCTACCTCAATCTTTCCTTTTGGTACTCATGTTATAACCCAATTTTAACACAAAACAACACAAGTTACCTATTTTGCCCCATTTTAAATTCTACACGTCATTACTTTTCCCAATTTGCGAAACGGCTCTCAATTCAAATTCTAACCACTGCATCACTTTTGGGCATTTTAGATAGTTGATCAGTCGCTCATTCCACTCGAATTGGTTTGGGCCACCCATGCTCCATGGCTAACATGGCTAAAGAATGAATATATACCTTCATATAATATGGCAAATATTTTGCTTGAAATTAACAAATTTATAAGGCCCATATTTATCTACCAACAACCAACTACTACTGCCCCCACAGCACACACACGACATTAAAATTTGTATGAGAGCCATACAACAACATGATTATAAAGAAATCAGCTAACCATTATAGCCCTAAGTTCTGCCAAGAACTTGCATCATTCTCATAATCACAGAAAACAAATGCTAAGCACAATAAAATTAAGGAGAAATCATCTATGCTTAAAACAATTTCAGGTCCAAACAGGGTCTATTTTGTGTATTAACAATCTTTTAAATTGAAAAGCAGATTCACCATTTAAAGCATTCTAGTCTTTCCAAAACTTTGAAATCAGTCAGTGCTCAGAATACTTTGGCATCAATACTTCGAAGTCTAATGTCATTCACAATTGGAAATTGATAGGCTAAACTCAATCCACCTAGCACTGTTTACTAAAGACGTACAAAAAGAAGGATGAAAACAGCTGGTCCTGGAGCCTATAACAAGCCAATCACTGGGAAAAGGATAAGATGAAGGCTACAACTTTTCACGCGTTCAAGCAACTGCTCAGCAGTCATAACTTGATGATGCATTAACCAGATGCAAGCAAAATGAAGGCATTCTAGAACTACAGTGCACCACATGCGTTGATACAGGGCGTTGACAAGATTACATACGCATAAGTACATATCCATAGAAGTCAACTTTGTTAAAACATAGGTGCCTAGATGTAGTCAGCAACAAAAATCATCCACCACGCATATGGGCACCCAACTCTCCAAATTGTTCATCAGCTTCCACAGTGTCTGCTGACAGGCGAACGACATCTAGTTTCTGCTTCAGAACTTCTATGGCATTGATAACTAATTGAGACGCTTTAATTGCTCCAGTAGATTCTACCGTGAAGATAAAACTATCTTCCTTTGCATGGATCTCCACAAGTTCAGGTTTACCCATTGCTTTAGCTTTCTTCAGCACCTCATCATCATATGTATATGCCTCAGCATCATGAACATACATCTGAAAGAGACAAATAGTGACAAACTTAGCATTGAAATGGGAGAATTGACCTTGGAGTGATTCCATTGCAGGTCTGCCTTAGGGTTTACGGGCTCCAATGCTCAGTAATTTGGGGAGAATTGAAAATCTTTATTTATGTTGGGTGCAGGGGCAGTGCTGGTACTTGTTATCTGATTTCAGGGGTGATAAAGACAATTTACGAGGAGCGACCTCGCAAACAATCAAGAGACATACTCGAGTACATGTCGATCCAGCACGCGGGTTACAGCCAACTCCTGATTGCAAGCGGCACCTAGATAGATGGGTATCAAGCGAAATTACTTAAACCGACAGTCCTTACTGCCCGAAAGTAACTCGACTCAATCCCTGGGCCTAACTTTCCAAAGGCATCCAAATGGGTATAACAAATAAACAAATAAGCTAGTAAATCGGATAATATTCGTTGCTCCTTGAGCTACATGTCCCGAACATAGTTCGTTGTTCTTTGCACAATTCAAAAACCAGCAGATGAGATTATAATATTGGAGAATTATCATAATTATGAATATATATGATAAATAATAAATGATTGGATATGATCTATAGATAAGTAAGAAAATCATGTTATGAGATGAGATGACAAACATGATTATGACGAAATAGAGGTTGTTCAAGGTTTGGTAAAGGAGTAGTGGCTTTTCTGTCCAAGTTCCTCAGGGCCGGATACCAAACGGGGCAAGAACAAATCAGAAATGGAACATCACCTTAACTCGTATGGGGAACCTTGATGGCGTTGATTAGTTCGTCAGCCATTTGATTGGATATCCAAATGAACTTTGTTTCCAAATAATTTTGTGACAACTGATCCCTAACATCCCTAAGAACATGTGTACCCGAATAGGAAGGAAAATCCAAAGGTTTGATATGTTAAATAATTCTTGAAAATATAGAACCTATTTTTTGATTTTCAGACAGTAGTCTACGATTTAGGAATTTCGATCTTCTAAATTACATTATTTGAAAAACATTTCTTTATATGAAAGTTAGTGGACATCATGAGGAGTATTCAGCCATTAGCCTTGATCAAAAAGGATTTTCTATAATTAGTTATGATTTTTCTAATGTGCAGCGCCGAATGGATAATTTATGCGCAATAAAAGTTTTGGGGTATTTTCGGGTAGAAAATGATGAAATAAGAACTTGGAATGAATTTTTCCAAAAGGTAGACTCACTAACTTAGAGATTCATATGAAGAAAGAAGGAAAAACCGAGACGATTTTGGGTGTGAAAATTGTTGGAAGAAAGCCTACTATTTATGGGCAAAAAATCATGTTAAAATACTTTTAATTAATGTTCAACTTTGATTATTTTATAATAAATCACAAAAAATCTGAATTTAATCAGGCTCTTAAGGATGTCATGGCTTACCTCATCAAAAATATGACATGGCTTACTTCATCACTTGGTTAATTGCATATCAAGTCCCTCAATTATTCATAATTAAAATTCAAATAGGTATAATTAGATTTTTTTGTTACATACATATTTACTTATGAAATTTTTCTAGGTAATTCAATCAACTTGGTTAATATTTGAAATTAAAATATATG
The DNA here is from genome assembly GCA_948329865.1 of Linaria vulgaris. NCBI lineage: Eukaryota > Viridiplantae > Streptophyta > Magnoliopsida > Lamiales > Plantaginaceae > Linaria > Linaria vulgaris. The sequence goes on along the minus strand of OX415249.1, from coordinate 52,103,182 downwards.
TTTTAGTATTAGAGACCTGTAAACATAATAAAAGACTAACTTATAAGTTTAAGGACTCAAATGCAAATTTTTCTAAACATTTAGGGTCAAAATGGAAATTTTTAAAAGTTCAAGGACTAAAGTATAAATTTATTTTCTTCCTAATTTTTGGGGCGTTACAATCCTTACTCCTTAAAGGAATCTGGTCCCCAGATTCTTACCTGAATTGTTTTGAAGATAAAGTATTACGATTTCACATCTTCCTCTTTTCCATTGGGTTTCGTTTAATTAGTGATCCGTTTTGATAAACATGCAGCATAAAAACTTTTCGGTCTTTCTAATTTATGTAATCTCAAATTATTAGAACCTATGAAAACCCAATAAACTGATTCCATATAAATTTCCGTCTTCTCAAACTTATTGGAAATTTCACCCCAAATTATCAATTTTCTCTTTAACCATTGCTTCAAGAATCCTCATATCTTTAATTGAATTAATACTTGACAATGAACATGTCCATAACTTGACTCGCCTCTAACTCAAATTTATAATGTCTTCTAAAAGTTTATCAATCTACTCTCAACGTGTGAATATCTAATAACCTCAAAAGCACCTAGATAATTATTCGCTTATGGTTTTAATCCATTCCATATTTCTCAAATTTACCTTTCACCTTCAAATTGTGAGTCTGGTATCTACTATTTAAATTTAACAAACTTATATCCATTAATTAGATCAGATAGTCAATCTATATTCTAAAGTGAATATCTCTTTGTAATTGATACCTAAAAGTCCATCATTTTTTTTCGAACAAGACTAACGTATCCCAAAAGAGAAGTATTTCTACCCGCTATTTCGATTAATTCTATCCTTAAGAACTAACACTTAACACCATCAGAAGTCCTAAACCCATTTTCTCGAAGAAGAAAATTAAACTCTTATGATTGTTGTCTAATAATAACCGAGAGTTTAGTAGTTTTTTTATTTTATTTTATTTTGATTAGCTTAATATAATTATGCAATTCAAATTTTTGACGTTTCACACATTATAACAACTATATAGGTAAAAGAAGAATGCTCAAATAAATGTCTTATTATCCAAGATACAATATTTCAATTGAACTTACATAATAGTAGTAAACTCATACCAAGAGCAAGAAATATGAAAGGTATTGCGAATCCTAAAAATACAATAGCAAATTCGAATGATGTTTCTTCATCATTTAGAAGAAAAATAAAAATAAAAATAACTAAAATTACAACAAGAATTACTTGAACCATATGATCCATTTTTGGTAGAGAGAAGTTAGATGAAGATGAGTGTGTGTTTTGTAGTATAAAAATGATGTATTTATAGAAGGAGATATGGCCATTATAGCCATTTATAACCGTTGGGAGGATTTTTTTTTTTTTTTAATGGTATGATGGTTGGGACGAAAATTAAGATTAGAAGTATGTGACTTGTTTGTGAAAGATATGTTAGTTAAAAAAAGTTTTAACTAACGAGCATAATATATAGTAATTAGAAAATATTTAATATTCTTAAAATTTTGAGTACCAAAAATCTTAATCCAATTTCTTTTTTTTTTTGTCGTTAAATCATGCTAATTAATATTTTATTTATTTTGAAAAATAACTACCACAAAGAACACGAGTAATTTTATTGTAACATACCATAGAAGTTTTTGTGATTTATTATTATTGTTGATATTATTATTATTATTTTGAAAATTTTGTATTTAAATGAATAAATCTGGATACTTAGACAGAATAGAGGAGGAAAATAAGGTAACAAAACTTTTTCTTATAAGTGCATGAACGTATTTTAAGAATTATACAAAAAATTAGGTTTTCAGTACAAATAAAACTTAAATGGTCTTATCTATACACACACACACACACACACACACACACACACACACACATATATATATATATATATATATATATATTATATTTTTAATAGGCACAAAGAATAGATGATGAGGTACAACGATATGAATGCGTTTTCTTCGATTGGTAAATGTCATATCATCAAAGATGGATTGTTGGAAATGCTATTTAATTAATTATTTTTTTAAAGTGTTGTATTATTATTATTTCAAAAGCTTCTTCGGCACACCTACTATGTTTTCTTATAAATAGCGATTTTATGATATCGAAGAGCACACATTGACACATACCACATTATCAGAGAAAAAAAAATGAGATGGAAAAATCTTCAACTCGAGAAATAAAATCAATTTGTGTTTTTTGTGGTTCTAGTACAGGAAAAGATCGAGAGTTTCTGGAGGTAGCAAGTAGTTTGGGAAACATATTGACTGCGAGAAAGATTAAGTTGGTGTATGGGGGAGGAAGTTTAGGGTTAATGGGGTGTGTTGCGACTAGTGCATTTTCAAATAAATGTAGTGTGTTAGGGATCATACCAAAAGCCTTAGCTGACATGAATTTCAATGGTCCAATTTTATGGGAGGAGGTTATAGTACCTAACATGTATGAAAGAATAGCTAACATGATGTATAATTCTGATGCTTTTATTGCATTACCTGGGGGGTTACGAACACTCGAAGAAATTTTCTGCATAGCTTCATGGGCACAGTTAAACATGCATCAAAAAACTATAGGGCTCTACAATGTCAATGGTTTCTATGATAGATTGTTGTCTTCTCTAGATCATTGAGTGGAACAGAAGTTTATGAAGCCGACGACTCGTGAAATTTTCATCTCTGCACACACTGCAAATGAAACTTAAAGCATATGTACCAAAAGTAGATCATATTTTGTCACAAATTCAATGGCAGCCAAGTAGTGACAATAGTCGTGGTAAGAAACGTGCTTTAGATGTAGATACGACACTCCAATTGTAACTATTTTATGTTGATCAGTGTTTGATGTAAGAATATATGTTTTAATCTATATGAATATTTTAGTGAAACATCTTTGAGTGATTAATGTTTGTCCAAATATTTTAACCAAAGGCTCTGATACCATACTGTGACGACCGCGCCCCACGAGCCATGCTCCGACCCGAGTTGGTTCAGTGGTGGCCGGCCACTTTACCCAATCCAGACTAAAGTGCAACTCATAGGAAGCGGTCTCACTTGTTCAGGATCAAAACCATACACGTTTTAGAAATTATATTTTGATATATATACAGCAGATTTCTTGGTATTACAAATAATGTGACTATTTTAATGGTTATGCACTAGTAACAAAACACGAATATTCCAAAATACACGCTTGAACAATTATTCACTTGGTTCATGCTGCCATGCTGATTTTATATGAGGAATGGACAAAAGAAATGAGGAATAAGTCTTTAATGACTTAGTGAGATCCATATAAAAGAACTGGTAATGCGAGAATTAACTGTGACTTACTGGATACATTTCAGGAGTGATCTTACCGGTATAAACATTTCAACTAGACAATTTAATGTAGCAATGGTACTGGAGTTTTCGTAGAATAAATAATGAACTTGTGCTTAACAATAAACAAATCCAGCCTTATGACTTATACTATTCTACCTTATACCTCCCAACGTGGAGCGACCTCGCAAACAATCAAGAGACATGCTCGAGTACATATCGATCCAGCACGCATGTTACAACCAACTCCTGACTGCAAGCCGCGCCTCGATAGATGGGTATCAAGCGAAATTACTTAAACCGACAGTCCTTACTACCCGACAGTAACTCGACTCAATCCTTGGGCCCAACTTCCCAAAGGCGTCCCAATGGGTATAACAAATAAACAAATAAGCTAGTAAATCGGATAATATCCCTTGCTCCTTGAGCTACATGTCCCGAACATAGTTCGTTGCTTTTTGCACAATTCAAGAACCAACAGATGAGATTATATTGTAGAATTATCATGATTATGAATAGATAAATAATAAATTATTGGATATGATTTAACGACGAGTAAGAAAATCATGTTATGAGATGAGATGCCAAACATGATTATGATGAAATATAGGTTATTTTAGGTTTGATAATGGAGTAGTGGCTTTTTGTCCAAGTTCCTCAGGGCCGGATGCCAAACGGGGCTAGAACAAATCAGAAATGGAACCTCACCTTAACTCGTATGGGGAACCTTCATGGCGTTGATTAGTTCGTCAACCCTTTGATTGGATATCCAAATGAACTTTGCTTCCAAATATTTTTGTGGCAACTGATCCCTAACATCACTAGGAACATGTGTACCCAAATGGGAAGGAAAATCCAAAGGTTTGATATGCTAAATAATTCTTGAAAACATAGAACCTATTTTCGGATTTTCTGACAGCAGTCTGCGGTTTAGGAATTTCGACATTCTAAATCACATTATTTGAGAAATATTTCTTCATATGAAAGTTAGAGGACATCATGAGGAGTATTCAGCCTGGCCTTGATCAAAAATGATTTTTCTACAATTAGTTATGATTTTGCTAAGGTGCAGGGACGAATGGATAATTTATGCGCAATAAAAGATTTGGGGTATTTTTGGGTAGAAAATGATGAAATAAGAACTTGGGATGAATTTTCCGAGAAAGTAGACTCATTAACTTAGAGATTCAAATGAATAAAGAAGGAAAAACCGAAATGATTTTGTGTGTGAAAATTGTTGGAAGAAAGTCTACTATTTGTAGGCAAAAAATTATGTTAAAATACTTTTAATTGAGGTCCCACTTTGATTATTTTATAATAAATCACAAAAAATCTAAATTTAATCATGCTCTTAAGGATGTCATGGCTTACCTCATCAAAAAGATGTCATGTCTTACTTCATCACTTGGTTAATTGCATATCAAGTCCCTCAATTATTCATAATTAAAATTCAAATAGGTATAATTAGATTTTTTTTGTTACATACATATTTACTTATGTAATTTTTCTAGGCAATTCAATCAAATTGGTTAATACAAATTTGATTAGAGACTAACTTTTAGGTTCAAGGGTTCAAATGCAAATTTTTCTAAAATTTAAGGTCAAAAATTGAAATTTTCAAAAGTTCAAGAACTAAAGTATAAATTTATTTTCTTCCTAATTTTTGGGACGTTACAATAAATTATTAATATCATGATTATTTGAGCAAATGACTAATTTATATTGTTTTGTTTATTTAGATAGATTTATTTTGAATTAAATTATTCACCGACAATAAGCTTGCCGATTTTGTGTTCAGTTCGATTTTGAAAATACTAGTTTTAACTCCATAAGCTTTGGGTTCTCCTTCCCTATAATAATTTACGATTATATTTATTAAAACACATTATTCTTTAATTGGAATTCATTGTTTTACTAATTTATCAAAAAAAGTCATAGATGTATTACGAATTTAAATGAAAGGTTGTTTCTCATACAATATCCCTACTATAATAAGTGAGAATCCTGAATCCTATCAACCAACTTATTACAAAAGAGTCCTTGTAGTTCTCGACTCTTCTAATTTTGCCCCTAAAGTTTTATTATTTACTTATGGGCCCTACAATTAATTGTAAAATAGTCCTCTAAATTTTAGTTTTTCTTATTTTTGGTCTAATATAAATTGCTGAATAGCCCTTGTAGTTTTCAACTCTTTCAATTCTTTGAATAGCCCTTGCAGTTTTCAACTCTTTCAACTCTTTCAATTCTTATCTTTGCCCCTAAAAGCTTTCTTATTTGACTCATTTCGCTGTCCATCTTATTTGCAATAATAAATACATTATGGGCTCACGTATATTAATCTATATGGGCCCACCTAATATAATACAAATTGGTTATTAATAGTTTAAGGACCCACACACTAGTAGTTGAGGCATAGGCACGCATTAACAGTCGGAACCCAGCTAATATAAAATAAATTAGTAATTAATGGCTTGTCTTAAATTGTGGCATAGTCATTTTAGTTTGTAATTTTTATTTTATTTACTTGTGGATCCTAATGTAAATTATAGAACAGTCCTTTTAGTTTTAAATTTTCTATTCTAAATGAAGACATGCTCGCCAACCGAAACCTATGGAGGCAGAAGATTCATGTTCACGACTCGACGTGATTCATTCATGGTTCATATAGCCTACCCCAATTTAATTGGGATTACAGGCTTGGTTGTTGTTGTTGTTGTTGTTGTACTCTTTAACTTAGTGGTCTTGTTAGAATATTATGGTTAGTTTTACAGTAATAATTGCATTTTGGATCCACGCATATTAATCGATTGGAGCCCACCTAATATAAAATAAATTAGTAACTAGTAGTGATGATGCATAATCTGCCCCACTCTCGGAGAAGGGCGGAAAAGTGGGAACCCTATAAAAAATTGTCCACGGTCTTGCGGAAAGTTACGTAACGGCCATGACCCGCCTCCGCCTGGATAGAGGTAGACGGCCCGGACTCTGGACACGATACCCCCGAGTACAATCAGAAAACACCTACCAAGGGTACTCGATCTAAAAACTCGGAGAAAGGTACCCCCGGATCCGACCAATACTTCTTAAGGGAATATGGTGTGGTCACAAAGGCTTAAACACGACCCCCCAACGACCCAGGGCCTATCTAAAAACAGGGAACCCACAACTATCCCCTGAAACCCCCCAGTCTGAAGAGCAACTCTCCTCGGAGTCTTCGACGACCCTCGAGACGCCCGAGGAACCTCAACCAACACATAGCCAAAATTGAAGAAATAGGAGCACAAAACAAACATTAAGGACACGAGTAAAGACAAGGCACGATCAAAGACCCATCATAATCTCATATCAACAGTCTATGATCGAAGAACAGCTTCGGAACTCCTTTACGGCGAACGCCCCGCAAAGATAGCCCTAAATCGACCACGACCTCCGACTCACCTCGAAGGACGCATTATTCTTCATCACCACTCACAACGTCACGACTATCCTAATAACAAGGAAAGACTATCCCTCACTAGTCCAACTCTCCCAACGCCATGACTACCCTAATAACGAGGAAAGACTATCCCCCCATTGGTCCAACTCATTCATTGGGGAAGAAAGCAACAAACACTATTGGTACAGATTGGACTACATGTATTGGCGCAGATTATCCCCGAAGACCATTGGCGCAGAAGACCCTCGCCCCCATTGGGCACCAGTGACGACGGAAAAGACTGGATACCATTGGCCGAAGACCCTTGGGCTTATACTATAAATAACCCTCATTTTCTGCAAAGAAGACAAGTCACTTTTCACGATCCACAAGCTCATAATTCCAACACCCATTCACTCCTCAAGAGAGAAGCAATATTCTCCATTGTTAGACACTCCACTTGTACTTAGAATTTATCACATTTTTCTAGCTTTAACTCGTGCACTCCACACGACCCCTTGTACTTTACTCAAAGTCCTTAATAAAAATATTGTACCTCATTTCCTCAAGCTCGAGATTGGCATTTCGATCACAAATACTTGAGTAATAATATTTCCAAACACCTCGACTATATAGGCCCGGACGATATTCCCTCACCAAATAGCGCCGTCTGTGGGAACACCTTAAAAGTTCTCTGAGAAAAGCTTGAGGGAAGTTGCACGGCCAGAAAAATAGCTAGAAGAATACCAGTTCAAGTATCCTCACGGTCCTCACGATCCCATACCAAAGTCAAATCCATGGAGAATCACGACAATGAAACAGAGAGGAAGTTGAGCCTCCCACTCCCACCTAACGAGGTTCCACGACTAGATGGTCCAGTGCCTCCCCCTGAATTCCCAGCACCATCTGCAGCTGAAGTTGTTGTATCACGGCCCCCCAACGACCCAGGGCTTATCTAAAAATAGGGAAGCCACAACTATCCCCCTGAAACCCCCCAGCCCAAAGAAAAACTCTCTCCGGAGCCTTCGACAACCCTAGAGACGCCCGAGGAACCACCACCAATACTTAGCCAAAATTGAAGAAATAGGAGCACAAAACAAACATTAAGGACACGAGTAAAGACAAGGCACGGTCAAAGACCTACCATAATCTCATATCAGCAGTCCATGATCAAAGAACAGCCTCGGGTCTCCTTCACGACGAACGACCCGCAAAGACAGCTCAAATCGACCACGACCTCTGACTCACCTCGAAGGACGCACTATTCGTCATCACTACTCCCAACGTCACGAGTACCCTAATAACGAGAAAGACCATCCCCCCATTTGTCCAACTCTTCACATGCCACGACTACCCTAATAACGAGGATAGACTATCCCCCTATTGGTCCAATTCATTCATTGGGGACAGAAAGCAACAAATACCATTGGTGCAGACCGGATAGCATGCGTTGGCTTAGATTGTCCCCGAAGACCATTGGCGTCGAAGACTCCCACACCATTGGAACTAGCAAAAGCAGCAAGACCGGCCCTATTGGCCAAAGATCCATGAATTTACACTATAAATAATCCTCATTTTCTCAGCGAGAGAGGAGGACGGAGAGACTCGGATTAAAACACTAAACCACTCCAGAAGAAAGCAGCAATATTCTCCATCATCATACACTATACTTGTACTTAGAATTTATCGTATTATTATAGCTCTAACTCGTGCACTCCACACGGCCCCTTGTACTTTAGTCAAAGTCCTTAATAAAAATATTGTACCTTCTTTCCTCAAGCTCGAGATTGGCGTTCTGAACAAAATACTTTAGTAACAATATCTCCAAGCACCCCGACTATATGGGCTCGGACGATATTCCCTCACCACAAGTGATTTCTACAAAATACACTCGAAACGGGGGGACTCCCGATGATGCATAATCTGCCCCACTCTCGGAGAAGGACGGAAAAGTGGGTACCCGTACAAAAACTTATCCACGGTCTTGTAGAAAAGTACGTAGCGGCCACGACCGACCTCCGCCTGGATAGAGGTAGACGGCCCAGACTCTGGAGACGATACCCCTGAGTACGATCAGAAAACACCCACCAAGGGTACTCGGTCTAAGCACTGGGAGAAAGGTAGCCCCAAATCCGACCAACACTTCTTAAGGGAATACGGAGTGGTCACAAAGGCTTAAACACGACCCCCCAACGACCCAATGGCTATCTAAAAACAGGAAACCCACAACTATCCCCCTGAAACCCCCTAGCCCGAAGAGTAACTCTCCTCGGAGCCTTCGACGACCCTCAAGACTCCCGAAGAACCACCACCAACACTTAGCCAAAATTGAAGAAACATGAGCACAAAACAAACATTAAGGACACGAGTAAAGACAAGGCACGGTCAAAGACCCATCATAATCGCATATCAACATTCCATGATCGAAGAACAGCGTAGGGACTCATTCACGATGAACGACCCGCAAAGATAGCCCCAAATCGACCACGACCTTCGACTCACCTCGAAGGACGCATTATTCGTCATCATCACTCCCAACGTCACGACTACCCTAATAACGGAGAAAGACCATCCCTCATTGGTCCAACTCTCCCAACGCCATGACTACCCTAATAACGAGGAAATACCATTCCCTCATTGGTCCAACTAATTCGTTGGGGCAGAAAGCAACAAACACTATTGGTGCAGACCGGACTGCATGCATTGGCGCATATTATCCCCGAAGACCATTGGCGCAGAAGACCCTCGCCCCCATTGGGCACCAACGACGACGGCAAAGACTGGTTACCATTAGCCGAAGACCATTGGGCTTACACTATAAATAGCTCCCATTTTTAGCAAAGAACACAAGTCACTTTTCACGATCCACAAGCTCATAATTCCAACACCCATTCACTCCTCAAGAGAGAAGCAATATTCTCCATTGTCATACACTCCCCTTGTACTTAGAATTTATCACATTTTTCTAGCTCCAACTCGTGCACTCCACACGACCCCTTGTACTTACTCAAAGTCCTTAATAAAAATATTGTGCCTCATTTCCTCAAGCTCGAGATTGGCGTTCCGAACACAAATACTTGAGTAACAATATCTCCAAACACCCCGACTATACATGCCCAGACGATATTCCCTCACCAAGTAGTTTGGCAACCCACGCGCTAATAGTTGGGGAACCCACGCGCATATAACCATTTGGACCCAAAAATATATAACGGATTAATATTTAATGTTTCGAGAACCTGCATAATAATGTATATCATTTATTATGAATTGGATATCATTAAAATTAGAACAACACTTTTAAAAATGGCAATTAAATTATCTATTGCAATAAAATAGACGTACACTCTTTGTTGTTTCAATTTTCCTTGTAAGTTCGACTAATCGCAATATTATGTTTTATTTTGCAGTAGTAAGTACCTTGTGCACCGGCATGTATAAATCAATTATGGTTCATATGTAAGACAAATTTGTAATTAATAGTTCGTCGACCCTTTTACTTATAGTTTGAGTCCATAGGGATCCACCTAATATAAAATGAATTAGTAAATAATGATTTGGAGACATACACACATTCACATTAATCGATAGGATACGCTTACCGTACAATAAGATTAATCACCGAGGGCCGTGTAATAATGTTTATCGTTCTTTTCGAATAGGTTATTGTTAAAATTAAAACAACACTTTAACTATTGTGGCACTGCACATAGCAATCAATTGAGGCCTCTTTATTGTCAATATAATTACAATATCGAACAGTGCTAAACCAACATTCACACCGAAATACGTAGCCATGATTGTAGTAATTAGATGATGGGAATGAGCATACGTAGTATATATGTGGAATTCAAAACTGAAGTGTGCGCCTTTCATGTATTTATGACTTATTTAATCGTCTGAGGCCGAACACGCCCGTGCGGAGCACGGGTAGTATATTCCTAGTTTGAAAATATATTTGTAAGTAAATAAATTATTTATACAATAGAAGGTTTTATTAAGTACGAGTTGAGGAGAAGTTATTGTAATTTTAGAAATTTCAAGAGAGGTTTTTGTGATTACCCGAAACCTCAGGGGTGTAAATACCTCAATAGCAAGCTCTACTTGGGTTCACTGAAAAAAGGTCGTCGCTTTCCAATTAATTATTTAAAATTGCATCTTTTCTTACATAAATCATAGACTCGAGGAAAACGAGGAGTGATTATTCCCTGCAAATTTTGAAGAGGCTTGTTGATGATGATGATGTCAATTTCAACCTCCTTAAATTCTTCCTCTTACCTTCCAAGCATTAGACGGCCACGAAGTAGTAGTAGTAGTAGTAGAAGTAGAAGAATCTCATCAGTATCAGCAGCAATACAACTCTCAGACCCACACGTTCTCCGCTTAGCAGAAACCCTCGAGGACTCCACGTCATCTTCCACGTCATCATCTCTCCAGAAGCTCAGGGACCTCTCTTCCCAATCCCTTCTCTCCACACAATGGCCTTCTCGTAAAGATGAGCCTTTTCGATTTACCGACACTTCTTTCATCAAGAATTCCGATGTTCAACCCATACCCTTTTCAAAGATTCAATCTTTACCTTCTTTCGGAGATACCCTTTCCCCCAATCTTGCTCTAGTCGACGGTTATGTCGTCGATTCTTTGTCCGACCTGTCCCAATTGCCTCATGGGGTTTTTGTTGGTGCATTGTCCAGCTTGGATTCGGATAGTGTGATAGCGAAAAGGGTGTCGGAGTACTTTGTTTCCAGTTCTCAGAGGGATTTGTTTTGGTCGCTTAATGGCGTAGGTACTCCTGATGTCGTTGTTGTCTACGTGCCTCAAGGATGTAAGGTTGACACTCCATTGCATTTGAGGTTCTTTTCGTTGAACGGGAGCGATGATAAGGACTCCAATACTCTGCCCATCTCGAATCCCAGGGTGTTGGTTGTGGTGGAGAAAGATGCGGAGATTAGTATTGTGGAGGAATACACTGGTGGTGATGATGAGAATGACAAGTGTTATTGGGCTAATTCTGTTGTGGAAATCGTTGTTGGCGACGGAGCGAAGGTCAGGCATTCTTACATTCAAACACAGTCCTTGGCTGCTGCACATGTTAAGTGGACTTCGGTTCGTCAGGTACTTTCTCCGCTCTACTTGTTGAGGATGCAATGTTTGCTATTTAATAGTGTGCTTTGGACCCAGTGACCACTGTGTCTCGTCTAATTTGATGAGTTTCCAAAACAAGAAGATAAATTCGTAAAATTAGTGCTAATTTACTGTGCGAAGAAGTTCCTTCTGACTATGGAGCAAAATGCGGTGCCTGGAGTTTCAGAATCTTATCGGAGTTGTTTATACCCGCAATATTAACAATAACGTGATGAAAATTCACTAGTCTGATTAGGTCTGAGTGGAATAATTTTTGTGGTGCCTCTTCTCTTAATTCTGATCCAAGGGTGAATGGGGTTGTAGAACTCTTATTCGTCTCAAAATAACTGCATAAACCTGTGACTCACCTGTAACAGGACCATTAGGCTTGAGTGTTATCATTTTCTCTTGTGTTGGCAATATATTATTTTTATCGGCAACCATTTACGGGGCTGCTTCCATTATTATGCAATCTGTAGAATCTAATTTCTAGTTATGATAATGATTGGCCTCAAGCACACTTATGTCACTACTGAGCTGGGTTTTGCTCATATGGTCATTTAACCTCACTCTCCTGTGGTCAAGAAAATGTTAAAAAACTTTACTTTTTTCTTAAGTTTTTCTGGACAGAATCCATGGATGATCAAGAAGATCCATGACCTATGTTAGTGACCTCCACGGTGCATTGTGGATAGGTTGCCGTTTAAGATTGGCCGAAGTGGTTGAGCCGACATCTGAATTTGTGGGGATGGGACCTGCCTAAAAAGAAAAATCTCAAGTTTTTTCAATATAACTGTCTTTCTCTAGATAAAAGAAGAATCCCCAGTCAAGAGTGTTATACAATTGAGTATAAAAATCATTTTTGCAGAATTCTGTTATACATTTGAACCACGACAGAGGAACCAGATTTGCTAACTAAAGATCTTTGTGTTAAAATCATTTGTGTTGCTGTGTTTAGGTGGGAAATGTCTTTGTAGAACAGGAACAGTTCTTCATTGTCAATAGAATTGACTAACATATAACTCTTAGTAATTAAGGATACAAACAATACTCTCCAATTTTAAAACTCTTTATTATCAAGAGACAAGTTTCATAAGATTAGCATGCAGTGGAGCCGGAAACGTAATGAATGGATCAGTTCCCTCTCCAGTTAGTCCATAATATTGAACTCTAGTGGCAACTGGAACCATTAAGTCCATTTATAAAGTGGTCCATTGAACTCTGAACAAGTATAATGTGGTACAGTACAAATTATGGAGTATGGCATTATTAGCATATTGCATACCATTTAGACAAACTACTGAAATTAAGTGTAGCTCTTTGGATATGGCTGTCTGAGATCACTTATATAATGCAAAATCATTATATGCAATATTGAAAAACTCTGTTTTGCTTCTTTAGTGCATCATATAGAAGATGGTTAAAACTCTGTACCTTGAAATTCCAATCTGTTCAGGAGAAATATGAATGTGGGACGTAAATTATTGGTCACCATCGAGAATCTGCCTATACAATTTTGCAAGATGCATTTTTTTTTATCTTTAATAGCATCTTCTTACAGACCACCTTACTCAAAAACCTTCCGGAAAGATGGAGGACAAAGTAAACGAGCTATGTAGTTGTGTTCACTAATTTAGGCTGAATTACACTAAGTATCTTTGTCGGAATTATCAAGCTGATACCTGACAGTAAGGCAAATATATCATGGACCTATACTTTTGTTATGTTTGGAGATATATTTTAAAGCGAGTCTCAGTTTTATCAGTACAACTTACAGAAGCTTATAGAAATGCATTTGAAAGAGGGAATTAGTGTTTGAGAGTTTACACATACACTCCAAATTTGTAGAGATATTGTAAAGTAGTTTCGATGGTACGTGTAATATCTTATCTGCATTGAGTCACTTCTTCAGTTAGTCTTTCAGCAAACATATTTTTCTCTATGACTGACATCCATGTTTTCTTAAGCCATCGACTTGTTCTGATCGTTACTCCTTAATCAAGAGCTATAATGCATGCTACTGGTGAATCTGCAGATTTACGCTTCACATATGGAACTATCTAAATTCTTTCTTGCATCTAGCCTTCAAAAAAGTGCTAAAAAACTCGTGTGCAATTGTTCATTCATGTGAGCCATGGATCTATGAATTCACCAGTGGGATGTGTTATGCTCCCGTTTTAGGGTCAACTCTTAGAACAAGATGACAATGAAAGAAAGCTTTGATGGAGGTGATTGAGAGGTATTCACTAAAGGACCAAATAAAAAGGTTTAAACCGTACGGAACTGAAAATAATATCATGTCCTCCATTTGACATGTGTCCGCTTTTGGTTCTTATAACCTACCCCAAATATGGATAAAGTGCTTAGTTATTCTTGCTGTTTGCTATTATTAGCTTCGCAGCTTGTAATGTATCGAAGGCCGGTTAAATATTTACTTTATTAGCAGTTGTTTAAGCTTCTTTTAACCTTTCCCAAAACGTTAATGAGGAAAGTCTTGCTGAAGCATGCGGGTTGTTCCTGCCACATGGTGCTTAAAATTATGAGTCGTTTTTTATTTTTTGAAATGTTTCTCTTGAATTGTCTAAGCATGATTAATCCTGTAATTAAAAATATTTTCAAAAAGATAATAATTTCTACCAGTGCACAAAATAATCTCTTAACAAAATCGTTTAACTTGAGTTACTGGAGTTTTGGTACTCTCATATCAAGTTAGACTTCTTAATCATTTAATTTGTATGGAGTATGTTGTTTTTTAGCAGTAACGCTTATTGCAATAAGTTAACTGTATGATAATACTATATTAGAATAAGATCATAAGATTGGCAGTATTATAAAATGTACGAAAATGCATAAGGAAAAATTGTGAAGTAAGCAGAGAAGTATTTCTGAAAAGGAAATTCAGCCACATAGGATATAGGTAATGCCAAATTGTAGGCTTGAAGTGGCACTCAAGTGCCCAGTGCGATATTCAAGAATGTTTCCATTCAAAGAATTCTTACTTGCCACATTTATGGTGTTTATGAAGCTTTATGCGTCCGTTCAAGGCCTTTTAGAAAGATACTTTGCAGAAATTCCTCTTCACAATCCCCCCCTTCAGAGATCCTAGGCAGAATTGCATTTACCCTTGGGCAATTTCTATAGCATGCTAGTTTGCATTTCAAAATTTTGTTGTGAAGCATCTGAAAATTTCAAAATTTGTAAAGGAAGCAACAAGCGTGTATGAGCTCACAGAAGTAAGCACTGGTGGAAAATTGAGCAGGCACAATGTCCATGTGCAGCAGGTGGGTCCAGATACTGTAACGGAGTTGTCAACATTCCACTTGTCAATTGGTGATCAGCTACAAGACTTGCACAGTAAACTGGTGTTGGACCATCCACGGGGCGTTTCTCGGCAACTTCACAAGTGTATCGTTGCACATTCACTTGGGCAGGCTGTTTTTGATGGGAACGTCCAAGTCAATAGGTATCAAGTTTCTTGTCATTCTTTTTGTACTTAAGAACGATATTTCAATACTATACTTAAATGCGCGAACTGAATTTATGCTTGAGCAAAAGCTCTCACCCAGACAACCTCTTTTTAGTTGGCATCCCCTCCTCAGTCTTATTTCATTAGCATAATCCTCCTCTCCCCGCATTTTGAAATTTAAAATTTTGCGAATAGCACAATTAAGTTTCATGTTGTCTAACCGGGATTAAACGCCATTTTCAAAATATTTAGTAGCATACTAACTATTTAGTAGCACAATTAAATTTCATGTTGTCTAACTGGGATTAAACACCATTTTCAAAATATTTAGTAGTATACTAACTATTTTAAAGTTTATTAGAGCATTTTGAAATGTTTCTTTAAAAAAAAAAAATCGCTTTGAAAATGCTGTTTTACACTAAAGCGAGCAACATAGGATGGTTTTTGCAATCTCTTTGTTCCCCTCATGGGATCCCATTTGTTATCTGATAATCATAATTGGTGATACAGGGAAGCTCAACAGACAGACGCGGGACAACTTACAAGGAGCCTCCTTTTAGAGCCACGGGCAACTGTGAATATCAAACCGAATCTGCAGATAATTGCAGATGACGTCAAGTGCTCCCATGGTGCTGCAATCAGTGATTTGGAGGAGAACCAGCTTTTCTACTTCCGAGCACGTGGAATTGACGTACAAGCTGCAAGGAAAGCTCTCATCTTCTCATTTGCAGCCGAGGTAATAGAGCGCTTTTCCGATTCTTCCGTGCGAAAGAAAGCTGAGAGTCTTATAAGAAAGTTGCTCGATCCCAGACTCCCCTCGACGTAATGATCGAATAAGAGTGGTGATTTTGTTGTTGTAAATTAAATTTGGTGTGCGAGTGAGTTTTTTCTTTCTTCTTTCTTCTTTCTTTTTTTTTGAACTATTTATTTTCAAGAGGGGAAGACTATTCTTTCAACAATAACAATCTTGAAACATCTGATTCGATTTATAATCATTTCACTTTGATTTGATTTGCTTCGATTATACATTTTTACTCTTTGTTTTATATTACTATTAAAGAAAAAAAACGATATTTTATAGTGAATTAACGACTACAAGAACATATTATATCATATATTCAAATGCACTAATATCTCGCCACAAAATAACAATCCAAAATTTAAAATTTAACATTTTTTTTCAATTTGATATAATCCATACACGAATCTTATGTAACACAAACACACGTATCTCCTCAGGTAAGGTCCTTGGCGATCTCGGCACGGCGCTGTATCCGGATTTTCAGCGTTAGTGACATCAAATCCTTGGCTCCCGCTTTCGTGATCGGTTTTCGTCGGGGTGTTAGGGTTTTTCGTTTTTGGTTCTTGCTCTCTACGTTTTGCCGCGTTCTTTCTTTCTTTTCGTTTTTCTTTTCGATTTCGTTTTTCTGCTGTTCCTTTATCCAGTAGGCGCTGGGGTTTTTCTTGGTTCTTACTTTGTCTCTTTTTGTTTCCTTTTCCGGTGTGACTTGGATCGAACGAGCTCAACTTCATCTCCCAACTGCTTTCATCAACACGAATTGCAACACATCGTCTACGGTTTTCGTCAAGGCAACAATGGACGACACATGCAACATGTTGCGCGCGGGTCTCTCTCTAACGGACGATGAGGGTGAGGGGGGGTGGTTTTCTCCTACCAGATGAATCGTGGCAAGTTGATAATGCAAAGTCAGGCTGGGTAGTGGTGGGTCGTCTTATTTCCGGAAAAACAACGAACTTTGCTGCGTTCTGTACGATGATAAAATCTTTGTTTAAGGTGGGAAAGGGTATGG
The DNA here is from genome assembly GCA_948329865.1 of Linaria vulgaris. Classification (NCBI taxonomy): domain Eukaryota; kingdom Viridiplantae; phylum Streptophyta; class Magnoliopsida; order Lamiales; family Plantaginaceae; genus Linaria; species Linaria vulgaris. Next base: position 52,086,019 of record OX415249.1, on the reverse strand, counting down.
AGATCACTAGGATCGATGAGAATCGATTCTTATTCCAGTTTTTCCATAAGCTCGACAAGAACTATGCTCTTCAGCGGTGTCCGTGGTCGTTTGACAAGAATGTGTTAGTCTTGGCGGAGGTGAACAATGAGGAAAATCCGATGGACACAAATTTGGATCACTGCAGTTTCTTCGTTCGCATTATAACATCCCTTTGATCCGTCAAACGAGAACAACGGCGCACGCTATTGGTAGGTTGTTGGGTATCATGGAAGAAGTTGATCTTGCGGAATCCACGGGGGTTAGCATGCAAATTCACGTTAAAATCAACGTCACAAGACCATTACTGTGATTCATGAAGCTCCGGGGTAATGAGGGACAAGAGATGACGGTTTCTTTCAAATATGAACGACCACCAAATTTTTGTTACTTGTGCGGAATGCTTGGGCATATCATGGCGGACTGCGATATGAAGTACGACATTAATATGAAGGACATCTCTCAATTACCGTATGGCGATTGGCTAAGGGAGATCGTTGTGGGGTCGGGTTCTTCTTATGGTCAGCGGTTTATGGATAAGGGCTTGAGTGGTAATGCTGGTAGGGGTCGATTTGCAAGCAGGGGTCGGGGTTTTCATGCACAACGGAGTCCAGGCGACCATGAGCAATCATGGCGACACAACCAGACTGCATCGTCACACTCATCGGAGCATACACGGTCTGTTACCTTCTTACTTGAACGCCGTGATAATTTGGAGGAGGTCACTTCGGATCTTCAACACGGGGGTAGTGGTCATGCAGGGTCACGAGATGTGCGACAGTCAGTTTTGGGGGGCAGCGAGGATCAGGGGGGTTGTTTGGTTGCGGTGCAACGCATTTATGAGCGACTCACGTCGGACTTAAGCATGGACCGTGCCATGCAAGGACGAACAATTTTTAACGGGGCAATGGATGTCACCACAACCATGGAAACCCGGGTCGCGGTTATGCGCCAACAACGGGCTAGGGGAGTCAGAATTATGCGGCGAGGAGTGGTTACTGACAGTCGGGTGGTGGTGGGTGCTACAGAAGTGGGTCAGAAACGTTTTTTTGAGGAGGATGTGCAAGAGCAGCGACCAACAGACAAAAAGGCACGTCTTGAGGTGCTATCGAATGAAATTGATGAACTTTTGGCGGCGACTGCTGAGCAGTCCCGCCAACTCCAATGAGTCTATTATGCTGGAACTGTCAGGGCTTGGGGAACCCTTGGACAGTTCGGGAACTACGGGAGATGGTTTCCAAATTTCGCCCCCTCTTATTTTCCTCTCTGAAACTAAGTGTAAAGCTAGGAAAATAGAGGTGTTGAAAGCTAGCTTGAATTTGTTTGGTGTTTGTGTTGAGGTTAATGGTTTGTCGGGGGGATTGGCATTACTCTGGGACGAAGGATGGGATGTTCAGTTGCTCAGCATGTCGACGAATCATATTGATGCGGTGATTGTGGGACAGGGTGCGGATCTTGATTGGCGTTTTAGGGGCTTTTATGGGGAACCGGATGGGACTCAGTTAATTCGCACATGGAACTTGTTACGTCAGCTTCGGGGGATGTCGGGACTGCCATGGCTATGCGCAGGAGATTACAACGAGATTTTGTGTCAGCAAGATAAGCAAGGGGGTCCGAGTCGTCCGAATTGGCTGATCTGTAACCTTAGAGATACTCTTGTCGATACTGGTCTAAGTTAGATTGATTTTACGGGGCCTCGTTTCACGTGGTGTAATCGTCGCCCAACCCCTTACACGGTTTGGGAGAGACTTGATAGAGCTTGTGCGGATGACCGTTAGCGAGACAGGTTTCCTTTGGCACGGGTGGATCATATTATAATGGTGAGATCGGATCATCACGCCATCCTTGTCCATACGCAGGGGTCGCAACCAAAAACCCAGAAACGGAGACGTTTTATGTTTGAGGCGGCTTGGCTAATGAAAGGTGATTGTCGTGAGGTGATTGAGAGGTGTTGGACTGATTGTAACGGGACGGGATTTAAAACAAAGCTTGATGAGTGCCGTGTGGGGTTGAATCGGTGGAACAGGGTCGACGGGATCGATTTTAAGAAACGCATCGAGGCGCTGCGCAAGGAACTCATTGGCCTTCGTTCAGGGATCATTACGCGGGATACGAAAAGAGAGGAGATGAAAATCAGTAAGATACTTGAAGAGCTGTTGGAGTCGGAGGAAATTTATTGGAAGCAAAGGGCGAAGGTGCAATGGCTTAGGGAAGGGGATAGAAACACTGCCTATTTTCACAGGAGGGCGAACGAACGATGAAAGAAAAATGAGATTAAGGGCCTGCGTGATGAGGGTGGTATTCTACGCACTAGTCCAGGCGAGATTGACCAGTTAGCAACAGAGTATTTTGCTTCTATTTTTCGTGCCAACGCTCCTTCTGACGAAGCCATTGAGGATGTGTTGCAAGCAGTGGACGTGAGAGTCGATCGGGAGATGAATGAAAGCTTGCTCCAGCCTTTCACTGCGGACGAGGTACATGAAGCTATCAAAGATATGTATCCTTTTAAATCTCTGGGGCCTGGTGGATTTTCTGTGATTTTTTATCATAAATGTTGGGATATTGTTGGGGGGGGGGGGAATGTTACTCGGTTTGTTCTCTCTTATCTGAATGATCGGATTCTTGATCCTTGCATTAATTTTACCCATATTGTCCTTATTCCCAAATGTCCTAATCCGGAGCTGATGACTCAGTTTAGACCAATTAGTCTTAGCAATGTTTGTTTTAAGATTGCATCATAAGCTGTGGCTAATAGGTTGAAGCCGTTTCTATCAACTATTATCTCTCCATCTCAATCATCTTTTGTTCATGGACGTCTTATCACTGATAATATTCTCGTGGCCTTTGAGGTTAACCATTGCTTGAAAAAGAAGAGAACCGGGAAGCGATGTCACATGACGCTGAAGCTGGATATGAGCAAGGCCTATGACCGAGTCGAGTGGCCCTTTCTTGAGAAGGTAATGCTTAGACTAGGTTTCGATTCGAGCTTTGTGTCTCTTATTATGCTTGGTGTTCGCTCTGTCTCCTACTCTATTTTACTTAATGGCCGTGAATCGAGTGTTTTTTTCCCCGAAAGGGGCATTAGGCAGGGGGATCCACTTTCCCCCTACCTTTTCTTATTCGTTTCTGAGGTTATTTCAGCTCTTACTAGTAGAGCAGAGGAACGCGCAGCCATTCGAGGGGTTCGGATCAGCCGTGATGCACCGCCCGTATCCCACTTACTTTTTGCAGATGATACTCTCCTCTTTTGCGACGCGGACGTGGCATCAGCGACTTGTATTCGAGATATTTTGGAGCGATTTGAGATGGTCTCGGGGCAGAAACTCAATCTTGAAAAATCAGTGGTGGTCTTCAGTAAGAATACAGATGAGGCAACGAGAGAGGAGGTGGGTCGAATTCTGGGTGTCACGGTGGCGGAAAGACATGAAAAATATCTTGGGATGCCGTTTGTGGTGGGAAAATCCAAGAGGGAGCTGTTCGAATTTATTAGAGAACGAATTTGGAAAAGGGTTCAGGGGTACAAGGGCAAAACTTTATCCGGAGCGGGAAAAGAGGTGTTGATAAAATCCATCTTGCAATCTATCCCTACTTTTATTTTGAGTTGTTTTCGATTGCCGGATTTTTTGATAAAGGAGATGGAGTCGATTATCAGTAACTACTGGTGGGGAAGCGGGGAGCAGAATAAAACCCATTGGGTCGCTTGGGATAAATTGTGTCGAAGAAAGGTGGAGGGTGGACTTGGGTTCCGGGACTTGCGAGCTTTTAATCTTGCGTTACTCTCCAAGCAAGCGTGGCGCATTCTTACAAATCCGGATAGTCTAGTGAGTAGGATTTACAAGGCTAAGTATTTCCCAACCTCGAATTTCTTTGACGCAGAACTGGGAGATGCCCCTTCGTTCTCGTGGCGTTGTATTTGGGAGTCGATTCCTGTGGTGAAGCGAGGGGTGAGATGGCAGGTGGGGGAACGGGGTGGATATCTCCGTGTGGCATGATGAGTGGATACCGCGACCGACTTCCTTTCGACCGATTAGTCTAGTACATCCGGATGAGCCATTCCTCATGGTGCGGGATTTAATCGACGACAATTCGGGGCAGTGGAATGTCGCGCTGTTGCGTGAGTTCTTGTGGGAAGTGGACGTGGAGCTTATTTTATCAATTCCTTTGGGAGATAGTAGTTGTCGGGATAGGCGGATTTGGCATTACGAGAAGAATGGGGGTTTTTCGGTTCGTAGCGCCTACCATCTCATTATGGCGCACGGCTTAGGGAGACGAACGGGAGAACCCACATCAAGCTCTGAACCACATGCATCGTGGAAGAAAATTTGGGGGATTGACTGCGCAAATAAAATAAAGCTTTTTGTTTGGCGGTGTTGCATGGATATCTTACCGACCCGCTGGAAGTTGGAGAGGAGACGAATTTGTATGGAGAAGGCGTGTGTTGTGTGTAGGGAGGGGGAGGAAACCTTGCGACATAGCTTATTTGATTGCCCTTTTGCTCGCCAAGTTTGGGCACTTTCTAACGTACCTATGTCTCTTTGGATTCGGGATAACGAAGGGATGGGAAATTGGCTTGTGCGAATTGTTCAGTCATCACGACCTGAGGTTGTGAGTTTTATGTGCACAATATGTTGGATTATATGGCATAATCGTAACAGTATCCTCGCGGGGGAGTAGGACAAACGGGCAAACGAGTTGGCGAATTTTGCTCAAGCCTTTGCCGCGACGTGGTCGACTACACACGGTATGAAGGGGAGGGACCAGATTATTAGGGAGGCCGCCGTGTGGATTGTTCCGGTTGGCGACGTGGTGAAAGTAAATTTTGATGGAGCGCGGTTCAGTGATGAGGGGGAGGCGGGGTTCGGATTGGTGGCACATGACAGCTAGGGCCAGCTTCTTGATTGGCGCCAACAGCGTTTTGCTTCTTTTATGGATCCGAGTGGGGTTGAGGCTACGACGGCTTTGGGGGCTGTTCATTGTGCTATTTTTAAGGGGTGGCGCGATGTTTTATTTGAAGGGGATTGCTTAGGCATTATCCACGATATTTTGTTTCACACGGGGGAAAAGGTGAATGTGGCGAATATTGTCCGGGAGATTAGGCAAAAACTGCAGGAGCATACGAGGTTCTTTTTTAGATGGATACGGCGAGATGCGAACGCGGTGGCGCACGCCTTTGCAAGGAATGCGGTCGATAATGCCGACGGATTTGAGGCTAATGAGTGATTTATTTTTTTGAGCAATTTTATGCGCAGCTTGTGTAGCACTTTTTTTGATTGTTTGGATTTGGCTTCCTCTTTCTCTTGCTGGAGGAGCTACAGGTTTTTAGCAATAATATTCTGAGTTTCAAAAAAAAAATTATAAGAAGTTAAACTACAGATAATCGACGATTACAACAAAACACCCAATTGAGCTACTACGCTTTAACAGCGATGGAAGTAGAGGGGGTTTTCAAAGGTTCCACTTTTTTAGACTCTTATTCTTTAATTTGGAGTTTTTAAAATTTGATTATTTAGATTTGAAATTGGGTAATTAAGGGTTTAATGCAGTGTTATTAAAATCGGCCGGTCGAACCGGTTCGACCGGGAACCGGCCATTAATCCGGGTCGGTTGACCATTCGGACCGGTTCCTGTTAGGAACCGTTCTGGGCCGGAAAAAATCGGCCCAGAACCGCGACCCGGTGGGCCGGTGAATCGGACCGGCCCAATTCAAATGTAAAAAAAAAATAAAAAAAAAAATAACAGCAATAGAATAAAAACAACCTGAGGCCTTAATTGCAATTTGAGCCAAAAGCCCCAAACCATTCTCAATCACTTTCTCACGCTTCAGTAGGTCTGGTAAACAAAAACATTCAAATAAAGTTAAAATTAAACCCTAAATAAATAGTATAATTTTCAACCACAGTCGCCGCCGCCGCACGAAGTAAGATATTGTTTTTTATATTCATTATTTTGATGATTTAAGTTAATGATTTTTATTTGTTCTTATTATAACTTATAAATTCTAATTTATCATTCTAAATATCATACACAGTTTTAAATTACATATTATGATTTTCATGCTTGGAATGATATATTTTGGTGAGTGATGATTATTGATTTGATATTGTAAATTTTTGATGTGATTGTGGGAGTAAAGTTGTGTTTATTTAGTATGAATTAGGAGTAGAAAAATTAATTTTTGAAGGTAATATTTGAAATTATGATAATGAATATGTTGTTCTACATCGTATATGTCGGCTGTGAAGGATGTTTGACTACTTGACTACATTGACCGGTCGGATGAGTGGTTCCAACGGTTCGAACCAGTAAAACCAGTAACCAGTGATGTACCGATTCGACGTCCGGTCCGGTTCTGAAAACACTGGTTTAATGGATGCCTTATTAAATTAGAGTCTTGTTTGGTCCTTAAAACCAACCAAACAACCTAATATTATTTGCTTTTTACACAAAGTAGACTGACTCTCTCTCTCTCTCATTCAAGTGGATTAAGTAAGATAAGGTGCAAAGTGCCGGGGGAAGGGAAATAATATCTCTGAATTGTGTACATGGCATTGATATTTACTTGATATCAATCAATCAATCGACCACTCTCCACTTAGACTTTTCTCTCTATCCATGGCAACTTCTATAGCAGCATTACATAACCATCGGTCAGAGCATCTCCTCCCACTTCCCTTCATCACCACACCATTCCAACTCCCTTCAAATTCAAAGAAGAAAAGATTCACCATTTCTTGCAACAACAACAACAACAACTCTTCCAGCTCCAAGAGACCCACCGAACCACCCAAAACCCCATCTTTAGCCGACCAGCTTAAACCCTTATCCACCACTATCCTTTCCGACCAACAACAACAACAACAACTCTTGTCCAAACCTAAATCCACTTGGGTTAACCCCACCAGGCCTAAACCCTCTGTTCTTTCTCTCCAGCGCCATAAACGCTCCTCTTCTTCTTTTGCCTACAACCCCCAAATCAAAGACCTCAGACAATTCGCCCACAAACTCAATGACTGTGACGACGACTCCGACTTCGCCTCCGTCGTCGATGAAATCCCACACACACCCACCAGAGAAAACGTGCTTTTAGTGCTCAACATTTTGAAACCATGGCAAAAATCGCTCCTTTACTTCAATTGGGTCAAATCCCAGAATTTGTTTCCTATGGAAACTATCTTTTACAATGTCACCATGAAGTCTTTAAGGTTTGGCAGGCAGTTCCAGCATCTTGAGAGCCTTGCTTTTGAGATGATTGAAAAGGGGATTGAGCTCGATAACATTACCTACTCCACTATTATCACCTGCGCCAAAAGGTGCAATCTTTTCGATAAGGCAGTCGAGTGGTTCGAGAGGATGTATAAGACTGGGCTCATGCCTGATGAGGTCACTTATTCTGCTGTCTTGGATGTGTATGCCAAATTGGGTAAGGTCGAGGAGGTCATGAGTTTGTACGAGAGAGGGAGAGCCAGTGGGTGGAAACCTGACCCTATTGCTTTTGCTGTTTTGGGAAAGATGTTTGGGGAGGCAGGAGATTATGACGGCATTCGGTATGTTTTGAAAGAAATGGAGTCTCTTGAGGTGCAGCCTAATTTAGTTGTGTACAACACATTGTTGGAAGCATTGGGTAAGGCTGGAAAGCCGGGGTTAGCTAGAAGTTTGTTCGAGGAGATGGTCGATTCAGGGATTGACCCTAATGAAAAGACGTTGACTGCATTGATTAAGATCTATGGAAGGGCTAGGTGGGCTCGAGATGCGTTGGAGCTTTGGGAACGAATGAGGTTGAAAGGATGGCCTGTGGATTTCATATTATACAATACACTGTTGAGCATGTGTGCTGATCTTGGCTTGGTGGAAGAAGCCGAGAGATTGTTTGAAGACATGAAGGGATCAGAGAAACGCAAACCGGATAGTTGGAGCTACACGGCCATGCTCAACATATACGGGAGTGGTGGGAGTGTCGATAAAGCCATGGATTTGTTCAAGGAAATGTCTGAACTAGGCGTGGCCCTTAATGTCATGGGTTGCACTTGTTTGATTCAATGCTTGGGCCGAGCGAAAAAGATCGATGATTTAGTTAGCGTATTTAAAACCTCGGTGGAAGCTGGGGTAAGGCCAGATGATAGATTGTCTGGGTGTTTGCTCTCCGTTGTGTCATATTGCAAGGGTGATGATGTTGATAAAGTCCTTTCTTGTTTAGACCAAGCAAACCCAAAGTTAGTTGCGTTTGTCAAGCTTATATCTAGTGGTGAGAGCATCGGTTTTGATATTGTGAAAGAAAAATTCAAGGACATATTAAGCAACACAGATACTGAAGCCAGGAGGCCTTTCTGTAATTGTTTGATTGATATATGCCGAAGTAGAAATCTTCACGAGAGAGCTCACGAGCTTTTGTATTTGGGAACTGTATATGGATTGTATCCAGGTTTACATACAAAGACTGATGAAGAATGGAGGTTGAACGTTAGGTCGCTGTCCGTTGGTGCAGCTCACACTGCATTTGAAGAATGGATGAGCACTCTGGCGAAAATCGTGCAGCGCCAGGAATCGCTACCTGCACTGTTTTCTGCCAACACGGGGTCGGGTACTCATAAGTTCTCCCAAGGTTTAGGGAGCGCATTTGCATCTCATGTGGAGAAGCTTGCAGTTCCCTTTAGAGAAAGTGAGGATAAGGCTGGTTTCTTTATCGCGACTAGGGAAGATTTGGTGTCGTGGGTGCAGTCAAGAGCTTCAGTTATGGCCACTGTATGAGTGAACTTACCGTAATTGTGATAGAAGAACAACATTTTGTACCTGTAATTGTAGCTTGAGATTGTTATTTAGCATTTTATTTTTTAGAAGCTGCCATACATTGTCTATTAAAGGGTGTGAGAACACAAGAAAGCTGTTTTTCTCCAGATGTAAAACTCAAATATATTTATTAAAGGCGATGAAATTTTCCAAAACGAAGGCTCTATTTTACTTTCTGTTGAATCTGCAGCGTACTAATTGGGGATACATACATCACCACAAACTAGCAACCTTCGTTTCTATTTCAGGCATCATATAGTTCGTATATGGGTAGCCTATCGTTAGTAGGGAAAATCAGCAATATTGTCACCAAACAACGTTAGCTTTTCGCCTAGCTTATGTTTCCATTTGTTTTCGAATTTTTTTTCTCTGTGTTATATGCATGCTAGAATTATGATATGGCAAGAAGTGAAGGAAATAGGAGTAAAACGGCACGGATAATCCTGTCAAACGGTAAAGAACAAAAGAGAAGAGCAAAATATGGTCAATATCCAGTGTTTAAGCTTGATATGGGCTAATGGCAGGTCTAATTACGCGACAAGAAAGCTGTGTTTTCAAACAAATTTGTCCATCAGTAATTAGTATGAATATAAGAAACATATCCTGCATATTTTTCAATGACCGGTAAGGCGGTCAAGCTAACTGCACATGTGGTCCGACCGTTTAGCCACCCTTTCTAAGAGATGAGAATGTTAATAGAAAACATCTCATGTAAAAGCCTCACGACCTGGTGGCCAGCGTAACAATAATGATATTTGTTGATATGCAACAACTAATTTACTAAGATCATCATAGATTATTAACGCGTGCATTCTATTATCGCGAAAATATTCTCCCATGGCACATCCAAAATATGGGGCCAAAAAATGCAAAGGAGCAGGATCCGAAGCAGTGGTTGCTACAAAGAATGGAATACTCTAAAGCATTAGCTTCTAAAAGGATTAGCCCTTGCTAGATTAATGGATGTGTGGATCTGTCAGATGTTGGTGTTAGACTGCTATGTTTTATCTAAATTGTGCATGAGGGACTGCTAACACGACTCATGTATAGTAGACCACACGAATATATTCTTTACTTACTGGTGAGGGAATATCGTCCGAGCCCGTATAGTCGGAGTGTTTGGAGATATTGTTACTCAAGTATTTGTGTTCGGAACGCCAATCTCGAGCTTGAGGAAAGGAGGCACAATATTTTTATTAAGGACTTTGAGTAAAGTGCAAGGGATCGTGTGGATTGCACGAGTTGGAGCTAGAAAAATGTGATAAATTCTAAGTACAAGTGGAGTGTATGACAATGGAGAATATTGCTTCTCTCCTCAGGAGTGAATGGGTGTTGGAATTATGAGCTTGTAGAACGTGAAAAGTGACTTGTCTTCTTTGCTGAAAATGGGGGCTATTTATAGTGTAAGCCCAAGGGTCTTCGGCCAATGGTAGCCAGTCTTTGCCATCGTTGCCGGTGCCCAATGGGAGGCAAGGGTCTTCTGCGCCAATGGTCTTCGGGGATAATCTGCGCTAATGCATGCAGTCCGGTTTGCACCAAGGAATAGTTTGCACCAATAGTGTTTGTTGCTTTTTGTCCCAATGAATGAGTTGGACCAATGGGGGGTGGTCTTTCCTCGTTATTATGGTAGTCATGACGTTGGAAGAGTTGAATCAATAAGGGGTGGTCTTTCCTCGTTATTAGAGTAGTCGTGATGTTGGGAGTGATGATGATGTATAGTGCGTCCTTCGAGGTGAGTCGGAGGTCGTGGTCGATTTAGGGCTGTCTTTGTGGGTCGTTCGTCGTGAAGGAGTCCTAGGGCTGTTCTTCGATCATGGACTGCTGATATGAGATTATGGTGGGTCTTTGACCGTGCCTTGTCTTTACCCGTGTCCTTAATGTTTGTTTTGTGCTCATGTTTCTTCAATTTTGGCTAAGTGTTGGTGGTAGTTCATCGGGCGTCTCGAGGGTCGTCGAAGGCTCCGAGGAAAGTTGTTCTTTGGGCTGGGGGGTTTCATGGGGATAGTTGTGGGTTCCCTGTTTTTAGATAGGCCCTGGGTCATTGGGGGTCGTGTTTAAGCCTTTATGACCACACCGTATTCTCTTAAGAAATGTTGGTCGGATCCAGGGGTACCTTTCTCCGAGTGTTTAGACCGAGTACCCTTGGTGGGTGTTTTCTGGTCGTACTCGGGGGTATCGTCTCCGGAGTCCGGTCTATCTACCTTTATCCAGACGGAGGCGGGTTATGGCCGTTACATACCTTTCCACAAGACCGTGGACAATTTTTTGTAGGGTACCCATTTTTCTGCCCTTCTCCGAGAGTGGGGCAGATTATGCATCATCACTTACTGTTTGATTAGCACCAGAGAAGGGTGAATTGGGTTCCACTCTGCTTGCTTTTCTAAACTATGTACATTGTTATGATTGTTTGACCTAAAAGTCTGGATCATTAAAGAGACAAATAATTTAAAAGGTGCAACTAATACAACGAATCAATCAGGATATTGTTTAAACGCATAATCACTTAAAAAGATTAGACAAGTTTGGAGACGCGAAGATGGTTGGTCTATGAACTACTATGTAATCCAACTTCCAGCTATATACAATCTCTTTAAAGTCACTCTTTTATTGTTATTGCACTCCTTTAATCGACTCTTTATTTTCATCTTTGCATCTTATTTAGAATTTCAAATATTAATCATACTGTCAACAGGATGGAAATTCACCTGCTTAAAGTAGACAATAAATCAATTACTGGAATTACCAGATATATTATTATGCAACCTGCACTCACGATACAGGTATCACACCCCTAGCATCCCTCGGAAGACCCTGAGGATCGACAAACGAGAACAACACTCAAATATCTCCTAGCTACATCAAGCGCCCTCGGAACACATCTCCAAACATCAAATACGGGAGCAAAGTCGTGCCTAATGGTCCCACAGGCGGAATCCGTAACCAAGGCAGATACCTATCGGAATATACATCTGAAGAACTACCGGAACTACCGCAGCATCGGACAAACACTCCGCCACACTCATTCTGCCTCTCCGAGAAGTATGAACTCTCGGAAAGGATGAGTTAAAAGAACTAATCTATTCAAGCCCACTGGAGCTATCGGAGACCAACAGAGTCCCAGAAACTTGACAAAAACACTTCCTTACTATGCACTCCCAACACAAATGCTCTTGGAACTCTACCCCAGTACTTCCTTACTATGCACTCCCAACACAAATGCTCTCGGAACACTACCCCAGTCGACCAACACAAAGGACGGAAATTCACAATCACGTAAGAATTACAGAACGACACTTTCCGGACACTCGGAGAAAGAAAACACTTACCCACGAAGGCTAAAGAACCCCTCGGAGATCAACTCATGAATAAACACCCTCTCGGAGAATATCCTGGACCACTCACTCCAGAATACACCCCTATCGGAGAAACACTGTCACTAAGAGAACACCCAAACTTGGCCCTCGAGTCACAATGAGCCCTTGGAGACAAAGAAGGCAGTCTACCCCTCATCGTGAAGAAGTCCAAAACCCTCGGAAGAAGATAAAATGATACAGTCAGCACTTAAGATAGACGTTATCTTATTGGTTAAATAGACATTGTAACGCGTGTAAAGCACCACTACATGCATAACGACACCTGTAAGCCCATGCATAGCAACACCTGTCCCTAAAAACTCTATATAAGCAAAGGAAGAAGGGAAACAAAAGGAGGTCGGACAATTGTGGAAAACACACGTATAGACTCGGAAATACGCATATCGACTCGGAAAAAGAGTGGATCATAGTGAATAAAAGGAAGGAATGTTCTTGTCATTTTTCTCTCTTTTTAAATAGCGCTTAGTTTTTGAACCACGGGCAAAGGCGTTCCAACCCAAATAAATAATTCAGTTAATTAGGTCGTAATTCCAAACCTGTTAACACATACACTATCCATGGGATGCGATACTTGGGACAAAGTTTATTTCCTAGGTTATAACTTGACCATGCACTTGCAACGTAGCGGTATTAGTTATACTAAGTAACACGACAAGCAATAAGTTTCTGGCACCGATGCCAGAAAGTGACGATAATAATTATAAAGTTAGATTATTGTGCTTATGACATTAAACTTTTGTATGATTTCTCTATTTTCATTGATGAATAACACGGATTGAAGTGACAATCTGAGCCATTTCCCAAGATTTGGGTCCCAACAAATCGTTTGCGGCATGGTTATTAGTCACAGGTGGACGACTCGATAACGATTTTCGGGGAGGCGCGGGTATTCACTCAGTATCTTCAGATCGCAAGGAGTTCTATTTTGCTAGGTCTTAATTTACCAGTCACTAATAATGAGGCATAATACGAGGTGATACTGACATGAATCGTGTGGTGAGAACTCTAAACACAAATCACCTCGAGGTGTTCAAAGATACACAGCTTGTGGCCAACCGTTTTTTTTTTTTTTGGAATATACGAAGCCAGGGAGGAAACTATAATCCCTAAAATGGCCAAGTTAAGGGACCTAGCAGCCGAGTTTTTTGTTTTTCACCTATCTCAGATTCCTTGATTAGAAAATGCAAAGGTCGATGCCATGTTCAAGTTCGTCAGATACTTTTGTGGAAAATCGTGTGGCATTTTTAGCCATGGACAACCTTGCTATTGGGGTTTCAAAATATAGTATAGTGTGGAGCCTATTGAGTTTATTCTCCTAGTTATGGAGTAGCCTAATTGGACAAGTTTCTCGTGCATGGAACGCTTCTGTCAGATGCAAATGCACGACAATGATAAAAATATAGGGCCTACAGATTAACGAGTCACAATAGGGAACTTTACAAAAGATCACTTGAGAGATCACTACTTCGTTGTCTTGATAGAAATTGAAGCCCATATTTCTCTACCTAAAATGTCTTGTTAGGTGGAGGAGGAACTTCTCTTTATTAATCATAATCCAAGACCATTCGCAAGCGATGTAGGATATTTTCTTAACACGCCCCCTCACGTGGGGCCCGATTTTATCTTTGGTGCATCATGTGGGTAGGTCGCAAGCCCACATATGTCTTAGATTTGCTCTGGTACCATGGTAGAAATTGAAGCCCATATTTCTCCACTTACAAGGCCACGCGGAATACGTTATGAAAGAAGTCCATAGTTGGAGTTGCGGTAATCACTTAGGGGGTCGCGCTCTAGCGCAAAAGATCCTTCGACAGGGATATTATTGGCCCACATTACTAAGGGATGCAATTGCATATTTCGAAATCCGTGATCGTTGTTGGTACCACACGAGGTTGATTCATCGCCCATTCTATCCAATGCATCATTTGGGTATCTCTTCTCCATTTGATCAATGGGGAATTGATATAGTTGGTCCATTGTCAATTGGCAAAGGGCCAAAGAAATTCTTACTAGTAGCGGTGGAATATTTCACCAAATGGGTAGAAGTTGAAGAGCTTTCTGACATTAAGAAAAATAACATGATCGACTTTATCCGAAAGAATATTATTTGTAGATTCGGTATACCGCGCGTGTTGGTCTCTGGTAATGGTAAACAATTCCAAGGAAAGGAGATTATTGAATGGTGCAAGGAGCTGAAGATAACACAACACTTTACCTTTGTGGCTTACCCTCAAGCTAACTTGCAGGCCGAGTAGCTCACAAAACCTTAATGGACTACCTTGAAAGGCGCATGTTGGCCACGGGTTGGAGTTGGATCGATGAATTATAGGATATATTATGTGCTTAACGCGTGACCCCACAAACATCAAGGGAGAGTCTCCCTACACATTGATATATGGGTTTGAGGCAGTCATACCAGTTGAGATTGGCATGCCCACACATCGAAGACTATGATCCTTGTTGAAGATTATATACAAATAAATAAATGTCTATCCCCTCTAACAACTTAAACTTTTAGATGAGATGGAAAATCCAATATGGTATTAGAGCCTATGCCAAAGAGGTCGTGGGTTCAAACTCCACGACCACCTAAGTATCAACATGTGTCACGTGACAGGCGTAACAAAAATATTTACAGCCTGCACGTGATGGGGTGTGTTGAAGATTATATATAAATAAATACCTACTCTCTAACGGCTTAATCTTTTAGATGAGATGACAAATTCAATAACCCTAAACACTCCGCCCAAATCCGATAGATGTACTTTGATATGATTGGATCAACCAGAGATCAACGTACCAAAGACTATTAGGTTTTAAGGCAGCAATGGCTAAGGCATTCGGCAAGAAAGTATGTATATGAAACTTTCAGGTGGGAGATCTAGTTCTGAAGAGTGTGAAAGCCATCTCATGTTAGAGTTGGACCTTTAACACAGTAGGGACCCTCTCATTTCGGCTATAGCGTTCAACATCTTTGACTATTCCATAGTCAGATGATACGAACGACTTGATTCCCACTGTTGGGATACGTAGGGAGCTAAAAAAGAATTATGGCACAATCTCACCTATCTAATATCTAATATCTTACTTTAAAATTGCTAGAGGCACTAACTATCAAACTTTCTTTCTCCACTGTAATTTCGACAAACATCAAATTCGGGCAGTAACTCGGTCATTCGTCCGATATGGCTAAGAGGCAAGCCAAACCCAACACGACATTTCTACCTTTTACCTGCCAATGGCTCGAGTGTTCACATCTATATTGTTATGCTAGATTTGACTACCTTACGAATGGTACGAAGTGTCCACAATGCTCTGTCTAAAATGGCACGACAAACTATATCCAAAGCAGTAATAGGTCGTCAAATGCACAAAATAAACATACCCAAAGTGGTACCCAAGACTTCTACCCAAAAATGGTACGAAAAAGTCGGACGTATAATGTTCCTCCAAAATAGGGGTGACCACATCATGCCTAATGGCGTCAGGCAGCAAAAAGCCTACACTAAACACCACCACCACTCATTATGATCTTAAAATCAAAATAAAGAAGTTTAACTAAATACACCCATATGGGTTTGGTACAATTTCTTCTGGGTAACACGTAACCGATACAAAATATACTAAGTACACTAACGAGCTAATCTAGAGCTTATGCGGGATCTCTAAGACCAACTTTGTCAAGAACACTAACGAGTTGGCGAGATGATATGTCGAATATCTGAAAGACGTCAAGCTTCTGGGATATGTCAAATTTACATAATGCGTCGAGTATTCTTGGATATGTTTAGGATTTTTATTATAGGTCGAGTATATTTTCTTGGCGTAAGAGGTGGTGGAGGTAGAATATAATACACGACTTACCTTGGGTTATCGAGTCCGAGTATTTATAGGTCTCAAAGTGCGGGACCACACACCGCACTTTGCGAACATGTAAAATTTGTCTCATACATCGATGTATCTCACGAATGGCTTGGCTTTGCCCGCTGATTGGGGTTGGCTCAGTCCCAATCTTATCTGGACCGACTATATAACTCTGTATCACATATAATGACTGAAAACTGGCAATCATTCAAAAGCAACAGAACAAAGGTACTTAATCTAAAAGCCATATTTTGACCATGAACATTTTCAGGATGCTGCTAATAAGTAATAACCAACAAATAACAAGTGATTTTCCTTGTGTGGATCCTATTGCAATGGAAACTTGATGAGTCGATCCCCTACACGTCTTTCTTTTACTACTATATTTTCCAAATGAAAGGCAATACGGGACATACACGTATCCTATTTAACTCTTTAGTAGTAAGGGCATGCGAAAAAAAATGTGTAACGGTCATTGTTGATTGGGAATGAATGCTTAACTTTGAGGTTAAAGAAAAACCTTCCATTTCTATTAGATAAGACGATGCTTGCAATAGAATAACTTCGTAGAGGATAAGCCCGGTGGCATCAAAGCTTCCGAAAATAAAGTAAATAGTTCATTGCCTCCTCATCCTCATTACCAAACACGACCCGATCTCTCAGAAGAAAGAGCAAAACCGACCACAAACACTCAACGTTGTAAGACCAAGGGGTAGAAAGGATCATCCTACCCTGGATCATGATAATCATCGTCGAAGTCCGCGAGTAATTGCACATCAAGTCCCAATTCAATGTTAATCATAATAAGTACCATCTCATACCTAACCGATAGTCAAAATTTGTCCAACGGGTAACCTCATGCCAAATACCACATCATTTAAATCTCTTCTAAGCCCAATATAGGAGAAAGTGGGCGATCGCAATAACTTTGTGTTCACCTAACCTTGTACTTTGGAAATTCGAGGTACCTAACCCACTACTCTAGAACTTTATTATGCAATTCAGTCTCCTCAAAGGTCTTCTTATAAGAATCCCTCTCTTTTCTCACCATATCGCTTGCATGCTGAATACAACTCAACTCATCCTTTGCAGCCTCCAAAGCTTTTCACTTCTCCTGAGCCTCACCAAGAGATATGTTCTCAAGCATCTTCTCAATAATCATGATTTTGTTGCACCTTTAACAACACATGTGATCCTGACAAATGGCGTGAAAAGCATTTATACATGCAATTTACCAAATATGTATCAACAATATATATAAAAACCAAATCCGTACCAAATATGTATCAACAATATATATAAAAACCAAATCCGATAACTGTAGAGAATTTAGAACTCTTACCACAACAAAGGACATTCGAGCTACACACGACAAATTCTTTCTTCATATACTTTGAAGAAAAGCTTTGGGGTCGAGTAAATACCACATTTTCTTAAACTTGCCACGAAATCCTCCCCTCTTGGAGTATAACCGCTCAGCTTCAGGGTCAACGTTTCAGCCTCATTATCATTCAAGAAATTATGGTTTGCGTGGCTTTCGAGAGGAACTGGTCACGGATTTCTTTCAGCTCGTCTCCATTGTGGGATGGGTAAGGGGACCTCAGTTAATGTTTCTCCTCCAAAAGGATTTGGAACCCTGGTCGATGATCTTTCTCCAGATGGGAGAGGAAGATTAGCGATTGCCCTCCGAACAGATGAATTTCCTCCATTGCTC
The DNA here is from genome assembly GCA_948329865.1 of Linaria vulgaris. Taxonomy (NCBI): domain Eukaryota; kingdom Viridiplantae; phylum Streptophyta; class Magnoliopsida; order Lamiales; family Plantaginaceae; genus Linaria; species Linaria vulgaris. Next base: position 52,068,265 of record OX415249.1, on the reverse strand, counting down.
ACGACCCCTCGAGAAATTATAGCATGGCTCTTTATGAGGACGTAATGCATTGGTTTTCTTCTAGTTAGCAAGGTCCTCGGCTATACGACAGCCAAAAGCACTTGCATTCGTTAGTCGGCACAACTCGGGAGCACAACCGAGCATAATTGTTCCACCAGATGTTGAAGGCCACAACACCAAGTTACGATTCTCAAAGTTTCCTTGCTCGTAAGTACAAACGAGAGGCACCAAAACATTTTGTCGATATTCCCTAAACCACCTTAGTTGTTCGTGGTGGTGAATTCTCGACAGGAACCTCCTGAACCCCGGTTTCCATACCAGTAGTGGATCTTTCATCTCTCAGTACATTCTTCTAGATTCGAAGTCGTCGTGTTTCGAGGTGATACCATGGCATTTCTACGTGCAATTTTCTAGACCCGGGTCATTACCTATAAAAATAAAAACCCGATGTAATTTTTCTTAACAAATATTTTGAGGAAATACATCGAGTAAACCACGCCAAAAATACGAATTCGACCTACGAAGGAAATTCAAGATGAGGAAAATTTGACGTAATAGCTAAAAATTGCAAAAACTCCCTCCCCCAATATAATAATGCAAGTGGGGACCATCATATATGTAGACAATCAATAACCTTGTTCTGCGTGTCTAGTCATTAATGGGAATACGTTGAGTCTAAAAATTTGATGTATTTTTCAAAGATTGCTTACATCGAGCAAGGAAATTCGATGCATTTGTCAAACTACATCTTTTCATAGCTACCACGTTTCCTCTACATACCCTGGAGGGGTGGGGGGGGGGGGGGGGGAGGAGGGGATACACACGTACAAGCAAAGGAAACAATCCACATAAGTCCATCTAATACATTAAAATTTAAATAACAATTTCTAAGACAACGACTTTCAAATTGGGGACGACAAGATTGGGCGTGGGCCGACCCAATTAGCTGATTAGACTAGTCCAACTATGGAATACATCAAGTATTTGTGCTCAATGTATCCGACAATTATACATCAACTATATTTGCTTGATGTGTGGCATAAATTCGACGTGCTCGAGAAATGCGACGCATGATCTCGCATTACGACACCTATAAATATCTCGAACTTGGTATTCAAGGTAAGACATGTATTGCAGCGTAGTCTCCTCTCAGCTTACATCGAACAAGTATACTCGACCAATCTGGCCGATATTCGACGTTTCCTAGAATACTCAACGTATTACCAAAGTTCGACCTATTGCATTGTATCTCCATTTTATTGGTGTGTTCCGGACAAAAATGATCTTAGAGTTCCCTCGTAAATTCTAAATTAGAATAGTTAGTGTACATATTTCATTTTGTGTCGCTTACGTGTAAGCGACCTAGATGAATTAGTACCAAACCATAAGTCATTATTTTACTCGTGAAAAAGAAAAGTTACATAATCAAAGTTTGAGCGAATAGCCACATAGACGTCCTCGCCTGGGAACTTCTGGTGTGCATCAGGGGGCACAACTCCCCCCACTCACAGAGAGATGGACTCCACACACATGGGCCCCACCTCTCTGTGAGTGGAGGGAGTTGTGCCCCTTGATGCATATCAGAAATTCCTTCCTCGCCCTATGATTTTTCTAATCTAAACTATTATAAATAACCCTCCCCCCCCCCCCCCCACCCCACCTTTTTTTTGTTGTTGTTGTAATTGGATAATAGGTTGTCTATTTTATCTAATTCCACTATGATGAAGTGTCTCAATAGTAATTAATCCTTTAAAAACGTTGTTAAGTGCCCCTATTTCTGGATAGCACGGAGTTTAGGGCGCTTGGTGCAAATTTGAGGTCTGAGGTGTACGCAAATTCAGATTACCTGCCTTCCCTTCTCTGCTGCCGCTATTTCCATTATCTTCAACAGCTCTCTCTCTCTCTCTCTCAAAAGTAGTTAGCTTTTCTTGTTATTATACTTAAAAGTGTTTGAGTCATTGTACTGCAGCAGGTTGTGTTCTTCTTTCTGTTTGATAAAATGCGAGACTTGATTTAGTGTCTACTTTTAACATTTCTGTGTCTTTCTATACCTGATTATTTCACGCATTAGATACCATAACTGCCATGAGTTGATTGAATAAATAAATAAAAATGTCTTCTTTAGCTGCAACCAGGGTGCTCCTCCTTGTTGGTGATACTTTATCAATGAAAAACCTTTCTGGGTTTTCTCGTGTAGCTCCGTTATACAGCACCGTGCGCCTCTTTAGTAACGATAGCAAGCCTCTGACTCTCGCGACCCTTGGTTTCAAGAGTGGGGTTAAGACAAGTAAAGGAAATGAGAAAAATAAGCTTACACAAGGGATTTCCACCATTGAAGTCCCCAAAAGAAGAGAAAAGAAAGTTACTCACAATGTGGTTAAGAAGAAAGAAAGAGTTGATATAGAAGCACTGGCTCCTTTTGCAGCTGAATCTTTCTCGGAGCTTGGCCTTCCTCCTTTTTTAGTTGAGAGGTTAGATAAGGAAGGCTTTAAGGTTCCCACCGATGTCCAGGCTGCTGCTATTCCCGCAATTCTTAAGAATCATGATGTTGTGGTTCAGTCCTACACAGGGTCAGGTAAAACACTGGCATATCTTCTGCCTATACTTTCTCAAGTCTGGACTCTTAAGAAGGAAAATGAATCTAAGAACAAAGTGGATGTGGAAGCAGTCATTGTCGCTCCATCGAGGGAGCTTGGCATGCAGATTGTCAGGGAAGTTGAGAAACTACTTGGCCCTGAGGATAAGAGATTGGTGCAACAACTTGTTGGAGGTGCAAACAAGTCGAGACAGGAAGAGGCACTTAAGAAGAACAAGCCGATCATCGTTGTTGGGACGCCTGGAAGGATTGCAGAAATAAGTGGAACAGGGAAACTTCATACTCATAACTGCCGATTCTTGGTTCTTGATGAGGTGGATGAACTCCTTGCATTTAATTTTAGGGAAGATATACATCGTATAATTGAGCATGTTGGTAGGAGGTCAGGCGCTGGTCAAACTTCTAAGGATGGTTCTACAGCTAGGCGTGCTGCTAGACAGACTATAATGGTCTCTGCAACCGTTCCATTTTCAGTGATTCGAGCGGCCAGAAGTTGGGGATGTGATCCACTTCTTGTACAAGCCAAAAGCATTGTCGCACTTGAATCTGCGCCTACTCCTGCCCCTATTAAGCTGTCAGGAACACCTCCTGATTCTGCTTCAACCACAGACATACAGACCCCGTCTCCAGTTCACAGCCTACCACCTTCTCTTGAACATTATTACACAGTTTCGAGGATACAACACAAGGTAGACACATTAAGACGATGCATACATGCACTTGAGGCGAAATCTGTGATTGCTTTTATGAACCACACCAAACAGCTGAAAGATGCAGTGTTCAAGTTAGAGGCTCGTGGGATGAAAGCGGCAGAGCTACATGGAGATCTCAACAAGCTAACGAGATCAACCATCCTAAAAAGGTTCAGGAAAGGGGATGTAAGGGTGTTGTTGACCAATGAACTTTCTGCTAGAGGATTGGATGTACCAGAATGTGATCTTGTAGTTAATCTGGGATTGCCAACCGATGCAACTCATTATGCTCATCGAGCAGGGCGAACAGGGCGTCTTGGAAGAAGAGGTACTGTGGTCACTATATGTGAGGAACCTGAAGTCTTTGTTGTGAAGAAAATTCAGAAGCAGCTTGGGGTTGTCGTCCGGTCTTGTGAGTTCACAGAGGGAAAATTTGTCGTTGCTGGAGATGAAGATGCAAAAGATGGCACAAGGTAATTCAGTCATTTATATTACTGAAATCTTGATGTGGGAAGCTTTTGAGCCCTTTCTGAACTTGACCATCGACTTCAATTTGATTAATTTTCCTGCGGTGCATTTGAGATTTCCTCATTAGATATAGCCCATAGTAGTGGTAATGAGTGCAATCCGCGATGTTCTAAGGTTGTGTATTTGGCTCTGGAAAAGCCTAATACTGGTTTAAATAACTGCACGTTTACACCAAGTTTGAGGTTTTAACTTAGCTAGACGATTGATTGTGTTAGCAAATTAAGCTATTTCAAGGTATGTTGGAGGCTTGTGCTACGCCAATCGAGGCTTTAGTTTGCAGATAAATATTACCAAGTTCACTATAATATACGAGCATCGCAATGCATGAAACCATGTTATAGTTGACAGATAATATAGACACTTATGAAATAATATCCAGACTGAGTATATCATATGTAAACAGTTAGTTGTCTTTCCATTTTACATTTCCCAGCATTTCCTAGGGTGGGTAGAAGAAGTAATCCTTAGTTCTCTATGTTTAACAGTCCATTTCAAAAATCAGTCTGTACTGCAGTATTCAGGGTTCAGTCATTTGTTAATCCATTATGATGCAACACTTTCAGATTTACTTTGAATAGGGGTGGTGTGATTTATCTAGATGGCCAACTTTTTGAGCATAAATTAATGTAAAAGGACTAATTTTAGGCTTGGTCTAAATTCATACAAATTCCACAGAAGCTTTTGCTTTTGAAAAAGAACAAAACAAAGTTTAACTCTTTAGGAAAATTTTCGCTATTCAAGACGAGCATGTCTAACCCAATTTAAGATGCTCATCCTGATTGGCTCGCAGACTCTATTACCTCACTCCAATTTCTCTTGCTCTTATGTTATTGTTCACCAGTCCACGAGTATACATACCGCAGTGTTACAAGGAAAACTTTTAGTTGATTCTCCCACTAGATATTTATGTACACTGCAGTATTTATGTCTAAAATTTTAGAACTTAATAAGTAATAATGGTTAATATAAGTTAGTTAAATTTTTTAACAGTTAAGTCGTGCAATTTGGCAGACCAAGCAAATAATTGGGAACGAACAAAATCATTGAGGGTTTCGCATGACTATTAAGGTTGTTTTTTTAATACATTAGCCGGAGCAATATAAAATGCTGCACCAACCTTTCTGGAATTCGATAATTGAGGTGATACGAAAAGTTCAATATCTGTGTCATGTTTTATATAGGGCAAATGACATGTTTTATTTAAGGATTGCCTTTTTCATGTCACCATTTACTTGTTCCTGTCCACATGAGTATGAAGAATGAAGACACAGGACTGAGGAACTTTTAGTCTCTGTCCTTCACTTGACATATTCCCTTGGTATTGCTTGATCTTGAGGCTCAAAATTTGTGACCTTGACTTGAATATACTACGTTCATGACAAACTTCTACCAAAATATTTCGAAATACAAGTTATGAAACAAAAATTTAATTTGACGAGGACATGATAAGATATTGCCTCCTTTATTCATCTTTTAGATGTTGGAATTCTTACATAGTTTCTTACTCTAGTAACCAGTATTTGGATAAGTTTTTGAATGAATATTCACATTTTGGGGTGCTTATGTGTGTAAACTGTAGAAAAAGTGAAAAGGAACAGAAAAACTATAAATCTATAATGTAACATTGTTCAAGTAAAAATTGCAGTTAAAATTGTTTGTTGTATGAACATGTGACAGAAATTGAAGCCCATATTTCTCCATTTAAAAGGCCTTATTATTAAGTGGATTCTTTTTGATTAAGCATAATTCAAGACCATACCCAAGTGATGTGGGATATCTTTCTTAACAAACATGCTTTTCCCCAACTGTCTTAAATTTCATATGAAGTCCAACCCCATCACATCCTTGATCCCATACTATGTTCTTGTATAAATAGTTTGAGTCGGTGCTTCTTGCTTATTTTTTGAAACAAAGCACTATAGTGATTTCTTTGACAGTTTTCAGAGGGTTAAAGAAATCTCTAGCAATTCGTCTTCGTTCTATTCCCAAGAACCATTAGTCACTATATGATCCTCTTATAGAACTTGTAGCCTGATAGTAGTGCATTAGCTGCAAAAATCGTGAATGTAGTAAATGACATGCTGATGGAGACTTTAGAGGCTTTCCAGAGAAAAGTTCCCCTTTTCAATCTGTTGGATGGCTGGTACAGCTATGGAAGACGCTGAACAAGGAGGTATCCTGCCAACTGTTAAAGAATGATAAATTAACTTACTTTCATAAAGTCAAATCAGACAAAAATCATTAGCATTTGGTCATAGCTGTCCGTGGTCTCTGTCGATGCGAATGGGTCAAATCTGCAATGTAGTGGCTGCTACTTTTGTAGTCATCGATTATCCTTTTGTATGTACTCTTGAATTTGGTGCTGTTTGGTTGGTTCTATTGAGGGTTGAAAGGTCTGATTTGTAGACCCCAACTGTGTTTTTGAGATTGACCTAAATGTGTTAAAACCTTGACAGAGTATCACATGATCTCAAAGAAGGTGCAAAATTAAATGATGGTACTGCTGTGAGGTTAATCCCTTAGTTGGTTGTATTTGCACTACAAATGAATTTTGGCTTCTGAAAAATGTTTATTTTCTTCTATCTTGATGGTAAGAGTTGCTTCTGGAACCAAATTCAAGGAAAAGGTTGTAACCGCCTTTGTTTATTTGTAAAAGTATGCTAGGGAAATTGAAGGCTATATCCAGTATGCAAAGATTTCTGAAGCAGCTCAATCTTACATCGGATTTTATATTTCCTTCTCTGGAAGTATAATGTATTACATTGCTGTCATTTATCCAACTAGTGCTGTTTGAACTTGGTTCTGTTGTGAGTCATTCAATCTGCTGGAGCATGTTATGTAATGCTTATGTGATTTCATTGCTGCTTTGTACAATTGAACTAGTTGGATGACAGCAGCCGTATCACTTATGATATGAGCGTGCACTTTCTAATTTTCAATCCTTTCTCTTTTTGCTGGCTGTAATTGTCTCTATGTAATTTCCAGGCATGCAACTAGTGTGGCACAATCATGAAGTCATAGAGATGAATGGAAATACAGTTCTGGGAGAGCATACTTACGTGATCGAGAATGAAGCTGATGCAATCAGATATCAAGTCTGAGATCAAAATCCCTCTGTGAACAATGTCAAAGACGCCTTAAAAGAGCTAATAGGTTGCATAAACAAATACCAATACATTCACAGTAAAGCAGTACCTGTGAATATTTAATGGCAAATTTTTTTTTGTTTGCGACGACAGATAATCTTTTATGTATTCTGTTTCATTCTCAAATCATTTTATCGTATCCTACTGGACCTTTTTCAGTTGCTACCATAGATTGATGATCTTGGCCTGTTGTTTTGATTAATGTGTCATTGTCAGATGTTTAACTTCTGAAGTTTGGCTTAATTAGTAACACCTCTCGTATGATTTGAGTAATTATAGAGTAGACCTTTAAATGTGAGTAACAGTAGACCACAAGGTTTGAACAATTTCAGACACCATCAAATTTAAAACCTATTTCAGGTATATTATCTGGTTTATCATGTGTTTAAACCTTTAAGCGCATCTGTTCAGTTATTCAAACATGGTTCTGCAAACAGACCAAATGAAGGGTGTCTATGTAAATAATCCATTAAAGAATACGAAACGTAATGCATACAGCAATCCGGGGTGATCGAAGAAACTAGTGTGGTTTTTTAGGAACTTGTTAGTTGTTGGTGATAGGCAGCCAGTGAGGCGAAGGATGTGACTAGTGGGTTCTAATTTCTATCATATTTTACAAGAACTACTACTTTTTCTCTCTCCATGAATTAGTAATTTTGGTTAATTTCCGATCAAGCCAAGTTAAAAGGCTTTGGTTTGTTTAGCCATTCAAATGAACATTTCCTGTTGAAGGACTGTCCATTTTACAACAGAATATTCACGACTTAGAGTACTTGAAGTTAAAAGGCTTTGGTTTGTTTAGCCATTCTAATGCCTCTTGGTTTTGCAACTAATGTGATAGGAGCTTTGACCAAAACAAAAATGCATGAACCATGGTAGTCACGGCCAAAAAATGCAGCAAAAGCGAATCCATCAAGAAAATAAGAGTTTATATTAAATTTGAGATATCTAAGGGTGGTGAAACCAGTGTTTTTTTGCTACTCGAAGAGAATTTATCTTCGAGCTTAAATATGATCATTTGTGTTTCTTTGACACATATCAATCATGGCCCGAGGAGAGTTGTTATTAGTGATGGCATTTCTGTTTTTTCAAAGAATTTCAATAACATTAAATAAAATAGGTAAGAAAAACTTTCCTGGTAGATACAGATGCAAGAAGGGTTTCCTTCTTAGTGTAACATAGCAAGCTAATTCTTAAAATTAAGATTCTGAACATGATCAACTCTGAGAACACCAACGAGAAGTGGCATGGGCTTATTTGGTTGGCCCAAAAAAAGCCCAACAAGAAATATCTCGAAACTATGTTTTGAGACAAAGTTACAAATATCTCAACTGACCATTATTTCGACACATTTCGAAAAATTCGGAAAGTGGTCCCGCATCCAGAGAACAAATACCTCGATTTCGATAATTACGATGTGGCATTAACCACTCCTTCACTCCACAACTCTTCCACAACTCTTCTATCAAGAGTATTCATTTGAGAGACATTTCGACATCTCTAGCCTTTCGACTTATCCAACATTTCGACTGCGCAGAACTTTCGATTCATCTAGGATTTCGAGACAGAATTTCTTTCGAGACGGCCCGTTTTCTACAAGACAACTTTCGACATATTATCAGTTAGTTAGCTGTTAAAAAATACATCTTTTGTACCTTATGTGTATTTGGTGTGTTTTGGGAAAAAAGAAAGTTAGTCTAATATCATTTAAATTAGCATAGTTTCGTGTATTTCCGGTTCAATTGTACCATTATTTATTATCATGTGATCCAGACGAATAATTATTGAATCAAAAAGCAACTTTTTTTTTTAAAACAGGGTGTTGGAGAGACAAGAATTCAATGTTTCTTTCCCTTAATTGCAAAACGGACAACTCATATCATTGCTCCCAAAAGAAATTTTAGGTAAGCGTTTTATGACAAAAAAAAGACAAAAAAAACCAATAAATCTTGAGTTAGAAGGAGTTCAAAAGCCGTGGAGGCACATCTCGACGCGGCATGCACAAAAATATTGGCAGCACGTTGGGCAGTTCGGGTGGCGTTGCATTTCAGGTGGAAGGAGGTGGGGTTTGAAGGGAATTGCTTGAATGTCATACATGATATTACACGAACACGGGTTGAGGAGGAGTCTTGCATTAATAATGTGATGGACATTAGGCGGGCTTGTAAAAGCTTATATGAATTCACGTTTGCTTGTGTATGCCGGGACGCGAATACAAATGCTCATGAGCTGGCGAGAAATGTAATAGTTGACACTGTATGGCCACTATCTCTTATGGGAGATATTGAAGTTCTTTAATTTCTTTTGGTTTGGTCGAGTTGAGCGTTTGCTTTTTTGTAAGACATTGGTTTTGACCCGTTTGATTAATGTAATCCTCTTTTGAGTTAAAAAAAAAAAACTTGAGAAGATTTTACGAATTACTTGTATATTCTAATATCAAACAAAAGAGATCCTTAGCCAAAAGAGGATGATTATGATATGTATAGAGTTTTCATTTTGCTTTTGTAATAACTTTCTTGGGTAGATTATCTACCTCCCCTCAGATTTGTCTCATTGGCAAACACCCCCTTGAGGTTTGACAATTTGGTAAGCACCTCATTTTGTTAGTTGACCATCAGTCAACTCTTAAAGATAAAGGCAAAAAGGTAATTTTATATTATAATATTTTTTACATAAAAGCACAAATTGCAAAATAACTAGTAATTTGTAATTTAGCATCATGTTTGTTTCTTTCTCATGTTGTGCATTATTATTATTATTATTATTATTATTATTATTATTATTATTATTATTATTATGGTTTTATACACATGTTTAATGATCATTAGTAGTTTATTGATATTTTAATTGTTACTAGATTATTGATGATATTATTGGATGCTAGTATTTTTATTTTATTTGATCACTCGTTTGAGACGAACATATAACTTAAAAAATACAATGTGTCATATGATAAGACATCCAAATTTTTTTTCATAGATAAAAAATGCTCATTGATATAAGAAAGAACAAATGATTTAAAATTAATAAAAAGAATACCAAAAATGACAATGTTAAATTATTTTATTGTCCTTGCTTTTAACAGTAGATAGACTAGTAGATAGACTAGATAGATAGTCAACTAATAGAAATGAGTGTTTACCAAAGTGTCAAACCTCAGGGAATGGTCAACTAATAGAAATGGGTGTTTACCAAAGTGGCAAACCTCATGGAGTGTTTGTTTGAAGGTGAAATAAGAATATCCCAACATTCTTTTTTAATGAGATAAGACGGATGACGTTGCCCCAAATCCATGAGGTTGAGGGAGAGGCTTTAGTAGTAGTCACCAAGTCACCTTTTCAAGACTATTCATGAGTTTCTTTTCTTTATTTTGTTGTTTAGTTTAATTTGAGGGTGATTTTAGATTATTTTCAGGATAAAGTTTTTTGGAGTATTTATTGGAAAATACTTTTTCTACGTTTCTTGTTATGTCTATCTTTTAATTGCCCAATATTATTTTGACAGTTTTTTTTTGGATTAAATAGACTATAAAGCTACAAAATTTAATTCATTTAGTAACCACAAACTAAATTCTTATTTTTTACACACATTAAGTTAATTTAAAATTATTTATTTACTATCAATGGGTTACAAAGTCTGAAAATTATACTTTTGGGATAAAAAGTGTCTAGACAAATATTTGGTGGGTGGAGAATAATAAGTTAAATACCAATTTTAGAAATTGAAGTTGAAACCAAAAGTGATCAGATATTTTAAAAACCGGAACTGGATTTGATTTTATTATTTTTAAGAGACTAGATGTGATGAAAGATCAATCCTCTGGGGGTCAAAAGTGAAACTTCGCTTTGAATAGTAAGCTAAGTGACCTCTTTTATATCATCGAGTTGTAGCGACGCCAATATCATGCTGCAGTCTAATCATATCTAATTTCAACAATAATCAAGTACAATTGTAAATGTAATCGACAAATCAAGTAGAGTTCTTTTATTGTTTATGATATGAAAAGCGTGAATATTCTGAATCTGCAAATATTAACATTTTTCAAATGCTTGTAGTTGGAGATTGAAGCGTGCCTAATCCTGCTAAACTAATTTTAGAGCATTTATTAGGTGAAAGAAGTACAAAAATCTATTTTATATGTAAAGGAAAATTTACATCCAGTTCATGATGGACCAATTTCTCTACTTGCAATATCAATTTAAAATGTGGGATGACTTGATAAGACCTATTCAGAATTTGTACTCAATGTGGGAAGTGGAAAAGAAGTCCAATGAAATATGGAGTGTGCAAGTTCGATATGCGTCAGAGAAAGATATGGAGTTCAATTATTTGATGAGGTATATTTATTAACTGAACAAAAACATCCAAAGGTACACTGACATAGCTGCTATATCCAAGCCTTTGCAGAAAAAAGCAGAAACCATTCCAACAACTGCTGATTGTAGTAGTATTGCAAAAGTGCAAACAACACCATGCATGTGTCTTTGTTACTTGAGGCTTGGCTTCGGCTGATATCCCCATGGATTCTGGCTTGCCCATTTCCACTGATCCCTGCACATTTCATCAATCCCATATTTCGCCCTGATTTACAACACCACACACATAAATATTAACTCAATGCCAATCCCAAATGACCAATCAAAGGAGAACTCTGTCATTAAATCAAAGGAGAACTCTGACCAAACTATCCATCAAATGTTATGAATACTTACTTCCAACCAAGCTCCTTCGCAGCCTTGTCTGTTGATGCATAAACTGCAGTGGCATCTCCCGGCCTTCTTGGACACAGTTTAATGGGGATTTTCTGAAGAAAAACCAAACAGAGACAAAAACTTCAGAAAGCTATGCCTAGATGTGTAGAATATTGCATTCCAGTCCCATAATATGTATTAGAAAGCAGTGGACAGTAGGAGGAAAACTAAGCTGCTACCTTGCCCGATGCCCTTTCAAATGCAGCAACCATTTCAAGGACAGAAGTGCCTCGCCCAGTCCCCAAGTTGAAAGCAACACAACCTGAAATGTAATGGATATAGATACATCGGTTGATGTTTTCTCAATCGTACAATTAACCAACTAAGACTTTAATCCCAAGTAGAAGGGCTCTTATCAGAAAGAACTGGCAATCACCTATATCCTTGCTTTCAAGAAGCTTCTCCAGTGCAACTACATGGCCATCTGCCAAATCCGTTACATGGATGTAATCCCGGATCTGTTAAGAACAAATTGCCTATCAATCATGCTACTGATGAGAATTTGTACTTACTTTCGCAGTCGTATATATATATGAGTCAAGAATCCACTCTCAGAGGCAAAATTGCAGAAGTCAAAAGGGATAATTTAATAATATACAACCGGAGAAATAAGCAGCAGTTTTATGGAACAAGCCCACATACCGCACTACTATCGGGTGTGGGATAATCATGACCGTACACGTTTAGCTCGGGCAGTCTACCAACTGCTACTTGTGTTATATATGGCATGAGATTGTTGGGAATTCCTTTAGGATCTTCTCCAATCATCCCACTTTCATGAGCCCCAACAGGGTTGAAATATCTGAGCAAAATGATTCTCCAATCTTGGTCGGCTTTCTGGATATCTCGAGCGATTTCTTCAAGAAACAGCTAGTTACATGAAATGAAAAAACATTAAGAAAAGCATTGAAAAGTATATATATATATATATATAGGCCAAGCATCATTTCCTTCAGGAGAAAATAGAATAATCCAATTATGCATATGGCACGGACCTTTGTGCGGCCATATGGATTCATAGCCTTCAATTCGGTATCTTCTACACAAGGGATTTTACTCATATCAGGTTGACCATATACCGTAGCAGAGGAGGAGAAAACCAACTGCAGAGCAGGAGCATCAGAAACAAAAAAAGAAATACAGATGTCAAGAGTAAACTAACTAAAGATGATGAAAAACATACAGGTAAGAGTAACACATATTTGTTAGCACACACAGATGCATGCATATGATTATGAGTAATGAGTAGGTAGGTGTAGGTGGCAAGAGAGGACACAGACCTTCTTACAGTTATATTTAGCCATGACTTTGTATAAAGTAATGGAGCCAAGGAGATTATTGTCAAAATATCTCATGGGATGAGCAACACTTTCACCAACAGCTTTAAGGCCAGCAAAATGGATAACTGCACCAAACCTAATATAACACAACAAATCATGATAATCGTAATCGAAATCGAAATCGAAATCGAAACACAACAACACAACACAACACAAGTACACAACATACTTGGTCTTCGAAAATAAAGTCTCCAAGTCGTGCTCGTTTCTGATATCCCCCTAAAAGTGTCACAAAAAAAACAACAAAATTCAAAACCTAATAATTGGAAGAAAGAAAGAAAGCATGAATGAAGAGATGAAAAGTACCAAATGGAATTGGAGATTTTGGGAGAGTTGGTTGCCGAGCAAGTTACGGAGCCTATGAACAGCCTCTTCAACGGCATTATCAAGGTTGTCGATTATTGAGACCTTAAAGCCATGCTTCAACAGCTCAACCACTGTGTGTGTACCTATGAATCCAGCACCACCTGTCACCAATATCCTACTCTCTTCTTCCTTATTATTATTATTAACAACCCCCATTTTATTCTTCCTTTCTTTCTCTCTATTTTTATTTATTGAAATGAAAGAAACAAATGATCATCGGGATAATGTTCATTTATTATATAGTGAAGTGATCTTCCCTTGCTTGAAAGCAGTATGTATAGAGAGAGTATAGTGGGTGATGAGTCAATTTTGCCAAATCAGATTTTGGTGATTGGCATTGCGTGTGGGAATGGAATGGAATGGAATGGATCCTACTCATTTCGTACTTATCCTTTTTATTTATTAATTATATATTACAATATCACGTAATTGTTTGAGCAAATCAAGGACACATTTTAACTAATATTATATTAGTTGGACGTGACCGCCTTTCTTCCTTGAGTTTGTTTCACTCATAACAACCCAACGGAACGGAACGGAAACCCTTCTTTCTTTTAATCTTTTTAGCTATTACTTTACTTTTTTGTATTATTATTATTATTATTATATTATACATATTATTGCATTGGGTGTGTATATCTCATTTATGCAGTTCTATTTGTGATGTCAAAACAGTTTTGAAATATCAACCACCCAGCCCTAAAAACGAATAATGACGGGACAACCTTTTGTGCTAACATTATTCTTCAGATTGAATGTGATATTCTTTAATATTCACGTAGGGTTCTTTCATAATGCAACGCTTTATTTATTATAATAATAATGGAGTGCACTCGGGTTTTACTTATAATCTTGATATGGGTATTTCCCGGCCGGCTATAGGCTAAGCCCATATTTTTACATATGCCGGGGATCGTCCCCGAGATACATATCGAATATTACCTTCAATATAGTACAACTCACGTGTTTATCACGTGAGTGGTTCCCGCATCCCGAGGACTATAAATACCCGCATCCCGATAATCAAGGTAAACTTTAATTATCCGCAATTATTGTACATCTATATCGAACTCACCCGATATAGAGCTCGACATAATACTCGATATACATCTTCGATATATATCCCCGACGTTATCCTCGACGTCAGCAGGAGATCACCATCGACATAGAAGGTTCCGATGTCATCCCCGACATAACCTTCGACGCCATCTTCGATATACTTTCGACATCCGTCAAATGGCAACCATCAGGTGGTGGAGTGACCAAATAATGTTGAACATTTCCCTAAATTGCCCCATCATTGGGCTGGACTGTAACTAAAACAAGGAGAACTACGCCGGTCTCATTCCCTTGCAACGGGATACGTAAGTAGGTTAGGATTTATCCGGCCTTCGAGCGTTATCCATTATTAACTCATGCACACATTTATTCTAAGATGTTTTATCATCCTCTTCTTTGCAAATATACTTGTTTCACCAAATAAGGCACGTACAAATAGATCATTGTCGATAACAATGAATGATATTCTCCGCCTACGGGGATAGAATACAAAGTGTGGATTTCATCTTCCGACTATCTCTGACATGTAACGATTATGTTATCTTGTTTAAACAACAGGAAACGAAGATCGGCGAATTCGATAGAATCCAAGGAACATCTACTACCTAGAAGGCATACTAAGGTCTACAAATGCCATGGGATAACTCCCATATCCATCGAGATAGGGAGGAGACAACCCGACATACAAAAGAGGAGTTCCACCTCGGCATTCTTCCGTCGCTCCCTCTCTATAGCGAGAGAAATGTTGGCTTGATCAAGAGTGGCCTCACACTCCCAATTCTGATTGAGGAGGAAATTCACATTCGTTTCGCTGGCACTAAGAACACTCATGGCCTCATCCTGCTCGGTCGCCAATTTGGCAGTTGCGGCTGGATCATAATTGGCCAGGCTCTCAAGCACATCAATAGCTTCATAGATAGACTCCATCTGCCAGACATTGTTTTTACTCGCCGTCTTCAAGAACCCGGCGAGAAACTTCCCGACCTATAAGACAAAAACAACTTAGTACTCTAAGAATACCGAAGAGGCACCTTCAAAAATTACAATCCTTATCTTTAAACAAAAAAGGGTGATCATACACTTACAGATTGGAACAAGAAGCTCTGACCGACAACAGAACTAATGCACTCGCTCCGTTTCCTCTTATGAGGAGAGGCGTTAGCTCCCGAAGACCTCGGATCTCGGCTCCTATTGGAACCTGCACCAATCCCACCTTGCGTAGGCGCACTGCTACCCGGAACCGCACCTTCCATGGGCTCTTCGCCCTGCGAGGATCCACCCAATTTTTCCTTAAGGCGATAGCCCTCTCGCCCATGTTTCTTATGAATTACCGGAAGAGTTGCATCACCCCCGGCCTCCGTCCTTGGGACAGTGTTGCATTGCGCAATTACATCCAATCTCCGATGCATCACCAGGGCAGCTACAGAGAGACATGATGAGTGCCATCAAAAGGGAACATAAGACAAAACGATCCAACTAACGGTAAGAAATGAGCTTACCAAGGTCGAAAGAGCCTCGATAGGGCATCGAAGAAAGACCACTCGAGCCAAGCACGTCTTCATCACAAAGCATTGCGAGATCATACGAATGGGCCAACAAGTTACCCAAAAAATCGGCCAACCATTGGGGACCGCTAATACCAGCAAGCCTCGAATACTTATCTAGCGTAGACCATTGTTGCGGAAGAGCATCGAACTCCCCAGCTGTTTTCTCCACTACGTAGTATTCGTTCTTATTGACGAAGCCATAGCTAGACTGGCTACCATGCAGAAATTTGTGCCCACGCTGTGCTCGAACAAAGAAAAAACCCTTGTCACCACCCTTCTTATTGGTGATAACCGTGAAGAGGTTCCAAAACTCGTTCACTCCGTGAGGAACACCAAGGGCTTTCATAGCATAGACAAAGCCCACGATGCACCCGAGGAAGTTGGGCGACAACTGCCCATGGTAAACCCCGATACTAGACAAGATGGTAACAACGGCAGGATCATTGGGGAATGTAGATCGTTGGCAAAGTGCTTTGCATGCACGGTAATAGATCCCGGCGGCAGCGTATACATTCTCTTATCCTCCTCAGGAAACCTAATCGTATACCCGACATCCATGTGATACGTGGCGAAATGAAAACCAGGGTGATGAGGGACATGGGACACCATGTCCTCATAACTAGTAGTCATTTTGTACTTGTTCACTTCAGGCGACATGGGCAAACCCCATTCGTTATACTGCCCATCTTGATTCCTTTAAGGCTCGTCAGGATCCTCATCTAAACCATCCCAAACATAATCCCCAACTAACTCGTCTGTGCCGAAAAACTCAAAGTCAGCAAAAACATGTTTGGAGTCTCCAGCCTCTACAGTCTCAGAACTCAAACCGACCAAATTAAAATCACTCCAGCTCGACATCGCAGTGGTGTGTAGAAAGAAGCACGAAAAAGAACTCTACAAAGGCTTTAACAAAATCACCAAATTTAAAACCTGCAAAATCAAAAAAATGAAGAAGAGACCATTAATCCTAACATTTATATCGAAAAATACATCAAAGATACATCGGTTCAAATATTGAGCACTACATCGAGAAACAATATCGAAATACGTGTCAAAAATCACGCATTTATGGCATCCCCATGTCGAACTTAAAATTTGACATTTATATCGAGGGAAATCCGATATTAAATTAAGTCAACAAAAAATACAAGAATTCATGTCGAACGTAATTTCATAAAGCATGAAGAAGACTGAGCTTTTTGTTGGAGCGGATGATCAATCTCGGGCATTTAGGTTGGATGCAACACTCAATGATTGAAATCAAGACCCGAGGACATGAGTCATGACTTTGGGTTGAGACTAGGGTTTTGGAGCCATAGTGGCCCTCATGGTGGAATTGGAGATGGAATTGACCTAAAGGTCGAATTTCATCTATGTTTTAGCTTGCACATCTTTCCTTAGATGTCGGACCGATAAACTGCCTCTTGATTTGGAACCTAAGACTCCATAAGCTTTCTAGGGACAAGGCTCTTGTGTCAAAATTCTCATGTCAAAGAGTTAGCCAACAACTTGCGCAACTCCGCTGACCATAACTTCTCTTGTAGATGTCGGATTCATAAATTGCTTGAAACTAAACTCAGGTAGAGTTGTAGCACATTAAAGCTCTTAGATAATGTAGAAACTCAAAGTCAATAATCTTATGCCAAACTAGGTCGATTTTTGAGTAAGCCATCGTCTTTGCGCAGCTCCACAGCTAGAGCCTTAACTCCTTTTGTAGACATCGGATTGACAAACCGCTTCTTCATTTGAAAACTTGACTCAAACATCTTTCTAGGAATATAAAGTTCTTGTGTTGAAACTCCTATGTCAGAACTAGGTTGAGTTTAGAGTTAGCAATTAGCTTTGTGCAACTTTAAGATTTTAGTCATAACTCATTCCGTAGAATTCAGATTGACAAATCGCTTCATAATTTGGAAATTAGACTCAGAATTCAGATTTACAAATCGCTTCATAATTTGGAAATTAAACTCAAGCAACTTTCGGGACATAAGATCTTGTGGAAACTCTTATGTCAAAACTCTTATCTTGAAGCTAACTTGAGTTTCAAGATTTGGTGCTCCAAGCGGCCTGCTCTTGTTTGGGTATATATAGAGGCTTAACTTTAAGATTAATGTTGTAATTGTTGGAATTTATCCTTAATTTGAATCAAATAAATTCATCTAAAAGCTCCTACCAGGAAACTCTTATCTCAAGACCAGATTAAGTTTCGAGTTCCTCTTCAGATTTGCTCAGTTGTGTTTTGTCAAAACTTCTTCCAACAATATCAAGATCCGTTTTTGTGTTGTGGTTTCATAACAACGTGTAGCTTTTTATCTAATTATATATATATATATAATAGTTAGTTGCACAAATTACTTTTAAAATTTTTGACTCTTTTAAACTTTTACATATTCATTTGCTAATGCATGCCATAATGACATAGGCATGCCACTATCATTAACAAATTATGTAACCTCAATTTTGAAAGCTGTTATATACTTTTAGAACAATCCTATCAGTTTGTAAATTAGCTGTTGATCAGATTAAGGAAAACTTTTTTAGCCTATAAAAGAGCTAAAAAAAAATTAGTTTGCTCGATTGATGAGATTTGCACGCTATTGCGTCAACCTTCGGGTTTATCGAGTGCACACCCACATGGTAGTGGGCTAATGGCTGCCGGTTCTCGTGCCATAAAAAAAAATTAGAAAGAAATAAACAAGAAAGGATTGTGGACCTAAGAAAGGACTAGTTGTTCTCTTGACCGCTACGGGAAGGCATCTCTCACAAGCAAACACCCTTATGCCAACTATCAATCATATCTTGATATTTCATATTTAAGGTAACGGGTTTTTGGCACAATACCCCCCTGTAATATAGGAAAGAGGCGCATTACCCCCCTGTAAAAAAAGAAAGGGCATATTACCCCCCTGTGATATACGAAATAGGCACATTACCCCCCTGTAAAAAATAAATAGGCAAATTACCCCCCTGTAATATATGAAATAGGTACATTACCCCCCTATAATTTTTAAAAAGTGGCACATTATCCCCTTAGTACATGTGTATAAAAAGGAGGTATTTTGCACCGTATAAAAATACACAAGGGGGTAATGTGCCTATTAAACATAACACAGGGGGGTAATCTGCCTATTTTATTATTACAAGGGGGTAATATGCCTATTTCGTATATCACAGGGGGGTAATATGCCCTTTCTTTTTTTACAGGGGGGTAATACGCCTATTTCTCATATTACAGGGGGGTATTATGCCAAAAACTCTTAAGGTAACTACAAGAGTCGTGTGACATACGCCTAATGATTTGTCCCAGTGTTACTGCCTGACTCGGAGTTTCAACCAAAAATTATGACACTAAACTTCAGTTTTACTCAACTCTCCACATCTATTTACCCAAATAAAGAAAGTTTCATCAATAATTGAAGTATATAAACGTAAAATAGGAGTATATATAACATAACTGCTTTAGTCCGTAGAGTGAAAGGTAAAGATCTAACTGAAAAAGTCATGGTAGCAAGTTACGTACTGCCACAACCTTGAACGAACCAATATTCCTAATATATCCCAGATTTTAAAATGTCTCTGAAGCTTCAAAAGTGTATCTATAAAGTATAATATTCTTTGTCTGTAATTAGACTAAACTTAAAAGAGTTTAGATGTAATTATCTCCAGCATTAAAATTCCATATTCCAGCAGAAATTATTTAATACCGCGACTGCTTGCTCTACACTTACGAGCAGGATGCAAACAATATATGATATATCCCATCCCATTCCCTGTTGTGGTTAGAGAAATACTAATGTTCACCAGTAACAAGTCCGAGAAAGTTCACTGATTCCAGTATGTCCCTTGAAAAGACTGTATTAACCCAAGTCATATCATTATACTGATGAAGACAGACACCGTCATAGCTTTCATATGCCACCAACATTATACAGTCGTCGGCCGGATATATCTGCGTCTCACTTATTTAATTACATTTGGGATCCCTGTTGATCAACTGCAACAACAAAAGAAGTCAGTTTGTTTAGTGAAGATATAAGAAAATTGAGATCTAATTAAGCACTCCAGCTTTAGGCATTGTAGAAGGTGAAAAAATATAATATATCTAAAGATTCCGATCTATGGAAAAGTATGAACCAAAAGCAAGGCGGGCATTACAACTAATACTCACACCACGTCAATGACACCGCTACGTTAATGCATGAATTTGTATATTAATACATGTTGGCGTACCTTTATGATACCATGGAGAACATGGCTGCTGCCTTGACTGATCACCTATCCAAAATGAACACAGGAATTGTTACTGACATCAGAAACTTCTGTATTTCACAGAAACTGAGCTGACACGAAAATATACAAGTAAATGTAATGAACATCAAGCAATCATAAGAATAAGGGAGTCAGAAAGTTGATATGCTCGATCAGAAACTATCGGAAGCCATCTAGCTTATCATCCAATACAAGAAAGTTGGATGCAGTTATAAAAGATAACGAGGCATAGAAATAGTCGGCAATTCATTAAAAGTAGCAATTAAGTTTAACCAACCTACTTATTCAATATATGGATTCAACCCCACATTTGTACCCAGTTTAAGTTCTGACGAGGGAGTTGTAGAGCCAGAAGTACGTCTACCAGCAGCAGAGTCCCACTCCAAATCAAATGCATATTCCAGGCGCCGTTCCAAAGATTGTCCACTAATTGATTTTCCAGATGTCGAGATTGCAGAAGGCAAGCAACTGTTCTCACTCGTCAAGTTTGTGACATGGCCACCTTTACTTTCAGAAGCATACGATATCATACTTGTAGGAGTGCTGAGACAACTAGAGTAACTTGCATTTTCAGGTTCTCTAGAACTTCTCTTTCTTATGATTGAGGGGATGTTTCTGTAACTCATAGCTGAGTTTTTCAGTATAGACTCCGGACTACTGTCATTAAAAGTTAATGACAGTTTAACAGGGCTGAAACAAGAAAGCTTGTGGCTATCATTTATCCTGTCTTTGGCTGCACTTGGACTAATGCCATCAGAATAGGGAATAAGCAAATCGAACCTCTGCGGTGGCTCATAACACAAGAAGCCACGCTCCTGATGATCTATCAACAGAGGCATTTTGCATGATCTGCTTCTTTTTCCAGTTTTTTGATACTCATCACATGATCCATTTATTGATAAACTTAAAACAGTATCAACTGGTGAGCTAGGTGACCCGTCATAAGGCCTTTTAGGAGACTCAAACACTCTTTCGGAAGTAATAGGTTGAACAAAAGTGAGACCAGCATGATCCTTTTCAGTGCGACAGGAATTATCCAAGGTTTTATTTAACGGAGGGTTGAATGATCCTGTGGCACCACTTTGGTACACTTTACCATGGCTGTCACTAGAAATACGATGAAACCCATCTGCCGTTAGTGGATCTATCAAGTTTATCACTGCCCCTGAAGATCTTTGAATTCCAAAGATGGCAGGTTTTGTCTCTGATTCATTCACCATTGTTCCAAAGGCCAAATCTCTTGGAACGGCACCGTCAACGCTATGTGGAACTCTTTTCTCGTCAGAGTTTCTAGGCCCATTAAGATTACGAGGCATTCTGGAATAACTTATGAATCCCAGTTTCTTTTCAACATCGCAGATATCTTGAGATGTATTTTCTTGCAATTTTAGTGCAGCGAAATGAGGTACATTCAAATCTGGTCTCTTCTTCAGTGAGCAATTCCAGTGATTTTTAATGGCGTTGTCAGTCCTGCCAATGTAAAATATTGGTAAGTTAGCCAACAAGAGAACGTACATACAAACAACAGCTAAATACATATTGATGAGAACTCCTTAATGTAGTTTAGAAGCAGAAAGTATTCAAGACAAAAAAATTAATTGAAGACACTGTACAAAACTACGATAATTACACGAATAGGAATGGTGATATTATCCTTCAGAAAGCTGGTTTCAGATAACTAGTCCATACAAGAGTCCAAGTCTAAACTATGGGCAAAAGGAATAAGTCTTGGTTCTTTCAATTACTCATAATGAAATTAGAGAAGACTGACAAAATGGAACGAACCACCAAGTGGGCTCTTCTCCTCTCTTTAAACAAATTAAACATGCTGGAAATGTTCCACATTTATTTTCATGATGAGATGAAAACTAAGAATAGATACCTTCCAGGTAGAAATTTTGCAATTTCAGCCCATTTATTGCCGTATACTTGGTGATAATGTGCTAGAGTTGCTTCCTCCTCTTCAGACCATGCATCCTTTTTTATTGCTGGATCCAAATGATTATGCCACCTGTACATTGGCTAAAATCTTCAGCTCAGAAAACTAAAAATCCCGGAATGCAACTGTGGGATATAATTTACTAAATGAAGCTATTTGCACGCACAGAGGCGTGATTGCTTGTGAAAGAACAATAATATCCAACAATATAGCTGGTCCTAACTGCAATGAGGCCATGAAAATAGTGCACATGCATTAGTATTTAAAATTAAATGCACAACACGTTAAAAAACCATTATTAAGGAGATCAGAACATGATTAACCCTCTTTCTCGGTGCAAATTTAAAAAAAAAAAAAGAACCATATTAGGAAACAAATTTCGAATCGGAGTTTAACTCCCTAATTTCTTTATATCACAAATACAGACAAAACCTATCAGAAAATGATTATGTCAATCAAGAACTAAAAGAAATAATGAACATTAAGGCTGCTATCAGGATCCAGGAAGAGGCAAGGAAGTAAACTATATAAACCTATAGATAGTTTTCTTCTCTAATTTTTTCTAACATTTTAACATCGATAACTTGTGAGTCTCAAAAAGACTGTATCATACTTACGTCCTTTGCCTACGCAACTGCAGATTATTTAAAATACACTAGAAAGCTCATTGTATAAATCTTTAGAGAAGCTGTCATTTTCATAGTATTACAACAGCTGTCCTTAAATATTCATAAGTAATGCTAATGAATCACCTTTCGCGACACTGCTTGCCAATGCGACCTCGTAAAGACTTTGCAATAGTGGACCATTTCTTACTGCCATACTTCCCAACTAACTCAATAATACGATCATCCTCCTGAAAATTCAAATAGAACATGGAGATTAAGTAAAGTTTACAATTACAGCACGACAAGTTAAAGTTGAAAACAATGTCATCACTAAGCAACCAAAGCTATCAAGAGAATTGTTCTACCTCCTTTGTCCAAGGGCCCTTGATGAGCTCTGGATTAAGAACCTTTTGCCAACGATGCAGGCACTGAACATCTGTCCTTCCAGAAATGCATTCAGCTGCAGAGGATGAAATCCAGTTGTAGTCATAACTAACGGAAACCAGATCAGACATAGAACTCAACTATCAGATACACGCACCTATGACATTGACTAGTAGACACGATAACGACTTGCTAGGAGAAATCAGATATTAGAGTATATGTGACTAAGCAACAAAGTTAAATATCCCCACACAGCAGTCTCCACCAATATGCGGCACCTGCTTCCAAACTTCTGTTTTAGGTTTTTATTCCTTCATCGCTAAGAGCCATTAATTAAGTAACAAGTTTTTTTTCGCGATTTGTGTCCATAAAACAAAAACTACTCTACAACTTTAAGAGGAAAAACTAGGAAACCTTACTGGTCCCTGTTTCAAGTCCATTGGGTATATTGAGAAGAAAAACATCTAGTTGCACAAAGAAATTACTGCAAAATAGCAATGTGTGAACTTATTGAAATCCATAGAGGAAGGACACAAATATATCCTTCAAAACAGCATGCTTCAATAAGCAGGCAATGACATGAAAGGCACAATCAATCACCTATTCGCTTCCAGTTTCTCCCATTGAACCTTTGCACTACTTCAGCTAATAGCTTATCCTGTCAAAACACCAAATTCCATGGTTACCACCAGCAACATATTCCAAATTCTATTTAGAACAGGTTTCAGTATTGATTGGTATGCATAACTCTTTTTCTCTGTTTGTATTTTACAGTCCCCATCATCTCCCAATTTTCAATTGTCGGCTCCAAATCACAAAAGCAAACTCAAAATTGGAACCGAGTCATGTTAAGTACTTTATGACAGTAAAATCATAATTTTTATACATACATATATATGCCTCAATCCCCGATCAAGTAGGAATGATTGATTATCAGGGAAAGCCGATCAACAATTGTAATCGCAGACAATCCGGATGTTCAATGAAATGGCATTTACACTGAGTAATCAAAATATATGAATGAAAAAAGAACCTGTTCCTTAGTCCAGCCAGCTTGCGATGAGCGTCTAGTTGTTCGATCACTAAAACTGCATTGCATTGTGTGAGAATGAAGAAGCATTAGAGCGGCAAAACGACAAAATCATCGCAATAACACGAAGTAGATAGATAGATAGATAGATAGATACCCAGGAGAATGAGAGGAAGATCTTGGAGTGGTGGCGGTATCGCAACTGGTTTGAGAAAAAGAAGAAACAACTCTGATGGACTCCGGAGTGCATATTTCCTCTTCCTCCTTCATTCCTCCGAGATCGATCGATTCTCCAACAATAAAAAAAACTTAATAATTCATTGTAGATTGCCAAAATCCACAACAGACCTAGCAGCAGTAATAGGCAAATGCAGAGTTAATCCGATGATATCATCATGTACCTGTAATAAGGTGTAGTCAGTAGTGTAGTAAGTAACCGTCATCAATTTATCATCAGTAAAATGGGGAAAGAGAATAACGGAACCATAAAAAAAAAAAAAAGAATTGAAGTTCACGCACATAAATGTAGAGAGAGATAGAGAGAGAGAGAGAGTTAGGGTTTAATGAAATGAAGGAGGATGACGAAAGAGAAGGAAGAGTTAATGTGAGAGAGAGAGTAATAGCGGGAAATGAAATATTGAATTGAAAGACAGCTAAGTGGGGGAAAGAGAGAGAAAGATTCGTCGCAGGGAAGTCAGAGAGATTTTGTAACGGATCTCTTATTCTTCTTTTATAGTTAAAAAAAAACCAGGAAATAAATAAATATTGATATCCAAATTCCAAACCCGAGATACTAATGCAATCCAATATTTGTTGAGTTATATTATCAAAACCAAGATTTAGGAATATAATAAATAAAATCTATATGTTGTTTAATTTAATCCAGAATAAGGAAAGTAACCTAATTTTGGTTGGGATTCATTTCTTTTTTTGTTGTTAATTCTTTTCTCCCTCAATTTCAAATCTTCTTAATACCAACGAGATGATATTCCAAATACCACCTCACTCTACCATTATAGGGTGGATTTTATAGGTGTTTCCGAATCTAACTTTTCTCACTGACAAAACCTTTTTAAGCTAAACAAACTCTTACAATTTCTAAGCTCCTAACACTCTTACTTATAAATAAGCAATTTTTAGATTATTTTTCAAAATAGAAGCGATTTTGCAACTTAACGTCAATTATGAGCTTCTATTTTTCAGAAAGAGTTTGCAAACATGGGTTATAGCCTCAAAACGTTTAAGGATGGCTCGAGGGCCCTCAAATTCACTTCTTTTGCATCAAGCTACCAGGCTCAAACTTATATAAAAACAAAAAAATTGTGTGTTTTGCTTATTAATTTATGATTTTTATTCTTATTTTACACCCGTGAAATTCTAGGTCACATAATCCTCCACGTCGTCAAAAATTTTGGCGCACTGTCCTCGCACTGGCGACTTCAGTGTCGGTGCTTCGCACTGAGACGCATTATAAATTCTTAGTCCTCACACTAAGATTTCTTAGTTCTTATAGTCAAATCTAACGAATAATCGTAGAAAAATTATAAAGAACAAAACAAATGAGTGATAATAAAGAAAAGTCGAAGCAGGTGGAGAACAAAACTAAGTTGAAAATAAAATAATTACAGAATATTTGAAGTAATTTAAGGCTTATACATTTGTCTTTCCATAATAATAATTTAAAACAATTATACAAAATTAATAACAAATGCATTAAGGCGCATTGAAATTTATGTTTTTTTAAATTTGGCGAACTGGCGCACCCGCATCCGCCTTATGTGACTTAGCCGTGAATAATATATTGGTATTACTAATAACTAATAAGGTGATGTTTTCAAACTTTTAGATAAGTGAAGAACAACTTTTAAGTAAAATTAAGCAGTTTTGAGTGTTTTCAAATCTAGTTTCTACAGTATGAGTACTTTTTTAACTAAAAACTCCAACAATAGAGATAGATTAACTCTAATTTATAAATATGAGTCTTTGATTTGTTTGAGTATGGTATGGATAATGTGGCTAGAGTAATTTGTTATGTATATTAAATGATAAGATGCTTTCACTGGATTCTAAGCGGAGGCAGGATTAAGAAAGAGAGTGTGCGAGATTATCCTAAATAAATTTTTTATTTTGATTAAAATAATAATTTAACATACGAAATAAAAATCATCAACGACAAAAAATACATACATGATCAATAAGGAACCTACAATATTTAAATTGTACATTTTAACAAAATATTCACCATTTTTAAGGAAGTATATGGCAATTTTAATGTAGATTGGATAATTGTTGCCAATTAGAGGCCAAACTTATTTTTGTTCGGGCAAGGATACCGTGTCCATCTTATTTCTTACTTATGTAATAGTATTTTTTTATTTTTTGATGAATTACTTATATAATAGTATAATACTATATACTAGTAATAAGAAAACAATAACAAATATTGAAGGGACCGCAAGAGTTGTAGATGTTAGACTATTCATGTTAGATATGATTTGTTATTGTGACCAACTAACGTGACGTCATGTACATCCTTAGATCACACAAATACATATCTTCGCTATGTACATCTTGTTAACCCGAATCGGTGAGTAAATTGGATTGCAAACTTAATCTCTTTTCTAGAACGATTGACAACCGGTTCGTATACGCTAAAGCGTAAGGTTACTAGAGAATTAATGATTTATGATATGGATAATTCCAACTATAGGTCTCGGCTCATTAGACATGGAAAAACTCAATTAAGACTCAATAGGTTAAAGAATCATAAGTAGTTTGTCTACGAATTACTAAGTAAATCAGCAGTAAAACCTGAACTATGAACACATTGGTCAATTATATGCTTTACAACCAAAACAACCAACTAATCTTCTTCACAACTGTCAATTAGAATAACTTCGCATGTTAATTCATTATGTAGTTTTAATTCTCGCGGTCTAGGCAGTATAAATCGTGCAAATTTATATTTGTCTTTTAACTTAAGTGATTCTAGAACATAATCGACAACTTCCTTGAGATTCGATACTTGTGGCGTAATTATACTTTCCACTTATTATTTTTTGATAAAAAAAACTTGGGAACACGTAGGTGTAGCATATTCATTGCATAAATCATAAACACTACGCGCACGCCCCGCATCAGCACAAACACCACCATTCAGCCATCAGGAGATATGTGTATTCTCTCTTCTTCTTCTTCGGGAAATCCGATTTATAACCCTTATCGATAATGAAAGTTTTTTATAGCACTTATTATTGCGAGTAGATCGTGATAAGCAATGTTGTTTCCTTAACTCCTTTTCGAGTCCCTTTTCGTTTCTAGCCCATCTTCATTAACCTGTTCATCTAGGATCAACTTCATTAACATGTTCATCTAGGATCAACTGGACTATATAATCATTTCAAGCTCGAGATCGGCTTCATCTACCAAATACCTACTTAGGGTATCTTGTGATGGCACATGGCCTAAGCCCGAGGCACCTACCGGGTGGTAAAAGCACTGGTGGTAATTTGGTATAATTTCGTCTGGGTTACACGAAAATAAAAATACGCTATAACTGAGCCTATAATACACCAAATTATGCTAATCTATTACAGAAATGGATTAATTGTCCTGAACACCTATTACATAGGGAAAGCCCAAAATGACTAGAATAACCCTTAACTCTCGAATCTGGTAACTGTCAAACTATCGAACAAAAAAGGGTTAGATGCTGGAAAAACTATTGAATCCCAAGACTATTGAATTGTCCTGGATTCGATACTAAACATCGTCGAACGGGGATGCTGACTGTTGAATGATCGAATAGACTAGTTGTCGATCGAACTGAATAACTCTCGAATGAAAATAACTATCGAATGCACGGCTCCATACTTGCTTGATTGATGAACAATAACTAATGACGTACCTTGTATCTCGGGATCTAGGTATTTATAGACCTCGGATTGTGGGCCCTTTTCTCGAATTTTTCGGGATAAGGTCGATTGGCGATAACTATCGAACACTCTCGTTCGATAGTTCAGGGAGTGCCAAGCCATCCTGGCTCGATACCCTCTTGAATGGGCTTTTTACTGGGCGGGCCAACCCAATTCATTTATTGAGCCGCCTAATTAACCCCCACCATATAGTTCCCTCAATTTGGGAATCGGTCTTGTTTAAAGAGCGAGTGCCAAATTTAGCAATTGTTTGTGGATGCGGTTTAAGTGTTTTGAAAAAAGAAATTTGATTCAAAATATGCCCTTCATTTGGGAGTCGTAATCCGAAGGAGCGGGTGCCAAATAGAAATATTCGGCTTCAAAATATGCTTCCCATTTGACAGCCATAATCCGAAGGAACGAGTATCAAATACAAATATTCAGCTTCAAATTATGCCCTTCATTTGGAATCCGTAATTCGGAGGAATGGGTGCCAAATAAAAATATTCGACTTCAAAATATGCCCCGCATTTTGGAGCCGTAATTCGGAGGAATGGGTGTGTAGCAACAATTTTTTCTAGTCTTTAAAATAAAAGACGGAAAATAGTTGAACAAATAAAACTTGTGAATTTGTTGGATTTATAGAGTAACAATCTCTTTGATCCTCTGATTCGGTTTTACAAGGACAATGACTTGAACTTTAAAATAAATCTTGAATGCGATCTTCACTTCGATCTTCTTCAAGGTACTTGAATATATGAACGTCGATGCGAGGGCTTGGCAGCTTGATCTCGGATCGAACAAACTTTTGGCTTTGAATTTGGTTTGAAGATTGTTGAAGAACGATATGATCTTCGTCTTCAGTTCTTCGAATATGTGGACTTTGATCTTATTTGAAAGGGACTTGATCTTCTAAAACAGTTTTTTGAGGGCCTTGCAGCTTGTTCTCGAATCAAACAGACTTTCTTACTTGAAGATTGTCGAAGAACGGTATGAACTTGGCTTGAATTTGTTGAGTTTGTTGAAGCTCGATCTTCCTCGGCAGAAGCGCGATCTTCAGAAATGGTTATTTGATGGACTTGGAGCTTGAAACCGGATCAAATGGAGGTTTTCACGAAGAACACCTTGAATGCCGCGAAGAACGCTTGAAGATTGATGAACTTGATGGAGCGAAAAACTTGGAGCTTTTCCCTCTTCAACTTGTGAATATTTGTGTGTCCTTTTTCTTTATGAGAGGGCCTCTATTTATAGTTGTGAAAACCTAGAGCTCCTTGCTTGTGATTGGTCGGTTTTATTTCAAGATAAGCATAGATTTAATTTATCTAGCTTATCAAGAAATATCTAGAACACATCATATTTCCACGTGGCGTAACATCATTGGTTGAAATACTCCATCTTTTCCACGTGGCGTTGTTTGATTGGTTGAACCTCTCCATCTTTTCCATGTGACTTTATTTGATTGGTTGCAATTCTCCATCTTTTCCATGTGGCTTTATTTGATTGGCCACTCCAATAGATATTAGAAAATCAATTAATTAACCTATTAATAATTGGAATTTAATTAGTAAAATTCCAAATTAAAAATAGAAATAATCAATTTAATTTCTAATAATTTAATTTGACACTTGTCAATTTTTAATTGGAGTAGACAAAATTAATTTGTCTACAGGGTGCTAAATAGAAATATTCAACTTTGAAATATGCCCCCATTTGGGAGCCTTAATCCGAAGGAACGTGTGCCAAATAGTAATATTGTTGCTTATTTTGATGGTTTTCAAATAACTAAATTCTTCGCTCGATTGTCATAGGTAACATCAAATTCATGTGTTCAATGGAACAACGAATTCGATCGTTCGAGTGAATATCAAATCGTAAGTGATTCTATTATTTTGAGGAGAATCGAATCGTAGTTGATTCGATTATTCTGGGCAATATTGAATCATGAGTGATTAGATGGTTTATGGGAGTATCGAATCATGGTGATTTGATTGTTTAGTGTATGGGTCGCGCTGTTGAAGCTTTGAATCATGTGTCGAGTGCTATATATAGGGGAGGAGTGAGTTGAGATGGATCATTTGCAATTTGTGTTCAAGCCGAATTTGAGTAGTATCGAACATGTAGGTGTTCGATAGTTATCTGAGTATCGAATTTGTTGTTCGATATTCATCTTGTTCGACTGTTTTACTTAGAAAAAATTTCTTAATTTTTTCTTACTTGTTTTCTTGCCTCTTGCAGCTGTGCTCGAATTTCTTGCAACTGTTACTTTCGACGTCTTAATCGCAAATGTAGTTTGGTTCCGTTGTTGCAAGTGATAATTGTTTATTTTTTGCTTTGTAGAGTCGAGCTAGAATAGTTAGTCCCATCTCTAGTTTTTTTTTTTTTTCAGTTTGTAAGCATAATGTCAGGCTAATACATGGTTGATTCTGTTGACCTCGAGAGTGGTTGGTGTAGCGAGTCGGGGGACGACTCAAGTGGGCTAAAAGGAGAGCAAGGTGGTGGAGAGCCGCAAGCGAACAGGCCGGGGATGCCTCGTCATCATGGGTTGGAGGTGGCGAGGATGATATGGCAGAAGATAGTCTTTAGCATGGTGCCCAACAAGGGATGAGTGGTTCACCCGTATTCGAATTGCCCGATAATCGTGGTGATAGAAAATTGGATGGGAGTGAGGTGAATGATGAGGTCGAGGTGGCCGAAGTGTTGTATACAAATTACGTCTCACGTTTGGAGATGGGTTTGGCACACTATAAATGAAAGTATAATATTGGGATTAACTATAAGATAGTTATCCCAAATGTGGGGCAAAGAATTAATACCACGCCCCGGGCCATCTTACCATATTCCTTGGTAATTAGCCAATGGTTTGAGACTTTCTATACCGCTGGAAGTCCATAACATATTTCGGACAATTGGACTAGCGCCGAGTAAACTCACCCCCACTGCGATTGGGTATATAATCTCCGTCATTCTTGTTATGAAGGGGATGAACATCATGTGTGGACCCAATGAGCTCTGGTCACTGTTCGAGGTTGGGGGCAAATGGGTGATGAGGGCGAAGCGGTTATGGTAAAAACTGGAAAAATAGATACTTTTATGTCAAGGAGAGTTGGGCGGGTGAATTCTCTGCTCTTAGGATAATGGGTTGAGGTGCCAAAGATTACAATTCCCCATGGTGTGAAGGCCCCTAGGTGGGGTAATACCTTTAGGGCTAACCTTAAACGCGCTGGTTCAGGATTAAATGATGAGATTTGGTGGACAATCTCAGTCCAGTGCACCGGAAACTTAACTATTGGTATAGATTATGAGTTAGATCGGATATATTATTAGGTGTGTGTATTTCGTTACATTGTTTGTAGAGTCTCTAATCATGGGTTAGCATGCGCGCTTGGTTCAAGTTTTTGTTGTAGAGGTAGCAGAAGGTCAGAAGAACACTACCATCCTGGTTCCCCCACCAAAGAAGAAGACTCGGGGTAGAGCTGGTGTGGAAAGCTCACGAACGACGTCTCAAGATGGGGCAACCAGCCAAGATACTGGTCACAATGACCAGTTTTTGATGATGTGGTGCAGGGCTGAATAGAGCCCTCACCTATCCCTGTGGATGGGAATACCTCAGTGGGATTCGACATATCTGCGGTCGAGAATGTTAGTAGTGACGGTGAGGCCGAGCGCATTATCGGGGCAAAGAAGAGATGGGTACCTGAGACAAGGTCCCAAACTAGCAGGATCGCATGACGTGTGGTCGCCGCCACTAATGGAGGCTAGGCCGATAGGACGGATATTGGAGGTGTTCCGAGTTAGACGCTGGTGCCTCTTGCTGGGAAGGACTCAGAAGCAGGCTTTTTTGGTGGTGCTAGCTCATCAGGAGTGTCCGGGGCGGGTGGCTCGCGTGTTCGTTTTATCGAATTTACTCAATTTAAGGAAGAGGCGGTCAACTCACTGCGTGCATTATTTTCTCCTTTGGTTACGCATTTGGCCGCGTCCGTCGAGGGAAGGGAGGAGTTAGAGTGACTCGTATTACTGTTAATGAGCTCGGTAATAATATTTTTATCATGCAATTGCAAGTATCTATTTAGTATTCCATGTTATGATTCGTATGTCATCGTGTTTGTCTCCTTTACCTTTAGTAAGGTGCTGTCATTGATGTTATGGCGCAAAGCTTAGATCGTACCTATCAGGACATAAGAGCCAAAATCGACCAGTTGAGAGCCAATATCAAGATATGAATCATGAGGCTTTGAAGATGGCCCAAGACGAGAGGGATAAGGCACTTCACCGAGCCGCGATGCGATCAATAAAGCAGCTTCATATCGTGAAGCTGCCATGATCGCTCAGAATAACGCTTAGAAGTTCATGAATGAGGTTATCAAGTTGAAGAGCAATCAGGCAGCACTGCAGCCACGCGTGAAGGAGCTTGAAGAGCAGATGGATACTGAGAAGGAGAAGACAGCTCTGGCTAAAAATCAAGGGTACTCTGATGGGTTGAGTAAGGTATGTGGCAAGTTGGAATTCCGCATTATGCCTTACATCTTATGTTAGATGATTGACTATTGGATCATGAATGTAGCATCCAAGTGCGGAGTAGAGGTTGGCTATAGCCGAGGAGTTTGTTCGGAACAACACCTTTTAGGAAATCCGCATACGTCGAGGTATTTATTATTCCATGAAAGCGCATGTTCTGACCGTCAACTAGATCCACATCTTGGGTTATCTGAGGGGTTCCTTTGATGCAAGGTGGCTGAACCTAGGGCGGGGACCAGATATGAAGCCGCTGATGGAGACTGACAATGAAGAGCCCCTCGTGCCAGATGTATTCTCCAGCTTCCTTGACAAGCGGGATCTAGTGACCGTTGGAATGTCGTTGCTGCCTCCCTTGCCCCCTTCTTTCCTTGAGCCTTAGGAGGAAGGTGATGGCGCCAATGACAATCCATAACCCTGACACCTGCCCCCGTAGATGTTTTTTCCTCAATGAACTATTTTAATTTTCTAAATTTATTTGAATTTTGGGCGCTGCGTTGCCTCGTTTTAAACATTTATGCTTTCCGTTTGTTTATGCTACCACTTGCATGAATTCGTTCTCTTTCTATCAATCTTTTGATTCTACTTGCATTATTGTGTATCTTTTGATCACAGCGGGTCGAGCGTCGACCAATGAGATGATAGTTTCGCATTAGATCGCGTTAGGACTAACGCCCAATTTTCATTATTTGGTCGGATGCGTGCCTTCAATCTTGTGAAGTTAACTGCCTTTTTGTTTGTACTAGGGAAAGTTTAGGTCCACCAATCGTGTAAATTTAATCATCAGGTCAAATGTTCGTTTCTTTTAGGTTGATAGATCCCGTCGGGACGAATATCCATCTATTTTTAGTTGCGAGTTTTAGGTTTGCATTTGACCGCTTTGAGTCAAATGTCCAACTCTTTTTAGTTATGAGATTTTAGATTTGCATTTGACCGCGTCGGGTCGAATTTCCAT
Source organism: Linaria vulgaris (assembly GCA_948329865.1). Taxonomy (NCBI): domain Eukaryota; kingdom Viridiplantae; phylum Streptophyta; class Magnoliopsida; order Lamiales; family Plantaginaceae; genus Linaria; species Linaria vulgaris. The sequence goes on along the minus strand of OX415249.1, from coordinate 52,034,629 downwards.
CTCTCTGTAGTTATGAGATTTTACGTTTGCATTTGATCATGTTGGGTTAAGCGTCCATCTCTTTTCGGTTGTGAGATTCGCATCTTCATTTGACTGCATCGGACTCATGGGCTATCTCCAAAAAGACCAGACATGAACATTTGACTAGACCTAGTCAAATGCAAACCTAATATCTCTAAAAAGACCAGAGATGGACATTTGACCAGACCTGATCAAATGCAAACCAAATTTCTCATAAAAAGAAGAGAGATGAACATTTGACTCGACCCCATCAAATGCAAACCTAATATCTCATAAAAAGAAGACAGATGGACATTTGACCTGACCCGGTCAAATGCTAATCTAATATCTCATAAAAGGTATGGAGATGGATATTTCACCCGACATGGGCAAATGCAAACCTAATATCTCTAAAAGGAACATAGATGGACATTTGACCCGACACGGGCAAATGCAAACCTAATATCTCAATAGAGAAAAGAAATGAGCATTCGGCCCAACGTTGTCGAATGCAAACCTAACACATAGTCGAAAAAAAAACGAACATTTGGCCCAATGTGGTCTAGTGCAAACCTGAGAAATTTTCAGAGAGAAAAGATGCACGGTAGACCCGATGTGGTCAAATGCCTACCCACGACCTCACAAGAAAGTGAAAGGGATAGTTGACCCAACAAGATCCAACGCAAACCTAATTTATCATAGCTACTATGGTCACCAAGTCACTTTTGTCCATCAAGTTGGAGAACTCATCTGGCGCGAGTGGCTCATTGTTGTCGGCCTCCGGTAGGGGCTTCATATTCGACCCCAGCCCCAGGTTCAGCCATGTGGCATCATAGGCACCACGTAGGTAACCTACGCTATGGATCTGGTGAACCGTATCACTTGCGCTTTCCTGGAGTCTTCGATACCTCGGTGTATACTAATCTTCTATAAAGTATTACTTCGAATAAACTCCTTGGCTATAACCAGCCATTGCTTTGTACTAGGACGCTACATTCGTTGACTCATAGTCAGCCACTAAAGGTCAGGCATAAAGCATAATGGGTAAGATTGATTGATCTCGTACCTCATTGAGACCGTGAGTGTATCCTTGGCCTTCCACATGAGTCGTCTTACCCTTATATACCTCTAACTGTTGTTCGAGCTCCTTAACACGTGCCTCAAGTGCCGTCTTTCATCCTCCAGCTTGAGGACCTCGTTCTGAAAATTTTAGCCTTATTATGAGCAATAATGGCGGCTTCACTATCAGCGGCCGCTTTAGTAGTGGCATTATTAGCACGACTAAGCATTTGATTTCTCGCATCTTGGGCCACCTTAAGTGCCTCAGGATTACTATCCTGATGCTCGCCCTTCAACTGATCAATGTCGACCATCCTCTATTCATGAGCACACTCCAAGAAATACACCATGGCATCAACGATGACACCTTGCCGTAAAAGGTTAACAAACCGATACGAATCACACTCTTGAACAATAAGAAAATGTATATATGTCCAGGTTAAATGGTATCATTACCGAGCGAACCATCAGCAATCGGAGCCGTTCCAACTGCTTCCTCCCTTTGGCAGATGCGGGATACGACGTAGCTAAAGGGGGAAACAACACGCGCAATGCGTTAATCGCCTCCTCCTCAGATTGAGCAAACCAGCTGAAACGAACACATTAGCTGCTTTTGATCTCTCCCCAATGGGGGCACCGTACCATGACTTGGAGCACCACCGACACCATTTCCAACGACCCAGGTTTCAGTAGGGACCTGAACCCCTTGTGGCCTACCTCACTAGTGTGTGACCTAGTCTCGTGAACCTGTCTCCTTTTGCCTCGACAATTGCCTCAGCATCACCGCCTCCCCCGATATGCTCGGCAACATGTACGTCAAACCCCCCAAGGCATCTTCATCCACATGGATATGAGAGTGTTCTCTTCCTCCGTGGCTCACATCATCAAACAAGTCAACATGAATAACACCTTGACTGGCCGTTCCAGCTTGAGACTGTCCTTGCGAACTCGTTGCACCAGCCTTGCCCTAGATTTCTTCTTCTCCGGTGGGGGAATTGCGATCACCACATCTACATGGCCCTCTCTAGCTTTAGCTATGCGAGCATGTTGACTCATGATAAGAGATTCTGCATATATTAACAAATGATGTCAATAACGAGATTGTGAGACGCGTGCAACTATATATCAAACCTAACTCAAAATCTATGCCAATGGTTAACTCCCCGATATACTGAACTTGAGACAGCCCAATGACACTCAACATCCGGTCCATAACCAACTTGGTTACGTCGAACTTATGGTTCATCACGAGATTGGCCCTAAAGGTGTTACCCCACTTAGGGGGCCCAACACTATGAGGAATTGTAATCTTCAGTAATTCTACCAAGTCTCTCTTTAGAGATGAGAATTCACTTGCCCAACTCTTCTGAATGTAGAAATATCTATTCTTCCAATTCTTGCCATAACCACTCCACTCCCTGTACAAAAACTTAACCTTCTTCAAGGCCTTCACATGGTAGAAGCCTAGCCCTTTTTTCCCAACCTCGAACAAGGACTAGAATTCAGTGGGCCCACAAGGGATAAGCATCCCCTTTATAACGAGAATAAACCCGATAATATACCCAATAGAATTAGGCACCAGTCCTATGGTTTGGAATATATCATGCACCTCCAGCGGGATAGGAAATGTCAACCCATTAATCAACTGCACAACAAAGACTGTGAGAAAGCTAGAAGGGAGTAGTAACCCTCTGTTCGGCGGTTGGGATGCAAATTTTATAGTTATTCCCAATGTTGTACGTCTTGCGATAATGTGCCCGACTATGGTGCAAATACAAAACACAATCTGTATACGACATATCGGCCACTTCGACCTCGTCGGCAGACTCCCCTACTTCCCTTGCCTCACACTTATCTAATTTGCTATCAACGCGATTATCGGGCAATTTACGAATAGACGCTCCACCCAATCCTTGTTGAGCATCATGCCTATGACTGCCCACTCACATATCATCCTCGCCACCTCCCACCCGCGACGATGAGGCTTCCCCGACCCGAATTGCTTGTGAACCTCCAAAACAATGCTCTCTCACATTCCCGCTTGACTCGTCACTCTAACCAGTCCCAATGTTAGCCGAATCACCCGTATTCTGGTCTGACATTATGCTTACAAACTGAAAATAAAAACCAGAGACGGGACTGACTATTCTAGCTCAACTCTACAGAGCACATAAAAAATAAATCAATCAAATTGAAAATCTCAAAACAAATGAAACTACCTTTGCAACTACGAGATTGAACGTGCAAGCTTGACATAAGTTGAAGAACAGCTGCAAGGAACCAGAACACAAGTCATAAAGGTTCGAGAAGTTTTACTAAGTAAAACAATCTAACAACATGAGTATCGAATAACGAATCTGATACTCAGATAACTATCAAACGCTCATCTATTTGATACTACAAAAATCAACAAGAGCTTGGACGCAAGATGCAAATGAGCTTCATTATTCATTTTCACCAATATATATAATAGCCCACGCCTACTATTCCTAGCCTCCAAAGCACGACGAATGAATCGAACAATCGACCACTATGGTTCGATACTCTTTAGAAGTATCAAATCACTCACGATTTTAATACTAACCACATTATCTATAATAATCGAACACCCCTTCATTCACTAGTTCAAGAAAAACCATTGAATCACTCAGGACCCGATACTGTCCAAAACAGTCGAACCAAGCACTATTCGATTTTATTAAAAATTCAAATTACAGTATGATACTATATGCACTAGGTTGTGTGGGATATTTTGAAGCCAAATACTATTATTTGGCACTCGATCCTTCGGATTATGGCTCCTAAACGTGGTGCATATTTTGAAGCCGAATATTATTTTTCGGCACCCGATCCTCCGGATTATGACTCTCAAATAGGGGGCATGTTTTGAAGCCGAATACTAATATTTGGCACCCAATCCTCCGAATTACGGCTCCCAAATGGAAGGCATATTTAGAAGCCGAATACTATTATTTGGTACTCGATCCTCCGGATTACGGCTCCCAAGAGGGGGACATATTTTGAAGCAGAATACAATTATTTGGCACCCGATCCTTCGGATTACAACTCCCAAATGGGGGACATATTTTCAAGCAAAGCCCTTTCTTAGCGACATTTCAAGAACATCATCACACAATTCTTAAATTTGACACTCGTTCTTGAATCAAGACCTACTCCCAAATTGAGGGGGACTCTATGGTATGGGTGACTTAGGTGGCCCAATAACGAACTAGGTCGACCTGCTTCACTAACGACCCACTAACAACCCAAAAGGGAACGTATTGAACCAAGGCGGTTCGACAATTTCCAAACTATCGAACCGTCTCGTTCGATAATTGTTGTCTTTTGGAAACGGGACTCGCATCCCGAGGTCTATTAATACTCTGGACCTCGAGATTCAACCTGATCATTAATTACTGTTCACCAACCCTTCAAGCATTGAATCAACCGTTTGATGCTTATTTCCGTTCGAGAGGTCTACCGTTCGATCGATTTGCTCTCCTGTTCGATCGTTATTCTGTCAGCGGTCCCCGTTCGTGAGTTTCTGCATTGAATCTAGGATTGTTCGATTGTCCTGGATTTGATAGTTATTTCAGTATCGAACAACCTCTTTTCGGTTATTTTAGTCATTTTAGGCTTTTTTACCGTGCAATAGGTGTTCCGGGCAAAGCTAATCGATTCCTTGTAATAGATTATCATAATTTGGTATATTTCAGGTCCAATTACAACGTATTTCTGTTATCTTGTAACCTAAGACGAAATAACACCAAATTAAAATCTATTCACTCAAAGCCTGTGTAACGGTTTTCTGAATCCTAGGGGGGTCACCACTGGGTCACCCTCCCTAGGATTTGACAAGTGTCTTTGGGACCATTAGCCATAATATTTTTTCTTATTGTGATCATTTTTTTATTTTTTTAATGAGTGGCAGCTATATTTTTTTTCTTGTTTTTTTACGGTTTTTTTTTCTCTCTCTCCTCTTTTTAAAATGAATACTTTTTAAAATATTATTTTACATTTCAAATAAAACTTTTAAAAGCTGAATTGATTCAACAATTAAAGTTTTAAAGTTTAATTAGCAAAAATAAATTTTTTGAAAAATAATAACGTTGCAGTTTTAAACCGGCAGCTATGTGCTAGGCAATTATCAAACAATAAAAATTTTCACAAAATGAATAAATTCAACTTTTGAAAGGTTAATTTGAAATGCAAATGATATTTTAAAAATTAGTCATTTTAAAAAGAGGAGAGAGAGAAAAAATCGTAAAAAAAAAAAAGAAAAATTAGTATAGCTGCCGGTTTAATTTTTTTCACATAACTGCCGGTTTAAAAATGCAACGTTATTATTTTCAAAAAAATTATTTTTGATAAGTAGAATTTTAAAACTTTAATTGATGAATTAATTCAGCTTTTGAATTATTTGGAATGCAAAAATAATATTTTAAAAAGAGGAGAGAGAGAAAAAGTCGTAAAAAAAAGGAAGAAATATTATGGCTAATGGAGTAATGGTCCCAAGGACACTTGTCAAATCCTAGGGAGGGTGACCCAGTGGTGACCCCCCTAGGATTCAGAAAACCCTGTGTAACACAATGCTTACACGCCTTTCTGCTCACTCCAAGACAAAAATAGGAAACAGGAATATTAAATAACAGGATTAATATTCTCTATTTTGTTTCATCACGTTGGGGCTGATTTTAGTTCACTTGATTCTAAATGGGCCTTCTTTTATTTTCTTGAACAATAAGATGTTGAGGCCCAGCCATGTATCAATGTGTATTTACACTTTAAAATTTGGTACGAAACCCTCAAAAAAGCCGAATATTTTGTTTTTTTATTTTATTTTATTTTATCGTTAGATGAAATTTTTGTTTTCTAATACAAAGGATACATCAATGAAGTTTCTAAAACTATGGCATGTTTGATGTAGTTTCATTAATTTGGTTTGACAAAGTGATTTGGGTGTTTGAAAAATATGTCAAAAATTTAAAATTCAAAGTATTGAAAAAAAGTAGATGTATAAACATCAAATGAATGTGATAAATATGTAACGAGATACTATTTTAATTAATTATAATTGTTCGTTGATTAATGAAATATATATTTAAACAGGTATATAAACATCAATATTGAAGATTGTAGTGCATAATTGTTTTTTCTATGATGAAAGGAATAAATAATTAGTTGTATATTCTTAGCTTATCTATGTAACATTAATGTCATGCCCATATTTATAACTAATGAATTTTAATAATAACAATTATGATTTTTTTTGATAATTACAAATTTTAATATGTATACTATATATAGTATAACTAAATATTTCAATAAGCAGTTTCCTTTACAAAATAAAAAATGATACATATAGTTGCATATATTATGCAATATGCACATTCGATATCAGGTTACTACGAAATTTAAATCAATAAAAAGCAAAATAAGTTATAAATTACACATTACACACATATTTAATGCACAATAAAAAAATAATTATCGTGGTTGTCGGGTCTTTAATTATTTAATACAAATACCGCTATGCCGGTTTAATTTATTTGGGTGATACAAGTTTAAACTTGCCCGATCTAATGGACGGCAACTGCATACATTTGAAGATGTGTGTAATATTGGGGGCTAGTTCAAGTTATTAGAAAAGTGAGTGATGAAATTCGATTTGGCTAGCAGTTGGATATCACATTCAACATTGTTAATCATTTTGGTCTTATTTCGTCAAGGTAACAGAACACAACAAAATAATACAATTGGAGTAAAAATAAACAAAATAATGCTAATCAATTAATAATCGGACTAGCTTGGTCCGGAACACTTAATACAAGCTTACTAGGATAAACAAGTAAATTACAAGATTAATACTGCGTATGGAATCTAGGGCGTTAGATGCTGACGTGTCGAATTGCCGTTGTTCGATGTTAGATGAGCAATAGAGGTCCTGTGTCGAATTATTATGTGTCGAATCTAACAGATTCGATGCTGTGTCAAGTATCGAATTTAGTATTCTTTGTTCAATACGTGTCGAATGTCCCAAATTCGATCCAGATGAATATCGAATGCAGTGAGTTCGATCTAGGCGAGTGTCGAATGCTCTATGTTCGATATTAAGTAGCTCATAGTGTATCTTGAATGCGTGCACAGACTACAAGGGGACGAGGTATAAATAGCCACCGTTCCGCGAGTCCATTGACAGCTGTAGAATGTACATCGAATCGAATCGGTTCGATGCACTCTGTATCGAACGAGAGTCGTTCGATGCGCATCAAACGTCGAATAGGGCCTGTTCGATGTTCTATAAAGCAGGCTGACACTGCTGGACCGGCCCAATATGCGATAATTGGACCAATTCTAAAATATCCCCATCATTAGTCATTCAAAGTTTAAGCTCATTCTAAAATATACAATCGTATTACAAAGACAACTAAAATATTAGGTATGATCGTTACACCCCGGCCCAGATAATTAATTAATTCAATACTACGTTTATTTTATTATTCTATACATACAAAAATTATATAAAAGTATTTAAGAGACCTTTTAATTAATTTTACAATTTCAATTTGCATAAAAGTGTATTTTTTTTAAAGAATATAAGTATTTAAGAATAAATGGTATTGTCATAAGTGATTCGTTCGTCACTTAATAAATATTTCAAAATATAATTTAAGTGCATGATATTCTCTCTACTGTGGTTAATATAATGAATATAATATAAAGATGGAAAAATAATCATAATTGTTAAAATGATCAGTGCATCTATGACAGAAACTTAACAAATGAATCTATGAAAATTATGTTGTTATTTTTGAATAAAATAACACTTGCTTAGGTTTTACCCTAAGAAACGTATCAAATCATTCATCTCTAAGACTAAGAGAAAATCATTCATCCCTTCCCCTTTAAAAATAGAAAGAAAACGCCAACAACATATTACTAGGTAGAACTATGAGTTCTTAGAAGAATTACTGCTAAGTGCTAACTAGGAAATAGACATTTTAAGTTTATTAAGAGAAAATAACTAAGAAATATGAAGGTAGAAAATCACTAAAAACTTCAAGAAATGGAGCATGAATAGTAATAGGGGCATGGGTAAGAACTATAGGACCATGATTGTTTGGGAGGAGACTAAAGTGGATATGACAAGTTTAAAAAAGACTGATAAGTTGATGCACACTAAGGTGAAGACTAAGGACCACAAATTGGAATTTCTGTGTACTTTCATTTATGCTCACAATAGCGTAAAGGAGAGGAAGCAAATGTGGAAGGACCTAGAGACCTAAGTAATCTCATCACCACTTCTTGGATTTTGTGTGGAGATTGTAATGTTGTGTTAAACAAAAGGGGAGAAATGGAATGAAGATAGAGGGGAAATGCAGGTAAGTGATGAACGACAAATGGTTTTTGATGGACTTCAGATTCAAGATCACTAATACTGTGGTCCAAAATACACATTGATGAATGGCTACACATATTGCAAACTTGATAGGGTTGCTATAAATCATGTATGGATGACAGCTAGAAGTGATTCTAGCGTGGCTTTTCTTCCTCTTAGCATATCAGATCATTCAATGAGTTACATCAGTATTGTTGGTACTAACCACAAGATGAACATGCCTTTCAGATTTAAGAATGTATGGGCAACTGACAAAAGAGTATATCCCTCTCATGAGAGAGGCCTGGGATATAAGCTTCTATGGGTGTAAGATGTATCAGTTAATCAGAAAGCAACAAGGGGTTAAAGACAATTTAAAGAAGCTCAACAACGGAAAGTACCAGAACTTAAAACACCAAGTGGAGGATAGTTTGAAGAGGCCCCAGGAAACTCGGGAAAGAATTCTTTATAATCCCAACTCCAGGGATGATCAGAATGATATAAAGCTGCTAAAACGGGATTATGAAGATAAGAAAAGGCAACTCATGAGCCAACTCACTCAAGCAGCCAAGTTGGACTGGATGAAAGATATGATAATTGCACTAGATTATTCTTCAACATCATCAAAAGCAGGAGGAAAAATAACAGTATCCTTTCTTTACAAGATTCTGAGGGTAAATTGATACCTAATAAACATAATATTGTAGATCATATTCTAATGTTCTATACAGGTTTGCTGGGGACAGAAACTGAAGTGAAGGAACTGGACATAGATGTTAGTGCACATGGACCAAAGATGAATGAGGAAAGTAACACAAGGCTAAAACAACCATGCACCGATGATGAGATAAAAAGAGCATTAATGCAGATGAATGGCATGAATAGCCGAGGGCCAGATGAACTGAACACATGCTTCTACAAAACAAGTTGGAGTGTAACAGTAAGATTAATATGTGAAGCAATCAAAGAAATATTCCAAACATAGAAGTTGTTAAATAAATACCACTGCTATTTACCTTATTCCTAAAGTTCAGAACCCTACAAAAATAACCAAATATAGGCCTATTGCATGCTGTAATGTTATCTATAAACTCTTTACAAAAGTTTTAGCTAACAGACTAAAAAATTTGATGTTAGATATTATTCTTCCAAGCCAATCAACATTTGTACATGGGAGGGACATCTACCAAAACATCCACCTAGCTCAAGAATTGATAAGAGGTTATGGTAGGAAAAACATCTCACCCAGAGATATGCCAAAAATTGACATTCAAAAGGCATATGACACAGTAAATTGGTCCTTCTTAGAACAGGTTCTGAGTAGCTATGATTTTGATCCATACTTTGTTAAACTGATCATGTTGGGTGTGACATGCCCCAGATATTCTTTTAGCATTAATGACAGTATGGAGGGCAACATTGAGGGAAAACATGGACTTAGGCAGGGGGATCCCTTATCCCCTTACCTCTTCGTTATCTGTATGGATTACCTTACTAGGTTGATTAAAAGTAGAACAACTAATAGTAAAGGTTTCCAATACCATCCAAAATGTGGTATGATCAAATTATGTCATATGGCATTTGCTGATGATCTCCTACTTTTCTGCATAGGGGACGTAAAGTCAATGAACACACTAAAGAACATCATACAAGACTTCTGAGAGATGTCTGGATTAAAGATCAGTGCTTCTAAAAGAAATATCTTCTTAGAGAGAGTGAATAGAAGGGACAAAGAAGACATACATGAACTTTGGGGGTTTCAAGAAGGCCACTTCCCAATTAGATATCTGGGCACCTTGAAGATTGCAGATTATGAAAGCTTGACAAAAAAATGGTGGGGAGGATATAGAGTTGGCAAGCAAAAAACTTGAGTTATGCTGGCAGATTGCAGTTTGTTAAAGCAAGTATTCAGAACTTTTGGAGTCATATTTTTGATATCCCAATAGGGGTAGCAATACAAATAGAGAGGATATACAAGAACTATCTCTGGGTGGGTTGAAAAAGAGAAAGGCAAGAAGAATTTGGTAGCCTGGAGGAAAATTTGTCAAGACTATGAGAGTGGGGGGCTGTAGATTAAGGAAGTGCTAGGCGGGAACAAAGTAGTCTTGGAAATGCAGATAATGAAACTGAATAGTACAGGAGAACAAATGAGTATCTGGCAGAAGTGGGTGGTAGCCTACAAACTAAAAGATAATAAAATATGGGAAGTGGAGCAAAGAACAAGTGACTCCCCTTGGTGGAAGAGTTTACTAAGAATAAGGGACAAACTGGTAGCACTAATACCAGAAGCAAGATTAACAGGGACAGTGAGAGTAGGGAAGCTGAAGGGAGCTCAAACAGTGTATAGCAAATTTTGTCCAACATATCCTAATGTGAGATGGTGGAGACAAGTATGGAACAAGATTGCTCGTCCTAAAACTACCTTTATTCACTGGCTAGCTGTTCAAAATAGACTAGCTACAAAAGATAGGATAAATAAGTTCATTTCATTAACTGATAGTAATTGTGTGCTACGTGGTGATCTTAGAAAAACTCATAGTCATCTATTTTTTTAAATGCATATGGTGCTATGATGTTTTGAGGAAAATTCTTAGGAGCACATGGATAAAGAACTGTCCAGGAAACATGCAAGATTGGATAAGATTATTTGCAAACTCCAGGGCAAAAGGAACCAATATATACCAAATCAGGGCAACTGCAATAGGAGAAAGTGTGGCGGCAATACGGAAAGCTAGAAATCAAATTATCTTTACAGGTAGGAAGGTGACTGCTTACTAGGTTAGTAAGGACATAGCTAACATTCTAACCAATAGAATCCAGACAAAAGGAGGAAACAAGCTTAAAAGCAATAGAGTTACAAAGACCATTTGTTTTAAACTTCAACATATTTGATGTCTTTATACTGTATAGATTCTACTTATTGTTTGATGAGCACATGTCATATTGAAAACCAATGGAGGAGCTTGGCCAGTACTTTCATCAGGTATACTCCCTCACTTTCAGCTTCTCACCCCCCAAAAACATTCATCAGGTATACTCCCTCATTTTCAGCTTCTCACCCCAAAAGGAGTGGACTGATCATGAGGAAGCAAACCATCTATAGTGAATGCAAACAACACTGCACTCAACAGCTGGGAAAATGGTCACAGTTCTAAACTAGAGCCATTGGAGGAGAGCTGTATGAGCTATGATTGGACACCATAGGAGGATGAGAGTGTTTGTAGTGATTGTGGGATTTGCTTAGTGTAATAGACATAATCTAGAGCATAGGTATTCCTGAGCCAATGGTTATAATCAGTTAGAATTTGTCTTGTTGACATTGCTTTTGGGCCTTTGCCTAAACTCTATGTAAATACTCTGAGTTGGGTTTTATAGAATATTTTAACTTGCTGCAAAAAAAAAACTAAGAAAGTGTCTTTGATAGAAAAGGAAAAAAAATAAAAATATTAAAATGAAGAATGGGTAAAAGGGAAGAAGTGAAAAACTGAACAAGTAGATCTTTTGAATTAGGCAATTTTCAATGTCTTGAATTAAAGAAGTGTTCCAAACTAAAAGAATTGCTAGAAATGTAAATAACTTGAGCCAAAAGATATCCAATGGCGGCCTATCTTTTTCTTAAATCTAAGACCCGTGTGATTTGTTCTCTTCTTACATAATGAAAAAGAAGGTTTGGCATGTGTGTTGAGAATCCCGTTGAAGAATATATATTAAATCATCTCCCATATTACATTAAATCTATTCCTTGTTAGTTAATAGAGTTGACAGATCATATAGCCGTTAGAATATAGCTGTTATGATTTACTTGATTATAGTATGATTGATTTCTTTGATTCTTTCCTTAGTTAGAAAATCTGTAAGCCTTTATATACTTGTGAATAATTGTGAATAGGTATGAATGAATATACAATTCTTACAGAAAACTCTTCCATATTTCTTATATCAAATTTCTACAAATCCTCTATCTGACTTTTAATGTTCCGCTAAGCATCCACCTTTAATTTTGGAGACCGCTATGTTGTGACTTATGATCCGCAAATCTTAATTCATCCATAGTGGATGCTTAATGGAAAACAAAAAACAAAAAAATGGAATAAATAATCTTCTCTTGCACATGATGCGGGTGTAAATTGTTTTAAAGTTTATTTGCTTTTAAAGGCTTCGCATTCATTACTTTAAATTTCTGCAATGCAATTGTAGATTAAATACATCTTCTTCACCATATGCATAAACTAAATACTTATCTTCAAATGATTTGCACAAATATTACAACAAAAACAATTATTATGTATCTCAACCATAAAAATTAATGAGAATTGTAGAAGTTTATTTAGCAATAATTTAATATTTTCTTTTCCAGAATATGAATACATTTGAAACTTTTCCTAAAGTTTTGAAAGGTTTCTAGAACATTTTGAAATTTCCTAATATCTGACTAATCAAAACATAATCTAAAATCAGAATTTTGATTCATGTTTTACAAATACATATTAGGGTTGCACAAAGAAGGCCACCCACTCAATTCACCTGCACCCACCTGCACCCACATGCACTACAAGATTTGGGGGGTTTTTGCGACCCCGCGCGGTCACCAACATTTTAGTGACCGCCCGGAGCAATGGGGACCACTGCCCAAAACGGGTTTTAGGGACCGCCAAGCAGTCCCAAAAGCCACTTTAGGAACCGCCCGGCGGTCCCTAATAATATTCATACATTTTTTTTTATGAAACGATTTCCAAGTGATTTTGATTTTTAGCAATAAAACTCATTATAACATGTCAATTGAAACAACATAAGATGACTAAGTGTACGTACAATGTAGAATAGGTTCAACGTTAAAAACTTTCTCAATCTCATTCAATCTACTATTCAATAACTAAATTAGTAGTTTTATGATCGTTTGTTATTTCAATTGACATGTTATAATGAAATTTGTTGCTAAAAATAAAAAACACATGCAAATCGTTCCATAAAATAAAAAAAAATATGAATATTAATAGGGACCGCCGGGCGGTCCCTAATACCAGCTTTAGGGACCGCCGGGCGGTCACCAATTATCATTAGGGACTGTCGGGCGGTCCCTAATAATATTCATACGTATTTTTTTTTATTTTACGGAACAATTATGGTGACGCGTTGTTTGTTTAGTTGATAATAATCCTAATAATAGTTAAGAGAACAAAATTACAAGGTTTCATACAAATTGAAACAACATAAGATGATTAAGTGTACGTACAACGTAGAATAGGTTCAACGTTAAAAACTTTCTCAATCTCATTCAATCTACTATTAAATAACTAAATTAGTAGTTTTATGATCGTTTGTTATTTCAATTCACATGTTATAATGAGTTTTGTTGCTAAAAATAAAAAACACATGAAAATCGAAGAAAAAGAGTATGAATATATTAGGCACCGCTGGGCGGTCACCAATTGTCTTTAGGGACCGCCGGACGGTCCCTAATAATATTCATACTTTTTTTTTTTAATTCCGCGTTGTTTGTTTAGTTGATAAATATCCTAATAATAGTTAAAAGAACAAAACTACAAAGTTTCATACAAATTGAAACAACATACGATGATTAAGTGTACGTATAACGTAGAATAGGTTCAACGTTAAAAACTTTCTCAATCTCATTCAATCTACTATTAAATAACTAAATTAGTGGTTTTATTATCGTTTGTTACTTCAATTGACATTTTATAATGAATTTTGTTGCTAAAAATCAAAAACACATGAAAATCGTTTCATAAAAAAAAAAAAGAGTATGAATATTATTAGGAACCACCTGGCGGTCCCTAAAACCACCTTTAGGGACCGTTGGGCGGTCACCAATTGTCTTTAGGGACCGCCCTGCGGTCCCTAAAAGTGGCTTTAGGGACCGCCCGACGGTCCCTAATAATATTTATACTTTTTTTTTAATTTTATGGAATAATTAATGTGCCGCGTTGTTTGTTCAGTTGATAAATATCATAATAATAGTTAAAAGAACAAAATTACAAAGTTTCATACAAATTGAGACAACATACGATGATTAAGTGTACGTATAACGTAGAATAGGTTCAACGTTAAAAACTTTCTTAATCTTATTCAATCTACTATTAAATAACTAAATTAGTGATTTTATGATCGTTTGTTACTTCAATTGACATGTTATAATGAATTTTGTTGCTAAAAATCAAAAACACATGGAAATCGTTTCATAAAATCGAAAAAAAAGAGTATGAATATTATTATGGACCGCCTGGCGGTCCCTGAAACCACCTTTAGGGACCGCTGGGCGGTCACCAATTGTCTTTAGGGACCGCCCGGTGGTACCTAATAATATTCATACTTTTTGTTTAATTTTATGGAACAATTAAGGTGCCGCATTGTTTGTTTAGTTGATAAATATCCTAATAATAGTTAAAAGAACAAAATTACAAAGTTTCATACAAATTGAAACAACATACGATGATTATGTGTACATATATCGTAGAATAGGTTCAACGTTAAAAACTTTCTCAGCCCCATTCAATCTACTATTAAATAATTAAATTAGTGGTTTTATGATCGTTTGTTACTTTAATTGCCATGTTATAATGAATTTTGTTGCTAAAAATTAAAAACACATGGAAATCGTTTCATAAAATCGAAAAAAAGAGTATGAATATTATTAGGGACCGCCTGACGGTCCCTAAAACCACCTTTAGGGACCGCTGGGCGGTCACCAATTGTCTTTAGGGACCGCCGGGCGGTCCCTAATAATATTCATACTTTTTTTAATTTTATGTAACAATTAAGGTGCCGCGTTGTTTGTTTAGTTGATAAATATCCTAATAATAATTAAAAGAACAAAATTACAAAGTTTCATACAAATTGAAACAACATACGATGATTAAGTGTACGTATAACATAGAATATGTTCAACGTTAAAAACTTTCTCAATCTCATTCAATCTACTATTAAATAACTAAATTAGTGGTTTTATGATCGTTTATTACTTCAATTGACATGTTATAATGAATTTTGTTGTTAAAAATCAAAAACATATGGAAATCGTTTCATAAAATCAAAAAAACACGTATGAAAGTGGTCCCTAAAAACCATATTTAGTGACCACCGGGCGGTCACCACATGTCATTAGGGACCGCCCGGCGGTCACCAAGTATCTTTAGAGATGGCCCGACAATCCCTAAATATTTAAAAAATAGGCGGGACTGGGGGGGAGGGGGGGATTTGAAATTTTCGAAAATTCAAAATTTTCACCCTTAATTCTATATATACCACCACTCTCCTATCCAATTTTTCAACACTTTCGAAAAACACCCAACTCCAAAATTTCTCTTATTATTTTTATCTTCCTAAATCACAAAAATAAAAATCATCCAACAAAAACTTTCATTTTTTCTTTCTTTTAAAGAAACACTCTTTTTTTTTTCATTTCTTCTAATCCAAAACACAACTTCTCTTCTTCTTTCTTTTAAAGAAACACTCCTCTTTTTTTTTTTTTTCAAATCCAAAACACAACCTTTTTTTTTAACAAATGCCAAAAAAACAACCAACAATATGTTCTTCATTTCTTTTTCATTGTTTTGGTTTATTTTAATAACTATCATTTGTTTTTACTTTTATTTCATTATTTTCTTTGTTTTATTTTGTTAACTTTCATTTTATTATTTTTTTTGTTTTATTTTGTTAACTTTCATTTCATTTTACTTTTTTTATCATTATTTCCTTTGTTTTTGTTTTTGTAATTGTTTGTTGCACATATTTACACACAATTTATACAAAAAACCCAATAATATTCCGATAAATTTTCGGAATATTATTGTGTTTTTTTTTATTCTGCCGCAGACTTTTAGGGACTGCCAAGCGGTCCCTAATGCTTTGAATATTATTGGGGACCGCTTGGCGGTCCTTAAAACTATGAATATTATTGGGGACCGCCAAGCGGTCCCTAAAAAGTCCCAGAGAATTGGGGACCGCCCGTCGGTCCCCAATAGGTCTTTATTTTTGGGGACCGCCCGACGGTCCCCATGAGTCTTTAGGGACCGCTGGGCGGTCCCTAATTGTGCGGTCACAGAAAATGGTCCCCGCGACCGCTAGGCGGTCGCCAAAGGGTAGGGGACCAAGGGCATCCGCGACGGCCTTTTGGTGACCGATGGGCGGTCGCCAAAGGGTAGGGGACCAAGGTCTTTAGGGACCGCCCATGGGTCTTTAGGGACCGCCCAGGCGGTCCCTAAAGACCCCTGAATCTTGTAGTGACAATTTGATATTTTTTTAACAATGTGTGGTTTGCTTTCTTAGTAACCCACTTACTAGATGTCAGATTGGGTACACTATACACCTAGTCACCCACCCGCCACCCGCAATACCGTTGAAATAGATTATTACTTAAAAATATTAGCATATATTTTAATTCTAATTTTGTAGGGAATTTTACTATGAAGAATCGCATCCCAAGCCCAATAATGTTTACTCTTCGAATAATAAAGATTCGGATTATCGAATTTGTGGAAGTGAGATTTTGTAAAGATAAGTTTTTGAATCCTCTCATTATTTAATCAATTCAAAAATAATACGAGCAATCACTTGCAACAAATATCGAGGGTTTGTGATTGTGATCCACACACAATCATTGTCATTATTTTTAATAATTTGACAATTAATAAATCATGCAACATTATAAATTAACGAATGGTAATTTTACATTTTCAACCCTTACGGTTCGTATGTTGATAAAGAGTTCTTTAAGGCTTCAAGCCACCGTTAGACCGCATTATAACAATGCTTACGAACTTGGATCAGTGGTCTCCTTTTCTTTTTGCAAATCAAATTCAAGCATCAACTAGAAAAAAATTTTGTTCAACGATATAAAAGTGTAGATATTTTTCTTATTTTTGTTCTAGATTTTTTCTCTACTTTTATTGATTAAAAGAGAGAATGCCAAGACCAAAAATGTGCTGAAAATCCATGGCTTAACCTTATGGGTAGTGGGACGCGTGTGCTTTGATGATATATTAGGGGAAAATAATTTTCAAAGTCTTGCAAATCCTTTCATTAGTCATTTTTCTAACTTTAAGGAAAATCTCATGCATTAAATCTCTTAGATATGGTTAGTCAACCCTATCTAATCTTTCTCCCGTATTCTCTGTTATCTAAATAAGGTATATAATGAACAAATATCTCATCTAATGAAATATCTAATTAATTAACTAATTACTAAATTCTAGAATTTGAATTTAAATCAGTATTTCTAGGAGTTAGAAAAGACTTAATTAATTAAAACCTTCACTTTTAATCATATGGGACTTCCCATATATAATTTGGGCTCAACATTTGAGTTCAAATATTTTGATTAGATTCATTTATTATTTCTCAAATAATAAAATCTAGTTTAAAATTGAATTTTAATTTTATCTCATAAAATCTAATTTCACAAAAGTTTAAATTCCACATACACGGATATGATTTTTATGGAATTCATAATTTTATAATTTCTTATTAAAGTGGGAATATTAATTAATCTCATTAATTAATTAAATTAACCAAACCGCCAATTTAATTAATCATAAAATTAAGTATTTGATCCATCACATTAACCAAATTATTCATCATTTAATCAAATTACTAGATCTAAGAAATAACTATTATTTCTTCATACACCAACTAAATCCGTATCATTGGTCGGAATAAGACATTAAATCCGTATCATACACCAACTAGTCGGAATCAGAATCTGCTATTCTAATTTGCAATAAGACATTAAATCCGTATCATACACCAACTAGTTTAATTTAAACTAATTGACGAGTCAAACACAAGCCAGATGAATATCCCCAATACAGAGAATAGTCAAACTCAGATAGGAAAAAATGAAGCAAACATTTCTGACATAGACACCGGTGAAGAAACAGGTCCACCTGAGATAATAAAGGATTTTTTGCCGGAAGGAAAATCAAAAAATCAGTGGCAGTCTTTCATTTCAGGAATTGAACCGGTGGTAGGAGAACAAATGGAGCCGAAGGCTGAAAACTTTAAAAAGAGAAGGAAAAAGGCAGAGACGGGAAATCTCACGAAACCAGTGACGATTCGTGGCAGAAAGCGCAGAGTAAAAGGTGGTCAAAGCAAGAAGAAGCAAAGCAAAGAGGTAGGTCCACCTTATTTGGATAATCAGGTCAGCGATAGTCTTATAGCTAGACGAAATGAACTCATAAAGAGGAACGATTTTGAGTGGGAAGCCAAAGAGATCTGGGCTTTCGGGAAAAAGATAGGGATTGTAGGGAGAGGGAATGATGATGAAATTATAAAGAAATTATGTGAAATGAATAAAAGAGAAAATGAGATGAAAAAAGAAAAAGAGAAAAAGAAAGATGGAGATGGGGCTAGTAATAGTTTGATATGAAGATGGTAACCTTTAATTGCAGAGGATTGGGAGGGAGGGTGAAAATAAAAGCAGTCCGAAAGCTGGTTAAGGAAAATCGGGTGGATGTGCTATGCTTACAGGAAACAAAAAAGGAGGAGGTGAATGATAGTTTTTGCAGAAAGTTGTGGGGGGATGAAAGTTGTGGATGGGCCTTCTGTGCAGCGACGGGTAACTCAGGAGGAGTGCTAACTTTGTGGAGAAAAGATAGTTTTGTGGTTGATAATCAATTTGGATGGCAGAATTTGTTAATTATATCGGGTACCTGGAGTTGTAATGGGTTGCATACTTATATTGCAAATACATATGCACCTTGTGTTAGTAGAGGCAGAAAAGAACTGTGGGAAAAGCTCCTCAGTATTAAAGCTATTGTTAGTCCAGGAGCTTGGTGCGTTTTAGGAGATTTCAACGTTGTAAAAAAGCTGGAGGAAAGGAGAGGAAGAGAGTTATCACAACCTTCAGGTGATATGATCGAGTTTGAACGCTTTATCGAAGAAATGGATCTTCACGACTTTCCACTTGTTGGGAGAAAGTTTACTTGGTACAGGACAGATGGGTCGTCAATGAGTAGGTTGGACCGAATTTTAGTTTCGGATGAATGGGTGAGAAAGTGGACGAATTTATCTCAGTGGGGTCTTAAGAGGACAATATCTGACCATTGCCCAGTTTTGCTAAAGAATGAAGAAATGGATTGGGGTCCGAGGCCTTTCAAATTTCTCAATATTTGGATGGAAAATAAAGAGTTCAAGTCATTTGTGAAGACCCAGTGGGAGGAGATGCAAACTGATGGTTGGGCAGCTTATAGGATCAAAGCCAAACTAAAAGGTCTCAAAATGAAACTTAAGGAATGGAATAGAGAGGTATTCGGTCGAGTTGAATTGAGAATACAATCACTTGAAAATGATATAAGAGAGTCAGATTTAAGAACTGAAAATTGTAATCTGTCAGTTGAAGAGATCATGCAAAGAAAAGAGAAGATAGCTGAACTTTGGCAGAGTATGAGATCAAAAGAAAGCTTACTCGCGCAGAAATCCAGGTGTAATTGGCTAAAAGCAGGGGATCAGAACACTGGCTTCTTCTACAGATGCATCAACGGTAACAGAAAAAGGAATGAGATAAGGGGTCTGCGAGTTGAGAATCAGTGGATTGACAGTGTTACCGAGGTCAGAGCAGCAACTAAAAACCATTTTCACAGTTTTTTTTCTGAAGTGCAGTGGCAAAGACCTGGTCTTGACGGTATTGAGTTTGTTCAAATTCTGAATGCTGAAAATGAGATGTTGGTTCAGCATTTCTCAGAGGAGGAAATTCACCGTGCTATTTTGAGTTGCGATGGTAGCAAAGCTCCGGGTCCGGATGGGTTTAACTTGAAGTTCTTTCAGGAATGTTGGGATACGATTAAGATGGATTTTATGAGCTTTATTGAAGAATTTTTTACTAATGGCAGATTGGTGAAGGGTTTAAACTCATCATTTGTTGTTCTTATCCCAAAGTGTGAAAGCCCCCAGTGCTTGAGCGACTTTAGACCGATCTCATTAATCGGTAGTCTGTATAAGGTGGTGGCAAAATTATTAGCTAACAGATTGAGGGTGGTCATGAATCGTATAATAGCTAAAGAACAGTCTGCCTTTGTGAGTGGAAGACATATTATGGACAGTGTTCTGGTTATTAACGAAGTCATTGATGATGCAAAAAGTAAAAAGAGGCCGTGCTTGATTTTCAAAGCAGATTTTGAGAAGGCATATGACAGTGTAAATTGGAATTTTGTCGAGCAGCTACTGTGTAAGTTTGGGTTTGATATTAAATGGAGAAAGTGGGTTAGAGAATGTATTACTTCAGCATCCATGTCAATCTTGGTTAATGGTTGTCCTACAGAAGTGTTTAACCTTCAAAGAGGCTTGCGTCAAGGAGATCCGCTATCTCCTTTCTTGTTTCTCTTAGTGGCGGAGGCTCTTGGGGCTATGATCAAGAAAGCTATGGAGTGTGGTCTGTTTGTGGGTTATAAAGTTGGAGATAGGACTTTCGAGGTTTCACATACACAATATGCTGATGATACAATTATTTGTTGTGAACCAAGTGATGAAAACGTGTTTGCCATCAAGAGTATTCTAATGAACTTCGAGTTGATTTCGGGATTGAAAGTAAATTTCCGAAAAAGCCAGCTGCACGGAATCAACATTGAAGAAGACAGAGTTGAGGAATGGGCAACATACTTGAATTGTAAGAAAGGTAACTTGCCGTTTATGTATCTTGGGGTTCCTGTTGGGATCAACCCGAGAAGAAAGGAGTCCTGGAATTCTTTGATGAAATGTTTTACAAACAGAACTGGATTCTTACAAAACAGGCATCTTTCATTTGGCGGTAGAGTTACTTACCTAAAAGGTGCACTTTCAGGTATACCTACGTATCTCCTATCTTTCTATAAAGTCCCGATTAAGGTGTTAAAAGAACTTACAGCTGTACAACGTCAATTTTTATGGGGTGGACAGCAAGGAGTGAAAAAAATCAATTGGGTAAGTTGGGAGGTGATTTGTAGAAATAAAGAAGATGGTGGTTTAGGAGTAAAAGATATGTACCGATTTAATATGGCACTACTTGGTAAATGGTGGTGGAGGATACTTACAAAAGAAGATTCAATTTGGAGAAATGTTCTAGTAGCAAAATATGGTGTTCTTGATCCTGGGGATGCGACATACAGAACAGTAAATAGAAGGGGTAGATGTTCTTTTTGGTGGAGAGACATATGCTCTATTGTATGTGCTGATTTAAATGAGGATTGGTTTTCAAGAGGTGTGAAAAAAATTATAGGAGATGGAGGAGACACAAGTTTCTGGAATGATGCTTGGATTGGCACAGAAACCTTGAAAGAAAATTATGCGAGACTGTTTAGTATCTCACTTGATAAAAACAAGATGATTAGCGAAATGGGATCATGGCTGAATGGAGTGTGGGAGTGGAAATTTACATGGAGAAGAAGTTTATTTTGCTGGGAGCAACAACTTTTTGAAGACTTGAGGCAATTGGTACAACACATTCAGCTTGACAACAACAAACATGACTCCTGGAAGTGGAATCCTGATCCAACCGGTTGTTATACGGTAAAATCTGCCTACCTCATTTTAAGTCAGAATAGAAATAACTCTTTTGATGGTTTTTTCAACTCTTTTTGGGATATGTCGGCACCTCATAAGATGATGTATTTTGCTTGGAAGCTCATACTTGATAAAGTTCCAACAAAATCAAATTTGGAAAAAAGAGGATGTGGTGAATTGATAACTACAGGGGGTTGTTGTTTTTGTGGTGCTGAAATGGAGTGCTCGGGGCATTTGTTTTTCGAGTGTGATTTTGCTTATAGGGTTTGGATGTATGTCTATGAGTGGTGGGGTTATTGTACTGTGCTACCGAAGGTTTCATCTACTCACTTTGAACTTCACACTTCATTGTGGCGTGGGACTAAGGCGAGAAAATATTGGAAAGGTTTGTGGTGTGTTACGGTATGGATGATTTGGATAACGAGGAACAAGGTGGCGTTTCAAAATGAAGAATCACACATCGTAGGAACGGTGGAGCTAATCAAACTTAAAATGTGGGCGTGGATTAAAGCAAAATCTGAAGATTTTATTTTTTCTTTTTATGATTGGTGTATGCAACCTAACCTTTGTATGGGGAGTAACCGTTGATAAAGTAATTTGTGTAAGGGGTTGAAGCACCTCTTGTGCTTCGTATTTTTTTCTTTTAATGATCAAAAAAAAAAAAAAAACATTAAATCCGTACAAGCGATTGAAACATGAGGGAACGGGTAAACCTATGAATCAAAGCTCCAATGTCCCGAATTAATTTCACAACTCTTGTTTTATTAATTCGTCCATTAATATCAGAACATTTTTGCAACATGTTTGATATTGAACTCTCATAATATATATATATTGTATTATCTTAATATATGTGTATATTATATATATATATATATATATATATATATAATTCGTTACGATGTTCCGTGATCTAATAGATAAAATTCGTTACCTTATTAGTCACATCTTATATCATTGACTTCCATTAACATAAAGTGTATTTGACATATTCATAACATTTATGAAATGAGCGCTCATATCAAGACAAGTACTTGCTAACTATAACAAGGAAAAATATATATTTCAGGATTCCATACAATTCAATCATATTCTCGGTTATTCATCCCTAATACCTCCAAGATAAAGTTCTAGATGATGTGGCAATTGGACAACTTCACGACGTCTAAGTTAAAAGGGAGTCCGAAGATGAGCAGAAGTCTATGAAAGATGATAGATTGAGATCAATGAGTTAATGACCATCAATATTGACAAGTGATTAAAATAAAAACTATTTGTAAACAACATTCACAAATGTCTCTTTTATTCGTCTCACTCCAATCCTTTATACAAACGATTCGTATAAGAATGCAAATATCTAGATGTCTTCACATCTGCTGATCCGCAAAGTCCAGCTCATCCAATTATGACGATGTACTACATTCACGACTTAATGTATTTAGGACAAATTATTATTTCTGCCCTATAACTTTGCCTAAAATCTTTAAATGACCAATTTGATTCGGCCTGATAAAAATGCCATGTAAGTTTGTTTTTTTCTATCAAAAGTGCCCAATTGGCCTTATTCAGGCTTCAACCCTGACGTGGCTACCACATCGCCACCATCTGGAAATGATAAAGTTTTTCCTTTTTTTTAAGGGGAAAACGGCAAACTAGAGCCAACCTATTCACGTTTTTGCGAAGTTATACCCAACCTTTTTTTTTGCAATGCTGCACGCCACCTTTGACGTGTAGAAAATATTATACACACACCTATTTTTCCGTCAAAGAAGCGTCATAATGCGGGGGATGACATATGCAAATATTTTATAAATTCCAAAACACCCCCAAATGTTCAAAAAATAAACCTAAACACCAAAATAACTTCTCATAATTCGTAAACCCCCCTAAATATATGTTTAATTTTATTTATACTATCTATATCATAACAAGACTTATTGTATAATATGTTTAAATTCACATATAACATAAGAAATGATATATAAGTAAAAGTAAAAAGAGAAAACAAAAAACAGAAAAAAGAAATGATAAATAATTAAAAATAAAAAAGTCAACACAAATAAGAAATGATAAATGATATAGAATTTAAATTTTTTTGGTTACTTCAGAAATATTCAAAACATTTGAAACTAATAAACTCCAACTTATATAAATATAAAAGTAAATTCTTTTTGTTTTCAAGTTTAATACTAAATATTATCAAATTTTTTTTTTAAAATGTGTCTCAAATGACATATATATTTAGAAATTAAAAATTTCCAACAAACTTACTTAGTAAATTTAAGGTTGATTAGTAATTTTTTTAATATCTTAAAAAAAACTTGATTTTATTAAGTTTGATTTTTTAATTAGTTGATAATTCAAAAATAAATAAATAAAAAATATAAAAAATAAGAAAAACTTCATCTTCTCCAACACACCCACCCCCCACCCAACCTCCCCCCCCACTTTCCACACCCACCAATCCACCACCGCCAAACCCCAGATCCACCTCAAATCGATCTAAATCCACCATTCTCGCACCTCCATGACCTCAATTTTTGATTTTAAGGGTTTTTTGGGGGCGGTTTTTGAACGATTCGTTGTTCGGTGGCTATTTTTGAAACTTCGAAATCGAAAATCAAGGTCATGGAAGTATGAGGGTGATGTAGTTATGTCGATTTGAGGTGAATTTGGGGTTTGGTGGTGGTGGATTTGGTGTGTGGAGGGGGGGGGGGGGGGCTGTTTGGGGGGAGAGTGTTGGAGAAGAAGTTTTTTTTTTTTGAAATTTTAAATTATCAACTAATAAAAAAAATCAAACTTAATAAAACCAAGCTTGCAATTATTAAGTAAGTTTGTTGGAAAATTATAATTTCTAAATATACATGTCATTTGAAGAAATCATTTAAAAAAAAATGATAATATTTAGTATTAAATTTGTAAACAAGAAGAATTTACTTTTATATTCATATGAGTTAGAGTTTATTAGTTTCTAATGTTTTGAATATTTTTGAAGTACCCAAAAAAATTTAAATTATATATCATTTATCATTTCTTTTTTTGTTGACTTTTTTATTTTTACATATTTATCATTTATTTTTTCTGTTTTCTCTTTTTATTTTTAATTATATATCATTTCTTATGTTATATGTGAATTTAAACATATTATACAACAAGTTTTTATGATTTAGATAATATATAATAAAATTAAACATATATTTGGGGGTGTTTACGAATTATGAGAATTTATTTTGGTGTTTATGGGTATTTTTTGAACTTTTGGCGGTGTTTTCGAATTTATAAAATATTTGCATACGTCATTTCCACGCATTATGACGTTTTTTTGCCGGAAAATAGGTTGTGGTAAAACATTTTCCAAACGGCAAAGGTGGGGTGCAACATTGCAAAAAAAATAAAAAATGGTTGAGTATAGCTTCGCAAAAACGCGAATAGGTTGGGTCTAGTTTCCCGTTTTCCCCATTTTTTTAATACACAATCGCTATATAACTATAAAATCATAAAATTTTAAAAAATACCCTTATAAATTTGTAATTGCACTTTGCACCCAAAATATGTAATTGTACTTTGCGCCAAAAACGTATAAATTTGCCACTTTTAATCGAGAATTTGATCAAGAATTTGGTGAAATATTTTGTAGATTATGTAAAGAGTGTTGCAATCTTGTAGAGATTGTTGAGGTTGTGTATGCGATGTTGAGTTTAATCAACGAAGTGTGTATTCCTTTGTTGAAATAGATTACTTGAGATTGTTTAGAGTTGATTGACTTGTGTTGTTGTCTTCGTTATTTGTAGATATGACAAAATGATCTTCCAATTGTGGCCGTGGTCGTTCGTCGGCTGGATCTTCTTCAAGTATTGCGACTGCCCTGACTCCTTGCAAAAAGGGATTTTTCCTTCTGTGCTCCCAAAACGTCAATTTATTGTGCTACCACACAATCTACTTTCTCATGATTCCGCACCACCTTTCTTCCCCTACCGATACAGAAATGATTATTCACGCGCAAAGTGGGATGATCATATATCCACTATTAGAGAGGAGGAAGAAGATGATCCAGAACCGAGCAATCGAAATAAACAACTCTCGCCTGAAGTTGAGGAAGAAGAAGAGGATTGAGAGGAAGTAGAAGAGGAGGGAGAAGGCGATGAAGAAAACAAAGAGAAAGTGTATAAGATGAAAAAATATTTTACTCAACCACTATATTGGTGACGTGGTGCAATTGATAATCCAGATTTAAGGTTTTCTAAATTTTTAGAAATAACCACCTCCATTAGTCCATCCCAACCGTGTATTGTTAGTGTTGCACCACATCAACAATACAATGATTGTATGAAATAATTTATCGTATAATGGCTTGAAATAAATTACAGAAATAATACACAATCTTACATCACCCTATTGGAGAAAATATGAGCCATTCCAATTCTCTATAAAGAAATACGTGAAGGGTCGGTGCATTTATTATAGTATATAGATTGCAGGTGATGGCAAGATACACGACATGAAAGGATTGGCCAGTCACTCACAGTAAGAGGTGCCATCAGAGGCCCAAAAACAATAAAGAAGCAATCCAAATTGAAATTAGAGGATAATGGTCTAGTGGCTACTTGGAAGTTTGATTAGGAATGGGTATTAGAGGGCGTAGTTATGATTTTGATCGAGAATGAGATGTCGTATATAAAGGTTGAATTGAATCCTTTAGGCATATGATGGCTCGAGCCTATCCATTCTTGATATTGCCTTGTCTAAAGGTAATCACTGAGAAATGTCACCAATTATATCTTAACGACAGGGCAAGGTTGATTGAGTTCATCAAGGAGAACACAAAAAGTGTGTGCCTCACCACTGACACGTGGACCTCAATTACAAAGGACAACTACATGTGTGTTACTGTCCACATATAATCAATGTAAGTTGAAGAAGAAAATAATAAGTTTCAGTTTGACTTCCAGAGACATGTGAAAAGACATAGTGAATGATGTCAACAAGACCATGAAAGATTTTAAAATTAGGAAGGTTTTCACAGTTACGATTGACAATGCTAGGGCAAATGACACGTCTATTCAGGATTTGGTGAAGTGGTGGGTGGATAAAGGCGATATTAAAAAAGAAAATGTGAATCGCATGCAGATTAAATGTATAGTACACATCTTGAGCCTCCTAGTTCGATATGGCTTCAAGAGCAAAGGTTGTGATTGCACGTTAGAACACAATCGGTCTTGCATATGATACACAAAGGGTTCAATGAGTAGGTACAGATTGTTCAAATAATGCATGGAGTATTGTGAAATCGAAAGTGGGAAATTGCTAAGCTTAGACGTGTCAACAAGTTGGAACTCCACATACATCACGCTTGATGCCGCCATAGAATGAAGGACAACAATTATCTCTTTTAAGCACGTAGATCCAAGCTATGCAAATGATATGCGTAACAATCATCCAACCAACACCGATTGGGATAGGGTACAAATGTATCTGAATTTCGTGAAACCTTTCAAGCAGTTGACCAAACTTGTCTGGGGCACTACTTACATGAAATTACAAAAGGTGCTAACATAACTTATTTGATCGATGATGTTTTGGGTATGTGGTTGCAACGCCCAAACGACCAAGTTACAAAGGAGCGAGATAATTTGAAAGACACGACGTTATTAATGAAAAGAAATACGACAAGTATTGGGGTGTAAATGGAAAGATGAACTATTTGTTGTATTACGACACTGTTGTAGATCCCCACCTCAAGCGGAGATACGTAAAAACCTATGCTTGATGATGGCACCTTGCAAAGGATGGTTAAGGATGATTTTTTGACATTGTTTAGTGAATATAAGATGATGTACGAGGAAAGTGCAAGTATAGGGCCGACTCCAACGTCTACTCCCTTAGTAAATACGTCTTTCTAGAATGAAGAGAACCTCATTTCTTCAAGGCAAGACCGGTATTTTAGGTATTCTCTAATCATCTCAACTTTAACTAGTTTTTATTGTAAAATTTTGATCACTTATGTCATTAATGCTCCTTGAATAATTATTAGGGTAATGGAGGTTGATGTGTGGCGAAGCTTGTATTTTTTCAATATGTATGCAAATAAATTGCTACGCCTATAGTTTTGCAAGTGCACTGTGAAGTAAGACTAAAATGATAAGTATAGTTACGAACCAAGTATCGTATCCCAAGGAAGTGGTGGATCAAATCTAAAATCACTTAATTGTAAAAGCAATGATAGTTGTTGATGTGTATTTTCTTGCTTTATTATTAATATGCAATATTCCTCTAATACACACGTTTACAAGTATACGAATCAATTAATATAAAATAGAAAGCAAGATTACTACCCAAGTATCGAATCCCATGAGGACTATGATTAATCTTCTTATTCTATTACTTTACTATTATCCTTAAAACTTTTCTGACAACTAAAATGATTAAATGAAGTTAGTGAGAACTTAAATTAAACTACTTTGTCTAAACTAACTACTAAACTAAACTGAATTGAGTTTCATTTGATTGTAGATTATAAGATTAAACAGATTAGTGGTTCGAATTCATTGGATATCCACTATGTTCGTACCAATGTTTTGATTTCCTTAATTGATGTATATGTTCATGGCTTCTTTCGAGGCCACAAGAGGACATAGTCCGACTTATCTTTTCCAACACACCCAGGTTGAATTATCCCACATAACATGCTATGCGGCGGCGTTAGATACCTCCCATAACTTCAAATTAGTATTATGTTGATCAAGCACAATAAGACATTGGGCACAAGATAATCAAATAAACATAAACAATGCAATCAACATAAATGAAATCAATAGTCTTCACATATCTTCAAATCCAATTACTTCCTAACTCTAAACATGAACTAACTAGCCACTCATCGTTTCAAATAACAAGTTTAACATCATTAATAACAATGGGAATAAATATAAAGATGAGAAGAAATATCCTGTTGAATCATTCTATAGGACAGCTGCGGATCCTTCTCAATTGGTTCTCATTTTCGATTGATTCTCCTTCTTTATTCCCATTGTGATGAATAACATTTTCTCTTCCATTGATCGATGATTTTGTCTCTTGCTGCTGATCTCCCCTTATTATTTTTCGCACTTTTTCTATTGTATTAATGTGTGTTTGCAATATTTAATTGTATGTCTTCTCTGTTGCGCATACGTCCCTTTTATGAGTTTTCCACGGCCCATTACAAGGCCAACCTTGCTCTTTCAGTGCAAAATTTGGGGACGCGCGACCTAACGTGTCGCGCTGCTCATGTCGCGTTGCTACCTGTGCGATTCACACTAGTTTTGTCTGCGATCACACCACTCTTTGTTGTTTTGTGGTGATATACAATGTGTTGTGGCTCGCGTTACCTTCTATCCGCTTTTTGCTAATCATGCAACTTTTTGGCGCAGCTCGTGCAGCTCTCTGGTCGACCAACGTGACTCGTGCTGATTATCCTGATGTAGCGCTACTCACTGATGCATCTCTACTTCAGCCTGACCGATCGACTCTTCATAAATCACTGCAATTTTGTCCTTTTTAGCACCGTATTGACTAAATCGGCTATAAAACCTGAAACACAAATATCTATTTAAGATAAACATAATACGCGAGGTTTGGGAGCTATCTCATCAATAATAAGAGGTGAAATATAGATGTTTTATACACATATCGGTTGTCAAGGTTGCTACCTTCGTTGTATGAATGTTGAATGAATGCAGAATGCTTTGAATGCTTTTGAATGCAAAAAACAGTGAATGTAGGTTTTGGAAAAGATGATTTTGAATAAAACAAGAATTCAATGAAAACAATGATTTGAATGGAGAGGATAATTTGAATGCAATGAAAACCAATGTGAATGCAAGAAAACAGTTGCATACAGATCGAATGAGAAGAAAGCAGTTTAAATGAAAATAATGCAGATGGAAAGTATAACACAACATAATTGAAGATGAATAATGGTGATTGCTTTTGTTGGTAAACAAATGATTAGAGAGGGTTTCAGAGGTCGGATTTCACTACTAATTTACCTTGATACTTCATAGACAAATTACCTATGTCTTTTTGATCTACTGAGCCTTGTTTGAGTACTTCTGTGTCTAATGGATCTGTGATCTATAGCTGGATTTATCCTTAATCTGTAAATTCTTAAATCTCTAATGACCCATGGCACTAGAAATATCAATTCGGTTACCAATCGTTTTAGAAGAAAAACTATGTATGTAATCCACTTCACTAATCCATTCGTGTTAACATAATGTACTAAGTCAAGATTGTATTAGTGTGATCTTAGGTTGTCCAAGATTATGTTAGCGCATCAAAGTCACAAATTGCATGTAAACATAATTAGTTTAATATCTATACTTTGGCGGTTCCAGGGTAGTGCTTCCGTTCATCCAGCTAGAGTTAATACTAATCATGCAACATATAAACTAATCAATCTAAACACATGAACTCTCAAACAAATCTTAGATAAATCAAATACATATATTCATAAATTAGAGCTACCTCCCTACTCCAAACACGAAGTAGTTTAGCTACTCATAGTCATAAGTTCAACATCAAATAAAGAATTAAATAACATAAACAGAGAACACATATAAGAAAATCTCCTTAGACCCGAAGGAACGTTGATACTTTTAAAATTCTAGACTCCTTTGCTTTGTCTTTTCCCTCACAACTATTGACTT
The DNA here is from genome assembly GCA_948329865.1 of Linaria vulgaris. Taxonomy (NCBI): domain Eukaryota; kingdom Viridiplantae; phylum Streptophyta; class Magnoliopsida; order Lamiales; family Plantaginaceae; genus Linaria; species Linaria vulgaris. The sequence goes on along the minus strand of OX415249.1, from coordinate 52,004,014 downwards.
TTGAATATCTGAACAAAACTTTGGAACACAGAGTTACAACATTGTTTCTCTCAACTCTCTTTACACTTCTCTCACAGCTCTCTCTTTCACATGTTTTGAATACAACGATAAAAATGGTGAAAAGCAATGCTCTAAGTGTTGGTCGTCCTCCCCTTTATATTGGTAAGTCGTGTTCCCCTGTTTTAGATCTCAGTCGTCACTTAAAATGTTGGAATTGTATGTTTTGCCCCAAGTCGCATGGTCAACTCTGTGTCGCGCGGCCATGTCGCTCGATCATCACGCGGGTTACACTAGCTTCTGCATGTTGCGTGCCCATCGTGCCGGTCTCTGCATGAGGCGCATCAATCTCACTGCTTCTGGTGCGTGTTGAGCAGTGTGCCTGTATCATGTGACTCATACGACGATGTTGCATATCGCACATCGGTGCCTTCTTTTGGGTTCATCATATGTGCGGCTCTAGGGCTGCATTCTCCATTATCATAACATCGTGGGGCTCAGTCGTGGCGCCATAACACTCCAAATGCAACCTCTTACAAAAATATCAATTTTTGTGCTCTTTTTCCTTCATTTTCTCTTGACTCGACTAAAACCTTCAAAATAACAAAACAAAATAAAAATAATAAATATGCACTAAAGATTCATCAAAAGTGTAAGAAAAAATGTACTTAAATCATGCTAAATAAACTGGTCAAATGCTCTCAAACTTAAACCTCTTGCTTGTCCCCAACCAAACATACTAGTTTGTGGTCCTCCTCTTTATATAGGTAAGTCATGTTTCCCTTGGTCAGATCTCTAGTCGTCACTTCAATCATGGGAGTTGTATGTTTTTCCCCAAGTCGCAAGGTCAACTCTATGTCGTGTAATCATGTTGGTCGATCATCGTACGGGTCGTGCTAGCTTCTATCGGCTATGCGCCTGTCGTGACGCATGGTGTGCTTGTCGTGACAGTCTCCGCATGAGGCGTGCGAGTCGCACCGCTTCCAGTACATGTAGCGCAACCTCTTTCCTGTATCTCGTGGCTCATGCAGTGATGTTGCATGTCGCACAACTGAGCCTTCTATTGGGCTCCTCTTACGTACGGTTCTATGGTTGTATTCTCCATTTTGATAGAATTACAATGCTCGAGCATGGCGCCATAACACTCTAAATACAATCCCTTAAAAAAACATCAATTTTGTGATATTTTTCCTTCATTTTGTCTTGACTAAAAACAATAAAATGACAAAATAGCACGAAAACCAATAAATATGCACTAAAGATTCATCAAAAGTGTAAGAAAACAAGTACTTAAATCATTTTAAATAAACGCTCATCAAATACTCTCAAACTTAAACCTTTGCTTGTCCCCAACCAAGCCTACTAGTTTACCTCTAGATAAATTAGAATTCAAGTCATCAACATGTCAACACTCATGCACATGGATATATTCTCAGAATGGAACCGATGGTCAAAACAAGAGATGAGTGAGAATATACAAGTAAACATGTGCACACCAAGTTTCGCAACGACATTGTCATGCAATACCCCATGTGCTCAATGTGTGTGTTGTTGTTGTCCATGCATATAGGAGTAAGCATCATGTTGAAAATTACGATATCATAAAGTTTCACAAGTAATCACTTCAATCTTATTCTCTATTTTCCATGTTACCTTCAATTCATGCAAACTTCTTATATTGATGATTTTTAAGACTTTTCAAGGTTGTAATATTAAGCTAGGGTTGTGGGCTTATATTGGGAAAATGTAAATATATGAGTTCTAGAGGCTTATGTCATAATCCCAACTCACTTATTTTCTTTTCCTCCTTCACATTCTTTTCTTTTCATTGTCTTAAAATTTGTTTTATCGACTCTTTTGATATTTTCTTCATTTGCGCAAGTTCAATTTCCACCTTGTACTTTATGATTTTCGAGATGCACCCCCAAACTTAAAGTTGTGCATAGAGTTATTGGTGCTCTATATTATGCTCAACCTTATTTTGATTTTCAGACTTTCTTTAATATTTTTTTTTATCTATCTGATTGTTTTGTTTTCACATCTCCTCCTTATCTCTCATTTTCTTTCATGGGATTTAATCCATTAATCTCTAGAAAAGTGTAAGATACAAATTCATCTGCTCAAGGGTATGTAGAGGTGGCTAAATAAATTAAATGCTTTAACGGTTTTGAGGATTAACTTTTTTATAAAGGGGTTTGGGTTTGAAAGTGCTCAAACACAATTAGAAAAGATGGCCTAAGTTATTTTTTCAACTGTGAAAGTCTACAATCATCTTAAATAACGATCAAGAAAATCACTTAAGATTCATAAATCACATGTAATTCCCTCTTTCTCCCATGAACTAACAACACTTATCTCAACATCTTCTAAACATGCAACATATCTAAATAGTGTATATGAAATAAGCATGCTTTTGACAATATTACACAAGATGTACTTAAATCAAGCAAGAATACTCTTAGCATCTCAAACTCGTACCATATTATGCATATATAATCATTTATTTAAATTATTCTTGCTTTCATACTTAAAACTTGAATCTAATGACGGAAAACTAAAAAAAAAAACCCCTAAAGTTACTCTAAACAAAACATACGTATTACATAGATGACAACAAAAAGCGAAGCTTTTCCAACCCCAACTTAGAATCAGACGATGCCCTCATCGTCAAAACATAGGAAAGTAAAGCATAGATGGGAAGACTCCTCTGATCGAGCCTCATGCTCAAAGAATGCTCGTCGGGCTATTGGTGTCGACTCCCTCTTCATTTTCCATCCTTTATGAAATGTTTTTCAATTCCATCCCTTGATGGGTGTTGGTATTCCGGAGTTGCTCCTTGATCTCCTCTAATTTTTTCACTAGCTCATCACTGTCTTTGATCACCCTCTTGCTCTTGAAATTTCTTATGTCTCTTAGGCACATGTGCCATGATTTTTTCAATTGATGCAATGGATGAAGACTCCCTAGAATGGGCCGTTTTCTCTATCACTTACCTCCAAAAGTGATTGATAGGATATGTATTTTGGTGGTAGATATCTATATCAAGCTCGAGACAACCTCCATTGATGCAAAAGGTTGTGATCAATGACCTAAAATATATGCGTCTTGATGGACCCTTGACTGTGTGGTCTTCAATTGTTTTGACTATGATTTCACCAATGTTTGGAGTGTCTCCTCATTTGATTGATATCTTAATCTTGGCTTGCTCCCAAGAAATCTTATTCGGATTGATAGGTGGTAGAATTCTCGAACACAAGTAAAGGTCTTTGACACGAGCTTTCCACACTCCATAGTCAGCTTCAATGTATCCCTTGATATTCTTTTGAAACGCCTCATTGTCAGTGGTGAGAGGCTCAAGTGCGACTTTTTGAACTAGTTTTTTATAAGCCTTTTTGTCCTACATCTTGATGGACGGCTTGTTTAGTTTGTAGTATTCATTGATTTTTCGTGCAGTGAAACGAACTTCATGTATTCGGATGATGGTTGATGTGTCACTTGGATCATAGTAAGCATAAAATTCATGTACAAGATTGTCATTAACCTTCCCCGGTTCCATGTCCATGTGGCGTAAATTAACTTACGGGGCTGCAAGTGTTTGCTCGTCCATGAAATCACTATTCAACAATTTGTGCACTTCTCGAAACAACTTCATGTAGTGAATTTATTCAAGTAGTAACTTGATTGTGCAACATTGAGTTTCTCCATGGTTGTTGATTTTATCTTTGGATCAATGGTGTAATAATATCCGAATGTCATGAACTTATGAAAAGAGTGAAAAGAAATAAAATATTTTCTCAAAGAAAATTATTTAATATAGGTCTAGGAAAAGAGAAAAAGCTTTTAATCTTAATAGAATATGAAATATGTGTGTTGATGCATGGAAGTGAGTAGTTTTTATGAATACAATGAATTGCTATGCCTACGTGTTCGCAAGTGCACGATCAAGTAATATAAACGGTAAGTATAGTTACTAACCAAGTATCGATCCCACATAGAGTGTGTAACTATATTATTCGCTTAATGGACAATGGTAAAATAAATATAAGAAGACTTATAAGAATGTTTTGATTATAACTAATGAAATAAGTAAATAACAAGGATTTAATTGGATTGATGAAGTGTATTTGAAGATTGGTTTCATAACTATTTATTATGTGATTCATAGACAAACCACCAAATTCTTTTTAGTTAATTTCATCATGAAAATTTCATATGTGTTCAATGGAGTTACCGAAATTCTAGATGCGACACTAGTGACAACTACAATCCTCTCCCCTTCCCTTAAAGATCTGTAACTAAGGTGATCAATCTAAAAGAACTAAAGTTGGGTATCAATTCAACCTTCTCAAGTGTTAATGATATTGAATAAATCAAATGCATGGATTCGTGTGATCTAACTTATGCGCGAGTGTAGCTTAGCAACAAGGCACGTTAGCGCTCCTTAAGTGTATAAATTAAACATGTAGAATATAGAACGAATCACATCTAAACACATAAAATTTCACATAAATTCATAAGTAAAAGTTCATTGTGCATAAATACTCATTACTCACTTCTCCAAATACGGAGAATATTACCACATAATGATAAGAAGTTCAACAATACAAACTGAAGAGATTATTAGAAAAAAGAGTAAAGAAAGGATAAACTCTCAATCTTCGTTGCTCTGTTTCTTCTGGTTAGATTGTGGCTTGGTTCCTCTTCTCAGTGATATCAAAAGATGGATGAAAGTGTGATGATGATAATGGGGCGTGTGATGTGATGTGGGCATGTGGAATGACTTGAGATGAGTGTAAATTCGTTGCCCTAGTGCTATTATAAGATAAAAGTGGTGGTTGGGCCTAAAATGGGGTTTGGGATGTGTATTTAGGCCCATTTCTGTGCATCCTAGGCTATTGGCCACACCGTTTCAGGCACCAAGCGTGCTATATTCTACTGGGTGCATGCTGACTTGCGCTGCATCCCGCCACGCTCCGTTTTCCCGCTCTACGCATCTTCACGATTTTGGCTATAACTTCTTCTATGGATGTCGAAATTGAAATTCACTCATTGAGTTGGAATGCTGACTTCTATGGATTCCCAATAGTATGTATCAAGACATGTAATTATACATCTTCTGGTGTCACCATTTCTTTAAATCAATGACTTTATTTAGCTTCTCCTTATTGCGTAGCCTTTGGTGCTTTGACTATTCCTACTTCGTTCCTTGATTGAATCACTTATCGTTTGATCCATTGGGCTCTTCCTTTCATCCTACTTTATAGACTTGTATGCATTTATTCGCTTTTAGCTCATGTTTCCACAAAACACTACGTTTTCACCAAACGAGTTAAAAAATCTAAAATACATGAAAGCGTACTGAAATATGCCATTCACTAATGTAATTCTTCATTTAACCATGTATAAGAAGGATGGTGGGTTGTATCTCCACATCTAGACACATAATTGACATGTCATCGCAGAAGGATTCAAATGAGGACCCATCTACAATGTCGACAATAGTGTTTAAAGAAACTAATTCTATAGGGTTGAGTCTATTTGTAGACTTGAGTTTGTTTAATATGGATGTCCAGCTAGGCGTAATGAATTTCAATTGGTTGAGGATGAGGATCATATTGATGAGGCAACTAACGATATAGAGGAAGAGAAAGACGATGATACAGAAGGCAGCAATGACGTAAGAGAGGTGGAATCCTATGTTTTAATTGTAATGAAAATCTTGTTGTTGTTTTTTTTATTTATAATTCCATGTTTGTTTCCTTTATTGTTTCTTTTCTCGCGCATTACAAATTGATAGAGATAAATGACAAGTATGTAAGCGCATAAATCAAGCAAGATACTAAATGAAATGAAAATAATTATCATACATCGGTAGGATACTTAGATCAATTAAAATACATAATTAAATAAGTAGTGAGTTCTACAAGATACTAATAAGCTATTAAACTACTAGAGCTCTAATCAAACATAAAAGGGAGTCTAAGTCGATATCGTTCCTGTCATCTTCTTTATCCTTGTTCCTGTAGTCTTCATCGTATTCATCATCTAGACCCAAGTCATGATATGCGTTGCACACAATATCATCCAACTCAATGTCGTTGTTGAATAAAAAATTATCATATCTCAATCCTGCCAAAGTGCTAGGTGTAAATGGATTCCGTCAAGGCGGTCTATCAGGTACTGGCGATGAATCAAAACGTAGCGACACTGATGGCTTACCACCCGTCCTATCCGCAAACTGTTGGTTAGTAGTTGAACACCACTCACACATCTGTGGCCTTATGATGGTCATATCGTCCCCCCAACTCTATGTTATCTTGCACCAAGTCTTGCGTGAGTGCCTCACCCTTCTTCAGCTCCTTTCGATACTTCATACCGTATTTCTCTAAAGTAGCATAAAACGACAACCCCTTCGACTTACCCTTCTTTGGAGGTCCAACTACCTCAATCCACATATCAACATCATACGAAGGCCACCTATCGCCTTGCACTCTCTGCAGTGTCTCGTAATACCTCATTTGTTCATTTTTTATAACATTCATTATAAATATAATGAGAAATTTAATAGAACTCACAAGATATTAATAAGGAATTCATGGAAAGATACTTATGTGAATGTCTCCAGTCTCAGTGTTCACCCAAACGCACCTCGTGGGTAGTCCATCCTCTGCCGACAATATCCTTGTATGTTACAAGTTTAAGTACAGTAACAAAAACTTACAATATTTACAAGAATAACATTTAATAACAAGAACAATAACAAAATTAAATAGAACCATAACATATTCGGAGCATGCTGCGTGTAGTCAACAAATCCACCAACATAAGTGTTTGGTGCCTCGGGGACCTCCTCAATATACTTCTCGACTCTTCTGCTCCTTGCAGCAGTCATGGCCTTTCTCTTCGTCTCCTCTTTTTTCGAGTGTTCAACATAATCTTTTTGCAATCGGCTGTTTAACCAACGCAGCTGACGACCTGTGTACTTAAGATTGTCCTTCTTCTTGAAATAATATGTATTTGCTCGACTAATCTCGACTCGCATCCTTTTTCGAGCAAAGTACTTGAACAGATCATGTACTGCACCATGTATGGCTTGACCCCACTGTTGTATACTCTGCAAATAAGATTAAGAAGTTATACGAATATGATAAACAAAATACAATATAAAACAATAAATAAAAATTGAAGAAAAACTTGTCACCTTAAATCGAAGCTAGAACTGGTCTATTATCACTAAGGAATGTCGTTGTAGGTGGGATAAGCTATAGTCAAAAGCCTTTTAATTGTTGTGCTAATGGTGTTTAATATCCTCCGATGTTCAATAAATGTCCATTCAAATCCAAGTATATGAAGCGACAATCTCGCAAATTAGTAGAGGGCTGGTCTCCTTTAGACACTTCTCTAGAGGTCGCATGTGAGTACTAGGTCCAACACTAGATGATCCAACAGATGGATGTCTCTGCAACCTAGGTCTTGCATTGGATCTTGCTCCAGGCGATCCAACGCGTGATGGCCTTGGTCTATTACGCCCAACTCAAGACGATAAAATAGACAATTATCGTCTTTGTGGTAAAGGGACCACTCTAGATGATCCAAGGGTTGATCGCCTATGTGTACTGGGCCCTGCTCTAGACAGTCCAACATGTGATGCTCTTGGACTAGGCGCTGAAGTGAACTGGTCTAAATTATGGGAAATACGTGTCCCTGTAGGGGTAGACGAAGTAGCTCCACCATGCAACTCACATGGTGAAGGGGTCCCTAACGATGCACGCTTATCGTGAATAAATGAGCACTTTCGACGTGGGCCTCGTTATTTGTGACATCATTTGCAATCGACTGTGACTGAAATTGAGCGGGTCAACAATTTCCCTTTGAGGGACAACCACTAGAAGTCGAGTGTGGTCATGGAGGATTGTTTGACATCTGTTATGCAAATACGCACTACTTAAGTTCTACTACTTTTCTATACGTCCAAATTGTAGTAGTTGGAGTCATATATCTACGAGTGCCTACTTAAACTTAACTTATAAGACTATTTTCCTACGTTAACCGAAACTTATAACTAATTAAACAAGATCTTATTAAACTTATTGTAAAAAATTAATACGAGTAAAAACTTTTGTAATTAAAATTAAGCGAATAACAATAATTATAAAAAAGTCATAAACTAAATAGATTAAGATTTATCCAAACTAATTTCACTTTTTAAGATATTTTAGAATTTGAAGTGGTTAGACTGAGAGATAATTATGCATATTCAATTTTAAGCTTAAAAGACTAGGATTAAATTTGGGTTGCTTTAAATAACTAGAAGGCGGACCTTATTATTAAGTTGCTTGTTGCTTTAAATAACTAGAAGGCGGACCTTATTATTAGTTGTTTGTTGCTTTAAATAACTAGAAGGCGGACCTTATTATTAGTTGCTTATTATTTAAGAGGCCATGGAGACTATAAGTATGACACGGGACTAGTATTAGTATTTTTTTTCAATGAATTATGAAAGCTGTAGTTCATATGCTAAATTGCAAAACATTGATTACTTTATAAACAACGTGCATATTTTAAATAATTACATTAGAATTAATTAATTTTCATTGGAAAGTATTTTTCATCTGTAATTCGTGTGTTAACAATTAAGATCTAAAGTGGAAAGTAGTTATTTGATTTGATTAAAAAACTATTAGAAGACATATGTAAAAGTTTGGGGCCTTGATTGTAAGATGAGATAAAGCTTGGGGCCTTCATTGTAGAGGAAAAGAAAAATAGGGAGCTTGACTGAAGTTATACGTATAACTGCAGTCAAGACACTCATCAAATAAAAGAGTACGTATCTGACATTGTCAATATATAAGATATATTGACGACTTTTCAAACAGACTGTGTATGAAGTATGAAATATCTTATCAAAATGTTTGAAATGTCTAAGGAAAATGTAGGAAGATATCATCATTAAGAACACGCAATGCAATGCATAAGCCGCCAGTCATCTATATAAACCCAAACACATTTATCTTCTTGAAACCACACAACGAGTACTAACTTAGTTATATCGAGCAAAATGAGCTTCACCAAAAGCCTCCTCCTACTAGTTTCCATTCTCTCAACCATATTTCTCACCTTCACCAATGCTGCCACTTTCGACATAACCAATCGTTGCAGATACACTGTTTGGGCTGCCGCCTCACCAGGTGGTGGCAGGAGACTCGACTCCGGCCAATCTTGGCAGATCAACGTGGCACCGGGCACCACCCAGGCCCGAATTTGGGGCCGAACTGGCTGCAACTTCAACGGCCAAGGCCAAGGCCAATGCCAGACGGGGGACTGTAACGGGCGCCTAGAATGCCAGGGCTACGGCCGACCCCCCAACACCTTAGCGGAATTCGCCCTTAATCAATTCCAGAACAGGGACTTTGTTGATATTTCTCTAGTCGATGGGTTCAACATACCGATGGAATTTAGCCCGACAACCAACGTGTGCCGGAACCTCAGGTGCACAGCCCCTATCAACGATCAGTGCCCGAACGAGCTTCGTGTCCCAGGCGGATGTAACAACCCCTGCACTACTTTTGGAGGTAATCAGTATTGTTGTACTAATGGTCCCGGAAGCTGTGGTCCGACGCCTCTTTCGAGGTTTTTCAAGGAGAGGTGCCCTGATGCATACAGCTACCCACAGGATGATCCAACAAGTCTTTTCACTTGTCCAGGTGGTACCAATTACAGGGTTGTGTTTTGCCCATGAGTGTCGGTCGGTGACTTTGCTCACTCTTGGTGAAGGATCATTTCCAGGCATTAATAATATAATTAGCCTGCAATAATAATGTTGTGCACTTGGTCTTTCATGTTGAGACCATAGTGAGTTTAATTTGTAAGGCGATGTAATAAATGATTATTTTATAAAATAATCAAATTTGACATATAAATTGATCTGGTATCGATATGAACTAATAATAGTTTGTCCAATTCAAAACTAAATCCAATTTATACATGTCCAAAAGATTCGTATTCCAGCCCAAGCTGATATTAAACTTTATTTAACTTGGGCTTAATACACCCAATGTGGAACCCAAATCGAATCCAAGTATTTGTAATTTGAACTCTTCAGCAATATTATCCTGGAACACGTGTTTTAACTCATCCTATTTATGTAAAAAAACGTAAGTCTTTGATATTGACGAAAATATTGTTCAAAGCTCAATACAACCCGGGTGTTAATGTGTGTTTCCCAATCATGACAAGTCCCGCGCCACACCCTAACTATATTTATTCATCCAATAAGGTAACAACATAAAATGCATGGTGTATCCAGGATTTAAATTGTGATGGAATGAGGGGGGCTAATTTGTTTTTATAAAGAACAATAGGCAGCTGAAAGAAAATTAAGATGACAAAGAATCGAAACAATATTCCAAGAAAAATTGTTTTGAATTGATTTTTGGGAATTCTGAGAAAGCTGCATGCTCAGAGAGATTTGTGCTTTGTTTCAACTTTTAGTTCTTATCTAAAAGACTTTTTGATAATATGTTTTACCATGACTATATAGATAATCAATATTTTTTTTTCATACAGTTTTATAAAAAACACACACATATATATCTATATATATATATATATATATATTAAAATAAAAGACTTAAACCATGATACAACTTTTGATATTTATTTGAAATTAAATACAAACATCACAAAGCTAATCTATACAACACTTATGTTTTTATAGACCAAAATAGTATTATATTCTTAAAGCAAATAAAGAAATATGCATGTTGACATGTTGATAATATATAAATAGTCTAAGTACCCAATAATACATTTATATTGTATATCACGCGAGCATTATAATAATACTTTCTCTCTCTCGAGCATTATAATAATACTTTTAGTTATTTACCTTTTATATTGTATATCACGCAAAAGGGCCCTTGTTTCTCACAAGCCACTCGTATGAACTTACTTAAATCCGTAAGGAACTTCTCTATCAACTAATGGAATAACGTTATGAACCACATTAATTACCTATAATATAAGAGTTTCCCTCTTGCTAATTTTGTGTTATCATTTTGGCATCGTCTGTTGGAACGCCAAAGAATTCCTTGACCACAGTTCTAAGAGAATTTGTCCCCGCAAGAAATATCTAAGCCATGGCCTCTAACCATACATCAGGCTTCATCACGCGACGACTATTTCCCTCTCCCTCCGAAGCAACTCCCTGCCAGAGAACCCCCGAGGCCCCACGAGAGTCGTTCATTTAGATTAACCGATATACTCTCAACGACATGATCAGAGAAGCCGCCGAAGAAGGAGCTAGAAGAGCTCTAGACCAGAGTGCGCATAACCTCCTCTTGCTTGAATACTCCTCTTTAGTCGGTCATCCTCATTACCACAACTCTCGCGCATGCCATTCAGGCTAGGACTCACAAGTCAACCCTCCCCAACAATTTCTAGAGCAGGACCAGAACATAAGGAGCCACCACCCCCGCATGGGTCTCGAGGGATCCCCATGCGGAGACACAATGAGCAGGCATGGATGGAAGATCCACCCATGCCTAGAGGACCCTTAGAAAATCCCCATCACGTTAACCAATAAGAAGTCCCCAAATCCATCAAAGGGGGTGGGAGGTACAAAAGGATGGCGAGGCAACCTTGCAGAGACAACAGAGATAGGGCCAACATAGGGGTTCGCAAAGAGCCTCGCAAGTGAGAAAACGTAGCTCCTCACCCAGAAGACGATCCCCGCCAGTACATCAAAAGAATTGTAGAGGAATTACAGTAACAAATAAAGAAGATGAAGAATACATGCGCCTTGGGAGAAGGATGCGTCATCAAAAATAACCAATTTTCCAAAGAAATAGCCTCATGGAAAATCCCAAGTGAATGTGGCCCACGACCATCGAACCTTACTTAGGAGATAACAATGGACCATCGAACCTTACTTAGGAGATAACAATGGAAAGGACCCAATCGACTATGTGTAGTACTACTTTTATAACATGGACTTAGCGACATCCTCAATTCGGTATTATGCCGCGTATTCCAAACCACGCTCTACAGAAAAGGATAAGTGTGATTCGCCACGGTTGCCAACATAATCCATAAATAGCTTTGAAAAACAAAGCTAAGCTTTCATACATCTCTTCACTTGCAATAAAAGATATCCAAAGACGTCCACCAATCTTTTCGTAGTTGTGTAGAAAGAGGGGGATACTTTAATGAGAAGGTTCGTCAACGCCGACCTCAAAGCGACAAATGTCCATCTTGCCTAGCTCACGGACATTGCCTAACACTGTCTAAAATATGGACCCTTCATGAGATTCTTGATGGGAAAACACGCCACGAATCTTCATGCTAAGTGCAAAAAAAGTATATCCTCTAAGAATAGGCAAAAGTCTCATGAGACTCCCTTTAGGCAAAAATGTTGGCCACAACCTCGAGGGGTAAACCCCGGAAAAACAAAGTCAAACTAAAAAGACAAGCTTGAAGAGCAACACAAATGAACGACCACATAAAGAAGTGGAATACACCCCCTCCCCTTAAAGTTTCCCCCTTACAAATCTTACAGATTTCCTAAAGAAAGCAAACATTATGATGGCCTCGTTCTTTAAAGTCACACGATGAAGAAACCAAAAAAAACACCGAGAGATATAGAAACTTTCACAGGGCATGGGGACGTAAAACCGCGATTAATGTCACCTCAAAGAGGAAGTTGAGAGGCACTTAAAGCAAGTATATTTCTAGGAACATAAGAGGAAATGAGGGGTCAAAGAGAAAATAAGAGCCCTCAAATTGTGAAAAACAAAAGTGGAAAACGTTCCCCTCGCATGAAGACAAGGATGGTGGGGAGAAAGAGGAAGAGGACTACACTAATAACACACCCACAGGTCGAGGGACCCTAATGATTGAAGGCTGTCACCTCCCCCTAAAGTCCAAAGGAAGAAAGAAACAATACCTCAAAGAACAAAGGGCAAAAGTATATTTGATAAGGGAAAGAATAACTCCAACCATCAACTTTAGACCAGAAGATCTAAAAGAAGTTATATACCTGCAGGAAGAATCCTCAACCACTGTTTACTGGGCAAAAGTGATTCCAGCCACTGTTAACGTGGCAAAAGTGCAAAGAATCCTCATAGATACGGAAAGCTCAGAAGACATAATGTCTACCCAAATTGTATGAGTAATTCTTTCTCATCATTTCTCATAAAATGTGCCCTTGTCTTGTATTTTGTGCATTTGTCTCTTCATTGATTCTCAGCTATTATGCATTGTTTTGGTCCGAATTAACTCAAAACAAAAGAAGAAAACAACAAAATAAAATAATAGAAATGCTACGATCTTAAGAACAAGGATAAGCAAACTGTATTAGCATTTCATGGTTTAGACACTCATCAAATACCCCTGAACTTAAACCTTTGCCCATCCTCGAGCAAATAAAACAAGGAATACTAGCCTGTAGTGATCATTTATCTATTCTCCCCTCGTCACAAAAGTTAGAAATCCTATACTTCGAGTATCAGACAGTGACAAAGTATGTGGCAAATATAAGCAGATATATATATCGAGAAAATTTCAAAGATTAACTAAATCATAGCACAACATGCTTCATGTGCATCGTGTGTGTGACTATGCAAGAACATATAAACTTTTGAAGTCTACTCTTCTCCATTTCTCTCCGCTTATCAAAGTGGGACTCATTATTTCCCTCCACACCCTTAACATGTGTCGTTAAATAGACACACGGTTTATTTGAGCTTTATTTCTCTCTTCTGGTTTTATCCTTGTTCAATCGTTCCCTCATTTGTTTTATGTTTGGTTTGAGAATAATAAAGTCTTGGATTTTATCTCGGATAAATGGAGCTCTTATCAAATTGAGGATGGGGGCTTAAGTATGATCTAAAATCTTAGGGAAGCAATGTATATAGCCAAACAAATCGGTATATTACAGACATGAAAGAGGAAATTGAGAGGCTTGATGCTAAAATTAAACTGGGAATTTTCAGGAAATGTTGGACCACTTTCCTCATATTTTTAGTGAGCATTATTGGTATAGATAGAGCATCTATGATGTTGGTTTCAATAAATTAGTGGAAGAGGAGAAGGAGTGTATAACATCGCCCTTTTGTGAACGAGAAATCAAATAAGCCATTTGGAGTTGTAATTACTGTAAAAGCCAAGGGCTTGATGGCTTTAACATCAACTTTATCAAGAAAAGTTGGGAAATGATGAAAGGAGATATATGCAGATTCTTGATTGAGTTCCATAGCCAAGGGAAATTCCCACGAGGATTAAATTCATCTTTTGTCGTGCTTATCTCCAAAAACGAAAACCCCCGAACTCTCAATGATCATAGGCATATCTCACTTATAGGGGACATGTATAAGATTCTTGCTGAGTTGCTTGTGCTTCGGCTCGAGAAAGTAATTGGGTATGTCATCTCTATTGAATAAGCAACCTTTGTTAAAGGAAGACAAATTTCAGATTGCATTTTAATAGCAAATGAGGTGATTGATAAGGGTACAAAGAAGAAGATTCTAAGCTTGGCGTTTAAAGTAGACTTCACAAAAGACTATGAAAGTATTAATTGGTCCTTTTTATTCCAGATGATGAAGCATTTGGGGCTTCCTAACAACTGATTCAGTCTCTATCCTTGTTAGTAGGAGCTCCACCAAGGAGCTTACACCAAGTAGAGGACTTCTGCAGGGCGATCCGCTCTCGCCAGTTCTTTTGTTGCTGAAGGATTACACGGGTTGTTTCAAAAAGCAAGTGAGGTTGGATTATTCTAAGGGATTGGTATCGAGAGGGAAAATGTGTTGGTGTCACATATTCAATACGCCGACGATACATTAATTTTCTGTGAAAGTGAAGAGCACATAGTGTTTTTACATTGAAACCCATTCTTAGAATGATGGAATTAGTTGTTGGTCTCAAAGTTAATTTTCATAAAAGTTCTTTAATTGGGTTTAATTGTGATAATCTTTTATTGACAGGATTTGTAGCAAAACTCAATTGTAAGACTGGCAGTATTTCATGCATTACTTGGAGATAAAGCTGGGATGAGTCCTAGGAGATCCAGGGAGTAGGAGTCAGTGACACGGTTGTTGAATAAACGTTTGCGAAATTGGTGTAATACTTTGATTTCCTTTGGAGGGAGAGTGGTTGTTACAAAATTAGTGGTCACTGGTATCCCGCTATATTATCTCTCATTCTACAAAGTACTAAGAAAAATTATTCAAGAGATCGTTAAAATCCAACGGAGATTCTTGTGGGGAGGAGAGAAAATAGGGTGGGTAAAATGGGATAAAGTGTGTCAAAGGAAGGATTGGGCATCAAAGATCTGTCGATATTCAATGTCGCTTTTATCAAATGGGAAATTGAGATGACTCATAGAGGAAAACAACTTCTGGCGTGCCACTCTTATATCAAAATACGTTGATTTGAATGAGGTTTCTAACCAAAGCAGGATTCAGAATTCAGCCTCTATGTGGTGGAAAGATGCCTCGTCATTATCTGTTCCTAATATCTCATCAGACTAGTTCAGTGAGTGCATTAGAAAACAGTGAGAAATGGTGTAAACACCAGATTTTGGCATTATATTTGGAGAGGTGTCGATCGTCTCAAATGTCAATTTCAAAGACTTTTTTTATTGACTTCTAACAAAGATGCAAGCATTAATAATATGGGTGAGTGGCACGAGTGGGTATGGAAGTGGACGAGACAAAGAGCGTTGTTCATTTGGAAACATGAGCTGGTTAAAGATCTAGAGCAACTTGTCCAAGGATTTTTCCCAAATGTTCAGCAACAAGATGGGTGGGTTTCGTCTCAAGATAGCTCGGGGATTCACTCGGTTAAGTCAGCCTATGGAGTTTTGGAGAATGCCTAAAATACAAATCAACAAATAATGGAAGTTGGCAGATTTCTATGATGTTTTAGGAGACAAAGGCACCACTTAGAATGCTGACGTTGGACTGGAGATTATTGCTTAATAGAGTGGCTACAAAAGACAATCTCAGTGAGGTACATGATGGCGATACCAGTTGAACAACAAAAGTGCTTTTTATGTGAAACAAACAAAGAAAGCATCGCTCATATTTTTGGTAAATGTCCAGTCTCCTATCAAATTGGTGTCTTGACGGCTATTACAAACAAACCAGAAGCTCAGTTTCTTTACTAATCTAATACCGAAACAGGGAAGTAACGATTTAAAGTGCTTGTAGGTCACTTCTATATTATCAATTTGGAACACAAGGAATATATTTTTGTTTAATAATAGCTCGTTGAAAGTTGACGACACAGTAGAGAAAAATAAATTTCACTATTGGAGTTGGATTAAGGCTCATAAAACAACCTTTTGTTTTTCATTTCCAGATTGGTGCCTCGATCCTATGGTTTGTTTGCAATATGTTTGTAAGGTTGTGTGTACAAACTTGGACCCTTTCATGAATAAATTTGCTTTTTCTGGTAAAACAAAAATCTTTCCCTCATTTTTAATTCAAGAAAGGATTATTCATTCAAAAAATCAGAATGTTACCCCATGTTTCGTACTCTCTCTATCAGCCTCAAATATCCTCAATTTTCACTAAGCAAGCATTTGTCTTTTATGTGAAGGTGTACATAATTAGAAAATAGTTAAGCACTAAAATTACCTTTATTACATGTACAAAAAACTACCGCTTTTATTTAAACTTGTGTCGTATACAATCAAAGTGGTTCATAATTTCAGATCAATCCTCTCAAATTTTCAGATGCAGACATAAAGACTCACAAATACCTGAAATATTTTTGAATTTTTCACTCGTCAAAGACTCTGTAAAAATAAAATGGAGTAAAACGAATAAAAATAGTTAGGATTTTCACCACTAAACATAAGTAAGTTAGATGTGCTTAGTAACAAAAAATAATTAAGAATTAAGACAAAAAAAAACTTCACTTCTGAGCCTTCTACCCAAAGATTGCTCATGGTGCAATGTTGAAAGTCCGTCGAACTACCCAATTAATGGGGTAGTAGGATGGATCTGGTTGGCTCATTTAATTGTCTAATAGTTCGATAGAAACCATGTATGGTTTCTTGGAAAAGCTTGTCTATAAATAGGCACAAGCTTGAGCAAAAAACATCAATCCTATTCATTCAGAGTGTTTAGCATATTTCTCTTATAGATTCTTTATAGTATTTTATATTGGATGAGGTGCGATTAGGGAGCATTGCTATTGTAAAGACTCTGTGAGAATTGTTTGGGTGAGCGAGAACTGTTTAGCTCTTTTCCCTTCAAGTTGATCCTGCGGACCTGTAAGCTTCGACCAACCACCACCGGTCAATTCCGCTTTGGTTGTAACAATTTTCTGCATAGTATATTTTCGCTCGGGGCCTTATGATTTTCTTTGGTTTGGGAGTTTACACGTTAAATTCTTGTGTTATTACGTTCGTCATAATTTATTGGTGTTTTCTTTGTATATCTATGATGGGCAAATCCTGGGGGCACGTATTTGTCAACTCAAATACCTAACAGTAGTATTAGAGCCCGAGTTTTTCTGGAGGTGAAGCGTTTTCTAGGGTGGAGCTCTGGTGGCATAGTGTTAATATGCATTGTTAAAGGCCATTATCTACAAAGGAATTTGGTTTTTAAGAGGGACCATTGTGACCCCACCAATTACCTGGGAATTTTAAAAACCTGTAAGAAAAGACGAGTTATCTCTTTCCAGGGGTTTACTTTGTGCTATTCTGATCTACTTGAAATTCATCAAGGCTCACCGTTACAATATCAGGGAGCAAGGGTACGAACATGGTGAATTTTTACTTTGAAAGTTTTGACGAAAAAATCAACTTTAGCTTGTGGCAAGTTCAAGTCAGTGATGCGTTGATTCAGCCAGGGTTACACAAGGCTTTAACAAGGAGGGTTGTTGCTAAAACTAGCATCAATACTAGCACGGCTATCGAGACAAATGGTATAAAAAACTGTTGTGGACGAGGATGATTGGGAGGATCTAGACTCGCGAGCTGCGAGCGCAATTTATCTATGCTTGGCCAAAAACATTGTAGCAAATTTTCGTGGGGTTGTACGACAATTGAAGTCCATGAAAAATTAGAGGTGTTGTACCAGACGAAGGGCGTGCCGAATCACGTGTACCTAAAGGAACAGTTTCACACAATGCGAATGACAAAAAGTGTGAGTATTTCAGACCATCTGAGTGTTTTGAACAAAATCGTTGATGAGCTTGAATCTATTGGAGTTGCAATTGATGAGGAAGATCAGTCCTTGAGACTCATATGGTCTCTTTCACGTTCGTACGAGCACATTAAATGGATACTGATTCATGGGAAAGAGAAAAACAGTCTCTCTGAAGTTACTAGCAACTTATGTCTGAAGAGAGAAGGCTACGTTGGGTTAATGGTTTACATGAAAACAATGCAATGATGGCTCACGATGGTAGAAAGATGAACTTTGATAGCAAGATGAGTCGGTGGTGCGGACAATCAGGTCACGTGAAAAGAAATTATTTGAAATGGAGAGTCGATTCGAAAAATGACTTCGAGGCTGTAAAGGGAATCACTAGAGGCGATACTAACATTGCTTATTGTATTGAATCTAGTGAAGTTCTGTAAGCGGCATGCCCGTCCCGATGCTAAGACCCTAAATTTACCATGACACACGTTAATGTTAGCGGGTCCAGTTTGGCATTCATATTGGTGTTAATGCAAGGTATGTGGTATATCCATGTGGATGGGCTGATGACTTCTGGAGGAGCCGAAAGAGGAAGTTGCACCCTATTATCAACTGTGTTATGTTCAACATGGGCTAAAAAATAAAAGACTTGGAATTAGTTTATTCTGAGTGGTTATGCTCTATGGTGAAGCATGGTGCTTCTAAGAAGTATGATTTTGTTGCAGTGACAGTGGGAGATTTGAAGATCTTCTTAGGTGGAGAGGATGTGCGATTGCTCAAGGTCGGAGTGAAGATAATTTTGAAGATGCGATTAGTCCTAAAAATGATATCTTAAATGTGGAGATTGCTGGCCGAACAAGCCTAATTAATAGGATGGATCTGGTTGGCCAATGGCTTGAGAGAAACCCTGTACGGTTTCTTGGAAAAGCTTCTATATAAATAGTACAAGCTTCAGCAAAGAAAAATATCAATCCTATCAATTCAGAATGTTTACTGATGATGAATATCATAAAATATAATTATCTACTCCCACGAGAGGAAGATTCAGGAAATAGTGAAAGACATCCCGATGACGGCGGGTAAGATAGAGGTAAGTGGGAACAAAAGACATCCCTATAGACCACACCAACAGGAAGGCATCGGATTGCGCCCATTGGGCCTCCACCGATCCTCTTTTAACAAGTAGCGTCCACGGGAACCCTTCTCGCGGTAGCACTCTATGACTCCACTTGTAACGAGAGACATACCTGAGTACACTGTCGAGGCCCAATAAATCGAGATCTACCCTATCCCCGCGGGTAACACTCGTTACACCCTCCCCTCTGTGGGACCAAGACCTCAAAAGTCATAGACACCCATGCTACCCTAGTGGTACTCTCCCACGATACTCGGCTTTTGAATCCCAATAAAATGAACATCACTTCAGTGCCATGAGATATTCCTATTGTAACATCCTATGAGCCTTCCCTAGCAATAGTCCTCATCGGACTTATATACGTCTTTCCACCAGTTCGGATAAAACTTCCTATAAACGCTTATTACCGGTGTACCCATACTTAGAAAATATTTCACTAATACTTTATTCTCACCTCTTGGCAGGGACGAGGGAGGCAGGGATGTCAGCTGGCGAAGAGACAAAGAGAAGCAACGAGGGGCTACCAGAACAAACTCAGTGCACATTTACTGCCTAATTCCCAACCACTCGCTATAAATAAGAAGAAGAACTATTGGATCCGAAAGTAACGAACCTCATTGGGTCAGTACACCAACAACACTTGCTGAACGCAGAGAATCTCACTTGATTGACTCTCCCAGCTAACAACCCACATTGGTGCAGAAGAAACCATGCCACCCCTGTCGGAAATGTTCATTGGCACTGAAGAAGACCCACCCAATTGGTTGGGTTAGTCAAGGTAGTTACTCTTAGCAGAGGACAAAGCACGATTGGCCGACAACCCCCTAAGAGTCCTATGAATAGGGTCTTGTTAGCACTCCCACGATAAGAATTTGAACACACTCATCTTTTACTCACTTTCTCATACTTGTAATTTTCAGCTTTTTGGTCTCCCCACTTTTCTCACTCACACACGATTTAGCAAAGATTTCAGCACCACTTTGGCACTTAGCTGCTAGGATAGCTGCACTTGTACCCTACGAGCTATATTTTTAACAACTCCCCCTCCCCAACTGAGTTCCACCACTTGTAACCTACTCACTCTTGCAAATATCAATAAAAGCATCGCTCGCTTCTCTCAAACTCGGGATCAACGTTCTGAATAAAACTCACTCGATTAATATCCCCAAATTGCCCTATTCGGGGGGTCAGATGGTATTGCATCACCATTTAGCATATTTCTCTTATAACTTCTTCATAGTATTTTATATACTAGGTGAGGTACAATTAGGGAGTGCTGTTATTGTAAAGGCTATGTGAGGATTGTTCGGATGAGCGAGAAATTGTGAAGTTGTAACAATTTTGTAAATAGTATATTTTAGTTAGAGAAACTTGAGGTAGCTTGAAGTAAGGAATACAGTAGACCTTGTAAGCATTTATGGGAGAACTTGGAGTATCTTGAAAGTAAATTATATGTATGTAAGTCTTTTTTATCAAAATAAGGAGATTTGAACGATTGGGCGAAAGTTTCATAGATTAATGAATGTTAGTAGATCAAACCACGTTAAAATATACATTTTTCGTTTTATCGTTTTTATAGTTGTAACTTTAAAAATGTTACATTTTTTATTAATTGCTCAGTAAAACTTTAGACTAAGATATATCAGTAACATTAAAAAAAAAAAGTAAACTGAAGTGTGGTTTGGTCTAGTCTGGTTTGGTCTAGTCTGGCTCGCAAGTTCAAGGTCACTTTCCTCCGGTTTGTGACATGACCTCCAGTTAATTCTACTTGACCTGGCCGAGTCAACTCTATTGTGGAAAATACAGACGAAACTGGCATTACGGGCCCATAAATCAATGCAAGTTGCTTATTTTCCTACCCAAGTACCACTACTGAATTATTGCCCTAGCTAGTTTCATCTGGAAGAAAAAAAAATGGCAACACACACATTATAAATTCTTCTGGTGATCAAAAGTTACTTCGACTATGTTCATTCGGAATTACTACGGATATGTAGTCCGACGGTATGGTTTACGGGCATCACAACTGTTAGGTATTTTAGTCGACAAATACGCACCCCCAGGATTTTCCCATTGTGGATATACTAAGCAAATACGAATAAAATATGACGATAGCAACAACACAAGGATTTTACGTGGAAACTCCTAAATCAGAGAAAAACCACGGGGCCTGAACGAAAATACACTATGTAGAAAATTGTTACAACTATCCAATTTTTCACTCAACCTAACCGATCCCCACAAAGCCTTTATACTAAAACACTCCCCGAATAAACCTCACACAAATATATATAAATTTACAAGAGGAAAGAAGAGAATTATATGCTACAACACTCTAAATTTTGGGATGAAATCAACTAATCAAAAGCCTTGTTATTTATAGGTAGCTTTGATCCAAGAAATCACTCTCGGTTTCTCAAAACTATTGGCCACAATTATTGTGGCCAGTGCCAATTGCCCACTATCCCAATATTTAATAAGGGGGTAGTTGCCGACAATCTCCACGTTGAAAATGTGATTTTCACTGACGGTATAATCACGTCTTCAAAACCATCTTCATTCCGGGCTTGGGCAATTGCACACCCACTCCACCTCTGAAGATCTCCATAGCTCCCGCTATCACTGCAAACGCAGTCATACTTCTTAAAAGTACCATGCTCCACCATAAAGCATAACCATTCAGAATAAACCAATTTCGAGAATTTCCCTTTTCGGCCCATGTCAAACATTAACCTGCTGATAGGATGGTGCAACTTCCCCTTTTGGCTCCTCCGGAAGTCATCAGCCCGCCGACATGAATATACCACACCTTGCATTAACGCCAAAAGCAATGCCCGTGTGCACGCTAGACTCACTAACATTTAACGTTTTGTCTCATGGCAGCTTTTAGGGTCTCATGCCATCAGGACGAGCATGCCGCTTACAGAACTTCAGAGTCACTGCAATAAGCAATGTTAGTATCTCCTCCAGTGTTTCCCTTTGATGCCTCGGAGCCATTTGCCGAACCGGCTCCCCTTGTTGGACAATATCTTCTAACGTGGCCAAATTGTCCACACTGCCAACACACTTTCCTCCTAGAGTTTGTCTTCCTGCCATCGTAAGCCACCAATGCATTGTTTACATGTGAACTGTTACCCCCGCTAAGCCTCCTCTCTTCAGACAGAAGCTTGCCTGTAACTTCAGAGAGATTAATTTTCTCTTTCCCATGAATCAATATCGGTTTCATGTGTTCGTATGAACTTGGAAGAGACCAGATGAGTCTCAAGGCTTGATCCTCCTCATCAATTGCAACTCCAATAGATTCAAGCTCAGCAACAATTTCGTTCAGAACACCAAGATGATCTGAGATACTCGCACCATCTGCCATTCGCAGTGTATGAAACTGCTCCTTCAGGTACACGCGATTCGACACGCCCTTCGCCTGGTACAACTCCTCTAGTTTTTCCCAGAGTCCCTTTGTCGAAGAAACCCCATGCACGTTTGCAAGAATGTTTTTGGCCAGACACAGACGAATTGCGCTCGCAGCTCGCAAATCTAGATCCTCGCAATCATCATCGTCCACCACAACTTTTATACCAGCTGCCTCGGAAGTCGTACTAGTACTGACGCTAGATTTAACGACAGCCCTCCCCCTTAAAGCCTTGTGTAACCCTGACTGAACCAACAAATCCCTGACTTGAACTTGCCACAAGCCAAAGTTGATTTTTCCGTCAAATTTTTCACAGTCAAATCTCACCATATTCGTAGCCTTGCTCCTTGACATTGCACCGACGAGCTTTGGTGAATTTCAAGTAGATCTGAATAGCACAAAGTGAACCCCGCTCGTCTTTCTAGACAGGATTTCAAGGTTCCCAGGTAATTGGTGGGGTCACAGCAGTCCCGCTTAATAACCAATTACATTTGACAGAACCGCCTTTATCAGCGCGTATTCACACTACTATCACACCAGAACTCCACCCCAACAAAAGCTCCACCTCCAGCAGTACCCGGGCTCTGATACCACTTGTTAGGTATTTGAGTCGACAAATGCGCACCCTCAAGATTTGCCTATTGTGGATACTAAGCAAATACGAATAAAATATGATGATAGTAACAACACAAAGATTTTACATGGAAACTCCTAAACCGGAGAAAAACCACGGGGCCCGAACGAAAATACACTATGTAGAAAATTGTTACAACTACACATTTTTCGCTCAACCCAACCGATCCCCACAGAGCCTTTATACTGCAACACTCCCCGAATAAACCTCATACAAATATATATAATATTACAAGAGAAAATAAGAGAATTATATGCTACAACACTCTAAATTTTGGGATGAAATCAACTGATCAAAAGCCTTGCTATTTATAGGCAGCTTTGATACAAGAAACCACTCTGAGTTTCTCAGAACTATTGGCCACAATTATTGTGGCCAATGCCAATTGCACACTACCCTAATATTTAATAAGGGGGTAGTTGCCGACAACAGCAACAAGAGGAAAAAAAAAGTTAACTTAGTTGATATGTATGGTTATGCAAGGATACACGACAACCTTTTAAATTATCAAAATTGCTGAAAGAAGCAAATTAGTGCGCTCTGCTTTACATGACCTGAATCAAACAACATACTGAATTAAGTAATAATAGTTAAAAGACTAATCATTATTCTTTTCTCCGTTTTGAATTAACACATCGAATGTATAAATATCTCTGCTGTGAAAGGCGCGCCCCAGAGCGCGCTCGGGGCACGCCTTGGGCGAAAATTGGACGAATACGCCCAAAATTGGCGAAAATTGGACGAATACGCCCAAGCGTAAAAGGTGTATGAGCGTGCGATTCAACCAAAACAAAAAAGCTGCATGCCTTTTATTATCCTATTAGCCTAGAAAGTCAAAAAGGTAAAAGTCGCTCCATGTGTAAATTTAGGTTTTCTCTATCCTAGGGGGGTCACCACTGGGTCACCCTCCCTAGGATGTGACATGTGTCCTAGGGGACCATTTTTTTATTTTTTATTTATTTACTTCTTTTTTTCTTTTCAGTTTTGACAGTTTTTTTTAACACAAAAGTAATCTGTTTTTATTTTTCAACTAAGTAGAATAATCATCTCAAAAGAAAATTTTCACTATTAAAAAGTAAATTTTCTCTTTAGAATTTTAGACTCTTATATAAATAATCATCTCAAATTCAATACCCACGTTTACAATAACCCTATGTATTATGATATTAGCAAATACTTCTTTGTGAAAATAAAAACTTAGCAAAAAAAGCATAATAACATATTTTATGATAATTGAATCAATAATTAAGTGCACAGTAAAATCTTATCTAACATATATTTATTGAACTGAATATTATTAACTATGTTATAAGTTATTTATTTGATTTGTTAAAAATTGTATAAAACAGAATAAATAAATCAGCACTGCATATACTTATATGTTTACATATCTAAACAATTAATGGTTTCTTAAGACAAGTACGATAAAAAATGTGTATTTCATTCAAGTTGAACAACATTAGTTTTTATATCAAAATATAAGTATAATACATAATAAATTTTTTATCAACTATAGTACGTGCACTAAATACTTTCCTTTTTGCTAATCTTATTTTATAATTTAGAAGAATAACATACAAAAAAAAGTAGATAAAGATATATAACATAATTTTTTTTCTTATTTAATGCAACTTTACGAGAGTGAGAGAAATAGCTATAAAATGAGAAGTAAATTAACTATAAAAATGAGAAGTAATAAAATTAAAAAAAGAAGATGAAGTATTTTGTGAAAAAAAGAATAAAAAAGAGATGTCAAAACTCAAAAGAAAGAAAAAAAGAAGTAAATAAATAAAAAATAAAAAAATGGTCCCCTAGAACACATGTCACATCCTAGGGAGGGTGACCCAGTGGTGACCCCCCTAGGATAGAGAAAACCATAAATTTAATGTTGAGAAAAAGTCAAAGAGAAAGTTAAGCCCCCTAAGAATTGAATTGGAATAGGAAACCGTGATCAGCTATTCTTTTCTATTTTTTATTCAACTCTTTTTCTTTCTTTATTATTTTAATAATCAAATTGGTAAACTCTTTCATCTACATGAATTTAGTGGTCTTTCTTTTGAGTTTGTGGTTATTAAAATACGTTAAATATTTTTTTGAATGCTATTCATTTTTAGTTTGTAGTTAACTTTGAATATTCTTAGTTTCTTAACTCAAATATATTTTATAAATTAAGTTGATAAAAGTTTATGTTTTTATTTATTTCATAATTTTTGCATTTTTATATATTTATTTATAATATCATATTTAAAATCAATTAAAATATTAGTATTTAATGGGCTTACGCCTCACGCCTCGAGGCTTACGCTTCGCCTCTATATATGAAAAACGCATCGCTTACGCCTAACGCCTTTAACAACACTGATAAATATCAATTAATTGATTGATCGTGTCGTATACTAGTCTTCCATGTATATATTATCATCGCTAAATAAAAATGATAAGAGTATAATCACTAATAATGCGAGATTACACAGACTCGATCGAGCTATATAGATCGACAAGATTTATGAAGAATAAAACTCTGATGAAGAATTTATAATAATTGTTCTCTATTAGTAATATAATTTCAAAGCATGATCACAACAATAACCTAGGAAACAACTTCCACTTATAAATTATAAAGGTCCATCTAATACAGAATTGTGAAGCCAAATCAATCTTGAAGGATATCCGAATAATACAATTACGTACTCTTTAAAAAACTTTTAATTTACGCGAGTAATTTTTGTATATATAACTAGCAAAATGCGCACGCGGGAACCGCGTGTATAGTTCTGTTTAGTGTAAAGAGTATTTTTAATTTTAACGAATATTTTTTACCTTATTTTATGTGACAACAAATAAAATTATTTTCAATCATATGTCTATTAATTATTGTAATACCTAAACTATTGACATAAGGCTTTGGAGTGTATCGTGTTGACTGAACTTTTCAATAATATGGTAATACATCTCTTTTACATAAGAGAAAAGTAAAATAAAATTCTTAAAGTTTCAACAACTCCAAAAAGGATTAGGCTCGTAAAGAAAAAAATAAAAAAAACTATTGTCACTACAACAGATTTGGCCTTTTCCGTCGGGCCCGGCGTTTTGGCCCACTACAACAGAAATCGCCTTTACCGACGGCTCAAAAACCGTCGGTAAAGGCCCCTTTTCCGACGGAAATGGTTATTTCCGTCGGTAAAAGCCGACGGAAAAAAGCTCGTAAGTAAAGAGCTTTTCCGTCGGACTTTTACCGACGGAATAGGGCTTTTCCGTCGGCTTTAAGCCGACGGAAAAGCCTTTTTCCTATAAGCCGACGGTATAGTTCCCTTTTCCGTCGGCTTAAAGCCGACGGAAAAGGGTTTTAAAATATTAAAAAAATAATAAAAAAAATTAAAAAAATTAAAAACAATAATTTAAAAAAATAATTTAAAATGATTTAAAGCCGACGGTATAGGGCTTTTCCGTCGGCTTTAAGCCGACGGAAAAGGGTTTAAAAATATTAAAAAAATAAAAAAAAATCAATTTAAAAAATGATTTAAAAAAACGATTTAAAATAATTGACTTAAGAGAAATCGTTTTAATAATTGATTAATGATTTTTTCCGATTTATTTAAAAGAAATCGATTTTAAATAATTATTTTATAATTTTTTGGCAATTGTTTTGTAAAGAAACGATTTTAAATAAATTTTTTATGTTTATTTGGCGATTTAATTTAAAAGAAATCGATTTAAATAATAACATTCACATTTTCGAGCAATTTTTTTAAATTATTAATTATAATAAATAAAATTTCGTATTTAAAATAAAATCTTGATAATATAAGTTTTTTATAATTATTATTAGTTAGATAATGAATAAAACATAAGTAGAAATAAAATAATAAAACAAATAATAAACTCTAATTATAAGTTAGTGAATATATATGGATAAATTTTTGTTAGTTATTTAGAATTTTTGGGAGAGAAAGTAGATAGTTTTTGGAGAATGGGAAGAATGAATGAATTAAGTGGGTAGAATAAGGGGTATTTATAGATATTTAAGAGGAGTAGGGTTAAATTAAAAAAACCAAAAAAATGGGGGGGGGGGGGGGGGTGCCACGTCAGCGATCCGTGTGAATTATCACACGGATCGCTGACGTGGCGAGATCTGATCCGTGTGATCAAATCACACGGATCAGATCTCCGCACATGTGATATGATCGTTTGAGTGAGACCGGCCGAGTGAATGAAACGTTCGGGGAAGGTGTATACCAGTTTTTGGCATTTGCGTTAGATCAAGAGCGTTATCTAGACGGTGATCGAAATCCTAGATGTCCATGTAGAAAATGCAGCAATAGGAAATACTTGGACCCTGGCAAAGTGGCAGCTCACCTTTATCGATGGGGTTTTGTAGAAGGGTACCGTGTATGGATATTCCATGGGGAAAATTTTGTCGTGCATAATAGCCAAGGGGCGTCATCGTCGAGGCACGAAGTTAGAAACGACCCCGAAGTTGTTCAGGACGAGATTTTGTTTGAAAATCTAGTTGACGACACTTTTCGGGCACAATTCGACGTTAACGGTGAGGAGCCTAACGCCGATGCAAAAGATTTTTTAAATTTGCTACAAATGTCGGAACTCAAGCTTAAGGGACCAAGCAAGAAATCTGTTTTGCAGTGGGTGTCCGAGTTTTTTACAGCCAAGATTGAGAATAACTACAATCAATCCGGGTGCAATCAGATGTACAACTTGCACCGCGAACTTTTGTACCCAGAGGATCAACTCTTACTGCCAGAGGATATGCACGCTGCCGAGAATATGATGAGGTGTTTGGGGTTGGGATACGAAACAATCGACGTGTGTTTTAATAATTGTTTCTTGTTCTACGGAGAATTCGCATCTTCCGATTACTCGGTTTGTCCTGAATGCGGGGAGTATAGGTATGAAACTATAGGTAGAAAGAATCCAGTGCCAAGGAAAAAGTTATGGTACTTCCCTTTGGCCCCACGTCTTAAACGACTCTTCATGACTAAATCAACTACTGAACATATGACGTGGCACTTAAATTGTAAGTCGTCGGACGATGTAATGATCCACCCTGCAGCAGGCGAAGCGTGGCAAGATTTCGACAAGAAACATCCGCAATTCGCAGCAGAGCCACGGAACATCCGCCTTGGTCTATGCACAGATGGTTTCACTCCGTTTGGAAACTTCGGGAAACAATATTCTTGTTGGCCTGTGTTCATGACTCCATATAACCTTCCTCCAGATCTTTGCATGCGAGAGGAGTTTATTTTCTTGAGTCTTATCATATCAGGGCCGAGTAGTCCAGGACAAAACATTAACGTTTTGCTACGCCCTCTGATTGACGAGTTGAAGGTTTTGTGGCATGATGGCGTTCGTACTTACGATAGATTCAGGGTGCAGAATTTTCAGTTGAAGGCTGCATTGATGTGGACTATTAGTGATTTCCCCGCCTACGGGATGTTGTCTCAGTGGAGCACACATGGAAAGTTATCGTGCCCGTATTGCATGGAGAACACGAAGGCGTTCCCTTTGCAGTATGGTAGGAAAGCAACGTGGTGGGGATGTCATTGTTGTTTCTTACCAGTGGGACATGAATTTCGGCACGACATGATGGGATTCAATGGACATACAGAATTTGATGGGCCTCCACCACGTAGGACAGGCGCAGAAATGGCAGCAATTGTTGCACAACTACCAGGAAGGTCTACAGCGCCAGATGCACCGATAATGCCAGGAAAAGGAACAGAGCACAATTGGACCCACAAAAGTATCTTTTGGGAATTACCCTATTGGAGTACGAACCTGATACGTCACAATCTTGATGTGATGCATTGCGAGAAGAACTTTTTCGACAACATAAAGAACACGGTGATGGACGACCCAGTTAAGAGTAAAGACAACTTAAAAGCTAGGAGAGACTTAGAATTGTTGACCACTCGTGTCGAGCTTTTTGTTGTCGATACCGATGATAATAAAACCTACAAGCCGAAAGCCAAGTATTGCCTTGATCGACCGCAAAAGAAACTACTATGTCAGTGGTTGTCATGTTTGCGATTTCCGGATGGCTATGCTTCAAATATTCAGCGTTGTGTGCAACAACAACAATTAAAGTTGATTGGGATGAAGAGTCACGATTGTCACGTGTTTATGCAAAGGTTAATACCTATTGCCTTTCGTGATTTTGTCCCTGATCCGATATGGGGTACCCTAGTAGAGATAAGTATCTTCTTCAGAGCATTGTGCGCCACAGAGATTAGGAGATCGGACATGGCGTTGTTAGAGGAATCTATCGTGGTCACAATATGCAAATTAGAGAAGATATTTCCACCAGGCTTTTTCGATTCTATGGAGCACTTGACGATACATCTTCCATATGAGGCCAAAGTTGGTGGACCGGTTCAGTATCGTTGGATGTACCCTTTCGAGAGGTATTGGCATTATTTATTTCATTCCTTATATATTTCAATAAGTATTGGCATTATTTGTATCGATTCTGAAGTTATATACTTGGATTTCCTTGTAGGCAAATGAACGGGTTGAAGAAATCAGTTTTGAACAAAGCTCGTGTTGAAGGTTCAATTGCTAATGCTTATCTAATGGCAGAAGTCACATATTTTACCTCGCGCTATTTCGGCAATAGTGTTGAAACAAGGTACAACAGGCTTAGCAGAAATGAAGCTGAATTACGTGGTGATTTCTCTGGTGCTCTGCCGATTTTCCATAGAAGAGGCAGAGGACTCAATCCAGATAAGAACCAGCGGTATATTTCTCCAGAGGAGTTGAACCAAATTGAGCTTTACACGTTGATGAATTGTTCGGAAGTCGACGGATGGGTCACGTAACTTTCAAACTATATTATTGTTAAATATGGCTTAATTATATTTAATATTTTGACTCATGGATTGAAACACGGTTCCAAATGATTACAGGTTGTTCGAGGACCTACATTGTGGAGATCTTACTCCACGACAGACACAAAGAAAGAAAACTACAATGTTCGTGTCGTGGTTTAAAGAAACTGTTAAATCAGGAGAGTACTTGGTCGATGAACGTATCTACCCCCTTGCCTCTGGAGCAAGTGCACTTACAACATCATACGGGGGCTACATAGTGAACGGATTTAGATTTCGTACTGATTCGTTTAACCAAGGAAAGGTCGGAAACTGTAGTGGCGTGTACGTGAAGGGCAGTGGTGATGGGATTGAAGGAACAAATTTTTACGGGACGATCAAGGAAATCGTTGAGGTTTTATGGTGCGGTGGCGGAGATAGGGCCCAATCAATTGTATTTTTTAAATGTGATTGGTATGATATTAGTAGCCGCGGTACAACTGTACACCCGAAGTATGGGATGGTTGATATTGAACCTACGCGGCTTCTCGCGACAAATGAACCGTTCATTTTTGCTAACCAGGCTCTACAAGTGTTCTACACGCCATATCCAGCGCAACATGTGTCGCGAAGGAAAGGATGGTGGGCAGTTTGCCCTATTCGTGCAAGAAACGTCATCGACGTATCCGGGCTATATGAGCCTGAAATCGACGTCGAGTTTAATCAGCCCGAAGACTTATTTCAAGATGATGTATCGCCGGGACTTAATTTGGGCGCCGATTTGATCGATTTTGACATTGAAGGACAATTGGCAGATGATGAGTACGAGCTTGTTGAGGAAGTTGACGATTAGTTTTATTTATGTTTAAACCAATGTTATTTTAAATTAATGTTAGTTTTCGAGTTTAAATCAATGTTATTTTAAATTTAATGTGTAATTTTCGAGTAGTGTTTAAATTTCGAGTAGTACTTTAATGTGTAATTTTTGAGTAGTGTTTAAATTTCGAGTATGTGTGTTTAATTTTTGAGTATGAGTGTTTAAAAATATCCGTCAACATCATTTTTAAATTTTATTATTTTATTTATTTATTTATTTTAAAAGGAATAGGCTGCCCAAATTTTTTTTTTTTTTAATAAAATGGGCCATTACTGTCGGATTTGGGCCGACGGTAAAGCAAGCCTATATTTTTTTTTTTTATTAAATGGGTCATTCCTGTCGGCCCAAACCCGACGGGAATGGGCTTTACCGTCGGATTTGGGCCGACGGTAAAGCCTGCCCATTTGTACCGTCGGCCCAAAGCCGACGGGAATGCCTATTACCGTCGGGATTGGGCCCGACGGTAATAATTGGGCCTTTTCCGTCGGGCCAAAACGCCGGGCCCGACGGAAAAGGCCAAATCTGTTGTAGTGCACAAATACAAAAAAAAATTGAGAAATTAAATTATGCATTAATAGTGAACAGTATGCACATGTGTAATTTTATGTCATCACTTAATTTTAGCAAAAATATAAAATTGTGTCCATTTTTCACTAATATAAGTGATTTACATTACGGTAATTAATTAAAATGAAAAAATAAGGAAAATATCCCAAAATCAAAAAGCCAATTGATACATTCTTAGTTTCTTTTTTCTTTCTTTTCTCCAATAACGTATGTTATTATGATAATGAGTTAAGATAAGAAGTTCAAAAAAAAGTAAATGGTAAGTAAGAGAGAAATATTCTGAAATCATAACAAATTAAAGTTATTAATAGCGATAAGACTAAATCTTTTTGCAATAGTAAAAATGATGGAACAAATCATGGTATCAATTTTACTTCAACGGAAAAGAGATCATGAAGTCTAGAAAAAAACTGTAAATATTAAAGAACTATGAAATCAAAACTACATGATTGAGTACAAAAAGTAGAAAAAATCATCTAAAATACCTTCACCAAAAGTTTGAAACCACCCCATCTTTAACTCAATTTCAAAAGTAGGAAACCATGCACGATCAAATCCATGTCAAGATAAGAAAATAATAATAATAATAATAATATAAAGATCTTAAACTGATCTAAATTAAACATCAAAATCAATAACACAATATCAAGAACATGAAATCAACCATCAAATCCATATATATTTTTTTTAAAGATGTTTAAGTATTTTAAATTAAAACACCAAAATCAATAACTCACTACCAAGAACATGAAATCATGATCAAATCCATATCAAAATAATAATAGTAATAATAATAATCTAAAAGATCTTAAAGTGATTTAAAATATAAAGTATCAAATCGATCAATAACGCACTATCAAAAACATGAAATCATAGTAATAATAGTAGTAGAAATAATAATTATTATTTTAAACATTTTAATGTAATTTAAAATAAGAAAATACAAACAGAAAATTAAATAGGAAATCAGAAAAAAAAAACATGTGTGTAAATAATTGGGAACAAAGAATAACGTGAAACAGGTGGATTGGATACATTTCCATGGATACACTTCTTTCAAGATATAAAATAATGGAGAATAGTTAAAAATGGATAATGTAATAAATATTTGTTGAATCAAAGGCTGCAAAAAAAAAAAATTGATAATAAAGTCAATTTGAGTTAAAAAAAAGTAAAATCAAATTAAGGAATGCAATATTACAAACAACGGAACCAACTTTTTTCCTCACCCTACAACTTGAATAGCGATTTTAGAATATAACAGCAAGCAAGAAACTAAGAAATCGAGATGTCAATTCATTTGCAATAAAAAAAAAACCCATAATTAAAACATGGTAATCTAAATGTATTGATCAATAATAATGTTGGAACTTGGAATGAAATGAATCTCAACAAAAGAGGTAACTGAAAATAATGAAATGAATTATGCGGATGTTTCTTAAATTGTGGAGTAATTAGTGGGGTGGTTACATTTCAAATTTTAAATTGTACTGGGTAGCAAGTTTAGAAAATGAAGGAAGTGGAGAAGTGCATAACAAATTGAGTTTGAATAGTAGGGGTAAATTTGGAAAACACTTTACTGGACTCCCAACTACCCCATGTGATTGCTTTGCTTATATTATTAACTAGCAAATGTACCACGCGGTTCCCGCGAGCATAATTCTTTTTTCAATGTCATTCTATGTGGGTTAAAGAAGAAGATTTATCTAGATAACATGTCCCATTAATTCTGAGTAGAACAATGGAAGAAAAGCAAATTATGGGAAAAGTAAGTCATTAATTATAATTAGTAATATAATTAATTAGTCTAACTTAATTTGTAAGGCTATTTTGGGGATTTAATAAGAAATTTTCACAATATAGCTAAAACACAAAGGTTAAAGTTGGAATCAAAAGATTGGTGTCACAATGGGTTTCTTTATATAATAGTATATAGATAGATAATGCGAAAAATTAAATTCATCTCCGAAAGTAAATGAAAACAAATGTGGCATACTAAAATTCGTTGAAATGATGTCACTTATCTACGCCAACCATGACTTCAGCCATCCACCACAATTTAGACACGTTACCATGCCATAATCTATATCCTAATATTCCACAAATCGAACCAATTCATCTTCATAGTACAAAATTCAACCTTAAAATTAATCTATATAAACCCCCTTGAACCACCATCTCTCCAACACTCAAGTAGAACACACAATTTCCAAAATGAGTTACTTCAACTCTAAGCTATTCCCCAATATCCTTTTGTTCATCGCCATTTCTCTAGCAAGTGCCAATGGACAACCTTTACTATCCGAAACAATTGTCCATTCACGGTTTGGGCCGGGGCAGTTCTTGGTGGTGGCCAACAGCTCGACCGCGACCAAACATGGACCATTAATGTGGCTTCCGTCGGCGCTAGACAAGGCCAGATATGGCCCCGGACTGGTTGCTCATTTGATGGAGCTGGTCGAGGCAGGTGCGAAATTGGTGACTGCAACGGACAGCTACAGTGCCAAGGTTATGGTAGACCTCCAAACAACCTAGCCAGATATAGTCTTAACCAGTTCAACAACATGGACTTTTTCGATATATCTTTAGTCGAAGGCTTCAATGTAGCAATGGAATTTAGTCCCGATTCTGGAATATGTCGAGGCATTAAATGCACAGTAGATATCAATGGTCAGTGCCCCAATGAGTTGCGTGTCTCAGGAGGCTGTAACAACTCGTGCACGGTGTATAGGACAACCGAATATTGTTGCATGGAAAGGTGCGGGTCAACAAAACTCTTGAGATTTTTTAAGGAGAGGTGCCCGGATGCAAATACCTACCCCCAGGAAAGTAGCATTTTTACTTGTCCTGGTGGAACCAATTATAGGGTGGTCTTTTGTCCATGATGAAACCACGTCACATGACTTTCGAGCCCGTATCTCATGACAACGATGCAACTACATGAAAATAAAAGACCTCCTTGCGCGATGCATTGTAAGGCTACGTCGTATTTAGGTCGTCTATAGATATAGAAATAAAGTTGTGTATTGGAAGGCTTGAAAGAAATTTATTGCCAATCGCGATCGTGTGGTATACAGTATAGGGCAGTGCATTTGGATCGGATCGGACCGAATGGGATCGAATCAAGGCTGGTAGTCGATTTCGATCCTGGAGAAATGAGGATTGAAATCAAATCAATATAAAACGATCCGATTCAATCCAAAATCATTCGATTTCGATCCGATTCGATTTCGATCCTTTTTTTCTTTTTTCTTATTTATTTTAATATCAATGGAACAAACATACATGATTGATTATTTTGCATCTAAAATCAAAGAAAACTTAAATAAACACGAATACAATGACAATTTAAAACAAATTAACATGCATCAGTGGATTTCTCCTTACAAAATACTAACCCAATGTTCAAATAGAAATCCCAAAGGAAGACAAGTCATAGTTAGTGCTAGTAATTAGTATGTTACAATTCAAGATTGTACATATGTACTAGATACAAAAGTATTATAACTCTTAGTAGTTAAACTTCAAGTCATAATAGGGCCGATACTTCACGAGTCATGACCAAGGAAACGAAAACGTGGCCTCATTTATTCCAAGGAGAATATGTTAAGTATTACATTTTTCTAATATATTAAGTTAATTAGTAGCATTTTATTTTTATTGGCATTATATATATAAATATATAATATTATATATATATATACCATTATATATTTATTTATTTTTAAAAAATAAGATGAGTATTGGATTCGATCCGATTCTTAACCTCTGAAATCGAGGATCAAATCAAATGGGAGTTCGATCATAAAGCAAAAATCAAAAGTCGGATCAAATATTCAATTCGATTTTCGGATGATTTTCGGATTATCAAATCAAACAGGGTTGTGTTTTGCCCATGAGTGTCTATCTGTGACTTTGCTCACACTTGGTTGACTTTGCTCACACTTGGTTAAGGATTTCCAGGCATTAATAATATAAATAGCCTGCAATAATAGTGTTGTGCACTTGGTCTTTCATGTTGAGACCATAGTGAGTTTGTTTGTAAGGCGATGTAATAAATGATTATTTTATAAAATAATCAAATTTGACATGTAAATTGATCTGGTATCGATATGAACTAATAATAGTTTGTCCAATTCAAAACTAAATCCAATTTATACATGTCCAAAAGATTCGTATTCCAGCCCAAGCTGATATTAAACATTATTTAACTTGGGCTTAATACACCCATTGTGGAACCCAAATCGAATCCAAGTTTTTGTAATTTGAACTCTTCAGCAATATTATCCTGGAACACGTGTTTTAACTCATCCTATTTATGTAAACGTAAGTCTTTGATATTGACGTAAATATTGTTCAAAGCTCAATACAACCGAGTGTTAATGTGTGTTTCCCAATCATGACAAGTCCCGTGCCACACCCTAACTATATTTATTCATCCAATTAGGTAACAACATAAAATGCATGGTGTATCTAGGATTTAAATTGTGGTGGGATGAGGGGGGCTAATTTGTTTTTATAAAGAACAATAGGCAGCTGAAAGAAAATTAAGATGACAAAGATTCGAAACAATATTCCAAGAAAATTTGTTTTGAATTGATTTTTGGGGATTCTGAGAAAGCTGCATGCTCAGACATATTTGTGCTTTAGTTCTTATCTAAAAGACTTTTTGATAATATGTTTTACCGTGACTATATAGATAATCAAGGATTTTTTTTTCATATAAAAACACACACATATAAAAATATATGTTAAAATAAAAGACTTAAACCATGCTACAACTTTTGATATTTATTTGAAATTAAATACAAACATCATAAAGCTAATCTATACAACACTTATGTTTTTATAGACCAAAATAATATGCATGTTGATAATGCATAAATAGTCCAAGTACCCAAAGGACTAGAAAGCCCTTGTATTTCTAGAAAAAAAACAAGAAGAAGGGCACCATGTCAGAGTGCCTTGTGAAAACTTTTCTATAACCTTCTTGCTAAAAGCATAATATCGCCTCGTAGAGCATGCCTCGTACGACAAGCTGACATAGATCTAGAGCCATTAAAGCCTACTTGGAGCACTCACACATATAATTACTTGGTACAATCACGCTTATAATTACTATATGACAATCACGGGGATACATATTAAAGTATTATCACGGGGATACATATTAAAGTATTATCGGTTGATCCATCCCACTCGAAGCATCAATAAAGGACGCCTATACCACAACGCTAAAAGAAGTCAAGTTGCTAGGATCTTAACTGCCCCAAAACTCCTATATCTACTTGATAGAATCCTCTTTTGTAATACATGTCAAAGTCTTTACACCACTCCTATACTCTCTCTCTTGAGCATTATAATAATACTTTAAGTCATTTACCTTTTATATTGTATATCACGCCAAAGAGCCCTTGTTTCTCACAAGCCCCTCGTATGAACTTACTTAAATCCGTGAGGGACTTCTCCATCAACTAATGGAATAACGTTCTGAACCACATTAATTACTTATAATATAAGAGTTTCCTTCTTGCTAATTTTGTGTTATCATTTCGGCATCATCTGTTGGAACGCCAAATAATTCCTTGAACACATTTCTAAGAGAATTTGTCCCCGCAAGAAATATCTAAGCCATGGCCTCTAACCATACATCAGGCTTCATCACCAGAGAACCCCCGAGGCCACACGAGAGTTGTTTATTTAGATTAATCGATATACTCTCAACGACATGATTAGAGAAGCCACCGAAGAAGGAGCTAGAAGAGCTCTAGAACAAAGTGCGCATAACCTCCTCTCGCTTAGATACTCCTTTTTAGCTGGTCATCCTCGTTACCGCGACTATCGTGCATGCCCTTCAGGTTAGGACTCACAAGTCAACCCTCCCCAACAATTTCTAGAGTAGGACTAGAACATAAGGAGCCACACCCTCACATGGGTCTCGAGGGATCCCTCATGCGGGGACACAATGAGCAAGCATAGATGGAAGATCCACCCCATGCCCAGAGGACCCTTAGAAAATCCACATTACCGTAACCAAAAAGAAGTCCCCAAATCCACCAAAGGGGGTAGAAGGTACAAAAGGATGGCGAGGCAACCTTGCAGAGACAACATAGATATGGCCAACGTAGGGGTTCACAAAGAGCTTCGCAAGGGAGAAAACGTAGCTCCTCACCCAAAAGACGGTCCCCACCAGTACATCAAAGGGATTGTGGAAGAATTACACTAACAGATAAAGAAGATGAAGAATACATGTGCCTTGGGAGAAGGATGCGTTATCAAAAATAGCCAATTTTCCGAAGAAATAGCCTCATGGAAAATCCCAAGTGAAATGTGGCCCACGACCATCGCACCTTACTTAGGAGATAACAATGGAAAGGATCCAATCGACTATGTGTAGTCCTACTTTTATAACATGGACTTAGCGGCATCCTCAATGCGATATTATGCTGCGTATTACAAACTACGGTCTACAGAAAAGCATAAGTGTGATTCGCCACGGTTGCCAACATAATCCATAAATAGCTTTGAAAAACAAAGCCAAACGTTCATACATTACTTCACTTGCAATAGAACATATCCAAAGACGTCCACCAATTTTTTCATAGTTTTGTAGAAAGAGAGGGAGACTTTAATGAGAAGGTTCGTCAATGCCAACCTCGAAGCGACAAATGTCCATCTTGCCTAGCTAACGGACATTGCCTAACATTGTCTAAAATATGGACCCTTCATGAGATTCTTGATGGGAAAACTCGCCACGAATCTTCATGCTAAGTGCAAAAAAGTATATCCACTAAGAAAAGGCAAAAGTCTCATGAGACTCCTTTTAGGCAAAAATGTTGGCCACGACCTAGAGTGAAAAGACAGGTAAACCCCAGAAAAACAAAGTCGAACTAAAAAGAGAAGCTTGAAGAGCAACACAAATGAATGACCACATAAAGAAGTAGAATACACCACTCCCCTTAAAGTTGTCCCCTTACAGATCCTATATATTTACTAAAGCAAGCAAGCATTACGATGGCCTCTTTCTTTAAAGTCACACGATGAAGAAGCCAGAAAAAGCACCGAGAGATACTGAAACTTTCACAAGGCATGGGGACGTAAAATTGCGATTATTGTCACCTCAAAGAGGAAGTTGAGAGGCTCCTAAAGCAAGTATATTTCTCGGAACATAAGAGGAAGTGAGGGGTCGAAGAAAAAATAAGAGGCCTCAAATTGAGGAAGACAAAAGTGGAAAACGTGCCCCCTCGCATGAAGACAAGGACGGTGGGGACGAAGAGGAAGAGGACTACATTAATAAAACACCCACATGTCGAGGGACCCTAATTATTGAAGGCAGTTACCTCCCCTTTAAGTCCAAAGGAAGAAATAAACAATACCTCAAAGAACAAATGAAAAAAGTATATTCGATAAGGGAAAGAATAACTCCAACTATCAGCTGCAGACCAGAAGATTTAAAAGAAGTTATATACTTGTACGAAGAATCCTCAACCACTGTTTATGGGGCAAAAGTGATTCGAGCCACTGTTAACATGGCAAAAGTGCAAAGAATCCTCGTAGATACGGGAAGCTCAGAAGACATAATGTCTACCCAAATTGTATGAGTAACTCTTTCTCAACATTACTCATAAAACGTGCCCTTGTCTTGTATTCTGTGCATTTGTCTCTTCATTGTTTCTCAGCTATTATGCATTGTTTTGCTCCGAATTAACTCAAAAC
Source organism: Linaria vulgaris (assembly GCA_948329865.1). Taxonomy (NCBI): domain Eukaryota; kingdom Viridiplantae; phylum Streptophyta; class Magnoliopsida; order Lamiales; family Plantaginaceae; genus Linaria; species Linaria vulgaris. Next base: position 51,964,709 of record OX415249.1, on the reverse strand, counting down.
AAAAGAAGAAATAACAAATAAAATAATAGAAATGCTACGATCTTAAGCACAAGTGTAAGCAAGATGTATTAGCATTTCATGGTTTACACACTCATCAGATACCCCTGAACTTAAACCTTTGCTCATCCTCGAGCAAACAAAACAAAGAATACTAGCTTGTAGTGATCACTTATCGAATCTCCCCTCGTCACAAAAGTTAAAAATCCTATACTTCGAGTATCAGACAGTGACAAAGTATGTGGCAAATATAAGCAGATGTGCATATAGAGAAAATTTCTAAGACTAACTAAATCATAGCACAACATGCTTCATGTGCATCGTGCATGTGATTATGCAAGAACATATAAATTTTTGAAGTCTACTCTTCTCCATTTCTCTACGTTTATCAAAACGGGACTCATTTTTTCCCTCCACACCCTCAACATGTGTCGTTAGATAGATACAAAGTTTATTTGTGCTTTATTTCTATCTTTTGGTTTTATCCTTGTTCAATCTTTCCCTCATTTCTTTTTATGCTTGGTTTGAGAATAATAAAGCCTTGGATTGTATCTCGGATAAATGGAGCTCTTATCAAATTGAGGGATGGGGGCGTTTTACGAAACGCATAAACGGCTTAAGTATGATCTAAAACCTTAGGGAAGCAATGTATATAGCCAAACAGATTAGTATATTACAGACACGAAAGAGGAAATTGAGAGGCTTGATGCTAAAATTGAATTGGGAACTTTCACTTGTCCAGGTGGTACCAATTACAGGGTTGTGTTTTGCCTATGAGTGTCGATCGGTGACTTTGCTCACACTTGGTTAAGGATTTCCGGGCATTATTAGCCTGCAATAATAATGTTGTGCACCTGGTCTTTCATGTTGAGACCATAGTGAGTTTGTAAGGCGATGTAATAAATGATTATTTTATAAAATAATCAAATTTGACATCATTGTGTGTACTATAAATTGATCTGGTATCAATATGAACTAATAATTTTTCCAATTCAAAACTAAATCCAATTTATACATGTCCAAAAAGATTCGTATTCCAGCCCAAACTGATATTCGAATTTATTTTACTTGGGCTTAATACACCCAATGTGGAACCGAAATCGAATCCAAGTATTTGTTTGAACTCTTGATCAGCAATCTCCTGGAACACATGTTTTAACTATTTATGTGAACGTAAGTCTTTGATATTGACGCAAATATTGTTCAACTCTCAATACAACCGGGTGTTAATGTGTGTTTCCTAATCATGACAAGTCCCGCGCTACACCCTAACCACTACAAAATTTTCGTCATTAGCTACCGCATTTTCGGTCGCTATTGACCCAAATGCGGTCGCTAATGATCATTAACGACGGAAATTCCGTTGTTAATTTCCGGTAGCTACTAATCGCATCGCTAATTATTAGCTACTGCATTTTGATAGCTAATGTGGTCATTTCCTACTGAATTCCCGTCGCTCAAATTAGTAACCGAAGTTTTGTTGCCACTTCCGTCGCTACAACTTTGAACATTAGCTACCGATTTTCGGTAGCTACTGTGGAGTTAGCTACCAAAATTCTGTCACCAACTTACCGATTTGGCTTTCCATTTTAACCCGCATTTGCTACCGAGTTTTGGTAGCTGATAGTATGAATGTTAGTAGCTACAGATTTTTGGTAGCTAACTTTAAGAATATTAGTAGCTACGGACATGCAGTAGATACTAATATTTAAATATTTTGCTATCAACTGGCAGTAGCTAATAATATTTAAAGCCTTGAATATTATTAGCTACCGCATTGTGGTAGCTAATAACATTTACAGATTTTTAAAAAAAATACTTCAGAAATTTTCCGTAAAATTATTAGTTTATTGTTTCACCAATATGAAAAAAGTGTTGATTTGTTAATTTAACACTATCAAGCATTTAAATAAACGAAGAATTGTTTTTAACAAAATGATTGTAAAATAAAAAAGGTTTGGAGTTTTGAAAATATAAAGAAAGTGTTGAGAAATGAGAAATATTTTGAAGATTTGAAGAGAGTATTTTGATTTGATAAATGGAAAAAAATTGGAAGATATGAAGAAAATAAAGAAATGATATGGATAGTTTTTAGATTGGAGAAGTGATGAATTTTTTATGATTTGAAGAGAGTGTTGGGATTATTTTGTAGATTTGATAAATGGAGAAAATTGGAAGATATGAAGAAATAAAGAAATGGTAAGGATAGTTTTTAGATTGGAGAAGTGTTGGGATTATTTTGTAGATTGAAGAATTGAGGAGTATTTATAATATGAGTTTGAAAATTTTGAATTTTCAGAAAATTTAAATTTCTCGCACTTGGCCGCCCAAATTTTCGACGATTGCTACCGGAAATAGGTAGCTAATGGTCAAAATTTTTGATTTTTTGGAAAATTTGAATTTTCCGCACTTGGACGCCCAAATTTTCAAAATTCTGGACCAAAAATCGGTAGCTAATTGTCAATTTTCTGGGTTCTATAAGGATGAATATTAGTAGCTATCGACTTTCGGTAGCTATTGAAGAAGTAGCAACGGAAACTCTGTAGCAAATATCCGTTGAAGATTAGTAGCTACCGACTGGCGGTAGCTAATGTCCGTTGAATATTAGTAGCTACTGCTCGGTTGTCGCTAATGTTCATTTTTTTTTTCTATTTTGTATATTTCTTTGTGTGATTTTGATTTCTTTGTATTTTCAGTTTAGTAATATTACCAATAATAAGTAATAATTAACTTATTTGTTAGTAATTGAGTTATTATTACGATTGATGTATTGTTGTGTGACGTATATATTAGCTTTAGCTCTACACTTAATCATGTCTCGTATATGTGATTGAAATATCGTTGTGACGTGATGATTGGTGTATCGATGAAATGTGATGATTCGTTATGATGTGAAGTTTCATTCTTTATTTAGCGTTCTATTGGGACATACATACATACATTTTATGTTTATTTAGTTATCATTGTTATTAGGGAAAAAAATCCATTTCGTCATTTAAGTTGGCTCCTTCTTCATTTTCGTCCATTAACTTGTCACGCCTTTAAAAAGGTCCATTAACTTGGCACATTTCATCGATTTAGTCCATTTACCCCGACTCTGGAGGTTTCCGGCACCAACTGCTGATGTGGCCGCCGTTGACCCGTTGACCCGAAATTTTTTATTATTAATTTGCCACCTGTATATGCCACATAATTAAAAAAAAACCAATAAATCACGAAAAACACGGGCACAACAACACATACAAAATAACAGAGCAACCTAAACCAACCCTTACTTGTCCTGGTCACCCTCGTAATAAAAAATCGCAAACGGAATCACGAAAAACACGAGCACACCATCGACGATGTATATCGCCAGCCACAAATCCTTCATCGGCAGAGTCAAATTACAGGCGCCGTTATAAATCGCGTGGTGACAGGCCTGCCGATTGGCCACGTCAGCCGGAAGCATGAGAATAGAGATGGCGGCGACGGAGAGCCCCAAAACGACGACGAATTTGGGGAAATACGCCTGGTTGACGTCATCGGGATGCTGGTAATTGACAAGTATATACACGTTGAAGAGAAAAACCAGCACGCACACGACTATCGCCACAATCACTAAAGCCAAATTAAAATCCCCCATTTTATCAAATGGGACGACAATGAGATTAGATTTGCCAACGAACCAGTCGCGGAGTTTGTGGATCCTGATCCGGTCGGGTTTGTATTGGATTGGAGGAACTGGATCTGGTTTTCCGGCGGATATGCTCCGGCGCCGGTGAGGATTGGATTTGGGGGTGAAATGACGGAATTAGCCTTGGAGGAAACATATCAATAAGCGCATTACTCAGCGGCACATTCATCTCAATCTTCTCCCTCTCGATATAAGACTCCACCCATCTCCCGAGCTCAAGTGCGCCTAAATCAGCACAAGCCGACAGTATCATCACCATCGTAACCTCATCAGGCCTCACCCCAACAATCTGCATCCTCCTAAACACTCTAACAGCCTCATTCGACTTCCCCCACCTCACGTACCCGCCAATCAACGCGCTCCACGAAACCGAACTCCATTGAGACATTCCATCAAACACCTTCTCTCCAAACTCAATCCCATCTTTACAGCTACCATACATGTGAATCATTGAATTCAAAACATGACCATCTTCACCAAACCCAAGTTTCACAACAAACCCATGAACCATTTTGCCTAACTTCTGTGAGACATTAATTAATGAAGTGTAACAGTAGTTTATTAATTAATGAAGTGTAACAGTAGTGTAACACTTCATTTTTGGTTTTTTTTTTAATTATGTGGCATATACAGGTGGCAAATTAATAATAAAAAATTTCGGGTCAATGGGTCAACGGGTCAACGGCGGCCACATCAGCAGTTGGTGCCGGAAACCTCCAGAGTCGGGGTAAATGGACTAAATCGATGAAATGTGCCAACTTAATGGACCTTTTTAAAGGCGTGACAAGTTAATGGACGAAAATGAAGAAGGAGCCAACTTAAATGACGAAATGGATTTTTTTCCCTTGTTATTATGAACCGACATTAGTAATGCCATTTGATTATGCAATGAAATCATTATTTTATGTTTATTTAGTTAATTATTACTTGATATTGACGTAATTGATAACAAACAACCAATTATATTTAAAATAATCGTCGAAAACTTACAATTTAAGCACTTGAATATTAGTAGCTACCGCGCCGGGGTAGCTGATGTGGACAGTAGCTACCGTCATTCGGTAGCTGCTGTTAGGGTATAATAATTAGCTACCGAATGACGGTAGCCATTGTTAGGGTATAAAAGTTAGCTACCGTCATGTGGTCGCTACTGTTAGGGTATAGGTTAAGGGTTTAATCCAATATTCCATTTGGGCCAATATATTTGAATTTTTAAAATTTGAATTTCCCGCACTATGGGCGCCTAAATTTTCGAGGTTTTTCGACCGAAAATAGGTAGCTAGTTGTCAGTTTTCTGGGTTCTGCGAGGTTGAATATTAGTAGCTACTGAATGTTGGTAGCTAATGATGTTGTAGCGACGAAAAGTCGGTAGCAAATGCCGTTGAATATTATTAGCTACCGACAAGCGGTAGCTAATTGAATATTAGTAGCTACCGCTCTGCCGTAGCTAATGTTAATTTTTTTTTTCTATTTTGTAGATTTCATTGTGTGATTTTGATTTTTTTTATGTTTTCAGTTTAGTAATATTGGTAATAAAAAGTAATAATTAATTTCTTTGTTAGTAATTGAGTTATTTTAGGTTCGAAAAAAAATTGAGTTATTTTTACGACTGATGTGTTGTTGTGTGACGTATATATTAATTTTACCTCTACCCTTAATCATGTCTCGTATATATGTGATTGAAATATCGTTGTGACGTGATGATTGATGTATCGATGAAATATGATGATTCGTTATGATGTGAAGTTACAATCTTTATTTAGCGTTCTATTGGTACATACATTTATATATGATTTGACAATAGATCGTTTTATATCTATACGAGTGTCGGTTACATGTAAGTAGTCTAGCAATACAACGAGTCTATCTCAAATCAGACCTACACTACGTGTCTTGTGTAGGCTTGGTCCAGAACACCTCGGACCTACGCTTCGATGCTTGGATGGGAGTGGAATGTCGGTAAATAGATCGAACGGACATCGGTGATTGCCTTCAATGTGATGTCGAAGATGACCCCCGATGTGATATCGGCGATGAGGTGGTATGACGTGTCACATGTGCACGTGGTAGTCCCGATATCGAATAAGATATCGAAAGCGATATCGGTGATGTATTTCGATATGCCGCGTGGTAGCTGAGGGATAATAATTGCTTGTTTTGGGATCCGGGCACCGCGTATTTATAGACCTCGGGATCCGGGGACCACAGTAACATATCGATGATTATTACCGATATGACATCGAATATGATCCCCGGTATAGTCCAATATGGGCCTGGCCAAATATGCGGGAAATGCCCATATCATGTAGTCCCCCAATTTGGGGATTCTTATCTTAGAGATAAGTATTCGCAAATTTAATTTTAAATTTCTGGGTTACCTGTACCCTTCGTCCCGCCAGTTCAAATGACGAAGATCAAACTTGTGATGAACTTCGATTCGTCTTCCAATGTAGTGGACGCATAGTTTGAGGTCCTCGTTTGAATTCTAGTTCCCTTGGTATTTGGGTTCCTTGAAAATTGTGATGGGGTTGGCAGGGCAGTTGTTATATTCTCGTGGCTCTTCGCGTTGTAGGGTAGGATGTCGGGTCTCATCTTCGACATGATGTCGAAAGTATATTTCGATGTAGTTAAGGCCTCCGTCTATAAGTAGGGCTTGTAAGAGACTCTGAAGTTCATAGTTTTCTACGTTTTCTCTGTCGTTTAGCGTAACCACATCGGTATGTATATCGGTAATCATATTCGATATATTCCCCGACATGTGTTTCGACCTCGACGTGGTACTTGAATTATTTATTATTATTTCTTCATGCTGATACTCTGATTATTCTGCAGGTACATTACCTTTTTCTAAGATACTTCATTAGAATGGGGTTTAGACAATTGATGCTTAAACTTCAAGCCGATCGTGACGCTCAGAAAGCTGCTGAAACGGCGGTAGTCGCGGTGGTGCCTGAAATAAGGTCTGCGTCTAGCTTTGACCTGAATAATGCAGCCATTGAGTTTCTGGCAGAGGCATCGGGAGTCGAGCGACCTTCCTCTAGCCTTGTAGTGCCTGAACGTGTTAATGAAGAACTTTTTAACAATGTTCCTGCAACGGTTGGGTCCCTTAGCCAAGACATCCTTGACGTGGTGGGAGGCCCGGATGGTGCGGCCAGCCTCTTGGCGGTGTTGACCTCGAAACAAGAGGGTGTGGTTCCTCAACCTGATGGGAATGTGGCGAGAGAGAGACCATTTGCGAGGTTTCCTTCCGGTGAGTATGTCGCTCCACGTTCTGAATCGTCGGCCGATATTCATTTGACCAAGGACGTTGGAGGTTCAGAATCGAATACCCATGTCAACTTGGGTGATTTTGTGGATGCGCCTTTTATAGTGGGGTCGGGTTCTTCACGCCCGAACCTTATTAGTGACAAGGGAAAGGCGACCGTTTTAGGTGTGGCCGACAAGGGTAAGGGGCCACTGCAGGAGCCCTCGATATTGGGGGGCAGTGCCCCTATTTTTCCTGGGATCCCGATTACGAAACCTGCCGTTGACCTGAGTAGGATATCAGGTAGTAAAAGGTCTCGTAAGGGGACTGTCCATAGTGGCCACTCATCTTCGAGTTTAGGCCCTCGGAAGGCGGGTGTAGTCAAACCCTCAAAGCGAGTAGAATTCCCTGAAGCGGATGTTGTACGGGGCATGGTGCGGGCTTTTCCTCCTCCTGCGAATGTACGGGTGCTCACAGAATTTGAGCGGGCCCAGAATATACGCCGCAAATGCTCATCTGTTCCAAAGTGTATGTATCTGCATACTACTTCGATCGTTTTCATTTGAATGTTTAGCATAATGTTATGTATTGTATTGTGCAGACGGCCAAGCTGGTGGTCTCGTGTTTGAAGACCATTCGCGAGTCCAAGGGTGACCCTGACGCTGTCGCTGCCGAGCTCGAGGCTGATATCTTGAACATGGGGGAGTTCAACCCCATGGTGTTGGAGAAGTTAGAGGCTGAAAAAGAGGATGCATTGAAGACATGTCGTACGCTCCGGGAGGAGTATGATTTGTTGAATGGCAACCTCAAAACATTAATGAATGAGCTCGATCAAGGAAAGGCGCGTGAATTTGCGGCCAATAAAGAGCTGGAAACACTGAAAGCTGAGGTGGCGGCGGTGAAGGCTGCTAATGAACGTCTCTCATTGGAGCTCTCCACTGCCAAACTAGCTCCCTTGGACTTGGTATGTATCCTGTGTACGATATCTATTTTTTTTTTTTTGTATTTAATTGAGTTCAATTTGTAGGAACGTCGTCCTGATCTCCTCCGGGTTGGGGCGGAGAAGTTTATGGAAAGCTCGAGCTTCCGAAATCTAATTCTAAAGGTTCGAGATGCAGCCTTTCATGCTTGCGTAGGGCAAGTATTGAGAAATGACGGTTTCAAGGACTCCCTCGAGCTGAGTGGGTTGAACCCAAGGCATGATCATAATGATCTGCCGATTGGTGGCCTAGATGAGGTGGAAGAGAGTCCGGCTGACCCTGACATGTTTTCCGAGGTCGTGGAGAAAAAGACTGAAGGATCCTCGTGGGAGTACCTGTTTACTGCCTTCATTGTAATTTGAATTTATCCCTTTCCGAACTATCTTTGATTCGTGGTTCTGTAACTGAATATTTATTTCTCTGTTGTTTTCATAGTATATGACTCTTCGTGGCGTTGTTGTCTGATAACTTGTCAATTTCTTTTATTGTCATGATGGTAGAATATGCAGTATTCCGATGTCTGAGGCGCAGTCATTTCGTTCTCGTATTTGATGAAATTCGTTCAATCTAATCAAGGAATGATTAGAATTTCCTTGGTGTTGGTAGAAACATGGTTAATCTGTCACTGCTTCTGTGTTTAGGATCGACCCTATTATTACAGGGGATATTCTTCGTGTGGTTAGGGCCCCATAGAGCCTGCCTCTTCACCTAGTTTGATTTATGGAATTTTCACCCAATAGGCTCTTCACCTAGCGTAATTTTATGGGATTTCCACCCAATAGGCTCTTCACCTAGCTTGATTTATCGGATTTTCACCCAATAGGCTCTTCACCTAGCGTAATTTTATGGGATTTCCACCCAATAGGCTCTTCACCTAGCTTGATTTATGGGATTTTCACCCAATAGGCTTTTCACCTAGCGTAATTTTATGGGATTTCCACCCAATAGGCTCTTCACCTGGCTTGATTTATGGGATTTTCACCCAATAGGCTCTTCACCTAGCGTAATTTTATGGGATTTCCACCCAATAGGCTCTTCACCTTGCTTGGTTTATGGGATTTTCACCCAATAGGCTCTTCACCTAGCGTAATTTTATGGGATTTCCACCAATAGGCTCTTCACCTAGCTTGATTTATGGGATTTTCACCCAATAGGCTCTTCACCTACCGTAATTTTATGGGATTTTCGCCCAATAGGCTCTTCACCTAGCTTGATTTATGGGATTTTCACCCAATAGGCTCTTCACCTAGCGTAATTTTATGGGATTTCCACCCAATAGGCTCTTCAACTAGCTTGATTTATGGGATTTTCGCCCAATAGGCTCTTCACCTAGCGTAATTTTATGGAATTTCCACCCAATAGGCTTTTCACCTAGTTTGATTTATGGGATTTTCACCCAATAGGCTCTTCACCTAGCGTAATTTTATGGGTGTTCCACCCAATAGGCTATTCACCTAACTTGATTTATGGGATTTTAACCCAATAGGCTCTTCACCTAGCGTAATTTTATGGGATTTCCACCCAATTGGCTCTTCACCTGGCTTGATTTATGGGATTTTCACCCAATAGGCTCTCCACCTAGCTTGGCAGTTCGACCCCGTTATCACTGGGAATATTTTTCTTGAATCGACCACGTTATCACAGGGAATTTTTTCTTTAATCGACCCCGTTATCACAGAGGATTTTTTCTTTAATCGACCCCGTTATCACAGGGGATTTTTTCTTTAATCGACCCCGTTATCACAGGAGATTTTTTCTTGGATTGGACCCGTTATCACAGGAATTTTTTTCTTTAATCGACCCCCTTATCACAGGGGATTTTTTCTTTAATCGACCCCGTTATCACAGGGGATTTTTTCTTTAATCGACCCCGTTATCACAGGGGATATTTTTTGTGTTGTAGGCGAGCCTTTTCGTTGTCTTTTTGACTATGTCTCTTGGTGACTCTGTCGTCGTTGAATATGTAGGTCATTGAGCCCTGCAAAACATCATAGACAAGAAAAATTTTCGACATAAAAGTTAATACGAAAGCACGAAATGACGTGCATGTGTTATTTGAGGGATGTTCCCTCAATCTGGGAATATCAGTTTTACACAAGAAATGGTGTTTCCGTTGTGCTCTATCGTGCATGTGGTACCTCTTTGTACCTGTAAGAGGGCGATGTGTTCAATATATATCTAGGGGAACATTCCCCAATTGTTTGTGCCATTCTCTGCACTTCTATAATGTCCTCTTAGGACATATCCCTGCATGAAATATGAGATTGCGCCAAGCAACAAATAAAAAAAAATAAAAATAAAAAGGTAGTAACGGATAACGGTCGAAGGCTAGGTAAACCCAGCCCGCCTACGTATCCCGTTGCATGGGGAGTCAGACCGGCGTAGTTCCTCTTATTTTAAGTTACATGCCGACCCACGAAGGGGCAAAATAAGAGATAGCGGTCGAGGGCTAGGTAAACCTCTCCCGCCTACATATCCCGTTGAGTGGGGAATCAGACCGGCATAGTTCCCCCTGTTTTAAGTTTACAGACCGACCCACGATGGGGCAATGTTTCCGTTGTCCTAACATAATTTAAAAACTGTTGAAATTAAAAACATTGTTCTGTTTGCTCCTCATGGCGATCACTCCGTGCGCATAATGTATTCTTGGTGTGGGACTTGTATTTCATGTCTTCTTCTGATTGTTGGGTGCTTCAGCGAGTCCACATATCACATCCATCCCTGCACCTGGTCACCTATGATCTCACCAACTCCTTGAGGCGTTGGGAATTTGATCTTCTGGTAATAAGTAGAGACCGCTGCCCTGATCTGGTTCAGCGTCGGTCGGCCAATGATGGCGTGGTAAGGAAATGGAGTGTCGACAATCGTGTATTTTATCGATGTGACCCGAGTGTGTGGGCTACTGCCAAACATAGTGGGCAATATGACTTGTCCAAGCGGCACTACCTCTGCTCCACCAAATCCGATCAACGGGGTGGATATCGGCTTCAGTCGGTCCGGGGCTATCCCCATCTGCTCGTAGGCTTTAGAGAATATCAGGTTTGCGGAGCTTTCGCTATCCACCAACACTTTATGCACCTGGTAGCCATCCACATTAATCGTGATAACCAGTGCGCAATCTAGTTTCCCTGCGGTCAAGGCCAATGGACTAAGCTGCTCCAAGTCTTTCTTGGTGAAGGAGATCTCCTGCTCCAAGGATGCTTCCGGCATGATTGCGTTGGTGTACCCAGCATAGGCTCCACCCTGGAGTCTCTGCGTTATGGTTTCTCGGCCGTGAGCCGTGTCAGCTCCCAAGCCTCCCCCGTTGATCACATTTATAACGCCTCTGCTCGGGGCATTCACTATGGTCCTCCCTCGCTCCTCGGGTGCCTCAATCATCTTCTGTTTTCCTCTCCTGGGCGAGTAATCCCTTCTAGGGGATGAGGAATGTTCTGCTCCTCTAGCATCCTCCCTGGCGCCCCTGACAAACTCGACCAGTTTCCCTTCTTTGATCAATCTTTCGATCTCGTTCCTTAGGTGTGTGCAATCGTCTATCCTGTGTCCAGGTTGACGGTGGTATGCGCAGTATTTGCCGGATGACTTCATCACGGGAGTCTCATTCAACGGTCTGGGTTCCGTCAACCATTCGTTTCTCTTCGCCACGGCCATCAGCTCTAGAATGCCCCTGTTTAACAGGGTATACATCCTTGGGGGCCTTTCCCTGTTGCGCTCTCTGTCTGCATTTCTGCTGGGAAACGAACCCTGATGCGTTGCCATCATTTCGTCCTCATAGACCATTTGGTTTGCAAGCATGTTGATATGTGCTATGGTGGGCTCAGTCAATTTGATTAGCTCCCCGGCGAACCTGCGATGGGTCGTACCCTTAAACAGCATCATTATGACCTAACCGCCATGCGGCTCATCCACCTCAGTAATTCATCGTTGAACCTCTTTATATAGTCTCGGAGGTTCTCCCTTTCCCTTTGTTGCACAGCGCCGAGGTGTAGCATGTTGGTCTTCATTCTCTTTTGGCTAGAGAATTGGCTCTCAAATTTCTCCCTCAGCTGCTCGTAGTCCGTTATGGATCTGGCCTCCAGCCTAGCGAACCAATCCAGTGCAGCGCCCGTTAAAGTGGTGGAGAGGATCTTTGCTTTTATGTTTCTCGAGTAGTTGTGCAGGTTCAGAATGCTATCGACCTGATGGAGATGATCCGTAGGATCGCCTCTTCCGTCGTATGGCTTGATCACTGGGATCTTGTCCCCCTTTGCAATACTTCAGCCTCTATCTCATCCGAAAACGGGGTCCTACTGCGAACCTTTCTACGACTCTGAGTTAACTTCCTCGACAATTCCGCCCTCTCGCGGTCTAGCTGTTCCATCTTCCTTGAGATTACCCGCAGTATTTCTGCATCCTCGTCCTTTGAATATGCAATCTCAGCGCGGTCGCGACCGCGTTCCATTCTCCGGACTACTTCTGCCCTCTCGCGGTCAAGCCGTTCCATCTTCCTTGCTAGCTCTCGATCTAGAGTCCCGGGGTCCCGTCTTTCTACCCTGTCGTAAGCAGCGGGTGATATCTCTCTGAAGAAGTCCCCCATATCCTCCTGTTCGTCATATCCTTGCCTTGCCCTTCTCTCACCCACTCCAGATTCATGGGGCCTCGCCCGAATGTCCTTTGCCCTTTGCTCCACTAGTCGTGGAAGCAAGGTCTCCAATGTGGAATCTAGCGCCGCTATTACTGTGGCGTTGATCTGCGCTTGCATCTCCGAGGTTATGGCAGCGGGGTGAAAGGCACTTTGTCCCGTGGGCATTGTCTCCTCCAGGCCGGGAAAATCCGCATTTGGCGCCTCGGTCATTGGAATGTCTGCTGGGTGGTTCTCAGCGGGCGGGCCCTCAGTCTCAGGTTATGCCGCACTTGGTGCAACAAGGGTCGAACCTGCATTTGCGGCTCGCGGCGGCCTCCCGAGCCCACGCCTTCGTTGCACTGGTGGTGGAGGAAGCTCCATCTCGGCTTGAGCCACTGTCTGTTCTTGGTCAGTTGGGTGTTGAGGGGGTTGCGTGTCTTCCATCCTGGCGCTCCTGGTCACAACTCCGCTAAATTCGGATCGGGTCCTCTTCCTTGCATCTCGGCGTCTTTGTTCGGGAACTGGTGTTCCCATAGACGGCGCCACTGATTTCCACCCAATGGATCATTTTATATATATGCGAGTGTCGGTTACAAGTAAGTAGTCTAGCAATACAACGAGTCTATCTCAAATTAGACCTACACTACGTGTCTCGTGTAGGTTTGGGCCGGAACACCTCGGACCTACGCTTCGATGCTTGGATGGGAGTGGAATGTAGGTAAATAGATCGAACGAACGTTAGTGATTGCCTTCGATGTGATGTCGAAGATGACCCCCGATGTGATATCGGCGATGAGGTGGTATAACGTGTCACATGTGCACGTGGTAGTCCCGATATCGAATAAGATATCGAAAGCGATATCGGTGATGTATTTCGATATGCCGCGTAGTAGCTGAGGGGTAATAATTGCTTGTTTTGGGATCCGGGCACCGCGTATTTATAGACCTCGGGATCCGGGGACCACAGTAACATATCGGTGATTATTACCGATATGACATCGAATATGATCCCCGATATAGTCCAATATGTGCCTGGTTTGGGCCTGGCCCAATATGCGGGAAATGCCCATATCAATATATATATATATATATATATATATATATATAGTGTTGACAAACAAATGACATTATGTATCATTTTACGTTATTATGAATCGACATTAGTAATGTCATTGGACTGTGCAATGAAATCATCATTTTGTGTTTATTTAGTTTATTATTACTTGTTATTAACGTAATTGATAACAACAAATAATTATATGTAAAATAATCGTCGAAAAATTGAAATTTAAGAAGTTGAATATTAGTAGCTACCGGACTGCGGTAGCTGATGTGGTCATTAGCTTCCGTCTTGCGGTAGCTACTGTTAGGGTATATTTATTAGCTACCGCCATGTGGTCGCTACTGTTAAGGTATGGGTAAATGGTTTAATAAAATTTCAAAATTTCTGCTATATAGTTGCGGTAGCTAATGAGATTTACTGTTTACATTAGCTACCGCGAGGCGGTAGCTAATATCTTACCGACTGAAATTCCGTCGCAGTTTTTTGCTAGCGACGAAATTACTGACGGAATTTTCGTCGCTAGCGGAGATGATGACCGATTGGTTGTCGCCATTTCTGTCAGCGACGAAAGTTCTGTCGGTACGCTCATTAGCTACGTAAATTCCGTAGCTATTGACTGGCGACGAAATTGCGCTAGCTAATCTGCGGTAGCTAATACTACGAAATATATATATATATATATATATATATATATATATATATATTCATCCAATAAGTAACAATATACAATCCAATGGCGTATCCAGATTTTAAATATTGTGATGGGGTGAGAGGAGCTAATTTGCTTTTTTTAAAAGAACAATAGGAAGCTGGAAAAAAATTAAGATGAAAGAGAATCGAACAATATCCCAAGAAAAATTGTTTTGAATTGATTTTCGAGAATTCTCAGAAAGTTGCATGCTTAGAGAGATTTGTGCTTTGTTTCAACCTTTAGTTCTTAGCTAAAAGACTTTTTGATAATATGTATTAGATAACCAAGGATTTTTTTTATACAATTTTTATAAAACACACACACACACACTATATATATATTTAATTATATATATATATATATATTAAAATAAAAGACTTAAACCAAGCTACAACTTTTGATACTCATTTGAAATTAAATAAAAACATCATAAAGCTAATCTATACAACACTTATGTTTGTATAGACCAAAATACTAATATTTTCTTAAAAAAATAAAGAAATATGCATATTGATAATGCATAAATAGTCCAAGTACCAAAAAGACTAAAAAACCCTTGTATTTCTAGAAGAATCCAAAGGAAGGGCACCACGGCAGAAAAGGTAGAGTGCCTTGTGAAAACTTTTCTACAACCTTCTTGCTAAAAGCATAATATCGCCTCGCAGAGCATGCCTTATACGACAAGAAATAAATATACTGACATAGATCTAGAGCCATTAAAGCATACACACCTACAATTACTTGGAGCAATCACACATATAATTACTTGGAGCAATCACGCATATAATTACTATCTGATAACCGTAGTTAGCCTGACCACACTTATACCGCATAGGATACATGTTAAAGTATTGTCAGTAGATCCATCTCGCCCTAGACATCATTAAAGGACGCCTATACCACAACACTAAAGGAAGCCAAGTTGCTAAGATCATAACTGCCCCAAAACTCCAATATATACATGATAGAATCCTCATTTGTAATACATCTCAAAGTCTATCTCTCTCTCTCTCTCTCTCTCTCTCTCTCTCTCTCTCTCTCTCTCTCTCTCTCTCTCTCTCTCTCTCTTTCTCATTATAATAATACTTTTAGTCATTTATCTTCTATATTGCATATCACGCCAAAACGCCTTTGTTTCTCACAAGCCCCTCATATGAACTTACTTAAATACGTAATGGACTTCTCTATCAACTAATGGAATAGCGTTCTGAACCACATTAATTAACCATAATATAAGAGTTCCCCTCATGCTAATTTTGTGTTATCATTTTGGCATCGTATGTTTGAACGCCAAAGAATTCCTTGAGCACAGTTCTAAGAGAATTTTTCCCCGCAGGAAATATCTAAGTCGTGGCCTCTAACCATACATCAGGCTTCATCACCCAAAAGCTTTTCCTCTCACTGTGAAGGAACTCTCTGTTAAAGGACCCCCGAGGCCTTACGAGACTCGTTTATTTAGACTAATTGATATACTCTCAACGACATGATCAGAGAAGCCGCCAAAGAAGAAGCTAGAAGAGCCGTAGAACAGAGTGGGCATAGCCTCCTCTCTTTTGAATACTCATTTTTAGTTAGTCATCCTCATTATCGCGACTCACCCTCACGCCATTCAGGCTAGGACTCACAAATCAACCCTCCCTAATAGTTTCCAGAGCAGGACCAGAACATACGGAGCCACCACCCCCGCATGGGTCTCGAGGGATCCCCCAGCGAGGTTAGAATGAGCAAGCAGGGCTGGAAGATCCACCCCGTGCCCAAAAAACCCTTAGAAAATCCCCATCACCGAAACCAAGACGAAGTCCCCAAGCCCACCGAAGGGGATTGGAGGTACGAAAGGATGGAGAGTACACCTCGCAGAGACAACAGAGATAGGGTCAACAAAGGGGTTCGCAGAGAGCTCCGTAAAAGAGAAAACGTAGATCCTCGCCGAGAGACGATCCCCACCAATACATCAAATGAATTGTGGAAGAATTTCATAACAGATAAAAAAACATGAAGAATAACGCGCCTTGGGAGAAGGTCGTGTCATAAAAATAGCTAATTTTCCAAATAAATAGCCTCATGGAAAATCCCAAGCGAACTGTGGCCCACGACCATCACACCTTACTTAGGAGATAACTACGGAAAAGACATAATAGACTATGTGGAGTCCTACTTTTATAATATGGACTTAACGACAGTCCTCAATTCGGTATTATGTGGCGTACTCCGAACCACGCTCTACATAAAAGCGTAAGTGCGGTTCTCACGGTTGCCAACAGAATCCATAAATAGCTTTGAAAAACACAGTCAAACATTCATACATCACTTCGCCTGCAATAGAAGATATCTAAAGACGTTCACTCATCTCTTTATAGTTGTGTAGAAAGAGGGGGAGACTTTAATGAGAAGGTTCGTGAATGCTGGCCGCGAAGCGCCAAATGTTCATCTTTCCTAGCTAAAGTATATTTCCTAACACTGTCTAACAAATGGACCATTCATGAGATTCTTGATAGGAAAACTCGTCACGAATCCTCATGCTAAGTGCCAAAAAGTATATCCTCCAAGAACAGGAAAAAGTTGCACGAGACTCCCTTTGGGTGAGAATGTTGGCCACAATCTTGAGGGGAAAGACAGGTAAACCCCGGAAAAATAAAGTCGAACCAAAATAAGAAGCTAGAAGAGCAACACAGATCAACGACCACAAAATGAAGTGGAATACACCCCCTCCCCACCCCTTAAAGTTGCCCTCTTACAGATCCTACAAATTTCGTAAAATAAGCAAGTGTTACGATGGCCTTGTTCTTTAAAGGCAGACGACGAAGAAGCCAGAAAAACCATCGAGAGATACTGCGACTTGCACATGGCATGGGGACTTAAACCGGGAATTAACGTCACCTCAAAGAGGAAATTTAGAGGCTCCTAAAGCAAGTATATATCTAGGAACATAAGAGGAAGTGAGGGGTCAAAGAGAAAATAAGCGCCCTCAAACTGAGAAAGACAAAAGTGGAAAATGCGCCCCTTCGCATGAAGACAAGGAGGATGGGGATGAAGAGGAATAGGACTACCCTAATAACACACCCATGGGTTGAGGGGTCCTAATGATTGAAGGCGGTCGCCTCCCCTTAAAGTCCAAATGAATAAAGACACAATAACTCAAAGAAGCCCACAGTATCGAGGAAAGGTAAAAAGTATATTTGATAAGGGAAGAAGATATAAAAGAAGTTATATACCTGTAGGAACAATCCTCAGCCACTGTTTAAGGGGGAAAATTGATCCAAGCCACTATTTATCGGGGAAAAGTGAAAATAATCCTCATAGATACGAGAAGCTCAGTAGACATAATGTTTATGTCTACCCAAATTGTATGAGTAACACTTTCTCATTCTTTCTCGTAACATGTGCCATTGTCTTGTATTTTGTGCATTTGTCTCTTCATTGGTTCTCAGCAATTCTACTTTGTTTTGCTCCGAATTAACTCAAAATTATAAAAAGAAGAAAAAAAATACAAATGCTACGATGTTAAGCACAAGGGTAAGTAGAATGTATTAGAAGACACTCATCAAATACCCCTGCACGTAAATCGTTGCTCATCCTTGAGCAAACAAAACAAACAATACTAGCATGTAGGGATCACTTATCGAATCTTCCCTCGTAACAAAAGTTAGAAATCCTATACTTCGAGTATCAGACAATGACAGAGTATGCGGAAAATATAACCAGAGATGCATATAGAGATAATTTCAAAAATTAACTAAATCATAGCACAACATGCTTCACATGCATCGTGTGTGTAATTATGCAAGAACATATTAACTTTTGAAGTCTACTCTTCTCAATTTCTCTTTGCTTATCAAAGTGGGACTCATTTCTTTCCCCTCACACCATTAACATGTGTCGTAGATAGATACAAGGTTTATTTGTGCTTTATTTCTCTATCCTGTTTATTCCTTAATCAATATTTCCCTCAATATTCAATCTTTCCCTCATGTTTTTCATGTTTGGTTTGAGAATAATAAAGTCTTGGATTTTAACCCGGGTAAATGGAGCTCTTATAAAATTGAGGGATGGGGGCATTTTGCGAGAAGCAGAAATCGCATAAGTATGATCTAAAATCTTCGGGCAGCAATGTATATAGCCAAACAGAATGGTATATTACAATCACGAAAGAAGAAATTGAGAGGCTTGAAGCTAAAATTAAAATGAGAACTTTCACACAGAAAGACGTTGGAGATCGCAAAAACCTACAAGAGAGGATATGGCAGGATTTACGCTTCAAAGACAAAACTGTATTTCAAAAAGCTAGGGAAAATGGGGTCAAGAAAGATAATGCGAATACAAGGTCTTTCCATAAGTGTATTAATAAAGAAGATGCAAGAATGAAATTACAGAAATTAAAAGTCAACTATAGGTTGGTGGAAGAGGTTGTAGAGGTTAAGGAAGAAATGTTGAACCACTTCACTCGTATTTTTAGTGAGCATTATTGGTATAGACCGAGCATCTGTGATATTGGTTTCAAGAAATTAGCAGAAGAGGAGAAGGAGTTTATAACAATGCCCTTTAGCGAATGAGAAATCAAGGAAGCCATTTGGAGTTGTAATGGTTCTAAAAGCCCAGGGCCTGATGGCTTTAACATCAACTTTATATGAAAAATTGGGAGATGATGAAATGAGATATATACAGATTCTCAAACCTACCCACCTCCACCGCCAAGGCAAATTCATCTTTCGTCGTGCTTATCCCCAAAAATGAAAACCCCCAAACTCTCAATAATTATAAGCATATCTCACTTACAGGCGGTGATATGAGCGTGCGTAGGCGTAAATAGAATATAATATATTTCAGCACCTAAATCCCATTATGTCGCAAGTGCACGAATCAATTAATAATAAAATGGTAAGTATAGTTGCAAACCAAGTATCGTATCCCAATAGAGTGATGGTTGTATGTATGAATCACTTAAATGCAAAAACACTAATTACTGTCACTTTCCTTTCTCTTGTGTTTGCTAAATATGATGAATACTATGAATGATTTCTAAACTAAGAATGCTATGAATGCATTTTATGCTAAGAATACCTAATCTAGAATGCAATGGACTAATCTAAAAATGCAAGAATGATCAAATATCTTTTTGGGTTTTTTGGTTTTAAATGCAAGAAAACAATTAAACTACCTAACCTAATGCAAGCTATTAAACTAAGAATGTTAGGAAGATGAGAGATGAACTTATGCTAAACTAAACTAAATTAGAATGACTGATTGATTGCTTTTAGGTTGTGAACAATGGTTGTAAAGATTGTTTAGAGGTCGGGTTTCACAATGACTTAACTTAGTAGTTCATAGACAAACCACTTATATTTACTTACAGTACTTGATAGTTATTTGACGTTTGCATCTCTAATGGATCCATGACATATGGCAGGAGCTATCCCAACTACATCTCTATGAGTCTCTAATAACCTACGGTATTAACGAAATCAACTCAGTTGTCAATTATTTTAGAAGAGGTATCAAATCTGCAATTCACTTAACTCATCCGAATCATGCTAACATAACGTACACAATCAAGATTGATATAGTGTAATCAAAAGGTTGCAAAATAGTTGCTTTTGCAAATCCAAATTCACAAATCGCATATATATATATATATATATATATATATATATATATATAAACTCCATTAGCATTTGACACTCTGGGTGGTCCCACTAGGTTGCTTCCGTTTTATCCAAACGAGAATAAGGTTAGTCATACATCATAAGTAACTATGCAATCTAGACATTCGAGGTCATCAAACATAAATCAAGTAAAGTAAATAAATATATTCATAATATCAGAGTTACTCCACTACTCTAAACAACAAGTAGATTAGCTCCTCATAGTCATGAGTTCAACAATCAACAAAGAGTTAAATTTCATAGACAAAGTAAAAAGGTAAAGAAAAGCTTCTCGGATCCGGTGGAACGTTGTTGCTTAACCCTCTTCGTACTCCCTTTTGCTATATTCTTCTCGATTAATTATATTCTCTCAAACAATGACTCAACTAATCTAGAGCAAGACTTTTGATTGTGTTTTCTCTCTGGTGAAAACTCTCTTGTTTTTGGTGGTGAGGACAATCCGGCCACGTTAAAATAAATTATCTGAAAAGGAGAGCCGATTCAACAAATGACTTTGAAGCAGGAAATGGAATAACTCAAGCGATACTAACATTGCTTATTGCACTGAATCTAGTGAAGTTATGTAAGTGGCATGCCCACCCTGATGCTGAGACCCTAAAGTTTCCATGACACATGACGTTAATGTTAGTAGGTCAAGTTCAGCATTACTTTTGGCGTTAATGCAAGGTATGTGGTATATTCATGTGGATGGACTGATGCCTTTCGAAGGAGCCGAAAGAGGAAGTTGCACCATATTATCAGCAGTGTTATGTTCAACCTGGGCCGAAAAATAAAGGCTTGGAATTTGTTTATTCTAAGTGGCTAACTTTATGGTGGAGTATGGTACTTCTAAGAAGAATGATTGTGTTGCAGTGATAGTGGGAGCTTTGAAGATCTTCTTAGGCAAAATGGGTGTGCGGTTGCTCAAGACCGGAGTGAAGATAATTTCGAAGATGTGATTAGTCACTAGTAATGATATCTTATAGGTGGAGATTGTTGGCCGAACTACCCTAATTAATGGGGTAGTAGGATGGATCTGGTTGGCCAATGGTTTGATAAAAACCATGTACGATTTCTTGGAAAATCTTACCTATAAATAACACAGGCTTTAGCAAATAAAAACATCAATCCTATCAATTCAAAATGTTTAGTGATGATGCATATCATAAAATATAATTATCTACCCCCACGAGAGGAAGATTCGGCGAATAGTGAAAGACATTCTGATGATAATATGTAAGATAATGTGTTAGAAGACATTCTGATGATAATGTGTAAGACCACACCAACAAAAATACACAGGATTGCGCCCCTCGGGCCTCCCCCGATCCTCTTCTAACAAGTAGCGTCCACGAAAACCCTTCTCACGGTAGCACTCTATGACTCCACCTTAATGGGGGACATACCCGAGTACACTACCGAGGCCCAATAAACCGAGATCTGCCCTCTCCCCGCGAATAACACTTGTTACACCCTTCCCTCCGTGGGATCACGACCTCAAAAGTCTTACACACCCATGCTACCCTATTGATACTCTCCCAAGATACTCGACTTCCGAATCCAATTAACACGAATATCACTTCAGCGGCATAAAGTCTTCCCATCGTAACATCCTACGAGCCTTCCCAGGCAATAGTCCTTATCGGGCTTATATACGTCTTTTCACTAACACTTTATTCTCACCTCTTGGCAGAGACAATGGGAGCAGTGATGTGAGCTAGCAAAGAGACGAAGAGAAGCAATGAGGGGCTATCAGAAGGAACTTAGTGCACATTTACTCCCTAACTCCCAATCACTCGCTATAAATAAGAAGGAGACCAAATTTGATTGGTCATTCCCCGTACAAGATAAACTATTGGGTCCAAAAGCGGCGACCCCCATTGGCTTAGTACACCTACAACACCTACTTGACATAGAGAGTCTCACTTAATTGGCTCCCCGAGCCAACGAACCGCATTGGTGCAGAAGAAGCCTCACCATAGGCCACCCGTGTCGAAAATGTTCTTGCCGCAGATTAAGACCCACGCAATTGGTTGGTTTAGTCAAGGCAATTACTCTCAGTAGAAGACAAGGCATGATTGGCCAGCAACCCCCATGAAAGTCCTATAAATAGGGGCTTGTTAGCACTCCCACGACAAGAAGTTGGACACTCATCTTTCACTCACTTTCTCATACTTGTAATTTTCAGCTATTTGGTCTCCTCACTTTTGCTCACTCACACACAATTTAGCAAAGATTTCAGCACCACTTTGGCACGTAACTGCTAAGATAGCTGCACTTGTACCCCACGAGCTATCCTTTTAAGAGTTCCCCCTCCCCAACTGAGTTCCACCACTTGTAACCTACCCACTCTCGCAAATATCAATAAAAGCATTGCTCGCTTCTCTAATGCTCGGGACCCGCGTTCTGAATAAAACTCACTCGATCAATATCCCAAATTTGCCCTCTCCAGGGGTCGGATGGTATTGCATCACCATTTAACATATTTTTCTTATAACTTCTTTATAGTATTTTATATATATATGGGTGAGGTACGATTAAAGAGTGTTGCTATTGTAAAGGCTCTACGAGGATTGTTCAGGTGAGTGAGAAATTGTTAAGTTGTAACAATTTCTATAGTGTATTTTAGCTAGAGGAACTTAGGGTAGCTTGAAGTAAGGAATACAGTAGGCCTCTTAAGCATTTAGGGGAGAGCCTGGAGTATCTTGAAAGTAAATTATGTGTATATATATATATATATATATGTCTTTTATCAAAATAAGGAGACTTGAACGATAGGCGAAAGATTCATAGATTAACAAATGTTAGTAGATTTCATAGGGTTTTCAGGATTTTTTTAAGGAAAAATAAAACTTTCCCTTATTTTTCAGGCGTTTGGCTCATACTGATTTCCGGGAAAAACTATTATTATGTGTAAAGGATTTTCCTCTATTTTCTAAAGATTTCCTAGATTTTCCCAATTTTCCAAAGATCTCTAGATTTTCCAGAAAATCTCGAATTGCAAAATAGTAAGAAAAAAAAGATTTTCTTTTATTGTTTTTCTTTTCTATTATTTTTCAGGGAAACAAACGGAGCCTTAAGAGAGAAAAAAAAAAAAAAAAAAAAGTAAACTGAAGTGTTGTTTGGTCTAGTCTGGCTCGCAAGTTGAAGGTCGATTTCCTTCGTGACATGACCTCCAGTTAATTCTTCTTGACCCGGCTGAGACAGCTCTGTTGTGGAAAATACCGAGTTACCGATTACGGGCCCAGAAATCCACGCTAGTTGCTTATTTTCCAACCCAAGTAGTACCCAACTACCACTCCTGAATTATTGCTCTAGCCAGTTTCGTCTAGAAGAAAAAAATGGCATACACATAATAAATTCCTCTGGTGATCGGAAGTTATATACTTCGACTATATTCATTCAGAATTACTACGTATATATAGTCTGACGGTATGGTTTACCGGCATCACAACAACAAGAAAAAAAAAACAGTTAACTTAGTTGATATGTATGGTTATGGCGTTATGCAAGGATACATGACAACCTTTTAAATTATCAAAATTACTGAAAGAAGAAAATTAATGCGCTCTGCTTTACATGATTTGAATAAAAGTATAAAACAACATACTGAATTAACTAGTAATTATAGTTAAAAAAAAACTAATCATTATTCTGCTAAATGTTTTGAATTAAGGTATGGAATGTATAAATATCAATTAATCGACGTGTGGTATACTAGTCTTCCATGTTTATTACATCGCTAAAATAATCTTCCATGTACATATTATCATCGCTACAATAAAAAATGATAAGAGTATAATCACTAATAATGCGAGATTACACAGACTCGATCGAGCTATATAGATCAACAAGATTTACTCAGAATAAAACTCTGATGAAGAATTTATAATAACTGTTCTCTATTAGTAATTTCAAAGCATGATCACACCAATAACCTACGAAACATCTTCAACTTAAAAATTGTAAAGGTTCATCTAATACAGAATTGTGAAGCCAGTCAATCGTAAAGGATATCCAATAATATAACTACGTACTCTTAAAAAAACTTTTACACGAGTAATTTTGGTATATATGATAATACGAAATATTAAATTCATCTCCGAAAGTTAAGCAAAATAAATGACGCATACTAAAATTTGTTGAAATGATGTCACTTATCTACGCCAACCGTGACTTCAGCCATCCACCACAATTCGGACACGTTACCATGCCATAGTCTATATCCTAAATTCCACAAATCGAACCATTTATTCATCTTCATAGAACAAAATTCCACCTTACAATTAATCTATATAAACCCCCTTGAACCACCATCTCTCCAACACTCAAGTAGAACACACAATTTCCAAAATGAGTTACTGCAACTCTAAGCTATTCCCCAATATCCTTTTGTTCATCGCCATTTCTCTAGCAAGTGCCAATGCGGCAACCTTTACTATCCGAAACAATTGTCCATTCACGGTTTGGGCCGGGGCGGTTCCTGGTGGTGGCCAACAGCTCGACCGCGGCCAAACATGGACCATTAATGTGGATGCTGGCACTACACAAGCCCGGATATGGCCCCGTACTGGTTGCTCGTTTGATGGAGCCGGTCGAGGCAGGTGCCAAACTGGCGACTGCAACGGACAGCTACAGTGCCAAGGCTTTGGTGTACCTCCAAACACCCTAGCTGAATATGCACTTAACCAGTTCAACAACTTGGACTTTTTCGATATATCTTTAGTCGATGGCTTCAATGTACCAATGGAATTTAGTCCCGATTCTGGAAGTTGTAGTCGAGGCATTAGATGCACGGCAGATATCAATGGCCAGTGCCCCAATGAGTTGCGTGTCACAGGAGGCTGTAACAACCCATGCACGGTGTATAAGACCGCCGAATATTGTTGCACATCGGGACCGTGTGGGCCAACAGATTTGTCGAGATTTTTTAAGGAGAGGTGCCCGGATGCATATAGCTACCCACAGGATGATTCAACTAGCACTTTTACTTGTCCTGGTGGAACCAATTATAGGGTGGTCTTTTGCCCATGATGAAACCACGTCACATGACTTTCAAGCCAGTATCCCATGACAACAATGCAACTACGTGAAAATAAAAGATCTCCATGCGCGATGTGTAAGGCTACGTATTGAGGTCGTCTAAAGATTTAGAAATAAACTTGTGTATTGGAAAGCTTGAATAAATTTATTGCCAATCGATCGTGTGGTAAACTAGGCTTTTGTTCAAGGGATCTGAAACCTCTCTCACCTGCGTCAAAGGTGTGTGATAAAATAAAAATTGTCTAAAGATTTAAAAAAATGAATTTTGTTGAAAAAGAAGCCTAAATTCCTTGGTCTTAAAAAAATAAGAAACTAGAAAAGGGTCAAATTTAATAAATCTTTGATTTTGTATATAAAAGAAATTAAAAAATATTTAATTTTGTGAATATTTTACGAAAATACCCCTGAAAAAAAAAGTGCAAAATTTTGACTTGGGGCAAAGTGCCTATTTCGCCAAATGATAGGGGTTGACTGCTACAAAACAAACTTAAGGGGTTTGATTGAAAATCGGCCCAAACGATGGGGAGTTTAATGTAATTTCTCCTATAATATATTAGCTTACCTGGAGATAATGCGGTACTCACTTAAGAATTAGCAACATAATATTTATCGATCTATCTGTATCTATATATAGATATATAGGATTATATCTAAACCTATTAAGTTTAACATCGCCATTTGTAATGCGAAAACTTAGTGCCCAATGTTAGTTAAGGATAAATCGGTATTTAAATTAAGAGTAAAATGCAGAAACCTACCTTATGTTTTTTCGAATTGGCAAAAAAACTCATGTGTTATTTTTATAAGCAACAAGCCCCTGTGTTATTATTACCAACCATAATCGCTCCACCAGAGGCTAAAGGCCTCAACACCAAATTGCTACTTACAAAATCTATGTGTCGTTCATAACTACGAACGTTAGGCACCCAAACAATTTTCGATATTTTGTGAAATAACTTAGTCGCTCGTGGTGATGAGATCTCAAAACAAACCTCACGAGCCACAGACTTCGTGCCAACATTGGGTCTGATCTTCCAACTAGCGGCATATTTCCACGAGATTCAAAAGTCGTCGTGTTGCGAGACGATACTTCGGCTTTCATCGGGGCAGTTTTCTTAACTCGGGACATAACCTAAAAAAAAGAACTCGGTGTAAAAATTGTTATTAAAATTCTAAGGGAATACATCGAGCAAAATACATTAAGCAAATAAATTTGACATACCCTTTAAATTCGAGGTATAAATTCGATGTAAGTGCTAAAAACTTGAGAAACTTCTACCCCTAATATAATAATGCAAGTGGGAATCCGGCGCATAAACACTACAGGACTGGGGGGTCTGGCGGTCCAAGAAACCTCTTTTGCGACCGTCACGCGGTCGTCCGGGTCGCAGATACGACACATCGTACCCCATCCGCGACCGCCAGACGGTCGTAAATGACATTTTCCGCAACTGCCAGGCGATCGAGAGTTTGCAACCGCATATTCACGACATCCGAGCGGTTATGAAACAATCGCGACCGATTGGCGGTTGCTAAAGGCCTTAAAGATTTTCGCAACCGCCAGGCGGTTGCAAAAGACCCTGAGGTTATTTGCAACCGTCAGGCGATCGCGAATGGCCTCAGGGTCTTTTGCAGCTGCCTGGCGGTTGCGAAAAGCCTCAAGGGCTTTTGCAACCACCTGGCGGTTGCGAATAACCTTAGGGTCTTTATCAATCGCCAGGCGGTTGCTCAGGGTCTTGAGGCTATTGCGACCGCCTTGCAGTTGCGAATGGTCAAACGGGCTTTCGCGATCGCCTGGCGGTTGCGAATAGCATGAATATTATTCGCGAACGCTGGGCGGTCGCGAATAACCTTCATCAGAATTAAAAAAAAAAATATATCTCGGTAATTTACCGGAATATTATTGTTTTTTTTTAAACTTACATATATATATGAGCAAACAAAGAAATGGGAGAGAAGCAAAGAATAAAGTTGTAAAAGATTGAAAATATGAAGGAAATAACTTAAATAAAAAGTAAAGAGATGACAAATGAAATGAAATGAAAAAAATATGAAAACATTAATGAAAGAGAAACAAAAGGTGTTGGGTGTTTCTTTTGGATATAAGAAAAGAAGAGAAGAGAAGAGAAAGTTTAGTGTTGCGTTTTAAAATTTTGGATTGGGAAAAGAAAAGAGGAGAAAGTGTTGGGTTTTATTTTTTGGAGTTGTGAAAGTATATATTGTAGATTTGGGAAAAGAAAATAAGAGAAAGTGTTGCATTTTTTTTTTTGGAGTTGTGAAAGTGTTGTAGATTTAGAAAATAAAAGAAGAGAAAGTATTGGGTGATGTGCCATGATTACAACACCTCCGAAATATGCGGATATCTTGGGAATATCTCGAATTAGTGGGAGCAAAAGACAATATCCTCCCTATCCAACTAGAAGATCCAGATATTAAAACAACGCGACCCCCGGGCCAAGACCATTGACCTCGAGAAAACGGTGTGTTACGACAAAAACATTGGGCATAGAGTCCCTGCAATTGAGCGAAAGGACGACGCCCAAAAACACGAGTCGCGTTGGTCAAACCGACGCGGCACATCGAACGAACCCCAGTTGCGTCGGTCAAATCGACGTGTTACGGGGCACGTAGGTCAAACCGATGTGCCACGTGGCACGTCGGCAAACTCGGCCGTCCAGACTCTGCTTTGGTGCGGTGCGGGTGCACCGGTCCTATGGTGCACCCCCTCCCCCCCCCCCCCCCCCCCCCCTCTCTCTTTCTTTTTCACCTACTATACCACTAGTATGTGTGGGCATGCTCCCATGGCTTACCCTTTCTCATTTTCTATAAATACCCCATCACTTCCTCATTTGAGGGGTTGGACACTTGAGGGGTAGCTCACTTGGAAGCTTGGATGCTCTAGCTTTTCTCTAGAATTATAGTGAGAGAAAGCATATCTTGCATTCCAAATCTTACAAAATTCCACGTCTTACGGATTCCACGTCTTATAGAATTCCACGTCAATAATTCCACGTCTTATAGAATCCACGTCAATCAATACCACATCAACCGAAAGTACGTCAACACAAATACTTAGAGTATTTTCTCCTCTACTTTTCCATAGACATTCATATGTCGACAAGTGGACTACTTCAACTTACTCTCTCGATGCCATATAATTCAAATACGTAATCAGTCTAAACTTCGTCGAAACTAACAATGAGGTGGAATACGAAGCTAATCCTCATCGATACCTCAATGGCAAGCTCATTGGAAGTCAAACGACTTGCAGTTTTTACAGATTCGCAACTTGTGGCAAATCACTTCAATGGCTCATACGAGGTCAAGGAGGACACCATGGTCCTCTACTTGAACAAGCTTAATGATATTGTGAAATATTTTACTGTTTTTACATTGTGTCAGGTCCCAAGAAGTGACAACATCAAGCCAGATGCGCTTTCCAAGTTCGCCACTTCAACATAGGTCTACACCGAAAGAAGAATCGTCTTACTAGCGGCAGAGGAATCCGCCATAGGCAAGACTCGATATCTGAAAACTCTCAAAAGAGTCGAACAGGCCATGCCAATCATATCAGAACCTTCTTGGAAGGATGAAATCTACACATACCTCAAGGAGGGAAAGCTTCCGAGCAACTTCGTTGCGGCGCGAAGACTAAAATACAACGTACATCAATTCACCATCGTTGATGATGAGATTTATCGAAGATCCTTCAAAAGACCACTACTACAATGTTTGTCACCTTACTAAGTAGAAATTGTGCTAAATGAGATACACAGTGGAGCTTGTGGAAATCATTCAGGAGGGCGCTCATTGGCTCAAAAGGTGTTACGCCAAGGATACTATTAGCCAAGCTTGCCTAAAGATGCGATGAATCTCATCAGAAGATGCAAAAGTTGTCAATTCTTCGCCCATCTTAAGTACTTCCCTGCACAACCTCTTATCTCGACGCAAGCCTTAAGCCCATTTGATTAATGGGGCATCAATATAGTCAGACCCTTCCGATCCACGAAGGCACAAAAGAGATTTCTGGTTGTCGCAGTCGAGTACTTCACTAAATGGGCTGAAGCTCAAGCATTGTCCTCCATCATGGAGTGAAACATTACTGAATTCATTTGGCTACAGACCGTCTGCCGCTTTGGAATACTGAGAGTACTCGTTTCAGAGAATGGCACACAATTCGCAGGGCAGAACGTCCAAGCATGGTGCAAAGATTTGAACATTTCTCAACACTTCACGGCAGTCCACCATCCACAAGCGAACGATCATGTAGAAAATACAAATAAGACCCTTATGGAATACCTTGAGAAGATAATGCATGAACTCAAGGAATCATGGGTGGAAGACTTGCCTAACATATGGTGGGCCTACCGCACAACCCGAAGGACTTCTACCGGCCAAACACCATTCTTACTGGCATAGGGATCAGAAGCAGTCATACCTGCAGAAATTGTCCTGCCAACACAGTGCATACTCACTTACAACCAAGAAGAAGCCAAGAGAATGCGCTTCTAGGACTTGGAATTTATTGGCTCTACTTGTGATGAGGCATACGAGCGCAATCAAGCTTACAAGACAAGGATGGCTAAGTCTTATGAGAAAAGGGTCTGTGTCAGACAGTTCCAAGTGGGAGACTTAGTTCTAAGAAGAATCGAGACTCACAAGCGTGTTGAAAAACTCCAACCACATTGGGAAGGGCCGTACAAGGTCACCCGAGCAAGCTCTAAAGGCTACTACTATAGGCAGGAAATGGACGGTCACGATCTAGCATGTCCCTGGAATGTCCAGAATCTTTGAAAATTCTATGCCTAACAATGGCATCCAGAATTCTCCGTAGGTCATTGTTGTTTTAACCATTTTCATGAATAAAACGTGGTAACAAACTAAATAAACTACAAAGACGTGATTCCCGACTTTACTTGGGATACGTAGGCAACTTGGTCAAAAGCCAAGTGCAGTCTAAAAATAAATAAAAATCTTTTCTTGTTTGTCTTTGCTATGAACAGGTTTCGTGCACACACTTCAACTTACTCTTTGACAAGATAGGAAAGGGTAGCACACATTGGCCCGAGAGCCCAAATTCTATTTTTCAAGGAAAAAAGAAAGGAGAAGACCCCCATAGCCAGGTCTCCTCCACACTCAACTTGATGCAAATGCCCAATCCGTTTTTCAGGGAAAAAAGGACAGAGTAGCACCCCGTAGCCAGGTCACCTCCACACTAAACTTGATGCAAACGCCCAAGCCATTTTTTTAAGGAAAAAAGGAAGAAGTAGCACCCCATATCTGGGCTACCACCCTACCACTAAGACTTCATATTTTGAAGCAAAAAAAGCAAAATAATGCGCAAGAGTGAAAGCTTTTGTTGCAATTTGCACTCAAATTGTGCATGGGTGTAAAAACCTTTGTTGCAATACTTATTGATGCTCTGGTTAGCAACCTAGCATTGTTTCTCGTCGGTGACATGTCATACATGGTTGTGGGTTCATTAGATGGAAGCACTTCAACAGCACAAGATTTAGTTGCCTTAGATGTGTAAATCCACAAAAGATTTGGTTGCCTTAGATGCGTAAAACCATGCAAGACTTGGTAGCCTTTAAGGTGTAAAACCATGTGTGATTTTGTTACTTAAATGCATAAAGTCACAGAAGATTTGGTTGCCTCAGATGCGTAAAGCCAAAAACTGACAAGCGTTAGGGTTGCATCCGAGTATGTAACATCCTTGAAATAGGTTAAACTCGAGATCGCATAAAGTTGCGCTAAAATATGAGAGGTTGCACAAGTTTCTTAAAACCTAAGAGAATTATAGCTGGAAGGAGCTAAGAAGTATAGTTGGCAACTTATGAAGACCCACACAGCGCCATAAAACGACATACCACGAGTTACTTACAAGCTTCGCGCCTTAAAGAGATTAAATCTCATAACACATCTACACGGTGTCATTTACTAGATCGAGCTCGGTTCTCATTTAAAGCTCGCATTCCAAAAGAATTTCGCGCATTATAGGCTTCTCTGCCTAACACACTTGTACGGTGTCATTTACTAGATCGAACTCAGTTCTCATCTAAAGCCCACATTCCAAAAGAGTGTCGCGCATTACAGGCTCATATGCTTAACACACCTATACGGTATAATATACTGGATCGAGCTCAGTACTCATCTAAAAGGTCGCATTTTAAAAGAATGTTGCGCAATACGGCTCCTATGCCTAACACACCTACATGGTGCCACAAAGTTTAGATCGAGCCCAATACTCATCTATTCCATGCTCTTTACGAGATAACGTCTCATAAAGGCTTCATAGCCCCTATGCCTATTCCAAAGGCATAAAAATTGATCGAGTATAACTCATCAATCTAAATGAGGACTCACACTCCCTCGAACAAGCTATGTGCATAGGCTACAGCCAAACATGCCAACGCTACAATATGTTGCCGAGATTAAAATTTGGTTAACTAAGAAAATGTCTCCTTTAACAACAAAGGATCGATAAAGCAAAATGTCACTTAATCACCAACGATAAGTCAACATCAAAACATTTAATGATAAGCAAGTGCAACTGCATTTAGGATTTATCCAACAAACAAGATTGGCGTGAAAAATCATGATACGCGTATAACATCCATAAACAAGTCAATATGAGCTAACTAAGTCTCAAATCCTATTGCCACCAAAGGCAACTACCAAAGTACGAAAGTGAAAAACAAACACAATGCCATATATCGACGCAAAATATCAAAGGGTACCAACACCCAACATTCAAAAAGTACTGGAATAGGAACAGTAGGAATAATACGGCACATACACCAACACAATGCCAACACAACTAAACGAGTAAACCTGAGCGAATGCTCAAACAGCAGGCTCAACCATGACCTCCTCATGAGCTACACTAGAACTGGTCCCCGGTCCAAGAGCTCCAAACAACGCCTCTACCTCCTTCAAGAATGTGGGAGTATCCACAATGCCATTAAAATTATCCTTGGCATGTGCTCCCTCTGTAACCAACTTGCTCGAAATATGCAACTCACATGAGTTCATTTCGGTAGAATGCGAATCATACGAGGCGTCAACATGCATAAACAAAGCATGCATGATAGATTTATTAATTCGTGCAAAAAATACCTATAGTGTACCAAGTACGATGATGAGTGCCTCAGTATGAGCCATCACAAGCTTCATGCGTTCTGACAGCTCAAAAGAAATAGTGGTGGCGACATCTGCCCCGAGTGGAGCCATTCATCCTCAGAAATTGCAGGCGTGATCTCTTCCACTGCAGTATCCTCTATCACCTCATCTTGAGCGTTCAGATCAATGTCACGAAGCTAAAGGCTCCATTGACCCCTCATACTACTAAAGGCATCTGCACCCTCCACGATAGGATCATCGGTGGCCTCATCCTCAGGATCGGGTGCCACGTAGTCCTCATCCAACAATCAGTATCCAAGGAAGTATTTGGCAGGGTCAAAAGTCGAACCCATCTTCTCATAGTACATGAAATTTCTCATACATTCCTTGTATCCACTGCCATTATCAATAACACTACGCTCGCATGTAATATGCTTCCAGGTCCCCGAGGCCAGGAATTCACTAATCACTTCGACCTTTTGGTCACAACCCAAAGGCTATTAATCACATAAACCCAAACACAAACCAATATCTTCGTAGAAGATAGCAATAATGAAGGATAAATAGTCTAATAAGAGTTCTCTCAAGAGGAAAACACTCACCGTATATTGTCCTTCTTGAAAAGCTTTGACATGTGCCTTTTTGGCCGCCTCTACCTCACGCTCTAGTCTTCTGACGGTAGCATCACGTTCCTCCAAGGCCATCCTCCTCCAAGGTAAACTTCTCCTTGTTTGCCATCATTAAACACTCCTTTAACTTGTGAGACTTAGTGTCCTCTTCAGCTAGGCGGTCCTCGGTATCCCTGATCTTCTTCTCATGAGCAGTGATATTCTGATCTGCTCATTTCGTGGCAGCCTGTTTTGCCTCCATCAATTTGTCGTGGGCCTCTTACTTCATAAGAAGTTGATTATGCTCATTGATAAGTATGCGTGAACATAACATAGCTGAAAAAGCCCAAACAGGCACAAGTAAGAATATGTTCACCAAATAAGATATCATAAATCAGAAAGAAAATGTATATTCGCGTACCAATGTCTGGCTATGGCATACGAATCGCCTAAGACCTTCTTTCCCACCTACCTGATGGATAACTTCATCGATGTTCACCATCGCTTTGATGCTACCTACTAACCCCAAAGCATAAGAATCGGTCAGCTCTTCACGAGGGCCCAACTTTTTGCTCGTACGCGTTACGATATCCGTATGGTTATGGGGATCTCCAGCAAGGTAATCTCTGGTTTTCCACCCGTTGTTGCGAATACGCCACGTTAACGCATTGGGAACCTCTGACAGCTTAGCAGCAGCCCTCATTTTCGTAGTGGGTCCCTTTGACCCCTCGTGGGTAGTTTTTTTAGACTTCTCCTTAGCCTTAGCGCTATCAACTGCATCCTCAGCCAATTTCTGGGCTACGTGATCATAGAGAATGCGGGCAGCATACTCAACAGGACCCTAAGAAGGTCCTCCATCTCTGCTACCTCTATCTTGCGGACGTAAAGCACTAGCTCCACTCTCTGGAACAACCTCGAATATGGGTGGTAATCCCTCTATCTTTCCTGGCTCTAACGCCACATCATCAATATTAATCATTGCGGGTGGATCCGCAACAGTGGGAGGTACCATCTCATCACCTCTAAGGGGCGAACTACCATGTGAACCAAGCTCCCTAATAGGAGAGCTCCTAGCCTCCAAGGGAATATCCCTCATATCTTAGTCAGAGGCCATAGAGGTGTCACGTCCACCGCGACTCCCTCTACCTCTACCAAGAGAAGGCACAAAGCCGGCCGCCAATTGGTTCCGTGCAGAAGTCATGCACAACACCTCGGATCTATCTCTCACTATGTCGACTGCAAACGACAAAGAGAGATCCGATGAGAAAACAATACCAAAATGCTAAATACAAGTATGTATGCATGAAAAGGTAATTGTAAAGCACATAGATGCAAAAATCAAATATTATACCCAAAGTATTTGTCCCCATATACTCAAAGGGCGAAATACGACTAGCTCTTAATACATCTGAAAGGTAAAGAGCCGGATAATATAAGGGATCGACATGTAGGGCCGCCAACCTTTCCCCCCTACCCTCTCCGTCTAGACCTTTCTGCCAATCATCAATGTCAGTCCAATCCCAACTGAAGCAATCAAACTCTCCGCAAGTACTTTCCTTGACGTAGGGGAACTTCTGCTTCCAATCTCGACCATAGCTATCTTTCGCACCGTCTAGGTACGCATTATTTGTCCTAACCGACAAGTAATAAAAGCATGAGTTGGAGCCACTCTTCTGTTGACGTTCATACAAAACTGAAACCAAAAGTCATCCATATTACAAAGGGACCCCTTGGCTTTCATCTCCACAACAAAACCTACGATGGTGCATATCTATTCGGGGTAAATTGAGCAGGGTTTAAACTAATGCCAACAATCTAGGTTGCACGGATACGGATACGAGTATCCGTATCTGCCCAATACGAATACGTGAATACGATTTTTTAAAAAAAATTACAAGATACGATATGTATGTGATGCGTTAAATATTTAATATTAATAATTACATATAAGGATATAATTTAGATAAAAATATCAAATAATATTATATCAAATCACTTGCACAATCATTAGTCACATACTATTATGAAGCATATAAAAGCTTTGTGTGTTGTTTTTATTTTGGTTTGAAATAGATGGTTTTCACGATTTTATATTTAATTTTCTGAAAAGATATAGCAATTTGGTTCTTGTTGGGCCTTTTTCCAGTTTAAGAAAACCACCACACTACTCTTATAAATTTCTGATATGTATTAGATACTCCTCGGATACGCTTCACATCGTATCTGATACGTGTATTCCTCTTTTAATTATTTTTAATACAGGACGCCACGTGGCATATCTGATACGTGTTCGAAGAGTATCCAGAGAGTATCGGTATCCGATATATATCCGACACTGGCCGGCCATTTTTTTGGAGTATTCGTGCACTATAGCTAACAATGATGTCCCAAACCTCAGGGACTACGGGAACCTAAAACCCGTCAATAGATAACCTGTGAAAATGGTAATGCCACCCCTCGGGGGAAGATGCGTTCTATCCTTCTTCCTGGGAATGATCACCTCATACCCCACCGGTATATCAAACTCTTCCCGTAAATTATCCATCATATTCCTTTTGTAAGCTTCGGCATTATGTCCTCAATGGCTATGAGGGTTTGAAATATACACTGGGGCCTATCGTCTCCCTCGTCGTATATCTCATCCCCCTCACCATAATCTCCAACAGGGTCAACACGATCAACATGGCTATCAACTGCCTCAACATCTCGGCGCCTCGCACGAGGAGTAACCTCGTAATCACTGTCCTCATCGTCTACTCCTACCGAGGATGACTCACGAGAGGTATCATCCTCAATATATAAATCATCCGGTGAACCACTTTCATTAACTAAAGGTTCCCCTCTCTCACCACTAAAAGGGCTAACTTCATCACAATCATCATCACCGTGGCATAATTCCCCAACCTCATAGTCTCTATAAACCAAGTTAAGTATAAGCAGATTACCGTGGCAAGACAATCTACGAGACGTCTCACAAATAGCGGGGTATCTCGAACTCCGAACAGGCGAGTATCTCGACCAATAATGTCGATCTACCTTAAGTGGAGAACGAAAATGCCTTTCATCGTGGTATCTCAGCCTGAGAGAGTAGTACTCACGTTGGTAACGTGGAATCCCAATTTTGGCTACTACCTGGGATTCAACATTGCAAATATAGTTAAATACGAGCAAGTTCCATGTAGTAAAAGCATACAACTAAAGAATGTAAGAATTCTACAAAGTGACAACAAGTTCACATAATCAAGCAAGGTGAGATAAAAATTCAATACGTTCAAACAAGTCACGATTCAAACACAAACGAGCTCTCGATTAACGATACGATATGAAGTTCACTGGGTATTCTTACCTTTCAATTTGGAGATGATTTGAACTCTTGATCATCTCCCAACTCCTCTCCTTGAAGCTCTCTCTTCTCTCTAACTTTCTCTCTCTAAAAGTATAATAAAGAGGCAAGATGGAAGACTCTTCAACTTTAAAGGTTGCCCTAATGGGCCCAAACTCCCTTAGAGGCCCATATCACTTAAAAGAGCCTCCTAGTCCAAATACTAAAGGCCCAATTCATCTACACAATTATTGAGTTTATATTTTAGGCCCAAACAATATTTCTCCAAGAAATATTATGCCTTAGCGCGGATATTTTTGCCAAATTATAAAATTCGCCCAAATTCTTGCTAATTATCTAGAGTAGCTAAAAAGCTATTTTTTGTGAAATATCGACAAATGGAGATAGTAATTATGCCTAGTTTTCTTTTTTCAAGTTTGAAATACGCTCAACAAGATTGAGCTCATCTTAAACTAGGGGACTTATGGTGTGCCATAATTACGACACCTCCAAAATATGCGGATATGTTTGGAATATCTTGGATTATTGGGGGCAAAAACTAATTTCCTCCCGACCCAACTAGACGATCCAAATATCAAAACAACGCGACCCTCGGGCCAAGACCATTGACCTTGAGAAAAGGGTCGGCTACGGCAAAAACAGTGGGCATAGAGTCCACACAATTGAGTGAAAGGGCGACGCCCACAAACACAAGCCGGGCCGATCAAACCGACGTGGCACATTGAACGAAACCCGGCCACGTCGGTCAAACTGACGTGGCCACCATCGGGTCAAGATGACGTGCCACGAGGCACATCGGTCAAGCTCCACGAGGCACGTGTCCGGACTTCGCTTGTGACGACCGCGCCCCATGAGCCATGCTCCGGTTCGAGTTGGTTCGGTGGTAATCAGTCACTTTACCCAACTCAGACTAAAGCGCAACTCATAGGAAGGGGTCTCACTTGCTCAGGATCAAAATCATACACATTTTATAAAATATATCTTGATATATATACAGCGGAAGTCTTGTATTACAAACAATGTGACTATTTTAATGGTTATGCACTAGTGATTTGAATGACTTAGTGAGATTCATATAAAAGAACTGGCAATGCAAGAATTTACTGTGATTTAATGGATACATTTCGAGGAGTGATCTTACCGGTAGAATAGTTCAACTAGACAATTTGATGTAGCAATGGTACTCGAATTTTCATAGCATAGTTAATGAACTTGTGCTTAACAATAAACAAATATAACCTTATGACTTCTAATATTCTACCTTATACCTCCCGACGAGGAGCGACCTCGCAAACAATCAAGAGATATGCACGAGTACATGTCGATCCATCACGCGGGTTACAGCCAACTCCTGACTGCAAGCGCCGCCTAGATAGATGGGTATCAAGCGAAATTACTTAAACCGACTCAATCACTGGGCCCAACTTCCCAAAGGCGTTCCAATGGGTATAACAGATAAACAAATAAACTTGTAAACCGGATAATATCCATTGCTCATTGAACTACATGTCCCGAACATAGTTCGTTGCTCTTTGCAGAGTTCAAGAACCAACATAAGATTAAAATATCGAAGAATTACCATGATTATGAATCAATATGATAAATAATAAATGATGGGATACGATTTAACGATGAGTAGGAAAATCATGTTATGGGATGAGACGCAAAACGGGATTATGATGAAATATAGGTTGTTCGAGGTTTGGTAACGAAGTAGTAGCTTTTCTGTCCAAGTTCCTCAGGGCCGGATGCCAAAGGGGCTAGAACAAGTCAGAAATGGAACCTCACCTTAACTCGTACGGAGAACTTTGATGGCGTTGATTACTTCGTCAAACCTTTAACAAATTTGAATAATATTAATCAACTGAATTTATAATTCACCACAATAAATATTAGTATTTTTCTTCAATCCTCATGTTGATGAAATTACACATAAGCTTAATTTAGTAAATATTAGTAAATTACACATAAGCTTAATTTATGTTATTACTCTAAACATGAAAATCTTAGATGATGAATTGACAAACGTAAGGTTAAGTTAAATATCAATTAATAACCTTATTAATATCTCAAAATTATCTTAAACAACCATATGTTTAAACTTATGACTGTGAGTATTCACGTTAGAGTCATTTCGATGAAAAATTACGGTAATAAGTAAAATTTGATTAACTATCCAGTTTGATGCATAATAAATCTTCAAAATATATTACTTAACTGATATATGGAAAAATCGTTCTTTAAGTCTCTAGTACATCCAAAAATTCCAGGAATCATGACACCAAACAATTACCTTATGAAGAAATCCATTAAATTGTATAACTTAATTAGTTAATATTATTTTGTTCCAAGATTATCTTAATTTACATAACATTGTATTCATAACTTTTAAAAATATTAATATGTATACCTAATCAAGGTAAATGATCAAAAAATGTTTAAGTTACGATACATAATCATATAAGAGGATTAGACCTCAAAAGTATATATGATAATCTTATTAAACTTATGTAAGGATATGTTAAACATGATAAATATATTGTTTATATACTATTGAAAAATCTCAAAAATATTAATTCGTGAATACAAATCATATTAAAGTGATTCTAATGATTGTTATATCTTATAAGGGTCATGTGTGAGTGATCAATCATGGAATTGTGATGATTATTTTCAATCGTAAAATAAGTTGAAAAATCGTCGTAGTTTCGAGTTTACCTTTGATCGGATATCAAATGAACTTTGTTTCCAAATATGTTTTGGCAAATGATCCCTAACATCACTAGGAACATGTGTACCCTAATGGGAAGGAAAATCCAAATGTTTGCTATGCTAAATAATTCTTGAAAACACATATTTTCGGATTATAAGCTTAATTACACATAAGCTAGTTACAATGTAAATATTAGTAAATTACACATAAGCTTAATTTATGTTATTACTCTAAACATGAAAATCTTAGATGATGAATTGACAAACGTAAGGTTAAGTTAAATATCAATTAATAACCTTATTAATATCTCAAAATTATCTTAAACAACGATATGTTTAAACTTATGACTGTGAGTATTCACGTTAGAGTCATTTCGATGAAAAATTACGGTAATAAGTAAAATTTGATTAACTATCCAGTTTGATGCATAATAAATCTTCAAAATATATTACTTAACTGATATATGGAAAAATCGTTATTTAAGTCTCTAGTACATCCAAAAATTCCAGGAATCATGACACCAAACCATTACCTTATGAAGAAATCCATTAAATTCTATAACTTAGTTAATATTATTTTGTTCCAAGATTATCTTAATTTACATAACATTGTATTCATAACTTTTAAAAATACTAATACGTAAACCTAATCAAGGTAAATGATCAAAGAGTATTTAAGTTACGATACATAATCATATAAGAGGATTAGACCTCAAAAGTATATATGATAATCTTATTAAACTTATGTAAGGATATGTTAAACATGATAAATATACTATTTATATACTATTGAAAAATCTCAAAAATATTAATTCGTGAATACAAATCATATTAAAGTGATTCTAATAGTTGTTATATATTATAAGGGTCATGTGTGAGTGATCAATCATGGAATTATGATGATTATTTTCAATCGTAAAATAAGCTGAAAAATCGTCGTAGTTTCGAGTTTACCTTTGATCGGATATCAAATGAACTTTGTTTCCAAATAGTTTTTGGCAACTGATCCCTAACATCACTAGGAGCATGTGTACCCTAATGGGAAGGAAAATCCAAAGGTTTGCTATGCTAAATAATTCTTGAAAACACCTATTTTCGGATTTTCAGACAACAGTCCACGGTTTAGGAATTTTGACCTTCTAAATCATATTATTTGAAAAACATTTCTTTATATGAAAGTTAGAGGACATCATGAGGAAAAATTGGCCGGTGGCTTTGCTCAAAAAGGATTTTTCTATAATTAGTTATGAGTTTTCTAAGGTGTAGGGCTGAATGGATAATTTCTGCGTAATAAAAGTTTTGGTGTATTTTCGGGTAGAAAATGATGAAATAAGAACTTGGGATGAATTTTCCTTGAAAGTGGACTCACTAAATTAGAGATTCATGGGAAGAAAGAAGGAAAAAAACGAAATAATTTTGGGTGTGAAATATGTTGGAAGAAATGCTAGTATTTATAGGCAAAAATCATGTTAAAATATTTTAATTAAGGTCCCACTTTAATTATTTTATATTAAATTACAAAAATCTGAATTTAATCATACTCAAATGATGTCATGGCTTACCTCATCAAAAAGATGTCATGGCTTACATTATCAATTGGTTAATTGCATCAAGTCCCTCAATTATTCATAATTAAAATTCAAATAGGTATAATTAGATTTCTTTGTTACATACATATTTATTCATGTAATTTTTTTAGATAATTCGATCATCTTGGTTAAGATTTGAAATTGAAATATATGTTTTAGTATTAGAGACCTATAAAAATAATAAAAGACTAAATCTTAAGTTTATGGACTAAAATACAAATTTTTCTAAACATTTAGGGTCAAAAATAGAAATTTTCAAAAGTTTAAGGACTAAAATATAAATTTGTTTTCTTCCTAATTTTTGGGGCGTTACATCGCTCCGGTGCGGTATGGGTGCAGTAGTCATATGGTGCACCTCCTCTCTCTTTCTCTTTCACCTACTACACTACTAGTATGTGTGGGCATGCTCCCATGCCTTACCCTTCCTCATTTTCTATAAATGCCCCATCACTTCTTCATTTGAGGGGTTGGACACTTAAGGGGTAGCTCATTTGGAAGCTTGGATGCTCTAGCTTCTCTCTAGAATTCTAGTGAGAGAAAGCACGTCTTGCATTTCACGTCTTACGAAATCCACGTCAATCAATTCAACGTCAATCGAAAGTACATTAACACAAATACTTAGAGTATTTTATCCTCTACTTCTTCATAGATATTCATATATCAACGATTGGACTAAAGTTCGAGACTTTGATTCGGAATTTGACCACTCTGTGGTGCAAATCACCTGAGGTCCAATACCGAGCCTCTGGGGCTCGATAAAATGCTACATCATTAGGCTAACTCAATGAACTCCAAACATGATATACTCGACATGGGTCAATATTATGGCTTCTCGGGCCTCGACTACGAGACAAACATCCTCTGGGATAGTCCAAATTGAGCCTTAAGGCCAATACAATGCATACAGCTCCCGAGCTAGCAATGCGACATATAAGACCCTCTGCAGGCACAACTTAATAATGAACTACGTCCGACTATATTCTTTCTTCTTAGAGAGATACGTAGACAACTCATCGCCACGTGGGGTAGCTCATTTGCAAGAAAATAACAAAGAGAGTCTCGTGGGGAGGTAATCTCGACGCTAGCGAAAACACTTCGTGCCATTGGGTTTTTTTAGAGTATAATTTTAGTGTATTGAAAATTAGATGGAAGAATGGTGGGTATATATGGAATTCTCAGTGAGAATTTTGGATTTTTGAAAAAAAATAAATTTCTTCACGAATCCCACCACATTCAATACCTTTTGCAACCGCCTGGCAGTTGCAAAGGGCTGTCGCGACCGCCACATTTTTGCGAAAGTCTGTCACGACCGCCCAGCGGTTACGAAAGGGCATCGCGACCACTTGGTGGTTGCAAAAGTCTGTCGCCACCGATCGGCGGTTACGAAAGGGCATCGTAATCGCATGGCGGTTACGAATAATATTCATGTTTTAAATTTGTGATTTTTTGGAATGATCTTAAGGTGTTTGTGGTTTTTGACAACAAATATCATTATTACATGTGAATTGAAGTAATAAATGATTACAACACTAGTAATTGAGTTATCAGAATAGTAGATTAGAAGTGATTGGACGAGTTATGAGCAATAAACCTATTTTATGTTCTACAACTAATCATCATATATACCTAGTTGTTTTAATTGTTATATGTGATGGTGCTTTACGTTACAATTTTAAGTATAGATATCATTATAATGTTCAATTAGTAGATCATCTAAAGTATTATGTATATTTATATATTTAGGCATTACGTTCGTTGTCGTTAAAATAAGTTAGAAGATTCATTACGGACCATCCCCTATAAATGATGCTTGATTTTGCAATGAAAACTTTTAATTTGGCTCATTTTAACTATTATTGGGGTCATTAACAATTGAACAAACAACGCAGCACAACTAATCAACCGAAATGCATTAATTCAAAATATGAATATTATTCGCAACCACCGGGCGGTAGCTAATAACCTACAATGGCAACCGTTGGGCGATCTCAAAAGGTTATTGCGAGTCGCGAGACAATGGCTAGTGCCATTGGCGACTGCCCGGCGGTCGCAAATGCTACTAGCCGTTGTCTATCGTGACCATTGGGCGGTCGCGAGCTGCCAGTTTCTCCCCTATAAATATACCCCTCTCACACTTTCATAATTCACTCAAATCTTCATCAATTCTTAAGGTATCCACGTTTTTTCCTTACTAGCTCAAATATCTCTTTTTAATACTATATTTTGTTATTGGTTGCTAACTTGTTTATTTATTTATGGATAGATATTGTTGTAAACACATTGAGGCTACGTGTAGTGGACACAACATTCTTAAGGATCGTTCTTTCACGCTTCAAGAAGTAAGTTGATCATTCTATCATGCTACAACTTTATCATGCATGATAATTATTACGTTTTAAATTGATAATTGTTCGTAGTATTAATTGTAATTATATGCTTTATATTTTGCAACTTAGATAAATAATAAATTATCAAGTCGATAGATTTGGGATGTACGATAGATTTGATAGCAATGGGTATTTGCAAGATAGTTTTGTGGTTGGGGTTCGCACATTCATAGAATTTGCTTCACAACTAGATGAATACTTAGATCAAGGAAACCGTATTAGGTGTCCGTGCAGGAAATGCAAAAATTCAAAGTTCTTTAATCAATACGTAGTATGTGATCATCTTCATAAGTTGAAATTTACGTCTAGATATTTTGATTGAGTTTTGCATGGGGAAAAGTTAACCAGGACTACTATATCGTATTTGCCCGATTCCCCTAGCCCATCCCATGTCAATATTCCCGACAGCCGTGTTCATGTCGATGACTCGTTTAGACAAATGGTCGTGGATGCATGTGGAGACCGATTTGATGAGGACGAGGTGCGTAACGACGATCCAAAACCCGATGCGAGAGTTTCTACGACTTGATGCATCTAGGACAGGTGAAAATGCATCCTAAGAAGGGTAAAACCATCCTACAGTGGGTTGGAGAGTGGTTGAAGGACAATACCATGCACAAAATGAGTAATACCGGTTCTGATAAGTTTTTGAAGTTGTCTAAAGATGGTATGGACCAAGAGATTGAGAAGTTGTTACCTAAAGACACGAACGGGATGCAAAATATGCTATAAACCTTGGGGTTAGGGTACAAGAAGATCGATGTTTGTCCAAATCGGTGTTTCATGTTCTACGGGTTGGCGGTGAGTGAGGACTTCCAAAAATACCCAGTATGAGGGGTAGATAGATACGAGTCTGGTAGGAAGTCAAAGGTCGCG
The DNA here is from genome assembly GCA_948329865.1 of Linaria vulgaris. Lineage (NCBI taxonomy): Eukaryota > Viridiplantae > Streptophyta > Magnoliopsida > Lamiales > Plantaginaceae > Linaria > Linaria vulgaris. The sequence continues at coordinate 51,921,139 of OX415249.1, read as the reverse complement.
AAGAAGAAATTGTGGTACTTCCCTCTAGGCCCTCGTCTTCAGAGGTTGTATTATATTGTAGGCACTGCAAAGCATATGACTTGGCATTTGAAGTGCCGAGAGGCTACAGATCGAATGATTCACCCAGCTTCAGGTGAGGCATGGCGCCACTTCGATCGGACGCACTTGGATTTTGCAGCAGAGTCGAGAAACATATGACTCGGTTTGTGTACGAATAGATTCACACCGTATGGCTCATCTGGCAAGAATTACTCTTATTGGCTAGTATTTGTCACCCTGTATAACCTCCCTCCCGATCTTTGCAGAGGCAAGAGTTTATATTTTTGAGCCTTATCATTCCCGGTCCACAAAGTCTCGGAAAGAACTTGGATGTTTTTATGAGACCACTGATTGACAAGCTTAATGATGGAGCATTGGTGTGGAGACGTATGACAGCTCAAGAAAGGAAAAATTTCAATTACGAGCGGCCATGTTGTCGACGGTTAGCAATTCTCCGGCATATAGAATATTGCCACAATGGAGTACGCACGGGAAGTTATCGTGTCCTTATTGTATGGGAGACACAGAATCTTTTACATTGAAGAATGGCAATAAACCGTGCTTTTTTTATTGCCATCGCCGATTTCTGCCCAAACATTATACATGGCGGAAAGAGAAGAACTCTTTTTTACAAAGGGTGCAATGCACTCGAAGCACCTATTCTTAGGAGAAATAAGGGAAAATGTGGAGGAGCTTGGGCATGTTGGTTTTGGGCCCAAAGTAAGAAAGCTACCATGGTTTGGTACGGATCATAATTGGTTGAGGAAGAACATATTCTGGGAACTGCCTTATTGATCCACAAACTTGATTCGTCACAATCTAGATGTCATGCACTATGAGAAGAACTTTTTCGATAACATCATCAACGCAATGCTGGATGACTATAAGACAAAGGACAACATCAAGTCTAGACATAATTCGAAGATCTTGACTAACTATAATGATCTATTTTTAGTACCCACCGCCCGAGGAGTTGCATTTAAAAAGGCAAAGGCAACCCACTATCTCACTCGTGAGGAAAAGACTAAGGTGTTTGATTGGTTTGTCGATCTCAAGTTTCTGGGCGATATGCCTTAAACTTGGGATGATGTGTACAGAAGCAGCAACAGAGTGTGTACGTTATGAAGAGTCATGATTGTCACGTCTTCATGCAGAGATTGATTCACATTGCTTTTCGCGACTTCCTGCCGCCCGACATTGGGGCACGTTAGTAGAGATTAGTTTGTTCTTCCGGGCCATTTGCGCTACAAAGGTTTCGCCCACCGATATGAAGGGTCTTGAGGAACCTATTGTTGTCATGATGTGCAAGCTTAAGAGGATATTTCCACCTTCCTTTTTTGATTCTATGGAGCATTTGGCCGTACACCTACCGTAGGAGGCTAGAGTTGGTGGTCCGGTCCTCTACAGATGGATGTATCCATTCGAGAGGTACACATTGTTTAATGAGCTTAATCCATTAATATTTTTTAATAATTTATTCTAGATGTTATTTACGATTTTTTGTTTCAGGCGTATGTTTGATTTTAAGGGTCAGTGCTGCATAAAACAAGGGTCGAAGGATCCATAGACAATTTTTACCTACTTTTAGAGCTATCCAATATGTGTTCCCAATATCTCGATATCGCCAGGAGTACTAGATATAACGGTCTGAAGAGGAACGAGGCTTTAGAGAGTTCAGAGTAGGATGATGAGTTGTTGTTATTTCGAAAGAGAGGGAAGCCCATTGGGCCATTGAAGAAGAAGAGGTCGTTGACGTCTGAAGAATTGAAGCAAATTGAACTCTACATGCTTCATAATTGTGAAGAGTTGGACGGATGGTTCGAGTAAGTCAACATTCTTTATTTTGCGTGCAAACACTTTCTTTATTAATGATATTTTGTACATATGGATTAGTGCTAACTTGTTCGTTTGTAACTCGCAGGTTGTTCGTCGAGGAGGAGTGCAGAGTAAGTGGCATGGTTCAAGTAGACCTACCCCAGTGGCATGTACATGACAGACGATCGTGTAAACCCATTGCTCGCATGTCCCATCAACACAGCGTTAAAGTACGAAGGCTACATTGTAAATGGGTTCTCGTTCCACACAGATATGCATTTGGGGCCTAAGCAGAGTGATTGTAGCGGGGTTTACGTGAAGGGAGACATGGGAGGAACTGACGCCACCAACTTCTACGGGACTTTGAAAGACATAAAAGAAATGGAATATTGGGAAGGTAGAAGACTGCTTTGCATTGTGTTTTTCAAATGTAAGTGGTTTTATATTGGCAGTCTAGGGACGGTGTTCACAAGACGTACAAAATGGTTGATATTAACCCACAACGTTCACTTTCCACCAACGAGGCGTTTATTTTTGCAAATCAAGCCCTTTAGTCATACTACGCTCCGTATCTAAAACTTACGAATGGTCAACCGGGTTGAAAGGGATGGATGGTTGTATCTACCATCCCGGCTAGGCACGTGATCGACATGCCGTCACTGAGTGATTCGAGCGAAACTGGAACGAGATGCCAGAGCACGTGGTTCAAGAGAACGAATACGTAGGGATTAATAAGTTTGTAGACTTGAGCTCGTTTAATATGGATATCCAATGGGGGCAGGTGAGTTCGAGGTCGTCGAAGAGCTCCAGGGGAGGAGGGGAAAATGAAGTTGAAGACGAAGACGAAGATAGTGAAGACATGGAGTTAGATTCAGATGAAGATGACTATGATTAGCGACATAATATATTGTGATAATAGTTAGTTATTAGATTTGTAATAATTTAAATTGATAGTTTGTGTCGTACTTTATTTGTAACGGTTTATTAATGTTGTAAAAGACAGTTGGAATTGTTTTTTTTCCTAAAAGTAAGCGATATACATGTGAATAAATACATCGTCAACACCTGCAATAGTCCGACATGAAAATTACGCTAAGAGTCTAACATAGAGAAATTAAAAATAAAAGTACACAATTTAGATACGATTACACTAATAATAGTCCGACATGAAAATTACACTACGAGTCTAAATTAGCAAAATTAAAAATAGAAGTACACAATTTAGATATGATTACACTAATAATAGTTCGACATTAAAATTACACTAAGAGTCCAACATAAACAAATTTAAAAGTACAAATATAAATAAAAAAATACTACTCGTCCTCATCATCATCCTCCTCAATCGGGATATCCTCACTATCAGAGTCCACCAAGCGGTAATTGTCGTCCCCAACTGCAGCTGAGGCTCCATCAGCAACATTATCTTCACCACCCAAATCTACAACATCGTCAAGGTCCCGATAAATGGGGTCCTCATCCATCGCATCGTCAGCTACATGCCCCTCCTTCTCATCGGAGCTGTCTACATAGGCCGGAGCATACGCAGGCGCTATGGAAGAACTGGTGGCCTAAGGACCGTGTGAGCAGCTCTCGTTCTACGTGCCAAGCCCATAAACGCCTCAACCGGAATCTTTGAAGGTGTAATCCCTGTCGTCTGAATATGTTGCTCTCTCTAGCTCTGCATAAACGTAAGCAAGGCATCGAAACTCTGATTTGCGGTCATCATCGTTCTTGGTTCTGCATCACCAACTCCTTGATGTAGGCCCGCGAGTAGTCTGGCTGCTTCTTGAACTGAATGTTATACGCCTCTGGATCTGTGCTGCTCGGTAGACCCTTCGCCTTCCCCTTCTTCAGTAGCCCAATGGCCTTGGTCTACAGTGTGGCATCGAACTCAGGCAATTGAGTTGGTGGCGGATATCTCTTCCTCAATCGCTTCATGTACTTCTTCTGCATTAATGTTTGAAAGAATCAGTATTTAGATTAGAATAAGGAAATTAATTGAATTCGCGAAAATATTAAGGAGCATGTATTTGAAACCACTTATGTAAATAAGTCTAGCCGAGTCATCTACCTACTCGTCCGTCAGTGGCTGTTCGGAAGTACCGCCGTCCCCTTCATCCTCCTCGTATGACCAAACGTGTACACCTCAACGTGTTGAATAGGTTCATTGCGGTTAGGGTTCGCCAACGCCTACACATTTTAAGAAAGAGTACGTTAAACTTAATTACACATAGATTAAGAATATTTAATTAGGCACATATTGTTAATTGTAATAAAGCATACCATCCGACGTTTGATCTCCTCTAGGTCGATGACCCTAAACCCTAAACCTCGGATCATCCTTCCTCTCCATGTATTGCTTCTTTGTGTTGTGTATCAAATACTTATAACAATTATTGGCCTTTTTTTGAATGCCCTATGTACATCGTACCAATCTTTCTCTCGGATCCCATATATAGTCTACAAAATAATTAAGTTTTTAAGATTACTCATATTATGTCTTTTGATTTATCAATACACTAAATTAAATAATATATTTACGTAATAATTCCTCACCGTAAATTTGATCCACATATCCTCTAGCGCCTTCTCGAGCATCGCCAAGTAGGAGGGCCAAAATGTCAGAATAAACTGTCTAATCAAATTTGTGATCGTCGGCGCAACCTCACCTCCAGGGGGGACGTAAATAGGCCCCGATCCGAAAATATAATGATCTGTCTCTGAGACTGATTATTGGGTACCAAAGCACCTCTGGAGGGTCCCCTACCTGGGCGCTACTGCATGCATATATGCATACTCTCGATACAAGAGTCTCAGTCGGCCTCCCGCTCGGGCCTACTCCGGTGAACTCTGTAGACGGTGGTCTATGTGCTCCGGTGGACTCTACTTATGGTGGTCTAACCCTAGATCCAGACGATGTACATGGCGTCTAGCGTGGCGCTGCTGCAGCGGGCAGATCGGAGTCCTCAAAAGAAAGGTGGCGCTGTAATGAATGAGTCAACGATGTAGATCCCTCTCGCGCCCACGAGCCCGGGCCTGGACAAGTGGCTCGGTTGGAATGCTAGGTTGGGAAGCGGCGGCGGGGTGCATGGCACCGCAACCCCCGTGGGTAATACATACCACATGTCAAAGACTACCTCGACCACCACCCGTAAGAGAGGCACTTCCAGTCGAATGTGGCCGACCATTGCCAGTTGAACGTGGCTGATCGTCTGACATGACGAATAAATAATACAAAACTAAGGAAAAATATCTAAGTTAGATGATTGAAAGGTTATATAGAGATTCCTTAAAATTCAATCGTTACTAAGTTATAAAGATTTCCTAAATTCAATCTTGTAGAGATTCCTAAGAATTGCATTATATATTTCTAAGTTATAGAAATTCCCTAAAAGCATCGTATTTTCTAATTTTAAAAGATTCATAAAGATCATTGGTTCTAAGTTATGTAAATATTAAACATAAAATATATAAAAACTAAACAAACAATTCTAAACAAAATAAAATAATTAAACTAACAATTTAATATTTAAACTAATAATATAACATTAAACAAACTAAACTAACAATTTAACATGTATTTAAACTAACAATTTAACATTTAAACTAATAATAATATATTAAATGTGCTAAACTAACAATTTAACATTTAAACTAATACTTAACATTAAATAAGCTAAACTAACAATTTAACATATAAAAATGTTATTAAAACATTAAATATAAAACATAAATCGAGAAAAAAACATAAAAACTTACAATTATCCGAAGTCGCGACTCCCGGGAGGTTGCGTAGGAGAGGGGGCGGTCACATGGGAGGGGTGAGAGTGAAGATTTGAGTGTGAAGAATGAGAGGAGAGGGGTGGTATTTATAGGAAATACCCCATTCATTCGCGAACGCTTGGTAGTCCCAACAAATATGTTGCAATTGCCCAGTGGTCGCGGATATCCCCCTTTGGCGAGATTTTTCCCGACAAAGGTATCCGTGACCGCCAGGCGGTCGCAGAATGCGGGGCGACTGCTTGGCGATCGCGAGGCCGTCGCTAAAGCCTGGCGGTCTACCAGACGGTTGCAAGGTCGGTTGCAAAAGCCCTCTCACTCTTGTAGTGAAATATAAATACGACATGACCTCGTTCAGCGCATTTAGGCATTAATGATGAATACGTCAAACATAATACGTCGAATTTAAAATTCGATGTAATTTTTTAGAGTATTCACATTGAGGAGTTAAATTCAATGTACCCCACAATTGCCCAATGAATAATACACTTACAAGTTCATACGATCAGCATGCACTGCCTCACTACCCTATGAACGAAGGGGCCTATTGTATGCATATACGAATTAAGGATAGTCAAAACAAAATTTAACATTGCAGCTGAGATTTGAAACATGATCTCTGCGACAACGGCCCCAAATTAGGGGGCTACGTGATGTGGGCTTATATCTTCAGCCTAGACAAGACTGGGTCTGCTCCGGCCTAAATAGCAATGAAATGAGTCCGCCTACGAAGTACTTCGAGTATTTATGCTCGATGTATTCAAAATAATGTCGAGTAAATATGCTCGATGTATGGTAGAAATTCGGTATATCCCAGAAATGCGGCGTGGTCGCACATTTCGAGTGGTATAAATACCCCGGACCAGATAACCAAGGTAAGTCATTTGATACAACCTATTGTTCACTCAACATACATCGAGATTAACATTTGACATACCCAGCAAGTTTGACATGTCAAGGAATACTCGATGTATTCCCAAATATTCGACATATTCTCGAATACTTGGCGTATTTCCAGAAGTTCGATGTATTGCTTTGTATTCTCATTTCTTTGGTGTGTTCCATACAAAGCTGATGTTATTGATCTTTTGAAAGCTCAAGATTAGCATAGTTAGTGTACTCACTCTATTTGTATTGCTTATGTATAACCCAAACGAATTTGTACCGAACTATAGTTCTTTTTGGCATACAAACATTGGCTTATTTTCAGTTCGAAGCGCGTTATACTTGACCTTTAGTCTCGACAACTTGGAAAAATTAGTGATGTTGGGGTGTGGCATGACTGGGATTGGACATTTGTTCGGAAAGTTAAATGCCATAAAAATGTAACCTATTACTTTGGAAAAGTGGCTCTTTGGCACCTTATGTCTGATATATAAAGCTTCATTCACAGCTATGGCAATGAGCACTTGAAACATTATCTGATAGTGAAGGCATAACTTGTAACTACATAACTACCTATGCTAATCATCAAAGATATTTCTTTGATCTTTCCAAAAAAGAAAGGAATTGAAGTTGAGATCCTTGAGGACAAGGATCGTCGGGCGATGGGATGTCATGTTCCTGCACCTCAATGGATCAAACAAACTGAGCAAGTGGATTGGTTCTTTATTAACCATTGGCAAGAAACGCGAAGAACCATTTGTTGTGCGATTTTGCACATTTTTCCTTTTGCAATTTAGTCTTTCATTTAAAATGTTATTTGTTTGTAAGTTGTTTTACCACTCTAAAAGTTGTTAGTATATATATAGTTCGTTGTTATCACACAGATCAAGCAATAAAATATAATGTTGCTCTCAACGTTTATCTTCTCCCTTTCTTCTATATAATCTCTTTACTTTATCCATATCTCCCTCTTTTCAATTAGTTGTTTCATTATTCATAAAAATGAATAAACAAACACATTAAATGGAACATTCAGCTTCTAATCTGATCGGAAATGGGAAATGGACAGGTCACGACTCATGATATGCACTAATCACTATTTTAATATTTTGGCTATAATTAAATATTTTAAAAAACGTGAAGCTTAATGACGGTATCGTCAAATATTGGAAATACCTCCCTAGTAACTAGCATTTACAAATATACTTCCATTGCTCCTATGAATTAATTAGCTCCCTTTGACTATGCTTCCCAGATGCCGTGTCACATATTCTCAATTGACGTTTCACGCTTATTCAAATTAAGTCGGTACGTGCAATTAGTCTTGAATATGACTGGTGGTCCTAGTTTGAGCATTATTTCTTGTATTTAACTAATCCGAGAGTTAATAATAATACACAAACGTAAACGAAAAAATCTCCCGATTCTAGAAACAAATAGTTTAATATTAAATAAAAAAATAAAAAGAGTAATTGTGATAATACTATCCCTAATAAAAGAATAAAAGATACTCCATATAAATCTACAAATCAATTTTAAAAATTGACAATTCATGTATATTCATAATCCATCAAGGTAAGAATTTATTCACATATATACCACAAAAATAATCAAAACAATCAACTCTATCTTGTGTAAATGCCAACTGACATAATTTAATTCCATTAATTTGCAATACTTTGACTTGTATACTGCATACAAACAAAAAATAAGGAAAATTATATATTATTAACATCAATAAGTATACATTTTCTACATGGAAAAAAGAACAAAAAAATAATTAAAAAGAAGACTACATTTTAACACGTACCAAGATGCAAACTAATTAATTAATGGCTGCAAAACTTGTTCGATTTGAAACTGAAAATAATTAATCTCTATCGGTCTTCGATCAGTTGTGCAGAGGGTTTGGTCCGGCTGGAGTTCTACGATTTGAAACTCCATAAACCGATTCATCATCATCATCATCATCATCATCATCTTCCCTTCTTCTTGATTCCCTTGGAGTTGGTGCAGTGAAATGCCATGATGAAAATTCAGAATTTAATCTCGTTTTTCCATCTATAGTGGAGACTCTTATTATATTCCGACTAGTACTGGTCGAGAGCTGGACTGAAGTTATCATGATGAACGTTATCATCATCATCATGATATACAGAATTTGGTACTGGAAATGAATTCTCATAATCATCAATGAAAGAAAAAAGAGTTTGAGGAGATGGAATTTAGGATGAATACAGAAAATGATGATGATCGATGATAGAGGTTGGCTATAGTGTATATGACTTAATTGCTTTTTATATGCTGGCACTGGCAGGTGGAAGGTCATGCATTAACTAATATAGGGTATGGACACTAATGGTACAACTACATATCTATTCATGACTTGCATAATGACCTAAATACCCCCTAAACTACTATATTTTGTTGAAGCTATAGCATCAACAAATTAAACTTTACATATCCAGATGGATTTGTCACTGGAACATACAATATAAAATTATAAATTAATGGTTTTGGGCTCGAATTTAATCATCACTATTGTTCTCCAAAATTGAGATTTCACCTAGTTAATTGAGATTTTGGGGCGCTTAATCAGTAAACAAAAAAATAATATACCCGCACTGAACTCAAAATGAAGTAGCCATTAAGGGATCAACTAAATTAATTTGTGGCCTAAACATTGACTATATATTTTTTTACTGGTTAAACCTTGACTATATTACATAGTCTGCATCATGACTTATTGGCTTTCCTCTAGTAAACTAAATTAATTAGTTGAACTGAATAAATTTGACAAGTTGTTGTATAATGCTTGTGCCGTTTGATCTTTTTTAGAAAGACCGGTACACACGAGACTTCTGCCAGATGTCGCACTGTTAATCTCTTTCCATGACTCAATAATTGACGATATATATACTTGCGTAAATTGTCTACCGAACTATTTTACATAAACTCAATTTCTTTGTTAATTATGCTGTTAAATGTGAATGGCTGAACGGTTTATTTATTCCCTTTGCAATCAAGTACCAACTTGAATAAATTTAACATTTTGGTTTTAGTGGGAGGGTTTGACTTCATGTTACGAGGGAATCGTTCATTTTTATCCATTTTTTATTCTAATAATTGTCATGTTTATTATATTTCAACCTATTATTAATACTGCAAGTTTCATGTGCCGACAGAACAGGAGCAACAAGTGTTGCACATGATTCAGGGAATTGGCAAGAAGTACTCTTACGTGCATTTAATGCATGAATTTAAGATCCAATAAGATGTCCTTATACTAATTGTTATATTTTGATTGTTCCATTGTAATATAGTTGCGCACTCACAAACCAAAAAAATTGGTTGACAAATTTTGGTGTTTCTGATGTGGAACGGATTGATCGATTTAGTTTGGAATTATGTGAATTTTGAGGTGGTGCTTTAATTTGTAAGATCCAACGCGCGTGCTTTCCCTTGAGTTGAAACCCTTGAGTCTTTCAAGAGCGAGTTTAGAATTGAATCGGTCATGGCGGGAATAAATCAATGTTGGTCTTAATTTGTCCACTAAATAGATTTGGTATCTTCAATTATTTAGCCTCGTAAATGGTATTTTAAGTTTTTATTTCTCTTTAAAAGTGGTACCCTAGTGGCGGGAGTTGCAATTTTTGCCCCAAAAGCGCATGTGAACCTGTGTTGACCTTAAAATAAGCGATTGTGAGCTGAAATGGGCAGGAGAGTTGTGACAATGAGAGGGATATAGTAGTTTTATTCATCTTTTTATTTAAATTTTCTTTTTTATTGATATAGTTAGCTAGTTCATTTGGCAAAAAAATGGTTAAAGTCCGTAATTTCAAAGGTCAACGGAGGTCCACATGTGCATTTGGGGCAAAATAATGTGCAGCTCCACCATTGGGGTACCACTTTTGAGAAAAATTGGAAACTTAGGATACCATTTGCGAGGCTTGACAAGTTAAGGTACCAATTCTGCTATGAGGCCAAATTAAGGTACCAACGTTGATTTTTTCCCAGTTATGGCCAATAATTTTAATATCTTTCAGGCATATTACAGGAGATTATGTGATCGTATACACTATACTCTTATTTTGTCTGGGTTACAATACATCAAGAAAGCAGTACAATTGTGTCTGACTCAACCAAAATATGTTAGTTATTACAATGAAAGAACTAGCTCAGTCTGAAACACCTAATACACGTAACTAGCCTAAAATGACTAAAGTATCCTCGATTGATCGAATCTGTTGATGGTCGAACTGGACACGTTCGAGGCTCTTGGAACTGTCGAACTGATGGACAATCAAACCGTACTCGGTTCTATGCTAATAACTCTCGAACGGGTGGTGCTGTTGCTTAACAATCGAACTTGCTCAGATAATTGTCGAACCGAGGAACAGTCGAACAAGAGGGTTCGATTAATATGGGTTGGTGAACAGTAATTAATGCGTGGCGAGAATATCGTAGAACATGGTATATGTAGACCCCGATCCGCAGGACCCGCTCGGCGTACGGGCGATATCAATCGTACAAGTCTGGTTCGATTGTCTTGAAAATAGTCGAATCGGGCCGGTTCGACTCTCCTATTTTTGGGTCTTATGCGGGCCAGGCCGGCCCAGTTCATTTCTGGGCCACCTAAAATACCCCCACCATATAGTTCCTCCAATTTGAGAGTCGGTCTTAAATCAAGAGCGGGTTCTAAATTCCATAATATTGTGTGGCTTCAAAACCAGTTTTTTATAAGTCTTCAAAATACCCCCCCCCCCCCCCCCCATCCCCTTCCCTCCTCCCCCCCCCCCCCCCCCCCCCCCCCCCACCATTTGGGAGTCGGCCCGAAGGGTCGACTGCCAAATAGATTTTATCTAGCTTCAACATATGCTCCCCATTTGGGAGTCGTGACCCAAGGGGTCAGTTGCCAAATAGATTGAGATGGCTTCAAAATATGTCCCCCCATTTGGGAGCCATGACCCGAAAGGTCAGTTGCCAAATAGATCTTATCTCGCTTCAAAATATGCCCCTCATTTGGGAGTCGTAACCCGAAGGGTCGGCTGCTAAATAAATTTTATCTAACTTCAAAATATGCCCCCACATTTGGGAGTCGCTAAATAGATTTTATCTGCTTCAAAATATGCCCCTCCCCCCCCCCCCCCCCAAATTTGGGAGTCGTGAACCAAAGAGTCGGTGCATTGGATTTAATATAACAATATTCAAAGATATTCGAATGGACACAAATTCTATTATTATGCGAGTATCGAATCATGTGGATTTGACAGTTTATTGTTAGTATCGAATTTGGTATGATTCGATTTTTTTCTAGCAACTATCAAATCCATCATGATTTGATAGTTTACTGTCAGTGTCGAATTTGATGTGATTCGACTGTTTCCTGGAAACCATTGGATCCATCCTAATTCGATAGTTTATTACCATTGTCGAATTTGATGTGATTTGAGTGTTTCCAGAGTATCGAACGCGTGATGGTTTTACAGTAGTCTTTGTGGGGCCTTTGGGCTGAATAACGTCTATATAAAGGTGTACGGGGCGAAGAGGGGTCATTTTTAACTCTCCGTAATCTGACATGTGTAGGTGAGAAGCATCGAACCGCACTGGTTCGATACTTTTTTGTATCGAACTGGCTGTTGTTCGATCATTTACTTAGAGGAAAAAAGTTGCAGCTTTTTGGCTCCTAACTGTTTCTTTGTTGTTTAGAGTGCGATATCTTATCGAGTAGGTGTGTTCTACAACATATTTCCCAAGGTAGTGTAATTGTTCGCCTCTTTCGTTTGTTATTTTTTATTCTTTCTTTACGCGCTCTCATTATGTGCGTGTAGTAAGGGATAGCAGACCTAGTATAATCAGGTTTTTGTTTTTATTTTTATTTTCAGTTCTTGTAAGTCAAGATGTTAGACCCAGTTTTGAGTGCTGATCTTGGTCTCGGAAGTGACTGGAGTAGTTCTTCTAGTACCAAGTCAAGTAGTTCAGTGAGGGCTCCCAACGAAGAGGGCGTAGATTTTATTCGGCTAGGGAGGATTATCCCAATCGAAATGATATCGAGGATGGGAAAGTAGCTCGGGATGGGATCAAAATATTGTCACTCACCAGGGGTAGATGGTGGGTCTTTGCTTGACGTTGTTGACAACCAGTCTGAGAGTGAGTCAGACGAAGTAGAGGAGAGGCATGTTGACGACTCCGACGACGAGGATGTTATAGATCTGGAGTATACGCTCTATGTCTTGCGGTTGCAGCATAGTCGAGCCTATATGTGGAAGACTTTTAATATAGGAATAAATTACAAGATAAAGATCCCAAGTGGGGAGCAAAGTGTCCATACCGCACCCAAGGGTTCCTTACGGTATTTGTAACGTAACTGATTAACGATTTGCGATTTCCCATCCCTCCTGATGTTACGAGCATTTTCCAGACCATAGGGTTGGTCCCTAGCCAATTAACACCCGAACTCAATCGGGCATATAATGGGCTTCTTATTTTTCATGAAGGGGTTGGGCGTACCTTGCGGTCCCAATGAATTATGGGCTTTGTTCGAGGTAGATTGCAAGGGAATTGGTTTTATCACGTTAAGAAGCAAAAATTTCTTAACGGGGAGCGTTCGAGGTATAGAAAAAAACTTAAAGAAAATTTATTTCTATATCCAAGAGAGGTGGGATAAGGAATTCTCTTTTTACAAGAAGGAGTGGGTGGAAATACAAAAGGTTCCAACTCCCCGTGGGGGTAAGGGGTCCGAGGTAGGAGAACACCTTTAGGGCCAACCACGTGACCATTCATCAATTTAACATTAAGCATTTAGTTACTAATGAGGTTCTATCTCTGGGAGTGTTGTCCCCGGTTCTGTATACGGGGAACGACACTATTGGTATTCGTTTATTTCTTCTTTTATGGACTTTCGGCTTGCGAATTATCCAAAGTGTTATTAATATTTGTCGTTTGATTTTTGTAGGATCGTTCATAATGAGTTGCCATGCTCGCATGACTCAAGTTTTGGCAGCAGATGTCGGTGGTGCGCCCCAAGCGACGGTGCTTATAGTGGTTCCACCACCGAGGAAAAAAAAGACCAAATGGAAGAACCCAATACCACAGGCCGGGGTATCAGCTTGAGCCACCGCACCGGTTGACCCGTTCGAGGGCCCTCTCAAAGAGGGTCGTGAGTTTTTTCCTCCTCCTATCGGTGTTATTGTCTCAGGGGGTTTTGACGTCCCTGCTACTGACAAATTCGAGTATACAGATGTTGTGGAACCATTCTTTTTGGCGAAGAGAAGGAGAGTCCATCATACTAGGTCTCAAATCAGCAGTGATGCGCCCCTTGAAGTGCACCAAACCGGTGATATCCCGGCTAGCAGCTCAGCCACACCTGTCGAGGGGAGCTCTCTAATGGGTGTTATACGGACTCCCCAAGTTCATGTTGGTGGGATTGCCCAGACATTGGAGGAGGCAATAAATGCGCTCAAGGTGTTGTTCTCGGGCCTCTCCATGCACTTTCCCATATCTGCCGATAAGCGATACAGTTGGAGACGCGTGTACTTCACATGGTTAATTCGGCAATTAGATCTCTTCTTCTGATTTTTTTGTTATAGCATTGAGTTTTAATTTCTCTAAGTGTTACGTTTGGCCTCTTTCATCAATGCAGAGTTGTTGACGCCATGGCCCATGGCCTGGATCTCTCGCACGAGGAGAGATCGGTTGGGCTCGATCGACTGAGGGTAAATTTTCAAGACAGCAACCCTGAGGTGCTGAAGCCCGCATTGGATGATAAGGACAAGGCCCTGCAGCTTGCCAGGGATTCATCTAAACAAGCCAGTGTCGGTCGGGAGGCCGCAAAGGTTGCTTAGGAAAAAACTCACAAGATTCAAGAGGAAGTTAACAAGCTAAAGGGCGAGAAGACTACGTTGGAGACACGCGTGGGGGGCCTCGAGAAGCAAGTGGCGACTTAGAAGGAGAAAGAGGCACAAGCAAACGTACTGGGATACTCTTGTGGCCTAAACGAGGTTTGTTTTATCTTTATCGTCAAGTTCTATATTGCTTACCTTTCTTTAGTTGCTTATTCCCGTTTGGCATATGTAGCCCCCTACTTAGGAGCATCGACTGGCAATCACTTAGGAATTCATGCAGAGCAACACTTTCCAGGAACTTAGTCTCCAGCGCGGTATAGACGATGTAAGGAAAGTGCAAGTGTTGATGGTCCATCAGATTCACAGCACGGGTTGTCTACGTGTCAGTTTTGACCCTAAGTGGTTGGATCTGAAATTGTCGGATCGTGGATTGACACAACAACTTTGAGAGTTAAGCTGGAATTGCCTTAACTCTATTGTGATCTTCTTGAGTAAAATAATGTGCAGCGGAATTTAAAAGCAAGAACATATAATTTTAAGAAGTTTTCAATATTATTAGAAACTTCCGAGCCTTAGGCCAAATAACCATAAAGGTTTTAACAAAGATGTTCCTCACAACAATTCACTCACGCTCTTTGTTGATCGGACTCAACGAAGCAAACAAGTAAGAACTACTTAACTTCCATGAACTAGATGTAAATAGTTGATACAAAAACTTCGCAAAAGCAAGATGAAGACAATACAAAGTATGATTAATCTCTCGGATTATTTTGCACGATTGTCTTGTCTTCATCTTGATGAACTTCACATCTTTTATAGATTTCTTGAATCTTGCACGCCAAGATGTGTTGTTCACAGTTTTGGTAACTCTTGTTGTTTCCTTGTTGAATTTTGCCTTCTTTGTGAACTTTATATCTTTCTTGAATATGTGTTTCCTTTATTATCGATCTAATAAGGTAACACATCTTCTTCAAATCGGAGAATCCTGGAAAGAATCAAAGTTGCAGAGAATCCAATTTGTTTCCTTCTTTTGAAAGTGTGTTGAGTTGACTTATTCAACATAGCTTGAATTATGAAAACTTCAAGTAAGGAATCATCCATAGCTCTTCCTTATGATTAAGATACTTTCCTGGACATAAACATAAACAACCAAAACCGTGGAACTTGATTAATAAGTGAATAAAGGCAAAACTTAAATTTGGCAACTAAAGAACAGTTTTCGTACAAGCTCTCGGGTTTCAATGTTATCCTCAATATTGTCCCAACATCGTATAACATTGATTCCAGAGAACCTTGCACTTTCAATCTCCCCATTTTTGCCTTTCTTCACAAAACCCAACACGTGTTCCAATCAAGTCTTATATCCAGAAAGTTAGACTCAACAAGAAACACATTAAACTACTAAACTGCTCCCCCTCAATACAAGCTAACATATCCAAAGTTAAATTAGCAAAGACAAGTATTAAGGTCATCACTACATCAAAAGATGTTCAGACCCCAACATTCATCAATGTTGCCTCAACATTGAAACCAGTGAGTTTCCTGCATAAAAGGTTAGCCAGGCAAGCAGTTCAAAATGTGCTTTCATAAGAAATAGCAGTTAGAGCAGTTCAACATTAGTAGTACTTAGAGTTACAGGCCATAGCTAGATATCAAGGACATGTCCCTTGATCAAATAAAACCAAATAGAGATAAATGTACCAGCCACACAACCATATCAGTAGTTCATAAAAAGCAAAACATAAACTAGAAGACTAAAAATAAAAAACTTGGAACTATTCTCCCCATTTTTGTGAAGAATGTGGTTTCTCCAAATTTTTCACCATGTCCTGCAGTTCTTTGAGATGCTCCTTCCTCTCCTCAATCTCCCTCTGAGTATCAGCAATTTGCCTCATATACCAGTTCAGCAGATGATCCACAAAAGTAGAGGTTATGACCATGCATTCTTCCTCTTTGGACATAGGCACTGAAGTTCCACCAAACTCATGAGCCTTCTTCTTCTCAGCCATTGGTCTCACCACTCCTTTTGGGTTCCAAGGAAGATCTCTCACTCTTGCTCCAGACAAGTAGCTTGGGAGAATTGTCAGTTCAGTATCATTCTACCTCCAGCCCAAAGTGACACTTGTCTTCAATCCTTGCTTGCTAAGGATTTTGCAGATGAGTGAGGGAAAAGGCAGCATGCCATTCTTCCTTCCAGCAACTCCTGGCATTGACTTCACAATCCTCTCCCCCATGTTCACAGCTAGCCCATTCTTGATTTTGTAGACTAAGAGTGTTGATTCCTTAGTCAGTACAGTGACATTTTTGCTTGGCAGCCAGTTGAAGCAAGCTATCTTGTGCAAGACAGCACTAAGGGAGGTGACTTTTTGTGGTTGGCAGAGCATCTCTCCAGATTTTGACCAACCCTCCAGTCAAGTCTTCCATCACATCATCATAGTAGGGGTCCTCTGATTCTTCAGTGAGTGGGAATCCATAGATCTTGTTGATGGTGTTGGGTTCAATGTTGAAGACTCTTCCTCCCCCCCACCCCCCACCCCCACCCAAGCTTTTCCATACTTTGAAGATCTGTAGTCCCTGATCCACTTGGAGAGATTCAGGTAGAACTCCATGACAATCTCAGGAGCATAGTCACTCGACTCCATCACTAATTGTTGCATCCCTCTTGCCTCAAGCAAGTCCATCGCCTTTTGTTCCTTGAAGTTGGCCATCTCTATAGCTCTTTCAGTGTGAATCTCCCTTCTCTTGAAGGAATCCCACTTCTTCTCCAACTCTTGTGAAAGATAATAAGGAGAAAAATAGTCCTCCTCATCCTCAGGGTAGATCACATACAGCCCATCAGTATACTCTTATGTCCCTGATGTTGCCTTAACATCAGCAGCAACATCCTGCTCTTCCTCAGTCTGTTCCTCTTCCTTCTCCTCCTCTTCCTCTTCATCCTCAACATCCACCACCTCTGTCTCCTCTTCCATCACTTGCTTTCCTTTCCTTTTTTCTCTCAGCAGCAGCAGACTTCCTCTCTTCCTCAGCCTTTTTCTTGGCTTCAGCGGCCCTCTTCCTAGCTAATTATTCAACTTTTCTTTTCCTAGCCTCAGCATGTTGCTTAGCAGTCTCAGACATAGTGCTCAACTTCTCCCTTGCACCCTTGCTCTTTTTCTTTTGAGCCCTAATCCACTTCCTCGCCATTTTATCCATAGAGTCATCCACAGATTTCTCCACAGATTTCTTAACAGATCCACTACCCTCCCCCTCAACAGTTATATCAGTATGAATTTCCGGGTTGGGTTCAGCCATGTTTACCTCAGTTTCAGGATCATTGATGGTGGGAGCGGTTGACTCGGCAGTTTGCTCAACATTGGATGTCGATTCTCCTTGTTTGGACTTCTCTCCTCGTCGCACGTAGGGGATCGCCTTCTTTTTAGCAGCAACTGGAGCATCATCTGATTTTGCAGTAGCACCCCTAGTGTGAGAATGGGTGCGTGCAGCAGTGGGTTCACTTCCCAGGGCAACATCTGCAAGAGTTTGCATGGGAGACTTGCTTGCCATTGTTAGTAAAGAAGATTCGCAGAGAAAATCGAGAGAAATTGAGAGTAGAGAGAATAATTTTGCAGAGTAAGCACAAATAAGGAAATTGCAAGCACAATTAAGGATATTAGGGTTTTGATTTCTGAAATAACCGTGAATAAGGAAAGAGAATGAATGTTAGTGGGCAGTTACTAAATTTGAACCAAATAAAATCTTCCCACTATGTTTTCCCGCGCACACGCTTTGATGTTTAATTAACAGTTAACCAGAGCAGTTTTCAAAAATTTGAAAAACTTATAAGTTCTTGTTTTCAATGTTGGCCTACGACAGTGCACAATATTGGGATAACATTTGATAACATTCAAACCAGAAGGTGGAGGTACAGGCTTCACCAAGGCAAATTCATGTGAGAGCTTGAGATACATCCAAACATATATCTGAAACTTAACCAATATAGCAAGTGAGTACCTCAGACATAATGTTCAGATCAATATAATGAGTAAGCAACATAGATAACAGGAAACACACAGAGATAAGCAGTTATGAATTCCAGGCAAAATTCACTTCCACTGCATAGAAAGTCACAGAAAAGTGTGTCACCTGCAGTATCTTACCCAAATTGTATGCCTCAGCACATGAATTATACTCCCCCTAAGCCTAGACTGACACAACTCAACAACAAGAAAGAAAACAATGCAGTTCTACATGAATGCAACAATGTAGTGTCAGATAGACAGATGGTAAACACATATGAAAAACTCCTCAAACCAGCACAGCACACATCTTTTTATAATCTTTATTATTTTCATAACTCATCTGAACGAAAAGCTAAAGATTGCTAAACACGAAGCTAATGTCACTACTGAATTAGGGCAGCCTGAACTCCACACACCCCAGTAACAACATTAACAGCAGCAAGTTAGGCAAGTACAAAGCTCTTGAATGTTGGCAATTCATTTATCATGCACCCCAACACCCCAATTCCTTTTGCATACTTGTTTACCAACCTGCATTCAAGAAAATCACCAAGTGATCAGTGCTACTAAATGTAAGAAATCTAAACCTCAAACACCCTAGTAGAAAGGATCACCCTCATGTGTTCCTTGGCCAAACAAACAGAAACATGTAAATAAGCACAATTGAGTAACACTGAAGCTGTCAACATCATGTACCCTAGCTTCTCCGCATGTCATGTACACCTTCCATATGAATAAGACACAACTGAATAGACATCAAAGTAGTGAACTTTGAGTGCCCCAGCTTCTCCATATGATAGGCTATCACAACCTTAGACAAACATAAGAGTTTTATTACTTTTTCAAAACAGAGATGTGAAATTGATAACTAGGAAGAATTGTTAATCAAAGAGTTCAACCACACAAACCAAGTCTCACAAAACAAAGATGAAATGAGACTCACAAGAAAATAAATTTAACAAAGGAAAACAACAGAATACCTACTACACCATAACCAATATACCAGTGCTAGACAGTGGTGTTATGTCAACGCTGGTTTCCTCAACATTTTCACATATTGCACATGCCAAGAGATTTCCTCCAGCTGAAGAATCTCTCACTATCTAAAGGTTTTGTAAACATATCAGCAAGCTGATTTTTTGTCTCAATATGTTCAATGTTGATCACTTTGTCATCTACCATATCTCTTAGGAAATGATGCATTATGTCTATATGCTTAGTTCTAGAATGTTGGATAGGATTCCAAGAGATACTTATGACACTTAGATTGTCACAGAATGTGAGAAATGTATCACTATCTAGCCCATAATCTGAAAGCATGTGTTTGAGCCACACAAGTTGGGTAACACAGCTGCCAGTAGCTACATATTCTGATTCAGTTGTTGATAATGAAACACAGTTCTGCTTCTTGCTATACCAGGAGACCAAATTATTCCCCAAATAAAACAGCCCCCACTTGTGGATTTCCTGTCATCCACATCACAGGCCCAGTCAGAGTCACTGAAACCAACTAAGTTAGTGTTAGTGTCATAAGAATACCAAATGCCTAAAGGTGAAGTTCCAGAGATATATCTAAAAATCCTCTTCACAGCAATCAAGTGAGATTGCCTTGGTTCAGCTTGGTACCTAGCACAAACACATACTGAAAACATGATGTCAGGTCTAGAGGCAGAGAGATATAGCAAACTACCAATCATGGATCTTTACAATGTTGGGTCAACATTGCTGCCAGTGCCATCTTTTGTGATCTTCACTGAAGAGGACATAGAAGTCTTGCAAGGCTTGGACTCTTGTAGCTCAAATCTTTTCACCAGATTCCTTGCATACTTCTCCTGGTTCAAGAAGATACCATTCTCCAACTTCTTAACTTGTAGTCCCAGAAAGTAGTTGAGCTCACCAATCATGCTCATCTCAAATGTTCCTGTCATAAACTCAACAAACTTGTCTAAGGTAGACTTGTTAGCAGAGCCAAATACTATATCATCCACATAAATTCGAGCAATGCATATATCAGAGCTTTTTCTAAGGACAAACAATGTTCTATCTCCATCTTCTCTATTGAAGCCTAGGCCTAACAGAAAATCAGTTAGCCTCTCATACCAAGCTCTATGAGCCTGTTTTAAGCCATACAAAGACTTCTCAAGTTTGTACACATGGTCAAGATGTTTAGGATCAGCAAAGCCTTTAGGTTATTTTACATAAACCTCTTTGTCAATTAAACCATTCAAAAAGGCACCTTTAACATCCATTTGGTAAAGTTTAATCCTAAGACAGCAAGCAATAGCAAGAAGTAATCTAATTGATTCTATTCTAGCTACTGGAGCAAAAGTCTCATCAAAATCTATACCTTCTGCCCTAGTATAACCTTGTGCAACCAACCTAGCTTTGTTCCTCATAATTACACCATTCTCATCAGTTTTATTTTTGAAAATCCATTTTGTACCTATTACATTCACATGTGATGGCCTATGCACTAGATTCCAAACTCTGTTTTTGGTGAATTGTAGGAGTTCCTCTTGCATGGAATTAATCCCGTAACTATCCTTAAGAGCTTCAGTTACATTCATAGGTTCAATGGAGGACACCAAACAAGATGCCTTTTCAACAATACATGAAGAAGACATACTAACACACAACTTAGCCATATCCTTGTAATTGACCATTTTTTTGTTGTTTGTTCTAACTCTTTCAGTAATTTGTCCAATTACTTGAGAGGCTGGATGATCTCTTTGTATCCTAAGAGAAGGATCTCTTATGGATATAGGAACAACTTCATCTTCAGAATCTGACAGCACAAGTGTTGGCCTAACATTGGGGGTTTCTGGTGTTAGGTCAACATTTCTTCCAGTTTCCAGTTCAGCATCTCCAGCGTCTGTGTTCAATGTTGAGTCCAATGTTGGAACAACATGTGAACCAGTGACTTCTTCAATACCTGCAGAAACAGTCAGTTCATCAAAAATGACATTAACTGATTCTTGTACAGTATGCAATCTTGGATTATAGACCCTGAAAGCAGCACTATTAGGAGAATATCCAACAAATATACACTTTTCACTTTTAGGATCAAATTTGCTCAAATAGTCTCTATCTTTTAGCAAATAGCAGTTAATACCAAACTCATGAAAGTGTGCAACTGTTGGTTTTGAACCCTTCAAGATTTCATAAGGTGTCATAGTAGTACCAGGTCTAAGATAAGCTCTATTACTATATGACATGCAGTATTCAAAGCTTCAGCCCAGAGTTTCTTAGATAGGTTTCTAGAATTCAACATTACTCTAGCCATCTCTTGAAGTGTTCTTTTCTTCCTCTCGGCAATCCCATTTTGCTGAGGTGTTTTAGGCGCAGAGAACTCATGGAAAATGCCTTTAGTTTCACAAAAATTAGCAAAGCTTACATTTTCAAACTCTTTTCCATGGTCAGACCTAATTCTTCCTACAGAAGTGCCATACAGATTTTTGATACTAGCATGTAAAGTCTTGAATGAGTTGAATGCCAGTGATTTTTCTTTCAAAAACTTAATCCAGGTATATCTTAAAAAATCATCAACAATAACAAAAGCATACTTCTTACCATTCAGGCTACTAACCTCAATAGGACCCATGAGATCCATATGTAGCAATTCAAAGCATTTATTATTTCTGGGGTTAGTACTCTGTACCTGAAGTGGTGGATGAACAGCTTTTGTTTGTTTACCTTTCAGGCAGTCTTCACAAACAATTTTACATGGGCTAGTCAACTTAGGCAGTCCTCTCACAGCTTCTAACATCTGTAGTTTATCCAGATTTCTATAGGGCACATGTCCTAACTTCTTGTGCCAGATGACAGATTCATCTACCTTGGCATAGTAGCATTCAGCTTCATCTTGAGCAAGATAGCAGTTGTCATTTGATCTTGTACCTGTCATGACACGAATATTGTCACTATTAAACACATCACGTGAACTTTTATCAAAAGTAACTAGCAAGTTATCATCACAGAGTTGACTTATGCTAATTAAATTTGCTTTCAATCCTTCAACCAACAATACATCCTTGAGTGGTGGAAATCCTTCAAAATCCAATACTCCTTTTGCCAATGATTTTCCCTTTAGTGCCACCTCCATAGGTAACTGTTCCAACAGTCAAAGGGATTACATCTTTTAGGTTGTCGATGTTTCCAGTCATGTGCCTTGAACATCCACTGTCAAAATACCACTTACCTGCAAGGTTAGAGTAAACAGCAGAAAAGACAACATTGCAAACAATTTTAACCTTAGGAGTTTTTATCTTTTCTATCCAAGTTCTACTTTTATGTCCTTTAGCTTTGTTACCTAATGTTGGGATAACATTCAGATCAGAGGTTCTCCTAACATTGGTACTGCTATTAATTCCTGTTTTCTTCTCAATCACACTTCTGAATTTTTTACAATAAGGCTTAATGTGACCAGGTTGATAACAATATTGACAGATAAAAGTAGGCTTTTTCACAGTGTTGACAGGAATTCCACTACTCACGCTACTACTTTCCTTGATAGAACCAGCTATTAAATAGGCAGAATCAACATCTTCAGAGGAAGGTTTCTCAACATAGCCCAAACCATTTTTACCTTGATTTCCCATACTCAGCACTTCATCAAGCATAGATGTAGAAGAATTCCATTTGTCAATGGTATGTTCAGCTTTATCTAATTTTACCTTTACCTCTTTCAGCTCAGCCTCAGTTTTGTCAAGGTCTTTCTCATACAGTTTCAGCATCTCCTTCATGCATCCAATCTCTTCATTCAGGCTTTTGTTGCTCTTGATGAGATTGTGATTCTCATGCAGCAGTTTGTGGTAGATAGACTTCAGGTCTTCAATGATTTCCTCCAGGGACATTTCTCCATCAAAGAAATATTCTTCATCTAGATTCACTGAACCATGAAAACAATCAAAGTTAGATTCATCAAAGTAGGACGCAAGATAAGGTTTAGTATCAGTATCATATTCATCCCAATCTGCAAAGAATGTCTCCTATTCTGATGTTGGATCCTGAATGTTGGGGTAACATTGAGATCCGAAGCAGTTCAGGGATTCTTCTGGCGTCTAGTCAATCTGAGTGAGTAGCGCAGCAGTTTGAACCTCTTCTAATTGTTCTTCAGCTTCTCCAGAACTAAAGTCATCTTCATTGAAATCATCTACACAAACCCAATGAGAATTTCCTTTTTTTCTAAGAGTGTTAGCACATTCATTAGCCATACGACCATATCCTTTACATTCAAAATATTGAACATCTTTTAACTTATCAGCTTCTAAAGGAGTAGGTTTTGATGCCATGTACTTCTCAAACTTAGGAGGTAATTTCTTATAACCTGGGGAACTATTACTAAGATTCTTTTCTTATAACCTGGGGAACTATCAGCTTATTAGGATTCTTAGTAATTTTACCATAGTTTGAAAAAATTAATTCATAATCATCATCACTTTCATTGTCAAGACTTGATCCTCTTAAAGCAACAGCCCTATGTTTGCTAGGTTGTGAGGCAAGCTCCATCTCAATTTCTCTAAGAGTATTCATCAAGACTTGAAACTGTAGATTAGCAAGGTTCCTAGATTCACTCATTGCAATTTTCTTGAGAGAAAATTTAGATGACAGTGTTCTCATAGCTTTATAAACCATTTCTTGATTAGTTATAGCAAAACCTAGATTTTCACATTGGTTAGCAATATCAAGAATTTTCTCAAAACAACTGTCAACACTTTCATCTTCACCCATCTCAATTTTTTTCAAATTGTAGAAGCAGTTGTCTATATTTAGAATCTTTAACAGCAGAATCTCCTTCACAATGTAATTCAAGTATATCCCAAGCATATTTGGCTTTTGTACAATTCTGGATTAACTTGGACATGTGATGATTAACCCAACTAAAGATAGCATTAAGAGCCTTTTCATTAGAGTTATAGAGACTTACCTTTGTTGTTGTCCAATCTGCTTCTGGTTTTGGTACTAGATTACCTTCACCATCTCTTCGTAATGTTGGAAGAGAGTATCCATTGATCACGGATTGCCAGGCCTGAATATCAATAGCTTTGATGTGAGACCTCATCCTGATCTTCCAATATGCATAATTGGAGCCATCCAAAACTGGAATCATGTTGGTATTAGGATTGACATTGTCCATTGTGTTGTATAACCTCCAAACCACCAGTGTAATCGGTGTTTGGCTCTGACGCCAATTGAAATTGTCGGATCGTGGATTGACACAACAACCTTGAGAGTTAAGCTGGAATTGCCTTAACTCTATTGTGATCTTCTTGAGTAAAATAATGTGCAGCGGAATTTAAAAGCAAGAAGATATAATTTTAAGAAGTTTTTAATATTATTAAAAACTTCCGAGCCTTAGGCCAAATAACCATAAAGGTTTTAACAAAGATGTTCCTCACAACAATTCACTCACGCTCTTTGTTGATCGGACTCAACGAAGCAGACAAGTAAGAACTACTTAACTTCTATGAACTATATCTAAATAGTTGATACAAAAACTTCGCAAAAGCAAGACGAAGACAATACAAAGTATGATTAATCTCTCGGATTGTTTTGCACGATTGTCTTGTCTTCATCTTGATGAACTTCACATCTTTTATAGATTTCTTGAATCTTGCATGCCAAGATGTGTTGTTCACAGCTTTGATAACTCTTGTTGTTTCCTTGTTGGATTTTGCCTTCTTTGTGAACTTCATATCTTTCTTGAATATATGTATCCTTTATTATCGATCTAACAAGGTAACACATCTTCTTCAAATCGGAGAAACCTGGAAAGAATCAAAGTTGCAGAGAATCCAATTTGTTTCCTTCTTTTCAAAGCGTGTTGAGTTGACTTATTCAACATAGCTTGAATTATGGAAACTTTAAGTAAGGAATCATCCATAGCTCTTCCTTATGATTAAGATACTTTCCTGGACATAAACATAAACAACCAAAATCGTGGAACTTGATTAATAAGTGAATAAAGGCAAAACATAAATTTGGCAACTAAAGAACAGTTTTCGTACAAGCTCTCGGGTTTCAATGTTATCATCAATGTTGTCCAACATCGTATAACATTGATTCCAGAGAACCTTGCACTTTCAGGATCTAGCGCTGAGTCTCGACCGGCAACCCTTGCCCGTGGTAACCTGTAGCGGATCTGCTTCTCCAGATAAGTTTACAAGATTCTTGGACCGGGGGGAATTGGTTACCCTCGGGATATCACCGCCTCCTCCATTTCCGGCCCCATATCCCTCGTCTAAGGATGACGAAGATGACACTGAGGCCTGATTGTCTTGGCTTTAGTTTTTATTTTTATGAACACTTTCACACTTCATTCAGCGTTGTGTCGCCTTGTTTTTTATGGATGATATATTTTCTTATGCTTTCATCATTTAGACTTATTCCTTTTGTTCCTCAAACGTTTGTGAGTGGTGATGCAATATCGTCTGAGGCCCATAGAGTCAGGAGAATTCAGGGATATTATCACTGATTATTGTTCGGAATGCCTATCTCGAGTTTGAGAAAAATGAAGCAATATTACTTTATTAAGGGTCTAGAGTGAATTGCAAGGGGGTCGTGTCGAGATAGATGTTTCTTCTACAGGGAGTGATTTTTTAGTACTTTGCTAAGTACAATGGTGTGTGTAGTGAAGTTTGCGAGAATGAACTTGTCCATTTGATGCTGAATGAGGTGTTATTTATAGTGTTGGTCTTGAGGTCTTTGTCCAATGGGAGTCGGTCTTCCCTCTTAATTCCGGGTGGTGGCGATGGCCAATGCTTTAGAGAGTCTTCTGCGCCAATGAGGGTCATTTGTTACGAGGTGCCCAATAGCATGAGTTTTACTAACGATTTTCTGAGCCAATGAGGGTGAGTCAATCCTACACCAATTGTTGATCTGGACCCGTTAAAATTCGTCGTCTTCTGCCTCAATGGTAGTCTTGGACAAATGAGGCATGATCTATCGTTATGATAAGGGGTGGTTGGGAACTGCCTTTAACATGGGTAGTTGACATTTCCTTTGAGTTGGTTCGTGCCATCGTGGTGCTTGTTTCCGATTCAAAGGCAACAAAACCCTCCGAGTTGTATTTATACCCCCGTGTTCAGATAGGGGTCTTCGAGTCGTGCTTCATTCGAACAGTCGTGAGATCTTCCAAGTCACATGTGTCTCTGATCTGTTATATTGAGACTGTGGATAAGAGGTCTTCTTTCTTCAACCCTTCCTTACATTCACTCATTCCATTATTGTTTTGTTATTGTCATCCTTTCTCAAAGATATTTTGGCTAAGTGTTGCACGCTACCACATGGGGTCCCTTATTGTGGGTCCCATGAGATCTGGGTGGTGGAGTTAGCTCATTGGTGGGTCGTCGTATGGACCTGAAGGGGGGTTCTCATGAGTTTCCTTGGGGTACCCCGAAACATGAGTGACTCTGGGCTGTTAGGTGAAATATGCTCGGGTCTTTTTATCCAGACCGAACAACCTTATTGGGGCGTTAGTTGGTCATGACATGGGGGTACCTTTTCCCTAGTATCCAGACCGTGCATCCTTATTTAGGGGTTAGTTGGTCGTGACCTGGGGGTACCTTTTCCCTATCCCTTGGTCGTTTTGTGGGGTACCCTTTTTTCCTATTTCCGAGGGCGTGGCGGATTATGCATCATCAGTGAAGATAATTTTTCTATCGCATCTCAGTATGTTATCCTCGTGGGCTAGGTATTCAACACATTTTTCTTTATTTGGGTGATGCGTGCTCTTGTGTGCTAGCATTTTTTTTCCTTGGGTTTGCCGTAATTGGTGCTCTTCCCACCAAATTGCATGTATTGTCTTTTTTTTTTTTTTTTGCTTTGTGCGGGTGAAGGCTCTGTTAATGCCTAGAGATTCTCAGGTATGCACTTGCCTTGTGTTGGTAAAGTGTCCCTCTTTTGTTTTCCGAGGTTTTGGGTTTGCACTTGCCTTATTTTGGCGAAGTGTCCATCTCTATTGTTTTCCGAGATTTCGGGTTTGCACTTGCCTCGTCTTGGCAAAGTGTCCATCTCCATTGTTCTTCGGGATTTTAGGTTTGTACTTGCCTCATTTCAGTGAAGTGTCCATCCCTTTTGTTTTTTGATATCTTAGGTTTGCACTTGCCTTACTTTGGCGAAGTATCCATCTCTTGGAGGCAATCAGCTTATCGGCCCGGGTTGAGTTTCTATTTTCTGGTACCTATCTTGCCACCCTCATTGGGGATAGCAACAACATATGAATATATATTCATAAAATAGTCTGGGCTAAAGTAGCCCATTTAGTGACCGCGCTGGTCTTAATGTCCCGAACCCTTTCTCCGTGTACCTGCTAGGATACTCTTTAGAGTATCATAGAAGTTAACGAGAAATATATATCATTCAACAGATAACACAATGCAACTAAGGTTTAGGTAGCCCTTATGGTGACCGCTTGGATCCCGGGTCGTCCCGTCTCGTATGTAACTTATGTGGCAATGGCAATGGCAGCTTAAGCATCAACAAAGATAGATATGTAAAAATAGATAGGGTTGGGCCTAGCGCATGGCCAGGTTGCCTACGTTTCCCAAGGAGTTCCCTACTCAAGCCGCCGTAGTTTCTATTTTAAGTTTTTACATACCAGCCCCTAAAGAACGAGGCAATTTAGGGGGCGAATAAATATTGTTCGAATGTACTTAAAATAAATTAACTAGCAGAAATAGTAAAGAGAGGGCTAGTCAATCCCTTCCATCTCCATGAGTCCCAATGTGGCCAGTGACTCCTCTTCTTCACGAGGCGGCAGCTTGAGCGATGCGATATAACAGAGCCATCCCTAAATGTGATCACCAATTACCTCACTCGTTCCTCTCGTGGTCGAACCATCTAGTGGTGAGTTGAGAGCGATGCTTGGAAAGTGTAGAGCGCTAGTCTCCCCAAGATTGTATTGTAAGGGAACGGCAAGTCAACGATCATGTAGTCTGCGAGCATGGTCTTCCTCAGTGGTGAAGTCCCGAGTGAGGTGGGAAGAGAGACTATTCTGCACGGGACCACCTCTATTCTGCCGAAACTGGTTAGTGGGGTCTTTACCGTCTCTACCTTGCCATCGCCTAGCGCCATTTGCTTCCAAGTTGAGGAAAAAAGAACGTTGATTGAGCTTCCATTATCTATTAGAATTTTCATTACACCAAAGTTAGCAATATCGACCGTAACTACTAAGGGGCAATCCAACTTACCGGCGTGAATTTCTTGAGGACTCAGTTTTAACAAGTCTTCTCTCGAGAAGGTGATCTCTTTTGAACCATCTCCTCAATCCTGAGTAGGTCCACAAATCCTACATAGCGATCCGCTTTGATCTCTCTCGTTACCCTCTTTCATCCTTTTACCGAGGTCGGCACCGACCGGACCTCCCGAGATCATGTGTATGATGCTCTTTCTGTGTTGGTTGTCCATTAGTTGCGGATAGTCCACGATCTGAGGTTTGTCCATTATCTTATGTTTGTCCTTTGGGGGAGACCGAGACCTATCTCGATTAGCTTTGTCCTCTACATCCTTCAAGCTCTGACGTACTCAACCAGTTTCCCCTCCTTGATTAACCGCTCTATTTCATCTTTCAAGTCTTTGGTCCTCTCCGTATTGTGTCCATTCTGCTTGTGGTATTTGCATTAGCGGGTTGAAAGCCTTATCGCGGGGGAGTCTTTCATTTTCCAGGGCTCATTCAGCCATATTTTCTTCTTCGTTGCCCCATAAACTGGCATGATATTCGTATTGAGGGGAGTGTATCTTCTAGGCAAAGAGTTCATGTGCCAATCATTTCTGATCTTGTTATATCCTCGGTCCTTTTTCCCTGGCCCTAGGAGCGCTGATCGATGGCCTTTGCTACCATCATTTACTCAAAGTGCACAACCTGATATGCTAGCTTGTTGATTTCTTTGATCGTTCTCGGTTTTGCCTTTAGCTGGTCCGGTGAAAAGGCTGCATTTTTTGGTCGCGTGTAGTTTAACAATATATATAATATATAGAATAAGGTCGGTTAAAAGTGTGGTACAACGATTCTATCACTAAACTAGCCTACTTGAACTATGCTAGTGTCGAGTAGGCTTGGTCTGGAACACCTAGAACTAATGTTAGATGCAAGGGCAGATGTCGAAAGTATGTTGGAGATGACGTCAGAGGTAAGGCTAAGCAAAAAAAATTGAATCGATCGAATCGGGGGAAAATTGATCGAATGATCCGATTCGAAAATCGAATCGAATATTTGATCTGACTTTTGATTTTTTCCTTAGGATCGAACCTCCATTTGATTTGATCCTCGATTTTAGAGGTTAAGAATCGGATCGAATCGAATACTCATCTTATTTTTTAAAAATAAATAAATATATAATGGTATATATATATATATAATATTATATATTTATATATAATGCTAATAAAATGCTATTAATTAACTTAATATATTAAAAAATGTAATACTTAACATCTTCTTTGAAAAAAATGAGGCCACGTTTTCGTTTCCTTGGTCGTTTCCTTGGTCGTGACTCGTGCGTATCGGCCCTATTATGACTTGAAGTTTAACTACTAAGAGTTATAATACTTTTGTATCTAGTATATATGTACAATCTTGAATTGTAACATATTAATTACTTGCACTAACTATGACTTGTCTTCCTTTTGGGATTTCTATTTGAACATTGGGTTAGTATTTTGTAAGGAGAAATCCACTAATGCATGTTAATTTGTTTTAATTGTCATTGTATTCATGTTTATTTAAGTTTTCTTTAATTTCAGATGCAAAATAATCAATCATGTATGTTTGTTCAATTGATATTAAAATAAATAAGAAAAAGGAAAAAAGAATCGAAATCGAATCGGATCGGATCGAAATCGAATGATTTTGGATCGAATCGGATCGTTTTATATTGATTTATTTTGATCCTCATTTCTCCAAGATCGAAATCGACTACCAGCCTTGATTCGATCCGATTCGATCCAAAAGCACAGCCCTAGTCGGAGGTTATGTTGGGGGTGACATCGATAATCTTCTATGTCGAGAGTGATCTCCTGGTGACGTCGAATGTAACGTCGGGTACTAAGTCGATGGTATATATCGAAGAAATATATCGGGTATTATGTCGAGCTCTATATCGAGTATGCTCGATATAGATGCACAGTAATTGCGGATAATTAAAGCTTACCTTGATTACCAGAATGGGGGTATTTGTAGGCATCGGGATGCAGAGACCACTCACGTGATAAACACGTGAGATCTACTATATCGAAGGCCACATTCGATATATATGTCGGGTATGATCTCTGACATAGGTAAAAACATGGGCATGGCCCATGGCCGGCCCAATATTGGAAATACCCATATCATGTAGTCCCCCAATTTGGGAATTATTATTTGAAGGTAATAATATTTGCAAATTAAATGTAGTTTTGAGTCGTATTACTAGTTCGGACAAAGGAGCTCACAGATGAGGATTTTACTAAAAATGTTGGTCGCCCTACATTATAATTTGCATGTTCGAGTGATTCTTATTCGAACTTATAGTGATTATGTTCGTATTGTGATCAAAAGAGCACCATAATGGGAAGGTAGAATGTTCTTCTAAGTTTGATATCGAATTATTTTCGATATGTATGTCGAATTTGACATTCGATATGGTGGATATTTAATTCATATACGTCATTTTGTGCCTACAAATAGTAGCTTGTTTGAAGAGAAAAGTGTTCATTTTGTCTTCTAGTGCATCAAGTCTTTCTTTCAAACAGGTATATAGGGGATACCCGACAGAGATTTCGATATTTTTCACCGATAAAATACTCTATACAGTATTCGATACTTTGTTCGATACGATTTTCTATATATTGTTCGATATGACATTCGATATGTCTTTCGATTTGGATTCGTACTTTAGTTATTGTTCTTGCAGATTACAAAACGTCTTGCTTGCCTGTTACCGTATCTTTAAAGACATGTCTGGAATTCGCGCCCGTATGCAGAAAGTTTTGGATCGTCGGGCGGCGGAGGCTGATGCATTAGCAGCGAGGGAAAAAAGAGCCTCGTCTGCTTCTGGTGTGGGAATTGGTGTCCTAGATGGTATGGTTGTTCCTTCGGTAATAGTGGAACAGGCTATGCCAATAATTGCAGCCTCCGTGGCCAGTGGTGTTCAATCTCATGTAGGGAGTGTTAACGTCGTGGAGGAAGTTGCTCCTATTACTGCGGGAGCTGGTAGTGAGAAGGTCTTTGACATTGTCGGGGGTTTAACCGAAGCGGATGCGTTGCTCAAGGCAGTACCTATTGCCAAAGATGTTGTTGTATCTTTCAAGGTTCGGCCTCCATCGATGCAGCAGACTGAAATCCATCCCCCCACTGTGGGGGAAAGTGTTCTACCCACAACTGCAGTTGGTCCTCCTGTGGAGAGTAATCATGTATCTATAAGAGATGCGGCCGGAGCTATGCCAGTCACTACAGCTGATGAGGCAGAACTGGGGGGCTCGTTTAAGGTCCCTATATCACTTGATGAAGATACTCCTGATTAGGTCGCTAGTCTGGCTAAAGTAAAGGGTCCTGCTATAAACGTTGCTTCCCAGATGCCTTCTTCTCAAGGCTTTGGGGGTTACCCTGCTAAAAGACCGTCTGCCCCGCTCGCCCCACAGTCCTCTCAATCTGGCCAAAAGAGGACTCGAGAAGAGGGCTTCTAATTTCTATGTCCCACTATCGAGCAAGGGCGAGCGAGGCGTGGGCCTAGTGCCCAAAGTAAAAGGGTGTAATTCCAGGAGGCTGACACGGGCCTTCCCTCCGCCGGCAAGGGTCCCTATTTAGACTGAAATGGAGCTGGTGCAGAATGTGCATTGCAATATGCACTTCTACTAGACGTGAGTTGTTGAGGTCTTGCAGTGTTTCTTATATTTTTCGCGAGTGCTTTGTATTTATAGTCAGTGTTTCTGCAGCTCGGGAAAATGCTGGTGATCTCTATGAAGACTTTCAGCCAATCTGAGGGCGATAAGGATGCTATTATCGCTCAACTCGTGGCTGGCATTGAGAAAATGGTTGATTTCAACCTGATGGCCATAGATAAGCTTCAAGCTGAGAAGGAAGAAGCCATGCGTAAGTGTCGAACGCTGAAGGATGAGTATGATGACCTATGTGATGATGCTGAAACACTCTAGTTAGGGTCTTGGTGCTCTTAAGAACCGGGATCAACGTCGAGCGGCTGAACACGTGCTTCAGAAGGTGCAAGTAGAAAACAAGTGTCTACAGGCTGATCTAGCAAAGGCTCAGCTTAATCTGCAGAATGTTGTATGTGTGCATTCGTTTACTACATATTTTCTTAGCATAAGTCGTATTTAGTGATAATTCACATTTTATTGATGTAGGATGAATCTCCCGAAATTATGTTGCGAGTCGCTAAGAAGTTTCTCGGAAGTGGGACCTATCAGAAGCCCTTGGCAGAGCGTGCTATCCTGGAGCGAAAAGGGGCCTTCCATGCGTTGATAGGGCAGGTAACTGCCAAGAAGGAATTCAAGGAAGGGTTCAAGTTCATGGAACTCGATGCCATATGTGGTCCAGATGGTCTGCCCCTTGAGGACCCTGAGTCTATGGACGCTGCTTCTGAGCAGCCCGACCCGTTTTCTTCCCTATTGAAGGAAAAGGGTCCTGCCTAAGCTAAGTCGCATGGTTTCTTATTGGTGTTGCATCACCTTGTCGTTCATTTGGTTGTGTCATAATTGTATGAATAATGCTACTTTTAGCCTTTTGGACTTATTTCATTATGTTTCTCGTTCGAGTGTTTTTACTATTGTTTTCCTCCATGTTTCCATGAGTATGGTTCGTTAAATCGATACACTCTTTGTTCGTTCGATCCCATGTGTAGGTTACTACATTCTGTCGGTGTCTTTTTTTCTTATCACGGCGGATAAGGGAGTTATGTCGCAAAAAATGTAGATAGTTGCGCATGTCAGTGTGCTCTCCGGCCTATTGTGGAAAATATATGGGAGTTATGATCCTGTAGAATTTGTAGGTTCGTCCACTTCCTGTCGGCTTTTCTCCTCTCTATCCTGATAAATAGGGGAGTTATTCCCCGGGAATTGTAGATGTTCGCCCCCTCTGGATGCTCTCCTACCTTTGTAGGGTTCTCTCATTTAGTCGCAGTGGATAGGAGAGTTACACTGTAGAGATTTGTAGGACTCGCGCCTTTTGGTTGCTCTTCAGCCTATCGTGGTGGATAGAGGAGTTATGACCATGTAGGTGTGTTGTTTCCATCCCGGGTGCTCTCCTTCCCATCATTGTGGATAGGGGAGTTATGCCCCAGGATTTGTAGATGTTCGCCCCTTTCGGGTGCTCTCCTGCTTATCGCGGAGGATAAGGGAGTTATAACCCCTAGGATTTCTAGATTCTGCACCACTCATCGGTGGGCGATATTCCGAAGGATTTGTAGATTCTTTGCCACTCATCGGTGGTCGATATCCCGTAGGATTTGTAGATTTAGCGCCACTCATATAGGCGATATCCAGTAGGATTTGTAGATTCTTCGCAACTTATCGGTGGTTGATATCCCAAAGGATTTGTAGAGTTTTCATCACTGATCGGTGGTCGACATCTTGTAGGATTTGTAGATTTTTTGCCACTCATTGGTGGTCGATATCCCGTAGGATTTGTAGAGTTCCTTTCCTATTGTTTGGACAAGATAACACAACAGGTATCGGAAAATATTGGTTGAGCAAAGTATGGGAAATGAATTCCAGTCTATGCATTTTATCCTGAAAGGTGTGACTTGTGTTCTCCCATGCCCTTGATAGGGAATGTCATTGTATCTGCTCTAGATAAGGAACAGTTATATTTGCAAACAAATATGACAACCTTGCCGATTGAGTATAGGATATCCTATGAGGGATATCTCAAAATCTGTGTGCCTTTTGGGCATGCTTCTTTGGGACTCCCTATTGAGGTGCGTAATTTGTCATATCCCGTAGGATATTTCCTGCAATGAGTTACCAATACTTGAATGCAGTTATATCAGTTTGAATGATAAGAGATAACGATAGATAACGGTCCAGGGCTAGGTAAATCCTAACCCTCCTACGTATCATGTGTATGAGAATCAGGCAGGCGTAGTTCCCCCTATATTAGTTACAGTCCAGTCGAACGATGGGGCAATTTAGAGAATAGAAATTGTTCAAAAGGAGAGAACGCAATTATTCTAGAAAATAGGAAAAATAGTAAATAAACTGAAGGTCGAGGCCCCTAGTTGATGTGAGATGATTACTCCATATCTGGCATATTCTTTCTCGGCTGCTTCCACCTCTTGTATCTCCCTGATCCTAGTAAGTCTTAGTGAGGCCACATAGCACATCTACCCCCTTCTTCTAGTCTCCTATGATTTCACCGATCCCGTCCTCGGTGGGGAATTTCATTTTTTGGTGGTAGGTTGATACCACGGCTCTCATTTTAATGAGGGCAGGACGCCCAATAATGGAATTATAGGGGAAGAAGAGGTAGACCATGGTGCATTTGATCGCTATTGTCCTTCTGCATGGTTCCTCCCCAAATGATGTGGGCAATGTGATTTGGCCCCCAGGAATTACTTCTCCTCCTTCAAAGCCAGTTAACGGGGTTGAAATCGTCTCCATAAAGTTCTGGGGCAATACCATTTTCTCTAGGACGTGTGCAAAGATAATATTGGAGGAGCTACAATTATCGATGAGGGCTTTTCCTACCTGATACGCAGCTACATCAATTGTAACAACAAGTGGGCAATCGGGTTTACCTGCCATCAGTGCATGCGGAGTGAGCTGCTCCAGGTCCCTTTTTGTGAATGAAGTCTCCTGGTCTAAGAAATCCTCCTTCATAACTGAGGTAGTATAACCTATATAAGTCCCAACCTGCATCCAGCGAGTTATTCTCTCGCGTCCTCGAGCTGAATCGGCACATATCGGTCCTCCGTTGATCACATTGATCAGTCCTCAAATTAGGGCATTGACAATGGCCCTTCCATGCTCGGCTGGAGCTTCAAATGCCTTTTGTTTATCTCTCATGAGGGAACGGGAGCGTTCCCTAGCGGGATTCGTTGTCCCTTTGGCGATCATTCTTTGAGTTTCTCATAAACTCCACTAGCTTGCCCTCCTTGATGAGCCTCTCAATCTCCTTCTTTAAATCGGTACACTCTTCTGTTTCGTGCCTCATTTGGTGGTGATATTCACATTACTTCCCTAAAAAATTCATTTCTTTGCTCTCCCTCAGCTTCCTAGGCTCATTGTGCCACCTGTTTTTTCTGCGCAACGGCAAATACTTCAGATATTCCTCTACTCAGTGGGGTATATCTTCTTGGGGACCTATCCATGTATTGCTCCTTTCCTGGAGGCCTGATTTAATTGGGACTCTGCTCAGTTGCCATCATGTTGTCCTCATAAATGATGTCATGTGCAAGCGTGTTGATATGATCTATCATGGGCGATTTAAGCTTGATCAGCTGGCAGGTAAACCTCTTATGCATCATAGCATTAAATAAGATGATGACAACATGATCCATTCTCGGTTCATCCACCTTGAGCAGTTCATCTTTAAACCTCTTAATGAAGTCCACAGACTCTCTTTATCTCTCTGTTGCATAGCATTCAGATGATGCATACTAGTCATCATCCTTTTCTGGCTGGAAAA
This sequence comes from Linaria vulgaris, assembly GCA_948329865.1. Taxonomy (NCBI): domain Eukaryota; kingdom Viridiplantae; phylum Streptophyta; class Magnoliopsida; order Lamiales; family Plantaginaceae; genus Linaria; species Linaria vulgaris. The sequence continues at coordinate 51,885,158 of OX415249.1, read as the reverse complement.
TTGGCTCTCAAGATTCTGCCTCATCTGCTCGTAGCTTGTTATTGACCCAATCTCCAACCTTGTATATCAATCCAAAGTCGCTCCAGTCAGAGTTGTTGCCAAATTCTTTGCCTTGATGTTGCGTGAAAACCTGTTTAAGTACAAGTTATTGTCGTCAGTTGGATCACTCTTCTCGTCGTATGCTTTAATGGAATGAATCTTATCTCCCTTCTCTAGCACTTTCGACTCTATCTCGTCTAAAAATGGGGTTAAATTGTGGGCTTTTTCCAAAGCTATTCTTAGCCCCACTTCTGCCTTTTCGCGGTCCAATTGTTCCATCCTCCCAGCAATGTTCTTTCTGTCCATCACTGGGTCACACCTCTCAACCCTGCGGGTTCTCGTTCGGTGTAGATCTCTTTTGGAATCTCATATGTCCTCGTGTTCATCAGCTTAGCTATATGCCCCGATTTGGGCCACCTAGTCCTGGACTCATGTGGTCGCGGTGGCGCATCATCCACTCCTCTATTTTTCAGGCGCGGTAACAGTGTTTCCAAGGCCGCATTCAATGTTGTCTGGACAGTAGAATTAATTTGCACCATGAACTCTGGTGCCAAAACTGCAGTCATTGCGGGCGCAGAAGTTGGCTCCCTCGGTGCTTGGGGATGCTCGGGTTCATTCTGGTCCATCATTCGTTATGGGACTGGAATAGGTGGCGGGGGCGCACTTTCTGCCACCAAATTGTCAACCACTGGCCTAATAGACTGTGAACGGGTCATCCTTTGTTGCATCTAGACGTCCTCATTCGGGAACTTGGTGTTCCCACAGACGGCGCCACTAGTTTAACAATAGATCATATATATAGAATAAGGTCGGTTACAAGTGCGGTACAACGAGTCTATCACTAAACTATACCTACTTGAACTATGCTAGTATCGATTAGGCTTGGTCTGGAACACCTCGAACTGGCGTTAGATACAAGGGCGGATGTCGAAAGTATGTCGGAGATGACGTCGAAGGTTATGTCGGGGGTGACATAGGGAATCTTCTATGTCGAGAGTGATCTCTTACTAACGTCGAAGGTAACGTCGGGTAGTAAGTCAGTGGCATATATCAAAGATATATATCGGGTATTATATCGAGCTCTATATCGAGTATGTTCGATATAGATGTACAGTAATTGCGGATAATTAAAGCTTACCTTGATTACCAGAATGCGGGTATTTATAGGTTGTGGGATACGGAGACCACTCACGTGATAAACACGTGTGTTGTACTATATCGAAGGTCGCATTCGATATATATGCCGGGTATGATTCCCGACATAGGTAAAAACATGGGCATGGCCCATGGATGGCCCAATACGGGAAATACCCATATCAGCGTAGAAAGTGATGTTCATGACCATCTCACCCTTCGGGTCATCTATCTTTAACAGCTCTGAGTTGAACCTCCTGATAAAATCTTTCAACGACTCATTATCCCATTGCTTAATCGAGTACAAGTGAGAATGATCCATCATTGTCTTCTTTTGGCTCGAGAACTTCTTTTTCAACTCATCGTAACTTGTTATTGTCCCCGCGGGGATTCTTGCAAACCAATCCAATGCCACTCCAGTCATTGTGGTGGCGAATATGCACGCTTTCACATTGTCACTAAAGCCATGCAACAAAAGTAGCTCATCCAGGTAGAAGATATGCTCTTGTGGATCTTGCTTTTCGTATGTCTTCAACTACGGTATTTTTTTATCGTGTCCTAACACCTCAACCTCTATCTCGGCACTAAAGGATGTACTCTTGCGTGTCCTTCCCAACAGTGCCATCATATTCTTGACCTCTTTCCTTTCTTTGTTCAGTCTTTCCAATCTTCTCGTGATCTCAGCTCGCTCTGCCCTAAAGTCATTGCCTCGACTGACCTCACGTTCAGCCGCGTCGTGGTGCCTTCTAGATTGCACCTCGACCGACTATAGCCTTGCTCTTTGATCATCCATATGTGGCCTATCTCTGGCTTGAACAGCGGGGCATCTTGTAGGTGATCCCTATTCTCATAAAACCCCTCTCTGGCCTTCGACCGGTGGTGGCACTTGGGATTGTAAAGAGGGCAATGTCGTGGTCACCACCGTGTGAATCATGACCATGATCTCGTCCCTGAAAGTTATCGGTAATCCAATAGTGGCGGTCGCCGCTGCTTCCATGTTTGGCGTCGGTCGATACTCTGTCTCTGGCCTCGATTGATCATGTTGGATAGGTGGAGGCATCCTTTCCGTTGGAGGTGAAGGCGTTGGTTCGACTCTCCTATTAGTGGGGCTTATGCGGGGTAGGCCGACCCAGTTCATTTATGGGCCACCTAAAATACCCCCACCACACTATACATTCTAAACTTCCTTAAAAATTGCATCTCTTAAAAAGTGTCCACCTGGCGTAGTATATTTAGGATATGATATGTGTGCTTATCCCCCATCTAATTCGTGGCTTGTTACCCCCGTGACATGACCTATATCTCAGAATAATTTTTGTGAAGTGGACCCTATATAGAGCGTAAAACACGATAATAATTTAAAGATAGAAAAGTAAATGACTGAAAGAGTTTACGTGGAAAACCCAAATTACTTTAGAAGAAAAACCACGGAAAATGTAGAAGAATGTCACTATGAGTGTATAATAGGAATTACAACTCTCCAATTTTTACCGTAGTAAAGCCAGATAAACTCTCTATTTTTATCTCGCATTAACGCACACTACCAACGCTCTTTATATATTAATTATTGCTTAATTATATCATAAAATGAATTGTATATGTTTTGGGATGATTTGAAATGCACAACATATGAGGTTATTTATAGGAATTGGAAAGGGGGCAAGATCATGTCACAACCGTGTCCTTCGTCATTCTTCTAAATCATTTCTCACCTCCCAAGTTCTTCTTACTTGATCAATAAGTTACATGAATGATTTGGATTCATGAACATGCAAGGTCAACTTGCCTTATCTCCAACCAAGCACCATATGCTTCTGTCAACATTCTCCCACTTCAAGTTTTGATTAGAACTAATCAGATCTTTATACCATTCAATCTATCTTGTCCTTTCATGTTGCTTACATTTCCACCAGACCACACGAGGACCGACACATAATAAACTTATCAACATTAACACTCTTCGTCATGAAATCATTTATGTTATCTTTAGTGGGAATCTTTTGCACATCCATCGTACCCTCTTCGACTTTCTCACAAACCAAGTGATATTGCACCCTGAATATGCTTTTTCTTGGAATGAAACATTGGACTCCTTGCTAGATGCAACGCACTCTGACTGTCACATAATAGACAAATTCTCTCTAGTTTGTGCCCTAGTTCTTTTAGAACCATTTTCAACTAAATTGCTTCTTTACTAGCTTGTGTAGTTTCCACGTACTCAGCCTCCGTTGTTGATGTCGCAATAATTGATTTTAACTTTAAAACCCAGCTTATTGCCCCTCCAGCTAGAGTAAACACATATCTTGTCGTGGACTTGCTTTTATCAAGACCATCTGCATAATCAAAATCAACATAGCCCCTGACTGTAAAACTCGATCCTTCGTAACATAATGCAACATCTGAGGTTCCCTGAATATATCTCAGAACTCTATTCGTTGTAATCAAATGCTCTCTACTAGGATCCTCCACGTATCGACTAACCACTCACATTGCATGTGAACACATCATAGCAAACATTAAACTTCCCACTGCTGATGCATACGGTACTCAAGACATCTCACTCCTCTCTTCTTCACTAGTTGGACACATACTTCAGGATAACTTGAAATTAACATGAAGTGAGGTAGAGATTAGCTTATAATTTTGCACATTGAACCACCGCAAATCTTCAACAGAAATTTTCTTTAAGAACGCCAAATCTTCTTGTTATTTCTGTCTCGGTGGATTTGCATCCCTAGAATCTTGTTTTCCTAGTCCTAAGTCATTGATTTCAAATTCTCTATCAAGTTGAGCCTTCGGTTCTTGAATGCGAGCTTTGTTGAGGCATGAAACCAACATGTCATCAACATATAACAGCAAAATAACAAAGTCCTCATCAGATCTCTTGTAGTATGCGCAAGGATCTACATTGGGTCTGATGTATTCACGGCTCATTATGAGATAATAAAATATTTTGTACCAACACCTCGAAGCCTGTTTGAGACCGTACAAAGATTTGGTCAACCTGCAAACTGATTTCTCTTTTCCTTCTTCTATAAATCCTTCTGGATGGAGCATATAAATCTCTTATTCAAGATTGACATGAAGAAAAGCCTTCTTTACATCCAACTGTTCAAGATGTAAATCAAATGTAGCATACATCACCAGAACCACTCGTACACTTGTCAGTCAGACCATCAGGGGAAATATTTCATTGAAATCAATCCCCTCCTTTAAGCATATCCTTTCACCACTAATTGTGCATGATACCTCTCCACTTTGTCAGCACTGTTATGTTTGATTTTGTACACCCATTTATTGCTAATGGATTTTAATGAGCGTGATCACGTATTTATTTTCTTATGCTTTTGAATACTTCTTATTTCATATTCACTTACTTTAGTATTATCTCATGTTATCTTAGAATTCTATCAAGTCAAAACGAAACAAAACGAAGCCAAAAGATGTCAAAATTGATGTTTTTGGGCTATATAGAGTCAAGATACTATTTGGGATATTCAGGCGCTACGGCACTACAATAATCTGAAATACCGAAGATAGCGCGATTGAATGAAAACATCAGAAGACTGCAGGTAGAAATCAGAAGGAGGTGCGATCAGGGGCGCGAAGCAGGCAGGTCGGGCGTCCCAAGCACGATTGGCGCCCGATCGAGGCACAATTAGGACGAAAGTTGGGCCGACGTCAGAACCCCTAAAACGAAGCCAAAAACTATAAATAAGAGGCTACGTTCAGTAATTATGGTACAACTTTCATCCGCTATAAAACCACTTTCAGTCCGTTTTAAAACCACTTTGCGACACAGAAACCCTGAGAGTTTGACTTCAGAGAGAAAATTCCATCAAAATCTTGTTCTAGTTTAGTTGAGTTATTGTTAGAGAGAAAATAATGTGTGAGGAAGAAGATAGCAAAAGAGAGCCAAGAAGATGGTCAAGCACCAAAGTTCCTCCAGATTCGAAAAGGTTTTCTTTGTTTTCTTTACTTTGTCTATGCTATTTAACTCTTTATTGATTGTTGAACTCATGATTATGAGGAGCTAACCTACTCATTGTTTAAAGTAGGGGAGTAGCTCTGATTTATGAATATCTTTATTTGCTTTACTTAATGTGTGTTTGATGATCTTGAATATCTATATTCGCTAGTTACTTATGTTGTATGACTAACCTTTTTCTCGCTGGGATAAAACATAAGCACCCGTGTGGGGCCTCTCGGAGTGTAGAATGTTAAGGATAGTTATATGCGATTTGTGACTTGGGTGTGCGAAAGCAATTGGTATGCAACCTTTAGATCACACTAGATCAATCATAATGTTGTACGTTTTTTAAGGGAAAAAGTACGGACTATACCCATCGTTTAGCCTCTTTTACGAAACTATACCCAACCTTTGAACTTTTGCAATACTATACCCAACCTTTGAAAACCGTAACTATACTATACCTATACTAAATTTCCGGACAAAAAACGTCATTTCCAGACAAAGTGACATCATGTCTCGGCAAGTGAGGGGGGTAATATAGTCTTTTCGGTATGGCCTCTTAATATAGTCTTTCCCAGGTCAACCTTTTCTTCATCTTCAACAATATGAACAGAAGAAACCAAAATCATCTGCTGATCAAAGGACCATGAATTCAACCTCATCATTTCGAGTTTCATGATTCAACCTTTAGCTACCCTTTTTCATTCTCCTCACTAACCCGAAAAGAATTTACATTAACGATCACATAAAAAAAATAAAATAAAAAAAATAAAAAATGGCATCTTTAGCTACACATTTCACGGCCTCCCTGTTCCTCTTCCCCATCGGAATCCGCCGCCTTTTCTGCTCCGTATCTCTCTACCTCAAAAACCCATCTCTCTACAGATCAAAAACCTGGTATTTCTCCGAACCCAAGTGGCGAAACTTCGATTTATACGCCCTTCTAATAGCTCTCCCTCGTCATTTTCATCTACTGGGCTCTCTTAATTTTGATTGTTTTGAAGGAAAGTTTCGATCTTTCCTCGGTCCCCGAGAATTTCGTGTTCCTTTTTGCCGGCATTGCATTTTTGTTGTCGTATGGGCTTGTTTTGAAGGGGACTTGGGTGTTGCAAGCGGGGTTGTCTTTGTACACGGATGCGTTTAGTTTGAAAGGGTGTGCGAAGATTTCTGGGACGGTGTTTAATAAAGGGGAGGTGGACGTGACTTGTGATCTCGAGGATGATAGGTTGAGGGGTGTTGCGTTGATGAATTCGTTGTTTGTGATTCATGTTACCGTGGTGATTTTGTGTATCTTTTTGCTGTTTGGTTTGTTGAATCGGAATAGGATCTTGAGATTTGAGGAGGCGAGTGGACCTTTGCTTACGGAGATAGGATCACCGGGTATGGTGATGCATCCGCTTCCCGAATTGGAGATGGAATGAGAGGTTGGATCAAATGCATGATGGAGATTTTTGTAAGTTGCTAGTCATGGCAAACATGATTTTTTGTTTTACAACAGATAGTTGTAGTATTTTTCTTCTTATCATACATTGCAGTATAGAGAACTCTTTTGTATGACAATTTTCTCGTGAAATATAGTCTCTTTCATTTTTCTTGAATTTTGGGGAATGATGCCGGTTGGAGGTTAAGAAATTGAAATTGTTCAAAGTTTTGGATTGATTTTGCTGATGTTATCAGGAAACACGGGGAGTATTGTCTTCGATGGGGTATTATTATGATTTTTAAAATAGAGAACCTTTGTGAAGTAGTGCTACAGAAACAACACAAATAATTGGGAATAGTGACTTACCTGTTTTACCCCTCAAAATTTTGAATTTTGGCCGGTTAGTTACGGTTTTCAAAGGTTGGGTATAGTATTGCAAAAGTTCAAAGGTTGGGTATAGTTTCGTAAAAGAGGCTAAACGATGGGTATAGTCTGTACATTTTCCCTTTTTTTAACACGGTTCGGATGAGTTAATTGCGAAGCAGATTTGATATCTCTTCTAAAACAACTGACAATTGGGTTGATGCATTAACACAGAAGGTTATTAGATTTGTGGTTGGGATAGCTCCTGCCATATGTCACGGATCCATTAGACATGCAAACATCAAATTATCATCAAGCATTGTAAGTAAATATAGGTGGTTTGTCTATAAACTACTACGGTTAAGTCATTGTGAAACTCGACCTCTAAACAATATTTTCAATTATTGTTTACAACCAAAATCAATCAATCAATTAATCAATTCTACTTTAGATTAGTTTAATTAGTTCAATTGTTTTACTATTTGCTTTATTTAGTTAATTATTCAATTGTTTCCAGCATTCAAACTACAATCCTATTTTATTGTTTTCTTGCATCATAGATAGATTTTCATTGCATCCTAGAATAGTTATTCTTTGCATTTCTTAGTATAAAAGCAGTCACCACATCCTCCAAACACAAGTGAAAAGATCGTGACAACCGTTAGTGTCTTGCACTTAAGTGATTCATACATTAATCTACCACTCTCGTGGGATACGATACTTGGTTCATAACTATACTTACAATTTTATTGTTACTTGATTCGTGCACTTGTGATGAAGGGGAAACTGAGGTATAATATTTGATTGTTAACTGACATTCTTTGAGAGTTACACCACATTAGGGTTTGAGTTCCAGCCTGGTGGTCTTTTGACACATGTCGACGTATCTCCAAGACTTTAGAACTGTTTTCTCCTTAGGTTCGTGTTTCATAAGGACTGTACTGCTTAGAATCCTTCTCAACTACCACTGTCGTAGTTTCTGGATTTTTCCTTACGCCACTATCATTTCGCTTCTAATATTCCGTGAAGATAACACTCCTACTTACAACGATCTTGTGGGAAGTGGGATTCCACAAGAGACACCCCTTGACTCATGCAGCATACCTTAAGAACAAACACTTCCTGGAATTTTGGTCCACCTTTGTTTTCTCTTGAGTATGAACATAACATAAGCAGGACTACAAAATACATGGAGATTAGAAGAAGCAACTAGTTTACTTGTCCGTGCCTCCATTGGTGTTTTCAACTCCAATGTTATTGACGGTTCACCATATAACAGGCGGTATTGAATGCTTCTGCCCAAAACAACCTTTCTAAGTCTACAACCTACATCATGGCCCTTGTTTTACCCTACAAGGTCATGTCCATCCGCTCTGCCACTCTATTTTGCTGCGAAGTATACGTCGTATAAATTGCCTTTAAATCCCACCCTCTTTACATAAGTCTTCAAATATCTTGCTAGTATATCTTCTTTATAATCAGATCTCAGACACTTGATCTTTTTCTCATATTTAAGTTCCATCAGCGCTTTGTACGTCTTGAACACCGAGAGCACATATGTCTTACTCTTGATCATGTACACCCAACATCTCCTGGAATAATCATTAAAGACACAAAATACTTTGCACCTCTCAGGGATAGTACTGTGCTTGCCACACGTCAGGGTGAACTAATTCTAGAATGACTTTACTTATCAAATTTGAACTGCTAAACTTTATACGATGTTGCTTGCCAACAACAAAATGCTTATAAAAAGATAAAGATACCTTTGTGAGGCCCTAAAGTAGTTTCTTTTCTACAAGAAACTTTATACCTTATTCAACATATGCTCGAGTCGTCGATGCTAATCATTGATGATTTCTCAGTCGACTCAGATGAAGTCACTAATGTTTCTCCCACTTGCAAAGTTTTCCCTTGTAGCATGTATAAATCTCCGGCAATTTTGTCTCCCCTTCATCAGTACAAGTGCCCCTTATAATCGTCATGATATGGCTCTACGACTTAATCTTACAGCCAAAATTAACCAGTTATCCAAAAGACAACAAATTCTTGTGTAATTCCTCCACGTGTCAGACATCTTAAATGGTTCGAATAGTCTCGTCTGGCATATCTAACTTGACAGCACCGATGTCGGTAACTTTCAAGGTATAATCATCATAACTTACACAGGTCCTCTAGAGATTCGTGTATACTCGTGAAATAACCCCCTATGGGGAGTCCTATGAAAACTGGCTCCTAAATTAATAAAATGTACATCATCGAAGCCATGCATACCTCGAATAGTTGTTGATGCTTCACAACATAACACATCACCGTTATATGAAGTGCTAGCAACGTTTTCCTGAGGATCATAACTCTTTTTGTTGGCATCTATAAGACCTCAACAATCCTTCTTTTAGTGACCTTTCATACCACAGTTCTAGCAACTACATGTGTTCCTTAGTTTTCATCTCCCATGTGTTTTACTCCCACTTGCACCGAGCTCCGCCGATCTCCGTCTTGTCACCAACAATGCACCTGTTTATTGCGAACTTGGCTACATGTCTTCTCTGTTCTTGTATCGACTCTCTTCTTCCAGGATAGCGGCTGCAACCTCGTCGAAGACCAAATAATCCGTGAGGATATTATTTATTAAGTTGATGACAAGTTGGTCATACGAACTAGGCAGACTTTGCAATAAAATTTCAGCACGTTCAACCACCTCTATTTTGTGGCTCAACGACGTCGATTGAGAAAATATAATATTTAAGACATTGAGGTGCTCATTTACCGAAATAGATTATGCCATCCTCAGTGTGTAAAATTTTCCTTTAAGGAAAATCTTGTTGAGTAGGGACTTCGCCTCATACGGCTTGTTGAGATGATCCCATATCTCTTTAGTTGTCATCTTTTCCTCTACGCTAACAACACCCCATCACCTAATGCTATGTGAATATTTGTGATAGCGTTCTCGTCCAACTCATTCCATTTCGTATCATTTGCGACTTATACCGGCATGTCGTTGATTGCCGCGAGACTCCCATCTTTTCATAAGATGGCTTTAATCTTCACCTTCCACAACGAGGAGTTACTCATGTTGAATTTCTCGATCTTAAATTTTGTCGTCGTTGCTTCTATCACGTACCACCATCACTGAAAGAAAATTTAGCACGACACTGACATATATCACCGAGATCCCGGATATGAATCGAGGCTTTGATACCACTTGTTGTAAAGTGGACCCCCAAATAGAGCGTAAAACACGGCAATAATTTAAAGATAAAAAAAGTAAATGACTCACAGAGTTTACGTGGAAAACCTCAAATAACTTTATGGTGAAAAATCATGGGCAAGGTAGAAGAACTTCACTATGAGTGTAAAATAGAAATTTCAACTCTCTGACTTTTACCGTAGTAAAGTCACACAAACTCTCTATTTTTACCTCACATTAACAACACACAAACAACACTATTTATATATTAATTATTGCTTAATTATATAAGAGAATGAATTGTATGTTGTGGGATGATTTGAAATGCACAACACATGAGGTTATTTATAGAAATTGGAAAGGGGTCAAGATCGTGTCACAACTGCGTCCTTCATTATTCTTCAGAATCATTTCTCAACTCCCAACTCATTCCTACTTGATCAATAAGTTATGCGAATTATTTGGATCCATGCACATGCAATGTCAACTTGCCTTATCTCCAACTAAGCACCATATCTTCTGTCAACAATAATTAGGTCGGTGTACAAGCTTAGAGCATACCAACATTTTGAGTTATAAAGTAAACCTACATTCTATTAAGGGTAGATCTACAGCTTCCAGTCTTTAGGTAACCTACATCCTAGAATACTTAAGTCGGCATGACTCAACCTAATGCCGATAGTCTTCAGAAGGATCTACATGTTGTGGTCCTTAAGTAAGCTACATTTTGGAGTACTGCGACAATCTAAGACATGTGGCTCTGAGAAATATATCCATGTTGGATTGTGAGCTGATGCAGATGAATCTTAGGTCGACTCAAAGGACCTACACCCATGAGTCTCATGCGACCTATTTATGTTAATGAATGGAGCCAAATTGTACCAGAATTGAAGACGGGTCAACTCAAATTAATCATTCTGAATCATACCAGAATCAAACATGAATCAATTCTATTCGATCACTTACTACTATCAACAACCACACACTCAAGCCAACTTCTCATGTCGAGACAATTGAAACATGCTCGACATATCAGATTGTTTATCTTTTTTTACATATTTTCTTAGTTTTTGTCTTAAGCATCGGAGGGCCAAGGTGAGACTTACCACCAACAAGCTCTAACCAGCTACATTGAATTTCATGTAAATCACAGAAAGATATATCAAGACAGTAAAGCATCCACATTGACCAAGATTAAGGCTAAAGTGTGTATTTTGGAACCCTTAGGAAGATAGCCATCATTAGTGATGGCGCACGTGGCACATGTTGGAATTCGCCTTGTATGCAAATAACAATTGATTTTGGACTTGTGTAATATATTTTTAAAATTAAAGGACAAAATTAAAAGTGTTCCATTTGAACTATTTTTGGTAAAACCTTTCCAGAAGAAATGCTCCCTCTCTCTCTATAAGAAACGCTCTTACCTCTCTTTAGAAACTTAGCATCGGCCATGGTAGATTTAGGGTGGTTAAGAGTTCTTTCATGCCTAACCACTATGAAATATCGTATATTAACCTCACGTCATCATCATTCATTTTTTTAATTGATATTTAAAGCTTTATGGCAAGTATCTCAATATTCGTAAAGTTTTTCTCATCTTCCAAAGTGGTTTATCTCAACTTTTGAGTGTTTTCAAACTTTGTTTTAAATTTTTTTAGGAGAATTTGAAAGCTTTATTATTAGAATTTTCAAATTCTAAACCGTTAAAATTGTTTCCCTTATGGCCTTCTTCAAGAAATCAAACAAAAATCATGGTAGTCAACGGCTCTATCAAGCAGGAAAATTTAGGGTGACGAACCACCGGGATCTTCTCCAATTGATTTGCCACCAGTTTGACCAAGGCGTTAGTGACCGACTCTATGTGCATTAGTTGCGGGATTCATTTTTTATTTAAGTGATAGCACAGCAGGCGCCCATGGCAAGCCCAAATGTGTCCATCTACACAACATGCCGGCCTTACCTCGTCATAATCATTGTTTGTCAAGGACATGTCGTAGGGAATATTCTTGCCACTAGGTATGGTCATCAATGCAGCACCTGAGCAGACATCAGGGCACCCCCACCCACCCAGCACAACATTGGCTACCAAACCCAGCGGCGCCACAATCTATGATACTAACTTTGGTTGATCGCCAGCCACCACAATTGACGACGGTGGTTAAAATTCTGGCCCCGACATGGCACGTGCTGACTTTTTGTGTCACCCACTATTTCCCCTCAAATTTACCCCTCATTCAAAATGCGGAACTCGTTTTTTCACTAACAGGCTCCTGTAAAGATGTCGATCCATGCCTTCAACCCCACTCATGGCCCACTCTCTTTCTGGGTCTTTTCCACCTATATCATCTTCACGACCCCTATAAAGCCCCAATGGCTCCAAAGACTGTCGTAGCTCCCTTCAAGCTACCGATTAAGTCCATCATGCATAATTCGGCACCAAAAATCCATCAGCCATTCTAGCTTCGACCTCCATTACAAGGTTACTGTTTTCTAATGTCTTGAATAGGTGAAACCCCACTTATATAAGCTCAATAAATCCTTTGTCGGTGACTTTGAGGTTGGGCCTAAGAAGTTCCATATGATTAAGGGTAAAACCTATGATGATATTTTGACTGTGATGAGATCAAGGCAACTTGATGATATATTGAATTAGGCCCTTATTATTAGGCCCTTATTTGCAAATTTCCTACTGAAAAGCCATCATTTGCTTACATGCATCATGGGGTAGCTAAGCTTAAGCTTAACAACAAATACAATTTGGTCATATCAGAGAAGGACTATACTAGATTCTGGAAGAATAAAAACCTTGGTTTTCTTGAGCTTAATGGTACGATATATGATTTGACTACATTTTTGATCTAGAGCTTGAGTCTCTTATTGCTCGTGTGTGTATTAGTTTGCCTAACCTTAATATGCAGCATTATGGGTAAAAAGCACTTGTTTCCATTAGCATGTATATTGGCAACCCATTATGTATGGATGACGTGGAATCACCCTATCATCGTCGAATTATCCGTGTCTACGTGTAGAGACGAATTTACTTGAGCTAGAAAAAGATAAAAACCAAGTGGGCAGAAGAAGGGAACATCTGTGTTTATGTTAAGCAAAATGTCATATATGAAAATTATCTAGGTTTTGTCACAAATGTCTAAGACTTGGAACATATCTTTGGACAGCGTGGAGATCACATGACTTATGCTAAGGAGGAGAAGGTAGCTGAGATCATTGCTACAAAAAACAATGCCTCGCAACAAAAATGGGTTTCAGTAACTCGGAAGGAAAACAAGTAAGCCGTAAGTAAACCAAATTTCCCATCGGAGGAGAGAGCATTACAATAACTTTACGGCTCACATGAGCAAAAAGAAATTAATGATACTTTTTAACCTTTTGCGTCATCGCTCAAGATCATTGGTCTCTCTAACTAAACTGAATTGAAAAGGGGGAAAAAAATGGAAATTTGACCTTTCACGTGAGTATTTCGCAAACTGGGTGTGAAGTATGCAATTGAGGTTTTGATTAGAATCAAGATGTGCCTCTTCCTTCTCGAATGTTCTTTAAATATTGCGTAGTAAGTTTTTTAGAAGAATATGTAGGATCAATTTCAAATCCAGCACACTGGATCCAAATTGCAACGAATACACATTTACAGCCAAGAAGAAACAAAAGAAGTCTTGAAATCTTGCAACATTTAGGCAACATTAAATATGTCGTTAGAGGCGAGGCACACAAACACAACATACCAATTAGAACAACGCAGGAGAAAGTTTTCGAGTCTTATCCCTTCTCAAGTTAGTACAAGAAAAGGCCAAACTTATTCCGAACAAACAATTTTTACATCTAGTTGAGTGCTTTTTTCCAGGTTGAACTTTCTCCATTCCCCCCACCCACCCACACCCCATATCAAAATAATCAAAAAGGAATTTCTTTTTTTATTCCCGTCTTTGCTTCTTCGCTCGCTTTCAGCGCCTCAACTCGAGTTTCCGTTGTAGGATTGAGTGAGGTGACGAGATTTTCTGGACACCTTCAACCTTCAAACTCTACCACCTCATTGTGTTCTATAGTCTAATAACCAAAGAATTGGGAAGATTTTAATTGAACGTAACTTTTTTTATTGATATTTGAACGCAACGCATACTTGGGCACGTCATGTAAACAACAGGGCTGGATTTATAAGAATACACAAATGAAGAAAATATATCATTAGAATAACTACTATAAGTACCATTCAGAAGGAAAACAAGGTGCTACTTGCGTATTTGAATGCCTGGGATGTCTCTCAATCCCATCTTCATTGCCGTTTTTCGTAGCAGTGCAGGTGGCTTCTGTAAACCCAGTGATGCTGAGAACTGGTTTGCAAACTCTACCAGTGATGCCTTGTCTCTAGCAATAGGGCCGATTGAGTTATAATAGCCAAGCCACGCGTGATAAGCCGCTTCTCTAATACCATGATCAATCTTTTGCATTGACTCTTCTACCTGCATTTGTATTAAGAAAATCAGAATCTTCACATACCTCGAGAAAGACAGATCATCAATTAAACAAAGATACAACCTCAAAAAGCAGAGAAAAACTTCAAGGAGAAAATGAAAACGAGCAAACCGACAACTGACATGAACAGAGAGATTCTCTATCTCCCAAACTTTATGGTAAGACTTAAGAAAATAGGAAATGGAAACCAACGTTTAACTTAAAAACCCGACTCATATAAACATTTCCAGTGGCTTCTATCGAAATACTGCAAGTTGCTTCACAGGTGAAATAACGTGGTGGACAAGAGATTAAATACCTTAGCTTTCACATCAGGATTCACATATGGCGAAGGACTTTTCTCAAGAGGAAGATCCTTTATCTCGTCCAGAAAGAATTGTTCCCACGGAGCAAGCAAGAGAAACCCTTCAACTTCTTTACCTTCTTGCCCTGTTATCCCAAGCCGACTAATATATTCCTCTCGGTCAGAGGGAATGCCCACCTGATGATACCAAAGTCCTTGATCAATATCTCATGCTCATATGGTGATAGCTTTTGAACAACAAAAAATGATAAAAGAATTGAATGGATAAAAACATTCATTTACTCATATGGTCTTTTACATTTTTTTTTAAAAGTTCATATGGTCTTTTACATGATCATGAAACAAAAAGCCATGTTTGAGAGACATGTTAGTGCCAAACTTCTGATGTTACAAATTACTAACGAGCATCTGAAAGGGAGGAAACTTATGGAAAAGATGACGGGAAAATAGAAAAAAAACACCAAAAGGTGTTTCATTAAACTAAGAATAAAGGCAATATAAAGAGCTTATAGTGCCGGACTTCCCAGCTAAAGCAAAGATTTTCGGGGGTATGTTAAGAACTTAAGATGGACCGACACTCGCCTTTTATCACCAAAAAATTATGAATGACTGTATTTACCACAAAACATTATGGTATCGCTTGACGAGAAAAAAGGAAGACACCTTGTCCTTATATTTTAGGTAACCCTTGAGACACTTCCATCATTCACCTTAGCACAGAGTTCTTTTTCATGGACCTCCCTTATGCTATTAATTATTAATAAACGGTATAAGAAATGAAAGGTAATTTCCGCAGTACACGAGCCTGAAGACACTCCCCTTTGTTATCTTCCCTTCCCTTTTGTCAAAAAACAATGCTGTGTTAAGACTTAAGAAATATATATGCACTTAATTTTGCATAATTTTCATTATTTGGCGCAATTTTTTGCAGTATTTGTTGTTAGGTGTTTCTAATTCTTAGTCCGAAGTATTAAGAGTAAGAGTTAACAAAATGTTAATAGCTTCCTACAGCTCAATAGACTTCCCCTTTGATTTAGTTACTTTTGTTCCTAGTTCCTTGAGGCCACTCACAAGTCCACATAAAAGTTTTACATATCGTTCCATTCCTTCGTAAATTCTAGTGGAGGTCCTACTTCGTTAAAGTTACAAGTCCAAATCAAAGTATTAACAAGTTGCTTATGTAACTCCTCTGAAATTAAATTTTGCAATACGGGAAAAACAAATATTGCATAAGTTGTTTACATTAAAAAAAAACGTTAGAAGCTTCATCCTTCAAAGTATAGTTACACATATTTCTTTGTCAAGTTCCCATCACCACAACTAACAGCCAAGTTCACCACCAAAATCCACTAAATATTAAAGTCTCATGTCTAACGGTCTTGCTTCATTGTTTTAAGTACTCAAAAACAACACTTTTTTTTATCGCAACCGCTGTGTTTTTAAGTGCCTTACCTGGTACCTCCAAGTGGACCTTCTTGTACACACCCTATCCTCACCCCACACCTTGGAAGCTTATGCCTAAAGATCTAAGGATAGAGTAATAGCCAAACTATGACGGGCACATATATATGCTCCCATGGATAAGGGTATAGTAACAAAACCATTCTTTTTTAGTTAATGGCACAAAGAACATGACCTCAATGTGATACGTATAGTGATGTGACTTGCACAAGCATTTCTCGTACACCAAATATTTCATATAATTCTTTCTTTGTGTAGGTGGAGCTAAGATGGGTGAGCAGGATAAAGCGAGCAAACATTCTGGTTACTAGAGAATAACAAGACAAGGAAATTCCGGGTTCTGCAATTATTATCCTAAATAACAGGAAACAATTTAGACTGAAGAAAAGAGAGTAAGATGGATCCCAAAACTACCCTAGTTACAGTGTCTTTACAGTATCAGTAATCTTGATCACTTAACTTACTAGATTTTAATGATCCGCAATTCACTGAGAAGAAAAGCAAGAGCCAGAGTTGGGGAAGACAAATTTTCCAGTGATTTGTTCATTTTGGCAGATTCTCAGAAGCTTTGACAGAATGAGGAGTTTTCTTATTTTATCCTTTCACGTAATTTCAGGCAGAACTTACATATTTATGCTTTCTTCAAACTGATAATATGAAACTTTGTGCAAGTTTCTTTGAGGCAATAATTATGGAGACTCGTGGTTTGGAATCCCCATTGCAAGCATTGCATGCATGAGTACTCAAGGATGTTATGAGCACCTTCATCAAATCTGAGGCCTAAATGATGATAAGGTTCAAATTGTAATTATACTAAAAAGCCATCTGAGTAGCTATTCTTGAGATTACCTTCACATAAAACGCTATATCGACCATGTACTATAATCAATTTGAAGGGAAGATTGAAGAATTACGGGGTGTAGATCACAATTTTGGAGAAATGGTTTAGAGACCGTTACTCATATGATTTGACACATCTTCCCTAAAAAACCAGCCACCACCGTTGCATGTGACATTTTACGCGGTTTTAACCCATTCCAATGACATAGGAGATATCGTGATAACCTTTATTGAATCTATGATGGGAAATTGACAAACTTTAAAGATTGGAGATGTAACGAAAACCGGACAACAGATGGGAGTCAAATGTGACTTTTTCCCTACAATTGACATGACAATTGACAAGCGAACTGCTTCTGAACCAAGTATTATTTAACCCGAGTCAAATTGTATGATGCAACCGAGTTAGGTACAAGCATTATGCAAATTCTAAGAAAAATGAAGTTGCTCAATCCATAGAATGTTTTAACACAATGTTTCAAAACGAGGTACCATTTAAAGTGGTAACTGTCCAGAGGGCGAACCTTGAAACCAGTTAGAAGAGCAGATTGCTATTTACTCATATTTTAATAAAGATACGAGCAATAATTCAAAAGGGAAATGATTCCCCAGAACTTGAGTTGCAAGAGAGCCATATCTACCACGTGACTAGTATCACATTTGTGTTCATCATCTCAAGTTAATATATATATATATATATATATATTATGTTTGTGATTGGCAAAATTATTATTTATATACATCTGATCATTTGTTTTAAAATACTAAACATAATAATGAATATTTTATTTTATATAATACTGTGTGTTGGTGCAATACTCCCACAAGCCTTTTTGCTTGTTTACCCTATGTTTGTTTACTTAACCCTTCTCATGTGTTTCTCTTATTCTTTTTATTGACCACTGCCGCTCATTTAAGCGGCAACAGAAATACAGTTGTCGCAACAACTCTCCTCAGAGATGGCCTCTGCTGTCAAGTTTCATATATATTTCTCTTTCTTTATGTTTTGCAGTTACTTTCATATCTTCCTTATTATGATTATTTTCATTGTAATGATCATACGAACTATTCAGAATTAAGTTAAAATGTATCACGTTGTTTTTAGCCTCAATTATAAACTTTATTTTACAACTTTGAAGTTTTTTATTTATTTTGATTTTCTATTAAACTATTTTAAGATTTGACATTTAACTTATTGTTCATTTCCTTCTTACTATTTCAGATTTGGTTTTTATCTTTATTTTTCATTTCCTTACAGTTTTTTCAGATTTATTTTGATTCCATTTATTGTGACTTTCAGATTTGCTCTTTAACTTTTTGCTATCCTTAAGTTACTAGAGATCTTTTTTATCTATTCACGTTGCAAAATCTTTTGTTTTCCAAAGTAATCTTTTCGATCCATGTATTATCTTTTGTCATATTTAGAATTACCTTTGGTTCTTCTTATTAAAAGTGAGGGGCAGTAATTTCTTTAAGCAACATGCTTGGAACTGCAATTTGGTTTTACTCTTAAGGTTAAGAAGTCCAAGATAGTTCTAAGACCCACGGGCCTTAGACTTTAAGGTCTGGGTCTATGATTAGATCCTGTGAGTAACTTAGACTTAGAGTTAGAGTCAGGGTCAGGGTCAGGGTCAGGGTCTCGACCCAGACCTTGAGGTCCAGGTTCGGGTCCAGACCAAGTGGTTGATTCTAGGGTAAGGGCAAGGTCTAGGTCAAGATTATGCCCATAAATCATAATAGGTCGAAATATAGCCCACAAAAAAAAAAAGATACATACTGTGCTACGTAAACAAAACTTCAGACGCACTGAAGCTTAGGATTCAACTTCAACCAAAAATAGTAAAACACTTTACCTGAATGACTGATGTAACATCGCGATAATTCATATCTCGGGCTGAAACATCTGACGTAATCAGAATCAATCCTTTTGATTCCTTAAATTCATGGGAGATCCTAGTGCGATACAGTTCAGATTTTCCAGAGTGCATCTCTCTAACATTCAGTTGCATCTGCCGGAAAAGGTTACACATGAGCGATGCCATCATTGCTGTTGAAGAGAAAACAACAACCTGAGAAGCGCCCAAATAAAAATCAGTAACAAAGAAGATGAAGGACAAAAACCTGAATAACTGGTGCATGATAAAACCTGAATCATCTTACCTTGTAATCCAGTACTTGAGATGATTGGTTTTTCAACAGATGGTGTACTATTTGAAGATGCTGGTCATGGGGTGCAACGAGGTAAAATTGTTTAACCTACTTGACAAAATAAATGGAAATGGTAAAATGACTAAGCATATCTAGCCTTCACACTCAGGAAAAATCATGGTGATAACAAACAAACAAGCCTTCATTCCATTTAACTGTGTCGGGTTATAAGAACAAAATGAGAATCATATCGATCTAAGTTCAATGTAGAAAAAGAAAAAAAAATATCATACAATTTTATAAATAGTCTACAAAGTTTTGATACAGGGTAACCTCACAGTTTATCCCAAAGGAATAGTGTCAACTATTAAAAATTAAAAATTATACCTTAGCTTGATTTTCCAAGCACCCAGGCCCTGAGCTATCTATATATAAATGTTCCCTATTCAAAATGAATTGGGAGAGTCGACGGACCTGAAATCACACATTATAAAAATCAACCCAATAATCTTGGTATACATTAGTCCATTTTGGGTACCAAATAAAACAGACGAGTAAAACTCCAACCTCTTTCGGGATTGTAGCAGAAAAGAGTAGAGATTGCCTCCTGCGAGGTAAACAATCAACAATTTTCTCTATATCCTTTCGAAACCCAAGGTCTAGCAATTCGTCAGCCTCATCAATTACAAGCATCTGAAGTCCCATTAAACGCACAGACTTGTTTTCCATGTGATCCAACAATCTACCAGGAGTCGCAACAATTATCTGCAAAGATAGAATCTCAATAAAATTGAACTGGTACACATATTAGTAACATGGAAAAAGATGGGTTGATGCATAAGTTGATCTACAAAAAAAATTCGTTCGCTAAAATCACGTCATACCTGACATGGATCTGATTCCAAACATCTTTGATCATCCTTAAATCGTGTTCCTCCAACTAATGTTTGCAAGCCAATGCCATCATGGTGCTTCAGAAGCATATTTGCTTCGGCAGAGATTTGACTTGCAAGTCCTCTCGTGGAACATAAAATGAGAACACGTATTGGCGGGACACGCATGAATCTTCTGCTATTCGATGCCTTCAGAACTGTTTCAATAGCAGGAAGCTGTTTATGTTTAGGATCAGGTATCAGGAGTATCAAATAGAGTATGACATAAGGAATAGGTAATAATTTCAAGGTCGGGGGACATACCAAAAAAGATACACGCTTGCCCATCCCAGCCCTAGCTTTGACCATAACATCCTTCCCTGCTACAACAAGTAAGGTGATTTTCATAATAAATCAAGAAACTGATTTTTTGGAAACTGAGGAAGAAGATGCATGATGTTTATCTAATGGAATGCAAGATTAAGAATTTGAACTGAGCCCTTGTATGTCATCTGACACATCCTGACTACGTCTTAAATTCCATATCAGTAACTGGAAGGATCAAGAAAAACCAGATTAGAAATCTCATCTTACAACTCATTCGTACTTAACCTGGTTCCCGGTGCAAAGAAAACAACTATCGCTGGAGCGACTGCAAAACGGCTTACAAGGTTTACTTATAATTCAAACTCACTTATGGGCAGGTGAGTGTTAAACTAGGGAAAGATAATGAGATTTTACATTACTGTAAAAATGTAGTGAAGGATATTATTTTCATTAATAATGCAAGCAGAAAGTTGAACTATCTTAACCTAGAAAGAACTATGCACTTGATTCACTGTACACTGTTGCAAGGTGGTAGAAATATTAATTTGTTTTTTGTTCAAACAACACGATAATAAAGCTTTAACCAAGACGCTGCTGTCATCTAGTCATAAATTGTAAAACTTCATGTCAGTTAGAAAATTAAATATACATTAAAAAAGTGGTGCATATGTAATCCTGCGGTCAGAACAGGAATTTCTTACCAGGCAGGGCAGATTCAAGTAAAGAATCATACATCTAAACTAAAAAAGAATAACAGTATAGGCTAGCAAGTAATCCCGGAATCTCGTACTTATCCCGGAGTCCCATATTGTTTCTACAACAAACTTATTTTGTCATCACAAGCATTATTTACATAACTTTTCAGCTCATTAAATTTCTAAATTTTATAGTTGTATAACCTAGTAAGAAAGTTATACTACCATAATGATTATACAATAAGTGCTTCGCAAAAGAATAATAAAAATCAGGGTGCTTTACATAATCACTCAACTCTGGAACATTAAGGTAAAAAGAAAAAGAAAAACAAGAATAATATGTGGAAGTGACTAAATCAAACAAATATAATATGACAGGTAAGTACTAAGCTTGGAAAAACAATGACAGCAAACTAAAAAATTTGTTGGCTAGCAATTCCTATTAAAAAATGATTACAGACCTTCAAGGCACGCAGATATGGTGGCCTCTTGTGCACTGGTCATTTGAACATAACCAGCTTCACTAAGTGCTTGGACTGTGAAAGAAGATACACCACATTCCTCAAACCTGAAAAAGAAGAATCAGCACCTTAGTTTTGTATAAATGACAGAAGAAAAAAATAGAGATCCCAATACTGTAAACGAAACGATGCGACAGCTTCATCAGTAAGACCTTTTTGAGCTGAGAATGGAGTCGACCTTGACCTTTTGTCTTTGATCTTCCTGCATACTCCTCCTCTTGCCGAACTCCTTCCGGATGACGTCAACTTGCTGCGAAAGATCGTCCTCATCTTCCAGGAATTTGAGTGGAATCCGTTTCTTCTTCTTGATATCATATTTCACTAAGGACGAACTAGTAGTAGTTTCAATATTCCTAGAATCATGGCTCCTACACTCCAACTCATCTGCATCATCGCTGTCATCGTCATCGGATGATCCACCGTGTCTGAACTGTGGCCGCTTGGCCCTCCTTCCACCACCTTTTGGAGCGTTGAATCTTCTTTTAGTCACAGGCACAGCAGCAACGGAACAGTAACGCCTCCCATGAAAATTCATCAAAATCCCATTACCCACTAAACCAAACCCATTACATATTCTACTCAAAGAAGTTAAATTAGACACTTTAGCAGTGCCCTCGCCCTCGAACCACCACCTAGTACAAGTAGAAAAATGTTTAGAAGATGTCGTTAACTTACTGCCCACATTCTCTGTATGAATTGAGTTACATGGCCACTTGTTGATCAGTCGGTGGAGGATTTTGAAATGGTTGTGATTGTTATTGTGAAGCAGAAAGATGGCGGACAAATGCTTCATTATTCTTAATTTCTTTTGGTGTTGGGGTTTAGGGTTTAAGAGCTTCCTCTTTTAAGGAATAATTTTTTCATTCGAACAATAAATAGTTCAGACAAAAATAATAATAATAATCCCTTACTTCGATTTCATTTTTTCTTTTTTCTTTTTTTGTGTTCAAAAAACTGAGATTTGGTGAACTTATCAGCTCGGAGGAAAATAAAATCTATTTATGTACCTGATGAAAACAAGCTTAAATTAAAATTTCAATCAAAAAATTGAGTACAAATAATTGAAGTGAATATGTAACTAAGTTTTCTAGAAAATACATTTCATAGACTCACACGCTTGAAACAATATTTCAAAATAATGCTTCAAAGTTCAAACACATATTTTATTTCTAGCATTTCTCTTTCGTGCCTTTGTTGAGAAGCTAGTTGTGTATGTCGTGTTGTGATTACTATTAGTGTCAGCCGCGAAGAGATGGACAATCACCATCATCTTCGTCGCAGTGACACTGACAACCATGAATGTCACGACAACCTCGCCAACAATTTTAGACATTACTTGTGGGACAATTTTAAAAATTATTAGTCATCGAGCGTATTAGAATGTTTGTTTTTTTAAAACAAGTAAGCACTACAATGGCATAACGATCTCGCATTATCGTCGCAATGTTCGTTTGTTTGATGAACCATGATGACATCAGTGGAGAGCATTCATTGCTTGCAGCTGTTTTGAGGGTCTTAAGGGATGGATTAGGCAGTGAGTTTGTCGAGGAAAACAACTGGTTTTTTATTTAATTATATTGATCTTTAGTTGATAGTTATATATAGAATCGCAACTTGTTTTGCATATACGTGTGGGCTTAACTTTTGGTGTTATCCGATAACTATTTGACGAGAAAAGATGGGTCACAATATCCCTTTGATGGCCATAGAGAATAGAGTTTGTGTGTATGAACAAATATTGAGTTAATTTTATAATAATAGGGTGGCTATAGAGGGAAATAAATTTCTATTTCGTGTGCATGTAAAGAGGTCAAAGATGGTCACTGAGCAGGCAAACGATATTGTAGCGGTCAACTAGATTTGTATTTTATGATCATTTATGGGCTTCTTTTGCATCATGTGATAGTGAGCCCCTAAGGTGACGCGACTCCTCATCGGGGTTGAACAAATATGATTGAAGGCGTTATTGTGTGTGGAGTATTTATGATAGAGAGAAGAGAGTTCATTTGCTATGCATGCAAGAATAGAACCGTGTCTAAGATCAGTTATTGCTCTTTATAGCTACATAAAGGTCGAGGCTTTGATGACAAAGTTGGAAGCGACACCATGGTAGAGAGGTGAAGGGAAGTCAACTATTGGGCATGTTTTAACACATGCTTTGTCGGTAAACCCAATGTAAATCTTCTGTGGCCAATCCCTGTAAAATTCTCTATGGCATGCCTTAAAGCACGACACGTGTCATACGAGCCTATTAAAATTAGCGCTTCGTTTGGTTAAATTTTAGTCAAAAATTTATTTTTCTTTCTCATAGAAAAAAAAAAGGAAAGAGAAAAACAATAAAGTACTTACAAAATCTTTCTTCCAAATCTCATTAACACACATTCATATGAAGTTATGAACGGAATAAAAAAAATATCTAAGTGACAAAACTCATCATTTTGCAATTCTTTTTAAGTCTAACGTCGATTAAATGATCTTGGACATAATATGCCATTTAACTTTCAGATTTTTGTATATATATATATATATATATATGTTTTTATCTTTATCTTTATCTTTTTTTTTTTTTTTTTTGGTAAGCAAAAGAAATCACACAAGGTTCTTAAACCATATCCGCCATATACAAGCTAAGGGTCGGGGAGGGTGGGATGTCCCAAAAGGTATCCCTACTCCTAATTTCACAATCTAACCTACCAAGCATATCCGCTAATTTATTTGCTTCTCTTGGGATCCACTTGATACGACATGTCCACAACATTCCCATTAAGCGACAACATTCCCACATTAGCTCTTCATACGGTCCATGTGGAATCGCCTCGTTTGTTAAGTACTTGTGCGCCATCAGGGAGTCAGTCTCGATCGTGATGCGAGGGTACTTTCGCTCCTAAGCTAGTGTCATACCTTTCTTAACTGCAATGAGCTCGGCCTCGTCGACCGTAGGGGATAGAACGTCGGTTCTAAACCCTCATAACCATAGCCCGTCTTAATCCCGAAGAACTTCAGTCGCTCGTCCCATGTTCTCAACAATCTTGACACCTCCATCCGTGTTGAGTTTAACCCATCTGGGTTCTGGTTTTCCCCACTTTGTTACGCCCCCTCCTTTCCCTTTTCTTCGTCGGCCTGGCCAAAGATCGTTCGCTAGGATTTTGATCTTGAATAAGAGAGTATTGGTGTAAAGGTTGAGAAGAAGAAATAAGAGAATGAATGATTAATACCTATTTTGACGCAATTCGAAAAGACATGAAGTTTCGGGGCAAAGAAAATGAAAAATTTGGTATTGAAATTAAAGTAAACGAAACACAAAGAAGAAAAATAAGAGTATGTGCTCGAGGGTTGACTAGTGTGTGTGTATATATATATATATATATATGTATGTATGTATATATATGTATATATATATATATATATCACCCATCCTTCTAGGAAATATCTTTTCAAGTATTTTTTTGTTATACACAACAAATCCAGTCCTCTTTATACAAACATCATCATTGAAAAAATAGGTTAGCTGAAAAACATTATTCTGTCATTTGCCTTACCATATTTCTCACCTATAAGAAAATCAACGAATTGTTCATCACTTGTTTTCTGGTTATTCCATGAAGTGAAATGAAAGATCTAATTTTAAGAAATCAATTTAATGGAGTATAGCTAGAATCATAATATATTGATGTTAGTTTTTATAAATAATTACTAGCGTGGTCAGTTCTAGAGGTACAAGATTTTTCTTCTTCTTTTCAAGTGAGTGTGTGTGTGGGTGAGAGATATTAATGTGATGTCGTTCCTTTTTTTTTGGTCGAGTAAGAATATAAATATTTTAGGAACTCATTAAACAAACGCCCACTAGTTCTTGATGGGCACACTAGACACATGTCATGATATGGTGTGTGTCATAGAGAATGTCATAGGAATGGCAATAGAGGATTTTTGTTGGGGTAATCCATGGCTTAAGTTTTAGTAGGGTCGTGCATACAAAGTTGTGTCATCATATGCAAGAGTTATGTTTTTGGTTTGTTGGCGATGGGGTTCGGGGGGGGGGGGGGGGGGGGGAGGCATTAATGAGTGAAATGATGATATTGTCTCTATCGAGCTGAATCATTTTCCCACCATCAAGAGCCCCTTATGTCGAAAATAAAGTTTTATGCGGGAGCTAAAATTGCTGATGGGTGAGGTAAGGAGTTAATATTTAACACAAAAAATGATGAGCCAACACTTTGTTTGGTGAAATAGATATAAGAGTAAATATTCAGCATGATGTCACTTATCTAAACTAATTGGGAAAAATTTGTATTGTATTGTCCTAAGCGAAGGACATGCGCATTGAATCACCTTGCATCTACCTCCAATGGCACGAGTGAAGAGACGGGAGAAGCGCTTACTTGACAGACCCTCAACAACGAAGTGCTACCTTAGATGCGTTCCAAAATGGGTAAGAAACGATGTTACTTCTCTATAAATAGTGGACCTAGGCCATCATTTCATATACGCTTTTCTTGTTATTGAAACATACAAGCTTTCTCGCCTTTCTTCTCTTGTTCTTTGTGCATTAGTTTCTTGAAAGTTGGAGTAAATGTATTTCCAAATAGCCAAAATCATGAGAGAGATTACGAAGAGGGCTTTTTTTGAGAGTTTAACCTCCTCTAATGTACCATTGGCTAGACGGGTGAGAGGGCCACAAGGCATTAAGGATGCATCACCATGAGAAGCACATCAAATAAGTTAAAGATGTAACTCTCATTGGGGTTAAGCTTGAAGTTCCTGACAACAGGTAGAGGCGCACGAAGAGGGATATAAAGGGTACCAAGGAGCATGGTGGTCAGAGGCACTATGATGTGGACACTGATTCCCTAAGTCAGAAGAAGCCCGTGAAGTGTTCAACTTATAGGTCAGACTATAGGTCGACATAACACTTTGGAACATAAGATACTTCATAAAGTAGTAATTTATTGAAATACACCGATCAGACTGAATATTACCAGCCCAACATGACGCAAATCATATTAGATCAAAATGCCTCAATAGGAAATTGATCTGTTATACCAATGTATGCTCGAGATATGCCATAATTAAATGTACCTCATAATGATAAGTAGTTGGATATTATTAATATTTTATCACCTTGATAATTGGAATACAATGGACTTACTTGTGGTGGGCTTGGCTTAATGGGCCAAAGTTTCAAACTATACACCAAAAACTGGCATAATATATCGGATTTACCTCTTTAGGGGTTTTGATACATGTTTGGATGTTTGTTGGTGTTGTGACTAATTGTTGTGTTGTATAATTTGTCGTGCAATGTCATGTGAGCTAGTTGTATTAATGACACACATTGTTACTATATTATGTAATATCTTAAGTAAAGTGACATTTGATTTATGAGTGTTTTCATACTAATCACCCTTACCTCATTGATAAACTCATCTTTTCGGTAAGGTCTTCGAGATTAGTCTTAAGACGACAAATAGAGGTAGCATTTTGCAATCTTGGTAGAGTATGAAGTTATAATTCAGGAAGCTTCATATCATATCATACGTTAGGAAGCGTAAACGTAATATCCCTAGTATTAAAGTGTACATGTTACATTGAATCACATCAAATAATGAAAGGTGGTTTATCATATATGTAGTATTTGCGCTCCTAGTAAGATGGGTTTAATTTTATATTCTAATATTGAATTGCCTTGATAACCAAAACAATTTACTCTAAATCTCACAGTAAATTATGTATAAATATGCAAATATTCAACTTATATTAATATGGTGACCATATAAATAATAAAAAGGCAAATATATAAATATTTATATTTTGAACTATCAAAAAGCACTAAATCTTTCTCCTAGCGAAAAGCCAGCGATATAAATATGATCACGACACACAATTTAGTTTTGACTCTTGGTTAGACACTTAGACCAAAATATATTGCATAATCATAATACATAGCCAAATATTTGACATTAGCCTTGAGATGACAAATGTATAAAGTCTTCGACCTCAACGGTCTAAATAAATCATATATCAAGGATGATTTCATAATAATATCGTGTTTTAGGAAGTTTAAATATGGTCATCCCTAGTATTGTGGGGGGTTTTGCGACTTTAATCCTCTAAACATGCCCATTCTCAACATTTGTTTTATTTATAATTTTTAAAAAATTGATAATAAGTAGGATGTTAGACATGTGAATTCACACTTGTGGCATTCGAATTTGGTTTTTTAGTCGTATGTAACAACTTCCCACTAAATTTAAAACAAGTTTGTTGCTGGACCAATATTGATTTTTTTTAAGAGACTAAAATGAAACATCAACATTCTAAAGGACTAAAGTTAAAAATGTGTATCAAGAGGACTAAATTGTGAAGACCCTAACACGCATGGAATGAAAGCAAATGTCTGATCAAGAATTTATTTATGGTGTTCAGGTTTGAATTTTCGGCCATCACGTGTCGTGCACGTGACGACTTCGGCCAAAATTTAAGGCGACTTGGTTGGAGGACTAAAATCGAGCACATGATTTCTTTAAAGGACATAAATTGAGCAGTGACACTTTAAATGACTAGAGTTGTATCTCTAGAGGACTTAATTCGCAAAAGACCCATCAATGTGCATGTTAAGCTATCGATATTAAAGCACCCTACATATCCTCATATGTTGTTTCTAATGTGACTCTTAATGCAACATATTTCTTGAAATATAGTTTAGTTTTATTAATATTGCACCACTATGGTACCAAATTAAATATGTTGGATCCACCCCCTCCCCAAAAAAAATAATAAATAAAAAGTAAATATCTCCAAATAAGTTATCTTGCAACTTCTATTATTAGTGTTGTTAAAATCAAATCAGTCGGTCCCATTATCAATAATCGATGCTTGGTTCAGTTCAAAACAACCAACAAAATTTAAAAAGTACAAATGCGAGTCAGATCTTCATAAACCAATCAGTAACGATTAATCGGTGACTCTGCCCGTCGTACTACCCCGTTTCTCACCAAAATAACTTGTTTTTCATATAACTAACTATTTTAGACAAAGTATTAGCTTAGAAGTTTTTGCAGATTGAGTTTGATATTACAAGAATGATCATATAAAGAGTAGACAAAAGTCCAAAATGAAGTTGATATGCCACCGCCATCTTCGTTTTGCATCACGACGACTGATATTTGTTAGATTTTTTAGAAAGAGAACATTTGTGCGTAATTGGAGATGAGAAATAAAATTGAGAATTTGGCTTGAAGAAAAGGGTAGTTACTGCCACATCTCACCAACCAATTCTAATTTTTATTTAATACACATATTTAAACAGAATGGCTAAATACTTTCAAAATTAGTTTTTTTTTAATGAAGAACTTTCATAATAATTAGTTAGTCAACTCTTATACTAATCTTTGTATATGTCCACTTAGGGGATACATTATTATATACACCCGTTGTATGTACAACCAATGGTTGAGATTAAAAGAAAATCCCTAAATTGTAAGAATAACTACCCACTCTCTCTCTCTCTCTCTCTCTCTCTCTCTCTCTCTCTCTCTCTCTCTCTCTCTCTCTCTCTCTCTCTCTCTCTCTCTCTCTCACACACACACACACACACACACACACACACACACACATATATATATATATCTTCTTTATCTATACAAGGTGTGTAAATGTTTATTGAATTATATTTTTATAATTATTATTATTTAAGTTCATTTATATTGAATTTATTGAGATTATTTGAGATATTAAAATAAATAGGTCAAGTTAATTGTCATAATATTTGCTAAATAAATTTAAGAAAGTTGAAGATAATTTACATAAAATAATTTTAAGGAGAACTTTGAAAATAAAATATTAACCTGTTTAATAGAATGCCTTTTAATTATTTTTAACACACATTTAAAAGTACATAGTATATTTATGATTTTTTAAAGGTGAAATTAACAATAAAATAAAAAAAATCTTACCATAATAATGATTATCCTCGGAAAATCAGTATAAAGCAAAACACCTGGAACATACAGAAAAATAATTTTCTACAAAATCTTGTTTCCCTTATTTCTTTTTGTTCTTTTACGTTGCCCCCATTTTTTGGCAATCAAATTAAAGTTATATTTATATGAATATTCCAAAATAAAAGAGATAAATGTTATTTATAGATTTTAGGAGGCTCTCTCTATGTTTAGACTTTATTTGTCCATTTAAAAAAAGAATACTTTATTTGTCAAGTATGCACTGATTAAGTAGCCTAATTATAAGTAAGTACACAATTTAACATTTAAGAAATACAATAACGCGAAAAAATATTAGGAAAAAATTGTAAAAAAAAATCAAAACTTCCTTATTATATTTGTTATTGAATATCTACAATCCACAAATATAATATCGTTGAAAATATTTGGTTGCATAGGTTCTTCATGTTATCTTTATTACCCGAATTCTTAATGTATACGTGTATTAATTTTCTTTAAAATCACTATGGTGCGAGGTTTTTGAGAATGAACTTGGTAGACAACACTGTGGAATGTCTTTGAGTCATACTTAATGGACATCAGACAACTATTTACTGGCAATCTTGTGGATGTGAATAGTTGGTTCTGTGAATTGATCATTGTAAATGATAGTGGTCATATTTTGGTGATGGTTTTGTCATTTTGCAACTATTTTGTCTACGTTTTGATGATGGTAATCTTATTTTGAATCTGGTTTTGTCATATCATTTTGCAACTATTTTGTCTACTGGTAATTGATGATGGTGAGCATATTTTGAATCTTGTTTCATGTTTCAGTTATATATGCAACAACTATTTAATAATATCTTGGTTTGTCATAGTCCCCCATTCATATCCACCTGGTCCTTCACTCATCTTCTGGTAAAATGGCGCACATGTGTACAACAAACAACTTTTAAAGATATCGGGCATTAGTACAACTATACATACGGAAATACTTCTCATCATATGTCTCCTACAAAAGAAGATACAAATCAAATAAATTATTCATGTGCATTCAACAATTCAAAAAATAATTAAAAAAGATAAGAGTGGTATACTTGACGGGGTTGTACTTCATACGTCGCAAGTGTTATAACTTTCAAATCAGGGCCACGACAACAAACACCAGGCAAAGGGAGAGAATGGGTGAAACAATACCACTTTTGCCTCAAACCGTTGATTTTGGCGCGGATATCTGCCATCGTAAACTCACAGTGCCAACGCAACACATCCAACTCACTTTTTATGAACCCCAAACCCCTTTCCAACGTCCTCAACTCACTGATTCTATTCCTTTCTCCGTATTTGCATAACTTGATCAACAATTGTGTCTCGTAATGTCGATTAAACATCGGATCATGATACAACAAGAGCACATCATTGTTATTTGGAATTTCTATTTTTTTGAAGGGATTTGGGTAGGGGAGAGAGAACAAGATAAGTAATACAAAGTTGCTGCAATGTGTGTGTTTAATCTGTTATCTTATAACACTAAAGTGGCGACCTTTGGTATGTGTATATACTTTCATTTTTACCATAACAACAGTTTCAGACAGTTACAACCCCTCACATAAGCAGTCATTTATCATAGCAACAAACACAACAATTTGAAATCTCATTACACCCTACAAGTCAGATAAACGTTATAAGACATAAACTAAACAAACACAACAAACTTACCAAGAAACACATGCTAATACAACACAAAACAACTCGGTTCATCCTAATAACCTAGGAAACTAAATTGACCTCCATATTAATGCAAAATACATAACCAACAGTGCACACTATAGCAATTTCTCCATTTTTTTGGCCCTACCCAGTTCATCCTCAAGTCTTCCCACCTTGCGAAGCAACCCGAGGATAATTTGGTTCGATCTTGCACACATTGGTGGATCAATCCAAACCTAGTAGTTCCAACCTCTATTCCTCTGCCAAACAAATTAATAAACATGAAAAAATCAACAACAATTTTTTTTTTAAAAAAACAAGCTAAACTTCAGAAAAAGACAATTTTGCTACATACCTGGCTTTTGATGCATCGTGAGAACCTACGTCCCAGATTGAGTTCTGTCCATGAGATTTCCTTCGACGCCCTTTGCTAACAACGACATAATTGAGAATTTTCCATGCTTAATTGATCAAATTTTGAAAACCTAGGTTTGGTGAAATTAGGGATTTAGGGTTCTGAGAATTGGGGGGTTTATAAGTTATAGATGTTAGGGAGCCGTTGAGAATAATGGGGTACCGATTATACCTCTTCAAAAGTAACTTTTTGGCCAGAAAAATAGTTTAAGTGCAACAATTTTTTAAAAGTCAAATGTTGGGTATAGCATTCAAAAAATTTAAAGAATAAGCATGGCATTGAAAATATGCCAATAAATAGGGTCTAACTTGCCGTTTATCCCGTGATATAATTTGAACTTAATAAGTAGTTTTAATAATTAATGGCACAAGAACAATGTTGGCTTGTCTTTTATTTTCCCAAAGTACCCTTTGTTTAATTGCACGATTGCCCCCTTTATTTGAATAAAAAAGGAAAATCAAATTTCGTTTGTCCCTCTGTCCATCCCCTATTCTTGCTTGCACTCACCTGCTGCTGCACCTGCCATTTTACGCAATATCTGACTGACTCACACGTATTCTCATACTGTACTTGTTGTACTGTGTCACTGTGTGTGTGTGTGTGTGTTTGTTTGAAGGTGAAAGGGAAGGCATGATATGATGAGTTCAGAGACAGGAACAAGCACTTTTGTAATTAGATGGATTAACTTTCTTACTATGGTATTTGCTATTCACCCTTTTGATAAGTTATATATGCTCCTACTTTTTATTCCTATGTAAGTTGAACTTGCAGCATTTTCTATTATTGGCTAAAACATGTTTGAAGTATTTGTTTGTTTATGTTCTCCTTTGTAGTTATTAGGTGTGGGAGTGATTGGTTTTGGGGTTTGGATGAGCATTCATCATGATGCCTGTAGGAGATCTCTTACTCTGCCTCTCATATGCCTTGGTGCCCTAATCTTTCTAGTGTAAGTAAAGTAACCCTTACTTCTTCCTTCCCACTACTTTATTATATATATATATTTCTATAATTTTTGACCATTAAGTTGTTGCTCCTTTCTCTGTGTTCCAGATCAATTATTGGGTTTTTTGGTGCCTTGAAGAACAACTCCATCTTGTTGTGGATTGTATGTAATCTCGTCCTCATTCCGTCTTTTATCCCATTTATTGTGTTTCCTCTTTTAACTTTCTAACTTGCAGTATCTCGTATTGCTTTGCATCATATTGATCGCAATTCTGGTCTTCACCGTGTTAGCGTAAGTATCTGCAATTTTTTATTAGCTCTTCTTGTCTTGTATGCGAGAGTATCTTCACTTACCGGTTCCCGCTTGCTCAATGCCATTATTATTCACCTGCATGTCTAACCTTTTTAACTCGATTCTTCCATTTCAAAACTCAATGCCCCAGTCCTCGTTCCTCAAAAAGAAAGTATTTTGAGCTATTAAAATGTCGTACTGAACAAACATGTACAAACTCCCATGAAGTTCATGTTTTCGTTATATTTTTCGTATTTTGTTTGGACTTTGAAGCCTAAGTTATGGCGAGGTAATGCAATAAAAAATTTCAACAAGGATGTCCTCAAACAAACTGATAAACTCGGAAGTTGGGTGCCAAAGTAGTTTGTTGTGGAACTTTTGATGCAATAGTAAATGGACAACACAAAATGTGCTTATATCATAACTCGTGATACCAGCTTTTGGACTAAGAGTCGCTAGCCTAACACTCTGAATCGATGAACTTTTTCACCTCATGGGATCCGCCAAAAGGATACAATTAAGCAAGTCCAAGACTGAGAAATAAAGTTGTAATCTTATTTCGCTCTACCTAAACACACAAGCTCGCACGTTGTTTACATTAGAATTAACATTAGGTTCACCGCAAAGCAGTAAATGACTTCTTCAGCTCCTACACCGTTCCAGTTATAGGAAATTATAAGAAGTCTACCTTCGAAAACATATAATTTGACTCCCCTAACATCCGAAGATCTTATGAGTCAGCAATCATCTAGAGAACTAAGAAGAATAGTTGTAATTGTTCAGTAGTGTTCAGAAAACAGACGGGTGCATTATCAAACCAAATGGAAGGTACAAAAATATTCATAAACATTGTAACCCTGTACCATGTAAAGAAGAAGGTTTGGATTCACTTGCGTGAGGAGAAATCTCCAAGAAGACCACAATATAAGTTAATCACCTTGATGGTCCATTTGGAGTTCTTCAAGTCAGGGAGAATGTTTATGGAGCTAAATTCCTCGGATGCTATGATGTTTCTACAACATTTAATGTTACCTATGTTTCTCCTTGTCCTAGCGATGATGTTAGACAGGTGAAGCAAACTTTTTGAGTTTAACACATAAACGACGATCCCAATGGCAATTATGTCCAACTTTCCATTTTGCTCTGAAGAAACTGCCAGAATAAATTGATGAACTAAATGCAGAACAACAGTCCAATTGGTAGACCCGCTATCAGCGATAATCTGATTTGATTAAGCAACATGTAGAACTAGTGGTCATACGTGGTAGAAAAGCCTTACAAGTCTAGTTTCAAATGCAGTAAACAATGGATTACTCGAAGTTTCCATGAAGGATATGTATGACCTTTTTCTGTGGGATGTGGCAGACCGTTCCAATAAAGTAACAAGTTTGAGTTACTTTTGTTGGTTTTCAAGATGATTGCAGTTTCATATGATCTTGGAATGTTAGGACTTGAAGAGTCTTAAATTCATGGAAGATTTTATAATTTCTTAAGCCTAGAAACTTGTATGGGTTTAAGAAGTCATTTACCATCTTGCTTTGAATGTAATGTAAGCAGTCCAGTTCAGTGAAATCCTTAAGTCTTAGGCTCAACTCTTTATCTTTTTTGGTGGGTTCCTTAGTGACAAGTTGTGAGGAACTCTTTATAGGATTTCATCAAGTGAGGCGCACGCTCTCTTCTGTTTTCCCCCTTTCTGTACAAATTACTGGTATCAACTCGTTCCTAGCAGATATCTTTCAGTTTAGTTCCATGGAATAAGTCTCGAGATAGTTGCATACGTAGAATAAAGAAGTTGATTGCGCCGATGACTCTTTTCTTCTTTGTTTATTAATTTTTAGATTTTGTCTACTATTTGCAATATCTAGTTATGCTATCAGGAATGGGCTGTAAGCATGAATTATTTGTGAACTGGTTCCTTTTGATATGCTCATAGGGTGGTTGCTGCTCTTAAGAGTAAAGCAGGGCTGAAAATGTTTTTTGCATTTTGTCTCCTGATTCTTATACTTCTCTTTTGCCATAAGTATCAGTTGCTGCACTAGAATGACCACTTATCCATGATGCCAACTTCTGATCAATAAGTTTATCTGTGTGTATGTGCTGTGTGTTCTGACTTAATTCTTGTCTTTTTAGGTTTATTGTAACAAATAACGGCTCAGGTCATCATGTGGCAGGTCTGAGGTAAGACCATTCTCTACTGCATAAATTTTCCGTTCTTAACACTTTTATGTGCATCAACTTTACCTGCTTCCCCCGCTCCAACTGCGACCATTATGCGGGCACGGACACTTTTCCCTCTTGAAAGAGTTGTCTGGATTGCTGATTTACTATGCATTCTCATGAATTTTCTTATCTCGATTATACGTACATCATCAAATCATATTTAACAAATTAATCCTTCTTCTGTCTGTTCAGGTATAAAGAGTATCAACTTCAAGATTATAGTTCCTGGTTTCTGAAACAAGTGAGCATGTTTGAACATTTCGAAAAAATGGCTTGGCAATTGAAATCAATTTTCACATCATTCCAATCACTCCTGTTTTACCATTTTCTGTTGTTCTTCAGCTTAACAATTCCCATAACTGGGACCACTTAAAAAGTTGTCTTGTCAAGTCTGATGATTGCAACAACCTGTCAAAACAATATAAGGTTTTTTACGTGAATTTGTGCTCTTCCCGACAAATCTATATGATCTATCTTTAAAATTTGAATCTCACTGGCAGTTTTACCCGATTGCTGCAGACTATCAAGCACTTTAAGTTGGCAAAATTGAGCCCCATAGAAGCCGGTTGCTGTCGGCCACCATCCGAGTATGTACCTTGTCCTTTTTCTTCTTATTTTTTAGTATTTTATGGAGTAAGTGACATTTGCATTTTTTCGTTTAAAACAGTTAAATAGTTATTTGTATTTCTATTTTCAGGTGTGGTTACCCTGCAGTGAATGCTTCATTCTATGACTTGAGCTTCCACCCCATTAGTTCCAACAAGGATTGCAGACTATACAGAAACTCTAAAGTTATCAAGTGCTATAACTGTGATTCCTGCAAGTAAGTATCCCTTATTAATTTGCTTACGTATTCGTCTTCCTTGTTCCTTAATATTCTTAGAACGCACCGCTTATTCTCTAATGTTTTATCAAACTACCAAGGGCTGGAGTTGCACAATACATGAAAACTGAATGGAGGGTTGTCGCAATCTTCAATGTCATCCTCTTTGTTGTCTTGGTATTTTGTTTTATCTCTTTATCTTCTCTCAGTATTGTAAATCACAGAAAATGTTCTTTGATTATTTTGGACCTGATAGTAGTATAGGGCTGTGACTAGGGGTGATCCTTCAGTGGTGGATGAAGCGGAAGCACGAGTTTCGCTTCATATGTTTCTAGTTTAGTATCTTAACATATACTACTATACGTATTGAGATGAAACTATCGAGTTTTAGACATTGTCTTAAATGTCTAGGAGTTCAGTCTCGTTGAAAAGCTGTAGAACGCAATATCAAGTTATAGGAAATGAAAAATGAGAGACGGCAATACTATCTTCAATAAAATATTCATTATGTATGATATCTTATTATTATAAACATTGATTTCGGCATAATTTTGCTCGTCTCAATGGTAAATTCTGTGTTGGCCCCTTGTAGGTTGTACAATGTGAAAAATCTACATGCCCATGCTATCTCACCAAAAAAGTAAAATCCATTTTCGACACCGAGCAGCCTAGCTCATTACATGTCTTTGGCAAAAGTATCTGAATATAGGACAGACATGCTAAATATCATGATGTGAAAGTTTGATGATAGGAAAATTGTCAAAAGTTGTATACAATAAAAAAGTCGAAATATTGAACAGGTTCCTTTGTTCTGTAAGCAAAATGGGATAATAACTATATAATCCTAATTTGATTAAATGTTTTTTTTTTTTTTTGTGATTGCAGTCGATGATCTATTTCGTGGGGTGCTGTGCTAGACGAAATGCTGCCAGAGGCCACTCTAAAGTTTAAAAGTCACTGCATTTATCTCAATGCTGTGTTTTTGCTGTGGCAACTTTCATACCTTTCATTGCTAAAAGTTAGAACGATAGCTAGCTGGATTGCTAATGGGATGTGTACGTATGAGAAATCTCTATCGTGTAAAATATTGACTGAACTGAGGATGACACTCAACGTTATCTTGGCGGAATCGGAATTAATTTTCAAGCGCACTTGAGTACTCTAAGTCACATAATTTGGGGATTACGGTCGCTGCCAAGGCACTCGAGTCACTCTTTGGTGGGTCGCTGCCAAGGCACTCGAGTCACTCTACGGTGACTCGAGTACAACGACTTGTCAGCAATTCACGAAGTAAGATTTGCTGGTTTCCAGCTTAAAAGATGAATAACGAAATGGAATTAAGAATGTGGGATGGCTGAGATGGATTTGAAGTTAGAAGAACTGGTTGTTAAGAACGAGGTTAAGAGAGGGTTAGCAGCAGGGGTGTAAAATGACAGAACTATAAAGAAAGAAAAGAATGAAGGTAAAAGTCCTCAAGTGTAGAATTGAGGGAACATTGTGCTTTTGGTCATTCCAATTAACCTTTCATTGTGGCATTGTTCAGTTCAGTGGTTATTATATTCATTAAGAAAAAACAGAAGACAACATTAGTGGTTATTATGGCGAGATATCAAATTTTAGTCTTGATTTTCAATTTGTACCAGCTGGCATGTGAAATAAACAGAATGCACCTTGAAACCTTAGAATTTAGTTTTTAGCAATTTAATTAGGTATAAAAGAATTTCTTTTATAATATAAAATACAATTCTATTTGTCAGTGTGCTTGTCTTTTGTTTTCTCTCGAGAAATATGAATCATATGGTAGTTGTATTTAAACTATATATTTACTTAAAAATCTTTTAATGCATATATTTGCAATTGCAAATAGTTTTCAAACATAGACAAACATCAATTCTATATTACTTATTCGATCTAATAGAATAATTTTGCCCTAATACCAATCCAAGCCATTTCATTGAATGAAATGTGACCAATTAACCAACCAACAAAACTATATGTTACAAATAACATCTTGTTATTGCAACAAATAACATCTTGTTATTGCACCGAAACATATAAAGTTACTAATCTGGCTAACATTGAACTTGATAAAATAAAGGGAATTTTAGTAAATAATCAAATATAATGCTTGGGCTAAAGGTTATATATTAAATAAAAGCTATAAAGCGTGTGCTAGTATGCTACATTATTTTAGAATTCCATTCTGCTATCTTTATTCCATTTAGTTACAAACTTTAATCCTATTCCTACCCAACCATCGAAGAAACTGAAAAAACAAATTTAAAAAACTAAACTGAAGAGACTGAGGCCGTGTTTGTAAACCTTGTACAAAAAGTAGAACCTGCTTTTAGTTTAATTTAACCGCTTTCAAAGTGTTCGATAAGGTAATAATACACAAGTAATTTGGAGTCTGCCTTCAATTTACCTGCTCCTTTAACGCCTTTCTCTGATCCTCAGCTTTATTGCAGCATTGTTATCAGCCTGCAACACCTCCCATTTACGCGACCAGACCTCGCATTTTCAATCCGTAAATTCATGCATCGGCCCATGGATGTGCATTAGCAGGCTGTTAAACGAATTCTAAGATACTTGAAGAATACATTATGCACTGGCCTCATTCTGTCAAAGACCTCTCTTATACACTTCAAGCGTATTCTGACTCCGATTGGGCTGATGATCGGGATAATAGGCGACCTGTTGGTGCTTACTGCATATATCTTGGAGATAATTTGGTGTCATGTAGTTGTAAGCAACAGCTATCGTTGCTCGAAGTAGTACTAAAGCGGAGTACAAAGCTTTGGCTAACAGGGCTGCTGAACTACAGTGGATAAAGTTTCTCATGCGAGAACTTGGCTTTCCCCCACACAAACCACCAATACTTTGGTGTGGCAACATCGAACGGGGCAACTTATCTAGCACCTCATCCCGCGTTTCACGCTGGCACAAAACATATTGCAAGAGGTTTCCAATTTGACCGTGATCAGGTTGTGCGCAAGGAAGTGAGAGTTCAATTTGTCTCGAGTAAGGATCACTTAGCTGATGCCTTAACGAAACCGCTATTAACTGCCAAGATTCATGTTGTCCAACTCAATCTGAATGTCAGAGACCTTCCTTTCAGCTCGTGAGGGCATATAGAAGACCAAGTCTCGCAAGATATTTCTGCAAACGATAAACTATCCTATCTACTCAAATTGATGGCATGTATTCTGTTATATTTGAATTATCATGTATTTAGGAGTTCCTTGTAATTTGCATTATATAAGTGTTGTGCGTCATTATGCAGATAAGAGAAAAATAGTTGATTCCTTTATACTCTCCTCTAAATTCTACACTTCTCGACTTACCTTTTTAATATATAAGACTAATTCTAAAAAATATAGATTTAGAATTGGAGAAGAGTTTGGCGACACCAACCAACACCTTCAAACTGTTACAAATAAAAGACTTATATCATGTTCCAATTTATTGAATCGCACAAAATTTCATTTTTTCTGCAGATCCAATGGAAACTAACGAAAACAGCCGAAACTGTTTGCAAACTCTGTAATTCGAAAATGTAAGGAGTTTTTGTTACCATAGCTTCGGCAACATGTTCGTCAATGCCACAATACACAAGCCATTCTCCTTCACTGAATTCCTTCTTTTGGTGGATTAAAGTGTTAAACAATTTTACATATAATAATAATAATAATATGAAGCATGTTGAATGGAGACCACAAGTCTTTAATTAGTTTATCTTCTAAGACCTGGACCAGGTGACCAGAAGTCAATTTGTACAGACTGTCCAAAGAGATGGTTATTATATGAACCAATTTCAGCAACTAGGCTAAGAATAAGATATAGTACAACAAGCGCTCAAAAACGATAACTCACCCATCACACAATAACTGAATATTGAGTACCGGTGGTGAAAAGTCATCAGAGTTTGAAATGTGATAGTGGAAAAGAGACAAAATGGCCATACCGAAAATAGTTTCCCCATTAACACTAGGTTGACCAAATGCATGCTTCTACTCGACCAAATGCATGCTTCTACTCTAAACAATATCATATATGTATTTCACAGAACTCAACTACCCTTACTACAAAATCAGGCCAAGAGATGACTAAACAAGTTGCTCCTCTCCATCTGTTTCTTTTTCTTATACTATTCCTAAACATGTTTCAACTCACTTTGAGGCTTGAGCATCCAAGAACACAATATAATACAGTGCCTGGAGACTGAAAGGCTTGCACTTGTCAAATTTAAGGCCCAGCTAATCGACGATTACGGACGACTCTCCACTTGGGGAGCTAACGAAGATCAAAAAGATTGCTGCAAATGGATGGGCGTCCAATGTGATAATCGAACTAATCACGTCGTAGCGCTCGATCTTCAAGGGCCTCCGGTTCAAAACTTTTTGTCTTCGACTCCTTTAAGAGGTAAAATAAGCTCCTCTTTGCTCGAGTTGGTTGGTCTTAGTTACTTGGACTTAAGTAACAATGACTTTAACACGATCAAAGTCCCCACCTACTTTGGTTCCTTTGGGAATTTGCGGTATCTCAATCTTAGCAACTCTAATTTTATTGGTTTAATCCCATATAATCTTGGAAACCTTTCCATGTTGCAAGTTCTTGATTTGAGTGGCAACAGCGAGATTTATGCCCAGAATCTTGATTGGCTTGTGGGTTTACATTCGTTACGACATCTCGACCTCAGTAAAGTAAATCTCCTTAAGGTTACAACGTGGCTTCATGCAATAAACATGTTGATAAAGCTTGAAAAACTTTACTTGCAGACATGTGGTATCCAAGAAACACTTCCCACCTCATCATTCCCTTTGATAAAAAAATCTTCTAATTCTCTTGTTGTTCTTGATCTTTCTTCAAATAATCTCAACAACACGTCGATCTTGCTTTGGTTTCTCCATTTTAGTGAGAATTTTATTTACATAGACTTCTCCTACAATTATTTTGATGGCACGATTCCTGATTCTTTGACGAGAATGACGTCCCTTTACTATTTAGATCTCTCCACCAATAAGTTTCAAGGTAGGATCCCTTCTGCTTTCGGGAATATGGTGTCCTTAGCTTATGTTGACCTCTCTGGAAATAAGCTTGAAGGTGGGATTCCTGATTCTTTAGGGAACATGAGTTTCCTGTCCCATATAGATCTCTCTGGTAATAATCTTGAAGGTGGATTTCCTCTGTCCCATGGAAACTTGAGCAACTTAGTATCACTAAAATTGTCTGACAACAAACTGGAAGGAGATTTATCACATATGACCGTGTTCTTGTCAGAGTCCACCGTGTTAGAGTTTCTTGATTTGACTGGGAACCGGTTTTACGGTTCAATACCTCCTATATCAAGATTTTCTTTGTTGAAGATACTGAGTCTCGGGAGAAATCAACTCAACGGGTCGTTCACTGAAAGCAGATTAAAACTTTCATATCTTCTTATTTTAGACGTCTCTGGTAACCGCCTGACTGGAGAATTGCCCGACTTTGCATCATGTTTGTCCATTGAGACATTGATCCTGAGTGAGAACAAGTTCAACGGAACTGTGACGGAAACCATTGGGTACCTTTCAAAACTTAATAACTTGGATCTTCACTCAAATAACTTGAAAGGCGTTGTGTCTGAAACCAATTTTTTTAATTTGTCAGCAATTGGAGTTCTGGACTTGTCATTCAATTCAGAGCTTAGATTAAGGATCAACCCCAACTGGAATCCACCTTTCCAACTTGGCACTCTAAAGTTGGCAAACTGTAATCTTGGTCCAAATTTCCCATCATGGCTTCAAAAGCAAAGACGACTCCGGCATCTTGACATCTCCAGTTCCAGAATTTCGGACAGCGTTCCGGAATGGTTTTGGAACAATTCTCTTGCATATGATTATCTTAACATGTCACATAACCATATTTATGGTGGCATTCCCGACCTTTCAAATTCTGGGTTTTCAATATTGGACTTGAGTTCTAATAAGTTCAATGGTTCACTACCACAAATGTCTTCCGCACCTAGATATTTAGATCTATCAAGCAATAAACTTTCAGGAACTATCATCAATTTCTGCAATGCTACATACGGGCAGACCGTACTTGATCTTTCAAACAACCTACTATTTGGAGACATTCAGGAGGATTGCTTCAAGAATCTCATGACTATAAATTATCTTAACCTGGCAAGCAATAATTTTTCTGGGAAAATTCCAAACGTGGTTGGCTGGTATTGTGCTATTTCTTCGTTGCATTTAAGGAATAACAGTTTTAGAGGACAACTTCCTATATCTCTCAGGGATTGCAACGCTTTGCAAATTCTTGATCTTGGGCATAACCAATTCACTGGCGAAATACCACCTTGGATTGGAGAAAATTTGCTAGATGTGGGTGTTCTCAGTCTAAGGTTCAACGAGTTCAATGGTAGCTTGCCTACAAATTTATGCCGTCTTAAAAATATTCAGGTCTTGGATCTCTCCATGAACAATATTTCTGGAACTGTGCCAAGATGTTTGAACAACTTCACTAGTATGAGTTCAAAACCAAACTCCTTTGAGTATAACAGATTTCTTTTTCTACAAAGAGCAATTCCTTCATTCTACGACAGTGCATATATTATGTGGAAAGGACAAGACACCGAGTACGCAAGTACTCTTGGGATGGTAAAAGTCATAGACATATCAAGCAATAATTTAGCTGGCAACATACCTCTTGAAGTTACATCTCTTGTAGGCTTGATTGCCTTGAATCTTTCGAGAAACAATTTAGTGGGATTCATTCCTCGAGATATTGGTCAAATGGAATTCTTAAACTTTCTTGATTTGTCTGAAAATAATCTTTCCGGGAACATTCCGGACACCCTTTCACAATTAAGTCACCTTGGAGTCATGAACTTGTCGTTTAACAATTTATCCGGAAGAATTCCGTGGAGTAATCATTTGCAGACTTTTGGGGCGTCAGCATACATGGGAAATCCTGAGCTATGTGGACCTCCCCTTTCAAAAATCTGTCCAGGAGATCAAGTACCACAACATCCAGAAACTACCAGCAATGTTAGGGCAATAGACCTTCTTGCTCAGGAAGACAAGTTCATCACTGGAGGGTTTTATGTGAGTATGGCAATTGGGTTCATAATTGCATTTTGGGGAATACTTGGCTCTTTAACTTTTAACAAGTCATGCAGGGTTAAGGTTTCAAAGTTGTACATGGGTTTGGAGGACTGGATATACATAAAGATAGCAGTAAACAAGAACCGCCTGCAGAAGCACTCTGAGCACTCATAAGCATGAATATGCTGTAGTATCTTCTGATTTCAGTCTTTTCATTTTACTTGTTCATGTGCATACTTCGATTTTCCTAGATCCACATCTTGAAATCAGCTGCATTATCTTAAATGTCTTTTCATGGTTATTCTGTATCTCTTTCTTACTTCTAGGCATAGATACATTTACGAATAAAAGATCTTGTGGTGAGAACCACAATATGTAAGCCTCATCCGAAGTAACAGCCAAACTGAAATCTATATCTTAATAATGCAGATATTATTCAATAAAGATTTACAACAAGCTGGCTAACAGCTACATAAATGGAACATCACCATCTTCAATATTTACACAAGTTCAAAACTCTAATAGTGCGATCAAAATATGGTCTCAGCAACAGGGAAGATAATATTACTTCACTTGAGAGGCATAACCAACTAAAGACAGCAACTTTCATAGTCGTTTCACGCATGACGCTTTGAAAGATCTACATAGAAAACCAGAAGGCTCGATGAAGGAACCTGACATTGGAAGATGATATTACTTCACTTGAGAGGTATAACCAACTAAAGACAGCAACTTTCAAAGTCGTTTCACGCATGACGCTTTGAAAGATCTACATAGAAAACCAGAAGGCTCGATGAAGGAACCTGACATTGTTCACTCGACCCTGTTGGTGCACGTCATAATAGCAGATTTCAACTCTTCTTTACCCAATGAAGCTTGTACAATTATCTGTGCATATAAAATTACATGGAATTTAGATTCTTACACTGTTATAATGTGGAATATAAAAGAAAGAATATGATCATAAATGTACTTGATGTTATACCTGATTTGGAGTATTTCTAAAATAATTAGGATTCTGGTAGTATATTTAGTTACAA
This sequence comes from Linaria vulgaris, assembly GCA_948329865.1. Taxonomy (NCBI): domain Eukaryota; kingdom Viridiplantae; phylum Streptophyta; class Magnoliopsida; order Lamiales; family Plantaginaceae; genus Linaria; species Linaria vulgaris. Next base: position 51,840,910 of record OX415249.1, on the reverse strand, counting down.
AAAATATTATACCGATTGATTGAGATTTCATATTTTGGTAAGTTCCTTTTGTAAAGAATTTTAGTTATGGTAGATTTTTGTTACTTAGCCTCTATAACTATGAGGCTAAGGGTGTTGAACAGGTTTTAGGATTATTCATATTGAATTGCTGATTGCAGTGTAATTCTCCCTCAATCTTCTCTTTCTTTCTCTTATTCATCTAATTCTGACTCTTGTCTAAATTATATTCTTCTTCTATCTTAATATTCTCTAATTCTTTAATTATCTAATCCTCTTTCTCATAAGCTCCTGATTTCAATCAGAATCACATAAATAAATTATGGTTCATCTTAGCATATACTTAAAACGACTGAGAGTTACTAGATTATGAAGATTTTACCTCCTGTACTCTATTCCCAGCTCGAGCAAGTAATTTGTACTGGTTCTCGAACATAGATGCCATATAAACCTGCATAGAGCTCAACAATTGATACTTAAACTCCACATGAAACAGCAAAACATCTTGGAATTCAAAAATAAAATTATGACAAGATAAATGTATTAAATTTTCTTGTCTTTAACCTGGAATGTTGGTGCCAAACCAGGACTTAGAAAATAACGCCCTTTTGAAACTGATTGGATTCCGTCAAATTGCTCAAGTTCTCTGATAAGAAACTCCACATCTGTCCACTATAGTACCAGAATGGTCAGCATTGAAGTATAAAATCAGCTGCAGTAACAAAGACTAATGTTATTACCTCAGTTTTGGCCTCTGCTGCTTCAAACCCACCGGCCAAGGAATCACGATCGCCAACCACAGCCTCTAAGGCCTCTGTCAGTGGATCCGGCTGCCATGGAGAAGATTAGAATTTCAATGTAAATTCCCTTCATCAAAATTTTAGTTCTGTGGATCATAGGTAAGAGTTACCGTAATCTCCTTCAAAGACAAAAATATTCGTCCAAGTGAAAAATCCAATTGGTGAACTTTGGCCTCGACAATCTACATCAAAAACTTTCTTAGTCAAAATAAGTGTAAACATTGTGGCGCTTACATATGGATTACACAAATCAAGAATTGTTCTAAATTCGTAAAAGATTACTTGGCCAAGTTTAAAGTATGATGCAGGATCCAAAGTGGCATCCCAAGAGACTTCTGTCTGATGAATAAGTGCAGGTACTCCTTCAACCTAGATGCACATATCCATAATCAACTCTATCTATAGAAACATATAAAGCATCCTTTGAATTGCAACAATATGAAAGCAGCATAAAACGAGAAATGGTAATGGGTGTCACGAGAAGTAAAGTTTTGAATTACCTCAACAAAGATGCCAAAGTATGTGATTTTTTTAATGCAGCCCTTAACAACATCACCAACACTCAGTTGCGCCTGCAATGTAGAATAGAATAACTGCTGAAAGTAGAGATTGGGTATCATAGAACAAATCAGCTTAAAACAAGGTATCAGGACTTAGATCTGAACAGTTGGAATCGGATCCTTGGTCCTCACATAGTAAGCTTCACCATCAGAAGTAGCCGGGGCAGGGTTGCAATTCCAAGGTAAGTTTGGACATATTAAAAGGCTCTATATCAAATAAAAATCTTACGCGAACCAGTTGCCACATTGTGATTTCTGAGAAGAAACTTGTGTATCTTGCTTGTATGGGAAAGTTATGTCACAATAACGTGAAAATGCAAGACCTCAGAACATAATGGACTTAAAGAAAGAGCAATTTAAAAGCTTAAAGTTCTCTATAAATCATACAAGAGTTTATTTTCTCAAAATGTGCAAGCATAAAAAAATGCAATCTGGTGTGTTAAGACTTAGTAGTATAGTACTCTGTGAGTTAATTTTGGTCATTTCAATCATTAAGGTTGCAGACACAATCTTGTACTTATATATCACTTTAATACAAATGGGATAAATGAATTTTCTCCTTCAGCTCTACTGCTAACATGAAACCAAAAAGAAAAATTTCATGGGCCAAATCTTAGCGCCGCTACCGCAATAGCTAAAGTTCATCACAATCGTCAAGTATCTTTTCACTCATGCCTGTCCCATTTTTTCACAATTAGTGATTCTTGTTGATGTGGTTTGTGAGCAACACATCGTTATTGCTCAAGAAGAGAATGGAATTATTTGTTATGTTTTCTCGTATGCTTGGCACATTCGTTTATTGCTAGTATTACAGTTTGTTTTTTTCATTGTTGGTGGTGTTGGCTATAAAATTGTAGTTTTCGTGGTTGTTGATAGCAAGTTCTTGTGTCTCATCTCCAGCTCTGCCCAACAATTGCATCTGGCAGCAGTGGGGTCCCCCCCCCAATCGCCCCCTCGAGTCGCGAACGTTTGACTCGCAATTTCAAGAATTGCGATTACCAGGTTTGCGATTTACAAACCGCAACAACAGGCATTTGACAACACTCATCAGTTGCTGAAGTGCTGTCACCCACATGGCCTCTGGAATTCACTCTGTTGCTGCCTAAGGTAACCTTTTGCTAAGTCATTTCCTGCCTAAGGTTACCTTTTGATCGAAGGCATTTCTTGTCTACCTACGATTGGGAGTTTTGAGGTTTGGATTTGTATTCCTGATTTGGGCTTTAACTCGGCGTCTCTCTCATTACATTTCGATCAATATGAATAACTATGTACAACTCAATGGCTACATGTATGCTAATTACACTAATGAAAACTCTATCAGTTAACCTATCTGCAGAAAGCCAAGTACACAAAATATGAACATACTATGATTAGTTGTAATATATTGTCTCATATTGATTCTATCAATCATGCCTCGACATATGTATTCTTTCCAGAAACAGTTTATGCAATCAGCAGAGAGATTCGCATGATGGGTTACCGAGAATTTGCAAAATCGCATGGTACCAGTTTGTAAAACATTGTACTTGGTTCCAATTTCAAGCAATATATTTCTGCCAAGTTATGCTTTTTTGGCATCACTCTAATTCACATTCTCTATTAAATTGAAGAAATTGACAGACACACTATCCATTCACATATTTATAATACAAGACTGAATTCATGGAACACAAGATCAGAATAAACCATCAAAACACCAAATGGAGGAAGACTTTCTTACCATGAGACTTCTCTTCCTTTCAACTAATTCTTCCTTTTCTTTTTGTTTTATAGAAAATATCAGCTTCCTTGAATATCTGTCAGCCAATACCACACCAACTTTGACTCTCTGCAAGCACAAGATTGTTAAATGCAACTCAAATTTCAAGCTTAGGATTATAGGGAATATTTCATCCACACCTGACCAACAAAGGATGACAAAAATTTGAGTTTCTCCTGATCATAAATCATTAGAAGATCCTCGAGTTTCATATCTGATGATAACTCATCGTCAAGGTTAGAATCAATGTCTTGACCTACTCCTAAATCAGAGGGATCTGTCATGTTACTTGCATCATATTTTCCAATGATGCCCAAGTTTTGCCTGTAGATTGATGGATCTAAACCTTTTCTTCTCAACCATGACTCAAAAGCTAAAAACTTCCATCGGGCAGCAAGATTCCGATACGGTAAGAATCCTATCAAGGAACCAAACGATACCTGCGAAAGAACAAAAGTATCAGCAAATTTTAGAAAATGAAAAGGAACAGGAGTTTATCAGCAGTTCTCAGATGATGCAAAATCTGCTAAAACAAAATAACAAATTCACTCACAACAAATCCTCTAGTGCTGGAGCTAATCAATTCTACTTCTACTCTTTCTCCTGTCTCAACCAGCTTTTCAGCCCTAGCCCAGTCATCTTCTTCGCGCTCCTAGGTGATCAAACAATGGTCAGATTCAACAAGATATAAGTTCTAACTTGGGATGATGGTGCCAACCTTAATGGGGTGAGTTGCAAGGAAATTCTCAAGTTCCATGGGATCCCGAGAGCTTCCAGGATTCATGGGTACCGCCCCGTCTGTTATTTTATGATCTGTTCCTCTACTGGATGGATCTAATCTATAATGCATTATTATACTCATTAAATAAACAAACAAGTAAAGCAATCAAAGGATGATAGTGCCAGAAGAAAACAATAACCAAGGTGCAGCGGGGACTTGTGGTGGGGGGTGCAGGAGGCTACAGTCTACCTTTTTGGTTTTCCGACGAGCACGGTGTCCGTAGGCATCAGTGGGGTTCTTTTAATGGGTCCATCAGAAGGAATTGTTTTCCCACCGGACCATATCTCAGCCTGCAATACTTGAAAAACAACCAAGCTATTCAATAAGAGAGTAATACAATCTTTGGGATAATGGCATCACATTTCTGATTTGGAACCTTAAAAACTTAAGTGCAAACTAAACAAATTACCTGTTGCAGATCCTTTACTCAATACAGAATCTGTTTGCCTAGTTTCCAAGGACTGACTAAGATTGCTGGAAGTGGTGGAAGTATCTAAGAGGTTCTCAGCAACGACGTTACTGGAGATAGATTCCACATTCTCCTCCAAACATTCACGTTCTCCCTCCTTGCTCAAATTCATTTGCAGCAACTCCGGCCTTTGCAGAAGTACGGCATCCCCACTTCTTTCAGGAGATGCAGTTAGAGTATTGATATTCTTCTCTCCACTTATATCTATGATTCCAGCTTTTTCATCCCCAGAATCAGGAGGACAAGTCGATATTGGCTCAGGTTTCTTCAACAATGTAATATCACTAAACCTCTCTTTCTGCTGCTCTTTCCCCATTTTGAGGGACAAGTTTGGTTTCATTCCAAACCTTGAAGGTTTTCCAGTCCCGCCATCGTCGTCGTCGTTAAATGAGCTTGGTTTTCGCAAGATAACATTGGGTATGCTGCTTTTCTTAGTCTCTTTGATAGTTGGTTGAACATAAGTTGTAACATTTCTTTCCACTGGTTTAGTAACAGGTGCTTGAAACTTGGTACCTTTCTTCGGAACAGGACGAACCAAATTCAAACCTTGAAAAGATGTTTTTGTGGGTTTTTTGTCGTCAAACAAATCAAAGGGAACCTCCTCAATTTCGGGTTTGCCCTTGTTGTTGTTATCTAATAACTTTTCAATTTCCAAGTAAGACATATCTGGATTTGACTTTCTTCCCATAATCTAGAAAAAAGAAGAAACAGCAAAATATAATTAACAACAACCATCAATCAATAAACAAACATAAGAATCAATAGGAAAAAAAGGTGGGACCTTTGCTAAGGTGAATTTGGGGTCTTCACCAATCATTCTGCCAAACTGAAGTTCCATTTTATCCCACTCATCAAGCTCATCCTTCTTTGATGCAAAAAGCAATACCTTTCTGGGTTTTCTCCTATTTGTTGTTGTTGTTATAGTAAGAGGGGGTTGGATGATTCTTCTTGTTGTTGTTGTTGATTTTTTAAGAGGTATATTTGAGATGAACTGAAAAGCGAAAATAGTGTTTGTGTTGGTGGGTGTGCTGCTGCTTACTAACAATGTCAGACCACTATCCATTATTATTATTATTATTATTATTATTCAACAATGGAAATGGAAAACCTCATCTGCTTGTAGAATCATCCATAGTTTTTCTAGCAGCGCCAAGATTTTCTGTGTACAATTATCCTTAACTGGATTGCACGTGATTCACACGTGCGATTATCTTCTCATTTTATGTTTTTTTTGGGAATTTTTCAAAGTTGGTCCTCTATAGTAACCAACTTTCAAAATTAGTCCTTTATAGTGCCTCGGGCCGATTTTAGTCCTCTAAAGTAACAAGAGTTTCAATTTTGGTCCTCCGACCAAAATTTTGGTTTAAATTTGGGGATTTTTCAATTTTCCCTCCAAAATATTTTTGTGTAATCACACTTACACCCCCAAATATTAAAATGTGTATATTTGCAATTATAAATTCCTTTAATACTACAAAAATAATTTAAAATATTGCAGTTATGCCCTCAAACTTTATCAATTCAACTAATTTAGGTTATATTTTATAATTTTATATAAATCTTTATTAACCTCAACTTAATACTAAAGTTACCTTATAAATTCCTTAACATAACAATAAAAACAATAACAAATTTAATTCCTTAACATATATAAATATATATATAAAATATATATTTATATATTAAAAACAAGGGATAATTCTATCAAACCCCCCAAACTATGGGGTCATTTACCGCACAGGGTCAGAACTTTAGTTTTAGCGGCAGTGCCCCCTGAACTTTGGTCGTTTGTGCGATTTACTTTTGTGCGTTTTCCGAACATATTTTTACCGGAACAGTAAGCCACGTGCACAACACATGTTATAGTTTAAGGGCATTTTTGTCCAAAAAAAATCTTTTAAACTTTGTCGCACCCCAAACTATACTAAGTGTGCGTTTTGCCCCCTGAACTATGAAGTGTGCGATTTGCCCCCTGAACTATTGTTTCTTTTGAAGTTATACCCTTTAACTATATTTTAATTTTCTGAAACGCCCCCTTAACTATATTTTCCATTTCTAATTTAGGCCCTGAATTTTATTAGTTTGGTCATTTATATACACTAAAAAAACATCATATACCATAAAAAAGGATGACTAAATACACCAATTATACACCATTAGAACATCAAAAATTCAACATCAAAATAACAAAACATCTCAAGCCATAACATCAATTGTTCATACTCCTACATTACAAGAAAAATAAGAATTGTTCATAACAAAATGCAAAACATTGTTATCCCTCCCAAAATAGTGGTCATAACGGCTTAACACTGTCTGCAGCACATCAGACCATACTTTCTAATGATTCCATGGGGGTTTCCGCAAACACGGCTGCAAGAAAATTCAAACCAACAACATTAACTTCAAGTATTAGGAAATGGAAACACGAGAACATGCACAGAAGGAACCGGAAATCTAAAAATGCACGAGGAAAAAGATAGTGGATAAAATCTCAAATCAAATCCGTGTGTCGGCTTATGCACTTATATCCAAATACCGTACTTCAGAAAGAGTTCTACAATTTGTAACACATTTTGTGGTGAAGTAAAACAAGCAACAAATTATTCAGAACACCTCTCAACTTATAAAGATCATCACTTAAGAAAAAATGCAGCGTAAATGATAAGCAATGGGGACAGTAGATAAACACCATGTGATTTTTTAACTAACAGCAAATTCTGGGAATCATAAGAGAAAACACTAGTAATCAATCAATCAATAGCCCATCATCGTCATATCTGAGGGCAACTAATTTTGCAGAACAAACACAATACACAATAACCAACAGAAAACAACTTGTCTCGTAAGATAACAGTGACACCTCTCAACGAAAAATCAAGATTTTAAACATGAAAAGCATATAATCCAAATTATGCAAAATTAAAAAGGTAATTTCTTAGTCAGTAAACCTTAAATCACTAACGAACTATAACTCAATATAACAGATTCTCAAATGAATGTTGTTAGCCACTTCAATGCACTAATCATTCTACCATTATGCTTGAGTACAATAACAGATACATACAACAATTAAACACAGATAGAGCATAAATCTAATCAATATTTTTTTTTAACGAATTGAAAATTAAAACATCGAATGAGAAGAGACGAGGGGATACCAGGTACGGGAGTTCCACACGTTGGAGTGCCCCATCGTCTTCTTCTTCTTCTTCTTCTCTCTCTGCTCTGCCAAAAGCTGTCGCTAGCTGAATGCGTTTGTAACCTAAATTCGCCGCTGCTGCTTTGGAGGATTGCAGCTGGAAGGAAGTGTTCGTTGACTAAATCGGTTTGCTATTTTAAGTGAAGGTTTTTTTTTTAGTTTTTTATTATTTTAAGTGACGGGTCTATTTTACCCCTTACGGGTCACGTGGGTCATGCACGTGAGGGAATATTCTAGGAATATTCCGGTAAAAATGTGATCGGAACACGCACTAAACCAACTCGCACAAATGACTAAAGTTCAGGGGGCACTGCCGCTAAAACTAAAGTTCTGACCCTGTGCGGTAAATGACACCATAGTTTGGGGGGTTTGATAGAATTATCCCTAAAAACAATAACAAATTTAATTCCTTAACATATATAAATATAATATGTAAAAGAGTATATATTTATATATTAAAAACAATATATATATATATATTTTTTATTATTGAAATGCAAAATATATATATACATAAATTTTTATTATTGAAATACAAAAAAAAATCAAGATATATAATTTTTTATAACAAAAAAATAAAAAAAATATAGTCATCTTCCCTACCACCCCCCCCCCCCCCCCCCCCGAAACCCCCACCTCCCCGACCCAACCCCAACCCCAAACCCCCCGGCAAATATACACATTTTAATATATTTGGGGGTGTAAGTGTGATTACACAAAAATATTTTGGAGGGAAAATTAAAAAATTCCCAAATTTAAACCAAAATGTTGGCTGGAGGACCAAAATTGAAACTCTTGTTACTTTAGAGGACTAAAATCGGCCCGAGGCACTATAAAGGACTAATTTTGAAAGTTGGTTACTATAGAGGACCAACTTTGAAAAATTCCCCTTTTTTTTTTTGAGACTTTCTCATTTTATGCTTTTCTTTCTCTTTTCTACATATTTTAATACTCGACTTATAACCAGACATTCCTTATATGATTTCAGATATATGATATATTAATATATATCCCTCATACTCGACGTAACCCCAATACTCCAAATATCCATACAATAGACAGTCTTGTCGTGGTTTTTGTGTAGGGTGTGTCTCGGATAAAGCTAATTCATTTAGTTTCTTGAGCTCAAAATGAGTTTATTTAGAGTATTTGAAGAGCTTACGAGTACAATATACGAAGATATACTATATTATCTACCAATAATTCTCATAAAAAGAAAGTCTACTAATAATAAGAAAACTTTAAAGCAAACTCTTCTTTCCCATTTATGCTTTGAAATATTATATTTACATAAGTTACCTAATAAAAAATATGTAAGTCCAGCCCATTACAATTACGAGTTATGCACAATAATAATTTTTTTTAACAGTAACAACTTTATTTATGTACTAAGCATAGCCAAAATATTTACAACGGGGTGCTGGGTCAGGGCTCGCGCAAGATTTTTGTATATGTACAATTAATATCACACAAGGCTTGTTATTCCAAATCGGGCGGGCAACCTAGCGAGGTTGCATAAAAAGGCGATTGCATGGGGCAGTCCATACATGTACGGTTTGATTCCTTCTTGGCTAGCACGCCTGCGAGCCTCTCATCTCATAGTATATACACGAGATGAATAGGATGTTGCATGTTCCTCCCAACCTCCATATATCATGGAGTAGGGCTTTCGTCTCGCCCAAGCCCATACGACCCGACTTCCTGACAAGAGAATTAAATGTGACCTCCAAATTTGTTTCAATTATTAAAGAAGATGATGAAAGACGTAATGAAAGCAAGAGTCCCCGACGAATAGACCTGAGCTCCGCGTTGTTGGTGTTGCATCATGTCGCTTCGGAAAAAGCACCAACAATATTACCTGCAAAATCTCGGATCACGCCACCGATACTCGTGGGGCCTGGGTTGGTTAGGCCGAACCGTCTGTATTAAGTTTGAACATTTCGAGGGGTGGTGGATTCCATCGAAGTGTGAACCTGTACGTCTTTGGAGGTTTTGCTGGAGATGATGCATGTGTCTGTAGTTGCGTTTTAGAGAGGCGGGTAGAAATGAGTGAAGTAGAAATTGGAGATCCTCGAAAGAGGAATTCATTTCGTGCCCGTCAAATGGCCCAACACCATATGAGTATTGTAGCCGGGTGGGGAAGGCGTTGAAGATGTGGTATAGCGTGCACGCCTAGCGAGGGAGGTTGAAAAAGAGGGAGGTTTTGCCGCACACTTGAAAATAGAGGACATTCATTGAATAAGTGTGTGGTTATTTCCGGGCTGAGTGGTAGAGGGGGCAATTGTTATCAATGGGTACATGTCGTCGTGAGAGGTAGTCGCTCATAGGTAGCGCATCCTGCCCCCACAACCACCCGAATAATTTTATGCGAGGTAAGGTTTGAATGTGCCACACGGTAGCCAGGGTAAGTTGGGGAGTGGGTTACCAGATTGTTCATATGCCAACCATTCCGATTTGATTGTGAATTATCCTTCCGGGTTCCAAGCCCAGCATGTAGAGTCAGAGACAACTTCAACATGAGTGGGGATCCCACGGATACGTTCTGCGATGTGTCACGGTAAGTGTGCCCGAATGTGGCGAGATCTCATTCTCTGGATGGCTTGATGATATTCTGCACGTGAGTGAGCGGAGGTGGGGGTGGGGTGAGGGATAGAGGAGATGCTCCGTCACCAACTACCCCCTCAGCGAGGTAAGTAGATTTGGCATCATGTGGGTGATTGACTTCCAACCTCGACTTGCATTCATAGGAGTTGAGGATGTGGCTGGGTGTTGGTTGGGAAAGTACTTGGTATTCATGACTTGGGCCCAGAGGGAGTTGGGTTCATGGACAAGACGCCATGCCAATTTAAGCATGTAAGCGTCGTTAAGGTGTTCCAGATTTCTAAAACCAAGACCTCATATGTGAGGGGGGAGGCAGAGTGTCCGTCAAGGAACCATGCCTTTACGATGTGCTTCCCTATTCGCATCCCACATAAAGGATTTGTAAAGTTTTGTAAAGGTGGTTAGGACTTTCTGGGGTAAGTGCATGGTACTCATTTGGTACACATGCATAGTTTGGAGAGTTTCTTGGGTAAGGATGCGGTGCCCGACATAAGATAAGAGCCAGGTGCGGCAGGCCTCTATGTGGCGGGGGAAATGGTCAATAATAGGGTCAAAGAAGCTTGAGCGGAGACGCCCTTGCCATATTAGGATGCAAAGGTATTTATCAGGGGTAGTCATGGGCTCCATGCCGAGGAGGCGAAGGAGCTCCCAGTGGCTATGTTAGGCGAGAAGAGAACACGGGGTTTTTCGTTGCTCACTCATGGGCATGCTATCACATGAAATGATTCAAGAAATTCAAAAAGGAGTCAGAGTGTTTGGGATGGTCCTCGCAAAAGATAAAACAGTCATCTGCGAAGCTAAATATTGGAATAGAAAGGCCGTGGCGACTAGCTCGGGCCGCATGGAACTAGCATGTATTTGTGGCTTGAATGAAGGCAACAATGAGAAGTTCCATGCACTTGATAAATAGGTAGGGCGATAGGGGACCCCCATGTCGAAAGCCGCGGGTAGGAAGCCACCCTGCAAACTTGGCTCTGTTGACACTAGTTTTGTATTCAACTGTAGTTACGCAATCCATGATCCACGCAATCATTGTGGGAGGGAATTAAAATTGGTTTAAGGTGAATTCAATGAAAGACCGGTTAATGTGGTCGTAGGCTTTAGCAAGGTCAATCTTGATGGCTAACAGACCACGACTCCCTTGTCGTCGATTATTAATAGTGTGGATTAACTCATGGGCAATGAGTATGTTATCCATGCTAGAACGGTTGGGGACAAAGGCATTCTGGTAGGGTGATATAATTGAGTTCATAGCTGGGCGAAGTCGACCAACGAACAGTTTGGAGATGATTTAATAACTAACATTGCAAAGACTGATAGGTCTGAAGTGTTGGGGGAGCTGGGGTTGCTCTCTCTTTGGATGAGAATAATGTTAGTTTGATTATCTGAAGGCATATGGCTGGAAGAGAAAACAAAGGAAACCAGAGTGGTAATGTGGGGTTCCACTTGGGCCCAGTAGTGTTGGAAGAAATGGGCATTAAGGCCATCTGAGCCTTGCGCCTTGGTTGGTCCTGTGTTGTAGATAGCCTCATGGATTTCATTGACGTCGAGTGGCTTGCTGAGAATCGCCGAAAAATTGGGAAGGAGGGAATAAATGGGGTAGAGGAGGTAGTGGTTAGGTTGGAAGGTGTTTGATGGTGCAGGGGGTCTAGAAAAAGTGACACAATTCATGAAGAATGTCTGTCGTGGTGTGTAGCCAGAAGCCGTTCGCATTGCAAATGCCTTGGATTGTATTCGACCGTTGGCGGTGGGAGGCACATGCATGATAAAAATTGGTGTTTTTATCCCCGTCAGCGATCCATTACTCGCGAGATTATTGCGCCCAATAGCGTTCTTTCTAGGCCAGGTAACAGGTAATGGCTTCATTTAGTGAGCGTTCCTTGAGAAAGGTTTGATGAATAGGGTTTGTTATGAGCTGATGAAGGATATGGGTAAGCTGGTTTTGAAGAAACGTGGTTCATGAGTCAAGGTTGCCATACTGGGTGCGCTTCCAGTGTCGGGCGGCAGCAGCAAAGCGTCGACAATTGGTGGTGAAGGGGAATGTTGTACTTGACAGGGTGTTCTAGATGTGCCATACTCCCACCGGGAATGTGGGGTGAAGATCCCAAGCCATTTCATCGCGGAATGGTTGAGGGGATATTGGTTCAGGTGAGAAAAGACCCAAAAGGATATGGGAGTGTGTTTTTGATAACTAATCATGTAAATTTAAGTAACATACTTAGTAAACTAGTACTTGAGTTATCCAAATACTAAAATATATATGATTAATCAAGTTATTAATGATTGAACTATATGATATATATATCTATACAACTACTAATTAATAATCATAAGTAGTAGTTATATAAGCAACTAATATGATTGTGCTTTACGTTACAAATGCAAGTATAGATGTTATTATGATATGTTAGTAGATCATTAGTAGCATTATCTATATATAAATATATGTAGGCATTATGTATATCGTCATCATACGGTAATTAGTTATTAGGAAATCTTATTATTATGCACCCTCTCACATAAATGATGTTTGTATGTGTATCAAAATCTATGATTTGATTGAAAAATCTCTTACCCATGAGAGCTGAGTTACGCCTTTCCGCTAAGGCCCTCACGACTCCGTCGAAGTAGCGACGCCCACCAGACTGATCGGATTCAGTCCTTGATTGCTGTTTCTTTCGTTTCCTTTCATTGTTGTTTCAAATCGGCCTTATGCAATTAGGGTTCATCGTTTCTTTCTTTTCGATTTAGGCTTTTATATTGGCATTTTCTCCAGGGGATCTTCGATTCTTCTTATTTTTGTCCTGTTTTACCTTGTTTTTCAGTCTGTTTCTTTCTTCTTCACGCACGTTTTGCCTGGGTTAGCTGTAGGTGTTCGAGGGAGGCTGGTACATTCTGTCCGCTGCTGGTCACTCAAGTGAATCTGCCACGCACATCTTGGTTGTTCTCATTACTTCAACAGAATGGAATTTGAACTTGATAGATTAGGGAAGGTACTAAAACTCATTGAGGACGAGACGGAAGTGGTGAACATACCGGGGGTCGACTGGAGGAAATTGAACGAATCATCAGAATTAACACTTGTAGGCCGCCTGCTCACAACTTGCGATTTTCACTTTACTTCTTTTTGTGGGGTGCTGAAGACGTTGTTAAATCGGAGAAAGGGGGTGGAAGTTCAAGAAATTGAGGATGGGCGGATGTTATTTCGGTTCTTCCATGAGATCGATAAACAACGAGCGTTGGAAGGATGCCCGTGGACTTTCGACAAACAAGTGCTCATTCTTAACGAGATTGGGGAAAAGGAGAATCCACTCCAAGTCCAACTGGATACATGTAACTTCTACGTGAAGGTGCATGACCTCCCGCTGCCACGACAAACTCCGGAGATTGCTCGACATATTGGGAATAAAATTGGTGAGGGAGTTAGTATGAGGATCAAGGTTCGTATCAACGTTTTCAAACCACTTATTAGATGCATGAAACTCCGAGGACCGGATGGGGAGGAGGTGATTGCATCTTTCACTTATGAAAGACTCCCAAATTTCTCCTATATGTGTGGCATGATCGGACACATAATGAAGGAGTGCGAAAAGAGATACGAGCACAAAGAGGGGAAGCAAGAGCTCGATGAATTGCCGTACGGGCCGTGGCTACGAGAGGCTAGTGTGGGACCAAACAAAGCAATGCATTACACTATACCGAGCAGGGATACTACTAATGCAAGCAATATGAGGGGATGACAAGGACCGAGTCGAAGACGGGGTGAGAACGTTTGGAAAGCAAGTTTCAGTCACCAATCATAGAATTCTTCTTCTACAAATAATTCTTCGAACGCAGCTGAAAATCAGGGGAAAGGGAGAGATGGGATATACCAGGGAGTGAAGGATATTGAAGGAGATCAGAGGGAACTTGTGGAGGATGAGGGGAGCAGCGGGAATCAGAGACTGAATGTGGAACAAGAAACATTGGAGAGGGCAAAGGATGATCAGCTTGATTTAATGGTGGTGGATTCTAATATGCAGGTACTAAATAAAGAATATAATACTTTAGTGCAAAAAGGCATGAATATGGGAATAGTGGATGAGAGCATACTGGTGGTGGCTAAGGAAAATAACAGAATGATGAATGGAGGACGCAAGGCACTTGAGGATGTTACAAATACTAGAAAGGGGGTGAATGGGAATATGCTAAAGACTGTGAATTCAAGGAAGGATGAAGTGGGAAAGGATAAAAAGGAAAAGAGAGTACAAAGAAAAGGGGCACTACAAATAAAAGAAATAACAGATTCTCAATGTCAAAAAGTGCTTGGGAAAAGAAAGGCTGATACAGATGAGAAGTCTTGGAGTATGTCAAAAAAAGACTGGAAGCCTGAACGGTAGCGGTTGCAACTACTTTGGACCAACGACGGAGACTGCGCAGCAGTCCCGCCGAGAACAATGAAAATACTAGCGTGGAACTGTCAGGGCTTGGGGAACCCTTGGACAGTTCGAGAACTCCGCAACTTGGTTGCGCGATATGTCCCCTCTCTGATTTTCATTATGGAGACAAAATATACGTTAAGGAAAATAGAGAAGTTGAAGAATGTGTTGAACTGTTTTGGAGTTTCAGTGGATGTGAACGGCAAATCAGGGGGTTTAGCTTTGCTATGGAGGAAAGATGTGGGGGTGTGCTTGTTGAGCATATCACGTAATCATATTGATGTGATGATTGAGAAAGGGGAAATCCAGTGGAGATTTACCGGTTTCTATGGTGAACCTGACACAACGAAGAGGCACATCACATGGGAGCTCTTGCGTACGCTAAGTCACCAATTTTCGAAGCCGTGGTTATGTGCAGGTGACTACAACGAGATTTTATGCAACGAGGAAAAAAAAGGGAATGAAGGATAGGCCGCTTAGCAATATGCGCAGATTTCGTGAGGCACTAATTGATTCAGATTTAAGTGATATGGGGTTTACGGGATCTGAATATACCTGGTGTAGTAGGAGACCGGAGCCGGATACGGCTTGGGAACGATTGGATCGAGCATGTTGTAATAGTCTTTGGAACGCGCTGTTCAAGAATGGGAATGTTCAACACCTCGACGTTTTACATTCCGACCATTCAGCGCTACTTATCAATTGCTTGGGGAATGTAGAGGATGTGGGGTGTTGGAAGAAAAGGGCCAGGTTTCGGTTCGAGGGTGCTTGGGCAGGTTTGGACGGGAGTAAAAAGATTGTGGAACAAGTGTAGAGGGACAACTTTGAAAATGAAAGGGGGTCGAATCTGATCAAGATGTTAGATGCATGTAGGGAGGGTCTAAACCGATGGAATTATATTAGTCGAAAAGGAAATAGAGAGAGAGTGGAGAAAATAACTAGGAGGATTATTTTTTTAAGAAAGGGGCAGTTGACGCATGAATCGAAAGAAGAGGAGAAAGAGCTAAAAATTGAATTGGAGCAGCTGAGGGATAGGGAGGAGATTTACTGGAAGCAGAGGGGGAAGGTCCAGTGGCTTAAGGAGGGAGACAGGAATACATCGTTTTTTCATAAACGTGCAAATGAGAGAAGGAAAACAAATCAGATTAATGGCATAAAGAACAGTTCGGGAGTATGGTGCGAGAGGCCGAAAGAGGTGGAGAGGGTAATTGTGGACTACTTCTCTAATCTTTTTCAGTCTACGAAGCCGAGTAATGAGAACATTCAGGATGTCGTCGGAACCATGCGAGAAAAAGTGACGGACATAATGAACTACTCCTTGATCCAACCGTACTCGAATGACGAGGTAAAACGTGCGTTATTTCAAATGTTTCCTTATAAATCCCCTGGCCCGGATGGTTTCTCTGCTGTCTTCTATCAGAAGTATTGGAATATTGTTGGTCCTCAGGTCACTAAATTCTGTCTTGAAATTTTGAATGATAAACGTCCCCTGTTTGACATTAATTTCACAAATATTATCCTAATTCCGAAATGTGCTAACCCTGACATTATGCAGCACTTCAGACCGATTACCTTAAGTAATGTTTGTTTTAAAATCGCCTCGAAGGCAATTGCTAATCGCCTCAAGACTGTTCTTCCTGATATTATCTCTGACTCCCAATCTGCTTTTGTGCCAGGACGATTAATCACTGATAACATCTTAGTGGCTTTTGAAATTAACCATTACTTGAAAACGAAAAGAACAGGTAAGAAAGGATTGATGACTTTGAAGCTGGACATGAGCAAAGCTTACGACAGAGTCGAGTGGTCCTTCTTGGAACAGGTTATGCTCAGGTTAGGTTTTGATGAAAATTTTGTCCTTCTTGTCATGAATTGTGTTCGATCTGTTACATATTCTTTTGTGGTTAATGGGTGCGAATTTGATTATGTCTTGCCGGAGCGGGGAATCCGTCAGGGTGACCCGTTATCCCCTTATCTTTTTTTGATGGTTTCAGAGGCTTTTTCTGCACTAATCAGTGAGGCAGAGATGAAGGGAAAAGTTCGGGGGGTTAAGATTGCAAGGAGTGCACCAACCGTGTCTCATCTCCTATTTGCCGATGACACGCTAGTTTTCTGTGAGGCGAGCACGGAGGCGTGGGAGGAAATTTTAGATATCCTGAGGAAGTACGAGACGGCATCGTGGCAAACAGTGAACATGGAGAAATCGGTGGTCGCATTTAGCAAAAATACACGAGAGGAGGTGGCTAGAGAAGTGACAGAGCTGTTAGGGGCGCGGATTGCAGATAAGCATGAGAAAGACTTGGGGCTCCCGTCGGTCATAGGTAAATCAAAAAAGGAGGTGTTCCAGTATATCAGGGATCGTATTTGGGATAGAATGAAGGGATATAAAGAGAAGAACATGTCGGTAGGAGGAAAAGAGGTCTTAATCAAAGCAGTGTTACAGGCAATACCGATGTTTGCTATGAGTTGCTTTAGATTGCCGGAATCACTTTTTTCTGAAATTGAATCCATGATAAGTAACTTTTGGTGGGGAAGCGGAGATCGGGATAAAATTCACTGGATGGCGTGGCGAAAGATGAGTAAGAGTAAAAGAGATGGTGGTATCGGCTTTAGGGACTTGCGAAGTTTTAACCTCGCTTTGTTGGCCAAACAAGTCTGGAGAATTCTTGAGTATCCGGATAGCCTTTTGGCAAGAATCTACAAAGCAAGGTATTTCCCGAGGGGAGAAGTTTTTGATGCAAAGCTAAAAGGTTCATCATCCTTCTCGTGGAGGTGTTTGTTTGAGGCGAGGGAGGTCCTTAAAATGGGCTTAAGGTGGAGGGTGGGAAACGACGAGAAGATCAAGGTTTGAGATGATGCTTGGATCCCGAGACCAGTCCTTTTTCGTGTCGTGTCGCCCCAAATTGAGGCGGTTCAATATATTCGAGTGGCGGCTCTAATTGATGAGGAGACGGGTTGTTGGAATGTTGGACTGATCAGACACATTTTCTGGAGGGAGGATGCATCAGCTATTTGTTCTATTCCATTGAGAGGACGAAATCATGTGGATAAGCAGATCTGGCACTATACTGAGTCGGGTATGTTTACGGTTAAAAGTGCATACCATCTGATCCTCTCAATGGGGCTTTGTCGAAGGGGAAAACTGAATCTGGAAAGCACAAGTGAATCAAGATCATGGAATTTTGTGTGGAAGCCAAAGCTGCCGGCAAAAGTTAACTTGTTTACTTGGCGAATCTGTCAGAACATCCTACCTATAAGGACCTCGCTGGAGCGGAGGCATATAAAATGCGAGAGGGATTGCCCAGTATGTGCGCGTGGAGATGAAGACCCCCGACACATTGTTCGAGATTGTCACATTACGAGACAGGTTTGGGCTTTATTATTCGTCCCACTTGCGGACTTGATGCGTAGTAGTGAGGATATTGAAACTTGGTTGAGACGTATTGCACGGGAGAGGAGCTTGGAGACGTTTAATTTGATTGTGACGACGAGTTGGGCACTATGGGGGAATAGAAATCGGATCGTTGCATTCGCAGCCAACTCGAATTCTGGAAACTGCTGGGAGTAGAACAGCAGGTTAACGAGGCTTCAGCTGGTATGACAAATCAATTTTTCTTGCCTGAGCCATGGTTTAGAATCCGTTTTGACGGGGCAACGTTTGAGGAGGAGGAGGCTTCGGGAATTGGAGTTTTGGTGACTGATTCACAAGGTACGGTGGTGTCCAGTATTCAAAGACGTGTCTCGGGGAACTGGAGTGGTCGTAATATTGAGACTTTCGCAGCATTAGTGGCAGCGGAACACGCGGCGCAGTCAAAATGGGATAACGTCTTGTTCGAGGGGGATTGTTTGAACGTCATTTTTGATATTTCTGGAGAACACAAAACGAATGGCGATCACGCGAATATGATTCAAGAAATTAGATCCTTCGTTGAGCATCAGCGTAACTGGGTGTTTAAGTGGATCGCTCGAGAAGAACATAAGGAAGCTCATAGATTAGCACGCACGTCAAGTTGGTTGCCGAATTTCTTGGATACTGGATAGGAGTTGGTTTTTGTTTTTTGTCATGCCCTGTTAGTCTGCTTTGCTCTTTGTTTTTGAATTTGTTACATTCATGTGGGAACTTTTGGGGCCACTGGTGGTCGTTGCAGTAATGGAAATGTTTTTATCAAAAAAAAAAAAAAAATCTATGATTTGATTAATTTAACTTCTTAGTAGCTAATATTATTGTAATTAACAATAATATAAACAACACGCCTTTAATTACCATGCGAAATGCATAAATTTCAAACATGAATATTATTAGCAACCGCTGAGCCGTCACAATTCCCGAACTATTGCAACCGCCAGGCGGTTGCAAAGGGTCTTTTGCAACGGCTAGGCGGTCGCAACCTGTAACGGCTAGTTACATCTGCGATCGCATGGCCGTCACAAATGCAACGGCTGTGTGTTTTGGTGACCGCAAAAAAAAAATAGTTGTTGCATTTTACAACCGCCCAGTGGTCGCAAAATGGCTTTTTTATCCCCTATTAATACCCCCTCATTCACTTTCAGAATTCATTCCATTCTTTCACCTCTTATAAGGTACCCACGATTGTTTCTTTATTAGAGCTCATTTATTTTGTTTTTGTGATATTTTGTTGTTGTAATAAATGCTAACTATGTTTATTTATGTTATTGATGCTAGAAATTGTCGTAAAAATAACGAGAAGATTTGTGGTGGACACAACATTCTTGGCTTTACTACGCTTCAACAAGTAAGTTTCTATTTTAATGCGTTGCTTATGATATGTACCGTGTATATCATGTTTTAAATTGTAACTTGTTTAGTAGTATAAATTGTAATTAGTTACTTTTTCTTTACAATTTAGATAGATTATGGATTACCTCGCCGATAGATCTTAGATGTACGATAGATATGATTACAACGGTTATTTTCAAGATAATTTTGTTGTTGGGGTTCGCACATTCCTAGAATACGCTTCGTAACAAAAGGACTACTTAGATCTAAACAATCGTAGTAGGTGCATGTGCCTGAAATGCAACAATTTAAAGCTTTTCGATCGAAACGTAGTCCGTAATAATCTTCATAAGTCAGGTTTTACATATCAGTATTGGGTTTGGGTGTTTCATGTGGAGAAGGGGACATGGGCAACTCCATCGTATTTAGTCGACTCCCCGCCACCCACAAGTATTCACGAAAGCCCTATCCATGTTGATAATCCGTTTATAGAAGTAGTTATGGATGCATATAAGGGACAATTTGCGGATGAAGAGGTGCGTGGTGAAGATCCAAATCCCGATGCGAGAGAGTTCTACAAGTTGATGCATCTAGGAAATGTTAAGATGCGTAGTAAGAAGGATAAAACTGTCCTGTAGTGGGTTGCTGAGTGGTTGACGTACAAGACCATGCACAAAGTTAGTAATGCCGCTTCCAATAAGTTTTTAAGGCATTCTAAAGATGGTATTGACCCAGAGATTAAGAAGTTATTACCTGATATGGTTCCCAGCATGATTAGAATGCTGGCAGGCTTCGTGTTGGGGTACCAGAGGATCGATGTGTGTCAAATCACTGTTTCTTGTACTATGGCGTCTACGCGAGTGCGGATTACATATCATGCCCGATATGCAAGGAGGATAGATACGGGCAATGTAGGAAGTCGAGGGCCACAAGGAAGAAATTGTGGTACTTCCCACTAGGTTCGCGTCTTCAGAGGTCGTACTGCATATAGGCACGGCAAAGCATATGAATTGGAATTTAAGGTGTCGTGAGTCAGCTCATCGAATGATTCACCCAGCAGCAGGCGAGGCATGGCGCCATTTTGATAGGTCGCACTTAGATTTTGTAGCAGAGCCAAGGAATGTACGACTTGGCTTGTATACATATGGATTCTCACCTTTTGGACAATCTGGAAAGAATTACTCGCGCTGGCCTGTGTTTGTCACTCCGTATGACCTACCACCCGGTCTTTACATGAGGCCAGAGTTCATATTTTTGAGCCTAATCATATCCGGTCCATAGAGTCCTGGGAAGAACTTGCATGTAATGTTGAGACCATTGATTGACGAGCTAAATGCTTTATGAAGTAATGATCTGTGGACGTATGACATGACAGTTATAGAAATGATAACCTTCAATTACAAGCGGCCCTGATGTGGACGATCAGCGATTTCCCAGCATATGGAATGTTGTCCCAGTGGAGTACTCATGAAAAGTTATCGTGTCCTTATTGTATAGGGGACACGAAATCCTTTACGTTGCAGAATGGTGGAAAGCCATCGTTCTTTGATTGTCACCGATGATTTCTGCCAATACTTCATAGATGTAGGAATAACAAGAAGGGGTTCTACAAAGGACGAGAGTCACATGAAGAGCCTATTCTTAGGAAAAATGGTGATCAAATGAAGGCAATTGTGGATAGACTCTATCCGGTGGCTTTTGGATCGAACCCAAGAAAGATCCCTGAGTTTGGCACGAGTCATAATTGGTGTTGAAAGAGCATTTTTTGAGAACTACTTTACTGGTCAATAAACTTGATTCGGCATAACCTAGACGTCATGCACTGTGAGAAGGATGTTTTGACAACATCATCAACACAATCATGGACGACGCTAAGACTAAGGACAACATCAAGTCCATAATAGATTTGAAGCTCTTAGCCGATTGTAAAGAGATTTTTCTAGAACCAACTAACAGTGGGAGGGATGTTAAAAAGCCAAGTGCAACCTGCTGTCTCACGAGGAAGCAAAAGATCAAGGTGCTTGAGTGGTTGGGCGTTCTTAAGTTTCTTGACGGGTATGCCTCAAACTTAGGTCGATGCGAGCAAATGCAGCAAGGAAGATTGTACGGTATGAAAAGCCATGATTGTCACGTCTTCATGCAAAGATTGATACCGATTGCATTTCACGACTTCTTGCCTCCGGACATTTGGGGTACGTTGGTGGAGATTAGTCTATTCTTTAGGGATATTTGATCTTCAGAGGTTTCGACCACAGATATGCAGAGACTTGAGGAATCAATTTTGGTTACAATGTGCAAACTGGAGAAGATATTTCCGATATTCTTTTTTGATTCTATGGAGCATTTGGCAATTCACTTACCGTACGAGGCACGAGTTGGGTCTGGTCCACTATAGATGGATGTATCCATTCGAGAGGTACAATTGTTAAATTTTTAAACACATTATTATTTTGGGTTTATTGTTTCTTTCTCTTACTAACGATTTGTTTGCATTAGGCGTATGTACGATATTAAGAACACGGTGTTGAATAAAGCGAAGGTCGAGGGAAGCATATCCAATTCTTAAAAGTACCTACTTTCAGAGCTTGCCAACTTGTGTTCTCAGTATCTGGATATCTCCGTTCATATCACATATATCCGCCTCAATAGGAATGAGCCGTTAGAAAGTAAGAAGTGGGATAATAAGCTTTTAATATTTCACAAGAAAGGTGCGCCTTTGGGAGCATTTAATAACAAAAGACTGTTGACGTCCGAAGAGTGGGACCAAATTGAACTTTATACGCTCCTTAATTGTCAAGAGTTGGATGGATGGCTCGAACTTTATACGCTCCTTAATTGTCAATAGTTGGATGGATGGCTCGAGTAAGTCAATGTTTATACTTCACAACTACTTTGGTTATAGAAAAAAATTGAAATTATTGTTTAGTACTAACTTTCATTTGTCTTATGGTCACATGTTATTTATAGAAGAGGAGTGCAATGGTCTTAGTCCCATGGAGGTGCAAACAAAGAGAAACACTGAGTACGTGACATTGTTCAAACAAACATATTCCAGTGGCCACTACGAGAGAGACACCCAAGTAGATCCGCTGATCGTTGGTCCTACCAATAAAGTGATGACGTACGATGGATACATTGTGAACGGGTTTAGATTCCACACAGATAAGAAGTTGGGCCCAAAGAAGAGTGATTGTAGCGGGGTGTATGTCAAGGGAGACATGGGAGGATCTGACGCCACTAACTTCTACGGACGTTGAAAGAAATCATTGAAGTGAAATATTTAGGATGAAGAAAACCACTATACATTGTGTTATTCAAATGTATGTGGTATGATATTCACAGAGGGACAGATGTTCATGAGACGTACAATGTGGTTGATATTAACCCACGACGTTCCCTTGCCACCAACGAGCCATTTGTTTTTGCAAATCAGGCCCTACAAGCATACTTCGCCCCGTACCCTAAGCTTACGAATGGCCTTCCCGACCATAAAGGATGGTTGTGTGTATCCACTATTCCGACTATGCACATAAAAAATATGTCCTCGATAGCTGCTGAAAGTGATGATCATGTGGGAAATGCCAGATCAAGTGTTACAAGAGAGCGAACC
Source organism: Linaria vulgaris (assembly GCA_948329865.1). Classification (NCBI taxonomy): domain Eukaryota; kingdom Viridiplantae; phylum Streptophyta; class Magnoliopsida; order Lamiales; family Plantaginaceae; genus Linaria; species Linaria vulgaris. The sequence goes on along the minus strand of OX415249.1, from coordinate 51,817,975 downwards.
AGTAGGGTTGAATCTATTTGTAGATCTTAGCTCATTTGATATGAATATCCAATTGGGGGTAGGATAATTTGAGGTTGTCGAAGGTGGTTTAGATGAGGAGAATGACGAAGACGAGGATGGGGTTGATAGCGATGAAGAGGAGTATGACGAAGATGCCTCAGATGATAGTGTGTATTAGACGAGTGATAATACATTGTAATAATTAGTTTCTTTTATTGTATGAGAGTTATTTTACTAATTTAAAGTTTTGTTGTGCAATTATATATACACGATTGCAATTATATATACAAAAGTACATGATTGCAATACACGAATAAGATAACGCAATTAGATTAACAATACATACTTTCAACAATAAAACATAATACTAATTAACTACATTACACATTAAGAACTTAAGTTCAAACTAAGAACATAACAACAAAAGTACGAGCACGCAATAAAAACTTAAGTACATTACAATAATTGTTCACTTTAAGTCTAAATTTAAATAACAATACTATAAATAGTCCATGTCAATCATCCAGATCATCACAATCGAGTCTGTACGTAGAAGGAACAATCCCAATACCTCCAGCCTTATCAGCATCGTCCCCATCATCGTATGGTACCTCAGGCTCCACGGCATCCTCACGATGATCTGAATCATACTCTGACTCATACATAAGGGCTGTAAACGAGCCGGGTGCAAATGGATCTGGTGCTCTGAGAGCTGGTCGTGTAGGAGGAGGCATGGTATGACGAGCTCCAGTGCGACGACCATCAGCCGTAAATCTAGTATGAAATGATGGAGCATGAGTATCTGGGTTCAGCGACATAATATGCTGAGCCAAGACCTGGATATGTGATAGTAGGTCATCAGCCTTCTGATCAGTACTCGACTGCAACTCTAGGTGCTGCGACTGCAAGTGCTGGATGTAGCCATGCGTAAAATATGGCTCCTTCCTGAACTGCATACCAAAACCCTCTAGAGTGCCTCACTCGACAAGACCTTTGCCTTCCCCTTCTTCACTCCACCCGATGCCACACCCACAACTCTGGATCTATCTCAAGCCAATCGCTCTGACCACATCAACCTCATGTACTCCCTCTGTAAGTAATTTGAAAAAAAAGAAGTTTTAAAATATTATAATAGGGAATTTAATAAAACTCACAAGATAAATAACAAATATTTCATAAATTAGTACTTACATAGATAGTCCTGTATGACTCATGGTGCCAAACGCGCCTCTGTGGATTGCCCTCTCGTCGCCTCATCACCATATGCGTATGGTTGAAACGATATATCTCGTCGTGTCTGTAGCAACAATTTTTTCTAAGTCTTTAAAATAAAAGACGGGAAATAGTTGAACAAATAAAACTTGTGAATTTGATGAATTTATGGAGTAACAATCTCTTTGATCATCTGATTCAATTTTACAAGGACAATGACTTGAACTTTTAACAAATCTTGAAGGAAATCTTCACTTAGATCTTCTTCAAGGTACTTGAATATTGTTGAAGAACCATATGATCCTCGTATTCAATTCTTCAGATATGTGGACTTTGATCTTCTTTGAAAGGGACTTTGATCGTCAAAAATAGTTTTTCGAAGGCCTTGCAGCTTGTTCTCGAATCGAACGAACTTTTGACTTCAAATTTTTCTAAGTCTTTAAAATAAAAGACAAAAAAAATAGTTGAACAAATAAAACTTGTGAATTTGATGAATTTATGGAGTAACAATCTCTTTGATCCTCTGATTCGATTTTACAAGGACAATGACTTGAACTTTTAACAAATCTTGAAGGAAATCTTCACTTAGATCTTCTTCAAGGTACTTGAATATTGTTGAAGAACCATATGATCCTCGTATTCAATTCTTCGGATATGTGTACTTTGATCTTCTTTGAAAGGGACTTTGATCTTCAAAAACAGTTTTTCGAAGGCCGTGCAGCTTGTTCTCGAATTGAACGAACTTTTGACTTCGAATTTGATTTGAAGATTGTTGAAGAACGATATGATCTTCGTCTTCAGTTCTTCGGATATGTGGACTTTGATCTTCCTTGAAAGGGACTTTGATATTCAAAAACAGTTTTTCGAGGGCCTTGCAGCTTGTTCTCGAATCAAATGGACTTTGGGCTTGAAGATCGTTGAAGAACGGTATGAACTTGATGTCGAATATGCTGAATTTGTTGAAGCTCGATCTTCCTTGGTAGAAGTGCGATCTTCAAAAACGGTTATTTGGTGGACTTGAGGCTTGATGATGGATCAAACAAAGGTTTTCGCGAATAACGCCTTGAATCCCGCGAAGAACGCTTGAAGATGGATGAACTTGGTAGAGCGAAAAACTTAGAGATTTTCCCTCTTCAACTTGTGAATATTTGTGTGTCTTTTTTTTTATGAGAGGGCCCCTATTTATAGTTGTAAAAAACCTAGAGCTCTTTGCTTGTGATTGGTCGGTTTTATTTTCAAGATAAGCATGGATTTAATTTAGCTTGCTTATCAAGAAATATCTAGAACACATGATATTTCCACTTGTGATAATGTGATTGGTTGAAATATATCATCTTTTCCACATGGCATTGTTTGATTGGTTGAATCACATAATCATTTTTTTCACGTGGCTTTATTTGATTGGTTGCAATTCTCCGTCTTTTCCATGTGGCTTTATTTGATTGGCCAATCAAATAGATATTAGAAAATCAATTAATTAACCTCTTAATAATTGGAATTTAATGTATTAAAATTCCAAATTAAAAATAAAAATAATTAGTTTAATTTCTAATAATTAATTTGACACTTGTCAATATTTAATTAGAGTAGACAAAATTTATTTGTCTACAAATGCCCCATTGCGACTTGTCACGAATAACATTGTAAAAATGCGTCTTGAAGTGAATATGTCGCAACATATTTATTTTCGGGCCATCAATGAGATTAATAGAAGATTGTACTTCACTTTGAAAAATCCAAACTTTGGAGGGCTTCCATGTCAATTTTCTTTAAGGGTGAGTGAAATTTAAGACTAAAGCCCCCCCCCCCCCCCCCCCCATTTTTTTTCTTTTTCTCAAACAAAGGCATGTGACTTCACTTATTTTTTACTTGGTTCACATAGACCATCACATTGGATAATTTCTTCAAGTTTTCTTCTTCAATTGGAATTGTATTGAACGCACCAACACTTTTTTTTTGACTTAATTTCTCCTTAAATCAAGAATTTCAATCCCACTATAACTACAAGACTCATAGTTTCAATAGGATTGAAATTCCCCTTGGGAATTCTATATAAGATACGAAGAACACCCTCTTTTCTTCATCTTTAATTCTCTTTGTTTTTTTTTGTTCTTTTCCTCCAAATTCAGTTTTGTTCGGCAACGACGCATGTAGCATATTGGCGGAATTTCGACGGGTAAGGTCGGGGAAGAAACTTGAAACACTTCATTCTTTTTTTTTCCTTTTCTTCTTTTTTCTTTTTCTTTTTCTTTCGCTGCTTTTTTTTTCTTTTCGTAGCAGGTTTTGTTTTTCTTTTTTCTCTTCCTTTTTCTTCTTCTTTCTTTCTCTTTTTCTTTCACTGCTTCCTTTTTTTGTTGCTGATCACATTTTTTTTTTTGCAGCATGTTTTTTCAATTGAAAAGAAGAATGCTCCCACTACAATTGCAAAACCGAGACAGAAATTTCTGGTATTATTATTTCTCCCCCAATATTTATTATTATTTGGATGTCTTTTTCTTTTTGTTTTTGCTTTCTCCTGCTGACCATCCCTTTTTTTCTTTAATACTTGTTCGCAGGTTGTAGCAGGTTTTTGGGAACTAAAAGAGGAAGACTTGCTTTGTTCAACGTGAAAAAGACATTCTTTGGCTATATATTATTTTATTCTTCTTTTCTTTGTATTCTTCTTTTTTGATTATTTGCTCTATTCTTCCCCGTCAATTGCTAACTTGTCTCTATTGTCGTTTCAGAATTGCTACAATGGTTTCATTCAAGAACGGCTCTTCCTCATCTGGCGCAGAGAATTTGATCATCATCAACGACGACAGCCGATCAACTAGGTGAGACACCATCTTGAAGGTGGGCACTCCGATTGATGGATATATGCGAGCCCGTGGCCACCATTGACGAACAACGGTCAATTGAAGGAGTGGACTGAAGAATATCTCCGGTCTTCGAGTAGATCCTCTCGACTGTTGGTGCTATGTGCCGCGCATCACCAACCATTAACCGACTACACACCTCTTTCAACTTTGGGACGACGCATCATGTAAGGCGACGCCGCTTGGACATACACCTCTCTTCACATTCCTGGCGAGGTTCGCTTCTTTCCTGGATATTGGGAGTGGACAGAAGACATCGTTGTTCGGTGCAGGACAACACTTCAATCCCTAAAGAAATATAACTCGGTCTACGCATCTCTCTTCACGTACGAGTGCAACTCAGAAATTATGAAAGCCTTATGCAAAGCATGGTCGCCTTCAACAGACACTCTCCTCACCTCACTCGGCGAGCTGTCAATCTCATTGTGGGACTTGGATTTCATTAGCGGTCTACCATTGTGCGGGTTCATGTACGATGAAGTCGTGCACATCGAGAGGGAGCTATGTGGAAGAGACGCAAAAGGAGATCCCTACATTCCACGATCATGCAAAGCCTTGTTCCACGCATTCCACTTGCTTCGAGTAGATGTCGGCGATGATGATTCTCAAGTGTCAATCAAGGAGTGGATAAACTTGTGGTCAAAGAAGGATGTGAAATACAAGCAACCTCCAACTCGCAAAGAGAGAAAGATAACAACGAATGCGTGCCGACCCATGTCAATGCACAACCCTCTTGGCAACCTTGGATCCTATGAGAAATGGTCGTCACAAGAAGAAACGCTATTTTCACGGCTTGACGTCAAAGAAAGCTTGAAGGAAGAGACATATTTAGCTGCACACTTAGCATGTTGGTTGTGCATGTTCGTTCTCCCTGTCAAAGATGTAGGCTTTATCTGTCCTGACGTATTCAATATGGCGAGTTTCATGGAAAATAATGAACGTGTGGGCCTCGCAATTCCGGTTTTAGCATCCATCTACAAAGGGCTCAACACAATATCAAGATCTACACAACCTTCTTGCGATCACATCCCTTTTCCAATCCACTTCGTCTATGGCTGGGTGGCGCAATACTTCAAGACTCATTTTACTACACATCAAGGGTTGAGCGGGCCTAGAATGACCTCATACTCTGGAGAAGGTGGCGCAAAGGGTTTTGATCCCAGGGAAGCCCGCAAGAGGATTCATCGAGCAGACTATGCCAATTGGGTATGCAACGTCCCTTCGCATATCAAGGACGTTACACTTATGGAGAATGGCATCATTAACGAGAATGAGCACGACTACTTCATCAACTTTCATTCGTGCTACCTTATGTTGAGGCGGGGCGAGACTTTTGACATTAAGCTATACAGTCCACATTGATTTAGTCGGCAATTTGGATACTATCAAAAAGTCCCAGGCGTACTTAAACATGACCAACACGAGGCTACTCTAGCGGAGGGAATTCGTTATTGGATGATGAGTACTTCGTCTAAGTCTTGCTCAAAAGCTTGTGTTCTGGGCGTTCCTATTAGCGCCAAAAGGTCTTGCACGGAGGATTACAAGACTTGGTTGGTCAAGATCCATGCGAGCTACCTCGAGGACAACATTGATTCTTTGCTTTCTCCACGAAAGCCCATGATACTTGGTGGGGTTGAAGAAGTTGCACCTAGTGTTGATAAGCAAGCCATTTCTACCAAGAAAAGCACGCGAGACTCATCACATATTGAGGTGGAAGACTTCTCAAAGAGGAAAAGTACCCCCGAAGGGAGCGGTAGCAGCAATGCCGATCGCCATTGGAAAAGATCCAAGAGGGACTTAAGTTCTTCAAAGCAAGAGAAGAATGATTCCTCTAGCAAGACCATTCGTACTCCAAATTCAACATCCACTGAAAAGGTATTTGGTTAGACTTTGCTTGATTTTCATTTTGCTTCTCTTTCTAAGTTCTCGTGCTTATCTTTCGCAGTTGGAGGAAGAAACCATCTCCATTGGTGATAAACAATATGTCCCAACGACGAAACACACGCCTCCTATTCCCACTACTTTGGTTTTTGATGGTAGGAGGTTTCTAAGCGACTATGACAAGGAGTACGCCACTGGTTTGTGGGAGCGACTAAGCGAGAGGATTTCACGTATCCTCATTGAAGCCATTTCTTCTATGAAGGGTAAATTTCAAGTTCTTCTTGACTCACTTAAGACGAAGGGCATAAACATCTCTCATTTGGAAGCTTTATTGGAACCTTTAGTCGAGAAAGCTGCTGCTTTTGACAAGGCGAACTCCACATCCATTGAGCGAGTCGAGGTGCGACGTGGTGAAGTTGAAGACCATATCCAATGAGCCACGAAAAGGAAGGACAAAGAAGCAAACCACATCCAGTCTACCAGAGATAAGCTTCAAAGCGTCACGAAGAGGTTGCAAGGCTTGAAGAAGAAGCAAAAGAAGCTCAACTCTTGCTTGAAACGCCAAGAAGAATTGTTTAGCTCTGCCGAGGGTGACATCTCCACCTTTGAAGAAGAACGGATGGTACTTAAGGACCATATTAACAATGAAGACTTGGTAACTTTGAGAGCGGAGTTGGAAGCCGCACAACGTGAGTTGAGGGATGCGAGACCTTTTGCTTGAGTCTTTTGTTCATTTCTTTATTTGTTTGCTTTATTTTGTTTTGATTTTGCTTTGAACTCGTAGTATCACCAAAATTTGAGATTTAATAAGAGATTTGCATTTATTTATCTTGCTTTGAGTTGTTCTTTCGTATTTGGCATCATCTTTATTTCCCATGAGCAATGTAGCATAATGCAACAAGACCAACTTAAGCAAATTTCATGACTGAACTTAGAAAACTTCTAAGCTACCTACGTACCTTAATAAAAGGATCAAGTCACAACGTAGTTCAAAAGAAATCAATCTTGATTTGGGGGGGGGGGGGGAGGGGGGAGGTGTCGTGCACAATTTATACTCATGCGGGCCAGGAGTATTCATTCTTTAACCACTTTGAACAAAGTGGGGTATTTAAAATTTAACCACATAAAATACCGTTAGTGGGGTAAGTTATCATTTTAACCACATAATTTACCATTGGTGGGTGTCGTGCACAGTTTATACTCATGCGGGCGAGGAGTATCCATTTATTAATCACTTCGGACAAAGTGAGTGCCATTCACATTTTATACTCATGTGGGCCATGAGTAACATGCAGTTTAAGCTCGTGCGTCATGGAGCATGCTTCAATCATCAAGGGTAGTACTTATTCAAGAATTTCTCCTTATCGGGCCAATTCTTAAACCATCTTCAGCAATCAACTTATATGCGCCATTTGTGTAGACTTCTTGAACCACATAAGGACCATCCCACTTTGAAGTGATTTTTTTCCCAGTGCGATGGGTGATGATGATAGGCCTTCTCACGGCGAGCACCAAGTCACCAACTTGAAATGATCGCAAGCAAACCTTCTTATTAAATGCTCTTGAGATGCGGGCTTGATAACACTCTAGTCGTTGTCGCGCCTCCAATATTCTCTTTACGGCCTTTTGATGGATGTATGCTATCTCGAACTGTTGCAGTTGCAAGTACCACCTAGTAAGTCGATCAGAGAGTACCGACCTTGACATGACGTACTTCAGTGGATTAGCTTTAGAGACCAAACGAATAGTGTGAGCTTGAAAGTAGTGCTTCAACTTTTGAATCGTGAAGATAAGAGCCAAACACAACTTCTCGATTGGAGAATAGTTCAACTCATTTGGCGTCATCCTTCGACTTAAGTAGTACAATGCACTTTGTTTCCCGCTATCATTCTCTTGGGCTTGCAATGCCCCTACAGAACTTTCTTGGGCGGTAATGTATACAATTAATGGGCGTCCGGACATTGGTGCAACCAACACATGCGACTTCATCAGATACGACTTTATATGCTCAAAGGCATTGGTGCAGGCCTCATCCCGCTGGAGCGGAACGTCTTTCTTCATGAGACGACTAAATGGTTGACATGGACCAGCTAAATTTGAGATGAACCATTGGATGTATGCTAGTTTTCCTTGGAGTCTTTTGAGTTCATGTATGTTTCGTGGCTCTGGCATTTTGAGGATTGCATCAATCTTAGCTTGCTCGATCTCAATTCCTTTTTGACGAACAACAAAGCCAATAAACTTTTAGATGTCACGCCAAAGGCGCACTTCAAAGGATTCATCTTCAACTGACATTTTCACAACCGCTCAAACACTTTTCTCAAATAATTGAAATGATATTCTCTTTTCTTCGACTTCACGACCAAATCATTGACGTAACACTCGACATTCTTGTGTAGCATGTCGTCAAAAATATTTTGCATGGCTCTTTGATAGGTAGCGCCGGCGTCGGCATTCTTTAGTCCAAACAACATCACCCTGTAACAATATATCTCTTTTGGAGTTCGAAATGCTATCAATTCTTCATCCTTTGGGGCCATGTGAATTTGGTTATAGCCGGAGGAGCCATCCATAAAAGATAAGACTTCGTGACCCGTGGTGGCATCAATCATCAATTTTGGGATTGGTAATGGAAAGTCGTCTTTGGGGCATACGACATTTATGTCCCTAAAGTCTTCCTCAATGGGACTATGCTTGATATCCACGTCGGGTATCTAACTTCTCGAATGAATTCGGCTTCAATGAGTTTATTCACCTCAGCTTCAATCGAAGGGACCAACTCGGGGCATAACCTTTGTTGAGCTTGCTTGATTGGACGTGTCGTCTTTTTTACAGCTAGTTGATGGACGACAACTTTTGGGTTTAGACCTGACATTTCTTTATAAGACCAAGAAAATGCATCTTTAAATTCTCTCAACAAGGCAACATATGCTTGCTCTTCCTCTATTTTCAACAATGCACTGACATATATTGGTCGAGGATTATTCTCATCGCCAAGGTTGATTTCCTTCAGTTCGTCAACTGTGTTCTTGATGCCTTCCTCAAGCTCTGGGGGTGCTTCTTCAGCATCTTGCTCTTCGATGTTCTCATCTTTTAGAGTTATATGGTGTGATGATCCTATGCTCTCCTCATCGTCTTCTTTATTGTGTTGAGCTTGCGTAAGTACAATTGTTTACCACTTAACTTTCATGCATTTATAGTGTGATATAATCAACTCATCATGGCGCCTCATGCGAGAAGGAATTGCACTATGGAGTCTTTCAGGAAAACATGGATTACGATTGCCCTTTCGATGCCTTGATGAACATGAGGGTCCCAACCTTTGATGCATGGGTCTTTTGCAAGGACCAAGTCTCTTAAAGACCAAAGTTCAAGATAATGTCTTACAAAATGGGCCAAGTCTATCAAAGACTGATACTTGCGACAATTTCCCTTCAATTATTGACAAATTCTCTTCTTCACCAATGTAATTGGTGTTGGATCTTTTGATGGTGATGCATATAGACTCTCGCGGAGAAAACCCTAGACCTGCTCGAGGATTTGGAATAACGGCTTCAGGAAGAAGTTTTTCATGTGCGATCTTTCTTGAGGATTATAGCCAGCCTTGATCAAGAGTTTAAATGCTTTTGCATCATAATATTTTTCCACTTGTTTCCCGATTGAAGGATCATGTTCGACTTGAGGGCCTTTTGTTGGGCGGACAAAACCTTTAAGAAGAGGAGGAGAAGATGGTGTCTTTATGTCAAGCTTTGTTAAAGGTACAATCAAATCTTCCAATGAGACATCTTTATGAGAGGACATGTCGCCTTGCGCGGGGCTTTCATCTAACAAATGAGTTTCATCATTTCTCTTTTCACTTTCCAGATCGTCTGTCCCTTGGACCCCTCATGAAATGATCTTGCTTCAACCTTTGGCACATTCATTTGTGAAAGATAGTACTTGGCATCAACAAAGTGAGATTCGGCTTCAGTGAACGACTTGTCATCCACGAGCACCTTATTTGTTGTCCCATTTTGGCGATATTGAAAGCATTGATGTAGAGTTGAAGGGACAACATCGTTCTCATGTATCCAAGGTCGTCGAAGAAGCATATTGTATGAATTTTTGGCATCTATAACGTAAAATAATGTGCTTGATAACATATCTCCCATTAACAGCTTCAGTCGTATGATGCCTATAGTCATTTGCCCCCTTGGTTGAAGCCTTGTATCATTAAGCGACTACTTGTGAGCTCTTCATTTGGTATTCCCATTTCTTTCATCACAAGCAAGGGTAAAATGTTGACGGCTGAACCTCCGTCGATCAAGATTCGACTAACTCTTTGCTCGCGACTGAATCCAGCTACAAAGAGTGTCCTATTATGGGGCTTCGAACCAAGTAAAAGATCTTCATCTCCAAAGAAAATTTTTGCCGCACTTTGGTTGGTGTTCATGGAAGTCTTTAGACATGATTCATTTGATAAGGAATCTTGTACGTGCGTTGCATGACTTGCCAATGTCTTCTTCACATAACCAACTTAGTTCATTCTCTTTGCTTGCTTCATCCTCCAAAGTCTCGAGAGAGATTGTTGTAAGATTTGCGGTCACCTTATCTTCCCCTAATGTTATCTTGCCTTCACGAGCCAATCGCATAACTTTGTCCTTGAACACGAAGTAGTCTTCAATTGAGTGTCCCAGAAGGTGATGATATCTGCAATACTTTGGATCACCTGAACGTCCGGCTTCTTCGGGTCTCTTCATTTCGGGCAATTCAATAAGACCAGATCCAAGTAGGTCGTCAAAAATTCAAGGAACATTGGAGTTAAGGAATGGATACTCTTTTGCTTGCATCTCTTTCAGAGTCAACTTCGTTTGCTCATTGTCTTGCGAGGAATTCTTCTTTTCGGATGTCACAGATGACTTCTTCCCTTCATTTGCCCTAGTTAAAATCTTAAGAGATGCTGTAATCACGACCATGGAGTCTTTGGATGGTGCCTTAGCAAAGAACTTGCCCCTTTCCTTGGCTCCGATTTACTTTATGCTTTTGTAGGGTCACCTATAAGCGGCCCATCAGCTCCACTTGCAGTCATGCTCAATTCCATATCATGTGCTCTAGTTGCCAACTCTTCAAATGATCTAAGTTGAATACCTTGAAGTATGTACCAAAGTACCCAATGCATTCCTTGGATGCACATGTCAATGGCCGAGGTCTCGAATAATAGATCTTTGCAATTAAGGCTCAAGTTTCTCCAACTGTTGATGTAGTCAACGATGAGTTCTTCCTTCCATTGACAAGTGCTTGTGAGTTCAACCATGCTGACAGTTCTTCAAGTGCTATAGAAACGGTTGAGGAGTTCTTGCTCTAATGATCCCAACAATCCATGGATTCTGCCTCTAAGTCGATGTACCAGTCGAATGCATTCCTTTTGAGTGATCGAACGAATTATTTCACCAATTGATCCCTGTAAGTCCCCGCATTGTTGCATGTCTCCACAAAGTGAGCAACGTGTTGCTTAGGGCTGCCTTTGCCATCAAACAATTGAAACTTTGGGGGTTGATATCCGCTTGGCAACATCAGAATGTCAATCCTTCTAGTATAAGGCTCTGAGTATGTGAATGAAGACTTAGAACTTCCTCCAATGTTTTCCTTGATTTCTCCCATGATGAACTCTTTCAACTGCGCATCATGAATCATGTCGTCGGGAAAGACTTGGAGCTCGTGTACTTATCCTTTTCAATTGTACTGTGCCTGATTGACGTCTCCCCTTCCTCGAGATGTTGCGAGCACTTTTGTGCTACGTCAGTTGTCTCAACAACTTCTCCTTTGCTTATTAGTTTCTCAATCTTTGCATCTTGCTCAACAGTACGCCTCGTAAGCCATTCCATTGCCTTCATTATAGCAGCAAGTTGTTCCTCCAAAGTTGTAGAATTTGTTGTCATGGAGGGTGCTACATCTGCTGAGGTAGGAGCTTTTGACTTAGTGTGTGGAGATGTTGGAGGAGATTGTTCATCCTTGTCGGACTCTTCAAGAAAAAACAACTTCATTGCGTTAATCATCGTCGCGTGCAAACTCATCCATCATCTTTGTCTTTTCGTCTTCCTTTGATTGAGTCATTGAGCGAGTCTTTATTGAACTCATGTAGATGCATCTTCTTGTCTTTGATGAAAAGAGATGAGAGGTAGAGATAGTCCCATTGGGCGCGCCAAAAATTTGTAGCAATAGATTTTTCTAAGTCTTTAAAATAAAAGACGAAAAATAGTTGAACAAATAAAACTTGTGAATTTGATGAATTTATGGAGTAACAATCTCTTTGATCCTCTGATTCGATTTTACAAGGACAATGACTTGAACTTTAAACAAATCTTGAAGGAAATCTTCACTTCGATCTTCTTCAAGGTACTTGAATATTTGACAAACGTTGATGCGAGAGCTTGGCAGCTTGATCTCGGATCGAACGGACTTTGGACTTCGAATTTGATTTGAAGATTATTGAAGAACGATATGATCCTTGTCTTCAGTTCTTCGGATATGTGGACTTTGATCTTTTTTGAAAGGGACTTTGATCTTCAAAAACAGTTTTTCGAGGGTGTTGCAGCTTGTTCTCGAATCGAATGGACTTTTGACTTCGAATTTGATTTGAAGATTATTGAAGAACGATATGATCTTCATCTTCATTTCTTCAGATATGTGGACTTTGATCTTCTTTGAAATGGACATTGATCTTCAAAAGCAGTTTTTCGAGGGCCTTGCAGCTTGTTCTTGAATCAAACGGACTTAGGGCCTGAAAATCGTTGAAGAACGGTATGAACTTGATGTCGAATATACTGAATTTGTTGAAGCTCGATCTTCCTTGGCAGAAGTGCGATCTTCAAAAATGGTTATTTGGTGGACTTGAGGCTTGATGATGAATTAACAAAGGTTTTCACGAATAACGCCTTGAATCTCGCGAAGAACGCTTGAAGATGGATGAACTTGGTGGAGCAAAAAACTTAGAGCTTTTCCCTCTTCAACTTGTGAATATTTGTGTGTCTTTTTCTTTATGAGAGGGCCCCTATTTATAGTTGTAAAAAACCTAGAGCTCCTTGCTTGTGATTGGTCGGTTTTATTTTCAAGATAAGCATGACTTTAATTTAGCTTGCTTATCAAGACATATCTAGAACACATCATATTTCCACGTGTAATAATGTGATTGGTTGAAATATATCATCTTTTCCACATGGCCTTGTATGATGGGTTGAATCACATCATCATGTTTTTTCACGTGGCTTTATTTGATTGGTTGCAATTCTCCATCTTTTCCATGTGGCTTTATTTGACTGGCGCCAATTAAATAGATATTAGAAAATCAATTAATTAACCTATTAATAATTGAATTTAATATAGTAAAATTCTAAATTAAAATAGAAATAATTAATTTAATTTCTAATAATTAATTCGACACTTGTCAATATTTAATTAGAGTAGATAAAATTTATTTGTCTACATTGTCGAATAGGGGTGGTACACTCTGGTTACGCCAAAGCCTACATTTGCAATAAAAAGTACGTTAAACCTGACACATATATAAGACAAGATTTACAAGTATACGTCAAATTTCAATATGGCATACCATCCTACGCCGAACCTCCGTGTAGCCGATGGATCCTCCGACATAAGTGGGATGCGCAATCGAGCGCTCCTCAAGGGTCTCTCTTGCTCTCATATTCTTCCGTGCCCTATCAGACACCATGCTCCTCGCTTGTCCAATGAGAAATTGCTTTCTTCTCCAACCTATTATTCAGCCACGTCTTCGGCCGACCAACGTACTTTGGATTATTCTTCCTCGCAAAGTATTTCTTCTTCGTGTAGTTCATCAACTCCTTAAACCTCTTCTTCGCATTCTTCTCGTAGGCATCATGTACACTCATCCAATCGGTCTCCCGGACCCCATAAATACTCTATTTTTGCAAATGATTAAGTTTTTACGATTTTTTGTTATTTTGTTTTATAAATTATTTATAACAATTTAATAAACTACTAATATAATTAATAACTCATTGTGAACTTCTTCCACATCTAGCCTCTAACCGTCACGGGTACCTCCCTATAAGTGGGATAAAAGTCCGCAATGAACGACCGAATAAGCTGAGTAATCGTCGTAGAAACGGAAGATGAATCCAAAAAAAGTCCCTGTCAGTCCAATCTAATGCGGCGTCGGCAGGTCGGATTCTAGGATACCGGAGCACCTCTAAAGAGTCCTACACCAGGACGCATCTACGTGCCTCTGGATGGTACGACTCCTGAAGACTCTGTCGGTTTGCTCGGTCCAGCTCCTGGAGACTCTCTCGGCCTGCTCGAACCAGCTCCAGTGGACTCAGCTGATGGTGGTCTCTAGCTAGTAGGTCTGGATCCCGAAGATGTACGAGTCGTCTGTCGCGTCAATCCGACAATATGAGAATCGTCTAATCCAAAAGAAAGTCGTGTTGTAGAGGAGTGGACTCCGTAGATGCACCATGCACCGCACGACTCTGGGTGTAAACAACTGGCTTGACTAGCGCGCGATGAGCAAAATCAACGTGAGGCTCGGCCTCAATACTATCGTAGGCTGGAGTAGCAGAACGACGAATGTGTATGCGAGGTGCAAAACTACCTCTAACCCCCTTCGAAGGGGCACTGCCACGCGATCGGCGTGGAGGGTCTGACATGTCGGCTACTAGGTACTAAGAACTAAGTAAGAATATCTAAGTTAGATCATTGCTATGTTATATAGATTTCTGAAAATAACATTATTTCTAAGTTATATAAATTTTTTAAGGGCAACATTTCTAAAATATACAAGTTTTAGAGATTCATAAATATCCCAATATCTAAGTTTAATAGATTCTTGAGGATCTCAATTTCTAAGTTTTAGAGATTCCTAAAGATCCCAATTTCTAAGTTTTAAAGATTTCTAAAGATCCCAATTTCTATGTTTTAGAGATTCCTAAAGTTCCCAATTTCTATGTTTTAGAGATTCATAAAGATCACAATTTTTAAGTTATTAAAACAATAAATATAACACATATAAAAACTAAACTAATAATTTAAAATAGCTAAATTAACAATTTAACAAATAAAATAAGTAAAACTAAATTAGCAACTTAAATAAATTATATTAACAATTTAAATAAGTTAAACAAACAATTTAATATATTTAAAATGCTAAACTAGATTAATAACTTAACTAAACTAAATTAACAATTTCATATTAGATTATTAACTAGATTATTAACGAAAAAGAGAAAACTTACCGGGGTTGCAACTACCTGACGGTTGCTAAAGAAGGCTGCGGTCGTGGAAAGGGGAGAGGAGAGGGGTGAGAGTGTTGTGGTGTGGTGAAAGTAAAGAGGAGGAGGGGGGGGGGTATTTATAGAAAAAGTACACCCCCTCAGCGACCGCCCAACGGTCGCTATGGGCCGTTGCTAAAATGAGCCATAAGGAATTAGGGCACCGCTGCCCTAATTTGCGACTGCTGAGCAGTCGCAATATAGTGACTTTGGTAGGACTTTCTCCCTCCAAAGTTCAGCGACTACCTAGTAGTCGCCATTTGTTTTAGCGACTGCTAAGCAATTGCTAAAAGTGGCGACCGCCGGACGGTGGTTGCAGATAACCGTCGGGTCTTGTAGTGATCTAAATCCTTAATGTATGTGTAATCTTCTTCCCTAGTGAAAACCATTATTCGTCACACACATACATCTCGTTGGGTCTTAAAAATCGTCATGTCATCCTTTTATCCGAAGCCGTCGAATTAATCACAAACATCTGCAAATTCTCTTCTACCATAAGGCGCCACATCCCTACTCCAGATTTCAAATCGAATCGCATCAAAAGCCATATTTCTAGAACTTTTATTTGTATATCGAGAGATGAAGAAATCCAAGATGGGTGTTGTTACAGAGCAATGAAAAGAGGCGGAGTAATCTGGGGGTTTTGTGAGTTGATTGTGGAGAGGCGAAAAATGTAGTTATTGCTGTAGCCATGTAGCTGTTGTTGCGTTTGAAGGGAACTGGTCTTGGGTTGAGTAGTGCGACGATGTCAGAATTTGCGGTGTTCGTGGAGGTGGACGGCCGTGGATGGTGGGGTGTAGCAGGAAGAATAGTTTTTTTTTTAAATATTTATTATTTTAGGATATTATATTTTAAATAAATGAGATTATAAAATATAATATAATTGGGGGTAATTATTAGTCAAACCATATTAGGGATAATTATTTATAATAGCTTTAAATATTCTTTTTTTCAAACTAAAAGTATTAGCCTCGTTGATTCTGACGTGGCATAGCGATTTTAAGAATTGGCAAGCCACGTTTGACTTAACACGTGCTGAGCCTGATTGAGAGTATGGACGACATTTTTGGATTTTAGCTTTATAATATATATAAATAGCAAAAATTGAATTTTACCCTAAAAAATATTATTGTAGTCATATTGCGTTTGTGCCCCGATTAAGAAATGAATTAGTGAGAACTACACCATAGAGGACATGAATATTATGTGAGCATTTCATCATGAGAATTTACACATTTCTAGTTAATTAATTTTTTGCATGAGATGACAAAGTTTGAACTGAAAGAAACTATTGTATTCAACAATTGAAAGAGGAATTTACAAGAGAATTTTGGGAGAGATGATGAACTAGGGTTTCATCTCTCCAACTCGTAAGATACATAATGAATTAATTAAATGACAGAAGTGACCCACACTCTATTATATACTCGGGTCACTAATACTAATAATACAAGAAAAGGACTAAAAAGTAAATACATGAAAGACACTATTAAAGATGTTAAAAAATAGAAACACGCTTTGCCAATAGTTTAATATCCCCTCGCAAGAGGGACATGGATATTGTAAAGGCCCATCTCGGACATGAGTTTGAAAAAAGGTTGGACACCTAGCGGTTTTGTGAAGATGTTCGCGAGCTGATGTTCGTTCGAAATATGTTGCACCTTCAGAACCCCTTGTTGAACTTTTTCTCTAACAAAAAAATAACTGATCTACACGTACTTCGTGCGTTCATGGTGCACGGGGTTGACAGCAATGGTAGCAGTGTCTTTATTGTCTGTAAAGATAACAGGAGGTCTGATTGGTTTGATATGGAGATCCTGGAGAAGTTGAATTAGCCAGAGCACCTCGCAAGTAGTGGATGCCAGCGTGTGGTATTCAACCTCTGTGGAAGAGGGGCTCACGGTGACCTGCTTCTTGGCTTTCCATGAAATCAACGAACTGCCTAGATATACCGCATAGCCAGTGATGCTGCGTCTGGAATCCACGCAAGTCACCCAGTCACTGTCACAAAAGGACTTGAGGTGAGATTCACAGTTGGAGGAATAAAAGAGACCCTTACCTGGACTACCCTTAATATAACGCAGTACTTTGTGAGCAGCTGCAAGGTGAGTAACAGTGGGCTTAGCCATAAACTGGGTAAGGAAATGAATACTAAAACTAAGATCAAGCCTTGTTATAGTTAAGTAGAGCAACCTGCCAACCAATCTTCTATAAACAGAGGGATCAGGTAAAAGTCTTCTATAAACAGAGGGATCAGGTAAAAGGGCAGATGAATCATTCAAATGCAATTTTGAATTATAATTCATAGGCAGAGTACTAGGTTTACATCCTAAGTAGCCAGTATCATGCAAAATATCCAGAGCATATTTCATTTGACATAAGAAAATACCCTTATGACTTCTAGCAATTTCAATACCCAATATATACTTTAAATTGCCTAAATCTTTAATTGAAACTGAGCATGTCATTGAGCTTTTAAGGAAGAAATTTCATGCAAATCATTACCAGCTAATATGATGTCATCAACATAAACACATAAAGCAGTAAATGAAGTGGAAGAAAGCTTAGTAAACAATGAACTGTCACAAATAGAGTGCTTATAACCTAAGTCAAGTAAAGAAGATGTAAGTTTGTTGTACCATTGTCTAGAGGCTTGTTTTAGGCCATAAAGACTCTTTTTCAACAAACAAACTTTAGATTTGATATTAGAGCAATAACCAGGAGGGGGAGTCATGAAGATTTCTTCATCAAGATCCCCATGCAAAAATGCATTGTTAACATCAAGTTGATGCAAATGCCAATTATGAGAAGCAGCAAGGGCTAAAAGTAATCTCACAATGGTTAATTTAGCAACTGGGGAGAATGTATCAAAATAATCCAAACCCTCTTCTTGAGTATAACCCTTAACTACTAACCTAGCCTTGTATCTCTCAACAGAACCATCACTCCTAAGTTTAACTTTAAAAACCAACCTACAGCCTATACAATTCTTACCAGGGGGTAAATCAGTTAAAACCCAAGTATTGGTCTGCTCTAAAACCTTAAGTTCAGACTGCATGGCTGCCTGCCATTCAGGATGCAAGAAAGCTTCTTTTTAGGACTTAGGTTCAACTATGGAACTCACAGAAGAGGTAAAAGCCTTATGAGAAGAGCAGAGATGAGTAGTAGAGAGGTAAGACTCAATGGGATATTTAATGCAAATGTTGGATGTACTGGTATTGCTCTTATGTAATGATGCAGGGAGATCACAATCATAGACATGCAAGTAAGCAAGTAAAACAGTGTTCCTAGTAGAACTTATAACAGGAAGCACAGATGCAGGAGGTGCAGAAATAAGAGAGGTAGTATAGAGTGTACTATCCCCCTGAGGCTCAGGGGTAAAGGATGGAGGAATAGCAGCAGATGAGGGTGAGGCTTGAAGAGAGGCAGCAACCGCAGCATCAACATCCTCAGGGGCTGGAGGTAAGATATCCTACAAGGAAACAAAAGGACTGGTGCAAGCATCAAGAGTGTCTTGCCCTGAATTGTTAGAAGACAGACCAGCCATAGCAAAAGGAAAAACAAACTCATAAAATATAACATGCCTGGAAATAAAAGTTCTAAAAGTAGTAAGATTGAGCAATAAGTAACCCTTAGTACCAAAAGAATATCCCAAAAGAACACATTTGATAGACTTAGCATCAAACTTGTGTCTGTTGGCAGACAAAGAGGATGCATAACATAAACAACCAAATCACTTTAAAACTGAATAGTCAAGAGCGTTACTATATAAAAGCTCAAAAGGAGACTTGTGATTAATAGTTTTAGAAGGAGGTCTACTGATCAGAAAAGCAGCAGTGGAAATAAAGTTACTCCAATATTTCAAAGGGAGATTAGACTGAAATTTCAAGGCTCTTGAAACTTGTAACAAATGCTGGTGTTTCCTCTCAACTAAGCCATTCTGTTGAGGGGTTTCAACACAACTTTTCTGGTGAATAATGCCAGTAGAATCAAAGAAAGATTTCATAATAAACTCTGTTCCATTATTTGATCTTAAAATCTTTATAGTTTTAGAAAATTGAGTGAGAACAAGTTGATGAAAATGTCTGATTTTAGATTCAACCTCAGATTTATGAAGAATAGGAAAAACCCAAGTGCATCTGGTATAATCATCAACAATAGTTAGAAAAATTTAAAGCCATCATGAGAAAGGACAGAAAATGGGCCCCACACATCACAATGAATCATTTCAAAAGCAACTGTTGTTACAGAGGTACTGTGAGGAAAAGAACGTCTTTTTGTTTAGAAAAATGACAGGCATCACATGCCTTTGTAGAACAAAGTACAGTAGAAATAGAAGAAATTTTGACTAATTTGTCAAAAGAAGCATGCCTTAATCTTCTATGCCACAAATCAGATATAGAAACAGAATTACAAGTAGAAGCATGTAAGGAACAACTAATTTTATCAGCATTCTTAAAGTTGAAATCAACAATGTATAAGCCAAATAGCAGCTTAGCAGAACCAATCATCCTCTTCAGGGAGATGTCCTGCAGAAAGCACATAGAAGAGCAAAAAATAGCACAGATCTCAGAAGAAGCAGTGAGCTTAGAGACAGAAAGAAGGTTAAACCTAAAGTCAGGGACATAAAGGACATTCTTGAGAGTAAGAGAGGAAGAGACAGAGATATTCCCTAAGAGTGTACCACTAGTACTACTATTGTTAGGCAAAGTAATAGTGACATGAACCGTGGTAGCAGGAGAAGTAAAAATGTGGGGATTACATACCATATGGTCAGTAGCCCTAGTATCCAAAACCCAAGTATCATTATATTTAAAAACTGAATTAGGTAAAATAGAAGAGTGCAATGCAAAGAGAGGGAGGGGATGTACCAACTATAGTGGTAGCAGCTGTGTGAGGTGAAGTAGAGCTGGAAATAAGTGGAGGAGCCTGATCCTGAGATCTGGTAAAAGCCAGAAACTTTTCAAAAAGGAGCTGCATGTGAGTGTTAGCTGGGGGTAGCAAAAGACTCTGAAGGCATCTCAGTAGGAGTAGTGGCTGAGTGAGCAACAGTAAGACACATGAGTCTGCGGCCTCTAGGGCCATCCCACCCAGGGGGATAGCCAATCACCTGGAAACACTTATCAGCAGTGTGTCCAGGGTACCCACAAAAGGAACATTTGAGCTTCTTTTTGTCCTTAGAAAAAGGAGGGCTAGCGGTCTTACCAGATGGAAGCCCAGAGGGAGGAGGAGCAGATGAATAACCCTGCTGAGAGGGGACAGACTGAGAGGATGACCCTCTGGTATACATAGCAAGGGGAGTAGGGGTGGGGTTATAGTAGAGATCTCTCTTATGTTCTTCTTGAAGAAGCATGGAGTAAACCTATGAAAGGGAGTGGAGGGGAGACATGAGAATGATCTGACTACGTATAGCAGTAAAAGTATCATTCAAACCAATTAAGAAACCTAACACACAGTCATTCTATTGCAGGCTAGCAAGATTATGATTGATATTGCACGTACAAAGACCACATGAGCATAAAGCGATGGGGCGTTGACAAACAAATTCATCCCAAACAGCACGAAAAGGATTATAATACTGAGTAATAGAAGAGGTACCCTAAGAAATCGTGTACAACGATTTCTGTAATTCAAATACCCGACTGCCGTCAGTGCAATCGAACATAGTGCGCAATTCATTCCAGATGCCGAGAGCAGTAGATTGGAACATGAGACTCCGACGAAGGTCTTTGGCGACTGAATTCATTATCCAGGTCAACACCAGGTTGTCGGCGCGGGCCCAACAGATCTGAAGAACTTCATCGTGGACCGGAATGGGGAAGGATCCGTCCATAAATCGGCCCTTGTTCTTGATGTTGAGGGCAAGCCGAATCGCGCAACTCCAAGAAGGGTAGTTATCTCCAGATAAAAGTTCTCCGACAATCGAACCGCCGTGAACGTCATGAGCACCCACATAGTAGACAGAAGAGGGATCCTCACTGGGATTTTTCAGCGACGACGTGACAGGCGGTGTAGAGCCAGGGGGCTGAGTCGGACCGATAGCGGTAGATGAATTGGCCGGAGATGATGACATTGAGAGCATATAAGAGTAGATCTTGTGAAGATCGGAGAAGGCGGCGCAGAAAGCGCAAAACTAGGGTTTTCAGAAAAAGAGGCGATATGAGGATCGTAGGGGGTGAGAAAGCAGCGAAAACTAACGGATCGGAGAATCCCAAGCGATTGATACCATGTGAACTGAAAGAAACTATTGTATTCAACAATTGAAAGAGAAATTTACAAGAGAATTTTGGGAGAGATGATGAACTAGGGTTTCATCTCTCCAACTCGTAAGATACAGAATGAATTAATTAAATGACAGAAGTGACCGACACTCTATTATATACTCGGGTCACTAATACTAATAATACAACGAAAAGGACTAAAAAGTAAATACATGAAAGACAATATTAAAGACGTTAAAAAATAGAAACACGCTTTGCTAATAGTTTAATACAAAGTTCTTTTCTTTTCGAGAGATTATTAAGTACATTGGTTGAGTGATGAGAGTGTGTATAGCTAGTTCGATTACTAGTGTTAATGCACATTCGATTACTAGTGTTAATGCACGTGTGGAATGAGATGCTATAAGTTACTTTGCTATAAAATAGGAAAAAAATGATCTCTTTACAATTTGTTGTACCAAAAATCATGCATAGGTTGCATGGATTTTTTTTCACTCGCTAATAAATTATCTATTTGATTGTTCTCCTCTCCTAAATATACATGGATTTTTGCAATTAGTTTAATATAAAAAGAAAAAGAAAAACGAGGTTCATCCCGCGTCCTTAATATTAGGTTGGTGGAATTCACGTCGTCCACTACTTATTTGATTTAATTTTGAGCCCACAGCTTTCCCTTTGACAATCAGAAATAGAAGTTCATTGTTGTTGCAAAATAAAGAACAAAGTGTAAGTTTTCCTTTCAGAGAGCTAAATATTATATTAAAAGAATTCCATGTGGTAGACAACACAAGCCTTTGATCCATTAATAATAATCAGACCCAAGAACAAGAGAAAGGGGTTTGGTATCTTATTAATTAATGGCACAATTCGGCACAACGCAGAAATGCAAGGCTTGCGATAAAACTGTATATTTGGTTGAGATGGTGTCTGCCGATGGAGTTCCTTATCACAAGAACTGCTTCAAATGCAATGACTGCAGTGGACGCCTTGCGGTACGTATTAATATATTTATTATCATCTTAATAATTTCCTCTTTTTAATTTGTTGCTGATATACATTCGTACATACACATACGCAGATCTTCTATTGTATTTATTTTCAACATCATTCGTTTATGTAGTTTTGGTCATATTTGCGATAATATTATGCAGGGAAGCTAGCTACAAGTTTGCGCATAAATATCATCCTGTAATTAATTTATACGGCACTATGCCATCTTTAGATTGCAGCTTATGATTTGACTAATCATCTGGGGCCAAAAAAAAGTAAGGAAGTTAGAAATTGGAGCAAGCAAATGAGGGTTTCACCAGAGTTATGTTAAAATCAACCAATGATACAAAAAAGAAAATGTCATAATAATACATGGGATCTGGGGTAGGTTATTGGTAGTTATGAATTTCATTATAAGCGACCATATGATCCTAACAAATATAATGAGGCAATTATAACCTAACATGGATTAAATATTTCAGTGCCACATATATATACACACACTTCTTGTCATTTCATGCAAGCCATTATAAGTAAAAGATATAAAACGTTAATTCGTTTTCTGTTCTAAAAACTTAAAAGTCTTAGTTGCAACATGGTCCATTTTATAAGACGTCTCATAAGCCATGAACTATTGTACGTGCTAAACTTAAAAGTACGACTGGGAGGGAAATTTTAGATACAGAAAAAGTCAGTGAAACAAGATATAGTTCGAGTAAAGAGACCTGAACAAGTTTATAACATTTGAATGAGGTAGTCACGATTTGATGGAATAACGTCTAATGCGGTAATTTGGTCAAACACGACTTGCATACATAATAACATTTTGATTAATTAACATGAATGAACGTATTAATTTATATATTGATGTGATATATATTTAGATAAGCAACTACTCTGCTGTGGAGGGGAAGCTATACTGCAAACCTCATTTTGAACAACTCTTTAAGGAAACTGGGAGCTTCACTTCTAAGAAGTTTCCACCATGTGAGATTCCGTATGCATACATACATATATATTTCATTACACTAGCTAGTATATTACTCATATAATTTCTTTTGCTTCCTTTTATTTGTGTTAATTAGCTGGGAAGCAAGCAGAACTGGTACGAAATATATTGTCCCTTGTATATAATCAAATATTTAAATCACAAAATATATATATTCGGTGAAAATTCTTCTTGTGGAGAATTCTAACAATTTCCTATATATACGTTTTATGCTCTATATGAATCACAGAATAAAACTCCTAGTAAGGTGTCATCCTTTTTCTCTGGCACCCAAGACAAATGCGCAGTTTGCAAAAAGACCGTCTACCCGCTGGAGAAGGTACGTAATTTGTGCTCAAATTAATTGGTAATCTAAGTCGTCTAAAACTATTGGTTATTCAAACATAGTTTTTTTGATAAATTTGCTCCCATGCCTAGTCATATACATATTCTGTGAAATAGGAAATATAAAATCAGATAGATCCAAAATGAAATAAATTAAATCCCAACCTATACTTACGAAGTATCTCTAAACGGATTAAAATTATACATTAAATCCTCAAATCTATTGACTGAGGATTTAATGTATAAAATATTGCAATACTTGAATATATAATTTTTTAATTATTACATGCAATATGCTTAAAAATTGCACCTCTCTCTCGGCACTTTGATCTTTCTTATACATGCAATTGCACTTCTGCTCACTTCATTATATGTGGTTAATTAACAACATTTAAACTACACGTTTTTAGTATACTAAATTAACATATAAACCTTCTAAATATCTTATATACTTTAAGGTAATCCATGATCAGGTCTAATTAATAAGTTAGTTAATCTAATATATATTAAAATATTTTAGGAAACTCCTAATATGGGGTACCATGACTCTTCACGCACACCGCTTAGCTTGTTTATTTGAGCTCAGTGGATTGTTGAAGCAGTAGTTCTGGATCGAGAGCTGGATGCTTAAAAAATATTCAAAGCTCCCTCTTAATTGGTAACTCGTTCCTCGTTTTGAAATAGCTTGATCTTCTCCGTAGTGATTAATTACTTTCATAAAGCCATTCACAATTTTTCCGTAAGTGTTCAAGGATTGACGTCCATCTAGCTAGAGCGAGGATAAGCATTATTGTCTCCATGCATTCAACTGGAGAAAATGCTTCATCCAAGTTGATGCATGGTTCTTAAGAGTATCTTCTTATAACTAAGCGTACCATGTGCATCCTTCTTCTTTAATTTACGTCTCGCATACTTATTTAATTTTAAGCCAAATAATCTTTTTCTTGAGGAAGATCTACAGGCTCCCATGTTCACTTTTGTAGATACTTGCTATTTCCTCATCCATTAGATCTCACCAAATTTCTTCCACGGAAGCTTCATCACATCTCTATAGCTCATAAGTGAAAATGCTACTTGATGTGTGTATTACAATGCAATAGAGATACTACTACACGTTCGCAAGTGCATGATCAAGCAAATATTTTTTTTAATAGGCAAAGGTAAATTTATTAAGATGAAGCAAATCCAAACAAGAGTAGGGGGTACAAGAAATACACACCCGGATTACAACAAAATAAAACCCCCCTCCAACTATTATAAAATACAAAATCTAGGATTTAAGCACCAATCATTAAAAGAGAAGGAGAAATCACGACACATAACTTTAATCCAACTCCAAGATCGAACTTGAATGATTTCCAAAATTTTGCCGATGTCCGAGGATTCGCGCTATTTTAAGATGTTCTGGGATATCAAGGTACCTTAAAAAAATCAGTTATTCACGTGGAGATTATTGTTGGACCGTATTTCTTGTAAAGTTAATTTGCAACGACGAGGTATTCTCACAGAAGGGGTCGAGTCGATATGCAACCTCTGTGACAGGGAAGAAGAAAGCTCGGTTCACCTTTGTTTTTCCTCCTGTGACGTGGCCCACTCAATTTGGATGCAAGTGTGTCGATGGTTCGACATTAAAACGGTATTTCAGAAGGATTTGTGGAAGAACTTTCTTCAATTCATTAATCTTTATCCACGGGAAAGAGGGTTGGAGGTGTGGAAACAAGTATGGTTCTTTGTGATATGGGAAATCTGGAAACTCAGGAACTCTATTTGCTTTGGTGATAAGTGCACGATCAAGTAATAATAAAATGGTACGTACAGTTACAAATCGAGTATCGTATCTCACAAAGTGGTTATCTAATTTAACAATTCAATAGTTAAATCTAGTGAAACTAGTACTTTGGGTAATGAAATATAAAGAACAATGTAAATTAATTCTAAGAACGAAAAGAACAAAAAGTAAAGAAAAAGCACAATTGAATAGATAGATTGATTGATGGGGGTGTAACAAAGATTAAGGAAAACATATCTAGGAATCGGAGCTCGTTAATCTAGATACACATATTTCATAGACAAAATACCAATAACCCTATGCAATGCCTTTTTCTATCTATTGAATATTGGTTTGTTCTCAAGTTGACGTGATAGATTAAATACACTTTTGTAGCACCTTAAAAACCCTCCAACCTCTTAATGATGTCAGACTGTTAGGTACTCTCACATCTCCAGAAGTTCACCTTGTTAAGGATCCATGCAAAGTTTTAGAAAAGGATTTTGAGTTGATAACTTAACATAGATTCCTCGTGAGACGCTATTGGCGATGGTATTACCAGATCTACTATACTAGTATTGTATTAACAATCTCCTACGCAGAATTCAACATAATACAAGGCAATTCAACATCTCCACTATGCTTCTTAGAAACATGAACGTGTAAAGTATACCAAGCAGCATAAGCAACAAATTAAATCCAATAAAACAAAATTTTCAAAACAATTAATCAAAACATATGTTCAAGGTGCATTAATTGAGATAACTACATCCTATCCCACTGGGAATCTAGCTACTCATGATCGATGTTTCACAATAATATTTCATCATAAAATATTACTAAAAAAGAAAAAGAAATGATTAAACTCTGGATCTCGGTGAGATGTCGTGTTGTCTTCCCTTTGATTCTCTTTTGCTCTACTCCGGATAATTTTGTGCTTGATTGATCACCTTTCACCTCTAACTTTGTTCGAAACACGTGAACGATGGGTTATGATGTGTAATAGTGATGAAAAATGGGTGTAACGTGTTTGCTAGACGTTATTCGCGATGAAAGTTGTGTTTAGGCAAAGAATGGGATGCCTTACCTGTTGAAACAAGTCCCCATGTCACGGGGCAAGCCACGTATCTTCCATCTGAGTGGCACGGGTCGCGCTGCAACATGTTCGGACTGCGTAGGTGGTGGCGCGAGTCGTGCCACCCTATGATCGTACCACACGGGACGCGTTGGTCGCGCCACCTTCTGTCATGGTCGAGTGGGTAGCGCGGCTCCAGGCGCTGGTCGCGTCGCCTTCTGCCTCAGCCGCGGGTTGCACAGTCTCCCTACTGTCGCGCTATCTGTTGAGGTTTGCTAAACAAGCTAAGTTGTGGTGCCAATTTCGCTGTTGATCTTATTGAATTACTCCTCTCTCTCTCTCTCTCTCCCATTTACGCTATTCCATACTCATTTTTCTTCAATTATGCCTTATTTTACTCAACTAGACTCAAAACTACAAAATGATAAAACAAGACAAAAAAAAAATGCTACATGAAGTGATCAAAAGTATAGGAGAACATGTACTCAAATCACGATAAATAAATATTGGGAGAATTACTTTTTTTGCCATATGATTTGGGCTAAAGTTGCATTATGCCCGTTAACTTTTCGGGCTCCAAGTTTGCCCTGTAAGTCCAATATTTGTTTACCAAAAATGCCCATTGGGTTATTTTCAAGGCTCGATTACTATTTAGCTGACGTGGGTGACGCCACTGTACGACCACGTGGCGCCACGCCATATTTTTTTTTTAACTGGACCTAACCATAAAATGTCCAAAATACCCCCTGTAAAAAAAAACGTGGTCCATATATCCACAGTCAGAAGTGAAATGTCCAAAATAACCCCCACCGCTCACGGTGGCCGCCGATCAACCCGCACAGCAACAACAACAACAAACCACCACACTTACCACAAATACCCCTCCACCTCCCTCCGTACAACCTCAAACTCAATTGCCACAATCAATTCCATCGCCATTATCTTTCACTGATTCCATCGCCGATGTAAAATCCCTCTCCAACGCCCTATCTTCCTTCCACCGCTGCTACGAGGACCTCAACAACTACATCGTTTCAATCAAACTGCCCTCCAAAACCCTAGAAATTACTCATTTACCCCCAATTGCACCCCCAACTATGAACGCGCCATCGGAGGTCCAAACAGACGAGTAGAATCTCACCAAAACCTTGCTTGAAGGCCTCTGCGAGACGATGTGCAGCCGCCAGGTTCGTAAATACATGGTCGCAAAGTTGTCTGATCTCTCGAAGGCGTTGAAGTTGGTGCCGAACCCTTCAAAACTGGTTTTAGATTGTTCGGGGAAGTTTGTTTTACAGGGTAGTAAGGCTTGTACTAGGAATTTGCCTATGATTCTGGCACGTGAGGCGTCGATTATGATATTAGAGTGCTTTTGTTTGATGATGGGGATGAGTGGAGAAGATAGCGGTGTGTTGGAGAAGGGGACTTTTCATTTGCAATTTTTCTTATTCCACCTAGGATTCTACGTGGCGCCACGTGGCTATACAATGGTGTCCTAGTCAGCATCCACGTCAACTAAACAGTAATCGGGTCTCGTAAATAGTCCGACGGGCATTTTTGGTAGAAAATATTGGACTTACATGGCAAAAGTGGAGCCCAAAAAGTTAACAGGCATAATTCAACTTTAGTCCAAATTATAGGGCAAAAAAAGTAATTCCCCCATAAATGTTCATCACTACTATACATAATTCGTATATTTTTCACAAATTATGTATCTTTTGGTTGGACTTTTTGACTATAAAAGTCTTCATGGTCATTAGGGGTATACGGACTTTCAGTTGAGCACGATTAATAATGTTGAGTATGGGTTGGCAGAGGTTGATAGACATTTTTTGTCTTTGTTATCTTAACACAGTTCCACGCTGTTTATCATAATATCATATCAAAAAATGACAAGTTTATTCATCTTTGGATAGGGTAAATAATATCAGTTGAATTCGTCACTATAATAAAGATCAACTTTTCTCTCTTTCATCCAACTTTTCATCTTTGTACTTTGTGGCGTGATTAATTTTTCTCCATATTATGTGGACTGTGGCAGGAATATGAATTTCCAAAATTCTGAGTGTTTCCTAATTAATATAAATTGTGTCTTCGGTAATTCTATTGCTACCTTTTTTCTCTGCTCCCTCTTGACATTGATGCATTCCTTTTGTCTTGCTTTCTTTTCTTATTCTTAACATTGACATCAACTTCCACTTGAAATGTTAGTTCTAAGTTTTTGTTAGCAAACCGACTCATTGTATTTCTTGAGCTTTTAATTATCCGACATGTTTATCTAATGACAAATTTCATAAATCTTTAGACTTTTTAGTAGCAACAACTATTGTTGTAAACATTTCCCGGCTCGCTCCATACTACCTTTTCAACAATTTTTCTCTCTCTCGCTCTCTCTCCATATCCTGAAATTTGATTCACAATAAGCAAAACTCTTGAGAATATATATTATCAAAGTCAAGCCACATGTTTCCCAATCTATTTGATTTTATTTTTATTGCCACCAAATTATTTTCTTAAATCAGTCTCATGCCTCTTAGGAAGCACCCCATGTAAAGCCTCTCTTAATTTCGTTTTTCACTACATATTATTCTCCAACATGCACCAAATGGTGGAACATAAATTACAACCTTTAGGGTTGTTGACATTAATACCAATCTAACTTTGAAACTCATATTCTGGATCATAGGAAAGAGAACCCTTAAAATGGCATAATGCTCCCTTGTAGGCCAAATAGCTGGGAAACGCTGTTTCCCTATCTGAAAACCCAAGAATTATTATTATTTTTATATGAAAAAGAAAAAAATGAAGGTGGGTTTTTGTTTTTTTCCCCATCAATTTGCGACAATAGTCTTGGGTTTGATTGGCAGGTAACGATGGAGGGTGAATTCTTCCACAAATCATGCTTTCGGTGCTCTCATGGAGGATGCTTCCTCACAACATCTTCGTATGCAGCTTTGGATGGCATCCTTTACTGCAAGCCTCACTTTGCTCAACTCTTCAAGGAAAAGGGTAGTTATAATCATCTCACTAAGACTGCTTCTTTGAAGAAAAATGTCATTGCACTTGATCCTGATCAGCTTGCCGCAACCTCTTGATCGAGCAATCTTCACATGCAAAGAAATAAAAAACTATTATTAGATTAATTAATTTGTCATGCATCACTTATTTTGGTCGTATTTCAATTTGTTCTCTTAGAATTAGGCCTCATATGTTATTGTTCTTTCGGTGCATTGTAATTTAATTAATATAACTCAATTTTCGTGTTATTTACACCAATAAATTAAATCTTATGGATGGTGACTTATAATTACTTATTTACATTTTAGATTCCATGTTTGACATGTCTGTGAAGCCCAAGTATAGTAAAAAAAGAAAGTATAAGAAGTACTGGATCCTCGCACTTCAGAAAATAAAGACATTACTCTGTGGTTTACTTTTTTTTTTTTAGGTTTTATTGAAGTGCTTTCGATGTTCCCTACAACTTTGTAAGATATCTCATAACACCATTTTGGTTTGAGTGCCAAATGTCCAATTAATGGAATCAAAAAGATTTTATTTTTTTATATGAAAAATGAAAAGTCCCTAAGCTCTCTCTCACAAATCACTATACATCAAAAGCTATAAACTTCAAACATTCACTAAATCAAGATGAAAGAAAAATTAGAACAAAAAATCCATGCTTGTTAATTTTCTCTATCGAACAACTTGAACACCAAAAATGAGGTTGTAATGCTCCACTAAAATACATTTTACCGACATTATCAAAATATCTTAAAATATATATATTGCTAGGAATGAAGCTACAAATATTCTTATTCCATGAATAAGATATTTTTATCTTCGAATTTGCAAAAGTGGAATTCCATGAAGAATATTTTTGAGTACTAATCTCATGATTAAATCACTTTTATTTAATCTTTAAAGCCACATCAAACATCGAGGATTTTGATTGCGATCTTCACTTAATCATCGTACATAAATATAATTTGTCGAATAGAGTTTATACATTTCAACCCTCTTAGTTCGTATGCTGGTGAAGAATTAGGGCGGCTTCACACCTAGGGGTGTGTGCGGGGCTACTACCCGCGGGTACGGGTACCCGTCGGTGGGTACCTACAACGGAGGGTAGCAAACAATGCTACCCACCCCCACCAGATATTTGGAGGGTACCTATACGCATGGTTACCCCTCTGATCCAAGTAAGAATCAAGTCCAATTATCAAGTTTTGTCCAAGGAAACAAGTCCAAGAAAGTTATGGGTGCGACATGAGATTTCAGCATTCGGTCCAGCAGAAGGCCCAACTTTTTCTGTAAAACTGCTCTGATTGGGAAGTTTTCAGAAGTCGTGTGACCTATGGTTGGAAAGCTCTACGAGTCTTCTATTCAATGAATCAAACTAGAGGTCATTTGGAATTTTCTACAAAGAGTTATGGCAGTGTTACTACGACCTGGCAGACTACTTCGAATTCTGTCTAGTTTGAGTCTTTTTGTCTTCCTTAGTTATTTCAGCTTCTATTTCCATTATTATTTAAGTTGAGTCCATTCTTATCTTGATTTAGAGTCAGAATTCATATTTTCAAGAGTTAATTTATGTTGGTTCATGCATAGAAAGTTAGAAGATCAAGGGATCATTCTAGAACTAGGGTTTCTCTCCTATAAATAGTGATGGTCTTGTAATGTTTGAAACAACTCAGATTGAAATAATAATATAACTTCCTTTATAAACTCTAACACTTTTGTTAAACTCTTTTTCCTTTTGGTGGATTCCTTAAGGCAACGAGTGGCTCTACGCTCTTTGGTGGATTTCCATTGAGTAAAGAGTGTTTTTGAGTGTTCTCTTGTGTTTCCTCCTCACTTGTCCAATTTATCGGTATGAAAGTGGTACCAGAGCCGAGGTTTGATGGCCCCTCGTCGTAGGATTTTTCCAGGCAAAGCTCCAAAAGGGGAACGTGATCTTCGTGATATCGAGTTGGAAGACTTGAGGAGACAAGTGCAACAACTCCAACAGCGCCTAGCGGAGCGAGAACCTTTGGAATATGATGAGTCGCATCATGATTCAGAGGGTGATGATAAAACCGATGAAGAGGTGGATAACCCCTTTCATCATCGTCGTGGCTCGAGCAATAGTTCACGCGGGAGACAAAGTGCTGCACGTGGGCAAAGATTTGAGAATCACTTCAATATGAAAGTTGATGTTCTGGAGTTCGAAGGAAGAATGCAACCAGAAACTTTCATTGATTGGCTACACTCGGTGGAGAGGATTTTTGAGTACCATGAAGTGCCGAAAGATCGAAGAGTAAAATTGGTAGCCATGAAGCTTACGAAACATGCTTCAATATGGTGGAAAAATCTTAAGAAACAACGACTTCGTGAAGGAAAAGAGCGAATTGTTACTTGGGAAAAGATGAAAAAGATGCTCAAGAGAAAATTCTTGCCAGATAACTACCGACAAGATACCTTTCTCAAGTTCCACAACCTCAAGCAACGAGAAAAATCTGTCGAGGAATATATCGCAGAATTCAATCATCTTTTGATGAGATGCGAAATTGTAGAACCGGAGGAGCAAACCATAGCTCGTTTTCTTGGTGGGTTTCGCACGGAAATTGCTAACGTCGTCCAATTGCAGCCATATTGGACCTATAACGATGTTATCAAGCTCTCATTGAAGGTTGAAAAGCAACTTAACGAAGCACCAAAGAATCCCTCTCGTTCATGGAATAAAGAAGCACATACCAACAAAGGGAAGGCATCTACCTCTACTCCATTTGCCTCAAAAGAAAATCCATCAAAGGCACCCCAAAGAAAGAATGAAACGGTGAAGTCAAACGCTCGTCCATGCTTCAAATGTCATGGACTTGGGCATTTTGCCGCTGATTGTCCAAATAGACGAATTGTTGAGGAAGATGAACCACTTGAAGAAGAAGAAGACGGATCTCTTGAAGAAGTTGAAGAAGAAGAGATCACTTATGCCGATCAAGGAGAAAGTCTTGTGGCTCAAAAATGCTTGAGCATTTTCCAAGAAGGAGAAGATTGGCTTCGACACAACATTTTCCACACTAGGTGTACTTCAAAGGGAAAAGTTTGCAATGTCATTATAGATGGTGGGAGTTGCGAAAACATGGTGGCTGCAAAAATGGTGGACAAATTGGGACTCAAAACGGAGGTACATCCACATCCTTATAAGCTTTCATGGCTAAATAAAGGAAATAAAATAAAAGTGGATAAAAGGTGTCTCGTGCATTTCTCCATTGGTAAGAATTATCAAGATGATGTTTGGTGTGATGTTGTACCCATGGATGCTTGCCATTTGCTTCTTGGTTGACCTTGGCAATATGATCGAAAGGTGATCCATGATGGGAAAAAGAACACATATTGCTTTGAAAAGGATGGTGCAAAGATTATATTGGGGCTGTTGAAATTGGAGGGCGTTCCTACACCCTCTAAAGGTGAAGAAAATTTGTTGGTGTCGAAATCTCAATTTGATGAAGCTATGGAAGAAACTGATGAAGTTTTTGCTCTAATGATCATGGAGGAAAATGAAGAAACAAAGGAGGTTCCATCAATAATGCAACCGATACTTCAGGAATTTCAAGATGTGATCCCGAATGAGATTCCACCCGGTCTTCCACCTATGAGAGATATTCAACATTGTATCGATCTCATTCCGGGTGCTTCAATTCCTAATAAGGCGGCTTATAGGATGAATCCTAAAGAGCATGAGGAGTTGCAACGGCAAGTGCAAGAACTTATGGATAAGGGATTGGTAAGAGAAAACATGAGCCCTTGTGCTGTCCCAGCACTTCTAGTCCCAAAGAAAGATGGATCTTGGCGCATGTGCATCGATAGTAGAGCGGTAAATAAAATTACTATCAAGTATCGCTTTCCTATCCCTCGTCTTGATGATCTTTTGGATCAGCTCCATGGTGCGTCAATATTTTCAAAAATTGATCTTCGGAATTGATATCATCAAATCCGAATGAGAACCGGTGATGAATGGAAAACCGCATTCAAGACAAGAGATGGCCTTTATGAATGGATGGTGATGCCGTTTGGCCTTTCGAACGCTCCAAGTACATTCATGAGATTGATGAACCAAGTCTTCAAACCTTATATTGGTAAGTTTGTGGTTGTCTATTTTGATGATATCTTGATTTTTAGTAAAAATGATAGACAACACTTGGAGCATCTTTATGAAGTTTTCAAGACATTGAGAGAGCAAAAACTCTATGCTAACTTGAAGAAGTGCGAGTTCTTTGCAAAAAGTCTTGTCTTTTTAGGATTTATTATATCCGGTGAAGGCATCAAGGTTGATCCTAGCAAAGTGGAGGCGGTTGAAAATTGGCCAATTCTGACAAATATCCGTGACATACGAAGTTTTCATGGCCTTGCATCATTTTATCGTCGATTTATCAAAGGATTCACCACTATCATGGCTCCCATCACTGAATGCTTGAAAGGAGGAAAGTTTCAATGGTCAAACGAGGCGCAAAAGGGCTTTGATCTTGTGAAAAGAATGATGACACAAGCCCCTATTCTTGCACTCCCAGATTTTGACAAAGTATTTGAAGTTGATTGTGACGCTTCAAATGTGGGAATTGGTGCGGTGCTTAGCCAAGAAGGTAAGCCTATTATTTTTCTTTAGTGAAAAGCTTAATGGGAGTAGGCAAAATTATTCAACTTATGATAAAGAGTTTTATGCAATTGTTAGAGCTTTAAGCCATTATTTGTTCTATTTTCTGATCATGAGGCTCTCAAGTACATCAATGGCCAAAATAAACTTAATAGGCGCCATGCAAAGTGGGTTGAATTTCTTCAATCTTATACTTTTCATCTCAAGCACAAATATGGCAAGCAAAATCAAGTGGCGGATGCGTTAAGTCGAAGACATTCTCTACTCTCCATGTTGCAAGTAGAAGTTTTGGGCTTTGATATTCTTAAGGAGCAATATAAACATGATGCTGATTTTGGAAAGATATGGGAGGATTGCTCAAATGGTCCTTCTAATCATTTCTTGTTGCAAGATGGATTTCTTTTCAAAGATAATCAACTTTGCATTCCCCAAGGTTCTTTAAGATTGGCGATCGTTAATGAAGCTCATAGTGGTGGACTTGCGGGACATTTTGGAAGAGACAAGACGTTGGCGCTTATCAAAGAAAATTTCTATTGGCCAAGGATGGATAAGGATGTCACAAGGTGTGTGGATCGATGTCGAATCTGTCACGTAGCAAAAACTCAAGGTCAAAACACGGGTTTATACACTCCATTACCTGTCCCTATGGCCCCGTGGGAAGATGTGAGCTTGGATTTTGTTGTCGGATTACCAAGAACGCAAAGGAACAAAGACTCCATTATGGTGGTGGTTGATCGATTTTCAAAAATGGCTCATTTTGTTCCTTGTAACAAGACAATGGATGCTACAATCATTGCAGATCTTTACTTTCGGGACATTGTTAAGCTACATGGTATTCCAAAGACTATGACATCGGATCGAGATTCTAAATTTATGAGTCATTTTTGGCGCACTCTTTGGCGAAAGATGGGAACGACTTTGCAGTTTAGTACGTCTCACCATCCCCAAACTGATGGTCAAACAGAAGTTGTTAATAGGAGTTTGGGAAATCTTTTGAGGAATCTTGTGCGCAGCAATATTAGGCAATGGGATCTCACACTTGCACAAGCTGAGTTTGCCTACAATCGCTCCCACAATCAAACAACGGGAAGTTGTCCATTTAAAGTTGTATACGGTAGCACTCCAAGTGGTCCTTTGGATTTGGTCCCCATCCCAATTTCTCATTCTTATAGTGGAGATGCGGACGAAAGATCTAGACTCATCAAGAAAATGCATCAAGAAGTACATGATAGGATTGTCAAGCAAAATGAGCGATACAAGAGAAATGCTGATAAACACCGCAAGCCCGCAACCTTAAGGAAGGAGATTTAGTTTGGATTCATCTACGTAAAGAAAGATTTCCAAGAGAAAAGCACGGAAAGTTGAAGCCACGAGCTGATGGTCCATTCAAAGTTCTTCAACGAGTTGGGGAAAATGCCTACAAAATCGAACTTCCCGGAGACTATAATGTTTCTGCAACTTTTAATGTGGTTGATCTTTCTCCATATCATGGTGATGATGATGAAGATGATGAAGAAAACTCAGAGACGAGTTTAAATGCAGCGGAAGCGAATGATCCAAGTAATAATAAAGTCCAATTATCAAGTTTTGTTCAAGGAAACAAGTCCAAGAAAGTTATGGGTGCGACATGAGATTTCAGCATTCGGTCCAGCAGAAGGCCCAACTTGTTCTGTAAAACTGCTCTGATTGGGAAGGTTCCAGAAGTCGTGTGACCTATGGTTGGAAAGCTCTATGAGTCTTCTATTCAATGAATCAAACTAGAGGTCATTTGGAATTTTCTACAAAGAGTTATGACAGTTTTACTAAGACCTGGCAGACTGCTTCGAATTCTGTCTAGTTTGAGTCTTTTTGTCTTCCTTAGTTATTTCAGCTTCTATTTCCATTATTACTTAAGTTGAGTATCTTGATTTAGAGTCAGAATTCATATTTCCAAGAGTTAATTTATGTTGGTTCATGCATAGGAAGTTGGAAGATCAAGGGATCATTCTAGAACTAGGTTTTCTCTCCTATAAATAGTGATGGTCTTGTAATGTTTGGAACAACTCAGATTGAAATAATAATATAACTTCCTTTATAAAGTCTAAGACTTTTGTTAAACTCTTTTTCCTTTTGGTGGATTCCTTAAGGCAACGAGTGGCTCTACGCTCTTTGGTGGATTTCCATTGAGTAAAGAGTGTTTTTGAGTGTTCTCTTGTGTTTCCTCCTCACTTGTCCAATTTATCGGTATCACCCTCTTAGGTGGGTAGCCACGGGGGTGGGTACGGGTACCGTCTCGTGGTGCCGACGAAAAATATTTCTGTGTATTTTCTATTTTTTGCCATCTATGCTTTGATTCGATCCCTATTTCGACACCGTTAACATTCAATCAACATATTATGACATCAATAGCAACAATATCATTATTTTTCAACCCAAAATTAATCTATCAATAACATCATCAACCTAACACAATTCAATCCACAAAAATATGCCAACACCAACATTCAATCCACAAAAATAAGCCAGCACCAAAATAACATTCAGCCAATATCAAATAACAAAAAAAATCATCAAAATATATGATTCTCTCAAAATATTTAGAGAGAAAATCTCGAATGAAAATGGAAGAGGAACTTGGTCGTGAAGAATTAAATGGAAAAAAAAATTGTTAATATTTTTAAATCTTAAAAGTAGATACAGTGGGTTGTAAGTTTGTAGGATATTTTTTTTTTCACTAAGTTAGTGGAGCAGAAGTTGCTGGTGTGACTTTTTGCAGGTTTTTTCTTTAAACTAAGTAAAACTGAAGTTGCTGGTGCGACTTTAGATCTTTTTTTTTTTAAAATAGTGGCGGGTACCCGCAGAACCCATGGGTACCGAAAGCTGAACCCGCCCCCGTTCTGCCAATGGACGCTACATGGGCGGGTACCCGTCCATTGCAGCAGAGCTGTGTGACGGGTTAACCCGTTTGGCACGGGTAGTGATAGGACAGGACGGAGGTACTACCCGTCACCCATTTCGCAGCCCTATTCACACCCATAGTTTGACCCCACTATATCACCTGCTTAGGATCTGGATGCGTGATTCCCTTTACTTTTTATAAATTAATTCTAAGAAAAATAAACCAAAATGACTTTTGTTTTAAACTTTGGAATTATATAAAACAACATAATTTGGTTATTCCTTTTTTTGTTCAAGACAGATAACATAGACTTATCTGAATTGATTAGTTCCTTAATTATTGTGAATATATGTTGTTCGGAATGGAATTCTCGTGATTTTAGAGAAAATAACTTATATAATAGTGTTTACACGAGGATGTTTCGAATTACGAAGGCCCTCTAAATATAAAAAGAGACGAAATGAAAGAGAATGCTAAAGGGATATATTATTTTACTGAAATTAGAGTACAGTGTATTATATGAATCCAAGTTGGTTACTGATGATGCAATATCATCCGACATCCCGGGGAGGGCAATATCGAGTTAAAGATCAAGTGAATATTGTTCGAAACGTTGATCCCGAGCCTGAGAGAGGGAGTAGTATTTTAATATAATTTGAGGGGAGAGAGAGAGAGAGAGAGCTACAAGTGGGGGGAGTATGATTAGGGAGGGAGATTTTTCTACAAGAGTTGAAGTTAAAGTACAAAAGTGCTGAAAGCAAGTATGCTTTTTCTGCTGAGAGCTTATCGAAAGTGTTGCTGAAAAGTTGTTCTTGTGGGAGTGCTAAAAAATATCCTAGGACTTTCTCATGGGTCAATGGCCAATCATGATCGGTCTTCTGTTGGGAGTTATTGTCTAGGTCGAATTACCCAATGAGGGAAGATTCCTTCTACCCCAATGGGGATCTTTGACGAGGGTGACCTATATTGGGAGGGATTGTCGATTGAGGGAGCCAATCAAGGGTGACTCTTATGGCCCAACATGTGTCTTCTACGATCTGGACCAATGTGATTCGTTTCTTTTAGGTTAAATAATTTGTCTTCTGCGGAGGTGGAAAATCAGGTCCAGTCTTCTCTTTATTTATACGAGGTAGTTGGGAGTTGGTTTCTTCTGAGTTTATACACGGGTTGTGCCTCTCATAGCCCCTCGTTAACTAGTAACGCTTCCCTTCTCATTCATGTTAATAGTCAAGAAAACATATCAATGCAAGTGTTAATGAATATTTCTTTAAGTATTAATCATGAGAACTGTCTGGGGTAGGTCGGATGAACTCGAAAGTTTATCCGAGATGGTAGCTCTGAGAGAGATTTGTGTAAGATTGTTTAGAGTCGTTTGGGTTGGACTCGTAAGGTGTCCGCTCAGGTAGACTCGTGTGTTTCACTCGTAACATAGATGGTTCCTGGAGTAGAACTCGGAGGAGAGGTGTGGTGTGGGTGTGACATGAGGGTCGTGACCCTATAGATGAGAGCATAACGGGCGTTGTCCTCGAGGGAGAGGTATATCTTATAGAGTGAGTCTCAACGGCTTACTTAGATACGTCCTCGGAGGGAGGAGGATCAATCGAGTGTCACTAAGAGAAGAGAGCATTTGGACGCTGCCAGTTAGGAGAGGATCGGGCGAGGCTTGAAGGTGCGACCCAGTGCTGTCTTATGGGCGTGGTCGGTAGGTGTATTTCAAGAGTCTACTTTTTTACCCTGGATGCCTCACATTGCTCCTCGGATTCCCTCTTGTGGGAGGATTTAATTATATTTTAGGATATGCATCATCAAGAGTCCCCCCTAGTTTTGAGTGTGACTCGTAGAAAACACTCAAACTAGACCGTGTTGTCAAGCGTTCTTAGGTCTAGGGTTTTAGGTTGACCACATGGCTCTCTTTTATCCACGCATCTTGATGGGACGGTTACTCTACCTTGGGCTATAAAAAGGGGTCCCGATCCTTAGTCTTTTTTTCACTTTCGCGAATCAAATTGACTTTTCACTCTATTTTCTTCTTCTTCTTGTCTAAACACCATTCAAAAAATCCAAAAAATCAGCGGCGATGTCAACGCCTGGTGTTTTGGCAAACACAGTGCCTAGTTCTGTGAGAATTCGGGAGGAGGTCGAGAGGGAGTTTACGAAACTTGGGATTGACTCTTCTCTCCTAGAGATTGAGATCCTAAATGAGGATGACAGGGGTCTGATCCCTCGCATTGGGAACATGACGGTCTACTATCCCTAGCTGGTGTTCGGGCTACTATCCTTCCTGCCCGCATTTTTTTGTGAGGTCTTCAAGGCCTGCAGACTTTTCTCGAGTCAGCTTGTCCCTAACGGGTATTCTACTCTGGCCATTTTGTTTTCATCTGTTTGGACTATAACCACCCTTACACAGTGGCTCGGTTTCACAACCACTAGAAGGAGAAGTTCTTCTACATCTAACCCAGGATAAAAGAGTGGTGTGAGGCGTTCCCCTCAAGTTGACTGAGAAGCAATTCATCCTAGACTCATAAAATGTGGACAATGCGATGACGCATTTGAATAACAAGGGCTACTTCGATCAAGGGTTTGATTGTCACCTGATGTTAAAAGGGGATACTTTCATTTCCCTCTACACCGTCTACCAATTGGACGTCCTAGGCATGGAGAATATAACAGTTGGCTCCAAACGTGTCACGCTAAGTAAGTTTCCTCATTTTATCTTCTCATTATCTTTTATTCTTCGTGTATTTACTTAACTTAGGGTGTACATCTTTTTTCAGAAACATTTATGGATGGGTTGAAATATGCACCTCCGACCCTGCCATTGGCTGGCGTACACCCAAAGAAGGTAAGGAAGAGTCATTTTGAATGTGGTTCTAAGGCATTTGCAACCTCCACGATAGTTGGTGAATCTTTCGAGGCCGAATGAGAGAATGTCGTCCGAGAGGAGGCTTTGAAGGACGTGAATCTCGCAAGGGAAGGTGGTGTTGGTCCTTAGACTCTACCTAAAATAGGGGATCAACCATGGGTCAATTAAAATAATGTTGCGATCCTTCTTACGAGGGACCTTGAGGAGGATATGGATTCTCCGACCCTAAGGTGAGGGATCGTAAGGTTTTTCCCTAACACTCTGGGGGTCGTGAGGATCCTTTTTCTAGATCTTCCGTGTCTGAGGGGCTCTCTAGTACTCAAGGAGCGGATAGAGGTTCGACTTGGTTGAAAGACCTGATTCCTTCAGAAGAGAAGGAGGTGGGGGATAGCCAAGTTGGCTTGATTCCCTCGAAGGAACAAGTGGTGGTCCGGGTGCCTTCGCCTTCCCAATCAACCAAGACGAGTCTGAGGGTTGCTGTGACTCCATCTCTTTAGAAGCGGAACGTGCCAAGAGATCTTCGACCCCCCGCTAGTGGAAAATGTGGGACCTTTGATTCTTGATGATGCCCTTTCTACATGGGGTTTGATAGTGCCTTCCTCTCTTTGTTCTCCACTGGATGACATTTTTGGGTTGGTTCTAGGGCCACTGTATTGTTCGATAACGTGGTGACCCCTACGGCCTTTGGGACGGTGTCCTCTTATAGTCCCGAGGCTTATTGCGACATGATGCGCCTCTCGTATGCTTTGGTGAGTGCAATGCTCCTCCTGCCTTTTTCCCTTTATTTTTTCTTAGCACGAAGGTCTTCATATGTACTAATGATATTTTTGGTATCAGGTACCGCTGAGGGAAAATGAGCTCTTGGCTTCTTACGAGAAGGTGGTTCGCATAGGTAATTCCTCTAAATATGTCTAGAAGAAGTGGAGAAAGTCGGTCGTGCTCAAACCCTTTGTTGTACAAAGTTGGCGGCTCAGATGGATCACCGAACGGCTCGTATCGAGGAGTTGAAGGTCGCGGAGCAACTATTGAAGTCTCGCGTGGCAGAGTTGGAGAAAGAGGAAAAGGCCTCTTGCGATAAATAAGTTGGGATGACTCGTGAGTAGAAAAAAGACTCAACAACTGGTTGTGCGAGCAGGTGTACGCTGCGGTGATAGAGGGTGTACGCGAGCAGGTGTATGCTGCGGTGATAGAGGGTGGCAAAAAGTTGGTTTTTGAGAAGACTAACTTGGAAGAGGGATTGCAACAATGCCTTCAGCAATGCTGTGTAGGGTTTCAAGGCCTGCATGGACTTAGGTCATCATCTTGTTCTGTACGATGTATGGGCTAATCTGTGGAGGCTGACTCCAAGGAACATAGAGGCTTCTCCCGATCCGAATGCGGGTCTGGTCCTACTGTGGTTTAGTACGCTTGCTCCTTGTCCGAGGGTGTCCCCTGGCCGTTCTTCCGACCCAGGAACCTCTCACCCTGCTTTCTAGCCGTAGGTTTGTGGCCGTAGTGTCCTAATTTTGTAGTTCATGGGGTTGTATCAAGAGTCCCCCCCTGATCTTTTGTTTATGAACTTACTTTTTGCAGGCTTATTGATCGTTTGTTGTTTTGTTTATGATTCTCCTTGATATTTTCTATGACGCACCGTTATTTCCTTATTTGTTTAGACAAGTTGTTCCTGCCATGAGTGCTTCACTACTTAGCATTTTTTTGTGATCGTGATTTCTCGTCTTCAATCATTTACAAACGAGTACACCCTGCCACTTTCTTACGAGCTACCCTCGACTCTTGCATCATTTAAAAAATATTGTTAGTGCCTTTTCATTGGTGACTCTCGAGAATTGCTGCCATTGATGGGAGCGGTTAGGAGTAATTAATGGCACCGGTTCTGCTTCCCTATCATGATATCTGACACTCTAGATCATCTGCCATTAATGGTATTTGGCAGTTACGGGGAGTCATGAGTGGATAGCCGGAAGGTCACATCCCCACGTCCAAACGTTGGGCGGAAACCCAAAGAGATTCCTCCCCTATATAAATAAGACGACACAATCTTCTTTCTCACCACACTTAAGCTTTTTATGCACTTCTCCTTCTTGCAAATACCCTTCTATTCTAAGGCTCCCATTGCCATATGCATATTGGTTTTCCGCTTTTCCTTCACAATTACGGTTTCTGACGAGACCTCCGTTCATTCGAGTGATGAAAGTTTGCAAAGTGCACGTAGCACCCCTCATTTGCAATCAAACTAAGAGTCTACCGCCATAGGCGATACAACAGTATCTCAACATACTCGTCAACGACGGGCGACTCTTTTTCCTACACATCTTGTTACACATGCTGCCTCGTCTACCGGTGGTGCCGCTTGTGGTTCATGGGCAACAGTGGCTGAACTGTCGACGATTGACGAATTATGATGGTGTTCCTATACCGACTCCTATGTTCGACCAACCGATGGATCTATTTACTTCTCAGGGAGCTTGGAACCTACTAGCATGGTGGGAAAGGGTCGAGTGGGCTCTTGTGTGAGCAGGGAGACGATGGAGGGGGCTCAGGTTGTCTTGGAGTCTGTCAACATTTCCAGTTCGATCTACACATACTGATCCTGACCAGCAACCAGCAAGCATACATCCCTCCCCAAGAATACATGATTGTATACTCGGAGTAGGTGCATTTTGGGCTTCAGTGCTTTTTCCAACTGACCGTGAGCAGGTGCATTGTGGGCTTCGGTGCATTGAGGGCTTCGGGTCTTCGTTCTTCAACTTGTTTCCTCGTGATAACAAGCATATATTTTTGATGGCCTATTCTGGTTCTGATTTATGCGGTGGCGACTGGTGTCAGAAGTATTTTTTTGTAACCCTTCAGGGTGCTCGTATATCCCAGTGGGGCATGCCGACAAGATGTGGGATTAACTATGTAGTTTCCTCGGGCGAGGCGCATACACATGCGGTTGCAGAACTAGAACATGCTGACATATACAGTAGCCTATATGACATGTCATTAATACTGAGAAATCCTCTAGCTTTGATATGGCGAGTCTACAGAGGAGGATCATGGCTTGGGAATTTCCCTCGGCTCCTTTTCATATAAACCTGATCTTTTGTAAGCCTTGTGGCCTTTTCTCTTCTTTTTTTCTCTTTTTCATATTTCGTCGAGTAAATCTTATGCATAAAACGTATCTAAATTTTCTTTATCTGTTTAGGGGAGTCTCGCTTTCACAAAATTTACCTGATCGTCATCCCTGATGAGGATGTTATGGAGGTAGATAGTCAGTCTGGTATCATTGGTCCTCTGCCTGGCTTCGAGAATCCTTTTTATGCTGCCGACGGGTTATCTCCGACCGTCAATGATGAGGTATTGGCCTGTGTTATGAAAGTTTTGTCCGACAATGTCTCAAGCCCAAGTCGAGGTAAAGCTACACCCATGAGTCCTACCATGGCTAAACACTTTTCCGATTACTACATGTCCTTTTTTGGAACTCCATTGAATTTTGGCACGAGAAATCCATTCCCAAAACCAACTACAGGTGGGGGCCCGTCCGAAGCTGTTTCAAGGGCGACCGTGGGTGATGGTCCCTCTAAAGCTGCCTACAAGAAGACTGCAGGCAAGGGTCCACCTGAATCCACTTAGAAGATGGTCGTGGGAGAGGCTCCGATCGGCCCTTGGGAGGAATC
The DNA here is from genome assembly GCA_948329865.1 of Linaria vulgaris. Classification (NCBI taxonomy): domain Eukaryota; kingdom Viridiplantae; phylum Streptophyta; class Magnoliopsida; order Lamiales; family Plantaginaceae; genus Linaria; species Linaria vulgaris. The sequence continues at coordinate 51,774,326 of OX415249.1, read as the reverse complement.
TAGTCGTCGAGATGCTCGGTCACGTTTTTTCGAAAAGGTTGTTGATCTTGCATACTTCGAGAATTTTTCGGGTGGTTTGATGCTCTCTCATGAGCGAGATAAAAAGAGGCTGATCGTGTTGAGGAAGAACTGGAGGAGGCCGATGCCTGTGCAAGGCCATGAAAGATAACCATGCTCAGGAGATGGACAAGTTGAAGCTTATCCTGTGAAGGGAAGTGGCGAAGGTCTTGCAATAGACTAAGAAGTCAGAGTAATTGACGCATAAGGTCTACGAAGAGATATGCATTCTTACCAATTACCGTGACGGGCTACACTGTTGTTTGAAGGACATGAAGGTGGAGCATCGGTCCAATCTGGTTATTGCTCGTCTTGAGGTGCTCCATGATATGGAGGATCCATCGCGGGGGAAAGAGTCTTTCTACATAGATTTTTGGAACATGGTGATAGTGGGCTTCAAGAGGGCCTTGGAGGCACTAGGCCACTCCCTGGATTTCCTCTGAATCTGGTCCTTCCCGACTTGGAGTTTATATCGCTCTCCGCTTGGTCTTTTCAGGGTCCTCTTCTTTTTCGAGCGACTCCTGTTGGTGTTTTGCTTGTTGTCACGATGCTGGACCCAATTTGTATGTCTGGGAATGATCATCGAGAGATGATTAGGGAGGGAAAGTTTCCTCTAGAGCCTTCCGATGAACAATAGTAGTTTGTGGTTAGGTAGCTTTTGGTGTTGGGCATGTATAAGCCCCATTGTTTCCTTCTTTTCTATCGAGAGTCAGGCGTCTATTTGCCCTTATTTTGTTTGGACCTCTTGTGAGGGACTGGTCTATCCTTGTATCTTCCTAGAAACTTAGCTTGCCTATCACTTTATCAAATATTTGGAGTTATATCGGGTTTTTCTACATAGATTTTATAACATTGAAATAGTGTTTGCTTTTCTTGATTATAACCACCTATTCGAACAAGATACAAACACTTGCTACATAGCCAAAAAACAGACTCTTAACGCAAGGCTAAAATGTCAAAGGTCTGCCTTCTTCCAAGAGAATTATGAGTAGAACTTCCTTAAGTTAATGACATTCTAAGCACATGGATACTCTCATACTTCCAAGTGACTAAGTAGATAGGTAGCAGTTCCGAGGATCCTTGATATTTGGTAGGGGCCTTCCCACTTGGGCTCAAGTTTTCCTACGTTTTTGAAGGCTTTGGTTCTCTTTAAGACCAAGTCTCTGACCTAAAACGCTTAGAGTCGTACTGACGTGTTATAGTAGCGCGCTATGCGTGTTTTATATAACTCAGTTTGGGCCACGACCCGATTTCTCTTTTTTTCGAAGAGATCCAGGGCGAGGGCAAGATGTGCGTTGTTTCTTACTTCCTCGTATTCTTAGACCCTCCAACTTTACTTTACAACCTCGGGGGGGGGGGGGGGGGGGGGGGGTACGACGGCCTCAGAACCATAGACCAGGCTGAATGGGGTTTCTCTTATTTTTGACATCGGGGTGGTGCGATAGGCTCATAGAATCCTCGGTACTTCTTCGACCCACTTGGATCGGCATCGCTCAAGGAGAGCTTTGAGGCTATTTAAGAGAGATAGATTGGTTACCTCTGCTTGCCCGTTACCTTGTGGGTATTGCAAAGAGGTGTTAGACACCCCACCGATCACACCACTTTTAGAGGTACCTGTTTTTGAATTGTATCATGACCAACTTTTTTGGGACTCTAAATCGGCAAAAAATTTGTGCCATAAGTAATTGATAATGGATCCACTCGTGATCTTAGCCAAAGGCTCGGCCTCAACCCACTTTGTGAAGTAGTCAATTGTGATCAACAAATATTTCTTATGTCCCTTATCGGGTACTAGACCTCCAACTATATCATTTCCCAACTTATCGAAAGGGCAGGGATGGCATCAAGTCCCAGGGAGCCGCAAGTTGGTGCACCATCGGAGCATGAACTAGACATCTCTTGTATTTCCAAGTATATTCTTCGCAATCGGCGGCCATGGTCGTCCAATAGTATCATTACCGAAGGATTTTTGCCGCGATGCTCTTTACCCCTACGTGGTTGCCACAACATCCCTTGTGTATATCTTGTAGGATGTGTTTAGCTTCTTGTTCATCTACAAGTCTATCATTTTGAGTTCTTACGCCGACTGGACCCGTGCCTCCTCGATTCAGAGTTTTTTTGTCGTGAGCTCCAAGAATGCATCTCTAGGTTCGAGTAAGCAAGGCGTTCATGCGACATTATAGGGCCTGGGCTTGGTTACCCTTGACTTCCCCGATCCCAAAGTATGTCGGAAACTTCATCCTTAGATGTAACTTGGATGAAATGGCTTCAAATGCCTGGAGCGGTAGTGGGCTGTAGATAGTGTTGTAAGTTCTAGATGAGGTGTTGACTACCCAGAATTTGATAGCCTAACTGCCTCGTGGCACCACTTTCCCAGGACATGGGTAACGTGATTGTTCCAAGCGTCTGGCAATATTCTCTAGAGAATCCTACAAGTGGGTCTTCCAACGACTCTATCTGTTCTTCCGTCAATCCAAGGGCGAGATAGGCGGGAAAGAAGAGGACATCTACTGAACTTCATGTATCCACCAAGATTCTTCTCATTTCTATGCCTAGTATAGTGGCTTGGATTACCAGAGGATCCTCGTGAGGGTAGATGATGCTTTGCAAGTCTGCCGGTCCGAAGGTGATCGTGGGTGAACTATGTGTTTGTGTATCATATACTTCTGGCCCGTGGTCTATCTTCCAAGCCTCATTGATTAACTTCCTTTTGTGCCCGACAGAGTAGATGAACATGACACCTCCTTCAATAAATTTACGATCCTCTCGGTAGGCGGATTACCACGATACGTATGGGGGTTGGGTGGTGGCCTTGCCTCGTTGTGGTACTCGAGAAGAGTACGATATGCGTGTTCGGATATCTCTGAACGGGGTCTTTTTGCATGCATTTTGGTCTTCCTCCTCCCGACTTCTTTTCTCCGAAGATCGCTCGGCATAGCCCTGCGTATTATCAGGTATTACGTACTTCTCCATAATCCCAAACTTTGGAGTTGTCTGATCTCATTCTTGAGATGGATGCACTTATCGGTGATAGATATTATACTTCCCTAAGTTTCTATTCTTTTTTTGGCTCTGTGGCGGGTTGGAGAAGTGACTACTGCACACAAACAGCCTCGCGAACATTTGGATGAGTTGGTTGAAGCTGTAGATGGACCCCAAAGGCAACTGAGAAAACCAAGCATGCGTTCATCCTATGAAGGTAGTGCAAAATATCCAACGCAGAGCGTAGTTGGGAGCGGACACCAAGTCCATGCTGGCCATGTATTGGTTGATATAATCATGATGATCGCGGTAGTTCTTCTCTCTAGCATAGGTAGGTTGCCCTTCTGGTTTCATCCAAGAGGATCTGGGCCTAAGCAATATGCGGGGCAAAAGAGGAGCCTATATAGGTGACATCTTCACCGAGATTCAAACCTCTACATATCTTTCATGAATCGTACGTAGCCCTTATCTGTGCCGAGGTAAGGTTGGCGCGGCTCAGGTCGGGAACTATCTTTGCGATTTTGTTGCCCTCTAGTGTCATTTCTTCTCTGGTCTTGCCGTTAAAGTACTCCTCCTCTGCAAGGGGCATCCTCAGTGGCGTTGGAATAATGGGGTCTCGGTCTGGCTCGGTGATGGTGAGGGTGAAGCCCACAGATTTCACTGTAGCTGGAAACCTCCGATCTTACATGTTGGAATGGTGGGGCAAGGTCCGTCGGGGCTTCGTCGTGTTCCTCCTTTCTGGCTCTTTTGCCTCGGCTGAGGGCAGTGTTCACCAATTTTTTGTACGCGACCCTTAGGATGTGGGTTTTGGGGGACTTCTGGGGCCGGAACATGATTTTCCATTTGCAAAAAAGATATTCAAACAATATCTCTCCTCTTTTTTTCTCTTTCTTTTCAAGCTACCTCAGGGATTATGCAGCGGTCCCACAGACAGCGCCATTTGATGACCAAGTAAGTATTGTTCGAAATGCTAATCCCGAGACTACGAGAGGGAGTAATATTTTATTACAATTTGAGAGAGAGAGAGAGAGAGAGAGAGAGAGAGAGAGAGAGAGAGAGAGAGAGAGAGAGAGAGAGAGCGCTATAAGTGGGGGAGTATGATTGGGAAGGGAGATCTTGCTAACAAAGTAGAAGTTAATACAAAAGTATTGAAAGCAAGTATGCTTTTTCTACTAAAGTGTTGCTGAAAAGTTATTCTGATGGGAGTGCTAAAAAGTCTCATATATATAAAACTTTTTGGGGATCAATGGCCAATCACGATTGGTCTTCTGTTGGGAGTTATTGTTTGGGTCGGATTAGCCAATGGGGGAAGATTCCTTCTACGCCAATGGGGATCTTTGACGAGGGTGAGCACCGATAGGGATCTTTGGTTGCGAGAGCCAATCGAGGGTGACTCTTCTGGCCCAACGGGTGTCTTCTGTGATCTGTGGGTCATTTCTTTTATGTTAAATACGTTGTCTTCTGCGGGGGTGGCCAATCTGGTCCAATCTTCTCCTTATTTATTGTGGGTAGTTAGGAGTTGGTTCATTATGAGTTTATACATGGGTTTTCCATCTCGTAGCTCTCGTAGCCCCTCGTTAACTAATATCGCTTCCCTTCTCATCCATGTTAAGATTCAAGAACACATATCCGCGCAAGTCTTAGTGACATGTTTCTTTAAGTGTTAATCATGAGAACTGTTTGGGGTAGGTCGGATGCCCTTGGAAGTTTATACCGAGCAGGTCGCTTCGAGAGAGATTTGTGTAAGATTGTTTAGAGTCGTTTGGGTAGGACTTCTAAGGTGTCCTCTTAGGGAGTCTCGTGTGAGGCACTCGTAAAATAGATGGTTCTAGGAGTAAAACTCAGAGGAGAAGTGTTGGCGTGGGTGTGACTTGAGGGGTCGTGACCCTGCCGAGGCGAGCGTAACGAGCTTTATCCACGAGGGGGAGGTAGATCTTAGAGAGTGAGTCTCATGGGCTTATGTACTTCGAGGGAGGAGGAGAAACCGAGTTCCACTGAGAGAAGAGACCATTTGGAAGCTGCCATTAGGAGAGAATTGGGTGAGGCCCGAGCGGAGCGACCCAATGCCTTCCTGTTTGGGAGCTGAGAGAGTCACCAGAATATCGCCAATCTCAATCACGTTAGAATAAACTTCCATCACGAACCCGAAGAAATCAACATCAACAAGAAAAGTAAGGGAATGATGGTTGAGAGAAGTCGTTAAAGATGGAAGAAAGGAAAGAGCGAGAAAACGCTAAATTAGAGAAAAGTATGGAAGCTTGGAGAAATCTCTAAATGCAAAAGATAGCGCAAGGACGATGCACTAACCCAAATCCCTTAATTATACTAACAAAATGCGGAGAGCTAGGGAACACGATCGCCTAGTTCCTTCTGTACAGATCGAAACACGTGTTGTGAGTACTCTACATGTGCCGTAGATCAAAGGCAAAAGTCGCTAGGATAGCCCACTCGTGCACTATGCATACAAAATATTTAATGACAAAGGAACAGGGGCGTGTTTCCCATGTCTGTCATCATGAGGTAATGGAGAAAATTCGAAACATTAGTAACTTCCTCCAATAGGAAAAAGGCAAAAATAACGAATTTCTACCCTCATTTAAAATCCCCTCGAAGAAAAATCAAGACTAAAAAAAACTTGCAATTCTCATCCTTTACGAACCAGCAAACCTGGTTTCCATAATTGCCCCTCGAAAGACAAACAAAATTGCTAAGGAACATAACAGGCAAGTCCCATGTCTCGGTTTCCACGAACCAACGAACTTGGGGTACATTTGATAATGCATAAATACATTGGATAAAGAAAATACCATAATACTCATAGAAAGTGCTTCGAAATAAGCCCCTCGTATACGGAGCTCACCGATATCTTTTCAATCGAAGGACTAAGGAGAATCACCCATACTGTATGAAAAGCTCCTCCTACACAGTCAGGCCTCTAACAGCCACTTAGAAGGATCACACTTGCAATAAAGGAATGTCAGTCATGATCTATACCATGAGCGACCCTCATTAAACTCTGTCAGCAGATCCATTTCCCACAAGGAAGTATTAATGGATGCCCATCTCCAACATTAATAGAGGACACGTTGCACCCTTGCAACTACACCAAAAACTGTAGGAATTCTGCCATTTTAACCAACTCAGATTCACTCACACATTGCATCCTAAATTCAGTTAAAGCAATATATCTTTTTAAATATTCTTTCATATTTTCATCTCTTTTATATTCAAAGGATCTTCATAATCCGAAGCCTGTTCGTTAAAAATACTTACACTCAAATACTTTCTCTCTACGAATCACGGAAATTACATTTTGAACCATATCTCTCACGATAATCTAAGAATTATCCAGTCCATAGAATTCAGTGTTATCAATCTTCAACTAATTTCACTACTTTGCTCCATTAATTCTTCCATGAATATCAGGATATTTCCACCACAATCTAATATAGAACTCTCGTCATTATAGATATATTGTTACAAAAAGTCAATAATAAGTGTCCACTGATATTGTCAATTTCTGTCCATTCTCCTTAAATCTGTGAGTTAATATGAATATATCTATTATCCTAATAATCACATCTTATATATAAATATTTACTATTTTATTAATCACATCTTATATTCTAGACTCTATCAACATAAAGTGTTTTCACCCTACTAATAATAAATCAAAAGTAAGTGCTCATATCAATAAGTCGCCCCGAATCCCTCCATGATAGGGTTCTAAATATTAGGAGCTTCGGACACAATCGTGATGTCTAAATCAAAAGAGAGTTTGATTCTATGAAAATGATCGGTTAAGATCAACATATTAATGACCATCAATATTGACGAATAATTAAAAAATGATTCATTTGTTAATGATATTCACAAGTCTCATTTTTATTTGTCGTGCTTAAGTCCTTTATACAATCCAAACTCAAGATATCATCGAAGCGCCGATGCAATAGATCAGCTCATCTAATTTTGATGATGGACTGCATTCTCGAATTAATTCGGTTATAGGTTCCCATATTATAAACGAGTGTCGATTACTGTTATGATATGATCCACTTAAGTCAAATTCATCATTTTAGCATATATTAGTTTCATGATTTAGTGATCAAGGATTTTCAAAATTCTTTTCGAAACGATAATATCAAATATTAGTATTAACGTAAACAATTATCTATTATATTAACAATTCAATATATCTTAAGAATTTCCACCACATATGATTCAAATGAAACAATGTTTATTTTAGTCCTTTAATTTCAACAAAGTTACACGAGTTAAAAACTAATTGTTATTTGCACCCGAGACACAAATGCTAAGATATGGCTCTAGTAGTTGTAGAAATTTGTCAAATTTGAGATATTAAAACTTAGGTTAGAATCATGACATCCTGATATGAAATCATACATCTAATGATTGGCGCTATGAATCAAAGAGTAGATATTTTGTCCTTGAACTTCTAAACTCAGGCTGTTATATTAGCAATTACCTAGAGCAAAGAAATAAATTCATTTAATGTTTGGGTAATTATATAGAAACAAGTACTAGTAGAGATTTTTGTTCAAAAAAAAAAAAGTACTAGTAGAGATTTGTGATTAAAAAAAAAGTAAAGTTAGAGATTTTAATGTTATATTAGCAATTTCAGTCAGGTTCAACTACTTGCTTCCCCACTTAGCTAGAGGGTATAGACTGGGTTGAGTTCGATCAAACGCATTTCTCCACTCCCAACCCAAGATCTAGCGGTGTTTAGCCTGGGCACGGACCAACCAAATTCTTCGAGGCCGCCCAAGCATAACACAATCCAATAGGAAAAATGGTGCTTTATGTGGCCTATATATCTAAACAAGTTGGACCTGATATTTTGGGTTTAACTAATTAATACGAATATTAAATTAGCATTTTAGAAAAGAGTTTTGCTAGCTGACCGTCGCTCTAGGAGACTGTCATACAGTCTCAATTGTATTTATTGCAATTGGAGGTCTTGGATGTTTAAATTCTCTTAAAAGTCTATTATATTTAAAACTTATTAAAAGGCCCCACATTTGATGAATTAAAAAAGCATACAAGTATACTTACATATGCAATATCCTGGAGGCGAATTGCTATAGAACTTATTATATTTGAGGAAAAAGAATATCCAACAATATTTGTTTTCCATTAATATTCATAGAAATATCTTGAAATGATAAAATTACAATACAAATTCAGAGACATAACGTCTCTTAATTTTGCAAGCATGTTCTCTTCAACAAATTAAAGTAGAAATTCCTTTATATAATGTAATTGTTTGATGTTAGATTAATTATCTTGATATTTAATTCAAAATCTACTATTTTACTTAAAGATGGGAGACCTTCAATTACAATTTCAAGGTGATTTTTGAGGACCTACCAAGTTAATATATTTGTCACTTTGGATAAAGAATTTTGAGCTACGATATCTTCAACCAATTGACAAAATTTTATATTGTTGTTTAAGTACTTCTAACTTAAATTTCTCAATTTACTATGGTAACAAAATTAATATTTCTTTTCTTTTTCCTTATATATATATTATATATAATGAAATAATTAGTGTGTAGCAAAATACCAAAGCTTTTGTCAAATTTCATTAGTCTTTTTTATGTTGCTTTTGTTTTTACTAAAATTTATTTATATACAATGGTGAATGTTTGATTATATGTTCAAGTGTATTTTTTGAATTAAATATTTCATGATTCAATTTTAGGTGTTGTGGATCTTTTTCAATAATAAACTTGCCGTATTGAGTAATCAAGAGTGTAACCATGTATCAATTTCTTCAAACTTCTTGTTAATTTTTTTCGGGAAACCAAGACTACAAAGGACAAGCAAATGAAAAATTATAAATAAACTAAGGCACCTTTAACTGAATAAAAAAGTATAAAATAGGCAGTTTGGATAATATCAAAATTTTGAGGCTTAATTTGAAATTTAAAAGTGAGACGGTGGGACTGTAGGACTGTAACAAAACCATTTTCCTTTAGAAAATCAAATATATCTAATTTGAGATGGCCAAATTGGTTCGCTCATAGTAATTAGTAAGCAAAGGTAAAGAGTGGAGACGAATGATATGGATTAAAGTATTTTCATAAATTGTGGAGAGTAATTTCTTCATAATCCCGCTATACATTGTATTTACAGGAATAACCAATTTTATATATTACCTCATCACAGTAGTTGCGCGATATGATTTCTTTGAATGTAGAAAATTTATGTGGTAAATTAAGTTATGAATAACGGTCCAATTCCCAAAAATTCTAAGTGCAAGTAAAATAATTATTTAGTTGTAATTTTGTTATTATGCAAGATGATATCCATTTCACAATAAAAATTAGGATACATTTATTCTTGCGCGTTCGCTTAAGTATCGCAAATTGCATTTCTCCCTCTTAAAATGCTTATTTGTTTCTCAGACTTGAGGGAAAAGCACCTGTTGGAGTTCTTAGGAACGAGGTTTTTTTTGTTGTCCAAAAAGAAGTGCTTCGAGTCAATGCTATTATAAAATGTTTATCGGGCCCTAAATGAGTCCAGAGGATTGTTCGTTTTAGGTCCGGACGCTGCCGCCAGCTGTGACGTCCACTTGGATTTATTTTACGGATGTAGCATAACACGTTTGCAAAATTTTTACGATTTTGGGGTAATAATTAAATGAAATGCGCGCATGACTGACTCACTGGGAAATGATCATCTATTCTACTATTGTGTTCCACTTTGTATGCCACTTTCTAATAATATTATTTAATTAATTATTATTCTTTAATATACTATTCTCTCTCCTCTCTCCACTCTCTTTGTACATAATCCCCCCTCTCTCTAACCCATCACTAAAAATTGCACATCGAGTTTTTTTTACTCTTTTTATTATTTATCTTTCTTTCTAATTTTATATTTTACTTGAGGTAATTCACTCTATATATTTGTGTCTACTTTTCCTCTATTGTTAAAAAAAGTTGATTTGGTTTTTAACTTTAACAAACTTTGCTATTGAGAGATGTATCACTAGTACAATTAAATGAAATATGCATGAAAAATCATGTTTAAGAATCTTTATAAAATTCGCACTTAAAATTTGAAATCCTAATTTAATTTTCACAGGGTATTTAAATGAGATAAATCAAAAAAATTAGGAGAGGAGAATTAGATATGACACCATCTTACATATTTAAAGTTACAGATATGGTAATGATATATACAGAGCAAATCTCCTAAATATAGAAAACAATCAAATAAAATTATATTTTTAACCTTTTTAAAAGAGAAATACCAACATCCACAATCAAAGGAAATTTATACCACGATTATAGGCAATGATAGAATCTTCAATATATGGTTTTTGGAAATTTAAGTTGATAATGCACAAATTAAAAAAAGATATTTTCCCGATACCATTTCTTTTGTTATTTCAACGATTTGGTCTTATTAAAAGTTATTTTAGATAATTTAAACTAAAAAAATTAATTTGTAATAAAAAACAAAACTAGTTTAAATTTAATGACATTAGCAATCTATTTATCTGAGATGTTAATCAAGAACTGATGATATATCATGAACATAACATATATACTCATTATTCTAAATATATATTATCTTATTAGAAAAATAATTTATTTTCATAATCTTTACACAACATATTTTTTCTACACATTATTGTTCAGATCATCTTTTTTCTCTCATTTTTTTCAAGACTTATGATTAATTAGTTTTCATAACATGACTTATGATGAAATAGTTTTCATAACATGACTTACTATTAATTATTTTCATTGTTCATTAAATAAATCTTATAAGAAAAGCTAGTACAAAATTCTCATGGGTATGCACATATAAGTCATTGTACAACAAAAAAGTATAACATATTATCACATATTTTATTAATTCTTTGAATTTTAACAAATAGTTAACCCAAAGATTCATTGATTGTGGATTCATTGAATGCAACAATAAATCTTTTTCACTCATAAACCTAAGAAAGAAATTAGCGAAAACCCTACGCACGTTCTGACACCGGCATCTCTGCTTCCGATAGTGCTCGAATTCATTCATCCCGATCTGCTATCAATAGAACCTTGAGTCCAGAAAAGATTAAGATATATGGATGAAAAATCAAAGATTAGAGAGGCGGCGCTAGATAACTCGTTGGTAGGCGAAAACCCTGATTGAATTTCGAAGACGTATGCGACAATGACCATGCAACGGTGCGAGAAAGGTCGTCCAAATTGCAGAGGATTTAGATGAGGACGATATGAATACATTCAGGTTATCCCAGTGAACGACGTCTTTCCTTTCAAACAAGTCGTCATAGCGGATGAGTCCATGCACTAGATCAACAAGCAATGGACGGACACCATAGTCATTCATGTACTTGGAAGACCTTGGTACTACGAAGCCCTAAGAACTAAACTTGATCTGATGTGTCCGCTTCATAATTTTTTTCGAAACTTATTGATCTTGGTTATGGCCGCTACTGTATGAATGTATTAAGTCCGTCGGAAAGAGAAAAAATTCTTACGGAGGGGCTTTGGCAACTAGCGAGGAGCTTCCTCTCAATTCGCAAATGGACGGAGAATTTTAAGGTAGACATCGATAAGGTTGAGACGACCATAACTTGGGTTAGGATTCTTAATATCCCCGTTGAGCTTATGCATAAATTAATCATCCAGTCCTTTGCCACATGTATAGGTGACCCGATAAAGATCGTTGACAACACTCACAATGCAACGAGGGGTAAACCGTAAATACGCAAGATTTTGCGTCCAGATTCGTACGAACGTTCCTTTAGACTCGGGTGCGTTAAGGGGAAAGTATATCAAGTGATTTATGAAAATCTGTAGAATTATGCCATGATTGTTGTATAATCGAGCATACGGTCAAAAAGTGTGGAATTAAGGATAACGCGAACATTACGACCAATGAGAAGTCGAGTAGCACTTCAATGAAGGAGGAAAAAAACACCTGCCAACAAAATGGATTGGCTGGTCGACAAAGCGCAAAATATAGAGTGTGGGCATTGGATGACAATAAGCCGCCGTAAACCTACGGGTCCAATAAACAAGGAAAGTGGTAAACTAATTATGAAAGAAATATGAAAAAGAAAATGTGTCTCGGGTGAATGGGATTGTTGGCCAAAGCCAAGTCACACGACAAGGGGGCACAACTGAGCCTCCTAAGTTTACAGCTCAAAGAGCGAAAACTCAAGGAAAAAGGCTTTTACCTCCCTCTTTGATACCGAGGCAGAAAAAAAGGAAATAAAGGGGTGCCAAGGCGGATAAGTCTCATAATTTAAGTCATCCAATTGAAATTTTGAAGAGGCCCAATTCGGGCTTAAGTGGGAATCAAAACTAATTTGATATACTAGCTACTGTAGAAAACCTAAGTCATTAGACGTTACAACTAAGACGACAACATGGTGTCGACAAGAGGAAGATGGACGTCAATATCAATTTTGTGAATGGGATGCTAATAGTGAATTAGGGGGAGGAGTTATGTTTCGAAACCCAGAGACATCTAATGCAAGGGCCCTCCAAGATATTACGAACCGACCCTGAAGAACGGCTGATCCATCTTTTGGAAATTCCAAGGATATTTTGGGAGGTGGAGACATTGACATATCTCATTCAGAGGGAGGACAATGCCAACTCATGGTGGTAGGGAACATCTCTGAGCGAGTGGGAGACCTTGCGGCAAAAAACGTTGATTATAAAAATTTTACTCAAACTGATTGAATCATGGACGAGGGTTTTGTCTGATTACCCCGTGCTACTGATCCACGTCTTCCAATCTAATATGAATATTATCTCTTGGAATTGTCAAGGAGTAGCTGATTTAGAATTCTAAAGGAATTTTAGAGATTTAGTTCGTAGCCACCAACCAAATGTTATTTTCTTTCTTGAGACGAGGGTGAGTGAAGAACGTGCACATGAGATTGCACCATTTCGGGGATTTACGGGTTATCCATGCACCGACTACTAGCATGATGGGTGGTATATGGATGTTTAGAAACGAAGTTGATATAAAGGGTGGAGATGACGGGGGCAGACGAACAAGCGATTCACGCGATAATAAGCCCTAAAAACGCACAAAGTTGGCGTCTAACAGGCATATACGCCCAACCCCGATATGATACTAAGGTTCAGATTTTTGGGAGCATGGAGGATTTGGCAAAGCAGGTAAATATCCCTTGGCTGGTCATGGGGGACTTTAAGGAGGTTTGGTATGCAAATGAGAAATTCGGAGGTAGAACTAGATCGGTCAGCCATTTGAACTTGTTTCAGAACTTTATGAGTAGTTCAAGTTTATTAGACCTTGGATTTCATGGCCCTCAGCACACATGGACTAACAAGTGCAAAAATGGGGCCACCATCCAAGCCCAAATCGACCGCGCTATTGCAAATAAAAAATAGATGGATATGTTGCCAATGAATAGTGTTTTCCACCTCATGAGAACACACTTGGACCACCATCCAATTCTTATAAACTGCCTTGCAGGTGATGAATAGGGTAGGGTCGCGACCATTTAGGTTCGAGGCAATGCGGTTTCTACATGAAGAGTGCTTGGTTATATTGATGGATATTTGGAAAGGTAGTGAAGGAATCTTGGAAGCTATTGAGAAGGTTCCGCGTGAACTTATATTGTGGAATAAATCCTAATTCGGCAATATTTTGAGCAAAAGGGTAAGCTTAAGGCGCGTATAAGAGGGGTATCCAACATAGTCTTGGTTCGAAGCCGAATGATTTTCTTGCCATGGAACTCATCGTGGAGTACAATGATATCCTTAAAAAGAGGAATTATTTAGGTTCCAAAAATCCCGCTTCAAGTGGATTAATGATGGCGAGAGAAATAATTTTTTTTCCATCGCTCGACACTTATTAGGCGAAAGAGGAAAAAAATCCAAGCACTGAAATTTCATAACACATGGGAGAACTCCGAAGTGGTACTCAAGAGCCATGCGAGGTCGTATTTCATGAATCTTTTTTTCGAAGCAGGAAATACGGGGTCAAACGGATGGCTTGCAAGCCGGGTTTTGAGGAGGTGAAAGATACATTATTTTCCATGCATCCACTTAAAGCCCCCAAACTGGATGGCTTGCAAGCCGGGTTTTTCAAAAGAGTTTGGGTTGGGTACATCAATCATTGCTGAAATTTGCATATGAAGTGTTCGCCCCTCGGAGTTTCGGCCCACGACTTTGTGAAGCCCACTTCTCATCCCAAAAATTCCAAACCCGAGGTAATATCATAATTAAGGCCTATGTCATTATGTATTGTCTTGTACAAGATTATTACCAAATGTATGACTATGCGCCTAAGGGGGTATTGTCTTGTACAAGATTATTACCAAATGTATAACTATGCGCCTAAGGGGGATGATGTCGAATATTATTGCCCCAACGCAATTGAGTTTTATTAGGGGACAAAGACGCAAGACAATATTTTTGTCATGTAAGAGGTCTTACATTCACTACAATCTAAATAGAGAAATAAGGTAGGGTGTATGGTGATGAAACTCGATTTGGAGAAGGTGTATGATACGGCGAATTGGGATTTTTTTAGAAGAAGCACTACTTGCTTTAAGGTTTCCCTTTGAGATAGTGGATATTATTATGTTTTGTGTGAGGAACATGGCAACACGAATTCTTTGTAATGGGTCCCCTCTCGAACATGGATGCGGGTTAAGACAAGGAGACTCATTATCACCATATTTATTTGTTCTATGCGTCGAGCGCCTCTCTTACTTGATTCATGAGGCACCGAGGAAAAAAAGTGGAAGCCAATCTCTCCTTGTCCGCGAGGACCAACCTTCCCGCACTTATTTTTTGCGAATAATTTGATTATATTGGGAAAAGAGACAACGTCGACAGCTCGCGCGATTAAAGAGGAGCTCGAGAAGTTTTGCAGTGCGTTGGAGTTAAAGCTTAGTCCTCAAAAATCTAAGGTCCTCTTTTCCAAAGGTGAGGGCTCATCTTTGAAGAGCAAAATTAGCGATATCTTTGGGTTCAGGCAAACAATGAATCTTGGCAAGTATCTTGGCGTGAAGCTAATCCATGGGCGACTGGATAGATCGACGTATGCTCAAGTTTTTGATAGAGTGCTGAAACTTTTCAGTAATTGGAAGAGTAAGCTTCTCTCAATCGCCGACCGAGCCACTTTAATCCAATCGATGGGTTCGACAATGGCTATCTATTTTATGCAATCTGCATGGCTTCCCAAACATTTGTGTAATCAACTTGATAAGCTTAATTGTGAGTTCTTGTGGTCGATAGACGTTACAAAGAAAAATATACACATTGTTGGTTGGCCAAAAGTTACAAGGTCGAAAGCTAATGGAGGTTCGGGAATAAGAATTACAAGGACGAGCAATGAGGCTTTGTTCTTGAAACTCGCGCGTAAGGTTATTAATAAAGACACTACTGTTTGGAGTGAGTTTATGGAAGCAAAATACTTGAAGGGGTCGAGCCTCTTGCACTATACGGCTAAACCCTCGGATAGCACGACGTGAAAGGGTATTCTTAGGTGTATTGGTTTGATGAAGCTGTTTCTAATGTGGAAAACTGGTAGAGGCACGAGGATTTCTCTTTGGTATGATAATTGGCGAGGGAAAGGGTGTTTATGTGATGAGGATTTTGAGATACACCACACGGATGTGGGGCTGGTGCTTAATGATGTGCTCGACATTGAGGGTAATTGGAACTTTGATATTATGACGGCCTTAATCCCAGATATTGTGAAAGATGAGCTAAGGAGCAACCACTTATGTCTCAAGAACGTGGAGGACAAAGTTATGTGGAGCAAGATAATTTACTTGCCAATCGGCATACATAGCTTATCGTAAGCTATATTCTGGTGAAGATACGGACTCCAGGGGGAATAGTTGGATCTGGGGGCCTCGATGTGAGCAATAAACTCTATCACCTCATTTGGCTGAATGCGCAACAAAGGCTCGCAACAAATCATATAAGGAAGACTCAGAAGATAACTAATGAGGCGAGCTGCCCTTTATGCAATTTTCATGACGAAACAGAGACATATATGCTGCTCCACTGCCGTGCAACCTATGAAATCTGAAATAAAATTATCTCAGAAAGTGAGAGAAGTAAATTCAATAGTATGGCAGATTCTGTTTGGCTGAAGAACAACTTGTGCAATCTGAAAATTGAAAATTTAGTCATTCCTAAGGAGTTATTATGGTGTTGGGTGTTTGCTGCGGCGTTGTGGCAAATATGGAAACATAGGAATTCGGTTGTGTTCAAAGGTAAAAAGGAGGGTGCCACGAGTCGTGTTTTCCAGATTAAGGTTCTTTGTTGTGATATGCACGAGGGACGGAGGAAAAACTGGGATACTACGGAGCAAAAGTGGCAAAAAACACCAAAATGAGGGTTTAAATTAAATGTAGATGGAAGCTTGAATATAGTGAAAAATCAAGGTACTGCTACTGGAGTGCTGAGACCAGATGATGGTAACTGGTTTTGGGGATTCAAAGGTCGATTAACCGCATCGACGACTGAAGAAACGGAGTTGGAGGCCCTACAAAAAGGAATAGAAATTGCTTGGGACATACGCTTGTTGAATATCGTGATTGAAACAGACTCTCTCTTGTCATACAAACTCGTGCAAGAGGATTTGGAGGCACATCTAGGAATCGCAGAGTTAGTAAAACAATGCAAGGTTTTTCTTCACAAGCCTTGGAATGCAAAGCTTAGGTGGATTCCACGATAAGCAAATAAAGTTGTTGATTTCTTGAGCAAGATGGATAGGAGAGATGAAGCGAGGGACATGTTCTGGGACAGGCCACCGCCAAGTTTAGATAATTTATTAGTTTCTGAGATGTATTAAGTTTCCACAATATGCTTTTTCTATATAAAAAAGAAGATTCTTTCATTGTGGAAGTTAGTATTTTTCTTTTATGAAGGTGAAAAATGTAATTTTATTTGATTTTGCTCTCTATTTAAGAGATTTGCTCTATATGTATCATTAACATATCTATTACTTTAAATATGTAAGATCGTGCTAATCTAATTCTCATTTTCTTATTTTTTTTTATTTTGAATCATCTCCTCATTTAAGAGAATTTCGCAATATTGGTCCTTTATAGAAATCACTTTTCAATTTTGGCCCTTTATAGTGTCAATAACCCTTTTCGGTCTTCTATTGTGTTTCCTTGGGCATTTTTATATAAAGTTACGAATTTACCCTTAATATGGCATGTGAAGTGCACATGACCTCCACTACATTATTTTCCTTCAATTTTTGAGTTATTATTTTTACACCCTACCAACTTTATACTTGACTTTTAACTTCTTAAAATAAACCCCTATTATAAAACATCACAAAATTAAAGCCTTTACCATAAAATAATTATAAATTTAAAAAAAAAATACATAATATAACTATAAAAACTATTTGTTATAAGTTAATCATAAAACTATTATATATTATAAAACTTAGTTTATAATCTCAACTAATTTCAAAGAAGGTATAAATTACTGAAGCCTAAATTTGAATTACTTAAATATATTAAAATAATTAATTTTATAATTTTAGTTTAATGAATAATAAAAAAGGACAGTTCGGTGCACGAAAGCATCCCCGCAACGCGAGGGTCCGAGAAAGGGTCCCACCGCAATGGGTGTATAATTTTAGTTTAATTAATAATAATTTCTTTTAATAATCAATAATTAACAAAAATTAAATGTTAAATTGTCATCTTGTCCACCGCATCCCGCCCATCCCTTGCGCTCCCCACCAAACCCCAATATCGGAGTAAAAGATCTAAATTGATTGCTAATGCGAAGGCGAGCTCTGATAGAACTACAACTCTCTCTGCAAAGTTGTCAGAATACCGGCAAGATTTCACCATCCCTCGTTTAAATACCTTGTGAAAATTAAATTAGCATTTCAAATTTTATGTCCAAAATTTTAGAAAGATTCTTAAATATAGTTTTTAATTTGTATTTCATTTGATTGTACTAGTAATACATATCTCAATAGTAAAGTTTGTTTCAAGTGAAAAGGCAAATCCTTTTTTTTTAAACAATTGAGGAAAAGTAGGCACAAATATATAGAGTAAATTACCTAAAGTAAAATATAAATTTAGAAAGAAAAATGAATAGAACAAGAGAAAAAAAGAATTTCCATGTGCAATTTTAAGTGATGGGTTAAAAAGGAGAAAGAAGATTCATTAAAGAATAATAATTTATTAATACTATAATTAAAAAGTGGCATATACAGGGAATCACTACAACAATACATACACATAGAGACGGTTGGAAAGTTGAAATCCGTAAACCTGTTTTGATTTTCAACAAACTTTACAGTAGCAAGCAATAAATCTTCATGCAATGCAGACAGACTAGTTCAATTTAATAAACTTGTAAAGAAATGTTTTAAAACAGAATCTACTTCGAAGATGAATAATAGTAGTAGCAGTTATCATCATGCAAGAGGTACCGCCACCGGCTCCGGCGGAACCCTAAACCGGAGCCACCATTATCATCATCAACCGCATTATCATCAACCGATGTGGCAAAATCGCACCGCTAATCACCCTCAACCAACCGCTGGTTCTACGTACATTTACTTCTTTTCACTTTCAATCGCTTGCATTTCTTTTTTCCATTATTAATGTTATTATTATTATTATTATTTAGTTTATGAATATTATTAAATCTTTTCAAAAGTTTGGTTTTCATGGCGATTCCAGTAAATTAGGTCACAAGATTTTGATTATCTCGTGTAACATATTTCATAAAATTGTCTATGTTTATATGTATTCTTTCTATTGAACTAACTCGCTGCTTGCATTTTGTTTAGTTCTCAAGATCGGAGACGTCAGTCAGCATTACCGCTTCCTCACAACCGTTATCAGACCGAGGTCTTTTCTATTCTTTAATATTCTTAATTGCCAGAGTACTTCACTGAAGGGCCTTTCTATAGGCTCATATTGTTTTATTGTGAATGTTCAAGAGTGTTCTAATACATTCCACAGGGAATGGGAATTGACCGATCCAACAGTAGTAATATCGAAACGTGAAACAGGTTTCAATGCGATAAGTTGCAGCTGACTGATCGGTTTGCAGAATTATGTTGTTTCAAATGAGGAAGTTTGGTTTAGAAACCAAGTTGGTAATAGAACGTCTTACTACCTACAAGAAAGAGAAATTTAAGTCTAATTAGGGGAAGCGATGGTGTTATGTTTCTGAGGGATTGCTGCACTGAACAATGATATCAAGGATTCTTGCAGCTGCGTGTGTTGTGGCCTGGGGATCCCTTTTTGTTGTTCTGTTCTTTCATCATTTTTCCTTTTCAGTTTCCTTCTTTCCTTCTTTGCCTTGCTATTATATTTCACTTCTGATCGATCATCTTTCATGCCTTTAACTTACCTGAATACGAATGTAGAATCAGAAGTTGTAGGAACTCGATTTTTAGTTCATATCAAAAGTACCCCTCACCCTTTAGGGATTGTTCTTCTTCTTCTTAAGGAGCCAAGGTATTTAAGAGCAGCTGCCTTGTCATTGTTAACAAATTCCCTTGCCTTTTGGAAATTATTCTCTTCTTTTCTTCTGTTTTTTTCTGGTTAATAGTCTTACAGTCAGACAAACTTGTGGACTTCACATGCTTTCCTCTTTGACGTTGTTATCGCAATTTCCTTCTGTTAACTCTTGCCTTTAGTAAGTTGAGTAACTATGTTGAAAAATGCGCACCAAGTACCAAGTTGTTCATGCACAAGCATAGGTATTGTTGCCCCTGTTGGAATTTAAATGCCCAGGTGGAAGATGAAAAAGTCATTTTCAATTGTGTCTTTTGGTATATAGTAACATTATTTTTGAACTGCCGTATGTTTTTTTGTTATGCTTCACTGTAATTTCAGTGCCCAGAATATTTCATGGATTGACCTTCTAGCAAAGTAAAATGATTGTGGCTTGTATTTCTGTTGCCTTCTTGACATATCTCCTTTTTTTCAGGATGTCACAGCAACAAAAGGAAATGATTTTGAAGATTACTTTCTGAAACGTGAGCTATTGATGGGAATACATGAAAAGGGGTTTGAAAAGCCTTCTCCCATTCAAGAGGAAAGTATTCCCATTGCTTTAACTGGTAGCGATATTCTTGCCAGAGCTAAAAATGGTACAGGGAAAACTGCTGCATTTTGCATTCCTGCTCTGGAGAAAATTGATCTAGATTACAATCATATACAAGGTATCATTGCATTATGCGTGTACATCTTTCTAGTTCAAGCCTGGAATGATCTTGGTTACCCTTTCTTGTCTTTTTTTAATGAGGGCATAGCAAATTATCTATTTGAGCCGAAAATATATTCATAGTGTATGTGAAACTCAACCACAATATCTACTTGAAAACAATGTATCATTTTCAGTTTCAAATCGGGTGAAGCATTTATCATGCAGTAAGTTGTGGGCATCATGTCTATCCTGTCTTTGGTATGAGGTCGTGCTGACTTGAAAATATGATGTGGTGAAATTTACCTTTAAATCATATTTCATTGCATTACACTACTTTTTGCAAGAATGTTGATGTGTCATTATTACTTTTCAATAAATGGAGACTGTTTAATGATAAAATTTGCTATGAACTTTTGCATGACAGAATCTGATAAGCGTGTTAGTATAGAAATAGAATTAATGGGCACAGCTTAATTATACCAAGGGTAGAGAAAGTAGTCTAATGAGATTTTCCTTTTTCAGTCTGTGTCAGTGATGTTAGGTTTCTGTATCATTCTTTTGTAAATGTAAAAGATTTGTATGTGGTGTCATATTTACTTTTGTTCAGTTTTATAATTACTGACTTAGCATGGGGAGTAGTTTAGTTTCTTTTAGATTTCTCTGTCTCGACACTGTTGACATCTTTCAATTTTTCAGATAAGTAATTTCCATCAGTTAGATTTCATTCAAGGTGGTTGTAACCTTGATACTTCTGTAAAAGGCATGATTAGGTATAGAACAGTGACAAGCGGCGGTTCATATGATCATTTGTGTTTGGATTGCACGAATGATTTGTCTCTATTTATAAATGCAGCATTCTCCATCGAGTGTAATTATAGCGTTTGATACCTGATTCTGTCATGTTTATTGTCAGTTTCTCAGCTCATTGCATGTCTTTATGTTGGTTATATGCAGGATTTGATTAATGACTTTTCAGTGAACGAATATAAATACATTTAAATTTTAAGGATGCTTCAATATTAAATTGCATTTGAAGCTCTGTCAAGCTTTATTACAAAATTGGAGTAATCTGCATTATGCACACAACCAATTATTTGTGACGCATTTCATCCTTTAACTTCTAAAACCTCAGTATGTAACTATGCACATATTGATTAATGCAGTTGTGATATTGGTTCCTGCAAGAGAATTAGCACTTCAGACGTCTCAAGTCTGTAAGGAACTAGGAAAATACTTGAACATTAGAGTTATGGTTACCACAGGAGGAACCAGTCTAAAGGATGATATCATGAGGTTGAATCAACCAGTTCATTTACTGGTTGGAACCCCTGGACGAATACTTGATCTCACCCGCAGAGGAATATGCAATTTAAAGAATTGTTCAATGCTTGTCTTGGATGAGGTATATGCGAGTTCATAAATTATTACTCATATTCACTGCTTGGCTAAATGAGATGATAAAAGTTTTACGCCTTTTTCTTAGAATTTTCTTAGTATGTGCTTTTTTGATATGGTTATATGGTACGTGGAAGGTCAAAACTCTCATAACAATTTTCTGTTATAAACATGCAAGCTGGGGACGTAATTCTGAAAAAATAGGTTGAATCGTAACAATGCTTCTATAGAGGGTACAGCTTTTTTTATCCTATTCTCCTAAATGTGCTATCCATTGAAGGGTCAAACTCAAATGTTGTAATGTTAAACGTTTTTTCCCCCTGATTATTGGGGCGAGGATGATTGATAACCACTTGTTGCATGATTCTTGAATCTATAGGCTGATAAGCTGTTATC
Source organism: Linaria vulgaris (assembly GCA_948329865.1). Classification (NCBI taxonomy): domain Eukaryota; kingdom Viridiplantae; phylum Streptophyta; class Magnoliopsida; order Lamiales; family Plantaginaceae; genus Linaria; species Linaria vulgaris. Next base: position 51,752,305 of record OX415249.1, on the reverse strand, counting down.
CCCTGAATTTAAACCTTCGCTGGAGCAGCTGATTGCCTTTCTTCCTCCAAATCGGCAAATTTTGATGTTCTCTGCTACATTCCCAGTGACTGTGAAAGATTTTTATGATAGATATTTGCGAAGACCCTATGTTATCAATCTAATGGATGAGCTTACACTCAAAGGTATTACCCAATATTATGCTTTTGTCGAAGAAAGACAAAAGGTTCACTGCTTGAATACGCTTTTCTCTAAGGTTGGTTTTAACTATGTAAAATTGTCTTGGTAATTTTTGTTTCTTTCTTGGGAAAAAACTCATTTACGCATTTTTTGCAGCTTCAAATTAACCAGTCAATAATCTTCTGCAATTCTGCACATCGAGTGGAACTGCTCGCGAAAAAGATTACGGAGTTGGGTTATTCTTGCTTTTACATTCATGCCAGGTTGCCGCAAGATCATCGTAACAGAATATTTCATGACTTCCGAAATGGTGCTTGCAGGAATCTTGTTTGCACTGGTATGCTTTTGGTTTCCTACTAGTCGTGCATTAATCGATTCCCCCTTCTACAACAGCGAAACATCTTAAAACTTGCTAAGAGACTACTTGCAACATGTGCATTATTGCTCCCAGAACACTGACACCTTTTGTTACTTTATATTTCAAGTAAATGTGTTCAACTACAGTTAATTTATTCCTTTGTAGGCTTCATCTCAGATTCGTTCTGCTCTAATCCTTTGTTTTATCTATTTCATGAGCTGTTTTTTTTTTTTTCTTCTATTAGATAAACGATCTTGCAAAAATTTCGTATGTCCTTTCATGGGAGAAATTGCAAGAACTCCAGCATTCTATTGCTGATTAGTTTGATACACTCAGTAGTAAACTGTAGTTACAGGTATCACTTCACTGTTGAGCTTCTTGTTGCTCCTCTCACTAACATCGGAGTGCTAATCTCATTCCTATGCAACAATTCCTTCTTTTTGTTTTTGGAATACGTAGAATTTACGTTAGGCAGAAATTATTACGTATCTGGATCATTAAAAATAGCTTTTCTTTTGATATGTTGTGCAGATTTGTTTACGAGGGGTATAGACATCCAGGCTGTCAATGTTGTCATAAATTTTGATTTTCCAAAGACTGCCGAGACATATCTGCACAGGGTATGGAGTTAATACCAGTAACAAGTATCATCATATAGATGCGAAAGAGTTAACTTACTTCAAATGTGTTAGTTAGCTGATAGTTGTTGGGTCTTATGGCTTAGGTGGGCCGCTCGGGAAGGTTTGGACATCTTGGATTGGCCGTGAATTTGATTACTTATGAAGACCGCTTCAACTTGTATGTATTGAACTTCTTCTTGTGCTATAAGATTTGTTTTGTATCTGTTTATTCCTTGATACTTCTGACAATTTGATTATACGTATGTTAAAGGTCACCTCTTATTGTTGATTTTCTTACTTTTCCCCAACCCCCCAACGCTTTGTCTCCCTCACAGGTATAGGATTGAAAAGGAGCTTGGCACTGAAATAGAACAAATCCCTTCTCACATCGATCAAGCTGTTTACTGCGGGTGAACTTGACAATTGCTGGCAGTGAGTTTCTTGAAACTTCTTTCCTATCGAAATATTTGATATGGTAAACTGAAAATGTCTAGATTCGCTATGAAACTTTATCACCTATAGAGTTGTATGAGCAGCCGAACATGATATGTTAGTTTTTGTTGTGCCTTGCAGTTTTCACTTTCACTATTCCATAATGCTTGGTTACAAAAATCAATTCAGGCTCTTTTCAAATATTACAAATTTTCCGTGCAACGTAATAACTAACTGTATAACAGCAGTTTCTGCAGGTGCAGGAATATCGGAATGTTTTGAGTAATTGGTAGATAAGAAATGCTGTTTTTTTTCAAAGGCAGAATGTGCACAGTTTTTGTGGTTGGCTCTGTTCCTGCTTTTCCAGGTGGATGAGCGTTCTCCTCTTGCTACGTCATCTTAGAGAGTTGGACAGTTTTTCCCCTGAGTAGTTTTCTTACATGTTTGTGTCTATTCAGATTCTATGTAGTGGTTCTAAAGTTGATTCTTCTATAGACGTGCGTGTCAATGGAATAATTAGGATCCAGCATGCCCTTTCTATGCTTCTTTAAATCTGATTTTTGTAGAAATGAAGGCCTCTTTCTTTTCATGGATCTCGAAGAGTTAACCCGGAAGAAAGTGTAAACATCATATGTGGGGCACTAGTTTAGCTGAGCGTGTTGTACTTTTTTCATTTTGGTATTGGTTTGATATGGGACCAGGCGGATCACCAAAATTGAGATCATTGAGCTTGTTCATGGCAAGAACAAGAGCTTTTATTTCGGTGACAGAAGTATCCATGACAAAGTTGTATCCGGTTTGAGTTGAGCTCAATACAGACAACCATCCACATTACAATACAAAGTTTTATCCTCCACTTAAAATGGAAAGGTTGATGAATGGCTGAAGAGGAATAAGAAAGCCAATCCGACCCCGCGCGTGACGGAATTGCATTAGTGATAATTTTCAAAAAACAAAACAATTTTGATTCGTTATATGTCCTCCCTCATCTTCCAAATGCAGCAACAAAGTGAAGCCAAAGCTCAAAACCATGTGTCAGTGTACAATCCCTGTGGAAATTATATTGTAAATTATAAAGAACACAAGATCCCATGGATAATTAATTGCTTGGATCAGTGGAAATAAGTAACCATATTTCTTTCTGGAAAATGTGTTGAATAAATTTCTAATTTGGCAAGTTTTCCCAAGTATAATCAATTGGCGGTTCTTGACTAAATTAAAATCTAGTACCTACTTATCAAATTCTTACAAAAGTCAATTGCGGTCCACAATGACGTTAGCTTTGGTAGCTACGATACACTCTCTGAGAAGTAAATAGTACTCAGCTTGTTTAAACTATAACATCGGATCTTCGTCGCATATAGGTAGTGTTTACAAACTCTTAAAAAAAGTTATAATCAGTTTTTTATTTGAATAAGTGATTTTGGAGTGTTTGCAAATCGAGTTTTTTCGATTACGCAATTTTGTTTAAGCTAAAAAACTCCACAATCTTAAAGCTGGTGTGAGAGTGCTTTTGGCTTATGAACTTCTAATCTTTCACTATAGTTTGTGCAGTGAAATCGCTCAATGGAACGCAAAATTTACTGAATCAAATCACAATTGAATCGCACAAATCGAAAAAATTTAACGAACAAATTTGAATAACAATGCAACAAGAAAGTAAACAATCACGAACAACACATGCAATTTACTTGGTTCGGCGTTCTAGCAACAATGTGATGAAGAACCCTAATCCAAGGGAGAAATCGAGGTCCAATTTTATTGATTTTAAGAGTACAAAGTTGTGTCAAAAACCACCGTTTTTAAATTGGCTGCGTAACATATTATATATACTGAGGCCGTTATAACTAACTCGCGTGAGGCCCACAGCCCACTGAATTAACTGCCTACCCTAATCTGACTCTAGCCGCCCAGTTGCAACAACTATACAAGCTTTCACTGCTACTCAAGCTACCCCAGTTGCAACTACGTTCAAGATGGTAGAATTATGGAAATACCACTGAGCCAAAGTCAATAATTCCCACAATTCTCCACCTTATTTCTGTAACTCTACCTCAATCACAAAATCAGCAAATCAACTCCTCCAACTAGTCCTGAACACCAGGACTAACAACTCTTCAGTTGAATCAAATCCAGGCAATGATCAAACTTGCTGCTAGGCAAGACTTTGGTGATCACATCTGCTGGATTTTCCTGAGTTGCAACCATCTTTACCATCACAGAGCCACATGTTATCACCTCTCTCACAAAGTGAAGTTTGATATCCACATGTTTAGTCCTTTCATGATAAACTTGGTTCTTCGACAAATGTATTGCACTCTGATTGTCACAATGAACTGTGATCACATCATCTTGAATCTTCAGCTCCTTGGCAAACCCATCTAACCATAGAGCCTCCTTGATTGCTTCTGCCAGTGCAATATACTCTGCCTCAGTAGTTGATAATGCAACTACTCTTTGCAAGCTAGCCTTCCAACTAACAACAGTCCCAAATGCTGTAAAAACATATCCAGTAAGTGATTTTCTAGAGTCCAAACATCCAGCATAATCAGAATCCACAAATCCTTGAATGTGAGGCTGATTCTCCATCAGATGTTGCAACTCACCAAACACCAGAACTTTGTTGATGGTGTGTTTCACATACCCCAGAATCCATTTCAATGCCTTCCAATGCACCCTTCCAGGATTAGCCATGAACCTACTTATCATGCTAACTGAGTAAGCCAAATCAGGTCTAGTGCAGACCATGGCATACATTAAAGATCCAACAACATTTGCATAAGGAATTTTTGCTATAAACTCCTTATCTTCATCAGTGTTGGGACACTGGTCAGCACTCAATTTGAACTGTTGAGACAATGGAGTTGTAACTCCCTTAGCTTCAGACATTCCAAATTTCTCTAGTATCTTCTTAAGATACTCCACCTGAGACAAGTACAACAAACCTTTAGATCTGTCTCTTCTTATCTCCATACCCAGAATCTTCTTAGCTGCTCCTAAATCCTTCATTTCAAACTCTCCTTTGAGTTTGACTTTCACAGTTGCAACTTCGATCTTGGTATTACTAATGATCAGAATATCATCAACATACAACAACAAGAATGTAAACTGCTTTTCATTCTTGAACTTAAAGTAGACACAGTTGTCATACTTACTCCTCACAAAGCCAATCTTCATCATGAACTCATCAAATCTCATATTCCACTGTCTTGGAGATTGCTTCAGACCATATAGAGATTTATTGAGTTTACACACATGATCCTCCTTGCCTTTGATCTCAAATCCTTCTGGTTGCTTCATCAGAATGATCTCATCCAAGTTCCCATATAGAAATGCAGTTTTAACATCCATTTGTTCCAACTCCAGGTTATACTTTGCCACAAGAGAAAGCAATATTCTGATAGACCTGTGTTTTACCACATGAGAGAAAACTTCATTATAATCAATGCCCTCCCTTTGAGCAAACCCTCTTGCAACTAACCTTTCTTTGAACCTTCCCTTTTCAACACCAGGGATTCCTTCCTTTTGCTTAAAGATCCATCTACATCCAACTAACCTAGAGCCCTTTGGTCTTTCAACAAGATCCCAAGTATTGTTATCCTTCAGAGACTTCATTTCTTCAGACATAGCCTCAAGCCATTTGTGTATATCCTTGCTTTTCACTGCAGCCTTGTAGTCACTTGGTTCCTCTTCCAATAAACTACTTGCTGCTACCAGGGAATAAGCAAGCAAGTCTGCATAACCATACCTCTCTGGTGCCTTAGTTTCCCTTCTAGCTCTATCTCTAGTCAACATATAGTTGGATTCCACAGCCTGATCACCCTTTTGATCAACAGGTTCATTGCCAGTTGCAACTGGCTCTTCTTCAAGTAACCAATTTCCAGGATGATCTGGTTCACTGTCAGCCATAAGCTCCACCTCAAGCTGATAACCACTATCTTCCTCATTTCTGGAGTTAACACCTTTGTCAATCTCAACAGCATGCACAGGTAAATCCCCAGTTTCTTTAAGAGCCATAGTGTCTTCATTGAACACTACATCCCTGCTTATAAAGCACCTCTTGTGACCTGGTTCAAGACACCACAATCTGTAGCCCTTCACTCCTTCTGGATATCCAAGAAACATACACCTCAATGCTCTTGGTTCTAGCTTATCCTATTTGATGTGTGCATAAGCAGAACATCCAAACACTCTCATGTGACTCAAATCTGGTTTGTGACCAGACCATACTTCCTTTGGTGTCTTCATATTTAATGCTGTAGAAGGACATCTATTAATAAGATATCCAGCTGTTGCAACTGCCTCTGCCCAGAAACCTTTGAAAGGTTAGCGTTTAGCAGCATACATCTCACCCTTTCAAGTATGGTTCTATTAAATCTCTCAGCTAATCCATTTTGTTGTGGAGTTCCAGCAACAGTCTTGTGCCTTACAATTCCATTTACCTTGCAATACTCATTGAATTCAGCTGAACAAAACTCCAGACCATTGTCTGTTCTCAGTCTTTTCAGTTTCAATCCAGTTTGCTTCTCTATCATGGTCCTCCAGTTTTTGAATGTTTCAAATGTCTGGTCCTTAGTCTTCAACACAAATAGCCACAACTTTCTGGAATAATCATCCACAAGTGACAAGAAGTATCTTGCTCCAGAATGTGAAACAGTCCTTGAAGGTCCCCACAGATCAGCATGAACATAATCCAAAGCTCTCTTAGTTCTCTGTTGACTAACATTGAACTTAACCTTATGAGCTTTACCAAGAACACAATGTTCACAAAAGCTAATCTTCTCCAACTTTTCAGCTCCCAACAGACCTTGCTTCCCCAATTCTAACAAACCTCTTTCACTCACATCTGCTAATCTCTTGTGCCACAATTCAGACTTAGAAACAGTCCCCTGAACAGCTGTAGTTGCAACTATACCAATGACATACTTTCCTTCTAGTATGTAAAGGGTATTTTCCCTTGCTCCTCTCATCACCACCTGTGATCCTTTGAGAACCTTTACCATACCATTCTCTCCCAAGAACTTGTACCGTGTTTTCTCTAATACACCAAGAGATATCAGGTTTCTCTTGAGATCAGGGACATATCTCACCAATCTTAATAGTTTCTCAGATCCATTGTGGAGGCTAAACCTAACAGATCCTATAACTTTCACCTTACAAGGTTTGTTATCTCCCAAGTACACTGTTCCACCATCAACCTCTTCATATTCTTCAAAATATAGATCGATGTGGAGTCATGTGAAAGGAACAACCAGAATCTAACACCCACACATTATCTGGATCCCTAACAGAAGCCATTAGAGCACCAGCATACTCATACCCTTCTTGTACACTTGCAACAGTGCCAGACACCTTAGTCTTGTCACCACCATTATTCTGTCTTTTAGGATAAAACTTCCTGGTATGACCCTCTTTCTCACAGTGGTAACAAATGAATGGTTTCTTCCCATTCTTTCCCTGTGACCTGGACTTCTTCTCCTTCTTCTTACTTTCCTTTTTCTGATTTTGTCCCTTCACTATTAGTCCCTCACCATTCTGTGATTTCTTTGCATTCCCTCTCTCATTCAATTCCTTGGAATTTAGAGCAGATTGCACCTCATCAAGTGTTAAAGAATCCATTCCATATATAAGAGTTTCCTTAAAGTTAGCATGAGATTTTGGCAGAGCACTTAACAATAGTAAAGCCTGATCTTCATCATCAATTGCAACATCAATGTTCTCAAGATCCAGAATCAACTTGTTAAACATATCAATTTGTTCCTCTATCGATTTGTCATCATGCATCTTAAAAGAATACAGAGCCTGTTTAAGATACAAACGATTTACCAACGATTTGGTCATGTACAAGCTTTCAAGCTTCAACCAAACACCAACAACAGTTTTCTCCTTCGAGACCTGTCGCAACACCTTATCACCCAAACTCAGGATCACTGCACTATGAGCCTTCTCCATCATAACCTTCTTTGATTTTCATCAAGATCCTTATCGATGTTCGTCTCATCCAGTGCATCAACCAATCCTTGTTGAACTAATAGTGCTCGCATCTTCAACCGCCACAAACCAAAATCGTTTTGCCCTGTAAACTTTTCTACATCAAATTTTGCCATCGCCATGATCGACTCCACGTTCACCGCACCAATTTGTAGTGAAATCGCTCAATGGAACGCAAAATTTACTAAATCAAATCACAATTGAATCGCACAAATCGAAAAAAGTTAACGAACAAATTTGAATAACAATGCAACAAGAAAGTAAACAATCACGAACAACACACGCAATTTACTTGGTTCGGCGTTCTAGCATCAATGTGATGAAGAACCCTAATCCAAGGGAGAAATCGAGGTCCAATTTTATTGATTTAAGAGTACAAAGTTGTGTCAAAAACCACCGTTTTTAAATTGGCTGCGTAACAGATTATATATACTGAGGCCGTTATAACTAACTCGCGTGAGGCCCACGGCCCACTGAATTAACTGCCTACCCTAATCTGACTCTCACCGCCCAGTTGCAACAGTCGCTCACTCAGTTGCAACAGCTATACAAGCTTTCACTGCTACTCAAGCTACCCCAGTTGCAACTACGTTCAAGATGGTAGAATTATGAAAATACCACTGAGCCAAAGTCAATAATTCCCACAGTTTGCAAATACTACCGTAGATTTTCTCGACCCCCTTTTATTTCATTATTTATAATAACCGATTTCATAGTTCGCACCGTGCCAAAGCTATCATTTCTAGAAATTCTTAAGACAAACATACATTACCATTTACTAATTACTTTAAGCATGGATGTGTACATTTCTGAAGAGTACATAGTCAAACGAAGAACTGAGAAAAGAGCTGCATCAAAAGGCGTGAAAAGCTCCAATGGAACAAGCAGGCGGAGCTTTTCACCCATGCTAGTTCCCACACTACCGGCGATGTCGTTTTTAGTTGCTTCTCCGCTTGAGAATTTATATCTTAATTAATTTCATGAAATCTGATGTATTCTGTATAATTTGTCGGAAGCAACAAAGCTATAGTTCCGTAGCTCTTTTGCGATGGATTATTGATTCTTTATGATAATTGATCCAAAGCTCGAGAATACTTATAAATCTTGTTCCTGGGTATTCAGTTGAGACCCTCTTATGCTCAAGTGAACAAAGAGGTAACGAGTAAACTCTAAACAGAAAAAAGTATGGTTACAGATATATCAGCAAAAGCATCTTTATTAATGGAGCATAAGGAATGCTCGGAAAAATTACATACAGTCTGAAGGAAAGTTCCACCAATCGTAAAAAGAGTAATGGAAGTTTCTATATCTAGTACTAATTCAATTCCAAGACATCATTTTGATGATATCCATAGTCTCTTTAGTCTCATTTGTTTGTCTTTGAAAAATATTGTTATTTCTTCCTTCCCAAATATAGCAAATAGTGTGGATTCATATCGGGTTTCAAAACTTCTTGCCTTTTCTATAAAGTAACAGGCTCGGAAGTTGAAGATAGAGATCCTCAAGGTTACATGGAAAAATGAGTTTAATGCCGAGCCATTCAAAAAATATTCAACCAAACTTGATTCGCTGAATAGCATTGTATAAGAATATGGCTGGTCGTTTCCTCTTCAAAGTCGCAAGAATTACAATTTCTATTTGTGATCATGACACCTCTTGAATGAAGATTAGACTTTGACGCAATACGATATTGTGGCGCCATCCAAGCAAATAATTGCATTTTTGATAGTGCACTAAAATCCCACAGATAAAAAAATTGGAAGTGTGACACAACATTCGATGAGGAGAGGATGTTGTAGGCTGAACTCATCGTATATTTAGAAGAATTATCCCATTTCCGTGTCCAGCGATCAAGGGATTGAGGATTCAACGTGGAGTTTTGGAAGATATTTAGCAGCTCCTGAAGTTGTTCATGTTCCCAAGAGAACAATGATCTTTTCCAACTCCAACCCCAAGTTCAACATCCACCAATCCAACTTCCTTTACTAGCAATGGAGATATCCTTGCACCGTTGCAATAGAGAAAAGCCTTGAAAAACGGTCACGTAATGGCAGATTTGTGATCCAAATACCTTCCCGAAATTTTGTATCCTCGCCACTCCAATAATCTTGAGCAGCCCTTCATCCAATTTCACCATATCATCTTGAGAATTACTAAGGCCAGCAAGATCCCTCCACCAAATTGAGTCAGAATTCCTATTATTTTTCGGCCAAACAGTGCCATATTTTGAAGTAATAATGCTTTTTCCAAAATGAGTTTTCAGATTGAAGAAGCTCCCATCTCCATTTCTAAAGGAGAGCAATATCGAACAACTTGAGCTTTCGAACATTTAAGCCTCCTTCTCTCTTGTCTTTGCATATGTTCTCCCACTTCACCCAAGAAGTCTTTTCGTAGTTAATTTATTATTTTGCATCTTGCTTAATTACTGGTCTTGAAAGATAAGAATATATATGGTGCTAGACGATGAAGCAGTTAAAATTAATTTTCCATAGAATACATTAGCCTTTGCGGTGACCACAAAAGGGGAATTTTGAAGTACTGTTAATTACGATATATATATAAAATATACATATACGTTAGAACATTGATGAGGTCTCAATCTGTTACAAAGATTATATATTTATTAGATTTGAGACATAGGGATAAAAACATCAAATCCCCCAACCTATTGGCCCTTTTGTGACTTGCCCGTTAAATAAATTGTTTTTATCACTATACCCCCTAACCTTTTGCGAGCCTGTACCATTTACCCCACCGGTGTATTTTCGACCATTTATGACCGACATATTCGCCCCCATGCGACTCATACGTGTTGTACAAATCGAAATTATTCCAGTAAAAAAAACCCCAAAAATACATTTGTGGGGTGATTGGCACAAGTTGACAAAGGTTAGGGGGTATAGTGGTGAAGAAAAGTCTATATGGGGCAATGTCAAAAACACCCTTTAGGTTAGGGAATTTCATGTTTTTATCCCTAAGAAATATATATTTTTGACTTTCGACTGATTCCCGATTTCACAATTATATTAACTCCATATATTTAAAAGCACATAGAATAAATATAATAAACGAGAAATAGAAATCGCCATTAACGGTAATTGGTGGATCAAAACGATGCCACTTAACAATCAATTTTTCTTTCTTTATTTATTTGTTATTTTTTGTGTAGAAACACTTTGATAGTATATATTCACACTATTATCACACTAGAGCTACACCATAGCAAAACCTCCGCCTCCAGTAGAACTCGGACTTTAAGACCACTTTTACAACTCAACCTCTAGTAGAACCAGGTGATACCACTTTTGGGTATTTGATTCGTGAAATACCGTCCCAAGACTTGCTCATCGCAAAAAGTATGAAGCAACATGCATAAAATATTAATGGTAGCAACAACACACAAATTTAACGAAAAAACTCCAAACTAAAGAAAAACTATAGGGACCCGAGCAAGATTTACTATAAAAAAAACTGTACAACTACACAACTTTAACTCACCCAAACGACTCCGCATAGCCCTCGTACGGGCAAAACTCACTAATTACCGCCTTGCATCAGTATTTTAATCACTACAAGAGAAAATATAAATTATACAAAAGAGACTACATTTTAGGACGTTGTTTCATATCCCAAACACATGTTATATATAGCAGTCGTGGAGGTCAAATGAGGGAGGCATTCGTTGTCTCCATAAAGGAAATCACCAAACCAACTCATAAAGGAGTCGATTTGTTGCATTTATCGACCAACCTCATAAGCGAGGTGGGTACATCTGCCAACAATGTCCACCTTCAAATTTTAATTAGTGAAGAAGCAAATGTTCAAAATCATTTCGTTTTTGGCATTGTCTATTATACAACAACCCCACCTCAGAAGATCTTCATAGCTTTAGCTGTCACTACAACACAATCATGATACTTCATGTCAAAAGTAATATGCTCTACCATAGAAGCACAACCAACCCATGTCGAAAATAAATTCATGTTCATAGTATGGTGCAACTCCCAGCTTGACTGGCATGGAAGTCACCAAACATCCACATGACTTTTTTTTTGATAACACCATCCACATGACTTCACAAACCGTATATTTAAGCCAAGTCATGTCTCTGTAAAAATTGGGACCCGCTAACACCTCATGGAAACTTTGTAGTCGCATGCCATAAGAATGTAATGCTTCTTATAACACCTCACCCAGGTAGGCAATTTTAGTTGCACTACTGAGGGTTTGAAGTAGACCATCTTACAATCTGGGCTCCTTATTTCAAACAATTTTCGTTTACGTGGCCCTAGTATCTGCACCACTCCCAACAAATCTCACTTGTTGCAGTAGCAAATTCATTCGCCATGCTAGAAACACGCTATTATGTCTAACGATAACTCCACCTGGTAAAGTTGTGTGTAATCCGGCCAAATAAAAGTCTCCCCGACTTGAATGTAGTCAAGTCATAGTTAATTTGTTTGTCAAATTACTCTACATCAAACTTTACCATATTTGTACGCTTTCTTCATGACATTGCACCAATGAGTTGAAGAATTTTAAATTAGGTCAGGCTAGTACAAAGTAAACCACATAAATAAATAACTTGTCTTTTTTTTTGACTGGGTCTCAAAGTTCTAGGGTAATTAGGGGGGTCAGAACAGTCCCACTTAATAGTCTTTTGTACAAAATTACCTTAACAAAAGCTCCACCTCCAGCAGAATTCGGGCCCTGATACACTATTGATTGTTTGATTCGTCAAATACCATCCTAGGATTTATCCATCATGGAAAATACATAGTACAACGAATAAAATATGCATAATAATAAAGACACAAGGATTTAATGTAAATACTCCAATCTACTACGTACGAAATTTATACAATTCCATAATTTTCACTCAATGTGTAGTAGTACCGATTTATTATTACTTGACTGTACACTTGCAAACATGTGTAGTAGTATTACTATTGCATCAAAGTACAATTAAATACGCATCCACACATGTAACGGAAGCACAGATTATGCTAGGCATGAAACCAATAGTTTTACCAAACCTACGCGGGAGAGAAGAATGGAAAACATCCATGAGATCACGTTAATCATTACATGGGAATCATGAACTTGGTGTCCGCTCCAGACCACGTACTCTACAGAGTATATCGTACCACCCTGACTGGCCGTGCACAAGCTTGGTTCTCCTTAGTACCTGCCGAAACCATCTTCAGCTTCGTTCAGTTAACACAAATGTTCGTAAGGGAATTTTCTTGCAACTGCCGATACCCAAAATATGTGGGGCATTAGTTCACCATCAAGCATGGTGGTGAGGCAATATCGTCCGGGCCCGTGTGGTGGGGATATTCGGGGATATCATTACTCAATTATTTTTGTTCGAAACACCAATATCGAATTTGAGGGAAAGGAGGCAAAATGATTTATTAAGGACTTTGAGTGAGTCACAAGGGGTCGTGTGAAAACATGAGTGAGAGCTAGAAGAATGTGATAAATTCTAAGTAGAATAAAGTGTAAAATTGTGGAGAGTATTCTTATGTTGACTTTGTGGTGAATAATGTGCTTGTCCCTTTGTTTTCCTGCTAAAATGGGAGACTATTTATAGTATAAGTCCCAGGGGTCTTTGGCCAATGGGGACTGGTCTTGTCGTCTTTACTACTAGTAGTGCTGGTGGCCAATGGCGGGAAGGTCTTCAGCGCCAATGGTGGTCGTCTGTCAGAAGGTGGCCAATGGCGTGAGTTGACTGTTATCTGTCTGAGCGGGTAATGATGATATCTGCTCCAACGGTCTTCGCGGGTGGTACTGAGCGAATACCTGGAGATCAGTCTCCACCAATCATTGATTTGCACCGGTAAGATTTGTTGCATTTTACCCCAGTGAACCATTCAGACCAATGAGGTGCGGTCTTTTCTCATAATTAGGGTGTTGGGAGCCAAGTTGAATGATGATGGTTGGCATGTCCTTCGAGTTGGGTTGTGGGCCATGGTTGGCTCGAATGATCGGATAGTCCTTCTGGATTATTTGCTCTGATTGAGACCCCTAGGTCGTTCTTTGCTGGTGATATAGGTGAGTTATCTCCTTTAGTTGGAATTGTGGTAGGTCTTGGCTTCTCCTTGTATTCACTCGAGTCCTTAACATTTGTTATGTGCTCCTTTCTCCTCAATATTTGGCTAAGTGTTGGAAATCGTCTTCGTAGAGGGTCCGAGAGGACCTAGTGAAAAGTGTTCATTCCTCGGTTTGATAGGGGGGGGGAGGGGTCTTTCCTTGTGGGTACCCGAATTTGTACTGACATCAGATCATGGAAAGGTTGTTTCCAAGCCTTTGGGGTCCATGCCATATACTCTTCGAGGGGCGTTGGTCAGACTAGGCTCGGGGGTACCTTCTCTAGGTGTGTAGACCGAGTACCCTCCGAGGGGTGTTAGCTGGTCATGGCCCGGGGGTACCTTCACCGAAGTCCAAATCTTTTGCCCCTGTAGGTAGAGGTTGGTCTTGACCTGGATGTATCCTTCCGCCATGGGAGTTAGTCGTTATTGTGGGGTACCTTTTTTCTGCCCCCATCCGATAGCGGGGCAGATTATGCATCATTAGGAACCCCCCAGTTCCGAGTGTATTTCATAGAAATTGCTTGAAACTCATTAAATGAGTCTATGTGCTGTCAAGCATTTTTTGCAATTGTGGTCCTGCATGCTCCACGCGGCGCTAAGTTGGCCACGCGTCAAGGGCGTTGTTTGGGCTTCCTCGCCTATAAATTGAGGGGACTCGTAGTATTTTATCTTCATTCACCCGATCTTTCTCGTTTTCCCTCTATTTTCTCTTTCTTCTTTACTTTGAAAAATCTTGGTGATTTTTATGGCATCCATGAGCAGTTCCGGCGAGGAGGCGACTGATGCGGGGAGGCACTAGGCAGTGTTAGATGTGGTGGTGACAGGTGCGGCGACATCGTCTTCTGCTGAAGAGGTGTCGTGACGCCATCGCATGGTCTCTGGTTTGGCAAAAACTTATGCCGAGAAGGCAGTTGCAGCGACGGCGCCACCAAGGGTTTCGATCTCGTGAAGAGACCGAGGCCGAGTTGACCAAGTAGGGGCCGAGCATTGTTAGTCTGTAGGTCATGGCACCTCCGGGCCACAAGAGAGCTACTCACCCTCGTAAGGGCTACTACACCGCCTACTTTGTGCAGATCAAGGTGGGGCTGCGATCCTTTCACTCGGTTTTTTATCGGTAGGTCTTCAAGGCCTGCATGCTCTGTCCGTCAACTTTCGCCAAACGGATGGTCGGCTCTGACGGCATTTGCTTTTATCTGTGCATCCTACACCCATCCTTGCTCGATGCACAGTTTTTTTAAGGCTTTCGACTTGGAGAGCTCGTCTATGGACAAGCTCTTTTACACCTTCACCATGCGGAAGTTGACGAAAAGGATTCTTCACAAGCTCTAGGGGTCTTACAGAAGTTGGAAGGAGAAGTTCTTCTTTGTTCGTCCAACCGTCGAGGGTCTTTTGGCCGCTGTTCCGAGGGAGTGGAATTTGATGCTTCGATTCCTGCCGACCTTGATACTGCAGAGGCTAAGGACCAATTGACGACTGTAGAATTTCTTGAGCAGGCGTTCTGCTGGGACAATATGTCACATATCAAGGTGTTCTCGGCTCTTTACAAGAAATGTGGCCTAAACAACATTCTGCTATGACACCATTCATATGGAACAAGCGTCTTGAAATCAGTAAGTTTTCTTAGTGCCTTTTTGGTAATTATTTCCTCGTCAGGTTTTTTTTCATCGTTGAATCGAATTTTTTGTTGTTCTATTTTGCAGAGGCTATCATGGAGACGCTGAAGTGTGATGCTCCTCCTCCCCGCCCTCACTAGAAGAAGAATAAGAAGAAGGCCATTGCCCAGAAGCCTCAGAGGGCATGGGGGTTGGCTACTTCAGCGACGTCAGCGAATGACCCCTCGGATGACAAGAGTGCTTCAGCTGAGGCCCCGTCTCATACGAGCCAATTAAGTGATAAAGAGGCCGATCTAGTGGGGAGGAAGCAACGTTGGGAGCAGGTCAAGAATTCTTCAAAGAGCAAGGTTATTTTGTTGCAGGACGTAGAGGATGAGGGCCCTCTTCTGGCACAGATGGGAGAGAGTCCTACACCCTATCGTCTTTCTCTCGCTGCAAAAGCGGGGTCTGATGCAGGTGAGGACTGGTTGACTAAGCATTACCAGGCAGCAATGTAAGTTGACATTGGTGGAACTCCGATGGGCAAACTGTCTACGCCTTAGCCTTCAACTGCTGGGATGGGGTCGGTAGCTGAGAGATCTTCGTCTCCCCCTCCCAAGCGCCAAGAGGCTGGGCCTTCTGATTTCCAGGCGACTCCGGCCTGGGTGGTCGGAACTTGTGGTCAGGTTACCCTTTCTCCAGTGCAGTTTCTTTTGAAGAGCATCGTGGACTTGAGAGCCCAGACTCTGGGCCTTTCTCATGAGCTAGCAACTCTAGATCCTCTCCGACCCCTCCTTTGCTTGATGCCCAAGAGCTGGGCCTGGTTGCGTAATTGTGCGCGACCTTGGTAAGTAGCCTTGTTGCAAGCAAGTACATTTTATTATCTTTTGTATTCCTTCGGCTGATTCTCGCTTCTTTTAGTAGGGCCTTATCGAGATGACAGGCCGGTCCCATCTTCACGAGGAGGTGGCTCGCGAGAAGGATGCCCTAAAAGAGTCGAAGTGGCTATTGAAAGACCGCCTGACCACTTTTGAAACGGAGAAGGAGGCCCTGTCCGAGAAAGAAGCTGAATGGGCCCGGAAGCTCAAGACCTCGGAAGAGCTTGTGAAGTCGCTCCGAGAAGCCTCGGCAAAGGCCGTGACGGAGTAAGATGAGAGGTTGGCCACTCGTGAGACAGAGGTGAGTGAACAACTCGCCCATTACTTTCAAGCTCATCTTTTGTGGGGATTCCAATCCTATCGACCACTAGGCTCCTTGAATGGCTTCTTCCATTTTGACGTCAACATCCAAAGGTTGTCCACGACACTGATGATCCATCCTAAGACCCCCGAGACCACCCTGGCATTGCTTCCTGTTAGTGGTCCCGATACTCAAGGTTCTCCGGCTCCTTAAACGGCAGCTGGTCCGTCTCGCGCCCCCCATGCCGTAGATTGCCTTATGGGAGTTTTTGTGGCCATATTGGCCTTAGATTGTTTTAGTTTTTTCCCTTTTTCTTCCTTTTTGGGGTTGTACCGGGTCCCCCTGGGATTTCAACTATTAATGAAGTTTTTTTGGATCTCTATATCTTTTCTTCTATTACATACTTGTCATTATTCCATACAAATTTGTTTGCTATTAGCTTCCTGAGCATGCTAGTTTCCTTTTACGGAAGGGGTTCATTTCGTCCTCGTTTGACGCTTCTAAAAGTTTATTATTCTAAAGGCCTCATATTCTTTTTGCGTACGTAATCATGACCATCAGATTTGGTAGCCGTCGTGGCCTTTTATTTGCGAGTTATCCGCGAGGTACCCGTTTAGGGGGGGGGTCTGATAAGACTTCCTCGCAAGGGCCCGTGAGGTATTCGCGCGAAGTGCCAAGCGCTAACTTTGATGGTTGATCTTACCAAACTTAGATTTTCTTTGGATTCCATACGTGATTGTTCATGAGCGTCGTTGAGGTTTCTCGCGGGAGGGATGGTCGAGAGGATGGCTTCCGAGGTGGTCGTGAATTTGAATCGACCTGTCTTTCGTTCTCCCAACCGTCTATCTCGGGAAGGGATGTCCATTTAATGCAAAGGGACATGGGGAGTTGAGGCGTCGGTCTAGCTCCCCTATGGTGATGTCTGACATGCTAGAGTTGCAATAATTTGGAAAAAGTTGCAGTTCAGCTGGGCCGTGAGTGGGCAACCGAAGGGTCCCACAGTTTGAATCGTGCGCGTGGAAATGAACTGACTCGGGATATGAACCGTCTTTCCCGCCTATAAAAGCTCGACCATCTTCTCCATTCTTTTTCACTACTTCCCTTTCATCATTCTTTTACATAACAGATATGCCCTTTGTAAACATACCTCTTTTCTTTCTGCAATCATGGTTTCTCTGGCCACCACCGTTTTTTTCCAGCGATGAAGATTCACGTGATTCTCCACCGAAGGGCTGCATGTCCATCCCCTATTCGTTCTGCTTCACGAAGGCGGGGGATAGGCTTAGTTGTTCCACCGACGATGGTGGCACACCGTGTGTTTGCCGTTTTGGCCTTCGAGCTCCTTACCGGAATCCGACTGAGGGTGCGATGTTCTGGTGCAAAAATCTGGACCCCACGCATATGACTGGTAGGCTCCGAGTTGGATTCACATCTCAATAATAAAACATGGTGGAGGTCCGAGCCTTGCTGGCTGCTTTCAACATTTTTTCCGAGCAGGTGAACGTGATTATTTCCTCGAGTACGCAGAGGGAGGTTTACCCTCCCGAGGGTTACATGACAGTATACGATGTTCAATTGCGTTGTGGTCTCTGCTACTTTATTAATCCGGTCATGAGGGAACTTTTTGTGTTCTGACAATTGTGCCCGAGCCAATTGACTCCGGCCTCATATCGCCAACTTTTGGGGTTTATACTCTTCTGTCATTTGGTGAACATCCCCTCTACTCCACAAACTTTGGCGGGGGCGTTCATACTGCGGGCCACTGCATGGGGTAGCCGTTCTTCTCGCTATCCGTTTGGGATAGAAAAAGGGTGTTTCTGACCTTGGCTTCCAACGCAACTGCTAGGTATGGGGATTGGTGTCGGAGATACTTCTATATGTCCCAACCTCGAAGATTCGTTTGCTAGGTGGGAAGGCATACCCCGATAGTGAGGGTTGGGTTACGTTTATCCTTCCCACACTGTATGCGCAAACACCGCTGCCTACTTGGAGGACATATGTATGTTCGATGGGCTCTACGACGTATCCTCAATGTAGAACAACCCTATGGTCTTACTTCTCGCAAGTTTGCAAGATGGGTTTAACACTCCGACAACACTCAAAATTTTGTAAGTAACTAAGTCTTTTTTTTTGAATTTTTTATTCGAATGTGCTTCGAAACCCTTATCCGAGTATATACAACATACTCCCTCTTTTTTTTACTGACCTCCTCTACCTTGGTTTTTAGGTGCAGAGATGGCATCGCACACTTGCTGCCCTTTCAAAGTTGATCTCTTGTGTCTGACGGATATTGACTCTGACCTGTTTGTCTCGGAGGACTGGGGCTTGTCTGCCAATTTTGAATGATTGAGATGGAGCAACGTCGGAAGCCTCATAGATCGTCCAAGGTTGTTACTTCCGAGTCCTCGAGCTTGCTGGATAGCAAATACTGCCCCAAGGCTCCCGGGAGCCCGTCTACTGTTGACGCGGACGTAGTGATGGCCTAGGTGGAAGACAAGGGAAACTCCAAAGGTATGCCTCAACCTATGGACCCCGTAATGGCTAAACATTTTGCTGATCATTTTATGCCCCCGTTTGGCACCACTCTTGTTTTTGGGCCGTTGTCGATCTCATCTTTTAACGTGATAGATTATGCCCATGCTATCGGGAGCTCTTCGAAGAAGCAAAACAGAGGAAAGTCAATCTCGGGGAAGGATAAGGGAAAAAGGGACAATTGACCATTTTCCTGCTGTGAAGGATGATAACCGACAGAGGTCTCCCTCCAAAAGGGGCAAGTTTAAGTTGACCCCGGAGGAGGAAGAGTTTCTTTGTATTCCCGCTGTCCCCACTATTTTTGTTGAGGGTTACTAGGACCCTGCCTAGTATACTTCCTTCGTGGGTGGGATCGTTAACCCCGGAAACTGTGAGCTCCTGGGAGGCTTTGGCGATACGACCTTGTGGGAGCAATTTTGCAAGAGCATCTGTGAGGTGATAACCTTTTCCTTTGTGAACCTTTTGATATATGGTTGCTATAAACCTTGTAATTTTTCATTTTTTCCTTGTTGTTGCAACTGTCTGTGCTAGGGGATGCCTGGGGCACATATAGGGCCAGCCCAACTGTCTTGAAGGCTACTATTGAGGAGCGTGACGCTCTCCGAGCTTCGCTTAGGCACGCCCGCGAGAAGGCTGCTCAATTGGAGGTAGCCTTGAAAAAGGCTCGTGGGCGTATGGCTGAGATAAGAGCGTCCTCGAATCGGGACTTGAGGGACCTGAATAATTGCCTGAAGGAGCCTATAGCTAAATCCGAGAGGTGAGAGGATAGGGCCAGTGAAGCCATCTGTATTGCCGAGGAGGTCCCTGCGCTCTGAGAGGAACGGGATCGCTTGCTCCGTCTGCTCGAGGATGCAAGGAGAGAGCTTTAGGTGGGCGTTGCCAGTGCCCGACTGGGTGTAACTGGCCCCCTCAAAACCATGTGTTGGCGTCCGAGATGAGGGATCTTGTCCGTGTAGGGTATGGGATGGCGATGTCCACCCTTATGTCTCTCATCGGTGTTCCCCGAGATCTGGTGCTTCCGAGCCTGGATTTTTACTCCCATTTTTCTTCTACTGGTCCTTCAATTGGCTCTCGTATGTCTCCTTCCTATGTTGTCTTGATGCCCGACCCCATCGAGCTGTTGGCCGAGGAGCGTCAGAATTGGATTAAGGTTGGAAAGTGCCCCACAAAGGAGTAGTTTTAGCTGGGGGTAGCCCTTTTTTTGTGTGTCACATTGTATGAGTGTAGTTCCCCAATTCTCGTTTTTGTTTTGATGGTTGTGTTAGGCTATTTTAATGGAATATTACTTTTTGGCTATTTTTGTTCTTTAAGTTGTAAGACCACTTTTTTTTTTGTTTAATGTAGTTATTTTATTGCCGATAGTATGTTTTTGCTTTTATACGGGTTTAACCGTTCAGTCAAAATACAAACACAATAACTATGCAAACAAAATTGGGTCGCCGTAAGGGGTCGACTATAGAGCATTCAAAGATAATATTTTCGGAGATTGAGGCTATTCCAAGCTTGGTCAAGCTCTTGGCTGTTCAAGTCTTTGAGCAAGTAGGTGGCGGGACTGAGGATCTTAGCGATCTGATAGGGGCCGTCCCCATTTGTGTCTAGCTTGCCAATATTTTTGGAGGCCTCTTCCCTTTTTAGGACGAACTCTTCGACTTGAAATGATCAGGGTTGGACCCGGGCATTGTAGAATTCGGCCATTCGGGCTTTGTAAAATTTCGCATGGGTGGCAGCTCGAATTTGCTTTTCCTTCAGGAGGTCTAAGGCTGGGGCTTAATTGGCACTGTTTTCAGCTTCCTCATACTCCTAGACCCGTAGGCTTTGCTTCACCACCTCAGAAGGGACTACCGACTCCGTGACATAGACGAGGTTGTATAGAGTCTCCCCCGTCGCCGATCGTGGGGTAGTGAGGTAGCCCATAATACTCCGGGGACTTCTCCGACCAACTTTGACCGGTATTGATCTAGATAGACCTTCAACATTTTTAGGAGGGTCTTGTTAGTCGCCTCTACTTGACTGTTTCACTGGAGGTATTCGACCCCTGTAAAATGGTGCTTGATCCCTCATTTGTCACACCATTTCTCCACTAGGTTGTTACGGAACTGCAAGCTGTTGTCACTTACCAATTGTTGCCCCTTGGGAGTCGGACAAAATCCCTTGCCCGTTCATTCGCTGGGGAATAGACATCATGGGTGCCATGATCTCCGATAGAGGTCAGAAGACATATTTGCTAGTAGCGGTGGACTACTTCACTAAGTGGGTCGAGGCCATGGTCGGCCAGTAGTATCCTTGACGAATAATTTTTGCTGTCATACTCCTTTCTCCCGAGTGGTTGCCGCAACATCCCTCATGGATCTCCCCCAGTATGAGGCGTGCCTCTTATTTGTTTACACACCGGGAGGTCGGATAAGACCATGATCTTCGAATAGGACCCCATTCTGTATGTAGTAACGAGTAGTGCGTCGATACATGACGCGCTATTTGGCCCAATCATGGGCGTATTTTTCGGGGTTCCTAATGAAGTCGATGATCTCCATCATCCAATCTTCTTCAATGGCCGCGACCATCTCGATTTCGTCCTCTTGACCCTGCCTTTTCGACTTATGGGCTGTGAAGAAGGTTATCCTTCGACTGCTGACGGTTTGAGTTTGACTGGCGAGTTTAGACAGGGTGTCTGCATCTTGATTTTCAGATCTGGGATTGCTTAATTGTGAATTATTGAAACATGTTCGTTCCTGCTAGGACTACTTCCAAGCATTTCTTCATATTTTCTTCTCGTGCCTCGTAGGTCCCATTGATCTGTTGAACCACGAGTTGGGAGTCGCTCTGGACCAATATCCCTCGTATTTCTGCCTCATAAGCTAGGCCAATTCTTAGTGGAAGGGTCTCATATTCTGCTTCATTGTTGGATACGGGGTACTCCCATCGCACGACGAATTCCAAGATGGTCTCCGGCTCGCCCGGAGTTATTTTCCTGAAGATTAGGCCTACACCACCATGGGTATTAATGGATGATCCGTCAATGTAGATGTTAATGTATGGACTGGGATTGGTACCCTTTTGTTTTGATTCACACACTGTGTGTACACTGAATGTTGTGCCAATACCGATTGTATTCGGTGTTGTCCCAACACTCGTTGTACAATATTTAAGTAGCGGAATAAAGAACACAATGAGATGAACTGTAAGCATGTAATATGAATATAACCTACCGAGCCTTACAGCCAAATAATCAATAAAGGTTAATTCAATGATTTTACCAAATACAGCTCAGTAGGAACCCAACCCTGACACTATGTAACCTACAAACTATAGTTTAGCTATATAAAACTCAGTAAAACAAGACCAACAAATTACAAGAAGTACTAGTACACTTTCAGATCTTAATTCTAGTCTTGTTGTTGTTCTTAATGTCGAGCACCCCTCTTTATAGGATTTGTCGTCTTTGAGCAATGACGTGATAGACACGAGTTTGTTGATTGCTCCCTTATCACTTGGATAATTCTGAGATCTTATTCAGTATTATCTTCATAAGATCTTCAAATGTTATCTTCAATATCTTTTGTGAATATTCGGCTTTTATCCCTTCGTTCCTTAGCAATGTTATCCACGTTCCTTGAGACTCTGAAATATTCACAGATAACTACAACTGTGGAACTAGGTGAGTTTACGAATAAAGGCAAAATAATATATTTAATATAATTAAATTGGACCGAACAGTGTTGAGTTCAGTGTTGTGCCAACACCTCTTTTCAGAGTGTTGGACCAACACTTTCTGTCATCACTTGCACTTTAAATCTCCCCCTTTCTGCCTCTCTTCACAAAACTCCACCGGCGACCAATTTCCTTTGAGTACCTGTTATTTAGAACATAAGAACTGCTACGTATTCTAATTTGCTCCCCCTTAATCTATACACGAAGTACTGTAGTGTTGAGCCAACACAGTTGATGGCTGTGTTGTCCCAACATTTTTATATGTAATTCAACACCTGCAATCAGTTCATTAGCGCAAATCCAAAAAAAACTAGAATAATAGTAATGTGCAGAATATTGTTCAAATTACATCCCAGAAACAAAACAAAAAGAGAACATGCTCTCTATGCCAAAAAAAAAAAACATTGCTCAAAAGTAACTTAAAGTACAGAAACAAAAATTGGTGGCTAATCTCCCACTTTCTGTGAGGAAAGCACCACCAACAGGTGCTTCTTTATGGTGTCCAGCTCCTTGACCTCCTCCTCACTATCTGCAATCTTCCTTCTTCTGTGAGCTACCATCCACTCCACCTTCTCTTCAATTAAGGCATTGTTGATGGCCACAGAAGGGGTAGACTCATCCTCAGCAACTGAGGCAGTGGTGAAGTTGTGTGCCTTCTTCTTCCCCTGCTGAGCTTCGCTACTTTCTGGTGGTGCCTTTCCATGGGAGATCAATAATTCTGTCCCCTCCAAAGTAGTTCTTGGTGATGGGCAGCTGACCAGCCTTGTCCACAAAGGTCTCATTGTTCCCTTTCTTGAAACCTTGGTGATATGGAAGTTTCTAGCATCTGGGCCCATTTGGGCCGCGGCCCATGATCAAGTATATCGGGGATCAATTCCGATATGACGTCGAAAATATAATTCGATATAGGCCAGCAGCGCCTATAAATATCCCGCCCCGCACACCGAGAAAGGCAATCAATGGGTGCCTCGGTCATCCCGCATCACGTCAAATTGAGATATTCGATATCGCACCCGATATCCACATTGGACATAGTCCTGCCCACGTCGGCATTCCGCCTCCTATATCGAGGACCATCCTCGACGTCGTATCGAGGACCATCTTCGACGTCACATCGAGGACCATCACCGACATCATATCGAGGACCATCACCGATATCATATCGAAGATCACCACCGACGCCATATCGAAGACCTATCCCTGATCTCGAGTAACAGGTTCCGGACCAAGTCTACACGAGAAACACAGTGTAGGCCTGATTTGAGATAGACTCGTTGTATCGTCATATTATCCCCTTGTAACCGACACTCGTATATATATAAAACGATCTATTGCCAAATCAGTGGCGTCGTCTGTGGGAACCAAGGTTCTCTAGATCGGGGGCTCGTCAGAAAAGATGGCGGGAAAGAGGCAGCGAGATATTGAGGGGCAGGAACTGAACAAGACAGGTCCCAATGTGATGAAGACTGGCAAGAGGCCGAGGCTTGATCACGAGGCGCAGCGCGCCGAGATGGAAAGGCCGATCATTCCTTATCAGGGTGAACCAAGAATGGAGCTGGCCGGAGATTTTATCACGATAGAGATTGACCCGGGACAACCGGGGCACACGTTGAGGATAGGAGCTACAATACCGCTAGACATTTGGAAGGCATTGATTGAATGATTAAGAAGAAATTTCGATATATTTGCCTGGAGTAATTTTGACTTGATCGGGATTGACCCGAAGATTATAGAGCATAAGCTGAATGTTGATCCACGGGCCAAATCGATACAACAGAAGAAATGGAACTTTAGCAAGGAGAAGAGCGAGGCAGCAGAGAAAGAGGTTGTGGAAAAGCTTAAAGCAGGGCATATTTACGAATTGCGCTATTTGGAGTGGCTCAGCAATATCGTCCTAGTGCTGAAGAAAGAAGCGGAATGGAGAATGTGTGTGGATTACAAGGATTTGAATAAGCATTGCCCGCGGGATCCTTTTCCGTTGCCAAGGATCGACCTTCTAGGAGATTCGACAGCCAGGTGCGCCTTATTTAGTTTCATGGATGCCAAGAGCGGGTTCCACCAGATCTTTATCGCAACAGAGGATCAACCGAAAACAGCCTTCGTTACGCACACGGGCGTATACTATTATCGTGTAATGCCTTTCGGTCTGAGGAACGCCGGAGCGACGTTCCAAAGGTTGGTGGCGAAGATGTTTTACAGCCTGATAGGGAGGTCGATGGAGGTATACGTGGATGACATCTTGATTAAAAGTCTGAGGGCACAGGATCACGTCGAGCATCTGGAGGAATCATTTGGCATTATGAAAAACTATGGGATGAAGCTCAACCCCAAGAAATGCACCTTCGTAGTGGCAGCAGGAAAATTTCTGGGATACATGGTTAACGAGCGCGGAATTGAAGCCAACCCAGACAAGATAGAGGTCGTGTTAAATCTCGCCTCCCCACGCTCGGTACGGGATGTGCAGTGCCTCTTGGGACGTATAACGGCCTTGGGACGATTTATCGCTACATCAGCAGAGCGGAGTCTTCCTTTCTTCAAAATCTTGAAGAAGGCCAAGAACTTCCAGTGGACCGAAGAATGCGAGAGAGCGTTCCAACAGTTCAAAGAGTATCTGGTGGCACCACCACTCTTGGCGAAACCAGATCCAGGGGAGACGCTTTACCTATATCTAGCGGTCTCTGCCAACGCCATTAGCACAATATTAGTGAAAGGAGCAAACGAAAAGCAATCTCTGGTTCATTACGTTAACCGTGTTCTTCACGGAGCAGAAAAGAATTATCTGCAAATTGAACTATTTGCTCTAGCCATCGTCATGATGGCTCGTAAGTTGAAACCTTATTTCCAAGCACACCCAATAGTGGTCATGACAGACAAACCACTTCGCCAGATCATGACCAACCCTGATACCTCAGGGAGGTTGGTAAAATGGGCCGTAGAATTGGGCAAATTTGGGATCGAGTACCGTCCCCGCACGGCCATTAAAGCACAGGTGCTAGCCAATTTTATGGCGGAGGCACTAGGTAACAGCTTAGACCATTCCTGCCACCATATATTTCATGTAAGCCATGATCCTGGTCCCAGTTCAAAACCCGCAGCATGGCTACTTCATGTGGATGGCTCCTCCACGGCAAGCGGTGGGGGAGCAGGAATTCACCTGGTGTCCCCGGACCGTAGGGAATTTGATATTGCTATAAGTCTGAACTTTCCTATAACGAACAACGAGGCGGAATATGAGGCAGTTTTGGCGGGAATCAGAATGGCTAAGACCCTCTATTTGGATCATTTGGAAGTCTTCACGGATTCGCAGTTAGTGGCTAACCATTTCTCGGGGTTCTTCGAAGCAAAGCAGGAAACCATGGTTCTATATCTGGCAAAATTGAAAGAATTGGCGGCCGAGTTCAATACATTCAATCTGACACAAATACCTCGATCGGAAAATGCAAAGGCCGACGCTT
This sequence comes from Linaria vulgaris, assembly GCA_948329865.1. Lineage (NCBI taxonomy): Eukaryota > Viridiplantae > Streptophyta > Magnoliopsida > Lamiales > Plantaginaceae > Linaria > Linaria vulgaris. The sequence continues at coordinate 51,726,184 of OX415249.1, read as the reverse complement.
TATCGAAATTTGCTAGTTCCTCAGACATTTTTGTGGAAAACCGCGTGACTTTGCTCACCACGTCTAGGCCTGCGATCGGGGTGACAAAGGCCAACAAAAAATGGGCCGACGTGGAATTTGTTTTTCCTATCGCAAGTACCCCGTGTTGGAAGGACGAGATATATGATTACCTCGCAAATGGAACCCTCCCAACTGACCTTAACGCCCAAAGACGGCTGAAGCACAAGGCATACAGGTTTACCATTTACCAGGGAGAACTCTATAAGAGATCTTTTGAAGGCCCGCTGCTGAGATGCGTATTACCGATGGACGCCCAGTACATTCTGAAGGAGATACACGCAGGAAGTTGCGGAAATCATTCAGGAGGGAGAGCGTTAGCCCAGAAAATATTAAGATAGGGATATTTTTGGCCAACGGTACGACATGACGCCACACTGCACTGCCGCAATTGTAAGAGTTGCCAGTGCCACGCCAAACTGGTGCACAGGCCAGCGGTATTGATGCAGCCCCTAGAGATCACTTGCCCATTTGATCAGTGGGGAATCGATATAGTCGGTCCCTTACCGATGGCTAAAGATCAGAAGAAATTCCTCTTGGTAGCGGTAGAATACTTTACGAAATGAGTGGAGGCCGAGGCTCTAATGCGCATCACGGAGAGAAACATGATAGATTTTGTCTGGAAGAACATCGTATGTCGCTTTGGATTACCCCGAGTTCTAATATCGGACAATGGTACCTAGTTCAGAGCGAAGGCTATGGTCGCATGGTGCAAAGGTTTAAAAATATCCCAGCATTTTGCTGCGGTGTCCCACCCACAGGCAAATGGACGAGTGGAGTCCACCAACAAGACTCTTAAACAGTATTTGGAACGACGACTACACGCCACCGGAAGGAGTTGGATCGACGAACAGCCAGGTATTCTATGGGCATATAGGACTACACCCAGAACATCCACAAGAGAGGCACCGTTTACTCTAGTATACGGGTCCGAGGCGGTAGTCCCGGTTGAGATTGGCATGCCAACATACAGAATTGCGGAGTATGACCCGCAGCACGTTGCACGACTGCGAAAAATGGACTTAGAAATGACCCGCAGCACGTTGCACGGCTATTAGCATAATCACGACTAATTTCACTACGCGCAATCATCGCACGCAGTTCTTTGACCAAAGCACCGTGACGAGTCTGCACCTCCCCAAGCAACATGTAATCTCTGCACAGTTCATGGAACGTGTGCCCAAACTGCCAAAGAACCGAATAATCATTAGTAACGAATAAGAGGGTATGAGCATTAATAACAAACTACAAACAACTGGGCAAGCTCCTTGCTGTATATAACAACATTAGACATATGCGTGGCGCTAATTCCACCCCCAGATCTCGGCACAATTCAGAAGGATCAATATTTCCATAGATAGTTTCCAAGCCTCGAATAGCATCCTCTTCACGGATATGGTTGTTCCCGATCCGCATAATTAACCGTTCGGAAAGAGGATCACGGAGAAAAGAGTAATCTTCCCTCAGTGGTGCTCTACTGACAGATGGCCCATCAGTATCAGTTTTACCAAGAGAGGCCGTAGCACGCTTTACGACCGAAGCAGGCAAGCTCGGAGCAGCCGGCGCATCAGGGACCTCATCACAACTTTCTTTACCAAGATCAAGCCCTCCACTCCCGGTACCGGGCGGCACTGCAAAATGTTGTGGAGCGGAATGGGAACTTTCCCCAACCCCCCCTGCCAATCCCTCAAAGCGAGCCCGAGCCCGAGGATGCCAATAGTTATCTGGTGCGCCTGCTGGCGGCAGAGTCACTTTGACCCAGGGAGGATTTGAAGCCATACGTTGATGGGAAGCATGATCCACGGTCATAGCATTAATTCTATCCTCTTTCAGCCGAATACCTTCCGCTACGACAGTGCGATCTCAAACAATAACGCTCTCACCATAAATATTTGACTGCATTAGGATATACTTATCAGGGAACTGAGAATTCCGTTCATGAAGACGAACTCGGGGTAACCTTAGATTGGCGGAGATTCCGGAAACTTGCACCAAACCGTCATCTAATGGCGCGTCCCTCGCAGAAGTTTCAGAATCAGAAGATTCATCGTCTGACACGACGAAAGCACTCCGCCTAGCAGGGCCAACTGCACAATACTGCGGCGATACAACGAGTTTTTTATTCTTCGGAGATTTCTTATCACGAACCATCCTCCGGCAAAACAACTAAGGGGGCTTATTGCAAAAACAGGCGCAGAATATCGAAAGCAAGGTCGAGAAATATATCGAAAACTATATCGAAGCAGATATCGGGGAAAGTTACCGATGTAATATTCGATATAGTCCCGACAGTGACAACACGAGGGAATAAAATAAGTGAGAAATGACAAGGCAGGTACCGACTTTTATAACAGACAAAAGCGGGGGCCCACATCATTAAACACGCCACATCGGGGATTACATCGAAACCCATATTCAATTTGATTTTCGACATGAATTCAACATACCAACACTACAACTTATAGTTCAAACGAGGACATCGTGCAATGCGGTAACTGCACCAGGGAACCACACAAACCATTTCCAAGCGCACTCCCCACATTTTCGATTTCCGTCCTTCGAACTGGGGGGACGTGGGGTACAAGTAACTCGAAAATTCAAAACTAAATTTGCGAATTCTTATCTCCATGATAATAATCCCCAAATTGGGGGACTACATGATATGGAAGTTTCTAGCATCTGGGCCCATTTGGGCCGCAACCCATGATCAAGTATATCGGGAATCAATTTCGATATGACGTCGAAAATATAATTCGATATAGGCCAGCAGCGCCTATAAATATCCCGCCCCGCACACCGAGAAAGGCAATCAATGGGTGCCTCGGTCATCCCGCATCACGTCGAATTGAGATATTCGATATCGCACCCGATATCGACATTGGATATACTCCTACCCACGTCGGCATTCCTCCTCCTATATCGAGGACCATCCTCGACGTCGTATCAAGGGCCATCTTCGACGTCACATCGAGGACCATCACCGACATCATATCGAGGACCATCACCGATATCATATCGAAGATCACCACCGACGCCATATCGAAGACCTATCCCTAATCTCGAGTAACAGGTTTCGGACCAAGTCTACACGAGAAACATAGTGTAGGCCTGATTTGAGATAGACTCGTTGTATCGTCAGATTATCCACTTGTAACCGACACTCGTATATATATAAAACGATCTATTTCCAAATCACTTGGTCGGTGAGAATCTTGCAGATCAAGGAAGGGAAAGGCAAGACTAAATCCTTCTTGTGGGGAGCCTCTGCAATGCTTCTGAAAATTTTCTCCCCCATGTTCACTAGGTGCCTTTTCAGTAGTTTGAAAATCAACACACTCATTTCATGAGTGAGGAATGTGAAGTTGGTTGAGGGAGGTGAGTCTAGTCACCTTCTGTTTATTCTTCCATTTCTTCTCCAGTCTCCCTGTCAGTTCCTTCATCATGTTGTCATCATCAATCTCAACCTCTGTCTCTTGTCCTCTAGGCATCCCCTAAGCTTTGCTTATAATTGAGGGATTGAACTTGTAAAACTTGTCCCTCACATATACTCTCCCATAGCTGGGGGACCACTTAGCTTGCACAAACTTGGACAAATTACAGTAAAATTCCCAAACAACATCAGGGACATAGTGGATAATTTCTATCAGAGAATAAACTAAGCTCCTAGACTTAAGAAAATCAAACACCTTGTACTTTTTAAAGTCATCCATCACAATGTTCTTCTCAGCCCATATCTTCCTAGCAGTATTCAAATCACAGTTATCTCTCGCAGTTTTGGTCAAGAAGTACCTATTGTGATGCTTAGTAGGGAAATCGGCTTCAAATGTTTCTGGTGGTTCAGGCTCAGACTCCTCGTCGGATCCAGTGTTGTGTCTACATCATCCTCAGCTGGTGTTGGACCAACATTCAGATCAGCGGGTGTTGGTCCAACATTGCCTTTAGCCGATGTTGGCACAACATCAAGCGGAGTATGGCCCTCAACTTCTTCTTCCTCCTCCATTCCTTCATCATCCTCTTCATATTCTTCCTCAAAACCCTCTTCCGCATCCTTATTTGCAGAGTTATCTTCTTCAGAGGATGAGGATTCCTACTCTTCAGCAGCAGTCACATCTTCCTCTGTTACTTCGACCTCAGGAACTTCCTTTTCAGCAGCTTCCTCTTGATCTTGTACCTGTTCATCTTCCTCCTCCCCCTCAATGTCAGAAGGAGGAGAAGGTGGTTGGCCCTCCTCTGGTTGTTCCGCCTCTGAAATCACTTGTTGATCAGCCAGGGGAGCCTCCTCAGAGATAGCAGGCGGTGCAGTCTCTTGTGTGGTGTCAACACCCTCCGAAAGCGATATTGTGACCACATCTATGGGTTCGTGTACTGGCACAACATCCTCAAGTGTTAGCTCAGCATTGGTAGATACACATTTCTTGGACTTAACGTTCCTCCTAGTGTAAACAGGGGCCTTTCTTTTTGGTGGTTCAGTGGTTACCACCGGATTGCGAGTGCGGGGGCTTCTACGTAGTTGGGCTCCCCTTTCTTTGATGTCATGGCAGCAGCGACGTTGGCAAGATCAGCAATTGTGGATTTCTTTCCCATTGTAGCCTGCATGAGTAAATAAGGTATGAAGACAGGAATTAGGGTTTAATCGATTTTGCAGAAATTAAGCTTAGGTAAGAAGAATAAAAATAGGAAGTGGAAGTTAACAAGAAGTAATGGGCAGGTAAATAATGAGACCGTGTGCCATTCCTGCCATGTTGAGTCAACACGTGCTAATCGTGAACGTGTTGGCATGACACGTGACCATAGCAGTTAATGCGTATAACTTATGAGTCATAGTGTTGTGGTGAGTGTTGAGACAACATTTCTTTATCTGGTGTTGGCCCAACATTCGAACTCCATCTTCTCAACTTAGTACTGAGCCAAGTGTCTTTGTGGTCAGGGTCTTACCAAGGTTTTCTTCACACACTGGCATAAGCAGAACCTAAGCAAGATAACTGGAACTTCAAGAGTTAGAATGAATCATTCCAAACAGTGGCTTGACTTAGATCTGAAACAGGAGTGAGAGTTAGATAATTGAACAACACAAAAAAAAAGTAAGTGGATTAACATCACAGAGATAATTAAGCTCCTATAATTCAATGAGAAACAGATTTGTGTGTTACTGGCAGCTAATAACCCAGGAGATATGCCTTTGCATATGACATTCATGAATCTAAAGAAAACCAATCATTTATGAGGAAAAGTGAGAAAGAATGTTAGTCTAACAGTTATGAGCCCAGTGTTGTCCCAACACCACATATCAGCAGTCACAGACAAAAACTCCTTACTTATTCAATTTTCAGACCTGATTACCAAAAATAACTTTCAAGCTTAGCATGATGAGGCAGAAAGGATCATGTCTTCACTGAATGTAGGCAGTAACATGACCCCTAATACCCAGTGTCAACAAAATCAATGCAGATGCACAGGCAAGTATATAGAGCTGAATGTAGGCAGCCCATGACCCCTACATCACAGTTACCTAGCACATACTTGTTTACTGAGCATCATTAAGAAGGTTTTAGCACAAGTGAGCAAATACACTGTATGAAAGGCAGTACAGGACCCCAATCACCCCAACATACAATTTCACCATAATATGCCCCTTCTATAAGAAAACAACATAAATAAGTCACTACTGAATACAACATAGCTGTCAACTCTATGCACCCCAGCTTCTTTATATTGTTTTGTGTGTCTTTCACTTGAATAGGACACAACTGAATGCAACATAGCTGTCAGCTCTATGTACCCCAACTTTTCCAAGGAAAGACAGTACCTCAAAGCCAAGAAAGTTTTAACAAAGATACCAACAAGCATTTGTAAAGAGTAAGCTATCTAATCCTGATGACATGTAAGTGAGACTCCGCATGGGTCAAGAATGTAGACAAACAATCATGCGATAAAAAGAAGATCACAAGAACTAACCGAACAAACAAGAGAACAAACTGGTTACATCACAATCAGTCACTGGTGTTAGCCTGTGATGTTAAGGCAACACATGTATGGTCAGTGTGTTCATAACACGCTTATGCCAAGAGCCTTCCTCAAACTGAAGAATCTCTCAGTGTCTAGTGGTTTAGTGAACATGTCAGCCAGTGGGTTGTTGGTTTCAATATGTTCAATTGTGACTGTTTTATCTTCAACCAAATCTCTTAAGAAGTGATATCTAATATCAATGTGTTTGGTTCTAAAATGTTGCACATGATTTTTAGAAATACTAATAGCACTCAAGTTATCACAGAACATCAGCAGAGTATTACTAGTTAACCATAATCACAAAGCATATATTTCAACCAGATCAGTTGGATTACACAGCTGCCAGCTGCAACATACTCTGACTCAGCAGTAGATAAAGAGACACAATTTTGTTTCTTATTGTACCAGGAAACTAAATTATTTCCAAGATAAAAACACCCCCCCACTAGTGGATTTTCTATCATCTAAGTCCCATGCCCAGTCACTATCACTAAAGCCAACCAAGTTTGAATTTGTATCATGAGAGTACCAGATTCCTAACTCAGCAGTTCCGGAGATGTATCTTAAGATTCGTTTTACTGCACTTAAGTGAGATACCTTTGGTGCTGCCTGATACCTGTCACAAACATACTCAAAGTACATTATGTATGGTCTGGTGGATGATAAGTACAGGAGGCTTCCAATCATTGATCTGTAAAGTGTTGATTCAACATCTTCACCAGCTACATCCCTTTCAATCTTCACTATAGTGAACATTGGTGTCTTGAATGGCTTGGTTTCCAGTAACCTAAATCTATTCACCAAATTCCTGGCATACTTCTCTTGATACATGAACATTCATGTTTCCTTTTGCTTCACTTGTAGTCCTAGGAAGAAGGTCACCTCCCCTATCATACTCATTTCAAATGTACCTGTCATAGTATTCACAAACTTGTCCAAGGTGGACTGGTTAGAGGAGTCAAATACTATATCATCAACATAGATTTGGGCAATACAAACTTCCTTATTATTTTTCATGATAAACAGTGTCCTATCACCCTCACCCCTAGTAAACCAAAACATAGTAATAATTCAGTCAACCTCTCATACCAAGCTCTAGGAGCTTGTTTCAATCCATATAAGGCTTTTCCAAGTTTGTATACATAGTCGGGGTGATGGGGGTCAGTAAATATCTTAGGTTGCTCAACAAAGGCTTCTTTGACTATATACCCATTCAAAAATGCACCCTTAACATCCATTTGGTATAATTTGATTTTTAAGAAACATGCAATTGCAAGAAGCAGTCTAATAGATTCTATTCTGGCCACATGAGCAAATGTTTCATCAAAATCAGTCTCTTCTACATGTGTATACCCTTGGGCTACTAATCTGGCCTTGTTCCTCACTATCACTCCATTCTCATCACTTTTATTTTTAAATATCCATTTAGTTCCAATTACATTAGCATGAGAAGGCCTAGCAACTAGTTTCCACACTTTATTTTTAGATAATTGTATGAGTTCTTCCTACATAGCATTTATCTAGTGAGAGTCTTTAAGGGGCTCATTAACATTCTTAGGTTCTATAGCTGACACAAAACAAGTAACAGAGTTGCACACATATGACATACAAACGTTAAGTTTAGCCATATTCTCATAGTTTACTTTTTCTTTATTTCTGGTTCTTACTCCTTCAGTAAGATTTCTTATAACTTGAGAAGTAGGATGATCTCTAAGTATTCTGGCATGAGTGTCCATTCTAACTCTTTCTCTAGCAAAATCTTCAATGTCAGAATCTGTGTGATCTGGTGTTGGTCCAACATCAGCATCTCTTGGTGTTGGCTCAACATCATCATTCCCTGTGTCTTCTGTGTCAATCTCAGGTGTTGAGTCCACAATATCTCCTGCTAGAGTTGGCACCACATCGCTAGTCTGTGGCAATCTTAGTTGACCTTCAGTGATACCTGCAGAAACATCATGATCATCCAACACAATATTCACAAATTCTTGAATAGTATTTAATCTAGGATTAAGCACTCTATAAGCATGGCTATTCACAGAATATCCAACAAAAATGCACTTTTCACTTTTGGCATCAAACTTTCCTAATGACTGTCTATCTTTCAGAATATAACACACACAACCAAACTCATGAAAGTGGCTCAAGTTAAGTTAACTTTCCTAACAGTCTCATAAGAAGGTGGTTGTGCCTGGTCTAAGATAAACTCTATTTGAAATATGACATGCAGTACTAAGTGCTTAAGCCCAAAGTCTTTTAGTTTATTTTATGGAGTTCAACATAACCCTAACCATTTCTTGCAACGTTCTATTTTTTCATTCAGTAACTTCATTTTGTTGGGGAGTGATAGGGGCAGAGTATTCACGATAGATTTCTCTAGAACCATGCAGATCATCAAACTTTATATTTTCAAATTTCCTGCCATGATTTGAGCTAATCCTAATAACACATGCATTGTAGAGTACTTTATTACGGTCAGTTAGTATCTTGAAAGTCTCTACAGCTTCAAATTTTTCCCTCAAGAATTTAACCCAAATGTACCTATAGAAGTCATCAACAACCACATAAGCATACTTCTTACCAGCAAGGCTACAAACCTCTATAGGACCCATCAGATCCATGTGCCACAGTTCAAAGCATTAAGAGGTCCTAGAGATCTGACCTTCCACATGTATGGGTGCATGTGTAGTCCTAGTTTGTTTACCTTGTAGGCAATCACCGCAGACCAGTTTACCTGGACTTGAAAGTTTAGGTATGCCTCTCACAACTTCTAACTTGATGATCATCTCCAGATTCTTGTAGTGGACATGGCCTAACCTTCTGTGCCACACTACTGATTCATCAACCTTCACATGTAAGCATTGAGCATCCTCATCCACCAAGTAGGAGTTGTCTTTTGACCTTTTTCCTGACATAACACAATTGTTAGAATCATCAACCACATCACATGAATATTTGTGAAATTTTACAATTAAATCATCATCACAAAGGTGACTAATGCTGATGAGATTATCCTTTAGACCATCCACCAACAGAACCTCAGTAAAGTGAGGGAAACCATCCACATTGAGAACCCATTTCCCTATAATATTTCCTTTGCTTCCTCCACCATATGTAACAGTACCAGTGAACACATGTACAAGTTCCATAAGATTTTCCTTGTTACCTGACATGTGTCTAGAATAACCACTGTTAAAGTACCAGTCACCAGTAATAGTATGAGTAGTTGAGAACACAACATTACAAACAGTCTTTATTTTATGAGACCAGAGTATATTCTTTTGAAAACTGTTGTTTTCTTCCCTAGTGTTGCTTTGGAATATTGAGCCAACATTAGGGTAACCTAGTGTTGTCCCAACACCCGATGCAACACTACTACTATAGTTATATTTTTCACAAAACTTTATGTACTTATGGCAGTATGATTTTAAGTGACCAGGCTAGAAACAGTATTGACACAAGTAAGTTACCTTCTTAGACTATTCAGTGTTACCACTATCTCTGTTAGAACCTGCCTTTACAAAGCCATGAATGACATTCCCATATCTGTCTGCCTTTCATGGTATCCTAAACGTGTAGTGTCGCCATTCCCAATATTCAGTGCGTCATCCAGCCTGCTTGTGTTAGAGTTCCATTTGACAATGGTTCTTTGTCCCTCTTCAAGCTTTATCTCCATCTTTTCAATTTGGCACTCCTTTCTACTGAGATTCTTCTCCAGTTTGGTTATAGTTTCAATCAAGAAACTATTCTCCCTGATGAGTTCTTTTTCTGTTTTTATGACTTTCTTTACCTCATCAAGCTGCTCTCCATAGAAAACTTTTCACTCATCAACCACCTTGTCTTGATCCATTTTCTCTCCAAGGGAGTATTCCTCATTTAAATCTATAGATCCACCAAAAAAAAAACAAAGTTAGAGTGTTCCTCATATTCATTTATTTTAGAAATAAGACATGAAGGGCTAGAAATATAGTCATCATCCTCCCAATTGTCGAAGTATTCTTTCTGGTCCTCTGGTTCTGTCTGAGTGTTGTGCCAACATCTATTTGACTCGATGTTGTCCTGACACTTTGTCTAGTTGATTTGGGTAGACAGAGCTACTGTGTGACCCTTTCAGACACCTGTTCTTCTGGTGGTTCCTCCAAACCTGTCTCGTCATTAATATCATCTATGCAGATATATTTAGAGCTACCTTTGGTTCTCAAGGTGTTAGCACACTCATATGACATATATCCAAAGCCTTTACATTCAAAACTATGAAGTTCTTTCAATTTCTTAGTGTCAATCTTAGTAGGATTCTTGAAGGAATACTTGACCATTTTACCAGGAAAACTTCTTCTTAGATTAGGAGGCACATTCTTTTCTTTTTTTACTTTATCATTTAAGGTAATTTTATTGAACTTCTTTACTATAGAACCTAGATAAGCACTTATGTCAGTTTCATCATCTACTTCTTCTTTAGTGGCTTTTAGGGAAAGACCTCTATGTTTTGTAGTTGGTCCTGAGTTCATTTCAAATTCTTGTAATACTTTAAGAAGAGTGTGAAAGTTAAGTGATGACAAGTGTCTGGCTTCTTGCATAACAATCTTCTTGACCTCAAACCTAGGAGACAGAGTTCTCATAGCTTTGTAAACAAGTTGTTTATTAGTTAAAGGATCACCTAGGCTTTGACATTCATTTGATAAATCCACTAGTTTTGCAAAGTATGAAGTAACAGACTAATCATCACCCATCGTAATGCTTTCAATTTTTTGTAGAGCAATTTGAAGTCTAGCTTCTTTAACACTGGCATCTCCCTCACAATGATTTTGTAGGAGCAACCAGGCTTACTTGGCAGTTGTACACAATTGTACTAACATGAACATACGATGATCAATCCAGCTGAAGATGGCATTCAGTGCTTTCTCATTTTTGACTGCTTCATTTACTTCAGCTTGAGTCCAGTCAGCTTCAGGTGTACATCATTGTCATCATCTCTGGCAGTCATTGGCGGAGTGTAGTCATCTAAAGATTTGATGTACTGTCTGAGCCTGATCTTCCAATAAGCATAATTTGTCCCATCCAGCACTGGTAACCTGTTGTTAGTATTGGGGTTCGCATTAACCATGGTATGGTACGAAATCCAAACACCAATGATTTAGGTGTTTAGCTCTGACGCCAATTGTTAATGTATGGACCGGAATTGGTACCCTTTTATTTTGACTCACACTCTGTGTGTACACTGAATGTTGTGCGAACACCTATTCTATTCGGTGTTGTCCCAAAACTCGTTATAGATTATTTAAACAACGGACTAAAGAACACAATGAGATGAATTTTAAGCAGGTTATATGAATATAACCTACCAAGCCTTACGGCCAAATAATCACTAAACGTTAATTCAATGATTTTACCAAATACAACTGAGTAGGAACCCAATCCTGACACTAACTAACCTACAAACTATAGCTTAGCTAGATAAAACTCAGTAAAACAAGACCAACAAAATACGAGAATCAGTGTTATCAAAACCGGTACCGACCGGCCGGTCGAACCGGTTCAATCGGGAACCGGCCATTGGGCCGGTCCGGTTGACTGATAGTAACCGGACTGGACCGGTAAAAACTGGCCCAGAATCGGTAATCGGTCTAGTCGATCCGGTTTGGTCCGCCAAATATAAAAAAAAAAAAAATAGCGAGAAGCTTTGTCCTACAGCGGAGAATTTGGTGAGAGAAATGACCATGTTTCGGAAGCGTGAAGGAACCTTTGGACGTGACATAGCGAGAAAGAATTTAAAAGATACTCGCCCAGGTATGCTTGTTATTTATATTGGTTTCATTGGTTAACTTTACAGCTTGATAATTGTGTACTAATTTGATTTTTTTTAAAAGATGTATGGTGGAGTTTATTTGGTGGTGAAGCGCCAAATTTGCAAAAAATTGCTATTAAACTGTTAAGCCAGACTTCATCATCATTTGGATGTGATCGTAATTGGAGTGTGTTTGAGCGAATTCACGCGAAGAAGAGGAATAGGTTGGAGCATGCAAGATTAAATGATTTGGTATTTGTGCATTACAATTTGCGTTTGGAGAAACGATATGTTTTTTATTCCTTTATATAAGAATTAATCTAGTTTATTTTATTATATTTGAAGATGTTTCTTACTTACATAATTTGGTGTAATTTTGAAGAAACGTGAAAAAGAAGTACTATGATCCAATTGATTATAAGTCTATTGATAAGGTGGAGCATTGGGTTATTGAAGAAGATGCAAGTGGTGAACAAGAACTTGATTATAATGAGTTGGAAGAAATGCTTGAAGAAAGTCAACAAAATGCCGAAGGAGCTTCTAGTTCTCAGCCATCAATTGGTAATTATACTTTTATGGTATATTTTATTTTTAAAATGTTCACTACTTTAAATTGCTCACTTTTTCTTTTATATATTCTATCTAGGCACTGAAGATGCAAATAGAGATATGGGGACATACGGTCATGATGATGATGAGTGATTTCAATTTTTAGTGATATTGTTGGATTGTGGTAGTTGCTAAGTGATGGTGAAAACTTTTGAGTATTGAGATGTTACTTTTTACATATTATGATATCATTATATTGATACTGCAATGTCGTTGGAACTTAGTATGAATTTGGATATTTTTGGTTGGATTTACAGATTTAGTGATTTTGCATTCAAGTGTTGGACATCATCAATGAAGTATTTTGGTGATTTGATGATTTGATATTGTAAATTCATGATGTGATTGTGTTGGAGTAGAACTGTAGAAGTGTGTTTATTTATTATGAATAAGCCGTTGAAACTTGAAAGCTGAATTTGAAGGTAATATTTGAAATCATGATAATGATATGTTGTAGTGCATATATATATTTGAGGTTTGACTACTTGACTGCGTTGACCGGTTGAACCAGTGGTTCGACCAGTTCGACCACTAAAACCAGTAACCAGTAAGATCACCGGTTCAGTGTCCGGTCCGGTTCTGAAAACACTGACGAGAATTACTTCTACACTTTCAGAACTTAATTCTAGTCTTGTTGTTGTTCTTGATGTTTAGCACGCCTCTTTATAGGATTTGATCGTCCTTGAACAATGGCGTGATACACACGAGTTTGTTGATTGCTCTCTTATCACTTGGATAATTCCGAGATATTCTTCAGTATTATCTTCATAAGATCTTCAACTCTTAACTTCAAGATCTTTTGTGAATATTTGACTTTTATCCATTCGTTCCTAGGCAATGTTATGCATGTTCCTTGATACTCTGAAATACTCACATATAACTACAATTGTGGAACTAGGTGAGTTTACGAGTAAAGGCAAATATATTTAATATAATTAAATCAGACCGAACATTATTGAGTTCAGTGTTGTGCCAATACCTCTTTCTAGAGTGTTGGACCAAAACTTCCTGTCAACACTTGCACTTTAAGTAGAGGGGCCACAAAGGTTTGAGTTTATCTTCCTCGGGTTCCTTGTACATTTCGGTAATAAAGTCGGCGAGTACCTGAGCTTTTATGGCCGGTCGAGGAGAATACGTGATGTCGAATTCTCCCAACTCTATGGCCCACTTAATCATCCTTCTTGAAACCTTTGGGTTATTGAGGATGGTTGAGAGGGGCTGTTTCATGAGTACTGTGATAGGATGGGCGAGGGAGTAACCCTAGAGCTTTTGTGTCGCGGAGACAAGGGCTAGCCCGACCTTCTCGACGCATGCGTATCGAGTCTCAGCATCCATGAAGGTCTTGCTAATGTAGTAGATGGGTAGGTGCTCATTTCCTTCAGCTCGAACCAGGACGACACTTACCGATTCTTTTCCCACGGCTAGATATCGGAAGAGCATTTCCTTGGGGATGAGTTTTACTAGGAGGGGTGGCCTGATCAAGTATTCCTTCAGCGCTTTGAAGGCTTCTTCAAATTTGTCGGTCCACTGGAAGTCTTTTATTTTTCTGAGGATTTTGAAGAAAGGAAGGCCTTTCTCCTAGGTGCGAGAGATGAACATACTTACCGAGGCCATTTTACCCGTTAGTTTTTGTACGTCCCGTACGGTCTTTGGTGATTTCATGTTGAGTATGGCCTCTACCTTTTCTGGATTGACTTAGATTCACTTCTGGGTGACCATATATCCCAATAACTTCCCTCCTCGAATACCGAAGGAGCACTTCCGAGGGTTGATCTTTATTCCGAATTTGTCCATAATTTTGAAGGCTCGTGCAAGATCACGGGCGTGATCCTCCTCCCTCTGACTTTTTACTATCATGTCATCAACATAGACCTCCATTCTCTCCTCGATCATTCCTTTGAACATGAGGTTGACCAACCTCTGATACGTGGCACCGACGGTTTTAAGCCAGAAAGGCATGAATAAGTAGTAGAAAGTGCCGATGTTCGTGATGAAGCTGGTCTTCTCCAGGTCGTGGCTGGCCATCGGGATTTGGTTATAACCTTGATCCCCATCCATGGTAGACAACAGGGCACAACCTGCTATGAAGTAGACCAACATATCGATGCTAGGAAGCGGGTAACAGTCCTTGGGGCAAGCGCTACTGAGGTCGGTAAAATCTACACACATACGCTATAGACCCCCTCTTTTTGGAACAAGGACCACGTTGGCCAACCATTCTGGGTATCGTTCTTCCCAAATTTGGTGGAGATCTATTAGCCGTTGAACCTCTACTTGAATTACCTTGTTCTGCTCAGGTCCCATGTTCTGCTACCACTGTTGGACCATTTTGGCCGCAAGATACACATTAAGTTCATGTACGCAAATCTCTTGGCTGATTCATCCAGAGGGACTGTCCTTCCAGGTGAAGAGGTGGTGGAACGAGCTGAGGGTGGCTGTGATGGATTTTTCTATCTCTTCCCCAATGTGGGTATCGATATTTACTATTTTCCTTCAGCACCGTCCACCAGTTCTATCATTTTGAGTTCTTTAGCCGGATGGACTCGAATCTCCTCTAAGAGGGCTCTATTGGTCGGAGGTTTAGCTTCGAGAGAGTCGGACTCGATTGGCAAGGCGTTCATAAGGCACTCACGGGCTAGAGTCTGATCCCCTTTGACCTCTCCCATCCCAAAAAAGGTCGGGAACTTAATCTTCAGGTGCAGGGTGGACGAGACTGCTTCGAAGGTCCAGAGGGCAGGTCGCTAGAAGATTGCATTGTACGTCCGGGAGGAAGAGTCTATTATCTAGTACTTGGTTGGCTCGGTACGACGTGCAACACCTTTTATCACGACATCAGAAGGGTTATGAGCACCACAGTTTGGCACTGTTCTCCCGAGAACCCCACAAGGGGTACCTCTATTGACTCCATTCGGCTCTAAGAGATGCCTAGGGTCAAGAACGTGGGCATGAAAATGATGTTAACCGAGCTTCCGGTATCCACAAGTATTCTTCTTACTTTGGTTCCTAATATGGTGGCTGTGACCACGAAGGGATCCTTGTGGGAATGCATGATGCTCAGGAGGTCCTATGGCCCGAAGCAAAGACCTCTAGCTTGCTATCAGCATTTTTTGCTTTTCGAATGTAATCTCACTTTTCTTCCTTAGTTACAGACAACACTCCTCCTTCAATCATGTTGACGGTATGGCTCGTGGGGGCGTTATCGCGATAGGTGCGATTAGGCGGGGGTAGTCGTTCCTGTTCCAGAGGCTCATGCTCATCATCCTTGGGGGTCTTCGAACGTTGATTTTTCTTCTTAGGTGCCTCGTCTCGGCCTCACTTCTCTGCCAAGTTACGTCTATTGGGTACCACATATTCCTCCAAATAGCCAGTTTCAGACGCCTGCAGGTTTCTTGTTGGAGGTGGATGCAATCGTTTGTCAAGTGTTCATACGCCCGATGGTACGTGCAGAACTTCCCTGTGTGTTTGAGCCTCTGGGCATCTTTCGCAGCTCGGGGCCACTTAAAGATATGCTCTTTCCCCATGATGGTCATGAACTAAGTAGGAGTCACTGTCATGTGAGGTAAGGGTACCGGATCCAAGTTCTTTTTGACTCTATCCCTTTTTCTTCCTTCCTTATCTTCATTTTTCTCCTTTTCTTTGGAGGGAGCCGAGGCCCGTGATGCCTCCGTAGCCTCCAGAGTCTCGCATGTTTATTCTAGCTCCATGAAAGACTCTGTTTTCTGCATCAAGTCCTCGATATTAAAGGCTCGATTTCTCATAAGCTAGGTGGAGAAGTCGCCGGGTAACAACCGACGAATGATGATATCGGAGAGCGTTCCTGGGTCAAAACGGGCCACTTCTCCTACGACGTAAGATAATCATCGCATGTAGTCCCTAAGGGGTACACTCACATTCTGTAGAATGTTAAACAGGTGCCCGCAAGTCTTTGGGAAGACCCTGTTGCAGGCAAATTGCCTTACGAACATATGGGTTAGCTGTTCGAAGCTATGGATGGTTCCCGGCGGCAGTTGAGAAAACAAAGACTGGGCTCGCCCTATGAAGGTTGTTTGGGAGACTCGACATATGGCGTCATTAGACACCAAATCCATGCATGCTAAGTATTGGTTAATATAATCACGAGGATCGCGATCGGTGCTTTCTCCGGCGTAGGTCAAAAGTCCCGCTGGCTTCATGGTAAGAGGGACGAGGGGGTTAGCTATGTGGGGCATGAACAACGATCCCTGATATGCTACCTCATCCACTGGGTTGAGGTTACGGTGGAGCTCCCACAACTCTCTATGCTTTTGTTCCATTATACCCCGTAGAGGGGGATCACGGGTTGGCGAGCTTTGGCGCCTTCCAACAGGCTCAAGGTAGTAGGGATCGTGCAGGTTTGGAGGTTTTCAGGCTGCCCCCTTGGGGACTAGGTGGTCTGAGTGGTCCTCCCAATGGGGGTGCGTCGACCGAGCATTTCATATCTAGCGATGGTGGCCTCCTTCTGTAACGAAGAGGGGATGCACGGGCATCACCTTGCGACAGTCCCTCACACTGGGCCCTCTAGGGAGGCACATATCGATGGTGTGAAGGGTACATTTCTCCCTCGGGATGTTCCCTGTCACGACCCCGACCATTCTCCGAGGCCGTGGTTCCGTTTCTGTTGAATTGAGCGAACATGTTATGATACATATCCTTGGGCACTTGTACATAGCCCATGGTGGGTCTTGCCCCCGGGGGTGTCTGATGATCAGCTGGTGGTATCGGGTCGCCAGTAGCAGGTGCTGGCACGTCAGGGCAAGGCATAGGATCGTTTGGTTATAGAACTTCTTCGGGAGGGGGTGGAAGGCTCTGTTGCCCCTCCGTTTCGTTGTTGTGATTCTCCACCAATTCGGCTTCTGTGTTAGATCGTGAGGACACACGCAGTGGTACTCTTCTAGCTCTTTTCTGGCCATGAAGCTTTCCCCAAACTTTTCTCGGAGAACTTAAGGCATTGCCACATACGACGCCATTTGGTGAGGCAATATCGTTCGGGTCCGTGTAGTCGGGATATTCGAGGATATTGTTACTCAATTATTTTTGTTCGGAACGCCAGTTTCGAATTTGAGTGAAAGGAGACACAATAATTTTATTAAGGACTTTGAGTGAGTTATAAGGGGTTGCGTGAAAACACGAATGAGAGCTGGAAGAATGCGATAAATTCAAGTACAATAAAGTGTAAAATCGTGGAGAGTTTTGCTTATGTTGATTTATAATGTGTGTGTCCCCATTTTTTCTGCTGAAATGGGGGACTACTTACAGTGTAAGTCCGAGGGGTTTTGGCTAATGGGGACTGCTCTTGTCATCTTACTCCTACTAGCGCTGGTGGCCATTGGCGGGAAGGTGTTCTACACCAATGGGGGTCATCTGTTAGAAGGTGGCCAATGACGTGAGTTGACTGTTATTTGTCTGAGCGGGTATTGATGATATATGATCCAATGGTCTTAGCGGGTGGTACTGAGCCAATGCATGAAGACCAGTCTGCTTCAATCATTGATCTGCACTGGTAAGAATTGTTGCATTCTTCCCCAGTGAATGATTCAGACCAATGAGGTGTGGTCTTTTCTCATAATTAGGGTGGTTAGAAGCCAAGTCTAATGATGATGGTTGGCGTGTCCTTCGAGTTGGGTCGTGGGCCATAGTCGACCCAAATAATCGGATAGTCCTTCTGGATCATTTGCTCTGAATGAGACTCGGGGGTCAATCTTTGCTGGTGATATGGTTGAGTTGTCTCCTTTAGTCGGAATTGTGGTAGGTCTTGACTTCTCCTTGTATTCACTCGAGTTCTTAACATTTTTTTATGTGCTCATTTCTCCTCAATATTTGGCTAAGTATTGGAAATTGCATTCGTGGAGGGGCCGAGAGGACCTAGTGAAAGTGTTCGTTCCTCGGTCTGGGAGGGTTCCATGGTCTTTTCTTGTGGGTACCTGAATTCTTACTGACACCGGATCGTGGGAAGGATGTGTCCAAGCTTTTGGGGTCCATGCCATATACTCTTCAAGGGGCGTTGGTCAGACGAGGCTCGGGGGTACCTTCTTTGGCTGTGTGGACCGAGTACCCTCCGAGGGGTGTTAGCTGGTCATGTCTCGGTGGTACCTTCTTCGAAGTTCGAACCTTTTGACCTTGTTAGGTAGAGGTTGGTCGTGACCGGAATGTATCCTTCTGCCATGGGAGTTAGTCGTTTGTGGGGTACCCTTTTTTTGCCCTCGACCGATAGCGGGGTATATTATGCATCATCACATGGCAAAGAAGCAGTGTTGCGAGATTACATAAGAAGGACCTCAGACGAGGTCATAGATGTACTGCATATAGATCGTAAGATGTTGTTCGACATCTTAGTCCAAGGACTCAAGAAGAATGACTTCTCCAATTTCCTCATGAAAATGAGAGTGAGAGACTTAGATGACCTGATGTAGATTGCAAAAGCCTTCATACTCAAGGAGAAAGTCCACAAGGCCATGGAGAAAATGGAGGCGGAGAAGGCACCCCGCGGGGAAGAGAAAGGATAAAGACAAAGACGATAAGAACCAAAGAAAGAAATAGGATAGAATGAAGAGACATTTGATTCCGACACCATTTCCCCCATGAGAGTCACTCCCAACAAAGTCCTAAACAATATAGGGGAAGGAAAGGAGTTGCTATTGCCCCGGACTGCAACGGAACCAAACATGATGAGGTACACCAATAAGTATGGCAAGTACCACCGAGCCCATGGTCACATGACTGACAAATGCATCTAGCTGAAAAAATAAGATCAATCAGTAGGAGGGACCTATTAGACACTACCTCTGACGCACAACCGCCCTCTGCTACTATTCTATCATGTTCACCTGATCCATTATTATCGCCGCAAGAGAAGCACCCGAAACTAGATCAGACTCTGGAGTAGGGAACCCTAGACGACTCTCTGTTGTATCTCGAGACCTAGAAGAATCAGGCCAGGGAGACTCCTCAAAGAGCGCATGTGGCCTCTAAACTCATACGTAAGGCAAATCATACCATGTCTCAAATCTGTCTCTTGAAAGACTCCCGAAGCTGGGCGAGTTTTCCAAGTTAATAATTGACTACATTCGGGCCATGGATAGGTTCACATGGTGCTCCTTTGCCATCTTCTAAATACTGCAACGCGTTGCGTCCAATTATCAGTAAGTAGTCAGATTAACCTATTTGACTTGTGGGAACGATTGAAAAGGTTATCCACCCGCTTTTCCGGTTTCTCCACCTTGAGCCGCTCCCTGACATGATCTTCAGCCCCTCCACTTCCTACGAGTACGTGATGAGCGGTTATTTATTATGATTTTAGTACTTTTTTTCTCAGACTTTTGTAGACTTCTTAATGCATATTTATTAGTTCTAGTATTGTTTTGTATTTATTTATTTAGGATTTTGTCGAGTCAAAACAACACAATGGAAAAAGAGCACAAAATTGATGTTTATTGAATGACTTGCAAATAAGGCGTCATGACACAACTTTAGGCTTCACGACACCGTAAACCACGGCAACCCTAGTCGCATTAAGCAAATAAGTCAAGTAGTCAACCTAGTCGAGGAGGGAGCAGCACGATAGCAGAGGAGGCCGCGTGACTCGCACGTAACAAGCTGGATTACTTGTAACCACGCATAACTAGGAGAGAGGCGTGCCACAATAGAAAACAATTGCGCGAGTTGTGCAGCCACCTATGTGACATGGCCGCACAACATGTCAAGATTGTGGGACCTAGAGCGACACTGCCTGTCACTACATAATAAGTTGCGATTCTTTTTTAGATGAGGATAACACTACTTTCCTGTAAATATGAAAGAACGACCAAAACTTAGACAATTCAACAATCGCATACATTACTTTGTCCTCTTTCAACTATGTTCATTACTCCTAAATTCTTAGTCTAGTTGTGAGAGAGTTGTGAAAATAGAGAAAACACCATTAGAGTTCTATTAATATGTTTGTTCTCATATTCTAGAGTCAATAGTTTGTGAAAAGAAAGATAGCACATCGGAGTTGGAGACAATATCAAGGCGTCAATGTTCCACTAGATGTGAGAAGCTTTCCCTGTCTCTTTTACTTTTTTATGATATTTAATTCTGTATTGATTTTTGAACTTATGACTTTGAGTAGCGAAACTACTATGTGTTTGGAGTATGGGAGTAACTCTGAGTAATGAATATGTTTATTTGTTTTTTTATGTGTATTTGATGTGCTCAAGTGTTTAGAATGATTAGTGTTTATTCTACATGATTATTCTAGCTCTGGCTGGAAGAATAGATGCACTACCCTGATAACGACAGGGTGTAGATATTAGCTAATAATGTATACATGGGATTTGTGGCTTTAGTATGCTAACGTAGCTGATGCCCAACCCCTATATCACACTAAATCATTCTTGACTATGTACGTTTATGTTAACACAATTTGGATGAATTGATTGGATTGCAGAATTAATATCTCTACTTAAACAACTAAGAATTGGATTGATTTTGCTAACGTGGTAGCCTATTAGAGACTTAATGATTCTATAGTTAGGATAGGTCCAGCTATAGGTCATGGATCCATTGGACAGACATAACTCAGACTCTCATCAAACATCTCAAGTAAACATAAGTAGTTTGTCTATATATTATTATAGTCAATTCAATTGTGAAACCCAACCTCCAAACATCTTGTAATCATCTATTTACAACTAGAACATTCAACCCCTCAATCATCTTAAGTTCTATTTTGTTTACTTTCTTGCATTAGATTAGTTTAGCGTTATTGCTTTATTCCTAAATTCAATATGTTTAAATTACTTAGTTCTTTCCACATTCAATCTGCTTCTACTTTTATTTCCTTTGCATTCACATGGCTTTCCTGCATTAAGCTCATTCTTAGTTTTCATTCATTATTTTCATTGCATTCCAGTTTTGTAGTAATCTGCATCCAAAACCGTTTTCATAAAATTACGATTCATTGTTTTCTCTATTCAAAGCATTCTACGTACACGAATATAGCAAAAGTAACAACCATTAGTGTTTTGCATTTAAGTGATTCAAGCAGACGTCCACTACTCCCTTGACATACGATACTTGGTTTGTAATTCTTATTACCATTTTACTATTACTTGACTCGTGGACTTACGAAGGCTAGGAGTTTAGGTGTAATAGATAAGCCCTAATTCTAAACACTAGCAAATCGTCCACCTAGTTTTTTGGCCCCGTTTTTAGGGAGTAACGGTATTGAATTGTTTGAGTTAGGAAACTTATTTTTTAAGAAAACCAATTTGTTTTTGTTCTTATAAGTTTGGAAGAGCACGTAGAGTCATCCAACAAGCATTCTTGTGCACCTTTCAACAAGGGAACTCATGGCAACTACAACCCTTTCTGCGAAAACCTACTGGTCAAAGGACTAATGGGTGAAGGATCACTCAAGGTGAATAATGTAGGGATCATAGAAGAAGTGAACGACTGCATTGACCCGGAAGAAGGTACTAAAGGGTAGTACAACTTGGACTTCACCAAAATCATTGAGGATTTTTTTTTTGCTCATAGAAGAGTGAGAATGATGTTGTTTGCTCATGAAAAAGTAGTACATAGGATGTGATTTATGAATCTTGAGTAATTACTTGATTATTATTGGAGATGATTGTAGACTTTACATGTATTGAAGAAATTAAATATGTCATATTTTCTATTACGTTTTAGCCTTTCAAACTCAAAACCCTAGCAAATAAACATAAATCCTCAAACCCCGCTGAATCCTTTCTTGGGAAGCCTTTTGTTTATGAAGCCCCAGTTGCCTACACCCTGAGCCGATGAATTATATTCTATCATTTTCTAGAGATGGATGTAGTAAATCTTAAGGAGGGATAAGGAAGGAGCTAAAACCAAAAGCATGAGCTTTTGAAAAATAAAAAAGTAAAGGCTGACAATAAAAAAATAGGATGAGCATAACAGAGAGCAAAAATAACCCCATAGAAGATTTTAAGTTTTAGGGTGCATAGAATGGATCAAAAAATTGTGCAAATAAAAACGCAAGAAAAAGATGAAAAAAAGCTTAATATGTATGGCCATTAAAAAATAAAATAGGAAAGGAAAATGAATCAATGAGTTGATTTACTACGTACATTTCTAGAACTCCTAAATGTATTTTTCCGCTATAGCCCACACGAGCCTAACATTACAAGCAACAAAAGTCCTAAAGATCTTTAACATAGAAAGTTTTCATGAATTGATGGTAACATCAAAAGTAACGAATGAGAGTAAAGTGATTATGTGTGAACCGCTATGCTTTTATGAGTTTGCAATGTGAAAGTTACGCTTTTGTATGAGTTTGCAACAAAAGTCCTAAAGATCTTTAACATAGAAAGTTTTCATGAATTGATGGTAACATGAAAAGTAAAGAATGAGAGTGAAGTGATTATGTGTGAACCGCTATGCTTTTATGAGTTTGCAATGTGAAAATTTCGCTTTTGTATGAGTGACCGTGGCACACACTTTTGAGCAGATGAAATTGGCATGACAATGATTTTATTAAGCTTGATGTGTATATGTTTCTTTGTATACTCCCTCTCATCTCTTGTTTAGACCATAGGTTGCATTTCGCGAATTTATCCCTATGCATGAAGGTTGGCATGTGAATAACTTGAATTCTAATTTTGATTGATTCAGACTAGTAGGTTTACTTGAGCACAAACGATTGTTTAATTTTGGGAGTATTTGATGAGTGTTTATTTAGCTTAATTTTAGTACTTGTTTTCATAGACTTTTGTAGACTTCTTGGTGCATATTTGTTGGTTCTAGTATGGTTTTGTGTTTTTTAGAATTTTGTCGAGTCAAGACAAAATGATGGAAAAAGTGCACAAAATGGATGTTTTTGGAATGACTTGCAAATGGGGCGTTATGACACAACTTTAGG
This sequence comes from Linaria vulgaris, assembly GCA_948329865.1. Classification (NCBI taxonomy): domain Eukaryota; kingdom Viridiplantae; phylum Streptophyta; class Magnoliopsida; order Lamiales; family Plantaginaceae; genus Linaria; species Linaria vulgaris. The sequence continues at coordinate 51,702,827 of OX415249.1, read as the reverse complement.
CGCTAAAACACCGTGAATCAAAGCTACCTTAGTCGCATTAAGCAAAGAAGTCCAACAGTAGACCCAGTCATTAAGGAAGTTGCACGACAACACAGTAAGCCACGCGACTCACGCATAACAGCCAGTAGGTCGCGTGACCCACAAAGGATTAGGTCTCACCACGCAAAACTGACAGAGAGTTGCGCCATAACAGACAAAATATGCAAGTTGTGCAGCCACCCGCGCGACATGGCTGAGCGACATGTCAAGGTCGTGCGTCCTAGGGAAGCACCGCCTTTTATTGCATAATAAGCCGCAGTTATTTTTGAGACGAAGACAACACTACTTTTCTATAAAAAGACAGAACTACCAGAGGACGATTCACGAATCACGTGCACTACTTTTACCACTTTCAACTGTGTTCATTACTCATAAATTCTTAAACTAGTTATGAAAAGAGAAAAAACACCAATAGAGTTTTGTTCATATGTAGACTCAATAGTTTGTGAAGAAGAAGATTGTGCAGGAGTTGGAGTAGATAGCAAGGCGTCACTGTTCCACTAGATCTAAGAAGCTTTCCCTATCTCTTTTACTTTGTTAGTTTATTGATTGTTGAACTTATGACTATGAGTAGCTAAACTACTATGTGTTTGGAGTAGGGAAGAAACTCTGATTTATCAATATGTTTATTTGTCGTGTTTGTTGTGTGTATTTGATGTGGTCATGTGTCTAGAATGATTAGTCTTTATTTTGCATAATTAGTCTAAAGGGCACTACCTTGAGATTTTCAGAGTATAGATGTTAGCTAATTATGTATACAAGCGATTTGTGATTTTCGTACGCTAACACAACTGATGCGCAACCCCTAGATCACAATAAATCATTCTTGGCTAAGTGCGTTTATGTTAACACAATTCAGATGAGTTGATTGGATTGCAAAATTAAAATCAACTAAAACAACTGGCAATGGGGTTTATTTCACTAACGCGATAGCCTATTAGATACTTAAAGATTCTAAAGTTAGGATAGATCCAACTATGGGTCGCATATCCATTAGACATAGAGATTTCGTAATTTCATCAAACATTTCGAGTAAACATAGGTAGTTTGTCTATCAATTATAATGGTTAAATCAGTTGTGTAACCCAACCTCCAAACATCTTTAAATCATCTATTTATAACTAAAGTATTGATCCCCTCGATCATCTTATATTCTGTTTTGTGTACTTTCTTGCATTAGATTAGTTTAGTGTAATTGCTTTCTTCCTACATTAAATCTGTTTTCATAACTTAGTTCTTTCCTCATAAAATCTTCTTCTACTTTTTGCATTCACACTATTTTCCTGCATTAAACTCATTCTTAGTTTTCATTCATTGTTTTCATTGCATTACTTTAGTAGTTATATGCATTCAAAATCGTTTTTCATAAAATCCACATTCATTATTTTTTGTATTCAAAGCATTCTACATTCACATCATTTTGCACACACAGAGATAGCAAACGTGGTGACCATTAGTATTCTTGCATTTAAGCGATTCAAGCATACTTCCACCACTCTTGAGATACAATAATTGAGTCATTATTATATTACTATTTTAGCATTACTTGACTCGTGAATTTACGCAGGGTGAGATTTTTTGTGTAATAAATAAGCCTAATTTTAAGCACTAGCAAATTGCCCACCAGTGCGCATCCTCATTCACATCTATAACGAACTTTGCCTCTTGGAGCTCATTTTCCAACTGGGCCCGCTCCTCGCAAGTAGTCTGAAGAGAAGTCTCCAAAATCTCCTTAGCATGGTGTAGGTCATCCAACTCCAAGGGAGCACTTCCCCGGTGGGTCTCGAGCGCCTCCTCTAGCAACACCAGTTGTGAACAAGATTACCAAAAAAGTGTTATCCGAAATCGGAATAAACGAGAAACTGAGTTAAAAGGAAAAAGGATAAGTCAAAGTACCTCACAAATGTTCTTGCTTAATATGGCCCGTACGGTGGATATGATGAACTTGTCCAAGATGTTCGATCGACTCTATTCAAAAGTCCACTAAGAAAATCATAGTAGTAGGTAGTGTATGCATGAGCCGCAATGAAGAGAGATTGAACATTTACGTTTTTGTTGATCTGGGGAGGGTGACTCAGCCCCTTCCCACGAGGCGTTGGCACACTAGAACGTTGAGGCGAAGGACCAAAGTTCAACGGTGTCTAAGTCCTCCATAATAGGCAATGTGGGAGAATGCTCTAGGTCCTTCACTGGACACAACATTGTGCCCAAAGTGCCACCTATGACCCAATCAACCACCTTGTCATCAACCATGGGAATCGCATGAGGACTTGGATTAGGAGCTTCAAAGCCAAAGAGAGGACCATCGGTGTCTGATTAACCATCGGCTGCAGAGGGTTGTTATTGGGGATGAAGTGAAGGTATGTCTCATGGAAGGGATCATGAGCATGCGTTTCCATCTCATCCCTTGCCACCATCAACTGTTAGCACCCTGAGACGCAAACAAAAAGAAAACGGGAGAAGCTCTCGAAGAAAATATAAAGAAAATCTGAATTCGATATAGCCAATAAGAACTTGCACTTGTTAACACTTTGAGATAGACTAGAAAAGGGGAACCTCTAGATGTCTGGGGGAAGACGAAGACACCTTCCACCTTGTGGGGTGAAAGGAATGTCAAGCAATAAACAACAAAGAATGAACTCGATGAGAAAGGGAAAAGACTAGGGTGTGAGTTTTCACGGACTTGTCTGCCAGTATGTGAATGTGAACAGTTCACGAACACAGGGGTGGAAGAAGTACCTCAAATTGCATCCCTTCTGCTATGAATACACTGTCACATAACATTTGAGGGGGGGGGGGGGGGTCATAGGAACGCTGCTCCGAGGAGGGGGTGATGATGTTAAAATTTGATGAATTAAGATTGACGTAAGTCAGCAAAGATGTGACAACCTCCATTTTCTCGAGACCCGCATTGGAGAGTACCTACCCCTACCTACCATGGCCTCGGGTTCTAGAATGCCGACGATGTATAAGGAAACGTCACTTGTGATGAGGTATAAATGACAGCGTAAGAAGGTCATCTTTAGAGTGTTTGCAGCCGAGAGCGATAGCGCACACAGAGCAACCATCGTATCGTCAACAATAGATGGGCCAATGATAGAGACCTCATCACTCTACCTGACCAATTTTCTGGCGACGAATGCAAAAAAAAACTTGACAGAACCACCCACCATGATAAATTGGCGGTTGCTTTGGAGCAGGGGGAGCTCCGAGAACTCGCCGTGCTTGAGTGAGAAGAGGTGGAGCTGGACAACATTATCGGAAGTTAGAAAGAAGAAAGAAAAATCTTAAAAGAGACGTATGCTGAAAAGAAAGTTTGAAACTAAAGAAGAAGAGAGGGAGCTAAGGTTCAAATTTATAGAAGATGTGGAATTCAAACCTGCGTTGAGTTTCCTACTTAAGAATTTAAAGTTGGGTGGGTTTCACTTATTACCCACTCATTCACATCCCAATAGTCCACCCCCCACAAATAGGAAAGTGCAAATTCTTAGGCGCCATAATAGGGGGTAATGGAACTCGCCAATATGGCACGTGTATCTGGCCCTCCAAAAGGCTACACCCTCTAGGGACGACACCATCCAAGCCTTCCAACATGCTATACCTCCAAGGAGGACGTGCCAGTTTATGCCTCCCAAGGCTACATCAGGCCAACCCTCCGACGAAACGCCTTCTCTCTCTCTCTCTCTCTCTCTCTCTCTCTCTCTCTCTCTCTCTCTCTCTCCGAATCAGTTACTACTCTCTCCCTCCAATGAGCTAACTAGTCTCTTCCTGTAGGAGCTAACTAGTATGTCCCTCCGTGAGGCTAATAAGTCTTTCCCTATATTCGAGAGAATGTTACGTTATTCCCTCATAAGAATTGTTACATCACTCCCAATGAACTGTCACCAATTACTTTCTCCGAGGAGCCGTTGTTATCACCCTCATTTTTACGGGGAGTTACCGTATGATGCTTGATCTATGGAATTCTATTAAACCACAGAAGGGACAGAGAAATCACAGAACATACCACTAGAGGTGAAAGGCTCCTCGACGGTAATAAATTCCCAACTACCAACTACCCCAACATGAATAGGCGAAAAAAACGTTATGACACGCATCTCCCCATGCAAAAATAACAAAACATGGCAACTACTTAATGACACTTGTAAACCGAAGATCCCTTAAAGATTCCTACAAAATGGAGGCTAGATGCAAGAAAGAAGACAAACATGTATAGCATCAATAAAAAGAAGAGTTATAAAATAAATAAAATACTAAACCCCTTGGCCCACGTTTGTAACATTCCTAGTTGTAATCTCCCCAATTTCTCCTACCCTAAATTGTGTTTTTCTCCCTCCCTGGTTGGGATCAACGTTTCGAACATAATATATGTGATCACTGTCTCCTCAATTCTCTAACACGGATATGACGAGTGATATGTATCGTCACCCACTGTGATCTCAGGAGTTGGAACATGGCATATTAGCGCACTATGTGATGTTAAATTGACAAATTACATCAATATGAAAAATAAGTGGCCAAATACCTCATGGTAATCTCATAACTTGACATATCTCAGAAGTTGACATACCACCTCCGTGAAAACAATTCTATCATGAGTTTATACTAAATCACTAAAATATCATTAGTAGTAGTTATATTTTCATTTGTGCAATCTCGAACTTAATTTTCTATATTCTTCTATTCCTATAAAAATAAGATTATACAAAACAAGACATATACATATATCTTAATATTTTAATTTTTAATTTTTTATAGTTTAAAATAGGACGAATTATTATTTGTGACCGGGATGTTTCAATTTTTGATGAAAATGCCCGATATCTTTTGAATTAAAGAAAATACCCTGGATCTATGCCATTTTTTAACGAAAATGCCATTTGTGTGCCAATACATACTTAAAGGGCATTTTTAACTGAATCCAAAACATATAGGGCAAAAAAATATATTTTTTAAACATAGAGGGTATCTTTTGCATTTTAAACGTAGCAATCCAAGGGGTGCGCCATACGAAAGGTTGCATCTGAATTTCAATCTCCAGATGCTCTATATCGACCCCAATTTCTCTCCATATGCTGAGACATTGTTTTTGACCAGCATTGAGGATATTTAACCAGTATAGTATAACACGACCTCTGCATATTTAGACTGACGTGATGATTACATAAAAATGGTGGTGATCAAGAAATCTCAACGACTACATATGCTCTATATTGACCCCAACTTCTCTCCATATGCAGAGACCTTGTTTTTGACTAGTATGGAAGATATTTGACCAGTATAGTATAACATGGTCTCTGCAAATCTAGACTGACGTGATGATTACATGATGCTTTGAGTTTGTGTAATGGGTTCACATATACTCTGGAAGCCTAAGATTGAAATTCAGACGCGACCTTTCGTATGGCGTGCCCCTTGAATTGCTATGTTTAAATGCGAAAGATACCCTTTATGTTTAAACAATGTGTTTTTCACCCTATATGTTTTGGATTGAGTTAAAAATGCCATTTAAGTATTGTTAACCCAAAAATAAAATAAAGAAGATTACTCTTACTCGGAAAAAACAATAAATGGACAATACTATTGTCACGAGTACTTCCGATGAGATGTACATATAAAGAAAACCCCTCGGAGGATTGCCCTACCTTTCAGTCACTGACCCGAAAAGGTTTACAAGAGCACCCGAGGAGGAACATAAGTGTCCCTTGGAAAGTCAAACGGTGAATAAAAAACAGATATCAGCACGGCATCGGAAAAAGAGCGAACCCCGATGGACTCGTACGACTCTGATATCCACCAATGCGCCAAGAGGGACCACAACGGACCCCGAGTCCCATGAACTTACAAGAAAACTTCCTTGCTGAACACTCCTCGGAAAAGACGACCCTCGGACCATCGCCCGAGGACTCATTCTCGGAGAAAAATCAGAAGTAAATAACAGAGTGCCCATATAACATATTCCGAGGACTTAGATGAAAAAATACCATTTCAAAAGGAGCAAATTCAGCCCTCGGAGATCATATTTAACTCTCGGAGATTATACCACGCCCTCGGAGATCAAATTATGCCCTCGGAGATTACTCCTGATCATTAAAGAACGGACCCAAATCAAGAAAGAGAAAAAGAGTCCCTCGGAAGAATAGCTCTATCAAAACAATCCACATCAAAGGCCCTCGGAGCTATCAAAAGAGATGGAGATTAAATCTAGTCAGCGCTTAGTCGATAAAAGATAAACTTTATCCTTATTTTAAACACTTGTATCAAGGTAACGACAACACCTGTCCTTACCAAAGCACATGCACAATAACACCTGTCCCTACCAGAGTCTATATAAGGGAAGGTGATCCGTAGAAGAAGGACAACTTAAGATAACTCAGTTTACTTACTACAACTTGACATTCAAATACATAAAAAGAAAGAGAGGAGGAAAAGTTCAGTGAATAAAGGAAGGGAATATTCTTGCAGCTATTCTTATTATTTTCACTTGTCATTGCCTCTGAATCACGGACAGGGCGTTCCGACCCAAATAAATATCTTCCGTTAAATAGGGAGTAATTCCAAACCCGTTAACAAAGTGGCGCCGTCTGTGGGAACGCCATAATATCTGTCCTCGAGAGAATTCAAGCAGATGTCAGCTAGGATGGACGATCTTTTCGAAAGTGACAACCTTCCTTTCTCGAACAGCGACTCAGAAGAAACTTTGTCCAATTACGAACCAGGTACTAGAGATTTTATTAATATTCCCCGATCTGTTTACGAAAGACTTATAAATGCTGCACGAACACCCCGGAGGAATGAACTTATCAGACAAGCATCCTATGTGCTCTTCGATAATGGGAATTCCCCCTCGGAGGGGGATGTACCTCCGATGGCGTGGAACTCAAATTCGAATCCTTGGCAACGAGAATCCCGACAGATGCCTCGAAGGTATGTGTGCCAGGAAAGAATTCCAGAGAGGGGCAGAGAAGAAATTTCTCGCCCCTCGGAGTATCAAGGAGAGGTTGAACATTCCTTATGGGGAATGATGGATGATTTACGAAAAGAATTAGGTGACCTAAAGAAGACCATGGTCCCTGAAGAGGACCCTACCTTCAAGACCACTCATTTCATTCCCGAAATCGCTTCAGCTTCTATCCCCTCGGGGATGCGACCTGTCAATATCCCATTATACACTGGAGAAGCTGATGGAAAGGACCCACAGGATCACATCCATCAACATCTGGCTGGAATGGACCTCTCTTCTGCCCCTGACCATGTGTTATGCCGCGTGTTTCCTGTTACCCTCGGAGGGCGGGCCCAAGCCTGGTTTACTCACCTTCCACCTTGTTCCATTACGAGCTTTGATCGATTAGCCCATTTGTTCGTGCGACAATTCGCCTGCAATCGAAGGTACCCTAAATCTGCCACACACCTATTCACTATTAAACAGAAAAAAGATGAAACCTTACGAGAGTTTATAAAGCGCTTCACGGATGAAGCACTTGATGTTCCCAACGTTAGTCCGACCATTATGGCGGACATATTAACTCAGGGACTCCGAACGGGGGATTTCTTCAGATACCTTATGGGAAATCGGATCACGGACATGAATGAACTAATGCAAAAGGCAGAAATCCATATCTTGATGGAAGAGGCAGAGGGAACAAAAAAGCAAATGGAGCAGGAGGATAATGAACACCTAGAGCGCGTCGAGAAAGAGGCCAAGGCTAAAGAAAAGAATAAGGAAGGAAAATCTCTTCAGCGCAAGGACAAAGGAGGAGTGGTTAAGAAGTTCCTCTGACCCGTGCACCTACCTCCGATGACTGTTACCCCACCAGAAGTGCTCAATATAATGAGGGGTAGCAACGAGTTACACTGGCCCAGACCGACTAAATTCCCTAACCGAGACAAGGACACGGGGAAATATTGTAAGTACCATAAAACTTACGGGCACACTACGGAAGAATGTACTACCCTTCGTTTAGAGGTGCTCCGCCTGTTAGAAATAGGGTATTTGAAGAATTACCTCAAGGAAAATAACCCCGAGGAGCTCAAAGCTCATGTTTGGAAGAGATCACGAGGACAGGAGGAAGAACAAGAAAGGGAAGAAAGGATACTTAGTCGGAAGTCACGAGAAGGGACAACTGGACGTCTCCAATCCCAAGAGAGAATTAAAGATCGTTGGCAAAATTCACGAGAGAAAACGACAGGGTATCAGAGTTTGCCTCCTCCACCTAACTCTTACAAAAACAACCCCCCAACAGGGAGAACGATCAATATGATTGAAGGGGGTGAAATTTCCATGACACCTCAGGGTAAAAAGAAGAAATATTTGAAAGAAGCCCGACGAGCAGAACAAGGATTGTCTGTCTGCTCCATTCAAGGATCAAATCTGCCTAGCATCACTTTTGGGCCCGAGGATCTTATGGACGTAATATACCCTCATGAAGATCCATTGGTTATTTCTGCTGTCATCTACGGGTATGAGATCCAACGGATCCTTATAGATACGGGTAGCTCCGTGGATGTACTCTTCTTACCTACCTATCTGGCTATGAGGTTGAAACAAGAGACATTGGAAACCGTTGAGGTCCCGCTAGTAGGATTCTCAGGAGAAGCCTGTCAAACCCTCAGAACTATTACTCTGCCAATGTCATGGGGGAAAGGAGCCCTTCGAAGAACGGAATCTATTAAGTTCTGGGTAGTGGAAGCTTCCTCACGAACATATAATGTCATCTGCGGAAGACCATCTATTCGGGCCTTTGAGGCTATCCCCTCCACTCTGCATCTTAAAGTGAAATTCCCCACCTCTTCGGGAATCGGAGAAGTCCGAGGAAGTCAGTCGAAAGCCAGAGAATGCTGCATGAATGCCATTCCCTCAGAAGAGAACGAACACTCACTCGGAAAGAACAAAAAGTGTAAAACCGAGGAAACACGAGTCCAACCTGTGGAAGAGTTAAAAATGGTGGAATTAGTAGAAGGAAGCCCCGAGAAAGTAATCAAAATCGGCACCCATATGGCTCCAATCATAGAAGGTCAACTGATCTCTCTCCTCAAACAGTTTCATCACCTCTTTGCATGGGAAGGTGGACCACCCGGGCGAATCAGCAATAAGGTATGCCAACACTTTCTTAACGTAAAGCCCGGGGCTAAACCTGTCCAACAAAAGAAAAGGAAAATGGGGCCCGAGCGCAACAAGATTATCCGATCGGAGATACAACGCCTTCTTAGTTTGAAGCAAATTCGAGAAGTCATTTATCCCGAATGGCTAGCTAATGTCGTGCTAGTGCCCAAACATGGAGGAAGATGGCGAATGTGTGTTGACTTTACCAACCTTAATGAAGCCTGCCCAAAAGATTGTTATCCCTTACCGAGCATAGATCAGCTAGTTGATTCTACCGCAGGGTGCGCGCTACTATCAACTTTAGATGGAGACCAAGGGTATAACCAAATCCCAATGGCGACTATTGACCAAGAGAAGACCAGCTTCATCACAGATGCAGGAACATTTTGTTATTTAGTTATGCCATTTGGGCTGAAGAATGCGGGAGCTACCTACCAAAGGTTAGTAAGTCTTATGTTCACGGGACTTATTGGGAAATCAGTAGAGGTTTACGTAGATGATACTGTAGTTAAAAGTAACACTGCCGAAGAACATCCCGAGGACCTACGGAAAGCGTTGGTCATTATGAACAACTTTGGCATGAAACTTAACCCTCGGAAGTGCTCTTTTGGTATCCGAGGAGGAAAATTTTTGGGATTTATGGTTACGGAGAAGGGAATCGAAGTAAACCCCGAAAAAGCAGAAGCTATCATGGGATTGCCTACCCCTAGGACGGTGAAAGATGTCCAAAAATTAACTGGAAGAATGGCCTCGTTGAGTCGATTTGTCTCCAAGTCTGCAGAGAAAGGGCTTCCCTTCTTCAAGATACTTCGAAATGTCAAGGAATTTCAGTGGACCCCTCAATGCGAGGAAGCTCTCGAAGAATTGAAAAGATATATGTTGAAACCACCTTTGCTGGTAAAACCTATACCCCAAGAAGAGTTGTTTCTATATTTATCAGTCGGAGAAGAGGCTATTAGCGCTGTCTTAGTCAAAGAACAGGAGGGGGAACATCACCCGGTATATTACGTCAGCAAAACCCTCCTCGAAGCCGAAACCCGATATACCCTAACTGAGAAACTAGTTCTAGCATTGGTTACCACGGCTCGTAAGCTACGTCCCTACTTTCTATCTCATCCAATTACCGTGCTAACTAAGCACCCCCTGAGGGCAATTCTTAACAAGCCTGAATCATCAGGAAGACTGATAAAATGGGCCGTAGAGCTTACTGAGTACGATATTTCCTATGCTCCGAGACCATCAATCAAAGCGCAAGTTCTGGCGGACTTTGTAACAGAACTTACGAGCATAAGACCCGAGGAAAAGGAGCCACGATGGCATGTATATATGGACGGATCCTCGGTAAGTACACATGGGGGGGCTGGAATAGTTTTGGTAAACCAAGAAGGGGAGGAGGAAAGACTTCATTTTGCGGTTAGAATAGATTACCCCCTTTCTAACAATGAAGCCGAGTATGAAGCTCTCTTTATCGGTATGAGACTAGCAAGGGAAGGGGGAATGAAGAGAGTACTCCTCCATAGTGACTCCCAACTGATTGTTCAGCAAATTAAGGGGTCATATGAGGCAAAGGAAGAAAGAATGCAAGAGTACCTCCGAGTTGTTCGTCAAAGATCCGAGTGGTTTGAAGAGTATGATATAATTCAAATTCCCCGAAAAGAAAACCAAGAGGCGGACGCTTTGTCCAAAATGGCTACACAAACAGCTGCAATACATACTCGGAAGATTACTCTACTGCATGTCAATGAATCTGAAAAGAGCGAAGGCCAAGAGGTGAATACCATTTCAGATCCCTCATCTAGCTGGGTGACCCCTATTAAAGCCTATTTGCAGAATCCCGAGGGATACTCCTCGGACAAGAATATTCAGCGAATGATGTTCAGAAAAACCCTCCGATACTTCCTCAAAGACGGGATACTCTTCCGAAGGACATACTCATGTCCCCATGCTCGATGCCTTAATGAAGAGGAGGCACAACTAGCTTTAGCAGAAACTCACGAGGGGGTATGCGGAAGCCATACCAGCAGTGAAAGCATGGTCAGACGCTTGATCCGACAAGGCTATTACTGGCCCACAATGACCAAAGATAGCAAAATCCATGCCGAAAGATGTAAATCCTGCCAAGCATACGCCCCTCGGACCCATCAACCTACAGCTCCTTGGGAACCTCATTTGAGCCCTTGCCCATTCTCCAAGTGGGGTATTGATATACTGGGACCTTTTATTCCCGAAGCCGGTCAAAAGAAATTTCTATTAGTAGCCGTTGACTACTTCACCAAATGGGTGGAAGCGGAACCCCTGGCTAGAGTAACTGCAGGGGCAGTCATCAATTTTCTCTAGAGGAGTATTATTTGTCGCTTCGGTGTCCCTCGGAGCTTGGTAAGTGACAACGGTTTGCAGTTTACTGACCAAGGATTACAAAAATGGTGCGATCATTGGGACATAAAACATCGCTTTGCCTCCGTGGGATACCCTCAAGCAAATGGCCAAGTAGAAAGAACCAACAGAACCCTCTTGAAGAACATGAAGGCCCGGCTTGATTGGCATAAAGCTAAGTGGGTTGAGGAGATACCCGGGATATTGTGGGCCTATCGGACCACGCAAAGTGTTGCTACGGGCGAAACCCCTTTTAGTCTATCCTACGGGTGTGAAGCTGTTTGCCCTCGGAGGTCTCCATAGAAAGCTGGCGAGTCAAAGAATACGAGGAAGTGGCCAATGGCTCAAACTTAGCCCTTGCCCTTGATCTTCTCGAAGAAAAAAGAACCCGAGTCGCCCTCCGAATGGAAGAATACAAGGCTCGGATGTCACGATATTATAATACCAAGGTAAAACCCCGAACCTTTCAAGTTGGAGATTTAGTGATGAAACGAGTCGGAGCTTCTAAGAATGTGGGTAAACTAGATCCACGATGGGAAGGACCCTACAAGATAGTGGAAATTGTGGGACTGGCGACTTATCGGCTTGCCACCTCCGAGGAGGCAATACTTCGCAACACATGGAACGCAAGCAATCTTAGGAAGTACTATGCTTAATGTAATAATCATGCATGGATAAAAAGAGTGTTCATATACGAGGGGATATAGTACAAAAAAGAGTTGTCCGACAGAATGATGGCTCTATATATGAGACATCGAGACAACCCGATAATAATAAAAACCCTCTGTATTATGAACTAAACTATATAACATTCATCTACAAACTAAGACCCTCCCATGGGACGTTTCCCCTCTCTGATGAGTCTTCTGCGTTGCTCCTCGGAAAGATAGAAGGGGTCATCACAGAACACAGTTCCGATCGCAAAATCTCCACTAGGTGAAGGTAGAAACTCCTCGGAGACTTGACGGATGTTGAGTTCCGGAAGGAGCAAGCCCGAAGGGAACTCTGGCAAAGCTTGTACGGCGTCTTGGCACAATTTATAGCCTATATGCACTAAATCACGCATCTCACCCCGAAGAGACTCACGAGGATTGGATGGACCCACCACCTCCAGCACAGCTTGGACTCGGGCCATAACCACCTCTACCGCATGAGAACGAGTTATTCCCAGCAACTGTTGACTCAAGGCATCTCTCTCCATCGTAACCTGTGTTAGTTGCTCCTCCGAGGACCGCATTTGACCACGTAACACCTCAATGCTCCTCCCTAAATTCAATACACGAGCTCTTTCAAGCACTAATTGGCGTTCTAATTCCCACGCCTTATCCTTCTCGGATTGTAACGCATGGATATGAGTCTCCTGAGCGGACTCGTAAACTTCCTTCAAATGAGTTATCTCCACTTGAGCCTCCAAGAGACCTTGCTCTAACTCGTCCCGACGACGGTATACCAAACCTGGATCTGAAGAAGAGCTTCCGTAAGAACCAAGAGCATCCAACACCATATAAATCTGGTCAAAAAACAAAGCAAGGGGCATCAGACCGGAAGACAGGTTAGTATTAAATAAAATGAATAAATACCTCACACAGGTCTTTACAGGCTAAATCCTGGAGAACGGGCACCGAAAGGGTTTTTATCAGTTCACAATCTGTTACGTTCAATAAACCGCTAAGAAAGTTTCGGCAAAATCCCACCTCTGATCCAAGAAGAGAAACATCCCGACTATCCCCGGGGGGAAAAGTTCTCCCGAGGGAAGGGTGCTCCTCGGGCGGTGGTACAGGAATACGATCAGGGATATCTTCCCGGGGCGGCAAGACCTCTGTGCCAGGGGAGAGAAGATACTCCTCTAACACGCTCACCATGGCAGGGCTACGAGGACTAGGCTGTGACACTATAGGATTCCCGTGAAAATCTGCTGGGGAAAGAACCGCTATCGTATCTGACGGCCCCGGAGGAATTATATAACTGACTGGGGGGGCTGCTACAGGTTTCTCCTCCTCCGAGGAAATCTCAACCATGCCCTCATTCACGAGAGGAACGGAATTACCAATCTCCACCATTCCGGGACTACCGTGCAATGCTCTCCCAAGGAAAACGTCGGTAGAAGACCCGAGGGAAAATGCTCCCATCTCCGCTCCTGCAAAAGATATTAGTAGGAAAATGGTCCGAGGGCACTTATGAAATTTACAAGTTAAAGAATGATTAATAGAACTTACGAAAATGAAAGTTACTGTGAAGAGGACGAGAAACAGGAGTATATCCCTCCACCCCCTCTTGTAAACCTGCCAAAATCAAGGCTTCGGGGAAATCCAGTAGCCCGGATATATCATAAGAACCAGAGAAAAGTCCCGAGTGAAGCAATATCTCCCTCACTTGCCCTTGTGTTTCAAGGTTGGGAGCAATATATCCCAGACCCCATCGGATGGGTACCCCCCATGATCTGGCTGACTGACCTCTCGGACGGACGAAGAAAAATCTCCGCCTCCAATCCCCTATATAAGAATGGGAGCTGGATACACGAGTGAAGATATTTTCCTTGTCCCTATAGGTCAAGCTAAAAAAGGGAGTCCCCTCTGAGCAAGGTCGAAGGGTGAATATTGTTCCCACCCGATAGGGGGACATTGGAAGGTTTAAAAGCTCACTACGAAGGATGTACCCCACCAGATGACTATAAGAACTTGGTGTTAACTGACTCGGACACACCTGCCAATACCGAAAAAGTATTTGGAAAAAGGGGTGAAAAAACATCCGCAACCCGCAACGCATCTGTTCGGCGTAAACGGTCATGTAACCCGAGGGGGGTGCGTAAGCCCTTTGGCCCGAGGAAGGCACTATTATATCATAATCTTCGAAATCTAAGTTATAACCAGTGAAAAGAGATCTTACCGAGGTCTCACATTCTGTACTCATAGTGGATCCTACACGTCCTCTACCTATCAATCTTGATGGATTAAGAGGAATCAAATCGAACTCCGAAGACTCATCCGCCAAAGGATATGGCTCCCTACTCATAAATATCTCCCTGATATGGTTGACTCTATGTGAATTTGTAGATGGAGTCCTACGAGCCACTCCAAGAGAGGAACTAGCACCAAGTGTCGCTTGATTTTCGGATGGATTGTCCCTCGGGGGAACCCTTGATGATCCAGAAGGACTCTGAGCGGTATCTCGAGAAGAACTACAAGACGAAGCTGAACCGCTTCTTCTATAATAAGGAGGCATCATCGTATCAGGTAAGTATTATCTTCGTACTTGCAATTGTGAAAGAAAATTAATGGTTAATTATGATTACAAAAGTAGAGATAAGTGCATAATTGGTAAAAAGCTTAAGTATATATATACTCTCTAAACTCGTGGTTAAAAGAAGAAGTTTAGATTCTTATTATGTTAAAAAAGGGACACATGTTGAAACTTTTTTTTAATTAAGAATGACACGTACCCTACTTAACCATGCAAAGCAACACCTCCTACTTAGAAAGCTTACTTAGTCATCAACCTTATAAGAATTGTCATTATCTGATTTAGTTAAATTTTAATTATAAAACCAAAAAGTAGAAAAAGGAAATTGAACAAAAATATTTATTTATTTAAGCCGAAGAGCCCTCGGAAGGGGGAATAGATACAAAGAACATTTATTTAAAAAAACACACAAAAAGAGAGCAAGACTAAGCTCCCGTGGAAGGAGGGAGGGGAGAAATTGTCTCTTCAGCAGAAGTACCCAATGGAGCGAGACGGGAAATTGGAGAAAATACCCCCCCGGAACCACTAGCCCTCGGACTCGGACTAGTGGCAGACCGCATCGGAGAAGGTGCTGGAGAATCCCGAGAAGATAGTAAACCCCCAAATCTCCCCACAAAGTACTGGCAATCATCGGGAGTTGGTCTCTTCAGCTTACGAAGGTCAAAAGACTTTGAGAAGTCAACCTCCGACCTTATCAAAGACTTAGCCAACCTAGCACACTCCAGATAACCCCATAAAAAGGTGGTCTGTCAAGAGCTTGTGAGAAGGCATCTCGGATACTCCTGATTGCTGTCGTGAAATCTCCCGCTGAGCGAATTGAACGGCTGCATCCACCTTAGCTTGCACGTCCTCGGGAGATAGAAAGTTTACCAACTTCTCTTCAGCTGACTCAGCCCTATCAGTAACTTGGCCCAATGTCTCCTGGAGAACCCTCTCTCTCTCATTCCCGTCCGCTACCGCCTTCTCGAGAGCCGCAATACGAGCAGTAAAGACCCCCTCGGACTCCTTCCTTTCCTTCTCCAGAAGAGCTATCTTAGCTGCTGCAGCCTTCTCGGACGCCTCCATCTTTTTGTAAGCGGACTCAGCAGCGTTTAAGTTACCTTGCAAATCCGCCCTCGTCTTCTCTGCTTCATTAAGAGCAAATTCGTAGTCGGAAATCCTGGTTTGAAGAAGGTCCTCCCTAGTTTGACTCTCTTTGTCTCGGACTAAGAGAGGTGCCAATTGCGCCCGGAGTACTTCTAATTCCTCTAGGTCTTTCCGACCGTGCTCTTCAACGGCAGTGACCGCCTCCCGAGTCATTCCAATCTACATAGAAGTCAACAATAAAGAGTTTAACAGAGATATATCATGTAATATCAGAGGATTAATTTAGAGAAGCTTACCATGAGCCCCAGCCAGTTAAGACTGGTGTACAAAAATTGGTACCCCTCGGCGGGTGTTGCACTGGAGGAGGCGAAAAACCGGAGAATATCCTGATAAGCTTCACCCACTGTCCGAGACGAGAACTGCCCTCCGGATCCACTAGGAGGAACGGCCTCCTGGAATGTATGACCCCTCGGAGACAAAGTCACCGGAACATGCCCCCTCGGAGGAGTCGCATCCTTTATGGGAGTCATCACTTCTGAATTCGTAAAAACGGCCCGAGAACCACCAACTGTTGTGGGTGGGCTAGTCTTACCCAACAGTGAATTAAGAATCCCCTCCTTCACATCTCTGTCTTCGGAAGAAGGATCGAACTCCCCTTGAGTATCCTCGGAATCCCCTCGTAAACCTTCCTGCTCGGGAATGTTGAATTGGGCCAGAAATTCTTCCTCTACAAAAGATACACACTGCCAGTGAGAAAAAGAATGAAACTAGAAAAAATTATGGAAAAAGGGCGAATAACGGATACTCACCATATAATGAAGGCTCTTCTACCATCGGAGCTTTTCCTTTATCCATAGCTACTACATCAAAAGGAAAAGTGTTAACACATCAGCGAATGTCACGAGTAAGGTATGAAAATCTCATTAAAATCTCATAGAAACTCACCACGAGTAGCGGATTCGGAAACTATCGGAGGCTGAGGAGAAGGACCCTCAGAAGATAAGTCTATTACTTCAGTAACCTTCTGAGCAGATTCTTCCTCGGTAACACTCGGAAAGATCCCCTCCTCGGAAACTCTCGGAGAAGTTCCTATATTAGATTCAGAAGCAGGGAAATTCCCCGACTCGGATTTGGAAACGGGCACCAAAGCCAAATCCCAATGAGCTACTTGACGCAAGGGAACAACACTCCTCACGACCCCCGTCATATCCATGCATAGAAGAGAATGGTCCTCGTGAAATTCACCCTTCTCTGAACCCATATGCCTACTCTCGGGAGCATTAACCTCCTCCTCCTCGTGATCACCCTCCTCTGGTATCTCAGAAACACCACTAGGAGTAGGCTCCCTCGGACTCGACTGCAGATAGTAGTTCGCCATGACCTCCCCTGCGTCAACCCACCGATAATGTGTATAAGCACAATTTATTACTGTACTCGGAGAAAGAATAAAAGAATAAAAGGATAAATAGAAGGACTTACGAAAGAGACTCCTCGCATCGGGAGACAAAGATAAAGGCCTCTCTACGGCGTCGTCGGTAAAAACTACGTAGTGAAGACCGGAGGTCTCGTACAACATTGTGAAATCCTCTGATTCCATCAATTTGTGCTGAGAAATTATAGGAGATAACACCACCTCCTGGTCCAGAGCGTGCACAGGAGTAGTACCCTCTCGCCAATCGAAGGGCACATCCCACTCACCCTTAACAGGTCCCACGAAGAAATATCTATTCTTCCAGATGCTATGTGAGGTAATAGCAGCACCCAAGATCCTCTTCGTGGAATCCCCCGTGTTATCCCGATGACGAACATTATAGAACGGATACCCCCCGGGTGATACCGCTACATCAAAGATCGAAAGAAAATGACTCACCGAGCATTCTATCCCATTCACTTGGCACCAAAAGACATAAATACAAATAGCGGCAAACCCGTTCGGCACCATTTGACTCGGGCAGATATTACAAGTCTTGAAAAGCTCACAGAAAAAAGGTGACATGAATGAACGCCACCCGTACTTCACCTGGGCAAAAAATATTGTCAACATACCCGGAGGAGGATAACATGCCCTCTCATCCTTTGTCGGGATTCGGAATACCATATTCTTCTGAAGGACCCCGGTTGAGGTAAACAGATCTGCTACCTGCTTACGAGTAGCAATATTCCGCATCTTTTCCACCTTAGCGAAAGTCCGAAGAGGCGGTTCCTTTGATTTGGGAACCCTAGCTTTCTTCGAGGAAGTGGCGCCACCCTCAGCAGCAGCAGCAATTTCTCCCTTGCGTTTACGAGTAACAACTCCCACCGGAATACTCCTCACGCTCGAAGAAGTGTCAATCGGAGCAATGACTTCTGAGGAGGTAACAGTAGCAACAGGGTTCACGTTGGCAGAAGAAGCCATGGATATAAAAAGAGGAAAGTTTTTTTTTAGTGGGTAAACCTACTGGAACTTAGAGTTGCAAGAGAATAGAGAATAAGAGAAGAAATTTGTGGCTCTGAGAGAAAATTATCGCAGATTATACTTGAGTGAATGAAGAAAAGAAGAGGCAACAGTGTCCTATTTATAACCAAAGGCTACAACGGTCAGATGCCCATAAAGACGTGGCATTTATTCAATACTCCACGTAACCGTCGCCCGCTCACGCCACGCCGTCAAGATTCTGACCGTTGCCAACGGTCAGATGCTCCAAATTTCGAAACTGGTCAAACGGTAACCCGCAACCTGCGCCTCCGAGATTCTCGTGTGCTTAACGATAAGGGTATTCAGGTAAAATCACGTGCAAAACTCTGAATATATATATTTACCCCTCGGACAAATATCAAAAAATAAGTACAGGGACACTAAAACAAAAAATAACCCCTCGCCTCACTGAGGATGATGATTTAAAATTCCGCTTGTCTCTACGAGGACAATCGAAATTTGTGGGGGCTAGTGTTAACCCAAAAATAAAATAAAGAAGATTACTCTTACTCGGAAAAAAAAATAAATGGACAATAATATTGTCACGAGTACTTCCGATGAGATGTACATATAAAGAAAACCCCTCGGAGGATTGCCCTACCTTTCAGTCACTGACCCGAAAAGGTTTACAAGAGCACCCGAGGAGGAACATAAGTGTCCCTTGGAAAGTCAAACGGTGAATAAAAAAATAGATATCAGCACGGCATCGGAAAAAGAGCGAACCCCGATGGACTCGTACGACTCCGATATCCACCAATGCGCCAAGAAGGACCACAACGGACCCCGAGTCCCATGAACTTACTAGAAAACTTCCTTGCTGAACACTCCTCGGAAAAGACGACCCTCGGACCATCGCCCGAGGACTCATTCTCGGAGAAAAATCAGAAGTAAATAACAGAGTGCCCATATAACATATTCCGAGGACTTAGATGAAAAAATACCATTTCAAAAGGAGCAAATTCAGCCCTCGGAGATCATATTTAACTCTCGGAGATTATACCACGCCCTCGGAGATCAAATTATGCCCTCGGAGATTACTCCTGATCATTAAAGAACGGACCCAAATCAAGAAAGAGAAAAAGAGTCCCTCGGAAGAATAGCTCTATCAAAACAATCCACATCAAAGGCCCTCGGAGCTATCAAAAGAGATGGAGATTAAATCTAGTCAGCGCTTAGTCGATAAAAGATAAACTTTGTCCTTATTTTAAACACTTGTATCAAGGTAACGACAACACCTGTCCTTACCAAAGCACATGCACAATAACACCTGTCCCTACCAGAGTCTATATAAGGGAAGGTGATCCGTAGAAGAAGGACAACTTAAGATAACTCAGTTTACTTACTACAACTTGACATTCAAATACATAAAAAGAAAGAGAGGAGGAAAAGTTCAGTGAATAAAGGAAGGGAATATTCTTGCAGCTATTCTTATTATTTTCACTTGTCATTGCCTCTGAATCACGGACAGGCCGTTCCGACCCAAATAAATATCTTCCGTTAAATAGGGAGTAATTCCAAACCCGTTAACAAGTATGTATTGGCACAGAAAGGGCATTTTCGTAAAAATATGGCATAGATCCAAGGCATTTTCATGAATTCAAAAGATATCGCGCATTTTCATCAAAAAATAAAACATTCCGGGCATAAATAATAATTTGTCCTTGAAAATATAAAAGTAAAAGTTTTACATGTTTTTCTTTAAAAAAAAGTGGGGGTATATAGGAACTTTTTGAAACCAAATATAAACCTCACTCTCATGTATGGTGTAAACTATACCTGCCTACGTAGATGAGTAAAGTGTACTTATTTTAAAAACACATATGTTTTTCGCCTATTTATTTTCACATAAAAGTAATTTTAGGTCAACGGAGGTGATTTGCTTAAAATCCTTTCTTACAGGTCGGCTGTGGTGGGTGATAGGCACTCTAATATTATAATATTCTGTTGTCACTCTCAAACCAGCTCATTAGGCGGCTAGTCAAAGACCAAGCTCATAAATATATAAACATAAAGAAATCCATATGAAATAAGAATACGCCACGGTTTGCCTCAATTAGCAACTCCCAATAAACTAAAACTTTGATTATGTATTTAATGAATTTGGAGAATATCTAATAATAAAACTGGTGGGGCAAATTAGGCTGGACCAATGTTGATGATTGGGTCGGCCCGCTTGAATAAGTCCCATCAACAAAGTGTATCGAAACAACGTTTTGATACACTGTATTGACATTATCTAAGTAGTAGTTTCGTACTCAAGTAAATTAAACATTATCCCGTGAAATTCAAAAAAAGGTCCTCGATCCAGGATTTATAAATACTGTGAAATTTGAGAAACACAGCACCTTATTAATTACTGTAATGCTGACCAACTCTTACATCGAGAGCTTATTTCAGACTAAATTCGATATAACTAGACTTTCGGCATAGGATATAATTCAAAACCTTAGTATCGAGAGTATGCAAATTTGACGCAGCAACATAATTCAATATTGCAATATCGAGAGCAGGCAATTTTGGCACGCAACTCAGTTCGGCGCTCCCTTATTTTGAGACTCGGTTCGAGACTTATTTTGAGACTATTAGTAGCTTAGGTCCATTATAATTGTTCCAAGCAAAGCTAGTCATTTCTTGTAATATATCAATATAGTTCGGTGTAATTCAGGTCTAATGTGTACTTTTGATCTATTCTGTGTAACCTAGACAAAATGATTAGAAATCATCGGATATGCTTTTGAAACATTCATGGCTTATGTAGTGATGATTTGTTGATAACTCTATTTATATAAAGTAAAGCCATATGTAACAGGAAACTGATATATAGTTAGTTGAAGAGTAATCCAAAACAATTAGAAATATTTCCCTATTTCATAGAAACTTAATAAGTAGGGATGAATTGGATGAAAACAATATAATGGGGAGGGGTTGCAAATCTTTCATGCATTATCCTCCATCTCCTTCCTAGACGTCTCCTGATCACCACTTGATCCACTACCAGAATCCGACACAAGGTTAACAAGAAAGTCAAAAATGTCAGTGGTGACAATAGCGGACACCACGTCTTCTTTGTGCAGCGTCCTCCTTTTCCCTTGCAGTGTGACCAACCAAGCCCTTTTCGTTAATTCCTCTATGAACAACTCACAAGCTTTAGAGAATACAATTGGGGCCTCTCCCGATATCATTTTCACGTCGTCCCCCGAACTCTTCATTATCTTCTTGATTCTTGCGAGTGGCAACGAATGAGGCCCACTTTTCCCACCTGAAATTAAATTAGAATACGCCCCCGGTTGCCTCATTTCCGATGTTCCACACTTTGCAAATAAGCTAGCGGTTACAGTAGTGATTGTGGTAGTCTATGAATTTTAGTGAAAAAAGTTGAGCGAGATAGATATATATATATATATATATATATATATATATATCATTAAATGAAATAGTGTGAGGGGAGGGGAGCCGGCCAACGTCCTTGGGGCCGGCTGAAAACAGTTGACTATAATTAAACTTAGTACGATTCAATGCGATCTTACTATATAGGGTTTCATGAATACTTTGTCAAACGGGACTTAGTTAATTGGCTTTTCCATTGGTCAACAACCAAAGCAGGCAAATGATGATTTTGTTGATCTTGATTTGTGGTCTGGAATTACTTTTAGGCTTAATTAACATGCAAGGAAGGGCAAACTTTCATACGTATGCTAGATGATACAAAAAAAAAAAAAAAAAAAAAACTTTCATAGGTATATGATCATTTGTAGGTGTATATATGTATAACTATGTGCTTTCAAAATCCTTGGATTGTAATACTTGTAACCAAATACAGTTGTACTTAACAATAGTTGCAACTGTACTTGTAAGTAAGACAGACGTGCGTTCTTTAACATTTAAAACTAGTTTTACTGTTGCAATTGTAATAAAAGACAGCTAAACATAAAGCGATAAAAAACACAAAGATTTTTATGTGGTTCGGTCCAAATGGTCTTAGTCCACGGAGTTTGCACCCAAATGTTGACTCAAACACTACCCTACTTAAGAATTACAATGAAATAATTTACTTGATCTCAAATCTAGACTCCCTCTAATTTGAGTTACAATACCTAACCCTTAACTATTTTTAGTGTACTCGATTGAGTCGGAGAACATCAAGCTTGCCCAAAGTTCCTTTGACTTAATGTTCTTCATTAAAAGACATTGACTCGATATAGGGCTGTTTGGGCCGGGTCGGGACTTTGGAGTCCGACCCGACCCGGCGGGTTTTTCCCGAACCGGGAAAAACCCGACTCGGGAAAAACCCGGACAACCGGGAATTTAATCCCGTTCTACCTCCCGCCGGGAGGGAACGGGATCCAAACTGGATCCCGTTCCCTCCCGCGGGATCCCGGGGAGGTACCACGGACTGGAGGAGGAGGACGAGGGGGCGGTGGCGGCGGATCTGGAGGAGGAGGACGAGGAGGTGGAGGAGGAGAACGTGGCGGTGGAGGAGGAGGACGTGGCGGATCTGGAGGAGGAGGACGAGGGGGCGGTGGAGGCGGATCTGGAGGAGGAGGACGAGGAGGTGGAGGAGGAGGACGTGGCCGTGGAGGAGGAGGGCATGGCGGATCTGGAGGAGGAGGACGAGGCGGCGGTGGAGGCGGATCTCGAGGAGGAGGATGAGGAGGTGGAGGAGGAGGACGTGGCGGTGGAGGAGTGGCGGATCTGGAGGAGGACGAGGCGGCGGTGGAGTCGGATCTCGAGGAGGAGGATGAGGAGGTGGAGGAGGAGGACGTGGCGGTGGAGGAGTAAGACGTGGCGGATCTGGAAGAGGACGACGAGGCGGCGGTGGCGGTGGAAGGTATGGTGGAGGAGGTGGTGGATATGGAGAAAAGTAGAGAAAAAAAAAAAAAAAAAACCCAACCTTTGCAAACTGCCGTCGGGATCACGGAATCCCTCCCGTCCCGGCGGGAATCCCGGTCCGCCGGGAACTGTGTTCCCGGCGGGAGGAACGGGAGCTGTTGAACAGCTCCCGCCCCGGCAATTCCCGATGGGCCGGGGTCGATACATGACTGAAATCACAAACTATCTGATATGGGCATTTCCCGCATATTGGGCCAGGCCCAACCAGGCCCATATTGGACCATATCGGGGATCACTTTCGATGTCATATCGGTCATAATCACCGATATGTTACTGTAGTCCCCGGATCCCGAGGTCTATAAATACGCGGTGCCCGGATCCCAAAACAAGCAATAATTATCCCTCAGGTACCACGCATCATATCGAAACACATCCCCGATATCACTTTCGATATCTCATTCGATATCGGGATTATCTCGTGCACCTCTGACACGTCACATCACATCATCACCGATATCACGTCGGGGGTCATCCTCGATATCACATCGAAGACAATCACCGATGTACACTTGATCTAGTACCGGTATTCCACTCCCATCCAAGCATCGAGGCGTTGGTTCGAGGTGTTCCGGACCAAGTCTACACGAGATACGTAGTGTAGGCCTGATTTGAGATAGACTCGTTGTATTGCTAGACTATACACTTGTAACCGACATTCATATATATATATATATATAACGATCT
This sequence comes from Linaria vulgaris, assembly GCA_948329865.1. Taxonomy (NCBI): domain Eukaryota; kingdom Viridiplantae; phylum Streptophyta; class Magnoliopsida; order Lamiales; family Plantaginaceae; genus Linaria; species Linaria vulgaris. The sequence goes on along the minus strand of OX415249.1, from coordinate 51,678,957 downwards.
ATTGCCAAATCAGTGGCGCCTTCTGTGGGAACACCAGTTCCCGGACAAGGACGCCGAGATGCAAGGAAGGAGGACCCGAGCCGAATTTCGCGGGATTGCGACTAGGAGCGCTATGATGGAGGACACGCAACTCCCTCAACATTCAAATGACCAAGAACAGACAGTGGCTCAAGCCGAGATGGAGCTTCCTCCACCACAGAACGAGCCGCAACGGAGGCGCGGGCCCGAGAGGTCACCGTGAGCCGCGAATGCAGGTCCGACCCTTGTTGCACCAAGTACGGCAGAACCCGGGACTGAGGGCCCGCACACTGAGAACCCTGCAGCGGACATTCCAATGACCGAGGAGCCAAATGCGGATTTTCCCGGCCCAGAGGAGACAATGCCCGCGGGACGAAGCGCCTTTCACCCCACCGCCATAACCTTGGAGATGCAAGCGCAGATCAGTGCCTCTGTAAAAGCGGCGCTGGATTCCACATTGGAGACCTTGCTTCCACGACTAATGGAGCAAAGGACAAAGGACATTCGGGCAAGGCCCCAGGAATCCGGAGCGGGTGAGAGAAGGGCAAGGCAAGGGTACGGCGAACAGGAGGATACAGGGGACTCCTTCAGAGAGATATCGCCCGCTGCTCATGACAGGGTGGAGAGACGGGACAGCGGGACCCTAGATCGAAAGATAGCAAGAAAGATGCAACGGTTGGACCGCGAGAGAGCGGAAGTAGTCCGAATAATGGAACGCGGTCGCGACCGCGCCGGTGTTGCGTATTCAAAGAATGAGGATGCAGAAATACTGCGGGTAATCTCGAGGAGGATGGAACAGCTAGACCGCGAGAGGGCGGAATTGTCGAGAAAGCTGACTCAGAGTAAGGGGAAGGGTCGCAGTAGGACGAGATAGAGGCCGAGGTATTGCAAAGAGGGGACAAGATCCCAGTGATCAAGCCATACGACGGAAGAGGTGATCCTACGGACTACGAGCAGCTAAAGGAGGGAGAAATTCGAGAACCAATTCTCTAGCCAGAAGAGAACGAAGACCAATCTGCTACACCTCGGCGCTGTGCAACAAAGGGAAAGGGAGAACCTCTGGGACTATATGAAGAGGTTCAACGATGAACTGTTGAAGGTGGACGAGCCGCATGGCGGGCAGGTCATGATGATGCTATTTAAGGGTATGACCCATCGCAGGTTCGTCGGGGAGCTAATCAAATTGACTGAGCCCACCATAGCACAGATCAACGTGCTTGCAAACCAAATAGTCTACGAGGATGAAATGATGGCAACGCGTCAGGGCTCGTTTTCCAGCAGAAACGCAGATAGAAACCGCAACAGGGAAAGGCCCCAAAGGACGTATACCCCGTTGAATAGAGGCATTATGGAGGTGATGGCCGTGGCAAAAAGAAACAGATGGTTGATGGAACCCAAGCCGTTGAATGAGACTCCCGAGATGAAGTCATCGGGCAGATACTGCGCGTACCACCGTCAACCTGGACACAGGACGGAGGATTGCACACACCTGAGGAACGAAATCGAAAGATTGATCAAAGAAGGGAAACTGGTCGAGTTTGTCAGGAGCGCCAGGGAGGATGCTAGAGGAGCAGAACATTCTTCATCCCCTAGAAGAGATTACTCACCCATGAGAGGAAAGTAGAAGATGATTGAGGCACCCGAGGAACGAGGTAGGACCATAATGAATGCCCCGAGCAGAGGCGTCATAAATGTGATCAGCGGAGATGGCTTGGGAGCTGACACGACTCGCGGCCGAGAAACCATAACGCGAAGACTCCAGGGTGGAGCCTATGTTGGGTACACCAACGCAATCATGCCGGAAGCATACTTGGACAAGGAGATCTCTTTCACCAGGAAAGACTTGGAGCAGCTTAGTCCGTTAGCCTTAACCGCAGGGAAGCTAGATTACCCATTGGTTATCACGATTATTGTGGATGGATATCAGGTGCATAAAGTGTTGGTGGATAGCGGAAGCTCTGCAAACCTGATATTCTCAAAAGCCTACGAGCAGATGGGGATAGCTCTAGACCGGCTAAAGCCGATATCCACCCCCGTTGACCGGATTTGGTGGAGCAGAAGTAGGGCCGCTTGGACAAATTATATTACCCACCATGTTTGGCAAAAGCCCACGCACCCGGATCACACTAATAAAATACACGATTGTCGACACTCCGTTTCCCTACCACGCCATCATTGGCCGATCGGCGCTCAACCAGATCAGGGCAGTGGATGTGCTATGTGAACTCGCTGAAGCACCCAAGAATCAGAAGAAGACATGAAATACGAGTCCCACACAAAGAATACATCCCGCGCACGGAGTGATCACCATGAGGAGCAAACATAACAATATTTTAAATTTCAGCAGTTTTTAGATTATGTTCGAACAAGGGAAACATTGCCCTATCGTGAGTTGGTTTGTAAACTTAAAACATGGGGAACTACGCCGGTCTGATTCCCCACTCAACGAGATACGTAGGCAGGTTAGGTTTACCTAGCCCTCGGCCACTATCTCTTATTTTGCCCCTTCGTGGGTCGGTATGTAACTTAAAATAGGGGGAAATACACCGGTCTGATTCCCCACTCAATGGGATACGTAGGCGGGTTAGGTTTACCTAACCCTCGACCACTATCTCTTATTTTGCCCCTTCGTGGGTCGGTATGTAACTTCAAATAGGGGGAACTACACCGGTCTGATTCCCCATTCAACGGGATACGTAGGCGGGTTAGGTTTACCTAGCCTTCGACCGTTATCCGTTATTACCTTTTTATTTGTTGCTTGGCGCAATCTCATATTTCATGTAGGGATATGTCCTAAGCGGACATTATAGAAGTGCAGAGAATGGCACAAAGAATTGGGGAATGCTCCCCTGAATATATGTTTAGCACATCGCCCTCTTACAGGTACATGGCTCAAAGGATCGCACATTACTATATCCGAAAAGGACATAGAGAATATTAAAAGGATAATTCAGGGGCATTGCCCCAGATTATTCAATATTATCTATTCAAACAGGTGCAACAGGTACAAACAGGTACAACAGGCACGATAGAGCACAATGGAAACACTGTTTCTCGTATAAAACTGATATTCCCAAATTGAGGGAACATCCCGCAGATAATACATGCACATCATCTCGTGCTTTCGTATTAACTTTTACATCAAAAATTTTTCTTGTATGTGCTGTTTTACAGAGCTTAATGACCTACAGATTCGACGACGACATAGTCACCAAGAGACATAGTCAAAAAGACACCAAAAAGGCTAGCCTACCCACAAAAATATCCCATGTGATAACGGGGTCGATCAAAAACAATTCAACGGTAGCGGGTTCCCTGTGATAACAGGATGCGCCCCTACCCACTACAAAAATATCCCCTGTGATAACGGGGTCGATCAAAAACAATTCAACGGTAGCAGGTTTCCTGTGATAACGGGATGCGCCCCTACCCACAACAAAAATATTCTCTGTGATAACAGGGTCGATCATAAACATTCCAACGGTAGTGGGTTCCCTGTGATAACGGGATGCGCCCCTACCCACAAACAATATCCTCTGTGATAACGGGGTCGATCAAAAACACTTCAACGGTAGTGGGTTCCCTGTGATAACGGGATGCGCCCCTACCCACAACAAATATCCCCTGTGATAACGGAGTCGATCAAAAACACTTCAACGGTAGTGGGTTCCCTGTGATAACGGGATGCGCCCCTACCCACGCAAACTGTCAAGCTAGGTGAAGAGCCTATTGGGTGAAAATCCCATAAATCAAGCTAGGTGAAGAGCCTATTGGGTGGAAATCCCATAAAATTACGTTAGGTGAAGAGCCTATTGGGTGAAAATCCCATAAATCAGGCTAGGTGAAGAGCCTATTGGGTGGAAATCCCATAAAAGTACGTTATGTGAAGAGCCTATTGGGTGAAAATCCCATAAATCAAGCTAGGTGAAGAGCCTATTGGTGAAAATCCCATAAAATTACGTGGTGAAGAGCCTATTGGGTGAAAATCCCATAAATCAAGCTAGATGAAGAGCCTATTGCGTGGAAATCCCATAAAATTACGCTAGGTGAAGAATCTATTGGGTGAAAATCCCATAAATCAAGCTAGGTGAAGAGCCTATAGGGTGGAAATCCCATAAAATTACGTTAGGTGAAGAGCCTGTTGGGTGAAAATCCCATAAAACAAGCTAGGTGAAGAGCCTATTGGGTGGAAATCCCATAAAAGTACGCTAGGTGAAGAGCCTATTGGGTGATAATCCCATAAATCAAGCTAGGTGAAGAGCCTATTGGGTGGAAATCCCATAAAATTACGCTAGGTGAAGAGCATATTGGTGAAAATCCCATAAAGCAAACTCGGTCAAGAGGTAGGCTCTATGGGCCCCTAACCACAAGAAGTATATCCCCTGTGATGATGGGGTCGATCCTAAACATATAAGCAGTGACAGATTACCCACGTTTCTACGAACCCCAAGGAAATACTAATCATTCCTTGATTGACAACAGACTAATTAAACGAATCTCATCAAAAACGAGAACGAAATGACTGCACTTTAGATATCGGAATACTGCATATTCTAGCATCATGACAATAAAAGAAATCAACAAGTTATCAGACAACAAAGCCACGAAGAGTCACATACTATGAAGACAACAGAGAAATAAATATTCATTTACAGAACCACGAATTCGAGATAGTCCGAAAAGGGATAAATTCAAGATACAATGAAGGCAGTAAACAACTACTCCCACAAGGACCCTTCAGTCTTTTTCTCTACGACTTCGGAAAACACGTCTGGATCGGCTGGACTCTCTTCCACCTCATCTAGGCCACCAATCGGCAGACCATTATGATCATGCCTTGGGTTCAACCCACTCAACTCGAGGGAGTCCTTGAAACCGTCACTCCTCAATACTTGCCCTACGCAAGAATGAAAGGCTGTATCTCGAACCTTCAAAATTAGATTTCGGAAGCTCGAACTTTCCATAAACTTCTCCGCCCTGACCCAGAGGAGATCAGAACGACGTTCCTACAAATTGAACTCTATTAAATACAAGAGGACAAAAAATAGAAATAGATATCGTACACAAGATATATACCAAGTCCAAGGGAGCTAATTTGGCAGCAGAGAGCTCCAACGAGAGACGTTCGTTAGCAGCCTTCACCGCCGACACCTCAGCCTTCAGTGTTTCCAGCTCATTGTTGACCGAAAATTCACGAGCCTTTCCTTGATCGAGCTTGGTCACTAATGTTTTGAAGTTTCCCTTCAACAAATCGTACTCCTCCCGGAGCGTACGACTTGTCTTCAGTGCATCCTCTTTTTCAGCCTCCAACCTCTCCAACACCATGGGGTTGAACTCCCCCATCTTCAAGATGTCAGCCTCGAGCTCGGCAGCAACAGCGCCAGGTCACCCTTGGACTCGCGAATGGTCTTCAGACACGAGACCGCCAGCTTGGCCGTCTGCACAATACAATACATAACATTATGCTAAACATTCAAATGAAAACGATTGAAGTCGTGTTCACATACATACACTTTGGAACAGGTGAGCGCTGCGGTGTATATTCTGAGCCCGCTCAAATTCTGTGAGCACCCGCACATTCGCAGGAGGAGGAAAAGCCCACATCATGCCCCGTACATCATCTGCTTCAGGGAATTCTACTCGCTTTGAGGGTTTGACTGCACCCGCCTTCTGAGGGACCGAACTCGAAGATGAGTGGCCACTGTGGACAGTCCCCTCACGAGACCTTTTATTACCTGATATCCTACTCAGGTCAACGGCAGGTTTCGTAATTGGGATCCCAGGAAAAATAGGGGCACGGCCTCCCAATATCGAGGGCTCCAGCAGTGGCCCCTTACCCTTGTCGGATATACCTAAAACGGTCGCCTTTCCCTTGTAACTAACATGGGTATTCGATTCCAAACCTCCAACGTCCTTGGTCAAATGAATATCGGCCAGCGATTCAGAACGTGGAGCGACATACTCACCGGAAGGAGACCTCGCAAATGGTCTCTCTCTCGCCACAGCCCCGCCAGGTTGAGGAACCATACCCTATCGTTTTGAGGTCAACACCTCCAAGAGGCTGGCCGCACCATCCGGGTCTCCCACTACGTCAAGGATGTCCTGGCTAAGGGACCCAACCGTTGCAGGAATATTGTTAAAATGTTCTTCATTAACACGTTCAGGCACTACAGTGCTAGGGGGAGGTCGCTCGACTCCCGACGCCTCTGCCAGAAACTCAACGGCTGCATTATTCAGGTCAAAGCTAGACGCAGACCTTATTTCAGGCGCCACAGCGGCTGCCGCCGTTTCAGCAGCTTTCTGAGCGTCACGATCGGCTTGAAGTTTAAGCATCAATTGTCTAAACCCCATTCTAACGAAGTATCTCAGAAAAATGTAATGTACCTGCAGAATAATCAGACTATCAGCATGAGGAAATATTAATAAATAATTCAAGTACCACGGCGAGGTCGAAACACACGTCGAGGAATATATCGAATATGATTACCGATATACTTACCGATGTGGTTACGCTAAACAACAGAGAAAACGCAGAAAACTATGAACTTCAGAGTCTCTTACAAGCCCTACTTGTAGACGGAGGCCTTAACTACATCGAAATATACTTTCGACATCATCTCGAATATTCATTTCGACATAATATTGAAGATGAAACCCGACATCCTACACGCGAATAACCACGAGAATATAACAACTGCCCCGGCAACCCCATCACAATTTTCAAGGAACCCAAATACCAAGGGAACTAGAATTCAAACGAGGACCTCAAACTATGCGTCCACTACATTGGGAGACTAATCCAAGTTCACCACACGTGCATTCCCCGCAAGTTTGATCTCCGTCATTTGAACTGGCGGGACGAAGGGTACATGTAACCCAGAAATTTAAAATTAAATTTGCGAATTCTTATCTCTAAGATAAGAATCCCCAAATTGGGGGACTACATGATATGGGCATTTCTCGCATATTGGGTCAGGCCCAACCAGGCCCATATTGGACCATATCGGGGATCACTTTCGATGTCATATCAGTAATAATCACTGATATGTTACTGTGGTCTCCGGATCCCGAGGTCTATCAACAAGAAATAATTATCCCTCAGCTACCACGCATCATATCGAAACACATCCCCGATATCACTTCCGATATCTCATTCGATATCGGGATTATCTCGTGCACCTCTGACACGTCACATCACATCATCGCCGATATCACGTCAGGGGTCATCCTCGATATCACATCGAAGACAATCACCGACGTACACTTGATCTAGTACCGATATTCCACTCCCATCCAAGCATAGAGGCGTTGGTTCGAGGTGTTCCGGACCAAGTCTACACGAGATACTTAGTGTAGGCCTGATTTGAGATAGACTCGTTGTATTGCTAGACTATACACTTGTAACCGACACTCATATATATATAAAACGATCTATTGCCAAATCACTATCTTTCTCAAAGTTTGTTCTTTAAGTGTGTCGATTCGTCATTAGATATGCATGAACAGAATTTTCAGCAGATCTCTAGTAGCAATCCTATGAATATCTTCTTTCCTTATCTCATAAGCACGCCAATAATCATGTTACAATTCGATTCGATCTTCTTGCCATATTCGATAGATTCTGCATGATCATCAATGATATCCAACGAACATGCCTACTAATATGTCTAAACAGATAGATAGGAGATATATTTAATATCTAGAAAGTTAATCATTTAGATAAAATAAAATCTACTAAAGATAAGGTAATAACATCAAGATAATTACCATCTAAAAGATTAACTTATCCTAATAATTTAGCAAAACAATATCAATTTTAATCCCTAGTTGGGACAAGTCGTATTGAGCCCAATCTGGATGGAAATTGGCCCTAACAATCCTCCCCTTTGATTTGTTTTGTCAAAATCATTGACTCATCTGCACAAGTGGTTAGAACAAGGTATGCATCAAAAAGTTCATAGTAAAACCGAAGTTCAGAGATAGTAGCAGTTGCAACACCGGTGCAACCATCCGTAAACAAAATATAAAAATTGTTCAAGAGTTGAAAGAAGTTTCAAAAACAATCTAAGGGGTGCTTGTGCTCCCCATTACATGCAATGCCCCGTCAAACTCTTTCTCCCCCTTTTTGATAGAAGAAATCAAGGGGGCCGACTGTTGCAACAAACGGTCCAGCTTGGAGTCCATTAGGGCCATTGACGTGATCATTTCTTCATGCGATTTGCTCAACCGCTCAACCAGATTGTTCATGCGTGAGAGTTCCATGCGGACACCCTCAAGGCTAGCAGATGCATCTGGTAGCGAGCCGGCGCCTTTCTTGGATGAACTCCCAGTTGCAACTGGGGGGAGTGGCTTGTTCAAAACTTTGGAGCTAGCCCGCATGCTAAGGGCAAAGGTGAGCTTTTCATTATTCGCCTTAAAATCAGGGACCTGAGCTACCAGAACCCTGTAAATTTAAGATGAAAAACCGAGAGAGAGATGCAAGGTGGGAAAATCCTCTCTATAGATACGCTCAAACACCAGTTTACTCAAGTCAATCGCAACTCTAGTGCCAATACGGAATAGAACACTTGCAACATCAACACTCATGGTGGATGTTTGTGTACAAGATATCCATTGACAGCCAAGAATGCGAAACATAAGATTATACATGTTGGTGAGATCCTTGGTGGTAAGGGAACCAGAGGGCTAAGATCTAACCGTTCTGCCAATGAGCTCGATTGCAACTTTGTCAGATTACGCTCCAGACGCAATTCAGACAGGGCACCAATGTTCATTGCAGGGTCCCCCATCTCAGTAGAGAGAAGTTCAGTAGTAAAGGTGCACACGTGTTTGCGCACACACACCGCGTTGTGCTGGAGAGAGAGATCCACGACAGCAGGGCTGTGGCAGCAGGTGCAACTTCTGGCAGGGCAAAGGGATCCATGACAGTAGGTGGTGCAACCTTCTTAGGTGTGGGAGTGGGTCGGTGCTTCTTTGCCGAGGGTTCAACATCAGTGTCACCCTCCTGGGCGTCACCTTCACGAGCCTCATCATCACCATAATCAATTTCCGAGGCAAATTTCTTAGACAGCTTATGCAATCGTCGTCCTCGGACCGATTACCGAGCAAGAACCTTAGTACGCTTTCTAGTTGCAACTCTAGGAGCAGTAGAGGCAGGTGGAGCAGGGCTACCTTTTGGATCATTCTCAACCTCGGCCTTTGAGGTGTTGGAATCATCCACTTTAGCCTTTCATTTTTCTTGAGCCGTTGCCTTTTTAGGCGATGGAGCCAGTGTCGGAGTAGGCGGTGAATGAGGGTGAGGAATTTCTTCCTCATTGTGAAGAGCGGGATCCTCCTCATTATCGAAACTCGCCGGAGACGGCGAATCAACGACCAAAATTGTCTGCAGCGGCTCCAAATCAAGGGCATCGTTGGCGTCGTTATGCATGGGGGGGAGATTTCTTGACTGATCCACCCATCTGGAGAGAGAAACTTGCAAGAGAGGTGAGATTTGCTTAAGAGAATAATGTGAGAGGTAATGGGAGTTGTGATGATAAATGATGAGTAATGAGCAATAAATTCCCTAAAGCCCTAAAATTTAGGAGGGAAACTTTCTTACCAAAACACAAATCTCTTAATCCAATCTTTCCTAATAGGCATAAATCGTGAGATTTGATCAACAAAAGAGAAAGATAGGCACAAATCTTGTTGAGATAATCATAAGGTAACACAATCTTCTCTTATCAGACACCAAAAAAAATCTCCTAAGGATACGCAAATGGAAATACAATCGAGAGAAGATTAGGACACTACAAATTACATAGAATTGAAAACAACAACAATGAGTCTCAAAGAAAAGAAATTAACCGAAGAAAAGTAAAAAATCCATCAAGAAATTGAGTCGAAGTAAAGACTAATATCACATGATCTCCTCTGTTGCAACTTGTCACAAGAACACACGCAACTGGTAGTTATCACTCTGGTACAATTGTGAACAAGGTAGCTCTTTTCAATGTGTAGACGTGTGGGATATGAATTGATAGCTTTCACACTTGTTTCTTGTAGGTCAAGTAACTTTTCCAGTTGCAACTGAAAGCCGGTGTGACTGGCTTGTATTATATCACCTTGCGGTGTTGGCTTCATCATTAAATTTGTTTTTTGGGACAACTATTGTTCCTCTTTTTTTTTGTCAACAATGATTCACTGAAGAGAAACATGTGTACCATATCAAAAACAAGAGACCACTATTCTCAGAGGAAAAAGTAATTAAGTTCAAATAAGTAACCCTTCATTACAACAGTGTCACTGTTGCAATTCACATAAGGTAGAGTCCTAACGACTTACGAAGGTGCTCAAATCGTGTAATATGGAGACCCTTTGTAAAGATGTCTGCAATTTGAAGGTAAATACACACATGATGTAACTCAATAGTCTTGGCTTCTACCAATTTTCTAATGTAATGATATATTATGTCAATATGCTTAGTGAGTGACTATTGGACTGGATTTTAAGATATATTCATGGCACTAGCGTTATCACAATATAGTAGAATCTCTTTTGAGAAGGGAGATTTGCAATTTATGCCCGATATGTTTCCATATTTCAGTAAATGACCTTTAACTTTCAATTTTGGTTTAAAAAATGCCCGTTATCCGAACACACTGCCACGAGGCTCAAATATCCGACGTGGCAAGACACCTTGGATTAAACGCGCGCCACCTCATAATATTTTTACACCAAAAAAAAGCACCCACGCTTCTTCACACACTTAAACAAATTTAACAGAATAGCAATTCTCCATTTTCAATTATCCCAAATTATAAAAAGCTCTCTAAATCCTGAAACCCTAATTATAGAACCCGTAAACCCGAAATTCCTAAATCGACTATGGCGATTTTGCGAGATGCTGCAAAAAAAGTGAACCCACCCCCAGATTATGGTGAGTTTTATGCTGCGATTTTAATTAACCCTTTGTTATTTTCTTTAATATATCCCGATTCAAGATGCTGTATTAGTATTATATTTCTAACCCTTTGTTGTTCTTTTAATAGATCCCGATTCGAGTGATACTATGGTACTCCATCGCTAGGAATGGCTTAGTGAGTTCCTCAGGCATCTGTGGATTAAGCGGCTTGGGTAAATGAGGTGGCTCATGTCCATCCCATTCTGCATTGTTCCTCAAATGATCTCTGATAAGCTTATTATACTCCCACTGTTGCAACTCACTCTCATACGACCGTTTCAACACCGCCTGATACCTCAAATGGGCCTGATGCGCCGACTCCCTCACGGCATCCATCTGGGCCTAGTACGCCGCCTCCCTCCTAGCTGCCAACTCGGCCTGCCATGCCATTTCAGAAGATGCGGTGCCACTACTCGAGGCTTCACCCCTATAATACTTGTGGGTCCTAACCCCTAAAATATTACTCTTTTGAGTAGTAGGAAATACTTTTACTTGACCTTTGTTTATGGGCTGAACCTTCATCCATGAATCGAAGTCCCATGGAGGCCATTAACTCCTGTCCGTCCCATGGAGGCCATCTGGGCCTAGTATTTATATCAACGACATAGGTAAGTCTTTTATCGTAACACCCTCCTCGTCCGCCTGTTTCACAACACGATTAAACAATTAATACGACAATGTAACTATAAATTTAAATATCAAATTCGAATAAACAGTTAACCTACTAGATAGAAACTTACTACTTCCTCCGCCAAAGTCAGGCCCGGACGCCTCCCTCATAATAAGTTCTTAGGCTATCCATTGTATCAATTTATCTTGGCTTTTATGCACCCATTCTTGTGTTCCGGCCATGCCACTATTCTTCAAACGCCTTGTCGCAAATTAGGATTGGCAGTTATCTGCTCGAATATTCTCTTCATGGCATTCAAGCATTCTCTATAGCGCATGCTACAAATCTGGTTCCATCTATCTCTAACACGGTCTTCGTCGTTCTTATCCTACTGATATTGGTCCTGTACATTTTAAATAATTAAAATGATTAAAATAAATACAGGTAACAAATCATCATAATTCAATATGTTTAATATTTAATACTATTTTTAATTTGAAATTACCGTAAATTCCTTCTAGGTTCTGAAAATTGCTTGAATGAAAACCGCGGGTCCTTACACATCTTCTTCAGAGTAGCTGAAATAGACGCACTAATAGACTCTTAGTTCTTCATCGATCAGGTATATGGACAAAATGTGATCCGGTATATTTAATACATTACATTTCTACCCCCACCCCCTAAACCTTAAATCGACAATTGAGTCCTAAAATTTTATCAACCACACATTCTACCCCAAGAATTTTGGTAACCTACGAATTAAGCCCTAAAATCACAACTTTTTAAAATTATCACAAATTAATTCTATAAAGCCAACATAACAACACAATAATCATATTCACATGGATATATAACAACAATACTCACAATAACAACAACAATAATTGGAATTATAAACGATTTGAAAATTGCATAACATTAATAACGGACAAAAAATGATAAATATTACATAAAAATGATCCTTGAGACAATTAGAGATTATTATCGGTGTTTATTTGGCAAAACCGGACGGTTCTACTGTGTATTTTGTAAAAGACTAAAAATTTCGTCGGAAAGGCTGAAAAACTGGATACATGGAATTTTTTCGTTGCAGCGTTGAAGGCCGCAACGAAATACGCAGGGGAAAAGTTCGTTGCAGCCTTCAACGCTGCAGTGAAAAATTGCGTTTCAGCATTGAAGGCTGCAACGAAATTTCTTGTTGCAACTTATTATTTGCCCAACTGCATGAAAGTTTTTCAATTTAATATGTTTTTGCATTGAAATCTAAAATTGTTTGCATTCTTTTTCCTTGCAATTGATGTGTTTGTTGTAGTAGTTTACCCCTACAACATCTTATAAAAATTGGATTATAACTGCATACTACTACAAAACCTCCATATGGGACCTGAAAAAGGCAACGGAATTTAAATTTTGTTTCCTTTAACGTGGGAACCGACTTCCTGGTTCCCAAAAGTAAAAAAAAAAAAAAAATCGTCAAAAGCTTAGTCATAGGGTGGGACGAAAAATCGATCTCACGTGGACTTTGAAATCTGATTCCGCCAGTAGGAACTAAACTTCGTTCTCATTCTTCACAAATAAGATTTGATTTTTTCATTCTCACGTGGCAAACAAACACTTATATATATATATATATATATATATATATATATATATATATATATATATGTGTGTGTGTGTGTGTGTGTGTGTGTGAGTATGGGAATTCTTGTTAAGGCACCTTTTTTAAAATAAAATTTCTACACAAATTCTTTCCTTATGCTATTGAAAACTGCTGCTAGCTTTGCTTATCTATTACATTTCTAGGCTATTATATTTGTGTAGTATCAATACTCAACAATAACCAGGATATATAATTACAATTAGTTATTTGTAATTTGGAATATTTTAAATGCATAAATGGTTGTTATATTATTTTTTTTATTAAAAAAAACAAGCAGTAGAATAATTGTTGTATGTAGTTGCTTGTATTTTGTTAACTTTAATGCAATTACAAGCGTACCCCGTAAATAAAACTTTAGAAGTGAAAAATAAAATTAATCAAAAGTTATAAAAAACAAAACTAGCAGTAGAATAATTGTTGTATTTAGTTGCTTGTATTTTGTTAACTTTAATGCAACTACAAGCGTACGCACTACAACAGAAATCGCCTTTACCGACGGCTCAAAAACCGTCGGTAAAGGCCCCTTTTCCGACGGAAATGGTTATTTCCGTCGGCAAAAGCCGTGGGTAAAAGCCGACGGAAAAAAGCTCGTAAGTAAAGAGCTTTTCCGTCGGACTTTTACCGACGGAATAGGGCTTTTCTGTCGGCTTTAAGCCGACGGAAAAGCCTTTTTCCTATACCGTCGGCTTTAAGCCGACGGTATAGTTCCCTTTTCCGTCGGCTTAAAGCCGACGGAAATAAAATAATAAAAAAAATTAAAAAAATTAAAAAAAATAATTTAAAAAAACAATTTAAAATGATTTAAAGCCGACGGTATAGGGCTTTTCCGTCGGCTTTAAGCCAACGGTATAGGGCTTTTCCGTCGGCTTTAAGCCGACGGAAAAGGGTTTAAAAATATTAAAAAAAAAAAAAAATCAATTTAAAAAATGATTTAAAAAAACGATTTAAAATAATTGACTTAAAAGAAATCGTTTTAATAATTGATTAATGATTTTTTCCGATTTATTTAAAAGAAATCGATTTTAAATAATTATTTTATAATTTTTTGGCAATTTTTTGTAAAGAAACGATTTTAAATAAATTTTTTATGTTTATTTGGCGGTTTAATTTAAAAGAAATCGATTTAAATAATAACATTCACATTTTCGAGCATTTTTTTTAAATTATTAATTATAATAAATAAAATTTCGTATTTAAAATAAAATCTTGATAATATAAGTTTTTTATAATTATTATTAGTTAGATAATGAATAAAACATAAGTAGAAATAAAATAATAAAACAAATAATAAACTCTAATTATAAGTTAGTGAATATATATGGATAAATTTTTGTTAGTTATTTAGAATTTTTGGGAGAGAAAGTAGATAGTTTTTGGAGAATGGGAAGAATGAATGAATTAAGTGGGTAGAATAAGGGGTATTTATAGATATTTAAGAGAAGTAGGGTTAAATTAAAAAAACCAAAAAAATGGGGGGGGGGGGGGGGGTGCCACGTCAGCGATCCGTGTGAATTATCACACGGATCGATGACGTGGCACAACCCCCCTTCCCGAAGGCCTATATATAATTCGAACGAGTTAGTCTCACAATTCATTCGGTTTCAAAATAAGGTTCGTAAACGTACTCATTTTAATTTTTACGTAATAATTATTTTTTTTATAAGCGTACGTTAATTATGTTTATCTAATTTATCTTTCTTTTTATTTGCGACTTAAGGAAAATGTACGAGTCATCTTGGAGACCGGTGCCATAGATCGAAGGAGCAGTTTCAGAAATTTTTTACGTGCTACAAGAGGTACGTGTATTGTTTCGAGCTCTTATTTTTTGTTCTAGTCGTACGATTATAAATATTGTTCGTAACCCCTAAATGTAGAGACGTCGTTGTGCTAATCGTTATAATTTAAAAAATTTATAGACAATATATAATGAATCCAAACGGAGATAGAGATTGGATGTTTGATCGTTTGAGTGAGACCGGCCGAGTGAATGAAACGTTCGGGGAAGGTGTATATCAGTTTTTGGCATTTGCGTTAGATAAAGAGACTTATCTAGACGGTGATCGAAATCCTAGATGTCCATGTAGAAAATGCAGCAATAGGAAATACTTGGACCCTGGCAAAGTGGCAGCTCACCTTTATCGATGGGGTTTTGTAGAAGGGTACCGTGTATGGATATTCCATGGGGAAAATTTTGTCGTGCATAATAGCCAAGGGGCGTCATCGTCGAGGCACGAAGTTAGAAACGACCCCGAAGTTGTTCAGGACGAGATTTTGTTTGAAAATCTAGTTGACGACATTTTTCGGGCACAATTCGACGTTAACGGTGAGGAGCCTAACGCCGATGCAAAAGATTTTTTAAATTTGCTACAAATGTCGGAACTCAAGCTTAAGGGACCAAGCAAGAAATCTGTTTTGCAGTGGGTGTCCGAGTTTTTTACAGCCAAGATTGAGAATAACTACAATCAATCCGGGTGCAATCAGATGTACAACTTGCACCGCAAACTTTTGTACCCAGAGGATCAACTCTTACTGCCAGAGGATATGCACGCTGCCGAGAATATGATGAGGTGTTTGGGGTTGGGATACGAAACAATCGACGTGTGTTTTAATAATTGTTTCTTGTTCTACGGAGAATTCGCATCTTCCGATTACTCGGTTTGTCCTGAATGCGGGGAGTATAGGTACGAAACTATAGGTAGAAAGAATCCAGTGCCAAGGAAAAAGTTATGGTACTTCCCTTCGGCCCCACGTCTTAAACGACTCTTCATGACTAAATCAACTGCTGAACATATGACGTGGCACTTAAATTGTAAGTCGTCGGACGATGTAATGATCCACCCTGCAGCAGGCGAAGCGTGGCAAGATTTCGACAAGAAACATCCGCAATTCGTAGCAGAGCCACGGAACATCCGCCTTGGTCTATGCACAGACGGTTTCACTCCGTTTGGAAACTTCGGGAAACAATATTCTTGTTGGCCTGTGTTCATGACTCCATATAACCTTCCTCCAGATCTTTGCATGCGAGAGGAGTTTATTTTCTTGAGTCTTATCATATCAGGGCCGAGTAGTCCAGGACAAAACATTAACGTTTTGCTACGCCCTCTGATTGACGAGTTGAAGGTTTTGTGGCATGATGGCGTTCGTACTTACGATAGATTCAGGGAGCAGAATTTTCAGTTGAGGGCTGCATTGATGTGGACTATTAGTGATTTCCCCGCCTACGGGATGTTGTCTCAGTGGAGCACACATGGAAAGTTATCGTGCCCGTATTGCATGGAGAACACGAAGGCGTTCCCTTTGCAGTATGGTAGGAAAGCAACGTGGTGGGGATGTCATCGTTGTTTCTTACCAGTGGGACATGAATTTCGGCACGACATGATGGGATTCAATGGACATACAAAATTTGATGGGCCTCCACCGCGTAGGACAGGCGCAGAAATGGCAGCAATTGTTGCACAACTACCAGGAAGGTCTACAGCGCCAGATGCACCGATAATGCCAGGAAAAGGAACAGAGCACAATTGGACCCACAAAAGTATCTTTTGGGAATTACCCTATTGGAGTACGAACCTGATACGTCACAATCTTGATGTGATGCATTGCGAGAAGAACTTTTTCGACAACATAAAGAACACGGTGATGGACGACCCAGTTAAGAGTAAAAACAACTTAAAAGCTAGAAGAGACTTAGAATTGTTGACCACTCGTGTCGAGCTTTTTGTTGTCGATACCGATGATAATAAAACCTACAAGCCGAAAGCCAAGTATTGCCTTGATCGACCGCAAAAAAAACTACTATGTCAGTGGTTGTCATGTTTGCGATTTCCGGATGGCTATGCTTCAAATATTCAGCGTTGTGTGCAACAACAACAATTAAAGTTGATTGGGATGAAGAGTCACGATTGTCACGTGTTTATGCAAAGGTTAATACCTATTGCCTTCCGTGATTTTATCCCTGATCCGATATGGGGTACCCTAGTAGAGATAAGTATCTTCTTCAGAGCATTGTGCGCCACAGAGATTAGGAGATCGGACATGGCGTTGTTAGAGGAATCTATCGTGGTCACAATATGCAAATTAGAGAAGATATTTCCACCAGGCTTTTTCGATTCTATGGAGCACTTGACGATACATCTTCCATATGAGGCCAAAGTTGGTGGACCGGTTCAGTATCGTTGGATGTACCCTTTCGAGAGGTATTGGCATTATTTATTTCATTCCTTATATATTTCAATACGTATTGGCATTATTTGTATCGATTCTGAAGTTATATACTTGGATTTCCTTGTAGGCAAATGAACGGGTTGAAGAAATCAGTTTTGAACAAAGCTCGTGTTGAAGGTTCAATTGCTAATGTTTATCTAATGGCAGAAGTCACATATTTTACCTCGCGCTATTTCGGCAATAGTGTTGAAACAAGGTACAACAGGCTTAGCAGAAATGAAGCTGAATTACGTGGTGATTTCTCTGGTGCTCTGCCGATTTTCCATAGAAGAGGCAGAGGA
The DNA here is from genome assembly GCA_948329865.1 of Linaria vulgaris. Classification (NCBI taxonomy): domain Eukaryota; kingdom Viridiplantae; phylum Streptophyta; class Magnoliopsida; order Lamiales; family Plantaginaceae; genus Linaria; species Linaria vulgaris. The sequence continues at coordinate 51,661,222 of OX415249.1, read as the reverse complement.
CTCAATCCAGATAAGAACCAGCGGTATATTTCTCCAGAGGAGTTGAACCAAATTGAGCTTTACACGTTGATGAATTGTTCGGAAGTCGACGGATGGGTCACGTAACTTTCAAACTATATTATTGTTAAATATGGCTTAATTATATTTAATATTTTGACTCATGGATTGAAACACGGTTCCAAATGATTACAGGTTGTTCGAGGACCTACATTGTGGAGATCTTACTCCACGACAGACACAAAGAAAGAAAACTACAATGTTCGTGTCGTGGTTTAAAGAAACTGTTAAATCAGGAGAGTACTTGGTCGATGAACGTATCTACCCCCTTGCCTCTGGAGCAAGTGCACTTACAACATCATACGTGGGCTACATAGTGAACGGATTTAGATTTCGTACTGATTCGTTTAACCAAGGAAAGGTCGGAAACTGTAGTGGCGTGTACGTGAAGGGCAGTGGTGATGGGATTGAAGGAACAAATTTTTACGGGACGATCAAGGAAATCGTTGAGGTTTTATGGTGCGGTGGCGGAGATAGGGCCCAATCAATTGTATTTTTTAAATGTGATTGGTATGATATTAGCAGCCGCGGTACAACTGTACACCCGAAGTATGGAATGGTTGATATCGAACCTACGCGGCTTCTCGCGACAAATGAACCGTTCATTTTTGCTAACCAGGCTCTACAAGTGTTCTACACGCCATATCCAGCGCAACATGTGTCGCGAAGGAAAGGATGGTGGGCAGTTTTCCCTATTCGTGCAAGAAACGTCATCGACGTATCCGGGCTATATGAGCCTGAAATCGACGTCGAGTTTAATCAGCCCGAAGACTTATTTCAAGATGATGTATCGCCGGGACTTAATTTGGGCGCCGATTTGATCGATTTTGACATTGAAGGACAGTTGCAGATGATGAGTACGAGCTTGTTGAGGAAGTTGACGATTAGTTTTATTTATGTTTAAACCAATGTTATTTTAAATTAATGTTAGTTTTCGAGTTTAACTCAATGTTATTTTAAATTTAATGTGTAATTTTCGAGTAGTGTTTAAATTTCGAGTAGTACTTTAATGTGTAATTTTCGAGTAGTGTTTAAATTTCGAGTATGTGTGTTTAATTTTTGAGTATGAGTGTTTAAAAATATCCGTCAACATCATTTTTAAATTTTATTATTTTATTTATTTATTTATTTTAAAAGGAATAGGCTGCCCAAAATTTTTTTTTTTTTTTTTAATAAAATGGGCCATTACCGTCGGCCCAAATCCGACGGTAATGGGCTTTACCATCGGATTTGGGCCGACGGTAAAGCAAGCCTATATTTTTTTTTTTTTTTTTTATTAAATGGGCCATTCCCGTCGGCCCAAACCCGACGGGAATGGGCTTTACCGTCGGATTTGGGCCAACGGTAAAGCCTGCCCATTTGTACCGTCGGCCCAAAGCCGACGGGAATGCCTATTACCGTCGGGATTGGGCCCGACGGTAATAATTGGGCCTTTTCCGTCGGGCCAAAACGCCGGGCCCGACGGAAAAGGCATAAAAACTTTAGAAGTGAAAAATAAATTAATCAAAAGTTATAAAATAATCATGATTCCATTTTTTTCTTTGGGATAATTCTATCAAACCCCCCAAACTATGGGGTCATTTACCGCACAGGGTCAGAACTTTAGTTTTAGCGGCAGTGCCCCCTAAACTTTGGTCGTTTGTGCGAATTTCTCTATTTTCCAGTTTTTTGCAATTTTTCCACCAAAAATCACCGAAAAAATTATTTAAAGTTTGACTAAAACCTTCGTCTCGATGAGACGGTTCCAATGATGGTGACGGTGATGCAAAATTCAAAGTTATAAGATGGGAATTCTAATTTAAGTGCAATACACTTAAATTAAATTTCCCGTGTATTGGCTTTGAATTTTGCGACACCGTCACCATCATCGGAACCGTCTCATCGAGACGAAGGTTTTAGTCAAACTTTAAATAATTTTTTCGATGATTTTTTGTGGAAAAATTGCAAAAAACTGGAAAATGGAGAAATTCGCACAAACGACCAAAGTTTAGGGGGCACTGCCGCTAAAACTAAAGTTCTGACCCTGTGCGGTAAATGACCCCATAGTTTGGGGGGTTTGATAGAATTATCCCTTTTTCTTTCACTCCAAACTTTAAAACTATTAGTCGGTATGTTTTGTCAAGTTTCATCAAAATCATAGTAAGAAAGACCACAAACAAAATATTCGGAGAGAAAAATAAAATTAATCAAAAGTCGTAAAAAATTCCATTTCCATTTTTTCCTTCCCAAGAAACATTAAAACCTTTAATAGGTGTGTTCCTTCTAATTTCATCAAAAATGGAGTAACGAAATACGATAAATAACTTTTTTTTAAACCCCAATCTTAAACCATAATAATCAAACTCCAAACCCCAATCACTACATGCATCCCCAAGATGGTTGGGAATTTGACTTTGAGGTGCATAGTGGAGGGGACTGCTTCAAAGGCATGTAGGGAATGCCTTCCGCATATGACATTGTAGGGTTCTCCTGGCGCATAGCTTATTTGGATGTGGAGGGTCTCCACCCATTGGTGAGGCTTTGTCCCCTAAGTCATGGGCGAGGATAGGACGCATTGGGCAAGAAGTTTTTCATCAGCGAAACCCGTGAGAGGGGTTTGTGAGGGCTTCGTCTAGGATATGGTAGGGGTGTTATGGGCCGGGGTCCCGCCGGGTCGGGATCCCGGCCCATGGGAATTCACCGGAACGGGAGCTGCGCGGCATCTCCCGTTCCATTCCGTCGGGAACACTGTTCCCGGTGGCCGGGATTCCCGGCCGGGACGGGAGGAATCCCGGGTCCTGGCCGGCAGTTTACAAGTGTTTGGGCTGGAAAATTCCAACCCTTTTTTTTATAAGTTTTGGTGGCGGTGTTTATGAAGTGGAGGGGGGGCGGCGGTGGTGATGAGGCGTGAGAGTGTGTGTATTGCGTGAGTGTGTGTGTGTGAAACTGTGTGTGTGTATGGTGAGAGAGAAAAACATTTTCTATTAATAACTGAAGGTTACAAATGCTAACTGACCTATATACTAGAATTGGAAACTAAAATAAAAGCTAACAGAATCGGGAAGTGTTGATAACTTAAGAGACTATTTACACATTTGCTCCCTGAATATATATATATATATATATATGTAAATATATATATGTAAATATTAACAGTGTATGGCAGACAGTAGGTGTGTGAAACAGTGTGTGTGGCAGACAGTAGGTGTGTGTGGGAGACTGTGTGTGCATGACTCGAGAAAAAAAAAAGAGTGATAGAAAGAAAGAGAGAGATAAGAAAAAAAATAACTAGGCATTACTACCTCCCGGGATCCCGCGGGAGGTAACGGGATCTGGTTCGGATCCCGTTACCTCTCGGCGGGAGTCAAACCGGGAGCAAATTATCGGTTTGACCGGGAGGTAATTGGTAGGGTTTTTTTCCGATCCCGGAAAAACCCTGCGGGTCGGGCGGGAATCAAAGATCCCGACCCGGCCCAAACACCCCTAGGATATTGTATAATGGGAACTTTATTGTAGCTTACAAAGAATAGAAGTAAGCAAATATTTATTACACCTTAATTCCTCGTGTTGCAAGTGCGCGAATCAAGTCATAATAAAATGAAAACTAGAATTACGAACCAACTATTATATCCCAAGGGAGTGGTGGATAAATGTACGAATCACTTAAATGCAAAATACTAATGGTTGTCACATTTATTTCCTCTTGTGTATGTAGGATGATTGTTATGCTATAAATGTAAAACACTAATCTAAAATACAATGAATGACTAAATATTATGCAAAAAAACAGTAAATATTGGAATGGTGGTTTCAATGCAGGAAAACAGTTCTAACTAATTAACTACAAATGAATTGCAAATAAATAGATTAATTATGCTAAGGCTACCTAACTAAATTAAACAAACTAGAACAAAACCTATGATTGATTGATTGGATTGTTAGGTTGTGATCAATAGATGGAAAGATAATTTAGAGATTAGGTCTCACAATGATTTAATTATAGTAGCTAATAGACAAACTACCTATATTTATTTATAGTGCTTGATGATAATTTGATGTTCGTGTGTCTAATGGATCCGTCACCAATAACATGAGTTATCCCAAGCATATAATCTGAGAGCCTCTAGTAACTTACTTCGTTAACAGATTCAACCCAATTGTCAGTTTTTTAGTTGAGATATCATATATGCAATCCAATCAACTAGTGTGATTCGTGTTAACAAGAGGTACATAATCAAGATTGATTTAGTGTGATCTAGAGGATGCGCATCGGTGGTGCTAACATACCAAAGTCACAAATCACACACACACACACACACACATCTATCTATATATATACATAATATAACTTAACATATACACTCCGACGGTTCCATGTTAGTGCTTCTGATCATACAATGAGAGCAAGACTAGTCACACAACATAAATAACTACTCAATCTTGACACGCAAGGTCATCAAACACACATTAAACAAAGAAAATAAACAATTCATAAATTAGAGTTACTCCCCTACGTTAAACAATGAGTATGTTAGCTCCTCGTAGTAATTTAATTCAACAATCATTAAAGAATTAAATAACATAAACAATGTAAAGAGATATAGAAAAGCTTCTCGGATCCGGTGAAACTTTGTTGCTTGACTATCTTCTTGACTCCTCCTTGCTATCTTCTTCGCCATGAACTATTATCTCTCAAACAATGACTCAACTAAACTATAATAAAACTCTTACGATATTTTTCTCTTTGAAAGCAATCTAACAGGGTTTCTTATGCTGCTGTAAGCTTTTGTAAGTGTTCTTCGGCCCCATCAGTAACTTATGCCCTCTTTCTTTGAATGTTGGACGTCCTCTACTATATATGGGAAAGTCTTGACGCCCTAGTTTCTTGAACACCTACGTCGCGCCCTTGTGTCGCGCTACCCCAGGTGTGGCTCGCGTTGTGATCTCTCTCCAGTCGCGCTACGTTTGGTAATCCCCCTGGGATCTCTTGACGATCTTCTTCAATCGTGCTACCTTCGAAATTTGTTGTGTTCTAGCACTACTCATAGGGCTATGGATTCCGAAGGAGTGTGGTGGCTCCATGTCTCCAAAAACATCCATTTTAGCCTCTTTTAGCTTCGTTTTGCCTCGACTCTGTAAAATTTTAGAAAAAACACAAAATAATATTAAAACCAATAAATATGCATTAAGAATTGTACAAAAGCATAAGAAAATGACTACTATGTCTATAAATAAACCAAACTTAAACCTTTGATTGTCCTGGATCTAAATTAGAATTCATTATCAACATGTCAACATTTATAAGTTGGAGTTCTCAGAATGCAACCTATAGTCAAAACAAGAGATGAGATGGAATATATAAACATGGTCACGTCAAATTCAATAAAATCATTGTCATATCCATTTCATGTACGCTATTGTTCATGCATAAGAGTTGGTATCATGTTGTAAATTTACAAGATCATAGCCCTAAACATATAACACTTCACTTCTCATATTGCTATCAATTTACTAAGGTTTCTTATGTTGGGGATAATTTAGGACTTGTTTAGCCTGTAATGTTAGGCATGGTTATGGGCTACATTTGAAAAAGTCATATATGAGTTCTAAATATGTGTGTAGCAAACCACTCATGGGTTACTTTTTCCTCCGTTGTTCACGCCTTCATTGGCCTTATATTTTACGCTCTTTTTGGTATCTTTTCATTTGCGTTTTCATTTTTGCAAGAATCAAACCACCCTATACTTCATGAATTTTTGAGAAGCATCCCCAAACATAGAGTTTTTGCAACGAGTTATTTGTGCTCTCTATTATGTTCTTACTCCTTTAGCACTTTTCTTTTTCAATTTTTTTTTATTCTTTTTAGCTCATGCTTTTTTTCGAGCTTATACCTTATCCCACATTCAATCCACTACATCCATCTTTAGAAATTGGTAGGATAAAAAATTTCTTTCGGCTCAGGGTAGGTAAGTAGGCTTTATAAATAAAGGCTCATAAGAAAGTGCTTTAGAGGGGTCTGGTGGATATTCATTATTGCTGAAGGTTCTTGGGCTTGAAAGACTAAAACTCAAAAATATAGAAAATATGGTCTTTCTTATTTCCCCAACTCACATAAATCTCCAATTATCTCAAGCATTATTCAAGCAAATTGTTTAAGATTCATTATCACATGCTTCATTATTATTTTCTCATAAATCAACAACATTCTTTACACAATTATACACAACAAGAGATTTAAATATATATATATGAAGCCTAAACATGCTTTTGACAATATTACACATGATGTACCAAAAGTATTCACGTATTCTTTCATCTTAAATTTGTACTATAATATGCATATATCATCTTTGATCCTAACGTATTTGTGCTTTTCATGCCTTAAATTGGATTCTAATGACTAAAGCCTAAAAAACCTAGACTCTAAAAACAGACTCTAAGATAAATATATAACATATATTAGACAACAAAAAGCGTAGATAACCCCCAACTCAATATCATAGGATGACCCCATTGTATAAACATAGACAAAATTAAAGCATAGATGAGAGGACTCTCATGATCGAGTTGAAAGGAGATTGGATTGGGGGTGGTAGTGCTTTCTTCATTTGTCACAATCTTCTCGACATGTCGCAACTCCCGCCAAAGGTGGGCGTTCTTAATCTAGAATTGATACTAGATTTCTTCCAATTGGTGCACTAACTCAGCATTCTCTTGCTCCAATCGTTCTTTCACCTCTTGCAGTTGTTCATGAAACGTCTTTTGTTTCTTGTGCGTCGGTGACAAGGTTTCTTAAGTTGACTTAATTGCTGATGGAGCATTAGTGTAGAACGTAGTATTTATCACTTGTCTCGCAATGTGATTGATGGGATATGTATTTTGGTGATGAATATCTGTATCAAGCTCGGGACAACCTCTTTTGTTACAAAATGCAGTGATAAGTGTTCCAAAATACAATAAGTGTTGTGGACTATCAACAGTGTGATCTCCAATAGCCTTCACAATGATTTCTCCAACATTAGGAGTATCTCTTCGCTTAATGCACATCATAATTTTTTCTTGATCCCATGAAACTCTTCCTAAATTGACAGGTGGTAGAATCCTAGAATTCACGAATAAATAAAGCTCTTTGAAACATGCTTCAAGTAATCCATAATCAGACTCAAGCACACCTTGTTGGTTGAATTGAAATGATATCTTGCTAGCGGTTAGCTATTCTGATGCGGCTTCTTATGACATCTTTCTGTAGGTGTACCACATCTCCAGGGATTTCTTTTTCAACTCGTAATGTTCATTGATTCCTTGTGCAGTAAAATTGACTTCATGAAGTCGAAAAATGGTTGACGATTCCTTTCGATCAAAGTGAGCATAAAACTCACATACGAGGTTGCCATTAGCTATCCGCAATTTCAATGCTTCTTGGTCCATGTTAATTTTCTTCATGTTTAACCCCGGAACTGCAAGTGCTTGCTCGTCCATGAAATCACTGTTCAACAACTGGATGTACTTCTCATAGCATCTTCCTGATGTAAATTTTGCAAAGTCATAGCTCGGTTGTGTGCCATGCTAAGTTTGTTCATTATTCTCGTCTTACCTGTCTTTGAATCAATTGTAAAGTAACTTCCAGATGGCATATTCATCTTACAAAGAAAAAAAAGAAAAAACAATTCTAAAGATATTAGAGAAATAAAGAAGAATTAGTCTTATGAATTCTAAGAGATGTTAGAATTATAAAAGTAACTAAAGTTATATATAGACAAGTTCTTAAAAATAATTTTGCAATTTTTATTAAGTTACACAACTCTCCATAACAATTGTAATCACAATAGAAATAGATCATTTACCAATGGAATTTAATCATAAGAGAAGTATAAGTATAGTAGGAAAGGTAAAGATAAAGATTGCTCAACCAAATTTTGTAGATTCTGATTTATGTATGTCTCTTGCCATTCGAACTGAGAAACGTGTACATTAAGAAAATTAAGGGACGCAATGGTGATGTCACATTGTTGGTCGTGCATGTAGTGGCGCAATGACATCCCACAATGGTTTGAATCACGTTACTTGCTGGAATTGTGGCGCGACGAAATTCAGTGGTTCTGGTTGCGCTGCATACTATAATAGTGGTGCAACATGAACATTAGTGGTGCGAGTTGTGCCAATCTACGAGAACTTTGCTCTTCGTTCTCTGATCCATGTTGTCTTTAATTTTGTCAAATATCGTCTTGTCCTTTTACTGTTCGTCTCTCCACTTACAGTTTCTTTTACTTTCTTCCCTTTTCCTATCTCAATGGTTAGCTCAAATACATATTGAAAACTTTATGCTATATATGACATAAAATAGAAATAATCTAAAAATGAAGTAAATGCAACACTCGATAAAGAAAAACTTGCTATTGTGGGTTGCCTCCCACACAATGCTTAGTTTATTATCGATTAACTCGACAGTTTTGGTGAAGAATTAGGGGTCCTTAGGTGCACCTTTTACACCATGGTCTTTCTCCTCTTTAGCATCTTTCTTAATTTTTTCCTTAGTAGGAATTTTAAACTTTAGTTGAAAGGGGACTGTCTTCAAAACGTGCTAGCGTGTCTAGCAAAATTTGACATCTTACTTGTGCCATTCCCACAAAGTCGCCCTTTGCCTTTGTGTCCAAAATGTTCTTACTACTCGGAGTTACGCAGCAATAGAGTGTGATCATATGCCAAGAATTTGTAAATGTGTTGGGAGGGCATAATTTAGAAATCATTTTATATCATCGTCATGCTAAAGCTATGAATTCTCCCTCCAATTCTTTGAGTTTTAATAGAACCCTCCTCCCCTAAGCACGTGAAACCTATGCGCGTTCTCGTTTAATGTACACCAATATATCCATCATGATATTATGCTTCCACTTTATTTTCTCCATACAAAGCTCCATTCATGAGTGTATGAATTTTGTCTGATGGCATTTTCAAGTAACTTTCAATAGTAATTGAATCTATGAACATTTTGTTCTCAAATTCAAGCCCATAATAGGAACTATTCAATAGTGCCTCCTTTCCAAGGTTACATTGTGGAAAAGCCATGATCCTCTTCTAGTATCTTTCCCACCAGTCTACAATTTCTTCTCCATCATATTTTTTGAGACTGAGCATTTCCTCATGCCGCCTATTCTTTCCTTCAGTTGTCATGAATTGGCAACATAAATTTTCTTTCAAGCAGTCCCATTAGTATGACCTTTTGTGGGAGATTCCATCAAACCAAGATCTCGCAGCCCCTTTGAGTGAAACGGGGAACCAACACGTAACTATGTCGTTGTCATTCAACCCAAACTTGTTGCATGTTTGGGTCAGTACTACTACGTGTGGATCATGATCTTTCTCCAAGTCTACGCTGACTTGCTTTTCCTCAATTAATCTGAAGATTTCCAGACTGTATGATCTTTCATAGATTCTTGTATGATCTTTTGTAGATTCTTGTCCCCTTCCGTTCTTACGTCGGCCATCTCGGGCGTAGACCAGTCTCCAAGTCCTTTGATAGGTAGATTGTCACCAAAATGAGTGTTCAATCTCCCCTCATTTTCGATGGTTACAAGTATAGGTGAATGTTTATCAAATGACTCCATGTGTGCTCCTCAACTGCAAACAACAAAACTTGATGATTCAAACAAAACAATATTGTTACTCCCGAACAACGGCGCCAAAAACAAGATGAGAACCTTAGTGTAGCTTAGAAAGAATAGAAGTAAACAAATAATCGTAAAATTTAAATTCTTCTTGTAACAAGTGCACGAATCAAGTAATAAGAAAATATAAATTATGATTATGAACCAAATATCGTATCACGAGGAAGTGATGAATTAATTTATAAATTACTTAAATACAAAACACTAATGGTTGTCACATTTATTTTCTCTTGTGTATGAAGGATGATTATTATGCTATGAATGTTATGAATGCAGAAAGTGTCCAATACAGAATGCAATGAGTGTGTAACTATTTTGCAAATAAAACGGTAAATATTGGAATGGTGGTTTAAATGCAGAAAAACAGTTATAACTAATTAACTACGAATAAACTGCAAATAAAGAGATTAATTATGCTAAGACTAAACTAACTAAACTAAACTAACTGAAACACAATTTAAGATTGATTGAATGGATTGCTAGGTTATGATCAATAAATGGAAAGATTTTTTAGAGGCTGGGTTTCACAATGACTTAACCATAGTAGTTCATAGACAAATTACCTATAATTATTTACAGTGCTTGATGAGAACTTGATGTTCTTGTGTCTAATGGATTCATGACCTATAGCATGAGTTATCCCAACCATAGAATCCAAGAGTCTATAATAACCTACTATGTTAACGTGTTTAACCCAATGGTCAGTTGTTTTAGTTGAGATATCAAATCCACAATCCATATAAATCGTTTGAGTCATGTTAACAAGCGTACATAATCAAGATTGATATAGTGTGATCTAGAGGTTGCGCACCAGTTACGTTAAAAAACCAATGTGTATATATATATATATATATATATATATATATATACACATTAAACAAAGCAAATAAATATTATTAAAAAACAAAAAAGCAAATAAATATTTCATAAATTATAGTTACTCCCCTACTTTTTTTTTTTTTTTGATAAATTTACTCCCCTACTCTAAACAACGAGTACGTTAGCTCCTCATAATCATGAGTTCAACAAAGTAAAGAGATATAGTAAAGCTTGTCAGATCCGGTCGTACATGTTGCTTGACTATCTTCTTGACTCCTTCTCGGTATCTTCTTCTCCTTGAATTATTATCTCTCAAACAGTGATTCAACTTAACTAGAACATAAATCTTATGGTATTTCTCTCTTTGAAAGCAATTTAATAGGGTTCCTTATGGTTCTGTAAGCTTTTGTAAGTGTTCTTCACCCCTCTTAGTAACCTATGTCATCCTTCTTTAAGTGTTGGACATCCCCTCCTACATATAGAAAAGACTATTCAACCCTTGAGACGCGCGACCAGCCACGTCGCGCTCCTGTGTCACGCTACCTCCGGGGTGGCTCGCACTGCGATCTTTCTCCCGTCGCGCTTCGTTTGGTAATTCACCTACAGTCTTCTGATGCTCTTCTTCAATCACGCTACCTTCGATTTTTACAACGCTTAGTGTTACTCGTAGCGCTATGGATCCCGAAGTAGTGTCGTGACTCCATGTCACAAAAAACATCCATTTTAGCCTCTTTTAGCTTCGTTTTGCCTTGACTCTTTAAAATCTTAGCAAAACACGAATCAATACTAAAACCAATAAATAAGCAATAGAATTGTACAAAAGCATAAAAAAATGAGTATCAACATATTTATAAATAAACACCCATGAAGGTAAATCCCAAGGAAAATGAGCGTCGAGCGGTACATGACGTTTTAGGCGCTACTTGTATCCACGAGGACGCTTGGCACGTTCACTTTTCCAGCAAAGGCCTGGATCAAGATCGAGTTTTCGATAGGATATACGACCCCCATCATGTCATCGACATCATGTCATTTGAGTCATATTAACAAAACGTACATAATCAAGATTGATATAGTGTGATCTAGAGGTTGTGCATCAATTGCGTTATCATATCAATGTATATATATATATATATATATACACACATCAAACAAAGCAGATAAATATTATTCAAAAAAATAAACAAAGCAAATAAGTATTTCATAAATTAGAGTTACTCCCCTACTCTAAACAACGAGTAAGTTAGCTCTTCATAGTCATTAGTTCAACAAAGTAAAGAGATATAGTAAAGCTTGTCGAATCCAGTCGTACATGTTGCTTGACTATCTTCTTAACTCCTTGGTATCTTCTTCTCTTTGAACTATTATCTCTCAAACAATGACTCAACTTAACTAGAACAATAATCTTATGGTGTTTCTCTATTTGAAAGTAATTTAACAGGGTTCCTTATGCTACTGTAAGCTTTTGTAAGTGTTATTCACCCCCCCTTAGTAACCTATGGCATCCATATTTAAGGGTTGGACGTCCTCTCCTACATATAGAAAAGACTATTCAACCCTTGAGATGCACGACCAGCCATGTCGCGCTACCCCCGGGGCGGCTCGTGCTGTGATCTTTCTCCCGCCGCGCTTTGTTTGGTAATTCCCCTACAGTCTCCTGAGGCTCTTCTTCAATCGTGCTACCTTCAATTTTTACAGCGCTTAGTGTTATTCGGAGCGCTATGGGTCCCGAAGTAGTGTCGTGACTCCATGTCTCAAAAACATCCATTTTACCCTCTTTTAGCTTCGTTTTGCCTTGACTCTTTAAAATCTTAGCAAAACACGAATCAATACTAAAACTAATAAATATGCAATAGAATTGTACAAAAGCATAATAAAGTGAGTATCAACATATTGATAAATAAACACCTATCAAGGTAAATCCCAAGGAAAATGAGCGTCGAGCGGTACATGACGTTCTAGGCGCTATTTGTATCCACGAGTACGTTGGGCACGTTCACTTTTCCAGCAAGGGCCTAGATCACAATCGGGTATTCGATAGCATATACGTCCCTCATCATGTCATCGGCACCTAAGTTGTTCGTCCGACTTGACCTCTCTGTGACGTTAGATCGTATGGATTTTTCTGCTATTTGTGTTTTGCTCTTATTTTGGTCTATTTGGACCTGAACAAATATCCCTTCTTCTATCATCGTTCCTGCCTCTTAGGTGATTTCTTCTGAATTGTTACTTACTTAATTTTCTTGATGGTGTTCCAACAGACGGCGCCAAAATGATAACACAAAATTAATGGGATTAGGCAATTCCCTAATTATCTGAAAGATTTAGTTTGAAACACAATTCCCGTTATTTGTAGAGCGAAAGTGTATGAATATGAGAGCTTATACGAAGGAGGAGTTTTTGAATATGGAGAACTTATAAGTATGTAAATAGAGATAACTCTCGTAAATAAAGAGGAATATAATCCTTTTAGGTGAATATAGAGTACAAGTATGTGATCTCAGTCTCAGTTGGTTTACAATGTTGATCTACCTTTTTAATTATAAGTTCTCGGTTGTGCAAGCGGGAATTATCATCTGTCCCTCATGAATGGTGAGGATGGACGTCTATTATACCACTTTGTGGTAAATGGATTTCTAATATGTGCCGCCTGTGAGTTAAAGTAAGTCATGTTCTTACAACACCTGACACTCCTTTTATGATATGCGTGACCCTCGCTTCACATGCAGAGTGTCAATGGCTCTTCGTCTGGTCCGAGCGATCTTTATTCTGGCTTTCAGGTTGTGGCCGGTATCTTTTACGAAGGCCTGTAGGGTGAGAATTTCTTTTCGGGGGTAGTCTGGTCTTTTTTGGTATGGTGTATATATGCATTATCAGTATCTTAAAATAACTTATATCGATCTGATATTCAACAAATTTATGGTTTAATATGTAATATAAAATAAAACTAGATTAAAGTTATTTAATTTCAAGTTTCATGAATTAAAAAATGTTTTTTATCTTTTTGTAAATTATTCTTGTTAACCCTATTTTCCTTCACGATGTTATAAAAATATCACGAAGATCTACCCAAGTATCGGAAGCCTTAGATGTCGCGATCGATACCGGTAAAACGTTACCCTACTAATATTCTTGGATCACGATAGCTTGATTACAGGGTACAGCTCCCACGCGAGGTATTAGAGGTTTTAGATAACCTTACGGATACCTCATAGAGATACGATGCCCTTGCCATCACCTTATCAAGATACGATACGCATCAGTACCCCTGGAGCCATGATAGGACTTCGCATCCCCCAAGGAAAGAGACAAACGTCGGCTTCCCCTCTCAAAAGGGTAACAAAATTCAATTCAATGGCGTTCGCATTTTGGTATTTATCAGCATCCCCAAAGACAGCTGTCGGACATGAAACGAGGCTCTTATAATCTACAAATGACATTTTGTATCAGAATTCAATGGCGTCCGCATTCTAGCATGTATCAGCAACCCCAAAGATAGCTGTTACACGCGAAACGAAACTACCCAACACCTATAACCCACATGCGACACTTATCAAAAAATGTCCATGCGGAATGGCCACTTGTATGCTATCCTACTCTTATATAAACAGAAAGAAATAACGAATAAAGGGGATACACTTTGAAAATCATACAAAAAATATATATTGTTGTTCTTTGCAATCGTTAACAAAATAGCGTCGTCTATGGGAAAGCCATAAGATACTGCCTTTAAGTGTGTTCGAAGAATTCCTTTTATCACAACTATGGACAACCCTGTAACCAATCGAAGTCTTTGGGACCACCAAGAACATATGGACGAAACCACGTTTCCACATGTGAATTTGCATGTGGGAATTAAAAAAGTTATTATGACCGTCCGATCCGGATAACCCGATCCACTCGGGTTGGCCAGGTCAGAATTTTAAATAAATAAAAATTAAAAAATTGAAACCAACGTTTCCACATGTGAATTTGCATGTGGGAATTAAAAAAGTTATTATTTGGGCCGGCAAGTGTTCCCACGTGATATTTTTCGACTCATACTTCTTTCTAAGGACCAAAATCGTAATGAAATACACAATAAAGGACCCAAATAAAATAAGGACACAACAAAGGACTAGTTTCAATTTTTTCCCTACGAAAGAGCAAGGACTTCTTATCCTCGGGACCATCAACTACCTTCCGCACCAATAGGATTAGACTATTCCTTGTGGGGATATGGTCAACAGCTTGCGCAGGGAAAATGGGGATATTAAGAAAAATATAACAATAGGAGAAGAACATATGTACCACGGATCTCCCTTCGTCCCAGAAATTGCCCAAGCCTTGATCCCCTCGGGGATGCTTCCAAGCAACCTCCCATGTATAACGGGTGATAAGGACGGGAGTGATCCGCAAGATCACATCCATCAATACATAGCAACTATGGATCTGGCATCAGCGCTAGATTTTTCCCTTTGTCAAGTGTTCCAAACCACCCTAGCGGTCAGAGCACATGCCTAGTTCTCCCAGCTACACCCTGGTACGATATCCCATTTCGATCAGTTGGCATGCTTATTTGTACAACAACTTTTTTGCAACTGGAGATACCCTAAATCCACTAGCCATCTATTTACCATCAAACAAAGGAAAGACGAGTCCTTGAGGGATTACATAAAGCCCTTCTTAAATGAAGCCTTAGATGTCTCGAACGTTAATCCTTCGATAGTACCGGATATTTTAACTCAGGGGCTCAGAACGGGGGATTTCTTCCAATACCTTATGGGTAACCAGATCAAGGATATGAACAAGCTCATACAAAAGGCAGAGACATACATCATTATGGAAGAAGCGGAGAACTCAAAGATCCGAACAAATAGTAATGATCACGAGCAAGAGAATAAATTTGAAGATAAGGCGAAGGAAGAAAAACCGCCTCCCCAATAAAGGGATGATGGAAATGTGGTAAAACGGCATATATGACCCGCACTATTATTCCCTCTAACGATCACCCCCGCAGAGGTGTTGAACATAATGTGAGGAAGCAACGACTTGCAATGGACATTCCCATTAAAAAGCCTTATCATAAGAAGAATACAAGTAAGTTCTGTAAGTACCATAAAGCGTATGTGCATATTATCGATGCATGTACTACTTTAAGGAACGAGATACACCGGCTATTAAACGCTAGCTACTTGGGAAACTATTTGAAAGAAAACAACCAAGAGGCTCCCAAGTCCAATGTTTGGAAAATAACTCGATCAGAGGGACTGATGGAGGAAGGCGGCCCTAGTACTAAGTATCGATAGGAAACTTCCCACCAAGGCTTATCCCTACCCCCGAAATAGTATGAAGACAACTTCGCCTCGGGTAGGACGATAAATATGATTGAATGAGGGGTCATCTCTGTAATACCCCCAGGGAAGGAGAAGAAATATCTGAAAGAGGCTCGATGTACCGAATAGGGACCACCGATCTGTTCAATATAACGGGAAAAGTTACCCATCATCACTTTCGAGCGAGACGATTTAAAAGGCATAGTATATCCCCATGACGATTCGTTGGTGATAGAGGCCACCATTTTTAATATCGAGATTCAACATATTCTAATCGATACAAGGAGTTCCGTGGACATCATTTTTCTACCCACATACTGGGCGATGGGATTGAAAAAAGAGCGCCTGGAATCGGCCGAAGTTCTTTTAGTAGGCTTCTTAGAAGAATCTGGTTGCATGTTGGGAACTATAACTTTGCCTATGTCATGGGGAGAGGGTGCCATATGGCAAACCAAGCATACCAAGTTTTGGATAGTAGAAGCAAAGTCTCGAACCTACAATGCTATATGCGGGCGACTCCACGGACACTGATATTTGAGGCGATCCCCTTTACACTTCACCTCAAGGTAAAGTTCCCTACTCAATCGGGGATATGAGAACTTAGGGGTAGCCCAGCCAAGTCTAGGGAATGCTGGATGAACATGATCCCATCGAAGAACGACGAGGACACTATTATACCTGCTAAAAACGCATGTTGGAGGATAAATTAAAAGTGCAGCCCGTCGAGGAATTAAAAATGATAGAAATCGTAGAAGGGGATTCCGAAACAATGGTCAAGATAGGCACCTGGATGGACCTCGGAACAAAACATAAAGTTACTCCCGTTCTAAAAGAGTTCCCCCGCCTCTTCTCCTGGAAAGGAGAGCCCCTGGGTAAACACATCGATCAGGTTTGGAAGCACTTCTTGAATGTCAAGATAGGGGCCAAACCGGTTCAACAAAAGAAGAGAAACATGGGACCATAAAGGAACAAGATCATACGATCGTAGATATAATGGCTGTTCAGTCTACGGTAGATTAAGGAAGTTAGATATGCCGAGTGGTTGGCTAACGTAGTCCTCATCCCTAAAACATGGGGGTGGTAGATGTACGTCAACTTCACTAATTTAAACGAAGCTTGCCCGAAAGATTGCTATCCTCTACCCAGTATAGACCAACTTGTCGACTCCACGGTGGGATGTGCACTATTATCTACGATGGACGGGGACAAGGAATATAATCAAATTTGTATGGTAGTAATAGATCAAGATAAGACCAGCTTCATCACCGATGTAGGCACCTTCTGCTACATGGTAATGCCTTTTGGTCTGAAGAACGCGGGAAGCACCTACCAGCGCTTGGTGAACCTTATGTTTGCAGGATTGATTGGAAAATCGATTGAGGTGTATGTGGACAACATGATCGTTAAAAGTCCATGGGCGGAGGACCATCTGGGAGATCTGCACAAGGCACTATGGATTATGGACAGGTTCGAAATGAAAGTCATCCCCGAAAGTGCTCCTTCAGAATCAAAAGGGGGGAATTTATAGTGTTCATGGTGACGGAGAAGAGAATAGAGGTAAACCCCAAAAAAGCTAAAGCCATCGTAGAAATTCCTACCCCCAAAACTATCAAGAAGATTCAGAAGTTGGCTAGGAGGATGGCGTCCTTAAGCAGGTTCATTTCTAAATCAGTCAAAGGAGGGCTCCCCTTCTTTAAGATATTGATAAATATAAAGGACTTCCATTGGACCGAACAATGCGAAGAAGCCCTCACTAAGCTAAAAAGTTACTTGGTGTGCCCTCCACTACTGGTAAAACCCATACCGCAGGATAAATTATTCGTATACTTGGCAGTGGGGGAGGTAGCCATGAGTGCGGTATTAGTCAAACACAACAGAGAGCATTGCCGCGTATACTACATTAGCAAAACGTTACAAGGGCAGAAGGCAGATATACCCTGACTGAAAAGCTGGTGTTAGCCCTGATCACTACCGCCCGCCAGTTGCGACCTTACTTTCACTCCCACCCCATCACGATATTGACTAATCATCCCCTACGTACCATCGTTAATAAGCTCGAAACCTCGGGATAACTGGTGAAATGGGCATTAGAACTCACGGAGTATGATATCTCATATGCCCCCAGACCCTATATTAAAGATCAGGTGTTAGCTGACTTTGTCATGGAGATGACAAGCATGGAAGTGGACCAGAAGCCACCCCTATGGCATGTTTTCGTAGACGGATATGCGTCAACAATGCATGGAGGAACGGGGATAGTATTGACCAACAGTGAAGTAGAACACGAGATACTCTACTTTGTTGTCGGACTCGACTATCCCGTGTCCAATAACGAAGTTGAATACGAAGTCCTTTTGATCGGGATGAGGCTAGCGCAAGAGGGAGGCAATCAGAAATTGATACTTTATAGTGACTCGCAACTGATCGTGCAGCAAGTCAATGGTATCTATAAAGACAAAGAAGAAAGGATGCGAGACTATCTCCAAATTGTAAATCGAAGGCGAGATTGGTTTGAAAAATCTGAGATAATCCAAATTCCCAACTCTAATAACCAAGAAGCGGATGCCTTATCCAAGATAGCCACCCAAGCAACTATGATACACACGCGTCGCATTATCCTTCTACAGGCATCGAGATCGGAGAAGTTCGAAGCGGAGAAGGTGAATACAATAGTGAATTCAACTGAAGAGGAATCGATGGCTAAAATTATGACATACCTGAGGCACCCGGAAGAATATTCTGCGAGCAAAATCTAACAACGGCCGATGGCGCGGAAAATGGCCCGCTACTTTTTATGCAATGACATCCTATTTCGTCGATCTTACTCCAACCCCATGTGAGATGCCTCAACAAGGGGGACGCTGAACAAGTCATTAGAGAGATTCATGAGGGCACTTGCGGGAGCCACAGTGGGGGAGAAAGCATGGAGAGATGCATAATTTGACAGGGCTATTACTAGCCTACAATGACCCAAGAATGCAAAAAGCATGCCAAACGGTGCAAGTCGTGGCATGCCTATGCCCCACGAATCCATCAACATGCGACGCCATGGATATCTGGCCCAAACCCCTGCCCCTTTGCAAAATGGGGAATCGACATCGTGGGATCCCTAATCCCCGATGCAGGCTAGAAGAAGTTCTTTCTATTAGCCGTTGATTATTTCACCAAGTGGGTAGAGGCCGAACCCTTGGCCAAGATTACTACCGGAGCAGTTATTAACTTCCTAAGGGGATATATAATATGTCGTATCGGTATCCCCCAATACCTTGTTAGTGACAATGGGCTCCGATTCACAAGTCGAGAACTAGAAGACTAGTGCGACCAATGGGAAATAAAGCACCGCTTCACCTCTGTGGGGTATCCCCAAGCTAATGGCCAAGTAGAAAGAACTAACCATACTTTGCTAAAAAGTTTGAAGGCAAGATTGGATAGGCATAAATCTGAATGGGTGGAAGAAGTACCTGGCATCTGGTGGGCCTATAGGACCACTTAATAGACAACCACATGAGAAACCTCTTACACTCTAACCACAATAGTAGCGAATCAGTGATACCCCCCCCCCCCCCTCCCCCCGAGGTTGTAGTAAAAAGTTTGCGAATTAGAGAGTATGAGGAAGTGAGCAACAACTCTAATCTAGCCTTAGCCTTAGACCTACTGGAAGAACAAAGAGCTCGAGTAGCTATCCAAATGGAGCAATACAAAGCATGCATAGCACGATACTACAACGCCAAGGTGCGAACCTAAACTTTCCAAGTGGGAGATCTGGTATTTAAAAGAGTAGAAGCTTCTAAGAATATCGAAAAGCTCCAACCTAAATGAGAAGGACCCTTTAAGATCTCTAATATTATCGAGGGCGCCACCTATCAGCTAGAAAATCTTGAATGGGATATATTCCGTAACACTTGGAATGCATATAACCTAATAAAATACTACGCTTAACGTAAAGAAGCCATGTAAAAACTTACATCATTGTACATAAATAAAGAAACTATTTACAGTAGGTGGATCTTACAGGGTAATATGGTTGATAAACAAAAAATTATGGCCCCGAAGAGGACCATTAGCAACCCTATCCTACGATACCATCTATCTATAAACAAAAAGTCAATCGTAGGGAACCCTTAGATTCACCTTTACACGTACCTATGTTCAAAAGTAACTCATCAAAAAAAGAGAAAGAGAGAAACACCGTCCTAAGGGATCTAAAGATCCACCGCCAGACACTTCCCCTTCCGAATCAAACGACAACGCTGCTCCAGAGTCAGATCCCTCGAATCAGTTACGTCTATGGAAGGTGCGACAAAATCCTCGTAGGTACGGATGACTTCAGTAGGGGAAGCCGAAGGTGTATCAGGAAACACCTATATAATATTCAAATCAGGAATGGCCATAGTAGCGAGAAAATCAGGCAAAGACCATACGGCCTCTTGACAAAGTCTATACCCAATACGAACCATATCGTGGAACTCCCCTCGGAGAGATTCTTGAAGAAGAGGGGAAGTAGATATGTCCATTACAGAGCTACTTCGTGCGTCCTCAGCCATCCTCCGATGGGCAGTGTCCTTTTCTTCCGAACCCTTAGAAAACAATTCCTCTAAAACATGGATCTGATTTCGGAGGTCTCCGATCCTCTCCTCTAAACATACTACTCAGGCTCGTTCCAGCACAAGGCGGCGCTCCAAGTCCCTTGACTTCTCCAACTCATCTTTCAAGGATTTGTCATGGATGTTCTTCACGACCCTACGATTAGCTTCTAGCTCTTCTATTTTCTTTTGAGCAATAAGGAGATCTTTCTCCAAATAGTCCCTATGGCCATATATCAACTCCAATGCACACGAAATTTGATCTCTCCTAGAACCCACAACATTTATAACCATAAACAACTGCATAAGGGGAAGAATAATTAAGACACGAATACGTGTAACGGATAAAGAGAAACTTGAAATAAACCCATACCTCGCAAAGGTTCTTGCAAACCAGATCTTGTAAGGAGGACAACGAAAAGGTGTTCAGTAAAGCAGAATCTAACCTATTCAGTAAACCGCTCAAAAAGTACGACAAAAGTTCACGTCAGGGGCTATCTGCGGGAAAGCATCAACCTCTGATGGAGCCTCCTCATGATCACTTCCCCTAATACGGACTTCTTGACCATAAAGGGATGGCGGACGTTCCTCAACCACATTTACAATGTTCCGACCAGAGGGGGGAGTTAAAAGGCTCGCGGAGACAACACCCTCCCCGAAGGTCGGAGGACCTAAGCCCAGAGAAGAAGCCCGGATGGGAACAACAACCGAAGGCGATACTCTGGGAAACCTTCTGAGGAATCCTGCACCTTAACGAGGAAAGTCTCAGCAACATGAAAAGAAGGTTCCCTGTATAACATCAAGGGGGATTCTAGGACAACACGTCTTGGGACCAACTGAAAACCCAAAATCGATGATCCTTCCCCATCTCCATTACTAGGACCGCCATCGGACGTGCCATTGAGAATCTTTCAGTCAAATGCCCGCACGGCGAAAATGTCCATCTCGGACCCTAGAATTAGTGAAGAACGCGTAGTAAATCAGGCGACAGGGAACATAATATATATAAAAAAATGAGCTCAAGGAAAAAAGAAGCTTACGAAAGAAGAAGTTAGCATGTAAAGGTTGAGAAGTAAAGTCTAAAACTCGTGCTCCCTCCTGTAAACCCGCCATCGTCAGGGTATCAAAAAGCTCCAGCAAGCCACATATATCGTAACTCCCCGAGAACAACCCAGTTTCACGTAAAACTGCCCCTTCCAGAACAGCCATTTTTGGGCTCGATACCACATATCCCAGCCCCCACCGAATGGGTACTTACCACGAAGAAGCGGACCTGCCCCTGGGCTTCAAGAAGAAAAAAAGTTTTTTTCCAATCGTTTGAAGGAGTAACGCGCCTAGTGATAGTCGTAAAAGAACGGCGATTATTTTGATACACCAAACTAAAGAAAGGGAGACCACTAAGACAAGGACGTCAAACGAAGACATCCCTACATGATAGGGGGTAAGAGGGAAATCCAAAAGCCCGCTACACAGGATATACCCTATTAACTAGCGGTAGGAGTTGGGCGTTAGTTGGCTATGGCAGATCTGCCAGTACCTGAAAAGGAATTGTAGAAAATGATGGAAAACAGACGGAGCCCACATGGGATTTGGTTCTAATAAACCGTCATATATCTCACAGGAGGATCATAAGCCCTTTGCTGAGAGCGAGGTAATACAATATCATACTTATCGAGGTTCAGGTGATACTCGATGAATAAAGCAGCAATAGAATCTAAAGATTTCATACTTACAGCAGATCCTACGCGGCCTACTCCAATCAAACCGCGAGGATTCACAATAATAGTGTTTAATACCGAAAATCGATCTATCAGAAGGTATGACTCCCTACCCAGGAATATCTCCCTTATATTACTCATCAACGAAGCATCGGTACAAAGCGGTGCCGATATAGAGGCCAGAGAGGAACTTTCGAATATGGCCGATAAGCGCCCTTCAACCCTCATTGAGCGTGGGGGAAAACTTCATCAAGACTACAACGCACAACGTGCACCGATGGAGACCTTCGGACAGGAAAAGAACTACCTTGCGAGCGAGAAGAACAATGAGGAATCATAATATATATACATATATATATATATATCTTATCACTATAATAACTTACCGCACTTATCAAAAGTGCGGTAAGTTATCATAGCGACGAGAAAAGAATAAGTACAAAGGGAGAAGAGTTCACTTTCTACAAAAGACTTTTTAAAAAGTTCTTTAGGCAAAATGGTATGTTTTGGATCTGGTGAAAAGGAATGTTCAGAGTTCAAAAGGATATATAGTAAGCCAAATCACCCCAATGGGCTCTGTGGCCAAGATAATGACTAAATGGGTTGTGCGGCAATTATGCCCAATTATCACACCACACGAAGAGACACGTGTCATCGGCTCTTAAAAAAAAGAATACTTCTCATCATCGGGCATGAGCTTCTTCAATAGAAGGCTTCACCATCTCACAAATATCCAACTGGCGTAGCTCTACCCCCAGCCACATCATCCCCTTCTTTCGAGCTGGCCCAACACACTCAAGGAAACCCAAGAGCAAATAACCCATCAGATATCTAAGGGTTTTTCGGGCAAAAGCAGCCTAGCATTGATTAAGGGTATCTTTCTGCGCATACTTCACTGCAACATCCAACTTCGCTTGCAGAGCTTCGGGGGTAATACCCCCCCCCCCCCCCCCCCCCCCCCCGATATTGGAGCCTTCGACAACTCCTCTGTAAAGGTATCCACTCGCAAGAGGGCCCGTTCCAAGTCCTTTTGCAACTCAGCCTCTCTCAGCACTCCCGTGGCTTTCTCCTTCCCCAAAAACCCGACCCTCTCCTTCAACACCAAACCCGAAGCCTCCAATTCTGATACATATGATCGAGGATGGGTAGGCTCGACATCAAACTCATGCATCGGATGAGTAGCCTTCTCATAAGGCGCATTATACTTGGTTAATTTCTTATAAAAAAAACCCTATGGTCTTCCTCCAACTTCTTGTATTTCTCCTCCGCTACGGTCGCATTCTCCCGCAATTTCCCAACCTCAAGTAAGACAACGGGAAGAACTTTAGGCGCCTAAAAATAAAATTAAGGAAACATAAATAAGGGACCTAAGGATATCTCAAAAAGATTGAAAGGAATAAAAATAACATGCCATTAAACCCATCCAGTTAATGCAAGCCTGAAGGAACTGCCACCCGTTGGCTTGCAGTGCGTTGGTGGAGGCAAAGAAGCGAAAGATAGTACCGATAGTTGCTTCTACTCCTTCCATAGTAGGCACGTTGCCCATATCGGGAAAACTGGAGGAGGAAGGCGCCCCAAAAGGAATCCCACCCGAAAGTGGAACCTAGGTCACGATGGGGGTATCTGGCACAATGGCGGGGATAGATCCTCGGGGAGGATGAAGCAAAGAATCTGCAAACACCGGGGTTATGGACATCAGTTCGTCCAACAACAAGGCATTCCCCGCCAATGAAGAACCTGAAGGCACACTTTCGAAGGCAGGCTGAAGGGAATCCCCGCCCAAGAGGAAGGACAGGTCAGAACTGGTGACCCTAGATATTCCCCCTCAAGCTCGCAAGATCTCTCCTCCTATGCATAACCAAAAAGCAGGTAAGAAAGTTGCCTTAAAATTCTTATCCGAAGAAAATTGATACTCAAATACTCACCCAGGTTGAAGGCATCATCCATTGGAGCCTTCTCCTTGTCCAGAACCATCAAAGGCTTTCCCTTGTCTACAAAAAAAGCGTATGCACTAAGTATGAAAGTCTACGTAAGCATTGTATAAGTACTTAAGACTAAGTTAAAAACTCACCAAGAACCGACAAGAAATGAGTAGCAGGCCCCAGAAGAATAGATGGGCCAGAAAGACCGGGCACTGTCAAAGATGACAAAAATGAAGGGAGGTCGGCCATCTCCAAAGAAGCTAAAGACTTATCCGTCGAAGAATTAATATACTCAGACGGGGTGATCGAAAGGGCGATAGCAAGAATAAGAGGCAAGGCAACCCCCTCTAATCCCACGTCTTCATCCCCCCTCCCACCCCTCTATAGTTAAAGCGATATGAGTGTTATCCATCGGAGCCACATCCGACTCGTCCTCTTCCGATAAACTCGAGGTGCCACTTGACGACCGAGATAGAGTAGTAGAGGTCGAAACTGCCGAGGAACGAGTCTACATTCGCTCAAGGGGAACCTCCGCGCCATCGTGAGCCTCAGCATCCACTGGAACTAGATTATCCTATGGGATCTCAATGCCTTCGCGAGAATCTGCGTCGCCATAAACTTCAGCGCCCTCAATCATGTAGGGCTTCAAGGTCCTCACTGCAGTAAAACACGGACAGTGAGAATTTGATAAATAACTAAGTGTAAAAAGATCCCGAATCGGTATCAAAAAGAATAGACGTGGTGATTTATCAGGAGACTTACCGAAAGAAACAACGCACTCCACCGGGATGGCCAAAGGCTTCTCTACCTTATCTAGAGGAGCAATGAATTTTAGCCCCGCGGTCTGATAGAGGCCTACATACGAAGTTGACTCCACAAGGGCCTTTACCACAAACACTGGCGAGAAGGTCATAGTATCGTCTAGAACTCACTCGGGAGACTTTGGCACCTTCCGGTAAGAGGCATATCACACTCCCTACGAGGGGCGGAACGTAGAATAATTTATTCTTCCAAGTACTATGCGAGCTGACATTACCCTCGGAGATAAAATCCTCGTTCACGCGATGCCCGAAAAAGTAGAAAAGAGCCCCTGTGGGGGATACCAGCAACTTGAAGATAGAAAAGAATCTCTTTACCATGCAATCTACCCCTTGATCAAATACCAGAAAACAAAGAGGGATAGGGCGGTAAAACTGTTCGGAGTAAGTTGACTTGGACATATATCGCAAGCCTTGAACACCTCGCAAAAGAAGGAGGAGAGGAGGAAAATTATCGTAACACCGCCTTCACATGCACATAGTATATCGTGAGGTGCTGCAGAGGAGGCGTAGTCCCCCTTTGATCGGCCCTGGGTATTACTACCTCCACATTATGGCCCGAAGCCCCAAAATCCGTGAATAACTTCTTCACTTCCTCATTCGTAGCAGTGCTAGCGGAGATATCCACCTTCTGAGTAATCTAAAGAACCCCACCTTTGTCTGCCGCCTTTTTGTACTTCTTCTTTTTTGGAGAAGCGCTTCCGCTACCACTCACCACCACCGCAGTTGTAGCACAGCACTTGCGAGTAGCAGGGACAGAAGCTCATGTCACCGCTGAAGGGTTAGAAACGGGCGATAAAAAAATGTGGCGCCTAAAACAGAGGCGGCAAAGACAAGGTCAGTAGGAGAAAGAGGCCATTAGCAAAGCTTGGAAGGGAAGAAATTGAAATCGCAAAAATGTATGCTGAATTTGCAGAGATAAAGGCGAAGTTTGCTCTGAGAATGGCAGCTCAAAAAGATTGCAAGTGAGGAGAGAAAATGGAAAAGGGGTATTTATAGACTTAGAAGTTAAGAGGAGGAGAAGGGTTTAATTACTCACGATCCCTCATTAATGAACCATTACCCCACTATACTAATGGGCGCGAAAGACAAAAAGTTCGGACCGTTATGCCACTGTTTCCACCACTATAGACGTGGTCTTAAATGCACCACGTCACACAAAAAAACATAATAATAAAAATAGAGGGTGACCCCGATATCCCCCAAACAAAATTCATCTTGCCTCCAAAAAACAAGGGCTACATGAATTAGGGGGCTAGTGTTAACCCTATTTTCCTTCGCGATGTTATAAAAATATCACGAAGACCTACCCCAGAATTGGAAGCCTTAAATGACGCGCCCGATACCCATAAAACAGTACCCTACTAAAACCCTCGGATCACGATAGACTTATTATAGGGTACAGCTCCCACGCAAGGTATCGGAGGTTTTAGATAACCTTACGAGTACCCATAGGGATACGATGCCCTTGCCATCATTTTATCAAGATACGGTATGCATCAGTAACCCCGGAGCCATGATAGGACGTCCCATCCCCCAAGGAAAGTGACAAACGTCGGCTTCCCCTCCCTAAAGGGTATCGAAATTCAATGGTATCCGCATTCTGGATGTATCAGCATCCCCGAACACAGATGTCGGACCTGGAACGAGGTTACTCAGCTCCTATAATCTACAAATGACATCAATGGCGGCCACATGCTGGCATGTATCAACATTCCCGAAGACAACTGTTAGACGCGAAACATAACTACCCAGCTCATATAAGCCACACGCGACACTTGTCAAAAAACTTCTATGCTGAATGACAACTTGTATGCTATCTTACTCTCATATAAAAGAAAGAAATAACAAATAAAGGGGACACACTTTGAAAATCATCCAAAAAGATATACTATTGTTTTTCAAATTCAGGCAAAGCGTTCCAACCCATCCCAAAAAAAAAAAAAACAGGGATAAATAAACAACCGTTAACAACTTCAATCCAAATATAAATAGGATCTTTTAATCTGCACATTAATTAAATATCGTTAATACTTGGAAATTCTTAAGTAAGCAGAATATTAACAAAATCAAACAAAAGAATTAAATAAAACACACACAGTCACAATGAAACTCACGCACGTACGTACGAAAACATGCACACACCATGACCAGAGAGACAAAGGCAAAATTACTAATATTTATAGAACTAATTATTATTTGTGTCCGGTAAGTTTCTCCTTTTAAAAAAATTTCTCAATAAGTTTCGAATTTTTAGAAATACCCTGTGACTATGCCATTTGTTGATTTTTTTTGCCCCGTATTCAATGTGAATGGAATTGTTTTTATTTTTGCCCTTTATGTTTTGTTTTTTAAATAAATCGGCCCAGTAACTAGGACAATCTCTATATTTTATGCCCTTTAAGTTAGACCTAATTATAAAATATGCCCAATAACTGAAAACTAATTTCATTCACATTGGACAACAATTTTGCAGCCAAACTATAACTGTTTTCGCAGCATAAAATGCTGACTTTACATTGAAATATTTTTAGAAATTTTATTCGCATTGGACACGGGGCAAAAAAATCAGCAAATGGCATAGTTACAAGACATTTCTAAAAGTTCGAAACTTATTGAACATTTTTTTCAAAAGAAGAAACTTACAAGACACAAATAATAATTTGTCCATAAATATACACTCAGCCTTGTCCCATGACAACAGTTTTTGTTGTTTACCATATTTGTCTGTTAAAAGATTCAATTTCTTCGTGAATCTATGTTGTTTTTTTTGTAGTTTGCTTTATTATTGTTTTTTTATGATCTAATGGTTGATGATATATAGCCAAATTGATATTAGTTGTACATCTATGAGACTCTCTCGCCAACTCCACACTAAATTTTCGCTGTATATTTTTTGGCTTCGGTGTAGTTTATAAATAAAGCGGTTGCTCTTTAGAAAAAAAAAAGTTTTGTTGCAATACTTTAGCAAAGAAAACCTACTGTAGAAGGTTTAAAAATGAAAAGAGGGCTATAGTAAGCTCTTTGTTGGCGAATCTGTCAGTTCAGTTCCTTCAAGTCCTAAGAATAAGATATATGTAGATACTTCCATCACGTGCCAGCTTCTAATTTTTCTCTTTGTTTCGCTGTCCCCCACGTGACGAACACGTTCTTTGTTTTCCATGAATCATGACACATGCGTTAACAATATTTTTTTTTTCTTTTTATTTTCCTTTCTCTTTATCTTTTTTCTTTAATTTTTTCTTTCTCGTTGGCTTTTGCTTTTTTTTTTCTCTTCAAACATGAAGCTGTTTTCTTCACATTTACATATTCTCCATACAGTTTCTTCCCTCTGGAGAGTTTGATCGGTCACTCGATTACCTTCTTTTGGAGTAGCTAAGCATGGCAAAAAGTAATATCAGGTCCAATTCATCTTGACTGTCCACCTCTCGCCGAAGGCCAATCATCCAAAGTAGAAAAGAAACGAAAATAGAAAATAAGACGAATCATGTTATTAATTTAATACATTATCATATCTATTTTGCAGATTTATGACGTGATAAATTAATCACACAACAGATTAATCTATTTGAATCTGTAACAATGTAGTCAACATTACGTTTTACTTCCTTTTTGCTTCTTTAGTGGTATCCCTCAAATAAATAAATTAATTTGATGAATCATAGGATAAATTACAGTTTACAACATAAAAAGAAATAAAAAAAGTTCAAATCACTAAAGAAACTTTCATAAGCCATAGATAAATTTTTATTTTGCTTACTAACTAGTACATATGCTTTGAATTTTCTTAGATGAGATGTTATGTTTTAGTAAAAGATAAGGATATATCGTGCAACTTATTTTTTTTCTTGCAAAAGTTGCTACTTTGAGCGAGAGAAAGGTCTGTATTGGCTTCAAGATTGAGAGAACTTTTAGCTTAAACCAAGTTTTGAAGGAATCAATTTTGTAACCACCCAAAATATATTTATTTAAGTAAAAAGTTGATTTAGCTTTGTTTAAAAATGACAAACACCATCTTATACTTATATTATTGTCTATGTACATGGGCAGTCAAACGTCATAAAAACAGCTATCACAACAAGACTGGGCAGTCAATAGGGACAGTCCAGTAGCGACTCAAATGCGGTCACTGATCTTCAGCGATTGCTGAAGGCAACAACGACCGCATTTGAGTCGCAAATTGTCCACGAGGACAACAGCGACTCGAATTGAGTCGATGTTGTCCTCATGGACTTGGGCCACACATTTTGGCCAAAATGTGAGCCAAAATTAGGGTCCCAATTGCCCTACTTTTGGCGGAAGAAATCAGCGAATTATCACCTTCTTCATAAATAAATATTTTTTTTATTCTTCATTCAGCGAATTATCACCTTCTTCACCCGATTCTCCAAATTCGACCTGACCCGTTAAATACCACCATCTACACTCGATTCTTCCAAATTCGACCCGACCCAACTGAAATCTTCATAATGAGCGACCGAAATTCGATTTTAGCAACCCAATTTCAGTCACCGACTCCAATTCTGGCGAATTCTCCGTGTGTTACCGTCGTCACCTTATCGTCGCGTCCTCACCGTCGTCGTCGCGTCAATTTCCGTCGATTCCGCCGCCGCCAGTGAAAGTTCTACCTCTTTTTTTGTTTTTTTATATAATTTTGAATTAGTGTTAATTATATTGTTAGATTGTTAGATTATTGAAGCATGTTAGATTTTTAGGTTAGATTAGTGAATGATTAATCAAAAAAATTAAATTTGTGAAGGATTTTAGTGTTAATTTGTAATATTATATTAATTAGTGTAGATTATATTAATTAGTGTATCATTAGTAGGTTAGTGTTAATTTGTAAGATTATTAATTTGTTAGATTGTTAATTTAAAGATTGATTAGTAGTTTAAAGTGAAAATTAGATTGTTAAATTAGATTAGATTAGTTTATAAGATTGTGAAAAATTAGATTGTTAAATTAGATTAGATTAGTTTATAATTTGATTGTGAAAATTAGATTGTTAAATTAGATTAGATTAGACTAGTTTATAATTAAATTGTGAAAAATAGATTGTTAAATTAGATTAGATTAGCTTATAATTATAATGAAAATTAGATTGTTAAATTAGATTAGAGTAGTTTCTAATTAGATTGTGAAAATTAGATTATTAAATTTTAATAAGTTAAATTATGAGATTATATAGATGTTGAATGTTAGATTAAATGTAATATTTTTTTTTAAATCTTGATTTGATATTTAAATGTGATATTTTTATTTTTACAGTATATACATATATTCGGCATGTCGTCACGTAAGACCACTAGCGGTACTGGAGGTCGAGGTCGAGGTCGTGGAGGTGGAGGTCGTAGTGGGGTATCGGGTACTGTTAGTGGTGGGCGAGTTAGTGGTAGTGGTAGTGTCGGCCGTGGAGGTGTTGGGGGTGGTAGTGTTGGCCGTGGAGGTGTTGGTGGTGGTAGTGTTGGCCGTGGAGGTGTTGGTGGTGGTAGTGGTAGTGGCGGTGTTATTGATAGTGGTTGTGGTAGTTGCCGTCCTATACGGATTGTCCTATCGGGTCGTCGTGCAGAGCCTAGCGATTCAGCCGAGTCATCCATCCCGCCACTAGGGTCAGGTGACGGATATACATCGAGGACACCAGCGTTGCAGCGGCAGTTATTTGTAGAGGATGAGGCGGCCGGTTCAGCTTCAGTTGGGACTCACGTGCCCCCATCAGCCCAGTTTGGCAGACTTCAGACTCAACCACCTGTAGACGACACCGGAGCTGGACCTAGCCAGGTAGAAGCAAACGAGTTGGCTATGACAGATTGGGCATGTTGTCGCTTACGACTTGCCAGACTCGACCCCCGAGGGGACCAAATATAGGGGTTACGACACTTAAACCTGGGCAGAAGAAACAGGTTATAGAATTAAAGCGGGGTTGTTTTTCTAAACCCCGAGGTCGTGATATCGCGAAGACGATCAGTACACTCATTCGACGGTTTATGAGTGACTTTTGGCCCTCCTACTTGAAGGTTCCTGAGGATGTACAGAAGGAGATGTACGCGAGATTTACGGTGAGTTTTTAATTTATTGTTTAATATTTTTTAATTTAGTGTATTAAATATAGTGTTTTTAAAATATTGTTTAATTTAGTTTATTAATTTAGTGTATTGATTTATTGTTTTATATTTATTTTTTGGGTAGAATATCTATGGGATCCGGCAGTCAGAGAGGAGAGATGTACACAGGGCATACCAGACGAAGGCAAGGGGACTTTACAAGCGTATGATGAACAAGACGAAGGAGCAGTACTTCAAGAACAAACACAAGGAGAAGTATCGGGGCAAGAAAAAGACGTCGTGGATGAGCGAAACTTTGGATAAGGCGGCAGCACACTGGGACACCGAAGATCATAAAAAGAAGTCCGCGAAGGGAAAAAAGGCTAGGCGAGGCGGTGTGGAAGACGGCGAGGCGCCCGCCACCTTTATGGTGGTTACATTGACTATGAGGAGATTCGGCGGTGACTGGTATGTTTTTTTTAAAATTAAATATTTTATTTGAGTTAAAATTTTAATGTTTAAGATTCTTGTTTTTTTTTTAGAAAATGATTGATTTGTTTACTTTAAGAATTTTAACATTTCAATTATAAAAATTTAACCAACTATTACTCTAAATTTGAAGGAGAGCAATCAGCCCAACCGCACGCACCCTATCAGACATGACGAGATTTACAAGGCACGTCATACGAGGAAGGTGTCAGGCACTGGCAGAGGTACATGCAGACCGTTGAGGCAGGAGTGGAAGTCTAAGGCGACCAGACTGATTTACGTAAGTATTTTAAAATTTAAAGTTCTAATTTACCACTTATGAATTCTAATTTAATTTTCAAATTATGTTTGAACTAATTTATCTTTTTAATTATCTTTGGAAATTCAACACAAGACATACAAGAAGGAATTGAGGAAGAAAAATCCGGACGCCGTAGAAGACAATGACTTGCCCGAATGGGACGACGATTCGTGGAAGGAGGCCATAGAGAGGATCAAGAAGGGGAAGGCGCAGGGTATACCGAGCTATGCAGATCCACAAGACTTCGACATTGAGTGCGGTAGGGAGCCAGACTACAAGCGTGAGTTGCTCAGGTACGTCCAGGAGGAGAACATAGAGTTGAGGACGACACAGGACCCGAGAGTCGACTCCATGTTGTCCTGGCTCCTGGCTTTTAGAGAGGACATGCAGACGGAGATAGGCCGACAAGTGCGGGAGCTTCCGACAGACTTGTTCATGGGGAACGCTATTAGGAGCGGAGGTGGATTTAGGGTTCCGAGGCCGATACGTCAGAGACCAGGTACTTCCACCGCCATGAAGTATGTCGAGGATTTTGATACTGATGAGTCGGGGAGTGGTGATGATCCCTATATGATGGTTGATGAGGCCGAGGACCTTAGTGTAGATGATGAGGGCGATGGTGTTGATGAGGGTGGTGAGGGTGTTGATGATGATCCACTGACGACCTTGGATGAGATGTACAATTTGGCGGAGAGTTCTGGTGATGAGGGGGTCGTGTATCCGCTTAGTGGTGATGAGGGGGGTCAGTGATCATGTGGCGGGTTTTTATTATTTCTTTTGAATTATGATATTCTGGTTTTTCGATTATTTCATTTTGACTATGGATTTTCCGACTATTTCGATTTCGTTTTGGTTATGGTTGTGTTGGTTATGATTGTGCTTTGATTATGGTTGTGTTGGTTATGGTTGTGTTGTTATGATTGTGTTCGTTTTTTGTTTTGGTTATAGTTGTGTTGGTTATGATTATGCTTTGGTTATGGTTGTGTTGGTTATGGTTATGTTGTTATGATTGTGTTCGTTTTTCATTTTGGTTATGGTTGTGTTGGTTATGATAGTGCTTTGGTTATGGTTGTGTTGGTATGATTGTGTTCGTTTTTCATTTTGGTTATGGATGTTTTGGTTATGGTTATGCTTTGGTTATGGTTGTGTTGGTTATCGTTGTGTTGTTATGATTGTGTTCATTTTTCGTTTTGGTTATGGTTGTGTTCGTTTTGAACTATATTTGTGATGGAACTAAGGTTGTTAATAGGGACCGCAATGCGGTCCCTATTGACACTAGCGTTGTGGTCCCTAAAGACATTAGCGTTGTCAATAGGGACCGTATTGCGGTCCTTAACGACATTAGTGTTGTCAATAAGGACCGCATTGCGGTCCCTATTGACATTAGCTTTCTCAATAGGGACCGCATTGCGGTCCCTAATGACATTAGCGTTGTCAATAGGAACCGCAATGCGGTCTCTATTGTCCATATTTGTGACCTAATTGCGCTCCCTACTAATATTCATACCTTAAAATCGATATTTTAAGATGGTTCAAGGTGCCGCGTTGTTTGTTTAGTTCATAATAACCATTGTAATAGTTCAAATAACAATAGTTACAACGACGCATTGTAAATCCAAACATTATGTGAGGAGAACATACCACTTTGAAGATTCTCTTACTATTTTGTACGACGAATGTCATAATGACAAACTAATTCTATATACATATGTAAGTATAATAATTACTTGATCTAATGATTATACCTCATAATCATATCTATTCTAACATTAGTGAAGTAAAGCATAAAAACAATTAACAACTACAACTAACTAATAGTGATTAGTTGTAGAACATGAAATATATCTTGAACGTTAATAACTCGCTCCAAGTCAATCAATCTACTAATAGACAACTAAACTACTATGAGGTTGGTTTGGCAATCATTTATTACTTCATTTCACATGTTACAATGATTTTGGTTGCTAAAAATCACAAACACACCAACATCAATAAAAAAACGATTTTAAAGTATGACAACTAGTAGGGACCGCAATATGGTCCCTATTGAGTGAATAAATTCATACTATAAAATCGATGAATGTTATTAGGGACCGCACATAGGTCCCTAAAATAGCAACAGAGACCGCACTGCAGTCACTACACAAATTTAGTGACCTAAATTCGGTCCCTCATTTTTATTAGTGACCTAAATGCGGTCACTGAATCCAAAAATTTGAAATTTTGGCAAAACTTTTAGGAGGGAAATTTGAATTTGCCAAAAATTTGAAAATTTCACCCTCCCGTCTATATATATGTTGTGGATAAATTTGCAAGTGCACGAAATCGTAACAAGTAATAAAGTGATAGATAGGGTTGTCGATCTCCCGAAGAATAAATAATTAATTACCAAAATTAACTAACTCTAGTTTTATTTGATAAATCGAATTTCAGATTATTCAAGTGAAAAGATTAACAATTTACTAACTACAGTAAAAACATTTAATAAAGTGGGGCGTTGAGACAATAGAATAACAAGGGCATTTTAGTAAATAAGAGTAGACAATGAGAGAAGAGCTGGAAATCATGATTTCACCGTCATTAGTCTTATCTAACTTTTAGTTAAGCATATTTTTACGAGTTTCACGTTCAAAATTGTTGTTGGTTATCACCATTTATGCTTTATATACTCTTTCTCAAGTTATACATAAATTCTACAGCTTTACAACTAGAAAATGAGTCTTGTTACAAAGATGTGCACATGTATGTTCGGTGGTGATTTTATCAACCACGTGAAAACGATAGATATATTTCAATTCTATTGAGAATTCACGGTATTTAGTTCAAAGCTATTTCACGAAAATCTCCTCTCGGTTTCAATTCGATTCTTAGTTCATCCAAAAGTTGGCCAAAATTTTAGAAGCATTATATTCACAAATAAATACACCAACTATTTTAACATAGTAACAATACGTTTTAATTAAAGGTTAGATCATCGTAATTAGGCTACGTCACTATCCCAGCAAAGTAAATTTAGCACATAATGAAATATAGAACAAGATTATAAGATAAACATAACATCATAATGTAAACAGAGAAAAGTAAAGAGAGTTTAGAGATCGTTACAGATTTTTACTTCCGTAAAGCCTCCGGTGGACTCCCCCGTACAAACTCCGAATTACTCCTCCAAAATTACACACTACTAGTGAATACTACTACTATAGAAAGACTACTAAGTTAAGAGAGAATGAAGAAGATTGGTGTGTTGAAATATGGAAAATGCGAAGTCTTTTTATAGTTGAAGCAAAAGCATAAAACGACATCTCGACCGTTCATCTCGTTTTGATCCAATGGTCCAAAGTTGTCTCAAAAGTCATCTAATTGATCACAAAAGTCATCTAATCACAAAAGTCATGACACTCTAGAGTCTTCCATTTGGAAGCTTGCCAGACTGAATATAGACCATTGATAAGCCATTTTAATCCGACGGCCATTGAGCGCGCGAGTTGCGTATGTACATTTTAGCTTTGCGCAACTTCACTGTTTTGGTCATAACGTTCTCCCCAGATGTCGGAATCATGAACTGCTTGTTGCTTTGGAAACTAGACATCCGTGGCTTTCTAGTGATATAAAGAACCAAACATAACTCAATCTACACAGGTGTCGATGAAGTTTTGAAGTTTCGGTTCTTGATTGACAAATCATATTATTTCAACCTACTAAACATCAAACCTAACATACAAATACCACAAAACTATCAAAATAATCAATTAAACAAGTGTAAAAGCAATTTTAAAGAGAGTTTAGAGATCGTTACAGATTTTTACTTCCGTAAAGCCTCCGGTGGACTCCATCGTACAAACTCCGAATTACTCCTCCAAAATTACAAACTACTAGTGAATACTACTACTATAGAAAGACTACTAAGTGAAGAGAGAATTAAGTAGATTGGTGTGTTGAAATATGGAAAATGTGAGGTCTATTTATGGTTGAAGCAAAAACATAAGACGACATCTCGACAGTTCATCTCGTTTTGATCCAATGGTCCAGAGTTGTCACAAAAGTCATCTAATTGATAAATTATTGATCACAAAATTCATGACACCCTAGAGTCTTCTATTTGGAAGCTTGTAAGACTGAATATAGACCATTGATTAGCCATTTTGATCTGACGGTCATCGAGCGCGCGAGTTGCGTATATACATTTCAGCTTTGCGCAACTTCACCGTTTTGGTCATAACTTTCTCTCCAGATGTCGAAATCATAAATCCTTGTTGCATTGGAAACTAGACATCCGTGGCTTTCCAGTGATATAAAGAACCAAACATAAGTCAATTTACACAGGTGTCGGTGAAGTTTTGAAGTTGCGGTTCTTGATTGACAAATCATATTATTTCAACCTACTAAACATGAAAACAAACATAAAAATACCACAAAACTATCAAGAATAATCAATTAAACAAGTGTAAAAGTATGATAATGATGAGTATTTCCCAAGCTCATCACACCCTCAAACTTGTTCATTTGCTTGTCCTCGAGCAAAATGCTTAAAGCAAACAACGCAACGTTCTAGACTAAAAAAAAAACAAAGACAGAATAAAAAATTATTTCACATTATCATTTAAATCATGGATCAATTTTTTGAGAGTTTCTTTACTGTTTGATGAGAATGCAAAGAATCAGAGCAATGACACACTCGTTCACAACCTGGCGGTTAATCAAGTTTTCACAAACAAATCTCCATGTGCAACGTGTGAACAATAAATGCAATGATTATTGAGTTTACTTGGATAAGTTCATCAAAACAAGTTCACCAAAGTTAATCATCCTAACTCCATATGTATAACTTTCACACTATCTCTCTGCTAATCTGAATAAGATTCACTACAGATCAATAATATTTTTTTAGCTTGTAACATTAGGCTCGGGTATGGGTTCACTGAAGGATAAGTAAAAGCAGAGTTAGAGACGTAAGATATTGCATTCAGAAATCCCTTGCACTTTGGTTCTTTCTCCTTTTCTTTCTTCACAACATTTTATATCCCTCATTTCTTTCTCTCTCATTTTTTTCTTTTTCATTTCCTTCATATTTCCCCCAAACTTATTCATATGTACCAGAGGGGTGATCTTCATATTTCTCTTCTTTTTTTTTACACATATTTCCTTCCATTTCAAGTTCCTGAATGCAAATCAGTCTCTAGAAGGGTAGGATAACTGTTTGTGGCTACACGGGATAGATAAATGGGCTCATAAAAAAAGGCTTTAATGAAAGGCTCATAGGGGTTCTGGTGATTATTTTATTTGTGAAGGGTACGGCTTGAAAGGCTCAAATGTGTTAAAAAAAAGATGACCTAAATCATTTCTGTAGTGAATCATCATCAACGATTTTGCTTCAAGAGGTGATCAATTATTTAAAAAGCTCGAGTGTATCTCCCTTAATTTACTTATCTCAATAACCTTTCTCCAAGTATGCTCAACCACCAATACAAATCAATGGGTGAAAAGTGTATATGAAGATAGGCATGCTCAAACATAGATTAAACGATACGTTGTTCACATAGTATATCATGCTCACCATCATCACAAAAATCACCATAAGTATCAAATTTCTCATCATTAATCCATAATCTGAGCAATTATGTGAAGTAAAGTAGTAGTTTTTTTCTAAACCAATATAAAGACAATATAAGCCATCACAATCAGAAATGTCCCCAAAACTTAGATGAGACATTGCCCCTAATGTCTAAAACCAAAGAAACAAATAAAAACAATAATAAAAACAATTGCACCTGATAGAAAAATAGTAGTTGTGATTGTGGCTCACATCTTCCTCTGGTTTTACGTCTAGAAACGGCATAAACGCCTTATATGAGTCGAGGATTGGCTTCCCATCCAATTTTCTTAAAAATTGGCAAACAGGGTATTGCAACGTCAGATTCCCAAGACGCCACTAGCTGCTTCCATGTTAACTGTGTAAATAACATAAAAGAAAAAAAGCATATATACAATACAACTGAAAATAACAATAAAAAGAAAGAACTAATATGGGTTGTCTCCCAAATAGCGGCTGATTTATAGTCATCGACTTGACTTCTGGTAATGACTTCAAGTGGGATTATGTAAAGTCATGGATGTTTTCTGTCTCTCAAACTCGCCTCCAATGTAGCGCTTCAGTCTTTGCTCGTTAACTTTGAATGATTCCTTGTCATTGTTTTGAATTTCAACAGCTCCATATGGAAAGACTTTCGTGATTGTAAATGGGCCAGACCATCTTGATTTCAACTTTCCAGGAAAAAGTCAAAGACGTGAGTTATACAAAAGTACTTGTTGACCATGCTCAAAATCACGTTGTAAAATGTGTTCGTCATGCCATCGCTTTGTTTTCTCTTTGTAGATTTTGGCATTTTCATAAGCTTCATTTCTGGATTCTTCCAAAGCATTGCGTTGTAGCATTCTCTTTTCTCCAGCCAATTTCATATCCATGTTTAGCCATTTCACAGCCCAATAAGCTTTGTGTTCAAATTTGACCGGCAAGGGACAAGCTTTTCCAAAAACCAAACGATATGGTGACATACCAATTGGAGTTTTGTAAGCAGTGCGATAAGCCCAAAGTGCATCATCAAGCTTTTTGGATCAATCTTTTCTTGAAGAATTCACTGTTTTCTCCAATATTCGCTTTATTTCCCTGTTTGAGATTTCCACTTGGTCACTGGTTTGCGGATGATAAGCAGTTGCAACTTTGTGCCGTACTCCATATTTAGCTAATAAAGATTCAAAGTAGTGGTTAAGGAAGTGTTTACCTCCATCACTGATGATTGCCCTAGGTGTGCCATATCGGGTGAATATGTATTTTCGAAGAAATTTGATCACCACCTTGGCATCGTTAGTTGGTAAAGCAATGGCTTCCACCCATTTTGAGACATAGTCAATTGCTATCAAAATGTATTTGTTGTTGTATGACGAAGGAAATGGTCCCATGAAGTCAATGCCCCAAACATCAAATAATTCAACTTCAAGAATATTATTCAAGGGCATTTCATTACGTCTTGAAATACTTCCTATCCTTTGACATAGAACACATGAACTAACAAAAACATGAGCATCTTTAAACAAAGTTCGCCAATAAAGTCCACACTGAAGCACCTTCGCTGCAGTTCTTGTTCCACCAAAATGTCCTCCATATTCTGAAGAATGACAGTGTTGCAATACCTCAGTAATTTCTTCTTCTAGAACACATCTTCTTAAAAGTTGATCATGACAGTGCTTGTAGAGGTATGGATCATCCCATAAAAAATGCTTGACTTCGAAAAATAATTTCTTCTTCTGCTGGTATGTTAATTCAGATGGAATAATATTGCATGCAAGGTAATTAACAATATCAGCGTACCATGGAATATTGGTTGTTTGCATAGCGTATAGCCTCTCATCGGGGAATTCTTCATTGATTGGTTAAAGTTCATGTGATTCTTTAACTTTCAATCGTGATAGATGATCTGTAACAATATTTTCTTAGCCCTTTTGTCACGGATTTCCACGTCAAACTCTTGAAGAAGCAGGATCCATCGAATCAACCTTGGTTTTGCATATTTCTTTGAAAGCAAGTACTTGATTGCTGAATGATCTGTGTACACAATAACTTCCGAACCAATCAAATATGAACAAAATTTATCAAATGTAAAAACAATTGCTAATAACTCCTTCTCTGTTGTTGCATAATTCATTTGAGTGTCACTTAGAGTTCGACTAGCATAATAGATCACATGTAAGAATTTGTTCTTTCTTTGGCCCATCACTCCTCCAATAGCATAATCAGTTGCATCGCACATCAGTTCGAATGGAAGACTCCAATCGGGGGTGGAAATTACTGGAGCTTCTGTTAGCTTCTTTTTCAGCAAGTTGAAGGCTTTGTGACATTCTTCATCAAATGTGAAAGTGGATTCCTTTGCCAACAAGTTGCACAAAGGTTTTGTGACTTGAGAAAAATCTTTGATGAAACCCTTGTAAAATCCTGCATGTCCAAGAAAACTACGAATACTTTTTACTATTGTAGGAGGTGGAAGTTTTTCGATTACCTCAATCTTGGCTCGATCAACTTCAATGGCTTTGGCGGATATATGGTGTCCTAGGAGAATTACTTCTTGTACCATGAAGTGACACTTTTCCCAATTCAAGATCAAGTTTGTTTCTTCACATCTCTTCAAGACTAAAGACAAGTTAGTCAAACAGTCATCAAATGACATACCAAAGACAGAAATCGTCCATGAAAACATCAATGAATTTTTCCACCATGTCAGAAAAAATAGACATCATGCACATTTGAAAAGTAGCAGGGGCATTACAAAGACCAAAAGGCATTTTTCTAAATGCAAATGTACAATATGGGCAAGTAAAAGTTGTTTTCTCTTGATCCTCAGGTAGAATAGGTATTTGATTATATCCAGAATAACCATCAAGAAAACAGTAATAAAGGTGACCTGCAAGTCGATCCAACATTTGATCAATGATCGGTAAAGAAAAATTATATTTGAGGGTTACCTTATTTAGTTTTCGATAGTCAATGCACACCCTCCATCCAATGTTTGTTCTTGTGGGAATATCTTCATTGTGTTCATTCTTCACTATAGTCATTCCTCCTTTCTTGGGCACAACATGTATTGGACTCATCCATGAGCTATCCGAAATTGGGTAAATAATTCCAGCATCTAGAAGCTTTAATACTTCATCCTTACCACTTCCTTCATATTGGGATTCAGACGGCGTTGATGTTCGACAGTTGGCTTGTAGTTCTCCTCCATTAGTATTTTGTGCATGCAAGTCGAATGACTGATGCCTTTGATATCAGCAATGGACCACCCTAAGGCAGTTTTATGATCTCTTAGAACTCGCAACAACTTATCTATTTCAACATTAGTCAATGACGATGAGATGATAACAGGTAGAGTTGAATTATTTCCCAAAAATGCATACTTTAAATGAGAAGGAATTGGTTTAAGATCTAGAGTTGGTGGCTTGATAATAGATAGGATTGTGATATTCGTACCTTTCTCTAGCTCTTCAACCTTTCCTTTGTAATCAATCGGTATTGCATCAAGGGCTAAAATACATCTTTCAATATCATCACTATCAAAATCTATCTCTTCTTTTATTAGATATACCTCGAGTGAATCCTCCAAGTGGCTCTTGTCGAATACTTGTTCAACCAGCTTATTGAGAATGTCAATTTTGAAACAACTATCAGCTTCTGATGGGTATTTGATAGCTTTGAAGACATTAATGGTGATTTGTTCATCTTGCACTCTCATGGTAAGTTCTCCCTTTTTCACATCAATTAGAGTTCTGCCAGTTGCAAGGAATGGGCGACCAAGAATGATTGGAATATCATGATCTTCTTCCATGTCCAGGACGATGAAATCTGCAGGAAAGATAAACTTATCAACTTTAACCAATACATCTTCAACCATACCTCTAGGATACTTGATTGATATGTCTGCTAGTTGAAGGGACAGCGTGGTTTGTTTGGCTTATCCAAGTTCTAACTTCCTGTACACAGAAAGAGGCATCAGGTTAATGCTTGTACCTAAGTCACACAATGCTTTCTCAAAATGTGAATTCCCAATTAGACAAGGAATTGTAAAACTCCCTGGATCTTTGAGCTTTGGTGGCAATTTCTTCTGTAGAATGGCATTGCACTCCTCGGTTAGGCATACAGTTTCATGTTCTTCCATCTTTCTCTTATTTGATAAAATTTCTTTCATGAATTTGACATAGCTGGGCATCTGTTCAAGAGCATCTACAAAAGGAATGTTAATGTGCAAATTTTTAAGATATCAAGAAATTTAGAAAATTGCTTATCGAGTTTAGTTTTCCTCAATCTTTGTGGAAATGGAATTTCTTGCACATTCGGTGGTCGTGCATCGGCAGAAGTGTGCTTTAGCTCAGATTCACGTTCCTGTTCATGTGTATGAAACTTCTCTGCTTGTGAGGCAAAAAGTTCTGGTAACACTTTTCCACTTTTGAGTGTAATTGCCTGCACATGTTCTCGAGGGTTGGTTTCTGTGTTGTTCGACAATTCTCCTTGTGCTCTTTCGGCTAGAGTGGTGGCAAGTTGACCCATTTGTACTTCTAACTTTCTGATGCATGCTCCGTGGTTTTGGAACTGTTGCTTGGTTTCATTGATGAATTGGTCAGTTCTTGATGCTAAT
The DNA here is from genome assembly GCA_948329865.1 of Linaria vulgaris. Taxonomy (NCBI): domain Eukaryota; kingdom Viridiplantae; phylum Streptophyta; class Magnoliopsida; order Lamiales; family Plantaginaceae; genus Linaria; species Linaria vulgaris. Next base: position 51,619,334 of record OX415249.1, on the reverse strand, counting down.
TAGTTTGTGGTAGTGGCTTACTGAGTGACAATGTCCTCCAGGGAAGGTTTCCTTTCTTGGTGCAGTGGAAATCCAGGAGGAGGCCTGATATGGTTCTGGTTGTTGCTCCAAGAGAGGTTAGGGTTATAGGTGTTGGAATATGGATTATTCTGCGGCCTGTTAAAATTTGACACAAAATTTGCTTCTTCATTGTGAGCAGAATTTTTAGAATTGCTTACCAAATGGCAGTTGGCAGTTGAATGTGAGTTTCCGCAAAAATTACATGTTGCTGATGTGGACTGAATGGCATTTACCCTCATTGTTCCTCGTTGCTTGGTGAGAGTAGCGAATTGTGCTGTTAATGTTGTGATATAATCTATCTCGTGCACACCAACCGGCCTTTTCTCTCGTTCAGAAGGCCACTGGTAATTGTTCGACGCCATTTCCTCCAATAGTTGATAGGCATCTTCTGTGGTTTTTGCCATTAAAGCTCCTCCTGCAGCTGCATCTACTAAGGTTCTAGTGTTTCCACTCAACCCATTGTAGAATGTTTGAACTTGCAATCATTTGGGAAGTCCATGGTGAGGATACTTCCTAAGCATTTCCTTGTACCTTTCCCATGCTTCGTACAGATTCTCCATGTCGTGTTGCACAAACTCAGTGATTTCATTCCTCATTTTTGCTGTTTTAGCTGGGGGAAAGAACTTAGCTAGAAATTTTTGTGCTAATTCTTCCCAGGAAGTGATACTACCTTGAGGAAGTGAATTGAGCCAGTTCTTCGCCTTGTCCCGTAACGAGAATGGGAATAATCTCAACTTGATAGCATCTTCTGAAACTCCATTGTGTTTAAAAGTATCACATATTTCTAAGAAATTTGCAATATGTGCATTAGGATCTTCACTCGGGAGTCCACAAAATTGAACCGATGCTTGGATCATCTGAATAATTGTTAGTTTAGTTTAAAAACAAATTACACCAATTGACGGCTTTTGGATGCTTGTGTTGGCACCTAAGATTGTTGGGACAGCGTAGTCCCGCATGGCTTTTGATTCATTTTCTATAAGTCCAGTCATTTTGCTTTTACCATTATCTATCCTACGCAGTATTTGTAAAGCTTTTTTCAATTTCAGGATCAAAAGGTAAAAGTGTTGAATTCTTACTCCTTGTAACTCTTTTTGATTTTTGATGTTTCTCAATTTTGAAAGTAAACAAAAAAAACAACACAAAAAATAAAAATTACCATAGTAAAAAAATAATTATTTACCGTCACGAAAAATAAAAAGCTAGCGAGCAACCAAACAGTTTTTTTTTTACCTAGGTGAATTTTTACTATAGTAAAGTATTAACACATATAAGACATAATCTCAAATTAACAATAGGGTTAACTGGTAATTTTATTCCCCGGCAACGGCGCCAAAAACTTGTTGTGGATAAATTCCCAAGTGCACGAAATCGTAACAAGTAATAAAGTGATAAATAGGGTTGTCGATCCCACGAGGAATAAATAATTAATTACCAAAATTAACTAACTCTAGTTTTATTTGAAAAATCGGATTTCAGATTGTTCAAGCGAAAAGATTAACAATTTACTAACTACAGTAAAAACATTTAACAAAGTGGGGCGTTGAAACAATAGAATAACAAGGTATTTCAATAAATAAGAGTAGACAATGAGACAAGAGTTGGGAATCATGATTTCACCGTCATTAGTCTGATCTAACTTTTAATTAAGCATATTATTACGAGTTTCACGTACAAAATTGTTGTTGGTTATCACCATTTATGCTTTATATACTCTTTCTCAAGTTATACATAAATTCTACAGCTTTACAACTAGAAAATGAGTCTAGTTACGAAGATGTGCACATGTATATTCGGTGGTGATTTTATCAACCACGTGAAAACGATAGATATATTTCTATTCTATTGAGAATTCACGATATTTACTTCAAATCTATTTCACGAAAATCTCCTCTTGGTTTTAATTCGATTCTTAGTTCATCCAAAAGTTGGCCAGAATTTTAGAAGCATTATATTCAAAATAAATACACCAACTATTTTGACATCGTAACAATACGTTTTAATTAAAGGTTAGATCATCGCAATTAGACTATGTCACTATCCTAGCAAAGTAAATTTAGAACATAATAAAATATAGAACAAGACTATAAGATAAATATAACATCATAAAGTAAAGAGAGTTTAGAGATCGTTACAGATTTTACTTCCGTAAAGCCTACGGTAGACTCCCCCGTACAAACTCCGAATTACTCCTCCAAAATTACACACTACTAGTGAATACTACTACGATAGAAAGACTACTAAGTGAAGAGAGAATGAAGAAGATTGGTGTGTTGAAATATGGAAAATGTGAGGTCTTTTTATAGTTGAAGCAAAAGCATAAAACGACATCTCGACCGTTCATCTCGTTTTGATCCAATGGTCCAAAGTTGTCTCAAAAGTCATCTAATTGATCACAAAAGTCATCTAATCACAAAAGTCATGACACTCTAGAGTCTTCCATTTGGAAGCTTGCAAGACTGAATATAGACCATTGATTAGCCATTTTAATCCGACGGTCATCGAGCGCGCGAGTTGCGTATGTACATTTCAGCTTTGTGCAACTTCACTGTTTTGGTCATAACGTTCTCCCCAGATGTCGGAATCATAAACTGCTTGTTGCGTTGGAAACTAGACATCTGTGGCTTTCTATTGATATAAAGAACCAAACATAACTCAATCTACACAGGTGTCGGTGAAGTTTTGAAGTTTCGATTCTTGATTGACAAATCATATTATTTCAACCTACAAAACATGAAACCTAACATAAAAATACCACAAAACTATCAAAATAATCAATTAAACAAGTGTAAAAGCAATTTTAAAGTATGACAACTAGTAGGGACCGCCCAACGGTCCTTATTCACTCAATAGGGACCATATTGCGGTCCCTATAAACTTCATACTATAAAATTGATGAATGTTTTTAGGGACCGCATTGCGGTCCCTAATAATATTCATACTTTAAAATCAATGAATATTATTAGGCACCGCACATAGGTCCCTAAAATAGCAACAGGGACCGCACTACAGTCACTACACAAATTTAGTGACCTAAATCCGGTCCCTAATTTTTATTATTGACCTAAGTGTGATCACTTAATCCAAAAATTTTAAATTTTGGCAAAAAGTTTAGGAGAGAAATTTGAATTTGCCAAAAATTTGAAAATTTCACCCTCCCCTCTATATATACTCACCACTCTTACACATTTCATTTCATTATCTCTAAAAAACACGCAATACAAAAACACTATCTTATTTTCCAACACAAACACACTATCTTTTTTGTCCATAAATCACCCAACACAAAAAAATTTCTTCTTTTTACCAACACAAATCTAAAAAATAAATTACCAACACAATCTTTCTTTTGTTTCTTTCTTTCACTTTCTTTTCTTAATTTTCTTTCAATTGTTGTTTTATCATTCATTTTTTTTGTTTCATTCATATTTTATTTTCTATTATTAGTCATTTTATTCATCCTTTTACATTCATTAATACTTTCATGTCATTATATTAACTTTTTTTTTCATTATTTTATTGTTTTGATCTTGTTAAAATCATAATTTTACAAAAACAAAAAAGCAATAATATTTCGGATTTAATCCGGAATATTGTTGTTTTTTTTTATTTTTTATGGGATGTCAATAGGGACCGCAATTTGGTCCCTACTAATATTCATAGATACTCTATGAATATTAGAAGGGACCAAATTGCGGTCCTTGTTCTTGTTATTAGTGACCGCATTTCGGTCCCTATTATAAATATTAGGGACCGCATTTAGGTCCCTAATATTCAACCAATAGAGACCGCACGACGGTCCATATTTTTTTTCAAGAAGTAGCGACTTGAAAGCAGTCGCTACATTATGAATAACAATAGGGACCGCCTCACGGTCCCTAATTTTTAAGACAATAGGGACCAAAATGCGGTCCCTATTGATATTAAGTCTTCAGGGACCGGAAAGCGGTCGCTGCTTTTACGGTCCCTATTGACCCTCAATAGCAACCGCTTTGCGGTCCCTATTGACAAGCGACCATGGTCAATAGGGACCATGCAATAGTGACGTAGCGGAAGCTTATAGGAAAGATAGGAACGACACACAAAAATCAAAAGCTTGTTGATTCACGAAGAATACCAAGAAATTGATGCAAAAAGAGAGAAACTCTCAAAAATTTATTCAATAATCAACTGAATGTCTTCTTAGGGTTTACATAGAATATATACCCTAAAAGCATAACTAAAATAGGAAATAACGTTTTTTTTCCAAAAAAGGAAAAAATCGAAATAAAAACATAAACTAAAAGTGCTACTCATAAGGAACACGCTCCAACAAACGGAATGCAATTCCGAGTTCTAGAAATAAAGATATAACTGAAACAAAAATTACTAAAAACGGCAAAAACGGCCTTTTCGAGGCCTAAACGAAGGAATTTGCCTAAAATCCGCTCCCTTAATGATCTTTAGATGATTACTATGGTTCCTTGGCCCGTTTCGGATAAAATTTGACTATTCGCACGTCAAAAACGGACCGAGCCAAAATCAGCCTCTCATCTTGGGATGATCCCGTTTCACCATAAACTCCAACGCTTTCTCGACTGCATCATTCCCGCCGGGGTGGGAAAAATTCGCCCTCGAATTTGGCACATGCAGATCCCCATCATCATCATCATCAGAATTATCTCCCCGAAATGGCACCAAGTGTTTGACATTAAACACATCAGAAGTACGAATATGACTAGGCAGCTTCAACCAATAAGCATTGGGATTGATCTTCTCAACAATCTCTACTGGACCAAGCTTCTTTGCCGAGAGTTTGTTATACTCATGTGCTGGAATACGATCCCGAGTCAGCACTGCCCATACAAAGTCACCCACCTCAAACTCAACATTGCGCCTCTTTGTATCAGCAGCACGCTTGTAATCCAAGGCAACAGCTTGCAAGTGGTCATGCGCCTGGGAGTGCACCTGCTGCAACTGCTGGATAAAATCCTCCGCCTTGCCATGCATCTTGACCGAGGCAGTCACCGTAACTAAATCAAGGGGACCCCTAGGAACGAGGCCATACACCACTTGAAAAGGACTGAACCCAGAACTGCGGTTGACAGCGTGATTATGAGCAAACTCAGCTTGGCACAGTTTCTGATCCCAGGACTTAAGATTATCACCCACAAGGCAACGCAACAGAGCACCCAAAGAACGATTCACAACCTCGGTTTGACCATCTGTTTGTGGATGATAAGCACTACTGAAATCCAGCCGTGTATTCACCATGCGCCACAAGCTACGCCAGAAGTGACTAAGAAAGCGAGTGTCCCGATCAGACACAATTGACGTGGGCAGCCCATGCAAACGATAAACCTCACGAAAGTACAGCAAGGCAACATTAACAGCATCAGTAGTCTTCTTGCAAGGGATAAAGTGCACCATCTTTGAGAAACGATCCACCACCACATAAATAGAATCAAATCCACGCTGAGTTCGTGGTAACCCCACAACAAAATCCATGCTCACATCAGTCTACGGCTGTGTCGGGATAGGCAGTGGCATGTACAACCCAGCATTTGTAGCCTTACCCTTAGATAACTGACAAACCCGACAACGCTCCACAAACTTACCCACGTCCCTACGCAAAGATGGCCAAAAATATGAAGCCGTCGCGAGCTGGAGGGTCCTATCACGACCCACATGACCCTCATTATGCAACTCCTGAATAATTTTCACGCGCAAACTACCCTCTGGAATGCACAACTGAGTACCCCGAAATAGAAAACCATCCACCCATGCAAATTCTGATTGTACCCCACTCTGCATATCCCGAATCACGCCAGAAAAGTATGGATCAACAAAGTACAAGTCACGCAAGCTGTCAAATCCCAGAACCTCGACTCGCATCTCCAAGAGCATGTTATGACGCCTACTCAACGCATCTGCAATCTTGTTCAAAGCACCAGCTTTATGCTTTATCACGAAAGTGAACTGCTGCAAGTAAGCAATCCATGAAGCATGCCGAGCAGACACTTTATCCTGAGTTCCAAGGTGTTTAAGGGCATCATGATCAGTATATAAGATGAACTCCTTGTGAAAAAGGTAGTGACGCCAGTGTCGTATAGACTGAACAATTGCATAGAATTCAACATCATAAGTGCTATATCGAGACTTGGAACCAGACAACTTCTCACTAAAAAAAGCCACGGGGCGATTACCCTGACTCAACACACCCCCAATACCAACATTTGATGCATCACAGTGTAACTCAAATGGGCGATTGAAATCAGGTAAGACCAATACGGGAGCAGTGGTCAATTTCTCCTTGATTAACTGGAAAGACATATCAGCCTCATCGGTCCACTGAAACTTACTACCCTTCATGCAATCCGTGATTGGCGCCATGATACTACTAAAGTGAGGGATAAAACGACGATAAAATGATGCCAAACCATGAAAACTTCTAACCTCAGTGATAGTTGTGGGTCGAGGCCACTGGCTTATTGCCTCCACTTTAGATGTATCAACTGCTAACCCATCCTTCGAGACCACATATCCCAAAAACACTACACTATCAGTGAGAAACGAGCACTTCTTCACTGCAGCGTAAAACTCATCCCTACGAAGCACGTTAAGAACTTCCCGAAGGTGCTGAACATGATCAACATCGTTAGCACTATAAATCAGAATATCATCGAAATAAACTACAACGAATTTACCGATGAAGGGACGAAGGGCCTGATTCATGACGCGCATGAATGTGCTTGGTGCGTTTGAGAGACCAAAAGGCATAACCAGCCACTCATATAACCCCTCCCTAGTCTTAAACGCTGTCTTCCACTCGTCACCTTGTCTGATTCGGATCTGATGGTACCCACTCTTCGAATCCAGTTTGCTAAACACACACGCACCAGTAAGTTGGTCCAATAGATCATCCAGTCGGGGAATAGGAAAGAGATAACGTACAGTGATTTTGTTAACCGCTCTACTATCCACGCACATACGCCATGTCCCATCTTTCTTTGGAGTCAGAAGGGCAGGAACAACACAAGGACTCAAGCTCTCCCTCACGTACCCCTTAGCCAATAGTTCCTCCACTTGTCTACGCAACTCCTCATGTTCTGTGGGACTCATCCGATAATGTGCACGGTTAGGTAAAGCTGCACCAGGCACCAAGTCGATTTGGTGCTAAATATCACGCAAAGGTGGTAATCCTTCCGGCAACTCGTCTGGGAAAACATCACGAAACTCCTGCAACAACGGTTGAACTGCCAGCGAGACTTCGTGATCATCTTCTACCAGTTTTCCCACCATCACATACACAATTCCCGACTCTTCCATCTCTGCCTCGAATCTCTTTCTGGTCAAGAAGTTGGTACCCTTCCCGCTTGACTGTGGCCCTTTATCAGGCAGCAACACAATCTTCTTCCCGCCAAACAGAAAGCTATGAGTATTCGCGAACCCATCATGGACTGACCGCCTATCAAATTGCCACGGCCTACCTAACAGTCGGTGGCACGCATCCATCTCTACGACATCACACAAAACCTGATCCTTGTAAGTAGGTCCAATCGAAAAACTGATCCGAGCACGTTGAGATACCTCGACATCGTTTCCTCTCTTTAACCATGCCAATTTATAAGGTTTGGGATGCTTCTCAGTCTGTAAACCCAACTTCTTAATAACCTCCTCAGCCACTACATTCTCACAACTGCCAGAATCAATAACCATTCGACATACCTTTCCCTCTACTGTGCATGTTGTCTGAAATATGTTGTTGCGTAGCCAGTCAGTCTTGTTTTCCGTGGGAGTAATGAGGCTGCGCCTCACCACTAAAGCTTGGCCAACATCCCCAGCAACAAATTCTTCATCATCTACTGCATCTTCTTCGAATTCCTCATCAAAAACAGGCGGACCATCATACTCACCATTAGTCTCATCAACAAATAGTCATCTATGCGGATTCTTAGGACACTCAGACTGCCTATGACCCGTAACTCCACAACCAAAACAACGGATACCAGCCCCTGGGCGTGTTGGTTGTTGGATAGTGCCCATTTTTGGTGGCCCCAATTGCACAGTGTTACCGGGACGTGTGACTTGTTGCGAGCTACCCGATGAGTTCCCAATACTGAGAGGGTTCATAACTCTCCGTGACTATTGCTTCTCAATTTGCACTGCTCGCTGGTGTGCCTCAGAGACAGAGACTGGATCAAACACATAACGTGACACCAATTGATCCTCCGTTTCCATCAAGTCGTTCCTAGTGATTAGCAAGTGGAATTCAGTGGTATAGTCACTCACAGACTTCCCTCCTTGACGCAAATTCTGCAACTGTTGATACATAGTACGCACATAATTGTAGGGTAAAAACTGTTTCTTCATATGTTTCTTCAGTTTATCCCATGACACAAGTTTAGGTTTCCCCTGTCGAGACCTCGTCACCTTAACTTGCTGCCACCATGCCGATGCTCTCCCCCGAAACCTAGTTGCAACGAGAGAAACACGTTTATCATCTGGAACAACTTTAAAGTCCAAAAACTCCTCAACTGCAGTTACCCAATCCAAGAATTCTTCTGGGTTCAACCCTCCCTGAAATTCTGGTATGTCCACCTTAAACCCTGATTCCCAACGTGGATTGTACTCTTGGACACATTGTCTCCGAGCAGAAGGATTCTCTTCCTCTTCATCCTCGAACGATTGGTCGTCAGGTCTTGGTGTTGGAGCAGCCTGTTGTTGTGCAACCATGGCTGCCATCTGTTGCGTCAACAATTCGACATGCTGACGTAACTGTGTGAATTCCTCACGTCTATCTTCTTCCTGACGTTTTCTGGGCGGCATAGTGAAGGAACGAACCTGGGACTGATGCCAACTGATGTAGCGGAAGCTTATAGGAAAGATAGGAACGACACACAAAAATCAAAAGCTTGTTGATTCACGAAGAATACCAAGAAATTGATGCAAAAAGAGAGAAACTCTCAAAACTTTATTCAATAATCAACTGAATGTCTTCTTAGGGTTTACATAGAATATATACCCTAAAAGCATAACTAAAATAGGAAATAACGTTTTTTTTCCAAAAAAGGAAAAAATCGAAATAAAAACATAAACTAAAAGTGCTACTCATAAGGAACACGCTCCAACAAACGGAATGCAATTCCGAGTTCTAGAAATAAAGATATAACTGAAACAAAAATTACTAAAAACGGCAAAAACGGCCTTTTCGAGGCCTAAACGAAGGAATTTGCCTAAAATCCGCTCCCTTAATGATCTTTAGATGATTACTATGGGTCCTTGGCCCGTTTCGGATAAAATTTGACTATTCGCACGTCAAAAACGGATCGAGCCAAAATCAGCCTCTCATCTTGGGATGATCCCGTTTCACCATAAACTCCAACGCTTTCTCGACTGCATCAAATAGCGACCCAAATGCGGTCCCTATTGACCATCAGGGACCGCCTGGGGGTCAATAGGGACCGCCTTGCGGTCCCTATTGACCCCTGAATCTTGTAGTGTATACCACTGTTTAATGTAATTATAAATATGGTAAATTATCATTTTATACAATTTTTGAATACTTCTATAATTTTATGCCTAAATTGGTCATTGATGATGCAATACCATCCGACCTCTCGGGAAGGGTATTTTGGGATATTAATGAAGTGAGTTTTTTCAGAACACTGATCCCGAGCTTGAGAGATAGAGCGATATTTTATTGATATTTATGAGGAAGATAGGGCTACAAATGGTGGAACAGAATTGTGGGGATGGGTATAACGAAAATAGCTAGAGACAAAGTACAAAGTATGGAGACAAGTATGCTTTTTGCTGAGAACTTGGTGCGTGAGTGTTGCTAAAAGTTGTTGTGGTGGGAGTGCTAACAAGCCTCTATTTATAGGACTTTCATGGGGGTCGATGGTCAATCACGACCGATCGTCTACTGAGAGTTATAGATCTCGTTTAGTCAACCAATAGGGTACATGTTTCGTTGCGCCAATTGGTCTTTCTGACGAAGGTGGATTATAGCGGGGCTTCTCCTACGCAAATGAGGACTGTCGGTTGGCATCGGAGGAGGGGGGGGGGGGGGGGAGAGGGGGTGTCTTCTGGATTAACCAGTGTTGTCGGGGTACTGAACCAGTGTGAGTGGTCTCTTCTTGGTCCAATAACTTGCCTTCTACGGGGACAATCAATTAGGTTTGGTCTTCTCCTTATTTATGGTAAGTTGTTGGGAGTTAGTTTCTAAATTAATATTGAGTTTCTTCTCGTAGTCTCTTGTTTCCTCTCGTTTGTTAACATTGTTGTCATTCTCGTTCATGCTAAAAGTTAGAAAATTATGGTGTTAGTGATATATTTCTTAAAGTGTTGGTGTGCTCGGGTTGGATGCCCTCTAAAGTTTATTCGGGTTTGTGAGAAAGACGTGTGTAAGACTGACTAGAGTCGTTCAAGTTGGGCTCGTAGGATGCTGTTTTAAAGAGAATCGTGGGAGTCTTTACTAGAGCTGCTTCAGTAGGACTCGTGGGCCTTAGTGGTTGTGACCCTATAGAGAGGAGGGTGTACGGGTTTTTATCCATGAGGAGGAGACAGATCTCGAAAGAGTGGATTTCAATGGCTTACTCGAACATGTAACCCGTGGTAGGAGGAGTTATCGAGTGTCACCGAGAGAGGAGACCCTGTGGATGCTGCCTATCAGGAGAGGATCGGGTGAGGTTCGAGGGGCGCGATCCGATGCCTTCCCATTGGCGTGGTCGGTAGAAGTGTTCCAAGGATCCAATCTTCGTTCCTAGATGTGCCTCGTTATTATCCGGGCCTTCCTCTCGTAAGAAGAATTAATTATATTCTAGGATATGCATCATCAGTCGTTTTTATGTTTTAATAATTGATTTCACAATATATTATTGCCATAATGCTTCTAAATTTGGTCTTTATTTTTTATTATTATTCAAAGGGGATGAACAAAATGAAAGTTGATCACCTATAACAAAATTGTAATTCACATTTTTTGTAAACTTTATTTTATTTATAAAACTCTAGAACCTTCTTGCAGACATTATATATATTTATGGATAATAAATTTGGTTTAAATGATATGAAAAACTGAAGCCAAAGGTACATGTTGTCCATTTGTAGAAATATCTAGTTTTTTTCTTGCGAGCGTTTGTCCTTAACGCGACCCTCATTGGCTCTCTTGTGCATCTAATGGTCCATGTTGTTCGCATGCTCTTGTTGGAACTATTTCTCTAGCAATCTCTTATTTTCTTCTTTGAGGTGGCGACAGTTGTTTGTTTCATGTCCCCATGCTCTGAAATTTGCAGTAATTGTCGTTGCTTTTTTTGACTTCTTCTCTTTAGGCCTTAAAGGTGGCGGGCAACATAGGTGTCGCTCTTCTATCAATATCAAAATCTGAAGGAAGTGGACGGGAGTAGTTTTTAGAGGGGTGTATATTTTGTCCCCTCCCTAGGTAGATGATTCATATCACTCTTCCAAACCTTTCACTTTGGCTTCACTCTTGGGCGGGTTGCTAATTTTTACTGCGGGTTCGGGTGCTTTTATTTTGGTTTGACGTGTGATTAGTGTGGCTTCCACTTTCTCATAGAGCATGTATTTCCTCGTCCAACGCATGAGATACTTCATATCTACGACGGGCTTTCTTACGAGGGATACTTCATGCATTGTGCATGTATTTCCCAGTCAAACGCATGAGATATTTCATGTAGCTTAAAAGATTCTCCTTCTTCCTAGATCATGGTAAAGACATGCATGGCCGTCTTCTGATGCCTCTGGTTACACACAAACTGTTGTCCGAAGACTTGGCTGAGTTATTCGAAGGTATTGATTGATCTGCGGGTAGGCGCGTGAACTAGGATTGAGCACTTCCACATAGGGTGGTTCTAAGTACTTGGCATAATACGGCATCCGAAGTGCCCATTAGATCCGTGGTGGATAAATTGGATTCCCCATTATCCGTCGAGTTTTTCTCGTTATTCTTACCGGAGTAGGGTGTGATGGTGGGGGTCTTCATTTCTCCTGGTATTCTCCACACGACCATCTCTTCATTGAATGGACTTCTTCTTTTGAAGGTTTCTTCCTAGGGTGTATGACAGCCTTTCAACTCTTTCAGTATTCTTTTGTTCCCTCTCGTCTCCTCCTATGGGTTTCTTCGGGTCTCTTACCTTCGTCAAGGATACTTCATGTTCTTATGTTTCCTTCGAAGACGCCTTCTGAGCTCTCTCGTTATGGCATATGGGTCGTTCATCTGTCCTTCGTGTTCCTCCTGCATGGACGAATGAGGGGTCCTCTCTGCATGATCTTCCATTGGTGGTTAGGAGCCTATTCGGGAGCCGGTAATTTCCCTTCGTGAGGAAGGTGAGCAGCTCTGAGAGTGTTTAGCCGATGTCAATCTTTCATCCGCGGGATGACTATGGTCACTTCTCTCGAGGGCTCTTCGAACCCTTTCTATAACCGCATCAATGATTATATCACAAAGAGTTATTCGATCGATCTATACGACCAGTGCTGTTGGGATCTCCGAGGCTCCATGTGGAGTTCGAGTAGAGATGGGCGATCATGCCCTCCGAGTAGTGAACCAGGGAGTGTGAGCGGATGTCATGGCTATCTTGGTTCTTTAGGAAAAATTGTTCTCGGGGAATCTTTCTTATGTGTCCCACAAACAACATCAAAATGATAACATAAAATTCTCCAGGTTGGGTAATTATTTCGTGAGAGATGTGGTTTGCAACGCGGTTAACGTGCTTTATGTAAAGAAAGTGTTTGAGGATGAGGGTTTGAACGAAGGGGACTTGTGATATGAAGGCTCTTAAATATATAGAGACATAAATATGAAGAATACTCGAAGATATATATTGCTTTATTAAAGTGAGGGTACAATGGGTTTAGTGAATCTGAGTTGGTTACGAATAAGGGATTCATTCTCTATTTGTAGGATTTTGGGTGACTGAACATAACAACTTGGTCTTCATCAATGATAGGCATAATCATGTATTAATGCTGCCTCGTGGGAGCTGAATCTACTGACAAAGTGTAATGTCGGTCACTTGTGATTTAAGTATGGTTTGTGCTAATAATGAGTAACCTTCATTTATTGCATGCGTGATTTTTCCAAGTGGGTCATTAAGGCGCGAGACTATATCAAAAAAGTTCTTCGTATCGCGCGAACGTTTTTACGATCCTTCCTTGGCCCTTTGAATGGTAGGGTTCTGGCGACTTTAGTATGCAAGGGGCCTATTCTGAAGCTTATTTCTTCGGGCATTATAGTATTTTTCTTGTTTGGTGTATTTATGCACTATCATATATGCATGATTGAGGTTACGGAATAAGTGTGCAAGTACCCATACGGAGGCAAAGAATTAGCAGATACTGCTAATTCCCATTCTCATTGCCAGATTAATGTGCGGTCACCCTCATTGTTGGTATTCTTGTCTGTTTTAACCATGCCTTACTAGAAATACACAAACCAAACGAGTATGGGAGTTGGTATCCGCTTGAAATGTCCACCCTTACACACGGAATGGAGTAACAATGAATCAAGGAGAAGACACACGGACATTTCATTGAGATCAAGATCTTAATCTTTCCTTTATCTTTCTGTATGTCAATCAGTATGAACTATTATCTTAAACATGGGATCATGAGTAGCTAATTTAATTAGTCTTTAGGGTAGAATGTACTTATCGATTCATGCACATTGAACCTATATTACTATACCTTATACTAACAACGTGTGTTTCTTTGATTAAATTTGGTTTATATGTTACATGATTGGATTAGCCCTTAATAGATTAAATGTTCAATAGGTATGTTAAATGTTGGTTTTAAACGTTTATGTATTATCTGAATTATGCGTTATAAACGATTATGTATTATTTGTATTATGCAAATATATATGTGGTTAAGACTTGTTTGGATTAATAACTTACCTACAATCTTTTCTAAAGCTCAAGTAGGATTGTCGATGATATGGGTATTGGGCCATCCCACCCAATTATATGGGTCAAACCCAACAAGAAGCTGGCCCAACTATAGTATATCGGGGATGGCAACCGATATACATCCCGATATCGAATGTTCTCATTCGATATGGTACAACATACGCGGAAATTATGGGTGCAGTCTCCGTATCTTAAGGCCTATTACAGATTGAGATAAGATTTCATTTTATTCGTGAATTAGTGAAAAGAAAAGTGGTTGAAATGAAACATGTGGAGACTGATTATCCACAAGCTGACATTTTTACAAAAGCATTAGATGTAGTTAGATTTGAAATCCTTAGGCATATGCCATTTGGTAGTTGCGACAAGAACCTGTTGTGACACTATATGAACTGAATTAATGTAAATATTTCTTTTATTCATCCTTCATTTGTTTTCTTGCTTTAATTGTGCCCTGTCACGACTTGCTTAGCATCAGACGAACTGAAAGGACTGGTTTGATCAGATTAATTTTATTGATCGTGTGAAATCTTTGTGGAAAAAGATACCTAACCTAAAATTTGGGAGGGTGAAAGCTATAATTTTGTATTTCACGCGTAATGACAATGAAAAGAGCTACCTCTCCCAAACAATAAGTAGAGTGAAAGCTACCATGTGTCTCAACAAGTGCACGTTCCGTGTTGATTTTTCTACTGTTAAGACATTCGTAGTTCAAACTTGACTCAACTTGTTGAAGGTTGTATGTTTTAAAAAGCTCTTATTAATTTTTGTTTACTGTGTTTGCTGGTTCTGTTGCCACATTCACTCTTGGCAGCTGTTTCATTGGTTTCCATACAGGAGTTACATAAGTGCATTGTCGCGTCAGCGTATTAATGGAAAGTCAGATGATTTATGGCGACTCATTTTCTTGGAAATTAATGTCCTTCACTTACCTTTTAGAATTACTAGGAAATGGAGCACGCGGTTCCCGCGAGCATAATTCTTTTTTCAATGTAATTCTATGTGGGTTAAAGAAGAAAATTTATCTAGACAACATGTGCCATAAATTTAGAGTATAACAGTGGAAGAAAAATATATTATAGGGAAAGTAAATCATTAATTACAATGAATAGTGTAATTAATTAGTCTAACTTAATTTGTAAGGTTATTTTGGGGATTTAATAGTATACTTTTACAATATAGCTAAAACTCAAAGGTTAAAGTTGGAAATCAAAAGATTGGTGTCACAATGGGTTTCTTTATATAATAGTATATATATATCGCTTATCTATAATTTTTGGTAAGTGTATTGCATAGATTTTATATCTTTTTGTAAGGTCTTGAACTTTGGTAAGCGATAACTACTTAGTTGCAGTTAACAAATTTTGTCTACTTACAAATTCTGTTTAAAGGGGACTTGATTGAATTTGTTCTCTCAATTCACTGAATCCGTTTGTTTCGTCTTTTCAATACTATACAGTCTCTCAAATTCGTCCAAATTCTTGTTGATTATGGATCAGACTACGATAATGACATTTCCATTATCGCTGGATCTATCCCAGTTGCCAAACATGTAGAACTCACTGGGTGTGGCATTATCGCTGAACAAGAGCCTGCTCAGTTGTCAAGAAAAAGGCAATTTCAGCTCCTACTCAGTCAAACTTAAGTCTCATACTGCCGCTTGTAAAAGGAAGACTAACTCAGAGTAATTAGGGGAGACTATATTTGTTCCTCCACAAGTCATGCCAATTCACAACCCTCTTGACTTATGCCTAAAATTTAATACTCGATTCTTCTTTACTGAGGCACTGACAAAATGTGAAACTCTGTTCATTCGCTCCTTTGTCCCTGAACGACCTCATGTTCTTTGATTGTTTGGTGTCTCTGGCATTCTTGAATCCCCAGATGAATGCAACCTCCTTCTATCCACCATGAAAGCAGATAATTTTATTCCCTCTGTCATTTATAAGGTTTATGCTAACCTGTCTCTCAACAACTTCATTGTCAGGAATCTCTCCATCAACACCAAGTTTATATATGTGCGCGGACAAGTGTATAAATTCAGCCCCTCTCTATTGAACATCCACATGAATACAAAGAACACGAAGTCAAGCAGACAAACTAAACTCTACAAAGAATTCAATATAATTGTTGTTGCATTCAAACAAACAAATGCCCTCTTGGTTTGGCCATTTGGGCCATTAGGCTCTGGCTGTTAGGTTTTGTGGAGCCCGAATTCTCAAAGAATGCAGCTTCCTAATTTAACTAAGAGTTGTAGAGACCTAGTTTACTGGGAATTGCAGAGTTTGAGTAATTCTATAATTAGTAGTTGCCAAATATTAGGAGTGTGTCCTTATTATAAATAGTCTCTCTTATAATTGTAACCCTACAACATAACACATAGTGAAAATTTTGTCTTGGTATCACCCCCAAATGTAGGCAACAAACTGGGTAAACAAATAACGGGTCTTTCTTGCTTTTCGTTCGTGTATGATTTTCTGTTTATCATATTGCTGCGCAACAAGTGGTATCAAGAGCATCAGGTTCAGTCGGAGCAGTTATGATGGAAGCAGGGAAATCAATCGAGAAGTTTGATAGGTCTGATTACGGGTTTTGGAGGATGCAGATTGAGGATTACTTGTACAGCAAGGATCTCTAGAAACCTCTGAATGATAAACCGGCAGACATAAAAGATGACGTCTGATGGACATGAAGGCGATGAGTGCGGTGAAGTTATCGTTGTCGCGAAATGTGACATTTCACACTGCAAAAGAAACGACTACGAAGGGTGTGTTGAAGGTTCTGGAAGATATTTTCGAGAAGCCATCAGCAGCCAACAAAATAAGTTTGATGCGTCATTTGTTTCATCTTCAGATGATAGAGACAACTGCGGCGTCTCATCATCTGAACGAATTTAGTTTAATTACACAATAACTGAGTTCTGTGAATATCGATTTTGGTGACGAAATTAAAGCCCTAATGTTGTTGTCTTCTTTACCGGAGAGCTGGAGTGGGACAGTAACGGCTGTTAGTGAAGTCGAGGAACAAAAAGTCGACGAAGAACAAGAGTTCCATTGAATGAAGGAACTGCAAGAAAAAGGGTCATAGTGTTAAGCACCAAAGAAAGATGACAGCTCAGCAAACGTGAACACCGAAGATGATGATGAAGCACTAATTTTGACCGCATGCAGTGCAATAGAGACTTGGGTTCTAGATTCCGGAGCACCGTTTCATGCTTGTCCTAACAAAAGTTTGATGATGAATTATGTTGCTGGATACTGCGGGAGAGTCTATCTGGGCGAAAATTTTCTTTATGATGTTGTGGGGAAGTGAGATATTCGTGTTAAATCTCCTAATGGATCCATTTGGACAATGCGTAATGTGAGGCACATCCTTGGTCTTAAGAGAAATTTGGTCACTATAGGGCAGTTGGATGATGACGGTTATGATGTTAAATTTAGTGGAGGTTCTTGGAAAATAGTCAAAAAAGCTATGGTGGTGCTCAGGGTTTGAAAAGGGGCACTTTGTATATGACCGATATCAAACATGATAGCATTGGAGTTGCTGCAGCACATAGTGAGGCTGATTTGTGGCATTGTCGACTAGGCCACATTAGTGAAAAAAATATGAAGCATCTATGTTGGAAGGGTAAGTTATCGGATCTAAAAATAGTTGGTATGGGTCTCTGTGAGAACTGTGTGTTTGGGAAATAGAAACAGGTTAGTTTCGCAAAGGGTGACAGAACTCTGAAGGAACATCAGTTAGAGCTGATGCATATGTGCTCTGTGGGGACCAACCCCTGTCACATCTCTCGGTGGAGCTTCGTATTACATAACTTTCATTGATGATGCAACAAGAAAGTTATGGGTATACTTCTTGAAATAGAAATTTGAAGCATTTGAGATTTTCAAGAAGTGGAGAGCACGTGTTGAAACTGAAACTAGTCTATGTGTGAAGTGTTTGAGATCTGACAATGGTGGTGAGTATGAACTTGTAGAGTTTAAGAAGTATTGTGCAGATAATGGCATTCGCATGGAGAAGACAGTTAGAGGAACACTGCAACAGAATGGGGTTGCAGAGCGTATTAACTGAACTTTGAATGTGAGGGCTAGATGCATTAGGTTGAAGTGTGAGTTGCCTAAGATGTTTCGAACAGAAGCAGTTAACACTGCGGCTCTCTTGATCAACCGAGGACCATCTGTTCCACTGGAAAATGGCATTCCAGAGGAAGCTTGGATAGGAAACGAGGTAAACCTATCTTACCTTAAAGTATTTGGCTGTGTTTCTTACGCTCATATTGATGCTACTGCTAGGAGCAAGCTAGATGCGAAATTTGTGAAGCGTACGTTAATTGATATGGCGACGATGATTATGGGTATTGATTTTGGGATGACCAAAATAGCAAGGTTATTCGTAGTAGAGATATTGTGTTTAATGAATAGGTTTTGTACAAAGACAGATTGGGTGCATCAAACATTGTGGGTGTTGATACTCGGGTTGAACACCCGGAGATTGTGGAATTGGATATCTCCAATTCTGGTGAAGGCAAGATTTTGGAAAACGAGGTGCCTAGTGAGGAAGAACCACGTACTCTAGAGCCTACTTTGAGGAGATCAAGTAGGGAACATTGTGCTCCTGAGAGGTATTCCCCTACCTTACATTATTTGTTATTAACTGATAATGGTGAGCCAGAGTGTTATGCAGAGGCAGTGAAAAGTGTTGATTCGAGCAAGTGGGAGCTTGCAATGGATGATGAGATGGATTCCTTGAAGTCGAACAACACGTGGGATCTTGTTGAGCTGCCAAAAGGAAAAAAGGTGCTGCATAACAAGTGGGTTTATAGAATCAAAGAGGAAGCAGGTGATAGCAAACTTTACAAAACTAGGCTGGTTGTGAAGGGTTTTCAACAGAAAGAAGGGGTTGATTACACTGATACATTTTCTCCCGTGGTGAAGTTGACGACTATTAGGATGGTCTTGAACATAGTTGTAGCGGAGAATTTATTGTTTAAACTCATGGATGTGAAGATATGTTTTTTTTACGGTGATCTTGAAGAAGACATTTACATGCAGTAACTAGAGGGGTATGTGTTTGAGGGTAACGTTGAGCTAGTTTGCAAGTTGGAAAAGATCTTGTATGGCCTGAAACAAGCTCTTAGACAGTGGTACGTGAAGTTTGATAGCTTCATGCATGAGATTGTCTTTGGTAGATGCAATGCTGATCATTGTTTTTACTTATGAGGTTTGATAGTAGCTTCATTATTTTGCTTTTATATGTTGATGACATGTTGATAGTAGGTTCATGTGGTCAAGAAGTGAACAAGTTGAAGAAGCAACTATCTGAACACATTGCCATGAAGGATCTTGGCGAGGCAAAACAAATCTTGAGTATGTGGATTAATCAGGACAACGTGGCGGGTAAGTTGTATCTTTCGCAGTCTGATTACATTGATAAAGTGTTGTGGAGATTCAGTATGCAAGATGCAAGGCCAGCAAGCACTCCTTTAGGTGGTCAGTTTAGATTATCAAAAATGGAGTCATCTACTAGTGATTTGGAGCCTGCAGAGATGAAGAAAACTCCACATGCTTCAGTAGTTGGGAGCCTTATGTATGTTATAGTGTGTACAAGACCGAATATTGCGCATGCAGTGGGAGTTGTGAGTAGATATATGACTTGTCCAGGAAAACAACACCGGGAAGCATTGAAGTGGATCTTTAGGTACTTGCATGGTACTTGTGATAGGTCATTGGGTTTTTAGGGAAAACACACGGACTTGAATGGTTATGTAGATGGTGATTTGGTGGGTGATCTTGATGGAAGAAAGAGTACTATTGGTTATGTTTTCACATTCGGTGGTATGACTATTTCATGGGGATCTAAGTTGCAGAAGATTGTGGCTTTGTCTACTACAGAAGCTGAATATGTAGCGGTGACGGAAGCTAGTAAAGAGATGGTATGGTTGCAAAATTTCTTGGGTGAATTGGAAAAAGGGCATATAAATAGTATTCTATACAATGATAGTCAGAGTGCTACTTTCTTGGCCAAGAATCTGGCATTTCATTCGAGAAAGAAACACATTGAGGTGAAGTATCACTACATACGGTATCTCTTGGAGAAGAAGACTTTGCAACTTGTGAAGATTCTGGGAAGTGAAAACCCTGCTGATATGTTGACTAAGGTTGTGACCTTAGAGAAGTTAAAGTTTTGCATGGCTTCAACTTGACTTGGTGTTTGAAGAGTCCAATGATGGCAGTACCATTGTCAGAGGATTGTTATGTTGAAGAGTGAAGATATGGTTACGATGAAATTAGTCTCCAAGTGGAAGATTGTTAGGTTTTGTGGAGCCTGAATTATCAAAGAATGCAGCTTCCTAGTATAACTGGGAGTTGTAGAGACCTAGTCTCCTGAGTTTGAGTAATTTTATAATTAGGAGTTGCCTGATATAAGGAGTTGTCTAATATTAGAAGTGTGTCCTTATTATAAATAGTCTATCTTATAATTGTAACCCTACAACATAACACATAGTAAAAATCCTGGCTTGGTATCACCCCCATATATAGGCAACGAACTATGTAAATAAATAACGTGTACTTCTTGCTTTTCGTTCGTGATTGATTTTTTATCTATCGTATTGCTGCACAACACTGGCATCCCAACCAGCATACTCATAGTATGGAACAAGTTGCTCTACAAAATTATAATCTCCCAATGGCTACCAAGTCCTTACAAATCCTTTGTGAACCTAACGATTGCATTCGTTTTGTACCGCACTGGGTAGTCTTTGAATCTTGGGAAAATAGTGTTTTGACAAATGTATTTAGAGGCCTTCTCCTCTAACATTAAACTGCCTTGGGCTATTCGTCCTTGATCTATGGAGTGTTGTGTTCGCAGAGGAGTACCACAAGCTTATATTAAGCTTATCATCACTCTGATGGGCCTCAAAGCTCCTCGTGCTCTGGTTCGTGAGCCATCACGTGCCTCGCGTCCTCAGCCAAAGGAGACAAAGATCCATCTTTCGTAAGTAGTTGACATTCCAAGTCTGAAGGACACTCACTTAGAGCTCTCTCGTTTCCTTATCTCCATTGCGCGAATTGCAAACTGCATCCGAACCCTTCTTGATTTGGTTGTGACACCAAGGGGAGGCGTGGAAGGAATTAAGGGAGATGTTGTGCAGATGCTGCTACTTTTTTTTTTAGTTTCAGTTAAGACTTTTGAACAATTTTATTTTATTTCTTGTTAAGCTATTTACTATTCTATTTTGTTGTTGCACTCCTATTGCAAACATACTTTCTTTTGTTATGATTAAGGTAGTAGGTTATTTTTTTCAAATGATCGTGAAAAAACTGTCTAACTCTGTTTTGTAGGAAATAATGTTGTTGCCAAAAAAAAAATCAAAGGGGAAGATTTTTTTTTCTACCAAAGGGGGAGATTGTTAAGGCTGGTTTTCGGCCTAGATAATCTTGTGATTTGTTAAATTCATATTGATTATGTTTTGATATTATTTTCATATCTTTTTTATCTGCATTGATCCTTTCGAATTAAGTTATTTTGGGAAAGAGTATTTGTAAGATTATGGCAGATTTACCCTAGCTTCCCATGCTTAACAGGATCCTATCTCAACAAGGCATTTTAGGAATGTAGTATTTAAGAGATTTGAATCCCAGTCTTTATCTTTGTATGAATCTAATTTTATTTCAATGAAATTAGACATGATAATTCTATGCATACCTAGAGTATTCTGCATCTATCTATTTGCAAGTAAATTGGATATTTTTTTTGGAAGGTGCAAGTCGAATGCGAGCCAAGAGATGCGATAGCTATCTTCTACGCAGAGTTGCACGCTATAAATGCAGAAGTCTCAAAGGCAAAGAAGAATAAGCTTATAGTGCCAAAATCTAAGAGTGTTTTATTTTTTTCTTGAGTCAAAATCTCTTTGTATTCATTATCTTACGAAATCATTAAGTCAAAGGGTCTTCGTGTAACTTGTTCTTTTAAAATTCAAGTAGCGTAAGTTAGTAAGCTGTCACAACAAGAGATATGAAGGTAATTATAATGAGTCTAGATTACTAGTACTTATAATTCCTATGTGTACTAATTGAAAGGAGACTTGAGTTGACATTGAGGCGCAAGCCAAGTGGATTAGGTATCTTCAGATGTGAAGCACTATTAAAGATTCATGTGTTCTTTTTACTTATTGTTTCGTCGGTTACCTGTAAACAAACACTTTTTCAAAGTAATTACGAACCTGAGATCTTACACTAGGGTATAAGCTACATCTCAACGCTCAATGGAGAGACATGGTGGAATTATATGGCATCCAACTCAAATACCATCCTTTCCCTCACAATCTCTACAAACCTCCCATCAATGTCCTCCGCCTCCTTGGAAACGACAAAATCTTAGCCCACAGGTAGGGGTACCATAGAGGTACACAAAGAAGAAAAGCTAGGTTCATAGGCAATTCTCGAAGGAACCGTTGAGGGTTCATCATTAGCCCTTGGAGGGATATCAAAATCTGCGATAGGCTCCTCAGACTGACCCTCCCTGGCAGGTGCCTGATCATTCCCCTATGTGTCAACATCCATTGTATTCTCAATAGACACACTCAAATTGTGTTAAATCATCAATATATACATTTTGTATATTTTTCCATAATTAGCAAGATTTTGTAATTCGGTTATAACTGTTATTAACTACCTTCTATTTTAGCAAGTCTTAGTCTAGTTAGTTACAGGTTAGTTCAGTTAGTTCAGTAATGCAGTTGCTGTGATTCAGCTCTCCTCATCTCAGGAGGATTATTGTTTATGTATATATACACACACGCACACACAAAGGAGATCAATCAAGATCATTATCTCCTCTCTCTCTCTATAACATAACCAAACTTTCTCTTTCTTCTTCTTGAATAAAGAATGTTTCTTTTCTTTCTCCTGTTTCATTCAATACAAATGCATCAGTTATCATGGTATCAGTTTCTAGGTTACCTCTGATCACAATCGCTTCCGCTCCTCTGTCAACGATCGCCAGTCGCCGCCGCCATTGGTCATCTTCTCCGACAGCTCTTCTCTGCAACTTTTCTTGATTCTGCAGATCTGTTCTCTCCTCTTTCAGACGATTTTTCTTCTCTGAAACGGTGTGCCATTGATTGAGATACAATGACAGAACCAAGCACCTCCTCCTCTACAATAACTACTCTTCCAGTCAAGAATCCAAGTGAGGATTCATCATCTGTCTACATTCTAGGAACACATGACTACACTGTTCAGTCAATTGTGAGTGAAAAATTTAATGGCTCTAACTATATTTCTTGGAGTAAAAGTGTTGTTATGGCATTAAGCATCAAGAATAAACTGTCTTTCATTGATGGTTCTTTGTTGCAACCTACTAGCATTGATGCTTCTTTAAATGTGTGTTAGAGTAGAACAAATACTCTTGTTCTGTCTTGGTTGTTTAACTCCATTGAGAAACATGTGTGCCAAAGTCTGATGTATTTTGACAACCCTAGAGAGTAATGGCTTGAACTCAAGAATAGATATGATAGGACAGATGGTTCAAGAGTTTACCAGCTGCAAAAATCCCTCTCCACCATCACACAGGGCTCCCTCACTATCACTGAGTATTACAATTTGTTTAGGTCTCTTTGGGATGAATTTGTAAGTCAGAGACCTATTGCCATGTGTACATGTGGACTTTGTACCTGAAATGTCAATAGAACTATGGTGGACATGCATCAGTATGATTCAGTCCTCAAGTTCCTAGTTGGTTTTAATGACACCTTCTCTGCTATCAGAAGTCACATATTGTTTGTCACCTCTCTGCCTGGTCTATCTAAGGTGTTTTCCCTCTTGTTGCAAGAAGAGCAACAGAGAGATTTGTACTCTCATTCCTCAGTTTCAGATTCCCTAGCCATGTTTACTAGACAAAGGGTTAATCCAGATTCTCCAGGTTATCAACAGCAAAGCACACAGAGGCCATTTCCTCCAAACACAGCTTCAAAGAACTTTAAGCCTCAGCTGTCAAGAGAGGAAAAGAAAAAGTTGTGTTGCACTCATTGTGGCTTCAATGGCCATACCATTGACACTTGTTCTCAGTTGCATGGATATCCTCCTGGTTGGGAAGGTCCCAAAGGCAAGAGAAAAATTCAGAACAACTCAGCAAACATTGCTCAAGTTCCTCCTCCTGAAGTATCTTCCAATGTCAAACCTCCTGCTGCAACTGATCTAGCCCTATTTGAACAGTTCCTGGCTTTCAAGCAAGCACATGACCAGGCTCACACTTCATCAGCTGGATTGGATTACCTCTCAGCACTATGCTGCTTCAGCAGCCACAGGTATTTCTGTCCCTCTTGCTCTTTCTTCTCATTCAAATGTGTCTCCTATTTACTCTGATAAATGGATCTTAGACACAGGGGCAACAGACCATATGATCTGTCAAAAACACTGGTTTATTGAAACTCCTAAGCAGGTCAACATTAGTATTTACTTGCCTAATAACAGCTTTACTGATGCTACTTTAATGGGTTCTGTTAGTCTCATACCTGGCCTTACTCTTACTAATGTCCTGTTTGTGCCTTCATTTACCTATAATCTGTTATTTATTTCTAGACTCACCTCTCAAAATAAGTTACTTGTCATGTTCATGGCCTCCTCATCTCTATTACAGGACTACATAAACATGAGGATGATTGGTTTTGCTAGCTTACACAACAACCTATATGTTCTAGATATAAAACAATCCACTGCTGATAATGTTTTCTGCAACTCTGCCACTTCTAATAATGTTTGGCATTTGACACTTGGTCATGCTCCCTTATCTAAACTGAAGGATATCTCCCCTCTCTCCATTACTGGATCAGTTAAAGATCACCATTGTGAAGTTTGTCACCTAGCTAAGCAGAAAAGACTTATTTTGAATTCCAGTAACACTTGTAGTACTTGTGCTTTTGAACTGATTCATTGCGATGTATGAGGACCATATTATGTACCTAGTAAAGAAGGTTTTAGATATTTTTTTACTATTGTTGATGATTTCACTCGTTGTACATGGCTTTACCTACTTAAACAGAAGTCAGAAGTTAAAGATCATCTGCTTTCTTTCTATAAAGTTGTGTTGAATCAGTTTAATGTTTCAATTAAAACCATTAGAACTGATAATGGTACTGAGTTTCTTAAGAAGAACTTCTATGATACTTATGGCATAACACATCAGACTAGCTGTGTTGAAACAACTCAACAAAATAGCTTAGTAGAGAGAAAGCATCAGCATCTTCTCCAAGTTGCAAGAGCCTTAAGATTTCAGTCAAATGTACCTCTTAGTTTCTGGCATTTCTGTGTTTCTGCTGCTACTTACATTATCAACAGGTTACCTTCTAGTACACTTAATAACAAATCTCCCTATGAAGTGTTATATAACAAAACTCCAGACTACAGTTTACTAAAGAGTTTTGGCTGCCTTTGCTATGCATCTACTATCACTGCCCATAGGACAAAATTTGATCCTAGAGCTGTGCAGTGTGTTTTCATTGGTTATCCTAAAGGAATAAAGGGATACCTATTGTATGACTTATTACAAAAGAAAACTATCATATCTAGAAATGTAGTATTCCATGAACACATCTTTCCGTTCAAGAATCATAATGATAACTCTGCCAATTAAAAAATCAATAGTACAGAAGTTTCATTGTGCACTGACCCTTTTATCAGCACTAATGTTCCTGTACAAGTTGCTCCCAGAAATTTGGATCCACTGAATAAAGGACATGATGTTGTTCCTGCAACTCCTACTACCAGTGTTGACAGCTTCAGCAACAATCAGGTGCCACAAACTCCTGAGTTTGATCAACAACTAAAGGTTGAGAATTCATTAACTCATTCAGCAACCCCGTGTTCTACTTCTCACAGTCATGGAGATGTGCAACATTCTCATGTTGCACCAGGTATTCCTGAAACTCATGAGTCTCACACTGATTTACCTGTCACTAGAAGATCATCCAAAACTACACATACACCAGCATATCTCAATATTTATGACTACAATTTGCCTCAATCTTTACATAAGGCCAAATGTACTATCTTTACCTCTACTGTCAAATATCCTATATCTGAATATTTGTCTACAGTTCACCTCTCTTCTCATCATAAAGCTTTCACAACATCTATTAATATAGCACAAGAGCCAACTTCTTACACTCAAGCTAGTAAATCACCTGAGTGGATTACTGCCATGAATGCTGAAATAGAAGCTTTACTTAAAACCAAAACTTGTGTCTTAACTGAGCTCCCTCCTGGCCAGAATTTAATAGGATGTAGATGGGTTTATAAAGTTAAACATAAGGCAGATGGCACAATAGAAAGATATAAAGCAAGATTAGTAGCAAAAGGTTTTACTCAAGAGGAAGGGTTAGATTACTTTGATACTTTTAGTCCAGTTGCTAAACTCACAACAGTTAGAGTCCTTACAGTTGTAGCTGCAGCAAAGAATTGGTTTCTAACTCAGTTAGATGTGAATAATGCATTCCTTCATGGAGACTTGGATGAAGAGATATATTTGAAGCCCCCTCCTGGATATCTTAAACAAAGGGACAAAAGAGTCTGCTTATTAAAGAAAATTCTTTATGGCTTGAAGCAAGCCTCAAGACAGTGGTATCAAAAATTGACCTCATGTCTTATCTCTTATGGTTTCATTCAGTCAGTGTCTGATTCCTCTCTTTTTACTAGACAAAGTAACACCACATTTACTGCATTATGTGTCTATGTGGATGCTATCATATTGACAGGGAATAACTTAGATGAAATCAATAAAATAAAACATCATTTGGATGATATGTTTACAATAAAGGATCTTGGCTCCCTGAAATACATTTTAGGAATTGAAGTTGCAAGATCACAGTCTGGTATTTCTCTTTGTTAGAGAAAATATTGTCTTGACATTTTAACTGAAACTGGATATCTAGTTTGTAAGCCTAGCTCTACTCCTATGGACTACAACCTCAAGTTACTCACTAATGATTCTGATGAACTCACTGACCCTTCTGAATACCGCAGGCTTGTTGGGAGACTCCTTTATCTCACCATAACAAGACCTGATATAAGTTACAGTGTGCAGTGTCTAACTCAACATATGGTAAAGCCTACAACAAATCACATGGCGGCTGCACACAGAGTACTAAGATATCTCAAGACAACAACTGGAAATGGCATTTTCCTTTCAGCCAACCCAGACCTACAAATCAAAGCCTTTACAGATAGTGACTGGGCAGGTTGTGAAGAAACAAGAAGAAGTATTTTAGGATATGTGGTCTTCCTTGGCAGCTCCATTGTCACTTGGACATCCAAGAAGCAGCCAACAGTTAGAAGGTCCTCAACAGAGGCAGAATACAGGGCTCTTGCTACAACTATTTGTGAAGTAATATGGTTGCAGCAACTGATCAAAGACCTTTCAGTCCACAATCCTAAAATCCCTCTTATATGCACTGATAACAAGAGTGCAGCAGCCATTGCAATGAATCCAGTCCACCATGAGAGGACAAAACATATTCAAATCAACTGCTTCTTTGTCAGGGAAAGGGTGCAACAGAAAATCATGAAAGTCATCCATATTCCAAACACATATCAGTTGGCTGACATATTGACAAAGCCTCTAGCTCCTCAGCCATTCAAGGAACTTACCTCCAAGCTAGGCCTTCTTAATATCCATGCCTAGCTTGCGGGGGGGGGGGGGGGGGTGTTAAATCATCAATATATACATTTTGTATATTTTTCCATAATTAGCAAGATTTTGTAATTCGGTTATAACTGTTATTAACTACCTTCTATTTTTAGCAATTCTTAGTCTAGTTAGTTACAGGTTAGTTCAATTAGTTCAGTAATGTAGTTGCTGTGATTCAGCTCTCCTCATCTCAGGAGGATTATTGTTTATGTATATATACACACACGCACACACAAAGGAGATCAATCAAGATCATTATCTCCTCTCTCTCTCTGTAACAGAACCAAACTTTCTCTTTCTTCTTCTTGAATAAAGTTTCTACAATGTTTCTTTTCTTTCTCCTGTTTCATTCAATACGAATGCATCAGTTATCAAATTGCAACGAGAACGCTTTCCTCGATAGCCAGAGAGACAAAGAAAAGGTCAAAAAATGACAAAAGGGGGACATAGGAGCACACTCACTTGAAGTATCGCTCGAAGCCTTCACAAGGGGCTTTCCTCGATGCGACGAGAATTGTTCACATACACAGAACAAAGAAGTACTACTCCATTTTAATATGTAAGATATATATATATATATATATATATATATATATATATATATATATATGTATATATATGCTCTTTTCCATAGTAATAAAATCAACTTCACTCGTAATAAAGATTTTTCTCTTGGACTATGAACAAAGTGCACGGATCACTCTCTACATTCTTAATTAAGGTTTTGTACAAATTTTAGATTATTATTCAGGAGTCTTTTTTGTCAACGGTTTACAACTGCCAGCAATGATCGTTAGCGATTATCCTGAGCTGGCTACTGCAAATAGCTACCACAAGGCTTTTTTTGTCGATATCTGACCGTCACTAAAGATCCTTTGCAATCGTTGGTCGACAACGAGCGCTACTGAAATCTCCATTGCTATGGTCAATGGCAATGGATTTGACCTTTTGCTGGCGAAAGAATGGCCTTTTATCAAGATAATGTTCCATTTATAAATATCCTTTTTCTTGTAGTTGAAAGACAATTATTCTCATTCTAATTCATGTATAACTTTAATGTAGATACTTATAACTATTAATACACTTAGGGGGTGTTTGGTTGCAATGATGAGGATAGATGACTGCCCTCATCTCACTTAAAACCAGTTTGGTTTGAATGATTATGCAAATGGGCTTTTTGATTTAATAGTTGTGGCCCGCTCCACAACTCACTTTCTCAACTTAAATAATATCTACCCCCTGTTATTATTTTATCTCACTTTTTAGCCATCCAGCTCATCCGACGAAATGACTTATTTACCCCTGTTTCTTCAATTTTAATCTTTTTATGCAGCAACAAGACATATTTAAAAAATGTAATTAAAAAAATGCAATTAAAAAAAATGTAATTAAATAAATGAAATTAAAAAAATGTAATTAAAAAAATGTAATTAAAAAATGTAATTAAAAAATGTAATTAAAAAATATAATTAAAAAAATGTAATTAAAAAAATTTAATTAAAAAATATAATTAAAAAAATGTAATTAAAAAACGTAATTAAAAAAATGTAATTAAAATGTCATTAAAAAATGTAATTAAAAAAATGTAATTAAAAAAATGTAATTAAAAAAATGTAATTAAAAAATGTAATTAAAAAATGTAATTAAAAAAATGTAATTAAAAAAATGTAATTAAAAAATATAATTAAAAAAATGTAATTTAAAAAATCTAATTAAAAAAATGTAATTAAAAAATGTAATTAAAAAATGTAATTAAAAAAATGTAATTAAAAAATATAATTAAAAAAATGTAATTAAAAAATGTAATTAAAAAAATGTAATTAAAAATGTAATTAAAAAATTGTAATTAAAAAATGTAATTAAAAAAATGTAATTAAAAAATGTAATTAAAAAAATGTAATTAAAAAAAATGTTTTACTTCAAATTAGTTAAGGACATAATTAATTGTGAATATTGCTTGGGAGGTGAACGTGATATTTTTTGAAAATATTTTTGGTGTATATTTTCTTAATAAAATGGGGCAATAAGGTAATTACCTGCAATATCCAGAAATAGCGGTTGCACATAACATGAACCAAACACGTTTTATAAATCAAGATAAAATAGTAACTTTATTCAACTCTCCAACCAAACACGGTTACTGTTACGCATATGAAATAAAAGACTATTTTAACTGAGTAATAGTTAATCTACATATATAACTGTCTTTGCAACCAAACAGCCCCTTAGTAAGATAATTAAGCTTATTCTTGAGAAAATATAGGTATGAACCTCCTTGATAATTTTGAAGTGAAACTAGTAGGTATTTAACAAGAAATTCGTACACATAACATCTTGTTACTGCCTTATAGTTAAAAATACCATACGAGCAGAGGCTTGTTTTACCAAAAAGACAATGATGAGGAAAATATAGTGACAACATATGAAATGTCATGAGGTAAATAACGAGAAATATGCTTCTCAAGATATGAATGAAGTTGAAGAATAAGCATACAACGGACTACATGCCTCAGAGAAGAAGATCAAAAGATCGTAGAAACACTTGGTGGAAGGATAAAGTGAGAGCCTCATAGAAGTAGCATCCATCACCCTCACAATAGGAAGGAACGACCTCGTATGAAGATCACCACAAAACAGTATAGTACGAGGTACAATTATTATATTTTCAGATCCTGTCAACTATTGGCCAACTGGGGTTCACTCATACCTGAGACGACCTAGCATTAAGAGTGTTAGCATATCTACCCATTTTTGAATAATGAATTAAGTACGAATGAAGCGGTCCATTTATGAAGGTTAAGTGGCGTACCATAAATTGCAAGATTAAATTCCCATCATCCTATACATACTCCCTAAAATCAGTTGTATAGAATATCCAAGAAAAAAAAATCACTTTTGATCCCTTATTGTGGCATAGTTACGATTTTAGTCCCATAATGTTGCATTGTCCACATAGTCCCGTATTGTGGCATTTTGTACAATTTTGGTCCCATACACAGTTTTTGCCCTCTAAATTATTTTTATTAGCAAAAAACACCACCATACGTTATTTGTAATTAATAAACAACGATGTGTGTTATATATTTTCCAAAATTATATTTTCACCCAAGAAAAGCTAAAAATAAAAAATTCCCTAGGTTACAATGTAAAATTATATTTTAATTTTTTTTTAAAAAGACCCAATGTAATAAAATAATGATTATAATAAAAAACCTTCTCCTCCACACCCAACCCACACCTCCCCCGCCACCACCCAATTTTTTTCTTCTTTTTTTTTCATTCATTTTTAATTCAAAATTTATAATTTTTCACTTAAAACATTATCAAAAATTCATATTTATGCACCCTTATTTTAAGTAATTCGCTTTATTTATTACAGTAATTATTTTTGAAGTGCTTAACAGAAAAAAGAAAAAAAAAACAAAGGAGTTGAGAACTCTTCCTCATCCTCGGTTACCAACCACCTCCTCACGCACTACTTCGAACCTTATCGACGAAATAATCGTTGCCAGAGGACCTTAATTTGGATTTTTTTTGGATATGTTGGGAGGAAAAAAATACTTAAACATATATGTATATACAAATATATATATATATATCAATATTATATATATATATATTATATTGAGTTTTTGACATGAAATAAATAATTTACGTTTTTCAGTGAAAAATCATAAATTAGACATCTAAATGAAAACAAAAGAAGAAAAAAATGGGTGGGGAGGGAGTAGGATTTTCTTTATATGTTTTTATTATAACTGGGTATTTTTTCTTTTACAAATTTTATTTATATTTATAATAATTGAAATTTGAGCTTTTGACATGAAATAAATAATTTAAGGTTTTCGGTGAAAATCATAAATTAGACATCTAAATGAAAACAAAAGAAGAAAAAAATGGGTGGGAAGGAGTAGGATTTTCTTTAAATTTTTTTTATTATAATTGGGTCTTTTTTCTTTTACAAATTTTATTTATATTTATAATAATTTAAATTTTTTAAAAACAATCTAATTTTACATTGTAACTTAGGGAATTTTTTAATTTAATTTTTTGTAAGTCAAAATATAATTTTAGGACAATGTATAACACATATGGGCTGATTTGGCAATAGATCGTATTATATATATGTGAGTGTCGGTTACAAGAGTATAATCTAATAATACAACGAGTCTATCTCAAATCAGGCCTACACTATGTATCTCGTGTAGACTTGGTCCAGAACACCCCGAACTAACGCCTCGATGCTTGGATGGCAATAGGATATCGGTGACTACATAGGTTGTACGTCGGTGATCGTCTTCGATATGATATCGAGGATTACCCTCGATGTGAGATCGGTAATGTGGTGGTATGACGTGTCAGTAGAACATAAGGTAGTCTTGATATCGAATGTGATATCGAGAGTGATATCGGTAATGTATTTCGATGTGATGCGTAATAGCTGAGGGATAATTATTGCTTACTTTGGGATCCAGGCACCGCGTATTTATAGACCTCGGGATCCGGGGACCGCAGTAACATATCGGTGATTATTACCGATATGACATCGAAAGTGGCCCCCGATAAGGTCCAATATGGGTCAGGCCCAGTATGCGGGAAATGCCCATATCATGTAGTCCCCCAATTTGGGATTCTTGTCTTAAAGATAAGAATTCGCAAATTTAATTTTAAATTTCTGGTTTACCTGTACCCTTCGTCCCGCCAGTTCTAATGATGGAGATCAAATATGCGGGAAATGCGCTTTGTGATGAACTTCGATGGTCCCCCTAATGCAGTGGGCGCGTAGTTTGGGGTCCTCGTTTGAATTATGTGTTCCTTGGAGTTGACCTTCTTATAAATACGGGAGTCACACTTTGAGGCTTTTTTGCGTAAAAGGAGAAGATGCCGGGGTTCATCGTCGATATTACGTCGAAACTCATATTCGATATGACTTCGAAAGTATATTTCGATGATTTGGTGTGTTGTCGTATGCTGATGAAAGGCTGTGCTGGAGCCAGCTTTGTCCTTTACCCACATGTACTCCAAGTGACGTGGTGAGGGGACGGATGGATCGTTGATGATTCCGAACTGAACTCGGGTTATCACAAGCTGCCTACGTATCCCTTTTGGGGCAATCAAGTCGGACGTAGTTCATTTGTCTACTCTGCACTGTGCGGATTTACGGTTTGGACCATATCTCCTTGCAGGAAGTTCCAAATCTCAAACCGCTTCTTGATATGGAAAGTAGACTCCTTTAGGTTTCCAAGAATATAAGGATACACATTGGGGAGATAAGTATATCGGTAGTGACATCCCATATAAGATCGGGTATTCTGGCACATCGGAGATATGTCGAGGTTCCACCATATCAGCCATATCTCGAGATCGGTATATCGAAACCTCGATCCACTTCTTCCTATGGGTAGCTGACACATGTACCTTTCCATACATATATTATACATGTCAAATGGATAAGTACATTGGTAGTTATGCTCGATATAATATCAGGTATTGCAGTATGTCGACGATATGTCGAAGGTATGTCGGGGATCTATGTCGAATATGGCATATCGGGGATGATATTCAACGTACATTTTGATATAGACATGACGGGGTGATCCCTAGGTGTTTTTCCGCGGTTGTTGAGAAAAGGATTGAAAGGTCCCTGTGGGAGTAGTTGTCTGCTGCCCTTATTGTAACTTGAATTTATCCACTTCTGGATTATTTCCGATTCGTGGTTCTGTAACTTAATATTTATTTCTCTATTGTCTTCATAGTATGTGACTCTTCGTGGCCTTGTTGTCTCATAACTTGTTGATTTCTTTTATTGTCATGATGATAGAATATGCAGTATTCCGATATCTGAAGCGCAGTCATTTCGTTCTCGTATTTGATGAGATTCGTTTAATCTGTCTGTTGTCAATCAAGGAATGATTAGGATTTCCTTGGGGTTGGTAGAACCGTGGGTAATCTGCCACTGCTTCTGTGTTTAGGATCGACCCCATTATTACAGGGGATATTCTTCTTGTGGTTAGCGGCCCATAGAGCCTGCCTCTTAACCTAGTTTGTTTTATGGAATTTTCACCAAATAGGCTCTTCATCTAGGTTGATTTATGGGATTTTCACCCAAAAGGCTCTTCACTTAGCTTGATTTATGGGGTTTTCACCCAATAGGCTCTTCACCTAACGTAATTTTATGGGATTTCCACCCAATAGGCTCTTCACCTAATGTAATTTTATGGGATTTCCACCCAATAGGCTCTTCACCTAGCTTGATTTATGGGATTTTCACACAATAGGCTCTTCACCTAGCTTGATTTATGGGATTTTCACCCAATAGGCTCTCCACCTAGCGTAATTTTATAGAATTTCCACTCAATAGGCTCTTCACCTAGCTTGATTTATGGGATTTTCACCCAATAGGCTCTTCACGTAGCTTGACAGTTCGCGTGGGTAGGGGCCCATTCCGTTATCACAGGGAACCCGCTACAGTTCAAGTGTTTAGCGTCGACCCCGTTATCACAGGGGATATTTTTCTTGTGGGTAGGGGCGCATCCCGTTATCATAGGGAACCCGCTACCGTTGAAATGTTTATGAACGACCCTGTTATTACAGGGGATATTTTTTGTAGGTAGGGGTGCATCCCGTTATCACAGGGAACCCACTACCGTTGAATTGTTTTTGATCCACCCCGCTATCACATGAGATTTTTTTGTGGGTAGGGGCGCATCCCGTTATCACAGGAAACCCACTACCGTTGAAATGTTTATGATCGACCCAGTTATCACAGGGGATATTTTTTGTGGGTAGGGGTGCATCCCGTTATCACAGGGAACCCACTACCGTTGAATTGTTTTTGATCGACCCCATTATCTCAGGGGATATTTTTTTGTGTTGTAGGCGAGCCTTTTCGTTGTCTTTTTGACTATGTCTCTTGGTGACTCTGTCGTCGTTGAATCTGTAGGTCATTAAGCCCTGTAAAACAACACATGCAAGAAAATTTTTCGCCGTGAAAGCTGATACGAAAGCACGAAATGATGTGCATGTGTTATCTGCGGGATGTTCCCTCAATTTGGGAATATCAGTTTTATACGAGAAACAATGTTTTCATTGTGCTCTATCATGCCTGTTGTACCTGTCTATACCTGTTGTACCTGTTTGAATAGATAATATTCAATAATCTGGGGCAATGCCCCCTGCATCCCCCTTTTAATATTCTTTATGTCCTTTTTGGATATAGTAATGTGCGACCCTTTGAGCCATGTACCTGTAATAGGGCGATGTATTAAACATATATCTAGGGGAACATTCCCCAACTCTTTGTGCCATTCTCTGCATTTCTATAATGTCCGCTTAGGACATATCACTGCATGAAATATTAGATTGCGCCAAGCAACAAATAAAAAGGTAATAACGGATAACGGTCGAAGGCTAGGTAAATCTACCCTGCCTACGTATCCCGTTGAATGGGGAATCAGACCAGCGTAGTTCCCCCTGTTTTTTCTTGGATCGACCCCGTTATCACAGGGGATTTTTTCTTGGATTGGCCCCGTTATCACAGGAAATTTTTTCCTGGATCGACCCCGTTATCACAGGGGATTTTTTCTTGGATCGACCCCGTTATCACAGGGGTTTTTCTTGCTTAGCGCCTCAGTATGTCGTTCACCGAGAACAGTGTTGGCTCAGGTTTGCTCGAGATGGATTTCGAAGAGATCGGAGTGGGATTTTCTGAAAACGAGATGTTCGGTTCTGACCAGTTGATTGGCGACCAGTCTGATGCTGAATTCTCTTCTCCGTCGGAGGCTGACGGTCCCAATGTAGGTGAATGGGGCTTGGGGATCAGCCCCCCGACATATAAGACCTCAGAGAAGTATGAGGATATGACGTCTCATGTTCCTCATCATGCTGGTTATTACTCCGACGAGTATGACATCCCTGAGGGGTATAAGGTCATATTCCCTAGTGTGGATCAACGAATGCATACTCCACCGAAAGGCTGCATTACTATTAATGCCAATTATTTTAAGAACGGATTGCGCTTCCTAATTGATCTTGCGGTTAGTGTTGTCATTGCGAGCATCGGGGTCTGCTTGGGGCAGCTATCCTCCCATTCTCTTGGGTACATCGTGGCTTTCATTTGTGTCATGAGAGCGTTGGGCGCCCCTTGCGGAGTTAATGAGTTATGACAACTCTTTTAGTGTCATGGTCAACAGGAAGGGTGGTGACGAGGGGTTCTTTTGCGTGCGGGCCCAGGCGGGTCTTAGGTTCGTGCAATATACTCAATCCAGTTATGGATTTGGAAATAAGTGTGAGTATATGTATATCCAGGAGAGGACGGCTGGTGAATTTGATGTGCTTCCTAGCATGTGGTGCGAAGTCACCAAATATGAGAGACGAGCCGCTGTCGGGACAGCTGCACATAGCCTCGAATTTCTGAGGAATCTGATTAACCATCCGTACGACGCTACCCTGCGTTGCAGTGACGTAGTTTTGCGAGCAGGTGGGATATCTCTCGTACGTTATAACGGTCCCTCTACTCTCGGTAAGTGTTATATCTTTACAAATCGATAGCTTCCTCTCGATTTATCTCTTGATCTTATGTTTCATGTATCTTACAGCCGATTTGGTAGAGTACTGTAGTCTGGACGCGATAGTGGAACGTAGACAGCTGGGGGCCGAAGACGCTACAAATAACGCACCTCCACTTATCAAGAAGAGGGCTCGTGAGGGCGTACGCAAGAATGCGAAGAAACATGTTCCCTTATAGAGTGGTAATACTGCCGGGGTGGGTAGTGCCTTGCAGTCTCAGCATGACGTTGATGTTGGGATGTCCCCTGGGCGAAAAAGAAAAAACGGGAGGTGGTAGTTCAAGTGGGGATCACTCCGTGCCCGGAATGTATTCTTGGTATGGGACTTGTATTTCATGTCTTCTTCTGAATTTAGGGTGCTTTGGCGAGTCCACATAGCATATCCATCTTTGTACCTGGTCACCTAGAATTTCACCGACTCCTTGAGGTGTCGAGAATTTGATCTTCTAGTAATAAGTAGAGACCACTGCCTTGATCTGATTGAGTGCCGGTCAGCCAATGACGGCGTGGTAGGGGAATGGGATGTCGACTATTGTGTATTTTATCGGCGTTAGCCTGGTGCGTGGGTTTCTCCCAAACACTGTGGGCAATATAACTTGTCTGAGTGAAACTACCTCTGCTCCGTCGGATCCGGTCAATGGGATGGATATCGGCTCTAGCCGTCACGGGGCTATCATAATGTGCTCGTAGGCTTTCGAGAATATCAGGTTAGCGGAGCTTCCGCTGCGGTCAGGGCCAACGGACTAAGTTGCTCCAAGTCTCTCCTGGTGAAAGAGGTCTTCTGCTCCAAGTATGCTTCTGGTATGATTGCATTTGTGTACCCAATATAGGCCCCGCCCTGGACTCTTCGTGTTAGTTTCTCGGCCGCGAGCAGTGTCGGCTCCCAAGGCACCTCCATTGATCATGTTTATGACGCCTCTGCGCAGGGCATTCACTATGGTCCTACCGCGCTCCTCGGGTGCCTCAATCATCTTCTGCTTTCCTCTCCTGGGTGAGTAATTTCTTCTAGGGGATAAAGAATGTTTCGCCCCTTCTAGCATCGTCCTTGGCGCTTCTGATAAACTCGACCAATTTTCCTTCTTTAATCAATCTTTCAATTTCATTCCTCAGGTGCGTACAATCCTCCGTCCTGTGTCCAGGTAGACGGTGGTACGCGCAGTATTTGCCCGACGACTTCATTCCGGTAGTCTCATTCAACGGCCTGGGTTCCGTCAACCATCTGTTTCTCTTCGCCACGGCCATCACCTCCAGAATGCCTCTATTCAACGGGGTGTACGTCCTTGGGGGTCTTTCTCTGTTGCGATCTCTGTCCGCGTTCCTGCTGGAAAATAAACCTTAACGCGTTGCCATCATCTCTTCCTCGTAAACCATTTGGTTCGCGAGCATGTTGATCTGTGCTAAGGTGGGCTCAGTCAATTTGATTAGCTATCTGGTGAACCTGCGATGGGTCGTACCCTTGAACAGCATCATCATAACCTGCCTGCCATGCGATTCGTCCACCTTCAATTATTCATCATTGAACCTCTTCATATATTCCCGGAGGTTCTCCATTTCCCTCTGCTGCACCGCGCCGAAGTGTAACAGGTTGGTCTTCATTATCTTTTGGCTAGAGAACTGGTTCTCAAACTTTTCCCTTAGTTTCTCGTAGTTCGTTATGGATCTGGCCTCCAGCCTAGCGAACCAATCAAGTGCAGCGCCCGTTAAAGTGGTGGATAGGATCTTCGCCTTTATGTTTCTTGAGTAGTTGTGTAGATTCAAAATGCTATCGACTTGATGGAGATGATCTGTAGGATCACTTCTTCTGTCGTATGGCTTGATCACTGGGATCTTGTCCTCTCTTTGTAATATCTCAGCCTCTATCTCACCCGAAAACGGGGTCCTGCTGCGACCCTTCCAATGACTCTGAGTCACCTTCCTCGTTAACTCCGCCCTCTCGCGGTCTAGTTTTTCCATCCTCTTCAATATTACCTGCAGTACTTCCGCATCCTCATTTTTTTGAATGTGCAATCTCAGCGCGGTCGCGACCGGGTTCTATTCTCCTCGATATTACTTGCAGTACTTTCACATCCTCATTTTTTGAATGTGCAATCTCAGCGCGGTCGCGACCGCGTTCCATTCTCCTGATTATTTCCGCCCTCTCGCGGTCATGTCGTTTCATCCTTCTTGCTATCTCTCGGTCTAGGGTCCTAGGATCCCGTCTCTCCGACCTGTCGTAAGCAGTGGGCAATATCTCTCCGAATGAGTCCCACGTATCCTCTTGTTCATCATATCCTTGCCTTCCCTTCTCTCACCCGCTCGGGATTCATGGGGCCTTGCCCGAATATCCTTTGTCCTTTATTCCGCCAGTCGTGGAAGCAAAGTCTCCAATGTAGTGTCAAGCGCCGCTTTTGCAGAAGCGTTGATCTGCACTAGCATTTCCCGGGTTATGGCGGCAAGGGGAACGGTGCTCTGACCTGCAGCCATCGTCTCGTCTGAGCTGGGAAAATCCGAGTTTGGCACCTCGGTCATCGGCACATCAGCTGCCAGGATTTCAGTGGTCGGGCCCTCAGTAGCGGGTCCCGCTGCATTTAGTATGGCAGTGGT
The DNA here is from genome assembly GCA_948329865.1 of Linaria vulgaris. Classification (NCBI taxonomy): domain Eukaryota; kingdom Viridiplantae; phylum Streptophyta; class Magnoliopsida; order Lamiales; family Plantaginaceae; genus Linaria; species Linaria vulgaris. The sequence continues at coordinate 51,580,525 of OX415249.1, read as the reverse complement.
TGGACCAGAATTCGTGGCTCGCGGTGGCCACCTGGGCCCGCGCCTACGTTGCGGTTCATTCTGTGATGGAGGAAGCTCCATCTCAGCTTGGGTCATTCTCTGTTGTTGGTCAGTCGGCTGTAGAGCGGGTGGTGTGTCCGCAATCCTCGTGTTTCTAGTCGCAACTCCGTTAATCTCGGATCGGGTCCTCTTTCCTTGCATCTTGGCGTCCTCGTCAGTGAACTGGTGTTTCCACAGACGGCGCCACTGATTTGGCAATAGATCGTATTATATATATGTGAGTGTCGGTTACAAGAGTATAATCTAATAATACAACGAGTCTATCTCAAATCAGGCCTACACTATGTATCTCGTGTAGAGTTGATTCGGAACACCCCGAACTAACGCCTCGATGCTTGGATGTCAATAGTATATCGGTGACTAGATCGGTTGTACGTCGGTGATCGTCTTCGATATGATATCGAAGATTACCCTCGATGTGAGATCGGTAAAATGGTGGTATGACATGTCAGTAGAACATAAGGTAGTCCCGATATCGAATGCGATATCGAGAGTGATATCGGTAATGTATTTTGATGTGATGCGTAGTAGCTGAGGGATAATTATTGCTTACTTTGGGATCCGGGCACCGCGTATTTATAGACCTCGGGATCCGGGGACCACAGTAACATATCGGTGATTATTACCGATATGACATCGAAAGTGGCCCCCGATATGGTCCAATATGGGTCAGGCCCAGTATGCGGGAAATGCTCATATCATGGGCTTTTTCTAATTAAAAATAACACATGGGATGTTTTTGCTAATAAAAATAATTTATGGGGCAAAAAATTGACCGTGTGACCAAAATTGTACAAAAAAACCGCAATAAGGCACTAAACGTGGACAAAGTCGTATTTTGGGATTAAAGTTGTAAGTATGCCATAATAAGGAAGCATAAGTGATTTTCTTCAGAATATCCACATACAATCACTTGTACTCAAGACTCTTATTAGCAAGAATGTCATATTTGTATCTTCACATATTTTCTAAGTCACTCCTATTTAATCATCAGTAATCCGTCTGATATTACCAACGAGCATCTCTTTTTAATTAATCATAAAAAAGCGTTTATGATCCTTCCTAATCACCTTATCAGTGCCTCACACTAATTTTGGTTATCACATAATATTTGATCTCGCCTAAATTATCATAAGGGATAATTACATTAACCCCCCATCGTATGGTCCATTTCTCAGTCAACCCCCTTAACTTTGTTTTGACTCAGTCAACCCCCCATCGTTTGCAAAAATCATCACTTTGCCCAAGCCAACTTTTGTGCACTTTTTAGGGGTATTTTCGTCAAATGTTAAAAATTTAAAGATTTGTTTTAAAAAATGTAAAATTTTAAAAAATTTAATATTTGTTTTTCGAAAAAAAAAATTTCAGCAAATTTTTATTTTAGCCAAATTTATTTCCGAATTTTTTTTTCGGCAAATATTTTGTTTTCGAACAAAATTTTTTTTCGACAACATTTTTATTTTCAAAAATTTCTTTTTTCATAAATTTTTTTTTCGACAATTTTTTTTCGAAAAAATAACTATGTCGAAAAAAAAATTGTTGAAAAAAAAAATTATCGAAAAAAATAATTTCTGAAAAAAAATATTTTCGGAAATTAAAATGTTGTCGAAAAAAAATTTTGTTCGAAAACAAAATATTTGCCGAAAAAAAAATTCGGAAATAAATTTGGCTAAAATAAAAATTTGCTGAAAAAAAAAATTCGGAAAACAAATATTAAAATTTTTTAAATTTTACATTTTTTAAAATAAATATTAAAATTCTTAACATTTGACGAAAATACCCCTGAAAAAATGCAAAAAAGTTGACTTGGGACAAAGTGATGATTTTTGCAAACGATGGGGGGTTTAATGTAATTATCCCTTATCATAAACTCAGTACTAATAGTGTAGATTAAAACTTTAGGTCCTTTCAAGTGTGCCTTCAATGTTTGTGCATGGACCCAAAATTTGTTTTCACGAGGGGACCTTTATTATGTTGTCTCCCTCACGAGCACCACTGGTTGAAATGATTACAATACTTGTTCGGGCTTTGATTTTCGCCAGTCCTTTTCTTCTTCTTTCCTTTATTCTGCATCATTTGTTCTTTTCTTATCTTTTTTCATTTTTGTTTTTTCATGATAAAGTAATAGTTAGCCTCTTCTTCAAGTTACTATGTAACGACTCGACATGCCATGTTACCATGTGATAAAGCAAAGGTCTCCTCGTGAACAAATGTCATCCAAGATATCTTCAATTAAATAATGCATGTGGTTTTTCTTCTTTTATTTGATATTCGCAATATAAATTGGGAGATATCTTATATTCTTATTTCTAATATTGGAGAGGCTGGATCAGTTTATTTTGTTGGGTGTTTAATTGATAAAAGCACTACATCAAAAACCATTTTTGCCTACATCCATTGGCTACGGATGTCGCAGACCATGGCTGTTTAGCTTTGGCTATGGAAAATCTCTAGCGCTTGCCATTTTTTAGAATAAAAAAATAAAAAATTAAAAGGCATTGGCGACTCATATATCCCTTCGCCTTGAATATTAGCGACGAAAATAATCGAAGCCCTTGGTCAAGGGCGACTGCCGCCCGTAGCCAATAATAATGAAATTTATTTTTAAAAAAAAAACAAGGGCGATGGAATTATCCGTAGGTAATAATCATTGGCTATGGAACAATCCGAGCCAATAGCCATTGCCTACGGAAAAATCTGTAGCCAAGCTGTTTTTATTTTCATTTTGATTTTTCGGATGATTGTTATAGATTAAGGAATTTACAATTTTTGATAAATTGAATTTGTTTCCCCTAAATTTTTGTTTATTGTCTTTCGTAATTTTATTTTTAATGAAATTCGAAGAAACATACTTTTTAATAGTTTAGTGTGAAATGGAATGTGATTTAGGTGGTGTTTGCAAACTCTAGTGGAAAAGTAGAAGTTCAGAAGCTAAAAGCACCCCCACACCAGCTTTAAGATTTTGGGGTTTTTTAGCTTAAAAAAAGTTGCATAACCGAAAAAGCTTGATTTGCAAACACTCCAAAATCACTTATTCAAATAAAAAGCTGATTATAACTTTTTTTAAGAGTTTGCAAACACCACCTAACTTTTGATTAATTTAATATTTCTCCCCTAAAGTATTTTTATCGTCTTTGGTAATTCTGTTTTTGACAAAATTCTTATGAAGATACATATTAATAGTTTAGAAGTGTTTAGTGAAAGAATAGATGGAACCGGATTGGTTTTACAACTTTAGATTAATTTAACTTTTCTCCCCTAGAGTTTGTTTATTGTCTTTTGTGATTTGGTTTTTGATGAAATTCAAATATACATACCTATAAATTTTTCAGAAGTGTTCGGTGTAAGAAAAAAAAGGAAATCAGATTTGTTTTACAATTTTTGATTAATTTTTAACGTACAAAAAAGAAAAAAAAAAGCATTGCATACGGGATTTTCCGTAGGCAATGACTATTGGCTACAAATTGTTCTGTAGACCGTGACTATTGCCTACGGATTGGTCCGTAGCCAATAGTACTATCATATTTTATAAATACCCTAGCCCTTCTATTTATAAATTTATTCTCTCCTCCTAACATACCCTCCTCCCACCATTCATAATTCTCAGGAAAACAAGTTCGATTCTAATTCTGCTTTCATCTAACACTTCTAAACTATTTTTCTCAGTAGAAAGCAATTTGAAGCCCCTTGGACGATCTATGAGACACAACTTGCAAGAATCAAAGTCGACCCAATCAAGAGAACAAGGCACCTTATTGAAATCTCCCTCGAAAGCGGCCGAAAGAAATATTTACTACATGGCAACATGGAAGAGTAATGTATAGAATAGGAAGGAAATAAATTCTAAAAGGAAACCTACAAAAATTAGCATCGATACAAAAATCATCGAGCGATGGGACGTGCAAAGCCACGGGTCTCTGAAGACCACATAGAATAAATCACATGAGGTTTTCCCTTAACTTAGATGAGTCAAAAAGACCTCGATATGAAGGACCTGGAGGAGCAGAGGCAGGATCGAATTCGTGAGCGAGAGGAGAGGGAGCGGGAGCGAACTCGTGACCGAGAAGAGTGGGAGCGTCGTTATCAATGGAACAACAACCCAAACAACTATAATTCAAGCCATTTTCCTCCAAATCAGTTTCATGGAACGCAAAGTCAGTCGTATGATTATTGGCAACAAAACCAGACACAAGGAAACCAGGGTACAAACACGTCGTGGCAGCAAGGAAACCAGGGTACAAACACTTCATGGTCCACATTAATGCAGCCCTCAACTGGAAATTCTGACTCCTGAATCTGTCGTAAGCACGAACACCATCGTGCCACAAAACCTTCAACTCGTCGATTAGGGGGCGAAGCAAAACGTTAATGATAGTTTGGAGGGTTTCAAAACAAACAAAAGACTCATCGCAGTTAGGATCTTAATGTCCCTCATCCTCTACTTTTTTTTCGGTTCCTCACGCCCAAACCACCGAAGCATCTCTACCCCAAGGTTTCACAAACAAAATGACACTTTCCAAGCACTGGCGGAAGAAGACTTGCCAGTTAGAAATGAAGCATTTTTGCGCGGAAGAAAATCGGTATATGGGTTAAATGGTCATACGGATAGCCACATTATACGCCACTAAGAAGGATTAGGTCGTACAAGTCGGTGGATATGAGGAAACAAGTAGGAGCAACCATTTTCAACAGAAAAGTACGGTAGCCGAACAAGTTGTGTGTCAGATCTTGTAGGCAACCACTTCAAGATAGGAAACTAGATATTTATCAGTCGATCCATCTACCACGAGACGATATTTATAGATGCCCATCCTCACCATTCATGACGAACGGATGATAAATCCCACATGAACACGCGAGACCTTATAAATAGAAAGCTAAGATCAACACTGTAGACCAACTCAAATTGAGATAACATACGTGTATTTTACATTCACCTAAAAGCAATATATTTCTCTTTATTTATCCAAGTTATATCTGTGTTTTGCACTTAAAATAATTCGAAAACCTACTCTTGTGTAAGCTCTCATATTCACACACTACCTCACCACGAATCATGGAAATTGCGTTCCGAACGACATCTTTCTGATAGTTAAGGAGTTAATCCACCCAGTTAATTTCGTGTTATCAATATACAAGTTTACAACATGCTATTTATAATTAACGTGTATAGTGTATAAAAGTCCCGTGAAATAGTGAAAGCAATTGTTAGTACATAATTAAGAAATAAAACCAACAATTATTATAGGATCTCGCGTAATTCCAGTTTGACAAAATAAAAATTCCACGTAAGAAAAAACAACAATGAAGATAGCTTGACTGTTCTTTATTCCGTGTTAATTTACTCGTAAACGTTCATTACTATTATTGTTGCTTTTCTTTATGTTCTCTAATTATAACAAATTAAATTAATCACCAACGGTTGTTGGCTCAAGTGGTAAGGGACTTGAGTTCACTTAAGCAAGGTCTCGGGTTCGAGTCTTGTGGATGTAAAAAACACCGCTGGGAGAGCCGCCCCCTCAAAAAGGGCCCGACAGTGCTCGGCTGGCTTAGTCGCATAAGCGGACACCAGTGTAAAATCAAAAAAAAAAATTAATCACCTAAATACATATGACTAGTTAGCAAATAACATCACCATAGAAGAAACTAAATGACTTAATTTACAATTTCCGCAAGGCCCAGGGTGACCTTTCAAATTCAAGAAGTAGTCGAGAATAGACTATTTGACAGATAAACATGACCATTATTGTCAACAAAACCAAAAGTTCTTTTGTCGCTCTCATGCCTACTCAGATAATTTTATTTTTTTCAATGGGTTTAAGATTACTCTATCTGATGTTTAGTCAAAATAAAATGCATACTTCAGATTAATAAAGTACTTTGAAAATATAGAATCAAAAAGTCGCATTATGTCAGTTTCTACTTAAGAGGGAACCACCACTTCAGTTTATGTGTATACAAGTCTTATATATTGTTACCAATAACAAAATTAACTAAACAATTTGCGTTCATTTGGTTAACATTTTTGAAAGTCTTAAAAGTGGGAAATAGCAAAATCGGACACGATTTCGTTTTTTACGGTTATTTTTGCGACCATTCGTTCATTAAAAGTTTTTTATTTTCAAATAAATAATCACCTTATTAATCATCATATTATTTAGTTTTCTAATTAGGATTTATGATCTGCCGATTGTGACCACTATCCGGAGGAGATAGTTATAATGACGGCTTAATTATTAGGTCGAAAGGCCTTGACCCCGCACTTAATTCATTTGATGGATAAAATGTTTGCTTAAGATCATAAACTTTTGTTAAAATAATGATTAACTGTCATATCAACAAGAGTCCATGCATTAAGGTTGGGAAAGTTTTGATGGATCATCCAGCAACAGTGATTATTTATTCTCATAGGTCACGAAAAATTAACCTATTATTAGCTATTATCGATGCAAGCTGGCCCGTCATCAAAATGATCTGCATTTGTCTAAACTTATCCTTTCTCGTGAATTATATAACTCACCACGCCCTCGGAAGAGGCTAATGGATACCCCACAATAACGACCAATAGCTAGAAAAACATATTCTCGGGTCACAACCAACTAATACCCTAATAAGGGCACACAGTCTAAACATCCAGAAAAGGTACTCACGGGTCCTGACCAGCTAACACCCCAATGAAAGTACACACTCTAAATGCCCAGAGAAGGCCCCCCAGAATCACGACTAGCTAACCCCCCAAAAGACTCGGGCGTACTTTAGCTAACCCCCCAAAAGACTAGCTAACCCCCCAAAACACCTAGCCCTCATATCTTGTAGGAAGAAGGACAATACAAAGTTACAAGGAAATGAGTGAATACAAGGAAGGGTCGAAGGAAAAGGGCCACTCAACTATGGTCTCGAGATAGCGAAAGACATACATAATTAAGAAGATCACGCAACTGCTCAGACGAAGCACGACTCCACGAATCCTCTCTGAATACACGACCCGGAGGACAACCCGACCTTCTAGGCAGGACGAACTCCACGACGACACAACCAGACTCGAAGAAAGTGCCAACCACCCATGATTAAAATAGCTCCCAACCACTCCCCATTATGATAGAAGATCGAACCTCATTTGTCTACTACGACTCCTACCGGTTCAGACCAGCTCTTCCTCATTGGGTCAAAAGAATCCATAAAGATTGGTGAGGCAATATCGTCTAGGCCCGTGTGGTCAGGATATCCGTGGATATCGTTACTCAAGTATTTTGTTCGAAACGCCAATCTCGAATTTGAGGAAAAGGAGGCACAAAGATTTTAGGGCAAAATACAGGAACCTATCCAACGTTTGCCCGCTTTACATTTTCCTATCCAACGTTTCATTTTTTACACTTTGTTGTCTAACGTTTTATTCCGGTCACACTTTACGGTCTAACCTTTAATTCCGGCCTATTTCAACCCAAAAACGTCACTTTTCAGCCTTATGACATCACGATGACATATTTTGAAGGGACAATTTAGTTATTTTACATGTTAGGTGGTGTAATGCAATATATATAATTATTTTATACACCCTAAATTTTTATTTTATTATACATTGTACATTTTTTAGTTTTTATTTTTTTGTTACTTCAAAAATATTCAAAAAATTTAAAACTAATAAACTTTAACTCATCTAAAATAAAGTAAATTCTTTTTGTTTACAAGTTTAATAGTAAATACTATCAATCTTTTTTTTGAAGAAAATGTGTCTTCAAATGAATTATATTTTTAGAAATTAAAACTTTTCAACAAAACTAATTAGTAATTTTACACCCTAAATTTTTATTTTATTATACATTTGATATTTTCCAGTGTTTATTTTTAATTTTTTCTGTTACTTCAAAACTATTCAAAAATTTAAAACTAATAAACTTTAACTTATCTAAAATAAAGTATATTCTTTTTGTTATCAATCTTTTTCTTGAAGAAAACGTGTCTTCAAATGAATTATATTTTTAGAAATTAAAACTTTTCAACAAAACTAATTAGTAATTTTCTAAGCTTGATTTTTTAAGTTTGATTTATTAATTAGTTAATAATTTAAAACTGAAAAAAAAAAATAAAAAAAAAACTTCATCTTCTCCAACCCACCCACCCCACCCCCACCCCCCACCCCCACCCCCACCCCCACCCCCCACATTTTGAACAGTTGACCCAAATGTTTGTAAGGCAATTTGCATGCAACCGAGTCATTCCCAAGATGTGTGTGAAAGTGCAGGTATTCTGGCAATGTTAGATTAACATTGAGAAGTCAATGTTAGAGTAACATTGCTCAAGCAGAATCTGATTTACAATCTTGTTTATATTTATTATTATTGTTTTGCCTTATTCATTTAACTAATTGAGTTCCACGGTTGTGGTTGACTTTGATTATTATTCAGGAAACAAACTTGTCATAGGTTGGACGCTCAAAGTTTCCAAGAAGGAAAGTTTCCTTAATTAAGCAAACCGCTCTGCAAGGAAAGAAGAGTTCGAGTGCAACTAGAAAGAGCTTTCCAAGTTGAAGTCCTGATTTGAAGAAGGAGTCCATCCTTAGTTAGATCACCAACGAAGGAACTATTATTCAAGAAAGAATGCGAGAACAAGGAAGAGAAGTTCGAGAAGGAAACAAGGACAATTACCAACCGTGTACAACACACCTTGGAGTCCAAGTCAATAACCTATATATAGGTATCAAGTACATCAAGACAAACACAAGACAAGAGCTAATCAATCCGAGAGATTAATTTACAGTTGTTGAGTGTTGTCTTGCTTTAGCAAAGTTTGTGAGTTGTTAGAATAGATCTAAGAGTGAGGAGCTTTTAGAGATAGTCGAAGAAATTCTTGTGTGCTTTACGTAGTTCGATTAATTTGAGAGTGAGGAGCTTGAAAATTGAGAGAATGACTTTTTTTAAAACCTTAACGGGTTATTTTGCCTACAGCTCGGAAGTTAATATAATATTCATTTCTTAAAACTTGGTGTTTGTTTATTCCGCTGCACTATTACTCTGGTCTGTTGTTAAAGTAACATCGCTGAGTTAACAACATACCAATCTGTTGTTAACACTCCAGTGTTAAGTTAACAACAACAACGTATCAACCCGATCCACAATTTCAAATGGTATCAGAGCCAAGCACCAACTTCACCGGTGTGGCATTGATACGACAAGATGGACAACTCCAACCCCAATACCAGCAGATTGCCAGTATTGGAGGGCCCCAACAACTATGCCTATTGGAAGATCAGACTCAGAGTCCACATCAAATTCATCGACCTGAGAGCTTGGGACGAAGTACTAGAAGGCTACACCATCACTTACCTGCCTAGAGATGGAGATGTTGATCTGGTACCTAAGCCAAGAGGACAATGGACAGCCAATGAGATTGTTGTCTACAACTTCAATGAAAAGGCCCTCAATGCTATTTTTAGCTGGGTAGGTAACCATATGTTCAAACTTATTCAAACTTGTACAACTGCTAAAACTGCTTCGGAAGTTCTTGAACTACATTGTGAGGGTGATGTGACTGTGAGGGACTCTTAATATTGAAAACTTTTGAGGGACTTTAAGAAGATATAGATGAGTGAGGATGAAAGCATTGATAGTTATTTTGGGAAACTTCTTGATATCTCTAATCAGTGTCAAAACTTAGGTTTTACCATCCCAAATCAAACATGGTCTATAAAGCTTTTAGAACATTATCTTCTAAGTTCACTGTCAAAAGATTTGCTATGAATGAATCTAGAGATCTTGCCAACATGGACTTCCAAACATTAATGGACACTTTAAAGAAGTTTGAACTAGAATGCCTAGGAAAGTCCAGTAAACAACTTGCTTTAGCCTTACTAGGAACTAGCTCAAATTCTATAGGAAGTGATGAAGATGAATATGAGTTGATCTCTTCTAAGTGTGTAATCATTACCAGGAAGTTTAGTAAATTAGGCTACAAAGATAAAAATAAAGAGAAACAAACTGGTAATACTGCCCTTGGTTATAAGAAATTGCCCCCAAAATTTGTTATGTACATGGCATCTAAGAGCACGCCTCAAGATGCTGAGAAATTGAAGGATGTCCAGTGCTATGAATGTACGGGGTATGGTCACTTTAAACATGAATGTGCTAACACCCTCAGAACAAGAGGAAATTCTCATTGGGTGTGTGTAGATGACTTCAATGATGCTGAATTCGAATCTGGAACAAGTGCTGATGAACAATTAGAGGAAATCAACACTGCTGCGCTTTGCACTCGGATCACCTGGTCAGGAGAAGATTCGAGAAACTGGCAAAATTCTCAATGTTACTCTAACATTGGAGAACCAACATCAAAGCCGGAAATCTTCTTTGGAGACTAGAACAACAATGATACACAGGTTATCTATGATGTGCTCTATGATTGTGATGATACAAACTTTGATTATTTTCATGGCTCAGTTGATCTAGAAGAAGAGTACTTCAGTGAAGAAGAACTGTCCCAGGAGGAAATCCTAGACGATCTACATACAACTTTTCTCAGACTTGAGAGAGACAATGTCAAACTCATAAAGAGTAACAAAGCACTCAAGCATGACATTGAATGTTTGAAGAACATGTTAAAACTCTATAAGAGAGATCTTGACAAAGCTGAAGCTAAGTTGAAAGAGGTAAATGAGAAACTCAAAAAGGATTCACAAATCATAGCCAAATGGAATGGAGGTACTTCTAAACTTGATGAGGTACTAAACATAAGTAATACAAGCACATGTGGTCTGGGATTTGTTGAGAAACCTTCCTCTTCTAGTGGTAATTCTGCCTATTTAACTACAAGCTTTGTTAAAGAATCTGGTAATATGAATTCTGGTACCATCAACACTGTAAAAGGAAAACCCACTTTTATCTGTTAGTATTGTTTTCAACCAGGCCACATTCAACTATTCTATAGAAAATTCATAAAAGAATGTGGTAAGAAAACAACCTCTGTGCCCAATGTTAAAACTACAACAAATTCTGATGTTAGACCAACATTAGGTGCAGGACAGAAAAGTAGGACTTGGGTAGAAAAAGCGAAAACTCCTAAGATTAAAATTGTATGCAATGTTGTTTTTTCTACTATGTACTCTAACCTTTCAGGTAAGTGGTATTTCGACAGTGGATGCTCAAGACGCATGACAGGCAGCAAGGAGAATCTTAAGCAAATGATTTCTTTAAGTGCTGGAACAATGACCTATGGAGGTGGCACCAAAGGAAAGATCATTGGCAAGGAGATACTAAATGTTGATGGGTTCCCACCCCTGAAGGATGTGTTGTTGGTAGATGGGTTAAAGGCAAATCTAATCAGTATCAGTCAGCTGTGTGATGATGACTTACTGGTTACATTTGACAGAGTTTCTTGTGATGTTTATGATAGTGATAATGTTCTTGTTATGACAGGTACTAGATCCAAAGATAGTTGCTACCTAGCCCAAGAGGAAGAAGAGTGTTTCCATGCCAAAATAGATGAGTCTTCTGTATGGCATAGGAAACTTGGACATGTTCACTACAGAAACCTTGAGAAACTGCAAAATGTTGATGTTGTAAGAGGCTTACCGAAGCTGTCTTGTCCAGGTAAGCTTGTGTGTGGTGTTTGCCTCAAGGGTAAGCAAACCAGAGCTGTTCATACACCCCTACAGGTACAAACTGCTAATCCTAGATCTAATAGGTGTTTTGAATTGTTGCACATGGACTTAATGGGTCAAATTGAGGTAAGTAGTCTCAGTGGTAAGAAATATGCCTTTGTGATTGTAGATGACTTCTCTAGATACACTTGGGTAAAATTTCTTAAAGAAAAGTCAGAATCTTTTGATCAGTTCAAAATTCTTTGTGCTAGTATTAAAAACTTATATGGCTCCACTGTGACTAAAATTAGGTCTGATCATGGTAAAAAATCTGAAAATGCTAGTTTTGATAACTACTACAATGCTAAAGGTATTTTCCATGAATATTCAGCTCATAAGACTCCTCATCAGAATGTGATTGCTGAGAGAAAGAACAGGACTCTTCAATAGATGGCCAGAGGTATGCTCAATGCTAAAGATTTATCCAAAAGACTCTGGGATGAAGCTTTAAATACTGCTTGTCACATTAGTAACAGAGTGTATCTTAGACCTGGAACTAACATGACTCCTTATGAACTCTTGAAGGGTGTGAAACCAAATATTGCATATTTTTATGAATTTGGATGTGATTGTTATCTACTTAATGACAGGGATTATCTGAGTAAATTTCATCCTATAAGTGAAAAATGCATCTTTGTAGGATACTCTGCCAATAGTACTTCCTTAGAGTCTACAATCTTAGATTGAAGACAATTCAGGAATCAGTGAATGTTGTGTTTGATGAGTTCTCTCTTGATACAGGTACTGATGACACCTCAGTTCCCAATGTTGAACCAACAGTGGAAACCGAGAATGTTACTCCTGACAATGTTACACAACATTGGAATTGGAAGCTGGAAACAATGAACATGAGTCAGGGAATGATGTTAGACTATAACCAGCGAGATCTGATGTTAGACTAACAGCAGAGGACTCTGACTTAGAACATGAAGTCGCCTCTGAACCTATAAGAGATCCCCCAGCTAGGATTCAGAAAGATCATCCAGCATCCCAGGTAATAGGTAAACTCACTGAACGGGTAAGGACACGCAACAGAGAAAGACTTGATTATAGTGATATGGTAAAATTGTGTGTCTATATGAACTTCACTTGTACTGTTGATAATACCTCTGGGTACATGATGTTGAGAGCTTCATTGTCATTCAGTTGTGCTTATTTTTGTGTTTTTGTCTATGGCCAAGGTTATGCATGATAGTGATCCCTACTACTGAGGTGATTTGAAGTTTCGACTGCTTGCATTCAGTAGCATTGTTCACTTGGTATTTCTCTTGTAAACAGGTTGGTAAACAAGTATGCATGAGGAGTTGGGGTGGAGAAAGTATAAATGATAAATATATTGTCTTCATTCAGTTTCTTTGTACTTGCCTAATCTGTAGGTGATGGTTAAGTTGCTGGGGTGTGTGGAGTCGTGTGCTGCCCACATTCAGTGATGAAATTATCCTTTAACATTCACTAGTTTTTGTTCAAAAGAGTTCATGATTTTTGCAAAAGATAAATTGACATGTCCTGATCATAGTCAGTAAAATTGTGTATACTTGGTTACCATCACCCAATGTTGATCTAACATGGTTGCATTCATTCTAGTTCGCATTTTTTTCTTTGTGTCGTTTGGGCTTCGGGGGAGTAGTAATCCTATAAATCCTAGGAATCATGTGTTGAGGCATACTTCATGGGTGACCAACTGTAGGTAAAACACTATGTTTTGTGATCTTCTATGCTGTGGGAACATGTTTTCCCTGGATATGTACATCCACTCTGTGTTTTTCTGTCTGATGTGTTACTTATTCATACTGATGATCTTAAACTATGTCTTTGTACCTATGTACTTGGTTGAGGTTTCAGATCAGTATACAGGAATATCTCACGCTCTCACATGATGTTGCTTTGGATGAAGCCCTGCACCTACAACTTCCCTCCCTGATGTTAACCTGCCAATGTTAGTTCAACATTGTAACATTGTAACTTATAAGTTTTCAGGTTTGGAGACTGCTCTGGTTACGTGTTAATCTAACACTGACACGTGGAAAGGTAAACATGGGTATGATCGTGTGACAGTGGTCCGATTATTTTGGTAACATGTTACAACACCACTATCACTATTCTTCAGTTGATTATCTATATAATTTGCCCTAATCTCTTCTTACTATTTACGCGTTCAAAATTCTTGTGCAAATCAACATTCTCTGCAAATCAAGTTTCTTCTTTTCTTCTCTAAATCACTCGAACAATAGCATCCAAGTCTTCAATTGATACTCTTGTAGATGCTGCTGAGCAGATTGAGCAACCAGTACACTGCAGTACCAGACGAGCAACCACTGAAGTTGTCGCCTCTACCACACCTAAGAGGAAATACACCTATCAACGGCGCAAGGGCAAGAAATCCACAAAGGGTTATGTTGGTTCAACATCAAAAACTGCTGAGTAGACCTCCACTCCCACCAACGATGAAAATGAGGTAATGATGGCTAACCCTACTCAAGATATTACTGCAGAAATTGGTATTGAGGGGGAGAAAGAGGCCCATGTTGTTGTTGCGGGTGAGTCTGAGGTCTTGCATGAGGTCCCTGAGGGTAATGGTGGGGATGAGTTTGTGGTTGTTACTGATGAAGGTGAAAACCTTGAGGTGAATGCTGAGCCATCTGAGGCTAATGTTGTTGAGCATGCTGCTGCTATTGAGATGGATACTCTTCTTGAGGAAGATGATCAGGTTGAGGAGAATGTGGATGAGGAGGTTACTACTGAGGGTAACCAAGATGTTGATGATGAGGGTGACAATCAACCTGAAGAGGTTGAGAGAGAAGAAGAAGAGAGCCTGACTCTCTATGCCTTAGCTACTGCTGCTAAGAAAAGAAAAGGGAAGCAGGTGATTGTTGAAACTTCTGAGTCTGAGTTAGAAGAAGAAAAGGAGGAAGAAGATGATAAGGAGGAAGAGGAAGATGAGGAAGTTGAGGAAGAAGACCAACTGGTAGGTGATGACCCTGCTGGTGTTACTCCAACATCAGGCAGTGATGAGTATTTTGATGTGCTTGATGAGGAGTACCCCAAGAAGCCTTATTCTGGCTTTTATGTGTCTGCTGAGGCAGAAGAACAGTGGGAGGCTTATCAAGCGAGGGTTATTAACATGGAGAGGAACAATGATGAGGACATGTTCAAGGAAAATAGGTTGTTTGAGTTGCTTGAAGCTAGGGTGTGTGTTGGGCTATGTGATGAACCAGTTATCATATGTCCGTGATGTGATCAGAGAGTTCTACATGAACCTCTCTCAGTGGGTGTGCCACCAAGGCTCTCCCAAGTTTGGTAAAGCTTGGGTAAGGATGAATGTCTATGACATTAGCCCCTATGTGATCAATGAAGCCTGGGAACTTCCTAATCCTGAGGAGACTGAGCATCCTAGCATGGATGAGGTGATTACTAACCTCACTGGTGGACTCACAAGGAAGTGGAATGATAGTTTTCCAACTACAAAGCTGACATCCTTAAGCTGACAATCTCTCTACCTACAATTGGCTGCCTTCTTCCAACACCACAATTATGACAAAAGAATCTGCAAAGTTGATGTGCAAACTGAAGAATGGGCTAAGTGTGAACATAAGGGAGAAAGTTCTGAGGCACATGGGGGAGGTCACAACAAAGGCAAAGGGAATCATTCCATATCCCTCTCTGATATCCAGTATTCTGGTGAAGCAAGGCTTCAAGACCAAGAAGACAGAAGGCTGGATCAAGAACAAGGCCAAGATGATCATCACCAAGAGCTACTTCACTCAATTCAGGATCCAAGACTTGCCCTAGAATCCCAATGCAGAAGCTGGTCCAAGTAGGAAAAAGAAGAAGAAGACTATCAAATTTGTTGCCTCTTCTGTTCCAGTTGCAAGTGGTAATAGCTGTTCTGTCATTGCTGATGCATTTGTGGAGGAGACTCTGGTGTGGCTTGACAGAGAGTATAAAGATACCCAAAGAGAGATAGCAGACAAGCAAGCGAGGATGCAGGAGATTGACAGCCTCACGAAGCATTTGAAGGATCTGCCTTCCTCACAAAAAGGGGGAGAGTAGATCAAATTCAAAAATTTCTGAGTTCTTTTAATTTTCTGTTTTTGATGGCAGTATGAACAATTCTATTTTCTTTGCATTTTTCTGTTTCATCAAGGAGTGTGTTCCTTGCTACAAAGTATGGTCTGTAAATAAGTACTTTTTTATACTGGTACTTAGTGTTTCTGCTTATGCTATTTGAACTGTGGTTACAAAGTACTAACTCTGTTTTGCAAGTGTTAATTGTTTTCTGATGTTAAGTTAACATTGAGATGTTCAATGTTAGAACTTCGGTCTGGACTCAATGTTAGTTCAACATTGACAAAGATGGATGTTATGACAACATTGAAAGTATCACTGTTAGAATAACATTGAGTTGGTTCCTTCTGATATTCAGGGGGAGTGTACTTAGTTTTTCATTGTTGAAGATAGTGAAGTTTGTATGAATAATTTGATCTGATTAGAACAAGTTCTTACATTTTGTGATTAAGACAAAAAGGGGGATATTGAAAGTGCAGGTATTCTGGCAATGTTAGATTAACATTGAGAAGTCAAGGTTAGAGTAACAATGTTGAAGCGGAATTCGATTTACAATCATGTTTTTATTTATTATTATTGTTTTGCCTTATTCATTTAACTAATTGAATTCCACAGTTGTGATTGTCTTTGATTATTATTCAGGAAACAAACTTGTCATAGGTTGGATGCTCAAAGTTTCCAAGAAGTAAAGTTTCCTTAATTAAGCAAGTCGCTCTACAAGGAAAGAAGAGTTCGAGTGCAACTAAGAAAAGCTTTCCAAATTGAAGTCTTGATTTGAAGAATGAGTCTATCCTTAGTTAGATCACTAATGAAGGAACTATTATTCAAGAAGGACTGCGAGTACAAGGAAGAGAAGTTCTAGAAGGAAACAAGGAGAATTACCAACCGTGTACAACACACCTTGGAGTCCAAGTCAATAACCTATATATAGGTGTGAAGTACATCAAGACAAACACAAGACAAGAGCCAATCAATCTGAGAGATTAATTTACAATTGTTGAGTGTTGTCTTGCTTTAGCAAAGTTTGTGAGCTGTGAAAATAGATCTAAGAGTGAGGAGCTTTTATAGATAGTCAAAGCAATTCTTGTGTGCTTTGCTTAGTTCGATTAATTTGAGAGTGAGGAGCTTGAAAATTGAGAGAACAACTTTTGTTAAAACCTTAACGGGTTATTTTTCCTACGACTCTGAAGTCAATATAATCTTATATTAACTTCTTAAAACTTGATGTTTGTTTATTCCATTGCACTACTACTCTGGTATGTTCTTAAAGTAACATCGCTTAGTTAACAACATATCAATTTGCTTTTAACACTCCAATGTTAAGTTAACAACAACAACGTATGAACCCGATCCACAATTTCAGTGTGGGCACCTGTTTAATATATGATAAAAGTCAGACGAGTCCCCTAGAGACTACAGGAGACGGTTCCCACATGGGGTCATCACATGCTCTCTGACATTTTCGTCTGAGGACTCCTGCAAGAAGAGTTCTCCTCCCACCATATGAGGAATCGCGGTATCAACCTCGAGGATTTGAGGCAAAAGGTAGAATCCTTCATGGAACTAGAAGAGACCCAAAAGGTATTAAAAGCAATAGAGGTTGCCCAAGCACCATCCTCCTACGAGGGAAAAGGGAAAGAAAAAAGAGACGAAAATGGGGGAGTCAAGAAACATTTCGAGTTAGTGCTCTTACCTCCCATGACGATAACTCCCGTGGAAGTCATGACCATCATGGTGGAAGAACGCGTCTTTAAATGGGCTCGGGCCCCTAAAGAGCCCCAGAGGTTCAAAGGATCACGAAAGTTCTACACTTACCACTGAGTCTTCGGGAACCTGACGAACGAGTGTTACCACCTCCAAGAAGAGATCGCCCGACTTCTGTGCTTGGGCTTTCTAGAAAACTACATGATGCCCGATAAGGGGACGTTCACAGGAAAGCGGGGTCGAGAGCAGGCGCCCAAGAGCAAGAAGTCGTGCTCTGACACTGCAGAGGATAGAGGAAGCACAACATGGAGCCAGAGCGAAACAAGGTGATATGGGCCGAAGTACAATGCCTGCTCGATCTTCACCAGATTCGAGAGGTGCGCTACCCGGAGTGGTTGGCAAACGTAGTTCTTGTCCTAAAGACAAGAGGTCTGCATCGCATGTTTTTCTACTTCACCGACCATAATAGTGCCCGGTGTAAGGACTACTACCTTTTTCTGAGCATCGATCTACTGGTCGACTCCACACCTGTGTGCACCCTCTTGTCCATCATGGATAGAGATCAAGGTTACAATCAGATCCCAATGGTGAGCAACGATCAAGAGAAGACTAGCTTCATCACAGACATCGGCAGCTTTTGCTATATGGTTATGCCCTTCAGGCTCAAAAATGTTGGGGCCACATACCAGATGTACCATCGAAGTGCTCTTTGGTATTCCCAAGGTACATAGTCACTCTATTGGGATCGAGGTTAACCCCGAGAAAGCCGAGGCCATTCCAACATGGGGTCCCCAAAGACGATGCGGGATGTGTAAAAACTCACAGAAGGATAGCCTCGCTGAGCAGGTTTTTCTCTCGCTCCTCGGAGAATGGTCTACCATTCTTTAAGATCCTCAGAAAAATACCGAAGACTTTCAGTGGACCTACTGTTGCAAAGAGACCTTCAAGGAGCTGAAGGACTATTTAGTCAAACCACCTCTTTTGGTGAAGCTCGTCCCGAAATAAACGCTCTTCCTCTACCATGACTTGTGGCGATAATCAGTGAGTCTTGTCCTGGTTCGATACACATCTACTATGTCAGTAAGACACACTTAGATGTCGAGACCTGGTACTCACACATAGAAATTGTCGGGTTAGCACTCAATTCAGTAGCCGGGAAACTTCGAACTTACTTCTTAGCCCGTCCGGTCACTGCGCTTACACAGTATCCCCTTAACACGATCATCAACAATCTGAAGGTCTTGGGCAGATGATCAAGATAGCCATAGAACTGGGGGAACTCGATATTACTTACTACCCCCAATAGGCCATAAAAGCTCAGGTGCTCATCATCGAAATGTACGAGGAACCTGAAGAAGAAGAGCCGGAGCCCCTATGGTACCTCCACATAGATGGGCTCTCTACCAACACCACGAGCTGAGAGTCATTGTGCACTAGTATCCAACAACGAGGTGGGTACGAGGTGCTTATCTTGGGGATACGTCTGGCCAATAGGGCAAGGATATGGAGGATACTCGTGCACAATGACTCTCAGCTCGTGGTACAATAGATCCATAGGACCTACGAGGCACGTGAGGAGAATATGAAAAAATGTGTAGAAGCCGTCCTCGCACGGACAACCTTGTTCTAATAATTCTCAATCAAACAGATCCCGCGATCAGAGAATCAGGACGCAAACACCCTGTCCAAACTTGCTAGCCAAGATCAGACTGTCAACATTTGAAGAATCACATTCTTCACTGTGCACAAGTCGGAAAGGCAAACCCATGATGGGGATGTCCATATTGTGCTAGTCATCGAATAAGATTGGATGACAAAAATCATCGACTTCAACAGAAATCCATGAAAATATGCTCATGACCGGGTCAAGCGGCGTGCTATGTACCACCGTACCGCCTGATATTATATTCAAAATGGAGTGTTCTTCTGACGCTCGTGGTCTTATCCAACCTCTCGATGCGTTAATTAGCAAGAAGCCCAGCAGATCCTAAGGGAGGTCCATGACGGGTGTTGCGACAGCCATTCAGGAAAAGAAGCATGGTGGCTAAGATTATCCGACAAGGGTACTACTGGCCGACCATGACTGTCGACTATGAAGAGTATGCTCAAAGTGACAGGTATGTCAGTTACATACCCCCATGATACATCAACCCGTAACTCATTGGGAACCCGACACTATTCCTTGCTCGTTTGCACAATAGGGAATCGACATTGTAGGAGTTATGGTCCCGGATAAAGGTTAGAAAATATTCTTACTAGTTGCAGTGGACTACTTCACTAAATTGGTCGAGGTAGAACCTCTTTCCAAAATCACATGCCAGTTCGTAATAAACTTCCTATGGAGGAATGTCCTTAGCTGCTTTGGGGTACCACAATAGCGGGTGAGTGACAACAGACTCCAATTTTGTAACAACCTTGTGGAAAAATGGTGTGATAAGTGAGGTATCAAGAACCTTGCGGAAGGATAGCGTCACTGAACAGGTTTTTCTCTCGCTCCTCGGAGAATGGTCTACCATTCTTTAAGATCCTCAGAAAAATACTGAAGACTTCCAGTGGACCTACTGTTGCAAAGAGGCCTTCAAGGAGCTGAAGGAGTACTTAGTCAAACCACCTCTTTTGGTGAAGTTCGTCCCGAAAGAAACGCTCTTCTTTTACCAGAACTTGGGGCGAGAATCAGTGAGTGTTGTCCTGGTTCGAGCCGAATGAAGGGATACACATCTACTATGTCAGCAAGACACACTTAGATGTCGAGACCTGGTACGCACACATAGAAAATGTTGGGTTAGCACTCAATTCTGTAGCCCGAAAACTCCGAACTTACTTCTTAGCCCGTCCGGTCACTGTGCTAACACAATATCCCCTTAACACGATCATCAACAATCTGAAGGTCTTGCGGATGATCAAGAGGGCCATAGAACTAGGGGAATTCGATATTACTTACTACCCCCAATAGGCCATAAAAGCTCAAGTGCTCATCATTGAAATGTACGAGGAACCTGAAGAAGAAGAGTCAGAGCCCCTATGGTACCTCCACATAGATGGGCTCTCTACCAACACTACGAGCTGAGAGTCATTGTGCACTAGTATCCAACAACGAGGCGGGGTACGAGGTGCTTATCTTGGGGATGCGTCTAGCCAATGGGGCAAGGATATGGAGGATACTCGTGCACAATGACTCTCAGCTCGTGGTATAATAGATCCATAGGACCTACGAGGCACGGGAGGAGAATATGAAAAAATGTGTAGAAGCCGTCCTCGCAGGGACAACCTTGTTCTAATAATTCTCAATCAAACAGATCCCGTGATCAGAGAATTAGGACGCAAACACCCTGTCCAAACTTGCCAGCCAAGCTCAGACTGTCAACATTTGAAGAATCACATTCTTCACTGTGCACAAGTCGGAAAGGCAAACCCATGATGGGGATGTCCATATTGTGCTAGTCATCGAATAAGATTGGATGACAAAAATCATCGACTTCAACAGAAATCCATGAAAATATGCTCATGACCGGGTCAAGCGGCGTGCTATGTACCACCGTACCGCCTGATATTATATTCAAAATGGAGTGTTCTTCTGACGCTCGTGGTCTTATCCAACCTCTCGATGCGTTAATTAGCAAGAAGCCCAGCAGATCCTAAGGGAGGTCCATGACGGGTGTTGCGACAGCCATTCAGGAAAAGAAGCATGGTGGCTAAGATTATCCGACAAGGGTACTACTGGCCGACCATGACTGTCGACTATGAAGAGTATGCTCAAAGTGACAGGTATGTCAGTTACATACCCCCATGATACATCAACCCGTAACTCATTGGGAACCCGACACTATTCCTTGCTCGTTTGCACAATAGGGAATCGACATTGTAGGAGTTATGGTCCCGGATAAAGGTTAGAAAATATTCTTACTAGTTGCAGTGGACTACTTCACTAAATTGGTCGAGGTAGAACCTCTTTCCAAAATCACATGCCAGTTCGTAATAAACTTCCTATGGAGGAATGTCCTTAGCTGCTTTGGGGTACCACAATAGCGGGTGAGTGACAACAGACTCCAATTTTGTAACAACCTTGTGGAAAAATGGTGTGATAAGTGAGGTATCAAGAACCTTGCGGAAGGATAGCGTCACTGAACAGGTTTTTCTCTCGCTCCTCGGAGAATGGTCTACCATTCTTTAAGATCCTCAGAAAAATACTGAAGACTTCCAGTGGACCTACTGTTGCAAAGAGGCCTTCAAGGAGCTGAAGGAGTACTTAGTCAAACCACCTCTTTTGGTGAAGTTCGTCCCGAAAGAAACGCTCTTCTTTTACCAGAACTTGGGGCGAGAATCAGTGAGTGTTGTCCTGGTTCGAGCCGAATGAAGGGATACACATCTACTATGTCAGCAAGACACACTTAGATGTCGAGACCTGGTACGCACACATAGAAAATGTTGGGTTAGCACTCAATTCTGTAGCCCGAAAACTCCGAACTTACTTCTTAGCCCGTCCGGTCACTGTGCTAACACAATATCCCCTTAACACGATCATCAACAATCTGAAGGTCTTGCGGATGATCAAGAGGGCCATAGAACTAGGGGAATTCGATATTACTTACTACCCCCAATAGGCCATAAAAGCTCAAGTGCTCATCATTGAAATGTACGAGGAACCTGAAGAAGAAGAGTCAGAGCCCCTATGGTACCTCCACATAGATGGGCTCTCTACCAACACTACGAGCTGAGAGTCATTGTGCACTAGTATCCAACAACGAGGCGGGGTACGAGGTGCTTATCTTGGGGATGCGTCTAGCCAATGGGGCAAGGATATGGAGGATACTCGTGCACAATGACTCTCAGCTCGTGGTATAATAGATCCATAGGACCTACGAGGCACGGGAGGAGAATATGAAAAAATGTGTAGAAGCCGTCCTCGCAGGGACAACCTTGTTCTAATAATTCTCAATCAAACAGATCCCGTGATCAGAGAATTAGGACGCAAACACCCTGTCCAAACTTGCCAGCCAAGCTCAGACTGTCAACATTTGAAGAATCACATTCTTCACTGTGCACAAGTCGGAAAGGCAAACCCATGATGGGGATGTCCAGATGGTGCCAGTCATCGAAGAAGATAGGATGAAAAAAATCATCGACTTCAACAGAAATCCAGGAAAATATGCTCATGACTGGGTCAAGCGGCGTGCTATGTACCATCGTACCGCCTGATATTATATTCAAAATTGAGTGTTCTTCTGATGCTCGTGGTCTTATCCAACCTCTCGATGCATTAATTAGCAAGAAGCCTAGCAGATCCTAAGGGAGGTCCATGACGGGTGTTGCGGCAGCGATTCAGGAAAAGAAGCATGGTGGCTAAGATAATCCGACGAGGGGACTACTGGCCGACCATGACTGTCGACTATGAAGAGTATGCTCAAAGTGACAGGGATGTCAGTTACATACCCCCATGATACATCAATCCGTAACTCCTTGGGAACCCGACACTATTCCTTGCTCGTTTGCATGATAGGGAATCGACATTGTAGGAGTTATGGTCCCGGATAAAGGTTAGAAAATATTCTTACTAGTTGCAGTGGACTACTTCACTAAATTGGTCGAGGTAGAACCTCTTTCCAAAATCACATGCCAGTTCGTAATAAACTTCCTATGGAGGAATGTCCTTAGCTTCTTTGGGGTACCACAATAGCGGGTGAGTGACAACAAACTCCAATTTTGTAACAACCTTGTGGAAAAATGGTGTGATAAGTGGGGTATCAAGAACCGCTTCACGGGTGTCAGATACCCTCAGGGTAATGATCAAGTTGAAGTAACCAACCGAACCCTCTTGATAATGCTTAAGACTAGCTTGGATCAATGTTAGTCTAAGTGGGTCGAAGAAGTCCCCGAAGTTCTATGGGCCTACCGCACTACCCATTGATCAACTATGATAGAAACCCCCATACAGCCTCGTATATGGGACATAGTCGGTGGTCCCATCAGAGGCCATGAAAAAGTCTATGGGTACAGAAGTATGAGGATGCCCAAAATAGCGTGAATCTCGCCTTGGCCCTAGACTTGCTGAAAGAAATAGGATCCGAGCTGCTACTCACGCGGAGTTCTATGCGACACAAATGGCCAAATTTTACAACACTCGTGTTCGACCCGGAACCTTTCAGGTCAGAGACCTCGTTCTAAAGAGAGTAGAAGCCTCTAAAAACATACGCAAACTAGAGCCAAAATGGAGCGGCCCCTATAAGAGCTCAAAGACCCTCAGGTCGGCTACCCACTTTCTCAAAGGCATGGATGGCCTGGAGCACATCCGAGCCTAGAACAATCTTAATATCCAAAAATATTATCTTTGAAAGCTTTGAGATCGGCCTCTTATGGCAATTCTATTTTTTGTTTTGCGTAGGTAAGTGTTTGTACTTTGACTGAACAATTATACCGACGTAAAGCAAACATACTATCGGGAATAAAATAACTACGTTGAGAAACGTCTATCGACTTCAGAACAAAGGGCTACAAATAAATTTTGCATTAAAAGGCAATTAACTCCCATAACAAAAGAGAGGGGTGACGAGCCCTTACAAAAGAGGTCCCACAAAATAAGGGCTACACACGCCTGGCTAACACTACTCCTTCGCAGGACATTTCCCCTCCTTAATCCATTCTCGACGCTGCTTCTCAGAGAGCTCACTTGGGTTGGGCATCAATACTACTGTGGGAACGGGTTCATTCTCCGAGAGGCAAACGGAGGATCAGCAGAAGAGGTTGGGGAATAAAACTTCAGCTCAGGCAGCACTAGATCTCGAGGAATGCCCAGGAGAGACTTGACAGTCGACAAAGCCATCCTATAGCCCACTCCGACCAGATCCTTAAGCTCAGAAGTTGACATCCCTCGTCTCCTCAGGGATTTGGCCGTATCATGTCGGGCACAGGCGAGGGTGACTTTGAGATCTTTTCTCACATCCTTGAGCTAGCAAAATAGACGATCCCTCTCCTTCTATAGCGGTGGGATTGCCTCCGCTGCCCGGGTAGCTTCTCTTGCCATTTACTCCCACTTCTCATCCTTAACATTAGCTATCGCCTTTCCAAGGCAACTCTTCAGTTCCCCCATGTCCCGATCCGCGAACTCTCTTATCTCAATGGCGCATCGACGAGCCTCCTTCAAGGCCTTTTCCATTCGAGTTGCCTGCTCCCCAGCATGCCCCAGCGTAGCTCATATAGCATCACGCTCCTAGATCACTATCTATAGGGTCGTAGGACTCGCCCATATGTGTCTATGGCATCCCCGAGCATCGTGAGCTACAAAAAACAGAAGAAGAGGAAAAGTCAAAAGACTGGAAACAATAAGGGTACTAAAATTAAAATAAGGGACATAAGGTATCACCTCACATATAGTCTTGCAGAACCTCTCCCACACGGACCCGTCGCTAAAGTCACCAAGGAGTTCACGGTCTCCGGGTTAATAATAACGGTCACAAAATAGCGATAATAAGAAGGATCCACATAACCCTCCAGAAAAATCAAGGGCCCAACAGGATCACGAGGAAGCTCCTCATAGGAGGAAGTCCTCTGAAGAAACTCCCCCTCTTGAGAAGATCACTTCATGTTTCCCAACTTCACAAGAAGGAAGGGGTCCATAACGCCCTTCCCCTTTGCTTTTCTCCAAGGAGTAAGACAACGAGCCTTCATTTCTCTTCCTCGAAGGACTTACGACGACGGAGACCCGATTTGTCCAATGATACAAAGAAATTGAGAATAGCCCAAAGTCAAGCACAGTGCCAAAAGGAGGCATGAAGTGATCAGCAAAATGCTTAGCCATTATACGGTCCATAGGTTGAGGCATACCTTGGAAATCCTCCTTGTTTCCAATCTTTGCCATAGACCCCAGAACCTCCTCAACATCAGCAGTGGTCGGACTACCGGGAGCACACAGACAGTACTTGCTACCGAAGAAGTTGGAGGATTAAGCTGCAACAGCCTTCGAGGACCTTGCGAGCTTCCAGCACCATTCCATGCTCTGCAACTCCCAATCAGCGGAGGAGCCTTGGGACTATGAAACAAAGTAGTCTGAGTCAATACCCGTCAACACCAGCAAGTTCACTCTTAATGGACAATGAGCATGAATAGCCATCTCCACCCCTGGAAGCAAGAGTAGATATTCAATAAAAAAAGAAGTATACTATATATGCTAGGGAAATAGTTTGGAAGCACATTCTATTTTTTTTTAAAGAATACAAGGATACTTATGGAATTCCTCTTTCAATGTATGGGCACAAAGGGCGTTCTTCTTCCAGTCCACCTTGCAGATCCGCGAGTAATAGGACCATCGATTGCGGAGCATCGAGGATGTATCGTACCTTTCGCTGAAAACACTCATGTCATCTATATAGGTTGCGGTGTCCGTGAACACCTCAGCAGAATGTTAAAAATACCCCAGACCCCATTGAGTGGGTATGCGTTCCCACTTTAAGACTGACTCTCCAACGGGGGCCATAAAGAAGTACCTCTGACGCCAATCCCTATTATTGGAAGGTTCAATCCTCGTGGTCGACGCTATGAACATTCGCTTGTTATCACAAATGGATAGAGAAAAGAACAGTGAGCTACACGTGGCCACCCTCGGCACAAACGCCCTAGCCACGGTGTGTGGGTACAAGGAATGTTTAGCAAGTGCATCAGAGAATGAACCCTACAAGACGACGATAGGAGGCAGGATTCAGTTGACTTAGACACACTTGCCAGAGATAAAGAGATCCCTAAGGATCAGATGAAAGAAATAACAGATCCCACAACGAAGATGCTCCGAGTACACGGTCATGTAGCCCTCCGAGGGATCGTACGCCCTCTATAGGCTAGAAGGAATGATCACATCCACCTGGTCTGGGAAAATGTTATAAGACTCCAACAAGGTGCGAGCCTTCTCTATGTTCATGACTAACGTCGAGGATCTGACTCAGAGCTGACCCGTCATATGCATTGAAACATAAGTTAAGCACCCACACGGCATAACCCTCACAAACACTGGTAATGAGATTGTAAAAGACTCCAACGGGTGATGAACATGGGAACTCACCTAAAAGGGTCAAACAACTTTTAAGTACTATGGTTGTGGCTACCCGCACAAAAAACAGGGAGACTCTAAAAGCATTATGCTTGTGAACATCAAACAAGAGGAGGAGGAGGTCGAAACCTCTCATACAAAGTAAAAACGGGTACCCATGTGAAGAAGTAATTTTTTTTCTAAGTATGGAATCACAAAAGCAGAATATATTAAAAACTTGGTCGTAATCCCGACCACGAAAATAAGATTTGGTAGCCAAAGTAGTCCATTGAATATAAATACTCAGGGGGGTCTGCCCGGTGAAACCCCGAAATAAAGTCCATACGATCACAATGCTCTCTCTAAGCTACCTATGACTAACTTGGGAGGGACGGTCCAACTTCAGAATAAGGGGTCGGAGAACCATCAACGCCCAAAGTACCCCCAGACATCAGCACCAGGGTCGCATCAGGAGTCTTAGGACGGGCCATCTGAGTGGAAGAAAAGCTTTGAATCCCCACATCAGACACGCTTTGAATCCAACCTCAGACACGCTTTGAATCCCCACATCAATGAACAGCGTAACAAGGGACGAACCGCGCCCCTTGGGCCACCAATCATGTGTCCTGCTCTTTTATTGCCTTTGCTAGAGCAACGCGGTGTGATACTACCACCTCCTTCGAAGAATAAAGTCTTTGTGCCTAGGCAGCCTCTTTCCCCACGAATGTCTCCTTCTCAATGGCAGCCAAACGCTCATTCAAAAGCCACTCCGACTCATCCGGCTCCATCACACGGGTCAATCAACTCTCATCATAAGCGGACAACTCAGAGCAGCGAAGAAAGAGGACATGAACCTCTGCCTCAACCTTTCCGAGCTTTGCCTTCAAGGCGTTCCTCTTATGGGCGGCCTTCTCATATGCATGCGACAGCCCCTTCAAACCAATTGGGATCTACGTAAGCAACAAAAGAACAAATGTCAGCAGTTGATGCACGAAATATAAGGAAATATCACCAATAAAAATTTACTCACAAAGGCTACACACATTTGTGCAACAAGGCTGAGTTCCGGAAGGCTCAGACAAGAAGGGTTCGGAAAAGACGCAAAAGAAGTCACGTCATGGAAAAGGCCAAGAGTTTGTTCCCTCAGAGTCACAGCGGCAATCAAAAGGGACTGCACATGAGGAGGCACGATGGTTCCCTATGTAATGACTTCATAAATAGGAGCCACCAAACTAGAAACTACCGAGAGGCCAAAAAACTCAGCCTCACGACGTCCAGACACGGGAGACGATGACCTCTCAACAATCGACTCCACCCCAATAGTTGGAAGTTGGGGCATTGACAGCTGGCCTCCTATAGTCCTAGCAATATCTGCCGCACTCTGGGCCTCGTATAGATTCACAAGCCATTGAGTGCTACCTCTGGCCCTACGGGCAATTTAGTAGAAAAACAAGAGAGCGTCAGCGATCATCTCCTCATCGGAATCCTGCACTAAGATGAACTGGCTTATGGTAGAACCTCGACTTTCTCTC
Organism: Linaria vulgaris; assembly: GCA_948329865.1. Classification (NCBI taxonomy): domain Eukaryota; kingdom Viridiplantae; phylum Streptophyta; class Magnoliopsida; order Lamiales; family Plantaginaceae; genus Linaria; species Linaria vulgaris. The sequence goes on along the minus strand of OX415249.1, from coordinate 51,552,519 downwards.
GCCGACGCTTCTGCCCAGACATGCCAACATCCTTCTCACTCTACTGGCTCGTGTAGGATGATGCCTTATGAGAAACACTCATTTCCTCCGAGGGTTCATTCACCAATGTCGTTGAGGTTGGCGATCCTGCAGTCCTCCGAGGATACAGGAGCGGAGCTTGACACTTCAGCTTCTCCATCACAGCCTCTGCAAACAGAGCATCAAAAGCCTGATTCAACAATAGGAAGAAAAAACTGAAGAAAATACGGCCCAGAAAATTACGTGAAGACTTACTTATTTGAGGACGTTTGTGCCCGATGAAAGAAGCCAAGGCCAAGATGTCGTTCAGACCACAATCAGCATAATGGGATGAGAAGACCTCAACACGTGACATTTTATTCCAACTAAAGCCTTGTTGGAAGAACCCATTCATTGTATGTTGGTCAGTGGCCTCCACAATATTGTACCCGGAGAGGATCCGGGGGTCCAAGTTCCACACCCTCGGAATGCCCTACAGAAGGTCCTTGTTGGAATGGCAAAGGAAAAAGAACTTCTCCTTCTAGTTACTGTGGGACCCCAAAAGGTTGTGGAGAACCCACTTGGTCGTCTTACTCATGGAGAAGGTATAAAAGAACTTATTCATAAACGAGCTAGTCAGGTCAAAGGCCCCAAAAAACCTACGAACCAGACATGGGTAGTCATAACCAGACTAGGGCAGAACGCACAAGCCTTAAAGACCTCCCGATAGAAGGCTGGAAGGAAGGATCTCAACCACACCTTGATTTGGATGAAGTAGGCCGTATAAAAGCCCTAAAGAGGGACAGTCGCCCTCTAGTCCTCCTGGGGCACCACAATTTCCAGGCCAGCAATATATGCCCAATATTTGGTGAACGACCATGACCTCTTCGCGAGATCTCAACGTACTCTTCGCCCCTTCCGCCGAAACCCTAGGTGGCACTGCTGCAGTATCCGCCTTCTTCGCCTTTTTTAAGGATTCCTCTACCGTACCAGAAGCGGAGCGACGTCCCTTCAGCAGCAAGAGACACCACCGCCTCCGTAATCACCACATATGACGCTACCTCGTGCCTATCCATGCCACCAGCCTCCTCGCCAAAACTACTCTGTGACGCTATTAAATAGCTGGAACTTTTTCAAAGAGAAAAGAAGAGGGAGAAGTAAAGGGAAATCTGATGAATGAAGACAAAAATGTCAAGCCCCATCAATTTATAGGCGGAGAAGCTAGATCGGCATTCTTGACGCATGGTGCATGCAGAACCACAATTTTAGAAAACGCACAGCATCGCATCACTCTTTAATGAGTTCCAAGTGATTTCTATGAAATATACTTGGAACTGGGGGGACCCCTGATGATGAATAATCCGCCACGCCTTCAAGATGAGCCAAAACGAGTACTCCACAAAAACGACCAAGGGCTAGGGAAAAAGTGCCCTCAGGTCACGACCAGCTAAAGCCCTTATAAGGGTACACGATCTAAACATTCGGAAAAGGTACCCCCCAGGTCATGACCAGCTAACACCCCAATGAGGGTACACGGTCTAAATTTCTGGAGAATGTAACCCCAGATCACGACCAGCTAACCCCCAATAAGGGAACACGACTCAGATCAAAACACATGGGCATACTTTATCTAACGACCAAGAGTCACCCACGATCCGAAGATACCCACAAAGAAAATCACTGGAGCCCCCATGCCGATGGTCGACACCCTAATTGGATAACTCCACCAGATCTCACGAAACCGCGATAGGGACAATATCCAACACGTAGGCATTATATCTTTAAGGAATGAGGACAATACAAAACAGCAAGGAAATGAGTGAATACAAGAAAGGGTCTAAGAAAAAAAGGCCACTCAACTATGGCCTAGAAATAGCGAAAGACAGACATAATTTAGAAGATCACACAACTGCTCAGACGAAGCACGACTCCACGAATCCCCTCGGAATACACGACCTGGAGGACTGCCCGACCCTCTAGGCGAGATGAAATCCATGACGACATGACCAGACTCGAAGGAAGTGCCAACCACCCATGATTAAAGAAGCTCACAACCACTCCTCATTATGATAGAAGACCAAACCTCATTGGTCTAGGACGACTATTGGAGCAGAAAGCGATAAATTCTATCGGTTCAAACCAGTGATTGGAGCAGACCAGCTCTCCATCATTAGATCAGAACAACCCACAAAGACGATTGGAGCAGACACCATCATTGCTCGGTCAAACGAAGCTTAGTCAACTGTCGTCATTGGGCGCCTCGTGCCAGACGACCCTTATTGGCGTAGAAGGCCCTCCCATCATTGGTCATCACCACCACTCGGAGTTAAGACAAAAAGATCAACCAGATTGGCACAGAAGACCCTCGCGACACTAGCCATTGCTCCCACCGAAGTTAAGACGGATGATCGATCCACATTGAACGAAGACCCAAATTCTAAAGCTTTAAGAAGCCCCTCATTATATCATCAAAAAGATAAGTAACTTTCACCAAATTCTCCACTTATACACTCAATTGTACTTAGCAAAGTAGTAAAAAAGAACCCTCTAAAAGCAGTAGCTATCTCCTTATACGACCCACTTGTAATTCACTCAAGATCCTTAATAAAATAATATTGCCTCATTTTTCTCAAATTCGAGATAGGCGTTCCGAACAAAACTCAGTGATAATATCTCCAAAATTTTTGACCCTACGGGCCCCAAACGATGCTGCATCACCAGCTGTAAATTCACTATTTATGCTTAATTGCCTCACTAGTGCACATGAGACTCCAACCAATCTCATAAGTTTACTTAGTGAGATATATATGAGCATCGATACTTTCACTAAAGTCACATATTTCCTGCTGAAAAGATGTTAACGAAGTTGTCGAGCTGCTCGCAAAGTTTAGTGCTTCGCATTTCTGCCAATACAAACCACTTATAGCCCTCACTTCACCTACCTCATATAAAAGCACTTTGACATAAAGCCTACATGAATGCAACATTTATTGTTATTGGAATTATATTATGTTTTAACACATTTGTTTTATTATTCTTTTCAATGTATCAAAAAAATGCTTATTATAATTATATAATTTTCTTTTGTCCAAAAAAAAAAGAACCTTTCGGCTTTCGACTTTTCGATAGGCCATATCTTACAGAGCGACTGTAGAAGCCACATCATTTTATATAGAATCTATATGGCTCAGTTTGGTTTCTCAAAAAATGGAAGAAAATGAGGAAAAAATAGGGGAAATGGTGGAAAATAACAAGAAAAATATGTCAAAAATAAAATTTTCCCTTATTTTACATGTGTTTGGTTATATACTGATTTTCCTGAAAAATGGTTAAAGATTCTTAAAGATTTGAATATATTTTCCTATTGTTCCCATATATTTTCTTTATTTTTCCCGAAAATCTTAACTTGCCAAATAATTTGAAAAAAAAAATTCTTTATTTTCTTTTCTTTCCTCATTTTTCGGGCAAACAAACTGATATGCTATTTTTCAATAGTATTCTAGGGAGATGAACGTGTTCAATTTTCTTGTTTTATATAGAAACAAGGATGGCTAAATCCTATAATAAAAAAAAAAAAAAAAAAAAAGTAAAGCGAATTTTGTTTATCGAATGCAATAGTGACTTACGCCTCAGTTCACGTGAATCAGCGATAAACTTAGTTCAGAACGTAACTTTCCTAGCTACCTAGCTATCAACTCATGATGATCTTTAAAGCCAAGAAAAGTTTAAATTGCGACCAAACAACTTTCCTGTTTTATGTGCTTTCTTAAAAAAAAATTCCACATATTATATATAATTCTATTAATACCTTTTCTAAGCAATCCACTGTATCATCTTATCTAACTTTACTTACCTGTTTGGCCTCAAATGACAAACCTTGCATGACCTTAAATTTCGAGAGATATAATGTATGAATTATGTCGCTTTTAAGATTCGTTAATAATTATTATCAATGTTACACCAGCCATTATTGATATTCGCATTAGTAAGAGTCCGTTACAAGCTATTTCTCCCATGGTTTTGCACAAAAAGTCCCTAACGGTACTAAAATGTAAAAAACTATGTTTAAAATATTATAATTCTTCTATTTAAATAAGCAAAAGAAGACATAACGACTCGTGCTTTGGAAACGAAAAACAAAGATTTTGTCCTGTGCATATGTCTAATGTAAAATGAACACTTTTCCTTTTCCTTATCTTCTATATACTATTATATAAAGAAACTCACTGTGACACCAATCTTTTGATTTCCAACTTTAACCTTTGTGTTTTAGCTATATTGTGAAAATTTCTTATTAAATCCCCAAAATAGCCTTACAAATTAAGTTAAACTAATTAATTATATTACTAATTATAATTAATGACTTGTTTTTCACATAATCTGCTTTTTTCCATTATTCTACTCAGAATTAATGGGACATGTTATCTAGATAAATCTTCTTCTTTAACCCACATAAAATGACATTGAAAAAAAAATTATGCTCGCGGGAACCGCATACTAGATATGCTAGTATTATTAATAAGTGCAGTTTGTAGTCGTACTTTTGTATCATCAGACCTTGGATTTAACAAAAGTGTAGTAAAAGCCTCATTAAGTGAATTTAGTGATTTTCTCCTCACATTTTTATTACGATTAGGTAGATTATCGTTATCTTTTCAACTCAGACTTTATCTTTAGTGACAGTCGCCAAAAATTTATTACTTTCGTTTAAATACACACTAGCATTATTAGATAGGAGAAAACTGGGCATTTTGAAAATTTTAAACCAGTTTACGTTAATTCCATGCATAATAGTGCCGTTTTAATATAGATAAACTCAAAAGTGCACCAGGTGAAAATATCAGTCCCTTTCCAGCAAATAATCCAAATATCCAAACAACTCTATAGTTTTTTATTTCTGGTCATATAAATAATTTTTTTTTGGATAGTTGATAAAAAGTTTGCAGATATATGTCATGGATAGACATATGATACCTTGGTAACTACCACACCAAACGTTAGGTATCATTTTACATGCGGTACGCCCAATTCTGTTATGCATGTATCTTATTGGACAAAGACAGTAGCAATTGTCACCAACTTTTAAAAATAACTTTTCGAATGAAACAAAATCATTTTAAAAAAAACTAATTTTTTTCTTCAGAAAATATGACTAATGAATTAATTATATATGGAGACCAATTTCTCGAATTTCTTTTGTACGTACATTTTGGGTTCTTTTTTCTCCTTTTTCTTATTTATTATAACACCCATCCTGAAGACATTTGTGTTTGAGTTGTTATTTGTCGTTAGGGTTATGAGTTTGGATCGAATCGAAACAACACTAGTATTTAATTTTTTATCTTAATAAACAATAATCAAAATTTGATCAAATTGGAATGATTTGATTTCATCTAAAATCATTCGATTCTGATTCGGTTTGATCTAATTTCGATCTTTTTTTCCTTTTTTATTTGAGATTTAAAGAAAAACATATAATATAACATATTAATTTTGCTTCGAAACTAGAAACATAACTCATTTAAATATAACCATGAATCTTTTTGCTATTTCTAAGTCAAATATTTTTATGTTAATATATTAGATAACACGGGTTCTTTTATGTCCTATGAAAAACATAACTCGGGTTTCCAGACCAGTTTCTTGAAAAAAAATTCTTTAATAATTATATTTCCAAAAGAGGGCCCGTGATTATACAAAGATAAAGTGGTTGTTTGTGACTAGCTATGACCAGTTTCTCCTGAAATTATAATATAATATAGAAATATATAATTATATATACACCCACGATAGACTAGATTTTAATTAAAACCCGCAATGTCTCAAAAGCTACTCATTATTGTAGTAAACTTTCTTCAAAAAAATACATTAGACTTACAAAACTATTAGCAATTGATTATATATTGGTTACAGACACAGAGTAGTATATATATATATATATATATATATAACACATGAACTCTAGATCAGTGTTTTCAGATCCGACCCGATCACAAAACCGGTGAGGCTACTGGGTAGTGGGTCAGCAGGTCGGACCGGTCGGACCACTGGTTGGACCGGTTTATTGACTTTAGTCAACGTTCATTAAAATATCTAATTCAAAGTTTCGAACTTCAATTGTATAACCAAAGTTCTAACAAAATACTCAATTTCTCAACTACAAAATCTCTAAATATATAAATATATCATGCTATTATTACAACTAATCACTAAATAAGCAAACAAAATATTAAACAACTTATCTGATTACCAATTCATTATCACACAAATATTAAATAAATAAAGTTAATAACAATATCAAAATAACATGCTCAAATATTGTAATAGGTGATAATTATTTACTTATTTTATTTTTTAAGGCTCAACGTTAAATAGTAGTATAAAAAGTCAAAACAAATAACTATACAACTAATAAAAATGAATTTACCAAAAGAGTCAATTGTACACTAAATTATCTGCCAATTACGTAGATAAACATATATAGAAGTGTAAAATCAAATCCCCTAATATATAGATATACTAAAATGTAACAAATCATATTTATTCATTTAAACTAAGAAAGATATCTAATTGCGTGACCAACTCCTTCAATTAAGCTATATAATCATGGATAGATAAGATTGACAAAGATATATAAGTGAAAACTCATAATCTATTAGCTAATTAAGTAGACTAATTAATATCTAACGTATTTATAGCTAATTAAGTAGACTAATTAATATCTAACGTAATTATAGACATATATAGAAATCTAAAATCAAGTCTCCTAATATATTGATACTAGCAAATGGAGCACGCGGTTCCCGCGAGCATAATTTTTTTTCAATGTCATTCTATGTGGGTTAAGGATGAAAATTTATCTAGATAACATGTGCCATAAATTTGCAGTAGAACAATGGAAGAGAAACAAATTATGGGGAAAATAAATCATTAATTACAATTAGTAGTGTAATTAATTAGTCTAACTTAATTTGTAAGGCTATTTTGGGGATTTAATAATATATTTTTTACAATGTAGCTAAAACTCAAAGGTTAAAGTTGGAAATCAAAAGATTGGTGTCACAATGGGTTTCTTTATATAATAGTATATAGATACTAAACTCTAACAAATCATATCTATTCATTTATACTATATACTAATAGTATATAGATACTAAACTCTAACAAATCATATAAGGCTAGGCTCAACAACCCACTTTTTAGTCTGAACAGTTCCGTTCATGCTACTGGTTTCCGGTCGGACCGGTCGATCCGGCCGGGTCGGGCCGGGTTTCAAAACATTGCTCTAGATGCTACCATTCGGGTGTGCACTAGGTAAATTCACATGTCAACGAAACAGCCTGCAAACCTCGCATAGCTAACCATGTGTGATAGGTCATGATCTAGAAAGCATAGATTTGATTCGCTTCCACTGAAAATCGAACACAATACATGCAATGTCCCAAAAGCTACTCATTATTGCAGCAAACTTTCTTCAAAAAAATCCATTAGACTTACAAAACTATTAGCAATTGATTATATATTGGTAAGAGACGCAAGTAGTATTTTTTTTTTTTGATAACACAGGAACTCTAGCCCCTACCATTCGGGCACACACTAGGTAAATCCACAGGTTGACGAAATAGCCTGCAAACCTCGCCTACTCGATGAATCACATTAGGCTAACCATGTGTGATATGTCATGATCTAGAAGGCATAGAATTGATTCACTCCTACTGGCAATCGAACACAAGATCAAGGAGAGGAGACCCCTCCTCTTTAACCACTAGACCCACCCCAAGGGGTTGACGGAGAGTAGTACATTCATACTTAAAATGTCATTTTCAGAACATAATTAAATACCTATTATTAGGTGATCACGTGTTGTCGTCAGCAGTGTAGCCACCTTCCTATTTAAAAGCGAGCTTCCTATTTATACTCTTTCAAAAATGTTAAATCATCCGTCGATGTTGCAAAAGGTTAGGCAACAAATTACTATTTTGGCCTTCTGTTCCATGAAAAATTGGAAAACGTTGTATTTACGTAGTAAAATTTGAGAAATCTGCAGAAGTAATTACAAAACCAACTCTATTATAATAAGACGGATTTGATTGCGGTGCATTATATATAATATGCATGTCAATAACGTATGTCTTGTGATGTGAAAGTCACATTAGTTCGATTGACCAATGAATGTCCGAAAGCATAGAAATCTAAAAAACCAAAACTAGATGAATCGTATTTGGTTTATTACTATTGACGTTGTCTATGTCTTGCCTTAGTGCACTAACAACTGAAAAGAACACTCCCAAGATGACAAAAAACTACACTCCATGGTGACATTTGGTAGGGTAGTACACATGTGGACAAGATAAATGTAATTTGATCGGCCTATGTTTTGTAGCATATTATAATTCACTCATTCATGGTGGATTACATAATCATTAGAGGTTGATTTATACAATTTCTACCAAAAGTCATTTGACAACTAGTCATCGTAAGCATTAGACGTGGCGATTAAGGTTGTGGACATCCACCACCAAATAAACATATTTTTTGGACAACTCTAGGTTTATAATTCCTCATAAGATTCAGAAATATGGTGTATTTTGACTAGAGTATATTTTCCATGACTTATTTTCTTTGTGCAACACATGCCACTTTTCAAGTAATGCCCTATTAAAGATTGACGAAATTTCCACTCCAACACCATCCTCCTTTTTTGGTTTGCAAATCTTGTCAAATATAAGTAATTCAACAAATTTTCTTTCTCGCTTGAATCTTCTTTAATTTTTATGAGCAAACTAATGATTTGCTTGTGTGCCTTGTAATACACTACCAAAAAGTTTGCTCATTAGTGAGCATAAATTCATTGGCTAAAGGCTATTAGCGACAAAAATTTGGTTGCTAATAGTCGTCGTGGCATGTCTACCCTCGTCGTTAATGCCTATTAACAACTAAAATCCAATCACTAATATTACAATTGTTGATATATTAGCGACAAGAAGTCGGTTGCTAATACCTAAGACACATTAGTAACTGAGTTATCGCCTTTAATATTATTCAGAATGAAAACTCCGTCGCCAATAATTTATCACTTAATTACCCAAATGGTCATCTTTATCGATATAAAATTCATTGCTAATACTATTAGCGGTGTTTCGTCATTATTAATATTTAAACTATTAACGACCTATTTTTGTTATTTTTGTTCTGGATCTCATGCATAATTGGTTAGTCAGCCCTATCATATCTTCTTGTAATATTTTATCTTATCTAAATAAGGTAGATAGTGAATAAATATCTCATCTAATTAAATATTCAATTAATTATTGAACAATAGTATTTGAATTTAATTCAATATTTCTACATTGAGTAAGAGAAGATTTAATCAATTAAAATATTCTCCTATAATCATATGCTGCATCGCATAATATGATTTGAGCTCAACATTTGAGCTCAAATATTTTAATTAGATTCCTTTATTAGTTCTCAAATGTTAAATTTAATTAATATTTGAATTCTATTTTTATCTCATTAAATCAATTTTAGAAATTCTATAATTTCATAATTCATCATTGAAATGAGAATACTAATTACTCTCATTATTAATTATTTTACTAATCAAATTAACCAAATCATGAATTTAATTAATCATATTAAATAAGTATTTTATTAATCATATTAATCAACTTCTTCATCAATTAATCAAATTAATTGATCTAAGAAATAACTTTATTTTCTTCATACACAAATAAATTACAATAAGCCATTAAATTCGTGCAAGCGATTGAAACGTGAGGGGAGCGGGTGGACCTATGAATCAAAGCTCCAATGTTCCCAAGTTAATTTCATAACTCTTGTTCCATTAATTCGTCCTTTGGTATCATAATATTTCCACTACATGTCTGATGTTTAACTTTCGTCATCATAAATATATAGTTACTTAGAGACAATTTTTGAGTGTCCATTGATGTGGTCAATTCTAGTCAAGTCAATCATCCCTACTATGTTTGTGGATCTAATAGGTAAAATTTGTTGTCCTATTAATTACATCTTATATCATTGACTTCCATTAGCATAAGGTGTCTTTGACCATATTCATAACATTTGTGAACTGAGCACTCAGATTAAGACAAGTACTTGCTAACTATAATAAAGAAAAACCTATATGTTAGGATTACATACAATCCAATCACAGTCCTAGCTACTCGTCCCTAATCCCTCCACGATAGGGTTCTAGATGATGTGGCATTGGACAACATCACGACGTCTAAGTCAAACGAGGGTTCAGTGATGGATTTAGATCAACGAGTTAATGACCATCAAGATTGACGAATGATTATAAAGATAAAGTATTTGTTTAGTGGCATTCACAAATTTCTCTTTTATTCGTCATGCTTAAGTACTTTATACAAAGTTTTCGTATAAGAGTGCAAACATCTAGATGTCATCATATTTTCTTATCCCAAAAGATTAGGTCATCCAATTATGAGGATGTACTACATTCACGATGCTGACTATTTTGTTTGGTAGTGTGCAAAACGATATTATCGTATCAATAATTTGGTATTTGGATAAATTATTTGATTCATTAATTCTAAAACACGAATCGTTTGCCAAATCAATTACTTCTATACGATTCGGTAATTATCGAATTTTAATTCGGTACTTCCAATTGATTCGATAATTTTGCCAAATTTGTTTTGAATTTTTTTCATTGCAAAAAAAATAATATATAATTGATGAAGATTTGCATCATTATAGCGGTATAAAAAACTATTTGGTGAATTGAGAAAACCATATTACAAATATAAGAATTATATTTTCAAGAACTCAATAACATATCATTTTAACTCTAAAGTTGTATACTTTAATCATCAATACATCATGAGTATATATGACATTCAAGAAGAAAACAAGAATGATATCATCAATAATCAAGTTATATAAAAAAATCATCATGCATCCATAAAAAAAATAATATGTATTCTCCAATTCTACATGGGTCTTAAATATAAGTGTGCACGCTCTAAAATCTAAATTACTCAATTACTTTACTTAATTAATGATTCAAGTACTTAATGGTAAAAAATACACATGCTTGAGAGTTGAAGTCCCACATTTTAATATATCAATATTACATATATATATATATATATAATAGTTCGGTACTTCTGTACGATCCGGTAGGCGACATATAAAATCAAATAACATATCAAACTATAATCCGATATTTCACATCGGATCATTTATCAGGTGGTTATCCATGCGACTATTGGCTGATTAGCCTGTTTATTCTTCTGACAGTCTGTCCCTTCTTGGAATGCACTTGCCATGATATGGTGTTTTGTCACGTGATCTTATGTAAACCATCGTATCCGATAACCTTATTACAGGGAAATACTTTTGGCATCGTAGGTTCATATGAATTTATTACGAAGCCATTGGTATAGGACGTACGTCTTTAGATGTTGTGCTCATAGTATCTTGATGCACAACTTGTAGGGTATCGTCAGTCCTATGGGGAATCGTAGGATCATCCAAGATCCGTAGTGCCACACGCAGACTCTCTGTGTCATGTAAGCTCCACCATGATATTGTGAGACTAAGAAAGCTTCATGTTATCCTTTGGGCATCACTAAATCATCTAAGATCTATTTCCCATGTGGTGGCATCGTGATGCTCATGCTTTCCCTGTTGGGTATCGTGTTAAACGATAGGTGTCTCTTAGCCATAGCATGACATCTGCACCATCGTGTCCTGAGAGTGGAAATATGAGGGGTTAACACCAGCCCCCGCAATTCCTTTTGTATTCGTGAGAATCAAGAGAAATTATTATGCCTCATATTTGGCCACGTGGCGAATTTGAAACCGCCCGTTACATGGGCAGGAGAACGCGTAACGACTCCTAAATATTTGGGAATCGTGTGCATTAAGTGTGGGGGTTATTGGTGATTAACTACCCTCTAACACCCCTAATTTCTAGGGTTATAAAAACCCTTCACCCGCCAATCTTCTTCTTCAGCTTATCATTCATACTTTCTTGGGCTTTGTTTCCTCTACAAAATTTATGTAACCTTTTCCCTGAACTTTTTCTTTCCTGAGTTTCTTTTCAAACTCAATAATGGTGTACTGCTTTAGCTCAGATTCACGTTCCTGTTCATGTGTATGAAATTTCTCTGCTTGTGAGGCAACAGGTTCTGGTAACACTTTTCCACTTTTGAGTGTAATTCCTGCACATGTTCTCGAGGGTTGGTTTCTGTGTTGCTCGGCAATTCTCCTTGTGCTCTTTCGGCTAGAGTGGTGGCAAGTTGACCCATTTGTACTTCTAATTTTCTGATGGATGCTCCTTGGTTTGGGAACTGTTGCTTGGTTTCATTGATGAATTGGTCAGTTCTTGAGGCTAATTGGTTTGTGGTAGTGGCTAACTGAGTGACAATGTCCTCCAGGGAAGGTTTCTTTTCTTGGTGCAGTGGAAATCCAGGAGGAGGCCTGATATGGTTCGGGTTGTTGCTCCAAAAGAGGTTAGGGTAGTTCCTCCATCCAGGGTTATAGGTGTTGGAATATGGATTATTCTGCGGCCTGTTAAAATTTGACACAAAATTTGCTTCTTCATTGTGCGCAGAATTTTTAGAATTGCTTACCAAATGACAGTTGGCAGTTGAATGTGAGTTTCCACAAAAATCACATGTTGCTGATGTGGACTGAATGGCATTTACCCTCGTTGTTCCCAGTTGCTTGGTGAGAGTAGCGACTTGTGCTATTAATGCTGTGATAGCATCTATCTCGTGCACACCAACTAGCCTTTTCTGTCGTTCAGAAGGCCACTGGTAATTGTTCGATGCCATTTCCTCCAATAGTTAATAGGCATCTTCTGTGGTTTTCGCCATTAAATTTAAAGCTCCTCCTTCAGCTGCATCTACTAAGGTTCTAGTGTTTCCACTTAACCCATTGTAGAATGTTTGAACTTGCAACCATTTGGGAAGTCCATGGTGAGGACACTTCCTCAGCATTTCCTTGTACCTTTCCCATGCTTTGTACATATTCTCCATGTCGTGTTGCACAAACTGAGTGATTTCATTCCTCATTTTTGCTGATTTAGCTCGGGGAAAGAACTTAGCTAGAAATTTTTGTGCTAATTCTTCCCAAGAGGTGATACTACCTTGAGGAAGTGAATTGAGCCAGTTTTTCGCCTTGTCCCGTAATGAGAATGGGAATAGTCTCAACTTGATAGCATCTTCTGAAACTCCATTGTGTTTAAAAGTATCACATATTTCTAAAAAATTAGCTATATGTGCATTAGGATCTTCACTCGGGAGTCCACAAAATTGAACCGATGTGTGGATCATCTGAATAATTGCTGGTTTAATTTCAAAATTATTTGCAGCAATTGACGGTTTTTGGATGCTTGTGTTGGCACCTAAGATTGTTGGGACAACGTACTCCCGCAAGGCTTTTGATTCATTTCTATAAGTCCACTCATTTGGCTTTTACCCTTTTCTATCCTACGCAGTATTTGTAAAGTTTTTTCAATTTCAGGATCAAAATGTAAAAGTGTTGAGTTCTTACTCCTTGTAACTCTTTTTGATTTTTTATGTTTCTCAATTTTGAAAGTAAACAGAAAAGAAAAAACAACAGTAAGGAAAAAAGCATTACCACAGTAATAGAAATAAATATTTATCGTCACAAAAAAATAAAATGCTTGCGAGCAACCAAACGTTTTTTTTACCAAGGTGATTCTTTTTACTACAGTAAAATATTAACACATATAAGACATAATCTCAAATTAACAATAGGGTTAACTGGTATTGATATTAATTAATTTTATTCCGCGGCAACGGCGCCAAAAACTTGTTGTGGTTAAATTCACAAGTGCACAAAATCGTAACAAGTAATAAAGTGAAAGATAGGGTTGTCGATCCCACGAGGAATAAATAATTAATTACCAAAATTTATTAACTCTAATTTTATTTGAGAAATCGGATTTCAGATTGTTCAAGCGAAAAGATTAACAATTTACTAACTACAGTAAAAACTTTTAACAAAGTATGGCGTTGAAACAATTGAATAACAAGAGTATTTCAATAAATAAGTGTAGACAATAAGAGAAGAGCTGGGAATCATGATTTCACCGTCATTAGTCTGATCTAACTTTTAATTAAGCATATTATTACGAATTTCACGTTCAAAATTGTTGTTGGTTATCACCATTTATGCTTTATGTACTCTTTCTCAAGTTATACATAAATTCTACAGCTTTACAACTAGAAAATGAGTCTAGTTACGAAGATGTGCACATGTATGTTCGGTGGTGATTTTATCAACCACGTGAAAACGATAGATATATTTCTATTCTATTGAGAATTCACGGTATTTACTTCAAAGCTATTTCACGAAAATCTCCTCTCGGTTTCAATTCGACCCTTAGTTCATCCAAAAGTTGACCAGAATTTTAGAACTATTATATTCACAAATAAATACACCAACTATTTTGACATCGTAACAATACGTTTTAATTAAAGGTTAGATCATCGTAATTAGGCTACGTCACTGTCCCAGTAAAGTAAATTTAGCACATAATGGAATATAGAACAAGACTATAAGATAAATATAACATCATAAAGTAAAGAGAGAAAAGTAAAGAGATTTTAGAGATCGTTACAGATTTTTACTTTCGTAAAGCCTCCAGTGGACTCCCCTGTACAAACTCCGAATTACTCCTCCAAAATTACAAACTACTAGTGAATACTACTACTATAGAAAGACTACTAAGTGAAGAGAGAATGAAGAAGATTGGTGTGTTGAAATATGGAAAATGTGAGGTCTATTTATAGTTGAAGCAAAAGCATAAGACGACATCTCGACCGTTCATCTCGTTTTGATCCAATTATCCAAAGTTGTCACAAAAGTCATCTAATTGATCACAAAAGTCATCTAATTGATGAATTATTGATCACAAAAGTCATGAAACTCTAGAGTCTTCCATTTGGAAGCTTGCAAGACTGAATATAAACCATTGATTAGCCATTTTGATCCGACGGTCATCGAGCGCACGAGTTGCGTATGTACATTTCAGCTTTGCACAACTTCACCGTTTTGGTCATAAATTTCACTCCAAATGTCGGAATCACAAACCGCTTGTTGCGTTGGAAACTAGACATCTGTGGCTTTCTAGTGATATAGAGAACCAAACATAACTCTGTCTACACAGGTGTCGGTAAAGTTTTGAAATTTTGGTTCTTGATTGACAAATCATATTTCAACCTACTAAACATGAAAACAAACATAAATATACCACAAAACTATCAAGAATAATCAATTAAACAAGTGTAAAAGTATGATAATGATGAGTATTTCCCAAGCTCATCGTGTACCCTTCCAGCGTTGATCCAATTTTAGCCGCCTCCAGCTCTGGTGCTGTCATCTTCTCTTTTGCCATCGACCGACTGACTGTTACTGGTGTTGCGGACCTTTCCTCTCGCAAGAGGGGCTCTACTACAGCGGCTCGTGGAAGTGAAGATAGTGTCCATCCTAGAAGGAAGAGGGCTAGGAGGTCAGATAAGGCGGCACCTCCCCTGAATACCCAAACAATTGATTCAACGATGAGTATGGCCACGCAAGATGAAGTCAAAAAATTGTTCATGGATTACACGGCTTTGAGCAGAAATTTAGAGATCATAATTCTGGAGTCAGATCATAGGAGAGATAAGCCTCTCGCATATCATGTCAAAATATACTATGTGCAAGTGAATGCGGGGCTTCGATCGTTCTTTCCCCCATTTTATTGTGAAGTATTTAAGGCTTGCGATGTGTGCTCTAGTCAACTTATGCCAAATAGTTTTGTTATTCTATTGGTGTTCGTCTTATGGCGCCTACTGAAGGGTTTGGAGTGCAACGTAAAGAGGTTTTTCTCCATATTTGATGTGTCAGTATCACCCACAGGGGCGTCTTTCTATTTTTTCGGCCATCGTGACTCTAACAAGAGGATTCTAGATGGCACCATTAATTCCTATAGTAGCTGGAAGAGTAGATTGTTCTTCGTCAGCTTGAAGAGAGTGTATTGGACATGCCACTTACATAGAGGGTGCCAAAGGCTCCTCAACATGATTCGGATGACAGCTTAGTGTTCTCGCTGTTGTACGATGCTATGGCCCTCGTGCAGTCTTCGCAATTCAAAGCTCTGTACTGGACCGTGGGCCTGGCGCCTTTGGTATGTAGTTGTGATTTTTACTGGCCTTTTTGCACAGTGACGAGTGGTTCGTGTTTATTTTAATACTTTTGTGGATTCTTTGTTGTTGTGTAAAAAATGTCTTGAAGGGGTTTATCATCGCCCCTTCATCTACTGCTGATTCGGCTCAAGGCATTATCCTAACCTCACAAGGTGATTGATCGTATGCAAACACGATCATTATCAGAGACGGGTGTCTTTATTACTGCTCCACTGTCGATGTCATCTAGTGGTGCTTCTGATGCACATGAGGATGATACCTTAAGTGAAGCTCAAGTTGTTATGAAGCCTACGTCTTTCACAATTCTTGATGACTTCGACAAACTTGGGCTGCATACCATTTTACCACCAATGATCATCGTTACTTTCGAGATTGACACCGGATCGATACATGTTCCGGTCTCAGATGCACCAGCGGCTATTTTTTCTTTGCATTACGTGGTCAACGTCTCCTCCCTTTCTTCTAGATCATCATATGACCCTTCTCTAATGCCTTGTGAGATGGTTATTCTTTCAATGGTCTCATTTGAGCCTTCAACAACGCTCGCTACTTCTGCTATGATGAATGTTTCTCCTCTGATGGAGTTATTCGCTCATGTTGCTCAGGTTCCTGTTAAGTGCTCATGGTTATCCTCTCCATGTTTTCTTTGTGTTTTGTTTCTCGCACGCCATGGCTAGGGTGTTTTTTCTGTAGCAAACAAGGAAAAGGCCCTTCTTTTGTTCGATGATACGCCTTTCAATTTAGGTAAACCTTTCGCTCTTCCATTCTTCCAATTTATTCATTGGTTCTTCACTTTTGACGTGCAACACATCATCTGTTTTATGGTAGAAGGTGAGTTATTGCGGATCTCTGGGGGGATTTCTGAAGGTGAGCCTTCTCCAATTGCTGGTTCGCGAGATCAAGGCCCTTCTTAACCTGTTAGGGGTGAGGTTTCCCATTCTTTGGCCCTACATGGTAGTGCCTCTCTTCTGGACGAGCTGCTATATTTTGGGCCCTCGAGCGATATACGACGAGCCGACCATCTTGGGATAGTTCTGGAAGCTATCATGTTTGATCCCCTTATTGTCTCCGCGATTCCTCATAGGGTATCAGTACCATTCCCTATTTGCGCAATGGGGTTTAGGTTCACTGCTCCATTCCTTAACTTGGTGGACGGTAGCTCTTGTGCAGCGGCTGGTCCTAAAGCAGCCGTTCTTCCATCGTTGACAGACGTTAGTGAGGCGCTAGAGGTTATTTTCCATTTTTTCATCTACCCACGCCCTGTTTACCGATGAGGTGGACTTGCTCCGATATTGCACGGATTGGATAGCTCTTATAGAATGCTCTTTTTGTTTTGCTTTATATTTAGTCCCACTTGGTATGTTCTCAGACCTCCATCTTTTTCTTTCCTTTAACTTTAGGCCCCTAAAGTCCTTCCTGCTCTTTCATGAGAGGTTGACAAATCACGATGAGCGGCTAGTTTGGCTGACGAGAGTTTTGGAAGAAAGAAGAGGACTGCGAGGTGCTTCGAGCTAAGATGGAAAAGTTTCAGTTAGCTCTGGAGAAGGGTTTTTATCAGATCATCAAACTGAACTCCAAAAAACTTTAACTTTAGTCGACTATTGATACGCTTAAGGCATCAGAATCGAGTCTGAATGAGGAGGTTGCATCTTTGAAAAGGGAGAAGATGGTCGGGGCACAAATGGAAGAGAAATTGCAGACTTATTTAGAACAAGCTCTTATGCATGTGGATGTTGTCACAGAGGAGTTGGCGAAAGCTCTGGAGGTTTCTTCGGGATATGCCCCACCCAAAGAATTACAAGCTAAGCTTGATGTCACCGTCGCATATGCCCAGGAAGTTACGTTTAAGCGATGCATGGCATGCTTTGAGAAAAAGAATCACGGATTTTTTATGAGGCATTTACTATGGGGATTCATGCAGTGTGTTGGTCAGGTGTGGAAGAAGAACATTTTGAAGCCCGATGCAAATATACACCTTTTAGATGTCCGTGAGATGGACAAACCTTCTAGTCTCGATGAGGCATATGTACTTTTAGGAGACTTACCTCTTCTTCGCCATCTTCGTCCGTTACCGAGACTGGTGTTAGGATTCCGGTGGCAGCTGTCCCGCCTAGGCCATATATCCCAGAAGGTGTAATGCCTTTGGATCTGACTCTTCCTCATGTGTCCATGCATGCCAGCATTCTGTCAACAACTTCCGTTGCACCACTCTGATTTGATGTTCATTTGTAATTTAATCTTTTTTAGTTGGCTAACAAACCTTTCTTCCTTGTATTTGTTGTTCTGGTGGAGTTTTCTCTTTGTAATTCGCCTTATCTCTTAAATGAAAAGTTGTCATTTGTCATTTTGAGCCTTCCTCATCGTATATCTCTATCCTTACAACTGTAATGCGCTCTTACTAATTTTACATTTCTTTCTGGATGCCTTGGAAGTTGTACGCCTTCTTAACTCAGGTGTTTATATCTGAGATCAAAGTATGTCTTCCCCTATGTGGGGCATCTTCTATACGTGTCAAAGGGTGTCAGCTGCATGCATTTGGGATTGGTCAAGGAAATCGCCCACCACTTATGCTTATTCAATGCCAGTTGTCAGACGGGTGTTTTCTCTTTCTATAAATATAGGCCCTCAGCAAACATTCTTCCTCACTTTCACACCTTTCCATCTACATTCTCTTATCTCTTGCAGCTTTTCTTCTCATGAAAAAGAGTTTTCTTGCTTAATTATCCTTTTATCCTTTCTTTTGTGATTATCACTTGCTTCTTATTAATTTTTAAACAACTTATTCACTTTATCAAGTTTTTAGTGATAATCAGTGATCCTCTTCTCACAAGATTTTCTTCTTGACCCTTTTAAGGATTGCAATGACTTCTTCGCGATCATCTCATTCTTCTACCCCTTCTCTTAAAAACTCTTCCATTTCAAAAAACACTTCTTCTTTGCATGGCATTAGGCACATTTCTTCTGAGAATTCTAGTAACTCTTCTCGTGCTCGCATGAGAGTAGAAAGTGGGTCATCAGTTGCTCTTATCGAGCCTGTTATAGCTTCTACCACTCCCCATCTGCGAACAGACGCTTCGTAAAGAGGCCTAATTTTCTTTTGATCGGTTTTCAATGTTCAATGCAGCTCATTTAAATGCTAGGAACATGGTAGGGTGAGGACGTGTGGGTTCTTATGTAAGTGTGGAGTTTCTGGAGTATGTATTTACATTGTTCGCCAATACCATCTGGATTTGGTTGAGTATGATGTAGTCATCCCCAATTCTCACCAAAGGGCTTTTGATCCTCCCATAGGGTATATATGACGGTATATTCAGACCAAATTTGATGTGGGCTTCAGATGTTTTTTCACCCGCTCATTCAATCCTTGTTTCAGTATTGGCAGATATGTCCTTTCTTCAGTCCGGTGCACAGGGATACTCGTCAAGGTTTTACCACCATTACAAGGCGCATTCCACAGCTAGGCAATTGTAAGCGTAGGTTTTTCTTTATGAAACCGAAGGGATAATCTGCTTACTAATGGGAAGTACCCACTCAATGGGGTTTGGGATATGTGATGCCCACTCCAGAAACTGCGGTTTACTAGATGACCTTCTTGATGAACACATGTTTATATGCGAGTTTGTGTGACGTGTGCGCTTTGTTGGAACATTCTGAGGCTTTACCGGTGGCCGGGTTGCAAGATGGCCCTAGGGTACATGGATTTTCACCCCAGCCTTTGCATATTAACCCTTTGTTCCGTGAGTCTCGTGGCCCTTTTTTTTTCTTCAGTACATTTACACTTGTTTTATTCGATATCATAATTATAATAATTAACTTTTGCATATATGGTCAGTGATGGACCTTTAAGCTGTACAGCCCTTTGCTAAGACTTTTCCGGCTCCTTTGCCTGATGATGGTTCCGATACAGAAGATGGGAGGATATTTCCTTCTCTGGACTTTGAACTGGTGAATATGCCATCTCCGTTAGATTGCTCGACCATCATAGAGAGCGGTCTTTTTACTTGAGCCATAGGGGATCCATCAGAGGGTGGATCGGGTTCTGCCTCTCGTGAAGTTACTCTTCCTAACTCATGTTCTCAGGATGGGAGGTTTGTCTCTTTGGTTGACCCATCATTAAGGCTTACACTACTAACTCCTCCCATTGTTAAATGTCTGGGGAAATTCGGGTCCTCGTGATTCTCTTGCTATCGTAAATACGGTGGAAGTGAGTTCCATGATGCCTTCTTATACATTTCCATGTTTTGGTGGTGAAGGTTCAAGTCCTATTCCTCAGGCTTCGCATAGGCATGACTTCAATATCCCTCCTACTAGTGCCGTTAATACCAATTCCTATCGCAATTCTTTTAGTGGTTTGCAAAACCAAGCAGATTGTGAGTTGTTGGGGACATTTTCTTTAGCTACTCATCAGGATTTGGCGTGCAGGGACCTTTGCGTGGCAGATTTGTCTTATTACTTCAATATTAACTTGTTTGCTTTTGGTGAAAACCTGGTTCTTACCCTAGTTTGCTTGATTTCCCACAGATGTTTATGCTTTTCGATGCCATCGTATCCAAGGAGATCAGCTGCCTCCTAATGCGGGGTTTATTTATTGCCATCGCGATGATCTGGAGAAGGAACTTATTAGTGCTTGCCAAAAAATCACGCAAATGGAGGCAAACACGGAGGTGGTGCAAGGCATTCACGAGGGTTTATTGAAGGATAAGCGTGAAAAGTCATGGGATTTGGAATGTCGACTCATGTTGGAGAGGGCCAAAGTGATGAGCTTGGAGGAGAGAATTGAAAACTTGTATAACCATGTTCATGCATCGGACGATCTAGTTTCCCTATTATTCGCGGATAGAGATACGATCAGGCACAGAGTGGCTGCAATGGCTAAAAAAACATGCATGGCGGGTCCCTAGTCATGGCCCGTGCTCAACCTGTCATGGACTTGCAGCATCCTTCCCATATCCGGGAATAACTGCGCAGCTAGTTTAGGGACATGGTACGCATTGGGTATAGGTTGTGTCAAGAGGCAGTCCGATCTCTTCTAGGATTTTCCAACGGTTTGGATCTCCCTCCTTTGGAAACTCCTCACGCTACCTCTGAGATGTTACGTCCTTCTCCTCTAATTGGGCTCACTCGTCCCTTCGATGACTCTTTTGTCCCCTTAGTCATTATGATTGTTCCTGTGGCCTTGTCTTCTCAACATCGTCATCGTTTAATTCGGGATCTCTAACGTCCAACTAATGAACCTTGAAAGTGGTGTACTTCTTCAAATAATTTGTATGAGGATCATATGTCCCTAAAGTATTTGGAGCGTGTCTCGCATATCTTCCCGTTTCTTTGTCATTATTATGAAAATAGGGGCTCCATGGGAGATAGTAGTCACCAGGGCTAGAATAAAATGAAGGTATTTAGTGAAGGATACCAACCATCGGGTTCACCTTACCTTCGGGTATCGGAGTTCCTTATTTTGTGGTCTAGTTGGGTAGTGAGACTTATAGTGTAATGAGAACTGTAACACTTGGGGTCATCTTTTTGTACCACTGTACCTTGGGGTCATCTTTTTGTACCACTGTAACATCCCCTTCTTAATAAAAGACCATTTTTCGAGCAATACAACCATATTTATTTACAATGCTCGCACTTACATTACGCGTAATAGTTTCTCATATTGATCACTTCCAAGTGTTGGGATACATTTCCCCCTCAAGATTTTCTAATTCGCTATTCCGATGATCTTTGATATCTTGAAGGTCTTTCCCAATTAGATTGGAGTTTTTCTACATTCTTGGATGCTTCTTCCCTTTTGAGTACCAGGTCTCCTACTTGAAATTCCTTTGTTTTGACTTTAGTGTTATAGTATCGGGCCATTCGTGCTTTGTAGTATTCCAACCTGATAACGGCTCGGGCTCTCCTTTCCTCTAGTAAATCCAGTGCTAATGCCATGTAGGAGATGTTGTTTTTTTCATCGTGTTCTTTAACTCGCCAACTTTTTGCAACTATTTCTGGTGGTATTATAACTTCACTCCCGTAGGTTAGGCTATACAAGGTTTCTCCCGTAGCTGTTATTTGGGTGGTGCGATAGGCCTATAATATGCGAGAGACTTCTTCTACCCATTTTGCCTTGTACCAATCAAGACGTGCTTTCAAGTTTTTCAACAGAGTTGGATTGGTTCTTTCCACCTACCCATTAGTTTGAGGGTATCCCACTGAGGCAAGCGGTGTGTAATTTCCCAATGGTCACACCATTCCTCCAGTTGTCGACTTGTAAATTGGAGTCCGTTATCACTGACCAAGTACCGAGGAATGCCAATGCGGCATAATATAGATCTCCAAATGAAATTGATAACAACACCTGATGTTATTTCTCCCCATTTGGTGAAGTAGTCCACCGGTACTAGTAGAAACTTATTTTGTCCTGCATCGGGGATCAACGGTCCTACTATGTTAATTTCCCATTTGGCAAATGGGTATGGGATGAGGTTGGGTTCCCATGGTGTGGTTGGATGATGAGTTCTTGGCACATGCATCTGGCATGTCTTACACTTTTTAGAGAAGTCTTCACAATCACTGACTTTCGTGGGCCAATAATATCCTTGGCATTTCGTACGGAGGGCCATGCTCTTCCCACTGGTATGGCTTCAACAATTGCCATTAGGAACTTCTCTGATCATCGGTTAGGCTTCTTTTTCATCGAGGCATTATATGCATGGATGCAAATAAGACCAACGGTATAGCGTGCCCTTATGAATGAAATATCGAGCAGCTGTGCGCTCCATCACCCGCTGAACAGACCTGTCTCCGGAGTATCCCTCGGGATTTTCCATATATGTCCCTATGTCGGCCATCCATCCTCCGTCCACAGGTGTTATGATAGTACTCATCACTTCACATTTAGCCATTTTTGACTCTCCATCCTGCATAAGAGTGATGAGCCGAGTGAGGATGGTGGCCCTTTCAATGGCTATTTTAGACAAGGTATCTGCTTATTGGTTTTCCGAACGAGGGAGCTGAATCTGTTTAAACTCTTTGAATGGCCCCTGCCTCTGGTGCACTATGCGCACATATTCTCTTATCTTCTCTTCTCTAGCTTGGTAAGCCCCATTAATTTGTTGTACAATTAGTTGGGAGTCACAGTGGACTACTGTCCTGTTGATACCCTTATCTTGGGCTAACCGCATCTCTATCAGGAGGGCTTCATGCTCAACTTCATTGTTAGAGAGATGGTAGTCTATTCTTACATCAAAATTCAAGACTTCATCTTCGACTTGAGTATTCTTTAGTACAATTCCGGCTCCATCAAGTATTCCGGCTAATGTTCCTTTTCTTGTTTCTTTACTAGCACAACACTTACCACCTCTTCTCCTACTGCCAGATTGGCGAATAGCTCCACTATGACATTGGGTTTACCAGCAACGGGGAGCTTAGCAAATAGTCCTTCAATTATTTGATGGGTTTCTTATATTTTTCATTCCATTGGAATTATTTAGCGTTTCTCAATATTTTGAAGAAGGGTAACCTCTTCTCAGCTGATCGGGAGATGAATTTGCTCAGCAAAGCCATCCGTCATGTTAGTGTTTGGACATCTTTTAATAGTTTTTGGTGATGGCATTTTTACGATAGATTTTGCCTTCTCTTGGTTCACCTTAATTCCCTTTTCTGTTACCAAGAAACCCAAGAAATTCCCCCCCTCATATCTCGAAGGAACACTTCATCGGGTTTAACTTCATTCTAAATTTTCCCATGATGGCTAATACTTTTCTCAACTCTTCGGGGCGGTCCCCAACCCTCAATCTTTTGAAAATCATGTCGTCTACATAGACTTCCATTGATTCCCCAATTGACCCCGAGAACATGAAACTAACAAACCTATGATAGGTAACTCATGCTTACTTAAGGCCAGAAGCTTTCACCAGATAACATAAGGTTCTCATATCATGATAAAGCTAGTCTTGTCTTGATCTTCTTCAGCCATCAGTATCTGGTCCCCATCCATAGTAGATAGTAGTGCACATCCTGTCGTAGGGTCTACTAGATGGTCTACACTGGGTAATGGGAAGCAATCATTTGGGCACGCATCATTCAGATTCGTGAAGTCGACGCACATTCGCCATCTGCCTCCTATTTTTGGGACGAGCACCACATTTGAAAGCCATTTTGGATAAATGACTTCCCTAATTTGTCGTAAGCTCAGCAATCTTTGCACTTTTGATCGTATAATTTTACTTCTCTCAGGTCCCATGCTTCTTTTTTTCTGCTGTATGGGCTTTGCATTGGTTGTAGTATTCAACAAATGCTGGCAGACCTGGCGGCTAATTCTTCCTGGTGGTCCTTCTTCCCATGAGAATAGGTGACTATATTCTCCCAAGATTGTTGTCACTTGACTTTCTACCTCTAGCTCCATCTCTATTTGAAACGGCTTTGCCGTTATCTCCTTTCACAATTTCTACCATCTTTAGTTCGTCCAATAATTGTACCTTTATTTCTTCCAATTTTCTTTTCTTATGGGGAGTCATCTGGCCAGCTTCGTCTGCTTCTAGGGGTATTGCATTCATGTGAAATTCCCTGGCTTTGTCTTGATTTCCCTTGACCTTTCCGATCCCTGGCGGAGTTGAAAACTTGATTTTGAGGTGCAATGTAGAGGGTACTGCCTCAAATGCACGGATGGAGGGTCTCCCGCATATGGCATTGTATGTTCTGGAAGAGTCTTCTACCATCCAAAATCTGATACTCTATGTCCGTCTCAAGGCCCCATCTCCCCATGACATTGGAAGGGTTACTGTTCCCAAGGTCCAGCAGGATTCTGCGGAGAAGCCTACTAATGGGACTTCCTTAGATAGGTAGGCATAAATAAGACGTCTATAGATCTGCCGGTGTCAATAAGCATTTCCTGGATGTTAACTCCATATATGGTTGCCTTTATGACTAATGGGTTGTCGTGTGGGTATATAACCCCACTAAGATCTTTGGGTCTGAAAGTGATGTTGGGAAGTTGGACGTTGCGTACGGAACAGACCTGTAATCCTTGTTCCATCCTTTGTGCTTCTTTCAAATATCTTTTTTTAAGTGGGTATTACCACGATATCCCTCCTTCAATCATGTGTCCTCCCCGATAGAGGATTACCCTGGTAGAACTCGGGAGAAGGGGGAAGTTGTTGTCTATAATTTTCTTCCTCGGGCATTTTTTGGGGTGGTTGTCCTCAATGTTGGATTCTTTCACTCGGTTTCTTTTTGAGTATCGGGTTCCCTGGTCTTTCAACTGCCATCTTTCAAGTAGTTCTTCAGTTATCCTAGTTCTGGTAATCAGTGTATTTCTTTCTTCAACGTGGAACAATTGTCAGTATAGTGTACCCGTAGGCTTTGTGGTATCTGCAGAATTTTCCAAAGTCTTTTCTTGTAAGGTTGCTTGATAGGTAAGGACCAATGTAGGTCATTGTCTCCTCTCATTACGTTCAATACTTCTGTTGGTTTGATAGTTAATGTTAGCAATGGTACATGTTGGAGGTGTTTCATTACAGTATATTTTCCGTCTTTACGATGGGAGGGATGTTTCCAATCCTTACACTTCTCTTGAGGCTTATCTTTAGATTCTTGCTCAACTGCGTCGTTTTCTGACCTGGTTTTTGAGCTTTCTGCCTCTTCCATGATGATGTATGTCTCAGCCTTTTGCATGAGTTTATTCATGTCTCGTGTCCAATTACCAATAAGGTATCGGAGGAAGTTTCCAGATCAAAGTCCTTGCACCAAAATATCAGCGATCATTGATGGGTCCATATTTAGGACATCGAGTGCTTCATCTGAGAAGCATTTTATATAGTCCCTCTGAGACTTGTCTGCTCTCTTCTTAATGGTGAATAAATGGCATGCAAACTTGTGGTATCTTCTACTGCAAGCAAATTGTCGCACGAGTAAACAAGATAACTGGTCAAAGTTAAAAATCGTACTTGGTGGGAGGTGCAAAAACCAAGCTTGAGCTCGCCCTATCTGTGTGGCTCGAAATACATGGCATAAGACGAAATTCGGTGCAAACACTAGGTCCATACCATCTAGGTATTGGTGAATATGATATTGGGGATCCCTTCCGTCCTTGTCACTCAAATATATGGGGTAGGTTGGTGGGCAGCATGCCCATTGGGATTATGGCATGCGCTATTTCTAGAATAAAGGGGAAACCGTGGTAAATGGGTTCTTCATTGGGAGTAATATTCCTTTTCATGGCTTACATCTCCCTTCTTAGGCTATCTATCATATTCCACATGGATTGATCTCCTCCAGGTGGGTAGGGATTTAACTCAGCTCATGGGTATAGGGTCCCCCCCATTGACTGTGTACATTCTTCTATGTTAGTAGTCCCAGTGTCCATATTCTCTTCCTTCCATCCTACACATTGGTACGTGGTAATCAGGGGTTCGATATAGAGTCTGCGTCAAATGCGATCCTTGTTCCTTCGGTTGATATCTCTCATGATATGGTGGTATTGGTTGACACTCCATAGACCTTTCCACTTCATGTTGGGCTCTTCTCAAGGTGGCATCTAATAGGTTTTCGAATACCAATCATGGTATGTTGATAAAGTCTCCATTGTCTGACTATGGCTGTGTTGGTGGTGATATGGGTGATAGTATTGGTGATGGTATGTATGCTTCAGTGTCTTGATGACTCATCGTTGCACCAGTGTGAGACTCTTCCATTAGGCTGCAATCGTTGGTTTCAGGCTGTTCTTGTCATATTTTCTGAGAATATTCAAAGATTTTTATGGCATGTCCAAAGACGGCGCCATTTTGTTAACACTTATTTTATATCGATTAGATATTTGAGTAATTAACGTGTATTTTTTTTGGAACGCCATATCTATTTCCCATTTTTGTGTGCGATGGAAGATAATAAGTTGATCCATCTATTCAGTTTGTCCTTCAAGTATGGGTCCATTCCATATTTATAGGGGATATTTTATAAACAGATGTCCATATGCATGTAGAATATTTTGACGGGTGGTTATCCATGCAACTATTGTTGATTAGCTTGTTTATTCTTCTGACAGTTGGTCCCTTCCTGGAATGCACGTTTCATGATATGGTATTTCGTCACGTGGTCTTATGTAAACTGCCGTATCTGATAACTTTATTGTAGGGCAATACTTTTGGCATCGTAGGATCATATGAATTTATTACGAAGCCATTGGTATGGGAAGTACGTCTTCAGGTGTTGTGCTCGTAGTATCTTGATGCGCAGCTTGTAGGGTATCATTGGTCCTATGGGGCATTGTGGGATCATCCAAGATCCGGTGTGCCATGAGCGGACTTTGTGTACATTGTAAGATTCATCGTGGCACTGTGAGACTATAGAAGCTTCACGATGTCCTTTGGCCATCACTGAATCATCTAAAATATGTGTCTCCTATGGTAGAATCGTGATGCTCATACTTTCCCTTCTAGGTATCGTGTCTGACGATAGGTGTCTCTTAGCCGTAACATGACATCAGCATCATCATGGCCCGAGGGTGGAAATATGAGAGACTAACATTGATAATACAAGACAGCGTAATATCACTACTTTGGCTTCTCCGAGACATGCATGTGTTAACCCGATCATATAATATATAAACAAATCATATTCTTACAAAACTCAATTTTAATGGATATAATCAAAACCTAAGTGAAAATGGCATTTCATGAACTACATCCTATCCCTGACACTATATAATTTAGCTACTCATGATCGAAGACTCAAACTAGTAATTAATTGGGAACAACATTAGAAAAGTAAAGGAAAGATAAAAATTTTGATCTCGGTAAGATGTCGGCTTGTCTTCTTCTTGATTCTCCTTTGCTTTGCTTAAGATGATTATCGTCTTGCTTTAATCACATTTTTCCCAAACTGTGATTGCTACGAATGGCGGATGAATATTTTTATATAAAAGAGGGAGTAAGTGCTTGCTCTTGAATGTGTACTTTGCGATACCTAACGTAGTAGTTGACATTCCCCTTTCATATATTTTCTTTCATAAAAGTGGTGCCCTAGGTTTAATTGTCAGCTGTTAGATTCTGTCAAGTTGTGCCATATGTCGCACTCCTAAGTTGCTTGTGTTTGCTCTCCAAGCGCTAGTCGCACCCCTATTCTAGTACGAGTTGCACTTGCCTTTCTTGTCTTCACACATGGTGCTTTTTCTGTTGTTGGTTGTGTTACTTCTTTCCTCAAAGGCTATGTCGTGCCCCTTACCAAGTGTGGTTCACGCTTGGTCGCCTAGCAACATCTCGACCAGTTTAGGGCAACATTTATGATTTGAATGTCCTTTTTACCCAACACATCATTTGTACGCTCCCTTCATACTTATTACGCGCCGTTTTGTTCCAATTCAATTTCAAACTACGTAATAACAAAATAAAACTAAAACCAATAAAAATGTCACAAGTATAATCAAAGGCATAAAGTAAACTAAGTACACAAATGACGTGTTTTAAACGCTCATCACGGGCCATCAATGACAACGTCATTTGGAACGACATCGAGGTCGTCTCGTTGTGGAGAAAATGCAACCTAGAATTGCTGGACTTTGTAGTCGGCCCACTACTAGAAGGAGGACGAGGCATCTAAATTTACAATTTTTTTATCCTCCGACTGAATTTGTAAATTTTCTACCAAGAGTTAATCTACATACGACGAACATGTATACTTACGACGAGTAAGTCTAAATGTTGAATTCATCTATTATATGTAATTTTGTCTACAAGATTTACCTAAAAAAGTTATAATCTATAATTTAAACATATAGTATCTAAAGTTATCTATTGATTCTAAGTCAACATAAAATTTCAACTAATATAATTCGAGATGGACCTAGTGTGGATTTTCATTGTTTCTACTAATTATCTAAATCTGTGATTTTCCTACTTAAGTAACAGTTCAATAATATCAAATTTAACTATATATATGTGTAACGACATACTATTAAACTAATTAAAGACTCATAATCCAATAACGGACTACGAACATATAAATACAACATAACCAATAACATGTAACTTAAGAAAGTATTCAACCAAGATTTGATTAAATAAAATAACTAATGGTAGAATAAAAAAGTAATAATAAAAGAAAACTACCTTGAAAATGGTTAGCATTAGCGATGGAATTTTCGATTGCCAAAGGGAGGAGGAAGGGGGTGAATGTTTTTTGTGCGAACAAAAAGCAAAGAGCGGTCCTCTATTTATAAAGCACCACAACCAATAGCAACTAGTTTGGGAATAGATCATATATTATAAGTAAACTGCGGGATTACAACAAGATGATAACAAATCTATTTCAAATCAAGTCTCCTATCACTATCGCTAGTTCTAGGTAGACTTATGTCCGAAACACCTCAGAGTAACGATTGGATGCTTGGATGGATGTCGAGGATGATGTCGAATCTAGGCATATATTGAATCTCTTGTAAGTCGGGGATGTGGCTGATATTGGGGATATGGCCATGTCGGGTGAGTAATATCAAAGATGTATGTCGGGCATATATGTCGAAAGTGTATGTCGAGTATGTATGTCGGATGGTATGTCGGGTATGGATATCAAGTGAAGGCTCGATATCAAATATGTATGTGTGAGCCAGATGACTTTGCTGATATTCTGAAGTAGAAAAGTCTGGTACTGATTCTTACCAAGGGTGCTCCAAAGTATCCCCTCTAAAGTCTGTAATCGTTGTTTATCTGTTGGCTAGCCAGTTCATGGGCAGTAGCCTTGCTTTTGTAATAGATTGAATAGTTACTTGTATGTCCATTGTTTTCTGTTAATTTGAAGAAGTGTACTTCGCTTTTGTAATAGATTGAACAGTTACTTGTATGTCCATTGTTTTCTGTTTATTTGAAGAAGCATACTTCCTCACTCGTTTCATATTCATCGTTTTAATAGACCAGAACTTTCTTTATTGCCGACCTTCTTTCTTTCCTCACCTCCGTAGGTGGAAGATTAGGATGTTGTTTCTTCTTCTTTTTTCTTTTGTTCACCTTATCTCGATGGATATGGATCTTTTTCTTTTCTTTTGTCCTCCTTATCTCGATGGATATGGGTTCTTTTTCTTTTCTTTTGTCCTCCGTATCTTGATGGATAGGGGATCTTTTTTTGTGTCCTCCTTATCTCGAGGGATAGGGATCTTATACCCGTTAGGGTATGTTTCTGCGTTACTCGGTAGGATAGGAGATATTCGACCTTAATAGGTACTCTTCCCTGTATCTCGTAGGATATCATAGTCACTTTCTTTTGTTAACGGAGGATCGTATGTGTGTACCTGCCAATCAGCGGATATATATGGAGAAAAAATAATAAAAAAATATTCATGGTCGTGATATGGGCATTGTCAAATTTGCCTGTCTATAGAATATGAGATACTTTTCCCGTTAAGGTATATCTCTATCTTACCCCATAGGGTAGGTTTGTCCTATCAAACACATTGCTATCATAGAAGAGAGATATATATAACATTCACGAGTTAAAGGTTTATAACATATAACGATGGATAACTAGGTAAATACCAGTTCGCCTACGTATCCCGTTGACAAGGGAATCAAACCGACGTAGTTCCCCCTGTTTTAGTAACAGGCCAGCCCACGTGCCGCAAAATAGGTAAAGCGTAAAATGTTCATACAGAATGAAAATTCAAAACTTAAAGGGACAAAGGACTGGCGCTACTCTGCCATTTGTTGACCTTTGTTGCCAACGACCACTGGTGCTTCAGCTTCCCTAATCCTAGGGAGTGTGATAGAGTTTATATAGCAGAGCCAACCTTCTGTGTTATTAGCAATGATCACTCCCATACCTTTGGGTGTTGAGAACTTCATTTTCTGATGGTACGTGGAGACCACCGCCTGGATCACATTCAAAGTTGGCCTTCCAATGATGATATTGTAGGCAAAAGGATGATCTACAATCGTATACTCGACGTTCACAGTTCTTCTATATGGTTCTTCCCCAGAAGAGGTAGGCAAATTGACTTGTCCTAACAGAATCACCTTGCCTCCCCCAAATCCAACCTACGGGGTGTGAATCTGCTCTATCACATTGTGGCCCAAGGCCATCTTCTCCAAAGCATGTGTGAATATAATATTGGTGGAACTCCTGTTGTCTATTAGGACTTTGCACACCCCGTAATTGGCACCATTTAGTTTAACTACGAAAGGGAAGTCGAGTTTACTTGCTTGGATAGCCTCGGGTGATAGATCCATCAGGTCCCTCCTTGAAAAAGTAATGACTTCATCGGCCAGCTCCTCCAGGTCTTGAAGCATCATGAAACCAACGTACTGGTCATCCTGTAGTCCTCCGGTAATCTTCTTTCTCCCATTGGTAGAGCCAACCCCTGTTGGTCCATGACTGATCAGGTTGATTATCCCCTAAAGGGTGTGTTGACAATCGTGCTTCCACGTCCGCCCGGAGCCTCGATGGATTTTCTCTTATCTCTTCGGGAGGAGCGAGATCTTTCCTTACGATCTCCTGAATCCCTGGCATTTAGGACATATTCAACCAACCTTTCTTTGCAGATGAGCCTTTCTATCTCATCCTTCAAATCTATGCATTCCTCCGATTTGTGCCCCATGTGGCGATGATATTCGCATTATCTCTTCGAGTGTTTGGTTCCCGGAATCTCTTTTAATTTCCTCAATTGATTCAACCATTTCTTCATCCGTTCCACTGCAAATATGGTGAGAATGTCTTGATCAATTGAGTGTACCTCTTTGGGGGTCTCTTACGACCATTCCTTTCTCTATTCCAACCTTCTTTCCCTTTGGAGCGGTTCTGGGCCTGATACGGGGCTTGATTGGTAGCCATTGTGTTATCTTGATAAATAGTCTCATACGCCAGCGCGTTGATCTGATCAATGGTAGGGGATTTTATCTTGATCAACTCAGTTGCGAACCTTCTATGGGTAGTCGCGTTGAATAAAATAAGGGCCACCTATTTGCCTTTTGGCTCGTCCACCTTGAGTAATTCCTCGTTGAACTTCTTCATGAAGTCCTCAAGGTTCTCCTTCTCCTTCTGCTGCATCGAGTTCAGGTGGTTCATGTTGGTGTGCAGCCTCCTCGGACTAGAGAACTGCCTCTCAAATCTTTGCCTCATCTACCCATAACTGGCTATAAAATCGACCTCAATGCTTGTGAACCAAACGAGAGCAGCCCCAACCAAGGTCGTAGCCAATATATTTGCATGCACGTTGTCCGTAAAGCGGTGTAGGTTCAGGATACTGTCCACATAGTACAAGTGTTTGCGGGGGTCACTCTTCCCATCATATGTATTTAACTGAGGGATATTATCCCCATTTTCCAACAATTCAGACTCGATTTTCTCACTGAACGAGGTCAACCTTCGGAGTCCGCTAACCAATGTCAATTTGCGGTTGACCT
Source organism: Linaria vulgaris (assembly GCA_948329865.1). Lineage (NCBI taxonomy): Eukaryota > Viridiplantae > Streptophyta > Magnoliopsida > Lamiales > Plantaginaceae > Linaria > Linaria vulgaris. The sequence continues at coordinate 51,519,941 of OX415249.1, read as the reverse complement.
CTTCCTTCTCCTGGTTCAAACGTTCCATCTTCCTTGCTATGTCTCACATCTTGACCCTGGGGTCTGCAACCTCTTTCATGTAAGCTTTAGAAATCGGACATTCCCTTCTAGAGTCTGCCATCTTCTCACACTCTCGAGCTATGGACCCCCCTTCAAGGATCTCTCATCCTGGACTCTTGAGGTTGAGGAGGTGAAGAGGTAAGTTGTCGGTACCCTGGTTGATTAGGAGGGGCAATAGTGTTTCTAACGCGGCATTTAGAGTTATTTGTACCATATCGATGATTTGTGCCATAATCTCTGGCGAGAGGACGGTAGGGTTCACGTGCATAGGCCCTAGAGTCACCGACACCGAAGGAGGTGGTGGTCACGTTATTGTTCAATATCGGGATCGAGCAACAGAATATGTGATGGGGCACTCTTTGCGGTCGCATTATCAATCATAGGTCTTGCGGACCGTGATCGGGTCACCTTGCGCTGCATCATAGCGTCTTCGTCTAAGAATGGTGCATTCCCGTAGACTGGGCCACTAATTTGACAACAGATTGTATATTATAAGCGAAGTGCTAGATTACAATAAGATGATAACAAATCTATTACAAATCAAGTCTCCTATCGCTATCGCTAGTTCTGGGTAGACTTAGGTCCGAAACACCTCAGAGTAATGCTTGCATGCGTGGTTGGATGTCGAGGATGATGTCGAATCTTGGCAGATAAAGAATCTCTTCTATGTCGGGGATATGGCCATGTCGGTTGAGTAATATCGGGGATGTTTGTCGGGGATGTATATCAGGGATATATGTCAAGTATGTATGTCGGATGGTATGTCGGGTGAATCTAGATATCTAATATGGGCATTCGATATACGCATGAACAGTGTAGCATAATTAATGAAGCTTACCTTTATTAGCGGAGTCCAAATATATATAGGCCTCGAGATGCGGGGATTGCACACGTGATTTCCTCCTGCGTCGTACCATATCGAATGTGACACTCGATATCAAAGGCTATATCGGATGTCATCCTCGATATAAAAGCTTTGGGCTGATTCCTGATGGGCTTGGCCTATATAACTGGGAAGGGCCGGCCCAATATAAGAATCACCCATATCAGCAACAAACTTCAGCAGTTACCAAAACTTTGGGCAACGCATTTGTCGGCGAAAGTATCTTTTTGTTTATTCATTCATCATTATTGGCGAGCAATTTTTGATCGGATATATTTATATATAAAGTAACAATAACTATTGAACATTTTTAAAAATTCTAAAAATTTCCTTTCTTAATTTGTAGTGGTAGTTTTGTAATTCTTTGTAAATGTTTTAATAGCCTTATTGGCGAGCAATTATTGCCAATCAAATTTCGATCGCCAATGCATTTTATCTTTTTCTTTTTTGTGCGGTAGTTTTAGACGAGCAAATATATTTTATTGGTGACCAAATATTGGTCCCCAATATCCTTGTGAGTGACATACTTTCGAACGCTAAGGAACCGTTTGACAACATATAGTAGCCCCATACTAAGGGATATTACTTTAGATTTTATGCACTATTATAACATTTGGTTGGACATATAATATATACGGGCCGAATGGATGTAATTTGGTCGGCCCTCGTTTGTGGCATATTATAAACCGTCCATTCTTAGTGGATTGCTTAATCCACCGAAATTGGAATACATAATGCCTACCAAACGTCAATTTAACCATGCAATTGGCATATCATAATATGCATCTATTATAATCTAGACTTAAGCCTTACTTTCTTATCAAACTACTCCTAATAGTACTAACTAAATTCAGTCGCCAATGAGATAACAAAAATTTAAGTATTGTCGACCGAACTTTAGTCGCCATTGTTGACCGCTAATACGCATGTAGTGATATAGAAACATATAAAGAGGTAAGCTGTAAAGATCGAGTTTAAGTGAATTGATTTCATTTTTTGCTGACAAGTCAATACCTTTATTGGTTTCATATAGTTTGGTAGGCAAAATTCGGATAAAAAATTTAGTTATGAAGATAATGTTGTAACTAAAACTGAACTATTATCAAAAGATATTATAGAGTTGTATCATGTTTGATGAGCTTATTTTGTGAAGCAATAGCGTATTGAGGCGGGTCAAAAATCCATTTTGTCCTTTAATTTGGCACCATCACCAAAATGGCCCCTAACTAATCACCTCGCCGAAATGGTCCCTTAATTTGATTTTTTGGTCCCTTCACCGGCCCAAAATTACAATGGCTTGGTAAATGCTTACGTGGCCACCGGTTGACCACATCCTACCCGGTGTGACCCACTAAATTATATTTTTAATATTTATTTAACTCCTGAAATATCCAGGTAATAAAAAAAAATCAAATTGAACCTAATACTTAACAACCCACCCACCTTACTCCACCCCCAACGTCTCCCTGCACTGCGCCAACACCACCTCTCCACCAAAACCACCACCATTAATCCAATTCACCTCCTCCACCACCAAAATCACCATCCATAAATTCAATACATCTTACAACGACCACCACTCTATACGACCGTTCCCATATCAACAAATTCGACCTGACCCAACCCGACCTGGTCACCGTTCCCTACACCCATCTCCTCCGGTTGAGCGTTGTGCCGCATCCCTCATGCACAATCTCTCCGACACGAAGATGGGAGCCCGACCCAACCTCCATCTCCTTTGCCTTCGAGATCTGCAAACCGAATTGGTTGTGGACTTGTGGGTGGTGTGGTGATGGTGGTGGATTTAAGTTTGATGGGGAGAGCCGGAGAGGGGTAGTGGTGGTGGGATTGTTATTGATGAAGAGTGAGATGTGGTTTTTTTTAGGGGGCGGGTAGGTGACGAGAAGGGATTGGGTGGTGGTGGTGGTGGTGGTGGTGGGAGGGGGTGCAGGTGAGGGGAGGGATTTGTTGCGGAAGAAAGGGTTTGGGATTTGTTTCTTTGTTTTCTAAATTGTTTTATATAAAATATAAGAATTTTATTTTTCTTTATTAAATTAATAAAGATTCTCTATGTTTTTTTTTTCTCTTTTTTAATTTATGGTTTTTAAACTTTTTAATTCTGAATTCTAAGATGTTATTTTCGATTTTTTGTTTAGTTGAATTTTTTTTTGTCTTTTTGCTCAGTTGGAATTTCCAAGTGTTAAAAAAGATTAAAAATTTTATTTTGTGGATCAAACCGGGTCAGGTAAGGTCAACTGGTGGCCACATCAGCCTTTTTCGACTCTTTTTAAGTTTTTGTCGGTGAGGGGACCAAAAGACCAATATAGAGGACCATTTCGGCGAGGTGACTGGTTAGGGGATCATTTTAGTAATGGTGCCAAATTAAAGGACAAAATGGGTTTTTGACCCTATTGAGGCTATGATAATTATATAGTCTGATCATAATTAATTATAGAGATTTGATACATTTTTAGTTTGTTGACAAACAAAAATACGGATTTTAAATTTGATTAAGTACTGGTGGTCACTACCAAGATTTCAACAGCAACGCAAAAGGTTCTAGCTCAGATAAACCTTCGTTTCTCATCAAAAGGTTCTTAGCTTTTGAGGTACACTGCATATCCACTGGATTGCGATTTAACACTTGGATTGAACGTATTGTTTGTAGATAGGAGGAAAAAAGAGCCCATAGATGGCTGGTTGGTATTCATTATTTGGAATATGGGCCCCGATATTATTATTCACATTTCCGGTCACTTTTCTTTTATGACAAATCTATAATGTATAATTTTTGGAATGTTTTAATTTATTTATGAAGGTTACACAACGGATCAACCGTTCAACGAGACCAAAGCTCAATTTGTTAAAATGTATTTGTTTCTACAGAATACGAAATAGCTTATAATGTTAGTAGTTTTTATTCACATGGCATGCATATCACATCGAAGAAGTCTGGTTCCAAATATCATATACACAAGTACGTAATCAATTTAATTGTTATCTAGTTAGCTACTATTTTTTTTTTTTTTGAGTTTTTGTATGTGCTTTTATATTGTACCGAATTAAGCTTAACACACTCAAGTATTGAGTGGTTGATCACTTATCACCTAAATATTGAATCGAGAACATGTATGTGTACAAATCAGGAAAATAAAGGTACATTAACATGTGAACTAAATAGATTGTCGTGCATGGTGGGGCTACCAACAAATCTTAATGATGAATTTAATAGAGATAATATATAATAACGTTGTTGTAAAAATTAAAGTCATAGCTTTGTTATTTATAAACAATCTATCAACAAAATAAAAGACTTAGTATATGGGATTTAAAAAAAATAAAAGTCTTTTGTACAAATGGTCTAAACAATGGAGAAATGTACCATGGAAAACTTACTATGTCATAACTCATATATAACGATCTAATTAACATGTCACAATCAATTCTTCGAATCCAATGGAGTCCAATAGCATCTTATATAATTATATAATATTGTTTCTTGTGGCGTGATTTCATAAAGGTTTCCTCGCAGCAAATGCGGTATGTGTGATTAAGATTAAAGACAACCACATCTCCCCATTCATGAATTACCGTTGAACAAAGTTGATAACAGAACAATAGAGTAATGTCAAACGCATAAAAACAAGTGGATTTAATTTTACAATATTTAAAAGAGTAGTGTTTTGGTATGCTCTCATGAGATTTCAAGCACATATGTATGCATGCGAAATAAGAAGATTTAATTATAGTTAGAGTCATATATGATTGAACGAAGATTTAATCATAGTTAGAGTCATATATGATTGAACGAAGATTTAATCTATGATACCCAGTAAAAGTGCCCAAGGCATTTACATAGGGTGTTGGCACCACAAATTTGTGAGAGACTGAACAATACGCCTATTAGACAACATAGATAAAATCTTGAACAAACTAATAAAACTATCAGTTTAATAGTTTGATTTTATAAAACTTGAGTTTGTTATAATCAATCAATCAATTACATATAAATATCTGGACAAGAAAGATACATCAAATATGTCGAGTTGAAAATTAGAAAAAGAAGAAGCAATTGATTGATCAATAAAACTTTGTTATTTCCAAAAGAAATCTCAATGTAAAATAATGTCCATAGAAATAAGAGTTTGATATGTGGGAAAGTATATATTAGTAATAGAATTAGGCGTAAATATTGGCAAAGGGTAGTTGTGTCAATGTAGTACCAACCAACTATATAACAACCCAGAAATATTTAATTTAAGCAAAAGTTATCTCACTCAGTCACTCACTCACCTAATATCTGCTGAAGCCCCATATATATATATATATCTTAATTAATTAATTTAACCAAAGCAAGCAGCAGAAGCTTCCCCCTCAATTATTATTTTCCAATACCCATAAAGAAACAAGAAAATATAATAAATAATAATGTCACTTTCCTCACACACCTCTCTCCCAAATGTATTAAAGATTATAGAGAGAGAGTTAATGAGAGAGAGAGAGAGAGGGAGGGAGCGGAAGACAGCGAGGAGTATGCACACTTAATGAGAGAGAGAGAGAGAGAGAGAGAGCAGGTGCAGTAATATGGCGTTACAGGCAGCAGAGCATTAAACAACAGAAAGAGTAAGTATTGTAGTGTAATAGATCTGCCATATATTGCTACTTACTACTGTAAGTCTGTGACTATCATCATCATTAATTAAAAAGAGTGAGTGCGTACATAATTCAGTGCGCATTTGGGGATCCATCCATTCCGGTCCGGTGAATGTTGTTCGATTTCCGACGTGGGTCGCCGGAGCTCCGATGAGTTTTTGAGGTGAGAGAGCTCCGGCGGGTCATAATTGTAATTTAAATCATGTTCAAGAATAGTGGGATATGGAGGACCGACAAGAACAAGGTCAAAATTGTTTTCAAGTTGCAGTTTCGTGCTACTCAGGTACATCCTTGATTTCATTTCATGTATTTGTTTGACACAATGTTGGATTTTTAAGTGACCAATAATATAATCCGTTATGTGATCTCAGCTACCGCAGGTTGGAGCAGAGGCATTGATGGTCTCTCTTGTTCCTGCGGATTCCGGAAAGCCCACCGTCAGATCCGAAAAGGCCACACATCGAGACGGGAGCTGTTTCTGGGAGAACCCTGTTTTCGAAACCGTCAAATTCAACAGGGCACCAAAATCAGGGAGGTTTCAAGAAAGGATATATTTCTTCGTCCTGGGGACGGTAATGACACAGCTGTAACCTTAATAATTGCTTCCATTCCATCCCCACTGACTGTGTAGTGATGATTTAACCGTTTCTTCGTATGTTGCATTTGTAGGGATCATCATCTAAAACTGGAAATGTTGGGGAAGCTTCCCTCGATTTTTCCACTTATGCTGACTCCACAAAGGTCTCATTGGTTTCTCTTCCCCTCAAGAATTCTAAAACGGAAGCTGTATTGCATGTAAGCCGTTATCTCATCATGTCTGCCTGACATATTCTGTTGATGAGTTCCTCATTTCTATTCAATGTTTGGTCACAGGTATCAATTCAGAGGATACATGAATCAAGTGATCAGAGGTATGGATTTCTGATATACTAGTTTTTTAACCCTCTAATTCAAATCATGTACATGTATAATTACTTTCGCCGTCCTTGACAGAGAGGTTGAAGAAACTGAGAATCCTAAAGAAAACTCCAAAGATCACAGCTTGAGGACACAATTAGGTAGCACTGAATCAGATGGAACCATCAAAAGCAGCTCTGTCGAGGTATTAATCTTTACATGCTTTAACCAGCTTGTTCTCTTAAATTATTACAAAGAGAGGTTCAATGAAGAATATCTCTCTAACTTCAGTGTGTCGTAGCACAAATCTCATATGATACTATTTTAAACATTTTTTATGTATCAAGGGATGTTCTTTTTTAATTATTCAAACTGGAGATTTCTGTAGTTAAACCAAACAGCAGAATGAAGGACTAATCACAAGTTACGTATTTCTCTTTATAACAGGATGTGCCATTTAACAACACTGTTGCCCACAATGCTGAGCTGAATGGGAATCGCCGGGCATCCAGTGGATCTGATCTTACCCTGTCAAGCTCTGAAAGCAGCTCTGGTGTTGAGATCCCGTGGGAACCCCAGTCGAAGAATGGAAATATTCCGCATCTAGGAGTGAAACCCAATGTCTCGACTGCCTTATATGAAGGGAATCATAGGTCCAACTGGGAGTGGATTGGAAATTCTGCCCTCGAAGCTAGTATAGACGACTCTTTAAGCACTCCTCGAGAAACCAATTTTATCCATAATTCTGATGAAGCGCCGGATATTGTGATTGCGAGACTTAAAACAGAAACTGCTGCTTTATCCAGACAGGCAGAAATGTCTGAATTAGAACTGCAGACTCTTCGTAAGCAGATCGTGAAAGAGAGCAAAAGGGGGCAGGATCTCTTTAAAGAAGTTGTATGCTTGAAAGAGGAAAGAGATGCTATGAAGGGGGAACTAGAAAAACTCAAAGCCTCACGGAGATTTACAGATGATGGAAAATTTAAAGCGAATCTACACTTTGAGGGAGGAGATTCTCTGGCAATGGTTGAGGAACTCAGACAAGAACTGAATCATGCAAGGGAACTTAATGCCAACCTTCAAATTCAACTTCGGAAAACGCAAGAGTCGAATTCTGAACTAATTCTTGCCGTTCGGGACCTTGATGAGATGTTGGAACAGAAGAACCGAGAAACATTGAACATCTCAGATGAATCATCAACAAAATTCACCGATGAAAAGTTACAAGAAACAGGCTCCATTCATCGACAAGATGATGGGAATGATGATGAAGAACAGAAGGCGCTGGAGGATCTTGTGAAGGAACATGGCAATGCCAAGGAAGCTTATCTTCTAGAGCAACAGATCTTGGACCTGCGTGGTGAAGTTGAAACCTGTAAGAGAGATAGAGATGAACTTGAGATGCAGATGGAGCAGCTTGCGCTTGATTATGAGATCATGAAGCAAGAACATCACGACATGTCATATAAATTGGAGCAGAGCGAGCTTCAGGAACAACTGAAATTGCAATACGAATGTTCACCTTCTGATGCAATACAAGAACTCGAATCCCAGATTGAAAATCTGGAGAATGATCTAAAACTACGATCAAAAGAATCTGAAGATTCATTAGTCGCAATCCATGAACTTGAAGCTCATGTCAAGAGCTTAGAGGACGAGCTTGAGAAGCAGGCACAAGGATTTGAAGCTGACCTGGAAGCGCTTACGCAATCCAAAGTCGAGCAGGAACAGAGAGCAATAAGAGTTGAAGAAACATTGAGAAAGACACGTTGGCAAAATGCTAAGACGGCAGAACGGCTTCAGGAGGAATTTAGAAGGCTTTCTGTGCAAATGACGTCAACATTTGAAGCCAACGAGAAGTTAGCTGCCAAAGCTCTAGCGGAAGCAAATGAGCTCCGGTTTCAGAAGATGCATTTAGAACAAATGCTGCAAGAAAAATTGGAAGAACACCAATCTGTTAAAGATGATTATGAGGCCAGAATGCACAAACTTGCTGGCCAAGTGATGTTTATGAAAAATGAAATAGAGCAGTTGCACTCAGAAATTGAAGATAGAGCACTCCAGGCCGAAGAAACTCAGAGACTTCTCTCTGATGAAAGTTTAAAGCTCAAAGAAGAGATTGAAACATACAAAGCTAAGATTATAATTCTTTCTGATGAAAAGGGGGATAAAGAAACCTTGGATTGTGAGTTGGAGAAAATGAGGTTATCAATGAAGGAAATGGAGTTGCTTGTTGAGCAAGGGAATGACGAAAGGACTAAACTTGAAAGCAGGGTTATGTTGGTGAAGTTAGAAGCTGAAGAATCCCGTAAGGAATTGAGTATATTGAGGGGTATAGTTGCAGAAAAGGAATTAATAGCTGGAAATATGCAGTCAAGAATAGATTTTCTTCAATCCCAGTGTGCAGAGTTGAAGCATTCTCTATCAGAGGATGAGCTGGAAAAAGACAAGTTAAGGAAGCAAGTTTCACAATTGAAAAGCCAACTGAAGAAGAAGGAAGATGCACTTAATATCATGGAGAAGAAGATGAAAGATGCAGTCAAAGCAACTTCAAAAAATGGCAAGCCTCTCCCTCATGGCTCCAAAGAAGTTGCAAATCTTAAAGAGAGAATTAAAGTACTCGAGGTAAATCCGGATCCATTATTACATCCTCCATTGATAACAGTGAAAGAGTTAGTCTCATAAGATTTATAGAATACCGTAATTCCGGTAACATTTAAAATGTTGATTTTTTTTTTGTGCCTTCCTGTTTGGTTTAAATTTGGAGCGAAGGATGGATATGAGACTCAAAAGTCCCTTCTTAAATTTGGCAAACTAATTCCATGTTGTGACAACAGGGTCATATCAAGTTAAAGGAAACTGCTTTGGAAACGTCAACAAATACTTTTTTAGAGAAGGAAAAAGATCTTCATAGCAAGATTGAAGAATTAGAAGGTAGAATGGAAGAGCTCAACCAAAGTAGTGCTCAATATCTTGACACTGAAGCCAGAAAGGTTAGTAAATCCACAAGATTGCTCTACGATAAGACATCTGTTGAACATTTTGTTTTTTCAAATTGGTATTAGGAGTTATAATCATATCTAAGTTTAAGAATAACTGATTTACAGAATTTTGAACACTTACGTTAAATGTTGGTGATTATGCTGGAAGGCAAGGATGTCTTTTTACAGCTCATTGGGATCTGTCTGTCGTTCCAATTCTTTGTCAGAAATTTTAGTTATCCAAATTGTGTCAGAGTTTCAGAATTCCTTGTTACATTTCTTTCACGGAAAGTAATTCCTCCTCAATGCAGCTTGCTTCAACTATGGAGGACACGGCTCCAAGCTGTAGTTGTGAAAGTAGTACAAGCAACGACAAAAGTTTGAGCGCTGCGGAGAAAGATTCTAGTGTCGACACTGAACATCAAGATGGGTTGATGAAAGAATTGGCTTTATTGAAGGAGAAGAACGAATTAATGGACGAAGAATTAAAGGAAATGCAGGAGAGATATTCTGAAATAAGTTTAAAATTTGCAGAGGTAGAGGGTGAAAGGCAGCAGCTTGTAATGAAAGTACGCTACCTTAAGAATGCAAAGAAGAGCTCATAATGTGCCGCGTGCTGGTTGGACACGGTGTGTATAGGTAAATTAAATCTGGCGGCATCATTTTGAATATGACAGGTTTTGCAGATCATGGAAGGATAATCTGTGTAAATTGCTAAAAATTTGTTTTCTTTTTAGCTTATATTGTTGGTTTGTTCATTTCATTGAATATAATACAAACTTCCGAAAGTTCATCAATACTTAGGAGATGTATACAAGGGACTAATTTTTTCCCTTTTCTGTATTATATCCAAATGTTGGTTTGTGATTATATATAGTAACTGGTAGAGTTATTGGCTTCATGATCCAGTATTTTCTCTTGATACTGTTTGCACATATAAATTATAAATAGCTAAGGGAAAAGGAAAACAAAACTTGACGAAAATTGGTTTTGGTTAAATTTATTTTCTGATCCCTACGATATTTTCAGCGTGAAGTTTATTATTTAAGGGCTAGTACTAAATCGTAATATGCATGATCACAGGAAGTCTGGAAAAAATAACACAGGCGCATACTTTTCTTGAATCTTTATAGGTGCCATACGCTAGAATGACTATCAGAATTCAGAGGACTTAGAAGAATCTACTTGAATGAAAGAAGTGAAAATTTTGAAGATAAGGTAATTTACGAGTTTGACTAAGAAAGAGATATAGGTTTGACTCCATGTAATTTATCTTTAGGTTTGTATTAGGATCATAGATCCTGCAAGATTTGTCCTTATTTGAGGAAAAACAAAAAATCTTAATACGAGAGAAATTTACATTAAAATACTCTTAATTGTCTTCTTACTCTCACAATACCTACAAACAAACAGATACATAAAATAAATTAAGCTTCCCACTAACACACTCATCCACAATCTTATTCCACTATATATTGATATTATCTAATATATTAAAAATCTAATAACTAGCAATTAATAAATTTGTATAAATAATTATTAACACATATTGAATAGAAGTAGATCCGTCACAATCGTTCCCCATTGAAAATGGCCTTGTTCTCAAGGCTTATTGTTGATTCTTTAATTTTCTTTGGAAGAAAAAGAATCGTCCTTCAATGAAACAATGCGTTATTTCTTACTCTTTTCCTAATTAAGTCGTGTTGGTTGCAGTGTCTTTAATGCAAGTCCAACGCTGCAGATTTGAGCAGAAAGGTTGTACGATGGCATCTTGTCTTGTTGTCGTGCATCTGGTGGAGTGCCAAAAATAAACGTGTGGGGTTATGGATTGAAGTTTGGACATATGTGACTATACACTTGATTTTGTTTGTAGAAACGGTAAGAGGTTTGGAGGGGTGGCAATGATGGCAATAATGGTTAGTGGTTGTAAAACGATATTATAATAATTTGTTATTTGGATAAATAATTTGATTCGATAATTTTAAAACTCGGCTCGTTTTGCCAAATCAAATACTTCAATACAATTTGGTAAATAACGAATTTGAATTCGGCACTCTCGATCGATTCAGTATTTTTGCCAAACTTTTTTTGAGCATTTTTTCCATTGCAAAAACAAAACAAAAAGAGATGAAACAATGCATCGTGATAACGGTTTAAAAAACTATTAGTCGAATTGAGAAAAAACATATGACAAATATAAGAAATAATATTTTAAAGAAATTAACAAAATATCATTACTTTAACTCAAAATCTATACTATAACTATCAATACAATATAAATATCATGACATTCAACGAAAAAAAAAACAATCATGAAATCATAACATTCAAAATATAATAATTTCATCCTTCATGCATAAACAATAATTGTATTCTTCAATTCTAAATAGGTCTTAAATATAAGTGCGCACACTTTGAAATCTAAATTACTTAATTACTTTACTTAATTAATGATATAATTACTTAATAGTGAAAATAGTACACATGCTTAAGTATTGAAGTCCCCGACTTTAATTTATAAAAATTATATATATATATATATATATATTAAATAGTTCGGTAATTCGGCATGATTCGTTAATCAACATTTAAAACCAAATATCATATCAAACTATAATTTGGTACCAATTGATATGATTATCAATGATTCGATCGATTCAGGTTGTTTTGCAAATGATGGTGATGGTGATGGTGGTGGAGGATTTTGTTAACGTGCATACAATTTTCTTTCAAACTTTGATAATAAGCAAGAAATACGATCAAATCGACGAGACATATCCTCGTTGTAAATTCTTGTTGCCTCCATAGTTTCTGACAATTTGGAGAAATACTCATTGTGCATTTTTGCATGGTGGAGAGGAACACGTCCATATTTTTTTTTAATGATGATAGTTTTTCTCTATGTGAAACTACCAATGTTAGTATCATAGATTCTAAAAGATTTGTCCTTATTCAACAAAAAAACTCCCAAGAAATTAAGATAAGAGAGGAATTTCAATTGTAATTGATGATGCATAATATGCCCCATACTCGGAGAAGGGCGAAAAAGTAGATACCCTACAAAACATTATCCACGGTCTTGCGGAAAGGTACGTAACGACCATGACCCGCCTCTGCCTGGATAGAGGTGGACGACCCAGACTACGGAGACGATACCCCCGGGTACGACAAAAAAACACCCACCAAGGGTACTCGGTCTAAATACTCGAAGAAAGGTACCCCCGGATCTGACCAACACTTCTTAGGGGAATACGGTGTGGTCACAAAGGCTTAAACACGATCCCCCAACGACCGAGGGCCTATCTAAAAACAAGAAACCCACAACTATCCCCCTGAAACCCCCGAGCCCGAAGAGCAACTCTTCTTGGAGCCTTCGACGACCCTCGAGACGCCCGAGGAACCACCACCACCACAACCAAAATTGAAAAAACAAGAGCACAAAACAAACAATAAGGATACGAGTAAAGACAAGGCACGGTCAAAGACCCACCATAATCTCATATCAGCAATCCATGATTGAAGAACAGTCCCGGGACTCCTTCACGACGAATGACCCACAAAGACATCCCCAAATTGACCACGACCTCCGACTCACCTCGAAGGACGCATTATTCGTCATCACCACTCCCAACGTCATGACTACCCCAATAACGAGGAAACACCATCCCCCATTGGTCCAACTTTCCCAACGCCATGGCTACCCTAACAACGAGGAAAGACCATCCCCCCATTGGTCCAACTCATTCATTGGGGCAGAAAGCAACAAACACTATTGGTGCAGACTATTCATTGGTACATACCAGATTGCATGCATTGGCGCAGATTATCCCCTAAGACCATTGGCGCAGAAGACACTCCCCCCCATTGGGCACCAGCCACGATGGCAAAGACTGGCTACCATTGGCCAATGAAAAATACTTGATTGGCGTTCCGAACACAAATACTTGATTAACAATATCTCCAAAACCCCGACTATACGGGCTCGTACGATATTCCCTCACCAAATGACGCCGTCTGTGGGAACGCCTTAAAAGTTCTCTGAGAAAAGCTTGAGGAAAGTTGCATGGCTATAAAAAGAGCTAGAAGAGTACCAGTTCGAGTATCCTCACGGTCCTCACGATCATATACCGAAGTCGAATCCATGGAGAATCACGACAACGAAATAGAGAGGGAGCTGAGCCTTCTACTCCTTCGTAACGAGGTCCCACGACTAGATGGTCCAGTGCCTCCCCTAAAGTCCCATCACTACCTGCAACTGAAGCTCTTGTACCGCCGCACCACTAGCAGGTACCTCCGAGAACAGGACCCGATATGCAGGTGCCCCTAGACATGTATCAAAACATGTTCACTCGGTTCAACCGGCGAGGAGCCACAGCCTCAGAAAATGCTCGGGGTCGGGACAGGGAACGCTCCGAGTAGAGGGGAAACCCCCCCCCCCCCATCGCCAATCAGCCCCACCTTCTATAGCTAGATCAGAGGGACTGTCGCTAAATGACACCCGAGCTTTCCCTCCACGACAAAGAGGAAGACAGCCCTCCCCGGATACTACCAGCTCGGTCGGAGCACCGCGAGGAGGTGAACCCCCCAGGCCACCCCGTCCGCAAGGGGTAGCGTGGAATGCGCCCAACCACCATGAGCCATATTATCCAGAGCATGTAGCAAGACGACGGCATTCGTCGACACACGATGCCCTCGTTACAAGGAATGATGGAACAAATGTAGAGAGAATTGCGGGAACTCCGTCGCAATCTCAACCCGCGCCCGCTATCGCCGAACCTCAGGTCCTCCTAACCATGAAGCCCGTCGGACTTTCGAGCTAAGTTGGAGAATTCAATGATCGTGATCCTCCTAGCATGCATGGACTTATCGTCAGCCCCGAACGACGCCATGTGCCGAATCTTCCGCACAAGCCTCTCCAGAAGCGCCCAATCATGATTCTCACATCTGCCTCCGGGTACCATCCATAGTTTCGACCAGCTAACCCAGATGTTTGTAAGGCAGTTTTCCTACAACAGGGTCTTCCCAAAGACTTGCGGACACCTGTTCAACGTTTGCTAGAACACAGACAAACCCCTTCGGGAGTACATGCATCGATTTTCTCAGGTAGTAGGTGAAGTGGTCCGGTTTGACCTAGGAGTGCTATCCGATATCATCATTCGAGGATTGCTCCCATGGAAATCATGAACATTGTGGAGGAAGAACGCTACTTCAAGTGGCTTTGGGCTGCAAGGGACGCCCAGAGGCTAAAGCATACAAGAGAGTTCTGCACGTACCGTCGAACGTACGGGCATCTGACAAACGACTGAGTCCACCTCCAAAGGGAGATAGCCAAGCTCCTGAAGCTGGGCTACTTGGACAAGTACGTGATGTCCCATGAGTGCGACCCCGTAAGAAAGAAATGGCGTGAAGAGGCGCCTAAGGAAAATGAAGAGAGGTCAGAATCACTCAACGAGAACGATGATTCAGAGTTCGCCGAGCAAGAGCAGCTTCCTCCACCACCTCGTAGGTACCGCGATAATGCCCATACGAGTCGCACCGTGAATACGATCGAAGGTGGAGTGCTATCCGTAACCCTCGAGAAAAGGCGAAACTATATACGAAAGGCCCGCAATGCAGACCGCATATGAGAAGTATTCGCCACCAATGTAGCTAACCAACCAGTTATCTCCTTCGACCCCGAGGATCTTCTGGTAATCGTGTACCCTCACGAAGACCCCTTTGTAGTCACAACTACCATATTAGGGACCGAAGTTAGAAGAATACTCGTAGACACGAGAAGTCAGTTAATGTTCTTCTGCCAACGTACCTGGCTCTGGGAATTACGCAGAGTCGGATGGATCCGATCGAGGTCCCTCCTCATAGGATTCTCCGGTGAACAATGCCAAACAATGAGAATTATACTTTTACAAATGTCGTGCGGAGAAGGCGCCACTCGTCGTACCAAGCCCACCAAATCTTGGGTAGTGGACGCTCCTCGCAAACGTATAATGCCATATGTGGACGACCAACCCTTCGAACCTTCGAAGTAGTTCCGTCCACTCTCCACCTGAAGGTCAAATTTTCGACCACGTCCAAAATCGAAGTAATCAAAGCAGATCAGACCCTCGGACGGGATTGCCACATGAACGCATTGCCAATTGGATCTGGTTACCTTGAGCCGCAACTCCCTAACAAGAGAGCCTGCTTGGAGGACATCCGAGTCCAACCCGCTGAAGAGCTCAAAATGATAGAATTAGTGGAAGACGCCGAGGGCAAAACTATGAAAAGATGTTGAAAAGGCTACGGGTCCAGGAATATGAGGAAGCCCAAAACAGTGCCGACCTCGCCCTAGCCCTACACCTCTTGGAAGAAAGGCGAATAAGAGCTACTACCTATGCGAAATTTTACAAGGCCCGCATGGCCAAGTACTACAACACAAGTGTTTGACCCCGTTCATTGCAAGTCTGAGACCTCGTCCTTAAAAGGGAAGAGGTCGCCAAGAACGTCAGAAAGTTGGATCCAAAATGGGAAGGTCCCTATCAGATCTCTAAGATCCTCGGTCCGGCCACCTATCTACTTAAGGACGTGAACGGCCAAGAGCTCACACAAGCTTAGAACAGCCTTAACCTCCGGAAGTATTACCTTTAAAAGGCGCTCTGTAGTCGACCCATTGCGTTAACTCAATTTTGTTCACATAGTTAGTATGCTTGTATTTTGACTTAGCGGTTATACCCGTGGAAAAGCAAACATATCATCGGCAATAAAATAACTACGTTCAATAAAAATTTCAGTCTTATGACTCACAAAGAGCCCAAAAGGTAATCTTCCATTAACTGGTCTAAAACAACCGTTGAGAATTGAGGGGACTTCGCCCATACATAGCGGCAAAACAAAAAAACAAATGCCCACGCCCTAAGCGGCTATATCACACCCATATTGGCACACAAAAAGAAACAAAGGCATCACCCGGCTATGACTACTCCTTTACAGGACACTTTCCAGCCTTGATCCAGGCCCGACGCTCTTCAGCAGATAACTCTATTGGGTCAGGCATCATCAACACTCCGAAAGGGGCCCTATGAGGGTCCGACGAGGCAGCACCGAAGGAGGTAGAAAAGAGCTCCAACTTTGGAAGTACTAGCCACAGGGGACGTCGGGGAGAGAAAAGAAGGAGGACACTGCCATCCCGTATTCGATCTTGACAAGGTCCCTCATCTGGGATGCCAGAATATGGTTCCGGGGCACCATGACTGGGTCAAGGCGGGCACTGGAAACCACCTGAAGTTCTCTCCTCGTATCCTCGAGTTGGCGAGCTAATGATATCGTTCCTCCCAAAGTGGGCTGACCTC
Organism: Linaria vulgaris; assembly: GCA_948329865.1. Taxonomy (NCBI): domain Eukaryota; kingdom Viridiplantae; phylum Streptophyta; class Magnoliopsida; order Lamiales; family Plantaginaceae; genus Linaria; species Linaria vulgaris. Next base: position 51,503,139 of record OX415249.1, on the reverse strand, counting down.
CTACGCAGTCCGGATGGATTCTTTAGCCCTCTGCTCCTACCTCGCGGCTTTAGCATCAGACTTTGCTACAACCTCCTTCAGGCAACTATTCAAGTCCCCCAAGTCCCGATCTGGAGACGCTCTCAACTCCGTCATGCGCTCGCGAGTCTCCTTTAAGGTAGCCTCCAGTGAAGCATTCTCTTCACGAGCATGCCTAAGTGAGGCTCGGAGAGCATTGCGCTCCTTCACCATAACCTTTAGGACACTAAGGCTAGCCCTATACGTGCCTATTGAGTCTCCAAGCACAGTAAGTTGCAAAACACAAACAAACCATAAGCCCAACGATTGTTACAAGAAAAGCACATGCAAAATAAAGAATAAAAGAGGGGATGTTACCTCGCAGATGCTTTGACAAAGACGCTTCCACAGAGCGGCATCACCGTAGCCCCCTAGGATCCCACGATCCCCACGATTCAAAATTTCGCTGACAGAAGACCTATAGTGGTCTGAATCCTTATATCCCTTGACAAAATCGAAGGCACCGCGGGAGTATGAAGAAACTCTTCCTCCTCTGAGGTCAACCTAAACTTGCTCTTTTTCGGGGGAGACTCGGGTTGGTAGTCCTTCACGGCCGGTAAAGGGTCGATCACCCCTTACCCTTATCCCTCCTAGAAGAAGACGTGTCCACATATCGGTCCCACTCTCTCCTTTTTGACGGGCCACCAACAACATGCGCCTTATCTGTCAGACTAAACGAGGATATTGGCAGGGGCCCAAAGTCAAGCTTACTACCAAATGGAGGGATGGAATGATAGGAAAAATGCTTAGCCATCACGAGGTCCATAGGTTGAGGCATACCTTTGGAGCTAACCTCCTCATCAGCCTCTGCCATCACATCATCTGCATTGGCAGTAGATGGGCTCTCGGAAGCCTTGGGACAGTACCCGCTGTCTAGAGAACTTGAGGGCTTAGCAGGCTCCGAGGACGCGGTCACGCCACGACCCTCCATTGTAGACGACTTTGAGCCTCCGCCGAATAGCACGAGCACGTCACCTCGAAAGGGTTGACGAGCATGGGACGCCATCTCCGCACCTACAGACCAACACCATGAAGAGTCAATATAAGAAAAAAAAGAGAGAGTATACTCTATATACCCGCATAAGAGGTTTCGATACAAAAAAAATCTTTAAAAGCTCTTACGCAACTCCAAGTGTTGTCGAAGCGTTGGCGGCTCAGGGCGTTCCTCCAGCAATCTGTCCTGGAGACCGGGCAGGAGCAGAACCATGGGGCTCTTCAACATCGATGACACATCGTAGAGGCCATCAAAAAGACCCCTATCCTCCAAATAGGAAGTAGCCTTCGAAGCTATCGATGGGGACGGGTAAACATAAGCCAACCCCCAAACACGGGGCACACCTTCCCAAAGGGTCGCTGACTCTCCCAAGGGAGCCATGAAAAAGTATCTCCGACGCCAATCACTATTGCTCGCAGGGTCGTTGGTCGCAGCAGTCAGAAACACTCGCTTGCTATCCCGCACTAAGAGCAAAAAAAAGGGTGAGCCAACCGCGGTGGCTCGTAGCATAAATGCCCCCGCTACGGTCGCAGGAGTGCAACGGAGGTCCAACAGATGGCAGCAAAGAATAAAACCCACCAGTTGGTGGTAGGAAGCTAGAGTCAGTTGGATCGGGCACAATTGCCAAAACTCAAAGAGCTTCCTCACAACTGGATGAAAAAAGTAGCTAAGTCTGCAACGAATTTGCTCCGCATACACCGTCATATGACCCTTGGGAGGGTCGAAAGCCCTATGAGTCTCCGATGGGATAATGATGTGAAACTGCTCAAGAGGAATGTTATACTCCGCCAGTAAATAGCCAACCTCCACTATATTCATCACGAAGGGCGTGGATCCAACCCTAAGCCTACCAATCATGCACTTTGGGTCCAGGTGCTTGCTCCAGAATAAGGCGCCCTCCTCCGCATTCTGATAAGGAGCCTGACGGTCGAAAACCTCACAAACACGATCCGCCGTTGTCACCTGCGGAACGGCAGCATCACTGCCATAAGTATGAATGTACGAGGGAGGGACGCGCTGCCCTCCTCCGCCGATTACGACGAGCAGCAGAAGCGCTACTCCGCTGTGGGGGAGGACGAGAAACAGAAGAGTCACGAGACCCTTCATTGCTGGAAAACACGGTGGTTGCCTGAGAAACCATTATTGAAAAAGAAAGAAAGAAATATTATCACAAAAGAAAGATTTGTTTGGAATTGATGAAGAAAAGGACGGAGGTGGCTATGTTTATATAGGCGAGAAAAGACGATTTATATCTCGAGTTATCTCGCTTCCACACCCTCAGTTCAAACGGTGGGACCTTTCGACTCCCTATTCACAACCCAGACGAACCGCCACCTTCCTCAAATCACTATAACCCTAGCATGTCAGACGTCATCATAGGGGAGCTAGACCGGCGCACCAATTCCCCACGTCTTTTCATAATAAATGAGGCACATTTTCCCAAGGCGGGTAGTTGAGAGACGAAAAGGCGGGCCAATTCAAATCCACGACTACCCCGTCAGTCGCCAACGCCCGACCACCCCTATCAGAAGACGCCTACCACAACCTCAAGGGCAACATGAAAGTTTCAAAATTTTTCCTAAGTACAGATCAACTGTCGGAGTGAACGCCTGGTACCCACTGTGATTTTTCGAGGTTCGTTAAGGGAAAGCTCGAACGACACCCCCACAAAAATAGAATACCCTCATACAGGTCGCATAAAATGGTACCATGGCAACCACGAACTCCGACGACCGCAGACACTTATAGCAAACTCAAAACCCTATGGTCGTGGTAAGTGCAGAAAAATTGAGCAGTACAAAAGCAAAACCCTCTCGAAGGGTTAGGCATAGAAAAACGCAAAGAAAGAGCATATGGAGATCTCCAAATACGTTTTCATTCATAATCAAGAATTCCAAGCAGGGACGACCCAGTACAACCCTAGAAAAGGAAAAATAAAAAACAAACAAAACAATCTAAGGCCAAAACGGCCACAAAACTCCCTTCAGCTATCTACGCTTGAGGAGTGTGGCTGGAGCCTGCTATAGTGGAAGGGGCTGTAGAGCTTCGCACCGCCGCACTACGACCAGGGAGGCGATTCAGAGTATCCTCGGGCTTCTCCGGATGTAACATCTGGGTCGAGGACAGTCTTACGGGATCAACCTCAGAACGGAAGAAGTTCTTAGCATTGCCAATCTGTCGGCAAGGTTGAAAACCCCACAAAAGGTGACCCTCGACAAGGGGTGGAGCTGCTCCTTTATCTCTCTCTCGTGAGCAGCTAGACGTTCGTCTCGCTCCATTATGGTCTTTTCAACAAGCCCTGGAGCGAAGTCACCAGCTTCTTAGAGTCCTTGAACTTTTCGACCACCTCAGCCTCCCTCTCGGCCAAGGCTTCCCTTGCATTTTTCGAGGTCGCCATGCGCTCTTTTAGTCGTCTCTCGGAACCCTTCAGGGCATCCCTCTCTCGGGCTGCCTCCTCGTATAACTCAGACATGCCTCTCACTCCTACGGGGGTCTGTCAGAAGAAACAAGCTTCAGTCAAAGACACGCGAGACGAAATAGAGCATATTCATAACAACATCACTTACCAAGGTCGCACACAATTGCGCAAACCAAGCCCAACTCCTGGGCATCAAGCAGGGAAGGGGTCAGAGAAGTACCAAGGCGAGCCAACTCGTCGGCAAAAGCGATTGCATAGAAGGAAAAGTAATCATACCCCAAGTTTTGGCTTCCCGAGTATAGGCGATATGGGAATCCAAAGGTCCCGTCTCTCGACACTTGGGAAGTGGCGAAGAAGACCTCTCAGTCACTGACTCCGTTCCTGCTGTCGGGGGCTGAGGAGTAGAAGGCTGACCCGGGGAAACACCACCAAGGGCTGCCAACGTTTTCGAAGGGTAGTGCATCGTAAACCAATCTCCGGCCGCTTACGACCCAACGGGGGAAAGACGAGAGGCGGTAGGACTACCGCCCGCTTGTGCCAGAACAAGACCCTCGTCCTCAGAATCCTGAAGTAAGATCACCTTGTTCTGAGAGGAGACCTCGGCTTGTTCCCGTTGCCGATTCCTTCCTACCAGACTGACCTCATTCTCACTCGATCGACTTGCACGAGAAGGGGCCTCGGTCGAAGCACTCTTCTCCTCAAAAGGCTCGTTCGCCGATGCAACAGAAGTTGCCGACCCACTTGTCCTCCGAGGCTTGGAAGCAATGGCCATCTTCTTCTTCTTCTTCTTCTTCTTGGAAGGGCGCGGGGGCAGTAGGTTGGAGAGCACCACATCTAAGCATCTCCATGATAGTCTCTGCATAATTAAGATTCCGATTCAACAAAAGGAAAAAAAAACTCGAAGAAAAAATACCTACGAAAACTATCCAAGAACACTTACTGATCTCAGGGCGGTTGTTTCCCACCGAGGACTCCGAAGCCAGTAGGTCATTCAGGCCACACTTCTGGTAAAGGAACGAAAACACGCTGACCTTGGACATCTTGTTCCGGCTAAAGCCGTGATCAAAGAACCCCTCTTCCGTTAACTCCTCATTGCCCTTTGCATGATCCAAGTTAGCAGGAATTGGGGATCTTGGTTCCACTCCATCGCAACGCCATCCAAAAGACCAGGCTACGGTAGGACGGACAATCCGAGAGGTCATGAAGAAAAACTTCTCCTTACAGCTGCTGTGGGAATCCGGGAGGTCATGAAGAATTCTCTTCGTTGACTTTCGCATAGTGAAAGTACAAAAGAGCTTGTCCGACAATGAGATCGCCAAATCGAAGGCCCCAAAAAACCTGTCCACCATGCAGCGATACCCGTAGGCCGCACAGATAAAGACAACACCGCCAAAGCCGGCCATTTATTTTGGGAAAGTTGACTCGGGCAAAGCAAGCATGCCTTGAAGACCTCTCGATAGAAAGCAGGGAGGAAAGATCTCAACCGCGCCTACATCTGCACGAAATAGGTTGTGTAATAGCAGAAGCGAGGAAAAGTAGTCCTCTCGTGACCCTGGGCACCACGAGCTCCAGACCATCACTGCTCGCCCTGTACTTAGAAAATTCAGCACTAATCTCATCCATAGATCTCACTGAACTCCGTACACCGCCAGCCGAAACCCTAGGTGGCACCGCCGCCGCCATCGCCTTTTTCGTGTTTTGTGCAAAAGCTTCCGCTGTACTAGAAACAATGCGACAGCGTCGCGGCGTCTCCTCCACGGAAGGCGACGCTCGAGCATCGCCCGTAGCCACCGCAGACTCCGTCTGCCGCCTTACCATACCAGACCCCTCCTCACCAGAACTGCTCATGGAAATTCGAAACACCAAAAAGAGAGAAAAGAGAGGAAAAACAGAAAATCTCGTGTGAATGAAGCCAAAGCACTACGAGTTCCCTCAATTTATAGGCGGAGGAGCCCAAACGACGCACTCGACGGGCGGCCAACCCAGCGCCACGTGGAGCATGCAGGACCACAATTTCAGAAAAACTCAATAGCACATAGACTCATTAAATGAGTTCCAAGTGATTTCTACAAAATACACTCGGAATTGGGGGGACTCCTGATGATGTATAATCTGCCTCCACTCTCGGAGAAGGGCGAAAAAGTGGGTACCCTACAAAAAATTGTCCACGGTCTTGTGGAAAGGTGCGTAACGGCCACGACCCGCCTCAGCCTGGAAAGAGGTAGATGGCCCAGACTTCGGAGATGATACCCCTGAGTACGACTAGAAAACACACACCAAGGGTACTCGGTCTAAACACTCGGAGAAAGGTAGCCTAAGATCCGACCAACGCTTCTTAAAGGGATAACGATGCGGTCACAAAAGCTTGAACATGAAACCCACCAACGACCCAGGGCTATCTAAAAACAGGGAACCCACAACTATCCCCTGAAACCCCCCAAGCCTGAAGAGCAACTCTTCTCGGAGCCTTCGACGACCCTCGAGACGCCCGAGGAACCACCACCAACACTTAGCAAAAATTGAAGGAAAATGAGCAGAAAACAAACATTAAGGACAGGAGTAAAGACAAGGCACGGTCAAAGACCCACCATAATCTCATATCAGCAGTCCATGATCGAAGAACAACCCCATGACTCCTTCATGACGAACGACCCGCACAGACAACCCCAAATCGACCACGACCTCCAACTCACCTCGAAGGACGCATTATTCGTCATCACCACTCCCAACGTCACGACTACCCTAATAATAAGGAAACACCATCCGCCATTGGTCCAACGTTCCCAACGCCATGACTACCATAATAACGAGGAAAGACCATCCCACCATTGGTCGAACTCATTCATTGGGGCAGAAAGCAACAAACACTATTGGTGCAGACTATTCATTGGTGCAGACCGGACTGCATGCATTGGCGCAAATTATCCCCGAAGACCATTGGCGAAGAAGACCCTCGCCCCCAATGGGCACCAGCCACGACGACAAAGACTGGCTACCGTTGACCGAAGACCCTTGAGCTTACACTATAAATATCCCCCATTTTCAGCAAAGAAGACAAGTCACTTTTCACGATCCACAAGCTCATTATTCCAACACCCATTCACTCCTCAAGAGAGAAACAATATTTTCTATTGTCATATACTCTACTTGTACTTAGAATTTATCATATATTTCTAGCTCTAACTCGTGCACTCCACACGACCCTTTGTACTTTACTCAAAGTCCTTAATAAAAACATCGTGTCTCTTTTCTCAAGCTCAGGATTGGCGTTCCGAACACAAATACTTGATTAACAATATCTCCAAAACCCCGACTATACGGACCCGTACGATATTCCCTCAACAATAATAAACTTTCAATTTTCTTTATACTCTCACAATACGTACAAACACATCTATAAATACATAAAATAAATTAAATTTCCCATTAAACACATTACTCCACAATTATCCCACTATGCGTGGATTCACAATGAAAACCAAGAAGCGACATTATTGAACAGAATGATACGTAATACGTTCTTGGGATAAAGCATTTCCCAATAATATCAACACCTACTTATCCGAAAAAATAAAAAGTATCAACATGCGTCCAGATTAAACTTAAAAAGGGATTAAAATGAAATAAAAAAAATGAAGAAGTTAAGTTAAAATCGATAACATACATCGTTGACCATCGCTTTCATATTTCGAATCTTCTTCGCTATTTTAAGTAGTAATTCGGGAGTAGGTCGTGAGAACAAATCCTTGAAGTATTTTATGTTTTAAAAAATAATCCATCACAGGTCACTGATTGACTGATTCACATTCCAGAATTTTTCCAATGAATATGAAATCATTGTTTGTGTAATGCACGCCCCTTTCCTTACTTTGAAGATCATTTCACATTTTCTATGGAATTATTCCACAAACCCTTCGAACTATACATACTTTATGCATTTAGGATCAATTATTTTCTAGCTCCGTGGTTATGCACAAACTATTGGTGCTTGTGCGATTTGCCCCATTTTCATTTTCCGTCCAAAAAATACCGAAAAATTATTTTAAAGTTTAACGAATGTCTTCCCCTCGGCGGGACGGTTCCGATAGTGCTGAGATCGTCCCAAAATCCAAAGTCATTACATGTGTATTGAACTTAAATTAAATTACCGTGTAATTACTTTGAATTTTGCGACATCGTTACCACTATCGGAACCGCGTCTCGACGAGAGGAATATTCTATACAAAATTTTAATAACTTTTCCAACATCTTTTGGTCCAAAAACAGCCGAAAAATGAAAAATGGCGCAAATCGCACCAATGATCAAAGTCCAAAAATCGCCGAAAAATGAAAAATAGCGCAAATCGCACAAACGATCAAAGTTCAATCCTCACAAGAGCTAAAAAATTTTTTTGACCCTAAATACATAAAGTAGGTATAGTTGGGGAATAATCCCTTTCTTTATTAAGGTTTTATTACTTTCATCTATCTGTACTGTACAGATTTTTGGCGATTTTGCTGACGAAAATTGGTCGCTTTCAATCATTTAACATATATGGCTTGGTGAAGTCCATATTAAATTTATATCGATCGCTTGGCTTGATTTATATCGCTTTCCCACATGTATTATATTTATGCCTAATAAATAACAAAAACTATAATGAGAAGAAAGAAGAAAGAATCCCTTATTTTAGGTCTCCTAAAATTAGTCTCACGTGAGAAAAAGATGGGCAAAACTCTAGAAGCAATAAATTACGCATAAATTACAACACATATATATATATATATATATATATATATTTTTTCTTTTTCCCCAGGATTCTCTTTACATTTACACATATAATGGAGGTTTTTCTTACCTGCTGAAATTCCTAATTTTCTGTCACATCTACAAATACAATTTTTTTGGGATAAATCTAAGATCAATCGATATTTTTGCAAGATAACTTTTGAAGCAATATTTCTATTTTGTCAGTCGAGCTATAAATAATCTGTACGTACCGTGCGCATGAAAATATTTTAACTACAAAATACATACAAAATTGCATTATTTGATTGAAAGAAATACAGAACAAATGATTCTAAACCATACAGGTTATTAAACAGGTTATATTGTACCATGCATCAGATGCCGCCAGTCAGTTCTGGAAAAAACAACGATGCCCACATACTATCGAGTGAAAACAATCAAAACATATTCAGGTACTGTTCACAACTTATGGTTCATCATCCCATGGACTATCACCAAAGCCATGATAAATAATTGATCTATCTGTGATTCAATCGCCAAACTAAGTACATCATCTCCTAAAGAAACTCCACCTAATGATTGCTTCTGCTTCACCTGAACCAAAATCGATCAATATATTCAAACCAAAACTCTCTAAACGATCTGAAGATTTTTAATTAGTTCATATCGATTCCATGCATTAACAATCACTAGTTAACAATCCAGGTTGCAAAAATAATGTGGCCGGGACTAATGAACTACTCACCTCTGCCAATATTCGGCCAGTGTCATCTGTAAATTGGAGGGCTGGTTTTCCTTCCACTCCTACCATCTTGTAATAGCTATTTCCTTGGCTTACGTCGCAAGTAACGTCTCTACCATAAAGGCTGCACTTCCTTCTAACAGAAAACCATTCTTCCTCTTTGTTGTTAAGCTTTGAATTCGTCCATTTATAGCATTTCCAACTCCTAAATACGATGAGTTTCTTCTGCTAATGGAATAGCAAGTTTTATTTTGATCAATATATGTATGTTAACAACTAAAGAAGGATATATAATAATTAATTAAATACCTTTCTTTTAATGGAGAATAGCACTTCACCATTAAGATTCATTAGGAAGACTTCACAGCTGAACCTCGTTTGATAGTTATCAACACGGAATACTATTTCGCCATCCGAATCAAAGACTGTGCAGCCATTGCTGTGCATAACAAGAGATTTCATCCAAACTGTAAATTTTTTTCTTTCCGATGACAAGTAACGAGAGTCGTTACAGATCATCAATGCTTTCGGATGTACTTTTGCCATAAATATATCCAGAATGTTAACTTTTTATGCTGATGAGGACGAGGGAGACTTTGAGAAATTCTGACACTTGACTCACTAATACGTATATGAGGGTACATACGTATTTTATCATATTTTCCTCTCAGCTTTTCTTAATAAGGATGGATGAGAAACGTGATAGAATGCACCTCTCATTGACTTTTGTATTATATTTATCACCTTGCGCACACACTGCTATAGTGCTACGGATATACATAGCGAATATGGATATCTCACTACAAGAAAAAGTGGTCAATAGGGAGGGTCTCTGCAGTTCCTATTGACCCCTATCCGGTTACCGAAGTCAATAGTGACCACATTGCGGTCGCTATTGACCGGTCACTACTGACCTCGGTCACTTTCCATCAGCGACTGAATTTAAGTCGCTGATGAGGGTCAGTAGGGACCGAAAATTAGTGACCGCTTTGCAGTCCCTATTACCTTAACAGCAATAGGGACTGCATCGCGATCCCTATTGTCGTAACAGCAGCAGAGACTGCAAAACAGTCCCTATTACATTTTAGACAATAGGAACTGCAATGCATTCCCTATTAACTCGAGAGCAGTAGGGACCGAAATGCAGTCTCTATTGCCTTAACAACAGTAGGGACCGCACTGTAGTCCCTATTGTATTAACACAATAGGGAGCGCACTACGGTCCCTATTGTTTTTCACACAATAGGGAGCGCACTATGGTCCCCATTGTCTTTCACACAATAGGGACTACATTGCGGTAGGGACCGCTTTGCGGTCACTACTGATAGAGTAATGCGGTCCCTACTAATATTCATAGATACTATGTGAATATTAGTAGGGACCGCTAATTGTCTGAGTGAAAAATAAAAAAAAACAATAATATTTCGGATTTGTTTTTTTTTTTGTAGAAATATTATTATAAGAAGATGAAAACAATAAAAGAATGAAGAAAACGTTAATATAATGACATAAAAGTATTAATAAATGTAAAAATAAATGAGTAATAATAGAAAATAAAATGTGAAACCCAAATTTGAAGGAAAAGAAAAATGACTAATAATAGATGAACAAAAAATGAAGGAAAATAAAAAATACATGAATGAAAAAACAAGTGAGAGAACAAAAGTAGAATGTGTAGATTCAAAATAATAGAAAAGAAAGGTTGTGTGTAAAAAGAGAAGAAGAAAAGTTTTGGATTTGGAAAAAGAAAAGAAGATTTTTTTTTTTTTGGAGAAGAAGATAAGTGTTTTTGTGTTCGGTTTTTTTTTTGTTGGAAAAGAAGATAGCGTTATAGGAGATTAATGAAATTAGATGTAAGAGTGGTGAATATATATAGACGGGAGAGTGAAATTTTTAAATTTTCACAAAATTCAAATTTCCCCATCAACCCCGCCTAAAATTTTCGGCAAATTTTCAATTTTCGGATTTCAGTGACTGTTATGCCGTCACAAAAAGAAAATTGTGACTGCAGTGCGGTCACTATTATGTAAGTAGGGACCGCCATGCAGTCCCTACTAATATTCATCCTTCAAATTTTAATTTTTTTGATTGATGTTGTGGGTTTGTGATTCGTAGCAACTAACCTCATTGTAATATGTGAATTGAAGTAACATATGATTGCAAAACTAGTAGTTTAGTTGTGAAATAATATATTGAATGAGATTTAGCAAGTTATTAACGTTCAACATATATTTCATGTTCTACAACTAATCATCACTAGTTAGTTGTAGTTGTTATTCCTTTTTATGCTTTACTTCAGTAATGTTAGCATAGAAATGATTATGAGGTTCAATCATTATGCTTATATATGTGTATATATAAGTTGTAAGCATTATGACACTTGTCGTTATAGTAAAAGAATCTTCAAAACAGACCGTTCCCTTTACATAATGTTTGGATTTACAATGCGTCGTTGTAATTTTTTGTTATTTTAACTATTATAATGGTAATTATGAACTAAACAAACAATGCGGCACCTCAAATCATCATAAAATTACGATTTTAAAGTAGGAATATTAGTAGGGACCGCCTGACGGTCACTACTGACTCAACAGTGACCGCCAAGCGATCCCTATTTATATTCATACTTTAAAATTGTGATTTTATGAATTAATGTCGATATGTTAGTGGTTTGTAGCAACAACATCAATACTAAATGTGAAATGAATTAATCAATGGTTACAAAACAAGTGATTGAGTTATTCAATATTAGATATTGAATGTGATGGAGTGAGTTATTAATATTGAACCTATTTTTATTATCGACACCTAATCATCACCTACACCCTAGTTGTGTAAATAATATTTTGATTTGCAATTAAATATGTGTAAATATGGTTGGTTTAATAATAAATAGGATAATTATAAACTAAACAAACAACGCGACACCTCAAATCATTAGCGAATGAAGTTGTGTGTGCACTTCTTGTACAACAAGGTCTCCCATATACATTGAATGAGGTTGACATGGGCAATGATTTTCATGACAAATCAAAGAAAATGATATAAAGGTCATAGCGCAGTTATACGCAATCTCGGTGACGAAGTATTGAGACAAGTTTCAACGAAGAAGACTGTCACTGGTGTGTGGTTGAAGCTTGAAGGCTTGTATAGAACAAAATTGTTGGTAAGCTATTTATACCTTAAACATGCTCTATATTCATTTAAGAAGCAAGATGATAAAGTTACTTAGGAAAAATAGATATGTTTAACAAAATTTATCCCAGAGCTAGAAAATATTGATTTTACTATGTATAATCTCAATCTTTGTTGTAGTTAAGTTTCCTACCTATGTCTTATAATCAATTTAGAAATACTCTCACTTATGAAAGATAATCATCATCTCTTGATGATGTTCAGCCTACATTGAACTCGAAAGTATTAAATGCGAGATGTGTACCTAAGACCTCTTGAAATTGTGAGGATTAAAATTTACATGGTAGAAATCAGAAGAAGGATTCTAAGAATGAGAAGAAGAGTATTATGTCTCACCATTGTCAAAACGAAAGTCTAGTGCGAAGTGAATTTTATAATAATGATTGCAACAACCACCATCAAGTAATACACAATATAAGAAGAACGATAAAAATAATGAACAAACACAAGAGACAAAGATTTGTTTACATACATCTTCTATGACTACCTTTGCAGGCGCGCCGAACCATGATTTCTACTAGGATGTTCATAGGCAATTATAGTTAGAAATAAGAAGTAAAAGTTGTTTCTAACAATGTATCACATATTTAACAAGTGTTCTCTCTCTATTTTTTCACATCTCTGGTATGTATGGTACACACACACACAACAAAATAGGCCCAAAACCTTATATTTGTAACAAATGCTGAAATTAGGATTTTTTGCGCGTTTCAACAATCTTTTCACGTGCATGACCTACAACGCTACGTTAATATTTTCGCGTGTGACATGCCCCATAGGAGCATGATACATGTGTCGTAATACCAACATGGGTGTTTGCTTCATGGAGCCTGAACATTGAAGACAGATGGCCTGCATAGTGATGACGGTGGTTCGATAGATGTTTGGAGAAAGAATGGATTGCTTGTCAGGGAACGTCGTGCGACCGACAAGTCACATGGACCAACAACGTCCTAGTTTCCAGTCCACCATCTTTTGAATGCCCTAGTTAGATTCATTCTCTATTTATATGATGTTTAGGGTACCTTTTTAATTGAGGCGTTGCCTTGTGCCTCTATAAGAATAACCGCCATAATGGGAATGAAAGAGAGATTAGAATAAGAGAGAAGACAGTAGTGAGGTCTAAGAGTCATTGTAAGAGACTGCTCTAGATCCTTGAGAGAAAATTGTTGTATCTTATTTGGAATCCCTCATCATTACCATATTGGAATTCTTGGCTTAGATTGCCCCCAGAGGTAATCTATTGACAAAGTGGGTAAACATTTTGTGTCTTATGTGCTCTCATAGTTCTATTGATTTTTGTGTATGTCAATTACATTGTTTTTCTTGTTGCTATCATAATCAAACCTCATGCAACAATGGGTGTGAGTAGTGCTCCACTCTGCATTTCAAGTGCGACTAGCACTAGAACACAACACAACATGCGGTGCCTATTGTGGCCAAAACTGTCTCCATTGTTCAGGCTCCATGATGCATGGAGTGCCTGAGTTGGTTATATGATATATTCAATATTATGCTATTCATACGTATTCTGAAGCGCACTGTCAAGTAATAATAAAATCGAAAGTATATTTACGTCTCAAGTATCAAATCCATAGACAATAGTTAATTATGTTGTAAAAATACTTGAATGAGAAAATAAACATTAGTTGCCCCGATTTAGATTAATTAGTCTAAGGCTGCATGGGAACATATGTTGCAAAAATATTCAAATTGACCAAATGTAAGAAGATTTATTGGTTGATTTTTGTTGTAGGGCACATGTTGACAAATATGTTCAGAGTTTAGTTTCGCTAGTTATTTCCTTAGTAGTTTATACACAACCCACACATGATTCTTTCGCCGATTGACACATATTTGAGTTCTTCCGTGTATAATGAATCTGAGACCTACAACCAGAGTTACCGGTACTAAAGTCCTTGATTCTCTAATAACAACCTAGCGGGTTAGCACCCACTCCCTGGTTGTCAATGATTTTAGATGAGAGATTAATTGTGTAATCTAATTTACTCATCCACTCGTGCTAAGAAGATGTACTTAGCAAAGCAATTCTAGCAGTCATATTCTAACACCACTACAATGGCTTTTATGAAGGCCGAATTAGATAGATATATCATATAATATATAAAACAAATTATCACGTTGGATACTCAAATAAACGAATGACTCATATTCGTAAAGCAAAGTAAATCCCTAGTTATAATCTCATGTTCAACAACAGTTAGAAAATTAAACACATAATTAAAGACAAAAATTAAGAAAAAATCTTTGACCTGGAGGAACGTTGATGCTTTCAATCTTTAGATCTCCTTAACTTTGTGTGCTTCTTCACGACTCTTGGCTCGCTTGACTCTAAGACAAAAACTTTGGAAGATTGAGTTGATTAGTGTTTCTCTCATACTCCTTCTTCACACCTTTTTTCACTTTTGTTCTCTTGTGATACAATACTTCACACATTTTGACCTATATCAGTTCCTCCTTTATAGAGTTTTTTAATTTTCCAAGGGTTGATCCTTAGTTATAACATAATTTCTTTAAATTAACAATTTTGCCTTTCTTCAAACGTCACTGTTGTGACGCTGCTAGCGTGGCTTCTTGGCATTTTTGTTGTGTTATGCTTGTGCCACAATGAGCGTTTATGTAGCATGATTTAAGTACTTATTTTCTTATACTTTTGAGTAGTTTTTAGTGCATATTTATTGTTTTTCGTATTGTTTTGTCATTGTATAGGTTTCAGTCAAGTCAAGACAAAACAAAGTAAAAAGAGCATACAATTGATACTTTTGGAAGGGATTGCAAATAGAGCACTATGGCACCACGTAAACAAGCCCAACAGCCACCCTAACAGCAGATGATATTACATAACTCAGAAAAAGCCGCACGACCGACCTGGGGGCGGTGCAAGCCGCGTGAGTAGCAACCCCAGCCGCGCCCATCACTCCAAAAGCGGCGCGACCTGCGACACTAGCAGCGCGAGCTGTGTGCAACATAGAGAAACCGGTGCGACCAGCGCAAGCCGCACAACCTGAGCCTCCATGCGTCTCCTGGGCCATAAACGTCATTTTCATATTTTTAAGTGACGCTTGAGTTCTGAACTATGGCAACACACTTTGCCTATAAATAAGAGAGGATGACCAACACTTAGAGTATTGGAAAGAGAACTCACAATAGCCTTGAGAGTTTATAAAAGTTGTGAAAAGAAGAGAGAAGAGAGATGTAATACCCCATAATGTAATAATCTATAATTTAAGTCCTTACTTTAATGCCAATAGAAAATTAGTTATGTTCTTAACATGTTAGTTCATGTACTAAATTTGAAGTTAAATCTATTTATTATTAATTACAAGTGAAAGTGCAAGGTATTCTAGAAACAATGTTATGAGGTGTTGGGACAACATCGATGATAACATTGAAACTAGAAGACCTGCGAGCAATATATGCTTTAACTGCTTTATTTTGGTTTTGCCTTTATTCACTTATTAATCAAGTTCCATGGTTTTTGTTGTTTATGATTATGTCCAGAAACACATCTTAATCATAAGTAAGAGCTTTGGAAGGTTTCTTACTTGAGGTTTCCTTAATTCAAGTTGAGAAGAAAAGTCAACAACACAGGGTTTCATGGAAGGTAAAAAATTGGAGTTTTACTACAACTAGGATTCTTTCCAGGATTTACTTCGAATTGACGAAGATGTTTTACATTATTAAACTTTAATAAAGGGAACAAATATTCAAGAAATACACCGAGTTCACAAGGAATTCTAGTTCAACAAGGAAACAACAAGAGTTATCAAAACTGTGAACATCACACCTTGGAGTCCAAGTTTCAAGAAACCTATTTGTAGGTCTGAAGTTCATCAAGATAAATACAAGACAATAGTGCTAAATAATCTTAGAGATTGATTCTTCGAGTTATATTATTTTGTCTTATTTTGAAAAGTTTTTGGAGAGTCAAATTAGATCTAGTTAATAGGTTTAAGTTGACCATCCTCGTCTGCTTTAGTCCGATCAACAAAGAGCGTGGGTCAATTGTTGTGAGGAACTTTTTGATAAAATTATTTATGGCTATTTTGCCTAAGGCTAGGAAGTTTTTAACAATATTGAAAACTTCTGAAAAATTAATCTTCTTGTGTTTTAATTCTGCTGCATATTTACTTTAATCAAGAAGATCCTTGTGAAAGAGTTACAGCAACTCCAGGCTAACTCCGAACGTTTGTTGTGTCAATCCCTGTCCTACAATTTCAATGGGCGTTAGAGCCAAACACCGACTACACTGGTGTTTGGAGTTGATACAACACAATGGACAATGTCAATCCTAATACCAACATGATACCAATTTTGGATGGCTCCAATTATGCATACATGAAGATCACGATCAGATCTCACATCAAAGCCATTGACATTAGAGCCTGGCAATCTGTGATCAATGGATATTCTCTTCATAGTTTACCAAGAAATGGTGAAGGTGATCCAGAGAGGTACGTTTCTATAACTCTAATGAAAAAGCTCTCAATGTTATTTTCTGTTGGGTAAATCATCACATTTTCAAGTTAATTCAGAATAGTACTAAATCTAAACATGATTGGGATATTCTTGAATTACACTGTGAAGGAGATTTTGTTGTTAAAGACTCTAAACATAGACAACTGCTTCAACAATTTGAAAAACTTGAGATGGGTGAGGATGAAAGTGTTGACAGCTATTTTGAGACAATTCTTGATATTGCTAATCAATGTGAAAATCTAGGATATGCCATGACAAACCAAGAGATGGTTCATAAAGAAATGAGAATATTGTCATCTAAATTTGCTCTTAAGAAAATTGCAATGGGAGAATCTAGAAACCTTGCTAATCTGCAATTCCAAGTTTTGATGAACACTCTTAGAGAATTTGAGATGGAGTAAGCTCCACAACCAAGTAAACATAGAGCTGTTGCTTTAAGAGGATTAAGTCTTGAGAATAATGAAGTTGATGATGATTGTGAATTAATTTCTTCAATCTATGGTAACATTACTAAGAAATTAAATAAGTTGAACTTTAAAGTAAAATCTAAAGACAAGAATCTTAGTAATACTTCCACTGGTTATAAGAAATTACCCCCTAAATTTGTCAAGTACATGGCATCTAAACCTACTCCTCTAGAGGCTGATAAGTTAAAAGATGTTCAATGTTATGAATGTAAAGGGTTTGGTCACATGTCTAATGAATGTTCTAACACTCTTCGAAAAAGAGGAGATTCTCATTGGGTTTGAGTAGATGACTTTAATGAAAATGACTTTAGTTCTGGAGAAGCTGAAGAACAATCAGAAGAGATTCAAACTGTTGCTCTACTCACTCATTTGTAGTGACTACACGAGTCACTCGTTGGTAGTTGTCTTCTGTCAAGTCGTTTGAAAATCTTTTGCATTCTTTATTGGAAGTTTCGGCTGTTGTGCATTCAAATATCATAGCATCGTTGTTTGATTTTGGCGTTATGGAAATCATGTAACCATATTGCATTAGGAACCATTTGGCTGCCTGAGCGGCATGATCTACGACATATTTTTTGGTGAAGAACCTTGAATTGTATAATTCATGTTTCTGTTGATTGACCGTGTTGATGCAGAGTTTTACTTTGAAAGTGAACTCGCAAAGGTGACTTGGTTACTTTAAAAGTAAACGTTGAACTGTGGAATTCATGTTCATGTTCCTTGTAGCACTCAAAGACTATGGATTTCCAATGTCGGATATCACAAAAGTCATAGAGTTTGGCTCAGGCCGTAGTGGCGTCTGGCTCTAGCATAACCATTTGTTTGTGCAGATTCTCTTTTACCTATTTTTTATGGAAATCCGTGCAATCATATTGATAACTCGCTTAATGGGCATGTTATCGCCATCTTCCCTTTCAAAAGGGGTTGATTTATGCTTTCTTCTCTCATGCGGAGTGGGGGTGTTGGAGTTGGAGTTCAATCTCTTATTTCGATTTTTAGGCTGCTTATTACCCTTCACATATTCCGCGACGTGGCCTTCTTTTATCAAGCGTTCTATCTTGGCATACAGTGCACGACATTTAAAAGTCTCTTGACGATATTGCTTATGATATGTGAAATAGAACTTTGGTTTGTGTGTCTCATCTGTGTTACGGTTATTCTTTAGAGTATTGAGGAGGTTCTCTTTCTTTACCACGTTGTATATATCACGCATCCTAGTAGTAAGAGGAAGTTTTTGTCGCGAGGGAAATATTGCACGCTTGTAACTACTTGTGTCATTTTTGTTGTTACGACGAGAGTCGATTGGCTTAGACTGAGTGTTGGCACTTTGAACATTCCTCATTTTGTTACGCTCTTCCATTTCCAAGTCTCATTAGGCTATCAAGTTAATATGCTCAATGTT
This sequence comes from Linaria vulgaris, assembly GCA_948329865.1. NCBI lineage: Eukaryota > Viridiplantae > Streptophyta > Magnoliopsida > Lamiales > Plantaginaceae > Linaria > Linaria vulgaris. Next base: position 51,484,634 of record OX415249.1, on the reverse strand, counting down.
TTGTGATTTCAGCCTCAATAGCCTATTAGCTAACAACCTGTTTTCCAAGGTGTTGAATAGAGTGTTTGCCACGCTTTGAGCGAAAGGCATTACAACTCGCAACATTTCAGTATTGAACCGTCTGATGTAGTCTCTAGTCAATTCATCATTACCTTGGATGATAGTTTTGAGATATTCTTGTGTCGGCTTAGTTCGATACTAATTGGAAAACTGTGATTTGAACATTGTTTTCAACTTATCACAGGTGTGTATTGAGAGATGAGTAGTCATCGAGAACCAGTCTTAAGCGACATTGACCAAAGTTATATCGAATTGTCGTGTTTGGATGCCTTTGTTGTAGACCCTTAGGTTAAGCATTCTGTCTAGGAGATGCAAATGAGCACTGTGATCCCTTTTGCCCTCATAAGTGGGATTTTTAAGGATTTCGTGTATGCGTCCAAGCACGATGCATTGTAGATTAGGATAGAAGTGTGATGTTTCGTCAATTAAATCATCGTCAGCCAATAAAGTCTTCTTAGTAGTGAGGTCGGGTGGAGTTATTTGAGAAGGATCTCCTTCTCTCCTTTTTTGTAACAAAGTCTCCAGCCTTCTGGCGAGTTGTTTCCCCCGCCTATCACTCTCACGAATTTTGCATGATTTGGTATGTGTCGTTGAGGCAACATGAATTGAAAATGATGATGATGGTTAAGTTCTCCTACATGAGGATGTCGACGATCCTCGGAGGGTCTAACAGTGGTGTTAGTTCTTCTTTCATGATAACGTCCCCTTAGGCTCAAGTCTTGGGAATGATCCTCAATCCAGCCTAGGTTTGTAACACGAATTGGTGGTGGCAAAATTGGATTCTTCGTCAAATTCTCTCTCACCATATTCACCAGTAGTTCAAATTGTTGTGGCACTATTACCAGCGCACTACTAGTTCTAGCATTTTATTGTTTTAGCATTTTTCGCATCGATAATTGTGGTTTAGTATTTTGTTGTTTAGTTTCTTGCCCTTCGGCAATTCCATGGAAAGTTGACGCATTCGAATGAGAGGTTCCAAGAACACCTCTACGTGTAGCAGTCATATCGTCCCTCACACAATGCGTCTAGTGGTTTCCCACAAATAGGGCCTCTTGCGCGGGTTGTTTTCCTTAATATCGAGCAACTTCCATCGCCAAACTCTTTTACACCTTATAAAAAATACAATAAGATATTATGGAAACCTACACTAAGAGAAACAAGATTAGACGTAAACAGTTAATTAGAAACTTAACTTAATCAAGGACGATACGGGTTTTGCATGCGTGTGACTGAACTCAACGTGGGGTCAAGCTGCCTACGTATCTCTCTAAAAAGAAAGAATCAAGTCGGACGTAGTTCATTATTCATTGTGCCCGTGGTGGGGTCTTAGGAGATATCATGCTTATCTTGAAAGTTGTATGCGTTTATATAGTCCTTAGGCTCGGTTGGATGACGGCGTAGGGTGTACATCTCGTAGACAATGCCCTTTTGGCTGTTGAGTCAAATGTGTAGGGTGTTAGTCTCGTTTAGAGATCATTTCTTTTGCATGAGCATGCTTATTAGCATCAAGCTCCTTAAAGGCTTGGAGTGCGACGTGTTGAGTGATTTGCACTACCGCATTGTCAAATCACGAGTTAAAGTTCATATTATAGAAATGTTAGTCAAATTCATATCGTACTTAGTCCAATTGTAGACATAGTCATGTCTATAGCAATGTAGGTGTAAAACGGTTGATGTACTTTGTTTAATATGCTTTTCTTTGACTTGCTCTCATCTGATGTGCATGTTTGACGCGCTTTTCTAAAGAGAGAAAGCACACATCCTTGAGCTCCCAAAGTCCAACCTTCAAATGAAGGAATAAGGAGGGTATTTATAGAACATGAGGGACACCTTGGGGGTGGGGACCACTCCAAGAAGGCAAGAGGCAAGGGAGTGCAGTGGTTGGTTGACGTTCTCCCACGACGTGGTTGATAGATGTGATCAGTCAACGCCAGACATTGATCGTCGTGCCACGTTGGTTAACAACCGACGTGGCCGGTCGACATACCACGTTAGTTTGATCGACATGGTCGTCATTGATCCGATGTCTAGTTTAAATGGGGGCACACATGGCACGACATCGACTCCATAATGGACATGTGGGTGGGTCCAACGTGGCCTATAATATGTCATGTCAGGCCCATCCTTGTGGCGTCCATGCACTCTCGAGGATTGTGTCATCTGGACATCGTCCAGGCATGTTTTTGATATTATCGGGTAGGGTGTGAATTGTCTTTTATCCCGTAAGTTCTGTGTTTTTGTGAAAAATGATTTTGTGTTTTTGAGCCTTCGTAATTACGACACACCACTTTCAAACCAAGTTCAATATCTCTAGATTCATCCACTAGACTAACTGCCAATGATTCACCTATTCTCACTGATCAAGACATATATAGAACATATTTTGGCAGGGTTCCTCTGTCCCACCATCACAAGACTAGATCTTAATTTCACCAGTCAAACTCTGACTCAATTTTTTGGTAATCAAACAACTTGGTCCTCTTGCAGCAGCATACACAGTCTTGCATTACATCAATACAAAGTATGTGACAGTGACTGGACTGCTTGCACTATCACTAGCAAACATAACAAGTTTTGCAATTTATTTAGGAGACTCTCTTATCTATTGGAAGCCCAAGAAACAACCTACATTAAGTTACTCTTCAACCGAAGAAGTGTATCTAGTTGTTGCAACAATAACATGTGAAATCCTTTGGCTGAAACAATTTCTACAAGATCTTTTAGTCCTTGAAAGTTGAAACACACATATCCTTGCTCTTTACAGACAACAAAGTAAAATGTGCATTGCTATAAATCTTGTTTAACATGAAAGAACTAAGCATATACAGCTTGACTGCTATTCGGTGAGGGGAACAGTCCAATTTAGACAGGTCAAAGTACTACACATTTAAAATAAGCACCAAATAGCATATATACTCCCCAAACCATTATCTATTCGTCCATTCTGAACAATGAAGTCAAAGATAGGCTTGTTGGATATCCACAACCCACTTAATTAAGGGGTATGGGGTAGTTGTTCAACACATAAGCAAGAAGAAGGAAACTTTTCGATTTTGGAAAGATTTTAAAACATGTTATAATGACTTACCGTCTTGGGAAACCAAGGCCAACAAATAAAAACCCAATTTCAATTCATTACTTAAAATCCATTTTAGTTGCATTATATAAATAGGAGTTATCCGTGTGACAATCATTAATGGATTCACTCAACAAACACATATTCATATGCTTTAATTTGCAATTTGCACTCGGCGTGTTCTTTGTGTTCTTCGACTTCAGCCTCAATTCTCGTTTATAATCGTTGATTTCAAGTTTTAATAGAATTTCTCTAATGCCTTGAAATATCTTACATTTAATACAAACTACTATATGCCAGCCCAATTGATATGGGCCTTTCTAGTGACCCAATAAGCTGGCCTAACGAACAATTGGGCCAAGCTTGAAGAACTCGCTAAACAGGTGCATATTGGGCATGGGCCTCATATATCGAAACTCCATATTTGATATGTCTTACTATAATGAATGTCTACATTTGATATGGAACATCTCAGTTCGAAATTGAGAGAGTGGTCCCCCGCGCCCCTGGATCTATATATACTCCCCGCTCCGCATTACAAGGTAAGCTCATTAATTATTCAGTATTGTTCACACTTCGATATCAATATCGAGCATCATCCAACCGATATATCACGATACCCAATATACCTCTACGCCCGACATACCTTCATACCCGATATACCTCTATTCCCGACATACCTCTTTGCCAGTTACACTCACTCACCTGACATGGAGATTATATTAGATATATCCTAAGCCCGACATACATTATGTCCGATATCGCATTCTGCGTGATATCCTACTATACCCGATATCCTACTTTGTCTGATATCTGATCTGTTAGTTTTTTAACCCATGTTCTATATCTTCGTATTCGACATTTGCAAGGTTTGACTTCTCTGTTTCTCAACATGATGGGATTACTTACCTAGGCCTCACCGATTGATGTTACGAACAAATTTAGTCTAAAAGCTTGTATAAGTCTGACATTAGTTTGTAATAGATTCTCGATTATTCCTGTAATTTTAAATTTCGTTTGTAATACATGAATCTCTACCAATCTACCAGTTATATATGTTTGGACTTTATTAAGACACTACAAGACTGGGCGGTCTTCAGGGACCGCCCAGTAGTGACCGTAGTTGGGTCGTTGGCCTTCAGTGACCGATGAAGGCAACAGCGACCCAACTTAGGTCGCTGAAAGTCACTGAAGACTTTCAGCGACCTAACTTCGGTCAGTCGGCCCACTAGCGAGAATATACGCCAATGGGCCATATATTTTGGCTGAAATTGGGCCAAAATGTGGCCCTAAATTAGGGCATGTTGCCCTAATTTTGGGCGGAGGTAATCAGCAACCGAATTTAGGTCGCTGATTCCTTATTATAAATAAAAAAAATCTTATTTTTGGATTTCCCAATTTCTACACATTTCTCCACCCGACCCGGCAAAATCAGCGACCACTTGTGAGGAAGTGCGACCGCTTACCCATCACAAACACCCAATTTTGATTTTCTGGTGGTTCTCCTCTCTTCCTCCGCCATTTCTGCCTCTTTTACCCCTGTTCTCCGCCTTTTTAGTCGTTCTTCCCCGCCTCTCCACCGCGTCGTCGCCACCTCTCCGCCGCCGGCCCATGCTTGCAGTCCGCTTTCGTAAGTTTTTTTTTCTCAACTTATTATTAAATCAGAATTTGTGTTAAACTGTTAGATTAATTGTTAGATTAGTGAACATTATTAGATTGTTAGATTGTTAGATTATAGATTAGTGAAGATTTTCAGATTGTTAGATTAGTGAATATTAGATTAATTAGTGTACAATTAGTAGTTTAAATTTGAATTTGTAAGGTTATTAGTTTGTTAGATTGTTAATTTAAAGATTGATTATATTGTTAGTTTAAAGTAAAAATTAGATTGTTAAATTAGATTAGATTAGTTTATTATTAGTAGTTTAAATTTGAATTTGTAAGATTATTAGTTTGTTAGATTGTTAATTTAAAGATTGATTAGATTGTTAGGTTAAAAAAAAAGATTGATTAGTTAAAAGTGAATAAGATTTTTCATGTGTTAGTTTAAATTATAATTTTTAGTTTAAGTTTAATTTTACATGTGTTATATTGTTAATTTAAAGATTGATTAGTAGTTTAAAGTGAAAATTAGATTGTTAAATTAGATTAGATTAGTTTATAATTAGATTGTGAAAATTAGATTGTTAAATTAGATTACATTAGTTTATAATTAAATTGTGAAAATTAGATTGTTAAATATTAATTAGTAAGATTATTAGATTATATAGGTTGTTAGGTTAAAGATTGATTAGATTGTTAGTTTTTAAAAAAAGATTGATTAGTTAAAAGTGAATAACATTTTTCTTGTGTTAGTTTAAATTATAATTTTACATGTGTTAGATTAAATGCACACTTGGTAGTTTAAATTAAAATTTACATGTGTTAGATTAAATGTAATATTGTTATTTAAATGTTGAATTGATATTGTTTAGTGGTACTAGTAGCATTGGTCGTGGTGGGGTATCGGGTACTGGTAGTGTTGGGCGAGTTAGTGGTACTAGTTGTGTTGGCCGTGGTGGTGTTGACGGTGGTAGTGGAGGGGTTGGGCTTGGTGGTGTTACTGGTAGTGGAGGTGATGATGGAGGTGTTGGGCGTGGTGGTAGTAGTGAAGGTGTTGGGCGTGGTGGTGGTAGTGGAGGTGTTAGTCGTTGTGGTATTAGTGGTAGTGGAGGTGTTGGTGGAGGTGTTGGGCGCGGTGGTGGTAGTGGTAGCGGGGGTCGAGGTAGTTGTCGACCTATACGAATTGTCCGATTTGGTCGTGGTGCAGAGCCTAGCGATCCAGCTGAGCCATCCCTCCCGCCACTCGGGTCAGGTGACAGATCTACATCGAAGACACCTGCATTACAACGACAGTTGATTGTAGACGATGAGGAGCTTGTCCCCTGAGCTGGTGTTAGACCCCAATCAGCAGAGTCCACCACATCCTAGCTGCCACGACCACATACTTCAGATTTCGTTGGGACTCACGTGCCCCCATCAGTCGAATCTAGCAGAGTTTAGACTCCACCACCTGTAGCCAACACCGGAGCTGGACCGAGCCAGATGTCGATCAGGACTCCAGGACCGAGCCAGACTCGACCGAGCAGGGGACCAAATGTAGGGGTTACTGCGGTTAGGGCTAGGGAAAAGAAGAAGCTTATATAATTGAAGCGTGGTTGTTTTTCAAAACCCCCCAGTCGTGAGATTGCGAAGTCGATCACTTCACTCCTTCAACAGTTTATGACGACTCTTTGGCCCTCGTACTTGCGGATACCTGAGGATGTACGAAAAGAGATGTACGCGAGATTTACGGTGAGTTTTTAATGAATTATTAATATTTATTAATTTTGTGTATTAAATATAGTGTTTTTCAAATATGTTTAGTGTATTAAATATAGTGTTTTTCAAATATTGTTTAATTTAGTTTATTAATTTAGTGTATTAATTTATTGTTTAATATTTATTTTTTTTGTAGAAAATCTATGGGATTCGGCGGTCAGAGAGAGAACAAGTACATAGGGCATACCAGTTGAAGCTGAGGGGGATTTACAAGCGTATGATGAACAAGACGAAGGAGCAGTATTTTAGGAACAAAACAAGGAGAAGTATTGGGGCAAGAGAAAGACGTCGTAGATGAGAAAAAGTTTGGAGGGCCAGGTGGCAGAACACTGGGACACCGATGAGCATAAGAAGAAGTCCCAGAAGGGAAAGAAAGCTAGGCGAGGCGGTGTGGAGAACGGCGAGGCACCCACCACCTTTTACAGTGGTTCCATTGACTACGAGGAGATTAGGCGGTGACTGAAATGTAATTTTAAAATTAAATATTTTATTTGTAGTTAAAATGTTAATTTGTAAGATTATTGTTTATTTATTTTTAAAAAAAATGAGTGATTATTTAAAAAAAACAATTTTAACATTTAAAAAAATAAAAATTTAACCAACTATTACTTTAAATTTAAAGGAAAGGAATCAACCCAACCGCACGCACCCTATCAGACACGACGAGATTTACCAGGCAGGCCATACGAAGAGGGTGTCGGGCACTGGCAGAGGTACATGCATACCCTTGAGGCGGGAGTGGAAGTCTGAGGCGACCAGACTTATTTACGTAAGTGTTTTAAATTTTGTACTCATTTACCACTTATGAATTCATTACACTTTCTTGTTCTAATCTAATTATTGATTCTAATTTATCTTTATAATTATCTTTGAACTAATTTATCTTTTTAATTATCTTTGAAAATTCGACAGAAGACTTATAGGAAGGAATTGAGGAAGAAAAATCTAGACGCATTAGAAGACAATGACTTGCCTGAATGGGACGCCGATTCGTGGAAGAATGCCATATGGAGGATCAAGAAGGGGAAGGCGCATGGTTTACCAAGCTATGTTAATCCATGGGACTTCGACATTGAGTGCGGTAGGGAGCCAGACTACAGGCGAGAGTTGCTGAGGCAGGTCCAGGAGGAGAACAGAGAGTTGAGGACGACACATGACCCGAGAGTCGACTCCATGGTGGCTTGGCTGCGGCATTTTAGAGAGGACATGCAGACGGAGACAGGCCGACCATTGCGAGAGCTCCCATCAGACTTGTTCATGGGGAGTGCTATTAGGAGATGAGGCATATTTAGGATTCCGAGGCCGATACGCCAGAGATCAGATGCTTTTGCTCCATGTACTTCCTCTGAGTATGTCGATGATTTTGATAGTGATGATGATGGGAGTGACGATGATGTTGATTTGATCGGTGATGAGGTCTAGGACCTTGGTGTTGATGATGATGATGTAGGTGTTGATGGTGGTGATGGACATGATGATGGTGGTGATGGTGTTTATGATGATGATCCATTGGCGACCTTGGATGATATGTATGATTTGGCCGAGTGTTATGGTGATAAGGGGGTCGTGTATCCGCCTAGTGATGATGAGGGGACAATGATCATGTGGCGGGTAGTTGTTTTTATTAATGTTGGACTTTTAAATATTAATTTCGTACTTTTTTATTAATATAAGACCAGTTTCTAACTGTTGGACTTTTAACTATTAATGTTGAATTTTTTTATAATGTTATTAATGTGGGAGTATTTGTTTTGTCCAACTATTATTTATCTTTTGTTTTTATCAGTTTTTAGTATACTAACATACAAAATATTTTACAAATACAAAAAAAGGGGACTAATTCATATATACTAACATACAAACTCTTGTTACCCAAGAAAAATGTGACTAACACATATATACTAAAGTACAAGTGATACTGAAGAAAAGAAAAAAGAGAAGAACTAGTCTTCTTATGAATATTCAAAGTCATACCCATCCTCATTCGCATCATTGCCTATGTCTTCTTCTTCTCCATCATCGTCCTCGTTACCACCTAGCTCATTGACGACCTCGAACTCACCTACCCCAAACTGAATATCCATATTGAACGACGTCAAGTCTACAAACATATTAAGACCTACTCATTCGTTCTCTGGGTCATTAGGGGTAGAATCACTAACGGTGAGTGACGACATGTCGATGATGTGTCGAACTGGAATATGTGATACTGACAACCATCCCCTTCTCCCCGGCCTACCATTTGGTAGAGACGAATACGGGGCGTAGTAAGCATGCATTGCTTAATTAACACAAATAAATGGTTCGTTTGTCCAGAGTATTAATTTCCACCAATTTGTACGTCTCGTGGACATTTGTGCCAAGTGGTCCAATGTCATACCACAAACACTTGAAGAAGACAATGGATAGTCGTTTCTGAGTTCTACCTCCCCAATATTCCACTTCTAAGATCTCTTTCAAAGTCCCGTAGAAATTGGTTGTGGCGGTGTCTCCATGTCGCCCTTCACGTAAACCCCACTGCAATCACGCTTCTTGTGCCTTAATTTTGTATCAATGTGGAATCGAAACCCATTCAAAATGTATCCATCGTACGTGATTGCATTGTTCAGTGGATCGTTGATCAACTGTATTACCTTATCATCTATCATGTAATTACCACTGTTGTAATCTTGCTTGAACCAGACCACATACTCATTGTTCCTTTTTGTTTGCACCTCCATGGTATTCAATCTGATGCACTCCTCTTCTATGAACAAACTGCGTGTTACAAAACAAATAAGTTACTACTAATACGTAATAAAGAAGATGACACTAGATGAAGAAAATTGAAGTACACTCACTCTTCCATTCCCTCCAACGCTTTGCAGTTAAGAAGTTTGTACAGTTCAATTTGCTCATTTTCTTCTTCTGTTAACATCTTTAGCTTTTCCAAAGGGCCAAGCTGTCGTCCCTTCTTTCGGAACAATAAGAGCTCACCATCCCACTTCGTGCTTTCCAAAGTCTCGTTCCTGTTAAGTCACCTGTGTGTAGCACCAGGGGTTACATCGAGATACTGGAAAATCATATTTGATAGCTCTGGAAGTAAATAGGCATTTGCCATGCATCCCTCGGGCCTCGCTTTATTCCGCACTGACCCCTTTAAATCAAACATTTCCCTATAAACACAACAAAAAGAATCGTCTTTCATTGCAAATAGAATAAATTAAAGACAATCATCAATATATCATCCAAATTTAAAGTGATTTACCTCTCGAATGGATACATCCATCTGTAGTGAACTGGACCGCAAACTCTAGCCTTATACAGTAAGTGAATGGCCAAATGCTCCATAGAATCAAAAAAAGAGGGAGGGGATATTCTCACCAGCTTGCACATGGTGACAACAATGGATTTATCTAGTCCCTCCATATCCTCTACCGATACCTCTGATGCGCAAATTTCCTTGAAGAACAAACTAATATCCACAAGCGTTTCCCAGATGTCTTTCTTAAGGAAGTCACGAAAAGCAATCGGAATCAATCTCTGCATTAAGGCGTGGCAATCATGACTCTTCATTCCGAATAACCTTTGTTGCTGCACCACAGTGTCCCAAGTTCGAAGCGTATCCATCTGGAAATTTGAGCATGCCCAACTATTTTAACACATTTCGCCTTTTTCTCTTTTGAGAGACAGTAGAGTGCCTTTGGCTTCTTCGTGTCCCCCGCTCAGGTCATTGGTTCGAAAAATAGCTCTCTACAGTTGGTCCAGATTCTCAAGTCTTTCCGTGACTTGATGTTGTCCTTTTTCTTAGCATCATCCAACACCGTGTTGATGATGTTATCGAAAACGTTCTTCTCACAGTGCATGACATCTTGACAGTGATGTACCTAGTTTGTGGACCAATAAAGCAATTCCCAAAATATACTCTTCCGCACCCAATTATGGTTCTGGCCAAAACCTGGGAGGTGTCTGAATTTGGTATCAAACCCCGAATGCCCAAGGTCATTAACAATTTCCAGTATTGTCATTAGTCTTTCTATGAATCGTGTCTTCAAGTGACGTTTCCCCTTTTTTAAAATTATGTTCGTCATATCTCAAATCATGACCATTAGGCAAGAACCAGCGATGGCAATCAAAAACATGGTTTACCCCCATTCACCAACGGAAAGGATTTCGTGTCACCCATACAATAAGGGCACGAAAGCTTTCCGTGCATACTCCATCCCGATAACATCCCGTAAGTGCAGAAATTTCTAATCGTCCACATGAGAGATGCATGTAATAGAAAGTTTTGCTTCCTCGAGATGTCGTATGTCTCGACACCACTGCTCCATAAAAGCTTGAGATCATCCATAAGTGGCCTAAGAATAAGATCCAAGTTCTTTGTAGGACTGGTCGGCCTGGAAATAAGTAGACTCAAAAATATGAACTCTGTCTTCATGCAAAGACCCGGAGGAAGGTTATAAGGGGTGACAAACACTGGCCAACAAGAGTACTTCTTGCCAGACATTCCATACGGTGTGAATCCATCCGTACACAAACCAAGTCTTACATTTCGTGGCTCCGCTGCAAAATCTGGGTGCGTCCGATCGAAGTGGCGCCAGGCATCCCCTGAAGCTGGGTAAATTATTAGGTCATTAGCCCCATTACACTTCGAATGCCATGTCATATGCTTTGCAGTTCCTATTGTATAATGCAACTTCTAAAGTCGAGGAGCAATAGGAAAATACCACAATTTCTTTCTCCCAACCTTCGATTTTAGTCTGTGCGGCATATTGGGCCCTTATCGCAGTCCTTCGTCTCCTCCTCGTAGAACCAGAAACATTGTTTTGGATAACATCGTATGTAACGTACCCTAACTCTGACTGCAACAACGTACATATCCCTTTTGTGTCCTTTGGTAATAACTTATGCACCTCCGACGTGAAACCTCTCTTTCCCAAATTAAAAGCCTTATCAGAATAAATAGTACTAGCCTTGTAGTGTGTCTTGTACTCCAACCACTCCGACAACCATTGAAGGATACTTATATCTTCATCCGGATACATGATGACGTAGCGGAAGTTTATAGGAAAGATAGGAACGACACACGAAAATCAAAAGCTTGTTGATTCACGAAGAATACCAAGAAATTGATGCAAAAGAGAGAAACTCTCAAAAACTTTATTCAATAATCAACTGAATGTCTTTTTAGGGTTTACATAGAATATATACCCTAAAAGCATAACTAAAAATAGGAAATAACTTTTTTTCCAAAAAAGGAAAAAATCAAAATAAAAACATAAGCTAAAAGTGCTACTCATAAGGAACACGCTCCAACAAGCGGAATGCAATTTTGAGTTCTAGAAATAAAGATATAACTGAAACGATGGAATTACTAAAAACGGCAAAAACTGCCTTTTCGAGGCCTAAACGATGGAATTTGGCTAAAATACGCTCCCTTAATGATCTTTAGATGATTACTATGGTTCGTTGGTCCGTTTCGGATGAATTTGACTATTCGGACGTCAAAAACGGACTGAGCCAAAACCAGCCTCTCTTGGGATGATCCCGTTTCACCATAAAGTCCAACGCTTTCTCGACTGCATCACATGGGCACATTTTCTAGGTGCATCAACTTGTAGAACGCCTTTGCTTCTGGGTTAGGATCCTCGTTAGTTGCCTCGTCCTCAAATGATCGACCTCTACGTGAATCCACGACCATGTCTACAAACGGCACATCAACATATACTTTTAAATAGTTTATCAAACTATACTTGATATTATTGTATACTTACCATTTGAAATGATTTTCTAACATATTTTCTAACATATTGTATACATTATAAATATATGGTTGCTTAAGATAAATCTTGAGATATAAATTACGTATACAAAGTATATTTGATATTTAACTTAACCTTACAACATCAAAGTTTATCGCGTAAGATTTTCATCAATAATATGTGTTATTTACTTAAATAGTATCCTCAAATTTCATCAACACGAAAGTTGAAGAGTACACATGTTTATAGCGGTGAGTTATGATTATTCAATTAACTGATATTATCTTAATGTTATTAAAGGTTTGACAAATTAATCAACGACACTCAAGATTCTCCGTACAAATAAAGGTGAGGTTCGATTTCTGATTTTGTTCTGGCCGAGTTTGGCATCCGGCCTCAGGAACTTGGACAAAAAAGACATTATCCCGTTACCAAATCACGAACAACCTATTATTCACCTTATTCCTATTTTTGCATCGTATCTCATCTCATAACATGATTTCATTGCTCATCGTTAAATCATACCCAACCCTTAATTATTTATCACATATTAATTCATAATCATGGTAATTCGTGATTATCTCGTCTGCTGGTTCTTGAACTGTAGAAAGAGCAACGAACTATGTTCCGGACATGTAGCTCAAGTAGCAATGGATATTATCCAGTTAACTAGCTTATTTGGTTATCACCCATTGGGACGCCTTTGGGAAGTTGGGCCCAGGGATTGAGTCGATTTACTGTCGGGCAGTAAGGACTGTCAGTTTAAGTAATTTTGCTTGATACCCATTTACCTAGGCGCCCCTTTTAGTGAGGAGTTGGCTGTAACCCGCGTGCTGGATCGGCATGTACTCGAGCATGTCGCATATTTTGTTTGCGAGGTCGCTCCTCGTTGGGAGGTATAAGGTAGTATTTGGAAGTATAAGGTTGGATTGATTTACTGTTAATGCACATGTTCATAAACTATTTTTAGAATATTTCGGTATCATTGTTATATCAAATTATCTTGTTAAATTGTTTCTATCGATAAGATCACTCCTAGAAATATATCAATTGAATCACTGTTAATTCTTGCATTGCCACTTGTTTTGTATGAATCTCACTAAGTCATCAAAGACTTATTCCTTGCTTTTTCCTATCTGTCCATTCCTCATGATAAGATCAACGTGGCAGCATGGATCACATGAATAATTTTGCCAATCTTGCCTTTTGGAATATTCATGTAATTGTAAATGATTAATCATCAGTGCGTAATTATTAAAGTGTCAAATTGTTTGTATTTTTTAGACTTCTGCTGTGTATATTAAAGTCAATTTTTATCATTATATGTATGGTTCATCCTGGACAGTGATACCCCTTCCTACGAGACGTGTTTTAGTCTGAGCTGGGTAAAGTGTCTGGACAACGCTAAACCAACTCGAATCGGAACGCGACTCATGGGGCGCGGCCGTCATAATTACTATTGCTAGTCTGATTTTTCTTTTTAAGGACATTCTTTTATTTTTGACAATATAGTTTAATGTTTCCTGGTTGAAAACAAGATTGGCAAATGTAAGTGATTTACTTAGATTTTTCAAAAACATCTTTAGAAATTTCTTTAGATTTTTCAAAAAACATCTTTAGAAACATCATTCGATTTTTTTAAACTAACTCTTACAAATCCTGGGACAGAGGTAGAATAGGTAGATTGACCATAGCAAACCAAACCATTTTTTCCTTCATTACCCATTCACAGTACCTCATCAAGTCTTGTAGTACCTCATCATGTTTCTCTAGTCTAACCAATAGTACCTCAATTTCAACCTTCTTTTTGGTGAGATTTACATAACAGTCGTGAAGGAGCTTTTTCAACCATTCATTTTCATTTCTTAATGACTTCTCACTCTTTCTTATCTTGAGGATCTCATATAGTAGCTTCTGATAGGTGTTCTTAAGATCTTTTATGATTTCTCCTTGAGTCATTTCTCCTTCAAAGAAGCATTTCTCATCCAGATCTACATAACCATGAAAACATTCAAAGTCAGATTCATCAAATTTATTAAGTAAATTAGAATTATCACAAATATTGTATCATTCGAAATCCGGAAATAAATATCCAAGACCGGCTCAACTGACTGGATGTTGTGGCAACATTGGGAGATGATGCTATAATGCAATTTAAAGTGATCATTGTCCACGGAACATGTATGATCAGTGTTGCAATATGAATTTGTTCTTCTTTATATTCAATTTGAACGGCTGATCCTAAACCTGCAACATTCAAATCGAATGAAAATTTCACTTTTTTCTAAGACTATTAGCACATTCATAAGCAAGATGACCCCATCCCTTACATTCATAACATTGAATGTTCTTCATTTGTTCAACATCTTGAGGAGTCTGTTTGGTTGGTGGCCAAATACTTAGCAACTTTTGGAGGGAGATTCTTTTTAATAGGAGGTGATTTACTAGGAGAGATTTGTTTTTTAAACTCAGTCAATTAATATTCTTGGCAATATTACCATAATTAGCAAACAAATCTTTCTCCTTATTAACATCTCCATATTCAAATTCTTGGGCGTGAAAATCAAGGTGTTTGTTCTTCTTAATTTAAAAAGGTAATTCATCTCAAATTCTCTGAGAGAGTTAAACATAACATAGAAATATAGTGTAGACAAGTTCTTAGATTCATGCATAGCATTTTCATGTCAAATTTAGAGGACAAAGCTCTAAATACCTTATAAACCAACTCTCTATTCATAATGTGAAAACCTAGGAGTTGGCATTGAGATTTCCAAAATCTTTTCAAAATAACTGTCAATACTCTCGTTCTCACATGTCTGTAAGTTTTCAAAATTTTGCAAAATATGCCTATGTTTAGATTCTTTTATGTTCGAGTCACCTTCACAGTGTCCTTCTAAGATATCCCAGACTTGTTTAACAGTAGAAGAACTTTGAATTAAATTAAATATGTGACGATACACCCAAGTAAAGATATTGTTAAGAGCCTTTTCATTAAAACCAACAACATTTATCTCAGCAGTAGATCAAGTTCAATCAGGTTTTAGCATAATATCGTTGTCAGCATCATGTGGCATTATAGGCAAAGAATATCCATTTGATCACAGCTTTCCATGCGCGCATGTCGATTGACTTGATGTGTGTTCTTACCTTGATTCTAGGAGGCAGAGTTGGATCCATCCAAAATTGGGAGCCTGTAGTTGTTCAGATTCACATTGTCCATCCTGTAGTATCAAATCCAAACACTAGTGAAATCGGTGCTTGGTTCTAACGACAACTGAAAATCTGTGGATTAGTCCTTGATATTATTCTTCAATGTTGCCATAACACCAGATTCTCTCAAGGTTATTCTAACACCAAACTATTTGTTTTATGATATAATGCAACGAAAAATAAGAGAATACAAGGAGATAATGACTTTAAAAGGTTTGTTCTCACAACACTCAAGTTTCTCACTCTCGAATGGTTCAAAAAAAAAAAAAAACAACCAAGCACCTAAGGATGTAACTCCTTAAAAGTATGGCTCCTTCAATTTAGACTTATTTGCTAAACAAAAACTTTGAAAAGTAAGAAAAATCACTTGACAATAATACATCTAATCTCTCGAATTCTTTAGCTCTCTTATTTTTTTCTTTTTCTTGATGTGCCTCGTACTTATATATAGATGTGTTTCAGCTCCAAGGCATGTTGTACATGCTACGGAAAACCATCAATTTTCCTTGTACATTAAAGTTTCCATCCTCGGCCTTGATCTTTATTATTAAGGAAAGTTTTTTAAATTAACATACGGGTTTATTTAAAGAAAGCTTCCTCTTCAACGTCGACTTCAACTATGGAAAGTTTCTTTGGTGCATCTTCATTCTTTGCTGCAACCTTTCTCGGTTAATCTTTCCTTCTTCAAATTAACCACGTTCAATTATATAAATATGGTTGTAAAGATGGAAACTTTATGTTGAACTTGATCCTTCTCATGATCATGTTAACTTGTAACATTCACAATCAGACTAAAATCATGGAACTAAGTTAATATGTGAATAAAGGTAAAATAAAAAGATATATAATAAATTTCTAGATTGATCTGTGTTACAATGTTGCGATAACATCAACCACGTTTGATGTTATGATAACATTGTCAACCACTTACACTTTCAAAATGGGTGGTGATATATTGACCTTTGAGCTGTCAGTTATAAAATAAATATAATACGTGTATGTACTTGGTCTCGTTCACATTCATGTTGCCTCGTGTCACCCCTTGCTCCATGTAACCCATTAACGAAACATTCGTGAGAAGTGTAAGGCCCATGTAGACAATGTGACACTTGAGAAAATTGCAGTTTCATACTGTTATGAGCTTTTGCATTTTTAACTCACGTGTTGGCATTCATTTTTTGTTGATATGTATCTTTAGTTTGCATGTGGAACAGAGACATACTGCCTTTCACAAATTTTAGGTATGAATTTGTCCGAGGTATAATGCATGTTATCTGTCACGGGAGCTGTAAGAAGGCTTTTTATAACATTTCAAACTCGAAAATCTTTTTGTTGTCCTCGATTAAGCAATTCATAATCCATTGCTCATGATGTTCTCCTATATTGGGACAATATTCTGACACCGTTTATGATTTTTGTTCTTCAAATAATGGTTAGCTCTTTCCAGCCATCAAATTAATTTTCTCGCATTTATTTTAGTTCTAGTCGATCCTTGTTAATATGTTGTCGCGATAAACATCTCTACATTAGCTCACATTTGGCATTCATCATCTACCCTTGAGTTTAACATTCTTACCTTTGATGGCATTATAGTAAACACGTGTTTCTGAACCATGTAAGATATAGTTTCACTACCCTTTATTGACCTATCAATGTTATCTGACGATTTCAATGAGGTATTACTTGATGTTGTTGAAAGGGAAGGCTCTGGATCCTTAGTCATCAATGTTTCTGGTTAGCCTTTTTATTAAATCAATAATCTGGTTCATGTTTTGGTGAAAGTGTCCAAGTGACTATCTCTTTGATAAAACTACCTCAAAGTCGTGAGAGGTTAGTGCGGTGTTATCAAAGACTACTACATTGTTGGGAAAAATGGAATGAGATGATAAACTGAATGTTGTATAATTTAGAGTTACCAAGAGTTTAATTTACCCAAAAGCAAGTTGGTTTGAGCACAAAAGGACGAGCTGAGAACCTGGGACAACTGTTGATGCGTAGATGGTGAAAATTGCAATATATCCACCTTTAGAAAGTAGGGAACTGCAATGGGTTTTTTCAACTACTTTTACCTTTGTAAATATTCTTTGTCAACAAGATCTACCTCTTTTGAAGAATAATTGTGGAAAAAATAGACTTGGATCATCACTTATCTTCTACTTCATTTGGAGCTTTTGGTATTAGCAAAATAAGGCCTATATGGGGTTATTCCCCGCCTTTTATAGCACATTATAATTTATAGGGATAAAGCTCCAAACCCCCTGAACTATGACGACTTTTCGGCACCTTCCCCTAAACTTTGTAAGTAAGTACTTTGCTCCCTAACCTTCGTCAACCTGTTCGATTTGCGCCCAGTCAATTTTTTGACCAAAATATTGCCAGGAAAATTTATTATTTTTAAGAATCTTCTCGTTGTCGAGACGGTTCTGATAGTGGTGACGTTATACCAAAATTTAAAACCATTACACGGGAAATTTAATTTTAATTCGTCGAATTTCTAGAAAATATGAAGAACACTTGAAGGTGTTCATCACATTTTCTGGAAATTTGACAAATTAAAATTAAATTTTTGGTGTAATGGCTTTGAATTTTACGATACCGTCGCCACTACCGAAATCGTTTCGACGAGGAGAATATTGAGTCTAATGCTAAGAATTTCGGCAAAAAAATCTGGCAACCCGCCACTACTATGTCGCGGATTGCCAAAAAAGATTTATCGAATTTTTGTTTTTATTCAAATCGACTTTTCTACTAGTCGAGACGGTTCTGGTAGTGGTGACTGTATCACAAAATTCAAAGTCATTTCACGAAAAATTTAGTTTTAATTCTTCGAATTTCTGGAAAATGTGAAGAATACTTGAAAGCAATTTTCGGCGATTCTTTCTTCGGAAAATTGCTTGGGGGCAAATCGAACAAGTTAGCGAAGGTTAGGGGCAAAGTGTTTATTTTCAAAGTTTAAGGGGTGATGTCCAAACACTACAAGATTTCGGGGCTTTTCCCGACCGCAATCTCCCGACCGCCATTTGGTCGTGAGCATTCCCGACCGCGCAATAGTCGATACAAACATTCCCGACTGCAGCGTGGTTACGAAACGTTCCAGGACTATTCTCGACCGCGCTGTAGTCAGGAAAACATCTCCCGACTGCAGGGCGGTCGGGAGTGTAGTCAGGAAAACATCTCCCGACTGCAGGGCGGTCGGGAGTGTATTGGGCCGGATATTATCAGCCCGAATTTTTGGCCCGGCTGGGCCGCGCAGCTGGGCCTTAGGGTCCCGACCGCACGGCAGTCGGGAGGAAGACAGACGATTTAGTCGTCTTCCTCCCCCTTTCTCTCCATTTTCGCCTCTCTCACCACAAAAACCCTAACCGACGTCCACCGCCTGTGCGCCGCCCCTCTCTCGACCGCAGTTCGGTCGACGCCTTCCTCTCTCCCTAATCTCGACCGCGTTCCAGTCGTCTCTCCACCTCCAGCGCCGCCTCTCCACCTCCACTCTCTCTCTCTCCGCCACCACCGCGCTCCGCCTCTCCACCTCCAATCTCTCTCTCTCTCCGCCACCACCGCGCACCGCCCCTCTATCTCTCTCCGCGTCTCCACCGCCCCTCTCCACCACCGCGCACCGCCCCTCTCCTCCGCCTCTCCACCGCCCCTCTCCACCACCGCGCTCCGCCTCTCCACCTCCAATCTCTCTCTCTCTCCGCCACCACCGCGCACCGCCCCTCTATCTCTCTCCGCGTCTCCACCGCCCCTCTCCACCACCGCGCACCGCCCCTCTCCTCCGCCTCTCCACCGCCCCTCTCCACCACCGCGCACCGCCCCTCTCCACCGCCCCTCTCATCTGCAACCACCCCTGCCTGTCCACCGCCTGTCCACCGCCGCGCCGCCACCTTTCCCGCCTCTCCACCACCGCGTCACTTTCTCGATCCGGTAAAATTTAATTAATTAGTTATGTTTAAAAGTTAATTAATTATGTTTAAAATTTAATTACTTATGTTTAGAATTTAATTAATTATGTTTAAAATGTTTTTATATATACTTATGTTTAAAATTTAATTATTAATTAGATACCCGCGCCTTCTCCCGACCGAACGCCACTTTTCTACACCGAAATTTATTTGGCGACCCCGATCCGGTAAGTTTTCGACTAATCTTGTATTTTTTTATTTGTTTAATGTTAATTTGTTTATTGTTTAATGTTTAATTTATAATGTTTAATTTTTAATGTTTAATGTTTTATTTGTTTAATTTTTAATGTTTAATTGTTAGATATCGTTAAATTTTTTAGGATTTTAGTAGAAATTGTTTTAAGAATATTGTTAGACTTAATATTAGTGGATTTAATTAATATTAGGAAAATAATAGTGCTTTTAGGAAATATTAGGAAAATATTAGTGCTTTTAGGAAATATTAGAAAAATATTAGTGCTTTTAGGAAATATTAGGAAAATATTAGTGCTTTTAGGAAATATTAGGAAAATATTAGTGCTTTTATGAAAACTGTTTAATGTTTAATTTATAATGTTTAATTTTTAATGTTTAATGTTTTATTTGTTTAATTTTTAATGTTTAATTGTTAGATATCGTTAAATTTTTTAGGATTTTAGTAGAAATTGTTTTAAGAATATTGTTAGACTTAATATTAGTGGATTTAATTAATATTAGGAAAATAATAGTGCTTTTAGGAAATATTAGGAAAATATTAGTGCTTTTAGGAAATATTAGAAAAATATTAGTGCTTTTAGGAAATATTAGGAAAATATTAGTGCTTTTAGGAAATATTAGGAAAATATTAGTGCTTTTATGAAAACTGTTTAATGCCTTTAGGAAAAAACTATATAACTTAGTGTTTGATTACAATTAGCGTTTTCTTTTATTTAGATGTCTTCCTGTGATCGTGACGAGCCCTTCCGTCGTAGTAGTACTTTTGGTACTGTATCTGGTCCTTCACCGCGTCTTCCTTCCGTTGCTCGGTCGACTGCTCCTCCCGTTGCTCCGTCGACTGCTCCTCCTACTGACGTCGGGACTACTGCCCCACCACCGAGGATACCTATTCGTCTCGCCTTACGTGATCAGGCTGCACCATCTGATACGGACGATTCCCGTGATTCCCTCGTCGCCGAGACTCCACCAGGTTTACTTGATGATCACGTAGCTGCGACGCCCTCGACATCTGGTGGATCGAGGCCTACGGCACCTGTGGGGCCCACTACTTCTTCCCGACCAGACGGGGCCCAGGCAGGATCATCTTCGACACAGCGCCGACCCGGACGAGGCCCAGCGAGAGCTCCAGAGGTTCCACAGGATCGCACCAGGCGTCCGACGATCCGTTTGACGCCTCTGGGCGAATTTGAGGATAGCAACGCGGTGGCCAAATCCATTACCACGAGTATTCGAGAGCATATGAGGGTCGTTTGTCACCGATTTGACAAGGTTCCTGCAGCCACAAAAGGGAAGTGGTGGGCTAGTTTTCGGGTAAGACTTTAAAAGTTTACAATATATATATATATATACATATTCATCAATTTTATATATCGAAAAACTAATAATAAACTTTAATTAAATGCAGGATAAGTATATTATTGATCCCACTATATTCAATGAAGTTCATAAAGTGTTCCTAAAAAAGGCCCAAAAGTGTTACAAGGAAGTTAACCACGCTGCGAAGCATTACTATTATGAGAGGCTCAATGATCCGAGGTGGGCGAACCGTCCGAAGAATGAATGGATGAGCGACGCGTTAGAGAAGATGTACATAGAGCATTGGGAGTCGGAGAAGCATCAGAAGAGGGCCGTCACTGGAAAGAAGAACAGGCGAGGAGGAGAGGAGCCAGTCCCAGGAAAGAAAGCAAAAGGGACGCATGCTACTGGAAAAACGGGCTACACGAAGATTTCTCAAAAGATGGTATGTCTTATTAAAACTTATTATACGAATATAATACTTATTGTCTTAAATTTAAATTCTTACATTATATCAATATGCAGGCTGCTGCTAGAGGTCCCGGTGCCCCTAAGCCTCGACACGATGAGATATATCGTTATCAGCACACACATGAGGTCGAGGTGCCAGAGGGAGCTCCACGTCGCCGAGAGTGGATTCATTCCGACTACAAGGCTATATATGTAAGTATTTTACTTGTAAAGCATTCTAATAACATACGTGATGAAATTAATGATGTACTAACTCATTTTTGTCTTATTGAACAGGATGACTACATAGCCCGTATGACAAGGAGGTACGAGGCGGACCGTTCACAGTGGGTCCATTTGGACAATGAGTTGTGGCAGCTTGCGAGTGGAGGGTTGAAGAAGGGGCTAGCTGCTGGTTTTCCACAGGATGTACCTCACAATGTGTTTGGGTTCGACACGCAGAACCCCAATGCCGAGCAGGATGAGTACATTCGCGTATTGCAGACAGATAGCCAGCAGCAGAGGGAGACTATGGCGAAGAAAATTGACGAGCTTGTTGGTCACATCGGATACTTGTCCGATCACATCACACAGACTACAGGTTGTGCCCCTTCTCGACCCACACCTAGCTTTACGGGTTCCGATGCAGCGAACCCTACTCAGGATCCATTTGCCCACGGAGTGGAGAATGTTCCATTGTACGACGATGATCTAGACGATGGAGCCGAGCTTGGGCTTGATGGTGATGTTGGACCCGCTACCATGGATACCTTCGGTTTTTACGATTGTGACTATGTTTGACTTGTATTATGTTTTGACTTGTATTATGTTTTGACTTCTATTATGTTTTGGCTTGTATTATGTTTTGTATTTCTACTATCTTGGGGATGTTTGTGATGTATGTCTTGTATTATATTTGATTGTGACGATGATGGTTATATTTTGACTTGTATTAATTTTGTTAAATTTTTAATATTCATCTCGAAACACAAACACATTAAGTAAGACAATATTTCAATAAAAAAATTAGACAATATTTCAATAAAAAAAGTAGACAATATTTCAATGAAAAAAGTAGACAATATTTCAATAAAAAAGAACACATTTGGAAAAAAAGTAGACAATATTTCAATAAAAAAAGTAGACAATATTTCAATAAAAAAGAACACATTTCAATAAAAAATTTTAATATTCGGAAAATTAATCTTCCTCAGAATCATAGTCACTCATCATCTCTCCCTCTTCCTTTTCCTCGTTGTCCTCCTCCTCCTCGTCTTCGTCAACCTCCACAATCGGTTCATCGGGCTCTTCTACTGCATATTCATCAACCATCTCAAACTCGTCATTGGCCAACTGGATATTCATATCAAATGAGGTAAGGTCCACGAATAAGTTAACCACTTCTGATACATTTTCTTGTAGAACTTGGTTCGGCATCCCTGATTCGACATCGTTTGCTCCCGCAACTGATGACATATCGATTATGTGTCTGGCAGGAATAGTTGTTACGGCCAACCATCCTTCTTGTCCTGGACGCCCCGTCGTCAAGTTTGGATATGGCACATAGTACGCCTGTTGTGCTTGGTTAGCAAATACAAACGGTTCGTCTCTCCAACTTGTACGCTTGGGGTCGATGTCAACCAACTTGTACGTCGCATGTTCCACTGTACCTGCATTAATATCATACCAAACACACTTGAACATGACAATGTATAGGGGTCTCTCGTGGCTACAATATACAACCTGTAAAACTTCTTTTAACGTTCCATAGCAGTTTGTAGCATCAGAACCACCCATGGCGCCCTTCACACAAACACCACTGCAATCACTATGTTTGGGCCCCAATATCGAGTCGACGTGAAATCTGAACCCATTCACAATGTATCCCTCGGAGGTTATTGCCTTAGTATTCGGACCATCAAGTAGAGGATTTATTCGTACGTCAGTCTCGTATTTACCACTGCCATATGTCCGTTTGAACCATGCTACGTACTCACGGTTCCTCTTTGCTTGTTTCTCCCTTTGACTAAGACCACTGCACTCTTCCATTTCAAACAATCTACACATAAACATTTACATTAGTCAGTTATTCTAAAAGTAATTCAGTATATCGTTATTAAGAATAATTAGAGAGCACTTACTCGACCCAATCGTCAAGCTCTGGACAATTTAGAAGCACATAGAGCTCTATTTGCTTCATTTCCTTGGTAGTCAAGGGCCTATCGTCAATTTTTCCTAGCGTACCGCCTCTCTTCCGAAATATTGAAAGCTCATTATCCCACTCCGTGCTCTCTAGTGTCTCGTTCCTGTTGAGTTTCTTAAATGTAGTCTTAGCCGAGACATCCAGATATTGAGCACACAAATTTGACAACTCCAAAAGTAGGTACTGGTTGGCTATACATCCTTCCACCCTCGCCTTGTTAAGTACAAAACCCTTCATGACGAACATTTGCCTATATCAATTAAATCAAAGAAAGATGAGAGAAAACAACAAATATTTTTAAATATAATAATTTTAAAAATATGAAATTGTACCTCTCGAACGGATACATCCATCTATAATGGACTGGACCCCCAACTCTAGCCTCGTACGCGAGGTGTATGGCTAAATGCTCCATGGAGTCAAAAAATGAAGGAGGGAATATCATTTCCATCTTGCACATAGTAACAATAAACGAGTCCTCCAAAATCTTCATATCCTGAGCCGACACCTCTGAGGCGCAAATCGCCTTGAAGAAAAGGCTAACCTCAACTAAAGTACCCCAAATCTCGGTGTCCAAGAAGTCTCGAAAAGCAATCGGGATCAATCTCTGCATGAAGACGTGACAATCATGACTCTTCATTCCAATCAGTTTTCCTTGTTGTTTTTGCACACATCTTCCCAGATCAGAGGCATATCCATCAGGAAATTTGAGTTTGGTCAACCAATCAAGTACCATGTTCTTTTGTTCCCTCGTGAGACAGTATTTTGCCACTGGCTTTGCATACTCACCACCTCTTCTTCCACCGGGTTGCAAAAACAATGCTTTACGTGTTGTGTAAAGCCTAAGATCGTGCCTCGACTTAATGTTGTCCTTCGACTTAGCACTGTCCAACACCGTGTTGATGATGTTCTCAAAAAAGTTCTTCTCACAATGCATGACATCTAGATTGTGGCGAATCAAGTTCGAGGACCAATATGGTAGTTCCCAAAATATGCTTCGTCGACACCAATTATGAGTTGTGTTAAAACCCGGGAGCTTAGGGGGATTTAACCCAAACCTAACCGATCGTAGCCTATCCACAATTGCCTTCATCTCCTCCCCTGTTTTCCTTCGAATAGGCGGCTCATGCACCTCCTTCTTCTTGGTGAAATCCTTCTTGTTGTACCTAAACTTATGACCAGGTGGTAGAAATCGACGATGACAATCAAACCACGAAGGTTTTCCACCGTTATCAAGTGTGAAAGAATCTATATCACCCATGCAATAAGGACATGCTAGTTTCCCGTGAGTGCTCCACTGTGACAACATTCCATAAGCCGGAAAATCGCTAATAGTCCACATAAGGGTCGCTCTCATCTGGAAGTTTTCCTTTCGTGAGCTGTCATATGTCCATAAACCATCACTCCACAATTGTTTCAACTCATCAATCAACGGCCTCAACAACAGATCCAAGTTCTTTCCAGGACTCTTCGGGCCAGGTATAATAAGGCTCAAAAAAAGGAACTCTGGTCGCATGCATAAATCCGGCGGGAGGTTATAAGGGGTCACAAACACGGGCCAACAAGAATATTGTCTCCCAGATTGCCCAAACGGTGAGAACCCATCTGTACAGAGCCCAAGTCGGACATTTCTGGGCTCCGCGGCAAAGTCCGGATAAGTGCGATCAAAATGTCGCCACGCCTCGCCTGCAGCGGGGTGTATCATTCTATCAGGTGACGCGCGACACTTCAAATGCCAAGTCATATGTCGGGAAGTACCGATGGTATAAAACAATCTCTGTAACCGAGGGCCTAGGGGGAAATACCACAACTTTTTCCTTCCAACCCTCGACTTTCTACCGGCCTCGTACCTATCTGTCTTGCATATCGGACACGATGTGAGATCCGGGTTGGCATTTTCACCGTAGTACAAGAAACACAGATTCCAACATACGTCGATCTTTTCGTACCCTAAACCCAAACCCGCAAGCATCTTATTCATGCCTTGAATCGTGCTCGGTAGCATTTCCTCAATCTCTGGGTCCATGCAATCCTTGGACAACGCTAAGTACTTTTCGCTCTCGACATTTGAGGATTTATGACCCGTCTTAACTGTCAACCACTGGGCAAACCACTGGAGCACAGTCTTAGGCTTCTTCTGGTGCATTTTATGGTCGCCCAACTTCATCAATTTGTAGAACTCCTTTGCATCGCGACTCGGATCTTCGTTGTGCACCTCTCCCTCAACAAATCGACCCCCATATGCATCCACAACCATATCCCTAAACAAAGTATCGGCATGAACAGGACTATCAACGTGAAAATTAGGGGTCGGTGATTCTGGTACATACGATGTGGATGCCTCGTTCGCCTCCTCTCCATGCAAGTCCCATATCCAATATTGATTCACAAACCCCGACTTATGAAGATGATCTTGTACTACGTTTCGTTCCCAATATTTTAAATTTGTGCATTTCTTGCACGGGCACCTAATACGTTTTCCATCTACGTAATCTGTTTGTGCTAATGCAAACTTTATGAATTCACGAACCCCAATCACGTAATGTTCATTCAAATAACCGGTATTACTATTTATCCTATCGTACATCCAAGATCTATCGGGACGATAATCCATTTATAATCTACGGAAATTAAAAAGAATTTGTTACACTTCTAAGAATTTAGCTTGATCTTATAAAATTAAATAGCGTAGGAAAAAAATGCTTACTTGTTGTAGCGTAGAAAAATACTTAGATCAAGTATTTGTTGCACACACATACGCCCCTCGTTGCATTTAATTACCGCAATATCTAAAACAAATCAATAAAAACATTAGTTTCTAAATAAACATGAGCTTAATGGTTATAAAATAGGAAAATTGGGATATAACAAGGGAAAATCGTGCATACCTTAAAAAATGATGAATGTTGGAATGATTTCTAAAGGGAATAGGAGAGGGTATTTATAGGAGATTCGCAGAGTATTCCCGACCGCACGGTGGTCGGAAAAACCAACGGTAATAAAGAGTCCCGACCGCAAGGCGTTCGGGAAACTTTGTTACCGTTACTAGCCGTTACATCTCCCGACCGCCGGGCGGTCGGGAAACTTTGTTACCGTTACATCTCCCGACCGCACTGCGGTCGGGAAACTTTGTAGTCGCGGTCGGGAAAATAACTTACCGACCAAACTGCGGTCGGGAATGTTAGGGTATAGGGTTTAGGGTTTAGGGTTTAGGGTTTAGGGTTTACCGCTATTCAGTAACGATTAATATTCATATTTTCTCAATTATTATTTGATTAGTATTCATCTAGTGTTTTAAACATTGGTGAAATTTTATAAGTGCAATAAAAATATTATATTTTGTTATCCAAAGAATCATGAATCGATTGATCTTGTCATATATATTTACGTAACACTAATAATTCAGTAACGTAACTAATCATCATCTCATAATTTAGTTATATATATATGTGTATACCTCTAATTAACAAATGTGTTCAATAACACAAGTGGCTTATCTTTACTTATCACTAACGATTACAACAATTGTTGATTCCTATATATAGGTAGATAGATATATAGATAGATAGATATATATAGATAGATAGATATACACACGACTAATTAATATATATAGATATATATACATAGATATACACGTAAAACTCAAAGTTACCCCGACATAATATTATTTAACAAATAATTATTAATTTTTTAACTCAAATAAACATTAAACTAGTATTATTATAGCTCAATAATAATTTTTAAAAAATAAAAAATTTATCATTCCCGACCGGCGTTCGGTCGGGAGTAATATTCATATGATTCTCGACCACCCTGCGGTCGGGAATAATATTCATCGGTGTGTTTCTGGGCAAAATAATTGTCCCGACCGCAGGCCGGTCGGAACCGTTAAAAGTTTTGGCGGGGCCGCCAACAATTTAAATTTTTCAACAAAACAAAATCCAATCTCATCCGTTCATTAACCAAAACAATCCAACGACTCAAACCATGATCCGCGCCACTCACATCCCACCAATCAAAACCAATCCCACAAAACTTATAAATAAACCATACCCCATTGCCATCACTCCACACAATTTTTTCACTAAACACTTTTTCATTTATTTGTTGAAACACCTATCTTTCTTTTTCTCCAAACACTTTTTATCTTTTATTTCTTCAAACACTTTTCTTTCTTTTTCTTCAAACACTTTTTTCTTTCTTTTCCTTCAAACACCTTTCTTTCTTTTTTTCTTCAAACACTTTTCTTTCCTTTCTTTCTTTTTCTTCATAAACTTTTATTTCATTTATTAAAACACTTTTATTTCATTTTCTTCAAACACTTTTATTTCATTTCTTCAAACACTTTTATTTCATTTTTCTTTCAAACACTTTTATTTCATTTTTCTTTCAAACAATTTTATTCTATTTTTCTTTGAAACAATATATATAATAAAGAAACATTAAATTATATTGAGCATATAGATTGGGCTACATATAAAATATAATATTCCGGTAATTTTTACCGGAATATTATTTTTTTTATTTCTATGAATATTACTCCCGACCGCACACCGGTCGGGAGAGTATGAATATTACTCCCGACCGCACACCGGTCGAGAAAGTATGAATATTACTCCCGACCGCACACCGGTCGGGAGAGTATGAATATTACTCCCGACCGCAAACCGGTCGAGAAAGTATGAATATTACTTCCGACCACAAAGTGGTCGGGAATCTTTGAATATTATTTTTGACCAATCGGCGGTCGATATTTCTTGTAGTTCCCGACCACGTGTTGGCCGGGAAATGCAAATTATTTAAAATATATACGGGATGGTTTCTCGACCAAATTGCAGTCGGGAATAATCTCCCGACCGCGTGGCGGACGGGTATTATCCCGACCAAACTGCGGTCGGGAATTGTTTCTCGACCAAATTGCGGTCGGGAATGTTATGACCAGACTCCGGTCGATATTTTGTGGTCGGGAAAAGTATTGCCGACCTATTGCGGTCGGGAATGTATTTCCGACCAGACTTTATCCGACCGCAGCTTCGCGACCGCCCTGCGGTCGGGAATGGGCTTTTCCCGACCGCAGGAGGGCTTTTCCCGACCCGAGCTGCGGTCGGGAAAAGCCCCGTTTTCTTGTAGTGAAAAGTCGTTATAGTTCAGGTGGTTTGGTGCTTTTATCCCTAATTTATATATGTCTAACTGAAAAGACCTTCATGAGTTTGAATATAATATTTTTTAGAATATAAAGATTGAATTATGGTTTTGTAAATGTAATTTTGCTGTAATATAAGGAGATTAATGAAACTATAAAGAAACATCAATAAAAAATATATGCTATTTTTTTAAGGTTACACTGAACCCATTAAGCTATAAATTTCACGGGATAACACATGTATTGTAATTTCCTTTTGCTAATTAGGAAACACAATGAAAACCGATTTCTAATAATAATTGTTAATATGAAAAACATGGGAAAGGCAGCTCAGATCAACCATTAATTTGACATAATATTTTTGCAAAATAAATGAAGGTCATTATTCATTATTTCGATGTTGCCCCTGCTGCCGTTGTTGGACATGCTGCAACCAGTGGTGCCGCAACCCACTCTTGGCTATGCCTATCCCTATTAATTTAACTTCTCATCACATCTCTTGTTACTCCCAACACGGAGCATGCCCATGTGATTCCTTCTTGCTGCAGGGGCTGGTACATGTTCATGTTTGATGGATTGACGATCATTGTGGGTTTGTTGTGGTTGTGAGTCTAGGTGTGGGAGTGGAGACGGAGTGTTCTCCCTCTCATTCTTCTGGGAGAGATCACTGTTTTGAGGAATAAGCTCCTCTTCCCTCATATGAAAATGCATATGGCATTTGCATAATGCACAGATCATGGCGTCAGGAGTGCCGCTAGGTCCATTGGCCATGAATTGACCACAACCGTCAAAGATGTACTTTTCGGATCTTGTACCAAAGTTGCGACGGCATTCCTTGTATACAACAATTGTTGCACGCTGATTGTTGTTGGTCGCCATGGCAAAAGTTCGGAAAGATGGTAAAAGATATACAATCTGCAATGGAAGTAGATTTATTCTTGTTTGAGCAGACTGTGGTTGTGGCTTGTTGGTTAAATAGGTGGACTGGAAGAAACAGGAGTAATTAGTTTGTTTAATTAACTCACTCCAAAGCTGCCAACCGGAAAGGTTTAAATAATTTGGTAAGTAATACCATTTCAAACCTAGCTTTTTTCCATAAATGCTTTCACTCTTTCACTGACAGAACTGCAATGTGTATCTATAAGTTATAATTCTGCTTTTTTTTTAAAACAATATAATACTAGAGTTGTATGACCATTGAAAACTAGTCACGATTTATATCATTCTTATCCTGGTCGTTTTTGGATTTAATATGTTTGGATTTTGTTAGAAGTAAATTTTGACAGATTTGAAATGAATATATACATATTTTATCTACATACGTTTAAAAATTAGAAATTTTACTTGATTTTACTCGTTAAGTTTTCATATTGTATACAATAGTTTTGATATTATTGCATTGTCGCTCTAGTTACCTTCGTTTGTAAGAAAATGACTAAATTGTATATTACCCGAATTTTCTATTTGAGATTTCAAACATAAAATTTAGTCGTTGTATCTGATAACAGAATTGTAATTGCATAAGACTAGAATTGAAATGAGTTACAGAGCATTGCGAATATAAATACAAGAGAGGAAAGAAAATGGAAAGCAATTCTGTTACAACAGGATTGCTAGCTGGCAGCTGGACCTCAAAATTGTACTAACTAACTAGAAAGAAATAATTACATATGTGACCCCTATATTTTTAAATCTAGAGCAATTGCAACTTGGAAATCCAGTGAACAAAAGCAGCAGGTGGCAATGTCTTCTCAGCAATCTGATCATATGCTAGACAATGCAGGGGAAGGTGGAACCCTTATTTGAATTGATCCCTCATCAAATGACAGTCAATATCCACGTGCTTCGTGCATTCATGGAGAATGGGATTGTGTGTAATATGCACGACGGACTTGTTGTTATAGTACAATGGAATAGGCAGAGAAAATTGCACTTGAAATTCCTTAAGGTTCCAAGAAAACCATTGGATTTCACATGTTTTGTTTGCCATACTCCTATACTCAGCTTTAGTGGAGGACCTTGAAACTTTAGCATGCTTCTTGGTCTTCAAACTAAACACAGAGTCACCAAGATAAATGCAAAACCTAGTAAGACGTCTTCTAGACTCAGGGCATAAGGCCTAGCTAGCATCACTGAAAGCTCTAAGTTTGAGAAGTGCAGAATTGGAGTAGAATAACCCCAGTGATGGTGTGTATTTTAAGTAGTGCAACACATGTAGTGTAGCATCCCAATGGTTCTTTAGTAGAAGCATGCATAAATTGGCCTAACTGAGATTAGTCTGGTTGAAAGAGTAAAGTACCAGTTCATGTGAGTTTTAGCCAAGTAGGATATGGAGTTGAAGAAGGTTTGGCCCCTAGAAGACCATTATCATCAAGAATATCCAACACATATTTGCATTGGTTGATGTAACGACCTGATGATGATCTGAATAGATCAAGATCAAGGAAATATTTTTCCTCCCCTAGTATTTCGTACTGAAAGATTGGTGACGGTAAGACTTCACCTCAGTAATGAGCTTAAGGGAAGGCCCTGCAATGAAGACATCATCAACATAGATTAGCAAAGCAATAAAGGTTCTTCAATTGCCTTTAATGAGTAGATAGTTATCGAACTTGCGCGGAACAAAACCAAACTTAATCAGACTATTGCTGAGTTCAAGGTTCCATTGTCTAGAGGCCTGCTTAAGACAATACAAAGACTTGTTCAGTTTGCAAACAAGAACTGGATCACCTTTATCATAACTTTCATGTGGCTTGAGGTATATATCCTCAACAACAGCCCATGCAATAAAGCATTGTTTGTATCAAGTTGGTGCAGATTACACTTGTAGTGAGTGACAATAGCCAAAAAGAGTCTAAAAGTTACTAGCTTAACAACTGGAGAGAAGCTATTAGTATAGTCAATACCAAAAACTTGATTGTAACCCTTTGCAACCAATCTAACATCGTGGCTTTCAATGGTGTCATGTGGATTAAGTTTCAAGTTGAACACCCACTTAGAGCCAATTGGGTTTTTACTAGGAGGCAGTGGTATTAATGCCAGGTGTTGTTCTCTTAAAGAGTAGTGATTTCTTATTCATAGCCTGAAGTGGCTGCCTATTTGTGTGTTTGAGGTTCTCTAACCCTGGTGATATTTTCTAGAAGGCTAAGATGTGCAAGATGTATAACAGGGTTTTTGTTGTAGGGAAAGTATGAGGAGAGTACCTGGTACCAAGAAGTTTGACATGGGATTCATAGCCAAGAGGATCTTGAGCATAGTTGAGAATGTTGTCGCTGAGGTGTGCAGATTTAGAGGTCGTTCTCATGCTCCTCCTAGTAGCATGGGTAACTTGTAACTCAACAGCATGATCATTAAGTGCAAGATCTTGAAAATGATGATAAGTTTAGTGGTAGTTTGGACATAATTAGCTTCATTTGGCACATAGTTGTCATTGTGTATGTGAGAATCATCAGTAGGTGATGTGGTTGTAGGATTGTCAGGCGGATCAGGCAAGTGTTGCTCGAACTCAGTAGGTAACCTGGTCAAGGGGGGATCAGTATTCCCATCTAAAAAGTCATGTACCAGACGCAAAAGAGTGACATGATCATTATAATTGTAGGCCACTAAAAAGTCACGTACCACAGACAAATGAGTGACATGATCATTATAATTGTTGGCAAGAAGGGAAAACTGTCTTTATGAAAATTGACATCCCTAGCAACCATGACCTTTTTTTCTGAAAATTTGTAAATTCTGAATGTTTTATGTCTTGTAATGAATCCCAGAAAGCAACATTGAAAGCCTTGGGTGTTAGCTTGTCTTTCTAAGGTTTGGTCTTAGTTATGTAGAATCAGCAACTAAAGGTTTTCGAGTTCGACAGGTCAGAACATTTTCCATGAAGTAGTTCATAAGGAGTACACCAATTTTGCACCTAAGTATGTGTCATTTTCTCCAAGTGTGTTGTCATGAGTAAGGCATAACCTCAATATGTGAGAGGCATGTTGGTCTGGAATAGCAAGGAACTAGTACATGCAAAAGATGCATGTGTTTCCTCTCCGCAACCCCATTCTATTGTGGGGACTATAAGGTGGATTTCTGATGTATAATGTCGTGAGCAGAGAACAACTTTTGACACTCACTGTTTATAATTTTTTTGTCATTATCACATCTAAAAGCTTAGACTATAGTAGAGAATTGAGTTTGTAGATAAGTAATGAAGTGTTTTATCAGATCATGTACTTGTGCCTTGTTAGATAACAAGTATGTCCAGGTAGAACTAGTGTGATCATCCACTATAGTTAGGACATAATTAACATTGTTAGCAGTAGCTATCTTGGAAGGACCCCATCGGTCAATGTGTAGCAAGTGAAACGGTGCAATAGTGTGAATGTTACTGAGACTAAAATTAATTCTATGTTGTTTAGCTTGGTGACAAATATGGTATGTGTTCAAGAACTCATAAACTTTATTGGCAACATCGGCATTAGGAGAACTAGCAATACGCATCAACTGAGCAATAGTGTTATTAGAGTATAAAAGACGGTGATAAACCAGTATGAGTAGGTGTAAAAATGTAAAGGTTGCCAATAATATGTCCTTCATCGATGAATCTCTTAGTCTGAAGGTCTTGCAACACACATTTTATGGGTGAGAAAATACATTTCAGTCTAGCATCCATTGATCCTTTGAAAACGGAAATGAGATTGAATTGGAATTCATGCACATATAAAGCATTCTTGAGATGTATGTTTGCGGTTAAGACCACAAGCCCACTTGTGTGACAAATTTTGCCCTACCATCTGGTAAATAAACAGGAGATGGTATATTTAGAGTCCTCAATTCAGTGAATAGGCTATAATCAACCACCATGCGATGAGAGGCTCTCCAGTCTAAAACCCATGTACCAAAATTCATTGAGTGTAGAGAGTTTGTAACAAAAAAATCTCCATACTGGGCATAGTTGATAGTGCCTGCCTCAGCGTGGAGCATTCTCTAGATGTACTTATTTGCCATCAATGTATTCATCATTTGCAGAAACTCTTGAGGAAAGTCACCATCAAAACCAGAGGAACTAGAACCAGGAGACTGATACACATGAGCATGTGTGGAGTCTAATGAGTTAGCAAATGCCTTGCCACCATCTATCATGTCTTATTTTTTAACTCCTTATACTAGTCAAGTACTCCTACCAGCTTAAACATGTGTCTCTCAAGTGACTTTTGCCTTTGCAATAGTCACAGCCTTTGCTAGAGTTCTTTTTCTTAAAATCCTTAGAGAATAAGGTTTGTGAAGGTGCCTTATATGCCAATTTGTTAGCCACCACGGCTGCATTGTCAATAGGTTCATCAATTTATGTGTACATTCTTATGCTTCTCAATTCTAAGTACAATGGCATACGCCTTCTCAACACGGGGGTAAAGGATCAAGGCTAAGAAAACCTTAGCAAATGCCTTGCCACTGGCTATCATTTCTTCTCCTTTACCTCATTATACCAGTTAGGTACTCCTACCATCTTAAAACATTCGTCTCTCAAGTGACCTTTGCCTTTGCAATAGTCACAGACTTTGCCAAAGTTCCTTTTCTGAATACCATTAGAGAATGAGGTTTGTGAAGGTTCCTTATGTGTCAAATTGTTATCCATCATGGCTGCATTGTCAATAAGTTCAACAATTTAAATATGTACTTCCTTCTGCTTCTCAATTTTTAGCACCATGACATAAGCCTTCTCAACACGAGGGTAAAGGATCAAGGCTAAGAATCTGACCTCTCACTATGTCATAACTATTCATTTATCCCCATCAAAAATTGCATCAGGTTATCCATAGATTGAATTCTAAAGAATGACGAGCCAATTCACAAGTACATAGATTAGATGCCTCACAATGCAATAACATGTATACGACACTTCGATTCATCCCACAGGCATTTCAACATATTTTAATAGGTAGAAAAAAAGAAGAGACTTGAGAGATGGAAGCTACTTTGCATTGCGGCTGATACGAATACGGTCTATAGTTCAATCTAAAGTGTGATTCCAGTTGCTTCCAAATTGTAAATGTGGATTTATTGAACATGAATGCATTCGCTCAATTCTTTCAAAATAGATCGAAGAACCCACGATCGCACCATACAATTGACGCAGATCCGTTCCTCTAGACCTGGATGATCCTCAGCTAGTCGTTTTATCGTACAGGTGATATATCCGATCTTCCTCTTAGCTCCGAGCAAGATCTTTATCGATCTACTCAAGAAGAGATAGTTAGCAATACCAGTTAATGGCATTGACCTCATGTTTGGATTGTCAAATCCCTGCAAAAGTAGATATCGAACTGCCATTAATGGCAGAAGTGAATCGAAAAAGAAAGCAACAAACGATTGCAACAAATCGCAGCAGAGAGCATAAATTACACAAAAACGAAGAGAAAAGTGGTTGATCGATCGATTATCCAGAAGAGAGAGATTTGGCGGATGATACCATGATAAAAAAAAATTGTAATTTCCTAAAATCGAAATTGAAACATGTTACACCGAGTTGCAAATATAAATACAATAGTGGAAAGGAAATGGCGTGCAGTTCTGTTACAACACAATTACCAGATAGACCTGCAACTGTACTAACTAACCACAAAGAAATAATTTCATATTTGAACCATGTACATTTAAATCTAGAGCATTTGAGTCCTGATGACAGAAATGATAATTCTAAAGTATCCTTTCTTTTCTACTTAGGCAACACCTCCGCTGAATTCATTTATTGTAAAATAGGGGAGTTGAACCTTGGTTATTGAAATTCTCATTACTTGGATTTTACAAAAAGAACGCTTGTTAGCTTTAGTTTATCTTTAAAACACATCTTCGACATGTGAAACTCATACCAAAAGGAAATAACTTCATCCAATCTCATAAAAATGAAATAGATGTTGGGTAATTGCTATAAATAGTCATTAAACCAGTATAATGGAAGACCTTTCTGCTTCCTTGATAAAAGCCTCTAATGAATTTGTTTCTTATGAAATAAGTTACTCATAATTGTATGTTATGGCTACTTTTAGCCAAACTATTTCTCAAAGCTGATTTTATATTGTAACCACTTTTCCAGATTGGTCCTTTCAAGTGCAAATTGCCGTTTTTAGTCCTCTAAAGTAACGAAGTTTCAAATTTGGTCCTCCAGCGAGGAATATTAAAATTGGCATGTGTGATGCATGTGACTTCTTCTTTTTTGCATTTTTCATCAAATACTTTATATAACTACTCTCAGTCCCCATTATTTTTAAAATAACCATATTTTCCTGCAATTTGAGCTTATTATTTTTTTTCTTTTTGTTCCAAATGTTTAATATAATTACATTCAAGCCCAGTTTCTTTTAATAAAGTGTAAGTATTTTTTATATTTAAGAATAAATATTTTTATTTTATCTTAAACTATTTATATTTTTTATCCCATCACTATCACCACGTTAGTATCATCACTACTGTTCATCATCACCTTCAACATTTCATTTAGTTAGTGAAATGAAATCTAAAAAAATTAAACAAAAATTGCACAACTTTTACTTTTAATATTTTATAGAAGTAAATGTAATTTTAAAAGCAATTATAAAAAGAAAATGAACAGGTAACTAGAAACACACATACTCACATACAAGATCGATCAATCACATTCACAAATACACTATAACATACACACACGGAGACCTGCATCGGCAATCTATTAAACGACGCCAGAGAAAAAAATTCGGCTGCCACCAATATAATGATGATGCGCCACCTTCCTCTGCCGTCCCAAATCTTGAATCAAAGTCGAAGAAGAAAATGGCTGCTTGGACCGACGAAGAATTCCCAATACCCTCTTGATATTAATTAGGATCTTCTGATCCGACTCATTTGGTGGTGGTGGTGGAGGAGTGGTCCGTGATGGCTTTGTATGTGGGGGTGGTGGTGGTGGGCGGAGGCGTTGGAGATGAAAATGGTTTCGGAAGATGAAAATATTAGCTAATTAGAAAACTAATTAGCTGGAAATAAAAATGATTTTGTTCGTTTTTCTTTTAACAACAAGAATGCCTTTAGGATATATTTATAACTTAGAAGTAATGCAATTAGGGGATGTTTATAACTTAGAAATAATGTTTTTAGAGAATATTTACTAAATGTTAAATTGTTAGTTAAATGCATGTTAAATTGTTAGTTTAAATAATTTAATGTATTATTATTTAGTTTAGCTTATTTATTGTTATTTTGTAAATTTAAATGCATGTTAAATTGTTAGTTTAGTTAATTTAATGTAACTTTATAAGTTAGAAATAATGCCTTTATAGAATCTTTATAACTTAGAACAAATAATCTTAGGGGATCTTAAACATAGTACAAATGATCTTTAGGAAATTTTTGTAAGTTAGTAACGACTGAATTTTAGGGAGTATTTCTCAATCATCTAACTTAGATAATTATTCGTAGTTTTCTAGCATATATTCGACATGTCAGGCAGTCGTCGCCGTCGGACTGGCATTGGTTCACAACGTTGGAGTGCTTCTGATGTTCCCGATGTTCCCCCTGCTGCTAACGGCCGAGGTAGTCTTGGACCTCGTGTAGTTATCACACATGGCGGTCGTAGTCGCGACGTCGCGACCCCCAATGCATCTACATCGTTGACGCCTTCACTACAACGTTTCCTTTCTTTTGATGTCGCTACCTCGGCCGATGTCACGCCCATTGCGTCAGAATCTAGGACTAGAGCACCATCTTCCGCGGGTTCGACCGGAGCTGGCCCGAGCCGAAGGCCGACATAGTCTCCAGTATCAGGAGTATTCACTACCACGCAGCAGCGCCCAGCTAGGGGCACATCCAAAGGTGCACAGGCACCCACTGACAAGACTTAGAGGAAGATCATTAGATTGACATGTTTGAGTCCCGCACTAGCAACGAGGTTACGACGATGATCGCGGAGTTGATTAGCCAGTTCATGAAAGAATTCTGGCCTAGCTACTTAGCGATGCTCATGGAAGTGCGAGGCGACATGTTTATGAAATTTTCGGTGAGGAATTATTTCACAAATATATCATATTATATAATTTAATGTATCAATAAATCAAATGACGTAATAAGAATAATCTTAAAACTTTATTAATTTGAAGCATATATATGGGATCCGTGCGAGATAGAAATACGAAGTACAAGCGGCCTACGAAGCGAAGGCGAAGTCTTGTTATAAGAATTTGATGTACAACATAAAGAGATAATACTTTGAGAGGGTTGAGGATCCGAAATATGCTTGGCTGCACGACACGTTGGAGGCGGAGGCGATTAAGCATTGGGCCATAGAGGATCATATAGAGGTGTCGCGGCAGTCTAAGAAAAACAGGAGAGGAGGCGAGGAGCCAAAGGAGGGGACGAAGGCACCTCCCACTTTTTATGGCCGATCCATCGACGAGATCAGACGTTGACTGGTATGATTTATTAAAATTAACAATATGGGTGTAATTAAGTAATCTTAATATATGTGTAATTATGTTTGACGTACTCTTTCTTGAAATGTGTAGGCTGAGGCCCACACTCAGCGAAAGGACCATATTCGATATGATAAAGCCTACAGACATGGCCGCACACAGAGGTTGAAGGGGACGGGCAATAACACATGAGTGCCAGCAAAGCGCCAGTGGACCAATCTTGCGGCGAAGGAAATCTACGTAAGTTATTTCAACCTCGTACTCCTTTAATTTTTCCTCAACTAGCTTTAAATTCCTTATTCTAATCTAAATATTGATTCTTTCAAATATTAATGCAGAACAAGTACATGACTCTATTGGGGGAGAGATATTCGTTACCAGCTCGGCTCCCGGTGTTCGATCCCGACTGTTGGACCGGGGCATTTGGTCCTGTGAAGAAGGGGAAGGTAAAGGGCTTACCGAGGGATTCACGCCTGGAGGCATAAGCCATTCAATATAGGAAACAAGAAGTTATGCACGAGCGAGCATCCAGGAATTGCAAACGCAGAATGAGCAAACTATTTTGCGCGCAGATCGAAAGATGACTGATATGCATGCCACTATGGACCTCTAGAGAGTCATGTTTAAAGAGAAGATGGGATGGGAACTTCCATCCGTTCCAGATTCGGTGCTCTTGGGGAATGCACGTAGTATGGGAGTTGGGCATATGATTACACCAATTACTAGGCCGCTGCGTTGAACACCAGGTCCATTTGCTCCCAGTTCTTCCAGTATGCCTGCGTATATCGAGGAGTACGCTGATGCAGACTTCGATGAGGAGGAGATACCCGCTGACGATTGTGTAGATTTCGGTGTTGAGGATGATGGTGAGGATGATGGTAATGATGATGGTGAGGATGATGGTGAGGATGAGATCGCTACTGTAGGTGGGGACGTTTATTGTTCGGACGATTATTTGTATTTTTATTTTTATTGGAATATTGGACTGTTAAATTTTCATTATTGTAATGTTGTAATGTTATTGTAATTTATCTTCGACAATCTCAAACTCACATGCCCGCCCCAATTGTATATCCATATCAAACGCGTGAAAGTCTACGAACATATTAATCTCTACAGATTCGTTCTCTTGGAACACTTCTGTTGGCATCCCTGTTTCTGTTTCGCCCAAATCACTTAGTGACGACATGTCAATCACGTGCCTAGCCGGTATAGTAGATACAACTATCCATGCCTTTTGACTCGGTCGACCATTCGTAAGTTCTGGATACGGGGCGTAGTACAACTGAAGGGCCTGATTTGCAAAAGTAAAAGGTTCGTTGGTTGTGAGAGAACATCGTGGGTTAATATCAACCACTTTGTACGTCTCGTGAACACGAGTCCCTCGAGCTCTAATATCATACCACCTACACTTGAATAATACAATGTATAGCGGTCTTCTACCTCCCCAATATTCCACTTCTATGATTTGGTTCAATGTCCCGTAGAAGTTGGTGGCGTCGGATCCTCCCATGCCCCCTTCACATAAACCCCGCTAAAATCACTCTTCTTAGGGCGCAAACGCATATTTGTGTGAAATCGAAACCCATTCACAATGTACCCTTCATAGTACACGCTGAGTTGAATGGACATGCGAGCAACGGCTTAACACGATCGTATGTCATGTACTTGCCACTCGAGTAGGTCTGCCTGAACCATGCCACGTACTCTATGTTTCTCTTCTTTTGCACCTCCATGGCACTGAGTCCACCACACTCCTCCTCCATAAACAACCTGCGAAAGTAAGGGAAAGGGTATTTATAGTTGAAAATCTGACAGCTCATGACCGCCTGGCGGTCGCGAATGCCATCTACCCGTTGGCATACGTGACCGTCGGGCGGTCACGAAGTCAACTAGCCGTTGGGTTTCATGACCGCCCGACGGTCACTGAAGAGGGTCTTTTGTAACCGTTGGGCAGTCGTGAAATATTTAGTGACCGCCAGGCAGTCACGAAAGACGGTCACTAATAGTATTCATATAAATTTTTTGGAATTAATGAAACGATTTTGATGTATTTATACTTTTTAACAACAAATCTCATTATTACATGTGAATTGAAGTAATGAATTAGTACAACATTACTAATTAACTTATCAAAATAATAGATTAGATGTGATTAGGCAAGATATGAACGAATAACCTAATTTATGTTCTACAACTAATAATCATATATACCAAGTTTTTCAGTTGTTATATGCGATTTTGTAATAAAACCATATAATTTACTCAGTAATGACTATTTTATCAATTTAATAATCAACGCACCTTAAATAAACAAACGAAAATAAAAAAACGTTAAATGAAGGTTATTCTTGACCGCCCAGCGGTCACGAATAAGGGTCTTTTGTGACCGCTGGGCGGTCACTAAACAGGTTCGTGACCGCTAGGCGGCAGCGGAATCTTTTGTGATCGCCCAACGGTCACGAAAGAGGGGTCTTTCGTGACTGTCTGGCGGTCACTAATAATATTCATGAAAAAAAATTAATTTTATGGACTGATCTTGATGTGTTTATGATTTTTAACAATAAATTTCATTACTACATGTGAATTAAAGTACTAAGTTAGTACAACATTAGTAATTAACATACTAAAATAGTAGATTAGATGTGATTAGGCGAGTTAGGAACGAATAATCTATTTTATTTTCTACAACTAATCATCATATATACCAAGTTGTTTTAGATGTTATATGCGATTTTGTGATAAAATCTTATAATTTACTTAGTAGTAACTATTTTATCAATTTAACAAACAACGCACCTTAAATAAAAAAACAAAAATAAAAAATGTTGAATGAATAAGGGTCTTTCATGACCGCTTGGTGGTCACGAAGAATATGGGGCGACCGCCTGGTGGTCACAAATGACCCATCGTGACCGACAGACGGTCGCGGATGATATCGTGACCGCTGGGCGGTCCCAAAATTTAATAATTTTGAAAATACAAATATTTCGTGACCGCCGCGAAAGACCTTAGAATTTGGCGGGATCAGGGGGAAATTCAAACTTTCCAAAAATTCCAAATCTTCACCCAAATTCTATATATACCCACCATTTCATACACTAATTTTTACTACACTAAAATTATACTCTCTAAAAAACCTAATACTTTCTCCTCATTTCTTCATTTCCCAAATCCAAAACCTAAACACCAACATTTTTTCTTCTTCTCTTTCCTATCCTTATATCCCCAAAACCAAAATACCAACTATCTTATTCTCTTTTCTTTCTTTTCTTCTAAGCCAATATAAAAACCAAAAGTTTTATTTTCTCTTAAATGATGTTTTATATCAAAAAATCAACCAACCATACATTCTATTCGCAAAAAAAAAATATTTCGATAAATTATGAGATTTTTTTTTTATTTCGTTCAGTGGTATTCGTGATCGCTGGGCGGTCATGGATGGTTTGAATATTGTTCGTGACCGCCCAGCGGTCACGGAGTATTTTAATGTTATCCGTGACCGTCGAGCGGTCGCGGATGACCCTCGGCGACCGCCAAAGGGTCATTCGCGACCGCCCTGGCGGTCGCGAATGACCTCATTTTTTTGTAGTGGCATGCGATAACATAATAATCGACTGCCCCTAGGTGCCTCCCCAGTAGAATACCTCAATTATTTCCTTGATGATGCCATAGTAGTTCATCTCAGACGCTCCTTCTAAGCCCCCCTTCACATACACGCCGCTGCAGTTAGTTTTTTGGCCACCACTATGTAAATCCGTATGGAACTTGAAGCCATTCACTTTGTAGCCTCCGTACACATTTACCATTGCCACTGGACCATTGACTAAAGCATTGAGGCGTGGGTCGACTTCATAATGTCCTGACTTGACTGTTTGTTTGAACCACTGTACAAACTCAGTATTCTGTTTGCGCTGTGTCTGTTCTGCACTAAGGTTCTGACAGCACGTGTCTTCAAACAACATGTCCACCAACAGAGAAAGAAACATTACATAAGTAATGAGAATTTAATTAAAGAAATATTAACAAATGTAAGAAACTATACGTAATTTAAAGTTCTCACTTGACCCAGCCGTCAACATCCGGGCAGTTTAAGAGCGTATACAACTCCACAAGTTTAAATTCATCATGTATCAATAAGTAGAGGTTCTCCTTTCTTGTGGAAAATTGATAGTTATCTTGAGAAATCACCATAAACTCTAGCTTCATTCCTATTCAGTCGATTGTATCGTGTTTCTACATTTTTTCCAAAATAGTGAGAACACATATTGGTGATTTCCAACATTATAAAGGCATTTGCAATTGAACCCTCAACACGAGCTTTGTTCTTTACCAATTTATTCAATACGAACATACACCTACACAAATAAAATAAAATTAACGATGAATCACTAACCAAATTAATGTATATCTCAAACATCTAATTTATACAT
This sequence comes from Linaria vulgaris, assembly GCA_948329865.1. Lineage (NCBI taxonomy): Eukaryota > Viridiplantae > Streptophyta > Magnoliopsida > Lamiales > Plantaginaceae > Linaria > Linaria vulgaris. The sequence goes on along the minus strand of OX415249.1, from coordinate 51,442,080 downwards.
TGTATATAATAAATTTTTACCTCTCAAAAGGGTACATCCAACGATATTGGACTGGGCCACCAACCTTGGCTTCATATGGGAGGTGTATCACCAAGTGCTCCATAGAATCAAAAATCCAGGTGGAAAGATCTTCTCGAACTTGCACATTGTTACCACGATAGATTTCTGTAGTGATTCCATGTCTGTCCTCCGAATCTCGGTTCAACACAGGGAGTGGAATAAGATGCTTATCTCTATAAGTGGGCCCCATATTGGACCAGGAATAAAATCCTGAAACGCAATAGGTATCAACCTTTGCATAAAGACGTGACAATCATGACTCTTCATTCTCGTTAGCTTCAACTGCTGCATATGTACACAATTAGATATGTTGGACCCGTACCCATCCGGAAAATCCAACTAAGCTAACCACTCCAACACCTTTGTCTTTTGTTCCTTACTAAGACAATACTTGGCCTTCGGTTTATATACCCTGGTTCCCTCACCAGGGATCAAAAATAACTCACTCCTATACGTTTCCAACTCCAAGTCTCTCCTTGCATTAAAGTTGTCTTTAGTTTTGTCGGAATCGTCCATCACTGTGTTCTTGATATTCTCAAAGAAATTTTTCTCACAGTGCATCACGTCCAAGTTATGTCAGATTAGATTCGTGGACCAATAAGGTAACTCCCAAAAGATACTCCTACGACACTAATTATGTGTTCGGCCAAATACTGGAATCTTATGCGTTTTTTCTCCAAAAGGCACCTCTGGCAAATCAGCAACAATAGCTGCCATGTCTTCTCCTGACTTTCTATATGCAGGCTCATCTGTTTCATCTCTATTCTTTCTGAAATCTCTTTTACTATAGCGGTATTCGTGGTTTTCAGGCAGAAAATGACGGTGGCAATCAAAGAACGTTTGTTTTTTCCCATGTGTCAACGTAAATGTCTTTATGTTCTCCATGCAATAAGTACAAGACAATCTCCCATGTGTGCTCCACTGAGACAACATCATGTAAGCTGGAAAATCGCTAATAGTCCACATCACAACTGCATGCATTTGGAAATTCTGCTGACGAAAGTTGTCGTACGTTGGTATTCCCACCTCCCACAATGCTTTCAACTCATCTATTAGTGGTCTTAAAAATACATCAATGTTTTTTTCCAGGGCCTTCAGGACCCGATATGATCAAACTCAAGAAGATATACTCTTGCCGCATGCACAGATCCGGAGGAAGGTTATACGGAGTTACAAATACAGGCCAACTCGAGTATTGAGACGAAGACATTCCAAAAGGAGTGAATCCGTCAGTGCAAAGACCTAAACGAACGTTACGTGGCTCCGATGCAAATTGAGTGTGAGTCCTATCAAAATGTTTCCACGCTTCTCCTGATACTGGATGAATCATTGTGTCATTGGACTCCCTACACTTCAAATGCCACGGCATGTACTCTGAGATGGAGCGTATCATGAAGAGCCTTTGTTGGCCGGGACCCAAAGGAAAGTACCATAATTTCTTTTTCGAAACTAGTTGATTTCTATCGGGCTTGTATCTATCCTTCCCGCAAATAATACACTTTGTGTATTCAGCACTCTTGTACTCTCCATAGAACAAGATTCCTCATCGAACCTACGTTAACATCCCCAACTCCATAGTCGTCATTTCCTACGTTTTGACTTGACGACTCTCCTACAAAATTCGCCGTACTTGTAGTGTAATTCTCACCGTGAGCTACCCATACATGGTATTGCTCTACAAATCCCCACCTACAAAGGTGAACGACCACTTCTTCTTTGGGCAAGAACTTTCTATTGTCGCATTTTATACATGGACACCTAGGATTATTATAACGGCCTAACAAACTTATTTGATCTAAAATGAACTTTACAAATTGTTGAACCCCATGAACAATTCTTTAAGTCAAATGGCCGTTTTCAATTAAGCGATCGTACATCCAACTTCTATCTCCATGTGAATATATTACTTATCTAGCCAATTAATAAATGTACATATATTAATTAATACAGTTCATACAACTTAGACTAAAAACAGTATTAGTGTAAGTACTTAATTACCTCTTGAAATAATGGCCTTTGATATTTAGTACGTAACAATATTGCATCACCAATAATCACCGATAAACAAAATCTAGCGATCCAAGGTTATTTGAATATGTGCATCCATTTAATTTGCAAAAGAAATTGAAAAATGGTTAGCAAAAAAATATTAACAAACTATTATTCGAAAATATAAACGAAAACAAATACAATAGAACAATTTAATGTACATTTGAAGAGAAAAGATGGATTGTGTTGTGTTTCGAACAATGCCAAAATTCATAGTATTTATAGAGAATCAGATTTTATTGGCTACAGAAGTTTCCGTAGCCAATAACTATTGGCTACGGATACTGCCGTAGCCAATATATTGGCTACGGAAGTTTTCGTAGCCAATAGTAATAGTTATTGGCTACGGGAGTTTTCCGTAGCCAATAGATTTTATTTAAAAATTAAATAAATAGTTACAAATTAAACATTGGCTACGAAATATTCCGTAGCCAATAAATATTGGCTACGGATTGTTCGGTAGCCAAAAATACTATCATATTCTATAAATACCCCAACCATTACAATCATATATTCATTCTCATCATCCACTTCTTTCTCTCACAACTCCTCCTTAGTAAATTCCTCAATTCTAATTTAAAGTAATGATTATTTCAAGCATAGAATTATAATAATAATCTAATAATTTGTTTAGTAATTACTTCTACAACTAAAAAAGATCATAACGAAGATTTTTTGTCAATTGAAATAAAATAAATTTATTTAATTAATAGAAATAAAATACATTAATTTAATTAATAGAAAAAAAAATACATTAATTTATTTAATTGAAATAAAAATCATTTATTTAGTTTGGATATGATTGTAATTGTTTTTTAATTAAAGAATTCGAAATTTGGAATTTCTTTTTTATAATTTTAACTATTATTGGCAACGGATTTAATTCGTTGCCAATAGCTGACGGCCACATTTAAAAAATAAAAGATATTTGGCTATTGGCTACGAAAATATTCCGTAGCCAATAGTTATTGGCTACGGAAAGGTTCGTAGCCAATAATTATTGGCAACGGAAATAATCCGTTTCCAATGGCTATTGGCTGCGGATTATTTATGTTGCCAATGGCTATTGGCAACAGAAACATCCGTAGCCAATGACAGAGGGTATTTTGGTCTTTCATCATTGGAAACGACCATCCGTAGCCAAAAGTCATTAGCAACCACTACAAGAAAAAAGGGTCATTCGCGATCGCCCGGGCGGTCGCGAATGACCCTTTTCCGGTCGCGGATGGTCATCCGCGACCAGCGGTCGCGGATGACCGGTCGCAGAAGACCTCGGTCGTGGAGGTCATCCGTGACCGTTGGGCGGTCACGGCAGTCATTCGCGACCGCCCAACGGTCACGGCAGTCATCCGCGACCGCCCAGCGGTCGCGGGCAACACCGCGACCGCCCAGCGGTCGCGGGCAACACCGCGACCGTCTGGCGGTCACAGATGACCCCTGGGTCATCCGCGACAACCCAGCAGTCGCGGGCAACACCGCGACCGCCCGGCCATCCGTAGCAAAACACCGCGGCCATCCGTAGCAAAACACCACAGCCCGGCGGTCACGGATGACATTAAACGAAATAAAAAAATATATACCGAAATAAATATTTGTTTTTTGCGAATATAATGTATGGTTGGACGATTTTTTTATATAGACATCATTTAAGATAATGATTTGTGTTATAAGTAAAGAAAAGAAGAAAATAAGAGAGTTGGTGTTTTGTTTTTTGGAGATATAAAGAAAGAGGAGAAGAAAAATTGTTGGTGTTTTGTTTTTTGAAGATATAAGAAAAGAGAAGAAGAAAAATTGTTGGTGTTTATGTTTTGGATTGGGAAATGAGGAAATGAGGAAAGGAGGAGAAAGTGTTGGGTTTTTTAGAGAAGATAATTTGAATGTAATGAAAATTAATGGGTGGAATGGTGCGTATATATAGAATTTTGGTGAAAATTTTGAATTTTCAAAAAATTTGAATTTCCCCCCAATTCCAAGGTCTTTCGCGACCGCTCTTCGTGACCGCAGGGCGGTCACGAAAGACTTTGGAATTGGGGGGAAATTTAAATTTTTTGAAAATTCAAAATTTTCACCATGAATATTATTCGTGACCGCTGGGCGGTCACGGACGTCCTTCGTGACCGCTGGGCAGTCACGAACCTACTTCGTGACCGCTGGGCGGTCACGAAAGAGGGGTCATTCGTGACCGCCTAGCGGTCACGAATAAGTCTCATTCGAAAGTTTTGATTCCCGTTTGTTTAATTAAGGTTCGATGTTTGTTAAATTGATAAAATAGTTACTACTAAGTAAATTAAAAGAGATTTTATCACAAAATGACACATTACATCTAAAACAACTTGGTGTATGTGATGAATTAGTTGTAAAACATAAAATAGGTTATTCGTTAATAACTCGCCTAATCACATCTAATTCGCTATTTTAAAAAGTTAATTACTAATGTTGTACTAATTTATTACTTCAATTCACATGTAGTATTGAGACTTATTGTTAAAAATCATAAACACATCAAGATGAATCCATAAAATCAAATTTTTTTTTTATGAATATTATTCGTGACCGCCGGGCGGTCATGAATGACCCCTCTTTCGTGACCGCAGGGCGGTCACAATAACCCTCTTTCGTGACCGCCCAGCGGTCACGAATAAGTCTCATTCGATAGTTTTAATTTTCGTTAGTTTAATTAAGGTGCGATGTTTGTTAAATTGATAAAATAGTTTCTACTAAGTAAATTAAAATAGATTTTATCACAAAATGACACATTACATCTAAAACAACTTGGTGTATGTGATGAATTAGTTGCAGAACATAAAATAGGTTATTCGTTCATAACTCGCCTAATCACATCTAATTCGCTATTTTTATATGTTAATTACTAATGTTGTACTAATTTATTACTTCAATTCACATGTAGTATTGAGACTTCTTGTTAAAAATCATAACACATCAAGATGAATCCATAAAATCTAATTTTTTTTATGAATATTATTCGTGACCGTCGGGCAGTCACGAATGACCCGTCTTTCGTGACCGCCCAGCGGTCACGAACCTTCTTCGTGACCGCCCAACGGTCACGAACCTACTTCGTGACCGCTGGGCGGTCACGAATGACCCTCTTTCGTGACCGCCCAGCGGTCACGAATAAGTCTCATTCGATAGTTTTGATTTTCGTTTGTTTAATTAAGGTGCGATGTTTGTTAAATTGATAAAATAGTTACTACTAAGTAAATTAAAATAGATTTCATCACAAAATGACACATTACATCTAAAACAACTTGGTGTATGTGATGAATTAGTTGTAGAACATAAAATAGGTTATTCGTTCATAACTCGCCTAATCACATCTAATTCGGTATTTTAATATGTTAATTACTAATGTTGTACTAATTTATTACTTCAATTCACATGTAGTAATGAGACTTATTGTTAAAAATCATAAACACATCAAGATGAATCCATAAAATTAAATTTTCTTTTATGAATGTTATTCGTGACCGCCGGGCGGTCGCGAATGACCCCTCTTTCGTGACCGCCCAACGGTCACGAACCTACTTCGTGACCGCTGGGCGGTCACGAATGACCCTCTTTCGTGACCGTCCAGCGGTCACGAATAAGTCTCATTCGATAGTTTTGATTTTCGTCTGTTTAATTAAGTTGCGATGTTTGTTAAATTGATAAAATAGTTACTACTAAGTAAATTAAAATAGATTTTATCACAAAATGACACATTACATCTAAAACAACTTGGTGTATGTGATGAATTAGTTGTAGAACATAAAATAGGTTATTCGTTCATAACTCGCCTAATCACATCTAATTCGGTATTTTAATATGTTAATTACTAATGTTGTACTAATTTATTACTTCAATTCACATGTAGTAATGAGACTTATTGTTAAAAATAATAAACACATCAAGATGAATCCATAAAATCAAATTTTCTTTTATGAATGTTATTCGTGACCGCCCGGCGGTCACGAATGACCCCTCTTTCGTGACCGCCCAGCGGTGACGAATGCCAACGTCTAGACTCATCCACGACTGTCCAGCGGTCGCGGGCGCCAGTAGGCGGGAATTTGCCCGCCATGGCGTCCGCGACCGCTGGGCGGTCGCGATTGCCACAATTCCGCGACCGCCCAGCGGTCGCGGATGCCACTAGGCAGGTCATAGGCGGGAAGTTTCCCGCCTTTGGCTTCCCGTGACCGCTCAGCGGTCACGGGGCTATCCGTGACCGCTGTGCGGTCACGGCGTTGTTTACCGTGACCGCTCGGCGGTCACGGTGGCATCCGCGACCGCCGGGCGGTCACGGATGCTCGTGACCGCCCGGCGGTCACGAGCCGGCGGTCACGAATGACCCCGGATTCTTGTAGTGAACGAGGGTATTGACAACGGCTATTGGCAACGGAAAAATGGCCGTAGCCAATAACCCATTTTCTTGTAGTGGTTGTGGATTAGTTTTTCCTTTTGCTGGCAATATCGTGATTACTTCTTTGTTTTTGGCTGAAAATCGTCATTCTTTGCTAGAAATTCATTGAAAACCCTTTTTTTACTGTATTAGTACGTGATTTTTTGTTGATATAGTAATTTTGTAATAAAACACCAAACCACTTAAACATTAGAAATACAACATAACTTTCCACATCAAATTTTATAGTAATGAAGCCACGAATTGTACACAATCCAAAATGGGAAAATGTATCAGTTCTTTTGCCGTTTGTTCTTTTTCCAGAAGCACTACATATCCCATCATTTCGCATCTAAATAAGCTACAACTTATTATTGATCATGCCATAGACTGTGACAAGAGCTATAATAAGGGATTGATCGACTTCTGGTTCCACCGTGAGTGTGAGCACATCATTTCCCAAAGGAACTCCCGATGTTGATTTCTTTTCCCTAACCTGCAGTTATAATGCAAAAGCATCATCATAATATGTAACAAAGCAACGATAGTACTTCCGCGACTGAGAGAGGTAAATATAATTGACCCAGTATAATTAAGTAAGTTTTCCTTGATACAGAATATTATACTAGTGAATAGTGTTATCACAAGCAGGGTAAGAATATGAGTAACCTCTGACAAGATCTGGCCTGAAAAGTCTAGAATCTCAAGTGATGATTTTCCTTTCAATCCAACGATTTTGTAGCAATATCTATTTCCATCACCTCCCACAGTTACTTGTGAATATATAAATTTGCTCAATATGGAAAATTTCCTTCGCACTTGAAACCAAGGTATCTCCTTGGAGTCAAGATTCCATCTAAACCCTTCCCAGCAACCAAAACATCCTACTTTCTGCAAAACTATGAGTCTTTCATTAACCATAAAAAAAAAATTGTAGTAACTGCATACGTGCATGTTAATAATAATAAGTTACCTTTCTGTTTAAAGAGAACAGGTTACTGCCATCCGAGTCCATCACGAAGACTTTACTACTATGTTTCGATTGGTAATTATCGACTCGAAAAACAACTTCACCTTTTGAGTTGAAGACACTGCAACCACTACCATGGAACAAAAGCGATTTCATCCATATGGTGAATGTTTCTCTTTCTGATGAGAAATGACTGGAGCTCCTAGTAAACGATTTGGGATGTATTTTCCTCATAGAATCTTCGTTTTCGTTTTCGTTTTGATTTTTATTGTATTGTATTGTTTTTTTTTTTCGTTATGCAAAATGTAAATAAGGATTTGATGCAAAATGTTTGTAAGGTACATGCAGAATCACAATAGAAAAAGAATGTCTCGAGACCTGGTGAAAGTTTTGGCCTTAATCAAAAAGCTTATTGGTCCTACTAATATTATTATTTAGGGAGAATTACACAAACTACCCCAGAAGTATGAGGTAATTACACAAACTATCTCTGAAGTATGGGATAATTACACAAACCACCCATCATATTTGGAAAATTACACTAACTACCCTTATGTCAAAAACAATAAAAATAAGGACGAATTATTAAACTAACACAACCGTGCAACTTGAAATCACAGTAGAGACTAAAATTCGCAGAAAAATTATTTTTATTTTAAATATATTATTTATTTTTGACTTTTTTGTCTTTTAAAAAGAAATAAATGCATGTTTTCTGAGTTATTTTAACTTATTTATTATTTCTTGTGCAAAATAAATGAGGAGGATGAATTTACATTCAACAAAAGTTATTAATTTTTATACGAAAAATCGGCCATGATGATAGTTTATGTAATTTCTCAAATATGAGGGGTATTTTGTGTAATTATCCCATACTTTAGGGATAGTTTGTGTAATTCTCCCTATTATTTATGTAGTAGTAGCTTGTCTTTAGTAAATTCTCACATTTTGCTTTAGTTAGTAGAATCTTGTCCTTATATCATTAGCTTCACAACAATTAACAAAATATTAATTAGTCGTAAACCAACAATATAATTAATCTATGAAACCGCTGTTTCATTCGCTGCCTTTAGATACAAGAGAACTTTCTACGTCATGACTAGGACAGAACGCATTATATTAAAAGTTGTTTATGTCATTCTTATCTCGACTTTATGGTTTGTTATAAAAGTAAAAGCTATCAAACCCTGGGTTATTGTAGAAGCCCATGAATCCATTTGGACCGGCGCAAGGCCCACGTAAAGGGCCCATTCACTAGGTATGTCGGATATTGGCATCTTACATATTCGACTATCCGACAACACAATTATATATCGGGCATACTGTCGGATATATTCTATATATTTGACATACATATCCTTAGAAATGTGGCGTTTGGTCCTTCATTTTGAGACCTATCAATTTCTCGGATCCGTCAATCAAAGTAAGTCATTTATTACCATCGAATTTTTATTTATGTCACGTCGAATTTAACCCTTTGACATATTGGGACCTTCAACTTTAGAGTCTTCCAACATATTTAGATATCCGACATATCCCCATATCCGACATATCATGATACTCGACATACTGTTAGAGCTTCGTAGTTTCCTGACATATACTCGGATTTCCAACATATTTGCTAAGATTCGGTAGGAGACTCATAGCATTACCTAGTGTTAAGAGCCAAGTTAGTGTTCCAGACAAAGATGATCACAAGACACCTCAAAGATTTAGATTAGCAAAGTTTAGTATTGATGATGCATAATCCGCCACGCACTCGGAAAGAGGCAAAACGGGTACCCCACAAAACGACCAAGGGCTAGGGAAAATGTACCATCGGGTCACGACCAGCTAACGCCCCAATAAGCGTACACGGTCTAAACATCCGAAAAAGGTACCTCCAGGTCATGACCAGCAAATACCCTAATGAGGGTACACGGTCTAAATGCTCGGAGAAGGTACTCCCGGATCACGACCAGCTAACCCCCAATAAGGGAATACGACACGGATCAAAAGACTAGGGCATACTTTCCCCAACGACCCAGAGTCACCCACGATATGGGATACCCACAAGGAAAATCACCAGAGCCCCCCATGTCGATGTGCCGACACCTTGAATGGCTAACTCCACTGGATCTCACGTGATCCCCGACAAGGCACCCTCGGGTGGTGGTATCCAACACTTAGCCATAATATCTTTGAGGAAGGAGGACAATACAAAACTGTAAGAAAATGCGTAAATACAAGGAAGGGTCGAAGGAAAAAGACCACTCAACTATGGTCTCGAGATAGCGAAAGACATACATAACTCAGAAGATTATGCAACTACTCAGACGAAGCATGACTCCATGAATCCCCTCAGAATATACGACCTGGAGAAATAGCCCGACCATCAAGGCAGAACCCGCATCACGACGACACGACCTGACTCGAAGGATGTGCCAACTACCAATGTTCAAAGAAACTCCCAACCACCCCCATTATGTTAGAAGACCGAATCTTATTAGTCCGAGATGACTATTAGAGCAGAAAGCAAATAATTCTACCGGTCCAGACCAACGATTAGAGCAGACCAGCTCTCCCTTATTGAATCAGAGTCACCCTTGAAGATGATTGGAGCAGACACCATCATTGCTCTGTAAGACTAAACTTAGTCAATTCACGCCATTGGGAGCCTCGTGCCAGACGACCCCTATTGGCGCCAAAGGCCCTCGCATCATTGGTCATCACCACCACTCGGAGTTAAGACGAAAAGACCAACCGTGATTGGCGCAGAAGACCCTCACGGCATTGATCATTGCTCCTACACGGAGTTAAGACCGAAGACCGATCCCTATTGGACGAAGACCCAAAGGCTAGCACTATAAATAACCCCTCATTTCAGCATCAAAAGGACAAGTGCACCTTCGCCAAATTCTCCACACACACTTAAAGTGTATGCTAATATGAACACTGTGAACGAAATTTGCGTTTGCTATTTGATATGGAAACTTGTAATTGGTCAAAATGGAAAAATCGCCAACGCTATAATGTGTTTTACTTATTTCAGTTATATCATCATCTTACAAATTCGAAAGTGGCTTATTTAATCTCACTAGGGGATTATTAACTAACGCAATAGTTGTCATCTATTAAAATATATATACACAACTTAACTAATAGGCGGTTTTAGCAAATATAGTTTATACAAGTAAGCAACATAGATCAGCGGTTGAAAGGCATTTGTAATAGCTAATTTAGTATATTGATCTAATAGTCTAATAGTTTTGTGGTACTATGACAACTTTACCAATCTAAATGAGTAATCTGATAACAACACCATGTGTTTAAAAACGCAACATAAATTAAGACTTGGCATATTGGAGTATAGTTTCAAGTTGGACATTTATACTTGTATTGAAAGTCTTGTGAAGTCGTGTTTCGCGAAAATAAGTTTTATCGAAAACTCTCATGCATTAAATCTCATTGGGTCATTTTGACTCATAAAGATATTTTCATGTTTTCGTATCAGTAGTAGAAGGTAATTCACAGCTGAAGATATTGAAACGGAACTTTTCGGGTACTAGTTTCCGCTCCATGTTATTTTGGGTTAGCAGCAACTTGCAAAAAAGACGTGAGGCGTTCTCTAATAATTTTTGCAGCGGTGGCGCTTCGAGCCAAGCATGGTGCTTGGTTAGGGGCGTTATAGTTGGCTAGCATAATAACACATATCATGTGTAAACACCAGTTCTCTTTGATTAGCTAGGCGAGCAAGGATAGAAAATAAATAGGTCTAACCCCGTCAAAGCCGGTAAGAGGGAAAATAAACAAAAGCCAAACTTGGCATCTATAGCACTGCCAAAGTCAGAGATAGCACAGAATGATCTAGCTCGGAAGTGGGATAGGTTACTGCTACACTACCACAACAATTCAAAGATAGAATCCTTAGGAGAGTTCAAAACTATCTCCCTAATCCCGGGCCAACTCGAGAGGTGCACTTGGATTGGGTCAGTAATGCATCTTGACATCAAAGTCGGATCGATAGTTATCTTAGGCACAATGCAGATGCTTTTGCATGGACATACGCTCTCTTGAAAGGTATCGATCCGAAAATTATTGAGCAAAGGTTAAATGTCAACCCTGCAGTTAGACCGATGAGGCAGAAGAAGAGAAACTTTAGTAAGCAGAGGACATAGAGGGTAGAGAAGGAAGTAATTAAGAAGTTGAAAGCTCCACAAATTTACAAGATTCGGTATTCCAAGTGGTTTAGCAATATTCGCATATTCCTCAAGAAAGAGGCAAGCTGGAGGATGTGTGTTGATTACATAGATTTGAACAATCATTCCCCATGATCTGTGTTCCTTGTCGAAGATTGACCTACTTGCAGATTTGACGTCGGGTAATGCCCTACTCAGTTTGTTGGACGCTAAAAGGGGTTTTCCATCATATGCTTCTAGCATACCATGATCATAGCAATAGAAGATATATCATCGATACAGGGATTTCTGACTTCGTAGTTCTTTATAGTAATCACGGTTCAAAAATAGTCCTTCATAGTGTCTCGGTTCATTTTTGGTCCTCGAAAGTAGCTTAAGTTTCAATTTTGGTCTTCCAGCAATCAATTTGACCGGAGGTAATTTGAATATATATTTTTTAAACTATTTTAAATATTTTCACATGTATGGGAAGTACGTATGAACCAGAAATCGCATTTCACTAAAATATATTTTTAAAAACAAAAACTTATGTTATAAACCAAAATTAAATTACCTAATGTTTTATTTTATGTAATATATTACTAATCCAATTTATAATACATGATATCACCAAATCAACCCCAAAATTTTAAATTCCAATAAGAACCCTAATTTCACACGAAAATCGAATTTGAATCACCCCAAACCCAATTCGCACCACCCCGATTCGGATTTTCAGCCCCGATTTGCACCACCCTTGACTGGTGCACGAGTGTTTGGAGGGGAGATGATATTCACATGGTTGAGAAGACAACCGGATTCTGCCCTGATTGGTGAAGTTTCTAGCATGAATGACGGAAATGGTGATGGAGTGAGAGAAAAAATCAACGGGGTAGGATGGGGTAGGGTGTGGGTGTGAATGAATTTTAGTTATTTTTTAACATTTTACCTTTATTAGTTTGATATAATTTTAATTACTTTTATTGTTATTATATTAGTTACTTTATTTATAATTTCACAAGATTTTATATTTCTTTTTGGGACATCAACGCATTCAGTGGCCATCGATTTATAAAGTTGGACATGCAAAGTCTTCACACGTGTGTACAACACGTGTGAACGGGTTAATTTGGTAATTATACATAATTCTGAGATCACGTGTCGTGCACATGCTGATTTCCAGTCAAATTGACTACATGAAGACCAAAATTGAAACTCGAGTCACTTTAGATGATAAAAAATAGCATGAGACACTATAGAAGACTATTTTTAAAACATAGTTAAAATAATGGACTACAAAGTGAAAAAACCTATCGATACAAAAGAGTACTTTTATAGGGTAATGTCCTTCGTTTTGAGGAGCGCATGTGCGATCTTTCAGAGGCTTATGGAAAATATGTTTTTCTCGCTCATTGAAAAATGCATGGAGGTTTATGAAAATGAACACAAAGAAATGCACCTTTGGTATAACAAAAGTGAAATTCTAGGGGTATGTGGTAAAGGAGAATGGAATAGAAGGCCACCCCTAATGATAAGAGCAAAAATGGAGTTACCTTCCCCTAGAAGGATTAAAGAATGTATTGTGTCTAGTAGGTCGTCTCGCGATACTGGGCCGATTCATAGCAACATTGGCTAAGAAAAGTCTATCCTTCTTCAAAGTTATAAAAAGGAAAGGATTTCCACTAGCCGATCGAGTGTAAAACCACTTTATAGTCGATGAAGATATATATGATATCGTCGCCACTGCTGACCAAGCCTGAGGAAGTAGAAACACTCCACTTATTTAGTAATCTCCTCTAATGACATAAGCATAGTTTTGGTAAAGGACGGAGGGTCGCGCCAGTAGTTGTTTCACCACGTAATCAAGGTATTGCAAGGGGCAAAAGGCCACTAGTTAAAATGGAATTGTTTGCTCTAGCACTTTTGGCAACTACACCGAACTGAGGCCTTATGTTCTGTCTCACCTGATTACAGTCGCGACTTAAATAGCAAGTGATAGACCCAGTGTTGTGACAACATTGAACTTGTGTTGTGTTGACCCAACAGTGAGTACAACACTTTAAGAATGCACAATTGGGATTTATTACCATAATGGTACAATGCATTTATTCACTTACTAACCTTGTTCCCCGAGTTGCAGGTGGTATTTTATGTGATTGGTATCTTGAGACTTCAAGAATAGATCTACTTCCTTCAAGAGAAGTTACCATTTTAATAAGAACATTCCATAATTAAAGAAGAAATGTTGCGTGCACTACAAGGAAAAGAACAAGGCGTGTGAATTACATGAAGGAAAGTTGATTTCCATGTGAAGGATTTTTTCTCTAGAAGACTTCAAGATCTTATATCCATAGAAGACTTCAAGATGGAATACGATTTTTTCCATAGAAGACTTGAAGATCGACAAGTACTCTTTCCATTGAAGACTAAGAAAAACCTTTTTATATTGAAGAAGAATTGCTCAAGAATAAAATTAAAGATGATCGAGGAAATTTCCTAAATTGTGCATAAAATGTCTTGAAAATCAAGGAAGTCTACGTTATAAATAGACATGTTGGACAACGAGAAAAAGACCTGAAAACAAGAGCGATAATACCTAGAGAAGAAATTACTACAGTCGAGTTTTGTTGTCTTGCTTTTCCAAGTTTCTTAGCGAGTCTACTTTGTTGTTAAGAGTTAAGGAGCTAAATTTGTAATGAGGGATCCTTTGGTTACTCGGTTGTTTTAGCTTAAGTACTCTTACAGAGCATCTTAGAATAGTTAGATGTGATTTCGTACTATCATTATTCTATATTGATTATTTTACTTAAGGCTCAACTGATTATATTTATATAATCTGCTTAAAACTCAACATTTGCTTTTGTTTTTTTTATTCCCTTGTATTTTATCATACTCATAAAGTAGCTATCAGGATAACAATGTGTGACTGTTGGCATCACACTAGCTTTAAAGTACTAAGTCCCAATGGATACAACTTCAATTGGCATCAAACTCAATCACCATTTTATTGGTGTTTGTATTTGGAACTAAATGATGGACAACGTAAATCCGAACAAGAATGCACTTTCTATCTTAGATGGATTCAACTATGCTTACTAGAAGATCAAGATAAGATTACACATCAAATGAATTGACTTGTGTACTTGGAGGTTTGTGATCGATGGTTACTCAAAGCCCATGTGTGGTTCAGAAAAGGACAATGATGTGGTGTCATAGTATAAACCTAAGTGGACATATGTTGAGATAAGTAACTCTTCATTTAATGAAAAGGCTCTCAACACCATCTTCTGTAGGGTTGAACATTATATGTTTAGGTTAATTCTAAATTGTTCTACTGCAAAATAAGGTGTGGAATTTTACAAAATCATTGTGCGTGTGATGTCAGTATAAAAGAAACTAAGCTTTAGACTACTCTTCAAAAATTAGAATCTTAAGAATGGGTGTGGATAAGAATATTACATATGACTTTGAGAAACTCATGGTTCTTGTGCATAAAATTCAAAAACTTAGGTAATTATGTCCAGTTAAACTTGGTTTATAAATCTATATGAACACTTTCTACAAAACTTTACATCTTCATGACTTACGTAACACACTCAAGAGCTATGAGATGAATCTAGAACCCGAGTATAAAGGAAATGGTCAAGCATTACTAGTTAATTTTTTTGACTCTAATGAATATATCATAAAAGATGATGAAGAAACTAATGCTTTTGTAATGTTGTGTTCAAGAAAATTAACAAAACCAATGTGAAAGATAAAATAAAGAAAGATTCTAGTAGTAGTTTACCACTTGCATTCAAAGTGAATTTTACTATGACTATGGCTAAGTACACCTTTAACAAACCTACTCGTCAAGATTATGAACAACTCATAAAAGCACAATATTATAAATGTAAAGAACATGGCCATTGATCTAGTGAATGTTATCACCCATAGAAAAAAATACAGTGCTAACACAAGTTCAGGTCAAAATGCTGAAGGAGAAGAACTAAATGAATGAATTCATACAACAACCTTGCTACCATAGGTGGGCGGACTAATTGGTGCCGAGGCCCTGTGTTCGGCCAACACACGGACAACTCGGTGTGGAGATAACACCTAGAAGGAAACTCGGGTCTAAGAGAGTCTCTTTGGTAACCGAGATGAAACCATTTGTTTTGATAATACTGAATGGTTATTTTTGATATAATGAGGTCAATAATCATTCAAACTTTGAGGGTTTTCTTGGTTTTGTAGATTTGTAAGATGGTTACTTCTTTGAAGGTGAAATAAAGTCAAAAGGAGTTTCTTGAAGGATCGAACATCATCTACAAAGACCTACTCAAGGAGATGAACAAGTTACATAAAAATGAGAAGGCTCATATTGAACATAATGAAATCTTGAAAGCTACAATAACTCAAGTGGAGGTAAGCTTGACCAGGACATATACTTCTAGGGCAGAAATTGCTGAAGAAACCATGGCACATGGAATATAGGTACTTTTAAACTTGATGTCGTTTTATGCTTGGAAAATGAGGGTGATTCGAGTTTGATATTTCAAAGTCAAGTTATTCACTATTCTATTTTCCTAAACCCACTGTTTTTGGTTTTGTAAAAGAAATGGATTTTCCAGAAAATCTAAGAAAAGAACTATATTTGCATTTACCGTTTTCGATCAAGATATCTTAACCCTTATTGTTTTAAATATTTTAAAAGTTTTGGTAGGAAAGCAGTGATAAATTAAAAGAATAGGGTGCCTGGCACTGTTGTAACTGTTGTTAAGCCAACACCAAAATCTGGTGCTACCTCATCACTTGGTACTAACGCTACTGAACGTAATAGCCTTAATGAGGAACATATACTCTGGTCACCTAAGATCAACATTGTATGCAATGTTGTCTTTTGTGTTGTAGATGCTTACCTTGCAGGTAAGTGGTACTTTGATTGTAAATGCTCGAGGCCTATGACTGAATACAAATCTAATTTGAAGGACTATGGACCACAAACCACTGGAAATGTCACCATGGAGGTGGAAGCTAAATAAGACTCATTGGCAAAATAGTGTTGATTATTGATGGATTCCTACCCTTGAAGGATGTGTTGTTGATGGATAGATTGCATGAAAACATTATAAGAATCAATAATTTATGTATTGATGACTTATTGGTAAGGTATACTAAAGATTCTTGTGAATTATCTGATAGTGCAAATGTGTGTGTTATGAAAGGTAAAGGGTTTGAAGACAACTGCTACCTAGTGAAGGATCAAGTGACTTGCTCTCAGAAAAGGGTGAATAAATCAATGTTAAGAACAAGATACTTGGACATATGCACTACAAAAATCTGGACAAGGTGTTGAAACTTGAAACTATGAAAAGAATTCCTAGAATCTCGTGTACTAGTAAGTCGGTCTATGATGATTGCTTGAAAGGTAAGGTTACAAGTACCTCTAATTGTTTTCAGCAACCCAATATGGATCTGTTGGGTCTTATTGAAGTAAGCCGTGTTAGGGGTAAACAATATGATTACGAGATTATGAACGATTTCTCGGGATACACTTTGATCAAATCTTTCAAAGAAAAATGATAAGATCTTTGTACCTTCAAAACATTGCATGTTAGTGTTGATAACTTACATGGTGCTTCTACATGTAAAATTTGGTCAAATCATGGTAGCGAATAAGAAAATAGGTCATTATCTGACTTATGTGAGTTTAATGAAAATTTCAATGAATTCTACACACTTCTAACTACTTATGAGATGTTGAAAAATAAGAAATTAATTTTCTCATTTCATGAATTTGGATGTTTTTGCTACATTTAAAATTATAGAGATTTTGCAAGAAAATTTGATCCAATAACTGAAAAATGTATATTTGTTGGCTATTCATTGAACAATGTTGTTATTAGAGTGTTTGATCTGAGATTGAATATTGGTCAAAGGATATGTAAATGTGGTTGTTGACGTTATGTAAAGTATTGCAAGTGAGCTAGAGGTTGTTGTGTCAAGTCTACTGGATTCGGGTGTTGAGCCAACACTGACCCCGGGCAATTTTTTTGCAACACCGCCTGCTAAACCTGAACAAGAACCTAATCTTACAGCCACATCAACTACTTTTGGTGTTGTCCCAACACCAGCAGAGTCTAATACAATTGATGAGGATCGTGGTGAAGATGTATGAAAAGATATCCCTGTTAGAATCCGCAAGAATCATCCTACATATTAGGTTATTGGTCAACTCACTGGTGTGATGAAAACAATATTGGTCAAATCACCAATGTCATGAAAACAAGCAAAAGAAAAAAGGTAAATCACATACATATTGTAGCTGATAAGCATTTTATTAAGCGTGATTTAATTATCGATTTGCTTATACTTTTAATTACTTATGATAGCATATTTACTTGTTTTCATATTTTCATATAGTCATGATGAAATTAAGCTAAAAAGGACCAAAATGGATGATTACATATAGTCAGGATGAAACTAAGCTAAAAAGGACCAAAATGGAAGACTTTGGAATACAAATAGTCAAGTTACTAATTTGGAGATTCAATGAAGGAACACCAGAGCATAGGGCGACTAAAGAGCGAACAGAAGAGGATTGCAAATGAGGTAGAGACCCGCGCGATGAGAAAAGCGCTGGAAAAGGCAGACTGCGGAATTGCTGCATGATGTCAGATCGCGCATCCTCTAATCGCACAACTATCAAAATTTGGGCCAGAACGACAGAAACCCAAGAAGAAGCCAAGAACGTGAAGAAACACTATAAATGAGAGAATCGTTCAGCAGCACAAAAAGGGGAACATAGAGGGACACAACCACTTATAGTAGCTAACAGTAGCATACAACAACTTTTCGACAGAAAAACCCTAAGAGCTGCCGAAGAGAGAGAGCACCGCAAAGTCTTAGTTTAGTATCATCATTGTGTGAGAGAAACCATTTTACAAGAAAAAGAGATCATCAAGGAGAGAAGAAGAAGACTCAAGCAACGAAGTTCCATAGAATCTGAGAAGCTTTTCTTTACCCTTTTTATCTTGTTTATATTGTTTACTTCTTTGATGATTGTTAAACTCCTGACAATGAGGAGCTCACCTACTCATTGTTTGGAGTAGCGGAATAACTTGGATTAATGAATATATTTTAGTTATTTTATGAGGTGTGTACTTGGTGTTCTTGCATGTCTCAATAGAATAATCGTATGAAGTGTGACTAACCATACTCTCGCTGGATAAAAGAGAAGCACCCGAGTGGGACCACCATGGGGTGTAGAACGCTAAGGATTGTCATATATATATACATATATATATATATATATATTGATTTGTGACTTTGGATTAGCGAAAGCAACTGGAGCACAATACCTAGATCACATTATATATGTATTAATTATGTAGGTTTTGTTGATGTGAGACTGATGAGTTAATTGGGTTGCAGATTTGATATCTCTATTAAAACAAGTGACAATTGAGCTGGTTCTATTAAGACAAGTTTGTTGAGGCTTTGATATTACATTTGAGATGAGCATGACTGAGTTGAATTTATTATTTGGTTTTCAAGTGAAGAAAAAATGAGGATGGGATGTTCATATGCCAAGAGAAATATGCTAGATACTTGGTGAGAAGATTAAGATTCGACTCCAATGTTAAGCAAGACTCCAATGGGTTCCCTTTAGATGACTAGAAAAGATGACATAAATAATAGTGTAGACACAACACTGTACAACTCCATGATTGAGAAATTAATGTTCTTATCAGCTACCCACCCAGATATAATGTATTGGGTTTGTGTATATGACAGGTATCATATCGACCCTAAAGCTTCAAATATAAGTGTTGTGAAGATAAATCTTAAATACATATCATGTATTGCAGACTTAGGCATATGGTGTATACATGATGCAACTACAAACTTTGTACATTTAAGTGACTCTAACTGAGTCGGAGATTTAGATGATATACACAAATGGGGGCTTCATTTTGTTAAACAAATTATCGTGTTTCTTGGTAAAGCAATGAACATAATTGTGTGCCACTTTCCACTACAGCATGTGGAACACATTGTTGAGTTACGCACCTTATATGGATTAAGCACATATTTCAAGACTATGGGCTCAATAGTGGCACCTTCCTAATGTCATATGACAACCTTAGTACCATTAGTATTTGAAGAAACTCGGTGCAAAATTCTTGAACATATCTTATAGACATAATGCATCATTACCTTGAGAAATTTTGTTGATGAAAAGATGATTAACATTGAGCACATAGAAAAAAACAATTAACTCATTGATATGTTTACTAAACCTGAAATTGTCGGATCGTGGATTGACACAACAACTTTGAGAGTTAAGCTGGAATTGCCTTAACTCTATTGTGATCTTCTTGTCCAAAATAATGTGCAGCGGAATATAAATGCAAGAAGATATAATTTTAAGAAGTTTTCAATATTATTAAACACTTTCGAGCCTTAGGCCAAATAACCATAAAGGTTTTAACAAAGAAATGTTCCTCACAACAATTCACTCACGCTCTTTGTTGATCGGACTCAACGAAGCAGACAAGTAAGAACTACTTAACTTCTATGAACTAGATATAAATAGTTGATACAAAAACTTCGCAAAAGCAAGACGAAGACAATACAAAGTATGATTAATCTCTTGGATTGTTTTGCACGATTGTCTTGTCTTCATCTTGATGAACTTCACATCTTTTATAGATTTCTTGAAACTTGCACGCCAAGATGTGTTGTTCAAAGCTTTGGTAACTCTTGTTGTTTCCTTGTTGAAAATTGCCTTCTTTGTGAACTCAGTATCTTTCCTGAATATGTGTTTCCTTTATTACTGATCTTAGCAAGGTAACACATCTTATTCAAATCGCAGAATCCAATAAAGAATCACAGTTGCAGAGAATCCAGTTTGTTTCCTTCTTTTGAAAGCGTGTGAGTTAACTATTCAACTTAGCTTGAATTATGGAAACTTCAAGTAAGGAGTCTTCCATAGCTCTTCCTTATGATTAAGATACCTTCATGGACATAAACATAAACAACTAAAACCGTAGAAGTTGATTAATAGGTGAATAAAGGCAAAACTCAAATTTGGCAACTAAAGAACAGTTTTCGTACAGACTCTCGGGTTTCAATGTTATCCTCAATGTTGACCCAACATTGTCTAACATTGATTCCAGAAAACCTTGCACTTTCAATCTCCCCTTTTTTGCCTTTCTTCACAAAACCAATACATGTTCCAATCAAGTCTTATATCCTGAAAGTTAGAATCAACAAGAAATAAATTAAACTACTAAACTGCTCCCCCTCAATGCAAGCTAACATATTCAAAGGCAAATTAGCAAAGACAAGTATTAGGTCATCACTACATCAGAAGATGTTCAGCCCCCAACATTCATCAATGTTGCCTCAACACTGAAACCAGTGAGTTTCCTGCATAAAGGGTTAACCAGACAAGCAGTTCAAAATGTACTTTCATAAGTAATAGCAGTTAGAGCAGTTCAACATTAGTAGTACCTAGAGTTACAGGCCATAGCTAGATATCAAGGACATATCCCTTGATCAATTAAAACCAAATAGAGATAAATGTACCAGCAACACAAACACATTAGCAGTTCATAAGAAACAAAACATAAACTAGAAGACTAAAATTTTAAAAAAACTTGGAACTACTCTCCCCCTCTTTGTGAAGAAGGGAGTTTCTCCAAATTTTTCACCATGTCCTCCAGCTCTTTGAGATGTTCCTTCCTTTCCTCAATCTCCCTCTGAGTATCAGCAATTTGCCCCCTATACCAGTTCAGCAGATGATCCACAAAAGTTGAGGTAATGACCATGCAATCTTCCTCTTTGGACATAGGCACTGAAGTTCCAGCAAACTCCTGAGCCTTCTTCTTCTCAGCTCTTGGTCTCACCACTCCTTTTGGGTTCCAAGGAAGATCTCTCACTCTTGATCCAGACAAGTAGCTTAGGAGAATTGTCAGTTCAGTATCATTCTTCCTCCAGCCCACAGTGGCACTTGTCTTCAATCCTTGCTTGCTAAGGATTTTGCAGATGAGTGAGGGAAAAGGCAGCATGACATTCTTCCTTCCAGCAACTTCTGATATTGACTTCACAATCCTCTCCCCCATGTTCACAGCTAGCCCATTCTTGATTTTGTAGACTAAGAGTGTTGATTCCTTAGTCAATACAATGACATTTTTGCTTGGCAGCCAGTTGAAACAAGCTATCTTGTGCAAGACGGCACTAAGGGAGGTGAGTTTTGTGGTTGGCAGAGCATCTCTCTAGTTTTTAACCAACCCTCCAGTCAAGTCTTCCATCACATCATCAAGGTAGGGGTCCTCAGATTCATCAGCAGTTGGGAATCCACAGATCTTGTTGATGGTGAAGGGTTTAATGTTGAAGACTCTCCCCCTCACCCAAGCCTTTCCATGTTTTGGAGATCTGTAGTCCTTGATCCACTTGGAGAGATTCAAGTAGAACTCCATGACAATCTCAAGAGCATAGTCACTCAACTCCATCACTGATTGTTGCAACCCTATTGCCTCAAGCAAGTCTATCACCTTTTGTTCTTTGAAGCTGGCCATCTCTATAGCTCTTTCAGTGTGAATCTCCCTTCTTTTGAAGGAATCCCACTTCTTCTCCAATTCTTGTGAAAGACAGTAAGGAGAAAAGTAGTCTTTCTCATCCTTGGGGTAGATCACATATAGCCCATCAGTATACTCCTTTGTTCCTGATGTTGCCTTAACATCAGCATTAACATCCTGCTCTTCCCCAGTCTCCTCTTCCTTCTCCTCTTCCTCCTCTTCCTCAACATCTACCACCTCAGTTTCCTCTTCCATCACTTGCTTTCCTTTTCTCTTCCTCTCAGCAGCAGGAGCAGCAGCAGACTTCCTTTTTTCCTCAACCTTTTTCTTGGCTAGCGTCTCCACCTGTCTCTTTCTGGCCTCGGCCCTTGCCTTAGCAGTCTCAGACATAGTTTTTAATTTCTCCTCAGAACCCTTGTTCTTTTTCTTCTCAACCCTAATCCACTTCCTCACCAATTTGTCCACAGACTTGTCCATGGATTTCTCCACAGTTTTATCAACAAAATCATTACCCTCCCCCTCAACAGTTAAATCAGCATCAATTTCAGGGTTGGGTTCAGCCATGTTTACCTCAATTTCAGGCTCATTGATGATGGGAGCGGTTGACTCAGCAGTTGGCTCAACATTAGAGGTCAATTCTCCTTGTTGCAACTTCTTTCCTCTTCGCATGTAGGGGATCGCCTTCCTTTTAGCAGCAACAGGAGCATCATCTGATTTTGCAGCAGCACCCCTAGTGTGAGAACGGGTACGTGCGGCAGTGGGTTCACTTCCAAGGGTAACATCTACAAGAGTTTGCATGGGAGACTTGCTTGCCATTGTTAGTAAAGAGGATTTGAGAGAATTTGTAGAGAAAATCGAGAGAATTTGAGAGCAGAGAGAGTAATTTTGCAGAGTAAGCACAAATTAGGAAATTGCAAGTACAATTAAGGATATTAGGGTTTTGATTTCTGAAATGACCGTGAATAAGGAAAGAGAATGAATGTTAGTGGGCAGTTACTAAATTTGAACCAAATAAAATCTTCCCACAATGTTTTTCCGCGCACACGCGTCAATGTTTAAGTGACAGGTAACCAGAGCGGTTTTCAGAAATTTGAAAACTTATAAGTTCCTATTTTCAATGTTGGTCTGCGACAGTGCACAATGTTGGGATAACATTCGATAACATTCAAACCAGAAGTTGGAGGTATAGGCTTCACCAAGGCAAATCCGTGTGAGAGCTTGAAATACATCCAAATATACATCTGAAACTTAACCAATATAGCAAGTGAGTACCTCAGACATATTGTTCAGATCAAGATCATGAGTAAGTAACATAGATGACAAGAAACACGCAGAGATAAGCAGTTATGAATTCAAGGAAAAATTCACTTCCACAACATAGAAAGTCACAGAAAAGTGTGTCACCTGCAGTATGTCACCCAAGTTGTATGCCTCAACACATGAATTATACTCCTCATAAGCCTAAACCGACAAAACTCAACAACAAGAAAGAAACGATGCAGTTCTACATGAATGCAACAATGTAATGTCAAATAGGCAGATGGTGAACACATATGAAAAACTCCTCAAACCAGCACAGTACACATCTCTTTATAATCTTTTAACTCATCTGAACTAAAAACTGAAGGTTGCCTAACACAAAGCTAATGTCACTACTGAATGAGGGCAGCCTGAACTCCACACACCCCAGTAACAACATTAACAGCAGCAAGTTAGGCAAGTACAAGGGCCTTGAATGTTGGCAATTCATTTATCATGCACCCCAACACCCCAATTCATTATGCATACTTGTTTACCAACCTGCATTCAAGAGAATCACCAAGTGATCAGTGCTACTAAATGTAAGAAATCTATACCTCAAACACCCTAGTAGAAAAGATCACCCTCATGTGTTCCTTGGCCAAACAAACAGAAACATGTAAATAAGCACAACTAAGTAACACTGAGGCTGTCAACATCATGTACCCCAGCTTCTCCACGTGTCCTGTATACCTTTCATATGAATAAGACACAACTGAGTAGACATCAAAGTAGTGAACTTCGTGTACCCCAGCTTCTCCATATGTTAGGCTCAAACAGAAGAGTTTTATTTCTTTTTCAAAACAAAGATGTGAAACTGATAACTAGAAAGAGTTGTTAATCAAAGAGTTCAACCACACAAACCAAATATGACAAAACAATGATTAAATGAGACTCACAAGGAAATAAATTTAACAAAAAAAAACAACAGAGTACCTACTACACCACAACCAATACACGAGTGCTAGACAGTGGTGTTATGTCAACACTGGTTCCCTCAACATTTTCACATAGTGCACATGCCAAGAGATTTCCTCAGGATGAAGAATCTCTCACTATCTAAAAGTTTTGTAAACATATCAGCAAGCTGATTAGTTGTCTCAATATGTTCAATGTTGATCACTTTGTCCGCTACCATATCTCTTAGGAAATGATGCCTTATGTATATATGCTTAGTTCTAGAATTTTGAACGGGGTTCCTAGAGATACTTATGGCACTTAGATTGTCACAGAACATGAGAAGTGTATCACTATCTAGCCCATAATCTGAAAGCATGTGTTTGAGCCACACAAGTTGGGTAACACAGCTGCCAGCTGCTACATATTTTGATTCAGCAGTTGATAATGAAATACAATTCTGCTTCTTGCTATACCAGGAGACCAAATTATTCCCCAAATAAAAACAGCCCCACTTGTGGATTTCCTGTCATCCACATCACCTGCCCAGTCAGAGTCACTGAAACCAACCAAGTTAGGGTTAGTGTCATAAGAATACCAAATGCCTAAAGGTAAAGTTCCAGAGATATATCTAAGAATCCTTTTCACAGCAATCAAGTGAGATTACCTTGGCTCAGCTTGGTACCTAGCAAAAACACACTGAAAACATGATGTCAGGTCTAGAGGCAGAGAGAAATAGCAAACTACCAATCATGGATCTGTACAATGTTGGGTCTACATTGCTGCTAGTGCCATCTTTTGTTATCTTCACTGAAGAGGACATAGGAGTTTTGCAAGGCTTGGACTCTTGTAGCTCAAATCTCTTCACCAGATTCCTTGCATACTTTTCCTGCTCAGGAAGATACTATTCTCCAGCTGCTTAACTTGTAGTCCCAGAAAGTAATTAAGCTCACCAATCATGCTCATCTCAAATGTTCCTGTCATAGACTCAACAAACTTGTCTAAGGTAGACTTGTTAGTAGAGCCAAAAACAATATCATCCACATACATTTGAGCAATGCATATATCAGAGCTTTTTCTAAGGACAAACAATGTTCTATCTCCATCTCCTCTATTGAAACCTAGGCCTAACAGAAAATCAGTTAGCCTCTCATACCAAGCTCTAAAAGCCTGTTTTAAGCCATACAAAGCCTTCTATAGTTTGTACACATGGTCAGGATGTTTAGGATCAGAAAAACCTTTAGGTTGTTTTACATAAACCTCTTTGTCAATTAAACCATTCAGAAAGGCACCTTTAACATCCATTTGGTATAGTTTAATCCTAAGACAGCAAGCAATGGCAAGGAGTAATCTAATTGATTCTATCCTAGCTACTTGAGCAAAAGTCTCATCAAAATATATACCTTCTACCTAAGTATAACCTTGTGCTACCAACCTAGCTTTGTTCCTCATAATTACACCATTCTCATCAGTTTTATTTTTGAAAATCCATTTTGTACCTATTACATTCACATGTGATGGCCTAGGCACTAGATTCCAAACTATGTTTTTGATGAATTGTAAGAGTTCCTCTTGCATGGCATTAATCCAGTAACTATCCTTAAGAGCTTCAGTAACATTCTTAGGTTCAATGGAGGACACAAAACAAGATGCATTTTCAACAGTACATGAAGAAGACATGCAAACACACAACTTAGCCATATCCTTGTAATTGACCCTTTCTTTGTTGTGTGTTCTAACTCTTTCAGTAATTTATCCAATTACTTGAGAGGCTGGATGATCTCTTTGTATCCTAAGAGGAAGATCTCTTCTGGATACAAGAACAACTTCATCTTCAGAATCTGACAGCATAGATGTTGGCCTAACATTGGGGGTTTCTCGTGTTAAGTCAACATTTGTTCCAGTTTCCAGTTCAGCATCTCCAGCGTATGTGTTCAATGTTGAGTCCAATGTTGGAGCAACATCTGAACCAGTGACTTCTTCAGTACCTGCAGAAACAGTCAGTTCATCAATAATGACATTAACTGATTCTTGTACAGTATGCAATCTTGGATTGTAGACCCTGAAAGCATCACTATTAGGAGAATATCCAACAAATATACACTTTTCACTTTTGGGATCAAATTTGCTCAAATAGTCTCTATCTTTTAGCAAATAGCAGTTAATGCCAAACTCATTAAAGTGTACAACTGTTGGTTTTGAACCCTTCAAGATTTCATAAGGTATTATAGTAGTACCAGGTCTAAGATAAACTCTATTACTAATATGACCTGCAGTATTCAAAGCTTCAGCCCAGAGTTTCTTAGATAGGTTTCTAGAATTCAACATTACTCTAGCCATCTGTTGAAGTGTTCTATTCTTCCTCTCAGCAATCCCATTTTGCTAAGGTGTCTTAGGTGCAGAAAACTCATGGAAAATTCCTTTAGTTTCACAAAAATTAGCAAAGCTTACATTTTCAAACTCTTTTCCATGATCAGGCCTAATTCTTCCTACAGAAGAGCCATGCAGATTTTTGATACTAGCATGTAAAATCTTGAATGAGTTCAATGACTATGATTTTTCTTTCAAAAACTTAATCCAGGTATATCTTGAAAAATCATCAACAATAACAAAAGCATACTTCTTACCATTCAGGCTACTAACCTCAATAGGACCCATGAGATCCATATGTAGCAATTCAAAGCACTTATTAGTTCTAGGATTAGTATTCTGTACCTAAAGTGGTGGATGGATAGCTTTTGTTTGTTTACCTTTCAGGCAGTCTTCACAAACTATTTTACCTGGGCTAGTCAACTTAGGCAGGCCTCTCACAGCCTCTAACTTCTGTAGTTTCTTCAGGTTTCTATAATGCACATGTCCTAACTTCTTGTGCCACATGACAGATTCATCTACCTTGGCATGGTAGCATTCAGCTTCATCTTGAGCAAGATAGCAGTTATCCTTTGATCTTGTACCTGTCATGACACGGACATTGTCACTATTAAACACTTCACATGAACTTTTATCAAAAGTAACTAGCAAGTTATCATCACAAAGTTGACTTATGCTAATTAAATTTGCTTTCCATCCTTCAACCAGCAACACATCCTTGAGTGGTGGAAATCCTTCAACATCCAATACTCCTTTTCCATTGATTTTCCCTTTGGTGCCTCCTCCATAGGTAACTGTTCCAACAGTCAAAGGGATTACATCTTTCAGGTTGCCTTGAACATCCACTGTCAAAATACCACTTACCTGCAAGGTTAGAGTAAACAGCAGAAAAGACAACATTGCAAACAATTTTAACCTTAGAAGTTTTTTCTATCCAAGTTCTACTTTTATGTCCTTCAGCTTTGTTACCTAATGTTAGGATAACATTTAGATCAGAGGTTCTCCTAACATTGGTACTGCTATTAATTCATGTTTTCTTCTCAATCACACTTTTGATTTTTTTACAATAAGGCTTAATGTGACCAGGTTGAAAACAATATTGACAAATAAAAGTACGCCTTTTCACAGTGTTGACAGGAATTTCACTACTCACACATCTCCTTTCCTTGATAGAACCAGTTTTTAAATAGGCAGAATCAGCATCTTCAGATGGCGGTTCTTTAACATAGCCCAAACCACTTTTACCTTGATTTCCTATACTCAGCATCTCATCAAGCTTAGATGTAGAAGAGTTCCATTTGACAATGGTTTGTTCAGCTTTATTTAATTCTACCTTTACCTCCTTCAGCTCAGTCTTAGTTCTATCAAGGTCTTTCAAATACAGTTTCAGCATCTCCTTCATGCATCCAATCTCTTCCTTCAAGTTTTTATTGCTCTTGATGAGTTTGTGATTCTCAAGCAGCAGTGTGTGGTAGATGGACTTCAGATCTTCAATGATTTCCTCCTGGACATTTCACCTTCAAATAAGTATTCTTCATCTAGATCCACTGAGCCATGAAAACAATCAAAGTTAGATTCATCAAAGTAGGACGCGAGATAAGGTTCAGTATCAGTATCATATTCATCCCAATCTGAAAAGAAGGTCTCCTATTCTGATGTTGGATCCTGAATGTTGGGGTAACATCGAGATTCGAAGTAGTTCAGGGAGTCTTCTGGCGTCCAGTCAATCTGAGTGAGTAGCGCAGCAGTTTGAACCTCTTTTGATTGTTCTTCAACTTCTTCAGAACTAAAGTCATCTTCATTGAAATCATCTACACACACCCAATGAGAATTTCCTATTTTTCTAAGAGTGTTAGCACATTAATTAGTCATATGACCATATCCTTTACATTCAAACCATTGAACATCTTTTAACTTATCAGCTTCTAAAGGAGTAGGTTTTGATGTCATGAACCTCACAAACTTAGGAGCTAATTTCTTATAACTTGGGGAGCTATTACTAAGATTATTTTCTTTATCTTTTCCTTTAAGATTCAGCTTATTGAACTTCTTCGTAATTTTACCATAGTTTGAAGAAATTATCTCATAATCATCATCACTTTCATTGTCAAGACTTGATCCTCTTAAAGCAACAGCCCTATGTTTGCTAGGTTTTGAGGCAAGCTCCATCTTAAATTCTCTAAGAGTATTTATCAAGACTTGAAACTATAGATTAGCAAGGTTTCTAGATTCACTCATTGCAATTTTCTTGAAGGCAAATTTTGATAACAGTGTTCTCATAGCTTTGTAAACCATTTCTTGATTAGTCATATCAAAACCTAGATTTTCACATTGATTAGCAATATAAAAAATTTCTCAAAATAATTGTCAACACTTTCATCTTCACCCATCTCAAGTTTTTCAAATTGCAGAAGTAGTTGTCTATATCTAGAATCTTTAACAGTAGAATCTCCTTCACAATGTAATTCAAATATATCCCAAGCATGTTTGGCTTTTGTACAATTCTGGATTAACTTGAACATGTGATGATTAACCCAACTAAAGATAGCATTAAGGGCCTTTTCATTGGAGTTATAGACGCTTACCTCTGCTGATGTCCAATCTGCTTCTGGTTTTGGTACTAGATCACCTTCACCATCTCTTGGTAATGTTGGAAGAGAGTATCCATTGATCACGGATTGCCAGACTCGAATATCAATAGCTTTAATGTGAGACCTCATCCTGATCTTCCAGTATGCATAATTGGAGCCATCCAAAACTGGAATCATGTTGGTATTAGGATTGACACTGTCCATGGTGTTGTATCACCTCCAAACCACCAGTGTAGTCGGTGTTTGGCTCTGACGCCAATTGAAATTGCCAGATCGTGGATTGACACAACAACTTTTAGAGTTAAGCTGGAATTGCCTTAACTCTATTGTGATCTTCTTGTCCAAAATAATGTGCAGCGGAATATAAATGCAAGAAGATATAATTTTAAGAAGTTTTCAATATTATTAAAAACTTCCGAGCCTTAGGCCAAATAACCATAAAGGTTTTAACAAAGAAATGTTCCTCACAACAATTCACTCACGCTCTTTGTTGACCGGACTCAACGAAGCAGACAAGTAAGAACTACTTAACTTCTATGAACTAGATATAAATAGTTGATACAAAAACTTCGCAAAAGCAAGACGAAGACAATACAAAGTATGATTAATCTCTTGGATTGTTTTGCACGATTGTCTTGTCTTTATCTTGATGAACTTCACATCTTTTATAGATTTCTTGAAACTTGCACGCCAAGATGTGTTGTTCACAGCTTTGGTAACTCTTGTTGTTTCCTTGTTGAAAATTGCCTTCTTTGTGAACTCAGTATCTTTCCTGAATATGTGTTTCCTTTATTACCGATCTTAGCAAGGTAACACATCTTCTTCAAATCACAGAATCCTGGAAAGAATCACAGTTGTAGAGAATCCAATTTGTTTCCTTCTTTTGAAAGCGTGTGAGTTGACTATTCAACTTAGCTTGAATTATGGAAACTTCAAGTAATGAATCTTCCATAGGTCTTCCTTATGATTTAGATACCATCCTGGACATAAACATAAACAACTAAAACCGTGGAACTTGATTAATAGGTGAATAAAGGCAAAACTCAAATTTGGCAACTAAAGAACAATTATCATACAGACTCTCGGGTTTCAATGTTATCCTCAATGTTGACCCAACATCGTCTAACATTGCATCGTCTAACATTGATTCTAGAAAACCCTGCACTTTCAAAACCCTTAGATAGCGAGAGCTTCTTCAGTTTGAAGAAAGCTCTCGACATGGGTGTACTATGATTTAGTGTTGCATTCAGGTCAGTGGCTAAAATGATAGATTATTTGTGGTGTATCGGATTGCATTAGATTTTTCTATTAGTTTTTTGTTATTTTGTTGTTTGTATTCATTTGTGTTGCGTCAATATTGGCTAAATTACGTGGAATACCTCACTTTGTGAGATAACATTTAATTGAAAAGTTCTTTTCATTTTTTTGTTCTATCTTAACAAAACTCTCGCTCTATCTAAGGTTATTAATTGTTTATGGAGAATCTGGGTGCATGGAGTTTGCTTCTATGGTGCTATTCAATTGTGTCGAATCCATAAGTTGGTATTGCATTACATGTGAAGAAGTTGGGGTTGATGAGGTTCACTACTACGCTGTTATTTACTCGTGTCTTATTCACATGTTATTATTCTCGCAGAAGAGGAATATAATGGTGAGGTTTAATAATAGGGTGTTTGGGGTTCCCCACTTATTGCACTCAGTAGTAATGCTCACTTATGCTAAAACCTTATTTGTTGAATAGTAAACGGGTATGCATTATGTATTGGGGCGTTTGGGTGATTCGCTACCACCATTCGAGCCATTG
Organism: Linaria vulgaris; assembly: GCA_948329865.1. Taxonomy (NCBI): domain Eukaryota; kingdom Viridiplantae; phylum Streptophyta; class Magnoliopsida; order Lamiales; family Plantaginaceae; genus Linaria; species Linaria vulgaris. The sequence continues at coordinate 51,410,913 of OX415249.1, read as the reverse complement.
CACTTTCTTGTGCATACTTTTGATAGTGTTGAAACTTGGATGTATGGGGTCCTACTACTTCCTGCATTCTGTAGATCCACTATCGTTTTATAAAACCTTCAGATGTTTTTCAAGAGAGAAACTACGTTTGTGATTCTTAACTATCAAATTAAGGTGAACTGATTTATGGTGTTAACAATTAGTGTTCGACCAACACCTTAGTAATTTCGTGTTGACCGAACACTCTACATTTCACTTAGGTACGTAATCATTCTTTTTCTATATTTATGTAAGTTTGGGCTAAAGGGGAGGAGGAGGGGTATGTAGTCAGTTTTCACATGGCATACACCTTGGGTAATTTAGCTGCCAATGACACACTAATTTGTTTCTCATTATACATTGGAAGTTGATTGTCTCTATAATTCTAACTTAACATAAAAAATGTTTGTTTTGTCTTAGTTAACTCTCTTACTAATGTATAATCCCCCAACCAAGTCACATAGTTTCAAGTCCAACTTCATCCTAACTCTAAGTATAAAGTAACTGGCCACTCATTGTATCAAAGAACAGACTCACCATCATTATTGACAGTGAAATGAATGTAAAGATTAAGAGAAAATATCATGTTGATTGGTTCTCCAGGATAGTTGCATATCCTTCTTGTTCAAGTCTTCTAATTCACTCATCCGGCTGGTGAGCACTGGTTCTTCTTTCTTTGATAGATGATTTATTCTCTTGTTGTTAACCTCTTCTATATTATTGTTTGTGTTGTGTTGTTTGTAAAATATTCTCTGCATTTTCACTGTTGCGTACGCGTTTATCTCTTAGGTTTTTCGGCCCATTAGGTTAAGAGATTAAACCCCTCTTTCAACACATCTTTAGAGAGATGCGCGACGTAGTGGGTCGCGTAGCCTATTCGCATATGTACTTGTGTAGCTCGCGTAACTCTATCCACTGTAGCGCTGGTCTTTGGCGATTTGGTGTGGTGAAACATGATGCTCCGTAGGTCGCGTGACCTTCTGCCTGGTTGGTGCGGCTCGCACATGTCTCTCATCTTTTGCTTGATCAACTCGGCTCGGCTCAACATGTCTTTCTGAATCCTTTCATTTATGGTTCATTTTGCATTGTTTTGACTCAACTGGCTCTAAACCTGTAAATACATTAAACTATCTAATATAAACAGAAAACACAAGGACTAAGAAATATGTCATCAATAAGCGAGGGTAAAAATATAGATGTTTTATATGCTTATCACACTGGTGTTAACACAAAACACTATCTGCTCCTTTTGTTCAATACTGTAATCCTTGAGCATTTGTTTCATCCAACAAGTTGAGTGTAACAGCTTACAGCATCAATGCATTTAGCCTCAGTTGTAGAGAGAGTAATGGAATGTTTCTTTTTTGCTGCACCATGAAACCAAGTTGGTTTCTAGATAAAAACACCCCCTAGTGGTGCTTTCTTGATCATCAACACAACCTACCCAAACTGCATTACTATAACCTATAAGATGTGCATTATTGCTACACTTGTAACTTAGACCAAAATCAGTTGTTCTAGAAGTATATCAAATAAATTTTTAACAACTTAAAGGTAAGACTTCTTAGAACACGCATGGTCATCTACACACCCTCAAACACTAAAGCAAATGGCAGGTTCATTGGCGGTAAGGTATATCAGACATCTAATTATGCTCTTGTACAAATTGGGATCAACATAGTTGCAGCTTTCATCTTGGCTAAGACAATTAGTAGTGCGGAAAGGAGTTTGCATCGGATTTGCATGATCAAGATCTAATCTTTTAACAAGATTCATTGCATATTTAGCCCGAGAGATGAAAATTCCATTGCTTCCCTGTAAGCCCAAAAAACAAGTTAGTTTCCCAACCATGCCTATTTCAAAGTCATTTTTCATGACTATAACAAATTGTTGCAACTCTCTTTCCGAAGTTGGACCAAAAACTAAATCATCAACATAAATTTGTTCAATAATTATATGATTTTCAAAGTATTTTATAAAAAAATTACGATTAACACAACCTTCAGAATATCCTTTTTCAAGGAGATGAAGAGTTAGTCTTTTGTACCAAGCCGTTATTGCGTGTTTTAGCGTATAAAGAGCCTTTTTCAATTTAAGAACATTCAACAGGAAATCAGGATCCGTAAACCCATTGGGCTGTTCAACAAAATCTTCTTCATTCAGATAACCGTTTTAAAATGCATTTTTTACATCCATTTGAAACAGTTTAATATGTAAGACACATGCAACAACAAGTAGAAGGTGAATAGATTATAGTCTTGCAGTTGGGCAAATCTTTTGTTAAAGTCTACTCCCTCAACTTGATTGTACGCTTGAGCAACAAGTCTAGCCTTTTTTCTCACAATGTTCCCAAGTTCATTTGTCTTGTTCTTGGAGATCAATTTTATACCAATTATGTTTAAGTTGGATGGTCTTGACACTAATTCCCAAACATTGTTCATTTAAAATTGATTAAGTTCTTCTTGCATGGCTTCTACCTTTGGTTCTTCCAATAGTGCTTCATTGATGTTCTTAGGTTCAATATTAGAGATGTAACTAACAAACCTTACCCTTTGATTGTACCTTTTTCTTGAAAGGTCACATGTGTGAATTCTTTCGTCAATGTTACCAATAAAAAAAATTAGGAGGATGATTCTTCATGATGGGAGGCGGTGCTTCCCTTTGCACTAGTTCAGGTTCAACTCGTTGAACACCTAGATCAGCATTGTCATCATCCATTGTTGCAATAGTGGTATGCTCAGAATTTCTCATGTGACTTTGATCTTACGATTCATTCTCATGGTGAGTTAGTTCAATTTGTACTGAGATTTAAGCTTTAGAGGATGCAAAAGAAAAGTTCATGAAATCATCAAATTCAATAGCCGATTCAATTATGGATTGAGTCTGCATGTTATAGACACGAAAAGTATGACTATTAAAAGACTGACCAACAAATATCCCCGATTCACAATTGGTGAATTTACCTCTTTGCTCACGATCATTAAGAATATATCATGTACATCCTAAGATGCGAAAATGATGAGCGTTTGGTCTGTTACCTTTCCAAACTTCATAGGTTTTCTTATTGGTACCTGGACGCATGTAAGCTCGATTGATAATGTAGCAAGTAGTGTTAACTTCTGCCCAAAATTTAAGAGTCATTGTTTTAGCATTAAGCTAACACTAGCTCTTTCAATTAGGGTATGGTTCATCCTTTCCAAAACATCGTTCTATTGTGGTGTAATGGAAGCTGAAAACTCATGAACAATACCCTTTTCATTAGAAAAGTAAGAGAACAACGTGTTTTCAAATTCCTTACCATGGTCACTATGAATCCTCTTAAACTTTAAGTATTTCTCTGTTGTAAAGTTTTATACAATTATTTTTCTTAAAATGACGAATGATTCACTTATATCTTTTAAAAAATCAATCATGTGTATCGAGGGAAATCACCAATGCATACAATAATCTACCCTTTACCAGCAATGCTTTCCATTTGAATTGGACCAAAGATATCCAGGCGCAGAAGTTCCACAAGCCTTTCTGATGGGGTGTGTTGCAACACTCCATGGCTAGACTTTTTTTTTCCTTCAATACAGGATCCACACTTTCCAACAAGTTTATGTCAAACTTTAGGTACACATTTTACTACTGTTAGACAACTTCGAGAGAGTTCCTGAATTTAACATAGCCCATCCCTTGATGCCAAAACTCTATGGGACTATCCACACAGAAGTTGCAAGTAAGAGAGTTAGAAACATAATTACATTTGGACAAGGTATGCCAATTTTATGTGTTTTTTAACCCTTACAAAAACACAATTATCTACACTATCAATCACTTCGCATTAATCTTTGGAAAATCTGACAAAGAGAATTTTATCGTATAATTGAATGATGCTAATCAAGTTAGGATGTAGCCCATCAATAAAGAAAAACATTCTTTAGTTTCGGGAACTCTTTCAGGTTCAAAGTTCCTCTTCATAGAATCACTCTTCGATTTTCATCACCAAAAACTACATCTCCCTTTTTATCCAGCAATGAAATTTCTTAAAATGCACTTGTGACGCCCCGACTTTTTTTAAATCAAATAACATAATTCGACTAAATAATCCATAAAAGGTTTAATAATACCAAAAGCCTAAATGTGCCAAAATACCATGACAAGATCCAGTAACATGAAAGAAATATCTATAAACAGGAACGTAAACTAGTCCTCAACATCAAAGTCTCAAAATAAAGAAAAGTATCTCTAACACAAAAGGTAAAACTGTGCAGCCAACCTCTATGCTTCCTTGGTCTCCTCTCCACTGATCCTAATATTTTCCTATATCACACTAGAAGGAAGGGCAGACAAATGAGATAAAAATCTCTGTGGTGTTACGAGTGTGTGCAGGGTGTACAAGAATAAGACAGTTAAATGCAACAGGTTAGGCAGTCAAGCACGTACTCACGTTCAGTCATATTAGAAAGGCGTTTACCCTTTCTTAAGACGTTGACTCATTACCACCTTATAACACTCACGTTCGTTACCTTGTCACTTCGTTCAAGGAGCGACCTTGAAAACGTTCACGCATGCCTAGGTACATGCTCGTTGATCCCCTCAAAAGCAACGAACTCCCGATGCTTATGAGAGAAAGGGGAAAGGCGTCACGAGATCCCACCGACAGCCCGCCGCTGCCCGGTAGTACCCCGTACTGACCAAGTCGTGGATCCAATCAATACCAAAACATTCTAGTTTGACAATAGATCGTTTATATAAGTATGGGTCGGTTACAATGGAGTACAAGGGAAATACAACGAATCTATCCTAACAAACTAGGTCTAATCTAGGTGTCTCGATTAGGCTTGGTTCGGAACACCTCAAACTAACACCTCGATGCTTGGACGGCAGGGGTATATCGGTAATCATGTCTGGGGTATATCGGTGACCATCTTCGATGTGACGTCGGTAGTGCAAAGGTATGACATGTTAGTGGAGCACGTTGATTATCTCGATATCGAACACGATATCGAGAGTAAGATCGGTGATCTCTTTCGATGTGATGCGTGGTAGTCGAGGGATAATAATTGCTTGCTTTGGGATCCGGGCATCGCGTTATTTATAGACCTCGGGATCCGGAGACCACAGTACCATATCGGTGATTATCACCGATATGATATCGAAAGTAATCCTCGATATGGTCAAATATGGGCCTGGTTTGGGCCATGCCCAGTATGCGGGAAATGCCCATATCATGTAGTCCCCCAATTTAGGGATTTTCACCTTAGAGATAAGAATTCACAAATTTAATTTTGAATTTCTGGGTTACATGTACCCTTCGTCCAGCCAGTTCAAATGATGGAGATCAAATTTGCGGAGAATGCACTTTGTGATGAACTTCGATGGACCCCCTAATGCAGTCGACGCATAGTTTGAGGTCCTCGTTTGAATTCTATGTTTCTTGGGATTTGACTTTCTTATAAATATAGGAATTGCACTTTGAAAATTGCGATGGGCTCGCCGGTGCAATTGTTATATTTCCGAGTCTTTTTTGCATAGTAGGATAGCATATCGGGTTTCATCGCCGATATGACGTCGAAACTCATATTCCATATGATGTCGAAAGTATCTTTCGATATAGCTAAAGTTGTCGCCTATAAGTAGGGCTTGTAAGAGACATTGAGGATCATACTTTTCCGTGTCCTCCTTGTCGTTTAGTGTAACTACATCGGTATGTATATCGGTAATCATATTCGATATATTCCCCGATGTGTATTTTCGATCTCACTGTTGTCCTTGATTTATTATTTATTATTATTTTCTCATGCTGATATTCCGATCATTCTGCAGGTATATTTAGTTTTTTGAGATATCCCGTAAGAATGGGTTTCAGACAATTGATGCGTAAACTTCAAGTCGACTGTGATGCTCAGAAGGCTGCATTGGCTGTGATGGCAGCAGTCGCGGTGGCGCCTGAAGCAGGGTCTGCATCTAACTTTGACCTGAATAATGCAGCCCTTGAGGTTCTGCCAGAGGCATCAGGAGCTGAACAGCCTCCCCCTAGCATTGTGGTTCCTGAAAGTATTAATAAGGAATGCTTTGAAGGTGTTCCTGCTGTCGTTGGGTCTTTTAGCCAGGACATCCTTGATGTGGTGGGAGGCCTGCACGGTGCGGCCAATCTCTTGGAGGTGTTAACCTCGAAACAGGGGGCGTGGTTCCTCCGCCTGAAGGGACTGTGTCGACTGAGAGACCAGATGTCAGGTCTCCTTCTGGTGAGTACGTAGCTCCACGTTCTGAGTCGATGGCCAACATTCCTTTTGACCGAGAATGTTGGTGGTTCAGGATCGAATGCCCATGTCAACTTGGGTGATTCAGTGGATGTGCCCTTTAACGTGGGGTCGGGCTATTCGAGCCCTAGCCCTATTAGTGGCAAGGGAAAGGCACATGTTTCATGTGCGACCGACAAAGGGCCACTACAGGAACCCTCAATAGTGGGGGTCTTTGCCCCTATCTTTCTTGGAATCCTAATTCAGAAGCTTGTCGTTGACCTGGTTAAGGTATTGGGTAATAAAAGGTCTCGTGACGGGACTATCAGTAGTATCCACTCGTATTCGAGTTCGGGCCTTTAGAAAGCGGGTACAGTCAAACCCTCCAAGCAAGTAGAATTTTATGAAGCAGATGCTGTTCGGGGAATGATGCGGGCTTCCCCTCCTCCAGCGAATGTACGGGTTCTTACAGAATTCGAGTGGGCCTATAATATACGCCGCATCACTCACCTGTTTTAGAGTGTACGTATCTTAGGATGATTTCGATTGATTTTATTTGATTGTTTAATCATAACGTTACTTTTTGTATTGTGCAGACGTCAAAGCTGGCGGTTTCGTGTCTGAAGACAATTCGCGAGTCTAAGGGTGACCCTAACGCTGTCGCTGTCGAGCTCAACCCCATGGTGCTAGAGAAGTTGGAGGCTGACAAAGAGGATGTCATGAAGACATGTCGTAAGCTCCAGGAGGAGTACGATTTGTTGAAGGGTAACTTCAAAACATTGGTGACTGAGGTTGACCAAGTAAAGGCACGTGAGCTTGCGGCCAACAAGGAGCTGGAGAAACTGAAGGCTGAGGTGGTGGCAGTGAAGGCCGCTAACGAACGTCTCTCATTGGAGCTCTCCACTGCCAAATTAGCTCCCTTGGACTTGGTATGTATCTTGTTTACGATATCTGCTTCTATTTTTTCCTCCTGAATTTAATAGAGTTCAATTTGTAGGAATGTCGTCCTGATCTCCTCCAGGTTGGAGCGGAGAGGTTTATGGACAGCTTGAGCTTCCGAGACTTAATCTTGAAGGTTCGAGAGGTAGCATTCCATGCTTGCGTAGGGCAAGTATTGTGAAAAGACGATTTCAATGACTCCCTCGAACTGAGTGGTTTGAACCCCAGACATGATTATAACGACATGCCGGTTGGTGGGCTAGATGGGATGGAGGAGACTCCAGCCGACCCTGACGTGTTCTCTGATGTTGTTGAGAAGAAGACGAAAGGGTCATCGTGGGAATAACTGTTTGCTGCCTTTATTGTAACCTAAAATTATCCTTTTCCGGACTATTTCCAATTCGTGGTCTGTAACTGAATATTTATTTCTCTGTTATATTCATAATCTGCGACTCTGCGTGGCCTTGTTGTTTGATAACTTGTTGATTTTATATTGTCGTGATGATAGAGTATGCAGTATTTCGATATCTGAATCTGCATTCATTTCGTTCTCGTATTGATGAAATATGGGTAATCTGCCACCAGTCATTGGAAGGAGCTTGTCTTCATATATAGGTGACCCGGTACCACTCGTGAGTAGGAGCATTTTCTTTGTAGGCGACCCGTTACCTCTCATAGGTAGGAGCCCGCCCGTTATCACAGGGGGACCCGTTATCGCTCATGTGTAGGAGCCTTTTCTTTGTAGGTGACCCGTTACCACTCATGGGTAGGAGCCCGCCCGTTATCACAGGGGGATCCGTTATCACAGGGAGACCCGTTACCGCTCATGGGTAGGAGCCTTTTCTTTGTAGGTGATCCGTTACCACTCATTGGTAGGAGCCCGCCCGTTATCACAGGGGGACCCGTTACCGCTCATGGGTAGGAGCCTGCCTTTTATCCTTTTGGCTATGTCCCTTGGTGACTCTGTCGTCGTGGAGTCTATGGGTCGTTAGGCCCTGTAAAACATCACAGACAAGAAAGGTTTTTCGATGTAAAAACTTATGTGAAAGCACGAAATGATGCGCATGTGTACCCAATGTAGGTTCCACCTTGGAGTTCTGACGTGCCTGTTGTACATGTTTGTACCTGTTGCACCTGTTTAGATGGATAATATTGAATAATCTGGGAGGATATACCCTGGATCCCTTATTTTGAAAAGTGAGGGTTTAATATTCCCTATGTCCTTTTTGAACATAGTAATATGTGATCTGCCGGGTTATGTACCTGTAAGAGGGCGACATGTTAAACATATATCTATGGGAATACTCCCCAACCTCTTCGTGCAATTCTCTGCACTTCCGTAATATCCGATTAGGACATATCCCTGCATGAAATATGAGATTCCATAAAGCAATTATATTATAGGGAGAATAAAAAGGTAGTGACGGATAACGGTCAAAGGCTAGGTAAACCTAACCCGCATACGTATCCCGTTGAATGGGGAATCAGACAGGCGCAGTTCCCCCTGTGTTAGTTACATGCCAACCCACGCATGGGCAAAATAAAAGATAAAGGTCGAAGGCTAGGCCATCCTAACCCGCCTACCTATCCCGTTGAATGGGGAATCAGACCGGCGTAGTTCCCCCTGTTTTAGGTTTACAAACTAACCCACGATGGGGCAATGTTTCAATTGTTCAAGCATAATTTAAAGATTACTGAAATATATTGTTCTGCTTGTTCCTCATGGTGATTACTCTGTGCGCATAATGTATTCTTGGTGTGGGACTTGTATTTCTTGTCTTCTTCTGATTCTAGGGTGCTCAACGAGTCCACATAGCACATCCATCCTTGTATCAGGTCACCTAGAATTTCGTCGACTCCCTGAGGTGTCGGGAATTTGATCTTCTAGTAATAGGTAGAGACCACTGCCCTGATCTGGTTGAGTGCCGGTCGGCCGGTGATGGTGTGGTAGGGAAACGGGATGTCGACTATTGTGTATTTTATCGGCGCCACCCGGGCGCGTGGGTTTCTCCCAAATACTGTGGGCAATATAACTTGTCAGAGTGGAACTACCTCTGCTCCGCTGAATCCGGTCAATGGGCTGGATATCGGCTTTAGCCGACCTAGTGCTATCATCATGTGCTCGTAGGCTTTTATGCACCTGATATTCATCTACATTAATAGTAATAATCAAGGGGCAATCTAGTTTACTTGCGGTCAGGACCAATGGACTAAGTTGCTCCAAGTCTCTCCTGGTGAATGAGATCTCCAGCTCCAAGTACGCTTCCGGTATGATTGCATTCGTGTACCCAATGTAGGTTCCACGTTGGAGTCTTCGTGTTATAGTTTCTCGGCCGCGAGCAGTGTCGGCTCCCAAGGCTCCTCCATTGATCATGTTTATGATGCCTCTGCTCGGGGCATTCACTATGGTCCTACCACGCTCCGGGGGTGCCTCGATCGTCTTCTACTTTCCTCTTTTGGGTGAGTAATCTCTTCTAGGGGATAAAGAATTGTCTCTCCCCTAGCATCTTCCTTGACGTTTTTGACAAACTCGACCAGCTTCCCTTCTTTAATCAATCTTTCAATTTCATTCCTCAGGTGCGTACAATCCTCCGTCCTGTGTCCGGGCTGTCGGTGGTACGCGCAGTATTTGCCCGACGACTTCATCCCGACAGTCTCATTCAATGGCCTGGGTTCTGTCAACCATCTGTTCCTCTTTGCCATGGCCATCACTTCCAGAATGCCTCTATTCAACGGTGTGTACGTCCTTGGGGACCTCTCTCTGTTGCGATCTCTGTATGCATTCCTGTTGGGAAGTGGACCTTGACGTGTGGCCATCATCTCGTCCTCGTAAACCATTTGGTTGGCGAGCATGTTGATTTGTGCTATGGTGGGCTCAGTCAATTTGATTAGCTCACCAGCAAACCTGCGGTAGGTCGTACCCTTAAACAGCATCATCATAACCTGCCCCCCATGTGGCTCATCCACTTTCAACAATTCGTCATTGAACCTCTTCATATATTCCCGGAGGTTCTCCATTTCCCTCTGTTGCACCGCGCCGAGGTGCAACGTGTTGGTCTTCATTCTCTTTTGGCTAGAGAACTAGTTCTCTAACTTTTCCCTTAGTTGCTCATAGTCCGTTATGGATCCGGCCTCCAGCCTAGTGAACCAATACAGTGCAGCGCCCGTTAAAGTGGTGGACAAGATCTTTGCCTTTATGTTTTTTGAGTAGTTGTGTAGATTCAAAACGATATCGACCTGATGGAGATGATCCGTATGATCACTTCTTCCGTCGTATGGCTTGATCACTGGGATCTTGTCCCCTCTTTGCAATAGCTAGGCCTCAATCTCATCCGAAAATGGGGTCCTGCTGCGACCCTTCCAATGGCTCTGAGTCATCTTCCTCGTCAACTCCGCCCTCTCGCGGTCTAGTTGCTCCATCCTCCTTGATATTACCTGCAGTACTTCTGCATCTTCATTCTTTGAATATGCGACCTCACTGCAGTCGCGACCGCGTTCCATAATCTTGATTACTTTCGCTCTCTCGTGGTCAAGTCGTTCCATCCTTCTTGGTATCTCTCGATCCAGGATCCTAGTATCCCGTCTCTCCGATCTGTCGTAAGCAGCGGGCGATATCTCTCTGAATGAGTCTCCCGTATCCTCCTGTTCATCACATTCTTGCCTTGCCCTTCTCTCACCCTCTCTGGATTCATGGGGCCTTGCCCGAATGTCCCTTGTCCTTTGTTCCGCCAGTCGGGGAAGCAAAGTCCCTAGTGTAGTGTCAAGCACTGCGTTTACAGAAGCGTTGATCTGCACTAGTATCTCTGGGGTTATGGCGGCAGGGGGAACGGCGCTCTGTTCTGCAACCATCGTCTCCTCTGAGCCGGGAAGATCTGCGTTTGGAACCTCAGTCATTGGGACGTCCGCCGTCGGGTTTTCAGTGGTCGGGCCCTCAGTGGCAGGTTCTGCCGTATTCGGCGCGGCAGCGGTTGGACCCATATTCGTGGCTCGCGATGGCATCCCGAGCCTGCGCCTACGTCGCGGTTCATTCTGTGCTGGAGGAAGCCCCATCTCGGCTTTGGACATTGTCTGTTCTTGGTCAGTTGGCTGTTGAGGGAGTGGTGTCTCCTCAATCCTCGTGTTTCTAGTCACAACCTTGTTAAATTCGGATCGGGTCCTCCTCCCTTGCATCTTGACGTCCTCGTCCGGGAACTGGTGTTCTTACAGACGGCGCCACTAGTCTGACAATAGATCGTTTATATAAGTATGGGTCGGTTATAATGGAGTACAAAAGAAATACAATGAACCTATCCTAACAAACTAGGCCTAATCTAGGTGTCTCGATTAGGCTTGGTCCGGAACACCTCGAACTAACACCTCGATGCTTGGACAACAGGGGTATATCGGTAATCATGTCTGAGGTATATCGGTGACCATCTTCGTGTGACGTCGGTAGTGCGAAGGTATGACGTGTTAGTGGAGCACATTGATTATCTCGATATCGAACACGATATCGAGAGTAAGATCGGTGATCTCTTTCGATTTGATGCGTGGTAGTCGAGGGATAATAATTGCTTGCTTTGGGATCTGGGCATCGCGTTATTTATAGAATTCGGGATTCGGGGACCACAGTACCATATTGGTGATTATCACCAATATGGTATTGAAAGTGATCCTCGATATGGTCAAATATGGGCCTGGTTTGGGCCAGGCCCAGTATGCGGAAAATGCCCATATCACGTTTGATACCTAAAATCATGACAGACACACAAGTAGCAAGTTGCACGGATATAATAACAGACGATCAAGATAGCGAATGAGTATATTACTACATAAGTATGAACACATGCAATGCGATCATAAAACATTTAGCACATACCTTCCAGCTTTTCAAAAATAATTTTAGTATGTATATATATATATATATATATATATATATATACACACGCACCTGTTAAGAACTGTAGAGAGTGATAGCTACTCACTCGCGCCTACTCAAAATTGCCTAAAAGTCATGAATTTAATGTCAAGAGACATTCAAGATTTATTTTATATCGTGATAGCTAAACTACTCATCTAATACTAACATAAACAAAAGATGCATATTAGTAAGTACTAATTTACTTTCACAACCTACTGCACTAACACGATAATATAATTATGTAATATACATACGTATGTATGGTGGAACAGTTCATCTTGGCATAATTTGGTTGTTAATTATCATTAACTAATTAGCTAATGCCTCCATCAGAATTACATAATATAATATTATATTACAATGCAATAATATGGTTCAAATACGGATTCGACTCTTCCATATCATTAATGGATACTGCATGCTATTAGAATTATGATGCTACACTTAATCATGGACTTAATTAACCATTTGTACAATTACATGTTACTGATTCTATTAAGTTGTAAGAACACAAACCAAATATCAAACAATAATAAAATAATGCTTTCATGAATGTATTCATTTAATCAACAAATCCACATTCCCACGTGATAGTCCTGGTAAAAAAACAAATACAACTCTATAAAAAAATCCCTTCTTTCACATTTGTGGAGCCCGCCACCATTATTTCTAACAAGCAATTAACGTAATTAAATATTGCCCTATAACATAATCCATGCACTATAACACTTTGTGTGTGCGAGAGCACTACTCCGGGGTGTAGCATCTAACTTCCCCTATAACACATATATGACTACAACAACTAATTAAAATATTATTAGGGGCACAATACCTTAAATTTGGTGACTTTCCTTTGACCAAAAAAGGAAAGTGGAATGATTAAAAGACTATAAGGCTGCGCTAATTACTTTTCTTTACAAGCCTTAACTCTCCGTGATCAAATGTAACGTTTTTATTAATACCAATATTAATAACTACATATTCTAGGAGTTTTTTTTAAACGAAATAAGTGGTACTTAACATCACGTACCCATAATATATAAATAAATTGCACTTTTATAAATAATATGCTATATTATATATAAATGTATGTATCAGTAATTACCAATAAATATAATTATACTACTTTGATTATACAAACTTGATATATGTATCAGTATATATTAAAATCACACATTTAAAAATAACTCAATTAATAATAACTAACATAAAAAAAAGATTTATTATGAAAAAATTTGGGGTGTTACAACACTTTTCTCCTGTCATTTTTCTGGAACAACCACTATCAAAGAACCAAGAGTTATAAGAATACAAAGAAGCAGTATGACATACAACAAGGCAAGTTTATGTAAAAATTTTGCACCCAAATATTCTTTGTAGATTTCCTAGTTGTAACACTACAAAACATAACATTCTGATTGGTATGTTTACCTGATTGTGGGGTGATGGTTTCGTTTGTGTAGGAAAATATTAGTCCCATAGTTGATAGCAATAGGAACGTATGTTCCCCTTAACTCCATAGCGCTGGAAAATATCAAAAAAATCTTCTCATTTGCGATCTGGCATGAAAAATAGGTTGGCGGTTGTAGCTAGGATAGTTGTAACTCTGACTAACATGTTGATATGGGCATTTCCCGCATACAGAACAAATATTTTTTATTTCATTATCCTCGATTATCCTCAAACCCCATTCTCTAACAATAGTTAGATCTCATTTCCAACATTAGATGTTATGTACAGCGCCCACGTGAAGTCTGCGAATATATTGCATCACCATGCTAACTATTTTATTGTGGTTTATCATGACATTGTCATGTTTGGCTTCGTTTCTAGCCAGCCATAAGAACCAGACTACAAGGATCGGAACCAGTGTACGGATGGATATGCCCCTCTCTGGTGAATTTTGAGGATGAAACCCAGCTTTGGAAGAAAATGTTTTACATGTTGTGGGTCGATAATCCGAACTCTAAATATTTGGGCAAAATGACACCACGCCTTTTGAGCTACTTTAATTCCCAAAGAGGTGCGGGACGAACTCCCCATTATTGCATGCTTGACATTTTGATGCCAAGATAAATCCTTTTTTTTCAATTGTGAATCCACTAGAATTCATCCATTGATGACTCTCAACCAAAACCAAGAGATAGTATGAAGGATGGACTTGTGCCAAATGATAGTCAGGAGATGCGGCGTAGCTTGAGGTGATCGTGGTTGATCATTCTAGGCGAGCGGGATTGATCTTTTTAGGCGAGAGGGACCTATCATCGCTATCTCTCGTATCCCTCGAGCTCCGTACGTACTCCACCAGATTACCTTCACGAATAAGCCTTTCAATATCATCCTTGAAGTCTATGCATTCCTCGGTAGTGTGCCTTGGTTGATAAAGGTATTCACAATACTTCCTTGAGTACTTCATTCCTCTACTTTCTCTCAGTTTCCTGGGCTAATTTAGCCACTTGTTCTTTTGTACCATGGCGAATACGGTCATGATACCTCTTTTCAAATGAGTATACGTCCTGGGTGGTTTGTCTCCTCCACGGTCCTTCTTGTCTTTGTTCCATCCTTGTTTTCCTTTTGGTTTATTATGCGCCTGATACGGCGTCTGCTTAGTAGCCATCAAGTTGTCCTGATAAATCGTCTCATACGCCAACGCATTGATCACATTGATGGTAGGGGATTTCATCTTGAGCACTTCAATCGCAAACCACATATGGAATGTCGCATTGAATAGGATTAGAGCCACCTGCTCGCCCTTTGGCACGTCCCCCTTGAGCAACTCCTCGTTGAACTTCTTCATGAAATCCTCAAGGCTCTCTTTTTCCTTTCATTTCATCAAGTCCAGGAGATTCATGCTTGTGGGCAGCCTCTTCTGGCTAGAGAACTGACTCTCAAACCTCTGTCTCAACTGCCCGTAGCTGGCAATAGAGTCGACCGTTATCCTTGTGAACCAATCGAGTGCGGCCCAAGTGAAGGTTGTAGGAAACATATTTGCTTGCACATTGTCTGTGAAGTGGTGCAGGTTCAATATTTCATCGATGTAGTATAAATATTCATAGGGGGCGCTCTTCCCATCGTATGTCATGAGCGGAGGAATCTTATCTTCTTTCTCCAACACTTCGGCCTCGATTTCCTCACTAAAAAGGGTTAACCTTTTATCTCCATTCACCAGTGCCTATTTGCAATTGACTTCTTCCTTCTCCTGGTTCCACTGCTCCATTCTCCTTGCTATGTCCCTCATTTCAGCCCCGGGTTCGGGAGCTACCTTTTGGACTCCGTTATCTTCTCGCGCTCTCGAGCCCTAGATCCTTCTGTCGGACCTCTCTTCCTGGATTCCTGACATTGAGGAGGTGGGTTTCCGATACCCTGGCTTAATCGGTGTGGTAGTAGTGTAGCTAATGTGGCGTTCAACGTTGTCTGCACTATAGCATTGATGTGCGCCATAACCTCTATTGAGAGGGAAATAGGGTCCGTGGGAACGGGCTCGGGGTCCACCGATGCTTGAGGAGGATGAAGATTACGTTGTTAATCGATACAGGGGTCAGGTAATAGAACCTGCGCTGGGGCATTCCTTGTAGTCGAATTATCAATGGTGGGCCTTGCGCTGCATCTTAGCATTTTATCTAGGATTGTGGTGTTCCTACAGATGTCGCCATTAATTTGACAATAGATCCTGTATTACAGACGAAGTGTGGAGATTACAAGGGGTTATAACAATATGATAACCAATATATTACTAATCAGGTCACCTATCACTAGTGCTAGTTCTAGGTATACTTTGTCCGGAACACCTCAGAGTAACACTTGGATGTTTTGCATGATGTAGAGGAGGAAGATATGTCGAATCTAGGTAGATGTCGAATATCTTCTATGTCGGGGATGTGGATGATATCGAGTATACAACCATGTCGGGGAAGGTATATCGGGGATACATATCGGGCTAGTATATTGGGTAGTAGATATCGAGTAAGTATATCGGATGGTATGTCGGCTAGTATATTGGATGTGGATGTCGAATATGTATATCAGGTAATTTCGATATGCGAATGAATAGTGTAGGGTAATTAATGAAGCTTACCTTCATTAGCGTAACCCCGATATATATAGACCTTGGGATGTGGGGATCGCACCCGTAATTTCCACATATGTTGTACCATATCAAATGTGAAAATTTGATATCGAGTGCCATCCCCGATATAAGAGCGATGGGACGGCTTTCTGTTGGGCTTGGCCTATATAACAGGGGTGGGTTGGCCTAATACTGGAATTACCCATATCAACACATAGGAGTTTTTGCCAATTGTAAATAATATTGGAATAGGTTTCTCTATTTACCCCCAAGATATGTAAAACACACATTAGACCAATTTAGACATACCCAAAGTAACTAAAAATGTTACATACTAAGCCCCCTAAAATAGATGCACTGCCCAAAACACAAGCTACACAATACAATTGATGACATACTTTGAACTACCATATCTTTAATTTGTCCTTTCTCAAAATAATATACTTTATCTTCCTTGGGAAGCAGTATCGAACTGGACACATTACAAATAATGACATATTTGCGATAGGTACGCTTGAATCAACTCTAGCTTACATTGTTCCAACAGTTCAAAAAATTGCAGAGTTCTAGAGGCAACATTTGTATTAGTGTATTTCAATCCAAATTAGGTTCAGAATATATATTTACTTGTGTTGAACTCAAAATTAAGTTGGTATTTTCATTTCACTGTGATTTTGAGGAGACAACAATTTTCCAATCAGTAAGACATTTTTTTTAACTAACGGCGACTGGTGAAACTATTTTTATTTAATGTCCGAAGTGAAATAAACATGAAATTGTTGGATGGGGACTTGATACTCTTTTTTCAACGTTTTGATACCAATGGATTCGATGTTATCTTAACATCCATTAACAACAATTAACGTTAGGACCAATCTACTTGATAGAGAATATAACGCAGCAGAACGTAAAGAACACACGTAGATAATGTTAAGAAGATTATAAGTGTTTATTGAAAGTGTAAGATGTTCAGGAATCAATGTTGGATGGATGTTGTGCCAACATCCAGAGGACAAAGTTGAAACCCGAAACATTCTTAACCTGAAACATGGTTATGAACATGAGTAAAGTGTTCTGGATTAAATGTTGGATGGATGTTGAGCCAACATCCAGAGGACAACATTGAAACTAGAAACTATTCTGTCAATCTGTCTTTAACTGTTTTATTTTAGTTTTGTCTTTATTCACCTATTAATCAAGTTTCACATTTTTAGTTGTCTTTGTTTATGTTAAGGAACATCTCATAATCATAAGGAAGAGCATTACATGTTTCCTAAGTTGAAGTTTCCATAATTCAAGAGGAGGAGATCGGTCAAGTCAAGACGGTTTCAAAGATGGAAAGTTTTGGAGTTCAAGTGCAACTAGGAATCTTTCCAATATCAACTCTGAATTGAAGAAGGAGTATTTCATTATTAGAACTCAATCTAATAAATGTAACTGTTATTCAAGAAGGAGATCGAGTTCAAGAAGGAAAGAAGAGTTCAACAAGGAAACAACATAAGTTACCAAAATTATGTACAACACAACTTGGAGATCAAGTTTGAAGAAACCTATATATAGGGTGTGAAGTACATCAAGAAACAGTAGAAACAATAGAGCTTATTAATCCGCAGAGATTATATCTTAAGAATTGTTGTTGTGTTTCTTATTTTTCAAAGTTTGTGAGTTTTCGAGTTAAGTTTAGGATTAGATTTAAGGAGAAAATTCTTGTATGCTTCGCTGAGTCCGATCTACAAAAGAGCGAGAGTGATTTTGTGGTGAGGAATGTCTTTGGTAAAACCTGCTGTTATTTTGTCGTTAGGCTAGATGGTTGATTATTTATAATAAACCATTGATAATTTATCTTCTTGTGTTCTTTAATTCCGCTGCACATTATACTCTATCAAGAAGATTGTTTAAGATTAAGTTAAGGCAACACTAGTTTAACTTGAACTTTGAAACTTTGGAAAAGTTGTATCAATCCCGATCCAACAATTTCAATTGGCGTCAGAGCCAAGCACCGATTTCATTTGTGTTTGGAGGTGATACAATGCGATGGCCAACATCAATCCTAATTCTGGCAGACTCCCAGTCTTGGAATGATCCATCAATTATGCTCAGTGGAAGACCAGGCTCAGAGTTCACATCAAATCAATTGACATGAAAGCATGTGATGCAGTTCTTGATGGATATTCTGTCCCAAAGATTGAGAACGACAAATATGCATATATTGTACCAAAACCGAAGTCACAATGGATAGCAAACGAGGTAACATTGTATAACTACAATGAGAAAGCTCTTAATGCTATTTTCAGTTATGTTAACAATCAGATGTTTAAGTTAATCCAGAACTGCACCACAGCTAAATTATCTTGGGATATCCTTGAACTTCATTGTGAAGGAGATATTGTAGTTATAAACTCTAAACATAGACAATTGCTTAAAGATTTTGAAAAACTTGAGATGGGTGATAATGAGAGTATTGATGGTTATTTTGAGAAAATACTAGACATTACAAATCAATGTGAAAATCTGGGATTTCCTGTTTCAAATCAAACTATAGTCTATAAAGCTTTTAGATATTTGTCACCTAGATTTGCTTTCAAGAGAATTGCCATGGGAGAGAAAGAGATATTGCCAACATGGAATTTCAATCCTTGTTAAACGCTCTTGGAGAATTTGAGCTAGAGTTTTCTGCTAGGACTACCAAACAACAAGATATTGCTTTGTTAGGCACAAATTATCTAAATCATGAGAGTGAGGATGAGGATGAAATTATTTCTTCTAACTATGGAAATATTAGCAAGAAACTTAGTTGGTTGAACTTTAAAGATAAATATAAAGAGAAACAACCTGGCAATACTTCCACTGATTATAGAAAATTGCCTCCCAAATTTGTTAAATGTAAGGCAACAAAGTCTAGTTCTGAAGAAATTGAAAAGTTGAAAACTACTCAATTTTATGAATGTAAAGGTTATGGTCATATTGCTGTTAAATGTGCTAACACCCTCCGCAAGAAGGGAATGTCTCAATGGTTTGTGTAGATGATTTCAATGAAGAGGATTATAGCTTTATATCAAGTGTTGATACTGAAGAAAGCTTTGAAGAGATTCATGAAGCTGCGCTATTCACTCAAGTCAACTGGACAGAAGAAGATCTTCAGAACTGCTACGGGTCCCAATGTTGCTCCAACATCCAGGACTCAACATCAAAACATGAGACTTTCTTTGGGAATTGGACTGAATATGATACCAATATTGATCTTAATTATTTGTCTGATAATAATGAATCTAACTTTGAATGCTTTCGTGGCTCGGTTGATCTAAATGAAGAGTATTACTTTGAAAGTGAAATGTCCCGGGAGAAAATCATTGAAGACTTGAAGACTACTTTTCATAATCTTATGAAAGAGAATCAGAAACTCACTAAGAAGAATGAAGATCAGATTGATGGATTGAAGAAACTGATGAGGATGTATGAAATAGACATTGACAAGACAGAAGCTGAACTTAAAGAGGTAAAAGGAAGCTTGAAAAAGATAATCAGATCATTGCCAAATGGAACTCAGGTACATCAAAACTTGATGAGGTACTGAGTATGGGTAATCAAGGAACAAATGGTCATGGATATGTTGAGAAACCTACCTCAAAAGTTGCTAATTATGTTTTCATTAAAGAATGTTTTGTTAAGGAATCAAAGCACTTGAGCTGTGCTAATCCCAACAAAAGTAAACCTCCTTATATCTATCAATTTTATTTTCAACCAGGTCACATAAAATATTATTGCTAGAAATATCTGAAAGAAAATGTGAAGAAAACAGAAATTGTCTCTAATGTTGAGTTGGTCACTGGTACAGATGTTATCCCAACATTAGGATCAGGACAGAAAAGTAGAACTTGGATTAAAAAGTTAAAAACTTCTAAGATAAAACTTGTATGCAATGTTGTTTTTTCTATTGTATACTCAAACCTTGCAGGTAAGTGGTAGTTTGACAGTGGATGTTCAAGACACATGACACGAGACAACAAAAATCTTAAACAACTGATTCCTCTCGATGTTGGAACTGTCACATATGGAGGAGGCACCAAGGGAAGAATAATTGGAAATGAAGTGCTAGATGTTGAAGGATTTACACCCCTCAAAGATGTTCTGCTGGTTAAAGGACTAAAAGCAAATATAATAAGCATTAGTCAACTTTGTGATGATGAACTGCTTGTTACATTTGATAAATGTTATTGTGATGTATTTAATAGCGATAATGTTCTTGTTATGACGGGTACTATATCTAAAGATAATTGCTACCTTGCTCAAGAAGAAGCAGATTGATTTCATGCTAGTTGCTGATGTTGTTCTCTGGCATAGGAAACATGGATATGTTCACTATAGGAACCTTGAGAAGTTACATAAAGTTGATGCAGTAAGAGGCCTACCAAAGATATCCAGCCCAGGTAAGGTTGTATGTGGGGACTGCTTGAAGGGTAAGCAAACTAAAGCTACTCATACACCCCTCCAAGTACAAAGTACAATTCCCAGGACTGGTAAGTGTTTTGATTTGTTACACATGGATCTCATGGATCCTATTGAGGTGAGCAGCCTAAGGGGAAAGAGATATGCCTTTTGTTATTGTTGATGATTTCTCTAGATATACATGGGTTAAGTTTCTTAAAAAAAAATCTGGTGCATTCAACACATTTAGGATCTTACATGCTAGAATCAAAAATCTGTATAATTCTTCTATTTGTAAGATTAGGTCTGATCATAGGAAAGAATTTGAAAATGCTAGTTTCAGTGATTTCTGTGATAAGAATGGAATCTTCCATGAGTTTTCAGCGCCCTAAGACACCTGAGCAAAATGGGATAGTTGAGAGGAAAAATAGGACACTTCAAGAGATGGCCAGAGTTAGGCTTAATGCTAGAAACTTATCTAAAAGACTTTGGACTGAAGCTTTGAATACTGCATGTCATATAAGTAATAGAGCTTACCTTAGACGTGGTACAAATATGACATCATATGAAATCTTGAAGGGTTTGAAACCAAATATTGCTCATTTTAATGAATTTGGATGTCAGTGTTACTTGTTGAATGGTAGAGACTATCTTAATAAGTTTGATCCAAAAAGTGAAAAATGCATATTTGTTGGTTATTCTGTGAATAATTCTGTTTTCGGAATTTATAATCCAAGATTGAAGACTACTCAAGAATCGGTAAATATAGTGTTTGATGATTCCACCTTTGATACGAGTACTGATGAAGTTACTGTCTATGATGTTGCCCCAACATTGGAAGCAGAGACTGTCCCAACATCAGGACCAGAAGATGGAGACACTGAAATTGAGACTGGTTCTGATGTTGAACTGACACCTGCTGCTGTTAGGCCAACATCCCCACAGTCCAATTCAGAGGATGACATTGTTGATGAACCTATGAGAGATCCCTCTACTAGGATTCAAAAGGACCGTTCAGCTTCACAAATGATAGGTGAAATCACTGGACTCATGAAGACTCGCAACAAAGACAGGGTAAACTACAAAAATATGGTAAGGTTGTATGTCTGTATGGCTTCTTCTTGCAATATGAATAATGCTTCCTGTTTTGTTTCTAATATTGAACCTAAGAATGTTTACTGAAGCTCTTAAGGACAGTAAATG
The DNA here is from genome assembly GCA_948329865.1 of Linaria vulgaris. NCBI lineage: Eukaryota > Viridiplantae > Streptophyta > Magnoliopsida > Lamiales > Plantaginaceae > Linaria > Linaria vulgaris. Next base: position 51,389,135 of record OX415249.1, on the reverse strand, counting down.
GATAAATGCTATGCAAGATGAACTATTACAATTCACCAAAAATAATGTTTGGAATCTAGTACCTAGACCTTATAATGTGAATGTTATAGGAACTAAGTGGATCTTTAAGAACAAAACAAATGAAGATGTTGTAATTGTAAGGAACAAAGCTAGGCTAGTTGCACAAGGTTATACTCAGGTAGAAGGGATATACTTTGATGAGACATTTGCTCCAGTAGCTAGGATAGAATCTATTAGATTACTTCTTGCTATTGCATGTTGTCTTAAGATTAAGCTCTACCAGATGGATGTGAAAGGTGCTTTCCTTAATGGTTTGATAGACAAAGAGGTATATGTTGAACAACCTAAAGGTTTTGCTGATCATAAATATCATAATTATGTGTATAAACTTGAGAAAGCTCTGTATGGTTTAAAACAAGAACCAAGAGCTTGGTATGAAAGACTAACTAAATTTTTGTTAAGCCTTGGGTTCAATAGAGGAGATGGAGACAGAACCTTGTTTATTCCGAGAAACAGTTCTAATGTTTGTGTTGCTGAGATCTATGTGGATGATATTGTATTTGATTCTACTAACAAGTCTACTCTAGACAAGTTTGTTGAGTCAATGACACAGACATTTGAGATGAGCGTGATTGGAGAGCTGAACTACTTTCTAGGATTGCAAATGAAGCAACTGGAGAATGGTATGTTCTTAAACCAAGAGAAGTATGCAAGGAACCTGGTAAAGAGATTTTAGCTACATGAGTCAAAACCTTGCAAAACTCCCATGTGTTCTTCTATGAAGATTACTAATGATGGCACTAGAGACAATGTTGACCCAACATTGTACAGATCTATGATAGTAGTCTTCTATATCTCTCTGCCTCTAGACCAGATGTTATGTTTTCTGTTTGTGTTTGTGCTAGGTACCAAGCTGATCCAAAGCAATCTCACTTAATTGTTGTGAAGAGAATATTAAGATATGTATTTGGAACTTCATCATTGGGTATATGGTATTCTCTTGATACAAATACAAATCTTGTTGGTCTTAGTGATTCTGATTGGACAAGTGATGTAGATGACAAAAAATCCACAAGTGGGGCTGTTTATGTTTGGGAAACAATTTAGTTTCATGGTATAGTAGGAAACAGAATTGTGTGTCATTATCTACAGCTGAATCTGAATATGTAGCTGCTGGCAGTTGTATTACCCAGCTTGTATGGCTTAAACACATGTTGCTGGACTATGGGTTAGATAGTAATATAGTCCTCATGTTTTGTGACAATCTTAGTGCACCAAATCCCTACTTCAGAGTATCAACGAGTAAACACACGTATCACCTCATTAATGCCACGATAATAACCCTAGTACACTTGCCCCAACCTGCTACAGAATGAAAGATACTAAGCCGCCATATCATAATGAAAGCAAAGACTGAACAAACACGACTCACTGCATTAATCGTGCTACAACGACATGCTCCAGCCTCACCCAACCCTTGTGTGACGTTGATTCCTATTGAAACAGGATAAGGAACAACAACTGAATGGCATCTTATTCTCGAGGATAATGAAATAAAAAATGTTTGTTCTGTCTTAGTTTTTTTTTTTTTTTGGTAAATAAGAAGTTCTAAATATTACATCAAATCTTTAACAACAAGATTAACTATATAACTAGAAGGAGATTTGTCCCATAGCACAAACTCCTCACATGCAATGCCATGCACTTTTGAAAGAGCATCCGCAAGCCTATTACAATCTCTACGAATCCATCGAAAGGTCTGAGTCCATGGCATTCGCAGCAAGCGCCGGCATTCTTCGACAAGGTTCCTCTGAGCAGGCATTACTTCAACCTCACCAGCAATAAGTTTGAATACCACAAGAGAGTCCACCTCGATCTCAATGTTCTGAATTCTCCGTAGCCAAGCCAACTCAAGACTGTTCTGTCTTAGTTAACTCTCTTACTAATGTATAGATTTCAGATTTCCAAGAGTCCAAGACCACTTAGAGCGTGTTTGGTTTGCTGGATTAGAAATTAATCCAGATTCAAAATGGGTTAATATGTAATTTGGTTTGTTGGATAAAAAATTCGGGCTTTTAACCAAATTTTAGATTGCCCGAAACTTTTGTACTTTATCCGTGAATTATAATCACATGTCCCCCCTCTGATTAAATAATAAAAGGATTCCCCCCTCTGATTAAATAATAAAAGGATTGACCAACTCTTGAAAAGACTAATTAATATATCCCATTCCAAAACATCAAAAAAGGGTGAGGCGATTCTCTCAAAAAATAAAAGGGAGGAAAGCTCACACTTGCAAAAAACCCTAGATCTGAGTTCAGGTGAGGCGGCTTTGCCCTTTCTTCTTCGAATTCTCCTTTCTTCTACGATTTCTCCCTCAATTCATCAATGCTAATTATTACTGATTGTATTTTGTTTGAAACTCTCCATAGGTGCAGCCGATTCGAGGTTCGCAACATCTCGCAGGTAATGATTTGTGTAATGTTCTATGCTTTTTTGCGAGTTTAGTGTAGTGTGTGATATTTATTCCTATTGTTTCTATTTGATGGTTCAATTCAATGCCTGTTTTGTGGTTATTTGAATATTCATTTCATTGTAGATATATTTCTAAAGCAAATTCACGGAACCCTTCATCTGTAATATTCATTCTTCTTCTTCAAAAAAAAAAAATGGCGCCCCAGCAGTAAAAGAAGCCAATGTACTGAAGTAGAAAAAGAAAGCTCATCCATAAAGCATAAAGCATAAAGTATTTGAAAGTGCATCCATCCAGAAAGTTCATCCATAAAGTACTGAATTTAGATTTATATAAAGTTTTGTGTGTCTCAACCATATTTTAATCTGTGGCAGGGAATAAATCATAAGAAGGAGCAGGGAATAAATCATAAGGAGCAGAGGCCAAAGACAAGGTACTTATGCATGTAGTATGTATTATTCATAATTACAGTCGCCGCCGTCTCACCGCTGCCTCCGCCGTTCGTTCGTTCAGGCAAGTACTGCCTTTATATTTATCAGAACTTATTTCTGATTGTTGATTTGTCAATATTAATTGAAAAATGAAATTTTAGTTTTGCAATCTGTAAATTTAATGTGTTTATTGCCTCATTTTTATGCTTCTTGTGATACTTATTAAAGTGTATAAGTGTTGTAATAAGAGAACCTAATTTGTCTGCAATTTCATTCTAAATTAACAGGGAAGAGGCAAAAGGGGTTTTTCTTTTTATTCTCGAATTCTCACTGTAACTACCGAGACATTTCAAAAAATGGCAGCCTCTAATTCTTCCAAACTGTTCCGTGGTATGTATTCAGCTCATTAAATTCACACGAATTTTAGTTTCTCTGTAAATTATTGCAATTATCTTACATTTCTTACATTTACACAGTTGGTCGTTCACTTCTTTCCGGCCTCGGTAACAATGCTGTTGGATCAGCAGTTAGGTCATCTTCAGAAATGGCGCCAGTGGATTGCTTATCTCAAGTTAGTAGCGTTTCCTTATGCGTTTAGTAGTTGTGCGTGTTTTTGTGTTTAGTATCGAGCTTTTAAAGTAATGTGGGGTACTTTGTTCGGGTGATTTGGCGCCTGCGTTAGGGTGAATTGGGCCTCCACCGAGTCTGAACCTACTTTGTCTATGAACGGACCTATACTACTAGTAGCACACGTAAATTAGGTTAGGTGGACCCATAGTAGGTACTAGGTCCTCCAGTATTGAAGTCTGATAGAGAATAAATATGAAACGAGTTGAGACTCAGTCGAGTTGAGAAGCGAGATTGTCTTAGAGAAATAAAAATGACTTACTTGAAATAAACTATGGAAATATTTATAGTTGTGGCAGCACACTTGTTGTTGATTGGTTTTTGGTGATTTTCCTTGTTTTCACTTCAAACTTTACCCTTTTTAATGATGTGGCGCGGTAACCTATTGTCATATGTCATACTAAATTATGGCACATCAACCTCTAATCTCTATTTGTCGTGGGCAAAATATATTACGAATATTAGAGAATATCCAAGTTTTTGGCACGGACATGTATTTGGTCTTTTTACTTGCTTGGCTTTAGCCGCAATCGTCGATCTTTTGGCTGTAGTCATACCAATTGAGATGAAACAAGGGTCAGAATCAGCTACGATATTATTGGTGAAATTTCTAATAAATTATATGGGTAATAACAACAAACAACTCAGAAAACTGCAAATATACATACGATGGGAGAAAAATCAACTTAGCGTTCACGTTTTACCTTAAGGCAAAGTGTGACGTGAATTTGAAGTTGAACAAGATTCACACTTATTTAAAATGGGTTGCAAAATTCTTCTTTCTAAAAAGTTGACAAATGAGGATGAAGAACAAGAGGTATTTATACAAAGGGTTTCGAGAAGGCCATTTCTGCAAAGCAATTGCAGAAATTCTAAATAAATACTATTTATCTTAGAATTCGATAGAAGTTTCCAAGTTAATATGGAAAAAAGATCAACTGCGGACAAGCAACTAGAGAAGACCAAATACCCCTGGCGTAAAAAAAAAACCTTGGAAATCTCTTGAACTCTCAATATATTTTACTTATGAGAATATACGATGATGTGCCATAATTTAGTATGATTTGTTACAAACCGTTATTTGGGCTACATCATTATGAAAAAGATTTAGTTTGAAGTGAAAACAAGGAGAAATACTTGAAGCCCATATTTAGGCTTCAAGTAGATTCACAACAACAACTATAAATACTCTCTCATAATTCATCAAGTAACTTATTTCATTTCTGTCAGCTGCATCTCGATCTTTGTTGACAACTCAAGTTGTTCAATCTCACTTGTAATACCGACCAAGCCTTAGTCTGTTTGCTGTTTATTGCCTATCTCTCTTACGGGCCTATGCCAGATCGCCTCGACCTAGTTTCCTGTAGTATAGGTGCATTGAAACACAAAGGTGGCTCAAGACTGGTATATTGAATTAGTCTGATGCAACAGTGCACGCTGACGAAACACTTTAGGTTGATCTAGGGCGTGTGGTAGGTGTATTAAAGGATAAAGATGGTTCAAGACTCAGTGAAATATTAAATTAGTCTGATGCACCAGACACTTCAGGTTGATTTTGGGCCCCATTGTGTCTAGAACAAGCTTTTTTTTCACATGTGAACTAAGTCGTAGCAATAGCTTAGGCCATTCAATACTAGCTTAGGCCATTCAATACTTAAGTCAGATATGGAATAAGTATCAAAAGAGTTGAGCCCCGGTCAATTTTATGAGTGAGATTGCTGTGGAGTTTAGTATGAGCTGTCAAGTGTATTGCAACTGAAAAATAAACACAACTTACTTGAATAAATTATGAGGGGGTATTTACCGTTGTAATGGGGAGCCTACGAACGGGCTTAAGTGGGTTTTTTTGGTGATTCATGTTTTTAATTAAAATGTGCCATTTCATGTTGACATGGGAAGCAACGCATTGCGATTGTTCATGTAACAGGAGCGAATGACATTCTACCTTATAGCATTATTTTAGATAACACAGCACATTCAAATCAACCTCATGTTCTTTTAGAAAATGAATGGATTTTTACAATATGTTTAGTATACGGGGTCATTTGCATGGTCTTTTTTCAAAGATGAGGGTAACCTGGTAGTTTATAGATTACGTGGCTAATTGTTCTATTTTATTTTCATAGGGAAGTAACTAACCAAATTACTATAACACAGGGGGCTTTGTGTAAATAATCTAACATGTGACAAATGCCATTGTATTTTAACAACACAAGTTTTTACATATCTTTGTTATGCAGAAGAAGCTGAAAACTGAAATGAATTACCTTTTCTTGTAGAAATAAAAATTTATGTGTATGTCTCCAACAGCAAATGAGCCATTGTTCCTAAACCCGAACCTGAAAACTGTTTAGCGGGTACTCGCTGTAGTTTGCACTATTTGTTCTTCATAGACTGATAAGTTTTCAGTTTAATCTCCATAGGGGAGTAAATTGCCAATAATAAAATTTTCTATTTAATCTTTACATAGGGGAGTAGTTGGGACAAGCCATCTTTTCATTGTCTTTTTCTCCAACAATAGGTTTGCATGTGCAAAAGTGGTTCAACTTAAATGAATTACCATTTGTTGATGAGACTGGCTTATGTGTGAGTTTGCATGTGTGTCCCTCCAGCTCCAGCAACAAAGGACTTTCATACAGATGAGGACAAATCTGAAGGTGGTAGATAATTCAGGGGCTAAAAGAGTTATGTGCATACAAGCATTGAAGGGTAGAAAAGGAGCAAGACTAGGAGATACAGTTGTCGTATCAGTTAAGGAAGCGCACAACAATGGGAAGGTGAAGAAGGGAGATGTTCATTATGGTGTTGTAGTTCGTGCTGCGATGCCACGAGGCCGTTGTGACGGGAGCGAAGTGAAGTTTGATGATAATGCTGTGGTATTGATCAATAAGCAAGGCGAGCCTATAGGAACGAGGGTGTTTGGTCCAGTACCTCATGAATTAAGGAAAAAGAAGCATCTCAAGATTCTCAGTCTTGCCGAGCACATTGCTTAAGTATTGTTGTCTCTTTGGAGTAGATGGTTATGTGTATTTTCTTCTCTTTGAATGTGCCTGTCTGTTTCGCATAACAGCGCTTCTTAGGTAGTTATGCTCTGGAGCCGATTGTGGCCCATCTTGTGTTGCACTTGCGCTGTTATTTTTCCCAGTTGCAAATCAAACTATCAAACTGTATAACGTGGACCGAACAAAAAAAAATATGAAAATACAAAAGTCGGACAAGTCATTCAACAGAGATACTCGACTCAGCAATCACCCTATTTTCTTCTATTTAATTATTAAGTCTCAATTTAGGTTACCACTAGACATTGGGTAATTCAGCTACAAATTTATCTCGTATGTGTCACCAATTTATCTCGTATGTGTCACCGCTACTCAAGTGTTTCATTGTGTAAGATAACAACACAATTATGCCCAAATAGAGGTTTATCAAATGCCTTTGTAAAATTAGTGAAAGCTACACAATACAGTAACAGCCAAACTCTTCTTCAAATACTGTAATCACTGGCGGGAAATAAACGGAGCACATAGACTGAACAGCATCATTATCCTTGCGCTATCGGCGATAAGTAAAGACACAACCAGTAGATGGAGTGAACCTGAAAACACGAACAAACTCCTTCAATTTGTTTTACTTGATTACATGACTTAGCTAGAAATGAAGGAAACAAGCCCAAGTTCGAGAAGTAAACTCTACCTTTGAAGCCATTATGAACTAGAAGAATCCAGAAACTAAGATCTAGTGGATAAGCAGAAAATGAATGCTTTGATAAACTATTTAGTGATAAGGGCTAAAATTTTAGATTTCCTGAGATTTTAAATCCCTTTATCCAGTTTCAATCAGCTTTCAGCTGGATTCCAGATTTCCACTTATGACAATCTCTTCCTTAAGGCAAGACACATTGTAGTTTTCTAAAAGATTTCAGTCATCATAAAAATTGTAGACTTACCGCTAAATCATGAAATTTGATACAGGTGGTTTCCCATCTTGCTTAACATCTTCATCTGCAATAGGAAAACCAAGCGTCGACATTATAAAATCATCCGGAATTATGTGGACCTCTATATTCTTAAACAACTTGAAGCAACCAAGTACACAACGCTAATGATTTCACTAGCACAAGGTACCAATCAGAACTTCATACAGGTGATCTTCAATCAGGCATGATCGGCTTAGCCACACACAATTTCACGAGTGAAAAGAGAAATAAAAGATACACATCACATTAGTCATCACACAAAAATGGGGGAAAAGGAAAACACAAGTATCCTAGCGAAGAAACGAGATTTACACACTCTACCATGTAAATGCCCTGCATTGCATTCAATGTCAGATAGAAACCACACTTCAATTGAATACTTCCGTTTTGCCAAACTGGTTATCTGAAAGTAAACGCAAAGGATTTGATCCTATTTAAGAATTGGTCATAACAAGCCAATGACCAATACGACTCATTTTGCTCGAGAAAGTTGGATGGTAAACTCCGAGAGGGCAACATAGCGCCCGTTAACAAAGTTTGTTGACTTACCGAACAAAATCACAACGTAAAAGGCATTACCCGAACAATCTATTCCATCGAACAAAACCCTAACTAACATTCCCCCCCCCCCCCCCCTATAATTAGATGTATCGCATGGAATCCAGACAATCGAGTGCATCGAGTATAGTAGTTTTAAAGTCGTTGTTCACAAAATCATATAAACAATAAATAGGCATAAATAAATTGAAAAACTAAAAACCTAATTCACAATGCTCCGGCGAATTACCGGAAATAGGTGTAGCAACTTCGCCGTAGATGGATTTGAGCGTGGCGAGTGGTAGTGTGGTACGAGGGAATTTTGACCGGCTTCGGCGTACAATTGCTGCTTAGCTTCCAGGTCCAAATGGTTTTGTTGATGGCCTTATTCTCTTTGACCATGGCGTCTTTCTCCGCCTCCAGTGCCTCAATCGTGTGCTGCTGCACCATGGAACGGGCCGCCAGGGTGCCGAATATGCATGCCGACCAAAAAAGTGTTTACCACGGCGTCGCTGTTCACCGCCCGGTTCAATGCGCTTACTATTCGCTCCATTTTCTAGCTCCGACTGGGTTTTTGTCTTTTTGATTTGTAACCAACCAACTGCAGCGCTGTGTAAGTGTTCTAGTTGGAAATTTGGAATGAATCACAAATTCACAATTGGGGACAAGTTAACTGAATTGGGCTCATTCTGGTCTGGCCCATTATTAATTGAGCTGTATTCATGTATTAAAATTTTATTTTGTAGTGTGTTTCAATTTTTTTATTGTTCAATTCTTTTCCTAAGGTTTTGAGATGTTTTTAACATGTTTTGTAAATTTGTCAAAAACTGTAGTTGTAGTGAACGTGAGAAATACGCGTATCGCCTTGTTTCAACAGACGAAAAGTTGAAGCATTTCGGTCGTTTCGAGAAAATATGTAGGGATTTTAATCTAAAACGAGAGTTCATAAGTAATACGGATGCGTAGATACGAATTTTTTAAATATCACAATATCCTCTCCATCTCGAATATGTCGAATATTTTATCTTAATAATTCTTTATATATATATATAAATATAAATGTAATATAATTAAATATGCAAGATTATAGTATTTCTTGTTCACTTACGTATTAATATAAACACATTTAACTTTAAAACACAATAAGAAAAATGTAAGCATTACAAAATATCCATGATTTCACGTTAACTCAATACATCAAAAACTTTAAATCATAAACTCACTGTATTAAACATATTCAACAACAATATTAAGACTTTGATAATAATACGATACTGAGCTAGATTAACATAACGATTATTGTGACCAATTATAGGGATACGTGTTGTAAAGAATATATATTATGTGAAAGTATGTTTTCATGTCTTGAAATGTGACGACTGCGCCCCATGAGCCATGCTCTGATCCGAGTTGATTCGATGGTGATCAGCCACTTTACCCAACTCAGACTAAAATGTAACTCATAGGAAGGGGTCTCACGTGCTCATGATCAAAACCATACACGTTTTCTAAAATATATTTTGATATATATAGCGGAAGTCTTGTATTACAAACAATGTGACTTTTTTAATGGTTATGCACTAGTGACAAAACATGAATATTCGATTATGCACGCTTGAACAATTATTTACTTGATCAATGCTGTCATGTTGAGTATTATTCTGAGGAATGGGCAGAGGAAACGAGGAATAAGTCTTTAATGACCTAGTGAGATTCATATAAAAGAACTGGCAATGCAAGAATTAATTGTGATTTAATGGGGCTAGAGCAAATCAGAAATAGAACCTCACCTTTATTTGTACGGAGAATCTTGTGTGTCGTTGATTAATTTGTCAAGTCTTTAATAATATTAAGATAATATCAGTTAACTGAATAATCACAACTCACCACAAAAAACATATGTACTATTCAACTTTCATGTTGATGAAATTTGAGGAAGTTCTTGTCAAAAAGGTAGCTAATACTAATATAAGTAAATAACACATATAATTGATGAAAATCTTATGCGATAAACTTTGATGTCGTAAGGTTAAGTTAAATATCAAATATACTTTGTATACGTAATTTATATCTCAAGATTTATCTTAAGTAAACATATATTTATAATTATAATTATAGTTATAATTTTTCTAATGTTAGACAATTATTTCAAATGGTAAGTATACAATAATATCAAGTATGGTATAATAAACTATTTAATTTGATGCATAATAAATCTTCAAAATATATTACTTAACTGATTTATGAAAAATCATTTTTTAAGTCTCTAGTACCTCCAAAAATTTCAAGAATCATGACATCAAACAATTATCTAATGAAGCAATCCAGTAAACTGTATAACTTAGTTAATATTATTTTGTTCCAAGATTATCTTAAATTACATAGCATTGTATTTATAACTTATAAAAAATATTAATACGTAAACCTAATCAAGGTAAATGATCAAAGGATATTTAAGTTACGATACATAATCATATAAGAGGATTAGACCTCAAAAGTATATATGATAATCTTATTAAACCTATGTAAGGATATGTTAAACATGATAAATATAATATTTATATACTATTGAAAAATCTCAAAAATATTAACCAGTACTTACAGATTATAGTAAAGTGATTTTAACCATTGATATATCTTATAAGAGTCATGTGTGAGTGGTCAATCATGGAATCATGATGATTATTTTCAATCATAAACTAAGAACATAAAGTATGCAAACTAAGATGATTTGAAAATCATCTTAGTTTCGAGTTTACCTATGATAAGATATTCAAATGAACTTTGTTTCCAAATATTTTTATGGCAATTGATTCCTAACATCACTAGGATCATGTGTACCCAAATGGGAAGAAAAATATGAAGGTTTGTTATGCTAAATAATTGTTGTAAACATAGAACATGCTATCAGATTTTTAGACAGCAGTCTACGGTTTATGCATTTTGACCCTCTAAATCACATTATTTGAGACACACGTCTTCATATAAAAGTTATAGGACACCATGAGGGGTATTCGGCCGTTAACCTTGATCAAAAATGATTTTTTTATAATTAGTTATTATTTTTCTAAGATGTAGGGCCGAATGGATAATTTCAGTGCAATAAAAGTTATGGCGTCTTTTTTGGTAGAAAATGGCAAGATAAAAATATGCAAAACTTATTTTCCAAACGAAAACACGAAAATGAATAAATTTTATTTCTAGTTACTTTTGTAAAATCGAATTATTTTGGGCTGTATAAAATGTTGAACAATGGTGAGTATTTATAGGCGAAAATAGTAATTTAATCATAACTATTTATGTCCCACCTTTATTATTTTATAATAAATCACAAAAAAATCTGAATTTAATCCTGCTCTTAAGGATGTCATGGCTTACTTCATCAACTGGTTAATTGTATATCAAGTCCCTCAATTATTTATAATTAAAATTCAAATAGGTATAATTAGATTTCTTTGTTACATACATATTTACTTATGTAATTTTTTTAGGTAATTCAATCAACTTGGTTAATATTTGAAATTAAAATATACATTTTAGGATTAGAGACATGTAAATGTAATAAAAGACTAACTTTTAAGTTCAGGGGACTCAAATGCAAAAAAAATTAAACATTTATGGTCAAAAATAAAAATTTTCAAAAGTTCAAGGACTAGAGTATAAATTTATTTTCTTTCTAATGTTTGGGTGAATACAACATATTTATAACATAGAAAGTAAAACAGGAAGATATCTATCTTGGTGGATAAGCTATGCATTTAAAATTCATAAACCAAGAATGTTATCACGTTGTAGACATTCCTTCATCTAAGGAATCTGTTGAAATATAGCATGCCTTTATTGTGATTTGTCTTTCGACATGCCCCATATTGAAAGTGTAACGAGTGAACCCTGAGATTGCTTCGTAAGAGCTCAAACCAAGCCTTCGAAAGAGCTATTGTTAGAGCATCAACAAATTGGCCCTTGCTTGAAACAAATTTAATCTTCAAATTGCCAAGTAAAACTTGGTCGCGAACTAATGAAAGTCAATCTCGATATGTTTTGTGCGAGCATCAAAAAGAGGCTTGCTTGCGAAATAAGTTGCACCTATACTATCACACCATAGGATTGGGGGGAGAAGCAACTTCAAGGCATAAGTCTCCCCAAGATGATTTAAGCCATTGAACCTTCGGCCCGACGTTTGCTAACGGCTTATACTCGGCTTCAGTGCTACTTCGAGCAACTGTGGGTTGTTGTTTACAACTCTAAGATACCAAATTGTGGCCAAGATACGCACAATAAGCTCCAACATAACGTCTATCATCAGAATCAGATGCCCAATCCGTATCGTTATAAACTTGAAAAGCGATGTCTGGACTTGGTTTAAGCAACAATGCGTAAAAGATTGTTTCATTTAGATAACATAATATACATTTTACTGTAGTTCAGTGAGGAACCGTAAGAGCTTGCATATACTTATTAACTTTGTGAATGGCAAATGAAAGATCTGAACGTGTAAAAGATAGGTATGTAAACCCTCAACAATGCTCCTATAAATATGTAGATCATGAAATGAACAACCGTCATGCTTTGTGAGCGCGACGATGTCGACGTTGGAGTGTTGCATGGTTTGACTTTGTCCATATGGTTGAATCAGTAAATCGAGAATATAACAACGTTGGGATAAATATAACCCTTTACAGCATCGACTGACTTCAATTCCCAAAAACATATTGCGAAGTCATTTTTTAGTATAAAAATCATATCATTAATTCGATTCAAATCAACTCCAGCAATAATAATATCATCAACGTAAATAAGTTCTTGACCTTTATGATAAACATAAATGGAGTGATTAGATTGACTTCCTTTAAACCAGAGTCCTTGTAAAGAATCTAGTCGTGAAAACCATGACCGAGGAGCTTGTCGCAACACATAATGTGACTTCTTTAATTCACACGCGTGGTCTGGAAATTAAACCCTGGAGGTTGGACCATATAAACATCTTTCTCAAGCAATCGATGTAAGAAGGTATTGTGTATATCTATTTGTCGTAGATACCAACCATGGGATATAGCAAGCGAAAGGACCATACGTACAATCGTTGGCTTAATTATCGGACTGAATGTTTCTTGAAAGTTGACACCTTGTTGTTGATGAAAGCCTTTCGCCACTAAACGAGCTTTGTAGCGACAATGTCACCACCAGAATGTCTTTGATTTTATAGATCCGCTTGCACCCTAAAATATTGGTTGTTGAAGGCGACGAAACAAAAGTCCAAGTACCATTCTGAGGAAGAGCATCAAATTCACAATTTTTCACATACCTCCATTGTGAATGCTTAACTGGTTGTGTGAAGCTAGTTGGTTCATCCTCAGTTTTACTCCCTGCAAAAAGAACTTGTGGAAGAAAATATCGCAGAAGACCAGCAAACGGTTGTTTCACTTTTTGTATATGATTTTTGCTTCGTGTAACCATATGAAGAGTATTAGTTAATTCCACATGTATATGATCAGAAGAAGGTTGTTGTGGTGAAAAGTCTACCAGGTTCTCACCAACACCATGTGAGTTTGAGTCAACATTCCTTGTAGTAGAGCACAACAAACTTCATTAATGATGAAGGGATTAGCGGTTGATCAATATTGGTGATACCCAACATCAGGGCTTGATCATCATTATTTGTTGGATCTGATAGACTAGAGCAGAAAATATTAAGGTTAGATGGAAAATGATAGAATTCGATGATGTTTCAAATGAGGAAGCAAATTTGGTATAATGAAATATTTTTCATCAAAGGCAACATGTTTAGAGACGAAACTTTTTCAATAGTGTTAATAGGTTGGTGATTATAACCTAATTAATGGGGTAATTTAAGGGTTGGAACGCTTTAACCGGGGTTCAAAAAAAGTGTTGATAAGGATAATAAAGATACGAGAATATTCCTTCTTTTATTCAATGGATTTCACTCCTTTTGTCTCTCTGTCTTTTTTTCAAGTTATCTTTCTTTAACTGACTACATCCCTTTATATAGAGTTTGCTAGGGACATGCGTTGTTGTGCATGTGTTTAGTAAGTACAGGTGTTGCAATATGTGTAAGAAGATAAGATAAGATATAATTTTGGTCTACTAGACGCTGACTAGGCTGATCTTTTCCTCGTCCGATAGCTCCGGGATCTTGGAGGGACTGTTTTTTGGGATGTTAGTTCCCGAGGAGTGTTTTCGTCTTTTATTTGGTATCTGAGTGGTTTGGCATGGCTTCCGCGGATTTGTCTTGATCTCCGAGGGATTTAACTTGATTTTCGAGGAGTTAACCTGTTCTTCGAGGGCTAGTCTTAGCCTTCGTGGAGTGGTATTTTCTTGTCCGAGTCCTCGTAGTGGTTTTCTGATGACTTTTGTGTGGGGACCCGTTTTTGCTCTGAGATTTGATTTTAGGAGTGATGTTCCGAGGGCATTTCGTGTTGAGGAGTTTTCAGCAAAGAAGTGTTCTCGTGAGTTTATGGGACTCGGGGTCCTTTGTGGTCCCTCGTGGCGTATTTGATGGATATCTGAGTCGTGTGGATTCATCGGGTTTTGTTATTCTTACGATGCCACGTGGATATCTTTTCTTTATTTATTGTCGTCTTTCCACGTGACGCTTGGTGTCTCCTCGGGTATTCCTTTATATTGTTTTTAGGTCAGTGACCATGCAGATTTGTAACTCTCCGAGGGCCTTCTCGTGGGAGTTGGTTACATCTCATCGGAAGTACTCGTGACAATAGTATTGTCCATATATTAATTCCTATATTTAGGACTAATTTTTTCTTTAATCCCGTATTTATTTTTTACGATTAACATTAGCCCCCCCAAATTTCGATCGCCTTCGTAGAGGCGAGGGAAATTTTGTTTCATACCCTTCATGGGGTGAGGGCTTTTTTGGTGTTTCTCAGAGGGGGTACGTGCAGATATTTATAATTATTTAAAAACGGACCATATAGAGTTTACCTTATTACCCCTGGGGGTACTGCCCTTAAGCGTGCAGAGGTCTCGGGGTGTGGTAGCCGTTGACCAGTTTAAAACTTCAAAGCATCTGACCGTTGGTAACAGTCAGATTTGTAACGCCGTGGCATGCGGATGCGGCGGAAACGTGGAGCCTTGAATGAGCTCTACGTTTGAATATCACCTGACCGTTGTAATTTTAGGGTTATAAATATGGGAACTATTCACCCTCTTTCTCACTCTCACCACCTTCTCTTGCGGTAATTCTTCTCCAGAACAAAAGCTTCTCCGTCTCTCGTCTTTCTTCACACTTCAAATTCTCAGCAGATTCATACGCCCTTTTTCCCTCTAAATACTTTCCCTTCGTTACTGTTCAAATTGCTTCTTCCACCAATACTGACCCTATTGCCGCCTCTACTGCTGCTGGAGTTACTACTCCGATTGATTCTCAGGCAGGGACGGGGGGTGTTTCGACGGGAATTATTACCCGTAAAAGGAAGGGTGAAATTTCCGCAACCGTTGAAGACGGCGCTACTTCTTCTAAAAAAGCTAGGGTTCCTAAATAGAAGAAGGCCGCCGCTGCTCGTGACTTTGCGAAGATCGAGAAGGTTCAGAGTATTGCCACTCGTGAGCATGTGCTGGATTTGTTCACCGATACTGGAGCTTTTCAGAAGAACATGGTGTTTCAAATCCCTAAGAAGGATCAGAGGGCTTGTTATCCACCTCCGGGGATGCTGACAGTTTATTTCGCCCAGGTGCGATATGGGTGGCATTCATTTATGCCGCCCTTCTTCTGTGAAGTGTTCAAGGCGTGTAACATCAGCCCGAGTCAAATGGTTCCGAATGGATTCGCTGCCCTCTGCATCTACGTCTTCTAGTGTCAGGTAAACGGGTTGGAGTGCGGGGTGGACCATTTCTTTTCTATTTTTGACATAGTGGTCTCACCCGGGGGGTATCCGTTTTACCACGTTCTTCATCGAGATAATAGCAAGCATTCCACGAAGAGGATTTTGGCCGCTTCGATAAGTTCGCACAGTGTCTGAAAGAACAGGTACTTCTTCGTGCAACCAGCATAGGGTGTTTGGGATATGCCTTTTGACTGGAGAGAGGGCGCGTCTCCCGTGCACACTTTGGACCAGGAGGTAGTTCTGTCCCCAGTGATTTCTCAGCAACTTTTGATGGAGTCGGAGGATTTCCTGATGTTATTTGAGGCATCCGGGCTCCATCACATGGTGTTTACTGATGCTGCGGTCAAGAAGCCACTGTCCCTTTCTCCCAAAGGCGTGACCTTGTTTCGTAAGTATCTGGTACTCATTTTTATTCCCCTTTTTGGCATAGAAGTAGGTTATAACTGTATTCGTTGGTTCTCGTGTGGTGCAGGGGAGGTTTTAGCGAAGTATTATTCGCACTCAGGCCCTGTGGATCCCGTCCCGAGTGGTGTTTCGGATGCTCCAGAGGAGGGTGACCATGACGAGGAAGAGGTTAATGCTCCAGAAGGCGCGTACATGGGCTCGGAGGGGGGTAGAGCTCCCGAGGATCATTCGCCTTTATTTATAGACGCTGCGGGGGTGATCCAGAATGCAGTTCCCTTGCGCCAGGTTGGTCCTTGGGCTGTGGTGCCAGTCTTCTGGTCTGATATGGGAAGTTCTCCGAGGGTTTCTGATGAGGGTTTTGCCCGGAGTACTGCGGAGGTGGTGGTTATATCTTCTCGGGATCCATCTCCCGATCCTTCTCGTGGAGTTGAGCCCATGTCTCCGAGAGCTCCGGGGTCTTCGGAGAATATTGTATCTGAGCCTGCCCCTCTTGGTAAGTTTTTGTTGATCCCTTAGCAAGATTCTTCTAAACTTTTGTGAAGTTTGCTCATATACTGATACTCTTTTTAGTGGAGCAGGTGCCGTAGATAAGGGTAAGGCTCCGATGGTGGAAGAGTCTACTCCTTTCGGTAAACCCTTTCTGCCTATCTTTGCTTTTCTGTAGGGTAATTTTTTCAAGTTTCATTCTCTCTTTTTATTTACGTGCGTTCATGCTCGGATCGCTGCTCTTGAGAAGGAGGTAGCGGAAGGTTTGGAGAGGGAAAGGGGACTGCAGGGGATGTTGGGCAGGTCACTGACAGGGCGGAGTCGGCAGAGGGGAAGCTGGCGACGTTTCTCTCTCCCGAGGTGGTGCAAGCCAAAATCGATGCGGCGGTTCAATTGGCCCAACAAGAGACCTTTAGACAGCAGCCGGAGCTTTCCGAGAGGCCAACCCAAGAGCTTTTATCGGGTCACATGCTGTGGGGTTATCTGGAGTGCGCTAGAGTGGCGAAGCCCTTGCTGCGACCGGACGTGGACTTCACTAAGTCCTTTGACCTCCGTAAACTGAAGAAGCCCTCTTCCAAGGATTGTCGTGTACTCGTGGGGAGATTCGGTGGCGCGTTATCCCCTCGGGTTTCTCCTGCGCCTTCTCCACTACATTCAGCGAGTAGTCCGAGTCCGAGACTTAGTGGCTCCGGGGGGATGTTCTCACTGATTTCACGCCTGGCTCCGATGTGGACATTTGCTGAGGCGACATCCCCTTCGCGTCCCACTCCGCCTCTATCAACCACGGGGGCATAGTATAGGACTCTTATTTTGGCTTCTTACTTTAATAAGTGTAAACTTTTGATTTTCTAGATTTCTGCCCTTTTCCGCATTGTACGGTTATTTTCCGAGGACTTCTCGGGACTTATTAGTAAATAAATCATTCCTCCATTGCTCTATTTTGTCTTTTCCTTTAGTAACTACTTAGCAACCATAATTAAATTATCTAACTGTTTATTTAATGCTTAAGGATAAGTTTGTCAAATAAATTTGTTGGCCAAGTAAAACTTGTAGCAGGAGGTGTCTTCATGCATGAGTTTTCACAGGTTTTTTACCGGACACGTGGCCGTAGATAAGGGTAAGGCTCCGATGGTGGAAGAGTCTACTCCTTTCGGTAAACCCTTTCTGCCTATCTTTGCTTTTCTGTAGGGTAATTTTTTCAAGTTTCATTCTCTCTTTTTATTTACATGCGTTTATTCTTTGTAGAGGAAGATTTTTTGGCACAATTTCATGTTCCTGGTCCAGAGGCTTCCTTGGGGGACTCGGAGGACATCCAAGGGGAGTTTGATCCCTCGTCCGAAGACAGGGAGGCTAAGGTGGATCTTTTGAGTTTGCTAATCGGGGAGGCGGGTACGCCCACAACTGCGGGAGGTCCTCGGGCGGTGTTTACCGACTCGGAAGTGGTGACGCCAATCCCAGAGACTACTCCTCCGAGGGGACATGTTCCAGTGACATTATCTCCGATGGGGCATACTTTTCAAACGCCCGTGCCTCCTCATGGACCAGAGGGGCAACCTTCGTCCTGGACTGTAGGGGATGCTTATCAAGAGATCCTCCAGTTCTTTGCTTCCTCCAATTCTGTACCTGCCGATGGGTTTTAGTTCTTGTACACCAGCCTTAACTAGATGGGGTTGATGGTAAGTTTGAAGTTTCCCCTTCTTTTATCCGTATTTGCTTCCTCGCGTTGTATGCTCTCTGTTATCAATCTTTTCTTTTGCTTTTCTTTTTGTAGATAGAAAAGACTCGGGAGGCGGTTGCTGCGGTTGAGCAGCGTGGGTTAAAGAGCGTGGAGGAGGTGGAGGCACTCCGAGCGCAACTGGCGCCTCTTCTGTTTAGGGATAAGGAGAGCCAAACGAGGGAGGAAGTGCTCCACACAAAGATCTCTGCTTTTGAATTCACTTTGCAGAGGGTTGAGAAGACGATCGAGGACTTGCGCCACAGCCTGGAAAAGGCGGAATCTGCATACAAGCAGATAGAAACCTCCGAGAAAGCAGTTATAGCCCACGTAGCCCTTTTGGATAAGGAAAAGAAGGAGTCCGAGGGGACTCTTAATGCTCGGATCGCTGCTCTTGAGAAGGAGGTAGCGAAGGGTTTGGAGAGGGAAAGGGGAGTGCAGGGGATGTTGGGCAGGTCACTGACAGGGCGGAGTCGGCAGAGGGGAAGCTGGCGACGTTTCTCTCTCCCGAGGTGGTGCAAGCCAAAATCGATGCGGCGGTTCAATTGGCCCAACAAGAGACCTTTAGACAGCAGCCGGAGCTTTCCGAGAGGCCAACCCAAGAGCTTTTATCGGGTCACATGCTGTGGGGTTATCTGGAGTGCGCTAGAGTGGCGAAGCCCTTGCTGCGACCGGACGTGGACTTCACTAAGTCCTTTGACCTCCGTAAACTGAAGAAGCCCTCTTCCGAGGATTGTCGTGTACTCGTGGGGAGATTCGGTGGCGCGTTATCCCCTCGGGTTTCTCCTGCGCCTTCTCCACTACATTCAGCGAGTAATCCGAGTCCGAGACTTAGTGGCTCCGGGGGGATGTTCTCACTGATTTCACGCCTGGCTCCAATGTGGACATTTGCTGAGGCGACATCCCCTTCGCGTCCCACTCCGCCTCTATCAACCACGGGGGCATAGTATAGGACTCTTATTTTGGCTTCTTACTTTAATAAGTGTAAACTTTTGATTTTCTAGATTTCTGCCCTTTTCCGCATTGTACGGTTATTTTCCGAGGACTTCTCGGGACTTATTAGTAAATAAATCATTCCTCCCTTGCTCTATTTTGTCTTTTCCTTTAGTAACTACTTAGCAACCATAATTAAATTATCTAACTGTTTATTTAATGCTTAAGGATAAGTTTGTCAAATAAATTTGTTAGCCAAGTAAAACTTGTAGCAGGAGGTGTCTTCATGCATGAGTTTTCACTGGTTTTTTACCGGACACGTGGCCTTAGTAATTAACCTAGCTTGGACAGCTCATGCTTCTATATGTGGGCTATAGTATATACGCAAACAAATGCGTAGTGAACTTTGTCACAATTTTCTTTTGAAAGAGAATTTTTCTTTAGATAGGGCGTTCACCGATTTTCCTTGCAAGAATCAATTTTTCAGCTTTTGCGCAGCTCTTCGTAAAATAAAAGAGTGAAAACTTACCCGTGAAGATGATGCCCCTGCTTTACAGGAGAGGAGGGTCTGTTTCTTCCCATAATTCTACTCGGAATTCTGTTCGGACTCCTCCGTTTGTGTTAGGAGTGCGCCATGCCTCCTCGGCTAGCTTTTCCTCTAGGCGAGATAGTTTGGATGACGATATAGTAGCTTTTATGGGAAGTCCTTCGAGGGGAGTTGTTGGGAGGTCCTCAAATGCTGAGTCCCGCAGGATGACTCATATTCGAGAGGTGTTTATGGGTAGGGGGTTTTATAATCTGGCAGATCAGTCTTCGGAGTTTGATATGCTTTCATTAAGCCCTCTAAAGTTGATGGGCCGCGGTCAAGTGGGCACTGCTACAAGTAATGAGCATGAGGGGTCCGTTATGACCCTCTTTGCTGAGTATAATTTGGATTATACCCAGTATGATGTGGTCATACCACACTCCGAGCAGAGGGCCTACGATCCTCCTTCGGGATTCTTGACGGTGTACTGTGACCAAATGAGGTGCGGGATGCGGGTGTTTTTTCACCCTTTTATCCAGACTCTCTTCCGTTATTGGCAAATATGTCCTAGCCAGTTGACGCGGAACTCGTATCATCACTTGGTGGGATACATCTTGTGTTGTGAGCTTCTGAACCTCCCCATGTCTCCTCATCGGGTGAGAGTCATTTTTGCCTTGCGCCCCTGTGCGGGGGGTCCTCCTTATTTAATATATTGCATAACATGAATTGAAAAGGTACATTGAAAAAGTTTTCTAGATCTTACATGTTCTAAAATTATGAAAACGTTTTTGGGTCGCTTTTTAATATGTAGTAAAATCTAAAATCGACGGAACTTATATGCATTAACTTTGTCCATAATACAACCAAAAATAAATTCCTTAGGGATATACTCCATAATAGAATAACAAGTGAAGCAATATATAGAACAGTATTAATAATTTGATGAAATCTATTATGTTGTGAGATTGCGGAAAATTTACACTCATGAGTTGAATACTTTAGAACTTTTCTATTCATGTACGGCAAGAAATATCATATTGTAAGAGAATATATCTATTTTAGCTGATATTAAATTGGAAGATTCATGTACTTAGAACAAAAGAAGATAAATCAGTTTGTTAGATTTAGAAACAGTGGATTGGTAAACAAAGCAAACTTGCTCTGTAACAATGGATTTTGCTTTGAATATATCATTTCAACCTTGACGAAAGTTGATAACTTCATAAAAGAATTTGTAGTTACAGAGCAATATTGCACTAGTTTACCATTTTACCCTTGTCAGGTCATCTAACTAGTAAAATTCCCTAATCCCTTATATATTTCTTAACTTATGCAACATCCAAAAAGGGTAAACATATATATGTACGTGAGTATTAAAGATTATATTGATTTTTCTTTCTTGCACGCATCCATTTATGTCGCGTAGATTTTTGGAAATAATATGTCGTTTTAATCCCATTCCTATTACATTATAATTTGAAGAATTTTCAGCGCAGTATAAAACATACATACCAATATGCTTGCCAATGCCACAATATAAATATCTCAAAGAAAACTTTTATTACCACCAAATTCTAATGACTGGTCACCATACCACTGTTATTACAATTTATGTTTTACTTTCATATAGATGTATATAATTGAATTGATGACACTAATGGGGTTAAATTAACAGTCATATTCGCATACACAGACTTTGGGAAAAGCGCCGATATTGGTACAATATGCCGCGGGATTAAGGAAGGGATAGTTGCTTGCGCATTTACCGGAACAACAAGCTTCGTCGCACTGCTTAGTGCATGCACCAAAACCGGTTTGGCACCTGTCTGCGTTAATCCCACCTACTGCATTCACAAAACTGTTATAATTAACTTAAACGAAGGCAATTAATAAATATACTTCGTGACCTGTACTTGTATAGGTTGTTTTAATCAAAATAAATAAGTAAAAACAACAATATTATGGATTTACCTAATGCAAAGACGAGTAAGAGGACAATGCACCAAGACCTATCTATTGCGGCCATTTTTCTTCAATTGATTTTGGCACGATATTTGTGTTCTGTAATTCTCTACTAAAACATATGAGATATATATAGCGGTAAACATAACTAGTTGATACCAAAATCTTTTGATATTTGCTAAATTCTGTTATAGAAATATGAATCATATTTATGCAACATATAACGATTATATTTACTAACTCTCAGTACAATCATCTTTATTGTCAAATATTCATCTTTATTGTCAAATAATCATCTAATAATTAGAACAATTATGGTTGATATTTATAAAATCTAATTTATTGCAAGCGTCGTGTTTATATTTATTATACCGATATAGTTTTGCCCAACGTGATGCTGACTCAATTCCTATTATACAAATAGAATAATACGTGAACTAGAATTGCAATGTGACTCAGACAAGATCTTGAGCTAATAAAGTCCTAATAAATAAATCTATCCAAAAAAAAAGTCCCAATAATAAATATCAATGATTTGTAGTAGTGAATGTTAATTATGCAATTCTCATTGAAATGTATATGGGCGCGGCTACTATAAGTGGACCCGTGATATTATTTAATAACTATCCACTGAACATGTTGATCAAAAATAGAAAAACTATAGTATCCATTGAACAGCGTTCCTCGCATATACGTATGCCAGCTTGTTTATAAGATAATTATGGGTACGTACATTTTAGTTCGAATAATATTATATTAATATATAATATTGTAATGGGTATATTTTGTAATCATAAAAAGCCAAAAACAGTTTATCATATAACTTTGTTCTTAAAATATAAGCATGTTGACAATTATACTCATGTATATGTTTAATTCTGTCTCTTATAGACACAATAATATATATAATTATTATACTGTAATAAAACTAGGGAACTAAATTTAAAGATTGAACTAAAGTTCTTATTATTATATAAGGTAAGAAACTATTTAAGAAATTTTCTCTAGATATCTTTTTCCGTATGCGTTTATGCATTGAAGTTTGGTAGTAAATCATGTATAGATTACTGTAACTGAAAATAATACTTGTAATTTAAATATAGTTAAAATTTAAATTTTAAAATCAATAGATCTGTGTAACAATATTGCAAAATGACTTCCTTTAGATTGCAACTTTCTATTTTTATGTGTTCTATTTCTCTAACTCTTGTAACGAAGTTTTGAATTTGGATTATATTTTCTGAGATTAAATAGATATTAGAAACCGTTCGTAAAGTTTCGAAAATATTTTGAAAGATTGAGAAATATTTTCAAAAGAATTTGGTATCAATGGAAAAGTAAAGAAATTAAGTGCAATTCTGCAAAATAATCCAAGAGGTTATTATTTAATGGACGAAATATTAAAAATGTCTCCTAACTTTTTTTAAAAAGTTAAAATGCTCTTTTTTTCGGGTCTTACCAAAATGCCTCCTATGTTTAAAAAAAGCTTTTAAAAATGTCCTCGGCCCTTATTCGGGTCAAAATTGCCTACGTGGCAGTACAAAATTGCACTTTGCACCGCAAAATAAATTGCACTTTGCACCCTAAAATATTTTGGGGTGCAAAATACAATTTATCCTGGGGTGCAAAGTGTAATTTTATACCGCCACTTAGGCAATTTTATCCCGAATAAAGGTCGATGGCATTTTTAGTAGATTTTTTAAAAGATATGGGACATAAAAACAAGGACCGAAAAAAGGACATATTAACTTTTTAAAAAAAGTTAAGGGACAAATTTAGTTACTCGTCCTTAGTTAATTAGTAATTACTCTATTGATAACATAGGATACTCTAAAATACTAGAAAAAGAAAAAGTATGACTTTTGCAGAATATTCTTTCTACTTTTAATTCTATTACTGTAAATTTGATTTTGTAGGTAAAAAAAATCATATATACCCTTCACAAATTACATTACACACCAAATATGTATGCAAATATTATATTTAACTGAATGAGGTGCATACTATCATTCAAATAATTAACCTCATGCGTTAAATAATATGAATTGAACAAAAAAAGTAATATAAATTAGAATAAGACTTAATTGATGATATAACATTTCTTCATAATCTATTAATCCTAAAAAAGGCTAATTACTTATACGTAAAAACACAAAAGTACAACTTTATTAGATGAAAAATGTGAATTATGAAGAGGAATTCGGGAGAAGATTGAGTTTTGTGGAGTGAACTGTGTGTATTTATAGAGGGGGAAACGTAACATGCAGGAGATGAGAGGCGATGAATAATGAAAACATATGAGATATATATAGCGGTAAACATAACTAGCTGATACCAAAATCATTTGATATTTGCTAAATACTGTTATAGAAATGATTCTCTTTATGCAACATATAACGATTATATTTATTAACTCTCAGTACAATCATCTTTATTGTCAAATATTCATCTAATAATAATTAGAAAAATTATTGTTGATATTTATATAATGTAATTCGTTGCAAGCGTGGTGTTTATACTTATAAGGACGAATTATCAAAAATGCCCGCTAACTTTTGCCTTTAATCTTAAATGCCCGATTTTTTCAAACCTGCTGAAAATGCCCGACATCTTTTAAATTTTCTACTAAAAATGCCCGAAATGAAATTTACATACAAAATCTTTTATTTTTTCTGAAAAATAATGCTAAAAATGCCCTGTATCTTTTAAAATTCTACCAAAAATGCCCGAATTTTAAAACGCGACTTTTTGATTCAGCAGCGCGACTCTTTGATTCGGATGCCACGTCGGATAAAAAGTCCGAATTTTTAAAATCGGGCATTTTTGTTAGAAAATTTAAAACTTAACGGGCATTTTCAGCAGGTTCGAAAAAATCGGGCATTTAAAATTAAAGGCAAAAGTTAGCGGACATTTTTTACTATTCGTCCTACTTATAATATCGATATAGTTTTTTGCCCAATGTAACGCTGACTCAATTCCTATTATACAGAGAACAATACGTGAACTAGCTAGAATTGGAATGTGACTCAGACAAGATCTTGAGCTAATAAAGTCCTAGTAAATAAATCTATCCAAAAAAAAAGGTCCCAATAATAAATAATGTTAATTATGCAGTTCTCTCTGAAATGTATATGGGCGCGGCTACTGTACTAATTGTACCGGTGAAAAATATTTAATAACTATCCACTGATCGACCATGTTGATAAAAAAAAATATTATCGATTGAACATCATTCATCGCATATACATATGCCAGCTGGTTTATAATATAATATTATATTGGGTAAGTACATTTTAGTGTAAATAATATTATATTAACAATGTATATTAATATATAATATTGTAATTGGTATATTTATATTTTTAATCCTAAACAGCCAAAATTAAATCTGCTTATCTTATAACTTTGTTCTTAAAATGTATGCATGTTGACAATTATTTTACTGTAATAAAATTACAGAACCATATTTAGAGATTGAATTAAAGTTCGAATTTTTATGTAAGGTAAGAAACTATTTGAGAAATTTTCTTTAATTTTTTTTTTCGTATGCGTTTATGCATTGAAGTTTGGTAGTAAATCATGTAAAGATTACTGTAACTGAAAGTAATACTAGTGTAATTTAAATATAGTTAAAAGTTTAATTTGAAAATCAATAGATCCGTATAACAATATTGCCACCTTTAGATTGCAACTTTCTACTTTTATGTGTTCTATTTCATAAGTCATGTAACGAAGTTTTGAATTTGGATACTATTTTCTCAGATTAAATAGATATTAGAAATATTTCGTAAAGTTTCGGAAACGTTTTGAAAGATTGAGAAATATTTTCAAAAGATTTTAGTATCAATGGAAAAGTAAGGAAATTAAGTACAATTCTACAATATATTCCACGAGGTTAGTTAATTAGTGATTACTGTGCTTATAACATAGGATACTCCAAAATACTAGAAAATAGAAAAAGTATGACTTTTGCAGAATATTCTTTCAACTTTTCAATCTTTGGTAATATATTAATTAAGAATTTTGCTTTCTAGTAATGTAAATTTGATTTTGTTGGTATATAAATTCATATATATTTTTCACAAATTACATTACACACCAAATATGAATTGAAATATTATATTTATTAAAATCAGGTGCATACAATCATTCAAATAATTAACCTCATGTGTTAAATAATATGAATTGAACACAAAAAGTAATATAAATTAGAACAAGACTTAATTGATCAGATATAACATTTCTTCATAATCTATTAATCCTAAAAAGGATAATTGCTTATACTTAAAAACATAAAAATACAACTTTATTAGATGATTAATGCGAATTATGAAGAGGAATTCGGGACAAGATTGAGATTTGTGGAGTGAATTGTGTGTATTATAAAGGGGAAAAATAATATGCTGGAGATGAGAGGCGATTTCCGCCTCCAATCGGTCATTTGGATCGTGCTAGTTGTATGCAGATTTAACAAAGTACTTGGATTGTGGTTTAGTTGGTTAGAGGCGAAATTCGTCTCCAATCTTAAAAAAGCAAAAAAATTCAATTACGAAAATTGTATTTTTAACCCTAAAAAATGGAATAATAGGCTTATACCAAACGCAACATTATTATTGAAAGGGTTTCTCCTCTTCAACCTCATTCCACCATATGGAGATCTCGTTTTCCTCCATTGTTGCACCTTTCAAAGAAGGAGAAGGCTCAATAAATTACCTCGTATTTTATAACAAAATTACCTCGTATTATTGAATGGCTCGCTAATGTCTTCCACGTACAAAAAACTAACGAAAGATAGCACATTTGCATGGATTTCACCAATCTCTACGACGCCTGTCCCAAGGACTGTTACCCCCTGCTGAGTATAGACCAGCTCTTTGATTCCACCGCCGGGTGCGCCCTGATCTCACCCATGGATGGAGATTAGGGATACAATCAGATTCTTATGGCCACCCAAGATCAAGAAAAGACGAGCTTCATCACTGACATCAGAACTTTTTGCTACCAAGTTATGCCCTTCGGCGTAAAAAATGTAGGCACCACATGTTAGGATTGTAGATCCTGAAGAATCAAGATGGTGAACTGAAATTGAAGACTATAGTTATAACAACATTGAGAACGAAGAGCAGATCGGAGGTGCAACCAGGGAGTGGTGCTACGATGACGTGCTACAGCGATGATCGCGCATGTGGGGCACTATCGGAGTCTAATCGCGCCTGAGTGGCGCTACGTATGGAATTCGTCCAGAAACTAGTGCTACAGGAGCCACGTTACGGTATTGATCGCGCGCCTGGCGTGCCACGGCATACCTCGCACCCAGGTCCTATGCCACAGTTTTGGCCCATATCGATTCTGATGCCATAGTACCTATAAATATGTAATTTGGACGTCTTTGTAGAGTGCGACAAATATAGAGTGATATAATAATAACAGGGAAAATACTTGTGAGATTGAATGATATGGTGAGAGATTGTTCTTAATTTGTAAGGTGCAATTGGATCTTATTTGTAATTGTAATTCACTCATCATCATCGTAGTGTAAATCCTAGCTTGGATCGCCACTAGAGGAAGATATAGTCGAACTGGGTAAATAAATTGTGTCTTGCGTGCTGATTGTTATTTATCGCTTTCGATTGTGCGTGTTTATTTGTTCTTGTTGTGGTTTTGTATTTTTCTGCTACGTAACAAGTGGTACATGATCATCTGGAGTTGTATGATGGACGAAGTTAAAATGCAAATCGAGAAGTTTGTTGTGTTAGATTATGAGTTCTGGCGGATGCGCGTTGAGGATTTACTGTATCGTAATGATATGTGGAGACCATTCAAAGATAAATCGGCGGTGATGTCCGATACAGACTAGAAAGTTCTTGATAGGAAGGCGATGAGCGTGGTTTGGTTGAATCTGGAGAAAAACGTTGCGTTAATCACAACTAAGGAGACAACGAAGGGGATATTGGAGGTTATTTCACACATGTACGAGAAACTATCAGGAACCAACATAGTCCATCTGATACGACTTATTTCTACTATAAGATCACAGAGGGCACGGTGGTGTCAGATCATCTTAATGAGTTTAACTTTATTGTGTCAAGATTGAACTCGGTCAGAATTGATTTTAACGACGAAGTCAAAGCCTTGATTTAATTATCCTCTTTGCCAGAGAGTTGGAGCGTAATGGTCACGACCATTAGTGCATCAACCGCAAAGGAGAGGTTGAAGTATGACAAAGTAAGAGATCAGTTCTTTGGGATCAATCGCAAAGGCGAGGAAATTTGTAGGAAGGAGTCCAGTAGTTTGTCGGGGAATTCTTGGGGATCAGTTTTGAGTATGAGGCTAGAGGTAGATCAAAGCAACGGGGCTCGAATTTGAATTGGGGTAGATCCAAATCGAGGAAGTCGAAGAAGGACAAGAGTTCCAACGAGTGTTGGAATTGTGGAAAGAAGGGTCATTACAAAGCTAATTGTCGAGCACTGAAGAAGGATGTACACTCAGCAAACACAACAACTTAAGATAATAGTGATGCACTAATTCTAATCGTATACAGTGAATAAAGTCTCAGTTTTTAGATTCTGGAGCATCGTTTCATGTTTTCCCTGACAACAACTTAATGGAGAATTATTTTGCTGGGAATTTTGCAAGGGTCTATCTAGGAAATAATTTCCCCTTAGATGTTGTGGGGGAAGGATGTATGGTATTCGGGAGGAGGCTTGAAATGATAAAGAGGTAAACTCATCAAATTCGGCCCATCACGATTCTGATGCCCTATTAGCTATAAACATGTAATTTGGACGTCTTTTTAGAGTGCGGTAGATATAGAGAGAGATTAAAATAAGAGAAGAAAATACTTATTCGATTGAGAGACATTGTGCGTGTTTCTTTGTTCTTGTTGTTGTTTTTGTATTTTTTCGCTACGCAACACCACATACCAGAGGCTAGTGAATGTGATGTTTCAAGGTTTCATTGGCGACATCATGGAATTCTATGTAGACGACATGATAGTCAAAAGAAAGAAAGTTGAGGATCATGCGCACAACCTAGCACGAGCCTTTGCAATTATGGAGCGGTTTAGAATGAAGATAAATTCACGAAAGTGTTCCTTCGTGCTCCAAGGCGAAAAATTCTTAGGTTACCTCTTGACTGAGTAGGGATAGAGGTCTACCCTGAGAAGGCACAAGCTATCATTAATATGGAAGCACCCAAGACCGTCCGAGAGGTACAAAAGCTCACTCAAAGAATGGCCTCATTGAGCCAATTCCTTTCCCGCTACTCGAAGAAAGGTCTCCCTTCCTTCAAGATACTCAGAAACATGAAACATTTATGATGTAACGACCAGTGTGAGGAGGACTTCAAACAACTTAAAGAGTATATTACGAGACCCTCGCTTCTCAAAAAGAGTACCTGGAGAGATGTTATTCCTGTATCTAGTCGTTAGATAAGAGTTCGTCAGCCCCATAATGGTTTGGGCAGAAAGACGGGATCATTTCCCCATTTATTATATTAGTGAGCTATTGTAAGATGCGGAGACCCACTATGCTCGAATAGACAATATTGACCTAACACTGATAACTGTCGCACGCAAGCTGCGAGCCTATGTCCTCGCACATCACGTGATTGTGCTCACCCGACACCCTTTATGAGCTATACTAAACCATCCCAAGGCCTCTAGTCAAGTGGTAAAATGGGCAACAGGGCTAGGAGAATTCGACATTACTTATGCCCAAGGCTCACTATCAGAGCCCAAGTCCTAGCGGATTTCATTGTAGAAATGTACAAAGGGCCAGAACAAAGAAGACGAGGAGCCTCTTTGGCATATTTTTGTAGATGGATCATCACAGGGTTTCACGGAGGATCTAGTATAGTGTTCCGGAAAGCAGACACCTCAGAACATGAAGAAGCTCAACACTTTGTCGTACCCCTAGATTACCCCGTGTCTAACAATAAGAATGAATACGAAGAACTTGTTAGCGGAACAACATTGTCTCGAGAAGCAGGCATGCAAAAAGTTATTGTCCACAACGGCTCTCAGCTTGTGGTTCAGCAAATCCGCGAGACCTACGAGGACCGAGAGGAAATAATGAATGAGTACCGTCGTTGCCGATAAACCACCTTCCTTGAGTTTGCAGTTCAGTAGGTTCTTCGCACCGGGAATCAAGACATCATCGCGTTATCCAAGCTGGTTAGCAAGGCACAACATGTAAACCCTCGAAAAATCAGCTTCCTCACCCTTCCAAAATCCAAGTGAGACGCTGGAGAAGAAATTACCTTTGCAATCACCCATGCAGAAAGAGGATGTATGACAAAAATTATCTAGTTCCTCTAGGCCCCCAAAAGATTTCCAACTGAGAGGCTCTATTGGCGATCCTTTTCTAAACCTACCTTACGCTGTGTGAATGAACAAGAAAGTCAGCATATCCTGCAAAACAATCATTGGGGATGCTGGGACAACCACACCGGAGCAAGAAGCATTGCGGCCAAAATTCTCTAACATGGGTACTTTTGGAGGACCATGGCGTCCAACAGCTAGGAGTACACTCAAAAATGCAAAAGAGGTCCAATGCACGCCACGATGATACCCCAACCAGCAGCCCCGTGGGAGCCGATGCAGTGCGATGCCCTTTCGACAAATGGTAAATCGATAACATTGGAGCCTTAGTACCTGACAAAGGGGTAAACGAAATATCTACTCATCGCAATCGATTATTTGACAAAGTATGTCGAAGCCGAACCCCTGGCCAAAATGACGAGTGATGTCATCATCAACTTCTTATGGCGCAACATTTTGTATCGATTTAGACTCCCCCAAAGGTTGGTCAGCGACAACGGGTTGCAATTTCAAAACGAACACCTCCAGAAGTGGTGTGAGCGATGGGTAGTCATGATCTCTTCACGTGGGTCGGATACCACCAAGGAAATGGACAAGTAGAGATCACCAACTAATATCTCTTGAGTATTGTCAAACCCTGTCTTGAAAAATACCAATTCAAGTGGGTTGAAGAAGTGTCAGGTATCCTATGGGCCTATAGTACAACGCCTAGGTCTGCAACAAATGAAACCCTATTTCTCATAGTTTACGGATCCGAAGTGGTCGTACCATCCGAGGCTACAGAGCGCAAGAGTTTGACGAGGTAAGAAATAGCGCCAACCTGGCCCTTGCCCTTGACCTTCTCGAAAAAAAGAAACAGAGCTACGAGTCGGGGAAAATTATACAAAACACGCATGGCCCATTACTATAACGCCCGAGTCTGACACTGGGCATTCCAAGTTGGAGATTAAGTCTTAAGACAGATCGAAACTATAAACAAGATTAGAAAACTGGAGCCCAAGTGTGGAAGGCCCCTATCATATTTCAATGATCCTCAGAGCTTCCACATATCTGCTTAAAGATATGGAAAGACAAGAGTATCCCCGCTCTTGGAACGCTCTCAACCTAAGAAGTTTCTACTCAATAAGACACATTTGGACAAAAGCAGACGTCCCAACATTTTCTGATCTCAAGTTGGGAATTTCATTTTGGATTACATAGCAAATGTTTGTATTTTGTCTAAGTATGCGATGTAGTCGCCAGAAAAGAAACACCATTTCAATGTGATAAAAGGCTATGTAAAATTGAAGCGAATGTAACTTCGAATATTTCACTAGATGGTCGGCAGACAAAGCAGCACAAAAGAACGACGGTGCACCAAACCCTTATAAAAGATCCAACAAAAAGAAAGATAAAGGCTAAACATGCACTCGACTTTGGACAGAGGCTATAAGAGAGGCTAAAACATGAGCCTAACTTCAAAGAAAAACGCTAAAAATCATCATCGGAGGAATCCACGGAGCACTTTCCCTCACAAATGGTCATCTAATGCTCCTCCTATGATGTGTCACCCAGGTCCAGCATTGTCACGATAGGTGGAGGCCCAACATGACTCTTTTGAGCACGAAGTGGGTCCTAGGAAGACTGACTAGGGACAGACGGGAACTCCGGCTCACAAAGTACCAGGCCAGGAGGAAACCTAGGCAATGCCTTCACAGACATCATAGGCTGCTTAAATCACACTCTCACCATGTCTTCAAAGTCCTTGCAAAGAGTCTCAGCCTTCCCTGAGGTAACCTACACGCTCTAAAGTACCTCGAGCACGGCAACAGTCAACTTGGCATCATGTTTCGCCTCCATGACTTTTATACGACGGCTCAGGTCCTCCATATGGATTTCCTCCCTTACGTTAGAAACTCTTCAAGTTGACCACTCTGACTTCCTAGTCATATGGATTTCCTTTGCGATCTCACGACCCATGATATACCTCAATTCATCCGTCTCTTTGAGATGATTCTCCTCCATCACTTGGCAAACGATCCGAGCATCTTTCAGCCAAGCAGATTCGCTCTTGGTAGTCCTTAGCGAGGAAGACAAAAGTTGGCAATCGTGAGTGAAGGCACCAGTGATCGAGGGACTTTTCTGGTACGCCAGTAAAGCATCCCCAAGAATCACCAAATGCAACAGTATGCTCTGGGGTTAATTTGGAAGAAACTATAAAATGGATGCGAACACAAGGAGCAAGCCACAAGATTACCTTGCAAAGATTCTTACAGAACTTATCCCACAAACCCTCATCCTATATACCCCTAGGATTTCGCGATCCGCATTGTTCACCAGTGCGCCAATGAAATTGTGATAGTGGACGGGGTCGACATCCTTCACAGAAAAGAGCGATCGGATGACGTGCCGACTGGACCTGCTATGCGAGCCCGATGGTTCCTCACCTACGACAAGTTTTTGGATCGCTATAGGCGGATCCACACCACTGCTCCCGTCTCGGGTAGCTTTGGATGTACCCTCGCCTACACCCTTTGAAGTGGCCTTTGACCCACCATCAGCGGTCGGTTTCGAGAACGGATCTATGGGGCTCGGACCGGTATCGTATTGCACCTCCATCACCCAGGCTAACACCTCATCGTCCACGGTCGTAGATAGTCTCTTAGCATAACGTAATGCATTGTCAAAGCTAGGAAGAGGATCCACGATGCGAGAGTGCATGACCATGGCATCCTCATCGGGAAGATCAACAAAGTAAACCTCGTGGAATGGAGTCCGAGCATGCTACCATCTCTTCTCCAACACAAATGATAAATGGGCAAGATACCATCGTGTGAAAACTAAAACTATGAGGAGAAGGGTCCAGAACACTTATTGAAGGTTATATTAAAGTGAAGCGGAGCAGCTGAGGGATCCCCAGACTCAATACTCCTTTGCAGGCCCGCCATCGTTAGGGCCAATTGGTAGTTTAGCATCAATGACACGTCGTACAAACCGCTGTAGAAGCCAACATGACCCAACCTTGCCACCGCCTACGTATGTGCTTCCCCCGAGGAACCACATAGTATAGTCCCCATCTTGTGGGAACATCCAATTTAGATATCAGTGCCCCTCGAGGAGTTATATAAAAGTACCTCTTACGCTGGTCGTCGTTGTGCGAATCCAAACCTTGTGTTTCCATCCAGAACGAGCGGTTGTTGTCACGATAGGATATAGGGGTATAGGAACCCGACAAGAAACAACCCAGGGAACAAAATCCCCTGCTACCAGTTGAGGGGTACAAGGAACATTCAAGAGATGAAAGCACAACATGAATCCCACCAAGTATAGATACGAGGTAGGAGTCAACTAACTCGGACATATCTGCCAATAGGCAAACAAGTCGCTCCTCGTCAAATTGAAAAGGCACCAAAGACCACATCGTACTTTCTTCGAGTAAACAGTCATGTACACTTTTCGAAGGTCATACGCACATTGATCACTAGTCGGAATCAACATGCGCAAGTCAGCCTCACAAATGTTGACTGAATTCAGAACGACCCCAACGCCTTTTAGTGTCTCCTGGCTGATGGTGGAGCCTACAAGACCCTTCCCCACCATGCAAGAAGCCTGTAAAGTACCTTGAAAGTAAACCAAAACATCCCTCGGACGGGTGTAAAGTGGTCAATTTAGAAATACCACTCAGACTCGATCAGTCAAAGTTAAAGCAACATCCCCACCCAAACCACTAGCAGGGCCGCTTCTAGATAGAGCAATGGGAGCAACCACCGGTGTTGAAAATAGTGTAACCTGTCGCTCATGAGTAAGCTAAAAAATAGACGAATCGCCTAAAACAACGAATTGGCATCTCGACCGCAGTATAGGATCCATAATGGCAATGATGAACTGAAGAATTATAACAAGAAGAACAAAAGCAGTTAGGAGAGCAAAGGGAAGGTGCAGGAAGAAAGATCACATAAGCAGTTTGTGTGATTGTGAAGAAGAAAGGCGTTGAGCCCGTGCTATACACAAAAAAAAGACGTTTCAGATTCCCGCCGAAGAATTTTAATATGGGTGGGACCCTTCAATTGCCCACTTGTGGCTCTCTATTACCGTCGTTTCCACGAATTAGCTGCTAGCTGGAACGTCGAGCGACGTGATGTGGCAGGGGAATCGGCATTGTTAATTACCTTAACCGCGTGCATCAGTAATGTTGGTTCCAAATAGATGTATAAAAAAGGCATTGACTGATCTTTGAAACTAGGTCAATGCGAAACGCGATTCGTGAAAAAAGGAAAATGCCACCACCAAAGGCCGAACGCTCGGGTTGAAAAGAAGTAGCAAGCAAAAACTAAGTGTGGAAGTCCTCGTTATCATGAGGGCGCCTTGGGCAAACCATATTCGGTCTCTGAGAACTCGTAAAACTCTGAATAATGAGGAAAGTTAAAAGCTGTAGCAAATTATCAAAAGAGCAACCGAGTTCTTATTTATTAAGTAAACCAGAGGGAACTCCTCATACAACCCCTTAGATTACAAAATATCGGCGCTATGACCACAAGAATTCCACCACTATCAACTACAACTAGGGGGCAGGAAGCGAGGACCCCGTACCAGATAAATGTCCAAACGAAGTCCTCGTGCTACAAGCCAAGGTGTCGAAACAGACTAGGGATAGCGCCACATCTAGAATACAATGCCTCGTCTTTCTTTTCAAGGCTAGTTCTCGTAGGTCAGCACCCATGGTGTACATCCTGAGGGCTTGACCCAACTCCTTACATGCCCATAATCCCCACAGAAGGTGCCCTGCACATTATTTCTTGAGCCGCTGATCGAACTCCTCCTCCAGGGTGGCCTTTTCAGAATATAACTTCTCCTCCACTTCAAGCACACTCGTGGACACTTTCTCTCATAGCGCTTTGACCAATTGTTGGGATTTCTCCAGCTCTTGGACCAATTCGGCCTCCCCTTTGCGCGGACAGCATCTCATTTCCTTTCCAGCTCAGCCACTCAAGCCTTCAATGTCTCTTCCACAAGATTTAGCTCATTGATGTGGAGTCTCCGGCGTTCCAATCCACTCGCCAGCTTAGCGCGATGATAAATCTGGGCCTGATTGTTCTTCTCTACCTTGTCTGGCCGCACTCAGAGGGAATGCGGCTACCTCCTCGTAGGAAGCTCTAAGCACCTTTCTTCCGAAAGGAACCTTAACGATCGAAGTCATACAGTTTAACACGATAAAAATAGTAGAATATGAGGGTAAAAAGGTAAAGGGAGTTGAAGTTACATACTAAAGCAGATGAGATGCAAGCCAAATCCCATAAAACCTCCGAGTTGTAGGAAGACACGACCGAAAAAGCTATTTGGCTCACCAAATGATCAAAAAACATGGGGGCCCTTGAGCTAATTCTGAAAATGCTATCCAGAATAAGACACAAGGGCGGGGGCACTATCAAACCTCATGTGGATAGAGAAAAAGCAAAAATCGACAGACATTCCCTTTGTATCGAAAGGAATGGCCGAAAGCTTAGAAGAAGAAGCCACTTCCTAAGGAGAAGGAATGACCGCTCCCCCTGAACATGTCTCCACCAACGGAGAGGGAGAAGACACCCGGATCACCTCTAACTCCCTGGAAGGAAGTAAGTTGGTTGGGCCTGTTTCGAGATCCTTCTCCTTAAAAGATATGAGATCCCCCAACCAAGTCACATCTCTGCCCACTCTTCGAGCTACCGGTAGTCCGTCAGATGCGAGCAACTCGGTAGCACATTGTCATGACCCCGAGAAGATGATCTAGGAGTCCCACAATTCCTCACCCGTAGCGTAAGACACTCATTCTCTTCCTCCGAATCAATAGGCACCACAATTTTTACTCTCTTAGAAGACGCCTCTGGTTGATCCCCTATTTAAGGAAGGGTCTTAGAGCCAACACCTTTCCCTTTCGTTGGCCTGACGCTCTCGAAAGTTTCCCCTCTAATTATATTCTACACTCTACTATCTGAGTCACTCGGTGAAATTCCAGACGCCACCGACGCTGCTGAGCCAAGAGCTTCCCGAACTTTCTTGCCCTTCTTAGTACGAGCCCCCACTCGCGGAGACATATGGAGGCATATACCTTAGCCCATCCATAGTCTCCCCTGCAAAGTAAGGGTCATGCAAGAAAAAGGGTTAGAAAAAAATGTCTAGAAAGAAACGAAGGACTAAATAAAAAGAGAAAGAAAAAACTTACCCCAAGAAGTATTCTGGGGGTCGAGAACAAAGGCCTACAATGTTAAGTCATCCAACTTGCACACTTTATACATGGATGAAAAAGTATCCCTTTCTTCATGGATGAGCAGTCAAGCCCTTGCTCAAAGAAACCCTCGTTCATCAGCTCGTTCATCTTCTTCTCCACATCGGATGTATCAGCGATGAACGACTCGTCGTTCCACTTAAGGGGCACATTCCACTTAACCTTCGGATCATGAGGGCAAGCAAATAAGAACTTGTCCTTTCAATTGTTGTGCCACCCCCACAAGCTTGTGCAGAATGCGATTTGTCCTTTTTCACGTCGTGAATGTGTGGAATATTAAGCCCCTTAATGCCTTGGACAAGTGGAAGGCCCCAAAACACCGAGCCATAGTGCCCGTTCTTGAGTCTCACTCTCGATCGCAAGAAACATAGGCAACTCGGAAGTAACACAAGCTAAGCCATATCTTTATTCATTATACAATCTTTTCTAAGCTAGATCTGATATTATAGGTGGCAACTATCAATACTGACAGATACAAATCTAAAATCTCAAGTAACTGGGTTACAACCCTTAGAAAACAATAACGACAGATGATCATCTCATCTAATATAGCAAGATGCAAACTTGGAATCTTGACGAGGGTAACATCCCGACTAAAATAAACACCAAGAGATGGACAACCTCAAATCTTGATTGAGGGATAACGAATCCAAAATTAACACATCAAAGACATAAACATATATCCGAGCATGAACAAATGAAAGACATTTACCTCTCGTAAGAGGCGTAACAGAATAGGGTATTGTAGCCCACATAAGTCAAATTAAAGCTGTTAACGGGTTTGTAATTATCCCTATTTAACGGAAGATATTTATATTGGGTCGGAACGCCCTGTTCGTGATTCAGAAACAATCGTGGATTGAAATGACTGGAAAATAACAAGAGGTACAAGAATATTCCCTTCCTTTATTCACTGAACTTTTCCTCCTCTTATATTTGTGTATGTGTGATAAGTTGCGCTAAGTGAAGCTTTTTTTTTTCTCTTCTGTTGATCACCTCCCTTTATATAGACTTTGATAAGGGCAGGTGTCATTGTGCATGTGCTTTAGTAAAGGCAGGTGTCATTTCACTAATACAGGTGTACAAATTAGGATAAGATTTATCTCTTGATCTACTGGATGCTGACTAGACCCGATTTTGTGCTTTCCGATGGCTTCGAGGATCTCCAATGAATGATTATTTTGGGGACACTATTCTTCCGAGGGCTAGGCTTTTGTTGACACATAATAAGAATGCTCGTATGAAAGTAAGAACTGCTGTATATGCTTTCCGAGGGGTTTTACTTCTCTTTCTTGACTCGGGTTCGTTCTTCAATGATCTGGGGTGATCTCCGAGTACATAATGCGACAGCGTAACAGGGTCTCTGATGGCATAATGTGATCTTTGTGGGCTTGAGTTGATTTCCGAGGGCTTGATTTGATCTCCGAGGGCTGTATTTGGTCTCCGAGGGCTGTATTTTCTCTGTTTGAAATGAGATTTTTCCGTCTGAGTTCTCGGAATACATTTATTGGGCGCTCTATTATTCATTTCTCGTTTTTCTCCGAAAACGTGTCCTCGGATGATCGTCCGAGTGCAGTTTTCTTCGAGGAGTGTTCAGCAAGGAAGTTTTCTTGTAAGTTCATGGGACTCGGGGTCCGTTGTGGTCCCTCTTGGCGCATTGGTGGATATCGGAGTCGCGCGGATCCATCGGGGTTTGCTCTTTTTCCGATGCCGCGTTGATATCTGTTTTTTACTCACCATTTGACTTTCCAAGGGACGCTTATGTTCCTCCTCGTGTGCTCTTCTATGTCTTTGTTAGGTCAGTGACCGAGAAGTAGGGCAACATCCGAGTGGGTCTCCTTATTAGGAGTGGGTACATCTCATCGGAAGTACTCGTGACAACTGTATTGTCCGTTTATTGATTCTCCGATTAGGATTGACCTTCTTCTTTTCCCTTTTTTTTATTTTTATGGTTAACACTAGCCCCCCCAAATTTCGATTGCCTTCGTAGAGACAAGAGAAATTTTAATCATCGTCCTCAGTGAGGCGAGGGTTTAGTTCTTGTTCTGGTGTCCTCTATATTTATCTTTTGATATTTTTCCGAGAGATAAGTATATATATTTAGAATTTTATAAGGATTTTACCTGAATACCCTTAGGGTATCGTTATTAGGCACGCGAAGATCTCGGGGCGCAGGTGGCAGACTGTTGTTTGACCAGCTTTGAAAATTGAAATATCTGACCGTTGGCAACGGTCAGAATAGGGACGGCATGGCATGATCAAGTGGCAGTTACGTGGAGCTTTAAATAAGTTCCACGTCTTCAAAATTCTTGACCGTTGTTATCTCCGGCTATAAATAGGGACACTGTTGCCCTTTTTTCTTCATTCTCTCAATTCGTCTTTGTGGTAATTTTCTCTCAGAGCAAAAAATCTCTTTCCTTAACCTCTGTTTTTCGACTTTTACACTTCAAATTCCCAGCAGACTTACTCGTTCTTTTTCTCTTCTTCAAAAACATTCCTCTTTTATTATTATATCCATGGCTTCTTCCGCCAACACGGACCCCGTTGCCGCTGCTACCTCCTCAGAAGTTACTGCTCCGATCGATTCTTCTACAAATGTGAGGAGTATTCCGGTGGGAGTTGTTACTCGTAAACGCAAAGGAGAGATTGCTACTTCTTATGAGGGCGACGCTACTTCTTCTAAGAAAGCTGGGTTCCCAAACCGAAGAAGGCGCCTCTTCGGACTTTTGCTAAAGTGGAGAGGGTTCCGAGTATTGCCACTCGTGAACAGGTGTTAGATTTGTTCACTTCAACAGGGGCTTTTCAAAAGAACATGGTGTTCCAAATTCCGACGAGGGATGAGAGAGCATGTTATCCTCCTCCGGGTATGTTGACAGTTTACTTTGCTCAAGTAAAATATGGGTGGCGTTCATTCATGCCCCCTTTCTTTTGTGAGGTCTTTAAAACTTGTAACATCAGTCCGAGTCAAATGGTTCCGAACAGATTTGCTGCTCTCTGTATTTATGTTTTTTGGTGTCAAGTGAATGGGTTGGAGTGTAAGGTAGATCACTTTCTTTCAATTTTTGATGTGGGGGTGTCGCCCGGGGGGTATCCCTTTTATAATGTTCGTCATTGGGACAACTCGGGGGATTCCACGAAGAGGATCCTGGGGGCAGCAATTACTTCGCATAGTGTTTGGAAAAATAGGTATTTTTTCGTGAGGCCTGCACAAGGTGAATGGGATATGCCCTTTGATTGGAGAGAGGGCACAACTCCAGTGCATACATTGGACCCGGAGACAGTTTTATCTCCCGTGATTTCTCAGCATAAGTTGATGGAGTCGGAAGATTTTACGATGTTGTTTGAGACATCCGGTCTTCATCATGTGGTGTTTACCGATGATGCAGTGGAGAAGCCCTTGTCCCTGTCTTCCGAGGCCAAGAATCTTTTTCGTAAGTTCCTTATTTTCTTCGTTTATTCCTTTTCTGCGTATAATGGTAAATTGTACTTATGTATCCTGACTTTGGGGTGATGCAGAGGAGGTTATGGCCAACTATTACTTTTCGGGTCCGAGTGATCCTACTCCGAGTGGTATTTCTAATGCGCCAGAGGAGGGCGATCACGAGGAAGAGGAGGTCAATGCTCCCGAGGGCGAGCACACAGCTCCGGAGGTGGTGGGAGTTCACGATGACCACTCTTCTCTGTGTATAGATATGACAGGGGTTATCAGAAGTGCTGTTCCCTGATGCCAGGTAGCTCCTTCTTCCTCTTGGGCTTTGGTGCCAGTCTCTAAGTACGGTACAGGAGATTTGCCTGCTTCTGGATCCGATATAGGAAGTTCTCCGAGGGTATCTGAAGAAGGGGTGTTTCCTAGGGCGGTTGAGGAAGAGGCGGTTCAGAAGGCTACTGAAGTGGTTGATTTATCTTCTGATGATCCTTCTCCTGATTCTACTGAACTTACGTCCTCGGAAATTCCTGAATCTGTTTCTCGTGGTGAGTTCTTTTGAGTTTTTAACAAAATTTTTCATATTCTCACTGTAGACTTCCTTCATGTGCTGATGTTTTCCTTCTTGATATAGTGGCTGTGGATAAAGGCAAGGCTCCGATGGTAGAAGAGCCCTCTTTATACGGTAAGTGTTCATTACCCGTCCTCTTTTATTAATAATTTTTTCTAGTTTCATTCTCTTTCTTACCTTCAGTGATTATCTCTTGTAGAGGAAGATTTTTTGGCCCAGTTTAGTGTTCCCGAGCAGGAGGCCTCACGAGGGGGTTCCGAGGACATTCAAGGGGAGTTTGATCCCTCTTCCGAGGACAGAGATGTGAAGGAGGGGATCTTGAATTCGCTCCTGGGGGAGACTGGCCCATCCGTAGTAGCTGGCGGTTCTCGGGCCGTATTTACTAACTCGGAAGTGATGACTCCAGTACCCGGAGCTACTCTTCCGGGGAGCCGTATTCCAGCATCTTCCTCTGTTCCAGTGACTCTTTCTCCGAGAGGTCACACCTTCCAGGTGCCCATTCCTCCTAGTGGACCTGAGGGGCAATTCTCATCTCGGACAGTGGGGGAAGCTTATCAGGACATTCTCCAGTTTTTTGCTTCCTCCAGTTCAGCACCCGCCGAGGGGTATCAATTTCTGTATACCAGTCTTAACTGGTTGGGGTTCATGGTAAGTTTCTCCGTACTAGTCTTCTCGGGGTTATATGATGCATTTGTGTTAACTTTTTTCTTATTGATTTCTCCGCAGATTGGAAAGACTCGGGAGGCGGTTACTGCCGTGGAAGAGCGTGGTCCGAAGGACATAGAGGAGGTGGAAGTTCTCCGAGCGCAACTGGCACCTCTTTTGGCCCGGGACAAAGAAAGTCAGACGAGGGAGGATGTTCTCCTTACCAAGATCTCTAACTACGAGTTCGTTCTTCAAGAAGCTGAGAAGGCGAAAGGGGGTTTGCAGTATAAGTTGAACGCTGCCGAGTCTGCTTATAAGAAAATGGAGACATCTGAGAAGGCTGCAACAGCTAAGATAGCTCTTCTGGAGAAGGAAAGAGAAGAGTCCGAGAGGGTCTTCACTGCTCGTATCGCTGCTCTTGAGAAGGCAGTGGCAGAAGGTGGTGAGAGGGAAAGGAGTCTCCAGGAGACATTAAGTCAAGTCACCGATAGGGCTGAGTCAGCCGAGGGAAAGTTGGCAAACTTTCTTTCTCCCGAGGATGTGCAGGCTAAGGTTGATGCAGCAGTTCAATTTGCTCAACAAGAAATCTCAAGGCAGCACTCAGGAGTCTCCGAGACGCCTTCTCACGAGCTCTTGACAGGCCACCTTTTGTGGGGTTACTTGGAGTGTGCCAGACTGGCCAAGTCTCTGCTAAGGTCGGACGTTGACTTTTCAAAGTCTTTTGACCTTCGCAAGTTGAAGAAGCCAACTCCCGATGACTGTCATTACTTTGTGGGGAGATTTGGGGGCTTGCTATCCCCTAGGGATTCTCCCGCACCTTCTCCAATGCGTTCGGCCAGTAGTCCGAGTCCGAGGGCTAGCGGTTCTGGGGGGGTATTTTCTCCAATTTCTCGCCTTGCTCCGCTGAGTACTTCCACCGAGGAGACGACCTCTTCACACCCTTCTACCACGGGGGCATAGTTTTTTCCTTGTAATTTTTCACTTCTTGTTTTAAATAAATGTCCTTTGTATTTATCACCCTTTCCGAGGGCTCTTCGTCTTCTAAATATTTTTCATTTTTCATTTCTCTATCTTTTGTTGTTATTGTTAAGATTTAATTAGGGAGGATAATGATAAACCATATAAGATTGCTGACTAAGTTTATCTCCTAAGTAGGAGGTGTTGCTTTGCATGGTAAAGGGAGCTACGTGTCACTTTTAATTAAGAATTTTTTTTGACACGTGTCCCTTACTTTATGCAATATGAATCTAATCCTCTTCTTTTAATCACGGAATAAAGAGTATATATGTACTTAGGCCCTTCATCAGTTATATACTGAATACTAACCTTATAATCATAACTTTATAATCATAGCTAGTCTTTGATCTCTTTTCAAGTTTGTCAATAGCTGTGAGCACGAGGATAATACTTACCCGAAAAGATGCTGCCCCCTTACTATAGAAGAAGTGGTTTAGTTTCATCTTGTGGTTCCTCTCGGGACACCGCTCGGAGTCCTTCTAGACCATCAAGGGTTCCTCCTATTTCTCGTGAGAATTCCTCTCCGAGGGATAATTTATCCGAAAACCAAGCGGCACTTGGCGCTAGTTCCTCTTTGGGAGTGGCTCGTAGGCTTTCATCTACAAATTCACGTAGAGTAAATCATATCAGGGAGATATTCATGGGTAGGGATCCATATCCTTTGGCAGATGAGTCTTCGGAATTTGATTTGATTCCTCTTAATCCGTCCAGATTGATAGGTAGGGGACGTGTAGGATCCACTACGAGTACGGAGTGTGAGAACTCGGTAAGATCTCTTTTTGCTGGTTATAACCTGGATTTCGAAGAATATGACGTGATAGTGCCTTCCTCGGGTCAGAGAGCTTATGCGCCTCCCTCGGGTTATCTGACTATTTACAACGAACAAATGCGTTGTGGGTTACGGACGTTTTTCCACCCCTTTTTCCAAATACTCTTTCGGTACTGGCAGGTATGTCCGAGTCAGTTAACACCAAGTTCATATAGTCATTTGGTGGGATATGTCCTGCGTTGTGAGCTTTTAAACCTTCCAATGTCCCCTTATCGGGTGGGAACAATATTTGCCATTCGACCTTGTTCAGAGGGGACTCCATTTTTTAGCCTGACCTATCGGGACAAGGAAAATATCTTCACTCGTGTATCCAATATCCACTCTTGTAGAGGGGATTGGAGGCAAAGATTTTTCTTTGTCCATCCGAGAGGTCAATCAGCTAGATCATGGGGGGTGCCCATCCGATGGGGTCTGGGATATATTGCTCCCAACATCGAAACACAAGGCCAGGTAAGGGAGGTATTGCTTCACTCGGGACTTTTTTATGGTTCCTATGACATGTCCGGGCTGCTGGATTTCCCCGAGGCCCCGATTTTGGCGGGTTTGCAAGAGAGGGTGGAGGGGTGTACCTCTACATCTCGTCCTCTTCACAGTAACTTTTATTTTCGTAAGTTTTACTGATCACCCTTTACCTATTTAACTTGTAAATTCTTTGGGTGTCCTCGGACTGTTTGCCTACTGATGTTTTTTACAGGCGCAGAGATGGGAGCATTTTCCCTCGGGTCTTCTGATGATGTTTTTCTGGGGCGGGCCTTGCATGGTAGTCCCGTACCGTTGAAAGTTGGTGGTTCTGATTCACTCGTAAAGGAAGCGATAGTTGATATTTATTCGGAGGAGGGATTGGAGGCATCGCCTATAGCAGCCCCCCAAGTAAACTTTATAATTCCCCTCGGAGAGCCGGATCCGATAGCGGTTTCCTCCCAAACAGACTCTCACATGACTCCAGTGGTGTCACAACCTTTTCTCCGCAATTCTGCCGTAGTGAATGTATTAGAGGAGTATCTTCTCTCCCCCAATACGGAGGACTTGTCGCCCTTTGAGGGTGTCCCTGATCGTGTTCCCGCACCGCCACCCGAGGGGAATCCTTCCCTCGGGAGGTCATTTCCTCCCGGGGATAGCCAAGATGTTTCTCCCTTAGGATCAGCAGTGGGATTTTGTCGAAACTTTCTTAGTGGTTTATTGAACATGATGAATTGCGGGCTGATGAGAACCCTTCCGGTATCCGTTCTTCAGGACTTAGCTTGTAAGGACCTATGTGAGGTATTCCACTATTTTATCTATTTTATTCAATACTAACCTGTCACCCCGGTTTGATTTAATTTGCTCTGTTCTTGGGCAGATTTACATGGTGTTAGATGCCCTCGGATCTTACGGGAGTTCTTCTTCTGATCCTGGTTTAGTATATCGCCGTCGGGACGAGTTAGAGCAAGGTCTCTGGGAGGCTCAAGTGGAGATAACTCAATTGAGGGAAGTTCACGAGTCCACTCAGGGAATCCACAACAATATGTTACAATCCGAGCGGGATAAAGCGTGGGATTTGGAACGCCGACTGGTGCTAGAAAGAGCTCGTGTATTGGCTTTAGAGAGGAGAATAAGGGAGTTACGTGATCAAATGCAGTCCTCAGAGGAGCAACTGACGCAGGCCTTGAAGGAAAGAGATGCCCTAAATCAACAAATACTAGGGGCCACTCGTACCTAGGCAATGGCGCTGGTTATGGCACGAGTCCAAGCAGTGCTGGAAGTGGGGGATCCATCTAGCCTTCGTGAGTCTCTCCGGGATGAAATGCGTAATTTAGTTCATATAGGCTATCGGTTGTGCCGAGATGCTGTACAAGCTTTACCAGAGTTTCCTCCGGGCTTGCTAATTCCGGAACTTAACATTCGTCAGGTTTTCGAAGAATTTCTTTCTTCACCTGTTAGAGATCCTTCAGTTCAGATGGTGTTTATTGATGATCCAATCTCCTTTTCCGAGGAGCAGCGCCGACGACTTATTCGAGAAGG
This sequence comes from Linaria vulgaris, assembly GCA_948329865.1. NCBI lineage: Eukaryota > Viridiplantae > Streptophyta > Magnoliopsida > Lamiales > Plantaginaceae > Linaria > Linaria vulgaris. The sequence goes on along the minus strand of OX415249.1, from coordinate 51,344,155 downwards.
AAAGCGCCCTATGGGAGGGGTTTAACTTGTGGAGGGATATTATGTAGCTTAGCTCATAGTACGAGGGGCTTTTTTGTTGGGTTGCTAAGATGACTCATATGTAGAGTTATCCTTTCGTTAAGCAACTCTATTTTCTTTTGTAATGGAACCCTTCGTATATGAATAACTTTTCTTATTCACGCATGACTATTACATTAAGCATAATACTTTCTAAGGTTAATGGAGTTCCAGGTATTACGAAGCACTACTTCCTCGGAATCGGCAAGACGATAGGTTGCTGGCCCCACAATTTCCACTATCTTATAGGGTCCTTCCCATCGTGGATCTAGCTTGCCTACATTCTTGGAAGCCCCTACTCGTTTCATCACTAGATCTCCAACTTGAAAAGTTCGGGGCTTTACCTTGGCATTGTAGTATCGCGACATCCGAGCCTTGTACTCTTCCATTCGGAGGGTTACTCGGGTTCTCTTTTCCTCGAGCAGATCAAGGGCGAGGGCTAAGTTTGAGCTGTTGGTTACTTCCTCGTATTTCTTGACTCGCCAACTTTCTATAGAGACCTCCGAGGGCAGGACAGCTTCACATCCGTAGGATAGACTAAAATGAGTTTCGCCCGTAGCAGCGCTTGGCGTGGTCCGATAGGCCCATAGTATACCGGGTATTTCCTCAACCCACTTGGCCTTAGGCCAATCGAGTCGGGCTTTCATGTTCTTCAAAAGGGTTCTGTTGGTCCTTTCAACTTGACCATTGGCTTGAGGATATCCCACTAAAGCAAAACGGTGTTTTATTTCCCAATGGTCACACCACTTTTGTAACCATTGGTCCGTAAATTGCAGACCATTGTCACTTACCAAACTCCGAGGGACACCGAAGTGACATATGATACTTCTCCAAAAAAAGTTGATAACAGCGCCTGCGGTTATCCTAGCTAGGGGTTCTGCTTCCACCCATTTGGTGAAATAGTCGATGGCTACTAGTAGAAATTTCTTTTGACCGGAGTCAGGAATAAGAGGTCCAAGTATTTCAATACCCCATTTAGAAAACGGGCAAGGGGTCAGATGGGGTTCCCACGGGGCCGCGGGTTGATGGATCCGAGGGGCGTAAGCTTGGCACGATTTACACCTTTCGGCGTGGCTTTTACTGTCTTTAGCCATCGTGGGCCAATAGTAGCCTTGTCGAATCAAGCGTCCGACCATGCTTTCTCCGCTAGTATGGCTCCCACATGTCCCCTCGTGAGTTTCCGCCAAAGCCAGTTGGGCTTCTTCTTCATTAAGGCATCGAGCATGGGGACACGAGTACGTCCTTCGGAAAAGTATTCCATCTTTGAGGAAGTATCGAATAGTTTTTCTGGACATCATCCTCCAGATACTCATGTCCGAGGAGTATCCCTCAGGATCCTGCAAATAGGCCTTGATACGAGTCACCCAACTAGATGAGGGATCTGGGATGGCATTTACCTCTTTGCTTTCCCTTTTCTCAGACTCGTTGACATGAAGTAGAGTAATCTTCCGAGTGTGTACGACGGCTGTTTGAGTGGCCATTTTGAATAGAGCATCCGCCTCTTGGTTTTCTTTTCGGGGAATCTGAACTATATCATATTCCTCGAACCATTCGGACCTTTGACGGGCAACTCGGAGGTACTCTTGCATTCTCTCTTCTTTTGCTTCATATGATCCTTTGACTTGCTGAACAATTAATTGAGAATCACTATGGAGGAGTATTCTCCTCATTCCTCCTTCCTTTGCTAGTCTCATACCAATAAGAAGAGCCTCATACTCCGCTTCATTATTAGAAAGGGGGTAATCTATTCTGATTACAAAATGGAGCCTTTCATCTTCCCCTTCTTGATTTACAAAAACAATTCCTTCCCCTCCATGCGTTCTTACCGAGGACCCATCTACATAAGCGTACCACAATGGTTCTTTCCTCTCGGACCCAATGCCCGTAAGTTCCATTACAAAGTCCGCCAGGACTTGTGCCTTGATGGAGGGTCTCGGAGCGTAAGAAATGTCATACTCGGTGAGTTCTACGACCCATTTTATTAATCTCCCCGATGACTCAGGCTTATTAAGAATTGCCCTTAAGGGATGTTTTGTTAGCACTGTAATCGGGTGGGAAAGAAAGTAGGGGCGTAACTTGCGGGCCGTAGTAACCAATGCTAGGACGAGTTTTTCAGTTAGGGTATACCTGGTTTTGGCTTCGAGGAGAGTTTTACTGACGTAATATACCGGATGATGTTCTCCGTTCTGTTCTTTGACTAAGACGGCACTAATGGCCTCTTCTCCGACCGATAGGTATAGAAATAACTCTTTTTGAGGCGAAGGTTTTACCAGCAAAGGTGGTTTCAGCATGTACCTTTTCAGTTCTCCGAGGGCTTCCTCGTACTGGGGGGTCCATTGAAATTCTTTAACATTTCGAAGTATTTTGAAGAAAGGAAGCCCTTTTTCTGCTGACTTGGAGACGAATCGACTCAGTGATGTCATTCTACCTGTCAGCTTTTGAACGTCTTTCACTGTCTTCAGGGTAGGTAACCTCATGATGGCTTCTACTTTCTCGGGGTTTACTTCTATTCCCTTCTCCGTAACCATAAATCCCAGAAATTTTCCTCCCCGGATACCAAAAGAACATTTCCTAGGGTTAACTTTCATACCAAAGTTATTCATAATGACCAATGCTTTCCGTAAGTCCTCGGGATGCTCCTCGGCCATGTTACTTTTGACTACCGTGTCGTCCACATAGACTTCTACTGATTTTCCAATAAGTCCGGCAAACAGAAGACTTACTAACCTTTGGTAGGTAGCCCCAGCATTTTTTAGCCCGAAGGGCATGACTAGATAGCAGAATGTGTCTGCATCCGTAATAAAGCTAGTTTTATCTTGGTCTACTGCCGCCATCGGGATTTGATTGTATCCCTGGTCTCCATCTAAGGTTGACAGTAGTGCACATCCAACGGTTGAATCAACTAACTGACCTATGCTCGGTAAAGGATAACAATCCTTCGGGCTTGCTTCATTAAGATTAGTAAATTCCACGCACATCCGCCATCTCCCTCCATGCTTGGGGACTAATACAACATTAGCTAACCACTCGGGATAGATAACTTCCCGAATTTGCTTCAAGTTGAGAAGGCGTTGTATTTCTGAGCGAATGATTTTATTACGTTCGGGTCCCATTTTTCTTTTCTTTTGTTGGACAGGTTTAGCTCCGGGCTTCACATTAAGAAAATGCTGGCATACCTTGTTCCTAATTCTCCCGGGCGGTCCTCCTTCCCATGCAAAGAGGTGGTGGAATTGCTTGAGGAGGGAAATGAGTTGAGCCTCTATTGCTACTGTCATGTGGGTACCCATTTTGATCACCTTCTCAGGGCTTCCTTCCACCAATTCTACCATCTTTAATTCTTCCACAGGTTGAACTTGTGTTTCTTCGGTTTTGCGCTTTTTATTGTTTCCGAGGGAAGGCTCGTCCTCTTCCGAGGGGATGGCATTCATGCAACATTCTCTGGCTTTAGATTGACTTCCTCGGACCTCTCTGATTCCCGAGGGGGTGGGGAATTGCACCTTAAGATGCAAGGTAGAAGGGATAGCTTCAAAGGCTCGAATGGATGGTCTCCCACAAATGGCATTATATGTTCTTGAAGAAGCCTCCACAACCCAAAATTTGATGGGCTCCGTTCTCCGAAGGGCTCCCTTTCCCCATGACATTGAAAGAGTCACAGTTCCGAGGGTGTAACAAGTTTCCCCAGAGAATCCTACCAATGGAACTTCAGCGGTTTCCAATTTCTCTTGTTTCAGCCCCATAGCAAGATAAGTAGGTAAGAAGAGTACGTCCACGGAGCTGCCTGTGTCTATGAGGATCCGTGGGGATATATTATACCTCCCATAGATAACGGTAGAAATAACTAACGGGTCTTCGTGGGGATATATTATACCTTACAGGTCCTCGGGACCAAAGGTAATGCTAGGCAACTTTGACTCTTGGACCGAGCAGATTGGGACTCCTTGCTCTGCTCGCCTGGCTTCTTTCAAGTATTTCCTCTTTTTACTTTGGGGCGTCATTGAAATTTCCCCTCCTTCAATCATATTGATGGTTCCTGACGGGGGATTATTTTTATAAGAGTCAGGTGGAGGAGGCAAACTCCGATACCCCATGGTCCGTTCTGGGGAGTTTTGCCGATGGTCTTTGGTTCTCTCCTGAGGTCGTGGGCGTCCAGCCGTCCTTTCCCGTGGCCTCCGACTAAGTGTCCTTTCTCACGACTTCTGCCTGGGCGTCCTTTCCTCTTCTTCTTCCTCTTCCTCTCTTCGTGACCTCTTCCATACGTTTGTCTTGGGATCCCCGAGATTATTTTCCTTGAGGTAATTCTTCAAGTATCCTATTTCGAGGAGACGAAGTACTTCTCTTCGAAGAGTGGTGCATTCTTCAGTAGTATGCCCGTATGTTTTGTGGTATTTGCAATATTTCCCTGCGTCCTTATCTCGATTAGGGAATTTAACTGGTATGGGCCAATGAAATTCGTTGCTGCCTCTCATTATATTGAGCACTTCCGGGGGAGTGATAGTCATGGGAGGTAAGGGCACGGGTCGGAGGAATTTCTTAACCACCCCGCCCTCGTCTTTACGCGGAGGAGGTTTTCCCTCTTTACCCTTCTCCTTAGTCTTTGCTTCTCTAGGTGCTCGTCTCTAGGTGCTCGTTATCCTCCTGCTCCATTTGCTTCTTCTTTCCTTCCGCCTCTTCCATCAAGATATAGACTTCCGCTTTTTGCATTAGTTCATTCATGTCCGTGACTCGATTGCCCATAAGGTACCTGAAGAAATCCCCTGTCCGAAGTCCTTGAGTTAATATGTCCGCCATGATGGTCGGGCTAATATTGGGAACATCTAGGGCTTCATCCGTGAAGCGCTTTATATACCCTCGTAGGGGTTCATCCTTTTTCTGTTTAATAGTGAAAAGATGGGTGGAGGACTTGGGGTATCTCCGATTGCAAGCAAACTGTCGTACAAACAAATGAGCTAACCGGTCAAAGCTCGTGATGGAACTAGGTGGAAGGTGAGTGAACCACGCCTGAGCCCGTCCTCCGAGGGTGACAGGAAATACGCGGCATAATACATGGTCTGGGGCGGAAGATAGGTCCATTCCGACCAGATATTGCTGGATATGGTCCTGCGGATCTCTTCTATCAGCTTCTCCGGTATATAACGGGATATTGATGGGCCGCATCCCCGAGGGGATGGAGGCTAAAGCAATTTCGGGAATGAAAGGAGAGGTCTTGAATGTGGGATCCTCCTCATGAGCCATAGTTTTCTTAAGATCGCCCAATTCTTTTCGTAAGTCATCCATCATTCCCCATAAGGAGTGTTCAACATCTTCCCGATACTCCGAGGGATGGGAGATTGCTCCCCGACCCCTCTCCGGGGTTCTTTCATACCTTCGGGGCATTTGTCGGGGTTCCCTATGCCAAGGGATTTAGTTGGAATTCCGCACCGCCTGGGGTGTATCTCTTTCTAAAGGGAAATTTCTGTCCTCGGAGGATATAGAGGACATGTTTCCTAGATGGTCCCCCCTCCGGGGTGCCCAGGTAGCATCCACAAGCCTTTCATAGACAGATCGGGGAATATTAATAAAATCTCTTGTACCTGATTCATAGTTGGACAGAGTTTCTTCCGAGCCATTGTAATGAATCGGAAGACTTTCACTATCGAAGAGATCATCCATCCTGATTGATGTTTGCTGAATTCTCTCGAGAACAGGTATTATGGCGTTTCCCACAGACGGCGCCACTTTGTTAACGGGTTTGTAATTATCCCTATTTAACGGAAGATATTTATATTGGGTCGGAACGCCCTGTTCGTGATTCAGAAACAATCGTGGATTGAAATGACTGAAAAATAACAAGAGGTACAAGAATATTCCCTTCCTTTATTCACTGAACTTTTCCTCCTCTTATATTTGTGTATGTGTGATAAGTTGCGCTAAGTGAAGCTTTTTTTTTCTCTTCTATTGATCACCTCCTTTTATAAAGACTTTGATAAGGGCAGGTGTCATTGTGCATGTGCTTTAGTAAAGACAGGTGTACAAATTATGATAAGATTTATCTCTTGATCAACTAGATGCTGACTAGACCCGATTTTGTGCTTTCCGATGGCTTCGAGGATCTCAAATGAATGATTATTTTGGGGACGCTATTCTTCCGAGGGCTAGGTTTTTGTTGACACATAATAAGAATGCTCGTATGAAAGTAAGAACTGTTGTATATGCTTTTCGAGGGGTTTTACTTCTCTTTCTTGACTCGGGTTCGTTCTTCAATGATCTGGGGTGATCTCCGAGTACATAATGCGACAGCGTAACAGGGTCTCTGATGGCATAATGTGATCTTCGTGGGCTTGAGTTGATTTCCGAGGGCTTGATTTGATCTCCGAGGGCTGTATTTGGTCTCCGAGGGCTGTATTTGCTCTGTTTGAAATGAGTTTTTTCCGTCTGAGTTCTCGGAATACATTTATTGGGCGCTCTATTATTCATTTCTTGTTTTTCTCTGAAAACGTGTCCTCGGATGATCGTCCGAGTGCAGTTTTCTTCGAGGAGTGTTCAGCAAGGAAGTTTTCTTGTAAGTTCATGGGACTCGGGGTCCGTTGTGGTCCCTCTTGGCGCATTGGTGGATATCGGAGTCGCGTGGATCCATCGGGGTTTGCTCTTTTTTCGATGCCGCGTTGATATCTGTTTTTTACTCACCATTTGACTTTCCAAGGGACGCTTATGTTCCTCCTCGTGTGCTCTTCTATGTCTTTGTTAGGTCAGTGACCGAGAAGTAGGGCAACATCCGAGGGGGTCTCCTTATTAGGAGTGGGTACATCTCATCGGAAGTACTCGTGACAACTGTATTGTCCATTTATTGATTCTCCGATTAGGATTAACCTTCTTCTTTTCCCTTTTTTTATTTTTATGGTTAACAAAAGCGATAACCTTATTAAATACTAAATGAAAGAAATATATACATATTTAATCACTACAAGATAACAGGGTCAATAGAGACCTAAATTAGGTCCCTATTGACCCTTCAAGCGGTCCCTGAAGGTCAATAGCGACCGCACGTAGGTCACTATTGTGCGGTCCCTATTGACCTCGGTCTCTTGCCATCAGTGACCGCAATTAGGTCCCTGATTAGGGCAATAGCGACAAGAGTATTAGGGACCGCTTTGCGGTCCCTGATACTTTAAAACCAATAGCGATCTAAATTAGGTCCCTATTGTTGTTGAATCAGTAGGTCCCTATTGTTGTTGTCAAATTCAAATTAGGTCTCTATTTTTGTTGTCAAATTCAAATTTCCCCCTCAATCCCGCCTAAAATTTTCTTCAAAATTTCAAATTTTTGGATTTTAGTGACCTTACTGTGGTCCTTAATTATTAATAGTGACCGCAGTTAGGTCACTAATTTTAAATAGGGACCGCAGCGCGGTCCCTGTTGCCTTATTAGCGACCTAAGTGCGGTCCCTACTAATATTCATCTTTGAAATTTGATTTTTTTTTTATTGATGTTAGTGTGTTTGTGATTCCTAGCAACCAAACTCATTGCAACATGTGATTGAAGTAATAAATGATTGCAAAACCAACTTCATAGTAGTTTAGTTGTGAAATAATAGATTGAATGAGATTGAGCGAATTATTAACGTTCAACATATATTTCATGTTCTACAACTAATCATCACTACTTAGTTGTAGTTGTTATTCAATTTTATGTTTTACTTCACTAACGTTACCATAGATATTAAACAATAAATTAATACTATTCCGGAATATTACAAACACACCAACATCAATAAAAAAATCAAATTTCAAAGATGAATATTAGTAGGGACCGCACTTAGATCCCTAATAAGGCAACAGGGACCGCATTGCGGTCCCTAATTATTAATAAGGACCGCACTTAGGTCACTAATTTTAGCTGCGGTCCGTGTTGCCTTATTAGGGACCTGAGCGCGGTCCCTACTAATATTCATCCTTGAAATTTGATTTTTTTTTATTAATGTTGGTGTGTTTGTGATTTCTAGCAACCAAACTCATTGCAACATGTGAATTGAAGTAATACATGATTGCAAAACCAACCTCATAGTAGTTTAGTTGTGAAATAATAGATTGAATGAGATTGAGCGAGTTATTAACGTTCAACATATATTTTACGTTCTACAGCTAATCATCACTGGTTAGTTGTAGTTGTTATTCGTTTTTATGATTTACTTCACTAATGTTAGCATAGATATTGAACAATAAATTAATACTATTACGGAATATTACAAACACACCAACATCATCCAAAAAAATCATATTTCAAGGATGAATATTAGTAGGGACCGCACTTAGGTCCCTAATAAGGCAACAGGGACCGCACTGTGGTCCCTAATTAAACTTAATGACCTAATTGTGGTCCCTAATTATTAATAGGGACCGCAGTTAGGTCACTAATTTTAAATAGGGACCGCAGCGCGGTCCCTGTTGCCTTATTAGCGACCTAAGTGCGGTCCCTACTAATATTCATCTTTGAAATTTGATTTTTTTTTATTGATGTTAGTGTGTTTGTGATTCCTAGCAACCAAAATCATTGCAACATGTGATTGAAGTAATAAATGATTGCAAAACCAACTTCATAGTAGTTTAGTTGTGAAATAATAGATTGAATGAGATTGAGCGAATTATTAACGTTCAACATATATTTCATGTTCTACAACTAATCATCACTACTTAGTTGTAGTTGTTATTCAATTTTATGTTTTACTTCACTAACGTTACCATAGATATTAAACAATAAATTAATACTATTCCGGAATATTACAAACACACCAACATCAATAAAAAAAATCAAATTTCAAAGATGAATATTAGTAGGGACCGCACTTAGATCCCTAATAAGGCAACAGGGACCGCATTGCGGTCCCTAATTATTAATAAGGACCGCACTTAGGTCACTAATTTTAGCTGCGGTCCGTGTTGCCTTATTAGGGACCTGAGCGCGGTCCCTACTAATATTCATCCTTGAAATTTGATTTTTTTTTATTGATGTTGGTGTGTTTGTGATTTCTAGCAACCAAACTCATTGCAACATGTGAATTGAAGTAATACATGATTGCAAAACCAACCTCATAGTAGTTTAGTTGTGAAATAATAGATTGAATAAGATTGAGCGAGTTATTAACGTTCAACATATATTTCATGTTCTACAGCTAATCATCACTGGTTAGTTGTAGTTGTTATTCGTTTTTATGATTTACTTCACTAATGTTAGCATAGATATTGAAAAATAAATTAATACTATTACGGAATATTACAAACACACCAACATCAATCCAAAAAACTCATATTTCAAGGATGAATATTAGTAGGGACCGCACTTAGGTCCCTAATAAGGCAACATGGACCGCACTGTGGTCCCTAATTAAACTTAATGACCTAATTGTGGTCCCTAATTATTAATAGGGACTGCAGTTAGGTCACTAATTTTAAATAGGGACCGCAGCGCGGTCCCTGTTGCCTTATTAGCGACCTAAGTGCGGTCCCTACTAATATTCATCTTTGAAATTTGATTTTTTTTTATTGATGTTAGTGTGTTTGTGATTCCTAGCAACCAAACTCATTGCAACATGTGATTGAAGTAATAAATGATTGCAAAACCAACTTCATAGTAGTTTAGTTGTGAAAGAATAGATTGAATGAGATTGAGCGAATTATTAACGTTCAACATATATTTCATGTTCTACAACTAATCATCACTACTTAGTTGTAGTTGTTATTCAATTTTATGTTTTACTTCACTAACGTTACCATAGATTTTAAACAATAAATTAATACTATTCCGGAATATTACAAACACACCAACATCAATAAAAAAAATCAAATTTCAAAGATGAATATTAGTAGGGACCGCACTTAGATCCCTAATAAGGCAACAGGGACCGCATTGCGGTCCCTAATTATTAATAAGGACCGCACTTAGGTCACTAATTTTAGCTGCGGTCCGTGTTGCCTTATTAGGGACCTGAGCGCGGTCCCTACTAATATTCATCCTTGAAATTTGATTTTTTTTTATTGATGTTGGTGTGTTTGTGATTTCTAGCAAACAAACTCATTGCAACATGTGAATTGAAGTAATACATGATTGCAAAACCAACCTCATAGTAGTTTAGTTGTGAAATAATAGATTGAATGAGATTGAGCGAGTTATTAACGTTCAACATATATTTCATGTTCTACAGCTAATCATCACTGGTTAGTTGTAGTTGTTATTCGTTTTTATGCTTTACTTCACTAATGTTAGCATAGATATTAAACAATAAATTAATACTATTACGGAATATTACAAACACACCAACATCAATCCAAAAAAATCATATTTCAAGGATGAATATTAGTAGGGACCGCACTTAGGTCCCTAATAAGGCAACAGGGACCGCACTGTGGTCGCTAATTAAACTTAATGACCTAATTGTGGTCCCTAATTATTAATAGGGACCGCACTTAGGTCACTAATTTTAAATAGGGACAACATCGCGGTCCCTGTTGCCTTATTAGGGACCTAAGTGCGGTCCCTACTAATATTCATCCTTGAAATTTGATTTTTTTGATTGATGTTGATGTGTTTGTGATTCCTAGCAACCAAACTCATTGCAACATGTGAATTGAAGTAATACATGATTACAAAACCAACCTCATTGTAGTTTAGTTGTGAAATAATAGATTGAATGAGACTGAGCGAGTTATTAACGTTCAACATATATTTCATGTTCTACAACTAATCATCACTAGTTAGTTGTAGTTGTTATTCGTTTTTATGCTTTACTTCACTAATGTTAGCATAGATATTAAACAATAAATTAATACTATTACGGAATATTACAAACACACCAACATCAATCCAAAAAAATCAAATTTCAAGGATGAATATTAGTAGGGACCGCACTTAGGTCCCTAATAAGGCAACAGGGACTGCACGGCGATCCCTATTTAAAATTAATGACCTAATTGCGGTCCCTAATTATTAATAGGCACCGTACTTAGGTCACTAGTTTTAAATAGGGACCACAACGCGGTCCCTGTTGCCTTATTAGGGACCTAAGTGCGGTCCCTACTAATATTCATCCTTGAAATTTGATTTTTTTGATTGATGTTGGTGTGTTTGTGATTCCTAGCAACCAAACTCATTGCAACATGTGAATTGAAGTAATACATGATTACAAAACCAACCTCATTGTAGTTTAGTTGTGAAATAATAGATTGAATGAGACTGAGCGAGTTATTAACGTTCAACATATATTTCATGTTCTACAACTAATCATCACTAGTTAGTTCTAGTTGTTATTCGTTTTTATGCTTTACTTCATTAATGTTAGCATCGATATTAAACAATAAATTAATACTATTACGGAATATTACAAACACACCAACATCAATCCAAAAAAATCAAATTTCAAGGATGAATATTAGTAGGGACACACTTAGGTCCCTAATAAGGCAACATGGACCGCACTACGGTCCCTATTTAAAATTAGTGACCTAATTGCAGTCCCTAATTATTAATAGGGACCGCACTTAGGTCACTAATTTTAAATAGGGACCACAACGCGGTCCCTGTTGCCTTATTAGGGACCTAAGTGCGGTCCCTACTAATATTCATCATTGAAATTTGATTTTTTTGATTGATGTTGGTGTGTTTGTGATTCCTAGCAACCAAACTCATTGCAACATGTGAATTGAAGTAATACATGATTGCAAAACTAACCTCATAGTAGTTTAGTTGTGAAATAATAGATTGAATGAGATTGAGCGAGTTATTAATGTTCAACATATATTTAATGTTCTACAACTAATCATCACTAGTTAGTTGTAGTTGTTATTCGTTTTTATGCTTTACTTCATTAATGTTAGCATCGATATTAAACAATAAATTAATACTATTACGGAATATTACAAACACACCAACATCAATCCAAAAAAATCAAATTTCAAGGATGAATATTAGTAGGGACACACTTAGGTCCCTAATAAGGCAACATGGACCGCACTACGGTCCCTATTTAAAATTAGTGACCTAATTGCAGTCCCTAATTATTAATAGGGACCGCACTTAGGTCACTAATTTTAAATAGTACCGCAGCGCGGTTCCTGTTGCCTTATTAGCGACCTCAGTGCGGTCTCTACTAATATTCATCCTTGAAATTTGATTTTTTTTATTGATGTTGGTGTGTTTGTGATTCCTAGCAACCAAACTCATTGCAACATGTGAACTGAAGTAATAAATGATTGCAAAAGCAATCTCATAGTAGTTTAGTTGTGAAATAGATTGAATTAGATTGAGAGAGTTATTAAAATTTAACATATATTTCATGTTCTACAACCAATCATCACTAGTTAGTTGTAGTTGTTATTCGTTTTTATGCCTTACTTCACTAATGTTAGCATAGATATGATTATGAGTTTCAATCATTAGATCAAATAATGATTGTGCTTATATATGCATGTATATACAATTAGTTTGTAAGCATGATGTATGACATTCGTCGTACAAACTAGTTAATGAATCTTCAAAACGGACCGTTCCCTCTATGTAATGTTTGGATTTACAATGCGTCGTTGTAATTATTGTTATTTTGACTATTATAGTGGTAATTATGAACTAAACAAACAACGATGTACCTCAAATCATCATAAAATAACGATTTTAAAATATGAATATTAGTAGGGACCCCAATTAGGTCCATATTGAGCCAATATGGACCGCAATTAGGTCCCTGATGAGTCAATAGTGACCGCAATTAGGCCCCTGTTGACTCAACAGGGACCTAATTGCGATCCCTACTAATGTTCATACTTTAAAATCGTTACTTTATGAATTGATCTAGATATGTTAGTGGTTTTTAGCAACAACTTCATTACTAAATATGAAAAGAAGTAATTAATGGTTAAGAACAAGTAATTTAGTTATTGAATGTGATGGAGTGATTAGTTATTAGATATTGAATGTGATCTTTGTCGTTGTATAAACTAATAATCTTCAAAACGGACAGCTCCCTCTACGTAATATTTGTATTTACAATGTGTCGTTGCAATTATTGTTATTTTAACTATTATAATGGTAATTATGAATTAAATAAACAATGATTTTAAAGTATGAATATTAGTAGGGACCGCAATTTGGTCTCTGTTGAGTCATTAGGGACCTAATTGCGGTCACTATTGACACGTCAGAGACCTACTTGCGGTCCCTATTGACAACGGTTAGTGTCAATAGGGCTCGCATCTTGGTCGCTATTAACAACAACTATTCCATAGGGACCGCGTTTAGGTCCCTATTGACAACGACCTTTCAATTAGTGTTAATAGGGACCACCTTTAGGTCCATATTAACAAAGATTAGTATCAATAGGGCCATAAGTGCGGTCCCTATTGATACTTACCGTTTTTTTTAATTTATAGCAGGAAATCAGCGACCTAATTTAGGTCGCTGATAATCAGAAAGGGATTTTCAGCGACCTAAATTAGGTCGCTGAAGGACTCCTTCATTTTCAGCGACCTAAATTAGGTCGCTGAAGGACTCCTTCATTTTCAGCGACCTAATTTAGGTCGCTGAAACATGTTAGGACTATCAGCGACCTAAATTAGGTCGTTGTTACCTTCAGGGACCCCTGGAGACGAGCGACCTAATTTAGGTCGCTACTGGGCGATCCCTATTGACCGCCCAGTCTTGTAGCGAATGCATGTGAAAACTCCGTAGTGCATGAAATTTAAATAGTTCAACAAACCATGGCGACGCAGCGCTTGAACTAAAGCAACATAAATTATTTAATTGATCAAAATACAAGAGAATATTTCAAACCCCATGCGGGCCCCATCTTCATCTTCGTCAACTTCATCCTCAGATTCAGGATAAGGATGAGGAAGGGATAGAGCTAGTGCCATCCCAATTATCATCAGATTGCGACCCTAGCAATGGCGAGAAATAATCAGCACCATCATCGTCATCATCGTTCTTTGAATCCACAACAGGGCGTATATTATGGCCTAAACAAAGATTTCAGCAACGGGTGTCAAATCCAACTCTCAGATAGCCCATCGCGTAGAATCTTCCCATGCTGGTGGCCAATGCTTTTTGCGAATCCACGACACCCCGCGCAGCACGTTAATATTTTGAAACATGCAACTCCTTATGAACTCTTGCGCAACAACCAACTTCCGTTCAAGCAAAAGGGTTGTACACAAATAATACTTGATGCCAAAGCATCAAATACTGCAGAATATTAGCGAGTATACATACGTACACCTCGTTAAGTCTACGATAATAACCTTGTTACTCTGCCACCAACCTGCGACAGAATGAAAGATTCTAAGCCGCCAAATCATAATTAAAGTAAGGACTGAACAAACGCGACTCACCGCATTAATCATGGTACAACGACACGCTACAGCCTCGCCTAACCCATATTTGACGTTGATTCCCATAGAAACAAGGTAGGGAGCAACATCTGAATTTCATTTAGCGCATTTGATTTTAGAAAGTTGAAATCCACTGAACTGGACATTAGTTACCTTAAGCCTTTGCTCCCTACGGGCCCTTACACCAGTAGATGTCCTCAGGCTGCTTGCGCAAGGTGAAGCATCTGAAGTGGCCTGAGGCTACCCAATTTTGACACCCCTTCTCTCGGCACATGCACAATAGGATAAGTAGGATTAATCATACGAACCTACTTAATGACTTTTCTTGGTGGTGTCTTCACTAAGACCCACCAGGTTGTCCGCCCCGGAAGCATCGTGGTCGACTGTCGTATCCATGTTGCTTCACACTAGAGAGTGATCGTCACCATGTTCTAACTCATCATTATCTTCCACATGTTGGATTGGTATCCCATAACTAAACATACAGCACAGTAGAAACAAATTCGGAGTCAGATAAATGAAAGGCAAACTTTTTAACATACCACAATCACGCGAATAATACCCAAAGTCTCGTTTCTCGTATACAGGGGCTTGGGATAAACTCCAACCCTCACCATGTCATCCACTACTAAGAGGGTTATAAAACTCGTGCCGCAACATTAGACCGTCCATAAAACCTACAACCCATCTAGGACGTACTAGCCTACAAGGAACCTTCATACTTGAGGTTTCAGCCAAATCCCGTCGAAAACGAACAAACTCGCGGTATGTACTCTTTTAGTTATAAAAATACGTTGTTTGTGTTTTCTTCCATAACAAGTATCGGCGCCATAAAGGAACCTATAACTTTTATGTGCCTTCAGGTAATAAAATCCTTTATCTTTTGTGTATACTCTAAAGAAACTCCAGAATTCAACCTACCCACAGGGAATTCTATTCACCTTCATCACCACCACAAACTGTACCATCATACATATTGTGTTGGGAGCGTGTGGCTGTGATAAACTCTGATGATCCAGATAATAATCTAAATCGGAGCGAGAATGGGAAACAACAAGCCATTTATCAGCTGCCCGATAAAGACTTTCATCCACCCCGGAGGTGGAGTAATCATTGTTCGTCCTACCCGTCACAAACAAGGCATAATTATTGCTAATGTCGTATACCTTGCAATAGAATGCACAAATTAGAGGCACCGACGATATTTGATCGGTATAAGAGTACCTCGGGTCTCTTGTCTTTTTCAAGAAGCGCAACAACCTCCTCACTTTCATCCGATTCGCTCATCACCCTATTATCTGCTCGATTCTCAACTGGACCAGCTTGTTCATTCTCCCTAACAACACGATCTAAACTATTCTTGGACATAGAGTCCCGAGTACCCTCGGTCTTAGATGCAGAAAGTATTTCATGCAACCGTTGTATTGCTAACGTGGTGCAACTACTACCAATTCACGGTGGGGATGGGGTTGTGGGGGTTAGTTATTTCCTATATTTTAGGAAAAGTTAAATTTGTTTTAATCTAGAACTTTGGTTGCACCACGTCAACAATACAACGGTTGCATAAAATATTTTTTCCTTAGATGTAAACCGTGTTGTTCTGTGGGTGGTACGTGAGCGGCCTACTTGATTTCGAACCTGAACTACTTGGCCCACTCCTAGAAGAACTCCTAACCTCACCAATATTATGCTATCCTTGGTTGCACATATCCTTACAAGAATTGAAATTAAAAGAAAAGGCGAACTATACTTAAAACTTACTTTACCATATGGGATAACTTAACGAGGCACAATATAACTACATGTAAGCTGCAAAGAAAAGGACATGCAGGCAATGAAGGACCTTGCACTGCAAAATAATCAAGAATCATAAAATTATACAAGGCAGATATATCAATAGTCTGCTTTATTGAAAACATGTTATGATGAAACTACTTTTCGACTTACCAGTATTACTACTCACTCCTCTTTCGGGACATGAAAATTTTGACACACTAATAAAATTGGTGAAATTGCACAAAAAAGTAAGAATGAACAAAAAGGCCCGATTCTCGCATATTTATAAGCATGGGTCCGTACACTCAGCGCATTGGTTGTCGTTGGTTGTCGTTATCTCGAAACATATAGGGAAACATATATTTCAATATATTTTAAATTTTTAAACCCGCGAAAACATTGTTTCGACATTTTTCTCACCAGATCTCTAAAGTTCTTTTCAACAAAAATCCAAATATTTTCAAAGCCTAAAATTAATTTGGCATCCTTTTGTTTTACGAAGTGACTCCCAAATTAGGGGGGCATACTTTATTGCAAATATTTTGGAAAGCCAAAATTTCAAATTCGGTAGACAATTTAAACAAATGACTCCTAGATGGGGGGCTTATGCTATTTCAAATATTTTGAAAGCCATAATTTCAAATGATTTGTACAAAATGACTCCCAAATGGTGAGAATACGTTATTTCAAATACTTTTAAAGGTAAGCCGTGAATTTGGAATTTGTTGTTTACAAGAAAGGCTCCCAAATTGAGAGACTATATGATATGAACTTATTTGGCTTGCCCAAGTTAAACGGAATTGGGCTAGCATGAAAAAGGCCAGCAAGAAATACATCGAAAAAATATTTCGAGACACAACTATAAATGTCTCAAAAGTTCCTTTCGCGACACCAAACTTTTTATACATCCCGAGGAATCCGTAAAAGTTGTCCCACATCACGAGGCCTATAAATACCCCGGATCCGATAACTAAGAAAGGACACTTTTGAACACTATACCAACCCTCAGCTCTTATGTCAAAAGATTCTTTTTTGTATATCTGTTTGATACACGTGCAGTTTCGGCACACCTCGACATTTGTGTACCTCTATCAAAAGTCCAGAGTTTCGAGTTCACCAATCTACAAGTGGATATAGTTTTGAGTCTAGGCTAGTTTTGACACGACTTACATTTCAACACATGCAACGTTCAAGAGATCCAGTATTGAGACATTGAAGACTTTCGAGTTGTCTTCACTTTTGATTCCGTTTAGCAATCATATTGTGTTAAGTGTGTTTCGAACAAAGCTAGTCTTAAACTATACTGGATTAACATAGTTTGGTGTAATTAGGCCCATTGTACTTTCGATTGTTTACCGTGTAACCTAGACGAAATATCACCAAATTATTATACTTAATTACATAGTTCACGATTTCAAACTTTCTGAAAATAAGAGACATATAACCTAAAATGCATTCCATGATGCAAATTCGTTGGTTCATGGCTTGTTTCCCTTTCCTCCAATTGCAGCTTTCCCTACTCCTTCCCAGTCCAAACGGGTAGCGTTAGATGGAGAGGCCCCTGATTAACGACCTTGACTATGTAACGGACCTATTCGACCCACTTTTGAGAATACAAAGAATATGGCTAGTGAGGACTTTTGGATATTAATTAAAATGCAATAAGGTTTGATTTCTCTTATTTAAATTGTATAAAATATTAATGTTCACTCACACTTACACAATCATGAGATGGATAGTTATATTTATAATTAAAATAGTTGAATAAATATCTATACTATATAATAAAGAGGATGGATTTTGGTCTTCTAATTTTTGGTGTTCGTGTTTTACCCTGCACTTTCTTAATATTTACCTTTTTACTGGAATCCTTTTATTTTTTGATTTTTTGATTCCTACCCCCAAAGCTTATGCTATTTAACTTACTGCTCCTTGTTAAATGCATAATAGTCTTTTTACTTGTAGTTTATTTGCTTTCTGTCCCAAAAATTATGCTATTTAAATTAGTGGTCAGCTGTAAATTGGAGAACGGTCCTTTTGTTTTATATTCGTTTATTTCTTCCCTAAAAGTTTATGTCATTCTACTTATTGGTCCGATGTAAATTATAGAATGATGTTCTTAGTTTTCATGTTTTGCCCTTAGTATTAATGTCAATTTACTATAAAAATGAATGTATTCACTTGTTAAAAAAAGAGAAAATAAAAGCCTTAAAATTTAACTTTGGCATCTCTTTGAACAAAAAAAGAAAAAAAAAAAGAAAAGAAGGGGAAATTTTTTGAGAAAGAGGCCGCATATGTTGACTTTTTTTCTTATTTTTACAATTTTGCCCCAAACATTTAACGTTATTTGCACAAAGGCCCATTGTAAATTGTAAAATAGTTTTATTGGCACCGTTGTAAATTGTAGGACGACTCTTTTAATTTTAAATTCTCTTATTTTTGTCCCGAATATTTATATTATTCAAATTATTGGTTCGTCATAAATTATAGAATGGTCTTCTTAGTTTTATGCTTTCCCAAAAACTCCCTGTTGTGGTTAAATTCGCAAGTGCACGAAATCGTAACAAGTAATAAAGTGATAGATAGGGTTGTCGATCCCACGAGGAATAAATAATTAATTACTAAAATGGATTAACTCTTAATTTATTTGTGAAACCGAATTTCAGATTGTTCAAGCGAGAAGATAAACAATTTACTAACTACAGGTAAAAACTTTTAACAAAGTAGGGCGTTGAGACAATAGTATAACAATGGTATATCAATAAATAAGAGTAGACAATGAGAAAAGAGATGGGAATCATGATTTCACCGTCATTAGTCTGATCTAACTTTTAATTAAGCACATTGTTGCGAGTTTTACGCTTAAAATTATTGTTGGTTATCACCATTTATGCTTTATGTACTATTTCTCAAGTTATACATAAATTCTACAGCTTTACAACTAGAAAATGAGTCTAGTTACGAAGATGTGCACATGTATGTTTGGTGGTGATTTTATCAACCACGTGAAAACGATAGATATATTTCTATTTTATTGAGAATTCACAGTATTTACTTCAAAGATATTTCATGAAAATCTCCTCTCGGTTTCAATTCAATCCTTAGTTCATCCAAAAAGTTGGCCAGAATTTTAGAGGCATTATATTCACAAATAAATACACCAACTATTTTGACATCGTAACAATACGTTTAATTTAGATTAGGTCATTGTAATTAGGCTACATCACTATCCCAACAAAGTAAATTTAGCACATAATGGAATATAGAACAAGACAATAAGATAAATATAACATCATAAAGTAATGAGAGAAAAGTAAAGAGAGTTTAGAGATCGTTACAGATTTTTACTTCCGTAAAGCCTCCGGTGGACTCCCTAGTACAAACTCTGAATTACTCCTCCAAAATTACAAGCTACTAGCGAATACTACTACTATTGAAAGACTACTAAGTGAAGAGATAATGAAGAAGACTAGTGTGTTGAAATATGAAAAATGTGACGTCTATTTATAGTTGAACCAAAAACATGAGATGACATCTCGACCGTTCATCCCGTTTTGATCCAATGGTCAAAAGTGGTCATATAATTGATGAATTATGAGTCACATTATTCATGAAACTCTAGAGTATTCCATTTAAAAGCTTGCAAGACTGAATATAGACCATTGATTAGCCATTTTCATTCGACGATCATCGAGCGCACGAGTTGCATATGCACGTTTCAACTTTGCGCAGCTTCGCCGTATTGGTTATAACGTTTGCATCATATGTTGGAATCACAAACCTCTTGTTGTGTTGGAAACTAGACACCTGTGGCTTTCCAGGGATATATAGAACCAAACATAAATCAATATACACATGTGTCGGTGAATTTTTGAAGTTTTGGTTCTTGATTGACAAATCATATTTCAACCTACTAAACATGAAAACAAACATAAAAATACCACAAAACTATCAAGAATATAAAGTAAACAAGTGTAAAAGTATGATAATGATGAGTATTTCCCAAGCTCATCACACCCCCAAACTTGTTCATTTGCTTGTCCTCGAGCAAAATGCGTTAAGCAAACAATGCAACATTCTAGACTCAAAAAAACTAAAACAAAGACAGAATAAAAAATTATTTCACATTATCATTTAATTCACGGATCAATTCTTAGAGTTTCTTTACTATTTGATGAGAATGCAAAGTATCAGAGCAATGACGCACTAGTTCACAACCTGGCGGTTAATCAAGTTTTCACAGGCAAATCTCCATGTGCAACGTGTGTGAACAATACATGCAATGATTATTGAGTTTACTTGGATACGTTCATCAAAACTAGTTCACCAAAGTTAATCATCCTAACTCCATATGTATAACTTTCACACCATCTCTCCGCTAATCTGAATAAGATTCACTAAAGATCAATAGGACTTTTTCAGCTTGTAACATTAGGTATGGGCTCACTGAAGGACAGGTAAAAGCATAGCTAGAGACGTAAGATATTACATTCAGAAATGTCTTGCACTTTGGTTCTTTCTCTTTTTCTTTCTTCACAACATTCCATGTACCTACTTTCTTTCTTTCTTTATTTATTTTTTATTTTTTCATTTCCTTCATATTTCCCCCAAGCTTATTCATTTTGATATGTACGAGAGGGCTGATCTTCATATTTCTCTTTTTTTTTTCAACATTTCTTTTTCCACATATTTCCTTCCATTTTAAGTTCCTGAATGCAATTCAGTCTCTAGAAGGGTATGGTAACTATTTGTGGTTACATGGAGTAGGTAACTAGGCTCATAAAAAAGGCTATAATGAAAAGCTCAGAGGGGTTCTGGCGATTATTATGTTTGTGAAGGGTATGGCTTGAAAGGTTCAAACATGTTAAAGAAAAGATGGCCTAAATTATTTCTATAGTGAATCATCATCAACGATTTTGCTTCAAGAGGTGATCAATTATTTCTGAAGCTCGGGTGTATCTCCCTTAGTTTACTTATCTCAATAACAATTCTCCAAGTATGCTCAACCACCAATGCAAATTAATGTGTGAAAAGTGTATATGAAGATAGGCATGCTCAAACATAGATTAAACGACACGTTGTTCACATAGTATATCATGTTCATCATCATCACAAAAACCACCCTAAGTATCGAGTTTTGTCATCATTGATCCATAATCTGAACAATTATGTGAAGTAAAGATGCATTTTTTTTTGTTTCTTTTTTCTTTTTATTTTTTTATATATAAAAATAAAGACAATAGAAGCCATTACAAGCAAAAACGTCCCCCAAACTTAGATGAGACATTGCCCCTAATGTTTAAAACCAAAGAAATAAATATAACAATAATAAAAGCGATGTCACCTGATAGCAAAATAGTAGTTGTGATTGTGGCTCACATCTTCCTCTGGTTTTATGTCCAGAAACGGCATAAACGCCTTCTATGAGTTGATGATTGGCTTCCCATCTAATTTTCTTAAAAATTGGCAAACAGGGTCTTTTAACATCAGATTCTCAAGACGACAATAATTGCTTCCATGCTTCCTGTAAAGAACAAAAAGAAAAAAAAATAGCATATATACAATACAACTGAAATTAACAATAAAGAAAAAAGAATTAATATGGGTTGCCTCCCAAACAGCGCTTGATTTATAGTCATCAGCTTGACTTTTGGTAATGATCAAGTGGGATCATGTAGAGTCATGGAGGTCTTTTGCCTCTCAAACTCGCCTCCAATGTAGTGCTTCAATATTTGCCCATTAACTTTGAATGCTTCCATGTTATTGTTTTGAATTTCAACGGCTCCATATGGAAAGACTTTCGTGACTGTAAATGGGCCAAACCATATTGATTTCAACTTTCCAGGAAAAAGTCGAAGACGTGAGTTATACAAAAGTACTTGTTGACCAGGCTCAAAATCACGTTGTAGAATGCGTTTGTCATGCCATCGCTTTGTTCTCTCTTTGTAGATTTTGGCATTTTCATAGGCTTCATTTCTGAATTCTTCCAAAGCACTGAGTTGTAGCATTCTCTTTTCTCCAGCCAGTGTCATATCCATGTTTAGGCTTTTCACAGCCCAATAAGCCTTATGTTCAAATTCGACCGGCAAGTGATAAGCCCAAAGTGAATCATCAAGCTTTTTGCGGATGATATTCAATATTTGCTTTATTTCCCTGTTTGAGGTTTCCACTTGGCCACTGGTTTGCGGATGATAAGCAGTTGCAACTTTGTGGCATACTCCATATTTAGCCAATAAAGACTCAAAGTAGCGGTTAAGGAAGTGTTTACCTCCATCACTGATGATTGTTCTGGGTGTGCCATATCAGTTGAATATGTATTTTTGAAGAAAATTGATCACCACCTTGGCATCGTTAGTTGGTAATACAATGGCTTCCACCCAATTTGAGACATAGTCAACTGCTACCAAAATGTATTCGTTGTTGTGTGACAAAGGAAATGGTCCCATGAAGTCAATACCCCACACATCAAATTTTTTCAACTTCAAGAATATTATTCAAGGGCATTTCATAACGGCTTGAAATATTTCCAGTCCTTTGACATCGATCACACGAACTAACAAAAACATGATCATCTTTAAACAAAGTTGGCCAATAAAGTCCACACTCAAGTACCTTCGCTCCAGTTCTTGTTCCACCATAATGTCCTCCATATTCTGAGAAATGATAGTGTTGTAATACCTTAGCAGTTATTTCTTCTAGAACACATCTTCTTAAAAGTTGATCACGGCAGTGCTCGTAGAGGTATGGATCATTTCACCAAAAATGTTTGACTTCGAAAAAAATTTCTTCTTCTGCTGGTAAGTTAATTCAGGTAGAATAATATTGCATGCAAGGTAATTGACAATATCAGCGTACCATGGAGCATTGGTTGTTTGCATAGCGTATAGCCTCTCCTCAAGGAATTCTTCATTGATTGGTTGAAGTTCATATGCTTCTTTAACTTTCAATCGTGATAGATGATCTGCGACAACATTTTCTGAGCCTTTTTTGTCACGGATTTCCACGTCAAATTCTTGAAGAAGCAGGATCCGTCGAATCAACCCTTGTTTTGCATCTTTATTTGAAAGCAAGTACTTGATTGCCGAATGATCTGTGTACACAATTACTTCAGAACCAATCAAATATGAACGAAATTTATCAAATGCAAAAACAATTGCTAATAACTCTTTCTCTGTTATTGCATAATTCATTTGAGCATCACTTAGAGTTCGAATGGCATAGTAGATCACATGTAAAACTTTGTTCTTTCTTTGGCCCATCACTACTCCAATAGCATAATCACTTGCATCACACATTAGTTCGAATGTAAGATTCCAATCGGGGGTGAAAATTACTGGTGCTTCTGTTAGCTTCTTTTTCAGCAAGTTGAAGGCTTTGTGGCATTCTTCATCAAATGTGAAAGTGTATTCCTTTGCCAACAAATTGCATAAAGGTTTTGTGACTTGAGAAAAATCTTTGATGAAACGCCTTTAAAATCCTGCATGTCCGAGAAAACTATGAATACCTTTTACTGATGTAGGAGGTGAAAGTTTTTCGATTACCTCAATCTTGGCTCGATCAACTTGAATGCCTCTAGCGGATATATGGTGTTCTACGACAATTCCTTCTTATACCAAGAAGTGACACTTTTTTCTTGTTCAAAATCAAGTTTGTTTCTTCACATCTCTTCAATACTAAAGACATGTTAGTCAAACAGTCATAAAATGACATACCAAAGACAGAAAAATCGTCCATGAAAACCTCAATTAATTTTCCACCATGTCAGAAAAAATAGACATCATACACCTTTGAAAAGTAGCACGGGCATTACAAAGACCAACATACATTCTTCTAAATGCAAATGTGCCATGTGGGCAAGTGAAAGTTGTTTTCTATTGATCCTCAGGTACAATGGGTATATGATTATATCCAGAATAACCATCAAGAAAATAGTAATAAGGATGACATGCAAGTCGATCCAACATTTGATCAATGAAGGGTAAAGGAAAATGATCTTTGCGGGTTACCTTATTTAGTTTTCGATAGTCAATGCACTCTCTCCATCTAGTGATTGTTCTTGTGGGAATATCTTCATTGTGTTCGTTCCTCACTACAGGCATTCCTCCTGTTTTGAGCACAACATGTATTGGACTCACGCATGAGATATCCGAAATTGGGTAAATAACTCCAGCATCTAGAAGCATTAATACTTCAGCCTTTACCACTTCCTTCATATTGAGATTTAGACGGCGTTGATATTCGACATTTGGCTTGTAGTTCTCCTCCATTAGTATTTTGTGCATACAAGTCGAATGACTGATGCCATTGATATCGGCAATGGACCACCCTAATGTAGTTTTATGATCTCTAGAACTCGAAACAACTTAGTTGTTTGAACATTAATCAATGATGATGATATGATAACAAGTAGAGTTGAATTATTTCTCAAAAATGCTTACTTTAAATGAGAAGGAATTGGTTTAAGATCTAGAGTTGGTGGCTTAATAATAGATGGGATTGTGATATTCGTACCTTTCTTTAGCTCTTCAACCTTTCATTTGTAATCAATCGGTATTGCGTCAAGGGCTAAATTACATCTTTCAATATCATCATTATCAAAATCTATCTCTTCTTTTATAGGACATACCTCGAGTAAATCCTCCGAGTGGCATTCGCCGAACACTTGGTCAACCATCTTGTCGAGAATGTCTATCAGCTTCTGATGGGAATTTGATAGCCTTGAAGATATTGAGCGTGATTTGTTTATCTTACACTCTCATTGTAAGTTCTCATTTTTGCACATCAATTAGAGTTCTCACAGTAGCAAGGAATGGGCGACCAAAAATGATTGGAATATCATGATCTTCTTCCATGTCCAAGTCAATAAAACCTGCAGGGACGATAAACTTATCAACTTTAACCAATATATCTTCAACCATACCTCCAGGATACTTGATTGATCTGTTTGCTAGTTGAAGGGACACAGTGGTTGGTTTGGCTTCTCCAAGTTCCAACTTTTTGTACACAGAAAGAGGCATCATGTTAATGCTTGCACCTAAGTCACACAATGCTTTCTCAAAATTTGAATTCCCGATTACACAAGGAATTGTAAAACTCCTTGGATCTTTGAGCTTTGGTGGCAATTTCTACTGTAGATGGCACTGCACTTCTCGTTAGGCATACAGTTTCATGTTCTTCCAACTTTCTCTTATTTGATAAAATTGCTTTCATGAATTTGACATAGCTGCGCATCTGTTCAAGAGCATCTGCAAAAGGAATGTTAATGTGCAGTTTTTTAAAGATATCAATAAATTTAAAAAATTGCTTATCCAATTTAGTTTTCTTCAATCTTTGTGGAAATGGGATTTCTTGAACATTTGGTGGTCACGCCTTGGCGGAAGTATGCTTTAGCTCAGATTCACGTCCCTGTTCATTGGTATGAAACTTCTCTGCTTGTGAGGCAACAAGTTCTGGTAACACTTCTCCACTTTTGAGTGTAATTGCCTGCACATCTTCTTGAGGGATGGTTTATGTGTTGCTCGGCAATTCTCCTTGTGCTCTTTCAGCTAGAGTGGTGGCAAGTTTACCGATCTGTACTTCTAATTTTCTGATTGATGCACCTTAGTTTTGGAACTGTTGCTTGGTTTCATTGATGAATTGGTCGGTTCTTGAGGCTAATTGGATTGTGGTAGTGGCTAACTTAGTGACATTGTCCTCCAATGAAGGTTTCTTTTCTTGGTGTATTGAAAATCCAAGAGGAGGCCTGGTATGGTTCTGGTTGTTGCTCAAAGAGCGTTTAGGGTGGTTCCTCCATCTAGGGTTATAAGTGTTGGAATATGGATTATTCTGCTGCCTGTTAAAATTTGACACAAAATTTGCTTCTTCATTTGAGTAGAATTTTTAGAATTACTTACCAAATGGCAGTTGGTGGTTGAATGTGAGTTTCCACAAAAATCACATGTTGCTGATGTAGACTGAATGGCATTTACCCTCATTGTTCCCAGTTGTTTGGTGAGAGTAGCGACTTGTGTTGTTAATGCTGTGATAGCATCTATCTCGTGCACACCAACCGATTTTTTCTGTCGTTCAGAAGGCCACTGGTAATTGTTTGACGCCATTTCCTCCAATAGTTGATAGGCATCTTCTGTAGTTTTCGCCATTAAAGCTCCTCCTGCAGCCACATCTACTAAGGTTCTAGTGTTTCCACTTAACCCATTGTAGAATGTTTGAACTTGCAACCATTTAGGAAGTTCATGGTGAGGACACTTCCTAAGCATTTCCTTGTACCTTTCTCATGCTTCGTACAGATTATCCATGTCATGTTGCACAAACTGAGTGATTTCATTCCTCATTTTTGCTGTTTTAGCTAGAGGAAAGAACTAAGCTAGAATTTTTTGTGCTAATTCTTCCTAGGAAGTGATACTAGCTTGAGGAAGTGAATTGAATTAGTTCTTTGTCTTGTCCCGTAATGAGAATGAGAATAGTCTCAACTTGATACCATCTTCTGAAACTCCATAGTGTTTAAAAGTATCACATATTTCTAAAAAATTAGTTATATGTGCATTAGGATCTTCACTCGGGAGTCCACAAAATTGAACCGATGTTTGGATCATCAGAATAATTGCAAGTTTAATTTCAAAATTATTTGCAGCAATTAATGGCTTTTGGATACTTGTGTTGGCACCTAAGATTTTTGGGACAGCGTAGTCTCGCAAGGCTTTTGATTCATTTTCTATAAGTCCACACATTTTGCTTTTACCCTTTTCTATCCAATGCAGTATTTGCAAAGTTTTTTCAATTTCAGGATCAAAAGGTAAAAGTGTTGAGTTCTTAAATTCGCAAGTACACGAAATCGTAACAAGTAATAAAGTGATAGATAGGGTTGTCGATCCCACGAGGAATAAATAATTAATTACCAAAATTGCTTAACTATTAATTTATTTGAGAAATCGAATTTCAGATTGTTCAAGCGAAAAGATAAATAATTTACTAACTACAGGTAAAAACATTTAATAAAGTAGGGCATTGAGACAATAGTATAACAAGGGTATATCAATAAATAAGAGTAGACGATAAGAGAAGAACAGGGAATCATGATTTTACCGTTATTAGTCTGATCTAACTTTTAATTAAGCATATTGTTACGAGTTTCACGTTCAAATTTATTGTTGCTTATCACCATTTATGCTTTATGTACTCTTTCTCAAGTTATACATAAATTCTACAGCTTTACAACTGGAAAATGAGTCTAGTTACGAAGATGTGCACATGTATGTTCAGTGGTGATTTTATCAACCACGGGAAAACGATAGATATATTTCTATTCTATTGAGAATTCACAGTATTTACTTCAAAGCTATTTCACGAAAATCTCCTCTCGCTTTCAATTCGATCCTTAGTTCATCCAAAAGGTGGTCAAATTTTAGAAGCATTATATTCACAAATAAATACACCAACTATTTTGACATCGTAACAATACGTTTAATTTAGATTAGATCATTGTAATTAGGCTACGTCACTATCCCATCAAAGTAAATTTAGCACATAATGGAATATAGAACAAGACTATAAGATTAATATAACATCATAAAGTAAAGAGAGAACAGTAAAGAGAGTTTAGAGATCGTTATAGATTTTTACTTCCGTAAAGCTTCCGGTGGACTCCCCGTATAGTTTGATAGTATATCGTTTATATAAGTATGGGTCGGTTACAATGCAGTACAAGGGAGATACAACAAATCTATCCTAAGAAACTAGGCCTAATCTAGGTGTCTCGATTAGGCTTGGTCCGGAACACCTCAAACTACCGCCTCGATGCTTGGACGGCAGGGGTATATCGGTAATCAGGTCTGATGTATATTGGTGACCATCTTCGATGTGATATCGGTAGTGCGGGGAAGGATGCGTTAATGGAACACGCGGGTTAACTCGATATCGAGAGTGAGATCGGTGATTTCTTTCGATGTGATGCGTGGTAGTTGAGGGATAATAATTGCTTAATTTGGGATCCGGGCATCGCGCATTTATAGACCTCGGGATTCGGGGACCACAGTATCATATCGGTGTCTATCACCGATATGATGTCGAAAGTGATCCCCGATATGGTTAAATATGGGCCTGGTTTGGGTCAGGCCCAATATGCGGGAAATGCCCATATCATGTAGTCCCCCAGTTTGGGGATTTTTATCTTAGAGATAAGAATTCGCAAATTTAATTTTAAATTTCTGGGTTACCTGTACCCTTCGTCCCGCCAGTTCAAATGACGGATATCAAATTTACGGGGAATGCACTTAGTGATAAATTTTGTTGGACTCCCCAGTGCAGTGGATGTCTAATTTGAGGTCCTCGTTTGAATTCTTAGTTCACCGTACGAGATTTTGGATTCCTCGCACATATCAGGATTGCACTCTTCGATAAACTTTGGTGAACCCCCCGGTGTGTCTCTTTTTTTTTTTTTTTAGTTTGACAATAATGTTCTTTGATCTATATCGAATATCAGTACCGATGTGAGATCGAAATTTGGTTTCGATCTAGCATCTCCGATGTCTATAAATAGGGTTTCCAGGGGAGTGAAACTCACTTTGCCTTATAGCGAAAATTCATTGTCCCTCCGAAAAGTACGTTGAAACTTACTTCCGATATCGATTTCGATATCGTTTTTGATATGTTTTCTGATCTATTTTCTGATATGGTCCTGAAGTTATTTCCATTTTTATGTATATATATGTGGCTAGATATTTTAAGTTAAATAACTAACCTTGCCATGTTTACTCATTTCAGGCTTAAACGTTCAATTTGATTTTTCTCACTTAGCGCCTCAGTATGTCGTTCGTCGGGAACAATGTTGGCTCAGGTTTGCCCGAGATGGATTTCGAAGGATTTACTGAGAACGAAATGTTTGGGTCTGACCAATTGATTGGCGACCAATTTGGTGTTAAATCCTCTGCTCCGCCGGAAGCTGACGGCCCGAATGTAGATGAGTAGGGCTTGGGGATCAGCCCCCGAAATATAAGACCTCGGAGAAGTATGAGGATATGGTGTCTCACGTTCCTCATCATGCCGATCATTACTCCGACGAGTATGACATCCCCGAGGGGTACAATGTCATATTCCCTAGTGCGGATCAACGAATGCATACTCCACCGAAAGGCTGCATTACTGTTAATGCCAAGCATTTTAAGAACGGATTGCGCTTCCCAATTGATCATGCGGTTGGTGCTATCATAGCAAGCATCGGGGTCTGCTTGGGGCAGCTATCCCCCAACTCTCTAGGATAGATTGTGTCTTTCATTTGTGTTATGAGAGCTTTGGGTGCCCCTTGTGGAGTTAATGATTTCTGGCAACTCTTTAGTGTCATGGTCAACCGTTAAGGCGGTGATAAAGGGTTCTTTTGTATGCGGGCCCAGGGGGTCTTAGGTTCGTGCAATATACCCAATCCAGTTATGGATTTGGTAATAAGTGTGAGTATATGTACATCCAGGAGAGGACGACTGGTGAATTTGATGTGCTTCCCAATGTGTGGTGCAAAGACACCAAGTATGTGAGAGGAGCCACTGTCGGGACAACTGCACATAGCCTTGAATTTCTGAGGAGGCTGATTAACCATCCGTATGACGGTACCCTGCTCTGCAGTGACATATTTTACGAGCAAGTGGGATATCTCCCGTACCTTATGACGGTCCCTCTACTCTCGGTAAGTGCTATATCTTCAAAAGTCGATAGCTTTCTCCTGATTTATCTCTTGACCTTATGTTTCATGTATCTTGCAGCCGATTTGGTAGAGTACTGTAGTCTGGACGCGGTAGCAGAACGTAAACAGCTGGGGGCTGACGCCGCTGCGGAAGATGCACCTCCGCTCGTCAAGAAGAGGGGCCGTGAGGGCGTACGCAAAAACGCAAAGAAGACTGCTTCCTCATCGGGTGGGAATAATGAGGCGTGGGTGGCGCCTCGAAATCTCATAATGATGTTGATGCCGGAACGTCCACGGGCCAAAAAGAAGGTGGGAGGAGGGTAGTTCAAGTGGTGATCACAACGGTCTATTCCGATCTGTAAGTAATCTTTGTGTCTGTTGGATGCGTATTTCTTTTGGGTTTTTATTCAATTGAGTATCTAATTCATTATTGTGAATGTGCAGGTGGCGAGCTTTTTGAAAGGTTTCTTGGAGATGGCTGCTAAGGGCCAATCAGATCACGCGGAATCGCTCCGGGTTACCAACAATTTGCTCGAAACGCTGGGTGAACACGATCCCGTTGCTGTCATGCAGTTACCACACAAGAGGGACGAGGCCCTGGATATTTTGAAAACTAGCGAGAGTAATGTGAGAGGCATGTATGACGATAATAAAAGGTTAATAGCAGAGCTCGATGAGGCTAGACTTATTGCTGGTAGTGAGGCGTCCCGACGGAAGGCAATTGAGGTCGAGGCCGCACTTCTGAAGGAAAGATTGGCCCAAGCTGAAATGCACATGCGGTGCATGACGCTGAGCAAGAGCCAATTAACCAGTGTAGCCAAACAATTCCTTCTGAGTCGATGTTACAAGAAAATATGTGCTGAGCGCGGCTTGCTCGAGCGGGAGGAGGCCAAAGCCTCCGTTATAGGTCAAATTCAGCTGGAAGGTGGTTTTAAGGACGGTTATGATCCGTCAGCCATAACTCCGTTGAAGGGGTCGGACAGACAATTTCCTGAAGATTCCGACGATGATGACGAAGACCTGGAGCCGGAAGTGGAGTATCGTGAGATTATCAACCAGAAGAGTGTGGCGTTAATCCATATTAAAGGAGCTCCGCGTTATTCTGGTTGAGAATTTAGGGATTTGTAACTTCCTTTTTGTAATATTTTTTTTTTGCTTCTATATATAACTTGATGGTCTATCTGTTAATTCGATCATTCCTTCTTGCGTGTCCTGATTTGTATTCGTTCATACGTATTCAATGGTGTAACTACTTGTCTTATTATTACGCCTCCTTGCTGTGTCGCCTATTGGTTATACCGGATTATATTGACTAATACCCCTCATCACAAGGAGGTGCTTCTGTTTCTGTTCTTTAGGGTCCGACCCCTTTATCACAGGGAAACCGTTATTGCTCAACTGTTTAGGATCGACCCCGTTATCACAGGGGATTTTTTCTTGTGGGTAGGGGCCCATCCCGTTATCACAGGGAACCTGCTACCGTTCAAATTTTTAGGATCGACCCCGTTATCACAGGGGATCTTTTCTTGTGGGTAGGGGCCCATCCCGTTATCACAGAGAACCTGCTACCGTTCAAATTTTTAGGATCGACCCCGTTATCACAGGGGAACTTTCTCTTGTGGGTAGGGGCCCATCACGTTATCACAGGGAAACCCGCTACCGATCAAATTTTTAGGATCGACCCCGTTATCACAAGGGATCTTTTCTTGTGGGTAGGGGCCCATCCCGTTATCACAGGGAACCTGCTACCGTTCAAATTTTTAGGATCGCCCCCCGTTATCACAGGGGATCTTTCCTTGTGGGTAGGGGCCCATCCCGTTATCACAGGGAACCTGCTACCGTTCAATTTTTTAGGATTGACCCCGTTATCACAGGGGATTTTTTCTTGTGGGTAGGGGCCCATCCCGTTATCACAGGGAACCTACTACCGTTCAAATTTTAGGATCGACTCCGTTATCACAGGGGAATTTTCTCTTGTGGGTAGGGGCCCATCCCGTTATCAATGGGAAACCTGCTACCGCTCAAATGTCTAGGATCACCCCCCGTTATCATAGAGGATCTTTTTCTTCGTAGGTGACCCGTTACCACTCATGGGTAGGAGCCCCACCCGTTATCACAAGGGGACCCGTTACCGCTCATGGGTAGGAGCCTGCCTTTTCTTCGTAGGTGACCCGTTAACACTCATGGGTAGGAGCCCCGCCCGTTACCACAGGGGGACCCATTACCGCTCATGGGTAGGAGCCTGTTTTTTCTTAGTAGGTGACCTGTTACCACTCATGGGTAGGAGCCCCGCCCGTTATCACAGGGGGACCCGTTACTGCTCATGGGTAGGAGCCTGCCTTTTGTCTGTGCCCCTCGGTAACTTTGTAGTTGTCACGATGATATGTCGTTAGGCACCTGTAAAATAACATAGACAAGGAAGGTTTTGCACTGTACCATCTTATGTCAAAGCATGAAATGATGCGGCTTTGTTATCCGACGAATTTTCCCTTAACTTGTGAATTTTAATTTTTTCGATCAAAAGTGATGCTCGCAGCATGTTTTGACGTACCTGTTGTACGCTTGTACTTGTAAGAAGGTGATATAGCAAATACATATTTGCGGGGTAATTTCCCCGACTCTATGTGCCATGATTTGCACTTTCATGATATCCGATTAGGATGTGTCCCTGCATGGAATGGGAGATTTAATAATACAGTAATATTGCTGAAAAAATAAAAAGTAATGATGGATAACGGTCGAAGGCCAGGTAATCCTAGCCCGCTTACGTATCCCGTTGAGCGGGAAATCAGACCGGCGTAGTTCCCCCTGTATTAAGTTACAAACCGACCCACGATGGGGCAATGTTCTAATTGTTCAAGCATGATCTTAAAAACTAAGAAAACTTAAACGATTGTACTGGTTGTTTCTCATGGTGATTACTCCATGGCTTGTTGATCCTGATCTGGCTTGATTGCTTCTTCCTCCGCTTCTCTAATTCTTGGCAGCGTAAGAGAAGTGATGTAGCAGAACCAAGCCTCTTCCTGGTCAGCGACCACTTCTCCGACCCCTTCTCCTGTTGGGAATTTCACCTTCTGATGGAACGTGGACACCACCGCTCTTATCGCATTCAGGGCCGGCCTGCCAACTATGACATTGTATGCGAATGGTTGGTCCACGATCGTATATTGAACATTGATAATTCGCCTGTGCGGTTCTTGCCCAAATGATGTGGGAAGGTTCACTTGCCCTAGGGGGATTGTTTCTGCTCCACCGAATCCCACCAGTGGCGTATGGACCTGTTCAATTACATGGTGCCCGAGTGCCATCTTCTCCAAAGCATGTGCAAATATAACATTTGTGGAACTACCATTGTCTATAAGTACTTTATGTAAAGCGTAGTTAGCGATATCAAGCTTAACAACCAAGGGGCAGTCGAGCTCGCCTGCCTGAATGGCTTCGGGGTTGAGATCCAAGAGGTCTCTGGTGGAAAACGTAATAACCTCATCGGGAAGCTCCTCAATTAGCGTTGTGAATCCGACGAAACGGTCCTCGTTCAGTCCACGGGTTATCTTCTTCCTCTGGTTGGTGGAATCTGCTCCTGCAGTTCCGCCACTTATCACATTAATCACCCCCTCGAAGGTGCATTATTTATTGTATTGCATCATTGTCCACTCTCAATTGCCTTAAGGCCCTCCCTTCTTGGGGATTGGGACCGCTCTCTCGACTCAGCATACTGCCCGCTCGCCTTAACGAACTCTATTAACCTCCCGTCCTTAATCAACCTCTCGATCTCCTCCTTCAGGTCATAGAAATCCTTCGTGTCATGGACTTTCTGACGGTGGTACTCACAGTAGCGCCCAAATTTCTTGGTGAAATCCGTCTCCTTGATTTTCCGAGGCGCATTTAACCAAATCTTTCTTTGTGCGACGGCCAAGATAGTGCGGATGTCCTGGTTGAGGGGAGTATATCTCTTTGGTGATCTGTCTCTTTCTCCCCTGCTCCTGTTCCATGCCTCTCTACCCCTTTCCCTGCCGGATTCCTAGGGTCTAAGCTTAGCTGCCATCATCGCGTCTTCATAAATCACGGTATGTGCCAACTTGTTTATCCGATTTATGGTAGGTTCTATGAGCTTGATCAGTTCTTTGGCAAACCTGTTGTGTGTCGTTGCACTGAATAAAGTCTGTAACACTTGTCCTCCGTAGGGGTTTTCCACCTTCAGTAGCTCCTCATTGAATCTGTTCATGAATTCCCCGAGGGTTTCCCTCTCTCTCTGTTTTAACGCTTCGAGATGGTACATTCTTGTCTTCATTCGCTTCTGACTGAAAAAGTGGTTCTCCAACCTCTCCTTCATCTGCTCGAAGCTAGAGATAGATCCCGCTTCGATTCTGTTAAACCAGTCTAACGCCGCTCTATTAGTGTTGTTGCCATTATTTTTGCCTTAATGCCTTCGGAAAAGTCTTGTAAGTTCAAGAGACTCTCCACGGCGTGGATGTGATCCCTTGGGTCACTCTTTCCGTCATATGGTTTTATAGTCGGAATCTTGTCTCCCCTGCACAACACTTCTTTCTCGATATCACAACAGAAGGGAGTCAACGGCCGTCGGTATCCAACTGCTGTCGTTCCACGGTTTATGTTCCTTCTCCCGGCTTCCATGTCCTTAGTCATTTTAACTGTCTCCCTTATCATGTTACGTCTGTCCTCCTCAAACGTCCTGGGTCTCTGGTCGTTCTCTGTATCATCACTTAGTTCTACCCACTCTTCACTTTTGGCCCTTGTCAAATGCCCTCTTCCACTGTTGTCCCTTCGACCTCCTCCCGAGATATCCTCTTCGTCCCGCTCTTGCCTTGTCCTCCGCTCATCCACCCTGGATTCACGGGGCCTTGCTTGAACATCCCTCGTCCCTTATTCCACTATGCGTGGCAGCAAAGTCTCCAGTGTGGCGTCAAGCGCCGCTTTTACAGAAGCATTGATCTTCGCTAGCATCTCCAGGGTTATGGCGGTAGTGGGAACGGCGCTCTGTCCTGCAGCCATCGTCTCCTCTGAGCCGGGAAGATCCGCGTTTGGCACCTCAGTTATTGGGACATCTGTCATCGGGTTTTCAGTAGATTGTTCTGCCGTATTTGGTGCGACAACGGTTGGACCTGTATTCGTGGCTCGCGATGGCCTCCCGTGACTATGTCGCGGTTCATTCTGTGCTGGAGGAAGCTCCATCTCAGCTTGGGTCATTGTCTGTTCTCGGTCAGTCGGCTGTTGATGGAGTGGTGTGTCCTCAATCCTCGTGTTTCTAGTCACAACTCTATTAAATTCGGATCGGGTCCTCCTTCCTTGCATCTTGGCGTCCTCGTCCGGGAGTTGGTGTTCCCACAGACGGCGCCACTAGTTTGACAATAGATCGTTTATATAAGTATGGGTCGGTTACAATGGAGAACAAGGGAAATACAATGAATCTATCCTAACAAACTAGGCATAATCTAGGTGTCTCAATTAGGCTTGGTCCGGAACACCTCGAACTAACGCCTCGATACTTGGACGACAGGGGTATATCGGTTATCAGGTCTGATGTATATCGGTGACCATCTTCGATGTGATACCGGTAGTGCGGGGAAGGATGCGTTAATAGAACACGTGGGTTATCTCGATATCGAATACGATATCGAAAGTGAGATCGGTGATTTCTTTCGATGTAATGCCTGGTAGTTGAGGGATAATAATTGCTTACTTTGGGATCTGGGCATCGCGCATTTATAGACCTCGGGATTCGGGTACCACAGTATCATATCGGTGACTATCACCGATATGATGTCAAAAGTGATCCCCGATATGGTTAAATATGGGCCTTGTTTGGGTCAGACCCAATATGCGGGAAATGCCCATATCACCGTACAAACTCCGAATTACTTCTCCAAAATTACAAACTACTAGAGAATACTACTACATTAGAAAGACTATTAAGTGAAGAGAGAATGAAGAAGATTGGTGTGATGAAATATGGAAAATGTGTCTTCTATTTATAGTTGAACCAAAAACATAAGATGACATCTCGACCGTTCATCGCGTTTTGATCCAGTGGTCCAAAGTTGTCATATAATTGATGAATTATGAATCACATAATTCATAACACTCTAGAGTCTTTCATTTCAAAGCCTGCACGACTGAATATAGACCATTTATTAGCCATTTTCATCCGACAATCATTGAGCGCGCGAGTTGCATATGTATGTTTCAGGTTTGCGCAACTTAACCATTTTAGTTATAATTTCGTCATCAGATGTCGGAATCACAAACCGCTCGTTGTGTTGGAAACTAGACACATGTGGCTTTCCACTGATATATAGAACCAAACATAACTTAATCTAAACAAGTGTCGGTGAATTTTTGAAGTTTCGGTACTTGATTGACAAATCATATTTCAACCTAATAAACATGAAAACAAGCATAAAAATACCACAAAACTATCAAGAATAGTCAAGTAAACAAGTGTAAAAGCATGATAAGGATAAGTATTTCCCAAGCTCATCACACCCCTTTATTTTAACATTAGGACATATAAGTTACCACGAGGCCTACTATAAATTGCGAACGATCCTCTCAATTTTTTTTCCACCTATCTTATCCTACAGATTTTACACTACATTATAATAGGCCCCTTTGTAAATTATAAAACAATCCTTTTTGTTTTTCTTTACGCTCCCAAATTTGCCCCATAAAACATCTGAGCTTCACGACGTGGTGCGACGAAATTGGGTAGGCGTCGAAGTGGAGTTTTTGGGAGATAATTGGTGGTAGGGCCGGCGGTGGTGGAGGAGGTTTCCTTTTAGTTTTCTTTGCTCTCCCAAAGATGCCTCAAAAAAATCAGAGCTTCGCGACGTGGTGAGAGGAAATAAGGTAGGCGTCGGAGTGGGGTTTTTGGGAGAAAACGGTTGCCAGGGGTCGCGGTGGAGGAGGAGGTTTGGAGAATAATGTAGAAGGCGAAAATGCGATTGAAAATGGTGTGTGTGTGTGAGAGAGATAGATAGAGATAGAGAGAGAGAGAGAGAGAGAGAGAGAGAGAGAGAGAGAGAGAGAGAGAGAGAGAGAGAGAGAGAGAGAGAGAGAGAGAGAGAGAGAGAGAGGACTTGGAGCATGACCAATTGGAGAATAAGAGGAGCGAGAATCAACGTCGTTTTTGTAGGAGAGGGTTTTGAATGAGGCATCAAGGTAGGTAATTTATTAGAGGAATGTAGAGTATGAGACGCGGTGGCTGTTGACAGCGCCGATGAGGAATCCAGTGGTGGAGAGGGCGACGAAAGTAGTGATTGTGGGATAGTGGAGTAGAGAGAAAGGAGAGAGGTGGAAAAAGTACGATAGGGCATTTGGGGGTTATTGTGTTGCAGAATATTAACTTTAGTGATTAAGTTAGTTATTGAGCCCTCTATAGAGTATAGATGGCATATGTTATATGTACAAGTTAAAGAGATAAATTTTATTGGGCTCTATGTTCAAAAATAAGTTTAATGGGCCAAATAAAATATATGATGTAGAACTTAAAAGTATCAACTTTCTTTTTGTTACTTGTGAAATAATTTGTAATTTTATAAAATATCATGAAGGCATTGAAAACGTTTTAAAATTGTTCATGTCTCCATAAATTTAAACGCTACACGAAACTTTGGAAAACACCACAAATTTTCTCGAGGATGTGTACAACTAGAAATAATAAAAGGCCAAAAAATTTCAGTGAAAACTTTCAAATGGTCACTTCGTCCAAAACTGCATTTGTATGTGGATTGAAGCGATTTTTGACGATCGACGTCTCAATTAGAAACAAATGGCATGTTATAGGCCAACTTAACTGGCTAAATTTGATTTTTACCCTCACGCAATTCACAAGTACAATAACAAGTTATATGGCTAAGGCCAAAATGAGGTAAACTTGGAGGAGCCGTGATGATTTGTACCAACACTTTTACAAGCTTAATTCTTATTGGACAATATTTGTTTTTACGGGACTTTCTTAAAATTCTATGTCGTGGTTTCTTTTATATGAAGGATTTCGCATAAATAAATAAAATAATCGTGTCCTATAAACTAAATTCTAAAATTATGTTAATATTTTTTAATTAGATATTCTCATTATTTTAAATTTAAAACGACACTTTTGAAAATAACCGTTAAATTATCGATTAGAATGAAATGCGCCCGTGCAATGAACGAGCTATTTACTAGTATATATATATGTATATATTGCAATAAAATGCACAATCCACTTTATATAAAGATTTGTCTTCTAAATATTATAACGTTATCTAAAATATGTTAATGTAATAATGTCGTACATGTTGTCAAGTAAAAAACATTTGTTAAGAAATTGTTTTGTACCTTTTTCATTATTAATTTCTTCTTTAATTATTTCCGTTATTTAATATTATTACTGTAAAAATTGTCATACTACAAGAAAACAACTCAAAAAGAACTGAAAATTTCAACCCAAAAGGTCCAAATTTCGATCCTTTTGGTCAATTGGATCGAAATATTTGGACAATAATTTTCGATCCTAATAGTCTCGACGCAGAACATTATGGATCGAAAAATTTTGATCCAAGTGCAATTGGATCGAAATAATGTGATGCAAGACAACTTGCATCGAAATTATTCAACTCATATAGTGGGACCGAAAATTTCGATCCATAAAGAGAATGGATGGCATAATTTCGACTCAGCACTGCTGTGGGTCCGAATATTTCGATCCAGACTGCTTTTTCACAAAAAGCAGACAGCGAACGCGTGGCGGCTGGTGAGTGGCTCAAATTCTGGATCGAAATATTTCGA
Organism: Linaria vulgaris; assembly: GCA_948329865.1. Lineage (NCBI taxonomy): Eukaryota > Viridiplantae > Streptophyta > Magnoliopsida > Lamiales > Plantaginaceae > Linaria > Linaria vulgaris. The sequence continues at coordinate 51,305,515 of OX415249.1, read as the reverse complement.
TCCAGACTATTCTGGGTCACATATTTTCGATCCAACAGTATTTAGCATCGAATTAATTCGATTCATATCATGTTTAGCATCGCAATAATTCGATCCACCAATATTTGAATTTTTTTTTTTTAAAAAAAGGGGCGGGAATCCGCCATATTTGAATTATTATTTATACAAATTTATGTTTTAGTATATGATTTAAACTATACGTATTAATAATTTTGTGTGATTATACATATATAATTAAAATATTATTATTATAAGCATGATAATTAGAAACACTTGCAAAAAATACGAAATATAAAAAACTAAATACATTTCGTTAATAACATAATATGTATTTATTCTAATACACAAAATAAAATTACAAAATTTACATAAATTACAAAAATTACAAGACTAACAATGAAATTATCTACAATAAAATTTTGATGGTGAAGAGAGAGGAGGAATGAATGGTGAGAAGAAAAGAGTATTTATAGGAGAAGTCTTGTACCTAATTTACTGTATGAGTCTCAAAGTTTCGATCCAAAGGCCTACTGAGTCCCAAATTTTTGATCCAAAGAGACTCTGGGACACAAATTTTCGATCCAAAGAGATTTTGGGATACAAATTTTCGATCCAAACAGTTTCTGGGTCCCAAATTTTCAAACCAAAGCTATTGTGGGTCCGAATTTAGACAATAGCATTGAAATATTCCAATGTATATAATTTTGCATTGAAAATTTGCAATGTATCTTATATAAGTATTTAAAAAATTGCCCCTAGACACTATGTTTTGTAATTACATTTTTTACCCCAAAAACTTTTTAACGTCTATCGTCACTAATTTTTTCACGAAATTTGAAAGAACACACATACTCAATGTTGTGATGATAATTGTGTGAAAAAAAAGGAATTTGTATGTTTTTTATAGTTGTTTTTGCATCTTTGCATATTTTACATAATTACATGAAGTTTTCAAAACTTTTTTAAGCATGTTTCGATATTCCGTTTTGACGAAAATTTGGACTAGCACACTTATTTGTAATAACATACGGTATGGTAAAAAAAGAACGAGTGTTGTAGGTGTTTCGCAACTTGTATGCATGAAAACAACGATTTTGTTTATAAGAGTTAGTTCTTTAGGTTTTAGGGTTTAGGGTTTAGGGTTTGGGGTTTAGGGTAAAGTGTTATTGTTTAAGTGTGTTTATAATGTTTATCCAACGTCTTTCATTCTCCAATTCCGACGAGATTTGAAAGAACACATCTATTAAGTGTCTTGGTGAAATTAAATGTAAATTCGGAGTTGTTTTGTAACTTTTACATAATTATAATTTCCTCCCCAAAACTTTATCCAACGTCTTTCATTACTCCAATAACGACGAGATTTGAAAGAATGCACCTATTAAATGTCTTGAAACTAATGGGGAAATAAAAGTTGAATTCGACTTTGTTTTGTAACAAATATATATTTACAATTTCCTCCCCAAATATACTTTTCTCGTAAAAAAGTGCTAGCTTTTGTGCTGTAATGCAAGTATCCTTGCAATTTACTCATTTTCCATCGAAATATCTCTGCATTGAATTTTTTTGACCCGTGACTTTTTCAGAATGAGACCGTTGCAGTGAGTTTGTTGAGGTGGCAACTGAGAATGAGACCGTTGCAGTGAGTAGTGATGATAATGAGTGTGAAGAAGCAGACGAAGGAGAAGACGAAGACGAGCATGATGTGGGCGACGACGACAGTGATCCCGATTATTATTAGTTTATGAAATATTATGTTTGTTGTTTCATGATGTGTTTTGTCTGTAACAATTGACATTTATGGTGATATTTATTTCGTTAAGCAGAAGTTATGATCAGTACAAAATAAACCATGTTTTAATCAATCCAAACTAAACATAAGTTCCCAACGTTAACAAATTTAAGTTCTCAACACTTCAAATTAAACTTAAAAACATAAATCAAAATTGCCCCTAGACACTATGTTTTGTAATTATATTTTTTACCCCAAAAACTTTTTAACGTTTTTCGTCACTAATTTTTTCACGAAATTTGAAAGAACACACATACTCACGAGTGTTGTAGGTGTTTCGGAGTTGTTTTACGATCTACTGAATGTCGAATCACGTTGCTTCGATACAGGGTATGTCGAACTGGCCTATGTCGAATCAGGACGCTTTGATATAGGAATGGTTGAACTTGTTGTGTATCGAATTGGGATGCTTCGATCGAATGATGTGTATCGAATCCAGATGCTTCGATAGAATGAGGATCGAACTACAGTGTATCAAATTCAGGCGCTTCGATATTGAGTAGATGAGAGCTGGTCTTCAATGCGTGCTCATAATGTCAGAAGACGGGGTATTTATAGACCCCGTCCCGTGGGCCCCAATGGTAGTTGGAGAATGAGTAGCGAATCAGGCTGATTCGATCTATCTCTTAGATTGAATTCTGCGAATTCGATACTCATTTAACATCGAATTCCTCTTGTTCGATATACAATTTTATGGGCCATTCTTCGTGGGCCGACCCAATATTTATATTGGGCCTTTCCTAAAATACCCCCATCACTACTAAGTAGTAGCTGAGAGTTACTAAAAAATTATTAGGTGAATAGTAATAATATATTGTGGTGCATTATTTTAATTATCTTGGTATTTTTTTCTGGATTTTTTGTGTTATTTGACAGAAATTTTGGTTTCGAAATGCCTTCGAAACTTCTTGAAAAGTTTAAAATCTCAAATCCCAAATTCACTATCGAATCAAAATTTTGATCCAAATAAAATACAAAGCTAAGAAATAAGATTTTTTTTTGTAAAAGAGCATGACATGCAAACTAAAACTATTTTTAACTAGACACACTAAATTACTCTCTTTTTGTTAAAGCACATCATTTATTAGGCACACAATAATTATTTCTTCGTTTAATGATAAGATATATGGTCATATGCATGCATAAATAGTAAAAGCTTCCTGCTATTTATTGAGATTAACTTACCTATGTGTTTACGACTTTATGTATATATGCATAATTGATCAATAAAAATCTTCGTGCAATTAATTGAAGTTAAAATTACCTATGACAAGTATTTTCTGTTATTGGGGCGCTAGAAGAATAATAAATAAACTTGGGGTTCAGCTATGTTATTAAAGAAGAAAAAAATAAAATAAAGGGCACGTGAACTCTGAATTGTTAGTGTACATGTGTCATCAATCAAATGGTATAGGACCTGGTACACAATTATTTACAGATGAATTAGACTGCTTTAAGTTCTGGGTCGAAATAATTTGACGCCACATGGCTTATGGGTCGAATTATTTTGACCCAGTATGTCCTGCGTGGCATATTTGCGACGCAGCCATGTAGGCTGCGTCGAAAATAAGTGATGCCACGCCAGCATCACTTATTTTCGACCCAGACTTGTGGGCTGCGTCGAATTAATTCAATGCGGGCTTTTTTTGGATCGAATTTTTTCTTTGCAGGCCCATTATGGATCGAATTTGCCTTGGATGGGTCCAAAATATTTGATCCAGCTTATTTTGGATCGAATTTTAATTTTCCATGCATAAAAAAGGGATCCAATTGCTATTATATAATCTAAAATTATAGAAAACCCCAATTATTTATAATTATAGTAAAACCGTAATACTTTACTTTCTAAGAAATACAAAAAGTCAAACGAGGATGGATTTAAAATACGTACAGAAGTTCGTGAGAAAAATGAATAAAAATATTTGAATTCTAATTGGTTTGTCACATAGCATATTGCGTTTTATGTACTACTATATCGATCTTGAATATGTGTCATACTCATTTTCCTTTATAATAATCTTTCATAATTACCATGATATATAGAAACTCATTTAATTTAATGCATAAATATTTCCGATATGAGAATATTTTCGACTTTTCGTTCACCATAGAAAGATACAAAATAGATTATGTAAATAAGTTTTTTTAAATATAGATCTAAACAAGTAATTCATTACCACTACAGTCAATAATTGGTTTAAATAATAAAAATTAAAAGGCAGTACAGGAAACTTTTAAGTCATTATCTCTCATGTTCTTTCCTTGATATTTCGAAATTGTTTTTTAGTCTTATATTATAGCCCTCTTTTTCTTGTAATTCACGTGGACTTGGCTAAGTTTTATTAATTAATCCTGTTTGCTAATTGAATACACCTATTTAGTTTTTCAATTTTCATAGTTTTTGTTTAATTTTTGTCATATATGGATGAAAATTATTTAATATATTGCATAACATGAATTGAAAAGTTTCATTGAAAAAATTTTCTAGATCTTACATGTTCTGAAATTAAGAAAAATGAGTTTTTTTTTTTTTAAAATCTAGTAAAATCTAAAATCTACGGAACTTATATACATTAACTTTGTCCATAAAACAACCAAAAAAGAATTCCTTAGGGATATACTCCATAATAGAATAACAAGAGAAGCAATATGTAGAACTATATCAATAATTTGATAAAATCTATTATATTGTGAGATTGCGGAAAATTTACACTCATGAGTTGAGTACTTTAGAGCTTTTCTATTCATGTACAGCAAGAAATATCATATTGTAAGAGAATATATCTATTTTAGCTGATATTAAATTGGAAGATTCATGTACTTAGAACAAAAGAAGATAAACCAGTTTGTTAGATTTAGAAACAGTGGATTGGTAAACAAAGCAAACTTGCTCTGTAACAATCGATTTTGCTTTGAATATATCATTTCAACCTTGACGAAAGTTGATAACTTCATAAAAGAATTTGTAGTTACAGAGCAATATTGCACTAGTTTACCATTTTACCCTTGTCAGGTCATCTAACTAGTAAAATTCCCTAATCCCTTATATATTTCTTAACTTATGCAACATCCAAAAAGGGTAAACATATATATGTACGTGAGTATTAAAGATTATATTGATTTTTCTTTCTTGCACGCATCCATTTATGTCGCGTAGATTTTTGGAAATAATATGTCGTTTTAATCCCATTCCTATTACATTATAATTTGAAGGATTTTCAGCGCAGTATAAAACATACATACCAATATGCTTGCCAATGCCACAATATAAATATCTCAAAGAAAACTTTTATTACCACCAAATTCTAATGACTGGTCACCATACCACTGTTATTACAATTTATGTTTTACTTTCATATAGATGTATATAATTGAATTGATGACACTAATGGGGTTAAATTAACAGTCATATTCGCATACACAGACTTTGGGAAAAGCGCCGATATTGGTACAATATGCCGCGGGATTAAGGAAGGGATAGTTGCTTGCGCATTTACCGGAACAACAAGCTTCGTCGCACTGCTTAGTGCATGCACCAAAACCGGTTTGGCACCTGTCTGCGTTAATCCCACCTACTGCATTCACAAAACTGTTATAATTAACTTAAACGAAGGCAATTAATAAATATACTTCGTGACCTGTACTTGTATAGGTTGTTTTAATCAAAATAAATAAGTAAAAACAACAATATTATGGATTTACCTAATGCAAAGACGAGTAAGAGGACAATGCACCAAGACCTATCTATTGCGGCCATTTTTCTTCAATTGATTTTGGCACGATATTTGTGTTCTGTAATTCTCTACTAAAACATATGAGATATATATAGCGGTAAACATAACTAGTTGATACCAAAATCTTTTGATATTTGCTAAATTCTGTTATAGAAATATGAATCATATTTATGCAACATATAACGATTATATTTACTAACTCTCAGTACAATCATCTTTATTGTCAAATATTCATCTTTATTGTCAAATAATCATCTAATAATTAGAACAATTATGGTTGATATTTATATAATCTAATTTATTTCAAGCGTCGTGTTTATATTTATTATACCGATATAGTTTTGCCCAACGTGATGCTGACTCAATTCCTATTATACAAATAGAATAATACGTGAACTAGAATTGCAATGTGACTCAGACAAGATCTTGAGCTAATAAAGTCCTAATAAATAAATCTATCCAAAAAAAAAGTCCCAATAATAAATATCAATGATTTGTAGTAGTGAATGTTAATTATGCAATTCTCATTGAAATGTATATGGGCGCGGCTACTATAAGTGGACCCGTGATATTATTTAATAACTATCCACTGAACATGTTGATCAAAAATAGAAAAACTATAGTATCCATTGAACAGCGTTCCTCGCATATACGTATGCCAGCTTGTTTATAAGATAATTATGGGTACGTACATTTTAGTTCGAATAATATTATATTAATATATAATATTGTAATGGGTATATTTTGTAATCATAAAAAGCCAAAAACAGTTTATCATATAACTTTGTTCTTAAAATATAAGCATGTTGACAATTATACTCATGTATATGTTTAATTCTGTCTCTTATTTTTAACCCAGAACCTCAGGTCTCTGTTCTAGTTCATATCGATTTGGTAAGTTACAAAGGTGATAAATGGGCAGATATTCTAGAACTGGAGTCTGTCGAAATCCAGACAGGGCAAAAAGCAACAACCAAATCCCCACAACAATGCCAAAACAACGGCTAAAAGGGGTAAAGGTCTTGCAGAACATGCCACTTATCTAGACTTGCCAGTCTCTTGTCCAAACCATGTAATTACGATTGTATCTTACTAATTGATATAAACATGAATAGATTGCTTTAGTTCATAGATTAATAGGATGACTCTTTACCAATTTCCAGAATATACATACAAGGGATCTAACCCATCACATAACCAAGATTTAGCCTTCCATCAGGCTAAGAATAAGCAAAACAGTAAAAAAGAACTATAAAGTAAAACTTACTTGAACTCAAAATCTTGTACAAAAAGCTGAAAGCTGGATCTTATTTCACCCCGATTGTTTTTACAAGAGAGTGATTACAAGAGAGAGAGAGAGAATATAAAAACTGGAATCTGAAAACTTCTGCCCTAAAACACAGACGGAAATGGCCTTATATAGAAGGCCGGACTTCAAAAAACATTACAAAACAACATAGATGGGTTTTTCAGATTTTTTTTTTTTTTTACCAAAATTAAAAAATTACATATCTCGTGAGATCATGGCTCACTTCACTCTTCCGTCCTTGTCACCGATTTTGAAGTAGATCCACTTCTTCTTGATGTATAATCTCGAACCGCAGTTTTAAGGATATCGAAAATATCATTGATATCATCATCATTAGGATCTTGGGCATCTTGAATTATTTCATCCTGATTTGAACCCATAGATGTGTCTTCTTCCATCTCTGCAATTTCGCGGGAAATGTCCTTCATTTCTTCAATATATTCTGCTATAATGCTGTTTTTATCCATTTTTTCTGATCTTAATTGGACCTTCCTTTTTATAAAATCTAATGGAGTCTGAAGCTCCTTTTTCTTTTGACTTTCAGCCATTTTTGAATATAGAGCAAGGCGTTCTTCTATTAATTGCAGAGTATCTTGCCCTTCTTGCTGATTAGTTTCCGGATTTGTTTTCATCATCTTGTCCCAAAATTTTGTGGAACTTTTTCGAATTAGACAAGTGATATTATCCTCATTATGTGAAACCTCTGGATACCATTTCCATATCCATGGTATCGAAAATTCTATAAAAAAGAAAAGAGAAGACATTTTTTCTGGGCAAGAGATATTATGTTGTCTGCCAAGAATTTTAGGACTAACATCAACCCATGCTTTAAATTTTTCTTTGAAGATTTCTGGTAAAATTTTTACCGTAGTACCATAAAATTGCCACCACTTAAAAAACCAATTTGGTAAGTCTTTGTTATAAACATGTCCACAGATTTTTTTAAACCACGTGTGTTTATGACGATCATTCTCATATAAAAAGACTTTATGAAAGGCTTCCACATAGTCCCAGTAGTTATATCTAATGGGAGTCTTGGTGTGAGAAGTTATCAATTCCCTTTCTTTAATGGGAGAAGACCCCCATTCATCCACATGTATAATATGCTTAACTATTAATTTTGAGAACTTATAAACTTCTTGTTGGGCTCCAGTGAAATGAGAATTTCACAGGATCCTGTATGCTGCAGCAATGTCTCATAAAACATGCGAGATTTATAAGTCCCTGTAACAAAGAAAGTTGTATCAAACTTTCTTCGTATTATCGTCCAGGGTTCATTTTCCCATCTAAGATCAGAATCTTCTATAAGAAGAATGACTTCTTGGTTTGTATTATTAGTGAACCCAGTATGAATTCCTTCATCTGCTGCAACTTGAGCATATGATGCTGAGTCTTCTAGGCTATTGACTGTTTCTTGAGTATTACTCAAATTTTGTTTCTTTTTGAGAGCAAGGAACTCTTGAAATTCCTTATTATGTGACAAATCAGCGGCTATAAGCCTTTGATTCCCCAGTCTGCCCAGATATTCTGGGTTTCTTCCTCGTCCCCCTCGTCCTCTATAAGAGGAAGAGGCAACTCCTCTGCCCTGCATATCAGTCAAGAAAGGAAAATGTTATACAAGAAATAGACTTGTAAGAATTTTATAAATTTTTTATCAACTTTTATAAACAAGGCTAATTTTTTGCAATAATTATTAGGAGGAGTCATGATAAATATTCTCTAGTTAAGAAATCTGGAAGATTATTATCTTCACCCTTTTTATAGACAATATTGAAATCAAAAGGAGCAAGATGTGCTTGCCATCTGGCAAACATTTGTTTTGAAACATCATGTTTAAAATCTTTATCAAACATGTATTTAGCAGATTTACAATCTGTATGTATTATAAAGTGTTGATTATATAAATCATCCTGAAATTTCAAAACACATTTGACTATTGCTAAAATTTCTTTAGCAACAGTGGCATAATTTTTCTGGCTATTATTCCATTTTCCAGAATGGAATCTAACAAGAATTTCTTGTTTGGTATCTGGATTGATTTGTTTTAAAATCCCTCCAAACCCAATATATGAGCTATCAGTATCAATAACTTTTTCCCAATTGGGATTGCTTAACATTAAGTAGGGCAGAGATTTAACTCTTTCTTTTATTTTTCTAACAATATTAGTATGCTGATTTGTCCAAGAACAAGGTTTTTTCTTAAGTCTTTCATATAAGATAGACGAATCTTCAGTAAGATTTTTATAATAAGGAGCTATATAATTTAGACTCCCTAAAAATCTTTGTAATTGAGTTTTATCTAGAATTTCATCTAGAAATTTATCTGCAAAATCAATACTTCTATTGATAGGTATTATACTACCCTTTTCAATAAAGTGTCCAAGAAATCTAACTTTGGTCTGAAATAAAGACATCTTAGGCTTAGATATGACTAGACCATTTTTTATTATAATCTGTTTAAAAATTTGTAAATGCTTAAAATGCATTTCAATTGATTTAGAGAAAACCAAAATGTCATCTATATAGACGATTATAAATTCACTATAAGGGGTAAAAATATCATTCATGATCTGTTGAAATTCTGAAGGAGCATTCTTTAGGCCAAATGGCATAACATGCCATTCATAATGTCCTATTGGAACATTAAAGGCAGTTTTATATCGACCCTCTTTATTAATTTGGATCTGCCAATATCCTGATTTTAAGTCAAATTTAGAAAATATGATAGAATCATATAACCTATCTAACAAATCCTTTTTATTAGGAATTGGATGTCTAATCCATTTTAAAGCCTTATTAAGGGGTTTATAATTTATGACAAGACGGGGAACACCTCTTTCTTGTTCTGAATGTTTATTAACATAAAAGGCAGTACACGACCATGGTGAACTAGATGGACTTATTAATTTCTTATGTAATAAAGAATCAATTTCTTTTTTAAAAAATTCCAGATGTTCTCTATTCATCTGGCAAGGTCTTGCCTTGGTTGTAATTTGAGAATTATCAAAACTTTCTTCATAAGGAAGGGAAACAATATGTTTCTTTCTATCCCAAAAAGCATTAGGATGATCATTACAAATAGTAATAGAAAAACCACTTATCAAAATTTTAATCTTTTCCTGTAATTTTGGATTTTGAAGATCATTCTCAATATTTAGAGAAGCAATTTCATATTTTAAGAAATTTAATTATTTTTCTTTATGAAAAATAGAATCAAACATTTCATGTAGGATTCTAGTGTATGGTTTCTTTTTAAATTTAAAGAAAACTTTGTGCCCTTCATAAGAGCCTGTTAAACCTTCAAAGGTTATACCAAGTGGAAATAACTTGGTAAGGAAGGGAGTTCCCAAAACCATTTGGTTAGTTATATCCTTAGCAAGCAAAAAACTTGTAGGAATACAAGTATTATTTTTACAAATATACGCTTTAGAAAGTTTATATTCAATCTGTAACGGTTTTCCTCCTGCATGAGATAATGCATGAGTTGTTTTTTGAAAATAGCGAGTTGGTATTAAACCTTCCCGAATGACATTTAAGTCAGCTCCACTATCAAGTAAGACATCAAAAGGTTTTGTAAAATAATTATCAATCATTAAGGTTGTCTCAGTGTGCCATTTTTGGGACTTAATTATTTCCATGACAGAAAGATAGTCACCATCTTCTTTATAAATAGTTTCTTCGAAATCTTTAATTTCATTATGAGATGAACTATTTTCTTCTTCTTGTGAAGCAGTATTATCTTCAAGCTTAGAGACCCTTATATCTAGAGTTCTGGTATTTCTTTTGAGATTTTTAATCTCTTATTTAAGGTTATCAACCTCTGTCTGTAAATCAAGTACAGATGTAGGAGCTTTACTCACTTTTCTATCTTTAAGAAGCTTATGAACTTCTGACATAGTATAGGGCCCTTTTGGGACCCTAGGTTCTTCTGGTAATTCTTCAAGAGATTTTTCTTTAGTACCAGAAGTCCCTGGCTCATTTATAGCAAGATGATCTATTAATTTAGATCTAAGGTCATTATTCGTCATATTTTTAAGGATATCAAGAAGAGTATTATCTGTTAAAACATTTATGTCAGTATTTTGAAATTGGGATAAGAGTTTATAAAATTCATCATTTTCTTCTGGGGATTTTTTCTCACAAGGAAGCCCAAGAGGACATGTATCACATTCTTCAGATCCAGAGGAAGTAAAATCTTCCTGATTTAACTCAGCATTAATATTGTCTTCAAGGCTAGAGTCTTCATCAGTATTATCTTCTTCATCAGATTTTAACAATAACTTGGATAGGGATTCCTTTAATCCTTCATCTATATCAAGACTATTTAATTTTTTCTTAACCCAACAATTTTTTGCATAGTGGCCAATTTTACCACACCTATGACAGACTATAAGATTCTTCCTATCTTTTTTGTGATTTTCCCGTTGAGCTTTTCTTTCAATATTTCTTTCTACTCTTTTGTCAGAGAAATTTCTTTTCCTATAAGGGTGTTCAGTACCATTTCTTTTATGCCCTATTCTTTTAGATGTCCTAGGTTTATCAATTCTAGGCGTATCAATACCAAATTGATCACATAATTGTCCTAATTGTTTTCTTTCAACTAGGTTTTGTCTTTTTATTTGTTGATTAAGCTTAATGTCATTACATAGAGCTAATCCTTCTTGAATACAAGTTCCTATTAGGTTCCCATACGTATAATTATCATAAGGAACTGAACTATGATCTTTTCTCAAATTTCTTCTGATTCTTTCAGCAAATAAGCTAGGAAGACCATCAACAAATTTTGATTTCCAATGAGAGCTATTGCACTCAGGAAGTTCCATGACTCTACTTAAAAAAGTATCTTTATACCATCTGAAATCAGTCAGAGTCTTGCATCTTAGATTTTGTAAAAGAGTACGAATAGTTTCATTATTATCCGCAAATCGACCCGTGAAATGTTCTATAATAGTGACAATGAGATTATACACTGAATTTTCATATTGAATATTATTTTCAATTTTTACTATACTAAGAATATTAGTTTTTGCTTCTATGGATAAATAGTTATCCCACCATCCTTTAAGCTGTCCAGTAAAACCGACAATGATCATATTAGCAACATTTTTATCTGTATTCCCATTTTGTTTACAGATAGTAGAATACATTAACATTCTATGAGCGACATCATAGATTTGCTTATCAGTATTTCCATCAATATTCCTTTCATAAATACTTTTACCATTGTAAGAATTATTATCAACAAACTCTCTTTCTTCATGAAGAGTGTCCATAGGAGAGGGACGTCTATAATAATATAAACGTTGAGTAGGTCTATCTGCCCACTTAAGTTTTTCAATTTGCTCATTAATTATAGACTTATAATCTGGATTTTTCTCTATTTCCAAGCTTAAAGTGCTTAATTTTAAATCTTTAAACTTTTCATCTAACATTTTTCCTAATTCTCCCATAGATTTTAATTTAAAATCAGTAATTTCAGGGGGTGGTTGAATACTTGGAGTGGCTACTTTAGTGACTTTAGATGTAGAGGAAATATCTTCTACTTTTGTAATTTTAATATCATTTATAGCTTCTAGGATCATATCAAGTCTGCTAAGCAAGATTTTAACTTGTTCTCCTATGATATTAATACATAGGTTAGTATAATTATTTTGTCTTATCAAATCATTTATATGTTCTAAAGTTACAGTTAAAGTATCTATTTCCAGTAATTTAGCAAAAGCAAGAATATTAGTCTTACCGATATAACAAGCTTGTTGTGGAGGATACACACTTGTAACAATACTTCCGTCTGAAAGATGGTAATTTAAATATGCGTTTATGCATTGAAGTTTGGTAATAAATCATGTATAGATTACTGTAACTGAAAATAATACTTGTAATTTAAATATAGTTAAAATTTAAATTTTAAAATCAATAGATCTGTGTAACAATATTGCAAAATGACTTCCTTTAGATTGCAACTTTCTATTTTTATGTGTTCTATTTCTCTAACTCTTGTAACGAAGTTTTGAATGGATTATACTTTCTGAGATTAAATAGATATTAGAAACCGTTCGTAAAGTTTCAAAAATATTTTGAAAGATTGAGAAATATTTTCAAAAGAATTTGATATCAATGGAAAAGTAAAGAAATTAAGTGCAATTCTGCAAAATAATCCAAGAGGTTATTATTTAATGGACGAAATATTAAAAATGTCTCCTAACTTTTTTTAAAAAGTTAAAATGCCCTTTTTTCGGGTCTTACCAAAATGCCTCCTATGTTTAAAAAAAGCTTTCAAAAATACACTCGGCCCTTATTCGGGTCAAAATTGCCTACGTGGCAGTACAAAATTGCACTTTGCACCGCAAAATAAATTACACTTTGCACCCTAAAATATTTTGGGGTGCAAAATACAATTTATCCTGGGGTACAAAGTGTAATTTTATACCGCCACTTAGGCAATTTTATCCCGAATAAAGGTCGAGGGCATTTTTAGTAGATATTTTAAAAGATATGGGACATAAAAACAAGGACCGAAAAAAGGACATATTAACTTTTTAAAAAAAGTTAAGGGACAAATATAGTTACTCGTCCTTAGTTAATTAGTAATTACTCTATTGATAACATAGGATACTCTAAAATACTAGAAAAAGAAAAAGTATGACTTTTGCAGAATATTCTTTCTACTTTTAATTCTATTACTGTAAATTTGACTTTGTAGGTATAAAAAATCATATATACCCTTCACAAATTACATTACACACCAAATATGTATGCAAATATTATATTTAACTGAATGAGGTGCATACTATCATTCAAATAATTAACCTCATGCGTTAAATAATATGAATTGAACAAAAAAAGTAATATAAATTAGAATAAGACTTAATTGATGATATAACATTTCTTCATAATCTATTAATCCTAAAAAAGGCTAATTACTTATACGTAAAAACACAAAAGTACAACTTTATTAGATGAAAAATGTGAATTATGAAGAGGAATTCGGGAGAAGATTGAGATTTGTGGAGTGAACTGTGTGTATTTATAGAGGGGGAAACGTAACATGCTGGAGATGAGAGGCGATGAATAATGAAAACTGTATTTTTAGCCCTTAAAACTGGAATAATCGGCTTCTACCAAAAGAAACACTATTAATGAACGAATTTCTCCTATTGAACCTCGTTCCACCATCTGAAGATCTCATTTTTCTCCATTGTTGCACCTTTGAAAGAAAACTCAATAAATTATCTCGTATTTTCTATGAAAACATTCGAATTATATTCGTTCTATCAGATCCGCAGAATTCGAAAGTTAAGAGGTATTTTCTTTACTATTGATTGCACCAAAACTTGGATAAACATTGTCGTAATTAATGTTCATTAATGAGGAAATTTCTGAAAAAATAGGTTTGTGATTGTTGATGTAGATGTTGGATGTATGATATAGTGCACAGTGGAGGTTATCTCAACCAAAAAGAAATATCAACAACTTTTCTTTGAAATCTCGATTGTGGAGGTTGTACTTGTATATGTTGCAGGTAACAATAGAACAAATGACGTGGCACATAAATTGTTGGGGATAAAATGATACGACGATTCACCTCGTTGTTGGTGAGGCATGTAAATATTTTGACAACAAGTATTCGAATTGTGCCACCAAGCCCAAAAGTGTTAGGCTTGGTCTTTGCACTAGCGGTTTCACTTCATGGGGAAGCTTTAGCAATTCCTATTCGTGTTGGCCAGTTTTCGTGCTACCTCATGATATGTGGATGAAGCAAGAATATAGATTTTTGTCTTGTTGATCCCCAGACCAATGAGCCCTTGAAAGAACCTTGTTGTGATGCTACTACCCATAATTGATGAACCTCGTTTGTTGTGGCATAATGTAGCTCAAACTTATGATTTATTTTGAAAGAAAAATTTTGTAATGCGAGTGCATTTGATGTGGACGATATGTGATTTCCAACTTTTAGAATGCTACCTAAGTGGAGTACACACAGTAAGATATCTGTGTCGTTTTGTATGGAGAATACGAAGGCTTTTCTCATTGGATAAGGCTGCAACACGTGTTGGTTCGATTTTCATCTACGATTTCTGGCTCATAATCATCCGTTTCGTTCAAACACTACTTATTTCAAAAAAGATCAAGATGAATTTGATGCACCATTTCTTTACAGATTGGGTCCAAGAAATAAAAGATCAAGTTAGGTATCTACCTTATATAGAAATCAGGTATGGTGAACATGTAGTTCACGATTTGGGGGCCACACTTAACTGGTGTCGACGGTTTTGGGAACATCCCTATTAGGAGTTAAATCTTATCCGTCACAATCAAGACATAATGCACTGTGCAAAGAAGTTTTTCGACAACATACAAAATACAGTGATGGACGACCCAAAGAAAATGAAAGATAACTTGAATTCGAGGAGGGATTTGCGAGATTGGACAACCAGAAATGACTTATTTCCAATAGCTACACGTAATGGTCAGCAATAAAAGATATAAATCAAAACGTAAAGATCAAAATCTGAAGGTGCGCAAATGGGTAGGTGGAATAAAGGTTATGGATGGATATGCGTCGAACACAAAACGTTGTGCCCAAATTCCCTAACTTCGACTTGCAAGACTGAAGAGGTATGAATACTACGTGTTTATGCAGCGGTTGCTACTTTTCCCATTTTATGACTTCTTAGACGACCCTATTTTGAAGCCAGTTACGCAAGTAATTATATTATTTAGATCGTTGTGCGACATGATTAAGCAAACACGCAATAGAACAATTAAAGGAATCAATTGTGAATACCCGGGGCAAGCTCAAGCAAATATTCCCTCCCTAATTATTTGATTCTATGGAAGATTTGGTTGTACACCTTCTCTGGAAAGTTAAGGTCGGCCGATCCAATACAGGTGAATGTATCCATTTTAGAGGTAATCTATGTCTTCTGTCTTAGATAGAAAAATTAAACATGTGTTTATTTGATTTGTAATCCATTTCATTTTTAGGTATACAGGCGCATGCAAGATTTTAAAAAAATAGTAAAGAATATAACGCATGTAGAAGGATCTAGTGCCAAGAAGTATCTAAGTTTCAAAGTCGCGAACTACTTACAACACTATTTTGAGAAATCCCTTGAGACAAAAGCCAAACGCCTAAAAAGGAATGAGGTTGATTTGAGTGATAAGTTTCGTGAAGAACTATCAATCTACCACGTGAAGGGGGAAGTGACTAGTTGTGCACCAGGGGTAGAAACATTAAACATGGTAGACTATAGCATTGTTGAGTTATACATCGTTCTCAATTGCCCAGAAGTTAAGCCATGGTAGAGGTCAGTACCTTGTTAACTTAGTCTAAATGTTTAGATTAAAATAGTGACCTTCCTTGATAATTTGACAAGCAAATGTACGTTGACCTTTTGGAGCAACAAATACAAGTCGTCAAGTATGGTATGTTAATGTATAATGGAAAGCCATGCTCATCACCTAGAGGTCCCCGATGCACAGCCAGCCCTGCCTCACCATACCACAATCTGTCCGCCCCTAGCTGTGGTGAAATCCGTAGTAGAATATGTCCACATCCCGAGGGATTTGTATGCTAACCTAATAAACATCATCTCCAGCCGAGCCGAAAGAGCCGCTTGAAAGGGAGAGGAATGCTATACTTGGGCCAGCTCTCGCCCACCCTCTTAGAGTACTGCATAGAGGGGCTCTAACCTTCGTTAAGCCCCTAGAAATTGTCCTCATTGCCAACAGCCCGAGCATCCCTGCGGCCCTCAAATTCCACCAAGGACAGCCACCCGAGGGTGCCAACCCCTAATCACGTCCCTCGAATAAAATCCTACGATGAAAAGGCGCCAAAACACAGAGAGTGAGAGACAACATGGATCACGGCCACGCCATGCAGGCATTTCTAAGGGGTCTCTACAACGGATCATAAAAGAAATGGTAAATGAGTTGTGTCAGCTCCGACGCAACCTGAACCCGAGTAAAAAAGTCACCTTTAAAGGCTCCTCCTTTGCACCCCATGTGGCACAAGATCATATTCTCCTGGTAATGAAACCGTGGGATTACCCACCTATGCAGGCGACAAGGAAGATCGAGACCCTCATGAGTATATCAGCTAGTACATGGCGTATATGGACTTGGTGTCCACCCTCGACTATGCCCTGGGCCAAACCTTCCTGCACCACCCTTATAGGTCGGCCACATGGCTGGTTTTCTCGATTTCCCACAAGATCTATCTACACTTTTGAACAACTCACCCAGTTGTTTGCAAGGTAGTTCACATGCAATTGTCGCTTTTATGAAACTGCCGATTACTGTTCAACATCAAGCAAACAAAAGACGATTCTCTTTGAGATCTCATGAGAAGATTGTCGACCGGGTCCTATACGTTCTTTACATTGACCCACAAATGCTATCGGATATACTAGTGAACAGTCTTCGGACAAATGACATCTCTATCTACTTTATGAGGACTTATGTCAAAGACGTCGAGGATCTGATGCAGACAATAGAGTCCTTCATGCATATGGAGGAAACTCGCAAAGCGATGGAAGGATCTGGACTTTCAGGAGGAAAAGATAAAGATAAGAAGGATGATAAAGGGGCGGGCAAGAAAGAGGACAAGGTAAAGAGGCATATTGAGCTAACGCAGCTTCATCCCATGATAACCACCCCAACGAGGTGCTAAACATCATCGGAGGAGGGAGAGAGCACCGCTGGGCTTCGAGACCCTCTCATCCACGATGCAGCTAAAAGTAAAAATTTTGACCCTTTCAGGTATCGAAGAAGTTATGGGCGATCAGGCCCAAGCCCGAGGGTTCCGCATGAATGCTATACCCGTGGACCATTGAGAGGTAACTCTCGAATGTGTAACCAAAAGGTCTCGCATGGAGGAGGCTAGAGTCTAGCCAGTCGATGAACTTAAGATGATCAAACTTACCAAGAGCGACAAAGGAAAGGTTGAAGATCGGCACCATCAATGAAGAGAACATAGAGAAAGCAATCACTAACACTCTAAAGGAGTTCCAACACCTCTTTGCATGGGAGAGCGGCCCTTTTTGCTGGATCCGCTAGGAGATATGCCAACACAAGCTAAACGTTTACCCCACCACAAAACCCGTGCAATAGAAAAATTGGTCCATGGGACATGCAAGAAACAAGATAATCTGTTTTGAGGTTCAATGACTCCTCGATCTGCACTAGATCAGGAAAGTCCAATACCCTGAATGGCTTGCCAATGTCTTCCACGGACGAAAAACTGACGAAAGATGGTGCATGTGTGTGGATTTCACCGATTTTTACGACGCATGTCTCTAGGACTGTTACAACCTGCCAAGTATTGACGAGCTCGTTCCACCGCCTTGTTTGCCTTGCTCTCAACCATGGATAGAGATTAGGAATATAATCAGATTCTTATGGCCACGCAATATCAAGAAAAGACGAGCTTCATTACAGACGTTGAAACGTTTTGCTACCAAGTTATGCCATTCGGGATAAAAAACTTAGGCCCCACATGTTAGGATTATAAATCCTGAAGAATCAAGACGGTGCACTAAAATTCAAGACTGGAGTTATAAAAACATTGAGAACGAAGAGCAGATTAGAGGTGCAACCAGGGAGTGGCGCTACAGTGATCGCGCATCTAGGGTGCTATCGGAGTCTGATTGCGCCCGAGTGGCACTACGTATAGAATTCATCCAGAAAGTGGTGCTACAGAAGCCACGTTGCGGTATTGATTGCGCGCCTGATGTGTATTGGCACATCGCGCGCCTAGATCATGCGCCAGATTTTTGGCCTATCTTGATTCTGATGCCCTAGCACTTATAAATATGTAATTCGGACTTCTTTGTAGAGTGCGACAAATATAGGGAAAGATAATAATAAGAGAAGAAAACACTTATGAGGCTGAACGATATTGTGAGATATTGTTCTTAATCTGTGAGGCACAATTGGATCTTATTTGTAATCGTAATTCACTCATTATCACCATAGTGTAAATTCTGGCTTGGATCACCCCTAGAGGTAGATATAGTCGACCTGCGTAAATAAATTGTGTTTTGCATGCTTATTGTTATTTATCGCTTTCGATTGTGCGTGTTTCTTTCTTCTTGTTGTGGTTTTCTGTATTTTTTCACTACGCAACAAGTGGTACCAGATCATTGGTTTTTTAGAAATGGTACTAGTCTGCGGGAGTTGTATGATGCACGAAGTTAAAATGAAATTCAAGAAGTTTCATTAGTCAGATTATAAATTCTGGCGGATACAGGGCGAAGATTTACTATATGGTAATGATTTGTGTAGACTATTGAAAGATAAAACGACGGTGATGTCCGATGCAGACTAGAAAGTTCTTTATAGGAAGGCAATGAGCGTGGTTCGGTTGACTCTGGAAAAAAACATGTCGTTTCTCACCACGAAGGAGACTACCACCAAGAGGATATTGACGGTTATTGCAAACATGTACTTCAACTGTAAGATGATGGAGAACACGGTGCTGTCAGATCATCTTAATGAGTTTAACTTGATTGTGTCAAGGTTGAACTATGTCAAAATTGATTTTAGCGACGAAGTCAAAGCCTTGATTTAATTGTCCTCTTTGCCAGAGAATTGGAGCAGAACGGTCACGGCCGTTAGTGCGTCAATCGCGAAGGCAAGGTTGAAGTATAAGAAAGTGAGAGACATGATTGTCAGGGAGGAAATTCGTAGGAAGGAGTCGGCTAATTCTTTGTGGAATTCTTCATGATCGGTTATGAGTACGGAGGCTAGAGGTAGATCAAAGCAACGTGGCTCAAATTTTAATTGGGGTAGATCAAAATTGAGGAAGTTGAAGAAGCAGAGGAGTTCCAACGAGTGTTGGAATTTGGAAAGAAGGGTTATTACAATGCTAATTATCAAGCACCGAAGAAGGATGTAGACTTACCAAACGCAATAACTGAAGAGAATAGTGATGCACTAATTCTAACCGTTTATAGTCAATAGAGTCTCGAGTTTTAGATTCTTGAGCATCATTTCATGCTTGCCCTGACAACAGTTTAATGGAGAATTATTTTGCTGGAAATTTCAGAAGGGGTCTACCTAGGCATTAATTTCCCATTGGATGTTGTGGGGAAGGGAGATATTCGTATTAAATATGATAATGGAAGAATTTTGGTGATGCGTGCCGTGACACACATTCCTGGCCTTAAGAGAAATATGATCTTTGTAGGGCAGTTGGATGGTGATGGTTATGATCGTAATTTTGGTTCACGTGCTTATAGAATATTCAAAGGAGCCATGGTGGTGGCTTGGGGTTTGAGAAGGGCACATTGTATATGACTGAGATCAAACAGAATAACATCGAAATTGTCAATGCATATTGTGATGTTAATTTGTGGCATTGTCGACTTGTCCACACCAGTGAGAAAGGGATAACGTATCCGTGTCGAAGAGTAAGCTGCCATGTCCAAAAACAATTCACATGGGTCTGTGTAAGGACTGTGTGTTCTGGAAACAGAAGAGAGTCAGTTTCTCAAGAAGTGGTAGAACAGTGAAGAAGTAGAATTTAGAGCTGGTACATAGTGACTTACAGGGACCGGCACCAGTAACATTCATTGGTGTAGCATTGTATTACATGAGTTTCATTGATGACGCTAGGAGAAAGTTATGGGTGTATTTCTTGAAGTAGAAATCAGAAGCTCTTGATATATTCAAGAAGTGGAAAGCACAAGTGGAAACGGAGACTGGTCTGAATGTAAAATGTTTGAGGCCTGACAATGGTGGCGAGTATGAACTTGCAAAGTTCAAAAAATATTGTACAGAGACAACATTCACATGGAGAAGACGGTTAAGGGGACTCCTCAACAAAACGGGGTTGCAGAGCGTATGAACATAACACTAAATGAGAGTGCTAGATGCATGAGATTTTTGTCTTGTTGATCCCCATATCAATGAGCCCTAGAGAGAACCTTGTCGTGATGCTACGACCCATAATTGTTGACCTTCTTTCCTCGTGGCATAATGTAGCTCAAACTTATGGTTCATTTTGAAAGAAAAAATTTGTAATGCAAGTGCATTTGATGTGGACGATAAGTGATTTTTCAACTTATGGAATGCTATCTAAGTGGAGTACACACGGTAAGATATCTTACCCTTATTGTATGGCAAATACGAAGGATATTCGCCTTGAATAAGCCTGCAAAACGTGTTTGTTCAATTTTCATCGATGGTTTCTAGCCGGTAAACATCGTTTCGCTCAAACACTACTTATTTCAAAAAGGATCAAGATGAATTCAATGCACCATTTTTTCAAAGATCGGGTCCAGAATTTAAAGAGTAGGTTAGGCTTCTACCTTATAATGAATTCTGGTGTGGTGGACAAGTTAACCAAGGTTTGGGGTCGACGCACAACTGGTATCGACGGAATATGTTTTGGGAACATCCCGATTGGGAATCAAATGTTATCCGTCACAATTTGTACATAATTCATTGTGAAAAGAAGTTTTTCGATAACATAAAAAATTTAGTGATAGACGACCCAGAGAAAATGAAATATAACCTGAATTCGAGGAGGGATTTACGAGATTGTACAACCAGAAGTGACTTATTTCCAATAGTTGGACATAATGGTCAGTAATAAAAGGGAAAAAGGAAAGTACTGCTTATGTAAAAATCAAAAGTTGAAGGTGTGCAAATGGGCGCGTGGAATAAAGATTATGGATGGATTTGCGTCGAACATAAATAGTTATGTCCAAATTCCGCAGCTTCGACTAGAAGGGCTGAAGAGGCATGACTACTATGTATTTATGCAGCGGTTGCAACCTATCGCATTTCGTGACATCTTAGATGACCCATATTTGAGAGTCAATCACGTAGCTAATTATATTATTTAGATCGTTGTGCGGCAAAATTAAGCAAACACGCAATGGAACAATTAGAGGAATCAATTGTGAATACCCTGGGCAAGCTTGAGCAAATATTCCCTCCCTCGTTATTTGATTCAATGGAAATTTTGGCTTTACGCCTTCCCTGGAAAGCAAAGGTCGGCCGACTTGTCTAATACAGGTGAATGTTTTCATTTTAGAGCTAATATATGTGTGTTTTGCCTTTGATAGAGAAATTCAACATGTGTTTATTTGATTTGTAATCATTGTTTTTTGTGTATACAGGCGCATGCAAGATTTAAAAAAAAAAGTAGTAAAGAATAAGACGCAGTAAAAGGATCGATTGCCGAGGAGCATCTAAGTTTCAAAGTCACGAACTTCCTACAACACTATTTTGAGAAATCTTTTGAGACAAGAGTCAATCGTCTCAAAAGGAATGAGGTTGATTTGAATGAAAAGTTCTGTGAAGAACTCTCAATCTTCCACGTGAATGAGGAATCGATTGGTCGTGCACCATGGGGTAGATACCTTAACATGGTAGAGTGTAGCGTTGTTGAGTTATACATCCTTGTCAATTGTCCAGAAGTTGAGCCATGGTTGATGTAAGTACCTTATTAACTTAATTTAAAAGCTTTATTCTCCGTTTTCACCGATTAAAATTGTGACCTTCCTAGATTATATGACAAGAAAATGTGTGTTGGCCCTTCGAAGCAACAAATACAAATGCATCATAACCTGCACTTTGTTGAGTGCATAGAGGGAACTGTTACGTCTAAAAATTTGGATGTTGATCCACGCATCATTTCTTTGGTAAGCGTGCCAATATAGATTGTGAGAACACTTGATGGTTACAAGATAAATGGGTACAGGTTTTACACTACAAAGTATAATAATCATAAGAGGACAAATAATAGTGGTGTTTACATTAAGGTTGACGATGAAAGAGAATCCAAATTTTATGGCGACTAGGGCAACCAAACCATTATATATGGCGACTCAAGCATAACATGCGTTTTATTTTATGGACCCATGTCAATCTAAACAAACTAGAAGAGGGTGGTTGTTTGTGCAAACCACAAAATTCGGACATCTTGTAGACACAACCTCATTTAATAGGGATGCGGCTGAAAGCCAAGACACAACTCCTTATTCCAGATTGGAGGTTGACCTAACCTCGTATAATATTCTAAATTTGGTAGAAAATTGGAACCTATAACAGAAGAACCGATGACCTATAGAAGTAATGATGAAGAATATCTCGAAAAATAACTTAATGATGATCACACACATGAGCAAGATGATGATAGTGATTATGATTATTGTTAGCTTGTTCAACTATGTAATTGATTTTTATTGTTTAAATTAGTATTGTAACGGTTAATATTCAAAACAATGTTGGTTTTCTGAATGGTATGTGAACTTCTTAATTTCACTGCCCATGTTTCTACTATGTTATTCTTCATAATATGCGCGTTCTGTAGGGTTTTGTCGAAAACAAAGTGACGAAAGACGTTAAACACAAGTTTGAGGAGGAAAATACAATTATACAAAAGTTTGAAAACACCTAAAAATCTACATCTTTTTTTGCCATAATGTATAATTACATTAAATGTGCGCGTTCTGCAGAGTGTCGTAGAAAATAGAGCCACGAAAAATGTTAAAAAAAGTCTAGGAGGAAAATACAATTATACAAAAGTTTGAAAATACTTCCAAATCCAAAGTTTTTCGGCCATAATGTATATTACGTTATATGTGCGAGTTCTGTAGAGTTTCCTTAAAAACAGAGTTACGAAAGACGTTAAATAACAGTTTTGGGAGGAAAATAGAATTATACAAAAGTTTGAAAACACCTCAAAATCCGGATTTTTTTTTGCCATAATGTATATTATGTTTAATGTGACCGTTCCTCAAAATATCATTCAAAACAAAGTTATGAAAGACGTTAAAAAAACTTTCAAACATCCAAATTTAATAAAGCGCGTACACCTATACCATAAACTGTAAACCCTTAACCTTACAATTATTCTTCTAGTATAAATCAAAATAGTGCTATTTTTCTACAAAAGTTGCGAAACACCTCCAAGTCCAAGTATTTTATACCACAACCATTATTATGGTAAATAGGTGAGTTCCTCAATATTTCGTAAAAAACGAAAATACAGAAGATGTTAAACAAACAATATGGGAGGAAAATACAATTATACAAAAGTTTGAAAACACCTCCGAAATCAATTTTTGTATCACTGATACTTTCACAACATTATAGGTGACTTCCATAAAATTTTGTAATAAACGCAAATACGGAAGATGTTAAACAAATGGTTTGGGGACGGAATTACAAATATGCAAAAGTATTTTTGAATTTCGTGCAAATAGTTTCATTTACCATTTTTATTTATTTCATAATTGCGTATTATTTATTTATTTTTAATTTAAAAACAATGAGAGGCGATTTTTTCACCTTTTACGTATTATTATTATTTCCTTATTTTTAATTAGTTAGAGGTGCTAGAATCGCCTCTAACCACGTGGCAGTCCAATGAGTAAATAAAAATACTAAAAAATTATATAAATTATAAACGCATAAACAAATACAAAAAATTCCCTCTATTCTTAAACTAATACAACAAGTATCAATACAATAACAATAAAACTCAAAACATAAATAAAACTAATCTAACACATACATTAGAGAATATGGAGTATAAATTTAAACCTAATAACAATTACACGTCGTTCAACAAAAAGATACCGAATATTAATTAAAATTACACGCCACAATGCTTAATGATAAATTAATGGAGAGACTAATACGTACATGGACAGTCTCACTGTTGAGGATGCCACACATGTCCACG
The DNA here is from genome assembly GCA_948329865.1 of Linaria vulgaris. NCBI lineage: Eukaryota > Viridiplantae > Streptophyta > Magnoliopsida > Lamiales > Plantaginaceae > Linaria > Linaria vulgaris. The sequence goes on along the minus strand of OX415249.1, from coordinate 51,280,979 downwards.
TGGAAATATTCTTGTTTTCGGGGCAGATGATTGTCCGACTTTAGATTCCTCGAACATACGGGCAAATTGGGCAAGGATCGGTTGACAATTTATTTTTCACATGACCTTCATCATTGTTTTAAGGTTGGCAGTTTTCTTTCCTTGTTTAGCGATCATTACATCCTTCACGACATTTGTTTCAAGAAAAGGTGCAATCATCATGGTCTAGTTTTCATGTAACCTTTTACTTGCTCAAGTTTTTCGAACCTAGGCTCATTTCTTTTTTCAAAGCCGCCGAACTCTAGGTCGCCAAACTTGGAAAGACGAGGAACAAAGTTCTTCTTTGCCCCATTAACAGCACACAACCAAGCGGATATATTATGCCGTTTCCACCGGATCATATCTTTAGTATGCTCAAGTATAGACTCTCGCAAATAATTTAAATGTTCAATATACATTAAGAATGTACATAATTAGTCGATAATAATTGTATATACAAATGAACTTTGTGTTATTAATACTATTAAATGTCACTTTCATTAACATCTAACACACATTCACTACCCCACTTCACTACATCGTCGTCCACATTGGAGTGTTTTCATTCACACCTCGTGCATATTGACATCCTCGGAGTTTATCCCTCTCTCCTCCATTTGAAAATTATTTGATATCTTTTAAACCAAATAGATGAATATAAATAAACATAGTAATTAAGTTAAAACATTGGAACACTTACCTATTTCTTGTCTATACATCGCTGCGCTTTTACAACCACCTATCCATGTGACTTCTTTAGACTTTGCCTAGTTTATCTTTGAAGGTTTACTTCTCTCTTTAGTTTAGGTTTTCCACCAATATCAAATATGGTCCCTAAGTAGAGGACTTGGGAGTTTCTTAGTACTTACTTGGACTTGAGCTACTTAGAACCTCTTATGGTCTCTACATCAAATCAGAGAACGTATGTTCTTAATATAGTCGAGGATGCTGGTTTGACATGAGCCAAACTTCATGATACTCCTTGTCCTAAACGACTAGAACTTTTAATTGAGGGTCCTCCTCTTTTACATCCCGACAAGTATAGATATATGATTGGTGGGGCGCCTGGTGTATTAAAATATGACCAGGCCTGATGTTTGTTACATAGTGACCTGATTAAGTCAGCTCCAACAAGCTCAACCAAACAACATAGGGACACTGTAATAGATGTGATGGTTTACAAATTTTTTTAATGAGTGTGATGCATTACTTAAAAAACACAGCTTCATTGGGTTTTTTTTTACCCTTCTGGACTTCCTCTCAAATTGGAGTCTTACAGTGATGCAGATTGGGCTTCATGCCGTGATACTAGAAGATCCATTGTTGATTTCTGTATATTTCTTGGAGAGTCTCTTATCAGTTGGAACGCTAAGAAACAGACTACAACGTCAGGTTTTCCACTGAAGCAAAGTATATGAGTATGGGATATACCACCTCAATTTTGGAGAGTCAATGTTTAACTACAAGGGGTCTTTTATAATAGTCTGTTCGTTTATCTGTTATAACTTATAACAGACTTTCCCTCTCTCTTTCTTCTTTCACTTAGCTCGATCAGTTTCTGTCGGTTCAGTTGTAAAACCAACAATGTACAACTCATTTCATTTAATCTAATACAATTCTATTACAGTTTGTTTCTCTCTGTAATCTTATCAATAAGACTTTTATATTAATAAATATATGTTTGATACAAATTATAAGACAAAAAGTAAAATAAAAAATCGTAGGTAATCGATACAGTTACATTTATTTGTTTACTACAAGAACTAAAAGTTCAAACAATAAGCGAACCTATGTAAGCATATATGTTCTTTAATTAGACGCTCAAAAAATATCTTTCTTAGATTATTATTTTGATTTTCTCTTCTTTTAATTTCTTTTGAGATTCTTTCAATTGGCAAAAAAAGTCAACTCATTTTTCTCTCTCTAAAACACTCTCTCCTCTATCTACTTCGCGGATTTTGGAGCTATTTGAGCGGTCTCGGTAAATTGATCATAACTCTCTCTAGGAATTTTCAACTGACCTCCCGTTTGTTTCATTTGAAAAAGGACTCGTTGAACTTTCCAACCATACATGCCATGTCTTCTGGGTCCTTACCAATCAGACTAGTTTTTCGTATGAAGTTGGAATTCTTGCTGGATTGAATGCTGAAATCTGATCTCACGGATTTGGGGTAGGTTTTGCTTATCTTTGGTTTCAAATCTTGGCATTTTGCTTGGAAATAGGTTGATTATCGTCCTTTGTAAGAATGTGGAAGCTTGGTCACTTTTTTTAGATTCGCACTACAGTGTTTGTTAGCCCAAAAAAATATATAATCCCTTCTATCTCCCACGACCGATATCTCACAGAGTACAAATACCGCGCGAGATGTCAGGAACTTTAAATAGCTTCCCGAAACATCCCACACGATAATACCTTCTATCTCCCACGACCGATATCTCACAGAGTACAAATACCGCGCGAGATGTCAGGAACTTAAAATCGATTCCCGAAACATCCCACAGGTATAAGCTACTCTCGCACCTATCGTGTCATTTGGATATACGGTTCTAGGAGCCATCGGAGCCATCGGAGCAATATCCCTACCTCCCTTCACGGAGCCCTCGGAGCCATATTTCTCCCTCCTTTCAAGGAGCCATCAGAGCAATATCCCTACCTCCCTTCAAGGAGCCCTCAGAGCAATATTCCTACCTTATTTCAAGGAACCATCGTCTCTCCCACGTTATAAAGCTCTCGGAACACACGTACCATCCTTATCTTGATAGATGGATAAGAATCTCCTCAAGAAGCCACACCAGCTCCTTCAAAATATCTGACGAAGTCTCTAGAAGTCACGAAATCTGTTTGTCTTTATCAAAAGAAAGATGATACACGTACAAAATTGCCACCTGTAAAACTCTTACTTGTACCCAACGAAACCTCCTTATATAAAAGGAGAAGAAAACTAAGAAAAGAGACAACACAGTCTTCCAGGAATAAAACATAATAACAAAAAATCTCTTCAAACTCAGGCAAAAGAAATTGTTCCCGTCCCTAAAACACCTTCGAAATAATCATACAGTTAACAAAATGGCGCCGTCTGTGGGAATTGCCTTATAACTTTGCCTTCGAGAACGTTTGAAGAAGATCTCTTTGCAAAAAAGAAAGGAGTTATCATGAGTAATTCCCCTAGTTCTAGACCTTCAGGGAACCAACAAAACTCCCCAGAATCTACACCGAGAGAACACTCGGAAACACACTCGTCACCAATAACAGAAAAATTGAATTTCATAAATATCCCTCTATCGATGTTTGAACGCCTTGTGGAAGGAGCCACTCGGAGAGATAGGCCGGAAGAGGCTTACCCTCGAAACGAATTCCCTACACGAGACCATAGGGAACAGCCCTACTCGGAAGAATATGAGTCCCGTCCAAGATCCCGATTCCAGTCGGCCCCTCCCCGAAGGGATACCTACCCCTCAGTTAGAGAAAGGCGAACTCCTTTCGAGGATGCTAGGGGCAGGATACCCCGAGGCATAGATGGAACAGACGTCCCTTACCCCCGAGAATACCAGGTACCCGTCGTTTCCCCTTCGGGTGATCATTCTCTATGGAACATGGTCACCAACATAAGAAGGGAAATGAGGAACCTACAAAGGAATCTAGCCCCGGGTGAGAAAGTTGTGTACCACGGGTCCCCCTTCGTTCCTGAAATAGCCCGCGCTCTAGTTCCACCCGGGATGCGCCCCAGCAACCTCCCCCTATACATGGGAGAAAAAGACGGGAGAGATCCCCAAGATCACATCCATTAGTATATTGCTACCATGGATCTAGCTTCTGCGCCGGATTTTGTTGTGTGCTGAGTATTTCATACCACCCTGGTTGGTAGAGCTCAATCTTGGTTTTCCCAATTGATGCCTGTCACGATTTCCTGTTTTTACCAATTGGCATGCTTGTTCGTACGCCAGTTCGCTTGCAATCGGAGATACCTAAAATCCGCAAGTCACCTGTTCACAATAAAACAAGGTAAAGATGAGCCTCTTAGAGAATACATGAAACGCTTCTCGGATGAAGCCTTGGACGTACCAAATACTCATCCATCCATTATAGCGGATATCTTGGCTCAAGGTCTTAGGGCCGGGGATTTTTTTCGATACCTTATGGGTAATCAAGTTAAAGATATGAATGAACTTATGCACAAAGCAGAAACCTATATCATCATGGAGGAAGCAGAAAACTCCAAAATCCAGACAGAACGCCATGATCTAGAACATGAAAATGCAATCCCCGATAAAGCCAAGGAAGGGAAAACACCTCCGAAAAGGAGGGAAGATGGAGGGCCAGTAAAGCGATATCTCCAACCTGCGCCCCTACCTCCCCTAACTATCACCCCTGTGGAAGTACTCAATGTTATGAGAGGTAGTAATGATCTCCAATGGCCCCGTCCTGTCAGGTGACCCCATGACAAAAAAGATTCCGGCATATTTTGTAAGTACCATAAAGCGTGGGGGCACGATACCAACGCTTGCAATACCATGAAAACTGAAACACACCGACTCCTCAGGGCCAGATATTTGGGAAATTACTTGCAAGAAAATAATCAAGAAATCCCCAAATCCAACGTTTGGAAGAGAATTCGATCCGAAGGAATTACTGAAGAGAGAGGGTCTGATGCCCAGAACCGATAAGACACCCTTCGCCAAAGGTTGCCACCCCCACCAGAATCCTACGAAGATAATCCTCCCTCGGGCCGAACGATTAATATGATAGAGGGAGGAGAAATTTCGATATCCCAGTAGGGAAGAAGAAGAAATATTTAAAAGAGGCAAGATGAGTAGAACAAGGACCACCCGTGTGCTCTGTACAGGGAGCCCGGTTACCTACTATCGCATTTGGGCCAGAAGACTTGAAAGGTATCGTGTATCCTCACGAGGATCCTCTGGTCATAGAAGCCATGATATTGGGCATTGAGGTCCAGCGTATCTTAATTAACACGGGCAGTTCCGTTGATGTTCTCTTCTTCTCGACTTACGTAGCTATGGGATTAATGAAAGACCGCCTAGAAGCGGCTGAAGTACCACTTGTTGGATTCTCAGGTGATGCGTGTCGTACCCTAGGAACTATCATTTTACCTATGTCCTGGGGAGAGGGCGCCACGAGACGCACTGAATCGACCAAATTTTGGGTAGTAGAGGCTTCCTCTAGAACGTATAATGCGATATGTGGACGACCTTCAATACGAACTTTTGAAGCCATCCCCTCTACCCTACACCTGAAGGTCAAGTTCCCCACCCCCTTAGGCATCAGAGATGTCCGGGGTAGCCAAGTCAAAGCCCGAGAATGCCGCATGAATGCTATCCCATCTGAAAACGAAGAAGGGATACCCCTACCTACCAAAAAACAAAGAATAGAAGAAGAGTTGAAAGTACAGCCCGTAGAAGAGAGTGGAAGATGATTGAAATAGTGGAAGGAGCCTCTACTAAAACTATTAAGATAGGGACAGGCATGAGTTCGGAAGTGGAAGAGGGGGTGACCCATATACTTAAGGAGTTCAATAATCTTTTCGCATGGGAAGGTGGGCCTCCGGGAAGGATAAGTAATCAAGTATGTCAACACTTCCTCAACGTCAAAACCGGAGCCAAACCCATACAGCAAAAGAAAAGAAATATGGGACCGGACAGACATAAAATTATACGGTCCAAAATTCAGCGCATGCTCAACTTACATCAAATTCGGGAAGTGCATTACCCCGAGTGGTTAGCTAACGTGGTCCTTGTACCCAAAACAGGAGGAAGATGGCGTATGTGTGTTGATTTTACCAACTTGAACGAAGCTTGCCCCAAGGATTGTTATCCCCTACCAAGCATAGATCAACTGGTGGACTCTACAGCCGGATGCGCACTGCTATTCACGATGGACGGGGATCAAGGATACAACCAGATACCCATGGTCGCCATAGACCAAGACAAAACTAGCTTCATTACTGAGGCATGCACCTTTTGCTATCTGGTAATGCCATTTGGACTAAAGAACGCCGGTGCCACCTACCAGAGACTAGTGAACTTAATGTTCGCTGGCCTAATCGGGAAGTCGATGGAGGTATATGTGGATGATATGATTGTCAAAAGCCCTCGGGCTGAAGATCACCCGGAAGATCTCCGCAAGGCGTTAGCCATTATGGACCCATTCGGAATGAAAATCAACCCTGGAAGTGCTCCTTTAGAATAAAAGGGGGTAAATTCTTAGGATTTATGGTTACGAAAAAAGGAATAGAAATGAATCTAGAAAAAGCCCAGGCCCTCCTAGATATGCCTACTCCTAAAACGATCAAAGATGTCCAAAAGCTCACAGGAAGAATGGTATCTCTAAGCAGATTCATCTCCAAGTCAGCTGACAAAGGACTACCTTTATTAAGAATCCAAAGAAATATTAAATATTTCAAATGGACTGAACGATGCGAGGGAGCCCTAGGGGAGTTAAAAGATTACCTAACTCGCCCTCCGTTGTTAATGAAACCCATCCCCCAAGAAGATTTGTTTGTATACCTAGCCATCGGGGAAGAAGTCGTAAGTGCGGTGCTAGTCAAGGAACATAATAGGGAACATTACCCGATATATTATGTTAGCAAAACATTGCAAGGGGCAGAAGCTCGATACACTCAAACCGAAAAGTTGGTACTGACCCTCGTCACTACCACACAGAAGTTATGTCCTTACTTCCTTTGCCACCCCATAACAGTGTTAACGAAGTATCCGTTACGAACCATCCTCAACAAGCCTGAGACCTCGGGCCGACTCATTAAATGGTCCATCGAACTCACCGAATACGATATCACTTACGCCCCCCGTCCCGCCATTAAAGCCCAGGTCTTGGCGGACTTATTGGTAGAAATGGCAGGAATAGAGCTTACTCAAAATCCCCCAGTGTGGCACATATTTGTGGATGGATCTGCCACGGCTACTCATGGTGGAGCAGGAATAGTCCTATCTAACACAGAAGTAGAGGACGAAACTCTATACTTCGTTGTTAGACTTGACTACCCGCTATCCAACAATGAAGCCGAATATGAGGCCCTATTGATAGGACTAAGACTAGCCCGAGATGCAGAGATTAAAAGAATAGTGATGCATAGTGACTCCCAACTCATCGTGCAACAAACAAAAGGCGCCTATGAGGCTCGAGAGGAAAGAATGCAAGAATATGTACAGGTCGTACAATGCAGAAGCGCGTGGTTTGAAAGCTACGAGATAGTACAAATCCCTCGCTCCGATAACCAGGAAGCCGGTGCCTTATCAAAAATAGCCTCCCAAACCGCTACCATCCATACCCGCCGTATTACGCTTCTCTAGACAACAACTTCAGAAAAGACGGAAGCTGGGGAGGTGAATGCGACACAATAGCCCTCGGGGGCCGAGTGGATGGAGCCTATCCTGGCTTACCTCAGGCATCCCGAGGAGTATACGGCCATACTAATAAAACGGAACGACAGCTAATGGCACGAAGAATAGCCCGATACTTTCTCCATGATGGAGTATTGTTTCGACGATCTTACTCCTACCCCCATGCCAGATGCTTAGGTCACGCGGAAGCGGAGCAAGTTATTAGGGAAGCGCATGAGGGGATCGGTGGTAGCCACATGGGGGGAGAAAGTATGACGGGACGTATACTTCGCCAAGGCTACTATTGGTCCACGATGGAAAAAGATTACGAAGAACATTCCAAACGTTGCAGGACGTGTCAAATCTTCGCTCGCCAGGTGCGTCAACCCGCAATACCATGGGTGCACGACCCTACTCCATGCCCATTCGCCAAATGGGGAATTGACATTGTCGGGCCCTTAATCCCCAATGTGGGCCAAAAGAAGTTTTTGTTAGTAGTTGTGGACTATTTCACCAAGTGGGTGGAGGCGGAACCCCTAGCCAAGATTACCGCGGGTGTGGTCATTAAGTTCATATGGAGATACATTATATGCCGTTTCGGCATCCCCCGGCACTTAGTTAGTGAAAATGGCCTTCAATTTACGAGCCAAGAGCTAGAAAAATGGTGCAGCCATTGGGAGATAAAACACCGTTTTACCTCCGTGGGATATCCCCAGGCTAACAGCCTAGTCGAAATAACCAACCAAACTCTGCTAAAAATCTAAAACCAAGGTTGGGTTGGCACAAGGCCCGATGGGTAGAGGAGATCCCTAAAATTCTATGGGCTTATCGGACTACTCAAAGGACCACCACGGAAGAAACCCCCTATAGCCTAACCTATGGAAGTGAAGCGGTTATACCCCCGTAGGTAGTGGTGGAGAGCTGGCGAGTCCGAGAATATGAAGAGGTAAGCAACAGTTCCAATCTAGCCCTAGCTCTAGATCTTCTGGAAGAAAAAAGAACCTGCGCCGCTGTTCGCATGGAACAATACAAAACGCGTATGGCACGGCACTATAACGCCCGAGTCCGACCTCGACTCTTCCAAGTCGGAGACCTCGTACTAAAAAGAGCAGAAGCCTCCAAAGTTGTAGGAAAGCTTCAGCCTAAATGGGAAGGGCCCTTTAAAATTGCTAAAATTGTTGGAGGTGCTACATACCTCCTGGAAAATCACGAAGGGTAAGTACTCCATAACTCCTGGAACGCGTATGACTTGATAAAGTACTACGCTTAATATTATGCTCGCCTGGTGTGAAACCAGCCTCCCTTTCTACATAAATAAAGATGTGCATGAATAAGACAATGTTTACAAGAGAGGGCTCTAGTTTTATTATTTAAACAAAGATAACTTTGCCAAATACAAGGACAGTCTCCCAAGGACTATCGGCAAACCTATCCTATTGAGCCTTTCGTTACAAACAAAAAAAAAGCACAACGAACATAAATTAAACATGCCCATTACCAACATGCTTATGTAACTATTTCTACATTGCCAAGAACACCCCAAAACACACCAGAACACTTAAGGGTCCTCCCGTGGCCGCTTTCCTTCTCTAATCAATCGACGACGTTGTTCCTCTGAAAGATCCATAGGTTCTGCTAGATCCACAGAAGGAACGGGTAAATCTTCCGACATTGGCACTGCTTCAGAAACCATTGCCATTGAAGTAGTAGGAGATTCAGGCACTATGTTCAGACGTGGGATCACTAGAGTGGCCGAAAATCCCGGCAAGGATCTCACAGCCTCCTCGCATAGCTTATATCCAATGAGCACCATGTCCCGAAACTGCTCTCGGAGTGCATCCCTAGGGGCAAGAGCATTTGATATATCCATAAGTGCTTGGGTTTGAGCCAACATTAGTGCTACCTCCTGCTTTCGCATCATTTCCAGCAGTTTCCGAGCAGCAGCATCCTTCTTTTCCAAAACCAAGGACAATCGCTCCTCTAAGATACGCAGTTGTCCTCGAAGATCCTCCACCCTTTCTTCTAAATACATCACTCGTGCTCGCTCCAATGACAAGCGCCTTTCTATATCCCAGGACTTCTCTGTAAAATCTTTAACCACCCCACGATGGCTTTCCTGCACCACCTCCATATCTCCTCGAAGCTGTTCTACTTTATGCCTGGTAAGCAAAAGTTCCCTTTCAAGGTCATCCCGATGGCGATAAATCAGCTCTGCCACGGAAGCTATTTGGTCCCTCTAAGAGCCCACAGCGTTGATCACCATAAAAAGCTGAAATAATCCATAATCTAAGTCATCAGCGAAACAAAAAGTCGTACCCAAAAAAAAAATTATATTAAAGAGGGGGAATAAAAAAAGCACAAAAAGAAGAGCATTACGGAAAAAGAAATTGGTATGGAGAGGACAAAGAGAGAGCTCTCGTACCGCTGATCCCTCTTGTAAACCAGCAGGAAAAGAGCATCGGATAACTCCAACATGCCGCATATATCATAACTACCCTTGAACAGCGAAAACTCCCCCAAAATCTCTGATTCACGAGTAACCACTTCCACGAAAGGAACCACATATCCTAATCCCCAACGAACGGGCACTCCCCAGGCGCAAGTTGCCAGCCCACGGGGCTTTAGATAAAAGAAACGACTCTTCCAATCATCTCGGGGGGTGACCCGTCTAGTGATTGTCGTAAAAGAACGACGTTGATCACGGTACACCAAGCTAAAGAAGGGTAAATCTCCAGGACAAGGACGTAATAGAAAAACACTCCCCACCCGATAAGGAGTTAGAGGCAAATCCAAAAACCCACAACAAAGAACATACCCTACAAGATAACGATAGGAGTTAGGTGTAAGTTGGCTGGGACAAATTTGCCAATAACGAAAAAAGCGCGCGTAAGAACGGATGAAAGAACAAACGCAGTACACAGCGTATTTGATCCAAATAAACCGTCATGTATCCAACGGGAGTGTCATACGCCCGTTGGTCAGCCCTAGGTAGCACTACGTCATATCCGCCTAAGTCCAAGTTGTACTCCACAAACAGTGCTTCCACCGAGTCTGCAGACTCCTTGCTTTCTACAGATCCAATACGACCCCCCTATCAATATCCGAGGATTCACTGTGATCGTATGAAAAACCGATAGCCGATCTATCGGGAGATAAGCATCCCTGCCATGAACACGTCCCTTATGTTATGCGACAACAACATGTCTGCTCGAAGTTGCACCGAGGGAGGAACTGTCGAACCTCTCAGGGTGGAAGGGGAATATCCCCCCTCCCACGACGAGGACCAGGCATAGAAGTCTCACTCGGTACGCGTCGCACCATATGCACGGAAGGGGACCTACGAGAAGGGGCAAGACCCCCTTGAGAACGTGTAGAACGGGGAACTGTCATGGCAGGCTTATCTAAGTTTGTTAAACTTTTTAGGAAATTCTCTCCAAAGAACAAGGCACTTGAAGACAAAGATTACCTTTTTTAAAAAACAAATGTTCTTTAGGAATGAGAAAACTCCAGGATCCTGATGAGAATGACAGTTCAGGAGAAAGCTATTTATAGCAATTATAAAGAGCCCACCACCAACAGCAGGACCACCCGGATTCTGCGGTTCTCACAACCAATAAAAGAAGAGCCACAAAACTCCACGTGTCACCATCTCTCAAAGTCAACCGGAGACATACTCCTACCTACCCTATGCAAATGGGAGAAAAAAGCACGCGGTTGCTATCATTAGAGGCGTCCGGATAAAATCAAAAAACATTTAGAGGAACACTGATTCCTAGGTATGACGCAGCACAACTACTCTATTTATAACAAGTCAATCTCAGCAAAACATAAAAGAGACAAAACACGAAAAAGACAAAAATAAAAACCCATGCAAAAAACAAATCCCTTAAAAATTGTGCATTCCATTTAAATTAAATAAATTACGAAGACAAGTTTCGTTAAAATAAAAACAAAATACAATTATGCTAAAAAATAAAAGGGCCTCTAAGACGGGGGGAGTGGGGGTAGAGCACTCGTGGAGGCAGGGGTTGGCACAGTTGCAGGAGGAAGAGTCGGGGCACTTGTTGAAGTGGGAGCACCAGAAGGACCAGCCTGTGCCCCCGTACCGGGAGGAGGACGAGCTGTAGGCAGCGGGACCACGGCAGTCAAGGGAACCCGAGTTGGGGCAGAAGAGGAAGGAGGAAACTGAGAGGTATTCTTCAAAAAAAGAGAATAGGCTTGTTCCAACGTTGGCTTCTGCATCTCCAAAATATTTATCTGGCGTGGATCAATATTGGGAGCTACCTTCCTACGCACTTGCCCGAAGCATTGTAGGAACCCCCACATTACATGTCCAACCAAGTATCTGTGATTCTTGCGGACATATTACTCCTTAAGTTGGGCAGTGGCATCCTCATGGGCTTGCTTAACAGCAGCAGTCAGCCTCTGTTGCATATCCTCGGGGGTGATGCCCCCCAAAACTGGAGCCTTCGATAACTCTTCAGTAAGAGTGTCCACCCGACCAAGTGCTTGGGACAAACTATGCTCTAGCTCTTTCTACTTTACTCCCCAGGCAACTTTTCTTCCTCAAGGTAGGTAACCCTTTCTTTCAACACCAATCCCGTGTCCTCCGTCTCCGATACGAATGATTGGAGCCGCTTGTTTTTTGCCCTTACTTCCTGAAGTTGCTTCGTAATCTTAGACAACGCCGCCTCTTACTTCTCCATCTTCTCTCGGAGACTCTTATTTCCTTCCTCTATCTTCTGAGACCTCTCTTCAGCCGCGTTCGCCAACTTTTGCAACTTCTCAACCTCAAGTAACATAAGAGGAAGCATTTTAGGCGCCTAGAAAGCAAAACAGAAGAATAAAGATCTCAACACTGGACCCTAAACGAATAAGATAAGTAAAAACTAAGTCTTACCAGCATAGCACACAATTCATGCAAGATGGACAAATTGCCACCCCTCCGATGGAAGAGAGTTGGCAGCCGATAGGTATCGGGTGACTATACCGAGGGCCACCTTAGCCTCTTCCAGGCTAGGCTCTCGTCCCGAGGCTGGAATACTCGAAGACGAAGGTCCCTCCAAAGGTACTCCCCCCCCCCCCCGATATGGGCACCTGAGTAACCACGGGACTGTCCGATTGAATGGCAGCAAACGAACTCGGAGCGGGATGATCCGCAAAAGAAGGAGCTGCGGCCATCAGCTCATCTAATAAGAGCATCAGATCATCGGAAGTTGAAGGAACATAAGGATCCGAGGGTAAAGATCCTCCTTCAAAATTAAAAAAATCATCACCCCCTGCGAATTAAAAATTTCCCAAGTAAGTAAGTCATTCCCTAAAAAGAAAAACAAAAAGGAAAGTAGTTAATCTTAAGAAACTTACCCAAATCTAGAGCATTCTCCTGAGATACTCCCCCGCTCTTAACAGGGAGGGCTTTTCTTTTATCTATCAAAGACAATTTTTTATATAAGTAAAGGATATAAAGTATCTCAATACCATTTAAACCAAGAAAATATATATACCTTTAGGAGGAGTTGCCAGTAATAAATCCACTGAATCCCCCGATATCTCCGAGGGTGAAGACACGTCGACAACACCTAAGGGGGGCAATGGCATCCCCCCTATCCCTATATCCTCTTCCGATCCTCCTAACAAGAAGGCCCCCACGAGGACAGCATCCGCGAAAGTTACATCCATGGTATCGGACGTTCCACTAGATGACCGGGACATAACTGTCGAAGTCGGTGGACGAGTCCTTGCTTGCTCCGTATTACCCTCCGCAGCCACGGAGACTTCACCCTCCCCTGACATCAGTACACCTTCCTGAGCCCCCGTCTCCTCATGAACACCAGAACCGCTGCCCCCTTCCACCATATATGGCCGTAAGGCATCCACTGTAAAGTAGCCCAAGTCAAACGAAAGTAATAAAAATGATTATAAGAATAAAGTAAAAAATATATATAAGAACTTACCAAAAGCGTTGAAATATTTCTCGATGACAGCCAGGGGAGTCTCGAGTCGATCTATCGGAGCAATATATTGCAAGCCCGCGGTCCGATAGAGGGCAGAAAAATTCCCCGACTCCACCAAAGACTTTCCAGCAAATACGGGGGAAAACACCAAAGTATCATCTAACACCCTCTCCGGAAACTTGGGCTCCCTCCAAGTGTAGGGCATGTCCCACTCCCTATTGGTCGGGCAGATGTAGAAAATTTTGTTCTTCCATGTACTGTGAGAACTAACGTTGCCCTCGGAGATACGGTCATCTTTGTTCCGATGACTGAAACAATAGAAATGAGCCCCCTCCCCCCGGAGACACCTTCAACTCAAAAATAGAAAAGAACCTATCCCTCGTACACTCTATTCCCCTCACTAAAAACCAAAAAACGAATAAGGCTAAAGCCGTGAAGGAATTGGGGGTGAGTTGACTAGGGCATACATTGTAGTACTTAAAAATCTCGCCATAAAACGGCGGGAAAAATGAACGTAATCCCGCCTTTACCTGAGAATAGTACACGATCAAATACTTCGCCGGAGGAGAATTACCCCTCTGATCTGCTGACGAAACCTCCACCGTCACATTCCAGCCTGAAGCGCCATATTCAAAGAACAAATTCCAAACCTCCTCCTGCGACGCGGTGCTAACGGTCGCTTCAACTTTATGGGTAGCTCGGGGAGCACCACCCTTGTCAGCATTTTTCTTCGATCTTTTCGCCTTCTTCGCACTGCCACTGCCACCAGCCCCCATGACCACCGCCGCACTTCTCTTTCGAGAAGTCAGAGAAACGACCCCCGTTACCGCTAGGAGATCAGTAGCAGCAGAGAAAGCAGCCGCTCCAGTACCAGCAGCAGAGACCAAATTGGCCGCAGATTGGGACGCCATTAGAGCTGAAGTGGAGAATTCTTAAGAGAAAACAAAGAGGTTTTTGCAGGAAGAGAGATTTTCGCCTAAAGTAAAAATTGCAAGTAAGAATAAAAAGTTAAGGAAATAAGGTATTTATAAACCCTTGGCCCAATAAAATATTAATTACCCATTAAACTCCTTTTCACACCCACGATTGGAAATCGTGTATAGTGGACTATAAACCGTCACGCTTCCTCATCTATGGAAAACGTAACGGTCCGAATACCTCGGCACTTACACCACTTCAGAACGTGGCATTTAATTATAATTAAATGTCGTGGCATTTAATTAAATGTCGTGCAATTAATTATAATTAAATGACCCAACATTAAATACCCCATAGATATGAAAGAGCTATCGGAATTATACCCCCGAGGAATCATTCCTCTGGCCTCTCTTAAAAAGAGAAGACCATCGGAATTGGGGTGGGGGGGGGGGGGGGGGGGGGGGGGGCTAATGTTAGCCCAAAAAATATATACATAAATCAAAATATATATAATACCTTCTATCTCCCACGACCGATATCTCACATAGTACAAATACCGCGCGAGATGTCAGGAACTTTAAATAGCTTCCCGAAACATCCCACAGGTATACGCTACTCTCGCACACGATAATACCTTCTATCTCCCACGACCGATATCTCACAGAGTACAAATACCACGCGAGATGTCAGGAACTTTAAATCGCTTCCCGAAACATCCCACAGGTATACGCTACTCTCGCACCTATCGTCTCATTTGGATATACGGTTCTAGGAGCCATCGGAGCAATATCCCTACCTCCCTTCAAGGAGCCTTCGGAGCCATATTTCCACCTTCTTTCAAGGAGCCATCAGAGCAATATCCCTACCTCCCTTCAAGGAGCCCTCGGAGCAATATTCCTACCTCCTTTCAAGGAACCCTCGTCTCTCCCACGTTATAAAGCTCTCGGAACACACGTACCATCCTTATCTCGATAGATGCATAAGAATCTCCTCAAGAAGTCACGCCAGCTCCTTCAAAATATCTGACGAAGTCTCTAGAAGCCACAACAGCTGTTTGTCTTTATCAAAAGAAAGATGATACGCGTACAAAATTGCCACCTGTAAAACTCTTACTTGTACCCAACGAAACCTCCTTCTATAAAAGGAGAAGATAACTAAGAAAAGAGAGGACACGGTCTTCCAGGAATAAAACATAATAACAAAAAATCTCTTCAAACTCAGGCAAAAGCAATTGTTCCCGTCCCTAAAACACCTTCGAAATAATCATACAGTTAATAGTGTTAGTTTCGCAAACCTCTTGGAATGGTCTTCGGATCTTCCTTGCCTTGGTTGGATTTTTACACTTTGTGTTGATCTTTGGATCATTTGGTTGCTTTCTACGGTTCTTAAGGTCTTGTTCTTGGTCTTCTTGGTCGTATTTGGTGTTTTTTGGCTTGATTCTTCAACAACACAACCTTGTTTTTGCTCTCACGAAGTTTGGAAAGTGGTTTTGGGACGTTTGGAGCTTCACGACCATAAGGCAGCCGCGGCACCACCCCTCTCCACCTCCTATCCGCCCTCCAACCTCCTTGGTAAGTTCTGGTCAAAGGTGTGGTGGTAGGGGTCAGATTTCAAGCATTCAAAACGCCCATTATTGTTCATTGAATTGTTGCCATTTTGGAAGGGACATAGTGTAAACGCATTGAATTGTTTGTCTTTCAAATGGATGATCTTGATGTTAAGATGGTTTCAAGTGGTAATATTGATGATGGTAATGATGGTCACACCGCCGTTGAACCACCCAAGGCCGTCGCGGAGCCGGTGGTTGCTTTCAATCGTGTTGCACGTGAATTAGAGGATAAGAATGTCATGCAACCGAAAAATCGTACCACAAACATCTCTAAGGTTCCATTGACAGCCCCCTCGTTGCATGGTAAGGATTTCTTCCCATCAATCTCATCTCGCATCATAACATTGTTCCGTTAGTTCTGCCGGTTAAAGAGCATGCAACCGTAACTAAACAAAATCCTTTGAATGCGGCTCCGGCAAACCCACGACCTTTTCAATTACGCCAATCTTTCAAAGGGGTCTCGTTTTCTCAAATGGCAAATCCTAAGAGAGTTACGATCTTAACCGATCCCTTGTTGATGATCCATTACTTGTTTCGAAAAAGTTCCATAATATCAAAGGCAAACCGATGATAGTCTTTGCAGAAAAAGAGATTAAAGAACTTGATGCAAGACTTAATTTGGTCCTTATTATCCAGTTTCTGATTGATAAACCAAGATATTTTTTCATGCACCGTATGATAGAAACATTTGGTCTTAAAGGAACATACAAGATTGGCCCAATTGGTCCGCGCCACGTAATGCTTAAACTCGATAAAGAAGAGGATTATACGAGGTTATGGATGAAGAACTCTGTTGATTTCCAAGGTGTTACGGCTAAGGTGTTTAAATGGACGCCTTCTTTCAGTCCGGAATCAGAACCACCAATTGCGCCTATTTGGATAGGTTTTTCGAGCCTGGATTTGAGATACTGCAAACGCAGTGTGCTTATGTCTTTGGCACAATATATTGGCCAACCGTTGTCGTTAGATGAAGGGGCTTCGCCCGGATTATCCTAGTATTTGAATTGAACTTATTAAAGCCAATTCAGGATGAAATCGAATGGGGTGTTGAAGTGGGCGATAAAATGACTCATGCTAGACAAAAAGTTGTCTATGAAAAATTCCCAAATTTTTGTCAAAAATGTCAACGTTTGGGCCACCCCATGGAAGATTGCGGCGCTGAGAAAAAAGCAGAAAAAAAAGATTGAACAAATTGCTAAAGTGCCTATTGAAAAAGAGAATTTGAAAGGTTCGAAAGAAGCTTGGGATTTGGTTCGTGGTAGGAAACAAGTGAATGCGAATGGCAGTGGCCTATCTTTTCCAGTTAAAATCATTAAACGAGGGAACAAAAATTATTTTGATGCTCTTTTTAATGATAAATTGAATGATCAGATTGCCTGTGTTGAGATGATTAATATTGTGTCTGATACCAACTCGAAGGGTACGACTTTAATTGATAAAGGAAAAGCTGTTTTGGTGTCTAATGATGTTGATGATTCGCATAATCTTGTTGGTAACTTGGATGGTGATAATTTGGCTACTAGTTCTCTTGTTGTGAATGTTTCTCATTATGTTGTTGACGTTGGAAAAAATGTGGTTAATGATGATATTATTTATTCGTCAAAGAATATTAAAGAAACATCTATGGCGTTGGTGTCTACCATTGTTGATACTTCTTTTGATCCAAATGCTCCGGAGAATGATATTTTGAAAGATACTTTTGATGATTCTGCACAACATTCTGATTCTAATATTCAGCAGAGATCTCGTGTTTTATATCTGAAAGTGCAAGTATTATGCCATGTTAGAAGGTCAATATTAGAGTAACATTGACTGGCAGAATCTGTTTTACAATCGTGTTTTGAATATCTTAATTATTGTTTTTGCCTTATTCACTCGACTAATCTAGTTCCACAGTTGTGATTGTCTTTGGTTTTTATTCAGGAAACAAACTTGTCATATGTTGATCACTCAAAGTTTCCATAAAGAGAAGTTTCCTTAATTAAATCTAACCTCTTAACATATAAGGAAAGATGTGTTCGAGTGTAACTAGGAAACATCCAAGTTGAGTTCTGATTTGAAGAAGGAGTCTTTCCTAAGTTAGTTCACTAACAAATGAACTATTATTCAAGAAGGACGGCGAGAACAATGAAGAGGAATTCGACAAGGAAACTGGAAGGATTACCAACCGTGTATAACACACCTTGAAGTCCAAGACAAGAACATATATATATATATATATAGGTGTGTAGTAAAATCAAGACAAATACGAGACAAGAGCTAATAAATCCAAGAGATTAATTCACGAGTTGTTGAGTGTTGTCTTGCTTTTGCAAAGTTTGTGAGTTGTTCAATTAGTTCTAAGTTTTACAACTGAGAGAATAATTATTGTCTGCTTTGTTGAGTTCGAGCAATTCAAGAGTGAGGAGCTTGAGAGTTGTAAGAAACATATTTTGATAAACCCTTGCGGTATTTTGCCTACGGCTCAGAAGTTAATATTAATATATTCACTTCTTAAATTTTGTGTTTGTTTATTTTCCACTGCATTATTATTTTGGACGTTGTTAAAGTAACATTGAGAAGTTAACAACCAACATGTATCAACCGATCCACAATTTCAATCCCCGCGTTTGTCTGGGATTAAATCTATTGATGCAGAGTCTTTTTCTTGTGATACGTCGGAATCACCCGAGATTGATCTTGGTAAATTATGGCAATCTATTAGTGGTGTCGTGGAGGAAAGTCATCACTCGGATGGTGACGATGAAAATGAGGCCTGCCCTCAACTTAGTCAGCCGAAGGAGGTTCAACTTAAATTTCCGATTAAATCATGTGATCATTACTTGGAAGTTCGAGTTGGCATGACTAGAAATACTTCCTTGCCAAAGAAATGTACAATAAAAAATGTTGAAAAATCGGCTCGCAATATGCGAAGCCGTGATGGTACGTCTCTCACCCCCCGTCGTTGATTATATTTTTATTTTATGTTGGAATGTTCGGGGTAATGCTAATGATAATGCTCGTGATATTGTGCAAATTTTGGTTTTAATTCATAAACCAAATATTTTGGTGCTTATTGAACATATGATAGGTTTGGAGAAAGATAAAGCTGAATATATGCGTCGTTTTTGTTATAACAAAGTGTTTGGTAATGTGAATGGCACTATTTGGGTTTTTGGTGATATTGATACAGGTATTGAGGTCATTGAGAATGACGGGCATGTTCTTCATTGTTCTATCACTTCCGTTACTTTACCGCAACCTATTATGTGTACTTTTGTTTATGCGGCGCAATCTCGTATCCTTAAACGCTCTCATTGGGATGGTTTGCAGCGTATTGATACTCAGAATCCTTGGATGGTTGCGGGTGATTTTGATACTATTCTTAAGCCTGAAGAAAAATAGTGTCGTGGCCGTTTGCTTTTGAGGGATATGGAGTATTTTAATGAATGTGTGGATGATTGTGGTCTTCAGGATGTGGGGTATGAGGGTAATCCTTTTACGTGGTAGGCTCATTATACGAGAATGCGAATTGACCGTGCTTTGATTAATTTTGTTTGGAGTGCCTATTTTGCTACTACAAGGGTGGTTCACCTGCCTCGTTTGCAATCTGATCATTGTCCTCTACTTATTTCTATTGAGAAGGAATCGAGAAGGAAACCGTCTTCTTTAAGATTCCTAAATATGTGGGTGAAGCATAATTCTTTTCTTGATATTGTAGCACATAGTTGGAATCAGACTACTCCATGTGTTGGTCTTTATGCTTTAGGTGCTAAACTGCTTTGGTTAAAGAAGGATCTTAAATCTTGGTACAAGAATATTTTTGGGAATATTTTTCAGAAGTTACTTGATAAGGAGGAATCTATCCGACTTGCTAAGATTGAGCATGATCAAAACTCTTCTCCGGCTTCTCGTACTATTTTTCACAAGTGCTTGGCCGAGTACACCCTTACTCTGAAAATGGAATCTGCCTTTTCGCGACAGCGGGCTACATGCAAATGGGCGGTTGAGGGTGAGAGAAATACTCGCCTTTTTCAGGCTATGGTGAAAAAGAAGCAATCTAGGTCCCATGTTTTCAAGATTGTGGAAAATGGTGCGCTCTTCGGCTGCGAGATACTTTGAGCATCCTTTGTCATCTCCTATTGAGGTACTTGCTTGTCATAATCTCAATTTTATTCCGCAGTTGGTTACGTCTGATGATAATAATTGGTTATGTCGAGAACCCTCATTGGAGGAGGTTAAAAAATTGTTTTTGAGCTTTCTCTTGATAGTGTGGCTGGTCCGGATGGTTTTAATGCATTATTTTATCAGCATTGTTGGGATATTATTTATCCAAATATTTTCTCGGTGGTGCTTAATTTCTTTAGAGGGACAGCTTTCCCTAGGATGTTTAACGCTACTAATATTGTTTTGATACCAAAAAAAACTGATCCTCGAGAATGGAAGGATTGCCAGCCTATTAGCTTGTGCAATGTCAGTTACAAAATCATTTTGAAGCTCCTTAATGATAGGCTTTATTCTGTTATGCCTAAAATTATTTCTTTGTCGCAAAGTGGGTTTGTTAAAAGCCGCATTATTGGTGATAATATTTTGCTTGCACAATAAATGGTTTCTAATCTGCGACAGAGCCGAGACAGGTTTAATACCTTGGTCAAATTGGACATGGAAAAAGCTTATGATAGGCTTGATTGGTCTTGTCTTTATCAGTGTTTGGCGAAGAATTGTGTGGAAAATTGTTTTTTCACTGTTCTTGTTAATGTAGAAACCAATGGCTTCTTCGAATCAAAGCACGGGCTGTGGCAGTGGGATCTAATTTCTCCCTCTCTTTTTATTATTTCCGCGGACATTCTCTCACGGGGACTTGACCGCCTCTATGATTAGAACCAGAGACTTTTTCTTCATACGGCTGGCGGCCACCACCATCTCATCTTGCCTATGCCGATGATTGCATTATTTTTGTTCGAGGTACGGTGGAAAGTATGGCTATTCTGATGGAGTTTCTCAACCTTTACGGAATGGTTTCTGGGCAACATCTTAATTCAGCCAAAAGTTGTCTCATCACCTCCAACTTTGTTCTCGATGGGCACAATCAGAATATCATTAATCTTACAGGATTCTCTCGAGGTAATTTTCCTCTTACTTATTTTGGTGCTCCGCTTATTCGTGGTCAAATCTTGTGCAGTTATTTTCAAATGTGGATTGATCAAATTAGATCTCTTATTAGCGGTTGGGAAATGAAATTCTTGAATTTTGGGGGTCGTCTTACTCTGATTAAAAGTGTGCTATGTGCTATCCCTATTTATCTGTGCCAAGTCTTAGAACCTCCGAAAGGGGTTATTGTGGATATTGAAATATTGTTTGCCAAATTTATTTGGGGTACGACTGTTGAAAGATGCAGGTTACATTGGCCCAGTTGGGCGCGAATCTGTCAACCCTATGATAATGGGGGTCTTAATGTTAAATCTTCGGCGGATATGATTACGACATTTGTAATGCATTTGTGGTGGAGATTTCGCTCGCAAGAATCTCTGTGTGCGAGATATTTGATGCGTCGTTATACCACAAGACCACGTGGTTTAGAGGTTGTTAGGTGGGAGATTCCAGGTTGGAAACGGATTCTAAAGGTTGCATCTATTACACAACCACATATATACTGGCACCTTAAAAATGGGGAGGCATTCTTTTGGTATAATTCCTGGCTAAAGGGAAATCTCCTGATTTCAAGGGTGGATGTTGAAGTTTGTTCTACCGAACGCGTCAGTGATTATTGGCTTGATACAGAGTGGAATCTACCTAAATTAGATCAGGTCCTTGATGAAAATGATATGCTTCGTGTACTTGCTCAGGAGGTATGGAAGTATTTCTTTGATATTTTTCGCATTAAACAACCTCTTTTTATATATTGGAAGCATATCATTATGTTTTGGATTAGGGTGAGAAGGAACACAATACCTGGACGTATTCATGTTATTATTCCTATTCTTGTATTGTAGTTTATTTGGACGTCAAGAAATGATACGAGGCATCGTGGGATTCTTATGGATGTCGCAAGGATTATTTTAAAAGTTATTTGCCATGTTCGTAATCTTTTTGCTCTTTCTCCTTGTGATGCGAAGTATTAGAAAGGAAATCAGGATGTGGTCATGGATTGGGTTATTCGCCTTTCTCACCTGATTGCAAAGCTACCTATCACGGTCTGTTGGCAGAGACTGGTTGAAGGTCGTCTCAAACTCAACACGAATGTTATTTCTAAAGGCAACCCAGGCATATCAGGCGGGGGAGGTGTTCTTAGGTACCATCTCAGCAATTGCCTTTGGTGTTTTCATATTGCTTTGGATCCTATGACCAATGTCGAGGCGGAGATTATTGCTATTCACCAAGGCCTCTCCTATTGTCGTGATTTGGTCTTTCATGATATTGATGTTGAAACGGATGCTTTAGCCACTATTCCTATTATTAACTCTCTGCAGGGTGGACCGTGGAACATCATTTACTATTTAGAGGACATTCGCAACTGCTTAGTTCAGTTGAGGAGGCGAGTTGATCATTCTTACCGGGAGGGAAATTATGCTGCGGATCAGCTTACAAATGAGGTGTGCATTCAACGCCTCAATGGGAGGAACACTTTGTAAGCCTCAAGCATTAAAGTGCGCAGCCTCATTGCTAAGGATGAGGGAGGTTGGACGTATCTTAGGATGCCAAAATCGCAGGAGTAATGGTAATATTTCTTTGTACTTTTACTGCACTTGTCTTTTCTTTTCGAGTGCGGTATTCTATATCATTAGTTACTCCTGATGATTCACTTTTTATCTTTGTTTATCTTTTTTACACGATTGATGTATATATGCTTTCCTTGGCCACCGTTCACACGTGTGCACACTTCTTCATTACATGCATCTTTTAGATCTCTGCACACCACTACTATTATGTATACTTATATATATATATATATATATATATATTATGCTTATGTTGTGCTTTTCGAGATACACCAGTCAATCCTTGAGATGGACCTCAATTTCTTTACAAGCCCTTGTTAGCATAGACTTTCTTTCACATATAGCCTTGTTTCAGCTGCATTTAATCATGTGGTTTCACGCTTTTGGATCGTTGCTCATTGCAACACTCGAATTCTTCCAATTATATCTGTTATATTGGCTCACTGACTTACACACATTCACAATTGGAAGAATTTGAAGATCTTTGAACACTACGGCTCTACTGTGATTTATTATACATGGTTACTTCGTCTGTCCTTTATTTCTTACCTCTCTCATTATATATACATACATATTTTTAGGGTAAGAAATTTCATGTCATTATTTCATCATGAATTCATGACGATTCACATTTTTTTTCTCGCTATGTTTGTGCCTTTCACGCATCCTATTCTTCTTGTAATCGTTGGCCAAACTTTACACATGTTGCACATTTTTTATGAAGGAAAGGTGCAGCTCTATGTACACTACGTGGTTACTTATCGGTCATCGTTGATGATTATCGATGATATTGTTCTTTCTAACCTGTACTTCAATGATATTTATTCTTTCTGGGAGATACACTATCAGCTTCTCATTTGGAATGAGATTATTAGTCTTTTCTCGGGGATGATTACGTGGTCGTGGAGTGGAAAGAAAGATTTGCCAATTGACTTTCCTACTAGTTACTTTCAGGACGAAGATATTGGGATGCTAATGCAAGCTCAATTTGTTGAACTCTATATTTATTTATATATCTTGCCCTTTGCTTTAAAACTATTATATGATTGTTTTCTTTTCAGTTTACTCGATGTCACTATGTATATTACTTTTTCCATGAGGTACCACATTTTGAGGTATGCTCTTGCTTGTATTTGTACTCGGATTAGTCATTTCAAAAGTTGCAACTCGGTCCCAGTGCGAGAGTTTGCGTCCATGTTGCACACTCCATCTTTGGGTGTGATCCATGGCTGCAATGCCCTCGTGGAACAGGCTTACAACCTAAACTTTACTCCCTCATGTGCTTGAGGGCATCTTTTTAAACCCCCATAGTTTTGGTTTGTTTTACAGGTCAGTTATGGTTGAGCACTACTTTCTGACCATGTTTGTACAATACTCATATTATATTTATAAAGCCTTTATTTCTCTGTCATTTCAAAAAAAAAAGCCTTTATTTCTCTCATTTTCAGATTCTTTCCTATCTTTTAAACCTCCATATTCAAATTCTGAATTCGCTACTAGAAATTAGATAATTAATGCTCCAATTAAACATAACACTATATATTTTATTGTTTCGAAATATTAAGTTGAAAAACATAGGGCTACTACATGTATTCATGAGTTTTGACAGTCATAGCTACAGATGCAATCTTGCAGTACAATTCCGACGTGAATTTCTTTACAGAATGGGTTTGGATTTTTATTTGAATGTTGGGTGGTGCACTTGTTCTCGCAACAACCCTCATCGCACCGCTCTGTACCACTGCATTCTTCAACTTCTGTCATGCACTAATTTTAGTCCGGCGTATGAAGACCAATGAATTTGGCAGCACCCACTTCACGTAACGTTGTCAAACATGCTTTGTTCATTCATATAGTAGAAATATAAATGGTTAATTTGAATGTGATATTCGTTGAAATAACAGTGTATGACGCATGATAAGTCGGTCGATTAAAGTGATGGAAGTTTATATTAGGGAATTAGATAACACACAATCTTCTTCCCATAATTAGATTATCCTACTATATCTTGTACCATATTTATATAGAGTTTTCTTCCATATTATATGACTCTTAGTTGTATTATATAACATTGTAATCTCTTGTGACTTATTCAATCGATAAAATACATATATCTTTAATTCTTTATATGGTATAAAGGGTCTTCTGAAAGATCACAAGATCTCTCTTCGATCTGCCCTAATTCACAAAGTCGTCGCCACCACCACAATGTCTACCGAAACCACCGCCTCGCCCGGTCATGCTCACAGCCCCGCCACCACTGATGTCCATCACAACGTTAATCGTACCGCCCTCACGGCACCAACTTCCCTCATCCACGTTACCCACACTCATCACTTTCCACTTAAACTAACTACCTAAAACTACCTATCTTGGCAACTCCAAGTTGTTTCACAACTCAATTGCCTGAATTTACTAGGATATCTTCAAGGCACATATCAATACCCCGATCGGTCTGACCTTGAGGCTTACACCATCTGGTTTCAACAAGACTCGCTGCTTCTTGGAGAACTCGTCGGTGCAATATCAGATGATCTTCTTCCCCTCATTCACAATGCCAAATCATCGGCAGAAGCTTGGGCTCTTCTCATGCACAATTTTGCATGACCTGACCGGACTCGTGTCATGCCACTAAAAGATGGTCTAAACTCCACCACCATCGGCTCCCGCTCCATCACGGCCTTTCTCACTCATATCAAGGCCAAGGTTGATGAGATCGCCTTGATCGATTGTCCGTTGCACCCGGATGACATCACACTATATGTCCTCAATGGACTTGGTGCGGCGTACCGTGATGTCGCCACATCTATCAGGCTTTGTGAGAACCAGCTATCTTTTGCGAAACTTCACAGTGCTCTCGTATCTCATGAATCATACCTTCGCCGACTTGAGCATGAGACGACCACTTTCGTTGCCACATCTAATACCGCAGCTCATAACTCCACTGCACCGCGTGGTTCGAACTTATACATGCATCCCAGCAACTCTCAATCTCTCGGCCGTGGCTACCAGCAGGCCCGTGGCCGCAACTCACGTTGTTGTAATCGAGGTAATCATTATCCGTCATCCAATAACTCGCACTCACAGCCCTCTAATGTTCAATGTCAGATTTTTGGTCTCCATGGACACACCACTCTTTGGTGCTACAACCTCAACTCCATTATGCCACCGCGCGCACTCTTCCGGCATCCCAACCTTGTCTGGGAAACAGATATTGGCTCGTTGATTTTGGCGCCTTCTACAATCTCACAGCAGATCTCAACAACATGAACTATCACTATGAATATGATGGGACTGATGAGGTGCAAATTGTCGATGGTCATGGTATGCAAATTACTCATATTGGTTCCTCACAATTAAACTTTCCATCTCGCACGTTCATTTTATCTCATGTCTTGTGGGTTCCCATCTCGTAACATAATCCATTGTTTGTGCATCACTTTACGTGAGACAACAATGTTTCATGGAATTTTTCCTGACTACTATGTTGAAAGTGCTGGGTTTTCTGGAATCAAAGTTTGACGATGCAATGTTAGACGATGTTGGGTCAACATTGAGGATAACATTGAAACCCGAGAGTCTGTACGAAAACTGTTCTTTAATTGCCAAATTTGAGTTTTGCCTTTATTCACCTATTAATCAAGTTCCACGGTTTTAGTTGTTTATCTTTATGTCCAGGAAGGTATCTTAATCATAAGGAAGAGCTATGGAAGATTGCTTACTTGAAGTTTCCATAATTCAAGCTAAGTTGAATAGTCAACTCACACACTTTCAAAAGAAGGAAACAAATTGGATTCTCTGCAACTGTGATTCTTTCCAGGATTCTGCGATTTGAAGAAGATGTGTTACCTTGCTAAGATCGGTAATAAAGGAAACACATATTCAAGAAAGATACTAATTTCACAAAGAAGGCAATTTTGAACAAGGAAACAACAAGAGTTACCAAAGTTGTGAACAACACATCTTGGCGTGCAAGTTTCAAGAAATCTATAAAAGACGTGAAGTTCATCAAGATGAAGACAAGACAATCGTGCAAAACAATCCAAGAGATTAATCGTACTTTGTATTGTCTTCGTCTTGCTTTTGCGAAGTTTTTGTATTAACTATTTACATCTAGTTCATAGAAGTTAAGTAATTCTTACTTGTCTGCTTCGTTGAGTCCGATCAACAAAGAGCGTGAGTGAATTGTTGTGAGTAACATTTCTTTGTTAAAACCTTTATGGTTATTTGGCCTAAGGCTCGGAAGGTTTTAATGATATTGAAAACTTCTTAAAATTATATCTTCTTGCATTTATATTTCGCTGCACATTATTTTGGACAAGAAGATCACAATAGAGTTAAGGCAATTCCAGCTTAACTCTCAAATTTGTTGTGTCAATCCACGATCCAACAATTTCAATTGGCATCAGAGCCAAACACCGACTACACTGGTGGTTTGGAGGTTACACAACACAATGGACAGTGTCAATCCTAATACCAACAGGATCCAGTTTTGGATGGCTCCAATTATGCATACTGGAAGATCATGATGAGGTCTCACATCAAAGCTATTGATATTCGAGACTGGCAATCCGTGATCAATGGATACTCTCTTCCAACATTACCAAGAGATGGTGAAGGTGATCTAGTACCAAAACCAGCAGCAGAGGTAAGTCTCTATAACTCTAATGAAAAGGCTCTTAATGCTATCTTTAGTTGGGTTAATCATCACATGTTCAAGTTATTCCAGAATTGTACAAAAGCCAAACATGCTTGGGATATACTTGAATTACATTGTGAAGGAGATTTTGCTGTTAAAGATTCTAAATATATACAACTGCTTCAGCAATTTGAAAAACTTGAGATGGGTGAAGATGAAAGTGTTGACAGTTATTTTGAGAAAATTCTTGATATCGCTAACCAATGGGAAAACCTAGGTTTTGCTATGACTAATCAAGAAATGGTTTATAAAGCTATCAGAACACTGTCATCTAAATTTGCTCTCAAGAAAATTGCATTGAGTGATTCTAGGAACCTTGTTCTCAAGAAAATTTGAGATGAAGCTTGCCTCACAACCTAGCAAACATAGGGATGTTGCTTTAAGAGGATCAAGTCTTGACAACGAAACTGATGATGAATGTGAATTAATTTCTTCAAACTATGGTAAAATTACTAAGAAATTCAATAAGTTGAGTCTTAAAGGAAAAGGCAAAGAAAAGAATCTTAGTAATAGTTCTGCAGGTTATAAGAAATTACCTCCTAAGTTTGTGAAGTACATGGCATCAAAACCTACTCCTTTAGAAGCTGATAAGTTAAAAGATGTTCAATGTTTTGAATGTAAATGATATGGTCATATGTCTAATGAATGTGCTAACACTCTTAGAAAAAGAGGAAATTCTCATTGGGTTTGTGTAGATGATTTCAATTAAGATGACTTTAGTTCTGGAGAAGCTGAAGAACAATCAGAAGAGATTCAAACTGCTGCGCTACTCACTGAGATTGACTGGACACCAAAAGACTCCATGAATTGCTTCGGATCTCAATGTTATCCCAACATCAGAACAGGAGACCTTCTTTGCAGATTGGGATGAATATGATACTGATCCTGAACCTTATCTTGCATTCTACTATGATGAATCTAACTTTGATTGTTTTCATGGTTCAGTGGATCTAGATGAAGAATATTTTTTTGAAGGTGATATGTCCCAGGAGAAAATCATTGAAGACCTGAAGTCTATCTACCACAAACTGCTGCTTGAGAATCACAAACTCATCAAGAGCAACAAAAACTTGAAGGAAGAGATTGGATGCATGAAAGAGATGCTGAAACTGTATGAGAAAGACCTTGACATAACTGAGACTGAGCTGAAGGAGGTAAAGGTAGAATTAAATAAAGCTGAAAAACCATTGTCAAATGGAACTCTTTTACATCTAAGCTTGATGAGATGCTGAGTATGGGAAATCAAGGTAAAAGTAGTTTGGGCTATGTTAAAGAACCACCCTCTTAAGATGCTGATTCTGCCTATTTAAAAACTGGTTCTATCAAGGAAAGGAGTTGTGTGAGTAGTGAAATTCCTGTCAACACTGTGAAAAGGCCTACTTTTATTTGTCAATATTGTTTTCAACCTGGTCACATTAAGCCTTATTGTAAAAAATTCAAAAGTGTGACTAAGAAGAAAACAGTAATTAATAGCAGTAACAATGTTAGGAGAACCTCTGATCTGAATGTTATCCCAACATTAGGTAACAAAGCTGAAGGACATAAAAGTAGAACTTGGATAGAAAAAACTCCTAAGGTTAAAATTGTTTGCAATGTTGTCTTTTCTGCTGTTTACTCTAACCTTGCAGGTAAGTGGTATTTTGACAGTGGATGTTCAAGAGACATGACTGGAAACATTGACAACCTGAAAGATGTAATCCCTTTGACTGTTGGAACAATTACCTATGGAGGAGGCACCAAAGGGAAAATCATTAGAAAATGAGTATTGGATGTTGAAAGATTTCCACCACTCAAGGATGTGTTGTTGGTTGAAGGATTTAAAGCAAATTTAATTAGCATAAGTCAACTTTGTGATGATAACTTGCTAGTTACTTTTGATAAAAGTTCATTTGAAGTGTTTAATAGTGACAATGTCTGTGTCATGACAGGTACAAGATCAAAGGATAACTGTTATCTTGCTCAAAATGAAGCTGAATGCTACCATGCCAAGGTAGATGAATCTGTCATGTGGCACAAGAAGTTAGGACATGTGCACTATAGAAACCTGGAGAAACTACAGAAGTTAGAGGCTGTGAGAGGACTGCCTAAGTTGACTAGCCCAGGTAAAATAGTTTGTGAAGACTGCCTGAAAGGTAAACAAACAAAAGCTGTCCATCCACCACTTTAGGTACAGAATACTAATCTTATAACAAATAAGTGTTTTGAATTGCTACATATGGATCTCATGGGTCCTATTAAGGTTAGTAGCCTGAATGGTAAGAAGTATGCTTTTGTTATTGTTGATGATTTTTCAAGATATACCTGGATTAAGTTTTTGAAAGAAAAATCAGAGGCATTCAACTCATTCAAGATTTTACATGCTAGTATCAAAAATCTGTATGACTCTTCTGTAGGAAGAATTAGGTCTAATCATGGAAAAGAGTTTGAAAATGTAATCTTTGCTAATTTTTGTGAAACTAAATGCATTTTTCATGAGTTATCTGCACCTAAGACACCTCAACAAAATGGGATTGTTGAGAGGAAGAATAGAACACTTCAAGAGATGGCTAGAGTAATGATGAATTCTAGAAACCTATCTAAGAAACTTTGGACTGAAGCTTTGAATACTGCATGTCATATTAGTAATAGAGTTTATCTTAGACCTAGTACTACTATGACACCTTATGAAATCTTGAAGGGTTCAAAACCAACAGTTGCACACTTTCATGAGTTTGGCATTAAGTGCTATTTGCTAAAAGATAGAGACTATTTGAGCAAATTTGATCCCAAAAGTGAAAAGTGTATATTTGTTGGATATTCTCCTAATAGTGCTGCTTTCAGGGTCTACAATCCAAGATTGCATACTGTACAAGAATCAGTTAATGTTATTTTTGATGAACTGACTGTTTCTGCAGGTACTGAAGAAGTCACTGGTTCAGATGTTGCTCCAACATTGGACTCAACATTGAACACAGACGCTGGAGATGTTGAACTGGAAATTGGAACAAATGTTGACTTAATACCAGAAACCCCCAATGTTAGGCCAACATCTATGCTGTCAGATTCTAAAAATGAAGTTGTTCCTGTATCTAGAAGAGATCCTCCTATTAGGATACAAAGAGATCATCTAGCCTCTCAAGTAATTGGACAAATTACTGAAAGAATTAGAACTCGCAACAAAGAAAGGGTCAATTACAAGGATATGGCTATGTTGTGTGTTTGTATGTCTTCTTCATGTATTGTTGAAAATGCATCTTGTTTTGTGTCCTCCATTGAACCTAAGAATGTAACTGAAGCTCTTAAGGACAGTTACTGGATTAATGCCATGCAATAGGAACTCTTACAATTCACCAAAAACAAGGTTTGCAATCTAGTGCCTAGGCCATCACATGTGAATGTAATAGGTACAAAATGGATTTTCAAAAATAAAACTGATGAGAATGGTGTAATTATGAGGAACAAAGCTAGGTTGGTAGCACAAGATTATACTCATGTAGAAGGTATAGATTTTGATGAGACTTTTGCTCCAGTAGCTATGATAGAATCAATTAGATTACTCCTTGCCATTGCTTGTTGTCTTAGGATTAAACTATACCAAATGGATGTTAAAGGTGCCTTTCTGAATGGTTTAATTGACAAAGAGGTTTATGTAGAACAACCTAAAGGCTTTACTGATCCTAAACATCCTGACCATGTGTACAAACTAGAGAAGGCTTTGTATGGCTTAAAACAGGCTCCTAGAGCTTGGTATGAGAGGCTAACTGATTTTCTGCTAGGCCTAGGTTTCAATAGAGGAGATGGAGATAGAACATTGTTTGTCCTTAGAAAAATCTCTAATATATGCATTGCTCAAATTTATGTGGATGATATTGTTTTTGGCTCTACTAACAAGTCTACCTTAGACAAGTTTGTTGAGTCTATGACAGGAACATTTGAGATGAGCATGATTGGTGAGTTTAATTACTTTCTGGGACTACAAGTTAAGCAGCTGGAGAATGGTATCTTCCTAAACTAGAAGAAGTATGCAAGGAATCTGGTGAAGATATTTGAGCTACAAGAGTCCAAGCCTTGCAAAACTCCTATGTCCTCTTCAGTGAAGATAACAAAAGATGGCACTGGCAGCAATGTTGACCCAACATTGTACATATCCATGATTGGTAGTTTGCTATATCTCTCTGCCTCTAGACCTGACATAATGTTTTCAGTGTGTGTTTGTGCTAGGTACCAAGTTGAGTCAAGGCAATCTCACTTGATTGCTGTGAAGAGGATTCTTAGATTTATCTCTGGAACTTCACCTTTAGGCATTTAGTATTCTTATGACACTAACACTAACTTGGTTGGTTTTAGTGACTCTGACTGGGCAGGTGATGTGGATGTCAGGAAATCCACAAGTGAGGGTTGTTTTTATTTGGGGAATAATTTGGTCTCCTGGTATAGCAAGAAGCAGAACTGTGTTTCATTATCAACTGCTGAATCAGAATATGTAGCAGCTGGCAGCTGTGTTACCCAACTTGTGTGGCTTAAACACATGCTTTCAGATTATGGGCTAGATAGTGATACACTTTTCATGTTCTGTGACAATCTAAGTGCCATAAGTATCTCTAGGAATCCTGTCTAACATTCTAGAACTAAGCATATAAACATAAGGCATCATTTCCTAAGAGATATGGTAGAGGACAAAGTGATCAACATTGAACATATTGAGACAACTAATCAGCTTGCTGATATGTTTACAAAACCTTTAGATAGTGAGAGATTCTTCAGCTTGAGGAAATCTCTTGGCATGTGCAATATGTGAAAATGTTGAGGGAACCAGTGTTTACAGAATACCACTGTCTAGGACTGGTATATTGGTTGCGGTGTAGTAGGTACTCTGTTGTTTTTTTTTTAATTTATTTCCTTGTGAGTATCATTTAATCATTATTTTGTCATATTTGGTTTGTGTGGTTGAACTCTTTGATTAACAACTCTTTCTAGTTATCCGTTTCACATCTTTGTTTTGAAAAAGTAATAAAACTCTTCTGTTTGTCTGAGGTTGTAATAGCCTAACATATGGAGAAGATGGGGTACACAAAGTTCACTACTTTGATGTCTACTCAGTTGTGTCTTATTCATATGAAAGGTATACAAGACATGTGGAGAAGCAAGGGTACATGATGTTGACAACCTCAGTGTTACTCAGTTGTGCTTATTTACATGTTTCTGTTTGTTTGGCCAAGGAACACATGAGGGTGATCTTTTCTACTAGGGTGTTTGAGGTTTAGATTTCTTACATTTAGTAGCACTGATCACTTGGTGATTCTCTTGAATGCAGGTTGGTAAACAAGTATGCATAAGGAATTGTGGTGTTGGGGTGCATGATAAATGAATTGCCAACATTCAAGGCCTTTGTACTTGCCTAACTTGCTACTGTTAATGTTGTTACTGGGGTGTGTGGAGTTCAGGCTGCCTTCATTCAGTAGTGACATTAGCTTTGTGTTTAGCAACCTTCAGTTTTTAGTTCAGATGAGTTATGAAAATAATAAAGATTATAAAGAGATGTGTACTGTGCTGGTTTGAGGAGTTTTTCATATGTGTTCACCATCTGCCTATTTGACATTACATTGTTGCATTCATGTAGAACTGCATTGTTTCTTTATTGGTGTTGAGTTGTGTCGGTTTAGGCTTAGGGGGAGTATAATTCATGCGTTGAGGCATACAACTTGGGTGACATACTGCAGGTGACACACTTTTCTGTGACTTTCTATGTTGTGGAAGTGATTTTTTCTTTGAATTCATAACTTCTTATCTTTGTGTGTTTCTTGTTGTTTATGTTACTTACTCATGATCTTGATCTGAACAATATGTCTGAGGTACCCACTTGCTATATTGGTTAAGTTTCAGAAGTATATTTGGATGTATTTCAAGCTCTCACATGAATTTGCCTTGGTGAAGCCTGTACCTCCACCTTCTGGTTTTAATGTTATCGAATGTTATCCCAACATTGTGCACTGTCGCAGGCCAACATTGAAAA
This sequence comes from Linaria vulgaris, assembly GCA_948329865.1. Taxonomy (NCBI): domain Eukaryota; kingdom Viridiplantae; phylum Streptophyta; class Magnoliopsida; order Lamiales; family Plantaginaceae; genus Linaria; species Linaria vulgaris. Next base: position 51,247,735 of record OX415249.1, on the reverse strand, counting down.
CAGGAACATATAAGTTTTCAAATTTCTGAAAACCGCTCTGGTTACCTGTCACTTAAACATTGACGCGTGTGCATGGGAAAACATTGGGGACAATTTTATTTGGTTCAAATTTAGTAACTGCCCACTAACATTCATTCTCTTTCATTATTCACGGTTATTTCAAAAATTAAAACCCTAATTTTCTTATTTGAACTCATAATTTCATTACTTGTATCTGTGCTTACTCTGTGAAATTTTACTCTCTTTACTCTCAAATTCTCTCGATTTTCTCTACAAATTCTCTCAAAACTTCTTTACTAACGATGGCAAGCAAGTCCCCCATGCAAACTCTTGCAGATGTTGCCCTGGGTAGTGAACCCACTGCTGCACGCACCCGCTCTCACACTAGAGGTGCTGCTGCAAAATCAGAGGATGCCTCAGTTGCTGCTAATAGGAAGTCGATCCTCTACGTGCGACGAGGAAAGAAGTCCAAACAAGGAGAATCGACCTCCAATGTTGAGCCAACTACTGATTCAACCGGTCCCATTGCCAAGGAAGATGAGACTGAGGAAGAGCAAGATGTTGCTGCTGATGTTAAGGAAACATCAGGAACAAGGGAGTATACTGATGGTCTATATGTGATCTACCCCGAGGATGAGAAGGACTACTTTTCTCCTTACTGTCTTTCACAAGAATTGGTGAAGAAGTGGGATTCCATCAAAAGAAGGGATATTCACACTGAAAGAGCTCTAGAGATGGCCAGCTTCAAATAACAAAAGGTGATAGACTTGTTTGAGGCAAGAGGGTTGCAACATTCAGTGATGGAGTTGAGTGACTATGCTCCTGAGATTGTCATGGAGTTTTACTTGAATCTCTACAAGTGGATCAAGGACTACAGATCTCCAAAATATGGAAAGGCTTAGGTGAGGGGGAGGGTCTTCAACATTGAACCCTTCACCATCAACAAGATATGTGGATTCCCAACTGCTGATGAATCAGAGGACCCTACCTTGATGATGTGATGGAAGACTTGACTGGAGGGTTGGTTAAAAACTGGAGAGATGCTCTGCCAACCACAAAACTCACCTCCCTTAGTGCTGTCTTGCACAAGATAGCTAGTTTCAACTGGCTGCCAAGTAAAAATGTCACTGTATTGACTAAGGAATCAGCACTCTTAGTCAACAAAATCAAGAATGGGCTAGCAGTGAACATGGGGGAGAGGATTGTGAAGTCAATGTCAGAAGTTGCTGGAAGGAAGAATGGCATGCTGCCTTTTCCCTTACTCATCTGGAAAATCCTTAGCAAACAAGGATTGAAGACAAGTGTCACTGTGGTCTGGAGGAAGAATGATACTAAACTGACAATTCTCCCAAGCTACTTGTCTGGATCAAAAGTGAGAGATCTTCTATGGAACCCAAAAGGAGTGGTGAGACCAAGGGCTGAGAAGAAGAAGGCTCAGGAGTTTGCTGGAACTTCAGTGCCTATGTCCAAAGAGGAAGATTGCGTGGTCATTACCTCAACTTTTGTGGATCATCTGCTGAACTGGTATAGGGGGCAAATTGCTGATACTCAGAGGGAGATTGACGAAAGAAATGAACATCTCAAAGAGCTGGAGGACATGGTGAAAAATTTGGAGAAACTCCCTTCTTCACGAAAAGGGGGAGAGTAGTTCCAAGTTTTTAACTTTTAGTCTTCTAGTTTATGTTTTGTTTCTTATGAACTGCTATTGTGTTTGTATTGCTGGTACATTTATCTCTATTTGGTTTTAATTGATCAAGGGATATGTCCTTGATATCTAGCTATGGCCTGTAACTCTAAGTACTACTAATGTTGAACTGCTCTAACTGCTATTACTTATGAAAGTACATTTTGAACTGCTTGTCTGGTTCACCCTTTATGCAGGAAACTCACTGGTTTCAATGTTGAGGCAACATTGATGAATGTTGGGGGCTGAACATCTTCTGATGTAGTGATTACCTGATACTTGTCTTTGCTAATTTGCCTTTGAATATGTTAGCTTGCATTGAGGGGGAGCAGTTTAGTAGTTTAATTTGTTTCTTGTTGATTCTAACTTTCTAGATATAAGACTTGATTGGAACAAGTATTGGTTTTGTGAAGAAAGGCAAAAGGGGAAGATTGAAAGTGCAGGGTTTTTTGGAATCAATGTTAGATGATGCAATGTTAGACAATGTTGGGTCAACATTGAGGATAACATTGAAACCCGAGAGTCTGTACGAAAACTATTCTTTAGTTGCCAAATTTGAGTTTTGCCTTTATTCACCTATTAATCAAGTTCCACGGTTTTAGTTGTTTATCTTTATGTCCAGGAAGGTATCTTAATCATAAGGAAGAGATATGGAATATTTCTTACTTGAAGATTCCATAATTCAAGCTAAGTTGAATAGTCAACTCACACGCTTTCAAAAGAAGGAAACAAATTGGATTCTCTGCAACTGTGATTCTTTCGAGAATTCTGCGATTTGAAGAAGATGTGTTACCTTGCTAAGATCGGTAATAAAGGAAACACATATTCAGGAAAGATACTGAGTTCACAAAGAAGGCAATTTTCAACAAGGAAACAACAAGAGTTACCAAAGCTGTGAACAACACATCTTGGCGTGCAAGTTTCAAGAAATCTATAAAAGATGTGAAGTTCATCAAGATGAAGACAAGACAATCGTGCAAAACAATCCAATAGATTAATCGTACTTTATATTATCTGCGTCTTGCTTTTGCGAAGTTTTTGTATCAACTATTTATATCCAGTTCATAGAAGTTAAGTAGTTCTTACTTGTCTGACTCGTTGAGTCCGATAAACAAAGAGCGTGAGTGAATTGTTGTGAGGAACATTTCTTTGTTAAAACCTTTATGGTTATTTGGCCTAAGACTCAGAAGTTTTTAATGATATTGAAAACTTCTTAAAATTATATCTTCTTGCATTTATATTTCGTTGCACATTATTTTGGACAAGAAGATCACAGTAGAGTTAAGGCAATTCCAGCTTAACTCTCAAAGTTGTTGTGTCAATCCACGATCCGACAATTTCATATGTTATTAAGGATTAACCGACGGGGGATCCACTAGCGACGGGACTATGCAGTAATGGTGTCCCCCACATTCAGCCTCCTTCAAATTATATGAAATCCACCGAACGATTAGCTACCTTGGGAAAGGTTGGTGGCGCTTCAGTCTGATCCCTTATATTATCCGGCTATAAGTCATCTAGACGTACTGAGAGCGAGAAGTGTTTCACCCATTGAGTACACGGGGACTGAGACGTTGTGTATAATTTTTAATTTTCGTATCTATGTGCTTTACAATTACCCTTTCATGCATACGTACTTGTATTTAGCATTTTTGGTATTGTGTTCTCACCTAATCTCTCTTTGTTGTTTATCGTCGACATGGTGAGAGATAGATCCGAGGTGATACACATAACTTCTGCACGAAACTGATAGGTGGCAGACTATGCGCCCTCACGTGGCGGAGGTAGGGGAATTGTAGTAGACGTGGCGCCTATATAACCTCTAACGAGGAGATAAGGGATATTCCCATGGAGGGTAGGAGTTCTCATATTATGGAGCAGATTCACATGTAGTTCTCCCCTCAGAGACGAGGAGAGGGTTCCTCTTATTATTTTGGATCCACCGAAAGTGATAAGCATTGATGATAATCCTCTTGAGTTGGGCGAGATAGGGGATAGCCGCCTAGACCTAAGGTACTGGAGCAAGTGATTCACGTGAGCGGGATAGGGACATCTACGAAGGAGGATCCTCTGGTGGTACCATTGAGTTCGCTACATGTGTCCCTTACAATCATATAGCCAAGAAATTTGCCGACGATGATGCTAGACAGGCTAAGGCCAAGGAAAAGTCTAAAGAGTCTACAAACGAGGGGTGGAAGGGACCCGCAAAGAAGAAGACGGTTGCTGCCGAGCCTTCTGATGTTCTCAATGTCTTTGTGCGGCGTATTCGCAATATCTACTGGAAAATCAGAGATTACCTCTCTGGAGATCCCAATAACCACCCGAATAGCGTAGTGCCTATGAGCACAAAGTTGGGCTCTAGTGAAAAGCTAACAGATTCCCATACTTTGGGGTTAGTGGGTAGCATCAAACCGATGGTAAACGACGATGAAGTCATCTAGCAAGTTGGCGGGAGAGAGGGGTTGAGGCAATTTGTATGCAATAGCCGGAAATTAAAAAGTAGATTTTATCATGTCTCTTTGATTTAAGGTGTCTTATTTGGTGAAAATGTGCTTACTCGTTCTTTTTTGGGCATTTACAGTCGATTGTATGTTGACGAGTGATCATCAATGAGCATGATCGACTCTTTTCGAGGGCAGGAGGCCCATGATATATTGATGGAGACGGAGCAAGCTGCTACGAGCCGAGCAGATCAGAATATCACTGGTCATAAAACGAGGATCAAGGCTACTGAGGAGTGCTTGGTCGAGAAAAAGGCTAAGTCTCTTAAGTTAGAGGAGCTTTTAACGGTGGCAAACATGGAGAAGTTTTCCTTGGAGGCAGGGAAGATAGGTGCTCGTTCCATCCTGGAATCCAAACGTGTGGCATTGGAGCATGACACTGCCATCACAAAGTTAGAACGTAAGCTAGAGGCGGCCAAAAAGGCACATGCAGAAGCTTTTTGGGAAGGATAGTTTGCCGTAAGTATTTCCCTTTAAGAGAACTCTTATTAGACTGTTTATCCTTTATTATTGTTATCTTTTATGAATATATTCATTTGTATTTAACGTTTATGTGAATAATAGCCTTTGGATAGTGACCGTAAGGTCGAATTGGTTTGCGAGCTCTTGGCATCTGAGACCTGGAGACAATTGATTGTGAGTGTGGCGTCATTGATTATCGTAATGGATACAAGGAATGTATGAGCAATATCGTCTATTACGAGAAGATGGGCACAAATTTTGACCCTGCTAAATACTTCCTTGAATGCAAATTGTTAGATGAGGACTACGTGGTACCCGGTCTTGAAGATGAGGCCAACGACGATCTTATCAGTGAGGGTACAAATGCTTTTAGCTGCCTGAGGAGTCGACCAAACCTTTGGCTTCGTGACATTGATCCGCACACTAAAGATGAGGTGATAGAGGATGCTACAACGGAAGAGATCGCGCCTACATGTACTGAGGATGTAGTTACTTCACGCGAGGTATTTGTCGCCACTACTATTGCTTTTGAGCTGTCAGAACTCACAGAGATTTCCATGGCGCATATTGATGCACTCAGTGTTGTACTTAGTACACAAAAAGTATTTATACCCATGTGCAGTATAAGTCTAAATTGCACCAAAAGCTTTCACTCTTGCGCAGTATTTTGCATTTTTTTCTTTAAAATACGAAGACTTAGTGGTAGGGTGGTAGCCCAGCTATGGGGTGCTACTCCTTTCTTTTTTCCTTGAAAAATGAATTTGGGGCTCTTAGGCCGTGTTGTGCTACTCTTTATCTTGTTGAAGAGAAAGTTGAAGCTTGTGCACGAAACCTGTTCATAGCAAAGACAAACAAGAAAAGATTTTATTTATTTTTAGACTGCTACTCTTAGGTTTTGAACAAGTTGAAGCTTGCTACTCTTAGGTTTTGAACAAGTTGCCTACGTATCCCAAGTAAACTCAGTCGTCAAGTTTTCGTAGTTCAGTTAGTTTGTTACAATATTTTATTCATGAAAATAGTAAAAACTGCAAAGAGCTACGGAGAATTCTGGATGTCGTAGTAGGCATAGAATTTTCGAAGGTTCTAGACATTACAAGGACATGCTAGATCGCGACCGTCCATTTCCTGCGGATCCTACTGGCCTTTAGAGCTAGCTCGGGTGACCTTGTAAGGCCCTTCCCAATATGATTAGAGTTTGCCAACACATTTGTGAGTCTCGGTTTTTCTCAAGACTAAGTCCCCCACTTGAAACTGTCTCAAATGGACCCTCTTGTCATAAGACTTAGCCATCATTGTTTTGTAGCCTTGATTACGCTCGTATGTATCGTCACGCGTAGAGTCTATGAATTCCAAGTCCTCGAATCGTATTCTATGTGCTTTCTTCGTTGTAGGTGAGCACACGCTGTGTTGGCATGACAATTTCTGCAAGCGTGATTGCTTCTGAGTCGAAAACCAGTAAGAACGGTATTTTTTTTGGTAGAAGTTCTCGGGGTTGTGCGGTAGGCCCACAGTATCTCAGGCAAAGCTTCCAACCAATATTCTTTGAGTTTGTGCATTCTCTTCTCAAGGTATTCCACAAGGGTCTTGTTTGTATTTTCTACTTGACCGTTCGCTTGTGGATGATAGACTACCGTGAAGTGTTGAGTGATACTCAAATCTTTGCACCATTGATGTGGTTAAATAGAAAGATCGATGTGAATTACTTGAAAAAATGATAAGACTTTTTTTAGGGGATTTCAGTGAAGGCCAGCTGTCTTGGAGCATATCTGGATGACTTTTTCACCCTCCACGATGAGGTGTCAGATGTATTTTGACAGGTGACACCTGGTAAAGGTGTTGTTGTGTGACTGAGAGGTCACGGGTTCAAGTAATGTGAGCGGCCTCTTGTTATATTTGACAGGGGAAGGCTTGCCCCTTATACACCCTTGTGGTGGGACCCTTCTCCGGACCCTCGCATTGCGGGGATGCTTTCGTGCACCGGGTTGCCCTTTTTGTTGCCATATATTGTTATTCGTGCAACTGCATGGTCATTATCTGGCTAGGGAGCAACATTTGATATGGTTAATGTTTACTCTTTTGAATGTCCACATTCCATTATGCTTATATATTTATTCAGCCTTACACACCTTACTCAAGTTTATTCATCTATATAGTTTGGCTGCTTTACACACAACCGCATACATATTATCACGTTCCAACTCGTTTTTGCATTTTTCCTTTGTTCGCATGTTACAGTTAAATATGCCACATGATGTTGTGTATTATACTGGCAGGGAAATTGCACAGTTTTTGGTGGATACGAGGATATATGGTACTAATTGTAGGACAGGGGTTTGGGTACATCAAGGGCGTATAATTTCTTATTATCATGCTAGTATTTCCTCCCTTAGATTCTCCCCCCTTTCTTGGTCTGTTAGAATGTGGCTTCTTTGGAGACTACTTTCTACTCTTAGTTTTCCACGTCTTGCCTTTATTTCTGTGAAACTTTACATGAACATATTGAGAAAGATCGCATATGTCTATGTATTGTTGCAAACACATGCACTCTATAGATCAAGAGTTGCTCATTTGTTCTTTCTCGCTCGATTGTGCATTTGGTATGTTTTGCCCACACTCGTTTTATGTTACTGCTGGTCAATTTTTTGGTGATTGTGTTGTATTTGGACCTCTTATTAGACATGTTGTGTTGCCTTATCAGTTGGTTTACCTTTCGACAGGTCTTTATCGTTACTTGGAGGTGCTTATACGAATATCGACTACTTTTACCACCAGTATGGAGTTCATAACTATCTGGTCACTGGCTTGCTCGTCATTGTACGTATATTCTTTGTAGCCAGTTAGATACGAATATCATGTATACTGTGTACTTTATTCCCTCTACATTCGACATTTTATTTCTATTTGTTATGTACTTATGAGACCTCTTTTTGGGTCGCTCATATACTATGCACTTCATATTATTCTCGAGGCGTCAGCTTTTGGGGCGTGCTCGCGTTTGTATTTTGGCGATGGACATATGTCTTTGTGACTACGCCTTCTACTCAGTGGCTTTTCACGTGAATAATTATAAGCCTACTTTCATGCTAAAGATCAGATATACCACAATTGGGATTGCTTCGTGATCTTCATGCGATGTGTGAATTTTTCTTTATGCCGTTGTGATTTTATTTTTACTTTATTATTTATCGGCCTCCTCGATATTGTAAATTATTCCCAGTGAACACGTTTTGTGTTGTGCCCCGCTATTTGACATGTAAAGCACTACACATTTTACTTTATGTACACCATATTTGAAAGATCTTATGTCTATGTTACTCGTTATTGGATGTAGTTGCACTTGACAGTAGTTGCAACTGCACTCGTAAGTATTATAGACATCTGTACTTTAATGTTTAAAAACAGTTTTACTGTTGCAACTAAGAGAAGACAGTTAAACATAAAACATTAAATAACACAAACAGTTTTAACGTGGTTTGGTCCAAATGGTCCTAGTCCCCGGGGCTTGCATCCAAATGTTTGACTCAAACAGTATCCTACTTAAGAATTACATTGTAGGTTTTATATCAACCCAAAACTTAGACTCCCTCTAATATTTGCGGTTGCAACACCTATCCCTTAACTACTTTTAGAATACTCGATTGAATCGAAAAACACACCCAGCTACTCCAGAGATCCTCTGACTTAATTCTTTTCAAAAAGCTTTGACTCGATATAGGACTGACTCACTAATATCTTTTTTAAAGTGTCCCTTCTCATTGTCTCGAGTCTTCTCCTTATATAGGCATGGCAGAATCTTCATCATATCTTTAGTTGCAATCCGCAACACATCTTCCTTCCTTATAGATAAGAGCGTCTGATTATCCGGTTGCAACCGATTATATTTTATTGCCTTATCCGAGAGATCCTGCAATATCATACAAGATATCCAATTGTATATGCTACCTAAATATGTCTAGATGCATGATAAGGAGATATATGTAAGTTAAGTGATAAGATGGAATAATATTTTATGATGATATGAAAATAATAACAAGATAACTATCATCTAAGATTTAACTTTAACCTAATGATTTAAACAAAACAAAATCAATAAGGCATGTTGGGCCGAGGCAACTTAAGCCCACATGACTCGTGGTAACCGGCCCTAACAATATTCATGCATCAAAAACAGGCTATCTCTTCCCATAGAACTCGTAATTTCATTAACCTTGTTGAAGCGTGTTCCTTGTGATTAGCATTTTATTTTCTACAGTTCTTTCCCTTTTCCATTGTTGGGAAAAAATATTTTTAATACTTTTTTTATTATTTGCTCTTCTTTGTGTCAAATTTTCGATATTCATTGTGAATTAACAATCTTTTCATTCTGAGTATTATTCCAATCATTCCTATAAGAAATATTCAATAAGCCATGTAAACAACCTATTAGAAAACTCCAGAGGAACGGGAGAGGTGGATGTTTTTGCCGACGGATTTAGAGAATTGGGTGAAGGATTGAGCTTAGAGTGATATCTCTCGAGAATTGAAGGAAAATCGGGTAAGAAGGATTAGACTAGTAAGTGCACGACATCAGTTGGAGACTCCATGGTGGAAGTAGGCGGTGGGGCAGTGGTAGGTGGTGGGGTAGCTTCGAAGGAGGCTAAGCTATGGTGCGGCAAAGGGACGACGAAGGTGACCTTAGGTAGGAGACTTAGTAAGGATAAAACTCCTTGTGCCAAAATGACTCCTAGTGCAACATTGACTCATTCACCTTTGATACCTTATGCATCAAATACTCTTAGTGCCATACTAAGAAAAAGGCGTAAATCCCATCCCAGACAGGCAAACAGAGTCGTCGAAAAAACATTATCTAGTTTTCTGTGAATCGCTTGATCTGCTCCCAGAAGTCGGGAGTTGTCACCCGCCTATCGCCCATGAGCCGCACGACTTATAGTTATCATCCATTAGAATTTTATGGATACACCCCGCTACATCAATTCCTTTTAGTGTTTTCCATTGTCCATCCTATTGTTTCAATCTTCTCCTTTAGTAGTTCGATGAGTCTTCTTCGTCTGGTTTGATCTTTGCTAAGTTAATCGCTAGTACCTCATCTTCTCCGCTCATGAATGCATACTTCAAATGTGAGGACAATGGCTCCAACTCTTATGTCAGTAGTTTCACATTAGATACTACCACCTCCAATAACTATTTTTTATAAAATCCACTAAATTGTTGTGGTGTCTTCTCCAAGTTATTGACTTCTTGTCGATGACCTGTATTGTCATCACCTTCATCAATGGATTTGATGAAGCCTATGTTCAAAGGATCTTCCATAAGGATGTAGTCTTTATGTGCTTCCACAACTTCCTAAATACGACAATAGCGTAGAATTTCTCATGTTCAATAGGGTGCTGGGTTGTTTCATATCAAAGTCTATTACCTCATTAATTCACTTTCATCGACATTTGTTTCACCACAGTCTGTACTAGCAATATGTGTTGTTAAGAATAGTCTATCCAAGATAATTGGTCCCTTTCATTTTAAGTATAACAACATCAGCACGTATAATACTTCCATTGAACTTCAGAAGTATATCTTCCACTATACCTTGAAGTGTGTTGCGCAGCGGAAAATAAAGAATATTGATGATAGCTACAAACACGAACAAATAAATTCACAATACGTGAAAAATACTAAACAATAAAAAAAATAGAAGACACGATTTGTTTACCCAGTTTGTCTATGACTACCTCTGGTGGCAATCCAAGCCAAGATTTGCACTATGATGATGATGAACAATTAAAATATAAGATACAAAAATTGTCTCTCATAGGTCTAGAACAATATTTCACAAAGTCTCTCTGATATCATAAGTGTATATTTTCTCTTAGTTTTAATCTCTCTCTCTCTCTCTCTCTCTCTCTCTCTCTCTCTCTCTCTCTCTCTCTCTCTCTCTCTCTCTCTCTCTCGGTGGCCATTCAATCATGCACTAACTTGATGCACAAAACTACATATAAATAGAGGCTGAGGCAATTTAGGGTATTAAGACGATGTTGAGCAAAAACTGAGCCTTCTGGGACTCGCGTGCTGGTCGCGAGCCATGTTACGCTGGTGCTGCGCAGCTCGTGCCACTTTTTGTCATTGTCATGCCCGCCACATCCGCGTTGCCCCTCGTGCGTTCTCCTCTGGTCACCACATTCAGCTCCCAGTCTTTGCTGTTCAGGTTCCACAATCCATACATGGCATTCTCCTAGATCTATAGGCTAGTTAAAAAATTATGTTAGTGGACTTTGTCTCACTTATACACAATATTTTGAATGTTTTGTAAGGCATAACATTCACACTAGCCTATAGATAAACTAAAGTTGAAGTACTAAAGACACCATGTATTAATAAGCAATAAACAAGAAAACTATGTGAATCATTTCTCTTAAGGGGTATTGTGTTACAGATCAATGCTGAGCACGTGTATGATAATGTCACGAAGCTCATGTTCTCAAATTCTTCTGTTGAGCTATCACGTCTTTCAAGAAAATTCCATACCTCCGCAAAAGTGAATGGCATCAATTATTAAAATGTTGATCTTTGCACCATTAAGTGCTTTCATGAAAGTCTCATCCGTTTTTTTAGTTGTTCTCTTGTACAATCTCTCAGAATATGGTACTAGTACTAGAAATGTTGGTGCTTACTTTTGTATTTGTCCCTCTCTTCAACGGAAAATTAGATGCTAGGTGTTAGAGTAGTGCTCTAACACCTATTAAATTGTGACACCTGGAAATGATCTTTTTTGGTTTTTCATTTTACATTTTAGAATCCTCACCCATTAAAAAAGTGCCATGTGTAAAGGTACTCTATTTGTAACCATAGTTAACTTTGTTTGGTTAAAAAAAATAGAAAAAGAAAAATGGTGTATAGTAAATTTAGGGTTTTTACGTCTTACCATCTTTCAAATCAGAAAGTAATTTTTTTTACCATCTTCCTAAACCTTCTTCCCACCCTCAAAATCCACCTTCTTACATTTTTTTTTACATTCTACCATTTGATTTGTTAACCAAATACATTTTGAAATTACCACCTCCCACCACCCTCCTTTGTCACCGCCGTCGTGTTCCGCCGCCCGGACCACCCTCAGCTGCCGTATTCCGCCGCCGCCGCATAAAGGTTTGTTTTCTTTTTTCCCCTTTTACCCAATCTTTTTATGAGATTTCTTCATTTTATTATGCCTTAATATTAGAAATGGTGTTTTTGTAGTGTAAGTAGCATTACCGCCACCTACTCTGCCTCGCCATTGCCGCACTATGTTACATTTTCCTTAAGAGTAGCACTAGTTATACAATCTACATACAGTCAATAATATGATGGGACCCACTTATTTTGGCTTATTGTTATAGAGATAACATTAGATCTTAAATTGTCATTATCAACTGAAAGTGAAAGCTTAACAATGATTAAAAAAACAAACCTTGCTGCAGCATATTCATCCTTCTAATAAGAGATGAAAAAAGTCTCATTTACTGCAACTTTACCTTTATAATACAAAAGAAATCCGAGCTCCAGTAAGTAATTTTTTGAACAAAGTTGAATTCTCATGCAACATAATTCTTTTTAAATGAACAATAATGTTAAGCTATATATCACTGGACCAGTTCTTTTAGTTTTAATTGAAATTTTATTTGTTGTTTATGGTTATGGTAATGGTAGAAAATTCTAAACTGGAAGTTTATTTAAATAAAGAAGATTGCTTTCTTTATGTACATTCTTGTTGTGTCAAAAACCTTGATTTTAATTAAAAATAAATGCTTATGATTTTTATGCATATTGTAGCTTCAAATGGAGAACAACTAGATCATAATAGCGGTGGTGTCGACCTACAATTTGGAGAGTCCTCGATGGCTAATGATGAAGCACAAGTTGAAATAGAGGTAGCTTATATTGACTTGACTATTGAAGAATTAGAAAGTAAATTAGCGCCGGGTAAAAAATACTCGATCACATTTTTGTAATTTAGAGAAGACGAAATTTCGTTCTTTGTGGAATAAATGCATGAGTGAATGTGACACCGAAGATGAGTTTGAGAAAATATGGAGTATAATGATGAGTGACTATGATATTGGTGATAAAAAATGTTGGTTTACCGAAATGTACAATTTGAGGTACAAGTGGGCTTCCGTTTTTAGTAATGAGATATTTAGCGTCGGGCTATTGGCTACTTCTCGAAGCGAGGGTACAAATGCAGTGTTAAAAAGTAGATTTGGAAATAAGACTTCTACCTTGCTTAATTGTGTCATGGCTTACGAAGATATTCAAAGTAAGTGGCGCTTAAGTGAAAAGGAGAAAGATACTTTGTGTCATCATAACAAGTTTCCGCTTTTTGTGCAACATCCATTGTTAGAGCATGCTTCTACCTCTTCAACTTCTTGTTTGATGATACGTGGTGTTGTTTCTTTAGTTGGTTGCATTCTTGGTTGGAATGTTTGCATGGTGCGACCACCCCATAAAGTAACGACCTGGACTGGTTCGTTCATATACTCTGGTGGTTGTAAAGGATATTGTATCATTTGATCTGCTTCTGGACGAGTTTGATGTAAAACAACGTCTACCTCGCCACTTCTTATTATCTATTATCTTAAATGTTCATGTTCAGAACTTATATGGTGATCCCCAAAATATATGTTGTTAATGGTGATATTTTACCAATATTTGTGAGTCTCATGAAACAACCTCCTGCGATTGCATTTAACATAGTTTTGTCATTTGCATTCAATCCACAGGTGAAGGATTCTAGCAATCCCAAAGATATTTCACCGTGTCTATGCCTCAAAAATGTTCTCGCTGATCTTCTATTAGAAACTCATGATCTCTCTTCTTCTTGGCACGACTAGAACTGGTGGGTAGTTTGTCCCGTGCCATTTGCTCCCATGTTTTTATTTTTCTTAAATTAAGTCCCCCAACATCGGCTGCTCCAATCAATGGAAAAATAATTAATTACATTTATTATTATGTTGTTGATGCGGTGCAGCCAAGAGATGAGATTAGTAGTATTTACTAATTATGAGAAATTACCACCCATAGCACTGATCCACACCGTGTATTGGTAGCCATAACCAACTAGATGTACCACCTCATCGTGCATCGGTTGCACCTAATAATCTCTCTAATCAATGTCTATGAAATGTCATGAGTTTAAGAAAATTCTTTGTCAATGTCTCTAATATGTAGAATGCGCATTTATAAGGTGACATTCTGCATCTTCACCTCTCTTCTTCCAAATTTGACAGCTGATGCTTTCTCTTCCATGTTTCCAAAAACTTGTGCGGTAAACTCTGATATTTAATCATCCGCATAGTGTTTAAATCTCTTGTATCTTGATTTTTGCTCTCACCTTGTCAATAATGCCCTATGTGTGCTCTTATTTTTAGGTAATCCTAAATCCATTTGTCTTCATGTGTACCTGATAACCACACAAAACCAAATAAAGATGTATTACTTTCAAGATTAGTAGAATAACTCAATGAATACGTGTTTAATTACCTACTATCGGCAATGGCGCCAAAAAATGATCTGTAGGTGTTTTAAGGATGAATGCTATGAATGAGCCCCGTGTACGTGTTTACAAGTGCTCGGTCAAGTAATGATAAAATGAAAAGTAAATTACCTGCCAAGCATCGAATCTCGCGAGAACAATGGTTAACTGTATTCGTACTTGCTGAATTTAATTGTCGAGAAGTATCATTGAATACTGAATTGATTCAATACTACTACCTGAATAGTTAATTTAATTGATTTGAGTTGTGTTGTAATAAAGATTGGTGAATCGGTTAGAGGTTTGGGTTCATCCACCATGTTCATATCATGTTATGATTTTATTAATTGATGCATACGTTCATTACTCTTTTCAAAGTCACAAAATGTTACCTAACAAAGCTAGTGGTCAACCAAAACTTCTAATCAATCTCACGATGATCAGATGTGAGAAGTATTGGGCACAAGACAATCAAATAAACATAAATGGACATTCGTAATTGGCATCGAGATATTTATTCCCACATGGACATATGTGAAATTCTGAAAGAGTAGTGGTGGCAGGATCAAGTTTATCGTGCAAAATAGTGCTTACTTCTTTCACATAAAACTAGATTACTAAAACACTCCATATGCAGAAAAGAGCTTTTCAACTCTAAAATTTGCAGAAAAAGCAAATCCTTAACTACGAAAAAAAAAAATACACGCACACTTATTCATGCAACGTCGCTGCGTACATGGTAGGAAACGTAAGGAATATAGTATATGTCATGTTGTAACGTATGCCTCGTCTTGTTCCACTAATTGCTTTGCTACTCACTGATTCTTCGCCTGAGCTCTTAACTGCTTTAGCATCGCCTTCATCGGCGACATTATTGTATGAATTTCATCAAAATAAGGCGCAGTTGCATTCTTTACATCTTCAACCCACTTCAAGATTCTTTTCCGGGGAGCAAGAATACGCTCGCGATCATTTTCATCTGCAACCTATATCAGTAGGAATCAAAAGACAAATCCCGTCTCACCATCTGAAAGATTTTGAAGAATCATCTAAGAGAAGAACATTTACACATACCATAGTTGAGATTTGGTCTATTCACAAGAACTTTAACATGGGTTAAATACAGCGGCACTTCATAAAACTCCAAATTCTTGATTTATAGAGGGTCTGTTCGTCATAATTTTAAAACTTTAATGTGTCTATAGTGGATCCAAAGTTTTTGTAATGTCTGTATAGGGCTTTTAATATCTCTCCCTTACTTACCAAAAGAAGAAATGTCTCAAGAGAGATTTTTATAACTAGACCAAACATCAGGAGAGAGGAGATACAATGTTATTACATGAAGACAATAATCGTGGTTTCTAAATTTGCAAAGAGTGGTAAGAGATTTTGATTCCCTAAAGCACCAATTCCTACAAAGGATATGCTATAACTGAAGATACGTAACAAAAACGAGCTAGCTGAAATTTGTGTCAATTGTTTGCCCTTTCCATTAAAATTCCTACTAAATTGGACTAGTATATGAGATTAGTTGCTTCTTCTTACCTCAATTTGCATGACTTCACAAACTAAGGCGAGATCGGCAATGGAGGGTTGAGAATTTCCTAGCAAAAATGGGTGTGCTCCCTTTAGCCAATAAGATTCAATAGTTGAAAGAGATGCAGACAAAAGCTTTTCCCCTTCGGCTGCTGCAGTTGGGTTCAGAGGCCGGCCAAATGCTAGTGCAATACCAGTATTGAGAAGAAATCCAACTGAGAAACAGGGAGTACCAGAAGATGTCAGTTTACCAAGTAAAGTTAAACTGCCATCATCTCCCGTAAGAACAGATAAAGAGAGGCAAGAATAATCAAGACTTGCAAAAGCCGGACAAAGTAAATCACGTTTACATAATTTTGGAAGGCTAGCAAAGATTCTCTAGAGAACACACTAATCACCTGAACCACGACGCAGATTTGAATGGTGCCAATCCAGCACTGAGTGGATCCTTGCTCTTTGTTGTACATCAGCTGGATACCTGCGGAGTTCATAGATTGTGAAATACATTGAATATATTATGTAAGTTCTGGGGGAAAATAAAGACGATTGATGTAATTACGTAACAGATGATGTTCGTGTAAACTTTTAAACATAGACCAGGCCACCTGGACTTCCAGTGTAAAACTGGAGCAGCGCCCATGGTGACTGAAACAATATGATTTTCTGAATCTTCATATTAGAATGAGGAAGATACGAAGGAACATATATATATATATATATATATATATATATATCGAGTGAACAAAATGAGGAAGATACGAAGGAAGTAAAGCAGCGGAACGTACCAGTGATCAGCGACACCGGGAAATGCAGAAGCCAAATAAACGAGTATTGCATGGCTGCAGAACACACAAAATCTATAAATTGATCTTCAGAAAATCTATATTTCAACCGTAATTAACAACTTTTGAGAAGCAGATATCTTCAGTTAATGAACGCTAGTGTAAATAGAAAAAAGAGAAGATAAGATTTTTCACATGAATGATAAACTCATTGGACAGAGCACAACGGTGTTCGAATTGGAAAATCAGAATTTCCAAGAGATCGATCGGTCCAAGATACTCATAGAGGTTTGTCACAATCTTGTTCGAAGCTATTCGAAAAGTTGTTACCAAAATTGTAATGAATCAAACTTGAATGCAGTAGATTATTATAATAGTCATTGCTTAAATTACTCAGAAATGCTCACATTTGAGGAGATCCTCACTGGAATGAATAAATATATATCATACGCATCATAAAAGTAAACACTCTTTTATCAAAATTATCAAAATCTAGATGGTTGATATCAATTATATGCAACAACTCTAACAAATTAAAACTACACAAGATTAGATTTAACATATGTACAGATCATAAATCATAAAGTTGTACCTCTCAAAGAGCTTGAAATCACCATGAGTAATTGATGGGACTTGTTTCATGGGGTTTATTTCTGAAAACGAAACATCAAAATCAAAACTTTTCTCAAACACAGAGTGATGCCATGATCAATAATTTTGGCACCTGCATATTCTGGGGAGTGGTGCTGTTTATGCGCAAGATCCATCTTTACCTCCTCAAATTCTAACCCGTTTGCTCTTCAAAGAAAAGAAAAGAAATAGATCTCAACATTACTTACACATTTCTATCAAAAAACTAATTAATATGATAAAAGAAGAAGAGAAAATAAAATAATTTACTTGCAGAAGATAAGAAGTGCACGAGAAGGCTGGGACATGCGATCAACATACAGTTTCAGCTCCATCTTTCCTTCTTCCAAAATACACTCGAAGAAGAATGGTGGTTTAACTTTTAAGATCCATTATTACATATAATGTATTTATTATTTAAAGTGACCCATACTGTTGACCGAATCATACATGAACCGGCCGGATACTCCTCAATTATCGTTGTTATTTGGCTAAGAAACTGTAAATGGGTGGTAAATGTGGGCCAACGAAAAATAGCATCTCAGGCAACTGTCATTTGATTTTTTTTACGTCCCCACGACAGTAGAGATGATTGTAAATAAAGTTTGGAATCAAGGGAAAAGAATCAATATTCCTACTTTAATTTGGCTAGTGAACATACTTGATACCTTAACTTGTTCAGTCTCGTAAATGGTACCTTAAGTTTTCATTTCTTTTCAAAAGTGGTACTCTTGTGGTGAGAGCTGCACAATTTTTGCCCCAAATGCACATGTGAACCTACGTTGACCTTAGAATAAGCGATTGTGAGTTGAAATTGACAGGAAAGTTGTGACAATGAAATAACTTAAGTAGTTTTATTCATCTTTTTATTTAATTTATTGTTGTTTATTAATATAGTTAGCAAGTCCATTTGGCAAAAAAATAAGGTCAACAAAGATCGACATGTGGATTTGGGGCAAACAAATTGTGCAGCTCCACCATTGGGATACCAATTTTGAGAAGAAATGGAAACTTAAGATACCATTTGTGAGGCTGGAAAAGTTAAAATACCAATTCTGCTATGAGGCCAAGATAAGGTACTAACATTGATTTTTTCCCTCAAGTAAACTATAATGATTGATGCATAAACACGAATACGCGGCAGAACACGGCGTCACATTTTTCTTAAAAATAATAAAATTCTACACAGCTAGTACACAATTGTATTATTATGTTAAGTGTCACTTATATAAGTAAAAATTATATTGAATTAAATTTCATACCAAAATGACCATTTCCCACTCACCAATTAACTAAAACAAAATTCAAATAACACTCACTTGTATGAATAAAAGTCAAACTGAATAATCATCAATAGTTACACAATTCTCAAGAACATAGACACTACTCAATTCAAATCATGTACTGAATAAAAATAATTTGTATTATTTCACGTAGTTAATTTTTAAGAATCTTTTTATTTTGACTCTTTTATCTGTGATCGTCGAGTTATAACATTTTCTCTTTTATATAAGTTTTACAACACAAACTACTAAAATATACAATTGTTTTTTGTACTTACTAAAACATGTCGCTTACGACATTTCCAAGATTCTGACAGTGTTTGAATTAATTTTTAGTTATTTTCACAAAGACACGGCACGTGACGTGTCTGACCCATGTCGAAGGAGTGTTGGTGTCTAATACGTGTCAAACCTGACACATCTGATGTTTTCGAGTGCCGAAATGTCCTTTTATTTAGCTGAATTTGTTTTTTACACCCTTGAACTAGATAACTTTTGTTCCTTCCACAATTGCACTATATGAAAATATTTTGCACCTTCATATTAAGGTAAGTTTAACACATTGCATCTCTCTATTTTTCATACATCAACTTTAAAAAGATCAAAATTATTATTGTCATTTCAAAACCCAATATAATAAAACTAAGACACAAAAGGGTGATTTTGTCAAATATTTGTCGAATAGCTTGACAAAAACAAAATCTCCAAAAGAATGTGTTTATTCATCATTATCTATATAAAAGTGCCGTAAGTCAACAACATTCTTCTCTTAGGCGTAAGAAATTGTCGTTTCTCTTCACTCTTCGATATGGATGTGTATAAGGCATAAAAGCGATAGTGTGTCACAAAAAAACATCGACATATTCTAAATATGGCAATAGCAATATTTTTCGATCCTAATTGTTGGGGTAGATGTATTCCTCGTTCTGCCCGACTAAGAAACCCTCGCGGGGTTTGCTCAATTCATGTGCACCACCGTGACCCAAACATTCACCTATTGAAAACCCATAATAAATAGATATTCACTCACACATGCTAAGTATACAATATATGTGTTAGGAGGATGGAGAAGAAACCACAATGTCTTTCTAGCATTAAAAACTTCCAAGTCTTTAAAATAAAAGACAAGAAAAATCGAAGTACAAATAAATTTTGTATTTTTTCAAATATTATGGGGTTACAGTCTATAGTAGTCCTCTAATTCTTCTCTAATCTTGAGACTTGGTTGACTTGAAAGTGGATTTAACTTTGATCTCTTCCACGTGTATTTGAGTAGAAAATTAGTCAAAAGGCTCTTGAGCTTGATCTTAAATTAGCAATCTACTTGATTTGATCTTCACGACGAACAATTTGATCTTCGTCTTGAACTTGTTGAATGTCAATCTTCTTTGGAGGAATCTCGATCTTCAAAATGCTTGGATTCTTGGCAAACGTTGATGCGAGGGCTTGGCAGCTTTATCTCAGATCGAACGGAAATTTGATTTGAAATTTGATTTGAAGATTGATGAAGGATGATATGATCTTTGTCTTTAGTTATTCGGATTTGTTGGGCTTTGATCTTCTTGAAGGGACTTGAATCATCAAAAAATGATTTTTTCGAGGGTCTTCTGACTTGATCTCGAATCAAACGGATTTGTGGCTTGAAGATTATTGAAGAACGGTTGAACCAGGTTTTAGACTTGTTGAATTTCTTCCACTTCGATCTTTTCGGACGAAGTACGATCTTCATGGAACGATTATTTGATTGATTTGAAGCTTGGCGCTGGATCAAATGGTGGTTTTCGCGAAGAATGCCTTGAATCCCGCGAAGAACGTCTTGAAGATGGAGAGAAAACTTTGACCTTTTCCTTCTTCAAACTAGTGAATATTTTGGTGAGTTTTTCCTTTAAGGGAGGGCCTCTATTTCTAGTTGTAGAATCTCGAGGTCCTTGCTCGTGATTGGTCGCTTTTCTCTTCAAGATAAACATTGGTTTAATTTGGCTTGTTTATCATACCATGACTTGTAGAACACATAATATTCCCATCTGGCTTGATATGATTGGTGAAATAAATCATCTTTTTCACATGGCTTTATTTGATTGGCCAAAATACATCATCATTTTCCCACATGACTTTATTTGATTGGTTGTAGTACGCAATCTTTTCCGTGTGGCTTTATTTGATTGGCCAACAATATATATTAAAAAATTAATTAATTAATCTATTAATAACTGAAATTTAATTTAGTAAAATCTCAAATTAAAAATATAAATAATTAATTTAATTTTTAATAATTAATTTGACACTTGTTAATATTTAATTGGAGTAGATAAAATATATTTGTCTACAGTCTTGTATCTATCTTTCTTCTCTCAACAGTCATTATTACTCTTGTCTACCACACAAAGTGCCACCCACTAAGTCATTATTACTATTTTCTACCACACAAAGTGCCACCCACTAATATACCACAACGGAGAGAAATGTAAGATATGTTATCTTTGAATATATGTGGGGTAAATAATCTATTAGGCCTTTAACTGGTTGGGCCAATTAAAACTACTGTTTTCTACCTTTGGCTTAAGATGATGCACTAAGGAAATGGCATCAGAGAACTCATCATTTCCACGACAATTGTAAGTTTATACAAAAAAAATGAAGGTGACAGCGGAGGATACGTAAAGTATATGATAGGAGATTTATTTAGCGTGATTTAAGTATCTGTTTTGTTATACTTTTGACTACTTATGATGGCATATTTACTTGTTTTATTATTGTTTCATGTTTTTTTAGGATTTTAGAGAGTCAAGACAAAACAAGGCTAAAAGAGGCCAAAATGGATGTTTTAGACAATAATGAGTCAAACACTATATCGGGATGTTCAGGCACTACGAGCGTGCTACGACACTACACAAAGGAGAAATAACAATGATAATGCGATTGCAGGGGAAGAGACCAGGAGACCGCATGACGAAAATCAGAAGGTCATGCGTGCAGGAACGCATCACACGTGTGGCGCGTGAACAACAACACATCGCGCGGTTTCCACTCGATCAAATGCAAATTGGACCGATTATCAAAAACCATAAAACAAAGCCCAGAGCAGAGAAAGACTATAAATAGGAGGCTACATTCATCAGTTAGGGGACGACTCTCATAATAAGTTTTACATCATTCACAACCACTTTCTAACAAAGAAACCATGAGAGTTGGTCACGAGAGAGAAAACACCATAAAAGTCGTGTTCTAGTTTAGTTGAGTCATTGTTTTGAGAGAAAATAACTTGTGAGGAAGAATATAGCAAAAGGGAGTCAAGAAGAGACTCAAGCAACAACGTTCCACCGAATTCGAGAAGCTTCTCTTTATTACTTTACTTCGTCGATGATATTTACTTCTTTATTGAATGTTGAACTCGTGAATTTGTGGAGCTAACCTACTCGTTTTTTAGAGTAGGAGAGTAGTAAGACCTTACTTGTTTACTCATTGCTTATTTATTTTCCAAAATGTTACTTGTTAAGACACGTAAGAAATAACGCAATAACACAGGAATTTTATAGTAGTTCGATCACAACAGACCTAGTCCACTCGGCTTTTGCCTATTCTAACAACTCAAGTCTCTTTCGTATAGTACATGACCTTTACACACTCATGTTATTTCTTGATACTCGTAATCTAGACTCCCTGTAATTACTTTCTTAATACCTGACGCGACATCTTATTATCAAACTCTATTTGTATCTAGAAATATTCAAGTTCATACGAAGTTCCTTTTCCTTGATATTTCGTACAAGAATATTAAAATTATTTCTGACTAACAAAAAAATAAAATACCAAATCTTAAATCTAAACATTTTAAAACTTGTCTTAAATGTCCTCGAGTCTTCTACTTTTATAGAGTGCAGATCTCCTACGCGAAAGGACAGCTGTTACACCATAAGTTTGATTCTTCGAGAGAGCTTGCAAACCTTCATTAATTCCTCTGATTTGATCTTTTTAAACAAGTAAGCATAATACTCCAATGTATGCATGTATAATTCAGTACAGATACACTTAAAATAAAATTGGATAATACAAAGACAAATATTATTCTGAATCTTGTTTCCATAATTAATCTGACGCGACAATATCTAATTATGTAAGGAAACCACAAGAGTCGATTCCAGAATATCACGAACCATCTTTCCTTATTTAACATGTTATGATAGGTGATCTACTTATAAGGAAAATACATGATTCAGTTCCAGAATCTCACCAACCATCTTTCTTTATTTAATGTTACGATAGCCGATCTAACTATAGGGAAAGGGATCATTAAACCATTCTTGTTGAAATATTCAAAATATAACAAATTAAGCATTAATTAAAATAGTTGTAATAACTAATTAATTAACCAAATAATCAAACTAGCATAGACCGAAATATTCAGTCCTAACATTCTTCCCCTTTGTTTTTGTTTTGACAACTATTATATCTCCTGCAAGACAGGGTTAGGTCAAGAGCCTTATAAAAATAAAGTGCTACCATAACACAATAAAAATGCTGAAAGTTAAGTTGCATCAGTAGTGCAACATTACAACCCAAATAAATAATCAAACATAATTAAAAAGCAGAAATTTAAAATTATTTTGCAGTTCATGAAAATTTAAAAATAGTTTAAAAGACAACAGCAGCAACATCACTGCCCCTAACTCCTTGCAACCTCTCCTCCTTTCTCTCATAACAGAATCAATGGAGAATATTCCCAATTTTGGCACCCTAAACAAGTAAACAGGAGAATTCTTTATGAAGTTCTTTCAGGTCAGCCGTAGAGGTGGAGAACCGGTCAAGTTATGGAGTAGGAGACTCGGCAGGGGCCAGGCGAACGAGCTCTGGATATGCCTTGAGGTCTAGAGGTCTGAACATCGGCTTCGACTAGTCATTGGGAATATGTTGTGCACACATCACCCGATAAATCAGAGTGGGGAACCCAAGAGACAGATTGTTTGACGAGAAGGTAGTAAGATAAATGAGCTCGAAGGCCAACTGACCAAGATTTACAGAGTGTTGCGTCCCAAAGCAAAGAGAACATATGTAACAATTGGACTGACATAGGAGTGATAGAAGCTATGTAGCTAGTGGGATATGAGAATGCGGAAAAGCAATTTGTAACTAGGTGTGAGAAGTGTAGAGGGAATGAGAGTTCCTAATGGTTCAGAGGGCCAAGATGCCAAAGTGGATGTGAGTGCAACAACCACAACATCGAAATTGGGTTCATCCTGAAGTTCTAGGGTACGACCAGTGACAATATCTGGGAATACATATGAAACTTTATGAGAGACAGGTTAATGTCATATATGTGATCCTTAACGAAGACCTTATGAAGTGGAGCATGCCTGGGATCGCTAGCTATTTGGTCAGGTTAGCATAGAATTCAAATTACACATGGGACAAAAGCCTCGACTTTCATGGTTGATAAGAGTAAGTGACGTTTCTTAAGGAATTATGGGATACCAGATTTGCCATACGAATTTAAGATCAATGGACGTTAAGGGACAAAATGTTGCGACATAAGAGCATCAATTTTTGCATTGGAAGTAGAAGAAAAGAAATGAGAAATTAAATGCTTAGTGACATCAACTGGAATAGGTTTTTTGTGGAACCTTCAAGGCAGAACCCTTTTTGGGATGAGGACGTGTGTCAGCAATCTTCTTGATTATGGCAGGATGATGGTAGTGGTGAGGTAGCATATGTCTCGATTGGAGAATATGTGGGTGGTATGGTGGAGACTCAGGCTTGATCAGTTCTTGGGAGATACCACCAGAAATTGGTCCTCTAATGAATAGAACGCTCATATGTGGGTGAGGTAGCTCCTTTCAATGTCTTGACGCATGGGATAAAAATTGAAAGCTTTCACAATCACACCTTGAAAGTGCAAGTGCTGCCAGGAAGTGTCGGTCCAACATTCCTAAAAGAGATTTGGGCACAACACTGAGCTCAACACTGTTCTGTCCGATTTAATTAAGTTAAATATATTATTTTTCCTTTATTCTTAAACTCACTTAGTTCCACGAGTTGTAGTTATCTGTGATTCTTTTAGGGTATTAAGGATCGTGCAGATCTTTGCTTGGAAGAAAGGGATAAAGCCGAAGATATTCAAAGGATCTTGAAGATAAGAGTTGAGGATCTTATGAAGATAACACCAAAAAAGATTTCGGAGTTATCCAAGTGGAAAGAGAGCAATCACCAACTCGTGTCTATCACGCCATGGATCAAAGACGATCAAATCCTATAAAGAGGCGTGCTCGACATCAAGAACGATAAAAAGACTATAATTAAGTTCTGAAAGAGTAAAAATAATTCTTGTATTGTATTGGTCTTGTTTTACTGAGTTTTATCTAGCTAAACTATAGCTCATAGATTAGTTAGTGTTAGGATTGGGTTCCTTGCTCAGTTGTATTTGGTAAGATCATTAAATTAACGTTTAGTGATTATATTGGTCCGTAAGGCTTGGTAGGTTATATTCATATAACCTGCTTAAAATTCATTTCACTGTGTTTTTATTCCGCTGCATTATTACTCTACAACGAGTGTTGGGACAACACCGAATACGATCGGTGTTGGCATAACATTCAGTGCACACACAGTGTGTGAATCAAACAAAAGGGTACCAATCCCGGTCTATACATTTACACACCTTTTAGGTCAAATAGCTTTTTCCAAAACCCAATAGATGCCATGGCCGTTGGAGCAGGAACAAAATTGGTAATGGACTCAAGATCAATACATTGAAAAATAAGACAGGGATTGAGTACACAAAAGAAACATTACACCTTCCTAAGTAAAACGCAGGGGCAGGAACTCAAAACTCAAGATTATTTTTGTACATCCTCTATTGCAACAAAAAAAGGTTGTAAGTCATAGACAGCGCATGCCCAGTGATTTCCTAAGGGTCTCAAATCGTACAACGTCGAGTGATTTAATAAATATGTAAGCCAATTGATAGCCTATCCCCACATTTTTTAATTCCGCTACCTTTTCCTCCACAACAACACTAATGAAATGGCAACGTATCTCAATATGTTTGGTTCGTAAGTGTTGGACAAGAATTTTGGCAATATTGATGGCACTTGTGTTGTCACAGTATACAGTTAATATATTCTGAGTAATATCGTAATTAGTTACCATTTGTTTCATCCAGAGTAGTTGGATACATCAACTACCGACAACCACATATTTGGCCTCAACAGTGGACAAAGTGATTGAGTGATGTTTCTTGCTGAACCATGAAACAAGATTGGTACCAAAATAGAAGCTACCACTCATTGTGCTTTTTCGATCATGAGCACATCTAGCCCAATCCACGTCATTGTATCATGTGAGATGAAATTAGTTTAAGAATTGTAATATAAGACAAAATCAACAGTTCGTGAGATATATTGTATGATGCGTTTGACGACTTTGAGATGTGATTCTTTGGGCTTGGCTTGGTATCGTGCACAAACACCAACACTGAAACATATATCAGGTCTGCTTGTTGTGAGGTATAAGAGGCTTCCTATCATACCCTGGTATAGACTGAGATCAACATCCGGGCCGTTGTAATCCATCTTGAGACGTTCATTTGTTCTGAATGGCATTCTCATAGATTTGGCTCCTTCGAGACCAAATTTGAGCCAAGATTCTTCGCATATTTTGCTTTTGAGATGATAATTCCATCTGGTTCTTATTTAACCTACAAACCAATAAAATATGTGAGTTCTACAACCATACTCATTTCAAATTTTGTTTCCATGACATAAATGAGTTGTTGCAACTCGACATCAGAAGTGTAGCCAAAGACTATATCGTCAACGTAGATTTGAGCAATGATAAGATTTTTATTTAATCGTTTGATGAATAGAGTTTTATCGACGCTACTTCGAGAGTATCCTTTATCTAGAAGATGTTGAGTTAAACATTTATACCAGGCCCGGAGTGCTTGCTTAAGTCCATATAGAGTCTTCTTAAGTCTGAGTACATGATGCGGTTGGTGGGGGTCCACAAACACTTTAGGTTGTTCAACATAGAGTTCTTCGTTGAGATAGCCATTTCGAAAGGCGCTTTCTACATCCATCTGAAATAGTGTAAAATGCAAAGGACACATAATAGACAATAGTAGTATAATTGACTCTAGACGTGCAACAGGAACAAAGGTTTCATCAAAATCAATTCCTTCAATTTGTGTGTAACCTTGAGCCACAAGTCTGGGTTTTTTACGTACAACATTTTCATGTTCACCTATTTTATTCTTATAAATACATTTGGTACCTATGATAATGGTATTTGGGGGTATGTGTACTAGTTCCCGTACTCTATTTTGCTCAAACTGGTTTAGTTCTTCTTGCATTGCATTTACCTAGGCTTTTTCAAGTATTGCTTCTTTTATATTTTAAGGTTCAATCTTTGAGGTATAACATACATGGTTTATCATTTCATCATACCTTCGTCCGGGTGTATTTCTAGTTCATATGACTTTATTGATATCTCTTATGACTCTCGTGACTAGATGATTCTTCTTTATTCTCGAGTAGGATTCCCTTTGAGATGGATCATGGATGTATATTGTGCTGAACTCCTCGGTTGCATCTTGGTGGTTGTGTTCATCATCAATGTCTGATCTAGTCTCTTCAATTAATATCGTGCAAGGTCTTTTGAGTGGTAGTTCATCTTCACGGTTTGAGGTTGATAAAACTAGATCTGAGATTTTTGTTTCTGTCGAAGCTGCAGAAAAATCCATGGAATCATCAATTTCAACATTACAAGATTCAATAACAATTTGAGTTCTTGTGTTATATACACGGTAGGTCTGATTGTTACGAGAGTAGCCAACAAAGATTCCCATATCACATTTTGTCTGAAATTTACCTCTGGGTTCTGTGTCATACAAAACCTAACAGGCGCATTCAAAAATGTGAAAGTGCCGTACACTAGGTTTCTTACCTTTCGAGACTTCATGGGATGTTTTGTGTGTACCAGGTCTGAAGTAGGATCGATTGATTATGTAACAAGTTGTCTTGACTGCTTTAACCCATAAGCGTATGGCTAAACTTTTTTTGAATTTAGCATGACCCCAACTATTTGCAGAATAGTCCTCTTTTTTATTTTCGCCACACCATTTTGTTGCAGCGTAATTGGAGCTGAGAATTCATGAAATATTCCTTTCTCATTGCAAATGGAATTAAACATTGAATTCCTTTCTGTGATCACTTATAATTCTTTTAATGTGTAATTTTTTATCTGTTACGACTGTATTACATAAGATTGTGTTAAAAGCTTCACTCTTTTCTCGTAAGAATTTGGCCTACGTAAATCTAGAGAAATCATCAATACAAACAAAAATTTAATTTTTTTCGCAGATGCTTTCCTTCTGAAATGGTCCTACGAGATCCATGTGAAGAAGTTTCAAGATGCTGGGTAAGGGAATATGTTGTAACAGCACGTGAATACTTATATTTTGTTTCTCTTGCATACATGCTTCACACTTTCTTTCATTGCGGGTCCCAACATGAGGAATTCCACGAAGGGCCTTTGTCTTACAGAGTTTTGACAACATTTCATAATTGACGTGTTCCATATTTTGGTGTCGTAACTTGGTCTGTGAGGTAGCTCTAAAGTGAAACAAAAGAATATTCTTTGAAGCATTATGTTTGGTCAATGTATAGCAGTTATCTGCATTTCTCCACCCCTGCAAGACACACTTCCCTTCTTTGTCGATTACTTCGCAATTCATCTTTAGTAAATCGTACGAACAGGTCCTGATCGCACAATTGACTTATGCTGATTAAATTTGCATGTAATTCTTCTACAAAGAAAATATCTTTTTACATTCAGAGTCCCTCTTCTTATAATTCTTCATTTGTTTCCATCTCCAAATACCACGTCTCCCCTTACTTTATTCACAAACTTGCTAAAAACATTTTTATTGCCAGTCATATGGCGAGAGCAACCATTTTCAAAAACCCAAGAGTTAGTTGAGTTGTATGAGGAAGATTGATTACTAACGTAACAATTGATATTTGACCATTGAACCGAAATTTGTTTTTTTGATGTGGTTTTGTGTTTCGAAGTAGGATTTGTTGCAAAAGTTGTATGTGGACTTCTTTGAGTCGGAACATTATTCCATCCATGTGTTGTTTAATTTTTCAATATTTGGAAGCAGTAGGGTCGTATATGCCCCTTTATTCCACAGTGATGGCATACTGGCACAAAATTCTGATTGTTACTAAATAAAAATTTATTTAAGAAATTTTGATTTATACTAAAGTATCTCTAAGAGGCATTAAGCTCTTGAATCCCTATGAGTTGTCCAAATTTTTCCTCTGGATACACATAATGGTACTCCTTTCCTCTTTTTTCTTTAATTTGGGTTTTGACATCCTCTTGTCAGGATTGATATCAAATCTTCCTGTGTTTTTTCCTGATGCAACTCACTGGGGAATCCTAATCCAGCGCGACTAATGTTGGGTCTCTGTACACATAGATATTACCTCTTTGTTACGAAGGGGATTTGAACCCCTATCACCAAGAAAGGAATGCAACTTGGTTACCACAGGGCTCCAATGATCCTCATAGTGTGATTTGAGGCATCTCATATAACATTGTAAATAATATGAAAAATGCTACTCCGTGGGGACTTGAGATTTGGTCCTCATAGGAAAAGAATTCCCTCGTTCCGTTATACTGGAGCATTTTGTGTACAAAAACAGGATTCACCGCATATATATAAGATACAGCTGCAAGAGATGTTAGTCCCGCAAATCGATAAAAATCCCCATTGTAATTACGAGGGTAGAATTCAAACACATGTTCCCGAGTGCGCAAATTCAGATTGCCTTCCACTTGGTCAACATATTAATTGAAATGATATATTGCAACTCAACTTAATGATGATATTCTCATATTGTAGCATGGCATATTGGATACATAATTATAGTAGAAGCCATGACATAAGGTGATATGGCACACATAACTATGTATGAATATATTCATAGCACATGGAATAACAATCAATGTGTATTATACTTAAAAAAGATCTTGCTCGCCTCATAAATGACATGTTATCTAAAATGAATAGTAATTCAACATTCAAGACATTGACTTATGAGAGGACAAATTTTACATGAGCCCACAAAAGCAGTTATGAAGTGTAATGTTGATATTCATTACAAGGTGTGGGGATATTAGCTGATATAGCTTGGAGACAAATATTTTGAAAGTGTAAGATGTTCTGTAAACAATGTTGGCTGGATGTTGTGCCAACATCCGGAGGACAACATTGAAACTAGAAATATTCTTAACCTGAAACATTGTTCTAAAATTCGAGAACATGTTCCGGATTAAATGTTGGATGGATGTTGAGCCAACATTCACAGGGCAACATTGAAACCAGAGAATATTCCGTCAATCTGCCTTTAACTATTTTATTTTAGTCTTGCCTTTATTCACTACTAATCAAGTTTCACGATTTTAGTTGTCTTTGTTTATATCCAGGAACATCTCTTAATCATAAGGAAGAGCATTACAAGCTTCCTAAGTTGAAGTTTCCATAATTCAAGAGGAGAAAAATGGTCAAACGTATGCGCTTTCAAATATGGAAATTTTTGGAGTTCAAGTGCAACTAAGAATCTTTCCAATATCAACTCTGAATTGAAGAAGGAGTATTTCCTTAATAGCTCAATCTAATAAAGGAAACTATTATTCAAGAAGGAGATCAAGTTCAAGAAGGAAAGAAGAGTTCAACTAGAAAACAACATAAGTTACCAAATATGTGTACAACACACCTTGGAGATCAAGTTTGAAGAAACCTATATATAAGGTGTGAAGTACATCAAGATACACAAGAAACAATAGAGCTAATTAAACCGTAGAGGTTATATCTTAAGCATTGTTGCGTGTTTCTTGCTTTGCAAAGTTTGTGAGTTTTTGAGTTAAGTCTAGGATTAGATTTAAGAAGAAAATTCTTGTCTGCTTTGTTGAGTCCAATCTACAAAAGAACGAGAGTGATTTTGTGGTGAGGAATGTCTTTGTTAAAACCTGTGTGGTTATTTTTCTGTAAGCCTATGTGGTTGATTATTTATAACAAACCCTTGAAATTTTATCTTCTTGTGTCCTTTAATTCCCCTGCACATTATACTCTATCAAGAAGATTGTTTAAGATCAAGTTAAGGCAACGCCAGGTTAACTTGAGTTTTCAAAGTTGTATCAATATCGATCCAACAATATCAATTGGCGTTAGAGCCAAGCACCAACTTCACTGGTGTTTGAAGGTGATACAACGCGATGAACAACATCAATCCAAATTATGGCAGACTCCCAGTCTTGGAAGGATCCATCAATTATGCTTACTGGAAGACTAGGCTGAGAGTTCACATCAAATCCATTGACATGAAAGCTTGGGATGTAATCCTTGATGGATATTCTGTCCCTACGATTGAAAATGACGGAGATACAGATATTGTACCAAAACTAAAGTCATAATGACAGCAAACGAGGTAACACTGTACAACTACAATGAGAAAGCTCTTAATGTTATTTGTAGTTATGTTACCAATAAGATGCTTAAGTTAATTCAGAACTGTAGAACAACTAAATCTGCTTGGGATATCCTTGAACTTCATTGTGAATGAGATATTGCAGTTAGAAACTCTAATCATAGACAACTGCTTAACGATTTTGAAAAATTTGAGATGGGTGATGATGAGAGTATAGATGGTTATTTTAAGAAAATCCTTGACATTATAAATCAATGTCAAAATTTAGGATTTCCTGTTTCAAATCAAACTATGGTTCATAAAGCTTTTAGATCTTTGTCACCTAGATTTGCTCTCAAGAGAATTGGCATGGGAGAGACAAGAGATATTGCCAACATGGAATTTCAATCCTTATTAAACACTCTTAGAGTATTTGAGCTAGAATTCCCTGCAAAAACTACCAAACAACAACCCATTGCTTTGTTAGGCACGAATTATCTAAGTCAAGAGTGTGAGGATGAGGATGAAATTATTTCTTCTAACTATGGAAATATTAGCAAGAAACTCAGTAGGTTGAACTTTAAAGATAAATGTAAAGAGAGACAACCTGGCAATACTTCCACTGGTTACAGAAAATTGCCTCCTAAATTTGTTAAAAATATAGCAACAAAATCTAGTCCTGAGGAAATTTATTAGTTGAAAACTACTCAATCTTATGAATGTAAGGTTATGGTCATAATGTTGTTGAATGTGCTAACACCCTCCGCAAGAAGGGAAAGTCTCATTGGGTTTGTGTAGATGATTTCAATAAAGAGGATTATAACTCTGGATCAAGTGCTGATACTGAAGAAAGCTTTGAAGAGATTCACACAGCTGCGCTATTCACTCAAGTTAACTAGACAGAAGAAGATCTCCGGAACTGCTACAGGTCCCAATGTTGCTCCAACATTCAGGACTCAACATTAGAGTATGAGACTTTCTTTGGGAATTGGAATGAATATGATACCAATATTGGTCACAAAACTTTGTCTAATAATGATGAATCTAACTTTGAATATTTTCATGGCTCAGTTGATGTAGATGAAGAGTATTACTTTGAAGGAGAAATGTCCCAAGAGGAAATCATTGAAGACTTGAAGTCTACTTTTCATAATCTTCTGAAAGAAAATCAGAAACTCACCAAGAATAATGAAGCTCAGAGACTGGAGATTGATGGACTGAAGAAACTAATGATGATGTACGAAAGAGACTTTGACAAGACATAAGCTGAACTAAAATAGGTAAAAGGAAAACTTGAAAAAGACAATCAGATCATTGCCAAGTAGAACTCAGATACATCTAAACTTGATGAGGTACCGAGCATGGGTAATCAAGGAACAAATGGTATCGGAATTATTGAGAAATCTACTTCTAAGGTTGTTAATTCTGTTTTCATTAAAGAAGGTCTGTTAAGGAATCAAAAGACTTGAGCTGTCCTAATCCTATCAAAAGTAAAACTACTTATATCTGTCAATTTTGTTTTCAACCAGATTACATAAAACCTTATTACAAGAGATACTTAAAATAAAACGTGAAGAAAACTGAAATTGTCTCTAATGTTGAGTCTATCACTGGTACAAATGTTATCCCAACATTAGAAACATGACAGAAAAGTAGAACTTGGATAGAAAAGTTAAAAACTCCTAAGATGAAGCTTGTATGCAATGTTGTGTTCTCTGTTGTGTACTCTAACCTTGCAGGTAAGTGGTACTTTGACAATGGATGTTCAAGACACATGACAGGAGACAACGAAAATCTTAAACAATTAATTCCGCTCATTGTCGGAACTGTCACCTGTGGAGAAGGCACCCAGGGAAGAATCATTGGAAAATGAGTACTTGATGTTGAAGGATTTCCACCTCTCAAGGATTTTCTACTAGTTGAAGGATTGAAAGAAAATCTAATAAGCATTAGTCAACTTTATGATGATAACTTGCTTGTTACATTTGATAAGAGTTCTTGTGATGTATTTGATAGTGACAATGACATTGTTATGACAGGTACTAGATCTAAAGATAATTGCTACCTTGCTCAGGAAGAAGCAGATTGCTTTCATGCTAAAGTTGATGATGTTGTTCTTTGGCATAAGAAGCTAGGACATGTTCAATATAGGAACCTTGAGAAGTTACAGAAAGTTGATGCAGTAAGAGGCTTACCAAAGATATCCAGCCCAGTTAAGGTTGTATGTGGGGACTACCTGAAGGGTAAGCAAACTAAAGCTACTCATACACCCCTCCATGTACAAAGTACAATTCCCAGGACTGGTAAGTGTTGTGGATTATTATACATGGATCTCATGGGTTTTATTGAGGTGAGCAGCCTAAGTGGTAAGAGATATGCCTTTGTTACCATAGATGATTTTTCCAGATATACATGGGTTAAGTTTCTTAAAGAAAAATCTGATGCATTCAACACATTTAGGATCTTACATGCTAGCATAAAAAATCTGTATGGTTCCTCTGTTTGTAAGATTATGTCTGATCATGGGAAAGAATTTATATATGCTAGTTTCAGTGAATTATGTGATAAAAATGGATTTTTTCATGAATTTTCAGCACCTAAGGCACCTCAGCAAAATGGGAAAGCTCGGAGGAAAAACAGGACACTTCAAGAGAAGGCATATGCCTAATGCTAGAAACTTATTAAAAGACTTTGGGCTGAAGCTTTAAATACTACATGTCATATAAGTAATAAGGCTTACCTTAGACCTAGTACAAATATGACACCATATGAAATCTTGAAGGGTTTGAAACCAAATATTGCTCATTTTCTGGAATTTGGATGTGATTGTTACTTGTTGAATGATAGAGACTATCTTAGTAAGTTTGATCCAAAAAGTGAAAAGTGCATATTTGTTGGTTATTCTGTGAATAGTTCTGCTTTCTGGGTTTATAATCCAAGATTGAAGATTGTTCAAAAATCAGTAAATATAGTGTTTATGATTCCAACTTTGATACAGGTACTGATGAAGTTACTGTCTCATATGTTGCCCCAACATAGAAAACAGAGACTGTCCCAACATCAGGAGCACAAGCTGGAGACACTGAAATTGAGACTGGTTCTAACGTTGAACTGACACCTGCTGCTGTTAGGCCAACATCCCCGCAGTCCAATTCAGAGGATGATATTGTTGATGAACCTAGGAGAGATCCACCTACTAGGA
This sequence comes from Linaria vulgaris, assembly GCA_948329865.1. NCBI lineage: Eukaryota > Viridiplantae > Streptophyta > Magnoliopsida > Lamiales > Plantaginaceae > Linaria > Linaria vulgaris. The sequence goes on along the minus strand of OX415249.1, from coordinate 51,213,689 downwards.
TTCAAAAGGATCATCCAACTTCAAAAGTGATAGGTGAAATCACTAGACACATGCAGACACGCAACAAAGATAGGATTAACTATAAAAATATGGTAAGGTTGTGTGTCTTTATGGCTTACACTTGCACTATGAATAATGCTTCCGGTTTTGTTTCTGCTATTAAACCTAAGAATGTGAATGAAGCTCTTAAAGATAGTAAATGGAAAAATTCTATGCAAGATAAACTGTTGCAATTCACCAAAAATCATGTTTGGAATCTAGTGCCTAGACCTTCTAATGTGAATGTTATAGGAACTAAATGGATTTTCAAGAACATAACTAATGAAGATGGTGTAATTGTAAGAAACAATGCTAGGCTTGTGGCACAAGGTTATACTCAGGTAGAAGGGATATACTTTGATGAGAATTTTGTCACGTACTTAACCCTTTTCCACCGAAGCTTAACAATACGCACGGCCTTGTCAGCTCGCCTAGCTCGACAAGTCAGCATTCGTTAACCCGATCGTGCGACTAAGTGTGACTTAAGTGCAAAAGAGAGTGAAGAAAAGTTATCGGAATGGGTGCTAAGTATAGAATGCTTCGAGTATGTTGGCAAAATTTTCTGTGTTCCAAAATGTGAAGGAGGCTTACATATATATAGCGGTTTCTACCGACTTAGTTAGGTGGGACCCGCACAAGTAATTAGCAGCTCTGTTAACTCTACTGCTGCCATGAATACCGAAAACAGTACAATACTAGTAAGACGGTGTAACTGTACAAAAATCTAGAGAACTCTAGACTAGTCCACAAGTATCTAGGCTCCGTCCTATTTACAAAACTGCCCCTAAAAGTTTCCATATTTACATGATGGTCGCAAAACTTTGGGGATGAGCGTTGGTGTCGTCCTTCACCGTTGCCCGTGTGCGAACGACTACGTCGTCTTTGTAGCTCTTCGACTCGTGGAGGCGCGGGTCGTGACAATTTACTCCAGTAGCTAGAATAGAATCTATTAGATACCTTCTTGTTATTGCATGTTGTCTTAAGATTAAGCTCTACCAGATGGATGTGAAAGATGCTTTCCTTACTGGTTTGATATACAAAGAGGTATGTAACGCCACAAAAATTAGGAAGAAAATAAATATATACTTTAGTCCTTGAACTTTTGAAAATTTCAATTTTTGACCCTAAATATTTAGAAAAATATGTCTTTTAGTCCATCAACTTAAAAGTTAGTCTTTTGTTATTTTACAGGTCTCTAATCCTAAGACATATATTTCCATTTCAAATATTAACCAAGATGATTGAATTACCTAGAAAAAATTACATTAGAAAATATGTATATAATAAAAAAATCTAATTATACCTAATTGAATTTTAATTATAAATAATTGAGGGACTTAATATTTATTTAACCTAATTGATGAGGTAAGCCATGACATCTTTAAGAGAATGATTTAAATCAGATTTTTGTGATTTATTATAAAATAATCAAGGTGGGGCATAAATAGTGGGTATTTTCGCCTATAAATACTCACCATTGTTCAACATTTTATACAACCCAAAATATCTGATTCTGCAAAAATACCTTGAAATATGAGTTGTTCCTTTTTGTGTTTACGTTCAGAAAATAATTTTTCCAAATTTCTATTTTTTTATTTTCTACCCAAAAATACGCCAAAACTTTTACTACGCAGAAAATGTCGATTATGCCCATACACCTTAGAAAAATCATATCAAATAGTAGAAACATTATTTTACTACTAATTTTCTGATACATACCCTACTTGGTGTCTTCCATCTTTTGTATGAAGATATTTTTCCTAAAATATTTGATCTAGGAAGCCGTAAAACATAAATTGTAAACTGCTGCCAAGAAGTTCGAAAATTCTTATGTTGCAAGAATTATTTAGCATAGCAAACCTTTGTATTTTCGCAAATTTGGATACACACATTCATCATGTTGTTAGAAATCAGAACCATAAAAACATTTGAAAAGCAACTTCATTTGGATGTCCGATCAAAGGTAAAACTGAAATTGCGGTGATTTTTCAGTTTATTTGGCACAATATTTATTTTCTTTGTTTATAAAGTTAAATCACCATCATAACTAGAGTATTTATCATACACATGAGTTTAACATGGTATAGTATTAGTTATAATTAGATTATTATAATTTATAATCATGAAATGACATTTTTGTGATTTTATTTATAGCATTTAAATGGTAGATTTGCCATGTTTAACATACTACTTTCATAAGTTTTCCAAGATTATTCTTGCCACTTCATGATCTAACCATCAAATAAGATTATTATCATAATAAACATTCCTCATCACATGTTTTTGATAAATTTCCCATGTTTATATCTTTATATTTAAGTTATAACATAATTATGTGCATTTTAAACTAACTATGCAAAATAAAGTAGTAATTGACTAAGTTATACCTTTTAAGGTGTTACTTCAAATGATACTTATTTGATGTGTCGTTATTAAAAGTTTTGAATTTATTAGAAGCTTAATGGACGAGTTTTCTTAAAGTTAGCTAACTAATATGTTTTAAGAATTGATTATGCATCAAATTAGATAGATAATCAAGTTTTTACTTGTTACGGTTACTTGTTGTTGTAAATGACTTTAACATGAAAATATAAATACTTACAATTATAAGTTTGAACATATGTTTGTTTAAGATAATTTTGTTGATATCAATAAGGTGGTTAATATAATTGATATTTGATATTTAACCGAACCTTATGTTTTTCAATTCATCATCTAAGATTTTCATGTGTAGTGTAATGACATGAGTTAAGCTTATGTGTTCTTTACTAAGATTTACATCGTAACTAGCATCCTTAACAACAACGTTCTCAATTTCACCAACATCAAAATTGAAGAAAAAGTACTAATAATTGTTGTGGTGAATTATAAACTCAGTTGATTAATATTATTTAAATTTGTTAAAGTTTTGACGAACTAATCAACACCATCAATGTTCCCCATACGAGTAACAGTGATGTTTCATTTCTGATTTGTTCTAGTGTCGTTTGGCATTCGGTCGTGAGGAACTTGGACAGAAAGCCCACTACTCCGTTACCAAACCTCGAACAACCGATATTCCATCATAATCCTGTTTTGCATCACATGTCATAACATGATTTTCTTACTCATCGTTAAATCGTATTAAATCATTTATTATTTATCATATCGATTCATAATCATGGTAATTCCCCGATATTTTAATCTCATATGCTGGTTCTTGAACTGTGCAAAGAGAAACGAACTATGTTCGACACATGTAGCTCAAAGAGCAACGGATATTATCCAATTACTAGCTTATTAGTTTATCACAGATTGAGTCGAGTTACTACCGGGAAGTAAGGACTGTCGGTTTAAGTAATTTTGCTTGATACCCATCTATCTAAGCGCCGCTTACAATCAGGAGTTGGCTGTAACTAGCATGTACTCGAGCATGTTTTTTGATTCGTATGCGAGGTTGCTCTTCGTCGGGAGGTATAAGGTAGAATATTAGAAGCCATAATGATGGATTTTTTACTGTTAAACACAAGTTCATTAACTTTTCTATGAAAATTCCAGTACCATTGCTACATTAAATTATGTAGTTGAGCTGTTTCTACCAGTAAGATCACTCCTCGAAATGTATCCAGTAAGTCACAATTAATTCTTGCATTGTCAGTTCTTTTATATGAATCTCAATAAGTCATTAAAGACTCATTCCTGGTTTCTTCTATCCATTCGTCAGGATAAAATCAACATGGCAGCATGGATCAAGTGAATAATTGTTCAAGCATGCATGTTGGAATATTCGTGTTTTGTCACTAGTGCATAACCATTAAAATAGTCACATTGTTTGTAATACCAAGACTTCCATTGTATATATTAAAATATATTTTATAAAATGTGTATGGTTTTGATCTTAAACAAGTGAGACCCCTTACTATGAGTTACGCTTTAGTCTGGATTGGGTAAAGTGGCTAGCCACCACTGAACCAACTCGGATCGGAGCATGGCTCATGGGGCGTGGTCGTCATGAGGTATATGGTGAACAACCTAAAGGTTTTGCTGATACTAAATATCCAAATTATGTGTAGAAACTTGAGAAAGCTTTGTATGGTTTGAAACAGGCACCAGAGCTTGGTATGAAAGACTAACTGAATTTTTGTTTAGTCTTGGGCTCAATAGAGAAGATGGAGACAGAACCTTGTTTATTCTAAGAAAGAGTTCTGATTTTTGTATTTCTCAGATCTATGTGGATGATATTGTAATTAGTTCTACTAACAAGTCAACTTTAGACAAGTTTGTTGAGTCAATGACATGAACATTTGAGATGAGCATGATTGGAGAGCTGAATTACTTTATAGGATTGCAAGTGAAGCAATTGGAAAATGGTATGTTCTTGAACCAAGAGAAGTATGCAAGGAACCTGGTAAAGAGATTTGAGCTACATGAGTCAAAACCTTGCACGACTGCCATGTCTTCTTCTGTGAAGATTACTAAGGATGGGTCTGGAGATAATGTTGACCCAACATTGTACATATCTATGATTGGTAGTCTTATATATCTCTCTACCTCTAGACCAGATATTATGTTTTGTGTTTGTGTGTGTGTTTGTGTTTGTGTCAAGCTGATCCAAAACAATCTCACTTGATTACTGTGAAGAGAATATTAAGATATATATATCTGGAACTTCATCTTTGGGCATTTGGTATAGCTTTGATACAAATACAATCTTGTTGGTTTCAGTTATTGTGACTGGGCAGGTGATGTAGATGACAGGAAATCCACAAGTGTGGAATGTTTTTATTTGGGAAACAGAATTTTGTGTCATTATCCACAGCTGAATCTGAATATGTAGCTGTTCGCAGTTGTGTTACCCAACTTGTATGGCTCAAACACATGTTGCTAGACTATGGGTTAGATAGTGATACACTCCTCGTGTTTTCTCACAATCTTAGTGCCATTAATATCTCAAGGACTCCTGTTCAGCATTCTAGGACTAAGCATATAGATATAAGACATCATTAATTTGGAGACATGGTTGAGGATAAAGTGATTAACATTGAGCATATTGAGACAAATAATAGCTTGCTGATATGTTTCCAAAGCCTTTAGATAGTGAGAGATTCTTCAGTTTGAGGAAATCTCTCTGCATGTGCAATATGTGAGAATGTTAGGACCCCAGTGTTAACATAACACCACTGTCTAGCACTGGTTAATGGTTGTGGTGCAGTATGTGACTTTTTGTTTTTGTTTTTTTTCTTTTCTTTTTGAGTAATATTGATCCTTGTTTTGTCATATTTGATTGTGTGGTTGATCACTGTGATTTACTAATCTTTCTAGCTTGCAGATTCACATCTAAGTTTTGAAACGTATAAATCTCCAAAGCTTGTCTGAGGTTGTGTTAGCCTAACATATGGAGAAGTTGGGGTACACAAAGTTCGCTACTTTGATGTTTATTCAGTTGTACCTTATTCATTAGAAAAGGTTTTGCAAGACATGTGGAGAAGTTGGGGTTCATGATGTTGACAGCTTCAATGACATTCAGTTGTGCTTATTTGCATGTCTTTGTTTGTTTTGGCCAAGGGGTACATAAAAGTGATCCTTTCTACTAGGGTGTTTGGGGTTTCGAGTGCCTTCACTTAGTAGCACAGGACACTTGGTGCTCTCTTGAATGCAGGTTGATAAACAAGTATGCATAAGGAATTGAGGTATTGGGGTGCATGATAAATATGTTGCCAGTATTCAAGGCTTTTGTACTTGCCTAACTTGCTGTTGATAATGTTATTACTGGGGTGTGTGGAGTCTAGTGTTGCCCTAATTCAGTAATGTCATTATCCTTTTTTAAGCAACATTCAATTTTGGTTCTAAAGAGATAATGAAAATAGTGAAGATTTGATGTGATGTGATAAATTGTTGGTTTGAAAAGTGATTCACTGTGTATACCATCTTTCAATGTTTTCATAACATGGTTGCATCCATGCTAGAACTGCATTGTTATTCTTCTTTGATTAGTGTGTTTGAGTAGGTTTGGGCTTAGAGGGAGTATATAGTCCATTACATGTGTTGAGGCATACACTTTGGATGACATACTGCAGGTGACACACTATTTGTGACCTTCTGTGATGTGGAAGTGGATTAATTCCCTAATTCGTGACTTCTTATCTCTGTGTGTTTTCTGTTTGATATGCTGGTTATTCATGCTTTTGGTCTAAATCTTATGTTTTTGGTGAAACTTCAGATATAAGTTTGGATATATCTCACGCTCTCACATGAAATTGCCTTAAAGAAGTCCGGAACCTTCAAAATTTTGGCTTGGAAACTTTCTAGTTTGAATGTTACTCTACTCTCTGATCTGAGTGTTATTCCAACATTGTTATCGTGTCTGCCCAACATTGAAAACAATAACTCATAAGTTTGTTTAAAATTTTAAAAACTGAGTTTTTATTGTTTTATTTAAAACTGCTCTAGTTACTTGTTACATTTAATTGACATGTGGTGAATTTCTTAATAGATCACATCTCATAATCCCATTAACATTAATTCCTTCTCTCTCCACTCTCCAAAAACTTAATTCACAATTTGCCCTAACTTGTTTTTCAGTTGTGTAATTAGCTTTCTCTCTGCAATTATCTAAAATCTCTCAAATTTTTCTTTCAACAACACCATTAGACACTCTTGTAGATATGGCCTTGAATGTTGAACAAACAACACCACGCACCAGGGCTACTGCGCGTGAAGGTGAAGAACGACATGATGCTCAAGTTGCTGCAAAATGATAGCCAATTCCCTATCAACGAAGGGCAAAGAGAGCTAAGAATGTGGAACCTGGTTTGAATGTTATCGCAACATCAGAAGCCCATAATCCTCAAAGCAAAGAATCTGACTCTGAGGTAAATGTGGCTAACCCAGAACCTCAAGTGAATATTGTTAATGCTGTGATTGAGGGATAGAGATCTGATTCTGGTAAAAAGAGAAGACCAATTGGGTCTATGCCTATGACTAAAATAGCCTTGCAAAGAGCTGAGGCTAGAAGAGCTCAAAGTGAGAGACTTCAAAACAAAAAGGTTGATGCTAAGGCTAAGGTTGAGGCTGAGAGAGTGTGGAAAGGGAAACAAGTTGTAGATGAAGAAGTTAAGGTAGTTGATGTTGAGGACGATGAGGAGAAAGTAGATGAGAATGAAGAGGAAGAGGAAACTGCTGCTGAGAATTTTGAAGCCGATGATGATGAAGATGATGATGATGATGATGATGAAGTGTACTGTGACACTTTTATGGTACCCTACCCTAATCAAGTTGCTAAGTCTAGCTTCTATCTAACTAAGGAGATAGAGGGTAGGGCTTATGAGTTTAGAAGGAGTGATATCCATAAAGAGAGGGTTATGGACATGGACAGTTTTAAAAGAGACAGAGTATTTAAGTTGCTGAAAGGAATAGGGGTTTAGAATTCAATGAAAAAGCGTGGTGATTATACTTCTAAAATTGTACAAGAATTCTACTTGAATCTCTCAAAGTATGTTAGGTGTGATTTGTCTCCCAAATTTGGTAAAGCTTGGGTGTGAGGGAAGGTGTTTGACATTAGCCCTCAAAAGATCAATGAAGCTTGGTACCACATGTTGAGGATTCTAAAGATACTAGGCCAGATGAGGTGATTGAAGATATCTCAAGTGGTCTTGTGAGAACCTGGGTTGAACAATTACCAACAACAAAGCTCACTTCCCTAAGTGCTGTTTTGCACAAATATGCATCTTATAATTGGCTGCCCAGTGCAAATTCTACTGTTTTGAATAAGGAATCAACTTTCTTGGTCTACAAGCTGAAGAATGGGCTTGCTGTAAATATTGGGGATAGAGTTTTAAAGTCTATGCAAGAAGTTGCTGGAAGGAAGCAAGGTATTCTACCATTTCTTTCTTTGATCACAACTTTGATGGTAAAACAGAAGATGAGCAAGAAAGAGTTTGGGGGAATGCCAGTGAATAAGGCAGAGTTCATTATCACAAATCCTACTTGTCTAGCACAAGAGTGAAGGACTTGCCTTGGAATCCTGAAGATGGAGTTGCATCTGGAGAGGAAAAGAAGGCACAACAATTTGTTGGAGCCTTAGTGCCTCAATCTGATGAGGAAGAAACTAGGGTAACAACAAAATCCTTTGTGGATCAGCAACTAACTTGGTATAGAAGTGCTTATGCCAATCTTCCGAGGGAAATTGCTTTCAAGGAAAGGCAAATGCAGGAGTTGGATGTCTTGATTAAGAACATGGATAAGCTTTCTTCACAAAAAGGGGGAGAGTGATCTGATCCATTTTTTAATTTTTGATTTCTGGTTTTTATGTTTTTGTTTTGATATGTTTTGAATTGTTTCTTTTGGCTGCTAGTTCTTGTCTTTAATTGGTTTGTACTAAGTGTACTACTTAGTTTTGAACAGCTCTTAGTGATCTTACTTATGAAGATATTTTATATCTGCAATGGTTGATGTTAAACTTATATACAAGTACATTATGGTCTTAATGTTGAGACAACATTGTTGATCTAAAGCCTGAACAACTACATGTTGAGTTGTGGTGATGACTTTAATAAATATCTTTGTTATGCCAAGTTAATTCTTGATAGTTTTCATTAAGGGGGAGAAGTTTAGTGGGTTTAAATTATAGTGCTTAATTGATTCTTTGGACGTATTATCTGTTATGGAATAGGTTTATTGGTTTTGTGAAGAAAGGCAAAAAGAGGGAGATTGCAAGTGTAAGATGATCTGTAAACAATGTTGGATGGATGTTATGCCAACATCCAGAGGACAACATTGAAACCAGAAATATTCTTAACCTGAAACATTGTTCCAAAATTAGAGAACATGTTTTGGATTAAATGTTGGATGGATGTTGAGCCAACATCCACAGGGCAACATTGAAACTAGAAAATATTATGTCAACCTGTCTTTAACTACTTTATTTGAGTTTTGCCTTATTAATCAAGTTCCACTATTTTAGTTGTCTTTGTTTATGTACAGGAACATCTCTTATTCATAATGCAGAGCATTACAAGTTTTCCAAGTTGAAGTTTCCATAATTCAAGAGGAGAAGAATGGTAAAACGCACATGCTTTCAAAGATGGAAAGTTTTGGAGTTCAAGTGCAACTAGGAATCTTTCCAAGATCAACTCTGAATTGAAGAAGGATTATTTTCTTATTAGAACTCAATCTAATAAAGGAAACTATTATTCAAGAAGGAGATCAAGTTCAAGAAGGAAATAAGAGTTCAACAAACAACATAAGTTACCAAATATGTGTACAACACACCTTGGATATCAAGTTTGAAGAAACCTATATATAGGGTGTGAAGTACATCAAGATACACAAGAAACAATAGAGCTAATTAGTCCGTAGAGATTATATCTTAAGCATTGTTGCATGTTTCTTGCTTTGCAAAGTTGGTGAGTATTCGAGTTAAGTCTAGGATTAGATTTAAGGAGAAATTTCTTGTCTGCTTTGTTGAGTTCAATCTACAAAAGAGTGAGAGTGATTTTGTGGTGAGGAACGCCTTTGTTAAAACCTGCATGGTTATTTTGTCGTAAGGCTAGGCGGTTGATTATTTATTATAGGGAAAAAAGCACCTTACCCCCTAAACTTTCTACAGTTTTGCACCTTGCCACCCATATTTGTTTTGTTGCACCTTGCCCCCATAACTTTGCAAACGTTAGCACGTTACCCTCCTCGAAGCACTTTCCATCAAATTTGGCAGAATACTCCCTGGAATCTTCATATTGACCGAATATTACGTTAAATTTGACTGAATATTCCGTCAAATTTGATGGAATATTCAGTCAAATTTGATGGAAAGTGCTTCAGGGGGTAATGTGCTACGTTTGCAAAGTTGATGGGGCACGGTGTAAAAAAACAAACATGGGGCCCAAGGTGCAAAATGATAGAAAGTTTAGGGGGTAAGGTGTTCTTTTCCCTTTATTATAAACCATTGAAAATTTATCTTCTTGTGCTTTTTAATTCCGCTGCACATTATACTCTATCAAGAAGATTGTTTAAGATCAAGTTAAGGCAATGTCAGCTTAACTTGACCTTTGAAAGTTGTATCAATCCCGATCCAACATTTTTATACTTAATTATTGGCAACCCACAATAAATTTAGATCTATATATTATTGCAAATAAAACAGTGAATACACTCCCTAGATCAAATTAAACTAAAAGAGATAAAGAATTTGTTCAAACAGTTCATCAAGCATAAGAATTTAAGAAGTAGAAACAAAATAGAGCGTATTCTCCTCATTTTTGTATAAAAGGCAAACTTTCAATGTGCTTCAACATTGAGTTCAATTACTTAAGGAACTCTTCCTTGTCGGCTATCTTCCTCCTAGTGTCAGTCATGGTATGATTCAACCATGCTACTTGTTGTTGGATGATGAGAGTTTAGTTAGCGTGATTTAAGTAATTGTTTTCAGACACTTTAGTATAGTTCTTGGTGCATATTTATTGGTTTTCAGAATTTTCTGTCATGTTATAGGTTTTAGTCAAGTCAAAACAAAACTAGGAAAAAGAGCACAAAATAGATGCTTTTGGAAGAGAACTTAGTTAAAGTTCTATGGCACCACTTCAAGCACTACAACATCATGCCAAATGATGCAACTCAATCTCGTGCATGTGAAGAAGCCTAGAAACCAGCCAGTGGAAGACGAGTTGCGCAATACGCATGAGGTTGTGCCAACGCACGCCCCAACTAGTGAGCATCGCGAGAAGCCATCTTGTGCATCTCAGGAATAATTTTGTCTTTTTTAGATGTTTAACGTGTAGCCGAGTTTGAATCAAAGGCAACACGTTTTTCATATAAATGTGAGAGGATGGTAAACACATAAAGCATCGCTTTCATCCCTATTCATTGCTTTCATTACTTTTGTTTGTGTTAGAAAGAGTTGTGAGGGAGTTGTAAATAGAAGAGAAAAGTGAGAGAAAACACCATCAGGATTTAGTTCTAGTTTGTTTTCATATTCAAGAGTCGATTGTTTGTGGGAAGGAGATATCCCATAGGATTTGAGAAAATAGCAAGGCGTCACATTCCCCTGGATCTAAAAAAGCTTTCCCTATCTCATTTACCTTTGTTCATGTTATTCAATTCTTCATTTGTCATTGAACCCAAGACTATTGGTAGCTACCGAGTTTGGAGTAGGGAAGCAACTATGATTTATGAATATATTTTTTTGCTTAGTTTGATTTGTGTTTGAGAATTCATGTTTCTGGATTGACTTGTTCTTATTCTGCATGATTAGTCTTATGCTTGCTAGATGATGGAAAGCACTACCATGGGACTGCGAGAGTGCACATGTGAAGTTAATTGCATATATATGTGATTTGTGACTTTTGTACGCTAAGGCAAATGATGCACAACCCCTAGATCCAGTAAATTAATCTTAATTATATGCATTTTGTTAACACGAAGTGGATGATTTAATTGAATTGTAGATATAATATCTCTTCTAAAACACAATTAAACTGATCTTGCTAACACGGTAGGTCATTATATACTTAAGAATTTTATAGTTAGGATAGCTCCAACTATAGCTCACGGATCCGTTAGGCATCCAAAACTCAAGCACGTACTCAAGCATCTCAAAGAAGCATATATAGTTTGTCTTTGAACTATTATGGTTAAATCAATAGTGAAACCCAACCTCCACACATATTTTAATCATATGTTTCCAATTAAAGCAAGCAACCATCAATCATCTTATATTTTGTCTTGTTTACTTTATGTTTTGCATTAGTTTAGTTAATCTAATTTTTTATTACATCCAATCTGATCTCATATTAATTCTCATTGCATTCAACTGTCTTCTTGCAACAAAAATCATTCTCTTTGCATTCATATTATTTTCATTTCATTCTAGTTTAGTAATCTTTTGCATACAAAATTTTGGTTTTCTACATTAAAAGCATGCTGCATACATTCATTCATTTAGCATTTATCATGCAACAATAGAAGCCAACCATCACGACAAGCACTACTACTTTTATATTTAAGTGATTCTGATAAGCCACCCACCACATCACTGGGATACGGTACTTGGTTCGCAACTATACTTATCATTTTATTATTACTTGACCGTGTACTTTCCAAAAGGAACATATGTGTAATACTCGATTTTCATATTAAGTTCATAAATATTGTATGTGTTCCTATCACTGGACAAAGTTAGAAGAAATAACATGGCCTTCATGAGTGTCAGAAGTTGGTGTTGGCGCAACACTGAACTTCTAGGCCTCCTTCTTCTTTCTCTTGTTATTTTTAGTCCCTAAACCTTCTTGAGTGTTCCGAAGGAGATCAATTATTATGGCCCTACTCAAGTAGTTGTTGGTTAGATTGACTATTCCCAAGAGTTTGGTCCAGCCAACACTACTCTTGGTTTCGAAACATTGATCCACCAAAACTATAGAAATAGGTGAAGGAAACGGCAGAATGCCAGTGTCCCTTTTGGCAGCAGCAACATCAATGATTTTCTGAATCCTCTTCCCCATGTTCACAAGAAGTCCATTCTTCAACTTATATGCCAATATTGCAGTGTCCCTAGTTAGAATTTTAGAGTTGGTAGATGGCAGCCAGTGGGATGATGCAATATTGCATAGAGTTGCACTAAGGGAAGTGAGTGTGGTGGTTGGAATTTTGTTTTCCCAAGCCTTGAAATGCCCACAGTCAAATTCTTCATCATATCATGCAGATTCGAATTCTTGCCCTCTTCAACATCAGTTAACTCCCAAGCTTCATTAATATTAAAGTCACCAAATTCATAGACTTTCCCTCTAACATAAGCTCTGAGAAATTTGGGAGCTTCTGGATTTATCACAAATTGAGACATGTTCATGTAGAACTCCTTGATCACCTCAAGGACATAAGTCCTCAGTTTCTCCACTAACCCAAGTACTCCTCTTTCTCCAAGAAACTCATACACCCTATGCTTTCTAAAACTAGAATTCTCAGTTTTTCTTTCTTCAAGAATATGCTTCTTTTGAAACCCTCCTCACTTCTCTTCAATATCCTTAGACAATTAATATTCAAACAAAGCCTAAAACCCTAAACCCAAGAAAGTCAGACCCTAGGGCATCAATATACTCATCCTCATAAGATGATTCTCATGTTGAGTTAACACCGACTTCAGATGGTTTTGTCCCAACACCATGATCAGACTTTGAAGTATCCTTCTCCAATTCCTCATCTTCAGCATCAAGATTATTGAGCATTTATGTAGCGTGATTTAAGTACTTGTTTCGTTATGCTTTGTATATGTGTTGGTGTATATTTATTGTTGTTAGTATTTTTTTTTGTTTTTGTAGGATTTTGGTGAGTAAAGGCAAAATGAAGCTAAAAGAGCCTAAAATTGATGGTTTTGGAAACATTGCTTCATGGCACAACTTTGCATTGAGAAGAATCCAAATGAAGCCATTGATTCAAATACGTTTAGGAAAAGTCCCATGAAGAATCAGAGTTCTTACTACATGCCACTAGAAAGACATAGAAGTCAATGTTCCAAGGCAACAAGCGGATCTAAATTTTGAAATCCATAGAATGAGTTATAGCCAAAACTTTGAAGCTGTGCAGAGCAGAATAGAGTTCGCAACATGCCGACTTGCACGACATCTGCGCGACTCGCGCAACTTACATTGATGGCGCGGGCACCAGGCAGGGAGTAGAGCACCCATCACAACTACATACGTGACCAGTGCGACAACCTGCGCCACATGATCGGAGACACGCGACACAACACTGAAATATACAGAAACCCTGATTTTGGCCCAATGCCTAATTTTGCCTATAAATATCATTAGAGTACGTGATTCAGGGCACCACCACCAATTCATCAATTCACATCAGCTCTTAATTTTGAAAACAACAGCAATCACCAAAACACCACTTACGTCCAAGTTGGAGATCGTTAGCAAGGATTCAAGTTAGAGATCGAGCAGAAAGTAGCAAGGCGGCAACGATTGGGAGTTTATCTTTCATTGACTATTTTCTTACTATGCTCTTTTCAATTTGTGATATTGAACATGTAATCATGAGTAGCTAATTTGTTATGTTTAGAGTTATGGCGTAATTGGATTGACGACCCTATGTGGTTTTTTATGTTTTGATTAAGACCTTTTCGTTTATGTGTTTATTCTCTATCCTGATCTTAATGCTTTTGTGTATCTGGCCCATATATGAATGATTAGAAGTTATCGGATGCCACTATCAAGCCCTCATAACACGTTTTATGGGACAGTTGAACCGGAGAGTATATGGGTGGTCACTAACGTCACCACATGTTCTCTTATGGCATCGAAAGAAGCTATGAACACGTAGATCAAAATCATTAATATAAAGTATGTGAATAAACATATGGGAAAATCCAATAAAACCTGACACTCTAAACATCCATTCATCATCTGATTTAGCTATATTAGTACTCAAACAATTATCCAATTTAATTCAGTCTATTAGTTTGGTTTAGTATAGTTATTTGAATTTTCAACCCACAACATCCAAATCTTATTTGGTAACCAATTGAAAATAAAATGAAAGGAGCAAGATGGATTCATATAGTCCTTGTGGAATACGATATTTGGGACGTAATCTTACTTTTCATTTTATATCACTTGACTCGTATACTTGGGAATGCGTGTATTACTAAATAATAACACGTGAAAATACGCATCAAGTGGTTGGCACTGTTGTCGAGGACTAGGCAATCAGTCATTATTAGTTTCTTTTATATTTTTCACTTTTGATAGAATTGTTTTTAAAGTCCATTAGTATTTTGTAGGTACTATGGATGCAGAGATGTTCGAAGAAGCAAATACTGACAATGAAGATGCCTTACCCTATTGGACTTGCTATTGCAGTGAATAGGCAATCTCTAGCCCATTTGACAAATGATTTGAAGTTTGGACACATTTGTGGCATTTCTGCAAAGAAAACAATCATGTTGTGAAGATGGAAGAGTTTTTCATGATACAAACCCCACGTATCATTTCAGAATCACAAAGTGCAATCTTAACCAACACAGAGAAGTAAACCCCCAAAGAACTCATCGAGTACAAAGACCTATAAATTTCTAATGAAGTCAATGATGAAGACAGTGAAGCTGGTAATCTTAACAATTCTGCAGTTGATCTAGGTACATCGAACAACGGTGGCTTCTTAATGGAATATATATGTACTTGGGAGAAGGATTTTAAACCATCGGAAAAGTCAATACATTAATGAGTTATGTTTTGTAGAAATCGAATGGTATCAGCAACACAGGCAAAGTTGGGGGCGAGATTACACTAAAAAAGTGTGAGATAATAATTTATAAAAAAAATTTGCTCTTGAGATAAGGGGCATATTCAGTAAATACAATAGCTCTAAATATTGAAATGTAATCTACGTGTTGAGATAACAGTCCATCTCTATAAAATCAATCCTTTACACGTCAAAAGATTTTTTATTCTTCTAAATAATGCATACAAGTTCTCATCGACCTAGGTATAAAAACTTTATTTAGAATGCTACCTAATTCTGTACAGTTTAAAAAGGGTATTTTTACGAATTATTTTTATAGATTACCCATTTTACTTCGTGTAAATAAATAATGGATATACAAAAGCATACTATACCTAAAATAATGCAGTTGCAAAAACAAAATATCAAATTCTAGACGTAATAGAACTCTGGACACTTATATGTATAAATAACAATGATATGAAGAAAGAATTGAACTAAGACCTGTTGTTTGGCATATATGTGATTCTTTTTTTAGATAAACCAATTAAGGTATGATTGAGTTTTGTGTACAACTAAAAAAGAGTCATGATTCAGGTATATTTACACTTTTCATCATGCTGGCTTTAAACTTACATAACATGGAGATTATCAAAATAATAAATAAGTGGCCCATTTTAGAATCTAAGAACTGTATAAGAAATAAATATTACAGTGGGCCTTTTGTTGGATAAATTTTGGGGGTGCAAAACAAACAATATGCAAAATAATCTTAAATTTTATATTTCAAATTTACTACTAATATAATAATTAGTGAGAAGTTTGGGGTGCAGGTGCCCCCACATGCACCCCCTAACTCCGCCCCTGATTAGTAAATTGTTGGTAAGTAAGGAACTATTCTCAATCCCAATGTCTGCGAGCTCTTGGTCAAAATCGGATGTGTTTTACTCCTCTTGAGGAAGATGACGAAGAAGATACGCTGACTTTACGGAAACCAATGTGAGCAACGAAGTATCAATTGAAGACGATAAAACATTGAAGATTTATTATGAAGCACCTCAAATCGACATCGTGGAGATCCAAGAGGCACAGCCACACACCATCCCTATACAGTAGAGACTACTATGCTTGATCCAATAATGACAAGTCATGCACAAGAAGAGGCGACGGAGATACAAGTGAGTGATCCACCACTCAAGGAGAATGGTGAGAATATCAAGTCCATGACAATGCTCTCTAAGAGTTTACTTCATGGAATTTGTGAACCACTTCATCGAAAGGCGAGGAAAAAGAAAGCACCACATTTCGATGCCATATCACAAAGGCTACTACATCAAACTTGTGAACCACTACATACGAAAGAAAAACGAGAAAGAGTTTGTATGCAAATAGTGGTAGATGAAGATAAAGATCAGAAGAAGAATGATATGCAACATGGAACTCGTGAACCACTACGTAGGAAGTCTAACAGAAATAGAGTTCGTATTCAAGCAACGATGGATGAAGACATGAGGTCAGAAAACAAGATTATTAAAAATAGTCTCCACTAGAAGAAGGTGAGAAAACCACCTAAAGCTAATACACTGAAATATTTTGAAGATTGGAGTTTCATCAGAGTATTCGAACCTTCATGAATTCGTCAATAGCATCGATCTAACCAACGAAAAGCTAAGCATTGTGTGGGAGGCAACCCACAATAGTAAGTTTTTATTTTGAATCTTTTAATTTAGTTTATTTCTTTGTTATTTAATATTTTTGGTTGAGTCATATATAGCAATCTTGTGAAATGCATTGAGCTTACAAATTGAGGAGTTGAGGAATCATAAAGGAAAAAAATGAAGTAGAAAAGTATAGAGAGGAACAGGAAACCACCAGTAAACACGGCGTGCAATAGGGAGTCGCGCGAAATGAGGCACATTTTTCACCGTCGTGTGGCACATGCACGACATAGATGTGCGGCATGACATGTCACGCATCTCCTATTTCTTACGGATCACGTTTCTTAGTTCGTATGGAATGAGGAAACACATGAAATCAAAATCTACGGAATTTGGCTTAGCAATATCTGTCTCTTACCTATCCTACATTACATGCACTTCTCTTATTATTATATTCCATTGGTATACATGAATTATTCCAATTGTGATTACAATTAGTAGGGAAGATTGTGCTACTTATGAAAAAATTACCAAAGTTTATTAAGAACTCTTATATATATATATGTATATATATATACACATATATGTGTGTGTATGTGTGTGTGTGTATTTGTTGAACCATAATCACATATATAATTCTCATTTCCCTTAGAATTCATAAGACTTCTTCTTTTCTACATTCTAGATTAAATTATTTTCTTGTGAAAATATATATTGTTTCTTTTTATTCTTTGTAGAAGAACATGGCATCCGCATGTTACTACACAATTGACCGAGCCAAGGAATACCGAGAGAAGCATTCAGACTGTCACTAGCATCAACAATAGGCATATCAATGCGGAGCTAGTGAACAAATAGAAAAAGATCAAAGAACAACTCAAAAATACCAACTACCATCAATGGAGGGAATAGAGGAACAATGAAAGAAGATAACAAATGAAGAAAGCATCGATACCCGCAGTCCAACAAGGCATATGAGCTAGTTGCTTGACCAGGGAAGTACTCTCATCTATGATTTATTGTATATGTTTTGATGATGAGAACATCGTCTTATTTTGTGTTGGGGGTGGGAAAGCTTCGACTTTTGTTATCTAATGCTATGTATTTATCCTGTTTTAAAGTCAAGTAATTTGTTTTAGGATCGAGTCATTAGATTCAAGTTTGAAGCGTGGAAGCATGAATAAGTAGGGATCAAAGATGATACATGCATAATATGATACAAATTTGAGATGCAAATAGTATATGTGTGTGAATTTAGTGCATCTTGCGTAATATTGTCAAAAGCATGTTCTACTTCATATACACCATTCATTATGGGGATAAGTAGAAAATATTGAGATAATTGTATTGAGTATATGAGCAAATGGAGAATTTCACAGAAATTGTGGATCTCAAGTAATTTACTCTTTTGCTATTGGAAGTAAGTGCGAATTTAGATTGTTAAGGAAATAAAATAGGCCGTATTTTGTATCACATTTGAGCCTTTTAAGCCCAAACCCATTTACAAATAAAATAAATCATCAGAACCCCACTGAAGCCTTTTTTGAAAGCTTTTTTGTAATTAGCCACGTCTACCTATCCTTGAGCCAAATGAGAGTATGTCCTACCCCTTTCTAGATATGGATGTATTAAATGTAAAAAAAAAAAAAATGAGGGATAATGAAGGAATGTGAAAGTAAAAAGCGTGAGCCTAAATGAAAAAATGAAGGCTGAAAAATCAAAAGGAGGATGAATAAATATAGAGCATATAATAACATCCACACGAAAATGTAAGTGTGGGATAGCGTCTCTAAGCCAATAAAGTATAGAGTGGATTGATACTTGCGCAAATAAAAACGCAAAGAAAATGTGAAAAGCGCCTAAATTGTATGGGCAATAAGAATTACAAATGGGGAAGGAAAAATGAAAAAAGTATGAGTTGATTTACTACATGCATCTCTAAAACTCATAAATGTCTTTTTCCCTATAGCTCACACCCGAGTCTAACATTACAAGCTAAAAAAGTCTTAAAGATCCTCAAAATAATAAGTTCACATGTATGGAGAATAGTAAGAAAAGTAGAAAGCAAGGGTGAAGTTACCATTTGTGAAACTCTACGAGTTCGTGATTTTTTTATAAAAGTCTTGTATACTAAACTTATGCATACGTGAGCACACCACATAGCATGATCATATTTTACTTGACAATGACTTTATTAAACTTTATGTAAAATACTCATCTCTTATTTTGACCATAGGTTGCATTATGAGAATATAACTATGTGCATGAGTGTTGACATGTTGATGATTTGAATTCTAATTTAGATTGAGTCAATTTTTAGTTTTTCATTACTCGGGGACAAGCAACGATCTAAATGTGGGGGTATTTGATGAGCGTTTATTTAGCGTGATTTAAGTACTTATTGCTTATGCTTTGTGTAAATATTGGTACGCATTTATTGGTGTTAGTATTTTTTTGTGTTTCTTTAGGATTTTCGTGATTAAAGACAAAACAAAGCTAAAAAAGTCTAAAATCGATATTTTTGGAAACATGGCTTACGACCCAACTTTGCAATGAGGAAAATCCAAATGAAGCCATTGAATTTAATACTTCTAGACAAAGTCACATGAAGAATATTATGTCATACTACATAGCATGGGAAATCCATGGAAGTCAATGCTTAAAACTCAACAAGCGGATCTAAATTCTGACATCGAGAGAAGAAGTTATAATCAATACCTTGAAGTCGCACATAGTACAATAGTGTTGCTGGACTTAAGTGTCGAGTTGCACGACACCTGCATGATGTGGGCACCAGGCAGAGAGTAGAGTGGCCAGTACAACTACCTGCGGGACGATCTGTGCGGCATAAACCCGAGACGCGCGACATGGCCCAGAAACGTACAGAAACCCTAATTTCAGCCCACTAGATACTTTTGCCTATAAATATCATTAAGGTTGCGCAATTCAGAGAACCACCACCAATTCACCAATTCACCAATTCACAACAGCTACCAATCTTGAAAACAACAACAATAAAACACCACACACGTCCACGGTTGGAGATCGTTAGGAAGGATTCAAGTCAGAGATAAAGTAGAAAGTAGCAAGGCGACAACGATTGGGAGTTTATATTTCATTTACTATTTCTTTACGATGTTATTTTCTTTTTGTGATATTGAACTTGTAATCACGAGTAACTAATTTATTATGTTTAAACTTATGGCATAATTATGTGGTTTCTTATGTTTTGATTAAGACCTTTTCATTTATGTGTTTATTCATCTATCTTGATCTACATGCTTTTGTGTATCTAGTTAACGTTGATTTGAAGTTATTGGAGGTCACTATCGTGCCCTCATAACATGTTTTGTGGGAAAGTTGAACCTGAGAGTATATGGGTAGTCACTAACGTTGCCACATGTTCTCTTGTGGCATCGAAAGAATCCAAGAACACGTAGATCAAAATCATTAATATAAACCATGTGAATGATCATATGGGGAAATCCAATAAAACCTGACACTCTTAACATGCATTCATCATGTGATTTAGTTATAGTAGTACTCAACCAATCATCCAATTTAACCCAGTCTACTAGTTTAGTTTAGTTTAGTTAATTGAATTTACATCCAAATCTTATTTAGTATCCAATTAAGAATTGAGTAGAAGGAGCGAGATTAATTCATATAGTCCTCGTGGGATACGATACTTGGGATGTAATCTCTTTTCATTTTATATTACTTGACTCATATACTTGCAAAAGTGTGTATTACCAAATATTAACATGTGAAAATACGCATCAGAGATCCTCAGGGATCTCATCATCTTCAAAAGTAGTAGTTTCATTCTCAGCCTCAAAGTCTTGATCCTTAGAATTAAACACATCCTCCTCATCTCAGATTTTTCATCACCCTCAGAGTCGTTAATCTCAGACTACTCTTCCTCTTCCTCTTCACCTTCCTTGTAATTATCTTCCTCATCATCATTTTTCTCATCAGCCTCGTCCTCTTTCTTACACTCAACATGTTCCTCAACCACATGTTCATCATAATCATCACTTTTTGCCTCCTCAGATATATCATTAGTACTCAATTAAGGGTCTCAAAAATGGTCATTTGACTTAGTCTCTAGAGTAGTGGTAGTAATAGCAGCCTTCACCTCCTTTAGTGTAACCGTTTTAGGTTCAATGTTGTTAGGGGTGTGTGCCGCTGCAAAACTAGATGACTTTTTTTTGCTTTGACATTTTAGCGTGTGTATGTTGTCGATTTGTGTTTAGGAGTAGCTGGGGCGGCTGGAGCAGAACGATTGCGCGTGTTGTATCACTTTGACTGTGATTCACCAATGGTACCCTCTTAAGGTTAACTGTGCTCCACCAGTGGTATCCTCTTGATTCAGGGTTGCATTGGCAAGATCTGTAATGGACGACTTGCGTGCCATAGTGATTTCAAAGAATTTTGTATAAAGAAATTAAAAATCACAAGAGACATCGAGAATTAGAGCACAAATTGCAGTTAATGTATATGATTTGAAGTAAAAGAGGAATGTGAGCAGTTTCTAAACATAAACGAGCCAAATTCTTGCACAACGAATCTTTCAGCGTGAATTGAAAACATGTGTAAGTGTTTCATCAACACGTGACCAGAGCACTTTTCAAAAAATAAAAAACTTATAAGTTACTGTGTTATACTCCTAGTGCTATGGTAACACTTAAAATTCACAAGATATTTATTAATCAACAATTTAATCTCTTAAAAACACATGTGCATATTTTACAAAATATATGGTGAATTCACTTAATGCAGGCCGCACAAGACCCCTACACACCCTAGTGTCAACACTATCGTAGAAGTAGTACATAGAGTACATAAGTCGGAATGATGGAGATTCAGGACCCCAACACCCTAGAATCTTATTCATACTTGTTTATTGTACCATACAAGGTTTTAGCACCAAGTGATTAGTACTACCAAATGCAAGCAATCGAAAATCCAAACACCTAGTAGGAATGTTCACCATCATATGCCACTTGGTTGAAAAACATGACATAGTTGAATAACAATGTACTAGTAAACTCCATGTACTCCAGCTTCTCCACATGTAATATAATACCTATTTATGAATAAAACCCAGTTAAATGGAATTCAAGTAGTGAACGCCATGCACCTTGCTTCTCCATAAACAAGTATATAACCTAAAGTATAAAGAGAGTTTTAATATGAGCTTATAAAAATAGATGTAATCGACAATATGATGTGTTCTTAAGTTTCAAGTGTTTCACCACATAAACCAATCATCTCAAAACACAAATGAAGACTCAAAAAGAGAAAACAAAGAAACAAATCTAATGCAATCCTATCAACACCACAAGCAGTCTACAATGTTAGCTAGTAGTGTTATGGCAACACCAGAATGCAACATTGTTAAAAAACACTCATGCCGAGAGCTTTCTCAAGATGAAAAATCTATCACTATCTAGAAAGGTTTAGTAAATATATCAGCAAGCCGGTTATCGGTCTCTCTGTGTTCAATGTTTATTAGTTTATCTTTTATCATGTCTCTTAAGAAATGATGCATGATATCTGTATATTTTGCTCTAGAATGTTGCACCAGGGTTTCTTAAAATACTAATGGCACTTAAACTATCACATAACATCAACAAAGTCTCACTATCTAAACCATAGTCATGCAACAAGTGTGTAAGCCCTATAAGTTGGGCAACACGGCTGCCAGATGCTACATATTCAGATCGGCAGTTGACAATAAAACACAATTATGTTTCTTGATATACCATGAAACTAGATTATTTCCCAAATAGAAACGACTTCCACTTGTGGATTTTTCTGTCATCTAAATCACCTGCCTAGTCATAATCACAAAAACCAACAAGATTGGTGTTTGTATCATGTGAGTACCAAAGGCCAAGGTCAGATGTTCTAGAAATATATTTCAAAGTTCAGTTCACATCAATCAAATGAGACTACATGGGGTCAGTTTGATAGCTGGCGCACACACACATAGAGTACACGATGTTTGGATTAGTGGAAAAGAGATAACAGGCTACCAATCATACATTTGTACAATGTTGGGTCAACGGTATCTCCAGTACCATCTTTTGTGATCTACAAAGTAGAAGACATAGGAGTCTTGTTTGGCTTTGACTCCTGCATTCCAAATATCTTAACCAAGTTCCTTACATAATTCTTCTGGCTAAGGGACATTCCATTCTTCTGTTGTGTCACTTGCAGACCCAAGAAAGAAATTCAGTTCACCAATCATGTTGATCTCAAAGGTACCTATCTTGGACTTAACACTCTTATCTAAAGTAGACTTATTAGTAGACCTAAAGATAATATCATCAATATAAATTTGAGCAATTTATACGTTTGCTTTCTTTCTTTAAATAATCAAAGTTCTATCTCTGTTACCTCTACTAAAATAAAGGCTTACCCAAAATTCAGTAACCTTTCATACTAAGCTTTAGTTGCGCGTTTTAAATCATACCAAGCTTTTTCAAGTTTATACACACTCAGGCAATAGAAAGTAATAATCTGATGGACTAAATCCTAGCTACTAGTGAAAATGTTTCATCAAAGTCAATTCTGATTTGTGGTGTTTTCCTCTGCATACTCGGCAGGCTGATAAGACACTTCTCATTAGACGGATTCGTAGTTGTATTAGAATCAGCTTTGTCCTTTACACACCTGACTCCAAGCGACGCGACGAGATGGGATTGGATACTTAATGATTTCGGACTGAACTTTGAAACAAACCAAGATGTATACCCATTGAGGAAATCAAGTCGAACATAGTTACTTTATCCCTTTTGAATAGCCATCAAAGGGTTGAGTCCCGATTAGACACTTCGTTGCACATGGTTCTATGTAGCACTGCTTCAGAGTTTTGATCATATCTCCCTTTTGGATGTTTAAAACCTCGTTCCTCTTAATGATATTGAACCTTGACTCACATAGATTTCAGTTTGTATATGGCTTCTGTCGAGTTTCCCTACCATCAAAATGGGGATTCGATACTTACTATCGAATTGGGAAATTTGAGGGTAGCGATCGAACCGCATTATGCAGCTTCATGATTTTGATCATATCTTCCTACTAAATGGTCGAAAACTTGAGCATATTCCTGATTTGGAACCATGACTCACGTAGATATCATGGAAAAGATGGCTTCTATCAAATTTCCCTACTATCAAACTGGAAATTTGATACTTACAATAGAACTAGGGAATATAAGGGTTTGACACTGCCTTGTGTTGGATACTGACTTGTGTTCGATACTCAAATGTGTTCAATACTGACATTTGTTTGATACTGACATGTGTCTGATACTGACCTCTATTTGATACTCACCTATGTTTAACACTCTCATGTGTTCGATACTCACCTCTGTTTGATACTCTCCTATGTTCGATACTCACTTGTGTTTGATGCTCTACTATATTCGATACTGTCATTTGCTCGACCGTAGAGATTTTCCATTCCTCCCCCTTGCTTGTGAGGAGTCAGGGGGTATATATAGGCATCAGTAGAGGGGCTTAAAGGTAAAATTAGTCTTAGTATCGAGATGGGACAATTCAATACTTTCTAGATCTGCGGAGCTCTACTATTTGGAGTATAACTTTCTCTACGGACCTCCAAATGTGCATTCCGCTTATTGGGTTGTAACATAGACACATGTGCATTTACAGTGACATGTTACTCAATGTCTGGTTCCTTATATATAACTAATGGTGAACCAAATACTTCTGAACTAATTCTACCTTTTAGCTTTCTTGAGACTTATTGGTCAATTTCACACAATTGTGGCTTCTTCATTACATGAAACGTAATGTTACCATATTATCCCATACAATTATTCTCCTAGTTTGGAGTGTATTTTTGGAACACAAGCATACTTCATACTATGATAAGGTGCTATATTCGTATCGATTCAAATTGGGGTGATCGGTACCATGATACACCAGTGGAGTTAACCGAATGTGCCCTTACCATATGTTCCCTTCATTTGAGAGTCTTCCTTGTAAAGAGCGGGTGCCAGATTAATATATGTGTCTTCTTGAGAACTTCTGCAACGTGGTGGATACTCTTGGCATCGAAACATGCCCCCCCCCCCCCATTTGGGAGGCTTAACCATAAGGTTTTGGTGCCAGATGAGATTTCTTGGCTTTAAAACATGCACCTCATTTGGGAGCCGTATCCATAAGGATTGTGCATCATTTTATGCGCCATTTGGTCGTCTATAGAAAGCAATGTGAATTCTGAATTTTTGTGCAACTTTTGTATATATCGAGTATTTTTGCCCGACATGAAATCTGTTTGAGATACAACAAGATTTTCTCGGCGATGGTGAAATTTTATTTTAGTTCTTTTGCCGCGACTTGGTCACTCGAGAGTTTATCTACTTTACGGTTTAAGTATATTTCATCCTGCTATGAAGGTTCTGGAGTTATATCTCACTTGATTCTTTTTATCGATTCTTTGTCCTTCCTATAATGAATTCTTCTAAGGCTAGTAGGATGACTTTCAGTTCTATGAAGATCGTGGTCGAGGTTGCAAATTTTCCAATCATATCACCTCACAATCTTGCTTCTCGAGATCCGGCATACAGTGAATACTAGGAATGATTTTATTACTTCATTCAGTTTGGTCTAGTGCCAGATCACTTGTCATTTTGGCTTTGTAAGAGCCTTTGAAGTGATTTTTTGCAAGCTGAGAGTCTGTGAATATTGCCTGGAGTTATACTTTCAAATAGGTTTCTATTGAAGTTCCAGCAAGAATAGAGTTGTATTCTGCCTCGTTGTTGGTCAAAATGATGCTTAGACTTATATTATACTAGAACTCTCTTGCAATGAGGAACCGTAGGCATAAACTTATGCCTCCTTCAGTTTTGGTGGTTGTGGCTTCGTCGTTTTCCACCATGGCATTTAGTGCTTTTGAAGCTTGTGCTCTTCCCAAGGTTTTTTTTCATGAAGTGTGTGAGAACTTGGGCCTTTATTGCTATTTTCGGGCAATACTCAATGTCGTACTCGCCAAGTTCTATGGCTCGTTTTATGAATTTTACGAATGGCTGTTGTTCCAACATGCCTTGTTTGAAAGGTTTGTCTGTCATCACCATTATGAGGTGAGACTGAATATATGGGCACAATTTGCGTGCTATGACAACAACTAGCACAAATTTCTCGATCTCGATATAATTGTTTTTGGCGACATCCTTTAATTTTAAAGGTGCCTTCTTTGGCGTACTGTCTCACAATTCAGAACCTGGTAGTTTAATGGTCAACAAGATCTTTAGCAATGATGATTTTAATGAGTATTTCGTCAATATAGACCTCCATGATTTTATCGATGTGGTTGTGAAACATATTGGCCATCAACCTCTGAAAGGTAGTACCAACATTCTTTAGATTTAAGGGCATTACCCTGTAGTGGAATGCGCCTCGGTTTGTAGCAGAATGTCCTCTATATGTAGCAAAATGCGGTTGCACTTGTACCGTAAACAACCATTAGTATTTGATGAAATTTGGTTTGAGTGTCCATCTAATGGTCTTGGCCCATACAAGCAAAGGCACTCGTGTTGTCGCAGAGACATTAGATAAGCTCATACTCTACAACACTTGGTATACTAGTTTTGATGCGTACTGTTAGGTCTATGTTATGAGAGTACAATCAAACCTCTTTTTGATTTGCCAAGAGGTTTCGGCTTAGCCATGTCGACTAATTGCTGCCTAATTTAACATAGTCTTTTTCCTCCGATTCTGATGAGATTTTTGTCTTGAGGAGATGTTCGGTATTGTTGATGTAACTTGGCCCAGAAGCGGCTAGCATTTTCTCTTTGTCGTGAGGGTTGTGAATCATGTTACCTTTTTGCTTGAATCTTCTTGCAGTGAGACTAGGTAGCAGTATGTGCTTTTTTTGTAGTTAACATGGACTTCACTCGCACCGCCCTTTGGTGGAGAATTTCATTTTTCAGTGTTAAGTAGGTATTAGTGCTTTGAAAATCATTCTGGCCTAGGCGGCCAATGATGTTGTTGTAGGAAAATGGTGTGTCAACCATAAGTTTTCAGGCACAAGGTACTCTAACTTGTGAGTCCTTATGCATGGTGATGTGCCGAATGAGGTAGGTAAAATTAGTGTGACTGTGGTGACTCTTGAGTCACCGAAGCTGAGTAGTGAGGTTACTCTTCTTTTCATATTAGTATTATTTAGCTCCATTTTTTTAGTGCATCTTTGGGAATGACCTTTATCGAGATATCAATATCGATTACGATCTTCTTAATGGTGTAATTGCCGATAGGAAGGCTTATCACAATGAGATAATGTAAATGAGTTTATCTCGTTGCTTATGAGTCGAGTTTCTTTTTGTTCTGTGCAATGTATCGTGCAGTAATCTTTTCTTCATTTTTCTTTTTTGTTGTGTGGGCAGTTTGCTAGAGTTGAATTCAAGTTTGGGTGTTGTAGCTCCTTGATGTTGAGTTTTATTTTGAAAGCGAACTCATGAATTTGGTACTTTTGTCCTCAGAAGTCAAGATCCAGAAGGGTAGACCTATCTGAGGAAGGGGTAGGCGACGCCTCGCCCTGTGGCCCTATGGCTTTATCGTGAACGCTTCGAGGATTATGATCGCAGTATATTAATGGTTTTTGATTTTTGTTTATTTTGTCTCAAATACGGCATTTGTGTGGCTAGGTACGTATCAGGTACCTTTATAGGTCGGTTTGGAAAGCGTGTCGAGGATGATTCCTCATATGCCTTGAGAAGTAGGTATTTTGGATTCTAGGATGAATAAGTCACATGACATGATTACCACGTTGGGTGTTTTACATTGCACCTTAAGAGGTGGATGACTTCGATACAGCATAAGCACCTCTACTGAACTAGAGGTCATCATGTAAGAGGACTTCTATAGTGACGATGAAAATGACAAATAAGTGATGGATTAGATGCAAGCTATTGAGAAATTTCTTGAGCTTTTTGTGGCCGCACACGATGCACAAATGATCATCGGTTAAAATGCTATTGGGGATTAGGGTGTTTTCGTCTGCTGACTCGGCAGGCAGATAAGACACTACTCATCAGACTGATTCATAGTTTTATTAGAATCAGCTTTGTTCTTTACACACCTGCACTCCAAGCAACACAGAGAGGATTGGATACTTAATGATTTTAGACTGAAACTGGGAATGAGCCAAGCTTCCTACATATCCCATTGAGGGAATTAAACCAGACATATTTCATTTATATCTTTTGAATAGCCTTTAAAGGGTCGAGCCCCAATAAGACTCTTTGGTTCATTTGGTTATGTGGTGCGCAACTTTCCGGTCTCGATCATGTCTCCCTTTTCGTTGGTTAAAACCTTAATTTGCTTCTTGGTATGAAACCTTGACTCAAGTAGATTTCAGTGCATATATGGCTTCTATCGAATTTCCCTACCATAAAACTAAGAATTCGATACTTACTATCAAATTGGGAAATTTGTGGGTTACTATCAAACTGCATTACGCGACCTCATGGTTTCGATAATTTCTCCCTACTGGATGGTCAAACCCTTGATCCGCTTCTTGATTTGGAACCTTGACTCACGTAAACTTCATAGAATATATGGATTCTATCGAATTACCCTACCATCTAACTCGGAATTTGATACTTACTATCGAACTTGGAAATCCGAGGGTTCGACACTGACTTGTGTTCGATACTGACTTGTGTTCGATACCCACTTGTGTTCAATACTGACTTGTGCTTGATACTAACATGTGTTCGATACTAACATATGTCTGATACTCTCCTCTGTTAGACACTCTCATGTGTTCGATACTCACCTATGTTCAATACTCTCCCATGTTCGATACTCACATGTGCTCGATACTCTCCTCTATTCAACCCTAGAGCTTCTCCATTCCTCCCCCTCGCTTGTGAGGAGCCGGGGGGTATATACGCATCGGTAGAGGGGTTTAAAGAAGTGTTTAGAAACACGACTCAGTGACTGACCTGGTGAGCTAATTGGGTAGTAGGTCAACATGTCGAACTGGTCGGACCACTGGTTGGAACGATTTGTTCACTTTAATCAACATTCAATAAAGGATATAATAATAAGAATTAATTGTATAAAAAATTATAAGATTGTGAAAAATATTTGAAGTCACTATTATTTTGTTATATTATAAGAAAAATAAGAATATGGTTATCACAATACTAGAACTTGAACACGTGACCTCCAACAAAACAAGTTCTTGGGAAGTAGTGGAAACCATTGAGCTATCCAATAATTTAATAAATAATCCAACAAACAATATATTTAATACAAGCTAAAAGATTGTGTTGGATTTTTAAATGTTGCTCAATCGTATCACAAAATTCAATACAAGAACGACAATATGTGACACTAAAATCTTGAAAATGAACTTACCATCGGACAAAATATTTTGCTTAAAATTCTCGAATACATGCTCGTTTCGCTTCAAAATCAAATTAAGGATGAAAAATAATATTTTTTTAAAAATTTCTTGGGCCAAACTGACGTAGGCAGTTTGCGGTGGATAGATCTCGTCGAGATACCCCGAATAAAAAAAAATGCGTCCAAAATGGACGCTCCTAAGCAAAGTTATGGCTTTCAAAGTTTTGCATTTTTTCTTACTTTTTAAAAAAAGAAAAATCGAGCCAGGTTTGTATTTGGCAAAAAAAGGGGCTCATCCATAATTGACTAACAACGGAAAAAAAATAATAAATAGCATAACCGTTATTGAAGGAGACCCGGCCCAGACAAGTCACTGGTTCTCGGTCGAACCGGCCGGTCTGGGCCGAGTTTCAAAACCCTAGTTTAAAAGTAAATTTGGGCTTAGTATTAAACTTGGACAATTCGATACTTCATAGATCTGCGCAGCTTTACCATTTGGAGTGTAACTGTCTCTCTACATCTCCATATTGCATCCTGCTTGTTGAATTATAATCAATGTCTAATTCGTTATATATAACTAATGGTGAACCAAATACTGCTAAACTAATTCTACCTTTCAGCCTTCTTCAGACTTATTAGTCAATTCCACACCGTTGTGGCTTCTCGGTTACATGACACGTAACATTACCATAGTATGCCACACCAAATTCCCTCTACATAAGTGTATCCCTTAGCTACTAATCTAGCTTTGGCTTTTTTACAATTACACCATTCTCATCACTTTGTTCTTGAAAAATCATTATGTTATTATGGCATTGTTATTAGTTGGCCAGGAACTAGATTCCAAACATTGTTTTTGGTGAATTATAACAGTTCATTTTGCATGACACTAATTTAGTCACTATGTCTAAGAGCTTCACTGACATTTTTAGGTTCATGGGAAGAGAAAAAACATGAAGCTTTTAAATTAGAACGTGTGATAGACATATAGACACATAACCGAACCATATAATTATAGTTTACCCTTTCCCTGTTGCGTGTCCTACATGCCATTAGTAATCTAAATAATGACCTGAGTAGTTTGATAGTCCCTTCAAATTCTTGTCAATAAAACGAAACATGACACTAAAACATAACCAGTTGTTGAACCATATGTTACCACAAAACCAGCAGATATCGATGTGGCTCCAACGCCATTACGATCTGATTAAGAGAAGATGATGAAGAGGTTCTAGAATTTGAAGGAATTATCCAACTACTCAGGTCGTTATTCAGACCACTGATGTCATGTAAGACACATAATAGGGAAAGGGTAAACTATATAGATATGGTTATGTATCTATAAATGTGTGATAGACATACAGACACATAACCTAATCATATATTTATATTTGACCATTTCCCTGCTGCATGTCCTACATCCCATCAGTGATCTTAATGTTGGAGTAACACCAAAGTCCAGATGGTGACACAGATCATGTTCCTGCTTTCCTGCAACACTTGATAGATCGTCAAAAACCACATTTATAGATTTTGAACAGTATGTTATCTAGGATTATACACCATAAAAGCAATAATATTAGGAGAATATCCTAGAAAAAAATGCATTTTTCACTTTTTGGACCAAACTTGCTTAAGTAATCTCTATCATTCAGGAGATAGCTGTCACATCCATATTCATGAAAATGTGCAACCGTATGTTTCCTTTTCCTGGCTTAAGTTAAACTTTATTGGTTATATGACATGCAGTGTTTGAAGCTTCAGTCCAAAGTTTCTTTATCATATTCTTAGAGTTCAGCATTACCATAGCCATTTCTTGAAGAGTTCTATTCTTTCTCTCATCAATCCCATTTTGATAAGAAATCTTAGGTGCATAGTATTCATGGAAGATACCACTCAAATCACTTAAGTCAAAAAAAAAAAAAAATAGAGTTCTCAAATTCTTTACCAATCTGACCTAATTCTGGGTCACAGAGGCACCATACAGATTTATAATGGTAGAATGCAATGTCTTTAAGGTGTGAAAAGCTTTAGATTTTTCTTTTAAAAAAAATTATCGAAGTATATCTTGAAAAATAATCAACAAAAACAAAAACATACTTCTTACCACCATAACTACTGACTTCTATAGGACCCATAAGATCCATATGCAATAGGTCAAAGCACTTAGAAGTTCTAGAGTTTTGATTTTGTATCTTCAATGGTATATGAGTAGCTCTAGTCTGCTTACCTTTCAAGGAATCACCACACATAAGCTTATCAAGATTGGTTAGCTTAGGAAGACCTCTGACTGTATCAAGCTTCTGCAATTTTTCAAGATTCATGTAGTGCACATGTCCAAGCTTCATGTGCTGGACAACTAATTCATCCACTTTTACATAGAACCATTGAGCTTCATCCTTCACCAAGTAGTAATTGTCTTTGGACCATGTACATGTCATTACACAAACATTTGCATTGTTATATACATGACATGAATTATTATTAGATTTAACTAACAAATCACCATCACAGAGTTGATTGATGTTAATTAAATTTTCTTTTCACCGATCCACCAACAAAATATCCCTAAGGGGTGGAATCCTTCAACACTCAAGACTCATTTTCAGTTATGTTGCCTCTATTGCCTCCTCCATAGGTAATAGTACCAATGGTTAGGGTAACAAAGTCCTTTACATTTGATTTAGAGCATATCATGTGTCTTGAACATCCACTCTCAAAGTACCACTTCCATGAAAGGTTAAAATGAACACTAGAGAAAACAACATTGCAGATAATTTTGACTTTGGGAGTCCATAGTTTTTCATACCACGTTCAACCTTTTTGTCCTGCAATAGTGTCACAATACATGTGTTGTCACAACACCAGTACTACTACTTCCAGTTTTAGGTGTCTCAATTTTATTTTCAGGAGCTTTCTTATATTTTTGACAAAATGGTTAATGTGTCCTGATTGAAAACAATATTGATAGATGTAAGTGGTTTGCTTAGATTTTTCAGAAACTTCTTTTCCTTTTTCAAAAACCAGCTTTGACGAAAACTGGAGCAAAGGTAAAAGAGGTAGATTGACTACAAAAACCCAAACCATTTTACCTTCATTACTTATACGCGGTACTTCATCAAGTTTAGCAAACATGTGTTCTATTTACAAATAGTTTGTTCTGTCTTTTCTAATTTGTATTTTCAATTACATCCTCCTTTTTGGTAAGACATACCTCACTTTCATTGAGCAGCTCTTTCAACTATTCATTTTTAGTCTTTATGGCCTTCTCATTCTTGTTGAGCTTTTGGTTATAGGTGATCTTCAGTTCTTCAATGCTTTCATCTTGAGACATCTCTACTTCAAATAAGTATTCTTCATCCAGATCTACACTGTAATGAAGCAATTCAAAATAAGATTCATCATATTCGTTTAAAAATTCAAAAATATTGTATTCCTTTCAATTTCCAATATAAATCTCATGAACTGGTGTTGCAGACTGAGTGTTGGGAGAACACTGAAATCTGGTGTTATTCTGACACTTCAGCCAGTCATTATTTGTCCATTGAATCTTAGTGATCAACACGACAATGTGAAATTCTTGCTCTGAAACTTTAGTTTCACCACTTCATCTACCTATCTCATCGTCTTCATTATCATGTATACAAACCCAGGTAGAGCTTCCCTTTTTTCTAAGGGAGTTAGCACATTCATATGCAAGATAACCCCAACCATTACATTCATAACATGTAACTTTCTTCAATTGTTTAGCATCATAGGAAGAGGGTATGGTGGCAATATATTTAGCAAGCTTAGTAGGAACTTATTTTCACAACAAATAATTTGCTAGAAGTTTTATTCTTAGATTTATTTTTAAATCCGGTCTATTAAACATGTTGGTAATGTAACCATAGCGAGAAGAAATTTCTTCATATTCATCAACTTTTTAAATTCAGAGTTTTGTGCATGTAAAGCAATGGCCTTATTCTTACTTTTTGTTACATGGATATTCATCGCAAACTCTCTGAGTATGTTAAACATCAAATGTAAATATAGCGTGGCTAAATTCTTAGCTTCATGCATAGCAACTTTATTCATGTCAAATTTAGAAGGTAAGGTTTTAACGGCTTTATAAACCAATTGTTTGTTTGACAAAGGAAAACCTAGCAATTGACATTGATTTGAGATTTCAAGTAGCCTTTCTAAGTAACTACACACGCTTGCATTCTCACCCATGTGTAAGTTTTCAAAAGTTTGCAAAATATGCCTATGTTTACATTCTTTTATACTCGAATCACCCTCACAGTGATTTTTCAAGATATCCTATGCATGTTTAGAAGTAGAACTTTTTTGAATTAACTTAAATATGTGTGGATCAACCCCAAAAATATGACATTAAGAGCTTTTTCCATAAAGGAAGCAGACTTATCTCAGCAGCGAACCAAGTTGATTCTAGTTTGATAACAACATCATTGCCTACATAACGAGATAGTGTATGCAAATGTATCCATTAATAACAGCTTTCCATGATTGCACATCGATTGACTTGATGTGTGTTCTTATTCTGATCTTCTATAATGCATATTGGGGTCCATCCAAGACATGGGGAATGTTGTTGTTTGAACTCACGTTGTCTATCTCATAGTATCAAGTCCAAACACTAGTGAAATTGGTGCTTGGCTCTAACACTAATTGAAATTGTTTGGATCGGTACTTGATACGTTTGTAGGAAAGTTTTACGATAACACCAGAAACAATGTTATCCTAACACCTACTTGACTCAAAGATTTTACGCAGCGGAAAGTAAAGAACATAAGTAGATGAGTTTTAAGTAGAAATATAAATATATTCTACCTAGCCTTAGGAAAAATAACCACTATCAATATAATGGTTTTACAAAAATATTATTCTCACAACTTTCAAGCTGCTCACTTTAGAATTACTCAAACACAACAACCAAGCAAACTTCGATCACTTTGAGTGCGTATAGCTACTTATTCCAGACGATTTAGATTCAACTAGCTAAACTTAAAACTTGGTAAAACAAGACAAGACTCTCAATAATACTTAGATCTTATCTTTCAGATTCCTTAGTTCTAAATCTTGCCGTTATTTTCTATTGATGCACTTCATGCCTTTATATAGATGTATGATTCTTGATCTTCAAGGCATGTTGTACGCGGTTTCGAAAGCCTTCAAATTGCCTAGCACTCCATATTTTCCATCTTTGGTCTTCGATCTTCATTAAAGAAAAGTTTCCTTATTTAACTTTGGAGTTATTTAGGGGAAACTCCTTCTTCATTGTCGACTTCAAATATGGTAAGAATATTCACTTGAATCTTCTTTCTATTGTGCATTCTTCACGCTCAATTCTTTTCTTATTTAATCAATTGGTGTTTGGCTTATTTTAGGTAAGTATCAACTTGGAAACTTTCTTGTTAAACTCGATCCACTTCATGATCATGTTGGCCTAAAGCATTCACAAACAACTAAAACTGTGGAGCTAAGTTAATATTTAAATAAAGGCAAAACAAAAAGATATTGAAAATATTTTAGGATTGTTTAGCGTTATAGCGTTTAGACTCAGTGTTGCAATAACACTTTACACATTTAGTGTTACGATAACATTGACTCAACACTTACACTGACATAGCCCTTCACTAACACAAGAAGAGAGAGATTTTCAAGAGCCTTCATCACTCATATTCGACCTAGATTTGACATTAGGGCCAATTTGACATTAGGGCCAATTTGACATAGTTATTTGACATAAGCATTATATAAAAAAAATTCTAATTAAGCTTGGATTCAATATCGAATAGAGGATAAGGTCTCAATCTACCTACTAGGATTAAATGTCAAAATTATGAAGACGCGCAAAGTGATTCGACTTAAGAGCCAATTCGACATAATATACGGCCTAGTGGCTAATTCAACATAGTATTCGACTTAATTTCCAATTCTCCATAGTATTCCACCCAATGTTGCACGGGTTCGGGTACGGCGGTACGGGTATGGTACTGTACGGATACGCCGATACGGCATTGTTTAAAAATAGCTGATACCGGTACGACATGTATACGTCTATATATAAATAATTATTAATATTTATTATATGTATTTTTTATTTTTAACAAGCAATAAAATTTAAAACTTAAACAAGAAATATAAAAAATACACAAAAAAAAAATTAACATTAAAAAACTCATGCATCAAATATGATAAAAGACATATAAACGTGAATTATTTATGACTAATAAGTTAAACAACAACATAACAAGCTTGAAGATGGCGCATGGTGGTGGTGGTGATTATGAATATAAAAAAAAAAAGTATAATTGTGGTGGCACATGGTGGTAGGGTAAAGATGGCGCATGGTGGTGGTGGTGATTATGAATAGAAAAAGAAAAGTATAATTATAAAAATAATGAGACCTGAATCGTGCCCTTGATAAAGGGATTTTCATTTTTTTATTCCATTTTAAAGTTGGTGAAATTTATATTTAAATATTTAACCCATCAAATATTAAAAGTTTATAAAAAATACCCATAATAGTTCCGATACGCCTACAAAACGTATCGAATACGTATCGAGATTTTTTTAATTTTAAAATTAAAGGATACGCCACGTGGCGTATCGGATACGTCAGAACTGGTATCGGTATCTGAATCGGTATCGATGTATATCAGGTACTACATAGTCGTCTTGGTATCGGTATCGGTGCATCACAGATTCCACCTAAGGGTCCGTTGGATTAGTGATTAGACTTAAGCTTCTTACTACCATAAAGATGTTGGAATGGCTTGTTACATTAATTTTTGATAGAATGTCTTGTTACTCTGAATAAGGCACAAATAGTGATGCATAAAATAATAGGGATAATTACAGTGACATTTCATGTGATTTGGTGTAATTACAAAGAACTCCCCTAATATTTGAGTAATTACAATGACCTCCCTTCTAACTAGTAATTGTAAGGATGATTACAATTACACCCCTTGAGGTTTGGTGTAATTACAAAGACCTTCCCTCTAACTAGTAATTGTTAATGCATTTTCAACTTTGCCCTTAGTCAATTCTATTATTTCAATGAATTTAAATGGCTTGTTGAAAGTAATTGATATTTTATTAATTTCAAGAGCTTGAATGTAATATTAGATAAATTAATTATTGGATAAAAGTATTAAAGAATACACTAAATTAAATTAAATTTAATTTTGTTACTTATTATTTCTTGACGAAAAAATATCCTATTGGTGCGAGAATAAAAGATAAACCGTTATGTCATAATGGTAGAAAATATTAGTTATAATTTTATATTACAAAATAATTTCTTTAATAGTAAATATTTTAAAATGTAGTTTGAAAGACATTCCTAACAATTGTTTAAAAGTGGAGTTAAAAAAATTATTAAAAAATTATGTTGTAATATAAAATTACAATCAATATTTTCTACCACTATGACATAAGTGTTTATCTTTTATTCTAGCACCAATAGGTTTTTCTCGTCAAGAAATATTGAGTAATAAAATTAAATCTTTTTTGGTTTAGAACAATAAAATCAAATATATGTGAGAATAATTAAAATTAATTTAGGAATTCTTTAATACTTTTTTATTCAGTGATTAATTTATTTAATATTACAGGCAAGCTCTTGAAATTAAATAAATATCAAGTATTTTTGACAAGTCATTTAAATTTATTTAAACAATATAACTGATCAAGGGCAAAATTGGAAATGCATATACAATTACTAGTGAGAGGGGTGATCATTGTAATTATTCAAACCCGATGGGAGGTTTTTGTAATTATACCAAACCTCAGGATGTGTAATTGTAATCATCCCTTACAAGTGATGAGGGGAGGTCATTGTAAGTATTCAAACCTCAGGGAAGGTATTTGTAATTACACCAAATCTCCAGAGGTATAACTGTAATTGTCCCAAAATAATATGTATACATCCATGCATAAAGTTTTGTAGTATTTATTTTTGCATGTACCTAGTCACGTTGTGGCACTATCATATACTGAAATAAATATCTGCATAGCAGAAAAAAAATGGTAGGATATATAATTTGGCTGGTCTATTCCATCGCTGTCGATTTAAATGTTCAAGGAAAAAAAGTAAGGCAAAAATGAAGATGCCATGTTAATTAATGAATATGGTGTATGGACCGCTGTCCTCCGTCCCTGACTCCTTTCTATTACTTCGAGGGCCTTAAGTTTACACTTACCAATGAGAAGTCCTAGAATGTGGATATGATCTTTTAATAAAAAAGTAAACCATAAGTGATTTGACGATAGACCGTATTATATATATATATATATATGGGTCGGTTACAAGCAGGGGCGGGCCCAAGCCCAAGGCTAACCTGGGCTTGAGCCTGGGGTCAGCTTGGGCTAACAACCTCATATATATATACATATATAGTTATTTAAAATATATATATAAGCCCAATTAGATTTTTAAAAAAATTAGTGGTCATTTGTGTTTGGGCCAATTATAAGTTTGGCCCAATTCCTACAATTTCTTTCAAAATTCAATTTTCAGCTCACTAACGTTAATAACAATAAAATATAAAAAACAGAAAAGAAAAACATCTCCTTCTCTCTTTCTAAACCTACTGGACGCCATTGTTCATAAAACAACAAACCCTCTCAAGAAAAAAAACAAAAATTGGTTTATCAGGTGAAGATAGCTTTACATTAATTGTTAATTTGTTATCGTCTATTTCGTATCTATCAATTGCTCGTCATTCACTTTCGTTTTTCGTCTTTGTTGCTTTCTTTATTTGTTAATTTATAATTATTATTAATTTGATTTATTCTGATGCTTAAAATTTGGTGTGTGATGTATTTAATTAGTTACTTACGTGCTTCTTTGTCAATTATCGTATGTATTATTGAGATGCAGTCTTGCAGATGATCCTTATTGATTTGCCTGGATTCACAAATAGATGGAGTTGCTTGTTTTCGTCAAATATATCTTCATTTACATCACTTAATTGAACATTTGCTTTATCTTTCTTACAACAATTTAATACGTGTATGTAAAACCATCAACTAATTAATTTTTTACTCAAATATTATAGTCTCTGTTCTCTGTATAGGCTAATTTAAAACTAGTGAGATTAAGTGGTATTTTTAGTAGAACGCAGAAGTTAACGGCTTCGAATAACTATTATTGGAACTAATGCGTTGTCTGATTATGTTTTTTCTTCAAATCTAATAACTATTATTTCATACTTATGTGGAAATTATAAATATCTTAAAGAATTTCTTCATTGTGATGTGTCATATTATACATTCATACTCCACTCTTGAGAAATAAGATGGTTGTTTTAGCTTATTTGTTATAGGGACCATGAATACTTTTGCTTGTTATTTGTTAAGGTGCTTTCTTTTGTTATTTTGAATTATATGTCGTATTTATGAATAACATCACACTTTTAATTGTACTTTGAACAGGAACTTATACTATAATGGAACCCAAGGAAGTCAAGAAAGGAAAAACTATATTTTCCTTCTATAAGCGAAAAGAACCGGAGGCAACAACTTCACATAACTCTCCATTCAATATCGACCAAGGTTCTTCTAGACTTCCAAGGGTAGAAGTTGAAGTCCCAAGGGTGGAAATAGAAGTTCCTAGGGTGGAAGTTGAAGTTCCAAGAGAGGAAGTTGAAGTTCCAAGGGTGGAAGTTGAAGTTCCAAGGGTAGAAGTTGAAGTTGACGTTGATGATATTTCTCTTCCAAGAGACCCGGCTGAGCGTATTCCTATATCACAATATCCCATTAACCAACGAGATGAAATTAGACGTTCTTACATTAAATTGGGGCCTTTTCAACCACGTTTGTCATCGTATAAAGCAACATGGGACGGAACACAGAATCGCTCTTTTCAAAGTCGTTGGTTTGATCAATTTTCTTGGATAGAGTACTCACAGATAAAAGATGCAGTGTTTTGCTTTCCTGATGATTTTGTTGATCTCGAAAAGCATTCGTTGAGAAGTCAATTGTTGCATTACAGTGTTGATGTTATTCCTCACCAGGACTTTCAGAATATCGCAACAATCTCTGAGTTATGTCAAAGATTGGTTGACACAAATAAGTCACAACTTTATTATTTAGTTGATAGGTTGATTCGGCTTATTTTGACTCTTCCGGTTTCTACAGCAACAACCGAACGAGCATTTTCAGCGATGAAGATTGTGAAAACAGTGTTGCGCAACAAAATGGAGGAACGGTTTCTGGCAGATAGTATGGTTGTGTACATTGAAAAGGAGTTAGCAGAATGTATTGATGTCGATTCAATAATTGATGAATTTAATGTACGGAAGAACCGAAAGGTCCCATTCCAATAAATTGTTGCTCGCTTTTCTTAACGATATGTAGCTTTTATCATTTAGTATCGAATAATGGATATTTTCTCATTCTACGGCATATATTTGCATTTAAATTTTCACATATGTTTTTTTTTTTTTTACGCTTACTTCAACTTTTAGCAGCCCGGGGTAACAAAAAATCCTGGGTCCGCCCCTGGTTACAAGTGAGTAATCTAATAGTACAACAAATCTATCTCAAATCAGACCTACACTAGGTATCTCGTGTAGACTTGGTCCGGAACCTGATGCTCGAGGTCAGGAAGTCACCAAACTGCCTGCTGATGCTACGTCGGTGATGAGTATCGAACGTATATCGGTGACGAGTCTCGATATGATATCGGGGATGAGCCTCAATGTGATATCGATGGTCAGGTCGTTATAGGAGACTGAGTGACGACGTAGACAAAACCATACCGAATATTTATGTCTGGCTTAATATCGAATATTGCTATTCGATGTGATGCGGGTAAATCGAGGTGAGGAATTAATTGTCTTTCTCAGTGTGCGAGGCGGGATATTTATAGGCGCGGCTGGCCTATATCGAATCATATATTCGATGTCATATCAGAGGCGATCCCCGATATGGTCGTTGATGGGATGTGGCCGAGAATGGGCCCAAATGCTAGAAACATTCATATCAATAAGGTAGGATATTTTCATTATTGCAAAATAAATTGTTCTTCTTTAGAGAGGTAGGGATTCTTATTTACAACGTGTTTAGTATCTTATTACATGTCTTATTTTCAAGATTTTTGCCCCAAATAACTAAATTAGAGTACAATAATTGATTACAAAGTCAAAAATTAGGTGTGCTCATATATTCATAGCAAAATTCAAAATCCCTAAATACAGAACAATAAATTTATTTTTTCTCTAATATACCCTCCTCAATCAACTCCTCATTCTCTATTTCTTAATTTCTTTGGTTTAGAATCAAAATAACAAGAAAATATCCTTTTATGTTATATTAGAGAGATTTATATTTTTTTACTTAATTACGAATACTGCAATTTCAAATGGAATGCTACCTAAAGTTTGCTAATGTCTTGTCAATATAATAATCTTGAAAAGTTTATTTTTTGTAAAAGTATTAATATTTTCTAGTAATTTGTATTAATAAGTCATATTATACTCAATAAATATATGTTTCGATGCATAAATTTATTTATGTTGTTATTTTTACATTTTTCTTAAATAATTGAAATAATTAATATGGCCTAGAAACCCGTTTAAATGCACCTTCATATTATATATACTAGAAACTTTGACACACGCGGGGACCGCGTGTAAACTATATAGTTTATAAAATTGATGCAAATAATAAGAAAATTAAGCCCACATTAAGAATCACGTAAGAATTAGATTTGCTAAATATGTGGAAGGATTTTAGGAGTGGTGGTAGTTACTTATTTTAATTTCTTATTTCTTAATTGTTGAAAAGTCAAAGCAGGATATTTTTGAAAACTCAAAATTTGGTATCCAAACTGTCATTTTGTGAGGGGAGTGCTTTGCTTTTAATATAGTAATAGATATACGTGAATCTCTTTTATTTTTTATTTAAGAATCACGTTCATTTGTGTCGTATTTTCATTATCTTGAAACTCATGCGAAATAGCACCAAATTAAATATTGTTGCACAAATTGCATTAACCGTGCCCAAACTGAATTTTGCCATTGTCGTGGAACTTGAATTTACTGGACTAAGTATCAATTTCTTTGTTAACACTCACGAACTTAAAACAAACAAAGAAGTCAACATTTAATATGTTCAATCATTTGCTAAGATGGCATCCCCTTTTCTTTAACTTTACAAGGAATGTTGGTAATACCAAGATACTACATATATATACGAGATTTGCAAAGAAGGGCGATTATACCTATTTGAGGTGAAGGAGCGCATACAATGATACTCGTTTTTCCTTTATCATATAGATTTATCAAGTTAGATTTTTTTTTAATATACACTACAAGAAAATCGGGTCATTTCCGATTGGAACTCCGGTCGGAAATAACCCGAATCCGATCGTAAAGACCTTTTACCGACCGCACTCTAGTCGAAAAAGTCCGGTTGGAGATGCTTCGGTCGAAAAAGTTTTCCCCAACCGGAATCCGGTCGGAAATCAGTTTTTCCGATTGGTCTCCGGTCGGGACCTTTCCTGATCGGTTTTTCGACCGGACTGCGGTCGAAAAAATACATCCCGACCGGAGTCTGGTAGCAAATAGTTTGACCGGAGTCAGGTCGGTAAAAAAAATATTCCGACCGGGCGGCGGTCGGAACATTTGCTACCGGACTCCGGTCGAAAGAAACTATTCCGACCGCACTGAGGTGACAAATTTTTGGACCACGGTCTGGTCGAAAATCTTTTTTTACTGACCGGACTTCGGTCGGGAAAGATCTTTCAACTTTTTTCGACCAGACCGCGGTCGAAAATAATATTAAAGATATTTCCAATCGGAGTCCGGTCGGAAATAATATTCAACAAAATAAAAAAAACTATTCCGGTAATAATTACCAAAATATTATTTTTTTTGCTTTTTTAAAATATTTGAATTTATTGCACCAATCTAAAATCTAAAAAGTGATTGTTAGTCAAAAAATGTTTATTAATATGAAAGGAAGAAAAAAGAGTTTATTTTAAAGATGAAAAGAAAAAAAACTATTTATTAAAGATGAAAGAAAGAAAAAAAAATGTTTGTTTTAAAGATCAAAGGAAGAAAAAAGTATTTTATTTAAAGATGAAATGAAATATTAAAATATTTGTGTTTGGAGAGTATTTAAAGATGAAAAAAAGTGTTTAAGTTTAAAATTTGTTGGTGAAATATTTGTGTTTGGAGAGTATTTAAAGATGAAGAGAGTATTTTGATGAAAATGGGGTGAAAAATGAAGTGTATATATAGAGTTTGGAGAAAATATTTGAATTTTTCGAAAATTTGAATTTTCGTAAAATTTGAATTTCCACCTAAGCCCGCCTAAATTTTCAATTTTTTCCAACAGAATTCCGGTCGGAAAAAGTTTGAAATTTGAAAATTTCGAAAATGCGAAAAATATTTTTGAAATTTCCGACCGAAATCCGATCGGAAATTGTTTTCGATCCAGATTCCCAACCGAATTATGGTCAGAAATAATTATAAATATTATTTTCGAATGGATTTCGGTCGAAAATAATCATGAATATTATTTCCGACCAGATTCCGGTCAGAAAAGTCTAAATTTTGTTTTCTTGATTTTAGAAAAATGTTGATGTGTTTGTGAGTTTAACTATAGAATATCACTAAAAATACATGAATTGAAATAATACTTAATTTTTTTTTTTGACTGGGAAATAATACTTAGTTAGTTTAATGTTCTTTTGAACTATATTTTGTTAATATTGATTAACATAGTAAGATTATTAGTAAATTTGTTTGAAGTTCTACATATATTAATCATACGTAGTATAGAGTAATCTCTCATTTGCGATTAACATTCGTTGGAAACGTTAGTATAGAGAAGACAATAGTGATATATATATATATATATATATATATATATATATATATATATATATATATATTTGTGTGTGTGTGTGTGTCGGTGTGTTTGTGTGTATAGATGTTACATTCAATTAACATA
Organism: Linaria vulgaris; assembly: GCA_948329865.1. NCBI lineage: Eukaryota > Viridiplantae > Streptophyta > Magnoliopsida > Lamiales > Plantaginaceae > Linaria > Linaria vulgaris. Next base: position 51,170,437 of record OX415249.1, on the reverse strand, counting down.
ATCTTAAGTAGTTAATTAGCAAAATATACTAATGTATTTACAAGTGACATTATCAACTGACGCTTTAAATGATTATTTAACGTGCTAGAAAATAAGTTTTTTTTTTATTTTGTAACTTATATATAACTAATGTTGTTGTAATTGATTATTAAACCAACGATTTATCTAAAATGGAGAGCGAATGGGAAAATTAGAAGTATGAATATTATTACCGACCGCATTCCGGTCAGAAATTCAATTATTTTCGCCCGCAATGCGGTCGAAAAAAACCCTAAACCCTAATATTTTCGACCGCAATGCGGTCGAAAATAACAACGGTTAGTTGTTTCTTCCGACCAAAATGCGGTCGAAAAAGTGGTCTGATGTCCCTATATATACCCATCCCATTCCAATTGTCAAATCATTTCATTCTTCCTCATTTGCAAGGTATTCACGATTTTCCTTGTTATAACTATTCTGTGTTTGTTTTCTCAATAATTTCTTATTAAAACGATCACTCTTAACTTTTTTATATATATATTTGTTTGTGCATTATTAGATATTGCGGTAAATGCAACGAGGGGCGTGAGTGTGCAAAAAATACTTGATCTAAGTATTTTCTACACTACAACAAGTAAGTATTTCTTTGACTTCTATGTACTCATGTTTTAGAAATTTAATATAGATGATAAAGATATTGATTGGTTGGATTTATTGTAACAATTTCTTTTAAATTTTTTTAGATTAGAAATTGATTATCTTGCCGATAGATCTTGGATGTACGATAGGATAGATAGTAATATTGGTTATTTGAATCAACATAGCATGGTTGGGGTTCGTGCATTCATACAATTTGCATCGCAACACAGAGATTACTTAGATCTAAGAAATAGTATTAGGTGGTACTCGTGCCAAAAATGCAACAATTTAAAGTTTTTTGATCGAAACATAGTTCGGGATCATCTGCATAAGTCGGGCTTTACGTATCAATATTACGTATGGGTGTTGCATGGAGAGGAGGTGAGCGGGGCATCCACATCATATGTACCAGAATCACCGTCCACTAGTATCCGGTGGAAAGTCCGGTTCATGTTGATACTTCGCATAGAGAATTTGTGGTGGATGCATATGGGGGTCGATTTGTTGAGGGAGATGTGCGCAACGAAGATTCAAGTCCCGAGGCGAAGGAGTTCTACAAATTGATGAATTTGGGAGGCATACAAATGCACCGTAAGAAGTCAAAGACTGTGCTCCAGTGGTTTGTCGAGTTCTTGACTACCAAGAAAGTGCACAGAGTATCAAATGTCGCTTGCGAAAATTACTTAAGGTTGTCTAAAGATCTTATGGACCCAGAGATTGAGGAAAGAAGATGCTCGCGAGTTTGGATTTAGATTACAAAAAGATCGACGTCTGAAGAAATTTTTTGTTTCTTGTACTACGATGAGAATGCCAACAAGGATCTCACATCGTGTCCGATATGCAAGACCGATAGGTTCGAGACTGGTAGAAAGTCCAGGGTCGCAAGGGAGAAATTGTGGTACTTCCCCTAGGCCCTCGATTACAGAGGTTGTTCTATACTGTAGACACTTCAAGACATATGACTTGGCATTTGAAGTGTCGACAGTCAACTGATAGAATGATTCACCCAGCTGCAGGTGAGGCGTGGAGACAATTCGATCGTGCGTATCCGGACTTCGTAGCAGAGCCTAGAAATGTCCGACTCGGTCTCTGTACCGATGGGTTCACACCGTTTGGGCAATCTGGGAAGAACTACTCTTGTTGGCCCGTGTTTGTGACCCCTTATAACCTCCCACTAGATTTATGCATGCGACCAGAGTTTATTTTTGTCAGCCTTATTATACCCAGTCCAAAGAGTTCTGAAAAGAACTTGGATGTTTTGCTGAAACCGGTGATTGATGAGTTGAATGTTTATGGAGTAATGGTTTGTGGACATATGACAGCTCACGAAAGGAAAACTTCCAAATGCGAGCGGCCCTAATGTGGACTATTAGAGATTTTCCTACTTATGGAATGTTGTCCTAGTAGAGCACGCATGGGAAGCTGGCGTGTCCTTATTTCATGGGTGAGGTAGATTCTTTTACACTTAAGCATGGTGGAGAAGCCTCGTGGTTCGATTGTCATCGTCGGTTTCTACAAGAGCATCATGAATGGAGGTACAACAAGAAGGATTTCTACAAGGGTAAAGAAATACTTGCAGCGCCTATTCAAAGGAAGATAGGAGCGGAGATAAAGGCAATTGTGGATAGGCTAGGATCGGTTGGAGTTGGGCCAAACTCCACATAGCTTCTGGGTTTTAATACAACGCATAATTGGTGTCGTCGAAGCATCTTTTGGGAACTACCTTACTGGTCCACAAACTTGATTCGCCACAATCTAGATGTCATGCATTGTGAGAAGAACTTTTTTGAGAACATCATCATCACGGTGTTGGACGATGCTAAGTCGAAGGACAACATTAAGTCGAGGCACGATCTTAAGTTGTTGACCAACCGTAAAGAATTGTTCTTAGTACCCACTGGTAGAGAAAATGAGTATATAACGCTAAAGGCAAAATATTGTCTTACGAGAGAGCAAAAGAACATGGTGCTTGATTGGTTGACAGAACTGAAGTTTCCTGATGGATATGCTTCGGACTTGGGACGATGTGTGCAAAAACAACAAAGAAAATTGTATGGTATGAAGAGTCATGATTGCCACGTCTTCTTGCAGAGATTGATCTCGATTGCCTTTTGCAACTTCTTGGAACCCGAGATTTGGGGGACCTTGGTAGAGATTAGTCTTTTTTCAAGGCAATTTGTGCCTCAGAGGTTTCAGCATATGATATGGAGCGATTAGATGAATCGTTGATTGTTACCATGTGCAAGATTGAAATGATGTTTCCTCCTTCATTTTTTGACTCTATGGAGCACTTAGCCATACACCTTCTATATGAGGCTAGAGTTAGAGGTCCAGTCCATTATAGATGGATGTATCTATTTGAGAGGTACGGTTTTATAATTTTAAAATCATTATCTTTTATAATTATTGATTATTTGCCTAATCATTCATTTCTATGTATTAGGCGGATGTTCGACATGCAGGGTTCAGTACTGAAAAAGACGAGGGTGGAAGGATCCATAGCCAATGCATACCTACTTGCAGAGCTGTCCAATATGTGTTCTCAATATTTGGATGTCTTTGTTCAGACTAAATATAAACAATTCAATAGGAACGAGACGCTAGATAGCACATAGTGGGATGATGAGCTTAGAATATTTCATAAGAAATGGGCGCCGATAGGGCCACTAAACAATAGGCGATACTTGACTTCCAATGAAATAGAGCAAATAGAGCTTTACACGCTTCTAAACTGTGAAGAGCTTGACGAATGGGTCGAGTAAGTTGTTGTTAATTATTTGTAATAACGAAATGATTAAACGCTTTAAAGACAAGTAGAATACTAACTTATGAAAATTTTCCTATACAGGTTGTTTGAAGAAGAGGGGTGCGGTGGACTCAGTCCAATAGAGATACAATCCAAGAGGAACCGAGAGTACATAACATGATTCAAGCAGACGTATTCATGTGGGAAATATGAGAGCGACATACGAATAAATCATTTAGTCACAGGCTCGGCTAATACAGTGGCAACCTGCAAGGGTTACATTGTGAATGGGTTCAGATTTCACACCGATATGACATTGGGCCCGAAGAAGAGTGATTGTAGCGGTGTTTATGTGAAGGGAGAAGAGGGAGGATCCGATGCTACCAACTTATATGGAACGTTGAAAGACATAATACAGGTGGAATATTGGGGCAGAATTAGACCCATGTACATAGTCTTGTTCAAATGTGTTTGGTATGATATAAACGCAGGTACGCAGGAGCATTCAACGTACAAGTTGGTTGACATCGACCCGAGGCGTACCCTCGACACCAATGAGCCGTTTGTATTTGTTAACCAAGTAAAACAGGCGTATTATGTGCCCTCTCCAAAGAAGACGACCGGGCGACCGGGACAGAGAGGATGGTTGGTCGTATCCACTATTCCTGCTAGATACATAATCGATATGTCATCAGTTGCCGGATCAAACGATGTCGATGCGGGGACGCCAAACCAAGTGCTACAAGAGAATGCATCGGAAGGGTTTAACTTATGTGTAGACCTTTCATCATTCAATATGAGTATCCAGTTGGCCGACGAGGGATTTCATGTGGTTGACGAGAGAAGACGCGAGGAGGAGGCAGAGGAGGGCAACAAGGATGAGGGGGACAATGAGGAAGAGGAAGAGGAAGAGTTAATAAATGACTCAGAGTCTGAGGATAGTATGTATGAATAGCGTGCGATTATAGTTTAGTGGTCGATTCCTATTGTATAATATATTTGGATTCATGCTATTTAATTTCATATTATAGTTTGCATTCGTGTTGGATTTTTTTATAGTTGCATCTCATAATTAGGTAATTTGGTCCAAGCATTGTAACACAGATATATAGGTAGCAACAAAATATTAATCATATTTCTACAATTAACCATAAAATAACCATTTACATAAACATAAAGTAGTTTGTCCAAGCATCTAACGAATTACATAAATACAAATAACTAACACAGTTTTCAATACTTAAAAAAAAACGAACAACTAATACTACTACTCCTCATAGTCCTCGTCATGACAGCCAAATGTATCATCTCTGGAGGCTCCACCACCCGCGTCATCATCAGCACCAAGATCAGCAACATCACCATCGGGAGTATCATCTATATCGTCGTCCTCATAGTCATCCTCGTACTCAGGCTCATACATCATAGCATCTGGATTAGTAAGGGAAAATTGATCACGAGAGGGGCGATGGCAGGAATTGGGGTGTTGGCATGGTACCGTGGTAGGCTCGACGAGCGGAGGACATGAATTCAGTAGGAAGGGGTCGAGAAGGAGGAGTACATGTCACCTCATTGATGTGCTGGGTCAAGTGCTCTATGTGATCCAAGAGGACGTCAACCCTCTGATCAATAGCAGTCTGAACACGACGGTTCTCCCCCTCCAAGGTCCTCGTGTAAGACTGTGTCTGGTCGGGCACCTTCTTCGTCTGGAAACCAAACTGATCGTGATGTGCCTCAGAAGGGAGGCCCGCAACCTTCCCCTTCTTCACTCCTCCAGACGCCCGACTCCACAACTCCTGATCTATGAAGGGCCAGTCAGTACAATCCTCCGTGTACCTCTCGGTCATCAAGCCTATGTAGGCATCATGTTCATTTTAATAGAATAGTTAGTACATAATTAATAATGCATATGGTAATATAGTAATCAAAAAATGCTTTTTAAGTTAAATACTTACGTAGATAGCCCTATACACGGGGTCTAGCCAAATGCAGTGACATCGAACTCCCTCTGGCAGATCCTCGGGAACATGTGTATGCTGATATCGATACATCTCATCATGCCGAGGTGCAGGGGCTTCTCGAGGTCTCGAACGCGCCTGCATATCGACATAAGATTTTTGTTAAACTATTTAAATTTAAGACAATAGTTATTCGTATAGAATTGAACTTAATAAGACATACCATCCTACGTTAGATCTCCGTGTAGCTAAGGGAGCCACTAGCATGAGTCCCTCGTACCGGACAATCAGGGCGTGGGTCCTCTCCTCCTCGCATGTTCTTCTGTCATGTAAATGATTTATCCAGATGGTCCTTAGACTCCCAATGCTTCACAAACTCAGCCTCCAACTTGTCGTTCATCCACCCAGTCCTCGGACGCCCCACCCACTTCGGATCATCCTTCCTCGCATAGTAGTTTTTCTTCGCATTGTACACGATTCCTTTGTAACTCTTCCAAACCTTAGCCTCGTAGGCCATATGTGCCAGACCCAACTCATGCGGACCAATGTTGCATTTTATCTGTAATTAATTAAGATTTTTATGCTTTGAGACATGGTTTTAATTAAGGTTTCGTTAAACAAAACTCTTACTATGTATATATATATATGTTCCAAAATCTCACCCTAAACTTAGTCCACATCTAACCTTTGACGTTCTCATCGACCTCATTTTATGAAGGAACACACGTCTTCATAAATGACCTAATCATCTCGGTAATCGTCATCGATATCTTGCTCCCCTTCAAACATACATCGTGCTCATCTAAAACAACTCTACGACGGCCTCTATCGTCAGACAAAACCTAATCACCTCTAAACAAGCCTCGGCCCGGTCGTTGTTGCGTTGTTGTATATGGTCTTGCACCGGTGATGTCTATCGGGGAAGAAGTGTTGGGACCCGCTGCTGTAGAATCAGTAGATGGTGGCCTAGGTGCCCTACGCCTCGATCCAGATGATGTAGGTGGCGTCGAAGCTGCATGATCATCATTTAGTCGATGTGGTACTACTCGATCTGGTAGTACGCCTAGGTGGCTAGGAAGTAGAAGGGAACTTGGCAGGATCGGTAGCAGGGGCATCGACAACATCGGGTGGTGTAGCGCTAGAATAAACAAATCGAAGACGGGGACCTAAGCTCCGTGGAGCACTAGGACCTCCGGCACTTGGTGGACCACTGCGTCCTCTCTTCGAGGGCTGGCCATGACCAGTATCACGAGACGAGCGTGGATGATCGCCCGACATGTCATCGACTAAAGTGCTACGTACTAAGTAAAAGCATCTAAGTTATAATATTTCTAATTATAGAGATGACCTAAATTTAATCATTACTAAGTTATATAGTTTTCATGAAGGCATGAACTATGTTATAAAGACTATCATTTCTAAGATATCTAACAAAATTTCATAAAATTAACGCCATAATAACTAAATTATCACATATAAAAATCATATAAAATAAAACGTTGCTAAGATAAATAATATTGCCTAAAAAAGACATATAGATATTTCAGGAGTAGCTAAAAACATAAATTTCAAGTAGATATTCTAAAAATATAATTATTTCTACTTTATAGTAATTCCCTAAAAGCATCATGAATTCTAATTTATAAATCGATATTCTAAAGGGCATAAGCAATGTTGAAGGTCTAACAATAACACAATGTTAAATAATCCCTAAAGACATAAATAAAGTTTAAAGACTAACAATGCATAAAGAAAATACATACTATTTAAAGTCTAATTGCATAACATTTCCTAAAGGCATAAATAATTACTAAACTCTAATATTTCCTAAAGCCTAACAATTCCTAAAGGCATTTTCTAATTAAAGTCTAACAATTTCTACAATATCTAACAATTAAATATATAAAATAACTATTAAAAAAATAAAAATAACATAAAAAACGAGAAAAGACGAAAAACTTATCCGATCGGGATTTCCGACTGAAATCCGATCGCGAAAGGGGGCTAGGCGGTCGGAAATGGGAGGGAGAGAAAGCGAGTGAGATGTGAGAAATGAGGAGGAGGAGGGAGGTATTTATAGACTGCATTGCGGTCGGAAATGCAGCTATTGTCGACCGCATTGCGGTCGGCAATACTCGGCCCAGCTGCGCGGCTCAGCTGGGTCGAGTTTAGGGCAACGCCCTTTGGCGAAAAACATTCCCGCCAAAGGGTCCTGACCGGGATCTGGTCGAGTAATTTTTTAATAAGATTTTCGACCGGATCTAGGTCGAAAATCTCATTTCCTACCGGAATCCAGTCGAAAGCAGTCAAAAATTTTTCCGACCGCATTCCGGTCGAAATTCTGCGGTCGGGAAAAGTGCCCAATTCTTGTAGTGATAGTTGTTAACGAGGTGAAATGAAACGTGTGTACAACACCAATGTACTCTTTTTCCTTTATTGTAATTTATATTCTATAGGTATATCTTACTAAGGTTTTAATGAGGCATTATTAAATGACACAGTTATTAAAAATACCATGTAACCTATGCTTTATCAACTTATTGCCTTGTAATTCTGCGGTCGACATTTTTTCTTGAAACTTTCAAAAAATCGACTAAAATTGTCCTTATGAGGCTTTTCGCCCCCGTGGCATTCACGTTATGATTGGTAACTTATGATCTTTTTACTTTTTGCCCTATAACTTTTTGGACACTCATTTTTCCATGTAATATTACGTTAAACAAGAAAAATAATGTTACTTTGTATATTTTTTCTTAATTCAAAAATACATTTAATTTTATTATATATTATCTAAATATATAATTTCATTTTAATTAAACGATATATCTTAAATATTTAATAAACTTATATTTAACACTAAATTATAAACATAACTATATTAAAATGATATTTATTTTGCAATGTATGCATATAATTAACTTTTTTTTATCTAAGTCATAAAAACTTATTGTATAACTTTAATTCGTATTCCCCCCCCCCCCCCCCCAGCCACACCCCACCACCACCACACCTCCACCGCTGAAGCCATCTTCGTCGAGTGTATCAGATCCATGCTCGATAGAGTGTGTAATACTCCATTGTTATTCCACCGCAAGCACCACCAGTCAACGCAGTGCACAAGTGTATGTTAGTAATTTGATTGTTGAAGAAGTGTACGGTCGTTATGTATTTGTGTGAATGGAGCAAACTATACGGCGGTGATGGTGGTTAAGGTGGTGTGGCTGTGGATGGGAGGTTAGAACTCAATTCTTTCTCTTTTTCTCTTTTCTGATTATTATTTTACGTTTATTAGTTATTGAGAAATTAAGTTATTTAAATTGAAATTATATAATAAATTTTTATAATTTTGATAAATTAAGTTAATTATATCGATCAACAGAAAAAATGTATATCCCTTATATTTGTGTTTAATATTTAGTATTATAATTAATATATTTACATTTTGTACGAAAAAAAATATTTAGTTAAATATTTGAAGATAAAATTCTTAATTAAATTAAAATTATATAGTAAGTTCTTTATGATTCATATAATATATAATAAAATTAAATATAATAAAATTAAATGTATTTTTTATTACGAAGAAATATACAAATTGTTTAGTATTTTTGTTGTTTAAAGTAATATTACTTTTAATTTTTAGTATTTTTGTTGTTTAAAGTAATATTAAAGGACATTTTTAATCGAATTTTGGAAAGTTACGGGACAAAATGATGATCTGAAGAGTTACAAGGCAAAGAGATAAAATAGCTTAAGTGACAGGGCATTTTTAACATTCTGCATGGCGGTATTTTTATGACGTAGATACCACATGTGCAAAGAACCCTCATGACATTTTTAGTCAATATTTTGAAAGTTTGTTTTGCCGAGCAAAGAAAAAGAATTTATTATAGGTACCAGGAAGTAGTTCAGTGACAAAAAATTGAAACCAAGGAATTATAAACAAAGCCTAGGCTGACTATACCAGTCGGTGAAAGAAAATAAAATCCTCAACCTTTGCTTTGAGCCAAATCCAAACTTTGACCTTAATGAGTTCCACTTCTTTGTGAATATGTTTCTCAAGCGATTTAAAACTAACTCGAATCTTGATTGACCAAATACTCGAGGAGATGTGAAACCAAATGCTAGGGACCACTGTTTGCCAAGTCTTTTTAGACAGAAGGCTACAAAAATATCTAAAATGATCACGGGGCCGGTTAGGAAGAGTCGTGTGGATGCCGAGCCAGCTGAGAACGCTTGACCATATCTGATACGAGAATTTGCACTCAAAAAAGAGATGGTTTGATGTTTCCTCAGCGTATTGACAAAGGCAGCAACCACAATCTTGAGGACTTGCAAGAATTCCTCTACCTAGGAGGTTGATTCTTGTCGGCAACCTCTCATACATAGCCTTCCAACCAAAGTCAGTCTCTTGAAAGTTACAGGACAAAAAGTAAAACGAGCATAAGTTACATGACATTTTTGACATTTTATCTTATTAAATTTTATACGGTAGATAGCAGAATGTTAAAAAGTCTTGGCTATAATAGCTTCTTATAGTATAACTCTGTATTATTTGTTGTGCTTTTATTTCACTAATTTGTATATCTTGTTGAAAACACCAGCATGTGAATAGAATTGTTATACAACCAAAGTACCGTATATAAACAAACCGAGATATCAAAGTATACTATCTCTATATATTCCAATTTCCTTCTCAATTCTCTTGTTTTTTGTTTATGTTGTAAGAATATCTTAATCCTTTCAGTTCTTGTTCAAGGAATCGAGTTTTATTTACGAAAGATGAAATTTTTTTATATAAAATAGTGTTTGTGCTTGTTGGAAAATCGCACCCTAAGTTACATAATTACTCAGACCGTCAAAGTTGTTGGCGTATCGGTCATGTCAAAGTTGTTGGCGTATCGGTCATGCTCTGGGCACTTCAATGTCCTTTCTTCATCGTAAGACGCTTTACAAATTGTTAGTTCTTGCACTAAGATTTTCTAGCTTGTATGTTCAATGTAATGAATAATCATAAAAGAATTATAAAAGAATGAATAAAAGATTGATAACAAATAAGGATTGAAGCAAGAGTAAAAGAAAACTAAGTAATTCCAAAAAATTGGAAGTGATTTAAGGCTTATACTTGTCTTTCCACCATAATAATTTACAAACATCACACAAAATTCGTAACCACGAGTATATATTTAACAATACTCAAATATATATGAAATTATATATCAATATTTACTTTTTTATTATTTTTCATAAATGTATTGAGGCGCTTTGAATCCATGTTTTTTCAAAATTTGGTGAACTCAAGCACTTGCACCGGCATCTACCGTATGTGACTTGTATTACGCTATCAATAGGTGGTGTTTGTAAACTCTTAAAAACATATATATATTCTATTTTAATATAATTTAAGCACTTTTAGAGTGTTTGATTATCAAGCAGTCACAAAAGTATTTTATTATTAAGTTAATAATTGCCACGATAGAACTTCATATATGTTTGCTTTTAGTTTGGAGTAGTTATTTTTAAAACAAATACGAAATAATGTTACAGATTTTGGAAGATTTTTATGTTATTCTTCAAACACTCAATTCATGACTTTAACTCCGATTTTACAACTTTAGATTAAATCATAATATTCTACTTTTGGAAACGAGTTGGCAAGCACCATTGTAGCATTTTGTGGAGGAGCCGGATCATCTCCTACAAAGAGAACTACATCTTCTCCTACATGCGTTGGATGTTCGCCGTGTCTAATTTACAAAATCCTCTAAGGCTCAGTTTGGTTCCCCGGAAAATAGGAGAAAATGAGGAAAAAGAAGGGAAAATGGTGGAAAATCAGATTTTCTAGGAAAATTTATGAGGAAAATAAGAATTTCCCTCATTTTTCATGTGTTTGGTTGTATACTGATTTTCCTAGGGAATTTTTAAAGATTCTTATAAATTTGTTTAGATTTGAATATATTTTTCTATCTTTTTCAGCGATTTTCTTTATTTTCCTGAAAAATATTAACTTGCCAAACAACTGGAAAAAAAATATTTTCCCTCATTTTCTTTTCTTTCTCCCATTTTCCTAGCAAGCAGACTGAGCCTAATTGCTAATTATCTACCATGATTTTCTCCCCCACAATCTCTTGGCAAAATCATATCCTCAAAATAAGGAATGAAACCTTATCAATATGGACCTTAAATACCAAAATTTATATATACTTAATTTTAAAAAATTATTGACAAAGTAAAATTAGCAATTTCATGTTAATTGTTTTCCCGCTTAACGGTATATGTTGCTAGACATGAACAAAATCGTTTTTATTGACATCCAAAAAAACATATTACTCTATCATAAAAAAAAATTCATCAATTTCCTGCATGGATGCTCGTTAAAAAAATATTAGTACATGTTATCATACACATTTAATAATTAAAACGAACATATATACTTAATTAAAAAGAATGAGCAGATTCAATTATACTACTGAGAAAACAAATATTTTTTTCATAGTTGATGTTACTAGTGGTAATATATCTTACTAAAAAACCCAACATACCATCAACAGTTTGAACAATAACATTTTAAAATATGAATAAGCTTTAATAATTATAACAAATACTTTGATGAAATGATGAGCCAACACTACAAGAATTTCGCTCATTTTCGACGGCCTCCGATGGAATCGGCCGTCGGAAATGAGCGAAACTCTTTTCCGACGGCACCTGACCGTCGGAAAAGGTCTTTTCCGACGGCAGGTTTCACCCGTCGAAAAAGACCTTTCCGTCGGCCTAGTGCCGACGGAAATGACGTCGTTCTTTTTTATCTGGTTTTAGACCTTTCCCTCTTCGATGGAAAATAGAAAGTTGCCCTGTAAAATCACCACATAATTCAGCCTCATTTCGACTGAGCCTGTTGTATCTCTTTTCAACACCTTTTTCGAAATAGCACAAACACAAATGGGTGGTCTCGGACAATATATAAGAATTTGCAATGCATCCTTCAATGCGAGCTTTGTTCAACACAGATTTCTTCAACCCAAGCATTCGCCTATTAACAAACCAGTAATTCAATAATAGTATCGGATAAATACATGACAAATAATGTTGGAAATACAAAACGGCTTACCTTTCAAATGGGTACATCCAACGATATTGAACCGGTCCACCAACTTTGGCTTCGTAGGGAAGATGTATCGCCAAGTGTTCCATAGAATCAAAAAAGCCGGGGGGAAATATCTTCTCTAATTTGCAAATTGTTATCACAATAGATTCCTCCAATCTTGCCATGTCCGAGGCTTTAATCTCTGTGGCGCACAATGCTCGGAAGAAGATTCTAATCTCTACTAGGGCCCCCCCATATCGGATCAGGCAGCAAATCACGGAATGCAAGGTATTAACCTATGCATAAATACGTGACAATCGTGACTTTTCATCCCAATCAACCTCACATGTTGTCGTTGCACACAACGTTTAATATTTGAAGCATATCCATCTGGAAATCGCAAACCAACCAACCACTGACACACTAGTTTCTTTTGAGGCCTATCAAGACAATACTTGGCCTTTGGCTTGTAGGTTCTACCATCATCTCGATCGGTGACAAAAAGCTCTTCCCTAGTTGTCAACTCCGCTAAATCTCTCCTATCTTTTACGTTGTCTTTTGTCTTACCCGGGTCGTCCATCACTGTGTTCTTGATGTTGTCGAAGAAATTCTTCTCGCAGTGCATCACGTCCAGATTGTGACGGATCAGGTTTGTACTCCAATAGGGTAATTCCCAAAAGATGCTCTTGTACGACCAATTGTGCTCTTCCCCATATCCAACTATTTTTGGTGCGTCTGGATTCGTAGACCTTGGTGGCAGTTGTTCAACAATTGTTGCCATTTGAGCATCGGTCCTCCGTTGTGGAGGGCCATCGTATTCTGTTTTTCCATTGAACATCGAACCGTCATGGCGAAATTCATGGTCATTTGGCAAGAAACAACGATGACAACCCCACCACGTAGGTTTCCCACCGTAAGGTAACGGGAACGACTTTGTGTTCTCCATGCAATAGGGGCACGATAACTTCCCATGTGTGCTCCATTGTGACAACATCCCGTACGCTGGAAAATCACTAATAGTCCACATTAATGCAGCCCTCAACTGGAAATTCTGACTCCCGAATCTATCGTAAGCACGAACACCATCATGCCACAACACCAAGCATAACGTTAATATTTTGTCATGGGCTTCGCGGACCCGATATGATCAAGCTCAAGAAAATAAACTCCTCTCTCATGCAAAGATCTGGAGGAAGGTTATAAGGAGTCACGAACACGGGCCAACATGAGTATTGGGATCCGAAGTTTCCGAACGGAGTGAAACCTTCTGTGCAAAGACCTAGACGAACGTTTCGTGGCTCGGCAGCGAATTCAGGGTGTGTCCTGTCAAAATGTTTCCACGCTTCCCCTGATGCCGGGTGAATCATAACATCGTTCGAAGACCTACACTTTAAGTGCCACGACATGTGCTCAGCAGTTGTTGGAGTCATAAAGAGTCGTTTAAGCCGTGGGGCCAATGGGAAGTACCATAATTTTTTCTTTGCCACATGTTTTTTTCTTCCTACAGTTTGATACCTATTTTCCCCACATTCAGGACACACTATGTAATCGGTAGATGCAAATTCCCGGTAGAACAAGAAACAACTGTTTTCACAAACATCGATTGTTTCGTATCCTAACCCCAAATCCTTCATTAACTTCTCGGCAGCATTCAGATCTGTAGGGCAAACAATGGCTATCTTCTGGCCCCAAACACTCGCATGATAATTTGTAAAACATTGCACACTCAGCTCTGCTAGAGTTGTACTCTAGCTTGGTAGTAAAAAAACTCAGACACCCACTCCAAAACAGACATGTTTTTCGGGCCGCGCAACTTAATCTCGGACGATTTCACCAATTCCAAAAATTGTTTTGCATCGGCGTTAGGCTCCTCGTCGCACTTGACATTTTGAAATTGGCATCGGAAAGTATCATCTAATAAAGCTCCAAAAGAATTGTCGTGTTGAACAGCTATCAGATCATTTCTAACTGTGTGACTTGACGACGCACCTAAGAGGCTATTATACTCGTTGTAATTTTCCCCGTGAAACACCCATACACGATACCCCTCTACAAAACCCCAGCGATTCAGGTGAGCAGCTACTTCGTTAGCTTTCAAATATTTTCTATTGGTGCATTTTCTACAAGGACATTTTAGATTTCGACTATCGTCTAGATAACGTTCTTGAGCTAACGCAAACTGCAGAAAATTTAATACACCTTCGGCAAATCTTTCTTTCACTCGACCCTTCTCGGCCAAACGATCGTACATCCAATTTCTATCTTCATTTGAATACATTATTATCTATAAAATGAATAGTTTTTACCGTTATTAATACGACAAAATTACACTCCGAGTCTACAATTAAAACAGATTGTAAGTATAAAAACGCGTATGTACCTCTTGTAGAAAACAATTAATCCGTCGGACACAACGCTGGAAAGAATCTCTAACACCCGCCTCGTTGTTATTCTTCAATTTGCAAACAAAAATAACTTAAGTTAATTATATTAACATATATATATCGTACATGTATAAAAATATTACGTAAAATCATAATAAAATGCGAATACGAACCTTAATTTTTGAAAGGAGAAGATTGTGATTTGAATTTATAAACCTCTCTCGGACTTTATTTATAGGCCAAAAGCCTCCGAAAATGGGTCTTTTCCGACGGCATGGTGCCGTCGGAAATGAGCGTCTCCGGATGCTTTTTGACGCGGATTGCTGACATGGCACCATTCCCCCTCCAAAATCTATAAATACCCCCGAATTTTACACCTAAAATTCATTCATTCATACACAAACACTCAAATTATCTCCCTGACTACATTTCTTCTCTCAATTCTTTCTTCAATTATTTTTCTTACTTATATTTTCTTTATATTTTTTATCTTATCATATATATTTTGTTTTCATACACATATCATATATTATTCTTAATACTTTCATAATAAACTATTTTTATTAATCTATATATATTACAAATTAGTTTATATTTATGTTTTTCGCACCAAATAATTCATTTTTTATAATTTATATATATTATTAATGTTTATATATATATATATGTTTTAATTATAGCCTTTTCCGAAAATTCGGACAAAATTTGAGATGAAAATTAACAAAAAATTGTTTTTTTCCGTAATTTTTTTTTAAAAATATTTATGAATATTATTTCCAACGGCTCATAGCCGTCGAAAATAATTTTTTAATAATATTTAAATATTATTCCCGACGGTACTATTCCGTCGAAAATGGTATTTTAATATTATTTTTTAAAATAATTAAATACGTATTATTAAATTAAATATGTATTTTTATAAAAATACGTATGAAATAATACGTATTTAATTAAAAAATACGATTTAAAAATACGGTTTATGCCCTCTTTTCCGACGGCATAGTACCGTCAGAAATACTCTTTTCCGACGGCATCGTACCGTCGGAAAAGAGTATTTTCGACGGTACTATGCCGTCGGAAAAGAGGGCAATTCCGACGGCATAGTACCATCGGAAAAGAGGTCTTTTCCGACGGGTTAGTGCCGTCGGAAATGTCCGGCAGCTTTTCCGACGGCACTTACCCGTCGGAAAAGACTTTTTCCGACGGCACTGCGCCGTCAGAAAAAGCTTTTCCGTCGACCATTTCCGACGAATTAAACCGTCGGAAAAGACCATTTCCGACGGAAAATAGGCCTTTTCCGACGGGTTTTGTGCCGTCGGAAATGGCCGTTTCTCTTGTAGTGCAACATATTCAATTTCTTTCTTCTTATAAATGAAGATTTTTTTTAATAAATAGTATTTCCACACAATAAATAGTATTTTAAGGGAAGAATATGTCAAATCAGATACAATAATTAGTATTTCCACACATTAATTTTGCCACGTTTTCCCTAGAGAATTCGTCTTATTGTACTTTATTAACTACACATCTTGTTATTAGAATTTTAACTATTAGAAATTTAGAAATTTTAACTATTAGAAATTTAGAAACTCGTTTGTGCATGAATTAAAATAAGGCTAGCAATATTGTCAAAGCAGAAATTGTTGCTGTCAGAGCAATTTTTAAAGTATTCCTAGTTTACCCTTAATAAATAAAAGAATACAACAATCAAATCTTTTATATACCTAATACTATTTTTCTTCATCAATTAAGCTCCTTAATTGTAGTAATTAGCTACATAATAATAAAACCTCTCTCCATATCTAGTCATATATATAATGTATGTATAACTTCTTACCATAATTTTTATATCTTTACAATAAATTATTCCCATGAAGTTTTTTTAATCACTCTTCAAATTTAACAAATCACAAATGAAATGAATTTATTTAATCAATCGTACTGTACAAAAATCATACTTTCCAACGTCAACAACAAATAGTGGTTAAATATTGATGCATTTTATTGCAATAGTAAGTACGCATCAAATAATTTATAAATATTGTTTGTTATTATTATGTGTTAGGTTAGGTATATTATAAACTGAAATCATATATGTATCGTTCAAATAAAAAGAGAAAGAAAAAAGTTTGTATATACATGGATTGTTCAAATATATATATAACAAATACGAAAGAGTATTACAAAATATATTGAGATTGTGTTATAAGTGAATTGGATGGTCACTTTTTTAATATAATTAAGGAAAACAAATCATCAATTCAATTTCATCAGTTGGTTTTTCCTGTATGTTGACCAAAAACAAATATATATAAAAACGTATGTCGACCGAAAACAAATATATATATATATATATATATATATAAAACATTATTCAGTTAACGTCTTGATTTTTTTATCTTTTTTAAGTTGAGTATTAGCAGCCAACAATTTTTTATAATTATTTCAACATATGGATTCCCTAGAAATAATGAGGAACGAAAGTAATAGATGGGCGAATTGTAATTTTTGCCCTTTATTTTACCTAATCTTCAAGTTTTGCCATTTTTTTACCGGGCTTTTTTTTTGCCCGTTATCTTTATATATTATTTTTGTTTTAATTTTGCCCGGTGGGCTTAGCTGAGGGCTTATTTGAAGCCCAAATTATGTGGCGTCCCACGTGGCGTACAAACGACGGCCACGTGGCGCCACGTTAACAATTTTTTTTTTATTTTTTATTTACTGAACTTGTAAAAATTAAAAATAAACTTATATTCAAAATTATATTTAATTTTATTATATATTGATCTAAATCATAAATTTATATTTACTAATAAAAATTTGTATTTACCAATAAAAAATTTATATTTACTAATAAAAATTTATATTTACTAATAAAAGTTTATCAGAAAATGTTTAATAAATTTATATTTACTAATAAAAATTTGTAAAAAAGTTATAATAAATAGTAAATATTAAAAATAAACCTAGTAAAATTATACATATTTTTTTTTAATAACTTAATTTCTCAATAAAAAAAACCCACCCCCACCCTATCCCCGACCCCCGTCATGTCCCCCTACCCCGCCCCCACCCCGCCGCGTACAGAATCGCGGCGTTGTCACCACCACTGTAGTGGTGGCGGCGTCGATTGGACACCACCACCACTGCAGTGGTGGTGATGCCGCCGCGATTCTGTACGCGGTAGGGTGGGGGCGGGGTAGGGGCAGGAGGGGGTCGGGGATGTTGAAATCGACGCCACCACTGCAGTGGTGGTGGCGTCGAATCGCAGCCACCACTACAGTGTCGATTGAAGGGGGGTCGGGGATGTTTAAATCGACGCCACAACTGCAGTGGTGGCATCGAATCGCGGCCACCACTGCAGTGTCGAATAGCGGTGTCGATTGGACGCGGCCACCACTGCAGTGGTGGTGGCGTCGAATCGCGGCGGCGTCACCACCACTGCAGTGGTGGTGACCCCGCCGCGATTCTGTACGCGGCGGGGTGGGGGCGGGGTAGGGGGCAGGAGGGGGTCGGAGATGGTGGGGGCGGGGGGCGGGGGCGGGGGGGGAGGGGTTGGTGTCGGGGATAGGGTGGGGGTGGGGTGGGTTTTTTTTTTCTTTTTCAATAAAAAAAATGATCGTACATTAGATATAAAGATATACTTTTTTTATTGTTTTTAATATATAAAGATATACTTTTTTATATATTTATATATATGAAGGAATTAAATATCTTATTATTTTTAATATATATGATATATTTTTTTATATATATGAAGAAATTAAATATCTTATTGTTCTTAATATATAAAGATATACTTTTTTATATATTTATATATGTTAAGGAATTAAATTTGCTATTGTTTTTAATATATAAAGATATACTTTTTTATATATTTATATATATGAAAGAATTAAATATCTTATTATTTTTAATATATAAGATATATTTTTTATATATATTTATATATATGAAGGAATTAAATATCTTATTGTTCTTCATATATAAAGATATACTTTTTTTATATATTTATATATGTTAAGGAATTAAATTTGTTATTGTTTTTAATATATAAAGGTATACTTTTTTATATATTTATATATATGAAGGAATTAAATATCTTATTATTTTTAATATATAAGATATATTTTTTATATATTTATATATATGACGGAATTAAATATCTTATTGTTTTTAATGTATAAAGAAATATATATGAAGGAATTAGATATCTTTGTTTTTAAATATATATATTGTTTTTATATATATTTGGTAATTACCCCTATTTCTCAAGAAATTTAAAAACAAAAATGTTGACGTGGCGCCACGTGGCCGACGTCCGTACGTCACGTGGGACGCCATGTCGGCTGGGCTTGGAATCAGCCCTCAACTGAGCCCATCGGGCAAAATTAAAACAAAAAAATAAAGATAACGGGCAAAAAAAAGCCTGGTAAGAAAAAGGGCAAAACTTAAAGTTTATGTAAAATAAAGGGCAAAAATTATAATTCGCCCATAATAGATTTAGTACTAGTTTATCAAAAACAATTTGGAATAATTTAATGTTAAAAAATAAAAAGTGTGTGATATGGGCATTTCCCGCATATTGGGCCTGGCCCAAACCAGGCCCATATTTAACCATATCGGGGGTCACTTTCGACATCATATCGGTGATAATCAGCGATATGATATTGTGGTCCCCGGATCCCGAGATCTATAAATACGTGATGCTCGGATCCCAAAAAAAGCAATTATCATCCCGCAGCTACCACGCACCACATCGAAAGAAATCACCGATTTCACTCTCGATCTCGTAATCGATATCGAGATAACCCACATACTCCACTGACACCTCATAACCCCGTATTACCGATATCATATCGAGAGTGGTCCCCGATATCACATCGAAGATGATTACCGATATACATCCGACCTAATTACCGATATACCCTCGTCGTCCAAGCATCAAGGCGTTAGTTCGAGGTGTTCGGGACCAAGCCTAATCGAGACACCTAGATTAGGCCTAGTTGGTTAAGATAGATTCGTTGTATTTCCCTTGTACTCCATTGTAACCGACCCATACTTATATAAACGATCTATTGTCAAACTAGTGGTGCCGTATGTGGGAACACCAGTTCCCGGACAAGGACGTCAAGATGCAAGGAAGGACGACCCGATCCGGATTTAACAAAGTTATGACTAGAAACACGAGGATTGAGGACACACCACTCTCTCAACAGCCGACTGACCAAGAACAGACGATGACCCAAGCTGAGATGGAGCTTCCTCCAGCATAGAATGAACCGCGACGTAGGCGCGGGCCCGGGAGGCCATCGCGAGCCACAAATACAGGTCCAACCACTGCCGCACCAAATACGGCGGAACCTGCGACGGATGGCCCGACCAAGGTGCCAAACGCGGATCTTCCCGGCTCAGAGGAGACGATGGCTGCAAGACAGAGCGTCGTTCCCCCTGCCGCCATGACCCCGGAGATGCTAGCACAGATCAACGCTTCTGTAAAAGCGGCGCTTGACGCTACACTAGAGATGTTGCTTCCACCACTGGCGGAATAAAGGACAAGGGACGTTCGGGCAAGGCCCCATGAATCTAGAGCGGGTGAGAGAAGGGCAAGGCAAGGATATGATGAACAGGAGGATACGGGAGACTCATTCAGAGAGATATCGCCCGCTGCTTACGACAGGTCGAAGAAATGGGATCCTAGGACCCTGGATCGAGAGATAGCAAGAAGGATGGAACGACTCGACCGCGAGAGATCGAAAGTAATCAGGAGAATAGAACGCGGTCGCGACCGCACTGAGGTTGCATATTCAAAGAATAAAGATGCAGAAGTTCTGCATGTAATATCGAGGAGGATGGAGCAACTAGACCGCGGGAGGGCGGAGTTGACGAGGAAGGTGACTCAGAGCCATCGGAAGGGTCGCAGCAGGACCCCGTTTTCGGATGAGATTGAGGTTGCGGTATTGCAAAGAGGGGACAAGATCCCAGTAATCAAGCCAGACGACGGAAGAAGTGATCCTACAGATCATCTCCATCAGGTTGATAGCATTTTGAATCTGCACAACTACTCAAAAAACATAAAGGCAAAGATCATATCCACCACTTTAACGAGCGCTGCACTGGATTGGTTCACTAGGCTGGAGATCCATAACGGACTATGAGCAACTAAGGGAAAAGTTTGAGAACCAGTTCTCTAGCCAAAAGAGAATGAAGATCAACATGTTGCACCTCGGCGCGGTGCAGCAGAGGGAAAGGGAGAACCTCCGGGAATATATGAAGAGGTTCAATGAAGAATTGTTGAAAGTGGATGAGCCACATGGGGGGCAGGTTATGATGATACTGTTCAAGGGTACGACCCACCGCAGGTTCGCCGGCGAGCTAATCAAATTGACTGAACCCACCATAGCACAAATTAACATGCTCGCGAGCCAAATGGTGTACGAGGAGGAGATGATGGCCACGCGTCAAGGTTTATTTCCCAACAGGAATGTAGACAGAGATCGCAACAGAGAAAGGTCCCCAAGGACGTACACACCATTGAATAGAGGCATTCTGGAAGTGATGGCCGTGGCAAAGAGGAACAGATGGTTGACAGAACCCAGGCCATTGAATGAGACTCCCGGGATGAAGTCGTCGGGCAAATACTGCGCGTACCACCGACAGCCTGGACACAGGACGGAGGATTGTACGCACCTGAGGAATGAAATTGAAAGATTGATTAAAGAAGGAAAGTTGGTCGAGTTTGTCAGAAACGCCAAGGAAGATGCTAGGGGGACAGACAATTCTTTATCCCCTAGAAGAGATTACTCACCCAGGAGAGGAAAGCAGAAGATGATCGAGGCACCCGAGGAGCGTGGTAGAACCATAGTGAATGCCCCGAGCAGAGGCGTCATAAACATGATAAATGGAGGAGCCTTGGGAGCCGACACTGCTCGCGGCCGAGAAACTATAACACAAAGAGTCCAGGGTGGAGCCTACATTGGGTACACAAATGCAATCATACCGGAAGCGTACTTGGAGCAGGAGATCTCTTTCACCGGGAGAGACTTGGAGCAACTTAGTCCATTGGCCCTGACTGCAGGTAAACTAGATTGCCCTTTGGTTATTACTATTAATGTGGATGAATATCAGGTGCATAAAGTTCTGGTGGATAGCGGAAGCTCCACAAACCTGATATTCTCAAAAGCCTACGAGCACATGATGATAGACCCAGGCCGGCTAAAGCCGATATCCACTCCATTGACCGAATTCGGCAGAGCAGAGGTAGTTCCACTCGGACAAGTTATATTGCCCACAGTGTTTGGGAGAAACCCATGCACCCGGGTGGCGCCGTTAAAGTACACAATGGTCTACATCCCGTTTCCCTACCTCGCCATCATTGACCGACCGGCACTCAACCAGATCAGGTCAGTGGTCTCTACTTATTACCAGAAGATCAAATTCCCGACACCTCAGGGAGTCGGCGAAATTCTAGGTGACCAGGTACAAGAATGGATGTGTTATATGGACACGCTGAAGCACCCTAAAATCAGAAGAAGACAAGAAGTACAAGTCCCACACCAAGAATACATTCCGCACACGGAGTGATCACCATGAGGAACAAACAGAACAATATTTTAAATTTCAGTGGTTTTTAAATTATGCTTGAACAATTGAAACATTGCCCCATCGTGGGTTAGTTTGTAAACCTAAAACAGGGGGAACTACGCCGGTCTGATTCCCCACTAAACGGGATACGTAGGCGGGTTAGGATTGCCTAGCCTTCGACCATTATCTTTTATTTTGCCCCTTTGTGGGTCGACATGTAACTAAAACAGGGAGAACTACGCCGGTCTGATTCCCCCCTCAACGGGATACGTAGGCGGGTTAGGATTGCCTAGCCTTCGACCATTATCTTTTATTTTGCCCCTTCGTGGGTCGGTATGTAACTAAGACAGGGGGAACTACGCCGGTCTGATTCCCCATTCAACGGGATACGTAGGCGGGTTAGGTTTACCTAGCCTTCGACCGTTATCCGTCACTACTTTTTTATTTTTCATATAATATAATTGCTTTATGGAATCTCATATTTCATGCAGGGATATGTACTAATCGGATATTACGGAAGTGCAGAGAATTGCACGAAGAATTTGGGGAGTATTCCCATAGATATATGTTTAACACATCGCCCTCTTACAGGTACATAACCCGAAGGATCACACATTACTATATCCAAAAAGGACATAGGGAATATTAAACCCTCACTTTTCAAAAGAAGGGATTCAGGGGACATCGCTCCAGATTATTCAATATTATCCATCTAAACAGGTGTAACAGGTACAAGCAGGTACAACAGGCATGTTGGAACACAATGGAAACACCTTTCGTTTCATGAAACTGAAATTCCCAGATTGAGGGAACATTCCGCAGATAACACATGCGCATCATTTCTTGCTTTCACATAAGTTTTTACATCAAAAAACCTTTCTTGTCTGTGATGTTTTACAGGGCCTGACGACCCATATACTCCACGACGACAGAGTCACCAAGGGACATAGACAGAAAGACAAAAGGCAGGCTCCTACCCATGAGCGGTAGCGGGTCCCTCTGTCATAACGGGCGGGCTCCTACCCATGAGTGGTAACGGGTCACCTACAAAGAAAAGGCTCCTACCCATGAGCGGTTCGGGTCCCCCTGTGATAATGGGCGGGCTCCTACCCATGAGTGGTAACGGGTCACCTACAAAGAAAAGGCTCCTACCCATGAGCGGTAACGGGTTCCTCCGTGATAACTGGCGGGCTTCTACCCATGAGTGATAACGGGTCACCTATATCCAAAGACAAGCTCCTACCAATGAGCGGTGGCAGATTACCCATGTTTCTACCAACACCGCGGAAATTCAAATCATCCATTGTTGACAACAAGCAGATTAAAGAAATATCATCAATACGAGAATGAAAGGAATGCAGGGTCAGATATCGAAATACTGCATACTCAATCATCATGACAATAAAAAATCAACAAGTTATCAAACAACAAGGCCACGCAGAGTCACAGATTAAGAAGATAATAGAGAAATAAATATTCAGTTACAGAACCACGAATTGGAAATAGTCCGGAAAGGAATAAATTCAAGTTACAATAAAGGCAGCAAACAGCTACTCCCACGAGGACCCTTTAGTCCTCTTCTCAACGACCTCAATAAACACGTCAGGTTCGGCCGAACTCTCCTCCACCTCATCTAGTCCACCAACCGACAGGTTGTTATAATCTTGCCTTGGGTTCAACCCACTCAGTGCGAGGGAGTCCTTGAAACCGTCATTTTTCAATACTTGCCCTACGCAAGCATGAAATGCTGCCTCCCAAACCTTCAAAATTAAGTCTCTGAAGCTCAGGCTTTCCATAAACTTCTCCGCTCCAACCCGGAGGAGATCAGGACGACGTTCCTACAAATTGAACTCTATTAAATACAGGAGGAAAAAGTAGAAGCAGATATCGGAAACAAGATATATACCAAGTCCAAGGGAGCTAATTTGGCAGTGGAGAGCTCCAACGAGAGACGTTCATTAGCGGCCTTCACCGCCACCACCTCAGCCTTCAGTTTCTCCAGCTCCTTGTTGGCCGCAAGCTCACGCGCCTCTCCTTGGCCAATCTCAGTCACCAATGTTTTGAAGTTGGCCTTCAACAAATCATACTCCTCCCGGAGCTTACGACATGTCTTCAGGGCATCCTCTTTGTGAGCCTCCAACTTCTCTAGCACCATGGGGTTGAACTCCCCCATCCTCAAGATATCAGCCTCGAGCTCGGCAGGGGCAGCATCAGGGTCACCCTTGGACTCGCGAATTGTCTTCAGACACGAGACCGCCAGCTTTGCCGTCTGCACAATACAATCAGTAACGTTTTGTTAAACAGTCAAATATAATCAATCGAAGTCATGCTAAGATACGTACACTCTGAAACATGTGAATGTTGCGGCATATATTTTGGGCCCGCTCGAATTCTGTAAGCACCTGCACATTTGCTGAAGGAGGAAAAACACGCATCATTCCCCGCACAACATCTGCTTCAGGGAATTCTACTCGCTTGGAGGATTTGACTGCACCCGCTTTCTTGGGGCCCGAACTCGAAGACGAGTGGCCACTGTTGACAGTCCAGTCACGACACTTTTTATTTCCCGATACCCTAGCCGGGTCAACGGCAGGCTTCGTAATCGGAATTCCAAGAAAGATAGGGGCGAAGCCCCCTAATATCGAGGGCTCATGCAGTGGCCCTTTACCCTTGTCGGTCTCACCTGAAATAGGCGCATTTCCCTTGCCACTAATAGGGTTAGGGCTCGAATAGCCCGACCCCACGGTAAAGGGCACATCCACTAAATCACCCAAGTCGACATGGGCATTCGATCCCGAACCACCAACGTTCTCGGTCAAAGGAATGTTGGCCATCGACTCAGAATGTGGAGCTACGTACTCACCAGAAGGAGACCTAGCATCTGATCTCTCAGTCAACACAGTCCCTTCAAGCGGAGGAACCACACCCTCCTGTTTCGAGGTCAACACCTCCAAGAAATTGACCGCACCATGCAAGCCTCCCACCACATCAAGGATGTCCTGGCTAAAGGACCCAACGGTTGCACGACCACTTTTAAGGCATTCCTTAGTAATACTTTCAGGTACTACGGTGCTAGGGGAGGTTGTTCAACTCCCGATGCCTCTGGCAAAACCTCAGTGGATGCATTATTCAGATCAAAGTTAGATGCAGACCCTGCTTCAGGCACCACCACGACTGCTGCCGTCGCAGCCAATGCAGCCTTCTGAGCATCACGGTCGGCTTGAAGTTTACGCATCAATTGTGTGAAACCCATTCTCACGGGATATCTCAAAAAATAAAATATACCTGCAGAATAATCGGAATATCAGCATTGAGAAAATAATAATATATCAAGTACAACAGCGAGATCGAAATACACATCGGGGAATATATCAAATAAAATTACCGATATACATACCGATGTAGTTACACTAAATGACAGAGAAGACACAGAAAACTATGATTCTCAATGTCTCTTACAAGCCCTACTTATAGGCGAAAGCTTTAACTATATCGAAAGATACTTTCGACATCATATCAAATATACGTTTCGACGTCATATCGACGATGAAACCCGATATGATATCCTTTTACGCAAAAAAGCCACGAAAATATTACAATTGCACCGGCGGGCCCATCGCAATTTTCAAAGTGCAATTCCCATATTTATAAGAAAATCAAATCCCAAGAAACATAGAATTCAAACGAGGATCTCAAACTATGTGTCCACTGCATTGGGGGGTCCATCGAAGTTCATGTACAGGTAACCCAGAAATTTAAAATTAAATTTGCGATTTCTTATCTCTAGGATAAGAATCCCCAAATTGGGGAACTACATGATGTGGACATTTCCCGCATATTGTTTTTGACATTTCCCCAAACCAGGCTCATATTTAACCATATCGGGGGCCACTTTCGACATCATATCGATAATAATCACCGATATGATACTGTGGTCCCCGGATCCCGAGATCTATAAATATGCGATGCCCGGATCCCAAAAAAAGCAATTATCATCCCGCAGCTACCACGCACCACATCGAAGAAAATCACCGATCTCACTCTCGATCTCGTATTCGATATCGAGATAACCCACATACTCCACTGACACGTCATAACCCCGCATTACCGATTTCATATCGAGAGTGGTCCCCGATATCACATCGAAGATGATTACTAATATACATCCGACCTAATTACCGATACACCCCCGTCGTCCAAGCATCAAGGCGTTAGTTCGAGGTGTTCCAGACCAAGCCTAATCGAGACACCTGGATTAGGCCTAGTTTGTGAAGATAGATTCGTTGTATTTCCCTTGTACTCCATTGTAACCGACCCATACTTATATAAACGATCTATTGTCAAACTAGTGTGGCAAGAGGTGGTACGTGTATATATTTGGGTAGATAAATTGGGGAGAGATATTAGCTTGCTAATTACCATGATTTAGTGGTTTTATTGATTAGAAAACAATAATATTAGGTATATAGGGGATTTGATTAATGTGTACCTTAATTAAAGGGTAAACTTGGTATACATTGAAAATTGCTTTGACCACAATAATTTTTGCTTTGGCAATATCGCCAGCCTTAAAATAACTTGTGTAACTCTTTTCGTCTAAAAATGTAATGTAAATTATTATGTACAAATCCAAATTGCAATATATTTGATAAGTCTCTTTGCTTATTTTAAGGGATCTATTTTGCAAAGAGATTGGGAGGAAAATCATTGGAGATAATTAGCAATAAAGACGAATTATTATTTCTGCCCATTATCTTTTTTTCTAAAACTTAAATGCCCGTTGTTTCAAAACATGCTAAAAATGCCATGTATCTTTTAAAATTTCTACTAAAAATGCCCGAAGTGAAATTTTCGGACAAAAAAGCCTACGTGGCTGCCTAGTCAAAGAATCGCGTTGCCTAATCAAAAAGTCGCGCCCGACGCCAAATTTCACTTCGGGCATTTTTAGTAGAAATTTTAAAAGATACAGGGCATTTTTAGCATGTTTTAAAAAAATGGGCATTTAAAATAATCCTAGGTGTCGGGCGCGACTTTTTAATTAGGCAATGCGATTCTTTGACTAGGCAGCCACGTAGGCTTTTTGTCCGAAAATTTCACTTCGGACATTTTTAGTAGAAATCTTAAAAGATACGGGATATTTTTAGCATGTTTTGAAATAATGGGCATTTATTTTTTTAAAAAAAAAGATAATGGGCAGAAATAATAATTCCTCCTAGCAATAATATAGATCAAATTTTATTTAGTAACTTAGACACGTGGCGGACATCCATGTAGGAGAAGATGTAGTTCTCTTTGTAGACCCCGCTCCTTTTGTGGATGAATAAAAGTTTCACGAAACGTTGAAGATTGTACAATAATTTTGAATATTTAGGAGATGTTAATGTCTAAACACATATCGGTGACGGTTAGCAGATATGATCTAATTAGTTGTTTACATTTTTCTTGGTGAAATTGAGCTCCCATGCGGCATTGCATCATTATTTTAGATGTTTAATTTTAGTAAATCATTCTGGAATATTATCAAATAGGCTGTTAGCTATAATCGCCACCAACTTTCAACCAAATTAGGTTCTGCCCAACCGTAAAGATTTAACTACACTATCTAAGGCACGCCGACGTTAAAAAATTATATCTACCATAGGATCCAAATTACCCTAAGAATAATCCATAAAAAAAAAAAAAAGGATAGCTATAATTTACTCAAAATGGTGAGCGTTTGCACCTTGCTATTCAAAAAAAAAAAAAACGTCCAAGTAATTTACAGTTACTTTTTTACTTAAAGTTTGAAATATATACAAATATTTCGGAAAACTCCTTTAAGCAATATAATATAAAATATAACTGCAGTGTAGTATTTAATGAGAAGTATTATAATTTAATGAGTAGAAAATACAGTAAAATAACATAATTGACCTCAGGAGTTGCTTACTAGATATAAACACTCAATTGCAATTTATTAGACCAAAAAATAAAATGCATAACAATCAGTACGAATTTTCACGACGACGAGCAGTAATGATTTGTGGTGGCTCAACCACCAATAGTGTTCGTGAAATCGAGATTAGAGGTGGACTCTAACAGTGCATTCCATTCGAACCTAGTGCTTGCGGGGGAATGGTGGAGAATGTTGGATCACAAAAAAGGTCTCACCAATTATATGAATTCACTCCAGTGTCTCCCTTCGATGGAAACACAACCATCTGTTGTTCCTAACAACAACAAGGAACCATACACAAGTTGTTTTTGACCAGAAGATGTGCGAATTGACGAAGGGAAGACGACATAAGAACGAGGGAAAATTAGGGTTATGCCTCCAACAAACGATAACCCATTCAAGATTATCCACTTTTCTGATGATCTTAAGGAACTAATGTTTGATCAATAGAAAAACACTATTTTGATCAAAGTGATTGGCAAACCATGGTACTACCTGAGTTGGTGAACAAACTGAACGTTGTGTAACAACTCACTGCAGAAAGTGATTTAGTGGATCTTGGATATGGTAGCTACCGTTTGAAAGGTAACGCGCAAACCCAAAAGGAGGTAATATTGACTCAGAGACCATGGAAAATCGTCGTAGTTTCTTAGGCATATGTAAATGGACGACTAACTTTTGTGCAGATAAGCACAAGATAGAATGTGTTATAACTTGGGTGCGCGTCATGAATCTTCCGATGGAATTGTTTAGAGAATCCATCATACAAACAATTGCCAGTTGTATTGGCAAGCCAACAAAATTGATGAGAACACATTTACTGTTTCACATTGGTAATTTACCCTGTTTGGTGTCCAAGTCCCGACAAATAACCCATTCGAGCGGGGGATTTGCATTAGCGGAAGAATATATCATATCATGTACGAAAATCTGCCATTACTCTACTATTAGTGCAACTGTGTTGGACATACTGCAAGCTCGTGCTAGAATTTGAATGCCCAGGATAACACGTTAATGGAATCCTCTCAGATGAAGATAGAAGGGCCTCCAATACCTCAATATACTACATCATCAGATGGTCAATCCAAAAAGCTAAAAACCAGGAATATAGAGACTAGACGGAGGGACGTGAATACAAACAATTATTCAAGTCTCTTCTCTCGTAAGAGTCTGTCCTTGTCCTTTGTGAGGGTTTTGGTCCCTTCTCTCGTAAGGCCCCCGCGACCCGTCAAGAGCTCTCTCGCAAGGTGAACGTGATGATGATCTCTGCCAGATATGTGCTTCTATTCTATGGTGACATCTCCCTCGTTCGTCTGCGCATTGTATAGGTTTCGGTTAGGGTTTCGTTACTATCGTCGTTTCTTTTCTTTCATTCATAGTGTTATTGCGTTTGAGTTTTTCCCAATCTGCGTTACCGTTCTGTTGGTATATTAGGTTTTTGTTTGGTTTTCTCTTTCACGTCAGTTCCACAGGCTAGGTTTCCAGCGATTGACACCATCTATCTCATTCTTCACGGCCTGCATGGAGTCGGAAATTGAACGGTTAGGGCAACGCTTGAAAATTTCAGAAGATGAAGGGGGAGAACTGCTGGTCCCAGACTCGATCTGGTTTAATGATGATGTTAGTTCAGAACTTACGCTTGTTGGCAGAATCATCACGACAAGGCCGTACAATTTCAGTTCTTTTGTAGCCATGATGAAAAATCTTTTCAAGGTGAGGAGAGGCGTGGAAATTCAAAAGATAAAAGGGGATCATATTCTCTTTTATTTTAACCACGCTCTTGATAAGAAGAAAGTATTGGAAGGCTGCCCTTGGTCCTTCGATAAGCAGATGTTGGTGATGAACGAGATCGGAGGAGATGAGAACCCAAGCCAAGTTAATCTCGACTGGTGCGCTTTTCATATCAACATTCATGACTTGCCGTTCTCTAGACAGACGAAGGAGATGGCTGCTCTCATTAGGAATCGGCTTGGTGAGTTTATAGAGGAAGATAACGTCCCCGGGAGAGGGGTTAGCCTACGTATCCGAGCAAAAATCAATGTCACAAAACCCTTGATGCGTTGCCTGAAATTACGGGTTTCGAGTGGAGACGCTGTTATGGTTGGCTTTACGTACGAAAGGCTCCCAAACTTTTGTTACCTTTGTGGGGTTATTGGGCATCTAGCGGCAGAGTGTGAGATACAATATGATGAGGGAGAAATTACAAAGGATACAGTCTTACCGTACGGGGGGTGGCTTCGGGAATCTGCAGAATCGATGGGAGGGTATCAAGTGAGCAGAATTATACAAGGGGTGATACGTAATAGAAGTAGAGATGAGAAAGGAAACGGGGCTGATAAGGTTGAGGAATCTGCAGACTCGTCCGCACCAAAACGCCCGGATAAGGAGGATGGTCTGCTAAGAAACCGAGAATTAATAAGGAATGATGAAGCTACAGGACATGATAAGTCTCGGGATCAGGTGGTAGCATCTTTAGATGGAATGAATATAGATGTGGCAGCGTTGCATGCAGTTTTTGAGATGTAGGATCTGGAAATGGGGGGAAAAGTGGAAGGTCCAGTGAGTATTAACCAAGTTAAAAGCCAACAGCTGATAATGGATTGTCAGAATAAAGAAAATAAAGAAATTAATGTTGGGAAGGAAATGAACCACGTAGTGTCTGTGCTACCTCTTAGAATTTTAAGAGACATTACTAATTCTGGGAACTATTCTTTTTCTGATGCTAATCCAGTAACTGTTCCTGTGGTTGATGGGGGTAATGGGAAAGGAAGTTTGAGTGCTGGGAAAGGGAAAAGGACAGGGGGTGTGGTAAAAAAAGCGAGAAAACAGGGGTCGGGGGTTTCTAGATCCGGGGTTAAGGTTGATGGGCAAAAACAGGGTTTAGAGGGAGACGAGAATTTGGAGCCGCCTATTAAAAAGGCGAACTGTACGGGAAATGAGGTATTACAAAACGTCTGTTTGTCGGCGCCGACTGTTGAACAGTCGCGCCGATCCCAATGAATATCCTAAGTTGGAACTGTCAGGGATTGGGGCCCCCTTGGACAGTTCGAGAACTACGGGGTGATGTTGCCCGTAATAACCCCTCTCTTATTTTCCTCATGGAGACAAAAAGCTATGCGAGGAGAATAGAGAAACTGAAACAACAGCTTGGGTACTTTGGTGTCTCTGTGGATGTACGGGATAAATCGGGAGGTCTAGCTCTCTTGTGGAAGAAGGACATTGGGGGTCAACTTCTGGGCTTGTCTAGATATCATATCGATATTCTTATTGAGCATGATGACCATAATAAGGACTGGCGGTTTACTGGCTTCTACGGGGAACCTGATTCTAGCAAGAGACAAAGGTCGTGGTCCTTTCTTAAACACCTGAAAAACCTTTCATCATTACCGTGGATCTGTGGTGGGGATTTCAATGAGATTATGAGCTAGGAGGAGAAAAAAGGAGAGGTACCTAAACCTGCATGGTGTATCCGAAACTTTAGGGAAACCCTCATGGAAGCGGGACTTACAGATCTTGGGTTTGAAGGGAGAATTTTCACTTGGTGCAACCGCAGGGAAGAGGGGGATACAATTTGGGAGAGGCTGGATAGGGCGTGTGCTTCAGATTCTTGGAGAGCTTTATTTCCTAATGCTAGAGTTGACCACATTCCCATGCGACATTCTGATCATGCAGCGCTACTGATGCAGTTGGAACCGAATCGATCCTCTAATTCAGAATGGAAGCGAGATAAGTTGTTTAGATTTGAAGCTACTTGGGCTAAGGGCGCTGACTGTTTGATCTTAGTGGATCAATTTTGGAACAATGAGGGGAGTGAGGAGCAGCCCCACGACTTAGCAGAGAAACTTGAACGTTGTCGAGTTGGCCTCATTCAGTGGGATAATCTCTCGGGTTCAGCGATCAAGAAATGTATTGAGAAATTGACAAAGTAGATTAAATCTTTAAGAGAGGGGGTTATCATTGCTGAGAGTAAACGGATGGAGGGGGAGCTCACTAGGGATTTGGAGATTATGTTGGACAAGGAAGAATTATATTGGAAGCAGAGGGGGAAGGTTCAATGGTTAAGGGAGGGGGATCGGAATACCAGATATTTCCATAGTAGGGCTAGCGAGAGGAGAAGCAGGAATGTGATCAGAGGTGTTCGGGATTCGGAGGGAGTCTGGAGGGATACCCGCAAAGGAGTGGAAGAGGTTGCTGTTGACTATTTCCGATCCATTTTCAGCTCCACGCACCCGTCAAGCGATGAGATAGATGATGTTTTGCAGGTTATCCAAGCCAAGGTGGGACATGACGTGAATCAGGAGCTGGCACAACCCTTTACGCCAGAGGAGGTAACCAAAGCTCTTTCGATATGTACCCTCTTAAATCCCCAGATCCTGATGGCTTTTCCCCTATTTTTTATCAGAAATTTTGGAGTGTCTTGAAATCTGATGTGTCCTGTTTTGTGCTGAATTTTTTGAACAATCGTGTTTTCCCTGTTTCTATGAATTTCACGCATATAGTTCTCATTCCCAAATGTACAGATCCAGAACTTATGACCCAGTTTCGACCTATCTCTTTGTGCAATGTCTGCTATAAAATAGCCTCAAAAGCAATAACGAATAGGATTAAGTCGTTCCTTCCCAATATTATATCTTATGCGCAGTCTGTTTTTGTTCCGGGACGGCTTATTACTGATAATATTCTTGTCGCCTTTGAGATTAACCATTTTTTAAAGAATAGAAGAACAGGGAAGGTGGGACACATGTCACTGAAGCTGGATATGAGCAAAGCATATGACAGGGTCGAGTGGTCCTTTCTTGAAAAGGTACTTCTTAGACTAGGCTTTGAGAGTTCCTTTGTTAATCTTATTATGCTTTGTGTTAATTATGTGTCTTATTCACTCTTACTTAATGGTTGTGAGATTGGTCATATATTACCTGAGAGAGGCTTACGTCAGGGCGACCCCCTTTCGCCATATCTGTTCTTGTTTATTACTCAAGTGTTTTCAGGATTGATCCGAGATGCGGAGAGAAGGAACGCTCTAAAGGGAGTGGCAGTTAGTCGCCATGCGCCGAGAGTCTCACACCTACTCTTTGCGGATGACACTTTACTTTTTTGTGAGGCAGGGGTGGATGTGGCTAGGGAAATCACTTCGATTCTAGATAAGTTTGCGAAGGCTTCTGGGCAGGAGATTAATCTGGATAAATCAGTTTTAGTCTTTAGTATGAATCTACCTGAGGTGAGCAAACATGAGATCCAACAGATCCTTGGTGTTAGAGTGGCGGAGAAACATGAGATTTACTTAGGCATGCCGGCGGAAGTGGGGCGGTCTAAAAAAGAGTTATTCTCTTATCTCCGGGAGAGGGCGTGGAAGAGATTCCAAGGGTGGAAGGAGTTGACGTTGTCGGGCGCGGGCAAGGAAGTTTTAATTAAATCGGTAGCCCAGGCAATGCCGTCATTCGTTATGAGTTGTTTTCGTCTTCCGGATGTTTTAGTCAAGGAACTTGAGGCTATGGCAAGAAGCTACTGGTGGGACAATGGAGCAAAAAAGAAAACTCATTGGATTGCGTGGGCCAGGATGTGTTAGAGCAAACAGAAGGGAGGGATGGGGTTTAGGGATTTGCGAGCTTTTAACTTGGCGTTATTGGCAAAACAGGCGTGGAGAATTTGGAAATACCCGGATAGTTTGGTGGGACAGATATTTAAAGCAAAATATTTTCCTAACACCTCCATTTTTGAGGCAAGGAAAGGTAGTGGGCACTCGTTCTCTTGGCGCAGTATTAGAGAGGCGATTCATATTTTAGAGAAGGGAATTCGTTGGCGAGTAGGGGATGGAAAATCTATTGTTTTAAGGCGAGATGCATGGTTACCTAGGCCAAATTCCTTCAAACCAATTACGCCTTTGACTGGGGTTAGTGAGGACGCTCGGGTGTGTGATCTGATTAATGAGGAGACGGGGTGGTGGGACCCAGTTTGCATTCATGAATTATTTTGGGAGGTCGACGCCACTTTAATCAAATCTATTCTGTTGGGCTCTATGGACAGGCTAGATGTACAAATCTGGATCTACTCAAAGTCGGGAGATTTTTCTGTCAAAAGTGCTTATCATGTAACTGTGGAGCAGGGGTTGGCATCCGGAGTGGTTATGGAGTCCAGTAGTTCGGCTTTACCATGGGGGAAAATCTGGAGCTTGCAGTGTCCGAACAAAATCAAACAATTTGTCTGGCGGGCATGCTCTAATATTCTCCCAACTAGGAGTTTGCTTGTTCATCGACACATGGGGAAGGATATGAATTGTGGCACTTGCGGAGCTGAGACTGAAGACATGCGCCATGCGTTGTTCACATGCCACGTCGCCCTTCAAGTGTGGGCCCTTTCTCACTTACCGCGCGCTTACTATGTTCAGGGGGAGGAAGATTTTCTGTCCTGGTTCTTTCGCATCATTAAATTGAGGGACTCGGATTGTGTAGTGCGAGCAATAATTTTATGTTGGGGAATTTGGACGAATCGAAACAGGATTTTGGCGGGAGAAAAGGCCTCTAACCCGCTGGAAATTGCTGAGTTTTGCGCAAGCTTCGGTTTCTCGTGGAGAGTAACAATAGACAAGCGAGAGGAACGGGTTGAATGGAGTCCGCCGTGTAAGCCGTGGATCAAATGTAATTTTGATGGCGCTGTGTTTGAAGATGAAGGAAAATCTGGAATTGGTGTATTGTTTCGGGACTCGGAGAGCAAATGTATTGCACGCCTTCAGAGAATATTCTCGGGGAACCTGGGGCCGCAGAATTCAAAGATTATGGCTGCCTCATGTGCGATTAAGTTTGTTGTGGCGAGGGGCTGGAGAAGAGTAATTTTTTAGCGGGATAACTTGGAGATTATTAACTGTATCTCTTGCGGAAAGGTGGAAGGAGACGAGGGTGGCGCGCTATTGACGGATATCCGAAATATTAAGCGAGACAACCCAGATTTCTTCTTCAAATGGATTCGTCGAGAGGGAAACGATTCGGCACACCAACTTGCGCGGTCTGCTAAGGAGAATATGTGCTGGGTTCTGACTACAGAAATGGAACCAGACTGATTTTAATTTTTTCCTCTTTGAGTTTTGGTGCTCTGTTAGTGAGTTTTGTGCTTCTGTTTTGGCTCCCCCATGCAGTACTGTTATGTTTTGGCCAATGGCCTGTTTCAATCAAAAAAAAAAAAAAAAGACTAGACGGAGGTGTCACGCCGAAAGTGGTCAATTTAAGTAGGTACCAAAAGAAACACTAACCCAATGAATAAAGGGAAAGAAGTGACTGGGAAGTCGATAACCTCACCAAGGAAAGCTCGTTAGCTTTTAAGCAGGCATAGAAGCCAACCGAAAAAAATACTTTCCATCTAGGAAAAGAGGTTGGCGACCAAAGGATCCTAAAGGCAAAAGAATTATTCCGTCAAATCTTTCCATCCTTAAGCGAGTGGGGAACAAAGGAAAGAAACAAGATTAACGAGTTGAGGGGTGATAATATCAAGAATATATACCCATTTGCAACACTAGCCAAGAACAAAAGAGAAGAGTGGGAATGAGAAACGTCAACACCTACACAGAACTAAGATGTCAAAAAGACGAGTGGCGCGCGAGACAACCAACATGAATATGGGAGATGATTTGATGATAGACGTGGAGAATGGTATCCTCAACATGATGGTCCCTTCACAATTTTGGGAATTCCAAACCTAGATACACAGATTTAGAGGACCATCCACGATATTACAAATAGACCAAAAGAACAATCAGTGTGATGGAAAGTCCCTCGACAATCTGGGAACTCGAGATTTACACACAGTTGAAAGAGTAGAAATCATACCAATCAACTGGTAGAAGTTTGCTCCAAGTAATTGGGAGAGAAATAAGCAGGAATTCCTCGCATGGGAAACGTTGAGACAAGTGATGTTGTTATGGATGGGATAGGAAATTGATGACCCCGTCAAGCCATATCACCTCATTAATCATCAATAAAGGTTGTTTCTTGGAATTGTTAAAGATATGGTAATGGGAATTCAAGATGAATTTTAGAGAATTAGTTCGGGTTCATAAGCTGGATATTGTTTTTCTTCTGGAAACCATAGTATCAGAAGATCGAGCATATGAAATCGCGCATTTCCTAAGATTTTATGAGTATCGTGTTGCCCCTACTGATGGCATGGACGGGGAATTTGGAAGTTGTGGGATTCAGATAATATTGATGTTGACATTCTGAACATCGAAGACCAAGAAATTCACGCCTTGGTAAGACCAAAAAATCAATAAAAGTTGATGCTTTCTAGAATATACGCTAAACCTCATAAAGTGGATAAGGTGAGGATTTTTTATAGTTTGGAGAATATTTCCAAATGCATTATGGGATGTGGCTAGTCCAAGGAGGTTTTAATGAAATTGGATTCACTCACGAAAAGCAAGGAGGACGTGTGTCCTCAGCTGACAAATTTATGGCCTTCCAACAACGTATGAACGCATGAAAACTACAAGATCTCAGATTTTTGTGGACAACAATTCACGTGGATGAATAAAATAGAGGGTAGACGAATATTAAATAATGAATTGATCGAGCAATTCCAAATTCGGATTGGGTGGAAAAACTCGTCGATAATGCAGTGTTCCACTGTGTACTCAGACCACCACCCGATTTTTGCGAATTGCTTTGTAGCATAGAGGATTCAAACCGAGCGGCGTTTTAGGGTTGAGGCGATGTGGTTCAGCCACACAAAGATTGAAAACAAGTTGCAGACCTCATGGGCGAAAAAAATTTGTATTCTAAAAGATATTAATCAGATCCATACAACAATATTTTGGGAACATACTTCGGGAAAAAAATTAGAACCTTGCTCAAACGTGTCAAAGGAAAACAGAAAGCACTCGCTCAAAGACAAAATAGTTTCTTTGGGACCCCCGAAAAGAAAATCCTTCGTGATTATCAGCTAGACTTGGAATTAGGAGAAACATTTTCGCACCAAAATTCCCTCGTGAAGTGGTTAGAGGAGGGATATTGTACTACGACTTTTTTTCCCTCGCTCAACTTTAGCTAGAAGAAAAAGAAATCATATCCTTATTCTTAAAGTTCAAAAAAAATTGGACGAAATATCACGATATTCTCAAACCAACGCCATTCAATTCTTTAAATGACTTTTTTGGGTCAGTTCAAGTAGCCCCTAGACTTGCGATCTCACAGTTCCAAATTCCAATAAACTGAAACATACAGTGTGGGCAACAAATCCGAAAAAGTCTTCGGGTTCGGATGGCATACAAGCAATCTTCTATTAGAAGTATTGGAGTTCGGTATGTAACTCTCTCTTTTCTAGAAAAAAATATTTGATCCAAAAGGTTTGCGCGACGCATCTCTGCTTGATTCCTAAGGTGCAAAAATCCATCGCTTATTTCGCATTTTCGTCATATTTCTCTTTGTAATATGATTGATAAATTTATTACTAAATGCATTATTTTGAGATTAAAAGACTTCATGCTGCAACTCATGGCTCCAACACAATCGAGTTTTATTAAGGGACAGAGCACACAAGCTAATATTTTTGCGATGCAGGAAATTCTACACTCCTTAAGATCTAAAAAAAAGTTGGATGCATCATATTAAAGTTAGATCTTGAAATAGACTATGATAAGATCAACCGAGTTTTTCTTTAGGATACCTTGAGAGCTTTTAATTTTTCGATCAATGCGGTTGAGTTGATTATGTGTTGTGTTCAGATTGCATCGACAAAAAACTTGTGGAATGGGGAACGACTTGATACGTTTAAACACGAATGAGGCTTGGGGCAAGGAGATCTACTATTGTCACATCTCTTTTTTCTTTGCGTGGAGCGACTTTCGTATCTAATACAGGAGATCGTGGACGAATAGGGATTGGAACTGATAATTCCATGTCGATGGACCGCGCCTATCTCACATATTTTTGGCAGACAGTTTAATTATCATGGGTAAAGCTAATAACAAGACTACGAGAGAGATGAGGAAAGACCTCGATGCATTTTATGTGACATCTGGATCTAAACTTAATGCTAAGAAGTCAAAGATCTTCTCAAATGCAGGGAATGCGGGGTTTAAAAGGAGAATTCGTGCAACATGGGGTTTTGCACAAACGGTGAATCTTGGTAAATATCTCGATAAATGTGATACAAACTTGTTGGCTACTAGAAAATATTTGTAACAAGCTTGACAAAATTAATCGGGACTTTCTCTAATCTAATGATCCAAATATTCGTAAGCTCCATCTTGTTAGATGGAACCGTGTCACGAGTACCAAAGAGAATGGTGGATTGGGTTTGCATAGGACCCGACTGAATAATGAGGCATTGTTGTCTAATTTATGTTTTAAATCATGCAAAAATAATATTGCCTTTCGATGGATGTTTGGAAAAAATATTGGAGAACTCTAGCATTACATAGTATGTCTCAAAAGTCAGCGATAGTGCAACGTGGAAAGGGATAATTAGGTGCATGGCACTTATTCAACCATATATCTGATGGAAAGTTGGTAATGAAAAATATATATCATTTTGGTTTGATAATTGGATGTGCAAAACGAGGTTATGTGAAGTGCTTACAAGAATGGACAAAGCGAACGTGAGAATCACTTTGGTCGATATTAGTGACAATTTATGGAGCTACAATTTATATTTGCTTCATACAACAATTCCATCAGATTGGAAAAGGGAAGTTACAAGGTTTTGGTTGTCCTTTGAGATGTTGAGGATAAATTACCATGGAGTGAGACGACCAGTGGAATATTCATGTGTCAAAGTGCTTACAAAGCACTCTACAGAGATTACAGTGCCTTGTTGCTGAGCATATCTCGCCTTGACTAGATAGGAAAAGTCCCTTGTAGCAACAAACTTTGAAACTTTATCTCTCAAGCTAGCCTTAACCGACTAGCAAATAATCAATTGCGCAAAAATCCATAAATTATCGGATTTGGCTGAGTGCACCACATGTTTCGGTAATGGGGAGTCCGTGATTCATATTTTGTGGCATTTTCCTGCGGCCAAAAGAGTGGGGCGTAAGTTGGTGCCAAATTCTATGCAAACGAATTTTTGAGCACATGGAGGACTGTTGGAGATAATATATAAATATTAAATGTCTACCCTCTCTAACAGCTTTAGCTTTTAGATAAGATGGCAATTCAATATGGTATCATAGCTCAGCCCAAGGATGAGGTCCTGGGTTCGAATCCCACCGCCACCCGATTATCAAAAAGTGTTACGTGACACGTGATGGGGCGTGTTGGAGATAATATATAAATATTAAATGCCTACCCTCTCTAAAAGCTTAATATTTAATATATTATCTCCAACAACATACAATTTGGGTGAAGAAAAATCTTATGGACGCGGATGTCAATTGGAGTATGACGTTTGCCCCTGAAATTTGGATGCCATGAAAGGCGAGGAACACTAAGGGTTTTAGAGGAAAAGCGGTGTTAACAATTGCAACCATTTGCCAAATTAAGTAATTGGGTACGAAGCTCGTGATGGTACATGAAAAAAAATGACTCTTAAAATCGATTGGAAGAATCCAAAATTTGGTTGGCTAAAAATTAATCTTAATGGCCGAGTGTTGACTCAAAACAATTGTGGTGCGGTGCGGCTGAGGTGTTCTCCGAGATGAAGATGAAAAGTAGATCGAGGCTATCAGGTTTGTTAAAAGATTGATTGTAAATCGAGCCGGACTCAAAGGAGGCCTTTACTCTAATTTCAGACGAGGTCATAACTCATACGAGACCATGATCTACAGCAAACAATCGAGGAATGGCGAGTGTTACTTCATATGTCAAGGGCATATGAATTCAGATGAATTGCTAGAGCAAAAAATAAATTAGCAGTTGCCATTACTAAACAACTATGTGATACAGACGTAGGATTTAGCCTTTGATTCTCCCTTTGTACCAAAAAAAAAAGTAGATATAAACAAAATACTTGTTTTAATTGAAAACAAATAAGTGTAAAATTTTAAAAGGAAGAGAAGATGTGATATTTATATCAAGACACTCAAAATATCAGTGAGGAAATGCATTCTTTTTTTCATCTTGTAAATGAACTTTTATGAATATATATCTATACTATTATATAAAGAAAGGCCAACTGTGACACCAAACTTTTGATTTCCGGTTTTAGCCTTATAATTTTAGTGTTAGCACAATAGTTTAATTATTGAGTTCCTAATTTAGCCTTATAATTTAAGTAGAATCAATAACTATAGTAATTATTGTGATTGAATATTTAGTTTCCCAAAATTTAAAACTTTCTATATAAAGTCTCTACCCTTATTTATTTAATCTTTACTTATTCAAATTATTCTTTTACCATATAAATTAAAATAAATTCTTAATCATTGTGACACCAATCTTTTGATTTCCAACTTTAACCTTGAGTTATAGCTACATTGTAAAAATGTATAATTAAATTCTCAAAATAGCCTTACAAATTAAATTAGACTAATTAATTATACTACTAATTATAATTAATGATTTACTTTCCCCATAATATGTTTTTCTTCTATTTTTCTACTCCAAATTTATGGCACATGCTTTCAACCTGTGTCATCTAGATGAATTTTCTTCTTTAACTCACATAGAATGACATTGAAAAATGAATTATGCACGCGGGAACCGCGTGCTCCATTTACTAGTATATATATATATATATATATATATATATATATGTGTGTGTGCCGGTCCTAACTTCACACCCCTAATGTATATTACGTGGCATTAACAAAAGTTTTATTTTTCATGTTAAAAAAGAAGATACAAAAAAACCTTATATATATATATATATGTACGTACCTAAATATATGAATGATTACGTGAATCTCTAAAAGCACGCATTTCAAAACCAATGGGCTACTGGCAGTGGCAGGTCAAGGTTTCTCGCTAATAGAGAGTCATTGATGAGTGATGACACTGTAATCCTAAAAACAGTTGTATTTCACCCACCGACCCCATCCACTGAATTACTTACACACACCCATACACTCTCAATTAATCAACAAGGTTGAAGTAGCCACTGCACTTCAGTGCCTACATTGACGTACTTTTGTTTCATTTTATCTTTTGAAGCATTCGGTAATGACGGTGCGAATCTTGTGAAGCAGCAAACACAAAAGGTAAATTAATAGAAGCTACTTCTTTCTTCTAACTTAATTTTACTTGCAAAATTTATGAAATACTTTGTGGGTTTCTCATCTCATAACATCTTTTTTCTATTTTCACTCAATGAATATGCCTTGTGATTGTTCTGGACCACAAGATCTTGTTTCTTCTTTATTATTTTTTGATACTTGGTTTAATTTCTTTTTACTGGAGGAGATTAAAAGTGATGTGGCTTTTCTTTTTTGTAATCATTTTCAATTTGTCTGTTAATTTTTTT
The DNA here is from genome assembly GCA_948329865.1 of Linaria vulgaris. NCBI lineage: Eukaryota > Viridiplantae > Streptophyta > Magnoliopsida > Lamiales > Plantaginaceae > Linaria > Linaria vulgaris. The sequence continues at coordinate 51,128,739 of OX415249.1, read as the reverse complement.
TTTTTTTTTCATTATTCTGTCACTTACCCACAAAATACTTGTGCCTTTATTCCTGTCCTACTTAACAACTAGTAGTGTGTCTGTGTGTATATTCCGTTTAATAAGCTTAGATGTGACTTAAAGTTCATGTGTTTTTAGCGTTACTTAAGGAAACTTTAAAGCATTTTCTTGTACGAATTTATAATAATTTATTTTATTTTTCAGTTCCTAGAATTTTATTTTATTTGTTTATTAAGCTCATAGATCTCCCCACCACATGCTTATGCCATACCATTGACTGACCCAAATTTCTCTCATTCTCATTCTTCTTACAAAGTTGTGGCCTTTCCCTTTTATCTCTTTTAACATTCATTCATCTTTTTAAAGTCAATTCCAGTGGCAGTAAGTTCAGCTCATCTATTTAGCTATGTCAATGCATATTGATATATGTTTTGTGCTCAATCTTTAATTTGGTTGGTGGACTTTTCAGTGAAAGTGATTTAGTTCTTTGTCTTTATTACAACTTCTATCTGTCTGTACTTTAATTAATTGGTCTAAGTACTACTTTTATCTTTGTGGGCCTGATGCATGATCTGTTAAAACCATTCTCTAAGACAAAGTTGAGATTTTAATTTGGCTTATGTAAGTATCTTTTTTTTCTTTTTTATGCTAGATTTGTTTCATGTTTTTTTTAAACAATTGTACTAATAATAATAAAAAAAACTGTCCATAGCATTTGAATTATCTTGATTTCCATGATTCATAAATATAATGATATAATGAAGATCCTTTATCTACTCCTACTTTTCTTGCAATGTGGCTCATTTTATCAAGTTCCTTTAACACAGGCCGTCCGCGAACTTCTGCAATCAATCTGCCCTGGAGCTGGAAACAGGACACGGTGAAAACATTCACTTCAAGGTAACGCAAGTCGAAGATCATGACGCAGTGCTTTATTAAGACTTTGTTTTGAAGATTTGCAACCACCTATGCTCTTAGTATAGTTCATCTTCTTGATTTAGGTACGAGTGGAAATGATCTACTGCATTTATCATTGTGTTACATGATTTGCAGTTATAATACAGTAGGTCACTAAAAGTCTAAAACCATCTCTTCATTTCCGCTATAGCGTTTCTTTGCATTTCTGTTTTATTTTCGCCTATCCTGCAAGTTTTCTTGATAAATGCTGAAAGTCCCTTATTTCTTTTTCCTTTTGCTCTTCTTTTGTCCCCACTTGAAAGTTCGTGTGCATCATCCTGTTGCATGATAAGAATCTGTTGAGATATATCCAGCCTGCTATTATTCTTGCACATTATCTATGATAATTACTGTTTTCGTCATGCATATGTTGGAGTTGTTCCTACTTTCGAGTGAACTGTGAGCCTACACTATGAGAACACTCTTTGTTGTCTAGTTAAATTACTTTAACTAATTGTAGTTTATCTTGTTTTTTTCTTTTGAAAACTTGTTTCGACACAAATTATTTAATATGTTTCATGGGTTCTTGCATATCGTGTTCTCGCATGGCATCTCTTTGGTGTATCACTTATATCCAAATTTTCAATTTATTTTCTGTCTTGTTCATTTCCAGGTTCCTGTCTTTCATCTTTCTTTCTTTGTCTGAACGAACAACTTCCTGATAACCTGCAAGGTACGATGCCTGTCGGTAACCTGAAACTCGGGGTGGATGTTGTTGGCGCTCATAACCTTTTACCCAAAGATGGCCAAGGTTCATCTAGTGCTTTTGTGGAGCTCTATTTCGATGGTCAGAGGTACCGTTCCACAATAAAAGAGAAAGATCTTAATCCCGTCTGGAATGAGAGCTTTTACTTCAACATATCCGATCCTTCTATCCTCCATGCTCTCACTCTGGATGCCTTCATCTATAACAACGTTAGAGCCACTCAGTCAAAGTCATTCCTTGGAAAAGTTAGCATCAGTGGGACTTCATTTGTACCCCACTCGGATGCAGTTGTACTGCACTACCCTCTAGAGAAGCGTGGTATATTCTCCCGAGTTCGAGGAGAACTTGGTCTCAAGGTCTATATTACAGATGACCCATCCATTAGGTCATCTACCCCTGTTTCTGCCTCGGAAGAAACTCTCTTGGAATCTGTTCATAAACCAACTTCAAACCCAGGTCGGGTTGAGAAAACTAGGCACACATTTTACACTATTCCGAAAAGGGACAGTTCCGAACATCATGATCATTCTCATGCAGCTCCGGCAGCTCTAGCACCTCCTCAATATGCAACCAAGTATATGGTTGACGAGATGAAGGCTCCTGAACAGATACCTCCAAAGCTTGTTCGCATGAACTCAGGTACCTCAGCCCAACCTGTTGACTATGCACTTAAGGAAACTAGTCCTTTTCTAGGCGGAGGAAGGATTGTTGGGGGACGCGTCATACGAACTGACAGAATGGCTGGTGGTACCTATGATCTTGTCGAGAAAATGCACTTTTTGTTTGTTAGAGTTGTTAAGGCTCGTGACCTTCCAGCCATGGATGTCACCGGAAGCCTCGATCCTTACGTCGAGGTGAAAATTGGAAATTATAAAGGAGTCACCAAACACATTGAGAAGCAGCAGAATCCAAATTGGAATGTAGTGTTTGCCTTCTCAAAGGAGCGGATGCAAGCATCTGTCCTAGAAGTTGTCGTTAAAGACAAAGATCTTTTGAAAGATGACTATGTTGGTTTTATTAGATTTGATCTGAACGAGGTTCCGTTGCGGGTCCCACCCGATAGTCCTCTTGCTCCAGAGTGGTACCGCCTCGAAGATAAGAAAGGCGAGAAGATAAAGGGTGAGTTGATGCTTGCCGTTTGGATCGGCACTCAAGCCGACGAAGCTTTTCCTGATGCATGGCACTCTGATGCGGCTTCACCCGTTGACAGCTCAGCTGCTGCATCTGCTCTTATAAGGTCAAAAGTCTATCATGCTCCCCGTTTATGGTATGTCCGTGTCAATGTTGTTGAAGCACAAGACTTGGTGCCAACTGAGAAAACTCGGTTCCCTGACGCTTATGTAAAAGCACAGATAGGAAACCAAGTTATGAGAACAAAACCAATTCAAGCTCGGAATTTTAACCCCTTGTGGAATGAAGATCTATTTTTTGTTGCCGCTGAACCTTTTGAAGACCATCTTGTTCTTACAGTTGAAGATCGTGTAGCCCCCGGAAAAGATGAGATTATTGGGAGGGTCATTATACCATTGAATATGGTAGAAAAGCGTGCTGATGATCGCATCATTCACTCTCGATGGTTTAACCTGGAAAAGCCGGTTATTGTAGATGTCGATCAGTTGAAGAAAGATAAATTCTCTAGTAAACTTCACCTACGCGTCTGTCTAGATGGAGGCTATCATGTTCTGGATGAGTCGACTCATTATAGCAGTGATCTTCGGCCCACGGCAAAACAGCTTTGGAGGCCACCAATTGGAATTTTGGAACTTGGTATTCTCAACGCTGTGGGACTTCATCCCATGAAGACACGCGAGGGCAAGGGCACATCGGATACTTATTGTGTAGCTAAATATGGTCACAAATGGGTTCGAACCCGAACAATAGTCGACAATCTGTTCCCGAAGTACAACGAGCAATATACCTGGGAGGTTTTTGATCCGGCAACAGTCCTTACGGTCGGTGTTTTTGACAACAGTCAGCTAGGTGAAAGGGGTCCGAATGGTAACAAAGACCTAAAAATCGGGAAGGTGAGGATACGAATTTCTACGCTTGAAACAGGCCGAGTCTATACTCATTCTTATCCATTACTCGTTCTCCACCCCACTGGTGTAAAGAAGATGGGGGAGTTGCATTTGGCAATACGGTTTTCGTGCACTTCCTTTGTGAACATGCTCTATACATATTCGCGACCCCTTCTGCCAAAAATGCATTACGTAAGGCCTTTCACCGTAATTCAGCTAGACATGCTAAGGCACCAAGCAGTTAACATAGTGGCAACAAGATTGGGTCGAGCGGAGCCCCCACTTAGGAAGGAGGTCGTGGAATATATGTCCGATGTGGACTCACATCTTTGGAGCATGCGCAGAAGCAAAGCCAACTTTTTCCGACTAATGTCTGTGTTTTCTGGATCATTTGCTGCTGGAAAATGGTTTGGTGATATCTGCATGTGGAAGAACCCCATTACCACCGTTCTCGTGCACATCTTATATCTTATGCTAGTTTCATTCCCTGAACTGATCCTTCCGACAATATTTCTCTACATGTTTTTAATAGGAATCTGGAATTTTCGATACCGGCCAAGGTACCCTCCTCACATGAACACAAAACTCTCGCAAGCAGAGGCGGTTCATCCAGATGAGCTTGATGAAGAGTTCGACACGTTCCCGACTAGTCGAAGCCCGGATTTGGTAAGAATGAGGTATGATCGGCTGAGGAGTGTGGCTGGTCGGATTCAGACTGTAGTGGGTGATATTGCAACTCAGGGCGAACGGATTCAGTCGCTATTGAGCTGGAGGGATCCGCGTGCTACGGCTCTTTTTGTGACTTTCTGCCTTGTAGCAGCAGTTGTGTTGTATGTCACGCCGTTCCAGGTGATTGCAGGATTGGGTGGTATTTACGCAATGAGACATCCAAGGTTTCGGTACCGGTTGCCGTCCGTGCCTGTCAACTTCTTCCGCCGTCTTTCGGCGAGGACTGATAGTTTGCTGTAGAATAAATCCTGCTTGAGCCTGGAGTGACATTATATTAGTTGGTTGTATGCTTTCAATGATATGTAAGAGAACTTAATTTGTGATTTTTATGCTTAATGTATTCGCATGTAATGTATGGATTTGTTCTATGTAATGCCTATATGATGGTACGACTTGTTCAATATATAGTAATATCATGGGCATCTTTTTGCACTAATCGTATACTGGTTGAATTGAAGTCGCACGAGGCCTGAGCAAGGAGAATTCCCTTCATCAACCGTTTAAGGATCTTAATAGCTAGGGGGGTGGGGGAATGAGTTCCATTTAAATAAGGGTCAAATGCTCTTGATTTTTCCAAATATATGTTATCTTTTACTATGCGTTCTCTTAAGTATCAAAAGTTGTAGTATACTTTTCAAACAGTTGATTTTGAAGAGTTTGGACCCCTTAAGCCGAATCCGACCAGGTATCTGAATTGAATGGTTAATTAAATATTCAAGGAGAAAATTTTTCAAAATCAATAAATTGGAAGTATACCGCAATTTTAGATATGTTAGCGACTTAGCGCGTACATTATTATACATTTATCACTTTAATAAAGTGGCTCATATTAATTTTCATAACTAGGATATTTCAGCAAGCCTCCCTTGTTTGTGTTGATACTAATTTAGCCTCTCGTGTATGGTCTTACTTTGTTTAAGCAGACTATAATTTTGTTAATACTTTCTCTATCATGTTGATATTTTTCTAAAAGTGCACAGTTGTTATCAGGTTTTGTTATGGATGCGAATGCCCAACATATTTTAATGGAAACGGATTGCTGAAATGAAATCTCATGCACGATGCTTCTTGGCTCGCCAAATTATTCATTTCAGTTATGTTCTGTACGTCCATCTCTTAATTATTGAGCTAAATGATGGATTATGGGCGGATTGTGCCAATGATAATTATTTATTTTACTTGCTTACGTCATGAATAATGCAACCTGATTATTAGTACATCATTGGAAGCTATGTAACTAATTTTTGAATCATTAGACGGATGTTATCATTGTGCTTCGTGGATGCTGACATTTATATGACAGAACCAACCCTCACGGTTTATCGAAATTATATCAATATCTCTTACTTCTTTTGAAGTTACAAAAGCGCCCTTTCGTAATTACCATTAGGATGGATCGAAATCTTAACGAATTTATTTTTTCAATTTTAAATCGTACCGCAAAGAAACATATTTGAATTTTCCATGTTCATTGTAATTTGATTCTTCTTGAGTTCTCTTATCCCAAATCGTTTGTGGATTGATCTTAACTTCTATTTATACGTATTTTGCTCCTTGGCCTCTTAGAAGAAAAGAAAAAAAAAAGAGAGATCTTAATTCTAGTATGATATCAGACATACCCAAGTTGATTTGGATCTTGTCCACCCACGTGTTAGGATTCGATGCTCATCATGGCCTACACGTGAGGGTAAGTTTTGAATTCTCTATCCCACATCTCTTGATATCTTAGCTTTTGTATATATATACTATGCTCATCTCCCTCTAGCAAGACCTTTTAGAAGAAAAAGAGAAGGGATCTTAATTCTAATAATTCTCTACAATTTTTTCGCCATAGATCGAAAAGACATCGAAGTATAAGATTTTTTTGTTAAATATTTAGCAAATCAAAACTTTAATCCATGACCATTAGTACATGCAGGCAAGATAGTGAAATTCAGTTTCCATTTTATCGTGAAAAATCTAACGAATCGAAAAACAATATAAGATGTTTAATGAAACAAAAATAACTAGCTTGATTTTCACTATTGTCCGACTGTTCGTTCTTCCCCGTTTCTTTTGTCCTCCAAACGAAAATAACCTTATTGCAAAATTAAGGGTATGCATATAGTATATATATATATATACACACACATTTGACTTGACCAATATAATATGTTTTTGTTAGTACTCTTAGTTGAAACTATTTTTCTTTTTTATATGGTTAAATTTGAAACATGAAATGTTCTAATGTAGTTAATCAACCAGGATATCAATTATGTTTATAATAAATAGTGTTGACTTGACCTACCGACAAGTACAATGAAGAGATGGTTGGTTGTATTGTATAACTGAGAACTTTTAATATCCAATATTAAAATTGTTGGTCAGGCTCTCTTCCTTTTTAGGTAGTATTTGGTTCATAACGTGCTTCCATGTTTGCTTCCATGTTTCAATCAGTATGTAATTGAATCTCCACAAAAACAAACAGAACTTGGCAATATAAAAGCAGAAGCTTTTTCATTAATCTTATAAAAAAACTTACAACCATTACAAAAGGTTTACAAAAAAAAAAAAATATGGCTGTATCTGTTTACAGGAAGAAACCAAGACAACTCAAGAAATATGAAACTCATATATTTGGTTTTCTATATTCAGTTGTAGCAAAGATTATTTCCCAAATTCCTGCTGCAATTTTCATCTTGCTTTTCATTTTCATATGGTCCTCTTCTACTACTATCATTTCTGGCAATGTGGTTCACGTTTGCGTATCGTCGCGAAAACTCAACAATCTCTACTGCCTCTCTGCTGGTACTCAACCTGATTTTCATATTCCCATTAGTGATCCAGCAGTGATCAATGACACTAGTTCGATTGATCCGAAAGCCATTATTAACGGTGATAATGAACAGGGTGTCGAACTGGAAGAAAGTACTGATCCTGCCACTGATCTCGATTATAACAAGAGTTCAGTTCCCCTTGATGGAACTGAAAAAAATGGGAACATAATTTTGCGCGAAGCATTCAGGGATGTTGAGGCGCAGATACGGATGCAACGGACCTGGATATCGAATTCCAATCACGCAACATCGTGTGAAGAAAGAGGGATTTATGTCTATGAACTGCCATCAAAGTTCAACAAAGATTTGATGGAGCAGTGTAATGACATGATTCCTTGGCTGGAGGACTTCTGCAAGTTTTTCAGCAACGGGGCGTTGGGGGAGGCGATACAGAATCTTGGTGATGGATGGTACGACACTCATCAGTACTCACTGGAGCCTATTTTACACGCTAAAATCTTGAAACATCCCTGCAGAGTGTATAATCAGAACGATGCGAAGCTGTTCTATGTTCCATATTATGGAGGACTTGATGTATTGAGATGGCATTTCAAGAATGTGACGCACGACGTAAAGGACGCCTTGGCATTCGATGTGGTTAGATGGCTCGAGTCTCAGGAGTCATGGTATAAGAACTTGGGTAAGGATCATGTCTTTGTTCTTGGGAAAATTACTTGGGATTTCAGAAGAAACGACGAATCTCTATGGGGTACTAGGTTCTTAGAACTCGATGAGATGCAAAATCCGATCAAGCTTTTGATCGAAAGGCAGCCATGGAACGTCAACGAGGTTGGAATACCTCATCCCACATTTTTCCACCCTAAAACCGATGAGGATATTGTTAATTGGCAGCTGAACATAATGAAATCAAATAGGAGGAATTTAGTGAGTTTTGCCGGTGCACCGAGGCCTGACTCGCCTGAAAGCATCCGCTCAGTACTAATCAATCAGTGCATTTCGATGAAAAACGAAGAATGCAAGTTCCTAAACTGCACTACAGGAGAATGCGGTCGACCTGAGAAGATAATCAAGCATTTCTTGGAGTCTGAATTCTGTTTGCAGCCTCCAGGAGATAGCCCTACCAGAAAATCGGTGTTCGATTCACTCGTTTCAGGGTGCATTCCGGTGATGTTTGATCCATTTACTGCTTACTATGAGTATCCATGGCATTTGCCTGAAGATCGGGAAAAGTATTCGGTTTTTGTGGATAAAGAAGAGGTGAGAAAGAATGGTGTTAATGTTGTGGAAAGGCTAATGAAAATTCCAGGGAAGGAAAGGGAGAACATGAGGAGGTACATAATTTATGAACTGTTGCCTGGACTAGTGTACGGACATGTGGATGCAAAATTTGATAAGTTTCAAGATGCATTCTCTATAACTGTAGATAATCTGCTTGAGAGAGTGAACAGATTGAATGAATTGTAAAGGATAGGAGTTGAAACAGATAAGGTTTTTTTATTTAGGAGAAATCATTACTTCCGCACTCTTATCTTTAGCCCGCTTTGCATTTCATTACTAATCTATGATGAATTGTGTTATACCAAATAATCCACGACATATAAGCTTGTAACACGTGGCAACCCGACAACGAACGAACAATAAAAAAAATTGAAAATTGGTAAATAGGTCAAATTTTGGCCCTAAATCAACATTTGGGCTCAATTTGACCTACAAGCCCAATTAGAGTTGAAGGTGCTTTTAGAGTTGATAAGATCAATTAGAGTTGAAAGTGCAATTAGAGTTGAAGGTGTTGTTAGAGTTGAAATGTTGTTAGAGTTAAAGAGTTGAAATGTTGTTAGAGTTGAAGAATTGAAATGTTGTTAGAGTTAAAAAGTTGAACTGTTGATTCGAGTTGAATGCCACATTCGAGTTGAAGACCCTATTCGAGTTGAAGGCTCAATTCGAGTTGAAGCCAAACAATCACGCCGAAAGGTCGGGCCCATCAGCGTGGCCCACTCCGATAATTAAGGAATGTTTATGCCTTTAAATACCCAGCTAATCTTCATTATTGAGGTACGTTTTTCAAGGTGTACATAGAGTTAGAGTTGAAGCTGGATTCGAGTTGAAACTGAATTCGAGTTGAAGCTGGATTCGAGTTATTCTGCTCTAAATTCGAGTTGAAGTTGAATTCGAGTTATTTTGCAGTCAATTCGAGTTGAAGGCTGAAATCGAGTTATTTGGCCTATTTTGAGTAGTTTAGTTCGTTTTCAGCATATTTTTGCACATTTTAGCACTACGAGGCCTATAATTGGCATTATAGGCCCATTCCCTCAAAGGCCCTTACTGACTTACGCATCGGAGTGTCTTCGCATGGTCAGCCCCTGCCGAGTTCACGTGTCGTGTTTCTAGTGCAGGTTTTCCAAGCTCACTAGTCTGACGTGGAGTGACTAGTAAAGAGACAAAATTACCGCGCATTAGTGGCGCCGTTTGTGGGAAACCACTAAAGTGCACTAAGTAAGAAACACGCGTGACAGCTCAAACATTGTTGTAAGAGCTAGGGCTCAGACTACAGCCACTAACTAGCAATCAGGCTCTTCGATTCGTGTTGAAAGGGAAGACAGCGAGGATGAAACCTATAAGGCTGATACAGCGCAGGCTCGCAGAAATGTTGCATCAGTCGACAATCAGCAAACCGCTCATGCGGTGATACCTCCTTTGCAATAACGGCATGTGGAACAAATAGTGCAGACACTACAACAATTAGGTGTCATACCTACCACTGTGCCTTTCCTCTTTGGTAATAAACAGTACTCCTCCTTCAATCATGTTAAGCGTGCGACCCGTGGGGGCGTTATCGCGATTGGTTCGCGGGGCAGAGGTAACCATTCCTCCTCCAGAGGCTCTTGTTCGCTGTCCTCGGAAGCGTCGAAGCGCTGTTTTTTGCTCGTGGGTGCTTCCTCTCGTCCCCGTTTCCCTACAGGCTTTCCCCTGTCGGGCATCACGTACTTTTCCATAAAGCCCAGGCCTAAGAGCTTGGAGATCTCTTATTGAAGGTAGATACAGTCATTCCTCAGATGTTCATAGGCTCGATGGTAAGTGCAAAATTTTCTGTGCTTTTGAGCCTTTGGGGATCCTTAGCGGCTCGTGGCCATTTGAATCTTCCCCCATGATGTCATGACTTCGGTCGGGGTTATCGTCATGGAGGATAAGGGCACTAGTTCCAAGTTTTCTTGACTCTTTCCCTCCTTCCTCTATCATGTTCGTCTCTTTTTTCCTTTCCCTTGCCCGTTGAGGGGGTCGAGGCTCGGGAGGCCTCCGCCGCTTCCAGGACCTTCCGTGTTTCTTCCAGCTCCATGAAAGACTCGGCCTTCTACATCAAGTCTTCCATGTTGACGGCTCGATTTCTCATGAGATAGGTGGTAAACTCTCCTGGCAAGAGTCCCCAAACGATGATGTCGGAGAGCATGCTGGGATCGAGGTGGGCAACTTCGCCGACAGCGTGTGAAATTCATCTTATGTAATCCTTGATTGACTCGTCTGCCTTTTGTTGTATGTTGAACATGTGCCCACAGGTCTCCATGTTGCATGCAAATTGTTTTAAGAACATTTGGGTTAGCTTTTCGAAATTGTGGATCGTTCTTGGGCAAGTTGGGAGAACCAGGACTGGGCTCGATCCATGAGGGTCGTCCGAAATACTTGACAAAAAAAGTGATCAGGAGGTGATGCACGGTCCATGCACGCCAAGTATTGGTTGATATGATCGCGAGGATCACGGTCGTTACTTTCCCCAGCATAGGTCAGAAGTCCCATTGGCTTCACTACGAGGGGGCGAGGGGGTCATCTATGTGGGGCGCAAATGGTGACCCACGATACGCTGCTTCCTCCCCGGGATTGAGATTGTGTTGGAGTTCGCGCAACTCTCTCTGCTCCATCATTCCTCTTAACGGTGCCTCGAGGGATAGCGAGTGCTGGTGTCTGTCTACGGGCTCGGGATAGTAGGGATCGTGCAGGTCCATAGGATTCCATGTCACCACGTGAGGGCGAGGCAAACGCCGAGGTGGCCACGCTTCTAGGGGCGCATCTACCGAGCTTGTTGTGTGCAGCGACGGTGGTCCCCTTCTTCGGCGAGGGGGAGAAGCACAGGTGTTGCTGCAGGGCAAGCTTTGGATCTGGCCTGTGGAGGCGGTGCAGATTGGTGGCGAGGAGGATTCCTTTGTTCCTCCAGGCGGTTTTAGTCACGGCCCCGACCGTTCTCTGAGGTCGTTCTTCTATTTCTGTTAAATCAAGCAAACATGTTGCGATACATATCTCAGGGTACTTGTACGTACCCATGGCGGGTTCGACCTCTTGCGGGGTCAGAGTGGCGGCTTAAGGTCTCGAAACATCTGCAGCTGGGGGCACAAGGGCACCGTTACCAGGTGGTATGGGTATGGCAGGATTGGGTGTAGGGCCATTGGGCTCTGGTACCTCCTCCTGAGGGGGCGGAGGGCTCTGCTGCCCCTCCGTTTCAGCGCCGTGATTTTCCATTGACTCACCTTCCGAATATGATCGGGATGATGCGCGTACTGGTACTCTTCTAGCTCTCTTTTTGGCCTTGCAATTTTCCTCAAACTTTCCTCATAGAACTCAAGGTGTTCCCACTGATGGCATTATTTGGTGATGCAATATCATTCGGGTCCGTGAGGTCAGGGTATTCAGGGATATCGTCACTTAGTTTTGTTCGGAACGCCAATCTCGAGGTTGAGGAAAAAATGAGACACGGTTATTTTATTAAGGATTTTGAGTGAATTACAAGTGGGTCTTGAAATGAGAGCTAAATAATCTTTTCTTGGGTACAATGGAGTTTATAAAATTGTGGAGAGTATTCTTGTTTCTGCTTTGTGGTGAGTAGTTGTGCTTAAAGTTTTCTCTCTTTTTTTATAGTAACCCCTTGTTTATAGTACTAGCCCCAAGGGTGTCTGGCCAATGGGGGCCAGTCTTTCCATCTTAACTCCAAGAGGTGCTAGTGATGGCACCTGCTCCAATAGTCTTCGAGGGTGACTCTGAGCCAATGAGAGGATTAGTCTACCCCCAATCGCTGGTGTGCACCGGTAAGAATTGTCGTTTTCTGCCCCAATGGCTGATTTGGGCCAATGAGACGTGGTCTTCTGTCATAATGAGGTCGTTAGGAGCTATATTGGACGAGGGTGGTTGACACATCTTCCGAGTCTGGTCGTGCCCAAGGTACCACCTGGGGGGTCGGGTGGCTTTTCGGGTTGTTTGTTCCGAGATGGACCCGTGGGGTCGTTCTTTTATGTTTGTGTGATTGTCGAGTTATCTCTTAGAACATGATTTGAATTGTCTTGACCCTTCCTTGTATTCACTCGTTTTCTTAGTATTTTGTATTGTCCTCCTTCTTCCGTTATATTTTGGCTAAGTGTTAGATATTGCCGCTCGGAGGTCCCTGCAGAGGTCCCTGTGAGGTACGAGTGGTGCTTAGCCGGTCTGGTAATGATTACACATCGGTCTATGGGGTTTCGTGGTCTTTTCTTGTGGGTACCCGAGGTTTAGACTGATTTCAGGTCGTGGGAAAATGTATGCTCGAGTCCTCGGATCCGAGTCGTATTCCCTTCTTGGGGCGTTGGCCTTTCGGGATCTAGGGATACCTTCTCTGGGTGTTTGGACCGAATACCCTCATTGGGTTGTTAGTTGGTCGTGGCACATGGGTACCTTCTCCGAATACCTGGTCGTATGCCTTTATTTGGATAATAGCTGGTCGTGACCCTAGTGTGACTTTCTTCTTCTAGACCTTAGTCATTTTTGTGGGGTACCCTTTTTCTGTCCATTTCCGAGGACGTGGCGGATTATGCATCATCAATACCCATCCTTTAAATTTTTAAATGTTATAACCGACCTCTGACTTTTAAGAACTGTTGTGCCTAAACTATATTTTCGACCAAAAAACGTCATATAGCGGAAGGACGTAGCCATTGTTTTTACAATTTGAATACACCGCCAAAAGTTCAAAAATACCCCATAAACACCAAAATAACTTCTCATAATTTGTAAACACCCCCAAATATATCCTCTCTTTTTTTATAAACTCCACCAAACAACACAATAGCTTCTTTTAATTTGTAAACACACCCAAACACCTTCAAATTCTAAAAAAATACCCCCAAAATGTTACGTGATACACAATAAGTAATAACATTTATTATATGATTAAATAAAATCTTGGATAATCTCAAACCCAATCTCAAATATAGGAATGAAATTCATGTAACCCGGTTCTTATGTAACCCATAAAAATTAATTATGTTATTACTTAAAGAACAATATAGTAAACGTGCTATTTCATTTTACCGAAAAGAAGAAAACAAAAAATAAATAATGATACCCATTTTTTGTTCATTTTGTCTATGTAGCCTATTTCCAGGTGGTGTATAAACACTGCAATAACCATGGCTCTTCCAAGCACTCGCGCTACAACAAAAATTGTCTTTAAGGACCCAGAAAAGGGTCTCAAAAGCCCACATATTGCAACAATTAGGGCTTTAGAGACCTTTAAAATATTTGCCCCCAATACCTAGCGTTGCGATATGCAGATTTTTAAAGGTCTCTAAAGCCTTACTTAGGGGACAGTTTTAATGGTCCCGACATCGTTAATTAAGAGACACTTATATCCGTCTCTTAATCAATATTTTAATTCACTTTTAAATGTCCCTAAATCACCAACTAGGGACACTTATGTATATCCCAACATTAAAACTTTGAAACATTTATAAAAGTCCCTATATCGTTAACTAGGTACAGTTGTATGCGTCCCAAGATCAAAATTATAAAACATTTATAAGGGTCCCTAAATGATTAACTAAGGGACAGTTGTAAACGTCCCAAGGTCAAAATTTTGAAATGTGTATTAAGGTCCCATAAAGTACATTTATCAATACCTAGCATTCTACTGCAAATTTAAAATTAAATTATTATACAATAATATTAATTAGTATTATTATAAGCTCTCTGTATGGATTTACAAGAGCGATTTTTCCTAATGTTATTCAAACTGGAAAAACTGGAAAATTGTTATTCAAGCACAAAAAGTTCAACTAGAGTACAAATTCTATATTTCATATCAACAATATCAACAGTACACAATCATTAGTCAAATAGCAACAAGTATGAGTCAATCAATACACAAAAAACTATTGCTTCAATACTCCCACGAAACATTACAAGAGAGACCAAACCAAAAATAAAGCTTGTTCCAACACTCGTACTTCAATAATCATTCTCATCCTCGTTCAACGCAACCTAAGAACAAATACAAAAAACAAATCAAACATAAGCCTTTTTTCCCATTCAAACCATCTAATTAAGTAATTACACACTTAGTACATTTAATCAGACTATCCTATCTTTATGAAATCAATCAACCAGCTCACCAAAACTGTATTTCACTAATTTCGTAAGCAAAATTCAGACTGCATCACCCAAATTCAGCTACAATTACACTCTACTAACTCATAACTGGTCACCAACACGACAAACAAAAAACGCAGAAGCTTCAAAACAAATCATCCACCAACAAATAGATGCAGTTAGCTCAACCAAACTAATTACGACAATTACGCGATCGTGTAACCGAAAAACCATAAAATTCTCCACAAACATACTAGCCTCGAGTTAAATTACGCATCATCAAACACCTTATTTGCAATGCTGAGTCAAGATTCACACACACAAACACACACAGTGAGCAGAGAGGGTATACAAGCTCTTCCGATATAATGGCCAAGAAAACTTAATTGGTTTTACACACTCTACTTCTACTTACATCTCTATATATTAGTTTCATGCACACAAACATCACAATTCCACCCCTCAGATTATGAACTAACCACGCACGAAACTTCATCATCAAGTGACATCTTATCACGACATCAAAACACCTTGAACAACAAAACAACCACGCAGATTCCAAGGAGCTATATAACTTAAGTTGAATCAACTGTCACAACTCACAAGTACAACCAGCCCACCAATTCTCACACAATCACGCAATGATAATTATTTTTCTAAAAGAAGGATGAAAATTATATTACCAAGGACAAAGGCCATGCGACAGGTGCACCGAGAGCATCTCCAATTGTCTGAATATGACTGTAGGGGAACAACAACCCAGTTTACCTTTTGACTTGGCCTTGGATTATTATTTGACAAAAGTTTGACCCCAAGTTCATGCCGTTAACAGTCACATTATCCATGCACTCCACTATACCAGCTGCAACAATCTCATTTTTATCTCTGAGGCTCTTGTGTACAACATATAATCCGACCTACAAGTTAAAAAGTTATTAGAATCACTAGTTATTTATGTCATACATTCTAAGTTTTAGATTTTACCCGAATATGAACATGATGAGAATTTGATGCAAATGAGTGTTCGCGATCTGAGGATGCAAATCAGATACTCTCAGAGTTGCAACGCCTATTTGGAGAAGCTCTGTGAGTGTCTGTTTGTTCATTCGCATGAATTTTTCATTGACGTATGCTTGGAGCTTTTCAAATTTTTCATTCATTTCATCGAATCTTTCAACTCCATGCAAATACTTTTATTTATATTCTTCACACTGCCGTGTAAGTGCATCATGACTTAGTTTTTTCCCATTAACATCAGTATCTGTTATCCCAAGTCCATACATCAGCTTAGGTAGAAGATGATATATAACAAATTTTTTTGGAAACATGGCTTTTGTAGACTAGTAGTATAAGAAGTAGTCTTTTAGTTCTTTGTCTTTTCATCTAGACAGAATTTGTAGGAAACATTGTTATCATGCTTTTGGAGGATAAAACATGTGAGTAACATCTACTAAATATGCACATACGATCCACCTTGAATATTACAATAGATGTAACATAGGTCTTTAACAATATGCAACACCAAAAAACTGGCGTCGCCTGGTGTTTTGCATATGATGTATTACCAAATCATATGGTAATTTCGTCTATGTGAGATTATCAGTTGGAATATAACCAGCAAGATACACAGTCAAAAATGATGGGAATTTATTTGTTTAACTTATTCACAGCTCTTAGGTCATTTCTTCTTGACTCGGTACTTAGCTCTAAGTGCATTACCAAATGATGTTCCAAAAGTGCATTTGTCCTTTATGTTGGGTAGAGTAAGAAGAAATGATTTGTCATTCCAGAAAAACACTTAAACAGTCATCATTTCTAAAGATACTAACGAACATAACAATTATATCCAGTCCTTTTTCTTTGTGTTGTTGATAAATTAGTCATTCAGTTCTTAATACAATTTTGTTGTTCTACTTGTCCTTAACTAAGCTTAAAGGTGGTGAATATCAAGCACCCAAAAAAAAATCATTGAACAATCTTTTTAACAAAGTCCATCCGTGATCAATTATGATAACACAACCATCCCAAGAACATCTTAATTCTT
Organism: Linaria vulgaris; assembly: GCA_948329865.1. Classification (NCBI taxonomy): domain Eukaryota; kingdom Viridiplantae; phylum Streptophyta; class Magnoliopsida; order Lamiales; family Plantaginaceae; genus Linaria; species Linaria vulgaris. The sequence continues at coordinate 51,112,128 of OX415249.1, read as the reverse complement.
ACCCCCACGTCTTTCACTCACTTTCTAAAAGGGGCAATTTATATCTGACATGACAAAATAGTAGATGTTTTTGTTTCAGTATCATTCTCATGCTTACATCGTAAAATTATTGCATGTTGAATAAAGCAACATTCATCTTACTCCAATTAGCCACTTAATCACTTGTTAGTTGTTACAATCCACCTACTCAGAGTAGTAGCAACTCCTATTTTAGTAGCTTATGATATGATCCAACACACAAAGTAAAATAGTTACACGAATAAATGTACTCACTCAATCTGGAATTCATTTCATAAAAGCAGAGCACAAAGGTCTATGTACATTATTCTTTCCCCTATTAGGGGTAACTACAATCTGAACAAAATATGGTATCTATCAACAGATGTTCATGTTTCTGATATCTAAATGTACACAATCAATTTGGAATTCATTTAATTAAAGCATCACATATGGCATCTGTACATTAGTATTTTCTCATGTTGGCTAATCACTAATCACAGCATGAACAAAATATCGCATCCAAAATCTAAAAACGTCGTACAATAGAACTCATAACCGATATCTAAAAGAGAAAGTCAGTTGATTTCCTATACATCAAATCTTCAAAGGCTGTTATCAAAGAATCAACCCAACTTATAGTAAAAGTTGGCTCCAGATAATTTCAGATTCTAAAGATCATGCTTAACAGTTTATTTTATTTCACAAATCACTGAAACATAAAGAAATATAACAAGATCAAGCTCAAACAGGTGATATACTATATTAGGTAACACGTATTAGGTAACAAGAGCATACTTGATCCACGTTCAGACTTCAACTGGTATCTTCAACTGCTGTCCGCGTTAATTCAATTTAGCTTGCGTTCATTACGATAGCAGTTTAGACACATCACTTTAATTGTTCCTATTGTTCTTAAAGACCACAGTGCCGAAGCACACAATGTGCAATCAGTGACTATAATGTGTTAGTAAGCTTAGAAGTTATTTTTCACAAAGGATAGAAATATAAAGAAATAAAACAAGATCATACTCAAAAAAAGGTTTATGTAAAAATACAGGATCGCTATATATCTCCAAATCTAATGTAGCAGGCTGAATTTGCGGAGCTACATGTCATATAAAAGCTCATAGAAGGAAGCCTATTGTAAACTACAGTAAAAGATCACATGAATTATGAGGTAACATAACATGTCACTGGTAACAGCAAGCAATATTACACGTGGCGGGTAACAAAACTCCACTAACAAGCATCTTAAAGAAACTCCATTACAAGATATGATTTAAATACATGTTAACAGTAAGTATAGCTTAGAAAATATTAAGTTCCCTCCCAGAGGACAATTTCTTTGATCAAATGCACATTAAGAAAATTATTTATATCTGTTCCTGGCTCATATGATTTACAGTGACCGAAATTCACAATTAGTGATGCATAAATTTGATTTACTATTTTCAGATTCTAGTTTAACTACCGTGCAATAAATCCAGATGAATCTATCCTATAACTTCAACCTTCATCACACTACAACACTAACTACTGAACATCTATTAAGCAATTCACAAGCGCACACACTAACTTCAAATCGCTGCACATTTTCCTGTTTAATAACACTCCAGAAAGCAACATGCATTTATATATTGTTCAAATGAAACACTCCAGCAAACAAGAATGAAACCGAAACTTAAAGCAACATGCATGTACAAAACCTTTGTTCAAATGCACAACAAAGTAATCAAAATAACAAAAAAGAAGGCCCACCATTTGAACTCTTCAATATCTGTGCAGTTGTTGTCAATCAATGTACCTGAACACCACAACAAACAATTCTCAGTTAAACAATCGAATTATGAGAGGAGATTAACTAAGCATAAGGAAATGAACAGATTTCAGCTCAAAAACTCGCAAAATCATAAGAAATTGACGCAAAAATAAGAGCTCAAACTCGCAAATCAAAAGAAATCGACACAAAAACCAGAGGTAACCTATAATTTCAGCTCAAACTCGCAAATCAAAAGAAATTGACGGAGAATCAGCGGTAACCTATAATTTCAGGTCGTGAAATCGACGGATCTGATGACTCTGCTAGCAAAGAATGAACGAGAGAGAGAGAGAGAGAGAGAGAGAGAGAGAGAGAGAGGAATATTACCTTTTCTTCTAGAATTTTGGAGTGATAATGACGAGATAGAGAGAGAAAAAAAATTTTGGACTGATTATTTTTTTGTTTAAAGTCTCTAACGAAGACTGATTAATCTCTCACAAAGAATAATCTCTCACTTTTTCGTTTTTTTTTTTAAACATCTCTGGAGTGTTTTCTTTTTGCACAAATGTACATTTTTTTTCTTAGTTGTTACTTTTGGGACATATAAAAATTAAGTGTTGCAAAATTAGTAAGTTTTATTAATTAAGTGTTGCAATAGCCCCTTTTTGTTGTAGTGTATATCGCTATGCAAAAGGATCTAATGAAGCTGCAAATTACGTTTTCCATCTTTTAATTTTGCATTTGGTAAAAACAATTTTGTTTCCTTTTAATTTTTAGTGATTATTTGTTTTTTGATTGGCAAAAGGATGACGAGTGATTATAAGGTGAAGATGATCAATGATGACATGCATGATGCAACAGTTCTATGTGGAATTTCATGGGCCCAAAGACTGTAATTTTATTTCAGTTTTCATTTTTTGTTAAAGCTCATTTTTTTTATGATCTATTGGTTTGTATTTGAACAGTGTTCTCTTTGATTTCTTGTCTTTCAAGTTGGGGTATTTTTATTCTTATGTTATTTTATTTTTGTCATATATTGTATGATCGAATAAAATTACGTAATATTTTGGGGGTATTTTTTTGAGAATTTAGAAGTGTTTGAGCGTGTTTACAAATTAGGAGAAGCTATTGTATTATTTGGTGGTATTTATGTATATATATATATATATATATATATATATATATATATATATAAACATGGATATATTTGGGATGTTTACGAATTATGAGAAGTTGTTTTGATGTTTGGGGCTATTTTTTGAACTTTTGGGGATATTTTAGAATTTTAAAAAAATGGCATACGTCATCCTCCCGTGCCGCTTTTTTGGCCAGAAATATAGATCAGGTGCAACAGTTTTTAAAAGTCAAATGTTGGGTATAACATTCAAAAAAAGTAAATAATTTGTATAACATTAAAAATGCGTCAATAGATGAGATCTAACTTGCAGTTTTTCCTCAAAATTAATAAATTTTAAGAATACTCTCGAGTTGAAATCATATTCAGTTAAAACTGAACTTAAAGATAAAACACTCGATAAAAAGAATACCAAAATTGTAAGAGACACTTAAAATAAATTTAAAAACAAAACAAATTATATTTTTAATCCTCTAAAAATCTGAATTGGCCTAAAGTGGGTTGGTAATGTATAAGATAAGAATATTAAATTAATTTTATTATAAAATTAACAAAATAGTTTTTTGTTTTTTTATGTTGGGATAAATTACTTCCCTATGTTATGGTAAATTGCCAAGTTACCTCCCTTTAAAAAATAAGTTGGCCGAATACCCCCTTATGATCTCAAAAGTTGGCACACCACCTTCCTAAAAAATTTTGTGTTGTAAATTTTATATTAAAAGACTAAAATACCCTTATCAATACTAATATTTTCATTTGTGTAATTTCGAATTTGATTTTACTGTATTTTTCCATTTTTATATATAAAAAAGTTTAAGAAACAAAGCATTACATGTATATCTATCTGAGATTTTTATTTTAAATATTAATGTAGTTTCACAATTTTTATAGTTTATAATATTGAATTAAAAGATATAATATTTTTTTTAAAAGCAATAGAGGTACAAATGTCTTTTTCAAAAGACAAATCTAACCTCCACTCTCATATAAGAGAAAGTGAACTGCACCTCTATCCATAAGGAAGTAAAATGCCAACTTTTGAGATTACAAGAAAGTATTTGGCCTTAACTTATTTTTTCATATGGAGAAGTAATTTACCAATTTACTATAACACAAGGATGTAATTTGCCAAAACCCCTTTTTGTTTTGCAAACACTCAACCAAAAAAAGCGGAGTTTTTATCCCAACAAATTGGTAACACACAAAACAAAACAAAACACAACAAAATGGGGTTTAGCTTTTACTGAGCGTTTTTGATCTGTTGTTTTATGTTTGAAGGTAACTAACTACTAGTAATTTCCTCAAGGGACAAATACCAGCTGCTGGTTCAACTTCAAATGGCATCCAAACAATCAGTATTCGATTTCACTGTTAAGGTACACTACTAATCGTAGTATATTATTATTATATTTTGCATTTGTGATTATTTATTTATTTATTTGTATTATTATTATTATGATTATTATTGTACTCGATTGGAATTCAATTGGAAAACTGCTTTTAATTTATTGTGTTGGCAGGATGCAGGGGGCAATGATGTGGATCTTAGCATCTATAGAGGAAAAGTTTTGCTCATTGTCAATGTTGCTTCTAAATGGTATTTTCATGTTTTACTTGCTTATCTATTGTGCCAAAACATATATATATATATTACCCTTCCTGTTAATTTTTGAATTTCTTACTGCAGTGGGATGACCAATTCAAACTACACTGAGCTTAATCACTTACATCACAAGTATAAAGATCAAGGTATAAAACTATATATATGTTACTCCTACTTTAAGTGCTCCTTTTTGGTTTATATATTAAGTAATTTACCTGTGTTTTTATGCTATCCCTTTCCTATGTTTGGTTTCATTTAGGCCTAGAGATTCTTGCTTTCCCATGCAATCAGTTTGGCCAAGAAGAACCTGGAAGCAATGATCAGATTCTTGAGTTTGTCTGCACTACATTTAAGTCCCAATTTCCCATCTTAGATAAGGTCAGTTCAAGTTCCTTCACCGCCATCCTAGTTTAAATTCTTTCATGCTGTTAGTAGTCTATAGAGGGGAGCCTTGGCGCACCGGTAAAGGTGTTGTTGTGTGACTGAGAGGTCACGGATTTAAGTCCTGGGAGCAGCCTCTTGTCAAATTTGACAGGGGAAGGCTTGTCCCTTATACACCCTTGCGGTGGGACCCTTCCCCGGACCCTAGCATTGTAGGGATGCTTCCTAGTTTAAGTTCTTTCATGCTGTTAGTAGTCTATAGATGGAAGCCTTGGCGCACCGGTAAAGGTGTTGTTGTGTGATTGAGAGGTCACGATTCATGTCCTGTGAGCGGCCTCTTGTCAAATTTAACAGGGAAAGGCTTGCCCCTTATACACCCTTGCGGTGGGACCCTTCTCCGCACCCTCGCATAGCGGGGATGCTTTCGTGCCGGGCTGCCCTTGTTAGTCTATAACACAAGTTTATGTGCGTTGCCACTCTTAAATATTGTAATTTTCCCATTTGAATCTTGTATTACGAGCCTGCTACTCCCTGCTAAACAAGCTGATGTTAATAGTTTTCGTATCCATTAAATGGATGTTCGAGGTTTATGCTTTGCCTTCCTATGGTAGATTGAAGTGAATGGTCCTGATACTGCACCACTGTACAAGTTCCTCAAGTTAGGTAAATGGGGAATCTTTGGTGATGACATCCAATGGAATTTTGCGAAATTCTTGGTTGATAAGAATGGGCAGCCAGTTGATCGATACTACCCTACTACTTCACCTCTTACCATTGAGGTATGAACCACTGGAACTTTGACCTTTTTTCTTGTTTTTTTTTATTTATTATTTTTACCTTGATGCTATTTACTTTCACTCTACCTCTTTATAATCACTCTTCAAAATCTTATTGCAGCGAGATATTGTAAAACTTTTGGGGCTGCCGTGAGTGGTGATAAAAATCTTCCATCTTTTGAAAACTTATGGTGTTGTGAGACTTATCGATGAACAAGTCTGGTCTGCGTGAATCTACATTAGCGTCATTTGCTTGTCCATTGTGTTCCGTTTTCTTTTTATTTTATTTGTACGATAACGGTGGAATCGACAGTTTAAGAGCCTTGCTCTGATACAAAACGTGTGCACTTGAAGTCTTTTTTCTTTAGAATATATTACAGAAAATTGTGTTTGGAAAATGCTTTCTGGACTTCAATATGATGCAGAAAGTACTGCCATGGGCCAAGTGGAAGAAATTCGATAAGTTTAGTCTTCTTGACTCCGAGTTCCTGGTTTGACCGAGTGTAAGCAATATACTCAGTTTGTTGAATGAAACCTCTGCTTGCTTTACTTTCTAGACTAAAAAATGTGGATCAATAATAAGTTAATAAGTAGACTATAGAGAACAATGTTGAGTCAAATACAACGCATGATTTTCTTGTCCAATTATTTCTGTTTGAGCCAAGTCTTTTTATCAAGCCATTTAGCATTTAAATCATACAACTACGCCGAAAAAATACAAGTTTTCTAGATCAAATTCAATCATCTCTTTGTTCCCGCAAAAACTACCCTTGCGTTATCTTTAATATAAATCCCTTGTGTTATTTTAATCAGCAAAAACACCCGTCATGTTAATGAGTCAATGGCAAAACATCCTTTCTACGCTATTGAAGGCTTGAAGCACAGTTGCCTATGTTGTTTTTTCGGCAAAATGACTGAGGTGTTTTTGCTAGTTAAAATACGAGTGGGTTTTATGTTAATTAGAGCTACGCAGGGGTAGTTTTTGCATTTTACTCGAATGAATATCATTGTTAAATCTTACCATGCAGTCTTATTAATTAATGATGCCAATACCTCCCATTTGCAAGAAACCACCATAAATAATATTTCTACCCTTGGTACTTCTTAAGAACCTAAGAGAAACTCTTGCTACAACAAATGTTAGGACAGCCCAAAGTTGGACCATCCCCAATACAGTTTCATTTACAACAACACTCTATGCACAAAACCACAGTGCTTGTCGGTCGTAGCTTTTGTCATCCTTGTTTCAGGTCAATATCTGAGATTTTGAGATTAGCTTCTAAACCGGATGGTCTCAAAGGAGGAGCAGATGGCCAAACACTAGCGTTGGAGGAGCTGGAAGTAAAGCCTTGATTAAGAGGAGCAGCATTGACGGGGGTTGCCGACTTCTCTGCAGATTGCTCTACTGAATGCTTGTCTTCTTTTTCATACTCGTCTTTGTTTTTTGCTTTAGTACCACCATATACAAAACTGCATGCAACCACCTGCAAAAAAGATACAGATACACAGATGCGTCTAATTGGTTAATTCTCCCACGTTTCAACTCCAACAACTATGACAAGGTTAACTGTTTTCCTTCGTCAATACCTCCTTTGATCCCTCACCACCAAAAAACTTGAAATACCAAGAAAAAAGATGCCTTGTCTAAGGCATGGTTTTTAGAACTCAACTTGGATAAGGGGATCGAATTGACAGATTACTCATGGAAAGAACAAAAACTCAAATCAAACGTTTATACCAATGGTGGTGTGGGCAAGATTATTCGTCATTTAGGAGAGATACATAAAATCAACAGCAATTTTTACAATCTGCAGCTTCATCAGACTTGGTCTAATTACAAAAACAGCCCTACTTTTTATATATTACATGAATGCTCCTTACACATAACCATTTTGAGGTTTAGATATCTACTGACACTCCCTTGAAGTTTGAAAGTTGTTACAGCTAGACCCCTAATTATACATATCTTTTAAGTTTCAAGGGTCTGTAATTATTCAAATGGATCGGGGTGATATACATAATTTGACCATACCTCAGGAGGTGAAGGCGTACAAAAACCAAAATAAATAAGCAGGCCAAACTGAGACTCACTTGTGAAAGTAGAGATGAAACTAATCAAATGTATACCTGAACTGGATTTGCAGCGATGAGTTTACCACCTATTGCACCACCAAGTATGTGCCCATCAGGACTGCAAACAGAAATGCTTATACCACCAGTACGACTATGGGGACCACCACTTTCAGCAACAAGGTAAGAACCAGACAAACATAATATCTCGAAACGTCCCTAAAATATTTAAGCCACAATTAGTTTCATTATACAAGAAGCAATAAGACAGTATTGAGGGAATCTATGGCACTTAGTTTGAACTAGTTTCCTTATACAAGAGGCAAAGACAGTATTGAGGGAAATCTATGGCACTTAGTTTGAACTAATACATGAACTTTGGAAATTATTACTTCTACAAATCAAATTAAACTTTGATTTCATGATTTCAAGTTCCCGTTACATTATTGGAAGATATTCTGCATCTTTCAAACTGCAAGAAACGCTGTAATGAGTTTCATGTTCAAACGATGTCAGGTAAAAATATAAGCTATGCAGAAGTAATCGAAGTCCCTTAATAGCAGAAAAGCATTGATACACATGCCAATCATCCTTAGCAGAAACGTGGATTGTGATATCATTACAATATTACAGTTACTTCTGTGGCATCAACTTCTAATGCAACCCTAGTAAGGTTCATGCTCTGTGCATTTGTATCAAAATGTAGCTTTAACAAAAAATAGAATCTTGTATAGATGTTTTTGAGCATGGACTACATGATGAATACATTACTATTACTCTAATCCAAAATGCATTAAGACATAAACCAGTATCATCTGATTCGTAATATCCTAATTAGTACCCCATTCAAAGTATTATACTCAGAACCTAGTGAACGCTTTCACAAAATTGGGGTAAAAGCGAGCCCTAGCTACACCAATGCAATAAGTACGTTATAGTTTCTCACCAAAAAATTCCAACAAGGAAACCATAGCGGGAATTAAGCAAGTATACTCTTACAATCTGATCAAATTAGATCTTATGCCAAGATTTGGAGCTTATGAAAGTCACAATGATCATCAAACAAATAACTCTATAACATTAATTACAAAAGGAGTAAGCCATATATAATTAAATAACAATAAGGATCTCTTGACCGCCCAACAATTTCCAGATCTGATCATTGCAGCCAGCTAAAAAAACTTTGAATGGTTCTCTTAATAGTACTACAGATAAAGGAAAATAGTTGTTTAACCTGATATGTAACAGAGCTACCAGAGGTTGTAGGTTGGCGTAATGTCACGGCAGAAACTGATCCAGTAGCTGACATGACACATAACGCTCTTGGCCTCTGTTGTGCAAATGCCAATATCTTTTCAGCAACATCCTGCAGAGAGACCCAAGTAATGCTTCTAACTCGATGTATAGAAAAGGATACATAATCATTATTGCATTGGGGATAATATATAACAAAAACACAAACCCCAGTTGCTTGAATCAAGTCAACCTACGAGCTAACACGGGTAATGGATAACAAAGAGTTTAAGTTAAATATGTGATCCAGGAAATAGAAGAAACTTTGTTGTTAATCTAATTGAACTTCAGACAGTTTTTTACCCTCAAAATTACGCGACTAAGTACAAGATATTTGTCTATATGTCATGGATAACTGTTGTATTCATTACTTATTGGAAGGGGGGCGAAGGACACGTATAAATATTGCCAGAGAGAAATTTTTAAGGGTACGGGATATAACATACCTCTCCAACTCTGACGTGTAAAACATGTGGTGCAAACGCTTGTCCAGCTGAGCTGTTCATCCATTCACCTGATCAAAGGAAATAATATTAAGAACTTAATTTTGCCAAGGATGCTAAAACGTTAAACGAGACTATCTATCTAGTGGAATATACTAACTACATCGTCAATGTATCAAGTCTACTACTTCTCCTATATATAGTGGAAGAGAAATAACAAATTGCAATTACCAAGAGGAGCAAGCTTTTGCTTCCATCCAGTCCCCGGGGGGCGACCTCTGCGTGGTTTTTCCCCTGAATCAAGATCAACAACCTCCCTTGACGAAGACCGAGGAGCGGACAAAGGGGACAAGTACCCTAAGGACATGTTAGTGCCATCATCAGGCCTATATTTCCTAGGCCTACCCCTCTTCTTCTTTTTCTTAATCTCAGTAACTGGGAACATAGGAGATGGATTCTCAACATGAAATGTGGACCCACCACCATCACTGAACCCTACACTACTTGAACTGGAAAGATTCTTAAAAACAGAGGGGTGCATATTCATATTACTAGTCCCTGTGTTGTTGTGGTGATATGAAGCTACTACCCCTGTCAATGCAATGCTATCCCTTCTCTCACATCCATCCCCATGCATTTACCCTTTACCCTTTACCCTTTACGGCTTTACCCTTTTATTGTTGCTTCTTTACAATAATAATAAATCTGCAAAATCTGAAACTGAACTACTCAAAAACCATAATGCTGTAAAAGTGGATTTCTTTAAGGAAATTATAAAATGAGCTCAAAAGAGAGTAAGTATCATTAGAATGCACAGCTACTTACCCAAACAGTTGCTCAACTCAACTACACTAAGAGAGGGAAATGAAACCCTAGATTTCAAATGACAAAGTATTGGAGGAGGGAAAGTAAAGACAAAAGTTGGATGAAATAGAAATTTTTCAGCTTTTGAATTTTTGTAAGTATTAAGAGATGACAGATAGAGATACCTTTTCCTTTCTACTACTTATATAATATATTTATATATATATATATGTGTGTATAATAAAAATAGATATTTATATATTTTTTAAACCTAATAAAAAAAAAAAGTAACATAAACTAATTGAGGTTAGAACTAGTCAAAGGAAGAGTGTAAGGAATCTGACAGTACTGAAGAGTGGAGACTTTGAAACCATTTCCGGACAGTTGGGTGCAAGTACGTACCATCATTGTTCTTATCTGCCACCAACCATTATCCTACTTTCCTACTTCGTTAATTAACTTTTCTTATTAAAAAAGTATGAGTGACCTACATGAATATTTATTTACTTTTAATAGGGTGTTTGGTTTCGTTTTTACCGGAAAGCAAAAGTTACTCGAAGTCACATTATTTCTCGAATAATATAAAAAATGGTGTTTTATAATCGGTTTGGTTTGTGCTGTTGATTTCGACATTGTAATAACCAAATTTAATTTCTCGTTTGCTTTGTGATTCAATAATAATAACCCGTGAAATCAGGTACGAAATTCTAATTTTAGCCTCCCAATTACCCCCACATTACAATGGTAATTTCAAGTCTCTGCTCATTCAAAGCCCTCATATCTTAACCTAACAAAACCCTTCTTAACACAATGAACATTATAATTTCACAAGAAATCGAGCCAACTTTGACGTGAAATCTCGCAACTCTTGAATACAGACTCAACGCGAACAGGTTAGGCTCCATCAACACTCCGCCTGTAATGTTATTTTGTTCTATAATGAAGAAGGTCGAATTTCTTTAAATTGAATTGTAATAACCTCAATATTGTGCTTGTAGCTATCAATCACCCCCTAGTTTTGCGACAAGAGAGGTATGTCATCATGTCTATCTCGGACATTAGGTCACTTAGGTTTAGCAACTTACGTATAATTCATGTTAATTGTCCGAAACTAGTGACTCTAGTGGCAACATTGATGCTTAGGTTTTACAGAATTTATATCTGCATGCGTTTGAATCTTATTAGAGGTGTAGTTCAAGTGATTTTTGCATCACCTATTTTAGTAAAAATCATTAATTGGCAGATTTCTAATATTACTCATTGTCGGTTTGTACTTTGAAAGAGTCATAGTTATGACTGCTCGTTGCTTAATGGTCGTGTCTCTTCTCTTTTCTGTTACATCAATATAAATAGAGGAGTTGTGATTGCATATCAATACATCTCAACAACATTTTAAGTAGTTTCAAGAATGGAGGTTGGCAGGATATATAACGTTGTGGCGGTAAGTTGTTGATCTTAAACTATCAGATTTGTTGTGTTGGAGTTGCTTTAATTTGTTCTCCTTCTAACATCTTTGTTTAACCAGGATGATATTTTCTGTGACTACGAACTGTGGACATTAGAAATCGAAACCATATTTGCTCCATGATCTGAGGGAGAAGTTGAACAGTGATAAATGGCTCACTGAAGCACAGATGCAGGAGATCTATGTAGAACTTGCACCTGACATGACTGAGCTCTTGGGGGTCGAGGTGACTCCTCAAATGGTGAAGGATCGTCTGATTATGATTAGGGCACGGTTTCATCTCTTCCTCTAGTTCTACAGGACCCCAAGTCTTGAATTCAAGCCCAAACGGAACGAGTACAAGATAAACGCCACTTTATTTGATCCTTACATGCGCCAGGTACCTATTCATATGAATTTACACATAACATATATGTTATTATTGTTGACTTACATTGTGCTAAATATCGAAATGTACCCGCCTTGATGCCTACTTCAGGAAGCAATGATTCTCGAACTATGATGTATGCATGTACCTATTCGTGGTTCAAGATCTCCCAATAACCGCGGTGACTGTGTTATCCCGCATGGAGTATTTGATGCAAAATCCTTGATAGGATTTCATGTTATGATTTCTTTCCTTTGGTCATGTTTACGGTTCTTGTCTTTTTTTTTTCCGGACCATTTTAATTAAGTTGTTTTATATATCTGTTGGTTGAATGTTTGTAATTTTTTTTGGTCTTCTTCAATGAATTCATATAGTTCTTGTCAATGATAGAACGAGAACATAAGCAACCTTATTTCACAAAAAAAATAGCTATAAATTCGACATACTACCACAACCATCTGGGTATGACATGAATGCTACGATCACAAGCCTCTTGTTACTCACTTGGGAATGGTCACAAGTAGTACACAACTAAAAATGCACATTTTGGGTATGACATGAACTTTCATTGCGCAACATTAATCCAGGCAACATTACTGGTATCAGGATACTCTCCTAATCGACAAGTATTGGTAAAAATTAACATCAAATCCCAACCATGTAATCACAAAATAAGCAATAGCTATGCATTCATTTGACAAAATAAGTCCCAAATCTCGGACTTTCAAGTAGTTCATACATAAATCATTGCTTGTCTAAACGAGTTTCACAAAAGTCAATAGGAGAAACATAATTAAAAGCATCACATGACTATACTATGTTGTTCGAAAGGGCATCTCATAAAGTTCAACATTCACTACCATACAAAACTCAACCATTCTATGAATTAATGTCTCTGTCCCTGCGGAAGATCACATTTCAGTCGCCGAATAAATGGTACACCTTGTTCCTATAGCTCTCGATGTAGGGATGATGCTACAATTAAGATGAAATACAAAAGTAATCAGCATAAAACATGATAATGTGGGAGAATTGACCATTGTAATCTACAAAAATGGTGTAAAAAATCACTTTTACATAATCCTTCCACCAAAACTCATCACCAACCACAAGCTCCTTGGTTTCAGGTCAAGATAATAGCTGTCACAACTACAGTCTGTCAAATCATGCAAGTGATGATACTTATTCGTCCAAACATAAATCTTAGACTTGATTTGGGGGATTGCCTTCAAAGTCGAATCGGGTATTATCGCCTTTATCCCTTCCTCCAACCTACAAAGTAATGCAGCCCGACAAAATGCATCAACTAAAATCCCTTGTTGATGCAAACCCTTCAACACTTCAATCAGAGCTAGTTCCTCATTTAGGGTCCATGCCCCCCTCGTTGGTTTGTGATTCGTTGCAACTTCAGACGATTGTGGTTGAACATTTCTGTTGGTTAAATCTGCCATCTAATTTTTAGACACAAGTTAACAGACGCAAATGATTTAGAGATATTTCATTGCCTAACAGTGTATGAAGTTTACATATGAACAACCTAAAAAATATATTGCAAAAAATAAGCTGCCGTTAAGAAACAGATGTACTAACACATCTAGCCAGAACATCAACAAAGGAATTATGCCTAAAATTAAATCTAAACATTGAAATACTCTGTAAAGTCACACTTATGTAAGAACTAAACAGTTTAACGATTAGCATGTAATGAATTGCGCAATTATTGCTCAATTTGCACAAAATCCCAAATTTAATAAACCCTGAAATTGAATAATTTATGTAATTAGAGCAATGTAATACTTCTTAACAATGCCTATGCATGAACTACACTAGTTTAACATTTCCCAACCAATGAATTGCTCAATAGCTACTCAATTTAAACGAACCCCCAAATTAAACCCTAAATTGAAGAAATTAGGGTTTTTGGACTGTCGACTTAAGAATCCTAACTACGCATCGCGAAATCAAAAGAACAATAATGTACGATAAACCACAACAACAACATTATTAAATCCCCTAATCGTAAAACACCAGTTGCACACAATCCGAATGTAAAAGTGTAAACCTACATCCATCGCCACTGATAATCGTCTATATTAAAGCGCCATAAGTGTGGTTATCAGAGGTGAAGTCGTACTTACAGATCGAAGTCAGAATTTGGAGCCTTAAAGTTTCGCACTCAAAATCGTTGTCATGCTCGCTCAAAGAACCATAATGTGTGGAATGAAAAATGATATATGAAGTGAGGAAAAGTGTTTCAGTATCAAGGGCAAGGGCAGAATATATAGTCTTCTCAATTTTACCGAATTTTGTGTCAAAAAGAAGATCAAACAATCGCGCGGCGGGGGGGGGGGGGGGGAGGGGGAGTAGCGATTGTAATATGTATTGAGGGCCGAAATCGATGCAACCCGATTATTACACTTTTGACCCATTTTTTTATTGTATCAACCCACGCGGGGTACTAAGTCTAATTAGCCCCATCATTTCACCTAATCATTGTAATCCGACGCTCTCTAATAGGTTTGGAAATATATTAACTACTTCCATAAGTCAATAATTTCTAGAATTGTTGAGATTCCATTCCCTCGTTGTTAGTGAACTTTTAACATTTGTGGTTTTTTAATTACAAAATGCTGAGACAATCATGAGCTTTTAACGAATGACTTCGATTAATTTGACAAATTATTCGTGTACAAAATAAACAAGCAAATTTCTCTCATTTCATAAAAAAATAGCACATTTTCCTCCTATATATAGGAAATTGTCTGGAAAAAAACATGTATACCATATTTTTCTCAAAATAAATATGTGTATTATTTATTATAGTACTTAAACTACCAAGAAATTGCAATATGAAGTTCAAACTTTGACTTTGAAATAGATACATTTGTGTCTTATTCTTGTAACTTTTACTTACAAAAAATACAAAGTAATACTTCAATTAAATTTAAAATTACACAAGATTAAGTATTAAACATATCAAGAGTATCATAAAAAAGTGCTACTTCTTAAAATCACAAGAAGTTATCTTGTCTATTTACTTAAGAATTTTAACTTTTAGTCTTTTATAATAATCACCTTTCAAAATTAATCATTTATAGTACCTCGGATCCTTTTTGGTCATTTAAAGTAATCAGAGTTTCGTTTTTGTTGTTTTGCCATCGGAGTACTCCATTCCCCCCCCCCCCCCCCACCCCCACCCCATTATGCATGTGCCATGCACATGACATTGAATCTCAATTTTGTTTTTGCATTTTCCAAAAACTTTATATAATTACACTCACACCCTAATTAATTTTTAAATAAGCATATTTGCCTCCGAACTTATGGTCCTGTAACGCCCCGACTTTTTAAATCAAGTAACATAATTCGACTAAATAATCCATAAAAGGTTTAATGATTTCAAATGCCTAAATGCGCCAAAATACCATGACAAAATCCAGTGACATGAAAGAAATATCTATAAACAGGAAAGTAAACTAGTTCTCAACATCAAAGTCTCAAAATAAAGAAAAATTTCTCTAACAAAAAAGGTAAAACTCTGCAGCTAAGCTCTATGCTTCCTTGGTCTCCTCTCTCCACTAATCCCAAGATTTGCCTACATCAAACTAGAAGGAAGGGCACGCAAGTGAGATAAAAATCTCAGTGGTGTTACGAGTATGTGCAAGGTGTACAAGGAATAAGACAGTTAAAATGCAACATGTTAGGCAGTCAAGCACATACTCACGTTCAGTTACCTTGTTTACCGTTTACTAAGTCGTTGACTCATTCCCACCTTATAACACCCACGTTCGTTACCTTGTCACTCCATTCAAAGAGCGGCCTTGAAAACGTTCACGCATGCCTAGGTACATGCTCATTGATCCCATCAAAAGCAACGAACTCTCGATGCTTATGAGGGAAAGGGGCAAGGCATCACGAGATCCCACCGACAGCCCGCCGCTGCCCGGTAGTACCCCGTGCTGACCAAGCCGTGGATCCAATCAATACCAAAAACGTTCGATACTCAAAAATCATGACAGACACACAAGTAGCGAGTTGCACGAATACAATAACAAACGATCATGTAAACACATTTACTACGTAAGTATAAACACATGCAACGCTATCACTAAACATTTATCACATACCTTCCAGCTTTTCGAAAATAAATTTAGTACGTATAAATATACACGCATCTGTAAAACACACCCGAAGAGCGAGACGAGTTCTGAGAACGCCTAACGTTCACTTCCTATAAGCCAATAGATTTTCTAATAAGCATACATAATACTAAATTAATATCCCTAAACAAATTGGATAATCATGCAAGAACTACATCTACAATCTATCTACTGATGCACGAATAAGATTGCAATTATCCTACTAAGATTATACATCTTACCTTGCTTGTTTAATAATTATTATTAACTACTGCCAGTTACTCTAAAGATTACATAGCATAATATTATATTACAGTGAATGAAATAAAGTTCATATGGATCTGTAATCGTTTATTTGAGAATTATGCATGCTATAAGGATTCTCACGCCCTACATAATCATGAATCTAATTAACCTTGGAATAATTATATGTTACAACTCCTATGAAGTTGCAGGAACACAACCCAAAAAATAATTCATATTAAAATAATGCTTTCTATAAAATATCCATTTTAACCCAACTAATCTTATTTCCACGTGCAAGGCTCGATAGAAAATGAAATCAACTTTAAGGAAATCCTTCTTTTAATTTTCATGCGGGGTCGCCATCATTTAAGCTAATAGAATAATCATTTTTAATCAATTCTCGCTCTAATATATTGCCTGCTCTAACACACGAACAACTAGAAGAAAACAAATAAAATATTTAGGATATATAGTAGTACTTTAATGTGGCTTTCTTTCGACCGAGGGGGAATTGGAAGTAAATAAAATAAAATGCAGTGCGAGAGAAAAAGAGGAACGACGAAGAAGAAAGTAGGAAAATTAAACTGACAAAAGGTTGCGCTTTAGAACTAATAAAAACACCCTTAACCCTTCATTACCCTATTGGTAACGGTTTACCCAATAATTAGAGTCTTAATAAAAATTAACTCTACAATTAATTACTTACTTAAAAAATATAATTTTAAGTTACGCATAAAGCTGATATATGGATCTTTATAAGTTAAAATTACACATTTGTTGGTGACATACTTAATAATAATCTAACATTAATAAAATAAAAATTGTATAAATCCATGCAAAATTTTGGGGTGTTACAGGTCCCTTTTTGTCATTGTGTTCTAAATGTTTCATATAGTTACACTCAAACCCAATTAAAAAAAATCTTGAATCAATATTTTCAATTCGTCAAATAACTTATTATTTTTACTAATTAACAAAATAAACTACATTATCATGCGAAATCATATTCTGTTAAGGTGGAAGTCGAAACACTATATGGATCTTATGACATAGTGAACTTCTAGTGAAAGGAAATTGCTTAACTATCTAACATCATTAGGGATTAGGGGTTTTTTTTAGTACATACGAAAGGTGGATGATTTATCACGTCAACACGTAAACAAAATAATAATCAATATGATTTGGGGCGATTTCGTATGCTGACTTGGCAGGCTGACGAAACACTTCACATCATGTTGGTTCTAGGCCACATTGGAACCAGCTTTGTCCTTAGCACACATGTACTCCAAGCAATGTGGTGAGGGAACATATAGATCTTTCATGATTTTAGACTGGACTCGGGTTATCCCAAGCTGCCTACGTATCCACTTAAGGGAATCAATTCGAACGTAGTTCATTAGTGATAGGTTAAGTATACAACCAAATATAATGGTATATCGAATATCTCGTGGATATCGAATGTGACATCGAAGGTGATATTGAGATGATTTCAGAGGCCTTCTATGTCGGGGATGAAGTCTGGTACAATGTCGAGTGTGATGTCGATGATATATATCTGGTGCTATATCGAGGATGATGTCAGAAGTCTTCGATATAGAGTGAATAGTGTATCAATATATCTAAAGCTTACCTCGAGTAGCGGAACCCGAGTATTTATAGACCTCGAGATACGGGGACCATTGTACTATATCGAATGTTATATTTGATATACATATCAGGGGCCATCCCCGATATAGATGAACATGGGCTTTGCCCATGGCCAACCCAATACGGAAATTACCCACATCATGTAGTCCCACAGGTTAGGAGTTATCATTGTAGATGAGAATTCGTAAACTTGATTTGTATGCTTGAGTATTTTATTGAGGGATACCCTTCACTCCCCCTAGTTTTCGAGTTGCATGAACAACAAATTGGGATAGTGAAAATAAATCTCGGATTCTCCCCCATTTTCCTGGTCAATTTTGTTAAGATGGAAGTCAAAAATTCAGTTATATCAGATAGATATCGAATATGCGTTTTCGATATCTCCCCAATATGGTAGGCATATATTGCCGCCGGAGCCCAAGTGTGGTTATTATATAAGCTGGTGCCATCATTTTCCCGGATGCAAATAAACGTTGAAATGGTTTATCGTTGCTGATGGCGTTAATGGAGACTGCCAGCAGGTAAGTAGAGGTCGTAAACTCTATTTGTAACTATGTTTGCAAGATATATAATGTATAGTTGCTTGATGTCGAGGATTGGCTCTCGATGTCATGATCTTTAAATGTACCGGTGGCCATTAAGATTGTTGCCATTCGATGAGATTTTTGAGATGTGATACTTTAAAATGCATTGCTACTCTATAATCACTTAAGGAGGTGCATTTCGAGTAATATGCCTATATTCGATGCAAATGATGATATAGAGGTGGATGCGACGCGTGGTCGCACGAGGACTACGTTGAATAACGTGCATACCGAGGTAGGTGCTTGGCCATTTTGTGTGATTGGTTGATGGGCAATAGGTACCATAATAATATAGGGACAAATATGTCTTAGCAGGGAGTAGTGTAGAACATGAGGAGGTTGTTCTCCGCACGAGGTAGTTGTGGCCCAAAAGCGTTAATGCTAGAGACAAATTGGAACATTTGGGGTTTGTATGTGCAATGTTTGCATGTATTATTGTGATCATATCTTGCGATTGTGTATACGTGTCTGTTTATGAAAATCAAGCTCTTCCTAACCTTGCGTTAGGTTGACAGGTGATTGAGAGACTAAGGGTCACTGATGAGAGCGCTCTTTATTGCTTATTATGATTTTACCCTCATAACAATTTAGGATATGTTAAAATATTTGAATGCACTAGCCCGGTCATAGCGTTAGTGCAGTTGGGTTTGGCATTTGGTGAGGTGGTACGTAACCAACCCAAACTTTGTTGGTACTTTTTGAGTTATTCGAGTACTTTATCAAATGTAGTATCTGACTGCATTTCCATTACCTTTATAGGTATATGTAGTTGGCATCGTATCACAAACAATTATGTTATACCTTGTGGGGTATGATCTATGATAACGTGTTCAGTATGCCCTACGACATAAATACCATGCAGAGAATATTGTATTATATCATAAGAGGTCAATGACTAGGATACCGCGCAAGGTATGTTTCACTATACCGTCGTTTGGCAGTTTCTAGCTGAAGCTATTGTAGAGTGTAGCTTCAAGTGTTGTTACATCTCACATGTGTTTTGAGCTATCACCAGCGCAGAGTGTAGGTATGATAATTCTGAGCCTGATTGTGTTGTCGAGATTCTCAAGAAAAGAGTCTCGTGTTGATTGGCGTAAAGTGTGCGCGCAAAATCGAAATTAAGAGCGTGTGTGGCGCTATGTCGCCTCTGTTATATTGTCTAATAACCTTTAGATAATCGTAATCTTTGTTTTGCTATTTTGTTTGAATATTTGATTCTTGTTTGAATTCTAGCATTTTCCTTAGGTAGACATCTATTGTCGTACATTGTAGGGTAAATATGCCGGTGAAGGTATCTGTTGGCATATCAACATATGATAGGAGAGAGTTCGACATGTTAAGGTATTCTCTGAATTTTCCCATAGGATAGGAGATTTGTTTACCCGTTAGGGTGTTCTCTACCATTTTCGGTAGGATAGGAGGTATCATTTATCGTTTGAGGTATTTTCTACCTTTTTTCGTAGGCAGATCAATCTGATAGTAAAATGTTTTAAGTCGAGCAAGGTTGCAGCGAGAGATAAATTCGTATGAAACATCATTTGAGAATGTTCACGGTGGACTGGAGGCTTACGAGGGTAATTTTTGTAAAAGACGGTATACGTCCATATCACTTACATGTCCGAGGAGAGATGTCAAGATTCTGTCCAATATGTCTTAAGAATGTGCTTTGTTAGTTTTAAAGAGTATACGGTAGGTAATGAGTGAGAAGTTATCGTAAGGAAGGTTCTCATCCATAGTAATTGTGAAAATGATGAATGCAATGATGGACGCAAAGAAGTTGCTTGACATTCTTAGGTCTGCGCCAAGTGCGTATTATATCGTTTGCTTCCGTTACTAAGGGGTGTAGGTTGGTCACTGTTTGAGTAAGTTGTATAGTTTACGATGATGTAAAGTGTAGCATATTGTGCTGGTTTGAATGATCTTTT
This sequence comes from Linaria vulgaris, assembly GCA_948329865.1. Taxonomy (NCBI): domain Eukaryota; kingdom Viridiplantae; phylum Streptophyta; class Magnoliopsida; order Lamiales; family Plantaginaceae; genus Linaria; species Linaria vulgaris. The sequence goes on along the minus strand of OX415249.1, from coordinate 51,091,491 downwards.
GGCTAACACTTCTTGTGCTTTGGAGCGATTTTATTTAATCAATGCATCTTCATTTATTTTGAACAGTGGCTGTTCATTTTGAACCTTGCATTATATATCTTATAGTCGCAGTGGTATTATTGAAGATCTCATTAATGATGAGAATCTACCGTTGGTGTCGGCTTCATTTAGAAATTGACAATACTTTAAAGGGTAAAGTCATATTGTACCACGTAGAGTGGATTGCTTTTGAATCGATTGACAAGTATGGGTAAGATGTTAACCCTCATAGTGGATATACATGTCGTAATCACTGCAACTGCAACATGTTTAGAATTTGGTCTTTTTCTTGACTCGCATCTCGCACGCGATAATGAGCGTGCTTCTCGTTGTAATTTTAGTCCCCATACGGTGACGAATGTAACGCCACTGTCATAAAATTATGGTACGAATGATTTATTCCTTTAATCATGTTGTCGCGCTATTTTTGAGCGTCTAGCAGTATTCTGCCATTATATAGGTGTTATCTTCTGAAAGTGCAGGTATTCTGTCAATGTTAGAGTAACATTGCTGGAGCAGAATCCGATTTACAATCTTGATTATATTCTTTATTATTTTTTTGCCTTATTCATTTAACTAACTGAGTTCCACAGTTGTAATTGTCTTTGATTATTATTCAGGAAACAAACTTGTCATAGGTTGGACGCTCAAGTTTCCAAGAAGGAAAGTTTCCTTAATTACGCAAACCACTCTACAAGGAAAGATGAGTTCGAGTGGAACTAGAAATGCTTTCCAAGATCAAGTCCTGATTTGAAGAAGGAGTCTTTCCTTAGTTAGATCACTAACGAAAGAACTATTATTCAAGAAGGACTGGGAGAACAAGGAAGAAGAGTTCAAGAAGGAAACAAGAAGAAATACCAACCGTGTACAACACACCTTGAAGTCGAGGATCAAGAACCTATATATAGGTGTGAAGTACATCAAGACAAACACGAGACAAGAGCCAATCAATCCGAGAGATTAATTTACAGTTGTTGAGTGTTGTCTTGCTTTAGCAAAGTTTGTGAGTTGTTAGAATAGATCTAAGAGTGAGGAGCTTTTAGAGATAGTCGAAGCAATTCTTGTGTGCTTTGCTTAGTTCAATCAATTTAAGAGTGAGGAGCTTGAGAATTGAGAGAACGGCCTTTGTTAAAACCTTTACGGGTTATTTTGCCTACGGCTCGGAAGTTAATATAATTCTATATTCACTTATTAAACTTGGTGTTAGTTTATTCCGCTGCACTATTATTCTGGTCTGTTGTTAAAGTAACATCGCTGAAGTAACAACGTACAAATCTGTTGTTAACCCTCCAGTGTTAAAGTAACAACAACAACGTATCAAGTCGATCCACAATTTCAATTGGTATCAGAGCCAAGCACCAACTTCACCGGTGTTTGGCGTTGATACGACAAGATGGACAACTCCAACCCCAATACAAGCAAGTTGCCTGTACTGGAGGGTCCCAACAACTATGCCTACTGGAAAATCAAACTCAGAGTCCACATCAAATCCATCGACCTAAGAGCTTGGGACGCAGTACTAGAAGGCTACACCATCCCCTACTTGCCAAAAGATGGAGATGCCGATCTGGTACCTAAGCCAAGAGGACAATGGACAGCCAACGAAATTGCTCTCTACAACTTCAATGAAAAGGCTCTCAATGCTATTTTTAGCTGGGTAGGTAATCATATGTTCAAACTTATTCAAACTTGTTCTACTGCCAAAGTTGCATGTGAAGTTCTTGAATTACATTGTGAGGGTGATGTGGCTGTGAGGGACTTTAAATATAGAAAACTTTTGAGGGACTTTGAGAAGATAGAGATGGGTGAGGATGAGAGCATTGATAGTTATTTTGAGAAACTTCTAAATATTGCTAATCAGTGTCAAAACTTAGGTTTTATCATCCCTAATCAAACCATGGTCTATAAAGCTTTTAGAACATTATCTTCAAAGTTTACAGTCAAAAGAATTGCTATGAATGAGTCTAGAGATCTTGCCAACATGGACTTTCAAACATTAATGAACACTCTAAAATAATTTGAACTAGAATTCCTAGGAAAGTCCAGTAAACAACTTGCTTTAGCCTTACTAGGTACTAGCTCAGATTCTACAGGGAGTGATGAGGATGAATATGAGTTGATCTTTTCTAACTATGGTAACATTACTAGGAAGTTTAGTAAATTGGGTTACAAAGATAAAAATAAAGAAAAACAACCCAGTAATGCTGCCCTTGCTTACAAGAAACTACCCCCAAAGTTTGTAAAGTACATGGCATCTAAGAGCACGCCTCAAGATACTGAGAAATTGAAAGATGTCCAGTGTTATGAATGTAAGGGGTATGGTCACTTTAAACATGAATGTGCTAAAACCCTCAGAACAAGAGGGAATTCTCATTGGGTTTGTGTAGATGACTTTAATGAAGCTGACTTCAAATCTGGAACAAGTGCCGATGAACAATCAGAGGAAATCAACACTGTTGCGCTGTGCACTCGGATCACCTGATCAGAAGAAGACTCCAGGAACTGCCAAAGTCCTCAATGTTACTCTAACATTGGAGAACCAACAGCAAAACCGAAAATCTTTTTTGGAGACTGGAACAACCATGATACACAGGTGATCTATGATGTGCTCTCTGATTCTGATGATACAAACTTTGATTGTTTTCATGGCTCAGTTGATCTAGAAGAGGAATACTTCAATGAAGAAGAAATGTCTAAAGAGGAAATTCTCGATGATCTACATACAACTTTTCTCAGACTTGAGAGAGAGAATGCCAAACTCATGAAGAATAACAAAGCACTGAAACATGACATTGAATGTTTGAAGAACATGCTGAGACTCTATGAGAGAGATCTTGACAAAGCTGAAGCTGAATTGAAAGAGGCAAAGGAGAAACTCAAAAAGGATTCACATATCATAGCCAAATGGAATGGAGGTACTTCTAAACTTGATGAGGTACTTCCTCTTCCAATGTTAATTCTGCATATTTAACTACAAGCTTTGTTAAAGAATCTGACAATATGAGTTCTGGAACCATTAACACTGTAAAAAGTAAACCTACTTTTATCTGCCAGTACTGTTTTCAACCAGGCCACATTAAACCATTCTGTAGAAAATTCATAAAAGAATGTGGTAAGAAAACAGCCTTTGTGTCCAATGTTAAAACTACAACATGTTCTGATGTTAGACTAACATTAGGTGCAGGACAAAAAAGTAGGACTTGGATAGAAAAAGCTAAATCCCCTAAGATTAAAGTTGTATGCAATGTTGTTTTTTCTGCTGTGTACTCTAACCTTTCAGGTAAGTGGTACTTTGATAGTGGATGCTCAAGACACATGACAGGCAGCAAAGAGAATCTTAAGCAAATGATACCTTTGAGTGCTAGAACAATGACCTATGGAGGAGGCACCAAAGGGAAGATCATTGGCAAGGGGACACTGGATGTTGATGGATTCCCACCCTTGAAGGATGTGTTGTTGGTAGATGGGTTAAAGGCAAATCTAATCAGTATCAGTCAGCTGTGTGATGATGACTTACTGGTTACATTTGACAAGGTATCTTGTGATGTTTATGATAGTGACAATGTTCTTGTGATGACAGGTACTAGATCCAAAGATAACTGCTACCTAGCCCAGGAGGAAGCAGAATGTTTCCATGCCAAGATAGATGAGGCTTCTATATGGCATAGAAAACTTGGACATGTTCACTACAGAAACCTTGAGAAATTATAAAAAGTTGATGCTGTAAGAGGCTTACCAAAGCTGTCTTGTCCAGGTAAGCTTGTGTGTGGTGATTGCCTCAAGGGTAAGCAAACCAGAGCAGTTCATACACCCCCGCAGGTACAGAATGCTAACCCTAGATCTAGTAGGTGTTTTGAATTGCTGCACATGGACTTAATGGGTCCAATTGAGGTAAGTAGTCTCAGTGGGAAGAGATATGCCTTTGTGATTGTAGATGACTTCTCTAGATACACTTGGGTAAAATTTCTTAAAGAAAAGTCAGAAGCTTTTGATCAGTTCAAAATTCTTTGTGCTAGTATTAAAAACTTGTATGGCTCCATTGTGACTAAGATTAGGTCTGATCATGGTAAAGAATTTGAAAATGCTAGTTTTGATAACTACTACAATACTAAAGGTATTTTCCATGAATATTCAGCTCCTAAGACTCCTCAGCAGAATGGGATTGCTGAGAGAAAGAACAGGACTCTTCATGAGATGGCCAGAGTTATGCTCAATGCTAAAGACTTATCCAAAAGACTCTGGGCTGAAGCTTTAAATACTGCTTGTCACATTAGTAACAGGGTGTATCTTAGACCTGGAACTAACATGACTCCTTATGAACTCTTGAAGGGTGTTAAACCAAATGTTGCATATTTTCATGAATTTGGATGTGATTGTTATCTGCTTAATGATAGGGATTATCTGAGTAAATTTGATCCTAAAAGTGAAAAATGCATCTTTGTAGGATACTCAGCCAATAGTACTTCCTTTAGAGTCTACAATCTTAGATTGAAGACAATTCAGGAATCAGTGAATGTTGTGTTTGATGATTTCACTCTTGATACAGGTACCGATGACATCTTAGTTCCCAATGTTGAACCAACAGCGGAAACCGAGAATGTTACTCCTGACAATGTTACTCCAATATTGGAACTAGAAGTTGGAAACACTGAACATGAGTCAGGGAACGATGTTAGACTAACACCAGCAAGATCTGATGTTAGACTAACAGCAGAGGATTCTAACTCATAACATGAAGGTGCCTCTGAACCTAGAAGAGATCCCCCAGCTAGGATTCAGAAAGACCATCCAGCATCCCAGGTAATAGGTGAACTCACTGAACGGGTAAGGACACGCAACAGAGAAAGACTTGACTATAGAGATATGGTAAAATTTTGTTTCTGTATGAACTTCACTTGTACTGTTGATAATGCCTCTTGTTTTGTCTCCACCATAGAACCTAAGAATGTGAATGAAGCTCTTCTTGATAACTTTTGGATTAATGCCATGCGGGATGAACTATTACAGTTTACTAAGAACAATGTCTGGATACTTGTACCTAGACCACCTAATGTTAATGTAATAGGGACAAAGTGGATATTTAAGAACAAGAGTAATGAGGAAGGGGTCATAGTTAGAAACAAAGCTAGACTAGTTGCTCAGGGGTACACTCAGGTTGAAGGTGTAGATTTTGATGAGACATTTGCTCCAGTTGCTAGGATTGAATCTATTAGGTTACTTCTAGCTATAGCATGCAGTCTTAAGATAAAACTATACCAAATGGATGCAAAGGGTGCATTTCCAAATGGGCTGATTGATAAGGAAGTATATGTTGAACAGCCTAAGGGATTCACAGATCCTAAGTACCCCAACCATGTGTACAAGCTTCAAAAGGCACTGTATGGGCTTAAACAAGCACCTAGAGCATGGTATGAAAGGCTTACAAAATTCCTATTAAGTCTTAGCTTTGTTAGAGGTGAGGGAGATAGAACACTGTTTGTCTTGAAGAAAAATTCTCATGTCTGTATAGCTCAAATATATGTAGATGATATTGTTTTTGGCTCAACTAACAATTCTATCCTAGAAAACTTTGTTGAATCAATGACAGGGCAGTTTGAGATGAGTATGATGGGAGAATTAACCTTCTTTCTTGGTCTTCAAGTAAAACAAACAGGTAATGGGATTTTCCTAAGTCAGGAAAAGTATGCAAAGAATTTGGTAAAAAGGTTTGAATTGGCAGATTCAAAGCCTTGCAAGACGCCCATGTCTTCATCAGTGAAGATATCCAGGGATGTTAATGGTGCTAATGTTGATCTAACATTGTACCGTTCGATGATAGGAAGCTTACTCCACTTGTCTGCTTCAAGGCCTGATATAATGTTCTCTGTTTGTGTTTGTGCTAGGTACCAGGCATGTCCAAAGCAGTCACATTTGATTGCTGTGAAGAGAATCCTTAGATATATTTCTGGCACCTTGGCCCTTGGTATATGGTATTCTTATGACACTAACACAAATCTTGTAGGTTTCAGTGACTCAGACTGGGCAGGAGACACTGATGACAGAAAGTCTACAAGTGGAGGATGCTTTTATCTGGGGAACAACTTGGTCTCATGGTACAGTAGAAAGCAAAACTGTGTGTCACTCTCCACTGCTGAATCTGAATACATAGCAGCAGGCAGTTGTGTCACTCAGTTAGTATGGCTTAAACACATGCTACTGGATTATGGGTTAGACAGTGATACCTTACTTATGTTTTGTGACAATCTTAGTGCTATAAGCATCTCTAAGAACCCTGTGCAACACTCCAGAACTAAAAATATTGATATAAGGCATCACTTTCTGAGAAACATGGTAGAGGACAAGCTCATTGACATTGAACACATTGAAACTAACAATCAGCTTGCTGATATGTTCACTAAACCCTTAGATTCTGAGAGGTTCTTCAGTTTGAGGAATTCTCTTGGCGTGTGCATTGTTTAGGGGTGTTAGTACACCACTGTTGACATAACACCACTGTCTCGCACTGGTTATTGGTTGTGGTGTATCTGTAATTCTTTTCGTTTCCTTTCTGCATTCTTATTTCTTGCATATTACATCTTTGTTAGAGATTCTGTTGGGCTGTGTGGTTAACTGTATGAATAGCTGAGTTGACTGGTGGACAGGTACACATCAAAGGGTTTGTAAAGTTAGAACTCTGTTGTTAGACTGTGAATGTTAACCTAACATCTGGGAGAAGCTGGGGTACACAGAGCTCACTACTCTGATGCTATTCAGTTGTGACTTATCCATGTTAGGTTAGACAAAGCATGAAGAGAAGCTGGGGTACATGATGTTGAAAGCTTCATTGTTATTTAGTTGTGCTTATTTTTGTGTTTTTGTCTCTGGCCAAGGTTATGCATGATAGTGATCCTTCCTAATGGGGTGCTTTGAAGTTTCGACTGCTTGCATTCAGTAGCATTGTTCACTTGGTATTTTTCTTGTAAACAGGTTGGAAAACAAGTATGCATGAGGAGTTGGGGTGGAGAAGTATATGATAAATGTATTGTCTTCATTCAGTTCCTTTGTACTTGCCTAATCTGTTGCTGATGGTTAAGTTGCTGGGGTGTGTGGGGTCTTGTGCTGCCCACATTCAGTGATGAAACTATCCTTTTACATTCACTAGTTTTTTGTTCAAAAGAGTTCATGATAATAAATAAATATAAATTGATTTGTCCTGATCCCAGTCAGTAAAGTTGTTTGTACCTGGTTACCATCTCCCAATGTTGATCTAACATTATTGCATTCTTTCTAGTTCTGCATTTGTTTTTCCTTGTGTCGGTTTGGGCTTAGGGGGAGTAGTAATCCTAGGAATCATGTGTTGAGGCATACTTTGTGGGTGACTCACTGCAGGTAAAACACTATGTTTTGTGATCTTCTGTGCTATGGGAACATCTTTTCCCTGGATATGTGTATCCACTCTGTGTTTTTCTGGTGGATGTGTTACTTACTCATACTGATGATCTGGATTTATGTCTTTGTACTCATGTACTTGGGTAAGGGTTCAGATTAGTACAGGAATATATCACGCTCTCAAATGATGCTTCCTTGGATGAAGCCCTGCACCTACAACTTCCTTCCCCGATGTTAACTTACCAATGTTAGTTCAACATTGAAACATTGTAACTTATAAGTTTTCAGGTTTGGAGACCGCTCTGGTTACGTGTTAAGGTGAACATGGGTAAGGTGACAGTGACACCTGGTAAGGTGAACATGGGTATGATCGTGTAACAGTGGTCCGATTATGTTGGTAACATGTTAAAACACCACTATCACTATTCTTCAGCTGATTAATTGTATAATTTGCCCTAATCTTTTCACACTATTTACGCGCTCAAAATTCTTGCAAAATCAACTCTCTCTGCAAATCAAGTTTCTATTTTTTTCTTCTCTAAATCACTCTAACAATGGCCCGCAAGACTTCCATTGATACTCTTGCAGCTGCTGCTGAGCAGATGGAGCAACCACGACGCCGTAGTACCAGAAGTGCAACCGCTGAAGCCATCGCCGCCGCCGCACCAAAGAGGAAATCCACTTATCAACAGCGTAAGGGCAAGAAAGTCGCTAAGGGTGATGTTGATTCAACATCAAAAACTTTTGAGCAAACCTCCACTCCCGCCAACCCTGAAAACGAGGTAATGATGGCTAACCCTACTCTGGATATGCCTGCTACTACTGTTGTTGGTATTGAGGGGGAGAAAGAGGCCCATGTTGGTGCTGTTGGTGAGTCTGAGGTTGTGCATGAGGTCCTAGAGGGTAATGTTAGGGATGAATCTGTGGTTGTTGCTGAGGAAGTGGTTGAGCCTGCTGAGGCTGATGTTGCTGAGCAGGTTACTGCTGATGAGATGGAGACTCTTCCTGAGGAGGATGATCAGGTTGAGGAGACTGTGGTTGAGGAGGTTACTACTGAGGGTAACCAAGATGTTGATAATGGGGGTGACATTCAACCTGAAGAGGTTGAGAGAGAAGAAGAAGAGAGCCTGACTCTCTCTGCCGTAGCTACTGCTGCTAAGAAAAGAAAGGGAAAGCAGGTGATGGTTGAAGCTTCTGAGTCTGAGTCAGAAGAAGAAAAAGAGGAGGAAGAAGATAAGGAGGAAGAAGAAGATGAGGAAGTTGAGGAAGAAGACCTACTGGTAGGTGATGACCCTGCTGATGTCACTCCAACATCAGGCAGTGATGAGTACTTTGATGTGCTTGATGAGGAGTACCCCAAAAAGCCTTATTCTAGCTTTTATGTGTCTGCTGAGGCAGAAGAACAGTGGGAGGCTTATCAAGCCAGGGTTATTCACATGGAGAGGAACATTGATGAGGAGATGTTCAAGGAAAATAGGCTGTTTGAGCTGCTTGAAGCTAGAGGAGTGTTGGGCTATGTGATGAACCAGTCATCATATGTCCCTGATGTGATCAGAGAGTTCTACATGAACCTCTCTCAATGGGTGTCCCACCAGGACTCTCCCAAGTTTGGCAAAGCTTGGGTAAGGATGAAGGTCTATGACATCAGCCCCTCTGTGATCAATGAAGCTTGGGGACTTCCTGATCCTAAAGAGACAGAGGATCCTAGCATGGATGAGGTGATCACTGACCTCACTGGTGGACTCACAAGGAAATGGAATGACAGTTTTCCAACTACAAGGCTGACTTCCTTAAGTGTTGTACTTCACAAGCTCTCTACCTACAATTGGTTGCTCTCTTCAAACACCACTGTTATGATAAAAGAATCTGCAAAGCTGGTGTACAAATTGAAGAATGGGCTGAGTGTGAACATAGGGGAGAAGGTTCTGAGGCACATGAGGGAAGTCACAACCAAGGCAAAGGGAATCATTCCATATCCCTCTCTGATATCCAGCATTCTTGTGAAGCAAGGCTTCAAGACAAAGAAGACGGAAGGCTGGATCAAGAACAAGGCCAAGATGAGCATCACCAGGAGCTACTTCACTCAGGTCAGGATTCAAGATCTGCCTTGGAATCCCAATGATGCAGCTGGTCCAAGCAGGAAGAAAAAGAAGAAGAAGACTCACAAGTTTGCTGCTTCTTCAGTTCCTGTGGCTAGTGGTGACAGTTGTTCTGTCATTGGTGATGCTTTTGTGGAGGAGACCCTGGTGTGGCTGGACAGAGAGTATAAAGATACCCAAAGAGAGATAGTAGACAAGCAAGTAAGGTTGCAGGAGATAGACAGCCTCAGGAAGCATTTGAGGGATTTGCCTTCCTCACAAAAAGGGGGAGAATGATCAAATTTTCAAAATTTCTGAGTTTTGTTAATTTTCTGTTAGTATGAACAATTCTATTTTCTTTGTTTGTTTTCGGTTTCATCAAGGAGTGTGTTCCTTGCTACTTAGTATGGTCTGTAATTAAGTACTTTTCTATCTTGTTGCTTACTGCTTCTGCTTATGCTCATTGAACTTTGGATACAAAGTACTGATTCTATTTTGCAGGTGTTAACTGTTCTCTGATGTTAAGTTAACAGTGAGATGTTCAATGTTAGAACATCTGTCTGGTTTCGATGGTAAGCTAACATTGACAAAGACAGATGTTATGACAACGTTGAAAGTATCAATGTTAGAATAACATTGAGTTGGTCCCTTCTGATGTTCAGGGGAGAGTACTTATTTTCCATTGTGATCTGATAGTAAAGTTTGTCTGAATAATTTGATCTGATTAGAATAGGTTCTTAGGTTTTGTGATTAAGGCAAAAAGGGGGAGATTGAAAGTGCAGGTATTTTGTCAATGTTAGTTTAACATTGAGAAGTCAATGTTAGAGTAACATTGCTGGAGCAGAATCCGATTTACAATCTTGATTATATTCTTTATTATTTTTTTGCCTTATTCATTTAACTAACTGAGTTCCACAGTTGTAATTGTCTTTGATTATTATTCAGGAAACAAACTTGTCATAGGTTGGACGCTCAAGTTTCCAAGAAGGAAAGTTTCCTTAATTACGCAAACCACTCTACAAGGAAAGATGAGTTCGAGTGGAACTAGGAATGCTTTCCAAGATCAAGTCCTGATTTGAAGAAGGAGTCTTTCCTTAGTTAGATCGCTAACGAAGGAATTATGATTCAAGAAGGATTGCGAGAACAAGGAAGAAGAGTTCAAGAAGGAAACAAGAAGAATTACCAACCGTGTACAACACACCTTGAAGTCGAAGATCAAGAACCTATATATAGGTGTGAAGTACATCAAGACAAACACGAGACAAGAGCCAATCAATCCGAGAGATTAATTTACACTTGTTGAGTGTTGTCTTGCTTTAGCAAAGTTTGTGGTTGTTAGAATAGATCTAAGAGTGAGGAGCTTTTAGAGATAGTCGAAGCAATTCTTGTGTACTTTACTTAGTTCAATCAATTTAAGAGTGAGGAGCTTGAGAATTGAGAGAACGACCTTTGTTAAAACCTTTACGGGTTATTTTGCCTACGGCTCGGAAGTTAATATAATTCTATATTCACTTCTTAAACTTGGTGTTTGTTTATTCCGCTGTACTATTATTCTGGTCTGTTGTTAAAGTAACATCGTTGAAGTAACAACGTACAAATCTGTTGTTAACCCTCTAGTGTTAAAGTAACAACAACAACGTATCAACCCGATCCACAATTTCATCTTCAGTTTATTATAATTATGTAGAGTATGCGTCTAGCTAACTGCTTAACCTTTGCATCCTCGGGCCAGATTTAGAGGAGGGATTTGGCAACCATTATGTGCCTTTGAAAGTCAGGGTCTCATTTTGGTGCTTTACTGCGCCTTAAGAGTCGGGATACTGCACAAGTACTTGTTTTTGTATCATATAAGGTGGGGATACCGCGTAGGTACTAGTCGTTGTACCGTAAGAGGCGGTTTACCGCGTGGGTACTTGATGTTGTAATCTGATTCATCTTTGTTCATTTATGTTTGGATTAATACAAGCGTGTTATCTCATATTTGTGCACGGATTTCTGTAATTCGCGTGGTGTCTCAAAATAACTTCTTTATTTGTAATATATAAAGGAATACTCTGTAAGGAATCATGTATTTGATTTGTTGTAGGGTACCTCGTGGGTGCATGATTCATTGTTATTTAAGGCAGGGTACCGTGTAGGTACATGTTTTGTTGTCGCTTTTAGGCAAGGTACTGCCTAGGTGCAGATTTATTTGCATTTTAGGTTTGGTATTGCGTAGGTAAATATTCCTCTTGCCAATTTAGGCATGAAACTGTATAGGTAGACGTCGCTCTGCCATTTATGGCATGTTAATGTGTAGGTAGATGTGACTCTTGCCATTTCTAGCATGTATCCGTAAAGGTACATGTTACTCTTGTCATTTCAGGCATAATACCGTATAGGTAGCTGTTACTTTGCCATTTCTGGCATTTTACCGTATAGGTAGATGTTCCTTTGCCTTTTCTGGCATTTTACCATATTGGTAGAAGTGACACTGCCATTTCTAGAATATCTAGTTTGTGTAGTCGACATAGTCCGTTTCCTCGTTTGAATTCATAAATAAAAGATGGTTTTGGAGTCTATTTGAATATTTCTTGTCGTGTCATTAAGTTATCATCTTGTTAGATTCTCTCTTTTGATTGTTTGAGAGCTATATAACCTCTTCTTGGGGCTCACATCTCCTTTAGCTGCTCTCCAGCCTACATCGGTGTGTAGGGGAGTTAATACTTGGAGTGATGTGTTGATTCTATCATGGGTGCTCTTGTTCCTATCATCATGGATAAGAGAGTTATGACCCAGGAATTGTAGATGTCTTCCCCTTTCGGGTGCTCTCCTGCCTATCACGAGGAATAAGGGAGTTATGATCCTGTAAGATTTGTAGATTCTCTTGTCGCTCGTCGGCGGTCAATATCTCGTAGGATTTGTAGAGACTTTGTCACTCATCGGTGGTTGTTATCCCGTAGGATTTGTAGAGTCTTCGCCACTGATCGGTGGTTGTTATCCCGTAGGATTTGTAGAGTATTTGCTACTCATCGGTGGTCGTTATCCCATAGGTGCGCCACTCATTGGTGGTTGTTATCCCGTAGGATTTGTAGTATTTGTATGCCATTTTGTCTCCTGCCTATCTCAATGGATAGCGGAGTTATACCAGGGCATTTGTAGATTTGTTATGCCGGCTTTTCTCCTGCCTATCTCATCTCGATGGATACCAGAGTTATACCAGGGCATTTGTGTATTTCGTATATCGGCTTGTCTCCAGCCTATTTTGGTGGACAACAGAGTTATACCAGGGTATTTGTGGATTTCGTATGTCGGCTTGTCTCCTGCCTATCTCAGTGGATAGTGGAGTTATATCGGGGCATTTGTAGATTTCATATGCTGGCTTGTCTCCTGCCTATCTCGGTGGATAGCGGAGTTATACCAGGGAATTGTTTTTTTCTCAATGGATAGGGGATCTCTTCTTCTCCTTGTTTTGCTGATAGAGGATGTCGGTGTTCATGTCATGGAAACGGATAACAATATATATGAAAGGATATATCAATGTAAAATTTCAAGATAGATAACAGCCAAGAACCGATAGTCTCCGATTTGCTATCCTTTTGGATAGGAGATACTTTTATTGTTTTAAGGTATATTTATGTCTTATCCCATAGGACATGTCCGCTCCTGCAATAGATAAAGAATAATAATAGATAGCGGCCTACGTATCCCCCTGAGAGAATCAAGCCGCACGTAGTTCATTAGTGATAGGTTAAGTATACAACCAAGTATAATGGTATATCGAGTATCTCGTGAATATCGAATGTGACATTGAAGGTGATATCGGGGATGATATCGAAGGCCTTCTATGTCGGGGATGATGTCGAGTACAATGTCGAGTGTGATGTCGATGATATATATCGGTGATACATATTGGGTGCTATATCAAGGATGATGTCGGGGGTCTTTGATATAGAGTGAACAATATATCAGTATATCTAAAGCTTACCTCGAGTAGTGGAACCCGGGTATTTATAGACCTCGGGATGCGGGGATCATTGTACTATATCGAATGCTATATTCGATATACATATCGGGGGCCATCCCCAATATAGATGAACATGGGCTTTGCCCATGGCCAGCCCAATACAGGAATTACACATATCACAATAGAAAGAGACTTTCACACGAGTCATTGATATTTTGTCTATGAAATACACACATCCGAGATTAATGAAATCCATCTCTTAGATACATTTTACTTAATCTATTTTACAACCTTAGATATCTACCAATCAATCAATCAAATCTTGTCTTAGTTTTGTTCTAGTTAATTAATCTTCTCATCTGCAATCTTTAGTCAATAAATAGTTAATCTTACTTCTGCATTCTAGTTTAGATCTTTAGTTAATTTATATTTCCATGTCTTCATTCATAAACAAAAGCAAAGAAAAAATCACCCAATGTTCAACAATGTAATTGCTAAGGTACAAATATCTACTTTTAGGTGATTCGATATTTGGTCACTTATACTTATAAAAGATTCGAGACTTGGCCAGTTATACTTACTTACCATTTGATTGTTGCTTGACTCGTATACTTGCAATTTATATGCATTAATCCAATTAAGAACACAAAAGTAACATATGCACGCATCAGGCGATGCCCTGTAGGAGGAAATAGATGACGACCATGATGATGTGGAAGGGTGAGTAAGCCTCTAGGAGATAGCACCACGTTGTTTCAGTGATAGTTAGTGATAGGCGTTTATTAAGCGTGATTTAAGTATCGATTTGATTATACTTTGATTACTTATGATAGTATATTTACTTATTTTCGTATTGTTTTATATTTTCTTAGAATTTTATGTAGTCATGATGAAACTAAGCTAAAAATGACCAAAATGTATGCTTTTGGAATACAAAGGGTCAAAGCACTATTTTGAAGATTCAATGAAGAAAGACTTGAGCATAGGGAGATTGAATATCGGATATCAGAGGATCGCGTAGAAGAGGCAGAAACCAGCGCGATGTGAAGAGCGCTGGAAAAGCAGATCGCGCAACTGTTGTACAATAGCACATTGGGCATCCCCTTATCGCGCAGCTTTTTGGGAAGTGGACATGTACGACAGAAGCCCTAGGAGTAGGCCTAGAGTGAAAAAAAACTATAAATAAGAGGGTTCGCTCACCAGCTAAAGTGTGACACCAATGAGAAGGAGAGAGTAACATGAGTAACTAAAACCACTTACAATAAATAGCATACAATAACTTTCCGACAGAGAAACCCTAAGAGCCGTCGGAGAGAGAGAGAGCACCACAAAGTCTTAATTTAATAGAATCATTGTGTGAGAGAAGGAAGTTTAGAAGAAGAAAAGATCAACAAGAAGAGAAGAAGAAGAGTCAAGCAACGAAGTTTCACCGGATCTGAGAAGCTTTTCTTTACTCTTTTTATCTTGTTTATGTTGTTTACTTTTTTGATGATTTTGAACTCATGACCATGAGGAGCTAACCTACTCATTGTTTGGAGTAGGGGAGTAACTCGAATTAATGAATATATTTTAGTTATTTTATGAGGTGTGTACTTGGTGTTCTTGCATGTTTAGATAGAATAATAGTATGGTGTGTGACTAACCTTACTCTCGTTAGGATAAAACATAAGCACTTGTGTGAGGTCCCCCAGAGTGTAGAATGCTAAGGATTGTCATATATATATATATATATATATATATATATATATATATATATATATATATATATATATATATATTTTTGATTTGTGACTTTGGATTTGCGAAAGCAACTGGAGCGTAATACCAGATCACACTATATTTGTCTTAATTATGTAGGTTTTATTGACGCGAGGCTGATGAGTTAATTAGGTAGCAGATTTGAACTCTCTACTAAACCAACTGACAATTGGGCTAATTCTGTTAACACGGTAGGTTATTAGAGACTCATAGACGTGTGGTTGGGATAACTCCTGCCATATACCGCAAATGCATTATGCGTGCACCATCAAGCAACTACCAAGGATTAGAACTAAAATATAGGAAGAGAAGTGAAACCCGACCTTTAAACAATTTTTCTTGATATTGCTTACAACCAATCAATCAATTCAGTTATGTTCTAGTTTAGTTAATTTAGTTCAATTCAAAGCTTTCATAGTTTAATAGATTTAATTACTTTCTTAGATTTATTGTCTTTTATTATTATTTTGCATTCAAAACTCCAAAACTATAATTTACAGTTTTCTTGCATCTTGGATAGAATTTATTCTTGCATCCTAGTTATTAAGCGTCTTAGATAAAACATTCTTAGATTAAACACATTCATAGCATTTTTAAAATAAATAGCATTCAACCTGCAAACACAAGAGACAAAAGTGACAAGAAGTTAGTATTTTGCAATTAAGTGATTCATTCAACAATCCACCACTCCCTTGAGATTCTATACTTGGTTTGTAACTATACTTACCATTTTATTATTATTTGATTCGTCTACTTGCTACACAACGGGACTTAAGCGTGAAAATTATTTGTTAGCTTATATTCTATTTTGATCACACCAAACGCCCTCGTTAGTCAGAACTATCTCACAAGAGGAGGTGGAGAGCCTCTTACTTCGTCATCATATTGATGTCGGGGCCCTTGACATCAAAGTTCCAACCGTCGAGGAATGTGTTGATCCCCCCTTGTGGAGGAGTGTATTGATGCTCCTTCTGCTCACTCACTATATGAGCGTCTACAAATAGCAGATTTGCTAAGGCCTTCGTCATTTTCTTCCATTAATGGTACGTGCAAGAGTTGGACTATATTGGGGCTTGCCCGAGTGTCACGGTGCGGCTTTAATTAATCGATTAAAGGGGCACTGTGCGGCCGGTAGCTCTTACTCAAGCTACTTCCGCCTTCTCTTTCGTTGATCGTCGCAATTCCGTCCCTTACGAAAGTTTTAGAGGAACAACTAAAACTCAATTTAGTTCAGCATCGTGGCAACCATTTATCTAACAACAATAAATAGGAATTGCAGGTAGGTTACAAGAGCTTTTATTGCTTGAATAACAATTATCTATTACAATGCTTGCTTTCAACTTTCAACTCTCTTCCCCCTATATATGAAATACTAAAATAAATAATCCCTTTAGCAAGGGAATAAGAAAAACTGCTAACTGCTTGGGTGGGACCCGGGCGCCCATACTTCGACTAGAACTTTGCCTTAGTCTTATATAGGACTCGGATCCCACTCAATTACATGCCGACTACTATGCCTACGAAGGGACTTCCGAAGGGTCTTCGACGGGTCTTCAAAATGGTGTCATGGGCGCCGACGCAAGGCGTCGTCCGCCCTTGCGGTTGGGCGCCAGTGCGGGCGACGTCCGACAGGTAGGACGACGCCCACGCCCATGATATTCTCCCCCACCTAAGTTAGCGACGTCCCCGGCGCTAACGAAGCTTTGAACGAATCAATGAGCTTTTGCGAAGGCTTAAGGGTCTTCGCCCGTTCCCAGTTGTTTTCCTCACTGCTGCAACCTTCCCACTTCACCAAGTATTCTTCAACGTTGCCTTTCTTTGTTGGTACGACTCGATGATTTAGGAGTGCTTCCGACACTATTCGTTTGTAATTCTTCAATTTCATCTCGGGTCGGGTGGGTTGGTTACGTGCCTCGTCTTCCATGTCAGCCGAATAGGGTTTCAGTAGTCCGATATGAAGGACGTTGTGTGCTTTGCACCACGAAGGTAAGGTAACCTGGTAGGCCACTTTACCGACGCGCTTGGTGATTGATAAGGGTCCAATATATTTTTGCATCAATTGTGGGTCTTGGCCATGTGATGCCTTTGATAATCGCGGGTCCGGGACCTTTTCCATCACAAGATCTCCCACTTGGAATTCAACAAACCGTCTATGCTGATCCGCGTGCTTTTTCATGCACCGTTGGGCCCTTTCTAGGTATCCCCGGGCAATATCAATGCTACGCTCCCACTTGTTCGTGAACTCGCGAGCGGGAGAAGAATTTGTATTCGGATCTGAGCCTATGGTATGTGGGAGGAGGGGTTGCTGCCCATTTACAATTTCAAAAGGGCTTCGGTTGGTTGTCGAGCTCTTTTGGGCGTTAAAACACATTTGGGCGGCATCTAGTAGTTTCACCCAACTCGTTTGAGAGCCATGAACTAAGTGCCGGAGGTATTCCTCCAACATACAATTGAAACGTTTCGTCTGCCCATCGGACTGCGTGTGGAAACTCGAACTCATGCTCAGTTTTGAGCCAAGCAACCGGAATAACTCGGTCCAAAATACGCCAGTGAATCGGGAGTCCCTATCACTGACGATATCTTTCGGTAATCCCCAATATTTCACGATATGCTTAAAGAAGAGTTGAGTCGTCTCTTCTGTCGAAACATATTTTAGGGCCGGAATAAGCGTAGCATACTTCGAGAACCGATCAATCACCACAAAGATCATTCCTAAGTCGCCTGCCTTAGGTAAACCCAAAATAAAATCCATCGAAATACTCTCCCACGGTCGCGTTGGCACCATAAAAGGCTGCAACAGGCCGGCCTTTTTCTGACGGTCGGGTTTATCCTGTTGGCAGACCAAACAGGTGCGTACGTATGCTTCAACATCGTCCGCCATTTTGGGCCAATAATATGCCTGCTGGGCCAGCGCTAGCGTGCGTTGCTCCCCGGGGTGTCCTGCCCATATCGTATCATGACATTCCATCATTAACAGTTTCCTAAGGTCTCCGTCTTTAGGAACATAGAATCGATTACCCTTGGTCTTAAGTAGACCGTCATCCAACCAGAATTGCCGAGCTTTCCCTTGTTCAGCTAGCTCGGTTACTCGCTCCCGGTCTATACTCGAGGTTAGAATTGAACTCTGACAGGAACTCCTGTCATCTTGCATGTTTCCCTATCAAGTTCAGTTGCGTTAAGAAATGACTCACCGCCTTATTATCTGTTTTCACGACAAATGGCAACCTAGTAGATAGGGCCGCCAAGTTCGTAAGCAGTGGATGACTGCTAATAGCTCCTTCTCGTGAACAGAGTAACGTGTTTCCACGTCTTTTAGCTTCCTACTCTCGAAGGCTACCGGGTGCCCCTCTTGCACCAACACTCCCCCAAGTGCGAAATCAGACGCATCCGTCTGAACTTCGAAGGCTTTCTGTATATCGGGGAGGGCCAAGACTGGGTCCGAGGTAATCGCTGCCTTCAACTCTTCAAATGCGGCTTGGCACAAGGTCGTCCACTCAAAACCTGCCGACTTCTTCAACAAGTCAGTGAGCAGTTTAGCCGTAGCCGAATAACCGTCTACAAATTTTTGATAATAGTTGGCCAACCCGAGGAACGATCTTAGTTCGTGTGTATCTTTCGACGGTCGCCAATCATTTATCGCACATATCTTTTTGGGGTCCATTTGAATCCCTCCCCGCTCGATAATGTGGCCCAAAAAGTCAATCTTTGCTTGAGCGAATGAGCACTTTGATTTCACATATAGTTCATTCTCCCTCAAGCGCAAGAATACTCTCCTTAAGTGGACCACGTGTTGCTCCAACGTTTCACTATAAATCACAATGTCGTCTAGGTATACGACCACAAATTCATCAATGAACCCTTGTAGTACTTGGTTCATTAGGGTACTAAACGTTGCAGGGGTATTCGTGAGGCCAAAGGGCATAACAAGGAACTCGAAAGCTCCGTACCTCGTAACGACAGTTGTCTTTGATTCATCGCCCTCTTTGATCCTCACTTGCCAATATCCCGACCGCAAGTCCATCTTCGTAAAATATTTTTCCCGACTCAGTTGGTCAAAGCAATCCGCCACGAGCGGGATAGGGTACCAATTTTTGAAGGTCAGTTTATTTAGTGCTCGATAATCGCAACACATCCGAAGGGTCCCGTCGGCCTTCTTTTGGAATAGGACCGACGCCCCGTAAGGCGACTTTGCTGGTTGAATCAGACTGCCATCCAGCAAGTCCCTTAGTTGTTTTCGCAGTTCTTCAAGCTCCGGCTAGGACATGCCATAAGGTGCCCGAGCCAGCGGCTTGGTGCCCGAAACGAGCTCGATCTCATGATCTACGGTGCATCGAGGCAGCAATCTTTTAGGCAACTCATCCGACAGGACATCCTCATATTCATTCAAAATATCTTTCACTGGCTCCGGAATAGGGCTAGTTACTTCTTCAATTTCCTCCAGTTTAAGGGTACAAAGGAACGATGGTTCATCCCTCTTGCACCCGTTTTCAAATTGGAAGGCCGAAAGGCTCTTCCCAAAAGTTTGTTCGAAGACCACTAGGATAATACGCGGGGTACCTCCCAACATCATCAAGCAGTCGGCGTGGGGCATGGGGAACGACTTAGTATCTCTCATGAACTCTAATCCGATGATGAGCTTAAAGTCGTCCATTATGACAACTTGCAAGTCGTGTTTCCCTTCGTAAGGCCCCATCTTTAGGCTCACGTCCCCGCACATTCCGACTACCGGTTGGGTTGGTGAGTTAACCGCTTTTACCCTCCCAATAGCTCTTACCGTGACCAACCCGAGCCGTCCCACTTCCGTGCTCGCTAGATAGTTGTGGGTGGCCCCCGGGTCAATCATTACCCTTAGTGGTATGCCATTGATCTTGACATCCACAAACATCAATGTTCTCCTTTTGGGTTGTTTGGAGTTTCTTCCATTTTTAACCGCGGAATCCTTGCCTTCGACGTGCGATATGGACCCGCATCTCATTGTTAGGGCTCCGAGGTTATCGTCCTCTTCTTGGGACTCTTCGTCCACTTCCGACTTATGGTCGGGGTTACTTCCCGACTTAAAGGTGGATGACTCACCTTGCAACGTTGTTAATGCGCTCAACAACCGTTTTCCGGGGCAGTCTCGAATTAAGTGCGGACCATCACATAGGAAGCATCCCTTTCTCGGTTGTGATGTCCCCGTATTTTGCATTTTTGCTCGATAAGTACTCCCTTGAGAGTTCGCGGGTCGGTCTCCCCCACCCTTTCTGGCGATCCGTTGGAACGTTCTACCGCTTTGTCGCATGGGCCCGCTAGTTGTTCCACTGCGAACGTATTTCTTTTGTTCTCGTTCACGGTCGAACCAAGGAACATCCATGAGCCACTCGGCTGCGCTTTGGGCCGACGCAAAGTCGGTCACCCGTTGTCTTTGTAATTCAAGTTGAGCCCACGGTTTTAAACCTTCTAGAAAAGTGAATAATTTGTCCTTCTCCGACATGTCTCCTATATCCAACATATGTCCGACGAAAGTTTTCACATAGTCTCTTATGGAACCCGTATGCCTCAATTCTCGTAGTGCCTTGCGAGCATTATACTCTACGTTTTCGGGAAAGAATTGTTGCATGATGGCTTCTCTCAACCGTTCCCACGTATTCAATTGAACTCATCTCGCCAACACGTCATTATATTTCATTCTCCACCATAACTTAGCATCTTCGATCAAGTACATGGTGGTCGTGTTGACCTTTTCTTCTTCGTCTTCGACATGGGTGGCTACAAAGTACCGTTCCATATCGAAGAGCCAATTCTCAACTTCTCGGGCATCCCTCACGCCACCATAGTTCCGTAGTTCTGGAACTCGCGAGATTTGCCTAGGGACTGGTTCTGGCGCCCTCAGTGGCGCAGTACTCACCGCTCTTTGTAGTGTTCCCACTTGATGGGTCAGTCCCTCTACCGTTTGCCGCAAATCATTCAACCCACCAGCACCGCCAAGTGCTTCCGCCAAAATTTTGCACGCCTCCCTGCATTCTTGCATTTGGGAGTGGAGCTCAACTATTTCCATCGAGAAATTCTCCATCTTATCTAAGGCTGAGTCGCGAAATTCTTCCAACGATTCGAGTCTTGCTCGGTTCGTTGGTCCCGACTTCTTTGTCGTCTCAGGGGGTGGTCCGCTTGCTACCGACATATTAGACATCTACCTCAAACCCAATGGATCACGAGTCGAGGCTCTGATACCACCTGTCACGGGGCGGCTTTAATTAATCGATTAAAGGGGCACCGTGCGGCCGGTAGCTCTTACTCAAGCTACTTCTGCCTTCTCTTTCGTTGATCGTCGCAATTCCACCCCTTACGAACGTTTTAGAGGAACAACTAAAACTCAGTTAAATTCAACATCGTGGCAACCATTTATCTAACAACAGTAAATAGGAATTGTCGGGTAGGTTACAAGAGCTTTTATTGCTTGAATAGCAATTATCTATTACAATGCTTGCTTTCAACTTTCAACTCTCTTCTTCCTACATATGAAATACTAAAATAAATAATCCCTTTAGCAAGAGAGTAAGAAAAACTGCTAACTGCTTGGGTGGGACCCAGGTGCCCATACTTTGACTAGAACTTTGCCTTAGTCTTATATAGAACTCGGATCCCACCCAATTGCATGCCGACTACTATGCCCACGAAGGGACTTCCGAAGGGTCTTCGACGGGTCTTCAAAATGGTGTCATGGGTGCCGACGCAAGGCGCCATCCGCCCTTGTGGCTGGGCGCCAGTGCGGGCGACGTTCGACAGATAGGACGATGCCCACGCCCATGACACTGAGTCAGTTGAACGGGAACTCCTATAGGGTGCTGGCCAGTTTTTGGTTATGTTGTCAGCTACTTGGGCTTCCTTGTACTACCTAATCATTCCTTGTAGCCTTTCTCATGGCTATGAGTACGAATGCCACCCCTATCTACCACTTGTTCCTTTCCTATGGGAGCGTGGAAGAATCGCTTCTTTTTTGTGAAACCCAAGGGGGGATTCGACTGAAAGCTGAGGTGTACGAACCCAGTGAAAGGTGGCTGCAAAGGTACACTTTTTTCTCCTGTTCTTTTACCATTTTTTTTATTTATTTAGCTCGTTGCTTTATTATCGTTGCATGTGGTTATGGATGGTCTGGTGCGGGATAACGAGCGGTTGTTCGAGTATCTCACCAGATCTGATACAGAGTTAAAGAATGCTTTAGCTTGCATCGGCGAATTGGAATCACGCCCTTCTGTTCCAGACTCTTTTGTTACGGAGCAACTAAGGAAAGGGATCCAGGATGAACATGTCACGTCCGCGGGTCCTCGGGATAATCCGCTATAGTCTCATGAGGCATTGTTGCACAACTCAAAGGAGGGCAAACGTCTTGTAAAAGAGGAACAAGCAGTGGCAACAGAAGCGAAACAACTTACATCTTCAAAAGCAGATGGCTAGTTTGCAAGCCGAGCGTGATGAGCCGGTGTTTTCTTTTTAGGCGACTTCGAGTATGTGAAGGAAAAAGCTAGCAAACTTCTCATGTTATAAGAGGAGTGTCAAGATTTAGATCTTCGCTACTTATTCAGTTTTATGAAGGGGCTGCTCTCGAGGCGGTGGCCCAATCTTTGGAAGAGTACAAAGAGTCCGAGGAGCACCGTGAGTATTATGCCGAGGATTTGGTTGCTTACCTACGAGAAGGTTTTGATCGAAGCACTTATGGGTGAAAGCGGTAAGGTTTCCTTGTAGAAGGTTATAATACTGACTTTCTTGACATTCTACGCCCTATTCTTGATGATGAGGAGGAAATCTTGGAAGATGTGTCAGGTTCAAAAGACTTATCTCAAGGGGGTTAGCCGCGACACTTGTTTTTCTTTTTAATAATTGTATTGTACCCACCCTTTCTTTATGTAAATAAAGTGGATTCGGAAATAACATCTTCGTACTGTAACTTGCATCATTTTGTCGGTATCCATGCTCCTTGGTTAGGCTTAGTTTGTCAATACTCTATCGATTGGACTATTGGCTACAATGTCTTTCAATTGGTCTTTGCTCGCAAATGTAGGTTTAGTTGGTCTTTGTTTGCCAATGTGCGTTCTATTGTTCTTAGTTAGCCAGTGCATGTTCGATTGGTCTTTTGTGAATATGTTTCAATTGGACTTCATTTGCCAATGCACTTTCGTCTTTCACTACAACGTTGTTCGCCAATACGCTTTCCAATGGTCTTTTGCCAACATCTTCAGTTGGACTTTGTTTACCAATACGCTTTTGATTGGTCTTCTCGCTAATATTTTTAATTAGACTTACTAATACGTGCTCGATTAGTCTTCCCTTTGCCTGACGTTGTCTAAAAATTTCAAGAAATTAGCTTCACTCTTGACTAAAAGGCCAAGAATTTTAAAAGGGATGACCTTCTCGGGGCATTCTCTCGCAATTTTATTTGGAATAACACGTTCTTTGCCTGGCATCGCCTTTAGTGTCAGCCACTCGATTATCTTAGCTTTTGACTCAAGGTTAGGACTTACGAGCATTATGTCTTTCGATGCTTTCGAAGGGCTTCAGATAGTCTTTCATTCAATGAGTCGTACACTTAGAATTTTTGCACCTCCTTCGTAGGTTGGGAAGGGTTCTTATCAAGTCTCGACCCATGCATGGGGCTGTTTTTTCCTCTGTTGTTCTTCCTCCCCTTCTTTGAGGGGCAACATCTAGTTGGCCTTAGCTGGAAGAGTCTTTCTATCTTTGTTCTGAGGTGTTTTCATTCTTTAGTTTTGTGCCCCCAGTCCTCGTGATATTTGCAGTACCTCTCATTATTCCTTTGATCTTGTTTTTTCTTGGTTTTGAGAGGATGCGAGCACCGTAGTGTGCGTTGTTTTTCTTGAAATGGAAGGGATCAACTTATGCATATGTTGTTTTTCTTTGGGTGTCTCAAATTTCTCCAATTCCTCATCTAGGGGGGAATTTAATCTTGAGATGCGTTGTGGATATGATGCCCTCGAAAGGCTGGTTGTCTACATAAGAAGTTATACGACACAATTTGTGTTTCTACGACATGGAAGGTGATGTCTTTCGTCCTTTGTCGCGGTTATATCCTCATGTCATGGGGAGAGAGTTTGTTCCCCGTGTGATGGGGGATGCTCCATAAAATCCTCTGAGCGGGATCTACCTGGAGGTGATGTTGGTTATGTTTCATGAGTCTATAAGTATGTTGGTGACGCTGCTTCCTCAGACATGTGCGCAAACAACAATGGGATTCGTACGGGGGTATTTTAGCCACCCCCCCCCCCCTCTTGTGTCTTCTTGACCTAAGCTAATGATTTGGATTCGTGGCTCTACTTGGTTTGTTGTTGGTTTGCGGGGCACGTGATGCAAATTCCTGCTCTCACGGTCTCTTGAGACAGCGGTGATTCTGCACATGTCGATGATACAAATTGACATTGCTGATTTATTTATTCTGGGATGGATTCTCTGTGAATCGTGCTCAATGAATATTTCTATGGTGTTCCCACATACGACGCTAAAATTATAACATAGAATTCTTTTGGTTGGGTGATTCTTAAATTATCGTGAGAGATGTAGTTGAATTCCGTGATTCATTAAGAGAAAGTATTTCAGTATGAGTGTTTAAACGAAAGGGATTTGGAATACGAAGGCTCTTCAATATATAGGATACATAAATAACATATATTGATTTGCTAATGGAATACTAAGTGAATTATATGAATATAAGTTATTTACAAATGAGGAATTCCTTCTCTATTTGTAGGATTTGGGGTGCATTATGAGCGTAACAACTTGGTCGTCTTTAATGCTAAGTATGAGCGTCCTTTAATGTTGCCTCATGGGAATATTGGATCTGCTAACAGAGTTTCATGCGAGTCTCTGACGGTTTAAGGGTTGTTCTTATTAATAATGATTGACATTCTTTTATGGCACGCATGACTCCTGCAAGTGGGTAATTAAGACGTCTGACCATGTTCGTAAGGTCCCTCGTATAGGCAACGTTAGTTCTTACGACTCTTTTTTTATCCTGTGAAAGGTGGGTCCTTTATGCGCTGTTCACACGAGGGGCTTCCTCCGAGGCATCTTTTTTAGGTATTTTGATCTTTACCTCAGTCGATGTATTTATGCATTATCAATTTTAAAAAAAAAAACATATAAAGATCTCAAGGCAACGCGACTTGGTCGCGACGAAGTTCTAGCACAACGCAAAATGACTAGGCCGTGCTGATAAAATTTGAGAAAGTCTTTGTTAAAAATAAAAATGCTATTTATTGTTAGTTTTAGTAAATAACACGTAATTTTATTTTATCATTATATTCAATTAAATAAGACATTAACTAAGATCATTATAAGAAGATGCTAAACATTAGCATCATAAAACTATAAAAATATGAAAAATCTTTCATATTAAACAGATAATTGGTCTTAAACTTGATATTAAACAAACCAATATCTGAACTTTAAAGCTATGCACTTTATCATCCAAGTAAATTATCGCGAACGACAAATAGTAATACCATTGATACTTAATAAACTATTCTTATTGATGCATAATTATTTCTTGAATACATTTCATAATTAAATTTATGTAAATTCATTATTTAAGCACTTACCAAATTATAATTACGACATCAAACAAACATAATATGAATAAATTGTATAACTTTGTCAATAACAATTTTGTTAGTTATTAGCTTAAACAACATGATATTATAATATAAAGTTCACAAAAACATAAATATAGAAACATAATCAAAACATATGTTCCTGGAATAGTTATATTAAGTTAAATCATCTTATTTTATATGAAACTCACTATGATAACCCTATAAAATTTAAGTAAATGGTAAGTAAAAATGATAAATATTCCATCTAAATGCTATAGAAAAATCACAAAGATATTAATTCAAGACTAGCGATCATAACAAATTGATTCTGACCATTGTTATATCATTTAAAACTCATGTTTTATCAACTTTTTAATTGTGATGATTATTTTCAATTATAATTAAGAACATAAAGGTTATGTCCCAAATTATCGCAATTTCAGTTTTACCTTCGATCGAACATCCTAAGGAATTTAGTCTTGAGGTTCTCATTAGTAACATCATAAGAAAAATATGTATCCAAAATTTGGTGAAATACAAAATTTTTTGCTAAGTAAAATAATTTTTGAAACTCATAAAGTGCTTTCGGATTTCCAGACAACAATGTAAGGTTTATATATTTCAGCTTTTAATCACATTATTTGAGAAGGATGTCTTCATATAAGATTTTTATAAGACATTATGTAAAATATGTGGCCGAAAGAGAGGAGTAAACATATTAATTTACCATTTATTATAATTCTTGGAAGGTGCATGGCAGAATCGATTGTTTTAGCACTATAGTAGTTTTGAGGTGTTCTTGGTAGAAACAATGAAATAAAAATTTGTGATATTCTTTTTTCCTAAAACTAGACTAAAAAAAGAAACAGTTCGGTGTCAAAAAAACTTGGCTAATCAAAATGTAATGGTGTGTAAAAAATCAGCAAGTGAGGCTTTCTATTTATAGAAAGGCAGTAAATGATTAACCTGCCTTGCCATGGTTTTTTGGATAAATAATCTCATAATATGATCCTAACCATCCTAATGTTGACTCATGAATGACTTGACAATTAATCAATGATGTAACCTTTTTCACATTTATTTATAATTTAAATACAAATATGGGGGTGTTTGCAAGAGCTTATGAAAGCTACTTCTTCATAACTTTTACTTAAAGTTACTTAAAGCGGCGTTTGACTTAAAGCAGTGAGTGTTTGCAAATGTATTTTCAAAAGTTACTTAAAGCAGTTAAAATAGTTTTGTGGTGTTTGCAATAGTTAGCGAAATGCAGTTTTTGAATATTGATCAAGATGCAATAAAATTTATTTACCTATATTTAAAGTATCCATAATATTAATGTTTCACTCGCACATGCACAATTATGGTTATATTTAAAAATAAAATAATATAATTGAATTAATACGCTTATTACACTAAATTTCACAATTTATTTGATGTAAGCATTTATTTTTAGAAAGTATAACTTTATTTGAAATTTGTTAATATAAATATGTTGTTGTTAAGTAATTTTATTTTCTTTTATGAATTTCTTTGTATTCTTTTTCGTTATTACTTTTTCTTTAATTATTTTTTATTATTAATTAAAATACCACAATTTAAAATTATAGAGAATATCACGTAAATGAGGAAAGAGATAAATTATGAGATTTTTTTCCTCATTAATTAAGACTTAAATAAGATACTAAGAGAAATTTAAGGAATATATAAGTAGAAACACTTTATGGAAGCACCTCATGACATGCTTCTGGGCTTCTGCTTATTTTTGACTTTTTTTAAGAGAAGGAGAAGCAAAAGCATGAATTGCAAACACTAAATAAATGCTTTTCAGTGACTTAAAGCCCATAAGCTCCTTTTAAAAGCTCTTGCAAACACCCCCTATATGGGAGAGGATCCTTTATCCCACAATTTATCCCACTTTTTCTCTCATTTTCTATTAAAGGTTAACCTGAACATTTATCACATCTTAATTAATGATAAGAGAAAATTTCTCTCCACTCTCTCTCACTCACGTCCATCTCTCATCCCTCTCCTCTCTCACCCTACTTTTCTTTTTCTCTTCTCAATGCTATCATAAATTTTATTTTGATAATTTTCACACAAATCCATCAACATAATCTATATACAAAACTATTTTATAAAATATCATCATTTTTAACAGAATAATTCAGCCTTCCAAAATTTTAATCTTTAATTTATTTTTTTGTGTCTCATAGCTCAAGAGCTTTTAGAATTTCAAATCATATGTGTGAGAATGAATAATTAATTAAAAAGGTATTCATCGTGAAATAATATAATGTAAATGATCATTAAATACCTCTAAATATATCTCTTTTTCATGTATTAAGATATAAAATCCAATCATATGTACTATGAATACTTGATGAAAAAAATATTTTTTATTTTTATGTGAATTTTAACTAGTGATATGTTATTCTTTTACATCCCTCACGCTGTTTGGATTAATTTTTTTGTTATGAACAAAAAAAATCATCACAAACCTCCCTTATTTCTTTTCAAAACAAAAAAATGATTATTTTATGTATTGTAACCATTATTATGATCGTTATTAATAGTATTAGTATCACCAAAAATTATAATAATAAGAGAAGTGAAAAGAGTAAGACTTTTCTTGTTTCTTGTAGGCCTGTTTTATTTGTTGATCTTTAGTTCATTACGTCATTGTACAATTATCATATATTTTCTATGTATTTTATTAGTATTTATGTACATGTGGATGTATATATCTGTTCTTCATTAGACACTTCATATATAGTTAATTTATTTACACAGTAATTATAAAATTAACACTGATAATTGTAATTATTGTCTTAATCAATAATAGTAGGTGTGTTCATAATTTTATTGGTTATATCATGTGATTTCTATCATAAATTTGTTTTACTATGATTTTAATATAATATATATATATATATATATATATATATATATATATGTGTGTGTATACATAGAGAGAGAGAGAGAAAATCATGCATCCGAATATTATATATTTTAAAAAAGGCATAAAATCAACAACTTACCAAAAGTATAAATAACAAGAACCTTAATTAGGAGCGTAAAAGAGGTTTTTTTTTTTTTTTTTGCTATGTGATTAGAAGAATTTCTTTGTCTATAATTTGTTTTTGTGGTTTAGTTATTTAAGATTTTAACTAATTAAACTTTAGTAAGAGTTAAATTAGGGAAAAGAAAAACAAAGAGAGAGAAAGAGAGGAGAGAGGTGGGCGTGAAAGAAGTAGTGTGCAGGAGAGAGGAGAGAATAATATGCACTTAAAAGTAGACAAAATCAGTTAAAATTTAATAAATATTAAATTAACTATTAATAGAAGGTGAGACACAAAAGTGGGACAAATTTTGGGATAGATGATCCTCTCCCCAAATATATATGGATCTTTATGTGCAAATTTACTTACGTAAATAGGTTCTAGATAAATCAACTAATGTTTTAAAAAGCAGATTGAAGGTTCAAGCGCTAGTCTAA
This sequence comes from Linaria vulgaris, assembly GCA_948329865.1. Lineage (NCBI taxonomy): Eukaryota > Viridiplantae > Streptophyta > Magnoliopsida > Lamiales > Plantaginaceae > Linaria > Linaria vulgaris. Next base: position 51,062,226 of record OX415249.1, on the reverse strand, counting down.
CTGGTTAGTGGTTTGATCGATTAGATCGATTCAACCACTGGTCAAAGCGGTTAAATATTTGGGGTAAGTATATATCATCTAGGAGTAATATTAAAAATATAATGTTATGTTAATCATTTTTTTCAAGTTATTAATTATTATAAAGTTATCTAACAACTACTAAAAAAAATAAAAATTCTCAAACATGACTTTGAATTGGAAAGTCTTAAAAATCATAATGGCTACAACTTAATTACCGTGCAAAATTAAGAAGAATTTCTTGAAGTTTTTACTCATATGCACACTATTTCTATTTGCCTTATAATAGTTATAATTTATTGTATAAAATAATTCAGAAAGTAAAAGTAGAATCTGTCATCTTCTAAATTCTACCGACATTAAAGTCTAAACTAACAAAACAATACAAATTGCTTAACTTTAATGGCTGGTCAACACGGGGGGCGAATGACTGCTTGCTCACCAACATGTCCTCCTTTAGTATACTTATGCACATTTTGCCATGGTCTCCCACTAGACAACCAAATACACAACAAGCATAATTTCTACTTTTTCTGCCTTAACTTCTCCGTTCGTCGACACTCTGTTAAGTACATAATAAAGCTACATCTTTCCAACACTTCACCAAGTCTTAGCCTCCTCCCATGCTCCATCAATGACTTGTCGCATGTTAACTACCAATAAATCGATGTTAGCCTTCTAGATCAATTACACACATACTATGTTTATGTTCAAACTTTGTGGACATCCTCCATACATGTCGGAGAACCTCACCACAAATAATCAGTTAATACACACGATGGCAAATCCCTCTGCTCCGAGCACCTAATCATAATTCACTTAACGTCAGAGTCCACCATTTAATCTCTTACACGCTCGAGCTTATACCTCAAAACGATGCTTACATCTCATAGGACCTTTCCCTCAAATATTATCACATTCGCACCAGGGAAAGTCGTCATGCACATTACCTCAAGCCATAGTTTATGCACAATCTACATCTCTCCATACCCAATCGAACGTTTAGGCGCTTGAGACGCTCCAATGGTTGGCATAAACTCAAAGCCTTTGACAGTCGGTCAGACGATTTTGCAAAAGCACCATTAGAGTTTTTGACCGCAAGACAAAGGTTACCACGAAACCTAAGCCACAAACTAGCAAATTAAAGTTGATTAACATTGATCATCACTGAAAAGGGGGAAAGCGGTGAATCCAAAATAGATTGATACGGTAAACCCAAATCAAACACCAAAAATACCAAAAAAAAATCAAAGAACTACCAAAGGACATTAGAGAAGTGAAAGTGAAAAGGCAAGATCTTCAAAACTTCTTCAAAACAAAAGCAAAAACAGACCAAAGACGAAAACACAAGTGCCGTCTTCAAATCCTCTTTCTTAATTTTGAATATTTGTTTTGGACTAAGAGTAAAGTCAACCTCATATATGTTCAACATAACAAGAATAATTCGCCTATTTTTGGGTAGAAGGCAATACTGTCTTGTAGGATAATAAAACGAATAATTTGCCATTTTACATACATTTGAAATAATGTACGATTTTCACGCAACACGTGGGGGATAAAATGCTATTAGCTCAACATTAAATTAGACAAATTGATTATGTGCTACCACGATATATGTGGTTATAACCTTTCCTTTTTCCATTTGATCGCCCTTACACTAGACATCAACTTAATACTCTATAGGCCATTGATCAACATATATGAAACGGGTAATTAGACATACCAACTAAAAGAATGGAGAAGGAAATCCTCTGTGATCACCCTCTCACTTTGCCAACACAAAGATAAAGGGGACAAGACGTTCAGACCTGAACTTAAGCAGGAAGGGTGTTTTTAAAGGGCCTAACCCAAGCTCCCTTGACATGCTTTGCTTGTTGACGCCTCCACGTCCCGAAGAATTTGACTCAGAAGTTGTAGCCAGTCACAGTAACAGTTGATTCTTTGTTTGCTTTGCAGTACAACCACAATTTTTTACATCATTTAGCCACCAAATATTTCAAATGAGCAGGACTCACGTGGCAATACATGCACCCCGGGGGTGATGCAGATTGGAGAATGGCATCTTCAAAACACTGGTGCATCATCATTCATATCAAAAATTTCAACCCCGCACTAAAATTGCTAAAAGACTTCTTCCCATGAGAGGCAAACCACCAGTGTTCATGTTAATCACCGCACTAAACTCAATCAACACTGTAATGCAGCAAACAGATTCCAACTGAAAATAAAATGATACGCTTTTACGTAAAATAAAGTCCTAGAAAGGACCTGTCACCATGTCAAGGGCCAACAAAACACGCCCAGATCAAACTCGAAGCCAGTCAAGATCTGCCGCAACAGGGTCTTTGACTATGAAAAAACCATTAACCCCAAGCAGGGATGGAGTAGAATACAGGCAACGACAAAAATCACAAAATTGCAGGGAAAAGACAAATTCTGCCAAGAAAATTAATTGAATAAATTAAGAGTCTATCTTAATTATCAATTATTTTGTACACAGAAGAATGGAGATAGACTCTGAAGCCCTGAACGCTTTCGAGCCACTCTTCTAGTAGGCTTTTTGTTTCTCCATAATAATCTCTCACTACCACTATAATTACTGAGGGCGTCTTTTATGTCAACAGCCACAAGAATCTTCTGAGAGACAGATTTTGGTTTCTGGGAGTTCCTTCTCAATTCAGAGCGCCTTAAAGGTGTTTGAGGTTCTTCAAATGTACAACGAGTTGATCTGGTCAAGGAATATATAGACTGTAAGCAGAATAGAAAACAAAGATAATCACAGATACTAATGCATAATTTGCAATTGGTTGCTGCCAGGAAACCCATTATTCGTGCCAAGTTATATGGAACAATAATCATGTATGAGGTTTTTGCGGTTAACTCTTGGTGATCAACGTTTTTCAAGGATAATGCCAACTGAAACTGCTATTCAGTAATTAGATATATTTTGCTAATAAATAATGTGTTTTCCATGTAAACTTCGTGTCTGACATAATTAGTCTTGATCCAAGGTTTAACAAATAAGCTGTCTCAGAAAAATATGCACTCATCAAGTGAACTGTTTTGGAAACAGAAAAAATAAAAAATAAAAACATAATGGAACTTTTTACTTGAGTTTGAGACTAGAAAACGACTTCGTAGACAGGGTAGCGACAATGTTGCATTCATCATACCTCAGTGGCTTAAAACACTTTCAATAAACAATTCACAGACAACAATACCAACACTTGCACGGACATGTATCACACATGATTGAATAAAATCGAAAACTTGCCTATCCTGAGCTGTTTTAGTCGAAGCACACGGATCTTGCTTGGGATGAAGATTGCACGCAGGACAGATATAAGTATTTGGCGCTGAAGATATTTTTACGCAATCAAAATGATACCATTCATCGCACTGATCACAAGCAATCATTGCTCTCTGGTCATAGGGTCTTCGGCAAATGCAGTAAAGCATACTGCGGTCCCTCAATAACTGCACTCGCGCAAAGCATCAGCATAAAAACAAATTAGGAAAAAACTAGGTGTGAAGATATTGCTATTATTTACCTTAAGCTCCTTGTGACAGGATACTTGTAAGCTTTCACCCTCCAATATGAGTTCAAAAACACTATCCAGTCCAAGTGCTCCACCATCCACTGACACCTGCTTGTATTCAAAAAGACAAAAGCAAGAAAAAGAAAAGGAAAGGTAAAATAATTGATAGAGAGGATAAGCATCTCCAAAATTATATTAAGAACAACTGGAAATATAATGGACCTTTATAGCTCTATCTGCCCATTGCATCCCTATCTCCCTGAATTCTGTCAGTTTCTGCCTGAAATAATCTTCAGGTGATATGCCTATTGCCAATCCCTGAACAATTACAAGGTATAACAATGTTACGGTTATACGTGAAGACATTTTACATACTGCAAATGCTATAAACTTCAAGGTGTGGATGTAAATATATCAGATATATCAGAAGCATAAGATTCATAAGGTGTAAACTATCACCCAAGTTTTCATTACCCAGGACATTTTTTGATCTCTTGTTTTCTGAAATGGCATATACTATAATAAATAAAGGCTTCATCCTTACAGAAAAGTTTTAGAAGTAGGGCTTTCAAAGAGATGCATAACCTATGAGGAACCAACAACAATCACCATTCCTTGATAGTAGAACTAACTTACAAATATAAAGTATTGACATTTTTTTTAATTCTTTATCTTAAGCACCACTTCAAACAGTTCAATTTGTTTCCTCCATTAAAACTTAGCTGGAGCAACTAACTGAACCAAAAATTATTCATCTTTGGACAATAACAGCAGCCTATGTTTTTGGTACAAAGACTGTTTGGACATTCTAATTGACTTAAGAACTGAGTACTTCAACTTCATGTCGTTGGTTCACTCTATTAGCAGAATAATTTCCTCCAGATGAACTGACACGCAGATGATTAATAAATAATTAATTACAAAAATAGACCGAAGAAGAACGAAAAGCAGATAAAGTACTCGTACTTCTTTTAGATGACGATGAATCTGTTGAATCAAAGGTTTCTCTGGGCTTTCCAATAATATCTCCGCTCTGATTTTCCATGAATTCCTAGCTAATACCAGCTCAAACTTTTTGTTTGTTGGACCATCAAATATGCCTGCAATATCCATTGCCTGCGACAAATGAGAACTGCTACCATCAAACATTTGAATATTTACTTCGACTTAATGTTGAAACATGAAGAAACACATATCAGGTTAACTAGAGTTAAACAACATCGAAGTGAATGTCCGATGATCAAATGAATCAGTGATGTCAAAAGGGAGAATGCACAAGAAGCATGAGCTTTTTATAATAAATTGCAAAACATATGCTTTTATTCTATGTGAATGATGCATAACAAGAGGCCTGTTGACTAGGACACTAATACCTTCAAAGCGATGCACATTTTCTCAGTGACGACTTCAAGATTTTTTCTACCATAAGCTAAAGCAAAATCCAAAAGTTCATTCAAGCAAGCATTACACGTATGCGCTTTCTCAACAATTTGGTGCAGTATCCTTCTTTCATCAATCCTGTCCAAAAATTACATTGATCAAGTTCATCCATTAAGATAATGCAATGGTAGTATTTCATCAATTTTAAAAGATTACATCAACAATCATCAGGCACGTTATGACAAGATTATATACAGATGACGAGCAGTGAGATATAACTAGATTACAGCTGAAAGACAATAAAGAAATACGGTTCGAGAATCAATACACAAAATTCTCAAATGATCACATTCACTACCACTATAGCCAAACAGAAGTGGCACTCAGAAGGTGTAAACCTTCAAAAGGAAAATAGTATTAGATCACTTTTATACCACGTTCTGCACTCAATCCCCAGACTGCCAATCGAACAATTCAACTAGAACAAAGAAACCTCTTTTTACCTCTCTCAAATCAAAAGCTGTTTATTTATTATAATCTCACTTGTCCAACTGGTTAATTAATGTAACAAATACTGTACAAAGAACATCAGACTGAGGCATGATAAATTAGTTTTCATGATCCTCCGTTGTAGCCAAAACTGCAGCTAATAAAAGCAAATTCCTACATAGTGGGTATTACATATTATTTCGCCAGCAACCAATAAAGATTCTTCTTTTTCTCTTCGTAGAAACGTATAACCGGAACTAATACCGTGCAAGCCAACAAACTCATCAGCTACAATTGGCACATGACATGTAAATGAATACAACATATCAACAAGGTGCTTAATATCCATTGCCTGTTTTCTTACTTCCTAATCAATTCAGTAGCAGGGACTACAAAAATCCTTCCTAAACCATCCTCAGTACCCATGTATAAACAAATAAATCAAACACTTGAGAAACTTCAACATCCCGATGCAGCATTAAAATATTCTGATAAAATATCACATGTCAAACAGTCAACCACTCCACGGACATCTCGTGTATATATAAATAAGCAAATCCACTAAATGGTGTCTCGATGCTTGAAGCAATTTCATGATGCAAGATGGTATCTTTGCTAGAAAAGATCTGATAAATTCCTAATTGAGTACATTCGAGTGAAGAGGTGAAAGTTCCTCACAAAGGAAGCTATAGAGACTAACTTCGAATATTTGTTCACATTTGAATTAGTAAATCCACAGAATAATCATAAAACAACCGGTAATTCTAGTATGTTTCACATATGTCACCGCCATGTCAAAGATCTAATTACTACTCTCATCCCTGTGTTTTCATATGATCACATAATGTTACTGGAAATATTGCCTCTTCTTATGGATATGTAAAAGATCCCACTGGAGTCAACTTCCGTCTGAACAACAAACAGTAAGGTATACCAAGATGTAAGAGTAAAAGGCTTGACGTTAAGCAGTGGAAACAAAGTGCAAGAGTGCATCATCGCAAATATCAAGTTCAAAATGACTACAAGTAAGTAACGTAAGGCAACACAACACTGGAAGCTTACCACAGACAAAGATCATTGGCATCTAAAAGAAGAAAATCAAGCTTGTCCAATTCCAGATGCTTCTGCCCAGCTCCCTACGTATGGAAACAGAAGATCAGACAAGAGTAAACAACTTTCAGTGCATTCATGTTAAACAGAAGAAATTGTCTAATCACAAACCATAGAACCAAATCCACCACGACAAAGTTTCTGGCTGTTCAATAAATCGCAGTATTGGCACACAAATCCTATTGCATCTTCAGACAGCGGTTTCGCACATTGCAAATGAAAGCTGTGTCATGAAATGTAAATTAGATAGATAGTATATTATATTTACAAATATATAGAAACACAAAAAGTCATAATGGAGTTTCACATATAGGAGATCAGCCTCCGTAGCCAAAGGCTGTAGAGAATGGTTGGGTTAAGATAATTCGCCATTTGAGGTGGCTGCAGTAGGTTATGAGGAACAGAAAAAGACCCTGACTGGGTATTTCTTTGGCGAAGCATTTTCCAGTCATGAACTCAATTGCTTGTAGAATTTCGGGCAAGTGATGCCGAGGTAACGTCTTCTCTCTAAACTAAACATGGGATGACCATGTAGTAGAACGATGTAATTGGTACTTTTCCAGCCATTTGATGTTTCGGCATCAGACTATTCCACCAAAATAAGTAACAGAAATGCGGAGCAAATTATGGTGTCTGATTTTGAGAAAAAGATGCCACCTTTTTGGGTGCAATCCGCTTTCTGCGCAACACACAAGAATGTACATCCATGTGCGTAGGTGATATTAACAAAATTCTTTTGGGGTCAAAACAGCACATTCTCGTTTTAGGCAACAATTTTTTTTTTCTTAGGGGGTAATGATTTTTAAGGGTTTATCTTTATTATGATTTTTGGTCTGGGACAGCTAACCAGTTATAAGAATTATTCTTCTCGGTTTTCTGTGTGAATGAACGAGCTTCGATCTGAAAACTGGTTAATTCTTATTGCATGCTGCATCAATGTGATATTAGTTCTCAAACAATTCGGCAACATACAATCCAGGATGTCAACAATGCCCAAAGAAAGAGGTACTTCAAAGAAACGGAACAATTCCCAGCAGGCAACAAATTAACGTAACAAATGGCTTTCCTCCAACATCTACCTCCACAATGTGAACCTGGTTCAGTTGATGAATATCTAGTTCATGGAAGAAGAAAAAAAATAAAGACAAACATTTTGGCATTCTTAGGGACCAACCTCGTAGATGGGTGTAGAAAATGTGTTAATACAGAAAGTGGCATTTTTGAATATTAGTAGGTAAAGTATGTTAGGTATGTGAAGCTAGATTGTTAGATAGAACGTGGTAGGTTAAGTAAAGTAGATGGACTTGTGCTGATAAATATTGGGATTGGTTATATACTGTGGAAGATATTCTTGTATTCAAGGAAGTTCCTGATTCTCGTTGTGAGAATCGTTGAGTTCCACTAATCACTGCACACACCTCATGGCAGGATTCAAGCATGGTGGCAACAGGCAAAGGCTTCTAGGGTTTGCACTGGAAAGTCAAAACACTGGTTGTTCGGTGAAAACGGCACTTTGAGCGATAGAGTCAAAACGGCACTTTCTCGTTTCAGGCAAGAATAATACTTTAACTATTTTAGGGTCTTTCTCAATAATTTTCAATCAAGATTTTATTATGTATTATTGTCTGGGAGGGATGGCTAACCAGATCTCACATCATTGAATTTGAGACAGTTCACATCAATTTCTGGATATTCCAATCCTAACTGAATTAATAAGCTATGATTACGGGACTAAGAAAACTTACCTGTCCTCGCAAATAAAAGAAATCACGAGTGAGTTTTACATCACTTTTCTAATTCTAAGTGAATCAATAAGCTTTGATTAGGATCCTACACAATCTACCTGTTCTTGCAAATAGAACAAACCAAGAGCTCTTGACTCTTGATGGCAGTGGAGCAGCACATGATCCTTACTTCCCCATTTTTGTAATTCATGTACATATCCAATGATCTCGCAAAACTGCTGTCTATCTGCACAATGTTTAGAATTTTATTTTATCTTTTGTTCTTCGGATTCTTAGCAAAGGTATGCAGCAACTAAATCAGTTTGTAGACAAATATAAATGGATGAGGTACACAAACCTCCATAAGAGCATCAAGAAGTGTGTTCTCTCGTGTAGACGCAGGCTTAATTATCTCTTCACACCGCTGTTTCCATTGGTGAGCCTTTTCAAATTCAAATAGAACCTTCTCGAGTTCCACGCAAGCAAAGGCTGTCACACCATTCTCCTGGATTTACATTATAATTCAGTTCTCATGAAAATGGAAAAGACGTTACAAATCAAGTGGCAAATGATTTTGACTACTTTGTCGAGAGCATGCACATTTGCCATAAAGTTTTCAGGGTATGCAGAGAAGATATGAAGCAAGGAAACCATCAGTTCCCCAAGAAATTAATATACAATATCATAACTTTGTTCTAGCGAATTCAACACTAATGTCAATTTCAATCAAATTCCTCAATGAGGTAGTCAAGAAACAAGTTCAGTTTTCACTGGAGCATTAGCCCCCTTAATCATTGCAACAGATAATGTAAAAGACCTACTTCTGTTGTTGAGTGCATATAAATTGAACTATTACACTTGTACAAAGGATATGAAGAAAAAACTCTTCCATTACATCACAGATGTATGTGTGAAGAAAATCACATACCTAAGATTCATATAAAACAGCAAAACATTTTTTCTCCTACTAAATCTAACATTTTCCCTAAAGCTAAAATTAATACGCTCTAAGCTTGTTACAGAAAACACATGGCGGGAAAAGAAATACATTTACTATATGATTAGTTAAAATGATTGACAATACAAAACAAAACGCGAGCTACGTAGAGATATGCAGCCCAAGTCAACATTTCTAAATTTTAAGACCTCTTAGGTGAATCCCGAGGTAGTGAATCCCGAGGCAGTAGCCTGACAAGTAAAGACACGTTATGGTGGAATGAAGAAGTAAAGGCAGCAATCAAGGCCAAACGGGATTGCTATAGGGATTTGAAGAAGAATTGTGATGGGACAAGCTTTGAAAAGTATAAGTTAGCCAGGAAAGAAGTAAAGAAAGTTGTTCGACTAGCGCGAGAGGTTGTGTACAAGGAAATTTATGAGAAGAGGGATAGCAAGGAGGCCGAGAAGGATATATACAAAATTGCCCGCATTAGAGAGAGGAAGACTAGAGACCTAGGTGCAGTGAAATGCATCAAAGATGAAGGTCAGTCTGTCTTAGTGCGTGAGGATCAGGTCAAAGCACGGTGGAGGGAGTACTTCGAGGGTCTGTTCAATGGAGGCCCCACCCAAGCAGTGGGTGACATCTCGCAGTACCCTCAGAATCTGAACCGTAATTTTATGCGCCGTATTAGAAGGTCGGAAGTCAAAGATGCTTTGAAGAGGATGAAGACTCGAAAAGCTATTGGCCCAGATGGTATCCCTATCGAGGCTTGGAGAAGCATGGGAGAGATAGGGGTGACCTGGTTGACGGACCTCTTTAACAAAATATGGCGAACAAATAAAATACCAGAAGAGTGGAGGAAGAGTACGCTAATACCTCTATATAAGAACAAGGGCGATGTCCAAAACTGTTCTAACTATCGTGGGATAAAGCTTATATCTCATACCATGAAGTTATGGGAGAGGGTGATCTAACACCGATTAAGACAAATTGTTCCCATATCTGAGAACCAATTTGGATTTATGCCGGGAAGGTCGACCATAGAGGCCATCCATTTGATTCGTCAGCTCATTGAACGCTTTCGAGAAAAGAGTAGAGATTTACATATGGTCTTTATCGACTTAGAAAAGGCATATGACAAAGTACCTCGAGAGGTATTATGGTGGACCTTGGTGAAGAAGGGGGGTACCCATTAAATATATCAACATCATAAAAGATATGTATGAGAATGTGGTGACAAGTGTCCGAACTTGTGGCGGTTTAACAGACGCCTTTCCAATTACAATGGGCTTACATCAGGGGTCAGCTTTGAGCCCATTTTTGTTTGCCATTGTAATTGATGAAATCACCAGAACCATCCAAGACCGAGTCCCATGGTGTATGTTGTTTGCAGACGATATTGTCCTCATCGATGAGACGAGGATGAGAGTTAATGCTAAATTAGAACGATGGAGACAAACATTAGAAGCACGAGGATTTCGACTAAGTCAAACAAAAACCGAGTACCTCGAATGCAAGTTTAGCAAACAACGAAGAAACAACGATGGCACGGTTCAGTTGGATGGCCAAGAGATACCGAGAAGTGCGCACTTTCGGTATTTAGGCTCCATACTGCAGATGGATGGAGAGTTAGACGGAGATGTCAACCACCGCATCCAAGCTAGATGGGCAAAGTGGAAGAGTGCAACAGGGATCCTGTGCGATCGTAACTTTCCTCTAAAGCTTAAAGGAAAGTTCTATCGTACGGCTATTAGACCTGCTTTGCTTTATGGCTCCGAGTGTTGGGCTATTAAGCAAAGTCATGCACAAAAAATGAACGTTACAGAGATGCGCATGCTTCGGTGGATGTGCGGTAACACAAGGAGAGATAAGGTGCGCAATGAAGATATCCGGCATAAATTGGGTGTGGCAGCCATCGACGAGAAAATGCGAGAAAATCGCTTAAGATGGTTTGGTCATGTTAAACGCAGACCCATAGACGCACCGGTACAACGAGTTGAAGATCTCGACTTAGGATAGACGACTAGAGGTCGTGGGAGACCGAAAAAGACGTGGATGGAGGTCATACGGAACGACATGAAGCTAAAAGATCTAAATGAAGACATGCTCGCAAACCAAAACCTATGGAGACAGAAGATTCATGTTCACGACTCGACGTGATTCATTCATGGTTTATATAGCCTACCCCAATTTAATTGGGATTACAGGCTTGGTTGTTGTTGTTGTTGTAATCCTAGTCAAAGCACCTCAAGATGACAACTAATGGCCACAGCGAAATAACAAACTCAGATCATGATCCACCAACAAAAGACAACATATCTAAAATGGCCATATTTGTGATTATACACATCTCAGAACTTGTCGGCAAAAATGTAACTCCAATTACGTAATTTACCATGGACGATGAGAATTTCTCATAAAACTGATAATGTACATGTCAAAACAACAAAACCAAGAAATTCCAAACAAACACCCAAAAACCTCGATACAAACCCAAAATAAAAAGTAATAAAAAAAACAAATTCAAAATAAAATAAATACCTCAATAGAACCAAAAAACACATAAGATGTTCAACCCCGAGTCAACTCACTAGATTAACTCTTGAACTTGAACAAAAGAATCGACTCGATACAATGGTCAACACAAAAACACAAAGCATTTCAAATGCCAAATTCAAATCAAAACACCAAAAACGAAAGCCTAAAGGCCCAGAAATTCATCAACACTGAATAGCAAATGAAAGATGTCCAAAACCAAACACCTAAAACCGAAATACTTAAAACTCAAACCCTAAGAGATATAATTGTCAAACATTAGAAAATGAAACCAACCAAAGACCGGATTCTGAAAACATAACCCCAAATGCAAATCTTGTTCCGTGCTAATCGAGTCAACCGAGTCGCCTCAGCGTTTCAACTTAGTGACTCCGGTTTGAATGGAAGCAAACATAAGCAGTCAGCGGGACAGGTACGTGATCTACAAAGGTGAACTTAACTGAATGTGGTGCAAACAAGGGTTTCGCGTCGACGTGGTGGAGTGATCGATCTAAACATAAAAGAGGAAACTGAACGACGAGACTGCTAGGATTCGAAAGTACATAACAGCGACAAAAATGTACAATTGCTTTCAATCTGGATGCACAGAACAAACATGACAAAACGGAATAAAAACTAGCATTTTTGGCCACAAAGCGGGCTGGAGGAGGCAAGGGCGCCATGGCTACGGTCAGGTCTCAAGAACTATGTCTTCTGTAAAATAAACTTTAAACTAAAGCTTAACACCATGTACAAAATAGGCAAAGAAAAGAGTGCTCTTCTGTTACATTGCAATTTTTATATACCTACCATGACACCTAACCCTCCTCACCTAGACATACATACCTAACACTCTTCAAATTACTAACTCTAACATTACTCCCAACAAAGTGAACAGGAAACCGACCATGTTCAACCCAGAGAGCTAGTTTTAATGCTCAAGTAACAAAAGTTTTCATCAGAATAGCGGATATTTTTTTCCAAAGCACTTATGTATTACTTCACAAATCACAACTAATATACCACGCGTAAACATCTATTAAATCAATAGGAGTGTAATAGCTTTAGTATATTCAGCAATTAATAGTAGGCTTGGTTTCACTATAATTATAAAAGTAAATATCACAAAACATTAAAAGTCAACTGTGAAGAGAGATCCCAAAGAAAAAAGATATGGGCGGAAAAAATAGATGCATGTATAATTGGGTCAATAAAAGAGCAGTAAACCCACAACAGTCAATAAAAGAAGAAGTTATAAGACAAAATGTTGTACCAGCAAGTTTGATAGTCAGAGAACATTTGGATCTGCTATTGTAGAAAGGAAACAAAGAACAACTACATACGCAAGGGTAACTCACACATCAACATTTCTTTCATCTTGTGCTTAGTCATCCTACCTCATTTTTTTCTTTAACCTACTATCATCTTACCTTGTGTTCAATCATAACTTCGTAAGAGTTTACATCTGACATATAGCTAAGAATGAGAAACACAGAAGTAGATCTCACTGTAGGGCCAAGGTACCTTAAACCAGTCATACACCCGCCCATTAAGGGAAGAACAAACCAAAACCAAACTACTATCCAATCTAGTCAACAGAACCCAATATCAAGCAATTTGTAGCTTTTCATTAATGCATCCAGCAATTCCATGGTTTTGCCCTTATGCCATTATCACTTCCTCCTGTATTCCAACACTAAAATTAGTCGAGAGTTCTTGTCCACTTCTGCATACATGTAGACTACAGTCAATTAGTGAAATCATTATCACTCCATGTTACGAGAAAGGAGGAGCTTTCAGCCATATTATGTATCACTTCCCAAGGCGGAGTGTTTCTTGCTACCAGCAGATCTCCCCTTATTTTGGGAAAGGTTGCGGTTTGGGTTAAAGATTTTTTGTTGCTTTTCCCAGAGTACCTGCATCCAGAGGCTGAACTTGCACGCCGTTCTTGCAGCAAGATCACACTTGCCTTTTTCTTACTTCAGATGGATAGTGACAGAAGCCAAGTCAGCCATACTTTACATTGTCACGGTCATACCCCATTGACTCAATCCGAGCTTGGAGCCAAGGCAACTAAGGAGCACGTAAAACTAGGGTGCTAGTTTTTGACTATGATATCTCACTAAATAATCCTAACTAAACAAAAATTAACCTTCATTGTCGGCCAGAATAAATAAAGATTATGGGAAAATGTATAGTCCAACGAACATCGAACAGGAAATGAAGCAAATGTCTAAAAGGTATGGAGTAATGATGCAAAGACCCCCTCAAGATGAGGGATACACAATAGAGAAATTCAACAAAGTAGCCTGAATAATTCTACACAAAATGGCCAGAATATGAACGTCAAGGTCTGTATTAAGAACTTTTCATAACCTGCTAAACACATAACCAAATAGTCACTCAAGTCTTACCTTGAGCTGCAGCAATGCATCCCATGTTCGATCTTCAGAGCCAAGACTAAAAAATCGACACACTTGCTCTAGCCACAACCTATAAAGAGGAAATTAACATATGATTTCCCAACAAAATGATGATAAAAAAGACAAAAAACCATATTTAATAGTAAACTGCAACCACAAATAACAATTCCAAAAGTTCGTTTGGGGGGAGGGGGGGGGGGGAAGAGGTGGACTGGATTGAGATTCCAATCCATTTCAGCTTAAACGGCCGAAGTCTTGGTTTTAGACCTTATGGGAACAAGTCTTTAATCATTTCAAAATGCTGAGTTTCCACCAAAACCGACTGCTCTCCCTCAGGAACCACCTAAACCACATATCAAGTTAACCATGAGTGGGCTTTTATCAAGTTAACCATGAGTGGTTAAGGAATGTTTTTGTATATTAGTACGGCCTTTTTAATTGCATATGCTTTAATTATTTAGAAAGCAAACAGAACATAATTAATGAGGGAGTACGTATGATAGGTGATTCATAAAGATAGACACGAAAATCTCTTGAATTCTCTCATAATTATGTATGATTTTTCACTATCAATGGTACACAAGTTGTTCTTACTCAATCTTACATGGTATCAGAGCCATTTGTTAAAGAGAAATCATGTGGCCTGAACCCTAGGGCCATCACTGTGTCATCGTCGGCCCGCCACCATGGCCACTAAAGCTTAAGTTATTTTTTTTTCTTTTTTACTTTAGTTCTCTCTCTCTCTCTCGCATGTTAAGAGAATAGGTTTCCCCCAGACTTCGACCCTAAAACTGTTGCTTTGCGTGACCAGCACAACCGAACATTTCCAATACCATGAAACACACACGCACAACCCACTGTGCACCATCTAGGACCTCTTTTCTCCCAATTCTGTATTGCTCACCTGCGCCTAGCAGTCTCACGCCACTTCTGCCGCCTCTTGCCACCGCTCGACGACTCTACGAATGTTTCAATCAACCATCTGATTCCATCTCTTTGCCAATTTGGTGTGTGTGGTACATATTCGAGACTTATGCCTGATTTTGCATTTTAAGTCCTTCAATTTTTTGGCTAATTAATGTTTGGGCCTTCAGTTCCTGGAAATTGCAATTTCAGCCCTTCCTAGATCTTGGCAATCGCAATTCTCTTCTAAAGAGAGACCCATGAATCTCTTGAATTCTCTTCTATTTATGTAAGCTTCTGTACTATCAATGACACTCAATCTCACAGTATCAAAGCTTGTGGTTTGACTTTTTCAGGAAGTGGAAGGTAGACAATCATCCACCACAAACTGGAAATGGATGTCTTGGCTTTGCATGCGATGACCACAAAGTGAAGCAGAAGTGTTAGTGAAGGAGATGAGGGAACAAGAAAGATGAGAAAAGGTGCAAATGAACGCCAAATGCTGCCGGCAGATGTTAGTGTAGGTGGCGGTGGGGGTGTGAAAAAAAGGAAGACAAGAAAAGACAAAGAACAAGAAATGGGTGGAGAAAAATGGACATAAAGAAAGGATGAAATGTAGGAGCCAGCAAGCTGCTAAGAGCAGTGAGTACACATGTGAGTAGCGGAAGGGGTAAAAAAAGGACAAATGTAAGGGGGGGGGGGGGGGGGGGAATAGAAAAACCTTTCTGGTAGACAATTGAAATTAAAAAAATAAATTAAAACTTGACAAGCTAATTCAATTGGATGATCATCAGTGTGCCAAAAAAAATTGAATGTGGCACAACATTCCGCCTCATCATAAGAGGGAAATAAGTACAAAAAAAATAAAAAAAATACGGAGATAATCCGATCACCATTACTATTTACAATATTCAAAAGTCAGAATTATTAGGCGTGTAGGACTTCGGAAACAAGCCAAGGTGGAAAATCTATTACGCAGGAAATAAAGTACGAAATAAAAAATTAGCACTAGTGTTTAAGCGTATATGCATGGTGATGACGTGAAACCAACCAAAACTGTGAACTAAAGCAGGTCATTCCAGCACAGCAGGTGATGCTGACACAAGAGTTGAAATTCTCCAATTTTATCGGTAATACTAGAACAACGTATTCATCCAAATGAACCAAATTACAATATCAGGGTAAAAAGTAGGATAAGACAAATATGACGAGGAAAGACTTACTTATGTTTCCGAACTGCGTCTTGAAGACTCACTGTAATCATTGGGAATGAGATACAGATTTTCTGCAAAAACAGTATGTGAGCCGCATAATTTTACAAGACAAACAAATACAGGAAGGTACTTGAAGATGAAAAGAGAGTGCAGGGAGACAGTTCTTCTCTAATGTCTAATGACTAACATCAACAAGTAGCACAGGATTTCATCAAAAAATAAATAAAAAAAAGTAGGGGGTATAGAATGCAGACCTCATCAGATTGAACAAGAACTTCCTCAACACTGCTCAATTCAAATCGTAAATTACTAAGAGGATCAAGAATTTCAATGGCTTTCTTAAGCCAATGTAGTCCACCAATCAAAGCAGACAATAAAGCAGAGGATTTGAACATTGTAGGAAGACCTTCAACAGCACCCAACATCATCACAACATCCTAGACAGAAGAAGTCGTGCATCACATATTTCACCAATAACGGAAGGTGAAAAGAAAATATATTCGAAACAATACACCCACGGTACAAGATTGAAACAAAATTAGCAATAAATCCTACAGTTTTCACAAATCATCGTACTAAAAGTACAGCATATCCAAAAAAGTAACTCAACATTCACATTAATGCTTCCCCTGACCGATATTATAGGGGAGGGAAACTTGATGAAATTTAAGGGCTGAAGATCTGCAATAAAAACCACCTGTTTCAGAAGTGAAATTAACTAATGAAGTACATCTACAATCACTATCAAAACTTCCTTTACTTATGTAATATGCTACAATTCAGGTACAAACCATAAATAACGTTTCAAAGATGAAAGCAAGCAGTGGTTAGAGCACTTTCAGGTCATTTGACAGGTTAATGATGTTTCTTGCCATCTGTGATGCATAGACACTCCTAAACTTTACATGATGAATTGTCTGACACAACTCAAAGACATGCTTGACACGCCACATGATAAAAATAACAAGAAAAAGTTAGGGCACACCTTAGCCACAGACATGCCTCAGACGTGCGTATAGGACACGCCTCAGACTCATATCAGACTTCTGGGTTTTTTTTCTTGCATTTCTTATGTTTAATAGCTAATACCATAAAATCTATAAAACTGAAAAGATGCAAACTTAAAGGTAACAAAGAAAGAGACCAAATGTCAAAATTTCAGGCAGGAGGCAGTAGCACTTCCTATTTCACCTATTTCAACTAGCTAATTGAGTAGAAGATGTTGTATCAGTATTCTATTTCAACATCGGGTATAAAATCCACCTCAATTTTCTTCTCGTTTGCAATTTGGTTTCTATTTAATCAATTTTTTTATTATATTGTTGTGTCCAGAATTTGGAAATAGTTAACCAATTAAAGAAGAGGAGAAAGTTTGCTACAGAATAGTCCTGGTGTACAGTCAAGACATTCTCCTATAAGGGAGACTCGGTATGTGGGATGTGGCAAGAAATGTTTTTAAGAACTACCATGATATTCACATTTTATGAACTGTGAATCTCTAACTTAATCACCCAAGATTTAAGTCTGATACATTTGTGAGTAATCGAAGAACCATTGAGTGACCTAGTGTTTATTCAAATTAAATATTTACTTGTTTGCTTATATGGGCGCTAAACACTCAGATATCATATGAATCTCTTATTTGGACTGATCTTTGTTTTTTGGGTACAATATTTGTACTGATTTAAATGTGTTTGGTGTAAACATTTGTTTGGACATAAAACATAGAGGATACATGTTTCTTGATCATGGATAATATATAAATGTTAATACATGATTGTATCCCAACAGTGTCATATAAAAAATTATATTAAAATATAGCTTGCTCGTATCCTAGCAAATGTGAAAAGTTCAGGCAAGAGGCAGTAGCATGTCCAGGTGTACTGTGTATCTGTGGTCGTGGCCATATCCGTGCATTACAGCTTACAATATGTAAGCAGGGTGACTAAAGTAAGTAACCATCAACTTTCATGAGACCCACATAATATACTCCTATCAAATAGATGAAGTAACATAATAGATAAAAATACATGGAGATGAGCAGAAAAAAACATTCCCACCAGAAAATGAAAAAACAAAGCTTCCCAGGACATTCACAAGATGCAGAGAACAGAAGTTCAGCCAATTATAAAACTTGTTAATTTATCCAGCTACTCATGATTGCAGATTTCAATGGTCAATTCTTAAAATGCAAATATTGATTTCATAATAAGCAAATAGTGGAGAGGCACAGCTCTAGGATTAGATTATACTGACTTAAATGTGATAGCACTTTTCAGGAAGAAAATGTAGCCACATAAAAATGAAGCTAAGTGACAGCTCAACATGGAAAAAAGCAAAAATGAAAATGGCCTTTTGTATAGGAAAAGATATTCATGGACCAGGGAAAAGATGATCACCTTTTGTGTAGGAACAAGAGAACAAAATGAGAAGGCCTTAATGCACCACTTGAGTACAGAACAAGCACCTTGAAGTTTAGGAATCAAGTTGAACTCAAAACCAAGTGAAGTACCAACTTTAATCGCAGCCTCCATTAAGAGAATATGATGCTCAAATCTGGGCATTGAACAGCTCATAGTGCCGCCAACAATGTCTAAATTGCTCATGTATTCCATATCCTGCAATAAAGAACTCGCATCCCGCTCCCATTTTAAGCACTCGTTCAAGATTTTGTCAAGCCGTAAACATTCTTCCAAGGATACCTTCAGGTCCTTTGATTCCAAAACTAACTCCTACACAATTAAGATATCATCATGCAAAGTTCATCAATAAGGCATCAAATCATAAATTGGCTTATAGTTACCTTCAAAACATCAAGTTGAAGACAAGAATCAGAGGGTGGAACTGAGGATGAATCACGAACTAGAAACGGATGAGACTTCATTAACCAGGACTTAGCCATTAATACAGCATCCTTGAGATCAACAAAAGATGGCAGCACAATGCTGACGTCCTCAGTAACCCTAAATTTTTGGTCTTCCAAAATCAAAATCGAGGAACATTCGACATAATTAATGAAGTGAGGACAATATTAGAAGCCAAACCTCAAAACCTCCTCGAATTCAAACATTTGAGCCTTACTATCAAGAATACGTTTTGCTTCTTCTTCCCAATGCATGACAACTGCACGCCTTCCAGAGACATCAGTAAAGAGCTTTTCTTTCTCAATCTGTAGCCTGAAACGTAGATGCAGTTTGAATTTCAATTTAAACACACTGGGGATAAAACCAAAATCAACTTTCACATATGTTGACAGATAAAGGGAAGCATACACTGTTGCCTCCAACATCAGTTGCTGTATAAATTCCATGGACACTTTACCCCGAAGTGCCTGTTTGAAAACAATGATGTTCAACTGTGATGTACTATGTAAATAAGGCATAAACTACAAACTATAAAAACAAGTGGATTATTTTCAAGGTGTTATAAAAGGCAATAAAGCATATCAGACCAAAAGCCAATCAACAATACTGTAATATCAGGGTTAAAAGAAAATGCAAATTAGCCATCAGTATACCTCAAATGCTTTAACACGGCAACAAGCTTTCTCGAGTTCAAGCTCGAGACGAGGCAACTCATCAACTACGCAAAATGTACAAAAGAATAAGCCATAACAGCAGATGAAGCAAGAAAATGGTCAATAAGAATGAAGATGTATGTTAATTAGTGCATGCTTCACTCGCTATACCTGGAATTTTTAGCAAGGTACCGTCCCTTTGAATACACATTAACTCATCAACTACGTTTTCCTGATCTTCTCGTTCATGAACATTCAAAAGTGCAATATTAACACGGGATATCCACGACATGGAGTCATTGTAATACTCTCTTAGAAGTTTTAGTTCTGGAATGTTAACAGTAAACTCCTCCCATTTGCTAAGAAACATATTGACTTCCTGATCGAAGGAAAAAATTGTTTCTTGTCAATTTTTAATGCCTTGTAGTAAAATAAATGAAAATAATCTAACAGGTGTAACCTTTAGGCTAATTGGATCTTTCAAAATCTCACTGCATCGAGACCTGCAGGATTTAACCTGCTTTATCAAATCAGTCAGCAAATCAGCTTCCCGAAGCTGAAGATGTAGCTCCACACTCTATAAAAGGAAAAACAAAATGACTTAAACCCTAAATAACTTACCATCAGATACATAAATATTACAGATAAACATAAAAGTGGGGAATATCATTTAAAATCACCTCCAACTGCAGCTTGTAGAGCATGTCTTCCTCAACTGAAAAAGGAGCTCTCTGGGTGATGCATATTTTGACATTATCCACCCAAACCTACAAAAACTCAGAGATTGTGCGGCTTCAAAATATGCAACTGAAAGTTGTTAAAAGTTATCAATCTTAATATACCATGCTAGTGTTCTGTTTATGTGTTCGAGTTATTACAGTGTCATAAGGTGAAGCGTATTGACCAACAAGCAGTAACGAACACAAGCAGGTGTTAAAGTACGTCAGTATTACTCTAATCTATGGGGCAATGCCCAAATGCAGTATTGTACTGTACCATATTATTCGAGGTTAGGCGACACAATTTGCAGCAATAAGCAAGGACTCATCCTTAATTCTACCGTGTTTAACCAAACAAACCCCCTAGCAAATGTACTGTGGAAGTTACAGTGAATACGCACCCCTGCTTACTGCCCTTAACCAGATATCTACTCCGGACTTCTCACAACGTCAATCCCTTTCTACAAAAATGTTATGCGATTGCATGAACCTCTTCCAGTTCTGCGAAACCAGTATCTCTTTGACCTTGTTGAATCTCTAGTGTGTGAACTCCAAAAAGATTGTGGCTTCTCCTCGACATCGATGTGTTTATCTATACTATTACATAAAGGAAGCCATGTTGACACCAATCTTTTGATTTCCTTATTTACCCCTTGACATACTATTAAATTTTGTTATTAGTTAGGATATAACTGTACTTTATTTTAGCTTTATCATTATTTAAATCAACTCCTTATAGGAAACAATTATTACTTAATTTTCTCCCACATACAAAAGGTCAAACTATATGATTTTCTATCTATATATAAGTTATAAGCTTTACCATACAAATTAGTTATATAATACTTAAAATAAATTGTTAATCAGGCGGGGACCGCGTGTCAACGCTTGTAGTATACGTAGGTAGAAACCCTAGCTTGATCCTCAAGACTGAAAGGTCCAAAAGGTAAAAAGATTTCTAATAAGATCAGGCGAGATAGAGTCCATAAACAAGATGTTATACAAACAGCAGGACTCTGAAAAAAAGCGGCGACTTTAGGAATCTAATTCTGACTGCAAATTTGTAGTAGTGACCAATGTCATAATGGTGCATGACATGAAAGACAGGAAAACTGAATTTCAATGGCAAACCTCTTTAAACCAATCTATATGGTTTCCCTACTCCATAGATCTTCAACTTCCTCTAAACCAAACTTCCACTTTGACCTGTCTAGATGTCATGAAATGAGGCATGACATCAACGTGTTTCTCTGTCAAAAAGCACAAGGGAGTCCAGACTGTTGTGTCTTGGCAATGTCTTAAATTTCAACTCAATTACCAATACTGTTCCAGTTGATTCACCACTTCAACCCAAACCAAAAGTACGTCTAAGAACCCAATTTAAGGAAACTTGGCTTCTGATAATTTGGGAAAAACTATGTCGACAGAATACTTTGATTGCCACTGACGTCAACATAAAAAATACATGATGGACTAAATCCTTAAGCCTCAAACTAGACAGTAACAAAAAACGAAAAGGAAAAGACAATATCCAACACTAAAAATCTAAGAAACAAAAACTGTTGAACAGCATTCAGTGCTAATCATAACTGAGCAAAATACAGGTCAAAGACAAGTGGCAGAGAAACCCACTACTGGGGCTTGCCCTGGCCCAGGATGAACATTTCACCAGTTCGGAACTTATGCACTGCGCTTACAGTGTCATAATCCTGCAAAAAGAAAATGATACTAACCAAAAATCACTTCGCTTAGCCGAAACTGGTCCCAAACCACTCCAAATTGTTCTTGCTTAACATGTAATTGTTCAAATGATATTGTTTTATCCACACTATCATCATTTGAGTCCCAAAAAAATCAAAATGTGTACACCTCCAATGGCGATCTATGATATTCGTATCTCTGCTTATAAAGATATGCTTCATTCCAATGAAACATCTACATGTTATGCCCATTGTTCATTTATATTGTGTGAAATAAATGATCATTCAAAAAAGGTGGTTACGGTGGCAGCATAAAAGGGTGCTGTAGAAACATGGGTAGCACGAGCGCTCCTCTCTCTCCCATCCCAACTACCACCTCTTACCACCAGCAGATCCAACTTTTACCTACTCCTCAGCAAGGTGGGTAGAAGTCATAGCTTTACCCTTGTTCAGGACTACAACATTACCATTGTTGCAAGCAAAAGGCCATAATTTTACTCAGGAAAGCAAACTGATTTGCAATACCTTAATATGATTTTAACAACCACCGTGGACCAATTCAAATCAATCATAGAATAAAAATTGCTAAAATAAGAGAGAAAGCAATGCAGGGTGATGCATAGTCTGTAAAAACAAATTCAAAAGTACCTTCACGGATGAAAGCTTGTGCTTTAACTTCTCGGTTCCCTCAATGTCAATTGCCAAGTCAGCAACCTTTGAATATAACATCTCCCAATCAGCAACCTGTTCAAAAATTTCCAAAAGGCAGAAAGTATGAGCAGAAACACAATCTCCTAATTAGCCACCTGCTCAAACAATTCTAAAAGGCAGCAATATGAGGAAAAGGTAAACGAAGTAAAGTCAGCGCAGGCATCAATGCAATATGCCTACTTGTGTCAGTGCTTGAACATATAAAAAATACAATAACTTGAAATATAAGCAAAAAGTTGCACGTGTTAGTACAACCCCAAAGAATGTTGAGCCAAAGAAGTAAACTTCAGCTTGCTTACAGAGAATCCAGACGGTTGAGATAAAGCATGATTAATTTGCTCAATCAGTTTACTAGCTTCTTCCAAGTATTCCTACGCTTGTCGAAGAAAGAAAACTTCAATCAGCTCATCAATGTGGCAAAACAAAGAGGACAAATCTTTAAGTAACTGAACACTCCAACCTTTAACAGAAGATAGGCAGGCTCGTTGCAAGAGGCATTGCCTAAGCTCAGCAACTCAACGATGTGATCCATTTTTACTCTCTCAGAGTCACAAGTGCGATCACTGGACCACGATTTGATTTTAGAAAGGCAGTCTCTGATAGCCTCTGCCCAGTTTTGTGATTCGGTCAATTTATTTACCATAGCTCGAACCTACAGGATAGACAATCAAAAGCATCATCAGTTCAAAAAACATTAAAATTTAGGTGAAACAGTGATAGGATGGATGACTAAAGCTTACGAGATCCATCTCAGAACCAGCCCAAAGAAATTCTTCTGCTTCCTCCATCGCCGTTAGAAAAGTACATCTTGAGTAAGGCTGCTCAAGAACCTTACCTGACTTCAAAATCCACATTTCAGCAAGTTGCACGTGAGTGACATGAGCACCATTTACCTAACATAGAGCAAGTCATGATCGTTAAACCATATTTGGAAAAGGGACATAGTGCAAAAGGTTCTTAGTTAAAGGCCAAAGACATCTAGCAGCCGATAGATAATACAAGCTTCTTTCAACAGCATATACATTTATGCTATAAGAAGTACGAGAACCGAGTTTTTGGCAGTTTTGGTCCTTTAAATATACCACTTTACGACTTTAGTCCTTTATGTATACCATGCTCAATTTTAGACCTTTATGTATACGTTGCGCTCAATTTTGGTCCTCCGACCAAATTATTCTTAATTTTGGCCAAAATACATGACGTGCGAGTCACGTGACACCTTAAATTGATCTCATTATTATTTTTATTTATGTTTATATAAGAATTTAAGAAAAATGGTATATTCCTTAACGAAAACGAGAATGGTGATCCTAGTAAGATTAGACATACGAGCCCAATATTACCACTAAACATAAACAAGTAAATTGGTTTCCACATTCAGTGTTTCTATTGCTAATAATGATTAAATGAGGCATTGATTGTGTGTATGAATCTTCAAAGATGAAAACAAAAAGTATGATAGTCATAAATAGTATAGCTATGCATTAATTATCACTTGAAAAAAAATATATACTTTATTTTTCTTTTTTTCTCACTATCCCATGTTGAAACCATGAATACAAGATACGTGTAACTATATATGAAGCAAAACCTCAACCATAATATACACCGAGGAGAGGGAGGGAGGTGTTTTCCTAATTTTTAAGTTAAACATAAATATAAATAAGTAATGTGACCGGTAGCAAACACCACATGACTCGCATGTGACGTATTTCAGTCAAAATTGAAATTAATTTGGTCAGAGGACCAAAATTAAGCATAGTGTATACATAAAGGACTAAAATTGAGACGGTATATATAAAGGACTAAAGTCGCAATGTAGTATACATAAAGGACCAAAACTGCTAAAAACCCTACAAGAACTACAAGAACCTGATCGGAAAACAGTAGCAAAAATTTGTGCCTCAAAGATGATTACGATAATGATTGAAGGCTTAAGAATATAATTTCCTTTCTGGACAACAAAACCTGTTTGGAGGAACCTACGTCCTACCATGTGAAAGTGGGAGTAGGAATGCAAGCAACATAAGGATCAAAATCTCAAAACATTTAAAACAGAAGCAAATTCAGAAAAATCACAGAATTATACATTGAACAAAAGAAACTACTCATATTGTAATGGTAATCATCACATCATAAACCCAAGTTAATCATATAACATCTGCATAAGGCTGTGAATATGGTTCATTCCAGTGATAACATGGGCTAAATATAAGAAGATTGAGCAATAAACAGGTTATAATACTCATGGGCAAAATCTAACCTTTTTGGTTAGTGCTGCTGCCTTCTTAATGCATGTTTCACTTCGGGAATCATCAGCTGCTACAAGAGCATTGTGTTTACAAACTTTAAGAAGTATATCACTCAACTCTGCCAAAGAATGACGGTAAAGAAGCCGCAGTTTGTACGGCTTGCATTCACAAAGGTGTGCGGAATGCTGCAAAAGGAGTAGTAAGCTCCATGACTGGATGTAGAAAGTAATTCATATTGCTCTTCAAACTTCATATCATTTGGAGGCATAAAAGGAACAAGTACACTAGTAAAAAGCTCAAAGAGAGATATGCATTCACTAGATCATCCAAGCAACATTGTCACATATCTGGACTCAGTCTAATCTTAAGGACAGAGGAACGCTGAAGAACTGAGATCTCATCAACCGGACTCGTGAGATTATATTTCTGATAAAAATGTGTTTACGGTAAAAATAAAATTAGATAATTTACATTAAAATTTTCAAATATCAGATATGCCTGACTGTAAATTCATTTCCTTTCTGCTAAATGGTACAGGAAAAACGTAACAGGCAGTAGAGCTAAAGGTTGAGGCAACTAATCTTCCACGCAATGTACAAAATACATGTTGTATCAAAGAGGGATATCTTTATCTGTGACACTCACCTCAAGGCAAACAAATGCTGATGGTCTGCAGTCGCAAGAAACAGCAGAGAGATATAAAGATTGCTGACAAATAACACACATTGGATCCTTCAAGGAAATCAGAAATACACATCAGAAGCAATAAAATCTCAGTGTGCTAGATCGCACCAAAATCAATCAGCAGTGCACATACCTCTTCTGTGCCAACAAAATCAGGCTGCTCTCGAGGTGTCGTCGGAGAAGATCGAACAATGCCATTTCTCCACAACCTCTCCCTCCAAGTTTTCTCATTACTGCATATCCTAAGCAATTCTTTCTTCAAATAAGTGGACACTCTGCCATCACATTCACCCTGCAATGGAGTATAACAATAAGCAGACAACGCAATAAAAAATTGTATATCCCAAAACCAAGAGGTGGAAAGGGGGCAGACTATATGAATGATAAATGGGGAAAATGGCTAACGTATTCGCATGAGTAATCAAACATGGGTAATTGCACCATACAAGCACCCAGAACCAGTAAGCACCTTATAATCGAGAAAGAAACAATTTATGAAGCTCATTATTTCCTACGAAATTCGTTATTTCTCCCAATTCAACTTGCCATAACAAAAATTCTCTCTTTGTGTAACAAAATGTCTTAATCTTTTGGGGAAAAATGTAATTACATATAAATAGAAGTTTCATAGTCCAAATCTCACGTAACATTTGGACAGACCAAAAGAAAACGAGATAATGAGCTTCTCACTCGGCCACATTACATTTACAGCCCATGATGTTTGCATTGCTTTCCACAAACAGGCTACTTCAGTACGTTTGAAGTATTGTTAATAGTCTCCTCCATCATGAGTCAAAAATGAATGACATCAATGGAAATTATTAAATGATATAAAAGGATGAAGTGGCCAACTGTACGACATAGCCGTGAACAAAAACAGTTTCTTGAACAAAATAACAGTCAATAGATACAATAAACACAAGCCAGTCCCACAAATTACTCAACCATGACTAGTTGACTGTACTTCTATGTCCAACCCCAATCACAACCAATTTTGTAATTTACCTTCAAATAAATGGAGGATGGTGTCTTCTCAACAATTGTTGAAGGCTAAACTGGCAAATGGAATAACACCAATAATGAAGCAACAAGAGAGTGAAGAAACGAACCTTTGCAACAACACACACTAGCTCTTCATGAGACAAAACTGCTGCTTTATGATAATGGCGGTAAAGCTCAGCTCCAAAACCACCATGAGGCAGCCAATCAGCAGGTGCAAAATTGACAGCCTCAGCACAGTTCAAACCTGCCAAATTTAAAATAGATTCAGAATTTCCACGTGATGCATTCCACCGAAGCTGTATGATACACTGTCCTGGTTGTGCAATGGATAACTACAAATCTTGAGAAGGCAACACGCCATATTTTGCTTACCAAAGTTGAAGCCCCCGTGATATGATCGAGGAAAGGTAATTACAAAGTTCCCAGGCTCCTGCCAAGTCAAATGTCATAATGCAAGCACTGGCCATGCACAATATAGATATTGCAATCCAGTTAAAAACTAAAAGAAGCACGCAAAGTAATAACTTCACATCGTTAAACTATTCAACTTTTTTCTTAGTAGTCCAGAATTATAGCAACTTGGAAGGAGAAAACAAGAAAACTTCCAAATTGACCATGAAATGACTTATCAGGCAAAAACATGAGCCAAGATAAAGGAGCTCAACAACTAGTAAGGGTTAAGAATAATTTAAAATAACTATTCAATATGACTATGCCTAGTTAAGTATGCCAAGTGTTATCCATCCACACAGTAAGAAAGATCCAGATGCCTAATCCTAGCCTGGATCTCGCAATCTACAAGCACAACTAGGTTTAAAGTTGCCACAGACGAACCACGCTAAATTTAGCCAGCTCACCCTATTATATCATGGATATAATAGATTATACTAACAATACCATAATGTTAAACAAATAGGAGAAAATTCAAACAGCAGCAACAAGCCGTAGAATTTCTTCTTACGTAAGCTTTATCCATGTCTGTTTATTTCTGACTTAAATTGTAACGGAACTACAATGGGGCCAAAATGCTGCTTAAACTACAGTCAGTCTGCAAAAACAAGCTCACTTTGCAAGCTCAAGAAATACACCTGAATAATGCTGTAAACAGGGACTCCTTTTGCTTGCAAAACAGATGGATTCAGCATCGTGACTAGCTGAAACAAAAGATCTGGCTGTGCTTCAAAAAGATCAGGCAGACTATCTCGCATAACCTGAATAAGAAAAAACCGCAGGAATCAAGATCGCGACCACCAGAGAATTAAGGAAAAGCAAATGCATGTGAGAATTATCTCACAACCAGAAAAGCCCAATCATATAACCACTTGAGGAAATAGGGACAGCCATATAACAGGGTGGGGGTGTAAAATATTGAAGAAACACGGCGAAAAGATGTGCCAGCTGAAGATACTAAAACAAGAAATTCCGAAGTAAAATGCCTGATTGAGAAAATAAGATTAGTGACAAGATGCAATCAGACACAGGTCAATAAGATTCTAAATAGTTAACATACAGACACATCTTTCTACAAAACTACGATCAAATATTCACAGACTGACGGGCAGTATGTAGCTGAATATATGTCATCAGCTTGCACAATATCTTTTTTCTTAGTTCCAACTATATTTAGAGATGATACCGATTCTTCATTTGGCTGCACAACAAAGTGCATAAGAAAAGGTGTTAAGAAATAAGTAACTATACCTTTTCAAATGCATTGGCTTCATTACCAGGCACACTGTACCAACACTTTGGCTCTCCCCTGAAGAGATAAGAAATATAAGTCATAGTACAGTATTAAATACTATTGTAGTAATACATCCATATCAGAGCACATTTGAAGGCAGAAAGAAACAAGGTCAACAGAGAAGATAAGTCAAAGACAATTTTGAGTTCTTTTCACACTCAATAGTGAAAAAGGAAAATTTCAAGTGATGTACGTAATCTAGTTCAGAAATGAACAATATTAAAATGATAATCCTATGAAGTAACAGCAGTAAATATAATCAAGTAGGTAGAAAACTGAATAAGAACTTAAGCAATATCTCATATATATAGCTTAAAAAGCACAATTAAGATAGTATGCAATGATATGAATCAGTTCTACCAGAAATACGAAAAAGTCGGAGCATATATGTACATTATCCGAGCTATTTAAGAAAATGGGAGCAAAGGTATATGAGTACGATATTGTTGGGGTATTATATTGGAAACTTCTGATGTCCCTAGATATAATTACTCAATTGAATAACCAACGCATCCTTTTCAAGCAATGCTGGAGAGAAGAGATTCTGATGAATAATGTAGCTGTATGTTCATGTATGTTATGATGTTAAGCTAAAAGACACCGGTATTTTGGTAAATTGGTGTTCAGGTTTCAAACTGTGTAAACCCTAACTCTTATCAATACAACACGTTATTTCCCGTCCAGCTCGGTATCACACGACCTCTTTGGAAATGTTTCTTATTAAGATAATTTTTTGAGAAAACATGGCGGCTGACGCAGCGCCACCACCTTCAGTCCGCCTCCACGGTCGATCTCCATCACTCAGCCACCTTGCGCGACCCTGTGCCATGCAACCCCATTTCCGCTGCAACTACTTCGCCCTTGCATGACCTTCATCGCGGCGTAGTATTGTGCCAGCGTGCATCCAGTATCAACTTGGCCATCAAGATAGGTTGGGACTTCGCATATTCACGGCCAGCCTATTGTTACTTCATGTATTCGCTGTTTTCGTTTGAGAAGAAATGGATCTCTTCTATTCAAATGAGTTATACTGAATGGTAAATTGTAAAGTTGACTTGGTCAGCTTACCAAAAGAAAAAAACCAGTGGCGCGTTTTGTGGCTTATGGTGCATTTTGGGCCTTAGATGTTGTGAGCAGCTTACCAACAGTTCTGCGGGCCAGTGCACCGAGCATCAACGCAGCACTCCAAATGAGATTGTGTCTCCGCATCTTACTGCCCGCAATTGTTGCTTCATGAACCCCAATGGCGGCATTGCGCTTCTGTTTAGCTATTCCAACTATTTCCCCTCTAGTTTGAGAAAAATGGATCTCTTCTAATTGAATGAGTAATACTAAAGCATCAGGGTAAGTTGCTGAGCTACCTTGACCAGTTCACAAAAAGAATAAAAAGATAATGCTGTGGCATATGGTATATCTTGAGCCTTAGAATTTGAGAGAAACTTTACTGATTTGTTGCACAGGGGTGTGTGGAGTTAATCAAAATTTGTGTTTTCCTAGTGCTCCTCATAAATATGAGCCTATTGTTTTGTGAGCAACTTTGCTGATTTATTGACTTGCTGCGCAAGGGGCTGTACGGAGTTAATCAAATTGTTGTGTGTTCATAGTGATTTTTGTATGCATGGTCAATTTTAATTTAGTTGTTAGTTTTTGTCCTTTTCCATATGCTACATGATTTTATTGCTGATTGATAAGTAGTTGTCGTATCGCATTTATCTACATTTTGGGTATTAGTTCGTTGACTTTAGTTGGAGAACCAAGTAGACTCACTCACATTTGCTTTGACCAGTGCGTACCAATTACTTGTCGCATGAAGTCAAAGGAGTTACTTTGAAGAAGCTTTCCATCCGAAAATCCAAGCCTACATGTCACCTCATGTTCCCTAATAGACTATCAATCGTCATAACATACTACACAGTATAGTTGGTTTCTGTTAAGTTTGTTATTTGGAATGTTTAAAGCACAGTAAGCTCCAGCTCGAGGGGGAACCTTAAAGTCAGTTATGTTCAATGATAGTGATTTGGTAATTTGGGTATTAGCGTTTCACATTCTATTTGTACTTACGTCCTATCTCATATCCATCAGTATAGTATTTTATTCCTCTTCCAACTCCTTGAACAAGGTAGAAACAACTTCACCATATGTTGTTTCTCGGAATATATTTCCAATAATGAGTCCTTGCAGAATAAATGGATAATACCTAACGAAATGAGGAAAAAGGAAGAGACTAAAGTCCATGGACTACGACTAAGAAGCATAATTAAATGAGGAAAAAGGAAGAGACTAAAGTCCATGGACTACGACTAAGAAGCATAATTAATTCCAGAACCAAAGTAGAAAGAATATCAATTACTAAAAGGAATAATATCACTTACTCTCCTTGGTGTTGGTTGGCTTAATATTAGAGCATGTGATTTCAAATACCACCAACAGCTCCATCTTTGCACATTGTAAGAAAAGTTGTGGTTTGCTTGATAATAGTTTTACTCAAACTTTATGTGAAGTGAACTTTCCATATCAGGAGAGAAAGCAAGAGTTTTTGAAGTTCAAGATGCCTTGAAGAGGGTGGAACCAAGAAAATTGTATAGTTCAATGAAGTGTAAAAAAATTATAGGTGAGATAGGTGATATGTGATTTGCAGTATTTTTTAGCAAGATTAGCAAAACAAAAAGGAACACCAGATAAGGGGAGAAAGAATATATTAATTCATATAGAAAATAAGGATAACATTTAGTGGTGACAGCACCATGAATTTGTAGGTAAGAGCAACGATCATAGATTAATCAGATTTTTCTAACTCCTACCACTTTAAGTTTATGCCTAAGCTCGCTTTGCCAACTCATGAAACAACTTCTAGGAAGGAGTATAAAATCTGAATATGATTTTTATAAACTTGGAAAGGGGACCGAGACATCAATTGAGATGGACAGTGATGGAAAAGATAGTCAACATCAACTATACTATTAAACTAAATGCATGATAGTGTGATGACAAATGTACTATTTTACTATCAATTCCATAACTACAGTGAACTTTACAACTACTTCCCTCCATCAGCTATCCAATAAGTTTAATACTGGCTAAACCTTGAGTTGTAGTTAGCTCACAGCTAGAATAAATCTAACTTAACCTAGTAGTTAACATCTCTTTTACCAAAACCTGAGTTTTATGCAATTAGAGTACATGTAGCTAAGTATGCAATTAGAGTATGGCAAAGCAACCCTATATTATTCATGAGCTCTTAGCACTTGGCATGTAGCTAAGTATGCAAATTTGACATATGAAAGCAGTACAAAGTTATAAATGCATGTTTTTAAAACCAGGAGCAAAACAACTTCAGACCATAAAAACGAGCGGTGTTGCTGAAACATCTAGGATTTTCGCTCAATTTGAAAACAAAAACATGTGTCTGCCTGGACATCACAATAGAAAAAGTATAATAACAGTTATGACACAATATCAGTTAAAATATCAATTTACTTACCAGTGGAGATAATTCATTGAGTAAAAGCAATGGTCCTCAAAATGCCAGCAAAATGAAGAGAATAACATTCCAACATAGAGCCATGGCACCATAACACCAGCAATATTATGGTGGACAGTTCGAAGCATTGAACCCTGTAACCTAGGTAAGTTATTGAGGTTCCAGGGGCTACCACAGTACTTATTCCAGATATCAACTTCAACTGATGGAGGTCTTTGGTCAAT
The DNA here is from genome assembly GCA_948329865.1 of Linaria vulgaris. Taxonomy (NCBI): domain Eukaryota; kingdom Viridiplantae; phylum Streptophyta; class Magnoliopsida; order Lamiales; family Plantaginaceae; genus Linaria; species Linaria vulgaris. The sequence goes on along the minus strand of OX415249.1, from coordinate 51,029,920 downwards.
ATGGCAAGGAAATCCACTACCATAAACTGACGTGTCCAAATCACTGCCATACATTACTTCCACCTCACCAACTGAGCCCTCCACGATCTCCCAGAACTTCTTTTCCAAGTGCACCCGTGAAGTAGCTCCTGACCCAAACCATTTCTTCTTCACCCGATCAGCCACGCGCCTGAAAGCTTCGAGTGAAAACTCCTTACCCGGCACAAAGCCAAAATTATCCTTCTCTGAATTCAAGCACTCCAAACAGTACCAATTCCCAGGAGGAATCCTCTTCAATGGTGGTGACAAACAATATATATGCCAACCCTTGTTGCATCTATCACACAACAACATGACCTCCCCATGTAAACCACTTGTACATTGTTCACATATTTGGTCAAAGTCTTGTTCCTCCACTTGACGAACTTCCAACCTATCACCTTCTTTATTTTTCCGTCTTCGCTTAGCACTTGAAACCTCAACATCGGGCTTGCATTTCTTTCCATCCTTGGTACTGTGTTTGCAACTTTTACTGTCTTGTTTATTCAGGAGGTAATAGTACTTTTCGTAGTCATATAAATGCTCCCAATACAATTGAGACAACACGTGCTTGGAACATTCTGAAATTTTGTTTCCAGGGCGTATGAACCTAAAAACTTCCACCCACTTCTTGGCTTCAACAACCTTATCGTACCCTCCAAATCTCTTGACGGCATTAAACAATTTACATAGGTCGAGATCCTCCCCTTGAAACACAACCCGCTTCTTTGCCTTCTTACGAGTATGGTCCTCCAAGAAGCGGTTGTACTCGAGCCTAAAAGTCTTAGGATCGCAGGGAGCACAGCGCGCTTGTAATTGGTGGATGGCCTGTGTTTTTGTTGGGAATGTGAAGGCATTCATATCCAATGCGAAAGGGGGTTTCCAACTGTCAGGCGGGACGATCTTACAGATCCCATAGGGCTCGGCTTGGGGTCTAATCTTGTGTATAAACTCTAAGGGGTCCTTAAATTCCTCCTCAGTCGGGTAAAATACAGGCCCCGCGGGTACATTTAGTGACCCAGAAGCACTTAATAATAAGCCTCCTCCTCCTCCTCCACTTGAATCTCCATTCTCAACATTTCTTAGCCTCCCTTTCCCCATCATCACTAAGTTATAAGCAGACCAGACCCCCCCACAACTTCAAAAGAAACACAAAACAAGATAATTTAGAATACATCAACACACTTTATTAACAATATTTAACATACAGAATCAGTCAATAACAATAAATTTGGCATTAGTACCTTTCCACAGTGAGTCGACAAGAAAGAGAGAGAGAGAGAGAGAGAGAGAGAGAGAGAAAAAGGGGAAAGCGGTTGACGTTATGGAAATGATGATACTGTTTATTTTTAGGTTATAAACAAGAAAAGGGTTTCAGTTCTAAAAGCTCATTTTGACTCGATGAATAAGGGAAGACAACATGTGACTTCTGGTTTTTTCGTAGAAATTAATTAATATATTCAGACTCAAGAGTGCGAAAACTACTGAAATAATTTTTCCTATAATAAATTACGGGGAAAAACATCAAATTAACAGTAAACCCCCCTTAACTTTATTTCATAACGATTAACCCCCAATACGTCCAATAACATTTTCATTTCTCTGACAAAGAGCCTCATTACACAAAGTATCAATAACACACTCAAATAAGTTATCCAATATGAGGGAACGAGCGATCATAAGGGTCGACATTTAAGGGTCTCTTCGCTAAACACTTAAAACCAAAAATGTCCTCCTATGGAGGCGATACTCAAATCTTAGTCCTAAGGTTAAAAAAACACACACACACACACACACATTTAGCCCACTAACGTTAGACATTCTATTTTGATTATTTTGGTCATTTAAAGTACCTAGGGCGTGTTTGGTTTTGTTGATTGCCTCATCAATAGATTAACTAAAACAAAGTTAAAAACTCTAGTTATTACATACATGCGTTAGTAACCGTGTTTGGTTCCAAGTATAAAAATACTACTATTTTATCCTCAAATTAAAAGTCTAGTTTGGTTTATATGATCAGCCACAATAAAATGTGATGATGGGATGAAATACCTTCGTCTTTACTGATTGAAAAAACCCCAAATCATATTTTCATTACCAAACCCTAAAATCAATTACTCTAAACTTTGTAGATTCAAGGACGATTAGAAAAATACGTTGGCATCTTAACCACGTATGTGGCTATTTCATCAATCCTTAATTAGCCTACTGCTAATGTTTGTTCGATTCTTAATTCAATCGTTTACCCTTAGTCAAAAGTGCTTATGAATTTTTTTTCTAACACTGCATATTGTGGCGACATTCACTGCTACTCTACCATCGTTTTCTTGGGTTTGGTCTTGAGTACGTAGTTTAGAGTCAAGGTAATTAAACTACGCTCAATTAGTTGCGATGTTTTTTTTGTTAGTTAATTCAGTAGTGAATGAGTTGTGCGCTTCGATTATGTGTTTCCAACCGAATAGATATGTTACTTTGCATGTTGTAAATCAGTTGCATGCGTTTTTCTATTGTATCCGGTGTTGTATTTGTTCGCTAAACTATTGTGTGTGAATAAAATGGTATGTAATCGTCGACATCGTGCTCGTCGCCTATATACAGAGCTATCTTTTAATGATTATAGCCTCTAATAACGATAAAACTATTTTTGTAGATGGTCGGGCATTTGGTCATTAACTGTTCGTGTGGTAATGGTACGATGCACTACCTAATATCCAAAACTGTCAAAAATTTGGGACGCTATTATTACGTATGTCCATTTCACCTAAATCACAAGGACTAATTCATTTGGGCAGACGAAATTTTCCTACCACAATTCAAATACATCAGTCGTTATACAACATACACGAATGCAACATCACCTCTCAACGATACAAACCAGTTTAGCCCCGTATCAACAAATAGCGAGTAGCTGCCTTCAAAACTAGTACCTGGTCACAATCAATCAATGCACTCTGTCATAGATCAAGGTTCAACTTCACAAATTGTTGAGGCTAATCCAAAAATTTTGAATGCGGATATTACTAGTGTTTTCGGTGCTTAGTTACCGAGCTATGACAGTCAAATGTCACAAGGTTGGCAGTCGCCTGTTGTTGCATGTCATGGATCATATTAATAAACGTCATGTTAGTCGTTCTACCTCTGATTGTCCTTGTAATGTATAAGTAATCTCTTATCTAAAATTATCGCCGTACTTTAATAACTATTTCAATTGCATTGATTGGTCGAGTCTTAAGAATATGAATCTGGTGACTCCTAATATTTATAATTGTTGTTGGATTTGTTCTATTTTAATTGTATACTAAATTGGTGACTTCGTGTAGATGATATTTAAATGGTCCTTTCGTCGTTCTCGACGTTAGACTCCTTGGTTTTTGCTAAGCTTTAGTTGGTTCTTATGGTGTCCAAGCATTCATAAGTGTGCTTATGGTGGTCATTTGTCCCCCAACTGGAAGAGTTGTTCAACATATCAGTTGAAGCTCAAGGGCTAGTTAGATTTATATAGTTAGTTAGTTTTATATAGTTTCATTATGATATTAAGCAATCAAATCATATTAAGCATGGCATTTTATGGACTGATATTGGTTGAAGTATTATCTATTTTATGGAGAGGTTAGGATTCTCAAGACATGTGACTCGGATTCTTTTTTTTTTACATTGTTTTTGTCTGTTGTAGCTCTAAAAGTAGAATGTATGATTTGATATCTTTTTGGTAGAATATCAAATCTTGATATATGGGTTGTGATGTAAGGAGTATGGGTGTATTTTTTTTTGTTCATTTAAAAAAGTGGCTAATAATTAGGACATTTGATTGGGTTGCTTACTCATGCACCTTGAAATATAAGAAAGCATGATATGGTGTTCAACAGAATTACATGTGGATCACGAAGCACTTAGGTTGAAGATTTCAGATACCGTGCTAGCACCTGCTCTCCAAAACCACTGAACAGATCATTAGCAACACAATCATATTGATATTACAAGAATTAGTATGAGTATGAGATACTAAGAACCGCATGCATTTGAATTTGGAGTGACTATTTTAAACCCAGGTCCACGTGCATTTTCTATAACCGATATATAAATATTTGACAAAGAAAATATTAACTAAGCATAAAAATATAAAACCCCCAAATTTAAAACTCCAAAAAACCCTAAAATAAAAAAAAAAACAAACAAAAACACAGTGTTGACTGTAAATCGAACAATGGCGTCGTTGTGTAGTTGCAAGAACACAACAATGGCATCGCTATGACGAAGAGATAACACATAAATGGCGTCGCCATGGAATTCGATCTATGATTTTCACAAACCTAACGCAGGCCAGTTGAAACCTAATTTATGGGTCGAATGGAGGTTAATTTCAAGTGTTGATTTGTGAGTTCTTAATGGATTAGCTGAGAAAACAAGGAGACATTACCTTTCAATTGCTATCGGACTAGGTTAGGGTTCTTAGCGAGAGAAATTTGGGGGGGAATGAAAATTTGGAGAAAACGAGTGTTGTGATAGTAATGAGCTGGATGAGGTTAGTCCATGTAATTTTGACAGCAAAAGCAAGGCACGAAGTCGTGTTTTTGTGTGCCAACTTGGGTGGCTAAAAAGTGAGTTGAAATAACACGGGGTAGAGATTGTATAAGCTGAAAAAGTGGGATATGGACCGGGCCTCAAATATTAAATCAAAAAGCCGATAATAACAACATTGGAACCAAACTAGTTATTAAGTGAGATGAGGGCAGTCATCTATCCTCATCATCACAACCAAACATGCCCTTATTTCTCTTTAATTCTACAAGTTGTTTTCTTACTCACTAATTAAAAAAATTACATTCCCAAAGTTAACATTCTGAAATTATTTCATTTGCAATTTTAAAATTCTTGTATACTTCTAAATTTAATGGATTATATTGTCTAAATACACTACCGCTACTCATAACTATATATATATACACGCATATTAACCTTTAGTACATGCACTTGTCTTTCTTTCTTTCACTTTCTCACTAAACTAAAAACAAGATATTTTGAAGATTCGGAGTTAATAAGATACTGAATCGATTTGTAGAGGCATATCTCAAATGGTTGGACTTTGTATTCATCAATTGGTGCTCCATTTCATATACAAAATTTTAGGCAAAACCAATGAGCAAAAGAATATCGAAATCAAAATTCATAATAAAACTATAAAATTTAATGAGACAAAAAACATGAATTAGCAGATGAAATTATTGACATATTGGAACGCAACATTACATCAAACGAAAAGCTCATTAATTATGTTGTTGCATAACAATAGAGTCGAAGTAGTTCGTGATCAAAATTTACCCTTGTATTATCTAGCTTAATTTATGGGCTTAATTTGACATGTAATAACGTAATATATGTAATGTTGAATTTCTCAAATCATAGTATTTGAGGGTACCATTTGCTTATGTTTCTATCTAATATTCAATCTCTTTATTCACTGGCGGAGGGGAGAAGGGGGAGGGGATATTTAGGGGGAGAGGGGCTCACCTACTTTTGAGTTTTCTTATACATAGGGTTTGTATAAGTTTTAATGTATAAGTAGAAAAAACCGACATACAAGAAATTTTTTAAAATAATGTGAATAAGAATGAAAATGGTAAAAATGGGATTTAGAGAGATTTTTGTTTTTTTTTATATTTTGGCTTTGAGGTGTCTGTAGACACATTAATTTTGTGTCTAAATTAAATTAAATGATGGTAACTCTTAAGATGCAAGAAATACAAAATATATTTTATTTAGTCTTAATATTTTGAGGGATTAAAATAAATATATTAATTAAATCTTAAGACAAGGAAATAATTGCCCATCTAATCTCAAGCCATGGAAAGTCTTCTCCTCCAAGTCTCAATCTTCAAGAGATGGAAAGAATTCTCCTCAAATCTCCACAAGGAAAGAATTCCCCACCAAGTCTCAATCTTCAAGAGGTGGAAAGAAGATTATCTTAGATAAAGTCTTCCATATCAAGGAATTGTAGACGCGATCACAACCGTTCATCTCATCAGGAGATTCTAATTGAGATTCACTCCACAACTATAAATATAGGTGGTCTTGAAGAAGAAAAAAACACACACAAAATATTCACAAGTTGAAGAGGGAAAAGCTCTAAGTTTTTCGCTCCACCAAATTCATCCATCTTCAAGCGTTCTTCGCGGCATTCAAGACATTCTTCAACAATCTTCAAGGTGTTCTTCGTAAAGGACTCCTTTCAATCCGTCGTCAAGTCTTAATTCCATCCAAAAACCGTTTTTGAAGAGTGCACTTCTGCCGAGGAAGATCAAACTCCAAAAGGTTCAACAAATCCGAAACCAAGTCCATACCGTTCTTCATTCATCTTCAAGTCAAAAATCCGTTTAATCCGAGATCAAGTCCTAAGACCCTCGAAAAACCGTTTTTGAAGATTGAAGTCCATTCAAGAAGATCAAACCCCAAAAAAAATCGAAGAACTGAAGACGAAGATCATACCAATCTTCATCAACCTTCGAATTCAAATTCCAAATCAGGTTTCCGTTTAATCTGAGATCAAGCCGTCAAGCCCTCGAATCAACGTTTGCCAAATATCCAAGTACTTTGTAGATCAAGATTCCTCAAAAGAAGATTGATATTCAACAAGTTCAAGACGAAGATTAAATTGTTCGTCACCAAATCAAGTCAAGTAGATCGTCAATTCAAAATCAAGCTCAAAGCCCTTGGATTAACGTTCAAAATCGTTGTCAAGTCAACCAAATTTGAAGACTATTTGTTGTAGAAAGGAATCAGAGGATTAATAGGGATTGCACCACAATTGTACTTTCAAATTTATTTAAAATTACTTTGTAATCTTTTCTTGTCTTTTAATTACAGAGATCAAGAATTTGTCGTTACAAATTTGGCACGCCCAGTGGGACCATCTCTACCTCTCATCTCTTTTCTAACAAGTCTCAAATTTGAAGTCACAAGAAGTAGTGTTGCTCGACAATGGACAAGTCAATGTGGGCAACAAGCGGAGGCTCTTCGCAACCGATGATCAAAGATACACTCGCACCGGGGGCAAGACATGAAGCTAAAGAAGATAATCAAGCATCCTTACTAGAAGAGCAAGTTGCGGCGCTTGCAAGAGCCATTGCGAATCTCACAACTCAAGCTCAAAAACATGAAGACCACTTGAATCGCCTTCTCCAAAAGATAGAGCACAAAGAAGGAGTTGAAAATTCTAAAGAAGTCACCAACAACATTGGAGTTCAAGGATGCATCAAGACTACAATCGCCGAATTTGAAGTCTCTCCTCATCTTCGAAAGCAAGAGCTCGGGGAAAGCGGCGATCAAAGCATGCCACATGAAAATGCCACTCAAGGAGTTGAAGCTCAAGAGTTTGATGAAGTTCTAAGTGAAAGAATCCAATCCACTTCTCTTTTCCACAAGTCAAATTTCTCAAGGAAGGAAGAGCAAGGCGCCATGATGCACACAAAGTTTGCCGAGAAAAACATTCAAGATGTTGAAGTTGGAGAAAATTCTAAGTCTTCAAGCAAACAAATTCAAGTTTCCCCACAAGGCCTTGTCTCTGCCGATCAATTGAAGAAACTCATTGAAGAAGTTGCAAATGATCATAGTGCTCAACACAAGACTTCCAAATCTTACACGAAGCCTTATACTCAAAGGATAGAGCAATTGCAAGTGCCGAAAAGCTATCAACCTCCGAATTTTCAAAGATTCGATGGGACTGGAGACCCCAGACAACATGTTGCTCACTTCATTGAGACGTGCAATAGTGCCGGCACTGATGGAGATCTTCTAGTCAAGCAGTTTGTTCGAACCTTAGAAGACTTTGCATTTGATTGGTACACCGATCTCGAGCCAAACTCCATTGACAATTGGCACGATCTACAAACCAAGTTCTTCAACCGCTTTTATAGCACTCGACGTACTGTGAGCATGATTGAACTTGCCAATTCTCATCAACAAGAAGACGAACCAGTGATTGAGTACATCAATAGGTGGAGAAGTCTATCCTTAAGTTGCAAAGAGAAACTGTTTGAAACTTCAGCCATCGAGATTTGCATTCAAGGGATGAATTGGAGTCTCTCTTACATACTTCAAGGAATCAAACCAAGAAACTTTGAAGAATTGGCGACGCGAGCGCATGACATAGAGACAAGTGTAAACTCTATTAAAGAAGAAAACTCAACTCATGGCCTTGATGTTGAAAGTGATGATACAGATGACGACGATGACAATGAAGAGGGCGCGCCGTCAAGTTTTGATCCAACCAATGTGCTCCTTGATACGAGCTTAAACTATCACAAATGCTCAAATTAAGTGCCAAAATATATGCTCCTTGATACGAGTATAAACTATCTCAAATCTTCAAATTAAGTGCCGAAATTCACTCCTTGATAAGAGTTTAAACTATCAACATCCTCCTTAACACGAGTATAAACTGTTTGCATATCCAAACTCAAAGAAAATCTTTCAAGTCCTCAAAGCAAATGTTCAAGTCTCCTAGACACGAGCCAAAAGGTCTACAAATCCTTCAAGTCCTCAAAGCAAATGTTCAAGTCTCCTAGACACGAGCCAAAAGGTCTACAAATCCTTCAAGTCCTCAAAGCAAATGTTCAAGTCTCCTAGACACGAGCCAAAAGGTGTACAAGTCCTTCAAGTCCTCAAAGCAAATGTTCAAGTCTCCTAGACATGAGCCAAAAGGTCTAGAAATCCTTCAAGTCTTCAAATCAAATGTGCAAGCCTCCTAGATATGAGATAAAACTGTCTACAAATGTCCAAACCAAATGCTCCATGGCGCACGAGCTTAAACTGCACGTTACTCCTAGCCCGCATGAGTAGAAACTGTGTATGGCACCCCCTTTAAATCAATCTTGATTTCTTTTGAACTACGACATGACTTGATTCCTTCATTGGATTTGTAGGCAGCTAGAAGTTCATTCTTAGCCCAGTCATATTTAAAAAAAAAAAAAAAGCTCATGCAACATTCAAGTTAATGGATCCAATGATGAAGCTCACAAATGTTCTAAACTCATGAAGTGGATTTATGGTGGTTGAATTGAAGCCCGAGAACAAGAAAAAGAAAGATGTCGAGACTTATCCACTCATTGGTGCTTTTCAACACAAATTGTGAACAAGTCTCGAGGGGGCAATTTGTAGACACATTAATTTTGTATTTAAATTAAATTAAATGATGGTAACTCTTAAGATGCAAGAAATACAAAATATATTTTATTTAGTCTTAATATTTTGAGGGATTAAAATAAATATATTAATTAAATCTTAAGACAAGGAAATAATTGCCCATCTAATCTCAAGACATGGAAAGTCTTCTCCTCCAAGTCTCAATCTTCAAGAGATGGAAAGAATTCTCCTCAAATCTCCACAAGGAAAGAATTCCCCACCAAGTCTCAATCTTCAAGAGATGGAAAGAAGATTATCTTAGATAAAGTCTTCCATATCAAGGAATTATAGACGCGATCACAACCGTTCATCTCATCAGGAGATTCTAATTGAGATTCACTCCACAACTATAAATAGAGGTGGTCTTGAAGAAGAAAAAAACACACACAAAATATTCACAAGTTGAAGAGGGAAAAGCTCTAAGTTTTTCGCTCCACCAAATTCATCCATCTTCAAGCGTTCTTCGCGGCATTCAAGACATTCTTCAACAATCTTCAAGGTGTTCTTCGTAAAGGACTCCTTTCAATCCGTCGTCAAGTCTTAATTCCATCCAAAAACCGTTTTTGAAGAGTGCACTTCTGCCGAGGAAGATCAAACTCCAAAAGGTTCAACAAATCCGAAACCAAGTCCATACCGTTCTTCATTCATCTTCAAGTCAAAAATCCGTTTAATCCGAGATCAAGTCCTAAGACCCTCGAAAAACCGTTTTTGAAGATTGAAGTCCATTCAAGAAGATCAAACCCCAAAAAAAATCGAAGAACTGAAGACGAAGATCATACCAATCTTCATCAACCTTCGAATTCAAATTCCAAATCAGGTTTCCGTTTAATCTGAGATCAAGCCGTCAAGCCCTCGAATCAACGTTTGCCAAATATCCAAGTACTTTGTAGATCAAGATTCCTCAAAAGAAGATTGATATTCAACAAGTTCAAGACGAAGATTAAATTGTTCGTCACCAAATCAAGTCAAGTAGATCGTCAATTCAAAATCAAGCTCAAAGCCCTTGGATTAACGTTCAAAATCGTTGTCAAGTCAACCAAATTTGAAGACTATTTGTTGTAGAAAGGAATCAGAGGATTAATAGGGATTGCACCACAATTGTACTTTCAAATTTATTTAAAATTACTTTGTAATCTTTTCTTGTCTTTTAATTACAGAGATCAAGAATTTGTCGTTACAAATTTGGCACGCCCAGTGGGACCATCTCTACCTCTCATCTCTTTTCTAACAAGTCTCAAATTTGAAGTCACAAGAAGTAGTGTTGCTCGACAATGGACAAGTCAATGTGGGCAACAAGCGGAGGCTCTTCGCAACCGATGATCAAAGATACACTCGCACCGGGGGCAAGACATGAAGCTAAAGAAGATAATCAAGCATCCTTACTAGAAGAGCAAGTTGCGGCGCTTGCAAGAGCCATTGCGAATCTCACAACTCAAGCTCAAAAACATGAAGACCACTTGAATCGCCTTCTCCAAAAGATAGAGCACAAAGAAGGAGTTGAAAATTCTAAAGAAGTCACCAACAACATTGGAGTTCAAGGATGCATCAAGACTACAATCGCCGAATTTGAAGTCTCTCCTCATCTTCGAAAGCAAGAGCTCGGGGAAAGCGGCGATCAAAGCATGCCACATGAAAATGCCACTCAAGGAGTTGAAGCTCAAGAGTTTGATGAAGTTCTAAGTGAAAGAATCCAATCCACTTCTCTTTTCCACAAGTCAAATTTCTCAAGGAAGGAAGAGCAAGGCGCCATGATGCACACAAAGTTTGCCGAGAAAAACATTCAAGATGTTGAAGTTGGAGAAAATTCTAAGTCTTCAAGCAAACAAATTCAAGTTTCCCCACAAGGCCTTGTCTCTGCCGATCAATTGAAGAAACTCATTGAAGAAGTTGCAAATGATCATAGTGCTCAACACAAGACTTCCAAATCTTACACGAAGCCTTATACTCAAAGGATAGAGCAATTGCAAGTGCCGAAAAGCTATCAACCTCCGAATTTTCAAAGATTCGATGGGACTGGAGACCCCAGACAACATGTTGCTCACTTCATTGAGACGTGCAATAGTGCCGGCACTGATGGAGATCTTCTAGTCAAGCAGTTTGTTCGAACCTTAGAAGACTTTGCATTTGATTGGTACACCGATCTCGAGCCAAACTCCATTGACAATTGGCACGATCTACAAACCAAGTTCTTCAACCGCTTTTATAGCACTCGACGTACTGTGAGCATGATTGAACTTGCCAATTCTCATCAACAAGAAGACGAACCAGTGATTGAGTACATCAATAGGTGGAGAAGTCTATCCTTAAGTTGCAAAGAGAAACTGTTTGAAACTTCAGCCATCGAGATTTGCATTCAAGGGATGAATTGGAGTCTCTCTTACATACTTCAAGGAATCAAACCAAGAAACTTTGAAGAATTGGCGACGCGAGCGCATGACATAGAGACAAGTGTAAACTCTATTAAAGAAGAAAACTCAACTCATGGCCTTGATGTTGAAAGTGATGATACAGATGACGACGATGACAATGAAGAGGGCGCGCCGTCAAGTTTTGATCCAACCAATGTGCTCCTTGATACGAGCTTAAACTATCTCAAATGCTCAAATTAAGTGCCAAAATATATGCTCCTTGATACGAGTATAAACTATCTCAAATCTTCAAATTAAGTGCCGAAATTCACTCCTTGATAAGAGTTTAAACTATCAACATCCTCCTTAACACGAGTATAAACTGTTTGCATATCCAAACTCAAAGAAAATCTTTCAAGTCCTCAAAGCAAATGTTCAAGTCTCCTAGACACGAGCCAAAAGGTCTACAAATCCTTCAAGTCCTCAAAGCAAATGTTCAAGTCTCCTAGACACGAGCCAAAAGGTCTACAAATCCTTCAAGTCCTCAAAGCAAATGTTCAAGTCTCCTAGACACGAGCCAAAAGGTGTACAAGTCCTTCAAGTCCTCAAAGCAAATGTTCAAGTCTCCTAGACATGAGCCAAAAGGTCTAGAAATCCTTCAAGTCTTCAAATCAAATGTGCAAGCCTCCTAGATATGAGATAAAACTGTCTACAAATGTCCAAACCAAATGCTCCATGGCGCACGAGCTTAAACTGCACGTTACTCCTAGCCCGCATGAGTAGAAACTGTGTATGGCACCCCCTTTAAATCAATCTTGATTTCTTTTGAACTACGACATGACTTGATTCCTTCATTGGATTTGTAGGCAGCTAGAAGTTCATTCTTAGCCCAGTCATATTTAAAAAAAAAAAAAAAGCTCATGCAACATTCAAGTTAATGGATCCAATGATGAAGCTCACAAATGTTCTAAACTCATGAAGTGGATTTATGGTGGTTGAATTGAAGCCCGAGAACAAGAAAAAGAAAGATGTCGAGACTTATCCACTCATTGGTGCTTTTCAACACAAATTGTGAACAAGTCTCGAGGGGGCAATTTGTAGACACATTAATTTTGTATTTAAATTAAATTAAATGATGGTAACTCTTAAGATGCAAGAAATACAAAATATATTTTATTTAGTCTTAATATTTTGAGGGATTAAAATAAATATATTAATTAAATCTTAAGACAAGGAAATAATTGCCCATCTAATCTCAAGACATGGAAAGTCTTCTCCTCCAAGTCTCAATCTTCAAGAGATGGAAAGAATTCTCCTCAAATCTCCACAAGGAAAGAATTCCCCACCAAGTCTCAATCTTCAAGAGATGGAAAGAAGATTATCTTAGATAAAGTCTTCCATATCAAGGAATTATAGACGCGATCACAACCGTTCATCTCATCAGGAGATTCTAATTGAGATTCACTCCACAACTATAAATAGAGGTGGTCTTGAAGAAGAAAAAAACACACACAAAATATTCACAAGTTGAAGAGGGAAAAGCTCTAAGTTTTTCGCTCCACCAAATTCATCCATCTTCAAGCGTTCTTCGCGGCATTCAAGACATTCTTCAACAATCTTCAAGGTGTTCTTCGTAAAGGACTCCTTTCAATCCGTCGTCAAGTCTTAATTCCATCCAAAAACCGTTTTTGAAGAGTGCACTTCTGCCGAGGAAGATCAAACTCCAAAAGGTTCAACAAATCCGAAACCAAGTCCATACCGTTCTTCATTCATCTTCAAGTCAAAAATCCGTTTAATCCGAGATCAAGTCCTAAGACCCTCGAAAAACCGTTTTTGAAGATTGAAGTCCATTCAAGAAGATCAAACCCCAAAAAAAATCGAAGAACTGAAGACGAAGATCATACCAATCTTCATCAACCTTCGAATTCAAATTCCAAATCAGGTTTCCGTTTAATCTGAGATCAAGCCGTCAAGCCCTCGAATCAACGTTTGCCAAATATCCAAGTACTTTGTAGATCAAGATTCCTCAAAAGAAGATTGATATTCAACAAGTTCAAGACGAAGATTAAATTGTTCGTCACCAAATCAAGTCAAGTAGATCGTCAATTCAAAATCAAGCTCAAAGCCCTTGGATTAACGTTCAAAATCGTTGTCAAGTCAACCAAATTTGAAGACTATTTGTTGTAGAAAGGAATCAGAGGATTAATAGGGATTGCACCACAATTGTACTTTCAAATTTATTTAAAATTACTTTGTAATCTTTTCTTGTCTTTTAATTACAGAGATCAAGAATTTGTCGTTACAAATTTGGCACGCCCAGTGGGACCATCTCTACCTCTCATCTCTTTTCTAACAAGTCTCAAATTTGAAGTCACAAGAAGTAGTGTTGCTCGACAATGGACAAGTCAATGTGGGCAACAAGCGGAGGCTCTTCGCAACCGATGATCAAAGATACACTCGCACCGGGGGCAAGACATGAAGCTAAAGAAGATAATCAAGCATCCTTACTAGAAGAGCAAGTTGCGGCGCTTGCAAGAGCCATTGCGAATCTCACAACTCAAGCTCAAAAACATGAAGACCACTTGAATCGCCTTCTCCAAAAGATAGAGCACAAAGAAGGAGTTGAAAATTCTAAAGAAGTCACCAACAACATTGGAGTTCAAGGATGCATCAAGACTACAATCGCCGAATTTGAAGTCTCTCCTCATCTTCGAAAGCAAGAGCTCGGGGAAAGCGGCGATCAAAGCATGCCACATGAAAATGCCACTCAAGGAGTTGAAGCTCAAGAGTTTGATGAAGTTCTAAGTGAAAGAATCCAATCCACTTCTCTTTTCCACAAGTCAAATTTCTCAAGGAAGGAAGAGCAAGGCGCCATGATGCACACAAAGTTTGCCGAGAAAAACATTCAAGATGTTGAAGTTGGAGAAAATTCTAAGTCTTCAAGCAAACAAATTCAAGTTTCCCCACAAGGCCTTGTCTCTGCCGATCAATTGAAGAAACTCATTGAAGAAGTTGCAAATGATCATAGTGCTCAACACAAGACTTCCAAATCTTACACGAAGCCTTATACTCAAAGGATAGAGCAATTGCAAGTGCCGAAAAGCTATCAACCTCCGAATTTTCAAAGATTCGATGGGACTGGAGACCCCAGACAACATGTTGCTCACTTCATTGAGACGTGCAATAGTGCCGGCACTGATGGAGATCTTCTAGTCAAGCAGTTTGTTCGAACCTTAGAAGACTTTGCATTTGATTGGTACACCGATCTCGAGCCAAACTCCATTGACAATTGGCACGATCTACAAACCAAGTTCTTCAACCGCTTTTATAGCACTCGACGTACTGTGAGCATGATTGAACTTGCCAATTCTCATCAACAAGAAGACGAACCAGTGATTGAGTACATCAATAGGTGGAGAAGTCTATCCTTAAGTTGCAAAGAGAAACTGTTTGAAACTTCAGCCATCGAGATTTGCATTCAAGGGATGAATTGGAGTCTCTCTTACATACTTCAAGGAATCAAACCAAGAAACTTTGAAGAATTGGCGACGCGATCGCATGACATAGAGACAAGTGTAAACTCTATTAAAGAAGAAAACTCAACTCATGGCCTTGATGTTGAAAGTGATGATACAGATGACGACGATGACAATGAAGAGGGCGCGCCGTCAAGTTTTGATCCAACCAATGTGCTCCTTGATACGAGCTTAAACTATCACAAATGCTCAAATTAAGTGCCAAAATATATGCTTCTTGATACGAGTATAAACTATCTCAAATCTTCAAATTAAGTGCCGAAATTCACTCCTTGATAAGAGTTTAAACTATCAACATCCTCCTTAACACGAGTATAAACTGTTTGCATATCCAAACTCAAAGAAAATCTTTCAAGTCCTCAAAGCAAATGTTCAAGTCTCCTAGACACGAGCCAAAAGGTCTACAAATCCTTCAAGTCCTCAAAGCAAATGTTCAAGTCTCCTAGACACGAGCTAAAAGGTCTACAAATCCTTCAAGTCCTCAAAGCAAATGTTCAAGTCTCCTAGACACGAGCCAAAAGGTGTACAAGTCCTTCAAGTCCTCAAAGCAAATGTTCAAGTCTCCTAGACATGAGCCAAAAGGTCTAGAAATCCTTCAAGTCTTCAAATCAAATGTGAAAGCCTCCTAGATATGAGATAAAACTGTCTACAAATGTCCAAACCAAATGCTCCATGGCGCACGAGCTTAAACTGCACGTTACTCCTAGCCCGCATGAGTAGAAACTGTGTATGGCACCCCCTTTAAATCAATCTTGATTTCTTTTGAACTACGACATGACTTGATTCCTTCATTGGATACGTAGGCAGCTAGAAGTTCATTCTTAGCCCAGTCATATTTAAAAAAAAAAAAAAGCTCATGCAACATTCAAGTTAATGGATCCAATGATGAAGCTCACAAATGTTCTAAACTCATGAAGTGGATTTATGGTGGTTGAATTGAAGCCCGAGAACAAGAAAAAGAAAGATGTCGAGACTTATCCACTCATTGGTGCTTTTCAACACAAATTGTGAACAAGTCTCGAGGGGGCAATTTGTAGACACATTAATTTTGTGTCTAAATTAAATTAAATGATGGTAACTCTTAAGATGCAAGAAATACAAAATATATTTTATTTAGTCTTAATATTTTGAGGGATTAAAATAAATATATTAATTAAATCTTAAGACAAGGAAATAATTGCCCATCTAATCTCAAGACATGGAAAGTCTTCTCCTCCAAGTCTCAATCTTCAAGAGATGGAAAGAATTCTCCTCAAATCTCCACAAGGAAAGAATTCCCCACCAAGTCTCAATCTTCAAGAGATGGAAAGAAGATTATCTTAGATAAAGTCTTCCATATCAAGGAATTATAGACGCGATCACAACCGTTCATCTCATCAGGAGATTCTAATTGAGATTCACTCCACAACTATAAATAGAGGTGGTCTTGAAGAAGAAAAAAACACACACAAAATATTCACAAGTTGAAGAGGGAAAAACTCTAAGTTTTTCGCTCCACCAAATTCATCCATCTTCAAGCGTTCTTCGCGGCATTCAAGATATTCTTCAACAATCTTCAAGGTGTTCTTCGTAAAGGACTCCTTTCAATCCGTCGTCAAGTCTTAATTCCATCCAAAAACCGTTTTTGAAGAGTGCACTTCTGCCGAGGAAGATCAAACTCCAAAAGGTTCAACAAATCCGAAACCAAGTCCATACCGTTCTTCATTCATCTTCAAGTCAAAAATCCGTTTAATCCGAGATCAAGTCCTAAGACCCTCGAAAAACCGTTTTTGAAGATTGAAGTCCATTCAAGAAGATCAAAACCCCAAAAAAATTCGAAGAACTGAAGACGAAGATCATACCAATCTTCATCAACCTTCGAATTCAAATTCCAAATCAGGTTTCCGTTTAATCCGAGATCAAGCCGTCAAGCCCTCGAATCAACGTTTGCCAAATATCCAAGTACTTTGTAGATCAAGATTCCTCAAAAGAAGATTGATATTCAACAAGTTCAAGACGAAGATTAAATTGTTCGTCACCAAATCAAGTCAAGTAGATCGTCAATTCAAGATCAAGCTCAAAGCCCTTGGATTAACGTTCAAAATCGTTGTCAAGTCAACCAAATTTGAAGACTATTTGTTGTAGAAAGGAATCAGAGGATTAATAGGGATTGCACCACAATTGTACTTTCAAATTTATTTAAAATTACTTTGTAATCTTTTCTTGTCTTTTAATTACAGAGATCAAGAATTTGTCGTTACAAATTTGGCACGCCCAGTGGGACCATCTCTACCTCTCATCTCTTTTCTAACAAGTCTCAAATTTGAAGTCACAAGAAGTAGTGTTGCTCGACAATGGACAAGTCAATGTGGGCAACAAGCGGAGGCTCTTCGCAACCGATGATCAAAGATACACTCGCACCGGGGGCAAGACATGAAGCTAAAGAAGATAATCAAGCATCCTTACTAGAAGAGCAAGTTGCGGCGCTTGCAAGAGCCATTGCGAATCTCACAACTCAAGCTCAAAAACATGAAGACCACTTGAATCGCCTTCTCCAAAAGATAGAGCACAAAGAAGGAGTTGAAAATTCTAAAGAAGTCACCAACAACATTGGAGTTCAAGGATGCATCAAGACTACAATCGCCGAATTTGAAGTCTCTCCTCATCTTCGAAAGCAAGAGCTCGGGGAAAGCGGCGATCAAAGCATGCCACATGAAAATGCCACTCAAGGAGTTGAAGCTCAAGAGTTTGATGAAGTTCTAAGTGAAAGAATCCAATCCACTTCTCTTTTCCACAAGTCAAATTTCTCAAGGAAGGAAGAGCAAGGCGCCATGATGCACACAAAGTTTGCCGAGAAAAACATTCAAGATGTTGAAGTTGGAGAAAATTCTAAGTCTTCAAGCAAACAAATTCAAGTTTCCCCACAAGGCCTTGTCTCTGCCGATCAATTGAAGAAACTCATTGAAGAAGTTGCAAATGATCATAGTGCTCAACACAAGACTTCCAAATCTTACACGAAGCCTTATACTCAAAGGATAGAGCAATTGCAAGTGCCGAAAAGCTATCAACCTCCGAATTTTCAAAGATTCGATGGGACTGGAGACCCCAGACAACATGTTGCTCACTTCATTGAGACGTGCAATAGTGCCGGCACTGATGGAGATCTTCTAGTCAAGCAGTTTGTTCGAACCTTAGAAGACTTTGCATTTGATTGGTACACCGATCTCGAGCCAAACTCCATTGACAATTGGCACGATCTACAAACCAAGTTCTTCAACCGCTTTTATAGCACTCGACGTACTGTGAGCATGATTGAACTTGCCAATTCTCATCAACAAGAAGACGAACCAGTGATTGAGTACATCAATAGGTGGAGAAGTCTATCCTTAAGTTGCAAAGAGAAACTGTTTGAAACTTCAGCCATCGAGATTTGCATTCAAGGGATGAATTGGAGTCTCTCTTACATACTTCAAGGAATCAAACCAAGAAACTTTGAAGAATTGGCGACGCGATCGCATGACATAGAGACAAGTGTAAACTCTATTAAAGAAGAAAACTCAACTCATGGCCTTGATGTTGAAAGTGATGATACAGATGACGACGATGACAATGAAGAGGGCGCGCCGTCAAGTTTTGATCCAACCAATGTGCTCCTTGATACGAGCTTAAACTATCACAAATGCTCAAATTAAGTGCCAAAATATATGCTTCTTGATACGAGTATAAACTATCTCAAATCTTCAAATTAAGTGCCGAAATTCACTCCTTGATAAGAGTTTAAACTATCAACATCCTCCTTAACACGAGTATAAACTGTTTGCATATCCAAACTCAAAGAAAATCTTTCAAGTCCTCAAAGCAAATGTTCAAGTCTCCTAGACACGAGCCAAAAGGTCTACAAATCCTTCAAGTCCTCAAAGCAAATGTTCAAGTCTCCTAGACACGAGCTAAAAGGTCTACAAATCCTTCAAGTCCTCAAAGCAAATGTTCAAGTCTCCTAGACACGAGCCAAAAGGTGTACAAGTCCTTCAAGTCCTCAAAGCAAATGTTCAAGTCTCCTAGACATGAGCCAAAAGGTCTAGAAATCCTTCAAGTCTTCAAATCAAATGTGAAAGCCTCCTAGATATGAGATAAAACTGTCTACAAATGTCCAAACCAAATGCTCCATGGCGCACGAGCTTAAACTGCACGTTACTCCTAGCCCGCATGAGTAGAAACTGTGTATGGCACCCCCTTTAAATCAATCTTGATTTCTTTTGAACTACGACATGACTTGATTCCTTCATTGGATACGTAGGCAGCTAGAAGTTCATTCTTAGCCCAGTCATATTTAAAAAAAAAAAAAAGCTCATGCAACATTCAAGTTAATGGATCCAATGATGAAGCTCACAAATGTTCTAAACTCATGAAGTGGATTTATGGTGGTTGAATTGAAGCCCGAGAACAAGAAAAAGAAAGATGTCGAGACTTATCCACTCATTGGTGCTTTTCAACACAAATTGTGAACAAGTCTCGAGGGGGCAATTTGTAGACACATTAATTTTGTGTCTAAATTAAATTAAATGATGGTAACTCTTAAGATGCAAGAAATACAAAATATATTTTATTTAGTCTTAATATTTTGAGGGATTAAAATAAATATATTAATTAAATCTTAAGACAAGGAAATAATTGCCCATCTAATCTCAAGACATGGAAAGTCTTCTCCTCCAAGTCTCAATCTTCAAGAGATGGAAAGAATTCTCCTCAAATCTCCACAAGGAAAGAATTCCCCACCAAGTCTCAATCTTCAAGAGATGGAAAGAAGATTATCTTAGATAAAGTCTTCCATATCAAGGAATTATAGACGCGATCACAACCGTTCATCTCATCAGGAGATTCTAATTGAGATTCACTCCACAACTATAAATAGAGGTGGTCTTGAAGAAGAAAAAAACACACACAAAATATTCACAAGTTGAAGAGGGAAAAACTCTAAGTTTTTCGCTCCACCAAATTCATCCATCTTCAAGCGTTCTTCGCGGCATTCAAGATATTCTTCAACAATCTTCAAGGTGTTCTTCGTAAAGGACTCCTTTCAATCCGTCGTCAAGTCTTAATTCCATCCAAAAACCGTTTTTGAAGAGTGCACTTCTGCCGAGGAAGATCAAACTCCAAAAGGTTCAACAAATCCGAAACCAAGTCCATACCGTTCTTCATTCATCTTCAAGTCAAAAATCCGTTTAATCCGAGATCAAGTCCTAAGACCCTCGAAAAACCGTTTTTGAAGATTGAAGTCCATTCAAGAAGATCAAAACCCCAAAAAAATTCGAAGAACTGAAGACGAAGATCATACCAATCTTCATCAACCTTCGAATTCAAATTCCAAATCAGGTTTCCGTTTAATCCGAGATCAAGCCGTCAAGCCCTCGAATCAACGTTTGCCAAATATCCAAGTACTTTGTAGATCAAGATTCCTCAAAAGAAGATTGATATTCAACAAGTTCAAGACGAAGATTAAATTGTTCGTCACCAAATCAAGTCAAGTAGATCGTCAATTCAAGATCAAGCTCAA
The DNA here is from genome assembly GCA_948329865.1 of Linaria vulgaris. Lineage (NCBI taxonomy): Eukaryota > Viridiplantae > Streptophyta > Magnoliopsida > Lamiales > Plantaginaceae > Linaria > Linaria vulgaris. The sequence goes on along the minus strand of OX415249.1, from coordinate 51,009,308 downwards.
AGCCCTTGGATTAACGTTCAAATCCGTTGTCAAGTCAACCAAATTTGAAGACTATTTGTTGTAGAAAGGAATCAGAGGATTAATAGGGATTGCACCACAATTGTACTTTCAAATTTATTTAAAATTACTTTGTAATCTTTTCTTGTCTTTTAATTACAGAGATCAAGAATTTGTCGTTACAAATTTGGCACGCCCAGTGGGACCATCTCTACCTCTCATCTCTTTTCTAACAAGTCTCAAATTTGAAGTCACAAGAAGTAGTGTTGCTCGACAATGGACAAGTCAATGTGGGCAACAAGCGGAGGCTCTTCGCAACCGATGATCAAAGATACACTCGCACCGGGGGCAAGACATGAAGCTAAAGAAGATAATCAAGCATCCTTACTAGAAGAGCAAGTTGCGGCGCTTGCAAGAGCCATTGCGAATCTCACAACTCAAGCTCAAAAATATGAAGACCACTTGAATCGCCTTCTCCAAAAGATAGAGCACAAAGAAGGAGTTGAAAATTCTAAAGAAGTCACCAACAACATTGGAGTTCAAGGATGCATCAAGACTACAATCGCCGAATTTGAAGTCTCTCCTCATCTTCGAAAGCAAGAGCTCGGGGAAAGCGGCGATCAAAGCATGCCACATGAAAATGCCACTCAAGGAGTTGAAGCTCAAGAGTTTGATGAAGTTCTAAGTGAAAGAATCCAATCCACTTCTCTTTTCCACAAGTCAAATTTCTCAAGGAAGGAAGAGCAAGGCGCCATGATGCACACAAAGTTTGCCGAGAAAAACATTCAAGATGTTGAAGTTGGAGAAAATTCTAAGTCTTCAAGCAAACAAATTCAAGTTTCCCCACAAGGCCTTGTCTCTGCCGATCAATTGAAGAAACTCATTGAAGAAGTTGCAAATGATCATAGTGCTCAACACAAGACTTCCAAATCTTACACGAAGCCTTATACTCAAAGGATAGAGCAATTGCAAGTGCCGAAAAGCTATCAACCTCCGATTTTTCAAAGATTCGATGGGACTGGAGACCCCAGACAACATGTTGCTCACTTCATTGAGACGTGCAATAGTGCCGGCACTGATGGAGATCTTCTAGTCAAGCAGTTTGTTCGAACCTTAGAAGACTTTGCATTTGATTGGTACACCGATCTCGAGCCAAACTCCATTGACAATTGGCACGATCTACAAACCAAGTTCTTCAACCGCTTTTATAGCACTCGACGTACTGCGAGCATGATTGAACTTGCCAATTCTCATCAACAAGAAGACGAACCAGTGATTGAGTACATCAATAGGTGGAGAAGTCTATCCTTAAGTTGCAAAGAGAAACTGTTTGAAACTTCAGCCATCGAGATTTGCATTCAAGGGATGAATTGGAGTCTCTCTTACATACTTCAAGGAATCAAACCAAGAAACTTTGAAGAATTGGCGACGCGAGCGCATGACATAGAGACAAGTGTAAACTCTATTAAAGAAGAAAACTCAACTCATGGCCTTGATGTTGAAAGTGATGATACAGATGACGACGATGACAATGAAGAGGGCGCGCCGTCAAGTTTTGATCCAACCAATGTGCTCCTTGATACGAGCTTAAACTATCTCAAATGCTCAAATTAAGTGCCAAAATATATGCTCCTTGATACGAGTATAAACTATCTCAAATCTTCAAATTAAGTGCCGAAATTCACTCCTTGATAAGAGTTTAAACTATCAACATCCTCCTTAACACGAGTATAAACTGTTTGCATATCCAAACTCAAAGAAAATCTTTCAAGTCCTCAAAGCAAATGTTCAAGTCTCCTAGACACGAGCCAAAAGGTCTACAAATCCTTCAAGTCCTCAAAGCAAATGTTCAAGTCTCCTAGACACGAGCCAAAAGGTCTACAAATCCTTCAAGTCCTCAAAGCAAATGTTCAAGTCTCCTAGACACGAGCCAAAAGGTGTACAAGTCCTTCAAGTCCTCAAAGCAAATGTTCAAGTCTCCTAGACATGAGCCAAAAGGTCTAGAAATCCTTCAAGTCTTCAAATCAAATGTGCAAGCCTCCTAGATATGAGATAAAACTGTCTACAAATGTCCAAACCAAATGCTCCATGGCGCACGAGCTTAAACTGCACGTTACTCCTAGCCCGCATGAGTAGAAACTGTGTATGGCACCCCCTTTAAATCAATCTTGATTTCTTTTGAACTACGACATGACTTGATTCCTTCATTGGATACGTAGGCAGCTAGAAGTTCATTCTTAGCCCAGTCATATTAAAAAAAAAAAAAAGCTCATGCAACATTCAAGTTAATGGATCCAATGATGAAGCTCACAAATGTTCTAAACTCATGAAGTGGATTTATGGTGGTTGAATTGAAGCCCGAGAACAAGAAAAAGAAAGATGTCGAGACTTATCCACTCATTGGTGCTTTTCAACACAAATTGTGAACAAGTCTCGAGGGGGCAATTTGTAGACACATTAATTTTGTGTCTAAATTAAATTAAATGATGGTAACTCTTAAGATGCAAGAAATACAAAATATATTTTATTTAGTCTTAATATTTTGAGGGATTAAAATAAATATATTAATTAAATCTTAAGACAAGGAAATAATTGCCCATCTAATCTCAAGACATGGAAAGTCTTCTCCTCCAAGTCTCAATCTTCAAGAGATGGAAAGAATTCTCCTCAAATCTCCACAAGGAAAGAATTCCCCACCAAGTCTCAATCTTCAAGAGATGGAAAGAAGATTATCTTAGATAAAGTCTTCCATATCAAGGAATTATAGACGCGATCACAACCGTTCATCTCATCAGGAGATTCTAATTGAGATTCACTCCACAACTATAAATAGAGGTGGTCTTGAAGAAGAAAAAAACACACACAAAATATTCACAAGTTGAAGAGGGAAAAGTTCTAAGTTTTTCGCTCCACCAAATTCATCCATCTTCAAGCGTTCTTCGCGGCATTCAAGACATTCTTCAACAATCTTCAAGGTGTTCTTCGTAAAGGACTCCTTTCAATCCGTCGTCAAGTCTTAATTCCATCCAAAAACCGTTTTTGAAGAGTGCACTTCTGCCGAGGAAGATCAAACTCCAAAAGGTTCAACAAATCCGAAACCAAGTCCATACCGTTCTTCATTCATCTTCAAGTCAAAAATCCGTTTAATCCGAGATCAAGTCCTAAGACCCTCGAAAAACCGTTTTTGAAGATTGAAGTCCATTCAAGAAGATCAAAACCCCAAAAAAATTCGAAGAACTGAAGACGAAGATCATACCAATCTTCATCAACCTTCGAATTCAAATTCCAAATCAGGTTTCCGTTTAATACGAGATCAAGCCGTCAAGCCCTCGAATCAACGTTTGCCAAATATCCAAGTACTTTGTAGATCAAGATTCCTCAAAAGAAGATTGATATTCAACAAGTTCAAGACGAAGATTAAATTGTTCGTCACCAAATCAAGTCAAGTAGATCGTCAATTCAAAATCAAGCTCAAAGCCCTTGGATTAACGTTCAAAATCGTTGTCAAGTCAACCAAATTTGAAGACTATTTGTTGTAGAAAGGAATCAGAGGATTAATAGGGATTGCACCACAATTGTACTTTCAAATTTATTTAAAATTACTTTGTAATCTTTTCTTGTCTTTTAATTACAGAGATCAAGAATTTGTCGTTACAAATTTGGCACGCCCAGTGGGACCATCTCTACCTCTCATCTCTTTTCTAACAAGTCTCAAATTTGAAGTCACAAGAAGTAGTGTTGCTCGACAATGGACAAGTCAATGTGGGCAACAAGCGGAGGCTCTTCGCAACCGATGATCAAAGATACACTCGCACCGGGGGCAAGACATGAAGCTAAAGAAGATAATCAAGCATCCTTACTAGAAGAGCAAGTTGCGGCGCTTGCAAGAGCCATTGCGAATCTCACAACTCAAGCTCAAAAACATGAAGACCACTTGAATCGCCTTCTCCAAAAGATAGAGCACAAAGAAGGAGTTGAAAATTCTAAAGAAGTCACCAACAACATTGGAGTTCAAGGATGCATCAAGACTACAATCGCCGAATTTGAAGTCTCTCCTCATCTTCGAAAGCAAGAGCTCGGGGAAAGCGGCGATCAAAGCATGCCACATGAAAATGCCACTTAAGGAGTTGAAGCTCAAGAGTTTGATGAAGTTCTAAGTGAAAGAATCCAATCCACTTCTCTTTTCCACAAGTCAAATTTCTCAAGGAAGGAAGAGCAAGGCGCCATGATGCACACAAAGTTTGCCGAGAAAAACATTCAAGATGTTGAAGTTGGAGAAAATTCTAAGTCTTCAAGCAAACAAATTCAAGTTTCCCCACAAGGCCTTGTCTCTGCCGATCAATTGAAGAAACTCATTGAAGAAGTTGCAAATGATCATAGTGCTCAACACAAGACTTCCAAATCTTACACGAAGCCTTATACTCAAAGGATAGAGCAATTGCAAATGCCGAAAAGCTATCAACCTCCGAATTTTCAAAGATTCGATGGGACTGGAGACCCCAGACAACATGTTGCTCACTTCATTGAGACGTGCAATAGTGCCGGCACTGATGGAGATCTTCTAGTCAAGCAGTTTGTTCGAACCTTAGAAGACTTTGCATTTGATTGGTACACCGATCTCGAGCCAAACTCCATTGACAATTAGCACGATCTACAAACCAAGTTCTTCAACCGCTTTTATAGCACTCGACGTACTGTGAGCATGATTGAACTTGCCATTTCTCATCAACAAGAAGACGAACCAGTGATTGAGTACATCAATAGGTGGAGAAGTCTATCCTTAAGTTGCAAAGAGAAACTGTTTGAAACTTCAGCCATGGAGATTTGCATTCAAGGGATGAATTGGAGTCTCTCTTACATACTTCAAGGAATCAAACCAAGAAACTTTGAAGAATTGGCGACGCGAGCGCATGACATAGAGACAAGTGTAAACTCTATTAAAGAAGAAAACTCAACTCATGGCCTTGATGTTGAAAGTGATGATACAGATGACGACGATGACAATGAAGAGGGCGCGCCGTCAAGTTTTGATCCAACCAATGTGCTCCTTGATACGAGCTTAAACTATCTCAAATGCTCAAATTAAGTGCCAAAATATATGCTCCTTGATACGAGTATAAACTATCTCAAATCTTCAAATTAAGTGCCGAAATTCACTCCTTGATAAGAGTTTAAACTATCAACATCCTCCTTAACACGAGTATAAACTGTTTGCATATCCAAACTCAAAGAAAATCTTTCAAGTCCTCAAAGCAAATGTTCAAGTCTCCTAGACACGAGCCAAAAGGTCTACAAATCCTTCAAGTCCTCAAAGCAAATGTTCAAGTCTCCTAGACACGAGCCAAAAGATCTACAAATCCTTCAAGTCCTCAAAGCAAATGTTCAAGTCTCCTAGACACGAGCCAAAAGGTGTACAAGTCCTTCAAGTCCTCAAAGCAAATGTTCAAGTCTCCTAGACATGAGCCAAAAGGTCTAGAAATCCTTCAAGTCTTCAAATCAAATGTGCAAGCCTCCTAGATATGAGATAAAACTGTCTACAAATGTCCAAACCAAATGCTCCATGGCGCACGAGCTTAAACTGCGCGTTACTCCTAGCCCGCATGAGTAGAAACTGTGTATGGCACCCCTTTAAATCAATCTTGATTCTTTTGAACTACGACATGACTTGATTCCTTCATTGGATACGTAGGCAACTAGAAGTTCATTCTTAGCCCAGTCATATCCAAAAAAAAAAAAAAAAGCTCATGCAACATTCAAGTTAATGGATCCAATGATGAAGCTCACAAATGTTCTAAACTCATGAAGTGGATTTATGGTGGTTGAATTGAAGCCCGAGAACAAGAAAAAGAAAGATGTCGAGACTTATCCACTCATTGGTGCTTTTCAACACAAATTGTGAACAAGTCTCGAGGGGGCAATTTGTAGACACATTAATTTTGTGTCTAAATTAAATTAAATGATGGTAACTCTTAAGATGCAAGAAATACAAAATATATTTTATTTAGTCTTAATATTTTGAGGGATTAAAATAAATATATTAATTAAATCTTAAGACAAGGAAATAATTGCCCATCTAATCTCAAGACATGGAAAGTCTTCTCCTCCAAGTCTCAATCTTCAAGAGATGGAAAGAATTCTCCTCAAATCTCCACAAGGAAAGAATTCCCCACCAAGTCTCAATCTTCAAGAGATGGAAAGAAGATTATCTTAGATAAAGTCTTCCATATCAAGGAATTGTAGACGCGATCACAACCGTTCATCTCATCAGGAGATTCTAATTGAGATTCACTCCACAACTATAAATAGAGGTGGTCTTGAAGAAGAAAAAAGCACACACAAAATATTCACAAGTTGAAGAGGGAAAAGCTCTAAGTTTTTCGCTCCACCAAATTCATCCATCTTCAAGCGTTCTTCGCGGCATTCAAGACATTCTTCAACAATCTTCAAGGTGTTCTTCGTAAAGGACTCCTTTCAATCCGTCGTCAAGTCTTAATTCCATCCAAAAACCGTTTTTGAAGAGTGCACTTCTCCCGAGGAAGATCAAACTCCAAAAGGTTCAACAAATCCAAAACCAAGTCCATACCGTTCTTCATTCATCTTCAAGTCAAAAATCCGTTTAATCCGAGATCAAGTCCTAAGACCCTCGAAAAACCGTTTTTGAAGATTGAAGTCCATTCAAGAAGATCAAAACCCAAAAAAAATTCGAAGAACTGAAGATGAAGATCATACCAATCTTCATCAACCTTCGAATTCAAATTCCAAATCAGGTTTCCGTTTAATCTGAGATCAAGCCGTCAAGCCCTCGAATCAACGTTTGCCAAATATCCAAGTACTTTGTAGATCAAGATTCCTCAAAAGAAGATTGATATTCAACAAGTTCAAGACGAAGATTAAATTGTTCGTCACCAAATCAAGTCAAGTAGATCGTCAATTTAAGATCAAGCTCAAAGCCCTTGGATTAACGTTCAAATCCGTTGTCAAGTCAACCAAATTTGAAGACTATTTGTTGTAGAAAGGAATCAGAGGATTAATAGGGATTGCACCACAATTGTACTTTCAAATTTATTTAAAATTACTTTGTAATCTTTTTTTTGTCTTTTAATTACAAAGATCAAGAATTTGTCGTTACAGTGTCATCTTATCAAAAACAAATTACGAATTGGTATAAATCTACTCGTATTTAAAAAGGAAGCAATTAACTTTCACTATAACTCGAATTCTTTTTCATGTTATAATTTATTTTCATATTAGAAGACTAACACGCATATATATACAATCATGTAACAATGTGCCAAATAATTTAATTGTTGATAACACGCGTGTCTAAGTAATTTGCATTATGATACTTGTATTGTTGCATTAATTATACTGTTATAACTTACAAATGGAGGTATTTTTTCCCTATATTTTTCTTGTATAACGTTGGCCCGGGTAACTCAAATTACTTGATTCGTCCATGTCTTTATTAATATTATATGTTGAATACGTCTCAATTTGAATTATGCTAAAAATTTAAATTAAATAATGTGATTTAAACATAAAATAAAAACCAACTTTGAAGTGCAAAAAAGTCTAAAAATCGAAAGTTTAAATATTTCAAGACTTTATGGGTGTGAATGATTTTTTTGAGAAGATCTTGGAGTAGGAAAAAACTTCACAGAATTGAGGGACAATGGAATGTGCAATTTACAATACAAAAAACGAATTAAATTGGATTTGAGTTATCATTAGCACAATAAAACCGTGAAGGAAACAAATATTGGAATTGTTGATGTAATTTCCTCTGCATGCTAGATTTACCGGAGAAATCAAATTGAAATGTTCTGAACGCGATCCCGACCACAAGAAAATGGCGTTGGTTGTTAAAGTGTTGTAAAGTTGAGGAAAAATATGTATATTAATAGGGGTGTTGTTATATCAAATGATAAGTTGTAGTGTTGTATATAGATAGATTGTGTTCATTGTTGTAGGAAAAGTTGAAGAATTAAAGTGTATTTTGTTGTGATCATCCCCTCCCTCTTTCTCCTTGTAACCCCCCGAGATAATTATGGGGGGACGTCGAACATTTAGAAGAGGCAACTCTTGCATGTAAATGACGAGTGTCAAGGCTATTGTGCCATTTGGGCATAGGAGGGGAGGGACAAATAAAGTGCTACATGTCAAAAGAGAAGGTAGCCACTTGTATGGAATATGGTGCTAAATGAATGGTTATGATGGATGACGATGCGGGGTAATTTCGTGTACTGACTTGTCACTCCGCATTAGACTAACTTGGGCTTCTGACTGGTCCAAAACTATCTTTGAGTTTGGAAATCTGCACTGGAAACACGACACGTGAACTAGGCGGGGGCTTATCCCCCAAAGGCACTCTGATGTCTAAGTTATTATAGGCCTCGAAACGTCAAATTATGCCAAAATATAGCAAAAATGAGCTAAAATGCTATAAATAGGCTGAATAACTCGAATTCAGCTTCAACTAGAATCAGTTGTTTCAACTCTAATTAGTTGAACTCTAATCACTTAATTTAACTCGAATTAGTTGAATTTGAGTCACTTGCTTCAACTCGAATTAGTTGAACTCGAATCACTTGATTCAACTTGAATCGCTTGCTTCAACTCAAATCAGTTGAACTCGAATCACTTGATTCAACTCGAATCACTTAAACTTACTTAGGAAAACGTACCTCGATAATGATGATTAGTCGTGTATTTATAGGCTTAATTTGTCTTTAATTATTGGAGTGGGCTATGTTGGGCCCCATGCTTTGCATGCTAATTAGTTGGCCCAACTCGACTGAGCTTCAACTCTAACTACTTTCTTCAACTCGAATGGCTTTCTCCAACTCGAAGAGCTTTCTCCAACTCGAAGGGTTTCTCCAACTCGAATGGCTTTCTGCAACTCGAATGGTATGTTTCAAGTCGAAGGGCTTTCTTCAATTCGAATGGCCTGTTTCAACTCGAATGGCCTGTTTCAACTTGAATGACTTTTTTCAACTCGAATGGCCTGTTTCAACTCGAATGACTTGTTTCAACTCGAATGGCCTGTTTCAACTCGAATGACTTGTTTCAACTCTAACTGCTCTTCAACTCGAATGGCTTTTCCACTTCTTATTGGGCTAATAAGTCAAATTGGGCCCATCGGTGGGATTATGGCCCAATTCGGCTTGTTTCCCAAAATTTTGAAAAACATTATAGCTATTGAGATGCCCTGTGTCGTGCATGTATTGGTCTTGTATAATTTGGTATAACAGATGACATGTGTGAATGAATGGAAATCAGATGTGTCAAGAGGTGGGTATAGCCAAGTGGGAAATATATGTAGCATGTATTGGTATGACTGTATTTTTTAATTATGAATACAATGTGTTGTAATTACTAATACGAATCATGTAGTAAATCGTTGTTATTATGAATATGAGACGTGCACAAAGTGGAATTGTCCTTTGCAGGCTAATTAGTTGGACCAACTCGAATGAACGAATGATATTTTTCAAATCGAATGGCTTTCTTCAATTCGAATGGCCTATTTCAACTCGAATGGCTTTCTCCAACTCGAATGACATATTCCAACTCGAATGACTTTCTCCAATTCGAATAGCTTTCTTCATCTCGAATGGCTTTTTTCAACTCAAATTTGGCATTAGTACCTTTCCACAGTGAGTCGAGAAGGAAGAGAGAGAGAGAGAGAGAGACAGAGAGAGAGAGAGAGAGAGAGAGAGAGAGAGAGAGAGAGAGAGAGAGAGAGAGAAAGAGGATGAAAAGGGGGAAATGATGATATTGTTTATTTTTAGGTTATAAACAAGAAAAGGGTTTCAGTTTTGCTTCCGAGTCCGAATTTACAAAAAAAAAAAAACTTATAAAAGCTCATTTTGACTCGATGAATAAGGGAAGACAACATGTGACTTCTAGTTTTTCTTAGAAATTAATTAATATATTCAGAGTCAAGAGTGCTCGATTTCAATAGTGCATATCATGCACAAACAGATAGTTAGACCGAGAGTGTGAATCGTTCTTGGGTGATCTGTTGGGCTGCTTTGTGGGTGACAACCTTAAGTATTGGGATCAGAAACTGTGCTAAGCTGAGTTTGCTCATAGTCACGCTGTCAATCGGAGTTATGGGTTTAGTCATTTTCAAGTGGTGTATGTCCTCGTTTATATGGGTCCTCCTGATTTAGTTCCATTGACTACCTCGGTCAAGATGCTTGGCAAGGCGGGGGATTTTATCCAACAGTTGCAGCAAGTGCACTCCCATGCTCATGATCACTTGCAACCTGTTGCCTTGGATTACAAGCATGCTGCTGATGCGAAGAGGCGCAGTGTTTAGTTTGAGGTGGGTAACTTTGTGTGGGTAGTGATGACTCGGGATCGTATTCTAGAAAATGAGTATAACAAACTCTCTGCGAAAAAGCTTGGTCTAGTAGAGGTGGTTGAGAAGATCAATCCCAATGTTTATCGGTTGAAGCTGCCTAGTCATATTCGTACTCTGATGTGTTTAATGTCAAGCACTTGGTGCCGTTTCGGGGTGATAATTCTGATGATGATGCTAAGGCAGATCTGCATGTGCCAAATTCAAGGGCGAATTTTTCCCTCCACGGGAAAGGACATACTTTTTTCTAGCTAAATTGGGCAAGCAAAAATAGAGGAGTGCATATCAAATCATTAAATATTTGATACTAAATATTCAGACCAAACTTTCTATATGGAGCTAGGTGTTCGAATATTAGAGGAGTGCATATCAAGTCATTGAGGAAAGGACGTACTTTTTTCAAGTTAAATTGGGCAAGCAAAAGACACAAGCTCGAAGAATTACCCCCTTTTTTAATAAAAAAATGTATGTTTAGATTTTGTTCCCTACTCCACTCATATATAATAATGGGAATAAATTAACATATACTTATGATATGTAATCAATGTCTGGCGTATGACTACTTGACTAGTACAAAGCTTTTAGCTTTGGCGTTACCTCATCTCGTCGCGTCAAATTTTTAGTTGACTCTCTATAAGTCCCCCAATTTGCATGGGCTCACAGTATGTGAGCGTTTGCAAATTTGATGCCTCGTCTCGTCGCATCAAATTTTTATTTGATTCTCTATAAGTCTCTCAATTTGCATGAGCTTGTGTTAACGAGCTTTTGCAAATTTGATGCCTTGAATGTTGTCGTTGCATCAAAATTTTATTTGACTCCATTTACAAGAGTTTGATGGCAGGGACCACAAAGATCTTTGCAAATAGGAATAGTTTTCTAAAAAAAAATCAACTATGGCATATTTGCGGTAATTACGGATGTTCTCGGAGCACAATTTATGGGAAAATAGAGCAAGATCAACATGATTTCAAAAAATGTGGAATATATTTTGACTAACCGAATTGGCATAAAAATGGAGAGATATGTACTTTCAATTTTTGTTTGATCTTTCGTAGGCTACTGGTGTGCCATACTACGATACCTAAAAAATGCAAAAATATTTTCATAATAAAATGGAACTAATGGGATGAAAAAGGTAAATCTCACCCCACTTGACAAACGCCAAAACATGCTGAGACGATGTCAAAACGACAAGACTCTCGAAGGGCAAAACAATCATGTCATATTAGTCCAGCATAGGTCGACATCACCATGTTAGAGGCCACGTCAGATTATTCAACGTGGCTCAATCAAGGGAGCTTTGGCCCAAAAAAATGTGCACGTTATGCCATGTGTGCTCCCGGTTTGGGGGCACGTCAGTTGGAAAACCGACGTGCCGTCTCAGGCAAACCGACGAAGCATAATGGGTTGGTAGCGTCCATGTCAGTCAAACTGACATAACACGTCGACCGACCACGTCGGTCAATGACCAAAGTGGCATGTTAGTCAACGCTCGACTTTGACCGTCTATGTCGATCAACTGACCGATGTGGTGGGAGCACGTCAAACGCCAAACGTGCTCCCTTGTCCCTTGCCTCCTTGGGTGGTCCCCACGACCAAGGCTTTCCCCTTGTTCTATAAACACCCCCCATTTCTTCATTTGAGGAGTTGGACTTTTTGGAGATCTAAGTGGGTGATTGATTTATGTCTCTAGAAAAGCACATCAACCAAGTGCACCTCAACTTGTGGCATGTCAATTTATTGCAAGTCAACTTGTAGCACAAATAACAAGAGCACGTCAAAGATGAGTACGTCAAACAAGAACGTCAAACATGAGCGCGTCAAACAAAGCACATCAAAGAAAGCACATCAAACATAAATACATCAAACAAAGAACATCAAGCCTATCACATCTACCTTTCAATGGACATTTTTATATCAACCATTGGACTAAGTATGAGATGAATTTGACTCCCAAGTCAATGATATGAACTTTGACTCGTGATTTGATTACCTCCCTATACAATCATTCGATATCCTGATCCCGAACCTATAAGAAGCTTGATGGATAATAGCATCGTTAGGCCAACATAATGATATTTGAATGAGACTTATACCCAACAGGGGTTAAAATTACAACCACATAGGCCTCGTCTATGAGACGCACACCATGTGGGGTCGTCCAACCAAGCATACAAGGCCAGTATTACGCGGACAACTTCTAAGCCAGCGTGACACCATTTAAGACCCTCCAGCGGGCTCGATTGAATGAATGAACTACGTCTTGACTTGATTCTTTGTTCCCGAAGAGATACGTAGGAAAGTTGACTTGGCGTTAAGCCCAATCACAATCATGAAACACATGTATCCTCCCCTATATTAGATTTACTTTCCTATTAACTTTTTATGTCTAACTTTGTCTCTCTTAGTGTCAGCTTCTAACAAACCAAAAACCCTTCTTGTATTGCCTATAAGGTGCAAGAGATTCTAGTGAGGGAGTCATCTCGGCATTAACGAAAGTGTCAAAACCTTTGTTGCGAAAACTCATTATCGCTCAGGCTTATAACTTAGCAATGTTTCTTGTTAGTGACATGTCATACATGGTTGCGGGATCTCGGATGGAAAAGCTCACATGATAACGTAATGGTAGCCCATGATGGCATAAAACCATATGAGAGAATGGTAGCCCATGATGGCGCAAAATCATATGAGAGAATGGTAGCCCAAAATGGCATAAAACTATAATATAAAATGAAAAAAGCTATGGTAGCACTCAAATATGCAACATCCTAGACCTAGGTTGTACTCAAGATTGCATAAGTCCAGGTTATACGAGAAAATGGTAGCCCTAGATGGCATAAAACCATAATACAGAATGAACAGAGCCATGGTAGCATTCGAGTATATAACATCCTAGACCTAGGTTATACTCGGGATTGCGTTAAACCACGCTATGCGAGAGAGTGGTAGCCTTAGATAGCGTAAACCATACAAGAGAATTGTAGCCCTAGATGGCGTAAAACCATATGTAAGAATGGTAGCACAAGATTGCGTAAAACCATAATATAAGGAACATAGCCTTGGTTGCACCTGAGTACGTAACATTCTAGACCCAGGATGTGCTCAGGAATGCGTAAAACCACGTTAAGCAAATGGATGAACTAAGAATCATGAAGACCCACACATCGCCATAAACGACACACCACTAGTTACTAACAGACGCAATGCCCTAAGAGATCAAATATCGCTTAACACACCTCGTGGTGTTTGAACTAGATCAAGCTCAGTTCTCATCTAAGCATACCTCTCAAAAAAATATCGTGCGAATACAGGCTTACACGCCTAACACACTGACTTGGTGGCTGAACTAGTTCGAGCTCAGTTTTTATCTAAAGCACACCTTTCAATAAGATATCGTGCAATACATGCTTACGCGCCTAACACACCTACTTGGTGTTTAAATTAGATCGAGCCTAGCTGTCACCTGACGCATACTCTCTAATGAGTTCATGCTCTATATGCATCTATGCCTCACACTAAAACGGGTGTACAAGTAAGATTAAGCCTCTCTCGTCTACTATTATTGCAAGGAAACATAGTACCTCCAACTAAGCTTCACAAGGATTACTAGCGACGTTGTTATTACAGTTATGTAAAGCCATAATAGAAATCCAAGAAGCGATAAGACATCTCTTCTACATATAAGGATCGATAAAAAAAGTCACTTAATCATCTACGGTAAGTCGACAACTACCATTTAATGAATAAGCAAAGCACTAAACATGCAAGACTTATTCAACAAACTCATGATGATTAAAGTGGAAAACATGCATAATGCATATTGACAAGTGCGTGTAGTGGTGGTTCTCACAAGAACAACGCAAATGGCGATTACGTCGGAGTAGACATCCCGCATCATGGCCAAGTAAACATATACAACTTCTGAGTATATTTCGATAATTAGAGCAGTAATCGAATGTTTTATAGCAAGTAACACTCCTTAGCGAATAACTCAGAGTTCAACTATATTGTTAGTGCTATATCCTTCGGAAAAAACACTAACGATATTACCTACAAAATTGCGTATCACACCACCAATACATGTGAGGCCCGAATTGCCTGGTGCTGAACCGTCTGTGTTAAGTTTGAAGAGACCTCGCGGCGGCGGAATCTAGCAAATTGAAAACCTGTTCGTCCTTGGTGGCTTTGGTGGTGGAGCGGGTGGTGCTTGTGCAAGTGTGCATGAGATGCAGGTGAAAATAAGAGTAGCTGAGATGGGAGTACCGCGAAAGAGGCATTCATTAGAGCTAGTTGGAGTAGGCGGAGAAGGTGTGAAACGATGTGAACTCCTGAGAGAGTGGGATGGGGGGCTAAAAGTGGGAAAAATTCCCGCGCACTTCCAAGAAGAGAAGCTAGCCAACAAACAAATGTACTGCAGTTTCATTAGCGAGTGGCAAATAAGGCAATATGTTAATATTTACTTGATAAAAAAAGACTGTTCGAGTAAAAATATAAGTTAAAAGGCGATATTTTAAAAAAATGTTTGTGTAGAAGTGCACATTTTGTTTCGTGTTCTTTTCTTCTTCTTCTTATACAATTTTATATAACATATATAATTGTGGTAATTTGAAGTATTATGTATCAAATTCGGTGGTTCTTAATAAAAATCACCTGACATTAAATATCTCCCTTAACTTCCGACACTTAATTCTAAGATCATCCGAAATGATTCGGGTCTCAAAACTCGCAAATAAATTTAAGGGTTATATAGTTCGTTCCATTAATGCGATCAAACAATCATCGAAACACAAAAAAAAAAAAAAAAACAATAAGATGCATGTATTATATATATAACAATAATATAATATTGTCGGTACAAACCCAAATCCGCAATTACACCGCGTATGTAATATATACAGTTATATTAAACTGTATCTATATTTATTTATGGTCATCTGTCTTGTGTCTGTCTGTACATATACCCCCTGAATCATTTACTACAATCTCTCTGATCTCTGTCTTCAGAGATTACCCTAGCCACACCTATACTACACAAACACACACACACACACATATATATATATATATATGTACACACTCAAAAAGAGATTCAAGTACACAAATTCAAGCATCAACAAAATTTCAGTTTGTCCTTTGACTAAATCAAGCTCAGTCAAGGTTTTTCTTCTCTTCCTGATAATGGTTTTTTTTTTTTTTTTTTTTTTTTGTGTGTGTTTGTGTTTGACTTTAATTGACCTTAGTGTATCTATGTATCTGGTTAGGTGAATTGCTTCATTGGTGCAAGTAGATGTTTTCGGCCTTTTTTTAGGGTTCATATAATGTTGACTTCGAGCCTCTGCGTTGACCCAGATTTGAATCTCTATTAAAGGTAGTAGCAGTAGTAACCTTTTTTTTTTTTAGTATCTGGTTGACCTTTGATTGTGAAGCACTGGTAAAAATACCAATTTAAGTAATGAAAGTGTTATGCACCCATTTATGATTTATGTAACTTTTCATGTGAAATGTCAATTCCTCCTTACTTAGTCTTTGGTTGTTAATGTGTTCTTTAAATAACAAAGTTTTTTTGATTGTCTGCATCTTACTTTTACTTGACATACATTTTTTTTGTCGACTTCTGAATGGATGTCGGCACTCGCTGTTTTACTTCTTGAGTTTGCAAAATGGGGAATTTGGAAGAAACTTAATTGGACTCGCATTTTAGGTGTTTGAAGTTGTTTTTGGCGTCGGAAATCATTTGGTTGCATCCAAGTTGTGGCATTGAGATGGGTTGTCACTGTTCGAAACTCACCTGGTGTTGCTATACATCGGAGCGAAGTGGACCACTTCATGATGCTAATAAAGCTGGTGTGTCAAACTTGTTCTCTGTCTATTCCTCTCTTTAAAATCTTTGTGCTGTCATGACGTCAAATTGACAGATGTACAATTGTTGCAGAAACTGAGGAGAAAAGTGAAATCAGTGACTTGCCCACATTCCGCGAGTACTCATTCGAACAACTCAGGATGGCCACGTCTGGCTTTGCAGTGGAGAACATAGTTTCAGAACATGGGGAGAAAGCACCAAACGTTGTTTACAAAGGAAAATTGGAGAATCAGCGGCGAATAGCTGTCAAGCGGTTTAACAGGTCTGCTTGGCCTGACACTCGCCAATTCCTGGTAAGTTTGTTTGTTTATATTTATGCCTAGATTTACTGAAAGTTGACATTTGGAGCTCTTATTTCTTTCTATTGTATTGGAGTTTTGTGGAATGGATATGCAGGTGTTTATTTTAACCATGCAGCAACATGTCCAAATGGATATTCTACAATGCATTATTAGGCTTCGTTTCAGAGCATTTTGGTTCCCTAAGATACATTAGTTCAAGACTTACTTATATTTCTTTTGGTTATGTCTTTTGATGCCTTTTAGCCTTCTTTTAGTTCCAAAGGATTGCTTGATTCTTTTAGTTTCTAAGATACTGCTTATTGTAACTTCAGGAAGAAGCAAAAACTGTTGGACAACTTCGAAACTATAGATTGGCAAATTTGCTTGGTTGCTGCTGCGAAGGTGACGAGAGGCTACTTGTCGCGGAATTTATGCCCAATGAGACGCTTGCAAAACATTTATTTCACTGTAAGAAAACGTGAAGAAATATTCTTTTAGTGTTCATAGTTATTTGCAGAATTATGTATTCTTTCCTAAAAATGACAAACTTCTATATTTGTAATATTTTAACTAATTCAGCTGGGTTTTCAATTAATATGGTTTGTAGGGTTTTCTCCTACAGTTATATTAAGATATTAATGATGTCTGTTTTTCTACTCTGGAGTCATGTGTATCTGAACCTTATAAACCAAAATATCTTTAGATGCCATCTTCTTTATCTAAGTGTAGGCTCTCATTTATTTTGTACTTCTGCTCTTAACTGCAACCCGGTTATTCATTAATATTTTGTACTGCTTTACTAAGCTTCATCGCCGTGAATTTAGGGGAATCGCAGCCAATGAAGTGGGCTATGAGGTTAAGAGTCGCTCTCTACCTTGCTCAAGCATTAGAATATTGCACAAGCAAAGGACGTGCTCTGTATCACGATCTTAATGCCTACAGAGTCGTCTTTGATGATGTAAGTGTTTGAGTTGCTTGATTTCCTTGCCCTTCACCAATTTTGTCCACACACTGACTACTAATACTCTGCCAACTCTTCACTTCTGATTTGGTATTGCGGTTGTGCAGGATGCTAATCCCAGATTGTCATGCTTTGGGTTGATGAAGAACAGTAGAGATGGAAAAAGCTACAGTACAAACTTGGCATTCACTCCTCCAGAGTACCTAAGAACTGGTATCAGATCTCACTCTAGAATAATGCATCATGATCCATATGTATACTACAGTAGTCATCTCATGATTCTTTCGTGAGTGATTTTAGTCACTTGTATCTGCATGTGCATTGCCATTTGGGTTCTTTAGATGATATCGTATGCATCGCTATCCATGTTCATTGCCAATTGAATTCCTTATTGTTGAGAAAGTATGTTGCTTTCAGTTTCTTTTACATGATATATGTTAGTGATTGTCTGAAGCTATGTTCATATATATATATATATGTAGTTGGAGAGATTTGGTGTATGGGTGTGAGGTATTGTTTCGTCATACTTTTCGTGTATGGACATAGTTTAATGAGAGTTTTGCGATTGGTGAGCTATTAAGTTAATAGCGTGCATTTGAACAAGCATTAACTAGATGTATTTTGCATTAAGGCGATTGTGAACTCCAGTAACCTAATGATGTGGGGCAAGCTGATTTATACCAAGCGATTTTTGGTGATTTTGATAAGGTAAATCCCAATAACTAATGTCCATCTTCCCTGAGAGCTGTGATTCTGATTGGTTAAAGCTTTAGCTTGATGACTAAATTTGGCCTGAAAATTGGATTAAATTGAGTTCAAATAGTGGCAATGATGAAGATTGATGCCCCAAAATTGTTCCAGTTGAATGTTTACGCAGAAACAGATATGAAAGAGAGCCACATCTTAATCTCGTCAGCTTCAACCATGACATAATGTAGGTAGTTTATTATCCAGCATTCAGGAAAACTGGAAACTGTTAAGAGACTGCTGACCTAATGGGTAGATACACAAATTTTGCGAATGCATCGAGCCATCTGAAGTCCTCTGTTAATCTAAAGCTACTGTTTGGTAACCTGTTGGTGCTTAACTTAATTTGATTGTTGCGAGCGGAGTGGATGGGGCCCACGTTGGAAAAAGCGGGTTGTTATCGAGCCATCATATTTGGAATAACAAGAGATCGGTCAATACTCAATGCTCAGTTTCTTATGTGAAGCGAGTTTCGAAGAAAGTGCTCGAGTTTTAGCAAAAGCAGCTTCGGGGTCGAATCGATTGGTTGAAAGGACTGAAAGAGAATGTCATTTTGGGGTGTTATGATACCCGTGGATACTGAATTGAGAGGTTTTTCACCCCTTATAAAACAAGGTAACAAGAGTCCTTTGAAAACAATAAAAGAAAAATTATGCAAGGGGGAAATGAGGGATTTTCTCTTTCACCATTTTTCTTTTGAAGAGGTCCCTCTTTTACTTACTTGGTGTTGTTGTCTTTATCTTTATCTTTTTCTGTAATGTTGAATAGTTCGCGCTACGGTTGTGGGGGGTTGTGCCTGTGATTATTTATGGCTTTGTCTTTTACTTTAGTAAAATTTGGAATCGAGAAAGTGGTAAGGGAACTTCCCTCAGCAAATCAGAATGTAGATAATTGAAATTAATGACATCCTGTCAATCCATAGTGCTCATAATGCATGTCCATATTATTCAGCTCTCTTTATTATGCCTAGCCACTATATGTTACTTGAGATGATGTCTATCTGTCTTCATGTACGTTATGCCATTACCTTAAATTCTTTGTGTTCTGGTTTCAATGAGCTTAGTGTAATTCAGCAACACTCATGTTTATTCGCATTGGCAACTGAATGATATTGGCCTCCTTTTTTAGGAAGAGTTACACCAGAAAGTGTAGTGTATAGCTTTGGCACACTTTTGCTTGATCTGCTCAGTGGAAAACACATTCCACCAAGTCATGTAAGTACTTTACCAACCTGCTAAATTTTTTTTGCATGAAAAATGTGCTAGATTCAATCACCTGGAAGAAAGTTCACTTTGAAAATTGCGTTGTCACATGTGCTTAAAATTTTATAATCTGCATCTAGATTGTTAGTTCTTAATTTGCGTGTCGAGCCATATCCAGAAGGTCCATGACTACTCTCTATCAGCTTCATATTCCTTAGTTTCAGTACAACTTCGGAATGTTGTAAGATACCGTCTGTCATGCTTGAAAAAGTATGTGTACTTTATGCATTCTCTTTGGAACTTAATGCACATTTAGTTCACCGAGGCACGGGGATGCATCTACAACTGTACAAAAGCATAACTATGCAGTTTATTTCTGAGTTCCCTGAGGTGCACATCTAGTTCACCAAGATCACAGGAATGCATCTACAACTGTACAAAATGCATAACTATGCAGTTTATTTCATGCTCAGGAAATATGTTTTCTACATCTGCTTTTGTCTGTGAAGAGTGTGCTTACCAACCGTATTGGGTGACTCATTGTTGTAGTGCTGGCACCTTTAGACTACAGTGTTAATTTCATCTTTCCTGTTATTCTTCTTTTGCATTCTCTTTCATCCAATTTCTGTCTGTAATTTAATCCCATTTGGAATCATAGGTTGACACATAACATTGCATGTACTTGTGTCAGGCCCTTGATTTGATAAAGGATCGGAATCTTCAGATGTTGACTGATTCTTGCTTGGAAGGGCAATTTTCCAATGATGATGGGACTGAGTTAGTACGTCTAGCTTCTCGATGTTTACAATATGAACCTCGTGAGAGGCCAAATCCGAGATCGTTAGTTACCGCTCTGATTCCTCTTCAGAAGGAAACAGAGGTTGGTTTCTCTAAACAATGGAATAGCACTTAGTTGCAAACATGCATTTATCTCTTTCTTTGTCGATGCTACAGAAAAAGTTGCAATCTATTTATGTCAAAGCTTAGCCATTGATTTTGTTGTCATAGATCTTTCTGGTAGGAAATGGATTTGTTACTGGAACGTACTATGTATTTCCTTGCATAAATTTCTCTCGGAAACCCATTGACCATTGTTGAGGAAGTTTAGAAATTCTTATGAGATCCCCATCTCTTTGTTAGTTCACTAATATAAGCTCTTTGAAACCATGAAAGGTCTTTTGCTGGCTTAGGTCAATTGTAATTCTCTTGTGTAGAAAATTTTCAGTTTTAAGAACTTTTTGAAGAATTCGACATGTCGTGCTCATATTTGTCTGTAGTTGGAAGGGTCATGAAGTTCAAACCTGGAAATTGAGTTTGGTTAAGAGTTCACAATACGGGGTCCTTTCTTCTTCTTTAGCTTTACATTTAGATGTTTTATATTTCGCTTGGTAAAAGTAAAAGTAGGATCCTTCTGCCGGTTAATTTTCTTACGGAATTTATATAAAATAGCCAAAAAGTTCAGAGGATTCTTTTGGAACTACTTTATGGAAACATAATTAACATTCTTGGTTTACTGTTGCATGGATATGTTTTCTCATCTTCCGAATTGGTTTTACTGGGCTACATTATGTGAAGTTCTGAATTTTTGTCGCGATGGCTGAATTCGAGTTACTTTTGTTGTTATTTTTTCTACAACTTGGTGTCCTTATTCTATGTTTCATATGGATTTTTCTTATATGAAGACTTCACGATTCTCATACAGATTCCTTCTCATGAGCTGATGGGTATTCCTCATGGTGGAGTGGCTCCTACTCTGTCAGCCCTTGGTGAAGCATGCATAAGGACTGATTTAACTGCCATACATGAAATTTTGGAAAAACTTGGCTACAAAGACGATGAGGGAGCCGCCACTGAGGTTTGTTTTCTTGTTAATCTTGCGGTCATGTTCCATTGCTTGATGACACATCACATCACAAATTTATTAATCTCTTCATCTTCTTATGTGCTAATTCTGTGCCATCTCTGGTCATCCCAGAAAATCAACGAGTATCTCTGTAACTAATAGTTGAAAGACATGAGCAACGTCTTCAACGTTTTGTTTGATGAAGGGTAAACGTGCTAATAAATATATTTAAAATTATGTGGTTACATATTTGGCGGCTTGATTTTTGTTTCTTTTACCAGAATGAGTTGTTTTTCATTACTCAAGTACTAAAGAGGCAATGTTCACGTTTCTCTTCTTTCTCCACCTTGAGGAGTAGTTCTGGTGATGGCAGATTCTGCTGTCATTGACATTCTTGGTTGTCTGGCTTTTGGAGGCAGGGAATCTGATTTAGTTGTATCACATTAAGTTTACCATAAACTTGAAGTGTAGTATATGTCATAGACATACATAATCTGGTATTAATGACATTATTAGTTGAAGGTTTTGATGTTTATTTCTTTTTCCTTTGGTTAATATGCTTTGTATTTGTCCCACAGCATTGTTGGGTACATTTGTTGTACGATGTTCATATATTCGCGTAAATGTGTTTCGCATTTTCTTCTAAGAAATTTGGGAAATTTTCTAACTGATATCAGTTTCCAGTCTAATATAATTATTTATTCCCTATTTATATTTGGTGGATTATTTGTATTTTTAATCAGATACTCATTATAACAAATAATTGTTTGACATATGCAGCTTTCCTTCCAGATGTGGACCAATCAAATGCAGGATACGTTGAACTCAAAGAAGAAGGGAGACGTGGCTTTCCGGCATAAAGATTTTAGAGTCGCGATGGAATGTTACTCTCAGGTTAGAACCTTGGCTCACAAGGACCTTGGGTATTTGATTTGTTTTACCTCTTCAGGTCTTTTCTTTTCTCCAGTTGGTCCGACAGCGTTGCTCTCCTTTGCTCCAATTATTCACAGTTCTATTGTCTTGTATTACGTTTGCAGTTTATTGATGTTGGAACAATGGTCTCTCCAACTGTTTTTGCTCGACGGAGTTTGTCGCATCTCATGAATGACATGCCTGAGGAAGCCCTCAACGATGCAGTGCAAGCACAAGTAATATCGCCAGTTTGGCATATAGCGTCGTACTTACAGGCTGTTTCTCTTTTCGCTCTAGGGAGGGAGAATGAGGCACAAATAGCGCTAAAAGAGGGCACTATACTTGAAGAAAAACGAAAAGCAAGTTCCTGAGACGGGATTGTGTCCAGCAACTTCTTCTTATGAAGTTGCTCCCGTTCCTGGGCACAGGTACAAAAAGGCAATCGTCTTTGCTCAGCATCAATGGTGATCAATATTTTAGTTATTTGATGAAAATTTTCTCTGCTTAGCTGGACTGGTTGTTTTCTGAAGGCACTTCTTATGAGGACTGTAGGCTTTAGCCCTTCCTATGACGCAATCAAGAAGTTTCAGTGGCATTGGAAGGGATCGCATGTTGATAAAGAATTGACTATACATGAAAACGTGTCGTTGCCATGCTGTAATTTCTGTACAGTGGCTTATTCATCTGGCCAGTTTTTATTTCACTTCTCATTTTGTATTTCGATACTTGTTTGTGGGTTTTTGTGAAGATAATTTATATGTATTACAGAATTTGGTTGTAAGTGTCCAGGACTGGGAAATTACTGCTTGAATTAGGTTGAGCCGAACTGATTCGGTACTTGAATTGCATTTGAAACCTGTGCAGAGTTGATTGATTGATTCTTTCCATTTTTGGAGTGCAACTCAAATGGAATTTTGTCCCATTTGTTCTCTTTGTTTCCCTCACTAAATTTCTTCTACAAGTTACCTAGCGTGATCATTGGATTATTTTGTTATTTTTAACGAATCATAATAACACGATAAAGACACTCCGTGTCAATGAAATAAGAATACATTTAGTAGAAAATCTGACTAGCAAGTCGGAAGTTGGTACGAGTGATTCCTAAATTCATGTATTTGTTGGTGTGCTGTACTAAAAATGCGAAAGATTTTGAAAAAGAGATGGAAGAGTTGATCTATGCAAAAAAGAATGAAATTAAAGTGACATGAGTTTCTTCGGGGTTTAAGCAGGTTTTGTGCTCCACAAGCTTTGAGTGGATGTGAGATTGCCGCAGTTCATCTTTTATAGATCGTATATGTATGACAAGGCGGGATATTCCAGGTATTATGCTACGATTCTATTACAAACTATGTTTCCTATCACTAATGCTAGCTCTAAGATGATTTTAGTCCGGAACACCAGATGTTTGAGATAGAAAGTCCGACCGGGTCTCACAACTGAACTCGAAGATGACGTAAGGTTACGTCGAGGACACGTCGTTGATAGCCCTCGAGGGCAATATCAAAGGTGAACGTCGAAGGTGATCTTATGAGCAATGTCAGAGGTGATATCGGGACTGGGTCGGGGGCGATATCGAATATGGATATTCGATATCAGCAGGTTAACTAGGTAGTAAATGTGTATCTGTCTCGGTATGCGGGGCGGGGATATTTATAGATTTTCGCCCTGTACTGTATCGAATGTTATATTCGATATTTAGAAGTATATTGGGTTCCATCCCCGATATAGATGATCCTGGGCCTGGCTAATGGGCCAGCCCAAATACGGGAATCTCCATATCTGTAGTCTCTCAGTTTAGGAGTTATCATGTGAATGATAATTTGTAAACTCAATTCGTAGGTCCTTCTATCATTCGGAGGTACCCACACTTCCCCCAGTTTGCGACTTATTCGAACAAGAAATTGGTTACAAAAAATAGTTCTTTGATGCTCCCCCACTTTCTTAAGCAGTTCGTAAAGTTAAAAGTCGGAAATTTGTGCAGATCGGGTACACATCGAATTTGTATTTCGATATACCCCCGAAATCGAAAGCAATAACTGCGCACGGGTCCCAGTCATCTTATTATATAAGCTAGTCCCCCCTCCTTTGTCTGCTTGCGATTATTTTACTGTGGATCTCTTGTCGTTTTGTGAGTTGGATATCAAATTCGATGTCGAGTTTTATAAGGTATATCGGGTCTTATTTTTGACGTCGAGATCCGATACTTCTTGTGATGTCGAAACTCGATATCGACATTGGTAATTGGGCTTTCGATATGGGAATTCGATATAGATTTCCTTAATATTTCTCTATCAGGTGAGAAATGGTGCACATTAAGAATCTGCCCCATAGAAAACATGTTGTTTCCCCGCGACAGTATATGCCGGGTGCCCGTGAGGGGCGCGCCTCTTAATCAAATCTGTTTGGGGTTAACCCATCTGCGACAAGGAATGTGGCAAGCGAGTCGCAGTGGGTTGAAGCTCTTGATGATGGCCTCATGCGGGTTCGACCTCATGTGGGTCCTTGGTATAGCTGCAGAAGTCAGGATTCCGCGCATGCATTTATATGAGCAGAATTCTCAATTTCTTGCTCGGTTCTTGGTAGTTCAGCCAAGCCAAGATGGTGGTAGCATTGTTGTCGTGACCCGCTCAAACGTCGAAGAAGGTCTGACTTTTGAATGGGAAAGGCTGCGTGCTGTGGAGGCAGAGCTTGAATCTCAAAGGAGGCTTGCAACCAATCCTCCTAATGTTGTCGTACCGCCACTACCCCCCGATGCCCCTCCTAACTATTGGCACCCGAACATTAGGGCTTGTTTTGAAAAGGACAACCTCGGGAAAAAGGTCGGTGAGAGTTCCCGTGGGACTACTTTAGATGGTGGTGTTGGCATAAAGGATTCTGATGATGCCATTGGTGTTTCTCCCATTAATGAGCTGATTGATACGACAATTCCCCTTGGCGTTGGAGGAAATATCGGACTCGAACAGGGGGAATTCGTTCGTACGCATGATAGGGCAGCCGCTGTCGAGGAATGTGGGTCAACCCGAGATGGGATGAGGAATGCGGGTCAACCCGAGATGGGATGCCCGTATCCACTGCTACAGCCTCTGCAGCCCCTTGTGCGTCTCAGAACCGTAAAGATAGGTCGTCCCAAACGCGTGATGATGCTGCTATTTGAGCTATTAGGAGGAATCACGATTTTCTTCGTGACCCTAATTCTGACCGATTGATCACGAGGATAGGCGACCGTATCTTGCGGGAAGAAAATGCCACTCTGAGCCTAGATAATAGCTATCTTGATATTGATCCTCATGTTTTGATCCGCGACCTAGGGACTGCAGTAGCGCGACATATGTGCATAATTCTTTTTTATGCGGTAAGGTTTCGTCACAACATTCGTTCTATGTTCTTACCTTGTTGTATGCATATTAACCCCTGATATTCCTTTTATATGACAGTTTGGCCACATGTTCCATTCTCTTTCCCAAGATTACATGATGCTGGCTAAGGTGCAATCCGAACATGATGCGAGAGTTGAGGAGATGCAAAAGTTGGTTGCTCAGAGCAACGACTCTCGAGACAGACCAAACACGCGAAAATGCGAAGTCGAGACTATTGCGAGAAAAGCGCATGATAAGGCTTGGAGAGCTCATGTTGAAAAGGAAAAACTTACAAAGGAGCTCAAACAAGCAAGAGCCGAGGCCGATCAGCTGCGTCGATAAAATGTGCTTCTGGATCGAGAGCGGAACTCGTATAGAGATTTTATGATATTGCTCGAGACTCAAAAAGCCAAGTTATCTGAGCTTCTTGGATTCGACCATCATCTGAGGGCCATTGCTAGGGATTTCCTAAAATCTTCCACCTTTAACCAAATTGGGCTTTTGCGAGGGGAGAAAGATTTTAAACTCGGAATGGATACAACTGTAGATCGGATCAAAGAGTTGGCTTTTCTGGGCAATGATTTTGAGATTGGTCTACTCAATCTAGAGCCTGAACCCCGAGGCATCAATCCTGGAGGGTCAGGTAGTGGGCCCACCGTGCCTCCCCTCTTCGAGGATCCTTTCCTTCCTCTCCTGAAGAAGAGGGGATTATTCATGGTCGGGTTTACGCCCACCCCCGGTAGGGAGGAAACTGTTGGTCCTTTGCCTGAGGATGCTCCCAAAGATGTTGCTTGTGATGACAAGTTACAGGATGACGCAGATGTGGCATTTGCGGGAATTTTTACTTGTTAGTCCTTTATAGTAACCACCTTTCAAATTTAGTCCTTTATAGTGCCTCAGGCCGTTTTTGGTCCTCTAAAGTAACCAAAATTTCAATTTTGGTCCTCCGGCAATTATTTTTGATTAATTTGACCGGACTTCAATCAAATTTGGGGATATTTTCAATTTCCCCCAAAATAATTTTATGCAATTACACTTAGACCCTAAATATTGAAATAATTATATTTATAATTTAAATAATTTTGATATTTCAAAAATGGTTGGTGGTGATTTTTGTGGTGCAGGGGCGGGTCGGGGGAGGCGGGGTTGGTGGAGGTGGGTGGTGGTGCAGGGTTTTGGTGGTGATTTTTGTGGAGGTGCAGGGGCGGGTGAGGGGGGTATCGTGGTGGTGCAGGGGCGGGTCGGGGGAGGCGGGGTTGGTAGAGGTGGGTGGTGGGTGGTCGGTTTTGGTGGTGATTTTTGTGGAGGTGCAGGGGCGGGTGGGGGGAGTGCAGGGGCGGGTCGGAGGAGGTGGGGTTGGTGGAGGTTGGTGGTGTCGTGGTGGGTGTTGATGGTGCAGGGGTGGGTGGGGGCGTGGTGTCGTGGTGGTGTAGGGGTGGGTTAGGGGAGGCGGGGTGGGTTTTGGTGGTGCAGGGGCGGGTGAGGGGGTGGTGCAGGGGCGGGTCGGGGGAGGCGAGGTTGGTGGTGTCGTGGTGGGTGTTGATGGTGCAGGGGTGGGTGGGGGCGTGGTGTCGTGGTGGTGTAGGGGTGGGTTGGGGGAGGCGGGGTGGGTGGTGGGTTTTGGTGGTGCAGGGGCGGGTGGGGGTGTGGTGTTGTGGTGGTGGGGGTGGTGTCTTGGTGGTGCAGGCCTGCAGGGGCGGGTGGGGGGAGGTGGTGCATGGGTGGGTGGTGATGGTGCAGGGGTGGGGGGTAGGGGTGGGGGTTGGATAATATATATATATATATATATATTTAACTAAATAAAGTAAAAATTATAATCAATTCTTATTACTAACATAAAATAAAATAAGATTATTTGTATTTTTAATGTTTACCTTGAAATTTTAAAAAATAGCTTATGCTTTATTTGTTAATTTAAACTGAAATTCGTAGGCAAATATGTGTTATTTAAAAAATATTAGGGTGTTAGTGTAGCTGTATAAAGTTTTAGAGTAAAAAACGCAAAAATAAAACTTAGATCTAAAGTCATGTGCATGGCACATGCGTAATTCCGGGGAATAATGGAATATTCCGTCACCGGAGGACCAAAATTGAAATTTTGGTTACTTTAAAGGACCAAAAACGGCTTGAGGCACTATAAAGAACTAAATTTGAAAGTTGGTTACTATAAAGGACCAAAAAGTCAAAATTCACGGCATTTGCCGACACCGATGATTTCATGGATATCGATGAGCCGGAGAGTGGTGACGGCGAAGAAGGCACACCCGAGTTGCCAATTATATGGGCGGTTGCTGGGCCATATCCTCGACTGAGATATATGGTACCAGCCTGTCTTCGGGCGGAAAAGGATCCTGAGACGAATAGTCCCAAATGGTATAAGTATCCAGATGCGTTGTCTCCTCAGGCAGTAATCGATCTCATCGAAGATATAAATGATGAGCTATGGAATTTTACCACAGTTCCTATAGAGCCTGGTCCCTCCTTTCTCGCGGACCTTTCGAGAGAGGAAATTCATTGTGACATTTTTGACAATTATAAGGAGGATTTGTTTTGAGGATTTGCGTGTACTTTCTATTTTGTTACAATAGGAACAGGCTTTGCAATTTATTTGTATTTTCACCAGTGGAATGTTTACGTGTTCCCGAATACAATCTCTGGTGTTTATCATATTTTTCGAGATGTTCTTGTGCTGTTTTCATCGTATATCTCATTTTGTCTTTGTTCCTTTTTGCAAAATAAGTGACCTATCAGGTCGGTACATGGAGAATTGCCTTTTTAAGCGACATGTCTTCAGGGCGATACCTCTCTGCTGTTGTCTCAACATATTTGCCGTGGAGGCATATGGACAGTTGTCTTTTCAAGAAATATGTCCTGAGGGCGATACCGTTTTAGCAACATATTTGCCGTGGAGGCATATAGACAATCTCATTTTTCAAGCGAGATGTCCTAAGGGCGATATCTCTTTGCTGTTTTATCAGCATATTCTTCAATCCGTCGTAAATTGTATTGCATTGGGCGGGTAATTCTTGTTGTCTTGCTCCTGCATTGCTAGGATAATATTTTTATAATATCGATGCTGAGCCGAGAAAATGGATGCCTACGTATCCCAAATTGGGAATCAAGCTTTGCGTAGTTCTTATTACAAGATGTGATGTCATCAACAATAAAAGCGTCTCAAGTGTTGCATGTTCCATGGATGAGGTAACGGATCCCCATGCATATTTTCTAGATAATAATACCCTTTAGAACTTGCTCGAGTAACCCGATAGGGGCCTTCCCAGTTTTCTTGGAGTTTCCCCACGTGCTTACTAGCTCTCATGCTCTTTAAGACGAGGTCTCCAACCTGAAAGTTGCATAGATGGAGCCACTAGTCAAAGTTCATGCCACAACTGTTTTGAAGGCCACAATGTGTTGATAGGCGTGCTCTTTGGTAGATCCGATCATGTCAAGGTCCATTTGATGCAAACACACTGAGTGTTCAGAGTTGTATTCAGTAATTTGATAGGTGGGCAAACCTATCTCTACTTGCACCACCACCTCGGATCCGTATACTAAGGTGTATGGTGGCTCTTCTGTAGAGGTTCGAGGAGTAGTACTGTGATGACTGCAACCTACGAGCTATGCTATGATCTGAGTTGGTTCAGTGGTAGCCAACCACTTTACCCAATCTAGACTAAAACACAACTCATAGGAAGGGGTCTCACTTGTTCAAGATCAAAACCGTACACGTTTTATAAAATAAATTTTAATATATACAACGGAAGTCTTGGTATTACAAATAATGTAACTATTTTAATGGTTATGCACTAATGAAAAAACACGAATATTCCAAAATGCACGCTTGAACAATTATTCACTTGATCCATGCTGCCACATTGACTTTATCCTAAGGAATGGACATAAGAAACGAGGAATAAGTCTTTAATGACTTAGTGAGATTCATATAAAATAACTGGCAATACAAGAATTAAATGTGACCTACTGGATACATTTCGAGGAATGATCTACCGGTAGAAACAATTCAACTAGACAATTTGATGTATCAATGGTACTAAATTCTTCATAGAATAGTTAATGAACATGTGCTTAACAATAAACAAATCCAACCTTATGACTTCTAATATTCTACCTTATACCTCCCGACGAGGAGCGACCTCGCAAACAATCAAAAGACATGCTCGAGTACATGTCGATCCAGCACACGGGTTACATCCAACTCCTGACTGCAAGCGATGCCTTGATAGATGGGTATCAAACGAAATTACTTAATTCGACAGTCCTTATTGCCCAGTAGTAACTCGACTCAATCCCTGTGCCCAACTTCCCAAAGACGTCCCAATGGGTATAACAGATTAATAAATAAGCTAGCAAACCGAATAATATCCCTTCCTCCTTGAGCTACATGACCTGAACATAGTTCGTTGCTCTTTGCACAGTTCAAAAAACAGAAGATGAGATTAAAATATCCGGGAATTACCATGATTATGAATCAATATAATAAATAATAAAGAATTGGATACGATTTAACGATGAGTAAGAAAATCATGTTATGAGATGAGATTCAAAACGGGATTATGATAAAATATAGGTTGTTCGAGGTTTGGTAACAGAGTAGTGGCTTTCTTGTCCAAGTTCCTCAGAGCCGGATGCCAAACAGGGCTAGAAAAAAATCAGAAATTGAACCCCACCTTTACTCGTACGAAGAACCTTGATGTCATTGATTAGTTCGTCAAACCTTTAACAAATTTAAATAATATTAATCAACTGAATTTATAATTTTCTACAACAAATATTAGTACTTTTTCTTCAGTTCTGATGTTGGTGAAATTGAGAACGTTCTGGTTAAGAATGCTAGTTGTAATGCAAATCTTAGTAAATAACGATAAGCTTAATTTATGTCATTACACAAAACATGAAAATATTAGATGATGAATTTAAAGAAAAAACCACATGCTTAAATTGAATATAAAACATCTATTGTTTTAACCATCTTATTTATCTCTCAAAATTATCTTAAACAACCATATTTTTTTAAACTTATGACTGTGAATATTCATGTTAAAGCCATTTCGACGACAAGTAAAGGTAATAAGTAAAGTTTGATTAACTATCCAAGTCGATGCATAATCAATCCTTAAAAACGTATTACTTAACCAATTCTAGGAAACTCGTCTTTTTAGCCTTTAATCAATTCAAAACTTTTCATAACCACACATCAAATAAGTATCATATGAAGTAACACCTTAAAAGGTCTAAAATTGTCAATTATTACTTTATTTTACCTAGTAAGTTTAAAATGCATATACTTGTTTTATAACTTAAATATAAAGATATAAACATGGGAGATTCATCAAAACATGTGATAAGGAATATTTATTATGATAAATAATCTTATTTGATGGTTAGGTCATGAAGTGGCAAGAATAACCTTGTATGACTTGTGAAAATAGTATGTTAAACATGATAAATATACCATTGAAATGTTATAAATAAAATCACAAAAATGTCAATTCATGATTATATATCATAATAGTCTAATTATAACTAATACTGTATCATGTTAAATTTATGTGTGTGATAAATACTTAAATTATGATGGTGATTAAACTCATAAATTAGGAAAACAAAGGTTGTGCCAAATAAACTAAAACATCACCATAGTTTTGGTTTTACCTTTGTTCGGACATCCAAATGAACTTGGTTATCAAATATTTTTATGGTTTATGGTTTCTAGCAACATAAGAGATGTGGGAATCCAAGATTTTGTGAAAACACAAAGGTTTGCTATGCTAAATAATTTTTGCAACATAAGAGTTGCTATCGGATTTCCTGGCAGCAGTTTACGGTTTATAGATTTTTTAGATTATGCTCTCCTAGATCATAATATTTGAGAAATATGTCTTCATATGAAAGTTAGCGGAGATCATGGAGAGTATTCGGCTGTTGGCCTTCATCAAAAAAGACTTTTCTACAATTAGTTATGATGTTTCTAAGTTGCAGGGCCGAATGTATAATTTCTACACAATAAAAACTTTGGGGTATTTTCGGGTAGAAGATGATGAAACAAGAACTTGGGATGAATTTTTTCTGAAAGTAGACTCACTAAGTTAGAGGTTCATAGGAAGAAAGTAGGAAGAACCGAAATGATTTTGGGTGTGAAAATTGTTGGAAAAAGCCTATTATTTATAGGCAAAAAATCATGTTAAAGTACTTTTAATTAAGGTCCCACTTTGATTATTTTATAATAAATTACAAAAAATGTGAATATAATCATGCTCTTGGATGTCATGGCTTACCTCATCAAAAAGATGTCATGGCTTACTTCATCAATTGGTTAATTCCATATCAAGTCCCTCTATTGTTTATAATTAAAATCCACATAATTAGATTAATTTGTTACATACATATTTACTTATGTAATTTTTCTAGGTAATTCAATCAATTTGGTTAATATTTGAAATTAAAATATATGTTTTAGGATTAGAGACATGTAAATATAATAAAAGACTAACTTTTAAGTTCAGGGGCTCAAATGCAAAATTTTCTAAATATTTAGGGTAAAAAATGGAAGTTTTCAAAAGTTCAAGGACTAAAGTATATATTTATTTTCTTTCTAACTTTTAGGGCGTTACAATTCTCACTCCTTAAAGAAATCTGGTCCCTAGATTCTTACGTGAATTGTTTTGAAGATAAAGTATTACGATTTTACCTCTTTTTTTTCATCGGATTTCTTTTAATTTGTGATCCGACCTGATAAACCTGCAGCATAAAAACTTTTCGGGCTTTCTAAATTATGTAATCTTAAATTATGAGAACCTATGAAAACCCAATAAACTTATTCTATTTATATTTCCGTCTTCTCAAACTTATTGTAAATTCCACCCAAAATTATCAATTTTCTCGTTAACCATTGCTTCAAGAATCCTCATATCTTTAATTGAATTAATACTTTGACAATGAACATATCCATAACTTGATTCACCTCTAAATCAAATTTATAATGTCTCTTCTAAAAGATTATCAATCCACTCTCAACGTGTGAATATCTAATAACCTCAAAATGACCTAGATAATTATTCGCTTAAGGTTTTAATCAATTCCCTATGTCTCAAATTTACCTTTCACCTTCAAATTGTCAGTCTGGTATCCACTACTTAAATTTAACGTACTTATACCCATTAACTAGATCAGATAGTCAATCTATATTCTAAAGTGAATATCTCTTTGTTATTGATACCTAAAAGTCCATCGTTTTTTTTTTTCCGAACAAGACTAACGTATCCCAAAAGAGAAGTATTTCTAACAGCTATTTCGATTAATTTTATCCTTAAGGACTAACACTTAATACCACAGGAAGTCGTAAACCCATTTTCTCGGAAGAAGATAATTAATCTCTTATGATTATTGTCTAATAATAACCAAGAGTTTAGTAGTTTTTTTATTTATTGTTTTATTTTGATTAGCTTAATAAAATTATGCAATTCAAGTTTTGACTTTTCACACATTATAGCAACTATATAGATAAAAGAAGACTACTCAAATAAATGTCTTATTATCCAAGATGAAATATTTCAATTGAACTTACATAATAGTAGTAAACTCATACCAAGAGCAAGAAATAGGAAAGGTATTGCGAATCCTAAAAATACAATAGCAAATTCAAATGATGTTTCTACATCATTTAGAAGAAAAATAAAAATAAAAATAACAATAATTACAACAAGAATTACTTGAACCATGTGATCCATTTTTGGTAGAGAGAAGTTATATGAAGATGAGTGTGTATTTCTTAGTATAACAATGATGTATTTATAGAAGGGGATAAGGCCATTATAGCCGTTTATAACTGTTGGGAGGAATTGTTTTTTTTTTTTTGTCGATAAATCATGCTAATTATCATTTTATTTATTTTAAAAAAAATAACTACCACAAAGAACACGAGTAATTTAATTGTAACATAACATAGAAGTTTTTGTTATTTATTATTATTATTGATATTATTATTATTTTGAAAATTTTGTATTCAAATGAATAAATCTGGATATTTAGATAAAATACATGAGGAAAATAAGGTAAGCGCATGCACGTATTTTAAGAATTATGCAAATATTTAGTTTTTCAGTAAAAATAAAACTTAGACGGTCTTATCTATACACACACACACACACACATATATATATATATTATTTTTAATATGCACAAATAATAGATAATGGGGTACAACGATATGAATGTGTTTTCTTAGATTAGTAAATGTCATATCATAAAAGATGGATTGTAGGAGAAGCTATTCATAAAGGATGGATTGTTGGAGACGTAATTAATTATTATTTTTGAAAATATTGTTTATTATTGTTTCAAAAGCTTCCTCGGTATGCCTACTATGTTTTCTTATAAATAGCGATTTTATGATGTCGAAGATCACACATTAACACATACCACATTATCAAGGAGAAAAAAAATTTTGAGATGGAAAAATCTTCAATTCGAGAAATAAAATCCATTTGTGTCTTTTGTGGGTCTCGTTTTAGAAAAGGTTTTGAGTTTATAGAGGTAGCAAGTAGTCTGGGGAACACATTGGCAAAGAGAAACATAAAGCTAGTCTACGGAGGAGGAAGTTTAGGGCTAATGGAGTGTGTAGCAAAAAATGCATTTTCTATAGGTGGTAAAGTGTTAGGAATCATACCAAACGCCTTAGCGGACATGAATCTTGGTGGTCCAATCATAGGTGAAGAGCTAATTGTACCTAGAATGCGCGAAAGAATAACGACTATGTTGTATAATTCTGATGCATTTATAGCATTACTTGGGGGCTTAGGAACACTAGAAGAGATTTCTTGCATAGCTTCATGGGCTCAATTAAACATGCATCGGAAACCTAACAGGATTATATAATGTTAATGGTTTCTACTACAAGTTGTTGTCTTTTCTAGATCATTGTGTGGAGCAGGAGTTTATGAAGTCGTCGGCTCGTGAAATTTTCATCTTTGCACATACCGCCGATGAATTGATTGAAAAACTTAAAGCATATGTACCAAAAGTAGATCCTATATTGTCACAAATTCAGTGACAGACAAGTAGTGACAATAGTCGTGGTAAGAAACGTGCTTTAGATGTAGATACGACACTCCGATTGTAACTCTTTTATGTTGATCAGTATTTGATGTAAGAATATATATTTTAATCTATATGAATATTTTAGTGAAACATCTTTGAGTGATTAATGTTTGTCCAACTTTTTTAACCAATGGCTCTGATGCCATACTGTGAAGATCGCGCCCCACGAGCTATGGTCCGATCCGAGTTGGTTCAGTGGTGGTCAACCACTTACCCAATCCAGACTAAAGCGCAACTCATAGGAATGAGTCTCACTTGTTCAGGATCAAAACCATACACGTTTTATAAAATATATTTTATTATATACACCGGAAGTCTTGGTATTACAAAAAGTGTAACTATTTTAATGGTTATGCACTAATGACAAAACACTAATATTCCAAAATTCACGCTTGAACAATTATTCACTTGATCCATGCTGCCATGTTGATTTTATCATGAGGAATGGACAGAAGAAACGAGGAATAAGTCTTTAATGACTTAGTGAGATTCATATAAAAGAACTGGTAATGCAAGAATTAACTGTGACCTACTGGATACATTTCGAGGGATGATCTTACCGGTAGAAACAGTTCAACTAGACAATTTGATGTAGCAATGGTACTGGAATTTTTATAGAATAGTTAATGAACTTGTGCTTAACAATAAACGAATCCAACCTTATGACTTATAATATTCTACCTTATACCTCCCGACGAGGAGCGACCTCGCAAACAATGAAGAGACATGCTCGAGTACATGTCGATCCAGCACGCGAGTTACAACTGACTCCTGACTGCAAGCTGCACCTAGATAGATGGGTATGAAGCGAAATTACTTAAACCGACGGTCCTTACTACCCAACAGTAGCCCGACTCAATCCCTGGGCTCAACTTCCCAAAGGCGTCCCAATGGGTATAACATATAAACAAATAAGCTAGTAAACCAAATAATAACCGTTGCTCCTTGAGCTACATGTCCCGAACATAGTTCGTTGCTCTTTGCACAGTTCAAGAACTGGAAGATGAGATTAAATATCGGGGAATCACCATGATTATGAATCAATATGATAAATAATAAATGATTGGATACGATTTAACGATGAGTGAGAAAATCATGTTATGAGATGAGATGCAAAACATGATTATGATAAAATAAAGGTTGTTCGAGGTTTGGTAACGGAGTATAGGCTTTCTTGTCCAAGTTCCTCAGCGTCGGATGCCAAATAGGGCTGAAACAAATCAGAAATTGAACCCCACCTTTACTCGTACGGGGAACCTTGATATCGTTGATTAGTTCGTCAAACCTTTAACAAATTTAAATAATATTAATCAATTGAATTTATAATTTTCTACAACAAATATTAGTACTTTTTCTTCAGTTCTAATGTTGGTGAAATTGAGAACGTTCTGGTTAAGAATGCTAGTTGTAATGTAAATCTTAGAAAATAACACATATTCTTAATTTATGTCATTACACAAAACATGAAAATCTTAGATGATGAATTTAAAGAAAAACCACATGCTTAAATTGAATATCAAATATCTATTGTTTTAACCACCTTATTTATCTCTCAAAATTATCTTAAACAACCACATTTTTTTCAACTTATGACTTTGAGTATTCATGTTAAAGCCATTTCGACGACAAGTAACACTAATAAGTAAAGTTTGATTAACTATCCAAGTCGATGCATAATCAATCCTTAAAAACATATTACTTAACCAATTCCAGAAAAACTCGTCTTTCTAGCCTTTAATCAATTCAAAATTTTTAATAACCACACATCAAATAAGTATCATATGAGTAACACCTTAAAAGGTCTAACTTAATCAATTATTACTTTGTTTTACCAAGTAATTTTAAAATGCATATACTTGTTTTATAACTTAAATATAAAGATATAAACATGGGAGATTTATCAAAACATGTGATAAGGAATGTTTATTATGATAAATAATTTTATTTGATGGTTAGGTCATGAAGTGACAAGAATAACCTTGTAAGACTTATGAAAATAGTATGTTAAACATGATAAATATACCATTTAAATGCTATAAATAAAATCACAAAAATGTTAATTAATGATTATAAATCATAATAATCTAATTATAACTAATACTATATTATGTTAAATTTATGTGTGTGTTAAATACTTGAATTATGATGGCAATTAAACTTATAAATTAAGAAAACAAAGGTTGTGCCAAATAAACAAAAACATCACCGCAATTTTGATTTTACCTTTGATCGGACATCCAAACAAACTTGATTTTCAAATCTTTTTATGGTTTATGGTTTCTAGCATCATGAGAGATTTGAGAATCCATGATTTTGTGAATACACAAAGGTTTTCTATGCTAAATAATTCTTGCAACATAAGAGTTGCTATCGGATTTCCTGGCAGCAGTTTACGGTTTATGAATTATGCCCTCCTAGATAATATTATTTGAGAAAGATGTATTCATATGAAAGTTAGAGGATATCATTAGGAGTATTCGGCCATTGGCCACAAATCAAAAATGATTTTTCTACAATTAATTATGATTTTTCTAAGGTGCAGGGCGAATAGATAATTTCTGCGCAATAAAAGTTTTGGGGTATTTTCGGGTAGAAAATGATGAAATAAGAACTTGGGATCAATTTTCTCTGAAAGTAGACTCACTAACTTAGAGAATCATATGAAGAAAGTAGTAAAGTCCGAAATGATTTTGGGTGTGAAAATTGTTGGAAGAAAGCTTATTATTTATAGGCAAAAAATCATGTTAAAATATTTTTAATTAATGTCCCACTTTGATTATTTAATACTAAATCACAAAAAATTTGAATTTAATAATGCTCTTATGTATGTCATGGCTTTCCTCATCAACAAGATGTCATGGTTTACTTCATCAATTAGTTTATTGCATATAAAGTCCCTCCATTATTTATAATTAAAATTCAAATAGGTATAATCAGATTTCTTTGTTACATACATATTTACTTATGTAATTTTCTAGGTAATTCAATCAACTTGGTTAATATTTGAAATTGAAATATATGTTTTAGGATTAGAGACCTGTAAATATAATAAAAGACTAACTTTTAAGTTCAGGGGCTCAAATGCAATTTTTTCTAAATATTTAGGGTCAAAATGGAAATTTTCAAAAGTTAAAGGACTAATGTATTGATTTAACTTCTTTCCAAATTTTTGGGGCATTACAAGTATGATATGCCCATAGAATGCCCGTGAGTTCCTCTATCTAGCTTGTGCTCGTGGCATGAAGCCGACGCTCCAGATATTCTTTTAGAGTCTTGTTGGTGGATTCACATGTCCATTGGCCTGTGGGTGAGCCACGGCTGCGAAGTGCTGTGCAATCTTTAACTCGTTGCACCATGAAACCATTTCTTTACCACGGAATTGAGTCCCAATATCTGAGATAAGAACTCTAGGAAAGACGAACATGCAGATGATATTCTTCTATACGAAGTCGATCATATGATTCTCAGTTACGTGGGCCAACGCCTCCGCCTCTACCCATTTGGTAAAGTACTCCACGACGACTAAGAGGATTTTTTTTCTGTCCCTTTGCAATAGGGAGGGGCCCCACAATGTTGATTCCCCACTGATCGAATGGACATGTAATCTCTAAAGGCTGCATCAGAATAGCCGGCGGGTGGATCAGCCTCGCATGGTACTGACAGTTCTCATAACTACGACATAATTGTGTCGCGTCCCTTCTCGACGTCGGCCAAAAATACCCTTGCCTTAGAATCTTCTGCGTGAGGGCTCTTCCTCCATAGTGGTTCCCAAAACTCCTAGCGTGTATCTCTCTCATGATGTACTGCGCGTCCACCGGGGATATGCATCTTAGCAAATGATCTTCAAAGGACTGCTTATAAAGTTCTCCTCGATAAATGGTGAACCTATAAGCGTTATATTTGATGCATCGCCGTGCGTTTACATCATTTGGGAGCTTCCCATTTTGGAGGTATTGGAAGATCTCGTATTTCCAACAAGGAGTGTCTGCAATATGAAAAATGAATTCTACATCAGTCCATACCTTGCTAATTTTTGTAAAACCTATTGTCGGCCTTGAAGTGGCCAATGAGGTAAGCGTTTCTCAACGAGATTCTACGATGAGCTTGTGAATTTTGACAATGCGTCTGCCTTAGTGTTCTCAGATCGAGGAATCTGAGTCAAGTTGAATGTGGTGAACTCCGAGGCCAATGCCTTTAGCTTTGCTAGAAATAAGACCATTGTCTCTTGCTTTGCTTCAAAGAATCCCAAAAAATGGTTCGCCACCAGTTGGGAATCTGTAAACACTTCTAAGTGGTCTAAACTTGTAACGCCCCAAAAATTAGGAAGAAAATAAATTTATATTTTAGTCCTTGAACTTTCGAAAATCTTCATTTTGACCCTAAATGTTTAGAAAAATTTGCCTTTTAGTCACTGAACTTAAAAATTAGTCTTTTATTATTTTATAGGTCTCTAATCCTAAGACATATATTTCAATTTTAAATATTAACCAAGATGATTGAATTTCCTACAAAAAAATTACATTAGAAAATATGTATATAATAAAGAAATCTAATTATACCTATTTAATTTTTAATTATAAATAATTGAGGGACTTAATTTTTTCTTCTGCTGCGCGTTCCTTTTCTCTTTCCTTTTTTTTTTTTTGAATTCAAAGGAAATATTTGCAGGAGGGATTTCTTTTCTTCAAAAAGGAAATTCCTTGTGCTTCAGTTATTTGCTGGAAT
Source organism: Linaria vulgaris (assembly GCA_948329865.1). Lineage (NCBI taxonomy): Eukaryota > Viridiplantae > Streptophyta > Magnoliopsida > Lamiales > Plantaginaceae > Linaria > Linaria vulgaris. Next base: position 50,969,941 of record OX415249.1, on the reverse strand, counting down.
TCTGTGGGGAAAGAAAGTTTTCAAACTCAACATCCACTTTCAACTATAAAAGAAGGATTGGAGCATAAGTTCTTCTTCATCCACAAAAGAGACATTTCCCAACGAGACTTCTCTCAATAACAAAGATTTTCTTCTTCTTTTGTTAGACAGACCTTGCTGCAAGTGCAACAAATTTGGCGAGAATTGATCCCGCTGAGTGAAGATTTCGCCACATACTTCCTCGACAGTGCGACGAACAGAAAAAGAGAAGCCTTTTTCTTCTTCTTCCTTTTCTCCGATATATATGTATATATATATATATATACATATACATATAATCACAAGGATTTAATTATTTCACTTGTTTTTGTTGTGCATCAATTCATAGAAGGCTACCGACTTACGGGCACAAGAGCCGACGAACGAGACATCTTTTTCTTCTTCGTACGGTAGGCTAATCAACTTTTCTTTTTCTTTTTCTTTTTTCCCTTTTTTTTTGCTCACAGGCGCAACAAATGTTTTTTCACAGCCGCAACAGTTTTTTTGCTTTTTTTTTTTGTTTTTTTTGGGTTCGCAACGACATTAGGTTTTTGCTCTTTTTTTTTGGTTATTTGCTCTATTCTCCTCCGCCAATTGCTAAATTGTTTTTCTAACTCTTTTGTTTCCTTCTTTGTGTTGACAGTTCATGCACAATGGTGAAATTCGACCACACCTATAATTCGAAGGGAATTGAGACTCTAACCATCACTGGCGATGAAAACCAACGGGACACAATATTGGAAGTCGGTACCCCTATTGCCGGAATTTTCACAAGCCGATGGCCCACTTTGATTAAAACCACTAAGCCTAAAGACTGGACCGAAGAGTTTCCCAAGTCCTCCAATCGATCTCTGTCGTCATTCGTGCTCCGATCTCCTCACCACCGAGTATCAAACGATGACCTTCCTTTCGACACCTTGGGATGACGCATTGCCAAAGGTGATGCCATGTGGGACGATGCCTTTTTTCACTTTCCTGGAAAAATCCACTACTTTTCCGGATATTAGGAGTGGACAGAAGATGTCCTTGTTCGGTGCAAGCCTACCCTTACTTCCACTAACACATACGAGCCGGTCTACGCATCCTTATTTACATATGAGTGCAATTTGAAAATCATAAAAGCCTTGTGCGGAGCATGGTCACCGTCTACAAACACCTTTGTCATTTCACTTAGAGAGCTCTCAATTTCCTTATGGGACTTGGAACATCTTGCCAGTCTGCCTATATTTGGATCCCTATATGACGAAGTCATACCGGGCGAGAGAGAACTTTTCGACAAAGAAAAAGACAAGTATCACCTGCCGCGGTCATGCAGAGCTTTGTTCCATGCGTTTTTATTCACACAAATTGCAACTTGGTATTCATGAAAGCTTACGCGCGTAGCAATACTTGATGAAGATCGAATCTCTTGCAAGGAGAAGAAGAGCACACTCAAACCGTAATTGACATAACCTTATTTGTGAGCTTGAAGGAGGGGACATTCTTTTCACAACTCGGCATCAAAGACGCCATGGGGGAGACATTAGCTTCAAGACTTGACTTCGAAGGCATCTAAAAGGAAGAGACATTGCATTCATAACTTGGTGCCAAAGACGTTAAGTGGGAATGGACTTGTTTTTACAACCCTACATCAAAGACACTATGGCAAGAGTGTCATTGTTGATCCTACATCAAGGACACCTTGACAAGAGTGAACATTGTTTTCATTGCCCTGTATCAAAGAAAACTTGAAGGAGAAAACACTCATTCCGCGATGTGGCTTTAAAGACAACTCGAAGGAGGAAACATTCTTTCTGCGACGTGGCTTCAAAGACAACTCGAAGGAGAAAACCTTGTTTCCGCTACTTGGCTTCAAAGACAACTCAAATGAGGAAACCTTCTTTCCGCTACTTGGCTTCAAAGACAACTTGAAGGAGGGAATGCATTCATGACTTGTTTGCGCACTCGGCTTTGTTGTTGCATTGTATCTCAAGGAGCTTTACGTAACATCTTCAATGAAACATAACTTGGAAAAAGATTATGACTGAACTTAGAATTTCTAAGCTACCAACGTACCTCAATAAAAAGGATCAAGTCATAACGTAGTTCAAAGAAATCGGGATTGATTTAAGGGAGTGCCGTACATAGTTTATATTCATGCGGGTCAGGAGTATTCATTCTTTAACCACTTTGAACAAAGTGGGGTATTTAAAATTTAACCACATAAAATACCTTTAAGGGGGTAAGTTATCATTTTAACTACATAATTTACCATTGGTGGTTGCCATCCACAATTTATACTCATACGGGCCAGGAGTAACATGCAGTTTAAGCTCGTGCGTCATGGAGCATGCTTCAATCATCAAGGGTAGTATTGTTTCAAGAATTTTCCATTGATAGGACCAATTCTTAATCCATCTTTGGCAACCAACTTATATGCGCCATTTGTGTATACTTCTGTAATGACATAATGACCATCTCACTTTGAAGTGAACTTGCTTCCAGTTCGATGAGTGATAATGATGGACATTCTCACTGCGAGAACCAGATAACCAACTTGAAAGGAGCGTCTGCGGACCTTTTTGTTAAAAGACTTGGAGATACGAGCTTGATAGCACTCAAGTTTTTGTTGCGCTTCTAGTCTTCTCTCATCAAGGGCATCTAGCTCTTGCAAGCGCAAACGAGCATTCTCTTCTTCGGTGAGTCCTTCTTGCAGAGCTGTCCTTAAAGACGGTATTTGTTGATCAAGAGGGAGAACTGCTTCTACTCCATAGACCAACGCATACGAGGTTTCTTGAGTTGGCGTTCTGTGTGTAGTTCAATATGCCCACAGAGCTTCTCCAATTCTTTCATGCCAATCTTTCTTTGACTTCGCCACCACTTTCTTTAGCAAGTTGCAGAGAGTTTTGTTGAATGCTTCGGTGAGGCCATTAGAAGAAGCATAATACATGGAAGAGTTTTTTTTGCTTGAATCCAAACTTCTCACACAACTTGTCTACCAAACTATTGCAAAATGGCTTTCCATTATCAGTGACGATGCATCGGGGAACTCTGTAGCGGTAAATGATATTGGTACGAATGAAGTTGACAACAATCTCTTTTTTAACTTATTTGAGAGGCACAGCTTCGGCCCATTTTAAAAAATAGTCGGTTGCAGCCAAGATGTACAAGTGCCCGTCAGAAGACTCGTCATAGGACCGACAACGTCCAAACCCCACGAATCAAAAGGCCAAGAAGCTACAATCGGATGTAAAGGTTCATGCGGTTGATGGATGAAGTTTGCGTAGAATTGACAAGCTTGACATCATTGTGCGTACTTCATGCAATCTAAAACCATGGTAGGCCAGTATTAGCCCATTCTTTTGATGCGAAAATGTAACTTTGGACCAGACTGATGAGCTCCACAAATTCCGGAATGTGCTTGTTCCATAGTTGCATAACTTCTTCTTTTCCTAGGCAGCACAAGAAAACCCCATCGAATGAGCGCCCATATAGTGTGTCTTTATAGAAGATGAAGCGAGCTGCACGACGCCTAATGTCGATCTTTTAACGTACGTCATCGGGCAACTTTCCGTGCTTCAAGTAGTCCACGAATGATTGTCGCCAATCTTTGACTTCAATTTCGTATACCTCCACAACATGACTTTTATTATCATTACCTTGCTCACCGTTATCTTCCAGAATAGGCGGGAGTACCCATTTGTGGCATACGGGTATGGACGTCTTCTCTTATGATGTAACCAACATAGAAGCAAGTTTAGCTAGCACATCGGCTTGCCCATTATCTTTCCTCGGCACATGCTCTATTGTGACGTCACCAAGAGTTTTGATCAATCTTCTTGCATACTCAACATATGGTAGGAGCTTTGGCTTCTTAACCTCAAATTCACCATACAATTGATTAATGACCAACTTGGAATCGCCATACACTTTTAGGTGAGGTTGCCTTAGTTCGATTGCCATTTCTAACCTGAGTATCAAACCTTGATATTCCGCAACATTGTTTGAGCAATTTTGAGTTAATGTGAAGGAATACGACAAGACCTCTCCATTAGGCGTGAGAAAGGTAACGCCGGCGCCCGCTCTATTTCTATGTGCGGCACCATCAAAGTACATTTCCCATGGAGGAGTAACTTCAATCACGAGCGCATCTTCATCGGGCAAGTCGTCCATTCACTCCCACTCGACAGGAATAGGGTGTTCAACTAGAAAATCCGCCAATACTTGTCATTTCACAGCCTTTTGAGGGATATATGTAATCTCAAACTGTTGCAGCTGAAGGTACCATCTAGCAAGTCGATCAGACAACACCAACCTCGTCATGACATACTTCAAAGGGTTTTCTCTAGATACAAGACGAATAGTATGAGCTTGAAAGTAATGCTTCAATTTTTGAATTGAGAACACAAGGTCTAGTCAAAGCTTTTCAATAGGAGCGTACTTCAACTCATTCGGCGTCATTGTTCGGCTTAGGTAATAAAGTACATTTTCCTTCCCTTTGTCATTTTCTTGGGTGAGCAATGCCCCCACTGATCTTTCTTGGGCAGTAATATATAGGATCAAGGGATGTCCCGGCACAAGAGTAGCTAAAATGGGAGGTTTCATCAGATATGACTTGATTCGTTCAAAAGCATTGCGACAAGATTCATCCCACCTAAATGGAACGTCTTTCTTCATCAAGTGACTGAAAGGTTGGAAACGACCGGCTAAATTTGAGATGAACCTTCAGAGATATGTCAATTTTCCTTGTAGACTTTTGAGTTCATGAATATTTCGTGGTTCCGACATCTTAACTATTGTATCAATCTTGGCTTGCTCGATTTCAATGCCTTGCTGACGAACAAGGAAACCAAGGAAATTTCCGGATGTTATGCCAAATGCACACTTCATAGGGTTCATCCTTAATTGATACTTCCGCGGTTGCTCAAAGACTTTCCGTAAGTGACTTATGTGATCTTTCATTTCCCTCGACTTTACGACAAGATCATCCACATAACACTCAACATTCTTATGCAACATGTCGTCGAAGATATTTTGCATTGCCCTTTGATAGGTAGCACCTGTGTTCTTCAATTAAAATGGCATCACCTTGTAACAATATATACCCTTTGGAGTACGAAAAGCAGTCAGTTCTTCATCTCTTGGAGCCATGCGAATTTGGTTATATCTGAATGATTCGTCCATGAAAGACAAGGCTTCGTGTCCCATGGTAGCATCAATCATTAGTTCAGCAATCGGTAGAGGAAGTCATCCTTAGGGCATGTTTCGTTCAGGTCTCTAAAGTTGACGCAAATGCTGATTTGTCCATTCTTTTTTCTTACCGGCACAATGCTAGAAATCCAAGTTGGGTATTTGACTTCTCTAATGAACCCAACTTCAATGAGCTTGTAAACTTCGGCTTCGAGCAATGGGACTAAGTCAGGTCTAAATCTTCTTTGGGCTTACTTGATGGGACAAACATCTTTCTTTACCGATAAGTTGTGTACCGCCACCTTCGGGTCCAAGCCTGGCATTTCTTTGTATGACCAAGCAAACACATCCTTGAACTCGTGCAACAACTCAACGTAACTTTGTTTTTCATCAGCTCTGAGCAATGCACTTATGTAAATCGGTTCCTCGACGCTGCCGAAGTTTACCTCTTTTAACTCATCAACAGTGGCCTTGACACCCTCCTCCAACTCAACATGCGCTTCTTCGGCGTCTTCTTCAGCATCTTCTTCATGAGATGTGATATGGCATGACGACCCTACACTCTCTTCATCTTTGTGTTTGGTCTTCGTGAGCACCATGGTTTGCAACTTAACTTTGAGCATTTCACCACAAGACACTATCAAGCCTTCGCGGCGAGTCATTCGAGATGTGATCAGACTTTGAACTTTCTTAGAGTTTGATGACTTGAGGTTTCTCTTAGCGCGTGTTGACATATGCAGAACACTCAACCTTTACCCATCAACGTTTTATTTGGACCAAGCCTATCAAAGACCGTTTTATTCGGACCAAGTCTATCAAATATTCGGACCAAGTCTATCAAAGACCATTTTATTCGGACCAAGTCTATTAAAGACTGTTTATCCAGACCAAGTTTATCAAAGACCGACATGTGTGGCATCTTCTCTTCAAGGCCTATGGTTGAATCCTCTACTTCACCTATGTAGTTGGCGTTAGCTCTATTTATAGCAATACGAACTGGGTTTAGTGGCTTGTAGCCAAGGCCTATCCGAATGTTTGGAACGATATGCCCTTTTTCCTTTAACATGACTTGTGCGGTATTGAGTCCATATGGCTTCTCTGCAGCAGCATCAATTGTGGTTCTTCATTAGAGTCATATCCAGCCTTGACTAGCAACTTGAAAGATTTTGGGTCAAAGCATTGCTCAATCTTCTTTGTGGGCAATGTTCCATGCTCTGTTTCGGGCCCTTTGGATGGACGAACAAATCCTTCAAGTGGAGGAGATGGCCCTTTGTTTTCAAGTGTTGTAAGAGGGAATGTAAGTTCTTTCAAAGGCTTTGTCTCAAGAAGAGATCTATAGATTTTACTCTTTTCAGTGTCACTTGTGTTATCGAAGCCGTATACACCATGTTGCTGGAGTTGCTCGGTTCTATTGAGTCTCACGGTACTCTTTTCTTCAATGTAGTATTTTGCATCCGCAAAGTGTGATTCAACATCAGAAAAAGGCTTTACATCACCATGCAACTTTCTTTCGACTCCATCTTGGTAATATGCAAAGCACTGATGTAATGTTGAAGGAACAACGCCATTTTTATATATCAAAGGTCGACCCAATAACATGTTGTAGGATGTGTTGGATTCGATGACATAGAATAGCGTACTAGACGACATATCTTCAATAAGAAGATCTAATCTTATGATGCCGATGGCTCTTTGCCCCCTTGGATGAAACCTTGGATCATCAGACGACTACTTGATAGCTCATCCATCGAGATCCCTAATTCATTCAAAGTGCGTAGAGGAAATATATTGACTGCAGAGCCTCCGTCGATCATCATTCGATTGACTCTTTGCTTGCGAATATAGTCGGTGGAAAATAGTGGTCGGTTGTAGAGCTTGGAACCTAGTAGAAGGTTTTCATCAGTGAAGCATATAATGGACATACATTGGTTCATGAAATGAGAAGTCTTTGAAGTAGAGTCTGCAATTTTCTCTTCTTCGTGAGTCACATTGCATGAAACGATGATGTGAGAGTCGTCTAGAATATCTACTTGGCTTGAGAGTGCAACAAGGTTTGATGACATGACATCCTCTTCTAGAGTGATCTTCCCATCACGAGCCAACCGCATCACCTTATCTTTGAATATGAAGCAATCATGGATTGGGTGTCCTACGAGACGGTGATACTTGCAATACTTAGGATCATCAGAGCGACCGGCTTCTTCTGGTCTTTTCATTTTAGGCAGTTCAATCAGGTTAGCTTTGAGCAAATCGTCAAATATGGCTGAAACATCAGAATCAAAGAACGAATATCGTTTTGACCGCATCTTGTTGAGTGTAGTCCTCCTTTGCTCATTAGCTTATGAACTATTGGCCTTTTCAGATACCGCAACGCCTTTTTGTTGGTTACTGTTATCATTTGCCTTGGCTTGGATTCTTAACAAAGCAACATTCACCGCCATAGACTCTTTGGTAGGTGCTTTGTTGAAAGGTTTGACTCCTTTCCTTGCATCTTGTTTGTCTTTGAATCTTCTGGAATCTTGCATAGGTGGTCCATTGACTCCAGTTGCCACCATACTCAATTCCATGTCATGAGCACGAGTTGCTAACTCTTCAAATGTCCTTGGTTGTATTCCTTGAAGAATGTAACGAAGCCCCCATTGTATGCCTTAGATGCACATATCTATAGCCGAGGTCTCGGACAACCAATCCTTACAATTGAGACTCAAGTTTCACCTACAGTTTATGTAATTAATCACTGGCTCTTCATCCCATTGGCGAGCATTTACGAGTTCAATCATGCTGACGGTCCTTCTTGTGCTGTAGAAGCGATTGAGGAATTCTTGCTCCAACTCGTCCCAACTATCAATCGAGTTTACTTCCAAGTCAGTGTACCAGTAAAATGCATTTCCCTTCAATGAGCGAACAAATTGCTTGACAAGATGATCACTGTAAGTTTCGACATTGTTGCAAGTCTCAACAAAGTGAGCTACGTGTTGCTTTGGGTTGCCTTTGCCATCAAACTGCTGGAAATTGGGTGGTTGGTAACCATTTGGCATCTTCAAGCTATCTATCCTTTGAGTGTACGATTTGGAATAGGAAAATGATGATTTGAAGCCTCCGTCTAGCTTTTCCTTGATAGTTCTCATGATGAGCTCCTTCAATTGATCAGCAAGGATCATGCCATTTGAAAAGACTTAGAACTCCTTGGCAATAGACTTTTCCTTCTCATTGGATAGTTGCTTCATGGATATTTCACCCTCTTCAAAGCCTCCAAGCTTCAGTTCCTTTACATGACTTTCTTCCACCTTGTCTTCCCTACTCAACAATTTTTCTATCTTGGAGTCTTGGTCTTGCACATGTTTGTTCAGCATCTCTATGGCTTTGGCCAACACCCCAATTTGTTCCTCCAAAGTTGTAGCACTTGTTGTGAACGCGTGCACGGTATCCAACAGAGATGAAAAACCCGATGCAGAGTGAGGAGTTGGTGGGGAAGATTCGTCGCTTTTAACATTCCCGTCATTGTTGACGTTGTTGGAGACAAAAGAGTCCTTTTGAACAATGTCGTGGACAACTTCACTTGTCATCTTCGTGGATGGATCAGCCAATAAGTCGGACATCCTTCTTGTCTTGACTGCTGCCATATGGTTGACTTGTTGTTCTTGATGAAAGGAGATGAGAGGTAGAGAGATCCCACTGGGCGTGCCAAATTTGTAAGGACAAATTCTTGAATTCTGAAAATAAAAAAACAAGAAAGCGATTACAAAATAATTTTTGATTAAATTTAAAGTATAATTTGGGATACAATCTCTATCTAATCCTCTGATTTAATTCTATAAGAACAATATCAAAAATTGTAATGAAAATCTCCAATTTGATCTTCGCTGAAATGATTTGAACTTGGAAAAATGTTAATTCGAGGGTCTTGGACTTGATCTCGGATTAAACGTTGATTTGATTTGAGGATTTGACTTGAGGATTTGATGAACACTGATTTGATTTGAGGATTTGATGAACACCAATTTGACTTGGGGATTTGATGGACACCAATTTGACTTGGAGATTTGATGAACACCAATTTGACTTGGGGATTTGATGGACACCGATTTGACTTGAGGTTTTGATGAATGATGATATGATCTTCCTCCTCAGTTCTTTGGATTTTTTGGGTTTTGATCTTCCTAATATGGAATTTGATCTTCAAGAACGGTTTTCCAAGGATCTTGTGACTTGATCTCGGATCAAAATGGATTTTTAGTTTGAATGTTGTTGAAGAACGGTATGAATTTGATTTGGATTTCTTGAATTTGTTGAAGATTTGATCTTCTTGGCAGAGACACCATCTTCAAAAAACGGTTTTTGGATGAACTTGAGGCTTGATGGAGGATTGAAAGATGTTCTTCACGAAGAACATCTTGAAGATTGTTGAAGGATACCTTTTAAAGATTGCTGAGCTTGTTGGAGAGGATTTGAACTTCCTTGCTCTGAATTCTTCAAGCTTCAATTGTTATTTTGTTCTTCAAAAGCACCGCTATTTATAGCTGTAGAGTGAATCTCAATCAGAATCTATTGATGAGATGAACAGTTGTGATCGCGTCTACGATTTCTTGATTTCAAAGACTTGATCTAAATGAATCTTCTTGATATCTCTTGAATATTGAATCTTGGAGGAGAAGACTTTCCTTGTCTTAATATTTGATGTATATATTTATTTAACCCTTTAAAATATTAGGATTAAATAATACATATTTGTTTTCTTGCTCTACAAGACTTGTTATTATTTAATTTAATGGATAATTTAACTCCAATTAATAAATAAGACATTATTCTATTTATCCATCATATATATTAAAATCAATAAATTTAACTAATTTACTTTGGAAATAAATTTATTATAAATCCAAAATAAAATAGAAAAATAAATTGAAAATTAATATATTATTCTCCACGTGTCGAGATTTAATTAAACACAAATTTTAAGTGTCTACAATGTGTGCGGGAGTTGAATATTTGTTTGTTAAGTGATTGAGTAGAACATAACTTCTCTACTAATTGTTTGCATGCAAATTAAGCATATGTGGGGTTCTCAGATAAGTCTTTTAATCTTCAAACGCCAGTTGCCTCAGCAAAGACGGTGACAACAAAAAGTAGGATAGAGTTCCCTTAATATTACCGAAGTTAGAAGATTAGAAAAGTCTCTTCGAGAGCGTGAGAGTTTAGGCCTCTTGTGAGCGTGTGCGTACCTGCCCAGTAAGGCCCTCGTCGACTCATCGCGACCGTCAATAGCCGTTGATCGGGGTCGCCTGTCCTTCCTCTTGTCTCTCTCTTCAGAATCAGATTTGGTGCGATCTCTCTAGGGCTAGGGTTTCTCAGGGTTTGCGTCTATCTCTTTCTTTTCGCATGAGGGTTTTTTTCACTGTTTGCTTTCTTCTTTTTCGTTTTCTCTCGCGTCGCTTTCTCGTTTTTTTTTTCTTGTTTTGCTTGGTAGGGTTTGCGTGCAGGGCTGCTTCATTGGTTTCATGCGATGGTTGGCTCGAAAAGTCGCGTACCTCTCTCATCTCCTCCGACTAACGTGTGCATGGCAGGGACAATTGAGAAATTCCAGGACACACTCAGTTTGGCGGAAGAGGAACTCGGGGGAATTACTATTTCGAAGTCGATTTGGAACACTCAGAATCTAGTGATAGAATTTCTGCTAGTGGGGTGCCTACTTACGACAAAGGGTTTCAATTTCAATGCGTTTCACACTATGCTAAAAACAGTCATTCATGCGGAGAAGGGATTGTAAATTCAGCGGATTGGGGATGGGGATCAGTTTCTCTTCACATTTTTTCATCGGGTGGATAAACAACGGGCGCTTGAAGGGTGTCTTTGGTCGTTTGATAATCATGTTCTCGTGTTAAGCTAGATTGCAGAGGAGGAGAATCCATTGCAGGTGAACCTTGAATTGGTCGTCAAACCCCGGAGATTGCAGGGCTCATTGGTGACAAACTCAGATATTTTGAAGAACTTGATGCTAAGGAACCATGGGGCGATACGATGCGCATTAGGGTTCACTTGGATGTACAAAACTGTTGCTTCGCTGCATGAAAGTTCGTAGCACTCACGGGGCTGAGATGTTGGTTAGATTCACATACGAATGGCTATCGAATTTTTGCTACCTATGTGGGATGATTGTGCATATTATGAAAGAATGTCCGAAGCGATATGAACTGGAAGGGGATATCAAGGATGTGCGAGATCTTCCTTACGGGCCGTGGCTAAGGGAAGTGAATCCGAGGGCGAGAGGGAACCGGCGGTATGGTCTAGGCAACACATCTGGTCGCAGGTTTGGGTAGAGCAGCGGTCCTAGGGGAATTAACACATGTGGGCGGGTTCGATGGGACATGTTTCTTCGGAAGGGCATAGGGATCAAGATGAGTCTTTATCAATTCATAATGGGGTGTCAGAACCTATGATTGAACGTCAAGAGGGGGAGGAAGAGGGAAATAATTGGGGCGCGCATTCTGAGCATGCGAAACCAACTACAGCAGTGGCTGGGAAGGGGGGCAACCATTAGAGAAGGCGTCGAAAGTGGAGGATCAGGACGTGTGGAAGGAACTAGGGGTGGACAGGTCGCAACAAACTCTTGACATTGTTGCTGCATGCATTGATATTCGGATTTGGGAAAGAGGCTCGGGATTGCGGAAGGTTCGCATTCAGAGAAAAGACACACGGGTATTAATGGGTGAGGTTGAAGCGATGGATATGGCTGGTGTTACTCGCAAGCGAAAATTGACAGTTTCTCTCGAGTACCAAGGAGGCATAAAGAGGAGTGTAACAGAGAGTGACAACAATGACACAACGGCTGAGACTACGGTGCAGTCCTGCCAAGATCAATGAATGTCTTATCTTGGAACTGTCAGGGCGTGGGGAACCCTTCGACAGTTCAGGAATTGCGGAGCAAGGTGCTCCTGCACAACCCCTCTCTAATTTTCTTAATGGATACTAGGTGCTCGAAGAGAAAGTTAGAGGTTATTCGGGATAGATTGGGTTTGAGCTGCAGTTGGTCAATCGGTGGGTTAGCACTTTTATGAAAAAAAGGATGTTGATGTTCGGTTTGTCAGTTTTTCGGCAAACCACATAGATGCAATGGTTTTTTCTTCGACGCTTCAGGATGAATGACGATTGACGGGGTTTTATGGGGAACCATAGGCTACGAATCGACATGTCACATGGGAGTTGTTGCGCCATCTCAGTAATGCTTCGTCAAAACCGTGGCTATGTTGTGGTGATTTTAACGAAATTCTTGAAAACAAGTAGAAGCAAGGGGGGAATCCACGTGCAGTTTGGCAGATGAGGAACTTTTGGGAAGCTCTTCTCGATTCGAATCTTCAGGACTTGGGGTTCAGCTGGTTTGATTTTACTTGGTGTAATAGACAACCGCTATCACACATAGTATGGGAACGCATCGACCGAGCGTGCGCAAGTCCAATTTGGCGCAATACTTTTAATGGGGCTAGGGTGAAGCATATTGAAACTCTCTACTCTGATCATTTAGCTCTGTTAATAACTTGTTCATCTGCCGCGCACACGGGGATTAGGTGGCGACGACAAAAATGGTTTCGATTCGAAGGGACGTGGGTAAAGAAAAAGGATTGCGCGGCGTTGATTAAAGAGCAGTGGGAGCGAACTTTAGGCCCGACTCTAGCAGAGAAACTCACAGCGTGCGACAATGCTTTATCGAGTTAAAGCACGATTACAGAGGCAGTTTCTACTAAATGGCTGGAAAGACTTAAGCAAAAAATTGCCGAGCTACGTACGGGGCCGGTCATAGAGGAAAGGAAGGAAAGATAAATGAATTTGAAAAAAGGAGTTGGAGCATCTTCTTGATCAGGAGGAGGTGTACTGGAAACAGCGGGGGAAGGTCCATTGGTTACGCGAGGGGGATAGGAACACCTCGTTCTTTCACAGACGCGCGTCTGAAAGAAGGAAAAAGAACGTAATCAGGGGAGTCAGGGACGGCACGGGTGCGTTGCATGAGAAGCTGCAAGAAGTTGAACAAGTTATTCATAATTATTTCGCTGCTATTTTCCAGTCAACGCAGCCGACCGACGAGGGCATGAGAGGGGTACTCGACGTCATGCAAGCACGGGTCACGGATGAGATGAATCAACAATTAGCGCAGCCCTACGAGGCAGACGAGGTAAAACGTGCTCTTTTTCAGATGTTTCCCTACAAATCTCCTGGTCCTGATGGTTTTTCTGCAGTGTTTTATCAAAAACATTGGCACATTGTTGGTCCTGATGTGACTCGGTTTTGTCTTGATTTTCTTAATCATAATATTCTCCCGACGGGTGTTAATTTTACCAACATTGTCCTAATCCCGAAGTGTGATCACCCGGAGTTCCTACACCAGTTTCGTCCTATTAGTTTAAGTAATGTGTGTTTTAAAATCGCTTCTAAGGCGATAACTAATAGGCTAAAAATGCTCATTCCCTTTATTATTTTGGATTCGCAGTCTGCTTTTATTCCCGGGCGGTTAATCACTGATAATATCCTTGTTGCTTTTGAGATTAACCAATATCTTAGGAAGAAGAGATAAGGGAAGAAGGGACAGCTGACTCTGAAGCTGGATATGAGCAAGGCATACGATCGAGTCGAGTGGTCCTTCCTGGAAAAGGTTATGCGTAGGTTAGGTTTTTCTGATAATTTTGTTACTCTTGTTATGCTATGTGTTCATTCGGTTTCGTATTCTTTTTTAGTTAACGGGCACGAGTTTGGTCTTCTTACCCCGGAAAGAGGAATCCGCCAAGGCGATCCACTTTCTCCTTTTCTCTTTCTTTTTGTGTCTGAGGCGTTTTCAGCTATGCTTCGAGATGCTCAGAAAAAGGGGACTTTCGTGGGGTTTGCATTGCTCGTCAAGCCCCAGCGGTCTCGCATCTTTTGTTTGCCGATGACACGTTGTTCTTTTGTGAGGCGACGAAGGAAGCGGCCGCGGCTTTGAAGGAGATTTTAAAAGAATATGAAAGTGCGTCAGGGCATCAAATTAATTATGATAAGTCATACGGATGGGGCGCTTGAACAGGAGATTGGGCGAATTTTGGGTGTCAAAATAGTGGAGAAACACGAGAAATATTTGGGATTACCAGCAGTGGTAGGGAGAATGAAGAGGGAGATTTTTGCTTATATTCGTGACAGAGTTTGGGAACGAATAAAGGGGTACAAGGAGAAGCGCCTATCGAGTGCGGGGAAAGAAGTATTGATTAAGGTAGTGCTCCAACCGATATCGACGTTTGCTATGAGCTGTTTTCGCTTGCTAGAGACTTTAATTAATGAAATCGAGGCGATGATTAGCAATTACTGGTGGGGAAGTGGGACACATGACAAGATACATTGGATGGCTTGGCATAAGATGACAAGAAGCAAAAGAGATAGCGGGTTGGGTTTTCACGACCTTCGTGCATTTAACTTGGTTTTGTTGGCAAAGCAAGCATGGCGCATCTTTGAATTTTCAAGGAGTTTGGTCGCGCGCGTCTTCAGGGCAAAATACTATTCGACTTCCTCTATTTTGGAAGCGAAAATTAGCGCGTCCCCCTCCTTTTCATGGTGCAACATTCATGCAAGTATTGGGGTTGTTAAAGTAGGGTTAAGGTGGCGCATTGGTGACGGCAATGATGTACGTATTTGGGGGGAAGCATGGATTCCGCGAGAGTTTTCTTTTCGGGTCATTACACCGCCGGTGGAGGGATATCTCAATTATAGGGTGTCAGGACTTCGAGACTATGACACATGTGCATGGAATGTTCCGCTGATCCGTACTTTATTTTGGAAAGAAGACGTGACGGCTATCCTTTCTATTGCTCTTGGAGGCGGTAATCATAGGGATAAGAGAATATGGCATTATGCGAGTTCTGGCGTTTACACGATGAAGAGTGCATATCATCTTATCATCACACATGGATTGCATAAAAAGGAGGTGGGTGTCGAAGCGGGTAGTATGGTGCATCACAATTGGAGTTTTTTGTGGAAGCCGAGATATCCCTCCAAGATTAATCATTTTAGTTGGAGTCTTTGTCATAATATATTGCCGACACGAGTATCTTTAGCACGGAGACGCATTGAGGTGGAGGTGGGCTGTCCGGTATGTGCGAGTGGGGCGGAGGATCTTCGACATTGTCTTGTCTGGTGTCATATGGCGAGGCAAGTATGGGCGCTCCTCTTAGTAAGGGATACCGAATTAATGCAAGCATGGGAGGGCGGGGAAGCTTGGTTACGTAGAGTTTTTGTGCAAACGGGGGTGGAGCGGTTGGAGTGGATTGTGGTCGCGTGTTGGGAACTTTGGTGGAATCGGAACCAAGTTGTGGGGGGGGGGGGGGGGGGGGGGGAGGTGGGCATGCAACCATTGCAGGTGGTGGAATTCATAAGACTTTATATGGACTTTAGGAGAACGGGTCGGGAACGGACGCGCGATAACTTGGTCACAGAGGGGCCGCACGCGGGGCTGGGGTTCGCTGGACACTCGTGGTTTATAGTGCGGGTGGATGCAGCGGTTGATCAGCGGGGGGCTACGGGTATTGGAGTAATGGCTCGGAATAATCTAGGCGAAGTAGTGTTTCGTTTCCAAGAAAGGAGTGTGGGTTGCATGCAGCCACGGGTGGCCGAGGCGGTCGCTATTCGCGCAACATTACGTTTGATTGAGGAGCACAATTGGGAGAATGTGTTGGTGGAGAGTGGCTGTCTCAATGTGGTTCGAGATGTGTGGTTCTCTACGGAAGTGGCGGGAGATCATGCTAACATTATTGAAGACATTGTCGCATCTTGGCAAGGTCAGCGATATTGGAGTTTTAGTTGGATTAGTAGAGATCACAACGTCGAGGCGCATGACTTAGCTAAAACGGCTCTTAGTTTAGTTCTTTTGGTGGATAACCTTGTTACTTCTCACATAGAGGAAGAATAGTTTTAGCGGTGCTTTCGCTTTGATTGTACACAACATTGATGAACTCGAAATAAATACATATTTTTACCTGAAAAAAAAAAAACGCCAGTGGCCTCTCCATGCGACGTGGAAGCCAGTAGAGAGATTAATTGATATAGGCTTGAACCGATTAATGTATAGCTCTTGTAATTTACGGTTAGGCCCTCAAGTGTTGGGGTTTGATAGTTATGTACAACCATTTAAGTATCCAAACTATAATTTGCATGTATGGTATAAATATATATATATATATATATATATATATATATATATATATATATACTGATAGTGACGTGCTGTACCAAATAAAATAATACCTTTCAGTGATTTGGTTAAATAAGTCTCAAAATGTTTCATTATGCAATTTGTAATTTCCGTTTCAAAATCTTTCGTCAACCATTAAAACAGTTTCAATTTTCTTGGTCCAAAATACATAGTTTATTAAAGAGAGGAATTTACTGAGTACGTAACAAAAGCAGGGGCTCATAATAACAAGTTTAGATTAATTTTCACAATCATCTAACAAAGTTTCCAGATAGTACGTTTGATTATGTTTACATGTTAGTGATTAAGAATAAAGGCATATGAGAATGATTGAGATAATTGGTTCTCTTTCGATGAATTACAAAATATTACCTAGGGTGCCCTGTATTGCTTCTTTGAGATGAATCGAGACATCACGTTTAAGTGAATCTAAGTTTGATGCATAAATGTAAATTTTCCTCCAAATGCATAATCAGCTAGGCTTTAGATAAAATCATATAAAGCCTCAAAGTAGTTAATAGCGTACCCGTTAGCTAGGTCACAAATAACAAAATACTAATTGTTAACTCATCGGAGTAATTTTATATTTTTATTCGAGGAACGCCTTGCCCAAATAGTCAGTAATCAAGTTACAATACCGTGAGAGTTGGTCAATCTATCCGAATAATCTCCTTTCCCCCCCACTTTTCTGGTGATAAGGTGAGAGTATTTATAGCCATCCGGGAATTATCCCCCGTGAATTGGGTGGCAGAATAAGGGTGCTTAAGTGCTGATTCAAATGCTGTGAGACTGCCACCTAATTTCTTCAATGCTGATACCTGATATTGATGATGACACTTGTTTAATTTGGAGCTGATACATGACTTTGCTGACGACACCTGGTCTTTGCATGGTAGAAGCAACTCGAAGGTTGACACTTGGTTATTATTCTAGAAACACTTCTCTTGTTTGCCTTCGTACAAACTTCTTTGCCGTTGGGTTGATTGCTTTGGCCATCGGGTTACTCTGACCATTATGGTGCCATCGAGTAATTTCGTTATTATCGTGCCATCGGAATGTCTCTCTCTAGAGTCGTTGGGATATATACCCTGACATATCATTATAGTAGGCACCCCTCGGGGGGGGGGGGGGGATATGTTTATCGTGTCAATGTTCCTTAGGATTGTCCACTGGCTAAAGCATCGGCGATTATTAGGCATCGTAGAGTCATCCAAGACTGGTAGTGCCTTTAGCATCGGATGCTCTGTGAGTGTGGTAATCCGTGCTCCATCAGAGAAAAATTTACTGAGAAGCAACTTATCTTCCGATGATAAATGTTTTATTTGTCCCCCGATGGCCATATATCCCGATAACCCTAAATTTCCTCTATGGGTTTACACCAGTCCCGCCCAGTTCCTGGTGCATTATAGGTAATCAGCAGGAACTTATAGTGAAGTGGTCATCGGAGGTTAATATAGCCATCGGAGAACGTGGGGAGTTGATTAATTCCGCATTAATGAGAGAATTCCAAGGGTTTGTAACGATCTTTATTTTTGGGAAGTCGTGCTCTTTAATGTGGGCGTGTATTAATTCCCCACTATATCAGAGGAGATTCCTTTATAAGCGACTCTCTTCTATTCTTCCCTTCTTACTGTTCTTCGTCTTTTCAAGCTTCTTATCTCCTTCAAGCAAAAAAACCTAAATTCTTCGTCTCCTTTCTTCTTCTATCATGGCTACTGAAACTTCCGCCGCCACGCTTCCTTTAACCACTGCCATGGTGGATATTTTTGGTGTTTCGCTTGCGCCTCCAATGGAGTCCGTCTCTACTCCGACTGCCCCTCTGACTATTGCGGAGGATGCCACCGCCGTCACGGTGGCCATGCTACCGGAGAATAACCCTTCCGGTATCGAAACTTACCGTCGTAAGAGGAAGAGCAAGGCTTCTGTTGCTAAGGAAGGTGAACCGGCATGGGTTTCTAAACGGTCAAGAAAGTCATCCGTCGCCACTGACGCTTCTGCTGCCCTAGTGAAGACGAAGGGTAATCGTCGCTATAAAGAGGTAGAGTACGTTATGAGCACGGTTACCAAAGAAGAAGTTGGCAACTTCTTCCGTGATTTCGGAATATCATCCCTGAACATCCTTAGGGAAATTCCTTCAAAGGACGATAGGGGAAACGCTCCTCCCGAGGGCTATGTTACACTTTATCTAGTTCAGGTATGCGCGGGTCTCCGATCCTTTTACCCTCCCTTCTATTGTGAAGTGTTTAAAACATGCGACGTCTGACCTAGTCAATTAACACCCAACAGTTTTACTATCCTTGCTTCCTTTGTTTTTTGGTGCCTATCGAGGGGGGTAGAGTGTACTGTGAGGAGATTTTTTTTCCATTTTTACTGTTAATGTTTCTTCTACTGGTCACCCATCGTACTTATTTGCTCATCGAGACCCAGAGAAGAAAGTAGTCATAGGAACTACTTTGTCTTACAGCAGCTGGAAAGATAAATTCATCTTTATCAAACCTGTTGTGGGCCAGTGGGATTTTCCCCACTCTTGGCGTCAACCCGAGGCCCCTTCATATAAAATAGATTCCTCTATTTCCTTTACTTTGGCTCTCGATGCTTCTGCCCTGTTGAGGTCTGCCCATTATTTGCTCTTGTACGATACTGCTCGGCTGAATATGACGGCTCCTTTGGATGCTTCCCTCGTGGGGAAGACACTCATCTGCCTCTCCGATGACGCACAACCTACTTTTGGTGAGTTAAACGACCATCTTCCTATCTGTACATTTCTCATTTATACTCGGCACTTTCTTATTTACCTTTTCCTTATGCAATGTCTTACTTGGAGGAGCACGAGAAGGACATAACTGATATTCCTCGCCCTGCTACTTCTCGTGCGAAGGGTAAGGGATCCAAGAAGGTTGTGCCTCCTTCGGATAGTGATTCTCGAGCATCAAATGAGAATTCCAACTCCGAGGAATCTCACGAGGTTAATTCTCAGAAATCCACCGAGCCAGGCATCGGTGACGAGAGCTTTCAGAAAGATGCTATTGAGACGACGGTTGTTCAGGAGGTACCCGAGGTTCCCACCACCTTTGATGCCTTATCCTCCTTGCCTTCGTCTTCTGCTCAGCCTGAGGGAGCTATGGAAGATGACCATATTCTTCTTTCGCAACCCATGGGAGATTCCTTATTACCTTCACAACCTTCTCGAGAAGTCAGTATTGCTCAGGGAGAACCTGATTCTACCAATATTCCTTCTTCTTCAGGTATACAGCAAAGATTTTGTGTTTTCTTCTTATCCTTGTAACACATAGCTTACTCTCTTTGTTATACTACAACTGAGAAAGAGAAGGCTATCTTGATTGAAAGTGAGGATGAGGATGCTCGAGCAGGTTAAATTTTCTTTCACAACTTATAATTCTCTTTTCACTGATGACTTATACTTTTCTGTTTGATCTGTGGGTTTACTTTTTTCCTTTCTTGAACAGGCGCTTTTCCTTCGTATGTTTAGCACCCGCCTTTGGGTCATCAGGATTTATCCGTTGATGACCTCTTCTTCTCCGAAGGTCGCGCTTCCGAGGACAACACCTCCGACCCTTCTCCTCCAGCTCCCCCACACTCAATTAATGTGGAGTTATTGGACGAACTGTTACCTTCTTTGGTGAAGAAACATGTATGGCATGCGCCTTCGGAGATTCCCGCCGGGACTTCCGCGACGACCCCTCCTCACTTCGAGGGGATGCCCTTCTCCAGTCGCTTTACCCCGACTGGCTCTCATTTCTTCATTTATACTACGGGGGTTAGAGCAGAGTCTTGCACAAGACATAGTGGTTCAGATTTGGGTACGGCGTTTGAAGTCGTTACTCGATATTTGAATGCCACTTCGGCGGTAACCCATCATGATGAACACACTGCTCGATTCTTCTCCGAGTTGATGGTCGCCATGGTAAATTTTTCTGTTATCTTTCTTTGTCGTGAATTTTAACTTCATATTTCTAAACTTATCCTGTATATCCTTCTAGGTTCCCAAGATCATTCCCTCCATCTAGCGAGAGGTGGATGCTGCTCAAGCGATCGGGCAGTCGTCTATGGAGAGACTAGCTGCTCAGAACATAATTTTGAAAAAAGCCGAAGATGAAGTGAAGAGCCTTCGGGAGGCATATGCTCAAAGTCTGGTGAGGGAGCGACTGTTAGAGTCCAAGTTGGATGAAACGACCAACACTCTATCTGAGCGCACGTCCGAGTGCAAGAAGCTGAAGGAAGAGCTCTCTGTGCTTTCGACAGAGAAAAGTTCATGGGGGGAATTAGAGCGCAACTTGAAGAAGGAAGTTTCTACTCTTCAGGACCAATATAATCGGGTTAAGGAGGAATTGAAGAGGCCAGCTCCCCCTTCCTCGGGTTTTCTCTCCCCTGAGATATTGGAAGAGAAGCTATCTGGGGCTATCCTTCTTACAAAGGATGAGGTTCAGTGGTATTGCGAGGAGAAGTATCAACAGAGGCATCAGAGTCATCTACTGGGTAACTTTTTACTCGGGTATCTTGGCTGCATAAATCAATGCCGTGAAGATAGAATGTTCTCCCATCCCGAGAACTGGAGGAGACTAAATCCTCAGGCCTTGATGATGCGCCCACCTTCGTCACAGGAAGCTCACGATGCTTATCAGAAGTTATTAGGCCGCAATCCTTCTCCTGCTTCTTCTACTGGTTTCCCGTCTTCTTCATCTCGACCATCGGACCGTCGCTTTTAGATTATTCTCCCAGTTTATTTTACTTTTACATTTTAACTTGTAATTGTACTTTGAGTAAGCTTGTCATTTCATCAGCTGATTGTACGAATATTTCTCAACATTTGAGCTATTAAGTATCTTTTTTACCCTCATTCTCTTTGTTTATTCCGCAAGTTTGTCTTTTCTTGCCTGTTACCTTGGGGATATCCGACGGAAGCAACGCGATGCTTAATTTCCCAGTGCTTACACCAATCTTCTACCTTTTTATCTTCAAACTGGAGTCCGTTATCGCTTACAAGGTATAGAGGAATTCTGAACCGGCATAGTATATTTTGCCATAGGAAATTGATAACAGCACCAACTGTAATTCTGGCAATCGGTTCTGCTTCTACCCACTTTGTGAAATAATCTACTGCAACTATCAAGGATCGCTTCTGCCTTGGATTAGGCATTAAGGGCCCGACCAAGTCTATCCCCCATTTGGCGAAGGGGCATGCTAGTAGACTTGGTTCCCATGGGGCCGCTGGTTGATGGATCTGTGAAGCGTGGGCTTGGCATGCTGGGCATTTGTGCGCGTATTCTTGGCAATCTTGAACCATCATGGGCCAATAGTACCCTTGTCTTATGATACAATTGGCCATGCTCGCACCTTGCGAGTGATTTCCACATGTTCCTTCGTGCATTTCTTTTATTACCCCTAACGCCTCTTGCTCATTTAGACATCGAGTATGAGGATTAGAATAACATCGCCAGAACAACACTCCTTTATGCAGGAAGTAACGCACTGCTTTCCTCTCTATCCTTTTCCTCTCTTTGTCGTCATCGTAATATTGCGTGGGATCTTCTAAGTAATCAACAATATCTGACATCCATCCTGCTATCACTGGGGACACGATGGTGTTGGTGTTCTCCTGAGGCTCTTGCTTTTCTGACGCCATAGCTTGCAACAAAGTAATTCGTCGTGTTTCGACCACAGATTGAGTTGCTATCTTGGATAACGCATCTGCTTCTTGGTTTTCCAGCCGAGGAATTTGCCTTAACTGGAACTCTTCAAATAGCTTTTGCCTATTTCGAACTGTTTGGACATAGGCTTTCAGTCGTTCCTCTTTCACTTCGAACTCTCCTATCGCTTGTTGCACTATCAGCTGTGAATCACTGTGGATCACCACTCGACTGATGTTTCCTTCCATGGCTAGCCTCATTCCGATCAGGAGGGCTTCGTATTCTGCTTCATTGTTAGACAGGGGGTAATTAATCCTGATGGCAAAACATAGATTTTCTTCTTCCTCGTAATTCTTCAGGACTATTCCTGTTCCTCCGTGCGTTCCGACGGATGATCCGTCTACATACACATGCCATAGTGCGGGTAGCTTCTCATCTTGCATTTCCTTCATCTCTACTACAAAGTCAGACAGAACCTGTGCTTTGATGGCTGGTCGTGGAGCGTATGACAAGTTATAATCGCTTAATTCTATCGCCCATTATATCATTCGTCCTGATGTTTCCGGACGATTGAGTATGGATCTTAACGGATAATTGGTGAGTATCGTCACATGGTACGTTAGGAAGTATGACCTCAATTTTCTAGCCGCTACTACAAGGGCTAATATCAACTTTTCTGTTTGCACATAATTCTTCTCCGCGCTTTGCAGGGTTTTACTAACATAATACACAGGACGATGATCACCTCCTTCATTCTTCACCAACACTGCACTTATAGCTTCTTCTCCAGCCGACAAATATACAAACAACTTATCTCCAGGCTCAGGTTTGACTAGTAGCGGAGAACTCACCAGATAATTCTTCAGGCTATCGAAGGCTACTTCACAATCTGGAGTCCATCGAAACTCTTTCACATTCCTTAATACTTTAAAGAATGGTAGGCCTTTCTCTGCTGACCGTGATATGAATCGGCCGAGTGACGCCATCTTTCATGTTAGCCTTTGCACTTCCTTTATTGTGCTAGGGGATTTCATTTCTACGATGGCTTTGGCCTTTTCCGGGTTGACCTCTATTCCCTTTTCTGTTGCCATATATCCTAGAAATTTTCCTCCTCTGATCCCGAAAGAGCACTTCTTGGGATTTATTTTCATGCCAAATTTATCCATGATGGCTAGAGCTTGTCGTAAGTCTCTCGGATGATCCTCTGCTCTCTTGCTTTTTATAATCATATCGTCCACGTAAACTTCCATTGTATCTCCGATGACATCTGAGAACATCAGATTCACTAACCTTTAATAGGTGGCACCGGCGTTCTTGAGTCCAAACGGCATGACCATGTAGCAATACGTGCCAACATCAGTAATGAAGCTGGTTTTCTCTTGATCTTCTTCCGCCATCGGAATCTGATTGTACCCTTGGTCACCGTCCATCGTGGATAATAGCGCGCACCCTGCCGTTGAATCTACCAACTGGTCGATGCTGGGCAAGGGGTAACAATCCTTTGGGCAGGCATCGTTCAAATTAGTAAAATCCACGCACATTCGCCATCGTCCTTCCGACTTAGGTACTAATACGGCGTTGGACAGCCATTCAGGGTATATAACTTCCCTTATTTGCTGTAATCCGAGAAGTCATAATATTTCCGACTTGACAATTCCATTCCTTTCTGGGCCCATGTTTCTTTTCTTTTGCCTGATGGGTTTGAAGATGGGATTGACATTGAGGTGATGTTGGCATATCCTTGGGCTGATTCTTCCAGGTGGGCCTCCTTCCCATGCGAAGAGGTGCATGTATTCCTTTAGGATGGAAACAACTTCCTCCTCTATCGTCAGATCCATTCCTGTTCCTATTTTCACTTTCTTATTTACCTCTTCTAGTTCTACCAGTTTTAATTCTTCCACCGGTTGGACTCGTATTTCCTCCATTTTCTGCTTCTTTCCTGGATGACTAAGTTCTTCTTCCACACTTGTTGGTATGGCATTCATACGACATTCTCTAGCCTTGATTTGGTTGCCTCGGATTTCTCCGATACCCGACATCGTTGGAAAATTCACTTTGAGGTGAAGAGTAAAGGGTACAGCCTCGAAGGCGTGAATAGATGGCCTTCCACATATAGCGTTATACGTTCGTGAGGATGCTTCTATGACCCAAAACTTCACATGCTCGGTACGCCTCATTGCTCCTTCACCCCAAGACATCGGAAGTATAACGGTACCCAAAGTTCGGCTGGTTTCTCCTGAGAAGCCTACCAAAGGTATCTCCGTGGGATCGAGATGTATCCTTTTTAATCCCATTGCTCCGAAAGTTGGGGTAAACAACACATCCACTGAGCTTCCAGTATCCACGAGGACTCGTTGTATCTCAATACCCATTATGGTTGCCGTAATTACCAACGGGTCTTCATGAGGATATACGATTCCCTGAAGATCTTCGGGTCCGAAGGATATTGCTGGTAACCTTACTCCTTGCACTGTGCAAGCCGATAGTCCTTGTCCCACCTTTCTAGCCTCTTTGAGATATTTTTTCTTTTTTCCAGCAAGGGACACGGATATATCTCCTCCTTCAATCATGTTGATAGTTCTCCCCGATGGAGGGTTATCTTGATACATATCTGGTGGAGGTGGTAATTGTTGATTAGATTCACCTTGTTTGCCGTTCCTCGAGGGGGGTTCAATGGCAATCTCACCTTCTTCACTACGGGCTTTTTTTTTTCGATCCATCGATTGATCCTCTCTGTTATTGCTTAAGTAATCTCTCAGATATCCCAAGTCCAGCAACCTATGAATTTCGTTCCGTAGGTTCTTGCAACCATTGTTGTGTGGCCATATGCCTTATGATATTTACAGAACTTTCCTGTGTCTTTTTTCTTGTATGGTTGTCTTACTGGCATAGGCCAAGAGAAATCTTTATTTCCTCGTATCACGTTTAAAACTTCCGATTGAGTGATTGTCAAAGCTGGTAGCGGTACAGGTTGAAGATGCCTTTTCACTACTCCCGGATTGTCTCTCCGAGGCGGAAGACCTTTGGATTCCTCTTTTTTCTTTTGGCCTTGCATTGGCATCGGCGCTTTCTGCTTTCAGCTTAGACTTTTCCGCTTCTTCCATCAAGATATAAGTTTCTGCTTTCTGCATTAATTCATTCATGTCCTTCACTCGATTTCCTACCAGATATCGGAAGAAATTCCCCGACCGTAATCCCTGGGCAAGAATGTCTGCTATCATGGTCGGGTCAACACTTGGAACATCCAACACTTCATCAGAGAAGCGTATCATGAAATCTCTCAAGAATTCATCTTTTTGTTGTTTTATGGTAAATAAATGGCATGCTGACTTTGGATATCGTCTATTACAGGCGAACTGTCGTACGAACAGACTAGCCAATTGGGAGAAATTGGATATGGTGCCCGGTGATATCTGTGTGAACCACGATTGTGCTCTTCCTGTCAGTGTAGCCCGAAATATTCGACACAACGCAAAAACAGGGGCTGACTGCAAATCCATCGTTGCGATATATTGATTGATGTGATCCTGCGGGTCATTTCCATCTTTCTCTCCTGAATACATGGGTAGGTTAACCGCTCTTACGTGGGCTGGAATTGTAGCTTGTGCAATATCCGGTATAAACGGAGATCCATGGTATACTGGTGCATCTTCTGGTGTGATGGCCCTTTTCATGCTGAGCATCTCTCGTCGGAGATGATTCATCATTTCCCAAAGAGCTGGCTCATTGCTTGAATGAGGAAACATGTTGGGACGATATGGAGGCATTCTATCCTCGAAACCATTACCTGGTGGAGGTATCCCTCCTGGATACCCTTCTTGACGATACCCTGGTTGTGGTGGTGGTATTTGCTGTGGAGTTGGCATGATTCTTGATCCTTGCTCTTCCACCCTTTATCTTTCTCTGTAGGGTAGTATAGGTTGTGGTTCTGGGGGTCTTTCATTAGCTTGAGCTCTTCTTAAAGCTGCTTCCACTAGATCTTCAAATACTGTCCTCGGGATATTGATGTAGTCGGCATTAGGTGGCGGGGTTTTTTTAGGGGAACTCTCTGCGGATTCTTGATATATACTCTCATTGTGATTTTCCATCCGATATTCAGAGTGGTCTGATCTGTCCATCTGTTCTGGAATATCTTAAGTGCCGAGACTCTCTTACTGACGTAACTCGAAGGCAATAATCTATGGCATTCCCACAGACGACGCCTTTTGTTAACTCATCAGAGTAATTTTATGTTTTTATTCGAGGAACGCCTTGCCCAAATAGTCAGTAATCAAGTTACAATACTGTGAGAGTTGGTCAATCGATTCGAATAATCTCCTTCCCCCCCACTTTTCTGGTGATAAGGTGAGAGTATTTATAGCCATCCGGGAATTATCCCCCGTGAATTGGGTGGCAGAATAAGGGTGCTTAAGTGCTGATTCAAATGTTGTGAGACTGCCACCTAATTTCTTCAATGCTGATACCTGATATTGATGATGACACTTGTTTAATTTGGAGCTGATACATGACTTTGCTGACGACACCTGGTCTTTGCATGGTAGAAGCAACTCGAAGGTTGACACTTGGTTATTATTCTAGAAACACTTCTCTTGTTTGCCTTCGTACGAACTTCTTTGCCGTTGGGTTGATTGCTTTGGCCGTCGGGTTACTCTGACCATTATGGTGCCATCGAGTAATTTCGTTATTATCGTGCCATCGGAATGTCTCTCCCTAGATTCGTTGGGATATATACCCTGACATATCATTATAGTAGGCACCCCTCGGGGGGGAACATGTTTATCGTGTCAATGTTCCTTAGGATTGTCCACTGGCTAAAGCATCGACGATTATTAGGCATCGTAGAGTCATCCAAGACTGGTAGTACCTTTAGCATCGGATGCTCTGTGAGTGTGGTAATCCGTGCTCCATCGGAGGTAAATTTACTGAGAAGCAACTTATCTTCCGATGATAAATGTTTTATTTGTCCCCGATGGCCATATATCCCGATAACCCTAAATTTCCTCTATGGGTTTACACTAAGTATGCAATAAATATATTTTTGAAGTTCTATAACATTAATATAAAGGTGGGGTGTTACACGGGATACATAGACAGCTTGGCTTAACACCAAGTTCAGTCTGAAATCAACAAACCTCCCAATTTGCATCATCATCAAATCGCCTACTTTGGGTCAGCTAGAACCTAGTTCACGTGTTGTGTTTTTCAGTACAGGTTACCCGAACTCAAAGCTAGCTCAAGACCAATAAAGAGCTTGAGTTAGTCTGACATGGAGTGATTAGTCAATAGACTCACCCCACATCAATTTATGTAACGTAGGCCAAAAAAGCTGTGCAATTATTTAATAATCTTTTTTTATTGGGCTAGGTTAATATATATACACATGCCTAGATGATTTGGGCCAAAAAATAACTCCGGGATGGAGCACACTCAAACCCCCTGCGTGGCTCTGCCCCCTAACCCCAACAAATTCTTTTTCTCTTAATCTCTGGGTTTCTTGTGCAAAAAAGAAAACTAATGAATTATATTTAAAGAGGGGGGAAAACCTCACCGTAAAAAGAAAAAAAAGAATAAAGAAGAGGCAAACACTATGTTTTGTATGAGTTGTAAAAAATCTCGAATTAAACATGCAAAAAAGAAAAGAAATTTCAAGCATGTACAAAGACGTCTATTGCCTCTACTATTAGAATCACAAACGACTTTTGTTCTGTTTGGGTAGTATTTGAAACTCTTCTCAAATAGTAAAAGTTGACAAATTTAAGTTAGATTTTAAAATTCGGTAGTGTTTGAATACTAATATAGAATCTAAAAGAAAACCTAATTTACTTCATGTAAAATCAACTATCATAAACTCAAACTAGAGTCGCACCAACTTAGAATTGTATAAATGTTATTATTTTTAAAACAAATTTTGTAACCACAAAAGTTCGATATGTAAACACTCCAACTTCACTTACTAAAATAAAAGCATATTACAATTTTGTTTTTGTTTTTTTATTTTGTTAAGTTTGCAAACACCATATTACTCCATTATGATTTTGCACCTTGTGCACAGCTTATACCTGAATAATTATTTTTTGACAGAGAATTATTGGTTTCTTTCCGGTAAATGGTAACACTGTAGAGATCTTTTAATTTTGTAATTTTTTTTTGTTATAGCACGAGATCAAAGCTCAAAATTAAAGTGAAGACAGCCATTTCGATCACCTTAAGTGCACGTTGGGGTTACATTTTTACTATTTAATCCACATAGTATTACTTGCTACTATTTTCCGTTTTGGTGGATTTTTTCAGAGCTTTGGTTAGTAATTTTCCCTTCTCCCATCGATTGTGGGTCCTACTTAAAAATCCTCTTTGGTTTCTCATTCTAAGGCCTTGTAACGGTGGTGTTCTTATGAAATGCCATTTAACCCCTCCAACTACCCTTGGACTTTGTAGTGTGCGCTCAAGTGTTACACATGCAAATAAATTGTAGTGTGCGTTCAAGTGTTATACATGCAAATAAATTGTTCAAGTGAAATTTTGGGTTCATTACTAATTTAGTAATAGTCGATATTTTATAAAAGATAATATGTTTATTATTTTTTACATATACCACATACTTTTAATAATGAGGTATTGTTTTATGTGGTGGTGATAAGTAGGTAGCTAATTTGTGATCTTTGAAAAGAGATTAATAAATTAGGGCCAGACAAAGAATTACATACATTTCTATATGATTTGATCAATCATGTGACTACCAAATGCTGTCAACAATTTTCAACCAAATAATGGTCAATTGTTCGGTGTTGTAATATACTCTTAATAACCACATTCAAGCATGAAAGACATTCATATGCAGATAAATATGTTGCAGTTTAGGGTTTGGTATAGAAAAGCGTACCTCCAAGATTCAAAGGTACCACAAATTAGACGCATCACCGACTTGATGTCCGTTAACACCATCAACAAATCAAATATTTGCAGCGGGTATTGTATGTGCACAAAAAGAATAAGCGCGGGATTATAATTGAGAATTCAAAATGTTTACTCAATTACGAGACAGTGTGTTTACCTTAACAATCTCACTTAGCATATATAGAATCTTGCATACACCCAGGTCATGAATTCACCAAATCCTGAGGATAGTTGACCATGACGAACGAAGGCATAAGTGTCAACAACAAAATCTGTACCTCAATAAATCCATCACAACTTCAGCTAAATGTTCTAGTGTTTTTATTGTATTCAAAATGAGAAACGAGAGAAATGCACCAGATATACATCTAGTGAAGCATGCACCACATATGTCATTACAAAAAAAATAAAAAAAATCTGCAACTACTATGTTAACTACATAATTATAATAAAGCTCTTCTATGAAGCACTTCATCTAACAACTTGAGTGCACAACTGCAGGCTAAAATTTACAACCTGTTTAAGGAATAACATATGTTAACTACATAAACATACAATTTCTTTTGCAAGCGGTTGATTAAGGGTCATCTGCTAAATCTCGACATCTATAACAACAAAAAGAACATGGTTTGCAACAACAATGAACCACGTATTTCAGATTAGATCTGAGAACAAGAATAGATGTAATTTGCGATTTACTTGAATTAAGGTTTACCTTCAATAATCGCGCCTGCAGATTGTCGACGGTGGAAGAACAAAATTAGGGTGAGTAGAAAGAGAATAATAATTTCGTAGGAAATAATTGTAGGAGGAGAGAGAGACAAAATGAGGATAATTCAAGGGAAAATTTGTCTTCTCAAGTGGCGCCACAATTCACTGTACAACCTATTTTCGAAAAAAGTAGGTCTAAGCTACTTACTATTTTCCTTGATCATAACCGTGTCAGTCATTTTAAAAATGACTGACCCGAAAGTATTAATGCCCAAGTAAACCTATTATTTTCGCTGTACAACCCTTTCAAAAATCAATTATAGGTCATATAATCAACTACCAAACGTGCCCTAAAGTTGTTAAGTGGGTCACAATCCCGACAGTTGTTCTCGATCCCAAGTAATACAAGTACTTGGGCTCGTGCTCAAAATTTTGGTCAAGAGAAATCTTTTTGAGTGCTGTTCGATCAACAACAAGCACTTGCCCTCGGGACTTGACTGAAAAGTCGATCGGTCCCCCATTACATTCAACGGAAGAGAATTAAGTCTTGAACTCTTCTGGTTGAACTTTTATATATTGGTGTATCGATCTGTGTGTAACCACCTTATACAAAAATCATGTGGACTAAGACCGAAGTGCTTATTCTTAATTGGGTAAATAGAGTAGCATAAATTGAATAAGAAATTTGAAGGGAGCAAATCATGATGTGTACAGCGTTACATGATGGTGTTTACGGGACTAAAACTTGATCAAGGGAGGAGTGCTTTTTACATATTTCGTTCAATTAAGTTGTTTGGAAGTGAAACTAATAGGACACATTTGCACAAGTGTGTGGAAAGATACTTGAAACAAATATATATTTTTTGGAGCATATTTTGGTCTTATTTCATTCGGGTCATAAAATACCGTAAACTGTTACAATGGGCCTGTTAAACGCCAAAATAATGCTATTCAAATACAAATCGAACTAGCTTGGTCCGGAACACCTATTACAAACTGACTAGACAGTACGAGTAAAATTACAGTATCTTAAAAGTAAATCGAATTGCGGAGATTCGATCCAGGGAGCATCGAATTGGGAAATCTCGATGTAGGAAATGTCGAATTTGTCTAGTATCGAATCCTGACATTTCGATATAGGAATGATAGAGTTTGATGTGTATCGAATTGTGCTGCTTCTCGAATGCTGAGTATCGAATCGGGGGAGCCTCGATCGAATGGTGAGTATCAAATGCTGGAGCTTTGATGTTGAGTAGGTGAGAGCTGGTCTTGAATGCGTACTGAGAATGTCAGAGGGCAAGGTATTTATAGACTCCGTTCTGCGGGTCCCAACGGTAGTTGGGGAACGAATATTGAATCAGGCTGATTCGATCTATCTCTTAGATCAAATCCGGCGCATTCGATGCTGGTTCAACATCGAATTCCTTCTATTCGATGTATAGTTTAATGGGCCTTTCTTTGTGGGCCGACCCAATATTTATATTGGGCCTTTCCTAAAATACCCCATCATATAGTCCCCCCCAGTTTGGGAGGCGGTCTCGACCAGAGAGTGGGTGCCAAACTTTAAAGTTCTACTTTGATTTTGCCGCCACCTGCGTTTGGTCTTTGATAATTTTGAAAATCGTACCCCCGATTGGGAGCTAGGATTTAGAGAACGTGGGTCCCAAACATACTTGCTTTTGATTTATTAAGTCAGGCCTCAAACCATATCGAAACCTTCCCGTTCAGTTTTGCTGTTATATTCGTAAGTATGCATTTAAAGATAATTAAATGTGTATACTTTTTGATGCTGGCGTTATCGATCGAATGGGTTGGATTCGATTTTAGTTTCTATATCGAACGGCGGAGATTCAATCTTTATTTTGCCATTTTTTGCACGTCGATCGAATTGTTGTCGTTCGATACTGGAATGAATATCGAATAATTCGAGTCAATGCTCGTTTTGATGGGCTAGTGGGATTTTTCCATTCTATATAAATGGGTGAGGGGTTTGAAGAGCCCATTCTTCCTTCCCCAAAGTTCTGGTTTAGAAGAGCTCATCGAACGGGCACGGTTCGATACTCTCAACCTCGCATGTGATTGATTCGCTGTTGTGTGTATCGAACGAAGATCATTCGGTCTAATGCCTTAGAAAAACTTTCTCGCTTATTTGCTGAAAATGTAGATTTTTGTTCTAACTTCGTTTTCCACTACTTCTTTTTAAGGCTGTTCCTTTCGCAATCATTCATTGATTTTCCAGCTATAATCAAGGTAAATGATTGTTTGCTTATTTTTGCGTGTTGTTATTTGCTTGCTTAGTTAATGGTGCTTTAACATATCGCTTAGTTGCCGTAAGTGTCGAGCGTGACATATATGGGTAGTTAGCTCTTTTTTTCATTTTTTTTCCAGTTTGTGTCGATCAAGATGGTGAGTTCTGAATCTATGTCAGGGAGTGAGTCTAGTAGCGGCTCAAGCTCCAGTTCTATCAACTCTGTAGTAGGTCTCGCAGGTGCTCCCGTGGGTTCGAATATACCCCGAGGAGATGATAATGACGTGGTTGACATTGATTCGGTCTATTTGGCAGAGGGTGACCATCTTGACGAGAATGATGACCAACCGTCCTCGCAAGCTAGGGAGGATGATTTGCCATCTCTTTCTATTGAGGATAATCGTGCCGCCAGTGAAGCAGGCGAAGAAAATGAAGTCATCAGTAGGGAGATTGATGACTATGTGGAGGTCCCGGGGATGGCGTACAATGCCTACGTGTCACGGCTACAACATAGTCGTCCGATTTTGTGTGAAACGTACAACATAGCATATAATTATATGTTAGTTATCCTCGGTCCAGACGAGCGCATGGATACTCCCCCTATACATCCTAACGTGTTCGTGGGTCAGTTGGCTAATGGGTTACGGTTTCCCATACCAGTCGATGTTAAATGCATTCTTAGGTCTATCGGGCTTGTGTTGAGCAACATGGAATTCCCTTTTCGCAGGAAATAGAGTTAGTAGCTTCCCCCTAAAGCAGCTTTCCCAAACGCTATAGCGATTGGCTTGACCGATGGATCACATGTTTCTCATTAGTTATGCTAAACTCATTCGGTCATATAGTTGGTTTCATAACCGTTCTGAAAGGCTTAGGCCATCCGCACAGTCCTAATGAGTTTTGGGCTCTCTTCGAGGTTTGCAAGAGGGAAGTAGGCTTTTATCATGTTAAAGCACTGAGACATCACAAGTTTCTGAGAGGCGATGCCTAGTTACGGAAAGGACTAGAAAAGACAATACTTGCATATCGAGGAGAGTTATGAGGGTGAATTTGATGCGTATCGTTGTGATTGGCTTGATGGTGCGAAAGTTGCGATTCCTCGGGGTGTAGGCCCTTCTATATAGGGTTGTAATTTTATCCCGAACTTAGTTCGCGACCACAAGTTTAATCGTAAAAAACTTGTAGAAAATCTTGTGTTGTCTTTAGCTGGGTTGTCTCCAGTTCGTTATAACGGGAGATTTTTGCTCGGTATAGATTCTGTGTCTTTAATTGATCACCTTGTTCTAATTCCAATCGTATGATGCTATTAATATTTGTTTTATTTTTCTCAGACAAACTCATTATGAACCGTCACGCCCGCATGAGTCGAGTGTTGGCCGCGGAGAACGAGGGTTCTCAAACTACTGCCACTGTTCAAGTGCCACCCCTTAGGAAGAAGAAAACCACAAGGTAGGCTTCCGCATTCGCCGGGTAGGCGCACCGCTCGATACTTTCAAGGATATTATGGGCGAGGGTCGTGCTACTTCACCTTCCCCTGCTGATTTTAGTCAGGCGGGAGGTTTTGATGATGCTGCTGCGGAGCAGAGCGAGAATGCTGAACATGCTGAGGTTGTTGTGCATGCTAAACGAAGAAAGGTTCCCAAGAATCGTTCTCAAACTAGGGGTGCTATCCCCCCTGTATCGCACACGACTGCACCTACCGCGTACGGCTGCTCCGACTGCTGCTGTGGTTTAGCTTTCGTTGGCAGGGCCAGTGTTAAGGTGGGGCCAAGTCATGGTCCACGGGCCCGCATAGCGGATTATGAGCTTTCCATGTAGGATTCTATCAACAGCTTGAAAATCCTCCTCCCGAAAGTTGGTGGAGCGGAATGCGCTTCACATGGTCCGCACGGTAATATTATATTCTGCCGAATATAATATCTTATTTGTGATTTGTTGTTTAACCATTCTTATGTCCATCCTTTAGTCTGGTGGGGTTTTGGATGCCATGTTCGAGGGGTTAGTTCGGGCTCACGAGGAGAGGACGAGCGGGTAAGAGCGCTTCAGGGATGACTTTCGGGATAGTGATTCCAATGCTGTTAGAGCGGCATTGCAGAAGAAGGAGCAGGCCATGAAATAGGTGAGAGATTATGCCTGGACTGCACAGGAGAGGGACGGGGTAAAGCTTGCAGGGGAGACGGTTGACCGGCTCGAGTTGCAAGTCACCAACCTTTCATCCAGTAAGGCCGCCCTGAAAAAGCAGGTTGCCGTCCTCGAGAAGGATCTCACCGTCGAGAAGGAGGAAAACGCACGGGCCGAAGAGATCGGTTATGCCCGCGGTCTCAGCTAGGTAATGACTTTTATATGACTTGTTTTATTGCATTGTAGGCTCCTCATGTGCATCAAAAGGTGGAAATTGCGTAGGAGTTTCTCCGGAGCAACACTTTCCAAGAGATCCGTGCTCGGAGAGGGGCTCAGGATTCTAGTAAAGCTCAAGTGCTTACTTTTCAGCAGATCCGTAGCACAAAATATATTCATGGTAGTTTTGACCCGCAACGGCTGGACCTCTCGTTGGGGCCTAACAGGGAAGTTCTTCTGGTCGCCGCCGATGATCAACGTGCTACCGTAGATGAATTTGCAAGTCTGCTTGATAGCGAGAGCTTCGTCTTCTGGGCGATGTCTCCCCCTCCTCCCATGCCTCCTGCTTATCCTTCCTTCGAGGATGAGGATGACACCGAAGTCTAAGGGCGTTGGTCTTAATTTTCTGTCTTTTTGAACAATTTTAATTTGGTTTGGCGCTGCGTCACCCTTTAATGTCGAACAATTTGGTAAATTGAACTCTTGTGTTACTTTTTCTCGTCTAATCTTGCGATACTTTGTTTGCTTATTTGGTTTATACCCGTTTGCCTTTTCTTTCAAATGCTATTGTTGCATTTTACTTTTATTTTAACAATTCATATGCCGTTTACATTTGCAGAGAATTGAACGTTTTTCGCTTATACAAGCCGCATTGGCCGGTTGTTATATTTTTCCAATCAATTTGTTGGATATTCCATAGGCTTTTGTCCTTTTAGACAGAATTCACGTGGTTGTTTTTCTGGTCCTTTTATAGTTACTATTTGTCATTTTAGATAAAGTGTTTGCCCAATGTATCTTCTTTTCGGGATTTATGGTACACTTGTCTTTTTAAACAGAGTGTCTGTCCCTTGCCTTTGTCTTTAGGGATCTTCGATTAGAACTCGTCATTTTAGACATAACGTTCATCCATTCTTCATCTCTCGGGATTTACGATTAGCATTTGTCGTTTTAGACATAATGTTCGTCCCATTCTTTATCTCTCGGGATTTACGATTAGCACTTGTCGTTTTACACATAATGTTCGTCCCATTCTTCATCTCTCGGGATTTACGATTAGCACTTGTCATTTTAGACATAGTGATCGTCCCATTCTTCATCTCTCAGGATTTACGATTAGCACATGTCGTTTTAGACATAGTGTTTGTCCAATTCTTCATCTTTTGGGATTTGCGGTTATCACTTGTCACTTTGGATAGAGTGTCCGTCCCGTCTGTTCGTCTTTTGAGATTTGCGGTTATCACTTGTCAATTTAGACAGAGTGTCCATCCATCGTGCCGAACTTTCTTAGGTCCTGCACTTTATCAATATTTTGCATTTCATCGCATAATAAGGGATTTTGCATTTTTGCATTTGCTAAGACAGTAATATGACCGATAAATTAAAAGTGTCTCACGTGGAGACATAATCATATTAAAAATTAGGCCAGGGCTTTACTTCAACGCCCGTTCTCTTGTGTTCCCCGAGGCAGTCCTCGGGGCTCAAGTCTTCGGTGTCCCTGTCTTAAGTTAGTACATGTCTGCCCCTCATACTCGTCAGGGTAGAGGGGACGAATAAAAGTTGTTCAAAATATTCAGAAAACTAAAGACTTGCAAAAATTAAGACTAGACCGATTCAATCGATTGGCTTCATCTCCATAGGTCCCAGTACTTCCATTGCTTCTTGCTCCTCATGTGGTCGCAATCGAAGTGATGCCATATAACTTTTCCAGCTCTCTATATGATCCGCGATGACTTCACCCGTTTCAGCTGGAGTTGGAAACTTTACCATTTGATGGTAGGTTGACGGCAATTCCTAGAATGCATTCAATGCTGGCCTTTTTAGAATGACATTGTATGGAAAATGCATGTCAATCACGACATTCTCTGCCAACAGTGATTTTTTTTGGGGCGCGGTTCCCAATGTAGTCGGGAGTGAAACCATTCCATGGGGCACTATCTCTGGTCCTCCGAAACCATGAAGCGAGGTGCAAACCGTTTGTAATCTCTCGTCACCCAACCCTATTTTTGCCCAAGTTGACTTTATCAGAACATTTACGGAGCTTCCCTGATCCACCAACACTTTCATTACGCCGAAGTTGGCTATGTCCACCGTTATCACCAACAGAGAGTTTAAATTTCCTGTCTGTATAGCTTGGGCGCTCAACTTGCGCATATTTACCATTGAGAAAGTAACCTCTTCCTGCGGCATTTCCTCGATTCTCAAAAGGTCAACGAAGCCGACAAAATGGTCCAATTCAGCCTGGAGAACTTCTTTCTGCCATTCGCAGAATCCGCCCCACTGGGTGGCCTGATATCATATTTATGATCCCTCTCCTGACGATGCTGTCTGCAATTTGGGGATAGTCCATCACATGTGGATGATCGATCGTTTGGGGTGAACCAGTCCAACGCGACCTCAACCAAGGTAGTGGTAAAAATTCTGGCCTGCACGTTCTCATTGAACTCGTACAGGGTCAGCGTGGTGTCCAGTTGGAAAAGATGATTGTGGGGGTCTGTCTTTCCGTCATAAGGTTTCAGATCGAGGATTTTCTCCTTGTGCCCTAGAACTTCTGCCTCTATCTCCTCACAAAAGGGGGTACTCTAGAGAGCACTTCCCAATCGCTCCATTTGATTTTCAACTACTACTCTCTCCATATTGAGCCTTTCTAACTTCCTCGTTACCTCACCATGTTCCCTCTTGGTGTCATTTTCGCGGCTTCTCGGTTCGTCTTATCGATTTTGCTCTCTCGTCCTTGTGTCGTAGTGCCTCTTTGATTGCACCTCCACCGAGTTAGCTCTACCTCTTCAGTCATCCACATGAGATTTTTCCATATTTCCTCCATCTGGACCTTTGGCCGCGGAAGCCTGTTCCCACTGGGGGCGGCGTTTACTTTGGCGGTGTGGGGGTCAGTGCCGCAGCCACTGCGAATTTGACCATTGCCATAATTTAATCTCTCAGATTATTTGGATGCGACGCTGTCGTAGCCGTCGCTCTAATTGCTCCTGCATTAGGCGTATGTATGCCCTCTTCTTGTGGTTAACGCATCACCCGCCTCGCAGGCGTTGAAACCCCAGCGGGTAACGTTATTGGTCCCTCAGCTACCGGGACTATCTGACTTGCTGTTGCTCATTCAACATTAGCATTGTTACTTTGCACTGCTCTACTTCACGATCTGGTAACTCTAGATGTCATGCCTAATAAACTGGAAAAATGGTGTTCCCACAAACAACGCCAATATTTTGGTCTTATTTCGTCTGGATTACAAAACACCGTAAACTGTTACAATGGGTATGTTAAACGCCAAAATAATGCTAATCAAATACAAATCAGACTAGCTTAGTCTGAAACACCTATTACAAGTTGACTAGACAGTACAAGTAAAATTACAGTATCTTAAAAGTAAATCGAAATATGGAGATTCGATCCAGAGAGCATCGAATCAGGAATCTCGATGTAGGGAATGTCGAATTTTTCCAATATCGAATCCTGGCATTTTGATATAGGAATGATAGAGCTTGATGTGCATTGAATTGTGCTGCTTCGATCGAATGCTGAGTATCGAATCGGGGAGCCTTGATCGAATAGTGAGTATCGAATGCTGGAGCTTCGATGTTGAGTAGGTGAAAGATGGTCTTTAATGCATCCTGAAAATGTCAAAGGACGGGGTATTTATAGACCCCGTCCCGTGGGTCCAGTGGTAGTTAGGGAACGAGTATCAAATCGGGCTGATTCGATCTATCTCTTAGATTGAATCCGGCGCATTCGATGCTTGTTCAACATCGAATTTCTCCGGTTCGATGTACAGTTTAATGGGCATTTCTTCGTGTGCTGGCTCAATATTTATATTGGGCCTTTCCTAAAATACCCCCATCAGAGCGTTTTGGATTATATTATTATCGTTTAGAGAAAACATAAAATATTTATGAAATATGAGCTACTTTTAAGAAATTAATCCCTATGTGTATGAGAAATATGGTAGTTTTGTTGGCATGCCTCTAGGGGTGTGCTTTGCAAGATGATATTATCGTAACAATGATTCGATATTTTGATAAATAGTTCGATTCTATAAAAAAAATTCGGATAGTTTGCAAATCAAACTTATTCGATACAATTCGGTAATTATCGAGCTTGATTCGATACTTTCGGCCTATTTAGTATTTTTGCCTATTCATTAAAAAACGACTTAAAGTCCATATAATAACATCTTAAAAATTTAATAATCAAATTGAGCAAAATATATGACATGCTTAAGAAGTATATTATCAAGAATATCCCTATCTGCTCGTAGGCTTTTGAGAATATCAGGTTTGCGGAGCTTCCGCTATCCACCAACACTCTATACACCTGATATTCATCCACATTAATCGTGATAACCAATGGGCAATCTAGTTTCCCTGCGGTCAAGGCCAATGGACTAAGTTGCTCCAAGTCTTTCCTGGTGAAAGAAATCTCCTGCTCCAAGTACGCTTCCGACATGATTGCATTGGTGTACCCAATGTAGGCTCCACCCTGGAGTCTTCGTGTTATGGTTTCTCGGCCGTGAGCTGTGTCAGCTCGCTCCCAAGCCTCCTCCGTTGATCACATTTATAACGCCTCTGCTCGGGGCATTCACTATGGTCCTACCACGCTCCTCGGGTGCCTCGATCATCTTCTTCTTTCCTCTCCTGGGTGAGTAATCTCTTCTAGGGGATAGAGAACGTTCTGCCCCTCTAGCATCTTCCTTGGGGCTCCTGACAAACTCGACCAATTTCCCTTCTTTAATCAATCTTTTGATTTCATTCCTCATGTGCGTACAGTCCTCCGTCCCGTGTCCAGGTTGACGATGGTACGCGCAGTATTTGTCCGATGACTTCATCCCGGGAGTCTCATTCAACGGCTTGGGTTCTGTCAACCATCTGTTTCTTTTCGCCACGGCCATCAAATCTAGAATACCTCTATTTAACGGGGTGTACGTCCTTGGGGGCCTTTCCCTGTTGCGATCTCTGTCTGCGTTCCTGCTGGAAAATGAACCCTGACGCGTTGCCATCATCTCGTCCTCGTAAACCATTTGGTTTGCAAGCATGTTGATCTGTGCTATGGTGGGCTCAGTCAATTTGATTAGCTCCCCGACGAACCTGCGATAGGTCGTACCCTTGAACAGCATCATCATGACCTGCCCGCCATGCGGCTCATCCACCTTCAATAATTCATCGTTGAACCTCTTCATATAGTCCCGGAGGTTCTCCCTTTCCCTCTACTGCACAGCACCGAGGTGTAGCAGATTGGTCTTCATTCTCTTTTAGCTAGAGAATTGGTTCTCAAATTTTTCCCTTAGTTGCTCGTAGTCCGTTATGGATCTGGCCTCCAGCCTGGCGAACCAATCTAGTGCCGCGCCCGTTAAAGTGGTGGATAGGATCTTTGCCTTTATGTTTCTCGAGTAGTTGTGCAGGTTCAAAATGCTATCGACCTGATGTAGATAATCTGTAGGATCACGTCTTCCGTCGTATGGCTTGATCACTGGGATCTTGTCCCCTCTTTGCAATACCTCAGCCTCTATCTCATCCGAAAACGGGGTCCTACTGCGACCCTTCCCATGACTCTGAGTCACCTTCTTCGTCAACTCCGCCCTCTCGCGGTCTAGCTGTTCCATTCTCCTTGATATTACCCGCAGTATTTCTGCATCCTCATTCTTTGAATTTACAATCTCGGCGCGGTCGCGACCGCATTCCATCCTCCAGATTACTTCCGCCCTCTCGCAGTCAAGCCGTTCTATCTTTCTCGCTATCTCTCGATCCAGGGTCCCGGGGTCCCGTCTCTCCGCCCTGTCGTAAGCAGCGGGAGATATCTCTCTGAAGGAGTCCCCTGTATCCTCCTGTTCATCATATCCTTGCCTTGCCGTTCTCTCACCCGCTCTGGATTCATGGGGCCTCGCCCAAATGTCCCTTGCCCTTTGCTCTGCCAGTCGTGGAAGCAAAGTCTCCAATGTAGAGTCCAGCGCCGCTCTTACAGAGGCGTTGATCTGCACTTGCATCTCCGGGGATATGGCGGCGGGGTGAAAGGCGCTTCATCCCGCAGGCATCGTCTCCTCCGGGCTGGGAAAATCCGCATCTGGCGCCTTGGTCATTGGAACGTCTGCCGCGGGGTTCTCAGTGGTCGGGCCCTCAGTCGCCGGTTCCGCCGTGTCTGGTGCGACAAGGGTTGGACCTGCATTCGTGGCTCGCAGCGGCCTCCCGGGCCTGTTCTGTGCTGGAGGAAGCTCCATCTCGGCTTGGGCCACCGCCTGTTCTTGGTCAGTTGGGTGTTGGGGGAGTTGCGTGTCCTCAATCCTGGCGCTCCTAGTCACAATTCCGTTAAATTTGGATCGGGTTCTCCTTCCTTGCATCTTGGCGTCCTTGTCTGGGAACTGGTGTTCCCACAGACGGCGCCACTGATTTGACAATAGATCGTATTATATATATATGAGTGTCGGTTACAAGTGAACGGTCTAGCAATACAACGAGTCTATCTCAAATCAGGCCTACACTATGTATCTCGCGTAGACTTGGTCCGTAACACCTCGAACCAATGCCTCGATGCTTGGATAGCAGTGGGTTATCGGTGACTAGATCGAACGTACGTCGGTGATTGTCTTCGATATGATATCGGTGATGCCCACCGACGTGATATCGGTGATGTGGTGGTATGACGTATCAAAAGTGCAGGAGATAATCCCGATATCGAATGCGATATCGAGAGTCAGATCGGTGATGTATTTCGATGTGATGCGCGGTAGCTGAGGGATAATAATTGCTTATTTTGGGATCCGGGCACCGCGTATTTATAGACCTCGGGATCCGGGGACCACAGTAACATATCGGTGATTATTGCCGATATGACATCGAAAGTGACCCCCAATATGGTCCAATATGGGCCTGATTTGGGCAGGCCCAATATGCGGGAAATGCCCATATCACATGTAGTAAATCAACTCATTTATTTAATTTTCCTCCCTTATTTGTTATTTTTATGGCCTTAACATTTTAATAGACTCCTTTTCTTTTCGTGCGTTTTCATTTGCGCAAGCTCAACCCAACCTATACTTCATTGATTTTTGAGATTTTTGAGATGCACCTCCAAACTTAGAATTTTAAATAGGGTTATTTGTGCTCTCTATCATGCTCATCCTCTATGTGATTTTCAACTTTTCTTTTTTACTTTTCATAAGCTCATACTTTTTATTTCAGTCATTCTTTCCTTATCCCTCATTCTTAGCTTTCATTCATCGTTTTCATTGCATTCTACTTTAGTAATCATTTACATCCAAAACCATTTGAACAAAATTGATATTTATTATTTTTTGCATTCAAAGCATTCTGCATTTACATCATCCTCCATATACAAATATAGCAATCGTGACAATCATTTGCGTTCTTGCATTTAAGCGATTCAAGCATACATCCACAACTACCTTGGGATACGATACTTGGTTTGTAATTATACTTACTATTTTATTATTACTTGACTCGTGCACTTGGAAAGGGTAGGAATTTAGGTGTATCAATTCAATTTTTAACCGAACTTCTTATAAACCTAATTCTAGTACTACCAAGCACCCCATCACATCTCTAGAAAAGGGTAGAACATAATTCATCGGCTTAATAGTAGGTAAATGTGGATTATTAACAAAAAGGATTCACAAAAAAGGCTTTAGCAGGGTTCTAGGGATATACTTTATTTGTAATGGGTTTTGGGCTTGAAAGACTCAAATGGAATAGAGAACATGGCCTAATTAATTTCCTCAACACATGTAAAGTCTACAAGCATCTCAAATAACAATCAAGCAAAACACTTAAGCTTCATAATCACATGCTATCCATTTCTTTGTCATAAACAAACAACACTTTTCTCACATCTTCTACACTTACAACAAATTGATATGTGTATATGAAATAAAACATGTGTTTGATAAGATTACGCAAGATGTACTCAACTCACAACCGTATACTCCTTGCATCTCAAATTCGTAACCATATTATGCCAATAACATCACTAATCAATACTTATTCATGCTTTCATGCTTTAAACTTGAATTTAATGACTCGATCCTAAAAAAATTAACTGCTCTCTAGGATAAATATATAGCATAGATAACAAAAAGCGAAGCTTCTCACCCTCAACACAGAATCATACAATGCCCTCATTGTCAAAACATATATAAAGCATAGATGAGAGTACTTCCGTGATCAAACAACATGCTCAAAGGACCCTCGTTGGGCTGTTGGTGTTGGTGTTGTCTTAATTTATTATCCTCTTTTCAATGTTCCTTAGTTCCATCCATTGATGGTTGTTGGCATTCAAGAGTCGTTCCTTGATTTCTTCCAATTTGTTCACCAATTCTGCGTGGTATTTCTTCATTTTTCTTCTGCCTTTTGACTGTTCTATTTAAACGTCTTCTGTTTCTTCGGCATGGTGCTAGGACTTCTTCTATTGATGCAATGGATGAAGACTCACTAGAATAGAACGTTTCTCAATCACTTGCCTCATAATGTGATTGATTGGGTATGCATTTTGGTGATAGATGTCAGTTTCAAGCCCATGACAACCTTCTTTGATGTGAAAGGGTGTCATGAGTGACCCAAAATACATGAGTCATGGTGGACTGTTGGCAGTGTGTTCGCCAACCGTTTTGATTATGATCTTGCCAATGTTAGGAGTGTCTCATCTTTTGGTGGAAATCATAATTTGTGCTTGCTCCCACAAAACTCTTCCCTTGTAATCTGGTGGAAGTATCCTTGGACTAACGAACAAATATAACTCCTTGCATATTGCTTGTAGATCTTCGTAGAACGCCTCCAACTCAATCTTCACTGTAGTGAAACACAAGATGTGGTAGTAAGAGATATCTCAAGACTATGTCGCCTGTTAGATCTTGCTGTAAATTTTGTTTAACTCCTTCTCAGAGATACACTGATCGTCCACCAAACAATGCTGTCTCCCTTTGAATAAAGTGCAAAGTATTCACGAACAATGGTGTCATTTACAATATCGAGCCGCTTTATCATGGATTTCAATCCCGCATTGATCAATATTTTTTTGTTCATAAAAAAATGACTTTCAATTAGTGCCTTGTACAGCTCGAATGTATTGTCGCTTAGGAATCAGTCCCTATCAGATGTTGGTTTGGCTAATGAAGTCTTGATGCTTTCCTTGGTGTTCGTGTTGTTAGATCAATGGTGTAGTAACGTCCGAATGCCATGGTCTTCTATAAGGAAATAAAAAGAGAATAAAATACTCCTCCAAGAAAAATGGTTGAATTGAGAGCCAGAATCAAGAGAAAAATTCTTATGAATTCGAAGGAAAGTATGAATTATGTATGTGACTAGTATCCAATGTATAGTGGTAAGAGACCTTAAAAACAATTTGCCAATTTTTAATAAGTTTCATACTCTTCTATAAATTGTATTCATATTAGGAATAATTCACCTAAGTCTTATGGAATTTAATTCATAAGAGAAGTATACGTAATGTAGGAAAGGTAAGACATAGAGATTGTTTAGCCAAATTTCATAGATTTCCTGATTATGTACGTCTCTTCTTTACATATGAACTATGTGGTATAAGTGACACACCTCTCAGACTACCTTGCACAACTCGTATGCATCTCAGGTGATGTGGCACGACTAACGCTAGTGCTGTGCAGCTCACATGACTCTCGGCATGAGCTGCACAACTCGTTATGGTGTAGCACGGCTCGCGCGGCGTCTTGCTGACATCGTGTCTGCTACTAGTTTTCTGTTCCTCTCTCTACTTTTCTCTTCCTTTTTTGTTCTTCAAGATTCTTCAACTTCTCAGTTTGTGAGATCGTACATTACATAGAACTGCTATATAGGACTCAACAAAAATGTTAAATAACTAAGAATTAAACTAAATACAAGTCTTAAAATAAAACTTACTGTGTGGGTTGCCTCATACAAAACGCTTAGTTTTTCGTCGTTTAGCTCGACGCTATGGTAAATAATTTGGGGTTTTTTGGTGTGCCGTTTGCACCTTGGTTTGTCTTCTCCTTGTTTCTTACCACATTCCCATTGATGTTAATTTCCAAATACCCATTCACTACGTTGAAGATTTCCTTCATTGCAATGGTGGCATCTTGTTTCTTCGTGGCCATCACAACATCATACATCAAGTTAAATGCTGTGTCAGGTGGGAGTTGTTGGAATTTGTCCTCGTACATCGATTCTCCACTTAGCTTGTCTAATATACGACAATTAAACATGCTTAGACCTAAGTAGTCAATGTCAACTGCATGCTTGCCTTCTAACCAAGAAGCTGTAAATCCAACACATCCTTTCTCCATGTAAAGTTTGTGAGCCTTGTTTGTCATATCGTGCAAATTGTTCCATGGCTCGACGAAAGTGGCTCCACGCTTCTGTTTGAAGTTT
The DNA here is from genome assembly GCA_948329865.1 of Linaria vulgaris. Taxonomy (NCBI): domain Eukaryota; kingdom Viridiplantae; phylum Streptophyta; class Magnoliopsida; order Lamiales; family Plantaginaceae; genus Linaria; species Linaria vulgaris. The sequence continues at coordinate 50,925,340 of OX415249.1, read as the reverse complement.
AAAATTCATTCCTTCCATAACTTGGTGTGTAGTCCTCCGCATAACTTGATTTGAATTTATTGTGAGTTGTTGCCCAATATTTTACCCAACCACCATCCAAGTTGTACCATCCCCTTGATTTTCTCGTGAGCGAGTGAGAAAATGTTACTGCCATCATGTAGTCCTCTTTTACACCAAAGTGACGACATACTTCTATGCATTCTTCTAGATGGATGTTTGGATTGTCCCATATGGCTCTCCCTCAAATTGTTCTATGGTAACTACTTGCGTTAACTCTTTGTTCACTTTTGTGATGTCAAAAGTCGGTAGTGGAAGTGCTACCTTGTTGATGTGCTCTTTAAGACTCGCATCATACCAATTTATGTTGACAGGCTGGTTTACTATGTATGGGGGTCGCAAATTTTTTCCTTGTCCATTGTTTCTTCTAATGTTGCCATACCACATCTTGCTTCTCGATGGTGGTAAAGTTGGTGTCTTTCCACTTCTATCAATGCTTCTATCAAGTTGGTGTCTTTCACCTTGCAACAAAAACAAACGTATCAATGCTTTAACAAATAAGCTTTAAGGATTCCCATGCATCAATATCGTTACTCTCCGGAAATAATGCCAAAAATTGGATGGGAACACATATGATGTTTGTGAACTTAGTATGAAAATAGAGTATTACACCTATTTTCCTTTTCGAAAGTTCATGGTCAAATAATATTAAAATGGTGCGTATAGTTACGAACCAAGTATCGTATCATAAGGGTGTGGTGGATGGCTTATCAGAATCACTTAAATAAAAAAGCACCAATGGTTGTCGTAATTGCTATCTTTTATGTTGCAGGATGAATGCTATGTGATACAGAAAACTATGAATGCACATTTTGGAAAACAGATTCGTATGCAAGAAACTATTAAATGTAATGAAAACTATGTGAATGCAAAAAGAATGGTTTTGATGCAAGAAAATAGTTTGAGTGTAATGAGAATTAATATGAGAGCAGATTGAATGAGATGAGAAATCAGATTAACTAACTAATACAAAATTGAACGTAAACAAGACAAAATTGAATATGATGGATGGTTGATTGCTTTGGTTGTAAACAAATGATTTAACTATAATGGTTCATAGAGAAAGTACCTATGCTTCTTTGAGATGTTTGATTATGTGCTTGAGTTCTCTGTGTCTAATGGATCCGTGACCTATCGATGAAGTTATCCTAGCTATAAATCCTTAAGTCTATAATGACCTACCATATTAGCGCAATCAGTCCAGTTGCAACGTACATAACTAAGATTGATTTAGTGTGATCTAGGTGTTGCGCATCAAATGCGTTGGCGTACCAAAGTTAAAATCACATGTATACATAATTAGCTTAACGCTACAATCTGGCGGTCCCAGGGGTAGTGCTTCCGTTCATCCAACGAGATTAATACTATGCAGAATTAAGTAATCAATCTGGACACATATTCAAACAAAATTCAAACAAAGTATATACACATATTCATAAATCAGAGCTACCTCCCTACTCCAAACACAAAGTAGTTTAGCTACTCATAGTCTTGAGTTCAATAACAAATAAAGAATTGAATAACATAAATAAAAATAAACGAGATAGGGAAAGCTTCTAAAATCCAGTGGAACGTTGACGCCTTGCTATATTCTCAACTCATTCGTGCTATCTCCTTCTCCACGAACTATTAACTATAGAATATGAAAACAAATCTGGAACTAATGGTGTTTTCTCTTTTCTCTCTTCATTTCACCCCTACCGTAACCTAAAGTAATGAAGGTAATGAGTCCTGATGAAAACAATAGAAATAAATGCCTTAAGTCGTGGTCTTCATTTCTTATTTGTAGAAGAAGTGAGTTTCCCTGGTTTTGAAGTCGGCCGCAACTTAAATAGGTGAAAAGACATAATTGCCCACATGTTGCGCTGCTCATGCAATTATTGCGCGAGATTCGCACTGCACGCGCCACTATCGTGAGGGTCTCAGGTGGATGCGGGTTGGCCGCGCCATTCTCGGGTAAGGGCACGCATGTCGCGCGAGTAGTTGCACTTGTCGTTTGGCTCACTAGTTGGGGTGGGGGTTAGCGTGGCTTGCTCTGAGTCACATAGCTCCTCTTTCGCTAGGCATGTTGCTGAGCTTCCTCAGATGCATGAGATAGGGTTGCATCGTTTGGCATGGTGCTATAGCACTTGAAGTGGTGCCGTAGCGCTCTAATTGCATTCCCTTCCAAAAACATCCATTTTGTGCTACTTTTGTGCCGTTTTATCTTGACTCGACTAAACTTTTAAAATGACAAAACAATACGAAAACCAATAAATATGCACCAAGAGCAATAGAAAAGTGTAAAAAAAAAGCTTAAATCACGCTAAATAAATGCTCATCAACGAGCAAGAAAATAGTCTCACTAGTTATACACTATGGGGTTGTTCTATAAGCACATAAGATGCCGGGCAAAGTGATCTTCCAATATACGTTAGACGCTTCTACAAATAGTCTTTTAGTTGCTTATTAGTCACATGAACTTGTCCATTTGCTCGCGGATGTGAGACAATGGTAAAATGTTGCTTGATTTTCCACTCCTTCCGCCTATAAGTGTTTTCTGAACCAAAAATTTGCTTGCCATTGCCAGATACTATCACTCGAGGAAGAGATCGAAGTGGGAAATGATGTTTCGCCTGATAAATCCAATCCTGTTCTTCTTTGTGATGGTGGTTCATGAGTGTCTATTTGATATGATATTAATAGCCTTTTTACTTGTACTTTGTTATTCTTTGTAGCAATTCTCGGGGTTTATGTTATGTTTTGCTTCTTTTGTAGTTTTTTGTCAAGTCATGATAAAACGATGGCAAAGAGCACAAAATGGAGGAAAAAGTGATATAAACTTAATGGTACTGCCTCGTATGTGCTGTGACACAACAACGTAGCATTATAACGACATGAATATGAAGAATACAACTCTAGTTTCACATAAAGAGGCTCAACCGCCGCCCCGCATCCTCTAGAAGCTGTGCGACCAGGGTCGGTAGCTGTGCAACCTGCACTCCGCATCCATGAAGCAACATGGCCAGTGCTTCGACAATGCGACTAATACCCGTATGCATTCCTGCACGACCCGCACCACACAAGATGTGCGACCAACAATCTGCAATTAGAAGACTCACGCAGCCCGTGCCAGTGAAGCAACGTGACCTGCTCATTGTAGAAAAAGATGCATAACATGCACCATTTGCGCAATGCGACCTAGGGAAAAATTGTTAATTCTAGAGTTTAAAGCAAAAACTGAAGATGTAACCTATGGAAACAAGTGAGAACTATAAAACAGTTATTGTCCATCGAAAGAAAGACTGGCAAACATGTGAGCACAAGTGCAAAAGTGTAGAAAATAATTCAGAAAAAATTACAATTGTTTTCTTTCTAAGTAAAAGTAGAATATGACGAGTATCGAACAACCAATTCGATACTCAGATATCTATCAAAGACCTACCTGCTCAATACTACTAAAATTCCGCCAAGGCTTGAACACAAATTGCAAAAGATCCATCTCAACTCATTCAACCCCTATAGATAGCACTCGACCCGTGATTCAAAGCTTCAACCACGCGGTCCATACACAGAACCATCGCATCACCTCCGATTCAATATTGCCCAGAACAATCCAATCACCTACAATTCGATACTACCCATAACAATTGAATCCCCTACGATTCAATACTGCCGAAAACAATCAAATCAACTACGATTCAAGATTGCCCACAACAATCGAATCACCTATGATTCGATACTACCCAGAACAATAAAATCACATAGGATTCGATAGTGCCCGCAATAATCGAATCACCCCCGATTCGATATTGGCCAGAACAATTGAATGAACTATAATTTGATTCTCATTAGAACAACATAATCACTTAAGATTTAGTATTCATATCGAATTCATGGTTCCATCGAATACATGAATTCGACACTACCTATGATAATCAAGCCGAGAACTCGATTATAAGCACAATTTGATAGTTATTTGAAAACTATCTAAAGAAGTTAAATAATTATATTTGACACCTATTTTGTCGGATTACGGCTCCCAAATGGGGGGCATATTTTGGAGCTGAATATTATTATTCGGCACCTGTTCTGTCGAATTACGACTCCCAAATTGGGGGCATATTTTGAAGCTGAATATTTCTATTTGGCACCTGTTCCGCCGGCATACATATCCCAAATAGGAGGCATATTTTAAAGCTGAATAATATTATTTAGCACCCATTTTGTCAAATTACGACTCCCAAATGAGGGGCATGTTTTGTAGTCAGATATTAATATTTGGCACCCGTTCCTTCGAATTACAGCTCCCAAATAGGGGGCATATATTGAAGCCGAATATTTATATTTGGCACCCATTCCGTCAAATTACTGCTCCCAAATGTGGGGCATATTTTGAAGCCAAATATTATTTGGCACCCATTCCATCGGATTACAGATCCCAAATGGGGGGCATATTTTGAGAGCAAAGTACATTTTCATAACACTTAAAGCACATCCACATACAATTGCTAAATTTGGCACCCGCTCTTTCAACAAGACCCAAACTGGGGGACTATAGGGGAGGGGGAGGGGAGGATTCTTTAGGTGGCCCAGTAAATGAACTAGGCCAGCCAACCCGTAAAAAGTCCGTTAAGGAGAGTATCAAATCGGGATGGTTCGATACTACCCGAACTATCAAGCTAGTGTTCAATAGTTATCGCCGTTCGACTTTATCCCAGAAAATCTGAGAGTGGCCCGTAATCCAAGGGCTATCAATACCCGAGTTCTGAGATACAAAATACCTCATTAATTACTATTCACCAACCCAGTAGGTACGAACTTAACGTTCGATAGTTATTTCCGTTCGACAGTTATTCACTTTGATCGATACTGAGACAGTTAGATTGTTTAGCTTTCAGTCCTCCGTTCTAGGGTTTTGGTATCAAATATAGGATAGTTTGATAGTCCTCAAATTTGATAGCTTTTCCAACATCGAACGTATTCTGTTCGATAGTTCGACAGTTCCTTGATTTGGCAGTTAAGGGTTATTCTAGTCATTTTAGACTCTCCTACTGTGTAATAGATATTTCGGACAAAGCTAGTTTATTCCTATAATAAATTAGGATAGTTTGATGTATTTCATGTCCAATTATACTGTATTCTTGTTTCCGTGTAACCTAGACGGAATAATATCAAATTACACACTCTCACTTATCTTCTCAACATTATGATTTCAAGTAGTTTTATTAAACATTAATTTCTCATTTACCCAATCATTTTGGGTATTTACACTACAAGAAAAAAAGAGTCTTTAGCCACTGCCCCTTGCCACCGTCGGGTGGTTTCCACACTTAGCGACTTGCTTGCGACTACCAAGCAGTTGTCAGGCTATTCTGCGACCCCTGGTGGTCTAACCCTTTCGCAGCAGGAAATCCCGCCAAAGGGCACCAGTTGCGACCGCCCATTAGGTATTAGAGTTGCACTAATATCCCGCTCCATTGTTGCTATTGCTGGCCAATTGCAACAGCGCCGCATCTGCGACCGCCCAGGGGTCGCAGATGGGATAGGGGTGGGGGTATTATTTTTAGATACCCCCATCCCCTCCTCATTTTTAACACTCATCTCTCTCTCTCTCTCTCTCTCTCTCGATACCTCTCTCTCTCGATACCTCTCTCTCTCTCTCTCTCTCTCTCTCTCTCTCTCTCGATACCTGCGACCGCCCCCTCCTTCCGCTACCGCTCAACAGTCGTTACTTCGGATAATTGTAAGCTCTTTTGCTTTTTCTCGATTTATGTTTTAAATTTAATGTTTTAATATTATTTTTATATGTTAAATTGTTAGTTTAAACTTTACATGTGTTACATTTAATGTTTTAAATTAAATTCTTAGTTTATTTAGTTTATTTACTTTAAAATTATTAATTAGTTTTTACATGTCTTATGTTTAATGTTAACATAACTTAGAACAAATGATCATCAGGAATCTCTAAAAATTAGAAATGACGATGCTTTTAGGGAATTCTATAACTTAGAAATGATCCTATTTTTAGGAATCTCTACAAGTTGTATTATTTTTGGTTGTTAAACCTTGACTTTGCCTTTCAAGAATCTCAATAACTTAGTAACAATTATATTTTAGGGAATCTCTATAGCCTATTAATGATCTAACTTAGATATTTTTACTTAGGTCGTAGAATGCGTATAGTCGACATGTGAGATGATCCTACATGCCAGACACGTTCGACTGGCAGAGGTAGTCTCAGACCTCATATATGTTTTACTCATGTAGGTACTCCAGTAGGCACCGCCGCGAGTGAGCTCGCCGCCGATGCTCTGCATCGCGCTCCAACCGAGCCACCCGCACAGGGCTCGTGGGTCGCATGATGGATCTACATAGTCTACTCCTATACAACAATACCTTTATTTCGGAGGGGATGATCTGCCCGCTGCAACATCGTCGTGCCAGCCGCCCCGTACAACATTTGAATCTACTCCTAGTGTTCATAGACCACCATCAATAGAGTCCACATGAGCTAGACCGAGTGTTAGGCTGACCGAGACTCTAGTAGCAGAAGCATCCACAGGCACGTATGAGTGTCTGGGTAGGGCCCCTCTAGAGGTGCTACGGTGATCAGTCGAGGTGAGATATCATTACATTAATCCATGTGGGGTCTTTCAAAAGAGCTCCTCGGTTTCGACGTCGATCACATATCACATCAATTAGTTTATGCACAAGATTTAGCCCTTCTACTTTCAGATGGCCCGGATTTTAGAGACGATATGTGGAGGAAATTTACGGTGAGAAGTTATTACATAAGTATTTTATTTAATTTAGTGTATTATATATCATAAAAAATAATAAACTGAATAATCTTAAAAACTTAATGATTTTGTAGCATACATATAGGATCAGTGAGAGAGATTGGCGTAAGGTACATAAGTCATACGATGCAAAGACCAAGACGAGGTATAAGGAGTTGATGCACACTACAGAGAAGAATTACTATGAGAGGAAGCATGATCTGAAGTGTGCGGGTCATCCAAAGACCTGGATGAATGATGTGGTGGAGAAGGAATCTATAGAGCATTGAGAGTCTACAATGCATCAGACAGTTTCACGGAGGACGCAGATCAACATGAGAGGAGGGCATACGCCAAAGCAAATGCGAAAGGCACCTCCCACTTTTGCCGATGGATCCATCAACTATGATAAGATTAAACGTCAGATGGTATGCTTTATAAAAATTAACAATATACTCGTAATAAAAAATTGTCTTATATGTGTAATTAAGCTTAACGTACTCTTTATTAAAATGTGTAGACGAGGGTGAAGCCCAATCGGACCACCCCTATTCGACACAAGGAGGCGTACAATTTCTATCATACGAAAAACCTAAGAATACGGGGCAAACATCTAGACAGCCAGCGAGGCGCATCATGTTAAAGTGATTTCAATTAAATCCTTGTTAATGATTTCGTGCATAAAATTAATTTCCTTATTATTATCTAAATACTGATTCTTATAAACATTAACAGAAGAAGTACATGGGGTTGCTCAGGGATAGGTATCCACCATCGACTGAATTGCCCGAGTGAAGAAGGGGAAGACGCAGAAACGAGAAGTCGAGGACGACCACTGACCCGAGAGTTGACGTCTTACTTTCGTATATCCAGACATTGAACCAGTACATTACTCAGATGATAGGTACTGTACCTCCAAAGATTCCTAGTGAGGCGTTCATGGGCAACACACGTAGGACCAAAGCAGTTTATACAGTTCCTAGGCCACCACTTACTCCCCCATCAAAGGCGAGATCCATTTGCTCCCAACGCTTCTACAATGCCTTCGTACGCTCCAGAGTACGACTTCGACGATGAGAATGAGCACGTGGATGGTGGTGGATTAGAGGAAGATGCTATCTTTGATGACGTTGACGATGTTGTAGATATGAGTGGTGATGGTGACGTTGGCGGTGGGCCTGCAGATGTGATAAATGACAATGAGAGCGACTAGTAGTATTTTTATTTAAATTTGTACTCATTTGGGATTATTACTGTAATGTATTTCCTATTGGACTTTTATTGTAATCTTTCCTAAATTATGTAGATTTTAGGTTGAAATATTATTAGTGTAATTGGAACTAAATTGTTTAATTTTCATTTTGATTTCATGTTGAAATGTTAGTGTAATTAGTAAATTTTCATGCATGTTGACAATGTATTTATCATTAAACTGTGTTCTTTTTAACATATAATTTTAATAAAACTTATTTCAATTGCATTATACAACGTTGGATGAATAAAATAAGTACGTCACAAACAGTAATTTTAAATTGTTACAAATCTAATAAACTAACTATTAACCGTAAAAAATAAATATGAGATCAAGAAGAATATTAGTCCTAAATATAGGAATTAATATATGGACAATACTATTGTCACGAGTACTTCCGATGAGATAAAAATAAATATGAGATCAAGAAGAATATTAGTCCTAAATATAGGAATTAATATGGACAATACTATTGTCACGAGTACTTCCGATGAGATGTACCCACTCCCAATGAGGAGGCCCCTCGGATGTCACCACACCCCTCGGTCACTGACCCAAAGCGGTACGAAGGAACCTCCGAGGAGATACCTAAGCGTCCCTTGGAAAGTCAACGATGAATAAAAAAGAGATATCAACGCGGCATCGGAAAAAGAGTAAACCCCAATGGATCCGCGCGACTCCGATACCCATCAATGCACCAAGAGGGACCACAACGGACCCCGAGTCCCATAATCTTGCAAGAATACTTCCTTGTTGAACACTCCTCAACATAAAATGCCCTCGGAACATCACTCCGAAGACCAAACCTAAGAACAAAACCAGATCTAAATACAAGAGCTACTGGAAGACCCTCTACGAGGGCTTAAACAAGAAAGTACCACTTTACGAAGGCCAAGTCAAGCCCTCGGAGATCAAGTCAAGCCCTCGGAGACCAAGTCAATCCCTCGGAGACCAAGTCAAGACCCCGAAGACCAAATCAAACCCCTCGGAAACTATGCCCAACCCTCGGAGCCCAAGTCAAAGGCGGAGACACCCCTCCAAGAACATATACAGAAGCCCCTACACCAGAAGGAACCCTTACTGAAGCAACACCACCACCCGAAGAAGGTCCTATATGGTCCATCAAGTCGTCACCAAATGTAGGGCCCGAACAGGAAAAGGAAGGAATATTCTCGCATCTCTCGTTCTCCTCTATAAAACCATCGCTTTTGAATTACGGGCAGGGCATTCCGACCAAAAAATAAATCCGTTGAATAGGGAATAATATCCAACCTGTTAACAAAATGGCGTCGTCTGTCGGAATGCCATAGAAGTTGTCCTCGAGAAACTTCGACAAGCAATGGATATGGTGGATATTATGTTCGAAAGCGAAAGTCTTCCAGCCCGTCACAACGACTCGGAAGAAACTTTGTCGAACCAACAATCAGGTACAAGAGATTTTATTAATATTCCTCGCTCTATCTTCGAAAGACGTGTAGATGCTACAACCCTGCGAGCGCAGCGAAGAGGGGGAAATTTCAGGAACTGGTCCTCCACATCCCCCGGACAGAGAAATTTCACCTCGGAAGAAGGCGCACCCCTTGCTAGATGGAGCCCTACTCCCTTCTCCTGGCACCGCGAACCTTTGCAAGGGTCACAAAGTGTTAATTATGAAAGAACCCCGAGGAGGGGCCAAGGGGAAGAAATTCCCCGCCCCTCGAAATATCGTGGGGATAGTGATCATACCTTATGGGGAATGATGGATGGCCTACGTAGAGAATTGAGTGATATTAAGAAAACCATGGCCCCCGAGGAAGATCCCACGTTTAAAATCTCCCCTTTCACTCCTGAAATTGCCTTAGCCTCTGTCCCTTCGGGGATGCGACCCGTTAATGTTCCCTTGTACACCGAAGAAGCGGATGGAAGGGATCCGCAGGACCATATCCATCAATACTTGGTCGGAATGGATCTATCCTCTGCCCAGACCATGTTTTATGCCGCGTGTTTTCTGTCACCTCGGAGGATGAGCCCATGCTTGGTTTACTCACCTTCCTCCTAGCTCCGTCACGAGCTTTGATCGACTAGCTCACCTATTTGTATGGCAATTTGCTTGCAACCGAAGGTATCCCAAATCCGCCACTCATCTCTTCACGGTCAAACAACAAAAAGATGAACCTCTACGAGGGTATATAAAGCGCTTCACGGACGAGGTGTTAGATGTTCCTAACGTCAGCCCAACTATCCTAGCGGACATATTGACGCAGAGGCTTCGAACGGGGGATTTTTTCTGATACCTCATGGGAAATCATGTCACGGACATGAATGAACTTATGCAAAAGGCAGAAGTCTACATCTTGATGGAAGAAGCGGAAGGTATGAGGAAGCGCATGGAACAAGACGACAATGAGCACCTGGAGCGTGCCGAAAGAGAGGTAAAAGCTAAGGAGAAGAGCAAGGAAGGAAAACCCATCCAGCGCAAAGACGAGGGCGGTGTGGTAAAAAAATTCCTTCGACCCGTGCCATTACCTCCGATGACTTTTGCTCCCCCGGAGGTACTTAACATAATGAGAGGCAACAATGAGTTGCATTGGCCCCTACCGACCAAATTCCCTAACCGAGACAAGAACACCGGTAAGTATTGTAAATATCATAAAACCTACGGGCACACCACCAAGGATTGCACTACCCTACGAAGGGAAGTGCTTCGCCTTCTAGAAGCCAGATATTTGAAGAATTACCTCAAGGAAAATAACCCGAGGAACCCAAGGCAAATGCATGGAAAAGGTCACGAAGGGAACAAGAAGAAAAAGAAACGACCCCAGCCGCCAGTCACGAGGGAGGACCACGGAACACCATCGGCCACGAGAGAGAACCGAGGAACGCCGGCGACCCCGAGAATGGACCGAGGAACCTCAACGAAACTCTCGAGAAAGGACGACGGAACATCAGAATTTGCCCCCTCGCCCATAATTGTACGAAGATAACGCTCCATCAGGACGAACAATCAACATCATCGAGGGAGGAGATATTTTAATAACACCCAAAGGTAAGAAGAAGAAATATCTGAAAAAGCTAGGCGGACAGAACAAGGACCTCCCGTGTGCTCCATTCAAGAAACAAGGCTACCTAGCATTACTTTTGGGTCCGAGGATCTGAAAGGTATAATCTACCCCCATGAAGAACCCCTTAGTGATTACAACCGTTTTCCACGGATTTGCAATCCAGCGGATCCTCACCGACACGGGTAGCTCTGTGGATGTCCTATTCCTTCCTACCTACTTAGCTATGGGATTAAAGAAAGAACAACTGAAAGTAGCTGAGGTCCTCTTAGTAGGTTTCTCAGGAGAAGCTTGCCGCACCCTTAGAACGGTGACCCTTTCGATGTCATGGGAAGAAGGAGTCCTTCGAAGAATGGAAGCCACCAAATTTTGGGTGGTGGAGGCCTTGTCACGAACGTACAACGCTATCTGCAGAAGGCCGTCCATCCGAGTTTTCGAAGCAATCCCCTCTACCCTGCATCTCAAGGTAAAATTCCCCACCCCCTCAAGTATCAGAGAAGTTCGAGGAAGTCAATCTAAGGCTAGAGAATGCCGCATGAACGCTATTCCCACGGAAGAGGACGAATTCACCCTCGGAAACAATAAGAAGCGCAAAGCAGAAAAGGTTCGGGTTCAACCCGTAGAAGAATTAAAGATAGTGGAAGGACATCCTGAAAAGGTGATTAAAATGGGCACTAACATGGAACCCGCAGTAGAAGCCCAACTGACTTCTGTTCTCCAACCATTCCATCACCTCTTCACGTGGGAAGGCGGATCGCCCGGGCGAATCAGCGACAAGGTATGTCAGCACTTTCTTAATTTGAAACCAGGGGTCAAACCTATACAGCAAAAAAAAGAGAAAGATGGGACCCGAGCGTAATAAAATTATTCGCTCAGAAATACAACACCTCCTTAGTCTAAAGCAAATTCGGGAGGTCATATACCCCGAATGGTTGGCTAATGTTGTGTTAGTTCCCAAACATGGGGGAAGATGGCGGATGTGTATTGACTTCACCGATCTCAACGAAGCCTGCCTGAAAGATTGTTATCTCTTGCCCAATATAGATCAACTAGTCGACTCCACTGTTGGATGCGCTCTGCTATCAACCCTAGAAGAAGACCAGGGGTACAATCAAATCCCGATGGCGGCATCTGACCAGGACAAAACTAGCTTCATTACTGATGCAGGCACGTTCTGCTACTTGGTAATGCCCTTCGGACTCAAAAATACCGGTGCCACTTACCAAAGACTGGTAAGTCTCATGTTCGCTGGACTTATCGGAAAGTCGAAAGAAGTCTACGTGGACGATATGGTGGTTAAGAGTAATACTGCTGAAGAACATCTCGAAGACTTACGAAAGGCATTAGTTATATTATGGATAACTTTGGCATGAAGGTTAACCGTAAAAAATGCTCATTTGGCATCCGAGCAGGGAAGTTCTTAGGATTCATGGTTACAGAGAAGGGAATAGAAGTAAATCCCGAGAAGGCAGAGGCCATTGTGGGACTACCCACCCCGAAGACAGTCAAAGACGTTCAAAGTTGACATGTAGAATGGCCTCCTTGAGCCGATTCGTTTCTAAGTCGGCAGAGAAAGGACTCCCCCTTTTCAAAATACTCCGAAATGTTAAAGAATTCCAATGGACACCCCAGTGCGAAGAGGACCTCAGAGAGCTAAAAAGATACATGTTGAAACCACCCTTGCTGGTAAAACCTTTACCTCAAGAAGAACTCTTCCTCTATCTATCTGTCGGAGAAGAGGCCATCAGTGCTGTACTAGTCAAAGAGCATGACAGAGAGCATCATCAGGTATACTACGTCAGTAAAACTCTCCTCGAAGCAGAAACCAGGTATACCCTAATTGAAAAACTTGTTTTAACTTTGGTTACTACGGCACGTAAACTACTCCCCTATTTAGTATCCCACCCGATTATTGTGTTAATGAAACATCCCCTAAGGGCGATTCTCAAAGCGCAAGAGCTCACTGAATCATCGAGAAGACTGATAAAATAGGCGAAGAAGCTCACTGAGTACGATATTTCCTACTCCCCGAGACCCTCCATCAAAGCGCAAGTCTTAGCGGACTTTGTAATGGAACTGACAGGCATCAGGTCCGAGGAAAAAGAGCCCCTATGGCATGCCTATGTAGATGTATCCTCGGTAAGCACACACGGGGGAGCAGGAATAGTATTTGTAAACCAAGATGTGGAAGAGGAGAGACTCCACTTCGCGGTCAGAATTGATTACCCTATTTCCAACAACGAAGCCGAATACGAAGCCCTTATCATTGGGATGAGGCTAGCAAAAGAATGTGGAATAAGAAGGATACTCCTCCACAGGGACTCTCAGCTGATTGTTCAGCAAGTCAATGGCTCGTACGAGGCCAAAGAAGAAAGGATGCATGATTACCTCTGGGTAGTCCCTCAAAGACAAGGATGGTTCGATGAGTGTAAATTCATCCAAATTCCACGAGGAGAAAATCAGGAGGCAGACGCCTTATCTAAAATGGCCAGTCAGATGACTGTCGTTCATACCCGAAGGATCACTCTACTCCTGATCAACGAGTCCAAAAAGACCTAAGGTAAAGACGTGAATGCCACCATAGACCCCCTCTCCAGTTGGGTGATCCCAATCAAAGCCTACTTACAAGATCCCGAGGGATACTCCACGGACAAGGCTGTACAACGGGTGATGTCTAAGAAAACCATTCAATACTTCCTCAAAGATGGAGTACTGTTCCGAAGGACATACTCTTGCCCCCACGCCCGATGCTTAAACGAAGAAGAAGCTCAACTAGCAATGGCGGAAACTCACGAGGGGACATGCGGCAGCCATACCAGCGGTGAAAGCATGGTTGGACGCCTGATTCGGCAAGGCTATTACTGGCCCATGATGGCTATAGATAACAAAATCCATGCGAAAAGGTGTAAACCATGCCAAACTTACGGCCCTCGGGTTCATCAGCCCGCTGCCCTATGGGAACCCTATCTGACCCCTTGTCCTTTATCCAAGCGGGGCATAGACATAGTGGGCCCACTTATCCCCGATGTCGGTGAAAAGAAATTCCTACTTGTGGCAGTTGACTACTTCACTAAATGGGTAGAGGCAGAACCCTTAGCCCGAATCACGGCGGGCGCCGTCATCAACTTCCTATGGAGGAACATTATGTGCCTCTTTGGCATCCCTCGGAACCTGGTAAGTGATAATGGCCTACAATTCATGAATCAAGAGTTAGAAAAGTGGTGTGACCATTGAGAAATCAAACACCGCTTTACCTCGATAGGATATCCCCAAGCAAACAGGCAAGTAGAAAGAACCAACCGAACCCTTCTAAAGAACATGAAGGCCTGACTCGATTGGCATAAGGCCAAATGGGTCGAAGAAATACCTGGCATATTGTGGGCCTATCGGACTACGCAAGGCACCGCTACGGGCGAAACTCCTTTCAGCATGTCGTACGGGTGCGAAGCAGTCCTGCCCTCGGAGGTCTCCATAGAGAGCTGGCGAGTCCGAGAATAGGAAGTAACCAACAATTCCAACTTAGCCTTGGCTTTTGATCTACTTGAAGAGAAAAGGACCCGAGTAGCCATCCGGATGGAAGAATACAAAACTCGGATGTCACGATACTACAATGCTAAGGTAAAACCTAGAACTTTTCAAGTTGGAGATTTAGTGATGAAACGAGTCAGAGCTTCCAAGAACGTAGGCAAACTCGATCCACGATGGGAAGGACCCTATAAGATAGCGGGAATTGTGGGACCCCCAACCTATCTTCTATCCAATTTCGAAGGCATAGTGCTCCACAACACCTGGAACTCAATCAATCTTAGGAAGTACTATGCTTAATGTAATGCAACAGTCGTACATAAATAAAAAGTTGTTTTTATATATAGAAGGCTCCGATACAAAAATCAAAGAAAAAAAGAGAGAAAAAGGTTGCAAAATAAAACGATGACTCTACGAGAAGGTCATTACAGTAACCTGACTCCGAGGAGTCATCTCATACAAACAACTAATGCAAAACCTTTAGCACTAAACAGCAAATCCTCACCCAAAAGGGATATTGGATCATGTACAATACAAAGAGATCAACATTGCCCCCGCCTAAACTAAGCTTCCTCGATTGGACGCTTCCCTTCCCTGACGAGGCGACGATGTTGCTCCTCGGATAAAGAAATCGGGTCACCTATAGGAACTACCGAATCCTCGAGCACCGAAGAAGAATCCTCTGTAAAGACCCCACGGATGTCAAGTTCAGGAATGACCAAGCCCGAAGGAAACCTGACAAAGCCTAAACCGCCTCTCGGCACAATCGATAGCCTATACAGACCAAATGGAGCATCTCACCCTAATGGGACGCACGAGGGCTAGATGGACCCACCACTTCCAACACTGCTTGAACCTGAGCCATCACCAGCGCCACCTCGTAGGTACGAGTGGTTTACAACAGCCGTTGACTAGCCACATCTCTCTCCCTCGTGACACACATCAACCGCTCATCGAAAAACCATATCTGGTCCTTCAAAGCATCCATCATCTTCTCTAAACCTAGGACCCGGGCCTTTTCGAGCACCAACTGGCGCTCCAGCTCCCAAGATTTGTTTATTTCAAATTGCAATATTTCTCTGGGAACATCTCTAGCGGTCTCACTTTCGGCGGACAGTCGAGCTATCTCTTCGTGAGCCTCAAACAAACACTTCTCCAGCTTGTCTAGACGGTGATAGACCAAATCGGGATCAGAAGAGGAATCTCCTCGGGATCCAATGGCATTCAGAACCATGTAAAGCTCTATGAAGATAGATCATTACCGCAAAGACGGTAAAAAGGTTAGTATTAAATAGAACGAATAAAAGCTACTATACCTCGCACAAATCCTTGCAGGGTAAATACTAAAGGCTCGATAGAGGGAGGATATTCATTAGCTCACAATCCGGTGCACTCAAAAGACCACTACAAAAATTTCGGCATAAGTCCATAACTGAAGAGGACATAGGAGCCAAACCATCTTCTCCGAGGGATGGTACTCCTGTGAGCAGAGGGTTTTCCTCAAGAGGTGGTCGAGCAACACGATATGGTCCCCCCCGAAGGAGAAAAGTCCTCCTCTACCATGTTAATAACACCAACTTCTGCCGAAGGAGAAGGACGCAATACCGGCTGAGGAATCGGAAACTCCATTCGGAGAAGAGTGGAGATCGGATCCTCCACAACAACATGAGATCGAACGTTCACTGGGGGGCTGCGATAGGCGAAGCCCTCTGATTCTCTCTCCCCGAGGAAGGACTTGTCACCTCTTCAAAACTTTGTTGATCAGAATCACTTTCTTCTGGCAAAACATAACCATCGTATGAGGTTTGTGTCAAAAAAGCCTTGTCAAAAGGTTCAATCGCAAATGCGGCCATCTCTGAACCTGTCACAAAGAAGAACATATTATGGGCCCGAACAGGAAAAGAGCACTGTAAATGACAAAGACCCGAAGAAGAACTTATGAAAAAAGAAATTACGGCAAAACGGCTGGACATGGAGACTAAACGTCTCTACCCATTCTTGAAGCCTCGCCAAAATCAGGGATTCAGGAAATTCCAACAAATTTCTCACGCCATAAGTCCCCGAGAACAACCAGAACGAGACAACATCTCCCCCTTACACACTACGGTCTCGGAGTTCGGGGTAACATACCCTAAGCCCCATCGGAGAGGTACTCCCCACAAATTAGCCGATTGGCCCCTCAGACGAACAAAAATGAACCCCCTCCTCCAATCCACTCTACGGGAGCAAGGGTTGGATACATGAGTGAAGGCCTTAATGTTTTCCCGATAGACCAGGCTAAAGAAAGGAGGACCAGCTGAACAGGGGCGCAAGGAGAAAATAGCCCCCACCCGATGAGGTGTCATAGGGAGATTCAAGAGCTCACAACAAAGAGTATACCCCACCAAGTGACGGTAGGAGTTCGGCGTTAGCTGACTGGCACATAACTGCCAATAGCGAAAGTGAGTTTGAAGAAAATGGTGGAAAAACACCCGTAGTCCATAATGTACCTAATCACAATAAACTGTTAAATAGCCCGAGGGTGGATCATAAACCCTCTGATCATAGAACGGTACAAGTACATCGTACTTAGTATAATCCATATTATACTCGGCGAAGAGGGTCATAATGGACCCCTCGTGTTCGTTGCTTGCGGCAGTCCCGACACGGCCTCGTCCCATTAGCTTCGAGGGACTCAAGGGAAGCATCTCAAGGACCGAAGATTGATCCGCAAGGGTGTAAGATCCCCTGCCCATGAATACCTCTCGGATGTGATTCATCCTAAGAGAATTTGTATGTGAAGACCGTGAAGTTGCTATCCTCGAAGAACTACCCAAAATGGTAGCTATGTCATCCTCTAGACTGTCTCTCCGAGAGGAAAAGCTATCCGAAGAAGCATGGCGTACCCCTAGCGACATCGAAGGAGTCCGAACCGAGTTCCGAGTAGAACTATGAGATGAGACGGATCCTCCTCACCTGTAATATGAGGGCATCATCTCCTCAAGTAAGTATTTTCTCATTTCTCACGATTATTTAATTGACGAGGAAGCGAAATTGAAAGACAAGAAATAGCTAAAATGAGAATAAAAAGCTAACTTTGCAAGAGAGTTAGTGAACTTCTCTTTATGCTAAGTGTAAATAGGTTTGCTAAACACTTAACACTTATATACTCGTAGCCTTTTGATTAAAAATTAAACTTAATCTTCCATTATTAAAAGTAAGGAACACGTGTCAATATAATCCTCCTACTTAAGGAGGACACACACTTAGCTTTGCCATGCAAACTGACACATCCTACTTAGGGGCAAGCTTGGTCAGCAGAATTAAAGTTTTATCCTTATCCCCCTAAATTAATTTTAAATTAGAGAAATAATTATAGCATTTGTCAATGATAAAATTAAACGAGGCAGAAAAAGACAAAATTGAGCCAAGTAAGATAACTGTTTATTCACTCGGAAGCCGAGAAGTCCTCGGAAAACAGAGTACGATTGCAAAGAAAAAAGATAGAGTGCAATAATAAAAGGTTACAAGATATAAACACCCTAGACTATGCCCCCGTGGTTGACGGAGGAGGAGCGGTGTACGAAGGGGTTGTCGCCTCAGCATAAGCGGTCATCGGAGCCATACGAGAGATAAGTTATAGTACTCCCCCTGAACCACTGGGTCTCGGACTCGGGCTACGTGCTGAACGCATTGGAGAAGAACAGGCCACTAAACCTCCCCACAAGAACACGGCAATCCTCGGATGATGGCCTTTTCAGCTTACGGAGGTCTAAAGACTTCGAGAAGTCCACGTCTGGCCGCAATAGTGACTTCGCCAGTCTAGCACATTCCAGATAACCCCACAACACGTGACCTGTTAAAAGCTCATGTGGTGGCCTATCGGAAGTTTTCGGTTGCTGCCTAGAGATCTCCTGTTGAGCAAGCTGGACCGCCGCGTCAATTTTAGCTTGTACTTCCTCGGGAGAAAGGGTCCTTGCCAGCTTCCCCTCGGCCGACTCAACCCTATCGGTGAGCTGGCCCAACAGCTCCTGAAGTCCCTTTTCCCTTGCCAACCCCTCAGCTTTCTCCCTCTCAAGAGCAGCAATCTGGGCCTTAAGATTCCCCTCAGACTCTTTCTTCTCCTTCTCCAGAAGGGTCATCCTGGCTTTGGCAGTCTTCTCGGACGCTTCCATCTGCTCGTATGCAGATTCCGCCCTCTCCAACTTGAAGCGCAAGCCCTTATTCTCCTTCTGAGCCTCTTGCAGAAGATAGTCGAGATCTGAAATTTTCGTATGGAGTACATCCTCCCTCGTCTGACTCTCCTTGTCTCTAGAGAGAAGGGACGCTACCTGAGCTAGGAGAAGTTTTACTTCTTCCCCCTCCTTATGACACCCTTGCTCTATCGCCCCCGCTGCATCCCGAATTTTTCCAACAAACGAAGAGGAAAGAAAAGGCGTACGAATTTAATACCAATTACCTAAAAGAAGGATAAACAGAAATAAGGAAAAGAAAGGGTCAAACTTACCATAAAAGCCACCCAGTTCAGGCTCGTGTGCATGAAATGGAACCCATCGGCGGATGTGGCATTCGACGAAGCAAAGAACCGGAGAATCTCCTGGAAAGCTTCCTTTAGAACTTGCATCGAGGGAAGATCTTCCAGATTACGAGGAGCCA
This sequence comes from Linaria vulgaris, assembly GCA_948329865.1. NCBI lineage: Eukaryota > Viridiplantae > Streptophyta > Magnoliopsida > Lamiales > Plantaginaceae > Linaria > Linaria vulgaris. Next base: position 50,906,072 of record OX415249.1, on the reverse strand, counting down.
ACGGAGTCTGAAAGGTGAGGCCCCTCGGAGAAAGCGTGACGGGGACGTGATCCCTCAGAGTAATGGTCCCCGGAGTTGGCGTCACCACGTCCGAGTCGGTAAATATTGCCCGAGGACCTCCAGCAGCTGTAGACGGGCCTGCCTCCCCGACCAACGAACTTAGAATCTCCACCTTCGCATCCCTATCGTCGAACGGCGGATCAAACTCCTCGTGAATGTCCTCGGAGTCACCCAACGAGGCCTCCGAAGCGGGATTAATAAACTGCGCCAAAAAGTCTTCTTCTGCAAGAACAATATGTGTAAGTAAGAAGAGAGAATGAAACTAGAAAAGTCATGGAATAAGGATTAGGCAGAAAAGAAAGAGGTAAGTACAGAATGCCTACCTAGAAGAGAAGACTCTTCTGCCATCGGAGCCTTTCCCTTATCCGCGATACCTGCAGCAGAAAAGAGGACATCAATGCATGAACAAACCCCCTAAACATTTTAGAAAATCTTCTTAAGGACCAACAAAAACTTACCGAAGGGGACAGGCTCGGACCTTGCCCTTTCCGAGAGCTCAGGAACTATCGGAGACATAGGCAAATGAACCTCGACATCACGAGGAGAGGCGGGAGACGGATCCCTGGAAGATAGGACCACCACCTCTGCAGTCTCCCGGGTAGAATCTTCCTCGCCAGTCCTCAGAGAAATCTCTTCTTCTGAAGCCCTCGGAGAACTTCCTGCGTCGGATTCGGGGACTGGCACCAGAGCCAAAGTCGAGTAAGGGCCTACCTGGCGTAGTGGAACCGCATTCTGAATCACCCCACAACATCTATGTACAAGGGTGCATGATCCTCGTGAGTACCTCCCATGTGCGCACCCTCGGGAGCATTAACCCCCTCTTCCTCATGATCACCCTCCTCCGGAGCGTCAGAAATACCGCTCGGAATGGTTTCCACGGGACCCGACTGCGAATAATAATTCGCTAAAACATCCTCTGCACCACCCGATAACCAACAAACATGAGTACGGTCTATTCCTATGTCAAAAAAAGGAACAGAAACGAAAACAAGATACTTACTGAAATGAGTTAGAGCATCGGAAGATAGGGACAAGGGCTTCTCGACAACATCATTGGTGAACACCACACGATGAAGCCCGTACGTCTCGAAAAACATCAGAAAATCATCAGACTCCATCAAAAGCTACTGCGAAATCACCGAGGACAAAACTATCTCCTGATCCAGGGTGCGCACGGGAGCCGCACATTCTCTCCATTCAACAGGCATGTCCCATTTACCTTGTGCGGGCTGTACGAAAAAGTACCTATTTTTCCAGATGTGGTGCGAGCTGATTGACCCGTCCAGTATCCTATTCGTGGAATTTTTGGTGTTGTCCAGATGGCGGACGTCGTAGAAGGGAAACCCCCGGTGAAATCACCACATCGAAAATGGAAAAGAAGTGGTCCACCCCGCACGCCAACCCATTCACCTGACACAAGAAGACGTAGATGCAGAGGGCAGCAAATTCGTTTGGAACCATTTGACTCAGACTGGTATTACACTCCTTGAACACTTCGCAGAAAAAGAGTGGCATGAATGAATGCCACCCATACTTTACTTGGGCAAAATAGACAGTTACCATCCCCTGAGGTTGGTGGCATGCCCTCTCGTCCTTCGTCGGAATTTGGAACACCATGTTCTTCTGGAAGGCTCCAGTTGAGGTGAACTGCTCCAATACCTGCTCACAAGTAGCAACACTCGGGATTTTCTCAAATTTGGCAAAGTTACGAGCAGACGCTTTCTTTAATTTAGGAACCCTAGCTTTCTTGGAAGAGGTAGCGCCGCCTTCGACAACAACAGAAGTCTCCCCCTTTCGTTTACGGGTGATTATCCCCGTCGGAGCGCCCCCATACTCGCCAGAGAATCAACTGCAGCGGTAACTCCAGAGGTGGTGGAGGCAGCGATGGAGTCAGTGTTGGTAGAGGACGCCATTTGTGCGATAACAAAAAAGAAGTGTTTCTCCGAATAAGAAAATGGATGAAGTGCGTGTGAATTTACTAAAGGATTGAAATATGAGAGGAGAAGAAGAAGAGACGAAGAAGCTTTGTTGCTCTGAGAAAAAAATATCGCAAGAGAAAAGTTTGAAAGTGAAAAAAAGGGACGAACAGTTCTCCTATTTATAGCCGAAAGAGACAACGGTCAGATGCCTTTGAAACGTGGAGCATGTTTAAAGCTCAACGTATCTGCCGCATCCACGCGCCACGCCGTTACAAATCTGACCGTTACCAACGGTCAAATGTTTTGAACTTTGAAACCGGTCAACGACTACCCATGACCTACGCTCCGAAATCTCCCCGTGCGTGAGGACAGTACCCCCCAAGGGCAATCAGGTAAATTCCCTATGATCCGTTTTTAAATAACTATAAATATATGCATACTCCCTCGGAAAAATACTGAAAATAAACAAATCGAAGGAAAAAATTTGGACTAACCCCTCGCCTCACTGAGAACACGAAATAAAATTTCCCTCGCCTCTATGAAGGCGATCAAAATTTGGGAGGGCTAGTGTTAACCGTAAAAAATAAATATGAGATCAAGAAGAATATTAGTCTTAAATATAGGAATTAATATATGGACAATACTATTGTCACGAGTACTTCCGATGAGATAAAAATAAATATGTGATCAAGAAGAATATTAGTCCTAAATATAGGAATTACTATGGACAATACTATTGTCACGAGTACTTCCAATGAGATGTACCCACTCCCAATGAGGAGGCCCCTCGGATGTCACCACACCCCTCGGCCACTGACCCAAAGCGGTACGAAGGAACCTCCGAGGAGATACCTAAGCGTCCCTTGGAAAGTCAACGATGAATAAAAAAGAGATATCAACGCGGCATCGGAAAAAGAGTAAACCCCAATGGATCTGCGCGACTCTGATATCCATCAATGCTCCAAGAGGGACCACAACGGATCCTAAGTCCCATAATCTTGCGAGAATACTTCCTTGCTGAACACTCCTCAACATAAGATGCCTTCGGAACATCACTCTGAAAACCAAACCTAAGAACAAAACTAGATCTAAGTACAATAGCTACTGGAAGACCCTCTACAAGGGCTTAAACAAGAAAGTACCACTTCACGAAGGCCAAGTCAAGCCCTCAGAGATCAAGTCAAGCCCCCGGAGACCAAGTCAAGCCCTCGGAGACCAAGTCAAGACCTCGAAGACCAAATCAAACCCCTCGGAAACCATGCCCAACCCTCAGAGCCCAATTCAAAGGCAAAGACACCGCTCGGAGAACATATACAGTAGCCCATACAGCACAAGGAACCCTTACCGAAGCAACAACACCACCCGAAGAAGGTTCTAACTGGTCCATCAAGTCATCACCAAAGAACACCTCGGAAACTGGCATCCCAAAGAACAACCCCTCGGAGATCCTCGGAGACCTCGGAAGAAGCACAGATCAGCTTAGTCAGCATCTAGTAGACGAAGGATAAACCCTATCTTATCTTTTTACACCTTTACGCATATTGCGACATCTGTACCTTACTAAAACACATGCATAACGACACCTGTCCCTAACAAACTCTATATAAAGGGAGGTGATCGATTGAAGAAAGAGAACCTCCAACTGACACATACAATCACATACACACAAAATTGAGGAGAGAAGTTCAGTGAATAAAGGAAGGAATATTCTCGCATCTCTTGTTCTCCTCTATAAAACCATCGCTTTTGAATTACGGATAGGGCGTTCCGACCCAAAGTAAATCAGTTAAATAGGGAATAATATCCAACCTGTTAACACTAACTATGTTTACACTATTTCTTCTTGCTAGTCATACTCACTATCATCTGAATCTAACTCCATTGCGCCACTCTCTCCGTCTTCGAGTTCAACTCCATCTTCATTGTCTATACCAATACCTTCGGCCACCTCAAACTCACTAACTCCCAATTGAATATCCATATTAAATGAACCGAAGTCTACAAATTGATTCAACACTACAGTTTTGTTCTCTTGAAACACTTGATCCGGCATCCCTGCTTCCACCTCGTTCAAATCACTCAGTGACAATATATCGATTATGTGCCTTTCTAGAATAGTAGATACATACAACCATCCATTTCGACCCGGTCGATCGTTTGTAAGAGTTGGGTAAGAAGCGTAGTACTCCTGAAGGGCTTGATTTGAAAAAACAAATGACTCGTTGGTGGTGAGTGAACGTTGTTGGTTAATATCAACCACTTTGTACGTCTTGTGAACATCCGTCCCTCGTCGGCCAATATTATACCACCTACACTAGAAAAACACAATATATAGCGGTCTTCAACTCCCCAATATTCTAGTTCTATGATGTCTCTCAAAGTCTAGTAGAAGTTGGTTGTTGGATCTTTCCATGTATCCCTTCACGTAAACCCCTCTACAATCACTTCTTCTAGGACCCGAATGCATATCTATGCGGAACCTGAGCCTGTTCATAATGTAGCCAACATGCTTTTACACGCTCGTCTGAAATGTACTTACCACTAAAATAGGTCTTTTTGATCCATGCCACGTACTCTGTGTTCCTCTTTGTATGCACCTCCGTGGGACTGAGTCCACTACACTACTCTTCTATAAAAAACTTGAGAGATACAAATAAACAAGTTAGTACTAATCAATACATCCAATATTGGGTACACAAGTTGGCTAGGTCCAAAAGTAGGTACACATTGGCTATGCATCCTTCGACCCTGGCTTTATTCAACAATGACCCCTTAATATCAAACATATGCCTAATTCAATTATAGATAGAATCAATAAAATAAACCAATACTTTATTAAGCTCATTAACAATTGTACCTCTCGAATGGATACATCTATCTGTACTGGAATGGACCTCTAACTCTAGCCTCGTATGGTAGGTGTATGGCCAAATTCTCCAAAGAATCAAAAATGAAAGGTGGCCAAAACAACGATAGATTTCTAAAGTGGCTCCATATTGGTGGCCGAAACCTCTGAGGTGCAAATGGCCCTAATGAACAAACTAATATCCAATAACGTGCCCCAAATGTCGGGCGACAAGAAGTCGCAAAAATCAATCAAATCAATCTTTGCATGAAAACGTGACAATCATGACTCTTCATGCCGAACAACCTTCTAAGCTGCTTCTACACACATCGTCCCAAGTTGGAGGCGTATCCATATGGAAACTTGAGTTCGACCAACCAATCAAACACCTTACTATTTTTCTCCCGTGTGAGACACTAGGTTATCGTCGGCTTTTAACGACTGTTCTCCGGCCATATTAAAAATATCTCTTTACGGTTAGTCAAGATCTCTAAATATAGTTTAGACTTGATGTTGTCCTTTTTCTTAGCGTCATCGAACACTATGTTGATGATGTTATCGAAAAAGTTCTTCTCGTAGTGCATGACATCTAGATTGTGACGAACCAGGTTTGTGGACCAATAAGGTATTTCCCAAAAGATGCTCTTTCTACACCAATTATGAGCCGTACCAAACCCCATGAGCTTTTCTACTTTGGACCCAAAACCCACATGCCCAAGCCGATCCACAATTTCCCTTATTTCATCGCCCGATTTCTGAATAATAGGTTCTTCAGGTGCATCGTGTCCTTTGTAGAAAGACTTTTTGTAGTCCCTGCACCTATGATGTACATACAGAAATCAACGATGGCAATCAAAGAAGTACGAATTTTTGCATTCTTCAACGTAAAAGATTTTGTGTCCCCCATACAATAAAGACACGATAACTCCCCGTGCGTACTACACTGAGACAACATTTCGTATGCCATAAAATTGTCGATCGTCCACATCAAGGTTGCTCGTATTTGAAAGTTATCCTTTCTAAAGGTTCCATACGTCTGCAAACTATTACTTCATAAGGCATTACATCCAAGTTCTTCCTGGGACTGTGTGGATCAGAAATGATAAGGCTAAAATATATGTACTGATGTATCATGCAAAGATTGGGAGGGAGGTTATACTGGGTGGCAAACGCAGGCCAACAAGAGTAATACTTTCCAGATGCTTCAAACGGTATGAATCCATCTATACACAAACCTAGTCATACACTTCCGGGCTCTGCTGCAAAATTCGGGTGCGTTCGATCAAAGTAGCGCAATGCCTCATTCGAAAATGGGTGAATCATTCGATCATTTTCCTTTCGACACTTCAAATGCCAAGTCGTATGCTTCACAATGCCAACAATATAGTACAACCTCTGAAGACGAGGACCTAGAGGGAAGTACCACAATTTCTTCCGCACGACCTTCGACTTCCTACTAGACTCGTATCTATCCTTCCCGCATACCACGCATTTTTTGAAGCCCTCACTCGCCGCCAACCCGTAGTACAAGAAACACTGATCTGGACAAGCATCGATCTTCTTGTGCCCTAGCTCCAAGGTTTCCAACATCTTGTGCATCCCTTTCATGTCATCAGGTAATAACTCCTCAATCTCTAGGTCCATACCATCTTTACACAACTTTAAAAACTTATGAGAACCATCATTACTCATTTTGTGCATGGTCTTGTCCTTCAACCACTCCGAAACCCATTGTAGGACAATTTATCCTTCTTAGGATGCATTTTCACCTGTCCTAGATGCATCAAGTCGTAGCACTCTTGCTTCTGATTCAGATCCTCGTTACACACCTCTTCCTCAACAAATCGACCAGCATATTCATCCATGACCATCCCTCCAAACGAATCATTGGCGCGAACAGGACTATCGTTAATTGACGTGTGATGGGCCGGGACAATGGGCTAAATACGATGTAAATTTCCAAGTCAAATTTTCTCCATGCAAAATCCAATCGAAATATCCATTCATAAATCCCAACTTATGAAGATGATCACGGACTGCGTATTGATCAAAAAACCTTGAATAGTTACATTTTGTGCATGGGCACCTAATACGTTTACTTAGATATGAGGTTTCCGTTTGTTGATAAGCGTATTCTATGAACGTGCGAACCACAACCACAACCACAAAACTATCTTGCGAATAACCATTGCTATCAAATCTGTCGTATATTCAAGATCTATCGGTGTAATAATCCACTATTTATCTAAGTTGTAAAATATAAAGCAAATGATTACAATTTATACTACTATACAATTATCAATTTAAAACGTGATAAACATGGTATATATTATCATGCAAAATGAAAGTAATGAAGTAACGATCAACGTACTTATTAAAGCGGGAAAGAACGATCCTCAAGAATATTATGTCCACTACGAGTACCCTCGATGTGTTTCAGGCAATATCTATCAACAATATAAATAAAAAAGTTAGCATTAACTACAATAGTAACAAATTATTGTAGGAAAAAGAAATTTGAGCTACTAAAGGAAGAAAAGTGGGTATCTTAAGAATTTGTCAAGATTAGAATGAATTATGTAAGTGAACTGGGGGGCTATTTATACGGGGGGGGGGGGGGGGAGGAGGAATGCATTTTCCACCGTCGGACTGTAGCGAATGGCAACGACAAGTATTGTCGCGACCGCTGGGCGGTCGCCAATGCCACTATCCATTCGCTAGTGGCGACCGCCTGACAGCTGCAAACCAACTAGTCTTTGGCTAGTTGCGACCGCCTAAAGGCTTGCAACAACCGGGCGATTGTAACTAACGGTCAATTGCTACCGTCGAGCCGTTGCTAATAATATTTATGTTTTAAATTTATGCATTTCCAATGATTATTAAAGGTGTGTCGTTTGTTAAAATGTTAATTACAACAATAATATGTACTAACAAGTTAAAATGACCCAAATCAAAAGGTTATTGCAAAATCAAGAAACATTTATACGGGACGATCCATAATGAAGCTTCTAACTAATTTTGAATGACAACGAACGTAATGCGTACATATATATATATATATATATATATATATATTTATAATAATTTAGATGATCTACTAATTGAACATCATAATGATATCTCTACTTACATTTGTAACATAAATGACAATCGCATATGGCAATTATAACTACTAGGTATGGTGATTAGTTATAGAAAATAAAATAGTTAATCGTTAATAACTCGCTCAATCACATATAATCTACTATTTTGATAACTTAGTTACTAGTGTTCTAATTATTTATTACTCCAATTCACATTAAATAATGAGATATGTTGTTAAAATCACAAACACATCAAGATCGTTCCAAAAATACACAAATGAAGAGGAGATGATCACATGTGGTGAGTTGTCGGGTTAGAGGAGGCTCAGATGTCCTTTGTTCAAGGGGAGGAAAAAGTTAGTTGGGCCAAGAACAATATCCTGGGTTAAAACTGAAGAAGGAGGTGAAGTTCCAGTCATATGAGGCGCACATAGAGGTAATTCGATAGTCATGCGTTTGAGGGGAAGATTGTTGGTGCAAACAAGAGTCCCATATCGAAAATATAAAAGAGTTAATTTGGGTTTATAAGATTTGAGATATCTTAATTAGTATGGGGCCTTTTGCGGAGTTGGACCATGAAACAAAACCATGAGAAACTGGGCCCAAAGTAAAGAATTTCATACCAATGTGGAGATTCCTATTCCTAATACTATTTGGGGAAAATTTCAATGTTTTCAAAAATTCAAAATTTTCAGTCAAAATTCTATGTATAACGTTCATTCTTTCACTCTTATTTTCAATACACTAAAATTATACTCTCCAAAAAATCCCAACACCTTTACTTTTTCTTCTTTTCTTTTTCTAAATCTACAAACTCTTTACTTTCATTTCGTTTTATTTTTCTTCCCACATTTTTTATACCGAAAATTATTTGTGTACTTTTTTGTTCATTCATTTTGTTTGTTTACTTTTTTCACTCATTTTTCATTTCATTAATTCATTTTCGTTCTTTTTTCTTCATTCATTTCTTAATTTCTTTCTCTTTACTTTTTATTTTTGTTCTTTTCCTCAAAATTTCATTTGTTTTACAACTCTTTTTTTTTTTTTTTTATTTCCATCCTATTTCTTTGTTTGCTCAAATATCAATACGTAGTTTATACAAAAAAAACCAATAATATTTCGATAATTTACCCCTTCTTTTTAAAAATAAATATTCATGCTTTGCTACCGCTAGGCGGGTCGCAAATGACAGTTAATTAGGTCATTTGCGACTGACTGACGATTGCAAAGACATCATTTATGACCCCTTAGCGGTCGCAAAAATTGACCTCGACGGGCCGCATTTGCGGCCTGTCGTTAGCGACCGCTATGCGGTCGCAAAAACAGTTTTTGCTACCGCTTAAGGATCATTTCCGAGTGCCTGGGCGGTTATGAAATATCCCTTTTTCTTTTAGTGTTAGTAAAAATTTTAAAAACTCTCGCGAAGAAGAACATGTTACAAATTACAATCATCACTCGTAGCGAGCTGTTTACTTCGCTCAAAATCCGACCAGTTTGTCAACGTACAAGGATTTCCAACAAATAATTAATAAGGATGAGCTTTCATGGTCACTAAAGCGTCATATTCAAGCATTCGAGTCGGCAGTTTAGTGTAATGTTAGTGGAGTATGATTACGATAGATCATGGCACGAGCTGAAGTTGAATTGCCTGAACCTTACACGATTTCTAAATATCTCTGGTTGTTGAGAACCATACAATATTAGTTAATCTCTTCACGACATTTCTATTTTTTCAGTATTCTTCTTCTTTTCCCTTTTCGCCTTCTCACTAAAGAAGTCCAGGCCAGCATGCACGTATATCGCATGCTCGTCAAGTGATTTGGAAATATATATGCTGATTTTATCATCTTGTGCAACAAGTAACCATGACAAAAATGCGGCAAAGTCAGTAATATATAATTACTCTTTGCTTGCGCGATAAATGATGTTGAAATTTATATCCAACTGGGTGTTTCGCTGATTGGAATTGGGGGGGACCATACATATATAAAATTGTTTTCATAAAATTGAGGGTAGACAAAAATGATTCTGAAAAATATAAAAACTTATTGACACTACTTCTTGATGTTCTTCAAATAAGACAGTAAAGAGTTTCTGTGTACGTAGTATTTATCAGATGTTTTCATAATTTTATGAAATTCATGATAAACAAATTGTAAGTAATTTAAAATATAAATTAATGCTACATAGGAGGAATTATTCTGTGCAGCATTGTACAATAATGTTATACGACAAGTGGGTTATTTCTGTAAATATACTATATAAAAGGAATTTTGGTGATTATTTTCTTTAAATTTAAAAGTGATTTCAATTGTTGATTGAACCATGTCATTTGTATATAATAATTTTCAGTGAGAGGGTTACCGCTACAAAGCAATGTATATAATAAGTTTTGGATGAGATAAGCAATGGTGGCACGCATCTAGAGGATGTGACCACTTTACCGCCCGCTATTATACGTGGAACGATTTAGCGTCTAAAGAAATGTTGCAACTTTAATTATAAAGAAAAAGAAATAATTGCAACTTTTAACTACCCGAAAAATACACATTTCAACTATGGGAGATAAAGAACATTGTTCCACGTACAAGAATCTTACAAACCATGACATTGTTGTGCACTGAATTATTTTCTCACGACTAACTGATTGAATTCTAGGAATTCTGATGAGGGAGTAATCGACTTCTGTCTTCTATAAGAAGAAAAAAAAACTAATGTTCGACTTTTCGCCACCAAATTTAATTGATCATAAATGCGTTATTGAGTTGATCTTTTGCTTAATAATTTTTAATTGCAAAATTATAGAACAATGTAATAAATTAGCACTCGAGCATTCACTTGGATAGAAAAGAGGAACCAGTACTTGTACATACATATTAATAAAAATTGAAGCTCATATTTCACCACTTAAAAGACATTGTTAAGTGGAGGGGAAAATCTTCTTTATTAACATTAATCCAAGACCATACCCAAGCGATGTGGTATACTATTTTTCAACACGCCCCCTCACGTGTGGCCCGACAATTATCTTCGGTGCTATCTTGGGTTGACTCTGATACCATGATAAAAATTGAAACACATCATTCTCCACTTAAAAGACATTGTTAAGTGAAGAGGAGACTCTTATTTATTAACATTAATCCAAGACCATACCCAAGCGATGTGGTTTACTATTTCTCAACACATATTTAAAATTAATAACGTATGTATCATTGAGATGCTCCAAATTTTGAGGTGCAAAAGTGTGAGAATTATAATAAAGAACCAACCGAATAATTGCACGAAAAGATTTATAGGAAAATGAAATACCTCTTAGTAATATCCCTAAGAAATAATAATATCCCTAAGATCCCTAAGAGGGTATAGATATAATAATATCCCTAAGAAATAACTCTCGCCCTCTAAAATAATATCTCTTGTCCGGGTCAAGCTTTACATGAAACCCGTCAAGTCATTGTTGAGGCCAAATCCCCATTATCAAAGATTCATCTTGATAAACTACCAATGTAAATATCTCGTACACAGCACCTGGCATGCAACAATGCTCGCTACCTATTTTAAGAACAGCCATCATGATTTATAAATAGAGAGGCGGGTCCGTAGTGTCCCAAGTGGCAACCTTTTTTTTTTTTTTTTGGCGTTTGTGTCCGCTATTATTTCAATACATGTCTAATCTGCGTATTAGTGGAGGCTAATTAGGCTGGCGCAATATAAGAATAGAGCCATCCCATTTGTACGCGGCCAGAAAAGAATGTATAGAATTGGCAATTAGACACTCCCTTGGTTCAGGGTTGAATTGATAATTCGATACTCTGTAAGGCTAGTATCGAATTAGTAATTCAATACACCAGAAAAATCGACCTTATCCTGGGAAATGAAACGCGGGATACGGGCTCGCCGTTCGAGCTCTATAAATATCTTGGATCCCGACAATTATGCACGTCATTAATTACTATAACACAAACCACTCTTATATCGAACACTGAATTCTACATTGCATTATTTGATATATTAGGATATTCGAGGGATTAGTATTTCAACTTCCAACATCGAGTCTAGTTCTTTCGAGAGTTACGAGATTCGATTGTTAGTGATTCGACAGTTTGGTACTTTCGAAAGTTTGGCAATTTGAGATTGGTTTGATTCGATACTCCCATCATTCGATACTGGGGCAAATCGAGAATTTCGGATTCGGGGCTTTTGGCGATCCGAGTTTTCTTGGAAATTTCTTACGTGTTACTAGGTGTTCCAGACTAAGCTATTCAATAATTATAATAGATTAGCATAGATGTGTATTTCAGGCCCGTATGGTATTTTTATTATCTTTCAGACGAAATTATACCAAACTATTGTCGCCATCTGTGGGGAAACCGTAAGTTACACAAAGAGGTGGCCTTATTGGAAAGATGAGAAGAGAAGAACACTTCCCTCTAGGGAGAGTGTGATCAAGCAAAAAGTCAAAGTCAAGAGAGCCAGCCATAGCCCTGGACTCTGGACCTCGTGAACAGTGCAACGATAAGTGTGAGAGCCAGCTTCTGCGCCAGTAGAAGGAATCCAAGATGGAGCCAATAGGAGAATTCAGGGTAATACCTTTATTTCTGGGAATACTGACAAGACCATAAGGATTGTTTGAGGCATAATGCGGATATATTCGTTTGCGTAAATACTGATTTACAGGTCATCACCCCGAAAACAATAGTGCACAGACCAAAACGAGACCTAAACACAAAGCCGTTAAGGTAGACGAAACATAATTTTAGTAGAGAAAAAAACGAAGCTGCGAAAAAAGAAGTGACTGAATTACTGGCAACTCGACACATTTATGAAATCAGATACTCGAAATAGTTAAGCAACATAGTCTTGGTGTTGAAGCAGGAGGCGACATGGAGAATGTGTGTGGACTACACATATATGAAAAGGCATTGCCCATTGATCACTTTTCCCTTCCCATAATAGATCTCTTAGTTGATTCTACAACGGGTTATGCTCTTTTGAGCATGATGTATACCAAGAGTGGTTTTAATCAAATATTTATGGCTACACAAGATCAGATTAAGACCGCATTCATGAGTAACACTGGAGTGTACTGTTATAGGGTGACTCCATTTCGGTTGAAAAACGACAGAGCAACTTTTCAGAGGTTGGAGGCTAAGATGTTTTATTCTTTGATCGGCAAATCGATGGAAGTCTATATCGACGACATGCTGGTGAAGAGCATGAAGGCAAATGATCATATTCAACATCTAGATGAAGAATTTTATATAATATAGGCTACGACATGAAACTCAACCCCAAGAAATGTACTTTCGTGGTTACGGCAGGTAAATTCCTAGAATCTAGTAAAATAGTGGGGGATTGAGGAAAACCCAGATAAGATAAAGAGGTCTTGGATTTTCATTCTCCGAGAACTATCAAGGATGTACAATGCTTGGTCGACCGCCTTACCACGTTGGGGAGATTCATTTTGGTGGCAGCGCAAAACAACTTGCCATTTTTAAGGGTGATGAAGAAGAGCACGGATTTTCTATGGACCGTGGTGTGTGAGTTCGCTTTCCATCAGATGAAGAGATATTTGGTGAGTCTGCCACTTCCGCTAAAGCCAAAGTCTGGGGAGATGTTATATCAGTATTTGGTAGTGTCTCTTCATGCCATAAGCTCGGTGTTAGTCAAGGAAAAGGGATCTCAACAACTCCCAAATCATTACTTCAATAAGGTGCTGCAGAGTGCTGAGAAGAAATACTTGGAAAAACGCCTCGGGTCTGTAACTTGAAAAATCTTCCCATGTAAGGAAACACAACACCCATGAAATTTGCCTCGAACGAATTTAAAAAATACACATCAAGGAAAACCCCACGCTGTCGGAGAAACACTGCAAGGTTAGAACATTCAATTCATACGATTCATCAAAACGCCAGGACTAACCCCTTCCCCGAAGCGTTACCACATTCCATGAGGGGCTACGCCCCTCCAAAAAGCTGTATCTCATGAAGACTCACGACTCTGATAGAATCCACCTACCTGAGGGGACCTCTTAGTCCTGGAACTAGTTTAAGGGGAACCACGATCCCCGCAAATGCCACATAACGAAAGGGTCTCCCTAGAGATGGTTTGAGGGCACCTCTTTACGCCCAAAAAACCACCACGTGACAAAGGGGCCCAACCGCCCCACAAAACAATGAAGGGCTACCTTAAAATCCCAAAATTATCTCCAAGATTGTTTATACCCCCCATGTAGGAGAGTCGAGATAATCCTAAGACTATCTCAAGTCACTACCCAGGAAGCCAACAACTCCACGCCCCGTGGGATATTCGACAAAGAACCACCAAAAAATGCCCAGTCCCTGCCCCAGCCAAAACCTCAATCTGCCGACTCGAAACTCATCAAAAAAAGATCCATGAAGGTTGCTCGATAATAACTTTCTGTTCAATCCTCGCCTTGAATGATCTCGAAGAACAAGGAAATCCACAAAGAAGAGGTTAAAGGCGCTTCCGACGTCCATTCCCCATTTTTCTCTACAGTAGTAAAGATGATATATTTAGCGTAATTATAGTATTTATTTACTTGTGCTTCTGTATAATTCTCAGTGCACATTTATTGGTTTTAGTATTGTTTCATGTTTTCTAGGATTTTATCGAGTCACGATAAACCAAAGAAAAAAGAGCCTAAAATATATGCAACTTGAGCGCCATGGCACTACGCAAAGGATGAAGATCCTAATCGCATCACACAAAGAAGTCCAAAAGTCGGCTTAATGAGCGACGCGACACGGGAGAAGCTGCACAACATCACCATAAATGTCAAATGCAGCGCGAGCAATGAAATGATGCAGATAGTCGCAAAGAGTGATAGAGAGTGGCCCGACAGAAGAAAAAAGTTGCACAACCCGTGCAGGTAGCTGCACGACATAACTACGCGACATGCAAGGTCGTGCGTCTCTAGAGCAATACCACATTGTTCTATAGTTTAAGTTGCGGCTATTTACAAAAGTAAGGTGACAAGACTTTCCTATAAATAGAGGAGAACAACCAGCTCTTAGAAGACACCAATTCTAACCAATTCACACCAATGCTCACCAATTCGAGACAACCGCTTACACCGGTTACAACTGCTCGCAATTGTTTTCATAGAGAAACACCTTCAAAGTTTTGTTCTAGTTTAGTTTTAGTCATTGTTCTAGAGTTAATAGTTTGTGGGGGAAAAGATAGCATGTAGGAGCCAAGAAGATATCCAAAGCATTAATGTTCCACCAGATCCGAGTAGCTTCCCTTTATCAATTATTTTGTTTATGTTATTTTACTCTTTATTGATTGTTGAACTCATGACTATGAGGAGCTAACCTACTCATTGTTTAGAGTAGGGAAGTAACTGTGATTTATGATTATATTTATTTTCTTTTTCTGATGTATGTTTAGAGACTCATAGATTATATAGTTAGGATAGGTCCAACTATAGGTCACATATCCATTAGACATATGAACTTCAAACTATCGTCAAACACATAGGTAGTTTGTCTATAAGCTACTAAGGTTAATCTATTGTTTTACAACTTAACCATTCAACCAACGAATGAATTTTAAATTATATTTGATTTACTTTCATGCATCAGTTAGATTAGTTCTCTAGCATTCAACTCAATTCTCATTTAAGTATTTCGTACCTTTAAATAGTTTCCTTTGCAGCAGTACCATTTTCTTTGCATTCAAAGCATTCTCATTGTTTTCATTCCATAATAGTTTAGTCATTCATAGCATTTTAGTTTAGTGATGTCTGCATTCAAAACTGTTATTATAAAATTTGCATTCATAAAGTTTATGCACCAAAAGCATTCTGCATTCATTCTGCAAACATAGAGATATCAACCGTGATAACCATAAATGTTTCGCATTTAAGTGACTTAAGCATATATCCACACCCCTTGGGATGCGATACTTGGTTCGTAACTATACTTACCATTTTATTCTTACTTAATTTGTGCACTTGCAATAAGAGGAATTTAGGTGTAACAATTGATTTGTTGATTTTTTATTTTGTGTACGATAAGCAAAACTTTCCATCAAATTTTTGGTGCCATTGCCGGGGAATAACACTATTTTTGTGTTTGAATAATCAATTTTATTTGTTGAGGCACTAACATTTTCGTGGTTTTTCAAGAATAAACATTGAACGAAGTGGATGATTAGCCAAAACACCATAATGGGGAAGTAAAAAGAGATACATAAACATTGAAAGAGAGAATGGTCAAGGACCCTTACTGCAACCGCCATTCAAGGGAGGTCAACATCACTCTAATTAGTATGCCGCAAAATTCAAAGAGCACATCGACAAATTTGCTCTACCACGCATGAGTTTTGACATCACAACAGTGAATGATGAATTGATGAATATGGTAAGAAGGGAGCCATTCTGAGGAGAACCTTATGACAATCCTCATACCCTTGTTGAAGAATTCAAAGAGGTATGCCATCACTTTAATTTGACGGAGGATTATATGTTGGCAAGAATATTTCCTCATTCATTGAAAAGAAAACCCAGAGAGTGGTACACCACTGAATTGAAGAGGAGACTGGGCAACAACAATCATAGAGTTCATGATAGAGAAGTCATGAAATGAGATAATCTTGAACTTCAAACAAAAACGTGGTGCCACGTTTGTCGAGGTATGGAATGACTTGCAAGATATGATAGATAAGTCACATGATGATTGTATGGCAAGAGATTGCACCAAATTTAATATTTCTAGGCTAGAAGAGAGGTATGTAATCGATGTATATTACTTGGGGACTAATAAATTGAGTTGTAAGCTCTATTATGGAGAGATTCCAACAATTACGAATCGATGCAACATTCCACCTACTGTATGATGTTGTATTGGCAACTAGTAAGCAATGAACACTCACTGTATGCAATGCAACATTCATAATAGTAGATTGACTCTTGCGAATGACCATCAACAGTAAAGAGAATGAGAAAGTGATGAAAATGAGGAAAAAGATGAGAAAGACTAAGGTGCAAACAGATCACCCCGAGAAGCCCTAATTCGTCAACCAAAGTGTCGAGCTAACCAAACTAAACTAAGCGCTGTATGGGAGGGAATGCACAATAATAAGTTTTAATTTTTCGAGTCTTGCATTTAGTTCAAGTTTTAGTATTTATATTTTGAGTCATATATAGCATAAAAATTCTCAATGTGTTTTTGAGCTAACAATTGAGATACGAAAAGGAGAAAGTGAAAGAATATGCGAAGGAAAGAGACGGACATAAAACAAAAGGACAATAAGATATTGGACGGAAATACATGCAGTACAGACTGAAGCGCATCGCGCTACTTTTCTAAAAAGTCGCACATGTATGGAACATGTTGCGCAGGCATTTCACTGAGTCGCTGGAGCAGTGCAATATATGACATTGTCGCGCAGTACCGGCGCGACATAGCCACGCGACACGCCAGGTCGCATGTCCTAAATTTCTTGCAGATCATGTTTCTTAGTTCAAAGGGAAATAAAAGACATGCAAAATCAGAATATATGGAATTTGGCTGAGCAATATCTACCTTTTGCCTTTCCTACTATACTTATACTTCTCTTATGATTAAATTCCATTAATGTAGATGAATTTTTTATTTAGTGATTATAATTAATATGAAGACTTGTGCAACTTATGAGAAATTACCATAATATTTGTAAGAGCTCTTACATATATATTGATTAGTTCTATAAGCACTTTTATAATTCTCACATCTCTCATAATTCATAAGACTATTTATTCCTCATTCTCTATTATTCTATATTTCTTGAAAAAAAGTTTCACCTTTCTTTTAAATCTTTGTAGAAGAACATAGCATCCGGACGATACTTCACAATTGATCCAAATACAAAAATACCAACAACTATTGAGAAGCTGAGAATAGCACAACAGAGCTACAAAGTGACAAAATTTACGACAAGAAGCTGATATGAGAAGTACATCAACTTGTTGAAAAGTGATTTTATGGACAAACAAGCATTTGTAGTTTTAGGAATTAACATGAGTAGAGTAAACATGGAGCAAGTAGTAATGAAACCTGGGGTCGGTAATGACAATCTTGCACATGGGTGTTACGCTTACTCTGATATGTTAGAATCATCAACATTTATCGACTTTATGAAGTCTGATTCACTGCACAGAGAATCGATGAACATTACGGCTTAAAGAAGGAATCATGGAGATGTTAAGCACCTACAAAACGATGTCGTCAGAATCCGCATCCGACCAGACAACTACCAACAAAGGAGCATTCTAATTCAACGCTAATGGTGATCTTGAAGTTGATGATGGATTCCTTCAAGCTCATTTCAACGAGCTTTATTTGTTTGTGAGTTCGAGGATTTCACCACCTTCCAATTTTGAAAAATTTTCATGGAAGCAAGTTAAGATTATGATGTCGATCAAAAGAGGAGATACTCATAAATTAAAGAAATCATAGTTAAGGCTATTGGAAATCACACTGTTGATGGTCCACCACGACATTTGTATTTTGGAACATTTATCACTGTATTTTGTATCGAATGAGGTTGTCCCGAACTTGATAGATATATCCATCACCAAAATACATATCCCATCAATCACACTGCGAGGCAAGGATAGAAACGACGTTCCACACTCATTAGTTTTTAGCAATTAAATCTATTGAAGAAATTCTACCGCCTATGCACAAGAAATAGAAAACATTTGGAGAACAATTGCAAGAGGCGAAGGAACGCATGGAGTAAGACAATGTTGATTTATTCAACACACTATAGGAGATCAAAGAGCAAGTATGGAGCAACATGTCACGACCGGCTAATTTCAAAGATGCACAGGCCGGAAGGTGCCGGCACACTTGTACACAATGCTGATCGACCATGGGCGCAACAGCCGACCAACGGGCATGAGGGACGAGCCGTTGGAGTCGGGGGTGCGACATGGGCGCAACGGGCGTAGCAGTTGGCTAACGGGCGAAGGGAACGCGTCGTTAGGAACGGGCGTGCGACGTTGGAGCAAGGACGCGGGGCATCCATTCGAGTTGATGCGACGAAGGGCCGTGCCGTTGGGGCACGATGGGTCGAGAAAGCTGACTACGGTTCTAGAAGACTCGAGATGCGTCATGAAGGAGCGATGACGCCACCTTACGAGAAGGACCGAGATGCTTCTAGAAGACGACGATGGCGCTGTAGGGCACCGAGACGGTCAGGTGACGGACGATGGCGCTGAGGGTCGAGACGGTCACGTGACGAACGGAGGCACATTACGGGCAACTTGGGCAGTCCGCGGGTAGGACTGAGTTGCGATGTACATACAAAGTTTTGGGGTAGCTTTGTAAATACTAGAAATTATAGGGACATCAATAGTCAGGACGTTGTAAATACGCCGGGCTCTAGAAGGGTCTAGAGTTGTCCGGACTGGACTAGAGTAAGGCACCGCCATACTATTTATGTTACAGTTTCGTTAATCCTTTCAGCAGTAGAGTTAAGGATAATGATAACTGCTTGTGTGGGCCCCAACCCACACTCTATATATAGGAAGGCAACTCAAGGTTCATTTGCAACCTCGCCCATTCAAAGCAAACACTTGTAAACGGTTTGAGAGTTGAGTAATTGAGTTGTAACATTATTTCAAAAGCCTTCAAATCTTTCTAACTCTTTTATTCCTTTCCGTCAACTTCTTCCAAGTCTTTCAGCCTTCTTGAGAGTTTTAGGCTGACTATTGAGCCGACGGGACCGCACTTGCTAGGCCGCACGGACGCATCGTCGACTCGAAAGGGACCGTAGTCGACCGTAGTCGATAGAAAAGAGTTAAGTCCGTGACACGTGGTATCAGAGCCACGGTCGGGAAAGAAAGAAAACCGAGGCTATTTGCTTCTGTAGTCGAGTTGAGGCTATTGTTGTTTGAAAGACTTGTTGGTTTAGAGGAAGTGATGTCTGGGCAAGTCGAGCAGGGGCCGACGACCCGGAGCCGAAGGGCGCGCGAGGCTTCGAGTGACCCATCCGCGGGGACGTTGTGGGACGGTTTCCAAGCCTTAGAGGAGCGGGTGGGCCAGATGGAAGTGGCGCTCGTTGAGGCACAACGCACGTTCGAGTCGCTACTAGACAGAGTAGGCGAGCTCGAGACGAATGAGGAGCTAACAGAGTGATTAGGCACGCTGGAGGAACAAGTATTGTCCCATATCAATGCTATCTGTTAACGGGTTTGGAATTATTCCCTATTTAACGAGTTATTATTTTATGGTTGGAACGCATACCCGTGATTCAAAAACGAGGATTTTACGAAAAATAACAGTGCGAGAATATCCTTTCCTTTATTCACTGAATTCCACTACTTAATTTGGTTCATCTGTTGGTCTCCCCCTTCTTTATTTCCTCACCTCCCTTTATATTAGGGACTTGTGCTGTTATGCATGTGTCTAGTAAATACAACTGTCGTGATACGCTTAAAAGTGAGCAAGATAAGATAAAGTTTTATCTGTTTGGTACATCTACTGACTGGGCGCTGACTAGGGTGGATTAGACCCTTTCCGATAGCTTCGATGGACTCTGATTGGCTGGCTTCTTAGTTTCCTTCTCTCCGATAGGCGGTACCTATCGGAGGCGTTGGATAGGTGAGTAGGAATATTTGTCCGATGCTGTTGTAGTTCCGATAGTGGTCCATTGCTAGGTTGCCTTCTTCTAAAGTGTACTTCGATAGGTGTTTATATCTCGGTTGCGAGTTAGGCAGGTTTTCCGAGGGGCCTGATTTGATTTCCGAGAGCTTTGCTTTTGTCTCCGAGGGCTTTCCTTAGCCTTCGTGAAGTAATGTTTTTGTGACTTAGGTCCTCGTAGAAGGCTTTCTTGGACTCCAGTATTTTGATATAGCTTTATTTTAGAATTTGTTCTTTGGAACGATGTTTCGAGGGTAATTGATGTTTGAGGAGTGTTCAGCAAGGAAGTTTTCTCGTAAGATTCTGGGACCTGGGTCCGTTGTGGTCCCTCTTGGTGCATTGATGGATATCGAAGTCGCGCGGGTCCATCGGGTTTTCTCTTTTTTCGATGTCGCGTCGATATCTATTTTTATTCATCTTTGATGTTCCAAGGGACGCTTAAATATCTCCACGGATGTCACTTCTTATCGCTTCAGGTCAGTGACCGAGGGACTTGAGCGACATCCGATGGACCTCCTCATTAGGAGTGGGCACATCTCATCAGAAGTACTCGTGACAATAGTATTGTCCATGTATTATTGCCTATATTTAGGAATAATATCTCCTTTTAGTCTCGTGTTTATTTTTTACGGTTAACACTATCATTTTCGATTTTCAGCAACTCAAGGATGCCGTCGGGGACATGGACACCTTGCGGGGCGAGGTTCAGGCGATGAAAGACGACTTCGCCGTGGTGAAGCGAGCCGTCCGCCATATGGAGCATCAGAGGTACACGACGACGCCGACCAAAGTAGACGTTCCAAGGCCATCACCTTACTACGGGGTAAGGAACGCTAGGGACATTGATAATTTCCTTTATAACATCGAAATCTACTTTGCCGCCGCCAACGTGCATGAGACCGACACTCGTCTACGCACCATGCCACTATTCCTGATGGAAGTGGTGATGCTATGGTGGAGACGACGACAAGCCGACATCGATAAGGGACTATGCCAGATTTTGACGTGGGATAACTTTGTCCGGGAGTTAAAGCGTCAATTCTACACGGAAAACGTCGAATATGAGGCACGGGGTCGGTTGAGGAGACTCCAACATCGGGGCACGATTCGGGACTATGTAAAAGAGTTCCAAGAGATAGTATTGGAAATCTAGTATCTTTCGGACAAGGATGCTCTGTTTACATTATTGGACAGACTGAGGCCGTGGGCTAGGCAGGAGTTGCAACGGCGTAATGTCCAAGACTTGGCATCAGTCATAGCCGCAGCAGAAGGCCTAATCGAGATCAAGCCAAGGGACGGCGACAGACGGGGCAAGAACCGACGCGACGACGAAGGACAGCACGGCGGGGAGGACCGTGGTCGATCGAGTCGGAGGGACAGTTCGACAGATCCGGTGAAAGCCAAGTCGAGTGGGTCTAACAGTATGGGACGTCAGGACCACTCGGACCGACACGGTTCTAACGGTATGGGACGTCAGGACCACGCGGATAAGCAACCGAAGACATCGAAAGACTGTTACATCTGTGGCGCGTTTGGGCACTTTGCCAATAAATGTCCGCAACAGAGTCAATTTGTGGCATTGGAACAGCGCGTAGAGGAGCCGGAGGAGGATCGCGGGGAAGTGCGAATGGGTTCCCTCCAACTCCTTAATGCGGTTCAGGGGCGTAGCGAGCCGACGACTAGGCGACATCGGGCGCTTCTGTACGTTGACGCACGCATAGGGCCACACTTAGTCCGAATGATCGTCAATACAGGTGCGAATTTTAGCTTTATGGACGATAAGGTTGCGCGCAAGATCGGACTAAGCATCGTCAAGACGGCCGGATACATCAAGCCAACCAACAAGGGCGAGGAGCCAATAGTGGGCGTGGCTAAGGATGTTCACGTACGAATGGGACCGTGGCAAGGAGCGGTCAATTTCACAGTTGTACCCTTGGATGACTATGGCGCCATCTTAGGACTTGAATGGTTCGACAAGGTACGTGCTTTGGTTATACAGTTCGCACAACATATACTTGTTCTTGGAGACAACCCTTGCACGATACCGGTCCATAGAGCGGCGACCAGGGTACCAACTATTTCTGCTATCGAGTTGGTCGAGCCGAAGACGTGCATTAACCAAGAGTCGGGACGGGCTAGGAGGCGAAGGAACAGGCGGAGGCGTAGGGGGCGCAAGGGACACCGTAGTTCCAATGGCGCCGAGGGCGTCGCCGATTTTGGTGGGGGAGAATGTCACGACCGGGTAATTTCAAAGACGCACAGACCAGAAGGCGCCGAGACACTTGTACACAATGGTGATCGACCATGGGCGGAACAGCCTGCCAACGAACGTGAGGGATGAGCCGTTGGAGTCGGGCATGCGACATGGGCACAACGTGCGCAACAATTGGCTAACGGGCGAAGGGAACGCGGCGTTAGGAACGGGCGTGCGATATTGGCGCAAGGGCGCGGGGCGTCCATTCGAGTTTATGCGACGAAGGGCCGTGCCGTTGGCGCACGATGGGTCGAGAAAGCTGACGATGGTTCTAGAAGACTCGAGACGCGTCACGAAGGAGCGATGACGCCGCCTTACGAGAAGGACCGATATGCTTCTAGAAGACGACGATGGTGGTGCGGGGCATCGACTTACTGTAGTAGTCGAGAGAAGACCGCAATTCTCTCGAAGGGTCGAGACGGTCACGTGACGGACGGAGGCACGTGGCGGGCAACTTGGGCAGTCCGAGGGTAGGACTGAGTTGCGATGTAAATACAAAGTTTTGGGGCATCTTTTTAATTACTAGAAATTATAGGGACATGAATAGTTGGGGCGTTGTAAATACGTCGGGCTCTAGAAGGGTCTAGAGTTGTCCGGACTGGACTAGAGTAAGGCACCGCCTTACTATTCATGTTACAGTTTCGTTAATCATTTCAGCAGTAGAGTTAAGGATAATGCTAACTGCTTGTGTGGGCCCCAACCCACACTCTATATATAAGAAGGCAATTCAAGGTTCATTTGCAACCTTGCCCATTCAAAGCAAACACTTGTAAACGGTTTGAAGTTGAGTAATTGACTTGTAACATTATTTCAAAAGTCTTCAAATATTTCTAACTCTTTTATTCCATTCCGTCAACTTCTTCCAAGTATTTCAGCCTGCTTGAGAGTTTTAGGCTGACTAGTGAGCCGACGGGACCGCGCTTTCTAGGACGCACAAACGCATCGTCGACTCGAAAGGGACCGTAGTTGATTGAAAAAAGTTAAGTTCGTGACACGTGGTATCAGAGCCACGGTCGGGAAAGAAAGAAAACCGAGGCTCTTTATGGACAATAAAGTTGCGCGCAAGATCGGACTAAGCATCGTCAAGACGGCTGGATACATCTAGCCAACCAACAAGGGCGAGGAGCCAATAGTGGGCGTGGCTAAGGATGTTCACGTACGAATGGGACCGTGGCAGGGAGCGGTCAATTTCACAGTTGTACCCTTGGATGACTATGACGCCATCTTAGGACTTGAATGGTTCGACAAGGTACGTGTTTTGGTTATACAGTTCGCACAACATATACTTGTTCTTGGAGACAACCCTTGCACGATACCGGTCCATAGAATGGCGACCAGGGTACCAACTATTTATGCTATCGAGTTGGTCGAGCCGAAGACGTGCATCAACCAAGAGTCGGGACGGGCCAGGAGGCGAAGGAACAGGCGGAGGCGCAGGGGGCGCAATGGAGACCGTAGTTCCAACGGCGCCGAGTGCGTCGCCGATTTTGGTGGGGGAGAATGTCACGACCGGGTAATTTCACAGACGCACAGGCCGGAAGTCGTCGGCACACTTGTACGCAATGGTAATCGACCATGGGCGCAACAACCTGCCAACGGACATGAGGGATGAGCCGTTGGAGTCGGGCGTGCGACATGGGCGCAACGGGCGCAACAGTTGGCTAACGGGCGAAGGGAACGCGACATTAGGAACGGGCGTGCGACATTGGCGCAAGGACGTGGGGCGTCCATTCGAGTTGATGCGATGAAGGGCCGTGCCATTGGGGCACGATGGGTCGAGAAAGCTGAAGACGGTTCTAGAAGACTCGAGACGCGTCACGAAGGAGCGATGATGCCGCCTTACGAGAAGGACTGAGATGCTTCTAGAAGACGACGATGGCGGTGCAGGGCACCGACTTATTGTAGCAGTCGAGAGAAGACCGCAATTCTCTCGAAGGGTCGAGACGGTCACGTGACGGACGGAGGCACGTGACGGGCAACTTGGGCAGTCCGCGGGTAGAACTGAGTTGCGATGTAAATACAAAGTTTTGGGGTAGCTTTGTAATTACTAGAAATTATAGGGACGTGATTAGTTGGGACGTTGTAAATACGCCGGGCTCTAGAAGGGTTTAGAGTTGTCCGGACTGGACTAGAGTAAGGCACCGCCTTACTATTCATGTTACAATTTCGTTAATCATTTCAGTAGTAGAGTTAAGGATAATGCTAACTGCTTGTGTGGGCCCCAACCCACACTCTATATATAGGAAGGCAATTTAAGGTTCATTTGCAACCTTGCCCATTCAAAGCAAACACTTGTAAACGGTTTGAGAGTTGAGTAATTGAGTTGTAACATTATTTCAAAAGCCTTCAAATCTTTCTAACTCTTTTATTCCTTTCCGTCAACTTCTTCCAAGTCTTTCAGCCTCCTTGAGAGTTTTAGGCTGGCTAGTGAGCCGACGGGACCGCGCTTGCCAGGCCGCACGGACGCATCGTCAACTCGAAAGGGACCGTAGTCGACAGTAGTCGATAGAAAAAAGTTAAGTCCGTGACACGTGGTATCAGAGCCACGGTTGGGAAAGAAAGAAAACCGAGGCTCTTTGCTTCCATAGTCGAGTTGAGGCGATTGTTGTTTGGAAGACTTGTTGGTTTAGAGGAAGTGATGTCGGGGCAAGTCGAGCAGGGGCCGACGACCCAGAGCCGAAGGGCGCGCGAGCCTTCGAGTGACCCATCCGCGGGGACGTTGGGGGACAGTTTCCAAGCCTTAGAGGAGCGGGTGGGCCAGATGGATGTGGCGCTCGTTGAGGCACATCGCACGTTTGAGTCGCTACTAGACAGAGTAGGCGAGCTCGAGACGAACGAGGAGCTAACAGAGTGATTAGGCACGCTGGAGGAACAAGTATTGTCCCATATCAATGCTATCTGTTAACGGGTTTGGAATTATTCCCTATTTAACGAGTTATTATTTTTGGTTGGAACGCCTACCCGTGATTCAAAAAACGAGGATTTTACGGAAAATAACAGTGCGAGAATATCCTTTCCTTTATTCACTGAATTTCACTCCTTAATTTGGTTCATCTGTTGGTCTCCCCCTTCTTTATTTCCTCACCTCCCTTTATATAGAGTTTATTAGGGACTTGTGCTGTTATGCATGTGTCTAGTAAATACAGGTGTCGTGATAAGCTTAAAAGTGAGCAAGATAAGATAAAGTTTTATCTGTTTGGTACATCTACTGACTCGGCGCTGACTAGGGTGGATTAGACCCTTTCCCATAGCTTCGATGGGCTCTGATGGGCTGGCTTCTTAGTTTCTTTCTCTCCGATAGGCGGTACCTATCGGAGGCGCTGGATAGTTGAGTGGGAATGTTTGTCCGATGCTGTTGTAGTTCCGATAGTGGTCCATTGCTAGGTTGCCTTCTTCTGAAGTGTACTCCGATAGGTGTTTATATCTCGGTTGCAAGTTAGGCAGGTTTTCCGAGGGGCCTGAATTGATTTCCGAGAGCTTTGCTTTTGTCTCCGAGGGCTTTACTTAGCCTTTGTGAAGTAATGTTTTTGTGACTCAGGTCCTCGTAGAAGGCTTTCTTGGACTCCAGTATTTTGATATAGCTTTATTTTAGCATTTGTTCTTTGGAACGATGTTCCGAGGGTAATTGATGTTTGAGGAGCGTTCAGCAAGGAAGTTTTCTCGTAAGATTCTGGGACCTGGATCCGTTGTGGTCCCTCTTGGTGCATTGATGGATATCGAAGTCGCGCGGGTCCATCGAGTTTTCTCTTTTTCCGATGCCGCGTCGATATCTATTTTTATTCATCTTTGACTTTCCAAGGGACGCTTAAATATCTCCACGGATGTCACTTCTTATCGCTTCAGGTCAGTGACCGAGGGACTTGATCGACATCCAAGGGACCTCCTCATTAGGAGTGGGCACATCTCATCGGAAGTACTCGTGACAATAGTATTGTCCATGTATTATTGCCTATATTTAGGAATAATATCTCCTTTTAGTCTCGTGTTTATTTTTTACGGTTAACACTATCACTTTCTATTTTCCGCAACTCAAGGATGCCGTCGGGACATGGACACCTTGCGGGGCGAGGTTCAGGCGATGAAAGACGACTTCGCCGTGGTGAAGCGAGCCGTCCGCCATATGGAGAATCAGAGGGACACGACGACGCCGGCCAAAGTAGACGTTCCAAGGCCATCACCTTACTATGGGGTAAGGAACGCTAGGGACATTGATAATTTCCTTTATAACATCGAAATCTACTTTGCCGCCGCCAACGTGCATGAGACCGACACTCGTCTACGCACCATGCCACTATTCCTAACGGACGTGGCGATGCTATGGTAGAGACGACGACAAGCCGACATCGATAAGGGACAATGCCAGATTTTGACGTGGGATGACTTTGTCCGGGAGTTAAAGCGTCAATTCTACACGGAAAACGTCGAATATGAGGCACGGGGTCGGTTGAGAAGACTCCAACATCGGGGCACGATTCGGGACTATGTAAAAGAGTTCCAAGAGATAGTATTGGAAATCTCGGATCTTTCGGACAAGGATGCTCTGTTTACATTATTGGACAGACTGAGGCCGTGGGCTAGGCAGGAGTTGCAACGGCGTAATGTACAAGACTTGACATCAGTCATAGCCGCAGCAGAAGGCCTAATCGAGATCACGCCAAGGGACGGCGATTGACGGGGCAAGGACCGACGCGACGACGAAGGACAGCACGACGGGGAGGACCGTGGTCGATCGAGTCGGAGGGACAGTTCGACGGAGCCGGTGAAAGCCAAGTCGAGTGGGTCTAACGGTATGGGACGTCAGGACCACTCGGACCGGCACGGTTCTAACGGTATGGGACGTCAGGACCACGCGGATAGGCAACCGATGACATCGAAAGACTGTTACATCTGTGGGGCGTTTGGCCACTTTGCCAATAAATATCCGCAACAGAGTCAATTTGTGGCATTGGAACAGCGCGTAGAGGAGCTGGAGGAGGATCGCGGGGAAGTGCTAATGGGTTCCCTCCAACTCCTTAATGTGGTTCAGGGGCGTAGCGAGCCGACGACTGGGCGACGTCGGGCGCTTCTGTACGTTGACGCACGCATAGGGCCACACTTAGTTCGAATGCTCGTCGATACATGCGCGAATTTTAGCTTTATGGGCGATAAGGTTGCGCGCAAGATCGGACTAAGCATCGTCAAGACGGCCGGATACATCAAGCCAACCAACAAGGGCGATGAGCAAATAGTGGGCGTGGCTAAGGATGTTCACGTACGAATGGGACCGTGGCAGAGAGCGGTCAATTTCACAGTTGTACCCTTGGATGACTATGACGCCATCTTAGGACTTGAATGGTTCGACAAGGTACGTGCTTTGGTTATACAGTTCGCACAACATATACTTGTTCTTGGAGTCAACCCTTGTACGATATCGGTCCATAGAGTGGCGACCAGGGTACCAACTATTTCTGCTATCGAGTTGGTCGAGCCGAAGACGTGCATCAACCAAGAGTCGGGACGGGCCAGGAGGCGAAGGAACAGGCGAAGGCGCATGGGGCGCAAGGGAGACCGTAGTTCCAACGGCGCCGAGGGCGTCGCTGATTTTGGTGGGGGAGAATGTCACGACCGGCTAATTTCAAAGACGCACAGGCCGAAAGGCACCGACACACTTGTACACAATGGTGATCGGCCATGGGCGCAACAGCCGGCCAACGGGCGTGAGGGACGAGCCGTTGGAGTCAGGCGTGCGACATGCGCGCAACGGGCGCAGCAGTTGGCTAACGGGTGAAGGGAACGCGACATTAGGAACGGGCGTGCGACGTTGTCGCAAGGACCCGGGGCGTCCATTCGAGTTGATGCGACAAAGGGCCTTGCCGTTGGGGCACGATGGGTCGAGAAAGCTGACGACGGTTCTAGAAGACTCGAGACGCGTCACAAAGGACCGATGACGCCGCCTTACGAGAAGGACCGCGATGCTTCTAAAAGACGACGATGGCGTTTCAGGGCACCGATTTACTGTAGCAGTCGAGAGAAGACCGCAATTCTCTCGAAGGGTCGAGACGGTCACGTGACGGACGGAGGCACGTTACGGGCAACTTGGGCAGTTCGCGGGTAGGACTGAGTTGCGATGTAAATACAAAGTTTTGGGGTAGCTTTTTAATTACTAGAAATTATAGGGACGTGAATAGTCGGGACGTTGTAAATACGTCGGGCTCTAGAAGGGTCTAGAGTTGTCCGGACTGGACTGGAGTAAGGCACCGCCTTACTATTCATGTTACAGTTTCGTTAATCATTTCAGCAGTAGAGTTAAGGATAATGATAACTGCTTGTGTAGGCCCCAACCCACACTCTATATATAGGAAGGCAACTCAAGGGTCATTTGCAACCTTGACCATTCAAAGCAAACACTTGTAAACGGTTTGAGAGTTGAGTAATTGAGTTGTAACATTATTTCAAAATCCTTCAAATATCTCTAACTCTTTTATTCCTTCCCGTCAACTTCTTCCAAGTCTTTCAGCCTCCTTGAGAGTTTTAGGCTGACTAGTGAGCCGACGGGATCGCGCTTACTAGGCCGCACGGACGCATCGTCGACTCGAAAGGGATCGTAGTTGACCGTAGTCGATAGAAAGGAGTTAAGTCCGTGACACAACAACACCCATCATTTGATATAGTTGAGACACATTTTGAGAGGAGGATAACAAAAGAAGAACGCCCTGACACCAACAGTCCGACGACAATGTTAGGAACCTTTAGAAGTTTTAAATTTTCCAAATAGATTGAATTGGCTCGAGTACCAAGAAAATAATATTTATGAAATATCTATATTATAAATAGTATAATTAAAAGTGGAGGAAAGAACATTGTGCAAACTATACGCTTGAAGAAAATACCAACTTTCAATGGTTAACTACGCTGCAAATAACACCCGAAATTCGGAAAGACTTATCATGTCCAGTGCTATAATGATTGATGAGCAATAAATTATAGTGATTTAAGTACCAAATTCTTATACTTTTGCATACTCCTTGTAAGCAATATAACTTGCATTAGTCTTGTTTTATCGTATTTGTTGTTTTAATGCAGTCAAACCAAAATGGAGATTATTGATGGGATTTTAGCACAAGAATAACGATACAAAGAAGAAGCTCTATGGCACAGCTAGTCACGTGACAACATGCGAGAGACAGAAGTTTGCACCCCCAGTGCAACATCACGGACCATGGAAACCACCATCCAAGGAGCTGCACAACTATAAGAGAAACCTGCACGAGCCACACGACATGGTGTGTGTAATGAATATGGGCCGACTTACTCAAAACCCTAGGAGCTACAGTCTACAAACAAAAAACTATAAGGAAGGCAATTGAAGGACTCCGATCATTGTTGAGGGAGAAAGGTGATCAAAAGAAGCAATTCATCAACTGAAGGAAGGCAATAAGGAGTCAAATGAGAAGACACGTTGCCGAGATCAGGATTTTAAACCTTTCTTTTCTTCATTGCACAACTCTATGATGAATTATTATTTCAAAACCTTTATCACGAGTAGATAAATCTTCCAGTGTTTGGAATTGGATGTAGTTATCTCAATAAATGCACCTTGAACATATATTTTTATTAATTATATTGGAGACTTTGTTTTGTTGGATGTTATTTGTTGCTTATGCTACATGTTATGTTTGACATAAGTGTTTCTCTGATTCGATAGAGTGATGTTGAAATACCTTGTATCATGTTAAATTATGCGTAGGAGATTGTTAACGCAACTCTAGCAGAGTGGATGAAGCAATTAAATCTCTAGACCTTCGGCACTGACGTCCACCAAGGAATCTATTATAGTTGTTGGTGTGCCATAATTACGACAACTCTGAAATACAAAGTTATTTTTGGAATAACTCATAGAAGAGGGGGCGAAAGGCAATTTCCTCCCAACCCGATTAGACAAGCAAGATATTGAATCAACGTAACCCTCAGGACAATACCAATGACCTCGAGAACACTGCCTGTTAAGGCAAAATGTCAAGCACGAAAGTTCAAGTGACGCACAATCATGACGAGACTCCAAAACATGCGCCACATATGTCTAACCAACGTGGCACATCAAGCTAGGCGAGCCACGTCGGTCAAACTGACATGGCATCGACTTCTACAGTGGGACAAATCGACGTGTCACGTGGTACGTTGGTCAAACTTAAAGGCCATATGGCACGTCGATTTCCAGGCCGCATTGGGGTCGGAAGCGATGCAATGCGGGTGCACCGGCCCTATAGTGCACCCCTTTCACCTATTACACCTTTGGTATATGTGGGCATGGTTTCTCATGCCTTAACCTTCCTCAGTTTCTATAATTACCCCCTCACTTCTTCATTTGTGAGGTTGGACACTTGAGGGGAAGCTCACTTGGAAGCTTGGATGCTCTAGCTTCTCTCTAGAACTCTAGTGAGAGAAAACACGTCAATTAGTGGCACGTCAATCGTTCCCCATCAATCAGAGGCACATTAACCTTTGCACATCAATTTGTGACATGTTAACTCTTCCACGTTGATCTGTGTCATGTCAACAGTTCCACGTCACTTCATAGCACGTCAACTGTTCCACATCAATCCGTGACATGTCAACCAGTCCACAACATTTTGTGGCCATCAACCGTTCTATGTCAATTCGTGGTAGGTCAACTGACTCCACGTCAATTGCTTCCACATAAATCATTTCCATGTTAACCGATTTCGTGTCCACCGAAAGTTTTCATGAAACCAAAAGCTTTGCTTGTGCTGCCAATAAGAAGCAAGAGAGTCTGGTGGGGAGGTAATCTCGAGACTAGCAAATCCACCCCGCGCTAGAGGCGCCGTCTGTTGGAAACCACTAGACGCCTATCTCAAGGACATCATGGTTACAACACGAAGACAAGCTACCACTTCACAGAATAGCTCTCTGTCTAATTCCAACACGACATCGCAAGCAACAACGCACCAACAACAACCACATGCAGCTAATCAACGAGCTCCGCCTGCTGCGGCTACTAATATGCATACTGGAAACACTGCGCTCAACAAGTGCACCACCATTTCCTCCTGAGCAGTTTGATTAACCAATGAACATGGTTATGCCAAAAGATGGCTGCAAATCCGATACCGCCACCTCCAATTCGTGTTACAAATTTGGGTCATATTGACGACCACTCTCAAGGTTCAACTACTAGGGGACACACATGTGAAAGGAGAACGACTGCTACTGCAATACCATCTGAGGATCGCAGACATCCTCGTGACATGAGAGCTCTACCCTCGCCATCACCAACATGTTCTGATGCATCAACTATGTGCACTAAGTTATGCAATGACTCTCGATACGAGAGACAAGGGAAACTGCAGGCCGGAAGGCCGAAATCTTTGATCCAAGAAAGAAGAAAAGGAGATCCCACTAGAATGACTCCTCCCAACTTCGCTAGAAGGACTCTTTGGGAAATAGATGAATTTATTGATGAGGCTTCTCCATTATCATCAGACATGCAATGAATAGTGCTAGGTCGAGGCCGTGAAATTCTTAAGATGACAACCTACGGTGGTAAAGGACACCCAATGCTCACTTGCATCTCCTAGACGAAATGCTCAGCTAGGGAGGCTACTCAAAAGGCATACAAGCATGTTTGTTCTCTATCACTCTCGTTGATGTAGCGTAAGAATGGTTTACGAGGATTCCACCGCTTTTGATACATACGTATGATCAACTAAGATAAATGCTTAAGTCACAATTTGCTACACAGATGCGGACATAGTGGACATTGTATACTTGATAACTATCATATAAGGCAATGATGAATCAACCAAAATTACATCAGACGGTTCAATAACGAGATGCTGCTAGTTGAAATTCCCTCCGATTAGAGCGTTGCCAACATCTTATTCTAAACCTTAAGAAAATGATTTATAGCCAACGAGCTTTTGAGGCAGAAACCGCAGACCATTGATCAAATCAACATGATTGCTCTATGCGACATGGATAAATATTTCTTGGATATTTGGTCTCAGCCCGTAAATTAAGGAGCGCGACACTTATCGGAGAAGTATTTCGCCTAGGCCCGCATATTTTCACAAAATTATAAAATTGGCCCAAATTCTTGTTAATTAATTAAGGTGGCTAGAAACTAATTTTTGTAAGATACCGACATAATGGTGTGCCATAATCATTGAAAAAATAAAGCCCATTTCAAACTGACGGACTTATGGTGTGCCATAATTATAGAAACTCCAAAATACGCAATTATTTTGGAGTAAACGAAACATAATTTCCACCCAATTTGAATAAACAAGCAAGATACTAAATCAACGTGACCCTCAAGATAATACCATAACCTCGAGAACACGGTTTGTTAAGGCAAAATGCCGAACACGGGAGTCCAAGCGATGCAGCATCATGACGAGACTGCAGAACATGTGCTACTTGGGTTTAACTAAGACGGCACATCGAGCACAACGAGCCACATTGGCTAAACCAACGTGGCCACGACGTCCATGGTGGAACACCCGATGTGCCACATTGCATGTCAGTCAAAGCCAACATGCCTTGGCACTTCGGTCAAAATCAACGTGCCACATGACACGTTGATTGCCGGGCTGCATTGAGGTCCGACTCGGTGAGGTGTGGGTACACTAGTCCTATGGTGCGGTGTTTTCATCTACTACACCTTTGGTATGAGTGGGCATGCTGTCTCATGCCTTACCATTCCTAGTTTTCTATAAATACCCCCTCGCTTCTTCATTTAAGGGGCTGGACACTCGAGGGGAAGCTCACTTGGAAGCTTGGATGCTCTAGCTTTACCCTAGAATTCTAGTGAGAGAAAGCACGTCAATCTGTGCTACGTCTACTGTTCCATGTCAATTTGTGGCACGTCAACCGTTCCATGTCAATCCGTGGCACGTCAATCGTTCCACGCCAACCATTTCATGTCAATTCATGGTAGGTCAATCGTTCTATGTCAATCTGTAGCATGTCAACCTTTCCACATCAATCTTTGGCACGTCACTGATTATACGTCAATCGCTTCCACATCAATCATTTCCACATCAATCGACTGTATGTCAACCAAAAGTTTCCATCGAACCAAAAGCTCTTTTTGTGTTGCCTATAAGGGGCAAGAGAGTCTGGTGGGGAGGTAATCTCAAGACTAACGAAAACACCCCGCGCCAGTTGTTAACTCCAATTCTCTTCTAAAACTTTGTATTGATCTTATGACATGGTGAACTTCTAGAGAGAGAAAAGTACATAATGGTCTGACATCATTAGGGTTCTTTAAGTGATCGTAGGAATGATACAAGGATCAGTAAAAAAAAGGTTTAGATATGGATCATTGGTATTTTATCTATGAAATATCTCGCATTCAAGATTAATGAACTCCACCTCCTAGATACATGTGCCTTTATTTGTTTTACAACAAAATCAATCAATTAATCAATTCAATTATGTCTTAGTTAAATTAGTTTAGTTAAAGTAGCTTTGTCATAGTTGTTGTCCAATTAGTCTTTCTATTTCACAAAAGTATTCAAAGCATTGTTTCATTTAAGTTTTGAATAGTTCAGATAACTAATATAAGATTCATACTCTCTTGGAATTCGATACTTAGTTAATTACACTTACTTATCATTATATTATTACTTGACCCGCATCCGTGCGAACGTGTGTATCACTCTTATTCATAACACAGGAAAATATGTATCAGTACTCAACTTTTATCTTTGGAGATGTACGGTTCTCAAGACATATTTTCCCGTCTTATGATAATCAAGTCTTAGTGTTCAAAATAATATGGGCTAAAGTCTTAGCTTTCTCCAAAGCCAAACCTTCTAGACGTAGGATTCTAAAGCTATAATCCTTATAAAAATTTGTTCCAAATCAACTGTGCTCAAGACCGAGCGTTTGTGAAACTATAATGCTCAAGAGTAACTTATTAAGCTCAAGTACTTCAACACAACATAGCTTCTTAAACTCCAAAAAACCTTCGCTTTTCCTAAGCACTAGCAACCCAAAAAAACTTCTACTGAAACCTCAATGATTCAAGAACTTCACATTTCAAAGGTCGAGTACAAGATCTTACCTTTCCTAGCTAAAGAATATTTAACTTTTTGAAAGCAACAACACGAGTTAGGTTTACTAGTAAAATAAACAATGATGCTATTTTTTGCATAAAGCTTTATGGGAAAAATACAATATAAAAGACACACACATATTTTATCTTCCATGATATAGAATATGATGGGTGAGTGCCTAAAACACACATCCTTAGACCTTGTAATCATAGATATTTTACAAATTCCTTCAATATTTAGTTTATTTCAGTTAGGTTTTTTAGAGTAGTGGGATGGGAAGACGCAACACTGTAGAAAAAAAAAACTATAGTATGACCAATTCTACAAAGAGGAGCAACTCGTGCTACTTGATTAGAGGAGGGGCAAGGAAAAAGGCACGACATGAAGCCTCGCACCCCTGTGTTACCTTAAAATTATGAAACGCATTCATATAAGGAGGCGCAACGCATGACTAAGGGCATGACTTTTTAGAAATGGTGTTGCTGATAATTATAGAACACAATGAATGGAAAGAAAACTTGCAATGCATAATGAAAGATAAAAAGAAAGAAAGCTGAAAGATGATTTTATTAACTTACATTTCAATCAGTACAAATGTTCCTATTATATAGGAAGATTGACAGCTTATTCTAATGATAAAGGTGAATATTACAGCTCATAATCCAAGTGTTAATACAACACATTCATGTCATAGTGTTGATACATGTGTTGTATCAGCACAAATGTTCTTCATAGTGCTGATACATGTGCTGTATCAGCACTTTAATAAAGCTGATACATGTGCTGTATCTGAGCTTTTCATAGAGCTGATACATTTGCTGTATCAGCTCTCTTCCTCAGTTCTCTTCCTCTTGTTGAATCACACATGTTCTGCTGATTGAGAGTGATATTTATTATACTCCCCCTCAAGATGGGAATGGATGTTGTGTATTCCCATTTTAATGAAAAAATCTTTAAATTTCTTTGTTCCTAATCCTTTAGTAAGAATGTCAGCTAGTTGCCCTTCTGAAGATACATGGAACATCTTAAAAATACCTTGCTGCAGCTTTTTCCTCACAAGATGACAATCAATTTCTATGTGCTTTGTGCGTTCATGATAGACTGGATTAGAAGCAATATGGATAGCTGATTTGTTATCACAGAATAAGAGAGTTGGGTGAGAGTGCTTATTACCAAGATCATTCAACAAAGTTTTCAGCCATGTTAATTCACAAACAGTTGCTGCCATTGATCTGTATTATGCTTCTGCAGAAGATCTGGAGATAGTGTGTTGTTTCTTTGATTTTCAGGAAATCAAAGCATTACCTAAGAATATACAATATCTAGTAACTGACCTTCTGGTATCTATACAAGCGGCCCAATCAGCATCACAATAAGCCTTCAAATGAATATTGTTGTTGCTAGAGAAGAATAAGCCTTGACCTGGTGAAACTTTGAGAATTTTGACAACCTTTAGTGCTGTCTGCATGTGCACTTCTCCTGGCTTAGATAGGAATTTGCTTAGTGTGTTAATAGTGTAAGACAAGTCTGGTCGGCTTAGATAGGAATTTGGTTAGTGTGTTAACAGCGTAAGACAAGTCTGGTCTTGTTACAGTTAAGTATAGCAATTTTGCTATGAGCCTTCTGTAGATTGTAGGATCCTTAAGAGGTTCTCCCCCTTCCTGTGATAACTTTAGATTCTGACAATGAGGAATTTTGAATTCTTGGCATCTGTCATGCCACAATCTGCAATAATGTCCAAGGCATATTGCCTTTGACTGATGGACATTCCATGTTTATTTCTTGCCACCTCTATTTCTAAAAAGAACTTCAGAGGTCCAAGGTCTTTCAGTTTAAAATGTTCTTTGAGATATGATTTCAGATTGTTGATCTCATCATCATTATTTCCTGCAATTACTATATCATATACACAAACCAGTAAAGTAGTTATGATGGTTTTTGTATACTTAACAAATAGAGAGTGATCAGCTGCGGACTGAAGAAATCCTTTGGTAGTTATGACCTGTGTGAGCTTGTGATTCCATTGGCGAGAAGCTTGCTTCAAGCCATACAATGATTTGTGCAATTTGCAGACCAGGTTTGATTGTGTCTGTTCAGTGACAAGACCAGGTGGAGGAGTCATGTAGACTTCTTCATCAAGAGTGCCATATAAAAAGGCATTGTTCACATCCAGTTGAGAGATGGACCAGTTGTGGGCAACAACAAAATCAAGAAGGGTTCTCATAGTAGTAAGTTTAGCCACAGGAAAAAAAGTTTCAAAGAAGTCTAAGCCTTCTTGTTGATTGTATCCTTTGGCTACTAACCTAGATTTGAAGCGTTCAACGGCTCCATTAGAAGTATATTTGATCTTATACAACCATTTGCAACCTATAGGATTTTTACCAGGTGGCAGTGGTTGTAGAGACCAAGTTTCATTATCATTAAGAGTAGTCAATTCATCAGTCATGGCTGATTGCCATTGAGGATCCAAAACAGCTTGTGAATAAGTAGAAGGAGTAATGTGAGAGGCAATTGATGATATAAAATGTAAATGTGAAGGAGAGAGAAATCAATTAGATAAAACAGTAGTAGAGTTAGGAGGACTACATGGTGAAGTGGAGGGCACTAAAGGAGGATGACATTCTATTAGTGGAGCAAGGTTGTGATTGTAATCCTTGAGGTAAGCAGGAGTATTCTTTACTCTGGTTGATCTTCTAAGTATGGGAGAAATAGGTAAAGGAACAGAAGGAGATGCAGAATTGTGAGAATCAGGTGAAGAAGAAGGCGAGGTAGGTGAAGAAGATGAAGGTGAAGCACGATTGGAGATTAAATCTGGAGAATGATCAGAAGGAGAATCAGGTAAAGGAAAAAATGGAATTGCTGGTGTATGAACTGATAATATGGGAGCTGATGTATCAGGCAGTGAAGGGGCAAAGGGATAGATACTTTCATGAAATGTAACATCTCTAGAGATAAAGATTTGACGAGTGGAGAGGTTGTATAGTTTGTATCCCTTGATGTATGCTGGGTATCCAATGAAGATACATTTTACAGCTCTGGAGTGCAGTTTTGTAGATGGATGAGGAAGCACAGAAGCAAAACACAAGCATCCAAATACCTTGGGATGACTGTAAGAAGGTGGTTTGTGATGAAGGAGTTGAAATGGAGTCTTATCTGATAGGATGGCAGAAGGAGTTCTGTTGATGAGGTATGTGGCAGTGGTGACACATTCACCCCAGAACTTGATTGGAAGATGAGCCTGTAATCTAATGGCTCTTTCCACATTAAGGATGTGCCTGTGTTTTCTCTCAACAACTGAATTTTGTTGAGGAGTGTATGTGCAACTTTGCTAATGAAATATCCCATGCTTAGTGAAGAAATCATTCATGTTGAATTCCATACCTTGGTCAGTTCTAAACCCCTTAATGGCTTTGTTGAATTGAGTTTTTATAAACTGATATAACTGTTGTATAAGTGATCTGGTTTGCCCATTTATTTGACATTAAAAATATCCAGGTGAATCTTGAGTGATCATCAACCAAAGTTAAGAAGTATTTAGAGTTATTCAATGAGTTTATAGGAAAAGGTCCCCATATATCTGCATGAATAAGATCAAAAGGAGATTCACTTTTGTGTGGATTATCTAGAAATGGCAACCTATGTTGTTTGGCATAATGACAACAATCACATAAGATAGAGGAGAATTTTTTAGGCAAATCTTTATTAATAGAATGAAGCAAAGATAGTCTGGATACAGGTGCATGACCTAATCTAAGATGCCAAAGTAAGCTTGTTGAATGAAGAGGCACAATAGTAAGAGTTTGGTTGATATAATTAGTGCTGGGAATCTTCTGCTTTATCTCCAAGTAATATAGCCCATGCTCCACTTTAGCAGTCCCAATCCTCTCCCATGTGCTGAGCTCCTGTATCACACATAGGTTAGACCACATAACAATACAACAGTTCATATCCTGAATGAGTTTACTAGAGGAAACCAGATTAAAGGTAAATGAAGGTACACACAACACATTAAGGAGAATAATTTTAGAGTTCAGCTGCAAAGATCCTTTGTGAGTAATAGCTGCAATAATTCCATCAGGAAGTTTGACAAAGGCATTATGTAGTGTGTCTTTATTCAGAAGAGCTTTATCTGTGCAAACAATATGATCAGAAGCACCTGAATCAAGGATCCAGATGCTAGAGTTCACAACTATGAGGCAATGAGCTTCAGGTTTAAAAGAGAGAGTGCAAGTGTAAATGTGAGATTTACCTAAAGATGTCTTAGAGAGTGAATTATTACCATGCGCATCAGACTTATTCACATTTGGATTGAGTGTAGATTTTTGCATCATAGCAAATAGCTGATTAAACTGCTCTGTTGTGATAGGCATAGTTGGTTCCATAGAGTCTGTGAATTGAGAAGTAGAGTTGATGCTGTTGGTGCTGCTTCTGTTTCCACTGTAATTTGGCTTGAATATGGCAAGCTTGTGCCCTGGTGGATAACCATATATTTCATAGCATGAATCAACTGTATGATTAGTTTTTCCACATTTTGTGCAATGAGCTATATATTTTGAGCCAACTCCTTTGTTAAGCCATGGTTTATAACCTGACTTCTGTCCTTGATTAGCAGTGTAGGCAACTTGATGCAGTAGTTGTTGTTGTGTTGGACCCTGTCTAGTGTTAGAACTAGAATAAGATGACTGTGGTTGCTGAAATTTAGCAGCCATAGCAGATGAATCTACTGCTCTGCCAGGAGCAGCTGATAGTTCCATGTTTGATTCTGCTTGAAGCACTATGTTGAATGCATCATCTAATTGAGGAAGTGGATCTCTTAAGAGGATCTGATTTCTTACATGCATATGAACATCATCTAATCCCATTAAGAATTGCATCACTCTTTTATTTTCAAACTTTTTATGCATTCCACCCAAAAAACAACAGTTGTTGTTACCACAAGTGTAGGATTGATCATAGACACTGATCTCATCCCATATGCTTTTAAGTTTTGAAAAATATAAACCGAGTGTATCCCCATTTTGCTTAGTGCTGATTAGCTGTTGTTCAAGCATGTATATTCTATTGTTACTGATTTTTGAGAAGCGTTTCTTTAAACCATTCCAAATTTCAAAAGCAAAATCTGAAAATAGAGTACTGTCTGATAACTCATCTAATAGGCTGGCAGAAATCCAACCCAATACTAAGCAGTTGCAGCGCATCCATGCTCCATAAGTTGGATCATTTGTTGCTGGTTGTGGCAGTGATCCATCAACAATGCCAAGTTTATTTTTGGCCAAAAGAGCAAGGTGCATAGATCTGCTCCATTTGTGATAGTTTTGTGGTGTTAGGTGTTGATTAACAATCATTGCACCTCGATTTTCACCATGATGTATGTACAATGGGTTTGATGGATTCTCTGCCATATTTTGCTGTCGTTGTAATGCAGGCCATGCTGATGTGCCTGAGGTGTTTTCTGGATTTCCAGATGAGGTTTCTATGTTTGGAGAATCACCCATTCTAAATGAATGATTTTGCTTGAAGTAAGGAAGAGATTATAGAGTTGTGCGGAAGCTGGTTTTCAGAAGCGAGTAAGATCATTTCTTACTGCTCTGATACCATTTTAGAAATGGTGTTGCTGATAATTATAGAACACAATGAATGGAAAGAAAACTTGCAATGCATAATGCAAAATAAAAAGAAAGAAAGCTGAAAGATGATTTTATTAACTTACATTTCAATCAGTACAAATGTTCCTATTATATAGGAAGATTGACAGCTTATTCTAATGATAAAGGTAAATATTACAGCTCATAATCCAAGTGCTAATACATCACATTCATGTCATAGTGTTGATACATGTTTTGTATCAGCACAAATGTTCTTCATAGTGTTGATACATGTGATGTATCAGCACTTTAATAAAGCTGATACATGTGTTGTATCTTAGCTTTTCATAGAGCTGATACATTTGTTGTATCAACTCTCTTCCTCAGCTCTCTTCCTCTTGTTGAATCACACATGTTCTGCTGATTGAGAGTGATAGTTTTTATATGACTCATGCCACATGGGCAAAAACAAGCACACCAGAGGTGCGGACCCCAAGAAGCAAGCAATATTTATGTTACGCCATTTGGTGGCTTAACTCGCGCTACCACCATTTTCAGAAAAAAGGGCAAACTCGTCTGGACTTGATGGTAAAACCCTAGTTGTGAAAATAAGAGAGGAGAACAATATAAATAGCGTAACAAGAGCACAAAACAAGTGTGGCAGAATTTGGCGGAGAGGATTGTGAGAGAAATAGTAATCATCAAAAAGTTTTGCCATACACCGACCATTGTTCACAACTGAAGGCTGCAAATGACAAACAACAGAATTTAACTAAAGAGAACTGAAGGAGTCTACCAAATGAGATCTAATTCAAAGTATGACCCTCTCACTTCGATGTTTACTTAATTGCTCTTGATGTTGTTGAGCTTATGGTTTGAAACTATATGCCACTAATTTATTTATGCTTAGAATTATATGCTTAGAGTTAGGTGGCAGTTAAATTTGAAAGTATGTGAAGACTTATATTTTGGTTTTGAATTACCACTTTTTAGTTGATTTTGATTATCTAATGCGCAATGCATTGTAAGATTGGTCGCTATGACTGAGTAGAGGTTTGGAGACTACTAACAAATAGTTATGTGGACTAATTAAACTTTGGCTGATTAGATAAGCGAATTCCAACCAAACACCGCAATGGCTTTGAAAAGAGTCTTAAACTTTTTAATCAACAATTTAGACCATTGCATGTTAACAAACATAGTGGATAAACCAATAAACTAGACCGTCCATACTATTCATTTATTCCATAATCTCAATTCAATTAAGTGAATTTTCATCATTAGTCATGACAAAGTAGTTAATAAGTAATCTCATTGTTTTGTCCAAATAGATGCATTAAGTATAAGATTTAAATAATATTCTTCGTGGAATTCGATACCCCGGACACGATTTACATACTATTTTATATTTCTCGACCGAGCACTTACAAATATATACATTTTACTTTTTACTATAGTACACGCATAAAAGCACGCATATAAGTGATCACCGATGACCTATGATAATATACATATCCACATACTTCTATCCTCGATGGTCTAACCAACAAAAGACACGAACGATGTGAATTCTTGATGATATACAATAATAAAGACACCAACCAAGATGATTTTCGAAGTTCTACATTGCAAAACATATTTTAAAACAAGTGATTCGTGAAGATTTGCAATACTTCTGGCACTCAAAGAGATGATGCTTCAGGATCTCCACCGCGGATAGAGTTGATCTTCATTGATCTACTCTCAAACACTGCCCACAAGGGTGATCCCTCAACTACTAGCTTGGGTATAACTTGTCTAACATTTACCCAATTGGACCGCATTCTATTACACTACCTAATAACTAAAGATTTTCAGGGTCGTTTGTTGGTTGTTGGCCACAATTAACTTTTTAGTAGCTAAATAATAATTAATGTACAAGAAATTAATGATGCCTACATGACTTAGGGAACACTCAACACCCAATAAGTACCTCAACTCCTTTACATACGACCAAGAGGGAGAATTGACGATATACCATATTTTAATGTGTACGCTTGAGAATCTTAATTTTTCTAGTGCTCCCCTGAAATCCATCACCACCAACAATTCACGCCTTGGGCCACGAGCCTACAAGGTAACTAAGTAATAAGCCAAAAAGCCTCATGTCATAAGGTCATTAGGGTATAGAAAAATATATGCCTACAATTTTATAAGGTTACAAACCTATAAGGTCACTCGATTACCGCTTGTGTCTCTAACCACAACTTTCTGTCTCTATCTCTTCCTATTATTATTTATAACAGGTAGCCCTCGACTTACCTCAATATTTTGTTGAAATGTAGGTGGTTGATGAGTATTTAAATGTTGTAATTCTAGTATACTTTTTACTTGTTATTTTCTCCAACTTTATAGTATTCCTAATATTTTAAGCTTTGTTTCATTGTTTTGTAGTTTCAAGTCAAGTCAAAACAAAACTACTCTATTTTTAGCATGGAATGGATGAAAGCACGTAGATACAAATTTATTTTTAAGACAATAGTGGATAAAATAGAGGACTACAACAGACGCATTAGGACCCAGTGGAACGCATGAGCAAAGATCGATTGCAACCATAATTTATCACGAGCCTACAGAAAAAAGTGCAAGTCATGCTTGAGCATTAGGTAGAAGCAGGACAGCCACCCAGGGTAGCCGTAATGGGCTTTTGTAATTGGAGTAAGAGTCCCACTTGAGTAGAAGGCGAAAGCGATATAGCGCTTGGCTAATCATAATATGGGAAAAATCGTAAGTTTACGGAAATTAAAGTAACGGCTACTGATTAGACCCTAGGAAAACATGAATATCTATAAGGGAGGGGCTGATCTATGTAAAACATTTGTGGAAAAGGCATGTGAAGTAAGAGAAGAAAACAAAAACGCAAAGAGCAATCGTGACGAGAGAGCCCGAGAGAAACATCACATCCACTCATCTTTCATAAGCATAGTTTTAGTGAGCTGTAGAGTCAAGAGTTGTAAAGAAGAAGACGAATCAAATGACATACGAAGATTAGCATCAACATTCCACATGATCAAAGATTTTTTTTATAATCTTTGTTCTTTTCTTATGTTGTTAATTGTTGTCATGCTGTTGACCTTGAGATTATAAATAGCTAAACTACTCAATGCAAGGAGAAGGGAGTAGCTCTAATTTATTAATATGTCAATTTAGTTTATATGAGTATTATTTTAGTAACGAAATGTTTAAAGTGATTTGTTTTACACATATGCATTGGTTATATTCATATTATTGACACTATACACATGCCACGCATCAATTGTCCCCAACATAAATAGAAACGTAACTTCAAAATAGAAACATAACTTCAAAATAGTTAGAATAAGTCTAACGAACGTTGAGTATCGAAACACCTTATTATGAGGAAACGATGCATCAATATATACAGGGGCGGAGCCAGCCAGAAGGCTTGGGTGGGCTCCAGCCCGGTAGAGAAATATTAAAATAGTCCAGTAGTATATATATATATATATATATCATGATTCATGGGCCAAAAAAATATACAATAAATTAGAAGTTGGGCCTAGATATAAATCTTCAGCACATTCACAAAAGAGAGCCCAATCTCATAATATATTATTATTTAGTAGACAAGTAACACAACAAAGAAAAAAGAGCAGACAAATAACTTTGCCTTTTGAACTCCACTGCGGCAGACTCCAGTGCGTGCAAGCAAAAAACTTGAATTGGTGAATGGTGAGTTCTTTTCTTTCTTACAAAGATTTAGTTTTCTTTTTAATTAGATGGTGCTTTTTATATTTTAGTTTGTGTAGTGTATCAATTGTTAATTTATTTTTGATAGCAATTAGCAATATACTAAATATTGGTGATTTAGGGCTTCATTTTTATCAATCTCGTTTTGTAAGAAAGATCAAATAATAATGGGCAATGGCTATTAAC
Source organism: Linaria vulgaris (assembly GCA_948329865.1). Lineage (NCBI taxonomy): Eukaryota > Viridiplantae > Streptophyta > Magnoliopsida > Lamiales > Plantaginaceae > Linaria > Linaria vulgaris. Next base: position 50,861,678 of record OX415249.1, on the reverse strand, counting down.
ACAAATAATACCGCTAATTTTAGCGGCATTTTGTTTGAATAAAATAAAATGGCAGTGCAGGGGATAAAGAATGTGTGTGTAATGTGTGCCAATCTGTTTTAAATGAGAGTGGAGTTTTGGATGGAAAGTGAATGATGAGACAATGCCATATTTATAGAATTATAGTTGTGCGTATAGAATACAATAATTCTAAAAGTTTAATGCAAGTGAGAACGAGATAATTTTGTTCTAATCTATTGTCTTTTTTTTATGAACGAGATAATTTTGTTCTAATCTATTGTCTTTTTTTTATGTCCTTATAATAGATTATAAATCACAATGGAGAGTGGAAGAATCAAGAAGGGGAAAAGTAAGACATTAGATTCGTTCTTCAAACCAAAAGAAGCTACATCATCAAGTTCAAAGCAACCTCCTCCATCTAGTAGTGATCAAAGCATTTCTAAACGCCAACGAGTTGAAGGTAATGTTAACTCTCTTGAGAGAGATCCAGGATTACGTATCCCGATATGCGAGTACCCCGTTAATGAAAGAGATGAAATCAGACGTGCTTACATCGACTTGAAACCGTATCAACCAACTATGTCAAATTATCCAAGAACACAATTTTGAGATCAATATCGCCGCTTCCAACTTAGTTGGTTTGACAAATTTCCGTGGTTAGAGTACTCAATTACAAAAGATGCCGCATATTGTTTTCCTTGCTTTCTGTTTGAAAATAAGAATCCTCGTTATCCCGCATTTACTACCGAAGGATTTCAAAGTTGGAAGCGAGTAAATTGCAAGACGAAATGTCCATTTTTGGTGCATGTTGGAGGTTCTAATTCACCGCATAACAATAATGTGGAGGCTGTTGAAGATTTGGAGAATGTAACTCGCCACATCGATAAAGTAATGAGCACCCAGACCTTGGATGATGTTCAGAAGAATAGGTTGCGGATTACAACATCAATTGAAGTTTCACGATGGCTTGGTATGCAAGGATGTGCCTTTAGAGGGCACGATGAATCAAATGATTCGAAAAACAAAGGTAATTTCCTTGAGATGTTAGAACTATTTAGAAGGACGAATGATGGTCTCAAAGGTGTTATTTTAGAGGATGCTCCACAAAATGCAAAGTATACTTCACATATGATTCAAAAAGAACTTTTGCATATACTTGCTAACAAAGTTAGAAGGAAGATTCGTCAAGAGGTTGGGGATGCAAAATTTTGTATTTTGGTTGATGAAGCTAATGATGTAGCTAACAAAGAACAAATGGCCATAGTACTAAGATTTGTTGATAGGGAAGGTTTTGTACGAGAGAGGTTCTTTGATATTGTGCATGTTAGTAATACGGCGGCTGCAACGTTGAAGAAAGAAATATCGGATGCCCTTGCTCGATATAATTTACACATCTGCAACATGCGAGGTCAAGGATATGACGGTGCTAGTAACATGCGTAGTGCATGGAATGGATTGCAAGCACTTTTTCTGAGAGATTGTCCGTATGCATATTATGTCCATTGTTTCGCTAATCGACTACAATTAGCATTGGTCGGAGCTGCTGAAAAAGAGGTATTAGTTTGGTCGTTTTTCTCACAGTTGAATATTATTGTTAATATTTTTTCTGCATCTCCTAAACGTCAAGATGAGTTACATGAAGCTCAAGTTGTTGAAATTAAACACATGATAGCCACCGGTGAACGTGTTAGGGATAGAGGTGCAAATCAAATTGGTACATTACAACGGGCTGGAAAGACTCGTTGGAGTTCCCACTTTGAGTCCATTTGTAGTGTAGTAGATTTATTCAGCCCTTTAATGACGGTTCTTGGGAACATCATGACTGGGGATTCTCCGAATGATATAAAAGGTGGAGCCCGTGGTGCTTTGATTGGAATGAGAAGCTTTGATTTTGTATTCATCTTGCGTTTGATGCAAAAAAATTATGGGGGTTACTGATTTGCTTTGTCGAGCCTTACAAGAGAAATCTCTAGATATTTTGTCTGCAACGAATTTAGTGTCAACTACTAAATATTTACTTCAGGAATTAAGAGAAAAGGGTTATGATTACCTTTGTGAGGAAGTGGTTGTAGTTTGTTCAAAGTATGACATTACAGTATCTGACATGGCTTCTCAGTATAAGTGTTCCACGGGTCGGTCTTGCCAGCAAAAAGATCTCATTACAGTTGATCATCACTACCGCTTTGATATATTTAATGTTGTTATAGATTTTCAAGTGGAAGAGATCAACAGTAGATTTAATGATGAGTCCGTTGAGCTTTTAAAGTTAAGTGCTTCTTTGGAACCTCGAGATGGTTTTAAATCATTTGATATTGATAGCGTTTGTACTCTGGCTGAGGAATTTTATCCTAATGATTTTTGTGAACAAGAGATTCATCATCTGAGAAGCCAGCTGAATCATTATATGCGGGATGTTCTTCCGGATGAGAGGTTCCAGAAGATTTCAACAATTGCTGAATTGTGTCAAACATTATTCAAGACCAACAAGTCATCAATTTTCCATTTGATTGACAGGTTGCTTCGACTTGTTTTGACTCTTCCTGTCACTACCGCAATTACAGAACGAGCATTTTCTGCTATGAAAATTGTAAAGTCGGTGTTACGTAATAAGATGGAAGAAGAATTTTTGGCAGATAATATGGTGCTCTATATACATTGAAAGAGAGCTTTCTACAAGTTTGGATGTCGATTCAGTAATTGATGAATTTTATAGTTTGAAGGACCGTAAAGCTAAACTTCGATAGTATAAGGATATGTATTTTTTTTATCAATGTATTTGTTTTTATCATGTAAGAGACAATATATACTTCTCATTCTAGCTTGCAGGTTTAATATTTTTATTTTGGTTTATATATTTTTTTTAAAAGTTACTCAAGTTAACAGCAGCCCGGAGTAAAATAAAATCCTGGCTCCGCCCCTGAATATATATGCACTTGTTTACTAGACTTTCTGTGTAACCCAGATTCACTTTTAAGTGACAATTTTGAGGAAGATACATACGAGTTTCTATGGACATCTTATTATCTCACAAATTGCTACTGGTGTCAATAATGTAGCAATTGCAACAGAAGTTTTAGACAGAAGTCGCCGTATATATTATACTTGATAATTCCGTCTCGATAAAATGAGCGCCAAGTTATTTTTCGGCAATAAACGAATGCTTAGGGCACGTCAAGAATATCAAATTTCTCAATACAAGTTTTATCGTGAAATTTGTTAGTAAGCGTAACTATTGTGTTCAATTTCAGGAGTGAAGTCGACTGCATTATTAGTACGTGCTTTAAAATGTCTTTTAACTTTTCTTTTTAAAAATATTCTGGTCAAGCTTTCAACAACTAACAAACATATGAATAATCATATGATAATGATGATAATATTGACCAGTCAAGAACGCTTCGTGGAGCACATGCACAGGACCGTTGATTAGATTTCACTAGAATGACTTCAGAATTCAGTCATGCAATTGTGGAATTATGATTGATGTTCAAAAAAAAAAATTGTGGAATTATGACATGGATGTTATGTCTATCATAAAAGCAAATTATTACCTTATCGATTGCTTTACCTTTTAATCAATGGAATTGCTTTTTATAAATAAAAATCTTGATTGGTCTGCATCAGATAAAATCAAAATCACGTCAACATAATTGTTTTCTCTTGACCTCAATCTACGTTGAACGGATCGGCAAACAGAAAAAATATCAAAATTTAATTCAAGCATAAGGGATTATGCTGTATTGGTTAAGAGTACTTAAACGTCAAACATTTCTTGAAATATATCTTTGAGATACGCAGAAACTCGGTGTCCTATTTTATTTTACTCCAGTTAGTATCTCTTGATCAGGTGGGGTATGAGTATGACCTCCCTTTTTGCTAAAATTTGTGTTACTTCATTCCCGGGATTTATTTACGTTTTGATAGATTACTAGTTTTCAGTACCTCACAAAAAGTTTCTTAGGTTAATTCAAACTAAAGTGATTTACATGTAGATAATCTAGAATTTAGAATTCTTTGAGGTTTTTGTATGTAGAGTCACATGAAGGGAAGAGCTCCAATCCATGTGGGTCAGAACTGCTTCCCAGAGTCCGAGTGGAGATGCCTCAACCATACGGGTCACGGGGGACATAGTTTCCTAAAAATAGTAACACTTGCGAAATGTTATTTCTTTTTTTGGATGGGGAGATAAGAACACGTTTTTCTTGCTCACTTGCGCAAATCGTAGTTGATTAACATGGAAATTATTATCGCTAATTCGTTAATAAAAGTGAACATTAAATACCTAAAATCATTTTCTCTTCGGCTAGTCAAGACAAAAGAAATTCTGCATGTTTACTTCAACCCAATACTAATAAATATCTTCTTTATGTATGAGACTGATTTTACTTTATTGTAAATTTATAAACGGTTAAGATTTTGCATTTGGGGTGTTGTATAGTTTTTCACTTATTTGCAGCTATCTTGCTCAATTTCTTATTACTTTAAAGTTTCTCATCTGCAAAAACCAAAATCTTCATAAGACCACTTATACACGAATCACATTTTATTAGGAGACAGCTTTATTAATCATTTTGTATTTAATAAAGTTTATACATATTTTTTCTCAAAAAATAATCTAGATTACGGCCTGGTACCCAACTGAGGGGTGTTAGAAATCACACAGAGCTTTTAATTTAGATTTTTTGATGAAAGACCAATATATAACTGAGAAGAGGGAGATATTATTTTATACATATATTGCACGACAAAATGATGCAACAAATAACTTAGATTTCATTCTCCTATTAATTTGTAGCGCACAAACTTTTCGCTAACACACATCACCTGCAAATTAAAATTTGATATCGATATTTCCCGTATTGGGCCAACTATGGGCTAGGCTCATGTTTTTTCCTATGTTGGGGATCATACCCGACATATATATCGAATGTGACCTTCAATAAAGTACAACTCACATGTCTATCACGTGAGTGGTTCCCGCATCCCGAGGCTTATAAATACCCGCATTTCGATGATCAAGGTAAATTTTAATTTTTCGCAATTACTATACATTTATATCGAACATACTCGATATAGTGCTCGACATAATACCGGATATATATCTTCGATATATACCACCGACTTACTACCCCATGTCACCTTCGACGTCAGCAGGATATCACTCTCGACATAGAACATTCCCGATGTCACCCCCGACATAACCTTCGACGTCATCTCCGATATACTTTCGACATTCGCCTTGCATCTAACGTCAGTTCGAGGTGTTCCAGACCAAGTCTACACGACACTAGCATAGTTCAAGTAGGTCTAGTTTAGTGATAGACTCGTTGTACCACACTTGTAACCGACCTTATTAAATATATACGATTTATTGTTAAACTAAAATTAATATTCAAATTAACTAAATTATCTCATTGTGCAACTGCTGCATCTAATAATATCTCCAAGGAAGGGATCACGTTTGGAAACACCCAACATAACAAAATCTTTCAAGGAAGTTGACAATTCTACTTTCTACTATGTTTTTTTTGAACATTTATTGTCCCTTTATAGGTGATTTTTTTGCTAATAAAAAGTTTCCATTACAGGCTTCATGAAGTATAACGCGAGACGAGCCGACAGCTTTATCTATTGTGTAATTTTTGTGAGTCAGAGCAGTAAGTGCGTCGTGATAGCGCTCACAACGTCGTCAACAAGTAGATAACGCTGACTTGACGGCAACGATGGACTTCTGAATCTTAGTGAGAGTTATCGAGATGTAGTTGTCCATTATACGACGTTGATAACACATTTTTGAGGTGCAAGTTGCAATTGTGTACTTAAACAATGCACTACTTTAGTGCCCTAACGACGACTCATTACCTATATATGAATCACAAATTGCTTGTTGCTTGAAAATCTAGCAACATTGAGTTTTCAATAGTGTGTGTCATCACCAAATGTAGCTGCATAAGTTTTTTATGCTTGAACTTACTTCCTTTACTTGAAACTAAATCCATCAAACAACAAAAACAAAACCAAAAACAAAACCAAAAACAAAAAGACTATAGACTTTTAAAGACGTGCATTACCCTAAGCATAAAAGAATTATAAATGTGTATATCTTTTTTAGTTATCGCCCTTAATCCAATATGTAGAGGATGGAGGCAATAAGTTGGGAAATGGTAGTGGAGCGCGCCGTGTGAAACGAATGAGATTTGATGTTCTGAAGCAACATATTGTATGTCATCTAGCGATGGTGTATATAAATGTTGAGCGAGTTGATCTATCCATCTATCCGGTTAAATCTCCAAGCTAAGTCACTAACTTATCTAGACATTAAAACTTAATCTATTTGAGTATGATGCTTATAGTAAGCAAATTTGTTCTCAATATTTATGTAATACACAAAAGATTTAGAGTATAAATTACTAACTAATGTGTGGCCAACGTGTAGTTTATATTATGTATACAGAGGATATGTTGCACCTGTATTTGCAAGTGCACTATGAACTAATAATAAAGTGGTTCCAAAATAAAGAGTGTCTGATTACTATCTCTTATATGCAAGACGTGATTACTGATGATGATTGTAGTTAACTACTAAACTAATGTTAGCTACTAAATTGTATGCAAGGCTAATCTAACGAACTAAATTGAAGATGATTGCCTGATTGATTTGATTTTAAAGTAGTCAACCGAAAAACGTGTTAGAGGCCGGTTTCACCACATATTCACTTAGTAGTTCATAGACAAATCATCAATACTCATTTAACTTATTGAGTCTTGTTGAGTTCTTACGCGCTTAATGGATCCTTGACCTATAGCCAGAGTCATCCGCACTATACTAGGTCTCTAATTAACTAGAGCTTTTGCTCGTGCAGTTTGATCCTCACTCGTTTTAGAAGAGAGATTAAGCCTGCAACTAAATGCTTCACTAACTGTTAATTAGGCGTACTTCCAAAGATGTGTAATCATGTGATCTAAGTATTGTCGCATTAGCTAGTTATACAATCAATTTTAACATGCATTGTCCAGCATCAGTACCGAAATTGTGGATCGGTTGATACGTGATCGTTGTTAACTTCTCAATGTTACTTTAACAACGTCTAGAATAATAGTGCAACAAAAAATAAACAAACGCAAAATTTAATAAGTGAATATATTAATATTAACTTCTGAGCCGTAGGCAAAATACCACAAGAGTTTATCAAAATATGTTTCTCACAACTCTCAAGCTCCTCACTCTCGAATTGTTCAAACTCAACAAAGCAGACAATAATTATTCTCTCAATTCTAAACCTAGAACTAATTGAACAACTCAAAAACTTTGCAAAAACGAGACAATAGTTCAACAACTCGTGAATTAATCTCTAGGATTTATTAGCTCTTATCTCGTCTTTTTCTCGATGTACTTCACACCTATATATAGGTTATTGACTTGGATTTCAAGGTGTGTTGTACATGGATGTAATTCCTCTAGTTTCCTTCTCGAGCTACTCTTCCTTGTTCTCGTCGTCCTTCTTGAATAACAGTTCTTTTGTTGGTAAACTAACTTAGGAAAGACTCCTTCTTCAAATCAGAACTCAACTTGGATGTATCCTAGTTGCACTCGAACACCTCTTTCCTTATATGTTGAGCGGTTAGTTTTAATTAAGGAAACTCCTCTTTATGGAAACTTTGAGTGATCAACCTATGAAAAGTTTGTTTCCTGGATAATAACCAAAGACAATCACAACTCTAGAACTAGATTAGTTAAGTGAATAAGGCAAAACAATAATTAAGATATTCAAAACAAGATCGTAAAACAGATTCTGCCAGCCAATGTTACTCTAACATTGGCCTTCTAACATTGTCAGAATACTTGCACTTTCAATCACCCCCTTTTTGCCTTACTTCACAAAACCCTAGAATTAGTCTCCTTAGGTCAAATATTCAGAACAAACTTAATCAACCTTGTGGTAAATCTTAAAACAAGTAACTCCCCCTTAATATCAGGAGAGTCCAACACAATGTTATTCTAACATTAAGTTTTCCAATGTTGTCATAACATCCGCCTGTCTCAATGTTAACTTAACATTGACTCCAGTCGAATGTTCTAATATTAAATTTTCCAATGTTACCCTAACATCACATATCAGCTAGCACCTGCAGACAAAGTTAGTACTTGGTAGAAGTTCACGATTTAATAAGTAAAATCACAAAGTACCAATAAGTAGAATACTTAATTGCAGGCCATAACTGTAACAAGGAACACACTCCTTGATCAAAATAAAGAAAGATAAGAAAATAAAAACAGTTCAAGCAAAAACAGAAATAGTTCAAAAAAATCTAAGAAACCGAAAATTTAACACTCAGAAATTAAAATTTGATCTACTCTCCCCTTTTTTGTTAGGAAGGTAGATCTCTTAGATTCTTTTTGAGGCTGTCAATCTCCTCAAGCCTAACTTACTTGTCGACAATCTCCCTTTGGGTGTCTTTGTACTCTCCGTCCAACCAAATGAGGGTCTCCCCCACAAAAGCATCAACAATTACTGAACAACTGTCCTCACTAGCTATAGGAACTGAAGAAGCAGCAAACTTGTGAGTCGTCTTCCTCTTCTTCTTTCTGCTTGGTTCAACTGCATCCTCAGGGTTCCAAGGAAGATCTTGGATCCCCACCTGTGTGAAGTAGCTCCTGGTGATAGGCATTTTGACCTTGTACTTGATCCACCCCTCTGTCTTCAAGGTCTTAAACCCTTGTTTCACCAGTATGCTTGATATCAGAGAGGGATATGGAATGATTCCCTATGTTTTTGTTGTGACCTCCTTCATAGACCTCATCACCTTTTCCCCTATGTTAACATTTAGACCATTATTCAACTTAACACCAGCTTTGCAGACTCCTTAGTCATCATTGTTGTGTTGGAAGATGAAAGCCAATTGTAGGTAGAAATTTTGTGCAGTACAACACTCAAAGAAGTCAGCCTTTTTATGGGAAAGTTGTCATTCCATTTCTTGGTCAGTCCACCAGTGAGATCTGTGATGATCTCATCTATGCTTGGATCCTCTGATTCTTCTGGATCAGGAAGTCCCCATGCTTCATTGATAGTAGAGGGGCTAATATCGAAGACACCTTTCCTAACCCAAGCCTTTCCATACTTGGGAGAATTCTGGTGGCACACCTACTGAGAGAGGTTCATATAGAACTCTCTAATGACATCTGGGACATAGGATGAATGATTCATTACTAACCCTAGCACACCTCCTGCTTCCAGCAGTTCATAAATTCCGTTTTCTTTAAAACCTTCCTCCTCTATTTCCATTTCCTTGTGGATTACCCTTGCTTGATAACCCTCCCATTGCTCCTCTGCTTCCACAGACACATAGAAGTCAGAATATGGCTTCTTGGGATACTCACCCTCCAGGACATTACAATACTCCTCACTGTCTGATGTTGGAGTAACATCAGCAAGGTCTTCTACCACAAGTTCTTCTTCATCCTCAGTATCCTCCTCCTCTTCCTCCTTTTCCTCTTCTTCTTGTTCCTCTTCTTCCTATTCATCTTCTTCTTCTTCAGCTTCTTCTGACTCAGACTCAGAAGCAACAACTACTTGTTTAGCCTTTCTCTTTCTAACAGAAGTAGCTAGAGTAGTAAGAGTAAGGCTCTCTTCTTCTTCCTTATCACTCTCATTATCTTCATCAACATTATCAGTAGGAATACTCTCATTAGTATCCAACCCAGCAACAGTCTCATCAGCCTGACTGTTCTCAGCATCAGAGGTATTCTCCTCAAGAATCACACCCTCCTCAACAACAACCTCATCATTCTCCTCATGAACATCTTCATACTTACCCACAAAAACCTCACAGGCCTCATTCTCCCCCTCAATATCAACTTCAGCAGATAAAGTTTGAGTAGGGTTAGCCATCATTACCTCATTTTCGATGTTGGTGGGAGTGGAGGTGCTATCAGCAGCTTTTGATGTTGAACCAACATTCCCCTTGGCTGATTTCTTTCCTTTGTGTCGTTGATAGGTAGTTTTCCTTTTCTCTGCAGCGATGACGACGGATTCAGTAGATGCATGCCTGGTATTGTACCTCCGTGGTTGCTCAATCTGCTCAGCAACATCTGCAAGGGCATCAATTGAAGACTTGCGGGCCATTATTAGAGTAATTTTGGAGAGAAAAAAGAGAGTTTGAGTTCATAAATTTTGATTGCAAAATTCTGAGTTAGAAACCGTGAGAGTGGTAGTAGTGGTATTGTAACATGTTACCAAAATAATTGGACCACTTACACACGTTCCCGCTCACAGTAGTTACCCACGTGTCAATGTTAGATTAACACGTGACTAGATCAGTTTTCTTAATGGAAAACTTATAAGTCACAGCGTTGCAATGTTGGACTAACATTGGTAAGTTAACAACAGGGAAGCAAGTTGGAGGTGCAGGGCTTTCATCCAAAAGGCTTCATGTGAGAGCGTGAGATATTACTAAATACAAATCTGAAACTTCATCAAAGCACATGAGTACACAACACGCAGTTTAAGATCGTCGGTATGAATAAGTAACACTTCTAACAGAAGAAACACACATATAGTAGACATGAATATCCAGGAAAAATTCATTCCCATAGCATAAAAGATCACAATCCAATGTGTTTACCTGCAGTATATTCACCCAAAGTGTGTGCCTCAATACATGAATTAGGATTACTACTCCCCCTAAGCCCAAACCGACACAACAATAAGATGCAGAATATGAATGAATGCAACAATGTTAGATCAACATTGGGAGATGGTAACTAAGTACTAACATCTGTACTGACTGAGATCATGACATATCAATTTTGAATTTTATACTATTATCATAAACTCTTTTTGAACCAAAGCTGAGAAATGCTAAAAAGTATAGTATCATCACTGAATGAGGGCAGCACAAGACTCCACACACCCCAGTGACTCCATCATCAACTACAGATTAGGCAAGTACAGAAGAATTGAATGAAGACGATACATTTATCATATACTTCATCACCGCAACTCCTTATGCATACTTGTTGACCAACCTGATTACAAGAGAAACACCAAGTGATCAGTGCTACTGAATGTGAGGCAGTCGAAACTCCAAACATCCCAGAAGAAAGGATCACCATCATGCATTTCCTTGACCAAAAATAATAGAAACATGAAAATAAGCACAACTGAATCACACTGAAGCTTTCAACATCATGTACCCAACTTCTCTTCATGTCTAATTTAACCTAAACATGGATAGAACACAACTTAATAACACCAAAGTAGTAAACTCTGTGCATCCTAGCTTATTCTAATGTTAGGTTAACATTCTCAGACCAACAATAGAGTTTTTACTTTACAAAACTTTTCATATGAACATGTTCACCTGTCAATTCACTCATTTGCACAGGTTAACCATACAACCCAAAAGGTGACAAACAAAGATGTAATATACAAGAAAGAAAGAATGCAAACACGGAAATAAAAGAATTATAGACACACCATAATCAATAACCAGTTCTAGACAGTGGTGTTATGTCAACATTGGTGATCTGAAATCCTTACACAGTGCACATGCCAAGAGAATTCCTCAAACTGAAGAACCTCTCAGAATCTAATGGCTTAATGAACATATCAGCAAGCTGATTGTTTATCTCAATGTGCTCAATGTCTATTAACTTGTCCTCAACCAAGTTTCTCAGATAATGATGCCTTATGTTTATGTGCTTAGTTCTAGAATGTTGCACTTGATTTTTAGAGATACTGATAGCACTAAGAATATCACATAACAGCAAGGTGTCACTATCCAATCCATAATCCATCAACATGTGTTTGAGCCACACAAGCTGGGTGACACAACTACCTTCTGCTATGTACTTAGATTCAGTTGTGGATAAAGACACACAATTTTGCTTTCTGCTATACCATGAGACCAAGTTGTTCTCCAGAATAAAACATCCTCCACTTGTGGACTTCCTACCATCAGCATCACCTACCCAGTCTGAATTACTGAAACCCACAAGGTTAGTGTTAGCGTCAAACGAATACAGATGCCAAGGGACACAGTTCCAGATATTTATCTAAGGATCCTCTTCACAGAAATCAAGTGGGACTACTTTGGACATGCCTGGTACCTTGCACATACACAAACAGAGAACATTATGTCAAGCCTAGACGCAGATAAGTAAATAAATCTTCCTATCATTGATCTATACAATGTTGGATCAACATTGGTCCCAGTCCCATCTCTGGTGATCTTGACTGAGGCAGACATGGGAGTCTTACAAGGCCTTGAATCTACAAGTTCAAACATATTCACCAAATTCTTTGCATACTTATCCTCTTTCAAGAATAAGCCTGTACTTGTTTGCTTTATTTGGAGACCAAGAAAGAAATTTAATTCTCCTATCATACTCATCTCAAATGTCCGTGTCATAGATTCAACAAACTTTTCCAAAATAGAATTGTTAGTTGAACCAAACACTATGTCATCGACATAAATTTGAGATATACATATATCAGAATTTTTCTTTAAGACAAACAGTGTTCTGTCTCTATCACCGCTAACAAAACTAAGACTTAAAAGAAATTGAGTAAGTCTTTCATACCAAGCTGTAGGAGCCTGTGTAAGACCATACAGAGCTATCTTCAACTTGTACACATGATTGGGGAACTTAGGATCAGTGAATTTCTTAGGTTGGTCTACATATACTTCCTTATCAATCAGCCCATTTAAGAAGCACCTTTCACATCCATCTGATATAGTTTTATCTTAAGACAACAAGCAAGGGCTAGAAGTAACCTAATAGATTGTATCCTAGCTACTGGAGCAAAAGTCTCATAAAAATCTATACCTTCAACCTAATTATACCTCTGAGCAACAAGCCTCGCTTTGTTCCAAACATTTTCTCCTTCCTCATTACTTTTATTTTCAAAATCCATTTAGTCCCTACTAAATTTACATCAGGTGGTCTAGGTACCAAGATCCAGACATTATTTTTAGTAAACTGTAATAGTTCATCCTGCATGGCATTAATACAAAAGTTATCTAGAAGAGCTTCAGATACATTATTAGGTTCTATGGCAAAGATAAAACATGAGACATTATCAACAGTGCATGTGAAGTTCATACAAACATACAGTTTAACCATATCTCTATAATTCTGTCTCTCTTTGTTGCGTGTCCTTACCCGTTCAGTGATCTAACCTATTACCTGAGATGTTGGATGGTCTTTCTGAATCCTAGCAGGGGGATCTCTTCTGGATTCTTCGTTTTCTGAGTTAAACTATTCTGTTATTAGTCTAACATCCGTTTCAGTCTCCTTCTGAGTGGTCCCAGCTTCAAGTTCCAGTGTTGGAATAACATTCTCAATTTCCAATGTTGGTCCAACATTAGAACCTGAAATGTCACCAGTACCTGTTTCAAAAGTGAAATCATAAAACACACCATTCACAGATTATTGAACAGTCTTTAATCTAGGATTATAGACTCTAAAATCAGCATTGTTAGCAAAGTAGCCTACAAAGATGGATTTCTCACTTTTTGGATCAAATTTACTCAGATAATCCCTGCCATTTAGCAGATAACAGTCACATTCATACTCATGAAAATATGCAATATTTGACTTTACACCCTTCAAGGTTTCATAAGGATCCATATTCGTTTCAGGTCTGAGATACACTCTGTTACTAATGTTACAAGCAGCATTTAAAGCTACTGCCCAAAGTCTGTTAGATAAATCTTTAGCATTCAACATAAACCTGGACATCTCTTGAAGAGTTCTATTTTTTATTTCAGTAATACCATTCTGTTGAGGTGTCTTATTGGCTAAATATTCATGAAAGATGCCTTTAGCAGTACAATAGTTATCAAAAATAGCATTCTCAAATTCCTTTCCATGATCAGACCTAATCTTAGACACAGAAGAATTATACAACGTTTTAATGCTAGCACAAAGTATTTTGAACTAATCAAAAGCTTCAGATTTTTCTCTAAGAAACTTTACCCATGCTTATCTAGAGAAATCATCTACAATAACAAATCATATTTCTTACCACTCAAACTACTTACCTCAGTAGGACCCATTAAATCCATATGCAACAATTCAAAACACCTATTAGTTCTAGGAGTAGCACTCTGTACCTGTAGGGGTGTATGGACAGCTCTGGTGTGCTTACCTTTGAGGCAATCACCATACACAAGCTTACCTGGAATGGTTAGCTTAGCCAAACCTCTTACATCATCAACTTTCTGTAATTTCTCCAAGTTTCTATAGTGCACATGTCCTAGTTTCCTATGCCGTACAAAAGCTTCATCTATCTTGGCCTGGAAACATTCAGCTTCTTCCTGAGCCATATAGCATTTGTCTTCAGATTTGGTACCTGTCATAACAAGAACATTGTCACTATCATAAACATCACAAGATACTTTGTCAAAAGTAACTAGCAGATCATCATCACATAGCTGAGTAATGCTAATTAAATTTGCTTTTAACCCATCAACCAATAGAACATCCTTGAGAGGTGGAAATCTTTCAACAGTAAGTGTCCTTTTTACAATAATTTTCCCTTTGGTGCCTACTCCATTAGGGGAATCATCTGTTTAAGATTCTCTTTGTTGCCTGTTATGTGTCTTGAGCATCGACTGTCAAAGTACCACTTTACTGAAAGGTTAGAGTAAACAACAGAGAAAACCACATTGCACATAATCTTGATATTAGGGGATTTCACCTTTCCAACCAAAGTTCTACCGTTCTATCTAGAACCTAATGTTGGACTAACAACATGAACAACTATTGGTTTACATTAGCCAAAGAAGTTGTTTTCTTACCACTCTCTTTCAAATATTTTTTACATAATGGCCTAATGTGACCTGGTTGAAAACATTATTGACAAATAAATATATGTTTACTTTTTGCTGTGTTCACATGACCAGAACTCAATTTTGAAGATTCTTTGACAAATCTAGTTTTAAGGCAGGAAGAATTCACATCATAAGAGGAAGATTTCTCAACAAAATCTTTTTCAACAAAACCTAGATCATTTGTACCTGCATTACCCAAATTCAGTACCTCGTCAAGTTTGCAAGTTCCTGAATACCATTTTGCAATAATCTCACTGTCATTTTTGGGTTTTTCTTTTACCTTCTTCAGCTCAGCTTCTGCTCTGTCAAGATCTCTTTCATAGAGTTTCATCATGTTCTTCAAACATTCAATATCAAATTTCAGTGCTTTGTTACTTTTGATGAGCATTATGTTCTCTTTTTCAAGTTTGGCGAATGTAGAATGAAGATCATCGATGATTTCCTCATGAGGTTGTTCTTCACCCAAGCAATATTCCTCCTCAACATCAACTGAACCATGAAAAAAATCAAAGTTAGTATCATCAGAATCAGAGTAAATATCAGAACTAACCTTTAAGTCATTGTTGTCCCAATTTCCAAAGAAGATCTCTTGTGTTGTAGTTGGTTCCTCAATGTTAAAGTAACATTGTGGTCCATTGCAGTTCCTGGACACTTCTCTTGACCAGTTAATCTGAGTGTAGAGCACAACAGTGTTGATTTCTTCTGAATGTTCATCAGCACTTGATCCAGAGTTGAAATCAACTTCATCGAAATCATCTAATGAAACCTAATGAGAGTTCCCTCTTGCTCAAAGGGTGTTAGCACATTCATGTTTAAAATGACTAAACCCTTTACATTCATATCACTAAATATCTTCCAATTTTTCAGCATCTTGAGGAGTGCTCTTTGATGCCATGTACTTTATGAATTTAGGTGGTAGCTTCTTATAACCAGGACTAGCATTACCAGATTGTTTTTTTTTTTTTGCCTTTATCTTTGTAACCTAATTTGCTAAACTTATTGGTGATGTTTCCATAGTTAGAGGAGATCAATTCATACTCATCATCATCACTTCCTACATTATCTGAACCAGTTCCAAGTAAGGCTAAAGCAGGTTGCTTACTCGACTGACCTAGAAATTCTAGCTCAAATTCTTTCAAAGTGTTCATTAAGGTTTGAAAATCCATATTTGCAAGATCTCTAGACTCATTCATAACAATTCTTTTGACAGTGAATTTAGTAGACATGGATCTGAAGGCTTTGTACACCATGGGTTTGTTAGAAATAACAAATCCTAGGTTTTGGCATTGGTTAGCAACATCAAGAAGCTTCTCAAAATAGCTATCAATGCTTTCATCTTCACCCATCACTATTTTTTCAAAATCTTGAAGCAACTTCCTATGTTTAGAGTCCCACACAGCCACATCTCCCTCACAATGTAGTTCAAGAATATCCCATGTAGATTTAGCTATCGTGCAATTTTAAATAAGTTTAAACATGTGATTACCTACCCAGCTAAAAATAGCATTGAGAGCGTTTTCATTGAAGTTGTAGAGAGCAATCTCATTGGTTGTCCATTGTCCTTGGTTTAGGTACCAGATCAGCATCTCCATCTATTGGCAAATAAAGAATGGTGTAGCCTTCCAGAACTGATTACCATGCTCTCAGGTCAATGGATTTGATGTGGACCCTGAGTCTGATCTTCCAATATGCATAATTGTTTAGTCCTTCCAACACTCGCAATGTGCTGGTATTGGGGTTGGAGTTGTCCATCTTGTCGTATCAACGCTAAACACCGGTGAAGTTGGTGTTTGGCTCTTGATACCAATTGAAATTGTGGATCGGTTAATACGCGGTCGTTGTTAACTTCTCAATGTTACTTTAACAACGTCTAGAATAGTAACGCAGTAGAAAATAAACAAACA
Source organism: Linaria vulgaris (assembly GCA_948329865.1). Classification (NCBI taxonomy): domain Eukaryota; kingdom Viridiplantae; phylum Streptophyta; class Magnoliopsida; order Lamiales; family Plantaginaceae; genus Linaria; species Linaria vulgaris. The sequence continues at coordinate 50,844,939 of OX415249.1, read as the reverse complement.
AAAAATTTAAGAAGTGAATATATTAATATTAACTTCCGAGCCGTAGGCAAAATACAACAAGGGTTTATCAAAATATGTTTCTCACAACTCTCAAGCTCCTCATTCTTGAATTGCTCGAACTCAACAAAACAGACAAGCATTATTCTCTCAATTCTAAACCTAGAACTAATTGAACAACGCAAAAACTTTGCAAAAGCAAGACAATACTTCAACAACTCGTGAATTAATCTCTAGGATTTATTAGCTCTTATCTCGTCTTTGTCTTGATGTACTTCACACCTATATATAGGTTATTGACTTGGATTTCAAGGTGTGTTGTACATAGATGTAATTCCTCTAGTTTCCTTGTCGAGCTCCTCTTCCTTGTTCTCATCGTCCTTCTTGAATAACAATTCCTTTGTTAGTAAACTAACTTACGAAAGACTCCTTCTTCAAATCAGAACTCAACTTGGATGTTTCCTAGTTGCACTCGAACACCTATTTCCTTATATGTTGAGCGGTTAGCTTTAGATAAGGAAACTCCTCTTTATGGAAACTCTGAGTGATCAACGTATTGACAAGTTTGTTTCCTGAATAATAACCAAAGACAATCACAACTGGAGAACTAGATTAGTTAAGTGAATAAGGAAAAATTATAATCGAGATATTCATAACAAGATTGTAAAACAGATTCTGCGAGCCAATGTTACTCTAACATTGGCCTTCTAACATTGCCAGAATACTTGCACTTTCAAGTACCATTGATTCTCAAAACCAGTATTTGTAATGATGAGCGTTTAATAAACGTTATTTAAGTACCTGTTTTCTTGCACTTTTGATGAATCGTTGTTGCCTTTTTATTGATTTAAGGTATGATTTGTCATTTTGTAGTTTGAGTCGAGTTAGACAAGACGGCGAAAAAATAACACAAAATGGATTTTATTTGTAGGGATTGTATTGGAAGTGCCACGATGCAAAAACTCAGCACTACGATACTACCAAAATAGAGAATGCAAATCGTAGCATCACACACAAAGAAAAGCCCAGCAATTGACCCAAGGTGAGAGGAGGCCGCGCGACACGCATCATGGTCGTGCGACCCATGCAACTCAAGTCGTAAGTAGAGTGACCCGTGCCACTGAAGTAGTGTGACTCTCACGACATAGGCCAAAAGCAGCGGGACCTGCACAACTTGAGCAGCGCAACCCATGCGCGACCTTGCAACGCGTAATAGCACACGATAAGGAAAAAAAGAGGCGGCTAAAACTAAACCCTAGGGCAACACGTTATGAACTTGAGGAAAGAGTACTACTATGGGTTATGTATTTACATTGGGTAGTACAACCATCTCTTGGGGATCCAAGTTGCAGAAGATTTTGATGTTATGTACTACAAAACTTGAGTACTTAGAGACAATAAATGACAACAAAGAGGTGGTAAGTATTTTGAGGGAATTGGGAAAAGGGTAGACGAATAGCATTCTCTATAGCGATGGTCAAAGCGCTATTCTTAGCAAAGAAATCGGCGTTTCATTTAAGAAAGCAGCACTTTGAGTTGAAGTTTCCCTACATATGGTATCTCTTGGAGAAGAAGATCTATCAGCTTGTAAAGATTCAAGGAACTAAAAAACCTGCCGATATATAAACTAATGTTGTGACCTTAGAGAAGTTAAGGCTTTGCATGGCTTCGACTGGCCTTGGAATTATAAGAAGTTCGAGGATTTTGTTACTAGAGGTGGTGAATTACAATGAGGAAAGATGATGATGTACCCGTTGAGGAGTGCGATAGAGGGTTCACTCTCCAAGTGGAACATTATTAGGTTTATGGAGCCTGAACAATCAAGACGGAGAGGTGAACCGTGGAGACAACATTTTTGCAGCAACTCAGACGAACAACGCAGTGCACGTTACGTTGCTATAGAAGCATCGGCTGTGCTACTTTGAAAAGGAGAAGTGCACGTCGCGCAGCCTTGTCACGGCACAAAATCGTCTCGTAGCCTTAATTCTCTTCAACAGATTTATAAGGCGCTTTGAGCACTTTGTTCAAGGCCCCAGAAATTTGGAAGAAAAATACCAATTTATACTTTAGTCCTAAAACTTTTAAAAATATCATTTTGTTCCCAAAAGTTTAAAAAATATGCATTTCAGTCATGAACTAAGATTTTGTTAATTTTTCTTATTTTCATATGCTTCATTCACTCTTAAGATACATGTTTTAAATGTGCATATTGTCCATGGTGTTTTTAATTACTTTGAGAATTTTGCATAAGTAAAGATTTATATAAATACCTATTTATGTATATTTGATTTTAATTATAAACAATAAGAAAAATGTCACAACATTATTCAACGAAATAGAGTCGGCCACATCACTCATTTGATACTTGAAATCAGATTTCGGTGACTAATATTAAAAAATTAAGGGATAAAAGCATCAAACCCCCTAACCTATTGGGTGTTTTGCACTTTGGTCCTTAAACTATGTTTATCAGCGCTTTGGTCCCTAGCCTTTAGGCTGTCTGTGCGATTTGCCCCAATTTTGCATTTCCGGCAATTTTTGACCATTTTTGGTCGGAATATTTCCCTCTACCCGACTCATATGTGTTGTACTAGATGTATAATAGTAGTTGGTAAAAAAAAAGACAAAAAAACACCTCAAATGTGAGGAATATTTTGGCCACAAAAAACTGGAACTGCACCATAGGACCAAATTGCACAAACACCCTAAATGTTAGGGACCAAAGCGCTGATAAACATAGTTTAAGGACCAAAGTGCAAAACACCCCATAGGTTAGGGGGTTTGATGCTTTTATCCCAAAAATTAAAGTAGGACCTTAGCCTAAATTGTTTTAACATGTATAAATAAGTAAATATTTATATATTTATCGATAGGGATCAAGCCTACTGCACTATGCACGTTTTTGTGCTTTGCCCCTTGACCTAATTTGATAAGCGTGTTTGCCTTAAACTATGCTCATCTATGCGATTTGAACTAACAATGTATTTTCACATTTTTTGGCCGAAATATTCTCCTTTCGAGGTGTTTTTTCGCCTACTTTTTGTCATCAACTACCAAAATACATCTAGTACAACACATATGAGTCGGGTAGGGGAAAATATCCCGGCAAAAACTAGCTGAAAATACACCGGTGGTGCAAATCGCACATATGAGCATAGTTTAGGTGGCAAAACACTTATTAAATTAGTTTAAGGGGCAAAGCGCAAAAACGTGGATAATTTGAGGGGACTTGATGATTCTATCCTTTATCTATTTGTTATTTGTTTTAATTAGAAATATCATATTATGAGCAAAGGAACAAGAATCAGCCACATCTCCCATTTAGACGATTATAATCTGAATTAGGTGGCTAAGGATAAGAGAAATTAGGGTGGGACCTTAATCAAAATTGTTTTAATATGATTTTTTGGCTATAAATAGTAAACTTTCTTCCAACAATTTTCACGCCTAAACCATTTCGATTTCACAATATCTATTCATACGAATCTCTTAATGTTTGAGTGTACTTTCAGAATTCACACCAAGATTTTATTTCATCTTATTCTATCTGAAAATACCCTAAAAACTTTAGTACCCAAAAACTGTTCATTCGGCCCTGCACCTTAGAAAAATCATAATTAATTGTAGAAAAATCATGTTTGCTTACCGTATTTGGTCAAATACTCTCCATGATGTTCTCTAATTTTCATATGGACACATGTTTCTCAAATAATGTTATTTAGAACGCCATAATGCATAAACCATAGACTGTTGTCCAGAAATCCGAAAGCAGGTTCTATGATTCTTACAATTATTTAGCATAGAAAATCTTTGTATTTTCCTCTGATTTTTGATACACGACTCTCATGATGCTAGGGCCAGAAAACAAAAAAGTATTTGGAAACAAAGTCTATCTGGATATCCGATTGAAGGTAAACCTATGACTGCGATAATTTTTAACTTATTTGCATAACTTTGTGTTTTTAGTTTATGATTTAAAACAATCCTTATGATTGCATGATTGATCACTCGCACATGACTCTTAAATGATATAAAAATAGTTAAAATCACTTTATTCTAATTTTGAATGAATTAATATTTTTTACATTTTTTAATAGCATATAAATAGGATATTTATTATGTTTAACACACCATCAGATAAGTTTTATAAGATTACCATAGCTAGTTTCATGGTCAAATCATCTCACATGATTATGAATCATAACATAAACATCCCTTGAACATTATTTGATTAGGTTTACATAGTTATATTTTTATAATAAAAACCATGTTATAAAATATAAAGTAATAATGTTGAAACAACATATTAATTAACTAAGTTACATATTTCAAGGCATTACTTGATAGAATATTTATTTGATGTTGTGATTATAGAAAAATTTGGATTGATTATAGGCTTAAAGAAGATCTTTTATAAAGCAAGTTACGTAATATATTTTGAAGATTTATTGTGCATCATATTGGATATTTAACATATTTTACTTAATATTATTACTTAACAATTGATATGAATTTTTAACATTAGAAGAAAATATATCTGCAATTCATAATGTCAATATATTTATTTGCTTAAGGTAAATCAGATATCGATTTCGTATACAAAGTATATTTTATATCTAACTTAACCTCACGAAAGTGGAAAAGTATACGCATTTATTGTGGTGAATTATGATTATTTAGCTAATGAATATTATCTTAATTTATTAATGGTTTGATAAATTAATCAACGACTAGCAAGATTCTACGTACAAATAAAGATGAGGTTCGATTGTGAATTTATTCAAGCCATGTCTGGCACCTGGCCTCAGGAACCTGGACAGAAAAGACGTTACTCTATTACCAAACCTCAAACAATCTATTATTCATCATATTCTTATTTTTGCATCCCATCTCATTACAATGATTTCCTTACTCATCGTTAAATCATATTCAGTCATTAATTATTTATCACATATTAATTTATAATCATGGTAATTCTTCGATATCATTATCTTAGCTGCTGGTTCTTAAACTATGCAAAGGGCAGCGAACTCTGTTCGAGGCATGTTACTTAAGGAGCAACGAATATTATCTAGTTTACTATGTTATTTATTTATCACCTATTGGGATGCCTTTGGGAAGTTAGGTTGAGTCGATTTACTGCTGGGCAATAAGGATTGTCAGTTTAAATAATTTCGTTTGATAACCATCGATCTAGGCGCCGCTTGTAGTCAGGAGTTGGTTGTAACCCGTGTGCTGGATCTACATGTACTCGAGCATGTCACATGTTTTTTTTTGCGAGGTCGCTTCTCGTTGGGAGGTATAAAGTATTATATTGGAAGTCATAAGGTTAGATTTCTTTACTGTTAAGCATATGTTCATTAACTAATCTGTGAATATTCGAGTACTATAGTTACATCACGTATCTCGTTACATTGTTTCTACTGGTAAGATCATTCCACAAAATCATTCAATTGAATAACTCTTAATTCTTGCATTGCCAGTTCTTTTACATGAATCTCACTAAGTAATCAAAGACTTATTTCTCATTTCTCCTGTATGTCCATTCCTCAGGATAAGATTCCTCAGGATAAGATTGACGTGGCAGCTGGTCAAGTGAATAATTTTGTCAAGCTTGCATTTTGGAGATTTTGTGTAAATATATTAATTAATAAAAAAAAGTTTATCATTAGTACGTTGTGTTAAAGTTTTTTCAAATTATTGTATTCTTAATCTTCCGTTGTATTATCATAACCTATATGGTTGATCATGAACAGTGACACCCCTTCCCAAAAGTTATTTTTCAATCTAAGTTGGGTAAAGTGAATGCCACCATTGAACCAACTCGGATCGGATCATGGCTCATTGAGCGCGGTCCTCACAATTTGTTTGTGTGAGGAACACTACGGAGATAAAATTAAGAGAGAAAGCACTTGTGACATATTTGAGACATTGTGAGAGATTGTTCTAGATCAGTGAAAGACAAATGATGTATATTATTTGAAATTGTAAATCGCCCATGATCATCATAGTGAAAATCATGGCTTTGAACAACCCCATAGGTAGTCGCAGACGAACTAGGCAAACATATTTTGTCTTGTGTGCTTTCATTACCTTATCGCTTGTTGTATAATGTGAATTATTTTGTTCTTGTTTCTATCTTATCACACATTCGTTGCGCAACAAAGAAAGCACAAAATGAACCTATGCAAAAATATAAGTTTCTAGGTTCTTGTCAAAAATCATGACGTATAGCGCGACTTGGGGCCAAGTTTTCAAATTATAGAATTTCAGTAACGATTCAAGATCAACGCTAGAGGAGTCAGACGAGCCAAGAGTATTTTAATCTTGCAGTTATGAGAGTCAAGAGTTGTGAAGACGAAGTAAAAGTAAAGGAGATCCAGAGTATTACGACGTGCGACCGTATCAAAGAGTTCTCTTAAACTTTTTACGTTTTTTAATGTTTTTTTATTCTTTAATTACTATTAAACTTAAAATTGTGAGTAGCTAAACTACTCTGTAGGAATTAACTCGAATTTTTGAATATGATTCTTTACTGTATTTGGGTATTATTTGAGTTACCAACGTGTTGAAACAAAAATTATTTTATACGCTCCATGATAGATCTAGCTAATGCGGGTTTCCAAGAAGTTAAAGTAATGGTGTTGGGATATGCATGTTTGAATTGATTTTGTGACTCTGGCTAACTAAAGTGAGTCCATTCACAATACTAGATCACATAAATACATACATTTCTCAGGTACATTTTGTTAACACAAGTGGATCAACATATTGCATTGCAAATTTAATCTCTCTCTTAAAACAATTAACAATCAGGTTATTTATGCTCAAACTTCAGGTTATTAGAGAAATAAGTATTTATAGTGCGGATAACTCTGGCTATAAGTCACAGATCCATTAGACATGGAAGAACTCAATTAAGACTCAATTGCTTTCGGAACAAAGGTAATTTTACAAGAATAATTAATCATTGCTAACGGGTTTGGATATTATTCCCTATTTAACGAGGGGATTGTTGATTTTTATCGATTTGGGGCTCGACTCGAATATTTTCCGAGGTGCTTACGTATCCCCCGATTGGGAATCAAGCCACTCGTAGTTCTAGTTCTTGGTGTTGATTATTTGGAGTATGTCGATTTTATTGATTGTGTTGATTTTATCTGTTGAAAGAGTTGGCCTTTGTGAAGCCTTCAGAAAGACAGAAGTCCCCTCTCCCCTGAAGCCTTTTTTAGTTTTATAGAGAACATGAGTTCCCTTGGGCGCGCCCCCTTTTCTAATTTCTCCTCTCTACCTTTTATAGAAGTCTTTTAGGGACATGTGTCATTGTGCATGTGTTCACAGGTGTCATTATGCATGTGCGAAGAGATAGGTTTTATCTGTTTGGTATATCTGCTGACAGGGCGCTGATTATGATGAATTATCCTCTACAATAGCTTCAATGTGTTCTGATGGGTTGATTCTCCTTACTTATTCTCTCCGATGGGTTATATCTATCGGAAACGCTGGATATGTGGGAGGGAATGCTCGTCCGATGCTGTGGTAGTTCCGATAGTGGTTTATCTTTGGGATGCCTTCTTCTGGCGTGCACCCCGATAGGTGTTTATATCTTCGTCGTAAGTTAGGCAGGGTTTCCGAGGGGTCTGATTTGATTTTCGAGGGTTTTGCTTTGTCTCCGAGGGCTTTACTTGGCCTTTGAGGGCTTTGCTTAGCCTTCGTGAAGTAGTTTTTTAGTATCCAATCCCTCGCAGAATGTCTTCCAACGTTTACTGTGTTTAGTGCATTTATATCGGGCTTTGGTATTCGGGATGAGCTCTCCGATAGCTTTCAGACATCGGAGGGTGTAGGGAGGCTCTCGTATTTTGGGGAACTCGAGGTCTTCGCCGTGTGATACGGGTATTTTGTGGTTCCGCGTATAAATCATCTAATAATATATCCAGCAATTTTAGTAATTGAATTATAGTATATTTTACCCTGTTAACAAACCCACGCAGTTTGTAGGGCAGTTGACTGTACTAGAAACTTAAAAGGTCAAAAGTCACGATGGTCCTAGTATCGTAGCTTTCAGTCATCGGGGTCGTCAAAAGCATTGGTTTCGGGATTTTAAAGTATCGTACGTAGTATCAGAACATCTTAGTGTCCTTATAGGCATCGTAGGGGCTGTCTTGACCCTTTTAAAGTATCGCAGAGTTATCAGGAATGTGTCATAAGGCATCGTAGATCCTTGAGAGGAATTCGAGTCTCATCCAGGATTTGAAAAACCTTGGGAGGGTATCGTAGAACTCTTCTGGGGTGTCGTAGACATTCGTCATTGACGTTTATGTCTGTTTAACATATGTCTCCCAAGTTCTTTGGCCTTGCTTTCGAGGAAACGAGGGGATTATTGTGATTGTCTTCTCCGAGGCGAGAGGTTTCCGATGCCTTTGAAATATGCCCTCGTGGGATTAATATCGGGGAATTAATTATAATTAATTATAATTATAATTAATGTCGTGGCATCTAATTAACTGCGATGAAATGCAATTAATGGTGGTTTAATGCCACATTCAGGAGTGGTGCGTGGACCGAAGTATTCGGACAGTTACCCTAACCGAAGAGGCGTGATGATTAATGACCCACTAGGCACGATTTCCAATCGTGGGGTGTAAAGGGGTTAGTGGGTGATGAATGCATTTATTGGGCCTAGGGTTTATAAACACTTCTCTTCCAATCTCTACTCTCACTTGCAATTTTTAGGAGAAATAATTCTCCCGCTTAACTTCTCTTTCTGCAAAAAGCTTTCTAATCTTTTAAAAAATCTCTCTAATGGCGTCTCAATCCACAACCAACTTGGTGTCTGCTACTTCTGGCACTGGCGGGGCAATGGGGGCTGGTTTTTCGTCTTCTCGAAAGAGAAGCGCAGCGGCGGTGATGGGGGCTGGTGGTAGTGGCAGTGCTAGGAAGACGAAAAAGTCAAAGAAAAGTGCTGACAAGGGTGGTGCTCCTCGAGCTACCCAGAGGGTTAAAGCAACAGTTAGCACTGCTACAGAGGAGGAGATTCGAAGGTTGTTCATTGAAAATGGTGCTTCAGGCCGGAACATGGAGGTGACGGTTCCGCTAGCAGATCAAAAGGGAAACTCTCCTCCGCCGAAGCACTTGACGGTGTACTATTCCCAGGAAAAGGCGGGATTGCGCTCCTTTTTCCTGCCTTTTTACTGCGAGATTTTTAAGTATTGCAACGTATGTCCTAGCCAACTCACCCCCAATTCTTTCACGGCCCTCGCTATATTCGTCTTATGGTGCTTGGTGAGGGGATTGAGTGTACGAGGGATAGGTTTTTTGCAATTTTCGAGCTGAAGGTGTCCCCGAGGGGGGGCACCTTTCTACTGTTTTAGCCACTGGGAAAAAGATGATCGGATCTCCGAGGGCAACGTTAGCTCTCACAGCACGTAGAAGAACAATGCCGCTCACTTGGAGGGAGCCTAAATTCCCCGAGAGGGTGTTGGACGATACACTGGTGTTTTCACCTGTGTTCTCTGCGAAGCCTTTGGTGGAGTCAAAGGATTTCGCTCGTCTCTATCGGACCGCGGGCTTGCGGCATATTACCCCGATAGACAGAATCGAGAGTCCTCTAGCTATCCCCGCGAAATACTTCAACGATTTTGGTAAATTATTATACTTATATCTTTTATTTTGTAGGTATTTCTTCTTGTTTATCTAACTTTTAGCCGTTTTGCAGTGGACGTCTTATGACCGTACATGGTGGAAGGAGCTAGTGGCTCGGGTGGTAACGGGAAGATGGGGATTCAAGAAGGGAAGCTGACGGTGGGAGAAGGAGAAGTCTCCGGGGCTGCGGAGGGTGATACCGAGCGAGTAAGGACTCGTTTAACGGCTCCAACAGCCATCTCCCGATCATCTAGCGGGACGTCCGATACCCCGGAAGAAATGGAGTTGGGCGTGACTTCCTCGGATGCGGTCCTCATGAGGGCTTTCTCATTAGGAGAAGGGGACGAGGATGTAGGGATAGGGGGTTGCCCTTACCCCCCAGGTACTTTCGATATACCTTCCCCCGCGGAGGCATCGGGGGATACCTTGGAGATACTACTGGCAACCCCTCCCAAAGGTACTTATCTCTTCTTAGTTTTAAGTAATATTGAGATACTTACATATTTACTTATATGAAACTCTGTTTTTGACAGACAGAGGACCTGCCCTCCTTGCTGAGAACGAAGGAGTATCTTAGGAGGATGCTCCAGATATGGGTAAGCTTCTCAAGATTAAACCTTTCCCCCTTTAGTTTTCCTTTAGGGAGTAACTTACCTACTTGGGAAGTTTTAACTCGCATGGGGCAATAATTTATTTAATTTTGAAGGAGGATCCTTTCCCTCGGATCCTTACGTTCCTTCAACTTCCGATGACCCAATGGCCTTATTGGAGGAGTTGATGGCTGCAGCTCCTTCTTTTTCAGGTCATCCCGCCCCAAGTCCATTTGCCGCCATTCAGTCGGACAGTCCCGTGGTTACTCAAGTACCCATATCGGGGGGAGTACCTGTAGGGGGACTTTCGTCTTCGAATGTTCCAGCCTCGGGACGAGAGCCTAGCTCAGAAGAGGCTAAGGGGGCTCTCGATACAGTCACCCGATACTTATCGGCTGTCAACTCTCTGCCATCGGGGGGTGGCAATTTATCCAGACTTGCACGAATTGGATGGCTATGCTCGTAAGATCTAATTTCTACTTATCTATTTCCTTTAGGACCTATTGTTGGGATTTTTATCCATCTATTTTGCTTTCTAGGCGCCTAAAATGCTTCCTCTTCTATTACTCGAGGTTGAGAAGTTGGCGAACAAAGCTGAAGAAAAGTCTCGGAAGACAGAGAAAGAGAATAAGGATCTCCGAGAGAAGATGGGGAAGTATCACAAAACGTGGGCTAAAATCACCGAGCAAAACCAAGAGCTGAGGGAGGAAAACAAGCGGCTCCAGTCTTACGTATCGGAGATGGACGCCTCGGGGATGGTTTTGAAAGAAAAAGTTACCTCCCTTGAGGAGGGGAAGATTTCATTGGAGGCAAAACAGAAGGAGTTGGAGCGCAGCTTGTATCAAGCGCTTGGCCAAGTGGGTGTTCTCAATGAGGAGCTGTCAAAAGCTCCGATTTCGGGGGGCATCCCCTCCGAGGAGATGCAACAGAGGATAGCTGCTGCCATGAAGCAAGCCCAGGAGGAGGCCACTACCCAAGTTAAGGAACTATATGTCCGAAAAAATCACGGATATATGGTCGAACATGTAATGTGGGGGTTCCTTCAATGCTTCGGGCAAGTGCGCAGTAAGATATCTTCCAACGTAGATCCGCGTCTCATAAATATAGCGGAGATGGAGAAGCCTATGCTGGAACAAGCTTATGATCTTTTTATTAAGAGTAGCTCTCAGCTTCCTCCTTCCTCTGCTGCCCCGAGTTGGGTTCCCGTAACTGCTGTGGTCCCCCTGCCTACAATTCGTGCTCCTCCCGGTACGAAAGCCCCTGCTGATCCTTCTGGTGCTACGCAACTTTTCAGCACATTATGAATACTTGGGTCTTTTCGTTTAATTGTCGAAATTAAGATTGAGAAATGAAGTTCATTCTTACTGGCCAAACAAATTACTTAGCATAACATGCCTGTTCGCAGTGCAAACTTTGGAGATACATTTTCTCTAAATAGAGGTACCCCCCGACACGCCCTCGTGGCTATAACATAGTTTGGGCAGTTCAAACTTAATTCGGTCATCCGAGGAAAGATTCCTAAGTATATATAGGGGCTTGGAGTTTAGTGAATATTCTCATGTACTTTTAAAGAACCACTCTGGTAGGATTATTCACATTCGAGAAGAAGACCCAAACAAAGGTTCTTCGGGTAAGCGCCCACGGAGAACTTCTCTGAGGCCACTGGACTACCTCTTTCTTTCCCTTACAAGTCTTTTACAGACTTCCCATATATACTTATATAGCAATCACAAAATCTTATGATTTTCAAGGAGATATCCAAGATAGGAATCGAATCATGTGTGTTTGGGGAAATAAAAACATATCTTCGGAGCGTATCGCCTCGTGGCAGTAGCACCTGTTTTCCATTTTGATCTTGGTGGCGATCCCTTCGGGTTTGCTCAAGGATACAATGACGTTCCTACAGACGGCGCCACTTTGTTAACGGGTTTGGATATTATTCCCTATTTAACGAGTTATTATTTTTGGGTTGGAACGCCTATCCCGACCCGAGGGGATTGATGGTTTTTATCGATTTGGGGCTGGACTCGGATATTTTCCGAGGTGCCTACGTATCCCTCGATTGAGAATCAAGCAACTCGTAGTTCTTGTTCTTGGTGTTGATTATTTGGAGTATGTCGATTTTATTGATTGTGTTGATTTTATCTGTTAAAAGAGTTGGCCTTTGTGAAGCCTTCAGAAAGACAGGAGTCCCCTCTCCCCTGAAGCCTTTTTTAGTTTTATAGAGAACATGAGTTCCCTTGGCCGCGCCCCCTTTTCTAGTTTCTCGTCTCTACCTTTTATAGAAGTCTTTTAGGGACATGTTTCGATGTGCATGTGTTCACATGTGTCATTATGCATGTGCGAAGAGATAGGTTTTATCTGTTTGGTATATCTGCTGACAGGGCGCTGATTAGGATGAATTATCCTCTACGATAGCTTCAATGTGTTCTGATGGGTTGATTCTCCTGACTTATTCTCTCCGATGGGCTATATCTATCGGAAATGCTGGATAATTGGGAGGGAATGCTCGTCCGATGCTGTGGTGGTTCCGGTAGCGGTTTATCTTTGGGATGCCTTCTTCTGGCGTGCACCCCGATAGGTGTTTACATCTCGGTCGTGAGTTAGGCAGGGTTTCCGAGGGGTTTGATTTGATTTCCGAGGGTTTTGCTTTCTCTCCGAGGGCTTTACTTGGCCTTCGAGGGCTTTGCTTAGCCTTCGTGAAGTAGTTTTTTAGTATCCAAGCCCTCGCAAAATGTCTTCCAACGTTTACTGTGTTTAGTGCATTTCTATCGGGCTTTGGTATTCGGGATGAGCTCTCTGATAGCTTTCAGACATCGGAGGGTGTAGGGGGTGCTCTCGTATTTTGGGAAACTCGAGGTCTTCGCCGTGTGATACGGGTATTTTGTGGTTACGCGTATAAATCATCTAATAATATATCCAGCAATTTTAGTAATTGAATTATAGTATATTTTAAGCACGTGGATTTTTACCCTGTTAACAATCATCAATCAATCTTCTTCAATACTGCTATTAGAATATGTTTGTAGTTTACTTCTATAGGTGGTTTCGTTCCTATAGTTTAATTCATGTTATTATTATTGTTATTAGATTTAAGTTGATTTGAGAAAGTCATCATGCAATCTCTTGAGATTCGATACTTAGAACGTAATTTACTTTCCCTTTATTATTACTTGACCATGCGCTCGCCACCATTGTCAGACCTCAAACACTTGACATTTAACCAATTTTGGTTTTTACTCGTGCTTTTCACTTAGATATCATAGGCTTATGATTCCCGCTTCAAGAAATACATACATAACTTCCTCTTAGCTTCATATTTGAGTCATATGATGCAATGCTCCATCAAGAGATATGACAGGGGCACCGGTTCTCATAGGTCTTCATGCACTACCTCCAACTCTGTTTCTTCAGAGTTCTGTCACTTCTTAAGAAACACACTCTTTTCTGTCTCCCGAACACATAGCTTTGCCAATTATCTTCAAGTCTGGTAGCTTACCTTTAGAACACATAATATTTCTCGCTTTCTCGCTCATGTGGCCAAGCTGGCAATGCCACTAATGAACATCACCTTTTGCACCCGCAACTACATTGTTATCCTTCTCTGTGGTTGTCGTGTAAAGCGTGCCTTCCATCAAACCCCGAGCTAACACCATAGCTCACTTGGTTATTTTCCCCGAACCTAAACCAAACGGATAGATGATACCCGTTATCATTTAATTGTCCCAAAGAAATAAGATTTTTCTTCAGACCATGAACATTCCTCACGCTATGCAACGTCCATATGCCACAATTTATCAAATTTACTCGAACGTTGGTCTTTCTTCGACTTATTAGTTTTTGATCTACCTCAATTCGAATTCGAGCTCTTCTACTTTGATTGACCTCTCACCTCCATACTCAAAAATGATCATAAAGAATTCCAATTGTGATTACAATTAATATGAAAAGTTTCGCAACTTAATAAAAATTGCCAATTTGTTTTTTAAGAACTGTTTCAACATCTCTAAGAATTCATAAGACTATTTCTTTTCTCATTTTCTATTTCTTTATTTTCTGGAAAGAAAATTGATTTTTCTTTTATTTCTTTGTAGAAGAACATGGCACCTGTAAGATATTACATATTTGATCTAGCAATGAGAACACTACCCAAAGCTTCAAAACTTTCATTAGCTAAGCCGTAGTTAGGTTGCGACCAATTGATCATCTACAACCATTTCAATCTATACAAGGCACCATTAGAAAGCCACTTTGTTGATGAACAAGAAGCACAAGGGTTCGAAAAGTTATTGAAGCGTGTAGGATTAGGAAACATGTTGAGACGACCATGTATTATGAATAACACCATTGTTCGCGAATAATATGGACATTATGATTAGGGCGACGACAATGTTTGGCTTAGGGGAAGGTCAATTGAAGTCACAAAGAGGTGCGCGAAGAAATACTACCGTTCTATCAGATCAGATGATACTTTTGGACACGGGTTTACATCACAATCTCACAACCAATCGTGTCTCATGGTCTCTTTTAAAACCAGACCTTATGATGATGACGGCGAGTTGGAGTCTGATTATGGACATCTACAAACATTGTGTAATTAGCTCTATTTGTTCATTAGTTCTCGTATACTTCCATTGGACAACAAATGAAAAGTCTCATTGGAACAAGCCAAAATTGTGATGTCTATAGAACGAGGAGATACTCCTAACATTGGAGAAATCATAGTGAAGGCTATAAAAGATCACACCGTTGATGGTCCTCTATGACTATTGTATTTTGAAGCATTTATCGTTGGATTTGGTATTAAATGAGGTTGTCTCGAGCTTGATACATATATTAATCACTAAAATACATATCAGATCAATCACATTGTGAGGAGAGTAATAGAAACTACATTCTATACTAATGAGTCATCAACAATTGACTCAAATGAAGAAACCTTGTCACCAATGCACAAGAAACAAAAGACAATTCATGAACAACTGCAAGAGGTGAAAGAACGCTTAGAACAAGAGAATGTTGAGTAAGTGAACCAATTGGAATAGATCAAGGAGTAATTCCAGATCAAAAACACCCATCATTGGAGAGAGTTGAGACATATCGAGGAGAGCGTAACAAATGTAAAAAGTAATATGACCACCAATTCGACTAGTGTCCTTTCAGCTTGATCAGATATGTCCCCTCATCTATGATTTAATTATATCTATGTTTATATGATGAGAACAAAACATGATTCTGGGTTGGGGGTGGGACAACTACGTTTTTTGTTATCTCATATATGTTTTATATTTATCTTAGAGTCTGTTTTTAGAGTCTAGCTGTTTTTAGGATTGAGTCATTTCAATCAAACTTGAAGCATGAAAGCAGGATTAAGTTGGGATCAATGATGCTATATGCATAATATAGTGTGAATTTGAGATGAAAGAATACGTGAATACGTTTGGTACATCTTGTGTAATAGTGTCCATAGCATGCTTAAGTGTCATATATACCTTTCAATATGTTGTTGTGTATATTTGTGGAATAAATGTTGTTTATCTATGAGAAAATAGTAATGAAGCATGTGATTATGAATACTGAATAATTTGCTTGAATATTGCTTGAGATGATTGGATATTTTTATGGGTTAGGGAAATTAAATAGGCAATCTTTTCAACATTTTTGGAGTTTTAGCCTTTCATGCCCAAAATCCTTTATGAGTAATGAATATCCACTGAACCTTGCTAAAGCCTTTTCTTATGAGCTTTTGTTTATGAAGCCTAATTACCTACCCTGAGCTGAAAGAAAAAACTTATCCTACTTATTTCTATAGATGGATGTATTAGATCGGATGAGGGAAGAGGTAGAAGCTAAAAACAAAAGCATGAGCTAAAAACTAAATGAAAAAGAAAAGGGCTAAAGGAGTATGAACATAATAGATAGCACAAATAACCCCATGAAAAACTCTAAGTTTGGGGACGCCTCTCGGAATATCATGAAGTATAGAGTGGTTTGATACTTGCGCAAATAAGAATGGAAAGAATAGATGCAAAAAAAAAAACCAAAAATGTATGGACAATGAAGAAGGCACAAACAAGGGAGAAAAATGTAACACTTGAGTCGTTTGCTATATACATCTCTAGAATTCATATATGACTTTTTTCACTATAGCCCATACCCAGGCCTTGAACTAAATAAGTCCTAAATGATCCTCAAAATAAGAAATTTACTTGAATTAATGGCAATATGAGAGTGAAGAATAAAAAATTAAAGTAAACATATGTCAAGAGCTATGATCTTGTGAAGTTTCAATGTGAAACTAACTCTTATGCATAAACAACAGTATCACACACTATTAGAGCACATGAACGGATATGACAATCACATTATTAAATTTGACGTGCTTGTGTTTATTTCTTCTATCTCTTATCTTATTTTGATAATAGGTTGCATTATGAGAAATCTCACTTATAAATGTTGACATGTTGATAACTGAATTCTAGTTTAGATAGAGTCATTCTAGTGGGTTTTCTTTAGGTCAAGCAAAGCTTTTGGTTTGGCGGTATTTGATGAGTATTTATTTATATACATTGCGATACTTGTTTTCTTTAAGTTCTGTTTTGTGTTTTTCTAGTATTTTATTGAGTCGGGGCAAAACGAAGCTAAAAGATCTTAAAATGGATAATTTTGGGAACATGGCGTCGGGATCCTCGTGACTCAAGCAACATAACACGCATCAACACTAGCATCCTAAAAGACGTGGAACAGAAGCTCATCCACTCTCTACACGACAGTATGGATATATTTCCTTGTATGGATCAACTCCCAAAACGCATCGATCCTTGCATTGTCATACGTAGCCTAAATATCAACGTAGAGACTAAGCTTGTCAGACAAAAGAAATGCAATTTTAGCAAACTGAATAATGTTGTAGCAAATCAAAAAATAACTATTAAGCTTATCGCTAGGAACATTTATGAGGTACGCTTTTCGAAATGTCTTAGCAACCTAATTCGCGTACCAAATCCCAACTTGGATTGGTGCGGCAAACTATGTAGATTTGAACAAGCATTGTCCCCGGGATCCATTCCCTCTTCTAGGGATAGACTTGTTGGTTGATTCAATAGTATGATGCGCTCTTCTTGGCATGACGGACGCACAAAATTGATTTCATCAAATACTGATGGTTGTCTACTACACGAGCAAAACTGCATTTGTTACAAACACATGCGTATTCTGCTATAGGGTTATACTCTTTAGATTAAAGAATGCAGGTGCCACCTTTCAAAGGGTGGTGCCTAAAATGTTTGATGACCTCATTGGTAAAATCATGGAGGTCTACATCGATAACATGCTCATCAAAGGCATCAAGGTTGAAGATCACGTTGATCATTGACTACCGCATTCTCAATTATGAGACACTACGGTATGAAACTAAACCCAAAGAAGTGTACCTTCAGGGTCAATGGAGATAAATTTCTCGGATACATGTTGAATCAAAGATGGATCAAAGTAAATCTCGATAATATAAAATCCATATTAGATTTACTCTCTCCAAAAAGTGTACGTGACGTACAATGCCTTATTAGATGCAGCAGAACATTACAGAGATGGCGTTAATGTAGAAAAGCTTACAATTATTCAAAGTCCTCAAGAATAATCAATACTCCGAATGGACCGATGAATGCGAACAAGCTTTTCTATGGGTAAACCAATATCTTTCCTCCCCACTTTTGTCGGCCATATTGATCGAGGGAGAAACGTGATATCTCTACAACCCAATTAACCCACTCTTGTGAATGGAAAGCATCATTCATCAACCCAATTACTACGTCTCAAAGGTATTTTAGGCAATATAACATAACTTTCTTGAGCTCAAGAAATTCGCGCTAGTTGTTATTGTCACGACACGCAAGTTGCACCCATACTTTCAATCATATCCTATAGTGGTGTTGACAGAAAAATCACTCATGCAAGTGATGTTGAAGCCCAAGACTCCAAGAAGGCTAGTAAAATGGGTAATAAAACTCGGCGAATATGGTATTGAATACCGTCTGAGAACAACAATAAAAGGCCAAGTTCTTGTAGACTTCGTGGCTGAAACTCTAGAAAGAGCACAAGCTCCACATGCACAAGTTTCCATCGTTGAGAACGATGAAGCCATACGGACTTTACATGTCAACGAATCGACTTCCAATACTGGAGGAGGCATAGGTATTTACCAAGGGTCTCTGGATGAAAGGCAATTCGAGTACACAATACGTTTAAACTTCATTATGACTAATAACGAGGTAGAATATGAAGTCATTCTAGCTAGACACGCAATATTTCAGCTCACACATTTTTCATTTTAGCTCAGTTTCAGTCCATATCGATTTGGATGCCATATGAGCTATATATATGTATTTTGGTACGTTTGTATGAGTGCGGCAGGAAAAATGAAAGATACAAATAAGAGAGAAAAACACTTGTGAGATTGAGAGACTTTGAGAGAGATTGTTCCTAATATATGAGGCACCATTGTATGTTATCTGTAGTCGTAAATTGCTCAGCATTATAATCATAGTGGAACCTGGCTTAGATCGCCCTAAGAGGTAGTCATAGACAATCTGGGTAAACAAATTGTGTCTTGTGTGCTGGTTATTATTTTATCACTTCCGATTATGCGTATTTCTTTGCTCTTGTTGTGGTTTTGTATTATCCACTGCATAACACGTCATGCCCTCCTCAATCACTAGAAGCACTGGCAAGTCCTCTAGTCTCAACACATGTAGTAGGCAGCTAAGCCCTTAAAGGCTATCGACAACAAAGTTTGTATCTCCGCAAAGGCCATCCATAACAAAGTTTGTATCCCCAATGGGATCCACAACATTAGCAGGTGGAACATCCTGACTCACAACCATCATCGCGTCACCGCCATGAGGTGCAACATTCCTCAATGGAAAAATTGTTTTATTAGTATGAATGTCAACACCTAGAGGTACATCTGTCCTATGATCATCATCTAAATTCACAATATTAGGGCCTTGACAAACCAAATAGACCTCCCTCACCCCTACATGGTCTCCAGTGCGAGTACCCCGTGCCCTTCCTCTCGAGCTATACCCACGGGCCTGCTTTGCCTTCGAGGCTCCAAGAACCCTAATATCATGAGTCATGTCTCTAGCCATATTTACTACACAAGTTAAAATAATGATTAATGGTTTTCAAATAGTGCCACAAGGCAAGAAATATAAAACAAGAAAAACAAATGCATATTACATGAGTGGTATAAATAATATCCAAAGGCTCGACTCTGGTACACGCGACAGACGAGATCCCACTCGCTCTTAGTATACTTTCTCACAACAAGGAAGATGCATCCCAGCATCGAGCTCATGCAATATGTCAAACTCCTTCCTATAAGAATCAGCAATCCTATATAGCGGATGCTTGCTCAAAATCATATCTATGCAATCAGGGTACGAAGGCTCACAACGGGGCGCTCATAATCCCCCATTTTCCTCTTTTAATTCCTCTTTAGGAGAAAAGTCTCCATTAACATTTTCCCCTAACTCGACGTCATCCATAGAAGCAACATCATCACCCTCATCATGAGCCCCTACCTCATAATAACTATCATCATCCTCAGATGAAATAGCAATGGAGGTCTCAACCTCATCAACATGAGTAATATCCAAAGACTTCATAGCATTGCTCTTAGCATGAGCAGAGCTACTCTCTAAAAAACGATCATTCTCTCTCTCTGAACTAGAACTTGACTCACACTTATATTCGCTACTGCTACCCACACCTATATGCCAATGAAAATAATAGGGGGTAGCTGGATTAATATCTGTGTATGACGAGTACTCGAATATCTCATGTGGGTACTCGAGCGACGAAAATGCAAAACCACACCAGCCTAAATAAGCCCATTACATGTTGGGATGAAGTTTGTGCAACATTGTCATCGCACAACAACGAAACCACGTTGAAAAAACTTGACCTGGTAAAGCCGATATGGTCGCCACGAGGCTCAACAACAAAGTCAAAAGCGCCACACGGTCGCATCCTTGGCGTTATATCTTCATTCTCGATGTGGCATGTAGGTTGACAGATATGATACATCATCACCATCTTTGGTGGTTTGGGTCCTACCACCCAAGGCCCACCAAGGACTTCACTATTGCTTATAAATACCCCCTCACCCACCATTCATTTGAAGGTTGAAACATGATATGGGCATTTCCCGTATATTGGGCCAGGCCCAACCAGGCCCACATTGGACCATATCGGGGATCACTTTCGATGTCATATCGGTAATAATCACCGATATGTTACTCTGGTCCCCGGATCCCAAGGTCTATAAATACGCGGTGCCCGGATCCCAAAGTAAGCAATTATTATCCCTCAGCTACCACGCATCATATCAAAATACATCCCTGATATCACTTTCGATATCTCATTCGATATCGGGAATATCTCGTGCACCTCTGACACGTCACACCACCTCATCACCGATATCACGTCGGGGGTCATCCTCGATATCATATCGAAGACAATCATCGACGTACATTCGATCTAGTACTGGTATTCCACTCCCACTCAAGCATCGAGGCGTTGGTGCGAGGTGTTCCGGACCAAGTCTACACGAGATACGTAGTGTAGGCCTGATTTGAGATAGACTCGTTATATTGCTAAACTATTCACTTGTAACCGACACTCATATATATAATACGATCAATTGCCAAATCAGTGGCACCGTCTGTGGGAACACCAGTTCCCGGACAAGGACGCCGAGATGCAAGGAAGGAGGACCCGATCTGAGTTTAGCGGAATTGTGACTAGGAGCGCCAGGATGGAAGACACACAACTCCCTCAACACCCAACTGACCAAGAACAGACAGTGGCTCAAGCCGAGATGGAGCTTTCTCCACCACAAAACGAGCCGCAACGAAGGCGCAGGCCTGGGAGGCCGCCGTGAGCCGCGAATGCAGGTCCGACCCTTGTTGCACCAAGTACGGCAGAACCCGCGACTGAGGGCCCGCCCACTGAGAACCCCGCAACAGACATTCCAAGGACCGATGAGCCAAATGCAGATTTTCCCGACCCAGATGAGACAATGCCCGCGGGACGAAATGCCTTTCACCCCGCCGCCATAGCCCCGGAGATGCAAGCGCAGATTAATGCCTCTATAAGAGTGGCGCTGGACTCTACATTGGAGGCTTTGCTTCCACGACTGGCGGAGCAAAGGACAAAGAACGTTCGGGCAAGGCCCCATGAATCTGGAGCGTGTGAAGGAAGGGCAAAGCAAGGATATAATGAACAAGAGGATACAGAGGACTCCTTCAGAGAGATATTGCCCGCAGCTTACGACAGGGCTGAGAGACGGGGCCCCGGGACCCTGGATCGAGAGGTAGCGAGAAAGATGGAGCGCCTTGACCGCGAGAGGGCGGAAGTAATCCTGAGAATGGAATGTGGTCGCGACCGCACCGAGATTCATTGTTCAAAAAATGAGGATGCAGAAATACTGCGGATAATTTCAAGTAGGATGGAACAGCTAGACCGCGAGAGGGTGGAGTTAACAAGGAAGGTGACTAAGAGTCATGGGAAGGGTCGGAGTAGGACCCCGTTTTCGGATGAGATACAGGCAGAGGTACTGCACAGAGGAGACAAGATTCCGACCATAAAACTGTATGATGGGAAGAGTGACCCGATGGATCACATCCACGCCGTGGAGAGTCTCTTGAACCTACAAAAATTTTCCGAGGGTATTAAGGCAAAAATAATGGCAACAACACTGATAGGAGCAGCATTAGACTGGTTTAACAGAATCAATGTAGGATCTATTTCAAGCTTCGAGCAGATGAAGGAGAGGTTGGAGAACCACTTTTCCAGTCAGAAACGAATGAAGACAAGCATGTACCATCTGGAAGTGTTGAAATAGAAAGAGAGAGAAACTCTCGGCGAATTCATGAGCAGATTTAATGAGGAGCTACTGAAGGTGGACAACCCCTACGGGGGACAAGTGCTGCAGACCCTATTCAGGGCAACGACACACAATAGATTCGCCAAAGAGTTGATGAAGCTCGCAGAACCTACCATCAATCGGATAAACGAGTTGGCACATACTGTGATCTACGAAGAAGCGATGATGGCAGCTAAGTTTAGACCCCAGGAATCCGTCCGGGAAAGGGGTAGAGAGATATGGAATAAGAGCAGGGGAGGAAGGGAGATGTCCCCAAAGAGATATACCTTCTTCAATCGGGACATTCGCACTATCTTTGTCGTCGCGCAAAGCAGGAATTGGCTAAGTGCGCCTCGAAAAATCAAGGAGACGGATTTCACCAAGAAATCTAGACGCTACTGCGAGTATCACCGCCAAAAAGGCCATGACACGAAGGAGTGCTATGACCTGAAGGATGAGATCGAGAGACTGATTAAGGACGGAAGATTAATAGAATTCATTAAGGCGAGCGGGCGGTATGCTGAATCAAGAGAACGGTCCCAAACCCCAAGAAGGGAGGGCCTTAATGCAATTGAAAGTGGACAAGGACGCGATACGATAAATAATGCGCCTTCGAGGGGGGTCATCAATGTGATAAGCGGTGGGACCGCAAGAGCGGATTCCACCAACCAGAGGAAGAAGATAACTCGTGGATTGAACGAGGACCAATTCGTTGGATTCACAACGTTGATTGAGGAGCTCCCAGACGAGGTTATCACGTTTTCCGGCAGGGACCTCTTGGATCTCAGCCCCGAGGCCATCCAGGCAGGAGAGCTCGACTGCCCCCTGGTTGTTCAGCTTGATATCGCTAACTACGATGTACACAAGGTACTTATAGACAACGGTAGTTCCACGAACATTATGTTTGCGCAGGCTTTGGAAAAGAAGGCACTCGGCCACCACGTAGTTGAATAGACCCGTACGCCACTAGTAGGATTTGGTGGAGCAGAGACAATTCCCCTAGGGCAAGTGAACCTTCCCGCATCATTTGGACAAGAACCGCACATGCAAACTATTAATGTTCAATACACAATCGTGGACCAATCATTTGCATACAATGACATAATCGGCAGGCCGGCCTTGAACGCCATAAGAGCGGTGGTATCCACACTCCATCAGAAGATGAAATTCCCAGCAGGAGGAGGGGTCGCTAACTAGGAGGCAGCTTGGTTCTGCTACATCACTTCTCTTACGTTGCCAAGAATTAGAGAAGCGGAGGAAGAAACAATCGGACCAAATCAGGATCGACAAGCTATGGAATGATCACCATGATGAACAACAGGACAATATTTTAGATTTTAGTAATTTTTTAAATTATGCTTGAACATCGGAAACATTGCCCCATCGTGGGTTAGTCTGTAAACTTAAAACAGAGGGAACTACGCCGATCTGATTCCCCATTCAACGGGATACGTAGGCGGGTTAGGTTTACCTAGCCCTCGACCGCTATCTCTTATTTTGCCCCTTCGTGGGTCGGTATGTAACTTAAAACAGGGGGAACTACGCCGGTCTGATTCCCCATTCAACGGGATACGTAGGCGGGTTAGGTTTAGCTAGCCTTCGACCGTTATCCGTTATTACCTTTTTATTTGTGGCTTGGCGCAATCTCATATTTCATGTAGGAATATGTCCTAAGTGGACATTAAAGAAGTGCAGAGAATGGCACAAAGAATAGCGAAATGTTCTCCTAGATATATGTTTAGCACATCGCCCTCTTACAGGTACATGGCTCAAAGGATCGCACATTGCTATATCAGAAAAGGACATAGAGAATATTAAAAGGGGGATTCAGGGGGCATTGCCCCAGATTGTTCGATATTATCTATTCAAACAGGTACAATAGGTACGACAGGCACGACAGAGTACAATGGAAACACTGTTTCTCGTATAAAACTGATATTCCCAGATTGAGGGAACATCCCGCAGATAACACATGTACATCATTTCGTGCTTTCGTATTAGCTTATACGTCGAAAATTTTTCTTGTCTGTGCTGTTTTACAGGGCTTAATGACCTACGGATTCAATGACGATAGAGTCACCAAGAGACATAGTCAAAAAGACAACGAAAAGGCTCGCCTACAACACAAAAAATACCCCCTGTGATAACGGGGTCGATCAGAAACACTTCAACGGTAGTGGGTTCCCTGTGATAACGGGATGCGCCCCTACCCACAAAAAATATCCCCTGTGATAACGGGGTCGAGCAAAAACACTTCAACGGTAGTGGGTTCCCTGTGATAACGGGATGCGCCCCTACCCACAAGAAAAATATCCCCTGTGATAACGGGGTCGATAAAAAATACTTCAACGGTAGTGGGTTCCCTGTGATAACAGGATGCGCTCCTACCCACAAGGAAAATATCCCCAATGATAACGGGGTCGACAAAAAAGAGTTCAACGGTAGTGGGTCCCCTGTGATAGCGGGATGTGCCCCTACTAACATGAAACATATCCCCTGTGATAACGGGGTTGACAAAAAAAAACATTGCAACGGCAGCGGTTTCCTTATGATAACGGGCCGCACTTTGACACTTCAAGGAGGGGTAACAATAACACAAGCAATCATACCATGGAATATGTATGAACAAATATATACCAGGACACGCAGAAAAGATCGATTGAATTAACGGGTAAAACTATGAGTCATATTACAGAGGCAACTGCGCCAAAAGAAAAAATACAGACTCCTAAACTCTAAACCGGGATAACGAGGGGCCCCTTTGATGTGGATTAACGCCAAACTCTTCTGCTCGATGATCTCGCGGTACTCCGCCTCTGGTTCTAAATCCTCGTCGTCGTCGTCGGAGTCCTCAGAAAATTCCTTGTCCGGCCCCTTCAACAGATTTATGGCCGAAGGGTCATATCCATCCTTGAAACCACCTTCCAGCTGAATTTGACCTATGACAGAGGCCTTGGCTTCCTCCCGCTCGAGCAAGCCCTGCTCAGCACACATCATCTTATACGACCGACTGAGAAGGAACTGTTTGGCCGCACTGGTCAATTGGCTTTTGCTCAGCGTCATGCACCGCATGTGCCTTTCAGCCTGGGCTAATTGGTCCTTCAGAATTGCGACCTCAACTTCAAGTGCCTCCCGACGAGATGCCTCTTGACCAGTGATATGTCGAGACTCATTGAGCTCTGCGATCAACCTTTTATTATCATTTAACAGGCCTCCCACATTATTCTCGCTGGCCTTCAAAATATCCATGGCCTCGTCTCTCTCATGCTGGAGCTGTACGGCAGCAACAAGATCGTATTCGCCCAATTTCTCGAGCAAACCATTGGTAACTCGGAGCGACTCGGCGTGATCCGATTGGCCCTTAACGGCCATCGTCAAGAAATATTTCAAAAAACCTGCTACTTGCACATCCACAATAAGGAGTCGATCGCTCAGTCAAATGAAAACCCAAAGGAAATACACATTCAATGGCACAAAGACTACTTACAGAGCGGAAGAGACCACTGTGATCCCCACTTGAACTACCCTCTTCCTTCCTTCTCTTTCGCCCCATGGACGTCCCAACATCAACGTTAGGTTGAGATTGCGAAGCACTACCCACCCCGGTAGTATTTTCACTCGAGGAGGGAACAAATTTCTTTGCATTCTTGCGCACGCCCTCACGACCCCTCTTCTTGACGAGTAGAGGTGCGTCATCTGTACCGGTTTTGGCCCCCAGCTGTCTACATTCCGCTATCGCATCCAGACTACAATACTCCACCAGCTCGGCTACGAAAGACACAAAATCGGGGATCAAGAAATAAATTGAGGGGAAGATATCAATTTACAAATATATAACACTTACCGAGCGTAGAGGGACCGTTATACTGCACAGGATATATCCCACTCTCTCGCAAAACTACGTCACTACAAAGCAGGGTACCGTCGTATGGATGGTTAATCAACTTCCTCAGAAACTCGAGGCTAAGTGCAGTAGGCCCGACAGCGGCCCGTATCTCATATTTGGTGTCTTCACACCACACGCTAGGAAGCGCATCAAACTCATCAGCCGTCCTCTCCTGGATGTACATATACTCGCACTTATTTCCAAATCCGTAGCTAGATGGAGTATATTGCACGAACCTAAGCCCCGCCCGGGCTCGCACACAGAAGAACCCTCTATCACCACCCTTTATGTTGACCATGCTGCTAAAGAGCTCTCAGAACTTGTTAGCTCCGCAAGGGGCACCCAACGCCCTCATAACACAAATGAAAGCTACAATGTACCCCAGAGAATTGGGGGATAGCTGTCCCAAGCAGACCCCGATGCTTGCTATGATAGTACTAACCGCAGGATCAATCGGGAAGCGCAACCCATTCTTGAAGTGCTTGGCATTGACAGTAATGCAGCCTTTTGGTGGGGTATGCATTCGTTGATCGGCACTGGGGAATATGACCTTATACACCTCGGGAATGTTATACTCATCTGAGTAATAACCAGCATGATGAGGGACATGAGATGTCATGTCGTCGTACTTCTCAGAGGTCTTATATTTCGGGGGGCTGACCTCAAAGCCCAATTCGTCCACATTAGGGCCGGCAGCTTCGGGCGGAGCAGAAAATTCAGCATCGCCATGTTGGTCAGTTAGTTGTTCAGGTCCAAACATCTCGTTTTCGGAGTATACGGTTCCACCCTCTTCGAAATCCATCTCAGGCAAACCTGCGCCAACACTGTCCCCGGCAAATGACATATTAACGCACTAAAGGATGAAAGTCAAGATCGAACGTGATATCGGAAAAGGTATCGAATTCGATATCGAAAATTAAAATCAAAGGAAGATATCGAAACCGAGGTCGAATTCTATATCTGAAGTCAAATTCGATGTGTGTTTTGAAGGAACAACGAAATTTCGCTAAAAGCCAAAGTGGGTTTTCACTTTCCTCACAACCTATTTATAGATATCGGAGATACTAGATCGAAACACAGTTTCGATCTCACATCGGTACTAAGATTCGATATAGATAAAGGACATGGGGACGGACAGGCGCACACGGAAGATCACCCTACCTATAGACAGACGCTTTAACCACATCGAAAGATACTTTGGACATCATATCAAATATGAGTTTCGACATACTATCGAAGATGAAACCCGACATCCTACCCAACTACACGAAGAGCCGCGAGAATATAACAACTGCCCCGGCAACCCCATCACAATTTTCAAGGAACCCAAATACCAAGGGAACTAGAATTCAAACGAGGACCTCAAACTATGCGTCCACTGCATTGGGAGACTAATCGAAGTTCATCGCAAGTGCATTCTCCGCAAATTTGATCTCCGTCATTTGAATTGGCGGGACGAAGGGTACAGGTAACCTAGAAATTTAAAATTAAATTTGCGAATTCTTATCTCTAAGATAAGAATCCCCAAATTGGGGGACTACATGATATGGGCATTTCCCGCATATTGGGCCAGGCCCAACCAGGCCCACATTGGACCATATCGCGATCACTTTCGATGTCATATCGGTAATAATCACCGATATGTTACAGTGGTCCCCGGATCCCAAGGTGTATAAATACGCGGTGCCCGGATCCCAAAGTAAGAAATTATTATCCCTCAGCTACCACACATCATATCGAAATACATCCCCGATATCACTTTCGATATCTCATTCGATATCGGGATTATTTCGTGCACCTCTGACACGTCACACCACCTCATCACCGATATCACGTCGGGGGTCATCCTCGATATCACATCGAAGACAATCACCGACGTACATTCAATCTAGTACCGGTATTCCACTCCCACCCAAGCATCGAGGCGTTGGTTCGAGGTGTTCCAGACCAAGTCTACACGAGATACGTAGTGTAGGCCTGATTTGAGATAGACTCGTTGTATTGCTAGACTATTCACTTGTAACCAACACTCATATATATATATATATATATATATATATATATATATAATACGATCTATTGCCAAATCAAAACACTTGAGAGATAAGAGCACCTAATCTTTCTATCTAGATATCACGTAGGAAATTCGACGTCCAACAAGCACGTTGGCAATCTACATGTATATTTTTACGTCTACTATTCTATAGACGAATCCACTTCACCAATTGGATTGAGTACCAGGTGAATATGATAAGTACATCTACATTACCTACTTTGGCTCGACGCCGATATAACATTCTTATTAAACAAGCAACCTCTATAAACAATACTTACACCCTACGGGGATTGTTCCACAACTAAAGGCTCATCAACGAGATGAACACCCCAATGGGGTCATCCAACAAAGCCTTAAGGGCATATAAAAGCTCAAACGCTTCGTAGCGAGCAATATCTCAACAAAAACCTTCTCACAAGCATATATTAATATGAACTATGTCTGGCTTGACCCAGTGTCATGTTCAGTCATAATGAAAACCGTGTATTCTCCTTTAGGTTATTTTACATACTTATAAACTGTTATCGTCTAACTTCGATTCTTGAAATTTAGGTTTTCATAAAACCAAAAGCTCTTTTCATAGCCTATTAGGTGTAAGAAAATCTAGTGAGGAAAGGTACAAAAGATTAGCGAAAATACCCCTGCCTTTTTTCCCTAATTATTGCATCCCCCTAAGAGTGTAATATTAATGTCCTCTTCACATAACACAATGGGATGAATAATTTGAACTGTATTGATTATAACTAGTAATATAATAAAATAACAAGGATATATCAAAGTAATAAGGTGTAGATGAAGATTTCATCGCACTTTATTATGCGACTCATGATAGATAAAATACTAATACTCCTTTATTTTATTTAATCATGTTGAGATAATATGAGTTTCATGATTCACCCATGTTTCTAGCCCTTGTGTTAAATGGCGCTTGCATTATCAATACCTATCTTCAATCATTTGCCCACTTTAAAATCTAGACTATTAAGTGCAACGATCTCAAAGATTACTGGTTCGTTATCAATTCAATCTTCTCAAATGTTAACTATATGTATAATAAAAGATACTAATCATGTGATCTACTATATGTGTATTTTGTTGGCAATCCCTGACGCATAATTCAATTACTATACAACTATCTAAAATCTACGACTTGCAACATCGCATTTGCACCCTAAAATCAGCTACAACTAATCATATCTTGCACCATATGAATGATAAATATCAAAACCTGTAAAAATTAACAAAACATCGTGAGTAAAAGTTCATCGTGCATAAACAGTTATTTTCTTTAGACTCTAGATACAAAGAGGGTTATCTACTCGAGTTATTTTCTTTAGACTCTAGATACAAAGAGGGTTATCTACTCGAGTTATTTTCTTTAGACTCTAGATACAAAGAGGGTTATCTACTCGAGATTACAAGTTAAACATCACAATCATAAAAGTATGCAATATTGAAAGAGGTAATAAAGATAAGCTCTCAGTACCATAGGGATCTGCTTCACTAATATTTGGAGTTTGGTTCACTACAAGAAAAATGGGTCATTAGGGACTGCCTGGGCGGTCCCTAATGACCCCCCTGCGGTCGCTATTGAGGGGGTAGCGACCGTCTAGCGGTCGCTATTTTGCGGTCGCTATTGACCATGGTCGCTTGCCAATAGCGACCGTTAAGCAGTCCCTATTGTGGTCATTAGGGACCGCAAAATAGCGACTGTGAAGCGGTTCCTAATGACATCGATAGGGACCGCTGTATAGCGACCGTGAAGCGGTCGCCATACTTTTGGATAATAGGGACCGTCTGGGCGGTCCCTAATGTGGAATAATAGGGACCGCCCAGACGGTCGCTAAGTTTAACAATAGGGACCGTCTGGGCGGTCCCTAATGTGGAATAATAGGGACCGCCCAGACGGTCCTTAATTTTTACAATAGGGACCGTCTTGGCGGTCCCTAATGTGGAATAATAGGGACCGCCCAGACGGTCCGTAATTTTACGATAGGGACCGTTTGACAGTCCCTACTAATATTCGTAGAATTTCTATGAATATTAGTAGAGACCGTCTAACGGTCCCTAATATCAAAAACAGGGACCGTTTGACGGTCCCTAATATCAAAAACAGGGACCGTTTAACGATCCCTACTAATATTCATAGTATGAATATTAGTAGGGACCGTTAAGCGGTCCCTAATGACCTTCAGAAAAAATAAAAAATAAACTACAATTATATTCCGGATTTAATCCGGAATATAATTATTTTTTTTTGTAAAATTGTAATCATAACAAGATCAAAACAATAAAATGACGAATAAAAACTTAATATAATGACAATTGACATGTAAGAATAAAATATTGTGAAAAGATGAATAAAATGAGTTTTAATATAAATTTAATGAAATCAAAAACATAAATGAAATCAAAAGGGAAGAATAGTAAATGAAGATCCAAAATAAAGAAAGTGTAAGAAAAAAAGATTGTATTGGTGAAGAAAAGAAAATGAAGATACAAAATAAAGAAAGTGCAAGAAAAGAAAATGAAGAAAATATAGTGTTGGTGAAAAGAAGAAAAGTTTTTGTGTTGGTGAAAATAAGAAAAAAAAATTAATTGTTTTTGTGTTGGTGAAAAGAAGAAAAGAAGATAGTGTTTTTTGGAGATAGTGAAATGGGTGTAAGAGTGGTGAGATATATACATATATATATATATATATATATATTCAATTGGTTTTTGTCCGTTGGATGATATTAGATGATCGACGGTTTGAGATGGCGATCCGTGTTAAAGACATGATGGGTACTTATGACCGTAGATTAGGATTTCATCGACGGTTGAGAATTGATTTGGTGAAAATTCAAAATTCCCCCTCACTTTCGCCAAAACATTTTGCCAAAAATTCAAAATTTTCGACTTTAGTGACCGTTCAACGGTCCCTATTGTCAAATTAGGGACCGGTTAACGGTCCCTACTAATATTCATACTTAAAAATCGATTTTTATTATTGATGTTGTTGTGTTTGTGATTGTAAGCAACCAAACTCATTGTAATATGTAAATTGAAGTAATAAATGATTGCAAAACCAACCTTATAGTAGATTAGTTGTGAAATAATAGATTAATTGAGATCGATCGAGTTATTAACGTTCAAGATATATTTCACAAATGTACAACTAATTAATTATCATTAGTTAGTTGTAATTATTATCCGTGTTTATGATTTACTTCACAAACGTTAGCATAGATACGATTATGAGGCATAATCATTAGATCAAGTATTCATTAATTATACGTATATATGTAGATCGAATTAATTTGTCATTATGTCATTCGTCGTACAAAACTGTAGGAGAATATTCAAAGCGACCCGTTCTCCTTGTATAATATTTGGATATACAATGTGTCGTTGTACTTATTGTTATTTTAACTATTCGAATGGTTATTGTGAACTAAACATACAACGCGGCACCTCGAACCATCGAAAAATTCATTATTTTGATGTATGAATATTAGTAGGGACTGCCAAGCGGTCCCTAAATTAACAATAGGGACTGCCAAGCGGTCCCTAATGCGGTATCAGCGACCGCTTAACGGTCCCTATTGTCAAATTAGGGACCGCTTAACGGTCCCTACTAATATTCATACTTAAAAATCAATTTTTTTTTATTGATGTTGTAGTGTTTGTGATTGTAAGCAATCAAACTCATTGTAATATGTAAATTAAAATAATAAATGATTGCAAAACCAACCTTATAGTAGATTAGTTGTGAAATAATAGATTAATTGAGATCGATCGAGTTATTAAAGTTCAAGATATATTTCACAAATGTACAACTAATTAATTATTATTAGTTTGTTGTAATTGTTATCCGCGTTTATGATTTACTTCACAAACGTTATCATAGATACTATTATGAGTCATAATCATTAGATCAAGTATTCATTAATTATACGTATATATGTAGATCGCATTAATCTGTCATTATGTCATTCGTCGTACAAAATTGTAGGAGAATCTTCAAAGCGACCCGTTCTCCTTGTATAATGTTTTGATATACAATGTGTCGTTGTACTTATTGTTATTTTAACTATTCCAATGGTTAGTGTGAACTAAACATACAACGCGGCACCTCGAACCATCGAAAAATTCATAATTTTGATGTGTGAATATTAGTAGGGACTACCAAGCGGTCCCTAAATTAACAATAGGGACTGCCAAGCGGTCTCTAATGCGGTAATAGCGACCGCTTAACGGTCCCTATTGTCAAATTAGGGACCGCTTAACGGTCCTACTAATATTCATACTTAAAAATCGATTTTTTTTATTGATGTTGTAGTGTTTGTGATTGTAAGCAACCAAACTCATTGTAATATGTAAATTGAAGTAATAAATGATTGCAAAACCAACCTTATAGTAGATTAGTTGTGAAATAAGAGATTAATTGAGATCGATCGAGTTATTAACGTTCAAGATATATTTCACAAATGTACAACTAATTAATTATCATTAGTTAGTTGTAATTGTTATCCGTGTTTATGATTTACTTCACAAACGTTAGCATAGATACGATTATGAGGCATAATCATTAGATCAAGTATTCATTAATTATACGTATATATGTAGATCGAATTAATTTGTCATTATGTCATTCGTCGTACAAAACT
Source organism: Linaria vulgaris (assembly GCA_948329865.1). Classification (NCBI taxonomy): domain Eukaryota; kingdom Viridiplantae; phylum Streptophyta; class Magnoliopsida; order Lamiales; family Plantaginaceae; genus Linaria; species Linaria vulgaris. The sequence continues at coordinate 50,812,190 of OX415249.1, read as the reverse complement.
GTAGGAGAATATTCAAAGCGACCCGTTCTCCTTGTATAATATTTGATATACAATGTGTCGTTGTACTTATTCTTATTTTAACTATTCCAATGGTTATTGTGAACTAAACATACAACGCGGCACCTCGAACCATCGAAAAATTCATAATTTTGATGTATAAATATTAGTAGGGACTGCCAAGCGGTCCCTAAATTAACAATAGGGACTGCCAATTGGTCTCTAATGCGGTAATAGCGACCGTTTGGCAGTCCCTATTGTCAAATTAGGGACCGCTTAACGGTCCCTACTAATATTCATAATCAAAAATCGATTTTTTTTATTGATGTTGTTATGTTTGTGATTGTAAGCAACCAAACTCATTGTAATATGTAAATTGAAGTAATAAATGATTGCAAAACCAACCTTATAGTAGATTAGTTGTGAAATAATAGATTAATTGAGATCGATCGAGTTATTAACGTTCAAGATATATTTCACAAATGTACAACTAATTAATTATTATTAGTTAGTTGTAATTGTTATCCGTGTTTATGATTTACTTCACAAACGTTAGCATAGATACAATTATGAGGCATAATCATTAGATCAAGTAATCATTAATTATACGTATATATGTAGATCGGATTAATATGTCATTATGTCATTCGTCGTACAAAACAGTAGGAGAATCTTCAAAGCGGCCCGTTCTCCTTGTATAATGTTTGGATATACAATGTGTCGTTGTACTTACAACGCGACACCATGAACAACGAGTCACCTCGAACCATCGAAAAATTCATAATTTTGATGTATGAATATTAGTAGGGACTGCAAAGCGGTCCCTAAATTAACAATAGAGACTGTCTGGTCGGTCCCTATTATTCTACATTAGGGACCGCCCAGACGGTCCCTCTTATTCAAAAGTATGGCGACTGTCTAACGGTCTCTATATTGCGGTCCCTATTGAGATCATTAGGGACCGCTTAACAGTCATTATTTTGCGGTCCCTAATGACCTTAATAGCGACTGCTAAGCAGTCGCTTTTGTCTTCAGCAGTCGCTGAAGACAAGCGACTGCTTGGCAGTCGCTAATGGGCGGTCCCTAATGACCGCCCATTCTTGTAGTGGTTGTTCCACATCTTCCGACTGGATCTTATCTTGAATAATCTTATTCTTCTAACTATAAGGTAAACTAATGACGTGATTAAAAGACTAATGCTTGATGGTGTAAAATGATTGAGATGAGTGAATAACATGCAAGGCATTGGCATTTATAGTGTTGATGCACATACTTAATTGCTATACAAGAAAATGAAATTTCGCTAATGGCTAGAGGCACGCCTTTTTAGAGGCATTGCTTGCACGTTTCACCATAGATACAGAGTGTATTTTTAAAGATTTTGGTCGCGTAAGTAACTTCCTTTGGGGTCTAATGGGATGTTGACGAGTAGGGAATAAATAAGCAAGTAAAATTCTACGCATACACATTTTTCGAAGTGCAGGATCAAGTAATAATAAAATGGAAGTATAGTTAGTGACGTGGGTGTTTAAGTTAATGCCAAGCAAATTCCCTTACTAGACTCTCTCGCACCTTATACGCAATACAAGAAGAGATTTTGGTTAGATAGAAGCCCGCACTAAGAAGAACAATGTTATATGTAAACAATTAATAAGAAAGTAAACATGATCCCGGGGTGGATACGGGTTTATCGTGCTTGCCATTAAACCCAACGCGGGGTCAAGCTGCCTACGTGTCTCTATAGGAAGAAAGAATCAAGTAGAATGTAGTTCATTATTCAATTGTGTATGTACAGGGTCTTAGAAGACATCACGCTCAACTTACAAGTTGTATACGTTTATCTAGCCCTTAAGGCTCGGTTGTACGACCCTATATAGTCTGCGTCTCGTAGACCTTGTCGGTTGTACATTTAACCCCAAAGGGTGTTAGTCTCATTTTGAGATCATTTGTGTAGTTATTCCAATTGTGGACATAAGTATGTCTATGGAGAAGTAGATGTTAAATGGTTGATGTACTGGATTGCAAATACATTTGTTAGATGTGCTATAAATTATCGCGCCATAAGTTAACGTGTTCTAAGAGGCAAATTTGTCAACCTTAGGGGGTTTGACCTACCAACTTATAAGTTGACGTGGATGTTTAACATGTGCTATAAATTACCGCGCCATAAGTCAACGCTTCAAATGAAGGAATGAGGGGGTATTTTTAGATGTAAGGAAGGCCTTGGGGTGTGGAGAATACCACCATCCTGGTCAAACTTTGACTGACCGAGTCAATGTTTGACCGATGTGCCACGTCGATCTAATGACCGACGTGTCAGGTCATTTTTTTGACGTGCCACATCAGATATTCGACGCAGTATCTCAATTTTTGAACTAAATCGACGTGCCCTAATTTAGGGGCACGTGATGATCTCACGTGCCACGTCGGGCCTACATGGCACATCCATGATAAAATCGATGTTACCCCTTTTAAGGGGCACACGTAGCCCGCGGACCAATGTGTCCTTCGTGAGTCCCCGCTAGTCCATCTGACATAATCCCAACAATGGGTTATGATCACGCCGTATCAGACTACTCGACACGGTCTTATGTTATGTTGAGGTTCGTGTCACTTGGACATCGTCAAGAGATATCCTTGGACTTTATGGATCGGGTGAGAATGGCCTTTTTGTCACCATAACTTCGTGTAATGCCAAATGTGAGTTCATATTTTCGAGGTGGCGTAATTTTAGCACCCTAATTGCAAATCAAGTATCTTATCCCAATGGAGTGGTTGATTAATCCTAGTATCACTTAACGTAAAAACATTGATATTTTTTTGAATATTGTATGAATGCGAAATGCTTTGAATGTGGAAAACAATGAATACAAGTTTTGGGATATGATTTTGAATGTTAAGAACAATTTAAAAGGAATGCACTGAGAAAGCAATGTGAATGCAAAAGAACAGTTTTGATGCAAGTAAACCATTGAATGCAAACCAAATGAAAGGAAAATAATTTTAATGAAATATATGCAAGACAAAAAGTAAATAAAACAAAACTGAAGATGGTTGATTGTTGATTGCTTAAGATTGTAAGTAGATGATCATTACTAGATGTTTGGAGGTTGTGTTTCACAACTGATTTACACTTGATAGCTCATAGAAAAACTACATATGTTTCTTTGAGTTGTTGATGCTTGTTTGAGATCTTATGTGCCTAATGGATCTGTGATCTATAGCCAATGTTATCTTGATCGAGAAATCCTCAAGTTTCTAATGATCTATTACGGTAGCAAAATCAGTCAAGTTGTCAATTATTTTAGAAGAGATATTAAGTCTGCAATCCCATTCATTCATCCATTCTTGTTAACATAATATACTTAGTCAAGATTGATTTAGTGTGATCTAGGGGTGCGCAATGACTACATTAGCGTACTAAAATCACAAATCACATATATACAATATTAGCTTAAAATCTAACCTCTCGCGATCCAAGGGTAGTGATTTTGTTCATCTAGTAAGAATAATACTAATCATGCAGAAGATGAAATAATTAATCTAGACACATGCACTCTCAAACAATCACCAAACAAAACAAATACTTATATTAATAAATCAGAGCTACCTCCATACTCCAAACGCACAGGAGTTTAGCTACCCAGAGTCTTGAGTTCAACACAGAGTAAAAAGTTAAACAACATAGATAGAGAAAAACTTAAGAGATAAGAAAAGTTATCAAATTTGGTGGAACGTTAAAGCCTAGCTATCTTCTTGAATCATCACCTTTGTCTTCTCTCTCACAACTATTGACTTGTGAATATGAAAGCAGAACTAGAACTGAGTTACAACGGCATTTTCTCTCTTCTCTCTTCACTCTTTTTTTCACAAATCTTTCTCTCACAACTCTTATAGGGTAACTGTAATTTGTAGAACGTTATGGACACGATATTCTAAGTGTTGATAGTCCTCCCTTTAATATAGGAAAGTCGTGTTGGCCAGGTTCAAATCACCAGTCGTCACTAAAAATAGGTGAAAAGTATGTTTTGCGCCAAGTCGCGCATCCGGAACCATGTTGCGCGGTGGTCAGGTGGGTAGTCACATAGGTCACGCTTGTGTCTACTTTGTGCGCGCAGTTCGCACCACTCTCTGTCTGGTCGCACAACTTTAATTGTTGTTGGGCCAGCTGTTAGGCTTCTCCTTGTGCATGAGATAGGCTTGCATCACCGTTCTCGTAGCGCTTTGTTCCTTGCATCGTAGCACTCTAATTACAATCCCTTCCAAAAGTATCCATTTTTTGTTATTTTCCCATCATTTTTTCGTGACTTGATTAAAAACTACAAAATGACAAAACAATATGAATACCAATAAATATGCACTAAGGATTCATTAAATTACAGGTGTCATGTGCAGCACTACTAGAAATTAGAGTAAAAGAAAAAAATATGGAAAGAATACTAAAACACTTGGGATCTCAATGGGACATGTAGCACAATTATAGTCAGCATAGCAATGGGAGAATCTGGTTAGTATGGAAACAAAGCATGATGGATATACATATGATAGGATGTTCTGACCAATACCTACACTGCATTGTGAAAGGACAGAATGGCAATACACTATGGTATATGACTGTCATCTATGCATAGAACCAACTGGAAAAGAGGAGAGCATTTTGGAAAGACATTAGTGATGTAGCAAGAAATGTGCAGGGGCCATGGTTGATCATTGGTGATTATAACAATGTATTAACCACTGAAGATAGAGTAGGAGGAAACCCAGTCCAAGCTCATGAATACACTGACTTGGAGAATATGATGAAACAAGAAGAACTATATGAGCATGACACCACTGAGAATCACTTTACATGGTCAAACAACCACCAACAAGGTACCATCTACTCAAGAATAGACAGAGCTCTGTGCAACAAGGAATGGCATGTCCACTACCCAAACACCAAGATTGAAATTATGCATGCACATATCTCAGATCACAACCCTCTTAGAGTCACAATGGAAGATAGTCCACCCCCACAAAGGAAAGGCAAGTGTTTAAAATTCCTGAATTGCACTACAAATATTCCTAGCTTCTTAACGAAGGTTAGAACAAACTGGCAACAACCCATGGAGGGAAGGCCCATGTATATACTATGGAAGAAACTCCTCGGATTGCAACCTGTTATCCAACAAATGCAGAAACAATTGAGGGGCACCCCCAGAAAAATCCAGAAGGCAAGAGATGAGGTTGAAAAAGCACAAAGACAACTGCAGGACGATCCTCTCAAGGAGGAATTCATTCTGAAAAACAGACAGTGCACAACTCAGTTACTGGAGAAACTAGAAAATGAAGAGAAGATCTTACTCCAGAAATCTAAGGCATCATGGATAGCATTGGGAGATGGCAACAATGCTTATTTTCATGCCACTACTAAAGAGAAGAATAAACTGGAAAATGCTCAAGGCAGGATACTAACTGAATTTGAAGACATTGAAATTGAGGTCCTTAAATACTATAAAGAACTGGTGGGTACAAAAGTTGAAACTCTTACCTGTGTTGATGTAGAAGTGATGAGGCAGGGGAAACAACTGAAGAGGGAGGCCAGTGACCTCCTCATACAACCTGTAACTGACAAAGATATATAGGAAGCTCTAAAAACCATTGGAGATCACAAGGCACCTGGTCTAGATGGTTACAACTCCAAGTTCTTCAAGAGTGCTTGGCCAGTTATAAAAGAAGATGTGGTAGCAGCAATTCATGAATTCTTCACTAAAAATAGACTATATGCTGCACTGAATTGCTCTCTTGTAACACTAATTCCAAAAAGCAAAAGTGCAAAGAGCATGAAAGATATGAGGACCATTTCATGCTGTACTACCTTCTACAAAATCATCTTTAAGGTGATAACTAAGAGATTGGGAGCAGTAGTGAATGAAATTGTGCATGAAAGCCAATCATCATTCATACCAGGTAAAGTGATTCAAAACAACATCATGCTTGCTCAGGAACTAATCAGAGGGTACTCAAGAAAGCACATATCACCTAGAAGCACCATCCAAATGGATTTACAGAAGGCATATGACACAGTTGAGTGGGAGGCACTAGAGGTAATCATGAGGGAGATGGGGATCCCCAACAAAATTATAAGATGGATTATGATTGCCATGACTACAGTGTCCTATAGATATGCAATAAATGGAAGCCCAAGTAAGATCCTTAAAGCTGGGAGGGGGCTGAGATAAGGTGATCCAATATTACCTTTGTTGTTTGTATTGGTTATGGAATACTTACACAGGAGCATGAGAAAGATCAGAGTACAACCAGATTTTAACTACTACCTCAGATATGAGAAATTAGGGATTACACACATCTGCTTTGCAGATGATGTACTAATGTTCAATAGAGGTGATTCAAAGTCAGTTGAACTGCTGATGGAAAGATTCCAAGAGTTCTCTATGTCTACAGGTTTAAAAGTGAATCCAGCAAAATGCAGAGTGTATTTTGGGGGTGTACACACAGACATACAGGAAAGAAAATTACAAACTACAGAGTTTACTAGGGGGGAACTCCCTTTCAAGTATATGGGAGTACGCCTAGACAGTAGGAGGCTTACTGTACATCTATGCAAAGTGCTTATAGATAAGATTCTTGAGCGCATTCATCACTGGACTGCAAAGTTGTTGAGTTATGCTGGAAGGGTACAACTAATTAAGAGTATAATATTTGCCATAACAAATTACTGGATGCAGATTTTCCCATTTTCAAAAAAAGTTTTGAGGCACATAGAAACAATCTGCAGAACTTTTCTCTGGACTGGTAAAGATGAAAAGAGCAAGAAGGCTACTATTGCCTGGGAGAAAATTTGTGAACCTAAACAAGCTGGAGGATTGGGTATTATATCACTTGTGGAATGGAACAAGGCTACTATAGCAAAAATGTTATGGAACCTACAGAGAAAAGCTGATAAACTGTGGGTTCAGTGGATGCACACATATTTCATAAAGAGGGGGGATGTGAGAAGCTACCAACCAACAAATAACTGCTCCTGGACTTGCAAAGCACTACTGAAATGCAGAGACTTGATGCACACTAATACATGGGAGGACATGACCAAGAAGGGGAAATACAAAGCTGCATTGATCTACAGGGAAATAAGAGGCATAAAGAACCCAGTGATATGGAGGAAAATCTTATATGGTAACAATGCCAGACCAAGAGTAGTCTTTACACTCTGGATGCAATGCTTAAACAAGCTTCCTACAAAAGACAGAGTAAAGAAATTTGGTATCCAAACTGATGGAGAATGTTGTTTCTGCAAAAAAGAAGAGTCAGGAGAACACTTGTTCTTTGAATGTCAGTTTACAAGTGGCATATGGAAAGAGGTGTTGGAATGGATGCAAATTAGTCACACACTATCTCGCTGGAGGAATGAACTGACCTGGTTACTACAAAATGGCACAAAAAATAACTGGAGAAGTGTATTGGTGAAGATTGCAGCAGCAGAGATATCCTACAATATATGTAGTATCAGAAATAAGAAGGATTGGAGTGATTAGATGTAGAGTCAGGATTGGACCAAAACACAAGCACAAATGAGCCAAGTCAGGAAATCATCCAAACTGTAGTGATTAGATGTAGAACTATGAAAATGTATCCTAAAATGCAAAGGATATTAGAATGTTAGTTGAATGCAATAGTGTGGGGTACCCTGGTAACTAGAAAGAGAACCTGGATCCTTGGATTGGTATGTAATTACTGGATTTTGGATAATAAGAAAGTTTAGCTCTTTGTTCCAAAAAAAAGTGTAAGAAAATAAGTACCCTAAATACGCACGAGTCACAATTGTGGTTACATTGTTCTGCTGCTTAGATTTGCGTCTTTCACTGTATTGGCTACAACTTATTTGTTAATGTCACAATTATGATCTGGTATTCGCGTTGGATATCAGACATTCGTATCTTAGATGGTATATTGCGCAACTTCTTGTTCATGTTTCAAAATTGTCACCATGTGTTGCAATAATTGTTCAATTCCACTTCTCCTTATTGTGTCTTTTTCCCTGCTCATATTCTGAGTTTTTTGTTAGTTGCCCGAATTACACGCAATGATCTATTGGATTCATCATTTAAGCGGTTTTGATAGAATTATTCGAATTCATTTTTCTTTAGCTCATTTTCTATTTAAATGACTTGTTTTGCACCAATTGACTCTTTACCACACTGAAATAAATCTGATACTCAAGGGATGGGATAAAAATTCGTTTAGTCTCATAAGTTGGCACCCTCACTTATTTGGTCCCGTAAGTTGTCATCCCATCAATTTGGTCCCATAAGTTGGTAAAAGTGCTCAATGTTAGTCCCGCCTAAGTTCAATAAAGTCATCGAATCTTGCCGATGTGTCTCTGGTCCCGCATCCCCTAAGTTTTGAGTCAAACTAGAGTCACATCAACAAAATCCTGTGATTTTATTGAACTCAGGCGGGACTAAAATTGAGCACTTTTACCAACTTACGGAACCAAGTGTGTGGTGCCAACTTACGGAACCAAATGCGTGAGGGTGCCAACTTATGGACCAAACGGATTTTTATAGGAATTCACAATTTAATTTGTGATAACAATAAGGTCCTAGGATGAGTGTCTTAGACACTGGTCAATCTGCCATTAGCTCAAAATTTAATGTCAATGTAAGTTGAAAATTGGCAGTTTTTGGTGAAAATGGTAAAATTGGAAGTCGTATATTTAATAATAGGATGAATAGTCAAAAATGCCCTCTAACTTTTGCCTTTAATCTTAAATGCCCGATTTTTCCAAACATGTTGAAAATGCCCGTTAAGTTTTAAATTTTCTAACAAAAATGCCCGATTTTAAAAATTCGGACTTTTTATCCGACGTGGCATCCGAATCAAAGAGTCGCGCTGTTGAACACAAAAGTCGCGTTTTAAAATTCGGGCATTTTTGGTACAATTTTAAAAGATACAGGGCATTTTTAGCATTATTTTTTAGAAAAAATAAAAGATTTTGTATGTAAATTTCATTTCGGCCATTTTTAGTAGAAATTTTAAAAGATACAGGACATTTTCAGCAGGTTTGGAAAAATCGGGCATTTAAGATTAAAGGCAAAAGTTGGCGGACATTTTTGATAATTCGTCCTTAATAATATTAGTTAATATTGTGGTTGTATCGGGGTCACACGGCTCATTATCATATGCTCCGTGGCACCACTTTCGTTTCAAAGTTATATATGATATAAGATAATATCGTTCGTCTAAGAGAATGTAATCCTCCCAGCACACTAGAAATAAACTGAATCAAGTTACTACTATACAAATGCTTGAACAAAATACAGTTTCTCATGATATTATATTACGAAAAAGTTCAATAGTAATAAAAAAAATGTTAAAAAGAATCATCTCAATTAAAGAAATTCTGATAGATAAATGCAATGCAAGAAGATAAATACTATTGTCTATCATGATATAACAAATAATTTTAACATTTAGTGCATGATTGCCAATCTTGTCAATCTTCAATAAAGGTTGTTGTGGTCTCAATCTGTTAAATTAAAGACTCGCTTTAAAGATTCCATTTTTTGTGGATCCTTAGGAGTCATATTCACAGAACCATACAATTTCACGAGCATTCAAACTACTATATAAGGACTAGACGTGCACACAAATGCTCAGAGCCGATTGCTTTACTAAGTAGTGATAACAACATATAATTGATTGAGTGTTGAGTAACGGAAGGAGATAGCTAGTATGTTCAACATGAAGTCGAAGCTTGTCGATGAAGTGAAAGTATATGTTCTTGTCATCCTCTTACAATTTGCTTCTGCGGGTTTTGGTATAGTCGCAAAGTTCGCTCTAAATAAGGGAACAAGTCACTACACGCTTTCTACTTATAGAAATGCAATTGCAGCGGTCTTCTTTGCCCCGTTCGCCTTAATTCTAGAGAGGTCTTAGCCATTACAAAATAACCTTGTTTTCCATTTGTCACATTCTGTTATTTGTTTAAAAAAGAATAAAAGAACTCCTTGACTCTGCAGATTATTAACTTGATATCTTCGTTTTGCAGGAAAATTAGGCCAAAAATGACATTGACTATCTTCATCAAGATCATTCTACTTAGCTTACTCGAGTAATTAAGTTTAACTTCTATCTACATACATGTTAAATATTCAACGAGTAAAATGCAAAAAACTACCCTGTGTTATTTCTAATTGGCAAAAAAACCCCTGTGTTATTTTTATTAGCAAAAACCCCCCTGTGTTATTTCAAAATTAGCAAAAAAACCCCTACTACACTGAATTAATTCGCACATACTGAGATTGATCTCAAAATATAATTTTTATTGTATGTCTTTGATACATATGGAACTAATAATGTTCAAATTAAATTGTATGCATATTTTTGTTTATTAATTTTGAAGAAAACCTTAGTTTTTAGATCTGTAAAAATATAATTACGGTACCGACTAATTTTATTATGTTTTTATACAATTTTAAAAAAATCTAAAAAATTTATAACACGATGCATAATATTTATTGTAACAAGTATATGTTTATTATAAAATTGTAATACTTATAAATCCTTAATTATTGGTACTGTCATTGTAAAATATGTCATGAAGGGGGGCTTTTGCTAATTTATGGATAACACAGGGGGGTTTTTGCTAATAAAAATAACACAGGGGTTTTTTTTGCCAATTAGAAATAACACAGGGTAGTTTTTTGCATTTTACTCAATATTCAACTACATATATTTCTGAATCAACATATATCAAAGTAGATTTTTATGAACTTGCGTTGATATAAGATAATTTTCATTTGGATGCAGCCCGGTTATTGGCCAGAACGTGTTTTATGCTGGAATGAATTTGACAACGGCTACTTTTACGGCTGCCATGTGCAACATTCTTCCCGGCATAACGTTTCTTATAGCATGGATGCTGAGGTACTTTTGCATTTTACTCTATAGGATGACGCTATAACGCATAACATACGATGTTTTGCGATCCTTGTAATTAAAATCACATTTTTAAGGTCACTGGTAAATGTATTGTTTGCTGCAGGGTTGAGATAGTGAATTTGAAAAAAGTACGAAGCCATGCAAAGATTACAGGAACGTTGATTAGTATTAGTGGAGCAATGATTATGGCCCTTGTTGCAGGACCTAAAATAGGGTTTCCTTGGACTAAAGATCAATCAACTACTTCTACTTCTTCTGGCACAACATTATTGCCACAAAATCCTGTTAAGGGTTCCATTCTGCTTGCAGCATCAAGTGTTTGTTCTTCTCTTTTCTACATACTGCAGGTATATATACTTTATAAATTCTTATTAGTGAATTGCTTTACTCCAAAAGTTAATAATATGTTATATTATTATTTTAACATTTTACATGTGTTTTTGTCATAAGGCAAACACGTTAAAGTCATACACGGCTGGACTATCACTGACGGTATTGATATGCACCTTTGGAGCACTGGAAGGCGTTGTGGTCACTTTCGCTGTTGAGCGGACCAATCTTGCAGTGTGGTCAATAGGATGGAATGCGCAGCTTTTAGCTTATGCTTATGGGGTACTAATATATTTTTATAATATTCCTAATCCTATCAAATCAATCATTGGTGCAGTTTCTCACATATATACCTATATAATAATTGGATTTGAATTAATTATTACAGGGAATAGTGTGTTCTGGCATTACTTACTTCATTTCGGGAGTAATAATGAAAGCGAAAGGACCGGTGTTTCTCACGGCTTTCCAGCCTTTAAACATGATCAGTGTCGCGCTCATGAGCTCTTTTGTTTTTGCTGATCAATTGGAAGTGGGGAAGTAAGCAATTTTTTTTCCCTATATATGTACTAGATTGCAAAAAAAATAATTAAATTTAATCAAGAACTTTAATTTGCAGGATCGCAGGAGCCATTGTGATTGTTAGTGGATTGTACCTAGTCATTTGGGGCAAGAGTAAGGATATCCATGGTGAATCTTACAATGTTGAACCCAAATTACCAATTCATCAACAACCATTACCAACAAATGATTTGAACAAAACCGATTACGTGACGGATGCCTCACAAACAAAACCGTGATTATGTGGAGATAATGCTAACTGAGACTACTATCAACTGGTCTGTGGACACGCCCCCGCTCCTACGGAAAAAAAGAAATTGTTTTTAGTACCGTTGTTATGTTATGCAACTTAAATTGTCAAGGAGATTATACTACAATATGTTGTAAGCTTTAATTCCATATATATATGGCACAAAATATCTTGTTCAAGCAAGTTTCATATCCCCAGTACTGTTAATCAGCAGTATGATTATATTGAATTGCCGTTATTTACCTTTCGAGCTTTCGACACAAACATATAGTCGCGTATGATATAATGGGCAACAAATATGTTTAGGCAAATTAAAGAAAAAATAAGAGATTGTAATTAAACACAATATCTAACAGAGGATGATAAATACCCCTTTTTGTTTTTTAAATAAGAAATACCCATTATTCATCCAAAATGTACTAAGAAAGTAACTATATGTCATCGAAGAAAACAAACCAAAATATTTTAACAATTTTTTTTTTGTTGGTGAGATCAAAAGATATTTTTAGTTGAATTACACGGCAGAAGCAATAAAAAAGATATTAGGCTACTATCAAGTCCTTGTAACAGATTCATCAAAAAAAAAATAAAAGTCCTTGTAACAGATTTTAGATTACCAACAAAAGGTAACACCCGTAAGCTAAAATAACATCATTTGTTCTGATAGTATGCATTTTAGTCATCTATCTTTATGAAATTACTATTTCAATCCCAAATTTAAGAATCCACAATTTAGCCCCTGAAACATGAAATCAGACATTAACTGTTTCAATAAGTTCCATGTGCTCATAAAAAACGAAATTGAAAGCTAGTTTAGTATGAAGTGGTAGCTTACAGAGGGGTGCAGTAAATTACAATAATAGCCTTGACCTAAGTACAAACTATGTCACCTTATAGACAGACATTACGTTGGGATGCCTTGCAGGATATCGAGGAGAAAGCTATGTCGAATTCAAGGGGATATTGAATATCTTCTATGTCGAGGATCCGCCGGATATCAAGGCAGTGTACATGTTAGGATAACGTATGTCAGAGGTATATGTTGGGTGTGTATCGAAGGTGTATATCGGGTGTTGTATGTCGGATGTTGTATGTCGAAAGGGTACTCGATGTCGAATATGGGTATTCGATGTGCTGGTGAACATAGTAAGGTAATTAATGGCTCGCCTTGGTTAGGACAACCCGAATATAATAAGCCTCGGGATGCGAGGACGACACACGTAATTCCCTACGTACGCTGCCTCGATATACGATCACTGGGTCAGTTGCCTACTAGGCCTAGTCCATGTAATTAGACGGACTAGCCCAACCACGGATATTACCCATATCATGCAGTTCCCCCAATTTAGGAGTTATCGTTGTAAACGTTAATTCATAAATTAAATCAAATTTAGGAGCTTGGATACGTGAATTCTATTTGGAACAATGGTGGACCCGCGATATAATTTTTCGTAGCATTGAGGTCTGTATTTGAATTATGAGCGAGGTCCGTTCGTTTATGGGGTTGTATCTCAGAACAAGGTATTAAAATTATATTGGCAATCATTGATATCGAATACTTTCGATATCGAGTTCCTCATATCGAATGTTGATTTCGACATGGTTGGCCATAAATGCAGGATTCACACACCTGATGTCTATAAATAGGCCGTGAGAGGAGAGAGAAAATTCATTTGTCCTTTAGCGAACGCGTACATCTTCCGACAAAGGTGTATCGAATGTTTTCGATATAATTTTTTGGTATGTAACACGATATTAGTTTAAACTCTGGAATTCAGAAATTCGTTATACCTTGTATATCGAATGTATTCCCGATATATGTGAATATTATTTTTGAGTTTGATTGATTTGGCTTAGCCTTAAGTTTTGTTTATCAGATTCCCGTGACTTGAATTCATTGAGCCTCCAAAGATTATTAATTTCCTCCACATTTAACGGTATCTGAAATGACAATGTCTGGAGCAAAAGATGTTGATATGTCCCATGACAATACTGTCGTTGTTCCTCGTGTGGAACTTAGTGATGATGGTGATCACCACCAGTATCCTTTTGGGCTTACGTCCCCTGCACATCCGTCTGAGATGATGGATTTGGATGCGTTTGTAGATGACTAAGAAGATGATGGGCATGAAGGCAAGGGCGAGAAAGAGGAGACCGAGACTGAGGAAGAAAATGAGTATGATTTGATCGGTGTGCGAGAGGTGAAGAAATCTAAGACATCTATAAAGTATGAAGATATGGTATCTCGCGTCCTTCATAACCCTGATTATTATCGGGCCGAGTGTCATTTGGATGGGTACGAGACAAAATTCCCCGACTCGAATGTGCGGATGCATAAGCCTCATAAGGGTTAGATCATGGTGAACGCCAAACACTTCGTGAATGGGTTGTGGTTCCCTATCGACCCTTTGATTAGCGTCACTGTAATGAACATTGGGGTTTGTTTGGGACAATTCTCACCAGATACATTTGGTGTGACAGTGGCATTATTCATGGTCATCACGAATCAGAAAGTGGAGAAAACCAAAGATAGGGGATTCTTCAATGTGAGGTCTCGGGCCGGGAAGAAATTTTTGAAATTCACCCAAACTAGCTATGGTTTCGGAGGTAAGAACGAGTATTTATTTGAAAAGGAAAAAAAACCTGTTGGGGAGTTTAATGACCTTCCAGAAAAAAAGGTGTCGGAAGAAAAGGTCGCGCAGCATGTGTCTTTGGCTACGCCAGTTTGGGGTGTCAGCTTTGTTGATCTGCTAGTGCAACACCAATATGATCAACCCACGCTTGTGAAAGAAGAAGTGCTCTGGGCTAGTGGTTTGCCTCCAAGGGCCTACGATGGCCCTTACACCCTTAGTATATGTTTGATGCAAGCTGAATTATTCTTCTTATATTCTCCATTTTAAATAGTAATTCTTGTTTTCGATAATAACTGTGTTGTAGATCAACTCTTGATGAGCCGTAGGGTGGATGTTATTGCTTCATTGTCGGGCGATGCAAAGGCAGACACTGGTACCGTAGGGGTACGACAAAAAGATTAAAAGTCTGGTGGGCGAGAGGGTTATCGCATGAGGGCCAAGATAGCCGTCGCGTTTCAAGGTTTATCGAGCTCGCAAGATGGGGTTGGTGGGCTCCATGGAAGTTATGTACCCCACCCCCACCCCAAGGTGGATATGTGGCAAGTTCAAGTTGAAATCCAACTCCCGAAGTCTTGGGTAAAGCCTATACCCAAGCAAAATAGAAATGGGTTGCTTCTGCTAGGGCGGCTTCTAATCCTCTCGTGTCTCATGAGGGGGGGGGGGGGGGGGCAGAGGTGAAATCCCCGCTGCAGGGGAAAGAAGCGCGATCTTTCGTACCTGTAAGTTTTGTGCTCATATCTATATTTTCTACGTGTGTTCCAATATAAATTAGGTCGTTTGGCATAGTCATTTTTATTAACATGTGCCTTGCGCAGGTTGAAAAGTTTGTATCTAATATCTTGAAGGTGGCAGAAACATAGTGACGCGAACAAGATAAAGGTCGTAGCACGCACGGTCGCTGATTTACAAGGGATGGGTAATTACAACCCTGTTGAGGCAGCTCATATCGAAGCTGAACGGGAACAGGCTCTGAGCGTTCTTTCGAAGTGTGAAGTCAATGTCCTGACCCTCTTGGGCGAGAACACAAAACTGACAGAGGCGCAAAACCAAGCCAATGAAGTTGTGGCCACTGAAATAAAGTGGATAGAGACTGTAGAGGAGGAACTCTGGTGTATTAAGCCGAAACTTGCACAGGCTCAGAGAGTCGTACGTTTCGTAGTAATGTCTTTTTGCGTATATATAGAGTGTTTTTATGCAATATTTACAACCTTCTTTGTGGTCCCATTTTTATTCGTTTTGATCGTGCAATTGGAACATAAACCGCATATGAAAAATATTGGGTTCATGACCAAAAGCAAGTTGTAATGGGGAATATTTGTGATACGAGCTTGGTCTAATGTGAATTAGTGATGTAGCATGTAAAATTGCATGACCCCATAGAGAACTCGGCAATTTTGCTTTCATCAACAATGGCCTAACAATTAATTGAAGACGTTTAATTAATGATTCAGCTAAACAATTTTGAGTATGTACATGTGCAACACTATGTTCAACCGTAATTCCAGTTGACATACAATAATCATTGAAACTTTGATATGTGAATTCACGAGCATTGTCAAGTTTGACTTTCTTGATCATATAGTCAGGAAATTAGGCTCTTATTTTAATTATTTGAGCCAAAAATCTCGCAAATGCCATATTGCGAGTAGACAATAGACAGACATGTGACCACCGACTTGAGGCATCAATTAATACCATAAAATACTGAAATGGTCCACTTGATGGATGAATAGGTCCACATATATCAACTTGAATTCTTTCAAAAAAAATGTGGGTAATTCTCTCTTAATTTTAACTAGTGCTTTATAATTAGCTTTCCAAGAGAACATGCTTCACATGGACTATTGTAGCTCAGATTGAGTTTGGATCCTTTCAATGAATGTCCATGTGTAGTTTCAATTATCCTTCACATCATTGTTGAACCAGGATGACCTAGTGGATCATTCCATCAAGTCAATAATTATGGATTTTCATTGAGTACCATATTTGATTCGATTTCATTAATATATTATGTATAATGCAACCCTGATGAGATATATGGTAGTTTTTCAAGAAAATATTTATTTCTTGGCATATGCTTAGTAATGAAAACATATTTAGTGTTATTCACAATCATTGACTCAATATCATATCAATGACGATATATATCTTTAAAACTCAATAAATTCCTTTTGGATTTTGGGACAAATAAGGCATCACTGATAATAAACTTTGTTCCATTTGGTAAAGTAAAAGTAGCTATACCAGATCCTTCTATCAATTTAATAGGACCTCCTATTGTACCGACTTTAAATTTTAAGGGTTCTAAATTTGTAAAATATTTCTTACTTGTGAGAATTGTATGAGTTGTACAACAGTCAAGTAGGCAGATATCACCGGTATTCTCCATATCATGCTTCAGTTCAAATAAACAATATTAAAACAAATATTGCAATAAATAGAGTAAATATTTGAAAAGAGATTATTTTATTGAAAGCACACAACAGAAATGCAGGAAGCAGATAATTTAACTTAAAACATAAATCACACTAAGCATATTCAGCCAGAAGATCACAAAACACATATTAAGCCAAACAAACATCATAGTCATCGGTAAAGTCTGGCGCCTCCATAAATGTGGAATCATCATTTGGATTTTGTTCAACAAATGCCCTTTCATTCCACATTTAAAATAATAACCTTGAGAGTTTTTTTGTTTTTCTTTGTTATGGTGGTTAATCTTAAAAACGGTGGTGGTATGCGAGGGGTTGTGAAAACCCCCTCGACCACGACCATGGCCACGGCCACCTCTTTTACCGCGTCCACCTCTATAGCCCTATCCTCCTCTATGACCACCTCTACCTCGATTGGCATTATCATTGTTACCTTGTCCATATGAGTTTGAAAAATTAATGGCATTTGCCTCATGTAATGCATGTGCTCTAGGAGGAAAACATTGATGATTTTTCATCAATGAGTTATTGTAACTTTCTGCCATTAATAACCTTTGTTGCAAGTCGTGATATTTTGAAATATTCAGCAATTTGTATTGTTGTTGGACATTTATCATGGACCCATGGAAAGTAGAAAGTGTTTTCTCCATTATTTCTCTACCAGTAAGCTTTCTTCCACAATAAATTAAATCTGAACGAATCTCCAAAGCGCGGAGTTGTATGCGCTTACAGTTTCAAAATCTTGGAATTTTAAATTGTTCCAATCATCGGTGGCCTTTGGCAACATGGTTTACTTTTGATGGCCATATCTTTCAAGTAGGTTTGTCCATAATTAATGAGGATCATTAACATCGAGATATTCCATCTTTAAGGTTTCATCTAAATGTTTTCTCATATACATCACGGCCTCACATTTTTGGATCCGTATTTGTATTTCCTGCAGTAAAAGTTTCAACGATACTCTTTGATCTGAGGTATAATTTTGTATCTAACTTTCATTCTCCATAATTCTTGCCAGTGATATTAAGTATACAACTAAGTGTACTCGTGAGGTTAGACATTTTGATAGCTAAATACATTAGCAAGAAAAACATAATTAGGATCGAAATATTTTATTTAACACATAATCATAGAAGCACGATTATTACAATAATACAATGCAATTATCTCATCGCTAGCCAAATCTTGAACTCGAACATTATTACGATAAAATGGATGAATTTCATAGGGACAAACATAGGAGTGTTCTCATCTACTAGCATAAACATAGAAATTTGAAAGGTAAATGAGGATCAAGATCGTTGTTGTCATATCGATAATTTTGCAAGATGAGAGAAATAAGGTGAAGATTTGTGTGGAGTTTTTGTTATAAAATTTGTGTATTTATAGAGGAAAAATATCCGTAAGTAGCCGTTTCTAGTAGTTAGAAAAACAATTATTATTTTTTATTTTGGCATGTTTTATGAACAGTAACGTCTTTAATAATTTAGCAACAAAACTTAATTGTAATAACATATAAAATAATTTCCGCCGCATTAGTGATATTTTAACTGACATATGGAGTAATATTACGATAAGTAAATATATATATATATATATATATATATATTTCGCCACATTAATATTTATAAACTTTCATGGAGTTAAAGAATAATGTAAACAAGTAAAATAATTGCAATGAATTAAGTGCGTAAATAATTTTCGCCACATTACTATGTAAAAACGTTTATGCGCTCGTGGAATAAAATAAGCAATATAATAGGAGGTAAAACCTTCCATAATAATAAATCGTCAGTAGTCATTTTTAGCTCGGGGTTAACTCAAGCATCAACGAAAGTTAAAATTAGTGTTAATGTTAGAGTTAGATGACAGTAAAATATTAAGAGAAATTTCATCTAATCATAAAATTATTGATAGGCGGTGGTCTGCCTTGTTTATAATAATGGAGATAGATGAACAAGTAAATATAAACTTTCATACCTTTTAACATTGAACGTTGTCTTTAAAGACTGGAACTGAATTTTGAAACACTGAATCCTCATTTTGGGTTTATACTAAATTTTTGGTGAAGGATTCATTGAATAGTATGAATATTTTTGATTTATAAGGGGAGTAAGGATATATTGTACATAGGAAAAAAAAAAGATTAATGAAATATATCGGAGCGAGCACCTTCTTGCTGATAACGTGTTATAGAAAAATTAAAACTATTTGGGTTTATAACAATATATTAAAAGGACATAGTGAAAGAAGTGCAAATAAGGAGTATATTACTTGTAAATATGTGTTTTTCTCTTCATCTGTATGGCTCCTTATATAGGAAATAATTTCCAACATCTTACACTATTTACAACAACTACTACTATTATAAAATTGTATTTGTACATAATTTTCAACAATGGTCACTTGCCATATTTATAACAACATCTAATATATATAACTCTTGATGAAACATGTTCCGAAGTGTTACTTTATTTGTTTTAATGTTAATTCTTTGCATAAGGTCTTTCTTATACCATTATAACATAATATATAAGTATATATTAATTAGAAGTTTGGTAATCTTCTTACGATACAATTTATTTAACACTAAAGGTAACACAATTACTAGATTCATTACGAACTACGGGGTCTTCTGCTACTTAGTCATTCCTTTCAAACTAAAGAATGTCGGAGACACATACCAGCAGTTCGCAAACACCATGTTTGCTGACCTTATAGGCGACACCATGGAGGTCTACGTAGACGACATGTTTGTGAAAAGTCTCAAGGCAGAAACACACGAGAAGGACCTTGGAAAAGCCATGGCTATAATGGACAAGTTCGGAACGAAACTAAACCCCATGAAATGCTTATTCAGGATCAAATGGGGGAAATTCAGGATCAAAGGGGGGAAATTCCTAGGTTATATGGTCACCTAAAAGGTGATAGAAGACAACCCTAAAAAAGTGTAAGCCATAATAGAGATTCCCCCTACTAAAACACATAAAAAGGTAAATAAATTAAATGGGCCAGTAGCAGCCCTCTATCAGTTCATATGAAAAGCAGGCAAGCGAGGTCACCCCTTCAGCAAAATTCTCTGAAAGGTTAAAGACTTTCAGTGAAATGAAGAATGCCTAAAAGCCTTCGAGGACCTCAAGAAATATCTCGTGATCCTCCCATTGTTATTAAAGCCTGTAGAGGGTGAGCATCTCCGTGTTTACCTGTCCGCGAGAGTATTGGTCGTAGAAAAAGGTAGAGATCACCAACCTCTATACTACACGGGAAGAACGCTCAAAGATGCGGAGCTGATATACCCATTAATAGAGAAAATATCATACGCCCTGGTATTGGCCACGAGGAAGCCTCGACCCTATTTTCTCACACAATCCATGACTATCCTAATGAGGTACCCCCTTTGGTCGATACCAAATCAACCCGAAGTGTGAGGGCGAATTTTCAAGTGGGTAGTAGAGCTAGGTAATTTGACCTCGCCTATAACCCCACAACCCGCCATAAAACCCCAGGTCCTAGCTGACTTCAGACCATATATGAATGAGTCATATAAAGAGGAGAAATCCACATTAGACTACTTTGTAGCCACAATAGGAGCGGGAGTCGTACTCTGAATCAAAGAAGGAGAACACCTAGAACTTGCAACCATGTTAGAATTCCACGTCTTCAATAAGAAGGCAAAATACGAAGCCCTACTCACGCCATATGGATGGCCAAATAGGTCAAGATCTTACACCTACATGTCCACAATGACTCCCAGTTGGTGGTACATCATGTAGGAGGGGAGTATGAGTCCAAGGATGACCAAATGCACGATTACATGTAGGCGGTAAGAAAAGCCAACGAAACTTCATGTCCTTCAAAATGATCCAGATCCCATGAAACTCGAACATAGAGCCCGACACCCTAGCTCGCATGCCCAGCACCACGACACCCATAACATCGAAGATGATAACTTTTCTCGCCCTATTCCAACAAGAGAAACTCGAAAAGGAAGATTTAGTAGCTAATATGGAAGCCGTGAACTTAGCCTGCAAGCAAGGTGGACGGAAGAAGTTAACTGATTCTTATTGGATCAAGGCACAATCCTAAAAAGAGAATCATGATAGGCTATCTATAAGAAGCTGGCCCGATTCTTCGTCAAAGGCGGGGTGTTATACAAAAAGGGATTCTCCCAATCCTACCTTCGGTGCCTGGGGAAAGAAGAAGCACTCGAAGTTATGAAAGAAATTCACAAATGGAACTTGAAAATCCATTCCGTCATTCAAAACATAACGATCAAAAACTCGAAAAGGTTATTATTGACCTACAATTACTCGCGACGCAAACAAATAAGCCAAAGCATGTTACCAATGTCAAGGATACTATTGGGTCAACCATATGTTGACCGCCCCGTGGAAGCCCATGTGATACTTTGCCCCTTTGACAAATGGGGAATCGACATTGTCAATCATTCGCAAAGGATATACACCAAAGGCAATACCTCATCGGTGCAATAAATTACTTCCCCAAATGGGTAAAGTGGAGGCCCGCGTGAAGGGCACCATAACAAATATAATTGAATTCCCATGAAAGAGCATCATATGTCAATTCAAAATCCCATGGCCATTGGTCCACGACAATGGGCTACAATGTTGGTCAACGAAACTCCATGAACGGTGCGATAAATGGAACCTAGGCCATCGATTCACATTGGTAGGGTACCCCAAGCCGACATGCAAGGAAATGTCACCAACTGATTCCTTTGAAAATCTCTTCGAGCACGACTGAGAAGGCAAAAAAGCAAGTGGCTTGCAGATCTCCCATGGGTCCTTTGGGCCCGTCGTACCACAACGCGGGGAACTACAAGAGAGAGTCCCTTTAGCCTTGCTTACGAATACGAAGCCGTAATACTAGCAGAGATTGTTCAAGCCAACTAGAGGATTCAAGAATATAATGAGGTACACAATGAATCTAATCTTACCACTCAACTAGATCTACTATCGTAACGAAGTGCCCGAGGCTCGGTGCAGTCAGAGAATTACGAATCTAGGATGGCTAAGTAATATAATCGAAGGGCCCGTACATAGCTATATTAACTAGGGGGTCTAGTGGTAAGGTGAATAGAGACTTCCAAACAATCAAAAACTGGACCCCGCTTGGGAAGGACCGTACAAAATAGCAAAGATAATTGGGCACGCCAGTTATATCCTCCAAGATATGGCAAAACGAGAACACCCACGACATTCGAATGCATTCAACCTCATAAAATTTTACATATAAAATAGGTCGTGAAATGACAACCAATAACTCACTTACATACATAATTATTTATATAAATTTTTCCCGATCAGGGAAGTCTAAGCTAGAAGCTTGTAGGGTAGTCTTAAACCTCTGAGACATGAGTGTCCCGAACAAAACCTGGCTGACAAAATGGTCGAGATCAAGGGAAACTTTCTAAGGCCATGGCCGCCACTATGGAAAGCTAGTCTGAGACGATGACGACGCCATCACCATCGTGCCCAAGAACCCAAGAACGCTTGCAAACTAAAGGAACCAGGGTTGCTCGGCAGCAGAAAATCCAAAAAAATAACATTATTACGCAAATACACAGATTCAACAAAGAAAATATACTCACGCTGATAGCTAACCCCCTCAATATTTTTTTTATCTTTTTTGTGAAAGAATCACCAGACGAGGCCTTCGAGGTGGCATATCCACCAAAATCACAAAGTCTCATGCCTCTGAAGCTTCTGAAGAACCAAACTTGGGGGACATCTGATAATATGTAAAAACAACGAACAAAAGAAATGACAAAACTACCCTCTTACCATAAAATCCCTTGTAAAAATTACCACCCGCGACCCTAAAGCTGTAAGAAAGGTCACTCATACCAAATGAAGGGTTATCGATACTCTCCACTTGGAGCTCAGATCACACATATCATAAAAAAGCGTCACGCGATTGTGAGAACTTGATCCTCTTTAATTCACGGGTGGCCCGTATTATACCGTTGCCACCAGATTCATCCACCACAAAACAACATTTATAGATGCCTATCCTCACGATTCGTGGAGGATAGATGATAAATCCCATTTGCACACCCGAGACCTAAAAACTATATCATCATTATAAACCAACTCATATTGAGATAACATACTTGTACACTATATTCACCTAAAAGCAATATATTTCCTCTTTATTTGTCCATGTTATCTCTCTTTTTACACATAAAGGGTCTTTATAATTCGAAAATCCTCCTCCGTACGAGCTCTCATATTCATACACTTTCTATCTACTAATCACGGGAATTGCGTTCCGTACCACATATTTCCAATAATGAATTACCCAACCAGGTTAATTTCATGTCATTACTCCAGGATTGAAGAGGCGTCCTTATGAAGAACCTGAATATTAACCACCTGACTCACAGGTCCACCACCATGAAGATCCCCGCAGAAGCCCATACACAATCAATTTCTTAGTGAACAACACCACGAGAACTCAGGCTAAGCCATTCCTAATGCCTCACCCAAGTGAGCACCAGAACGGTGGACGTTCCCAAGGAATCATCGCATGACCATAATCGACGAAAAAAATAAGGGCCCACGACGAAGTGGGAAAGTGGGAAAATGATGTATAGAGTAAGACCCGCCCAAATCTTAAAAACAATACAACATCCACGGCTCCTTCTTTAAAACTAGAATTTAGCAGAACGTCAACATAGCGTTAGCGATAAAATCTCAGGGAGCCTTGACCGAAGAGTCCAACGAAGTGAGCCTCGGAGAAAATCGTATTTACCCCTCTGAGTCCTGACCTTGGAGCTTGAAGTTGGGCCCTTTACTAGGCCTATACCAAAAGGCGATGATATGCGGGAGGAGCACGTAAGTACTAACCCTAGAGCCAAAAACTCAGCCATCTACTGGGCCTAGGCTAAAAGCGATGCCAAGTAGGAGCGCACGATCATATAGAAAGACGAAGATAACCCATTTCCCTAGATAAATCTGGCCTTTAAGTCAAAAGCTGACCAATTGAGCGCTTGGTGTCGGGTAAGTCCAATTGAAACATACTGACAGAAGGAGACCAATCGAACGCGTGTATAAAGTCAACACTCCAAAGGACTCCAAAGGTTAAAGTGGCCTTGACACTCGACATGAAACAAATACACATAAGATTATAAGAGATCTACGATGCATCACCAACGAGCAAAGAACTAATTATGCTACCACCTCCAGAAGAAAACTCCTTGAGCTCGGGACTTCAAGAAATCATCTTAATTGTAGCAAGTCAATGGCACTTGAAGCACAAAGGGCACATAGTGGAATCATAATGCGTCGGTTTTGCAAGTGATCTAGAAAAGTTGTATGAGCTCCGCATAGTGAAGGAACACATGAAAATAAGGTCGGCCTCACAGTAGCACGACAACAAAGTCGTTTTTCTCCAACTTATCCTCTTTTCGCATAGCACTTAAGATGGGAGTTGTCAGATATTTCCTTCATTACAATGAGTGAACATGATCGAAAAGAATATGTAAGACATGCCCCCTCTTCATTAGAGATGATCCCCAAAAACCCGAATGATTCATTTGATAATGGAGGTTGGGGTCACCAAATTAGAGTTTGCGATGCCATAATGGAGTTTGGGGCACCAGAAAAAATCCCTTGAACTGCTAAGAGGTGGGGAATAATTAGGGACAAAACATGCATCAGATCACCTAGAAGCTACTCGCATTATCCCAAGAAGCCATCCAAAAGGGAGCACGTAAATGGACAATGACACCTACCCAGGGATCCGCTTGAGGTCCTTCATCTGCACCCACCTCATGGCCTTCCCACATCGTATGGGCAAGACAAATCTCATCCACGCTTAAAGGAGCAACGACAAACACCACAACACTCGAAACCACTAGAAGTGATAGGTGGGGCATACAACTCGTGTCACTCTAAGCAACACGCTAGGGGGCAGTATAGCGAAGCCGCCGTCCAACGTTTGGGAAAATGGGAATTTGGGAAACGAATCAAAAAGATGGCGCAGGGAATACCAAACACAGATCTCCCTAAAAGACCACAAAAGTAAATGAAATACGCCAATAAAGGCTTGAAGAATTGTCCTACACAGGTGACGAAAAGGTGTAAAAGACATGGACGAATAGAAAGCAAACCAAAGAAGCACAAATAAACAAAGGAACCCAGATGCCCAACCGCCCCATGATTTAAGAGTACAACGCTAGGGAAAGACAAGAAAACTGTTTGAACTAATCACTCATGATAAAGGCATCTTAAAAATGCCCATATCACAAAATAGTTGGCCATCCCATATGACAAAACAGACGAGGCACTTGAATTGTCAAAAAAGGCGACAACAGACTCACCGTGACATGTGCCCCAGAGGTACCCTTCCCTTACAAGATGAGATAGCCAACGTACGACTACCAGAAAAACCCTTAACAAAGAAGCCACACGAAAACCGCTCACATCAAAATATTATGAAGCTGCCTACATAGGTATACTACCTTGACCCGCCCGCAAAAGCTCACGACCAGAAAACACAGACTCAACCACAAAAAAAATGTGGAACCTCTTCCAAAAAAAGAAAACCACGAATTTCCTAGGAACAACATCAACATTACAATATCTCGTGGCTCAGAAGCCTCTAAAGCAATAGACATGGGGGACATCTTATAATGCATAAATAAATCGGACGAGGGAAAACGCTATACGACCCTCTAAAAGAGGGTCTTATAACAATGGCCTTCGTACAAAATGCTCGTTGATGAGCGTTTATTTAATGTTATTTGTATACTTATTTTCTTTTGCTTTTGTATAGGTATTGGTGCATATTGATTAGTTTTAGTATGATTTCATATTTTATAGGATTTTGGTGAGATAATGTAAAACAATGTAAAAAGAGCTTAAATTGGATATTTTTGGGAACATTGCTTCAAAAAACAACAATGCAATCATGAAGAATCCAAAGGAATCCATTTATTCTAATTCATGGATACAACGTTCCAAGAAGCATCAGAGGTTGTATTACATAACATTGGAAAGCCACAAAAGTCAGTGTTCCAACGCAACAAACGAATCTTAAGTTTGACATTCAGAGAGAAAGTTTTAACCAAAACCGTGAAGCTGCACAAATCAAAAAGGCGCGAGATAAGACCCAAATCGCACGACCAGGCCCAGAATCATATTGAATCCCAAATTTCAGCACCCAATTAACACCAATTCATCAATCCATACACAAAAATTCTCACCACCTCATCCCACGCGCCACCACTACCGCTGAGAGTGGAAAAGCAACAGAGATTGGGAGATTATTCTAATCTTTTAATATTTTATTATAATGTCTCTTCCATTTATATAGTTGAACTTGTTTTCAGTATGTGCTAATCTTCTCCGTATTTGTAGAAGGGACAGCCACAAGGTATTTTCGCAAGTCTCGAGATTACTTTCCCACCAGACTCTCTTGCCCCATATAGGCAACACAAGAAGAGATTTTGGTTCGATGGAAAGATAGTTATATGAGTAACATAATGGTTAGAATAAAATAGTTATATAAGTAACCTATGTAAGGGAAGGATATGGGCGTTGTATTCTTGCGACTAGGCTCAACGTTGGGTCAAGCTGCCTACGTATCTCTCTAAGAAGAAAGAATCAAGCCGAGTGTAGTTCATTATTAATTTGTGCCCGTGGAGGGTATTAGAAGTCGTAATGCTACTCGGGAGCTATTTGCATTATATTGGCCCATAGGCTCCATTTGGACTATCCCAGAAGATGTTTGTCTCGTAGTCAAGGCTCGGGTGTCCATAGTAATCACCCATGTTGGGTTAATCAAGATCGATGATCATTTGGACGGCCTAACGGCATAGCAATTCATTGAGCCCAAAGGCTCGATAACGGAGCTTGGGTAATTTGCACCACGGAGTGGTCAAGTCTCGGTTCAAGCTCTCTCATACTTAAGTCCAATTGTCGACATATGATTGTTTGTCGAAAAGTAGAAGAGAAAGCAGCTAAGTACTTTTGTTGATGTACTTTTTGTTGACATGGAATTATTGACGTTCCAAAAGTGTTGACGTGGAAACTGTTGTCATGGAAACTATTGACGTGGAAACAGCTGACGTGCCACAGAATGATGTGTAAAATTGTTAATGTGCCATTGGCTGGCGAACCAAACAGATGGACATAGAATTCTTGACGTGCCAAGAAGTATTAACGTTGAATGCTTGACGTGCTTTCTATCACTAGAGTTCTAGAGAGTAGTCAGAGCATCCAAACTTCAACGTGAGCTTCCCCTTAAGTGTCCAACCCTCCAAATGAAGAAGTGAGGGGGTGTTTATAGAAAATAGGGATGGGTCTGGCATGAGAGAGGATACCTAGACCTACTAGAGGTGAAGTAGGTGAAAGGGGTTCACCAAAGGACCGGTCTGCCCGCACTGCCCCAACTCAGACCCCGGCATGGTCCAGCGATCGACGTGCCACGTAGAATGTTAGGTTTAACCGACGTGCCACATGGAATGCTGTTGTTGACCGATGTTCCAGGGCCATCGACATGACTAATGTGCTGGGGCACGTTAGAGTTTGATCGACGTGCCATGACACGTAGGTATTGACCGCCACGGCACATAGGCATTGACCGACGTGCCATGTGGCACATTGGGGTTGAACCGCCATGGTCAACCACGCAACGTCGGTTTGACCGATGTGGCTTATCTTGATTGACACGCCATATTGGTTTGACCCACGTGGGGCATGTTCCATACTCCCGTCACAACATTATGTCGCTTGGACTTCCAAGCTCAGCGTTTTCCCATAACAGACCGTTATATCGATGTCAACGTTATTGTCCTGAGGGTCACGTTGGTTTCTTATCTTGGTTGTTAAATGGAATTGGGGGAAATTGTCTTTCTTCCCCTCTACTCCGATTCCCAAGATGAACGTATATTTTGGATGTGTCGTAAATATGAAAAACCATAAGTCCCCTAGTTTGAGATGGGCTTTATTTGTTGAGCGTCTTTTAAACTTGAAATAAGAAGACTTAGGCATAATTACCGTACGTATTTGTTGGTATTTTCCAAAAATTAATATCTTGGCGGAGGCATAAATATTTCCCTAAGAAATATTTTTTGGGCCATATATATCAACCCATCATTTGTTAGATAAATTGAACCTCCAATATTTGTACTAGGAGGCTTCCTTAGAGTTTTAGGCCTTCAAGTCATTTTGAGCCCATTAGGGATACCTTTAAAGAAGATGAGTCTTCCTTATTGGCTCTTTTGCCCACTTTTAGAGAGATAAAGTTAGAACGAAGAGAGACTTGAACGAGAGAAGTAGGGAGATGTTCCTTGAAAGGTAAGGTTACACCTCAAATTCCCAGTATGCATTTCACATTTTTGTTGAACGATGAGTTGTTCCACATGGCACGTTGCACAGAGCGACATGGCCATCTGGCACGTTGTTTCGCGTGATGTGAGTATGTCCATACGGGTCAACGTGACCCATATCGATGCAATCGACGTATCCACATCGGACGGTCCAACGTGGACTTCATCACGTTGATTATCTATGACGTGATGACATCACTCACGTCGATCATCACACGGTGTTGTTTCAGAGTCATGTTATGTTTGTCGAGGCCTCGTGTGGGTTTTTCAAATATTTTGAATTTACCTCAATTTGTTCAGTTGTGTGAACTTGTCATCACTTTTGTAGAATTCTTACATTGGTTAGTTGTATGGTTTTCTTCCGTGTATCTTCAACTCAAATTTGACTATATTCACAATGTTGAATCGCAGGTAGAAGCCAAAATTGGGATTCCATGTCACGAACGTGAGTACTATTCTCTAAGGACTAGATACCACGAAGAGAGGCACTTTCGTTCTCCACATAGGGTAGATTGGTGTCGTTGGTCGAGGTATTTGCATGTTTGGATATCCAGATACCTCGCTACTCGTGAGACATCATGTAAATTGCCTTGCCACGGTAATTTTCTTATACTTAATTTTCTTCCTTGAGATTATGGGGATGGAAAAACGATTCCCTAAGGAATACTTTGATGAGCATATTGGTTTGCTCTATGAGCACGGGTCGAATTATGATGATGATTTTGATGAGGTTATCCCTTCTAGTTGTGAAAGATGGGAACCTTCGGTTTATGGTAGTGGTTCATCGGATGATTTGTATATTGAGGATGGTGCCTTTTATGAGTTGTCCTCTTGAGGAGGGGACGAAGCTAATAGTGACTACGAGGTCACTCCTCGTGTGAGATGCTGGGAGGGAAATGAGGTTCAGAGTGCACTGGAGCATGTTGACCCCATTAGGGATAGTGATGAGAGGTATGATAGACCTCCATGTGTATTTCAAACCCTCATTGCCATAGATGACATCGTACCTAAGCTTACGAGAAGGCAAACGGTGGAGATCTTACGGGAAAAGTTTGACATACCATTGGGGTATGAGGTGATCATTCCTAGGATCATAGATAGAATGCATCTGCCCTCGAGGATGTGCATTACTGTTTTTGCAAGTTATCTAGTCACGGTGCTTAGATTCCCCGTAGTCCCTGAGGTTTGGGACATTATTGTGAGGATTGTTTTAAATCTTCCTCAATTTACACCAAATTGATACATTGACGTTTGGCCAAAAAGGCCTTGTGATGGAGAGGGTACGAAGGAAAGGTTTGCGGCGTTTCAGGCCTATCCCTTATATTATCCAATAATAAGTAATTAATTCGTACTGAGAGCGAGTCGTGTTTTGCCCGTTGAGTACACGAGCGCTCAGACTTTTGGTATAGTATTTTATTTTACCATTTATGTGCTTTATTATTACCTTTTCATGCATGCATATTTGTATTTAGAATTTTTGTTTGTGTTCTCATCCGATCTTTCTTTATAGATTGCAATCAACATGGTGAAAGATAAACCCATAGCGATGCGCCCGACTTTTGCACGTAACAGGTTGACGACTAGTTATGCACCCTCTCGAGGCTTTGGTAGAGGCAACCGTAGTGGACGTGGCGCCTCTAAAACCTCTCACGAGGAGATAAGAGATATTCCCATGGAGGGTAGGAATTCTTCTGTTACGCAGCGCACTTCACATGGCAGCTCACCCTTGAGAGACAAGGAGAGGCTTCCTCCTACTATTGTGGATCCACCCACAGTGATTAGTATCAAAGATGAGGCTATTGAGCTGGGCAAAATAGGGGCATTGCCACTTAGACCTGAAGCTAAGCTAGGTAGTGGAGCTACTGCTTCACCTGGGCAGAATAAAGGCAACCAAGGTGGAGGATCCTCTCGGGGTACCTTTTAGTTTGCTACCCAAGTCCCTTACGATGATAGAGCCAAGAAATTGGCTGGCGATGTTGTTGCCCGGGTTAAGGCCAAGGAGAAGGTTAAAGAGGCTTCAAACGAGGGGTCAAAGGGACCCACAAAGGACAGAGGGTTGTTGCCGAGCCTTCAGAGGTTCCCAATGTCGCCGTACAGCAGGGGTCGGAAAACCTGAGGTTACCTTGCTAGAGATCCCAATGACCACCCCGATAGTGTAGTGGGTAGGAGCACATAGTTGGGCACTAGCAAAGAGCTGACCGATTCATATGCTTTTGGGTTAGTAGGTAGCATCAAATCGATGGTGAACGACGATGAAGTCATTAAACAAGTTGGTGGGAGAGAGGGGCTTAGGCGATTCGTATGCCATAGCCAGACATTGGTAAGTGAATATACCATGTCTCTTTAATTTATGATATCTTGTTTGGTGAACATATTCTTACATGTGATAGTTCATGAATTTTCAGACTATGTTATGTTCAAGCATGCTTATCAATGAGCATGATGGACTCCTTTCGAAGCAATAAGCCCATGATAAGTTGATGGAGACAGAGCAAGCTACTATGAGACTGGCAGATCAAAACATCACTAGTCATGGGAGGAAGATTAAGGCTACTGAGGAGCGCTTGCTCGAGGAAGAAGTTAAGTATCTTAAGTTAGATGAGATTTTATGGGTGGCAAACAAGGAGAAGTTTTCCATTGATAATGAGCTAGTAAGTGCTCGTTCCATCAAAAATGTGATGTTACCATCAGAAGGCTAGAACGTGCGCTACAGGCAACTAAGAAGGCACATGCCGAAGCTTTTCTAGAAGGACAGTCAACGGTAAGTCTCTCCCTTTAAGAGAACTTTTACTAGACCGTTTATCCTTTTATGAAGATACTTATTTGTATTTGGCTTTTATGTAAATAATAGCGATTGGGTAGTAACCGAAAGGTCAAAGTGGGTGGCGAGTTCCTGGCATCTGATACCTGGAGGTAGATTGCCTGCGCACGCGGCGTTATTGATAATGGTAGTGGATACAAGGAATGTAAGAGCGATATCATATATTACGAGGAGATGGGCTTGAGTTTTGACCCTGCCAAATACTTCCTTCGATGCAGCTTAATGGAGGACTACATGGCACCCGATTCTAAAGATTAGGCCAACGATGATCCTATCGTAGAGGGTACAAATGCTTTTAGCAGTCGGAGGAGTGGGCACAACCTTTGGCTTTGTGACATTGATCAGAATGGTCAAGATGAGGTGTTAGAGGATGCTTAAGTGGAAGAGATCACGCTTGTAGGTACTGAGGATGTATTGGCTTCGCATAAGACATATGTCACCACTACTATTGCTTATGAGCTGTCTGTGCGCATGTAGCTTTCCATGGCTTATACTGACACGCTTACTGCTGTACTTGGTACACCAGAGGTATTTTTTGCACGATGAATTGTTCTACTACAAATTCTTCGATAATGCATGTTGACGTCTTGTCTGATTCGCATTTTATCGAAATAAACTCGTGTGAGTTTTGGATTCCTAGCAAGTTGGTTGCAGATGAAGCTTGTGCTAAGGATAAATTTAATGGCATAGTGGATACTCCTACATTCCTGAAGGAGGCAGAGGCATCGTTTAGAGCAGCTCCTGGGGCCAGTTTCGTGTAGTCGACCCTGCAGTTTGAGCATTCACTCAGGTTCACTTATTTAGACGTGTTGGCTTTGGGTTGGCGTCTATGCGTATTATTTGTACTTTACCTATTTTAGTACTTTCTGAATATTGGTTGTTGGTGCCCTTTGTTATTTTGCACCGATGTGTGGCATTGTGTTTGTTTGCACTTTATATTGTGCTTTCGTAGTTGCCATTGGTGGCGATAGGATTTGAAACTTAGTTATGCTCATATTGACTTATTTATGGATGTTATGAGCATAGCATGTTTTTCCATGTTAGTCTTGTTTGTTGGATAAGTCTTACCTGCATCTTTGTTTGCTAATCATTAAATGTTTTGATTTCAACTTATCGTTGATGATTAAATGATATTTTACTTTATCAATCCTTTGTTCTTAAAAGAGACGTTTCTTTTGTTAACCGGATTTTAATCTCTGCAGCATGTCATAGCGTTGGCATGTTTGGCCGCACCTTATGCGCATTGTTTATTTGGGGGGAGGTGGTTCCTCATTATGATTGATGAGTTGTACTCGATCAGTTTGTATACCTTTTGAAAAGGCATAGGGGTTATGAAGCCTTTATGAGATGTTATCTCGCCAAGAGCGTGGGATAGATGAGTATTGAGCTCGACCTATACTTAACACCATGCATGTGTGTTAGGTATGTGAGCCATAATACACAACATTCTTTTGGAACGTGTGCTTTTAGATGAGAACTGTGCTTGATCTAGTATAGGACACCGCGTTGGTGTGTAGGCATATGACCCACAGTGCACGACATTCTTTTGGAATGTGTGCCTTAGATGAGAACTGTGTTTGATCTAATATTGACACCATGTTGGTTTGCGAGGTATATGAGTCGTAATGCATGAAATTCTCTTGGAATGTATGATTTAGATGAGAATTGTGCTCGATCTAGTATGGACACCATGTTAGCGTGTAAGGCATATGAGGCGTAATGCGCGACATTCTTTTGGAATGTGTGCTTTAAAGGAGAAATGTGCCCAATCTAGTATTGACACCATGTTGGTGTGTAAGGCATATGAGCCGTAAAGTGTGACATTCTTTTAGAATGTGAGCTTTAGATGAGAACTGCGCTAGATCAAATAGATGATACCATGTAGGTATGTATTGTAAGATTTGATCTCTTTATGGTATACAGCTTGTAAGTAACTCGTGGTGTGTCATTCATGACGTTGTGCGGGTCTTCATCAGTTGTCGTTTGTACTCCTTAGCTCCTTCCAATTATAACAAATTCTCTTAGGTTTTACATAACTTGTGCTACCTCTCATATTTTAGCGTGGCTTTAAGCAATATCGAGTATCACCTATTTCAAGGATGTTACATACTCAGACGCAACCATGGTTCTTGTCAATTTATGTCTTTACGCATCCAAGGAACCAATTTTCTATGGATTTACGCATTTAAGCAGCCAGATAACACATGGTTTTACGCCTCCAAGGCTACCAAGTCTTGAATGGGTTTATGCATCTAAGGTAATCAAATTTCCGTGGATTTACGCATTTAATCCACAAGATCGTACATGGTTTTACGCCTCAAAGGCTACCAGGTCTTGCATGTCTCTTCGCATCTAAGGCAACCAAATATTCCCTAGTTGAAGCATTCCCATCCAATGAACCCACATCCATATATGACATGTCACCAACGAGGAGCAATTTTAGGTTATTAGCCTGAGCGTGAATAAGTTGTTGCATCAAAGGTTTTTACACCAATGCGCAGTAGAAGAGCAAATTGTAACAAAAGCTTTCACCCTTGCGCAGTAGTTTGAGTTTTTTGCTTCAAATATGAAGTCTTAGTGGTAGGGTGGTAGCCCAGCTATGAGGTGCTACTCCTTCCTTTTTTCATAGAAAAAGAGTTAGGGCGTTTGCATCAAGTTGAATGTGGAGGTGACCCGGCTACGGGGTGACTCTCCTTTCTCTTTTTCGTTGAAAAAATAACATGGGCGTTTGCATCAAGTTGGATTTGGAGGTGACCCGATTACGGGGAGCTACTCTTTCATGTCTTGTGGAAGAGCAGGTTGAAGGGTGTGCGTGAAACCTATTCCTAGCAAAGACAAATAGGAAAAGATTTTTATCTATTTTTAGACTGCACTTGGCTTTTTCACCAAGTTGCCTACGTATCCCAAGTAAACTCATGAATCAAATCCTCATAGTTCATTTAGTTTGTTAAAACATTTTATTCATGAAAATGGTAAAAACTGCAATGAGCTAAGGAGAATTCTGGATGTCGTTGCTAGGCATAAAATATCCAAAGGTTTTGGACATTCCAACGATGTGCTAGACCATGACCGTCCATGTCCTACATATAGTAGTAGCCTTTAGAGCTAGCTCAGGTAACCTTGTAGGGCCCTTCTCCATGTGCTTGGAGTTTGCCAACACGCTTGTAGATCTCGATTTTTCTTAAGACTAAGTCCCCCACTTAGAACTGTCTGAAATGGGCCTGTTTGTTATAAGACTTAGTCCCCATTGTCTGGTTGGCTTATGCCTCGTCACGTGTAGAGCCAATGAATTCCAAGTCCTCGAAGCACATTCTTGCCGCTTCTTCTTAGTTGTAAGTGATTATGCGCTATGTTGGCAAAACATTTTATGCAGGTAAGACTGCTTCTGAGCCGTAAACTAGTAAGTACGATGCTTGGACAGTAGAGGTCATCAGGGTTCTCCGGTAGGCCTACAACATCCCAGGTAAAGCTTCCACTCAAGATTCCTTGAGTTCGTGCATTCTATTCTCAAGGTACTCCACATGGGTCTTATTTGTATTTTCTACTTAAATGTTCGCCTGTGGATGATAGACTGTCGTGAAGTGTTGAGTGATACTCAAATCTTTGCACTCTGCTCGGACGTTTTGTCCAGTGAATTGTGTGCCCTTATCTAATATGAGTACTCGCGGTATTTCAAAACGGTAGATGATCTATTGCCAAATGAATTCAATTATGTTCCGCTCCATAATGGAGGATGATGCTTGAGATTTGACCAATTTGGTGAAGTACTCGAGTACAACAACTAGAAATATCTTATGTCCATTTGTGGGTCGGAAGGGTCTGACTATGTCGATGCCTTATGGATCAAATGGGCATGACGCTTGCATCGAAATAAGAGGTTGTTCATGCATACACGTATGATGGGTCTAACAAGATTCATTGCATCTGTAGGCAAGGTTGGCCAATAGTACCCTCGACATTACACCTTTTGAGCCAACGAGAGCCCTTCTGAATGTTTTTCGCAAGCTCCACCGTATATTTTATTTAACACAATTTCCATTTCAAGCATTCTTGCGTCAACTGGGTCCGCTTTTGTGTAGCAAACAATGACTTGAAAATTGTTCTAAGCTGATTATACGTGTCTATCAAAAGCGGGGGAATCCTCAAATACCAGTTTTGAGCTACATCAACGAGACTGATAGCGAACAAACGTGTTTGTATGACTTTTTAGTAGCCTCCCAAGTTGAGCATTCTGTCTAGGAGATGCAAGTGAGCACTAGGGTCCCCGTTACCATCATAGGTTGGCATCTTCTGGATTTCACTACCTTAGCCTAGCACTATTCGCTGCATATCTGGTGAGAATGGAGAAGCCTCATCAACTAATTCATTGACTGCATGAAGAGTCCTTCTAGTGAGGTCGGGAGGAGTGATTCTAGCGAGATCTCATTCTCTTCTTTCTTGCAGCAAAGGTTCTGGCCTTCCAGCGTGAGGTTGACCTTGTTTTTCTTATCCATGATCATCGCGTGACTTATTTGGCATTGTTGATACACTGGAGCAAGATAGTGATGGCAAGGGTTGATCCCTCCTTCCACGAGGATGTCTGCGATTCTCGGAGGGTATTGTAATGGTAGTTGTTCTCCTTTCACGTGTGTGTCTCCTCAGAGTTGAACATTGGGAATGGTTGTCGTGCTGTCTAACCATTTTCGGTCTGCACATTAGTTGGTGCGGCGGAAGGAACTTGTTGATAAGTAGCCTAAGGCTGTTGACGTTGGGTCGCCACTTGTGAGGTCGTGCTGGAATGATACAGAGAGTTTTTCCGTGACGTATTATGTTGTCTACATGTTGTAACCATGATGCATTTGAGATAGTGCGTCTAGTGGTTTCCCACAAATAGCGCCTTTGGCGCCGAGTGTTTTTGCTAGTCTCGAGATTATTCCCCCGCCAAACTCTCTTGCCCCTTATAGGCAACAAAAGAAGAGCTTTTGATTCGATGGAAACCTGCAGTAAAAACATAATGGTTTGAGGTAAACAGTTATATAAGTAAGTAACCTATGCTAGGGAAGGATACGGGTGTTGCTTTCCTGCGACTGGGTTCAATGCAGTGTCAAGCTGCCTACGAAGAAAGAATCAAGTCGAACGTAGTTCACTATAAATTGCTGCCCCCGGAGGGTCTTAGATGTTGTAATGCTAGCTTGGGAGCTTTTCGCATTGTATTGGCCTTTAGGCTTGATTCGAACTATCCTTGAGGATGTATGTCTCGTAGATGAGACACGAGTGGCTGTAGTTTTGACCCATGTTGGGTTTATCATGATCGAAGATTATTTGGGCAGCCCAACGGGGTTGCAATTCATCAAGCCTCGGAGGTTCTGTAAGGGACCTCGGGCGACTTGCACCGCGGAGTGGTCAAATCCCTGGCCAAAACTCTCTCGTACTTAAGTCCAATTGTTGACAAATGAATGTCTAGAAAAAAGTAAAAGATAAAATACTCTAAGTACTTTTGGTTGACGTGGAATTGTTGACGTGCCAAAAGTGTTGACGTGGAAACTGTTAACATGGAAACTATTGACGTGGAAACAATTGACGTGCCACGGTATGACGTACAAAACTGTTGACGTGCCTATGGGTGACATGCTTGACATGCCAAGAAGTATTGACGTGGAATGCTTGACGTACTTCCTCTCACTAGAATTCTAGAGAGAAGCGAGAGCATCCAAACTACCAAGTGAGCTTCCCCTAAAGTGTCTAACCCCAAAACGAAGAATTGAGGGGGTATTTACAGAAAATAGATGCCTTCACCTACTAGAGGTGAAGTTGGTGAAAGTGATGCACTATAGAACCAGTGAACCCGCACCGCACTAGGTTGGACCCTGGTGCGGTCCAAAGATCATGAAACGTCGGCGTTGACCGACGTGTCACGGCAGGTCGATTTTGACATACGTGCCACGTGGCACGTCAGAGTTGACCTGTCGTGGTCCACCATGCCATGTTGGTTTGACTGACGTAGCTGGACTTGATCGACGCACCACGTTGGTTTGACCCACGTGGCGCGTGTTTCGGGGTCTCGTCACGACGTTGCGTCATTTGGACTTCTCTACTTGACATTTCGCCATAACGGACCATTTTCTCGAGGTCAACCATATTGTCCTCAGGTCACGTTGATACGGTATCTTGGTTGTCTAATCGGATTGTGAGGAAATTTTCTTTCGCCCCCTTACACCGAGTTATTCCCACGATGACCGCGTATTTTAGAGGTGTTGTAATGATGACACACAAGAGGGCAACATGCACCATTTTAAAAGTCGGAAGCCAACTTGCAAAATGATCAATAGATGGGGGCATAAGGGGTTTTATCACTACCGCAAGCCACCTAAACATGATACATAACTAATTATATATGTATGCGGGAACACGCGTAGAGAAAATCCTAATTGTTTTTATTATTTTGACGAAGAACCATCTATTTCTTTTTTACTGTCAACCAACAAGTTTTCTTTAAAAACATTTGGTCATTTATCAGCACTTTATTATGAAAATAGTCATTTAACACGAATTTATCCACATTTAGTCATTTATCGTGGTTTTTTATTCAATTTTGATCATCCGACCATTTTTTTTGCCCCTTAAGTTACCTTTATTAGCAACCCACCTCGTGTGTTTTATATTTACCTAAAATTACATATTCACCTAAAAAAATCTAAAAAAATTACAATAAGATTAAAATAAATACTACTCATAAAAAAATTAAAATAAATACTAGACACTGCCTTATAGAATCTTTGAATAATTAATAAAATAAATTAACAAAAATATATAACATGACATTTTAAAGATAAAAATTAATACAAAATTTTACCATAAAAACTAATAAAATGTCATATTTTAATCTTATTATATACCTTTTTAGCTTTTTCTAGGTGAATATATAATTTTAGGTAAATATATTACACATGTAGGCTTTTAACTAATTAGAAATAATACTTGGGATGTTCTTTTTGTTAATAAAAATAACTTTAGGGGCAAGAAATTGAAAACCCAGCAAAAAAAATTTTGAATGTCCAAAATTGGATGAAAAATCACGATAAAAGACTAAAATTGAACAAAACCGCGATAAATGACTATTTTTATGACGAGACCTCGATTTAGGAACATTTGTGAAGAAAAAAAAAATCCCACCAACGAGAAGTTCCATCCACAAAAAAGCCCACCATATAATTGTGTTCTGAAACAATAATAAGCTAAGCTAAAAGCACTTACATGTAAAATCTTGGGTTGTCCGAGTCAAACTTAAGAGGTAAAGCCCCATAATTCTGTGTAACGATTGGGCTAACTAAAAGCCCAGCCAACATGAACTCAATGGCCGTAATAAATATACCACCAACTACAATTGGCCGAGACAACTACCATTTGAACTTGACTTGAGTTCAATATTGGACATTTTCAATGTTTAATTCCAATCAGTGCGATGCAGGGTAAATGTCTCATGTGATGAGATATATTCATTATTTGCAAGGTCATGCCCCTAAAAAGTTTACAATCCTACCTATGAACTCAATTCACTACAAACAATATTTGATATCCTTAGACTCATTTACGTATCCAACAAATTACTAGAAAGCAATGCTATCCATATTGTTATGAACGTTGTTTAGTGCTTATATCTTGTTTCAGGCGCGTCTAAGTGGAAGTACTCATCTGTAACTAACGATATCTGTAAAAAAGTTAGAGTAAAACACATTAACTCCCAAACCTATAAGCAATTCTATGTATTGTCCTTGAACCTATTACACTGCAACAAATTGACGGCTTTATCGATGGTCCGACGCTAATGAGTGGAAGCTCATCGCCGCCTGACAATCCATTGGCAGTGAGCCATAGTCTGATTCAAGTAGGTAGGTTTGCTCGTGATCAGTCACTTTATCCAACTCGTACTGAAACACAACTACTAGAAAGGGATGTCACCGACAGAGTCAAACAATGCACATTCTCAAGGAAAAAAATGACACTTCCAATGGAAGTCTTGAAAATATAGAAAACTATAGTAATTACACATAGATGATTTTTTTTTGATAATTAGTTAAATATTCCAAAATACAATCTCAAGAAATCGTTCACTTTATGCCAACTACCACATTTGACTTATTCTGAGGAAACGACAGACAAAGAAACGAGAAATAAGTATTTGATAATATAGTTAGATTCATGAAAAAGAACTAACAATGGCTGAATTACATGTGATGTATTAGATACATTTGGAAGAGTGATCTTACTGGTGGAAAAAGTTCAACTTGATAATTTGATGTAACAATAATACTGGAATATGTTAATGAACTTGTGAGAAACTCCAAATCACTTTGTGGTTTTAGTCTTAGAGATAAGAGAGTCAATAGTTGTGAAGAAAAAGACAAAGCAAATGAGATATGAAGATTAAAAGCATTGGTGTTCCACCGAATCAAAGAGTTTTCTTAATCTTTTTTATATTTCATTATTTGTTCTATTCTTTATTTGGTCTTGAATTTGAGATTATGAGTAGTTAAACTACTACGTGTTTGGAGCAGGGATTAGCTTGTATTACGGATATGAGTATTGAGTATTGTTTCAGATACCAACATGTTTTTAATAATTTGTTTTATACACTACATGATTGATCTAGGTAATGCGGGTCTTTGAGAAGACAAAGTAGCGGTGTTAGACTATACACGATTGAACTGGTTTTGTGACGGTGGCCAACTAACGTGAATCCATTCAAAAGACTAAGATCACATAAGTACATGGCTTTACTACTCACACTTTATATGCACTGGTAGAAGAGTAAACCAGATTGAAGACTTAATATCACTTGTAAAACGATTGACAACAGTGTTGTTCGTGCTAATGCTCAAGGCCATTAGTGAAATAAGGACTTATAGTACTAATACCTGCGGTTATAGGACACAAATCGGTTATAGGACACAAATCCATTAGACACTGAATAGCTCACATAAGATTTAGTAGGTTATAAGAACATAAGTGGTTTGTCTGTAAACTACTAAGTAAATTAGTAGCCAAATCGAACTCTAAAAACATTTTTCATTCTTCTAGTTTAATTCACATCATTGTTTTTGTCCTTATATCTAAGTTGATTATGGAAAGTAATCAGTCACCATATTAGGATTCGATACTTGGAATGTAATTTACTTCCCATTATCTTATTTCTTAATCGTGCACTAGCAAACATGTATGCGTAGTAGCTTATTCATTTGATATATGACTAAAACTACTCACGAACGTCACACATCTTAAGGCTTCTCGATGGATGGTTGTTTTGTGGTTAGTCCTATTTCCATAAAATCTTTATGATGAAATTAATCAAAATAAGGTATTGTTCTCTCACAAACTATTTTCACTTTTTTGAATCATTTTGTGTTTTTTGTCACATTCTTCAATTGATGAATCATTTATTGAAAAGGTCATCATCGAGGATATCCACTTTATATGCGTCAACGACTTCTTGAATAAAATATATAATATATTACTCATCTTGAATAATTGGATGTTGAGATGCCAATTTCATATCAATGTCAACCATCTTATCAGATACTTTTATCAACAACTGATGAATGTCTATTTGACATTTATAATGCACAAACACACGACACAATGAGACCATACTACCCCCGTAAAGAAAAGCCATGTGTTGTTAAGCCTTCGTAAAAGGTATCCGCGCGACCCTGTTGCTAGAAAAAGGGATTGCTCGTATTAACCGACGGACCACCGACATCCCACTTGCAAGAAAATCACGTGTACAATAACAGAATATCTGACTTTATTAGCGCAGACCCCCGCCTTTACTCACATGCGACCCGTATTAAACTAATGTCAGTAGATCCGTCTACCACGAAGCCATATTTATGGACGCCCATCCTCTCCATTTATGGAGGGCAGACGACCAATCCCACTTGAACGTCCGGGACCTTATAAATAGAAAGTTATGTCAACGTTGTAAACCAACTAAGATTGAGATAACACACTTGTACTTTAAACTCATCACGGTTACTATCTCTTACGTTTGTATGGTGAATGCGTAATGCATGTAGAATGCTTTTAATGCATAAAACTATAAATACAAGGTCCATGAAAATAGTTTTGAATGCAGCAAATCTATGAACTAATATGCAATGAAAACAATGAGAATGACTTCAATGCAAAAATGAATTAAACTAACTAAAGATGAATGCAAGTATGATATAATTATTAAACTAAGAATAAATGCTAAGAACTAATCTAACTAATAAAAGAAAGTAAATAAAACATAATTTAAGAATATTGATTGGTTGAATGCTTAGGTTGTAAACAATAGAATAAAAGATTGTGTTGAGGTTGGGTTTGACAACTGATTTAACCATAGTAGTTCATAGACAAGAACTACCTCTTTTTACTTGAGATACTTGACGATACTTTGAAGCACGTATATCTAATGGATTCGCGACCTGGAGCTAGACATATCCTAACTGTAGAATCTACGAGCCTCTAATAATCTACTGCGTTAGCGGGTTCAACCCCATTATCAGTTGTTTTAGCACAGATATCAAATCTTCAATTCAATTTACTCATATGAATCATGTTAACATAAACGTACATAATAAAGATTAATCTAGTGTGATCTAGTATGCATCAGTTGCGTTAGCGTACCAAAGTCACACTCTGGCGGTCCCAGGGTAGTGTATCCGTTATTCTAGCTTAACATATACACTCTGGCGGTCCCAGGGTAGTGTATCCGTTATTCTAGAGAGAGTAAGGCTAGTCATGCAACATAAATAACTATTCATTGAGCACACATCAACAAAAACAAATAAACATATTCATAAATTAGAGTTACACCCCTACTCTAAACAAGGAGTAGGTTAGCTCCTCATAGTCATGAGTTGAACAATAAACAAAGAATAAAATAACATAAACAAAGTAAAGAGATAGAAGAATGCTTCTCAGATCCGGATCAACGTTGACTCTTTGGCTATCTTCTTGACCTTGACATGCTATCTTATTCTCTACGAACTATCGACTCTAAATAATGAAAAACCTAAACTAGTACAGAAC
This sequence comes from Linaria vulgaris, assembly GCA_948329865.1. Classification (NCBI taxonomy): domain Eukaryota; kingdom Viridiplantae; phylum Streptophyta; class Magnoliopsida; order Lamiales; family Plantaginaceae; genus Linaria; species Linaria vulgaris. The sequence goes on along the minus strand of OX415249.1, from coordinate 50,769,814 downwards.
TTCGATGTTGTTTCTCTCTAATAGCAATTGTAAGCTACCGAGAATTAGTGTTCCTGGGTGTGTTTTGAGCGTTGGCCATTCTACCCTATATATAGGAAATTCTTGATGCCCTATTTACGTGCACAACCACAACTTAATCTGCAGGAAAAAAGTATTTTTCCCTGAGTTGGGTGACCAAATACGTCGGGTTGCCATGTCGCACTGTTACAGCGCGGCTCATGCTGCTTTTTGGTTGTTATCGACTATCTATGTTTCTCATCCACGTCATTCTACTTCTTTTTGTTGCTCGTTGCACCGCTATTTCCTAGGCGTGGGCCGACTTGTGGACTTCTTCACGTGTTGTGATTAGGGTTTGCCTGCGTAGCGCCAAGGCCCTTGCAATAGCGTCGTGATGCCTTGTTACCAAAAACATCTATTTTGTGCTCTTTTAGCTCCGTTTTGTCATGACTTGATAAAATCCTAAATAAAAGAAACAATACTAAAACCAATATATATGCACCAAGAATTATACAAAAGCATAAGTAAATGAGTACTAAAAGGAAGATAAATAAATGCACATCACCCTCATTCATATTCATACACTCTCTCTCTATGAATTATCGAAATTGCGTTCCAAGCCACATGTTTCCAATAATTAGAAAATGACGCAACCTGGTTAATTTCGTATTATCGCTTTAGCTCCGTCTGTGGGAACACTACTACAAAAGTTCCTTGAGCACGATCGAGAAAAGAAACTAAGCAAGTAGCATAACATCATCACACTTCGAGGAATACTAACCGCCCGCCCCAAAGATTCAACACCGTGAATACTTCGACATAATGCCATACATAACCAACTTCCCAATGGAAAACACCACAATTACTCAGGATCGATTGTTCATGATGCCTCTCATCGAGGGAGCACCAGATTAACAGGTGTCCACAAAGAACCATCGCGCACGCCGGAACTGAATGAGGAATAGGAACCCACACTTAAGTAGAGATACGGACGAGTGGGTGTACTGCGTAATACCCACCTGATTCTTCAGAGTACATCATCCATGACATCTCCCTAATTAATAGAAGGTCGACTGAACACTGACATAACCCCATGAGTCAAGTCTCTAAAAAAGCACTAGATAATAAAAGCAGGTCCCTACGGATATACGGGTCCCCTCAGACAGTCGAAGAGAATAATGAGAGAGACAGAGAAGGATGCCTTCCCCCTCGTATGTCGAGCTCCTCGCCAGGCCCATACCGAAGTCAATGCTTGGCGGAGGACCATACCTTCCTAAGAAACCCGAGAAAGAACCATGGGGGAAAAGAGTAAAAGCTCTCATAAGTACTTACCCTTGAGCCGAAAGCATGACCACTTACTAGGCCGAGGCCAGAGGCGATGTTGGGAACAAGCATCGGATTGCTCGAAAAGAGAAGAAAACCCCTTCCCCTCGTCATAAACATGGCCTCTGAGTATTTTCACGCGAGGGAAAAGACAAACCAAAGGCGTGTTAGCGTAAGTCCGATTGAGAAATATTGACAAAAAACATGTCGAACGCGTTGTGGCGACAAAGCCCAATTTAAATACATTGGCACAAGACCAATCGAACACGTGCCGGCAAACAAGTCCAATTGAAACATATTGGCAAAAGAAAACGAATCGAACACGTGTTGGCAAATAAGTTCAATTGAAATATATTGGCAAAAGAAGACCAATAGAATGCGATTTGGGGAACAAAGACCAGTCGAAAGCATACTGACGTAAAAGACCAATCGAAAGCGTATTGGCACAAAAGACCAGTTGAACACACATTGACAAGAAAGATCATTAAGAGGATATTGACGCAATATAATCCAATGAGGAAAGAAATAACATAAATAACAATTATTATTTCAAGTTTACAAAATTACAGGGCAAAATCAAGACCTGGATACGGCATAAACATTACAATGGACTCCCAAGGTGAAAAATGGCCTAAATACCCGACGATAAAAAAGTACATAAAGGATCAAGCGACCGAACACTACGACACATAATCGAGCAAAGAATTAAAATACACTCATTCCAAAAGAAAACTCAAAGACCTCAATATGTAAAGGAGTCAACATCGATGCAATACATTCATGGAACTTGAATCATAAAGGATGCATAGAAGCACCACAACGCGATAGTATCACCTGTAATATGACCACCCTGCATGAGCTATGTCCAACGAAGAAACCCAGGGAGATTCGGGCGACCTACCGATAACAGAACGAAGAAACAATTTTTTTTCCAGATTATATTTCTTCCACGGAGTAGTTAAAGCATGGGAGTCCACAAAGATCTGCATCATTATGATGTGTCAACATGATTGGGGAGCAAAGAATGGGCAAGTCCAAGCCCTACGGTCCATGACATATGATTCCCAAATACTCGTCCAATACGTTCAACGCACGACAAAGGCAAAATTGTCTCTCTTAACAAAGATGGGGGATCATGGCACTTAGATGAAGTTTATGGTGTCGGAATGGAGTTTGAGGCATCAAAAAAACACCCTCAACCCACTAACAGGCGGGGAACCATCAGGGACCAATCATCACTGCAGACCACCCTTGAGACTAATCACATCGTCCTAAAACGCTCTCTAAAATGGAGCACAAAAAGGGACAACAACAGCCACCCGGGGATCTCTTCGAGGTCTCTAATATTCACCTACCGCACGATCATGCCTCGTCGTCTCAGCAAATTTGATCTCATCCACACATAGAGCAATGAAAGATACCACAACACTCGGAACCCCCCGATGTAACAGGAAGACATGTAACTTAGATCCCTAAAAAACACACATTAATGCAGCAGAGTGAACCCGCCATTCAACGTCTGGAGAAACGAGAATCCAATAAATCAATGACGTTCGAAATAATGGAACCAAATTTCTTCAAGAGACCACAACAAGAGGTTGGATACACCAATATAGGTCGAAAGAAAAAGTTGAAAAAATCTCGGCAACATGATAATTCAAAGAAGAATGGTCATACTCCAGCGAAGAAAAATGCTTAAAAAGAAACATCTTTTTGCTCATCTGTTTATAACAAAAGCAATCACCCCATCAATCATCTTAAATTATGTCATGTTTACATTCTTGCATTAGATTAGTTTAGTTGATTTGTTTCCTTTGTATTCACTATATTGTCTTTAAAGTTCTCTTTGCGTTCAAACTGTTCTTCACATTAAAAGCATTTTTTTAGTTTATACATTTTTTTCATTGAATTCTAGTTTAGTAAATTATTTCCATCTAAAACTGTTTTTATAAAACCTGCTTGCCTTGTTTTCTTGAGCTTAAGGCATTCGGCATTCATATTACATTCATTATTCATCCTACATACACAAAGATAATAATCGTGACAACCATTAGGTTCTTGCATTTAAGTTACTCATGTATTCATCCACCGCTCCCAGGGATAAGATATTTTATTCGTAACTATACTTACCATTCTATTATTACTTGACTCGCGTACTTGCAATACGGAGGAAACTAGGTGTAGCAATTTAATTGTTAATCACAAACTATACACACCGGATGAGCATTTAATTAGCGTCATTTAAGTACTTGTTTTCTTAGGCTTTTGGAGACTTCTTGTTGCTTATTTATTAATTATAGTATTGTTTTGTGTTCTTATAGACTTTGTCGAGTCATAACAAAACAATGAAAAAAATTATAACATAACAAAACAATGAAAAAAATTATAACATGAATATATGGAATGACTTGCAAAGATGAGTGCCAAGACACAATTTTATGCGCTACAACACAATGCAGACTGAGGCAACCCTATTTGTATTAAGCAAATAAGTCTAACAAATGACCAGTCGAAGAAGGAGTTGCGCGCTAGCGGAGGACGCCACGAGGCAACGCGCAACAAGTACTAGGTCGCACGACCACAAAACGTCATGTGTCATCTCAAAGAACTGGCAGAGACTTGCTATAACAGAAAAAGCTATATGAGCCGCACAACCACCCGCGTGACATGCCAAGTCGAAAATCTCTTGGGAAACATTGTCGTTCACTATAGTTTAAGTTGCAGCAATTTACGTAACCACGGCAACACTACTTTCTTACAAATAGGAGAGAGTGGCCAACACTTAGAGATATTGCTTTTACCGCTCACTGTTGCTTTCAAGACTCATAAATTCAAAGACTAGTTACTTTTCAAAGTTGTGTGAAAGTTGTGAAAATGTAGTGAAAAGAGAAAAAGAACCATCAGAGTTATGCTCTTAGTTTTATTTTCATATTCTAGATTCGGTTATTCGTAAAGAAAAAGATAGTAACATAGGATTTGGAGAATATAGCAAGGGGTCGACGTTCCACCGGATCTAAGAAGCATTTTCTATCTCTTTTTCTTTGTTTCTACTATTTAATTATTTATTGATTGTTGAACTTAGGACTAGTAGTAACTAAACTACTTCGTGTTTGGAGTAGGAGAGCAACTTTGATTGATGTGCTCATATGTCTTTTTTCTGCATGATTAGTTTAGCTCTTGCTGGAAGAATGAATGCATTGCCTTGGAACCTATAAAGTGTAGATGTTAGCTAATTATGTATACATGAGATTTGTGACTTTAGTATGCTAACACAAGTATTGCACAATATTCAATATGTCTTCCCTATTAGTTCTATTGCATTAAAACCGTTTTCCTGCATTAAACTCATTCTTAACCTGTATTCATTGTTTTCTACATCCAAAACATTCTGCATTTACATCATATTGCACATACAAAGATTGCAAACGTGACATCCATTATCGTTCTTGGATTTAAGTGATTCAAGCAGACATCCATCACTCCATTGGGATACAATACGTGGTTTGTAACTATTCTTACAATTTTATTATTACTTGACTTATGCACTTGCAAAGGATAGGAATTTAGGTGTAAGAATTCAATTGTTAACCAAACATTTTATAAACATAATTCCAAATACTGCAAGCAACCCCATCAATTTTTTGGTGCCGTTGACAGGGAGTAATACTATTGAATTTTTTGAATCATCAAGCCTATTTATGAAGGTACTCATAAACATGTGTTTGTGTTTTTCTGGAGACAGTTTTTGAAAGAGTTAGGAAGAAACATGTTTTGCCATTGTATGGAAAAAAGATAACTTTTCGAGACAGTGGAAGACGTATTGAAAGGCGAATTTCCACACAATTCACCTAGATAGCAAAATAACCAACGATTAGCATAAATAAAGAGGCAACGCCTTACATCTAAACCATACTTGATAGAAATCGCATTTAATAACCACTCATTTTTTATACACAAAGAGTGAATTGAGAATTTTTGTACATGGTGGTGCAGAACAGACTCGAAGAGAAACCCTGCGAAGATCCAGTCAACAGTCTAGAATATTTCAAGGAGATCTACTACTATTTTAGAGTGAAAGAGGAATACAAAATTTGTGGAATCTTTCCTTTCTCACTAATTGAAAGAGCAAACACGTGATACATCAAAAACATAAACAAAGAAATAGATTGGCGTGAAGTCTTCAAGGAATTCAAACAAGAGTTCTCTAAAATTCCCCTAGTGAAAAACCAAGGGAACAACTATTCACTTTCCATCAAAAGCATGGAGCCACACTAAGTGAAACATGGACTTAAATGGAAAGCATTAGGATGGACATAGTCGAAGATTGGGAAAATCAAAATTATAGGGCAATGTCACCAAATTGGCTCGAGAAAAAAATAAAACTGGTCTTTTATTGTGTCGTAGTTGCATTTATGGACTTGTTGTGTCCTTTTATTTTTATTCCTTTAATGTGCATTTTGTTATGATTTTAGCTCTCCGAGAGAAATATCAACCGCGTATGTGACAAATTTTTTAAACTCCCACATGCGAATTCGCACGTGGGGACGCCGATTTGCATTGCTCCATTCCCACCTCCTAAACTGGCCAGCCCAAATCCATACCCTCCCCAAACCCGATCGCAGAAAACATTGTACACACACTACTCACTGCCAATTTTTTCTCAATCAAAAACCTAAACCCCCAAATTGCGATGAACCCTAACCCCCAAATCCATGAACCCTAATCCCACACCCAAATCATCAAATCGAGTTAGCTTGTGATGATTTTTTTCTCTTTGAATTAGCGTCGATTGTAATGCTAGGGACATGGGGATTCAAAATTTTGACTCGATGTGAAGTTTGGAGAGTGAGATTAGGGCTTATCGGATTTGAGGGTTAGGGTTCATCACGATTTTGGGGTTAGGTTTTCGATTGAGAGAAAATTAGGAGTAAGTACAGTATGTACTTTGTTTTCAGCGATCGGGGTTAGGGGTGTTATGGATTTGGGATAGTCGATTTAGGAGGTGAAAATGGAGCGACGCAATAAAAATAACAGGAAGAATGGGTCAAGATTCGAAAAAAATAAAATGAAAATTGCAAATCGGCATGGGAACACAAAATATCTGAATTTTCACCGGCACGTGCTTCCACATGACATTTTCGATTAAGATTTCTCCTGGAGGATGGAAATCGTAACAAAATGCACATTAAAGTACCCAAAAAAACACAATAAAAGACCAAAAGGGTAGCTAGGACACAATAAGGACCAATTTCGATTTTTCCCAAATTAACTCAGTGATGTGCAATATTTGGAAATTATATTTAGGTCTTAGCATGGTCAATAAATATATTTTGGATGCTCTAAGCTAGAAGCCACAACATTGGAAATCATTTATCGAAATCCCAAGCTATGAAGATATGGATCTATTGAAAGAAAATATGGATAAATCAATCAAGAAGAATTTAATCGTCAAGAAGAAAAAAATCAACTCAAAGGGAAAGAACATGAAAGCTAAATCAAAGGAGATAACGCTTGAAAAGGTTAACCCAAAATCCATAAGAATGAAGTTTAAAAATAATGCAAGTAGTTAATTCTTAGTTATTTAATTCTTTTTTGAGTCATATATAGCATAATTATTTCAAAGTGTTTTGAGCTTACATCTGAGATAGAAGAGGAGATATGAAGAAAGCAAAGGAATATTGTAAGTAAAGAAATCAACATGAAACAAGAAGATGAGACGACATGTAGCAGTTAAGCAAACAAGCACAGGCAGCACGATATCGAGCGCTTCACGCGGACTATCAAAAAAGTCGTGTGAGTGAAGCAACTTATCGCATGAGTCGTGTTGCTACCTGCTCGGACTGCGCAAATTATCTAGTGAGTTGCGCGATGCGTGCAATAGTCGCCTCTTTATCGCAGGTAACCGAGCGATATGGTGCGCGACTTGCATGTTGCGCGATCTCCTTTCTTGCAAAATACGTTTTATTGAGTACAAAATGAAGGATGGGCTAGAATTTACCAAATTCGGCTGAGCAGTCTTTATCTCTTACCTTTCCTACTACACTTATAGTTCTCCTATGATCATATTCCATTGTTGTACATGAAGTATTTCTATTGTGATTACGTTAATATATATATATATATATATATATATATATATATATATATATATTCTGAACCTTAATCACTTTTATCTAAAACATCTATCAGAATTCACAAGACTTTTTCTTTTGTTTCTAACTTTTCAATTCATCTATTTTTCTTGAAAGAATTTTAATTCTTTTCTTTCATTGTAGAAGAACATGGCATATGGACGATATTTTAAGATTGATCCTAAGACAGGAAAACCAACAACCATGGAGAAACTTAGCATAGCACAACAAAGCTATGATTTGAAAAAATTCACCACACGAAGTTGTTTTGCGAAGTACTCAAGGTTGATGAACAAAGATTTTGTGGATCAGCAAGCACTTGCAGTTCCTTGAGTCAACATGCACAAAGTGAACATGGTGTAAGTGGCAATGAAACCGAGGATAGTTAATGATAATCCTATACATGAATTTTACGGTCACTTTGATAGATGAGACTCATCAACAATATTATGGCTTCCTGAAGTCCGATTTACGGCACAAAGAAACAACTGACACTATGATTTAAAGAATCCAACCATGAAGATGTAGGGCAAATATAGAAAGATGATAAGAGGAGCCGCATCAGATGAGCTGACTACCAACAAAGAGGCTTTCCATCCTAACACCAACGGTGATCTTGAAGTTGATTAAGGATTACTTAAAGCTCGTTTCAAAGAGATTTACCTATTCGTAAGTTCGAGTACCTGCCACATGTTAATTTTAAAAGATTTTCATGGGCGCAAGCAACGATTATGATGGCTGTCAAAAGAGGAGATACTCCCAATATTGGTGAAATCATTGTTAAAGCTATTGGAGACGACACTGCTAATGGTCCACCACGAATCATGCACGTTGGTTCAATCATCATTGCAATTTTTGTCAAATAAGGTTGTCCCGAGCTTAACAGAAATATTTATCATTGAAACAAATATTCAATCAATCACATTGCAGAAAGGGATCGAAAATACGTTATATACTAGTGAGTCTTCATCCATTTCTTAAATTGCAAAATTCCTGATGACTGGGCATAAGAAATGTAAAACGCTTAAAGAACAATTGCAAGAGTGGAGGAAAGGATGAGCTAAGACAACGCTGAGTTAGTGAACAAGTTGGCAAAAATCAAGGAGCAACTTCGAAATGTCAACAACCATTAATGGATGAAAGTGAGGCACATTCAAAAAGAAGATACCAAATGAAGAAAGCACTGACACCAACAACTACACTAGTGTCTTTTAAGCTCGATCAGAGGAGTACCCTCATATGTGCATTAATTTTGATGTTTTGACGATGAGGGTATCGCATGATTATGTGTTGGGGTTGAGAAACTTCACTTTTTGTTATCTATACTATATATTTATCCTATTTTAGAGTCTAGTTAATTTGTTTTGGGATCGAGTCATTAGAACTAAGTTTGAAGCATGAAAACATGAATAAGTAGGGATCGATGATGTTATATGGATAATATGGTAAAAGATTGAGATGCAAGAGTATACATTTGGGAATTGAGTTCAGCTTCAGTAATATTGTCAAAAGCATGTTTTATTTTCATATGCATTTATCAATCTGTTACAAGTGCAGAAGAGTGAGAATAAAGTTGTATGCTCAATAGAAAGCAGTACATAGAATGCAATTTATGAATCTTGAATAATTTTCTTGAATGTTATTGGAGATGATTGTAGACTTTACATGTGTTGAAGAAATAAAATAGGCAGTCTTTTCTATTACGTTTTAGCCTTTCAATCCCAAAACCCGTTACAAATAAAGATAAATCCTTAGAACCTTGATGAAGCCTTTTGTTGTGAAGCCTTTCATTTATGAAGTCGTAATGACCTACCTTGAGCTGATGAATTATATCCTACCTTTTCTAGAGACGGATATAGTAATCTTAAGGAAAGATAAAGAAGGAGCTAAAAATAAAAGCATTAGCCTAAGAAAACAAATGAAAGAGTAAAGGTTGGAAATCAAACGAAGAATGAATATAATAGAGAGCAAAAATAACCCCATAGAAACCTTTAAGTTTGGGGGTGCATCTCTAAAATCATGAAATATATGGTGGATTGAAAACTTTTGCAAATGAAAACGCAAGGAAAATATGAGAAGAACATAAAATCTATAGGCAATAAAAATAAAATAAGGGAGGAAAAAGAGTCAATGAGTTGAATTACTACGTACATCTCTAGAATTAACATGACAAAGGCTTTATTGTGCTTATTGTGCTCATATTTCTTTGTATACTCCCTCCCATCTCTTGTTTTGACCATAGATTACATTCTGAGAATATATCTCTATACATGAGTGTTGGCATGTGAATAACTTGAATTCTAAGTTCCTTTGAGTCGGACTAGTAGGTTAGCTTGAGGACAAACAAAGGTTTAAGTTTGGAGGTATTGGATGAGCGTTTATTCAACGTGACATAAGTACTTATTTTATAGCTTTTTGTAGCCTTCTTGGTAAGATCCAACCTCCAAACATCTTTTATTGGTCTGTTTACGACTAAAGCAGTCACCTTTTTTTCTTTGCATTCTAGTTTAGTAATTATTTGCATCCAAAATTGTTTTCACCAAACCTGCATTCATTGTTTTCTTGCATTCAAAATATTCCGCGTTCATATTATATTCATCATGCACACATAAAGATAGCAACCGTGACAACCATTAGTGTTCTTGCATTTAAGAGATTCAAGCATTCATGTACCACTTCATATGGATACAATACTTGGTACATAGCTACACTTTCCATTTTATTATTACTTGACTAGTACACTCGCGATAAGAAGGAAGTTAGGTGTAGCAATTTTTTTGTTAACCATGTATTTCTATCAGAAGATAACTCCTAGAAGATGAAGGAGTCATCGACAAAATTGAGGAAAGGCACTGAGGGGCCACGTCTATTGGTGAAGGTTTCTCAAAAGTTTTTGGACTCGGTGACCCAACCAAAGTAGCAATAAGGATTTCTATACAAGGGATGAAAAAGGATTGGTTTATGGGTTCACCTTAGGGAAGGCTCCGAGAGCGGTGCCATCTCTGAGAGCGCTCCCCATTTACTCTACATTGTATTCAATTGTTTTGATACATTCCATGATCCACCCGATTCGGGACGGGGGGAATTGAAATTACGTTAGATTGAATTCAATGTTGGACAAGTTGATGTGGTCATATACCTTGGCCAAGTCACTTATAATGGCCAGGAGGCCCCTTTTCCTTTGACGAATGTTATTAATCGTGTGAAGTAGCTCTTGGGCATCAAAATGTTGTATAAGATGCAAAGATGGGAGATGAATATGTTTTGATATGGGGAGATAAGGGAATTCATGACGGGTGGGATCCAAGCAACCACTTACTTAGAATTGATTTTGTAGCTGACATTACAAATGACTAATAAGGCGAAAGTGTTGTAGGAGTTGAGGGTGTTCCTTCTTGAGGATTAGGAAAATGGTTGTGTAGTTCATGTTGGGAGACATCGTCCGCTTGTAAAGAACTCATTAATAAGAGTTACGACGTCGGCTTCAAACAGGCTATAGTAATGCTGAAAGAAGTAACGGTTAAGGCCATCAGAGCCAGGGGCCTTAGTAAGCCAATGCAGAAACCCGTTGCATGGATTTTAGTGACATCTGGATAGTGAGTTGGGTCTAGTGCAAGAAGGGAGGGCGGAATAGTGACTGTACTCGCATAAGACATAAGAGAATCACAACACCTACTTGTATCTGGCGAGCTGTGGTGGGTAATAGAGGACACTGATCCAGAAACTCTGGTCTATATGAAACGTTACCTCCACGTGCATAGAATAGGGATCATTAGTGAGTGGTTGGAGCAGTACATGTGTCATATACGTATAGAAAAGCCAAGGAGGGGTGAAATGGTAGTTGGCTGACTATTCTGGTAGTTCGCTCCCTGCGGTAGCGGGTCTCTAAAAGGATCAAAACACGTGTCTCCTCTAATGTTCCAACTGATAATCGACATAGGTAAACGGGAGGTGCATTGTGTAAGTCAGAGCCATGGGCCAGGATGTGGGGTGGCTAACCTAGGGGTTCACTTTTTGGTCTAGGGAAGTAAGGGTGGAACTGAATGGTCGATGTAGTGATAACGATATAAAAATGATACTGCTGAACCGACCTTTGAGCTGTTGTGCCAGTTTATATGCGACGTATAAAATGACTTCAGCGAGGTGGTATGAGATGATGAAGACCCAAATCGATGCATTTGTCTAGGGCAACATAAGGGAAGATGGTTCTAGAGGTGAAAAGGGAGCATAAAGGCGAATATGTTGTACTTCGATACCTAAGAGGGGGCCACATAGAGGTGCAGGTGGCATTAGGTTGGTGATAAGAAGAGGAAGTAAGGAGAAAGGCGGCACGATCAGGTGGGTTATCGGCGGTGTCAAGAGGTGAGGGGCATGGGGTTTACCTTAGAGTGCAACTAGATTGGGGAAGGTGGCCAACTAGAGTGCTAGTGGTATTGTTACTCGCAATTGTTCTAGTATATTTTTCTGGGGTATTCATGAGCCGTTGAGCCCTTGGTGGGATCGAAGGGAGGTGGTGTCACCTGAGTAAGGGTTGAGAGCCCTGGGCAGCGGTTGATTACGAAGATGGATTACGTAAGTCAATGATGGGCCCTCTCGCTGCTATGCGGGCCCACACCTCTTCGAGGTTGGATCTCTTTTAAGTCGTTTTGGAGGCCCACAAGTTTGGCATCAGAAGCTCATCTTTGTATTGGGAGGAGTTGTTGGAGGATTTAGGCGTGGATATAGAGCATGAGGCATGCAGTGGTGGAAGAGTGAAGGTGGCGGTGGTGGTCTAGTTCGAGCGTGGTGGTGAGGCGAGGAAGGTAGTGAGGGGCGGTAGTGTGGTCGTTGTGAGGTTCAGGGTGGTGGCAGAAGGTATCAAAACGGTGGTGGTGGTGGCGGTAGTGGGGGAACACGTGGAGGGACTACCTTGGCAAATAAGTCTATCACTTGGCCGTTGATTAGCTGAACGTCCCTTTGGTGTGAAACATGGCCGCACGTATTACCTTTGGGTGACACGTGGCTTTTCGGGTAGATATAGCACCATGTCGACCTTTGTTTTCGATGTCGTGGGTTTATCTACCATGTCATAAGGCCACATATTGCATCAATACGACAAGTGGTTCCCAGGGCCCACGTAGTTGTTTTCATGACCTTCTATCAATGGCATGTCATCGTGCATACAACATTGATGATGGGGCAATGATGATTGCCTCATATGCGGGCCTAATGTCCTAAGAGCGATGTTCTTGGGGCGGTACGATGTTAGAATTTGTGTCTGAAAGTGTCATTGGGATCCTCACACCATCACCTTCGATGTGGTATATGTGCTGATGGGAAGCAAAGGGTTTCTAAATCCAAACAGAGTGTTTGAGTCTGGTTATTTGGCAGGAAGGCGACGCAGTGGTTCTAGGACTAGCTTAGGGTGCATGGTTGGTCTAGAGGATTATGATGATGATTTACTAAGGTAATGATACGAGGGGTAGCAGTACTCAAGGTGCTGAGCCGCTGCGTATTGTTCTCACATTTAGTGCGGGTGTGGCCTAACTTCACACCTTCGAGCCATAAATACACCTTTATTTCATAGACAACTTCCTTGGTGTGCCCATTTAAAGAGACAAGGGCGGGGAGGGCGTTGACCCTGTCAATTTCAACATATATTCTCTTGTATAACGAGAACTTGCACGAATGGTTGCATGTGTATCGATCTTACTTGGGCGGCCAAACAGGCCCTTTATTCAAAAGGGTTACGACCGAAGTTTTGATATTATTACCCTATTTTACCTTAGTTGTACATATACTGTCGAGACGGGTTATATATGCTAATGTCAAGATTCTGGCAGATTTACCCTATCTTTTCTTACTGGTCAATATTCCATTGTAACAGGTTATTTTAAGAAAGTATAGTATTTTGGATTATGGACTTATTTCTCAAGTCTCACCTATTTTACTTGATTATGTCGAATCATGATATACATAGAAAGTTTAGCTGTTGAGATATCTCTATGAATTTTCATGTTTAGTAGGATTCCGTCACAACATGATAACTGAGGAAATAAGTCAAATTTGAGTCTATCTTATTTAACTTTGCATTTGTATGAATCTGATTGTCTTCCAATGCACCTAGACATGCTTTATCTATCATATACTATGAATATTATACAATGTCCTTTTGCAGGTAAAGCGAATAATTATGGAAGCTGCAAGATGTACTGATATGACTAGATCCAACAACTGTTTTCCACGCTGTGTGGTATGCTTATAAAAGATTAGACTCAAATGCGAAGAAGACCATGCTCAAAGTGTTTTAGTCTAAGACATTTTTATTTGTTTATTGAGTCGAATTCTCTATGAGTTACTAAACATCAAGGCGGAGGAAATTTGTGGTAACTTGAAGATTTCAGATTCGACTAGTTTGTTAGTAAGGTGTCACGGCATGTGTTAGGAATATTGGGAGTCTAGATTACAAGTATGAAGTAAATCCTATGTGAGCCAGTCCTGTACTAACAGAAATAGACTTGAGTTGATAGAATAGGAGAAAGCCGAGAAGACTTGGTCTATTGTACCGAATCACTATAAAATCCTTGTGCTCATTTACTTACTATTTCAATTATTAACTGTTTCAACACGTAAATCTGTTAAGTAAATCGATCCTGAGATTTTACAATTAGCATCAAGAGCTAGGTTACTAACTCTTGCTTTAGTGAGATTCTGAAGTATAAGATATTTTTTGTAGGGATGAAAGAAATCATAGAAGATTTGTCTACAACCAAACCACCGATGCTTACGAGTGCCAACTATTCGTATTGGAAAAACCGTGTCATGTACTTCATCAAACAGTATGACTTGAAAGCCTGGAAGAGTATCCTTAGAGGCTGGTCTTGATCTGTCGAAATAGAAGGGAAAGTGAATGCCGAGCTTGATTGGCTGGATGCAGAAGACCGATTGGCAGAACAGAACTCTACTGCCCTAAACACCATTTTAAGTGTTGTGGACATTGATGACTACAACACAATCTCTGGCTATGTTGCTGCTCTTTAGCATGGGAAACCATCCGTGTTACCCATGAAGGTACACCTAGAGTTCGTAGGTCTAAGTTAAAAATGCTAACTACTCAGTTTGAGGACATTAAGATGCAGGAAAATGAAACAATTGCACAATACAATACGAAACCCACACGCATTGCAACAGAAGTCGCACTTCTTGGTGAACAATACGTTGCCGCATAGCTTGTCCACAAGATACTCAGATCTCTTCCTCCAAAATTCAAAATTAAGGTTGAAGCAATTGAAGAAGGAAATGATACATATAATATGCCCTTAGAGATACTCAATGGATCCCTTTGTTACTTATGAGACGAAACTGAAGCAGGGAGAAGAGAGTGCCACCAAAAGTCTAGCACTATAGTCCACTGCAAAACCCTTGTCTTAGAATGGCCAAGATACTGAACTTTTTCATGCCATTGCACTAGTGTCAAAAAACTTCAACAAACGGAACAGATTCAAGAACAAAGGCAAAGTTAATTTTCCTAATTTATCCAACTCTATAATAGGAATTTCTTCTCTGCTAGTGATCTTGAAGTCAAACAGAACGGGAAAGGTATTCAATGCAGGGAATCCCAAGGATTTGGCCATATTTGTGCATAGTGCACAAACCTTCTCAAGAACAAGAACATGTCATTCGTCTCAAATTCGAGTGATGATGAGTCTCACGATAGTGGAGAAGATAAAGAAGAAATATATGATCTTGCCCTAACTATTGCTCTAGTAGACTCAGTTGCTGACACACCATCTGTCACAACAATCGCTCTAACAGAATCAGATTTGGTATCAGATATAGAAGAATCATTTTGAAGTCAAGACTAGATTTTAGATACTTTTGACGAATATGAAGCAGTCGTAAAATAAATAGCGATCTTGAAGCTCAAGTAAAGATTTTAGATCCTCATGGAAATGCCCACAAGATGGACAAACACATCAAAGATATTGAATGAAAGATTCTTATACTTGAGAAAGACAATGAAACTCTAACCCTCGAGTTAGATTAGCCATGAAATGTTACAAAGGAGGCACAACAGAATCTATCAGAGACATTAAAAGATCTTGAATTAGTGAAGAATAATGTCAAATTACTCAATTTTGGAATGAAAAAACATGATGAAATTCTCGAGTTGCAATGACCAGTTTTAGACCGAGCTGGAATAAAACTCAAAGGTATGTCGCAATCGGTAGCTCCCAAGAAAAATTAGCCACGACCTGTTCAAAGGCTGCCTAAATCAAGGAATTCCAAGACACATCAGACAGGACCTAATCAGCACCAGGAAAGGCGAGGAAATGAGTTCCATTATGTTTATCCCAATGAAAACTTTGGACAACAAAATGGAAACCAACAACCACATGTCTCTTGAACATTTTCATGTATGAATCAAGGTTTTTCAAGAAAATCTTTTTTCACTAACCATTAAATTTTTGTTCCTAAATGTGATCATTGTGGAATCAAGTGACGCATAAGGATCTATTGCTACCAGCTGTGGGACAATCAAACACCGCGGAGATGGAATTAAGGACCTGCCAGGCCATTGAAGAAAGCAAGAAAAAAATGCACAAGAGCTCATGTTACGGCACCTAGAACAATAGTTACGACAATCCCAGTCGCAACAATGAAGCCAAGTTCACAAAGGCAAATATGGGTTCTGCGGTCTAATATTAATTGTTCCGTTAGTAATTCATCTAGCTCTTATAGCTCTTCTAACTCATGGTTTTTTGATAGCGGTTGCTCACGCCAAATAACAAGTGACAGAAGCATTCTCGGCAAGTTTGTAAATGAGTGAGGTAGAGAAACAAAAGAAAAATTATTGGAAGAGGAACCTTCAATGTGAAAGGATTTCCTCAATTGTAGGATGTTTCCTATGTTGAAAGACTATATGCTAATCTAATCTGTATAAGCCATTTATGCTATTAAGGGTTGTTTGTCCAATTCACAATTGATGAATGCGAAGTGATTGATAAAGAAGAAAAGTGTGTACTGCAGGGACTTAGATAGGCTGATAATTGTTACACTTTAATTCGACAACGTTTCAGATATGTTGATCGGCCACCCTAATGCTAATTCACATATTTCTTCTCAGTCTTCTAACGTTATCTGTTGATCGGCCACCCTAATGCTAATTCACATATTTCTTCTCAGTCTTCTAACGTTCTCAGTCTTCTAACGTTAACTAGAGTTGAAATCTCCATTGTGGTACGAGGATACAATGAAGGAATCTCCGGTGAGCGACCACCATGGGTATGTGTCTCGACAGTACCTGAGGAACCAACTATTGATGCACATACATCCGTTACAGCAGGTAGTTTGTGCACTCAGCTTATTAGGATGAAGGGAATTGTCAAAGACTATGGTATTACTCAAGATATTCTATACTGTCTTTTGCGATAATACGGGTGCTATAAACATTTGCAAAAATCTAATTCAGCATTCACGAAGCAAACACATAGAAAAATGATATCATTTTATTCATGATTTAGTGGAAGGAAAGGTGGTTGATGACATATGTGGGGACTGATAATCAACTAGTTGATATATTTACTAAGGTGTTGGATGTAGTTAGATTTGAAATCCGTAAGAAAATCTCTTGGCATTTGCAACATGTGAGTCGCAACAGTGAATGTACTCATTTAATGTTGTATTTTCAAATGTCCATCCTATCATGTTTTTAATTATCTTATTTTAATTGTGAGCTTACTGCACCTTTTGCATCAAAATCATATTCTAAAAAGCTCAAAACATTTTAGTTTGTGTATGTGCCTTGATTCACTGTTTGGCATTTAAAAAAGGAATAAAAGCATCAAGCCCCCTAAACAATACACGTTTTTGCGCCTTGCCCCTTAAATAAAATTAATAAGCGTTTTTCCCCTTAAACTATGCATGTCTGTTCGATTTGCCCCCTAGCTAGGTTTACAACTATTTTTGGACGGAATATTCCCCGTTCGAATTATGTTTTCGCCTACTTTTTGTCTTGAACTACCAAAATACATCTAGCACAACACATATGAGTCGTGTAGAGGAATATTCCGGCCAAAAATGGCCGAAAATACACTAAATGGGCAAATCGCATTTTAGCCGGAATATGCCCTGTTTGAGGTGTTTTTTTCGCCTATTTTTTGTCATCAACTACCAAAATAAATCTAGTACGACACATATGAGTCGGGTAGGGGAAATATTCCGGCCAAGAATGGCCAAAATAGCTGAAAACCCGGCTAGAGGACAAATCGAACAGACGTGCATAGTTTAAGGGGGAAAACGCTTATTAATTTTGTTTAAGGGGCAAGTCGCAAAAACGTGCATAGTTCAGGGGGCTTGATGCTTTTAGCCTTTAAAAAAACAAAAGAATGAATGACTAAAAAAAGCTACCTGACCTAAAAGGTGTGAGTGTGAAAGCAATCAATTTGTATACCACGCGCCATGTCATTGAAAAGAGATACCTCATCCAAAATACGTTAGAGTGAAAGCTACAAGTGTTGCATCAGTAAAATCTCATTTTTGCATTGGTGAATTATGTTTATCACTTTTCAAACTTGATCATTTTAAACATGTGGAGTAGTGTTGTTTTTCAACATTTAGTCTTAATTTTGTGAGTCCAATGTGCCTTAGTTGTTGTTACATTCACTTCGGCACTTGCCTCAACTGTTTTTCTGATGGAAGTACCATGCTCTGTTACTTTAGCATATTTATGGAAAGTCAGTTGTTAGATTTAATTAGTCCACTTATTTTTTTTTTGGAAACTTTTCAATTTCCACTACACAATTTCAAAGTGATATTATATTAAGTGTGTAAGGCAATTACATTGCTGAAATTCGACAACATTGGGCAATATTTCGTGAAGTGGATTCTATCCCGATTTGACTACCTTCCTATAATTTGATACTTGGCATTTTTTTATTACTCTCTTGTTGGCAGTTTCCAGCCCCTTGATTTGGTTATGACACAAAGGGGATAAGAGTGATGAAAGGGGATAGGGTGGCTTTGTGAGCTTTATGATTTGGTTGTCACACCAAGAAGGAGATATGGAAGATAGGGGAGTTGCCTTCACAAATTTATTGATGTTGCACTGTTGTTGCAACTGGTCACTGTATTTTGTAATGTTAAGGCAGATGATTTTTATTGATGATGAGTTATATTGTGCCTAATTCTATTTTGCAGGAAATAATGTTGTTGTTAAAAAAAATCAAAGGGGGAGATTGTTTGGACCAATAATTTTCCTTAGCTGCCAGATTTACTGTTGAGACAAGTTATATATATATATTCTTGAAGATTCACACTAACTTTCTTCACTGTTGAGACATACTATATAAGGAAAGAGGAAGCTGTAAGATTTTGGAAGATTTACCCCCTTTCCTTACTATTCAATATCCCATTTTAACGGGTTATTTTAGGAAAGTATATTATTTTGGATTCTGGACTTATTTCTCAAGTCTTACATATTTGACTTGATATATTCAAATCATGGTATACTTGGCAAGTGTGGCTACTGAGATATCTCTATGATTTTTCATATTTAGCAGGATTTCGTCACAACATGATAACTTAGGAAAGAAGACAATTTAATTTTATCTTATTTATATTTGCCTTTGTATGAATTTGATTTTATTCCAATGTACCTAGCCATGCTTTATCTATCACATACTTGGAATATTCTACATCTATCATTTTCCAGGTGAATTGGATAATTATAGAAGTTACAAGAAGTGCTGATACAAAAAGACGTGATCTGATTTGATCCAACAGTTGTCTTCCTCGCGGTGATGCTCGCCTGTAAAAGCAGTAGACTCAAAGGCGAAGAAAGGCGTGCTCAAAGTGTTTTAGTCTAAGACCTTTTTATTTGTTTATTGAGTCAAATTCTCTGTGGGTTAAAGTGTTACGAAATTTCAAGGTGGCGGAACTTCATGGGAACTTGAAGATTTCTAGATTCAAGTAGAGTTTGTTAGTAAGGTGTCACGATAGGTGTTAGGAAAGTAATTAGAGGGAGTCCAGATTACAAGTATGATGTAAATCCTTTGTGAGTCAGTCATGTACTAAAAAAAAGACTTGAGGTTATAGAACAAGTGAAAGTGGAGTGGACTAGGTCAGTTATGACCGAACCTGTGAAGTCCCAAACTCTAAAGTCTCATTTAAGCCCAAATAGAATTTGTGAATTTCCAATTCGAACTTCAATGCTACTGCAGAGAGGCTCACTTAATGGAATCATAATAAAGCCAAACATAAAATTTATTTATTACAGCGGAAGCTTTCAAGTTTATAGGGGTTATATTCCAATTTCACACCACATTCAAAACATAAGAAAGAGACTTAATAATTCATATGATGATACACGATAGTTAGAAGAATTTATTTAACATACTCTTAACTTTTATTTAAAATTCTACACGTCCACGAGAGTTTCTGATCCAACTGCGTTGTAACCCATGCTTACTCTGAGGAATGGACAGAGAAGACAGAAGGGAGAGGTAAGTCTTTGGTGACTTAGTGAGATTTTCAGCAACACTAAAATATATAAGGTGTAGATGGAAATATTATATGATATGAAATTTATGCAAGAGATTAAAATGAACGAGACCAAGCAAAGCAAAAAAATGAAACAAGATAATGAACGTGTCCTTTACATATAACATATCCAACCTTATTTCATCCAATATAGTACCTTGTACCTCCCTACAAGGAGCGACCTCGCAAATAATCAAGAGACATGCTCGAGTACATGTCTATCTAGCACGTGGGTCACAGTCAACTCTTAACCGCAAGCGGCGCCTAGATAAATGGGTATCAAGTGAATTTACTTAAACTGACAACCCTTTGTTGCCCAGCAGTAACTCGACTCAATCCCTGGGCCCAACATCACAAAGGCGTCCCAATGGGTAAAACAGGTAAACATATAAGCTAGTTAACCGGATAATATCCGTTGCTTTGAGCTAAATATCCGAACATAGTCCGTTGCTCTTTGCACAGTTCAAGAATCAACAAAAAGATATCATATCGAGAAATTATCACAGCGAGGAATCGGTACGTGGTTAAAATCAATATGCGAATCCAATAACAAGATAACTGTTTTTATGTGATGAAATATTATTGCAAGAAAACGGTTAGATTAAGGTAGTTTGTGATTCGAAAAGAAAGAACCACAACAATTATGTCCAAGTTCCCCATGCTAGATTTCAAATGGCTCGAATAAATATTATAACCTCGCCTTGTGTAATAACTTCTTGTTCGGGATAGTCGACACCGTTTTCTATATAAATTAGATATGTTAATAGATTATATAATTGTCTCTTGTTATGGTTTCACATATGTGTTGAATATGGTCACAGTAATAATAACACAAGAAAATAATATTAACTTCAACTTTATTCTATGTAGTTTTCTCGTAGAGTTATTAATTTTCTTAGAAGTATGTGTATGAAACTGTTCATAACAACTAGGTTTTTATTTAGAGCTATGTAAGTAAGTTATAACAATAATAGGTATTTCATATATAGATAAGGTTTATATAACTTATAAAGCTCTTGATATTACTTAATATTACACATATTACGTATCAAGATTCATAAAATTACAAGTACATGAAAGTCATGATATTAGTACAGGATAAAACATAACTACGGAGTTGGTCATTTAAGTTATATGATTAGATCATAATATAGTTTCAACACTTTGAGAGAAATTAAAGAAAAGAGAATTTAAGCATGAGGCATATTTCCTAATCTATGTAAATGAAATAAAATTCACAAATGATGCATATACATGTTAAAACTTATAAAATACAGTTGTTTAATTATATTTAGGATGTTATTAAGTTATATTGATGATCAAGTTTATTTGTTGAGTGATTATAAATAGGTTAAAATGAAGTAACAAACACGGTATGTAGATTAAAGTCAAAATATGCGGCAGTTCTAAGTTTACCTCAAACGAACTTTGTACTTTATCCGAGCTCAGAAATCAACGACTAAATTTGGTTCTAAACACGTTCAGGAGTATGTGGTTAAAAGGGTTCGGAAAAATAATGAAATTTACTATGTTTCTCGGATTTACAAAAAACTGCAGGAAAGTTGTTTTTCAAGAGCAGTTTCGGGAATTTTGCCTTCTCTCAAAAGTTTTGAGTTGAGCAATCCCTGAAATAATTTTTTTATGAAAGAGGACTTAAAAGTGAAGAAGTTTTCATAAGGAACTTAGGAAAAATTCAAAGTGGATTGAGGTGTAAAAAATCAACAAGAAATGCTTACTATTTATAGGAAAGTTTTGCACAATTAGGGTGATTAAAATACATAATCAACTTTGTTATTCTATAACAATATGCATGAATAATTCAACATGATGGAGTGAGTTGTCTCAATTTTTAGCCAAACGTATTTATGGTTAGGTTTAGCAAAACTACAAATTTTCCAAGACAAATATTAAACACATTGGTCCCACTTTGGACTTTCTAGCCTACGAATTGGTTGTTTTTGTCCTAATAGCTACTATTTAAATACAATCTGATTTGATAAGATAAGTAATGATTTTTTATTGATTAATAAATGGGAAGGACTAAAATGATATTATTCAAAGATTTTTTTGGGGGGGGGGGGAGGAAATGAATTTTCTAAAAGTTAGAGGGCTAAATGTAAATAACAAATTTTTTTCCTCAATATTTTGGGGCGTTACAAAACCACTATAGAATCTATGTGTTCATTGTACTTATTATTTCAATTATTACACGTTTCAACACGCAAATTTGTTAAGTAAATCGAGCATAAGAGCTCACAAAAAGAGGGCCTCAAAGTCGTAGAATTTAAGTGTGAGCCTCCATCGCGAAACAATCCCTCAACGACGCCATTGCCTCATGCCTTGCCCTGAAATAGCTCTATATGGCTTAATGTTCCCGTGAGCGCTGGATCTACCATGCCTTGGCATCCCTTTGCCACAAAAAAAAAATTTGATCCAGGGCATCCGTACCGTTGATGGGACTTTGGCCCTCAGCGCGTGATATCCTTGTTGAATTCTACCACTTGATAAACACTGCACCTTCACTGTTGACCCCTACTCACCCTAGACCTAGCCCACTGTCCTCTCTTACCCGGCCTCACAGTAGCGCTGAAATCATAGAATCGGTTCAACCGAGGCTCTTGGACCTGACTACCTTAACGTCCACTTTTTTCCAACATTACTAGGTCAGTATGAACCCCTCGTAATTACTCTTATTAACAACTTCTTCATCTACCGGCATATGCCTTCCAACATCAACCAGACAACAATTGTCATGATCCCTAAGAGGGAACACCCCCAACTCCCACTACACATTTTCCATATTAGCTTTTGTAACGTTAGAGACACAATAATTTCCAAGTTGTTGGTTTCCTAGCTCTGACCCCACATGAATTCCCTTATTTCCCCATATTCAAACGCTTTCCTCGCCCATTGTTGGATCTTATACAATAGTTTGGTTGCTTATGAGCTACTACACATATTAACAACCACCACCAAGGGAAAAGCGGTGTTCTGGCCATTACAATTGACATGGCCAAGGCCTACGACCATACCAACTGGTGCTTCACTGAATTTACAGAACCAAGTTTTAGTCTCCCCATTAGGTGGATCATGGAATATGTCTGAGCAGTGAAATTAATGTATTCATTAATGGGACGCACTATTTGGGATGGCACCCTTATAGGGGCCTTCACCAAGGTGCCCCCCCCCCCCCCCCCCTCCCCATACCCTTCCGTCCTCTGTATGGAACTCCTTATTGCTGCTTCCTTTTGGGCTATTGAGTCCTAACAATTTTTGACAACCAACGCCAGAAGATGCGGGGTCTCCGATATATATCCTCAACTTTTCAGGACCACCATGTCACCCTCTAAATCTTATACAGTTTCTTGACTCCTTTCATGCCATGGCAATTACATGATGGAGCTATGAAAATTCCCAAGTTTTGTTTTCTTCTAGTATTCCGACAATTACCTAGGTGTTCTTATTGGGAGGTTAATTTTGGCCCGAGATTTGTTTATCACATTGTTGATTGTTTTACTCGTCGTATCAGGGCATGCATGGTATGTCCCCTACCTTTTCTATGGAGATTGTCCCATTCTCTATCAATTCACACTTCAATCTACCTCATGTAGCACGATGAGTTTGCTTTGCTTGTCCCGTACTATCCTCACCCCTTTCACCAAACTTTCCAATCTGGAATGCTGACACTCAAAAGCGCCATCAGGGGCCCATATTGTGGAATTTCGTCTGCTCCTCCCCCCCCCCCCCCACCCTTCTCTTGCCGGGTTGGGTTTTTGTCACCTAGAGCAATTCAACGATGCATTGGTTCTCAAGCTCCAATAGTGACCAATGCATAACCTTGACTCGCGGTGGGGCACGTCATGTGTGCCAAAAACTTCTTCAACCATGACACACTTACAAACCCTATGCCAAACAACTACAGTAGGACATGAAAGTTTGTTTGCCGTATTTTTTCGGCCCTCCTCACATCCATCAGGTGTGTAGTAGAGAACAAGGGCTCGATCAATTTCTAGCAGTCATGTTGGCTTGGTCCATTCCCTATTGCAGACTCTATGCCTTCCATTCATCCACACCTTCTTTTTTCCCTCCTTGTCAGATATAGCATGCTTCATGTCGGTACTTGGAACTTGTTTGTTATGGTCACCTTTGTCCCGTTCCACATCGTTAAACGTATTTGCAAGATTCCACTTCCCACAGTCGACATCCCATATGTTAGTTGTTGGGCATAGAACCCCAAGGGGAGCTTCACGATGTTGAACTAAATTTGGCTCGTTGATACCGCTTTTGGCTCCCCACAACCTAGCCTCCCCTGGAACACCTTATGGCACTCTTCGATTCTTCCCATAATTAAATTATTTGGTTGGTTGTGAAGGAATGAGGCTTTGGACACTAGAGATATCCTTTTTCGCCGTCATTTGCCGCTCACTAATCTTTGTCCCCTGTGCCACTCTGTGACGGAGACAATGACACATCTCTTTGTAGAAACCCCTCTATTCTCGAAAGTCCGCCACACTTTCCTCCATATGGCACCTCCACCTCTATCTTAGGACGTCAACATCATTTCCCACCCGAGCCACCTCACCCACCCTACCATTATGTTCTCTTTGATTCCCAAAATGAGATAAGTATGCAGCTTGGGTCAACGAACTCTCAGTCTGCATTAGTCCCGTGTTACCCGACCTACCAAATTTTTTCCACGTACTTAACTATTTTTTATCATTTTCGTATTTAAGGTGTAACTTGTTTATAGTCTAACCCCTCAACATGCTCAACTAACTTAGGCATCAGAGTGCCTAAGCCGGGTCAGCCTTGGCCTAGTTCGGACGCCATGTTTTTGGTGCAGATTTCCCGAACTCAAAGCTAACTCAAGACCAATAAAGATCTTTAGTTAGTCTGACGTGGAGTGATTAATCAGCTGACAAAATTACCCCACATCATGAAGTTTGACAAAAATCTCCCCCCTGTCGAGACGATTCCGATGGTTGTGAGGGTTTCGTAAAGTTCTAACTCAATACAAGGGAGATATAATTTAAGTGTACTGAACTTAAATTAAAACTTTCGTGTAATAACTTTGAATTTTGCGATGCCGTCACCACCATGAGAACCCTCTCGACGAGGAGAAGATTCTATTCAAATTTTAAATACTTTTTTCGGTGATTTTTGATTGGAAAATAGTCAAAAATTAGAAAATAGAGAACATCACACAAATACTAGTAGTTTGTCCTCCACTGATGCTAAAAAGTAAATGCTGACCCTATTTGCATAAAGTGTCTATAGTTTAGAAGGTTTGGTTGGATTATCCGAGAGGAAAAATACTCTTCAACCTCAGAGGTACGTGGCTTGTGATTTTTCTTTTCGGCCTCGTATAAAGGATAAAAAATATTAAACCCCCAACTTATGTGTGTTATACGTATTGCACTTTTCACAACTTATCCCAAAATATAAAGAAATGTGCTACTTTCACTCAAGTCATTGATCATCCATTCATTTGAATACATTTTAGACACGTTTCTGCATTACCATTCATAAAATTTGGTCTTACATGCCAAGTTGCAAATTTTCAATAGGTTAGGAGGCAAATTAAAATATATAATAGAGTGGGGGACAATAGGTAAAAAAACATCCCATGCATTTGGGGGGTTTAATGTGTTCTACACTCATATATATATTAAAAACATGGGAATATTAACCAAGTAAACTCACGATTTTGCTGAAAATCGCGTTGCGAGAGGATTGCCAACCTTGAGCTTTTCAATAATTTACCAGGAATTTGATATAACGGGGTTTAAGTGATATATGCCTTTTTTGCCCAATTAAATTAGCTAACCAAAAATTATGTACTCAAACATAAAGTGATGACTCAACGGTGTTTACATACACAAAGGTCAATCCCTGGTCTAGACTATTGTTAGACGATATAGTAGTCATGATTTCGAATAGCACTTCAGCATTCATTATTTACATTTGTAGTCCTCTTTTAACGCATTATTTGAATAAATCAAACTCATATAAATATGGTAATGTAAGTATTTTTATTATTTATGTTGTTCTTACCTTTTTCACAAGACATGATAGGAAACCCTTAGGATTGGTCTTCTCCTTAATACTTCCTACAATCATTCGATTTTCAATCGTTAATAGAAATTCCCATTAGTTTTCGTGGTATCATTCTCTTAGGCGCTTTCTATCCTTTTTCCCATTGTTGTTTCCTCTTCTACCAAACCATAAATTCACCGTTCTTTTTTGCGTGAAACCCTAGATTCTATGATCTCTCTAACCTTTTATATATATCTCTCGATCCGCGTTCTTTTTTGCCAAAATTTACCCCTTCTTCAACGTCTTAGACTTTGACCGGTATTCTTACTTTGGTACTGTTGGTACCATCTAATAATCCGAGCGAAGATCCCTCGTTTGTCTATTTTTTGGGTTCACGTGATGTTCAAGGATCATCAATTTCCCGCGATCAACAGAACATCAACAACTATGTCTTATGAATCAGAGTCATCCAATTGATGCTCAACATAGAGAAACAAGGGCCAATTCATCGATTTCATTTAACTGGAAATTTATTTTCTCAACGGTCGCTTTAGCATCAAAATTTAAAAATTTTGTTGCCGAAAAAGTTTTATGTTCTCATTCAAAAGGTAAATGACAAGCTTTTTCAAAACAAGACGATATGGTGACATTCCTATTTTTATTTTAAATGCAGTTCAATATGCCCATAGAGCATCATCTAACAATTTCGTCCAATTATTACGTGAATGTGCCATTGTCTTATCTAGAATTGTTTTTACATCCTTGTTTGATAGTTCCACTTATCCATTCGTTTTTGGATGATATGGAGTAGCTATCTTTCGAGCAACACCATTTGTTTTTTTTTTCTTTTTGCAATGCCTCTACGTATTTATTTCTAAATTATTTACCTCAATCACTTATTGAAGCTCTATGTGTGCAAAATTTTGAAAAAGCTCCAGATTCAAGAACTCAATGACTACTTTGCTATCATTTGTTCGAAGTTCTTTAGCTTCTACCCACTTTGACAAATATTCCACAGAGACAAGTACAAATTGATTCCCATGTGACATAGGAAAATGACCCATAATGTCAATACCCATAATACTTCTTATCGACATCTCATGTCTACGTAAAATATTCCAAGTTCTTTGACATCTAAAAGAGTGAACAACAAAATGTTAGCATCTTTATAGATAGTATGCCAATAAAAACCATGTTGCAATACCTTAGCAACAGCTCTTTGACCTCCAAAGTGTCCTCCAACTTCATCTCCATGACATTTTTCTAAAATATCATGATTTTTTTCTTTTGGAACACATCTTCTCATAATACCATAAAAGCAATGACGATAGAAATATGGGTCATCCCAATACTAATATGTCAAATCATGAAATATTTTTTTCTTAACATGATATGACATATTGGGTGGAAAGATTTTACATACCTTGTAATTTGCAAATTTCGCAAACCACGGTGCCTTTATTATCTGAATAGCGAAGAGTTGCTTGTCAGAATATTTCTTTTGATCTTATCGCCTACAACGTGATGAAAAATTTCCTACTCCTATCTAGACAAGTGATCGGCTATGAAATTCTCGGTCCCTTTATTGTCTCTAATTTACACATCAAACGCTTGTAGCAGAAGAATCCACTGTATCCACCTCGCTTTGTGTCCTTCTTGGAAAACAAGTACTTCAATGCGTCATGATCAATGTAAACTATGACTTTGTTCTCCATAATATACGATCTGAACTTATCCAAAGCATACACAACAGCTAGCAACTCCTTCTCGGTGGTAGCATAATTGAGTTGTGCATATGTTATAACTTTGCTAGCAGAATGAATAACCTTTATTATCTTCACTTGTGTTTGTCCTAAGACAACTCCCACGGTATAATCACTTGTGTCACACATTATCTCGAAAGGTAGTGTACAATATGGTGTTATTATTACTGGTACAGTTATTAATTTTTCCTTGACTTTTTTAAAAGATCTTAAATATTTCTCATCAAAAAATAAACGTGTAATCTTTTATGAGAAGATTCCATAATGCTTTACTAGTTTTTGCAAAGTCTTTGATAAATTTCCTATAAAAACATACATGGCATAGAAAACATCTAAATCCACGCACACTAATAGGGTGTGATAGATTTTGGATTACACCTATTTTTGCCTTATCTACCTCAATCTGTTGTTTTGAAATTCAATGATCAAGCACAATTTCTTCTTTCACGAAGAAGTGACATTTCCCCTAATTTAGACAAAGGTTTTTCTCAATACATCTAGTTAACACTTTATCTAAATCAACAGAATCTCCAAATATGGAAAAGTCATCTATAAATACCTCAATTGTATTCTCAATCATATAAGAGAATATAGATGTCATGCATGTTAGAAAATTTGAGAGCATATAAAACAAAATAATATAAGAGGAGAAGAGTGGAGGAAACTTTGATATTTCTTATTATAATATTTCTTAACTTAATGAAAATGACTACAATACATGGGGTATTTATAGGTCTTACCAAAGATGAATCAACCATCATATGGTTCTTCCTATTCTTTGATTCTTCCTTTTCCACTTAGTTACTGAAGAAAATGAAAAGACAAACTCATGAGCTCACAAGAAAATGAAAAGACAAGCTCATGAATTCCCCAAAATAAATGGATAGAACATTCCACACAACTCTAGATAAATTAATCTAGTTTATTTCTACTATTTTTATTAATATTTAAATATCCATCCTCAAACTAGATTCATTACTCCAAGTGAAAACCACAACTTTTAAAAATCTTCAACTTTAAGGGCTCGGTGAAAATATCTGCAACTTGATCTTAAGATTTCACGAACTCAACTTTCACTTCTTTGTTTGCAATAGCATCCCAAATAAAATGAAACTTCATATCAATGTCCTTGCTCTTATCATGAAAAAATGGGTTCTACATCAACACAATAGCAGAATTGTTATCAACGTGCATCTCTGTTGGGTCTTCTTTTGGTAAACAAAGTTCTTTCAATAATTTCCTTAGTTAAATGGCATGACCAACACAAGAACTAACTGCAACATATTCGGCTTCACATGTAGATAATGTAATAATAGGTTGCTCCTTAGAATTCCAAGTAAATGCCAAGTTTCCAATGAAGAAAACAAACCCAGTTGTACTTTTACGATTATCAATATCACCAACCCAATCAATATCGCTATAACCAACAAGCTTGAACTTGTGAGATGGAGCATATTACATTTCATAGTCAACCGTACCTTTATTGTAATGGATAATTCTTTTTCCCACTTTCATGTATGAAATATCAGGAGCCTCTATAAAACGACTTACAAGTCCAACGCCAAAAAGAATATTCAGCCTTATACAAGTTAAGTATCTTAACCTTCCAACAAGACTTTTGAAAAATGTTGGATTAACATTCTCTCGATCTCCATTGAAGGATACATTGACTCCACAGTCCACAGGGGCGCTTATAGACTACACGTTTCCATCTCAAATTTCTTGAGAACTTCTTTCATATATGCCTCTTGAGAGATAAGGATGCTATCTTCTCTTTGTTTCACTTCAATGCCCCAATAGTACAACATAATACCAATGTCTGTCATCTTAAATTCCTTCGCCAAGGCTCTATTAAAATTATCAAACATCTTTTGATTATTTCATGTAAAAATCAAGTCATCCACATACAAACAAACAAATAATATATCACAATCTTTGTTCGTTTTTACATATAGAGCATGTTCGTGCGGACACTTAGTGAAACCACTCATCTTGAAATAGTTATCAATTTAACTAGCCCAAGCACGGGGGGCCTTGCTTTAAGGCATATAGAGCCTCCTTTAACCTCAACACCTTATCTTCTTGTCCTTCAACCTCATAGCTTGGAGGTTTAGATATATACATTTCTTCGTCCAAAACACCATTGAGACAAGCAGACTTTATATCTATTTGATGAATTTTCCAATAATATTGAGCCGCCAAAGAAAGTATCAAACAAATTCTTTCAACATGAGCAACTGGAGCAAATGCTTCATCATAGTCTTAACCTTTGGCCACCAAACAGGCCTTATACTTTTCAATCTCCCATTTTACATTCCTTTTTATTTTGTACATCCACTTGACTCCTACTGTATTTTTGCCTCTAGGTAGTGTCGTTAGTTCCCATGTATCATTCTTCTCTATCGCCTTTATTTATTCATTCATGGTGTCCCTCCATCTTTCATCACAAACAGCATCATCATAACCTACAGGCTCAATCCCCGCAAAAAAAAAATCCAAAATTTAGTAAATTCACTCAAATTATGTACCAATTCAGTGGCGTCAAACAATTCACATAGCATTCTGAATCTTTTTAGGCCCTTCACTCGAACTAGAATCATCATCTTTTGCATTTTTAGCTGGAGGTGTTGGCGGTGGAATAGTAGGTTGTGAAACATCTTCTTTCTCATCATCAAAGAATGTGTTGGACTGAATGGGTTCTTGTTTAGCATCCCATTCCCAAGAACTTGCTTCATCGAACTCAACATCACTACATATGTCGTCTTTACATTGGTGAGATTATGCAATTTATAACCTTTAGAACTTATATCATCACCAATAAAGATGTACCTTTGGCTGTTGTCATTAAGTTGTGTCCTCTTCTCATCCGGCACATGCGCATACGCATATGCAATGCTTCCAAACACCCACAAATGCAAGAAACTTGGCTTATAACCACTCCAAGATTCTTAAGGTGTCTTAGCATGAATTCTGTATAACCAATTTTGATCAACTAGACTTCACATTCAACGGCTTTGGCCCAATACGCCTTAGGCATATTTTTTCTTTTCAACATACCCATCGCCATGTTAACTAGGGTGTGGTTCTATCTCTCGGCTAATCATTTTGTTGTCGTGAAAATGGAGTCGTCATGGGACGATGAATGCCATTCTTCTTGCAAAACACTTTGAATGCATTAGACGTAATTCTCCACCTCTACTGGAACAAAGTGCTTTGATTTGGTAGCCACTTTGTTTCTCCACCATGACTTTAAACTTTTTAAAATTTCAAACACCTCCTACTTTTCCTTCAAAAACTATACCCAAGTTTTGTGAGAATAATCATCAACAAATTACAAGGAATAATTATTCTTACCAAGTGATGATAGCTAAATGGGATCATGATACTTATGTAAAACACCTATATTTTACCCTTGGTTATTAATGATATAATGCTCGATCCTTGTATTTTGTGTACATTTTAGTTATGTTTCATGTAATTTTGAGGTGAGAATCAGCTGAGTCGAAATAGTGCAAAAAAATGTAAAATAAGGCAAAAACTACACGGATTTGAGAATTTCTGAGAAACAAGGGATTAAGTACAGATCTACAACAGTGACGTGGTTGAAGCGCTGCAACGCACACGTAATGCAGTTCCTGATTCGGACACGATCGAAGGTGAAATGGTGGTAAAAACCTAAAAGCAGCATGAGTAGCAGTTAAAGTAACAAGGCATCGCGGAGAAATGTTAGAGAGAGGCGCAATGGAGCACAAGTTGCACCAAGCAGGCGCGATGAGAAGGTTGTGCGTCATTAAAAGTTGCACTCGGTCGTCAAATTTGGTCTTTAACCCGATGAGCCGAAAATATACTATAAAAGACGTAGACGTGCAGCAGACAGAAAGGGAGAGAACGTAAGACACTTACAATCACCTAGAAAAGAGAAGAAAAACCTCAGAATTACACCGTGCAAAATAGATTTATAAACGTGAGAAGAATCAACAGTATGACAAGAAATCATCGTTCGAAGGAAGATGAAGAGTCATTCATACCCGATGAAGTAAACAGGTCCAGAGGACTACATTGCCATCCTAGAGAATCATTCACACATGATATTTCTTCTCCATTCTTCCCTTTATTTCATTTGTTTTTTATGATGTTGAATCTATTCATGAAACGATGAGTGGCAAATAGTTTATTGTTATAGTTAGGAAGGAAATTGGTTTGAAGCTTGTGAAGGGTTATGATTTGATTTCTATTGATTGCTTAGCTTGTATTTATTTATGTATCTTGTGCCCAGTGTCGGGAAAATAACAAATTTGTTCCACTAACTTGGCTTCATTTCAGTTTTAACCCATTAATTGGGCATGCAATAGTTTTGGTCCACTAAGTTAGCACTATTTTTAGTTTTAGCCCACTAATTTCACACGCAAAATGTGTGGTCCCCTTAGCTCCGTTGACAGTAAAAAAAAAAGATAAAATAAACAAAAGGAGGGGTCAACAGATCACACTTCATTCTCACTGCCCTCATTCTCTCTCTTCGATTCATCTCTCACCATTTTTCCAATTTCAACATAAACCCTAACCTTAAATCACCCCCAAAATCTGAAAATCTACATTAAAATACATCGAATTGTGTATCATATAGTTTCCCGAAATATGTCCATCTCTTCCCACAACAGTTTTCATATGCTTTTTTGTAAAATTAGATTTAGAGATTTTCATATGCCTAGCACACATTACTGAATTTTCTCCATTCACTTCGCTGATGTGGGTAACAAGTGTTGTTGTTCCTACTATGTTCTTCCTTAATTTTCATCACAAGAAAGTATAAAGAATATTATAGATTTCATATCCAAGCTTCCAACGTTTTTGAATGAAGGTAATATACATGTAACGTTCCAATCTTGTCCATGTACCAAACTGAGAGAATGAATTGGGGAGCAAGAATGAGGGGATTGAAAATGAGGTGTGATCTGTTGACCCTTCATTTGTTTGTTTTAATTATTTTATATATATATATATATATATATATTAGTTTTTTGTGTTTTGGATTAAAGAAATTTAAATAACGTGAAAAATGGGAAAGATAAAAAGAAAATGCCACATTTGAAAGTGGATAACCATAGCGCTACGAAGTGCTGACTCGGTAGATTCTGGCGACTCGTGGCACCGGTGGGCCAAAATTGTCCGCTGGTGCCAAGTTAGTGGACCACAACTATTGCATGCAGAATTAGTGGGTTAAACTGAAAACAATGCTAATTTATTGGATTAAAATTTTGCTTGCCAAATTAGTGGGCTAAAACTGAAAACGCTGTCAAGTTAGTGGACCAAAACTATTGCGTGCCAAATTAATGGGCTCACATTGAAATAGAGCCAAATTTGTTTTGTGTGATAAGTAAACCCGTGAGTGTGTGGAGAAGATAAGTCCGGTCATGACTACTTGTTGCATCGAAAGAAGCCATGAATATAAACATTAATCAAGGAAGGCAACACATTAGTAAGACCATAGTGGATATCCAATGAACCCGAACCTCTAAGTTATTTAATCATTATTGTTTATAAATCCAATCAAATCAAATCAATTAAGTTTAGTCAAGGAAAACCAAATAAATCGTGACGATATAACGAAGAAAGACGTAAAGAAATTGATTGTATAGTTTAGTTATAGACCTCGTCGGATTCGATACTTGGGTGTAAACTTTACTTTCCATTTTATATTACTTGAGGTCATATACTTGCGATAGAGTGTATATTGAGATAAAAAAAAACACATACGATATGCATCAGTCCACATGCATCCGAGTGAATCAACTCAAAAGGAGTTTGAGCGCTGGTCATAGACTCCTTCGAAAAACTTTTCCTTTCATGCTTGCCAAAAATACACCCTTCCCAAATTTGATTTGGATGGTTTATGGACGGTAACCCTTTCACCGTTTTTCCTTTGCTTATTATTTTCATGCCAGCAAAATTCAAATGCCCAAGTCTCATGTGCCATAACCAAGAAGTATTTCCAAAACAAGATTTTAAACACATTGGAACATCACTTTGAGTATTCAACATAAACAATCTATTCTTCGTCATCGGCACCTTGACAAGTAAATGTCCATTTTCTTCTTTCATAGTCAATCTTCTATCTTTCAAGTAAATTTCATAATTTTTCTCCAAAAGTTGTCCTAAACTCAAGATACTACTCTTCATATCAGGCACAAAGAAGACATTGGAAATAAATTGGTGTCTTTCATCTTTAGATTGAATTTGGATCGTACTTCTTTCTTTTACTTGTACCTTTGAAGAATCTCCAAATGTGATATCACCACCAACTGATTCATTAAGCTTCAGGAACAAGTTTTTCTTTCCACAAATATGGCTACTTGAACCTGAGTCACGGTACCAAAGATTGTTCTCCTCATTTTGATTACTTTTGCAAGCGAGAAGCAAAGTGGGATTCAGATCTTCTTTCTCACTGCTCTCCATGAAATTTTTCGTCTCCTCCTCATTACTCCTATGACAAGCATAATGGTCAAAACGATGACAGTTGTAACATTCAACGCTTGCTGTATCCTACCTTGGCTGATTTGGTCTATAACTTCCTCCTCTTTAAGCTTTACCACGTTCATGTCCTCTTCCTTGATTGAATTTTTGTCTTGTCCCATCATTGTTTGAAGAATCATTGTACTCATATCCACCTCTTCCACGACCACGTCCTCGACCTTGGTTTTGACCACGACCTCTACCACGTCATTGACCTTTTTGAGACGTGCCTTGATTTGTCGCCTTCTCTTTCAAAGAAAGCTTTGATTTCAAAGCTTGCTCCATCAATTCTTGATATGGGTTCTTCAAACGTTCTTCATGTGCTTGCACTGATTTAGCAAGTTCATCAATGGTCATGGTTTTTATGTCTTTAGACTCTTCGATGGCTACAACGATGTAATTGAATTTTAAATCTAAAGATCGCAAAGTCTTTGCAATAATTCTGGCGTCCTGAATATCATCTCCATTTCTCTTCATTTGATTAGTGACGGCCAAAACTTATAAAATATAGTCGGAAACTATTTCAGAGTCTTTCATATGTAGAGATTCAAACTTGCATCATAACGTTTGGAGACGCACTTTCTTTACTTCATCAACTCCTTTGAATGATGCTTAAAGAATATCTCACGCTTGCTTGGAGGTGGTTGCGCTAGCAACCTTTTCGAACGTCTTATATAATATGAAATCATATGTTTAAATATATTTGTTTGATTCTCGAAGTATAATATTGTTGCTTATATGTTTAGGTGCATGCACCATATCCAACAATCTCTTAAGATCAATTTTATTTTTACGTATTATGTGTTGCACGTACAAGGTGGTTTAATTTTATTTTTCAGAATCTGGTTTGTCTAATTCTGTTGTTGCATGATTATATAAAATTATGTCAAGAAACTTAAAGTATCCCAGCTGAATTTAAAAAATTTAAGAGCACGTTTGTGATCTGATTTTCAAAATTATTCTACCGGGTCAAAAAGAAAAACAAAATATTATTTCATTAACTTTGACAAGTCTGATTCGGTCTTGTGACAAGTCCCTCCCGAGCGGATTTTCACTACAAAAAAATCGGGTTATTCCCGACCGCAAAGCCGGTCGGGAATGACCCACCGGCGGTCGGGAAAGACCCTTTCCCGACCGCTATTCGGTCGGAAAGCCCCGGTCGGCGTTGCTTCGGTCGGAAAAAGTTTCCCGACCGCGGCTCGGTCGGCGTTGCTTCGGTCGGAAAAAGTTTCCCGACCGCGACTCGGTCAGCAAGGGAATTTCCCGACCGCTAATTCCGACCAGATAACGGTCGGGATATATTCCGACCGTTATGCGGTCGGGAAATGCTTGAATATTAATCCTGACCGATATTCGGTCGGGATTATATGAATGTTTTTCCCGACCGAATGCCGGTCGGGAAACTTCCGACCGAATGCCGGTCGTGGTGCCCCTAATTTTTTTCCCGACCGAATTTCGGTCGGGTATTTTTACGGGAACTCCCGACCAACCGCCGGTCGGGACGTTTCCCGACCGCATATCGGTCGAGATTAATATTTATGTTATTCCCGACCGCAATGCGGTAGGGAATAAGATTCAAATTAATCCCGACCGATATGCGGTAGGGGATAATATTCATCTTATTCCCGACCAATTTTCGGTCGGGAATAATAATCATGAGAACAAAAAAAATTATATTCCGGTAATAATTACCGGAATTTTTTTATTTTTTTTACTATTTTGAAATGTTTTAAAATATTATTTAGCTTTTTTGTGCTTTAGATGAGGAATTAAATTTTTGATTCATTCCTCAATCTCAAACACAAAAAAATTAAATAAGTGTTTCATTATTGAAATGATGAATAAATAAGTGAAAAATTTAATTTTGAAATTGAAAGAAAAAAGTGTTTGAAGATGAAAAGAGTGTTTGAAGATGAAAATAGTGTTTGAAAATGTTTTTGGAGATGAAAAAATATTTGGAGATGAAAAAATGAGGAGAATAATGAAGTGTATTTATAGAAAAAGTTAAAAAATTTTGAATTTTCGTCAAATTTGAATTTCCCACCAAGTACAGCCAATTTTTTCGTTTATTCCCGACCGAAAATCGGTCGGGAATGTTGAAGTTTTTCAAAAATTTCAAAAAAACGCCAAATTTTCAAAATTTTTCGACCGAAACTCGGTCGGGAATAAGTTTAAATTTTTTTCCCGACCGCTATGCGGTCGGTAATAAACGTCATTCCCGACCGAAAATCGGTCGGGAATGAGTTGAATATTTCTCCCTACCGGAGATCAGTCGGGAAAAATAGCCAATTTTACCTTTTTTCGATGTTTTGGAAAATTCATGAGTTGCACTATTAGTTAGTTAGTTTAATGTAATTTTAATTATTAAATTAGTATAGTTTACCGGAGTATAAGTTAAGTTAGTTTGGAGTTTTACATATACTAATCATACGTAGTATAGAGGAGTTCACAATTGCCGATTAACGTTTGTTACGAACGTTAGTATAGAGAGGCTAATTGTGATATATATATATATATATATATATATATATATATATTCTAACATATATTTAACATATTCGTATGTAGTTACATTATTAGCAACTACATATACTAATCTATTTATAAGTGACAATATGAATCGACTCTTCAAACGATTCATTAACGTGCAACTAAATTTAATTTTTTTTTGAGATTTTCAGTAATATATAACTAATATTGATTTACTTTCTCATTAAATGAACGAGTTGTCTAAAATTGAGAGCGAAATTGTGAAATTAAGAATATGAATATTATTCCCTACCGATCTTCGGTCGCCAATACCCCTAAACCCTAAACCCTAAACCCTAAACCCTAATATTCCCGACCGCATTGCGGTCGTGAATAACAACGGTAACAATTATTCCCGACCGCATTGCGGTCGGGAATAATTGTTACCGTTGTTATTCCCGACCGCAATGCGGTCGGGAATAACTGTCAGCCCCCCTATAAATACCCCTCCCTATTCCACTTGAGAAATCATTCCAACATTCATCCCTTGCTAAGGTATATACGATTTCCTCTTGTTATAACTGTTTTTGTTAGTTTTTCTCAGTTAAGATCGTTTTTATTAACTTTTTTTTTAATGTTTCT
Organism: Linaria vulgaris; assembly: GCA_948329865.1. Taxonomy (NCBI): domain Eukaryota; kingdom Viridiplantae; phylum Streptophyta; class Magnoliopsida; order Lamiales; family Plantaginaceae; genus Linaria; species Linaria vulgaris. The sequence continues at coordinate 50,732,424 of OX415249.1, read as the reverse complement.
CTGTTTTAGATATTGCGGTAAATGCAACGAGGGGCATGTATTTGCAAAGAATACTTGATCTAAGTATTTTCTACGCTACAACAAGTAAGTATTAATTTCCTTGGCTTCGTCGTACTCGAGTTTTAAAACTTTTATATAAATGATAAATATATTGAATGGTGAAATTAATTGTAACAATTTCTTTTTAATTTTCTTACATTAGAAATGGATTATCGTCCCGATAGATCTTGGATGTACGATAGGATAGATAGTAACACTGGTTATTTGAATCAACATTACGTGGTTGGGGTTCGTGAATTCGTACAATATGCATCACAACAGACAGATTACGTAGATCTTAGAAATCGTATTAGGTGCCCGTGCCAGAGATGCATCAATTTAATTTTTTTTGATCGAAACGTAGTTCGGGATCATCTTCATAAGTGGGGGTTTGTGTATCAATATTGGATATAGGTGTTGCATGGAGAGATGGCGAGCGAGGCATCTACATCATATGTACATGAATCACCGTCTGCTAGTATTCACGTTGATAGTCCGGTTCATGCCGATACTTCGTTTAGAGAATTGGTTGTGGATGCATATGGGGTTCGGTTTGTTGAGGGAGAGGTGCGCAACGAAGATCCAAGTCCCGAGGCAAAGGAGTTCTACAAATTGATGCAGATGGGAGACATAAAAATGAACAGGAAGAAGTCGAAGACTGTGCTCCAGTTGTTTGCCGAGTTCTTAACTACTAAGACGATGCACAAAGTAGTTAATGCGCTTGCGAAAAGTACTTAAGTTTGTCTAACGATATTATGGACCCAGAGATTGAGAAAATGCTACCGAATACGGTTCCAGGCATGAATAAGATGCTCGCGGGTTTGGGTTTAGGGTTCGAAAAGATCAACGTATGTTGGAATTTTTGTTTTTTGTACTACGGCGATAATGCCAACAAGGATCTCACATCCTGTCTGATATGCAAGACCGATAGGTAGGAGGCTGGTAGAAAGTCCAGGGTCGCAAGGAAGAAATTGTGGTACTTCCCCCTAGGCCCTCGATTACAGAGGTTGTTTTATACTGTAGGCACTTTGAGACATATGACTTGGCATTTGAAGTGTCGAGAGTCAACAGATAGAATGATTCACCCAGCTGCAGGCGAGGCGTGGAGAGATTTTGATCGTACGTATCCGGACTTCGCAGCAGAGCCTAGAAATGTCCGACTCGGCCTATGTACTGATGGGTTCACACCTTTTGGGCCATCTGGGAAGAACTACTCTTGTTGGCCCGTGTTTGTTATCCCTTATAACCTTCCGCCGGATTTATGCATGCGACCGGAGTTCATTTTTCTGAGCCTTATTATACCCGGTCCAAAGAGTCCTGGAAAGAACTTGGATCTTTTGCTGAGACCGTTGATTGATGAGTTGAATGCTTTGTGGAGTAATGGTTTGTGGACATATGACAGCTCACGAAAGGAAAAATTCCAAATGCGAGTGACCCTAATGTGGACTATTAGCGATTTTCCTGCTTACGGAATGTTGTCCCAGTGGAGCACGCACAGTAAGCTGGCGTGCCCTTATTGCATGGGTGAGACAAATTCTTTTACACTTAAGCATGGTGGGAAAGCCTCGTGGTTCGATTGTCATCGTCGGTTTCTACCAGAGGGTCATAAATGGAGGTACAACAAGAAATATTTCTGCCAGGGTAAGGAGGTACTTGAAGCGCCCATTCCAATGAAGACAGGAGCGCAGATGATGGCAATTGTGGATAGGCTACGATCGGTTAGATTTGGGGCAAACTCCACAAAGCTTCCGGGCTTTAACACAACTCGTAACTGGTGTCGTCGAATCATCTTTTGGGAACTACCTTATTGGTCCACGAACTTGATTCGCCACAATCTAGATGTGATGCACTGTGAGAAGAACTTTTTTGAGAACATCATCAACACGGTGTTGGACGATGCTAAGTCGAAGGACAACATTAAGTCGAGGAACGATCTTGAGCTGTTGACCAACCGTAAAGAATTGTTCTTGAAACCCAGTGGCAGAGGAAGTGAGTACATAAAGCCAAAGGCAAAATATTGTCTTACGAGGGATCAAAAGAATATGGTGCTTGATTGGCTGACCGAACTGAAGTTTCTTGATGGATATGCCTCGGACTTGGGACGATGTGTGCAAAAACAACAAGGAAAATTGTATGGAATGAAGAGTCATGATTGTCACGTCTTCATTCAGAGATTGATCCTGATTGCATTTCGCGAATTCTTGGAACTCGAGATTTGGGGGACCTTAGTAGAGATTAGCCTTTTTTTAAGGCGATTTGCGCCTCAGAGGTGTCGGCCGAAGATATGGAGCGATTGGAGGAATCGTTTGTTGTTACCATGTGCAAGATGGAAATGATATTTCCTCCTTCATTTTTCGACTCTATGGAGCATTTAGCCATACACCTTCCGTACGAGGCTAGAGTTGGTGGTCCAGTTCATTATAGATGGATGTATCCATTCGAGAGGTACGATCTTATATTTTTAATAACAATTATCTTTTAAAAATATCGATTCTTTGCCTAATCTTTGATTTCTATGAACTAGGCGGATGTTCGACATGAAAGGTTCAGTAAAGAACAAGGCGCGGGTGGAGGGATCCATAGCCAATCAATACCTACTTGCTAAGCTCTCCAATATGTGTTCTCAATATTGGGATGTTTCTTTTCAGACTAAATATAAAAAACTCAACAGGAACGAGACACTAGATAGCACGGAGTGGGATAATGAGCTTACAATATTTCAAAAGAAAGGGGCACCAATAGGGCCACTAAACAAAAGGCGATACTTGACTTCCGATGAGATGGAGCAAATAGAGCTTTACACGCTTCTAAACTGTCCAGAGCTTGACGAATGGGTGGAGTAAGTGGTAGTTAATTATTTTTAATAATGAAATGATTAAGCGCTTTACAGACAACTAACTTATGATGATTTTCCTATGCAGACTGTTTGTAGAAGAGGAGTGCGGCGGACTAAGTCCAATGGAGATACAATCCAAGAGGAACCAAGAGTACATAACATGGTTCAAACAGACATATTCAAGTGGGAAATACGAGACCGACGTACGAATAGATCCTCTAATCACAGGTCCGGCTTATTCAGTGGCAACCTACGAGGGATACATTGTGAATGGGTTCAGATTTCACACCGATATGATTTTGGGCCCGAAGAAGAGTGATTGTAGCGGTGTTTATGTGAAGGGAGACATGGGAGGATCCGATGCTACCAACTTCTATGGAACGTTGAAAGACATTATACAGGTGGAATATTGGGGCAGAATTCGGCCCCTATACATTGTCTTGTTCAAATGTGTTTGGTATGATATAAACGCAGGTACGCATGAGCATTCAACGTACAAGTTGGTTGACATCAACCCGAGGCGTACCCTCAACACCAATGAGCCGTTTGTATTCACTAACCAAGCAAAACAGGCGTACTATGTGCCCTATCCAAAAAAGACGATAGGGCGACCGGGACAGAGAGGATGGTTGGCTGTATCCACTATTCCTGCCAAACACATAATCGATATGTCATCAGTTGCAGGATCAAAAGATGTCGACGCAGGGATGCCGAACCAAGTGCTACAAGAGAATGCATCTGAAGGGTTTAACTTATGCGTGGACCTTTCCTCATTCAATATGAATATCCAATTGGCCAAAGAGGGATTTGATGTGGTTGTCGAGGAGGCAGCAACGGAGGGCAACGAGGAAGAGGAGGGCTACGAGGACGACGACGGCAATGAGGAAAAGGAAGAGGAAGAGATAATGAGTGACTTAGATTCTGAGGATAGTATGTATTACTAGCATCGATTATGGTTTAGTAGGTCAAATTTTATTTTATAAAAAAATTTGATTCACGTTGTTTAATTTCATATTATAGGCATAATTTCCGATAAACAAACAACTAACAACGTTTTCAATACTTAGATTAAACGAAAAAATAATACTACTACTCCACATCAAACGAACAAATAATATACAACATAATTACAGAATAAGTACGAAACTAGTTTAAACATTACATAATTTGTCCAAGCATCAAACATATTACATAAATACAAACAACTAACACAGTTTTCAATACTAAAATATCCCTAAAATAAATAAAACTTTTCCTACTCATAGTCCTCGTCATGAAATCCAAATGTATCAGGAGCTGTGGAGGGTCCAGCACCATCATCACCATCACCGGCAAGATCGGCTGCATCACCACCGAGAGTGTCATCCTCGGGGTTCTGATCGGGGTCATCCTCATACTCATCATCATACATCGTGCAGCCCGGAGTACCATGCCCAAAGGGATCAGGAGGGGCGTCTCGACGAGCATCACTCATGAATCCCCCTGAAGGCCTGGGTCGAGTAGGAGGAGGAGTACCTCAAGACTGGGTGATGTGCTGGGTCAAGTGATCTACCTGAGTAGCAAGCTCGTCAATCCTCGCATCAGTAACAGTCCTAAGACGACGGTTCTCCCTCTCTAACGCCCTCGCATAATCATGTGTCGTGTCTGGGTGCTTCTTCGTCGAGAAACCAAACCGATCGTGACGTGCATCCGAAGGGAGACCCGCAGCCTTCCCCTTCTTCAATCCTCCTATCGCATGACTCCACAGCTCCTGATCTAGTGGTGGCCACGTAGAACGATCCGCCTCGTACCTCTCGGTCATAGGGCGCATGTACTCCTCCTGTTCATTTTGTCATAATTGTCAGTACGTAATTAAGGAAGACATATATTAATACAGTAATCATAGAATGCTATACAAGTTAAATACTTACGCAGATAGCCATATACTTGGGGTGAACCCAAACACGGCGACGTGGAGCTCCCTCTGGCAGACAACTGGGCACATGTGTGTGCTCATAACGATATGCCTCATCGTGCCGAGGTGGGGGGGGGGGTCGAGGTCTAGAAGCAGCATGCATATTGATATACATTAGTTATTTTAGATATTTAAATTTAAGACAATAATATTATTCGTATAGAAACTCAATTTAATAAGACATACCATCCTACGTCGAGTCTCCGTGTAGCTCCGGGACCCACTAGCATGAGTAGCTCGTGATCAGGGTATGGTGCCTCTCCCGATCGCCTGTTCTTCTGGCCTGCCGTGGATTTCTTCGCATGGTCCTCCGACTCCCAATGCGTCACGAACATCCTCTCTACCGTGTCATTCATCCAACTGTTCTTCGGACGCGACGCCCACTTCGGATCATCGAGCCTGTCGTAATAGTTCTTCTTTGCATTGTACATGACTTCCTTGTAACACTTCTTAGCCTTCGCATCGTATGCGGAATGTGCACGAAGCATGTCATCCAGATCAATGTAATATATGCTCTACAATTAAATAAGGTTTTTAATTAAGGTTTCGTTAAATAAAAATCTTACTATTTATATATATATATATATATATATATATTTAGTAAACTTTCTAAATCTCACCTTAAACTTAGCCCACATCTGTCCCTGGACATTTGGATCTACCTCGGTGTATGAAGGAACACACGTCTTCATAAACTCCCTAATGATCGAGGTAATCGCCGTCGATATCTTTCTCCCATCCATAAATACGATGTGCTCATCTAGCTGGGCCCAACGACGGGCTCTACGGTTAGCCGGAACCTGCAGCCCTCTCGATATGCCTCGGCCCGGTCTCTGCTGCGTCGCTAAAGATGGTCCTGCACCGGCAACGTCTGCAGGGGAAGAAGTACTAGGACCCGCCGGTGTAGACTCTGTAGAGCGTGGCCTAGGTGTCGTAGGCCTCGATGATGACGGTGGCCTAGATGATGACGATGGCGTCGATGCTACGTGATCATCATCTAGTCGAAATGGTACTACTAGATATGGTGGAGTACCGCCGCTCGATCCGATACGCCTATGTGGATGTGAAGAAATAGGGGACTCGCCAAGATCGGTATCAGGTGCATCGACAGGAGCGGGTGGTGCACCGCCAGAATGAATGATCCGTACACGAGGACCTATCCTCTGTGGACCAGTAGGTGGAGTACTCGATGGAGTGCTCGATGGACCACTACGCCCTCTCTTCGAGGGATGGCCACGATCGCTATCACGGGACGACATGTCGTCGAAGAGGAGTGCTACGAACTAAGTAAAAGCATCTAAGTTAGAATTTTCCTAATTATAGAGATGACATAAGTTTAATCAATACTAAGTTATATAGTTTTTTCCTAAAGGTATAATTATTTCCCAAAGCCTAACAACTCCTAAAGGAATTTACAAATTAAATCCTAAGAATTTCTACAATATCTAATAATTAATATTAAAACCTTAAATATAACATTAATAATTAATATTAAAACATTAAATATAACATAAATAACTCCATAATTAACGTGCAAATAAATAAATTAACACATATAAAAATCATATATTGTTTTCCTAAAGTCATAAATAATTACTAAACTATAACATTTCCTAAAGCCTAACAATTCCTAAAGGCATAAATAATTACTAAAATCATAAAACTATAACATTCCCTAAAAGCATAAATAATCACTAAAATCATAAAGAACTATAACATTTCCTAAAATCTAACAATTCCTAAAGGAATAAAAGTCTAACATTTCCCAAAGCCTAACAATTCCTAATAGCATAAAAATCTAATAATTTTCCAAATACTAACAATTCCTAAAGGCATTTCTTAATTAAATCCTAACAATTTCTACAATATCTAACAATTAAACATAAAAAATAAATATTAAAACATTAAATATAACATAAAAAACAAGAAAAAGCGAAAATATTTACCGAATTTGAAGTGCCGACGGAATTGCGGTCGGGAAAGGCTGATCGGCGGTCGGGAAAAGTAAGCGGGAGTGAAATTTTTGAGAGTGAAAATGAAGAGGTGGAGGGAGGTATTTATAGATATACCTCCCTCTTTCCCGACCGCAATTCGGTCGAGAATAACCATATTCCCGACCGCATTGCGATCGGAAAGTCTCGGCCCAGCTGCGCGGCCCAGCTGGGCCGAGATTAGGGCGACACTCTGGGCGGAAAATTTCCCGCCCAGAGCATTCCCGACCGCAATTCGGTCGGGACACTTTTGCCCGACCGCAATGCGGTCGGGAATGGTTTTAAAAAATTTCCCGGCCGCATTTCGGTCGGGAAAAGTGGTTCCGACCGAAATCCGGTTGGGAGTTTCCGGTCGGGAAAACTGTTGAAATCTTGTAGTGTTTCATTACCTCTGCCTCATTAAAACTGTGCCTCTCAGCCACATTAAAACTGTGCCTTACCAGCAGACCAGATTTTAATTCTTGTTAATTAATGCGTAACATATTACTTGATATTTTGCTGTTGTGAATTGGTATATTAATTAATAATAGAACGTTACAGCTGAGAATTGAACTCCTAACCTCTGCCTCAGTATTCTGTGCATAGCTGTTAGACCAGGCTTTATTCATGTATAAATGCATGCGTTATAATATTTTTGAATGCTGTGTTGCAGTTCATTATTTTGCATTAAATCTTTAACTCTCATGCTATGTAATTAAATTAATATTCTGATTATATGCAATATAAATTTGTGATTACATGTTGAGCATGCTTATGTGGTTATATTAAATTGTGAAACTTACATGTGATATTACACGTGAGCCACTTAATATTAAAGGAAAAATAACAATTGCAAAGTGACTCGTGAAATATCCATAATTGCACGTTAATCCCTAAAAGGAATTTCAAAATAATTCTAAATATTGAGACTTGTGAATTCGAATGAAATTCAAAGTGAGAGTATCTATAGAGATGGTTCTGACACATAAATGTGGAGTGTAAGGAGACTTGTCCCTCCACTGGCCTGGGAACCTAATATTATGTCACATAAATGTGGACTTAAAAGAGGTTTTGTCCCTCCACTGACCGGGGAATATCTGTATAAATATTTGAGTTGAGAATTCTCTGCGATACTAATCGAAATAATTGTTGGAATTATTTGTTTAGTTATAGCGGCTGAAAATTCAAACAACAACTCGAACGAATGGTGGGTAGACAATGGGGCTACTCGACACATTTGCATTAAAAAGTGGATGTTACAAGCGAGGGTGAGAAGTGTTACAAGGGAAACTCTACTCTCTCGAAGGTTGAGGGCGAAGGACGGTTGTGGTGAAGATGACATCGGAGAAAGAGTTGACCTTGAAAATGGTGCTTCATGTTCCAGAGATTCACAGGAATAATATCTGGTACAATGCTGAACAAGAAAGGGTTCACACTTGTCTTTGACTCAAACAAGGTCATCTTGTCTAAGGGTGGAACCTTTTGTGTGCAAGGGTTATTTGTCGGACAATCAGTTTAAGATGTCTATAACGCCATTAACGCCTAAGGCGAAGATTAAGACTAGCAATGAGGCTAGCACTTTTGTTGATGTAGTAACTGTGAGAGATTACTCTTGTGCCTCTTTATGGCATGGTAGATTAGGTCATGTGAATTTTAAATCTGTACAAAGATTAAGTTTACTAAACTTAATACCAAAAATTAATATCAACCATAAGCACAAGTGTGAGACTTGTGTCGAAGTTAAACGGCTAAGTCCTCGTTCCACTTTCCACTCGATAGAGCGAAGCACTGAACCACTAAGTCTGATCCATACTGATGTATGTGATCTTAAGTACGTACAATATAGAGGCGGTCAAAGTTATTTTTTAACGTTTATTGATGATTGTACAAGATATTACTATGAATACTTAGTGAGAAGTAAAGACGACGCAATAGACATGTTCATTCACTATAAGATGAAGTTGAGAATCAACTCAGAAAGAAGATCAAGAATCTTTGAAGTGACCGACTATATGAGTCGCTATTTGCCCAACTTTGTGCAGAAAGTGGGATCATTCATCAAACTAGAGCGTCATATTCCTCCGAGCAAAATGGTATTGCAGAAAGGAAGAATAGAACGTTGAAGGAGATGATGAATGCGATGTTCATAAGTTCTGGTCTACCTCAAAATATGTCGGAGGAAGCTTAGGTGTCCGAAAATCACGTGCTAAATCGCCTACCTCACAAAAGGTTGGATAAAACGCCTTATGAATTGTGGAAAGGACATGCACCTTGCTACAATTTCTTAAGGGTTTAGGGTTGTCTAGCAAAGGTCCCAATTCCTCCTCTTAAAAGGACCAGAATAGGACCTAAGACAATTCACTGTGTATTCATCAGATATGCATTAGTAGCGCATATCAGTTTCTGGTACATAAGTCAGATAACTCTGAAATGAGTGTGAATACTATCATAGAGGCTCGAGACGCTTCCTTCTTTGAGGATATTCCCCCCCAATAACACAATTCATTGAGGAAATGGAAAGAGATGTGGAGGCTAGAGAATCTCAAGAAGTTGAAGAAGAACAAAGTCCAAGAAGAAGTAAACAAGCTAGAAAAGAGATATCTTTTGGCTCATATTTTCTAACTTACATGTTAGAAAATGATTCGGCTACTTTCAAGGAAGCAATGTCCTTCCAATTCTTTGGAAAGAAGCGGTAAATAGTGAGATAGGTTCTATCTTACAAAATCACACATAGTGAATCTTCATCCGGGTAATAAACCACTAGGACACAAGTGGGTCTTCACGAATAAGATGAAAACTGATGGTACCGTTGAAAAGTACAAGGCGAAACTTGTAGTCAAAGGGTATAGACAAACATAAGGTGTTGATTATTTCGACACCTATGCTCCCGTTTTCAGTAAAACGTCAATTTGTTTAATCATTTCTCTAGCGACTTTGTTTAATCTTGAGATCCATCAAATGGATGTGAAAACGGCGTTCTTAAATGGAGAATTAGAGAAGAAGATTTACATGGAACAACCCGGCAGGTTGGTGGTTCCAGGTAAAGAGAAAAAGGTGTGCAAACTTGTCAAATCTTTATATGGGTTAAAACAAGCACCTAAACAATGGCACGAAAGATTTGATAGTGTTATGCTTTCAAATGGATTTCGTGTAAATCACTGTGATAAATGTGTTTACGTGAAAGGAGACGAAAAAGACTATGTTATAGTTGTCTCTACGTAGATGACATGATCATTGTCGGTAATAATAATAACATTAATATTACCAAGAAGATGTTGTCACGTAACTTTGACATGAAAGACTTAGGTCTTGCAGATGTCATACTTGAGATGAAAATCACCAAGACACCAGATGGTTACGCACTTTCTCAAGGTCATTACGTCGAGAACATCTTGACAAGTTTGACAAGGGAAGCGATGTTATTGCGAGAACACCAATAGAGGTGGTGTGTAATTTGCACAAAAACTATGAAGTCATTGTGTGTCAATTAGAATATTCAAGGATCATATGCAGTCTCATGTACCTCATGAACTGTACTAGACCTAATATTGCAAACTTGGTGAATAGACTGAGTAGGTATACAATAAATCCTAGTCCCGAGCACTGAAAAGCGATAGTTATAGTACTTAGATATCTAATATACACTGCTAACTATGGATTGCATTATACCAAATACCCAGCGGTCATAGAGGGCTATTCAGATGCCAACTTGATTGCAAACTCCAAGAATATAAGTTCTATGAGTGGATACATATTCATAATTAGAGGTGCATCAATTTTTTGGAAATCATGCAAGTAGACGTGCATTGCAAGATCAACTGGAATCTGAGTTCATAGCGTTGGATTTTGCAACAGACGAGGCTGACTGGCTTCAGAACTTTCTTCAAGATATTCTGATGTGGCCAAAGCTAGTGGCTCCTATTAATGTGCACTGTTATAGGCAGGCAGCTATAGTTAGAGCACAAAGCAATGTGTACAATATGAAGTCTTGACACATACGTCGAAGACATAAGAGTATACGATAGTTTTTGAAAACTGGCGTAATTTCTTTAGACTTTGTGAGGTCTAAAGAAAATATTGCAGACACATTGATGAAAGGTCTAACAATAGACCAAGAAGAAATTTCATCGAGGGGAATGGGATTGAAGCCCACAAAAATGACTTCCAACCACAATGGCAACCCTACCTGAATTGTAAACCCCAATTGTCAGGTTCAACGGGACAACAGAATTGTGAGAGCTGAGGTCGAACAAAACACTTGGGAAATTGAGTTCCCAACCCATTTCTATGATGAAACAGTGATAGACATGTACAGTGAAGGAGAACTTGAGATTCTAATGATCCTTATGACTTGTTATAACAATTGGGGTATGACAGGATACCCTTAATGAGAGATCACCTATGTCGAATGTGAAGGGCTCGCTTCGTTGAGATGAGTTAAAGGGTTAAATCTCTAGAGCATTCGATGATTTTTTGCCAAGGCAGTCCAGGGCTAAATGGACAACAACGAAAGGACGAAAAGTAATACTAGAATGAGTTGTGTGATTATCATTGTCTTGGTATATACAAAACGCCGAACAGTTCAAGGTATCACGTTCACTGGTTGGCAAGTATATCCGATAGTACTTCGCTAAGGAATGTTCAAGGCCCAAAACCACCTTTTCTCATGCAACAAGTTCCCGCAGAACTCTAAAATTGCATATACCATTGTTAGGCTCACGTGCATTAATCCATTTACATTTACGTGGGGGATTGTTGGAGATATTTGGAAGTGAGTCCAAATATATATTGTGTGTGAAATAAAATTACTTAATGAGAAGCAAGTGAAATTTAATCCCAAATTTTGTTAGAATTTTATTTGTCTAATTAAATTAAATCCAAAGTTAAATATTCAGATTTATTTGAATATGTGAATTAAGTTACACACTTAAAGTGGTCAAAGACATTTGAATGCATTCAAATATTTTGAATGACAAGAGTAATCACCCCCCTTTAATGTTGTTACATTTATTTTTCACCTATAAAAGAAGGCCTCCCTTTTTGTGAAAAATCATCCAACAAGCATCCAAAAGCAAAATATTTTTTGCATACATAGTATGCATATTTTCTGAGTTCTACAAGTATTACGAAGTGCGATAGATGAATAGTTCTTAACTTCAAGACTATTCCACCGCGACTGACGTTGTACCTTGGGAGGTCGTTGCCATCGACGATTCAAAGCTGAGCCGACAAATTGAACTTAATGGGAGGAGGTCTCACTTCCAACTCGTGCAATTCCCTCGAATGAATCTTTTCTGACTCGTCTAATCCACTCCAATGATTTTATTATCAGTTTCTTGCTGTATTTTATTCTTTTGTGATACATGTTATATGAAATCATATGTTTAAATATATTTGTTTGATTCTGGTAGTATACTATTGTTGCTTAGATGTTTACATTTGTCATGCACCGATACCGATACCAAGTCGGCTATGCAGTACCCGACACATATCGATACTGATTCGGATGCCGATATCAGTACTAACGTATCCGATACGCCACATGGCGTATCCTTTAATTTTGAAAATAAAAAAGTCTCGATACGTATCCAATACGTTTTTTTAGGCGTATTTGAACTATTGTGTGTCTTTTTTAAAAGCATATGTAGTCATTAATCGTCGAATATCGAACATCTTGATTTTGTAATAGTACAACAAGCTACTTGTTGTTTAACTTGTTAGTCATAATTCACGTTTAACTTTTAGTTTTGATGCATGACTTTCTTTAATGTTAAACTTTTTTTTGTGTATTTTCAATTTTTCTTGTTTAAGTTTTAAATTTTATTGTTTGTTAAAAATAAAAAATACACATAATAAATATTATTATATATAGACGTATCATTGCCGTACCGGTATCGACTGTTTTTAAAAGATGTCGTATCGGCGTATCCGCACCGTACCGTATCGATACCACCGTATCCAAACCCGTGCAATATAGGTTTACGTGCACGCACCATACCAAACAGTGTCTACCATTCCATCGCCATCTTAGTTATAAACCATCTGATTTTCGTCCAAAATATTCTCTTGTGCGAGTGCATTCGAAAATGTGAGATACTGAAAGAATATGGGTAATGTCAGATTAGTTGATCTCTCTTTTCTTTTGCCACTTGCCTTCATGTTAGTGACAAATGATGACTATGATGAAGTGAAGGTGTCCATGTGTCTTATTAAGAGCACAAGGTGAAACTTTTAGTGTGAAAGTGAATTGGTTGGAAATTTAATCTTAAGAATAAGTTGATATATATATGGATATTTTTATACACATATAAAATAGAATATATACATCACACCAAATAAAGAAATCTATTATCACATTCAGGCTGCCTAGATTAATTTTGAGCTTGTAGGCTAGACACACCTTAAAGTCATTCTCCTGCCATGTTGTTTTTAATAAGTAAGGTATACCCAGTCCAACTTAGAAAATTGTTAATTAAAAACTGAATTAATATAGATAATTTAAAAGGAAATGCAAATATTGATGAGGGAATCACTTTAGTGTTGTTTTACATCAACATTTAGAGTATAGTATTTTAAATTATTGTATATTTTTTTTTAGGGATAAAAGCATCAAACCCCCTGAACTATACACGTTTTTGCGACTTGCCCCTTAAACAAATTTTATTATCACTTTTTTCCCTAGACTATGCACTTTTGTGGGATTTATCCCCTCAATGCATTTTTGGTCGAAATACTCCCCGTTCGAGGTGTTGTTTTCCCTACTTTTTGTCATCAACAACAAAAATACATCTAGTACAACACATATGAGTCAGATAGGAGGGAATATTCTGGCAAAACATTGTCGAAATATACTGAAGAGGCAAATCACGTTCCCGACCATTTTTGGTCGAAATACTCCATGTTCGAGGTTTTCTTTTTCCTACTTTTTGTCATCAACAACTAAAATACATCTAGTACAACACATATGAGTCGGGTGTGGGGGAATATTCGGGCCAAAAAATGGCCAAAAATGCACCGAGGGGGCAAATCGCACAAAAGTGCATAGTTTAGGGGGAAAAGTGAGGATAAAATTTGTTTAAGGGGCAAGTCGCAAAAACGTGTATAGTTCACGGAGTTTGATGCTTTTATCCCTTTGTTTTATATAGGAGTTCAAGTACAACTTCAGTTAATCAAGATGAGGCATGGCTGTTAGCATTATAAAACTAAATATTATTCATAAGGATTGAAAGTTAAATATCTAAATGGCTGCACTTTTATGAAGAATACTAACTTACATATAATTGGCATACTTTACAGAAAGAAATTAGCCATTCTAACCTAACATATAAAAAATTAAAATAGACTTGATATTTAGAACGGGGTGTTACATCGCCTCCGTGTATCAATTCTCGGTTGTTCTAGTTTTGGTTGTAAATGGTAATTTTCTCAATATACACTGTTTAAATTAATGCCTTACATAATTTCTTTTGTTGCCACATCCCTGAATTTCATGAAATAATCTACTGCTATTGAATTCAACATGTTTTTGTTATGTTCATCTAACCCAACGTAAAATGATTTAAAATGATCTAGACATCTTTTTATGAGTTGATTAAATCTTGTCCACACGTCGTAAACTGGTGCACTTGATTTTCACAAGAAGCTCATAATTTCTCTACGTTGTGGCACGACTAGCATTGGTGGATAGCAAGTCCCTACAAATTATTGTGCAATTTGTTCCCATGTTTTTATACTCACTGGATTAAGTCCCATGTACTTATCATTAGCTGCTCCAACTAACATTTTGTGAAACAACTTTCATTTAAGACAATTACCGATTAGATGTGCCGATATATATAGAGCTAACACATTTTGTCAAACTTCATTAAGGGATAAACTACATCTTCTCCCATTCTTCCTCTGAACTTAAAGATAGTTACTTCAGCTTCAATATGTCCTGGAACTTATGTGAGAAATTCGCCTGCTTAGCATCCACACAATATTTGAATCTTTTTTATCTTGATACTTCTATTCTATGTATCTTGTATCTTGCCCAAAATCCATCAATCTTGATGTGTACCTGAGAATTTGATAAACGAAAGTTACATACCTTAATGAAATTGTAAAGTAAATACAAGAATACGGGTTTAATTGCCTAAGTCCCCAACAACTGCGCTAAAAACTTGTTCCTTACTTTGTCGTGTTGTTATTACTATACAATGGTAAACTACTACACACGTTCATAAGTATACGATCAATTAATATAAAATAGAAAGTAAATTACATCCCACGTATAGAATTCCATGAGAACTTTGATTAACTCTTGTATCCTATAACGCTACTATTTCCTTGAGTAAATGTCGCGATTCAATTGATTAAGTTGATTGATGAAATATTAACTAAACTAAATTAATAGACTGAATTGCATTGATTTGGATTCAGTTGTAAGCATTAATGTTGAAATATCTTAGAGGTTCGGGTTCATTGGATCTTCCACTATGTTCATACTAATATTCTGATTTCCTTAACTGATGCATATGTTTATAGCTTCCTTCGAGGCCACAAGAGGACAAAGTCCTACTTATCTTTACCACACACTCTCAAGTTCAACTATCTCACAGGGTGACCAACCATAACTTTACATCAATATCATGTTGATGAGGCATGATAAGGCACTGAACACACGAATAATTAAATAAAAATTAATATTGCAATTAATAGAAATCAAATCACAAGTGTTTACATAGTTTCAAATACAATTACTTCATAACTCCAAGAATGAAGTAACTAGACACTCACCGTTTCAAACAATAAATTCACCATCATAAACAACAATTGGAATGAATGCAAAGATTGAGGGCAAACATCTTGTTTAATGATTCTCTAGGATAGTTGCAGATTTATCTCGTTCAAGTCTTCTAATTCACTCTTCTGGTTGATAAATGATGCTTATTCTTCCGTTGATCGATGATTAATTCTCTTGTTGTTGATCTCTTTTCCCGACTTATTTTGTGGATGAATGGTGTCGATGATGGTTTGTGGATTTCCCTTGAAAATTGATCAATGCAACTGTGCGCGGCCCGCATAGCTTCTTGTTCTGTAGCAACCTACTTCCTGACACACACGACTCGCACGTGTCTACTTCCTGATACACGCGACCTACTTCCTGATACACGCGACTCGCACGTGTCTTTGCTCTATCGCGAAACTCCCAGTTATACCAGTGCGGCATGCACAGCTTCTGACGCTGTCGTGTAACTCTTGTTGGTTCTCATCTTTTTTTGATAGAATTGACTCTTCTCAAATCCTTCATTTATGCATCATTTGCACTGTTTCGACTCAACTGACTCGAAAAATTGAAAATACATAAAGGTATCTAAAATAGATTAAAAATACAAGGACGAAGCAATTTATCATTTATAATCGAGGGTGAAATATAAAAATTCTAAACACTTATCAAGAGGCAAGGACGTAATAGAAATTTTCCCATTCTTATTTAATAAAGAAATAATATTATTAGCGACGTGCCTCATTTGAGCATGCCACAACTCAAAAAAGCTAGTGAGATGACTTATGCGAACATCAAATGACCCTTGTCCAAAACGTAAAGACCGCTATCACAGTTCCCTAATGTAAGTAACGTTTCTGTTTTCTTGTGTTTTCTTGTGTTGGGCATGAAAAGAATCATCAATAAAGACTACAACCACAGAATAATCATGAGTGAGCTTGTGTTTTCTGGTGAGATGAGTGATGACCAAAACATCCGATAATATAACATCATGAGAAATAGATCTAGAACCAATATAAGAAATGGGAAGATTTGTGCCATTTCCAACCACAACATTAATCTTACCCTTATAAGGTGTAGCTGAATCAAGAGTTGATGTGGGTGGGAGTCATATGAGCAGACGCCGCGGAATTGACATACCAAACAGAAACATCATATGATAACACGGATAAGAGGCATTGAAAGCCTCGGCCAAGTGGGCATAATCCAAGAAATGAGCATGATAATAACACCGGTGCCAATATCAGCTTCATGACGCTCGATCTTGCAAACTTGGCAACAAGGAGTATACAAGCGTCCACCATTGCGACGATGACCTCTAACACGGCCATTGTCGCAGTCGAGATCACGAGAGGAAATAGGATAGGAATGGTTACCGGGGCTGTCACTGTGCGCAACAAAGGCAACAGATTGCAGACTCGTACCATCAAGAAATTGTTGGAAAATCTCAAAAGTTTTAGCTTTAGAAAATATTATAACCGAAGAAAGAAGACATGGAAGAAAGGGACATATGCCTTGCTGAAAGATGGAGAACGTCGGAATGAGACCATGATGAAGTCGATGAGGTTTTTCGGTGTCATCAATTGAACGACCAATGGCAGCTAACTAATCACAAAGAGATTTAGAATCCTACACAAATTCCGACACACAACGAGTGCCCTTCTTCTTGAGTTGAAGATCATCCTTAAGACGTGTGTTTCAGGCTACTTAGACCTCTAACTAAAAAGCAGATTCGAGCGCCAACCACAAATGACGAGACCCTGTGCAACCAAGAACCTTTACCATGGCCTATTCAGTGAGAGAAGAGAGAAGAATACTCAGAAGGTGTTGATCTTGAGAAAGCCATTGAGAGAACGCTAGATTCAGAGAAGTTGTACTGGCGGTGGTGATCGTAGGAGAAGGTTGTGACGTCGAACCATTAAGAAAACCAAACAGATATTGTTAAGAGGGGAGAGGAATGATTTGGCTTTTTCATATGAGATAATTTTTGTAAGTTAGTTTAATAGTGATCATGTGGATCATGGTAGAGAAGGAGAGAGAAGTATTCGTCGTGGCAGTGGTAGTGGTGGAGCCGACCATCAAAATCGATTTTTAAATAAAACTCTAGACAAATGCATACCTTATGACTAAGGAAAAAAACATATCAATCTTTGCGGAATATTTCGTTCAATATAAATATAAGAGTGCAACAACAAGATAATAAAAGAAACCTATATACAAAAAAAGATTTATACAAAATATAACAAATATTACTCCATTATACTATATTCGTGCTATGTTGATAAAATATTTTTGGCCATAATCATGGAATTACTAATGTATTACATAAGGTTCGTTGTCCTTTAGCTGCCAATCACAATTATAACAATAGTCTTCAATCCAACCGAAACACAACCAAAAAAAAAAAAAAAAAAAAAGGAGAGAGAGAGAGAGGAAAACGAAACGCCAACCTGATTCTTCACGCATATCACTTTCGTATAATTCTCAACTCCGTCCGCTGATTTCTTAATATTCATTTCAATGAAAGCGTAATATATAATTGATCGATCCAGAAACATTAAAATGTCATAGTCTATTTCGTGAATGTATTTAAACAGAATCTACTGCTCATGAAATCACCTGATAGATAAGACAACAAGAAGATTATTGATGAGTATTGTTCCTGAAAGGACAAAATTAAATTTGGGCCGTAAAACTTAACAGATCTACCAAGTGTACAAATAGACAAAAGCAGATGTCCTATTGAAGGAGTGGTGAGAGTGACTAGACATCCGAAGAGGCACCCTTTATCTTGAGAAAAGTTTAGAATCGAAGAAAATGACCAAGAATACAAAAACTATGTGGTAACGCGATGAATGCCATTCACTTTCTTAGCTGATGGGTGTAATTTAGGATTGGCCCAATATAACATTATTGGGCCGGCCCATAAGCGCATCGAATAGAGAGAATTCGATGCGCGCATCGAATCAGCAGTATAGTCCTTCCTTATTGGGCCGGCCCAACAGCGCATCGAATACACCTGATTCGATGCGCGTATCGAACAACGATGATTCGATGCGCCTTTCTATATTGGAGTGTGGGTTCCACGGGACGGGTTCTATAAATAGCCCGTCCCCTTGTGTTCAAAGGGCTTTTTGGGATCGGAACCAGCTCTGCACAGTCAGCATCGAATACACTCCATTCGACACGAGGCATATCAAATTAACCCAAATTCGACACGTTCAGAATACCATATTTCCATTCGATACGTCAGTACGCATCGAATTCGACATCTGCAAGACATATCGAATTCGATACCTCCAGATTGAATCTCACCCCGTGATAACTATTCCGCATCGAACTGCCCCTCATTCGACACGATAGCATCGAATACTGCAAATTCGATACACTTTATTTATTCTGTAATTTAATTATTCTATCTAGAAAGCTTGTATTTAGTGTTCCGGACCAAGCTAGTCCGATAATAATATTGGATAGCATTGTTTGATCTCATTTTGTATTATTTATTGTGTTCTATTACCGTGACGAAATAAGACCAAAACATTGGCGCCGTCTGTGGGAACACAAATTGTATTAGCTTGATAGGTAGTATGACTAGAATGACCAGATCCCAGAGTAAAGCTCTAGAAGGAAATACGGGAGAAGATCGACCGGATACACCTGAACGGAACATGCCAGATATTGCTGGACCATCTACAGCACCCCCAACAGTACCAACTCCGGCCAGGAAAGAGAATCAAAGACCTCAAGCTGAGGAGGTACCTAATAACGAAGCCGATGCAATTGGAGCTTCAACGACGAGTGCCACAATCCCAGATAAATTAAAAGATGAATTAATGGCAATGATAAAAGCCGTAGTGACTGAAGCACTCACTCCAGCGCCTCCCGTTATGATACCATCTCCTGTTGAATATTCTGAGAACTTGAGAGAACAAGGTTCAGCTATCCGAAGGCAGAAGGGAAAAGAAAAGGAAAAGTCTTAGCAAGACGACCGAAGAAGTAGACATACTTCGGAGGGAACAAGGAGCAAAGGGAAATCCATTCATGAAGAGCGGGAAAAGAAGCTAGTATCTGATGAGATACAATCAAAAAGGCATCATGAGACGAGACAAAAGGAAAAAGAGGCAGAATGTGTTGTTGGAGCGAGCAAGAAGAGAAGACAAAAGACGCTCAAAGAGCCGTGATTCCAGAAGGGAACGGGATGAGGAAGAGAATCGAAGAGAGGAATCGCGAAGAAGAAAACATAGAGATGACAGAAGACAGTCAGGAGGTTATGATTTGCATGGCAAGCATAACATAGTGAGCAGAAATGTTGCAAGATTGGAAAAGGGGAAAGCAACAGCTGAGACTCAAACAGCAAGGGAGGACAGTCTTGTAAATCGCAGTCCTTTTTGCCGAGAGATAGAGTTGGAGATTCTGGGGCAAGGAGATAAAATCCCTGAACTGGAAACGTACAATGGGAAATCTGATCCTCGAGATCACCTTTTCAAATTGGATAGGAAATTGTCCCTTTACGGTTTCAAGGACAATATGCAAGCCAGGATATTTGCAACGACTTTATCAGAAGTGGTTGTAGATTGGTTCAATCTAATTCCTCCTGGACAGATTAAAAGCTACGCCCACTTGAGAAAAATGTTCGAGGACCAATTTTCTAGTCAATCTAGACTGGTTTTGGATCACTCCCATTTATACACGATGAAACAGGAAGTTAATGAAAGTCTGAAGGATTTCATGAAACGTTTCAATACAGAGCTATTGAGGATTGATAGCCCGACGGGAGAGATGGTTGCAAGTATAGTATTTCGAGCAACTACCAACACCATGTTTGGTGGAGACTTACTGAAACTAAAACCCACCACCATTGAACAAATCAACAAAATAGCCCAAGATGTGGTTCATTTTGAGAAAATGATGGCGACCAAAGTTCCTAACAGTGTGGCTGTGAGAGATAGAGAAAGAGGCAGAGAAGATCATAATCGCAACAACAGCAAGAACAGGAACAAAAATTACAAAAGGGATAGTTCACCGAGAAGGTACACGCCGTTAAATGCCAACATCATGGCAGTCTTTGGGGCAACAAAGAAGAAAGGATGGCTGAAGGATCCCAAGCCAATGAGGGAATCTAAAGCCACGATGTTTTCAAGTCAATTCTGCAAGTATCATAATCAGAAAGGACATGAAACAGAGGATTGTATAAACCTAAAAGATGAAATAGAACGGTTAATAAAGGATGGCAAACTCGTTGAGTTTGTTAAAAAGGTACAAGAACAGGAGAACCATTTCAACCGGAAGAGAACTCCATCTCCAAGGAAGGATAAACAAAGGATGATTGATGAACCGCAACTTTTCCAATATCCTCAGATCGAAGACGGGAACGCCAGGAAAGGGATGATAAATATGATATCAGGAGGTCCTGTTGGTGCGGATTCCACCAATGGTCGAAGGAAGATCACAAGAATGGTTGAACGGATAATTTCGTGGACATGGCCAGTATACTGAGAATCGAGCAGATACCGCATGAAGAAGTTACATTTTCTACAACGGATTTGAGGAAGTTGAGTCCATAAGCTTTATAGATGTCAAACTTGAATTGCCCCTTAGTGATCACAGTGGATATAGCTAACTACGGAGTCACTAAGATGTTGGTTGATCATGGGAGTTCAGTAAATGTGTTGTTTAATTCTACGCTGATCAAAATGGGTTTGAATGATCAGGCGTTAGAACCAGTAAGGACATCTCTTCATGGTTTTGGAGGTCCAGAAATAATACCACTTGGAATGCTCAAGCTACCAACTTCATTGGGAACAGCACCACAGAGGAAGACGCTTATGGAGGATTATGTGATCGTTGATATGCATTTTGCATACAATGGTATCATAGAGAGACCTGCACTCAATAATTTCCGAGCGTTACCTTCAACTTATCATCAAATGGTGAAGTTTCCAACTTCTAGCGGCACAGGTGAGGTCATAGCAGATCACATCGAAGGATGGAAATGCTACGTAACTTCACTCAGGACTGGGCCACAACAAGAAGAAGCAGCGGCAAGGGTATTGCCTCCAAGGCATATGGAGCGTATTGGTTAAAGATTCTGCTTCGATTTACCAATGTTGTTTAGCATTTTGAATATTTTGAACAAGTTTTTATTCGTTCTCTCTGCTATAACACGCATGAGAGACAAGAATGTATGAACTTAAACAGGTACCCCAAGTCATGAATCTGAAGGACAGCACTGGAAGTCATGCAAATGAGCGATGCTCGAAGCTCAGTTCTATTTACATAAGCTAATTTGAATTATTCAAAGAAGATTATGTCCGATTATTTGATTTGCCTGAGCATTATCTACTTTGTATAATATAATCGGTGCAGGTCTGAGAAATCAGGAGAACGGAAACTCTGTCCCAAAGTGGCACGAAATACCGAAAAGCCATAAAATCAGGAGAACGGAAACTCTGCCCCAAAGTGGCACGAGATACCGAAAAGCCATAAAATCAGGAGAACAGAAACTCTGCCCCAAAGTGGCACGAGATACCGAAAAGCCATAAAATCAGGAGAACGGAAACTCTGCCTCAAAGTCGTACGAGATACCGAAAATCCATAAAAATCAGGAGAACGGAAACTCTGCCCCAAAGTGGCACGAGATACCGAAAATCACAGAAGAACTTGCAGGGACGGATACTCTGTCCCAGAGTGAGATACCGGAAATCCCTAAAGAAATCAAGAAAACGGATACTCTGCCCCAAAGTGGCACGAGACACCGAAAGAAGTCAAGGATGACGTAAGAAATAGACACTCAGCCCAGAAGTACCATGAGATACCGAATGAAGCCAAGGGCAAGAAATAAGAAGAAGCCTAGTGACAATGCTCCAAAGGTAATGAACAGATACTACATATGAAATGGTAACCATTATAAATTTTATGTTTCAAAAAACATAAACAAACTCGCAAAAGATTAACAAGGATAAAGCAAAAATATTAAGAGAAACAAAAAGATATTATATCCAAAGCGATGAATATAATATCCCTTCTTAATGGTATAACAATTTTCAAAGATTGATAAGAAATCATCGAGTTGTCAAAATAAAGTAAAGGACTGAGATAGGAAATTGAAATAAAAGACAACAGTTATTATCCCAGAAAATTAAACAACAGATATTAAATTGTTCAAACACATCAGAGCGACGCAGCGCCATACACAAATTAAAATAATAATAAAATTGTTCACAAGCAGGAAAATAGTAAAAACAGCCTCAGCAAGATTCAGTCTTCCTCCTCATCTTCCTCATCCTCAGATGAGGGATATGGTTCAGGCATCTCGAGCGGTGGAGGAAGACCCTTGAAAATAAGATCCTCATTGTCCAACAATGAGGCAAAATTGTCAGGTTCTGCAGGATCAGATGTTCGAGGGGGCAATTTCTCACGGTTTGGTCCTAAAGACAGATCTAACCACTCGGGTTCGAAACTACCACGAACGTACGTTGTAGCATAAAACTGGTGCACTGTCAGAGCTTGAGCATTTCGAGCCACGCGATCGTCTCGACGAGCGCACATTTCTTGAAATGTACTGCCTCGGAGGAATTGTTCGGCAATACTTAATGTTTGCTGAGGAGAAACCTATAAGAGTTATATATTAAAATGATAACAGGAAGAGGAAATATGAAAATGGCAAGAAAGAACGTATAATCTACCTCTTCGAGGCCGCGCTGATAACCTTTGGCATCGGCGTTAAAGGCTTCTTGCTTAGCTGCACCAACCTCTAACTTCAGCTCAGAAATTTGCTGATTCAGATCTTTTTCTAGTTGTTCAGCCTTCTCTTGCGCTTCCTTGGCGGTTTGCAAAGCTTTCTCCTTGGCATCGAGTGCAGCTTGAAGAGCATAATTGTCAGCACCGCTAGCTGATTCCTTAAACTCCATAAGGGCCGATACCATTGTGTCCACGAAACCCCCCGCCTAACAAAAGATGAGCGATGCAGCGTATTGCGCTCTACCCTTTTCCTCTCGTTGTCAGAAATCGGCAGAGGAACTGCAAGACAAGGCAGCAATGCCTTCAAATGCTCAATGGATTCAGTCTCTGAGAGCTCATACCCGGCAGCCCGCGCATGAGGGCCTAGGCTAGGCCCGACCTCTGCATTTGGATCAGATGCATGAGCAGGAGCATTAGAGGTACCTGGTCTGTCAGTTACTCCTACCGAAGGAGCAACCCTTTTAGTTTGCGACCCACTTTGAGGCATCCTTCGCCTTTTGCGTTCGACAAGGTGTTCAGTTTCCTCATCTTGTCCAGCTGCTGTGTTTTGAGATGCTTCAGTACCCCCTTCAGTAGCATCAGGATCATTCCCCAATAATTCCTCAAAAGGATCGACAGAAAGAACAGAAGTAGCAGCACTAGAAGTTCCGACAACTTTCTTTTTGCCTTTGCTCTTTATTTTACGGGGTGGAGGAATTGCGGGCACGGTATCAGTTTGAGAGCTCGCTATATCGGCAGCCAACACTCGGTTCATTCTGGCGTGGCGACTCATAAAGTATTTTTCTGCAACAAAAATAAATCGTTAGAATACATAAAAAACATAAACAAGAATCTCAGAAAGATCAGTTATATACCAAGGGTCATTTTTCCCTTGTATTTCACTGGAGACAACCCAGCCAAAGAAAGGACTCGATTTTCAACGTGTTTTTTAACATCAAATTGATGTTCTCTAACTAAATTGGGAATAAACTCGCAATTCCACAGGGTTATGGCAACTCCACTGGGAATTGTTACCCTTGTACCAGTGAACCAGTCCCGGCGGAATCCCAAGAACTCGTTTTCATAACTCTCCTTAATGAAGAAATGTCTTCTTTTCCAATCCTTTCCGTACCCGGTTGCCCCACCGTTCAAAAACTTTCGGTTAGTTTGAGCCTTTACATGGTAGAAACCTTCTTCGCGTCTCGCAATCTCGAATAACTCGTAAAATTCATTAGGACTGTGTAGCTGGCCCAAAGCCTTCATTAATATGATGAAACCAATCATGCTCCCGTAAGAATTTGGCGTAAGTTGAGCAGGAACGACATTTATCTTCCGCAGAAGCCATCTCAGCTCATAAGGAATTCGAAAACGCAAATCGTTCAAAAGCTGTCCGACAAAAACAGTAATGTGACCGGGTGTTGGAGTATGCATTCGATCGTTTGGGCCAGGAATGACGATTTTATACTTGTCAGGAATATTAAATTTCTCGCGCAATCCCTTACGATTATGCTGGAGACGAGACACGTATTGATCATAGGTCATTCCTGGGACCTCGATATGATCGTCAAATTCCCTATTTATGTAATCTACATCTTCCTCACCCTCGCTCGGAGCACGATTATCTCTATAGGGCGAAGACTCGTCGCTATTGACTTCAGTCGTTGGATTCAACTCTGAAGCAGGATTGTTATCCGTGGGGGAATCAACTGTTATTCTATCTATTAAATCAAAGAGATCTCCATCGCCTGTGGTCGGGGCTGCGGGTGCATTTGAAGGATTCTCTTTGTTAATCGAACTGGAGCTAGAGCATGAACTCGAATCACTCCCGTAATGGGTTTCAATGCTCACCATCTTTGACGAAAGTTAACTGAAATATATTTAAAAACGAGACTGACTAAGGACGCATACGTCACTACACACTCTCGTACATCACTCATATATATACAGTATTGAACGTGTTAAAAACTAAACGACAAGGCACAATAAAAAACAAAATTTTTTTTACCTTAAGTATATTCTCGGTAAAAGATAGTCTTGCTTGGTTGCTTATATCCTACACAAAGTAAACAGGAAATCAAAAACACGCAAGGATAGGCTCAAAACAAGGATGAGCGAAAATTTTAACGCATCGAATTTTCACAATTCGATGCTGATCGTATCGAATCACTTGTCGTTCGATGCGAGTCGCATCGAATGACGCAAATTCGATGCGTCTTACCTGAAGAGCAGAGTCTGTTGACAGAATAATGATCGTGCCAATGCAGCACCCCTCTTATATAGGGGACGGGAGGCCCATTAGGCCCAGCTACGCTGACGCATCGAATAACCGCATCGAATAACTAGAATTCGATGCGTGCTATTTCACGCATCGAATGGCTCACAATTCGATGCGTCAAAAATTATCTTACTATTACAAGAACTATGAACTGATCCGATTTTACTATGATTAGAAATATCCCAAATCAGTACAAATATATTTTTAAAAGTTTGGAAGACGATCTCTAAATTGATATCGTCTCCCAAACTGGGGGGACTATATGATGGGTGTAATTTAGGATTGGCCCAATATAACATTATTGGGCCGGCCCATAAGCGCATCGAATAGAGAGAATTCGATGCGCGCATCGAATCAGCAGTATAGTCCTTCCTTATTGGGCTGGCCCAACAGCGCATCGAATACACCTGATTCGATGCGCGTATCGAACAACGATGATTCGATGCGCCTTTCTATATTGGAGTGTGCGTTCCACGGGACGGGTTCTATAAATAGCCCGTCCCCTTGTGTTCAAAGGGCTTTTTGGGATCGGAACCAGCTCTGCACAGTCAGCATCGAATACACTCCATTCGACACGAGGCATATCGAATTAACCCAAATTCGACACGTTCAGAATACATATTTCCATTCGATACGTCAGTACGCATTTAATTCGACATCTGCAAGACATATCGAATTCGATACCTCCAGATTGAATCTCACCCCGTGATAACTATTCCGCATCGAACTGCCCCTCATTCGACACGATAGCATCGAATACTGCAAATTCGATACACTTTATTTATTCTGTAATTTAATTATTCTATCTAGAAAGCTTGTATTTAGTGTTCCGGACCAAGCTAGTCCGATAATAATATTGGATAGCATTGTTTGATCTCATTTTGTATTATTTATTGTGTTCTATTACCGTGACGAAATAAGACCAAAACATTAGCCATATCCAGTAGTATGCTATTTTGGTATTCTTTTATTTTTGGGGCAAATAAAATTTTATTGAGCACGAGTTTCTATTGTCGCATTTCAATTTCTCAATTTTAACATCTTTTTGAATATTAACTGTTTCGCCCCCCAGTTAGCTATACTATTTTGGACTGTAGTTATGCAGAGCACGTTATTGCTGCTACTTGTTTCATTTGAGAATTTTATCATAAACTGTTCAAGAACTTTGTTCTTTCTTTACCGGCTTTTCTCTATTTTACTTGTGCATACAAGAATACATAAAAATTGATAGCAGATTCATTACATTTGGTATCCCAGCTGGTTTCAATCCACGAGATCACCATGGTTGATACTCGCATGAAAGTTTTTCAAGAATCTAAAAAACAAATAGGACCAAGCATTACAAGAGGAAACAAATAGGTGAGTTGTGGCTGAATCGGGTTTGCAGGAGCAAATCAGGGTGTTTTATACTCGATTCCACAACCACATTCCTCATCTGGAGAAAAAAATTGGACCAACGCATGTCATACCCTGAGGAGAAACAACCGGGTTTTATTGATGTTGCGTTGCTCGATCAGACCATCAAAGAGTTATCTAACCCAAGAATCACCTACGATCAGGCAAACACAAGGTTGTTTTAATAACTTTCACACGAACACAACAAGTCCCGAATCTCTTAACACCACATTCCAGTGTTCACGGCCTAGTTGGCGGATATATTTCCAAAATCTGATAGTAGTAAGGCCATGGACTGGATGGTCAGATTTGCAGAAGGTGACTGTAGCTACTCTCAATTTCTAGATTAAGGTTACCTTAATTATAAGACTAAGTTTTTTGGTTTGAGTTGGATGAATTCTTGTAAGTGTCGACCAGGTTTGAGGGGGAACTTCTAGTGTGCATCATGAGGCACAACTCCCCCCTTAACAGAGAGGTGAACCCCATACAGATGGAGCCCGTATGGGGTCCACCTCTGTGTGAGTGGGAGGAGTTGTGCCCCCTGATGTATATTACCTAAAGGAAGCTACTTTATAGCTGGCTTTAATAGACTGAGGCAGACCCACATGCCTACATAACTAAATAGGGGAATTTGAGGAGTTGATGTTATATATGGGCATTTTATCTAACAACGAGTGTGATGAGGCTTATTATGTTGCATGTTTATGAGTGGATTGAGTGAAAAACTCCAGATACAAGTGTTCTTGTTTAGGCCTAACACTCTATTTTGGTCTTATATCGTCCGGATTACAATGCACCAGTTACTGTTACAATGGGTTTGACTACGCCAAAATATTGCTAATCTATTACAAAGTACGGACTAGCTTGGTCCGGAACACCTACTGTATATTACAAGTATAAAATTACTCCAGATAATCTTCTATGACAGAGAAATAAATGGATCGAATGGATGATGTTCGATCCATAAATCTCGAATCGCAGTGGTTCAATACTACTCTAAATCGAATCAGAGGAGTCTCGAATGGTTTCGATTCGATGTGAGTGAACCTCGAATGGGAACGGTTCGACCAAGTCTTGAATCAAATCGGGAGCTACGTCGAACTAGATGGAAGATCGAATCGGAAGAGTGCAGAATTGAATGTGTCAGAAAACTTTGGGGTACGGGATATTTAATGAACCCGTCCCGTGGTCCCACATGTATATCGAATTTGGTAGATAGAATTGGACTAATTTGATCTAGCATTAGGATGAATGGCCGCAGTTCGATATAGAGTTTGTTGGGCCCAATTTGAGTGGGACAACCTAGAATGATAGTGTGGGCTTTCCTAAAATATCTCCATCATATAGTCCCCCAAGTTTGGGAGTCGGTGTTGGTACAACAATAGGTTCCAAACTTTAACATCAGCTGCCTTTTACCCGTTTCTCCGGATCGCACTTCGATCTCGTCTGCAGACTTGATTGTTTGGCTTTGCCAAATTTTATTTGAAAATACTCCCCCATTTGGTAGCCGAAATATTTATATTCGGGTGGCAAAAGTTACCAATCATTAATTTCCTTTTTTTTAAGATCAAATTATAGTCGTTCGCTATATCCCGGAAGCATAAATCGAACATGTTGAATATGATATAGCAATATCGAATCTACTGAATTCGATGCATTAATATTGAATTCAGAGGAAATGCAGTGGTGGGGTTATATAAAGGCCCACTTTCCACCTCATATTCATTTTTCGTTCTATGGAGATCTTTTTGTCCGCTTTTTAGCCTATGTCGAATCATTCAGATTCGATCTACTAACATCGAACGATCTGGATTCGATCTAGCAGTTAGGGTCGAATCCTGGCTATTCGCCATTGCATTTAAATCAATTTTTTTTGAGCTTATAATGTGCTAATGGCGCAAAAAAAGTCTGAGAGTTGCAGTGTGTCAGCCGTTTTCCGTGAGAACATGTATGCTTATGAAGCGAATGCCAACAGAGCTAGTTCTTCGAATGTAGCCCAGTCAGTGGATAAAATTGCCCCTGCTGAAGAGTTTGTGGTATTTTCCGCAAGAAGTCGACGTGCTATGAGGCCTGCCGAGAGCTTATCTGATAATTGGGGCACTGGACATACCATTTCGCCATCGTCAGATCGCTCTACTGTCAGGCTAGTAAGAGTAAGCTCGGGCACTCGAGTTCCTTTAGTGAGCAATTTTGAGAGGCATGAAGACTTTGTCCCGCGAAGGTTAATTATGACTCCAACTGCCTCCGGAGGACGGGTTTAAGTCGGGACTAGTTCCCAAATTAGAAAGATGGAGGAGGCTGATGCCGTTGACGACAAGATTGTTGTTTATCTAACACGATTCGACGTCGAGAGTCCAAATTTTAGGCGTAGGCCTAGGTTTCTTGCCGAGGGCCCCTTTAGCCCAGGAGGCGAAGATTGGTACGCTGCTTCTAAGAGGCGTGCTACGGAGACACAGGCTACCGCTGAGGCCGGAGAGATCCCACAACCTTCACGAAAATGACATGGACCTTCTGGGAATCCTAGGCCAGCACCGCCTAGCAGCATTGTTGATTACGAATTTTTGAATGACGACAATTTAGAATCACTGAATATTAAGTTGATGGGATATGGCTGGCGGGAATAACTGTCAATTGAGATCCGTGGTGCAGTAGTGAATAGATTGGGTTATCTTGACTTGGCGCACTTTGAGCATTTATTCTTTGGTGGTACCAGAATCGTAATGTACTGACTATGTCGAGATTATAGTGGTCGACAAATTGAACTCGAGTGTGCATAGTATTGAGAACAGTCGTTGCGCTGCAATCACACGTGCTCGGAATGCTGCCAAGGTAAGTGCTAAAGCGATGTAGGATGCCCTTGAAGCTGACGTTAATGCTCGAAAAGCTGAGGATATCGTTGCGCACTCCGCGCCGAAATTTCTGCTCTAAAAACGGAAAATGACTCCTTGAAACAGGAGAATGATCCTGTCAAGGCACTGAACGAGGAGGTCGATACTTTGATTGCAAGGTTAAGTGACAAGGTGAGACACTTGGAGATAGAGGATTACCGGTGCGAGGTGGCTAGGTCTTTCATGCAGAGTCGTGTTTATCGTTGGCTCGAATTGCGGCAAGGTGTTGTCGATGTGAAATATGGTATGGAACTCGGAGTTGATCACGCTTACTATCTTGGGTTCATGAAAAAAGGTTTTCACAAAGATATGCTTGATGTTAGTCGTGGTCCTCAAATGGAGACTCCCAGGGTTGGTGACAAAGATGCGGAGGATTTTTCTGCCCCGAGCGTTGGTGACTTTTCTTTCGGGTATGAAAGGAACGACGGAGTAATTTTGTGCCTATTATGGCTATACCTGGTCCCGTGATGCCAACAAGACAAGAAAATGCAGATATTGGCGTTGTAAACGCAGCTCCAGTTTATCTCATCGGAGTGACAGACGCCATTCATGCTGCTTTTGGCAACAGTGACAACAAAATTAATCTGTCTCATGTGATAGAAGGTGAATCTCAGGTTGAGAAAGCGTCGAAGCTTGTTGTTGAGACTAGCGGAATTTCTGCTCCTCGTGATCCTCCGGATGCTATGCCACACAAGGAACAAGGTCTTTTATTCGTGACCAGGAGTGGGAATTTTAATCTAATGCCGCGGATTGAAGTAAATCCACATTATGGCATTGATGTGACTTTAGCGCATGTCGAGGTTACCGGCCAAGCTCTTGATGAGCGTAATCTAATCTCTCCCAGCACTTTCCAACTTGGGTGGCATTTTGGCGGTGTATTAGAACAGGAGGAGGTTAGATTACCGGAAGGATGGGAGCAATCAGATAAGCTCGTGCTGACCGAGGATCAAATTCAGAAAATTGTGCCAACTATGCACGGTCCCTTGGTCTTGTTTTATTATCGGAGTTCCCCAAATCATCGGGAGAGTAGGGTATCTATGAGCATATATTTTTGATGATATTAGGCCATTTTTGTTTTTCGTTTCTGATCATGTCACTTCTGTAATGGCGTTCTCAGGAAGCTGATTTTGTGGCTAAATATCATAGCTTTCCTTGACTTATAATTTAATGTATAGTTTTGTTGAATTCTTTGACCGTGACTCTGTCTCATTTCTTTGATTAACTCGATAGTAGTTATCTCATTAAATTTTTGTTGTCCCTCTTTCGTCAATGCTCTTTTTGTGTTTATCACGTAAGATATCGTGCTTCAATTTTGAACCTTTGGTTCGAATGTGCCCTAATCAAGATGGGTCTTGCACTCCAGACAAGGTGAGACAGAAGGGTCACATTTGGACTCTTTACCCAAATGTGCATCTGGTAAGATACTTTTCGCGGTCCATGCGGGGTAGGATTTTGATATTGTATTCGACCTCTTGGGGCCGATCGTGCATCCAACACTACGCTTTGTGCGTTCTATGTGGCGTAGGTCGTTTGACTAGCGTTCGACCACTTGGGGCCAAACGTGCATCCAGCATGACACTTTTTGCAATCTATGCGGCGTAGGTCGTTTGACTGGAGTTCGACCACTTGGTAGTGGTTCGAATATGGCAATTCCCTACGGGTAGTGGTCCTTAGCCACTTGGTAGTAGTCCTTAGCCACTAGTAGTGGTTCGAATATGTCAATTCCCTACGGGTCAAAAGGGCACGCTACGTCGAGGGGCTGTAGCAATTGCGCCAGCCTTTGAATGAGACAAGTGTGGTACTGACAGCTATCACAACGCTGTGAGAAAGGTGTGGCATCCTTTAGCAAGGTCGGCTAATAGTAACCTTGGTGCATAATTCGGTGGGCCAATGCCCTCCCTCGAGAGTGATTTCCACAACAACCAGCGTGGATTTCTTTCATAATGTAATATGCCTGAGTTAGAGTCATGCCACAGAGTAATGGACCTTCAAACGATCGTTTGTACAGTTCGCCATTGTGAATTGTGAACCTGTAGGCCTTATAACGCATCCTGCGACGCGCGTTCGGGTCCGTAGGTAAAATTATGTTCACCAAATAAGTCATGATTTCGTCCTTCCATGATAGATCCTCTTCGATTGACATTATGTATTCGACTCTTGCTGTATTGCCGTTATATTTCGATATCCCGATCGAAGGCTTCTCAATTGCCAATAATGTAACTCGTTTATTAACTAGGATTTCTGAAGAACTGGCGAACTTAGAAAATGCATCGGCCTTGCTATTTTCATCCCGCGATATCTGAGAAATATCGAAAAAACTGAAGCGTTCTGCCAGTATTCTAACCTTTGCAACGTACAATTTCATTGTCTCCTCTCTTGTCTCGTATTTACCCGAGAAATGGTTCGCTACTAGCAAAGAATCGGTGAACTCATCCAAATGCTCTATGTTGAGTGTTAACGCCAAGTCTATCCCTGCTATCACAACTTCACACTCATCTTCGTTGTTAGTCACCATGTAGTTCAGACTAGTGGCAAATTCAAACTCCCGACGATCTGGAGATAATAGATGGATTCCAACTCCTCCCTCGTGGCTCATGGCTAAGCCATCGGTATGCAAATTCCATGTGGTGGTGGCCCTACTAGTCACAGCTTGGTCTGATATTGAATAAATGTAATTTATGGATCCCGTCACACTATTGCCCAAAGTTTCTGCCATGAAATCTATCAATGCATGCGCTTTGATGGAAGTTTGGGGTCTGAATTCTAGACCGAACTCACTATGTTCAATTGCCCATTTGGTCAATCTGTCGGAGGTCTCGGGTCTCGCCAACACTTGCTTTAACGGCTTATCCGTAACAACTGTGATTGGGTGAGACTGAAAATACGGCCTTAGTTTTTGCGCCATGGCTACGATCGCTAGAGTAATCAACTGTATCTCCAAGTAATTCCTTTCGGCACCTTGCAGAACTCTGCTCACATAGTGGATGGGTAATTGTTGAGCTTCCTTTTTCTTTTACTAAAACTATACTCATGGTGTGGGAAGACACGGCTAAGTACAAATACAATATCTCATTCTCTTCTAGTTTGGCCTGAAGCGGTGGACTCACCAAATATCTCTTCATTTGCTGGAAAGCCTCCTCACACTCTGGTGCCCAGTTAAAATCCTTGTTTTTTCTCATAACCTTGAAAAACGGCAGATATAAATCGACCCAATGCTGTTAGACGGCCAACCAAACATTGCATGTCCTTTACAATTCTTGGTGAGTGCAAATCTAGTACTGCCCTGATTTTATCCGGGTTGGTCTCTATTCCTCTTTTGTTGACCATATATCCTAGAAATTTTCCTGCAGTCACTCCAAATGTGCATATTTTCGAGTTTAGCTTCATGCCATAAGCTCTCATGATAGCAAATGCTTCATCCAAATGAGGTATATGTTCTTTTGCCTTAAGACTTTTGACAAGCATATCGTCTATGTATACTTCCATGGATTTCCCAATCTGATGATACAACATCTTTGCGACAAATCTTTGGAAGGTTGTTCTAGCGTTCTTTAGACCGAATGGCATTACCCTATAACAATATACTTATTTGTCCGTCACAAATGGCGTTTTGCTCTGATCATCCACTGTCATGAAGATCAGGTGAAAACCGCTTTTGGCATCCATCATACTCAGTAATGCGTATCCCCTAGTCGAATCGACTAACAAATCTATTCTAGGTAAGGGAAATGGGTCTCTTGGGCAATGCTTGTTCAGGTCAGTGTAATCTACACACATCCTCCAGCTTGCCTCTTTCTTTAAACCAATACGACGTTGCTCAGCCACTCCGAGAATCTCAACACGTAAATATGTTGGGCAGCTAAAAGCTCATGCACTTCATTTTTCGCAGTTTCATTCTTTTCTTTGCTAAAATTTCGTGTCTTCTACCTCACTGGTTTCGCACTTTTATCGATATTTAGCCGGTGCACTGTGGTTTTAGGACCTATCACATGCAAATCAGAATCGATCCAAGCAAAAATTTCTGAATTACGCCTGAGACAATCTACCAACCCAGCCTCTACCTCCGAGTCCATAGATGCTCCAGTTTTTATGATTTTGTTTGCACATTCCCTAAATAGTTGAACTATTTTGAACTCCCCGAGTGGCTCCATTTTGCATTCTTGCCACTTCTTCACTAGCCGATTTTCTGCTTTCTCTCGACATTGCTCTTGAGGTTCGGGTCTTTTTCCATTCTTATCTCTACCCGTTCGAGTTTTCATTCTTGCTTTGAGTATTCTATCTGACGGAACACGTCGTCTGTTTGTCATCCTAGCTACTTATATCTAAATGTAATTTAATAGGTGTTCCCACAGACGACGCCAATATTTTAGTCTTATATCGTTCAATTTACAATGCACCAGTTACTGTTACAATGGACCTGACTACGCCAAAATAATGCTAATATATTTCAAGGTACGGACTAGCTTGGTCCGGAACACGTACTGTATATTACAAGTATAATATTACTCCATATAATCTTCTATAACAAAGAAATAGATGGATCGAATGGATGACGTTCGATCCACAAATCGCGAATCACAGTGGTTCGATACTGCTCAAAATCGAATCAGAGGAGTCTCGAATGGTTTCGGCTTGATGTTGGTGAACCTCGAATGAGAACGGTTCGATCAAGCCCTGAATCGAATCGGGAGCTACGTCGAACCAGATGGAAGATCGAATCGAAAGAGTGTCGAATTGAATGTGTATCGAATTAGTGAATTCGATCGATGTGAATGTGTATCGAGTTTATAACATCTCTGAAAACGTTGGGGGACTGGGTATTTATAGAACCTGTCCCGTGGGTCCCACGTGTATATCGAATTTGGTAAATCGAATGGGACTGATTGGATCTAGCATTAGGTCGAATGGCCGTAATTCGATATAGAGCCTTTTGGGCCCAATCAAATTGGGCCGACCTAGAATGATATTCTGGGCCTTCCTAAAATATTCCTATCACACTCTGCAACAAGCTACAAACATAGCCATAAAAACAAGATAAGGTGAATGAGAACGTGCGAAAATCTAGGGTAAAGGCTTATGTTTCACCCTTCCTAGCACTAAAGAAACCCATAAAACTAAGTATTTCACACACTAAAAAGCTTTCAAAATCAGGTTACACAACCCTAGAGGAAACCCCTTACTGTTGCTGATATGAAGGCAAGAAAAGATAAGGCTATGTGTTTTAATTGTGACGAGCCTTACATTTTTTGGAGCTCACGAATTCAGGGGCAAGTTATTTCATGTTACTATGAGAAGAGGAAGAAGAAGCTCACATGTTTTCATTGAGTTACTGCACCCCGGTGACTGCTAGTGGGTACTTGCAAAAACCGGTGAGGTCACTATAAATACTATAGGGGGTAGAGCCCCTCAAAACACGATGAGGACTTTTGGTGACCACATAAGGCATAAGAATATGGGGTGTGTGATAGATAAGGCAAACCGAATGATGTTAAAAGTAATATATTGTAAAAAAACTCATTGGCGATCATGGGACTACAGGATTTTAGTGGACCATGCACGATCATACATTTACTTTTCCTATTAGACTCTTGGATGTGAAAGTAGACCACATGATCTTAGAAGGGGACTGGTTGAGGAAGCATTGTGTTATTAAGTGGCATTATAACAACATGGCATTCAGTGTCAGGTTAGGAGGGCGCAACTTGTTATTTCAGGCAGTTACTCATGAATTAGAGAGTCACTTGGTTTTTGGCAAACCATTGTCAAACTATCGTTGGGGAATGAAACAAAATTGGAGGGTAATGCTTTTGCTATCACTATGGTGCTTGAGTCTGGTAAGGAGAGCACTGAGCTGACTACCCTAATGAATGACTACAAGTACGTGTTAGCATAACATGAAGGGCTTAAGCGAGATAGTGTCCCCAAGAGATAGGACCCCTATAGGTACTGACATGAGAAAATTGAATAAAGGTCGCCCATTCACCCCCCATCTGTACTGTTGGTAAAGAAAAATAACTCCACTTGAACAATGTGAGTGGATTATAGGTGCCTAAAATCCTTCACAGTAAAAAAAAATGGATACCCCATACCTGTCATTGATAAGTTGGATCTACATGGGTCTAAATATTTGTTTCTAAGATTGACCTGAGGTCAGGATACTTTCAAATAAAATGAAAGAAGGGGACATATAATTGACTGCCTTTCAGACACAACATGGACACTTTGAGTTCCTCGTGATGCTTTTTAGCTTGTGTAATGCACCCGCCACGTTCCAATCCTTTATATATCAGGTGTTCGTTGATTTTCTAAGGAAGGTTATGTTAGTGTTTTTTGATGATATCCTTGTAAACATCAAGGATTGGGTGTCTTACATCCATTATCTAACTGGTGTATTTGAGTTTTTAATAACACACCAGTCATATGCCGAGAGGAGCAAATATAAGTTTGGTAAGATCCAGGTTGAGTACCCAAGAGCAGAAAATATGAGTTTGGTAAGATCGAGTTTGAGTACCCAGTCCACATTATTTCACAAGAGGGAGTGGAGACTGATCATATGTTGGCCTAAGCCCAAGTCAATCAAAGTGATAAAGGGGTTCCCATGGTTGACATGCTACTACATAAAAATTATTAAGAATTATGGTCTGATCAGCAGACCCTTGACTCAGGTGCCAAGGAAAGAAGGTTTTGTGTCGACTAAAGAGGTAACTGAAGCCTTTAACACTTAAAAGTATGTTATGACTAAGGCACATGTCTTGGCCTTTCCTGATTTCACGAAGCCTTTCGTTGTGGAAACTGATGTTAGTGGTAAATGGATAGGTGCAGTACTCATGCAAGGGGGTTAGGCTTATTGCCTTTCTTAGAAAGGTTTTATGTCCTAAAAACCTGCTGATGTGTATGAATGAAAGGAAATTTGTAGCTATGATATTAGTTGTACGGAAGTGGAGACACTATATCCAAGGTTCACATTTCATATTCATAGAACTTTGTTCTTCTTTTTACCTATTTTCTCTATTTTACTTAAGAACACACAAATACATAAATTTGGGTAGCGGATTCATTACAGTGATCTTGAAATAACTTGTTAGCTCATGAACCCTGGAGATGTCAAACCCTTTTATTTATAATTTTATTTATAATGCGCTGTTCATTCCATTCCAAATTTCACACGAGGAAAAATTCACAAGATTCTTCGAAGTTTTCTACTCTTACCATCGAGAAAAAGGTGCTCTGAAGTACATCTAGGAAGAATCGTAAACCCAGGTTGTTAAGCCAATCCATTTATACAACTTCATTCATGTTTGATAAAGTAAGTGGCATTCCAGCAAACCGCGATTCGTGTTTTCCCGTGTCAGTCCACATAACCCATAATCCACAATACTAGATGATGTGGGAAATCCTCTCTGTGCGACATTCTCTTTAGATGGAGACCTATTACCTTGAATAGCCTTCCAAACAAATGAAGTGTCTTTGAAGCGGCGTCAATGAACCACAATAGCTTGAAATTAAAATTGTTCTCGTCATCAATTTTTGATTGGATAGAGCTGCAAGATAATTTGATAATATGTAAACCTCATCAAAGATCCAATTTTTGGGATTTTTGACTTCGTAGTCCTCTATAGTAACCAAGTTTCAATATTAGTTCTTTATAGTGCAAAGAGTTGTTCTTAGTCCTTTACAGTGTCTTGCTTGGTCCTTTAGCAGTAAAATGACGAATTTATCCTTAATTTTGGCATCTGATCTGCACTAGACCTTCAATTATGTTTTCTCCTTTCAATATGACCTCCAATATTTTGAGTTATTGTATTTACACCGCCAAAGTTAGTAATAACTGTATTTAACATTTCAAAATAAACTCTTATTACTTTTCAATTTATTTAAATTAGAGATAATTGAATTCATTTTAACGTAGAGTAGAAAATAATTCTAATCTCTTTAAATTTTATTCATTAAAATTAATAAAGCACATAAACTAGCATTTTTTTTGAATAAAAGCCTTTATAGGAACTGAAACTTTTGGTATATACTTTAAAATCAAAATATAAAATAAAATACAAAATGAAGAAAAAGAAAAAGAAGAAAAAGGAAAGAACCACCCACCCACTCGCACAAACACACCAAAACGAATACTCAACGCCCTTCGCCGCCATCATCTTCTTGAAACGCACCATTTGGTACGCCAACTTGTTGATTTCCTCAATTGTCCTCGGTTTTACCTTAAGCAACTCGCCCAAGAAAGTTGTATCTTTAGTGGCGTGGAACATGTTGTTTGCCACCATTTCATCTTTATGGTGGTCGATCTTCAAAATCTCAGAGTTAAACCTCAAAATAAACTTTTTTAAAGATTCATTGTCCCCCTGCTTCACCGAATACAAGTGCAAGTGATCCATAACCTTCCTTTTTCTGACTTGAAAACTAACTTCCAAACTTCATCCTCAGATCCTCATAACTTGAAATCGTCCCCTCCGGGATCCTAGAAAACCAGTGTAGAGAGACCCCGATTAGCGTGGTCGCAAATATGCATGTTTGCACGTTGTTTCTGAAGACGTGTGAAGAAAGTAGTTCGTCCAAATAGAAGATATGCTCTTGTGGATCCTGTTTCCCATCATACGTCTTTAGCTAGGGTATCTTCTCCCCATGACCTAACACTTCAGCCTCAATCTCGGTGGTGAAGTGCGTGCTATTGCGGGTTCTTCCAATCAACGCCATTCTATTTACCAATTTATTTTTCTTCTGGTTCAACCTCTCAAACCTCTTGGTGAGCTCAGCACGCCTTCCCTTGGAGTCGCCGACATTTCCTTGATTAGCCTCGCACCTTGCGGCGTCGTGGTGTCTCCTAGACTCTACTTCCACTAATTCCAATTTTTCCATGCGACCTTCCGTGCCGCCCATCTCTTGCTTAATTAGCAGGATGCCTATTGGTTGGGCCATGTTCTGGGTGAAGGCGTACTTGCCCTAGGGGCAAACTGGGCCCCAGCTGTCGATGCATCTCAGAAGCGGTACTTTCTGCAACTTTGTTATGTGATCGAGTTACTTTGAGCCTCCTTGCTTGTGCGACCGTGCTTGTGGTGTTCCCACAGACGACACCATTAATTTGGTCTTATTTCGTCTTGGTCAAAATACATTGAAATTACAATACAATCGGACCTGAAATAAACCAACCTATGCTAGGCTATTACAAGGATATGGGCCATCTTTCTCTGGAACACCAAATACACGGTATAAAGCCTAACATGGCCTAAGTTACCCTAATCAGTCGAACTCGAAACAGTCGAAAGAGGGCGATTAGATGCACCAATAATAGTAGAATTCCTAAACAGTCAAAGGACTACGGGTTAGACCTTGAAAATGCTCGAATAAAGTGGAATGGTTGAAATCGACCGAACTGAGGGACAGATCGATCGAACGAAAGAACTATCGAACAGTCGAACGACGTGTTCGATTGTTGTAGGGTTGGTGAACAGTAATCAATGTGTAGCGTGAATGTCGAAATGCATGGTATTTAAAGATCTCGGGATGCGGGACACGCCCCATGAAAGGGCAATAACAGTCAACGTCTCCGTTCGATTGTCCAAGAAGAGTCGAACCACCTTGGTTCGACTAGGTGGTTCGACTCTTTTCTGTTTCAGGCGTTAATAGGACAGGTCAGCCAGTTCGTTTCTAAGCCATCTAAAATACCCCACAAGATTCATGTTATATAATTGGTTAGATGTATATGAAACTTGTCACTACAAGATTTTTCGCCCTTTCCCGACCGGAAAATCCCGACCGGCATGCGGTCCGGAGCATTCCCGACTGCAATGCGGTCGGAAAAACTTTTCCCGACCGCATTGCGGTCGGCACGTTCTAAAAAAAAATTCCCGACCGCAATGCGGTCGGGAATATTAATCCCGGCCGCGTTGCGGTCGGGACAACCCTGGGCGGGAAATATTCCCGCCCAGTGTCGCCCTAATCTCGGCCCAGCTGGGCCGCGCAGCTGGGCCGAGATCTCCCGACCGCCATGCGGTCGGGAATACCCTTATTCCCGACCGCACGGCGGTCGGGAAAGAGGGAGGTATTTCTATAAATACCTCCCTCCATCTCTTCATTCTCACACCCTCAATTTCTATAAATACCTCCCTCCATCTCTTCCGTCGGCACTGCAAAATCGGTAATTTTTTTCGCTTTTTCTTGTTTTTTAGGTTATATTTAATGTTTTAATATATATTTTTTATGTTTAATTGTTAGATATTGTAGAAATTGTTAGGATTTAATTAAGAAATGCTTTTAGGAATTGTTAGGCTTTGGAAAAATATTAGATTTTTATGCCTTTAGGAATTGTTAGGCTTTGGAAAATATTAGATTTTTATGCCTTTAGGAATCGTTAGGCTTTAGGAAATAGTATAGTTTTAATTAGGAAATGTCTTTTGGAATTGTTAGGCTTTGGGAAATGTTAGACTTTTATGCTTTTAGGAATTGTTAGATTTTAGGAAATGTTATAGTTGTATGATTTTAGTAATTATTTATGCCTTTAGGGAATGTTATAATTTTATGATTTTAGTAATTATTTATACCTTTAGGAATTGTTAGGCTTTACGAATGTTACAGTTTAGAAATTATTTATGACTTTAGGAAAACTATATATGATTTTTATATGTGTTAATTTATTTATTTGGACGTTAATTATGGAGTTATTTATGTTAGATTTAATGTTTTGATATTAATTATTAATGTTATATTTAATGTTTTAATATGAATTATTAGATATTGTAGAAATTGTTAGGATTTAATTTGTAAATTCCTTTAGAAATTATTGGGCTTTGTGAAATATTTATACCTTTAGGAATAACTTAGTATTGATTAAACTTAGGTCATCTCTACAATTAGAAAAATTTTAACTTAGATGCTTTTACTTAGTTCGTAGCACTCCTCCTCGACGACATGTCGTCCCATGATAGCGATCGTGGCCAGCCCTCGAAGAGAGGGCGTAGTGGTCCATCGAGCACTCCATCGAGTACTCCACCTACGACTGGTCCACCGAGGTTAGGTCCTCGTCTACGGATCATTCATTCTGGCGGTGCACTACCCACTCCTGTCGTTGCACCTGATCTCGATCTTGGCGAGTCCCCTACTTCTTCACATCCACATAGGCGTATCGGATCGAGCGGCGGTACTCCACCAGATCTAGTAGTACCATTTCGACTTGATGATGATCACGTAGCATCGACACCATCGTCATCATCTAGGCCATCGTCTTCATCGAGGCCACCGTCATCATCGAGACCTACGGCACCTACGCCACGTTCTACAGAGTCTACACCGGCTGGTCCTAGTACTTGTTCCCCTGCAGACGTTGCCGGTGCAGGACCATCTTCAGCGACGCAGCAGAGACCGGGCCGAGGTGTATCGAGAGGGCCGCAGGTTCCGGCTGACCGTAGTGCCCGTCGTAGGATCGAGCTGGATGAGCACGGTGTATTTATGGATGGGAGAAAGATATCGACGGCGATTACCTCGATCATTAGGGAGTTTATGAAGACGTGTGTTCCTTCATACACCGAAGTCGATCCG
Source organism: Linaria vulgaris (assembly GCA_948329865.1). Classification (NCBI taxonomy): domain Eukaryota; kingdom Viridiplantae; phylum Streptophyta; class Magnoliopsida; order Lamiales; family Plantaginaceae; genus Linaria; species Linaria vulgaris. Next base: position 50,691,034 of record OX415249.1, on the reverse strand, counting down.
ATAGTCCAGGGACAGATGTGGGCTAAGTTTAAGGTGAGATTTAGAAAGTTTACTAAATATATATAGTAAGATTTTTTTAACGAAGCCTTAATTAAAAACCTTATTTAATTGTAGAGCATATACTGCATTCCTCCGGATGACATGCTTCGTGCACATTCCGCATACGATGGGAAGGTTAAGAAGTGCTACAAGGAAATCGTGCACAATGCAAAGAAGAACTATTACGACAGGCTCGATGATCCGATGTGGGCGTCGCGTCCGAAGAACAGTTGGATGAGCGACAAGTTAGAAAAAATGTGGGTGACGCATTGGGAGTCGGAGGGCCATGCAAAGAAATCCGTGGCAGGCCAGAAGAACAGGCGATCTGGAGAGGCACCAGACCCTGATCGTCCTGCACGAGCTACTCATGCTAGTGGGTCCCAGAGCTACACAGCTATTCGACGTAGGATGGTATTTCTTATTAAATTGAGTTTCTATAAAAATAATATAAATGTCTTAAATTTAAATATCTATAATAACAAATGTATATCAATATGCAGGCTGCTTCTAGACCTCCAGGGGCCCCTCCACCTCGGCACGATGACGCATATCGTTATCAGCACACACATGTGCCAAGTGGTCTGCCAGAGGGAGCTCCACGTCGCCGTGTTTGGGTTCACCCCAAGTATAGGGCTATCTACGTAAGTATTTAACTTATATAGCATTCTTTGATTACTGTATTAATATATGTCTTCCTTAATTACGTACTAACAATTATGACAAAATTAACAGGAGGAGTACATGCGCCTTATGACCGAGAGGTACGAGGAGAATCGTTCTACGTGGCCACCACTAGATCAGGAGCTGTGGAGGCAGGCGATAGGAGGCTTGAAGAAGGGGAAGGCTGCGGGTCTCCCTTCGGATGCACGTCACGATGGGTTTGGTTTCTCGACGAAGAGGCCTCGAGACACGACACATGATTATGCGAGGGTGTTGGAGAGGGAGAACCATCGTATTAGGACTGTTACTGATGCGAGGATTGACGAGCTTGCTACTCAGGTAGATTTCTTGACCCAGCACATCACCCAGACTACAGGTACTCCTCCATCTCGACCCATGCCTACAGGGGGACTCATGCGTGATGCTCGTCGAGCCGACCAGCGTTCCTCGCCACCTACTCTTGATCCTTTTGCATATGGTGCTCCAGATTGCACGCTGTATGATGATGAGTACGAGGATGTCCCCGATGAGGACCCCGAGGATGACACTCTCGGTGGTGATGCAGCCGATCTTGCCGGTGATGGTGATGATGGTGCTGGACCCGCCACAGCTCCTGATACATTTGGATTTCATGACGAGGACACCTAATACTTTAAATTATTGCATCTCTGGCACGGGCACCTAATACGATTTCTTAGATCTACGTAATCTGTCTGTTATGATGCGTATTGTATGAATTCACGAACCCCAACCACGTAATGTTGATTCAAATAACCAGTGTTACTATCTATCCTATCGTACATCCAAGATCTATCGGGGCGATAATCCATTTCTAATCTAAGAAAATTAAAAACAAATTAAATTGTTACAATTAATTTCACCAATCAATATATTTATCATTTATAGAAAAATTTTAAAACTCGAGTACGACGAGGCCAAGGAAATTAATACTTACTTGTTGTAGCGTAGAAAATACTTAGATCAAGTATTCTTTGCAAACACACGCCCCTCGCTGCATTAACCGCAATATCTAAAACAAAGAAACATTAAAAAAAAGTTAATAAAAACGATCTTCATTGACAAAAACTAACTAAAACAGTTATAACAAGAGGAAATCGTGTATACCTTAACAAGGGATGAATGTTGGAATGATTTCTCAAGTGGAATAGGGAGGGGTATTTATAGGGGGGCTGACAGTTATTCCCGACCGCGTGGCGGTCGGGAATAACAACGGTAATTATTATTCCCGACCGCGCTGCGGTCGGGAAAAACAAAGGTAACAATTATTCCCGACCGCAATGCGGTCGGGAATAATACTAACCGTTGTTATTCCCGACCGCGTTGCGGTCGGGAATAATAATTACCGTTGTTATTCCCGACCGCCACGCGGTCGGGAATATTAGGGTTTAGGGTTTAGGGTTTAGGGTTTAGACTTATTGGCGACCGACCCGCGGTCGGGAATAATATTCATATTCTTAATTTCACAATTTCGCTCTCAATTTTAGATAAATCGTTCATTTAATGATCAAGTAAAACAGTATTAGTTATATATTACTAAAAATCTCAAAAAAACAATAAATGTAGTTGCCCGTTGATGAATCGTTTGAAGCGTCTATTCATATTGTCACTTATAAATAGATTAGTATAGCTAATAATGGAACTACTTACGATTATGTTAAACACATGTTAATATATATATATCACAATTAGCCTCTCTATACTAACGTTCGTAACAAATTTTGAATGGCCAATTGTGAACTCCTATATACTACGTATGATTATTAAATGTAACACTCCAAACTAACTTAACCTATACTCCGATAAACTATACTAATTATTTAATAATTAAAAGTTCATTAAACTAACTAACTAATAGTGCAATTCATGAATTTAATGAGATTCTATAGTTATACTTAACAAACACATCAAGATTTTCCAAAAGATTGAAAAAAGGTAAAATTTACTATTTTTCCCGACCGATATGCGGTAGGGAATAATATTCAACCACATTCCCGACCGCATTGCGGTCGCCATTGACCATTATTGTCGACCGCATACCGGTCGGGAATAATATTTAAACTTATTCCCGACCGCGGAGCGGTCGGCAATAATATTTAAAGTTATTCCCGACCGTATCGCGGTCGGGAATAATATTCATAGTAATTCCCGACCGACATGCGGTCGGGAATAAGTTTAAATGTTTTTCCCGACCGGCAAGCGGTCGCTAAAGTTTTGAAAATTTGGCGGTTTTTTGAAATTTTTGAAAAAAATACACATTCCCGACCGATAATCGGTCGGGAATAATCGAAAAACTTGGCGGGAAACCAAATTTGACGAAAATTCAAAAAATTTCAACTTTTTCTATAAATACACTTCATTATTCTCCTCATTTTTTCATCTCCACACAATTTTTTCAAACACTTTTTACATTTTCAAACACTTTTTTCATTTTCAAACACTTTTTCAAAACCTTCTTTCTTTCAACTTCAAAATTAAAATTTTACACTTATTTTATTCAAATTCTCAATAATCAAAAACTTATTTAATTTTTTTGTGTTTGAGACTGAGCAATGAATCAAAGATTTAATTGCTCATCTAAAACACAAAAATACTAAATAATGTTTTTAAAATATTACAATATATTAAAAAAATAATATTCCGGTAATTTATTATCGGAATATTATTTTTTTTGTTCTGATGACTATTATTACCGACCGCGGCCCGGTCGGAATTACTTTAAATATTAGTCCCGTCCGGCCAGCGGTCGGAAGTACTTTGAATATTAGTCCCGACCGCTGGCCGGTCGGGATGAATATGAATATTAGTCCCGACCGGCCCGCGGTCGGGACTAACATTTAAAGTAATTCCGACCGGGCCGCGGTCGGGACTAATACCGACCGCCGGTTGGTCGGGAATTGGCGCAAAACATCCCGACCGTTACCCGGTCGGGAAATTGGGAAAAGTCCCGACCGCGGGCCGGTCGGGACAAAAATTCATATAATCCCGACCGCAAAGCGGTCGGGAATAATATTCAATCATTTCCCGACCGTTACGTGGTCGGAAAATATTCCGACCGTTTTGCGGTCGGAATACTCGGTCGGTAATTTCCCGACCATTATTCGGTCGGGAAATGCGGTCGGGAAAGGTCCGTGCCGACCGGAAGGCAGTCGAAAAATTTTTCCCGACCGAAGCAACACCGACCGCGTTTTTCCGACCGCAAATGGGTTATTCCCGACCGATTTTGCGGTCGGGAAAGACCCATTTTTTTTGTAGTGTGTAGTGCATATATATATTATTGTTTAAAATAAGACTACATTTAATTGCAAGTATCAAATATATTTTACCGCTCATCAGCAGTGATAGAAGCCGTATTTTCCAACGAAAACCCTGAAAAGCGTGTTACAGAAGTTAGATTGTTGCATGCAGAAAGAATAATAAAATATTGTGTACGAATCCACTATAGAAGAATATCGTTTGGGAATATATTCCAGCATTATTAAATTCAACATGCTTATATTAGTTTATGCAAAGCTGAATTTTGGAACAAAATTCTCTGGATTAATTCCAAAATAATAAGGTTGTTTGAATTAATTTATTTCTAAATGAATTTTGACTGGATAACTATTTTAAATGAAGGGACTGATTGAGATGAGCAATTCAATAGTAGAATGTCCAACACTTTGTTTTACAATGTTTACGTGGGGAAATTATTAGGGGCAAATCACGTGTTGCACGATGAGGTAGAACAATTAGTTGTTTATGTTTATATATACACATAATGTGAATGTGTGGATTGATCGGTTTTTTTGTTATTAAAGAAACGATTTTAATAACAATTATTGGTTGTACCACGTCAATAATGCAACGGTTCTATATAACAATTTTTCATGCTATACGATACAAACACATTTCAAAGAAAAAATTAAAAATAAATAAAACACCTATAAACAAATTGGTTTACATTAGAGTATCAAAATTTAAAATTAATAACTGAAAATTTTGTTTTGAATTTTGAAATATATAGGGGAATCACTTTAAAGTTTCCTTTTTTGGTATGCATAAAAGTTGATTCCATCTGTCGTAAGTCAAATTCCTGGGGGGATTTTATGTTATATAAGCACAAGACTTGAAAGGGGGTCGAAATATAGAACAAAGGTTGTCGGTACAATTATGATAAAATATATTGGGGACTCGATTAAAAAGGGAAAGGCCATCTGGAATTTGGAGTCGAAGCTTGCAAAGAAAGTGAAAATATATGTGGGCGTCATTCTAATACAATTTGGTTTTGCTGGTTTTGCTATAGTTGCCAAATTTGCTTTGAACCAAGGCACAAGTCACTATACGTTTTCTGTATATAGGAATGCTATTGCCGCTGTTGTTCTCGCACCTTTTGCATTGGTCTTAGACAGGTTCAATAAATATTTCCCATTCTCATAAAAATTAAACTCGGCATCGAATTAAATTTATCTACATAAGTCATAACACATGATTATTTTCAACAGGAACTCACGTCCGAAAATGACGCTCCCCGTTGTTCTCAAGATCGTGTTGCTTGGCCTCCTAGAGTAAAATAAATAAACTTAAATTTTATATACTACACACACACACACACATATATATATATAGACATATGCACACTGTTTTTTAAAATATGGTTTCGGCTGAACCTGAGTGGTTTTGTTATAGCCCGGTTATTGGTCAGAACATGTTTTATGCTGGGATGAAGCTTACTACAGCAACTTTTGCTACAGCCATGTGCAATATACTTCCGGCCTTAACTTTTCTAATTGCTTGGATATTAAGGTACTTAATCGATCATTCAAATCATTAAGGATGTTTTTGTTGTGTGTAGGGATGAAAAAAAATAAGAAAATAAGACGTGTGACTAATTTGAAGTATTGCAGAACTTAGAGATGCTTTATGCAATAAGACTTACGCAATGTATGCGACATAAGTTTTATTTTTTTAATTTTTAATTTTTTATCTCACTTCTCTCTTTTCTACATTTCTAACAATAAATGACAAACTCAAATGTCTATAGCAATATGTAATCGGCTTTGCCTTAAAATCGACTAAGGTGGTGTTTGCAAACTCTAGTGAAAAAGTAGAAGTTCACAAATTTTAGTTAAGCCAAAAGCACCCACACACCAACTTGAAGGTTGTGAGCTTTTTTAGCTTAAAAAAAGTTTTGTAACCAAAAAAGCTAGATTTGCAAACACCCCAAAATCACTTGTTCAAATAAAAAGCTGATTATAACTTTTTTTAAGAGTTTGCAAACACCACCTAAGTAATCATGTATCTTCTAGCTATATATATATATATATATATATATATATATATATATATATCTTACTTAATTTCATGTCACGTACTATATTAACTTTGGTAGTGAGGAATATGCACCATATTTTTACCAAGAATATACAATTACTAGTTTATGTTTTCAATTTGATCAGGGTTGAGAAAGTGAAGGTAAGAGAAGTACGCAGTCAAGCAAAGATTTTGGGGACTATAGTCACAGTCAGTGGAGCCATGATTATGACACTGGTTAGAGGAGCTGATATTGGATTGCCGTGGACGAGAGACAATAATGGTGATCACTCTGGTGGTGGTGGAGATATTCAACATCCAATATTGGGTGGTATCGTGCTCACCGTCGGAAGTCTTGGCTATTCTCTCTTTTACATTTTACAGGTAACATACCTACCTAATTTTTCTTACCTTGTCTTATACAATATCTGTAAGAAATTCTTTAGTGTCATTCTATATGTATAAAACCTTCACGTATTGCATTTACCATCTCATTTAAAAGGTTAAACAGTTAGAAGGCGCACATCCACTCATATGTAGGTTGCAAATCTGTTTGTTACACCTAACACATGACATTTATTTGACAATTTGGTGGTCGTGCGATTTCAAATCAGATTTTCTTTGATCTGAACTGTGACATCATATTGAATCTTGATCCCTCATATTATATTAGAATTTAGAGCTCTCATATATTGTTAGAGGAAAACAGGCACAATATTAATCAACAAAAGTCAAAATCACTCCCTAAGCCAAATAGGATAAAGAATTCCAGACACACCCTTATGTGTTGGTATACACGGGTTAAATAATGGGTATGACGAACACATCAATTTTGATTAGCTTTTGTACAATATTATAAAGTAAATCCTCTCGTATATTTATGTAATAAGGCTCTTAGGGGAAAATATGAGAGGCATACATGTGAGGAACTCATGTTGAACTGGCTAGAGCTCATTGGTTTGGAACTACCCTAAGCTTTTGTTTATTAATACTTTTCCTCTCTCACTCTAATAAAGTCTTTTAGGGTGAAATATAAAAGGGTGCTTTCAAAGTCCTGCACCAAACTTATGTGCTGTTTATGTTGCAAAAAACCGCTCATGTGTTTAAAAACCTGCACCGAGCCCCGTTATGTTTTCAAAAATCTTACATAACCTTGAGGGTAAAATTGACAATTCACATTGAATTATGAGACTTGGTGGCTTGGTGCATGATTTTTGATAACACGAGGGACAATTTCTTCCAACATAATTAACATGAAGGGGTTTCGTGCAGGTTTTGAAAACTCGATGATGTTTAATAATGCAAGAGTTATGAAAACACGAAGTGATTTGGTGCAAGTAACTAACATGAGCGGGCTTGGTATAGGTTTTTAATAACAAATGGATTTTATGCATTTTTTCCTCAAATCATTTTTTAATTCTTGTCTATATATTATTCTTTTATTGTTTTGAACTTATTATCTATATATTATTTAAAACAATATTTACCATAGAGGAAAAAAGATAGTAATAGTTTTGTTAGTTGAACCACCTAGTGGTCTTATTCAGGTTAGTTTTCAAATTAAACATCTCGTAATGTTATTCCAACACCATTTGCTACAATTTAAATCCTAATCTATTATACGAAAGAGATAATTTCAGAATAATGTCATGGAATATAACTTTCCAGCATAAGTTGCAGTCGACATATGCTACATATATAAATACCCGCTGAAAGAAACCAATGTATTCCGGTCCCAACAGAGCTCGAAAAAATCTTAATCCTATACATGTGGGTTGTGGCCAATGCAATTATGAAGAAATAGTATTGAAACACCGACTGCTGACAGAAACAGAATTCATTTAGAAAAGAATACTGTCTATGATAAATAAAAAAACAATAAAAAAATAGAGATAAATTCTACAACTGCAACATTATATATGGACAAAAATAAGATCAATATATATTTATAGTAATATTTCTTATATAGGAAATTCTGCTAATTTGTGAATTATAAAAGTAAATCCCACAACTTTAACATTCCAGTATGATTATATATATATACTACCAATTATTCTAAATTATTACAAACATATTATGCATATGTTATATATTGCAGGCAAACACACTGAAGTCATATCCTACTGGACTTTCGTTAACAGCTCTTATATGTGCCTCCGGTGCATTGCAAGGCACTGCCGTCACTTTCGTAGTTGAGAGGGGAAATACTGCGATTTGGTCTATAGGCTGGAACGCTCAGCTTTTGGCATATGCTTATGGTGTAAGTCAGTAAAAATATATTTATAAATTTAAAAATTAAACATAATTATTCAAAGTTATTATTTCTATTTCTTTTTTGTGATTCGAAGTCTAGTTTTTTGAATGGTGCAGGGAATTATTTCGTCGGGAATAACGTATTATGTGTCAGGAGCCATAATGAAGGAGAAAGGACCAGTATTTGTCACTTCTTTTAATCCTTTAAATATGGTTATTGTCGCGGTGTTGAGTACTTTCATTTTTGCTGAACAGTTAGACGTGGGAAAGTAAGTATTCTATCATCACAGTTATAATTAGAAGGAACGATATAATATCATATAAACTTACTCAAACACCAAAACGTATCTTTAATGCAGAGTTACAGGGGCCACAGTGATTGTAACGGGTTTGTATCTAATTGTATGGGGAAAAGGTAAAGAGCAGATGGAATCATCAAAATCAGTTCTTCGAAAAGAAACAATCGCTACAAATCCTCCATCAGAGGCGGTGAAACCCAATGACGTCGATGCATCAAAGACAACATCTGCCAATATTGTCTAAGCTAGGAAACTAAGTTCGCTAAATTCTACTTAAAAGTATTAATGGTGTTTGATGAGGTGAAAACTCTTTAATGAAAGCGAAAGAGAGGAGTCCATGCACCAAGTCCATACGGAGGCCTCCATAATTTGTGCGCAGTGCACCATATTTCATAGCTTGTAGTAATAAATTAAATTGTTCACATGTTGATCGAATCTGTAGTTTCTTTTTTCTCATCTAATTTGTATGAACTTCTATCTTTCAATTTACATTAAGAATCAAAAATTTCGCATTTGACGTCCTTTATGTTAACTACTTTTTAAAAAAGGTCCTCTGTGCTGACATTTAGCAAAAAATGTCCAATATGTTGGCATCATTTTTATATTCCGTCCTTCTCCGCCGAAATCTGGTGGACTTAACGAAAATCTAGAACTGGACGTCCTATATGTTGGCATAATTTTTATTTCTCGTTATTCTCCGCCGGAGTCCGGTAAACTTAATTTCTCACTAGACGTCCTATATATTGGCATAATTTTTATTTTTTGTCATTCTCCAACGGACTCCGTCAGAGAAGGAAGAAAAATAAAATTATGCCAACATATAGGACATTTTCTGCTAAATGTCATCATAAGAACCTTCTTTCAAAAGCAGTTAACATAAAGGACGTCAAATGTGAAATAGGCTTATGATACAACACAGTATAGTAACAATACGTGTCACGTCACGTAGATGCCATAATTGCAAGGATCACCAGTATTTTCATATAACAATCTATGTGATATATCATTGAAAATCCACGAATGTCGAGGTCATAATGCAACAAGCAGATTTCAATTCGGAGGTTCGGAGTAAAAGTTATACCCGAAACGGTGGAACCGCGCAGATTTGGGACAACATGTCAAATATATTCGATATGCACCCCTGATATGCCAATTTCGACATACCCTGGCCTTTTGCCTATAAATACCCTTTTATTTGGCTATAAAGGAGAGAGAGAGAGAGCCATGGGAGCTCCCAGATCTCCTATACCGAAGATCACATTCGACATACCTTTGTATGTCGAATATACATCCCTGACATGCCATCTTTGACATGTCACTTTCGACATCCATTGATCTCCAATGTTGCATTTGACATAGTGAACGTTCGACATGTCCTTTTGACATGTGCCTTATATCGAATGAAATGTATTCGATATATGGTTCCATAAGAAGAAGCGGATCGAGGTTTTTGAAATACATAAATTGTGATATGGCGGATATCGTGAGGCCTCGCATAAATGCATAACATGCAGAATACCCAATATGGTGTTCAATATAGAGGATATTCGACATGGCTCCCTAACAAGTACCTTATATGCTTGGAAAGATAAGGGAGTGTATTTTTCATAGCAAGATGCGGATCAATGTTGGAACTTTTCTACAAGGAGATATGGTTAAAACCATGAAGCCGCGCAATGTAGAAACAAGTGAATCACATAGCCCGATTAGTGCTCGGTCATCAGAATAGATAAATGAACTACATTCGGCTTCATTCACTTAAGGGGTTATGTAGACAGCTTGGAATAACCCGAGTCCAGTCCGAAATCATTAAATATCTAACCTTTCTTTCACCACGTCCCTTGGAGGACATGTGTACTAAGGATAAAGTTGGTTCTAGTGTAGCTCCGAACCAGCATGATGTGGGCCTGCCAAGTCAGCAAACAAACTCGCCCCTAATCATTGGCGCCATCTGTAGGAAACACACTGGAATGTACTTGAAAACAAGTATGCAACCTGAAAATTCAATCGAGTTCATCAAGAACACTGGCGGATTATAGTGCCATCGGACCTATGCTATACATGAAGCTCGTTCTTACGATTCTGGACTGACCCACATTCATCAAAACCCTGGAGCATATTGAGCACCCAATACCCCCGCTTTGCCAATCAAGGTAAGTCACATTAATTACATTATATTGTTCACCTGCATATTAGGCAATTAATTACGTTATACTGATTCACCTATATGTCGAGCCTATTTTCGATGTCAAGCCTATTTTCAATATCGAGCCTATTTTTGATATAAACATCTACCCTCGATATATGTTATTCCCGATAAACAATCATACCCGATAGGATGATGACTTTCGATATATTAACAGACTCTGAAGCCCTCTTTTATTCATGAATTAACCGAAAAATGGATAATGTCGACAACACAAACGAGATATGCCAGAAATGGCAGAGTCACATCTATCTATACGGTAAAATGCCACAAATGGCAGAGTAACAACTATCTGTATGGTAATATGCCCGAAATGACAGACTAACATGTACCCGTACGATAACATACCAGAAATGGCAGACCAACATCTACTTACACAGTTTCATGCCTAAATTGGCAAAGGAACATTTACCTACGTGGTACCAAACCTAGAATGTAAATAAATCCATACCTACGCGGTAACCTACCAAAAACGGCAACAAAACATGTACCGACGCGGTACCCTACTTTAAACGACAATGAGTCATGCACCCACGAGGTACCCTAACTGAAATGACAACCATTCAAATACATAATTTCATACACAATATTCCTTTAAATATTACAAATAAATAAGTTACTTTGAGGCACCATGTGAATTAAAAAAATTTGCACACAAATATGAGATGACATGCTTGTATTAATCCAGACAAAAATGAACAAAGATGAACCTGATTACAACATCACGACCCACGCGGTAACCTGCCTCTTAAGGCACAATAACTAGTAATTACATGCTATCTCCACCCTATACATCACAAAAATAAGTACCTATGTAGTACCCCGCCTCTTAAGGCGCAGTAGAGCGCCTAAATGAGACCCCAACTCTCAAGGGCACATAATCGTCGTCAAATACCTTCTCTAAACGTGACTTAAGAATGCAAAGGTCAAGCAGTTAGCTAGTCACCAACTATGCATAATTATAATAAATTGAAGATAACCTACATAATGACAGAATACTGCTAGACGCTAAAAAGCAACGCGATAATACAATTAACTGAATAAATCATTTATACCGTAATTTTACGGTAGTGGCGTTACATCCGTCACCGTACTGTGACTAATCTTACAACGAGAAACACGCTCATTTTCGCTTGCGAGACGCGAGTAAAGAAAAAGACCAAATTCTAAAACACGCTCATTATCGCTTGTAGTGATTATAGCACGTATATTCACTATGAGGGTTAACATCTTCCCCATACTTGTCAATCAATTTTAAAGCAATCCACTCTATGTGGTACGATATGACTTTACCCATTAAGGTATTATCAATTCCTAAATGAAGCTACCACATTCGGTAAATTCCCATCGCTAACGAGATCTCCAATAATACCACTGCGAATATAAGATATATAATGCAAGGTTCAAAATGAACAACTACTGTTCAAATAAATGAGGATGCATTGATTAAATAAAATCGCTCCAAAGCACAAGAAGTGTTAGCCAAAAGATCATTACAAGCAGCATAGTAGGCTACGCTATACATCAGCGTAAACTATACAACTCTTTCAAAGGGTGACCAATCAACAACCCTTAGTAGCGCAAGAAACCGATCTAATACTCACTAGGTACAAAACCAAGAGTGTCAAGAAATTTCTCTCCATCTATAGCTGAAAGCCTTCCCTACAATGACTCATCGCTCATTATCTATCTTATCCTCTTTAAGACTAGCAAAGCGCATGTTTAAGTTATATTGGAGAGCATCTTGATACCTCTCGTGGGACCTGTGAATGATATGGACGTAAACCGCCTTTTACAAACATTGGCCTTGGAAGCCTCCAAACCACCATGACGAACTCTAACCTTATCAAATGATGTTTCATATGACTCTTTATCTCTCACTGCAACCTTTCTTTACTTCAAACATTTTACTATCAATTGATTAGCCTACTTCGCAGGCTCGAATGGCTCACTACAAAAGTTGGATTAAGGCACGGTTGCTTGAAGATCACGCTTCAAAATTTAAGTGACGAGCAACCCTAAGAATATAAACAAATCACCTACAATCTTTGCTGATGTTAGCTCAAAACTACCCTTGAGGTGTAATAATGCTTGAAGATACATTGTACAATAGCGTCAATATAGTGAAACATACCTTGTGCACTATCCAAACAATTTACCTCCCATGGTAGAATGCAATATACCTTGCATGGTATTTTTGTCGTAGGGCGTACTCAACCTATTATCATTGATCCTACTTCACTAGTTATATCAAGAATCGTTTGTGATACAATGTCAACTACATCTACCTGTAAGGGTAATAGAAGCTCAGTCAGATACTACATCAAATAAAGTACTCGAATAACTCAAGAGGTACCTATAAAGATCGAGTTTGTTACATACCCATGGATAACTCCCCCACCAATAGTAGTCCCCGGGACCACCCCGAATCTATGTATGAAGAACCCTCGGAGACCAAATCCTCTCCCTTAACAGAAAGAGAGGATTTCATAAATATCTCCAAATCTGTATTTGAATGCCTCGTAGAGGGGGCCACCTGGAGGAATAGTCTAGAAATGGCATGCCCTCGCGAGGACCCCCCCTCCACGATCCTATAGAGAATGATATGACTCAGAGGAATACAAATCCCACCCGAGACCCAATTTCTAGCAGGCCCGCCGACGTCACGATACCCCTCCGCAGAGCCGAGGACATAGAACCTCCTTTGAGGATATCGGGAGGGGGCCATGAGACTATGAAGGGGTAGGGTATCCTTACCCCCGAGACCGCCTGCTACCTCCGACCCCCGCAGGGGTAGACGATTTCTTATGGGATATGTTTAATAGTCTGCGTAGAGAAATGAGTGATATAAAGAAGAATATCACTACGAGGGAATGATGAGCTTGGGAAATACTCATCATTATCATGCTTTTACACTTGTTTACTTGATTATTCATGATAGTTTTGTGGTACTTTTATATTTATTTTCATGTTTAGTAGGTTGAAATATGATTTTTCAATCAAGAACCAAACTTCAAAAATTCACCGACACCTGTGTAGATTGAGTTATAATTGGTTCTATATATCACTGGAAAGCCATATGTGTCTAGTTTCCAACGCAAGAAGTGGTTTGTGATTCCAATATCTGGTGCAGAAGTTATAACCAAAACGATGAAGCTGCACAAAGCTGAAACGTACATATGCAACTCACGCGCTCGATGGTCGTCGGATGAAAAAGGCTAATCAATGGTCTATATTCAGTCTTGCAAGCTTTCAAATGGAAGAATCTAGAGTGTCATGACTCATGTGATTCATAGTTCATCAATTATATGACAACTTTGGACCATTGGATCAAAATAGGATGAACTGTCGAGATGTCATCTTACGTTGTTGGTCCAACTATAAATAGACGTCAAATTTTCCATATTTCAACACACCAATATTCTTTATTCTCTCTTCACTTAGTAGTCTTGCTATAGTAGTAGTATTCACTAGTAGTTTGTAATTTTGGAGGAGTAATTCTGATTTTGTACGGGGGAGTCCACCGGAGGCTTTACGGAAGTAAAAATATGTAACAATCTCTAAACTCTCTTTACTTTTCTCTCTTTACTTTATAATGTCATATTGATCTTATAATCTTCTTCTATATTCTATTATGTGCTAAATTTACTTTGTTGGGATAGTGACGTAGCCTAATTACGATGATCTAATCTAAATTAAATGTATTGTTACGATGTCAAAATAGATGGTGTATTTGTTTGTGAATATAATGCTTCTAAAATTCTGGTCAACTTTTGGCTCAACTAAGGATCAAATTGAAACCAATAGGAGATTTTTGTGAAATAGCTCTGAAGTAAATACAGTGAATTCTCAATAGAATAGAAATATATCTATCGTTTTCAAGTGGTGGATAAAATCACCACCAAACATACATGTGCACATCCTCGTAACTCTAATAATTTTCTAGTTGTAAAGTTGTATAACTTGAGAAAGAGTACATAAAGCATGAATGGTGATAACCAACAACAATTTTGAACATGAAACTCGTAACAATATGCTTAATTAAAGTTAGATCAGACTAATGACGGTGAAATCCTGATTCCCAACTCTTCTCTCATTGTCTACTCTTATTTATTGATATTCCCATGTTATACTATTGTCTCAACGCCCTACTTTGTTAAAAGTTTTTACCTATAGTTAGTAAATTGTTAATCTTTTCGCTTGAACAATCTAAAATTCAGTTTCTCAAACAACTTAACAGTTAATCAATTTTAGTAATTAAATATTTATTTCTCGTGGGATCGACAACCCTATCTATCACGTTACTACTTGTTATGATTTCGTGCACTTGTGAATTTAACCACAACAGGGAAGAACTTATGTATCACGGATCTCCCTTCGTCCCGAAAATAGCTTAAGCCCTGGTCCCTTCGAGTATGCGACTCGGTAACCTTCTCTTGTACACCGTGGACAAGGACAAAATGGACCCACATAACAATATCCATCAATACATAGCGACTATGTATCTAGCATCGACGCCCAAATTCGTACTCTACCGAGTATTTCAAACTACCCTCGTGGGCAGGGCCCAGGCTTGGTTCTCCTAGATACTCCCCGGTACGATTTCCCATTTTGATCAGTTGGCGTGCCTATTTATGCGGCAATTTGCCTGCAACAGGAGGTATCTGAAATCCGGTAGTCACCTTTTCAAAACAAAAGAAAGATGAATACCTCAGGGACTATATGAAACGCTTCCGGAATAAAGCCATAGATGTGCCAAATGCCAATCGCTCGATCATAGCTGACATCCTCACCCAAGGAATTAGAACGGGGGATTTCTTCAGATACCTTATGGGTAATCAAGTTAAGGATATGAACGAGCTCATGCACAAGGTAGAAACTTACATCAACATGGAAGAAGCTGAAAGTTCTAAGGTCAGGGTTGAAAATAATGACCAAGAACACGAGAAGAGGTCCCCGGACAAAGCCAAAGAAGGAAAAGCACCCACAAGGTGGAGGGATGACGGAAGTATAGTGAAACAGCGTCTCCAGCCTACGACACTACCCCTTCTGACGATCACTCTAGTGGAGGTGCTCAACGTAATGAGAGGAAGTACTGACCTATAATGTCCACGACCTGTCAAAAACCCTACGAGAAGAAGGACACAAGGAAATTTCGTAAGTATCATAAAGCATATGGACACGATATGCACGTCTGTACTACTCTAAGAAATGAGTTACACGGGCTTCTAAGCGTCGGGTATTTGGCGAACTACTTAAAAGAAAACAACCAAGAGGCGCCTATGTCCAATGTCTAGAAGAGGATCCTATCTGAGGGGCTTACGGAAGAGGGGGGACCTAGCACGAAGTGCCGAGAAGATACGACCCACCAGGGGTTGCCCCCCCCCCCCCCCCCCCCCCCCCGCCCCCCACAGAATCCTACAAAGACAATCCGCCCTCACGCAGAATGATAAACATGATCGAAGGATGGGATATCTCTGTATCGACTCCGAGAAGAAGAAAAAATATCTAAAAGAAGCTCGGCGAGTAGAGCACGGGCCCCCTGTATGCTCAATATAGGGAGCCAAGTTGCCCACTATCGCCTTCGGGACAGACGACTTAAAAGGTATAGTGTACCCCCCACGAAGTTTCGTTGGTCATCGAAGCCACTATCTTCAGTATTGAGGTCCAACACATCTTGATTGATAAAAGCAGCTCAGTAGACGTCCTCTTACTACCCACCTACCTAGCAATGGGATTAAAAAAAGAGCGCCTGGAAGCGGTCGAATTTCCTCTGGTCGGTTTCTCGGGAGAAGCCTGTCGCACCTTGGGAACAATCACCATGCCCATGTCCTGGGGCGAAGGTTCCATGAGGAGAACAGAGCATACCAAATTATGGGTAGCGGAGGCATCCTCTCGGACGTATAACACTATATGCGGGCAGCCGTCTATATAAACATTCAAGGCTATTCCCTCTACACTCCACCTGAAGGTGAAATTCCCTACGCCCTCAGGCATAGGGGAAGTCAGGGGCAGCCAAGTCAAGGCTAGGGAATGCCGCATGAATGCTATCAACTCGAAAAATGATAAGGACGCTACCGCACCCGTGAAAAACCAAAAAATAGAGGAAGAGTTAAAAGTACAATTGCTCGAGGAATTAAAGATGATCGAGATAGTAGAAGGAAACCCCAAAAAGATAGTCAAAGTGGGAACATAGATGAGCTCTCAGATAGAAGATGGAGTAGTATCCATGCTCAAACAGTTTAATCATCTTTTCGCTTGGGAAGGCAGACCCCCGGGAAGAATAAGTGATCGGGTTTCCCAACACTTCCTGAATGTTAAAGACAAAGACAAACTAGTTCGATAGAAGAAGAGAAACATGGGGCCTGACAGAAACAAAATCATCCAATCTGAGATACAGCGGCCGCTTAACCTGTGGCAGATTCGAGAAGTTTGATACCCGAAATGGTTGGCCAATGTGGTCCTCGTCCCTAAAACTGGAGGGAGATGGCGGATGTGTGCCGATTTCACTAATCTAAATGATGTCTGCCTCAAGGATTTCTATCCCTTTCCCAGCACAAACCAATTGGTCAACTCCACGGTAGGGTGTGCCTTATTATCCACGATGGATGAAGACCAAATCCCAATGGCCACCATAGACCAAGATAAAAGCAGCTTCCTCACCAATGTAGGTACGTTCTGCTATCTGGTGATGCCCTTTGGTCTGAAGAATGCAGGGGCCACATACCAACGCCTAGTAAACCTCGTGTTTGTGGGCTTAATCGGGAAATCGATGGAGGTGTTTGTCAATGATATGATCGTTTAGAGCCCCTAAGCAGAAGACCATTCGGATGACCTCCATAAGTCTCTATCGATTATGAATTGATTCGGGATGAAGATCAACCCTGAGAAGGGCTCGTTCGTATGAAAGAAGGAAAGTTCTTGGGAATTATGGTAACGAAGAAGGGGATAGAAATGAATCCAGAAAAGGCCAAGCCCGTCATAGACATGCCCACCCCTAGGATTGTCAAAGACATTCAGAAACTAACTGGGAGAATGGCCTCATTGAGCAGGTTCATCTCCAAATAGGCCGACAAAGAACTACCCTCTTCAAGATCATGAGAAACATCAAGGATTTCTGGTGCTAGGAGGCCCTTGTAGAATTAAAGAGTTACTTAACTTGCCAACCATTGCTGGTAAAATCGATACCTCAAGAAGAGTTGTTCGTATACTTGGCGGTTGGAGAGGAAGCCATGAGTGCCGTGCTAGTCAAGGAACATAATGGGGAACACCACCCTATATACTACGTCAACAAAATGTTGTAAGGAGCGAAGGGGAGGTATACCCAAAATGTTGTAAGGAGCGAAGAAGCGCTTGGTTTGAATGCTGCGATATCATACAAATCCCCTGCTCCGATAATCGAGAAGCGGATGCCTTGTCTAAGATAGCCTCTCAAATTGACACAATACATACGTGTCGTATCACCCTCCTCCAAGCAACAACATCGGAGAAATCCAAAGTCGGGGAGACAAATACCACGATAAAATTTTATCAATGGGAGTCGATTGGATGGCTCCAATCTTGGCCTATCCAAAGCACCTAGAGGAATACGCGGTAAACAAAATTGAACAACAACTGATGGCCCGCAAAACTGCTAGATACTTCCTCCACAAAGGCATCCTTTTCCTCCAGTCTTACTCCCAACCCCACGTTAGGTGCCTCAAACAGGCTGAGGCAGAACAAGTTATCCAGGAGGTCGAAGAGAGAACCAGCGGGAGCCATACGGCGAGAGAAAGCATGACTGGACGCATCGTCTGCCAGGCTATTACTGGCCTACGATGGACCGAGACTACCAGGAGCACGCTAAGTGATGCAAGTCATGCCAGATCTTTGCCCGTGGAATCCACCAACCCGCGGTTCCTTGGGTATCGGGAGCGACTCCTTGCCTCTTTACAAACTGGGGGATCGATATCGCAGGGCCCCTGATCCCCAATGCAGGCTAGAAAAAGTTCATGCTGGTGGCCGTGGACTACTTCACCAAGTGGGTGGAGGTTGAACCCCTAGCTAGAATCACCTCTAGCGCAGTCATCAACTTCATATGGAGGTATATAATATGTGAATTTGGCATCCCCCGATGTCTAGTTAGTGACAATGGACTTGAATTGGTACGACCAAAGACTTAGAGAAATGGTGCGACCACTGGGAGATAAAACACCGCTTCGCTTCCGTCGGCTATCCCCAAGCCAACGGTCAAGTGGAAAGAACTAATCAAACCTTGCTAAAAAATTTGAAAGCACGGCTGGATTGGCATAAAGCTAGGTGGGTAGAAGAAGTCCCGGGAATCCTATGGGCGTATAGGACCACTCAAAGGACCGCTATAGGAGAAACCTCGTATAACTTGACCTACGACAGCGAAGTGGCCATACCTCCTGAAGTTGTGGTAGAAAGCTGGCGAGTCTGGTAATACGAAGAAGGTGGAAATAGCTCTAATCTAGCCCTAACCTTGGATATCTTAGAAGAAAAAAGAGCCCACGCGGCCGTTCGAATGGAGCAATACAAGGCGTGCATGATGCGGCACTATAACACAAATGTGTGAACTAGAATCTTCCAAGTATGAGACTTGGTGCTGAAAAGGGTGGATGCCTCTAAGAACATAGGGAAACTCCAACCTAGATGGGAGGGAACCTTCAAGATCGCCAAAATCATAGGAGGCGCTACCTACCAACTGGAAAACCACAAAGGAGAAGTGTTCCACAACACTTGGAACGCGTATAACCTAATAGAATACTATGTTTGATGTAAGCGAACTCTGTACGAAGGCACACTTCTCTCTATATAAATAAAACGATATTTACAATAGATGATTCTTATATTATCAAAAGAGGGACATCGTTGCTATTACAAAATCATAGTCTTAAATGGATTATGGGCAACCTAACCCTACGATATCATCTATCTACAAAATAAATATGTATGCTATCATAGAAAGCTAGTAAAACCATTTCTACACAACTCTATACACATGAGCGAAACAAAGAAAGGGAAAATATTCAAAGGTCCTCCATTGGACGCTTCCCCTCCCGGATCAACCGATGCCGCTGTTCTTGAGTCAGATCCATTGAATCAGTGATATCCACAGAAGACACAATCAAATCCTTGGCGGCGGGCACGACCTCCGAGTAAAGGACCAAAGAGGTAGCTTGAAACGTCGACACTATGTTCAAGCTGGGAATAACAACAGTCACAAGGAACTCGGGCAAAGATTGCACCGCCTCCTGGCATAATTTATACTCGATGCGCACCATGTCCCAAAACTTCTCTCAGAGGAAATCCCGAGGGGGAAGGGAGTTAGATATATCACTAACCGCTTGAGCACGAGCTAATACCAGCGCTACCTAGTGCCTCATTGTCACCTCTGCTATCTTCCGTTGCGCAACATCCTTCTCGGCAAAAATTGTAGAAAGTCTATCCTCCAAAGCACGAAGCTGATCACGAACGTCTTCCACTCCCTCCTTTAGACAAACCACCAGCGCCCTCTCTAGCACATGGCATCGCTCCAAATCCCACGCCTACTCCGCCATATTCTTCAGCGCCCCATTATGGATGTCTTGTATCGCCTTACGGTCAGCCTCAAGCTCTTCTATCTTTTTCCTAGCTAGAAGGAGATATCTCTCCAAATCGTCCCTATGACAGTATATCAGTTCCGTCTTAGATGCGACTTGGTCCCTACGGGAACCCACGGTGTTGATAACCATGAATAGCTGCAAGAAAAAATAAAAAAGAAAGGCAAGTTAGATACCAATGCAAAGGTAGCCCTTAGAAAAGACAAATAAAATAATCACACCTCGCAAAGATCTTTGCAAGCTAAGTCCTGCAGGAAAGACAAATAAAAGTCATTCAACGCAGTGCAATCCAACCTATTCAACAAGTCGCTTTAGAAAGGTCCGGCAAAAAACCACATCTGGAGCGATCCCGAGGAACGACTCCACCCTCGCCGACATTCCCCCGCGCTCCCCTTCCCAGGCCCGAGTGCCTAAATCGGAGGAGGGCGGCGGACGTTCTTCCACTATATTTTCCCCGTCCCCCCCCCAAAACTAGTAAGAGTTGCATCAAAAACACTGCCTCTCCCACCATGCAAAGAACCCACGCCCAGCGAAAGAACTGGGCTTGAAGCAACCGTGGACTCACATACCCCCGAGATTCTACGAGAGGAACCCTCCACCTCAGTAGTAAGATTCCCAACCACTCGAAAAAATGAGTCCTTGACCAATCTCGAGGCAAAAGGGTCCGAGGCTGACTGATCGGGGACTAATTCAAACCCCGAAAAGGAAGTCCCCCCATCCCCACTACTAGGACCACCCTCGGAGGTGATACTCAATGCCACTCTCACGAAAGCCTTCACCGCGAAAAAATCCATCTCGGACCCTACTAAGAAGGACAAGAATAAGATAAGCCATGATAGATTAATCAAGGAGACAAAACAAAAGGAAAGAGGGAAAATGATGGAAGTATACTAAAAAAGAAGTTAGTATGCAGCGGGCGGGGAGGAAACTCCAACGCTTCTGCCCTCTCTTACAAACCCGCAATGGTTAATGCGTCAGATAGCTCCAACAAACCACATATATCATAACTCCTAAAAAATAGTTGGGTATTCTATAAAACCCCGCCTCGTGAACGACCGCCTCGGAGCTGGATA
This sequence comes from Linaria vulgaris, assembly GCA_948329865.1. Taxonomy (NCBI): domain Eukaryota; kingdom Viridiplantae; phylum Streptophyta; class Magnoliopsida; order Lamiales; family Plantaginaceae; genus Linaria; species Linaria vulgaris. Next base: position 50,669,592 of record OX415249.1, on the reverse strand, counting down.
CTACGTATCCCAACCCCCAACGAGTAGGCACCTCCCATGAGGAATCTAGCGTGTCTCGAGGTTTCAAAAAAACGAAACGATGATTCTTCCAGTCATCGGCGGGGGTGGGGGGGGGGGGAGGGGGGGAGGGGATGGGGGAAACATGCCCAGTAATAGTCGTGAAGGACTGGCGCGGATCACGATACACCAGACTGAAGAATGGAAGACCGCTCGGGCAAGGCCGCAAAATGAAGATACTCTCTACCCGATAGGGAGTGAGAGACAAGTCTAAAAGCCCGCTACAAAGAACGTTCCCCACCAAATAACGATACGAATTAGGTGTAAGTTAGCTAGGGCAAATCTGCTAGTATCGGAAGAGAGATCGCAAGAACGGGTGAAAAAACAAACGCAGATCACAACGAATTTGATCCGAATACATTGTCATAAACCCCGCGGGAGGGTCGTAAGCCCTGTTGTGAGCTCGGGGTAATGCGATATCATACCCGTCGAGCTTCAAGTTATACTCCACGAACAAGGCCGCCACATAGTCCAGGGACTCTGCACTCATAGCGGACCCTTCCCGACCCCTACCTATCAAAACCCGAGGGTTCACGGTGATAGTATTGAACACAGAAAAATTATCTATCGGGAGATATGATTCTCTACTAATAAATACCTCCCTTTTATTATTTGCTAATAACGTATCCACTAAACTGCGCTGAGGGCGCGGTAGGAGAATGACCCCTGAAGATGGAGGAAAAACCACCTTCCGTCCGCCTAGGATGTGACATGAAAACTTCATTAGGAATACGACGCATTATATGCACCAAAGGGGATCTCTGAAGAGGAACAAAGTCACATTGGGAACGAGATGAGCGAGGGGGAGTCATAACTCATTTCCAGTCTAATAAATGTAAGATCTCTTTTTGGTCTGCGTAACACAAAGATGCAAAGTGATGAAAGTAACAAGAAAACAAAAGAACAAGTGTTTCTTTTCAGTGGAAGTGGTACAAAAACATTCCTCAAAAGGTAAAGTTTGTTTGGACTTTATGAAAATGACGATTCGTGGTTAAAAGAATATATAGTGGGTTGGGAGGGACCCGCCCCAAAGGAAGGAACCACCCAGATTAAGCGACAATCCCAGCCAATCGATGATGGACGCGATAGGGCACGTGTCATCACCCTCTGAACGTCACGAGGAATATTCATTCTCCTCATTTGGATGATGATCAAATAAAGACACGCAGCTACTAACTTAAATGCACTAAGATACAGTTAAAAGTTTGAAGTTTATCGCTGAAGTTAAAAAGGAGGAACTCAAGTCCCCAAGGAGGTCAAATAATTATTCACACAATTCAAACCCACCCACGCCAGAAATGACGCGAGCAAAAGGACAAACTTTCATTAAAACCAAGGAAGTTCAAAATACAAATAACTAAACTACTATCGTCAAGACAGGAAAATAGAACAAGACAGGGCCGATACAACTAAAGGCCAAAAACAACAACGTACTACAAGAAAAAACAAAAAAAAGTAACCCAAAGCGATAAATTCTAAGTGTTGGAAGGCGGGGCGGTCGTAGAAGAGGCGGCCAAAGAAGCTTCCGATGGACCCGCAGTGGGCACCGGTACCGGAGAAGAGGGCGAGGGTACGCTTTCGGGATTCATAGGTCTCAGAAGTATCATTGCCACCAGAATCCTTGTAGGGTCGGAGGAAGAAGGCGGTTCCTGAGAACTGTGCTTTTCAAAAAGAGCGTAAGCTTCCTCGAGCCTGGGTCGTGGCATCTCAAGAAGCTCTATCTGACGCTGTTTGACAGTAGGGGATATCTTCTTCTTCACTTGCACGAAACAGTTGGGGAAGCCCCAAAGCAAATGACAAATGAGATATCGCAAAATAAGCGGCGTTACATTATTGGAGCGTCTCCTCACGAACGAGCCTGGCAGTATTGTCCAATCTCTTCTGTAAGTCCTCGGGAAACATATCACCCAACGCAGGGGTCTTTGCCAATTCCTCCGTCAACACGTCCACTCGAGAAAGAACTTGCCCCAAACTCTTCTCCAAGTCAGCCTCTCTCAAGGCCCCCGCGGTTTTCTCCTTCTCCAGGAACTCCACTTTCTGCTTCAGAACAATTCCAGAAGCCTCCAGCTCCAAGAGGGAAGATTGAAGGCGCTTGTTCACAGCCTCCAACTCCTGCATTCGCCTAGTGGCTTTCGGCCAAGCCTAATCATATTTCTCCACTCGCTCCTTCAAAGTACGACTGTCCTCCTCCATTTTCTGAAACTTCTCTTTCGCCACGGTGGCGTTGTCTCACAGCTTTCCTACATCGAGTAAGACAACGGGAAACACTTTAGGCGCCGAAAACCAAAATCAAAATATAAAGAAAGGACTTAAAAAGATACCTAAAGAATGAATAGAAAGAGAAATGTCTTACCATCAAAGCTATCCAGTTGAGACAAACTTGCATGAAATGCCACCCATTCATCGGCAACGCGTTGGTATAAGCAAGGACGCAAAAGACCGTCCCATGGACAGCCTCCACCCCCTCCTCCATGGGCACGCTACCAAAAGTTGGAAGGCCAAAGGAAGAAGGCATAGAAGTTATGCCCAAAACAGTAGAACCGCGCAGATCGGGGACATTATGTCGAATATATTCTATATGCACCCCCAATATGCCATTTTTGACATACCCTAGCCTTTTGCCTATAAATACCCCTGCATTTGGCCATGAAGGATAGAGAAAGCCATGGGAGCTCCCCAGAGCTCCCATATCGAAGATCACATTTTGATGTACCCATGTATGTCGAATATACATCCGTGACATGTTATCTTCGACATCCACTAATCTCCGATATTATATTCGACATAGGGAACGTTTGACATGTCCTCTATACATGTGCCTTATATCAAATGAAAGGTATTCGAAATATGGTTCTATAAAAAAAGCAGATTAAGGTTTTGATTTATTTATATCGAGATATGACCTATATCATGAGGCCTCTCAAAAATACCCTGCATGTACAATACCCGACATGGTATTCGATATAGTAGATACTTTACATGTTTCCCTGTCATGTCTCTTATATTCTTGGAAAGCTAAAGGAGTCTACTTTCGGTATCAACACGCGGATCAAGGTTTGGACTTTCCTACACGGAGTTATGGTCAAAACCGTGAAGCCGCACAATGCAGAAACAAGTGAATCACATAGCCCGAGTAGTGCTCGGTCATCAGAATAGATAAATAAACTATGTTGGGCTTGATTCCCTCTAGAGGATACGTAGGAAGCTTGGGATAACTCGAGTCCAGTCCAAATTCATTAAAGATCTATCCGTCCATTCACCACGTCGCTTGGAGTACATATGTGCTAAGAACAAAGCTGGTCCAGTGTAGCCTAAAACCAGCATTATTTAAAGTGTTTCGTCAGCCTACCAAGTCAGCAGACAAACTCGCTCCAAATCACCTTAAGAATCAGACTTAGCTACTTGAGCCACATTGTTGCAAGCAAATTCAATATTTAAAGTACACAACATTCAGTATTTGACTAATTTTAGAAAGTACACAACATATATATTTTTAAAGTCAAAATGATGCATAAACCGCATTAATATATTAATAGCGTTTCTAGAAACTGACACTACAACAATTCCAGGCAGCCGCAATGGCTGCCATGTCGCTATGAAAATGCGGCCATTAGTTATAGCGACCCCGTGACTACTGCTGCTGATTGCTAATGACAATTTTTAAAATAAAAGGAAAAATAAAAAACAAAAAACAAAAAAGGAAACACTACAAGAAAATGGGTTATTGGCTACGGAAAAATCCGTAGCCAAAAACCCCAATTTCCGTAGCCAAAGCCCGTAGGAGAAACTCTCGTAGGTGATAGTCATTGGCTACAGATGGTCGTAGCCAATGACTATTGGCCACGGATCTTCCATAGCCAATAACAGAAGACCAAAATTCCCTTTTACTATTGGCTACGGAAATTTCCGTAACCAATACCATTATTTTTTTTTTCGTTTTTCAGCTTATTATATTTATTTTAAAAAAAAAATTTGTATCCGTCGCCAATAATACTCGTAAATATAAAAAAATTTATATTTTTTAATTATATTTTTTAATTATAGGAATATTTTTAATTATATATGTAGTATTCGTAATATTTTTAATTATATATGTAATATTCGCCAATAATTATTACAAGATTAATTATGTAATATATTTAATGCATAAATATTTGTATCGTGAAATAATTTTGGAATTATTAAATGGAATGTAGTAAATATATATTTTTCTAAATAAAGATGGTCAACTATCTTGGAAATTATATGAATTGAATACTTAATTTAAATATTGAATGGTAGAAATTGTAGGAAAAAATTATGGTGGAAGGTAGGATTTATGAAAGAGTTGTAGGAATATGTTTATGAATTGAAGAGTTTGGGTATTTAAAGAATAGACCATGACTATTGGCTACGCAATAATCCTTAGGCAATAGTCATTGGCTATAAGGAACATTCCGTAGCCAATACACATTGGCTACAGAATATTTCGTAGCCAATAGTCTTTGGCTACAAAATATTCCGTAGCCAATAAAATAGTTATTGTCTACGGAACAATCTGTAGCCAATAATAATTGCCTACGGAATATTTCGTAGGTAATGTGTATTAATTTTTTTTTCTTTTTTAGTATTTATTATGTATTTTTATTCAATTTTTGAATAATTACATTTTTCCCCAATAGTTCGTTTGTGGTCTTTTGAAATTTTATTGTTTATGAAATTCATGGAAACATACTAATAAATAGTTTAGAAGTGTTTGGTGAAAGAAGAAATGGAATCGGGTTTGTTTTACAATTTTTGAATAATTACATTTTTTCCCCGAAACTTCGTTTATGGCCTTTTGAAATTTTATTTTTTATGAAATTCGTGAAAACATACTAATAAATAGTTTAGAAGTGTTTGGTGAAAGAAAAAATGGAATCGGGTTTGTTTTACAACTTTTGAATAATTACATTTTCCCCCGAAACTTCGTTTATGGTCTTTTGAAATTTTATTTTTTATGAAATTTGTGGAAACATACTAATAAATAGTTTAGAAGTGTTTGGTGAAAGAAGAAATGGAATCGGGTTTGTTTTACAACTTTTGAATAATTACATTTTTTTCCTCGAAAGTTCGATTATGGTCTTTTGAAATTTTATTATTTATAAAATTCGTGGAAACACACTAATAAATAGTTTAGAAGTGTTTGGTGAAAGAAGAAATGAAATCGGGTTTGTTTTACTACTTTTGAATAATTACATTTTTTCCCGAAACTTCGCTTATGGTCTTTTGAAATTTTAGTTTTTATGAAATTCATGGAAACATACTAATAAAAGTTTAGAAGTGTTTGATGAAACAAGAAATGGAATCGGGTTTGTTTTACAACTTTTGAATAACTACATTTTTTTCCCCGAAACTTCGTTTATGGTCTTTTGAAATTTTACTTTATGAAATTCGTGGAAACACACTAATAAATAGTTTAGAAGTGTTTGATGAAAGAAGAAATGGAATCGGGTTTTTTTATAACTTTTGAATAATTACATTTTTTCCCCGAAAGTTCGTTTATTGTCTTTTTTTTTTTTATGAAATTTTTGAAAACATACTAAGAAATAGTTTAGAAGTGTTTGGTGAAAGAAGAAATGGCATCGGGTTTGTTTTACGACTTTCGATTAATTACATTTTTTTCTCTGAAAGTTCGTTTATTGTCTTTTTCTTTATGAAATTTGTGAAAACATACTAAGAAATAGTTTAGAAGTGAATTCGAACAAGCTTAAACAACCAAATTAAAATTCTTACACGCCGAGGAAAAATAGTACACACCAAACTAAACAGAATAGTAAACATTACAACAAATCCTAATATAATATTAAGTAAACAACAAACTAACAACTCGGGCCCGTTCCATCATTGTTGTTCGCAGGAGGAAAGAAGTCGTTCGGAAGATTAATATTATCATTATTGTTGAGTAGATCTAAAAGGGGTTGCCAATCATTAGTGTCTTGACCCACCGAGGGCTGTCCAGAGGAGCTTCCACCATTCAAGCTTTGACTCCAATACTGTTGGCGTTCTTGCTCAAGTCTTTTCTCCATGTCAGCTAATCGCTCATTCACTTGTTTTAAGAGTGTTGCTTGATCCTGAAAACGCTCATTCACTTGTTTTTCCAGCCTAATAGTCCTTATCCTCTCCCCATTGGACACCCTTCCTGACGCAATGTTGTGTGCTACAGGAACAGCACCGCTAGGCAGACCCGTAAATCTCCCCTTATTTGTCTTTTTTCCATTTGCTTCCTGTACAAAAGCCGGAATCCTCTCGCTTCAACAAGCCCATATTCCCTTTTAAGTATGTTGCAATATCTCTCCTACACATTTCAAATAATAATAGTTCATATATAAATAGATATGCACAACACAAATAAGGTACAAAATAAGTGTCAAGGATATGTAACGATATACTTACCCAAAAGGCCTGATCTTATGCGTTCAACCAAATATTCAATGGCTCACCCTTTGGACCCTTGACCACTCGAGTCCACATGTACGCCACATGAAATTTCATCTCCCTAATGAAATACTTGTTTTACAGCGATATTTTGAATGACATAATCAATAATATTATATAATATAGACTTAATGCAATAATTTCAAGACTAATAACTCGTAATTAATGTACCTTTCTCTGTGAATGCTCATCGATGCTAATGGATCCACCAGTATATGTTGAAGATGCAGAGTTGCTACCCATGTGGCTCTTGTTTGCATTTCTATTCTTTGACGCTTGGTCAGAGATCTTTTTTATTTCTTCTTACTCCCAATATGGTTTGTATTCTTCCAACAAAACGTCAGACATCCAACAATAAGGTCGTCCTTTATAAGCAGGATCGTTAACCCTTTTGTAGTACAACCTCTTGGCCTGAGAAACATTGTCAGAAAATCGTACTTGTGCAGTTCTCTTGAATGCAAAGTCTATCTCATTATCATCATTACTATCCCATTTATACATTTCCTTAGGAAAGAATAATGTCTAATTAGTATAAATTAAATTAACATTCTAATATAATTAAAGATGAAATATTTAAAATAAGTACTTATTTACCTTAAATCGTTTTTCCATAGACGCTAGGTCGCTTTCAGTGATACGGTCGAATGTCGGTGCCATCGTCCGTAAACACCTCTTGATGATCGCGCTAATCGTGCTTGAAATTCGATTTTTTTTGTGTTTTCCATTCTCCATGTTCATTAACCTCAATGGAGCGTCGCTTCAAGGGGTCATTGTGTGGTTGATCGCCAAGCGTCAAACCCCGAGTACGACAACGGGTAGAACTTCCTGCACTCGAGCTTGCGAGCTAGCAGGTGAGGGGCGCCCTATCGACAAAGGTGGCGGAACCATCTCCTCATCTTCATCTTCATCTTCATTTGCTTCTTCGTCGTATTTATTTTCCTCTTCATCTTCTAGTTCCACATCCTCCAAACCGTGAGATACACGTGCATTGGGAGGAGTGGTGAGAGCACTAGCCAAATGGAGAATATGGTGCATCGCCATCAAGAATCGTCGATCCGTCAACGCAACTTCATTGGAAAGTGTATTAACACCTAGCTCGGCTTCATTGTGGCGCTCATTAGTGGTGGCACTACGACCTCGATATTGAACACTTTGCCTTTGAAGATTTTGAAGGCTAATTCTATTAGTTGCACCAACATTTTTTGAAGGGCGAGAGGCTTGATTGCGATCTCCCATTACGAAACAACACTAATTTATATAAGAGAGATTGAGATATGTATTGTGAATGAGTTGATATATTTTGCATGAAAAATGGAGTACTTATTGAAAAAAAGGTTTTTTTTTATTTTTATTATTTTTTTTTTTTTTTGGAACAAGGGCAATTTGGTTTGGGCGCCATTTTTGTTGCACAGATTAAAGGCGACGGGCTACGCCCGTCGCCATTGCCTATTGGCTATGGCATTTAGCCGTAGCCAATATATATATATATATATATATATATATATTGTTTTTCTTAATTGTACGTGTACTATGGGCGACGGGAACCCGTCGCCTTTGACCAATGCCTTCGGATTTTCCCGTCGCGAATGGTTAAGAGCGAGGGGATATATCCGTAGCCAATAATTTTTTATTTATTTTTAATCCGAAAAATGACCAAGGGCTACGGATTTTTCATAGTCAATGGCAAAACCACCATTGCCTACGCCACCCGTAGCCAATGGTGGTAGCTAATAGTTCTTTTTCTTGTAGTGAAAATCATACGTAGTGAAGACCGCTAGACCGTCGTTGTTGAGTTACAATTGATCCCTAGACTCAGTAACGACCATCACTACTGTGCCACAGCGGTCGCCACTACAGCGCAAATCCTCTATCAACGAATATCGAGCCTCACTCTCCCATTCAGATTCAAATTCTCTCATAACAAATCCCATTAGCGAGCTAGGATCGGTTGCTAAAATCTTTTTTTAGAAATGTAAGTTTAAAATTTATTTATTTTTTGATTTATTTAGTTGATGACAATTAATTAATTTTAGTTGTACAAATTCATTAGTATTATTTTGTATATAGAATCATTCATATTACCTAGATCTTAGATTTTGTAGGATTATAATTAGTTTTAAACATACCTTCAGGAAAGTATATATATATCACTTAATCGAGAAATTAGAAATCACGATATCTACTACGTTTTAGGGATGGAAAAATTGTACTTTGCTCCAAACAAATGTCCTTTCTACTAATATTAGATAGCTACTAAAAGAACAATAGTCGTAAGCGACTGCAAAATCGATGGCAAAAAGAGTAAAATTCGTTTCTCCTAACCTTTGGCGACCAAAATCATGTCTTGAATTGTCATCTCAAATGGGCTCCTCGTTGATGGTTGTTCGCGATGGAAATGTAGTCTCCAACAATGATTAGTAACGGACATGCAATTGCCGATACATTGGTGAGGTGAATTTCTTCACCAATGTGTAACAAGTGGCGGAACAAAATTTCCGTCACCAATTTCTTTCTTACTATGTTATAGGCCACCCATATAACTTGATTAAACGAGTAAATAGGTTGTGTATGTACCTACATTAATCTTAAGATTTATATATATTTGTAAACTTTATGAATTTTACAAGTTATACATGTAATATTATGTATAAATATCTAACACCAAAAAGTTCTATTAAGCTATAAAAAGTAAAGTTTATCTTTAAATAGAATGTTAAACTAAGGACAAATTAATATTTTGGCCCTGTAAGTTTGGCCATTTAATGAATCTGCCCAATAAGTATCGAATTTTTAAAACTAACCCACGAATTGGCTTTTTTCAATTTTTATTCCCACCCAGTGCCACCTAGGAAAAAAATCCGACCTGGCAGCCGAGCTGGACTTTTTGGCACACACTCGCTAAAAAACGCGGTGCCAACTCGGAAAACGGCCCTGAAAAACCACGAGTTTGGACACCAACAGTCACTTAAATTTGAACACTAACACTTAGACTTTTTTCAAACCATAATTCTCGTTTTTGTCGTATAATCGCGTCGTTTGAAGAGTAGGCATTAGTAATCCAATGCACGAGTGTTGCATTCCATACTAAAATTGTGACCTAAACCCTAAAATTGAGCCCCAACAGCCCTCGGTGGTGTAGTGCTTTGATACACCCAAAATCCACCAAAAACTTTGAAACATACCACTAGTAGCTCTGGTGGTGTAGTGCATGCGCGATAATGCCAAAGTTGCGGTCTCCACTTTACTATGAAATGCCCTCGCCAATTTATCGTAAGTTTTAGGCCATTTTCGTTTTGTATTTTTGCATGCCCACAAAGTAGTAGTAGTTTTTGTGAGTTGTGGTGCCAAAAAGTTTCGGTTTTAGTTAATTGTCGTGTGCATAAGTAGTTTTGTGGTCGGTGATAGTCAATGTTGAGGTAGGGTTTTTGGAATTTGGATTTTTTGTTGTTTGTTTGTGGATTTTGTGTCTTATTATGCCAAAATATGGATGGTTTTTGTGTTTACTGTGTCTTATTGTGTCACCATTTTCTTTTATACTTAGTGATACATTCATGCTATCGTAGGAGCAATCCTAGGAGCAATCTTATTACACTAAATGTCCATTATGGAACAGTCCAATCCTTTTGATACTTATGTTGGTGGTGGAGTCGTGAAGTTTGACTACTTAGACATTAAAGAGATAAACATGAAGCTTCTGAACATTAATGCCGATAATATGAATACTCAGGGTGAAATGAAATTCTACATTGTCAAGCAAGGTTGGTTTAAAGTCATAGAGGATAACAAGCTTCTGAAAATAGCCCTCAAAGAAGCACTACCAACTAGGGAGTTTGATATATATTGTGATTATGAGATTGATCCACCATTTCCAAAATGCCTCATGATCCTGATGTTGCTGAGACTGGAACAATTTTAGCAACACCTGGTGGTGATCATACAAAATTAGTGAATGAGGATGCTATCTCAGATGGTTTGCAGGACAAAACTGACAATGAGGATACAAGGGAAATGGAATTGGAAGAAGTTACAATAATGGTAATCCTAGAGTAATATCAAGCACTGAGAATGATGGTGCTTAACCTACTATGTTGGGAGACAAAGCATATCCAATCACTATAGGAGATGATGGTTCTGACAGTGAGGATGATACATATGAGGAAGAAAGTGAGTATTCTAATGATGCGAATTTTGATGAAAATATTGATGAAGATGTAGTAGAATCATAGGATGTGAGTCCTGGTATTGTTGCTGATGAACAAGTAGTGGTTGAGCAAACTGAAGACACCATTATTGTGATGGTTGAAGACATACCCAGTGACAGTGATGATGACACCTACGAGGAAGAGAGTGAGTACTCTGATGACACAGTTTTTGAAGAAAATGTTGATTTTGATGAAGAGTCAAAAGAGCAAGAGGAAGCAATCATAGAAGACCTGAGAGATGAATGGACCGGAAATGATGGTGATGATAGAGTTGAAGTGTCTGGTGATAGAGTTGAAGTTGATGTGCCTGGTTATAGAGTTGATGTTGATGTGCCTTGTGATAGAGTTGAAGTTGATGTGCATGGCGATAGAGTTGAAGTTGATGTGCCTGGTGATAGAGTTGGTTGATGTGCCTGGTGAAGGTAGAAGAACTGAAGTGCAAGATAAAGGGAAGGGGATCCTGGTTCAAGATTATAACAGTGACAGTGAAGATCCTACCTATGAAGAGGAGAGTGAGTATACATATGAATCTGATTTTAATCACAACATTGACGAAGATGTTGAACAAGAAGACAATGTCAGTGCTAGTCTCAATGCATCTATGAATACACCTCACAATACACAACCAATCCCTCCATTGAATACTGATACCAATCTACCACGAACCTCAGAAGTTAGGGAGGATTTGAATGAGGTTGACAATGGGACTGATGTTGAATATGAAGTTGAACCTGATGGGGTTAGTAACATCAAAAGAATGCCTATCAATCCACTGCCGTATGAAGAAAAAGATGATGACAATGATTATCTAGAGGTGTTTGCTAGTAGTGACAGATGGAATCCTACTTTCAAGTTGAAAATGCTCTTCAACACCAAAGATCAACTTAGAAAGGCTGTGCAATCAGACGCCATCAACAAGAGAATAAGTGTCTTAGTTGATAAGAGTGACAAAAAAAGGATATATTTCAAATGTGTTCATGCTTCTTGTCCATGGAGGCTACATGGACTGAAAGTTAGTGGTGAGGCGACCTGGCAGATAAGGCAATATAATCCAACACACTCTTGTGGTAAGAGGTTCCGTGTGACGAATTTGAAGGCAACTTGGCTTGCTGAAAGATTTATTGAAGTCTTCAAAACAGATCCTAACAGAAACCGTGGGCCTTCGGAATGGATTCAATCAGAGCTATGAGAGTAGATATAACCAAGAATTAGACCTATTGTGCCAAAAGAGTGGCAAATACTCAATTGGAATGCACTCCAGCTTACCAGTTTTCAAGACTTTGGGATTATCAAGCAGAATTGAAGAGAACACATCCTAGTACTTTTGTGGCAATTCACACAGAAGATGTCGCTGGTGAGATAAGATTCACAAGCATGTATATATGCTATCAGGCAATGAAGGATGGATACAAGGCTGGTTGTAGACCTTTTACTGCTAGGAGGAAGAAAAGACAAAGCAAAAAAAATGTATTATCTTCACACTGCCATATGAAATTATTATCTGTTTTAGCCACATATATGCTGAATCAATCTACCTATTTGTGTAAGACACATGTTGAAGTACTTGAGAAGGAACCTGCAGATGAAGTACCATATGATGGATGGGTCAATACTTTGCTCCACAAGAAGCCATCAAAGGCACCACCAAAAATTACAGACCAATTAAGTAATTGCTTTGAAATGTTAGACTCTCAGAAAGACAGAATCAATCCATATGAAAGGATCAGCAGGAAATATGTGAATATTTCAAATTTGGCTGTTGTAATTGGTAAAATGAAAGATGAAGATGATGTGCGTAGAGAGAGAAATAAGGTATATGAAACGAGGAAGAAAGGCAGTAACAAGAAAGCGATGAAGTCCAGGAAAGGAAAAGAAAAACATCAGAGACAGTTGAACTTGGATTAGATGTTCTCTAAAAGTTTTACATATTCTGTTGTCTTTTTGGTGGATAAAATGTAACACAATTATTTTGAATTGGAGAATTATATGCTCTGTGAACTGCTGTTGAAATGCTCTGTAACAGTATTTTGAATATGAACATTATATGCTCTGTGAACATTTCTATTATTTTGGCTGTAAAATTGCACTCCAGTTCGATGCAAACGTGGTTGTTCGATTACATAAAGTTGCGATGGTTTGTTTTGTGTCAGTTTCATAAATTCCTTTATAATGTAAAGGCAGTTGCATTTCTGCTTTGTAAACACCAACAATCATGTAGGTTGGGTGTGTTGACTCATATAGTAGTGTCTGTTTACACCAACAGTCACATTTAGGCTATAAAACTGAGACACATTTACACCAATAGACACATTTAGGCTATCCATACATTGTTAAGAATATAGTAAAAATGATAATCAATGCGGATATAAGGTTGAGGTTGTTCTATGTTGATCCAGATTTCAATAGAATGGCAGAAATAATTTTTTTGGATAGATTGATGAATTATGGGAGAAGGCATAGGTTATCAAATATTTATGCACTGAGGAAGGGGCGTGGAATAATCAAAACAGAGTTGCAGTCACTGGTTCAACAACCATTATTGGATGAAACATTGGAGAGGAAAATCAGAGATATGAGGTTGAAATATATACTATTCAAGAAGTTTTGTGATCTCCCAGGGGTTTTCACTGAAGGACCTGATATGTGGGTTATACTTGGCGTGGGCTATTACTGGATTGTTGATGTGGTAAGCAATTCAATTTTTTTCATGTCATTATTATCTCTTACAGACCAATTACATATCACTTGTTCTTAATTCATAAGGCAAAACTGATAAAATCCTATCACTGTCTCGAGAGGCATTGGGAGACCTATTTCAGAATGTATGGCCTGGAAAATGCAAGATATATGCAACCATTGTTTGATGAGCACCAGTGTGCTTTGCTTCCAAGCGAGGAGGGTATATATGAACAAGATTTTACTGAAGAGGAAGTTGATGATGATGATGATTTTCCAGAAGAGGAGGAAGTGGTTGAGATAGTAGATGATGATTTTGGTCCAAGTGACATTGATGATTAAATCTAGTAATTATCTTATAGGTATCTGATATGGGCATTTCCCGCATATTGGGCCTGGCCCAAACCAGGCCCATATTTAACCATATCGGAGATCACTTTCGACGTCATATCGGTGATAATCACCGATATGGTACTGTAGTCCCCGGATCCCGAGGTCTATAAATACGCGACGCTCGGATTCCAAAACAAGTGATTATTATCACTCGGCTGCCACACTTTACATCGAAGGAAATCACCGATCTCAGTCTCGATATCGTACTCGATATCGAGATAACCCTCTGCTCCGCTGATACGTCATATCATCACACTACCGATACCATATTGAGGGTGGTCATCGACATCACATCGAAGCCGATCACCGATGTACGCCTGACCTAATTACCGACATACCCCTGCCGTCCAAGCATCAAGGCGTTAGATCGAGGTGTTCTGGACCAAGCTTAATCGAGACACATAGATTAGGTCTAGTTTGTTAAGATAGATCCGTTGTATCTCTCTTGTACTCCACTGTAACCGACCCATGCTTATATAAACGATCTATTGTCAAACCAGTGGCGCCGTCTGTGGGAAATCCAGTTCCCGGACGAGGACGTTAAGATGCAAGGAAGGAGGACCCATTCCGAATTTAACAGAGTCAGGACTAGAAACACGAGGATTGAGGACACACCACTCCCTCAACAGCCGACTGGCCAAGAATAAACAATGACCCAAGCCGAGATGGAGCTTCCTCTAGCACAAAATGAACCGCGACGTAGGCACGGGCCCGAGAGGCCATCGAGGGCCATGGATACAGGGCCAACCCCTGCGGCACCGAATACGAAAGAACCTGCTACTGAGGGCCCGACCACTGATAACCCGGTGGCAGATGTCCCAATGACCGAGGTGCCAAACGCAGATCTTCCCAGCTCAGAGGAGACGAGGGCTGCAAGACAGAGCGCCGTTCCCCCTGCCGCCATAACCCCATAGGTGCTAGCGTAGATCAACGCTTCTGTAAAAGCAGCACTTGACGCTACACTGGTGAATTTGCTGTCGCACATAGTGGAACGAAGGACAAGGAAAGAGCGGGACAAAGAGGAGATCCTGGAAGGGGGTCGAAGGGACATCACTGGAAGAGAGCGTTTGACAAGGGCCAGAAGTGAAGAGAGGGTAGAAGTAAGTGATGATACATAGAACGACCAGAGAGCCAGGACGTTTGAGGAGGACAAACATAACACGTTAAGGGAGACAACTAAAATGACTACAGCGGTTGGACACCTACGGTCGTCCCCTCCCTTCTGTTATGAAATCAAGAAAGAAGTGTTGTGCAGAGGAGACAACATTCCGACTATAAAACCATATGATGGGAAGAGTGACCCAAGGGATCACATTCACGCCGTGGAGAGTCTCTTGAACTTACAAGACTTTTCCGAAGGCATTAAGGCAAAAATAATGGCAACAACACTACTGGGAGCGGCATTAGACTGGGTTAACTGAATCAAAGCGGGATCTATCTCTAGCTTCGAGCAGATGAAGGAGAGGTTGAAGAACCACTTTTCCAGTCAAAAGTGGATGAACACAAGCATGTACCATCTGGAAGCGTTAAAACAGAGAGAGAGGGAAACTCTCGGGGAATTCATGAGCAGATTCAATGAGGAGCTGCTGAAGGTGGACAACCCTTACGGAGGACAAGTGTTACAGACTTTATTCAGGGCAACGACACACAACAGGTTTGCCAAAGAACTGATCAAGCTCACAGACCCTACCATAAATCGGATAAACGAGTTGGCACATACCGTGATTTATGAAGACGCAATGATGGCAGCTAAGCTTAGACCCCAGGAATCTGGCAGGGAAAGGGGTGGAGAGGCATGGAACAAGAGCAGGGGAGGTAGAGACCGGTCGCCGAAGAGGTATACTCCCCTCAACCAAGACATACGCACTATCTTGGCCGTCGCACAAAGCAAAAATTGGCTAAATGCGCCTCGAAAAATCAAGGAGACGGATCTCACCAAGAAATCTAGACGCTACTGTGAGTACCACCGCAGAAAGTCCATGACACGAAGGATTGCTATGACTTGAAGGATGAGATCGAGAGGTTGATCAAGGACGGGAGGTTAATAGAGTTCGTTGAGGCGGGCGAGCAGTATTCTGAATCGAGAGAGCGATCCCCATCCCCGAGAAGGGAGGGCTTTAAGGCAATTGAGAGTGGACAAGGACGCAATACAATAAATGATGCACCTTCGAGGGGGTGATTAATGTGATAAGCGGCGGGACTACGGGAGCGGATTCCTCTAACCAGAGGAAGAAGATCACCCGCAGACTGAACAAGGACCATTTCTTAGAATTCACAAAGTTAATTGAGGAGCTTCCAGACGGGGTTATTACGTTTTCCTGCAAGGACCTCTTGGATCTGAACCCCGAAGCCATCCAGGCAGTCAAGCTCGACTGCCCCTTGGTTGTTAAGCTCGATATCGCTAACTACGCCGTACACAAGGTACTTATATACAATGGTAGTTCCACCAATGTCATATTTGCACATGCTCTGGAGAAGATGGCACTCGGCCGCCATGTAATTGAACAGGTCCATACACCACTGGTGGGATTCAATGGAGCGGAAACAATTCCCCTAGGACAAGTGAACCTTCCCACATCATTTGGACAAGAACCACACATGCGAACTATCAATGTTCAGTATACGATCGTGGACCAGCCATTCGCATACAATGTCATAATCGGCAGGCCGGCCCTGAACGCGATAAGAGCGGTGGTATCCACATTCCATCAAAAGGTGAAATTCCCAGCAGGAGGAGGGGTCAGAGAAGTGGTCGCTAATCAGAAAGAGGCTTGGTACT
This sequence comes from Linaria vulgaris, assembly GCA_948329865.1. Taxonomy (NCBI): domain Eukaryota; kingdom Viridiplantae; phylum Streptophyta; class Magnoliopsida; order Lamiales; family Plantaginaceae; genus Linaria; species Linaria vulgaris. The sequence continues at coordinate 50,653,029 of OX415249.1, read as the reverse complement.
GCTACATCACTTCTCTTACGTTGCCAAGAATTAGAGAAGCGGAGGAAGAAGCAATCGGGTCGAATCAGGATCGACAAGCTACGAAGTAGTTACCAGGAGAAACAACCAGTACTATCGTTTAAGTTCCATTAGTTTTTAAAATCGTGATTGAACAATTGAAACATTGCCCCATCGTGGGTTAGTTTGTAAACCTAAAATAGAGGGAACTACGCCTAGGGCTGTGCAAAAAGAATCGGATCGATCGAATCGGGTGAAAATCGATCGAATGATCCGATCCGAGGATCGAATCGAATATTTGATCCGACTTTTGATTTTTGCCTTAGGATCGAACCCCCATTTGATTCGATCCTCGATTTTAGAGGCTGAGAATCGGATCGGATCGAATACTCATCTTATTTTTTAAAAATAAATAAATATATAATAGTATATATATAAAATTATATTTTTATCTATAATGCTAAGCCTATTAAGATGCTACTAAGATATTTCTATATATTGTTGGTGATACTAACATTGATCAAAATTGAGGGTACGCCAGTCTGATTCCCCGCTCAACGAGATACGTAGGCGGGTTATGTTTACCTAGCCTTCGACTGCTATCTTTTATTTTGCCCCTTCGTGGGTCGGCATGTAACTAAAACATGTGGAACTATGCCGGTCTGATTCCCCGCTCAACGGGATACGTAGGCAGGTTAGGTTTACCTAGCCTTCGACCGCTATCTTTTATTTTGCCCCTTCGTGGGTCGGCATGCAACTAAAATAGGGGGAACTACGTTGGTCTGATTCCCCACTCAACGGGATACGTAGGTGGGTTAGGTTTACCTAGCCTTCGACCGTTATCCGTTGCTACCTTTTTATTTTTGTTTTATGGAATCTCATATTTCATGTAGGGATATGTCCTAATCGGATATTACGGAAGTGCAGAGAATTGCACGAAGAGTTGGGGAATATACCCATAGATATATGTTTAACACATCGCCATCTTACAGGTACATAACCCGAAGGATTACACATTACTTTGTCCAAAAAGGACGTAGGGAATATTAAACCCTCGCTTTTTTTTTTTAAAAAAAAGAAGGGATTCCGGGGGCATCGCCTCAGATTATTCATTATTATCAATCTTAAAAGGTGTAACAGGTACAAACAGGTACAACAGGCACGTTAAAACACAATGGAACCACCTTTTCTTTCATAAAACTACAATTCCTAGATTGAGGGAATCTTCCGCATACAATACATGCGCATCATTTCGTGCTTTCACATAAGCTTTTACCTCGAAAAACCTTTCTTGTATGTGATGTTTTGCAGGGCCTAACGACCCATACACTCCACGACGACAGAGTCACCAAGGGACATAGACAAAAAAGCAAAAGAAAAGGTTCCTACCCATGAGCGGTAACGGGTTCCCTTGTGATAACGGGCGGGCTCCTACCCATGAGCGGTAACGAGTCATCTACAGAGAAAAGGCTCCTACCCATGAGCGGTAACGGGTTCCCCTGTGATAACAGGCGGCTCCTACCCATGAGCGGTAACGGGTTCTCCTGTGATAACGGGCGGGCTCCTACCCATGAGCGGTAACGGGTCATCTACAAAGAAAAGGCTCCTACCCATGAGCGGTAACGGGTTCCCCTGTGATAACAGGCGGGCTCCTACCCATGAGCAGTAACGGGTCACCTACAAAGAAAAGAATATCCCCTGTGATAACGGGGTCGATCCTAAACATGTGAACGGTAGCGGGTTTCCCTGTGATAACGGGATGTGCCCCTACCCACAAGAAGAATATCCCCTGTGATAACGGGGTCGATCCTAAACATTTGATCGGTAGCGGGTTTCCCTGTGATAACGGGATGGGCCCCTACCCACAAGAAGAATATCCCCTGTGATAACGGGGTTGATCCTAAATATTTGAACGGTAGCGGGTTTCCCTGTGATAATGGGATGGGCCCCTACCCACAAGAAGAATATCCCATGTGATAACGGGGTCGATCCTGAACATTTGAATGGTAGCGGGTTTCCCCGTGATAACGGGATGGGCCCCTACCCACAAGAAGAATATCCCCTGTGATAACGGGGTCGATCCTAAACATTTGAACGGTAGCAGGTTCCCTGTGATAACGGGATTGGCCCCTACCCAAAAGAAGAATATCCCATGTGATAACGGGGTCGGACCCTAAAAAACAGAAACAGAAGCACCTCCTTCCGATGAGGAGGATTAGCCAATATAATCTGGTACAACCTGATAGGCGACACAGCAACGAGGCGTAATGGTAAGACAAGACACACATTGAATACGTATGAACGAATATAAATCAGGACACGCAAAAAGGATTGATTAAATTAACGGGTAAACCATCAAGTTATATACAGAGGCAATGGGGCCAAAAGGAAAAAATTACAATCCCTAAAATCTCAACCGGGATAACTAGGAGCTCATTTAATATGGATTAACGCCAGACTCTTCTCATCGATAATCTCACGGTACTCCACTTCCGGCTCCAGGTCTTCATCGTCACCGTCGGAATCTTCAGGAAATTTTCCGTCTGGCCCCTTTAACGGATTTATGGCTGAAGGATCATAACCGTCCTTAAAACCACCTTCCAGCTGAATTTGACCTATACCGGAGGCTTTGGCCTCCTCCCGCTCGAGCAAGCCCCACTCAGCACATATTATCTTATAAGACCGACTCATAAGGAATTGTTTGGCCGCACTGATCAATTGGCTCTTGCTTAGCGTCATGCACCGCATGTGCCTTTCAGCCTGGGCTAATCGGTCCTTCAGAATTGTGGCCTCGGCCTCAACTGCCTCCCGTCGGGACGCCTCACTACCAGCAATAAGTCTAGCCTCATCGAGCTCTGCGATCAACCTTTTATTATCGTCATACAGGCCTCTCACATTACTCTCGCTAGTTTTCAAAATGTCCAGGGCCTCGTCTCTCTCGTGCTGGAGCTGCACGGCAGCAACGGGATTGTACTCACCCAGCTTTTCGAGCAAACCGTTGGTAACCCGGAGCGATTCCGTTTGATCCGATTGGCCTTTAACAGCCATCTCCAAGAAATCTTTCAAAAAGCTCGCCACCTGCACATTCACAATAAGGATTTGGATGCTCAATTGAATAAACACCCAAAAGAAACATGCATCCAATTGACACAAAGAATACTTACAGATCGAAATAGACCGCTGTGATCCCCGCTTGAACTACCCTCCCCCCTCCTTCTTTTTTGCCCCTGGACGTCCCGGTATCAATGTCATGTTGAGATTGCGAGGCGCCACCCACGCCTGCAGTATTTCCACTCGATGAGGGAACAATTTTCTTCGCATTCTTGCGTACGCCCTCACGGCCCCTCTTCTTGACGAGTGGAGGTGCATCTTCGGCAGCGGCGTCGGCCCCCAGCTGTCTACGTTCCACTATAGCGTCCAGACTACAGTACTCTACCAAATCGGCTGCAAGATACATGAAACATGAGGTCAAGAGATAAATCGAGGTAAGCCATCGATTTGTGAAGATATAACACTTACCGAGAGTAGAAGGACTGTTATAACGTGCGGGAGATATCCCACTTGCTCGCAAAACTATGTCATTTCAAAGCAGGGTACCGTAGTACGGATGGTTAATCAGATTCCTCAGAAATTCGAGGCTATGTGCAGTTGTCCCGACAGCGGCTCGTCTCTCATATTTGGTATCTTCGCACCAAACACTAGGAAGCACGTCAAATTCACCAGCCGTCCTCTCCTGAATATACATATACTCACACTTATTACCAAATCCATAACTGGATTGAGTATATTGCACGAACCTAAGACCCCCTAGGCCCGCACAAAAAAGAACCCTTTGTCACCGCCCTTCCTGTTGACCATAACGCTAAAGAGTTGCCAGAACTCATTAATTCCGCAAGGGGCACCCAAGGCTCTCATAACACAAATCAAAGCCACAATGTACCCCAAAGAATTAGGGGATAGCTACCCCAAGTACACCCCGATGCTCGCTATGATAGCACTAACCGCAGGATCAATTAGGAAGCGCAACCCGTTCTTAAAATGCTTGGCATTAATAGTAATGCAGCCTTTCGGTGGAGTATGCATTCGTTGATCCGCACTAGGGAATATAACCTTGTACCCCTCGGGGATGTCATACTCGTCGGAGTAATGACCAGCCTGATGAGGAACATGAGACACCATATCCTCGTACTTTTCTGAGGTTTTAAATTTCGGGGGGTTGATCCCCAAGCCCCACTGATCTACATTTGGGCCGTTAGCTTCTGACGGAGCAGGAGATACAACATCAAATGGGTCGCAAGTCAATTGGTCAGACCCAAACATCTCATTTTCAGTAAATTCCACATCGGTCCCTTCAAAATCCATCTCGGGCAAACCTGAGCCAACATTGTTCCCGGCGAAGAACATACTGAGGAGCTTAGTGAGAAAAATCAAGTTGAACGTTAAAGCCTGAAATGAATAAACATGGGAAGGTTAATTATTTAACTTAAAATATCTAGACACATATATATATATATATATACATCGGAAAATAGATCAAAAATAATATCGAGGGAGATATCGAAAGCAAAATTCGACATACTTTTCGGAGGAACAACGAATTTTCGCTAAAAGCCAAAGTGAGTTTCACTTCCCTAGAAGCCCTATTTATAGACATCGGAGATGATAGATCGAAAAAAAGTTTCGATCTCACATCGGTACTGATATTCAACATAGATAAAAGGACAGGGGCAAGGACAGACGCAATGGGTGGTTCAACAAAGTTTATCAAAGAGTGCAATCCCGATAGTTCTGAGGAATTCAGAATCTCGTACGGTGAACGAAGAATTCAAACGAGGACTTCAAACTATGTGTCCACTGCATTAGGGGGTCCATCGAAGTGCATCACAAAGTGCATTCCCCGCAAATTTGATCTCCGTCATTTGAACTAGCCGGATGAAGGGTATAGGTAACCCAAAAATTCAAAATTAAATTTGCAAATTCTTATCTCTAAGATAAGAATCCCCAAATTGGGGGACTACATGATATGGGCATTTCCCGCATATTGAGCCTGGCCCAAACCAGGCCCATATTTAACCATATCGGAGATCACTTTCGACGTCATATCGGTGATAATCACCGATATGGTACTGTGGTCCCCGGATCCCGAGGTCTATAAATACGCGATGCCCGGATCCCAAAACGAGTGATTATTATCGCTCGGCTACAACGCTTCACATCGAAGGAAATTACCGATCTCACTCTCGATATCGTACTCGATATCGAGATAACCCTCGTGCTCCGCTGATATGTCATATCATCACACTACTGATACCATATCGAGGGTGGTCATCGACATCACATCGAAGCCGATCACCGATGTACGCCTGACCTGATTACCGACATACCCTTGATGTCCAAGCATCAAGGCGTTAGTTCGAGGTGTTCCGGACCAAGCCCAATCGAGACACATAGATTAGGTCTAGTTTGTTAAGATAGATTCGTTGTATCTCTCTTGTACTCCACTGTAACCGACCCATGCTTATATAAACGATATATTGTCAAACTAGTATCATAACAAATTTAGTGAATTTTAGTGTAATCAGGGCATATTGTTTATGTTTTTTAATACTTACTGGGCATATTGTTTATCATTTTAATACATAATGGGTATATTTTTTAAATCGCTCCAAACTTAAAGGGCAGATTAATAACACTTTGGGTAATTTTTACGAAAGTTGATAAACTTAATGGGCATTTTATTTCAATAAATCACTAATAGCAGATAATGTCAGACATACACAACTATCTTTAATCCAATCTAACTAGTCAATTGCTATAGTATAAAACAGAACTTAATAGAAGGTTAACAACATGACAAACATTCATTATTATTACATGAACAACATCATCAACAAACTCAAAAAATAACCTAACACAACCATAATCCAAAACAACGTTACACAACCTTAATCCAAAACTCCACACCCTTACTCAAACTTGCATAATCTTTATAATCAAATTAGCACACATACTACTAAGCCCACATACTACTAAGCCAAAACCAATGGCTTCAATACAACCTTACAACAACCAAAACCAATATGATAATGATCATATAACAGAATCTAATCCTTACTTCCAATTTTTTGTTCTCAATCTACAAAACCTTGATTTTCTCTTCTTGCTCATTCGTGGTTTTCTCGTACGCCGACTGCATGGTATCATTTTTGGATTATTTCTTCGACTCAACTTCTTCTTCAAGTCCCTTAACTCTACCCTGCACCCTCTCGATTCTTCTGCGCAAAATTGGTATCACAGCCCTAGCATATGAGCATATAGGCGGATCTTCCCAACTGCATAGCCAACACCCAACGGGCCATTGCAGACACCCATGGAACCTTCGTCCAGGGTTCCCATCGGTCATGGGCACGCGCACGACGGCGGGCCTCCCACAATTGCATACCAGATGTGAGCTCATGGTCGATTCGGACATTTTCGATTTGGGAAATTAGGTTTTGGGTTTGAAATCGATTTGGGACGCGCCTTGTTTTTTTCGTTTAAATGGCTGAAGTGTTGTTATATTATACCAACACCCAAAATCTTGGTTTTTCAGGGCCATTTTCCGAGTTGGCGCCGCTTTTTTTAGCGGGCGTGTGCCAAAAAAGCCAGCTCGGCTGCCACGTCACATTTGTTTCCTAGGTGGCACTAGGTGGGCATAAAAATTGAAAAAAGGCCAATTCGTGGGTTAGTTTTAAAAATTCGGTACTTATTGGACAGATTTGTTAAATGGTCAAACTTACAGGGCAGAAATATTAATTTGTCCTTAAACTAATATGTAATGTTCCGAAGAAATATTATATAACTAGTTTTAGTCGGATACTATTGAGGGACTAATTACTTTACGAGAAAATTACGAGAAGCACATTGATAGATACTCTTTTATTCTACTGTGACGCCCCAACTTTTCAAATCAGATAACAAGACTCAACTAAGTAATCCATAAAATGGTACAATAATTCCCAAGGTCGAAACACGGAAAAATACCATGACAAAGTCCAACGACATAAAAGAAATACCTAAGAACGTAAAAAGAAACGAGTTCTTAACATGGAAGTCTCGAAATACGAAAATATCTCTAACAAAAAATGGTAAAACACTGCAAGTAAGCTATAAGCTTCCTTGATCTCCTCTCTCGACTGATCCCAAGATTGCCTAAATAAAACTAGAACGAAGGGCATACAAGTGAGATAAAAGTCTCAGTGGTGTCACGAGTGTGTGCAATGTGTACAGGAGAATAAGACTATTGAAATGCAACATATTAGCAATAACACATTAAGCAGTCAAGCACATACTCACAATCATAGACATATTAGAGAGCATTAACCATTTCTAATTCGTCAAAATCATCCTCACCCAATAACCCCACGGTCGTTACCTTGTCATTTCGTTGAATGAACGACCTTGAAAACGTTCATACATGCTTAAGATGCAACTATGCTTACGATGAGCCATACAACTTTTTAAATGAGCTGGATGATCAAGACTTTTTAAACTGACTCGATCTATCCTTGTAAATGCGAGATCGCCACATTAATATTGTTCTAATCAGTTTATCTGTGTGTCTGGTGCTGTCCCTTGAAGCATTTTTTATCTATTAAGGGAGCACATGCATTACATTCATTGTGTGTGTGAACTAGTTTGACACAAAACTAAGTGTAATATGCACTAATTTTTTTTTTCGATCAATAATATGCACTAAGTTACGACTGTTGTATGCATGATTTATGTTCATTTACAACTCAACTTTTAATTACCTACGTAAAACTAAGTAAACAGACTACAAGGATGAGTACATCAATATAGTTCCCCCATTATGAACTCCCCCATCTTCGCACAACGGAAATATTACATTGAATCCCGCGTGAAAACCACAGATGAAAGTGCTTGAAAATTATCAAAAGATGGCTTCCTTTAGTCGACCGTAATAACAATCACTACAAGATTCGGGGGCATCTGCAACCGCCCCCCAACCGCCCGGGCGATCGCCATTAACTGAAACCACTGGCGGTCGCCACGGAGAAGTGGCGACCGTAGGGGCAGTCGTGAGGCTTTTATAAGACCTCGCAACCACTAGGCTGTCGCTTGGTAACATGGCGACCGCCCTTGCGGTTGCAGATATTCAGTTCTCGCAACCGCTGGCCGGTTGCGAGGTCACATGGCAACCGCCTGGCGGTTGCTGATATAAGATATCTGTAACCGCCTCGCGGTTGCAGATAACATTTATACTTGATTTTTAACTATTACGGATTATACGTTGTGGTACGTTGTTTGATCAATTGATAATTACCCTAATGATAGTTACAACAAGCCAAATTATAAGGATTTATTGGAAAATCAAGCTTAGGGACAACATTAAGAACTAAGTGTGATGATTAGTTGTTGAAGATAATATATTGGTGTAACGTTGATAACTCGCCTAATCACATAATCTACTATTTTACTAACTCAATTACTAGTTTTGTAGTTATTTACTACTACTATTCACATGTAATAATGATATTTGAGTTCAATAAACACAAACACATCAAAATACTTCCCAAAAATCACTAATTTCGAATATGGATGTTTTTGCAACCGCCAGGCGGTTGCAGATATTTAGTTCTTGCAACCGCTGGGCGGTTGCGAGGTCACATGGCAACCGCCTGGCGGTTGCTGATACTGGATAATCAATAGTAGGACATCGCAACCGCTAGGCGGTCGCCAATGATAGTTGCAACCGCTTGGGGGTTGCAAATTTTACTGAAATTGGACGGGATTGGGGGGGGGGGGGGGGGGAATTCAAATTTTCACGAAAATTCAAAATTTTCAATATATTGCAACCGCCGAGCGGTTGCAAATTCTGCTGAAATTGGGGGGAAATTCAAATTTTCACGAAAATTCAAAATTTTCACACAAATCTTATATATAACCACCATTCTTCCCCTAATTTTTCATTCACAACTCTTACACTCTCAAAAAAAACCCAAGACTTCATTTTATCTTCAAAATCAAAACACAAACACTCTTCTATTCCAATCCCAAAAAAAAAAAAACTCAAAAACTTCTTTTTACCTACAAAACAAATAATCAAACACTTTTTTTTCTTTTATATCTTCAACAAAACACTCAACCACATTCCTTTATTTTATATCTCCAACAAATACCAAACACTTTCTTTTATCTTTATAACAAAATACCAAACACTCTTCTTTTTCAATCCACAAAAACTCAAAAACTTCTTTATATCTTCAACAAAACACCCAACCACTTTCTTTTCTTTTATATCTCAAACAAAAATCCAAACACTTTCTTTTATCTTCATGACAAAATAACAAACATCATTTTTTTTCAATCCACAAAAACTCAAATACCTTTCTTTTATCCCCAAAACAAAACACCAAACACTTTTTTGTATTCTTATATTTTTGTTGGTGTTTTTTTTTTCAGTTTTACTATTTTATTTCGACAAAAAAATAATAATATTTCGGAAAATTCCCGAAATATTATTGTATTTTTTTATTTTGAAGAATATTATTTGCAACCGTCACGCGGTTGCGAGCTAAGTCTCGCAACCGCACGACGGTTGCGAGGCTCGCACGAAGATTGCAACAGCCAAGCGGTTGCCCTGGACATCGCCACCGTCAAATGGTGGCAAAGTATTTGGCAACCGCTAATTTTGCAACCGGCTAGCGGTCGCTCATAAGATGGCGACCGCCTAGCGGTTGCCCCTAAGATGATGACCGCCTAGGTGTATGGGCGACCGCTCGGCGGTCGCAAGACACCCACGGTGAGGGTTATTCGTGACCGCCTAGGGGGTCGCAGATGCCCCTCGGGCGACCGCTTATGGGGCATCTGCAACCGCCCGCGTGGTTGCAGATGCCCCTGTGATCTTGTAGTGAATTTCTAAAGAAAAACTCCAGTAGACTGATGAGGGAAACTTGTCATTTGAGTCTTATCTCATTATTCTACAACTTGGATTTGGAGAAGACTGCAACAGGGAAGCTTCAACATCGTGGAACATGAAATTGTAGGACCGTGGATTGACACAACACTTTTTAAGAGTTAAGCTGGAATTGCCTTAACTCTATTTTGATCTTCTTGATAATAATAATGTGCAGCGGAAGTAAGAACACAAGAAGATATAATTTTAAGAAGTTTTCAATATTATTAAAAACTTCCGAGCCTTAGGCGAAATAACCATAAATTTTTTATCAAAAACCTTCCTCACAACAATTCACTCACGCTCTTTGTTGATCGGACTCAACGAAGTAGACAAGTAAGAACTACTTAACTTCTATGAACTAGACTTAAGCAGTTGATACAAAAACTTCGCAAAACAAAATGAAGACAATACAAAGTATGATTAATCTCTTGGATTATTGGCACGATTGTCTTGTCTTCATCTCGATGAACTTCACATCTTTATAGATTTCTTGAGTCTTGAACGCCAAGATGTGTTGTTCACAGTTTTGGTAACTCTTGTTGTTTCCTTGTTGAAAATTGCCTTCTTTGTGAACTTCATATCTTCCCAGAATATGTGTTTCCTTCATTACTGATGTAGCAAGGTAACACATCTTCTTCAATTCAGAGAATCCTGGAAAGAATCGCGTTGCAAAGAACAGCTCACTTGTTTCCTTCTTTTGAAAGCGTGTGAGTTGACTATGCAACTTAGCTTGAATTATGGAAACTTCAAGTAAGGAATCTTCCAAAGCTCTTCCTTATGTTTAAGATACTTTCCTGGACATAAACATAAACAACCAAAACCATGGAACTTGATTAATAAGTGAATAAAGGCAAAACTTAATTTTGGCAACTAAAGAATAGTTTTCGCACAAGCTCCCGACTTTCAGTGTTATCTCAACATCGTCTAACATTTCACTGTCTAACATTGATTCTAGAAAACCTGCACTTTCAATCTCCCCCTTTTTGTCTTTCTTCACAAAACCAATACCTATTCCACTGAAGTCTTATATCGAGAAAGTTATAATCAACAAGAAACAAATTAAACTACCAAACTGCTCCCCCTTAATACAAGATATCATAATCAAAGTTAAATTAACCAAGATAAGAATTAAGGTCATCACTACATTCACATATGTACACATGTACAGACCTCAACATTCATCAATGTTGTCTCAACATTGAAACCAGTATATTTCTAGCAAAAAGGTTATCCAGACAGATAGTTCAACATGCTCCTTCATAAGAAATAGCAATTAAGGTTAGTTAGAGCAGTTCAACAGCAGTACTTAGATTTACAGGCCATAGCTAAAATATCAAGGACATATCCCTTGATCAAATAAAACCAAAATGTACCAGCAGTTCAAAGAAATTAGCAGTTCATAGAAACAGACCATAAACTAGAAGACTAAAATTAAAATTGGAACTACTCTCCCCCTTTTTGTGAAGAAGGGAGTTCCTCCAAATTTTTCACAATGTCCTCCAGTTCTTTGAGGTGTTCCTTCCTCTCCTCGATCTCCCTCTGAGTGTCAGCAATCTGCCCCCTATACCAGTTCAGCATATGATCCACAAAAGCAGAAGTAATGACCATGCAATCTTCCTCCTTGGACCTAGGCGCTGAAGTTCCAGCAAACTTCTGAGCCTTCTTCTTTTCAGCCCTTGGTCTCACCACTCCTTTTGGGTTCCATGGAAGGTCTATCACTCTTGATCCAGACAAGTTGCTTGGGAGAATTGTTAATTCAGAATCATTCTTCCTCCAGGCCACAGTGACACTTGTCTTCAATCCTTGACTGCCAAGGATTTTGCAGATGAGTGAGGGATAGGGTAGCATCCCATTCTTCCTTCCAGCAACTTCAGACATAGACTTCACAATCCTCTCCCCCATGTTTACAGCTAGCCCATTCTTGATTTTGTACACCAAGATTGCTGATTCCTTGGTAAGTATAGTCACATTCTTGCTTGGTAGCCAGTTGAAACAAGCTATCTTGTGTAAGACAGCACTCAAGGAGGTGAGTTTTGTGGTTGGCAGGGCATCTCTCCAGATTTTGACCAACCCTCCAGTCAAGTCTTCCATTACATCATCATAGTAGGGGTCCTCAGATTCATCAGTAGTAGGGAATCCACAGATCTTGTTGATGGTGTAGGGGTCAATGTTGAAGACTCTCGCCCTTACCCAAGCCTTTCCAAATTTTGGAGATATGTAGTCCCTGATCCATTTGGAGAGATTAAGGTAGAACTCCATGACAATCTCAGGAGCATAGTCACTCAACTCCATCACTGACTGTTGCAGCCCTCTTGCCTCAAGCAAGTCCATCACCTTGTTCTCTTTGAAACTGGCCATCTCTATAGCTCTTTCAGTGTGAATCTCCCTTCTCTTGAAGGAATCCCACTTCTTCTCCAGCTCTTGAGAGAGATAGTAGGGAGAATAGCAGTTCGCCTCCTCCTCAGGGTAGACCACATATAGCCCATTTGTGTACTCCTCTGTTCCTGATGTTGCCCCAACATTAGTAGCAACATCCTGCTCCTCCTCAATCTCCTCTTCCTTCTCCTCTTCTTCGTCCTCATCCTCAACATCTACCACCTCAGTTTCCACTTCCATTACTTGCTTTCCTTTCCTCTTTCTCTCAGCAGCAGCAGCAGCCTTCTTCTCTTCCTCAGCAGCCCTCTTCCTAGCTGATCTTTCAGCCTGTCTTTTCCTGGCCTCAGCCCTAGCCTTAGCAGACTCAGACATATTTTTCAATTTCTCCCCATTGCCCTTTCTCTTTTTCTTTTGAGCCCTAATCCACTTCCTCACCATCTTGTCAACATACACATCCACGGATATCTCCACAGATTTTTCAACAGAGCCACTACCCTCCCCCTCAACAGGTATATCAGCATCAAATTCAGGGATGGGTTCAGCAGTGTTTACCTCAGTTTTAGGCTCATTGGTGACGGGAGTGGTTGTTTCCACTGTTGGCTCAACATTGGAGGTCGATTCTCCCTGTTTGGTCTTCTTTCCTCGTCGCACATAGGGAATCGCCTTCCTCTTAGCAGTAACAGGAACCTCAACTGTTTTTGCAGCAGCACCTCAAGTATGTGAGCGAGTGCGTGTGGCAGTGGGTTTACTTCCTAGAGCAACATCTGCAAGAGTTTGCATGGGAGACTTGCTTTCCATTGTTAGTAGAGATGTTTTGAAAGAAATTTGCAGAGAAAAATTAGAGAATTTGAGAGTTGAGGGAGTAAATTTGCAGTTTAAGCACAAATGATAACCTTGCAAGCACAAATAAGGAAACAAGGGTTTTGATTTTTGAATTAGTCGTGAATTAAGGAAAGAGAATGAATGTTAGTGGGCAGTTACCAAATTTGAACCATGTAAAACTTTTTCACTATGATTTCCCGCGCACAAGCTTTGATGTTTAATTAACAGTTAACCAGAGCGATTTTCAGAAAAAAAAAAAAAACTGAAAACTTATAAGTTCCTGTTTTCAATGTTGACCTGTGACTGTGCATAATGTTGGGATAACATTTGATAACATTCAAAACCGAAGGTGGAGGTACATGCTTCACCAAGGCAAATTCATGTGAGAGCTTGAGATACATCCAAAAATACATCTGAAACTTAACCAATATAGCAAGTGAGTACCTCAGACATATTGTTTAGATCAAAATCATGAGTAAGCAACATAGATAACAAGAAACACACAGAGATAAGCAGTTATGAATTCAAGGAACAATTCACTTCCACAGCATAGAAAGTCACAGAACAGTGTGTCACATGTAGTATGTCACCCAAATTGTATGCCTCAACACATGAATTATACTCCCCCTAAGCCTAAACCGACACAACTCACAAACAAGAAAGAAAACAATGAAGTTCTATATGAATGCAACAATGTAATGTCAAATAGGCAGATGGTAAACACTAATGAAAAAACTTCTCAAACCAGCACAATCACATCTCTTTATAATCTTTATTATTTGCATAACTCATCTGAACCAAAAACTAAAGGTTGCTAAACACAAAGAAAATGTCACAACTTAATGAGGGTAGCCTGAACTCCACACACCCTAGTAACAACATTAACAGCAGCAAGTTAGGCAAGTACAAAGGCCTTGATTGTTGGCAATTCATTTATCATGCACCCCAACACCCCAATTCCTTATGCATACTTGTTTACCAACCTGCATTCAAGAGAATCACCAAGTGACCAGTGCTTGTAAATGTAAGAAATCGAAACCTCAAACACCCTAGTAGAAAAGATCACCCTCATGTGTTCCTTGGCCACACAAACAGGAATATGTAAATAAGCACAACTGAGTAACGCTGAAGCTGTCAACATCATGCACCCCAGCTTCTCCACATGTTCTTTACACCTTCCATATGAATAAGACACAACTGAATAGACATCAAAGTAGTGAACTTTGTGTACCCCAGCTTCTCCATATGTTAGGCAATCACAACCTCAGACAAACAGAAGAGTTTTATTAACTTTTTCAAAACAAAGATGTGAAACTGATAACTAGAAAGATTTGTTCATCAAAGAGTTCAACCACACAAACCAAATATGACAAACAAGGATTAAATGAGACTCAAAAAGAAATGCAACTCAACAAAGGAATAACAACAGAATACCTACTACACCACAACCAATATACCAGTGCTAGTCAGTGGTGTTATGACAACACTGGTTTTCATAACATTTTCACATATCACACATGCCAAGAGATTTCCTCAAGCTGAAGAATCTCTCACTATCTAAAGGTTTTGTAAACATATCAGCTAGCTGATTTGTTGTCTCAATATGTTCAATGTTGATTACTTTGTCCTCTACCATATCTCTTAGGAAATGATGCCTTATGTCTATATTCTTAGTTCTAGAATGTTGGACATGATTCCTAGAGATACTTATGGCAGTTAGATTGTCACAGAACATGAGAAGTGTATCACTATCTAGCCCATAATCTGAAAGCATGTGTTTGAGCCACACAAGTTGGGTAACACAGCTGCCAGCTGCTACATATTCTGATTTAGCAGTTGATAATGAAACACAGTTCTGCTTCTTGCTATACCAGGAGACCAAATTATTCCCCAAATAAAAACAGCCCCCACTTGTGGATTTCCTGTCATCCACATCACCTGCCCAGTCAGAGTCACTGAAACCAACCAAGTTAGTGTTAGTGTCATAAGAGTACCAAATGCCTAAAGGTGAACTTCCAGAGATATATCTAAGAATCCTCTTCACAACAATCAAGTGAGATTTCTTTGGATCAGCTTGGTAGCTAGCACAAACACATACTGAAAACATGATGTCAGGTCTAGAGGCAGAGAGATATAGCAAACTACCAATCATGGATCTGTACAATGTTGGGTCAACATTGCTGCCAGTGCCATCTTTTGTTATTTTCACTGAAGAGGACATAGGAGTTTTGCAAGGCTTTGACTCTTGTAGCTGAAATCTCTTCACCAAATTCCTTGCATACTTCTCCTGGTTCAGGACGATACCATTCTTCAACTGCTTGACTTGTAGTCCCAGAAAGTAGTTAAGCTCACCAATCATGCTCATCTCAAATGTTCATGTCATAGACTCAATAAATTTGTCTTAAGTAGACTTGTTAGTAGAGCGAAATACTATATCATCCACATATATTTGAGCAATGCATATATTAGAGCTTTTTCTAAGGACAAACAATGTTCTATCTCCATCTCCTCTATTGAAACCTAGGCCTAACAGAAAATCAGTTAGCCTCTCATACCAAGCTCTAGGGGCCTGTTTTAAGCCATACAAAGCCTTTTCAAGTTTGTACACATGGTCAGGATGTTTAGGGTCAGCAAAGCCTTTAGGTTGTTCTACATAAACCTCTTTGTCAATTAAACCATTCAGAAAGGCACCTTTAACATCCATTTGGTATAGTTTAATCCTAAGATAGCAAGCAATAGCAAGGAGTAATCTAATTGATTATATCCTAGCTACTAGAGCAAAAGTCTCATCAAAATCTATACCTTCTACCTGAGTATAACCTTGCGCAACCAACCTAGATTTGTTCCTCATAATTACACCATTCTCATCAGTTTTATTTTTGAAAATCCATTTTGTACCTATTACATTCACATGTGATGGCCTAGGTACTAGATTCCGAACTCTGTTTTTGGCGAATTGTAAGAGTTCCTCTTGTATGGCATTAATCCAGTAACTATCCTTAAGAGCTTCAATTACATTCTTAGGTTCAATGGATGACATAAAACAAGATGTATTTTCAACAGTACATGAAGAAGACATGCAAACACACAACTTAGCCATATCCTTGTAATTTACCCTTTCTTTGTTGCATGTTCTAACTCTTTCAGTAATTTGACCAATTACTTGAGAGGCTAGATGATCTCTTTGTATTCTAAGAGGGGGATCTCTTCTGGATACAGGAACCACTTCATCTTCAGAATCTGACAGCACAGATATTGGCCTAACATTAGGAATTTCTGGTGTTAAGTCAACATTTGTTCCAGTTTCCAGTTCAGCATCTCCAGCGTCTATGTTCAATTTTGAGTCCAATGTTGCAGTAACATCTGAACTAGTGACTTCTTCAGTACCTGCAGAAACAGTTAAATCATCAAATATGACATTCACTGATTCTTGAACAGTATGCAATCTTGGATTGTAGACCCTCAAAGTAGCACTATTAGGAGAATATCCAACAAATATACATTTTTCACTTTTGGGATCAAATTTGCACAAATAGTCTCTATCTTTTAGCAAATAGCAGTTAATACCAAATTCATGAAAGTGTGCTACTGTTGGTTTTGAACCCTTCAAGATTTCATAAGGTGTCATAGTAGTACCAGGTCTAAGATAAACTCTACTACTAATATGAGATGCAGTATTCAAAGCTTCAGCCCAGAGTTTCTTAGATAGGTTTTTAGAATTCAACATAACTCTAGCCATCTCTTGAAGTGCTCTATTCTTCCTCTCAGCAATCCCATTTTGCTGAGGTGTCTTAGGTGCTGAAAACTCATGGAAAATGCCTTTAGATTCACAGAAATTAGCAAAGCTTACATTTTCAAACTCTTTTCCATGGTCAAACCTAATTCTGCCTACAGAAGTGCCATAAAGATTCTTAATACTAGCATGCAGAATTTTGAAAGTGTTGAATGCCTCTGATTTTTCTTTCAAAAATTTAATCCATGTATATCTTGAAAAATCATCAACAATAACAAAAGCATACTTCTTACCATTCAGGCTACTAACCTCAATAGGACCCATGAGATCCATATGTAGCAATTCAAAGCACTTATTAGTTATAGGGTTAGTACTTTGTACCTGTAGTGGTGGATGAACAGCTTTTGTTTGTTTACCTTTCAGGCAGTCTTCACAAATAATTTTACCTGGGCTAGTCAACTTAGGCAGTCCTCTTACAGCCTCTAACTTCTGTAGTTTTTCCAGATTTCTATAGTGTACATGTCCTAACTTCTTGTGCCACATAACAGATTCATCTACCTTGGAATGGTAGCATTCTCCTTCATCTTGAGCAAGATAGCAGTTATCCTTTGATCTTGTACCTGTCATGACACGGACATTGTCACTATTAAACACATAACATGAACTTTTATCAAAAGTAACTAGCAAGTTATCATCACAAAGTTGACTTATGCTAATTAAATTTGCTTTCAATCCTTCAACCAACAACACATCCTTGAGTGGTGGAAATCCTTCAACATCCAATACTCATTTTTCCAATGATTTTCCCTTTAGTGCCTCCTCCATAGGTAACTGTTCCAACAGTCAAAGGAATTACATTTTTCAGGTTGTCAATGTTTTCAGTCATGTGCCTTGAACATCCACTGTCAAAGTACCACTTACCTGCAAGGTTAGAGTAAACAGCAGAGAAGACAACATTGCAAACAATTTTAACCTTAGGAGTTTTTAACTTTTCAATCCAAGTTCTACTTTTATGTCCTTCAGATTTGTTGCCTAATGTTGGGATAACATTCAGATCAGAGGTTTTCCTAACATTAGTACACCTATTAATTACTGTTTTCTTCTCCATCACAATTTTATATTTTTTACAATAAGGCTTAATGTGACCAGGTTGAAAACAATATTGAAAGATAAAAGTAGGCCTTTTCACAGTGTTGGAAGAAATTTCACAACTCAAGTTATTGCTTTCCTTGATAAAACCATCTTTCAAATAGGCAGAATTAACATCTTCAGAGGAAGGTTTCTCAACATAGCCCAAACCATTTTTACCTTGATTTCCCATACTTAGCACTTCATCGAGCAGAGATGTAGAAGAGTTCCATTTGTTAATGGTA
The DNA here is from genome assembly GCA_948329865.1 of Linaria vulgaris. Classification (NCBI taxonomy): domain Eukaryota; kingdom Viridiplantae; phylum Streptophyta; class Magnoliopsida; order Lamiales; family Plantaginaceae; genus Linaria; species Linaria vulgaris. The sequence continues at coordinate 50,634,767 of OX415249.1, read as the reverse complement.
TGTTCAGCTTTATCTAATTTTACCTTTACCTCTTTCAGCTCAGCTTTAGTTTAGTCAAGGTCTTTCTCATACAGTTTCAGCATCTCCTTCATGCATCCAATCTCTTCCTTCAAGCTTTTGTTGCTCTTGATGAGTTTGTGATTCTCAAGCAACATTTTGTGGTAGATAGACTTCAGGTCTTAAATGATTTCCTCCTGGGACATTTCACCTTCAAAGAAGTATTCTTCATCTAGATCCACTGTGCCATGAAAACAATCAAAGTTAGATTCATCAAAGTAGGACGCAAGATAAGGTTCAGAATCAGTATCATATTCATCCCAATCTGCAAAGAATGTCTCCTGTTCTGATGTTGGATCCTGAATGTTGGGGTAACATTGAGATTCAAAGTAGTTCAGGGAGTCTTCTGGTGTCCAGTCAATTTGAGTGAGTAGCTCAGCAGTTTGAACCTCTTCTGATTGTTCTTCAGCTTCTCTAGAACTAAAGTCATCTTCATTGAAATCATCTACACAAACCCAATGAGAATTTCCTGTTTTTCTAAAAGTGTTAGCACATTCATTAGCCATATGACCATATCCTTTACATTCAAAACATTGAACATCTTTTAACTTATCAGCTTCTACAAGAGTAGGTTTTGATGCCATGTACTTCACAAACTTAGGAGGTAATTTCTTATAACCTGTGGAACTATTACTAAGATTCTTTTCTTTACCTTTTCCTTTAAAGTTCACTTTATTGAATTTCTTAGTAATTTTCCCATAGTTTGAAGAGATTAGTTCACACTCATCATCACTTTCATTGTCAAGACTAGATCCTCTTAAAGCAACAACCCTATGTTTGCTAGGTTGTGAGGCAAGCTCCATCTCAAATTCTCTAAGAGTATTCATCAAGACATGAAACTGTAGATTAGCAAGGTTTCTAGATTCACTCATTGCAATTTTCTTGAGAGAAAATTTAGATGACAGTGTTCTCATAACTTTATACACCATTTCTTGATTAGTCATAGCAAAACGTAGATTTTCACATTGGTTAGCAATATCAAGAATTTTCTCAAAATAACTGTCAACACTTTCATCTTCTCCCATCTCAAGTTTTTCAAATTGCAAAAGCAGTTGTCTATATTTAGAATCTTTAACAGCAGAATCTCCTTCACAATGTAATTCAAGTATATCCCAAGCATGTTTGGCTTTCGTACAATTCTGGATTAACTTGAACATGTGATGATTAACCCAACTAAAGATAGCAATAAGAGCTTTCTCATTAGAGTTATAGAGACTTACCTCTGCTGCTGTCCAATCTGCTTCTGGTTTTGGTACTAGATCACCTTCACCATCTCTTGGTAATGTTGGAAGAGAGTATCCATTGATCACGGATTGCCAGGCTCGAATATCAATATCTTTGATGTGAGACCTCATCCTGATCTTCCAATATGCATAATTGGAGCCATCCAAAACTGGAATCCTGTTGGTGTTAGGATTGACACTGTCCATGGTGTTGTATCACCTCCAAACCACCAGTGTAGTCGGTGCTTGGCTCTGACGCCAATTGAAATTGTAGGACCGTGGATTGACACAACACTTTTTGAGAGTTAAGCTGGAATTGCCTTAACTCTATTTTGATCTTCTTGATAATAATAATGTGCAGCGGAAGTAAGAACACAAGAAGATATAATTTTTAGAAGTTTTCAATATTATTAAAAATTTCCGAGCCTTAGGCGAAATAACCATAAAGGTTTTATCAACAACGTTCCTCACAACAATTCACTCACGCTCTTTGTTGATCGGACTCAACGAATCAGACAAGTAAGAACTACTTAACTTCTATGAACTAGACTTAAGCAGTTGATACAAAAACTTCACAAAACAAAATGAAGACAATACAAAGTATGATTAATCTCTTGGATTATTGGCACAATTGCCTTGTCTTCATCTTGATGAACTTCACATCTTTATAGATTTCTTGAGTCTTGAACGCCAAGATGTGTTGTTCACAGTTTTGGTAACTCTTGTTGTTTCCTTGTTGAAAATTGCCTTCTTTGTGAACTTCATATCTTCCCAGAATATGTGTTACCTTCATTACTGATTTAGCAAGGTAACACATCTTCTTCAATTCGGAGAATCCTGGAAAGAATCGCGTTGCAAAGAACAACTCACTTGTTTCCTTCTTTTGAAAGTGTGAGTTGACTATTCAACTTAGCTTGAATTATGGAAACTTCAAGTAAGGAATCTTCCAAAGCTCTTCCTTATGTTTAAGATACTTTCCTGGACATAAACATAAACAACCAAAACCGTGGAACTTGATTAATAAGTGAATAAAGGCAAAACTTAATTTTGTCAACTAAAGAACAGTTTTCGCACAAGCTCTCGGCTATCAATGTTATCCTCAATGTTATCTCAACATCGTCTAACATTTCACTATCTAACATTGATTCCAGAAAACCTGCACTTTCAGAACATTACCTTCACAAAAAGCATTGTGGAACGTAGTCATTACTGATATAATTCTCCATAAACTAAAATCTGAACATCCCTATATCCATTACTCTAGAATCGTACCTGAATATAAGACTTGGTACAATTTTATTATTTCTCGTGTTTAACCCACTAAACATATGACAGATGCACCTTGGAATAAAGTTAAGTTGCTATCATGGATCCGAGATGGAGTCCATATAGATATGGGGGAAGAGAATATGAAATCCATCAACGACTTTGCTACGAGAAAGACATCAGGCGCAATTTCACATAGATGCCACATTACAAGAATTTGAAAAGAGGCGGGAGTTCAAGTCAAATCATCCGACAGAAAGTAGTATATCAAATATATAATCACTCAGAAAGAAATTCGCGGTTATGCTAAAGAAAAAGGTAGTAATGATGTACCAAAAAGGCCAAAGGTGAAGGAAGATTTGGTAAATCAAGCAGTGGAGGCGCAAACAAAAATTCTACAATTGTTCATTAAAGCTGAGATCACGAAGCCTCGTGATGGGTTAGATGCACAATGGAATTCAATAGTGGAGAAGATTAGAAGGGAAGAACGAAAAAGTATCCGACATAGCACCTGCAGGCACGCATGAAGACTAGAATTTTTCAAGGAAGTCCTCGATTTTTAATTATTTTTCTTTTTATTTGGTTATTCAATGGGGACATTGAATAGTTTGAGTGCGCGTGGGGGGTAAGTTTGGTTTTACTCCATGTTTTTGTTTTTAGAGTCATTTTTTCATTTTTAGAGTCCGTGAGAGTTAAGTTTGAAATAATAAAAGCATGCAATAATAGGATCTATGATGATGTATGCCTAATATAGGAGGAATTGGAAGAAATAGATTATGCTTGGATGATAGGAGTACACTTTGTTTAATCTTTTAAAAGCATGTTTAATCTTTTAAAAGCATGTTTATTGAATATACACCATTCACGATGGGCATATGTAGAAAATATTGAAATAATTGTAGTAAATTTGTGAAAAATGAGGAATTACATAGATATTATGGAACTCACGTACTTTACAATATTACTATTTGAAAGAAGTGTCGATTTGAATTATTAAGGATATAAAAATAAAAAATCTTTGATATTATTACGTTTTAGTCTTTCAAACCCAAAATCCTTTATAGAGATTATCTATTGAACCTCACTTAAGCCTTTTTTTATGTAGCCTTTATTTATGAAACCCTGTTACATACCCTTAGCCGAGAAATTATATCCTACCATTTTTTACATATGGATATAGTAGATCAACAAGGAAGGATAAGGTATGTGCTCTAAAACAAAGCACGGGGCCAAAAGAAAAATTTAAAAAGAAAATGGCTAAAAGGAGTATGAGCATAGTAGAGAGCACAAATAGCCCTATGAAAAACTCTAAGTTTTGGTTGCTTTTAGAAAAAATCATGATATATAGGGTAGGTTCATACTTGCGCAAATGAAAACGCAAGAAAAAGATGCAAAAAGAGCCTTAAATATATGGCCGACGAAATGCACAAACAAGGGAGGAAAAAAAAATAATGAGTTGATTTACTTTGTACATCTATATAACTCATAAATATATTTTCCCACTATAGCCCTTACCCGAGCCTAGCATTATGAGCTAAAAGTCTTAAAGATTCTCAACGTGAGAAGTCCACATGGATGGATAATAGTGAGAAAAGTAGAAAACAATAGTGATGTATTCATGAGCGCACCACGAAGCACGATGATAATCTACATGAAAACAATTTGATTAACCTTGGTGTGCAATAATTTTACTTGCAAGGTTCTCATTACTCCAACTTCCATGCATATGTGGTATTCTAAGACGAAATCCTGACATGAGCATGTTACTATTATTAGAACTTGATTTCTTTTGTTGAAAGACTTGCTCGAGGACGAGCAATGGCTTAAGTCGGGGGGTGTTTGATGAACAATATATCATAGTGATTTTAGTATCGTACTTCTTATACTTTTGCATAATCTTTTTGGGCAATTTTACTTGTTTTAGTCTTGTATTATCGTTTTTGTAGTTTGAGACGAGTCGGGGCAAAACCTTCGATGCTAACGTTCACCGAGGAATCTAGGTTATAGTTATCATCTCCAATTTTCTTCTAAAACTCTGTATGGATCATATGACATCGTGAACTCCTATAGAAGGGAGAGTGCCCAACGGCCTAGCAACATTAGGAATTAGAGGGTTCTTTAAGTGACACGAAAGTGCGCTCAGTTAATCAAGTTAACGTGAGAGCAAACAAGATTCAAAAGAAAAAGGCTTACATAGGGATCATTGGTATTTTCTCTATGAAATTCCCTACATCAGCGATTAATGAAAGCCACAATCAATCAATTAAATTTCGTCTTAGTTAAATTAGTTAGTAGAATAGCCTTAGCTTTGGTTTAATTAAACTTTGTATTTCATAAATCTTCAAAGCATTTCTTTACTTACAAAGTTCAACAATCGGATTGCTAACAAAAGATTCATACTCTCTTTGGATTCGATACTAGGTCAGTTATACTTACTTACCATTTTTTTATTATTACTTGACTCGTATACTTGTGGAAAATGTGTATTACTCAGACTAATAAAACGTGAAAAATACGCATCAAGTATATTTTGGTCTTATTTCGTTCGAGTAACAAAACACCGTAAAAATGGTTAGAATGGGTTGATCAATTGCCAAAATAATGCTAATCAAATAAAATTCAGACTAGCTTGGTCCGAAACACCTATTACAAGTTGATTAAGCTTGATAAATAAAATTACTAAGTATAAAAGTATATCGAACGACAGGAGTCCGATTTTTCCTGTATCGAATCAGGTGCGTTCAATACGATAGTTGACTTGGTGATCCAATATCGAATTAAGTCCCTTAGATCTATGGGAGTATCGAACCGAGGTCTTTCGATGTTGTTATGAGCTATTTTTCTGTGTATCGAATCTGGGTCTTTCGATAGATTGTTGTGTATCGAAGGTTGTGACTTCGATCGAACTTGGGGATTCGATCAAATGTTGATGGTTCAATGCTGATGGATTCGATGTTAGTTGAAATGCGTTCTGAGAATGTCAGGGATGGAGTATTTATAACTCCGTTATACGGGCCCCATTTGCTGTTGAGGAGAGTGCATCGAACTGGGGTGGTTCGATCCGTTCGATAGATCGAACCATGTCGGTTCGATGCTCATTCAGCAACCAAGGTCCCTTGTTCGATGCAGAATTTCAGTTGGGCTTGCTCCTTGGGCCGACCCAATATTAGCATTGGGCTGTTCTTAAAATACCCCCATCATATAGTTCCCCCAGTTTGGGAGACGTTATAGATCAGATGGCGGGTTCCAAACTTAGAATCTGCATTTTTTTATTTGTATATTAATGATTATTAATCGAATAAAGCTGAGAATCATGCCCTCGATCGGGAGGCGTGGTCTAAAAGATGCGCATTTCAGTATAATGCTCCTGAAACTTTTATTAGTGTTGATGGCCATCGATCGAACGATTTTTATTCGATATAGGTTGGCATCGAAAGGGGGTTGTTCGACACAGATGTTGCGTGTTTATGCTTTTCAATCGAACCAATGCTGTTTGATGTTGAATTGCGCATCGAACCGTAAGGATTCTATGCGATGCCTAGTGGGCCTGATGGGCCTATACAGCGTCTATATAAAGGGGAAATGTGTTGAGGAATCTCATTTGCCTTCTGCTGAACTCATGCTGGAACGTAACTAGCATGGAACGGACGTGGTTCGATATTGCCTGCATCGAACTGTAAGGATTCGATGTTAGGGGTATCGAACGATTATCGTTCGATGCAATGCCTTAGAAACAAATTCATGGTTTTTCTGCTGAATGGCTAGGTTTTACATCTAGGCTTCATTTAACAATTTTTTGTTCTTCTTTTTCAGGCAATTTGCTTCACAATCATTTGTGAATTTCTAGGTTTTACCAAGGTAAACATATATGCGCTTGTTTTGCGAGTTGCACTTTTTGTGGTTTTTTTAATGTTTATTTGAATATGTCGAGTAGATGTTATAAGTGCTGAGAGTGACATATTCGCATGTAGTCAGCCATTTTTTTCTTTTTATTTTATTTCAGTTTGTGTTGATCAAGACAGTGAGATCTGAATCGACCTCATGAAGTGAGTCTAGTAGCGGCTGAAGCTCCGTTTAGTGAACTTTGGGGTGGGTCCTGCAAGTGCTCCCGCGGGTTCGAGTGTACCATCACTGATGAAAATGAGCTCATTGATATTGATACTGTTGATTCGCCTAGGGGTAATGATTTAGGCAACAACAATGATCAGGCATCCTAGCAAGGTGGGGACGATAATCTAGAATCATCTTCTTTTGAGGATAACCGTGCCTCCAGTGAAACAAATGAAGATATCGAGACCATTAATAAACAGATTGATGATTATGTAGAAATCCCCAGAATGGAGTATAATACATACGTATCAAGGTTGGAGCATAGTCATTCGTCCTTGCACGAAATATTTAATATAGCAAATATGTATTATTTAGTCATTCCTGGTCTGGATGAACGCATGGACTTACCCCTCCCTGGTCATCTCACAGTTTTCGTGGGTCAACTTGCTAATGGGTTGCAATTTCCCATGCCGCTTGAGATTAAGTTCATTTTGAGGTCCATTGGAATTGTGCAATGTCAGCTGACGCCGAATTCATTCGGGCAAATCATTAGTTTTATTTTCCTGATGAAGGCTCTAGGCGAGCCTCAGGGTCCCGATCAATTTTGGGCCCTCTTCGAAGTTTGCAAGAGGGAGGTAGGATTCTACCACGTAAAGGCCCTGAGGCACCGCAAGGTTTTGAGTGGCAGGGCCACTAGTTATGGGAAGAATTGGGAAAAAATGCTATTTGTACATTCAAGAGAGTTAAAAGGGAGAGTTCGCGGCGTATCGCCGTGACTGGTTTGGGGGTGCTAAGGTTGCAATACCACCTGTTGTTCGCCCACCTTCATGGGACTGTGAGTTTGTCCCTACTTTAGTTTGTGATCACGAGTTTAATGTTAAGAAACTGGTCGAGAAGGGCGTGTTATCTTTGGCTGGATTGTCTCCAGTTCCCTATGAGGGGAGATTGACACTTGGTATATATTCTGCATTTTTTACTTAGTCTTGTGTTATGTTTCCATTGTTGTGATGATACTAATATGTGCTTTTCTTTTTCGGCGAATTTGTCATGGTCCGCCATGCCAAGATCAATCGAGCTCTTGCTCGTGATAACGATGGTTCTCAGACAATCGTCGTTCCCCCCGATTCCACTTACGAAGAAGATGAAAAGAAAGAGTAAAAAAACAGAAGCCGAAGGATTGGTGTCAGCCCCCCATTGAGGCTCCAATAGATCATTTTGGGGATATCTTGAGGCAGGGTCGCGTGACTACTCCCCCTCCTGATGATGTCGGCCATGCAAGGGTGCTGATGAAATTATATCTGAACAGGGCGTCAATGTTGAAGGCGATGTTCAGGCTAAATGGATAAGGGTCCATTAGACTCGGTCCCGAACCACGGGTGGTATCCCCCTAGTGCCGTGTTCCACAGGCACAGCGGCTGCTGGTGGTTGGGCTGCTGCTGAGGGCACTAGTATTGGAGTGGGGCCAATTCATGGCTCGCGGGCCTGCATGGGGGAGTTCGAGATTTCTGAAGAAGAGGCTATCAATACCTTGAAACCCCTTCTTCCCAATCTAGTAATTCCTCATCCCGTCTCGGCCGAGAAGAGAAAAATGGTTGAACGGAACGCTCTTCATCTTTTAACTGCGGTAATATTTTATATTTCGGCCGTATTGTATTACTTAGGTATATCATTGCATAGCATCCTTTGAGTCCATGATGTTTTCTTTTCAGGGTGGCGGGTTAGTAGACGCCATGTTCGCTGGATTAGTCTAGGCTCTTAGTCAACAGAAGGCTAGAGCGGATTTTCGCGGCGGCGACCCTGATGCTCTGAGGGCCGCTCTTGAGGATAAGGAGAGAAGGCTACAGAAAGTAAATGAGTATGCGACGCGGGATTTGGGTCACAGGATGCCGTCGATCAGCTTCAAATGCAAGTCAGTAATTTGTCATCCAGCAAAGGTGAGCTGGCTAAACGAGTTACTGCACTCGAGAAAGAATTGGCGACTGAGAAAGAAAAAACTGAGCGTGCCTAGGAGATAGGATATTCTTGTGGCCTCAGTGAGGTATGGAAATTTTACTTTGAGTTGAAGTTTTGATTCTCTTATTCGTCCTTGTTAATCTCAATTGCTCTGTACAGGTTCCTTCTGTGCAGCAACGGGTTAAAATTACCGTGGAATTTCTCTGGAGCAATACCTTTCAAAGATAAGTGCTCGGAGGGGTGCCCGGGAGGCCCGGAAAGCTCAAGTGCTCACGGTGTAGCAGCTCTACAACACCAAATATGTTCGTGGGCGCTTCGACCCTGGTTGGCTCGATCTTTCATTAGGGCCTAATAGAGAGATTTTGCCGTTCACCGCGGATGATCACCTAGCTGCTTCTGATGAATTTGTTGTGCTTCTCGAGAGCGACAACCTCGTCTTTCGGGGAATCTCTTCACCGCCTCCGATGCCACCCGTCTATCCCTCATCCGAAGATGAGGATGATGTCGATGCCTGAGTGCTTCGGCCTTTTACTTAATAATGAACATTCTTTATTTTGTTTTCTGGCGCTGCGACGCCCTTTTAATGTTTTGAACAATCTGAATAATTTCTTTGTAATTGCACGTTATCCGTGTTATTTCTATTGATATGCTTTTTTCGTAGGCTCATATTCGTTGCCTTTTCTTTCAATCGCTATTGTTGCATTTTACTTTATTTTAAAAACTATAGCGTCCTTCGTTTTCATGAAGGTATACATATTTCGTGCAACATAGGATTAGTATTTTATTACTACTAATTTAACGGTTGTTCCGTTTTTTGTTTTTCGGGAATGTGGTATCTCGCAACACTGTGCCTGGAGTGTCCATCTTATTTCATTTTCGGGATTGGCTATATCTCGCAACATTTTGGACAGAGTTTCCACCCTTTTCTGTATTGCGGGATTTGCGTCTCTTAAGTCACTTTTGGTAGCATTTCCATCCCTTTCTATTTTATAGGATTCACGGTATCTCGTGCCACTATGGCCAGAGTCTCCATCCCTCTTCATTTCTTTCGGATTGACTGTATCTTGTGCCACTTTGGGCAGAGTTTCCATCTCTCTTTCTTTCTTTCGGTTTGACAGTATCTCGTGCCACTTTGGACAGAGTTTCTGTCCTTCTTTAATTCTTTTAGATTGACAGTATCTCGTGCCACTTTGGGTAAAGTTTCTGTCCTTCATATTCTTCTGGATTTGCGGTATCTCGGGCCACTTTGGGCAGAGTCTCCATCCCTTTTTTAATTTTTGGCATTTGCGGTATCTCGTGCCACTTTGGGCAGAGTCTCCATCCTCTTCATTTTCTTCTGAATCTGCGGTATTTCGTGCAACTTTGGGTAGAGTCTCTGTGCCTTCTTTAATTTTTGGGATTTGAGGTATCTCGTGCCACTTTGGGCAGAGTTTTTGTCCCTCTTTATTTTCTTCTGGATCTGCGGTATCTTGTGTCACTTTGGGCAGAGTCTCTAGCCCTTCTTTTATTTTCGGGATTTGCGGTATCTTGTGCCATTTTGGCCAAAGTTTCTATCCCTCTTCATTTTCTTTTGGATCTCCGGTATCTCGTGCAACTTTGGGCAAAGTCTCCGTCCCTTCCTTCAATATCGGGATTTGCGGTATCTCGTGCCATTTTGAGCAGAGTCTCCGTCTCTTCTTTCATCTTTGGAGTGAATCAATTTAAGGTCCTGCATAAAATTGATATTATGCTTCCGTCCGCATTGTTAGATGACAATATAAATGATAAAACAAAGCGTTTCTTTTGGAAATAAAATCATATTAGGTGAATAGGAGAAAGTTTTGATTGCAAAATCCGTTCTCCTATGCCCTTCATGGCGGCCATTGTGGCTCAAGTCTTCGGTGTCCCTATTTTAAGTTAATACATACATGCCCCTCATGCTTGTTAGAGTAGAGTGGACGAATTAAAGTTGTTCAAACTATTCGGGAAAATGAAAACTTGCAAAAATTAACTTTGGGCGTTTCAGTCAATGTGCTCCATTACCATGTGGGCTAATGCTTCTTCTACTTGTGGCTCCGCCTGCGGTTGCGCTTGACGCAATGCCATATAACAATTCCAGTCATCGATGTGGTCTGTAATCACTTCACCGGTTCCGGTTGGGGTGGGGAATTTTAACATCTGGTGGTAAGTTGACGACAAAGCTCAGAATCCATTTAGCGTCGGCCTTCCTATGATGCCGTTGTAAGAGAAAGGCATGTCAACAACCACATAACTTTCCATCAATGTTCTCCTTTGAGGTGCGGTTCCCAATAAGGTTGGGAGCATAATCTATCCACGAGGAACTATCTCCGAACCTCCGAATCCATGAAGTGAGGTTCTTACCGGTTCCAAGATTGCACCATTTGGCCCCATCTTCTGTAATGTGGAGTTGAGTAACACGTTAACTGAGCTGCTGTGGTCTACCAACATTTTTGTTACACCAAGGTTGGCTATATCCACCGTTATCACCAACGGGGAATCCAGGTTTGCTGTTTCAATGATCTGGGGGCTCAGCTTGCACAAATCCGCCGTTGAGAATGTGATTTCTTCTTGAGACAATTCCTCTATCCTCAAAATGCCAGCGAAGCCGACGAACCTGTCCGATTCGACGAGCCTCGAAATCTTTTTCCTGCTGTTTGTGGAATCCGCTCATACTGGACCTCTGATATTATATTTATCATTCCCCTTCTGATGTTGTTGTTCCCGATTTGATGATAGTCCAACAAAGCCGGATGATTGACTACCTTCTGCTTGTTCTTTCTGGGTGATAGCGACCTATCCCTTTCAGCATCATCCCCTTGCTCTTTCATCTTTTTGACGAACTCCACTAGTCTTCCATCCTTCACTAGTCATTCGATCTTGTCTCGGAGATCCTTGCAACCCTCAGTTTTGTGACCCTTCTGATTGCGGTATTTACATAAGTGGTTCGAAAATCTTGTTGCCTTTGAATCCTTCATCTGCTTGGGATATTTCAGCCATCCTCTCCTCTTCGCTGCTCCGAATATCATCATGATACTAGTATTCAGGGGCGTGTATCACTTTTGCGATACGTCTCGGTACCAATTATTCCTGTTTTTGTTGTTGTTGTTGGGTGCTGGTCCTCTCTTCCTCTTTCCTTATCTTTCGGGGGTAACTTGGTTTCCATCATCTCTTCATAGTGAACCACTCTCTGAGCTATCTTATTTATATCCTCAATAGTTCGGGGGTTCCGCCTGAGCAGGTCATCACTGAAGACTGTATTGGTAGTTGCTCGGAAGAGTATGCTCATCACCATCTCTCCGCTTGGGTTGTCTATCCTTAGCAGTTCTGCATTTAAACGCCTCATGAAGTCTTTCAGACTCTCATTGGCCTCCTGCTTCATTGATTATAGGTGGGAATGGTCCAAAACCAGTCTTCTCTGACTTGAGAATTGGTTCTCGAACATGCTCATTAACTGTTTGTAGGTTTTGATTGTTCTTGGAGCAATTTGAGTGAACCAGTCCATTGCTACCTCGGGCAAGGTAGTGGAAAATATTTAGGCATGTACATCCTCCTTGAACCAATACAAGGTCAACTTGCTGTCTAGATGGAATAGGTGATCGCGAGGGTTAGATTTTCCATCGTAAGGTTTCAAATCAGGGATATTTTCCCTGTGTCCTGGGATTTCCGCCTCTATCTCTTAAGAAAATAGAGAACTCCTCAGTGTAGTTTCTATTTGCTCCATTCGACCTTCATCCATTGCTTTCTCCCTTTCAAATCTTTTCCGGTTTCTTGCCACCTTTTCACGCTCTTTTCTGGAATCATTGCTTTTCACGCGTCTCATCTCATTACTTTTCTCTTGTCTATTCGGTTCGTCGTTCTGACTTTCCTATCTCTCCATTTTTCTCTCATCATGGTGCCTCCTATGAAAGTGCAGGTTTTCGAGAATCAATGTTAGACAGTGAAATGTTAGACGATGTTGAGATAACATTGAGGATAACATTGAAAGTCGAGAGCTTAAGCGAAAACTGTTCTTTAGTTGCCAAAATTAAGTTTTGCCTTTATTCACTTATTAATCAAGTTCCACGGTTTTGGTTGTTTATGTTTATGTCTAGAAAAGTATCTTAAACATAAGGAAGAGCTTTGGAAGATTCCTTACTTGAAGTTTCCATAATTCAAGCTAAGTTGAATAGTCAACTCACACGGTTTCAAAAGAAGGAAACAAACTAGCTGTTCTTTGCAACGCGACTCTTTCCAGGATTCTCCGAATTGAAGAAGATGTGTTACCTTGCTAAATCAGTAATGAAGGAAACACATATTCTGGAAAGATATGAAGTTCACAAAGAAGGCAATCTTCAACAAGGAAACAACAAGAGTTACCAAAACTGTGAACAACACATCTTGGCGTTCAAGACTCAAGAAATCTATAAAGATGTGAAGTTCATCAAGATGAAGACAAGAGAATCGTGCCAATAATCCCAGAGATTAATCATACTTTGTATTGTCTTCATTTTGTTTTGCGAAGTTTTTGTATGAACTGCTTAAGTCTAGTTCATAGAAGTTAAGTAGTTATTACTTGTCTGCTTCGTTGAGTCAGATCAACAAAGAGCGTGAGTGAATTATTGTGAGGAACATTTTTGATAAAACCTTTATGGTTATTTGGCCTAAGGCTCGGAAGTTTTTAATAATATTGAAAACTTCTTAAAATTATATCTTCTTGTGTTCTTACTTCCGCTGCACATTATTATTATCAAGAAGATCAAAATAGAGTTAAGGCAATTCCAGCTTAACTCGCAAAAAGTGTTGTGTCAATCCACGGTCCTACAATATCAATTGGCGTCATAGCCAAACACCGACTACGCTGGTGGTTTGGAGGTGATACAACACCATGGACAGTGTCAGTCCTAATACTAACAGGATTCCAGTTTTGGATGGCTCCAATTATGCATATTGGAATATCAGGATGAGGTCTCACATCAAAGCCATTGATATTCGAGCCTGGCAATCCGTGATCAATGGATACTCTCTTCCAACATTACCAAGAGATGGTGAAGGTGATCTAGTACCAAAACCAGAAGCAGATTGGACAGCAACAGAGGTAAGTCTATATAACTCTAATGAGAAAGCTCTTAATGCTATCTTTAGTTGGGTTAATCATCACATGTTCAAGTTAATCCAGAATTGTACAAAAGTCAAACATGCTTGGGATATACTTGAATTACATTGTGAAGGAGATTCTGTTGTTAAAGATTCTAAATATAGACAACTGCTTTTGCAATTTGAAAAACTTGAGATGGGAGAAGATGAAAGTGTTGACAGTTATTTTGAGAAAATTCTTGATATTGCTAACCAATGTGAAAATCTAGGTTTTTCTATGACTAATCAAGAAATGGTGTATAAAGCTATGAGAACACTGTCATCTAAATTTTCTCTCAAGAAAATTGCAATGAGTGAATCTAGAAACCTTGCTAATCTACAGTTTCAAGTCTTGATGAATACTCTTAGAGAATTTGAGATGGAGCTTGCCTCACAACCTAGCAAACATAGGGCTGTTGCTTTAAGAGGATCTAGTCTTGACAATGAAAGTGATGATGAGTGTGTACTAATCTCTTCAAACTATGGGAAAATTACTAAGAAATTAAATAAACTGAACTTTAAAGGAAAAGGTAAAGAAAAGAATCTTAGTAATAGTTCCACAGGTTATAGGAAATTACCTCTTAAGTTTGTGAAGTACATGGCATCAAAACCTACTCCTTTAGAAGTTGATAAGTTAAAAGATGTTCAATGTTTTGAATGTAAAGGATATGGTCATATGGCTAATGAATGTGCTAACACTCTTAGAAACAGAGGAAGTTCTCATTGGGTTTGTGTAGATGATTTCAATGAAGATGACTTTAGTTCTGGAGAAGCTGAAGAACAATCAGAAGAGGTTCAAACTACTGTGCTACTCACTCAGATTGATTGGACACCAGAAGACTCCCTGAACTGCTTCGGATCTCAATGTTACCCCAACATCCAGGATCCAACATCAGAACATGAGACCTTCTTTGCAAATTGGGATGAATATGATACTGATTCTGAACCTTATCTTGCGTCCTACTTTGATGAATCTAACTTTGATTGTTCTCATGGCACAGTGGATCTAGATGAAGAATACTTCTTTGAAGGAAAATGTCCCAGGAGGAAATCATTGAAGACCTGAAGTCTATCTACCACAAACTGCTGCTTTAGAATCACAAACTCATCAAGAGCAACAAAAGCGTGAAGGAAGAGATTGGATGCATGAAGGAGATGCTGAAACTGTATGAGAAAGACCTTGACAAAACCGAGGCTGAGCTGAAAGTGGTAAAGGTAAAATTAGATAAAGCTGAACATACCATTAACAAATGGAACTCTTCTACATCTCTGCTTGATGAAGTGCTGAGTATGGGAAATCAAGGTAAAAATGGTTTGGGCTATGTTGAGAAACCTTCCTCTGAAGATGTTAATTCTGCCTATTTGAAAGATGGTTTTATCAAGGAAAGCAATAACTTGAGTTGTGAAATCTCTTCCAACACTGTGAAAAGGCCTACTTTTATCAGTCAATATTGTTTTCAACCTGGTCACATTAAGCCTTATTGTAAAAAATATAAAATTGTGATTGAGAAGAAAACAATAATTAATAGTTGTACCAATGTTAGGAAAACCTCTGATCTGCATGTTATCCCAACATTAGGTAACAAATCTGAAGGACATAAAAGTGGAACCTGGACTGAGAAGATAAAAACTCCTAAGGTTAAAATTGTTTGCAATGTTGTCTTCTCTGCTGTTTACTCTAACCTTGCAGGTAAGTGGTATTTTGACAGTGGATGTTCAAGGCATATGACTGGAAACATTGACAACCTGAAAAATGTAATCCTTTGACTGATGGAACAGTTACCTATGGAGGCGGCACTAAAGGGAAAATCATTGGAAAAGGAGTACTGGATGTTGAAGGATTTCCACCACTCAAGGTTGTGTTGTTGGTTGAAGGATTGAAAGCAAATTTAATTAGCATAAGTCAACTTTGTGATGACAATCTGCTAGTTACTTTTGATAAAAGTTCACGTGAAGTGTTTAATAGTGACAATGTATGTGTCATGACAGGTACAAGATCAAAGGATAACTGTTATCTTGCTCAAGATGAAGTTGAATGCTACCATGCCAAGGTAGATGAATCTGTCATGTGGCACAAGAAGTTAGGACATGTGCACTATAGATATCTGGAGAAACTACAGAAGCTAGAGGTTGTCAGACGACTGCCTAAGTTGACTAGCCCAGGTAAAATTGTTTGTGAAGACTGCCTGAAAGGTAAACAAACAAATGTTGTTCATCCACCACTACAGGTACAAAGTACTAACCCTAGAACTAATAAGTGCTTTGAATTGCTACATATGGATCTAATGGGTCCTATTGAGGTTAGTAGCCTGAATGGTAAGAAGTATGCTTTTGTTATTGTTGATGATTTTTCAAGATATACCTGGATTAAATTTTTGAAAGAAAAATCAGAGGCATTCAACACATTCAAGATTCTGCATGCGAGTATTAATAATCTTTATGGCACTTATGTAGGAAGAATTAGGTCTGACCATGGAAAGGAGTTTGAAAATGTAAGCTTTGCTAATTTTTGTGAATCTAAAGGCATTTTCCATGAGTTTTCAGCACCTAAGACACCTCAGCAAAATGGGATTGCTGAGAGGAGGAATAGAACACTTCAAGAGATGGCTAGAGTTATGTTGAATTCTAAAAACCTATCTAATAAACTATGGGTTGAAGCTTTGAATACTGCATGTCATATTAGTAATAAAGTTTATCTTAGACCTGGTACTACTATGACACCTTATGAAGTCTTGAAGGGTTCAAAACCAACAGTAGCACACTTTCATGAATTTGGCATTAACTGCTATTTGCTAAAAGATAGAGATTATTTGAGCAAATTTGATCCCAAAAGTGAAAAGTGTATATTTGTTGGATATTCTCCTAATAGTGCTGCTTTTAGGGTCTACAATCCAAGATTGCATACTGTTCAAGAATCAGTGAATGTCATATTTGATGATCTAACTGTTTCTGCAGGTACTGAAGAAGTCACTTGTTCAGATGTTACTCCAACATTGGACTCAGCATTGAACACAGACGCTGGAGATGCTGAACTGGAAATTGGAACAAGTGTTGACTTAACACCAGAAACCCCCAATGTTAGGCCAACATCTGTGCTATCAGATTCTGAAGATGAAGTGGTTCCTGTATCCAAAAGAGACCCCCCTCTTAGAATACAAAGAGATCATCCAGTCTCTCAAGTAATTGGTCAATTTACTGAAAGAGTTAGAACACGCAACAAAGAAAGGGTAAATTACAAGGATATGGCTAAGTTGTGTGTTTGTATGTCTTCTTCATGTACTGTTGAAAATGCATCTTGTTTTGTGTCCTCCATTGAACCTAAGAATGTAACTGAAGCTCTTAAGGATAGTTACTGGATTAATGCCATGCAAGAGGAACTCTTACAATTCACCAAAAACAGAGTTTGGAATCTAGTACCTAGGCCATCACATGTGAATGTAATAGGTACAAAATGGATTTTCAAAAATAAAACTGATGAGAATGGTGTAATTATGAGGAACAAAGCTAGGTTGGTTGCACAAGGTTATACTCAGGTAGAAGGTATGGATTTTGATGAGACTTTTGCTCCAGTAGCTAGGATAGAATCAATTAGATTACTCCTTGTTATTGCTTGCTGTCTTAGGATTAAACTTTACCAAATGGATGTTAAAGGTGCCTTTCATCCTGACCTAATGGCTTTGCTGACCCTAATGGCTTTGCTGACCCTAAACATCCTGACCATGTGTAGAAACTTGAAAAGGCTTTGTATAGTTTAAAACAGGCCCCTAGAGCTTGGTGTGAGCGGCTAACTGATTTTCTGTTAGGCCTAGGTTTCAATAGAGGAGATGGAGATAGAACATTGTTTGTCCTTAGAAAAAGCTATGATATATACATTGCTCAAATATATGTGGATGATATAGTATTTGGCTGTACTAACAAGTTCACTTTAGACAAATTTGTTGAGTCTATGACAGGAACATTTGAGATGAACATGATTGGTGAGCTTAACTACTTTCTGGGACTACAAGTCAAGCAGTTGGAGAATGGTATCTTCCTGAACCAGGAGAAGTATGCAAGGAATCTGGTGAAGAGATTTGAGATACAAGAGTCAAAGCCTTGCAAAACTCCTATGTCCTCTTCAGTGAAGATAACAAAAGATGGCACTGGTAGCAATGTTGACCCAACATTGTAAAGATCCATGATTGGTAGTTTGCTATATCTCTCTGCCTCTAGACCTGACATCATGTTTTCAGTATGTGTTTGTGCTAGGTACCAAGCTGATCCAAAGCAATCTCACTTGATTGCTGTGAAGAGGATTCTTAGATATATCTCTGGAAGTTCACCTTTAGGCATTTGGTACTCTTATGACACTAACACTAACTTGGTTGGTTTCAGTGACTCTGACTGGGCAGGTGATGTGGATGACAGGAAATCCACAAGTGGGGGCTGTTTTTATTTGGGGAATAATTTATCTCCTGGTATAGCAAGAAGCAGAACTGTGTTTCATTATCAACTGCTAAATTAGAATATGTAGCAGCTGGCAGCTGTGTTACCCAACTTGTGTGGCTCAAACACATGCTTTCAGATTATGGGCTAGATAGTGATACACTTCTCATGTTCTGTGACAATCTAACTGCCATAAGTATCTCTAGGAATCCTGTCCAACATTCTAGAACTAAGAATATAGACATAAGGCATCATTTCCTAAGAGATATGGTAGAGGACAAAGTAATCAACATTGAACATATTGAGACAACAAATCAGCTAGCTGATATGTTTACAAAACCTTTAGATAGTGAGAGATTCTTCAGCTTGAGGAAATCTCTTGGCATGTGTGATATGTGAAAATGTTATGAAAACCAGTGTTGTCATAACACCACTGACTAGCACTGGTATATTGGTTGTGGTGTAGTAGGTATTCTGTTGTTATTCCTTTGTTGAGTTGCATTTCTTTTTGAATCTCATTTAATCCTTGTTTGTCATATTTGGTTTGTGTGGTTGAACTCTTTGATGAACAAATCTTTCTAGTTATCAGTTTCACATCTTTGTTTTGAAAAAGTTAATAAAACTCTTATGTTTGTCTGAGGTTGTGATTGCCTAACATATGGAGAAGCTGGGGTACACAAAGTTCACTACTTTGATGTCTATTCAGTTGTGTCTTATTCATATGGAAGGTGTAAAGAACATGTGGAGAAGCTGGGGTGCATGATGTTGACAGCTTCAGCGTTACTCAGTTGTGCTTATTTACATATTCCTGTTTGTGTGGCCAAGGAACACATGAGGGTGATCTTTTCTACTAGGGTGTTTGAGGTTTAGATTTCTTACATTTAGTAGCACTGATCACTTGGTGATTCTCTTGAATGAAGGTTGGTAAACAAGTATGCATGAGGAATTGGGGTGTTGGGGTGCATGATAAATGAATTGCCAACATTCAAAGTCTTTGTACTTGCCTAACTTGCTGTTGTTAATGTTGTTACTGGGTTGTCTGGAGTTCAGGCTGCCCTCATTCAGTTGTGACATTAGCTTTGTGTTTAGCAACCTTCAGTTTTTGGTTCAGATGAGTTATGAAAATAATAAAGATTTTAAAGAGATGTGACTGTGCTGGTTTGAGAAGTTCTTCATAAGTGTTTACCATCTGCCTATTTGACATTACATTGTTGCATTCATATAGAACTGCATTGTTTTCTTTCTTGTTTGTGAGTTGTGTCGGTTTAGGCTTAGGGGGAGTATAATTCATGTGTTGAGGCATACAATTTGGGTGACATACTGCAGGTGACACACTGTTCTGTGACTTTCTATGATGTGGAAGTGAATTGTTCCTTGAATTCATAACTGCTTATCTATGTGTGTTTCTTGTTCTCTATGTTGCTTACTCATGATTTTGATCTGAACAATATGTCTGAGGTACTCACTTGCTATATTGGTTAAGTTTCAGATGTATTTTTGGATGTATCTCAACCTCTCACATGAATTTGCCTTGGTGAAGCCTGTACCTCCACCTTCGGTTTTGAATGTTATCAAATGTTATCCCAACATTATGCACAGTCGCAGGTCAACATTGAAAACAGGAACTTATAAGTTTTCAGTTTTTTTTTCTGAAAACCGCTCTGGTTAACTGTTAATTAAACATCAAAGCTTGTGCGCGGGAAAACATAGCGGGAAAGTTTTCCATGGTTCAAATTTGGTAACTGCCCACTAACATTCATTCTCTTTCCTTAATTCACGACTAATTCAAAAATCAAAACCCTTGTTTCCTTATTTGTGCTTGCAAGGTTATTATTTGTGCTTAAACTGCAAATTTACTCTCTCAACTCTCAAATTCTCTAAATTTTCTCTGTAAATTTCTTTCAAAACATCTCTACTAACAATGGCAAGCAAGTCTCCCATGCAAACTCTTGCATATGTTGCTCTAGGAAGTGAACCTACCGCCGCACGCACTCGCTCACATACTAGAGGTGCTGCTGCAAAAATAGTTGAGGTTCCTGTTGCTGCTAAGAGGAAGGCGATTCCCTATGTGCGACGAGGAAAGAAGACCAAACAAGGAGAATCGACCTCCAATGTTGAGCCAACAGTGGAACGAACCACTCCCATCACCAATGAGCCTGAAACTGAGGTAAACACTGCTGAACACATCCTTGAATTTGATGCTGATATACCTGTTGAGGGGGAGGGTAGTGGCTCTGTTGAAAAATCTGTGGAGATATGCGCGGATGTGTCTGTTGACAAGATGGTGAGGAAGTGGATTAGGGCTGAAAAGAAAAAGAGAAAGCGCAATGGGGAGAAATTGAAAAATATGTCTTAGTCTGCTAAGGCTAGGGCTGAGGCCAGGAAAAAACAGGCTGAGAGATCAGCTAGGAAGAGGGCTGCTAAAGAAGAGAAGAAGGCTGATGCTGCTGCTGCTGAGAGAAAGAGGAAATGAAAGCAAGTAATGGGAGAGCAAACTGAGGTGGTTGATGTTGAGGATGAAGAGGAGGAAGAGGAGAAGGAAGAGGAGACTGAGGAGGAGCAGGATGTTGCTGATGATGTTGGGGCAACATCAGGAACAGAGGAGTATACAGATGGGCTATATGTGGTCTACCCTAAGGAGGAGGAGATCTGCTATTCTCCCTACTATCTCTCTCAATAGCTGGAGAAGAAGTGGGATTCCTTCAAAAGAAGGGAGATTCACACTGAAAGAGCTATACAGATGGCCAGTTTCAAAGAGAACAAGGTGATGGACTTGCTTGAGGCAAGAGGGTTGCAACAGTCAATGATGGAGCTGAGTGACTATGCTCCTGAGATTGTCATGGAGTTCTACCTTAATCTCTCCAAATGGATCAGGGACTACAGATCTCCAAAATTTGGAAAGGCTTGGGTGAGGGGGAGAGTCTTCAACATTGACCCCTACACCATCAACAAGATCTGTAGATTTCCTACTGCTGATGAATCTGAGGACCCCTATTATGATGATGTGATTGAGGACTTGACTTGAGGGTTGGTCAAAATCTGGAGAGATGCTCTACCAACCACAAAACTCACCTCCCTGAGTGTTGCCTTACACAAGATAGCTTGTTTCAACTGGCTGCCAAGCAAGAATGTGACTGTACTTACCAAGGAATCAGCAATCCTAGTGTACAAAATCAATAATGGGCTAGCTGTAAACATGGGGGAGAGGATTGTGAAGTCTATGTCTGAAGTTGCTGGAAGGAAGAATGGGATGCTACCCTATCCCTCACTCATCTTCAAAATCCTTGGCAGTCAAGGATTGAAGACAAGTGTCACTGTGGGCTGGAGGAAGAATGATTCTGAATTAACTATTCTCCCAAGCTACTTGTCTGGATCAAGGGTGAGAGACCTTCCATGGAACCCAAAAGGAGTGGTGAGACCAAGGGCTGAAAATAAGAAGGCTCAGGAGTTTGCTGGAACTTCAGTGCCTATGTCCAAGGAGGATGATTGCATGGTCATTACTTCTGCTTTTGTGGATCATATGCTGAACTGGTATAGGGGGCAGATTGCTGACACTCAGGGGGAGATCGAGGAGAGGAAGGAACACCTCAAAGAACTGGAGGACATTGTGAAAAATTTGGATGAACTCCCTTCTTCACAAAAAGGGGGAGAGTAGTTCCAATTTGAATTTTAGTCTTCTAGTTTATGGTTTGTTTCTATGAACTGCTAATTTCTTTGAACTGCTGGTACATTTTGGTTTTATTTGATCAAGGGATATGTCCTTGATATTTCAGCTATGGCCTGTAAATCTAAGTACTGCTGTTGAACTGCTCTAACTAACCTTAATTGCTATTTCTTATGAAGGAGCATGTCGAACTGTTTTTCTGGATAACCTTTATGCAGGAAACTTACTGGTTTCAATGTTGAGGCAACATTGATGAATGTTGAGGTCTGAACATGTGTACATATGTGAATGTAGTGATGACCTTAATGCTTGTCTTGGTTAATTTAACTTTGAAATGATATCTTGTATTAAGGGGGAGCAGTTTGGTAGTTTAATTTGTTTCTTGTTGATTATAACTTCCTGGATATAAGACTTGATTGGAACATGTATTGGTTTTGTGAAGAAAGGCAAAAAGGGGGAGATTGAAAGTGCAGGTTTTCGAGAATCAATGTTAGACAGTGAAATGTTAGACGATGTTGATATAACATTGAGGATAACATTGAAAGCCGAGAGCTTGAGCGAAAGCTGTTCTTTAGTTGCCAAAATTAAGTTTTGCCTTTATTCACTTATTAATCAAGTTCCACGATTTTGGTTGTTTATGTTTATATCTAGGAAAGTATCTTAAACATAAGGAAGAGCTTTGGAAGATTCCTTACTTGAAGTTTCCATAATTCAAGCTAAGTTGAATAGTCAACTCACACGGTTTCAAAAGAAGGAAACAAACTAGCTGTTCTTTGCAACGCGATTCTTTCCAGGATTCTCCGAATTGAAGAAGATGTGTTACCTTGCTAAATCAGTAATGAAGGAAACACATATTCTGGAAAGATATGAAGTTCACAAAGAAGGCAATCTTCAACAAGGAAATAACAAGAGTTACCAAAACTGTGAACAACACATCTTGGCGTTCAAGACTCAAGAAATCTATAAAGATGTGAAGTTCATCAAGATGAAGACAAGACAATCGTGCCAATAATCCAAGAGATTAATCATACTTTGTATTGTCTTCATTTTGTTTTGCAAAGTTTTTGTATCAACTGCTTAAGTCTAGTTCATAGAAATTAAGTAGTTCTTACTTGTCTGCTTCGTTGAGTCCGATCAAGAAAGAGCGTGAGTGAATTGTTGTGAGGAACGTTTTTGATAAAACCTTTATGGTTATTTGGCCTAAGGCTCGGAAGTTTTTAATAATATTGAAAACTTCTTAACATTATATCTTCTTGTGTTCTTACTTCCGGTGCACATTATTATTATCAAGTGGATCAAAATAGAGTTAAGGTAATTCCAGCTTAACTCGCAAAAAGTGTTGTGTCAATCCACGGTCCTACAATATCATCCTAGACTACACCTCTATTGACTTAGGTTTGTCTTTGTGGTCTTCCCTATGTTATTTCTCCTTATTTTGGACTTCCACCGAGTCCGGTTTGTCTCTCCTGCCATCCCGATGGAATTTTACCTTGCTTGATTTTCTTGGGCGTATTGTCGCGAAGACCTGTTCCCTTATTGCCTTAGCGCGTCTCACCGGCGGTGAAGCTTGCATCAGTGGTGCGGGGGCCAAACATTCAGCCGGTACGGATTTGACCATGGCCATTATTTCATCTCTCATATTGTTCGAGAGCGATGTTGTGGTTGCAGTCGCTCCAGTTGCGCCTGCATTTGGCGTATGTACACCCTCTGCTTGCGTGCCTGTAGTTTCTTGCCTCGCAGACGTAAACACCCCAGCTGGTAATGTCGAGGGTTCTGCAGCTTCTAGGATAGTCTGACTTGTTGTTGGTCGATTGTCCTCTACATTTGTGGTATTTACTACTCTACTGCGTGATCTAGTAATTCTAGACATCATACCTAATAAACTTGGAAATATGTTATTCCCACAGACGGCACCAATATTTTGGTCTTATTTTGTCCGAGTAACAAAACACCGCAAAAAAGGTTACAATGGGCTGATCAATTACCAAAATAATGCTAATCAAATAGAATTCGGACTAGCTTGGTCCGAAACACCTATTACAAGTTGACTAGACTTGATAAATAAAATTACTAAGTATAAAAGTATATCGAACGACAGTAGTCCGATTTTTCCTGTATCGAATCAGGTGCATTCGATATGATAGAAAACTTGGTGATCCGATATCGAATTAATTCCCTTAGATCTATGAGAGTATCGAACCGAGGTCTTTCGATGGTGTTATGAGCTAATTTTCTGAGTATCGAATTAGGTTTTTTCGATAGATTGTTGTGTATCGAAGGTTGTGACTTCGATCAAACTCGGGGATTCGATCGAATGCTGATGGTTCGATATTGATGGATTCGATGTTAGTTGGAATGCATGCTGAGAATGTCAGGGGACGGGGTATTTATAACCCCCGTCCTACGGGCCCAATTGGCTGTTGAGGAGAGTTCATCGAACTGGGGTGGTTCGATCCTTTTGATAGATCGAACCATGTCCGTTCGATGCTCATTCAGCATCGAAGGTTTCCTGTTTGATGCACAATTTCAGTTGGGCTTGCTCCTTGGGCCGGCCCAATAGTAGGATTGGGCCATTCCTAAATACCCTTATCAAAGTATATTAATACTTCTCTATTGGAACAAGGGCAACGTCCAGAATTATTTTAACAACCATGGAACAAAAGGTATATCTTATTCGGTGAAACTATAGAAGAGTGTGATCGAACACCAATTCAGATAAATTGTCCATATATATGAGAACCAAATTGGATCTATGCTAGGGAGATCGACCATAGGGGCCATTCAGTTGATTGGTCAGCTCATTCAACACTTTCGAGAAAATAGTAAAGATTTGCATATGATCTTCATCGTTTTAGAAAGGGCATATGGATAAACAACCTCGAGAGATATTATGGTGGACCTTGGTGAAGGAGGGGTATCCATCAAATATATAAGTATCATAAAGGATATGGTGTTCGAACTTGGGTTGTTTACCACGCGCCTTCCCGATTATAAATGGCTTACACTTGGGTTCAACTCTGAGTCCATTTTGTTTGCCCTTGTAATTATTAAAATCAGCAGCGCCATCCAAGACCAAGTACCATTGTGTATGTTAGCTACAAACGATATTGTCCTCATCGCTGAGAAGAGAACGTGATTTAAATGCCAAATTAGAGCGATGGAGACAAACATTAGAAGCACGAGATTTTTGACTAACTCAAACAAAAAATGAGTACATCGAGGGCAAATTTAGTGTTCACCGAAGAAACAACAATAGTACAGTCCAGTTGAATGATCAAGAGATACCGAGAAGCTCGCATTTTTTGTATTTAGGATCCATACTGTAGAAGGATGTGGAGCTAGATGGCAATGTCAACCATCGCATCCAACCTGAATGGACAACGTGGAATAGTGCAACAGAATCTTGTGCGATTGTAACTTTCCCTTAAAGTTTAAAGAAAAGCTATATCGTACGACGATTAGACATGCTTTGCTTTATTGCTCCAAGTGCGAGCTATTAAGCAAAGTCATGCACATGAGATGAACGTAATAAAGATGCGAATGTTACGGCGGATGTGTGGTAACACCATGAGAGACATGATGCGCAATGAATGTACTCGACCTAAATTAGGTAAGGCGGCCATCAACAAGAAGATGGGCGAAAATCGCTTAAAATATTTTGGCCATGTTAAATGCAAACTCATAGAAGCACCAGTATGACGTGTTGAAGATCTCAACTTAAGGCGTACGACTAGAACTCGTAGTATACCAAAGAAGTGGTGGATGGAGTCATACAAAAATACATGAAGCTCAGAGACTTAAATGAAGATATACTTCTCAACCGAAATGAGCGGAGACGGACGACGCATGTACACGACTTGACGTGATTCATTCATGGTTCATATAGACTACTCCAATTGATTGGGATTACATGCTTAGTTGTTGTTGTTTCGAAGATTACCTTTATGTGTTGAAGAATAACAAAAAGTTAGGGAAAAAGATTGACGATGATGAGTCAGAATATTGAAGATAGAAAGAAATGATGATGTAACTCGATGTTTGCACGAGATTGCAACAAAGATTTATCTAACAAATTCTCCACAATCGATAGATCACGTATATTGTGGCCTATAAAATACAATACTCACTGAACTTAATGCAACAAAGCAGTGTATAACACTTTCTATGTACAAGGCATGGCAGTGCATGTAAAGGATGGTGCAATACCCATAACATCTAATGTATCAAGTTTTAAAGGGAGTCAATATTAGCTGGTGCAATTATGTCAAGTATGAGGATAACAAGGTCCACACGAACTAGAGGTTTGTGTTATTTCAATCAAAAGACGATAACCTTAGTTGTATCGTGTGGCAACATAGACACTGGATGTTTTGGGCTCATAAGGTTGTAACATCCTACATCCTTATAGTACAATTACTTGTTGGTCGTGGCCACGTAGATTAGGTTGACTGACTAGACCACAAAAACTTTATTGTATCTGTATTTATAGTTTGTGTGTGCATTTAGTGTGTTGAGTACTATTAACATGGCTAAACAAACTTAACACAGACTCTCGCCTTGGAGTTTATGCGAAATGGATCCTCTGATCCTTCCTCATGTTAGTTATATAAGGTCAGAAGACATGTTGTTTAGGATGGTCCTCATTGTGTATGAGGGTGTTCGACACAGAGCTCATTATTTTAGATTAGTAAAAATAGCACGTCTTGTTAGATTAGGTGATTAGTTCATTGATTTATCTCACTAATTTGTGTCAGAATATGTAGGGCGATTCGCTTATGGATGTTGTAATTATGATTACAACACATATGATCAATAATTGTGATCGTTATTTGTCTTAATCAAATATGACCCGCATAATTGGACATTATAAATATGTCTCACATTACAAATAATTATGGCGATGCCTCACAAGACAATCAATTATATTATGACAGTGATTTGTCATAAAAAAATTCTCTTGAGTGATAGTTGTGATAGTGACTCATATTTTAATGAAACATAAACTAACGTTACCAAGGGCCAAGCTATTGGTACAAATACGTACCAACGACAAAGACATGGCTACATTTTTGGGGGAAATTTCCCCCCAACTTTCATTAGTACCGAGGGACTAGGCCTCGGTCCTAAGGCAAGGCTGCGACCCTTTAAGTTGGGCCGCAACTAGCGCAGTTAGGCCACATCCACGCGGCCCAACGAAGTTAGGTTAAGACTCAGTATGAAGTTAGAAGGTAAAAAGCGCCACCCCTCCCATTTTTCACTTTTCTTTCATTTTTCTCATCACACACTCAGCTCTCTTCCTCTCTCAAGCGGCGCGGCACTCTTTTCCAACGGCTTTTCCGTTGCTAATGCGGAATTTGTAAGTTTTAATTTCTTTTTTGTTTGAATTTCGTTTGATTTTGTTTGAATTTTGTTTGAATTTCTTTTGATTTCGTTTGAATTTCGTTTTATTTCGTTTGAATTTGTAAGTTTTAACTCTTGATTGTTAGATTTGAGGATGTGATTTGCATAATTGAGAAACATGAAACTAGCTTTTATTTTCAAGAATTATGGCAATAGCTTAAACATTCAAACTATCTTGGATAATACGCGAGTAGAAAATTATGAGAAATGCTAGATTTTAAATACGGATCAAGCCTTGATGCCTTTAGGGAATTGTTTGAATTTCGTTTGATTTTGTTTGAATTTTGTTTGAATTCGTTTGCATTTGTAAGTTTTAACTCTTGATAGTTAGATTTGAGGATGTGATTTGCATTTTAACGCCCCAAAAATTAGGAAGAAAATAAATTTATACTTTAGCCTTAATCTTTTGAAAATTTCTTTTTTTGACCCTAAATGTTTAGAAAAATTTATATTTTATACCCTAAACTTAAAAGTTAGTCTTTTATTACTTTTATAGGTCTCTAATCCTAAAACACACATTTTAATTTTAAATCTTAACCAAGATGATCAAATTATCTAGAAAAATTACATAAATAAATATGTACGTAACAAAGAAATTTAATTATACCTATTTAACTTTTAATTATAAATAATTGAGAGACTTGATATGCAATTAACCAATTGATGAAGTAAGCCATGACATCTTTTTGATGAAGTAAGCCATGATAACCTTAAGAGAATGATGAACTTCAATTTTTTTGTGATTTATTATAAAATAATCAAGGTGAGACCTAAATAAGTATGATTAAACTATAATTTTCGCCTATAAATACTCACCCTTCTTCTCCATTTTTCATGATTTTTATCTTGCCATTTTCTACCCAAAAACACGCCAAAGCTTTTATTGTGCAGGAAATGCCGATTCTGCACCTTAGAAAAATCATATCAAATAGTAGAAATATTATTTTACTAGCAATTTTCTGCTGCATACTCTCATTGGTGTCTTCTATCTTTTGTAGGAAGACACATTTCTCAAATAATATAATTTTAGAAGGGCATAATCCATAAACCGTAAACTGCTGCCAGGAAATCCGATAGCAACTCTTATGTTGCAAGAATTATATAGCATAGGAAACCTTTGTGTTTTCACAAAATCTTGGATTTCCACTTCTCTCATGATGCTAGAAATCATAAACTATAAAAAGATTTGAAAACCAAGGACATTTGGATGTCCGATCAAAGGTAAAACCAAAACTGTGGGGATTTTTCATTTTATTTGGCACAACATTTATTTTCTTAATTTATAAGTTTAATCGCCATCATAATTCAAGTATTTATCACACACATAAATTTATTAGTTATAATTAGATTATTATGATTTATAATCATGAATTAACATTTTTGTGGTCTTATTTATAGCATTTAAATGGTAGATTTATCATGTTTAACATACTATTTTCATAAGTCTTACAAGATTATTCTTGCCACTTTATGACCTAACCATTAAATAAGATTATTTATCATTCCTTATCACATGTTTTGATAAACCGATCATGTTTATATCTTTATATTTAAGTTATACAACAACTATATATATTTTTTAACGTACTATGTAAAATAAAGTAATAAATGACCAAGTTATACCTTTTTAAGGTGTTTTAAGGTGTTACTTCGTATGATACTTATTTGGTGTGTGGTTATTAAAAGTTTGAAATTGATTAAAGACTAGAAAGATGAGTTTTTCTAGAGTTAGTTAAGTAATATGTTTTTCTTTAAATTCATCATCTAAGATTTTTATGTTTTGTGTAATGACATCAACTAAGCTTATGTGTTATTTACTAAGATTTACATCGTGACTAGCATTCTTAACAAGAACGTTCTCAATTTTACCAACATGAGAATGGAAGAAAAAGTACTAATATTTGTTGTGGTCAATTATAAATTCAATTGATTAATATTATTTAAATTTGTTAAAGGCTTGACGAACTAATCAACGACATCAAGGTTCCCCGTACGAGTAAAGGTGAGGTTCCATTTCTCATTTGTTCTTGTCTCATTTGGCATCCGGCCCTGAGGAACTTTGACACAAAAGCAACTACTCCGTTACCAAACCTCGAACAACCTGTATTTCATCCTAATCATGTTTGGCATCTCATCTCATAACATGATTTTCTTCCTCATCGTTAAATCATATCCAATCATTTATTATTTATCATAACTATTCATAATCATGATAATTCTCCAATATTAAAACTCCAGTACCATTGGTACATCAAAATGTCTAGTTGAACTGTTTTACCGGTAAGATCACTCCTCGGAATATATCCAGTAGGTCACAGTTAATTCTTGCATTACCAGTTCTTTTATATGAATCTCACTAAGCCATTAAAGACGTATTCCTCGTTTCTTCTGTCCATTCCTCAAGATAAAATCAACATGGCATCATGGACCAAGTGAATAATTGTTCAAGCGTGTATTTTAGAATATTCGTGTTTTGTCATTAGTGCATAACCATTAAAATAGTCACATTATTTGTAATACCAAGACTTCCGCTATATATATCAAAATATAATTTATAGAACGGGTATGGTTTTGATCTTGAACAAGTGAAACCCCTTCTTATGAGTTGCGCTTTAGTCTGTATTGGGTAAAGTGGTTGGTCACCACTGAACCAACTAGGATCGGAGCATGGCTCGTAGGGCGCGGTCGTCACATGCATAATTGAGAAACCATACACTAGCTTTTATTTTCAAGAATTATGACAATAGGTTAAACATTCGAACTATCTTGTATAATATGCGATTAGAAATTTGTTAGAAGTGCTAGATTTTAAATACGGATCAAGCCTTGATGCCATTAGGGAATTGTTAATTAGATCTCGTACGTAGAATTATTAGTTTTATAAAACTGTATATTATGATTGTTTGATTTAATTATATATTGATATATATTTGTTTTTGTTTTTTTAGGATATTGATATATATTTGTTTAAGTAGTTGAAATTGTGATGTTATTATATTTATATGATTATAATCAAATTGTTAGAAACACCAGATTTTAAACACGGATCATGTCTTTATGCCTTTAGGGGATTGTTAGATCTCGTAGAATTGTTTGTTTTGAGCTATCGTCTAACGCCTTTTAGGAAATGGTAGATCTAGAAAAAAAATTATTATTTTGCAAACATCGTTTATGCCTTTAGGGAATCTTTATAACTTAGAAATAATTATACTTCCAGGGTCTCTCTAAATGTTTGATTTCAAATGAAAGTTGTCCTAATCTAACTTAGATATTTTGAATTTCTATGCAGCTCATTGATATAGAGATGTCAGACGATCCTAACCGCACCCATGAGCGTACTACCGCAGCGAAGAAGAAAAGTCGGCGATACGGACCTATACGGAGGTAGCCACTAGATCGTCCGACACCAGCTCCTGATGCAGTCGCGACACCTATCGAGACTCATCGACGTGAGTCACCGCACAAGCCTACTACTACATCTACTCCTCTAGAGTCACGCATCCCACATAGATTAGATCTTGCGGATGTAGCTCAGGTCGGAGGATCGACACGACAGACGCCCGAGTCTTCCAGGGCAGTACCCCCTACTGACGGAGTAGAATTGAGTGGCGGGGCATCACAGGCAGCGACAGGACCATCACCATCACCATAGTTATCTTGTACACCATCGCGGCCTCCTAGGGGAGTGGCTAAAGGAGATATGATCCCTCTTAGGGCCGATCGTAAGCCCTTAGGGTTGACTGATAATGGACATTTCAAGGACTAGCGCCGCATTGTACAGACGATCACAACCATCATGAAGAAGTGTCTGACGGACTTTGTCTCTTGCTACATGAAGCTCGATATTGACATGCAAACCATGTTTTGGTTGAAGTTTAAGGTAATAAGTTATTATAAAATTCCATAAAACATGATATATTTATAGTAAAAAAATGCGTAAAACATGATATATTTATATTTGTAGGCAACATACAAGATTCCTAAGTTGGGGAGAAAGAAGTTTCAGGACGCATTTGAGATTAAGGCGAAAGAGAGGTATCAGTGAATGATGTAAAGGTGAATTATAGGAAGAGGGTGAACGATCTGATCTGGGAAAAACAACAGAAGACATGGATGAATGATAAATTAGAGAAGCAGGTTGCAGAGTATTAGGCAAGGTCAGGTGTGGAGGCGACATCGTATAAAGCTCGCAAGAACATGAGAGAAGGGCAGGACCTGCAGGATAATGTGCCGGCACCTTATACTTTTGTCGATGGATCCGTTGGTTTCATAGAGCACCGTGAGAGGATGGTATGTTTTAAAAAATGTTAAACTTGTAATTTAAAAGAATTTAATACTTGTAGGGCTTCATTGGCAGACTTTTAGGGCTAGATTGGTAAACACGAATGGCTCATTGGTTGCGAGACTATGTCGTGGGTTAATATCCACCAATTGGAATGTCGGGTCGACATAGGTCCCTCGGTCAATATCATACCACGCGCATTTGAATAACACAATGTATATCGGTCTTATTCCTCCCCAATATTCCACTTCCATAATGTCTTTCAACGTCTCGTAGAAGTTGGTGGTGTCAGATCCACCCATGCTCCCCTTGACATAAACACCGCTACAATCACTACTTATCGGGCCTTTCGTACCTTGTGTATGGAATCTGAACCCATTCACAATGTATCCATCGTACCTCTTCTTGTTCCATCGAGTCAACTGATTAGAGCTTTTAGATCTGGATCCATCTCGTACTCCCCACTTGTAGTCGTCAGTTTGAACCATGCCACAAATTCTATGTTCCTTTTCGTTTGGACCTCCATGGGGCTGAGATTACGACACTCTTCATCTTCAAACAAACTGAGTAGTATAAAAGAACACATAATTAATAAACTGGGCATGAAACAGTGTATATTAAATTGTTGCAATTATAATAATGTTCACTCACTTGACCCATTCTTCAAGCTCTAGGAAGTTAAGAAGTGTATAAAGTTCTATCTGCTTCAACTCTTCCCCAGTCCACTGGCGTTGCATGGTCAATGATCCTACTAGACGCCCTTTCTTATACAATATTGTAAGCTCATCGGCCCACTCGGAACTATCGGACGTCTCGTTCCTGTTTAATCGATCATATCTGGTTTGAAGAGATATATCTAGATATTCAGAACACACATTCGCTATTTCCGTTGGTAATGATAGTTACCATTGACATTTGCCACGGCTTGGCCGTTGGTAATAAGAGTTCTCGTTAACATTTGCTACGACCAAGTTGTTGGTAATGCAAGTTACCCTTTGCATTTGCCACGGCCCAACTGTTGGTAATGATAGTTACAGTTAATATTTGCAACGGCCAACCCATTGGTAATGAAGGTTACCGTTGACATTTATTACGCCTCGGTCGTTGGTAATAATATTTGCAATAAAACTTTAGGGGGAGAAGGTGTAAATAATGAAAAGTCGCAAAACTTCTCCAAACTCAATTTTTTTAAACCATACAATTCTTAAACATAATTAGACGTGTTTCCTAAAATTTCATCAAAAATTGAGTTGACAATACGATAAATAAAACTTTAAGGGTGGAAAGTGTAATTAATAAAAAGTTGCAAAACGCCTCCAAACTCAAATTTTTTTAAACCATACACTTTTTAAACATAAGTAGATAGAGTTTAGAATACGATAAATAAAACATCAAGGGTGGGAAGTGTAATTAATAAAAAGTTGCAAAACGCCTCCAAAATTAATTTTTTTAAACCATACACTTTTAAATATAAATAGATGTGTTTCCTCAAATTTCATCAAAAATTTAGTTGATAATACAATAAATAAAACTTTAGGGGTGGGAAGTATAATTAATGAAAAGTTGAAAACACATCTAGAATCCTAAACCCCAAACCCTATACTCTATATACCCTAACACTACTAATGGTTCAACAGTCCTTATTGACATTATTACCTAGGGCTGGGCCTTTGAAAAAATACCCTAAGACTAGCGACGGCCTAGCCGTGACTAATAAGGCTCATTACCCACGACAAAGCCCTTGGTAGTTTCATGTACATAAATTTTACCTTTTGCGTGATTGTTTAACATATATGGGTGTTTTATTATTGATTACGACAATGATAAGTATAAGTTATTTTAATATACATAAATTTTAGATTTCGTAGCACAATCATGCATCATTTACACACTCTGGGTCTTAATGACAAAATAACTGAATAACGTTGTTTGTAATAACTTATATTTGATACTAACTAAATCTATGTAACATTCGTAATTGCACGTTGTAACGGTCTTTAATCAATTACGAGAGATCATTACAACTTCGTAAAATCTTATTAAACACAATACATACTTAGTATATATAAGCATATAAATCTTAATTTAGTATGTAATAAACGTATGAGAATATAAAACGTATGGTGATCTAATTCTATAATGTATATTTCGATAACTCAAAAACTATCATACTTATATTTATAGTTCTTCACTTTACATATAGAAAATGTATCTTAGCTAAAATCATAAACAAATCAAATTTATATAATACAAATCATGAACTAAAAATTTAGGACTTAGTATCAAGGGTCAAGCCGTCCCTAATAATATTCAAACATGTTTACCCAGTTTTACCAAGGGTCTAGCCGTTTCTACTAATAATCAAACATGTTTTTACCCAGGCAAGACAATATTCAAAATATTTTACCCAAAAAATTGGCAGAATTTTCAAATTTTCAAAAATTTGAAATTAGCACCATTAGCGTGGTTGTTGGTAATGACTCCAGAATATGCTGGAAAATGAAAGTTTCATGAAAATTTGAATTTTTCATCCAACATTATAAATACACATCCCCTCAACCCTTCATTTTTTTTATCCACGAAAATACCCAAGTTTCTCTTCATTTTTCCAAGTTTTTTCTCTCCTCTCTTCCAAATTTGTCTCCATATCTTCAAATTTTTCCTTTCTTCAAATCTTCATATCTTCAAATCTTCAAAGTTTCTTCAAATCTTCAAATCTTTAAAGTTTCTTCAAATCTTCAAAGTTTCTTCAAATCTTCAAAGTTTCTTCAAATTTCAAAGTTTCTTCATTTTCGTTACACTTTTTTTTCTATACATCTTCAAAATCATTTTCAAACATATCGTTCTTTTTCTTATTCAAAGATTTTGTTTCTATACACACAACAAATGATAAGATTCGGTAATTGTTAAAATGCATCCAATAATATTTTGTCAATTTATAAAATTGCAAGAATATTATTGGTTCTTTTTAATTAGGATGAATATTAGTAGCCATGGCTACTAATATTTAAACGTAAAATGTTGGTCAATATTGGTACCAACGGTCGGGCCCTTGGTAATCTCATGAATATTTGTAACTATGGCCTAGCCTTTGGTAATAGGATCCATGTCATTAGCTAGGACACATCCGTAGGTAATGACATCCATAACATTAGCCACGACGTAGTCGTTGGTAATAAATTCTTGTTATTAGCCACGGTCTAGCCCTTGGTAATGGTTTTTACCAAAGGTTTGGCCGTGGGTAATATGTAGCTAGGGTTAAGCCTTCCCTACTCTATAGCAAGGGCCTGGCCGTTGGTAAAGAACTTGTTGGATAGAAATTAATTAAAAGTAATTAATTAAATGGGTGTGGAGCACCCATTTGGGTTGACTCACAACCCATGTGTGTGAAATTCAAACTTGAGAAGTGGAGGGAATGGAGGTTATTTCCCATTCGCATAACTTCCACTAACTCCCAATTCAAAACAAACATCTGAACAATAACAAAAGTGTGAAGAAAGTACAAGAGTTTTATGCCCCTACATTTCTATACACCATAGTGTTAGTAGTATTTTTATTTTATCATCTATTTTGCGCAAACATCACATTCTAAAGGGATTTGGGTTGTGAACAATATGATGGGTTCGTGTTTTACGTGATCTGGCAAGGATCAAAGTGAGTACGCAGCGGAAACGTAATTGTAATCAATCAAGACATGTTTTCGTGTCCTTTTTATGCATTTTAATTGGTGAAAAATGCATTTCGTTTAGATAATTTTGTTCAATAATCTTTATAGGCATCATAGCTTTTAATGGTTGATTATATCACTTTTTTCTGCCATTTTCGTGCTCTAATCCATGCCAATAATATGTCATGCATTTTATATCACTTTTTAGAAAGGATTGATTGTGGTTATGATTCCGTTTTTTCAAAACTCTTAATTTTTTTCTGAAACAACTACTGTAGCATCCTTATTTTCTGGAAAAGAAATCTGGAAAGTTTTGAATATTTTGGCTCGGTAGTTTTTCAGGAAACAATTGTTTATCCAACAATTTTCAGAATATTTAAAAATTCGTAAAAACTTATGTAGTCTATATTATGCTTTGCTCTTTATAAGGTTAGAAACCTTATGTTAAGGGCTTTATAAGCCCACTGAAATCATCTAATTTGGACTTAGTTTGAATTAGTTATGAATTTTCTAAGTTTTAACCGACTTTATGTTAATTCTGGAAATTATTTAAAATGCATGATTAAAAAATCTAAACACTAAATTCCTAACCCACTCTCGTCGTACTCACGGGGCAGCGCACTTGTTGAGATAATTATGTCGAATCATAAAATAAACTAAACTATTGAACTCCGAAGGCCTAACAAAGGGAGGGTAGTTAGAATCCGATTGTCGGATAATGCGAGACGCGTGTGGGCGCGTGCGGACGTTTTATTGCTTCTTTCTTTTTATTAAAATTTTGAAAATCCAAAATTCTTGTTCTTTGTTTTCTGTAAATTAAAATTCATTTTGGTGGATTAGAAATTGGATTTTTCATTCATGGAAATTTTTA
The DNA here is from genome assembly GCA_948329865.1 of Linaria vulgaris. Taxonomy (NCBI): domain Eukaryota; kingdom Viridiplantae; phylum Streptophyta; class Magnoliopsida; order Lamiales; family Plantaginaceae; genus Linaria; species Linaria vulgaris. Next base: position 50,598,797 of record OX415249.1, on the reverse strand, counting down.
ATATTCTAAAAAAAATTGATTTTGTTTGAAAACATATGGATTTGTTTTTTGGTAAAAAATGAGCAAAACATCACCTTCAAAGGTGGCTACTGGAAATTCTTAACTTTAAGAGAATATAATTATATTTGGAATATAATTTATGGTTCTTTTATTTATGTTTTGAATTTTATTTAATTGTATTAAATGATTTAATGCCCCATTATTTTTAGATATGGCTAGGTCCTTTAACGCTCCTCGCATTCTCCGGGGGAATGCAAGGCAAAGGTATGCTCCTGAGCGCATGAGGAGACTTAGGGAGTTACAAGTTTATAGGATGGATCCGGCTCACATATTACCTCAACATACAAATGTTATGAAGAACAAGATAAAATATCTTAAGCGTTTGGGACTATATATGGATCATGAGTCTAAGAAAAGAATTTGAAAAAATTCGTTAAGTCCCTATTGGACTACTATTTTTTAGGATACACGTAGAGTCTTGGGAGAAAGCAAAATTATAGTAGTTTACTTGGATTCTATGATTGCGAGATGGAAAAGTGAATGTCAACAAACTTTGAGGAAGACTTTCCTTTTAAGCATGAATCCTAGCCTAAGAGGTATAAGGCATACCTATAGAAGGCCTCCCGCAAACGCTTGGGTGCAATGTGTTCCTCGAGATAGACTCACATATAGTCTGCTTAAAATATTCGACCCTTCTCGACAGCTTCAAAAGAGCTATAGTTTCAGACGAGATATGGGATGAGATGAACTGATGTGTTTTTATTTCATTTCATCGTGTAAATATTGCCTTTATGTTGTGCTTTTGATTCAATACATGTATTTAACAAACAATGGATAATTTGTTATCCTTGTGTAAATATGTTGTAAAAACATATTTTATGAATATTATTTTCTTATGGCATGACATATGATGCAAATGATATATGTTTAATCATGATGATTAAGTGGGAGTTCTAAGTAGGAAGAGTAATGGATTCTCACCTAGAACTTATTAGTTTTGCATTAAGTAACCGATTCAGCGACAATAATGTTTTAGGTTAAGATGATGATTGGATACTCCAAGTGACCTTTTGATTCTTACCTTATGTCAAAATTGTCATAGATGTTAGTTGTCTTATTGTAAAATAGCATGTGTATAAATGGGCATTAATATTTTTATGTTACCTCTTTGTCATTAACTTAGACTATTGCATCAAAATCAATCATTGCTAATCTGAACAAGGGTGACAAACTGAATGGTGACAACTATGTCACCTAGCGTCACAAGATCTGGTACGTACTAGATGAACAAGATGCATTGGATGGCATCAACAAGGTAATGCATTGGATGAAATATATATCTACGCATATGATGGTGGCAGACCCTTTCACAAAGCCAATTCTGAGGGATACTTTTATGGGTCATGTTAAGTCGTTAGGATTGATTAGGATATGATCTAATTGAATATTGTGAACATTTATGTATTATGCCCATGTTATTAATGTTAATGAATGTTTCTATATATACACATGTTTGAGCAATACATGTGTCTCTATATTTTAAAGTATGTCGGACAACTTAAGATTAGCTATCTCACACGAGCAATCGCCTCTGACATCGAGGAATGTGCAGAGATGAGATTTCCTACAATTTTGACTTGGTTATCGTACTGGATTCTCCACATCCATTGAGCTTGTCTAGAAGTATAGACAGATGTGAGTTGTTTGTTGGAGATTTATTGGGGAAATCTTTTATAGGACAAATAGACAAAAACTCATGCTAAGTGTTGATGTACACTTGAACTAAGATCTGTTAATGCAAATTACATTTTTATTTGTAAATGGCATACGCTTCCAAAAGGAAGCTGAGCATCGTAGCATACGTTTCATACCGTATGTGCTAAATGACCATGGGAACTGAGCAAATGTATCCCTGCTTTCCCATTGTGTGAGACCCAAAGGTTTAAATACCTCATTATGGTACCCTTATGACTTTTAACGGTATCTTGAAACATTCCTTTATTGTCGCTACTTTAGCATGTTACTAATAGTTATGATATATTCGGCAATGCGGTGCATGACTAAAAAAGCGGCTATAGGGGAGTTTAAAGGTTCTAGTGGAAAAGGAAGTCCATCTTTTGACTAACACATCGCCTATATTCACTAGCTAGCCAATTATGTTGAATTTTGAAATTCGAGACATAATTGTGAATATATGTTTGTAACTTGAGAGTCGAATATGCTCTATTTACAAATAGAGGGATAAGAGATATGTCAACTGGTGTAGTAAATCAGATAGACTGGGGTATAACGAGTTCAATGTCCTCTCTTTTGCCTAGGAATGAGCAATTATGTATCCTTAACTAGTGTATAGCATTAAGCTCTTATTACTCGCTGGTCATACGACCCTCTTACTTGAATGATTTGAAGAATGTGATAAGATGATAATGGTGTGTCTGAGTTCAACCCTCGTGGGCGAGTGGGAGATGTTGGATTTAAATTAATTAAAAGTAATTAATTAAATGGGTGTGGAGCACTCATTTGGGTTGACCCACAACCCATGTGTTTGAAATTCAAACATGAGAAGTGGAGGGAATGGAGGTTATTTCCCATTTCCATAACTTTCACTAACTCCCAATTCAAAACAAACATCCGGACAATAACAAAAGTGAGAAGAAATTACAAGAGTTTTACTCTCCTACATTTCTATACACCATAGTGTTAGTAGTATTTCTATTTTATCATCTATTTTGTGCAAACATCACATTCTAAAGGGATCTGGGTTGTGAACAATTTGTTGGATTCGTGTTTTACGTGATTTGGCAAGGATCAAAGCGAGTACGCAGCAGAAACGTAATTGTAATCAATCAAGGTATGTTTTCGTGTCCTTTTTTATGGGTTTTAAATGGTGAAAAATGCTTTTCCTTCAGATTATTTTGTTCAATAATCTTCAGAACTCATTACCAAGGGCTCAGCCGTTGATTTTGTTTGCAACTAGAGTACTAGGGACGGGATATTTTCAAGGACTTGGTCGTCCCTACTAACTCATTACCAACAGAAAATGGGTCTTTACCAAGGGCAGAGGCCATGGCTAGAGAAACTTTTTCTTGTAGTGATATTTAAAGTATTATCATTAAAATTCTATGTAATTTAAAACATATTAATTATCCGACAAGTAAATATGCAATTTTCCCTTGGATTCTATGAGTAAAAACCGAAAATCCAAGTTTCATTAACTTCTCATAGGTTGGGGTCTAACTGCATTTCTTTATTACAATGACTAGATGAGAAATTGATGATTGTAATAGGGAAAAAAACACATCACCCCTAACCTTTTGGCCGATTCGCATTTTGCTCCGCTAGCTTTGATTTTTAGCACTTTGCCCTACCCCAACTTTGTATTCCGTTAACGTTAACCCCTTACGGAAATATTTCGTTAAAAAAAAAACGAATATTCCGTTAAATTTTGACACTTTGCCCCCCTCCCCCCCCCCCCAACTTTCGGCATTTTTAACGGAATATTCGCGTTTTTGACAGAATATTCGTTTTTTGAATGGTCATGTAACGTCGGGGGTAACGTTTGACGGAATACAAAGCTGGTGGGGTAAAGTGCTAAAAATCTAACCTGAGGGGGCAAAGTGCAAAACGGCCAAAAGCTAAGTGGGTGGTTTTTTCCCATTGTAATATGCGAAACACGATAAAATAAAACTGAATGAAGACGAGAGTAGGCAATAATTATATTTTCCCAAGTAAATTTGAAATTCTTCTGATATAATATTTTACCAATAACTACTAAGTAGCATGTATAAACTCTCCTTGGCCTGTTTAAATTTTTGGTTTTCACTTAAAGCATTAACATTGGTATGAAATATGGCATATTCCAATATTCTAATTATGTACATCCACTAATTTTAGGTAGCAAAACTCGCAAATGTTAGTTATATAAAGAGGCTCGACTTATATCTCATTATTACCAAATAATGGACATCTTGTATACAAACCCGTAATGTCTATTTTCATCTTTAACAAAAGTTGCTTTTGATCCTTCAATTACAAGTGCTTCTTGAACAAGAATTCCAATTCTGCTTAATGAAGTGGAGTCCATTGATTCAGTAGTCGTATCCCAGTAGCTTTCTGTTCCATCCCATTAAATCCCATATATAAATATATCAACGACTGAAACGTCAAACATCCATTTTTTGTTACACCAATAAATTTAACTGATACACAGGAATTAAAAAGTAAATTCTTAATGGAAGCCAAGTTGTTGACAAGTTTAAAGCCATACTTGGCTATCATCTTCATGCAGTTTGGTTATGCAGGAACTGCCATTGTTGCAAAGTTTGCTCTAAACAGGGGAATGAACCACTATATCTTTTCTGTCTATAGAAATATTATTGCCGCAGTTTGCTTTGCGCCATTTGCCTTTGTTCTCGAAAGGTAACTCCTTCTCTTAATGTCTTTAATTATCTGTAAAGAAACTAAGCCTTTAAATTTATTCTAACGGGGCAACATGTATTTCTTTCGGACAGGAAAATTAGGCCAAGAATGACGCTCTCCATTTTCTTGAGGATAATGCTACTTGCATTACTAGAGTAAGTACTCTGACGAGCGATATGCATTTTGGTCTAATTAATTTATAATTATGGGGGTAAACGGGATTTTTTAACACACAATATTCTTTGTTACAGACCGGTTTTGGATCAGAATCTGTACTATAACGGAATGAAATATACCACGGCTACATTTTCATCTGCAATGTGCAACATTCTTCCAGCTATAACATTCCTACTAGCTTGGATACTGAGGTACTCCCTTAAATTTGCAAGCAAATTTAATATCCAGTTAAATATATTTATATATATATATATATATATAAATGTACATGACTAATTCTAATTATCAGAGAAGAAATAAAACACTGATTAGTAGTTTTATTTTTTGCTAGGCTTGAAAGTGTTAACTTTAAAAGAGTACATGGGCATGCGAAACTACTAGGAACAATAATCGCGGTTGGGGGAGCGATGATTATGACTCTTTTTGCCGGACCGGTCATAGGATTTCCCTGGACCAAACATGTAAATGGACAAAACTCACAACTCAACAGTGACATAAAGCAACATGATGAGCACCAGCCCTTGAAAGGCGCTCTCATGATCACTACAGGTTGCTTTTGTTGGTCCATCTTTTACATTCTTCAGGTAAATTTTGTAAAGCACCTCGTACATTTATTATTTATTTATTTATTAATTTTTCTGAAAAGACAGTGCAAAATTTTGTATTTCTTATTCTGTATATATTTTACAATTGGGTAAAGTTTTTGTGATTTTTTGAATAATCAACAGGCGAACACATTGAAGTCGTACCCTGCCGGACTTAGCCTAACGACTCTAATCTGTACGGCTGGAGCACTGCAAGGGACTGCACTAACTCTCGTGGTCGAGAGAGGCAATGCCGCCATCTGGTCAATAGGATGGGACTCGAAACTTTTGGCTTATGCTTATGCTGTAAGATTAATTTTTACATAAGAATTATATAGTTTTTCTTATGGTGATTAACTTGCTCGTAGTTAATTAAAAGTTAATAACAAGGTCTTGATCAATCGAAACTTATATCGTGCAGGGATTGATATCTTCAGGAGTAGGCTACTATGTTTCAGGAGTAGTGAGTAAACTAAAAGGACCAGTTTTCGTCACGTCGTTTAATCCTCTAAACATGGTCCTTGTTGCAGTGATGAGTTCATTCATTTTGGCCGAGCAATTGAATGTGGGGAAGTAAGTAATATACTATTACATATTTTATTGTTCTTTATAACAATTAGAGTTATGTTAAAACGTAAACATATTAATAATTAAATTTCATTTGTTGTTAAATAAAGGGTGACCGGAGCTTTTGTGATTGTTATTGGGTTGTACCTAGTCATATGGAGTAGAGCAAAGGAACGAAATGAGTCATCGTGCACTACCAAAAAGCCAAGCAATCAAGAGATTCCATCAATAAATCATCCTACAAACACTTCAACAAAAGAGGAACGTACATATATTGCCACGCAAGGATTATCTGGGGAAAATAATGTTTAAGGACGGGAATTCATATTTACTGACGACAATTTCAAATTATTGGGCATATAGATTAAACTGTGTAAACTTGGAATATTAGGAAGAATGGGATTCTTTTTAAGTATAAATATAAAGTAGTGAATCCTTTCTTTAGCCTCGGCGAATAAGAATGTGTTGGATTTCTTTCGGTCACTAATCCGCTTGCTCTGCTTTCCTTTGGATTATGTTGTATTGATCGCAATTTAACTTTTTTGTCAATGAATTTTATTACCTAAAAAGGAACAATATAAGTAAGGCATTAGAATTCGGCTGAATTACGAAGATAAAAAGTTGTGTCATTCCAATCACAATCACATTCCAGATAGTGGGCTGAGAATGCAGGTTACTAATTAATGCGAATCTCCCATTCATTACGTAACGCTCCTTTTTTTTTTTTTGGATTATACAGACATTATAAAATAAAAGTAATTAACATGTTCCCTTTGGGGATCATTCCATTAAATATAAGAAATTTATAATTATAACTTTACCCGTTATTTTTCATCCACCTCTCCTAATATTTGGACTTTTGGCAAACACTCTAATGAGGTTTCACACATTATTGAACACCTTCTTCTATTTCTTCTATTACTTGACCATCTAGTCAACCTTTAAGGTAAGGGCAATAAACAAATTTAATATTAGATTTTCTTGTATTATCTTTTTCGTTATTTTTAAAGTATTTGTTATCTCAAATATCAATGAGCATTTATAATTAAACGGATTCTAGATTAATATGTATTTTGGTCTTATTTCGTCTGGGTAACAAAACACCGTAAATGGTTACAATATGCCAATTAATTGACAAAATAATACTAATCAGATAGTATACGGACTAGCTTGGTCCGGAACACCTATTACTAGCTGATTAGGCTTAATAAATAAAATTACAAAGTACAAAATGTGTATCGAACGACAGGGATCCAATCTAAACTGTATCGAATCAAGTACGTTCGATAATGGGTACACTTGATGGTCCATTATCGAACTGAGGTCCTTCGATCTATCAGAGGATCGAACTATGGTCCTTCGATGTAAGAATAGGCTAGCTTGCTAAGTATCTAATCAGACTCTTTCGGTCGATCGTAGTGTATCGAATTCAGGGACTTCGATCGAACTTAGGGACCTCGATCGAATGATGATGGTTCGATGCAGAATGAATTAGGGGTGGTTGGAATGCGTGCTGAGAATGTCAGGGGACGGGGTATTTATAACCCCCGTCCCGCGAGCCACAGTGGTTGTTGGGGAAAGTGCATCGAACTCGAATGGTTCGATTCAATCGTTCGATCGAACCATGCCCGTTCGATACTCGTACAGTATAGAAAATTGCTTGTTCGATGTACTATTACAGTTGCGATTTCTCTTGGGCCGGCTCAATATTAATATTGGGCCATATCTAAAATACCCCCACCAATATGGATTTAAATTATACAACATACATGAAATTGATGCATTTTTATTTATGATTTTTAAAAATTGATTTAAAATTTTATTTATTTGGAATTATCACTTTTTATTTAAAAAATATATATACATGTTGTTTCCTGTATTATAACTAGAATTAATTTGAAAATTATTAAAAAAGTCGAGTTATAACTAGAACTGTGTTATAACTCGATGTTTACTTATGGACACCACGTAAGACAAAATACACTCAAAAATTTTTTAGTCCCATTCGGAGCCCGATGGGCATATTTTGTCAAAATTTGAAAAGGTAATAGATATTTTTTTTTGTTTTTTTTGTTTTTTTTTTGCATCGTGAAAAGAAAAAGCACAAAAAAACAATTTTTAATATTGTAACACACTTTAAATAAATATTTTTTATTATTTAATGACATCTATATAAATGTTAAGGTATTTTTATCGCAATCAACTATGAAAAAATTGTGATAGGGTTATATCCTAATTTCAGGGGAGGAGGGTGAAAAATACCCTAATTTCATCACGTAATCCAGAATTCGTGTTATAAATTTGTGATAGGGTTATATCTAAAACTTTGTTAATTTTGTATATACAATATACTCTGTGGAATCTTTTTCAAAGAGATAGATCCTTTAAGCCCCCAACTTATGCCAACTTTTACAAAGTAGTCCTAATGTATAAAGAGTTGCATGAAATGCACAGCCTATTGATTTTGATTTTTTTTTCCCCACTGGATTAATAATCTATCGTTCAATTCAGACTGTCTGCATTTTTGTCTGTCGCATTTGGTATAAGGGCAAAATTATTCAATCGACAAACTAGAAGGTATATACCGTATACTGCAAACTTTTGATATATTGGAGACACATTGTAAAAGTAAGCGTAGGTTAAGGGATTTAAAACTTTTAATTTTTTTTGAAAAGGTTAAAAGCTTACATAACACCCTTTCTGTCACAGTCATGCTAAAAATGAACTTTCCCAGTGTTAATGAGAACAGACATATATGATATATTATATAATAGTAATACTGGCCACGCTTATTTCCATTTAACTTAATTTTTGTGGTGCTTAGTCATAAGACTCATAACCTCAATAATATTAGTGCTCAAATATTTTACTCGACAAGGAAATCCGGATATCTTAGGATTGATGGGTGGAGCGGACTGATTGCTATCGTTATTTAGTTCCTATTTCCTGGCATTATATATTGCTGCTGCAAGTGTGGTATGATTAGGATAAATGGTTTGGCCAAATTCTTCTCTGAAGTATTGTGAATTATGTTGAAAAGTGAAAGCTATTAATATATATTTAGTTAACTTCACATTAACATATGATATGATGCGTGAACAGGATAGGGGAAATAGTTCACGGTACAATGTGAGCACCACGATACGTACGATATATAATATGATTGAAGCAAAACTAAATATATTATACTGGGAACGGATCATTGACAAATTGAGCCCACATCTAGGGCTCTGCATTAGAAGAATCCAATCGGATTGAATCAAATGGACAATATATTTGGTTTTAATTTCGGCAAAACAAGAATTGAAACGATCCATTTTGATCCAAAATCACTCGATTCGACCCGATTTTGAATATCATTTTTTCTTTCAATTCTTATTTTAGTTTTAAAGAATAAAAGATATCTAATTTTGCATCTAAAATTAGAGGCAGCTTAATTTTATTTTTTTTTCTTTTAAAATAAATAGAAAATTTGAATTAAACATGACTATTTGGTGTTATATTTCAACTAATCTGAACTAGATAAATAGTTAGTATTTCATTAGCCCTATTTTTATTTATCATTGTTTTTTAACTTAATTTCATATACTATTATTGATTTATTTAAATATGAAAGATAAGATGATTATTCTATCCAATCTGATTTTTTACCCCTGAAACTGAGTATCAAACCAAAGGGAGGATTCAAGTCTAGATCCAGCCGGAAGAAGTAGAGCGACGGAGATTGAAGACAGAGACACTATATCCCTTCGGGATTGAGAGTTTATCTTTTCCTTACTCTTTTATCATGTTCTCTCTTCCGTTTGTATTGTTGAACTAGCAATCATTATGTGGTAATCTTCTTCGTATTTGAAGAACGGAGTAATGACTATTGATGCACAATGAACCTTTAGTTATGAATTCATGTTGAGTTATATGTATTTAGATGTGACTCGTTTTATTATCTACATATTTTATTTATACTCTTGATGAGCGCTAATGTGCCTCATGGTTAAACTACATGTTTGATTTATGTGCTAGAAGTAGGCACGCAACTGGCGCATATGTTTTTGATTATTTTAATTAGTTAATATTTGAGAAGGTTGAATTGGTACCAAAACTCTACTCCTTTTAGTTTGATTGCCTTAGGAGCAGATCTTTAATGGAGGGGGGGGGGGGGGGGGGGTTATTAGTTTTCACTAGCATCGCACTAGAATTCTGGTAATTATATTGAACAAATATGAACTTAGCATGATGAAACTAACTAAAGGCGAATTGGTGGTTTTTTGTGAATCACATAATAGATAGTTATGAAATCGAACTTCGAATACACTTCATCTAATCAATCCTTGTTATTTAATTACTTTAATCTACATCTTCTTTATTATTTGTTTTATCCTTTAAGCGAACACTATAATTACACACTCTCTGGTACACCATCACTTTTACACGTGCTTGAAAATAACACCATTTCAAAATGAAGGTTAAGACCGAACTGCGTATAAAATAGTTTTCACATTATTACTCAGGGATAACTTACACGTAGCACAAAATAAAATAAAGTTTGATGTAGATCCAAACAGGACTGGGAGAAGTTTTGAGGTTGGAGATGAAGTTTATTTAAAGCTTCAGCTATTTCACCAAAAAAAAGGTAGTAAGCTTGAGGAAGAACCTGAAACAATCATCCAAATACTGGGGCCCCTACATAGTTTCAAAGACTTCCTCGAGTGGCTTATAAACTTGCACTACCTCTTGGATTTTGGATCTACCTTATGTTTACGTAACTCTACCAAAGAAGAAAATTTATCCTAATGCTAACCTACCTATTTATATACCAAATGGTCGTTTCACGATCACTACTAGTATCGGAAAAGTGTGTGATAAGGGTATTTTAGAAATGGCCCAATACTAACACTGGGCCGGCCCAATAAGAAAGCCCAGCAGAAGTAGTACATCAAACAGCCTAAATTCGATACTGAGCGAGCATCGAATGGACTTGGTTCGATCTAACGAGTAGATCGAACCATCGCAGTTCGATACACTTTCTCCACCAACCAGTGGGGCCCGCGGGACAAGGGTTATAAATACCCCATCCCCTGACATTCTCAACACGCATTCCAACTCTCACCAACTCATTTAGCATCGAACCATCAACATTCGATCGAAGGCCCCGAGTTCGATACATCACTCAACATCGAAGCACCACGATTCGATACTCTATTACCAACATCATTCCTATATCGAAGGACCCGAGTTTGATACTCCAGTAGATCGAAGTTTCCTAGTTCGATATTGGACCATTAAGCTCACACTGTATCGAACGAGCCCTATTTGATACATCTTAGATCGAACTCTAACAGTTCGATACACATGCAATATTTTGTAATTTTATTTATTCAACTTAGTCAACTTGTAATAGGTGTTCCGGACCAACCTATTCCAATTCATAATTGATTAACATTGTTTTGGCAATTGATTATCTTATTGTAACATTTTACGGTGTTTGTTATCTGGAGGAAATAAGACCAAAATATTGGCGCCGTCAGTGGGAACACCACATTCTCTAGTTTATTAGGCATGACGTCTAGAGTAACCATATCACAAAGTAAAGCTGTAGAAAGCACAAATGCAGGAGTCGAGCGAGCTACTGCAAGTCAGACTGTCCCAGAGGCAGGGGGGCCATCGACGTTACCCGCAGTAGTACCAACTCCCGCAAGGCGAGAAATGGTTGGACCACAAGTAAAGGGCGCACCTACGCCAGATGTATGGGAAACTGGGGCAATGGAAACCACTACATCGATCCGAAATAATTTAAATAATTTGAGAGATGAAATCAGGACCATGGTGAAATCAGCACTGGCCAAGTTCTTGACCCCCGCACCACCAATGCAAACACCTCCACTACTCGGATGGCCTGACGTCGTAAGGGAGCAGGCTTCCGCAACCATAGGACTAGAAGTAGCAAACAAGGAGAAGTCACTCCGGGCTAGCAGGAGAGAGAGACCTGCCTCAGTGGAGGTGCAGAATAAGGAGAAATCACACAGGGAAGACCGCAGAGCCAAACCAAACGCCGTGGAGGTGCAATCGAGAAGGCACCATGACGCGAAGAGGAGAGAAAAAGAGAAAAGTCAGAAAGATGAATCAAGAAGACAAGAGCAGAGGAGCCGCGAGGAAAGCCGTGACTCAAGGAAGCAGCACGATGAGATAGTAAGAAAGATGGATAGGCTTAAATGAGAGAAAGCAACGGTCCAAGTCCGAGTGGAACAAGTAGAAATTGCTCTGCGGAGCTCTCCATTTTTCAAGGAAATCGAGGCGGAGATTCTGGGACATGGGGAGAAGATTCCCGATTTGAAAACCTACGATGGAAAATCTGATCCCCGCGATCATATCTTCGATCTAGACAGCAAGCTGACCCTGTCCGGGTTCAAGGGAAACGTATAGGCTAGAATATTTACCACTACCTTAGCTGGGGTAGCGATGGACTGGTTCACTCAAATTGCTTTGGGGTCAATCAAAAGCAACAAGCAATTGAGGAGTATGTTCGAGGACCAATTCTCAAGTCAGACGAGGCAGGTTTTGGGCATTCACATCTATACACAATGAAGTAGGAAATAAATGAGAGTCTAAGGCACTTCATGAGGTGTTTCAACACAGAGCTCCTAAGAATAGACAGCCGGAATGGAGAGATGGTGATGAGTATACTCTTCCAAGCAACTACCAATACAGCCTTCAGTGAGGACTTGCATAGGCAAAAACCTAGAACCATCGAGGAGATAAATAATATAGCACATGAGGTGGTTCACCGTGAAGAGATGATGGTAACCAAATCGTCGCCATCACACCTTCGAAAGAGAAAGAAAAAGGAAGGGAGTACCGCAACCGCAATAACAACAACAAGAACATGAATAACAAATACTGGGACGCGTCGCCAAGGCGATACACGTTGTTGAATGCTAGCATCATGACAATATTCAGAACAACAAAAAGAAAAGGGTGGCTAAAATAGCCCAGACAGATGAAGGATTCACAGGAAATAAGGTTTTCAAATCACTTTTGGAAGTACCACAATCAGAAGGGTCACAAAACTGATGACTGCAAGGATCTCAAGGACGAGATCGAAATACTGGTGAAGGATGGCAAACTTGTGGAGTTTGTAAAAAAGATGAAAGAACTTGAAGATGAGAATGAATGGGATAGAACGTTGTCTCCTAGAAAGGACAAGCAGAAGGTACTCGATCATCCACATCTGTTGGACTATCATCAAATCGAAAATAGGAATGCCATGAGGGGAATGTTAAATATGATATCGGGTGGCCCAGTGGCGCGAATTCCACGAAGGGTAGAAAAGAAGAGTTTGAGGCTCGTTGAGTCAGACATATTTGTTGGCTACGTTGACATCTAAGAATTGAGGAAATACCGCAGGAAGAGATCACTTTCTCAACAGCGGATCTGCGCAAGCTCAGCCCCCAGGCCATTCAAATAGAAAATCTGGATTCCCCGTTGGTGATAATTGTGGACATAGACAACTTCGGCGTGACCAAAATGTTGGTGGACCCTGGCAGCACAGTTAATGTGCTATTCAGCTCCATGTTCGAAAAAATGGGGCTGAACGGTGAGACATTGGAGCTAGTGAGAACCTCGTTTCATGGATTCGGAGGCCCAGAGATAGTGCCTCGTGGAATGATTTCGCTCCCCACCTTATTAGGAACAACGCCCCAGAGGAGAACGTTGCTGGTAAGTTATGCGGTTGTTGATATGCCGTTCTCTTACAACGGTATCATAGGCAGACCAGCACTGAACGCGTTACGAGCCTTGCCGTCAACTTACACCAGATGGTAAAATTCCCCACTCTTACCTGAATCGGTGAAGTGATTGCAGACCACATTGAAGGCTGGAAATGCTATGTGGCATTGTTTCGAGCGCAACCGCTGGCAGAACAAGAAGCAGCGGGAGCACTCGTCCCCATAGAGATGGAGCACATTGACTGAAGTGCCCTTATTTAATTTTGCAAGTCTTCAATATCCCGAGTATTTTGAACAACTTTAATTCGTCCCCTCAACCCTCACAGGCATGAGGGGCATGTATGTACAAACTTAAAACAGGGACACCGAAGACTTGAGCCACAAAGGTTGCCTCGAAAAAAAGGACAACGGATTTTGCAATCAAAACCCTCCCCTATTCTCTTTATATGAACTTATTTCCAACAGAAACGTGTTGATTTATCAATTATGTTATTACCTGCATAAATATTAAATGTGAAATAACTAACTATTCCTTAAATAGGTTTATTCCGAAGAGGAAGAGGGACGGGGACTCTGTGAAAAGCGGCACGAGATACCACAAATCCCAACAATAAAAAGGGACGAAAACTCTGTCCAAAGTGGCACGGGATGCCACGAATCCCAACAATGTAGAGGGATAGAAACTCTGTCCAAAGTGGCACGAGCTACCGCGAATCCCAACGATGAAGAGGGACGGAGAATATGTTCTAAGTGGCAGGAGATATTGAAAATCCCAAAGATGGCAAAGAGGGACAAAGACTCTGTCCAAAGTTGCACAAGATACCGCAAATCCCAAAGACGATGAAGAGGGACGAGAACTATGTCTAAAGTGGCACGAGATACATCAAATCCCAAAGACGATAAAGAGGGGCATGAACTCTATCCAACGTGGCACGAGATACTACAAATCCCAAAAATAATGAGACAGCACGGAAACTCTGTCCAAAGTGGCACCGCAAATCCCAAAGACGATGAAGAGAGGTGGAAACTTTGTCCAACGTGGTACGAGATACTGCAAATCCCAAAAATAACGAGAAGGCACGAAAACTCTGTCCAAAGTGGAACGAGATACCGCAAGTTTCAAAGACGATGAAGAGGGGCATAAACTTTGTCCAACGTGGCACGAGATACCACAAATCCCAAAAATGACGAGAAGGCACGGAAACTCTGTCCAAAGTGGCACAAGATACTGCAAGTCCCAAAAATGACGAAAAGGCATGGAAACCCTGCCCAAAACGGCACGAGATACCATTAATCCAAAACAAAAAAGAATAAGGGAACGTCTGTTATATTAGTAGTAATAAAACACTAATCCTATATCTCAAAGGGATACATACACATCTAATAGATACGAAAGGACGCTCTAATCCCTGATGTTGGGCAAAAGAAATTTCTGCTGGTGGTGGTGGACTACTTCACCAAATGGGTGGAGGCAGAACCCCTAGCCCGAGTCACCGCAGCCGCAGTCATCAACTTCCTATGGAGGCATATCATGTGCCAATTTGGCATTCCTTGAAGCCTTGTGAGCGACCATGGGCTTCAGTTTATCGGCAAAGAACTAGAAGACTGGTGTGACCATTGGGAGATCAAACATCCTTTCGCTTCAGTTTGATATCCGAGGTGAACGACCAAGTAGAGAGGACCAACCGAACTCTCCTCAAAAATATTAAGGCCATACTAGATTGGCATAAGGCCAAATGGGTCGAGGATATACCTGGTGCTCTGTGGGCCTATCGGACGACACAAAGAACAGCCACGGGCAAAACCCACTATAGCCTAGCCTATGGCAGCGAGGCGGTTTTACCCCCCAAAGTGGTAGTGGAAAGTTGGCGAGTCAAAGAATACGAAGAAGTCGCCAATACCTCCAACTTGGCCCTTGCCCTCGATCTCTTGGAATAAAGAAGAGCACGAGTCGCCAAATGAATGGAGGAATATAAAGCCCAGGTTTCACGATATTACAACACCAAGGTAAAGCCTAGGACCCCCAAGTAGGAGACCTGGTGCTAAAAAGAGTTGGAGCTTCCAAGAACGTGGGAAAGCTTGAACCCCGACGGGAAGGACCCTACGAAATCTCGGGAATCATTGGACCCGCAACCTACCAACTTGCCAACTTCAAAGGTGCGGTACTCCACAATACCTGGAACGCATTTAACCTTAGAAAATATTATGCTTAATATAAGATAGGAATTTGTACATAAATAAAAGTTGTTTATATATAGATGGTTCCTGTACATTCAAAAATAGTGGGGAAAAACCTGGTTGCACGAAAAAATGATGACCCTATACGAGGTCATCTTAGCAACCTCACCCCAATGTGCCATCTATTACAAACAACAACACTTCACTCCATAGGTATATTAGACCATATCCTATACAAAGGTCTCTATACCACCAAAAAAACCCTGACACACACTAAGCATCATCTATAGGACTCTTTCCTTCCTGGATAAGACGACGACACTGCTCTGCGGACAGATCTATAGGATCGTTGATCACCACAGATGGGACCACAAGGTCCTCAAAAACCGCTGGCTAAACTTCACTGATAACTTGGCGGATACTAATCTCGGGGAAAACCAGGCCCGAAGGAAACCCTGGTAAAGCTTGAATAGCATCTCGACACAGCCGATACCCGATGCGAACCAAGTCACGCATCTCTTCTTGCAAGGACTAGCGAAGAATAGACGAGCCCGAAATGCCCGACACTGCATGGACTTGGGCCATCACCATAGCTACCTCTTGAGCACGACCCATCTCCAATATCCTATGATTCCCCGCGTCCCTCTCTCTCATAACGCGCATCAACTATTCATCGAAGGATCGGACATGGTCCCTTATATTCCAAATCCTCTACTTCAAACTCACTACCCGTGCTTTCTCAAGCACCAACCTGCACTCCAATTCCCAAGACTTATTCATTTCATCCTGCAACATCCCATCGTAAGCATTCTGAGCGGTCTCACGATCTGCCTTCAACTGAGATATCTCTTTCTGGGCCTCCAGCATGCCCTTCTCCAGCTCATCCCAACGACGATACACCAAACTATTATCAAAAGAAGAATCCACTCGAGTGCCAATGGAATTCAACACCATATAAACCTACACGAATTCCACCCATCACCACAAAGAAGGCACGAAGTTAGTGTTAAATAAATTGAACGGAAGAACACTATACCTCACATAAATCTTTGCAAGCCAGGTCTTGGAGGGTGGATAGGGGGAGAGTTTCCTTCAGCTCGCAGTCCATCATATTAAGTAAGCCGCTCAAATAATTCTGGTAAAAATCCGCATCAAAATAATCGGAGGAATAGAACTGTCACCTCCCCCACATGGCTGAGGTCCTACAGGGTTAGGACTTTCCCCGAGGGGCCGGGATCCGTCATGGTAGGAGAAGGAAGACCCTCATCCACCACGTTCACTGCACCTGAAGCGACATCTCCCTCAGAAGAAGACAGCAACATCAAAGGTGGCATAGAAGGGTCCATCCGAAGAATAATGGCCATCAGACCCTTTGGCATGAAAGGCAGGCTCCAAAGAGTTCATTGGGGTATGTGATGGGCTAAACCATCGGATCTCCCTCCTCCTCCAAAGAAGGAATCGTCACCACCTCAAAACTTGATTGATAGGAACCTTCCTCCGCCGAAAAGGCGTATCCCCCAATCGGTGTCTGCATCACAAAAGCCTTGCCCAAAGCTTTATGGCAAAGATCTCCATCTACGCACCTATCGAAAGAATAAGCATATCAAGAGTTCAATGTATGGAAGAATATCATAGACATAGAAGCGGAAGAACCACTTACGGAAAAAGAAATTGGCATGCAAGGGCGGAAGAGGGAGATTGAACAACTCAGTCCCCTTCTGGAGATCTGCAAGGATTAGGGACTCGGGAAGCTCCAGTAAGTTTTTTATATCATAGGTACCTGAAAACAACCTGGTACCTGACAGAACCTCCACTCACGCACCGATGTTTCAGGATGAGGAATGACATATCCTAAACGCAGTCGGATAGGTAACCCCATAAACTAGCCGACAAGCCCTTCGGACAAAAGAAAAAGGAACCTCCACCTTCAATCCCCTCGATCAAAATGATTATTGGGGACATGCATAAAGGCCCGACTATTATCTCGATCGGCCAGGATGAAAAAAGGGAGAATCGCCCGAATAGGGGCGTAGGATAAAAATCGCTCCCACCCGACAAGGAGACATGGGAAGGTTCAAAAGCTAACAACACAAAATATACCCCACCAAGTGACGGTAAGAATTAGGCGGCAGTTGACTAGGGCATATTTGCCAATATCGAAAATGAACTTGGAGAAAAAGGGTGAAAACACACATGCAACCCACAATGCATTTGCTTATAATAAACCGTCAGGTAACCCGAAGGAGGATCATATGCCCTCTGATCGGGGTGGGGTATAACAACGTTATACTTGTCAAATCCAGATTATACTCAGCAAAAAGGGTCATGATGGACTCTCCATATTGGGTACTAATAGCGGACCCAATGCTTCATCGGCCCATCAGCCTCGAGGGGGAGCATGCTAAACACCGAAGAGTGATCAGCGAGAGAATAAGCCTCTCTCTATCCATAAACACTTCCCTGATGTGATTCATCTGACGAGAATCTAGATGCGAATGCCTTGACGCTGCCATCACCGAGGAACTCCCCACGATGACTGCCAGACCCTCCCCGGTCCTACCCCTCGGCCAATGGGAAAAACTCTTGGAGGATGCGTGGCGAACACCTAGCAACAACGAAGGATTTTGGGCTGAATTCCAAGGGGAAGTCCACGAAGAAACAGAACCCCTCTGCTTAAAGTGTGGAGGCATCATATTTCCAGGTGAGTCCCTTATTATCCTTTTTCTTGCTATAATGAACTTAGTTCAAAAACTAACTTTGCAAGAAAATGAGTGAATAGCTCAGTACCATATTTGAAAAGGAATTTTCGAAGTGAGTGAGAATATTCACTGACTCCAAACATATATATATATATATATATATATATATATATATATATACTCTGGACATTCTCCTTTGAAAATCGAGTTAAGCTTGAGTTGTCCAAGTAAATTTATAGCTACTGTCACATGCCAGTTGATATTTCTATTCATAAGAAAAAAAATCTCCATAGTTTGCCATGCAAACAGACACGTCAAGCTAAGTAATTTAATTGGCCAGCAAGAATGAGATTTAATCCTGAGTTAAAGAAGGAGGTCCAAGTATTTATATGTGGTGGAAAGTTATGATAGTTATAAGTATGAAAAAGACAAAATAAAGAAAATAACAAACTAAGTGTCCATTCATAACCAGACCGAGGAGTCCTCGAAAAATAACTACAAATGCTAAAGTACGAAATTAAAAATTTGAAATTTTAGAAAAAAGAAAACCTAAACATTAAAGTACTAAAATTCAAAACAAAAGAAAATCCTAAGCTACACCCCCTTAGTCGGAGGATGCAGAGCCGAAGGAGTGGAAAGAGTAGCTCCCCCGGATAGAAGAGTCGTCAGACTCAGAATGCTAGGTGGCACAGCTATCAGAGGCAATTGGGTATCGGGCAGTAGAACACCACCGGAGTCGGCATGCCTCGGAGTCACGTTACCAATCCCAGGCCTCGAAGGAGAAGGCAAGGGAGACACCTTGGGAGACAACCCACTATGCTTCTCGAAGAGAGCATAGGCCTCCTCGAAGTTGGCTGGTTTCTTCATCTTGTGGAGGTCAAAAGATTGTTGAAAGTCCACGCCGGGTTGCAGCAACCACATTGCCAACTTAGAGCACTCTGGATATCCCCACAATAGATGCCCCGTTAGAATTCCGTTGTGCCGTTTCTCAAAGAGGCTCGAGCATTGTCGCATAGTTTTCCTTCTGAGCATATCGAACCGCCACATCCACTTTAACCTGTAATTCCTCTAAGAAATGGCCGCGGCTAACTTCTCAGAAGCCGACTCTGCACGGTCGAGAGCCTGACCTAGTTGCTCTTGAAGGCTCCTTTCCCTTTCTTGCGCCTCCTATTTTTCCTTCTCAAGGAACACAATTCTGGCCTTCGAAACTTTCTCCAAAGCATCCAATTTTGCGAACGCGGTCTGCCAACGCTTAATCTCCTCACCCTGCCTCCTCATCTCTTTATGATCCTCCACCCACTTGAAATCATAGGACGCTATCTTTTTCAGAAGGACCCTCATCTCATTCTGGTCCTCATCCCTACTGAAATTGAAGGACACTACCTTCTCCCTGAGAACCCTCACCTCATCCTCATCCTTATTGTAACCCTGCTCCACCATAATAGCAGCCTCTCTAGCCTTCCCGACCTAAAACAAGCGGATGTATAGCGTGAGTTCATAGGAAGATAATATACAAAGAAGAATGAACAGAAAGAAGAAAGAAAAGAAAAACTTAGAATAAGCCCCATCCAATTGAGGCAAGTTTGCATATATTGAAAGCCATCGGCAGTGGTGGCATTGGAAGAAACGAAGAACGAAGGACTTCTCCGAAGGCTTTATCTAAGGTCTGCATTGAAGGAAAATTCTCCAAACTCGGAGTAACCCCTGGAAATGGCGTCCCAAAGGAAATTCCCCCATGGAAACGGTCACCGAAATTGGGGTAACAGTAGTGCAATCAGAAACAGGGCCTTATGAACTCCCATAGGAGCAGAAGGACCCACCACCCCCATAAGGGAGCTCAAGAGTGAAACCTTAACATCCAATTGCGATGAGTCGCCAAGGTGCGCGTCATAGACCCCAAATGGCTCCTCAAAATTACCCAACGATGCCTCTGAGCCAGACTTAAGGATCTGGGCCAACATATCCTCCCCTACAAATAAGATTGAAATTGATAAAGGATACAAATAAATAGCGGTAAGTAGTATAAGGTAATCAATCAGTTACCTAAAGAGAGATCCTCCCTACCCGTGGTCATCGCATCCTTTCCTTTATCTACATTGCCTGCGAAAGAAGGACGAATCACTTAAGCATAAAAAGAAAAGCCAGGAAGTTAAGGATACTTGAAGGGAGAAAAATTATACAAAAAGCTTACCATGGGTAACATGTTCTGAGATTGGATCCACCGAAAGCGCCAATGAAGGATCTTCAACATCCCTTAGAGAGGAAGACGAAGGGTCATCGGAGGAGATGGTCACATATTCCAGTGCGATGACTGACGAATCTCCCCCCATGGTTGGGCCTCCTTCCTAAGGAAGACCTCATTCCAAAGAGAATCCCCCTCCGAAGCTCTCAGAGAACCTCATGTGGCAGAAGCTGAACCGGACACCAGAACCATAGCCCATCGAGGATCCACGATGGACAGAGAAACAGCCCCATAGATCACTTTATCGTCCCCGATAATGAAAGGCGAGTGATCCACCTCCTCCTCCTCCACCGGATAAATATCTGCGTCTTTAGGAGTGTTGACCTCCTCATCCGAAGTATCTTCCTCCGCGGGAACGTCAGAAGTTCCGCTGGACGAATGGGCCGAAGAAGCTGCCTGGGACTTAGACTTGTTCCTACCACTCAAAGCTAGAATGTCTTGCTCCGATGGTTTTGCAATCACGGTTGGGTCCAAATGATTCTTGGGCAAAAAGTATTTTGCCAAAATTCCCCCTGCGTTATACACAAATCCCTATAAGTAAAAATTTACTAGAAAACATAGAGGACACCAAGTCAAAATTACTTACTAAAGGAAAATAACTCCTCGAGAGACATGGACAAAGGCACTTCGATGGCAGCATCGGTGAAAATCACAGAGTGTAGCCCCAACTTCTCGTACAACGTACCAAAATCACCCCCTCCATCAAAGACTTAGCCAAAATTATCGAAAAGAAGCTCATCTCGTGATCCAGAGGATACATGTGAGCTTTAGACTTTCTCCAATCGAAGGGCATACCCCACTTCCCTTACAAAGGTTTCACGAAGAAGTACTTGTCCTTCCAAGTACTATGGGAGTTGAGTGTCCTCTCCAGAATCCTCTTCGTCAAATTTTTAGCAGTATCCCGATTAAAAGTGATAAAATGGAAAACTCCCAGGCGATATTACAATATCAAAGATTTAGAAGAAGCGGGCCAATGTACAACTCAACCCCTTTCAACTAGCACCAAAAAACAAAGATGCATAGAACGACAAAGCCATTCGGAGGCACCTGACTCGGGCAAACATTGCAGGCCTTGAAAATCTCACAGAAGAGAGGGGGAAGGAATGATCACCAACCGTATCTCATCTGTGCATAGTACACAGTGAGAATATTCTTCGAAGGAGAATTAGCCCTCTCATTCTTAGTAGGACATTTGAACTCCATGTTCTTCTGATACGCCCCTAAACCAGTGAACAAAGACACCACTTCAGTCCGAGTAGCAGCGCTCGCAGTCTCCTCTACCTTCTGGAGGTTGCGAATATCGACTTCTTTGATTTAGTAACCCTAACCCTTTTCAAAGGGGCAGCGCCACCCCCTCAGCTGCAACAGAAGAACTCCCCTTCCTTTTTTTGAGTGGAAGCAGCAGGTCCGCCCATTGTTACACCGCTAGTTACCACCGATAAATCGGTGGCAGAAGTAAACGCCACAGCCCCCAAACCCGAGACGGCAGTGGTAAGATCGGTGTTAGAAGAAGCCATCTCAATAATCATTAGAAAGGTGTTTGTGAAATCTCACGAAATCAAGAGAGAGAGAGAATAGAGAATTTGCTAGCTTACTAAAAAACTTGAAAACTGATAATGAAGAGGAAGGAGGTGAAGGCTATTTTTATAGCCAAAATTATTAAGAACGTGGGGTTGTAATAACACCCCCACGTCGCCCCATTAAGGCAACACGTGTCCCAGATACGTTACAAGGCAACTAGCCATTGAAATGGGCCCGTTGCCAATGGTTTGGCGACAGACTGTTATGCCACCATAAAGAGACACCATAAATGCCACCCGATGGCGGACCGTTATCCCACCCGAGGACGGATCTGACGAAGATACCCTCCGAAGACCTGATTCCCGAGGATCAAAAAGGTAATATCCTTGACATATATATACCCACCATCCCATCGTCAAAACAAAAAAAAAGAGAAAACAAAAGAAAAAAAAAGAAAGAAAAAACCCCTCGCCTCACCGAAGGCAAAAATCCAAAGAAATAAAACTCCTCTCGCCTCTACGATGGCGATCGATATTTGGGAGGCTATTATTAACCCCAAAAAAATAATGTAGGGATTAACCAAAGCATTAACCCTATAAAACTGGGATTAACCTAATGATGGTACTACCGTCATTTAACTCCCGATGCCATATAGTATCAAGAGGGCCACCGAGTGCCGCAAACCCAAAGTGGTAACAAATGACACCTGCGAAGAGGCACCTATGCATCACTTGGAAAGTCACGATGACTAAAAAATAAGATATCTATGCGGCATCAGAAAAAGAATAAATCACGATAAGTCTGCGAGACCCCAATATCCATCAAAGACGCCAAGAGAGACCACTGCAGAAATAAAGGACCCCGAGTCCCCGAATACGAGAACATCCCCACGCTTAGAAACCTGAGGGCGACGGACCATCGGAGTACATACTACGAAGACTAAAACACGAATATGGAGCTTTATAGGGATCAAGAAGTTATCGAACGAGCACCTAGCTTCACCTATAAAGCTTTCCCGAAAGGCCTAGCCTATCGGAGAAAGAATCCAAGAAACTCCTTATCAGAGTCCCCTAAAAGCTATGAGAGAGGATAGAAATTCATCCTAGTCATGTCCTAGTAAATAAAGGATCTCGAGATAAAGTGTAACTTATCCACTCACGCACATTGCGACACATGTACTTTACTAAATTCATGCATAGTGACACGTCCCCAAATACCTCTATATAAGAGGTACCTCATTATCAATTTAATTATTCGATTCAACTTAACACAAAAAAGACATACAATTCTCAGTGAATAAACAGAGGAATGTTATCGTCATAAGTACACTTCTGAACTTCCGGAAAAGGCGTTTCAACCCGTATAAACTCGTTAATTAGGTTAAAATAACACACCTGTTAACAACAGTAACTCATCCGGAGTAGTTGGTTGATAGTTCACCGTCGGCGGCAGAATCTCTCTATTAGGCCCTAGTTAAAGTTCAAGCGAAGCAGGGTCGAAGTGCCCATGACCATATTTGGTGCTGTAAAATTGTTGCACCGTGGGCACTTGAGCTTTACATGAGCCTAGGCTAATCGTCTCGGTCACTGCCATGGAACTCGACCCCGCCATGCTGCTGTACCTGAGCTTGGGCCAATCCAGCAAACATGGCATCCACTATCCCGCCACCCAAACATCATGGTATTAAAAGATGATATGCAAAGAAATACATATGAAATACAATGTAGCCGGAATATAAAACTATTACCGCGCTTATGAGGTGAAGAGCGTTTCGCTCCACCATCTTCCTCTCCTCAGCAAAAATAGGATGAAGGACTGCAAGACTAGGAAGGAGAATTTTCAAGTCATTGATATCCTCTTCCTCCGAGATCTTGAAGTCCCCCACGCGGGCCCGCGGGACGTGGCTTTGCCCTGCTCTAGTGCTCGTCCCTTCCGTGACAGTGCAACCGCCAGCAGTCCCCGGACCTGAGGGGCACGACATTGGGGGGACAACACCCCCGGTTCGAGAGCAATTTTGATGGACCCTTATTCTTTTAGCTTGGACAGCTGCCTCCGAATGGACGCCTTGGTCGGTTGCAGCATTATCAAAACCCCCCTCTTGACCTAGATCAACAGGACGTGGAGTAGTTGCGCACCCTTTGCCCAGGATATCCTCAAAAGGATCAGTTGGAGCCTTGACTTGGGCCGAAGTCGAGGCCTCGGTGGCTGCTTTCTTACCCTTGTTCTTCCTCTTCCTTGGAGATGGAATCGGGGGAACGACGGTGGTCTGAGAACCTTGGTTCTCAGTAGCAAGAGCTCGGCTGATTCTGGCATGGTGGTCCATGATAAATTTGCCTAAAAATAAAACACATGTTAGTATCATCATAACAAAACACGAGAACAAATAAACAAAGCAGAATATATACCAAGCGTAAACCTCTCATTATAGGGAATTGGCGATAACCCTGCTAAGACAATACACGGTTCTCTACTGTTTCTTAACATTAAACTGGTGATCGCGAACTAAATTGGGACAAAATTACAATCCCGTGACGGCAAGCGTACACCCAAAGGTATCGCAACCTTAGCACTGCCAAACCAATCGCGACGATACCCCGTAAATTCGCCCTCATAACTCTCTTGAACGTATAGATAACGTTTTTTCCAAATCTTGTCGAGCATGAGACTCCTCCACCCAGAAACTCGTGGTGTCTCAAAGCTTTCACGTGATAGAATCCTGGTTCCCTTTTACAAACTTCAAAGAGGGACCAAAACTCATTGGGACCCTGAGGCTCACCCAAAACCTTCATCAGGATTATGAACCCGATTATTTCTCTGAAGGAGTTCGGAGTCAACTGACACGGCACAATCACAATTGTCCTCAGTATAAATTTGACCTGCACAGGTATGGGAAACTGCAACCCATTGGCCAGCTGACCCACGAAAACTGTGAGGTGGCTAGGTGGGGGCAAATCCATGCGCTCATCGGGACTGGGAAGAACTAACTTATACCTATTGCATATATATATTATACATATCATGCCAGGTAGAGCAGCTATGCTGCAGCCACGCCACGTATGTGTTATACGCCATTCCTGGAACCCCTGCGTAGCCATCAATCTCCCGGTTGATGGCATCTATCTCTCACCCGCTTCGCTGGAGGTACGATTGTCCTCGGATGAAGATGATTGCGAATTATCTTCCCCAACTTGCGAGGACGACTGAGCATCATTACCACCTAGATGATCATTTCTAGGTGAATCGATAGTGTCAGTGTCGATTATTTCATTCTCATTCCCTCGTGGTATATTCGAACCCGCAGGAGCACTTGAAGGGCCCACCACATAGTTGACCAAACTGAAGCTTGAGCCGCTACTAGACTCACTCCCTGAGGTTGATTCGGATCTCAGCATCTTGGTCGACACGAACTGAAATAAAATAAAAAGAAAAAGGGTGACTACGCGCGAATATGTCACTCTCGGCAGTTAAGATATCTATGCGACATGTTCAAATAAACATTCACTAAGCAAAAATAATGTGACCCGCAAAGTAAGAATAAAATTGTTTACATTGTTAAAATAGCTGGAAAATCAAAAACAACTGAGAAGCGAATTGTCTGAAAGAGTACGGAAAATGATTAAACGAAATTAAAGCAAAACAAGTTCAAGCGAATTGCCTAAAAAAGTACGAAAGATGCACATTAGATCGAACGATACGCTTAACATCGAACTAGAGGCATTCGATGCAGCATGTATCTAACCACACTTGTTCTATGCTACTTACGTTTGAGCGTGAATTCAAAAAAAGGCAAAATGAGCTTCTCCAATACCTTCCCCCTTTATATAGGCGCTGAAAAGGCCCGTCAGGCCCATTAAGCTGAGCATCGAATCATGTCGATCGAACAGCAAGAATGCACGATACCTACATCGGATCACGAATATTCGATGCAGCTTGTTAGATCGAGCAAAGCACGTTCGAATGAGTAAACCAACATTAATAAAAAGGATCAAGAATCGTATATTAAGGTGCACGTTCATACAAGACCGTCTCCTAATCGGGGGCATGACTTTCAATGACGAGCATTTAGGTTTCCATAATTGGAACCCAGACTCGTTTCGAGATAGTCTCCCAATCGGGGGCATGTTTTTCAACTACGAGCATTCAGGTTTCCATAATTGGAACCCGGTCTCCTTTCGAGACCGCCTCACAATCGGGGGCATGATTTTAAGCACTATCAAAACAATAATCATAACAAACGCAAATCAATAATATTACTTATAAGTTTGGAACCAGCCCTCTAATCGATATGGTCTCCCAAAGTGGGGAAACTATATGATAGGGATATTTTAGGAATGACCCAATACTAACATTGGTCCGGCCCAAGAAGAAAGCCTATAAGAAGTAGTACATCGAACAGGCTAAATTCAATACTGAACGAGTATCAAATGGACGCAGTTTGATCTAACGAGCCGATTGAACCATCCCAAGTCCGATATACTTTCCCCACCAACCAGTGGGCCCGCAGGACAGGGGCTATAAATACCCCGTCCCCTGACATTCTCAGCACGCATTCCAACTCTCACCAACTTATTTAGCATCGAACCATCAACATTCGATCGAAGGCCCCCAGTTCGATACATCACTCAGCATCAAAGCACCACGATTCGATACTCCGCAACCAACATCATTCCTGTATCGAAGGACCCAAGTTCGGTACTCTAGTAGATCCAAATTTTCTAGTTCGATATTGGACCATTAAGCTCACACTGTATCGACCGAGCCCGATTCGATACATCTTAGATCGAACCCTAGCAGTTCGATACGCAGGCAATACTTTGTAATTTTATTTATTCAGCTTAGTCAACTTGTAATAGGTGTTCCGAAACAAGCTAGTCCAATTCATAATTGATTAACATTATTTTAGAAATTCATTATCTTATTGTAACATTTTACGGTGTTTGTTACCTGGAAGAAATAAGACCAAATTAGTGTGTGATAAACAAAACACACAGTTTGGTACCTCTGATTTTGGTACTTAATATGATAGTTAGGCATCGAGGGCATCGACTTGGGCATATTTCAAGGACATTCAATCTATACTTCCTAGCATTGGTACTTGGATTCATGGACCTATAGCTAATAGAAGGGGCCATGTTCATGCTGAAAGATGAGACCATGAAATCAGTATCGGTAAACATACGTAAATCGTGGTTAGGAATGGACAATTTCTATATAAAAATGGGATCGAGGAAATTAAGTTGGGACTTACCCGAAAAGAATTAAGGTGAATTGTTTTTTTTATATTTCTCATGAGACTAGGCTAGTCAAATGATGTGTTAATTAAGTTGGAGAAGTCACATGTTTGAATATGTGTGAGTAACGATTTTGATGAAACTAATTTGAAGCACACCCAATGTCTATGTTCAAGAGATTCGGTTCATGCGATAATTCACATGAAGTGCATTTTGGTCTTATTTGGTATAGGTTACAATACACCGAGAAAACAGTACAATTGGGTCTGACCCAAATAAAATATACTAGCCTATTATAATGAAGGGACTAGCTTAGTCTGGAACACCTAATACACGTAACTAGCCAAAAATGACTAAAGTAGCCACAATCGGTCGAATCTGCAGACGGTCGAACGGTATAGGTTCAATAGTCTTAGAACTAACAAACAGCTAGAGAATCGAACCAGCCAAAGTTTGATACTGATAACTCTCAAACAATGTGGTGCTGATACTTAGCAATTGAAGTTGCTTAGATAATCGTCGAACCGTGGAACAGTCAGACAGGAGGGTTCGATTGATCGTGGAGAATAGTAATTAATGCGTGGCATGAATATTAGTGAATAGTGAATATATATATCCCAATTTGCGGAACCCACTCCCGTACGACCACTAGCAATCGAACAAGAGACGTTCAATTGTCCCGAAAATAATCGAACCACACTAGTTCATTTTTGGGCCACTTAAAATAACCCCACCATATAGTT
Source organism: Linaria vulgaris (assembly GCA_948329865.1). Taxonomy (NCBI): domain Eukaryota; kingdom Viridiplantae; phylum Streptophyta; class Magnoliopsida; order Lamiales; family Plantaginaceae; genus Linaria; species Linaria vulgaris. Next base: position 50,570,715 of record OX415249.1, on the reverse strand, counting down.
CCCCATATTTTGGAATCGGTCTTTATTCAAGAGCGTGTTCCAAATTCTACAATATTGTGTGGCTTCAAAATCGATTTTATCTGGCTTCAAAACATGTACCCCATTTGAAAGCCGTGACCTGGCGCGTGGGTTGCAAAATATGTCTATCTGCTTCAAAATATGCATCCCATTTGGAAGTCGTGACCCGGATGGTCGGTTGCCAACTAGATTTTATAGGGCTTCAAAATATGCCCCTAACTTGGGAGCGGTGATGAGGATGGTCGATAGCCAAATAATTTTATCTGGCTTCAAAATATTCCCCCCACTTGGGAGCCGTGATCCGGAAGGTCGAGTGTATTGGTATTTAATATATCCATATGCAAGGATAGTCGAATGGACACCGATTCAACTATTATGCAGTATCGAATCGTTTGGATTCGATTGTTATTTCTGCCTTTCAGCACAGCATTGAAATAAGTGTCGAACCTGCGGTGTTCGATATTTATGGAAACAATCGAATCCATCATGATTCGATAGTTTATTGTGAGTGTTGAATTTTGTGTGATTCGACTATTTACAGAGTGTCCAACGCGTGATGGTTTGATAGTTGCGTTCGTGGGCCCTATGAGCCGAATACCGCCTATATATAGATGTACGCAGTGAGGAGGGGTTCATTTTCAACTCCCCGTAGTCTCACGTGCGTATTTGAGGAGCATTCAACCGCACCGATTTGATACTTTTTGTGTCGAACTGCTGTTGTTCAATCGTTTACGTAGAGAAAAAATATCACATCTTATTGTCAACTTTTTCCTAACTGGTTCTTTGTTGTCTGCAGTGCGATTTCTTATCGAGTAGGTGTGTTTTGCAAAGTATTTCCCAAGGTAGGTTAATTGTTTGCGTCTTACGTTTGTTATTTTTTTTCTCTATACGCACTCGATTATGTGCTTGTAGTAGGGATATTGGACCTAGTATAGTCAGCTTTTTGTTTTAATCTTTATTTTTAGTTATTGTAAGTCAATATGTAAGACTAGATTTTGAGTGGTGATCTTGGTCTTAGAAGTGACCGGAGTACTCTTCCAGTACCGCGTTGAGTAGTTCAGTGAGGGCTCCCAGTGCAGAGGGCGTAGATCTTAATCCGACCGGGGAGGGTACTCCAGAACAAGAAGATGTAGAGGATGGGAAAGTAGCTTGGAAGGGAAGCAGAGTTTTGCCGTGCAGCCAGGTGTAGATGGTTAGCCTTTTCTTGACGGTGCTGACAACCGATCTAAAAGTGAGTCAGACGAAATAAAGGAGAGGCATGTTGTCGACTCCGACGACGAGGCCAAAGCTGCAGATATAGAGTATACGCACTATGTCTCGCATTTCCAACATAGTCAAGCCTATTTGCTGAAGAATTTCAATATATGTGTGAACTACAAGCTTAAGATTCCAAGTGGGAGCAAAGGGTCCAAACTACACCCCCACGGTTCCTCACAGTATGTAGGGAAAATGGTCAACGGTCTGCGGTTTCCCATCCCCCCGATGTTACGAGAAATTTTTGGACCATAGGTTTGGTCCCTAGCCAATTGACGCCAAACTCAATCGGGCATATAATGAACTTTTTACTTGTGGTGAAGGGGTTGGGCGTTTTTGTAGGCCTAATGAGTTCATTCGAGGTAGGTCGCAAGAGGAAAGGGTTTTACCACGTGAAATCCCTTGAGAAAGATAAATCTCTAAACGGGGAGCGTACGGGGTACGGAAAAAACTAGAAGAAAAGGTATTTCTATGTCTAAGAGAACTGGGATAGGAATTTTCTTCTTTCAAGGAGTTGGGTGGAAATACGAAAGATTCCATTTCCCCATGGGGTGAGGGACCCGAGGTAAAAGAACATCTTTAGGGCCGACATCATGACCAATCATCAATTTAACATTAAACATTTAGTTACTAATGAGGTTCTATCTTTGTGAAGGTTTTCCCCGGTTCCACATACGGGGAACAATAGTATTGCTATTCATTTATTTCTTCTTATTTAAGCTGTTGGTTTACGAGTTATCAAAAGTGTTCATAATATTTGTTTTTCGACCTTTGCAGAATCATTCATAATGAGTCGCCATGCCTGCATGACTCAGGTTCTGATAGCAGATGCCGGTGCGCCCCATGCAACGGTGCTTATAGCGGTCCCCCCACCCAAGAAGAGAAAGACCAAGCGGAAGAACCCACCAAAACATGTTGGGTAATCAGCATGAGCTGCCATGCTAGTTGATCCATTCTAGATGCCTATTGAGTGGAGTCGTGAATTTTCTCCTCTTCTGGTTGGTGATGATATCCAGGGGGTTTCGATTTTTTCTGCTGCTGACAATGTCGGGGTGGTAGACGTGGTGGAACCGTCTGTTCGAGCAAATAGAGTAAGGGCTTATCAAATTAAGTCCCAGACCAACAACGCTACGCCGCCCTAGTGTGCGCCAAAGTGGTGATGTCCCTTCTGGTGGCTTTGTCCCCCTGTTGGGGAATGCTCTGGAAGGGGTGCCATGCGGGTTCCTCAACTAAGTATTTGGTGGGATCACGTAGACTTAGGAGGATGCAATAAACACGTTGAAAGTGTTGTTCCCTGGTCTCGCCACTCGATTTCCCACATCTGACAAGAAGCGGGTGTCGGTGAAGAGACTCGTGCTTCACCTGGTTAATTCAGTAATTGGATCTCTTCTTTTAATTTTTTGTTACAATATTGATTTTTAATTTCTCTTGATATTTGGCCTGTTAGGGCAAGGCGAGGTTGTTGATGTCATGGCCCATGGCCTGAAGCGTGCGCATTGCATGAGAAAGGCAAGTCCTTGCAGCTCGCCAAGGATTCTCTCACACGGGCCAGATCCGACTAGGAAGCCGCGAAGGTTGCTTAGGAGAAGGCTCGCAATCTTCATGAGGAAGTTAGCAAGCTAAGGGCGAGAAGACCGCGTTGGAGACACGTGTGGAGGACCTTGAGAAGTAAGTGGAGACTGCGAAGGAAAAGGCGGCGCAAGTAGAAGTACTGGGATACTCCCGCGGCCTAAACTAGGTTTGCTTTGTTTTCATCATCAATTTCTATATTATATGCCCTTTCAGTTTCTTATTTACATTTGGCATATGTAGCTCCCAACTTCAGAGCAGCGACTGGCAATTGTTGAGGAACTCTTGTAGAGTAACACTTTCTAAGAACTTAGTCTTCGGCGTGGTATAGACGACGCAAGGAAAGCGCAGGTGCTGACGGTGCGTCAAATTCACAACACAGGTTATCTGTGTGGCGGTTTTGACCCTAAGTGGTTGGATCTAGCGGTAGACTTGACCTACAGCTCTTGCCCGTGGTAACCGGCAGTGTGCTTGCTCCTCGAGACGAGTTTGCAAGCTTGTTGGACCGTGGGGAATTGTTTACTCACAGGATGTCGCCGCCTCCTCAACTGCCTGCTCCATATCCCCCTTATGAGGATGATGAAGATGACGTTGAGGCATGATGGTTTTGTTTTTAGTTTTTGTTTTTTATGAACAATTTCACACTTTGTTTGGCACTGCGCCACCTTGCTTTTTTTGGATAACTTATCTTCGTATGCTTTTGTCATTTAGACTTATTCCTTTAGTGCCTCAAACGTGCATGAGGATAATTTTGTGGTCACATATCCACGTGTTATCCTCGTGGGCTAGGTGTTTTACACTATTTTTTTTTTTTTTATTATGATGATGCGTACTTTTGTGTGATAGAATTGGTGTGGGTGAAGGCTTTGTTAGTCCTTAGAGATTTTCTAGTTTGCACTTTCCTTGCGTTGGCGAAGTGTCCCTCTTATGTCGTTTAGAGATCTTAGGTTTGCACCTGCATTGTTTTGATGAGCTTTCCATCTCTTTCGTTTTTTAAGACATTGGGTTTGCACTTTCCTTATTTCGGTGAAGTGTCCGTCTCTTTTGTTTTTCGAGATTTTGGGTGTGCACTTGCTGTATTTGGCAAAGTGGCCATCTCTTAGAAGACATTAGCTTCTCGCCCCTAGTCGAGTTTTCTCTTTTTGGTACCTGTCTTACCACCCTCATTGGGGATAACTACAATAACATCACATGAATATATTTCATAAAATAGTTTGGCTTGCAATCGCCCATTTGTGACCGCGTGGGTCTTAGAGTCCCATTAACTTTGTTCGTGTACCTGTTAGGACACTCTTTTCAGTATAGCAAAAATTAATAAGAAATGAAATGTATATACCATTCAGCAGACAACGTAATGATATCAAGGCTCAAGAGCCTTTTTGGTGACTGCTCGGATCAGTGGTCGGGCTTTCTCGTCTGTACGTGTTGTGACGACTTTTTAGAGCATCATGATAACGGCCACATAAGCCTTAACAAAGATAGATATATAATAACAGATAGGGCTGAGCCTAGGGCATGGCCAGGTTACCTATGTTTTTCGAGCGGTACCCTTGCACTCAAGCCTTCGTAGTTCCCTTTTTAAGTTTTTAATTGCCAGCCCCTAAAGCACAAGGAAATTTACGGGATGAATAAATATTGTTAGAATGTACGTGAAGTAAATTAACTAGCAGAAAAAGGAAAGACTGGGTCAGTCGATCCCTTCTATCTCCATGGGTCCCAATGCAGCCAGTGCCTCCTCTTCTTCATGAGGTGACATCTTAAGAGATGAGACATAACATAGCCATCCCTGCATGTGATCACCAATCACCTCGCCTGTTTCTCCCGTGGTCGAAAAATTTATCACCTGGTGGTGAGTTGACAGCACTGCTCTGAAGGCGTTTAGGGCCAACCTCCCCAAGATTGTACATAATCTACAAGCATGTTCTTCCTTTGTGGGTAAGTTCCAAGTGAGGTGGGCAGAGAGACTATTCCGTGTTAGACCACCTCCATTTCGTCGAAACCGCGTAGTGGGGTCATGACCGTCATTACCTAGCCGTTGCCTAGCGCCATTTGCTCCCTAGTTGAGGTGAAGAGCACGTTTATCGAGCTTCCATTATCTATTAAAACTTTCATAACACCAAAGTTAGCAATTTCAACCGTAACTACCAAGGGGCAATCCAGCTTAACAGCCTAAATAGCTTGAGGACTTAATTTCATCTAGTTTGCTCTCAAGAAGTTGATCTCTTCTGATGCTATCTCCTCAATCCTTAGTAGATCCACGAAGCCTACATGGAGATCTGTGTCAATCTCCTTCGTTACCCTATATTGTCCTTTGACTGAGTCGGCACCGACTGGACCTCCTGAGATCATGTGTATTATGTCCTTTCTGGGTTGGTTATCCATCAGCTACATATAGTCCATAACCTGCGGTTTTTCCGTCATCTTTTATTTATCTTTCTGGAGACTTTGTGCCCTATCTAGGTTGGCTTTGTCCTCCACATCTTTCAAGCTTCTGACGTATTCATCAAGTTTCTCGTCCTTGATCAACCTCTCTATTTTATCTTTCAACTCTTTGCATTCCTCTGTATTATGTCCCTTTTTCTTGTGGTATTTACAGTAGCTAGTTAAAAGCCTTGTCATGGGGGAATCTTTCATTTTCCTGGGCTCATTCAGCCATCCATTCAGTGGAGTATGTTTTCTGGGTGAAGAGTTCTTGTGCCTTTCATTCTTATTGTTGTTAGATCCTTGGTTCTCTCTTCTATTCTCCATGGCCCTACGAGCGCGATCGATGGCCTTTGTCGCTATCATTTCCTCAAAGTGCATAACCTGGTATGCAAGCTTGTTGATTTCCCTGATCGTTCATTTTTACCTTTAGCAGGTTCGCAGAAAAAGTTGCATTTCAAGTTGCGTGGAAAATGATGTTGGCGACCATCTCACCGTTCGGGTCATCAATCTTTAACAGCTCTGAATTCAACCACCTAATAAAATTTTCAAAGATTCCTTCTCCCCTTGCTTCACCGAGTATAAGTGAGAATGGTCCATATCTATCCTCTTTTGGCTCAAGAACTGGTTTCAGAACTTCTTCCTCAACTCCTCATAACTTGTTATCGTCCCAGCGAGAACTCTCACTAACCAATCCAATGCCATATATGCACGCTTGTACATTGTCACTGAACCCATGTAGGGAACGCAAACTATCCAAATAGAAGATATGCTCATGTGGATCCTACTTCTCGTCATATGTCGTCAAATGTGGTATGCGATAAATCGTTTTATATATATATATATATATACATATATATATGCGAGAGTGTCGATTACAAATGAGTAGTCTGGCAATACAACGAGCCTATCTCAAATCAGACCTACACTACGTGTCTCGTGTAGGCTTGGTCCAAAACACCTCGGACCGACGCTTCGATGCTTGGATGGGAGTGGAATATCGGTAAATAGATCGAATGGACGTCGGTGATCGCCTTCGATGTAATGTCGGGGATGACCCCCGATGTGAGATCGGTGATGAGGTGGTGTGACGTGTCAGAGGTGCACGTGATAATCCCGATATCGAATAAGATATCAAAAGGGATATCGGGGATTTGTTTCGATCAGACGCGTGGTAGCTGAGGGATAATAATTGCTTGTTTTTGGATCCGGGCACCGCATATTTATAGACTTCGGGAACCGAGGACCACAGTAACATATCGGTGATGTTTACCGATATGACATCGAAAGTTATCCTCGATATGCTCCAGAATGGGCCTGGTTTGGGCCTGGCCCAATATGCGGGAAATGCCCATATCATGTAGTCCCCAATTTGAGGATTCTTATCTTAGAGATAAGGATTCACAAATTTAATTTAAAATTTCTGGGTTACCTGTACCCTTCGTCCCGCCAGTTCAAATGATGGAGATCAAACTTGTGGGGAATGCACTTGTGATGAACGCCGAGTTTGAGGTCCTCGTTTGAATTCTAGTTCCCTTGGTATCTGGGTTCCTTGAAAATTGTCATGGGGTTGCCGGGGTTGATGTCGAAAGTGTATTTCGATGTAGTTGAGGCCTCTGTCTATAAGTATGGCTTGCAGGAGACTCTGAAGTTCATAGTTTTCTGTGTTTTCTCTGTCGCCTAGCGTAACCGCATCGGTAAGTATATTGGTAATTATCTTCGATATATCCCTCGACGTGTATTTCGATCTATCTGTTGTAGTTGACTTATTATTGTTTTCTTCTACTGATATTCCCATTATTCTGCAGGTATATTACCTTTTTCAGATATACTTCGTTAAAAATGGGGTTTAGACAATTGTTGCTCAAGCTTCAAGCCGATCGTGAAGCTAAGAAAGCTGCTGAAGCGGCGGCAGTCGCTGCGGTGCCTGAAATAAGGTCTGCATCTAGCTTTGACCTGAATAATGCAGCTGTTGAGTTTCTGGCAGAGGCATCGGGAGTCGACCGACCTCCCCCTAGCACTGTAGTGTCTGGACGTGTTAATGAATAACGTTTTAACAATGTTCCTGCGATGGTTGGGTCATTTAGCCAGGACATCCTTGACGTGGTAGGAGGCCCGGATGGTGCGGCCAGCCTCTTGGAAGTGTTGCCCTTGAATCGAGAAGGTGTGCTTCCTCGACCTGACGGGGCTGAGGCGACAGAGAGACAAGCTGCGGAGTCTCCTTCCGGTGAGTATGTCGCTCCACGTTCTGAATTGTTGATGCGCCTTTCATAGTGGGATCGGGTTCTTCACGCCCGGATCCTATTAGTGACAAGGGAAAGGCGGCCGTTTCTGGCATGACCGACAAGGGTAAGGGGCCATTGCGGGAGCCCTCGATATTGGGGGGTCGTGCCCCTATTTTTCCTGGGATTCCGATTACGAAACATGTCGTTGACATGACTAGGATAGCAGGTAATAAAAGGTCTCGTGAGGGGACTGTCCATAGTGGTCACTCATCTTCGAGTTCCGGCCTTCGGAAGGCGGGTGCGGTCAAACCCTCCAAATTAGTAGAATTTCCCGAAGCATACGCTGTGCAGGGCATGATGCGGGCTTTTCCTCCGCCTGCTTATGTGCGGGTGCTTTCAGAATTTGAGCGGGCCCATAACATACGTCGCAGCACTCATCTGTTCCAAAGTGTACGCGCCTAAGCACGTCCTTGATTGTTTTCATTTGAATGTTTATCATAATATTATGTATTGTATTGTGCAGACGGCCAAGCTGGCGGTCTCGTGTCTGAAGACCATTCGCGAGTCCAAGGGTGACCCTGACGCTGTTGCTGCTGAGCTTGAGGCTGATATCTTGAAGATGGGGGAGTTCAACCCCATGGTGTTGGAGAGGTTAGAGGCTGAAAAGAGGATGCACTGAAGACATGTCGTGTGCTCCGGGAGGAGTACGATTTGTTAAAGGGCAACTTAAAAATAGTAGTGACTGAGCTCGATCAAGGAAAGGTGCGTGAATTCACGGCCAATAAAGAGCTGGAATCACTGAAGGCTGAGGTGGCGGCGGTGAAGGCTGCTAATGAACGTCTCTCATCGGAGCTCTTCACTGCCTGATTAGCTCCCTGAGACTTGGTATGCATCTTGTGTACGATATCTGTTTCCATTTTTTGTGCTCTTGTATTTAATAGAGTTCAATTTGTAGGAACGTCGTCCTGATATTATCCGGGTTGGGGCGGAGAAGTTTATGGAAAGCTCGAGCTTCCGAAATTTAATTTTGAAGATTCGGGACACAACCTTTCATGCTTGCATGGGGCAAGTGTTTAGAAACGACGGTTTCAAGGACTCCCTCGAGTTGAGTGGGTTGAATCCAAGGCACGATCATCACGGCCTGCCGATTGGTGAGTTAGACGAGGTGGAGGAGGGTGCGGCCGACCCTGATGTGTTTTCCGATGTCGTTGAGAAGAAGACTAAAGGGTCCCTGTGGGAGTAGCTATTTGCTGCCCTCATTTTAACTTGAATTTATCCCTTTCTGTACTATTTCCCATTCGCGGTTCTGTAACCGAATATTTATTTCTCTGTTATCTTCATAATCTGTGACTCTTCGTGGCCTTGTTGTCTGATAGCTTGTTGATCTTTATTGTCATGATGATAGAGTATGCAGTATTTCGATGTCTAATCCTGCATTCATTTCGTTCTCGTATTTGATGAGACTTGTTCAATCTGTCTGTTGTCAATCAAGGGCTGATTAGAATTTCCTTGGTGTTGGTAGAAATGTGTGTAAGCTGCCACTATTCCTGTGTTTAGGATTGACCGCATTGTTACAGGGGATATTCTTCTTGTGGTTAAGGGCCCATAGAACCTGCCTCTTCACCTAGTTTGCTTTATGGAATTTTCATCCAATAGGCTCTTCACCTAGCATAATTTTATGGGATTTCCACCCAATAGGCTCTTCACCTAGCTTGATTTATGGGATTCTCACCCAATAGGCTTCTTCACCTAACGTCTTTTACGGGATTTTCACCCAATAGGCTCTTCACCTAGCTTGATTTATGGGATTTTCACCCAATAGGCTCTTCACCTAACATAATTTTATGGGATTTCCACCCAATAGGCTCTTCACCTAGCTTGATTTATGGGATTTTCACCCAATAGGCTCTTCACCTAACGTACTTTTATGGGATTTCCACCCAATAGGCTCTTCGCCTAGCTTGATTTATGGATTTTCACCCAATAGGCTCTTCACCTAACGTAATTTTATGGGATTTCCACCCAATAGGCTCTTCACCTAGCTTGATTTATGGGATTTTCGCCCAATAGGCTCTTCACCTAACGTAATTTTATGGGATTTCCACCCAATAGGCTCTTCACCTAGCTTGGCAGTTCGACCCCGTTATCACAGGGGATATATTTTCTTGGACCGACCCAATTATCACAGCGAATTTTTTCTTGAATCGACCCCGTTATCACAGGGAATTTTTTCTTTAATCGACCCCGTTATCATAGGGAACTTTTTCTTGAATCGGTCCCGTTATCACAGGGAGTTTTTTCTTGGATTGACCCCGTTATCACAGGGAATTTTTCTTGGACTGGCCCCGTTATCATAGGGAATTTTTTCTTGAACCGACCCCGCTATCACAGGGAATTTTTGTGGGTTGGGATGCGTCCCGTTATAACAGGGATCCCACTACCATTGTGAAAGTACAGGTATTCTGTCAATGTTAGTTTAACATTGAAAGTGCAGGTATTCTGTCAATGTTAGTTTAACATTGAGAAGTCAATGTTAGAGTAACATTGCTGGAGCAGAATCCGATTTACAATCTTAATTAATTTCTTCATTATTGTTTTGCCTTATTCACTTAACTAATTGAGTTCCACAGTTGTAATTATCTTTGATTATTATTCAGGAAACAAACTTGTCATAGGTTGGACGCTCAAGTTTCCAAGAAGGAAAGTTTCCTTAATTACGCAAACCACTCTACAAGGAAAGAGGAGTTCGAGTCGAACTAGGAATGCTTTCCAAGTTCAAGTCCTAATTTGAAGAAGGAGTCTTTCCCTAGTTAGATCACTAACGAAGGAACTATTATTCAAGAAGGACTGCGAGAACAAAGAAGAAGAGTTCAAGAAGGAAACAAGGAGAATTACCAACCGTGTACAACACACCTTGAAGTCGAAGATCAAGAACCTATATATAGGTGTGAAGTACATCAAGACAAACACGAGACAAGAGCCAATCAATCTGAGAGATTAATTTACAGTTGTTGAGTGTTGTCTTGCTTTAGCAAAGTTTTTGAATTGTTAGGATAGATCTAAGAGTGAGGAGCTGTTAGAGATATACGAAGCAATTCTTGTGTGCTTTGCTTAGTTCAATCAATTTAAGAGTGAGGAGCTTGAGAATTGAGAGAACGACCTTTCTTAAAACCTTCACGGGTTATTTTGCCTAAGGCTCGGAAGTTAATATAATTCTATATTCACTTCTTAAAACTGGTGTTTGTTTATTCCGCTGCACTATTCTTCTGGTATGTTGTTAAAGTAACATCGCTGAGTTAACAACGTTTCAAATCTGCTGTTAACTCTCCAGTGTTAAGTTAACAACAACAACGTATCAACCCGATCTACGATTTCAATTGGTATCAGAGCCAAGCACCAACTTCACCGGTGTTTGGCGTTGATACGACAAGATGGACAACTCCAACCCCAATACCAGCAGGTTGCCTGTATTGGAAGGTCCCAACAACTATGCCTACTGGAAGATCAGGCGCAGAGTCCACATCAAATCCACCGACCTAAGAGCTTGGGACGCAGTACTAGAAGGCTACACCATCCCCAACTTGCCAAGAGATGGAGATGCTGATCTGGTACCTAAGCCAAGAGGACAATGGACAGCCAACGAAATTGCTCTATACAACTTCAATGAAAAGGCTGTCAATGCTATTTTCAGCTGGGTAGGTAATCATATGTTCAAACTTATTCAAACTTGCTCTACTGCTAAAGCTGTATGGGAAGTTCTTGAATTACATTGTGAGGGTGATGTGGCTGTGAGGGACTCTAAATATAGAAAACTTTTGAGGGACTTTGAGAAGATAGAGATGGGTGAGGATTAAAGCATTGATAGTTATTTTGAGAAACTTTTAGATATTGCTAATCAGTGTCAAAACTTAGGTTTATCATCCCAAATCAAACAACAACAACAAACAACAACCAAGCCTGTAATCCCAATTAAATTGGGGTAGGCTATATGAACCATGAATGAATCACGTCGAGTCGTGAACATGAATCTTCTGCCTCCATAGGTTTCGGTTGATGATCATGTCTTCATTTAGATCTTTTAGCTTCATGTCGTTCCGTATGACCTCCATCCACGTCTTTTTCGGTCTCCCACGAGCTCTAGCCGTTTGTCCTAAGTCGAGATCTTCAACTCGTCGTACCGGTGCATCTATGGGTCTGCGTTTAACATGTCCAAACCATCTTAAACGATTTTCTCGCATTTTCTCGTCAATGGCCGCCACGCCCAATTTATGCCGAATATCTTCATTGCGCACTCTATCTCTCCTAGTGTTACCGCACATCCACCGAAGCATGCGCATCTCTGTAACGTTCATTTTATGTGCATGACTTTGCTTAATAGCCCAGCACTCGGAGCCATAAAGCAAAGCAGGTCTAATAGCCGTACGATAGAACTTTCCTTTAAGCTTTAAAGAAAAGTTACGATCGCACAGAATCCCTGTCGCACTCTTCCACTTTGTCCATCCAGTTTGGATGCGGTGGTTGACGTCTCCATCTAACTCTCCATCCATCTGCAGTATGGAGCCTAAATACCGAAAATGCGCACTTCTCGGTATCTCTTGGCCATCCAACTGAACCGTGCCATCGTTGTTTCTTCGTTGTTTGCTAAACTTGCATTCGAGGTACTCTGTTTTTGTTCGACTTAGTCGAAATCCTCGTGCTTCTAATGTTTGTCTCCATCGTTCTAATTTAGCGTTAACTCCCATTCTCGTCTCATCGATGAGGACAATATCGTCTGCAAACAACATACACCATGGGACTCGGTCTTGGATGGCTCTGGTGATTTCATCAATTACAATGGCAAACAAAAATGGGCTCAAAGCTGACCCCTGATGTAAGCCAATTGTAATTGGAAAGGCGTCTGTTAAACCGCCACAAGTTCGGACACTTGTCACCACATTCTCATACATATCTTTTATGATGTTGATATATTTAATGGGTACCCCCTTCTTCACCAAGGTCCACCATAATACATCTCGAGGAACTTTGTCATATGCCTTTTCTAAGTCGATAAAGACCATATGCAAATCTCTACTCTTTTCTCGAAAGCGCTCAATGAGCTGACGAATCAAATGGATGGCCTCTATGGTCGACCTTCTGGGCATAAATCCAAATTGGTTCTCAGATATGGGAACAATTTGTCTCAATCGGTGTTCGATCACCCTCTCCCATAGCTTCATGGTATGAGACATAAGCTTTATCCCACGATAGTGAGAACAGTTTTGGACATCGCCCTTGTTCTTATATAGAGGTATTATCGTACTCTTCCTCCACTCTTCTGGTATTTTATTTGTTCGCCATAATTTGTTAAAGAGGTCCGTCAACCAGGTCACCCCTATCTCTCCCATGCTTCTCCAAGCCTCAATAGGGATACCATCTGGGCCAACGGCTTTTCGAGTCTTCATCCTCTTCAAGGCATCTTTGACTTCCGACCTTCTAATACGGCGCATAAAATCGCGGTTCAGGTCCTGAGGGGACTGCGAGATGTCACCCACTGCTTGGGTGGGGCCTCCATTGAACAGGCCCTCGAAGTACTCCCTCCACCGTGCTTTGACCTGATCCTCACGCACTAAGACAGACTGACCTTCATCTTTGATGCATTTCACTGCACCTAGGTCTCTAGTCTTCCTCTCTCTAATGCGAGCAATTTTGTATATATCCTTCTCGACCTCCTTGCTATCCCTCTTCTCGTAAATTTCCTTGTACACAGCCTCTCGCGCTAGTCCAATAGCTTTCTTTGCTTCTTTCCTGGCTAGCTTATACTTTTCAAAGCTTGCTCCATCCTGGTTCTTCTTCAAATCCCTGTAGCAATCCCGTTTGGACTTGATTGCCGCCTTTACTTCTTCATTCCACCATGACGTGTCTTTACCTATCAGGCTACTATCTCGGGATTCACCTAAGAGGTCTTTAGCTACCTTCTTGATACAACAAGCCATTTTGGTCCAAGTTGCATCTGCATCGTCCTCAGTCTTCCAGTCTACCTCTTGAACCACTCGCTCTACAAAGGCCTTTTGGGTAGACTCCTTAAGCCGCCACCACTTAATTCTAGGTTCCAACCGGCGCCTACTCCTCTTCACTCCTTGCCGCAGTCTAATATCCAACACCAAAAGCCTATGTTGCATAACCACACTTTCCCCGGGGATGACCTTGCAATCTATGCAACGACTTCTATCTGCCCTCCTAGCTAAGAAGAAATCTATTTGGCTCTTATTTGACCCACTCCTATAAGTGACCAAATGAGACTCTCTCTTCTTAAACCAAGTATTTGCTACAAGCAAATCATAGGAGAGGGCGAAGTCTAAGATAGCGTTTCCCGGCTCATTGCGATCCCCAAAGCTATACCCGCCGTGAATGTCCTCGAACCCATCACGGCTAGATCCTACATGACCATTAAAGTACCATCTCGTCCAAATCTTCCCAAAACTTACGTTTCACGGCTTCGTCTAGTCCTATCTGTGGTGCATAGGCACTAATGACATTCAAGATATCCTCGCCTATGACCAACTTGACCAGTAAGATCCTGTCGCCCTTCCTTCTGACCTCCACCACGTCCTCGAGCCAAAGCTTATCTATGATGATCCCAACACCATTTCGGTTCTTCTCTGTCCCGGTATACCAAAGCTTACAACCCCAAGGGTCTACTACTTTGGCCTTTTCACCAACCCACTTGGTCTCTTGCACGCACAAGATGTTGATCCTCCTCCTAGACATTGCCTCAGCTAGCTCGGACAATCTTCATGTGAGTGACCCCACATTCCACGATGCAAGGCGAACTCGTCGTTCCTGGACTAACTTCTTTACCCTCACCCGTCCTGGAAGGTGAGGGAACCCTTGCTCATTTGACACCACACCCGGGCGTCGATGTGGCGCGTCACTTCCGGGCGACGACCTAGCAACCCTTGCCCATTTATCACTACACCCGGGATCCGATGTAACGCGTCGCTGAGTATTCATAGCATATCATAGGATGTGACGGGTTTTTACGTTGGCTGTCACAAGCCTACCACAACCCTCCTCCTTTATCCTGGCTTGGGACAGGCAGTGAAAGCTCACTGGCGGAGTTATCATCCCAAATCAAACCATGGTCTATAAAGCTTTTAGAACATTATCTTCAAAATTTACTGTCAAAAGAATTGCTATGAATGAGTCTAGAGATCTTGCCAACATGGACTTTCAAACATTGATGAACACTCTAAAAGAATTTGAACTAGAATTCCTAGGAAAGTCCAGTAAACAACTTGCTTTAGCCTTACTAGGTACTAGCTCAGATTCTACAGGGAGTGATGAGGATGAATATGAGTTGATTTCTTCTAACTATGGTAACATCACTAGGAAGTTTAGTAAATTGGGTTACAAAGATAAAAGTAAAGAAAAACAACACAGTAATGCTGCCGTTAGTTATAAGAAATTGCCCCCAAAGTTTGTAAAATACATGGCATCTAAGAGCACTCCTCAAGATGCTGAGAAATTGAAAGATGTCCAGTGTTATGAATGTAAGGGGTATGGTCACTTTAAACATGAATTTGCTAACACCCTCAGAACAAGAGGGAATTCTCACTGGGTCTGTGTAGATGACTTCAATGAAGGAGACTTCGAATCAGGAACAAGTGGTGATGAACAATCAGAGGAAATCAACACTGTTGCGCTTTGCACTCGGATCACCTGGTCAGGAGAAGACTCCAGAAACTGCCAAGAATCTCAATGTTACTCCAACACTAAAGAACCAACAGCAAAGCAGGAGATCTTTTTTGGAGACTGGAACAGCTATGAGACACAGGTTAACCATGACACACTCTATGATTGTGATGATACTAACTTTGGTTGTTTTCATGGCTCAGTTGATCTTGAAGAGGAGTACTTCAATGAAGATGAGATGTCCCAGGAGGAAATTCTTGATGACCTACATACAACCTTTCTCAGACTTGAGAGAGAGAATGTCAGACTCACCAAGAAAAACGAAGCACAGAAGCATGACATAGAATGTTTGAAGAACATGTTGAAACTCTATGAAAGAGATCTTGACAAAGCTGAAGCTGAGCTGAAAGAGGTAAAGGAGAAACTCAAAAAGGATTCACAGATCATAGCCAAATGGAATGGATATACTCCTAAACTTGATGAGGTACTGAACATGAGTAACTCAGGTACATGTGGTCTGGGATTTGTTGAGAAACCTTCCTCTTCAAATGTTAATTCTGCCTATCTAACTACAAGATTTGTTAAAGAATCTGATAATGTGAGTACAGAAACCATTAACACTATAAAAAGTAAACCTACCTTTATCTGCCAGTACTGTTTTCAACCAGGTCACATTAAACCATTCTGTAGAAAATTTATAAAAGAATGTGGTAAGAAAATAGCCTCTGCATCCAATGTTAATTCTACAACAGGTTCTGATGTTAGACTAACATTAGGTGCAGGACATAAAAGTAGGACTTGGATTGAAAAGGTTAAATCCCCTAAGATTAAAGTTGTATGCAATGTTGTTTTCTCTGCTGTGTACTCTAACCTTTCAGGTAAATGGTACTTCGATAGTGGATGCTCAAGACACATGGCAGGCAGCAAAGAGAATCTTAAGCAAATGGTACATTTGAGTGCTGGAACAGTGACATATGAAGGAGGCACCAAAGGAAAAATCATTGGCAAGGGGACACTGGATGTTGATGGATTCCCTCCCTTGAAGGATGTGTTGTTGGTAGATGGGTTAAAGGCAAATCTAATCAGTATCAGTCAGCTGTGTGATGATGACTTACTGGTTACATTTGACAAAGTATCTTGTGATGTTTATGATAGTGACAATGTTCTGGTGATGACATGTACTAGATCCAAAGATAACTACTACCTAGCCCAGGAGGAAGCAGAATGTTTCCATGCAAAGATAGATGAGGCTTCTATATGGCACAGGAAACTTGGACATGTTCACTACAGAAACCTTGAGAAATTACAGAAAGTTGATGCGGTAAGAGGCTTACCAAAGCTGTCTTGTCCAGGTAAGCTTGTGTGTGGTGATTGCCTCAAAGGTAAGCAAACAAGAGCAGTTCATACACCTCTACAGGTACAGAATGCTAACCCTAGATCTAGTAGGTGTTTTGAATTGCTGCACATGGACTTAATGGGTCCAATTGAGGTAAGTAGTCTCAGTGGGAAGAGATATGCCTTTGTGATTGTAGATGACTTCTCTAGATACACTTGGGTAAATTTTTCTTAAAGAAAAGTCAGAAGCTTTTGATCAGTTCAAAATTCTTTGTGCTAGTATTAAAAACTTGTATGGCTCCACTATGACTAAGATTAGGTCTGCTCATGGTAAAGAATTTGAAAATGCTAGTTTTGATAACTACTGCAATGCTAAAGGTATTTTCCATGAATTTTCAGCTCCTAAGACTCCTCAGCAGAATGGGATTGCTGAGAGAAAGAATTGGACTCTTCAAGAGATGGCCAGAGTTATGCTCAATGCTAAAGATTTATCGAAAAGACTTCTGGTTGAAGCCTTAAATACTGCTTGTCACATTAGTAACAGGGTGTATCTTAGACCTGGAACTAACATGACTCCATATGAACTCTTGAAGGGAGTAAAACCAAATGTTGCATATTTCCATGAATTTGGATGTGATTGTTATCTACTTAATGACAGGGATTATCTGAGTAAATTTGATTCTAAAAGTGAAAAATGCATCTTTGTAGGATACTCAGCCAATAGTACTTCCTTTAGGGTCTACAATCTTAGAGTGAAGACAATTCAGGAATCAGTGAATGTTGTGTTTGATGATTTCACTCTTGATACAGGTACTGGTGACATCTCAGTTCCCAATGTTGAACCAACAGTGGAAACCCAGAATGTTACTCCTGACAATGTTACACCAACATTGGAACTAGAAACTGGAAACACTGAACAGGAGTCAGGGAACGATGTTAGACTAACACTAGCAAGATCTGATGTTAGACTAACAGCAGAGGAGTCTAACTCAGAACATGAAGTTGCCTCTGAACCTAGAAGAGATCCCCCAACTAGGATTCAGAAAGATCATCCAGCATCCCAGGTAATAGGTGAACTCACTGAACGGGTAAGGACATGAAACAGAGAAAGACTTGACTATAGAGATATGGTAAAACTGTGTGTGTGTGTGAACTTCACTTGTAATATTGATAATGCCTCCTGTTTTGTCTCCACCATAGAACCTAAGAATGTGAATGAAGCCCTTCTTGATAACTTTTGGACTAATGCCATGCAGGATGAACTATTACAGTTTACTAAGAACAATGTCTGGATACTTGTACCTAGACCACCTAATGTTAATGTAATAGGAACAAAGTGGATATTTAAAAACAAGAGTAATGAGGAAGGGGTTATAGTTAGAAACAAAGCTAGACTAGTTGCTCAGGGGTACACACAGGTTGAAGGTGTAGATTTTGATGAGACATTTGCTCTAGTTGCTAGGATTGAGTCTATTAGGTTACTTCTTGCCATAGCATGTTGTATTAAGATAAAACTATACCAAATGGATGTAAAGGGTGCGTTTCTGAATGGGCTGATTGATAAGGAAGTATATGTTGAACAACCAAAGGGTTTCACAGATCCTAAGTATCCAAACCATGTGTACAAGCTTGAAAAGGCACTGTATGGTCTTAAACATGCACCTAGAGCATGGTATGAAAGGCTTACAAAATTCCTTTTGAGTCTTGGTTTTGTTAGAGGTGATGGAGATAGAACACTGTTTGTCTTGAAGAAAGATTCACATGTCTGCGTAGCTCAAATATATGTAGATGATATTATTTTTGGCTCAACTAACAATTCTATTCTAGAAAAATTTGTTGAATCAATGTCAGGACAGTTTGAGATGAGTATGATGGGAGAATTAACTTTCTTTCTTGGTCTTCAAGTAAAACAAACAGGTAATGGGATTTTCCTGAGTCAGGAAAAGTATGCAAGGAATTTGGTGAAAAGGTTTGAATTGGCAGATTCAAAGCCTTGCAAGACTCCCATGTCTTCATCTGTGAAGATATCCAGGGATGTTAATGGTGCCAATGTTGATCCAACATTCTACCGTTCAATGATAGGAAGCTTACTCTACTTGTCTGCTTCAAGGCCTGATATAATGTTCTCTGTTTGTGTTTGTGCTAGGTACCAGGCATGCCCAAAGCAGTCTCATCTGATTGTTGTGAAGAGAATTCTTAGATACATTTCTGGAACCTTGGCCCTTGGTATATGGTATTCCTATGACACTAACACCAATCTTGTAGGGTTCAGTGACTCAGACTGGGCAGGTGACACTGATGACAGGAAGTCTACAAGTGGAGGATGTTTTTATCTGGGGAACAACTTGGTCTCATGGTACAGTAGAAAGCAAAACTGTGTGTCACTCTCCACTGCTAAATCTGAATACATAGCAGCAGGCAGTTGTGTCACTCAGTTACTATGGCTTAAACACATGCTACTGGATTATGGGTTAGACAGTGATACCTTACTTATGTTTTGTGATAATCTTAGTGCTATAAGCATTTCTAAGAATCCTGTGCAACACTCAAGAACTAAACATATTGACATAAGACATCACTTTCTGAGAAACATGGTAGAAGATAAGCTCATTGATATTGAACACATTGAAACCAACAATCAGCTTGTGGATATGTTCACTAAACCCTTAGATTCTGAGAGGTTCTTCTGTTTGAGGAATTCTCTTGGCATGTGCATCGTCTAGGGATGTTAGTACACCAATGTTGACATAACACCACTGTCTAGCACTGGTTATTGGTTGTGGTGTATCTGTAATTCTTTTTGTTACCTTTTTGCATTCTTCTTTCTTGCATATTGCATCTTTGTTAGAGATTTTGTTGGGGTGTGTGGTTACCTGTATGAATAGCTGAGCTGACTCGTGGACAGGGACATATTAAAAGGTTTGAAAAATTAAGAACTCTGTTGTTAGTCTGTGAATGTTAACCTAACATCTGGGAGAAGCTGGGGTACACAGAGCTCACTACTCTGATGTTATTCAGTTGTGACATGATGTTGAAAGCTTCATTGTCATTCAGTTGTGCTTATTTTTGTGTTTTGTCTATGGCCAAGGTTATGCATGATAGTGATCTTTACTACTGGGGTGTTTTGAAGTTTCGACTGCTTGCATTCAGTAGCATTGTTCACTTGGTATTTCGCTTGTATACAGGTTGGAAAACAAGTATGCATGAGAAGTTGGGGTGGAGAAGTATATGATAAATGTATTGTCTTCATTCAGTTCCTTTGTACTTGCCTAATCTGTTGCTGATGGTTAAGTTGCTGGGGTGTGTGGGGTCTAGTGCTGCCCACATTCAGTGATGAAACTGTTCTTTTACATTCATTAGCTTTTGTTCAACGGAGTTCACAAATAAAGAAAAATTGATTGTCCTGATTCGAGTCAGTAAAGTTGTATGTACGTGGTTACTATCTCCCAATGTTGATCTAACATGGTTGCATTCTTCTAGTTCTGCATTTAGTCTTTCCTTGTGTCGGTTTGGGCTTAGGGGGAGTAGTAATCCTAGGAATCATGTGTTGAGGCATACTTTGTGGGTGACTCACTGCAGGTAAAACACTATGTTTTGTGATCTTCTATGCTATGTGAACATCTTTTCCCTGGATATGTATATCCACTCTGTGTTTTTCTGTTTGATGTGTTACTTACTCATACTGATGATCTTAACCTATGTCTTTGTACCTATGTACTTGGGTGAGGTTTCACATTAGTTTACAGGGATATCTCACGCTCTCACATGATGCTGCCTTGGATGCCCTGCACCTACAACTTTCCTCCCTGATGTTAACTTACCAATGTTAGTCCAACATTGAAACATTGTAACTTATAAGTTTTCAGGTTTGAAGACCGCTCTGGTTACATGTTAATCTAACACTGACACGTGGTAAGGTGGACATGGGTATGATCGTGTGACAGTGGTCCGATTATGTTGCTGTTGCCGAACAGATGGAGCAACCTAGACGCCGCAGGACCAGAAGTGCAACTGCTGAAGCCATTACCGCCGTAGGATCACCTTTTCCATCGTATGGCTTGATTATCGGGATCTTGTCCCCTCTTTGCAATACCTCGGCCTCTATCTCATCCGAGAACGGGGTCCTACTGCGACATTTTCTCTTACTCTGAGTCAACTTCCTCGACAATTCCGCTCTCTCGCGGTCTAGCTATTCCATCCTTCTTGAGATTACCCGTAGCATTTCTGCATCCTCATTCTTTAAATAGGCGACCTCGGCACGGTGACGACCGCGTTCCATTCTCTGGACTACTTCTGCCCTCTCGCAGTCAAGCCGCTCCATCTTACTTGCTATTCCCCGATCAAGGGCCCCGGGGTCCCATCTTTCCACCCTATCATAAACGGCGGGCGATATCTCCCTGAAAGAGTCCCCCATATCCTCATGTTCGTCGCCCGGATGTCCTTTGTCCTTCTCTCACCTCATGCATCCTTGCCTTGCCCTTCTCTCACCTGCTCCGGATTCAGTGGGCCTCGCCCGGATGTCCTTTGTCTTTGCTCCACCAGACGTGGGAGCAAGGTCTCCAATGTGGAATTCAGCGCCGCTCTCACAGTGGCGTTGATCTGAGCTTGCATCTCCGGGGTTAGCGGAGGGATGGACGGTGTTTTGTCCCTCTTTGCATTGTCTCCTCCTGGCCGGGAAAATCCGTATTTGGCGTTTCGGTCATTGGAATGTCAGCTGCGTGGTTCTCGATGGGCGGGCCCTCAGTCTTGGGTTCTGTCGCACTTGGAGCAACAAGGGTCTGACCTGCATTTGCGGCTCGCGGCGGCCTCCCGGGCCCGCGCCTTCGTTGCACTTGTCGTGGAGGGAGCTCCATCTTGGCTCGAGCCATTGTCTGTTCTTGGTCAGTCGGGTGTTGAGGGGTTTGTGTGTCCTCCATCCTGGCGCTCCTAGTCACAACTCCGCTAATTTTAGATCGGGTCCTCCTCCCTTGCAACTCGGCGTCTTTGTCCGGGAACTGGGGTTCCCACAGACGGCGCCACTGATTTGGCGATAGATCGTTTTATATATATATATATATATATATATATATATATATGCGAGAGTGTCGATTATAAATGAGTAGTCTGGCAATACAACGAGCCTATCTCAAATCGGACCTACACTGCGTGTCTCGTGTAGGCTTGGTCCGGAACACCTTGGACCGACGCTTCGATTTTTGGATGGGAGAGGAATATCGGTAAATAGATCGAATGGACGTCGGTGATCGCCTTCGATGTGATGTCGGGGATGACCTCCGATATTTATAGACCTCGAGAACCGGGGACCACAGTAACATATCGGTGATGTTTACCGATATGACATCAAAAGTTATCCCCGATATGCTCCAAAATGGGCCTGGTTTGGGCATGGCCCAATATGCGGGAAATGCCCATATCATCGTGTCCATGGACCTAGGCCTCTATCTCAACACTAAAGGGTGTGCTCCTGTGTGTCATCCCGAATAGTGACATCATATTCTCAACTTTGTTTCTTTCTTTATTCAGTCTTTCTAATCTCCTTGTGATCTCAGCTCGCTCCGCCCCTAGAGCTATTGCCTCGAATGATCTTACGTCTCGCTGCATCGCGGTGCCTTATGAATTGCACCTCGTCTGACTCAGACTTTGCTCTTTGATCATCCATTTGTGGGCTATCTCCGACTTCATCAGCAAGGCGTCTCGTAGTCGATCCATGTTCTCGTATAAACCCTCTATAGCCTTAGACCGGTGGTGGCACTTAGGGTTGAGGAGCGGCCAAGGCCGTAGCCACCCATGTGCTCTCGTCCCTGAGAGCTGTATGTAATCCAATAGTGGCAGTCACCGCTGGTTCCATGTTTGGCACCGGTCGATCCTCTGTCTCTGATATCGGTTGATCCTGTTGGATAGGTGGAGGAATCCATTCCGTTGGAGGTGAAGGCGCCCTCGCCATCGGGGCCATCGGTGGGCCTACCAAACGGTGCATCTTAGAAGTTTTGCTTCATGCAACTCTGATTCATGATCAAGTTATCCTAAACATCTTACCTAAGCTACCGCACATGTGTTGTTCACACAGACGGGCCCAATATTTTGGTCTTATTTTGTCTAGGTTATAATACACCAAGAAAATAGTACAATTGGCCTGACTCAACCAAAATATGCTAGCCTATTACAATGAAGGGACTATCTTAGTCGGAAACACCTAATACACGTAACTAGCCTAATATGACTATTTTGATCTTATTTCGTCAAAATTATAGTACACGGAGTAAGCAGTACAATTGGGCCTGGCAAAACCAAAATATACTAGTCTATTTCAATGAAAATACTATCTTAGTCGGAAACACCTAATACATGTAACTAGCTTATAATGACTAAAGTGGCCTCGATCGGTCAAATCTGCTGATAGTCGAACGGGATAGGTTCGATCCACTTGGAACTATCGAACTGCAAAACAATCAAACCGGAGATGGTTCGATGTTGATAATTGTGGAACGGGTGGTGTTGATGCTTAATAATCAAACCTGCTCAGATAACTGTCGAATCGATGAACGATGGAATGGTTTGGATAGTCGAACATGGGGGTTAGATTGATATTGGTTGGGGAACAGTAATTAATGCGTTGTGTAAATGTCAGGGAATGGTGTATAGATAAACCCAGTCTGAGGGACGTGCTCTGCTTACGGGTAATAACAATCGAACAAGAAGCATTTAATTGTCTCGAATACAGTAAACTGGGCATGTTCGACTCTCTTATTTTTGGGCCTTATACGGGACAAGCTGACCCAGTTCATTTATGGGCCTTCTAAAATACCCTCACTATATAGTCTCCTCAATTTGAGGGTCGGTGTTGATTCAAGACGAGGTTCCAAACTTTACAAAATTATGTGACTTTGAAGTAGTATTTATCTGGCTTCAAAACATGCCCTCCGTTTGGGAGCAGTGATCCGCATGATCAGTTGTGAAATAGATTTTATTTGCCTTCAAAATATGCCCACCATTTGGGAGTTGTGACCCGCAGGCTCAATTGCCAAATAGATTTTATCTCGCTTCAAAATATGCCTCCTTTTGGGAACCGTGACTCACAGGATCGGTTGTTAAATAGATTTTGTCTGGCTTCAAAATATGCCCCAATTTTGCGAGCCGTGAAATGTCTTTAAGCATGAAAAGTCGTACGGACAAAAATTCTACTGTTATGTTGAGTATCAAATCGGTTTGAATCGATCTTTATGCCAGTGTTTCCGAGAACTATCGAATTCATCATGGTTCTATAGTTACCATCAGTGTCGAATTTGATGTGAATTGACTATTTGTGAGTGTCGAACCGTGGTGAATTTGATTGTTGTATTGTTAGTATCGAACGAGCTTGGGTTTGATAGTTAACTATCGAATTATTAATGAAGGCGATGAGGGACCTATATAAATAGGTCCCATGCTCGCCAGATCACTTATAAGTCAGTGGAAAACTATTGTTGAATTCAAAATAACAATCGAATAGGCAAATTCGATCAAACCGAAAAACAATTGAACTGTAGATTTGATCGAACGCAGGAACGGTCGAACTGTAGAAACAGTCGAACCGTTGTAGTCCATTTATGATTTTTGATGGCCCGAAATAAATCAGAAGCTCGTAGTAAGGTTGTTGAGTCGCCTGAAGACATTTACGCCTCACAAGGTCACGATGGTGGGCCTAATCGTTTGATCAAAGGTGCATCGACCAACAACAACGTTCCAACTGATGGCCCCTCATGTACCACTCCGGGAAGGAGGCCTCCTGCAAAGCCCTTAGGAAATTTGTCTATTAATTAGGGCACCGACCGTACAGTCCTAGAGCCAAAAGATGTTTCCATTATGAGGCTTGGAGGCATTTCTGTGGGTACTCGTGTGTCTCGTACATATGATTTCTAAAGGCACATGAACTTTACCCAGCCTAGGATCACTATGACCCCTACCCCTTAGAGATGAAGAGTCAAAGTTGGGACTAGTGCCCAAATCATGATGATGCAAGAGACAGACGCAATGGATGACAGGATCTCGAGGAATTAGGTTCGATACAACATCGAGAAACAAAAAAAATAACAACAACAACAACAAAAATAAAAACAACAAGGTCACGGTCAAGGGAACAGAGCTACGATTCCGCGTAAGAAAAGTGGCTAGTCACTGTCGCTGCTAGCGCTACGAAAGCAGAGGATATCCTGGAGTCCCTGCGTGCTGAGATCTCTACCTTGCAAAAATACAAGGATCTCTTAAGGAGAGAAATAGATTCCTTGAAGGAAATGAACAAGGAAGCAGAATCGATGATTCGTAGATTGAGTGACACGGTTCTCCATCTTGACTCTAAAATCTACAGCTACAAAGTGGCCAAGGCCTTTATAAAGAGCGGTGTCTACCATTGGATCGAGGTGCACCAAGGGGCAGAGGATGTGAAATTTGGTATAAAGCTTGGTGTCGATCAGGCTGACCATCTAGGATATGTGAATGAGAGGTTTCACAAAAATATGCTTGATGTGAGTTGTGGTCCCCGCATGGAGGAGCCTAAGATTGATGATATAGATAAAGAAGCGCTCGTGCCTCCAAAGATTGCGATCCTTTCAACCCTATCTGGCGAGAACGGAAGGCCAGTGCAGTGCCCAAATTCGGTAAGGAAGACCCTGCTCCTCCTATAGCATGTGATGAAACACCCAATGCCAGTACTGAGGGTTTGAGAGGGGTTACGACCGCAGTCCGAGATGCAATCCAGAACGTCTTTAGCGGCAACAATGATGAGTTGATCCCCTCACCTCTGATATCCTTGTTACCGAGGGGTGAAGAACTCTTCAAAGGTGGTGCTGACCAGCATAAAAAAAGTCCAGCTAGCAATTTTCTGATGTCTATATCCGTTGATGTGCTTGGGCCTGTCCCGTCCACACGGAATATATCGATGGCGACCATTCTGGGCTCCGATGTGGCCTCAGTTTCTATTGTTGTATTAACTTTAATTCTTGTTCATTTGGTTGCATCAATTCCTATTGTTGTGTCAAGTTCGAGCACTGTTTGTGTCAGCTTGTCGACCAATCCAAGGGAAGAAAATATGATTTCCCCTTGCATTTACCAACTTGAGGAAATGTAAGGCGGTGCCACTGATGAATGTGACTTAGCGCTACCATATTGATGGAATGATCTAGAGGGTGGGGTTGGTTGTGGCCTTGTCTTTTCTTAAAAGTAGATTGAAAAGAACTGCACAAAGTTTGCGCGGTCCCTCGGCCTTGTTTTGCGTCCAGAGTCCCCATAGTTATCGGAGTAACTACCGTTTGGGAGCGACCCCGCTTTTTGTTTGTTTATCGGTCTTACCTTTAGTTCTTAGTATAATGTCTTTTTGACAATGTAGTTATAATAGTGTTCTTTGCAACGGCCCATTTTTTATCATGTTTAACTTCGACCCTTCAAGTCATGGTTGTGTTGTTCTTTTCCTTTCCTTGATTTTTTGCCGCGTGAGTTTTAGTTTCTGGACGTGGTAATTAATCTGCAAACGGCCTCATTAGATGGTCAGTCTATCCCTTTCTTTTGGAGTGAGATACTAAGTTCTATATTTGGTTTGCATTTGGCCTCGTCGTGTCAAATGTCCTTCTCAACTTCTTTGAGTGAGATATTAGGTTTGTATTTGGCCTTTTCGGGTCAAATGTCCATCTCAGCTTCTTGGAGTGAGATATTAAGTTTGTATTTGGCCTCATCGGGTCAAATGTCCATCTCAACCTCTAGGGTGTTGTTGTAGCCAAGCCATTTGGATCTGGTTTGTCCAATGTTCTATGGGTGCTATGTTAGCAACACTGCTTCCCATGTACCTGTCAAATCATCGTACTTTTGATAGCGTCAGACTTACTAGAATAAAGTTTTAATTAATATATAGATGAGCTCAGCGATATGCTGAGTCACCTACGTTTCTTGATTGTTGTTTCGGGACACAAGCCATTGTAGTTCATGGTTTATCTATTATACTTTAATTCATATGTGTAAATCTGGCTTTCACGCATAATAGCATCTTAGATGCTGCACATTCCAATGACGGGGCAACTTATGACCCTCAATGTCTTCGAAAGAGTAGCATCCTCGTGCACTTGCCTGTATGACCATATACGGTCCTTCTCATTATGGTTGCAGTTGCTCGCCTTGATACTCCTTAATACCAAGCCTCCTACCTTGAAGTTTCTAAATCTGGATTTCTTATCGTAGCTTTCGGCCATTGCCGCCTTAAAAGCCATTGTGCATCGGTACGCCTGCTCCTAGTTGAGTCGATCATATCAAGATCCATCTGGCGCAATCTGGGCGACTGTTTTGGGTTGTAGTCATGTATCCTGCGGGTTGGCATGCCCATTTCAGTTGGCAATAATGCTTTAGATCCATATACCCATACAAAATGAATTCCCCCCGTCGACGTTGGTGGGGTTGTTCTATAGGCCTAAAGGATTCCATGCAGTTCGTCAGTCCAGCTTCTCCCGGTGTCCTTCAATCTCCTTTAAAGGTAATTTTTTAATGTCTTGTTGGTTGACTCCACTTGCCCTTTTTCCTGGGGCTATACACGGAAGTCATGTGCTGAGAGATTCGTAGCTCTTTAAACCAAGACTTGATTTCCTTCGCAAAAACCTTGTTGACCATTGTCCACCACCAAAACCCTAGGAATGCCAAAGCGACATATGATATTCTTCTATATGAACTCTATCATATTCTTCTCCATAATCGTTGCCATCGCCTCGGTTTCCACCCATTTGGTGTAATATTCCACCGCCACTACCAAGAACTTATTTTGACCCTTGGCAATCGGCAGTGGTCCCACGATGTCAATTTCCCATTGATCAAATGGACATGCTACGTCCAAAGGTTGTAATGCGTGCACTGGTTTGTTGATGAGTGGAGCATGGAATTGACAACTGTCCCAGTGACCCGAGAATGTCATGGCATCTTTTAACAAAGTTGGTCAATAATACCCTTGCCAGAGAATCCGTTGTGCCAACGCTCTACCCTCGAATGGTTTCCATAACATCCTGCATGAACCTCTCGCATCACGTAGTCCACTTGCAGAGGGGTCAGACAGCACAAAGGGGTCCCTCGAATAATTTCTTGTAAAGTCCCCATTATGGGTCGTGAATCTGTAGGACTTATAGTGCAACCTGCATCGAGCGTTGAGGTCCGTGGGCAAGATGTCGTCGTTGAGATTTTGCACGATCTCTTCCTTCCAAGATGGAGAATCCATGATCGGCAGTACATAATCAATCGTTGCCCATACCTTGATGTATTTTGACACTCAATGGATGATTTATCTATTGTCGTGAGTGTAACTTATTTCTGCACATATATCTCAGGGATAGGGAGAGAGTAGGTGCACCCCCACCCTCCTCCGTAGTTTGTGGCTGATCCATCCGTATAAAGCATCCATATGGTAGTCGCCCGACTTGTACATGCTTGGTTTGAGATTACCCAAATGAAGTTGTTATCCAATGTCTTAGCCACAAAGTTTGCCAACGCTTGAGCTTTGATCGAAGTACGAGGACAAAACTCGAGATCGAACTCGCTGAGTTCGACTGCGCATTTGACTAATCGAACGAAAAGTTTGAGTTTTGCCAAAACTTCTTTAAAGGCTTGTTCGTTACGACTACGATCCAGTGTGACTAAAAATATGGTCTCCGTTTCTGGGTCTTTGCCACTATGGCAAGGGCGAATAACTTTATATCTAGTTAGTTCAGGATAGATGCTAGTGTCGCTAGGTTGGATCAAGGTTTATGCGCCCTGCAGCACTCGACTCACATAATGTATCGGGAGTTGTTGGACCTCTTTCTCTTTTACTAGCACCATATTGATGGCGTATGAAGACACCACCAAGTATAAATACAAAAATTCACCCTCATCTGGCTTGACAAGGAGTTGGGGCTAACTAGATATCTCTTCATCTGCTGGAAAGCCGCTTTACACTCCGTCGTCCAGACGAAATCATTACTTTTTCTCATGACTGTGAAGAACAGAAGATTTTTCTCTGCCGCAGTTGATATGAATCTCCCCAGGGTCGTTAGTTGGCCCACCAAACACTGTACATCTTTTACTAACTTAGGCGAGGATAACTCCATCACTGCCTTGATTTTATCGGGGTTTGCCTCAATGCCCATTTAATTCACCACATACCCAAGAATTTTCCTGCTTTAACCCCGAATGTGCACTTCTTCATATTCAACTTCATCCCATAAGTTCCCATGATAGTGAATGCCTTGTCTAAATGCTGAACGTGCTCCTCGGCTTTTAAGCTCTTAACCAGCATATCATCTATATACACCTCCATGGACTTTCCGATTTGGTGGTAGAACATCTTTGCAACCAACCTTATGCATGTCGCGCCAATGTTCTTTAGCCCTAACGGCATCACCTTGTAGCAGTAGAATCACTTGTCTGTCACGAATGCAGTCTAGCTCTGATCACTTACAACCATAAAAATCTGGTAGAAATCGCTATTGGCGTCCAACATACTCAGCAGCGCACAACATGTTGTATCTATCATGGGTACAGGAAAAGGGTCACGCGGGTAGTGTTTATTTAGGTCGATGTAGTCCATGCGCATCCTCCATGTTGCCTCCTTCTTGAGCACTAACACCACATTGGTCAACCATTCAAAAAAACGTATATCACAGATATGTCACGTCGATAGTAGTTCATGAATCTCCTTTTCAGCTGATTTGTTCTTTTCCTTAATGAAATTCCGTTTCTTTCGTCTGAAAGGTTTTGCGTCGGGGATCACATTCAGCCAGTGCACAATGATTCTGGGGTTTATCCCGTGCAAGTCTGAATCTCCCTAGCTCAATATGTCGACATTTGTCCTCAAGCAATCTATCAGCGCGCTTTCCACCTCTCGACTCATTGCCGCTCTAATTTTAATTATTTTGGTTGCATCCTCCCTGAACAGTTCTATTGTCTTGAATTCCCCAAGCGGTTCCATTTTTGAGTCCTCCCATTATTTCGTTAATGGGAGCTCACATTTCTCTTGGCCCTAATTCTGGGATCCGTGCCCACTCTACTTCTCAAGCTTGGCAAGCTTAGTCTTCATTTTTGTTCGCAGTTCTTCCCCCGTAGGGCCATTCCCTCTCTTTGCCATCTTGCATAAACAAACTCTTAAGTGCAAACATCCCACGTACGACACCAATATTTTGGTCTTATTTCTTCTTGGTTACAGTACACCGAGTCAACAGTACAATCGGGCTTGACCCAACCAAAATATACTAGTCTAATAAAAGAATATGATTTTATTTGTCCGGAACACCGATTACACATAAAGAAATACAAAATGACAGAAACAACCCTAAATGGCCGAATTAAGGGAACAGCCAAACGGGTGATGGTTCGGTGCTTGGCTAACTCTCGAATTGGAAAACTCTAGAACTGGCCTTAGATCGACTCTGATAACACTCGAACGGGATGCGTTAGATTCTGAACAATGGAACTTGTTCCTAAAATTGTCCAACCAAGAGACTATCGAACAATCGAACAAGTCAGTTCGATTGCAATGTGGTGGTGAATAGTAATTAATGTGTGGCGTTAATATTAGGGAACGGGGTATATAAAGACCCCAGTCAGCGGGACCCGCTTCACGTACAGGTAATAACAATCAAACGAGACATGTTTGATTATCCCGAAAATAGTCGAACTGGGCTTGTTCGACTCACTTATTTTTGGGCCTTGTACGGGGCAGGCTGGCCTACTTCGTTGATGGGCCTCCTAAAATAACCCCCTCATACCATTGGGCCAAACTCAACTAAAATATACTAGTCTATTACAATGAAAGGACTAGCTTATTCTAAAACACCTAATACACATAACAAGCTTAAAATAACTAAAGTAGCCTTGAACGGTCGAATTTGCTGATGGTCGAACGAGATAGGCTCAATGCACTTGGAACTATCGAACTAAAAAACAATCAAACTAAAGATGGGTCGATGTTGATAACCGTCGAAAGGGTGGTGCTGATGCTTAAAAATCGAAACTGCTCAGATAGTTGTCGAACTGTTGAACGATCGAATGGTTTAGACAGTCGAACATGAGGGTTCGATTGATATGGGTTAGTAAACAGTAATTAATGCGTGGCGTGAATATTGGAAAACGGGATATATATATATATAGACTCCGGTCTGTGGGGCTCGCTCCGCCTAAGTGTAATAACAATCGAATGAGACACGTTCGATTGTCCTAAAAATAATCGAACTAGGAATGTTTGACTCTCTTATTTTTGGCCTTATACGGGACTGGTTGGCCCAGTTCATTTCTAGGCCACCTAAGAGACCCCCACCAATGACTAATATAGCCTCGATCGGTCGAATCTGCAGATGGTCGAATGGGACAGGTTCGATGCTCTTGGAACTATCAAACTGCTGGACAATCGAACCGGCCACGGTTCGATTCTAATAACTCTCAAACGGGATGGTGTTGATGCTTAACAATCGAACTTGCTCAGATAACTGTCGAACAGAGGAACAGTCGAACATGTTGATTCGATTGATATGGGTTGGTGAATAGTAATTAATGTGTGGCGTGGATATCGGGGAATGGGGTATATATAGACCCCGGTCCGCCAGACCTGCTCCGCGTACGGTCATTAACAATCGAACGCGAGACGTTCAATTGTCCCAAGAACAGTCAAACCGGGCATGTTCAACGCTTTTATTTTTAGGCCTTTAATTAGGCAGGTCGGCCCAGTTCATTTCTTGGCCACCTTAAATACCCCCACCAAAGTGTTTAGCTAAGTAAGTAAATAGAGGATATTTTGTTGTTGTGCGTTCCTTTTATAGCTATTACCTTGTCGTTCATGTTTTACGCACATATATTATGCAATGATCGAAACTTTGATGAGAAACATCAGAATTAACTTTTGCTCGAATCCTTTTGACTACTTTCTCTCTTGCTTCTTGCTTCTTGTGAAGAGGTGCTTGCAAACCTTTAAAAGACTTTATTTTTCTTTAATTAAAACCTTCCACAATCTCTAAAACTGACATGACCCTTTGCTTTGCCATGATACTTGTTTAAATAAAATAGATAATAAACCAGTTTCCAAACAACCTAGTTATAAGTGATTTTGAAACTCAACTCATAAACTATAAACTTCTGAAAGAGTTTACCTTCGTATTTTCCCGGCATTATCACCATAAGCCCCATAAAACGATTATTTTTCCCGAGTAAATCACGCAATATGAGTTTTAACAGAATTCAAAACCACTGTCTTGAGACGGTAGATCATAATGCGTACTCATTCACTAGCAATAATTTCACTAACTAGTGGGCCTAATGCGAGAGATGTTGAGGCTTTTCCCGAGACAGATTAGGTTATCGTTTGATGAAATATTTGATAATGGACTGCGTAAGCAAGAATAAAGTATCGTTAATGGAGTCCATGATAAAACTGTAATATGATATATGTGGAATAAAAGCTTTTCAAAGCAAAAAAAAAAAAAAAATATATATATATATATATATATATATATATATATATATATATCCTTTAGATAACTGTTTTATGTGCGTATGACGCTATATGAATTATTGTCGTATAAAGTTCAATTAGTGTTGTGAAAATATCTTGTTCCCGTCATTTACATCTACCAATTGATATTGGGGATACGCCTTACGGAAAATGAGTATCTTGTCTGTAAGATTACAGGCTATTTTTCACCACTAATTTTATCACACACAAATATGAAACTTGTACGGTTAAGTATAATTCTTTTTGACAGTAATCTAAATCCATTGAGATTTGATACACTACAAATATCTTATACCCTGTTTAGATATTAAAAATATATATTACATGGATTAAATCTATAAAAAAAGATCAATTCCCTTGGCAATTTTAAATCCATATTCATTTTTAAATTAACAAGGAGGCTCTGATATAAGTACCAATTTTTGATTACTGAAAATGTAACAAAATCTATTTATTATTGATTTTACATTAAAAAAAACCTTCCCGTAATTCTATTTATTATTGATTCACAACAAGATTCAGGGGTCAATAGGGACCGCAAAGTGGTCCCTGATGGTCAATAGGGACCGCCTCCGGGTCGCTATTGCGCGGTCCCTATTGACCATGGTCGCTTGTCATCACGGACCGCAAGGCGGTCCCTATTGAGGGTCAATAGGGACCGAAAAATCAGCGACCGCCTTCCGGTCGTTGATGCCTTAATATCAGTAGGGACCGCATTCCGGTTCCTATTGCCTTAAAAATTAGGGACCGCGAGGCGGTCTTTGTGATTTTTCATGAAGTAGCGACTGCTTTTAAGTCGCTATCTCTTGAAAAAAAATAGGGATCGTCGTGCGGTCCCTATTGATTGAACATTAAGGACCTAAATGCGATCCATAATATATATAATAGGGACTGGAATGCGGTCCCTAATAACAAAAACAGGGACCGCAATTCGGTCCCTACTAGTATTCATAGATATCTATGAATATTAGTTGGACCGAATTGCGGTCCCTATTGACCCCCGAGAAAAAAAAACAATAATATTTCGGATTAAATCCAAAATATTATTTTTTTTTTTTGTAAAATTATGATTTTAACAAGATCCAAACAATAAAATAATGAAGAAAGAGTTAATATAATGACATGAAAGTATTAATGAATGTAAAAAGATGAATAAAATGACTAATAATAGAAAATAAAATATGAATAAAAACAAAAACAATGAATGAATAAAACAACAAGTGAAAGAAAAGTAAGAAAAGAGAGTGGTAAAATAAAGAAAGTGAAAGAAAAGAAACTAAAGAAAGATTGTGTTGGTGATTTGATTTTTAGATTTGTGTTGTTAAAAAGAAGAAAAGTTTTTGTGTTGGGTGATTTATGGAGAAAAGAAGATAGTGTGTTTGTGTTGGAAAATAAGATAGTGTTTTTGTGTTGTGTATTTTTTGGAGATAATGAAATAAGATGTGTAAGAGTGGTGAGTATATATAGAGGGGAGGGTGAAATTTTCAAATTTTTGGCAAATTCAGATTTCCCGCATAAAAGTTTTGCCAAAATTTCAAATTTTTGGATTCAGTGGCCGCATTTAGGTCACTAATAAAAATTAGGGACCGGATTTATGTCACTAAATTTTTGTAGTGACTACAGTGCAGTCCATGTTGCTATTTTAGGGACCTAAGTGCGGTCCCTAATAATATTCATCAATCTCACTCACCTAGGAGGGACAAGCACATAGCTATTGAAGTTCCTAACGAATGCGGGAAGGCAATTGTCAATGCACATTCAACGGGAATGATTACTATGATTAACAGAAGTCCGTTAGGTGCAGACTCCATAGAAGGTCGCAAGAGTATTACTCAAAGAGTGCAGGATGGTAGATATGTGGGTTTCACAACCCTTACAAACGAGGAAGAATTCCTGGACGAAGAACTCTCCTTCACCAAAACGGACTAACGCAGCTCACACCGCAAGCCTTTCGCAGGTCAAATCGATTGTCCTCTCGTTGTTAGACTTGATATAGCAAATTATGGAGTGTGGAAGGTTCTTATTGACAATGGTAGTTCATCGAATGTAATATTTGCACGTGCCTTTGAAAAAATGGTTGTAAACCGAGACATAGTCGAAGGAATCTCCACCCCACAAACAGGTTTTGGCCGAGGAGAAGTGATTCCCCTAGGACAAGTCACATTACCGACCTCGTTTGGCAAGGATCCCTGCAGAAGGACTATTGATATCAGGTATACAATAGTCGACCTCCCATTCTCCTACAATGTCATCATCGCTCGTCCCGCCCACAATGCAATCCAGGCAGTGGTATCAACCTACAACCAAAAGAGGAAGTTTCTCGCTTGAGGCGGGATATGTTAAATCATAGTTGATCAAAAGGAAGGCTAGCTATACTACATTGCATCACTCAAACTCCCTATGATCAGAGAAGGATGCGAGACACATACCACCGCTACTGAATACATGTCGAATACGGAGTGATTGCCAAGAGTCATTTGGGCTGATTAATTTAATTTCTTCCTGTAATTAAGTTGGAACAATGTGTGTTTACCTAAATTGCCCCAAGTGGTGTGGCATATAGCTTAAACAGGGGGAACTATGCCGGTATGATTTTCTTGTCACGGGATACATAGGCAAACTAGGATTTGCCTAGTTCTTGACCGTTATCTATTATTAATCTTTATTTTGAGAATGTTATATATCTATCTCTTTCATATTAATAGACTGGTTGCAGGAGCAAACATGTCCTAATAGATAAGACAGAAATACACCCGAAAGAGTAAAAGTATCTCCTACTAATGGTAGGAAAATGGGATGCTATCCAGTTCTTGACTGTTATCTATCTTAAAGTTTCATATTGATATATTCTTGAATATATTTTTATCCGTTTAAATGACAGGAACGTAAACATCCTCCGTCGACAAGACAAGGAGAAAAATATCACATATCCTCCGAGATAGGGAGGAGAAAAGAAAAGAAAAAAATATCCCCTATCCACCGAGATAAGGAGCAGAAAAGAAAGAAACAATATCCCTTATCCACGAGATAGGGAGGAGACAAAGAGAAAGTGACTTTGAAAAGGTCAAATGTATTATCCTACGGGATACTAACTCCCCTATCCTACAATATACAGAAGAGAGTACTTGAAAAGGTCGAATATCTACTATCCTATGGGATACTAACTCCCCGATCCTACAAGACACGGAGGAGAGTACCTGAAAAAGTCGAATATCAACTATCGTACGGGAGACTGGCTCTCTGATCCTACAAGATAAGAAGGACTGTGCCTAAAAGGTCAAATATCTACTATTCGATGGGATATTGACTCCACGATCCTACAAGACATGGAAGAGGGTGCCTTAAGAGGTCGAATATCTACTATCCTATGAGATACGGCCTAAGAATGCATGACAGGGTACATCACCCTTGCCCACATGACAACATTCCCTAGTACGACAGGTACACAATGGAGATACGATTGAAATAACATGAACGACATGCATTATGAAATGTGCTAAACATAGACACAAAACATAACAGCTTACGGCAACAAAACCGAGTAAGATTCAATCCATAAAAGTCAACAACGATAAGCACAAGATATACGATTATTCCATGTGTATTACAAAGATTCGAATAAAATGGCGATACAATGCTTCCAGCATTAATTTGGGGAATCAGGCGCGCTCTTCATATCATTTGGATAATACTTTTCTTCTTCTTAAGCTCAGCAAACGCATTTGATTTTCCCCCACTATCGTTGGACGGATCAGAATCCTCAAGAGGCTTGCCGTCTGGGCCGCACATAGAATCCAACTGTTGGGTGTCAAACCCATCCTTTAATCCACCTTTCATGAGAATCTGACCAATGATGGCATTCTTAGTATCTTCCCTCTCCAAAAATGCACGCACTGCAATGATGGCATTCTTAGTATCTTGTGAAGCTCCCGATCTCCAACGTCTTTGTCATTTTGATCCTTGACAGCCTGCTCTTTCATGCTAAGAAGCTTGTTCAAGAGCCTCTTATTTTCAACACAACAAGAGTTGTACTCTTCCATGGTAGCCCACCGCCGACGCACAACCTTGTCCTTTTCAGAAACGATCTTCTCGATCAGCCTCCATTTGGGCTATTGCTCCGCCCTTATCCCTTTCGGCTTTGTTGTCCGTAATCATGGTAGTGGTCAAGAATTTGGAAAACTATATATATATTCCAATCTAAAGCATTACGATAACAATCAATGCATGCAATCTATGGAACAGGAAAGGTTATTTTTAACCACATACGTATTGGAAAACATGAATGCCATGCCGCACGTTTCGAGCACGATCATGTTCTCCTAGCACGGGCGCCTTAGCTACCGTAGGGAACAACTGCCCCATTGTACGAATCATTTTGCTCTCACTGAATTCTCAGCTCTTCACATTGATACTGGGACCGGGAACGGTACGCCCCTGCGCATGAGGCGCTTGAGGGGTCGCATAACCCTTACCTCGCGCTCTCTTACGTCCAATCAGCCCTGACGCCTCACCAAGGAGTGTGGCCACCTTTTGTGCCCGGCTACCGTCGGCCCTCTTGTCTCTCTACGGCCCCAAAGGGACACCACGAGAATTCCCGTCACCCACCGAATTTTGGATTTTAAGAGCAGACTGTTCTTCGTCCAAACTTATAGGGACGTCAGCAGATCCTCCCTCATTAACTGACCGACTTAGAGGGACGCCAGAAATCCCTCCATTCTTAATTCCATCATCCGTAGGGATATCCGTAGATCCTTCATCAGCAAATGCTAGCCCCTAAAGAGCATCAAAAGCAATGTTATCGCCTGCTGGCAAGGTAGAAACACACGCCCCAGGAAGTTCAGCTCCAACGTCAGGCGAAGGTGCCACATCACCAATTGGTGACACCAACGCTTCAATTCACGGGACCACTGGCGCTATAGCCTACTCAGTTGTCATGACCTCGACGGGTGCAATTTTTTCCGCTGGCGTGGCATGAGCCGTCGTAGCCGCATCGGCTGCAGCTTGAGCCACCGCTGCCGTAGCCCGAGCTACTGCCACAACCTATTCAGTAGCTGCGGCCTCCGCTGTTGCGACCGCCTCAACTGCTCGTCTTGCTGCGGCAAGTTGCAACCTACGTGCACGACGACCCATTGTGGTATGAAATGAAAATAAAAGTAAATCCCCAAAAAATAATATGAACTAAAAAAAGAGAAAGCATACATTAGAACGACATACAACAGTATTGTATCAACAAATAAATACGAGACTCCAGATAAAGAGCACCCTAGTATGGAATTTCCCAACGTCGAGGATATAGTTTCGATATATAGGGTATATCAAATTAGACAAATTAACTGCAAATATCGAGTCACGTAACAAAATCTCATATCGAAAATTGATATTGAAAAAAGGACTATATAAAAATATCAAAGAACTATATCGATAAATATCAAAGAACTATATAAAAATACATATTGAATATTTTTGATATACCTTTGTCGAAAGAGATACGCGTTCGCTGAAGGACAAATATAGTTTCTTCCTTCTCTCAGCAGCTATTTATAGACACGGGGCGACTGAGATTAGTATTTATTTCCGACCATATCGAAACAGACTTTCGATATAAGAAATCCAATATTGAAAATCTTCGATATAACTAACCCCTGACATAATCTCGAAATTATGTTCAGGACAACCACCCCATGCACGGATGGACCTTGCTCATAATTCAAATGCGGATCTCAATGCTACGACAAATTATATTGCGGGTCCACCATTGTTCTAAATAAAATTCACGTATTTGAGCTCCCACATTTGAACAGGGGGGACAAGAGGTACTGGTAAATCAAAATTGATTTCGTTTACGAACGATAACTCTTAAACTAGGGGGACTACATGATATGGGTAATATCAGTATTCGGCTAGTCCGTCTAATCGCATGGACCGAGCCCAACAGGAAGCCAGCCCAACGCTGGTATATCGAGGATGGCACCCGATATACGTCCCGATATCGAATGTCCACATTCGATATGGTACAACATACACAGGAATTACGGGTGTGGTCCCTGCATCTCGAGGCTTATATATATTTGGGTTTCGCTTATCAAGGTAAGTTTTATTAATTATTCTGCATTGTTCGTCCGCATAACGAATACGCATAT
This sequence comes from Linaria vulgaris, assembly GCA_948329865.1. Lineage (NCBI taxonomy): Eukaryota > Viridiplantae > Streptophyta > Magnoliopsida > Lamiales > Plantaginaceae > Linaria > Linaria vulgaris. Next base: position 50,532,601 of record OX415249.1, on the reverse strand, counting down.
TCAATATCGAGCACCTTACCCAACATTCGTATTCGACATCCACAGACGATTTATACATCTTACATACACATCCGACATCATATTCAACATACCCTTCGATATACTCACACCATATATACCACAGACATACCTACCCCCAATATGACTATACCCCTGATATTAGCCACATCCCCGACATAGAAGATATTTGATATCTGCCTGGATTCGACATATCCTCTCCTTCGACATCTTTTGTAGCCATTTCAGCGTTATTTTGAGGTGTTTTGGACTAAAGTCTACCTATAGCTAATATTAGTGTTAAGAGACATAATTTGTAATAGATTGATTCTCATATCCTTGTATTCTCGTATTTTATCAGTAATATACCATCTATTGTTATATTATCCCGTATCATATAAAACTCTCTCTCGACCAGGCAAGTCCAAAACTCAATAGGACAAACAGAAAGGAGCTAGCTGTATCCTCATAAAGGAAAAGCTAACAATTAATAATCTGGTGAAACCAATTTTCTTCACAACTTTTAGAAGATATTCTTTACATTTCGAAAGTGATGCACAGAACCCTTGACCTTAGCAAAACTAAATTTTTTTATGTTTATTTTAAAGAACGGTATTATTGCGCCTAAACGGGCATGAACATAAACCATTCCGAATACAATCAGTAAACATATAATTCTGTAGATCCTAGAATGTCACTGGTTAGCACCGGTTAATAATGATATATATATTTTCTGCTCGCAATATTGTCAGATTAAAACATGTTATTGTGAAAGCAAATTTTTGGAACTCTCTAATTTGATTTCACAAAACAATCTAAAAGGTTAATTGTTTCGATTTTCTTAATACAATACTCTTCATTAATTGTTCGTTCCTAAATCATAAAGCTAAAATTTCTCTATCAATAAATTGTTCATTTCTTAATACATCCACATTAGCCAAATTTAAATTAATATCTGCAGCCATTCGATTACATATGGTTGCACTGTAATTAATCAAAAAGGCCGTTATTTTTAAACTCAATGCTAATGTGGCAGAGTTAATCTGCCCATTTTTAAACAGGCCCAGCCCCTCTTTAATAATCCCATCATTATTTAGAAGTGTTCATATACAAATGTAAAATAACATTTTTACTGCCAATTACACAACCACCAAGTATAGACCTTTTATCCTTTTCTTTTATGAATTTCTTTTCTGTTTTTTTATGAATTAACATCTTCTTTCAAGCAAGCAAGTTTTAAATTTTGTCAAGAATAATTACGTAAAAGTCAAACCACTGCTTGAAAATATAGCCCTGGGTTTTTAATAATCACTCTTGATGTCTGAAACATTTAACAAAAATTAAAAATGTGGAAATTATATTGAAGAATACGACCAAAACAATTCACAATTCAAGATAGACGATTATTTTGGCTAGTCCTTACAAAAGAAACAGTCAAAACTGCCAATTACTTAAAAGTAAAGGACAAATAGAAATCATAATAATGGCTATCCTTAAACCATTCTAAAATTAAGGGACTGATTTGCCATTTTAGAAATCATGTGATATTTTAAATTGTGTCTACTTCGAATCATAACTACACGCAAGGTGCTAGCTAGTGTAGTGGTGCTAATTAATATAATGTGCAATGCTGCTTTCAAGAATGGAAGGGGAAAAATATTTATCAAAAATCGAAAAAAAAATATGAAAAGGGAATGGAATTGAAAATTGAAAAAATGAAAAGCAAATTTGTAATAATTAGATAAGATCACTTGATTAGTGGAGTGACTAATATTAAAAAGTGTAAAGTGTGTAGTAATAACAAACACCATCATACATATGTAATTGGGGCCAAATTTAGTATGCTATTAAACCATCCATGTGCAAGTTAAAGTTTATTTTTGTATATTAATCTTGAGTTTTAATAGTCAGGGATTTCTTAATTTCGTAACCATGCACGCCCATAATGTATTACTAACTAGGCTCTCACTAGAAAAAGATATATAGAATTTATTCAGTCCGTAGCGTTCAACTTCACAGAAAAATTGGACAAGACTTTATAATAAAAAGGCTCATTAGAATGGAAATGTGCATATATTGATTACGAATTATAAAAGTAAGGAAAAAGGTGGATAGTCACCCCGACATCCCCTACGAGGACTCTATAGAGGTTGATAGTCAGTCCCCCAACGTTGAACCTCTGCCCGGTTTCGAGAATCCTCATCGCTCACGTGCTGCTGACAGGTTGTTTCCGACCATAAATGATGAGGTGCTAGCCTGGGTCATGCAAGCTCAATCTGACAGCGCCACGACCCCGAACTGAGGTAATGCTCAGGCCATGAGTCATGATAAACATTTCGTCAATTACTACATGCCGCCCTTTGGGACTCCATTGAATCTTGGTCCAATAAATCCATTCCCAAAACCGACTAAAGGTGGTGGTTGTCCGATGCTGCTCCGAAGGCGATCGTATGTTAGGGTCCTTCCAAAGTTGTGCATAAGAAGACGGCAGGCGCAAGTCCACCCGACCCCGCTCGGAAGACTATCGTGGGTGAGGGTATGTCCCTCTCTCGACAAGAATCTAGCCTTTGAGCTACTCGATCGCTTTTGTCCGAGGAAGTTATTGATTTCGCGTACTCTGGGAACTTCGTGGGTGGTTTGGTGAATGACAACAATCGTGAGGTCCTATGGGGTCAATCCGATGCAACTCTATGGGACAAGTTTTGCAAGGGTGTCTACGAGGTACGCCAAGATTTTTCCTCTGCTCTCTAGTTCCCATCTTCTTGCTCACACACTAATCATTTACTTATATCTTTGCAGCTGGTGATACTCAGAGATGCTCTCGAGACATATAGAGCCAGTCCCTCCATTATTGGTGCCCTCACTCGTGAGCGTGCTGTGTTGCTAGAGTCACTCAGGACCAATAGGAAAGAGGTGGCTCGTGTCAAGGAATGGTAGGAGGAGACTCGTTGGCTGTGCAAGGCCATGGAAGACAACCATGCTCGGGAGATGGATAAGTTGAAGCGTATCATGGGAAGAGAAGCTGTGAAGGTCTTGCAATTGACTGAGAACTCAGAGCAATCGGCACAAGAGGCTTACGATGCTCATGAAGAAAATTGCTTGCTATCGATGATGGGGATGGGCAACGTGTTTGAAAGACATGGAGGTGGAGCATTGGACCAATATGACTACTGCGCGTCTTGAGGTGCTTAGAGATATGGAGGATCCGTCGCGAAGGAAAGAGTCTCTTCGTAGGGATCTTCAGGGTATGGTGAGATTGGGCTTCAAGAGGGCCTTGAAGGCTACAAGGGCCCTACCTGGGTTTCCACCAAATCTGGTTCTTCTTGACTTGGAGTTTCTACCGATCCCCAACAGGTCTTTCAGGGTCCCCTTCTCCCTCGAGTGGCACATGTTGGTGATATGCATGTTGTCACGATGTTGGACCCACCTGATATGTATTAGGTTGACCATCGGGATATGATTATGGAGGGAAAGCGTCCCTTAGAGCATTCTAATGAGGAGGAGTAGTTTGTGGTTCGGTAGCTTCTGGAGTCAGGAATGTATAAGCCCTTTTTTTTTCTTTTGAGAGTCTAGCACCTGTCTGCCCTTGTTTTGTTTGCACCCCTTGGGGGGGATTGGTCCACCTCATATTTTCCTAGCAGCTTAGCTTGCCTATCAATGTATTTAGCATTTCGAGTTACATCTCGTTTTTCTTCGTAGATTTTATTACATAGGAATAGTAATTACTTCTCTCTGATTATAACCACGTACGCGAAAAAATACAAACACTCGCTACATTGCTGAAATACATACTTTTAACGCGGGACCAAGAAGCCAAAGGTTTGCCTTCTTCTAAGAGGATTACAAGTAAAACTTTCTTAAGTTAAGAGCATTCTAAGCGTGGGGATACTCTCGTCCTTCTGAGTCGTTAAGCAGATAGGCAACAGTTCTGAGGATCTTTGATATCTGGTAGCGGCCTCCCCACTTGGGCTCAAGCTTTCCCACATTTTGAGGCTTCGACTCTCTCTAAGACTAGGTTAAAAACCTGAAAGACTTGGGGTTGTATTTGCATGTTGTAGTATCGAGTTATGCATGTTTTACATAATTCAGCCCGGTTTCTCTTATTTTCAAAGAGATCTAAGGCGACAGCAAGATTTTAACTGTTTCTCACCACCTTTTATTCCTAGACCCTCCGACTTTGCTTTCCGACCTCAGAAGGTACGGCGGCTTTAGACTCGTAGACCATGTTGAATGGCATTTCTTCGGTCGCATACCTCGAAGTGTTGCGGTAGGCCCACAGGATTCTGGGCACTTCCTCAACCCACTTGGATGGTTATCAGTCTAGACGAGTTTTGAGGGTCTTTAGGGGAGATCGATTGGTGACTTGTACTTCCTCAACACTTAGAAACTACAATCATCTCCCACCATACTCAAACAAGTTCCTCAAGATTGACAAATAATGCATAATTCCATGCTTTTATGTATGGTGTCCTCGACTATTTCACATCTTCACATAAAGATCATCTCAAAACAAATAGTCGATAAGCATTTATTTGTTAAAATCAAGCGAGCTATATTCTTGTCTCCAGGGTCTCCTTATCATCACATACTCGCATATTATGCATATCTCATCAAGACTTGTGGTTGTTATCTGTTAACCCTAAAAATAAAATAAAGAAGATTAATCCTACTCGGAAAAAACAATACATGGACAATACTATTGTCACGAGTACTTCCGATGAGATGTACCTACTCTTAATAAAGAGAACCCCTCAGAGGATTGTCCTACCTTTCGGTCACTGACCTAAAAAGGTTTGAAAGAGCACATGAGGGGGAACATAAGCGTCCCTTGGAAAGTCAAACGGTGAGTAAAAAACAGATATCAACGCGGCATCGGAAAAAGAGCAAACCCCGATGGATCCGCGTGACCCCGATATCCACCAATGCGCCAAGAGGGACCACAACGGACCCTGAGTCCCATAAACTTACGAGAAAACTTCCTTGCTGAACACTCCTCGAAGAAAAATGCGCTCGGACGATCATCCGAGGACCCATTTTGTAGAAAAACGAGAAATGAATGGCAGAGCCCCCAGCTAATACATTCCGAGAACTCAGACGGAGGAATCTCACTTTAAATAGAGCAAATACAGCCCTCGGAGACTAGAATACAGCCCTCGGAGACTAGAATACAGCCCTCGGAGACCAAAAACAAGCCCTCGGAGATCACATTGCACCCTCAAAGATCACTCCTGATTGCTAAAGAAAGGACCCGAATCAAGAAAGGGAAATAAAACCCCTCGGAAGGTGTATGCAGCTGTTTAAAACTCCCGAGTACACTAATGCTAAAACATGATACCCCGGAAGAGTATCCTAACTACGCATCAGTAAAAGTATAGCCCCTCGGAAGAACAGTTCTATCAAAACAACCATACATCAAAGGCCCTTGGAGCTATCAGAAGAGATGAAGATTAATCTAGTCAATGCTTAGTAGATAAAAGATAAACCTTATCCTGATTTTTACACTTGTGTCAAAGTAACAATGACACCTGTCTTTACAAAAGAACATGCATAATGACACCTGCCCTTACAAAAAGTCTATATAAATGGGAGGTGATCAGTAGTAGAAAAAGGGGGGAATTTAACTGAAAACAGCTTGATACTCATATACACAGTAAGAATAGGAGGAAAAGTTCAGTGAATAAAGGAAGGGAATATTCTTGCAATTCTTCTTATCTCCACCTATCGTTGCCTCTGAATCACGGGCAGGGCGTTCCAACCCAAATAAATATCTTCTGTTAAATAGGGAATAATTTCAAACCTGTTAACAAAGTGGCACCGTCTGTGGGAACGCCATAGCATCTGTCCTCGAGAGAATTCAGCAGACGACGACTAGGATGGATGATCTTTTCGAAAGCGAAAACTTTCCACTTCCGTACAGTAACTCGGAAGAAACTTTGTCCAATTACGAATCAGGTACAAGAGACTTTATTAATATTCCCGATCTGTCTATGAAAGTCTTATAGATGCTGCACGAGTACCCCGGAGGGGTGAATATCTCGGAAACATGTCCTCTATAATCCCCGAGGACAGGAATTTCCTCTCGGAAGGAGACGTACCCCCGACTGCGTGGAACCCAAATTCAAATCCTTGGCAACAGGAACCCCGACAAATGCCTCGAAGGTATGTATGTCATGAAAGAACTCCCGAGAGGGGTCGGGAAGAAATTTCTCGCCCCTCGGAGTATCGAGGAGATGTTGAACACTCCTTATGGGGAATGATGGATGATTTACGAAAAGAATTAGGTGACCTCAAGAAGACCATGGCCCCTTAGGAGGATCCCACTTTCAAGACCTCTCCATTTATTCCCGAAATTGCTTCAGCTTCTATCCCCTCGGGAATGCGGCCTGTCAATATCCCGTTATATACCGGGGAAGCTGATGGAAGGGATCCGCAGGACCACATCCACCAATATATGGTCGGAATGGACCTATCTTCCTCCCCTGACCATGTGTTATGCCGCGTGTTTCCTGTTACCCTCGGAGGGAGGGCCCAAGCATGGTTCACCCACCTTCCACCTTGTTCCATTACGAGCTTTGACCGATTAGCTCATTTGTTCGTACGGCAGTTCGCCTGCAATCGAAGGTACCCCAAATCTGCCACACACCTTTTCACTATTAAACAGAAAAAGGATGACTCATTACGAGAGTATATAAAGCGCTTTACGGATGAGGCGCTAGATGTCCCCAACGTTAGTCCTACCATCATGGCGGACATATTAACTCAAGGACTCCGAACGGGGGACTTCTTTAGATACCTTATGGGAAATCGTATCACGGACATGAATGAGCTAATGCAAAAGGCGGAAGTTCACATCTTGATGGAAGAGGCTGAAGGAACAAATAAGCAAATGGAGCAGGAGGATAATGAACACTTAGAGTGTGCCGAGAAAGAAGCAAAGACCAAAGAAAAGAATAAGGAAGGAAAACCTCCTCAGCGCAAGGACGAATGAGGAATGGTTAAGAAATTCCTCCGACCCGTGCACCTGCCTCCGATGACTGTTACCTCCCCCCTCCAAAAGTGCTCAATATAATGAGGGGTAGTAATGAGTTACACTGGCCTAGGCCGACTAAATTCCCTAACCGAGACAAGGACACTGGAAAATATTGTAAGTATCATAAAACTTACGGGCACACTACGGAAGAATGTACTACCCTTCGTCTAGAAGTGCTCCGCCTGCTAGAAATAGGGTACTTAAAGAATTACCTCAGGGAAAACAACCTCGAGGAGCCCAAGGCAAATGTTTGGAAGAGATCACGAAGAGAGGAGGAGGAACAAGAACGGGAAGAAAGGGCGCCTAGTCGGAAGTCTCGAGAGGGGACAATTGGGCGCCTCCGACCCCAAGAGAGAATCAAAGACCGTCGGCAAAATTCACGAGAGAAGACGACCGGGTATCGGAGTCTGCCTCCTCCACCTGACTCTTATAAAAGCAATCCCCCGACAGGGAGAACCATCAGCATGATTGAAGGAGGTGAAATTTCCATGACACCTCAAGGTAAAAACAAGAAATATCTGAAAGAGGCCCGACGAGCAGAGCAAGGATTATCTGTTTGCTCCATTCAAGGATCAAAGCTGCCCAGCATTACTTTCGGGCCCGAGGACCTTACAGATGTAATATACCCTCACGAAGATCCATTGGTTATTTCTGCTGTTATCTACGGATATGAAATCCAACGGATCCTTATAGATACGGGCAGCTCCGTGGATGTACTCTTCTTACCTACCTATGTTGCTATGAGGCTGAAACAAGAAACGTTGGAAACCGCTGAAGTCCCGTTAGTAGGATTCTCAGGGGAAGCCTGCCAAACACTCGGAACCGTGACTCTTCCAATGTCATGGGGAAAATGAGCCCTTCGAAGGACGGAACCTATCAAGTTTTGGGTAGTGGAGGCCTCCTTACGAACGTATAATGTCATCTGCGGAAGACCATCCATTCGGGGCTTTGAGGCTATCCCCTCTACTCTGCATCTTAAAGTAAAATTCCCAACTTCTTCGGGAATCGAAGAAGTCCGAGGAAGTCAATCTAAAGCCAGAGAATGCTGCATGAATGTCATCCCCTCGAATGAGGACAGACCCTCACTCGAAAATAACAAAAAGTGTAAAACCGAGGAAGCACGAGTACAGCCTGTGGAAGAATTAAAGATAGTGGAATTAGTAGAAGGAAGCCCCGAGAAAGTAATCAAAATGGGTACCCACATGGCTCCGGTCATAGAAGATCAACTGATTTCCCTCCTCAAACAGTTCCATCACCTCTTTGCGTGGGAGGGGGGACCGCCCGGGCGAATCAGCAACAAGGTATGCCAACACTTTCTTAACGTAAAGCCCGGGGCTAAACCTATCCAGCAGAAGAAAAGGAAAATGGGACCAGAGCGTAATAAGATCATTCGCTCGGAAATACAACGCCTTCTCAGTTTGAAACAAATTCGAGAAGTCATCTACCCAGAATGGTTGGCTAATGTTGTGCTAGTTCCCAAGCATGGAGGAAGATGGCGAATGTGTGTTGACTTTACTAATCTCAATGATGCATGCCCAAAGGATTGTTATCCCCTACCGAGCATAGATCAGTTAGTGGACTCTACCGCGGGATGCGCGTTGCTATCCACTCTAGACGGAGACCAAGGATACAACCAAATCCCGATGGCAGCATCCGACCAAGATAAAACTAGCTTCATTACAGATGCCGGCACATTTTGCTATTTAGTCATGCCATTCGGACTGAAGAATGCTGGAGCTACCTACCAAAGGTTAGTAAGTCTTATGTTCGCAGGACTTATTGGAAAGTCAGTAGAAGTTTATGTGGATGATACTGTAGTTAAAAGTAATACTTCCGAAGAACATCCCGAGGACCTACGGAAAGCGTTGGTCATCATGAACAATTTTGGCATGAAAGTTAACCCTCGGAAGTGCTCTTTTGGTATCCAAGGAGGAAAATTTTTGGGATTTATGGTTACAGAGAAGGGAATAGAAGTAAACCCCGAGAAAGCAGAGGCTATCATGGGGTTACCCACCCCGAGGACGGTAAAAGATGTCCAAACGTTAACTGGTAGAATGGCCTCATTGAGTCGATTTGTCTCCAAGTCCGCAGAAAAAGGACTTCCCTTCTTCAAAATACTTCGAAATGTCAAGGAATTTCAGTGGACCCCCCAGTGCGAAGAAGCCCTCGGAGAATTGAAAAGGTATATGTTAAAACCACCTTTGTTGGTAAAACCTTTACCTCAAGAAGAGTTATTTCTGTATCTGTCGATCGGAGAGGAGGCTATTAGCACTGTCTTAGTTAAAGAACAAGACGGAGAACACCATCCGGTATATTATGTCAGCAAAACCCTCCTCGGAGTCGAAACTAGATATACACTAACTGAAAAACTCGTCCTAGCATTGGTCACTATGGCCCGCAAGTTACGCCCCTATTTTCTATCCCACCCGGTTACAGTGCTAACAAAGCACCCCCTAAGGGCAATTCTTAATAAGCCTGAATCGTCAGGAAGGTTAATAAAATGGGCTGTAGAGCTCACCGAGTACGACATTTCCTATGCTCCGAGACCATCCATCAAAGCACAAGTTCTAGCGGACTTTGTAACGGAACTTACGAGCATCGGATCCGAGGAGAAGGAACCACTATGGCATGCATATGTAGATGGATCCTCGGTGAGTACGCATGGGGGGGCTGGAGTAGTTTTTGTAAATCAAGAAGGGGAGGAAGAAAGACTCCATTTTGCAGTAAGAATAGATTACCCCCTCTCTAACAATGAAGCTGAGTACGAAGCTCTCCTTATTGGTATGAGATTAGCAAAGGAAGGGGGAATGAAGAGAGTACTCCTCCATAGTGATTCCCAATTGATTGTCCAGCAAGTTAAAGGGTCATATGAAGCAAAAGAAGAAAGGATGCAAGAGTACCTCCGAGTTGTCCGTCAAAGGTCCGAATGGTTTAAAGAATATGATATAGTTTAAATTCCCCGAAAAGAAAACCAAGAGGCGGACGCTTTATCCAAAATGGTTACTCAAACAGCCGCTGTACTTACTCGGAAGATTACTCTACTTCATGTCAATGAATCTGAGAAGAGCGAAGGCCAAGAGGTGAATGCCATTTCAGATCCCTTATCTAGCTGGATGACTCCTATCAAGGCCTATTTGCAGAATCCCGAGGGATACTCCTCGGACAAGAATAGCTTTAGCAGAAACTCACGAGGGGGTATGCGGAAGCCATACCAGCGGCGAAAGCATGGTCGGACGCTTGATTCGACAAGGCTACTACTGACCCACGATGGCCAAAGACAGCAAAAGCCATGCCGAAAGGTGTAAACCATGCCAAGCTTACGCCCCTCGAACCCATCAACCCGCAGCTCCTTGGGAACCCCATTTGACCCCTTGCCCATTCTCTAAGTGGGGTATTGATATACTTGGCCCCCTCATCCCTGATGCTGGTCAAAAGAAATTTCTGCTAGTAGCTGTTGACTACTTCACCAAATGGGTGGAAGCGGAACCCCTGGCTAGAGTAACCGCAGGGGCTGTTATCAATTTTCTTTGGAGAAGTATTATTTGTTGCTTTGGTATCCCTCGGAGCTTGGTAAGTGATAACGGTCTGCAGTTTACGGATCAAGGGTTACAAAAATGGTGCGATCATTGGGAAATAAAACACCGCTTTGCTTCAGTGGGATACCCTCAAGCAAACGGCCAAGTAGAAAGGACCAACAGAACCCTTTTGAAAAACATGAAGGCCCAGCTTGATTGGCACAAAGCTAAGTGGGTGGAAGAAGTACCCGGGATATTATGGGCCTATCGGACCACGCAAAGTGTCGCTACGGGTGAAACCCCTTTCAGTCTATCCTACGGATGTGAAGCTGTCTTGCCCTCGGAGGTCTCAATAGAGAGTTGGCGAATTAAGGAATACGAAGAAGTAACCAACAGCTCGAATCTAGCCCTCGCCCTTGATTTGCTCGAAGAAAAGAGAACCCGAGTAGCCCTCTGAATGGAAGAGTACAAGGCTCGGATGTCGCGATATTACAATGCCAAGGTAAAGCCCCGAACCTTTCAAGTTGGAGATTCGGTGATGAAACGAGTAGGGGCTTCCAAGAATGTGGGCAAATTAGATCCACGATGGGAAGGACCCTATAAGATAGTGGAAATTGTAGGGCTGGCAACTTATCGACTTGCCAATTTCGAGGAGGCAGTACTTCGCAACACGTGGAACTCAAGCAATCTTAGAAAATACTATGCTTAATGTAATAATCATACATGAATAAAAAGAGTGTTCATATACGAGGTGTTATAGTACAAAAGAAATTAGAGTTGTCCGACAAAATGATGGCTCTATATATGAGACATCGAGACAACCCGATAACACTAAAAACCCTATGTATTATGAACCAAACTATATTCATCTACAAGTTAAGTCCCTCCCATGGGACGTTTTCCCTCTCGGATAAGTCGTCGGCACTGCTCCTCGGAAAGAGAGACTGGGTCATCAAGGAACACAGTTCCGACTACAGAATCCCTAATGGGTGAAGAAGGAAACTCCTCGGAGATCTGACGAATGTTGAGCTCAGGAATGAGTAAGCCTGGAGGAAATTCTGGCAATGATTGTACAGCATCTCGACACAATTGATAGCCTATATGGACCAAATCTCGCATCTCCACTTGAAGGGACTCACGAAAGCTGGACGGACTTATCACTTCCAACACTGCTTGAACACGGGCCATAACTAGTGCCACAGCTTGGGCACGAGCGGTCCCTAGCACTTGCTGATTAAGGGTATCTCTCTCCTTCAAGGCCTGTGTCAATTGCTCTTCCGAAGACCTCATTTGATCATGCAACTCTCCTATCCTCCTCTCCAAATTCAATACACGAGCTCTTTCTAGTACCAGGCGGCGTTCTAATTCCCACGCCTTATCCCTCTCGGATTGCAACACATTGTTGTGGATTTCCTGGGTGGACTCGTGAATCTCCTTCAGTTGAGTTATCTCCGTTTGAGCTTCTAAGAGACCTTGCTCCAACTCGTCTCGACAGCGGTATACTAAACCCGGGTCAGAAGAAGAACTTCCAAAAGATCCTAGGGCATCTAGTACCATATAGATCTGCTCAAAAAACAAAACAAGCTCCATCAGACACTAATGACAGGTTAGTAGCAAACAGAATAGATAAAATAAATAAAATACCTCGCACATGTCTTTGCAAGCTAAATCTTGAAGAACGGACGGACACTGGAAGGGTTTTTATCAACTCGCAATCGGTCACATTCAGCAAGCCACTAAGAAAATTTCGACAAAACCCTACGGCTGAGCCGAGGGGAGAAACATCCTAACTGTCCTCGGGCGGAAAAGATCTCCCTAGGGAGGGATTCCTCTCGGGTGGCGGTGCGGGAACACGATCAGGGACACCTTCAAGGGGCGACAAGTCCTCCGTCTGGGGAGAGATAAGATACTCCTCTAGTACATTCACCACGGCAGAAGTGCGGGGTAAAGGTTGTGACATCACGGGAATTGTGTGGGAATCGGCTGGGGAAGAATCTGCTATCGGATCCGGCCCTCCGAGAGGAGTTATAAAGTTTACTGGGGGGGCTGCTATAGGCGATGCCTCCTGTCCCTCCTCCTCCGAAGAGATATCAACTATTACCTCATTTACGAGGGAATCAGAAGCACCAACTTCCAACAAACTGAAACCACCGTGCAAAGCCCGTCCCAGAAAAACATCATCGGAAGACCTAAGAGAAAACGCTCCCATCTCCGCACATGTACAAAACATCAGTATGCTAACAGTCCGAAGACACCCAGAAAATTTACAAATGAAACAAGTAAGGAGTGATCAGTAAAACTTACGGAAATAAAAGTTATTGTGAAGAGGATGAGAAGTAGGAGTACATCCCTCCACTCCCTCTTGCAAACCTGCTAAAATCAAGGCCTCGGGGAAGTCCAACAGCCCGGATATATCATAGGAACCAGAAAAAAGTCCTGAGTTGAGCAATACCTCCCTCTCGTGACCTTGTGTTTCGGCGTTAGGAGCAATATATCCCAGACCCCATCGGATGGGTACCCCCTATGATCTGGCTGACTGACCTCTCGGATGGGCAAAGAAAAATCTCCGCCTCCAATCCCCTCTACAAGAGTGGATATTGGATACACGAGTGAAGGTATTTTCCTTGTCCCGATAGGTCAAGCTAAAAAGGGGAGTCCCCTCTGAACAAGGTCGAAGGGTAAATATTGTTCCCACCCGATAAGGGGACATTGGAAGGTTTAAAAGCTCACAACGAAGGACATATCCCACCAAATGACTATAGGAACTTGGTGTTAATTGACTCGGACATACCTGCCAATATCGAAAAAGTATTTGGAAAAAAGGGTGGAAAAACGTCCGTAACCCACAACGCATCTGTTCGGAATAAACGGTCATGTAACCCGAGGGAGGTGCGTAAGCCCTCTGGCCCGAGGAAGGCACTATTATGTCATAATCTTCGAAATCCAGGTTATAACACGTGAAAAGATACCTTACCGAGTTCTCACACTCTGTACTCATAGTAGATCCTACACGTCCTCTACCTATCAATCTGGACGGGTTAAGAGGGATCAAATCGAACTCCGAAGACTCATCCGCCAAAGGGTATGGCTCCCTACCCATGAATATCTCCCTGATATGATTGACTCTACGTGAATTTGTAGATGGAAGCCTACGAGCTACTCCCAGAGAGGAACTAGCACCAAGTGCCGCCTGGTTTTCGGATAGATTGTCCCTCGGAGAGAAACTTTCACGAGAAATGGGAGGAACCCTTGATGATCCAGAAGGACTCCGAGCGGTATCCCGAGAGGAACCACAAGACGAAATTGAACCACTTCTTCTATAGTAAGAGGCATCATCTTATCGGGTAAGTATTATCCTCGTACTCACGATTATTGACAAATTAAAAAAGAAAAAAGATCAAAGACTAATTATGATTATAAAGTTATGATCATAAGGTTAAGCATGTGGCCTAAATATATATACACTCCTTGTGTCGTGATTAAAAGAAATAGATTAGATTCATATTGCATAAAGTAAGGGACACGTGTCAAAAAAATTTCTTAATTAAAAGTGACACGTACATTACTTAATCATGCAAAGCAACACCTCCTACTTAGGAGATAAGCTTAGTCAGCAATTTTATATGGTTATCATTATCCACTTTAATTAAATCTTAACAATAAAAACAAAAGATAGAAAAGAGAAATTAGACAAAAATATTTATTCATTTAAGCCGAAGAGCCCTCGGAAAGGGTAATAGATACAAAGAACATTTATTTAAAAACAAAAAATAAAGAGAGCAAGACTAAGCCCCCGTTGAAGAAGGGAGGGATGAAGTTGTCTCCTCGGCGGAAGTACCCAGTGGAGCAAGACGAGAAATCGGAGAAAATACCCCCCCGGAACCTCTAGCCCTCGGACTTGGGCTACTGGCAGAACGCATCGGGAACGGTGCAGGAGAATCCCGAGGGGATAGAAAGCCCCCAAATCTCCCCACAAAGTAACGGCAGTCATCGGGAGTTGGCCTCTTCAATTTGCGAAGATCGAAAGACTTTGAAAAGTCAACGTCCGGCCTTATCAAAGACTTGGCCAATCTGGCACACTCCAAGTATCCCCACAAAAGGTGTCCTGTTAAGAGCTCGTGAGAAGGTATCTCGGAAACTTCCGAATGCTGCCTAGAAATCTCCCGTTGAGCAAATTGAACTGTTGCGTCAACCTTAGCCTGCACATCCTCGGGAGAAAGGATGTTTGCTAACTTCCCCTCGGCTGACTCAGCTCTATCGGTGACTTGGCTTAATGTCTCCTGGAGACTCCTTTCCCGCTCACCACCTTCTGCCACTGCCTTCTCGAGAGCCGCGATACGAGCAGTAAGGACCCCCCTCGGACTCTGTCCTTTCTTTCTCTAGAAGGGCTATCTTAGCTGCTGTAGCCTTCTCGGATGTCTCCATCTTCTTGTAAGCGGACTCGGCAACGCTCAAGTTATATTGCAAACCCTCTCTCGCCTTCTCTGATTCTTTAAGAAGGATCTCGTAGTCAGAAATCTTAGTGTGGAGAATGTCCTCTCTAGTCTGACTCTCTTTATCCCGGACCAAGAGAGGTGCCAGTTGCGCTCGGAGTATTTCCACCTCCTCTACATCTTTCCGACCGCGTTCTTCAACAGCGGTGACAGCCTCCCGAGTCTTTCCAATCTGCGAAGAAATCAATAAGGAAAAAGTTAACATAGATACATCATATAACCCCAGAGGATTATTAGGGAGAAACTTACCATGAGCCCCAACCAGTTGAGACTGGTATACAGAAATTGATACCCCTCGGCGGGCGTTGAACTGGAGGAAGCAAAAAACTGAAGAATATCCTGGTAAGCCTCTCCCACTGTCCGAGAGGAGAATTGCCCTGCAGATCCACTAGGAGGAACAGGCGTCTGGAAAGTCTGACCTCTCGGAGAAAAAGTCACGGGAACAGAGGATACTAGAATACGACTCTTCGGAAGAGCAGCTCCGGGTACTGGAGTCATCACTTCTGAATTTGTGAACACGGCCCAAGAACCGCCAACTGCTATAGATGGACCAGTCTCCCCCAGGAGGGAATTCAAGATCCCCTCCTTCACCTCTCTATCCTCGGAGGAAGGGTCAAATTCCCCTTGAATATCCTCGGAATCCCCTTGTGAGGTCTCCTGCTCGGGAATATTGAACTGGGCCAGAAACTCTTCTTCTACAAAAGATAATCGCTGAAGGTAAGGAAGAGAATGAAACTAGAAAAAATTATTAATAGAAGAAGACAGGTAATGAATATTTACCATATAAAGAGGATTCTTCCACCATCGGAGCCTTACCTTTATCTACGGCCACTGTATCAAAAAGGAAAACATCAGTACATGAAGAAAGTCTACAGTGAAAATGTGAGAAATTTTTAAAAACTCACCACGAGGAACTTCTGAAGACGTGAGCTCAGTAGAGGCAGGAGAAGGATCATCGGAAGTTAAATCCACCACCTCCGTGGCCTTCTGAGTAGATTCTCCCTCAACCGCTCTCGAAAACACCCCTTCTTCAGATGCCCTCGGAGAACTCCCTATGTCGGATCCAGATGCAAGCAAATCTTCTGTACTAGACTTGGAAACTGGCACTAAAGCCCAAGAAGAAGAGGGAGCTACCTGGCGTAGGGGAACAACACTTCTGATAACCCCTAACATGTCTATACACAGTGGAGAGTGGTCCTCGTGAACTCCTTCCACCTCCAAAGCTGCAAACTCGCCCTCGGGAGCATTAACCTCATCCTCTTCGTGCTCGCCCTCCTCTGGCACATCAGAAACACCACTCGGAGTAGGATCAATTGGACCCGACAAGTATTAGTTGGCCATAACCTCCTCTGTACCACCCCAAAGTCAGAATACATAAGTACAATTTACTATTATGCACATAAAGGAAATAAAGGGAGAAAATAAGAGACTTACGAAAAAAAAGGTTTCTAGCCTCGGAAGACAGGGACAGGGGCTTCTCTACAGCATCATCGGTAAACACCACATGATGAAGACCGGAAGTCTCAAACAGCATGGTAAAATCCTCCGATTCCATTAGCTTGTGTTGAGAAATCACAGGAGATAAAATTATCTCCGGATCCAATGTATACACTGGGGTTGTGCCCTCTCTCCAGTCAAAGGGCATATCCCATTTACCTTGTGCGGGCCTCACAAAGAAATACCTGTTCTTTCAAACGCTATATGAGGTAATTGCCGCACCCAAGATCCTCTTCGTAGAATCCCCCGAGTTATCCCGATGCCGAACATTATAGAAAGGATACCCTCCGGGGGACACCGCCACATCAAAGATCGAAAGAAAGTGGTCCACCTTGCACTCTAGTCCATTCACTTGACACCAAAAGACATAAATGCAAAGAGCGGCAAACCCGTTCGGCACCATTTGACTTGGGCAGATATTGCAAGTCTTGAAAAGCTCACAGAAAAAAGGTGACATGAACGAACGCCACCCATACTTTACTTGAGCAAAATAGACTGTCAACATACCCGGAGGAGGATAGCACGCTCTCTCGTCCCTAGTCGGAATTTGGAATACCATGTTCTTTTAAAAAGCACCGGTTGAAGTGAACAAGTCTAACACCTGCTCACGGGTGGCAATACTCGGAACTTTCTCCACCTTGGCAAAGGTACGAAGAGGCGGCTTCTTCGATTTGGGAACCCTAGCTTTTTTCGAGGAAGTGGCGCCGCCCTCGGCAGCGGTAGCAATTTCTCCCTTGCGCTTGCGAGTAACAACTCCCACCGGAATACTCCTCACATTCGTGGAAGAGTCGATCGGAGCAGCAACTTCCGAAGAGGTAGCAGCGGCAACGGGATCAGTGTTGGCAGAAGAAGCCATAAATACAGTGGTAAAAGAGGAATGTTTTCGAAGAAGAAAAAAAAAGGGGAACGAATAAGCCTGGTGAGAATTAAAAGAGTAAAGAACTAAGGTTAAGGAAAAAAAAAATTTGATCTGAGAGAGAATTATCGCAAAGACGAGTTGAGAGAATGGGGAAAAAGGAGGCAATAGTATCCCTATTTATAGCCGATGATAACAACGGTCAAGAGCTTTGAAGACGTGGAACTTATTTAAAGCTCCACGTAACTGCTGCTTAACCATGCCACGCCGGCAAAATTCTGACCGTTGCCAACGGTCAGATGCTTCGAATTTCAAAGCTGGTCAAACA
This sequence comes from Linaria vulgaris, assembly GCA_948329865.1. NCBI lineage: Eukaryota > Viridiplantae > Streptophyta > Magnoliopsida > Lamiales > Plantaginaceae > Linaria > Linaria vulgaris. The sequence goes on along the minus strand of OX415249.1, from coordinate 50,514,885 downwards.
AGCAGTCCGCAACCTGCGCCCTGAGATCTCCGCATGCCTAATAAAGATACCCTAAGGGTATTCAGGTAAAATCCTTGCCAAATCTTTAATATATATATATATATATATATATTTACCTCTCGGAAAAATATCAAAAGATAAATATAGGGATACCAGAACGAAAAATGATCCCTCGCCTCACTGAGGACGATGATTAAAAATTTCGTTTGTCTCTACGAAGGCAATCGAAATTTGGGGGGGCTAGTGTTAACCCTAAAAATAAAATAAAGAAGATTAATCCTACTCGGAAAAAACAATACATGGACAATACTATTGTCACGAGTACTTCCGATGAGATGTACCTACTCTTAATAAAGAGAACCCCTTGGAGGATTGTCCTACCTTTCGGTCACTGACCTAAAAAGGTTTGAAAGAGCACACGAGGGGGAACATAAGCGTCCCTTGGAAAGTCAAACGGTGAGTAAAAAACAGATATCAACGCGGCATCGGAAAAAGAGCAAACCCCGATGGATCCGCGTGACCCCGATATCCACCAATGCGCCAAGAGGGACCACAACGGACCCTGAGTCCCATAAACTTACAAGAAAACTTCCTTGCTGAACACTCCTCGAAGAAAAATGCGCTCGGACGATCATCCGAGGACCCATTTTGTAGAAAAACGAGAAATGAATGGCAGAGCCCCCAGCTAATACATTCCGAGAACTCAGACGGAGGAATCTCACTTTAAACAGAGCAAATACAGCCCTCGGAGACTAGAATACAGCCTCGGAGACTAGAATACAGCCCTCGGAGACCAAAAACAAGCCCTCGGAGATCACATTGCACCCTCAAAGATCACTCCTGATTGCTAAAGAAAGGACCCGAATCAAGAAAGGGAAATAAAACCCCTCGGAAGGTGTATGCAGCTGTTTAAAACTCCCGAGTACACTATTGCTAAAACATGATACCCCGGAAGAGTATCCTAACTACGCATCAGTAAAAGTATAGCCCCTCGGAAGAACAGTTCTATCAAAACAACCATACATCAAAGGCCCTCGGAGCTATCAGAAGAGATGAAGATTAATCTAGTCAGTGCTTAGTAGATAAAAGATAAACCTTATCCTGATTTTTACACTTGTGTCAAAGTAACAACGACACCTGTCTTTACAAAAGAACATGCACAATGACACCTGCCCTTACAAAAAGTCTATATAAAGGGAGGTGATCAGTAGTAGAAAAAGGGAGGGAATTTAACTGAAAACAACTTGATACTCATATACACAGTAAGAATAGGATAAAAAGTTCAGTGAATAAAGGAAGGGAATATTCTTGCAATTCTTCTTATTTCCACCTATCGTTGCCTCTGAATCACGGGCAGGGCGTTCCAACCCAAATAAATATCTTCTGTTAAATAGGGAATAATTCCAAACCCGTTAACATTATCATAATTTAATCTTGCAATTAAACATAAACATATAAATACTTAAAGTTACAGTTCCAAATATTGACTCCAGATAAAACACAAATTCGAAAATTAAAGACTCATGATTGGCTCTATTAGACTTAATACTAAAATGAAATGTAAAATTAAAATTAAAAGACTCAAAATCGCAAAACATACATTAACTACGACCTATACTCCCCCACACACTTAAATTCTAAAATGTTCCCATTGTAGGGGTGGCACGACTCAAAATAGATAAATAAATAAATACATTTAAAAAAAACAAAATTAAACTTCCCTGACAATCAACGCCTACTCGTGCTCGCTTCACCCGATCCATCAGTTAGAAAACTCTGAATATCTGACAGCATCATCATGATGCCCCTGATATCTCCAGCCATAACATGTTGATGATGACATATCACTCGGATCTCAGCACGGCACTCCTCGATCTCTCGACTATGAGTAGTGTCCTGTGAGGCTCTCGACTGTCGGGACGGAGCTCTCCTGCATCACCTATAGAGGGCGCCTCCTCCTCTAACTGGGGTGGTGCATCATCTAGCATGGTCTCTGATGCGCATCTCTCACCTCAAGATTCCTTCTTTATCTTGAGCCGATTCGACATGGTTGTGTTGATCGGACTTGTCTTCTTTCTCTCGAGCTAGTGCCCTCACCACCTAGGAATATCAGTTGCGCGAGATAATTTGGTAATCGTGCCTCCAAAGTAAATTCCAATTGTGTTCTTACCATGCACACTGTGATCCATGCTGCTCCTCATAACCTTTGCTAGGGTTGTATGTTTGCTCGCGTACTAAACAATAGAGGAGTCGGGTGCGACAGGGTGTGATGTACTCAAAGTTTGCGGTAGGCCAAAGTTGATTGCTCGCAAACTTGTACCAAGCCTTGTGCTCCATCGTTCCATGTACTGTAGCTCCTCCTCACCCTTATCCGTGTGATGTAGCCAGTAGTCAGTCCGGTCACAAAGGAAAATGCTCATCTCTCTCAAATATGGATGCTCAACTAGTTGTTCTGGTGCTACTGAAGGAATCGTATAGAGGGAGAGTCGATCAATGTCGCGTGTCGAACAAGGGACCAGACGCCCTTGCATTGAAACATGTGTCTCGGTCCATTTGGGGGTTGTAGTGGGCATAGAACTCAGTAACCCACTCCTCGCATACCTTGCTCAAGTCTGCCAAAGCAAAGTGGAGCAACCCTAGTCTACTCAACTCCTTAGAGAACAGCGTCATCGGTTGCTCCTCTTGAATCTTGGTTACCCTGATATACTGATAAAAGATGGCTGCCTCTGCGGACTGAAATCTCTCATCATAGTACTCGTCGTCTCAGACGACGACTAGCTCAATGCGGATAGTTACATGTGTAGTATGTGAATCACGACTCCTAGTCATCCTGCCAATGTAAATGAAGAGAATTTGCAAAATTTTGGCAGCATAACCCGTATAATATGTAGATTTTTGAGTTTCACAATACCAAGGAATTCATAATCACGTAACTAATTAAGTGATTTCAACTCTCTAAATACCCCCCATGCATTTTGTAGATCACTATAAACAAAGAATATATACTATCTAATATCACATTTCAATTTAAAGTCAAGACTATAAACCACGACCGATACTAATCTCAACAATATACCATATAAATATTATAACATAGCAAATTAGAAATACCTGAAGTGTGGATTGTAGTTTGAATAATAAGGTCTAGAGAGAGATTTCAGGGAGAAAATGTGAAGTTGAAATTCAGAGAAATGAGTGAAATGGCAAAAATGATGACACAACACACAATAAGTTCAGACGGGCGAGCAATCCGGCACATCGCGCGCCACAAATTTGCTGACGTCATAAATTATTATTTTTAAACTACTTAAATTAATGCTAAAAATAAAACAAGTAAATTAATAAAAATATCTTACACCTTATCTAAAAAAATTCTTATCTACTTAACTCAATTGGGTGTAAGGATTATTGGCAATTGCAATAACAGGCAAAGATTTTAACATGGACGAGATAAATCAACTAATGCAAAATAAATACTTAAATGAAATAGCATAATGAGTTGCCTCCCATTTAGCGCTTGTTTTAATTTCATCAGTGTGGTATCTGTTTCTTTAGTCAAGGGATTTCAAAGTGACGATCAACAAGTCATCTTCCTGGTACGTAGCAAAATAATGCTTCAACCTTTGTCCTTTGACCATAAAAAGGTGTTTTTCCTTTCTTTTTACATCAACGGCTCCGTGTCGCTTAACATTAACCACCTTATAGGGTCCTGACCATCTTGATCATAACTTACCTAGAAACAGTCTCAAATGCAGGTTAAATAATATCACTTGTTGTCCGGGTAAAGATTCTTGTGTAGGTTTCTTTTATCATGCCATAATTTAGTTTTATTCTAGTAAATCTTAGAATTTTCGTAAGCTTCATTCTGCGATTCATCTAATTCACTTAATTGAAACTTTCTTTTCTCACCGGCGGCGTTAGCATCAAAATTTAAAAATATCATTGCTCGGGAAGCTCTATGTTCTAATTCAACTGGCAAATGACAAGTTTTACCAAAAATAAGACGATATGGTGACATTCCTATTGGTATTTTAAAAGCCGTTCTATTTGCCCATAAAGTATCGTCTAGTCTATTTGTACCATCATTGCATGAATGGGTCACCATCTTGTCTAAAATTCTTTATTTCCCTATTAGATAGTTCAACCTGCCCAGTTGTGGGTGATATGTCGTGGCAATCCTATGCGCGACACCATACTTTCTTAATAAGGCTTCTAATAATTGTTCCTGAAATATTTTCCTCCATCACTTATAGAGGCTCTAGGTGTACCAAATCTTGATAATATTCTAGATTTTAAGAAATCAATTCCCACTTTACTATCGTTAGTTGGAAGTGCCTTTGTTTCTACCCATTTTGATACATATTCCACAGCAACTAACAAATATTGCATACCATGTGAGGTCGAAAATGGTCCCATAAAGTCTATTCCCCAAACATCAAATAACTCAATATTTAGAATACTTTTAAGAGGCATCTCATGTCTACGTGAAATATTACCAGTTCGTTGACATCTATCACAATGAACTACAAAACGGTGTGCATCCTTATAACTCGTAGACCAATAAAAATCACATTGCAATACCTTATTGTTGTTCTTTGGCCGCCAAAGCTTCCTCCAAGTTCGGATCCATGACACTTTTTAAAGATATCATGTATTTCTTCCTCTGAGACACATCTTCTAATAATATTGTCAGAACAATGAAGACACAAATATGGATCATCCCAATAATAATATTTTAAATCATGAAAGTAATTCTTTTTCTCTTGATATGGCATACTTGGGGTAGAATTATACATACCTTTAATTTGCAAAGTCGGCAAACCATGGTGTTTTTGTTATCTGAATATCGAAGAGTTGTTCATCTGAAAACGATTCTTTGTTTTCTTCAACTTCTTCATGGTGATGAGTTCCCCAATTCAGTCGAGACAAGTGATCCACTATCACATTTTTTTGTCCCCTGTTAATCACTAATTTTAACATCAAATTCTTGCAATAAAAGAATCCACCTGATCAATCTGGGTTTTGCATCCTTCTTTGTAAACAAATACCTCAAAGCTGAATGGTCAGTATAAACAATAACTTTATTTTCCATCATATATGATTTAAAGTTTTGAAAAGCATAGACTATCACTAATAGTTCCTTCTCTGTTACTGCATAATTAAGTTGTGCATCTGTTAACATTTTTCTAGCATACTAACCATCATTATCTTATCATGTTTTTGTCCCAACACAGCACCCGCTGCATAGTCACTAGTGTCAAACATAATTTCAAATGGTGATGACCAATCTGGTATTACCATAACTGGTGTTGTATTTAGTTTTTCTTTAATTTCATTAAAAGATTTCGAACACTTGTAATTGAAATCAAATGGGTTATCCTTATTTATAAGAGTACACAACGGTTTACTTATTTCAGCAAAAGTCTTTATTAACTTTCTATAGAAACATGCATGACCTAAGAAGCTTCTAATACCTCGTACATTCATAAGACGCAGTATATTTTGAATCACACTTACCTTAGCTTTATCTACTTCAATACCCTTTTCAGAAATAAGATGACGAAGAACAATTCCCTCGTGTACCATAAAATGACATTTTTCCCAATTTAAACAAAGTTTCTTTTCAATACATCTTTCTAAAACTTTATCCAAATTATCAAGACATTGAACAAATGAATCACCAAACACTGAAAAAACATCCATAAAAACTTCTATAGTATTTTGAATCATGTCGGGCAATATAGATGTCATACAACATTGAAAGATAGCTAAAGCATTGCATAATCCGAAAGCCATTCTTTTAAAAGCAAATGTCCCAAAGGACAAGTAAAAGTTGTTTTCCCATGATCGTTAGGGTCTATCATAATTTGGTTGTATCCAATATATCCATCAAGAAAACAATAGTAAAAATGACATGTTGACCTTTCTAATACATGATCAATAAAAGGTAAAGGATAGTGATCTTTCCTTGTAGCTTTATTTAAAGCTCGGTAATCCATGCAAATACGCTATCATGTGACTTGTGTAGTAGGAATTAATTCGTTGTTCTCATTCTTCACCACAGTTGTGACTCCTTTCTTTGAAATTACATGTACTAGACTTACCCACTAACTGTCAAAAATAGCATATATCATGTTATAATCAAGTAACTTAACTACCTCCTTCTTTACTACTTCCTTCATTGTTGGATTCAGTCGTTTCTAGGGTTGGGAAGTCGGCTTATGACTATCTTCCATTTAAAATCTTATGCGTACATATTGTAGCATCTATACATTTTATATCAGCCATTGTCCACTCAATTGTTGTTGCTCATTTCTTCAATATTTTAATCAACTTTCTTTCATAATTTGGTTCTAAATTTGCAATGATTTTAACAGGTAATTCTCTTTTACCTCTCATAAAGACATATTTTAGGTGTGATAGTAAAGTTTTGAGTTCTAACTTAAGGGGTTTAATTAATTATGGTAATATTTCCTCTGTTCCCCATCTGGTGGTTCTTCCCTATAGAATCTATTAAACTGTTGTTGTGTTCTTTCTAAATTATTCACCTCTTCCTTGAATTATGCATTATCTTGTTCCCCTTCTATAGATTTTACCAAACATGCGTTTAGCGGGTTATCGATAATGATGTCTGCCTGATTTTCTCTAATAACTTCTTCCAAGACATCCACCACGTAGCAATCATCTTGCTTTTCCGGTTGTTTAAGTTCCCAAGAAAGATCATAGTTCACTTCTTTCTTATTAACTTTCAATTTTATTTTTCGGCCAGCACAATTTATAATAGTATTACTAGTAGCTAAAAATGATCTCCCTAATATAGTAGGTCCTTCCTCATCACCAGTATCTATATAACAAAATCAACATGTATGTGTCCATCATTCAATTTTATAATAACATCTTCTATTATTCCATAGGGTTTTCTAGTCGATCTATCAGCTAGCTGCAATAATATATTAGTAGGTCGTACTCCCCTAAGTTCTAATCTTTCATACGTTTCAATGGCATAACATTTAGACTAACACCCAAATCAATTAATGTAGTCGTATGGTATCTTTCATGAATTAAACAAGGGATAGAAAAACTCCTCGGATCTCCCTTTTTCTCTAGTTGCTTTCGATTGAGTGTCACGAAATGTACTCCTACTAAGGTCACCAAATTCACGCTCTCGATCTTCTTCTTTGGTGTGACCAAACCCTTTATAAATGTATTGAACTTTGGAGCATGGTTGATTGCTTCCATAATGGTATCTCGGGTGATGCTCCATTTAATGATTTCATAAATACCTCATATGCTTTGTTCGTTGTCTTCTTACTTCGTCTTTGTGGTTATGGTGCTACCACTAGGCATTCTCTCTCTTTTGGAGGTACTATAGTAGGCATTTCTTCGAGTATACGTTGAGCGTTTGCTGATGTCTGTGTTTTTTCTTTGTCCTGATTGGGCAGCGGAGGCAATTGTGTTCCACGCCCACTTCTTAGTGTAACTGCATGCATTGACTCTTCAACGTATCTCATTTTATTGGATATTCTATTAGTTGCTCATTTCTCAACTCATCTGAAAGTGTAAGCGTTGTCGTGAAGTGTTGGTCCAACATTCTGGTAACTAGTGTTAGCACAACACTGAACTCAACACTGCACTGACTGAAGTATTGGAGTGAAATGTTTTATTTTGCCTTTATTCTTAAACTCACCTAGTTCCACAAGTTGTTGTTATCTGTAATATGTTTCAAGATATCAAGGACTCTAAGGATCGTGCGGACTTATGCTTAAGGAGAGAAGATAAGCCGAAGTAAATTAAACATAATATTAGAAGATATCTTGAAGATAAACATCAAAGGAGATTTTGGAATTATCCAAAGAAGAAGAGAGCAGTCACAAACTCGTGTCTATCACGCCAATGAAGAAGGATGATCAAATCCTATAAGAAGGCGTGCTCGGCATCAAGACTATTGACGAGACTAGAATTAGTTCTGAGAAGTTAAAAGAATTCTTGTTAGTTCTGAGTTTTATCTAGCTAAGCTATAAACTCCATAGCTTATAGATTAGTTAGTGTTAGGATTGAGTTCTTTACTCAATTGAGTTTTGTAAGATCATTAGATTTATATTTAGTGATTATTTGGTCGTAAGGCTCGGCACGTTATATTCATATAACCTACTTAAAATTCATTCACTGTGTTTGTTATTCCGCTGCAAAATTACTCTAAAACAAGTGTTGGGACAACACCGAATACAATCGGCGTTGGCACAACACTCAGTGTTAACACATCATGTGAATCAAAAACGGTACCAAACCCGGTCCATACATTTACATTTGGCGTCAGAGCCAAGCACCTAATTCATTGGTGTTTGGATTTGGTACCATACCATGGATAATGTGAACTCCAATACAAACAACATGCTACCAGTGCTAGATGGGACAAATTATGCTTACTGAAAAATCAGACTCAGGCAATACATCAAATCCTTAGACCTATGGGCTCGGAAATCAATCATTGATGGGTACACTCCACCAATGACGGCCAGAGACAATGACAATGATGTACACCTGAAGCCTAAAGCTGACTGGACTCTAGCAGAAGTCAATAAAGTAGCCTGCAATGAGAAAGCATTGAATGTCATCCTCAGCTGGTTTGATCCACATATGTTCAAGTTAGTACAATTATGTACAACTGCCAAACAAGCTTGGATTCTCCTTCAAACTCACTGTGAGGGAGATGCAAGTGTCAAAGAAGCTAGACTTCAAATTGCTTTACAAAAACTTGAAAGTATGAGGATGAGTGATTGTAGACACATTAGTTTTGTGTCTAATTAAATTATAAAAACTCTTAAGATGCAACAAATACAAAATATATATTATTTAATCCCAATATTTTCAGGGATTAAAATAAGTATATTATTTAAATATTAAGACAAGGAAATAATTGCTCATCAAATCTCAAGACATGGAAAGCCTTCTCCTTCAAGTCTCAATCTTCAAGAGATGGAAAGAATTGTCCACCAAATCTCGACACAAGGAAAAAATTCCCCACCAAGTCTGAATCTTCAAGAGATGGAAAGAAGATTCACTTAGATGAAATCTTCAAAATCAAGAAATTGTAGACGCGATCACAACCGTTCATCTCATCAGGAGATTCTAATTGAGATTCACTCCACAACTATAAATAGAGGTGGTATTGAAGAATAGAAAACACAATTCAACCTTCAAGCATTCAGAGTGAGGAAGTTCAACAAATCCTCTCCAACAAGTTCAGCAATCATCAAGGCATTTTTCAACAATCTTCAAGGTGTTCTTATTAAAGAACTAATATAATCCGATGTCAAGTCTTAATTCCATCCAAAACTAATTTTTGAGGATCGCACTTCTGCCGAGGAATATCAAACTCCAAGAAGTTCAACAAATCAAAAACCAAGTTCATACCGTTCTTCATTCGTCTTCAAGTCAAGAATCCATTTTGAAGAGCAAGAATCCATTCCTCCAAAGAATATTGACATTCAACATAGTTCAAGAATTCAAGACGAAGATCAAATTGTTCATCACCAAAATCAAGTCAAGTAGATAATCAATTCAAGATCAAGCTCAAATCCCTTAGATTAACGTTCAACTCAAATACACGTGGAAGAGATCAATCAAATCCATTCTCACGTCAACCAAATCTCAAGATTATTTGTTCCAGAAAAGAATCTGAGGATTTTATAGAGATTCTAAATCTATATTTGTTTAAATGTATATAAAGTTTATTTGTATTGATTTTTCTTGTTTCTTGTTTTAAGGACTCAAAATTTCGTCATTATAGTGATGATGAGTTTGTCACTTCTTATTTTGAGAAATTAATGGACATATCAAACGAATGTCAAAGTTTAGGTGACCCTCTAACTAATAAACAATTAGTTTACAAAGTTATGAGAACTATGTCTCCTATATTTGAGGTTAAGAAGATTGATATGCAAGAAGCTAGACACATATCATCGATTAACTTCCATTCCCTTCTAAACGTTTTGCAAGAATTTGAAATGAACTCAGAGCCTACTAATAAACAGAGAGGTCTTTCTTTAAAAGCTACTGAAGAAGAAGTAGATGGTGAAACTGAAATAAGTGCTTATTTAGGTTCAGTGGTTAAAAAGTTCAATAAGATTGCTTTAAATGATAGAGTCGAAAAAGAAAAGAATGTCCCTCCTAATCTCAGAAGGAGTTTTTCTGGTAAAATGGTAAAGTATTCCTTCAAAAAGCCCATTGATAGTGACTAATAAAATGAAAGAAAGTCAATGCTTTGAGTGCAAAGGCTATGGTCACTTGTCTTAAGTGTGCTAATACTTTAAGATTCTAAGGTAACTCTAACTAGGTATGCATAGATGATATTGATGATGAGATAGGTTTGGAGGAGCTACCAGATGAAAAGGTGTCTGAAGAAGTTCACACAGCAGCCTTGTCTGCTCAAGTAAACTGGACCGAGCGTCACGACAACATTGGGGTTGACAAATGTTGGCTCAAAACTCAGACTGATCCAAAAGAATAGAAAAACTACTTCGACAACTGGGAGGATGATGAATATATATATATATATATATATATATATATATATATATATAACCCTCAATGTTTTATTTCTAATATAAATGATTCTGAGGAACATTATAGCTTTGTCTATTTTGGTGGCTCTGTAGATTTAGATGAAGGTTACTTCTTTGAAGGTGATATGGATCGAGGCGAGGTAATTGATAAACTGAAGGTTGTTTACAGAGAACTTCTTGATGAAGTAAAGAAAATAATAAAAAAGGAAAAGGATCTCATCAAGGAGAACAGATTCTTAATTGAAACTATAACAAAACTAGAGAGAACCCTCACCAAAAAGGAGTGCTAAATGGAGAAGATGGAGATAAAGCTGGAAGAAATGGAGAGAATAATTGCCAAGCGGAACTCAGGAACAAGCCAGCTTGATGAAGCCCTGAGTGTTGGTAATGAAGGAACTACGGGTTTGAGATATCAACAAAGGTCAAGTAAATGTGAAACTGTTATACCTGGTTTTGTAAATGCTAGTTTTTGTAAGACTGCTGGCAACTCTATTAAATGTAACGCCCTTTACCAAGCACCCTGCTCAGCTCAAAGCACCACCGCTACCAGATTCATTAGAGAACACCTCGCTTCTCTTTTGAAAATTGTAGCTAATCCAAAATTATCGTAGAGCAGAAGCTATACCCAAAAGTTGCATCTCAACACCTGCATGAATCAATTACCTCACATCGATATTCGGCTAGGCTTGTCCAATAAAATAAGCTCTAAACTTTTCTTTCAATATCTGGAATGGAAACATGAAAATATCTTTGTGAGTCAAAAGAACTCAGTGAGATTTAATGCAAGAGGATTTTCTATAAAATATATTTCTGCAAAACGTGATTTTTCAAGGATGTCTTTCAGAATAATCTTATACTTTCATGTCAAATCATAACGCTTATTAGATCAATCAAGTCACAACAATCTAGCCTTGTGTCTCCATTCCTTATACCTCCCATCCAGGAACGACCCGGAAAATGACGAGGACGTGCCCAAGGTCACGCCTCAACTCTGATTCACCCCGTTAAGACGTTCTGTTCCAGACGTAGAACAGAGTTTGCTCAAAGCGGCACTAAACTGTGAAAGCTACAATGATAGCCTGATGCTATCCAGGAGAATTTCACAAATCCATGTCATGGCCCAGATAATAGCCATCAAGTGGCAAGCCATCAAGTGGCATCAATATAGCCATCAAAGTGACTTCAAGAATGATCAATCATGAAACTAATTCATGTACAATATTGACATGCTTTTTAAAATAGCAAGCTCAGTACATAATTCAATAAGTAATCCTCAAGGGATAATTCAGTATAACATGATAATATAATTGTCATAATATAAACGATAATTTCATGATTTGTAAACAAGTACTTGAGCATTCCCCGAATCCATAAGATTTGTAAACAATTATTCTTTGAAATATCATGCTTGCATAATTTCCAAAATAAAATACTTTTGTGCATAATACATATAATTTCCATTCCAGCGAGAAAATATATAATTTTCTTTTCACCTTGATTCACGTGGGTCTAACACGTCAGCCCCTTCCATAACCATGTGATCTAACTCAATCTAACGAGTTAAATTCAGTTGACCTGCAACATGTGTGTTTATTAATTTGCAACAAGAATCCAAATATGTAAAAGCTATAGTCTAAAACATGAACTTAAAGTCGGAATACTTATATAAATCAACTAATTGTCAGACAACTTAACTCTTGTGTGCTTGGCCTACTCAATAGTTAAATGTTGCTACTAAAACTTAAATTAGACGAATTTCCTCAATGAGTTATATTATAGATAAGTGGTTATCTCAATTATCTTGTTTTGGTTTTATTTATTTATTAGTGCCTTGTTGAATATTCGGTATCACTAAAAGCTTAATGTTCAGATGTTGTTTGTTATAAATTACATTTATGGCATTTTCACTTCATCACCCCAAGAATTAATAAATATTGTAGCTCATTTGTTGTATTAAAAAATAGTTCGTGAATACTTAGTACTTAACTGCATGGTTACTTAGACCATATTGTACAATAAATATAAGATAGTGTGCCTTTATATGATTACTTATCAACTTAGTGAAAAATATATAGTTCAATTGGCGGCCTAAATTGATAATCAAATGTTTCATCGATCCAAACTTACAAATAGATTAGTATTTCATGAAAATACTCCGCTTACTTATAACTAACAAGTTTAAGTACGTAGTTTAATTATATAAAAGTATGTAACTTGCACAAAACTAGATAATCAAATATATATATATATATATATGTACATATGCATATATAAGCTGTTAGTCTATAGATCACCATCAATTAAAATATTTTTGAAGTAAGACTTTATAATTTGGAGGTTTTGGCCTAATGATATGGCTATATCCCGTATTGGGCCTGCAATGTGCTGGACCCATATTTCACTTATGTCGGGTATCATTCCTGATATATATGTCGAATATGATTCCCGATATAGTACCGCTCACGTGTTCATCACGTGGGTGGTCCCCGTATTCTGAAACCCATAAATACCTGCATCCCGATAATCAAGGTAAGTTTTAATTATCCGCAAATGTTGACCTATATTGAGCCACACACGATATAGCATTCGACATATTACCTCATATATATCTTCGATATATATATCACTCGCAACCCTTTTGACATATCTATTGGACGATTCTCGACATGGAGGACCCGACATAATCCCCGACGTTGGATCCGACATATCCCCGACATCATGTTGTGCACCCGACATTAGTCCGAGGTATTCCGGACCAAGCCTGTTCGAGACTGATAAGCTAGAATAGGCCTGGTTAGGCCTGGTTACAATATACTCATTGTAATATCCTTGTAACCGACCCATCTATATACATACGAGTTATTATCAAACTAGCGGCGCCGTCTATGGGAACACCAGGTTCCTAGACGGGGAGGTCATGATGCATAGACGGATGACCCGCTCGCAGTCCAACAGGCCAGTGGTTGACGATTCGATGGTAGAAAGTGCACCCTCTCCCCCTATTCCTGTTCTAGAATCGGTCGTGAGCCAAAATGAGCTCGATCATCCCCAAGCACCAAAGGAGCGAACTTTCACCCCCGCAGCGCCCATGGTGTTGGCACCCGAGATCGTGGCACAAATCAACGCCACTGTTGAGACTACATTCAACGTAACCTTGGAAACACTATTGCCACGCCTGAACAATAGGGGTAGATGACGCGCCTTCGCGACCACAAGAATCCAGAACTAGGGCGCCGGACCGGGGGGAAAAGCTGATGAACGTGAGGACACGTGAGATTCTGGAAGAAATTTGCACCACAAAGAAACCCGCGGGGTTGAGGCTAGAGGCCGAGAGGCCGAGAGAAGAAACAATGTTAAAAGGATGGAACAATTGGACAGCGAGAAGGCAGATGTAAAATGGGGATTAGCTCTGACAGAGGGTCGTAGTTTGACACCCTTTTCAGACGAGATAGAGTCGGAGGTGCTAGAGAAAGTGGATAAGATCCCCTCGATTATACCATATGACGGGAAGTGTGACCCAGCGGACCATCTCCACTCTGTCTATAGTGTCTTGAACTTGCATAGGTTTTTGCGCAACATCAAAGCGAAGGTTTTGGCTACGACCCTGACCGTAGCAGCTTTGGATTGGTTTACTAGGTTGGAAGTTCGATCTATAACGGATTACGATCAGATGAGAAAGAAGTTGGAGAGCTAGCTCTCTAGTCAGACAATGATGTGGACCAGCATGCACCACATGAATGCTATGAAAGAGGGAGACAGAGAGAGCTTGGCGTATTTTATCAAAAGGTTTAACGATGAACTACCCAAAGTGGATGAGCCGCATTGAGACCAGGTTGCCTTCATCCTATTTAACGCTACATCGCATGGGAGGTTTGCCTCCCAATTGCTTAAGCTTCAGTCACCGACGATAGTCCAAATTAATACACTCGCATACGACGTCATTTACGAGGACAACATAATGGCTACCAAACAAAGCCCAAACTTCAGCAGGCACTTTGGAAAGGAACGATACAGGGATAGATCCCCGAGAAAATACACCCCACTAAATAGTGGAATTTTGGAGGTATTCGAAGTGGTCCAATGAGCCAAGGAAGCTAAGGGAAAACAAGGGAATGAAGTACTCTGGAAGTACTGTGAGTACCACTGCCATATGGGACACGATACAGAGGAATGTATTTATCTAAAGAACGAGATTGAGAGGCTCATCAAGGAGGGCAAGCTTGTGGAGTTTGTCAGGAACTCAAAAAGCGGCCGTCGAAGGGATGATAATCTCCGCTCACCTCGCAGGGACCACTCACGCTCCCCAAGAAGAGACAAACAGAAGGCGATCGAGGCTCTACCCGAGTGCAGGAGGGCAATAGTCAATGCCCCAATTAGGGGAATTATCAATGTCATCAACGGAGGAACGTTAGGCGCCAATCTGGCTCAAGGTTGCGAAAGAATAACCCACAGGATGCAGGTCGGGACGTATATAGGCTATACTAGCTCGGTCATGGAAGAGGGATTCATGGATCAAGAGATCTCGTTCACCAAGAGAGACCTGGAGCACCTCACATCGCAGGCATTGAAAGCCGGTAAACTTGATTGCCCATTAGTTGTTACAATTGATGTAGCTGAATATCAGGTATACAAGGCCTTGATCGACAATGGCAGCTCCTCCAACATTATCTTTGCCCATGTGTTGGAGAAAATGATTTTACCCCAGAACGCGTTGGAGGCGGTCTCGACTCCGCTAAAAGGCTTCGAGGGAGGGGAGATAATTCTGAGGGGCCAAATCACATTGCTTACCTCATTCGGACAGGATCCATGCCGGAGGACAATTGAAGTAAGATACATCGTGGTCGACCTTTTCTTCCCCTATAATGCTATCATTGGGCGCTCCGCCCTCAATGAAATGAGAGTCGTGGTATCGACCTACCACCAAAAGATGAAATTTCCCACGCATGCTGGGATTGGGAAAGTCATACGAGATCAGAAACTAGGATGGATGTGCTATGTGGACTCACTAAGACTTCCTAGGATTAGGGAGGCACACGAAGTGGAGGCAGCTGAACAGGAATAACTACCAGATTTGGAGTAATCACCTCGCTTCCACTGGGGGCCCTGACTTTCATCTATTTATCATTTTTACTATTCCTAGAACAATTGCGTTATTTCTTTAGAATAATTTCAATTCCATAAATTTCCCCATCGTTGAGCTGGACTGTAACTAAAATATGAGGAACTACGCCGGTCTGATTCCCGTAGACGGGATACGTAGGCGGGTTGGAATTTACCTAGCCCTCGACCGTTATCCATTATTAACTCCTATCATTTCAATTCATATATGCCTGCCATACTGCACTTCTGAACTTTTGCAGGTACATATCCCACAGGATATGATGATAATGTCCCCTATCGTGAGGACAACATGGAAGATGCCCGAACGGCACACATACCTTATGATATTGCTGAAACTGTGATACAATATTAATTGTTATGACTATTGGGGACAAATTTATTTCACCCATCTAGTACAGGTACAATGATATTCCTTGCTTACACGCAGGAAATGGCATATCTCCCGCACAAGGGGATAGCACATACAAATGGGAATTCACATTTTTGATTCCATATTATCAAATGCTCTCTAATATATACATTGCGTTACCTTGTGTGAAAATAGGAAACACAGAAGACTCTACAAATCCTATGGAATAACAACCACCGACGAGTGACGAAGACTCTACAAATCCTATGGGATAACGACCACCGACGAGTGACGAAGACTTTATAAATCTTACGGGATAATGACCACCGGCGGGTGATGAAGAATCCACAAATCCTACGGGATGACACCCATTGATGGGTGGAGAAGACTCTACAAATGCCCTGGTATAACTCCGCTATCCACCGAGATAGGCAGGAGACAAGCCAGCATACGTAATCTATAAATGCCCTGGTATAACTCCGCTATCCACCGAGATAGGTAGGAGACAAGCCATCATACGAAATCTACAAATGCCTGGTATAACTCCACTATTCACCGAGATAGGCAAGAGACAAGCCGGCATACGAAATCTACAAATGCCCTGGTATAACTCCGTTATCCACCGAGATAGGCAGGAGACAGGCCGGCATACGATGTCTAAAAATGCCATGGTACAACTCCGCTATCCACCGAGATAGGCAGGAGATAAGCCGGCCTACAAAGTCTACAATTCCTGGATCATAACTCCCCACACACAGATGTAGGCTGGAGAACAGCCAAAGGAGATATGAGCCCCACTGGGAGGCGATATAACTCTCAGATATTCGAAGAGAGAATCTAACAAGATGATAAATTAAGGCACCAAAGTACTAACCTTATTACATATCATAGATGTTGAAACCTATGAGAAAGTGGAAATGCAGTACAGAAACTATGAAAAAAGACAAAAGGCACAACGAAATGCACTAACAAATTTAGGGCAGTGCTGTTCAATAATACCACATAACCGAAATGAGTAACAGGGCGATGCAACACCGACAACAGAAAAGTACAGGCTCAGACTAGATAGGGCATTTATACTTAACAAGCTCGAAAATTAAATTTGGTTGATCCGACACAACGTACGTGGCCTCATCATCCACAAGGGGCAAACCATCTGAACCACACATGGCATTCCATTCCATGAACTCCGAACCATTTCTTAGAGGTTACTTGCCCTATCAGGGCCTGAAAGGCCTCGTCTCGATCGACAATGGCATGTCGTTGATAGCTCCCACTTGCCAAGAGTCTCTCGGCCCCATGCAGCTAGACCTCGGGAGACTTATCCTGAAAAGACAACACATCAGCTAAGAATCTCAACATGAGAACATATTGCACATGTAAGAAACGCGGACTTACCACTTTCTCCAGAGAAGCTTGAGCCTTCGCAAGCTCAGACAACAAACGTTTATTCTCTGCCCTTGTTTTGCAAGTTCTCCTTTGGCCCGGTGACGTTCTTCCTGCTCTTGGAGAGCATGCTCCTTGTACTGATCAGCAAGCATCGTCGTCTTCTCATGCTGCACACAAGCATCGTCATAAGCATTTTTCATTAGATAGGCTCGGCTCAAAGACTCTCTTTTCTCAGCCTCGAGTTTCTCTAGGCCCAGAGGGTTAAAATCGGCCATCTTCTCGATATCGACCTCGAGTTGTGCAATGATTGTGTCCTTATCCCCCTCAGACTCACTGAAGGTCTTCATCGATGTAACCAGCATTTCCCAAGCTACAAAAACAACTATCATGAACAGAAGGAGCTTATGAAAAATTTGAACACAACAGACAATACCATCGCGAAAACTTACACTCTGAAAAAAGTGAATGTTTCAACGCACATTCTGTGCCCCTTGGAATTCGGTCAGAACATGTACTCTAGATGGAGGAGGAAAAGCCCGCGCCATGCCACGAACCGCATCAACTTGGGGAGACTCCACACATTAGCCCTGGCTAGTAGGTCCTTGCCTCGATCTCCCTAAATTAGCGGTCAAACGAGGCACGCGGGCATTCTCCTCTCGAGCCCTCTTTCGACCAGCCTACGCAGACTACGAGCCAATAGGGATTCTAGGGAGAATGTGAGAAGGGGCCCTTTCGGGCATAACATTTAGGGCAAGACCCTTGCCTTTCTCCAAAGAACTTATAGCAGGACCCTTCCCTTTCTCGGCAGCACTAATGGCGGGTCTCCCGCTCTTAACCGCAACCTCTTCAGTAGGACCCTTGCCTTTATCCTTGACACGGGTCGGATCAGGGAAATCTTCATCTAGCGAAATTGGGACCCTCAACGAATCCCCCAGGACTGCCTTATCCCCAGAAGAAAAAGGCTTCGAACCGGCCGCGACATTCATAAAAGACTGACCACCCTGTGTAGAATGACCAAGAGGGGTAGAAGTGCATGCGACCCCGCCAGCAGAGAAGGCACGGACATCACCCTGGCCCACTGGAGAGGGCAACATATCAGAGGGCCGAATGGCCTTCTTGGCCATTGAGACCGCCTTTAACAAAGCATCAACTCCAGTAACATCTCCTACGATATTAAGAATCCTCTCGCCACCGCTAGTATTGGTGACCAAAGGAGTAACCTTTATCACAAGAGAGCTAACACTCCCCGGAGTACTAATTTTCGCAATGGAAGCAGAGGAAGCATCCCCTCTATTCCCTGCCAAAGCTGCAGACTCTCAGTCACGACGCTCCTTAATTCTCTGCATAAGGGTACGCAGTCTAGACATCTTCATAAAGATTAAGCGAAGCATGTATGCTGAAGGTTATATAATCTGCAAAAGATAATACATTAAAAAACCAAGATTAAAAAAGAGAAGAAGAAGCGCACATCGGATGATATATCGAAGGATATATCGAAATTTATATCGAAACATATTTCGTGTATTCCCAACATACTCACCTGAAGCAGAGATCGATGCACTATAAGACAAATAAACTTCTCTCAAAGGATGCTTCTACTTACAGGAGAGAACCTAAGGATAGGCATTAAATGTCAGGTATATCGCACTTTAAATTCGACATCCATATCGAAGGAAATTCGATATGATATGAAGTTTTTATTAAAAGGACAGGAATTCAAATGAGAACCTCTCAATATGCGCCTAATGCATTTGAGGGTCCACCAATATCAATTCAAAACGTCAAAGTGCAACTCCTACATCAGCTCTTCATCATTTGAACTGGCGAGAAGAGGAGTATTGGTAATCCAAAAACTCAGATTTAATTGGCAAATTATTATCTTAGGATAATAGTTCCCAAATTGGGGGACTACATGATATGGGTATATCTTGTATTCGGCCTGCAATGGGCTGGCCCCATTGCAGGCCCGATATAGTACCGCTCATGTGCTCATCATGTGGGTGGTCCCCGTATCCCGAGGCCTATAAATACCCACATCCCGATAATCAAGGTAAGCTTTAATTATCCGCAACTATTGTAGACCTATATCAAGGCACACCAGATATAGCATTCGACATATTACCCGATATATATTGACATATATATCACTCGTAACCCTTTCGACATATCTATTGGACTATTCTCGACATGGAGGACCCGACGTAATTCCTGACGTCAGATTCGACATATCCCTGACATCCTGCTGTGCATCTGACGTTAGTCTGAGGTATTTTGGACCAAGCCTGTTCGAGACTGATAAGCTAGAATATGCCTAGTTACAATATACTCATTGTAATACCCTTGTAACCGACCCATCAATATTCATACGAGTTATTGTCAAACTACCTAAGGTAAGTCAATAAGTAGACACACACGACGATTAGAGAAACAAAATATGAACCACGAAATGTTACCTAATTACAAGACGCGGTAGCGTTGAAGATTTATTAAGGTTCCATGTCCCCTCTTCATTTCTCACTTTTAATTATGTCTAATTATATGTGTGATCGAATGCAACAGAGCACATTGCAGTGAAATGGGATAAAGATAAAGGTTATCTCGTCCATGTTTCTCCTCTTGCTACGTGTGTCATGAGTTGGCAATAGGTAAGTTGAATGGTATGAAATTAGTTGGGTTAAGGTTTTTTAGCATGGCATAGAGACGGGTGTCTAATGCATGAAAGAAAGATGGGAAGTGATTTATTACACAAACAAATTTTATATACTGGTGATAGGTATATATATATATATATATATATATATATATATATAATATAAATATATACATACATATCATATATCATATGCGATATGACAAACTCTCAATTTAAACTCTTTAATTAGGATGCATCAAGTTTGAGAATATTCAAGGCGAAATTATTAATCACACTCCAATCACACTATTCTAAAGCGTTATATCGAAGAATATTTTCAAAATTACCAAAACTTCGATTCTTCTAATACATGGAATTTATGAACCCTCTCGTTTAACAATAAAAGTAAAAGTACGGTGTTTAGAATTAATATAGCGTGTCACATTAAATCTAAGAAAATAACCTATATATGACTATTGTTTTCAGCCTGTCCATTTGAAACCGTACTGCTTCAAGTATGATAGCAGTAATGTTAAATCGAATGTTGGAACAACATCAGAATCCTCTAAAGTTTGCACAACATTCCGAAACAACACCAGTGAACAGAATAACAGTTTTCAAAAGAACATAATGTGGTCTCCTAAAATCAAGATTATCTTTAATGTAGTATTTTCAGTTACTCATACTCTTAATGGTGATTAGTATTTTGAAAGTGGTTGTTCTAGACATATGACAGGTACCAAGACTAATCTCATCCTTATATATTGGTACTGTTACATCTGGTGGAGGAAGCAAAGGGAATATCATACGAAATGGGGTTCTCAGTGTGGATGGTTTCCCACACCTGATTGATGTTCTGCTGGTGAAAGGGCTAAAGGCTAATCATATCAGCATTAGCCAACTTTGTAATGATAATTTGATTGTTAAATTTGATAGCATGTGATGTGTTTGATAAAACTAACAACTGTGTTATGACAGGAAAAATGTGAAAGGACAACTGCTACTTGGTGGATGAGGATGCACAGTGCCTACATGTGAAGGTTGATGAAACAGTGGTTGGGCACAAAAGACTAGGACATGTTCACTACAAGAATCTGGAAAATATCATCAAACTCGAAGCTGTGAGAGGCATACCTAAACTAACCAGTTCAGATAAACTAGTTCGCGGTGATTGCCTGCAAGGTAAACAAACCAAGACTACACATGCTCCTATACATGTGGAAGGTCAGATCTCTAGAACTTCTAAATGCTTTGATCTGTTGCACATGGATCTAATGGGTCCTACAGAGCTTTGTAGTCTTGTTAGTAAGAAATATAAATATGTGATTGTTGATGACTTTTCTACGTACACATGGGTTAAGTTCTTGAGAGAGAAATCTGAAGCTGTGGAGACATTCAAAATACTAGTTGATAGTATTAAGTTACTCTAAAATGCATGTGTTATTAGGATTAGACCAGATCATGGTAGGGAGTTTGAAAATAGAAAATTTTATGATGTGTGTGATTCTAGAGGCGTCTCTCATGAATATGTTGCCCCTATCACTCCCCAACCAAATGGAGTTGCTGAAAGGAAAAATAGAACTTTGCAGGAAATGGCTAGGGTAATGTTAAACTCTAGAGAGATAACCAAAAGACTTTGGGCAGAAGCACTTAGTACTGCTTGTTATATTTCAAATAGAGTTTATCTAAGACCAGGCACAACCATGACACCTTATGACATAGTTAAGAAAATCAAGCCTAATCTGAGTCATTTTCATGAGTTTGGTTGTGTGTGTTACATCTTGAAAGATAGAAAGTCATTATGGAAGTTTGATGCTAGAAGTGAAAAATGCATTATTGTTGGATATTCTGTGAATAGTAGTGCCTATAGAGTGTTTAATCCAAGATTAAATATTATACAAGAATCTATAAACATTGTGTTTGATGATCAGGTTGTTTCTGCAGGTACCACTGGTAAACAACAGGGACTGCCTCAGACTGGTGATGTGGAGCCAACACCATCGAGTTACAATGTGGACTCAACAGCAGGTACTGAAGTAGAAGACACTAGGAATGGTGATGTTGAGCCAACACATGCCTATATAGATGTTGGACCAACACCAGTTTATGCAGATTCTGATACATAAGAGTTTGTTGGTGAAAATGTTAGAAGAGACACTCCTACCAGAATTAAGAGGGATCATCCCACTTCTCAGGTTATAGGGAATCTTACAAAAGTGTAAGGTGTAAGAACCAGAAACAAAGAAAGAGTAAATTATAAAAATATGGTTAAACTTAGTGTTTGCATGTCAACTGTGTGTAATTCAGTTACTTGTTTTGTTTCTACTGTAGAACCTAAAAATGTTAATGAGCCTCTAAAAGACTTTCATTGGATAAATGCTATGCAGGAAGAACTCATACAGTTTTCTAAGAATAAAGTATTCATGCTAATATAATTGGAACTAAGTGAATCTTTAAAAATAAAAGTGATGAAAATTGAGTGATAGTGAGAAATAAGGCTAGATTAGTAGCCCAATGGTATACTCAAGTTGAAGGGATTGACTTTGATGAGACTTTTGTCCTGTGGCCAGAATAGAATTCATTAAGCTTTTACTTGCCATTGCTTGTTTCTTGAAAATCAAAATGTACCAATTTGATGTTAAGGGAGCCTTTTTGAATTGTTATATAGACAAAGAAGCTTTTGTTGAGCAACCAAAAGGATTCACCGATCCTCATCACCTTGATTATGTCTACAAACTTGAAAAGGCTTTATATGGTTTGAAACAAGCTCCTGAAGCTTGGTATGAGAGGTTAACTGAATTATTGCTATGTTTTGGTTTTTCATGAGGTGAAGGTGATAGGACTATGTTTATCATAAAGAATAAAAAAGATGTATGTATAGCACAAATCTATGTTGATGATATAGGTTTTGGCTCTTTTAATCAGTCCACACTAGACAAGTTTGTTAGTACTATGACAGGTACATTTGAAATGAGTATGATAGGGGAGCTCACCTTCTTTCTAGGACTGCAAGTGAAACAGAAGGAAACGGGAATGTTTCTATCTCCGGAGAAGTATGCTAGGAATTTGGTGAAGAGATTTGGGTTACTGGAGTCTAAGCCTTGCAAAACACCTATGTCCACTACTGTGAAGATTGAGAAGGATGTAGCTGGTGAAGATGTTGACTCAACACTCTACAAATCAATGATAAGGAGTCTTTTGTACTTATTAGCCACCAGACCTGACATAATGTACTCAGTATGTGTCTGTGCCAGGTATCAGGCAGCACCTAAGGTATCTCACTTAACTGCTATAAAAAGAATCTTGAGGTATATATCTGGAACTGCAGAGTTAGGAATCTGGTACTCTCATGATACAAACTCAAATCTAGTTAGCTTTAGTGATAGTAATTGGGCAAGGGATATAGATGATAGAAAATCTACTAGTGGAGGGTGTTTTATCTAGGAAATAATTTGGTTTCCTGGTACAGTAAGAAGCAAAATTGAGTGTTTTTATCTCGTACTGAGTCAGAATATATTGTTGCTGGCAGCTGTGTAACCCAACTGATATGGGAAACATATGCTTTGTGGTTATGGGTTAACTAGTAATACTCTTCTAATGTTCTGTGACAATTTGAGTGCCATTATCATATCCAAAAATCATGTTCAACATTCTAGAACCTAACACATTGACATTAGACATCACTTCTTAAGAGAATTGGTTGAAGATAAAACAATCACAATTGAACATATTGAAACCAACAACCAACTAGCTGACATGTTCACAAAACCCTTGGACAATGAGAGGTTCTTCAGTTTGAGGAAGGCTCTCGGTATGAGTGTGTTGTGAGCACACTGGGCATATAGGTGTTGCCTTAACATCACAGGCCAACACCAGTGACTGATTGTGATGTACCCAGATTGCTTTCTTGATTGTTTGGTTAGTTTTGTGAATTCCTTCTTTATCTATTGACTGTTTGTCTACATTCTTGATTATTGTGAGTCTTACTGGCATGTCATCATACAATGGATATCTTACTCTTTACAAATACTTTTTGAAAAGCTTGCTAACTTTCTTTGTTTTGAGGTAGTGTCTTGACTCGGAAAAGCTGGGGTACATAGAGCTGACTGCTATGTTGTATTCGAATGTGTCTAATTCAGGTTAAAGATACACAAGTCAATATGAAGAAGCTGGGGTACACAGACTTGACAGATATGATGTATTCAGTTGTGTCTTATTTGTATTGATTTGCTTGCAGAAGGGGCATAGGATCGTAAACTCTTATACTGGGATGCTTGGGGTCTTGCATTGCCTTTCATGCAGTATAATTGCTCACTTGGTGCTAAAACCTTCTTTATTATGTTCAGTAAACAAGTACGTGTTAGGATATTGGGGTGTTGGGTCATGTACTACCTGCATTTGGCCCTATGTACTTGCATGTGTATCTGCGTTGATTATGTTGCAACTGGGGTGTTAGGGGTCCTGTTGATGCCTACATTCAGTGAATACATAATCCATTTTTTTTACCTCAAAGTGTTATGCTTGAAAGTTATTTTTTAATCATGGTCTTAAATTTAATAAGTAAAGGTTTTATATCTGTGACTGTTGATATGTTGTGTTGAGACAACACTGTCCTCATAAATGTTGGCCAAACATTCATCTTCTGATATTTTGCTATCCACTTTTTCTTTCTGCTTATCATGTGATGTGTTGTCGTGGTCTTATGGGGGAGTATCTCTTGGTTTTCTTCAGGTAATAATTTCATATGTGAGGCATATCTCCTTGGTTGTTAGCTGCCAATAACACACAAGACTGTTTCTCACTGAACTATAGGAGCTTAATTATCTATGTGATGTTAACCTCTTTACTGTTTTCTTAGTGTGTTTATGTTCTTTAACTACCACCCCTAGTTCATGTTTCTGATATAAGCTAAGCTACTGGATTTGAATGATTCTTTCTAACTCTTGAAGTTCGAGGTATATTTCTCAGATTCTACTTATGCTAGTATGTGAAGAAAAACTTGGTAAGACCTATACCACACAGACACTTGGCTCAGTACAGATAGGATGTTGATTCAGAATGTTGTGCCAAAATTGCGTCAATGAATGTTGCCTCAACACTCAACACTCAACACAACACTGTGACTTATAAGTTATTTTAATAACTGCTCTGGTCACCGTGTCATGCCAACACTATTGCATGTGTTGACTCAAAATGGCGGGAATGGCACACGTTCTCAACATTTACCCGCCCATGACTCCTAATTTACCTCCACTTCCTTTTTCATCTCCTTTTTATTGTGCTTAGATTCTGCAAAATCAATAAAACCCTAAAATCTAACTATCTTTCTAATTTACTAATGCGTGCTATAATGGGAAAGAAATCCACAATTGATAATCTTGTCAATGTTTCTACAGCCATGTCATCTGAAGCAAAGGGAATTCAACCTCGCAGAAGCACCCGCACATGCAATACAGTGGTGGCACCTGAGCTACCCAAAAGAAAGGCAGCTCCTGCTTACACCAGGAGGAATGTAAAATCGAAGAAGGGCGCGTCTACCAGTGCTGAGCCAACACCAATTCCAGATGATATTGTGCTAGCACAAGAACCCACTGATGTTGTCATAGCTCCGGAACCAGCGAATGTTGTCACAACACATTAAACTACAGATACTGAAGCAACATTGAATCCACCCAACATCTTTGAGGATATCTACCATGCTGATGAACCGGTGATTTCAAAGGCATTGGTGCCTGATGAGAGTCAACCTCCTGCTCCTCTTACTGAAATTGAGTGGGGAAATGAAGATGAATAGGTACAAGATCAAGAGAATGATATTGTTGAATATGATGACTCTGCTGATGAAGATGAAGAGGAGGAGGATGATGAAGAAGAAGGATGAGAGGAGGAGGAAGAAGCTGAGGAACCAGACCAACTTGATGTTGTGCCAACATCGGCTCACCAAAGTGTTGGCCCAACACCCACTACCCAGGATGTTGATCCAACACCGGCAGACCAGGATGCTGACACAACACTGGAGTCTGAAGAAGAGTCTGAGGATGAGCCACCAAAAACTTTTGAGGCCGATTTTCCTACTGAGCGATACAATAGGTACTTCTTGACCAAAACTGCAAGTGAGTACTATGATATTATGAATGCGAGGAAAATTTGGGTTGAGAGAAACATTGTTGTTGATGGCTATAAGAAACATAGGGTGTTTGAGTTTCTTGAGTCTAGAAGCATGTTATACTCGCTTATTGATACTGTCCCATATGTCCCAGATGTGGTTAGTGAGTTTTACTATAATCTGTCAAAATTGTGCATGCCAAAGGATCTTCCAAGTATGGGAGAGTGTATGTCAGGGATAAATTCTAAAAATTTAATCCCACTATCATTAACTACACCTGGAGAATGTCAAGAAGATAGGAAATTGGTGGATTGGTGAAGAAATTGAAGAATAAGATGAATGTGACTAGCCTCGCATCCCTTACTGCCATCTTGTGCAAAGTTGCCTCATTCAACTGGATACCCCCATCAAACTCCATAGTCCTCACTCATGAGATGGTTATGTTGATATACAAATTGCAGAAAGGGCATCCAGTGAACATTGGGGGGGGGGGGAATTTTCAGGACTATTGTTAATGTTGCACACAAGAAGGATGCAATACTCCCTTTCCCTTCCTTGATCTACAAGATTCTCAGTGATCAAGGATTTCAGAAAGGTGAAAATGAGACCTTTGTAGACAAGACAGGATAGCTGCCTATCACCAAGAACTACTTTGGAGGAGACAGAATCAATGACCTCCCATGGAAGGATCCAAATGCACCTGGAAACAGAAGGGAAAGAAGAAGGCACAGAGTTTCAGCACTGCCTCAGTTGGTGAGGATGATTCAGCCCCCACTGTGCCCATAAGCTCTGCCTTCATTCATAAAAGGTGGATTGGTGTGATAGGATGACTGCAAATAGGAAGAAGGAGATTGCACACAAGGAGGAGGAGATCAAAGAGATGGACACCATCAAGAAGCACGTGTTGGTGGTGCTTTCCCCCACAAAAATGGGGAGATTAGGCCACCAATTTTCTATTTCTTGTACTTTGTTAAATAATCTGAACAATTTTTGTTTTGCCACACAAAGCATGTTCGCTGTTTTGTTTTGATGGGTCTGTAAACTGAATATTACTCTGCACATTTTCCATTATTCTAGTTTGCTTTGGTTTGAACTGGTGATTTAACTACAGGTGTTGAAATGACAAATGAAAATGTTGTGACAACACAAGTATTACGTGTGTTGGCTCAACACTGCAGTTCATCATTCATAAATTAGGGGGGCAAATTAGAATAAGTATTGTTGCTATATATTATGAAATACATGTACTTAAACAAAATTGGTTGCAGGTGGAGTTTTGTGAAGAAAAGCAAAAATGGGGAGATTGAAAGTGTAAGTGATATCATAAAGTGTTGGTCCAACATTCTAGTAACTAGTGTTGGCACAACACTGAACTCAACACTGCACTGACCGAATTATTGAAGTGAAATATTTTGGTTTGCCTTTATTCTTAAACCCACCTAGTTCTACAAGTTGTAGTTATCAGTGATATGTTTCAAGATATCAAAGACTCTAAGGGTCGTGCGGACTTATGCTTAAGGAAATAAGATAAGCCGAAGTAAAATGAAGATAATATTAGAAGATCTCTTGAAGATAAACATCAAAGGAGATTTCAAAATTATCCAAAGAAGAAGAGAGCAATCACAAACTCGTATCTATCACACCAATGAAGAAGGACGATCAAATCCTATAAGAAGGCGTGCTCGGCATCAAGAGTATTAACGAGACTAGAATCAGTTCTGAGAAATTCGAATAATTCTTGTTAGTCTTGTTTTTACTAAGTTTTATCTAGCTAAGCTATAAACTCCACAGCTAATAGATTAGTCAGTGTTAGGACTGCGTTCCTTACTCATTTGAGTTTGTAAGATCATTAGATTTATATTTAGTGATTATTTGACCGTAAGGCTTTGAAGGTTATATTCATATAACCCGCTCAAAATTCATTCAATGTGTTTTGTAAGATCATTAGATTTATATTTAGTGATTATTTGGCCATAAGGCTTTGCATGTTATATTCATATAACCTGCTCAAAATTCATTCAATGTGTTTGTTATTCCGCTGCAAAATTACTCTACAACAAGTGTTGGGATAACACCGAATACAATCGGTGTTGGCACAGCACTCAGTGTCAACACAACGTGTGAATCAAAAAGGGTACCAATCTCGATCCATACATTTCCATCATCCTTGTGTGAAACAGCATTCACATCTCTTTGTTTCTGTATTGGTTTGTTGTTGCTCTAGCTTTGAATGTAGATGATGATCTCTCCAATAGACACTATTTAAGGTAATGTCTGCTAGAGTTTCTTTTGCTGCTTCGTCTGTGTGTGTCATGAAACATCTCTCAGCTATTGATTTCAACATGTTCATGTGGTTGTAATCTAACCCAGCATAGAATGATGCAAGTAGCCTGGCTAAGGTTTCTCCATGATCTGGACATCTTTTGATAAATAGATTAAATCTTGCTCATGCATCATGTACTTGTTTGCCTGGCCCTTGTGAAAACTCATAATCTCTCTATGCCATGGCACAGCTAGAATTAGTGGATAATTATGCCATCTGTTTCGACGTACTAATACTTAATGGATCAAGCTCCATATACCAATGATTAGCTACTTCGACTAGCGTTAGATGAAATGTTTTTAGCTTCGGGAAATTCTCTACATGATATGTCGATATATAAAACTTGCACACCTTGTCATAATTCATCAAATGGTAAATGGCTTCCTCATTCTTTTTTCCTCCAAATTTGTAAATTGTTACAGAAGACTATGCCTCCCAGAATTTGTGCGATAAACTCTTATGTTGACTCATGCACACAGTGCTCAAATCTTTTGTACATTGATATTGTTGTTCTTCGTGGTAAAAATGATCTCCACAACATTTTTTAGAACCACCTACACATCTCATGAATATAAATTTAACACTTGGTAAAAAAATCTGCAAAACAATCAAAAATATATATGCATCTAATTGCCTAGTCCCCGACAACTGCGCCAAAGACTTGATGCGTATTAAATATGTGTTCTTATTTTTCTCTCAGTACACACTATATCGCAAGTACACGAGCTCAAGTAATATAATATGGAAAGTAAAGTTTACTGCCCTAGTATCGAATCCCATGAGGACTATGATTAGATTGCACACCTAATTGTTTCACTAATTTCATTACTAATTTGTCACGATTAAAATATTTTTTTTATTAAACTAATTGCTTATTCAATTGAATTGACTAATCTAACTACCATAAACTACTTCTAACTACTTGACTGAGTTCCAGTGATTTGATTGGATTAGAGTTATAAATAATAATAAAATAACTTAGAGGTTCGGGTTCATTGGACATCCACTATGGTCTTACGAATGCGTTGACTTCCTTAATTGATGGTTAGGTTCATGGCTTCTTTTGATGCTACAAGTGGACATGGTCCAACTTATCCTTTCCACACATTCACGGGTTCACTTAACCTACATAACATTTTTATGTGGCTACGCTAGTTACCTCCCGTAACTTCTTATCATTATTATGTTGATCAGACATAATAAAGCATTGGACACAAGATAAATAAATAAACAAAAATTGAACAATAAATTGAAATCAAATCATAAGTCGTCACATAGTTTGAAATCCAATCACTTCCTAATTCTAAGCATAAAATACTAGCCACTCATTGTTTCAATGAACAGACTCCACATCATAAATAACAAACTAAATAAATAGGTAGTGGAGAAAAATATCATGTTGAGTGATTCTCTAGGATAATTGTGTATTCCTATCGATCTTGTTCTACTCCACCCGGTAAGATGACTCTTACTCTTTTGTTGAACGGTGATTTTTTATTCTCTTGTTGATTCTTCTCGGTCTCTGATGCATAGTGTAATTCGAAGGGTTTATCTGTTAGTATATTGTAGTGTAAAGGGTGTGTTCGATGGTGTTCCCAGCTGATGCACGTTTTACTCCTTTTATAGTTTATTTTTAGCCCATGTGTCATGCGCTATCTGCCGCATTGCACACCCATCGCGCGCCTCTGGTGCAATCAAAATTGCATCGCGCCTCACATCGCTCCTATTTTTGTCTTCATTATGCGATGCTCTTCTAGTTCCACTGATTGCTCTCTCCACTCTCGGGATTTATTCATCATAGCACCTAGATCGCACCCCATTCTACATTTCATATCCTGCTTGTGTTGTGCCACTTTGGTAGTGCTTCCCTTGTTATCCTGTTTCTCCAAATTCTCCAAAACCGTGTAATTTCACCTTAAATTTCAATATTTTGACTCAATTGACTCAATCTTCATACCAAATCGTTCCATATTCCCGATGACATGTGTCATATCTTATGCAGGATCCTCCGCCATCTTTTTTTTGACGATCATGTCATCCACGTAGACCTTCATGGTGCCTTCAATGACTCCTTCGAATATGACATTGACTAGCCTTTGGTATGTGGCCCTGGCGTTCATGAGCCTGAATGGCATGACTAGGTAGCAGAATGTTCTGATGTCTGTGATAAAGCTATTTTCCCCCTAATCCTCAATAGCCATGAGGATCTCATTGTAACTATGATCTCCATCTACAGTAAAGAGCAAAGCACACCTGGTGGTGGAGTCAACGATTTGGTCATTGTTGGGAGTGGATAGCAGTCCTTGGAGTAGGCTTCATTGAGATCGTTGAAATCCACGCACATGTGTCATCTTCTCCCAATTTTCGGGATGAGGATGAGGTTCGCCAACCATTTCGGATATCAAACCTCTCTAATTTGCTTGAGGTCAAGAAGCTGTTGCACCTCGGATTGTATTATCGTGTTCCTTTTGGGGCCCATGGTCCATTTCTTCTGGTGTACGACCTTGGCGGTTGGATAGACGTTCAGCTTGCTGACACACTTCTTCACTTATCCTTCTAGGAGGGCTACCCTCTCATGCAAAAATATGTTGGAACTGTCTTAGAGTGATGGTGATGGATTTCTCCACATTTTCCTTGATGTTGGTTCCTACTCTTATGACCGTCACCTTTCACGAGTTCTATCATTTTTATTTCTTTCCCAGGTTGGACACTTGCCTCCTTGATCCATGGTATCTTGGTCGTGAGTTATGGAAATCCTTCTTTAGGTTCGACGGGCAAAGAGTTCATGCAACATTCCCATTCTTGGGCTTGGTTGCCTTTGACTTTCCCTATTCCAGAGGCTATCGAGAACTTCACTTTTAGATACAACATGAAGGAAGTGGCTTCAAAGGCTTGGAGCGATGGTCGGTCTCAAATAGAGTTGTAATTTCTAGATGGGGCATTAACTACCAAAAAATTAATAGCCTCGGTGTGCCTCATGGCACCACCTTCCCAGGACTAGGGTAGCGTGATAGTTCCAAGTGTTTGGCAATATTCTTTGGGGAATTCTATAAGTGGGACTTCCAACGGCTCCATCTGTTCTTCCGTCAATCCGAAGGCAAGATAGGCAGGAAAGAAGAGGGCATCTACCAAAACCCATGTATCCACCAAGATTCTTCTCATTTATATGCCCAGTACAGTGGGTTGGATTACCAAAGGATCTTTGTGGTGGCAGACGATGCCTTGCAAGTCTGTCGGTGAGAAGGTGATCATAGGTGAAGCATGTGTTTGTGCAGTGTACACTTTTGGCATGTGGTGTACCTTACGAGACTATTTGACGTACTTTCTTTTGTGCTCAGTGGAGTAGATGGACATGACACCTCCCTCAATCATATTTATGGTTCTTCCGGTAGCCGTATTATCACGATAGTACAGGGGGCAGATGGCGGCCTTGCTTTGTGTCGGTACTCAGGAGGAGTGCGATACTCGTCTTCAAATGTTTGTGAGTAGGGTCTTTTTCCTGCATTTCGTTCTTCCTTCTCTTGACATCTTTTCTCTGAATATCGCTCGACATAGCTCGGCCTATTATCGAGTATTACGTACTTCTCCAAGAATCCCAAACTTCAGAGTCGTATGGTCTCGTTCTTGAGATGGATGCACTCGTTGGTGATATGTCTATAGGTTCAGTGATAGACACAGTACTTCCCTGAGTTTCTATTCTTGTTAGACTCCTTGGAGGGTCGGGACCATCGGAGCTCTCTTCCTCCCTCCATGATGTTTTTTACTTCACTCGGGTTTACCCTCATCGGGGGTAGTGGCGTTCGCTCGAGATATATTTTCAATTTCTCTTCCTTCCTGCCCTAAATCTTACCGTTCAGGATTTCCTCCCCTTCGTGGGGCATCTTTCATGGTGTCGGAGTACTGGCATCTCGGGCTGGCTCCGCGACGAGAAGTATGAGATCCACAGGTTTCACCGTAGCTGGAACTTTTGGATCTTATATCTTGAGATGATGGGGTAGGGTCCGCCGAAGCTTCAATGTATTCCTCTTTTCTAACTCTTTTGCCTCGACTGTGGGCGGTGTTCACCAGATTTTTGTACGCCACCCTTGGGATGTAGACGTATTCCACTCTTGGTTCCTCCTCCTGAGCTGAGGGAATGTTGGGATGATCGGAACGAGTTCGTGGGTTTTCAAGGACCTCGGGGTAGGAACTTGATTTTTCATTTGCAAGGAAAAACTTTGACAGTAACTCTCCTCTCTTCTATTTTAATCTCTCAATCCATTTCAGGGATTATGTTGCATTTCCAAAACTGGCGCCATTTGATAATGCAATATCATCCAACACGCCGATAAAGGAAATTTTGGGATAAAGACCAAGATTATATTTTTTAAAGCACTGATCCCAAGCCTAGAGAGGGAGGAGTATTTTATTATTATAAAGAGAGGGCTACAAATGGGTAAGTATAATTGGGGAGGGAGATCTTGCTAAAAGCTAAAAGCCAAAGATAAAGTACAAAGAGGTGTTGAAAGCTTAGTGCTAAGTTTTTGGTGAAATTTGTTGTTGTGGGAGTGGTAACAAGTCCCCTATTTATAAGACTTCCTGGAGGGCGGGTTGATGGCCAATCACAATCGATTGTCTATTGTGAGTTATTGCCTGGGTCGGACTAGCCAATAGGGGAAAATTCCCTATGTTCCAATGGGGATCTTTTGACAAAGATGACCTATAACAGGATTTCTTTTGCACCAATAGGGATCGTTGGTTGGGAAAGCCAATTGGGGGTGACTCTTCTGGTCCAACAAGTGCCTTCTGAGCTCTGGACCAATGGGGGTATTTTTTTTTGGTCCAATAATTCATTTTCTGCGGGGGTGGCCAATCGGATTTAGCATCCTCCTTACTTATTGCTGGTAGTTGGGATGTGGTTCCTTCTAAGTTGATACACGGGGTGTCCCTCTCGTAGCCTCTCATAGTTCCCTCGTTAACTTAACATTTATTCCCTTCTCATTCCTATTAAGAGCCAAGAGAACATATCAGCATTAGTGTTAGTGACATATTTCTGTAAGTGTTAACATGATGATTGTTTAGGTTGGACGCCCTCAGAAGTTTATCCGAGGGGATCACTCCCAGAGAGTTTTTGTACAAGATCATTTGGAGTGTGCTCGGGCAGAGCTCGTAGGGTGCCTACTTAGAGAGACTCATGTGAGTCTTGGCTAAAGTCGTTTGGGTAGAACTCATAAGATAAATGGTTCCTGAAATAGCACCCGGGAAGAGGCGTGGGTATGGGCGTGACCTTAGCGGTCGTGACCCTACCTGTGCGAGTATGACGCAAAAGGGAGGTAGATCTCTAGATAGTGAGTCTCTGCGGTTTACTCAGATATATCCCCCGAGGGAGGAGGAGTAATTGAGTGTTAACGAGAGAGAGGACCTTTGGAAGTTGCGACCAGACGCCTTCTGGTTGGCGTGGTCAGCGGGTGTGTTTTGAGAGTTTAATCTTTGTCCCTGGGATGCCTCACGTTATTGCTCAAATTCACTCTTGTGTGAGAATTTAGTTATATTTTAGGATATGCATCATTAGATAGGCTTTGGACATATCTATTAATCAGCATATTGAATTCTCCAACAACTCATATCAACTATTCTCATCAAGTTTTATCAATCATTCTTGTCCTTAAGGACACTATCTAAAATGGGGGAATTATCCTGAACTAGACCCCTAATGTGGTTTCTTTCCAATTTTGGTCCCATAGTGATTTACATTTTTGCAAATTCAGTCTCATAATGTTGAAAATGTCCGATTTTGGTCCTCTATAACTAGAAATGCGCGAATTTGTCCAAAATTTGTCACGTACCTTGCACGCGACCAATTGTAGTACGTTATTTTTGAATTTCGAACGTGTGTTAAAAGCATTTTGTAGAAATAATATTTTCAATCTCAGACTACATGACACAAGTGCAGCACGTCTACACGTGCTGATTTCTAAAATAACTTACTATAATTGGTCACGTGTCAATTCTGGTCAAATTTGCATGTTTCCTAGGATTAAAATCGGACGTTTTTACCATTATGGAACTAAAAATCAAAGAAAAATCAATTAGGGACCAAAAGTGAAATGTACATTGGAGGACTAGTTCAAAAACTTTTCACTAAAATGGTGGTATTTATATGTAAAGCAAATTTGAAGGACAAAATACCGTTTTTTTTTAATAGACTTCCTTCTCCTGAAAATGGATGGCTTGTTACGCATAGTTTGGATTCTCAACAGTGAATGATTGTGCAAGAAGTAGTCAACATTATGAAGTCGGTGCCAAATTTTAGAATTTGTTTTTCCATTCAATGCTAGAAATGTGTACCCTTGTACTTCACTTTTCTTTGCTTAATAAAAAATAAAGAAAAGAAAGAAAAGCGTCGAAATTTCATAGTTTAAATGATTTGTTTATATTTCTACCCTACAAAACTTATTTTTGGCCTATTAACCCTTCCACTACAAATTGGGAGCTGATATATCCAAAGCAAAATCCCTAATTCCAGAGCAAAATTTGTGTTGTTTACTATTTTACCCTTCCTAATTTTACAAACTAATTTATCTTCCTTTTTTAGTCCTTGAATATCTCCTACTCCAAAATCAGAAATATCTTGTAATTAGTATTGATTGATATTTCCTTTCTTAATTAAACGTGAACATAGAAACAGAATTAATGAACTATTCTAAATTCTGAGATTTATTCTTGTAAACGTAATGTTAACGGTTCTTTCCGATCCATAGAATTCAACAGACTTCATAGCAAGCTTTTCCGGCAAATTCCGATAAAAAAAGTTGCTGCAAAAATATGTGAGTTTCTAAATCTTAATATTTGTGTTATTTAATTTGTGTGCGTAAATTTGTACAAGTCTGTTTGATTATTTAATTTTTAGACTAAATGCAAACTTGTATATGAATGTTCACTTTCAGTCTTTCACAAGTATGCATGCATGTAGATGAGGGAAGTTAATACGGTTTCTTGAAGTGGCCTATGCATTTAATCCGTACTAGACAACAAAAAAATATGCTTTGAGAAAAATCATTTTTTATCCGACTTTGAAGCTGAATAATTTCTCATTGATTCTTTTTGTAATAGTAATATAACATACCACTTAACCCAGTTATTCAGTTCAACAGAAAAAAATAGTTATTCACATGAACTGGTTGTGAAATAAAATGCATGTTAATTGGAATTACAAATTACTATTTTACTTACGAACTGTAATATGCTTTTAGTAGAAGAACTCAAGTTCCTATAATAAATAAATTACTTACACTAGTGCGATGTTTGTATGTTTTATACAGATAATAATGGATGTTCAACAAGCTGGAGAAAGCTCATTTGCTAATGGCAATCAGAGTACTTCAAATGTGTTAGATGACAACTTTTTTGCACAAGATAACAAATTTGTATCGCGTGATAAACTCCTCAAGGTTGTGAGAGAATTTTATTTCAAGAAAGGGTATGCTTTGTCCATTAAAAATTCATGAAAAGAAAAATATGTGACTATTGGTTGTGACCGTGGAGGCCAGTATCGAGACAAACTAAAGATCCCAATTGAACTAAGACAACGCAAAAGACAAACTCGTTTAGCAAATTGCCCGTTTGAAATTCAAGGAAGACGGGAAGAAGATGGATCTTGGAGAGTTGTAGCAAGAAACAACTCACATAATCATGATGGATCTCTTGACATGTGCGGGCACCCATCAGCTAGAGTTTTATCTAAAGAAGAGACCAGTGATGTTGATAAAATGAGTCTAGCTGGAATAGCACCAAAACAGATATTGTCATCCCTTCGACAAAAGAATCCAGACCTTCGAGCAGTGTCAAGAAACATTTACAATACAAAAGGTAAGATTCTGCGAGAAATTTGGCTGGACGTACCTCTATTCAAGTTTGTATGATGAACTAAGCAAGGGTGGCTTTACATTTGATATCAAACGAGATGATGTTGGTCGTGTGACGCATTTATTTTTCGTGCATCCCACTTCAGTAAAATTGACTAGGAGCTATTCGAATGTGTTCACGATGGATTGTACTTACAAAACTAATAGATATCACATGCCTCTGCTAGAGATTATTGGTGTTACAAGCTTCAATACCTCATTTTTTTAAGTTTTGCCTTCTTGAAAAATGAGGGACACGAAGACTACATTTGGGCATTGAACGCATTCAATAAGGTTCTTGGTTCTACTTGTCAACCTGCGGTGATTGTGACTGACAGAGAATTAGCACTGATGAAAGCTATTAAAGTAGTTTTCCCAAAAGCAACAAACCTTTTATGTGTGTGGCATATTCAGAAAAATATAGTTAGCCATTGCAAATCTGACTTTGAGAAGCAAGCCGACTTTGATAGATTTTTATCTATGTGGAATGAGGTTGTATATTCTTCGACAGATGAATCGTTCGAAAGAGCTTGGGAAGAGCTTGAAATAGCATATCCGCATAAAAATGATATTTTGAGTTATATACGAAAGACATGGCTGCCTTACAAAGAGCAATTTGTTAGTGCGTGGACAGAAAAGTATCCTCATTTAGGAAATCGAGCTTCATCAAGAGCTGAAGGGGTGCAGTCAAAGCTTAAAAAATATTTGTTTAAAGATAAAATGACTCTTCTTATTGAGAATGATCGCCAAGAGATTAAAACAAAGTTATTAAGTGAAAGACTTACCGTTCCTTTGAACTGTAACATTCCTTTCTTCAAAGAAGTTGTGATGCGTGTTTCATCATTCTCCTTGCAGAAATTACATGAGCAGTTTGAAAAACTTGTGAAGTGCAAAATGACAAATACATGCACTGGTCAATTTGTTGCTACAATGGGTCTTCCTTGTGCTCATATGATGGTTTATTGGAAAGACACAACATTACCTCTTGGAGCTATACATTATCAATGGCGAATCGACACTAGATCTTCTCTATTTGTTGATGATGAGGTTACTCAAGAAGAAGGAGAAGATGAAATTGTTGGCCTAGTTTTAGAGTTGCAGAGTAAATATACTCAGTTACCTTTGACTGAGAGAGAAGATACTCGTGAAAAGCTATCACAACTTGTAGGTTGCTCGACACCTTTATTGTTTGAACCCAATATTTAAGTAAGCAAAGGACGGCCAAGTGGTTCAAAGCAAAGAAAAATAAGCTCCACCAGACGTGATCCTTCGAGATTTGAAATTGTGGAAGCTTCGAGAAAGTGTAGCATTTGCAGAGACGCTAAACATAATAGTCGTACATGTCCAATGAAAAATAAAAGCAATTGTGTAGCTGAAGGTAGAGGTATGGATGATGGTGGAAATATATCTATCGATTTGAATATGACACCTACTGGAAGCAACAACTCATTTGCCTGGGACATGGAATTTGAAGTTAGTTTTTCTATATTTATTTGCATATAAACTGCTTATGCCTTTTATGTCACTTACTCATACAGAAGGAGTGCACTGCTGATATTATGATCTCTCATTTATTTTGCAGGACTTCCAGTAATTTATAATGTGTATGATGGTATGTACTTCAAATTAAAGCAAAATATCATTATTATAGTACGATACTATTTATTTTAATCAATTCCATCTCACATATTTCATTTTGTTTGCAGGAAGTTTTTACTGGATTTCTCATGTGCATGTGGAAGGACATATGAAGTTCTTTTACAATTTATGTCATCTTTAATTTATTTAGACATTTTTTATCAAAGAGATATGAAGTTTTATCTTTTTTACAATTTATTATCATTTTTAATTTATCAGACATTTCTTATCAAGTTTTATAATATTGATGAATATTGTAGACATTTACTATCAAGGTTTTTTTGTTATTTGAATGGTTTTGGGCTACTTACTTTTTTATTTTGGTTTGGGACTAATGAAGTTCATACGAGTGACATAATAATGCATCTGGTGTTATTTTTGGTTTCTTTTCTTCAATATGTCCACATGTTGATCTAAAGAAATCATCAGTTTAATGTTCTGAATGGTCTTGTTGTGATTCATTAATTGTTCTTTTGTTTTAGTAGTTGTTTTTAAGTTGCTTTATGAACGAATAATAGCTCTTTGCTTAAACTAAATCTAAACTCACCTATGAACATGCAATACGTTAACAGAACTGTAAAACATATGTAATCGTTGAGCGAAAAAATAGAAGAATTATGTACTGATCAGATTTACATTGTTTGCACATATCATAAATTATGGCTTTAGAGGTGAGATTGTTATGATTCTTACAGATCCTCAACAGAGAAAAGAAAAGGTAGCATTCGGTCTTTGAATTAAATAGGAAATAATATCTTTTTCTGAATCTCTGGATATTCCGTAATTACTGATATGGATTAAGAGGAAAGAGAAAGATTGATAATTAATGTAGAAGGGTATGTTAGAGAACAACTTATTTTTGCTCTAAACTTAGGGATTTTGCTCTGTCTATATCATTTGTCTTACAAATTTACAATTATCTCTATAGTTGCGATTGATGTTACATCTTTTGACATTATAACTAGCTAATGATGCACGCAATACATGTGTATACTTGCATCTAGGGGTGCGAAAATTGGTGGCGAGTGGCGGGTACCCGCCCGATCCTGTCACTACCCGTGACTCACAGGTTAACCCGTCACGCATCCTCACTGTGGCGAACGGGTACCCGTCACCGTTCCATCTAGTGCCAGGAAGGGATTGGTTCAATTTTTGGTACCCGCGAGTACCCACTAGAAAATTGAAATAACAAAAGTGAAGTACTGACTTCAGCAATGTAAGTTCAAAAAAAAATTCTCTTTTATATTCTAAGGAATATGAATGTGTGACTTTCAGCAGTGTAAGTTTTAAAAAGAAAAACTTTGTTTTTCATATGATAAGGGAGAAAACGGGAGGAGCATATGTAAGATTTAAATAAATAAATAAAAACTTTTTTTAAAAATTCTAAGGCATGTGCGCCTTTCAACTATGTAAGTTTTGAAGAAAAAAAAACACTTTATTCTCACAAAACGGGTAAGGAGCAGGTTCAGTGAGTGGTTACTCTCTTTCAAAACAAAATCCTTTCTTTCTTAATCACCCTCTCTCTTAATCGACCAACCGTCAACCACTGCCTCCGGCAATCGTTTGCCGCCAGTCATCGTCGTCACATTTGTTTTATTGCTTTTGTTCATTGCGAATTGCTGTTTTTTTATGCATAGGTTGATTTTTGGTTTGAAATTAATGATATTGTTGTTATTAATGTTATAATATGTTGATTGAATGTTATTGATGTTAAAACATGACTAGAATCGAAGCATAGAAGCAATTTTTTTTGAAAAAAGACAATTTTTTTGGTAGCCGGTACCACAGCGCGGGTACCCGTACCCGCCGACGTACCCTGAGACGTGAGGGTGGGTATCCTCCAAATATCCGGCGGGGCGGGTAACTTTTTTCGCTACTCTTCGCCGCTGGTACCCTTACTCGCGAGTAGTGGCCTCACACACCCCTACTTGCATCTTGTATAGTGCAAACAGTATTACTTTTTTCGGTAGTAAAGAAGATCAAAACAGTTACATGTCCTTAGACAGTATCGCTAGCTAAAAAACTAGTAATAAACGAGGGCGGGTCATCCCACAAAATGTCCGCTCCCTGCGCCGTGGTTACATGTCGTGTGAGTTCATCTGCTACTTTATTCGCGCTCCTCGGAATCCACGAGAATTTGTACCTCCATGGCTTGTGAAGCAACGCCAAGCAATCTTGGACAAGCCGCGTATTTTCCCCAATCGCCTCAACCTCTCCTTGAACTAATTAGTATTACTTGCTTATACTCAACTTCGATATATTATATCCACAACAAATATTGATAAATAATATTGTAATTTAGAGTTAGACACGTTTCACGTTTTAAATAAATCATTATATATTTAAACCACTTTTATAGATTTTATTATTATATATATGCATGACAACATTTATTGTATAATGTACATATTTTTATTTTTTTTGTAATGTAGTTATGAAGAGGTAAATAAAATTATACGCTTAAATTTTATTATTAAAAGCTATAGTTCTTTGTATGGCAAAGAATGTGTAGACTTTTGCGTTTTAAGAATACATGTATTCAATGGACTTAATTTATCGATATTTTGGTAGAAATCACATGAGTGCGATATAACTAAAAGTGAATTAGATGTAAATTTGAAAAGTTAGTATCTAACCTAGTTAAAAGGTTAAATTTGAAAATCAACTATCTAATATTGTTTAGTTTAAATTATAAGGTTAAAGTTGATGATTATTAATATTGCTAACTGTATATAACATTATATTTGACAATTTCCCTTTTTTTTCTTTCTTTGTCATAGCATTTTTTTAACTGTGTCACCATGCATCCATATTTTTTAACATGTCACCATACACTTTTCTTCATAAATCAACGAAAGGCTTTTTTAGATTTTCTTTTTCTCCAAGAACGTCACATAAGTTCACAAAACTAATTATAAGTTTGTAACTCATATAGTCAACAGCTCTTGACATACACGAAAACCAATTTTCAGTAAAAATAATTGCTGAAACACAATTGTCTTTCCATAAAACACACAAATATCTACAACCTACTTATACAAAATTATTAATGAGATAATTCGATACTATGAAAATTAAATATGCTTTAATTATGTAGAAAAAACTTATAAGTCAAAATATTCATAGGCTCAATATATTCATTGCCATTACGATGATTATTTTGTCAAAATACAATTAATAATATCAGATTTTGTAAGTTCTAAAATCAGAGTTTGGTAAATTTCTTAAATAAAAGTGTGAAGGTCATGGTATATGTTAATAATATTTAAAAGAAATATTATAGTTTAGAAATTTTAAAACAACTTTTAATTCTAAAAGCACATCACCTCCAATTTGTAGAATTTGTGTTTTTTTGACTTTTTTCAGAGAAACATAAGAAAAAACATTGCTTGCAAACACTATATAAATGTTTTTCAATAGACAAAAGTCCACAAACAACTTATAAAAACATTTGCAAACACTCCTCAAGTAAACGTTCGTCATCACTCAATTTCAACTCCAAAACGACCAAAATCAAATAGTACACAGGAGAAATAACAGAAGTCTTCCAATGTCATGTCCCAACTTATACTCCAGAAGTTAAATGATAAAGACTATCTCAACTATGAACTATGCTGATAATACATGCAAATAATATGTGCAATAACCAAAAACTCCTGCGCATCCCTGTCACAGGTATCCTATTTTTTTTCGAGGATAACCCTACACAAGAAATATTCAAAACGTTTCCAAGGAAACCCCAATCACCAACATACCTACAAATTTTAATGTTTTGGACAAAGATCATCTCCCATGTTGTGTTTGCTGGCTATGCAAACAACAGTTATCAGCCAAACTTGATGAGGCACATGTCAAGATGGCACAACCAGCTCCTCTGTCCCATAAATACGCTGAAGCTCACGCGTTGCAGCTTGAAATGATGCTAGGAGGAAAATTTCCAAAAATATTAAACTAATAAATAAATAGGTTTTGCTCAAGGAAGAATGAAATAGATAATGAATTCCTACTGATCACTGTTGATGTGGACATATAAAAACGACAATGGTGTCCCACTCTAAGATTAAAAAAGAGGCCTTACCTTTCCAAGCATGAAAATTTTTCTCATTAGCAGGAGATCCTGTTGCATTTGGTATCACTTCAAAGAGCATGTCTTGAGGTGTATTCTTCAGTTCTTGCACCACTGCATATATGGTCTTTCCATTCTCAAA
Organism: Linaria vulgaris; assembly: GCA_948329865.1. Lineage (NCBI taxonomy): Eukaryota > Viridiplantae > Streptophyta > Magnoliopsida > Lamiales > Plantaginaceae > Linaria > Linaria vulgaris. The sequence goes on along the minus strand of OX415249.1, from coordinate 50,472,671 downwards.
GTAAATATGGTTATTTGGGTGCTTAGTCTTGCAACCAGCATGGCGCTCAAACTCATAAGCATTAACAGCCTGCATTACATAAGTTGGGAAAATAGTATTGGTGTAAAAGATTATTCTGCCTTGCCTTCAACATTGAAATTGAAGTACCAAAGGTGAACAGGATGATTACCTTCGAAAGCTTGCATTCTGGGCAGCCACACAAATAAGCAGTCCCTTTAACCACGCCTCGAAGATTCTTCTGCATTAGCAAGTTTTTAGGGCGGTGAGCATACAAGACCTTTGAACACAAACAAAAACAAGGTTTTACTTTGAATTTACCTCTCTTGACCAGGACACATACTTCACAGGAACCCCATCAAATATGCCAGTCGACAACAAGCTCTTAACATTTGAAGGGAAGTTATTAGATGACACTTTTTTAGTTTTGTGCTCCTTGTTCTTAATCACACCATCTTTTCTTAACGTGGCTGCTGGGAGAACATTAGCATTAATCTGTGCAACAACATCATTCAGTCTCAAGGGCCCTGAAGATTGAGCAGAGGACTGATTTAGCGAGAAACCGTAACTGCTTATGAGCCGGCCAGAGGGATCTTGTTCCGCAGGATTATCTTGAAGGCCACCAAAAGATATAGTAGTTTGTCCACCACTCCTATTATTCTGACCCATGCATAGGATAGCCGAACTTTCACCATTGTAGACAGATCTTACTGGTACACCAGTAGCATCCTGTTGATTACGAATCAAACTCATTGAAGCAACATCCATGTCTCCCTTACTGTAAGTAGAACCTGCAGACATGTTTATCCCATTGTAAAAAGGGTCCACCAACAACAAATTTTCGTGGCCCTTGCTGTAAGTCGGACAAATTGTCATAGGATTGCCATTTACTTTTTCATACTTCTCTCCTGTTGTAATAATATTGCAAGCTCCTCCGTTCGACTGACTAATTGACACAACATTGTTGCCTATTCTGTCATAATACTCATTCGTAAGAATCATATTGTTCTCTCCTTTGCTTGAGGCTTGTCCAACCGAAACATAACTTTTATCGATCTTACTGAATAGACCATTTACATCAGCAGTACCATCATAAGTAGGTCCAGGAAACATGTTATGAGTGGTCCCCAGAAATTGGGTGCTCATTACTACATTATTTTCTGCAGGAAAGGAGTTCCCCATAAATTCAGGATAGCAGTTCTCTGTTGTCCTGACTTCATTCACTTTTACTTTTCGAAGTCCAGCGTTCATATATAAAGGATCTTTTACTGGTTGAGACATGGATAAACAAATGGAAGCATCATTTCCGTATCGATCCTCACGACCTTCCGTTATCATACCTATGTCAGTAGAAATAATGGAGGGATCATTCTTGTCAGATATATTAAGACTCTGAACAGGCCCGGGGCTAAAGAGCCTATCGCACATCTGCCCTCTTGATTGAGAATTTGAGCCGCCACACCATAAAGAATTTTTCGGAATTGGAGCTTCAGAAATCGCTTTGTCAGACTCGACTGCTTGCTTTTTGTTGAGAAATAGCTCTTGCTCTGATGTATCCACAATCCACTGATGAGCACGCTTTTGCTCAATTCCAGTTGAAGTACCATGAGCCATATCCACACAAGAGAGAGAACCAGAGCCTTCTGGCCATATATAATTGTTCTGAAAAGCCAGCCACCATAATATAGCATTACAAGACTAGCAAAACAAATAACAAGATTACCCAACAAGGTTTTAATTCAGTGTTGTATGATCCAGGAAATGGAGGTGGATATAGAAACACAAATAAAAACAAATGACTGTAAAAAGAGGGTTAAAAGGCTAATAATACTATATGACTGCAAATTCCACTAGATCTTTCTCATTAGTTAATGCGTTTAAAAGTGAAAAAAACAAAAAACCAGCATGGATTTTGGTAATGAACTAAATCTCATCAAACGTATGCTGAAGCATCTTTTAAATGCGAATGAAATGTATAATCACAAGATGAACATGATGAGGTAATTGCAGTAGCAGGGTTGAACAACGCTGATGAAGAAGATTAAGATAATGACTCAATGATGCCTCCATTTCAGACAGATAATTCTTAGGTAGAATAAAAATTAAAAATTGTGAGAAAGACATCTCTCTGAATTTGATTAGTTGATGACTGGAGCACCGCTATTTAGTGCGAAAATTCACGTATCATTCCAAATACACACTACTGAAACATAATGTTTTAACTGAAGCAAAATACTTCTGGTTTCAATGTCCTATTAGGTTGATTAGGTAAAGATAGGTGCATTCACAATAGGCTTTAGGGCAGCATATATTTTTCCAGCCAGGAATTTAAGATATGAAACACCCTGTTTACACATTAGTCACAAAAATTCAATCACAAACAATACCCAGCCTTTGTTCACTCCTCGAAAAATCCTGATATATTAATATCTACAGGAAAGTATTTGAGCATACGTAAGACATGGATCGCCAACTTAGGAAAATAAACGATCTGGATCCAGAATTACTGATATCCATATCATATCATGTCCAAGCGCACGTGTCATGGGGCATTGCAATTCGAAGTTTAACGAGAAACAACGTGCGAACAAGTAACCATAGAAGGCAAGAATCACATGCATCTTAACCATTAATAATGTTTTCCTACTATTGAGATACCTCAGTTATGAACTTACCCAAAAATGTAAGTAGTAACTTGAAGCCATGATTATCATTCAGATTATATAAGTTCAATAATTGGAGTTTTGGGGGTTTTTTCTAATTAAACCACAATAATGAAATTTCCATTTCACACATGAACAACAACCTAACAAAGTTGGTATGAAAGTCAAATCCAGACATTATTTGATTCAACTAGAAAAGGGAAAATCAAAAAACAAACATACCATGAAGCCAAAAAAGAGAAGCGGATCGTCAAGTGTTTGGTTACTCTGATTGGTAATACTCAATGGCAATAATATCAACAGTCTTTTTTCTACTTATGAGCCCTAAATTCATCTGACAGTTAAAAAAAAAAAAAAAAAAATCCCTAAAATCGCATTTGTGATGAGCCAATACTAGAATGAATACATGTTTTAATTAGCCTTGAATTGAATCACTGTATGACGGCCATTCCTCACGTTTTTTTAGGCAAAGGCGTAAACCCTCAATAATATCTCTCCTCCCATGGATGCTCATACTTTAAGGTGAAAACTATGTAAAAACTTTTCATTAGTTAATTAATTGGGTAAGATTTTATAATGAAGGAGCCATTATTTATTTTCTTAAACTAATCATTGTAAATTTGAAAGATATACTAGAACTTTAATAAAAGTAAAGTTTAAACAAAAGTTTTAGTTGTCATGGAAGACAATGCTCTCAAGGGTTTGAAAACAATTTCAAAATTGGAAAAAATGCAAATACCAAACTAAACTTTGGTTTGGCCTATGTTACACGGATAGAGATACTGCGGTATGGGTACAGTGCGGATACGGTGATACGGCATTTTTTAAAAATAGACGGTATCGATACGGCATAAATACATCTATATATAATAAATTATAAATATTTATTATATGTATTTTATTTTTTTAACAAACAATGAAATTTAAACTTAAACAAGAAAAATTAAAAATATACACAGAAAAAAAGTTAACATTAAAACAAATCATGCATCAAGACTAGAAGGAAACATACAAACGTGAATTATGACTAACAAGTTAAACAACAAGTTAACAAGCTTGTAATATTACAAAATCAAGATGTTAGATATTCGATCAATGACTATATAAAGTCATATTAACAAAAAAAAAAGTGAATTAATGATGATGTTTACAAGTAACACACTTTCAAAATTATACTGAACATCACAAATTCACAATCAACATTGTTTCTTCTGTCTTCGTAGACTTCTTCAGCAAACAAAATAGATTCAAGTTTCGATACGCCTAAAAAACGTATCGGATATGTATCAAGAGTTTTTTTATTTTTCGAAATTAATGGATACGCCACGTGGCGTATCGGGGACGTTAGTACTGGTATCGGTATCTAAATCGGTATTGGTATGTATCGGGTACTCCATATCCGTCTTAGTATTGGTATCGGTGCATCACAGACTTTGGCCCTTTTACACTTACCTATCCAATATCCAAAAATCGGCAGTTTAAGATCTCCACTTTTATTTTTTGGCACTTTAGTATACCCACTTTGATTTCAACTAAACTCCGCCTAAAAACGTCACTATGCATCCAAATGACGTCACGTCGACGTAAGACGTGAAGGGTAAAATCGAAGTTCACCTATCGTTTATTAAAATAAAAAAAAATACAAAACCCTCTGGCCCGCCATCTAATGGAGAAGTGAGTGATTGTAGGAGGTGAATGTGATAGTAAATCATGCCTTGTGAGTTCAATGTATTCCCCCTTTTATAGTTTTTAGGCTCAAAATATATTGCCCATAGTTTTTGTTTCGCCCTTCATAAAGATCCCTGACGCGCGGTAGTCGCGCCCAGGTCGCGTGACTTCCCAAATAAGCAAGGCGAGTGGCACAACTTTTTCCATGGGTCGCGCTGCTCTCTATCCTTCTGGACTCTAGTGCGGGTCACGACACCTATTGTCTGAACCACGCGAGTCACGCCTCCTTCTGTCTCAACGCCGTGGGTCACGCAGTAATCTGTGTTGTCGCGCCACTTCCTGATGTATGTCGCGCAGGCTGAGTTGTGGTTTCAGTTCCGTTGCTGGCTTCAAAACAATTGCTCATTTTCCTTTTGTGATACTCCATGCTCATGTTTCTTCAATTATGTCTCATTTTTCTCCGACTCGACTCCTTCAAAATGACAAAACAAGACAAAAACCAATAAAAATATTACAAGGAAGTGTCAAAAGTATAAGAAATCAGGTACTCATATCACTCTAAATAAATGCTCATCAGCCTACTTCCGTACATTTCCTCCCTTGTTTATTATATTGTTTCTCCTTATTTTTTTCCTCGGTATTGAGTACGCCTCTTGTCTTTTTGTGTATTTTGTTTGCTAGGGAGTAGATGCGAATTTGTGCTTCTTCCAAGGAAGAGTTTTATGAACTTTCGCCCTCGACCAAGTGTTTAAGTTTTGATTCTCTGTCTTTCGTGGCTCATGCCGATGGCCTCATGAATTCCCTCTCGGCATGAAGAAAAAGAGGGTAGAGGAGAAGATGCCACGCTTCAATTTTCTAAAGACGTTGTTCGAGCAGTGCCTATCCCAAGAAGGCGAGATCACATATCCAAAATTCCAAGGCAGTTGCCCGAGCCGCTACCGTAATTGTTTCTTTTTCCAAAAAGAGGCTTTCATTCTTATTCTCCCAATGGCCCTTCGGGTGAGTGTTTTATGCTCTGCGTTTTTTTCTTATCTATAAATCTTAGTTTCTGATGACTCCCACTTGTAGGTAATAGGCCCCATTCTGAGGTGGTTGCGACTATTAATGCTCTTTTAAGTTTTAGTATTGAGGAAGATGTCCCAATCCCAGCGAGTGGTGGTCATTTTGAGAGGCCTACGAGGGTTTCGGCATCCGAGGCTCATTCCCTTGCTTCGTAGGGGTTAGTGTGTGGGTCCGTCTTCTGGTGTTTTTCCTCCCAGCCACTGGGGGAAGGGGCCATATCCTGGGCTCCATCTCTCAGTATTCCTCCTTCGGTCGGTAGGATGTCGATTACTTTCGTCTACTCGTACCTAACCATCATCGTGACGCCGCAATTAGCTTGGCTGCTAGGTTTTGTTTTTCCTTTCTCCTATTTTCTGGTCATTGGATATTTCTTGTAATTTTATTTCTCGAGTATTTTGCGTGCTTCAGATCCTCGTGGTCTTGGACAACTTAGCATCGAACAATACATAACTCGCAAGGCGTAAGGATTTCTACAATCACCGCTACCAAGCGACCTTTGCCCGATTGAAATAATCTGAAGGACCATAGAGGAGGCCCTAACTCGAATTGGATAGTCGGAGGAGTGTTCTTATGTTCCTGATCCTATGGCCACGGAGGTGATGCAGAAGGAGCTTAATGAGGAACATGTAGTCTTTCATGAGCCTTTGTGCTAAGCTACTAGGGCCTAGAAAGCTTCAAAGCATCATCTACAAGAGGCCTCTCACCTTATTAATGAGGTGGTGGTAGCGCGTCAGGGCGAGGCACAGGACCGTTCGGTTCTGGAACTTCTTCGAGAGGGGGCAGAAGGCTCTGTTGCCCCTCCATTTCGTTGTCATGATTCTCTATAGATTCGACTTGTATGTTAGATTGTGAGGACACACGTGGTGGTACTCTTCTAGCTCTTTTTCCTGCCATACAACTCTTCTCAGAGAACTTAAGGCGTTCCCACATACGACGCTATTTGGTGAGGCAATATCATTCGGGCCAGTGTGGTCGGGATATTCGGGGATATCGTTACTCAATTATTTTTGTTCGGAACACCAATCTCGAATTTGAGGGAACAGAGGCGCAATGATTTTATTAAGGACTTTGAGTGAGTTACAATGGATCGTGTGAAAACACGAGTGAGAGCTAGAAGAATGCGATAACTTCTAAGTACAGTGAAGTGTAAAATTGTGGAGAGTATTCTTATGTTGATTTTGTGGTGAATACTGTGCTAGTATGTTGTTCTTTTCTGCTGAAATGGGGGACTGTTTATAGCATTTGTCCTAGGGGTCTTTAGCCAATGAGGGCCGGTTATGTCGTCTTTACTCCTAGTAGCGCTGGTGGCCAATGGTGGGAAGGTCTTCTGCGCCAATGGGGGTCGTCTGTCAGAAGGTGGCCAATGGCGTGAGTTGACTGTTATTTGTCTGATCGGGTAATGATGATATCTGCTCCAATGGTCTTCGCGTGTGGTACTGAGCCAATGCATGGAGATCAGTCTGCTCCAATCATTTATCTGGATCGCGGTAAGATTGCATTCTGCCCCAGTGAATGATTCAGACCAATGAGGTGCGGTCTTCCCTCATAATTATGGTGGTTGGGAGTTAAATTGAATGATGATGGTTGGCGTGTCCTTCGAATTGGGTCGTGGGCCATGGTCGGCCGAATGACCGGATAGTCCTTCTGGATCATTTGCTCTGAATGAGACCCGGGGGTCGTTCTTTGCTGGTGATATGGGTGAGTTGTCTCCTTTAGTCGAAATTATGGTAGGTCTTGACTTCTCCTTGTATTCACTCGTGTCCTTAACATTTGTTATGTGCACATTTATCCTCCATATTTGGCTAAGTGTTGGAAATCGCCTTCGTGGAGGGTCCGAGAGGACCTAGCAAAAAGTGTTCGTTCTTTGGTCTGGGGGGGGGGGGGGGGGGTTCCAAGGTCTTTCCTTGTGGATACCCGAATTCGTACTGACACCGGATCGTGGGAAGGATGTGTCCAAGCCTTTGGGGTCCATGCCATATACTCTTCAAGGGGCGTTGGTCAGATGAGGCTCGGCGGTACCTTCTCCAAGTGTGTAGACCAAGTACTTTTCGAGGAGTGTTAGCTTGTCATGACCCGGGGGTACCTTCTCCGAAGTCCGAATCTTTTGCCCCTGTTAGGTAGAGGTTGGTCGTGACCTGGATGTATCCTTCCGCCATGGGTAGGGGTGAGTTGGGCCGGATTCCCGCGGGGATCGGGAATCCGGCCCCCGGGATTTGGCGGGGATCGAGAGCCACCGGCGGCCCCCGATCTGCACCGCGGATTACGGAACTCCCGCAACTGCGGGAGTTCTGCGAATTCCGGGATCCCGTCGGGGTCCCGGGATCTCGAGAATTCCAATGGATTAGCGGCGGAGATGGTGTCAATTTTGAGAATTCCAGTGGATTAGCGGCGGAGAATTCTAGTGGATTCGATTCAATTTTGAGTTTTGAATTTGAAAAAAATACCTAGGCGCGGATTAGCGGCGGAGATGGTGTCGGCGTCGGTGAGGTGGCGCGGCGGAAGAGCCGCTGCGAAGATGGTGCGTGTTTGTGTTGTTTGTTTGTGTTTGTGTGTGTCGTGCGTTTGTGTGTGTTTGTTGTGGTATTGTGTTTGTGTGTGTTTGTTGTGTGTGTGTGTGTGTGTGTTAGTAAGTAACAGAAACAAGGGGAAAAAAAAATTGGGCACTGTGAATATCGGATCCCGCGGGAGAAATTTCCCGCAGCAACGGGTCGGGTTTGCTATCGGTTTTTCCCCGAGCCGGGGAAAATCCGATCGGGTCCGGTCGGGTCCGGTCGGGTCGCGGGAACCCGACCCGGCCCTCCCACCCCTAGCCATGGGAGTTAGTCGTTTTTGTGAGGTACCCTTTTTCTGCCTTCGTCCGATAGCGGGTAGATTATGCATCATCAGCTGCAAAACGTATTTAGTCATCTGTTGATATGAGGGTGATGTCCCTGAGGCAGTTCCTTATTCTTGGCAAGAAGACTATAAAGAACTCTTTATAAGAGGCATTTGCTCGAGGCGTTCTTCTAAGACTGGGGTACTATAGTCATTTTAGTAACCGATGTATTTATGTATTATCATTATCTTAGCGCAATTGGTCATAGATTATTTACCTAGCCATAATTCGATTGATGAACTACTACATATCTTGCACATTCTCCGTAAGATAGGTATCGATTGATGAACTACTACATATCTTGCACATTCTCCGTAAGATAGGTATCGTGACGTTAATACTGTGCTTATTACTTGATTTGCACACTCGCTATTCAAAAATTTATGCTGCATTGACACATCAAACTCAAAATGACATTTTTGTCATAACATTTACACCTACAAAAGTAAAAAATAATATCACTAACAATCCCACAAATCCAAAATTATATCACACGGCATGAATGCCAATAACATCACTAAGACCGCCAAAGGTTGATATATATGCAACAAGTCCAACTTCCAAAAAATAAACAAAAAACTAAGAAACTTTTTTACGGCAAAAAAAAGATTGTTTACCAAACTATGTTGAATAATTTTGAGTACCAAATCACGCCCTTTCCGAAGAATAGATTCTCATTGTACTACTCCTCCAATGACATCTACACCTCACAAAGTAACACGTTAACCTGACTAGGTAACCTTTAAAACATGTCCTTTGTAGTTTTTACAAACAACCAAAAAATCCTCTCTGACGAAAGTTGAAACGAATCTAAAGAGCGGTAGACGTGTATGGTTGTATCTCACTTAGTTTGTGTCGAACCTCATTAACACGTCTCACCAATACTACAGAAAATAAATGCTTCTATATGTAACGGGTAAAATGGTCAAACATTTAATTTTCCCAATCCACCCAGCAAATTTTCTACTTACCAACACAAAATTGCATAATACAATCTACCACAATCTCCTCCTATAATGTAGTCCAGCAACAATCTGTCTATAATCTAATTCTTCACGAACTAGTCGTTATCTTGTACAGTAGAATTAGACATAACATATTTATTTCCACCAAACCAAACTTTTGATCAATAAAGATTAGCCCCAACGCATTCTGAAAGTACTGCAAATACTGAAGACTATTGCATATATCATTATAGACAATACATACAGGATACAATACATGGTAATCCAATATACCTAACTTTAACAGTTTGTAACTTCTAACCATTTTTTTTTCCCTTTCAATTTACCCCTTTAGTGTCTTCTATTCTTTGTACATGTGAAAACAAGCGGGTAGTCTTAGCACATAAGTGATTAAGAATAACAATTCTATACATTTGGAAACAGTTACCAGAAACCATCATCAACACCTACTGATGTGGGTGGGTACCGGTTGTTTTCTTCCTCAACCTCCATCTCCAATTCAGGCTCACCGGACCCAAATTCAGCTGATTCAATATCAGCAAGATTCTTCAAATCGACAACTGAGAGCTCATCCAGGTACCTCACCACCAGGTCAGCTGCGCTAAGCTCATACGCAGGGTGTTTACTTGCAACAGCCACGCATTTCATCCGTGCATCATGTGCTGCCTCAACTGTTTGATTTGAGTTACCAAATACTATACACCGCTCAGGAATGAATTGTAGGAGTTGGGCTGCATACACAAACATCTCGGGATCAGGCTTCCCCCTATACACATCCTCTGCCGCAACAATGACATTAAACACCCCTTCAATCCCAATATCTCCAATTGCTCTCTCAAGAGATTTTCTTGGCCGAGTCGAGACCAAAGCCATTGGAATCTTGTAATTCATGAGAACATTCACAAACTCCTGGGAACCCGAGCGAAATCTATATATCCCACCTTGTAAAGATTGATAAATTTCCTCCTTTCTCGTTGCCAATCTCTTTAATTCACTAGGATCCCTTGACCAGCAGAGAACTTCGGATATTGCCTGCTCGTTTTTCATTCCTTCAATCCTCCGAAGCACAAAAGCTAGTGGGCGTGGTTTGCCTTCTTGCTCGGAAAGGGCCAACCAAGCTTGCTTCTCGAGATCCGGATTATCTTCAATTAGCACTCCTTCCCACTCAAATATAGCACCTAACCACCCACAACCCATCCTCTCTTGTCGAAGTAATGGATTACTAAGAGCAGAATTATCTGCCTTATTCTCAGGTGGCCATAACCCTGGTTTTCGTTCCACACCCGTGTCAAACCCAATTCTAAAGTCTCTGGGTATTTGCTCTTCCTCACGGTAAGCGTACGCCTCTTTTGTTAATTCCATGGCTTGACCTTTAATGGTAGACGTGATTCGTTGCTCCAAAGGCCATCCGGGCAGCGAAGGCGAAAGACAAACTTTCGTACCGAGATATTTGGTGAAAGATATGCGGCATGGTTCAGCTAGCTTCTTCTTCATAGAAGCATTCTTGCAACAATAACTTCCATAGCTCGGACGGTATCCCAAAAGGGATGCCGCAGCAATCGACTCCACCATCTTTTACTAATCAACGAGACCAATTGGGATTCCTTTTCAGCGAAAGCCCTTATAAGTAAATAGTAATACAAATCACAAACTACTCAATCAACCACCAATTATAACTCAAATTACTTCTTTTGAGAGAGAAGAAAGTGGTACAAGTTATTCTCACAAGCAAGTAAACAATAAACAAGAAAAGATTCCAACTTTATTCAAATCCCATACAAGTAGACAAACCTAACTCCAAATACCCACCAAGAATACACAAATACGAAAACCCACAAGCACAAAGATTTCAAGAAATTAAAATCCAGGTGTATAAACGAAAGCCCAATTCGATTTAGCTACAACATAGAAAAAAGAAACAACAATTGTGCGACTATGAGATCTCTTATTTACAACGAGAAGGGAAGAAGAGTAACCTCCAACCGTGGAATTCTGATGATGATTGGAAGATTTTTTTTGTAATTGAAATAAAGACCTTGCCTTTTTTGATTTCTTGTTCCGTACCCTACGTGTGGCTTATAAGCACCGCGTGTTGTTTTTGCTTTAGAAAGAAGGCTCTTTCAGGAAACCGGTGTGGTCGGTTGATTTTCCTTTTTTTTTTTTTTCCCTCTCTCTCTCTTTTTCGTTTAGAATCTTCAAAATAAAATTAGTTATTCTGTGCATTACAAAAAATGCGAAAAACAGTCCTCTCTAAGGACTCGTTTGCCAACTTAATATTCTTTATGATGCGCAAGTTAAATTCAAACAATTTTATTTATTGGTGGTTTATTATCATTATGTTTAAACTAATACATCGAAAAGTCACTAAAAGTCGCGTGAAACATTAACTATTGTAAATAAACTTTCCTCTTTTTATTTCAAAATTGTTTTTATAGCAAATTTGGAATGCTCCAAAAATGCAGGCGAAGAGAGTGGTGAACGGATAATAAGGTAAACCCAGCACTCGACTAATAGTAGACGGATTGACACAAAACCAACTTGCCTACATGTGTAAAATAATAAAATCACTGCGGGTATGTGTGGGTTATGCTAGTCGGACAGGGGAATTCCACCCCTGTTATTGTTGAGAAAAAGTTGAATTTTAATAAATCTTGTCTAAACTTTTTAAGATGCGGTTTTGCTTGGGTTTAGGGTGAGGTACTAAAATTACGACATTCGTTCAAGGAACATGACATTTCCTGAAAAATGAATATTTAGTGTGGGAAGAAATGTACAATAGAAGTTCAAAATTCGCCAGTTAAAGGGCCAAAATTGGATTTGAACACAACGAAAGACCAATTTTAAGAGAAGAAAAACTCATTTATCAAGCCTTCCTTTTCTTGCATAAAAAGTCCACACCACGGTCTAATCCTAGTAACTTCATCAATTACCAACAATATATTCATCTTTTTCACCCCACTCCCTTTAACTTATACAACACCAAATTAATAAGAGGGATAAACAAGAAATTATTGGGATAAATATAAGAGGTTTGAAATCCTTTCCTAGATTAAATAGAGAAAGCAGAGAAATAAAATGTGAAATGTATGTATTGCTTGATATTTCAGTAGAATTTGTGTTTACATGTTCTTTAACAAATTATTCATAAATAGGGTCAATACGGAAAATAATCTGAGTTGTTGCCTCTTGTTTGCTGCCACATGTCCTCAATTTATTGTATGGCATTTTCTTGTATTAAATATGGTCAATTCTTCAAGACTATCATAATGTCTATGTTATTCGAATTGTATGTGGTATAAGTATAGTATGTCTTGTAATCATGTCTCAATAATACTGAATAATGGGACTCGATCTTGTCAACTCCTTTAATGTATTAGTCTTCGTACGAGACATGCGTTGATTGACCATGACATCAGGTTGAGTCTCTAATGGACTGAGTGGAAGTTGAATGCCCTCTGTTTGGTAGTGTTGTTTGGCCATGCACGTAATGAAGCTAAAATGTTGGTCACTTATCTCAAATGAAGCTCTTCTTAATGTAATTCTACTTCTGCTTATCTGCATTTTGACGAGGTGATTCTCTTTTTGAGATGCAAAGTCTTTTTACCCCTATAACCCGATGTCCCCTAGGTTATGAGATGTCCCCCAATTCCAAGTCTTATTGTAGACTAGACTTAAGGATTTTTTATGCTTCATGTGGATCTGGATATCCTGTGAGCTTCGATCTCATTTGTAAGTATGACTTATTTCCTCTACATCCAAGTTTTAGTATTTTAGGTGTTTTTAGCATTTCTTCATTTCTCAACTAAATAAAACTTTCGATTATCCACCCCTAGCCAGAAGACTTCTTGCCCAATTGAGCCAACTTAAATGGTGTATTGAACCCTTAGCTATATGGTCTCAAAGTCGGGGCTTGAAGTTGCTCTAATGATGGTGAGCCCCTTTCATGTTTAAACTCGTCTCACGAGGGTTTAGCATTTTTTAAGCAACGCTTTTCCACGCGTCAATACAGTTGGAGCTTGCACTATCAGATTGTATATGTTATCATATTTGTAAATATGCTTTGTAAATATGCTTAACTGGTCAACAAGAGATGCTTTAAGAGAAGCAAGAGTATCTTTATTTCAAAAAATAGTATTACAACTGCGATGATTGATTTCAAAAAGCGGAGGTTGTAGGCATTCCATGTCTCCATATCATATAGAATGTAAGTAGCGGGTCGTATGATCTTTGATACTTCGAGCGGGTCCTTCCATGTAGGATCCAACTTACCAATTGTTTTTTAGGCTTCAATCCTTCATAAAGTAAGATCCCAAAATTGATATCCAAGCTCTTTGACCTTTTGTTGTAGTGATAATATGTTCGTGCTTTGTAATATTCAAATTGGATCAAAGCTCGTTGCTTTTGTTCGGAAATGAGTTCCAGCTTTAAGCCTTAGTTTGATTCATTGTCAACCTCTTATGTATTCTTGGTCCTCCAAGTAGGAATCACTATTATGTGGCCACAGGCTAAACTAAATTACGTTTTCTTTGTTGCACTTCATGTAGTCGTTTAGTCAGTCTCAAGAACACCTAGTAGCTCTTCTATCCACTTGTTTTTCTACCTTCGCAGTCTCGCCTTAAGCATTTCTAGTAATGCTCTGTTTGTACCTCAACTTGCAAATTTTTTTTAGGATATCTAATAGAGTTGTTTAATGGTCATTTATCACACCATCGTTGAGTTTTTAGATTACATGTTGCTGCCACTGACTAGGAACTATGGGACTCCATAATGCCCATAGATATTTCTCCACAAAAAAATTGACCATGATAGAGGTAATGATTTTTGTTGATGGTTCTACTTTGATTCATTCGGTGGAGTAATACACCGCCACGAGGAGGTATTTCCTCTTTTCTTGCCCTTTGTTAGCAGTCCTATGATATCAATCCCCCATTGTCGAAAGGACGCGGGATGACACATCTTTCCCAAGGTACGGTTGGTGGTTTAGCCTAGAAACATATTGTTATGTATCTTTCAATAAATTGATATGCGATTCTTGTTTCTTTACCCTCAATATGTTCAATAAATTATTTATTTATAAAATTTTATAAAGTGTGTGCTTTAGGTCCAAGGCAAAAAAAGGCGCAAAAAGCGCACTTGAAGTGTATGCCTCGACATCAGGGCATAAGCCTCGTGTCCCTAAAACATGAGCCCTAAGACATTTTATAATTTTGCCTCAAGAAGAGCTTCAAAGTGAACCTCATGTTGACTTTTTAATACATCGACCCAAGTATTAAGCTCAATTTGATTTACAAATAATTCATGTTGGATTAAGAGGAACACCTTAATCTCTCCTACTTTTTCTTGAAAGTGATTTGAGTTAATATTCAATTCTCTAGAGTAAATTCAACAATTTATAAGATGGAATATTTAATTAATGACTTACTTGGGTTTGTGATTTTGTCGGGTAGTGTGACAAAAAGGGCGAGCTTAGCCCTTTTACAGTTATTCTTCTTTAGTTAATAATTGGTGAACTACCGATTTTACCGCTGGAGGATGATGTTAGTGATGCGTCATTTAGTCGAATAGTGACGTTTTTCGGCCGAGATAGGTTGGAATAAAAGTTTGGACGGTCGAGTGTCAAAAAATGAAAACTTGGACCGCAAACTGTAAAATTTTAAAGTTTGGATAGGCAACTGCAAAACGGGCCAACGTTTGGATAGGTAACTATATTTTTCCCTTAATTATATATTTAACAAAATAGACTTATGTTATTATTCACAGATAATAGCAATGACTAGTGTTTATACTACAACTTCCTCGCATTTCATAAGTACGAGAATGGAGAAACATATATTTATCGTAGTAAATTGTCATGAGCCAATTAATTAATTTCTTTTACTGCTTAAAGGTGCGACAAGCTTGCTCGTGATCGTCAAGACTCTTCGTACAAGTAAAGACAACTTTCGGTTCTAATTTATTCAGGTCCCATTTTGCCGCATGGTCTTGAAAAAACTTGGACGTAAAAGTTGTGATCCTTGATTTTGAATCACGAGCAATCGACACTTGACTATTTTTCTACTATAATAGTGTACTATGTTATCTCATTTAATTGTCCAATTCATTCAACTATTATTGAGGTATATTTGATCATTTATTCATTATGACAATTAATTCATAATCATGTTAATTTCACATATAAAGCACAATAAAGCACAACTGTTGGATCTTGAACTTTGCAAAAAGCAATCGGTTATGAGTTGGACATGTAGCCCAATGAGCAACAAATATTATCTGGTTTACTAGCTTACATGTTATGTAGTTTGCTCATTATGGAGCTTTTGAAAAGTTGGGCTCAAGGAGCGAGTCAATTTACTGCATGGCAGTAAGGGTTGTCGGTTTAAGAAATTTACTTGTCACCCGTTCAACTAGGCATTACTTGCCATGAAGAGTTGGTTGTAACTGGCAAGTTGGACAAACATGCATGATTGAGTTCAGAAATATATTATTTTTATCTAAAAGAACCAACTATAGTTCAAGCAAGTCGAAGTTTGACTAGAAAGTCAATGAAGCCCATTTTTGGCAAACAATATCACATTTTCAAGTGAACAAGGCAACCTGAGCAAGACGGAAAGTCTTTATATGAAGGGGATTTTAGCAAAATTTAAATTTTTGAGGGGTGAAAATGTCATTTTATTATATCTAACGGGACTTTTGTGTTCTTAATTTATTCTAGGTATTATCTTATTTTAAGTCTGGTAATTGAGTTATGATTTTGCCTTTATATTGTAAGTCGATTTTTACGACAAGACAGTTGTTGATTGAATAAAATTTACACTTCGATATTTTTCTCAGATTTTCATCAATTTCCCGATATTCTACGAAATCAACGAGTCTTTGATAAAATGTTGTTTCATCTTTCCTTATGGCTTCCACTCTCCACATCGCTGGCATCCGAGACGCGTTCGTTCATTCCGCATGGCAGCAAGGAGAAACCCTGACGTCCATGATGTTCCGGTAGAAGAAGATATATGTGATAAATACACATAGTTACGCCAATAAATTAACTTGTTGACGCAACGAATTGCGGTGATGGTTGCGCAACTGCCTAAACCAGATGCGACACCTAGAGCCCCATTATTTGCAAATTTTGAGGAGGATAATCCGTTTGTACCACTAGAGCAGCCATTAAATCCGCCAGTTCATCGAAGACAAGATGATCTAGAGGAAAAACATTGAGAATCAGGGTTTCAATATGACATTTCAAATTTATATGGTGAATACGAAGAGGATTGTCAATCATACGATGTTGTGTAAGACAATAATAATGACAGTATTGTGGATGAATTTGAGGTTTCTCAATGGAATGCTTTCATGGAGAGTTTGGACGAACAGATCACTGTGAAACATCCACTAAAGGAGATAATAATGTCAAAAAGTACGAGATTTACAAAGAACTCGAATTATTTGAAGCTTTGAGACGAAAAGAGAAACTTTAATTTGATGGTTGTTAATGATGCAAGTAAAGATATTGTTGACGCTCAAATAGATGCTTTTGTTCTGTAGAGTTTTGTTATTTTTCATGCTACAAGTATTAATTTATGTTTCATTGTTAATCCTTGATTAATAAAAAAGCTTCAGATTCGAGGTCCAATCTTATTCAACCACCGGAGAATGATGGAGTTCAAAAATATGACTATTTTTGCCCGAAAAGAAACTAGTTGAAGTTCAGCTAGTCAAAGTTTAACCAAAAAGTCACTGGAGCCTTTTTTTATTTTATTTACAAAGTATCCAACTTTTTCAAGTGAAAACAACCACCTGAGCAAGGCGTAAAGACTAAATTTAGCAAAATTAAAATGTTTGAGGGGTGAAAAAATTATTTATTATTTCTAGAGAGATTTTTATTATATATTTATTCTAGGTATTATCTTATTTATTTTTAGTAATTGAGTTAGGGTTTTGCCTTTATATTGTAAATCGTTTTTAACGACAAGACAATTGTTGATTGAATAAAATTTAGACTTGAAAGTTTTCTCATTTTTTCATCAATTTCTCGATGCTTTACGGGATCAACGAACCTTTGATTTTCAGTGTTGTTTCATTTTTCCTTACGACTTCTGCTCGCAACATCAATGCACTTAAAAATGTCATCTAAGTCCTCATATGATTGCGAGGTCGCTCCTTGTTGGGAGGCATAAAATAGTATATTGAGAGCAAAAAGTTGGATCCATTTCCTATAAAGCAAAAATTCATTAATTTATTATTTGAGTGCTCCTGTATTATTGTCACAACTCACTTTGTAGTTACTATTTTTATAGATAAGATCATTCCTTGAAACATACCCATGAGATCGTAGTTATTTATTACATTGCATTTTTTTATATGAATCTCACTAAGTCATTATAAGAGGTCGATTGACAAGGTTACAATTTGTAATATTTGCAAAAACATGAACAATATTATATTATAAGTACTTTAAAGTCAAAGTTGTAACATGTGTTTGTACTATTAGGGATAAGAATGCTTAGGATTTTATTCATTTTCTATCTTTGGTAGATATCCTATTGTTAGTATCTATTCCTTACACAACTTGTATACACCTAGATGTATGATTGTTGTATATTCTTAAGAGTGAAATAATATCAAACGTAATTCATCTACATGGTTGTAACGACAAATTCTTGATCTCTGTAATTAAAAGATAAGAAAAGATTACAAAGCAATTTTAAATAAATTTGAAAGTACAATTGTGGTGCAATCCCTATTAATCCTCTGATTCTTTTCTACAACAAATAGTCTTCAAATTTGGTTGACTTGACAACGGATTTGAACGTTAATCCTAGGGCTTTGAGCTTGATCTTGAACTGACGATCTACTTGACTTGATTTGGTGACGAACAATTTAATCTTCGTCTTGAACTTGTTGAATATCAATCTTCTTTTGAGGAATCTTGATCTTCAAAGTACTTGGATATTTGGCAAACGTTGATTCGAGGGCTTGACGGCTTGATCTCGGATTAAACGGAAACCTGATTTGGAATTTGAATTCGAAGGTTGATGAAGATTGGTATGATCTTCGTCTTCAGTTCTTCGATTTTTTTTTGGGTTTTGATCTTCTTGAATGGACTTCAATCTTCGAGGGTCTTAGGACTTGATCTCGGATTAAACGGATTTTTGACTTGAAGATGAATGAAGAACGGTATGAACTTGGTTTCGGATTTGTTGAACCTTTTGGAGTTTGATCTTCCTCGGCAGAAGTGCACTCTTCAAAAACGGTTTTTGGATGGAATTAAGACTTGACGGCGGATTGAAAGGAGTCCTTTACGAAGAACACCTTGAAGATTGTTGAAGAATGTCTTGAATACCGTGAAGAACGCTTGAAGATGGATGAATTTGGTGGAGCGAAAAACTTAGAGTTTTTCCCTCTTCAACTTGTGAATATTTTGTGTGTCTTTTCTTCTTCAGTTGTGGAGTGAATCTCAATTAGAATCTCTTGATGGGATGAACGGTTGAGATCTCGTCTACAATTTCTTGATATGGAAGAATTTATATAAAATAATATTCTTTCCATCTCTTGAATATTGAGACTTGGTGGGGAATTCTTTCCTTGTGTTGAGATTTGGTGGAGAATTCTTTCCATCTCTTAAAGATTGAGACTTGGAGGAGAAGACTTTCCATGTCTTGAGATTTGATGAGCAATTATTTCCTTGTCTTAAGATTTAATTAATATATTTATTTTAATCCCTCAAAATATTAAGATTAAATAAAATATATTTTGTATTTCTTGCATCTTAAGAATTATCATCACTTAATTTAATTAGACACAAAATTTAAGTGTCAACAATGGTATCATCGTAGTCAGAATATCTCACGATATCCTAACCCTACTTTCCGCCGCGCCGCTGCCATGTCTAAGACCCACTCTTCCGATCCTAAGACCGACGCATCTTCACCACTTTCCGCTATATCCAACCCACCAAGTCCCACCCCAACCTTCTCTCTCATTATTGTTACGGCGAGTCAAAACTTCCCCCTCAAACTTACAACCATGAACTACTTATCGTGACGTCTGCAGATTGTTGCACAACTTAATGGCCTCAATCTCCTCAGTTATCATCAAGGAACATTTCATTGTCCCGACTCCTCTGATGTTGTGGCCCATACACTATGGTTCCAACAAGATCAACTCCTACATAAAGCGCTTGTGGGTTCTCTGTCGAACAAACTCTTGCTCGTCATCCATTCTGCCACCACGTCGTCCGAAGCATAGGTTCTCCTCATGCATACTTTCGCTCGCCCCGATCACATGCAAGTCATGGCTCTCAAAGATGCCTTGAACACCACCACCCTTGGCTCTCGCTCCATTACGGAGTATCTCATGAACGTAAAGTCGAAGGTCAATGAGATTGCTATGATCGACCGTCCTCTCCACGCTGATGACATAACCTTGTATGTCCTTAATGGATTGGGGGCTGCGAATCAGGACATCTCCACTCCATTTGCCTTAGGGATCGCTCCATGATGTTTCTCGAACTTCATGGTGCTCGCATGAATCACGAGACCTATCTTTGGTGGCTCGAATCCAATTTCAACTTTATCGTGGTCTCCGCCAACTCTGTCGTGTCCTCTATGAACTCCAACCATGACCACAACAACTGCAATCACTACGGTCTGAGTAACTCACGCGAGGACCGGGTCTATCAAGGACATGATCGCAGTTACTCCGGTCCACCTTGTGAATCCGTAACTTGTCAGCTTTGTCACAACATTGGTCATGCAACCTCTCAATGCTACCGCTTTTTAAATCTAACCATCCCGATTGTAAACGTGGCCCGCACCCTTCATCCTCATACCAATCAACGTTCATCCTCCTCTGGTAATTGACTTGTGTACTCGAGTGCCTCCCACATCATGACTCGGGATCTCAACCAACCCCAATACCACTCGGAGTATGATGGTATTGGCGAGGTTCACTTAACTGATGACAATGGTATAGTTATAACTCACATTGGTTCTTTATCTCTTAAAATACCACCTCATGATTTATCTCTATCTAATGTTTTATGCGTACCATCTTCCAAACATAATCTTTTATCCATCAGTAAAATCACATCAGACAATAACGTTTCGTTGGAATTCTTTTTTGATCACTTTGTCATTAAGGATCAGCCTTCCGGGGACACTCTAGCAAAGAGAACATGCAGTAATGGAGTCTATCACATATGTCCCTCGTCTTTTTTACATGCAGACTGATGTCAAGTTTACGTCATTGGGAGTACGCACCAGTCCAGACACGTGGCATTCTCGATTTGGCCACCCGTCCTCTCAAGCGAGTTCTTTGTTAATTCCTGAGTTTAAATTTCCTGTTCAAACTTCAGCCTCTACGAAGGTTTTGTTTTGTGATTCTTGAAATGTGAGGATGTCTCAATATTTACCATTTGTGGCAAATTTTGCCTTACATTATTTATTTGCAGATGTTTGGGGACCAACCACTGTGTTAATTGATGGTTTTAGATATTATTTGCTTATTGTGGATTTATATAGTCGTTACTGTTGGATATTGCCTTTGGCTGCCAAGTCTGAGGTTTTTGATGTCTTTGTCAAATTCAAACCACTAGTTGAAAAACATATTGGGCAATCTAATACAAACTTTTACAACGACAATGGTGGGGAGTTCTTGGCTTTAAAGGATTATTTCTCTAAAGAGGGTATTAATTGGCTCACTACTGCCCCTCATACCCCGCAACAAAACGGTATCGCCGAATGCCCAATATTGTTGAAACTGGGCATTTCTTCATCAAGCTTGTTTTCCACCTTCGTTTTGGTTCTATGCATTTCAAACCGCGGTGTATCTAATTAACGGCATGCCTTCGACCGCTATTGACAGTATGAGTCCATTCTCGCGCCTCTTCACCACAGAGCCGAACTATGTCAAGCTTCACACCTTCGGGTGCCTTTGCTAGCCGTGGTTGCACCCTTATGTTGTCGGTAACTCACTTATCCATCTCGATCATGTCTTTTCCTTAGCTACTCACTTTTTCAAAGTGTTTATAAGTGTTGGGAACCCGTCTCTCAGTGAATCTTTATCTCTTGCCATGTTCGGTTTTGCGAAGATTGGTTCCCTTCCGTGCAACTCCTTAATCCTAGTACTCCATAATCACATGAGGCTATCACACCGCCTCCTTTCACTATTGAGTCATCTTTACCGCCCGTATTGCCCGCAACACTAGTGTCCATGTATATTGACATTCTGCTTCCAATGGTGGGATCGATGTTGGGGTAACATTGTATCTAGAGAACTCAACCCTGTCTCTTATGAACATTCTGTTTTCAATGTTGGGGTAACATTGAATCCATAGACTTTGGGCTCGGGTTCTTCACGCCTCCAACCTCCTCCAACCTGTAACTTCCATCATATGGTTACGAGGGCCAAGAATAATATATTCAAACCAAAGACAATTCATTCAGCCTCACTTCATCCTATACCGCCCGCGATTAAGCCGACCTCCGTCACAGCTGCCATGAATGATCCAAAGTGGCGTACTGCCCTGTCCTAAGAGATCAATGCATATCTCCAACATGGTACTGGGGAACTTGTGCCAAATCCTCAATCCTCTAACATCGTCGGTTGCAAATGGGTCTTTCAAGTCAAAACGTAACCCCGATGGAACAATCGACAAGTACTAAACTCGTCTCACTGCCAAGGGCTTTCATCAACGTTCCAGGGCTGACTACACTGAAACTTCCCTCCGGTTGTCAAACTCGTAACTATCCGAACGGTTCTCTCACTTGCGGTCGCTCATGCTTGGCCTATTCGTCAACTTGACGTAAGCAACGCCTTTCTCCACGACAATCTCTTTAAGCTTGTATACATGTAACAACCGCCGAGTTTCATTGACTGCTCTCTTCCTTCTCATGTGTGCCATCTTCGAAAATCAATCTACGGCCTCAAACAGGCCCCGCACGGTTGGTTTCAAGCACTTTGTGCGAACCTCGTCTCTCTAGATTTTGTGCAATCCCGTTCCGATTTCTCGCTTTTCTATGATTGTTGATTATTCTTAAGAGTGAAAGAATATCAAAAGTAGTTCCTCTACATGTACCCCAAAACTTTTGTTTATAATTTAAAACTTTTGATCTTTTGCTTAACCACTCCATGATTTTAGCCATATTTTTCAATTTGGGAGATGTAACCCCTAAATTGAACGTGTTGATCATGGTTAAGTCTGAAAATTTGGATGTTGTTATTAATAGGTTGGATGATTAATTTGGGCCAAGCCCGGGACTGACTGACATTGGGGATCGCTTAGCTTGTAAATAAAAAGAATAATAATAATAATAATAGCAGCAGCATTAGTGAATAATTTGATTCCAAAAAGGAATTGAGCGAAATGGGTAATCGGCGTTTGGCACTTGTACATACCAGCGACGACGACGACGAAGAGGACAGCGCGCCGCCGCCTCCGCCTCCTCCGCCGCCCCGTGATGAAATCAACGGAAAAAGGAAGCGGAAGAAGGTGCATATCCCCGATGACGAGTACGAATACGAGGATGAGGAGGAGGAGGAATTGGAAGAGAAATTGAGGAAGAGCTCGAAGAAGAAGAAGAAGAAGAAGAAGAAAGAGGAGGATGAATTGCATATTAATAATAATAATAATAATAGCGAAGAAGAATTGGAGGCACAGCCCTTGGGCGATGTCATTAGTGTTTCTGGTAAAGGAAGATGGAAGAGAAGCCACTACTCTTCCTTTGACTACGATGGTGCTCAATATCACCTTGTCAGTTTTACAGTGCCTTCTCTCTCATTTTACTGTTTAATACATACATACATACATACTGCCTTTACATGTATAATTTACTCTCTCATTTTGTACCCTACAAAATCCCTGCTTCTTATATGGATGTGGATGGAGCTAGATGGTTGTCTTTATTGGTTTGTACACATTCGTCTCGACTAATTTCAACGAGTTATTATCCGTATTAGCTTTCCAAAACAGAATATAGATAAGAAAAATGACATAAATTTCCATTGTGTACTAGTATATTTAGTCTTCATATGTTGAGACAAACTAGCGAGACTTTGAGTTTGTGTCTCTAGGATGCAGAAAAGAAAAGCTATACTTGTGTCAGTTTTCAGGTTTTTGACATTTTCGATGCTTCTTTCACATTCTACAAGGTAAATAGCACTTCACTGACTTCACTGGTTATTTGTTCTCAGAATAATACTATGTATTCATGCATATTTAGTGTTCATGAATGGTATTTCCTTGTGAGAATGATATTTTGTATATCATCATTAGTTGCATATTAGATTTGATATAGAAATTTGATGTCGTTCAGAGTAGAAGAAAAGGACTTAAGGAGCACTTCTGGTCGGTACTTAGAGGGTCTTTTTATTTTAAACAAAAAATTAGCTATATGTGATTGGACAAACACGTCTGGTTGCTCTTTCACACCACTTCGTTGCTGATGCGTGTTTACGATTGGGCAATTCCTTTTTTTTCATTTTTGATTGGGTGCATTAGTGGCTGTTTGCGATTGTATCTAGGTAGCTATTTGCCAACCACACATATTTTCATCAAGTGGACATATCCATTTGTGAAATACACCACACTTATTACACACCAAAGCCGTCAAATGTCATGCACATTCACCTTCTTGTTGCACTTGAGCTGGAAGGAGAAACATTGATGAATTTTTAATATACATACAACAACCAAGCCTGTAATACCAATGAATTTTTAATATAATTTGTAAAAAGGATTACTAGGCCAAGCTTCACAAACTAATCCTGTTCCGTGGTCCAGACCCTGGCTGAAGCGCGCAACGATTTGCGCACCTGTGGGCATTTGGTTCATGGCCTATGTTAGATCTTCCCATGTTCAAAGATTATTGGTACCTATGGGGCCAAAACTCTTGTCAATAATGCAACTTACTAGGTGAAAAATCTACCCGAACTTTCTATGCGGGACCATTGTTTTTCACCTTCCACCTACATATATCAACACACCATATTAAAAATGGCTAATTGTAGCGTCACCCAAAAGAAATAAAGCTAACTTTAACATCTAATTTCTCCTTCGATGGTTCTTTTGAACTTTAAGTATATTAGACTTGTCTACGCGGAATGTAGTGTACGTTAAGCTCATGAAATTCCAATTTCAATTGATGTAAACTATCTAAATGGTTGATTAAAAACTTGATCTAAACCAATTTGATAAAATGGTGAAGACATGTGACATGGCATTTGATTAATGTAAGTAGTGGTAGTACTGTTTCCTGATAGTTTAGATTCAGGTATCCATTATGTGATTGAAATATCTCTCCCATTTTTCTTCTCTGATTCTCCTCTACAGGTAGTGTGTGTAGGTGATTTAATCCAAACTATTTAGAGACATTACTATTGAAATCTGGCTTTTTAATATTTCTTTTTTTGAAGTAGTAATATACTGTTTTAAAATGTCTTGATATAGGGAGAAGCTACTTCAAGTCTCACTCTATTTATTGTGTTTACAGGAAGATCCCGTGCTCTTATTTCCCGAGAATGGCACTCAGAAGCCTTATGTGGCCATCATCAAGGTATATCTTTTTCTGTGCTAGAGAGCTCCCTCAAGGAACAAGGTCATGAAAAGGTTTCTCGGCTGAAATATTTATCTTTAAGAACTTATTCTCATTGGTGCCTTCTCTTGTTGATGGAGATCTGGTCACTGTTCATGTTGAATTCAGAATGTGTAGTGCAAAAGATATCTTTTTCCTCTTTCTTTAGACCTTAATGTAACATAGAATTGGTAATGATGGTTCTTTCATTTGTTTGCTGTCAGAAAATCCTACACATGTTCTTGTTTCTTCGTTTTATCATGAATTAAAAGCTTTTCAGGTTTTTAAGAACTCTCTTCCTCGATGGAAAATGCAGTGTCACAGTAAAACGAAGAATACTTTTGAGTGACCTCAATTCCCAGATGGTACATTATTTCATAAAATAGTAAGAAGATTAAGCTGTTTATGTCATCCTTGGTGGCTGATTACCATATTGGTGGTGTGGATTCTTATGATGTTTGCTTATTTGAGTTCTGACCTCTACGTTGAGATTTGTATTGCTGCTTGTACTTCATAATGCAATTTAGTTCAGTTTTGCTGCTACTGTTGCTAACTTCTTATTCTGTATAGGACATTGCTCAAACCCGTGAAGGGGCAACTATGGTCACGGGGCAGTGGTTCTATCGTCCAGAGGAGGCAGAAAAAAGAGCAGGTGGAAACTGGCAATCACAAGATACGAGGGAACTGTTCTACAGTTTCCACCGCGATGAAGTGCCCGCAGAATCTGTCATGCACAAGTGTGTGGTGCACTTCATACCGCTCAATAAGCAGATTCCATATCGCAAACAACACCCTGGTTTCATTGTGCAGAAAGTATATGACACTGAGCAGAGGAGGCTCTTTAAGTTAACAGATAAAGATTATGAAGACAACAAGCAGCATGAAATTGATCTTCTTGTTCAGAAAACTATTGCACGAATTGGAGATCTCCCTGATCTTGAGGCGGTGGATACCGCTGTGGAACATGAAGATCAATTGAAGAATAAACGTCTATTGAGAAAGAGAAATATGCCGCCTTTGGAAGTGTCGAGAAAGGAAGGACTTAGTAGATCTCAATCATTTAAAACAGAAACTCCAGGAAGTACCACTGCCCTTGGGTCAGAATTTTATACTATTCTGTCAAACTTTAAGTTGTTGACTGGTGAAATTCAGCGGGATAAGTGGTTGGAAAAGCTTCTGCAGTCTATTCAGTTCGTATGCACTCGCGAGGGTAATAAGCAGAATGGTGCAGAAGAACGGGGCGGTTCAGATGCTAGAAGTCCTAGTGATAAGACTGGTGGGGCGAATCACACTGAATTACCAGATCCCGCTGTATGTGTTTAAATCAAATTTTGGAAGCACATGATTTGTCTTATTTGTGGAATTTTTTCAAGTAATACTTATCATGAAACTTCCTTCACGTAAATTTGTTATATAGGGCAACGTAGCTTTTTCCTGGCCAGATGCAGCTGTTCCTGCTGTAGCTGCTCTTGAGAAAGCTGCACATGAGGCACTTGCTGCTGATTTTCAGAAGTATAACCAAAAGATGCGGCAGTTAACATTTAATATTAAGGTAGCTATCACGTTTTCTTTAATTGTTGAATATACTTTCATTTCTTTCAGAGTGTTCTGCTCCCGTCAGTAACTAGACTCCTACACAATACTTGCTTGAAAACCCTTACATCTGGCCTAGTTATTTTCAGTGGCCTTAACAGTATTTTTAAATTTGATCTATTGATATTGCGTTCCATATTTACTGATAAACCATATTTCTCTTGTAATTGCTATTGCTGGCAGAGCAACGCAGTATTAGCACGCCGTTTTCTGAATTGTGAGTTGGAGCCTGTACAGATATTGAATATGTCACCTACTGAACTAAAGGTGCGGGTTTTTGTTGTCTTTTGATGTAGGTTTTATTTGTTTAATCTTCTTTCGTGTTAGTTATTTCTTTTTCCCCGAAACAAGATTTTCATCCATTTATAAAATTGATATACCAAAGTAGTTGGACCAAAAATAAAATAAAATCCAACACACGCATACAACCTATACAGAAGCCCCAAATAACAGTAGGTAAAATACAGGAGTAGATCTACCATGCTTAATAAATGCATCCCGGCATACCACTTTACTACCCAAGTTTCAGCTGACTTATGTACTACAAGCAAACCATCAATATAATTCTTTCTGGATGTTTCTAGTGGCTATCAGTATGCATTTGAAGTTTCCACTTTATCTAAAGTATGTCTTCCTATTTTTCTTTCCACTTATTTTAGCCGTCTGCTGTTGAGGGGCATCATTGTTGGCAGATAACATTGTGCTGTTCCTTTTCAAGACTTTAGTTTCGATATGAACTCGTGTATAATGTTTGTTAGCTTTTATTTGTCAATCGTAGAATATATTTCTTTTCTTCTATTTTTGAACTCGTCTTGTCGTAAGCCCGGTCGAGCGGCCTTATCCTGTTTTGTTTGAGATTAGGTGCATGAACAATTGGTTGATTCAGTTCCTGATCATAACTCATAGAATCATCTAAAGGCAACTTTTTTGTACTACTGGCACTTGATTGATGTAAACACTGGTCTTTTTGATTGCATATTTTTAATACTTAGCTTGTTTGATGAGAACATAACTGACAGTCAAGGGGGAAAGTGATATATTGACTGACGTATCATGTGCTTAACAATCATGAGTTTTTTGGCGGTGTGTAGTCATTTTTTGATATTTGGACATGATCGTAGTGGAAGTTCATCTAACTTATGTTTGTTTGTTACCCCAGGAGGGATTGACGGCGGAGGAAATAGAAAGCAGGAAGCCAGAGGAGTCGGGCCATATGCAGGTTTGATATGTGTCCTAATTCTTGATTTTGCGAAGGAAACTGTGTTTGTTCTTTAACTTGAAGATGAAAAAATCCTAGGAGCTCTTTACCGTTCATCATGGAGTCATTTGATTTTGTTGATTTTGTTTTGTTTTGTGTTGTTGTTTGGGAGCAGATGACTGATGCTCGCTGTAAAAGATGCTCAGAGAAGCAAGTGGGATTGATAGACATTATTCAGGCGGGACATGGAGACCGCTACCAGGTTCTTAGATTTATTTCTTTAGTTTAAATGTTCTTAGTATTTTTTAGTAAGCTAAAACCTTGTTTGTATTATTGCTGCACTCTCAGCTGGAGTGTGTTGCTTGTGGTAATACCTGGTATGCGTCTAGAGACGATGCTGCTACATTGACCATAGAAGGGCCTAGTTCTGCTAATACCACTGTAGGTACTGCACCGTTAGCTACTGCAAAGTTAGAAGATGTGGAGAAAAGTTTGGATGGATCAGACGATAAGGGAGTCAGTGATGAGTTGAAGAAGACTACGGAGGCTTATGTGCCTGTATCAGACAACCAAAAATCGTTGGACAAAACTCGGGCTGAGGAACATCCTCCCGCAGCCAAGTAAATTATGTAATTATGCTTTATTGTTCGGTTATGTCCTTTTAGTAGTTTTATAAAAAGGGTAGATAGGGTTGTGTTGTATGTCATATAAATATTGATTCATGTTGTCTTTCATTGGGCATCAGCTATGTGGAGACTCGCGTGAGTTGTTGAATCGTTCTGGTGAATCCTTCTACATGTGCAATGGAGATAGAATGTTCCACCCTAATAATCTTTTGTTTTCTTGTTAGAAATTCACCTACTAATCATGGAATCATGCGAATATTAAAAATAACATATTACGTACGTCTTTATAATTCAAACCCAATTTATTCGATTCTCAACATCGATATGGGCTAGTTCCTTTTGTAAGTTATATTTGATGTTCACCCGTTCAAAACATTATTGTAAATCCATAAAATATTCAGATTCTTTCAATTTTTTAAAGCCATTTTTCTGATGTATTCGTACCTGAATACAATTAGATTTACCAACCAAAAAAATAAATAAAAAGAATACAATTGATTTTGGCAGGTTGAAATATTTTGTCACGTTTGCCAGGCTTTTTACCCCCTATTTATCAAAATAGATAATTTAGAGAAGGAGATGAGAAGTATTGAAAACAAGGTGGGATAATTTAGAGGAGGAGATGAGAAGTATTGAACAAGAGAGGTGGGAATTTAGAATTTTTTATAATTTTTTGTATAAAAACAATTAGTTCATACAACCTCAGCTCAAATAGAAACAAACTTAGATGTAATAGAAAATGTTTAGACAAAAGTTGCTGACATGCGATTTTTGGAAATTAACTAAAAATGTCACACTAATGCCACTTTTACAAAGGTTACACTTCTTAATTGAATTAAAACAACAAAAGCTAAAACACAAACTAAATTCTCCACACTCTCTCCACAACTTAGTATTTGTTCCCATTTGGTACTATTTGTCCTTGCTTTTGATTTTCACCACAAATTCTCCATTTGTTCGTTGGCATGTGTTAACGACATTATCAGGAGTTGCAGGTGACCTCGCCTTATCTCTCATTTCATTTCCATACGCTGAGCTGGCCACGTGAAGGTTTTTCTGGTTCAATTTCAAATTCTCTCCATGTATATCTCCTTGTTTTCATTCTTGATCCCTTGAGGTTAGGATAATCATATTCTTTGGTTTCCCTAAATCCCCTTTACCGATTTGTAATTTAGGGTTTGATCTCAATTTTGAATTTAGGGATTTTAACTCGGTCAAATCAACATTATTGGATCTCCCTCTTTTGCATGTAACATCTTGACATTCCCCCTAAGATATCTAAGCCCTTGTCCTCCGAGGGGCAAATTTTGGAAATGTAGCTTCAATATAAATGTAATCCTCGCAAGTGGCTTCAGTCTCAGTGGAGTTAACCCAATGAACAAGAATCTGAGACACAACAACATTATTCCTCATAATGATTCTCTTTGCAAGAATTGTAGAGGAAAAACCTTGATAATACCATTAGAATCAGTTATAGGAAGAGTAGAACTTGGTATGTATTTAGTCTTCTTCAGCAACGAGACATGGAGAACATGGTGAATGAGACTTTCTTGGGGTAGCTGTAAATTGTAGGCTACCTCTCCAATTCTCTCCAATATTGTGTAAGGACCAAAGTACTTGCATGATAATCTGAGGTTCCTCCTCAAGGCTAGTGATTGTTGCTTAATGATTGTAGCTTAAGATAGACTTGCTCCCCTACCTCAAACTCCCTCTCCTCTCTATGCCTATCATCATAGGTTTTCATCATACCTTGAGCATGTAGTAAACTGTCCTTGAGAATTAGAGTCATTTTCACTCTCTGTTGAACCCACTTATCAGTTAAGGTGAGTTGTTTTTTCCAACAATGGTCCAATGGACATCTGGGTAAAAAGATACCTATACATACCCTCAAAAAGGGTAAGCTTAAGGCTCATATGATAATTTGTATTGTACCAGTGTTCTGTCAAGCTTAACCACCTACCCCAAGCCTTAGGATGTTGATGAGCCATGGTCCTCAAATAGTTTTCTAATCATTTATTTATCCTTTCTGTTTGACCATCACTCCGAGGATGGCAAGTTGTACTGTAATTCAACTCAGTACCCTAGATCTTAAACAATTATTTCCAGAATCCACCGGTGAAGATTCTATCTCTTAGTTAGCCTGTCCACCACAACCAAGATCACTTCTTTACCATCAGACTTGGGCAAACCCTCCACAAATTCTATAGAGATATGAGTCCATGCATGATAGGGAATATGTAAGGGCAGTAACAACCCAGGGTACCCAACATTTTCATTTTTTGTA
This sequence comes from Linaria vulgaris, assembly GCA_948329865.1. Taxonomy (NCBI): domain Eukaryota; kingdom Viridiplantae; phylum Streptophyta; class Magnoliopsida; order Lamiales; family Plantaginaceae; genus Linaria; species Linaria vulgaris. The sequence goes on along the minus strand of OX415249.1, from coordinate 50,442,171 downwards.
ATCTTACAAACATCACAAGCACAACCATGGTCAATGCATCTTTCCCCAACCCTAGCTAATGAAATAGAGCCTTAACCCTCTCATATGACCCCATCAGAAATGCACTCTTAAGGCAAAATCATGTATATGTTTGAGTAATATAGTCCTGAGATTATTCCCATCCCCCACCCAAATTCTACCTTTACACCTTAGTATCCATTGATATAAGAATAATTCAATAATTCCCCTGGTTATTGGGAGTAACAACCAATTTAACAATTTTGTCAGTGAAATGATGGTTACGAGTGTAGCTGGAATGAATACCCAAGGCCCATTGGGGCTGAATGGTACTAATAGCTGCCAATTCCCCCTCATCCATTCCCCTCCTAGAAAGTGCATTAGCTGCGTTGTTTTCAACCCCTTTCTTGTAGTGTATTTCATAGTCCATGCCCAATAGTTTTGACACCCATTTGTGTTGCAAGGTAGACGTAATCCTCTGTTCTATCAGATGCTTAAGACTGTTGATCAGGCTTAATGAGAAGTGTTGGCCTTGTATATAATGCTTCCACCCAGTAACAACCATTAGGATAACATAGAACTTCTTCTCATAGATATACAACCTTTGGTTCTTGATTCCCAATGATTTCCTCAAAAATGAAATAGGTCTTTTACCCTGCATTAAAACAACCCCAATCCACTTTGAACTTGCATCAACTTCAATAATAAATGGTTTAGTAAAATCTGGTAGAGCACAGAAAGGGATTTCTACCGCAGCTTTCTTCAACCTTTCAAAAGCTCTGATGGCTTCCTCACTCCATTTAAAATTGTCCTTCTTCAACAGATCAGTGAGCCTCTTACTGATTACTCCATACCCATTTACAAACTTCCTATAGTATCCTGTCAAAGACAAAAATCTTCTCAGTTGTATGGTGTTGATGGGTAATTGCCAATTCATCATACACCCCACTTTACTAGGTCAGTTGCAACCCCATATTTGCTAATAATATGACCCAAATACTCCGCATGCTTGTTCCCAAAGCTGCACTTGGACAATTTTGCAAATACCTGATGTTTTTGCAACAAGTCCAATGTAGTCTAAAGGTATGTAATATGGGATTCCAAGTTTGGACTGTATATTAGTATGTCATCAAAGAATACAAATATGAATTTCCTAAGTTGTGGACCAAACATTTGGTTCATAAGTGACTAGAAAGTTTCACGACATCACCAAAATTCAAAGTGCCCATGATGGGCACTGAAGCCAGTCTTATGAACATCTTCTTCCTTCATTCTTATTTGGAAGTATCCAGACCTCAATCTATATTAGAAAAATAAGCTCTACCCTGTAACTCATCCAACAACTCTTCAATAAATAGAATAGGAGCTCATGCTTAATAATCAAGCTATTAATATATCTATAATCCACGCTCATTCTACCATCTTTTTTCTTTACTAACAAATTAGGAGAAGTATAAGCACTTGTGCTATGCTGTATAATACCAGCTTCTATCATCTCCTTTACCAAATTTTCATTTCAGTTTTGAAAGCATGGGAATACCTATAGGGTGCCAGATGCTTGGGCATAGCTCCTACTTTAAAGTTGATTTGGTGTTGAATCTGTCTTCTTGGTGGTAGTTCAGTAGGTTCCTTAAAGATAGGTTTGAATTCTCAAGAACCTTCTGAATAACAGCTCAGTGGTGGTAGACTCATTCTCTCCTGCCACTGAGCATAATTTTCCCGTAATCCCATACATGCTCTCCTGCCACATTTTTTTGCAAGGTTTTCCCTAATATTAGTTTGCATTCAGGGCCATTGGTGATTGCTTGCAAGACAATTAAGCCTGCTTGTCTAGTAAGTTGCAGTGTTATACTCTTGTAATCAAAGGTAATGGGACCATGTGTGTTGAGCCAATATCCTCCAATCACCATGTGGCATCCACCTAACCTGATTATCCTTGTCGGGAAGTTAAACTTGAATTCTTGGACTTCCCACTCAAAATTAGGACAAAACCCTTTACAAGTTATGTCCTCCATCTGCTATAGTAACCCTTATAGGTAGTGCTCTGTATTTCTGCACCCTAGTTTGATAGTTGTTTCTTCATTCAGAAAGGTATGATTACTTCCAGTATCCACTAAAATCCTTATTTGGCACTTCCCTACTGTATTCATTAACTTAGGGATGGTTCTTTTGTTTCCTCCACCAGCTAAGGCATGTACAGAGATGTGCATACCTTCCTTCTTTCGCTCCTCATTAAAACATTTTCTTCCTCCTCAGTCATAATCATGAATAATCTGTTCATTTTGCACTTATGACCAATTGTGTACACTTTATCACAATTGAAACATAAGTTTATTAGCCCTAATTTCTGCTAGAGTAAGAAGCTTTCTAGTAGGTTTGTTGTTTGGAGTGGGGTTACTGTTTCTGATTGATCCCTTGTTAGTATTCTGGTTGTTGAAAGGTTTTATACTGTTAGAGGTATTGGGTTTAGTAAGTGGTTTGAATCTCTTATTCATAGCTTCAATAGTTCTCTCATGTTCCTTACTCAGACTCATAACTTTAACTAATGAAGTTGGTGTAGTGCTAGTACTACAAATCTGAGGTCTTCTCTCAAACCACTCAGGTAACTTCCAACATAATATTCTTCCACGTGGCAGATTTCAAACATCTCAGTAATGATTTAAGTTCTTCGAAATTTTCATTAGTTAAGGTGACCCCTGCGGTGTTGAATTTTATGGTGAGACCTTCACCCATCAAAGATTTGTTTTTGTTGTAAAGGTACATTTTTTCAGATATTCCGAGCAGCTAAAACTGGATAACATTCATGGATTCTTGCATGGTTGTTACAGAGCTTTGTAACTGCTTATTGTTGCCAGTCAAAGTTGCTACATGCTCTTGCATTTCTCTTTGAGTGTTAGAGAACTGCTCTTGCATTTCTCTTTGTCTCTCTTGTAGGTCACACACTTTAGCTGGATCTACCATAGTTTCAGGTGTTCCCCTAAGTTTGATTTCGGCTCATGATGCTAAGTTGTCACATTTGCTGGGCTTCTTACGCTCTATTTTGATAGATAGATAATTTAGAGAAGGGGGTGAGAAGTATTGAAGAAAAGAGTTGGAAAATTAAAAAAAATTGTAATTTCTGCATTAAATCAAATGGTCCATACAACCTCAACTTAAATAGAAAAGACTTCAACAAAAATTGCTAACAGATGCACTTTTGAAAATTAGCTAAAAACTTCACAGTAATGCCACTTTTACAAAAGTGCATTTCTTAATTGAATTAAAATAACAAAAGCTAAAACATAAACTCAGTTCTTCACTCTCTTTCCACAATTGAGTATTTGTTCCCATTTCGTACTACTTTTCCTAGGTTTTGATTTCCACCTCTAATTCTCCATTTGTCCTTTATTTGATGTTTGCATGTCTAATGAATCTGTGACATATGGCACGAGTTATCAAAACCATACACATATGAGTCTCTAATAACCAATTGTGTTAACGGATCAACCTAGTTGTCAATTGTTTTACAAGTGATATCAAATATACAATCCAATTAACTCGTTCGAATTGTGTGAGTAAACGTACTTAGTCAAGATTGATCTAAAGGTTGCACATGAGTTGCTTTCGCAAATCCAAAGTCACGAATCGTATATTCTACACATTGCGAGACCCGCGCATTCAGGGAGAACACTTGCGTGGGCGCGATGAAGACGACCAGCTTGTTTGATGAGAGTGTTGTTGAAATGTTGGCAGCTCTCTTGCGGTTCTCTTGGCGCTAAATGTTAATTAGAATGATGTCATAATTAAAGGGGATTGTGTGGGGGTGATAAATGATCTCTCGCACAACACAGACGTGGGAGCGAAATATCTTAACATTGCAAGAGGGGGTTGCGAGCTTTGTGGGGGATAAAAGAGATTTTATCTACCGTTGGGTGGTTCGATAGGGGAATTCGACGCACATATGATTGCTCAGAATGCGACTACTAATTCATAATTTCCTACCAACTGTATTTAAGTCGTGTTTATGTTTCTTAGATTTGGTTTCTTAGTTTGCTCATTCATGTGGTGTATCCATTGTTGGTTTTGATTTGCTTATGCAATTGCCTTTTTGTTGTTTAAAAAAAATTTAGAATTAATCCAAAAATAGGTTAAAGGTGCATTCATTGAGATAACTACATCATATCCAAGAGACTTGGAGATTTAGCTACTCATGGTCAAGGTTCCATAACAACAATTCATCCTAAAGTTGTGCAACATATCTACAATATTCGACAAATTAGAAGATATTTGACATATCCGGTCAATAAATCCAGTCATCCAGTGTTGTAGTTTCAAATGTGTTCTGGACAAAGCTAATCAGAAATACATTTGAGGAATTTAGATTAGCATAGTTAGAGTATTGAGTCTATCTTGTATTGCTTATGTTTACTCCACAAAACTATCATTGATAATGTGATGTTGTAATTGTTAAACCACTTTCAACATAATATGAAATCAATGCAATTACCTTGAACTCTGACATTTCAATGTGAGTTACATATTTGTTTATATTTTTGTTCCATAATTGATCAATTAAGAAAAATGGACGATCCATGAATTTGAGTTAGGGGACGAACTCATGCGAAGATCATCAAAGAAAAAAATACCTCGGTCTGTAAATTCTAACAATATAAGTTGATAAAAAAAATATTATTACGTACCACATAATCCAAAATCAAAAAGAATCTAGAAATATGTTCTAAAGTTATAAGATTAAACCCATCTTGAAGCTATTTTTCTCTTCTCAATATGCATTAAAAAACTAATACATAACAATGAGGTAATAAGGCCCATTTTAAAAACTGCTCTGCGAAAATAACTGCTATGGATGAAACACTCGCACCACAACCGCCACCACCGTCAGATTCAAATAATTCGCCAAAATCGTTCCAATTTACCAGTTCTACCAGCCACTATGAATCTCATAGTCAGAAACATTCACAAAAATCAACAGAGTTTTCTACAATAGAACACACTGCTCCATTTCATGGAATGAATACCTCTCACGCTGGAATGGTCATGCAACGGGTAAAAGGTGTTGACATGCGGGTTGTTGAAAAGAAGAATGCTGAAGAATGGAGTATGATCGAAGTGAGAGAGGCGGTTGATGCTATTCCCTTCTAGCAAATCAGAACCGTACAGGAACTCCGCAATCGCATGCGTCTTCAATGGGAGAACACGATTTTTTTTTCGTATTTCAGGCAAAACGTGGTACTTTATCGCTCTCCAAACTATGCTTGATCTCATGTGCACACTCCACAATGACTTTGAGTTGACGGATCTTGAACACGGATGTTATTGCATCAAAGGTTTATCCTCCGCTAAACGAGAGATAATTCTTACGGAGGAGCCATAGCAATTGGCCGGAAGCTTCCTTTCGATTAGAAAGTGGTCCCCCCAATTTCTGAGTAGATACCGAAGTTATCGAAAGAACCATCACATGGGTTCGTATTCTTAATATCTCAATTGAATATCCTCGAGCATCTATGATTGAATCTTTAGCGGTATGTATCGGCAATCCTAATAAAATTGATGGTAATACGTACAATGCGAAAAAGGGGAGCTTTGCATTCTTTTGTGTTCAAATTCGCACTGATCGACCCCTCGAATTAGGGTTATGGATAGATGGAAAGGTTTACCAAGTAATCTATGAGAACGTTACATCACTTGTAATGGTTGTGGTCAAATTGGTCACACCAAGTCTCACTGTCATGCGCAAAAAGGAAATTTGCAAGAGTCGGTCTCCATGAATATGTAAGAGGAGTCGGAGGAGGTTTCTTGCTTAAATGAAAGAATTGGATGGTTGACAGAAAAAGCTAACGGAAAAGAATATGAAAATTGGATGCTTGTTGGTCTGAAAAAGAAAGAAACGACTTGCGCCAAAAACCAAACGACAGATAAAAGGAATAGTTTGGGAAACAAAGACCTGGTCTCTAAGGAAATTAAGGATAAAGAAAACGTATCGACCCAACATCTATCTTCGACTGCGGGTTTAGGGTCCCATGGCAAGAGAGTACCTACTGCTTCCCTTAATCCTACATTAAGGAAAGGGAACACGACTCATGCTCGTAAAACAGTTTCCATTATTAAGAGGAGACCGAGAGACGTGACAACTGGTCGAGATAAGTAACAAAATAATTTGGAAAAATCCAATTTGTTTCAACTTCTCTTGAAAGAAGAGTTTTCGTCCGTATCTATAGAAAAAGGCACACAAAGTTCCACTCTCCAGGGCAATCAATATGATGAACGGAATGTTAGTGGTGAACCTAACAAACCATTGGGAGTTCATGACGGTATTCAATCGGTTTAGAGGACCCAACCTGATATCATACCTGGTGGCAAAGATTCGACCTGACTGCATGGGAAGCAAATAGTAAGATGTCGTTAATGCTAGAAATTCTGAGACAACTTTATGCGACATGGAGCATGACTCATATTTAGAATCCGGTCTTTCCTGCGCAACTCTATAATTCCAACACGAAGATCGTTTCATGGAATTGCCAGGGAGCAGGAGATGTGAAATTTCAAAGAAATTTTTCTGAATTATTATGCTTTCAATAACCTACGATTATTTTTATTTTGGAGATTAGGGTGGGAGAGGAACAAGCTAGGAGCATCGCTCTATTCCTTGGTTATACTAATTATATGATCGCACCCACGGTTGGTATGCTGGGGGGAATATGGATGTTGTAGAATAAGTCTGAGGTTGAAGTAGAAATTACGGAGGTTGATGTCCAGATGATCCTTGTGACTATTCATCCAAATTCGGTGGACAATTGGAGAGTTACAGGCGTTTACGCTCAACTGCAAAAGGCAGCAAAAAGATCAGGTTTTTGATAATTTTATTAGCTGCGCATCAAATTCTCCAATTCCATGGCTTGTAACAGGTGACTTCAATGAAGTTCGGTTTGCACATGAGAAAGTGGGGGCAGAACGAGGTAGTTCTTCGGTGATTTTAGAGCGATGCAATTTAATTGATTTAGGATATGTGGGTCCTAAATTTACTTGGTCTAATAAGAGGGAGGATGGGGCCCTGATTCAGGCATGACTTGATCGAGCAATGGGAAATTCTGCATGGCTCACCAAATTCCCAAATTTTGAAGTCGAGCATCTGCCGCGTATGCACTTGGACCATCATCCGATCACCACTCACTGTTTTGGAGAGGAGAATCGGAGAGGTAACAAGCCTTTTAGATTTGAGGCAATGTGGTTCTATAATGTCGAATGTGAAGTTTTGTTAAGGAAAATTTGGCATGATAATCCAGATATTTTAAGTGCTATCAAGGACGTGCCAAATATAATATAACTGTGGAATAGACAGAACTTTGGTAACATCTTCCGCAAAAAGAAGGAACTCGCAGCAAGGCTAGAGGGTATCCAACAGGCCCTTATTTTTCGGCTGAATCTATTGAATCTATATCTTTGCAGAAGAAAAACAAGAACAACCTGCATTGCAGCATAATTGGCCAAAAAAGAAGAAAAAAATAATTTCAGATGTTTTAAGAAGTAAGTTATTTAATTTTGTTTCCTATTATTAATTTCTTTGTTTGAATCAACATTTCTTTTTATCTAAATACTGTGAATTTGTTTCTAGATTTTTTGTTTTCTTTACAAAATAAACATATTAGCAAATATCAATAACTCCTTGATAGAAAATTTAGCAAATACACATTAGCAAATACTATGATGCCTAAGTGATTCTGCACTATATGGTACTTGTAATTTTGCATTATGAAATTTATTTTGTTATGATTTACAAATAAAGTTTTCTTTTTGTTATGTTTTTCTTTGTATAACTTCGCCCCCCCACCCCCAAACTCAAGTTCTTGGATCCGCCACTGGAAATAGGTCGGATATAGCAAGGGTGTGGAAGTTGGATGTTAGTAACAAATTACAACATTTTCTTTGGCTTCTTACACAAGAATAAATTGCGACGAACAATCTACACTTCAAACGACAAATTTCTCTCACGGCTCCATGCAATTTCTATAATTCCCAAGAGGAAATGGGGCTATACTTACTCCGACATTGTCTTGTCATGAGGGGATTATGAAATCATATTATCGAGCGAGATGACTTGGTCCGATTTGATGCAGTGAATAATGAGTCTTGGCTGCGCGAAAATCTGACTAATTTGAAAATTTGGAATAAAATTTGGCCAAACACGCAGTGGTGCTGGATATTTATAGCGGCGCTATGGGTTATATGGAAACATCAAAATGCACGGGTCTTTCATAAGAAGGAAGAATCGATCCACGAACAAACTTTTCAGATCAAGAAGCTCAGTAGCGACTTGATGGAAGGAAGAAGGAATAAACATCATACATCGAAAAAGGTTAAATGGGAACAACCAAAGAATGGATGGTGGAACCTTAATACAGATGGAAGTTTGTGCACAACAAATAATTTGGGTTCGCCCGCCGGAGTTCTAAGGTCGGATGATGGCTGTTGTTGTTGGGGTTTCAAGATGAAAGTTCCCTCACCAACGATTAATGAAATGGAACTGAGAGCACTTAAGAAGGGAATGGGGAAAAAGAATTCGGAATCTTGAGGTTGAAACAGACTCCATGGTGGTGGTCAAACTTGTGATAGGAGACGTGATGCCGCATGAGGAATATTCAGTTTGGTCCAAGACTGCAAATTCCTTCTCCATATGCCTTGGAACCATACCTTTCGTTGGATTCCAAGAGACGCTAACAAAGTTGCTGATGCGGTCACGAAGATAGAGTTGTCGTTAGTAGAGAGCGATGACTTTTGGGATACTGCTTCCTCTTCGGTTATTATTAGTTTACTTGGTACTGATGTGACATAATTATCTTTGTATGCAATTCTTTACTAAAACAAATCAAAATCTTTCACTATAGGATTGCGAAACTAGGAGTGCGATACATGCAAAATTAGTGCGAAACTCGGAGTGCGATACCTGCGAAATTAGGTTTCCATTTATAAAAGTGATAATATTGATCACGTTATAATTTATTGCGCAAAATTTATCAATAGAAATCAATAAATTTGCACAAAACTAGGAGTGCGAAATTAGGAGTAAAATTTCCATTTACGTGATTTCCATTTGCACAGTTGTTAATCAACTACAAAACAAGAAATTTATTGATTTCTATTCCTATCACGTAAAGATATCACGTGTTCCAGTTTCTTTATTAATTAAATATTACATGAAGAAAATCTAAAACTATAAACTAATAACGATGAAAACATAAGCAATATAATTTATGATATTTATTAGATAGAAAATATTTTAATTAAAAAACACTTACTTGCAAATACGATATATAAGGCCTTCTTATTGCTGAAAATAAAAATTACAAAACTTCTTTTTTTGCTGTTCATCTCCTGATTAGTGAGGATTTTGATTATTGTAATTAGTGATCGCCAAATGTGAAAATTAATTAAAATTATAGGGAAAAAGAATTACTCACTTCTAATGAAATGTAGATTTCGTAATAAATGATAAATAATTAACAAAATTACCATATGTTTTTGGTTGTCTTACCTTTTTGATAAGATCATAAGATCAAAAGAAAATCTCATTGAAATCTTTCTCATTCTCTCTCCCTATATATCGTTAGACATGCGAGCGCGTGATATATATATATATATATATATATATATATTGCATACAATACACACTTTGTTTTGCTGAGAAAGAAAAACAGATATAATATGAAAAACATTAAAACGTTCACCCCCCTTCCCCAAATAGTTCTGAATGAGGTCATCTTTTCATGTCTTCGCTGATTTCCTTTGATCAAGTGTAAGAGAAAAGAGTCCTTAAATTTTTCTTAATTATATTTTTTGTTATTTATTCGTTATATAGCACAGCAGAATATTCACTTAGCTTAATTAGACTACAAATGCGCAATCCAGTTTCTTGATCATCACGTGCAGTAATACATACATATATATATATATATATATATATATATATCAGAACAACGGATCTCTCATCTATTTCTTTGTTACAAACAGGCTAACTCTAATTAATTAAGAATGGATTCACAAGGGTTCTCTTCGGACATCGTATTCGAGATTCTTACCCGAACATCATTAAAAACCCTAGACACATGCAAGTCAGTCAGCAAAGAATGGCAACAACTCATTTACGAGTCGAGTTTCTTGCCTACGTACTGCAAAAGAACAAATAGCGTATTCGGTTATTTCATTCAAGACATTAGAAAGAACAAATATTTGTCCACGTTCGCATCGCTCGTTGATCAGTCGTCTGAACATAATGATAATGTTTGGACGAAGAAGTTGTCGTGTGGTACGTACTATAAGAATTCTGGCGTCATGCAATCAAGGGATTTTGTGCTGTGTGAGACAAGTTGATCATAGGAATTGTCGGTACTATGTCTGCAAGTCGACTACTGGACAGTGGCAAGCACTGCCCAATCCAAAGACTCGTTATCAACTAGAAGTTATTGCGCTGATGGTTTTACAGTCCAGTCCTTGCTTGCGCTACAAAGTCATCAGATTATCGTATCGAGAAATTTCCATGTAAGTATTCTTTTTCAGCTTTCAAAAAATCTTTTAGCTAGTATGTTCTTGTGAATTAGCAGCAAATCGTGTTGTGTTTGATAAATTGAGTTGTTGCATGTATAATTAGCAGTCTTATCATATAAAGCCGAAAGTTTTTGGTAAGTTAGGAGGTAAAGTTCATTAAAGCTTTGCAGACAGCAATATGCTTAGAACATTATAACATACTATATAGGTTCCATAATGTTCTTATGTTATTGATTCTCTTTGGCATATATAGGCTAGCTGCATGACTGAATGTACTTACTAGTCTTAAATAATTATCGTGCAGGTGTATGAATGCTCACTACAGATGTGAAATATTTGACTCCATATTGTGTGCTTGGGTACAACATCGCAAAATCGCGAATAAGTTGGGTACATCGGGGTCAAAAATCAAAGGTTGGGTACAACATCGCAAAATCGCGAATAGGTTGGGTCTAGTATCCCCGTTTTCCCAAATGAATATGTAAAGTATACGTAGTAAGTTAGAATTAGGAAAAAAGGCCAACGGTTTGTTTGACTTAAGCTAGAGAATTATCTTGAGTAGTATTCATTAATAATTCTTTTGACCCCTTAGGTAACTACAAACGTGGTCGTGTTTCTACTCTCCTGCTCTTTATAGTCGTGTTTCAGATGAGTGTTCTTAAACTGTATTATTTTCAAAATTGGAAGGAATGCGTGCATGTATATCTATACCTATATATATGTATTCATGAATCTCTGCATATTGAACTATGTATTCATGAATCTCCGCATATTGAACTCTGCATATTGAACTGTCATTTCTTCAAAGAAAGTTGTTTCTGGAAATGTTTATTTCTTCAAATAAAGTTTCTGTAAATTGGGTACTTGAATTGTTCAGTTTTATCAAAGCAAGTTAACCGCACATTGGTTAATTGCCGTAAATAATTGGAATCGATATGATGAATGGTGTCCCGTTGGTTGTATTCGGAATTGATTAGACTGGATCCAGTGTTTGGCGTGGGAGTGCAGGGGGTACCGCCGGGCGGCGGCGGGCTTGCCGGTAGGACCTTTTGCTTCTCATGTGCCTATTCCCTCTCAGACATAACAGGAGGAGGTTGTATCTTTGTTGGGTCGTAGGATTTCCGTATGTACAATGGCATACGTTATTTGATTCCAAGGTCGCTCCTTGGACGGGGAGATAAGGAGTACTGTTATGAGGTGATAAGGTGGGGCTGCATCAGCAGCAGAATAACGTGGACACCGATCACCGGAATATGGTTTTGTGCACATGAAAAAAGGGATTTTTGTTAAATCATGAATGCTTTTAATTCACGATTCTATTGCATGGCATTTGTATGCGTTAAAATTCCTTTTATTAAACTGTTTTCAAAAGAAAGTTATGGAAAGAAAACGCTACACTTGCACACATGCATGAACACTCACTGAGATTTTTATCTCACGTAAAATTTTGTTTTTCCTTTCCTTCCTTCCAGATTAAGACGGTCTAGGTTACTACCGTGTCAGGACCGGGGAGGCTTTGACATTGAGAAGCGTTCAAAGTTTAGTAGAGTATTGAGTTAGTGGAGTTTCTATTTATTTTATTAGTTTAGTACTTTGAGTGTATTTGATTCAGATATTTATTAGTTAGACATGTAATAGTTGCTCTGATATTGTTCTGATTTGTCTCAAAATTATCGGACCGTTACATCAATTTATTGAATGTTATCTTTTCTGCAGGTCAAATGTTTCCATGTTTATTATTGTGATAATCTTGAATGAAGGAAACTATCCTTATGATTGACTTGCCTTTTGGATTTTGATGTAACTGACTTTCCTTGTTGTGTTGCATATCTTTCCTAAATCATGTTGATGGATTATATAATGAAAAGTATTCAATGTATATTTATGCAAGAAAGTCATGCTATTTTCAGACATTGAATCTGTCAGTTGCAACGTCATCCAGACAGCTCAATTGCAACAACGTAAATCAACATTTTTGGCAAAACTGAATATTCCCTTGATTCTGTATTCTGAAAATTATGTTTAAAGGGAAAATAATTTTTCTTTAGAATGATAATTTGAAATCTGATCGTTAAGGAAATAATCTTCATCAAATATCCTTTGTTGAGATATAGAAACTCAAATGTTTATATATGACATATATTTTAGATATTTTCCTTTTCCTTTAAAGATAGACTTTCAAAATCTTCCAAGATTATCTTTGTTTGATCTGATATTTTATTCTTAACTTTTTAAGATAGACTTTCAAGATCTTCTAAGATTATCTTTGCTTAATATTCTCCTTATTATGTATCTAGACATATTTAATGGGCATGTACATTGGATATTGATGATGCATAAATGGAAAAAAAAGGGTACCCCACAAAAATGACTAAGGGCTAGAGGAAAGGCACACCTAGGTCACGACCAACTATTACCCAAATAAGGGTATACGACCAGGCATTCAGAGAAGGTACCCCCGGGCACGGCCAACTAACACCCCAATGAGGGTATTCGGTCCAAACGCTTGGAGAAGGTACCCCCCAGACCCCGGCCGGCCAACGCCCGAAGAATGGAGTACGGTTCGGATCTGAAGACTCGGGTATACCTCTCCACACGACCTGAAATCAGTCTAAACATCGGGTACCCATAAGGAAAGATTACGGGGAACTCCCTGACCAATATGTAGTCATTTCTCGACTGACTAAGCACCACTCAGACATCGCGGGACCCACGACAAGGGACCCTCGGGCGGTGATATCCAACACTTAGCCAAAATATCAAGGAAGAAGGAGGACAATACAAAACACTAAGGATACGAGTGAATACGATGAAGGGTCAAGAACACTCAAATTATGGTCTAAAGATAGCTCGAACAAACACGCAACTATGAAGAACGACTCCAAATGTCCCACTTAACACGCACGACCAGAAGAAGTTCGCGACCCCCTAGGTAGAACCCCAGACACGACCATACTCAAAAGACGCGCCAACCACACTCATGCAATGTACCTCCCAACCACCCTCATTATAACAGAAGACCGCACCTCATTGGCCCAAGTCAGCTATTTGAGCAGAAAACGGCAATTCTTACCTGTTCAGACCAGCAATTAGAGCACATAAACTCTCCCCCATTGGCTCAAAACCACACCCAAAGACCATGGGGCAGACTCCATCATTACCCGATCATATAAAAATCGGTCCACTCATGCACTGACACACGACCCTTATTGGCGCAGAAGACCTCCGCGCTATTGGTCCCCAATGCCACCCGGAGTTAAAGCGGATGACCAACCCCTGTTGGCCGAAGACCTCAAGGCTTGCACTATAAATAGTCCATCATCTCAGAATCAGAAAAAAAGTTGGACACAATACAAAATCAGTACAAGTTCTGCCAAATTTTCAGCGCAATTGTACTTAGAAATATCATATTGCACTAGCATTAGCTATCTCATTACACGACTCACTTGTAATTCACTCAAAAATCTTAATAAGATAACAGTGCCTCCTATTTACTCGAATTCGAGATAGGCGTTCCGTACAAAACTAAGTGACAATATCCCTGAATACTCCGACCTCACGGGCCCATACGATATTGCATCACCCCATATATTTATATTTATTTTGTAGAATATATCAGATAAAGAAAGAAGATCTGTGAGGATTGCAACTACATATTCGCAGAGATTCTGCCTATGCCTATATAAGGAGGAGACTCGACACTTTAGAGGACAAGCTTTGAAAGATAATTTGTGCCATTCGTCCTGTATCGAGTCAAAGTCTTTTTAGTGAGAACTTCAAGTCAAATGAACCTTGAGTCAATCTTGAAGTTCTCCGACTCAAAGGAGTATAATGAATATAGTTGAGGGTTAGGTGTTGCAACGGTAAATTAGAAGGAGTTTGAATTTATGTTGGAGTAATTCCTATCATTGTAATTCTTAAGTAGTTATATTATTTGAGTCACATGTATTGGGTGAAAACCCCGTGGACTAGGACCAATTGGACCAAACCACGTTAAAACCTTGTGTTCTTTATCGCTTTATGTTTAACTGTTTTTTCAACCACAATTGCAACAGTAAACCTGTTTTCTAGGTATAAAGAACTAACATCAGTATTGCTTTCATGTACAGTTGCAACTATTGTCAAGTTTAACTGTATCTGTTTTCAAGTAATATAAATCAAAGATCTAACAAATTGAATATGAATAGTGAAGAATCATACATGACTCATCATATGTATTGGATTAAACCCCATTTATTACATCATTATTTAATAGTGAAGACTCATACATGACTTAGCATATAAGATATTTTGAGATTAATTACAAAGAAAACCAAGGTGAGGCATGTTAATCATTCGATTCTTGCTATAAATAGAAGGCATGTACTTGCTATTTTTTGAAATCCTAGAAATTTCGATTTAGCCAAATTTTATTGTAATCAACCTCTTTTTTTTTTTTAGTCTAGTTTTAGAAGATAAAAGTTTTTGAAATTTTTATTTAAGCGTTTTCTACCAAGAATGATCTTAAACTTTTATTGCACATAAAATGTCGATTATGTTTTGCATCTTTAAAAATCCATAACAAACAGTAAAACAATTATTTTTGCTCTCTGCTTTCAGCTACATACTCTCCATGATATACTAAACTTTTATGTGAAGACATAATTTACATATAATGTGATTTAGGAGGCCACAACAAATAAATTGTACATTGATGTCCAGAAATCCAAGAGCAAACTATGTTGTGAAAACTATTTAGCATAACAAATATTTTTATATTGGGCGATTTATTATTTTTGCCCTTTAATTTATATAAACTTCAAGTTTTGCCCATTTTTCACCGGGCTTTTTTTTTGCCCGTTAATTTAATTTTTTTGTTTTAAATTTGCCCGGTGGGCTTCGCTGAGGACTGAGTCGAAGCCCAGACGACGTGGCAACCCATGTGGCGTACAGACGACGGTCACGTGGCGCCACGTCATATATATATATATATATATATATATATATATTTTAATAACTGCCTGGGCTTGTAATACAGTTCTTTTTTTTTGGTTTTATAATTGTACCAGGGCCCCACCTACCCAATTACAGATCGTCTTCTCCCTCCCCCTCCCTCCGGTGGCTGCACCACACCCGCCGCCGCTGCCACCAAACAAACCAAACACCATCAACACCACCACCCTCTCCAAACACAAACCAAACACCACCCTCATTTCCACCCTCACCCCCAACACCACCACCACTTGAAAACAAAATAAATCGGCGACGCTAATGCGGCGGCGGTGCGCGACTTAGGAGCGGGGATCATTGGCTTTGGTAGCCTTTCTTCCTTTCACTGGTGGCTCCGACTACACCTTGGTGGAGAGAACAACATCTTCAATGGTGGATTGAGTAGAGATTGGGAATTTGGGAATCCGGGAATTCAGAAATGATGGTGTTTTTTTTTTGTCGCGGTGGGGGGGGGGGGGGGGGGAGGGGGTGGAGAGGGCGTCGACGAGTAGGGTGAAGGAAGGTGGTGGTGTTGGTGATGTTTGATTTGTTGGGTGGCGGCAGCAGTGGGTGCGGTGTGGCCGCTGGGGGGTTGGGGGGTAGGTGGCCTCAACATAAATATTATTTTTAGTTTTTACTAGTAAACATAAATATTTTTTTAGTTTTTATTAGTAAATGTAAATTTAGTAAACATTTTAAATAAACTTTTTTTAATAAACTTTAATTGATACTATTTTTTTATGATTTAGAATAATATATAATAAAATTTAAAATAATTTTGAATATTAGTTTATTTTTAAATTTTACAAGTATAGTAAATAAAATAAAATATATATGACGTGGCGCCACGTGGCCGTCGTCTGTACGCCACGTGGGTTGCCACGTCGACTGTGCTTCGACTCAGCCCAGATCGAAGCCCACAGGGCAAAATTAAAATAAAAAAATTAGAATAATGGGCAAAAAAAACCCGGTAAAAAGAAAGGGCGAAACTTGAAGTTTATATAAATTAAAGAGCAAAAATAATAAATCGCCGTTTTATATTCTTAGAATTTTGATGCAAACGTTCGTTATGATGTTAATAATTAGACACTCCCATAAACATTTGGAAACTAAGTTTGATCTATTTGGAAATTGTATCAAAAGTAAAATCGAGACTGCGACGAATTTTAGGTTATTCGGCTATTAATTTATAAAAAAAATAACAGTCATAACTCAAAAATATATCGCACGTGTGACTCTTAAATGATATAATAGCGCTTAGAATCAATTTTTTTTATAGTCTTTACTGATTAATTAACATTCGTTTCTGATTTTTTTATAGCATTTAGATGGTTTATTTCTTATTTTTAAGAAATTCTTTACTTAAATCTTTTCGGGTTATCATTATCACTTTTATGATTTAATCATCTAATATGACCATTTTTACTAATATAACATTCCATGTACATCTTTTTTGATTAGGTTTACATAGTTATATTCTTATAAATTTTATAAGTTACAAATACAATGTTATTTAATTTAAACTAACAATTTAAAAACAAAATTATATTTGACTAAGTTAAATGTTAAGGTGTTAATTCATAAGATATTTGTTTGATATTGTGATTATTAAAGATTATAAATTAATTAAGGGGTTAAAGAACGACCTTATCTATAGCTAGTTAAGTAATATATTTTAAGAATTGATTAATCATTAAATTAGATAATCAAGGAAATTAAGCCTCGAGAAAATTAAATAGATTTGTGGAGATTTTGACCACACTTTGCAGAAACTTTAGAGAGCAAATGTAAGCATTTGCACGGAGAGTTATTGAGGATACAATTCCTACAAAAAGTAATTTTAGGCGTAGAGGAATATCTCAAACTAGGGATGACATATTTTGTAGGCTATGTGGAAACAATGACGAAGATACATACCACCTTTTTTGCAAATGCCCAATCACATATCAGGCATGGATGAGGATTTATAGCTAGTTCGGTGTTGATTCAGTTATAGTTGGAAGTCCAAATTTTTGTTTCAACAAATTTAGCAATAGCAAACTTTGTTGAAAATCACACTACAAGAAATTGCTCAATTTGGTAGAAACTATTTTCTACTGAAAGGTATGAACTCTGTACCAAAAAATATTTTGGTATAAATGTTTGTACTAAGTATTCCTCCTAACAAGTGAAGTCCCAAAAGAATTCTGGTACAGAAATAGTATACCAAAAGAGCTCTTGGTACATAGAAGTCGTACTTAAAGTTTGGGACAATAAAGTTGTACCAGACTTTAGGTATAGTAGAGTTGTACCTAGAAAGTGGTATTAAGTACATAATTTTCGTCCTAAAAGTCCAAAAGTAGGTACGCTTGAGTCGTACCATTAGAGCGTTATTCGGTACGATAATTTAGTCCCGAGAAATTATTTTGAGGTTTTTATATTTAGTTAAATAACAAATACTCGGTACAAAGAGTTTGTACCTACTAATTTTTTCTGGTACAAAAAACATTTGTACGAAATGTTTATTTGAATTTGAAATCGAGCCTTCTCGGTACAAATAAGTCTACCAAAAGATCTAAAAATTCAAAAAAAAAAAGCTAGTGGCGAATGACCGCTGCTAGCCATTATATATATATATATATATATATATATATATATATATATTCATATTTTGTGTATTTATGTAACGTAAGGATCTGTTGTACACATGTAGATATGTATATTCAATTAAATATGTATAATATTTTTCGGGATTTGTTGTGCACACTGTAGAGATATTTGTTGTTATTAAATTAAATATATATAGTTAACAATTATCAGATTTTAGGGAAACATTATAACTTCATTTGAAGACTTTACGAAACTACAACTATCACTTAAGATGTTTATCTTAAATATAGGTAAAAACTAAGAAGCAATAATTTAACAAAGCATCCAAACTCTTAAAACTAATTAAACCCAAGGAAATATTAAATAAAAAAAAACTATCTATCACAAATATTATGGAATGAAGAAAATTAGGAAAGAGAAGAGAGCTAAACTTGCAGGAGAAGGAGAAGATGAAATATGTGTTATGATTTTGTGAAGACCAGGTGATATATTTATAGGAGAGTATTGTAGCTTTAGGTACAAAAAATTGTATCAAAAACTATTTTAAATGTTCAAATTTTCCGCCAAAAACACAAACGAAAATTTGAATATTTTCAAAAAAGAGGCATTTGGTTACACTTTTCTGTCCTAAGTAGTAGGTACACAATGTGTTGTACCGAAAAGGTTTATTTGGTACGAAACACATGTACCGAGCTCTCGGTACAGAAAAGTTATACTAAAAACTTAAAAAGCATTTTTCTTTTTTTTTCTTTAATAAAAAGATGCATATTTTTGTTATAACAAAATTAGGATAAAAACATTAGGTGGAGATGCTTCGTGCTAATAAATAATTTTTAAAGATGGATAATACAGGAATATGAACAAAATATATCTACACTATCCATTAAAATTATAATATCGAGCACACACATAATTCTATTACTTAGATATATAACATTAAGTTTGTAACTTTTTGAGTTTTTGTAGATTTAGTATTATATACAAACTCACAAAATTGTTTTAGTGATATAGTAATTAAGTTTGATTTATAAATATATTACTCTCAAAATCAACAAATATATGTAATTAGTCCGGAAAAAATAAGTGAATAACATGTGCGGATGTTCTCGATAGTTCGTAATCCACACACACGCTTATTTAGTGTAACATAATATCTGGTGAAAGAAAAAATAGTATCGGTGTTGTTTTGAAACTTTTGCTTAATAATATTTTGCTCCCCTAAGGTTTATTTAACGCGTTTCGTAACTTTTTTTTTTTAAACTCGACATAACACACTTATTTAGTATAACATGATATCCAGTGAAAGAAAAAGTAAAATTGGAGTTGTTTTAAAACTTTTGATTAATAGTATTTTTCTCCCCTAAAGTTCATTTAACACGTTTTGTAACACTTTTTTTTTAATGAAACTCAACGCAACACACTTAATTAGTATAACATAATACCCAGCGAAAGAAGAAGCAGAATCGGAGTTGTTTGAAAACTTTCTCATAATTCTATTTTCCTCTCCTAAAGTTTATGTAACGCGTTTCATAACTCCATTTTAGATGAAACCCAACGGAATGCACCTGCTTAATATATAATAATATCCAGTCAAAGAAAGAGTAAAATTGGAGCTATTTTTAAACTTTTGCGTAATTTGACATCGTTTTGGTTTCAACTTGAAAGAATGATTGTAGTGTTTTGAGTTTCGGGTTAAGAGTTTCGGGTTTCAAGTTTGTGACTGTTTTTGCTTGAAGGTTTAATTTGACGTGTCTTGTAAGTCTATTTTTGATGAAACTTGATGAAACACACTTATTCAGTATTAAGGTGGTGTTTGCAAACTCTTAAAAAAAGTTATAATCAGCTTTTTATTTGAATAAGTGATTTTGGGGTGTTTGCAAATCTAGTTTTTTCGGTTATAAAACTTTTTTTAAGCTAAAAAAGCTCACAATCTTCAAGCTGGTGTGGGGGTGCTTTTGGCTTAACTAAAAATTGTGAACTTCTACTTTTCCACTAGAGTTTGAAAACACCACCTAAATAGTATACGGTGAAAGAAAAAGTAACTTCGAAGTTGCTCTGAAACTTTTGCTTCATAGTATTTTCATCCCCTAAAGTTTAATTAATTCGTTTCATAATTCTGCTTTTTGATAAGACTCGACGGAACACACCTATTTAGTATAAAATAATATATGGTGGAAGAACAAGTGAAATCGGAGTTGTTTTGAAACTTTTGATAATTTATTTTCATCCCCTAAAGTTTAGTTAACGCTTTTCGTAACTCCGTTTTCTATGAAACTCGACGGAACCCATCTATTTAGTATAACATAAGATCCGTTGAAAGAAAAAATTGAATCGTTTTAAAAATTTTGCAGAATTTTATTTTTCTCCCCTAAAGTTTATTTATCGTGTTCCGTAGCTATGTCTTTATGAAACCAGACAAAATACACCTATTTAGTATAACATTATATAAGATAAAAGAAAAACTAGAATCAGAGCTATTTTGAAACTTTGCGTAATTTGACATCGTTTTGTTTTCAAATTGAAAGCATGGTTGTAATGTTTGGGGTTTGGATTTTGTGAGTGTTTTTTGTTTGACGGTTTAATTTAACGCTTTAGTGAGTTTGTTTTTTATGAAACTCGACGGGACACACTTATTTAGTCTAAAATAGTATCGAGTGAAAGAAAAAGTAAATTCATAGTTGTTTTGAATCTTCTACTTAATAGTATTTTCATTCCCTAAAGTTTAATTAACGCGTTTCGTAATTCCATTTTTTGATTAAACTTGACGGAACACACCTATTTAGTATAAAATAACTTTTGATGAAAGAAAAAGTGAAATAGGAGTTGTTTTAAAATTTTGCATAATTTATTTTTCTTCCCCTAAAGTTTAACTAACGTGTTTCGTAACTCCATTTTTTATGAAACTCGACGGTACAGATCTATACAGTATAACATAATATTTGGTGAAAGAAAAAATAGAACCGAGGCTGTTTTAAAACTTTTGCATAACTTTTATTTTCCTCCCCTAAAGTTTATTTAACACGTTTCGCAGCTCTATTTTTCATGAAACTCTACATAACACATCCATTTAGTATTACACAATATCCGGTGAAAAAAGTGGACTCGAAGCTAGTTTGAAACTTTTGCGTGTTTTGACATCGTTTTGGTTTCAAATTGAAAAAATGGTTGTAATATTTGGGGTTTGCAGTTTGCGAGTGTTTTTGTTTAACGATTTAATTTAAGGCTTTTGTAAGTGAGTTTTTGATGAAACTCGACGGAACATACCTATTTAGTATAGCATAATATTTGCTGAAAGAAAAAGTACATTCAGAGTTGTTTTATAACTTTTGCTTAATAGTATTTTTCTCCCCTAACGTTTATTTAACAAGTTTCGTATCTCCGTTTTTAATGAAACTTGACAGGACACGTCTCTTTAATATAACATAATATCCATTGAAAGAAAAAATAGAATCGTAGGTATTTTGAAAATTTTGCGTAGTTATATTTGACAT
Organism: Linaria vulgaris; assembly: GCA_948329865.1. Classification (NCBI taxonomy): domain Eukaryota; kingdom Viridiplantae; phylum Streptophyta; class Magnoliopsida; order Lamiales; family Plantaginaceae; genus Linaria; species Linaria vulgaris. Next base: position 50,420,587 of record OX415249.1, on the reverse strand, counting down.
CATTTTGGTTTCAACTTGGAAGAATGGTTGTAGTGTTTGGGTTTTGAGGTTTGTGAGTATTTTTGTTTGACAGATTAATTTTACGCTTTTGTACCTTTGTTTTTTATAAAACCCGACGAAACATGCTTATTTAGTATAAAATAGTATCCGGTGAAAGACAAATTATTTTCAGAGTTGTTTCAAAACTTTTGCTTAATAGTATTTTCATCCCTTAAAATTTAATTAACGCATTTTGTAATTCAGTTCTTGATGAAACTCGACGAAACACATCTATTTAGTATAACATAATATCCGGTGAAACAAAAAGTGAAATCGGAGTTGTTTTAAAACTTTTGCATAATTTATTTTCCTCCCCTAAAGTTTAATTTACGTGTTTCATAACTCCATTTTTTACCAAAACCTTTAAATAATAGTCTTTTACCTGTATATGATAAGAAAACTACAAATATATTATTTTCAACTAATAACAAGTTAATATACCAATAACTCATTATGAAATGATAATATGTAACTTTAACCACTTACGTAGGTCAACTTAGGTGACCTATTCGTATATAAATATTTAGCTCCTAATATATGATTTTTAACTAATATTTAATTAATAAACTCATGATTCATCATTCAATGTTAAATTCATATTTTAATTAGTGGTTATTAAATATACATTCATATTGGACAAAATAATAATAGTAATAAAACAAATGGGGGACACTGTACTGCTACGGATACCCATACGTACCAAGGACTACATGGTACAAAATTATCAACACCTCTATTACTTGGTACGGGTTTTTTAAACCAATTTTTTGGGACAAAGTTTCTGTACCGAACTTCAGTTATTCGGTACAATTGTCTTGAACCGGATATTCGGTACGAAAAGCTTGTACCGAAAAACTTGAATTAATGGTGTGTCATTTATCTTTCTTTTCTTTATGTTTTTTTATTGATTAATTGGTACCAATGGTTTGTACCCAATACTTGGTAGAAATGATTTGTACCCATACGTACTCTTTTTGCTTTTTTGGTATTGCATTCTTTAGTACAATAATTATGTACCAAAATCTCACTCTTGGTACAAATTTTGAATTCCTACCAAAGTATATGTACCAAATTTAGAGTTTTCTTGTAGTGTCATATGGGAAAACCAAGTCAATTTAGACAAGCATTTGGTTCTCTATAATTTGGGTCATTTGGCCACGTTTAAATTTGCAAGAGATATGGTATTAGGGAAGTGCTAGAGAACGTCATGGTTCGTTCATGGAGTTGGATTAAGGGCAAAAATTCAGATTTTATGTATTCATTTGTTGATTGGTCTAATTTGCCCTTATTTTGTATCGCATGAACTTTTTGGAGTATTGCTTATACTCTTATAAATTTCTTTTATTGATCAAAATAAAAGATAATTTGTCAAATATTGTTGTTATTGTTACTTGTCGTTTGGGATATTTTCCTTACATAAAAATATGAATAATTATAGTGATAAAATCCGAACATATGTTTGTTTAAGATAATTTTTGAGATATCAAATATATGGTTAATATAATATAAATAATTGTTATGTGACTTAACCGTACAATATCAAAACTTATCACCTATGATTTTCGTGTTTGGTGCAATAACATAAAATAAGCTTATGTATTAGCGTTGATTAACAATATCTAGTACTTGTAACAAGAACTTCCTCAAATTTCATCAACAACGGAACAGAAAGTCCTGTATATAGTCATAAATTATAATTATTTAGATAATTAATATCATCTCAACTTATTTAAGTTTTGACAAACTATTCAACGCCGTCAAGATAATCTACATGAATGAAGGTGAGGTCTTGTTTCTGTTGTATACAAAACCCTGTTTGGCACCCACCCATGAAAAACTTGGACAAAAAAATTATTACTACAATACCGAATCACGAGGAAAAAACAGTCTATCACATTCTTGCTACAATACAAAGCTGTCATATCATCTCATACTCTCAGTTTTCTTATGGTTGAATTATACTCTATCATAATTATTTACCACTTATTCACTCATAATCATGGCAATTTACTGATTTTATAACCCATCTACTAGTTCTCAAAATGTGCAAAGATCAACAAACTATGTTGGGGACATGTAGCTCAAAGAGCAATTATTATTATTTGATTTACTAGGTTATGTGTTTCTTTGTTATACCCATTTGGGATGCTTTTGAAAATTTGGGCTCAAGGATTGAGTCGATTTACTTTCGCGTAGGAAGAACTAACAGTTTAAATAATTTTGCTTGATACACATCATCTAGGTACCGTTTGCAGTTAGGAGTTTGTTGTAACTCTCATGCTAGATAGTCATGTGATTGAGCATGTCTCCTAATCTCTTTGCGAGTTCGCTCCTTGTTAAGAGGTATAAGGTAGTATATTGAAAGTCATTCACAATGTTGTATCTATTTTCTTGGTATGCACAAGTTCAACCCATTCTCTGACTATTCTATTATAATTGTTAAAATTGATTATTTGGTTAAACTATTGTTATAGATAAGATCACTTCCTAGAATGTACTTTTTGAATCACAGTTAATTAAGTAGCTCTTTTACATGACACTAAGTGTTCAAAAAGTTATTCTTTCATTCTTTTTGTATGTCCATTCCTCATAATAAGACCAATCTGGAAGCATGGATCAATAGTAGATTTTTCAAGCTTTCATTTTGAAATATTTGTGTAATAGTATTTTATCATTGGTGCCTAATCATTAAAATCGTCACTTGATTTTATTTCCAAGACTTTTGTTGTATTTATGAAAGTTATTTTATCATATTGTGTATGATTATGATCCCAAGCTGTGAGACCCGCCTAAGAGTTATGTTTCAGTTTGAGTTGCGTAAAGTGATTGGCCACCACGAACTAGCTCGAATTGGAGCATGAATCGTGGGGCGTACCCGTCACAGTTATAGATTCTTACCTATTAGATCAAGAACGTAGCAATAAGAATTGGTTTTGCCTCAAATTGACTATCTCATTGCACATTCGCAATTAGCTTGGAGTAACTATGTATCTATCATACGTAATGATAACAAGAGTTGGAATTATATTGATACAAATGGACGAATTGATATAACACTTCGGAGCTTTGGATATCCAATTCTTAGGTCACTCGCTCCCCTCACGTTTAATTGCCCTTACAAATTTATTATATTTCTTATTGAAAATCAATTTAGAATACGAATAGATATTAGTCATTTCTTAACTCAATTAATTTGATTAGTTGATCTATGATTTGCTAATACAGTTTTTTTAAGAAACATAATTTAATTTATTAAATTAGTGTCTTGATTAATTTAATAACTTAAAATTAATTAGTGTTTCCATGTTAACAAGTAGAGATACTAAATTATGAATGTGACATCTTGTCTTGGTAAGTGACTTTATTCTAGAATTTATGATTAGACATGAAGTATGTCTTTCATTTATATTTTAATGTGGATTACTTTAAATATCTTCTTAATGGTGGTGTAGTTGTGTAGGTATTTGATAATTAAACATCATTTCATGTGAGGTGATAATCTTTGATGTAGTAATGCCTCCTTAAAAAATGTTCTATTTATATTACCAAATTTGGAAATTTCAATCATCTAATACAATAAGTGCTCGACTTAGAATTAATAAATGCTTTGCCGTAAAATTGAATTGTAAAATCATGGTTTTTTTTTTTTCTTTCTAAACTTAATGCCAGTTAATTGGACGGCCTCAGATCTCATTGTACCAGCTACCATTACTTTGTATAATTTTCACATATATATTTTGAACATGGAAACTTGGAGTTTCTGCTTATAATGTATAACCTAGTTTTAAGAGGCTAATCCAAATCCAATATTCAATGGTCACCACGTATTGTATTTGATAACTTCACTTTGGATGAAATTGATGCCACTGCATGACTAGTGGCCATGCACCCGTATGGGTATTTTCCGTATTGCGCCGGCCCATCTATGCCGGAGATCATCCTCGACATATATACCAAATATGACATTCGATATAGTACATCTCACGTGTTTATCATGTTAGTTGTCCCGCGTCACGAGGCTTATAAATATCCACGTCCTGGCAATCAAGGTAAGATTTAATTATCCGTAATTATTGTACACCTATATTGAACATTCCCGATATAGAGCTCGACATAACATTTGAAGATATATCACCGACCTATTATCCGACATCATACTCGACGTCACCCTCGACGTCAGCAGGATATCATTCTCGACGTGGAAGGCTTCTGATATTATCTCCGATATAGCCTTCGACGTCATCTCTGATATACCTTCGACATCAGCCATTGCGTCTAACGTCAGTTCAAGGTATTCCGACCAAGCCTACCCGACACTACTTTAGTTCAAGTAGGTCTAGTTTAGTGATAGACTCATTGTACCACATTTGTAACCGATCTTATTCTATATATACGATCTATTGTTAAACTAGTGGCGCCATCTGTGGGAACACCAAGTTCTTGAACGAAGACGTCAAGATGCAACGAAGGATGACCCGCTCGCGGTCTACTAGGCCCGTGGTTGACATTTCAGCAGCAAAAAGTACGCCCCCATCGCATGTTCCGGCCCTAGAACTAGTAGTTGGGCCAGGACGAACTCGTGAAACCTCAACTACAAAGGGAGCTAGCGCCCGCGCCCACAGCCTTGGCACCTGAGATCGTGGCACATATCAACGCCACGGTCAAAACCACACTGAAGTCAGCTTTAGAGACCCTGTTGCCATGCCTGAATGATAGAGGAGTTGGCGACGGGCCGCCGCGACGCCAAGAGTCCAGAACTAGGGGTCTTAGATCTAAAATTAGAGGTGGAGAGCGCGACGACACAAATGATAGCATGATGGACCGCCCTCGGTCGAGAGCTTCCGGGGAAGAGGGCCCTGACCCAATGAGAGATAGAATAAGCTTCGCGAGAAGGATGGAGCAGTTGGACCATGAGAGGATAGAAGTCAGTCGGAAACTAGTACTGGCGGGGGGTCACAGAAATCGAGGCGGAAGTGCTGGATAAAGGGGATAAGATTCCTACCATCACGACATACGATGGGAAAAGTGACCCAAGGGACCATCTCCACAGTGTCGATAGTATCTTGAACTTACACAGGTTCTCATGCAACATTAAGGTAAAGATTTCGGCCACGACCCTGACTGGAGCAGCCCTTTATTGGTTTAATAGAATAGAGATGGGATCTATCACCAGTTATGAGCAGATAAGGCAGAAGTTAGAAAGTCGGTTCTCTAACTAGAAGAGGATGAGGACGAACATGCACCATATGAACACTATGAAACAGAAGGACACAGAGAGCTTGGAAGAGTTCATGAAAAGGTTAAACGATGAACTAATCAAGGTAGATGAACCGCAAGGCGACCAAGTGGTGCTCATTTTGTTCAATGCAACAACGTATATGAGGTTTGTAGAGGAATTGATCAAGCTCATAGCACCGACTATCGACCAAACCCATGACTTACCTTATAACACCATCTACCAGGATAATATGATGGCAACAAAGCAAACTCCCCCGTAGGCCAATTTCCCTAGAGGCAAAGAAGGTTGGAACAGAGTTAGAAATGGCAGGGACAGGTCACCGAGAAAATACACTCCATTGAATCAAGATATCTTGACCGTATTGGCGGTAGCTCAGAGGAAGAAATGGTTGAACCAACCAATGAAATTGAGAGAGACTAAAGGAACCAAACGATCAAGGAAGTACTGCGAGTACCACCGTCAGAATAGACACGAGACTAAGGATTGCATAGATCTCAAGGATGAAATCGAGGGTCTCATTCGAGAGGGAAAGCTAATAGAATATGTGTGAAACTATAGAGACTCTGAGGATCAAGAGGATCGATCCTGCCCCCTAGAAGGGACAAGGTGAAGGCCATGGAGGGCCCCGGTGGGCGCGGGAATGCAATTGTCAATGCACCTTCAAGATGAGTGATCAACATGATCAACGGAGGGTCGACAGAAGAAGACTCCGCTAACGGGAGGAAAAACATTACAAGAGGAATTCAGGAGGACTGCTATCTCCTGAGACCATACAGGCAGGTAAACTTGATTTTCCCCAAGTTGTTAAACTTGGCGTTACCAATTATGGTGTTCGCAAGGTGTTGATAGACAATGGGAGTTCCACGAACATCATATTCACGCATGTTTTGGAGAAAATGGCGTTGGGCCACCATGTAGTAGAGCAGATCCTCACCCCCTTGATTGGTTTTGGGGGTGCCGAGGTGATACCATTGGAGCAGGTGAACCTGCCAACATCGTTTGGGGAAGTGCCACACTGGAGGACCATCAATGTCCAATACACGATCGTGGATCACCCCCTCGCCTACAACATCATAATAGGCAGGCCCGCCCTCAACTCCATCCGTGTAGTAGTATCCACATACCACCAGAAAATGAAGTTCCTGGTAACTGGAGGCGTAGGAGAAGTCATCGCCAATCATGAGGAGGGATGGCTTTGCTACATAACTTCCCTCACACTCACAAGAATCAGATATGTTGTGGGGCAAGCGGCGGACCTGGATGGCAACCATCAAGCGGTGGAGTGACCGATGTTGGAGGAACACTTGAACCTTTTTTCATTTTCACTAATGTTGAACAATTTATAATTTCCCTAAATTGCTCCATCGTTGGACTGGACTGTAACTAAAACAGGGGGAACTACACCAATCTGATTCCCATATAAAGGGATACGTAGGCAGGTTAGGATTTACGTAGCTTTCGATCGTTATCCATCATTAACTCATATCGTTCCAACTGATACACTCGACTGCATTACGCATTTGTAACTTGCTGCAGGTACATACCCCTCTTTTTGGGTACATACGCTTTTGAGGGATTAGACGAAATGTGCAGATGAACACACATTTATTTTGAGATATTTTATCATCATGTTGCTTGTGAATATAATTGTTTCACCTATATAAGGCAGGTACAAATAGGTCCTTGCTAATAACGAGAAAAGGTATTCTCCCCCTAGGAGGATAAAATGTGAAGTGTGTATGTCACCTTCCCGCTATTTTTGCCATTGAACGATTATGTTATCTTGTTTGAACAACAGGAAACGAAGATCGGTAAATTAAACAGAAACAAAGAATATCCACTACCAAGGAATGATAAAGATCTACAAATGACATGGGATAACTCCCCTGTCCATTGAGAGAGGGAGGAGAGAACCTGGCATACAAAAGAACAACAAATGCCATGGGATTACTCCCCTATCCATCAAGATAGGGAAGAGAGAATTCGGCTAACAGAAGAACTACAAATGACATGGGATAACTCACTTATCCATCGAGATAGGGAGGAGAGAACCCGACATACAAAAAAACTACAAATGCCATGGGATAACTCCCCTATCCATCAAGATAGGGAGGAGAAAAACTGGCATATAGAACAACGACAGATGCAATGCAATAGTTTTTCTATCCATACATATAAGGGGGAAGCACCCTGTAGAAAGCGAGCTCTGCACAACCTGCGGGATAACAATAGTTATACCGAAACAGATCAAAACATGAATGACATAAGTCAATAACATGCACAAGTAATTGTTTATCCCCTAGAAATAGAGGAGGAAATTACCATTTCAAAATAAGCTCAGAGGTACAAAAAGCACAAGGGCTATATACACAACAACCAAGGAAGAAAATTTTAACAACAAGCGACACACCCCTCAGCTAGGGTACTTAGAAGCACCCTTCGTATGGATTAACACAAGGCTCCTCTCATTTATAATTTCCCAGTAGACATCTTCTACCGGATCCTCTTCAACCTCAGCGTCGGAATCTTCCAAAGGTTTTCCATCCGGGCCCAATAAGGGGTTCAGTGGCCTAGGATCGAAATCATCCTTGAAACAGCCGAGAAGACGGGTCTGACCAATGATGGAGGCCTTGTCTTCTTCCCTCTCTTGCACTATACGCTCGATGCATATCTCCTTGAAGGTCTCACTCAATAGGAAAGTCATGGCATTACCAACCTTCTGCTCTCGAGTGAGTCCCTGCATTGACTAGCCCTCTCAGCAACGACTAACTATTCTCGCACCTGACGGAGCTCTGCCTCGACATTCTCACGTCTCTCCCTCTCTATAGCAAGAGACATGTTAGCTTGATCAAAAGTGGCTCCCCACTCCTGATTTCACTTGAGGAGGAGCTCCACGTCCGCTTCGTTGGATCCAAGGATACTCATGGCCTCATCCCGCTCGGCCGCTAACTTGTCAGTCACATCATGATCATAATTCGCCAGGCTCTCAAGAGTAGTGATCTCCCATGAGATTGACTCCACTTGAGCAACATTATTGTCACTCGTCGTCCTCAAGAAACTGGCAAAAAACTCTCTGACCTAAAATACAGAAACAACACAGTCATTTAACAAATACCGGGTAAGTACTTTCAAAAAATATCATCCCTACAACTAAATAAAAAGGGATTACAACACACTTACCGATTGGAACATAGAGTTATGTCCAGCAGTGGAACTATTGTCCTCGGTCCGTTTCCTCTTATGGGGGGAAGAGTTAGCTCCCGAAAACCCGATAGCTTGGCTCCTACTAGAACTCGCACCAGTCCTACCTTGAGTAGGCGCACCGCCTCCCGGTATCACATCCTCTGGGTGTTCCACGCCTTGCGAAGAAACACCCAACTTCTCCTTACGACGATGGACCTCTCACCTACATTTCCTGTGAATCACGAGAAGTGTTGCATCACCCCCGGCCTCCGCCCCTTGAACAGTGTCACATTGCGCAATCATATCCAATCTTCGCTGCATCACAAGAGCCGCTACAAACAGACAAAAAGAGTGTCATCAAAACATAACACAAACATGAAACCATCCAACTAAAAGGAGGAGATAAGCATACCAAGGTCGAAAGAGCCTCCATAGGGCATAGGAGAAAGATCGCTTGCGCTAAGCACGTCTTCATCACAAAGCATAGTGAGGTCATATGGATGAGCTAACAAATGACCCAAAAAATTGGCCGCCCATTGTGTAGCGCCGATACCAGAAGGCCTCGAATACTTCTTTAACGTAGACCACTGTTGAGGAAGAACATCGAACTCCCAGTAGTTTTCTCCTCTACGTAGAAATATTCGCTTTTATTGCCGAAGCCATAGCTAGACAGGCCTCCGTGCAAGAATTTGCGCCCGCACTACGCTCAAATGAAGAAGAAACCTTTATCACCACCCTTCTTATTGGTGATAATGTAGAAGATATTCCAAAACTTGTTCAATCCATGGGGCACACTGAGTGCCTTCATAACATAAACAAAGCCCACGATGGCACCAAAAGAGTTGAGCGAAAGCTGTTCGAGGCAAACCCCAATACTATGCAGGATGGAAACAATGGCAGGATCGATAGGGAACCACAAACCATTGGCGAAATGCTTTGCATGGACGTTGATGGAACCCCGTGGCGGCCTGTCCATTCTTTCAAGCTCCTCGGGAAACCTAATCTTATATCTGGCATCCACGTGATACGTGGCAGAATAAAAGCAAGGGTAATGAGGGACATGGGACACCATGTCCTCATAACTGATAATTGTCTTATACTTTTTCATCTCAGGCGAAACGGGAAAAGCCCATTCGTTATACTCCATGTCCTCGTTCCCATGAGGCTCATCAGCATCCTCATCTAACCCATCCCCCACGTCATCACTAACTAACTCATCTGTACCGAAAAACTCGGAGTTAGCAAAAGTAGGTTCGGCACCTTCCGTATCCACTTTCTCATGAGCCAAATCAGCCATATCAAAATCACTTGCGCTCGACATAGCAGCGATGCGTAGAAAGAACAATTCTCCAGAAAGGCTATAGCAAAAACACCAAATTCGAACTTGGAAAATTAGAAAAATGAAAAGGAGAAAATTAATGCCAATACTTATATCAAAAAATACATTGAAAACCGCATCGGAGACAAATGGGTTTGAATATCGAACATCGTATCAAAATCGACGTTGAACAATAGTTATGAATGGATAAAATAGTAATAAATTACAGTACTCATATCAAAATTTATATCAAAATTAACGTCAAAAATCCCCGACATACCTCTGAAAAAAGACAACAAATTCCGCTAGAAGACAAAAATGATCTTCTCTTCCCTCACGGCCCGCTATTGATAGAAGTCGGGCATCGGATACACATTTATGCCAATCCCAAATCGAACTTCAAATTCGATATAGATATCGAAAGAAATTCGATATAAAAATTAAACCCACAAAACACAAGAATTCAAATGAAATTCACCAATTGCATTGGGGGGTCCACCAATATTTCTTAAAAACACAATGAATTCCCACACCAGAGTTCTGTCATTTCACGAGAGGTACGTGTAATTCAAAAACTTAGATTTAATTTGCAAATTATTATCCTCGGATAATGACTCCCAAATTGGGGGACTACGTGATATGGGTATTTTCCGTATTGTGTTCTTATTTTTGATTTTGCGAAGGAAACTGTGTTTGTTCTTTAACTTGAAGATGAAAAATCCTAGGAGCTCTTTACTGTTCATCATGGAGTCATTTGATTTTGTTGATTTTTTTTTGTTTTGTGTTGTTGTTTGGGAGAAGATGACCGATGCTCAGAGAAGCAAGTGGGATTGATTGACATTATTCAGGAGAGACATGGAGACCTCTACCATGTTCTTAGATTTATTTCTTTAGTTTAAATGTTCTTAGTATTTTTTAGTAAGCTAAAACCTTGTTTGTATTATTGATGCACTCTCAGCTGGAGTGTGTTGCTTGTGGTAATACCTGGTATACGTCTAGAGACGATGCTGCTACATTGACCATAGAAGGGCCTAGTTCTGCTAATACCACTGTAGTTACTGCACCGTTAGCTACTACAAAGTTAGAAGATGTGGAGAAAAGTTTGGATGGATCAGCCGATAAGGGAGTAAGTGATGAGTTGAAGAAGACTACAGAGGCTTATGTGCCTGTATCGGACAACCAAAAATCTTTGGACAAAACTCAGGTTGAGGAACATCCTCCCGCAGCCAAGTAAATTATGTAATTATGCTTTATTGTTCGGTTATGTCCTTTTAGTAGTTTTATAAAAAAGGTAGATAGGGTTGTGTTGTATGTCATATAAATATTGATTCATGTTATGTTTCATTGGGCATCAACTATGTGGAGACTCACGTGAGTTGTTGAATCCTTCTACATGTGCAATGGAGATAGAACGTTAGAAAGAGATCCACCCTAATAATCTTCTGTTTTCTTGTTAGAAATTCACCCTACTAATCATGGAATCATGCGAATATTAAAAATAACATATTAGGTACATCTTTATAATTCAAACCCAATTTATTCGATCCTCAACATCAATATGGGTTTGTTCCTTTCGTAAGTTATATTTGATGTTCACCCATTCACAACATTATTGTAAATCCATAAAATATTCAGATTCTGTCAATTTCTCAAAGCCATTTTTCTGATGTATTCGTACATGAATACAATTAGATTTACCAAACAAAAAAATAAATAAAAAGAATAAAATTGGTTTCGGCAGGTTGAAATCTTTTGTCACGTTTCCTAGGCTTTTTACGCCCTATTTATCAAAATAGATAATTTAGAGAAGGGAATGAGAAGTATTGAAAACGAGGTGGGATAATCTAGAGAAGGAGATGAGAAGTATTGAACAAGAGAGGTGGAAATTTAGAAATTTTTATAATTTTCGGTATAAAAACAATTAGTCCATACAACTTCAGCTCAAATAGAAAAAACTTAGATGTAATAGAAAAAGCATAGACAAAAATTGCTGAAATTCGATTTTTGGAAATTAACTAAAAATGTCACACTAATGCCACTTTTACAAAGGTTACACTTCTTAATTGAATTAAAATAGCAAAAGTTAAAACACAAACTAAATTCTCCACACTCTCTCCACAATTGAGTATTTGTTCCCATTTGGTACTATTTCTCCTTGCTTTTGATTTTTTACCACTAATTCTCCATTTGTTCGTTGGCATGTGATAACGACATTATCAGGAGTTGTAGGTGACCTTGCCTTATCTCTCGTTTCATTTCCATACGTTGAGCTGGCCATGTGAAAGTTTTTCTCGTTCAATTTCGAATTCTTTCCATGTATATCTCCTTGTTTGTTAATTTCGATCATTCTTGATCGCTTGAGGTTAGGATAGTCATATTCTTTTGTTTCCCTAAATCTCCTTTACCAATTTTGAATTTAGGGATTTTAACTCGGTCAAATCAAGATTATTGGATCTTCCTCTTTTGCGTGTAAGATCTTGACATTCTCCCTAAGATATCTAAGCCCTTGTCCCCCGAGTGGTAAATTTTGGAAATGTGGCTTCAATGTAAATGTAATCCTCGCAACTGGCTTCAGTCTCAGTGGAGTTAACCCAATGAACAAGAATCCGAGACACAACAACATTATTCCTCCTAATGATTCTCTTTGCAACAATTGTAGAGGAAATACCTTGATAATACCATTAGAATCCGTTATAGGAAGAGTAGAACTTGGTATGTATTTAGTCTTCTTCAGCAATGAGACATGGAAAACATGGTGAATGAGACTTTCCTGGGGTAGCTGTAAATTGTAGGCTACCTTTCCAATTCTCTCAAATATTGTGTAAGGACCAAAGTACTTGCATGATAGTCCGAGGTTCCTCCTCAAGACTCGTGATTGTTGCTTAAATGATTGTAGATTAAGATAGACTTTCTCCCCTACCTCAAACTCCCTCTCCTCTATACGCCTATCATCATAGGTTTTCATCATACATTGAGCATGTAGTAAATTCTCCTTGAGAATTAGAGTCATTTTCACTCTCTGTTGAATCCACTCATCAATTAAGGTGAGTTGTTTTTCCAACAATGGTCCAATGGACATCTGAGTAAAAAGATACCCATACACTGCCTCAAAAAGGGTAAGTTTAAGGCTCATATGATAATTTGTATTGTACCAGTGTTCTGCCAAGCTTAACCACCTACCCCAAGCCTTAGGATGTTGATGAGTCATGGTACTCAAATAGTTTTCTGAGCATTTATTTATCCTTGTTGTTTGACCATCACTCTGAGGATGGCAAGCTGCACTATAAGTCAACTCAGTATCCTAGATCTTAAACAATTCTTTCCAGAATCCGCTGGTGAAGATTCTGTCTCTATAGTCACTATGCTAACAGGTAACCCATGTAATTAATAGATTTGATCTAAAAATAGTCTAGCAATAGGTTCGGCAGTGTAGGGGTGTGCTAAAGCAAACAAGAACCATACTTAGTTAGCATGTCCACCACAACCAAGATCACTTCTTTACCATCAGACTTGCGCAAACCCTCCACAAATTCCATAAAGATATGAGTCCATGCTTGATAGGGAATATGTAAGGGCGGTAGCAACCCAGGATACCCAACATTTTCACTTTTTGTCATCTTACAAACATCATAAGCACAGCCATGGTCAACGCATCTTTTCCCAACCCTGGCTAATGAAATAGAGCCTTAACCCTCTGATATGACCCCATCAGAAATGCCCTCTGAAGGCGAAATCATGTATATGTTTGAGTAATATAGTCCTGAGATTATTCCCATCCCCGAACCAAATTCTACATTTACACCTTAGTATCCATTGATATAATAATAATTCAATAATTCCTCTGGTTATTGGGAGTAACAACCAATTTAGCAATTTTGTCAGTGAAATGATGGTTACCAGTGTAGCTGGAATGAATACCCAAGGCCCATTGGGGCTGAATGGTACTAATAGCTGCCAATTCCCCCTCATCCATTCCCCTCCTAGAAAGTGCAGTAGCTGCATTGTTTTCAACCCCTTTCTTGTAGTGTATTTCATAGTCCAGACCCAGTAGTTTTGACACCCATTTGTGTTGCAACATAGATGTGATCCTCTGTTCTATCAGATGCTTAAGACTTTGTTGATCAGGCTTAGTGAGAAGTGTTGGCCTTGTATATAAGGCTTTCACCTAGTAACAACCATTAGGATAACATAGAACTCATTCTCATAGATAGACAACCCTTGGTTCTTGATTCCCAAATGATTTCCTCAAAAATGCAACAGGTCTTTTACCTTGCATTAAAACAACCCCAATCCCCTCTGAACTTGCATCAACTTCAATAATAAATGGTTTAGTAAAATCTGGTAGAGCAAAAAAGGGATTTCTACCACATCTTTCTTCAACCTTTCAAAAGCTCTGATGGCTTCCTCACTCCATTTAAAATTGTCCTTCTTCAACAGATCAGTAAGCCTCTTACTGATTACTCCATACCCTCTTACAAACGTCCCATAGTATCCTGTCAAAGCCAAAAATCTTCTCAGTTGTATGATGTTGATGGGTAATGGCCAATTCATCATACACCCCACTTTACTAGGTCAGTTGCAACCCCATATTTGCTAATAATATGACCCCAAATACTCCGCATGCTTGTTCCCAAAGCTGCACTTGGACAATTTTGCACCTGATGTTTTTGCAACAAGTCCAATGTAGTGTAAAGGTATGTAATGTGGGATTCCAAGTTTGGACTGCATATTAGTATGTCACCAAAGAATAAAAATATGAATTTCCTAAGTTGTGGAGGAAACACTTGGTTCATAAGTGACTAGAAAGTTACATGGCATCACCAAAACTTCAGTGTGCCCATGATGGGTACTGAAGCTAGCCTTATGAACATCTTCTCCCTTCATTATTATTTGGAAGTATCCAGACCTCAAATCTTTCTTAGAAAAATAAGCACTACCTTGTAACTCAGACCTCAAATCTATCTTAGAAAAATAAGCACTACATTGTAACTCATCCAACAACTCTTCAATAAATGGAATAGGAGCTCATGCTTAATGGTCAAGCTATTAATATATCTATAATCTACGCACATTCTCCAACTACCATCTTTTTTCTTTACTAACAAATTAGGAGAAGCATAAGCACTTTTGTTATGCTGTATAATACCAGCTTCTATCATCTCCTTTACCAATTTTTCATTTTGGTTTTGAAAGCATGTGAATACCTATAAGGTGCCAGATGCTTGGGCATAGCTCCTATTTTGAATTTGATTTGGTGTTGAATATGTCTTCTTGGTGGTAGTTCGGTAGGTTGCTTAAAGATAGGTTTGAATTCTCAAGAACCTTCTGAATGACAACTCAGTGGTGGTAGACTCATTCTTTTCTGCCACTGAGCATAATTTTCCCGTAATCCCATACATGCTCTCCTGCCACATTTTTTGCAAGGTTTTCCCTGATATTAGTTTGCATTCGGGGCCATTGGTGATTGCTTGCAAGATAATTGAGACTAATTGTCTAGTAAATTGCAATGTTAATGGGAGCATGTGTGTTGAGCCAATATCCTCCAATCACCATGTGGTATCCACCTAACCTGATTATCCTTGTCGGGAAGTTAAACTTGAATTCTTGGACTTTTCACTCAAAATTACGACAAAACCCTTTACAAGTTACATCATCCATCTGCTATAGTAACCCTTATAGGCTGTGCTCTGTATTTCTGCACCCTAGTTTGATAGTTGTTTCTTCACCCATAAAGGTATGATTACTTCCAGTATCCACCAAAATCCTCATTTGGTACTTCCTTACTGTACCCATTAACTTAATGATGGTTCTTTTGTTTCCTCCACCAGCTAAGCCATGTACAGAGATGTGCATACCTTCCTTTTTTCCCTCCTCATTAAAACATTTTCTTCCTCCTCAGTCATAATCATGTATAATATGTTCATGTTGCACTTATGACCAACTGTGTACACTTCATCACAATTGAAACATAAGTTTATTAGCCCTCATATCTGCTAGAGTAAGAAGCTTTCTAGTAGGTTTGTTATTTGAAGTGGGGTTACCATTCTGATTGATCTCTTGTTAGTATTCTGGTTGTTGAAAGGTTTTATACTATTAGAGGTATTAGGTTTAGTAAGTGGATTGAATCTCTTATTCATAGCTTCAATAGTTCTCTCATGTTCCTTACTCAGACTCATAACTTTAACTAATGAAGTTGGTGTAGTGCTAGTACTACAAATCTGAGGTCTTCTCTCAAACCACTCAGGTAACTTCCACCATAATATTCTTCCACGTGGCAAATTTCAAACATCTCCAGTAATGATTTAAGTTCTTCAAAATTTTCATTAGTTATGATGACCCATGTGGTGTTGAATGTTATGGTGAGACCTCCACCCATCAAAGAATTTTTTTTGTTGTAAAGGTACATTTTTTTAGATATTCCGAGCAGCTAAAACTGGATAACATTCATGGATTCTTGCATGGTTGTTACAAAGCTCTATAACTGCTCATTATTGCTAGTCAAAGTTGCTACATGCTCTTGCATTTCTCTTTGAGTGTTAGAGAACTGCTCTTGCATTTCTCTTTGGCTCGCTTGTAGGTCACACACTTTAGCTGGATCTACCATAGTTTCAGGTGTTCCCCTAAGTTTGATTTCAGCTCATGATGCCAAGTTGTCACGTTTGTTGGACTTCTTACGCTCTATTTTGATAGATGGATAATTTAGAGAAGGGGGTGAGAAGTATTGAAGAAAAGAGTTGGAAAATAAAAAAAAAATGTGATTTTCTGCATAAAATCAAATGGTCCATACAACCTCAACTTAAATAGAAAGGACTTCGACAAAAATTGTTAACAGATGCACTTTTGAAAATTAGCTAAAAACTTCACAGTAATGCCATTTTTACAAAAGTGCATTTCTTAATTGAATTAAAATAACAAAAACTAAAACATCAATCTCTCTCCACTATTGAGTATTTTTTCCCATTTCGTACTACTTGTCCTAGGTTTTGATTTCCACCTCTAATTCTCCATTTGTCCTTTATTTGATGTTTGCATGTCTAATTAATGGATATGTGACATATGACACGAGTTATTCCAACCATACACATATGAGTCTCTAATAACCTATTGTGTTAACAGACCAACCCAATTGTCAATTGCTTTACAAGAGATATCAAATCTGCAATCCAATTAACTCATCTGAATTGTGTTAGTAAAACGTACTTAGTCAAGATTGATCTAAAGGTTGCACACCAGTTGCTTCGCAAATCCAAAGTCACAAATCGTGTATTCCACACTCTGCGAGACAGCGCATTCAGGGAGAACGCTTGCGCGGGCGCGATTAAGACGACCAACTTTGTTTGATGCGAGTGTTGTTGAAATGTTGGCATCTGTCTTGCGGTTCTCTTGGCGCTAAATGTGAATTGGAATGATGTCATAATTGAAGGGGATTGTATGTGGGTGATAAATGATCTCTCGCACAACACAGACGTGGGAGCGAAATATCTTAACATTGCAAGAGAGGTTCGCGAGCTTTGTGGAGAATAAAAGAGATTTTGTCTACTGTTGGGTGTTTCGATCGACGAATTCGACGCACATATGATTGCTCAGAATGCGACTACTAATTCATAATTTCCTACCAACTGTATTTAAGTCTTGTTTATGTTTCTTAGATTTGGTTTCTTAGTTTGCTCATTCATGTGATGTATCCAATGTTGGTTTTGATTTGCTTATGCAATTGCCTTTTTGTTGTTTAAAACAAATTTAGAATTAATCCAAAAATTGGTTAAAGGTGCATTCATTGACATAACTACATCATATCCAAGAGACTTGGAGATTTAGCTACTCATGGTCAAGGTTCCATAACAATAATTCATCCTAAAGTTGTGCAACATATCTACAATATTCGACAAATTAGAAGATATTTGACATATGCGGTCAATAAAGCCAATCATCCAGTTAGTTTCAAATGTGTTCCGGACAAAGCTAATCTAAAATAACTTTGAGGAATTTGGATTAGCATAGTTAGAGTATTGAGTCTATCCTGTATTGCTTATGTTTACTCCACAAAACTATCATTGATAATGTGATGTTTTAATTGTTAAACCACTTTCAAACAAATATGAAATCAATACAATTACCTTGAGCTCTGACATTTCAACGTGAGTTACATATTTATTTATATTTTTGTTCCATAATTGATCAATTAAGAAAAATGGACGATCCATGAATTTGAGTTAGGGGACGAACTCATGCGAAGATCATCAAAGAAAAAAAATACCTCAATCTGTAAATTCTAACAATGTAAGTTGATAAAAAAAATATTATAACGTACCACATAATCCAAAATCACAAAGAATCTAGAATTGTGTTCTAAAGTTTTCATAAGATTAAACCCATTTTCTTTGGCTTCTTACACAAGAATAAATTGCGACAAATAATACCTTCTCCATATGCCTTGGAACCATACCTTTCCTTGGATTCTAAGAGACGCTAACAAAGTTGTTGATGCAGTCACGAAGATAGAGTTGTCGTTAGTAGAGAGCGGTGACTTTTGGGATACTGCTTCCTCTTCGGTTATTATTAGTTTACTTGGTACTGATGTGATGTAATTATCTTTGTATGCAATTTTTTACTAAAACAAATCAAAATCTTTCACTATAGGATTGCGAAACTAGGAGTGCGATACATGCGAAATTAGTGCGAAACTAGGAGTGCGATACCTGCGAAATTAGGTTTCCATTTATTACAGTGATAATATTGATCACGTTATAATTTATTGCGCAAAATTTATCAATAGAAATCAATAAATTTGCACAAAACTAGGAGTGCGAAATTAGGAGTAAAATTTCCATTTACGTGATTTCCATTTGCACAGTTGTTAATCAACTACAAAACAAGAAATTTATTGATTTCTATTCCTATCACGTAAAGATATCACGTGTTCCAGTTTCTTTATTAATTAAATATTACATGAAGAAAATCTAAAACTATAAACTAATAACGATGAAAACATAAACAATATAATTTATGATATTTATTAGATAGAAAATATTTTAATTAAAAAATACTTACATTACAACAATTCTTGTAAATAGGAGGTGAGGAATGGCCTCCTATATCCCCGTAATCGCCCTTTATATAAATAATAGGAGGCGATTAAGTGCCAGCCACCACTTGCCTCTTATATGGACGCCTTTTACCATATAAGAGGCGATTATTTGCCATCAGAACGCTGAAGGCGCGTGGGAGTGGATAAATCGCCTCCTATATTTAGGGATGGGAGGTGATTACTCCACTGCAGTTTAAGTGGGGTCAGACGTCTATTTAATATATTATATTGCGGTGGGAGGCGATCTATTCGCCTCCTATATTTAATTTATCATTTAAATATAGTTTCGGCTTCTAATTGTTGTAAATTATGAGAATGGTTGGACGGAATTATTCGCCTCTTACCATTTACAGAATTGTGAAAAAAAAATAGCGGCAAAATTTTGCCGCTAAAATTTTCACAAGTTTTCATTTGAAATAATAGCTTCTAATTTGGTTATTTTTGAAATTAAAAATTAAAATTGAAACACAACATGATTTAATTCATCAACATTAATATATACAAAAAATTATTACTAACATTACAAAATGATGAGATTCATATAATATCATTATATTATTTAGCTACATTTGGCAAATACTATGACATGTAAATAGAATAATACAAACATAATTATCTTGCAACATATATCACTACATTCCAATACATTACATAATAAATCCAAAAAAAACTATTTATTGTGTTCATGAATAAAACTAGCTAGCAAAAAAAATGAATATGAACACCATCTTTATCTTGCATTAATACTCCTTGTATTCTTCCTTGTATCTTTGGTAATAACTTCATCTTGTGAATGTTGGTGAAGATTGAATATGACCACCAAGAAAAATATTGCAAATAGTTGGATTTTTTTTTTTGTTGTTGATGTTCTGTGGGAAGAACCGTATAAGTAGTTTTTTTTCGAGGCGTAGGAGGCGATTTTTCGCCTCCCATATGTCAGCAGATGGTTAAATTTAAACGGTTGATATGTGCTGATTGAGAAAATCTAACGGTCTAGACCTGCCAAGATACCTATCACGCGGATCGTGGTTTTGTTGGTGAGAGGCGAAATTTCGCCTCCCATATTTTAAAAAAAAAAATTAGAAATTTGTTGGTGGGAGGCGAAATCCCATATGTTTTTTTTTAAAAAAAAAGCTAAAATAATAACATTCACTTTAGAAATGGATCAATCCCCTTCTATCAAAAGCAACTAAATTATTGCACGGGAATCTCTCCCCAAAATTGTTCCAATTCTTTTATGACAGTGAAAGAATTATATTTAAAATTAAAAATTAAAAATAAAAAATACACAACATGTTTAATTTACAAACATATATATTTCTTCAAAAAATAATCATTAACATAATAAAATGATGAGATTAATATAAAATCATCAAATTAATTAGTTACATTTATTAAATACTATTACATATAAATAGAAAAATACAAACAAAATTAATTTGCAAGATACATCATTATATTCCAATATATTACATATTAAATCCTAGAAAAGCTATTTATTGTGGTGTTGAATAAAACTAGCTAGCTATTAAAAAAATAGGAACTCCATCTTCATCTTGCATTACTCCTTGTAACGTGGAAATCTCTAACCAGGATCGTGGAAATCTAACGGTCCAGATGTGCGCATTGAGAAAGTTTAACGGTACAGATATGCAGATTTTATTGTCACGCGGATCATGGTTTTGTTGATGGGAGGTGAATTTTTGCCTCCCAAATTAAAAAACAATTATTAAAAAAATATATATTGACCTGGTGGGAGGCGATCTATCGCCTCTTATATTGTATTTTTATTTAAATAATTAGTATTTGCGATTTAATTATTTTAAAAAAATAAAAACTATTGGAGGCGATTAATCGCCCCCAACAATTTTCAGATTTGTGAAAGAAAAAAAAAAGCGGAAAATTTTGCCGCTTCATTTTTTTACCAAATTTCGTTCTCCCAAAATTCTTTAATTTTGCCGCTTAAAATTTTCAG
This sequence comes from Linaria vulgaris, assembly GCA_948329865.1. Taxonomy (NCBI): domain Eukaryota; kingdom Viridiplantae; phylum Streptophyta; class Magnoliopsida; order Lamiales; family Plantaginaceae; genus Linaria; species Linaria vulgaris. The sequence goes on along the minus strand of OX415249.1, from coordinate 50,399,745 downwards.
CAAATTACATATTCCCCCAAAATTGTTTTAATTCTTTTGTGATAATAAAAGAATTATATTTGATATTAAGATTTAAAAATAAAAAATACACCACATGGTTAATTTACAAACATATATATTTCTTCAAAATGATGAGATTATATATTTCTATAATTATATATTCCTCCCATTTATTTGTTTAACATATTTCGTTACTCCGTTTTTGACGAGATTTGGAATAACGCTCGTAATTAGCGTTTTCAAAGAATCTGTAAAAGAAAAAACTGAATTCAGATATTTTTTTTTTAACTTTTTTATAATTACATACTCCTCCCGTTTATTTGTTTAACGTATTTCGTTAATTTGTTTTGGACGAGACTTGGAATGTCATGCGGAATTAGTGTTTTCAAATGATCGGTAAAAGAAAAAACTGAATTCAGATATTTCTTTAACTTTTCTATAATTACATATTCCTCCCGATTATTTGTTTAACGTATTTCGTTACTCTATTTTGGACGAGACTTGGAATGACATGCGTAATTAGTATTTTCAAAGGATCGGTAAAAGAAAAAACTGAATCCGGATATTTCTTTAACTTCTCTATTATTACATATTCCTCCCATTTATTTGTTTAACCTATTTTGTTACTCCGTTTTGGACAAGACTTGGAATGACACGCGTAATTAGTGTTTTCAAATGATCGGTAAAAGAAAAAACTGAATTCAAATATTTCTTTAACTTTTCTATAATTACATATTCCTCCTATTTATTTGTTTAACGTATTTCGTTACTCTATTTTGAACGAGATTTGGAATGACACGCGTAATTAGTGTTTTCAAATATTCTATAAAAGAAAAATTGAATTCGGTTATTTCTTTAAATTTTCTATAATTACATATTCATCTCGTTTATTTGTTTAACGTATTTCGTTACATCGTTTTGGACAAGACTTGGAATGACATGCGTAATTAGTGTTTTCAAAGGATCGTTAAAAGAAAAAACTAAATTCAGATATTTCTTTAACTTTTCTATAATTACATATTCATCCCGTTTTTTTGTTTCGTTACTCTGTTTTGGACGAGATTTGGAATGACACGCGTAATTAATGTTTTCAAAAAATCAATAAAAGAAAAAACTGAATTCGGATATTTCTTTAACTTTTCTATAATTACATATTCCTCCCGTTTATTTGTTTAACGTATTTCGTTAAATCGTTTTGGACGAGATTTGGAATGACACGCGTATTTAGTGTTTTCAAAGAATCGGTAAAAGAAAAATTTGAATTCGGATATTTCAATATTGAATTCCAAAAAAATGAATTCGGAAAAATTGAATTTGGATATTGTCACAAGACTTGAAATGACACTCGTAATTAGCGTTTTGGGGCAAAAATGATGATTTTTTAAGAACCCTTATGTGTGCGTGAAATGAGAAAAGGGAATAATGAATTTTCTGGAATTCCACGATTACATTGTACTATTTTACACGAATAACATGCAACGGAAACGGAAATGTCGTTCCAATTAGATGGGAACGCAACTTCGTTCCCATGTTTCCGTCTCCATTGTGGAGATTTCTTGTAGTGAAATAATTGGTTGGGGGGGGGGGGGGGATAAAAATATACCAAAGTTTGAAAACACCTTAAAAACAACTCCAAATTCAATGATTTTTTGTCGAAATTCGAATTATCATAATAACGTGAGTCCCGTAAATTTTCATGAAAAACGGAGTAACGGTTGACGATAAAGAAATAATTGGGGGGAAAATATAAATATACCAAAGTTTGCAGTTTGGCCCTTGCTGCAAATAGCCAAATATAACCAAAAAAAAAAACTGCTGCTATTCTCTCTCTCTGCTATACCTGACTCAGAAGGAAAAACAAATTAAAAAAAGCCAAAGTCAAAAATTTATTTTTTATTTTTTTAAAAAAAAAATGGGAGACAATTAGTCGCCTCCCACCACATTATAATTTTTTATTTTTTTTTAAAAACAAGTTTGACCATTAAGTGATTTTTTATATATATTTTTAAAAAAAGAGAAGGCGAAATTTCGCCTCCCACAATTTATTAATTTAAATTATTTGTTTTCAGAATACAATCGCCATTTTCCTTTATCTTTTTTAAGGTTTTGCGGACTTATGGGAGGCGAATTTTCGCCTCCCACCACGTGGCAGCTTCTGATTGGAAGCTTCTTGGCCATTTGACTGGGCTGTCAGCTTAAGAGATATAGGAGGCGAAAATGGGCCTCCTGAATTGTAGAAGGCCTGTAATTGCCTCCTATATTGCATTCTACTGGGAGGCCTAAAATCGCCTCCCATATCCAACATCTATATTGAAGCATTGTTGTAGTGAATTACTTGCAAATACGATATAAGGCCTTCTTATTGTTGAAAATAAAAATTACAAAACTTCTTTTTTTGCTGTTCATCTTCTGATTAGTGAGGATTTTGATTATTGTAATTAGTGAGCCAAATGTGAAAATTAATTAAAATTATAGGGAAAAAGAATTACTCACTTCTAATGAAATGTAGATTTCGTAATAAATGATAAATAATTAACAAAATTACCATATGTTTTTGGTTGTCTTACCTTTTTGATAAGATCATAAGATCAAAAGAAAATCTCATTGAAATCTTTCTCATTCTCTCTCCCTATATATCGTTAGACATGCGAGCGCGTGATATATATATATATATATATATATATATATATATACTGCATACAATACACACTTTGTTTTGCTGAGAAAGAAAAACAGATATAATATGAAAAACATTAAAACGTTCACCCCCCTTCCCCAAATAGTTCTGAATGAGGTTATCTTTTCATGTCTTCGCTGATTTCCTTTGATCAAGTGTAAGAGAAAAGAGTCCTTAAATTTTTCTTAATTATATTTTTTGTTATTTATTCGTTACATAGCACAGCAGAATATTCACTTAGCTTAATTAGACTACAAATGCGCAATCCAGTTTCTTGATCATCACGTGCAGTAATACATACATATATATATATATATATATATATATATATATATATATATATATATCAGAACAACGGATCTCTCATCTATTTCTTTGTTACAAACAGGCTAACGCTAATTAATTAAGAATGGATTCACAAGGGTTCTCTTCGGACATCGTATTCGAGATTCTTACCCGAACATCATTAAAAACCCTAGACACATGCAAGTCAGTCAGCAAAGAATGGCAACAACTCATTTACGAGTCGAGTTTCTTGCCTACGTACTGCAAAAGAACAAATAGCGTATTCGGTTATTTCATTCAAAACATTAGAAAGCACAAGTATTTGTCCACGTTCGCACCGCTCGTTGATCAGTCGTCTGAACATAATGATAATGTTTGGACGAAGAAGTTGTCGTGTGGTACTATAAGAATTCTGGCGTCATGCAATCAAGGGATTTTGTGCTGTGTGAGACAAGTTGATCAAGGGATTTTGTGCTGCAAGCCGACTACTGGACAGTGGCAAGCACTGCCCAATCCAAAGACTCGTTATCACCTAGAAGTTATTGCGCTGGTTGTTTTACAGTCCAGTCCTTGCTTGCCCTACAAAGTCATCAGATTATCGTATCGAGAAATTTCCAAGTAAGTAATCTTTTTTAGCTTTCAAAAAGTCTTTTAGCTAGTATGTTCTTGTGAATTAGCAACAAATCGTGTTGTGTTTGATAAATTGAGTTGTTGCATGCATAATTAGCAGTCTTATCATATAGAAAGCCGAAAGTTTTTGGTAAGTTAGGAGGTAAAGTTCATTAAAGCTTTGCAGACTGCAATATGCTTAGAACATTATAACATACTATATAGGTTCCATAATGTTCTTATGTTATTGATTCTCTTTGACATACTAGTCTTAAATAATTATGGTGCAGGTGTATGAATGCTCACTACAGATGTGAAATATTTGACTCCACATTGTGTGCTTGGAAGGAAGTCACAGATGTAATATTGCCGTATGAAGAAATTATTATCAGAAGAAATCCAGCCATCACTGCTGGCAGTTGTGTCCACTGGCTAACATCTCACGACAACGTGCTTGCATTCGACAACAGAAGTAATAGGGGCGCAAATGCAGACAATTGGTGGAGTATAAAGGAAAACTCGGGTTCACATGCCTAACACAACAAGGCGACATGGAGCTGTGGATTATGGACGATAATAATAATAATAAATGGATTAATAAAATGGCAGTGAACCTTGAAGACATAGAGAACGTTGTCAAGTTCCCGTCCCCTGCAGGTTTCTGCAATGCAGATATTGCCCTCCTCAAGGCCTATAACGAAGTTGTGTTTTATAATGTTCAACATGGCGGTTATTACACAGTAAAACTTGATGGACTGAATGCAATGGATCTGATTTGGAGCCGATGGTCATCCAATAAAGATATCTTCTCCTACAAAGAGCGAATCGACTTGTCATCTGTAGATGGCTCGTCTTTCCTTTGAGTAGTTTCACTTTTTAGATAATAAGTTGAATTGTCTGTTGTTTTACTTTGGTTTCTGCTTTTGCTACATTACTATCACTGGTATGGGCATTTCCCGCATATTGGGCCAGGCCCAAACCAAGCCCATATTGGACTATATCGGGGATCATATTCGATGTCGTATCGGTAATAATCACCGATATGTTACTGTGGTCCCCGGATCCCAAGGTCTATAAATACGCGGTGCCCGGATCCCAAAGTAAGCAATTATTATCCCTCAGCTACCACTCGTCATATCGAAATACATCACCGATATCATTTTCGATATCTCATTCGACATCGAGACTACCACGTGCACATGTGACACGTAACACCCCCTCATCACCGATATCACGTCGGGGGTCATCCTCGACATCACATCAAAGGCAATCACCGACGTCCGTTCGATCTATTTACCGATATTCCACTCTCATCTGATCATCAAAGCGTCGGTCCGAGGTTTTCCGGACCAAGCCTACACGAGACACGTAGTGTAGGTCTGATTTGAGATAGGCTCGTTGTATTGCCAGACTACTCACTTGTAATCGACTCTCGCATGTATATATAAAACGATCTATTGTCAAATCAGTGGCGCCGTCTGTGGGAATACCAATTCCCGGACAAGGACGCCGAGATGCAAGGAAGGAGGACCCGATCCGAACGTAGCGGAGTTGTGACTAGGAGCGCCAGGATGGAGGACACACAAACTCCTCAACACCCAACTGACCGAGAACAAACAGTGGCTCAAGCCGAGATGGAGCTCCCTACACCACAAGTGCAACGAAGGCGCGGGCCCGGGAGGTCGTCGCGAGCCGCAAATGCAGATCCGACCCTTGTTGCACAAACTGCGGCAGAACCCGAGACTGAGGGCCCGCCCATCGAAAACCACGCAGCAGACATTCCAGTAACCGAGGCGCCAAATGCGGATTTTCCTGGCCAGGAGAAGACAATACCAGCGAGACAAATCGCCTTTCACCCCGCCGCCATAACCCCGGAGATGCAAGCTCAGATCAACGCCATTGTAAGAGCGGCGCTGGATTCCACACTGGAGACCTTGCTCCCACGTCTGGTGGAGCAAAGGGCAAATGACAGTCGGGCGAGGACTAATGAATCTGGAGCGGGTGAGAGACAGGCACGGCAAGGATATAAGGAACAAGAGGATACATGGGACTCTTTTAGAGAGATATCGCCCAAAGCTTACGACAGGGCGGGAAGACGGGGCCCCGAAGTCCTGGATCGAGAGGTAGCGAGGAAGATGGAACGGCTTGACCGCGAGAGGGCGGAAGTAATCCGGAGAATGGAACTCGGTCGTGACCGGGCCGAGATCAATGGTTCAAAAAATGAGGATGCAGAGATACTGCGAGTAGTTTCAAGGAGGATGGAACAGCTAGACCGCGAGAGGGCGGAGTTAGCGAGGAAGGTGACTCAGAGTCACGGGAAGGGTCGCAGTAGGACCCCATTTTCAGATGAGATAGAGGTAGAGGTACTGCACAGAGGAGACAAGATTCCAACCATAAAACCGTATGATGAGAAGAGCGACCCGAGGGATCACATCCACGCCGTGGAGAGTCTCTTGAACCTACATGATTTTTCCGAGGGTATTAAGGCAAAAATAATGGCGACAACACTGATTGGAGCAACATTAGACTGGTTTAACAGAATCAAAGTAGGATCTATTTCAAGCTTCGAGCAGATGAAGGAGAGGTTGGAGAACCACTTTTCCAGTCAGAAACGAATGAAGACAAGCATGTACCATCTGGAAGCGTTGAAACAGAAAGAGAGAGAAACTCTCGGAGAATTCATGAGCAGATTCAATAAGGAGCTACTGAAGGTGGACAACCCCTACGCGGGACATGTGCTGCAGACCCTGTTCAGGGCAACGACGTACAACAAATTCGCCAAAGAGCTGATCAAGCTCGCAGAACCTACCATCAATCGAATAAACGAGTTGGCGCATACTGTGATCTACGAAGATGCGATGATGGCAGCTAAGTTTAGACCCCAGGAATCCGGCCGGGAAAGGGGTAGAGAGCTATGGAACAAGAACAGGGAAGGAAGAGACAGGTCCCCAAAGAGATATACCCCCCTCAATGGGGACATTCGCGCTATCTTTGCCGTTGTGCAAAGCAGGGATTGGCTAAGTGCACCTAGAAAAATCAAGGAGACGGATTTCACCAAGAAATCTAGACGCTACTGCGAGTACCACCGCCAAAAAGGCCATGACACGAACGACTGCTATGACCTGAAGGATCAGATCGAGAGACTGATTAAGGATGGAAGATTGATAGAATTTGTTAAGGCAAGTGGGAAGTACGCTGAATCAAGAGAACGGTCCCAATCCCCAAGAAGGGAGGGCCTAAAGGCGATTGAAATTGGACAAGGACGCAATGCGATAACTAGTGCGCCTTCGAGGGGGGTCATCAATGTGATCAGCGGTGGGACCGTAGGAGCGGATTCCACCAACCAGAGGAAGAAGATAACTCGCGGATTGAACGAGGACCAATTCGTTGGATTTACAACGTTGATCGAGAGCTCCCAGACGAGGTTATCACGTTTTCCGGCAGGGACCTCTTGGATCTCAGCCCCGAGGCCATCCAGGCAGGCGAGCTCGACTGCCCCCTGGTTGTCCAGCTTGATATCGCTAACTACGCTGTACACAAGGTACTTATAGACAACGGTAGTTCCACCAACATTATGTTTGCGCATGCTTTGGAGAAGATGGCACTCGGCCACCACATAGTTGAACAGATCTGTACGCCATTGGTAGGATTTGGTGGAGCAGAGACAATTCCCATAGGGCAAGTGAACCTTCCCACATTGTTTGGACGAGAACCGCACATGCGAACTATTAATGTTCAGTACACAATCGTGGACCAACCATTTGCATACAATGTTATAATCGGCAGGCCGGTCCTGAACGCGATAAGAGCGGTGGTATCCACATTCCATCTGAAGATGAAATTTCCAACATGAGGAGGGGTCGGAGAAGTGGTCGCCAACCAGGAGGAAACTTGGTTCTGCTACATCACTTCTCTTACGTTGCCAAGAATTAGAGAAGCGAAGGAAGAAGCAATCGGACCAAATCAAGATCGGCAAGCTATGGAGTGATCACCATGATGAACACAGGACAATATTTTAGATTTCAGTAGTTTTTAAATTACGCTTGAACATTTGAAACATTGCCCCATCGCGGGTTTAATTGTAAATTTAAAATAGGGGGAACTACGCCGGTCTGATTCCCCACTCAACGGGATACGTAGGCGGGTTAGGTTTACCTAGCCCTCGACCGTTATCTCTTATTTAGCCCCTTCATGGGTCGACATGTAACTTAAAATAGGGAGAACTACGCCGGTCTGATTCCCCACTCAACGGGATACGTAGGCGGGTTAGGTTTACCTAGCCCTCGACCATTATCTCTTATTTAGCCCCTTCGTGGGTCGGCATGTACCTTAAAACAGGGGGAACTACGCTGGTCTGATTCCCCATACAACGGGATACGTAGGCGGCTGGGTTACCTAGCCTTCGACCTTTATCCGTTATTACTTTTTCATTTGTTGCTTGGCGTAATCTCATATTTCATGCAGGGATATGTCCTAAGTGGACATTATAAAAGTGCAGAGAATGGCACAAAGAGTTGGGGAATGTTCCCCTAAGATATATATTTAACGCATCGCCCTCTTACAGGTACAAACAAGTGCAACAGGCACGATAGAGCACAATGGAAACACTATTTCTCGTATAAACTGATATTCACATATTGTGGAAACATCCCGCAGATAACACAGGCACATCATTTCGTGCTTCCGTATTAGCATTTACATCGAAAATTTTTCTTGTCTGTGCTGTTTTACAGGGCTCAAGGACCTACATATTCAACGACGACAGAGACACCAACAGACATAGTCAAAAAGACAACAAAAAGGCTCGCCTACAACACAAAAAATATCCCCTGTGATAATGGGGTCGATCAAAAACAATTCAACAGGTAGCGGGTTCCCTGTGATAACGGGATGCGCCCCTACCCACAAAAAAATATCCCATGTGATAACGGGGTCGATCAAAAACAATTCAACAGGTAGCGGGTTACCTGTAATAACAGGATGCGCCCCTACCCACAAAAAATATCCCATGTGATAACGGGGTCGATCCAAGAAAAAATCCCCTGTGATAACGGGGTCGATTCAAGAAAAAATTCCCTGTGATAACGGGGCCAATTCAAGAAAAAATCCTCTGTGATAACGGGGTCGATTCAAGAAAATATTCCCTGTGATAACGGGGCCAATCCAAGAAAAACTTCCATGTGATAACGGGGTCAATCCAAGAAAAAATTTCCTGTGATAACGGGGCCAATTCAAGAAAAAAATCCCATGTGATAACGGGGTCGATTCAAGAAAAGATTCCCTGTGATAACGGGACCAATCCAAGAAAAAATTCCCTGTGATAACGGGGTCGATCCAAGAAAACATTCCATGTGATAACGGGGCAAATTCAAGAAAAACTCCCCTGTGATAACGGGGTCGATTCAAGAAAAGATTCCATGTGATAACGGGGCCAATCCAAGAAAAAATTCCCTGTGATAACGGGGTCGATCCAAGAAAAAATCCCCTGTGATAACGGGGTCGATTCAAGAAGAAAATTCCCTATGATAACGGGATAGTTTCAAGAAAAAGTTCCTTGTGATAACGGGGTCGATTCAAGAAAAAATTCTCTGTGATAACGGGGTAGATTCAAGAAAAAATTCTCTGCGATAACGGGGTCGATTCAAGAAGAAAATTCCCTGTGATAACGGGGTAGTTTCAAGAAAAAGTTCCCTGTGATAACGGGGTCGATTCAAGAAAAAATTCCCTGTGATAAGGGGGCCCATTCAAGAAAGAATTTCCTGTGATAACGGGATCGGCAATAAACAGTGCAACGGCAGCGGTTTCCCTGTGATAGCGAGTCATACTTTAAAGAACGGAAACAGAGGCACCTTCATGCGATTAGCGTGATTAGTCGACATAATCCGGTATGACCGATAGGTGACATAACAAGGAGAAGCAACAATAACACGAGCAATCATACCATGGATTATGTATGAACAAATGTATATCAGGACACGCAGAAAAGATCGATTGAATTAACAGGTAAAACTATGAATCATAGTACAAAAGGCAATTGCGCCGAAAGGAAAAATACAGACTCCTAGACTCTCAACCAGGATAGCGAGGGGCCCCTTTGATATGTATTAACGCTAAACTCTTCTGCTCGATGATCTCGCGGTACTCCGCCTCCGGTTCTAAATCTTTGTCGTCATCGTCGGAGTCCTCAGGAAATTCTCCGTCTGGCCCCTTCAACGGATTTATGGATGAAGGGTCGTAACCATCCCTGAAACCACCTCCCGCTCGAGCAAGCCCCGCTCAGCACATATCATCTTATACGACCGGCTCAGAAGGAACTGTTTGGCCGCACTGGTCAATTGGCTTTTGCTCAGCGTCATGCACCGCATGTGCCTTTCAGCTTGGGCTAATTGGTCCTTCAGAATTGCGACCTCAGCTTCAAGTCCCTCCCGACGAGATGCTTCTTGACCAATGATAAGTCGAGACTCATTGAGCTCTCCGATCAACCTTTTATTATCATTCAACAGGCCTTCCACATTATTCTCGCTGGCCTTCAGAATATCCATCTCCTCGTCTCACTCATGCTGGAGATGTACGGCAGCAACATGATCGTATTCGCCCAATTTCTCGAGCAAACCATTGGTAACTCGGAGTGACTCGGCGTGATCCGCTCGCCCCTTAACAGCCATCGTCAAGAAACCTTTCAAAAAACCCGCCACCTGCACGTCCACAATAACGAGTTGATCATTCAGTCAAATGAAAACCCAGAGAAAATACACGTTCAATGGCATAAAGACTACTTACAGAGCGAAAGAGACCACTGTGATCCCCACTTGAACTACCCTCTTCCTTCCTTCTCTTTCGCCCCATGGACGTCCCAACATCAACGTCAGGTTGAGATTGCGAAGCATTACCCACCCCAACAGTATTTTCACTCGAGGAGGGCACATATTTTTTCGCATTCTTGCGCACGCCCTCACGACCCCTCTTCTTGACAAGTGGAGGTGCGTCATCTGTAGCGGTTTCGGCCCCCGGCTGTCTGCGTTCCGCTATCGCATCCAGACTACAATACTCCACCAGCTCGGCTGCGAAACACATAAAATAGAGGATCAAGAAATAAATCGAGGGAAAGATATCAAGGTACAACGGTATAACACTTACCGAGCGTAGAGGGACAGTTATACCGCACGGGAGATATCCCACTTGCTCGCAAAACAACATCACTACAAAGCAGGGTACCGTCGTATGGGTGGTTGATCAAATTCCTCAGAAACTCGAGGCTATGTGCACTAGGCCCGACTGCGGCTCGTCTCTTATATTTGGTGTCTTCACACCACACGCTAGGAAGCACGTCAAACTCACCAGCCGTCCTCTCCTGGATGTACATATACTCACACTTATTTCCAAATCCATAGGTAGTTTGAGTATATTGCACGAACCTAAGCCCCGCCTGGGCTCGCACAAAGAAGAACCCTCTATCACCACCCTTCCGGTTGACCATGACACTAAAGAGCTCACAGAACTCGTTAGCTCCGCAAGGGTCACCCAACGCCCTCATAACACAAATGAAAGCGACAATGTAGCCCAGAGAATTGGGGGATAGTTGTCCCAAGCAGACCCCGATACTTGCTATAATAGCACTAACCGCAGGATCAATCGGGAAGCGCAACCCGTTCTTGAAGTGCTTGGCACTGACAGTAATGCAGCCTTTTGGTGGAGTATGCATTCGTTGATCCGCACTGAGGAATATGACCTTATACCCCTCGGGAATGTCATACTTGTCATAATAATAACCAGCATGATGAGGAACACGAGACGTCATATCCTCATATTTCTCTGAGGTCCTATATTTCGGGGGACTGGCCTCAAAGCCCCATTCGTCCACATTAGGACCGGCAGCTTCAGGCGGAGCAGAAAATTCAGTACCGCCCTGTTCGCCAGTCAATTGATCAGGCCCAAACATCTCATTTTCGGAGAACTCCATTCCATCCTCTCCGAAATCCATCTCAGGCGAACATGCGCCAACGCTGTCCCCGGCAAACGACATATCAACACACTAAAGGATGAAAATCAAAATCGAACAAGATATCAAAAATGGTATCGAATTTGATATCGAAAGTTAAAATCAAAGGAAGATATCGAAAACGAGGTCGAATTCTATACAGGAAGTCAAATTCGATGTATCTTTCGAAGGGACAACGAAATTTCGCTAAAAGCCAAAGTGGGTTTTTCACTTTCCCGACAACCTATTTATAGATATCGGAGATACTAGATCGAAACACAGTTTTGATCTAACATCTGTACTAATATTCGATGTATAGATAAAGGACATGGGGGCTGACATCATATCGAATATGAATTTCGACATCATGTCGAAGGTAAAAACCGACCTCTTACCCTACTACGTGAAGAGCCGCGAGAATATAACAACAGCCCCGGCAACCCCATCATAATTTTCAAGGAACCCAAATACCAAGGGAACTAGAATTCAAACGAGGACCTCAAACTCGGCGTTCATCACAAGTGCATTCCCCACAAGTTCGATCTCTGTCATTTGAACTGGCAGGACGAAAGGTATATGTAACCCAGGAATTTTAAATTAAATTTGCGAATCCTTATCTCTAAGATAAGAATCCCCAAATTGGGGGACTACATGGTATGGGCATTTTCCGCATATTGGGCCAGGCCCAAACCACGCCCATATTGGACTATATCGGGGATCATATTCGATGTTGTATCGGTAATAATCACCGATATGTTACTGTGGTCCCCGGATCCCGAGGTCTATAAATACACGTTGCCCGGATCCCAAAGTAAGCAATTATTATCCCTCAGCTACCACTCGTCATATCAAAATACATCACCGATATCACTTTCGATATCTCATTCGATATCGGGACTACCACGTGCACATGTGACACGTCACACCCCCCCTCATCACCGATATCACGTCGGGGGGTCATCCTTGACATCACATCGAAGGCAATCACCGACGTCCGTTCGATCTATTTACCGATATTCCACTCCCATCCGAGCATCGAAGCGTCGGTCCGAGGTGTTCCGGACTAAGCCTACACGAGACACATAGTGTAGGTCTGATTTGAGATAGGCTCGTTGTATTGCCAGACTACTCACTTGTAATCGACTCTCGCATGTATATATAAAACGATCTATTGTCAAATCAATCACTGTTGTGTGTTGTCCACCAACTTTTAGTTCTTCGTTTTATTATTTTTGTAAGATTAATTTTTTGATTACTGTAAACTGTTTTGTTGACATTGCAATGAGTTGGATTATGTTTGTTACCTAAAGCTATCTATCATTCTAATGACTAATTTAAATACATGTTGGGAATTTTAACATACGTACGTAGATAATGAGATGAAACTAAAAATTTAATTGAACAATATATAATTCAGTTTAAAGTTCATTCTCTTTTTAGCGTAGCTTATTCTCGCTTTTTGGTGATCATGTGCCCTTTGTCTAGTCTAGAAACAAAAATAATCTTTTATGTAATTTTTTGGGTTAGAATCTAAAATCTAACTTGACAAAATCCTCGTGAATCTTTCAAGTAACTTGTGTATCATGTCTATTATTTTAGTTTTATTTCATTCAGGTATAACCACTGTAAAATGATACAATCAGAATATAAATAGCCAAAATAATGCTAATCCCTAGATAATCGGACTAGCTTGATCCAGAACACCTAATACAAACTTACTAGGTAAAACAAGTAAATTACAAAGTCAATGTTATGCGTCGAATCGATTGTGTTTGATATAGGCGTATCGAACCGTAGTCGTTCGATACTGAATATACTATATTGGTCCTATATCGTATTGGTGTATATCGAACTAATCTGATTCGATGTGGTGCTGAGTGTCGAACGCAAGGTCTTCGATATGGTGCAATATCGAATGCTATGAGTTCGATCTTGGGATATATCGAATGCTCGGTGTTCGATGTTGGGTAGGTTTTAATGAGTCTTGATTGCATCGTCAAAATGCCAGGGGACGGGGTATATATAACCACCATCCTGCAGGCCCCATTGACAGTTGGGGAAAGTGCATCGAACCACATTGGTTCGATGCTCATTCCACAACGAACAAGTGGCGTTCAATACTCATTTAACATCGAACAATGCATGTTCGATATACTATTCAGCAGGCCGGTGTTGCTAGGCCGGTCCAATACATGATATTGGGCCAATCTTAAAATATCCCCATCATCTATAATATATGGGGATTTTATATATACATCCAACTCAAAAGGGCCCAGTACTTGAAAGAAGACAAGATTACATTGTTCAACTGTTGTGTAGCAAAACTGAAATTTAAAGGAACAACATAATAACGCCATTGCCGAGGATAGAACCTGGGTCATCACGCGAGGCGGGAATACTTACCACTATACTACAACGACTTTTATGAAGGATTGCCTTCATTTCTCTATTTATTCAATACTTTAATTTTTGGATGAATTTCATATTATTCAAATTTAATGTGCGTTATTTGGTTAAGCACTACAAGTAATAAACGTGCACTTTATACATATGGTTAACAATTTGTGTTAGGACCAATATTATTTCTACATAAATTAATTGAAGATAATGTTGATACCATTTTGAAAATTATTTAAATCAATGTCAATTGATTTAATAAAAGAAATTAAGTGAGATATAGTTTCAATTAATTGAATGAAATCTTTGATTGCCTTATATAAAAATTCAATTTATTGAATATTATATTTTCTGCAGGTCAAATGTTTCCATGTTTATTATTGTGATAATCTTGAATGAAGGAAACTTTCCTTATGATTGACTTGCCTTTTGGATTTTGATGTAATTGGCATTCCTTGTTGTGTTGCATATCTTTCCTAAATCATGTTGATGGATTATATGTTGGAAAGTATTCAATGTATGTTTATGCAAGTAAGTTATGCTATTTTCGGACATTGAATCTGTCAGTTGCAACGTCATCCAGACAGCTCAGTTGCAACAACGTAAATCAACGTTTTTGGCAAAACTGAATATTCCCTTGATTCTGTATTTTGGAAATTATGTTTAAAGGAAAAATAATTGTTAACCCTAAAAACAATATATGGAGATTACTCCTACTCGGAAAAACAATATATGGACAATACTATTGTCACGAGTACTTCCGATGAGATGTACCTATAAAGAAAACCCCTCGGAGGATTGCCCTACCTTTTGGTCACTGACCCGAAAAGGTTTATAAGAGCACCCGAGGAGAAACATAAGAGTCCCTTGGAAAGTCAAACGGTGAATGAAAAACAGATATCAACACGGCATTTGACTTGGGCTGATATTACAAGTCTTAAAAAGCTCACAGAAGAAAGGGGACATAAATGAGCGCCACCCGTACTTCACCTGAGCAAAAAATACTGTCAACATACCCGGAGGAGGATAGCATGCCCTCTCGTCCTTCGTCGGGAGTCGGAAGACCATATTTTTCTGAAGGACTCCAGTTGAGGTAAACAGATCCGCTACCTGCTTACGAATAGCAATGTTCCGCGTCTTTTCCACCTTAGCAAAAGTCCGAAGAGGCGGTTCCTTTGACTTGGGAACCCTAGCCTTTTTTGAGGAGGTAGCGCCACCCTCGGCAGCAGCAGCAAGCTCTCCCTTGCGTTTACGAGTAACAACTCCCACCGGAAGACTCCTTACATTTACAGAAGTGTTAATCGGAGCAGTGATCTCCGAGGAAGTAGCAGCAGCAACAGGATTCACATTGGCAGAAGAAGCCATGGATATAAAAAGAGGAAAGTTTTTTTTTAGTGGGAAAATCTACTGGAACTTAGAATTGCAAGAGAATAAAAGAAGAAATTTGTAGCTCTGGGAGAAATTATCGCAAATTACACTTGAGTGAATGAAGAGAAGAAGAGGCAACAGTACCCTATTTATAACCAAAAATTACAACGGTCAGATGCCCATAAAGACGTGGCATTTATTCGTGACTCCACGTAACCGTTGCCTGCTCACGCCACGCCGTCCAGATTCTGCCCGTTGCCAACGGTAAGATACTTCAAATCCCCAAGCTGGTCAAACGGCATTCCGCAACCTGCTCTCCCGAGATCTTCGCCTGCTTAATGACAATACCCTAAGGGTATTCAGGTAAAATCACTTACAAAATTCTAAATATACGTATTTACCTCTCGGATAAATATCAAAAAAGGAAAAAAATAAATACAGGGACACTAAGCAAAAAATAACCCCTCACCTCACTGAGGATGATGATTTAAAATTCCGCTTGTCTCTATGAGGACAATCGAAATTTGGGGGGGCTAGTGTTAACCCTAAAAACAATATATGGAGATTACTCCTACTCGGAAAAACAATATATGGACAATACTATTGTCACGAGTACTTCCGATGAGATGTACCTATAAAGAAAACCCCTCGGAGGATTGCCCTACCTTTTGGTCACTGACCCGAAAAGGTTTATAAGAGCACCCGAGGAGAAACATAAGAGTCCCTTGGAAAGTCAAACGGTGAATGAAAAACAGATATCAACACGGCATCGGAAAAAGAGCAAACCCCGATGGACCCGTATGACTCCGATATCCACCAAATGCGCCAAGAGGGACCAAGATGGACCCTGAGTCCTATGAACTTACAAGAAAACTTCCTTGCTGAACACTCCTCGGAAAAGACGACACTCGGACTTATCCGAGGACCCAATTTTGGAGAAAATCAAGAAATAAATACAAGAACATCCAGTGAATACAGTCCGAGAACTCTCGTGAAGAAATCTCACTTTCAGTAAAGCAAATACAGCCCTCGGACACAAAATCACAGTCCTCGGAAGTTATACCAAGTCCTCGGGGATCACATTTACCCCCTTAGAGATCACTCCTGATTGTTGAAGAAAATACCCGAATCAAGAAGGAGAAATAAAAGCCCTCGGAAGAATAGTCCTATCAAAACAATCTACATCAGAAGCCCTCAGAGATATCAGAAGACGCAAAAGCTAATCCAGTCAGCGCCTAGTAGATAAGAGATAAACATTATCCTAATTTTCACACCTGTATCAAGGTAACAACAACACCTGTCCTTACCAAAACGCATGCACAATGACACCTGCCTCTACCAAAGTGTATATAAAGGGAGGTGATCAGTAGAAGAAAGACAAGCTGAAGCCACTTAGCTTACTTACTACAATTTGACACTCAAATACGGAAGAGAGGAGGAAATGTTCAGTGAATAAAGGAAGGGAATATTCTTGCAATTAATCTCATTATGTCCATCCATCATTGCCTCTGAATCACGGACAGGGCGTTCGAACCCAAAATAAATATCTTCCGTTAAGTAGGGAATAATTCCAAACCCGTTAACAAAGTGGCGCCGTCTGTGGGAACGCCATAATATCTGTCATCGAGAGAATTCAAGAAGATGTCAGCTAGGATGGACGATCTTTTCGAAAGTGACAACCTTCCTTTCTCGAACAGCGACTCAGAAGAAACTTTGTGCAATTACGAACCAGGTACTAGAGATTTTATTAATATTCCTCGATCTGTTTACGAAAGACTTATAAATGCTGCACGAACACCCCGGAGGGATGAACCTCTCGGACGCCCGTCCCCCGTGCTCTCCGGGAACGGTGGTTTCCCCTCGGAAGGAGATGCACCTCCGATGGCGTGGAACCCAAATTGGAATCCTTGGCAACCAGCACCCCGACAAAGGCCTCGAAGGTATGTATGTCATGAAAGAACTCCCGTGAGTGGTCGGGAAGAAATTTCTCGCCCCTCGGAGTGTCGAGGAGAGGTGGAACATTCCTTGTGGGGAATGATGGATGATTTACGAAAAGAATTAGGTGATCTCAAGAAGACCATGGCTCCCGAGGAAGATCCTACATTCAAAACCTCTCCTTTCATTCCCGAAATTGCTTCAGCTTCTGTCCCCTCGGGGATGCGACCTGTCAATATCCTGTTATATACCGGAGAAGCTGATGGAAGGGACCCACAGGATCACATCCATCAATACCTGGCCGGAATGGACCTCTCTTCCGCTCCTGATCATGTGTTATGCCGCGTATTTCCTGTTACCCTCGGAGGACGGGCCCAAGCCTGGTTTACCCACCTTCCACCTCGTTCCATCACGAGTTTTGACCGATTAGCCCACTTGTTTGTGAGACAATTCGCCTGCAATCGAAGGTACCCCAAATCTGCCACACATCTTTTTACTATTAAGCAGAAAAAGGATGAATCTTTACGAGAATATATAAAGCGCTTCACGGATGAAGCCCTAGATGTTCCCAACGTTAGCCCGACCATTATGGCGGACATATTAACTCAGGGACTCCGAACGGGGGATTTCTTTAGATACCTTATGGGAAATCGTATCACGGATATGAATGAGCTAATGCAAAAGGCAGAAGTACATATTTTGATGGAAGAGGCCGAGGGAACAAAGAAGCAAATGGAGCAGGAGGATAGTGAACACCTAGAACGCGTCGAGAAAGAGGCAAAGGCTAAGGAAAAGAATAAGGAAGGAAAACCTCCTCAGCGCAAAGATGAAGGGGGAGTGGTTAAGAAATTCCTCCGACCCGTGCACTTACCCCCGATGACTGTTACTCCACCAGAAGTGCTCAACATAATGAGGGGTAGCAACGAGTTGCACTGGCCCAGACCGACTAAATTTCCTAACCGAGACAAGGACACGGGGAAATATTGTAAGTACCATAAAACTTACGGGCACACTACGGAAGAATGTACTACCCTTCGTTTAGAGGTACTCCGCCTGTTAGAGATAGGGTATTTGAAGAACTACCTCAAGGAAAATAACCTCGAAGAGCCCAAGGCAAATGTTTGGAAGAGATCACGAAGGGAAGAGGAAGAGCAAGAAAGGGAAGAAAGGACGCCTAGTTGGAAATCACGAGAGAGGACCACTAGACGTCTCCGATCCCAAGAAAGAATTAAAGATCGTCGGCAAAATTCACGAGAGAAAACGACAGGGTATCAGAGTTTGCCTCCTCCACCTAATTCTTACAAAGACAACCCCCCAACAGGGAGAACGATCAATATGATTGAAGGGGGTGAAATTTCCCTGACACCTCAGGGTAAAAAGAAGAAATATTTGAAAGAAGCCCGACGAGCAGAACAAGGATTGTCTGCCTGCTCCATTCAAGGATTAAATCTGCCTAGCATCACGTTCGGGCCCGAGGATCTTATGGACGTAATATACCCTCACGAAGATCCATTGGTTATTTCTGCTGTCATCTACGGGTATGAAATCCAACGGATCCTTATAGATACGGGCAACTCCGTGGATGTGCTCTTCTTACCTACTTATCTTGCTATGAGGTTGAAACAAGAAACGTTGGAAACTGCTGAGGTCCCGTTAGTAGGATTCTCAGGGGAAGCTTGTCAAACCCTCGGAACTGTTACCCTTCCGATGTCATGGGGGAAAGGAGCCCTTCGGAGAACTGAATCTATTAAGTTTTGGGTAGTGGAGGCCTCCTCACGAACGTATAATGTCATCTGTGGAAGACCCTCTATTCGGGCCTTTGAAGCTATCCCTTCTACTTTGCATCTTAAAGTGAAATTCCCCACTTCTTCGGGAATCGGAGAAGTCCGAGGAAGTCAGTCAAAAGCCAGAGAATGCTGCATGAATGCCATTCCCTCAGAAGAGGACGGACCCTCACTCGGAAATAACAAAAAGTGTAGAACCGAGGAAACACGAGTCCAACCTGTGGAAGAATTAAAAATGGTGGAATTAGTAGAAGGAAGCCCCGAGAAAGTAATCAAAATGGGCACCCATATGGCTCCAATCATAGAAGGTCAATTGATTTCTCTTCTCAAACAATTCCATCACCTCTTTGCGTGGGAAGGGGGGCCGCCCGGACGAATCAGCAACAAGGTATGTCAACATTTCCTTAATGTAAAGCTTGGAGCTAAACCTGTCCAACAGAAGAAGAGGAAAATGGGCCCCGAGCGCAACAAGATCATCCGCTCGGAAATACAACGCCTTCTCAAATTGAAGCAAATACGAGAAGTTATCTACCCCGAGTGGTTAGCCAATGTTGTGCTAGTTCCCAAGCACGGAGGAAGATGGCGAATGTGTGTTGACTTTACTAACCTCAATGAAGCATGCCCCAAGGATTGTTATCCCTTACCGAGCATAGATCAGCTGGTTGATTCTACCGCAGGATGTGCGCTACTATCAACTTTAGATGGAGACCAAGGGTACAACCAAATTCCGATGGCGACTATTGATCAAGATAAGACCAGCTTCATCACGGATGCAGGCACCTTTTGTTACCTAGTCATGCCATTTGGGCTGAAGAATGCGGGAGCTACCTACCAAAGGTTAGTAAGTCTTATGTTCACAGGACTTATTGGGAAATCAGTAGAGGTTTACGTAGATGATACTGTAGTTAAAAGTAATACTGCCGAAGAACATCCTGAGGACCTGCGGAAAGCATTGGTCATTATGAACAACTTTGGTATGAAAGTTAACCCTCGGAAGTGTTCTTTTGGGATCCGAGGAGGAAGATTTTTGGGATTTATGGTTACGGAGAAGGGAATTGATGTAAACCCCGAAAAAGCAGAAGCCATAATGGGGTTACCCACCCCAAGGACGGTAAAAGATGTCCAAAAGTTAACTGGAAGAATGGCTTCGTTGAGTCGGTTTGTCTCCAAGTCCGCAGAAAAAGGGCTTCCCTTCTTCAAGATACTTCGGAATATCAAGGAATTTCAGTGGACCCCCCAATGCGAGGAAGCTCTCGAAGAATTGAAAAGGTACATGTTGAAACCACCTTTGCTGGTAAAACCTATACCCCAAGAAGAGTTGTTCCTGTATTTATCGGTCGGAGAAGAGGCTATTAGCGCTGTCTTAGTCAAAGAACAAGATGGAGAACATCACCCGGTATATTACGTTAGTAAAACTCTCCTCGGAGCCGAAACTCGATATACCCTAACTGAGAAACTCGTTTTAGCATTGGTTACTACGGCTCGTAAGCTACGCCCCTACTTTTTATCCCACCCAATTACCGTGCTTACTAAGCATCCCCTGAGGGCAATTCTTAACAAGCCGGAATCATCAGGGAGACTGATAAAATGGGCCGTAGAGCTTACTGAGTATGATATTTCCTATGCTCCGAGACCGTCAATCAAAGCGCAAGTTCTGGCGGACTTTGTAACAGAACTCACGGGCGTTGGATCCGAGGAAAATGAGCCACGATGGCATGTATATGTAGATGGATCCTCGGTGAGTACCCATGGGGGGGCCGAAATAGTTTTGGTAAATCAAGAAGGAGAGGAGGAAAGGCTCCATTTTGCAGTTAGAATAGATTACCCCCTCTCTAACAATGAAGCCGAGTATGAAGCTCTCCTTATCGGTATGAGACTAGCAAGAGAAGGGGGAATGAAGAGAGTACTCCTCCATAGTGACTCCCAACTGATTGTTCAGCAAGTTAAGGGGTCATATGAGGCCAAAGAAGAAAGAATGCAAGAGTATCTCCAAGTTGTCCGTCAAAGGTCCGAATGGTTTGAAGAGTATGATACAGTTCAAATTCCCCGAAAAGAAAACCAAGAGGCGGACGCTTTGTCCAAAATGGCTACACAAACAGCTGCAATACATACTCGGAAGATTACTCTACTGCATGTCAATGAATCTGAAAAGAGCGAAGGCCGAGAGGTGAATACCATTTCAGATCCCTCATCTAGCTGGGTGACCCCTATCAAAGCCTATTTGCAGAATCCCGAGGGATACTCCTCGGACAAGAATATTCAGCGAATGATGTTCAGAAAAACCCTCCGATACTTCCTCAAAGACGGGATACTCTTCCGAAGGACATACTTATGCCCCCATGCTCGATGCCTCAATGAAGAGGAGGCACAAATAGCTTTAGCCGAAACTCACGAGGGAGTATGTGGAAGCCATACCAGCGGCGAAAGCATGGTCGGACGCTTAATTCGACAAGGCTACTATTGGCCCACGATGGCCAAAGACAGTAAAAGCCATGCCGAAAGGTGTAAAGCATGTCAAGCTTACGCCCCTCGGACCTATCAACCCGCAGTTCCTTGGGAACCCCATTTGAACCCCTGCCCCTTCTCTAAGTGGGGTATTGACATACTTGGACCCCTCATCCCTGATGCCGGTCAAAAGAAATTTCTGCTAGTAGCCGTTGACTACTTCACCAAATGGGTGGAAGCGGAACCCCTAGCTAGGGTAACCGCGGGTGCCGTTATCAATTTTCTCTGGAGAAATATTATTTGTCGCTTTGGTGTCCCTCGGAGCCTGGTAAGTGACAACGGTTTGCAGTTTACTGACCAAGGATTACAGAAATGGTGCGATCATTGGGAGATAAAACATCGCTTTGCCTCCGTGGGATACCCTCAAGCAAATGGCCAAGTAGAAAGAACCAACAGAACCCTCTTGAAGAACATGAAGGCCCGACTTGATTGGCATAAAGCTAAGTGGGTTGAGGAGATACCCGGGATATTGTGGGCCTATCGGACCACGCAAAGTGTTGCTACGGGTGAAACCCCTTTTAGTCTATCCTACGGGTGTGAAGCTGTTTTGCCCTCGGAGGTCTCCATAGAAAGCTGGCGAGTCAAAGAATATGAAGAAGTGGCCAATGGCTCAAATCTAGCCCTTGCCCTTGACCTCCTCGAGGAAAAAAGGACCCGAGTAGCCCTCCGAATGGAAGAGTACAAGGCTCGGATGTCACGATATTACAATGCCAAGGTAAAACCCCGAACCTTTCAAGTTGGAGATTTAGTGATGAAACGAGTAGGGGCCTCTAAGAATGTGGGTAAACTAGATCCACGATGGGAAGGACCCTACAAGATAGTAGAAATTGTAGGACCTGCGACTTATCGGCTTGCCAACTCCGAGGAAGCAATACTTCGCAACACGTGGAACGCAAGCAACCTTAGAAAGTATTATGCTTAATGTAATAGTTATACATGAATAAAAAGAGTGTTCATATACGAGGGGATATAGTACAAAAGAAATTAGAGTTGTCCGACAAAATGATGTCTCTATATATGAGACATCAGGACAACCCGATAACACTAAAAACCCTCCGTATTATGAACTAAACTCATTTACAAGCTAAGTCCCTCCCATGGGACGTTTCCCCTCTCGGATAAGTCTTCGACGTTGTTCCTCGGAAAGGAAGACTGGGTCATCAAAGAACACAGTTCCGATCGCAAAATCTCTAGTAGGTGAAGGAGGAAACTCCTCGGAGACTTGACGAATGTTAAGCTCAGGAAGGAGCAAGCCCGAGGGGAACTCTGGTAAAGCTTGTATGGCATCTTGGCACAACTTATAGCCTATGTGCACCAAGTCACGCATCTCACCCCGGAGAGACTCACGAAGATTGGATGGGCCCACCACCTCCAACACAGCTTGGACTCGGGCCATGACCACCTCTATCGCATGAGAACGAGTTATCCCTAGCAGCTGCTGACTCAAGGCGTCTCTTTCCAGCGTAGCCTGTGTTAACTGCTCCTCCGAGGACCGCATTTGGCCACGTAACTCCTCAATTCTCCGCCCTAAGTTCAAGACACGTGCTTTTTCAAGCACTAATTGGCGTTCCAATTCCCACGCCTTATCCTTCTCGAATTGTAACGCCTGGATGTAAGTCTCCTGAGCGGACTCGTGGACTTCCTTCAAATGGGCTATCTCCACTTGAGCCTCCAAGAGACCTCGCTCTAACTCATCCCGACGACGATATACTAAGTCTGGATCTGAAGAGGAACTTCCGTAAGATCCGAGATCATCCAACACCATATAAATCTGGTCAAAAAGCAAAGCAAGGGGCATCAGACCAGAAGACAGGTTAGTACTAAATAAAATGAATAAATACCTCACACAGGTCTTTACAGGCTAAATCCTGAAGAACGGGTACCGAAAGGGTTTTTATCAGCTCACAATCTGTTACGTTCAGTAAACCACTAAGAAAGTTTCGGCAAAACCCCACTGCTGATCCGAGAGGAGAAACATCCTGATTAACCCCGGGGGGAAGAGTTCTCCCGAGGGAAGGGTGCTCCTCGGGCGGTGGTGCAGGAATACGACTAGGGATATCTTCCCGGGGATGCATATCCTCTGTACTAGAAGATCGAAGATACTCCTCTAATACATTTACCACGGTAGAATTATGAGGAAGGGGCTGTGATACTACGGGACTCATGTGAAAATCCGTTTAAGAAAGATTTGCTATCAGATCCGACGATCCAGAAGGAATTATGTAACTGACTGGGGGGGCTACAACAGGTTCCTCCTCCTCTGAGGAAATTTCAACCATTGCCTCACTCACGAGGGGAGGGGAATCACCAACCTTCGTCCCCCCGAGAATACCATGCAGTGCCCTACCCAAGAAAACGTCAGTAGAAGACAGTCAGTAGGAAAACGTCAGTGCCCCCCGAGAGAAAAGGCTCCCATCTCCGCTCCTGCAAAAGATGTCAGTAGGAAAACGGTCCGAGGACACAAATAAAGGTTGCATGCTAGAAAATGATTAGTAGAACTTACGAAAATGAAAGTTACTGTGAAGAGGACGAGAAGCAGGAGTGCATCCTTCCACCCCCTCTTGTAAACCTGCCAAAACCAGAGCCTCGGGGAAATCCAATAGCCCAGATATGTCATGAGAACCAGAGAAAAGTCCCGAGTGAAGCAATATCTCCCTCACTTGCCCTCGTGTTTCGGTGTTGGGTGCGATATACCCCAGACCCCATCGGATGGGTACACCCCATGATCTGGCTGACTGGCCTCTCGGACGGACAAAGAAAAATCTCCGCCTCCAATCCCCTCTACTAGAGTGGGAACTGGATACACGAGTGAAGATATCTTCCTTGTCCCGATAGGTCAAGCTAAAAAAGGGAGTCCCCTCTGAGCAAGGTTGAAGGGTAAATATTGTCCCCACCCGATAAGGGGACATGGGAAGGTTTAAAAGCTCACTACGAAGGATGTACCCCACCAGATGGCTATAAGAACTTGGTGTTAACTGACTCGAACACACCTGCCAATACCGAAAAAGTATTTGGAAAAAGGGGTGAAAAAACATCCGCAACCCGCAACGCATCTGTTCGGCGTAAACGGTCATGTAACCCGAGGGGGGTGCGTAAGCCCTTTGACCCGAGGAAGGCACTATTATATCATAATCTTCGAACTCTAAGTTATAACCAGTGAAAAGAGATCTTACCGAGTTCTCACATTCTGTACTCATAGTGGATCCTACACGTCCTCTACCTATCAATCTTGATGGATTAAGAGGAATCAAATCGAACTCCGAAGACTCATCCGCCAAAGGATATGGCTCCCTACTCATGAATATCTCCCTGATATGATTGACTCTACGTGAATTTGTAGATGGAGTCCTACGAGCCACTCCAAGAGAGGAACTAGCACCAAGTGTCGTTTGATTCTCGGATGGATTGTCCCTCGGAAGAACTCTTGATGATCCAGAAGGACCCCGAGCGGTATCCCGAGAAGAACCGCAAGATGAAGTCGAACCACTTCTTCTATAATAAGGAGGCAACATCTTATCTGGTAAGCGCTATCTTCGTACTTGTAATTATGAGTAAACTTGAAAGAAAATCAAAGACTAATAAGGATTAGGAGATAAGTGCATAATTGATAAAAATCCTACGTGCATATATACTCTTTAAGTTAGAGTTAAAAGTAGAAGTTTAAACTTCTATTATGTCAACTAAGGGACACGTGTTGAAAAAACTTTTTGATTAAGAATGACACGTACCCTATTTAACCATGCAAAGTAACACCTCCTACTTAGGAAGTTTACTTAGTCAGCAACCTTATAAGAATCATCATTATCTATTTTAATTAAACAGTGGAGGTAAAATGTAGAATAGGAAGATTGTACAAAATATTTATTCTTTTAAACCGAAGAGCCCTCGGAAGGGATAATGAGTACAAGGAATATTTATTTAAAAGTTAAAAGTAAAAAATTACAAAGAACAAGATTAAGCCCCCGTGGAAGGAGGAAGGGAAGAAGTTGTTTCCTCGGCAGAAGTACCCAATGGAGCAAGACGAGAAATTGGAGAAAATACTCCCCCGGAACCACTAGCTCTCGGACTCGGACTTGTGGCAGAGCGCATCGGAGACGGTGTTGGAGAATCCCTGGAAGATAGCAAACCCCCAAACCTCCCCACAAAGTACTTGCAATCATCGGGAGTTGGCCTCTTCAGCTTACGAAGGTCAAAAGATTTTGAGAAATCAACCTCCGACCTTATCAGAGACTTAGCCAACCTAGCACACTCCAGATAACCCCATAAAAGGTGGCCTGTCAACAGCTCGTGAGAAGACGTCTCGGGTACTCCTGTTTGCTGTCGTGAAATCTCCCGCTGAGCGAATTGAACGGCTGCATCCACCTTAGCTTGCACGTCCTCGGGAGATAGAAAGTTTACCAACTTTTCCTCAGCTGACTCAGCCCTATCAGTAGCTTGGCCCAATGTCTCCTGAAGAACTCTCTCTCTCTCTCATTCCCGTCCGCCACTGCTTTCTCGAGAGCCGCAATACGAGCAGTAAAGACCTCTTCGGACTCCTTCCTTTCCTTCTCCAGAAGAGTTATCTTAGCCGCTACAACCTTCTCGGACGCCTCCATCTTTTTATAAGCGGACTCGGCAGCGTTTAAGTTACCTTGCAAATCCGCCCTCGTCTTCTCTGCTTCATTAAGAGCAAATTCGTAGTCGGAAATCCTGGTTTGAAGAATGTCCTCCCTAGTTTGACTCTCTTTATCTCGAACTAAGAGAGGTGCCAATTGCGCTCGGAGTACTTCTAACTCTTCTTTGTCTTTCCGACCGTGCTCTTCAACGGCAGTGACCGCCTCTCGAGTCTTTCCAATCTGCGGAAAATCAACAATAAAGAATTTAACAGAGATATATTATATAATTTCAGAGGATTAATTTAGAGAAGCTTACCATGAGCCCCAGCCAGTTAAGACTGGTGTACAAAAATTGGTACCCCTCGGCGGGTGTTGAACTAGAGGAGGCGAAAAATCGGAGGATATCTTGATAAGCTTCCCCCACTGACCGAGATGAAAATTGCCCCTCGAATCCACTAGGAGGAATAGGCTCCTGGAATGTATGACCCCTCGGAGACAAAGTCACCGGAACATGCCCCCTCGGAGGAGTCGTATCTTTTACGGGAGTCATCACTTCTGAATTTGTAAATATGGCCCGGGAACCACCCACTGTTGTGGAGGGGCTAGTCTCTCCTAACAGGGACTTCAGAATCCCCTCCTTCACCTCCCTATCCTCGGAAGAAGGATCAAACTCCCCTTGAGTGTCTTCGGAGTCCCCTCGTAAACCTTCTTGCTCGGGAATGTTGAATTGGGCCAGAAACTCCTCCTCTACAAAAGATACAAACTGACAGTGAGAAAAAGAATGAAACTAGAAAAAATTATGGAAAGAGGGCGAATAACGGATACTCACCATATAATGAAGACTCTTCTACCATTGGAGCCTTGCCTTTATCTACGGCAACTGCATCAAAAAAGGGAAAGTATTAGTGCGAGATAACAGTCTACCAAAAATTTTTGAAGAACTTGTTAAGACTCACCACGAGGACCTTCTGAAGATATACGCTCAGTAGAAACAGGAGAAGGGTCATCGGAAGATACATCTATCACTCCCGTAGCCTTCTGGACAGCTCCTTCCTCAACTGTCCTCGGAAATATTCCTTCTTCAGACGCCCTCGGAGAGCTCCCTATATCAGATCCGGAAACGGGCAAATCTCTTGTACTAGACTTGGAAACTGGCACTAAAGCCCAAGAAGAGGAAGGAGCTACTTGGCGCAAGGGAATAGCGCTCCTGATAACCCCCGTCGTATCCATGCATAGAAGAGAATGGTCCTCGTGAAATCCGCCCTTCTCTGAACCCGCATGCCCGCCCTCGGGAGCGTTAACCTCATCTTCCTCGTGATCACCCTCCTCTGGTATCTCAGAAACATCACTAGGAGTAGGCTCCCTCGGACTCGACTGCAGATAGTAGTTTGCCATGACATCCCCTACATCATCCCACCAATAACGTGTATAAGCACAATTTACCACTGTACTCGGAGAGAGAATAAAAAGAGTAAAAGAACGAATGAAGAAACTTACGAAAGAAACTCCTCGCCTCGGGAGACAAAGACAAAGGATGTTCCACGGCGTCATCGGTAACAACTACGTAGTGAAGACCGGAAGTCTCGTACAACATTGAAAAGTCCTCTGATTCCATCAGTTTGTGCTGAGAAATTATAGGAGATAACACCGCTTCCTGATCCAGAACGTGTACGGGAGTAGTACCCTCTCGCCAATCAAAGGGCACATCCCACTCACCATTAACAGGTCCCACGAAGAAGTATCTGTTCTTCCAGACGCTATGCGAGGTAATAGCGGCGCCCAAGATCCTCTTCGTGGAATCCCCCGTGTTGTCCCGGTGACGAACGTTATAGAAAGGATACCCCCCGGGCGATACCGCCACGTCAAAGATCGAAAGAAAGTGATCCACCGAACACTCTAGACCATTCACGTGGCACCAAAACACGTAAATGCAAATAGCAGCAAATCCGTTCGGAACCATTTGACTTGGGCTGATATTACAAGTCTTAAAAAGCTCACAGAAGAAAGGGGACATAAATGAGCGCCACCCGTACTTCACCTGAGCAAAAAATACTGTCAACATACCCGGAGGAGGATAGCATGCCCTCTCGTCCTTCGTCGGGAGTCGGAAGACCATATTTTTCTGAAGGACTCCAGTTGAGGTAAACAGATCCGCTACCTGCTTACGAATAGCAATGTTCCGCGTCTTTTCCACCTTAGCAAAAGTCCGAAGAGGCGGTTCCTTTGACTTGGGAACCCTAGCCTTTTTTGAGGAGGTAGCGCCACCCTCGGCAGCAGCAGCAAGCTCTCCCTTGCGTTTACGAGTAACAACTCCCACCGGAAGACTCCTTACATTTACAGAAGTGTTAATCGGAGCAGTGATCTCCGAGGAAGTAGCAGCAGCAACAGGATTCACATTGGCAGAAGAAGCCATGGATATAAAAAGAGGAAAGTTTTTTTTTAGCGGGAAAATCTACTCGAACTTAGAATTGCAAGAGAATAAAAGAAGAAATTTGTAGCTCTGGGAGAAATTATCGCAAATTACACTTGAGTGAATGAAGAGAAGAAGAGGCAACAGTACCCTATTTATAACCAAAAATTACAACGGTCAGATGCCCATAAAGACGTGGCATTTATTCGTGACTCCACGTAACCGTTGCCTGCTCACGCCACGCCGTCCAGATTCTGCCCGTTGCCAACGGTAAGATACTTCAAATCCCCAAGCTGGTCAAACGGCATTCCGCAACCTGCTCTCCCGAGATCTTCGCCTGCTTAATGACGATACCCTAAGGGTATTCAGGTAAAATCACTTACAAAATTCTAAATATACGTATTTACCTCTCGGATAAATATCAAAAAAGGAAAAAAATAAATACAGGGACACTAAGCAAAAAATAACCCCTCACCTCACTGAGGATGATGATTTAAAATTCCGCTTGTCTCTATGAGGACAATCGAAATTTGGGGGGGCTAGTGTTAACCCTAAAAACAATATATGGAGATTACTCCTACTCGGAAAAAGAATATATGGACAATACTATTGTCACGAGTACTTCCGATGAGATTTACCTATAAAGAAAACCCCTCGGAGGATTGCCCTACCTTTTGGTCACTGACCCGAAAAGGTTTATAAGAGCACCCGAGGAGAAACATAAGAGTCCCTTGGAAAGTCAAACGGTGAATGAAAAACAGATATCAACACGGCATCGGAAAAAGAGCAAACCCCGATGGACCCGTATGACTCCGATATCCACCAAATGCGCCAAGAGGGACCAAGATGGACCCTGAGTCCTATGAACTTACAAGAAAACTTCCTTGCTGAACACTCCTCGGAAAAGACGACACTCGGACTTATCCGAGGACCCAATTTTGGAGAAAATCAAGAAATAAATACAAGAACATCCAGTGAATACAGTCCGAGAACTCTCGTGAAGAAATCTCACTTTCAGTAAAGCAAATACAGCCCTCGGACACAAAATCACAGTCATCGGAAGTTATACCAAGTCCTCGGGGATCACATTTACCCCCTTAGAGATCACTCCTGATTGTTGAAGAAAATACCCGAATCAAGAAGGAGAAATAAAAGCCCTCGGAAGAATAGTCCTATCAAAACAATCTACATCAGAAGCCCTCGGAGATATCAGAAGACGCAAAAGCTAATCCAGTCAGCGCCTAGTAGATAAGAGATAAACATTATCCTAATTTTCACACCTGTATCAAGGTAACAACAACACCTGTCCTTACCAAAACGCATGCACAATGACACCTGCCTCTACCAAAGTCTATATAAAGGGAGGTGATCAGTAGAAGAAAGACAAGCTGAAGCCACTTAGCTTACTTACTACAATTTGACACTCAAATACGGAAGAGAGGAGGAAATGTTCAGTGAATAAAGGAAGGGAATATTCTTGCAATTAATCTCATTATGTCCATCCATCATTGCCTCTGAATCACGGACAGGGCGTTCGAACCCAAAATAAATATCTTCCGTTAAGTAGGGAATAATTCCAAACCCGTTAACAATAATTTTTCTTTAGAATGATAATTTGATATCTGATCGTTAAGGAAATAATCTTCATCAAATATCCTTTGTTGAGATATAGAAACCCAAATGTTTATATATGGAATATATTTTGGATATTTTCCTTATCCTTTAAAGATATACTTTCAAAATATTCCAAGATTATCTTTGTTTGATCCGATCTTTTATTCTTAAATTTTTAGGATAGACTTTCAAGATATTCCAAAATTATCTTTGCTTAATATTATCTCCTTATTATGTATCTAGACATATTTAATGGGCATGTGCATTGGATATTGATGATGCATAATCCTCCGCGCCCTCGAAAATGGGCGTAAAAAGGATATCCCACAAAAACGACTAAGTGCTAGAGGAAAGGCACACATAGGTCACGACCAGTTATTGCCCAAATAAGGGCATACCGCAAGGCATTCAGAGAAGGTACCCCGTGGCACGACCAACTAACACCCCAAATGAGGGTATTTGGTTCAAACACCTGGAGAAGGTACCCCCGGGACCCCGACCGGCCAACGCCCCAAGATTGGAGTACGGTTCGGATCTGATGGCTCGGGTATACCTCTCCGTACGACCTGAAATCAGTCTAAATATTGGGTACCCATGAGGAAAGATTACGGAGATCTCCCTAACCAATGTGTAATCATTTCCCGACTAGCTAAGCACCACTCGGACATCGCGGGACCCAAGGCAAGGGACCCTCGGTCGGTGATATCCCACACTTAGCCAAAATATCAAGGAAGAAAGAGGACAATACAAAACACTAAGGATACTAGTGAATACAATGAAGGTTAAGACCACTCAAATCATGGTCTAAAGATAGCTCGAACAAGCACGCAACTATGAAGAATGACTCCACAGGTCCCACTCAACACACACGACCATGAGAAGTCCTCGACCCCCTCAGGTGGAACCCCAGACACGACCATACTCAAAATACGCGCCAACCACACTCATGCAATGTACCTCCCAACCACGCTCATTATAACAAAATATCACACCTCATTGGCCCAAGTCTGCTATTGGAGCAGAAAACGACAATTCTTACCGGTTCAGACCAACAATTGGAGCAGACAAACTCTCCCCCATTGGCTGATAACCACACCCAAAGACCATGGGGCAGACTCCATCATTACCCGGTCATATAAAAATCAGTCCACTCACGCACTGACACACGACCCTTATTGGCGCAGAAGACTTTCACGCTATTGGTCCTCAGTGCCACCCGGAGTTAAAGCGGAAGACCAACCCCTATTGGCCTAAGACCTCAAGGCTTGCACTATAAATAGTTCATCATCTTAGAATCAGAAAAAAAACGTTGGACACAACACAAAACCAGTATAAGTTCTGCCAAATTCTTAGTGCAATTGTACTTAGAAATATCATATTGCACTAGCATTAGCTATCTCATTACACGGCTCACTTGAAATTCACTCAAAAATCTTAATAAGATAACAGTGCCTCATATTTCCTAAAATTCGAGATAGGCGTTCCGTACGAAACTAAGTGACAATATCCCTAAATACTCCAACCTCACGGGCCCGGACGATATTGCATCACCAGATATATTTATATTTATTTTGCAGAACATATTGATAAGGAAAGAAGATCTGCTTGGATTACAACTGTAGGTACACAAAACTTATCAGATAAAGAAAGAAGATCTACGGGGATTGCAACTACATATTCGCAGAGATTCTGCCTATGCCTATATAAGAAGGAGACTCGACACTTTAGAGGATAAGCTTTGAAAGATAATTTTTGCCATTCGTCCTGTATCAAGTCAAAGTCTTTTAGTGAGAACTTCACGTCAAATGAACTTTGGGTCAATCTTGAAGTTCTCCGACTCAAATGAGTATAACAAATATAGTTGAGGGTTAAGTGTTGCAACGATAAATTAGAAGGAGTCTGAATTTATGTTGGAGTAATTCTTATCATTGTAATCCTTAAGTAGTTATATTATTTGAGTCACATGTATTGGGTGAAAACCCCGTGGACTAGGACCAATTGGACCGAACCACGTTAAAACCGTGTGTTCTTTATCGCTTTATGTTTATCTGTTTTTCAATCACAATTGCAACAGTAAAACTATTTTCTAAGTATAAAGAACTAACATCAGTATTACTTTCAGGTACAGTTGCAACTATTGTCAAGTTTAACTGTATCTATTCTCAAGTAATATAAATCAAAGATCTAACAAATTGAATATGAATAGTGAAGAATCATACGTGACTCATCATATGTATTTGGTTAAACCCCATTTATTACATCATTATTTAATATTGAAGAATCATACATCACTCAACATATAAGATATTTTGAGATTAATTATAAAGAAAACCAAGGTGAGGCATGTTAATCATTCGATTCTTGCTATAAATAGGAGGCATGTACTTGCTATTTTTTGAAATCCTAGAAATTTCGATTTAGCCAAATTTTATTGTAATCAACCTCTTCTTTAGTTTAGTCTAGTTTTAGAAGATAAAAGTTTTTGAAATTTTTATTTTAGCGTTTTCTACCAAGAGTGCTCTTAAACTTTTATTGCACATAAAATGTCGATTATGTTCTGAATCTTTAAAATATCCATAACAAACAGTAAAACAATTATTTTTGCTCTCTCCTCTCAGCTACATACTCTCCATGATATACTAAACTTTTTATGTGAAGACATAATTTTCATATAATGTGATTTAGGAGGCCACAACAAATAAATTGTACATTGATGTCCAGAAATCCAAGAGCAACCTATGTTGTGAAAACTATTTAGCATAACAAATATTTTTATATTCTTAGAATTTTGATGCAAATGTTCGTTATGATGTTAATAATTAGACACCCCCAGAAACATTTGGAAACTAAGTTTGATCTATACGGAAATCGTATCAAAAGTAAAATCCAGACTGCGACAAATTTTAGTTTATTCGACTCTTAATTTATAAATAAAATAGCAGTCATAACTCAAAAATTGATCACACGTATGACTGTTAAATGATATAGTAGTGCTTAGAATCAATTTGTTATAGTTTATAATGATTAACTAACATTGGTTTCTCATTTTTTTATAGCATTTAGATGGTTTATTTCTAATTTTTAACAAATTCTTTACTTAAATCTTTTCGGGTTATCATTTATACTTTTATGTTTTAATCATCCAATATGACCACTTTTACTAATATAACATTCCATGAACATCTATTTTGATTAGGTTTACATAGTTATATACTTATAAATTATGTTATGTATTTTAAACTAACAATTTAAAAAAAATTATATTTGACTAAGTTAAATGTTAAGGTGTTCATTCATAAAATATTTGTTTGATATTGTGATTATTAAATATTTTAAATTAATTAAGGGGTTAAATAACGACCTTATCTATAGCTAGTTATTAATCATTAAATTAGATAATCAGAGAAATTAAGCCTCGAGAAAATTAAATAGATTTGTGGAGATTTTGACCACAGTTTGTAGAAACTTTAGAGAGCAAATGTAAGCATTCGCAGGGAGAGTTATTGAGGATACAATTCCTACAAAAAGTAATTTTAGGCGTAGAAAAATATCTCAACTAGGGATGATATATTTTGTAGGCTATGTGGAAACAATGACGAAGATACATACCACTTTTTTTGCAAATGCCCAATCACATATCAGTTATGGATGAGGATTTATAGCTAGTTCGGTGTTGATTTAGTTATAGTTGGAAGTCCAAACTTTTGTTTCAACAAATTTAGCAATAGCAAACTTTGTTGAAAATCATACAGGAAAATCAAATCAATTTAGACAGACATTTGGTTCTCTGTAATTTGGGTCATTTGGTTAAGTTTTAATTGGCAAGAGATATGGTATTAGGGAAGTGCTAGAGAACGTCATGGTTCGTTCATGGAGCTGGGTTAAGGGCAAAAATCTAGATTTTATGTATTCTTTTGTTGATTGGTCTAATTTTCCCTTACTTTGTATCTCATGAACTTTTTGGAGTATTGCTTATACTCCTATAAATTTCTTTTATTGATCAAAATAAAAGACAATTTGTCAAATATTGTTGTTATTGTTACTTGTCGTTTGGGATAATTTTCTTACATAAAAATATGAATAATCATAGTGATAAAATCTGAACATAAGTTTGTTTAAGATAATTTTTGAGATATCAAATATATGGTTAATATAATATAAATAATTGTTATGTGACTTACCCGTGCAATATCAAAACTTTTCACCTATGATTTTCGTGTTTGGTGCAATAACATAAAATAAGCTTATGTGTTATTTGCTTTGATTAACAATATCTAGTACATGTTGGGGACATGTAGCTCAAAGAGAAATTAATATTATTTGGTTTACTATGTTATGTGTTTCCTTGTTATACCCATTTGGGATGCTTTTGAAAAACTTGGGCTCAAGGATTGAGTCGATTTACTTTCGCGTAGGAAGAACTGACAGTTTAAATAATTTTGCTTGATACACATATATTTAGGTACCGCTTGCAGTTAGGAGTTTGTTGTAACTCTCATGCTAGAATGTACTTTTTGAATCACAGTGAATTAAGTAGTTCTTTTACATGACACTAAGTGTTCAAAAATTTATTCTTTCATTCTTTTTGTATGTTCATTCCTCATAATAAGACCAATCTGGAAGCATGGATTAAGAGTAGATTTTTCAAGCTTTCATTTTGAAATATTTGTGTAATAGTATTTTATCATTGGTGCCTAATCATTAAAATCATCACCTAATTTTATTTCCAAGACTTTTTTTGTATTTATGAAAGTTATTTTATCATATTGTGTATGATTATGATCCCAAGCTGTGAGACCCGCCTAAGAGTTATGTTTCAGTTTGAGTTGCGTAAAGTGATTGGCCACCACGAACTAACTCGAATCGGATCGTGAATCATGGGGCGTACCCGTCACAGTTATAGATCCGTACTTATTAGATCAAGAACGTAGCAATGAGGACTAGTTTTGCCTCAAATTGACTATCTTAGCTTGGAGTAACTATATATCTATCATATGTAATGATAACAAGAGTTGGAATTATATTGATACAAATGGACTAATTGATAAAACACTTCGTAGCTTTGGATATCCAATTCTTAGGTCACTCGCTCCCCTCACGTTTAATTGCCCTTACAAATTTATTATCTTTCTTATTGAAAATCAATTTAGAATACGAATAGATATTAGTCATTTCTTAACTCAGTTAATTTGATTAGTTGATCTATGATTTACTAATACAGTTATTTTAAGAAACATAAATTAATTAATTAAAAAAGTGTCTTGATTAATTTAATAACTTAATTTTTTTTTTATCAGAAACGAGAGATTTATTTGAAGTACAAGAAGTACTCCCAAAAACAGTTCATGTTTAGGTACAAGAAAGTGGTAAATTAGACCACTCAAAAAACGAATAAGAAAAAGTCCTATCCTTCGCTTTGAACCAACTCCACACTTTAGCCTTGATAGTTTCTGTAACATCATAAAGATTTGGTTGCAATCCATTGAAGCAAGATTTATTTCTTAGAACCCAGATTTCCCAAAAGACAAACAAGCACAAACTATTCCACCGGCATCTCGAGTTAATATTCGAAATGATGTCGAAAAGCTGAAGAAAAAAACCTTTAGTGCTACCCGCCAGTACTGTAACGAGACACAACCAATTGAGAATAACATTCCAGACGTTCGTGGAGAAGAGACACTTAGAGAAAAGATGATCAATATCTTCATCGTGGCTTTGACAAAAAACACAAAACACATTGCTCCCAGAATTAAGAATGCCTCTTTTCTTCAAATTCATTTTTGTTGGCAACCTGTCAGCAATCATTCTCCAAGCAAAGGCTTTCATTTTCAATGGCGCATCAATCTTCCAAAGAATTTTGTAGCAAGGGTCAGCAGTGATATTATCCATAGGTGTAAGTAAATGATAGGCTATTTTACTGAAAAGTCTCCATTTTCTTCCCCCTTCCATCGCCAGCAATCCTTCTTATCAATCTGAGGACTAAACCCACTTAAGGCGTTACGTAATTCATCAAGAAGTTGTAATTCCCATGAGAAGAGAGATCTTCTCCACTGCCAATTCCATCGCCACTCATTATTTATCCACTCACCATTTTTCCGCAATCATGCAGTTTTTATCCATCGCTATGGAGAAGAGTCTGCTGAATTGAGTGAATAGCGGGCTATCCCCGAACCACTTATCTTTCCAAAACGAAGTATTAGCCCCATTACCAACTTGCTTACAAATATTATCACCAAACCACGTCTCGTTAATTAATAACTTAAAATTAATTAGTGTTTCCATGTTAACAAGTAGAGATACTAAATTCTGAATGTGACATCTTGTCTTGTTAAGTGACTTTATTCAAGAATTTATGATTAGACATGAAGTATGTCTTTCATTTATATTTTAGTGTGGATTACTTTAAATATCGTCTTAATGGTGGTGTAGTTGTGTAGGTATTTGATAATTAAACATCATTTCAAGTGATGTGATAATCTTTGATGTAGTAATGTCTACTTAAAAAATGTTCTATTTATATTAGGGAAAAAAGCAGAAGACTCCATTGGCTTTCGGCCGTTTTGCATTTTGCCCCCTCAACTTTGATTTTTAGCAATTTGCCCCCACAGCTTTGTATTCCGTCAAACGTTACCCCCGACGTAACATGACCGTTAAAAAAATAAATATTCCGTCAAAAAAATGCATATTCCGTTAAAATGCCGAAAGTCGGGGGGGGGGGGGGGGGGGGGGGGGGCAAAGTGTCAAAATTTAACAGAATATTCGTTTTTTTTTACGGAATATTCTCGTGGGGGGGTAACGGTTGACGGAATACAAAGATGGGGGGGCAAAGTGCTAAAAGTCAAAGCTAGGGGGCAAAATACAAAACGACCGAAAGATAAGGGGGTGATCTGCTTTTTTCCCTTTATATTACCAAATTTGGAAATTTGAATCATCTAATTCAATAAGTGCTCGACTTAAAATTAATAAATGCTTTGCCGTAAAATTGAATTGTAAAATCAAGGGTTTTTTTCTAAAATTAATGCCAGTTAATTGGACGGCCTCAGTCCTCATTGTACCAGCTACCATTGCTTTGTACAATTTTCACATATGTATTTTAAACATGGAAACTTGGAGTTTCTGCTTATAATGTATAACACTACAAATTAGGTTGCTGATTAGGTTGCTGATTTCCTGCTATAAATAAAAAAAAACATTTTTTTATTTTCTCAAACCCTATTGGCAATAGGGACCGCACTTAGGTCCCTATTGGCAATGGTAAGTATCAATAGGGACCGCACTTAGGTCCCTATTGATACTAATCGTTGTTAATAGAGACCTAAGGGCGGTCTCTATTAACACTAGCCGTTGTCAATAGGGACCGCTAAGTGGTCCCTATGGAAAGGCCGATGTCAATAGGGACCTAAACGCGGTCCCTATTGAATAGTTGTTGTTAATAGCGACCTATATGCGGTCCCTATTGACACTAGTTGTTGTCAATAGGGACCGCAATTAGGTTCCTGATGTGTTAATAGTGACCGCAATTAGGTCCCTAATGTCTCAACATGGACCAAATTGCGGTCTCTACTAATATTCATACTTTAAAATCATTACTTTATGATTATTTGATGTTCATCGTTGTTTGTTTAATTCATAATTACCACTGTAATAGTTAAAATAACAATAATTTCAATGACACATTGTAAATCCAAATATTAAGTAGAGGGAATTGTCCCTTTTGAAGATTCATTTACTAGTTTGTACAACGAATGTCATAATGCATGTTTACAAACTAATTGTATATACATGCATATATAAGCACAATCATTAGTTGATCTAATGATTGAAACTCATAATCATATCTATGCTAACAGTAGTGAAGTAAAGTATAAAAACAAATAACAACTACAACTAACTAGTGATGATTAGTTGTAGAACATGAAATATATGTTGAACGTTAATAACTCGCTCAATCTCATTCAATCTATTATTTCACAACTAAACTACTATGAGGTTGGTTTTGCAATCATTTATTACTTCAATTTACATGTTGTAATGAGTTTGGTTGATAGGAATCACAAACACACCAACATCAATAAAAAAAAATCAAGGATGAATATTAGTAGGGACCGTACTTAGGTCCCTAATAAGGCAACATGGACTGCACTGCGGTCCCTATTTAAAATTAGTGACCTAAGTGTGGTCTCTATTAATAATTAGGGACCGCAGTTAGGTCACTAGTTTTAAATAGAGAACGCGGTGCGGTCCCTGTTGCATTAGTAGGGACCTAAGTGCGGTCCTTACTAATATTCATCCTTGAAATTTGATTTTTTTTATTGATGTTGGTGTGTTTGTAATATTCCAGAATAGTATTAAATTATTGTTTAATATCTATGCTAACATTAGTGAAGTAAAGCATAAAAACGAATAACAACTACAACTAACTAGTGATAATTAGTTGTAAAAGATGAAATATATGTTGAACGTTAATAACTCGCTCAATCTCATTCAATCTATTATTTCACAACTAAACTACTATGAGGTTGGTTTTGCAATCATTTATTACTTCAATTCACATGTTGCAATGAGTTTGGTTGCTAGGGATCACAAACACACCAACATCAATAAAACAAAATCAAATTTCAAGCATAAATATTAGTAGGGACCGCGCTTAGGTCCCTAATAAGGCAACAGGGACCGCGTTGCGGTCCCTATTTAAAATTAGTGACCTAAGTTCGGTCACTATAAATAATTAGGGACCGCAGTTAGGTCACTAAAATCCAAAATTTTAGGCGGGATTGAGAGGGAAAACTGAATTTGACGAGAATTTGAATATTTCACCCTCTCCTCTATATATACTCACCATTCTTACACATCAAATTTCATTCATCTCCAAAAAACACCCAACACAAAAACACTATCTTCTTTTTCAACACAAACCCACTTATTTTTTCTCCAAAAATCACCCAACGCAAAAACTTTTCTTCTTTTTCCCAACACAAATCCAAAACAAAAATCACCAAACACAAAAAACAAATCACCAACACAATCTTTCTTTTCTATTATTTTGGATCTACACTTTCTTTTCTTACTTTTCTATTATTTTGGATCTACACTTTCTATTCTTATATTATGAATATTAGTAGGGACCTAATTGCGGTCCATATTACTATTCATAATTCTATGAATATTAGTAGGGACCTAACTGCGGTTCCTAATAATAGTAATAGGGACCGCAGTTAGGTCCCTATTGACGGAAAAGCAATAGGGGCCGGAGTTAGGCCCTATTATTTTTGAGTCAATAGGGACGTAATGGCGGTCCCTATTGTATGAAAAATTATAGGGACCCAATTGCGCTCCCTATTGATTCAACAACAATATGGACCAAATTTAGGTCGCTATTGGTTTTAAAGTATAAGGGACCGCAAAGCGGTCCCTGATACTCTGGTCGCTACTGCCCTCATCAGGGACCTAATTGTGGTCCTTGATGGCGAGCGACTGAGGTCAATAGGGACCGCTCAATAGCAACCTACGTGCGGTCGCTATTGACCTTCAGGGACCGCTGGAGGGGTCAATAGGGACCTAATTTAGGTCCCTATTGATCCTGTTATCTTGTAGTGTTACTAAGTTTTCAGAGGCTAATCCAAATCCAATATTCAATCGTATTGTATTTGATAACTTCACTTTGGATGAAATTGATGCCACTGCATCACTAGTCACCATGAATCCATATGGGTATTTCCATATTGGGTCGGCCCATGTTTTTACCAATGCTGGGGATCATCCCCGACATATATATCGAATATAACATTCGATATAGTACATCTCACGTGTTTATCACGTTAGTGGTCCTCGCATCCCGATGCCTATAAATACCCGCTTCTCGGCAATCAAGGTAAGATTTAATTATCTGTAATTACTGTACACCTATATCGAACATTCCCAATATAGAGCTCGACATAACATTCGAAGATATATCACCGACCTATTATCCGACATCATACACGACGTCACCCTCGACGTCAGCAGGATATCATTCCCGACGTGGAAGGCTTTCGATATCATCCCCGATATAGCCTTCGACATCATCTATGATATACCTTTGACATCAGCCATTACGTCTTACATCAGTTCAAGGTGTTTCAGACCAAGCTTACTCGACACTACTTTAGTTCAAGTAGGTCTAGTTTAGTGATAGACTCATTGTACCATATTTGTAACAGACCTTATTCTACATATACGATCTATTGTTAAACTAGTGGCCCCATCTGTGGGAACACCAAGTTCCCAGAAGAAGACGTCATGATGCAACAAAGAATGACCTGTTTGTAGTCTACTAGGCCCGTGGTTTACAATTCAGCACCAAAACGTGCGCCCCTGCCGCCTGTTCCGGACCCAGAACCAGTAGTGGGCCAGAACAAACTCGTGCAACCTCAACCGCAAAGGGAGCTAACACCCGCGCCCACCACCTTGGCACCTAAGATCGTGGCATAGACCAACGCCACGGTCGAAACCACACTGAAGTCAGCTTTAGAGACCCTATTGTCGTGTCTGAATGGTAGAGGAGCTGGCGATGGGCCGCCGCGATGCCAGGAGTCTAGAACTAGGGGTCTTGGATTCAGAATTAGAGGTGGAGAGCACGACGACATGAATGATAGCATGATGGACCACCCTTGATCGAGAGCTTTTGGGGAAGAGGGCCCTGACCCAATGAGAGATAGAAGAAACATCGCGAGAAGGATGGAGCAATTGGACCGTGAGAGGCTAGAAGTCACTCGGAAACTAGCACTAGAGGAGGGTCACAAGACTTTGACCCCATTTTGTGAAGAAATCGAGGTGGAAGTCCTGGATAAAGGGGATAAGATTCCTACCATCAAGGCATACGATTGGAAAAGTGACCCAAGGGACCATCTCTACAGTGTCGATAGTGTCTTGAACTTACACAGGTTCTCACGCAACATTAAGGTAAAGATTTTCACCATGACCCTGACTGGAGCAGCCCTTGATTGGTTCAACAGAATAGAGACATGATCTATCACCAGTTATGAGCAGATACGGCAGAAGTTAGAAAGTCGATTCTCTAGCCAGAAGAGGATAAGGACGAGCATTCACCATCTGAACGCTATGAAATAGAATGACAAAAAGAGCTTGGAAGAGTTCATGAAAAGGTTCAACGATGAACTAATCAAGGTAGATGAACCGCAAGGCGACCAAGTGGTGCTCATTTTGTTCAATGCAACAACGTATTGAGAGAGACTAAAGGAACCAAATAATCAAGGAAGTACTGTGAGGGCCACCATCGGAAGGGTCACGAGACTAAGTATTGCATAGATCTCAAGGATGAAATCGATCGCCTCATTTGGGAGGGAAAGCTGATAGAATATGTGGGAAACTATAGAGACTTTGAAGATCAAGAGGATCGATCCCGCTCCCCTAGAAGGGACAATGTGAAGGCCATAGAGGGCACCGGTGAACGCGGTAATGCAATTGTCAATGCACCTTCAAGAGGAGTGATCAACATGATCAGCAGAGGGCCGACAGGAGAAGACTCCGCTAATGGGAGGAAAAACATTACAAGAGGACTCCAGGAGGACCGCTATCTCCCGAGGCCATACAGGGATTTACCCCTAGTTTTTAAACTTGTTGTTGCCAATTATGGCATTCACAAGGTGTTGATAGACAATTGGAGTTCCACGAACATCATATTCGCGCATGCTTTGGAGAAAATGGCATTGGGCCACCATGTAGTAAAGCAGATCCTCACCCCTTGATTGGCTTTGGGGGTGCTGAGGTGATACCATTGGAGCAAGTGAATCTGCCAACATCGTTTGGGGAAGAGCCACACAGGAGGACCATCAACGTCCAATACATGATCATGGATCACCCCTTCGCCTACAACATCATAATAGGGAGGCCCACCCTCAACTCCGTCCGTGCAGTAGTATCCACATACCACCATAAAATGAAGTTCTTGGTAGCTAGAGGAGTAGGAGAAGTCATCGCCAATCACGAGGAGGGATGGCTTTGCTAAATAAGTTCCCTCACACTCACAAGAATCAAATATGTTGCGGGGCAAGTGGCGGACCTGGATGGCAACCATCAAGCGGTGGAGTGACCGACGTTGGAGGATAACTTGAACCTTTTTTCATTTTCAGTAATGTTGGACAATTTATAATTTTCCTAAATTGCTCCATCGTTGGGCTGGGCTGTAACTAAAATAGGGTGAACTACGCCGATCTGATTCCCATATAAAGGGATACGTAGGCGGGTTAGGATTTACCTTGCCCTCGACTGTTATCCATTATTAACTCATATCGTTCCAACCAATACA
Organism: Linaria vulgaris; assembly: GCA_948329865.1. Taxonomy (NCBI): domain Eukaryota; kingdom Viridiplantae; phylum Streptophyta; class Magnoliopsida; order Lamiales; family Plantaginaceae; genus Linaria; species Linaria vulgaris. The sequence goes on along the minus strand of OX415249.1, from coordinate 50,357,281 downwards.
TTCGACTGCATTACACATTTGTAACTTGCTGCAGGTACATAACCCTATTTTTGCGTACATACCCTTTTGAGGGATTAGACGAAATGTGCAGATGAGCACACATTTATTTTGAAATAGTTTATCATCGTGTTGCTTGCAAATATAATTGTTTGACCTATATAAGGCAGGTACAAATAGGTCCTTGTACTAACGAGGAAACGTATTCTCCCCCTATGAGGATAAAATGCGAAGTGTGGATGTCACCTTCGCTCTATTTCTCCCATTGAAAGATTATGTTATCTTGTTTGAACAACAGGAAATGAAGATCGGTAAATTCAACAGAATCAAAGAAATATCCACTACCAAGGAAGGATAAAGATCTACAAATGACATGGGATAACTCTCCTATCCATCGAGATGGGAGGAGAGAACCCGGCATACAAAAGAACTACAAATGCCATTGGATAACTCCCATATACATCGAGAGAGGGAGGAGAGAATCCGGCATATAGAAGAACTACAAATGACATGGCATAACTCCCTTCTCCATCGAGATAGAAAGGAGAGAACCCGACATACAAAAGAACTACAAATGCCATGGGATAACTCCCCTATCCATCAAGATAGGGAGGAGAGAACCTGGCATATAGAACAACGACAAATGCAATGCAATAGTTCTGCTATCCACCCAGATAGTGGGGAAGCATCCGGCAGAAAGTGAGCTCTGCAAAACCCGCGGGATAACAATAGTTATACCGAAACAGATCAAAACAGGAATGACACAAGTCAACAATATGCACAAGTAAGTGTTTATCCCCTAGAAATAGAGGAGGAGATTACCATTTCAAATAAGCTCAGAGGTACAAAGAGCACAAGGGCTATATACACAGCAACCAAGGAAGAAAATTATAACAACAAGCGACACACCCCTTAGCCGGGGTACTTAGGAGCACCCTTCGTATGGACTAACACAAGGCTTCTCTCATTTAGAATTTTCCGATATACATCTTCTACTGTATCCTCTTCAACCTCAGCGTCGGAATCTTCCGGAAGTTTTCCATTCGGGCCTAATAAGGGGTTCAGCGGCCTAGGATCAAAATAATCCTTGAAACAGCCGAGAAGACAGGTCTAACCAATGATAGAGGCCTTGGCTTCTTCTCTCTCTTGCACTCTGCGCTCGGTTCATATCTCCTTGAAGGCCTCACTATATAGGAAAGTCTTGGCATTACCAACCTTCTGGTCTCGAGTGAGTCCCTGCATCAACTAGCCCTCTTAGCAAAGGCTAACTATTCTGGCACCTGATGGAGCTCTGCCTCGACATTCTCACGTCACTCCCTCTCTATAGCAAGAGACGCGTTAGCTTGATCAAGAGCGGCTCCCCACTTCTGATTTCACTTGAGGAGGAGCTCCACGTTTGCTTCACTAGAGCCAAGGATACTCATGGCCTCATCCCGCTCAGCCGCTCACTTGTCAGTTAGCAGGATCATAATTCGCCAGGCACTCAAGAGTAGTGATTTCCCATGAGATAGACTCCACTTGAGCAACATTATTATCACTCGTCGTCCTCATGAAACCGGCAAAAAAATTTCTGACCAAAAATACAGAAACAACCCAGTCATTTAACAAATACCGGGTAAGTACATTAAAAAAAATGTCATCCCTACAACTAAATAAAAAGGGTATACAACACACTTACCGATTGGAACATAGAGTTATGTCCAAAAACCCCATAGCTTGACTCCTACTAGAACTCGCACCAGTCCTACAGTGAGTAGGCGCACTGCCTCCCGGTATAACATCTTGTGGGTGTTCTTCGCCTTTTGAAGAAACACCCAACTTCTCCTTAAGGCGATGGACCTCTCGCCTACGTTTCTTGTGAATCACGAGAAATGTTGCATCACCCCCCGGCCTCCGCCCCTTGAACAGTGTCACATTGCACAATGATATCCAATCTCCGATGCATCACAAGGGCCGCTACAAATAGATAGAAAGAGTGTCATCAAAATAGAACACAAACATGAAACCATCCATCTAAAAGGAAGAGAAAAGCATACCAAGGTCGAATGAGCCTCCATAGGGCATAGGAGAAAGATCGTTTGTGCTAAGCACGTCTTCATCACAAAGCATAGTGAGGTCATACGGATGAGCTAACAAATGACCGAAAAAATCGGCCGCCCATTGGGAGCGCCGATACCAGAAGGCCTCGAATACTTCTTCAATGTAGACTACTGTTGAGGAAGAACATCGAACTCCCAGCAATTTTCTCCTCTACATAGAAATATTCGCTTTTATTACCGAAGGCATAGCTAGACTGGCCTCCGTGCAATAATTTGCGCCCACACTGCGCTTGAATGAAGAAAAAACCTTTATAACCACCCTTCTTATTGGTGATAACATAGAAGAGATTCCAAAACTCGTTCACTCCATTGGGCACACCGAGTGCCTTCATAACACAAACAAAGCCAACGATGGCACCAAAATACTATGTAGGATGGCAAACCCCAAGACTATACAGGATGGCAACAATGGCGGGATAGATAGGGAACCACAAACCATTTGCGAAATGCTTTGCATGGACGTTGATGGAACCCCGTGGCGGCATGTGAATTCTCTCATGCTCCTCGGGAAACCTAATTTTATATCTGGCATCCACGTGATATGTGGCAGAATAAAATCCAGGGTAATGAGGGACATGGGACACCATGTCCTCATAACTGATAACTGTCTTATACTATTTCACCTCAGGCGAAACGGGCAAACCCCACTCGTTATACTCTACGTCTTCGTTCCCATGAGGCTCATCAGCATCCTCATCTAACCCATCCCCAACGTCATCACCAACTAACCCATCTATACTAAAAAACTCGGAGTCAAAAAGAGTAGGTTTGGCACCTCCGGCATCCACTTTCTTAGAAACCAAATCAGCCATATCAAAATAACTCACGCTCGACATAGCAGTAATGCGTAGAAATAACAATTCTCTGGAAAGGCTATAGCAAAAACACCAAATTCAAACTTGGAAAATCAGAAAAATGAAAAGGAGAAAATTAACTCCAATACTTATATCGAAAAATACATCAAAAACCGCATCGGAGACAAACCGGTTTGAATATCGAACATTATATCAAAATTGACGTCGAACAATAGTTATGAAGGGATAAAATAGTAATAAATTACAGAAATCATATCGAAATTTATATGGAAATTAACATCGAAAACCCCCGACATACCTCCGAAAACAGACAACAAATTGCGCTATTGATAGAAGTCGGACATCGGATACACATTTATGGCAATCCCAAATCGAACCAAAAGGAATTCGATATAAAAATTAAACCCACAAAAACACAAGAATTCAAATGAGGCCCTCTAAAATTTGCCAATTGCATTGGGGGGTCCACCAACATTTCTTAAAAACACAATGAATTCCCGCACCAGAGTTCTGTCATTTGAACTGGCCGCACGAGAGGTACGTGTAATTCAAAAACTTAGATTTAATTTACAAATTATTACCCTCGGATAATAACTCCCAAATTGGGAGACTATGAGATATGGGTATTTTCCGTATTGTGTTCTAATTTTTGATTTTGCAAAGGAAACTATGTTTGTTTCTAAACGTGAAGATGAAAAATCCTAGGAGCTCTTTACTGTTCATCATGGACTCATTTGATTTTGCTGATTATTTTTGTTTTGTGTTGTTGTTTGGGAGAAGATGATTGATGCTCACTGTAAAAGATGTTCAGAGAAGCAAGTGGGATTGATAGACATTATTCAGGAGGGACATGGAGACCGCTACCAGGTTCTTAGATTTATTTCTTTAGTTTAAATGTTCTTAGTATTTTTTAGTAAGCTAAAACCTTGTTTGTATTATTGATGCACTCTCAGCTGGAGTGTGTTACTTGTGGTAATACGTGGTATGCGTCTAGAGACGATGCTGCTACATTGACCATAGAAGGGCCTAGCTCTGCTAATACCACTGTAGGTACTGCACCGTTAGCTACTACAAAGTTAGAAGATGTGGAGAAGAGTTTGGATGGATCAGACGATAAGGGAGTAAGTAATGAGTTGAAGAAGACTACGGAGGTTTATGTGCCTGTATCAGACAACCAAAAATCTTTGGACAAAACTCGGGCTGAGGAACATCCTCCCGCAGCCAAGTAAATTATGTAATCATGCTTTATTGTTCGGTTATGTCCTTTTCGTAGTTTTATAAAAAGGGTGGATAGGGTTGTGTTATATGTTACATAAATATTGATTCATGTTATCTTTCATTGGGCATCAGCTATGTGGAGACTCGCGTGAGTTGTTGAATCGTTCTGGTGAATCCTTCTACATGTGCAATGGAGAAAGAATTTAGAAAGAGATCCACCCTAATAATCTTTTGTTTTCTTGTTAGAAATTCACCCTACTAATCAAGGAATCATGCGAATATTAAAAATAACATATTAGGTACGTCTTTATAATTCAAACCCAATTTATTCGATTCTCAACATCGATATGGGCTAGTTCCTTTCGTAAGTTTTATTTGACGTTCACCCATTCAAAACATTATTGAAAATCCATAAAATATTTTGATTCTGTCAATTTCTCAAAGCCATCTTTCTGATGTATTCGTACCTGAATACAATTAGATTCACCAACCAAAAAAATAAATAAAAAGAATACAATTGATTTCGGCAGATTGAAATCCTTTGTCACGTTTTCTAGGCTTTTTACGCCCTATTTATCAAAATAGATAATTTAGAGAAGGGGATGAGAAGTATTGAGAACGAGGTGGGATAATTTAGAGAAGGAGATGAGAAGTATTGAACAAGAGAGATGGGAATTTAGAAATTTTTATAATTTTCTGCATAAAAACAATTAGTCCATTCAACCTCAGCTCAAATGTAAAAAACTTAGATGTAATAGAAAAAGCTTAGACAAAAATTGCTGACATGCAATTTTTGGAAATTAACTAAAATGTCTCACTAATGCCACTTTTACAAAGGTTACACTTCTTAATTGAATTAAAATAGCAAAAGCTAAAACACAAACTAAATTAGCCACACTCTCCACAGCTGAGTGTTTGTTCTCCAATATTGTGTAAGGACCAAAGTACTTGCATGATAGTCTGAGGTTCCTCCTCAAGGCTAGTGATTGTTGCTTAAATGATTATAGCTTAAGATAGACTTGCTCCCCTACCTCAAACTCCCTTTCCTCTCTATGCCTATCATCATAGGTTTGCATCATACCTTGAGCATGTAGTAAATTCTCCTTGAGAATTAGAGTCATTTTCACTCTCTGTTGAATCCACTCATCAGTTAAGGTGAGTTTTTTTTTCCATCAATGGTCCAATGGACATCTGGGTAAAAAGATACCCATACAATGCCTCAAAAAGGGTAAGTTAAGGCTCATATGATAATTTGTATTGTACCAGTGTTCTGCCAACCTTAACCACCTACCCCAAGCCTTAGGATGTTGATGAGCCATGGTCCTCAAATAGTTTTCTAAGGATTTATTTATCCTTGATGTTTGACCATCACTCTGAGGATGGTAAGTTGTACTGTAATTCAACTCAGTACCCTAGATCTTAAACAATTCTTTCCAAAATCCACCGGTGAAGATTCACCACGTAACCCATGTAATTCATTGATTTGATCTAAAAATAGTTTCGGCATTGTAGGGGTGTGCTAAAGCTAATAAGGACTATACTTAGTTAGCCTGTCCACCACAACCAAGATCACTTCTTTACCATCAGACTTGGGCAAACCCTCCACAAATTACATAGAGATATGAGTCCATGCTTCATAGGGAATATGTAAGTGCGGTAGCAACCCAGGGTACCTAACATTTTCACTTTTTGTCATATTACAAACATTACAAGCACAACCATGGTCAACGCATCTTTTCCTAACCCTGGCTAATGAAGTAGAGCCTTAGCCCTCTGATATGACCCCATCAGAAATGCTCTCTTAAGGCAAGATCATGTATATGTTTGAGTAATATAGTCCTGAGATTATTCCCATCCCCCAACCAAAATCTACCTTTACACCTTAGTATCCATTGATATAATAATAATTCAATAATTCCCCTGGTTATTGGGAGTAACAACCAATTTAGCAATTTTGTTAGTGAAATGATGGTTACCAGTGTAGCTGGAATGAATACCCAAGGCTCATTGGGGCTGAATGGTACTAATAGCAACCAATTCCCCCTCATCCATTCCCCTCCTAGAAAGTGCATTAGCTGCCTTGTTTTCAACCCCTTTCTTGTGGTGCATTTCATAGTCCAGGCCCAGTAGTTTTGACACCCATTTGTGTTGCAAGGTAGACGTAATCCTCTGTTCTATCAGATACTTAAGACTTTGTTGATCATGCTTAATCAGAAGTGTTGGCCTTGTATATAAGGCTTCCACCTAGTAATAACCATTAGGATAATATCACTTGGACAATTTTGAAAGCACATGATGTTTTTGCAACAAGTCCAAATACTCTGCATGCTTACATATCTTAGTCTAAAGATATGTAATATGGGATTCCAAGTTTGGACTGTATATTAGTATGTCACCAAATAATACAAATATGAATTTCCTAAGTTGTGGACCAAACACTTGGTTCATGAGTTACTAGAAAGTTGCATGGCATCACCAAAAATTCAAAGTGCCCATGATGGTTACTGAAGCCAACCTTATGAATATATTTTTCCTTCATTCTTATTTGGAAGTATCCAGGCCTCAAATCAATCTTCGAAAAATAAGCACTACCCTGTAACTCATCCAGCAACTCTTCAATAAATGGAATAGGAGCTCATGCTTAATACTCAAGCTATTAATATATCTATAATCCACGCATGTTCTCCAACTACCATCTTTTTTCTTTTCTAACAATTTAGGAGAAGCATAAGCACGTGTGCTATGCTGTATAATACCACATTCTATCATCTCCTTTACCAATTTTTCATTTCGATTTTGAAAGCATGGGAATACATATAAGGTGCCAGATGCTTGGGCATAGCTCCTATTTTGAAATTGATTTGGTGTTGAAATTCTCTTCTTGGTGGTAGTTCAGTAGGTTCCTTAAAGATAGGTTTGAATTTTTAAGAATCTTCTGAATAACAACTCAGTGGTGGTAGACTCATTCTCTCCTGCCACTGAGCATAATTTTCCCGTAATCCCATACATGCTCTCCTGCCATATTTTTTGCAAGGTTTTCCCTGATATTAGTTTTCATTCAGAGCCATTGGTGATTGCTTGCAAGACAATTGAGCTTGATTGTTTAGTAAGTTACAATGTTCTGCTCTTGTAATCAAAGGTAATGGGAGCATGTGTGTTGATCCAATATCCTCCAATCACTATGTGGCATCCACCTAATCTGATTATCCTTTTCAGGAAGTTAAACTTGAATTCTTGGACTTTCCACTCAAAATTAGAACAAAACCCTTTACAAGTTACGTCCTCCGTCTGCTATAGTAACCCTTAAAGGTTGTGCTCTGTATTTCTGCACCATAGTTTGATAGTTGTTTCTTCATCAAAAAAGGTAAGATTACTTCCAGTATCCAATAAAATCCTTATTTGGTGCTTCCCTACTATACCCATTAACTTAAGGATGGTTCTTTTGTTTCCTCCACCAGCTAAGGCATGTACAGAGATGTGCATACCTTCATTTTTCCCTCCTCATTAAAATATTTTCTTCCTCCTCAGTCATAATCATGTATAATCTGTTCATGTTGCACTTATGACCAATTGTGTACACTTCGTCACAATTGAAACATAATTTTATTAGCCCTCATTTCTGCTAGAGTAAGAAGCTTTCTAGTAGGTTTGTTGTTTGGAGTGGGGTTACTGTTTCTGATTGATCCCTGGTTGTTGAAAGGTTTTATACTGTTATAGGTATTGGGTTTAGAAAGTGGTTTGAATCTCTTATTCATAGCTTCAATAGTTCTCTCATGTTCCTTACTCAGACGCATAACTTTAACTAATGAAGTTGGTGTCGTGCTAGTACTACAAATCTGAGGTCTTCTCTCAAACTACTCAGGTAACTTCCAACATAATATTCTTCCACGTGGCAGATTTCAACCATCTCCAGTAATGATTTAAGTTCTTCAAAATTTCCATTAGTTAAGATGACCCATGTAGTGTTGAATGTTATGGTGAGACCTTCACCCATCAAAGATTTGTTTTTGTTGTAAAGGGACATTTTTCAGATATTCCGAGCAGCTAAAATTGGATAACATTCATGGATTCTTGCATGGTTGTTACATAGCTCTGTAACTGCTCATTGTTGCCAGTCAAAGTTGCTACATGCTCTTGCATTTCTCTTTGAGTGTTAGAGAACTGCTCTTGCATTTCTCTTTGGCTTTCTTGTAGGTCACACATTTTAGCTGGATCTAGCATAGTTTCAAGTGTTCCCATAAGTTTGATTTCAGCTCATGATGCCAAGTTGTCACGTTTGCTGGACTTCTTACGCTCTATTTTGATAGATAGATAATTTAGAGAAGGGGGTGAGAAGTATTGAAGAAAAGAGTTGGAAAAATAAAAAACAAATTGTAATTTTCTGCATAAAATCAAATGGTCCATACAACCTCAACTTAAATAGAAAGGACTTCAACAAAAGTTGCTAACATATGGACTTTTGAAAATTAGCTAAAAACTTCATAGTAATGCCACTTTTACAAAAATGCATTTCTTAATTGAATTAAAATAACAAAAACTAAAACATAAACTCAGTTCTTCAGTCTCTCTCCACAATTGAGTTTTTGTTCCCATTTCGTACTACTTGTCCTGGGTTTTGATTTCCACCTCTAATTCTCCATTTGTCCTTTATTTGATGTTTGCATGTGTAATGGATCTGTGACATATGGCATGAGTTTTTCCAACCATACACATATGAGTCTCTAATAACCTATTGGGTTAACGGATCAACCCAGTTGTCAATTATTTTACAAGAGATATCAAACCTGCAATCCAATTAACTCATCTGAATTGTGTTAGTAAAACGTACTTAGTCAAGATTGAATTAAAGGTTGCACATCAGTTGCTTTCGCAAATCCAAAGTCACGAATCGTATATTCCACACTCTGCGAGACAGCGCATTTTGGGAGAACGCTTGCGTGGGCACGATGAAGACGACAAGCTTTGTTTGATGCGAGTGTTGTTGAAATGTTGGCAGCTCTCTTGCGCTTCTCTTGGCGCTAAATGTGAATTGGAATGATGTCATAATTGAAGGGGATTGTGTGGGGGTGATAAATGATCTCTCGCACAACACAGACGTGGGAGCGAAATATCTTAACATTGCAAGAGGATAGGCGAATTCGACGCACATATGATATGCGAGTTTTGTGGAGGATAAAAGAGATTTTATCTACCGTTGGGTGTCTCGATAGGCGAATTTGACGCACATATGATTGCTCAGAATGCTCATTCATGTGATGTATCCAATGTTGGTTTTGATTTGCTTATGCAATTGCCTTTTTGTTGTTTAAAACAAAATTAGAATTAATCCAAAAATTGGTTAAAGGTGCATTCATTGAGATAACGACATCATATTCAAGAGACTTGGAGATTTAGCTACTCATGGTCAAGGTTCCATAACAATAATTCATCCTAAAGTTGTGCAACATATCTACAATATTCGACAAATTAGAAGATATTTGACATATCCGGTCAATAAAGCCAATCATCCAGTGTTGGAGTTTCAAATGTGTTCCGGACAAAGCTAATCAGAAATACCTTTGAGGAATTTAGATTAGCATAGTTAGAGTATTGATTCTATCTTGTATTGCTTATGTTTACTCCACAAAACTATCATTGATAATGTTATGTTTTAATTGTTAAACCACTTTCAACAAAATATGAAATCAATACTATTACCTTGAGCTCTGACATTTCAATGTGAGTTACATATTTATTTATATTTTTGTTCCATAATTGATCAATTAAGAAAAATGGACGATCTGTGAATTTGAGTTAGGGGACGAACTCATGCGAAGATCATCAAAGAAAAAAAAATACCTCGGTCTGTAAATTCTAACAATGTAAGTTGATAAAAAATATTATTACGTACCACATAATCCAAAATCATAAAGAATCAAGAATTGTGTTCTAAAGTTTTCATAAGACTAAACCCATTTTCTTTGGCTTGTTACACAAGAATAAATTGCGACGAACAATACCTTCTCTATATGCCTTGGAACCATACCTTTCGTTAGATTCCAAGAGACGCTAACAAAGTTGCTGATGCGGTCACGAAGATAGAGTTGTCGTTCCGGACAGCGATATCTGGATAAAGAGGGTAGCCCAATTAATAAAGACACCACCATGGAAATACAAGTGCCTGGGCCAAAATTAATTACCCTTCGAGATGCGGATGAGCCTAAGAGTTGTGGGGAGGAAAATCACGTAAAAGAGAACAACGACTTAGTAAGGAGGGAGGAAAATAACGTTTCTTCAGAAGATGCTCAAATAGTTAAAAATCAGAACGGATCTGAGAAACAGGAGGTGAGCTGGGTGGACTTTTGTGCGGGAATGAAGACTCCAGAATGCGAATCGAATCAAGAGAGAAATAAGATAGAGAAGGGTAAAGTGAAAGAGTCTCGAACTGGGAGGAAGAAAGGGGGAAGAAGAAAAGCTATTGCTACTAATCAGAAGAAAAGGAAGGTTTTGAAGGAGAACAAGAAAGCAAACATGAAGAGAGGTAACCCCCATTTGAGTAATTCATTGTCCGACAGTCATATAGCTTGTTGTAATAAGAATGTCCTTAACAAAAGTTTCGAGTGGGAAGCGAATCAAATTTGGGATTTGGCAAGAGAATTGGAGTGGTCGGAAAGGGAATGATATTCAAATCTTAAAAAATCTTGTCGAGCTTGAGGAGAGGGATAAAGAGACGCATAGACAATCAGAAATAGGAAAGAAAGCGGAGGAGGATTTGGTGAATATTTTATGATTGTGTTATCATATAACATTAGGGGGATGGGAGGGGGTGTGAAGAAGAAAGATCTGAATTTACTAGTTAACAAGTATAAGGTGGATTTCTTGAGCATTCAAGAAACAAAAAATGAGGTGATTTCTGTTAGAGAATGTAGAAGGATTTTGGGTGGGAATAACTGCGATTGGTTTTATAAACCATCTAGCGGGAGCGCTGGAGGGATCTTATCAATTTGGAATAGTGATAAATTTCAGGCTGATTATAAAATTGAAGGCAATGGTTTTATTTTTGTTTCTGATTTCCTAAAAGGAACGGACATCAGAGGGAATTTTGTGAATACTTATTCTTCTTGCGACGTTAGGGAAAAGAGGGATATGTGGAAGAATTTGCTGCTATTAAAAAATAATTTCAGGACCGGGATGTGGTGTGTTGGAGGAGATTTTAATTCTATCACCAAACCGCAGGAGCGTAGAGGGAGTAATTCTTCTCGGCAAACTCGAGAAATGATACAATTCAATGAATTTATTGACGATATGGAGCTTTTCGATCTCCCGCTCATGGGAAGGAAATTCACTTGGTATAGACATAATGGTTCAGCCATGAGCAGGATTGACAGAATCCCGGTGTCAGAGGAATGGTTACAGAAGTGGCCGAATACTTCTCAATGGGGGCTGAACAGAGCTTTATCTGATCACTGCCCTATCTTGATCAAAAACATGGAAATGGACTGGGGTCCTAAGCCGTTTAGAGTGTTGAATTGTTGGAATAAGCATAAAGAATACAAAGAGATAGTTAGGAAGGTATGGGAAGAGAACGAGATTGTTGGATGGGCAGGTTTTGTGTTGAAGGAGAAAATCAAGAAAGTAAAGGATCATCTTCGGATATGGAACAAAGAATCCTTTGGAAACGTTGATGAAAATATTGAGGAAGCAAGAAAGGAGATTAGGGTATTAGATATCAAAATCGAGAGCATCACGCTAAACAACGACGAAGTCTCGAAGAGAAACGAAGCGGTGGGTAGGCTGTGGCAAGGTTTGAAGCATAAGGAAAGTATCGCTTTTCAAAAAGCAAGGATCTGGTGGTGTAAAGAAGGGGATATGAACTCTCGATTTTTCCATCTTTGTGTTAATAAAAGAAGAAGATTTAATAGCATTCAGGGTATTAGAGTGGAGGACATATGGGTGGATCAAGTGGCAGACGTAAAGCGGGAAATTAAAGGGTTCTTCGAGAATTTGTACTCAGAGCAAAGATGGAATCGACCTTGTCTGGATAATGTGATATTCAATCAGGTCTCAGCTTGCGATAATCAGCTACTTACTGAAAGCTTCAACCTTGAGGAAATAAAGGTTGCTTTGTGGTCGTGCGAGGAGCAGAAAAGTCCGAGACCTGATGGATTAAATTTTAGTTTCATCAGACAATTTTGGGAGTTGATAAAAGAGGACATCGGCAGATTTTTTGATGAATTTCATGCGAATGGAAAACTTACGAGGGGTCTAAATTCATCCTTCATTGTCTTAATTCCTAAGACTAACAGTCCTCAAGGTTTGAACGAATACAGACCAATTTCTCTCGTGGGATCTATTTATAAGATACTTGCTAAATTGTTGGCTAATAGGCTTAAAAAAGTGATGAATTCAATCATTTCGGAGGAACAATCAGCGTTTGTGGGAGGACGGCAGAGTGCAGATAGTATTGTGATTACAAATGAGGTGATTGATGAGGTTGTTAGGAGAAAGAAAGCTTCTCTGATTTTCAAAGTCGATTTCCACAAGGCATATGATTTTGCTAGCTGGGAATTTCTTGATTCAATTATGGGGAATATGGGATTTGACGCTAAGTGGAGAAAATGGATCAACGAGTGCATTCGGTCAGCCAAGGCATCTGTGCTTGTCAACGGGAGTCCTTCGGGGGAGTTTAATTTGAGTAGAGGGTTAAGACAAGGAGATCCGTTGTCTCTGTTTCTCTTTCTTCTTGTGGTGGAAGGTCTTAGCAAAATGATCAAGAGGGCAGCGGATGAGGAACTTTTCAAAGGAATTAGAATCGGGCACTCGTCTTGTGTGATTACTCATATCCAATTTGCCGATGACACGTTGTTATTTTGTAAAGCTAATGATTCTAATGTCTGGGCAATTAAATGTTTGTTGAGAAACTTTGAAATTGTTTCAGGTTTGAGAATCAACTACAACAAAAGTTCTTTAATTGGTCTTAATATTGAAGGAAGCAAAGTTGATCAATGGGCAAATTCACTGTTATGCAAAATTGGAGAGATTTCTTTTAAACACCTGGGAGTTTTTGTTGGTATTAATCCAAGGAGAGTTCAAGCATGGCAGCCGATCCTTAATATTTTCAAGAAAAAACTTCAAGGGTTGGATGGAAATATTTTATCAGTTGGAGGTAAAACTGTTTTGATCAAGTCTGTTCTTACAAGTATTCTGGTGCACTATTTCAGTATTTATAAAGTCCCTAAGGTGGTGTCGAAAGAGCTTATTAAAATGCAAAGGAATTTTTTCTGGGGCGGAAAGGTTGATGGTAGAAAAATAGCGTGGGTCAGTTGGGATGTGATATGTAGAAGTAAAGAAGATGGAGGCCTTAATATCAAGGATCTTGGAGTGTTTAACACCGCTTTGTTAAGCAAATGGAAATGGAGATCTTTGACTTCAGACGATGAGCTTTGGAAGCGTGTGTTACAAGCACGGTATGGAGTTAGTTTTCCTAACCCAACTTACCAAAGAGGATTTGGTGGAAGAAATTTGTGGTCTATTTGGTGGAGGGATTTGCACGACACATTTGTTAAAGATAATCAAGGGAAGTGGTTCGATGAAGCTATTAGAAGAAAAGTAGGAGATGGCAGGAATACTAGATTTTGGAGGGATGTTTGGCTTGGCGAGAACTCTTTCGAATTCCGCTTTCGAAGACTGTTTTTGCTATCTATGGATAAAGAGGCTTATATAGAAAGCATGGGAACAAGGATTAATGGTGGCTGGAAATGGGAGTGGAGGTGGAGAAGGGAGTTATTTGATCGAGAGAAGATATTACGTGCGGAGTTGGAACACGAATTGCTTTATGTCCAATTTAGTGACGAGCCAAGTGATAGATGGACATGGGAACCAGAACCTAATGGTATTTTCTCTACCAGTTCAGCTTACCGGAAACTTCGAGGAGGGAGTGGTTTTAGTAATGACATGTTGCTATCGAAGATGTGGGGAGTTGTAGCGCCTTTAAAGCTCAAAGTTCTGGTGTGGAAAATGTTTATGAATAAAATCGCTACAAGAGATAATTTGCAGAGAAAGGGCATTCTAAATACGTCGGATGATGTCATGTGTGCTCTTTGTAAAAAAGATACAGAATCTCTCAAACATGTATTTTTTGAGTGTAGTTTCTCACAAGAGATTTGGATGAGGTGTGTAAAATGGCTGGGATTTGTATCAGTGTTGTGGAATTTTCCTAAGCAACATTTCGAACAGTTTGCAGGCCTATTCCAAGAAAGAAAGAAGGAAAAAGATTGGATGATAGTATGGTTCTTGGTTGTTGGAAATATTTGGAGGATTAGAAATAACCTTATATTCAAAGGAGAAGAGGCTAATACAAATGATATTTTGGAGCTGGTCAAAATAAAATCGTGGATTTGGTTGAGGTCGCATAGCAAGAATTTTCAGGCGTCTTATTACGAGTGGAGTATTTACCCAAACCTTTGTTTGTAATGGTTCCATTTTTTGTCGGGCGATTTTTGTGAGGGTTGAGTACCCCTTGTACTCACTTTTTTGAAATACTTTTTACCGAGCAAAAAAAAAAAAAAAGTAGAGAGCGATGACTTTTGGGATACTGCTTCCTTTCCGGTTATTATTAGTTTACTTGATGTAATTATCTTTGTATGCAAATCTTTACTAAAACAAATCAAAATCTTTCACTATAGGAATGCGAAACTAGGAGTGCGATACCTGCGAAATTAAGTTTCCATTTATTTTCATTTATAACAGTGATAATATTGATCACGTTATGACATATTGCGCAAAATTTATCAATTGAAATCAATAAATTTGCACAAAACTAGGAGTGCGAAACTAGGAGTAAAATTTTCATTTACGTGATTTTCATTTGCACAGTTGTTAATCAACTACAAAACAAGAAACTTATTGATTTCTATTCCTATCACGTAAAAATATTGTGTTCCAGTTTCTTTATTAATTAAATATTACATGAAGAAAATCAAAAACTATAAACTAATAACGATCGATGAAAACATAAACAATATAATTTATGATATTTATTAGATAGAAAATATTTTAATTGGAAAAATACTTATTTGCAAATACGATATATAAGGCCTTCTTATTATTGAAATGAAAATTACAAAACTTCTTTCGCTGCCGTTCATCTCCTGATTAGTACTTAATTAGACTACAAATGCGCAATCCAGTTTCTATTAGCATTAGGAAACTTATCTCCTATTTGAATTATGAAACCTATTTACTATTTCCTTTTAATTTCCCCATCAAATAAGAAGTCGGAAACTTGTTTTTGAAACACCCCTAGTTTCTCTTTTCTTGATCATCACGTGCATTAATACATACATACATACATACATATATATGTATATAAATATATATATCAGAACAACGGATCTCTCATCTATTTCTTTGTTACAAACAGGCTAACTCTAATTAATTAAGAATGGATTCACAAGGGTTCTCTTCGGACATCGTATTCGAGATTCTTACCCGAACATCATTAAAACCCCTAGACACATGCAAGTCAGTCAGCAAAGAATGGCAACAACTCATTTACGAGTCGAGTTTCTTGCCTACGTACTGCAAAAGAACGAATAACGTATTCGGTTATTTTCATTCAAGACATTAGAAAGCACAAGTATTTGTCCACGTTCGCATTACTCGTTGATCAGTCGTCTGAACATAATGATAATGTTTGGACGAAGAAGTTGTCGTGTGGTACTATAAGAATTCTGGCGTCATGCAATCAAGGGATATTGTGCTGTGTGAGACAAGTTGATCATAGGAATTGTCGGTACTATGTCTGCAAGCCAAATACTGGACAGTGGCAAGCACTGCCCAATCCAAAGAATCGTTATCAACTAGAAGTTATTGCGTTGATGGTTTTACAGTCCAGTCCTTGCTTGCCCTACAAAGTCATCAGATTATCGTATCGAGAAATTTCCAAGTAAGTATGCTTTTTCAGCTTTCAAAAAATATTTTAGCTAGTATGTTCTTGTGAATTAGCAACAAATCTTGTTGTGTTTGATAAATTGAGTTGTTGCATGCATAATTAGCAGTCTTATCATATAGAAAGCCGAAAGTTTTTGGTAAGTTAGGAGGTAAAGTTCATTAAAGCTTTGCAGACTGCAATATGCTTAAAACATTATAACATACTATATAGGTTCCATAATGTTCTTATGTTATTGATTCTCTTTGACATATATAAGCTAGCTGCATGACTGAATGTACTTACTAGTCTTAAATAATTATGGTGCAGGTGTATGAATGCTCACTACAGATGTGAAATATTTGACTCCACATTGTGTGCTTGGAAGGAAGTCGCAGATGTAATATTGCCGTATGAAGAAATTATTATCAGAAGAAATCCAGCCATCACTGCTGGCAGTTGTGTCCACTGGCTAACATCTCACGACAACGTGTATTTTGGTCTTATTTCGTCTAGGTTACAATACACCGAGAAATCGATACAGTGGGGCCTGACTTAACCAAAATAATGTTATCCTATTACAATGAATGGACTAGCTTGGTCCGGAACACCTATTACACATAAGGAAATATAAGATGACAGGAAATAATCCCTAAATGGCCAAGATGAGAGAACAGTCGAACGGGAGAGATTTGACGCTCTTTGATTGTTGTATTGCGGGCATTAGATACTTATGATATCGAACTGAGCTTGGGAACTTGCCAAGCTGCCTACGTATCCCATTAAGGGAATCAAGTCAAACGTAGTTCATTTGTCTCTTTTGAGTTGCTTCTATTAGGTCAACCCTGGTTGGGCTGTCTGGTTCACTTGGTTCAGCATTGGCGTGACTTCACGGTTTCGATCATATCTCCTTGTAGGATGATTGAAACCTCGATCCGCTTCTTGATTACGAACCCTGACACGTGTAGCTTCAGGCCAAGTATGGGTTAGATATTGGGGGGCATCGAATTGGCTTGGTTCGATGCATCTATGTCTAATATGGTGAATTCGAGACAGCTTGGCGCGACTCCACGGTTTTGATCATATCTCTTTGTATGATGATTGAAACCTCGATCCGCTTCTTGATTCAAAACCCTGACTCATGTAGATTTCTGGGCCTATGCATAAAATTGGCTTGGTTCGATGCGTGCGCATCGAATTTGATCCCTCAATGTGGAACCGAGTGAATTCGATGCTTTGTGCGCGACTTCACGGTTTCGATCATATCTCTTTGTAGGATGATCGAAATCTCGATCTGCTTCTTGATTAGGAACCCTGACTCATATAGCTTTTGGGACCTATTCATTTAATTGGTTTGGTTCGATGCGTGCACATCGAATTTGATCCCTCAATGTCGAACCAGGTGAATTCGATGCGATGTGCGCGACTTCACGATTTCGATAATATCTCCCTCATGGATGATCGAAACCTCGATCCGCTTCTTGATTAGGGAACTGACTCGTGTAGCTTTCAGGGCATATAAGGGTTTGATGTGTGCATCGAATTTGGGCATCGAATTGGGGCATCGAATTGACTTGGTTCGATGCGTGGCATCGAATTGACTTGGTTCGATGCTTGGCATCTCTATCTCTCTCCTCCCTCTTGTGAGGAGTAACGGGGTATATATAGGCATGATCTGAAGGCTAAAAGGTCATTTTACACTGATCTGCGCAGCTTTACTATTTTAGGCATAACTTTCTTTCTGGACCTCCAAATCGCATTCCGCTTGTTGCGTTGCAACCTAGACTCATGTAGCTTTCCAATGACATATTACTCAATATAAATAAATTGGTGACCCAAATACGGATAAGATAGCTTAACATCTAAGCCTTCTCAACACTTATTAGTCAGTTTCGCGCCATCGCGGCTTCTTCTTTACATGCCTCCTTATGCCACATTTAGTCTCCCAGTTTGGAGTGTGATTTTGAAACATAAGCATACTTCAAACTATAATGAAGTGCTAGAGTCGTTTCGCCTCAATTTTGGGGTGATTAATGTTATTATGCACTAGTGTAGCTTACTGAATAAGCCCACATCATATAGTCCCCCCATTTGGGATTCGGTCTTGATTCAAGAGCGGGTGCAAAATTATAAAAATCTTGCGCTTATGCTAGGGAGGGACGAAGACTCTATTTATAGTACCACAAGACACTCAAAAACTCACAAAGGACGAGGAGGTACGAACGATTCTCTCCGGAATGGCAATTATTACCACGATTGCTTGGAAAAACAAGCAAGGAACAGACACTACATATAACACTGTAAGTGCTCGTTAAAACCCACAATTCGAGAGAACGTGAATGAAACTCTCAAGATTCCAAGATGACAAGCAAAACCTTTTCCAAAATGGAATAATAATAAGTAGGACAATTATAATCATGTAAGAAAAAACCTTATTCAACTCTTCATCGCAGAGTGAACAAACAATAAAGAACCGACAGGTTGTCAAAATAAAGTAAAAAAAAAAACCAATACAGGAAATTGAAATAAAAGGCAACAGATATGAGCTTAGATAATGAAGCAGTTCAAAAAGAGAATTTAAAAGCATTATACTGCCGGTCATCAAATTGTTCAAACGCATAATAGCGACGCAGCGCCATGGATAAAAATAAATTAAAAATTGTTCATAAGCATAAACAAAAAGAAAGGCCCTAAGGTTCCAAAATAAATTGTATTCCTCATCCTCGGAGGAGGGGTAGGGCTCGGGCATCGGGGGCGGAGATGAGTCCCTGGAGGACGAGATTGTCATTCTCCAATAGAGAGGTGAATTCGTCAGGATCTGCAAGCTCAGAAGTTGTTTGAGGCGGCAGAGGTTCTCGATTGGGCCCCAGAGACAGGCTCAACCAATCTAGGCTAAAACTGCCGTGAACGTACTGCGTCGCATAAAACTGACGAACAAAACTTGTGCTTTGCATGCCTCGAGATCGCCTCGGCGAGCGCAAATTTCTCGGAAGGTGTTGCTCCGAAGAAATTCTTCGGCGATCTCCACTTTCTGCTGAGTAGAAACCTATAGGGGCACGAAGTTATTAATACGACAAAATATAAACGGAACGCAAAGCACTAGAGTTGGGAATATTTTACCTCGCCAAGGCCGCGCTGATATCCAGCGTTGTCAGCATTATAAGCCTGTTCTCTAGCAATCGCCACTTCATTTTTTAGCTCGGTGATTTGTTTGGTCAGCTCTTCTTTAAGCTGATCAGCCTCTTCCCGCGCCTTTTTCGCTGCCTCCCTATCGGCATGCGCCCTTGTGGCATAATTATTGACCTTTTGCAATGCCTTTTATTTTTCATCAAGGGCAGCTTTAAAGGCAGTAGTATCACCGCCAGCGGCGCTTTCCCGAACCTCCATCAGCACCACAAACATAGTATCCACGAAATCGCCCGCCTAACAATTGATGAACAATCAAATCAACATTTAAAATTCGAGTCAAACAAAGATTAGCTCAAAGAAAAGTAATAATTACCACTGTCAACAAATGAAGTGTATTCCGCTCCACCATCCTCCTCCCTTCAGCAGATACCGGGAGAGGAACAGCAAGACCAGCAAGAGCGACTTCAGGTGGTCGATAGCTTCGGCCTCTGAAATTTTGTACCCACCGGCCCGAGCACGAGGGCCTTGACTAGACCCAATTCATGCGCTTGGTCTAGTCGCATGGGTCGGGGCATTGGCAGCACTTGGCCTACCTGTTTGGGCGGACGATGGAACAGCCCATCCGGTTTGTGACCGAGTTTGAGGCATTTTTCTCTTTTTGCTCTGGACGGCGCCTTCCATATTATCGCCTAGACCAGCTGCCAGACTCTCTGAAGCTTCAACACCGCCTTAGACACTGTCACAATTTCCCCCCAATATATCCTAAAAAGGATCGACTGCTCAATCAGCAGCAACAACAGTAGAGGGACCGGCAAGGTTTTTTTTGTCCTTATTCTTTTTGTTCCGTGGGGGAGGAATATCGGTAGCGGTGTTGGTCTAAGAGCTCGCCTGATCAGCAGCAACGGCTTGATTTATCCTCGCATGGCGGTCCATAATATAATTGACTGCAAGAAAATTATATCATTAAATATTTAACAGAGGTAAATTGAAAATATCAAAAGAGTTACGCAGTTATACCAAGGGTCATTCTCCTGTTATATTTCACTGGAGACAAACCAGCTAATGAGAGGACTCGATTTTCAACTAATTTAGTAACATCAAATTGATGTTCTCGAACTAAATTTGGGATAAACTCGCAATCCCATGAAGTTGTGAAAACGCCGCCAGGTATCATTACCCTTGAACCAGTATACCATTCACGGCGGTACAGCCTAAACTCGCCTTCATAACTCTCTTCGATATAAAAATATCGTCTCTTCCAATCTTTCCCATATCTGGTCACCCCACCATTCAAGAACTTGCAATGTGTTTGTGCTTTGATATGATAAAATCCCTCTCCACGCCTCGTAATCTCGAACAGCGCGTAGAACTCATTGGGACTTTGTGGTTGGCGCAACGCCTTTATGACAATAATAAAGCCAATCAAATTCCCATAAGAGTTTGGCGTGAGTTGAGCGGGCACAAGATCGATCATCCTTAAAAGCCATCTTAGTTCAAGAGAGATTGGAAAGCGGAGACCATTGAAGAGCTGACCAACAAACACAGTCATATGCCTGGGCGGTGGGGTATGCATCCGATCATTTGGCCCGGGGAGGACGATCTTATACTTATCGGGTATATCGAACTTTTTGCAGAGCCCCTTACGACTATGTTGGAGGCGGGAAACATACTGATCAAAGGCCATTCCTGGGACCTCAACATGATCATTGAACTCCCTATTGATATAATCTATGTCTTTTTCGCCCTCGCTGGGAGCACGGTTATCGCGATAGGATGACACAGGCGAGTTTTCACTTTCAAACTCTGGCGATGTTTGTTCAGTGTTTGCATCGGGATTGTTACCCGCGGGTGAACCAATGGTTTCTATATCTATATACTCAACTTTGTCTACTGTGATTGTGCTCAAACCCACGGGAGCGTTAGTTGGGTTCACCATATTAATTGAACTGGAGCTCGAGCCACTACTCGACTCAGTCCCAGACGTCGACTCACTGCTCACCATCTCTAACGAGAACGAACTGAAATAAATTAAAAATGGAGGCTCACTAAAGACGAACACCTCACTCTAGGCTCTCACATATCTCTCAAACATACATAAAAAGGGAATTTATTGAAAACAAACATCTAGCAAAATTAGGACAAGTTATTTACCTTAACTGAATTTCCGGAAAAGAGAGCTTTGCTTGATTATTTTATATATCCTAAGCAGAACAAAGAAACAAGTTAAAAATCCCAAACAAATATTAAAATATCGGGACACAACAGCTAAAAATTATATTGTACCGCATCGAACACTCACGATTCGATGTTGATCGCATCGAATCGTTGTTGTTCGATGCAGATCGCATCGAATGATGCCAATTCGATGCGCTATACCTGAGAAGCGGAATGCGTGAGGAGTAGAATGAGCTCCTCATGGAAACCCTGCCTTTATATAGGGAGCGAAAGGCCCACCAGGCCCATTTCAGTAAACGCATCGAACAAGCGCATCGAACCATTGATGTTCAATGCGACCTAGCTAACGCATCGAACCACTGTTGTTCGATGCGTTTAATTAATTTTCATAACACTTTTGTGATCCGCTCTGAAGTAACATATGATTAGGAATATTCCAAATCAGTAAAAAAAATGATAAAATGTGAAAAAGTTTTATTAAAATGGTACGGCGCAGACCGTTCAGTGCAATTACAAATTTATTCTTTAAAGTTTGGAAGACGATCTCCGCATTGACATCGTCTCCCAAACTGGGGGACTATATGATGGGTGTGATTTAAGACTGGCCTAATACTTCGTTACTGGGCCAGCCCATAAGCGCATCGAACGTGCGATGTTCGATGCGTGCATCGAATCGATTAGATTAGATGCACCTTCCCATTCCATAATGGGACCCACGGGACGGCAGCTATAAATAGCCCGTCCCCTTGTAATCTGTGCACGTTTGATTGGAGAGAATCACTTCAGCACAGTCAGCATCGAATCAATGTTCATTCGAGACGCATCGGATTGAACGGTTTCCATTCGACACGTCAAATAGAATTTGCTACATTCGATACGGCAAAGTACGCATCGAATTCGATACCCTTAAGCAAG
Organism: Linaria vulgaris; assembly: GCA_948329865.1. Classification (NCBI taxonomy): domain Eukaryota; kingdom Viridiplantae; phylum Streptophyta; class Magnoliopsida; order Lamiales; family Plantaginaceae; genus Linaria; species Linaria vulgaris. The sequence continues at coordinate 50,335,025 of OX415249.1, read as the reverse complement.
CATCGAATTCGATACCTTTAAGTACAGCATCGAATCCTTGTCATATATTTCACATCGAATAGAGGTATTCGACACGTCAGCATCGAATTCTTTTCATATATTTCACATCGAACAGACGTATTCGACATGTCAACATCGAAAACTGAGGATTCGATACTTTACATTAATTTTCTAATAAGTTGATTTAACCTAGTAAGCTTGTAATAAGTGTTCCGGACCAAGCTTGTCTGATAATAAAGTTGGATAGCATAATTTTGGTTATTTATATCTCATTTGTATTATTTTATCGTGTTCTATTACCGTGACGAAATAAGACCAAAATAACATGCTTGCATTCGACAACAGGAGTAATTCCTTCTGCAAATTTTCTTTGCCAGAGCTGCAGGCGCGCAAATGCAAACAATTGGTGGAGTATAAAGGAAAACTCGGGTTCACATGCCTAACAAAACAAGGCGACATGGAGCTGTGGATCATGGAGGATAATAATAATAATAATAAGTGTGTTAAGAAAATGGCAGTGAACCTTGAAGACATAGAGAACGTTGTCAAGTTCCCGTCCCCTGCAGGTTTTTGAGATGCGGATATTTTCCTCCCCAAGGCCTATAACGAAGTTGTGTTTTATAATGTTCAACATGGCGGTTATTACACAGTAAAACTTAATGGACTGAATGCAATGGATTGTTTCCAGCTTCTCTCTGATTTGGAGCCGATGGTCATCCGATAAAGATATCTTCTCCTACAAAGATCGAATCGACTTGTCATCTGTAGATGAGTCTTTCCTTTGAGTAATTTCACTTTTTAGATAATAAGTTGAATTGTCTGTTGTTGCACTTTGGTTTTTGCTTTTGCTACATTACTATCACTGTTGTGTGTTGTTCACCAGCTTTTAGTTCTTCGTTTTATTAATTTTGTAAGATTATTTTTTTGATTACTGTAAACTGTTTTGTTGACATTGCATTGAGTTGGATTATGTTTGTTACCTAAAGCAACCTATCATTCTAATGACCAATTTAAATACATGTTGGGAATTTTAACATACGTAAGTAAATAATGAGATGAAACTAAAAATTTAATTGAACAGTATGATATTCAGTTTAAAGTTGATTCTGTTTTTAGCGTAGCTTATTCTCGTTTTTTGGTGATCATGTGCCCTTTGTCTAGTCTAGAAACAAAAATAATCTTTTATATAATTTTTTGGGTTAGAATCTAAAATCCAACTTGACAAAATCCTCGTGAATCTATCAAGTAACTTGTGTGTATCATATCTATTATTTTGGTCTTATTTCGTTCAGGTAATAACCACCGTAAAATGATACAATCAGAATATAAATAGCCAAAATAATGCTAATCACTAGATAATCGGACTAGCACCTAATAAGCTTACTAGGTAAAACAAGTAAATTACAAATGTTCGATGTACTATTCAGCAGGCCGATGTTGCTGGGCCGACCCAATACATGATATTAGATCAATCCTAAAATATCCCCATCATCTATAATAAATGGGCCTTTTATATATACATCCAACTCAAAAGGGCTCAGTACTTGAAAGAAGACAAGATTACATTGTTCAATTGTTGTGTAGCAAAATTAAAATTTAAAGGAACAACATAATAACGCTGTTGCCGGGGATCAAACCCGGGTCACTCGCGTGACGGGCGAGAATACTTACCACTATACTACAACAACTTTGATAAAGGATTGCCTTCATTTCTCTATTTATGCAATACTTTAATTTTAGGATGAATTTCATATGATTCAAATTTAATGTGCGTTATTTGGTTAAGCGCTACAAGTAATAAACGTGCACTTTATACATATGGTTAATAATTTGTGTTAGGACAAATGTTATTTCTACATAAATTAATTGAAGATAATGTTGATACCGTTTTGGAAATTATTTAAAACAATGTCTATTGATTTAATAAAAGAAATTAAGTGAGATATATTTTCCATTAATTGAATAAAATCTTTGATTGCCTTATTTAAGAATTCAATTTATTGAATATTATCTTTTCTGCAGGTCAAATATTTTCATGTTTATTATTATGATAATCTTGAATGAATGAAACTATCCTTATGATTAACTTGCCTTTTGAATTTTGATGTAATTGACTTTCCTTGTTGTGTTGCATATCTTTTCTAAATCATGTTGATGGATTATATGTTGGAAAGTATTCAATGTATGTTTATGCAAGAAAGTCATGCTATTTTTGGACATTGAATCTGTCAGTTTGCAACGTCATCCAGACAGCTCAGTTGCAACAATGTAAATCAACGTTTTTGGCAAAACTGAATATTCCCTTGATTATGTATTCTGAAAATTATGTTTAAAGGGAAAATAATTTTTATTTAGAATGATAGTTTGATATCTAATCATTAAGGAAAGAATCTTCATCAAATATCCTTTGTTGAGATATAGAAACTCAAATGTTTATATATGGAATATGTTTTAGATATTTTCTTTTTCCTTTAAAGATAGACGTTCAAAATCTTCCAAGATTATCTTTGTTTGATCTCATCTTTTATTCTTAACTTTTTAAGATAGACTTTCAAGATCTTCCAAGATTATCTTTGCTTAATATTATATCCTTATTATGTATCTACACATATTTAATGGGCATGTACATTGGATATTGATGATGCATAATCCGTCACGCCCTCGAAAATGGGCGAAAAAATGGTACCCCACAAAAACGACTAAGGGCTAGAGGAAAGGCACACCTAGGTCACAATCAACTATTACCCAAATGAGGGCATACGACCAGGCATTCCGAGAAGGTACCCCCGAGCATGACCAACTAACACCCCCAATGAGGGTATTCGATCCAAGCGCCTGGAAAAGCTACCCCCCGGACCCCAACCGGCCAACAATCCAAGAATGGAGTACGGTTCGGATCTGAAGACTCGGGTATACCTCACCACACGACCTGAAATCAGTCTAAACATCGGGTGCCCATAAGGAAAGATTACGGGGAACTCCCTAACCAATGTGTAATCATTTCTCAACCGGCTAAGCACCACTCGGACATCACGAAACCTACGAGAAGGGACCCTCGGGGGTGATATCCAACACTTAGCCAAAAATATCAAGGAAGAAGGAGGACAATACAAAATACTAAGGATACTAGTGAATACAATGAAGGGTCAAGACCACTCAAATCATGGTCTAAAGATAACTCGAACAAACACGCAACTATAAAGAACGACTCCGCAGGTCCCACTCAACACGCAATACCAGGAGTAGTCCCCGACCCCCCCCCCCCCCCCCCCCAGGTGGAACCCTAGACACGACCATACTCAAAAGACGCGCCAACCACACTCATGCAATGTACCTCCCAATCACCCTCATTTAACAAAAGACCGCACCTCATTGGCCCAAGTCAGCTATTGGAGAAGAAAAAAAGACATTTCTTACCGGTTCAGACCAACAATTGGAGCAAACACACTCTCCCCCATTGGCTCAAAACCACACCCAAAGACCATGGGGCAGACTCCATCATTACCCGATCATATAAAAACCAGTCCACTCATGCACTGACACACGACCCTTATTGGCGCAGAAGACCTTCGCGTTATTGGTCCCCAGTGCCACCCGGAGTTAAAGCGGAAGACCAACCCCTATTGGCCAAAGACCTCAAGGCTTTCACTATAAATAGTCCATCATCTCAGAATCAGAAAAAAGGTTGGACACAACACAAAATCAGTACAAGTTCTGCCAAATCCTCAGCGCAATTGTACATAGAAATATCATATTGCACTAGCATTACCTATCTCATTACACGACTCACTTGTAATTCACTCAAAAATCTTAATAAGATAACAGTGCCTCATATTTCCTCAAATTCGAGATAGGCGTTCTGTACAAAACTAAGTGACTATATTCCTGAATACTCCGACCTCAATCTTGAAGTACTCCGACTCAAATGAGTATAACGAATATAGTTGAGGGTTAGGTGTTGCAACGATAAATTAGAAAGAGTCTGAATTTATGTTGGAGTAATTCCTATCATTGTAATTCTTAAGTAGTTATATTATTTGAGTCACATGTATTGGGTGAAAACCCCGTGGACTAGGACCAATTGGACCGAACCACGTTAAAACCTTGTGTTCTTTATCGTTTTATGTTTATCTGTTTTTCAATCACAATTGCAATAGTAAAACTGTTTTCTAAGTATAAAGAACTAACATCAGTATTACTTTCAGGTATAGTTACAACTATTGTCAAGTTTAATTGTATCTGTTTTCAAGTAATATAAATCAAAGATCTAACAAATTGAATATGAATAGTGAAGAATCATACGTGACTCAGCATATGTATTTGGTTAAACCCCATTTATTACATCATTATTTAATAATGAAGAATCATACATCACTCAGCATATAAGATATTTTGAGATTAATTATAAAGAAAACCAAGGTGAGGCATGTTAATCATTCGATTCTTGCTATAAATAGGAGGCATGTACTTGCTATTTTTTGAAATCCTAGGAATTTCGATTTAGCCAAATTTTATTGTAATCAACCTCTTCTTTTTTTAGTCTGGTTTTAGAAGATAAAAGTTTTTGAAATTTTTATTTTAGCGTTTTCTGCCAAGAATGCTCTTAAACTTTTATTGCACATAAAATGTCGATTGTGTTCTGCATCTTTAAAAAATCCATAACAAACAGTAAAACAATTATTTTTGCTCTCTGCTTTCAGCTACATACTCTCCATGATATACTAAACTTTTTATGTGAAGACATAATTTTCATATAATGTGATTTAGGAGGCCACAACAAATAAATTGTACATTGATGTCCAGAAATCCAAGAGCAACCTATGTTGTGAAAACTATTTAGCATAACAAATATTTTTATATTCTTAGAATTTTGATGCAAATGTTCGTTATGATGTTAATAATTAGACTCCCCCATAAACATTTGGAAACTAAGTTTGATCTATGTGGAAATCGTATCAAAACTATAATCGAGACTGCGACGAATATTAGTTTATTCGGCTCTTAATTTATAAATAAAAATAACAGTCATAACTCAAAAATTGATCACACGTGTGACTCTTAAATGATATAATAGTGCTTAGAATCAATTCGTTACAGTCTATAATGATTAAATAGCATTCATTTCTGATTTTTTATAGCATTTAGATGGTTTATTTCTTATTTTTAACAAATTCATTACTTAAATCTTTTCGGGTTATCATTATCACTTTTATGATTTAATCATCTAATATGACCATTTTTACTAATATGATTTAATCAATTAATATGACCATTTTCGGGTTAACATTCCATGAACATCTATTTTGATTAGGTTTACATAGTTATATTCTTATAAATTTTATAAGTTACAAATACAATGTAATTTAAACTAACAATTTAAAAACAAAATTATATTTGACTAAGTCAAATGTTAAGGTGTTAATTCATAAAATATTTGTTTGATATTGTGATTATTAAAGATTTTAAACTAATTAAGGGGTTGAAGGACGACCTTATCTATAGTTAAGTAATATATTTTAAGGATTGATAATCAGGGAAGTTAAGTCTCAAGAAAAGTAAATAGATTGTAGAGATCTTAACCACACTTTGCAGAAACTTAGGGAGAAAATGTAAGCATATGCACGGAGAGTTATTGAGGATACAATTCCTACAAAAAGTAATTTTAGGCGTAGAGGAATATCTCAAACTGGGGATGATATATTTTGTAGGCTATGTGGAAACAATGACGAAGATACATACCACCTTTTTTGCAAATGCCCAATCACATATCAGGTATGGATGAGGATTTGTAGCTAGTTCGGTGTTGATTCAGTTATAATTGGAAGTCCAAATTTTTGTTTCAACAAATTTAGCAATAGCAAACTTTGTTGAAAATCATACGGGAAAACCAATTCAATTTAGATAGACATTTGGTTCTCTGTAATTTGGGTCATTTGGTCAAGTTTTAATTGGCAAGAGATATGGTATTAGGGAAATGCTAGAGAACGTCATGGTTCGTTCATGGAGTTGGATTAAGGGCACAAATTCAGATTTTATGTATTCTTTTGTTGATTGGTCTAATTTGCCCTTACGTTGTATTTCATGAACTTTTTGGAGTATTGCTTATACTCCTATAAATTTCTTTTATTGATCAAAACAAAAGATAATTTGCCAAATATTGTTGTTATTGTTTCTTGTCTTTTGGGATAATTTTCTTACATAAAAATATGAATAATTATAGTGATGAAATCTGAACATATATTTGTTTAAGATAATTTTGAGATATCAAATATATGGTTAATATAATATAAATAATTGTTATGTGACTTAACCGTACAATATCAAAACTTATCACCTATGATTTTCGTGTTTGGTGCAATAACATAAAATAAGCTTAACTGTTATTTGCTTTGATTAATTTCCCACTATTTCTGCCATTGAACGATTATGTTATCTTGTTTGAACAACAGGAAACGAAGATCGGTAAATTCAACAGAATCAAAGAAATATCCACTACCAAGAAAGGATAAAGATCCACAAATGACATGGGAGAACTCCTCTATCCATCGAGATAGGGAGGAGAGAATCTGATATACAGAAGAACTACAAATGACATGGGATAACTCCCTTATCCAAAGAGATAGGGAGGAGAGAACCTGGCATACAAAAGAACTACAGATTCCATGTGATAACTCCCCTATCCATCAAGATGGGGAGGAGAGAACCCGACATATAGAACAACGACAAATGCAATGCAATAGTTCCGCTATCCACCCAGATAGGGGGGAAGCATCCGGCAGAAAGTGAGATCTGCATAACCCGCGGGATAACAATAGTTATACCAACACGGATCAAACATGAATGACACAAGTCAGCAACATGCACAAGTAAGTGTTTATCCCCTATAAATAGAGGAGGAAATTACCATTTCAAAATAAGCTCAGAGGTACAAAAAGCACAAGGGCTATATACACAACAACCACGGAAGAAAATTATAACAACAAGCGACACACCTCTCCGTCGGGGTACTTAGGAGCACCCTTCGTATGGATTAACACAAGGCTCCTCTCATTTAGAATTTTTTGGTAGACATCTTCTACCGGATCCTCTTCAACCTTGGTGTCGGAATCTTCTAGAAGTTTTCCATCCTGGCCCAATAAGGGACTCAGTGGTCTGACCAATGATGGAGGCCTTGGCTTCTTCCCTCTTTTGCACTCTGCGCTCGGTGCATATCTCCTTGAAGGTCTCACTCAATAGGAAAGTCTTGGCATTACCAACCTTCTGCTCTCGAGTGAGTCAATGCATCGACTAGCCCTCTCAGCAAGGGCTAACTATTCTCACACCTGACGGAGCTCTACCTCGACATTCTCATGTCTCCCCATCTCTATAGCAAAAGACATGTTAGCTTGATCAAGAGCGGCTCCCCACTCCTGATTTCACTTGAGGAGGAGCTCTACGTTCGCTTCGCTGGAGCCAAGGATACTCATGGCCTCATCCCACTTGGTCGCTAACTTGTCAGTCACATCAGGATCATAATTCGCCAGGCTCTCAAGAGTAGTGATTTCCCATGAGACAGACTCCACTTGAGCAACATTATTGTCACTCGTCGTCCTCAAGAAACTAGCAAAAAACTTTCCGACCTAAAATACAGAAACAACACAGTCATTTAACAAATATCGGGTAAGTACTTTCAAAAAATATCATCCCTACAACTAAATAAAAAGGGATTACAACACACTTACCGATTGGAACATAGAGTTCTGTCCAGTAGCGGAACTATCGTCCTCGGTCTGTTTCCTCTTATGGGGGGTAGAGTTAGCTCCCGAAAACCCCAGAGCTTGGCTCCCACTAGAACTCACATCAGTCCTACCTTGAGTAGGCGCACCGCCTCCAGGTATCACATCCTCTGGGTGTTCCTCGCCTTGCGAAGAAACACCCAACTTCTCCTTAAGGAGATGGACCTCTCGCCTACGTTTCTTGTGAATCACGGGAAGTGTTGCATTACCCCCGGCCTCCGCCACTTGAACAGTATCACGTTGCGCAATCATATCCAATATTCGATGCATCACAAGGGCTGCTACAAATAGACAGAAAGAGTGTCATCAAAACAGAACACAAACATGAAACCATCCAACTAAAAGGAGGAGAGAAGCATACCAAGGTCGAAAGTGCCTCCATAGGCATAGGAGAAAGACCGCTTGCGCTAAGCACGTCTTCATTACAAAGTATAGTGAGGTCATACGGATGAGCTAACAAATTACCCAAAACATTGGCCGCCCATTGGGGAGCGCCGATACCAGAAGGCCTCGAATACTTCTTCAACGTAGACCACTGTTGAGGAAGAACATCGAACTCCCAGCAGTTTTCTCCTCTACGTAGAAATATTCGCTTTTATTGTTGAAGCCATAGCTAGACTGGCCTTCGTGCAAGAATTTGCGCCCACACTGCACTCGAATGAAGAAAAACCTTTATCACCACCCTTCTTATTGGTGATAATGTAGAAGAGATTCCAAAACTCGTTCAATCCATGGGGCACACCAAGCGCCTTCATAACACAAACAAAGCCCACGATGGCACCAAAAGAGTTGAGCGAAAGATGTTCGAGGCAAACCCCAATACTATGCAGGATGGCAACAATGGCGGTATCGATAAAGAACCACAAACAATTGGCGAAATAATTTGCATGGACATTGATGGAACCCTGTGGCAGCATGTGCATTCTCTCATGCTCCTCAGGAAGCCTAATCTTATAGCTGGCATCCACGTGATACGTGGCAGAATAAAAGTCAGGGTAGTTAGGGACGTGGGACACCATGTCCTCATCACTGATAACCGTCTTATACTTTTTCACCTCAAGCGAAATGGGCAAACCCCATTTGTTATACTCCTCGTCCTCGTTCCCATGAGGTTCATCAGCATCCTCATCTAACCCATCCCCGAAGTCATCATCAGCTAACTCGTTTCTACCGAAAATCTCGAAGTCAGCAAAAGTAGGTTCGGCACCTCCCGTATCCACTTTCTCAGGAGCCAAATCAGCCATATCAAAATCACTTGCGCTCGACATAGCAGTGATGTGTAGAAAGAACAATTCTCTGGAACGGCTATAGCAAAAACGCCAAATTCAAACTTGGGAAATCAGAAAAATGAAAAGGAGAAAATTAACTCCAATACTTATATCGAAAAATAAATTGAAAATCGCATCGGAGACAAAGCGGTTCAAATATCGAACATCGTATTGAAATCAACGTCGAACAATAGTTATGAAGGGAATAAAATAATAATAAATTACAGAACTCATATCGAAATTTATATCAAAATTAACGTCGAAAATCCCCGACATACCTCCGAAAACAGACAATAAATTCTGCTAGGAGACAAAAATGATCTTCTCTTCCCTCACGGCCCGCTATTGATAGAAGTCGGGCATCGGATACACATTTATGGCAATCCTAAATCGAACTTCAAATTCGATGTAGATATCGAAAGAAATTCTATATAAAAATTAAACCCACAAAAACACAAGAATTCAAATGAGGCCCTCTGAAATTCGCCAATTGCATTGGGGGGTTCACCAACATTTCTTAAAAACACAATGAATTCCCGCACCAGAGTTCTGTCATTTGAACTCGCGGCACGAGAGGTACGTGTAATTCAAAAACTTAGATTTAATTTGCAAATTATTATCCTCGGATAATAACTACCAAATTGGGGGACTACGAGATATGGGTATTTTCTGTATTGTGTTCTAATTTTTGATTTTGCGAAGGAAACTGTGTTTGTTCTTAAACTTGAAGATGAAAAATCATAGGAGCTCTTTACTGTTCATCATGGAGTCATTTGATTTTGTTGATTTTTTTTTTGTTTTATGTTGTTGTTTGGGAGCAAATGACTGATGCTCGTTGTAAAAGATGCTCAGAGAAGCAAGTGGGATTGATAGACATTATTCAGGCGGGACATGGAGACCGCTACCAGGTTCTTAGATTTATTTCTTTAGTTTAAATGTTCTTAGTATTTTTTTAGTAAGCTAAAACCGTGTTTGTATTATTGATGCACTCTGAGCTGAAGTGTGTTGCTTGTGGTAATACGTGGTATGCATCTAGAAGAGATGCTGCTACATTGACCATAGAAGGGCCTAGTTCTGCTATTACCCATGTAGGTACTGCAAAGTTAGATGATGTGGAGAAGAGTTTGGATGCATCAGACGATAAGGGAGTAAGTGATGTGTTGAAGAAGACTACGGCGGCTTATGTGCCAGTATCAGACAACCAAAAATCTTTGGACAAAACTCGGGCTGAGAAACATCCTCCCGCAGCCAAGTAAATTATGTAATTATGCTTTATTTTTCGGTTATGTCCTTTTAGTAGTTTTGTGTATGTCATATAAATATTGATTCATGTTATCTTTCATTGGGCATCAGCTATGTGGAGACTCGCGTGAGTTGTTGAATCGTTCTGGTGAATCCTTCTACATGTGCAATGGAGATAGAATGTTAGAAAGAGATCCACCCTAATAATCTTTTGTTTTCTTGTTAGAAATTCACCCTACTAATCATAGAATTATGCGAATATTAAAAATAACATATTAGGTACGTCTTTATAATTCAAACGCAATTTATTCGATTCTCAACATCGATATGGGCTAGATCCTTTCATACGTTATATTTGATGTTCACCCATTTACAGCATTATTGTAAATCTATAAAATATTCAGATTCTGTCAATTTCTCAAAGCCATTTTTCTGATGTATTCGTACCTGAATACAATTAGATTGGGTTTGAATTATAAAGACGTACCTAATATGTTATTTTTAATATTCGCATGATTCCATGATTAGTAGGGTGAATTTCTAACAAGAAAACAAAAGATTATTAGGGTGGATCTCTTTCTAACATTCTATCTCCATTGCACATGTAGAAGGATTCACCAGAACGATTCAACAACTCACGCGTGTCTCCACATAGTTGATGCCCAATGAAAGATAACATGAATCAATATTTATATGACATACACAAAACTACTAAAAGGACATAACCGAAAAATAAAGCATATATACATAATTTACTTGGGTGCGGGAGGATGTTTCTCGGCCCGTGTTTTGTCCAAAGATTTTTGGTTGTCTGATACTGCCGCATAAGTCGCCGTAGTCTTCTTCAACACATCACTTACTCCCTTATCGTCTGATGCATCCAAACTCCTCTTTCACCCTTCGTTAGCCTAGAGCTTGTTTCTTGTTAATTAATAACTAGAGAAAGTTAATAACATGCTCAAAAGAATAAATGCATCAAAAAGTTTCAAATTAAATGAACATATCAAGGCGAGAAGTTAAAATAAGTAGAAATGAGGACTAAGTTCTTTCTTGCAAGATTTTTCGAGAAGAAGTACAAAGAATGAAATTTAAGTCACGAAGATATTAGGTTCTTGGTTTCATGATTTATTAATAAACTAGAAACGCTGGCACGCGGTCCCCGCGTGATTAAGAATTTATTTTAATTTATATGGTAAAAGAATAATTTGAATAAGTAAAGATTAAATAAATAAGGATAGAGACTTTATATAGAAAGTTTTAAATTTTGGAAAACTAAATATTCAATCACAATAATTACTATAGTTATTGATTCTACTTAAATTATAAGGCTAAATTAGGAACTCAATAATTAAACTATTGTGCTAACAATAAAATTATAAGGCTAAAACCAGAAATCAAAAGTTTGGTGTCACAGTTTGCCTTTCTTTATATAATAGTATAGATTCGAAAAGAGTACAAATTAGATTTTAGTGCTTTCCTATTGGGAAACTGAGATATGCAAAAACGTAGAAATGTAAGTAGTTATTGGAAAAGTTCGAATTTTTTGAACGTGTTCAATTAGTAAAATTAGACATGAGACTTAAATATTTTATAGATCTCACTCATATCTCTCGTTTACCAAATCTTAACCATATCTCTGCATATTAGTCCATAAAAAAAAAAAAAAAAAAAGATTTACTTACTATTACAACGGCAGATTAATCCAAATATATGTGCATCATCAAGTGGGAGAAAAATTAGGCGAAGTAGTTAGAACATGGATTTGGGTATTAAGGTTTAAGCATTTTCAGTAATTTAAAGAATATCATAAATATAATATTTATCCACAAATAACATACCTTGTATATTTTTTTCTTCTTCCATACCTTGTGTAGTTAATCTTCGTCCCACGAAAAAAAAAACTACAATGCGATTCAACATGAGTACTGTTAGTAATTCAAAAAACTACAAAAGGACACGTGTAATGCTAATCTAAAATAATTTAACTCTAAAATTTGAAAATGAACAATGAAGAATACGATATTGGTTTGTCGATACATCATTTAGGATGAGGAGTTTATGAAATTAGTAAAGAAAAATAATATGTACCTTACCACCACCATGATAGGGACTGCAAGAAACTACTAACCAATTTCGGAGAATGAGATTTTTTCATCCCCGTGACTTGTGAGAAGTGAAAATAGAAAACTCAGAATGAAATAAATTGATAAAGCAATAGGCATACCGTTAATTGAGTAAACTGCTAATTTAAAATTGGAGAGAGAGGATAACTTCATGCGTGAAGTTGAGAACTGAAATAAAACATATTGTTGGAAGATTTGTTTAAATAGTGGAGAATTATAAGTGAAATAAAACATATTGTTGGAAGATTTGCTTAAATAGTGGAGAATTATAAGGGAAGTTATATTTGAGATTGTTTTTCAAATTTTAACCTTTTTCCGGTTTTTTTTTATGAGTAGTGGGGTAGTTGATCACAATTCTAATTTGTTTAAAAAGTTCAAAAAATGTTTTTAAAATAATATTTTTGGTCTGACTGTTCGACTGTAATCTGGTTCAGCAGTTTTAGGAGCAAGTTTGATCGTTAAACATCTACCCCATCTTATTTGAGAATTATCAGCATCGAACCGCCCCTGGTTCGGTCGTTCAGCAATTCGAGACTTTGTTTAGCATTGAACCATCATCTGTTTGACTGTTCCTGTTTTTTGACATCTAGTAATTTAGAGCTTCTTAACGTGAATTAGGTGTTCTGGACTAAGCCGGTCATTTCTTTGTAATAGGCTAGCATATTTTGGTTGTTTCAGACCAATTTGTACTGTTATTTCGGTGTATTGTAATCCAGACGAAATAAAACTAAAATAGACTCTAATTAAAAAAAAAATTGCATTGCAATTAATAAAAAATGGTCTACTAATAAAAACGTTCTTTGGAATATGAGAGGAAAAATGTGACTTATATCACTTCAAGAGATTCTTCCAAAATCGCCCAAATATTCAGCTAGGGTCATGAGATTATTCCTGATATTCTTCAAATCCATTATCACTGCTAATAAGGTGGTTCAGATAAGGTAACGAAAACTACTGACGGGCCACCTCAAGATGGAAATGTAAGTTGATTATGAAATAAAATAAGGGTGAGGAAACGCAATATCCGAGCCGGGGAGGTACGGTCTCTTTTGACTACAGACGCGACGAACTTGTTAGCTCCGATTTAATTGATCCTAGTGGATATACTATTAATAAATGGATAGTATCTACACTAATCCCTATTGATTATAGAAGTGTTTTTATGAGAGAAAATGACCCAGAACTGACTTTTTTAAGGACGTGTTGGTTCACTCACCAAATGATCGTGAAAGATTTGTGGAATATCTGAATATGCCTAGTGTAAGTTAGTTAGATTTAAGTTGTGGCTTGGAGTATGATCTGATCGCTATTTGTACCAGTAATTGCAATACCTGTCCTTATGTTGTTGTTGGAGAATTCATCATTACGCCAACAAGGAGTGATATATAGAGGTATTCAAGCAAGTGTTGTTAATGTGTTACGTTACACCACTGTTAAAAGATCGTTCCAAGATAATGCATGGAAGATTTGGAGTTTGAGAAGCAAAATAGTTTTCTGCTCACTTTTAGTGGAACATGAGAGAAGGTGCAAATTTTCCTTTAATCTCTGACCACTTGTTTATTTGGAAACATACATGAACCAGTTACTCGCTAAAGTCGATGAAGTTTATGCGGCTAGTCGGTTGGTTCCCTTGAAGTTACTGCACAAATGGCTACGTTTAAGTGAAGCACATAGCCATTTAGAAGTTTTGAGAAATTTAGATGGGTTCAAATATGGGGTTCGTACGGTTTGGTTTTTAAAAATGGATGGCGAGCATGTTATACATGGCCATAGAGTAATGGTTTCTATTGATGAAAATGAGCAGAACTCACTGTTTTCTTTCTTCGACATTTATTGGATCCAATTCCTTCTACAAATCCTAATGCTCAAGTTCTTTGCCGGCAAATTTCTATTATAGAATAGCCATGGATACCGAGGTGCTAGATCTAAGAATTGTTGAGACAAGATGGTTGGAATTTTTGTACATTCTAGTTATCGACATGCCCATCCCTTCGGGGGGGGGGGGATGGGTTCAACATTTGTGGCTATCTTTGCTTTGGGGACATATTCAAGGAAATCTTTGAGGAGTCCGTTACAGTGTCCGTTGTCCTTTCGGCATCCAATATCTTGCGGGTGTAAGTTACATCCTCTTATAATATATACGACGATAGAACGAAAACATAGAACTTCAGCAGCGCAGAAGATCAAAAAAATACTAAAATACTTTCAGCTATGCGATGTTGTTTCATGGACTAGGAAGATGTGGGCATTTGGCAAAATTGTTTGTCATCAACTTTATCTTTTTATGATCCTTGAGGACAAGAATCTTTCAACTGCGCGACAATGTCCTGACCCTAGCTGAATATTTGGGTATTTTCAAAAGAGTCTCTTAAAGTGATATAATCACATTTTTCCTCTCATATTCCAAAAAACATTTTTATTAGTAGAGCACTCTTTATTAATTGCAATATAATTTCTTTTAGTTAGTATCTTTTGTCTTTTTGTGAATCTTTGGATATATCAATGAGAAAATCAAATCTCAAATTCTCTATCTCATTTCTCTCTCTAATTCTCCCTATTCTCTATCTTCTTCCCCAGTTCTTCCTTATTTCTTTTTATCTCCAATTATTATATTTTATACATTCACAGAAAAATACCAAAAAATATTATTATCGTAAAATGAGTTTATCATATTCATCCATTGAAAAGCAAGATCATTACATAGTATTTTGAAAGAAAATAAAAATAACCAGCGGTGTTTCTTTAATAGGCATCACAACAGCGAAGATAGAACTGAAGAAAAGAAACAGTGTATCGTGAGTGATAGAAAAAAAGTGAGAAAGAAGAAAAGAAAGAATATAGAAAGAAATACTTCCTTTTATTCTTTAAGAAAAAACACACTCACACACACAAAAAACACGTTGCACATCAACGGATCAGAAAAAACGCTAATAGCAGATGCATTAATATTAACTTAGCCATTGAGTCCATTCTTAGATGCAGAAATAATCAGTCTCAGATCTCCAGATTTACGTGAATCTGGACTCATCCAATCCAGCTTGGATTCATTTGGATCAAACACAATGGATCATCTTCTTGGACTGGTAGGTCCATTCATTTGCTACTTCTAGAAGAAAAAAAAAATTCTGTTCCTTGATATCTAAAAGCAAAAACTAAACTTCGTAGGTGAAGATTTCTTAACAGAAATAAACTTGCGTGTCATACTACAGTTGTATACCACATTGTCCAAAAGTCAGACTGCCAGCCACAAACTACTGATCATTAAACCAAGACTTGCAATATTATAATTGAAAATCCAGCCGATTCTAATTTAACTTTTGTTGCTTCCAATAAGACATCTAATGTGTATGTCTGTGTCACATTGACAAGATGAGGACGCCATGTTAGAATCTAGATATCCACTACGACATCAGCTACATATTTTACATAAATGAAGGCTTTTACATAACTCTTTTAGTACAACAAATCTCATACCTAACTGAGCCACTATTCCTTTTGTTTAAACATGTTGTGGCCTGTGCATTACTGCCATCTCTTTGAAGATTTCATTGCTGAAGAACTACTGCTAATAGTGGCTTTTTTAGAACCTGAGGAGCACGCAAAAACCGAGCAAAAATGATTTTGGTGAATAAGAAAATATAATCTCATACCAAACAAACAAGGTTGAATCCCATTATATAACCTGCCAACAAATCATGTCCTGCATCAACAAATTTGGGGGAGGGGGGGGGGGGGGAACAAACAAACAGGAGAGTACATACTTGGAATCTTGGAGGAACTCTTGCTTGAAGACATTCGTGAAGATCCTGCTTGAGCCTCTTTCTTCGGTGGTCTTGGAATTTTATTAGCAGGCACATTTGGCCTGCAACAAAACCAACAAGGTAAAACTCAACGTTTCTCTTTTTGATGAAAAAGGATAGAAATCAACTGCGTCTAACTTCATGTGAATATAACAAATGTCAAACTCAAGGAGCAAAAATCTTGCAAATATATAGTTTATCCTTAGAAGTGATTCTTTACTCCCACACATCTATAAATAGAGGCTTCAAATATCATCGATATACCAGATGTTCTCCAACATATTTGATCCAAAATTTGGAAACGAAAGGTAGCAATTCGGTAGCAACATAAATGGTAAAACATGCAGAGGTCTAAATGTTGTTTAGGTATTTGCGTGTGTAGCTCATCTGAAATTCCAGCAGCATTACAGAATAGACAAGTAAAAGAATGCTCACTTTTCAATATTTTCTGTAGGTTGCTTCGCAGCCTCGGGAAAGAGGGTGTACTCAACAATACTATTAATCGAACCATCAGTTTCTGTTCCCATAGAGAGACCACCATCAGATATATCACTAAGCCTTTCCTCAGAATCAGCATCTCCAAATCCCATAAGTTCAACATCCTCATTCGGACTTTTACCAACATCTCCCAAATCAAACTTCAATCCCGTAACTTCTGGGAAATTTTCACTGGCACCCACAACAGCAAGTCTTGATTGTCGAAAGAATTCTTTGTGGTGCTTAAACTCATCTGTTGATTGTTGAGAACCTGTCTCAGAATGCTTATCACTGTATTCAGAGCTGTTGTCCAAATCAGAAGCACCTTTCTCTGACGAGCTTTTCTCTCCTGAAAGCTTTTTACTTGGCCGCACAGCCCCTATTGAATGCCTTCTTGGAGAGGCAGATCCATATCTTGGTGAGGTCATACCACGTCTTTCACCGCTTCCATTAGTTTTGAGTGACTTTAACCGCCCTATTTCCTCATCTTTCTTGGCAACAGCATCCTTTAAAGAAGCTACCTGTAACATCAAGACTAAGTTTAGTTGGTTTTTAGCTTTTATTGGATTAAAATGGTAGAGCTTGACATTTCAGAAAAAGAAATCTAATCGTAAAGGTTTTTTTTATTCAGCTGCTCGAGTCTGTGCTCTCTCTCTCTCATTTTTATCTCTTTTTTCCTGGTGATGGTGGGGGGTAAGTAACCTTTCTCTTCGGGCCCAAAAATAACAGTAGAGAAACAAATTCAACTGAACAACTCCTCGAGATGCCCTGATATCCGAAGAACACATTTTCTCTTTCACTATATGTGCTGACGTTAATGCACACAAAATTACAAAAGAAGAGTGATGCATCATGTTTTAACCTCTACCTTGTCTACTATCCCCGATAATATCTCAATGAAGACAAAACAATTTTCTATATGCAAATGATAATAGGTCCCCGAGGCCATGACATGGAGTTTTACTGTCTAACCCACCAACATGAGGAATCTTCGTAAAGTATTGAACACGTCTAAACTAAAAGCATTTTCGCCTATGCCTACAGTTCAAATGCTAGATTCAGACTTTACAATCTGCTTAAAATATAAATCTCCAAAGTTGAGAGAAGAGATCACTGAGTCCCAGCAACAAAATAAAAGAGAAGTTCCAGTAATGATTATAGAGCAAAGTTAGCAGAGTCAATGCTAGCAGAAAATTAAAGAACTTGATAGAGTTCAAAACTCCAAGAATTCAAACACAGAATCATGACCTGTTCCATAAGTTCTCTCACGCCTCTACCCTCCTTATTACTTCGTGCGGCACCCAATTCGACTCCAGAAACCCTCTCAGCAAACTTCAGGGTACTTATAGTTTCTGAGTATGATTCTACATCAGGATTTAGTTGCACAAACATAAGAGTCTTCGCCTGACCACCTGCAAGAAAGGCCACAAGAGCAAGCCCGTAGCCATAGAATCCACAGGTGAGAGCCACAGAACAATAAAAGCAAAGAGTTTAACAGATCCACATAGAGAAGGTTTACAAAAGCCAAGAAGCTTGAAAATGTATAAAGCCCGATTAAGAAATATGACTAGTGTTTCGTTAAAATTGAATAGTCTAAAAAGGAATAGATTAAATTACCAAGAGAGCTCTGAAGAACTTGAGTTAATTTGCTGTTTCTGTAGGGCACATGAGGACTTTTTTGTGCTAAGGCAAAGATCACATCTCCCAAAGCCGACAGAGACTTATTTATGTGTTGAGCTTCCCGCAATCTGTCACCGGTTGCTTCAGAGCGATCAACTCTTTCACTTCCCGCAAGATCAACCAAATGCAGACAACCACGCAAAACAGAATTGGTCTCCAAATCCATCCCACGGACATGAACAGTTAGGATGCTGTTACGTATAACGTGAAAGAGGAATTAGTCGGAAAAGAGCTGTTAGGGAAGGCAGTAACAATCGAACATTACCAACCTATGTGACCGGCTACTCCTTTCATTCAAGGCAGTAGCACCAACAGCCCGATTCATTAACCCAATATTCATCAGCTCAAGCACATCCGTTGTTGAATTGACAGGGTGCATGCTAGCATCAGGCACGGCCAACCCATTTGGTTGGGCAGTGCTCCAAATCCCAAGCGTGTGCCGGTTAAAGGAAACAACAAATAACAATGATACATTTTACAAAATGAAAGTACATCCCCAGGCCGTATAGCATTTAAAATCATGGACGATTGAGAACTAAAAACAACTCAACGTGAAAAATATTATTGCTGAAAGAATGCGGAAAGGAAAAGGAAAATGCATAGTTTATTGAACAAGTGGAAAGAAATAAACTTCAAATGGATATCTCTTCTGAGAACTGTCATTGCAGAGTAAGTCACGCACTTGCTCATTATATATTTCAACCATTTGGACACCAACTTCATAAGCAACAGAGCCATGCCTCTTCTGAGAGATAGTGAAGAGATCATTCAGAGCTCTATAGTTGACCCCCCAATCCACGACTGAGGACATACTAGGTCCGGTCTGCAGAAGTTCTCAAACGGTGTGAACAAAAGAAACCTAATAACAAACCTTTTTTACTGATTTGAATTACGAGATTACCATAGTGTAGGTTTTCCCAGAACCGGTTTGACCATAAGCAAAAATGCAGACGTTATACCCGTCAAGGACAGATCTAATTAATTGTTGAGTGTCCCGAAATACCTCCTCTGGGGAAGAAGGATTGGATACAACACAAAGCACGAGTTAAGTGGATAAACACACAGATGAGCACAGATAGATGTACAGAGAAAGAGAGCATGAGAGAGGGTTAGTAATGGCCAATGACTAGATCTTCTGGGAAAAAGAAAGGAGTAGAGTAATGTTAGAACCTTGAGTGGCTGCAGGAGCAAAGATCTTATTAAATTTGAACAGCCGATGAGTATCTTTTCCTGGTTTTGAGGGGTTTTGAACAACCAATTCTCCATTCTCACCAATATACTCAATGGTTGTTTGTTTTTCCTTTTGGCCGGGAAGGAATGGCCGTATCCGACAATAAACTCTTATATTTCCTATATAATAAGAAAAAAGTAAAATAGCTAATTCAGTCGCACTTAATCAGTTATTGCAAGAGTTACCAACCTTTCAAATCTTGGACCTCATTATATAATTTGCGGTTTTCTTCAAACACACTATGATAATTCTGGGCTGCATCTATTAACCCCTTAATATTTACACCTGAAGAAAGCAAATAAAAAGGTAAGAACCAACAGAAAGGAAATTGATTGCTATTTCAAGAAGTTTAGATACACTTAAAACTTTACCTACCAAAATTAAAGAATTCTTCAGCACAGACATCCTTGATCTTCAACACCTCTTGCTTGGTGGATTCAGATGCCAATCTCAATTCCTGATGAGTTGTATAACATTAAGAAATGATAACGAGAGAATACAGATGTAAAGCATTAGATCTGTCATGCACCTGCAAGGATTTTAATTTAGAATCTATGAAGTGTTTATATGTGGTTTCTTTTCTTTTCCAACTCAAAAATTTCGATTCTGAAAAGTCCTCCAGCTCTTTAACTTTGCTCCGTGAATTGGTCAAAAGACATTCAAGTTCGAGTATTTTCCTCTGCAGCTCATCTTTAGTTTCCTCAGCCTTAGCTTCCAATTGAAAGAAATTCTCTTCATAGTTCTTTTTGGCTAATGCCAGTTCCTCCTTTAGGGACAAAATTTGACTCTCACAGCTCTCCTTTTCTTTCTGCAGTCTTTCTAAATCCAGCTCATCAAGCTTCTTCCTCTCCTCTATTTTCGTCTTTTCAATCTGTCACAGGCACATAAACTTGAAATACTAGAAAAAGGAACAAAAGTAAGAGCCTTCAAGAAAGCAAATGTCAATGTCAGTATCATCCCTAAATATAGTCAAAGAAACAATCCATTAGAAGCCATCAGCAAGCAGAGCATAGGATGTAACTGTAATCTATTGAAGATGCTTTTGGAGCGAAACTGTATGCAACTAAGGATTGTTGGTTATGTGATGGTGATATTCAATAAAATGAAATCATGCCTCTATGTTATGAATTAGTCCAAACAAGTGACTACTCGTGCAAAGATTATCAGAAACAAGAAACATCATGTCAGTCAGAATTTGCATCAGGAATGAAGATAAATGCAGGCACTATTCTGGTTATATAGCTTAGACAAAAATCTAATTTGTCAAAGGTCAAATTGGTGATTAGCAATTTGTTTGTAAAAGACTGTGCCTGCATAGAAAAGCAAAGCAGATAGAACTTATACCAGCTCTTGACAGTCATAAGGCAAACAAAGTAAAAACACTATGGACTGGCCAGTTTTTGCGTACATAAGGATAACCCCCTTCCATGCTACATCTATACTTGCTCACTTAAAATAGTCTGAAACCACATTTCTCAATTGATAAAATTGAACAAGTGTCCCCTGCATTAAAAAAAATCACACCTTCATCTGTTGAAGCTGATTCATGACAACCTGCAGAATTTCAATTTTTCATGAGACGAAGACAAATAAATAACAAACGAAGATAACATTTATAGTTCACACACACAGCCCAACTATCATACCTCATTTTCTTCATTAGTTCCAGTCGCAAGGGTTTCTAACACTTTAATTTTTGATTGATACCTATCTTCACGGGACTTGTACAGATTGTTATGCTGGAAGATAGAATAAGTTTGAGTAACACGGTCACATATTAGGACACAAAAACAGCATCCAACTGCTGATAATTTGTTACCTTTCTTGTATTTTCTGCGTTTTTTGAAACCCGCTGCTCGATTTCTTGCACAACTAATTTCAACACGGATGCAACTCGCTAAGAAAAAACACAATGCACAGATAAACAATCAAAAAAGGTCGGAAAGCATTGATCCGAGATGGAAATAATGTCGAAATTAACAAGCAACTCAAAGAGCTGTATCTACAGTGTGCGCCACTGCTCTACCTGAGGGATGTCCTCATTCTTTCTCTCAATGCTTTCGTCCAAAATCTTACTCACAACACTGAACAGTGAGTGTGTAGAGGCGCTCTGCATATATTTAGCAGCTTTAGGCATAAGAAGACATCCAAGCAATAAGTTGACAGATATAAGAGTTTGACGGATTAAAGTGATTTTTTCTTTCTTTATTATTTTTCCTTGAGGGTCGAGACGGGTTGTACTTACCTCTAAGCTACCCAGTTTCATCAATTCCGAAATCTTAGAAGCTGGGAGATCCCCATAGTGACCATGCTTTAATTGGTTCGATTCAATGACATGAGATCCATTATTTCCTACATTAGGAGATGATGCAAAAGAACTTTTACAACATGAAACATTCAAATATTTGACGTATGAGCACATATGGACATACTGACATGAGCATATGAAGAGAACAATGTCAAAACTAGTTTATACTACGTATTATGAAATATGTTCCCATAATTTTTCTTCCTCATAAATAATTGTTTCATAAGTCTGCTCTATGAACAAGTGGGAGACTGTGAATAAATGATGACGAAGGACAACTAATCATTTGCTTCTTAACTGATTTTTGCGCAAAAAGCAATGACTGAATACGAGAAAACGGAGACGTCGTTTGAGTTTTCTATTTGTGCTTAGTGACCCAATCTGGTTTTGAAAATGATTTGTCAAATCATTGACTTATCTCATCCTGCAGAAACTTTGAAGAATGGACAACTTAAATAATTGCAGCAAGTGTGGGGATTGGATTTATATTGGTCTGGTTAAGAATTTCCACGAGATTTCTAGATATGTAGAAATTGTTTGCGATACATCAATTTTACTGAAATTTAGAACACACCACATGCAAACTTAACCAGACTCTCAAGGTTAACCTATAGTGAAGCCAGGAACCTAATTCTCCAGCTGACTAGCATGTTAGGGGGTGTACGACGTAGAAAAGATAATATGAACATTCTCTACCTTCAGCCAGAACATTAAAAGCTTCTATTCTCCCAGAAACATTGCCATTAAGGACATCATTCAAGCTATCCATGTCCCCATTTTCGCTCATGTGTACGCCTGACTGCAACTCCATATCAAACTCGATAATTGTTTGTCAGCACGAACAATCAACTTGGTGCTGAGAGGCGTAAGAAGAAGCAACAAATATATTAAGCAACAAGAACAGGTTCGGGAGAAAGTAATTGGAATTATTAAGCAGTAAGACGTAAATAGATTAGATTATTGACAGAAATTTAAAGCTCTTCCGCTCCAAGATTGAGTATCTTTACTTGAATTACCCTCTAATTTCAAGTGAGAAACAAGATATTTATATGAGTTATACCATTTCATTTCGCACCCACGAACCTACTACAGATTTTCTTTGAAGCGACATCAAAAATTAGAGAAACGCGAAATCTTGATACTTAAAAGTGAGTAACAATCAATTGGGTCACGTACAAACGAATTGGATAATCATGAACGAAATAAATAAAGGACAAGGTCACAGTGTTATATTACATGAAATTATTCAGTTCAAACCAACACTAAAATTGACAATCTTCAACAAAGAAAGAAAATAAACCAAGTAATCATTTCTTTTTTTTTTCTTGACGAGAAGTAATCTAGATTAGATCTAAAATACAGGCATGTTAACAATGAAATGCCATGCCTTCTCATGACAGAGCAATTTAACTCGCAAAAAGAACCAAGGATAATTTCAACTGAAAATTTTCACTGAAGTTGTTCGTGCAAGTGCAGCCACTCTTTTTGTGAATACCTGACTACTTAACATAGAACACCAAATGGCGACCTATCCCCCATGTCCATCACAATATGTAGGTAACAATTATAACAAGCTAAACTTATGGCAGACTCAACCTCAAAACAGAAGAAAATGTGTCCTCGCAGTAGATTTAATTGATTCCAACACTATTTTTCAGCAGCATTCTCCATAAAAGAGCATATTTCCAAATTTACATAATTCAGTAGAGATTGAAAACCAGGATGGTGCATAGGAGACATACAGAATACAAAGCTGTGCACTAAACCACAATCAAGGCCTCTACAATCACAAAACAATAATCGTATTGAGCAAATAACTAAATAGAATCAAAATTGAGCTCAATCAAGAACACCATATATGTCTGGCTTTATCTAAATCAGACATTAGATAATACAAAAAAAGCAGTTCATTCTACTGAAACATTTTTTTTCTCTTCACAAAGTTAAAATAAATATTTACATATCAATATTATTAAGCTCTTGAAACAACTAAAAACATCTCTAGCACAAGCAAGTGATAAAAAACAGAACATAAAAAGGTCAGTATTTTATGGGTCATGAAGTAAATGTATCCAGCAACGAGAAGTAAACCCAGCCATCGTGAGACATTACAACAAGTTTATTGTCTAATCTTAAAATCCAACTACAATCCCTACAGTAAGTATTCAAACTAAAAGATAGAAGAAGAAATTAGATGGTGGAAGACATGGCCACAGCTTCAGGAGGCTTAGAAGAATGGTCATATACAACAGCAGCTACAAGAACAAGATCAAAAATACCAATAACAACAACTAAACATTGAGTTCCACTAGAATGCAAGAAACTTATTCCAACTATGTGGAGCATCCTATTAAGTCACTTACCCACCATAATTTTTATACACCTCCCTACGAGTTGTCTAGTTGTTCCATGTTCTTTTTATCTGCCTGGATTAAGAAGTCCCCTATTCAGCATAGTCAAAAATAGTGCATTTGAGGAAAATGAGCACCCGAGAACAACAACAACAATCACGAATATTTACTTTGCATAAAATCAACCACCATGTGTTAAGAGCCAACCAAGAACTCAAAGCATATGGGTTGCTCATAACAATCTAAAATCACCATGCATCGTTGAGAAGAACCCCTCAAACTAGACTAACAAGTATGTCAAATTTGGTCGTCGTCTGCCAGCTAAAAGAAAAGAAATTCATTTTGTATTCCATTTCATGTTTTTTAAAACCATTAAAGCTACGCCACAAACTCGTCGTATTCAGATATAAGCAGATACTTGGACCAGATTAGCTACATTGCAAAAAAATTAAAAATTAAAAATTAAAAATGCCATCAATTAAAGCAACAGTTTGTGAGGTTTGGCAAGTGGATGCGCATCGGGGTTATACGCAAATGCATTCCAAAGGAAGCACAAGAAATTGATTTCATGGCATATTATTGATTTGAATCGGAAAAATAAAAATAAATCTAAACTAAAATAAGTCCAAAATAAATAAATAAAACCCTAGAACAAAAAAGAAAACGTACCAGAGTTGTTAAGATGCAGAGGAAAGACCGTTGCAGATCAGCTAATTTGAAAAAAAAAAAGAGAATCTAAAAATCATGATACAGATTCAGGATGCATTTCCGCCTTAACAAAATCTCATAATAATAAATATTTTTGGGGGGTTTGGTTTGGTTTGGTTTGGTTGGGTTACTTTCCCTTTCTATTTAGAACAGAAGAACAAGTAAAGCGAAAATGTGGTGATTTATTAAAATAGAAAAAGGTTTGGGAAGCTCATTCCGTTTTCTGTTTGTTTTGATTTCCTTTCATCAAGAATTATATAGGTATTATTAATTTATTATTACATGTTTTCAGTTGCCTGTTTTTGATTTATTTATTTTTTTTCTAGGATTTTGGGGTTTCGAAAAGTATAATTAATAATTTTTGAAAAAAATATAAAAAGAATGTGGTCGTGTGCCCCACAACATAGTTTTGGAATCCTATTCCCGCCTTGCACTGTTTGTTGTGATTTTCTGCAGCGCTTTTTTGTCTTTTTTGGGTGGCAAGGCAACTCACTCCACGTTGCGAGTATATGGGTGCACGTCGTTTTTTTTTTTTTTGAGAATATTTTTAATTTTAAAATTCTGCTTGCATATCCAAGATGAGGAACGAATTATATTTTCTATATATGCGGTATATATTATTATATACTCTGCTCCAATTACAATGGTTGATTTTCCAATTTCGAAAATGTTTTCTGCATTTTTTGAAAAATTCAATAGAAAGTAAAATGGTTTAGCATACCAGTACAATTATGTGTTTCCGCTCTTGTATATTTAAGAATTCTAACATGTCAAAAAAGAAGGTTGAATTCATTTTTTATTATTTAAAAAAAAAACACTTTACTTGATATGGTGGTATTTGAGAAGTATTGACAATAGTCTCAAACAGGGCGGATCCAGGATTTTGACTTTTGAGAGACGAAATTTGGTCTTCGTGAACGCAAAATAAGTTTATGTAATTTTTTAATACATAATTACACAATAAAGTTATCAAAAGTTAATCACCATTACCATATATTTAGTTACTTCAAAATAAAATATTAATCTAGTAGAACATTTCCAAAAATTAGCTAATTCTTTTTAAAAATTGAAGAGATTTAATAAATGGCAAAAATAAAATAATAAATATATTGAGATGTCACATATACATCTTTAGGAGATTTTTTGTAATTTACTTTCATGTTGTTGCGCGCTTAGAGAATTTTGTTTGTACATCACTAGTTGGTGGAGCATACATTTCATAAAAAATAAATTAATAGTATTTGTATAATTTATTTCTTTGAGCGTTCTAGCAGGGTTTTGAAACCCGGCCAGGACCGGCCGGTTCGACCGGTCAGACCGAAACCCAGTGGCCTGAACGGAACGGTTCAGGCCACAAAACGGGTTGCTGAGGCAGCCGAGCGAACCAGCGATTTCAGCGGTTCGCCCGGCGATCCGCCAACCCGGTTCCGCTAGCGAACCGGTGTGACTATTTTTTTTTTATGGATCGGGATAAATCGGTGTGGCTAAGGAAAGAAGAAGATAAAAAAATGTAGGATGGTCATATTATAATGATCCAGATGTCCAAAGATGAAAGAAAAAGAACAAGAAAAAAAAACAAGAAAAAATGAAGAAGGAAGACAGCTGCTATGAATTATGATGGAAAGAGAAAGAAAGAAAAAATGATGAGTAATGAGTCTGATGACCTATTTTATGTATTTTTGTGGGCTTTATTTTTTATTGGGTTGTTAACTTTTTTTTTGGCCCATTGTATGTTTATTATAGATAAAAAAAAATCTCATAAGTCCAATTCAAGATACTTTAATTTTATTTATCAATAATGTGACTTACAATATAATATACATATATATTTGTAACGTTTTATAATTATAACACACCAATATATTCAATTTATTTATCAGAATTTAAACATGTTACTTAAGTTTTGAACTTTTGATAATTATTAGGTTAATTGAAAGTAATTATATTACTACGTAGCGATCACATATATTTTATGAAGATCAAAAGTTGAAAAATGTGAAATATATATATATATATATATATATTCTAAATATATAATTGAATATAAATAACCTTTACTAATTCACCAATTGGAGTTGTTTAATATTTTATTTGCTTATTTAGTGATTAGTTGTGAAAATATAATGACATGATCTATTTATTTAAGATTGTGTAGTTGAGAAATTGAGTATTTTGTTATGACATTTTTAAACATTGAATTAAATATTTTATTGAACGTTGACTAAAGTCAACAAATCGGTCCAACCAGTGGTCCGACCGGTTCGACATGTTGACCCACTACCCGGTAGCCTCACCTGGTCAGTCACCGGGCCGGGTTTCAAAACACTGCGTTCTAGTAATGGACACAGCATAAGAACCTCTGTTCACTTTTACAATTTATAATTTGTTTCTATTATTTACCTACCAACATATTATGCGGTTGAATTGTTGAAAATATGTAGGAAAAAGTATCATTACATTAAAACAAACATGAACTCAATTAATGTCATAGAATGTGATAATGCATAAATACACCGGACAAAGAAAATATCATGATGTTCTGGGAAAGACTTCGAAACAGATCCCCCCTCATATACTAAAGTCGGAGACACCTGGCATTCAAAGGACTAAAGAAGGATCGTAGAATCACTCGTGTGGTATGAAGGGCTTCTCTTATACAGTATGTCATCTTAGTGACTCACTTGGAAGAGTCATGCGTGAATAAATGAATGGCAATCAATATTAGCACAAACCTTCATTTAATCAAGAGCGACATACATTAAACTCTGCCAATAGATTCAGATCCCACAAGGCAGCATTAATGAACGACGATACCTATTATTGAAGCTGGCCAAGTTGTTATGCTCATAATACGCCCAAAACCTACAAATAGAGGAGAAATCTCTCATTTGTAACCAACTCACATTTATATAACACACTTGTACTCTCATTTAGGAAAGCAAACATGTCTCTTCAAATAACTCTTCGATATTTATGTCTCTTATGTGTTTAAGGGTCTTCATATCCCGAACCCCCTTCATTTAAATGTTGTCACACAAATACTTACTCTCTACGAATCACGGGAATCTCGTTTCAAATCACATCTTTCACGATAATCTAAGAATTACCCAACTCGAAGAACTATGTGTTATCATGTTGGGGTCGACTATGGGAACGCCTTAGAAAGATTCCTTGAGTGCGATTCTTAAGAAAGAACTGAAAAATAGTATGACATCAGCCCATATAGCCGGGATATACCACTCGGAGGGCTCGATCGCCTATCTCTACCCCGACTCTTAATGAAGCCCCAGAGATGTCGGCTGCTCCATTCGTGTAGATCAACCGAGTGACGCTCCAAGACATAATTAGTGAGGCACCCGAAGAAGGGGCCTGGAGGGCCCTCGAACAGAGTGACCAAAGCTACCCTGTCGTCGAAGGATCAGCCTAGCACTCCTAGAGCCGCCCATCTTTCATACGAAGGGCAAGTAATGGTTCCTAGGTAGGCTAGCATAAAATGAGATATTATAAATGAAAGGAAGGGCTATACAAAGTGATCATGCTTGGAGCCCTTAACCAAGCAAGACCCTAGAACGTTACACGGAATCTTAAGGAGGCTGAAAAGAATGCCCCCCAAAACAGTTCTCGGTCATAATTAAGGCACAACTGTAATCCCATGTCAATTCGCACCCGATTTTCTTACCCAAAGGTGGGGTAGGTGTTTCGACCTTGTTTTGACATCGGATTCGGTTACGCCTTTTTATGTGCTGCCCGAGGTACACTTCGATCGACCCAAGGTTGTAATCATGCCCCCTAAAGGAGCCATCTCCATGAATCATACCTAAAGGTGAGGTATGCAACATGTGTTTGGTCCTTTGTAAGGGGACTTGATTACTTCCCTGTTGTCGGAACTTAATGTAGTGGTTACAGGTAAGAGCTTGCCAACAGTAAAGGCACCTCTCAATTTTAATCATCAAACGATAGCAAACTAATCTAGTAATGAAAAAGAACAAAGTATTCATAGTTCTCTCAATCAGTTGGTCTTTAAAGGCGCGGATTGCCTTGCTTTCGGCCCGAATCGTATCATGATTGAACTTGGCCGCTCTTTTCTCCGTTAAGACCGCTGACATGTTGCGGTTTGTGGTATGAGAAATGCGGTTTGATTGGAGTAGTAGTTCGTGTCCATCCGATTTCGTACCATCTCCCGAGCTTTTTCTACCCCGGTACGGGCGCATGTGTCTCGCGCTTTTGTGTCCGCGCTTAAGTTCGTGCCTAGCCCATCCAGGGGGTTCTTGCATTAATTTGACTGCTCTTCTACTGAGATGACCGTCAATGTTGGGCGGTCTAAACTGTGGTGCCTGCGGTTTGATTTGTTGCCAATGGTGGTTACTTCGTCTCTTGGTGTCACGTCGTCCGTCGCCCGCATCGACAAGTCGCGAGCTCATGATGCTAAGGTCGTGCGAATTATATTGTGATCTATTGTTATTATCCCTTACATTTATGAGCATGTAAATGACAGTAAAAAGATTACAAAATATTACACGAATGTGTCCCTTAGCGTGTGCATGGATCTTTACATAGCTTCGGTCGAAGAGATAGCGGAGAGGGTTGACCGAATCTATGTGAGTGTGAGAAACGTAAACGAGAGGATGACGTGCAATCACATGAAGGAATGTGATTTTAAAAAGGCTAGTGTATGGAAGGGTTTTGGCAAAATCAAGGGCGTGGAAATTGTGGTACTCCCACGGGTTCGATCGGTATATCCGGGGAGGGGAGTGATTCCGCCTTGTGTCCTTGCTTGGATTCCATGTCTTCACGGTATTGTCCCAACAATCAATATGATTCTCATATATATTTATTACAACCCCATCGAATTTCATCAAGTGCCAATAAATCGTGTGTGCTATGAGCTTCAAGTGTTCTTGACCGAATGCAAAAGTGAGAATGTTGGTCAATTGCACTTGATTGTAAGAAAAGCAAATGATATAGATCCATGACCTCATATGATTAAATATAAGGTTATAAAGCTTATAAATATCGAAGGGCTCAGTCCAAATGCAAGGGTAGCATAAGTTGTGGTGATCCCTAAGGTTCGATCGGTGTTTCTTAGGGAGGGGGTCAAGCCATGATTCATGCCAATCACCATACATGTTTCCAACTCGACAATTTAATACATATAATATAGGTAGTAAATCGACCGAATGTAGGACAAAGATGTGATAAGAAAGACTTACAGTGTTTTTGGTATACGAATTTGGCTCCATCCAATGCGGTCCATCTCAATGAGAACTTTGGCTTTGTGGCTAGTCTCCATACCCTGATCCGTAATGCGAAGCAAGCAAGCTTCATTAGCTAGAAGGTCCACAACCCTATTTCCTTCCCTATAAACATGATGGAGATTCCCATCAAGACGTCTAAGAAGGCCACGGATCTCCTCTAAGTACCGAATAAGTTTCCAATGTCCGCCTTCGGTAGACATAATGATAGGAAGAGTGGCTAAGGCGTCGGTCTCACCATCAATCCCATTGTATCCCAATTCTTCACAAATAACCAACCCTCTATGAATGGCCCGAATCTCCGCCTCAAAATTCGACATGATCCCACAGGCCTCTCGAAAAGTCCAATAGTTGGTCCCCAAATGGTCACGCAAAATACCTCCTCCGCCCGCCAAACCCGGATTCCCTTTGACACTAGCGTCCGTATTAAGCTTGTACCGCCCCTCAAGTGGTTTAAGCCATTTTACTACCATTGGGGGCTTTATTTTTGTTCGTACCAAGGCGATATTCCAAATTGCCGCGACGTGCTTTGATCCCCTCCAATAGATCTCATCGCACGGTTTAAGAGCAAACAACTCACGGATGTGCTTTGTCACCTTCCCAATGATCTTCGCAACTTCCATTGGAATTCTCCTATGAACCGCGTCATTTCTTGCACTCCAAATAAACCATAAGATAAAGATAAGAATAATCGCCCGGATATGCCCCGCACATGTATTTCGCTTCGCCTTTATCCAATATGATAGGATTCCTTTCCAATTCAAGTGGGTCGGGCGCTTGATGTTGAACATGTTCAAAAAGTGGTCCCAAGTACCAACCGCCACCGTGCCTTCCCAAAATAAGTGCTTCATTGTTTCTTCTTGCCTTTCACAACACGGGCACCGAGAGGCTAACTTGACTCTAGTAAGGGTCTTGTCCACCGGGATGAGGCCTTGTATAAACCTCCACATGAAGAAGGATATATTTGGCATGATATGTTTATGCCACACATATTTATAGAGTGAGCTCGGACTTGGCATCATAGTCATGCACTTCCATGCGGACTTAGTGGTGAATACTCCTTTCGGGTCAAGCTTCCTCTTAGGTAGGCTAGCAACCTCCAATGGAGGAACTTCCGAATAGGACCCTTCGCTCTTTCAGGAGGGAAGAGCCATAAAAGACGGAGGAACGATCTGCGGGGCACAATGGAAACACTAAAGAAGTGCCCCGAGGGGTTCCCAGAGTCAATGAAAGAGCAAGAAGTACTCCCTAGGAGGGGAGAAGAACCCAAAAAATCCCACAAAGGACCACGGGAGAATGGAAGGACGTCCACCGCTTCATAGATCATGCCAAGGAGAAGACTCCAACCAACACATCTGCCAAATGATGGAGGAACTCAACGACAACTCAAATAGCTAAAAAGTCCCCACACACCAAGGAAAGAGTCATTCACGAGAAGAAAGCCCGTTTATAGACGAAATAGTCGCTTGGAGAATACTGGGAGAAATGATGACCCCTAACATCACGCCCTACTCTGGCAAAAATAACGAGAGGGACCCAACGGATCATGCGGAGTTCTATTTATCCGCTATGGACTCAGTGGCTGCCCGAGACACTGTATTATGTAGAGTTTTCTAAACTGCTCTATGTGGGAGGGCTCAATCTCGGTTCACTCAGCTACCTGCAGAATTTATTCACAACTTTGATGCAGGTCAAACACGCTTTCACACGGTAGTTCGCGTGCAACCGAAGACATTAGAAGACGGTCACACATCTCTTCACCATGATCCAAGAAGAAAATGAAACCCTACGGAGCTATATGAGACGTTTCACCAATGCAGTCTTTGAAGCACTAAATACACAACCCACATTGTTCATGGATATCGCGACACATTGCTTGAGGAAGGGGCCTTTTATTAGGTCAGTCTTAGGAAAGCCAATCGCATATCTGGAGGACTTCATGTGAAGGGCGGAGAAATACATGCTTCAGAAGGAAGCCGAGGCCTTAGAAGTAACTCACGCAGGGTGAAAATGTCCGGCCCGCGGCAAAAGGAAAAGTCTGGAGGAGTGATAAAAGTGACCAACCCAGAGAAGGGACAAAGTATACACCCCCTAAAAACTACCCCCCCCCCCCCCCTCCTTCAAATTTCAAAGGGCGAGTGATATCTGCACTGGACACGACCTTGAGACGAGGAGACGAAAAACGAGATGAGATACTGGCAAGTATTGTGAGTTTCACCGAGCATGGGGACATAAAACAGGCAACTGCCGCCACCTCAAAGGGGAAATCAAAAGGTTGTTAGGGCAAGGTGATGCAAGAGCACGTAGACAAAGATACCGCCCTACACACAAAAGAACCTATGAGGGGCGGGGCAGAGCAAAACTCTCATAGGCCAAAAGAGAAAGAAGAGGAAAACTCGCTCCCCCAATCAAAGAGGATGACGATGAAGAAAAAGAAGATTAGGAGGAGGAAGATGACTCTGCCAATAACGCCCCCACATGATGCATGGTCCTAATGATCAAATGGGGAAGGCTCCCGCTAACCCAAATGACGAAAGAAGCAATACCTAAGGGAAGCGCAAAATCGAGAGCAAAGAGATGACGTATATTCCCTATGGGGGAGAACAACCCCCACCATTTTCTTCGAACTCGAAGATCTCAAGGGGATCATATACCCGCATGATGACCCCATAAAGATTCAAGCTACTATATATGAGGGCATGATGTGCGTTTATTTAACATAATTTTAGTATTCCATTTCCTTATGCTTTTGCATACTTCTTAGTGCATATTTATTGGTTTTGGTATTGTTTCATGTTTTTCTAGAATTTTATCGAGTCAAGATGAAACAAAGCTAAAAGACGCCAAATTGGGTGTTTTTTGAGACAAAAGGTTGAAGACACAACTTCGGAACTTTTAGGCGCTATAGCACTTCAAATACCGAATGTAGCGTGAGAAAAAAGAGAACATCAGTAGACTGCATGCAGAAATAGAGAGTGGTGCGATTGAAGTACGATGACACAATGTTCGCGCCTGGCACACGCGATATGGCATGATCGCACCTGACGAGGATTGAACTGTCATTCTATTTAAGTAGGTTGTGATGGCTCACGAAATTAGGGCATTAGGAATCTTCTATAAATAAAGGAGACGACCAACATGCAAAGAGCACTGCCACCAGCCACTCACAACAACCAATAACAGCTTACGGGAGCCTGCATCCACTCACAAAGCACCACAACAGTTTACAAGAGTCTACATAAACCTTGTGCAATTGTCTCTAGAGAGAAAACATCATCAAAGTCTTGTTCTAATTTAGTTGAGTAATTGTTTGAGAGAAAATAGTTCGTAGAAAAGAAGATAGCGAAAAAAGAGTCAAGAAGATAGTCTAGCAACGCAGTTCCACCGGATCCGATAAAGTTTTCTTATTCTCTTTACTTTGTCTATGTTATTTATTTCCTCATTGATTGTTGAAATCATTATTATGAGGAGCTAACCTACTCGTTGTGTAGAGTTGGAGAGTAACTCTGATTTATGAATATGTTTATTTATGTTTCTTGATGTGCGTTTGATGATCTTGCATGTCTAGATTGAATAGTTACTTATGTTGTATAGTTAGTCTTACTCTCGCTGGGAATAACTTAAGCACTCAATTGAGGGTCGCCCGGAGTGTAGATGCTAATTTGGTTATATATATGCGGTTTGTGACTTTGGTGTGATAACACAACTGATGCGCAACCCCTAGATCACACTAGATCAATCTTAACTATGTACTTTTTGTTAACACGGCTTGGATGAGTTAATTGGGTCGTAGATTTGACATCTCTTTTAAAACAATTGACAGCTAGGCTGGTCCCCTAACACGGTAGGTTATTAGAGACTCATAGATTTATGGTTGGATAACTTCTGTTATAGGTCACGGATCCATTAGACATGCAAACATCAAATTATCATCAAGCACTGTAAGTAACTATAAGTAGTTTGTCTATGAACTACTATGGTTAAGTCATTGTGAAACTCAACTTCTAAACAATATTCCCAATTATTGTTTATAACCACAACCAATCAATCAATGAATTCTGGTTTAGTTTAGTTTAGTTAGTTTAATTACTCTTTACTTGCTTTCATTAGTTTAATAGTTTAATTATTTTAATTGTTTCTTGCATTCAACCACAATCCTGATTTACTATTTTCATGCATCATAGTTAGATTTCCACTGCATTCTAGATTAGCCATTCTTTGCATTCTTAGTATAAAAGGCATTCACCACATTCATAACATTCACAAGCATTGACTACATCTTGCAAACGTAAGGGAAAAGATCACGACAACCGTTAGTGTCGTACATTTAAGTGATTTATACATTAATCTACCACTCCCTTGGGATACGATACTTGATCGTAACTATACTTACCATTTTATTATTACTTGATTCGTGCACTTGCGACGAAGGGGAACTTAGGTGTAGCATTTAATTGTTAACTTATATTCTTTGTTAGTTACATCGAGGTAATCATCCCACATCAAGTTTTCAGCGTCGTTGTCAAAGAGTAATGGTATTGTTTTGTATGAATCATCAAGCTTAATTGTTGAGGAATTAATAGACTTCTGTTATTTGCAGTTAAGGAGCACACATGGAGTCATTCGATGATCTTCCACCCACACTTCTCAACAAAAAAGGGGGGAACAATCCAAAGTGCACATGAATACGCTGAGAGCACTATTTCTGTCAAAAGTTGCACAAGAAATACGTCCAACCACACTGGCTGAAGAAAAGGAAATCATGGGCAAATGCGCATACTATTCAGCAGACATGTTGGGAAGTACCAATTTGACGGGATCCAAGATGAAGACCCATGGGAACACGTTGCATGGTTTGAGAGTTTGTATAATGTCCTCACTCATCATAATTCACCACGATAATTGGTGGTACTCCCTATGTCTTGTCAGGGGTAGCCCTCGATTGGTTTGCTAAGGCCATGACAGACGATACAAATGGGAAACAATAATCGAAGAATTCAAGGCAAATGTTTTGCTGACCTCCAAAGAAATGGTTGGGAAGAGGAAATTTCTTAACTACGAACATGATGAAGGTGAGATAATGATGCAAGCGTGGGATAAGTTCAAAGGAATAATCCGAAAGGTTGAACCAATATTCAAGATACCAAAATGCACAATGATACATGTCTTCTACTATGGAATGAGTATGAAGAATAAGCTATTACTAGATTATGCAGTACAAGGAGAAAGATTTTTGGAAAAGAATGAAGAGGAAACCTATAAATTATTGGAAACATTTGAGGAAGCTTATGCAAAATTTCCTAGGTTTTTGCAAACCAACTGCTACAGCATACATGAAGCATTAGCTCTAGAAGAGAGTCTACTCAAAGAAGAGGAAGTGAAGAAAGTAGAAAATGAGGAGAAAGTCCAAGGTGAAAAAGGTGCACCCAATGATCCCTGATTCTTCACCAAAATTGTCGAGCTAACGAACAATAAACTAAGCGTTGTGTGGGAGGCAACCCACAATAGTATTTTATTTTTGAATATTGCATTTAGTTCAATATTTAGTTATTCTGTTTCGAGTCATATATATAATAAATTTTTAATTTTTCTTTGAGCTAACCATTGAGATAGGAAACAAGAAGAAAGTGACAATAGTCTCAAACAGGTGCGGATCCAGGATTTTGACTTTTGAGATCCAGGATTTTGTATTTTGAGAGACAGAATTTGGTCTTCGTGAACGCAAAATAAGTTTATGTAATTTTTTAATACATAATTACACAATAAAGTTATCAAAAAATAATCACCATTACCATATATTTAGTTACTTCAAAATAAAATATTAATCTAGTAGAACATTTCCAAAAATTAGCTAATTCTTTTTAAAAATTGAAGAGATTTAATAAATGGCAAAAATAAAATAATAAATATATTGAGATGTCACATATACGTGTTTAGGAGATTTTTTGTAATTTACTTTCATGTTGTTGGGCGCTTAGAGAACATAGCGACTAGGCACCACCATTGTTCATATCACACCTCACACGCGCGATCAGAAATATGTTCTGATTCTGTAGCACCACAGTTCCAGAAAGCACCACATTCCATATTACTGTCAAGTCACGATCGCGCCTGACTAATTTCTTGCCGAACACATTTCTCAGTATGAAAGGAAATAAGAGACATGCAGAAATCAGAATCTACGGAATTTGGCTAAGCAATCCCTATCTTTACCTTTCTTGCCATTCATGACTTTCCTTATGATTAAATTCCATTGATATATGAATTATTCCCATTGTGATTATAATTATTATGGAGAGTTGTGAAACTTAAATAATTTTTCCAAGATTCTTTAAGAACTCTTTTATATATAACTCTAATCACTTTTATAATTCTACTATCTCTCATAATTCATAAGACTGTTTTTTCTCTTTTTTTTTTATTCATCTATTTTCATGAAAGGAAATTTATTTTTTCTTTATTTCTTTGTAAAAGAACATGACATCTGGAAGATATTACACATTTGATCCAGAAACGGGAACACCACGATAACCTTCAAGACTCTCTTTAGCTGAGCCAAAATTTGACCGCTATTGATTCCTCACCAACAACTGTTTCAATATGTACAAGGCATTGTTAGAAAGTCACTTTGTTGATGAATAAGAAGTACACGGGTTGGAAGAGATGTTGTAGCATGCGGATTAGGGCACATGATGAGACGATCTAGTGTTGTGAACGACACCATTGTTCGCAAACACCAAGCACATTATGATGAAGGTGATGGCAATGTTTGGCTTAGAGGAACGTCCGTTGACATCAGATAAAGAGGTGTGAACAGATAGTACAAGTTGAAGGCATATAAGGTGATACTCTGAGATATGGGTTTACAACACAGGTGAACGGCCAAATGTGTCACACGGTTTCTTCTACAACCAGACCTCACGTTTCATTACAATGACGACAACGAGTTGAAGACTGATTATAGGGATCTACAAGCACTTTGCAAAGAGCTTTATTTGTTCATAAGTTCACCGAATTCTACCACATGTCAACAAAGGAAACGTTTCATGGGAACAAGCAAAAATTATGATGAGCATTAAACGAGAAGATACTCCTAACATTGGGAAAATCATAACTAAGGCTATTGGAGATCACACTCCTGATGGTCCACCACACTTGATGTATTTTGGTGCACTTATCACCACATTTGTATCAAAGAAGGTTATCCAAAACTTGGTACAGACATTCATCACCAAAATACATATCCCATAAATCACATTGCGAAGTGATTGAAACGACGTTCCACACTAATGAATCAGCAACAATTGAGTCAATTGAAAAAAATCTTATCACCAATGCACTAGATACAAAAGACGTTTCATGAGCAACTAAAAGAGGTGTAAGATCGTTTGGAGCAAGAGAATGTTGAGTTAGAGCACCAGTTGGAAGAAATAAAGGAGCAATTCCAGAGTAACAACGCCCACCATTGGAGGGAATTGAGACAAATCGAGGAGAGCGTGACAAATGAAGAAAGCAGTACCACCACTAGTCCGACGAGTATCCTTTGAACTCGATCAGGGAGTCCTCTCATCTATGCTTTGATTTTTCTATTTTATGCAATGAGGACATCACATGATTTTAAGTTTGGGGGTGGGAGCTACGTTTTTTTTTATTGTTATATGTTATATACTTATCTTAGAGTCTGTTTTAGTGTTTAATTTTCTTTAAGGATCAAGTCATTAGAGTAATATTTGAAGCATGAAAGCATGAATAAATTAGTAATTTAATTGAATTAAATTCATTAATAATTATGATAATTGATCAAATAAATATTAACATATGTTCAATGTATTTTAAATATTTGTCGGCAATATTTCTATTGTGCCTATTTGAGGCATGTTTAGGTGTGCTTGTTGGGTAGTATGACTCTCAAACGACTAATTTGTTATTGCGAGATGATGCTACTCGACTTGTATTCTTGAACATTGCATACACACGGTGCGTGAGTGGCGATTGACGCGTGATGGTATGTTGGATCCTTGCTTATGCAATGACAACGTCTCCATCCGTGCCTTTTCATTGTTGGGCACAAGTGCTTATTTGCCTTGACTGCTTTTGGTTTCATGTGTTGCATACCTAAACCTATGGCATCGATCAATGATGCTATATGCATAATAAAGTACGAGTTTGAGATGAAAGAATACGTGAATACCTTTGATAAATCCTGTTTAATATTGCCAAAAGCATGTTTAAGTTTCTTATAGAACTTTTAATCTGTTGTTGTGTATAATTGTGGAAAGAATGTTGTTTATTTATGAGAAAATAGTAATGAAGCGTATGATTATTACACTTGAACAAATCGCTTGACTATTACTTGAGATAATGGGAGATTTTAATGTGTTGAAGAAATTAAATATGTCATCTTTTCTAAATTTGAGTTTTAGCCTTTCAAGCCAAGAACCCTTTATGATAAATGAATATCCACTGAACCCCGCTGAAGCCTTTTCTTTGAGTCGTTGATTATGAAGCCTACTTACCTACCCTAAGCTAAAAGAAAAATGTATATCCATGATGTATAGGATGGTTTGGTTCTTGCGCAAATGAATACAAATAGAAATATATCAAAAAGAGCCTAAAATGTACGGCCGATGAAGAAGGCACAAACAAGGGAGGAAAAAAAATAAATGAGGGGTTTACTACATACGTCTCTATAACTCACATATGACTTTTTCCATTATATCCACACCCGAGCCTAACATTACAAGTTGTCAAAGTCCTAAATGATCCTCAACATATAAAATCTACTTGAATAAAATGAGAATAAAGAGTGAAAAGTGGAGTGATTATATGTTAAGAGCATGATCTTATAAGTTTGCAACATGGAGACAACTCTTATGCATAAAGAATAGTATCAGACACTATTAAAGCACATGAACTTAATTTCACAATGATTTTATTAAATTTGATGTGCCCATGTTCATGTATTCTATCTTATCTCTTGTTTTGACCATAGGTTGCATTCTGAGAATTTCCGCTTGTAAGTGCTGATATGTTGATGATTGAATTCTAATTTAAATTGAGTCAAGCTAGTGAGTTTGCTTACGGACAAACAAAGTTTAAGTTTGGGGGTATTTGATGGGCGTTTATTTAGCGTGGTTTTAGTATCTGATTCCTTATGATTTTGGATATTTCTTATTGCTTATTTATTGGTTTTAGTATTGTTTCATGTTTCTCTAGGATTTTCTCGAGTTAAGACGTAACGAAGCTAAAAGAGGCAACATTGGATATTTTTTGAGACAAAAGAGTCGAGACACTACTTTGGGACTTTTAGGCACTATAGCACTTCAAGTACCAAATGTAGAATAAGCAAAAGAAGAACATCAGGAGACCGCAAGCATAAATAGAGAGTGGCGTGATTGAGGCACAATGGCACAATGATCCCGCCTGACGCGCGCGATCGAGGCGCTATGTGGCGTGATCGCACCTGACGAAGATTGAACGGGCATTTTGTCTAATTAGGTTACGACTGCTCACGAAATTAGGACATTACGACTCTCCTATAAATAAAGGAGACGACCAACACACAAAGACCACTACCACCATCCACTCACAACAACCAACAACAGCTTACGAGAGCCTACATCCACTCACAGAGCAACACAACAGTTTACAAGAGTCTACAGAAACCCTGTGCGATTGTCTTTAGAGAGAAAACATCATCAAATTATTGTTCTAGTTTAGTTGAGTCATTGTTTGAGAGAAAATAGTTCGTAGAAAAGAAGATAGCAAAAAGGAGTCAAGAAGATAGTCTAGGAATGAAGTTCCACTGGATTCGAGAAGCTTTTCTTCTTCTCTTTACTTTGTCTATGTTATTTATTTCTTTATTGATTGTTGAACTCATCACTATGAAGATCTAACATACTCGTTGTTTAGAGTAGGGGAGTAACTCTAATTTATGAATATGTGTATTTGTTTTACTTGATGTGCGTTTGATGATATTACATGTCTAGATTGAATAGTTACTCATGTTGTATTGTTAGTCTTACTCTCGTTGGGAATAACGGAAGCACCCAATTGAGGGTCGCCCGTAGTTTAGATGCTAATTTGGTTATATATATGCGGTTTGTGACTTTGGTGTGATAACACAATTGATGCGCAACTCCTAGATCACACTAGATCAATCTTAATTATGTACTCTTTGTTGACACGACTCAAATGAGTTAATTGGGTCGCAGATTTGGTTTTATATATGCGGTTTGTGACTTTGGTGTGATAACGCAACTGATGCGCAACCTATAGATCAAGCTAGATCAATCTTAATTATGCCTTTGTACTGCAACTTATTTGTACATTCGACTACCCACTCTGGTTTGGGGTAATCGCTCTCCCTTTGAGGCTCTCTTTGCTCACAAGCCAAACTACTTGGTCTCCGGGTTTTTGGTTGTGTATGTTATCCATCTTTCGTGATATTGTGGAAAAATAATTGGTCACCCTATTCATAACTTTTACTCTAACAATGGTGGTGAGTTTTTGGCTATATGTAGCTACTTATCCTCTAGTGGTATTGCTTGGTTAACTACTGCTCCCCACACCCCGCAACAAAATGGTACAAGTGAGTGTCGTCACCGAGTTGTGGTTACCATGGGACGTACGATTCTCAGTCGTACTAGTCTTTCTACACATTATTGGGATTATGCCTTTTATACTGCGGTCTAATTGTACAATCGACTGCCCACTCGGGTTTTGGGTAATCACTCTCCCTTTGAGGCTTTCTTTGCTCACACGCCAAACTCCTTAGCTCTCTGGGTTTTTTAGCTGTTTATGTTATCCATATTTGCGTCCTTACTATCCCAGGAAACTCCCCCCCTCACTTCGCGAGAGTATTTATTTGTATGATATTCCACATCTCAGACTGCATACAAATGTTTGGATCTTGCCATAGGTCATCTCTACTTATCTCATCATGTCCATTTTGTTGAGCATGTATTTCTCGAGATTTCACGCACGACCTGTTTCTACCAGCCATCTCAGTTGGTTGACGTTGCTTTGTCGATCTCTTTGGTCTCGCACCATGACCCGCCGCTCTCAGTTGTGCCAAACACCACTCTAGTGCATGTGACGCTTGCAACAGTTGTGCTGAGCGCCACTTTGGCGCCTGTGGTACCCGCCACAGTTATGTCGAACGCCTCTTGGCACCTGCAGCCCCCGTGTCGCCCCTTCCCTGATCGCCCTCATCACATTGTCTAAGAACAAGCTCAAGTAGTTGTATGTTGGGACCAAACATCCGGTTCTTGTACCTACTGAACCGACTTCTATAAAGAAAGCTCTTGTAGATCCCTTGTAGTGTTCTGCCATGACTGAGGAACTTACAACCCTCACCAATTATGGAACTTGGTCCTTGGTTCCGCAACCTCTAAACTGCTCTATAGGGGGATCTAAATGGGTTTTCCGAATCAAACGACATCATGATGGCTATATTGGCAAATATAAGGCATGTCTTGCTGCTAAAGGATTTTATTAGCACCTTGGCATTGACTTCAACGAGACCTTCAGTCCGATTGTCAAGGATGTGACTATTCACACCATCCTCTCCCTTGCAGTCATTCACACGTGGCCCTTGTACCAACTCGACGTGAGCAATGTGTTCCTCTACGACGTCCTTTCTGAGACTCATTACATGAGCCAACCTCCAAGTTTTGTTGAGAATACTCAGTCGAACCATGTTTGCTTGTTGCACAAGTCGTTATATGGTCGTAAGCAAGCCCCAAAGCTTGGTATCTTGCCCTTATTGCGGCGCTTCTCTCGTTTAGCTTCACCCAATCAAAATCATACACTTCCTTGTTCGTTCTTACTCGTGATAAGGTATGATTTTATGTATTTGTCTATGTTGACGATATTGTTGTTACTGGGTCGTGTGAGTTGACCATCTCTTCTCTTATTCGGCGTCTTGGCACCCAATTTGCGGTCAAAGATTTGGGTTCC
Source organism: Linaria vulgaris (assembly GCA_948329865.1). NCBI lineage: Eukaryota > Viridiplantae > Streptophyta > Magnoliopsida > Lamiales > Plantaginaceae > Linaria > Linaria vulgaris. The sequence goes on along the minus strand of OX415249.1, from coordinate 50,292,849 downwards.
TTGAGTTATTTTCTTGGTGTTGAGGTTTATAAGACCCGTGATGGTCTCTTTCTTTCTCAACATAAGTATATTCTTGACTTGCTCTCTCTCTCTATAAGATGGATGGCGCAAAGCCTTTAACCACTCCAATGTCTCACAATTCGTTGACTCCTTCAAGCGAATCTATTGATACAACCACGTTTCAGCAAATTATTGGTGGTCTTCAAAATCTCTCTCTCTCTCTCTCTCTCTCTCTCTCTCTCTCTCTCTCTCTCTCTCTCTCTCTCTCTCTCTCTCTCTCTCTCTCTCTCTCTCTCTCTCTCTCTCTCTCTCTCTCTCGTCCCGATATTGCGTTTGCTGTTAACTGCCTTGCCCAACGGATGTCAGCCCTGGACTCGTTCAACTGGGTGGCCCTCACGCAAACAAAAGGCGGTCTCTCGGTCTTCAACTGAAGCGGATTGTCGTGCTCTTGCTGCCACGACTGTTGAACTTTGCTGGCAACAACACTTGTTCATGGAAATTGGGTTGTCTCGTAGTTCTATTCTCACTATTCGTTGTGACAATATGAGTGCTCTTCGGTTGTCTCTTCATCCGGTTCAACACTCACGCATGAAGCACATCTCCATTGATCTCCACTTTGTAAGGGACCTTGTTGCCAAAGGTCTTCTTTAGGTTTCCTATGTTAACTGAAATTGTGGATCGGGTTGATACGTTGTTGATGTTAACTTAACACTGAAGTTCTAACAGCAGTTTGTGTTCGCTGTTAGTTCGACGATGTTACTTTAACAGCAGACCAGAGTAACAGTTTGCAGCGGAATAAACAAACACGAATTTAAGAAGTGAATATAGGATTATATTAACTTCCGAGCCGTAGGCAAAATACCACAAGGGTTTAACAAAGGCGTTCTCACAACTCTCAAGCTCCTCACTCTCGAATTGTTCAAACTAAGCAAAGCACACAAGAGTTGCTTCGACTATCTCTAAAAGCTCCTCACTCTTAGATCTATTCTAACAACTTAAAAACTTTGCTAAAGCAAGACAACACTCAACAACTGTAAATTAATCTCTCGGATTGATTAGCTCTTGTCTCGTTATTTGTCTTGATGTACTTCACACCTATATATAGGTTCTTGATCTTCGACTTCAAGGTGTGTTGTACACGGTTGGTAATTCTCTTTGTTTCCTTCTCGAACTCCTCTTCCTTGTTCTCGCAGTCCTTCTTGAATAAAAGTTCCTTCGCCAGTGATCTAGCTAAGGAAAGACTCCTTCTTCAATTCAGGACTTTCCCTTGGAAGCTTTCCTAGTCGCACTAGACTTCTTCTTTCCTTTTATAAGCCGTTTTCTTTAATTAAGGAAACTTCTCATCTTGGAAACTTTGAGCGTCCAACCTAATGCAAGTTTGTTTCCTGAATAATAATCAAAGACAACTACAACTGTGGAACTCAATTAGTTAAGTGAATAAGGCAAAACAATAATAATAATAATAACTAGATTGTAAAACAGTTTCTGGACGTGCAATGTTACTCTAACATTGAAAATCTCAATGTTATCCTAACATCCAGAAAACTTGCACTTTCAATCTCCCCCTTTTTGCCTTAATCACAAAACCTAAGAAACAGTTCTTATCAGATCAAATTATTCAGAAAAACTTCATTATATCATAACAATGAAAAACTAAGTACTCTCCCCCTGAATATCAGAAGGGACTAATCCAATGTTATTCTAACACTGATACTCTCGATGTTATAACATCCAACTTTATCAATGTTGGTTTAACATCAGAAAGTTAACACCTGCAAAACAGAGTTAGTACCAGTAATCACAGTTCAATAATAGCATAAGCAGAAACACTAAGTACCCAAAATTAAAAAGTACTTAATTACAGTCCATACTAGCAGCAAGGAACAAACTCCTTGATCAGAATAAAAAGAAAACAATTGTGCAAAAGGCATTAGAAACAGAAACTAAAAAACTTGCAGGAAATTCTGAAATTTGATCTACTCTCCCCCTTTTTGTGAGGAAGGCAGATCCTTCAAGTGTTTCCTCAAGCTGTCCAGTTCCTGCAGTCTGACTTGCTTGTCAGCTATTTCCCTCTGGGTGTCCTTGTACTCCCTATCCAGCCAGACCAAGGTTTCCTCAACAAAAGCATCTGCAATCACTGAGCAGCTGTCACCACTGCTCACTGGAACTGAAGAAGCAGCAAACTTGTGTGTCTTCTTCTTCTTCTTCCTGCTGGGACCAGCTTCTCCTTGAGGGTTCCAAGGCAAATCCTGGATCCTCACATTAGTGAAGTAGCTCCTGGTGATTGACATTACAGCCTTGTTGCTGATCCATCCTTCAGTCTTCTTGGTTTTGAAGCCTTGCTTCACCAATAGGCATGAGATCAGAGAGGGATAGGGAAGGATTCCTTTGGGCTTTGTAGTGACTTCCTTCATGTGTCTCAGCACTTTTTCACCAATGTTTACACTCAGTCCATTCTTCAGCTTGTACACCAACTTTGCTGACTCTTTTGTCATCACAGTAGTGTTGGAAGAAGGAAGCCAATTGTAAGTGCTGATTTTGTGAAGGATGGCACTAAGAGAAGTCAGCCTGGTTGTGGGAAAGCTCTCTCTCCATTGCCTAGTGAGACCACCTGTAAGATCAGTGATGATCTCCTCCATAGTAGGATCCTCAGACTCTTCAGGATCAGGAAGCCCCCAAGCCTCATTGATCATGGCAGGAGTGATGTCATAGATCTTCTTCCTAACCCAAGCCTTCCCATACTTAGGAGAATCCAGGTTGATCACCCACTCCGAGAGATTCATGTAGAACTCTCTCACTACATCAGGAACATATGCAGACAGATTCTGCACAGAGCCCAAGACTCCTCTAGCCTCAAGCAACTCAAACACCCTGTTTTCTTTGAAAATACCCTCCTCAATAGCCCTTTCCTTGTGGATTACCCTGGCTTGGTATGCCTCCCATTGCTCCTCAGCATCAGGAGACACATAGAAGTCAGAGTAAGCTTCATGTGGATACTCTTTCATCATCAGATCAGTAAACTGATCATCATCTGATGTTAGAGTAACACCAGCTTCCTCTGGCTCATCAGCCACAAGCTCTTCTTCCTCAACTTCCTCTTCCTCTTCCTCCTCAACCTCTTCTTCTTCTTTTTCTTCTTCTGACTCATCCTCAGAAGACTCAGCCATCACCTCCTTACCCTTCCTCTTCCTGGCAGCATTTGCAAGGGCAGCCAAGGAAAGGTTTTCATCTTCATCCTCTTCTTCTCCTTCAACCTCAGCTGGTTGATCACTCACAACAGCTTGGTTACCTTCAGTAGTAACCCCATTATTTACACCAAGATTGCCATCAGCAGCAATCTCCTCAGACAAATCCTCATCATGCTCACCAGTAGCATGTCCACTCTCCTCAGCAGCAGCAAACTCATCATCATTAGCCTCATTAGGCTCAACAGAACTAGCCACAGTTGGCTCCACCACTTCCTCAACCACATTAGCCTCAGCTGGCTCAATCACAGCACTACCCAACCCAATCACAGGGGCCTCATTCTCCCCCTCAATACCAACATCAACCTCAGCAGGTATACTCGGAGTAGGGTTAGCCATTGTTACATCGATTTCAGGATTGGTGGGAGCAGGGGCTTGCTCGACAGCATCTGATGTTGAACCAACATCTTTCTTTGAAATATTTTTGCCCTTGCGCCGTTGAGTAGTAGCTTTCCTCTTTGGAGAGGCGGCGACTGTGGTTTCAGCGGTGGTGCGTCTGGTACTGCGTCGTGGCGCTCGCTCGATTTGCGCAGCTGCTTCTGCAAGAGCATCAATATTGGACTTGCGTGCCATTGTTAGAGTAACTTTGAGATAAAAGATTGAAGATTTTGAAAATTTAGAGAGTAATTTGCTTTGCACAGTTGTTAGCGTTAGAATGAAGAAGAAATTAGGGCAAATTATATATATGATTCAGATGAAGAGCATGGAATAGTGGTGTTGTAACATGTTACCATAATAATCTGACCACTATCACACGTCCCCTACATGTTATTCTTACCACGTGTCAGTGTTAGGTTAACACGTAACCAGAGCAGTCTTCATACCTGAAAACTTATAAGTTACACTGTTACAATGTTGGACTAACATTGGCAAGTTAACATCAGGGAGGGAAGTTGGAGGTGCAGGGCTTCATCCAAAGTAGCATCATCTTGTAAGAGCGTGAGATATTCCTGTACTAATCTGAAGCTTCAACCAAGTACACAGGTACAATGACACAGCTTAAGATCATCAGTATAAGCAAGTGACAAATCAAACAGAGAAAAACACAGAGGATATACTTATCCAGGGAAAAGATTTTCCCACAGCAAGAAGATCACAAAACATAGTGCTTTTACCTGTAGCTGGTCACCCAAGAAGTATGCCTCAACACAAGATACTTAACTACTCCCCCTAAGCCCAAACCGACAAAAGGAAATATGCAGAACTAGAATGAATGCAACCATGTTAGATTAACATTTGAGAGATGGTAACCACATACAAACCGCCTTGGTAACTGGGATCAGGACATATCAATTTATCTTTAACTTTCACTATTTTTAGAAACTCTTTTGAATAAAAACTGATGAATGTTAAAGGACAGTCTCATCACTGAATGTGGGCAGCACAGGACTCCACACACCCCAGCAACTTAACCATCAGCTACAGATCAGGCAAGTACAAAGAAATTGAATGAAGACAACACTTTTATCAAATATTTCTCCACCCCAACTCCTCATGCATACTTGTTTACTAACCTGTTTATCAAGGAAATACTAAGTAATCAATGCTACTGAATGCACACAGTCTAAACTTTATACACCCCAGTAGGAAAGATCACTATCATGTAAAAACCTTGGCCATAGACAAAAATATGAAAATAAGCACAACTGAATGACAATGAGGCCTTCAACATCATGTACCCCAGCTTCTCTTCATACCTTGTCAAACCTAACATGGATAAGTCACAACTGAATAGCATCAGAGTAGTGAGCTCTTTGTATCCCAGCTTCTCCCATGATGTTAGGTTAACATTCACAGACTAACATCAGAGTTATTTCTTTCCAAAACTCTTGATATGTACCTGTTCACCAATCACCTTAGCTATTCATACAGATTAACCACACAACCAACAGTTTCTCTAACAAAGATGTAATATGCAAGAAAGAAGAATGCAAAAAAGGAACATAAAAGAATTACAGCTACACCACAACCAATAACCAATGCTAGACAGTGGTGTTATGTCAACACTGGTGAACTAACATCTCTAAACAATGCACATGCCAAGAGAGTTCCTCAGACTGAAGAACCTCTCAGTATCTAATGGTTTAGTGAACATATCAGCAAGCTGATTGTTAGTTTCTATATGTTCAATGTCAATAAGCTTGTCTTCTACCATGTTTCTCAGAAAGTGATGCCTAATGTCTATATGTTTTGTCCTAGAATGCTGAACAGGATTCTTAGAGATGCTTATAGCACTAAGGTTATCACAAAACATAAGTAAGGTATCAATGTCCAACCCATAGTCCAGTAGCATATGTTTGAGCCATACCAACTGGGTGACACAACTACCTGCTGCAATGTATTCAGCCTCAGCAGTGGATAGTGACACACAGTTTTGCTTTCTACTGTACCATGAGACCAAGTTGTTCCCCAGATAAAAACATCCTCCACTTGTAGACTTCCTGTCATCAGTATCACCTGCCCAATCTGAGTCACTGAAACCTACAAGATTTGTGTTAGTATCATAAGAGTACCATATGCCAAGGGCCAAAGTGCCAGATATGTATCTAAGTATTCTCTTCACAGCAATCAGATGTGACTGCTTTGGACATGCCTGGTACCTTGCACATACACACACAGAGAACATAATATCAGGTCTTGAAGCAGACAAGTATAACAAGCTTCCTATCATTGAACGGTACAATGTTGGATTAACATTGACACCAGTATCATCCCTGGCCATCTTCACTGCAGATGCCATGGGAGTCTTACAAGACTTTGAATATGCTAATTCAAACCTTTTTACCAAATTCTTTGCATACTTTTCCTGACAAAGGAATATGCCAGTACCTGTTTGTTTCACTTGAAGACCAAGGAAGAAATTCAATTCTCCCATCATACTCATTTCAAACTGCCCTGTCATTGATTCAACAAACTTTTCTAACATAGAATTGTTAGTTGAGCCAAACACAATATCATCAACATAGATTTGAGCAATACAGATATGAGAATCTTTCTTTAAAACAAACAGAGTTCTATCTCCTCCACCTCTAACAAAACCAAGACTTAATAGAAATTCTGTAAGCCTTTCATACCATGCTCTAGGTGCTTGTTTAAGACCATAAAGGGCTTTTTCAAGCTTGTACACATGGTTTGGATACTTAGGATCTGTGAATCCCTTAGGCTGTTCAACATATACTTCCTTATCAATCAGCCCATTAAGAAAAGCACCCTTAACATCCATTTGGTATAGTTTTATCTTAAGACAGCATGCAATGGCTAAGAGTAATCTAATAGATTCTATCCTAGCAACTGGAGCAAAAGTCTCATCAAAATCTACACCTTCAACCTGAGTGTATCCCTGAGCAACCAGTCTAGCTTTGTTCCTAACTATGACTCCTTCCTCATTACTTTTGTTTTTAAAGATCCATTTAGTTCCTATTACATTTACACTAGGTGGTCTAGGTACCAACTTCCAAACACAGTTCTTAGTAAACTGTAATAGTTCATCCTGCATGGCATTAATCCAAAAGTTATCAAGAAGGGCTTCAGTCACATTCTTAGGTTCAATAGAGGAAACAAAACATGAGGCATTGTCAACAGTACAAGTGAAATTCATGCAGACACACATCTTGACCATATCACTATAGTCAATTCTTTCTTTGTTGCGTGTCCTTACCCGTTCAGTGATCTCACCTATTACCTGTGATGCTGGATGGTCTTTCTGAATCCTAGCTGGAGGGTCCCTTCTAGATTCAGTGACAGCTTCAACTTCAGAGTCAGAATCTTCTGCTGTTAGTCTAACATCAGATCTAGCTGGTGTTAGTCTAACATTGGGTTCTGTCTCATGTTCTGCATTTCCAGCTTCATGGTCCAATGTTGGAGTACCATTGGAAGGAGTAACATCATCAATCTCCATTGTTGGTTCAACATTGGAGACATTAATATTACCAGTACCTGTATCAAGTATGAAATCATCAAACACAACATTCACTGATTCCTGAATTGTCTTCAATCTAGGATTGTAGACTCTAAAGGAAGTACTATTGGCAGAGTATCCTACAAAGATGCATTTTTCACTTTTTGGATCAAATTTATTAAGATAATCCCTGTCATTTAGCAGATAACAGTCACATCCAAATTCATGAAAATGTGCAATATTTGGTTTCACACCCTTCAAGAGTTAATATGGAGTCATGTTAGTTCCAGGTCTGAGGTACACCCGGTTACTAATATGACAAGCAGTGTTTAAAGCTTCAGCCCAGAGTCTCTTTGATATATTTTTGGCATTCAGCATGACTTTGGCCATCTCTTGAAGTGTCCTGTTCTTCCTTTCAGCAATCCCATTCTGTTGAGGTGTCTTAGGTGCTGAGTATTCATGGAAAATTCCTTTAACATTGCAATAGTTATCAAGACTAGCATTCTCAAATTCTTTACCATGGTCAGACCTAATTTTAGTCACAGAAGAGCCATATAAGTTTTTAATACTAGCACAAAGAATTTTGAACTGATCAAAAGCTTCTGACTTTTCTTTAAGAAACTTTACCCAAGTATATCTAGAGAAGTCATCTACAATAACAAATGCATATTTCTTACCATTCAGACTACTCACCTCAATGGGACCCATCAAGTCCATATGTAACAGTTCAAAGCACCTACTAGATCTAGGATTAGCATTCTGTACCTGTAGGGGGCATGAACTGCTCTAGTTTGTTTACCCTTGAGACAATCACCACAGACAAGCTTACCTGGGCAAGATAGCTTAGGTAAGCCTCTTACAGCATCAACTTTTTGCAATTTCTCAAGGTTCCTATAGTGAACATGTCCAAGTTTCCTATGCCATATAGATGCTTCATCTATTTTAGCATGGAAACACTCTGCTTCCTCTTGAGCTAGGTAGCAGTTGTCCTTGGACCGAGTACCTGTCATAACAAGTACATTATCACTATCATAAACATCACAAGATGAACTGTCAAATGTAACCAGCAAGTCATCATCACATAGTTGACTGATGCTGATTAAGTTTGCCTGTAGCCCATCAACCAACAACACATCCTTCAAGGGTGGAAATCCATCAACATTAAGTGTCCCCTTTCCAATGATTTTCCCTTTTGTACCACCACCATAGGTCACAGTGCCAGTACTCACAGAAACCATATTCACAAGATTGTCAATGTTGCCTGTCATGTGTCTTGAACATCCACTGTCGAAGTACCACTTACCTGAAAGGTTAGAATACACAGCAGAGAAAACAACATTGCAAACAACTTTAATCTTAGGGGTCTTAACTTTTTCTACCCATGTTCTACCTTTCTGTCCTGAACCTAATGTTGGTCTAACATCAGAAACTGCTGTTGTTCTAACATTGGGTTCAGTAACTGTTTTCTTACCACATTCTCTTATAAATTTTCTACAGAATGGTTTTATGTGGCCTGGTTGGTAACAGTATTGACAGATAAAAGTAGGTTTACTTCTCACAGTGTTGATGGTACCTAAACTCTTAGAATCAGATTCTTTAACAAAGCTAGAAGATAGATAGGCAGAATTTACAATAGAAGGGGAAGGTTTCTCAACAAATCCCAGACCACATGAACCTGAATTTCCCATGCTTAGTACCTCATCAAGTTTGGAAGTACCTGCATTCCATTTAGATATGATATGTGTGTCTTTCTTGAGTTTATCCTTTACCTCTTTCAACTCAGCTTCAGCTTTGTCAAGATCTCTTTCATAGAGTTTCAACATGTTTTTCAGACACTCGATGTCATGAGTCAGTGCTTTGTTCTTCTTTATGAGTTTCACATTCTCTCTCTCAAGCCTGAGGAATGTTGTGTGCAGATCATCAAGAATCTCCTCCTGGGATAATTCTTCTTCTTGGGAGTACTCTTCTTCTAGATCAACTGTACCATGAAAACAGTCAAAGTTAGTATCATCACAATCAGAGAGTTCATCAGAGATAACCTGGGAATCATTGCTGTTCCAGTCTCCAAAAAAGATTTCCTGCTTTGCTGTTGGTTCACCAATGTTAGAGTAACATTGTGATCCTAGGCAATTTCTGGAGTCTTCATTGGTCCAGGTGATCCTTGTGCATAGCGCAGCAGTTTTGATTTCCTCTGAGTGTTCTTCGGTACTTGTTCCAGATTCAAAATCATCTTCATTGAAGTCATCTACACAAACCCAATGAGAATTCCCTCTTGTTCTGAGGGTGTTAGCACATTCATGTTTATAGTGACCATACCCCTTACATTCATAGCACTGAACATCCTTTAATTTTTCTACATCTTGAGGTGTGCTCTTAGATGCCATGTACTTAACAAATTTAGGGGGCAATTTCTTGTAACCGGGGCCATCATTACCAGTTAGTTTTTCTTTCTGTTTACCTTTGAAACCTAATTTACTAAACTTTTTGGTAATATTGCCATAGTTAGAAGAGATCAACTCATATTCATCCTCATCACTACCTGTAGAATCTGAACTAGTTCCAAGAAGGGCTAAAGCTAATTGCTTGCTAGACTTTCCTAGGAATTCTAATTCAAATTCTTTCATAGTGTTCATCAAGGTCTGGAAACTCATGTTGGCAAGATCTTTAGACTCATTCATAGCAATTCTTTTGACTGTAAACTTAGAAGATAGTGTTCTAAAGGCTTTATACACCATGGTCTGATTAGGAATCACAAAACCTAAGTTCTGACATTGATTAGATATATCAAGAAGTTTCTCAAAATAACTATCAATAGTTTCCTCTTCTCCCATCTCAATCTTCTCAAAGTCTCTCAAAAGTTTCCTATACTTAGAATCCCTCACAGCCACATCACCCTCACAATGTAACTCAAGTGTTTCCCATGCAGCTTTAGCAGTATCACAAGTTTGAACAAGTTTAAACATATGATTACCTATCCAGCTAAAAATAGCATTGAGAGCCTTCTCATTGTAGTTGTAGAGAGCAATTTCAGCGGATGTCCATTGTCCCCTTGGCTTTGGCACCAGGTCAGCATCTCCATCTCTTGGCAGATAAGGGATGGTATAGCCTTCTAGTACAGCTTCCCAAGCTTTGAGGTCGATGGATTTGATGTGGACTCTGAGTCTGATCTTCCAGTAGGCATAGTTGTTGGGACCTTCCAATACTGGCAACCTGCTGGTATTGGGGTTGGAGCTGTCCATCTTGTCGTATCAACGCCAAACACCGGTGAAGTTGGTGCTTGGCTCTGATACCAATTGAAATTGTGGATCGGGTTGATACGTTGTTGATGTTAACTTAACACTGAAGTTCTAACAGCAGTTTGTGTTCGCTGTTAGTTCGACGATGTTACTTTAACAGCAGACCAGAGTAACAGTTTGCAGCGGAATAAACAAACACGAATTTAAGAAGTGAATATAGGATTATATTAACTTCCGAGCCGTAGGCAAAATACCACAAGGGTTTAACAAAGGCGTTCTCACAACTCTCAAGCTCCTCACTCTCGAATTGTTCAAACTAAGCAAAGCACACAAGAGTTGCTTCGACTATCTCTAAAAGCTCCTCACTCTTAGATCTATTCTAACAACTTAAAAACTTTGCTAAAGCAAGACAACACTCAACAACTGTAAATTAATCTCTCGGATTGATTAGCTCTTGTCTCGTTATTTGTCTTGATGTACTTCACACCTATATATAGGTTCTTGATCTTCGACTTCAAGGTGTGTTGTACACGGTTGGTAATTCTCTTTGTTTCCTTCTCGAACTCCTCTTCCTTGTTCTCGCAGTCCTTCTTGAATAAAAGTTCCTTCGCCAGTGATCTAGCTAAGGAAAGACTCCTTCTTCAATTCAGGACTTTCCCTTGGAAGCTTTCCTAGTCGCACTAGACTTCTTCTTTTCTTTTATAAGCCGTTTGCTTTAATTAAGGAAACTTCTCATCTTGGAAACTTTGAGCGTCCAACCTAATGCAAGTTTGTTTCCTGAATAATAATCAAAGACAACTACAACTGTGGAACTCAGTTAGTTAAGTGAATAAGGCAAAACAATAATAATAATAATAACTAGATTGTAAAACAGTTTCTGGACGTGCAATGTTACTCTAACATTGAAAATCTCAATGTTATCCTAACATCCAGAAAACTTGCACTTTCATTAACATTGTAGATCAATTGCCGGATGTTCTCGCTAAGCCCATTGCTCGTACTCGGTTGAACTCCTTTGTTCCAAGATTTATGTTGCTGGTGGAACGTCTATTTTGCGATGGCGTGTTATTATATTAGGCAATAGTATTATTTTTGTATCTTATTATTGTATTTTTTTTTTTAAAAATTAGCTAATTAATATCTTCTGTAATTATCTCTGTAAGTTGTATAAATATGTAATTTTGTGTTAATCAACCCTATTTACCTTATCCGCGAGTCATTTTTTTGAAGGGCATACCGACGTACTATTTGTCCATTATGAGATTTTTTATCCAAAAAAAATAAATTTAATCACGCAGAATCAGATCAACTGGATTTAATTCAATTAACTCACTATTCTAAAACCCTTATTAATTGTGGTAATAATACGTAATATGTGCTAAAAAGCGGCCTCAATATTGATTGTTATGAGCAAACAATATGGACTGGTTTGCTTTAATTTTTCTTAATACCCCACTATTTAAAACTCTCTTATTAACATACTTTTGTAGAATTTATGTGTGACGTTATTGGTTAAGGAAACACCTTAAATAAAGCCTTGAGTAACCAAATAAACACATATTTGTTCGAACAAATCCTTCATTGTATATCGGTCTACTAATTTTGGACAATTACCCTTTTCTTCTTATTTTACCCCTTCATAAATCATAATACATACCCACCAAACCATACACACCCAAATAAACAAGCTCTTTCGTCCAAACCTTGTTTTTCACAAACAAAACACAACTCGAACATTTTTTATGTCGTGATTATTTGTTGTATCCTTCGTATCCTTCCAAATATGTCTAACGAGTATTTATTTGTATGCTTGAATAAATAAACTTTCGTATCATTATGCATAGCCAACCCGCGGGTAACCTACGTAAAAAAAGCGGTGTAAGTTGTTTGTTAGAATAAAAAATATGTTTAGCTTGATAAGTAATTCTTTTGAACATATGTATTTGAAGCGAAGTGATTTCGTCCTACTGACTAAACACTCCATCATAAACTAACTCAACCTCAATTGCTCGTGCTGAGTTAGCTTTGAGTTTGAGAAACCTGCACTGAGAAACACGAAAACGTGAACTAGCCGAAGGCCCCGTCGAAGACACTCCGACGCTCAAGTCTGAAAGAATCTAGACTCTTGAAATCTAGAGAGAGAAAGCTCTGACTTAGAGAGATAAAGTAAAAATAAACATTGTCTATTTTTTGCCTTTAGATGGGGGTATTTATAGGTACCTCATGGGCCAGTTGATGGGCTTGGCTAATGATGGGCCAGTTGATGGGCCTAACCCATGCATTATCGATGGACTTGTGCTGAACTTGGGGAGGCGACGACCTGAAGAGGTAACATTCCGAGGAGACGAGGGCCTGAGGAGGTGGCGTCCCGAGAAGGCGACAACCTGATGAGGTGGCATCCAAGAGAAGACAATGACCTGAAGAGGCGCCATCTCGAGAAGGCGATCATCATTTGTACATTTCGTGGTGTGACACGTGGTGTGACACGTGGTCGAGTGAGCGATTGCCAAATATTACAACCAAAATATGGCACACTAGTATTTTTCCAAAACAATTCAAAAACGTTTTGCACCTTAAAATATACCAAATCCAAAACTAATCATGTAAACTCGTGATTATGAAAAGATGATTTCATTGTTTATGTTTATCAGTCAACAACTTGTATTTATAATATATTATATTTATCCATTCAAAGTAATTGCCAAAAAAATAATAATACAAAAGCACCATATAATTTAAATATAAAAATTGTGAACCCGTGACAGATTAAGCACAATTTGTATTGTTTTTTCTTTGTTTAGATTTATACATAAGATTAGCAATGTATCATTGTTTATGAAAAAAAATATAATAGTCATGTGTAATATGTATAAGAACTAAGGACAATTTGATCATAGAATACTAAAAGTGGGGGACAAATTTGACTTTTTGGCTGTGTCTTATTGAGGAAGAAATGGTCATGTGTAATATGATAAGAACCAAGGACAACATTTTTTGATAGGAAATACAAAATATGCCTTCGAGTTTTGAAAAGGAAAAAAGCCTTCAAATTTCTATAGGTCCTGTCAGGACACTCTATGTCATGTCCCATCTTTCACTTTAATAGGGCCAATAAGTAGCAGGGACTTCAGCTTGTCATGTAGACAAAACTCGGAAATTATGTTTTATATTTTCTTTCTTAAGCTTGTCATGTGACTGCTTCTAATTTGATTTAGACTTAACTTCAGCATTACGTTTCATAAGAATTATGTATTTTAGTATTACGAATGGAGTTTTTATCAAACTTAGTCTATTAAGTTGCTATCTTTTCATTTTACACCCATTATATTTAAGGACGAAAACGGGACGGGATCCCGTCCCACAGGATCATATTCCACGGAATCCCGTATGGACGGGAATGAGAAATCAACTCCCGTTCCCGTCCCGTTGTGGACGGGATTCCGCCTACACGGATCCCGTCGTTTGACAGGATTAACGGGCAGGATCCCGTTTATGCGGGAATCCCATCGTTGGCGGGATTTCCGCGAGAATACCGCAATTTTTCATAACACAAATGGGGGAAAAGGTGGGGAAAAATGTTTTTCTACTTTTTTCCCTTCAACAATCGGCATTTCTGAATACTTCGTATTGAAAAAATGTCTTCTTTTCGACATTAACAAGTAACAACTTGTTAACATTAATCACAATTCAATACGAATCACATTTACAATGAATTACAATCACTATTCGCTACCATACATCACAAAAAAAAAAAAATCGTGACTCAAAATGTAAAAATTGTCTAACGATTATACTATAATATTTTATTTATCTCCTTATACTCCCTTCCTTTTAATTTATTTTAGCAACTAACCCCCAAACCCCCTCTAAATTACATAGGCACTAGAAATTGACGGGATTCTCGCCTCCCGCGGGAACCCAAAAATGATTCTCGTTCCCGTCCCGCGACTGGCGAGAATCCCGTCCCGTTGGCCGTGACGGGACGGGAACGGGATAGTAAATTTCCCGCGAAGGAAATTTCCCACGGGATGAGACGGGAACGGGAATTTTTCCGTCCCGTTCCCACCCCTAACTATGTTGGCACACTCTGAACTTAGCTCACTAAGTTGTCATCTTTTCATTCTATACTCACTATGTTGGCACTCTCCGAACTTAACCCACTAAGTTGGCACCATTTCATTTTACGCCCACTATGTTGGTACACTTATCAAAACTCAACCCCACTATGTTGGCACCATCGTCGATATTCGCCCATCAAGTGTGCCAACTTAGAGGGTAAATATCGACGCCAATGTCAACATAGGAGTGAATATCGACAACAGTGCCAACATAGCGGGTTAAGTTCGGAGTCGGCCAACATAGTCGATATAAAATAAAAAGATGCCAAATTAGTGGGCTAAGTTTGAAGTGTGCCAATATAGTGGGTGTAAAATAAAAAAAATGCCAACTTAGTGGGCTAAGTTTGACAAAAACCCGTTACGAATGCATTAACCTTTGAATTATATTATATTACGCGTGTACTAATCTTATTTAATGTGTTGCTGACCTTGAAGTTAGAGAAAATGTGTTTCTTCATTACTGGATTACTTTCTAAATATTTCTGGGAGGTTGTTAAAGTATAAAACCAAACTAGTTAATTTCTATATACTATTATATAAAGAAACCCATTGTGACACCAATCTTTTGATTTCCAACTTTAACCTTTGTGTTTTAGCTATATTGTGAAAATTTCTTATTAAATCCCCAAAATAGCCTTACAAATTAAGTTAGACTAATTAATTATATTACTAATTATAATTAATGACTTACTTTTCCCATAATCTGATTTTCTTCCATTGTTCTACTCAGAATTAATGGGACATGTTATCTAGATAAATCTTCTTCTTTAACCCACATAGAATGACATTGAAAAAAAAATTATGCTCGCGGGAACCGCGTGCTACATTTGCTAGTTGTAGTAAAAAGAAACTAGTTCGGTGAACCCGTTTTTGGTCCGAATGACATAAATTTACCTTTTCTTTTTACTAAGATTTAAGAATTTAATTGTATATTATTTGATGGGGGTGGTGGAACTGTGGTAAAAATAAGGGGAAAAGCTTCTTACACTATTTTTTTCATAACGTTTTGCACCTTACTCCCCCATCTTTAATTTCTAGCACGGTGTACCCCCAACTTTAATTTTATAAGTCCGGCGCCCCTAGCTTTAAAGCTTTGTCACCCTTGCCAGTATATTCCGTGAATATTATGTTATTGTCTGGTAAAATGCAATTGTGAATAATTTATTTCTCCTAATTTTTTTAATAAAATACACTCCAATTATTTTAACTTTCACAAAAAATAACATTTTCTCTAAATCAAATTAAATAATGACTAAGCCTTCGTACTTTGACGGTTACTCTTGCAAGTACCTAATTTCTTAAAGTCCAACATGTGTCTATGAATCTTTTCAACTTCCTCCCACCCACAACTCAATGGTTCAACGTGGAGATAAATACCGGATATAGCATTAAGAAGGCTTATATCATTCACTAAATAAACTAGCAACATGGAACCAAAAAACAACATCAAAGTCTAGAATCATCCAAAAAATCGAATAACTAATTAACCTCTCTGCAAATTTTCATCGTGAGAATGCTACCCTTCTTGACATGCTGCCAAGGCAAGCACAACCAATATTTGACAAAACTCGCACACGGATCAAACTCTGTGTAGACACATTCTTAGTGGGATACTTTTCATCATCATTCTCGGTAGTACTAGGCTCCTATCATCATCAGTTTTCTCGACGGATAGTTTACCAGTGCTCTCTATATCAAGGGCCTAAGATCAAAACTTGTCAGAGTTATGGAGTAAAATGTGAGACTTGTTAATATGAAGTGGATTATGAAGCAAGTGAACTGTAAACTTGGTCGGCATTTGATCAAACAGGTTGTATGCGTGCGAATTCAGTGAAACCAGAAGTTTGAAGCAATTGATGCAACTTCTAAACCAAGCAATGCGCTAATCTGCCCCAAATTTCCCGTATGACGGCAATTTACGAAATTAGTGAACAACACATGTTCCTCAATGATGTGAATAAGAGGCAGGAATTCACTTTTCTCTGTTCGAACTGAAGCATTTCGTTGAAGAGGGAATATTCAGGGCACAATTTTTGTGGATTAACAACCGGGGTCCGATGTAGGGGAAACCGCATGAACCCTAACTCCTTTTGGGGCACATTGATCGTGAATGAATTGGTGTCAGCAAATTAAAGTCTAAAAGGGGTGAGTGGGTAACAAACATTTTTTCAATTAAGACAACAAAAAAATGTATGGTTAATTGGTCTTCGAACGTGCGAATTCGCACGTGAAAAGGCGTGTGACGCAATTAAAATCAATTTGGTTGAAGGACCAAACTGAGCATTATATATATATGTATATTAATAAATATAATTGAGAACACCATAAATATATAAAAATAAACTCGAAAAGTGGTATATATAAACGATCAAATAAGTGCGGGGTGTTCAAAAACCCACCCAACTCGCTCGTACTCACCGCACTCGCCAGGATTTACATGTAGGCGGGTTGATTTTGTGGCAACCGGGTGGTGGGTTTACCTTGTTACCCGTCCGCCACCCTTTCATCCGCACATATTTTTATTATATGCATTCTTAATAGTAAATAAACGAGAATGACAAAAAAATACTATGAATATGTTTAGTTAATGTATTAATGAGAGTTTTTTGTTTTATAATATTATGCCTAATATACCACGCCAAATCTTTTACATTTTAATTGCTAATGAATGTTTTCAATTTTACAAGTTTGAATATTCTTATATGATCGATTAGAGTGAGGGTATTTTTCTCATTTCTAATTATCTAACAATAGCAATGTAAATAAATATATATATATATATATATATATATTAGTAAATAATTGTGTATTATTGTAAATAAAGAAGTTATATGTCCAAAATATTTTACTTTTCTTTTTGTGCGTTACTTATTATTAGTATTAAATGGTTGTTTTTGATAAATATTAATCATATAAATTTTCTTCTTCTTACCTTTTCGCTCTTTTTTATAGCTTTTAAACCTGTCACCCGACCGCCACCCGTCCACCCAGAATCCGCACGGGTTATAAAAAAATGTACTCGCATGGTTTGAAAAAATTGATAACTCATTAATTGGGTATGGTGAATATTTTGTGCGCATGAGCCAAAAACCATATGCGTACACCCCTATAAATAAGACCCCTTTAAAACTGAAATTGTGAACTCATATAGAAGTAGTAGATATATATATATATATAGTTTTAGAGGTATAAATGTAATGTTACGTAGGGTCTACACAATAGTCTCTTATTATTTCTAAATAGAATTACCAATCATCTTAGAATAAAAAAGCCCATGAACATCATAAAATATTTAATTCTCATAAACAGTTAATTTGTACCTATTATACTACCTTAAAAGACAAACCATCTGGATATTTTACTATCAAATATTTAGCTAAGGTGCCTTTAAGTTTATAAATTAGATTAATTTTAAATTAATAAAATGAGAGAGCAATTTTTTTAAATGTTACTTTATTTTGCATTCTCATTAGTTTAAATTTACATAAAATAATTTATCCAAATTTTAATTTTAAACTCATAAATTTTAGAAAATAAGATTTTAGGCATAACAAACAAAAAAAAAAGAAAAATAAAATGTAGTATCAAAAACTCAATGATATTTTTGTTCTTTGAAAAACATGAACCTAAAATATCAGGAAACAATGCTATTAAAAACTAAACGAAATATAGTTAAATTAGTCGTACCTAAGAATTATATAAAATTATTACTTTGTGTTAGTTTAATTTCTAAACTTATTTTCTTGCATCTTAACATAGACCTAATACATCTCCAACTTATAAGTATTAGAGATACCCTATATGTGTTTCATTATAACATAACAGTGCCCCTTAACTCTTATAATGATGGACACCCACAAATTCTAAATTAAAATTTAGTTATTTTAACAATTGAAAAGTTAATAAAGAAAAAAAGAAAAGGTACCAGCTAGGCAGCTACCACATACGACAAAGCATTGGAAAAGTGCGGGAAAGCAAAGGAATCCCACTACTACTACTAAGGAAGGAAGTCGGAAACATAGTAGAGAGTCTAGCTTTTAGCCTACTACGTCAAATATATCAAATCAAAAAACTGGGTGACATCAGCAGATGCACGTAATAAAAAAACGTGGCGAATCATAATTTGCTGACCGTACAAACGCAACAACGGACCCGGTCCGGGATAGAGAATAACCTTTCGATGTTCCACTTGATGTAATGATTTTTAGATTAAATTAGTGAATTCAATTAAAATAAATTTTCAATTAATAATGTATAAAAATTCGTTTGCTCCCATAAGTTGTCACCCTCATGCATTAGGTTCTGTAAATTGACACCCCACGCATTTGGTCTCGTAAGTTGGTAAAATTGCTTAATTTTAGTCCCGCCTCAGTTCAATCAAATCACAAGATTTTGTTGATGTGACTTTGATTTGACTCAAAACTTAGGCAAGGCGGGACTAGAGCCACATCGACAAAATTCGGTGACTTTATTGAACTGAGGCGAAACTAATATTGAGTACTTCTACCAACTTACGAGACCAAATGCGTGGCGTGACAACTTACGGTACCAAATACGTGAGGGTGCCAACTTATGAGACTGATAGAGGTTGGAGAATTAATTCCCAAATTTCAGATTTTAGAGGGGCGAGAGACAGAATAAGAAGAACAAGAAGAGAATAAAAAGAATACAACAGTTGCTCGGCAATTCAAATAATCAATAATCATTCATAAACTGTCTAATAATAAATCCTTAGCCTCTTATATTTATAGACTAAATAACAAAAACATACCATAAACAAGACTCCTATTAAAAGCAACTTACCAACATAATAAAATCCTAATTACGCAATATAAAGAAACCTAATTTAATAATACTATTAGAATCCTAATTAATATAGAAATACTGCTAATAATATGAGATATCATTAATATATTATTTTTTATCCCTATCATAGACGAAACGAATCTTTATCCCCACAACTATTGATACGGAATTCTGTTATAAAATACTCCCCTGCCCTCCAGCACTTGCACCACACCACACCAAACCAAACCCTTTTCCTTTCCAACAAACAAACAAAGAAACAACAATGGCAAGTTCCAAAAGAATAGCAGAAGACCCAATAGTTCAAATGTTCCGTCACCAAAACAACCACTTGGTGGAAGACTATGAAGAAGAAGAAGAAGAACAAGAAGCTCGACAACAACAACAAATGATCATACCCGTTAACGTTATCGATGCTCCTATCGTTTCGTCTTACAACGATCGCATCCGCCCCCTACTCGACGCAATCGACAGACTTCGCCACCTAAAAATAATGCAAGAAGGCATCCAACTCCCCACCATAGTCGTTGTGGGCGATCAGTCTTCGGGCAAGTCCAGCGTCCTGGAATCACTTGCCGGCATCAGCCTCCCTCGTGGCCAAGGTATTTGCACCAGAGTCCCTCTCATTATGCGCCTTCAGAACCATCACAACCCCCTGCCGGACCTTTCCTTGGAGTACAATGGCAAAGTTGTGCCCACTGATGAACAATCCATAGCCGACGCTATTTCCTTGGCTACCGAAGAAGTTGCTGGCAAAGGTAAGGGAATCTCGAATGCTCCCTTAACTCTTATTGTTAAAAAGAGGGGTGTCCCTGATCTTACCATGGTCGATCTGCCCGGGATCACTCGTGTCCCTGTCCACGGCCAGCCCGAGGATATATACGAACAGATTTCCAAGATTATCATGGAGTTTATTACCCCAGAAGAGAGTATAATCTTGAATGTCTTGTCCGCTAGTGTGGATTTCTCTACTTGTGAGTCCATTAGAATGTCGCAGCGTGTCGACAAGACTGGAGAGAGGACCCTCGCTGTTGTCACCAAAGCTGATAAAACTCCCGAGGGTTTACTTGAGAAGGTTACCGCCGATGATGTCAACATTGGCCTCGGTTATGTCTGCGTTAGGAACCGTATTGGGGACGAGTCCTACGAAGAAGCCAGGGACGAAGAAGCCAAGTTGTTCCAAACAAATGGCCTACTTTCCAAGATAAACAAATCCATGGTGGGGATTCCTGTTTTGGCTGAGAGGTTAGTCAAGATTCAGGCTACCATTATTGTCAAATGTTTGCCTGATATCGTCAGAAAAATCAACGAGAAACTTTCTGCCAATTTGGAGGATTTGAACAAGTTGCCCAAACACCTGACATCGATTGCGGAAGCTATGACGGCTTTCATGCATATTCTTGGTTCTTGCAAAGAAACTTTGAGGAAGATCATGTTGCAAGGAGAGTTTGACGAGTATCCTGATGTAAAAGAGATGCATTGCACCGCAAGGTTGGCGGAAATGCTTAACAAATTCTCTGAAGAATTGCAATCTATGGGATGCTGCCTTACCACCGATGCTTCTCCTTTCTTGGTGGATGAGATAAATGTCTTGGAGGAAGCCAAAGCAATCGGGCTTCCAAATTTTCTCCCCAGAGCCGCGTTCCTCACTCTGCTGCAGAGGAAAGTGAATGGGATATCTATGATTCCATCCGATTTTGTCGAAAAAATATGGAATTACATAGAGAAAATACTGATTTCTGTTTTGATGAAACATTCTGATAACTACCCGCAACTCCTTTCCTCCACTAGAAGGGCAGCACAAAATCTAGTCTCCAAAATGAAACAACAATCACTCGGTTGGGTACACGACATTGTCGAAATGGAGAAGCTATCCGATTACACTTGTAACCCCGACTACATGGCTTCATGGAATAAGCTCATGGCTCATCAGGGGGAATTCATTAAGATAATAAACGACAACACAAGGACAGCTTGGATTGAGATTCCTGGAATCGGAGGACTCGACATTGCCCATCTTCGACAGCATAAGGGCCTTGCGCAAGATGCTTTCGATGTGAAAATGAGAATGACTGCATACTGGACAATAGTGTTGAGGAGAATGGTGGATGGAATGGCTCTGCATTTGCTATTCAGTGTTCAGAAGCTGGTGAACAAAGAAATGGAGATGGAGATTATCAACGAGCTGATGGGGCCGCAGGGGAACGGACTGGAGAGGATGTTGGACGAGTCTCCTTCTGTTGCTGAGAAAAGGAAGAGGTTGAAGAATAGTATCAAATTGCTTAAGGAGTCTAAGGATGTTGTTGCAACTATTATGGACAGAGTTGTGTCTAATTTCGATTAGTCTTGTTGACATTGTGACTGCTTTTCTCACGTTTTTAGGGGTTTTCGTTGCTTTGGTTTTTGTTGCAGTCCAACGGTATCTATCTCTAGTCTCTACATATATCTAAGGTGTATGACTAAATATTATGTGCTTCATTGCATTCACTTGCTATGTGCTTTTACTTGAAGTTATGATCATAAACCTCTCTTCTAAAGTAATATTAAGATTGCTTGCTTCATGTGTGTAGCTTTCTATAAAGCCAATTGAGATAATCAATCACTAGCTAGCTTGGTTTATAATAAGTGGACCTGTCGTGGAAAATGAACGTCGAGCGCATCTATGATATCCAGTATTGTTATGATATCCAGTATTGTTATTTTATCGGAGACACATTTCTAAGATTTTGACAAAGATAAAACACCGTTTACTATTGCTTATGTTTACATATGTTTTTTTGCTTGAAGGCCGAATTAAGCTTGCCAGAAAGAAATAATTAATGACTCTGTAGCATTAGTATTTTAATTAAAGAATATTTACATCTGCAGCCTATTCAATCAGTATGCAAAAACTTCTTCTTAAGTTTAAATAAGTGCAAATATATGTTTTTTTAACATTAAGAAAAATAATGGGGATTACAGTACTGTATGTTAAGAAAAAAATATAACTTGACCCTAACTTTCTGAGCATAAAACGTAATATTCCTGATTCCCCTCTTTTAAGTTTTAAATTTACCACAACATTGTAAAATGATTGGCCGAACAGAAGTGTCTTGGGAATTTCCAGTCAGCTGCATTTTGCTTGGTCTTTCATTTACTTTTTCCAACGCATCGCATTCACAACAAAAGCCCTTTTTGTTTTTTTTTTTATTAAAGGTGATTAAGTGTTTACATTAACGACATAAAGCTTGCACAAATTACGGAAGTTATTTTTTTTCTTTTGAAGATCAGCAAATTCCATAAAAATCGGCCAAAAACCAAATTTTAAAAACTTTATGCAGAAACCAAAAACAGAGCAAATCAACAAGAAACTAAACAGCACTGCCCAATCTACAAAAATTAATCAGGCTCATTCTCCACAGGTGCCACCCATGTAACACTCGACAACGTCGACCGAGCAAGATCATGTGCCTCATTATTACCCTCTCTAAGAACCCATCGAAAGAAAAAGCGGAATACGATGAGCATGCATCACGAATGTTATTTATTAAGTTTTCACCTTTAGCTCCCAAGTCCCAACTCAACCTTGTGAGAAATAGCGTTAATGACTTCAAGATTGTTGTAAAAGTAAGAACTGTTGCGCAGTAATACGATAAACAGAAAATCATACACAAACGAAAAGCAAGAAAAGACACGTTATTTGTTTACCCAGTTCGTTGCCTACATATGGGGGCGATACCAAGCCATGATTTTCACTATGTGTTATGTTGTAGGGTTACAATTACAAGAGATGCTATTTATAATAAGGACACACTCCTAATATTAGGCAACTCCTAATTATAGAATTACTCAAACTCTGCAATTGCCAGGAAACTAGGTCTATACAACTCTTAGTTAAACTAGGAAACTTTGGTAATTCAGGCTCCACAAAACCTAACAATCTCCCACTTGGAGACTAATGTCATCGTAACCACATCTTCACTCTTCCACATAACAATCCTCTAACAATGGTACCGCCATCTTTGGACTCTTCAAGCTCCAAGTCCAATTGAAGCCATGCAAAGATTCAACTTCTCTAAGGTCACAACCTTAGTCAACATATCAGCAGGGTTCTCACTTCCCGGAATCTTCACAAGTTGCAAAGTCTTCTTTTCCAAGAGATACCGTATGTAATGATACTTCAACTCAATGTGCTTCGTCCTCGAATGAAACGCCGAATTTTTGGCCAAGAAAATAGCACTCTGACTGTCACTGTATAGAATACTATTTGTTTGCCATTTTCCCAATTCACCCAAGAAATTCTGCAACCATACCATCTCTTTACTAGCTTCCGTCACCGCTACATATTCAGCTTCCGTACTAGACAAAGCCACAATCTTCTGCAACTTAGATCCCCATGAAATAGCCGTACCACCCAATGTGAAAACATAACCAGTTGTACCATTTCTTCCATCAAGATCACCCGCCAAATCAGCATCTACATAACCTTTCAAGTCCGTGTGTTTCCCCTCAAAACACAATGATCTATCACAAGTACCACGCAAGTACCTAAAGATCCACTTCACTGCTTCCCAGTGTTGCTTTCCCGGACTAGTCATATATTTACTCACAACTCCCACTGCATGCGCAATATCCGGTCTTGTACACACCATAGCATACATAAGACTCCCAACTGCTGAAGCATATGGAGTTTTCTTCATCTGTGCATGCTCCAAATCACTAGTAGGTGACTCCATTTTTCATAATCTAAACTAACTACCTAAAGGAGTGCTTACTGGCTTTGTATCTTGCATACTGAATCTCCCCAACACTTTATCAATGTAATCAGACTGCTTTGTTTTGCCTTGCCAAGATCCTTCATGGCAAAACGTTTAGATAGTTGCTTCTTCAACTTGTTCACTTCTTGAACACATGAACCTGCTATCAGCATGTCATCAACATATAACAGCAAAATAATGAAGCTACTATCAAACCTCATAAAGTAACAACAATGATCAACATTGCATATACCAAAGCAAATCTCATGCATGAAGCCATCAAATTTCATGTACCACTGTCTAGGAGCTTGTTTCAGACCATACAAGCTCTTTTCCAATTTGCAAACTAGCTCAACGTTACCCTCAAGCACATACCCCTCTGGTTGCTGCATGTAAATGTCTTCTTCAAGATCACCGTGAAGAAAAGCTGTCTTCACATCCATCTGTTCTAATAATAAATTATCCGCTACAACTATGCTCAAGACCATCCTAATAGTCGTCAACTTCACCACGAGAGAAAATATGTCAGTGTAATCAACCCCTTCTTTCTGTTGAAAACCCTTCACAACCAGCCTAGCTTTGTAACGTTTGCTACCATCTGCTTCCTCTTTGATTCTGTAAACCTACTTGTTATGCAACGCCTTTTTCCCTTTTGGAAGCTCAACGATATCCCACGTGTTGTTCGACTTCAAGGAATCCATCTCATCATCCATTGCAAGCTCCCACTTGCTCGAATCAACACTTTTCACTGCCTCTGCATAACACTCTGGCTCACCATTATCAGTTAATAACAAATAATGTAAGGCAGGGGAATACCTCTCAGGAGCACGATGTTCCCTACTTGATCTCCTCAAAGTAGGCTCTGGAGTACGTGGTTCTCCCTCATTAGTCACCTCGTTTTCCAGAATCTTGTCTTCACCAGAATTGGAGACATCCAATTCCACAATCTTTGGGTCTTTAACCCGAGTATCAACACCCACAGTGTTTGATGCACCCAATCTGTCTTTGTACAAAACCTGTTCATTAAACACACCATCTCTACTACGAATAACCTTACTGTTTTGGTCATCCCAAAATCGATACCCATAATCATCGCCGCCATATCCAATGAATGTAACTTCACAGATTTCGCATCTAACTTGCTCCTAGCAGTAGCATCAATATGAACGTAAGAAACACAGCTAAATACTTTAAGGTAAGATAGGTTTACCTCCTTTCCTCTCCAAGCTTCCTCTGGAATGCCGTTTTCCAGTGGAATGGATGGTCCTCGGTTGATCAAGAAAGCCGCAGTGTTAACTGCTTCTGCCCAAAACATCTTAAGCAACCCACACTTCAACCTCATGCATCTAGCCCTCTCATTCAAAGTTCTGTTCATACGATCTGCAACCCCATTCTGCTGCGGTGTTCCTCTAACTGTCTTCTCCATGCGAATGCCATTATCTGCACAATACTTCTTAAACTCTGCAAGTTCATACTCTCCACCATTGTCAGATCTCAAACACTTCACACGCAAACCGGTTTCAGTTTCAACACGTGCTCTCCACTTCTTGAAAACTTCAAACACTTCAGATTTCTGTTTCAAGAAGTATACCCATAACTTTTTTGTTGCATCATCAATGAAAGTCATGTAATACGAAGCTCCACCGAGAGACGTGACAGGGTCTGGTCCCCACAAATCACTGTGCACCAGCTCTAACTTATGTTCCTTTAAAGTTCTGCCACCTTTTGCAAAACTAACCCGTTTCTGTTT
Source organism: Linaria vulgaris (assembly GCA_948329865.1). Taxonomy (NCBI): domain Eukaryota; kingdom Viridiplantae; phylum Streptophyta; class Magnoliopsida; order Lamiales; family Plantaginaceae; genus Linaria; species Linaria vulgaris. Next base: position 50,267,060 of record OX415249.1, on the reverse strand, counting down.
CCCAAACACACAGTCCTCACAAAGACCCGCATCAACTGTTTTCAGACCCGGCAGTTTACCCTTCAAACACAAATGCTTCATTCCTTTTTCACTCACGTGGCCTCGTCGACAATGCCATAAATTAGCGTCACTATGTGCTGCAGCAACTCCAATGCTATCATGTTTGATGTCGGTCATATACAGAGTGCCCTTTTTCAAACCCTGAGCTACCACCATAGCTCCTTTGACTATTTTCCAAGCACCTCCACCGAATTTAACATCATAACCGTCATCATCCAACTGCCCTACAACGACCAAATTTCTCTTAAGACCAGGGATGTGCCTCACATTACGCATCGTCCAAACGGATCCATTGGGATATTTAACACGAATATCTCCCTTCCCCACAACATCATAAGGAAAATTGTCGCCCAGATAGACTCTCCCGCAATACCCATTAACATAATTCATCATCAAACTTTTGTCAGGACAAGCATGAAACGATGCTCCAGAATCCAGAACCCAAGTCTCTATTGGACTGCATGCGGTCAAAATTAGTGCTTCACCATCATCTTCGGTGGTTACGTTTGCCAAGCTGTCATCTTTCTTTGGTGCTTGACACTTGTTCTGGTAATGACCATTTTTCCCGCAGTTCCAACATTCAATGGAACTCTTGTCCTTCGTCGACTTTTTGTTCCTCGACTTCGATCTACCCCGATACGAATTTGACTTTTTCTTATCTGATCTGCCTGTGATTTCTGTACTCAAAATTAAGCCTGCAGAATTTCCCGACGAGTTACCTGACGCTCTCCTGTGAATTTCTTCACTAACTATCAGATCTATAACCTCGTCAAACTGCAGCTTTACCCTTCCCGCAGAGGCACTAACAACCGTTACTGTCCCACTCTAGCTCTCCGGTAAAGAAGACAACAAAATTAGGGCTTTAATTTCGTCATCAAACTCGATATTCACAGAACTCACTTGTTGTGTAATTAAACTGAATTCGTTCAGATGATCAGACGCTGCAGTTGTCTCTGTCATCTGAAGATGAAATAGACGACGCATCAGATTTACTTTGTTGGCTGCTGATGGCTTCTCGAACATATCTGCCAGAACCTTCAACACACCCTTCGTAGTCGCTTCTTTTGCAGTGTGAAACACCACATTTTGCGACAACGATAACCTCACCGCGCTCATCGCCTTCCTGTCCAGAACCTTCCAGACGTCATCTTTCATGTCTGCCGGTTTATCATTCAGAGGTTTCCAGAGATCCTTGCTGTACAAGTAATCCTCAATCTGCATCCTCCAAAACCCGTAATCAAACCCATCAAACTTCTCGATTGATTTCCCTGCTTCCATCATAACTGCTCCCACTGAACCTGATGCTCTTGATACCACTTGTTGCGCAGCAATACGATAAACAGAAAATCATACACAAACGAAAAGCAAGAAAAAACACGTTATTTGTTTACCCAGTTCGTTGCCTACATCAGGGGGCGATACCAAGCCAGGATTTTCACTATGTGTTATGTTGTAGGGTTACAATTACAAGAGAGGCTATTTATAATAAGGACACACTCCTAATATTAGGCAACTTCTTATATTAGGCAACTCCTAATTATAGAATTACTCAAACTCTGCAATTGCCAGGAAACTAGGTCTCTACAACTCTCAGTTAAACTAGGAAACTTTGGTAATTCAGGCTCCACAAAACCTAACAAGAACAACTGGTTTAATCATTCAAATTGTGTTGTTTATTCACACCAAAAGAACTACATATTTTTTTTCGCAGCAAGTTAAATGACATAGAAACCCAAATAAAGGGAGAGTTTACAAGATAAGGGCAAGCCCCCATTTGAAGCTAAAACTCTATTACAATTGATTGAACCATCAGATTAAAGAATATTCTAGCTCTAGACTAGGTCTATGACTAGAATAAAACCCACAAAACTACAACACTCAATCCAAAACATGAGTGTCTTACACCCTTCCTAGCTATAATAGCTCTCTCCACTTGACTTCAGTCCAGGACTGTAATCAATTCCCTGGCTACCATAGTGTAGTTCTGTCCAGTCTCTAGTGATGGTTTGCTTCATCAATCAATTCTCTCCACTTGGGGGGGGGGGGGGGGGGGGGGGAAGAAGAGGGTGAGGATGAAGAGAGTACCATGGCTCCTTCGATTCCTAAGCTCTCCAAACCTGCTAAGATCAACAAACAGCATATACTACTACTACTATATGCAGGGGTTAGCAAACTATACACTTTGTCATTTTTCACAAATATGTCTAACTATTCTATTAGCTTTTTTTCCTCCCCTACCTTGCAACCTATTAGTAAGGGTTAAAGCTACCAAAAAGCTACATATTTATACAACAAAATTAACCTAAACTTGAGCCTCCATCTTCTCCTACATACAAGGTAATGATATCTTTCCATATCAAGCTCAAACTAATCTAGGAGAATATAATATACAAATATATACGCTAATACCCCCTCAAGTTGGAGCATGGAGATTCGAAATGCCCAACTTGACTAGCAATGTCTCAACTTGATGTTGGTCGAGAGCCTTCGTAAGAATATCGACAAGTTGACTCGTCGTGGAAAGATATGAAGGAATAATGAAACCACGCCGAACCTCGTCACGAACCAAATGACAATCTAACTCGATATGTTTGGTGCATTCATGAAGCACTGAATTTCGAGCAATGTGCAAAGACGATTGACTATCACTATAAACAGGGATAAGAGTCGAACAAGCCCAAAGTAAGCAGCAGCCCTTGCCACCACTTCAACTCGCATGTGGTTGCGGCAATGAATCCATACTCCGCCTCGGTAGATGATCGCGAGACAGTCGGTTGCTTCTTTGTTTTCCACGAGATAGGAGACTCGCCTAGAAAATAAAATAAGACGTCAACTATCGATGAGTCAAGGGATAACTCGCCCAGTCTGCGTCACAAAATGCCTTGAGAGATAAAGCAAAAGAAGACTTGAGAAGAAGTCCTTGGCCATGATTAAGTTTCAAATAACGGACAAATCGCAAAACGGCGTCCCAATGCACCTTCTTCGGTTGTCGCATGAACTTGGACAGGATATGAACACAATATGTCAACTTTGGTCTAGTAATGGTTAAATAAATAAGGCAACCAACGAAACGATGATATCGCTCATGGGAGAGAAAATACGATTATGGTTTTGTTCAATTGGAGTGCCAATTGGTTTAGAGACCAATAGTCCCATCTTCGAAATAATATCGAGGGCATATTTGCACTGACTAAGAAAAATCCCTGTAGCAGCACGACCAACTTCAAGCCCCAAGAAATACTTGAGCTTCCCTAAATCCTTCATATGAAAACAAGAACACAAATACGTTTTGAAACGCTGAATAGCGTCGCCATTGTCACCACGAATAACCAAATCATCAACATAAACGAGGACTGTGAGATGCACCCCCGACGTGAAATATGTAAATAAAGAATAATCAGAGGTAGACTGAATAAAGCCATACCGATCGAGCGCCTGTCCAAGTTTAGCAAACCAGAATTGAGACACTTGACGAAGACCATACAAAGACTTTCTCAAGTGCCAAACTTGACCCATGCATGGCGACGCGAGACCCGGAGGGAACTGCATATATACCTCCTCATTGAGGTCCCCGTGTAGGAAAGCATTGTGAACATCAATTTGATGCAACTACCACTGCTTGACCGCCGCTACAACCAAAGAAGTACGTACAATGACCATTTTGGTGGTAGGAGCAAAAGTCTCCATGCAATCAATCCTTTCCCCTTGATGATTATCGAAAACCACCAAACGAACCTTATGTCGCTCAAGAGAACCATCGGCGTGTTACTTAATTTTGTACACCCCATTTACTCCCGTGAGCTTTCTTCCCATGCGGCAAAGTTGTCACTTCCCACGTGCCATTATCTTCTAAGACATGAATCTCTTGATTCATGGTTGTGCGCCAACGCTCATGGCTCATAGCTTCTTTAAAGTTAGAGGGCTCAAAACCTGTAGAGATAGCAACCAAGAAACGAAGATGCGAGGTAGAGAATTTATCACAAGTGGCAAAATTAGATATCGGATAACGAGTATATGAGGATGCTTTAGGGGCGCGATGAGTGGATGAAGCATCGAGATGAGCTGTATATGTGATTCAATCTTAAAGGCGAAGTGAAGGAATTTTTTGCATGTGTCCTCTTCTCAGTGCATTACTCTCAACCGAAATCGGTGATGCAACCGCAACAGGGGCCGAAGTCTCTGGTTCCAATATTACCCCAACATCGAAAGCAGAATGTTTAGAAGAGACAGAGCCAACGTCTCTAATTCCAATGTTACCGCAACATTGGAAACATAATCTATACCAACTAAGTCAGCCTCATCAGCATTCAAAGGCAAAAAAAGAGGGGCCGCCTCTTGCACGTCAAAATCTCGGCTAAAAGGAAATTGTGTTTCGAGAAAAACCACATCTTGAGACTCAAAAATGGAGTTAGATTCCAAATCATACAAACAACAATCCTTCTTCCCGTAGGGATACCCAAAAAAAAAAATACATTTGTGACTTCTACTCGTAAATTTATCCTTGTCCCCATTCAAGCTCTTAGCATAACATAAACAACCGAACACACGAATATGATCAAGCGAGGGAAGACAACCAAACAAAACTTCATATGGCGTTTTACCATGGAGAACATATATTGCATTTTACCGTGGAGAATGGAAGAGGGCATGCGATTTATTAAATAACCCGCAGTTAAAATGCGCTCCCCCCAAAATTCAATAGGTAGATGAGCTTGAGATCTTATAGCCCTTCCCACGTTCAAAATATGTTTATGTTTACGCTCCACTCTCTCATTTTGTTGAGGAGTACCAACCATCGACATTTGCTGCAAAATTCCATTTTCAAGAAAAAAAAACTAATGAGACATGTAAATTCTTTGCCGTTATCGCTACGCACAATTTTTCACTTGCTTATTAAACTATCGTCCAGTCATGGCCAAGAAATTCTTTAGAATTCGAGGAACCTCGTGTTTTTCTTTCAACAAGTACACCTAAACGACACGAAAAAAATCATCCACGATAGTGAGAAAATATTTTCAACACAAAGTGAAGCTTCACGATATGCACCCCACAAATCACAATGAATTAAATCAAAAATTGCCGAAACTTTATTCTCACTAGAAACGAAAGGAACACAAGTTTGTTTGGCTCAAAAACATACATCGCAATGTTGTTCTTTATTTGACTAACATTAATACTCTTATTCGTATGGAAAATTAATTCTACCACTCGCGAAGACGGATGTCCTATTCTCCTATGCCATAAATCCGAATCATGCACGCCACTGACCAAACTGTGCATAGAGGCCATTAATGTCCCCCTTCACAACATACAACCCTCCGCGCTCTTCTCCTGCTCCAATCTATAGCCTCGTAGTGCGGTCCTGTACAACACACAGTCGATCAGTAAACGACAAAATATAAGATCTATCACGAGTCAATTGCGACATAGAAATAATATTGCAATTTAAATCGCAACATAAAGGGCATCCTTCAAATACAATCTCCCCAATTTCACTGTTCCTTTCTTGGTTGCCATTATTTTCCCACCATTTGGCATCCAAACAGGACTAGGAACAATATCCTGAGAACCACTAAAAGTTTCCATAGTGTCCGTCATATGATGTGAGGCTCCTGTATCTATAATCTAGAAAAGTTGTTCATTATCAGAAAGTCGAGGATTCGAGTCCGACTTGTGATTCTTCAAGAGATTCTTCAGCAAATCCCAATCTTCGAGTCTCAAGTTCTCTAGTCCAACTTTATCTGTATCATCAGTACCTCTGCTCGCAGTCGAAGAATCTGCTTCTAGTCCCGCGTTTACTTTTGTGAGTGTCACCATGAACCTGCTGCCACGTCCGCCACCTCTGTCGCGACCACGACCTCCATGTACTCTCCATCCCTCGGGAAACCCATGAAGTCGGTAGCACATTCTATCGTATGTTGCTAGTGTTTGCAGTGATCGCACGGCAGTTTGTCCTCACTCCCCCTGTTCTGTACTCCAGAATTGGACACCTTCATTGCAAAACTCATGGGATCCAAGCGCTCACTTCCCTTGTTCGTCATATTGTGCACCTACCCTCGCTCCGAAACACGAGAGTATATGACGTTCATTGAGGGCAGCGGGTCGGTGGAAATATTGCTAGCACGATTGTCCCTTGACGTGAGAGCATATGGCGAGGGCGGCATAGCCTTGGTCTTTGTAATATCTTCACCGCTTGCTTTTAGCTTTGAGGATCGTCTCCCGACATATTAAGGAAGATGAGAGGATCACGTTCTCAACTTGCTCTTATTACCATGTAAAAGTAAGCTAATCTTGGAAAATATAATATACAAATATATACGCTAATAATTGTCGTCTTTGAAAACCACTTGACTCCACCCCTTCTTAATAGCAAATTTAACTGAAACATAGACAACCATAATTTCTGAATTTAGAGGTTCTAAATTGCGCCCAAAGCGTCTTTGAATGATAGAATGTCATTTCACCCTACTAATGTTGGAGAAATTTCTAATTTAAGTATTTAGACAAAATGAAATTAAAATTTAGAATTGAGTCCAAATAATCTAAAAGTATGCTACATCTTTACATGTATATCTTATGGCATGTTGTTTGAAAATGTAATGAACTTATTTATTTAGCAAATAAATTCAAGATAAATATTTAATGTGTTATTTAAATATTTAAAATTTAAAATCACACTCATTGGCCTATTAATTCATTAAATTGAATTAATTCCTCCCCTTAATAGTGCAGTGGTTGTTACATGTTTTTTCTCCAATAAAAGATGGCCTTTTGCAAAAGGGAAAATAACCATCTTAAAAACAAAATGTTTCTTGCATACATAGCATACACATCTTTCTTAGAGTTCTGCAAATACTGTTCGTGTTCGACTAAGGAAAGTATTGCGCTTCACGTTCTGCTTCACGTGACGGACGTTGTAACTTGTGAGATCGTTGCCATCTGAGTACTTAAAGGAGATATTTTCTTTGTTGTATTTTTATTATATAGCAATACATGTTACACGGAAAATGTTTGTTTGGTTTCTCTACATATTATAGGAATATAATTGTTGCTCATCATATGTTTGTACACACGCAGTACCAACAATCTTAAGATCAATTTCCATATTTACGTATTACGTGTATTGCACACTCAAGGTGGTTAATTTTTTCCAAAATTTGTTCAAAGTTTGAGATGCAGATTTTGTTCTTAAACTGCTAATATTTTTGTTGTGTTTTCAGAAAATAATCTGTCCAGAAGCTCTTTGTTGTTGTTAATCCTTCCAGTAACGTTTCAAAAACTGTAGAAGTAATTCGCTAAATTGGTTGTTGCTATTTTTTTTTTCTTTTCAAAAACTTTAATTGTGCAGCTGGTTATTGTTTTGGTCTTAAAATATTTTCCAAAAGTGTTGGTTTAATTTTAATTCGCTGTGTTGTCTATTTTCAAAGTTTTGTTATGTCTGCAAATCGATTTTTCCAAAAGTAAGAGCAATTTTTTTTTCAAAAATAGTTTTCCAATAGTTATCTCCAGGTTTTGTATTTGTTACAAAAATTTAAGAGCATATTTTATTATCCGTTTTAAAAAATTTAACTAGGAGGTTCTTAAAAAAAGAGAGTCTAAAACTGTTGTTGAAAGCCGGGTTCGATCCCCTGTGTCCCATGAACTGATTGTTGCCTTTACCATTCGACTTTTAGAATTCGACCGCCTATGTTTATTTGATTATCTTGTGCTCAATGCTTTGTCATGCTTGATCAACATGATATTGATTTGAAGTTATGGTTGGTCACCAGTGTCGCCACATAATACGTTATGCGGGATAGTTGAACCTCAGAATGTGTGGAAAAGACAAGTCAAATCATGTCCTCTTGTGCACTCGAAAGAAATCATAAACATATGCATCATTAAAAGAAATCGAAACATTAGTACGAATATAGGGGATGTCCAATGAACCCAAACCTCTAAGCTATTTCATTATTATTGTTCACAACCAAATCCAAATAACTCAAATTATGTTTTGTAGTTTAATTTAGTTAGTTCAGAACTTCATCTATTCCATTAATCTTTTGTTTTTACTGTGACAATCATTCAAGAGAACAGTAAAGTGAGAGAATACAAGGATTAATCATAGTCCTCGAGGGATTGGATACTTGGGACGTTATTTACTTTTCATTTTCTATTACTTGACTTGTATACTTGTGAATGTGTGTATTATCCCAACATTGCATAATAATAATAACACGCAAAAATACGCATTAGTGAGCATAAAATAACCTTTAGCAAAACTATAAATTTGGCGGTGCTACTCAAAAGTTATGAAGTATAGAGAGAAATTGATTTTGTGAAATGAAAATACAAGAATAAAAGAGAAAAGAGCCTACAAAAGAAAGAAATATGTAAAGGCCAAAAGAAAAGAAAAGTATAACCAGGGAGAAAAAGAAAGAGAGAGAGCTGGATTTATGACGTACATCTTTAGAACTCAAGAATCTACCTTTTTCCACTATTAGCCCCGTAGCCTAACATCACAAGCTAATAAAGTCCTAAAAGATCCTCAACATAGAAAGTTTGCAAGAATTGAAGATAGCAAGAAGAGAAGAGAATAAAGGTAAAGTGGTTAATTGTGAAATTTTACGATCCTATGATCTCTCAACAAGAATCATGCTCCTATATTCATGAGAAACAACCACACACACATGAGCACATGAGATAATGACTTAATTAATCTATGTGCACATATCTAGATCTGTATTTTGCAGTCATCTCTTGTTCCGATCATAGTTTTCATTCTGAGACTATATCCCTATGCATAAGTGTTAATATGATTAGAACTTGATTTCTAATTGTTTAGTCTAGTCCAGAGTCTTGGTTTGCATGGTGGCAAGAAAATCTTTAAGTTTGGGGGTTTTTATGAGTGTCAAAATGATGTGATTTTATAATCTTTTTACTTGATTTTTTGCTCAAATTTGTAGCATTTATAATATCATATGCTATATTTTTTTGATTTGTAGTTTTGAGTCGAGTCAAGACAAAACTATCGTTTCGAAGACACAAGTTCAAGGACCAAAAAAGAGCTAAAAGAAGAACTATAGCATAGGCACCACAACACCACGGTGCCCCAGGTAATCCTAATCACTTAGACGAGTTTCCAAATGAGCGCAACGTAGTGCCTGGTTAAGGGGCTCGTTTTGCGCTTGTGAAACAAAGAGTAGCACGCCCATCGCTCAAAAAGCAACGCGAAAAAAAGCAGCGCGATGCGTGAGAGGGCCAGGGAGTAGCGTCACATAACACTGCGATGTAGCGCTTGAGTAGGACACAACACGACGTAGTGATTCGCAAAGCGTGACTTGAGCAAAACGTAAATAATCACAGAAATAAAGTGATGGTTGCTGATAAACCCTAGGCAAGCACACACTATCTATAAAAAGAGGAGTTGATCTAGGTCAAGACCACCACCAATAATCATACTAGAGTGAAGCAACGCGAAGAGATATCATGGTGAGAGAGTCCGAGCGAAACACCAAATTTTTGTAGTTTTAGTCTATGAGTTAAAAAATTAAGAGTTGTGAAGTATGAGGCAAAGCAAATGAGATTTGAAGATTAAAAGCATCGACGTTCCGCCCGATCCAAGGGGTTTTCTAATCTTTTATCATTTACTATGTTGTTTTGTTCTTTAGTTGCTGTTGAACTTGAGATTATGAGTAGCTAACCTACTCCGTGTTTGGAGTACGGAGCACCTCAGATTTATGAATATGTCTATTTGATTTTATTAAATATTGTTTGAGTAATGATGTGTTTGATTTGTTTTCTATGTTGCATGCTAGGACTAACTAATGCGGATTTCTAAGAAGCCAAAGTACTGGTGTTAGACAATGCATGTTAGAACTAATTTTGTGACCGTGGCTAGCTATCGTGAATTCATGTACAATACTTAGATCACACAAATACACATTTTTATAAGTACGCTAGTTAACACCATCAGATGGTAAAAAGGATTGCAGACTTAATCTCTCTTCTAAAGAAATTGAGAACTAGGTTGTCCAGGCTTACACTTTAGGCAATCAAAGACTTCATGATTTATACGTGCAGATAACTCCGACTATAGATCATTGATCCATTGAAAACATACGACCTCAGCAAGACTCAACAGATTAAAGAGCATATGTGGCTTGTCACGTCACATATTAAGTGATTCCATAGTGAAACCGATCTCTGAACACATTTTTTATTCATTTGTGGTGTGATATAACATGGTATCATTACGTGTCATGTCACGAAGAAGCCACAATGGTGTGGAATTAACCGATAAGTGTTAAGAAGGCTGAAAGGTAGAACTAGTTGAGCCGTATTTGGTTCACCATTAATTATATGTATGGAATTAGACATTGATTGATATGTCATTGGAAATCAACATGTGTCCACATTAGAATGCAATAAGAGGAATACAGTTTGGAGGTTCGTAGAGAAGGATATGCTTAAAATAGTAGGGTTGCGCAGATCTAGCACAATTGTAGGACTATCGAATATTTGGTGACTATCAAATTGAAAATTCGATACTAAGTCCAAACATTACACTTAAGCCCCTCTACTGATGCCTATATATACCCCCTCAATCCTCACAATCAAGGGGGATGAACAGAGAGCTCTTGAGACCGAATCCAAGTAAGCCTCGAATTCCTAGATTCGATAGTAAGGCTCAAATTCTCAATTTGGGGGGTAAGGAAACTCGATAGAAGCCACATATTCCTAAAATATACATGAGTCAGGGTTCATATCAAGAAGTGGATTGAGGTTCTGACCAACCAATAAGGAGATATGATCAAAACTGAAAGTCGCGCAAGGTAGAACCAAGTGAACCAAACAATTTGACCGGGGCTCGACCTTTTAAAGGCTATTTAAAAGAGATAAATAAACTAGATCGGGCTAGATTCCCTCAATGGGAGGTGTAGGCATCTTGGAATGGTCCCAAGTTCAATCCAAAATCATTAAGTATCCAACCCTCTTGTCGTGATTCTTGGAGTGCAACTGTGCAAAGGACGAAGCTAATTCTAATACAACTATGAATCAGTCTGATTTGGAGTGTCTTATCAGCTTGCCAAGTCAGCAGACGAGAATACACCAAATCAGTGGTGCCCTATGTGGAAACACACTGAATGTACTCGAAAAGAAGCACACAATCTTAAAGTCAATCCTAGCTATATCGAGCTTCGGTGGAACAACTATATAGTTGACAACATGGAACCCGGTGCCAAGCAAACAAAAAGTGGCACTAATAACAATAATCTAATCAATGCTACGACCAAGGAAAAATACATCATTAGAAATGAATTTCATCCATAAAGAAAAGAAAAGAAGAGAGCATGAACTGAGTTCATCGAGAATAGTGGCACTAATAATTGGAACATCTCGAGACATAGACTTTGCGTGAAGCTCATACCATAAATATCACTCATCAGAAGAAAGATTAGGGAGTCTCCAATCCCAATCCTATACATTAATCATTTATATTCTTTTTTAATGGCAATAGATTTTCTAAACAAGCGTATGCCTTGTCTTTTTACAGGCAATAGCTAAGAGGAACTTCTCCTACGGAGACAAAAAACTACACTCCAAATAGTGTCATAAATTTTCTCACCCTTAAGTGGTATCCAAGAATCTTACCCTTAAGTGGTATCTAAGAATCTTACACTCAAGTTTTATCAAAGAATCTTACCCTTAAGCGGTATCGAAAAATCTTAACCTTAAGCGATATCAAAGAATCATACAATCAAGTGTTATCAACGAATCTTACCCTTAAGTGGTATCAAAGAATCTTACCCTTAAGTGGTATTGACGGGGGAAAACTAGGCTAGCCCAACGTAAGGGATTGGGCTAGCCCACTCGGACAAGGCCCAAAATAAAGTGTATCGAAATGGCAATTCGATACATACCTATGCCATTATCGAATTAGGAATTCGATACTTTGTGCAATTCAAGAGACTTGCACCTTCACTACTCAGCATCGAAGTTGGATATTTTGAGAGTTAAACGTGCCGATACTTTAAAGATTTAAGACTTTAGCATTCAAGCAGACAGATATTTCGAGAGAAGATCATTAATTACTATTCCACCTACCTGCATAAGAATCGAACTTGAATTCGATACTTAACTCAGCATTTGAAAGTCTGCGTTCGACAGTTAGTACTTTGGTCTCGAATCAAGGATTATTCGAGAGTCAGAGACTCGAAAATCTTACATTTTGACAATTCTTCACTACTGACAGTCAAGTGCTTATAGCGTAATCCAGTTTGATATTTTCCCAATTTGAGATATACAGATTCTAGGCTTTTTGTTATTCTATTCCTTTTTTTTGGCTATTCTCCCGTGTATTCGAGGTGTTCTGGACGAAGCTAGTCAATTCTTATAATGGATTAGCTTAGCTTGGTGTAATTCATGCCTGATCATATTTTTGTGGTATGATGAAAGTAGTGCCCAAAGAGACATAATAGACATCTACCGGTCATGGCACGATGCAAACTTGAAGTCTCAAGAGATGGACATCGACCTGACGGGGTTAGATGCAATCTCAAAAGATAGATATCGTCCGAATGAGGTCAGATGCAAACCTAAAATATCAGGAGATGGACATCGACCTGACGGGGTTGGATGCAAACCTGAAATCTCAAAAGAAGAACATTGACTTGACGAGTTCAGATGCAAACCTGAAATCTCAAAAGAAGGACATCGGCCCGTTGTGGTCAGATGCAAACTTGACATCTCAAGAGATGGACATCGACCTAATGTGGTCAGATGCAAACCTTAAAAAGATGGACATCAAGGCGATGTGGTCAGATGCAAGCCTAAAATCTCATAGATAAATATTGGCACAACACACTCAGATGCAAACTGATGAGCGATAAATTATAGCGATTTTGGTACCAAATTTCTTATACTTTTGCATAAAGCTTGTGGCAATTTTACTTGTTTTAGTATTGTGTTGTCGTTTTTGTAGTTTAAATCGAGTTGGAGCGAAAAAAGGCTTATTAAATGGACTTTAGCTGAAGAATAATGACATGAAAAAGAAGCGCTAGACACAACTAGTCGCGCTACAGCACATGAGGAACAGAAGGTCGCACCACCAACACAACATTATAGAATGTCGTGGAGGAGAGACAGAGAGTGGCACAACAACTAGAAAAAGTAGCGCGAGCCGCTCAACTAGCAGCGCGACAGAGTAGTGCAACACGTTAGGTCGCACGACTCTAGGGCAAAATTGACTCATCCTGCAGTTTAAGATGTGGCTGTTCTTGAAACTAGGGTAACGGGACATTATTATAAATAGAAGGGGACGACCAAGACCTAGAAAGACGCACAAGAGACACATAGCCACATGTACTCATAAGCACAAAGGCACATAAACACATTCATAGGTAAACTCCATTGTTCGAAGTATTGCAATCAGTGCCGAGAGGAGAAGGTGACTGAAAGAGCAAGAGGAAAGCAACAAAGAGTCAAAGGGCGAAGACACGCCAAAATCTCACCGAGATCAATAGTTTAATATTTTCTTTTCTTTACTACTCAGCTTTACTATGAATTATTTTTCTTACATTATGATCATGAGTAGCTAAACCTCTTAATGTCTAGGAGCAGATGCAATTATCTCATATGGATGCACCTTGAACTTATGTTTTGATTAATTTTATTGAAGACTTTTTTTTGTTGGATATTATATGTTGCTTATGCTACTTGGCATGATTGACACAAGTGTTTATCTAAATCGATAGAGTAATGTTGAGATGCCTGGTATTATGTTTAATTATGCATAGAAGATTGTTAACGTAGCACTAGCATAGTGGATCAAGCAAATAAATGTCTAGACCTTCGGCACTAGCGTTCATCGATGAATCTAGGTTTTAATTGTCAACTATAATTCTCTTCTAAAACTGTGTATGGATTCTAGGACACGGTGAACTCCTGGAGAGGGTAGAGTGCCCAACGGCCTGACATCAATACGAATTAGAGGGTTTTAAGTGATACAAAAGTGCGCTTAATTAATCAAGTCAACGTGAGAATAAAACAAGATTCAATAGAAAGAGGCTTACATATGGATCATTGGTATTTTGTCTATGAAATACCCCACATCCAAGATTAACGAGATCCACCTCCTAGATACATTTTCATTAATCTGTTTTACAACCAAAATCAATCAATCAATGAATTAAATTATGTGTTAGTTAAATTAGTTAGTAGAGTAGTCTTAGCTATGGTATAATTAATTTTTCTATTTACTAAAAATATTCAAAAGCATTGTTTCACTTACAAAGTTCAACAATTCGGATTGCTAACAAAAGACTCATACTCTCTTGGGATTCGATACTTGGTCAGTTATACTTACTTACCATTTTATGATTACTTCCATCGTATACGTGTTAAAAGTGTGTATTACTCTAATTAATAACATTGAGAAATACGCATCACAAACCTAAAATCTCATAATAAACTTTGGCATAACATAGTCAAATGCAAACATAATGTCGAAAGATGGAAATCTACCCAACATGTTAAGATGCAAACCCACCCAAAGTAGTACGACGAACATATATCTATCATGTTACGAAACAAACGGGTCCAAAGCGGCATCACAAACATCTACACAACACCGTATGATGAAAATTTACCCAAATGAATATAAAATAGACTACGGTGAAAGGTGCCATTACCTCAAGAGGTACGATTATCAATTATCCAAATTTACTATCAATATTGACGAGCAATACCAAAAAAAAGCACAAAATGCCATAAACTCTTGTAACGGTAGATATAGACCGACTCCCAAATGTCAAAAGATGGACATTGACCTGATACGGTCACCTGAAATCGTAAGATCTCAAAAGATGGTCTACGACTTGACATTGATAAATGCAAACCAGAAATCTCAAGAGATGATCACTACCTTAACATGGTCCGAAACACACATGAGAACTCAATAGAAGAACATTAGCCTTATGTGGCTGCTCTATACCACATAGTATTTTAACTGATGATCATTTATGCATCGTGTGTAGCTACAAGAAGCTCCAGAACCTTCTCAACAGCTCGCATCAGATCCATCCCTTATTTATCATTTTCACTGTTACTATAAAAGCCTCTTACAAGATGACCTCTCATTCAGTTGAGGTGTTTACGCGATGTCCAAGTCATGTATCTTTCAGAATAAAGTGCAACATGTCTTATGTGGTATCCAAGTTATCTACATCTTAAGGTGCAATATAACACACCCAACGTGGTAATCATGTCATACGACTTATTCAACCTATAACCCTAAACGCCTATCTTTCAAGGTACATGAAGAATCATTCTTGATATTATGCCTACCAAACCTACCTATAAAGGTACCAGAGACATACTAAGATACTACCTCAAACCAAGATCTACCTTGACTAACTTGAGAAGTACCTACAAATATTTAGATTGGGCGGGTGTCTGTTGCGCCCTCACACACTTCAACCACACTAATGCAATAGCCAAGAAAGAACAATCAAAAATATCAAAAACCATTAGGCGAGTGAGATCATAATCCTCAAAACATTCACGATAAATGATAATTATTCACAAACCACATGGCGACGTAAGGCCTACTCCTTCCTCAGATATCTGTGTCCTTCTATATCTTGACTTCTAAGGACAAATGTACCAGATCATCTTCATGAGTTAAGTTTCAAAATGAAACTCAATATCAAGGAGCTACAACACTTGGAACTTGAATTCCGTTATAGCAAACTCCTCACAAAACAATTGCGGCACAACACGCCGCACGCACATACACGAAAAGAAATTCAGCTCATAAGCAAGGGAATTAACTTATTTAAATTATCCAATTATGGTAAGCCTTGCTATCAACAATTACATCATCAAAAAGATCGTGATCAATAATGGAAACTCGGTAAAGGTCATTTCCAAAGTGCATTAGAGAAAATGGATATAAATGACACTCACTGAAAAGAGTAGTAACCTTGCTACTCGACTTTGGTGGTTCAAGAGTCACAACCATAGGTAATGTAGTTTTGCATACCTCATTCGGCACATGGCCAAGATAAGGACTCACAAGAAAGAGTACCTTGTGCCTGTCACCTTGTAGTTAACACACCATTTGCCTACTTACTTTGTAATGTGGTGCATGAATGAACTTCAAAGCACTGGTACCTACTTACCATTGAGAAATGAAATTCCCAACCAAAGAGCGGTGCGTGTGAAGTCCATGGTTACTACAAGGAAGCACATACATGCTACCTAGTCTCGTTGCAAGAATATTCAATCTGAAAGATAACATAATTCACAACCCTCACGACAAAGAGAAAATGCTAGCCGCTTCTCGGCCAAGTTACAACAATAATACCAAACATCTCCTCGAGATGAAAATCTCATCAGAATCTTCTTGGGGTTCGTGACCACTTTTCTTTTCTAGCTTATCGAGCTTGGTCTTCTTTCCTCTGCGCAGTTCTTCCCCCGTAGGGCTGTTCCCTCTATTTTCTATCTTACCTAAACAAACTCTTAAGTGTAAACAATGTGGCGTTCCCACATATGGCGCCAATATTTTGGTCTTATTTCATTAGGGTTACAATACACCGAGAGAACAACACAATTGGGCCTGACTCAACCAAAATATGCTATACAAGGATCAGACCAACTTTATTCGGAACACCTATTACACGTAAAAAAGTACAAAATGACTAAAATAGCCCTAAATGGCCGAATTGGGGAAACGGTCGAACGTGACAGGTTCGATACTGAGCTGAATCTCGAACTGGGAAATAATTGAACCAACCTCGTTTCAAAACTGATAATTGTTGAACAGGATGCATTAGATGCTTAACAATCGAACTTGTTCGTAAAGACTGCCGAATCTGAAGATTGTCAAACAGTCGAACAAGTCAATTCGATTGTTATGGGTTGGTGAACAATAATGACTGCTTGGCATGAATATCGGAGAACGTGGTATATATAGACCCTGGTTCGTGAGACCCGCTCTGTGTACGGGTAATATCAATCGAATGGGGACGTTTGATTATCCCGAAAATAGTCGAACTAGATCGATTAAACTCTCTTATTTTTGGGCCTAAAGTGGGCCACCTAAAATACCCCCACCACGTGAAAATACAATTTTCCACATAATTCTTCATATGCCAAATCTAGGATCGAGAAAAACCAAACTTTGCCAAGCACTGATAAAGAAAAGCCTAATCAAGCCTAGCATAGGCTTTTCCCATATCCAATTTGACCACAGTATTGAACTTGTCTCGGCTCTATCGCAGATTAAAAACCATTTTTTGTGCAAGTAAAATATTATCACCAATAAGGCGAACAAACCCACTTTGTGACAAAGAAATAATTTTAAGCAAAATAGAAGAAAGCCTATCATTAAGAAGCATCGAAATGGTCTTGTAACTGACATTACATAGGCTAATAGCCCGTTAATCCTTCCATTCCCTAGCATCGATATTCGCATGGAGAAGACGGTTACTGGGACCCCTCAACAAAATGGGGTTATAGAGCATATGAATAGGACACTAAATGAGATGGCTAGATGCATGAGATTGAAGAGTGGATTACGGAAAGGGTTTTTGGGCATATGTAGTTGACACTGCAGCATCCCCAATCAACCAAGGACCATATGTTCCACTGGAGTATGGTATTCCGGAGGAGGCTTGGAGTGGTAAGGAGGTAAACCTGTCATATTTGCGAGTATTTGGTTGTGTGTCATATGTTCATATTTATGCTTCTGCTAAAAGTAAGCTAAAAGTAAGTTGGATGCTAAATCTGTGAAGTGAGTGTTTATTGGATATGGTGGTGATGATTATGGTTATAGAATTTGGGATGATCAAAACTGGAAAGCAATATGTAGTCGAGATGTCATTGTACAGAGATAGATTGGGTGCACCAATTACTTGCAGTGATGACGTTTGGGATGCTAAATCGAATGTTGTGGATTTGGATGTGCCAAATTCAGATGAAGAGGAGTTCTTGCACGAACATGAGAATGTTGAGCCAAAACTTCGTACACCAATGTTTACATTGAGGAGATCAAGTAGACAGCGTCGGGCTCCAGAGAGATATGGCTCCACTATACACTATCTTTTGTTGTCTGATAGTGGTGAGGTGGAGAGTTATGCAGAAACAATTGAGAGTGTTGACTCGAGCAAGTGGGAGTTTGCCATGGAAGTGAGATGAATTCCTTGAAGGTGAATAACACATGGAAACTCGTGGAGATTCCTAAGGAAAAGAAGGCCTTGCATAATAAACGGGTGTACATAGTTAAAGAAGAAGCCGACGGAATCAAGCGTTACAAAGCAAGATTGGTTGTGAAGGATTTTTAACAAAAGGAAGGCCTTGATTACATGGATATATTTTCCTCGGTGGTGAAGCTGATAACTATTAGAATGGTTCTAAGTATAGTTGCGGTATAGAATTTATTCCTAGAACAAAGGGATGTCAAGACGGCGTTTCTTCATGATGACCTTGAAAGAAGATATCTATATGAAGCAACCAAAAGGTTTCTTGGCGGAAGGTAGCACTGAGCTTGTTTGCAGATTAGAGAAGAGCTTCTACGACCTTAAACAAGCTCCACGCCAATGGTACATGAAATCTGATGGTTTTATGCACGCTGTTGAATTTAGTAGGTGCAATACTGATCATTGTTGCTATTTCAAGAGGTTTAACAATTCTTTCATTATATTATTATTGTACGTTGATGATATGTTGATGGCTGGTGCTTGTGTTCAAGAGGTGAACAAGTTGAAGAAATAATTGTCTAAACGGTTTTCTATGAAAGATCGTGGAGAGGCAAAACAAATCTTGGGCATGCGAATTTCACGAGACAAGGCTTCGGGGAAGTTGTATCTCTCGCATGCTGAATATATTGGGAAGGTTCTTAAGAGATTCAACATGGATTGTGCAAAGACAGTAAGTACTCCTTTGGTAGTCAATTTAAATTATCTAAGAAGAAGTCGTCTAGTAGTGAATGAGAGAGTACTAAAAGGATGAAGACTCCATATAAGTCGACATTGACCAGTATTATGTATGCAATAGTGTGTACGAGGCTAGACAATGCCCATGCAGTGGGAGTTGTTAGCAGATACATGAGCAATCCGGGGAAACAACACTGGGAAGCAGTGAAGTGGATTCTGAGGTACTTGAGGGGTACTACAGGGGTTCAAAGTTGCAGAAGATTGTGGCGTTATCTACTACTGAAGCTGAGTACATAGCAGAAACAGAGGCCATCAAAGAGATGGTATGGTTGCAAGGTTTTCTAAGTGAATTGGGTAGGGGCAAAGTAATAGCATTCTCTGTAGTGATAGTGAAAGTGCTATTTTATTGCGAAGAATGCGGTGTTTCATTTGAGAACAAAGCATATTTAAGTTGAAGTTTCACGACATACGGTATATCTTGGAGATGAAGATTGTGCAACTTGTGAAGATTCGAGGTACTGAAAATCCTGTTGATATGTTGACTAAGGTTGTGGCCTTAGAGAAGTTGAAGCTTTGCGTGGCTTCAACTGGCCTTGGAATTTGAGGAAATTCGAATTGGCAATTCTAGAGTTGGTGGATTTCTATGATGATTTATGATAATGGCATTGATGAATGTGATGGAGGTCTTAGTTCGTGGGAGCAGTCCGAGTGGTTCATTCTCCAAGTGGGAGATTATTAGGATTGTGGAGCTTGAACAATGAAGACGGTGTACTGAAATTAAAGACTGGAGTTCTAACAACAGTGAGAACGAAGAGCAGATCAGACGTGCAACCAGGGAGTGTTGCTACGTGAGGTGCTACAGCGGTGATTGCGTCTGTGGGGCACTATCAGAGTCTGATCGTGCCTGGGTGGCACTACTTACTGAAGTCTGTCCAGAAACTAGCGCTACAAGAGCTGCGCTGTGGTATTTATCGCGCCTGGTGCACTATGGGGCATCACGCACCCAGATCGCGTGCCACAGTTTCGGTCCAGTTTCAACCCATCTCGATTCTGATGCATTATCAGCTTTGAATATGTAATTTGGACATCTTTGTAGAGTGCGACATATATAGGGAGAGATAAAAATAAGAGAAGAAAACACTTGTGTGATTGAGAGAAATTGTGAGAGATTGTTCTTGATCTGTGAGGCACAATTGTATCTTATTTGCAATCGTAAATCGCTTGTCATCATCATAGTGGAAATTCTGGCTTGGATCGCCCCCAAAGGTAGACATAGTCGAACTGGGTAAACAAATTGTGTTTCTCCTGGTGGTTGTTATTATTGTTTTTGATTGTGCGCGTTTCTCTGTTCTTGTTGTGGTTTTGTATTTTTTCGCTGTAGAACAATCAGAGACTTCAGGATTTAAACGTGCAGATAACTCCAGCTGTAGGTCACTAATCCATTGAGCACATAAAACTCAACAAGGCTCAATAGATTAAAGAGCATAAGTGGTTTTTCTATGAACTACTAATTGAATTTGTAGTGAAACCTATCTTTGAACACATTTGTTATTCATCTACTTAACAACCAAAACAATCAATCTTCTTCAATTCAGTCTTCTATATTAGTTTTCATTCGATAAAGAAGGTATCATTAATTTAGGATTAGTTAAATCAATTATCCATTGTTCACGTCTTTCATATAAGAAATTCTAGAAATCAATCATCCACTCACTTAGGATTCGATACTTGGTACATGATTTACTTTTCATTTTACTATTACTTGATCATGCACTTGCGAATATTACTGTGTAGCTTACTCATATATTAATCAAACTACACACGCACGCCACACATCATTACACATAACCATTCGAAAACTTTATTTGATGAAGCCATTCACATACAAGTTTATTTTGCTCCTTAGTCAACTAGTACACTACCTACTTTTGTAACGCTGACGAACGGGGACCTTCTTGTAAAAATAAGAAAGATCGATTCATCCACAACTTTAAATCCCTTTTAATGTTCATGTTGTCCTTGGATGTTTTTGGTCGTCCATTACGATATTCTTCATTTTATCGAAGAATTTCTTCTTGCAATGCATGGCGTTGAGGTAGTGACATATCATATTTGACTCCCAATATGGAAGCTTCCAAAATATAATACGTTGCCATCAATTTTGAGTCAAGCCGAAGTCCTTGAGATATTTTGTATTTTTACCAAATCCAATATAAGGGAGGTACTTGATGTGCAACTTCATTTCATGATCGAATCCTTGATGAAGTGGTGGGTTTGTCTCAATTGAGTTTGCTTTCAAATCTCTAGTATTCAATTTTTATATATGAACACAAACCAACAATGATAATCGAAGAAAAAGATTTTCTGCCCTTACTATAATTGAAAATACAGTGTACTCCATACAATATAGACAAGATAAATCACCCCGCATACTCCTCTGCGATAGCATGCCATAACATGCTAAATTGCTAATCAGCCGCATGACATTAGCTTGCATTACAAGATTCTCTTTCCAAAAGTTGTCTTAAGTCTGATCACCAAAATTCCACAACGAAATGAATTATGAATTAACGATCATAGATCACTTTGATATTTTTGGTGAGACTCCTCAAACTCTATAATTGGTATCCCTTTGTTGCTAGTATTTCTATCCACCGCACTTGGGACAGTACCACCTTTGTAATCATCGTAATACGTGAAACAATTGTTGACACACACATCAGTAGTGTTATGTCATAGTTTCTCAATAGCCGCTTCTCGAGTTTCATGTATTTAAATATGCAAAGGCTACAAAATACAAAAAGAATAAATAAAGACTCTATAGCATGCCAAAAGTCTATCAATTAGATACATAAAACAACATAAGTAAAACAACTGTTTGCATACTCATCAAAAAACATAAATCCAAAGGAAGAAATTATAGGAGAAAAAAAGAGTGACAGATAAGCAAATTTCAAATGGCAAATCCCAATTTTTGCAGATTTTGCGAGAGTCGCGGCTTCCTTTTATTAAGCCAGAGCACATCGCGCTTTAAGTTGCACAACACATGAGCACCTACCACACATTACACATGCCTCACACAGTCATCATCGCACCTTTGGTCATATGTATCGAACACGAGCGCAAAACACCTAATGTATTGTGCAACCCACGCGTTTGATCCTAATGGTAAGCGTGGCTCACGCTCCATTAGGTGTGACTTGGTAATTAGTATGTTAGCTTTTCGATTTCTCCATCTCTCTTCAAGGTTCCTTCCTCTCCACAATGATGGACTTGCTTTCTTGCCCGGTAGAAATGTAGCATCATCTCCACAAAAACACTACAATTCAAACAACAAAACAAACTAGTCCAAAAAGGTAAAAGAAAAAAATGAATTGATTAAGTTGCCTCCCAAGACTATAACTTAATGTCAACTAAATTGATATGATTAGTGGATTTATGAGGTCTAAATATTCTTATACGGTTCCAATATTCGGTGGATATCATTGTTTCTATCCTTTTCCCTTTCTTTGAGGCAGTTCACTAGTTCCATGCTACACCTATTTCATTAATGGTATTTTGGCTTCAGTAGTTGGGTTCTTTTCTTGGTCTTCTTTGGCTCACTACCTTCGTATCTCACTTGTTCATAAGTCAATGCGTCTGTTCTGGTATACCTTGAGATACGGTCACCACCACGTCTTTCCTCACACTCTCTTATTCCTTGTGATCACACCTTTAATTTTTGGGTATTTTATAGCTTGTGCATGATCATCTACTCCGGAGCTCATGTGAAAAGCGTTTTTTTTTTTAACAATATATTGGAATATCAAATTGCTCACATGTATCTCCATCACATCCTCTTTAGCTTCAGTTTGGGTAGTGAGTTGAGCTCCTCATGGTTGCTCACTATGT
The DNA here is from genome assembly GCA_948329865.1 of Linaria vulgaris. Classification (NCBI taxonomy): domain Eukaryota; kingdom Viridiplantae; phylum Streptophyta; class Magnoliopsida; order Lamiales; family Plantaginaceae; genus Linaria; species Linaria vulgaris. Next base: position 50,244,192 of record OX415249.1, on the reverse strand, counting down.
TGCTTTGAAATACCTATGACTTCTCCTCCATAGCTCAGGTTTTAGATGGGCCGAAAACATACCAATTAAAGCTTCTTCCAATTTCCGAGGAAATTTATATGCTAGTAGTGAGCCTTCTTCCTCTTTGTCTTTGTCTTTCTCTTCTTCTGTAGAAAAACCTTGTCTTCTTCTGTAGAAAAACCTTGTAAAACTGCCAACCTTCGACCTAAACTGTCAAGTCAACATAATAAGTGTGTTACGCTTTTTGTATTGTAACGTGACAACCGCAATTTTATCTTAAAGTTTTTAGTACTAAATATTACTTTAAAAATTTGACAATAATTAAACTCAAAGAAACATATAAGAGTTTGTATCGAAAAGAATAAACTACGACTACCTTTCATTCTTTTTTTTATTTTTAAAGTTCGAGTTTTTGGTACATATAAGAGTTTTTTTAATAAATGTACATAATACCGAAAAGAATAAATATTTTTTTTAGGCACATAAGACTCATGTTCCAAAATTTTATTAGGTACAACCGTATTTGTACCTAGTATTTATAAAAAAATTATTGATAATTGTCAATAAATAGGTTTGGGTACAGTCTAGTTCGACACCGAGAGATCCAATTACCTTACATTAAAATAGTCGAATAAATTTTGATTTTGTAGCAAATAACCCTTTATAACATCATACATATTCTACGATTTTTCGAGGGGAAACTGTTGCTTACAAGAATCCGGGGTCATCCGTGACCGCCGGCTCGTGACCGCCGGGCGGTCACGAGCATCAGCGGTCGCGGATGCTACCGTGACCGCCGAGCGGTCACGGTAAACAACACCGTGACCGCCCAGCGGTCGCGGACGCCACTAGGCGGTCAAATAAGGTTCGTGACCGCCCAGCGGTCACGAAAGAGGGGTCATTCGTGACCGCCCGGCGGTCACGAATAACATTCATAAGAAAAAGTTTGATTTTATGGATTCATCTTGATGTGTTTATGATTTTTAACAATAAGTCTCAATACTACATGTGAATTGAAGTAATAAATTAGTACAACATTAGTAATTAACATATTAAAAAAGCGAATTAGATGTAATTAGGCGAGTTATGAACGAATAACCTATTTTATGTTCTACCACTAGTTCATCACATACACCAAGTTGTTTTAGATGTAATGTGTCATTTTGTGATAAAATCTCTTTTAATTTACTTAGTAGGAACTATTTTATCAATTTAACAAATATCGGACCTTAATTAAACAAACGAAAATCAAAAGTTTCGAATGAGATTTATTCGTGACCGTTGGGCGGTCACGAAGAAGGTTAGTGACCGCCCAACGGTCACGAAAGAGGGGTCATTCGTGACCGCCCGGCGGTCACGAATAACATTCATAAAAAAGTTTGATTTTATGGATTCATCTTGACGTGTTTATGATTTTTGACAATAAGTCTCAATACTACATGTGAATTGAAGTAATAAATTAGTACAACATTAGTAATTAACATATTAAAATAGCGAATTAGATGTAATTAGGCGAGTTATGAACGAATAACATATTTTATATTCTACCACTAGTTCATCACATACACCAAGTTGTTTTAGATGTAATGTGTCATTTTGTGATAAAATCTCTTTTAATTTACTTAGTAGTAACTATTTTATCAATTTAACAAACATCGGACCTTAATTAAACAAACGAAAATCAAAACTTTCGAATGAGATTTATTCGTGACCGTCGGGCGGTCACGAATGACCCCTCTTTCGTGACCGCTGGGCGGTCACGAAGAAAGTTCGTGACCGCTGGGCGGTCACGAAAGAGGGTCATTCGTGACCGCCCGACGGTCACGAATAATATTCATAAAAAAAAATTTGAATTTTCACCCAAATTCTATATATACCCACCATTCCACCCATTAATTTTCATTACACACAAATTATCTTTTCTAAAAACTCAACACTTTCTCCTCCTTTCCCACTCCAAAACATAAACACCAACAATTTTTCTTCTCCTCTTTCCTTATATCTCTAAAAAACAAAACACCAACTCTCTTATTTTCTTCATTTCTTTACTTATAACCCAAAGTATTCTCTTAAATGATGTTTTATATGAAAAAATCGCCCAACCATACATTCTATTCGCAAAAAACAAATATATATTCTGGTATTTTGCCGGAATATATTTTTTTATTTCGTTGAATATCATCCGTGACTGCCCGGCGGTCACAGATGGTTTAAATATTATCCGTGACCGCTCGGCGGTCACGGATGACCGTCGGCGTCATCGGCGGTCACGGTGTTGCCCGCGACCGCCGAGTGGTCGCGAATGACTCTCGTGACCGCTGGGCAGTCGCGGATGACCCCGGGGTCATCCGTGACCACTGGGCGGTCGCGGATGACTGCCATGACCGCTGGGCGGTCGCGGATGACTGCCGTGACTGCTCAGCGGTCATGGATGACCTCCACGACCGAGGTCTTCCGCGATCGGTCATCCGCGACTCCCCATGAACAAGTCTGACGGAAGCTCTCGCACTGGTCGGCCTGTATCCCTCTGCATGTCCTCTCTAAAAGACTGGAGCCAGGACAACAGGGAGTCGACTCTCGGGTCCTTTGTTGACCTCAACTCGTTGTTCTCCTCCTGGACCTGCTTGAGCAACTCCCGCCTGTAGTCTGGCTCCCTCCCGACCTCCATGTCGAAGTCCCGAGGATAAACATAGCTCGGTAAACCCCGTGCCTTCCCCTTCTTGATACTCCCTATCGCCTTCTTCCACGAATCGGTGTTCCATTCAGGGAAGTCCTTATCTTCCACTGCATCCGAATTTTTCTTCCTCAGTTCCCTCTTATAAGTCTTCTGTTGAATATTCAAATATCATTAAAAAAGAGAAATTAGTTAAAAGATCATTAAAAAATTAAATTAAAACAAAGATAATTTAAAACAAGTAGAAAATTTAAAACACTTACGTAAATAAGTCTGGTAGTCTCAGACTTCCACTCCCGCCTCAAGGGTACGGATGTACCTCTGCCAGTCCCCGCCACCCTCTTCGTATGTCCTGCCTTATAAATCTCGTCGTGCCTGATAGGGTGGGTGTGGTTGGGCTAATTCCTCTCCTTCAAATTGTAAGTAATAGTTGGTTATAATTCTTTTTTTTAAATGTTAAAATTACATTGTTTTAAACTAATCAATAAACAATAATCTTAAAATTTAACTACAAATAAAATATATAATTTTAACAAAACATACCAGGCGCCGCCGGATCTCCTCGTAGTCAATGGAACCACCGTAAAAGGTGGCGGGTGCATCGTCGTCCAACTTACCGCCTCGTCGAGCCTTCTTTCCCTTCACGGACTTCTTCTTAAACGCCTCAGTGTCCCAGTGTTTTGCCGCCTGATCCTCCAAACTATGGCTCTTCCACGACGTCTTAGGCTTATCTTTAAACTCCTCCTTGTCCTTTTTCTTCATGTACTGCTCCTTCGCCTTGTTAAGCATACGCTTATAAATCCCTCTCGCCTTCAACTGGTATGCCCTATGTACCTGCTCCCTCTCTGACCGCCGGATCCCATAGGTATTCTACAAAAAGGATAAATATTAAATAATAAATTAATACACTAAATTAATAAACTAAATTAAACAATATTTTGAACCTCGCGTAAATTAATAAATATTAATAATTCATTTAAAACTCACCATAATTCTCGAGTACATCTCTACTCGTACTTTCTCAGGAACCTTCAAGTAGGAGGGCCAAAACTCACTCATAAACTGTCGAATGAGTGAAGTGATCGTCTTGGCAATCTCGCGACCGGGGGGTTTAGAAAAACAACACCTCTTCAACTCAATAAGCTGCTTCTTTAGCCCAGCCGCAACCGCCGTAAGCCCTACATTTACGGCGAGTATCGGTCGATCTTGGAGTACCGATCGACCTCTGGCTCGGTCCAGCTCCGGTGTCGGCTGTAGGCGGTGGAGTCTGAAATCTGTTAGACTCGACTGATGGGGGCATGTGAGTCCCAACTGAATCCGAAGTATGTGGTCGTGTCACCTGGGATGCGGTGGACTCTGATGATCGGGGTCTAACACCCGCTCCGGAGACGGCCGCCTCATCGTCTACAAATAACTGCCGATGTGGTTCAGGTGTCGTTGATGTAGATCCGTCACCTGACCCAAGTAGCGGGATGGACGGCTCGGCTGGATGGCTCGGCCCTGCACCACGTCCAGATCGGACAACCCGTATAGGTCGGCAACTACCTCGACCCCCGCTACCACTACCACCACCACGCCCAACGCTACCACTGCCACCACCACTCCCGCTACCACTGCCACGACCTCGACCTCCACTACCTCCAACACCGCCACGAGCAACACTACCACTACCTGAACCCGATACCCCACCACGACCTCGACCTCCAAGACCTCGATCTCCAGTACCGCTAGGGGTCTTACGTGACGACATGCCGAATATATATATGTACTGTAAAGAAAAATTAAATATCAATTCAATGTTTACAAATCTACACTAATTACAAATTTTACAAATTATAATCTTAAAAATTTAATCTACACTAATTAATGTAATCTTACAAATTAACACTAATTAACAAGTTTTACTAATTAAAATTTAATAATCCAATTTTCACAATCTAATTATAAACTAATCTAATTTCTAATTTCATCATTCACTAAATTTAATTAAATCTAATTTCATCATTCACTAAATTTTTATTTCATCATTCATTAAATCTAATTTCATAATTCACTAAATTTAACTAAATCTAATTTCATCATTCACTAAATTTAACTAAATCTAATTTCATCATTCACTAAATTTATATTTCATCATTCATTAAATCTAATTTCATCATTCACTAAATTTTTATTTCATCATTCAATAATCTAATTTCACAAATATATTTTTTTCTAAATCATACACTAATCTATTCTAACAATCTAACATTCTTCAAATAAAAATTAACTAATAATTCTTCAAATAATTCTTCAAACAATAATAACTAATAATTCTTCAAAAAATTAATAAATTAACAATCAAACACATTAACACAAGATTAACACAAGATTAACACAAGAATATTAACACAAGAATATTAACACAAAATTAATAATTTAACAATTTCTTAACATAATAACACAATTTTCGGATTTAACACAAAAATGACAAAAAAACAAAATAGCAACCGAAGCTATACCTTAGCACCGGCGGCGGAAATGGACGAAAAATTCAAAGGGGCGGTGATGGAGGCGGAGCACGACGGCGATGAAAGCGGAGCACGACGGATTTGAGGCGGAAATCGGGAGAAAACGACGTGGGTTTGGGTTTGGTTGGGTTGGGGACGCAATTTGGGTCGCAACTACTCACAAGAGGTCGCTAATGGCGGAATTTGAAACGGATCGAGTCGAAATCGGGTGAAGGAGGTATAGTTGACGGATTTCGCGATTTGTCAAAATTGTTTTTTTTTTTAATTTATAGGAAGAAATCAGCGACTCAATTTGAGTCGCTGATTGCTTCCACGCTAATTAGAGCGGAGGAGGCCCACAATTTGGCCCAATTTTGGGCCGAATTGTGTGGCCCACGTAATATATGGACGGTTAGCGACTCAATGTGAGTCGCTGAACGTCCCTAAGGACAACAACGACTCAGATTGAGTCGCTGTATTGTGTTCAGCGACTCAATTTGAGTCGCTAACAGTCCCTGAGGACAATAGCGACTCATATTGAGTCGCTGTTTGCCTCGAAACTTTCCGCGACTCAAAGTGAGTCGCTGTTGTTTTCAGCAGTCGCTGATGGCTAGCGACTCAACTTGAGTCGCTAACTGGGCGGTCCCTATTGACCGCTCAGTCTTGTAGTGTTTAATATTAATGAATGAAACTGCAAACTGAACTGTCAAGTGTAGTTCCAGCATTTTGACTATGGAGTTGAGAGTAATTTTTAAGCCTATATAAAATATGGTACATAATTAAGAAGTTTTAATTTTGTGGTTAACGGTAAGATATTTTTGTTCTAGGATAGTTAGGCTTTTAATACGTACGCGTAGCAGCCTTGATCACAGAATATTCTAATGCTGTCTTGTTATTAGGTAGACAAGGTCAACATCAATGATAGAATCTTTTATGAATAATATTCTCTTTTTTTTTATTTAATTTTGAACATTCGTATTCTATTTCTATAAGTAATTGTTAGGTAGAGAAGTGGAGACTCATTCCAAGAATGGCAACTGAAAACCAAAATGATAATGTAGTGTTACCGCCATGGAACCTTAGAAAGCAGCTTGCTTGTGCTGTTAAAAGTTTCCACTGGAGCTATGCAATTTTCTGGTCCAGCTCACTTACACAAACAGGGTAATATTTATTTACTTGTACCGTACGTACCCTCCCACCTCCAAACATAAATGCATGGTTGGTTATATGAAATCCAATGATTTTATTTTTGATATTAAAGTAACCGTTATTTATCCTAAACTTCCTAATAAAAGGTTCAGTTTTCTCGTTACAAAACCTATAATCTTTCTGTTTTTGTAGGACTTTGGAATGGGGTGATGGGTTTTATAATGGTGAAATTAAAACAAGGAAAACAGTTAGTGAAGTTGTTGATCAATACAATGGTGATGATGATGAGATGGGGTTGCAGAGAACCGATGAATTGAGACAATTTTACGAGACTCTTTTAGTTGGTAGTGAAACTAAAAGGCCAAGTGCTGCACTATCCCCTGAAGATCTTACTGATGCCGAATGGTATTTCGTCATTTGCATGTCTTTTGTCTTCGGTATTGCCCAAGGGTAAGAAATTTCTTTATTATAATCTATACAAGTTTAATCTTGAGCTAATTTGGCCGTAAGCAATTCATTGTCCGAATTGTTTGACATATAACCTCGTATTATTATTGCTGAAATAGATTGCCCGGAAGGACATTCGCGAGAAATGAAACGCTGTGGCTATGCAATGCTCACCTCGCAGAAGCCCAAGTTTTCTCACGTTCATTGCTTGCAAAAGCAAGTACTCTCAAGTCTCCAATTCTTACTCTAAACTACCTCACTTGTAGAAATTTCTTCTTCACGGATTCTGATTTTCTGTTGTTTGTTTTTTGCAGAGTGCATCAATTCAGGTACTACTAATGTTATAAGAAACCCAAACCATATTTATATTAATCATTGCTAATTGTTCAAAGTAATAATTTCGTGTTCTTGATTTGTAGACTGTAGCGTGCTTTCCGCACTTAGGAGGTGTTATTGAGTTGGGATCAACTGAACTAGTACGCGACCAATGTGAAGTTACTATTAATAGTAGTATTAATCCAGAATTGATCTTCGTACTAATAATAAGCAATTCTGATATGCTGTTTCTTTAGGTTCCAGTGGATTTGAATCTGATTCAAAGCATAAAAACTTCATTCCAGGACTATCCTACCACGGTTCTCCACCATGACTCTTACAATATCACAAACAACAATGACCTCCACTGTCAAACATTTGATCGTCGTGAGAACGGCGTTGATCAGCTTTTGGGTGATTATCCAGTCATGGAGATCTGTCCTCCCAACTACAGTTCAGACAACTTTTCAGACCATGGGCTAAGAGAGGAAAGGACAACTTTAATGGAAGGCAGGGTTTCACAAATACAGAACTGGCTGTTTATGGATGATGCAATCAGCATTCGACTGAACAATTTTATCAACTCCAGCGGCTGTATATCTGAAACTCATGGAAATTCAATGACTTTAGTCCCACCTTTAACTGACAAAAAGGCAAACGAGCGTCTCACAGACGATGTACATGAATGCACTATTCAAGAGAAGTGGGAGTCTAATGGCCTCCAGGGCAAAGACATTCATTACCAGAGTGTACTTTCCAATCTATTGAAGAGTTCTCATAGGTTGATTCTAGACCCTTATTACATAAATGGGCATAGAGGGTCAAGCTTTGTGAGCTGGAAGAAGGATGCATTGTTGAGAACCGATGTACCCTTGCCGGTATTCTCACAGAAATTACTCAAGAAAGTAACATGTGAAGTAGCTAGAGTGCAAGAAAATTGCAGGCTTGAATCTAATAAACACAATGGCATAAGTGGCCGCCTTTCCGAACCAGCAGATGATGATATGGACAGGAACCATGTGTTGTGCGAAAGGAAACGGAGAGGAAAAATCAATGAGAGGTTTATGATTCTTGAATCATTAGTTCCATCTGGTGGCAAGGTACCTAAGAATCTCTCATCTTTGGCTTAGCCTCGTGTAAAGGAAGTTTAATTTCTTGCTTTATTTATTGCAGGCTGACAAAGTATCAGTACTTGATCACACGATAGAGTACTTGAAACAGCTTGAGAGGAGAATCAAAGTGCTAGTGTCTAAGAAAGAGGAAATGGGGCGGGAGTCACAGACACAAAACAAACCTCATGATACGATTGAGAGTACTACTTCTGACAATTGCCGTCCTAACGGTCCTGATGGAATTGGTAATGTGAAGAAGCCATTGGGGAACAAAAGAAAATCTTGTGAAACTGACAAAAACAGAGGCAAGGTTCGATTGAGAGATTCGTTGACGGATGAAGTAAGTGTCAATATTGCTGACAAGGATGTGTCGATTGCGATGAGGTGTTCGTGGAACGAAAGTGTAACTTATGAAGTATTAGAAGCTATAAGCAAACTACATTTGGTCCCAGAAACTGTTCAATCTTCCAACCAAGATGGAGTGCTTTCCATGACAATAAGAGCCAAGGTTTGTTATATACACATTATAATGAATATCATATATATTTTGCTGTACTCACATCCACAAGCCATAAGTCTTTATTTTATAAAAAGAGTTTATAATATTTTGTAGGGCACCGGATTGAAAGTTGCATCAGCAAGTGTGATTAGACTCTCCCTTCAGAAAGTTATGAGGAATTCTGTTTTCATCCCTCACTAGCTACTAGCTAGTCACTATTACTGTGAATGTCTAATGCCAATGTTTTTTGTAACAAGTTTGTATCAAGCAAGAAATTGCTGGTATTTTCCAAGCTATGCATACCGAATTTAAGAATCATGTTGTGGTTAACTTCTTAATATTTTATATTAACATTACGTGGAAAATCTGAAATTAATGATGCAACGCAACAATATATATTGTTGTACCATAATTTGTATTACTCGTGTGTAATGCTATGTGCTCGTGCTGACTTTGAAAAATGATAAGCCACGACAGCATGGGTTGAAGAAATCAGGCCATGGGCCATATATCGTTGGAAAGACACGGACGTCTAGTTTCTAACACAAAAAGCGGATCCCAATTCTGATGAATATTGAAGAAGTTGTGATCAAATTAGTGAACTTGCACATAACTCACCAAGAGGGGCCCAAGCCCATAGGAAATAACCCAACAAGCACCTATAAATACCCCATAATAATCATCATTGTGGAAGAGTCTTTGGGTGGGGGGGAGAGCTCTCAAATCACGGTAACTCGTGCTACCTACAACACGTCAACTGTGTCATATCCACGTTAGCCCTAGAGCTAATGTGCCACCTACAACAAGTCAGTTGTGCCACGTCATCCACGTTAGCCTTAGAGCTAACGTGCCACCTACAACACGTCAACAGTTCCACGTAATCCACATTAGCCCTAGAGCTAACGTGCCGCCTACAACACGTCAGCTGTGCCACGTTATCCACGTTATCCCTAGAGCTGACGTGCCACCTACAACACGTCAGTTGTGCAGCGTCATCCACATTAGCTCTAAGGCTAACGTTCCACCCACAACACGTCAGTTGTGCCACGTCATCCATGCTAGCCCTAGAGCTAATGTACCACCTACAACAAGTCAGTTGTGCCACGTCATCCACGTTAGCCCTAAAGCTAACATGCCACCTACAACACGTCAGCTGTGCCACGTTATCCAAGTTATCCCTGGAGCTAACGTGCTACCTACAACACGTCAGTTGTGCATCGTCATCCACATTAGCCCTAAAGCTAAAGATCCACCTACAACACGTTAGTTGTGCCACGTCATCCATGCTAGCCCTAAAGCTAATGTACCACCTACAACACGTCAGTTGTGCCACATCATCCACGTTAGCCCTAGAGCTAATGTGCCACCTACAACACATCAATCATACGTGCCAATGCGCCGACGTGCAAACATGTTAGGTCCGACCCTCTAGGTCCAATGTGATACGTGTCACACGACCACTACAGAGAAACAATGAACTGCATTGGGCATGATTTCCTAAACGAGATACGTAGGCAGCTTGGCTTAGTCCCAAGTTCAGTCTGAAATCAACAAACTTCCAATCCACATCAGCCGCTTTTTGCCCGACCTACCAGATAGGTTTGACTTACTTAACTAATTTCTATATACTCGTATTTGAGCTATAACCCGTTTATACTTTAACACCTCAACACGCATCAACTAACTTAGGCATCAGAGTGCCTATGGCGAGTCAGTCTCGACCTAGTTCATGTGCCGTGTTTTTTAGTGTAGGTTTCCCGAACTCAAAGCTAGCTCAAGACCAATAAGGAGCTTGGGTTAGTCTGACGTGCAGTGTTTATATGCACCAAAATCATCCCGCATCATATATGCACACAATAAAAAAATCTGTACAATTGAGAAATAAAGGGATTTGATAACCATTATTATTTTTTCTTTTATACTCTTTCAAATTTATTATTCACATTTGTTTCTTTCTCATACATGTCAATAACTAGCAGAATCTTCGAAAACTAAATTAAAACATTTCTTTCTAGTGTAAGGAATAAAAATGAAGTTCATCTTTCTTTATATAAAATATAGTAAACAATGAATTAAAATAAATTAGTAATTTACAGTAAGAACAATAATAATAATATCCCCTAATTAAATAGTTTCTTATGCTAAAAAAATTAGTTTCTTTTGGATAAGTACGTATGAGTTTAACTCTTCCAACGAAACTTGCCACAGAAACACGTGAAATTAAAATACATGTTAATACATCATGTTTATATTCGAATTTTTTGGAAACTTTAATCCTTTAAAGATACACCTTATCTAACATAGCCATTTAAAGAAAAACTGCTCAATTTTAGTCCGTTAATAAAGATACAACATGCTCAGTTCCAGTTCTTTGGCCAAATTAATTTTGGTGTTGGCACAAACTCGTTATGTGTTGCCGGATGTCTATTTTTGGAACATGCATGGGTGAATTTGCACATGCACAACAATATCCAAGGTAAAAACTACCCCCCTCCCCCAAAAAAATCAAAATACTCAAAACCCCTAGCCGTGTTCATCTCTTCCAAATCACGAAATTAGGGTCGCGACCCATTATTTTGTGAAATCCTCCCTATCGCCATGCCCAACAATGAAATCTCGTTGAAATATCCCTAACTCTTTGGGGTTGGAGTGAGGGGGCGGGGGGGGTGGGGGGGGGGGGGGGGGGGAGGGGAGTGTTATAAGGTGGGTGGTGTGGGTTTGAGTGAAAGTTAATGTGGTTATTTCATTTTTTTTAAAATGATTTTAAAAGGGTTAGAAATTTGAGGAGCGGGTTAATTTTTTACCAATATATTGTTGCGCACGCGTGAATTCATATGCGTGTTTCGAAAATAGACATTTGATCAATACTTGTTGCACACGTGATGCATTGCAGCCAAAATTGAAACTAATTTGGCCCGATGGCTGAAATTGAGCATGTTGTATCTTTAAAAGACTAAAACTGAGTCGTGCTTCTTTAAATGACTAAGTTTGATAAGGTCTCTCTTTAAAGGACCAAAAGTTGCCAAAAATCCGCACATATTCTATTAACCATAATTGAGTTTCTTCTTTTCTACGCCATTGTTGCTTCATATTCTATAGGAGTACTGCATGTGGAGATTTCTTACATTTATTGCTGCACTATTACAATCACTACTAATAACCTACGCATATTATCCTTTGTTGGGTGTACGGTTTCTTTCTCCTTCTTGCTCAAAAACCCTCAACTCGGTTTTTCGCTCCTCTTAAGTGCACCACCAAGACATCAAGGCATATACCAACTAATAAGCGCACACTAAGTAGCTCACTACACAAAGTAGATATCTCACTCGCACACACTAAGTGCAATTTGATATTATTTTGTATGGGTTACACGATAAGAGAAATGTGTTACAATTGGGCCTTAAATACCAAACTATGTTAATCTATTATACAACTCGACTAGCTTTGTCCGGAACACCTATTACATAGAAGGAAATCTTAAAATGACTAAAATAATCCTTGAGTGTCGAATCTGAAAACCGTCGAACAGAGGTGGTTCGATGCTGAAATGACTATCAAATCCCATGACAATCAAATAATCCTAGATTCGATACTAATAGATTAACGATCGAACAGGGAACATGTCGATCGAACTGAAAAAAATTCTCGAACGAAAATAAGTATCGTACGCTTAGTTCGATGCTTGTAGGGTGGGTGAACATTAATTAATTATCTAGCATGACTCTCGAGATTTGTGCTATTTATAGACCTCGGGGTATGGGCCCGTTCCTAAAAAGATAATAACTTTCCCGTCTAGATTGTTAGCGTGGCGGGCCGACCCAGTTCGTTGTTGGGTCACCTAAATCAACACCGCCATATAGTCCCCCAATATGGGAGCCGATCTTGATTCAAGAACGGGTGCTAAATTTAAGAATTGTATGCTAATGTTCTTGATATGCTGCTAAGAAAGGGCTTCACTTCAAAATACGCCTCCCATTTGGGAGTCGTATTTCGAAAGATTAAGTGCCAATTAATAATACTTGACTTCAAAATATTCCCTTCATTGGGGAGCCGTAATTTGAAGGATTGGGAGCCAAATAATAATATTTGGCTTTAAAATATGCCCCCCTGAGAGTCATAATCCGGAGGATCAGATGCCAATAATAATATTCGGCTTCAAAATATGCCCCTCATTTGGGAACCCTAATCCAAAGGATTGGGTGCCAAATAATAATATTTGGCTTCAAAATATGCCCCCCATATGGGAGTCGTCGTTAACTTTGAATCCTCCATTTGACAAAAAATTTAGGCAACCTAGTACATATAGTATCGTAATGTAATTTGAATTTTTTAATAAAATCAAACAGTACGTGGTTCGATTGTTTTGGAAAGTCTTGAATTCTGAATGAGATGATTGTTTTGGGAAGAATCGAATAATGAGGAATTCGATTTTTATGTTCAGTATCAAACCTTAGCGATTTGATTATTTTAGTAGCATCAAATCGAAGACGCTCAACACTTAAGTATCGAAATCATCTCATTGAATGCAAGTACCGTTCCCGAGGCGATGCCGTGGCCTATATAAAAGGCCTTGGCCGCCATGTCATTTATCGTTGTGTGGTGAAACTCTGTCCGTTTAAAATTTAGTATCGAACAAGTTTTAGTGTCGAATTGGCATTGGTATCGAAGGTCGGTTCAATGTCTAACATGGATTAGCATCAAACAGAAAAGTGTTGAACGGTAGGAGTATCAAATGAAAAAAGAGTCGAACACCATCAACATTGATTTTGTGAGAGATTATCGTGTTTGACTGTGTGATGGCTTGGAGTAAAGTGAAGGGTCGTAGGAAGGTCATGAGGCCTCCAATGAACATTCATACGGCAAGGGGTCAGAGTAACGTTCCTACCGTGGGGACTTCAAATGCATATGCTTCGACGAGTTAGAGTGCACCGCCTACCGAATCCGCAGAAGAACCCTCTGGTAGTTTTATGCCTACAAGGGTGTCAGGTAGTTTTATTCGCGAAGTAGGGTGCGGGTCACACGGTTACTGAACCGGAGGATACGTCTACCGAAAGAATTAGAGGGGTGTCTTCTCACGTTCGTGTATCGTGTGTACGTGGTTTTGAGCATCACATCTCCGAATTATTGTGAATCCTATTACCGAATAGTGTAGGGTAAGAGTCAGTTCTGACGCGCATATTAGAATGATGGAGTAAGTAGAAGCCATCAATGAAAGAAATACGGAGAACTTGGTGTGGTATGATTAAGAAAAACAAGCAAAGGGTGTTGATGTTGGCCCAAGTCGGCCGATTTTGTAACGCCCCTTACCCAGCATCTTGCTTTGCTCGGCTCGAAGCACCACCGCTACAAGATTCATTAGAGAACACTGTGCTTCTCATTTGAAAGTTACACCTAATCCAAAATTATCGTAAAGTGGAAGCTATACCCATAGTTTGCATCTCAACACTTTGAGGAATCAATTACCTCACATTGACATTAGGCTAGGCTAGGCTTGTCTCACGTAATGACCTCTAAGCTTTTTCCGTAAATCTGGAATGAAGATATGAAAAATATCTTTATGAGTCAAAATGACTCAGTGAGATTTAATGCATAAGGATTTATTTTCATAAAAACAGATTTCTCGCAAACATGATTTCACAAGAATGCTTTTCGAAAGAAATTTATGCTTTCACACCAAATCATAACACTTGTTAGATCAATCATGTCATAACAGTCAAGCCTTGTATCTCCTGTCCTTATACCTCACATCCAGGATCGACCTGGAAAACGACGAGGACGTGCCCAGGTACACGTCTTAACTCTGATTCACCCCGCTGAGACGTCCCGTCCCAAACGTAGAATAGAGTTTGCTTAAAATGGCGCTAGACTGCGAAAGCTACACTGGTAGCCCAATGCTATCCACGAGAATTTCACAAATTCATGCCACTGCCCAGATAATAGCTATTAAGTGGCAAGCCATCGAGCGGCAACAATATAGCCATCTAAATGGCTTCAATAATGATCAATTATGAAACTAATTCAAGTACAATATTGGCATGATTTTTAAAACAGGAAGCTCAGTACATAATTCAATAATTAATCATCAAGGGATAATTCAGTACAATATGATAATATAATTCTCATAATATAAACGACATTTTCATGATTTGTAAACAAGTACTTGATCATTCATCGAATCCATAAAATTTGTAAACAACTATTCTTTGAAATATCATGCTTGCATAATTTTCAGGATAAAACACTTTTGTGCATAATATGTATAATTCTCATCCCAACGATAATTTTAATCTCACCTTAAACCTCGACCCTTCACAAAGTCAGTGATCCGATAACTTGTCTATGCTCATGTTACCTACAACAGGTTCATGCCATAGTCAATTCACACCAAGGGATATTGATTTTAAATTTAATTTACATGTTTAGATCAAAACTAAGACTACTTTGTGCCTAACTTCTCTCCTCAACGTTTTACGAGGCCCGTTACTTATCTTGGATTAGTTACCTACATATTCAGTATTAACTAAACTAAAACTTGCAATCTCCAAATCACTTAAACTAGCAAAGCTGATTAGTGTGACCACAACGTAAAATATAATGGGATTGATTTGTGTATTTATTTAGAATGTTTAATTTATTCTGAATCTTGTTTATGTGACTTCACGAAGTCCTACGGATTGGTATTTTTAAACACTAAGTTCAACAAAATAACAACATTTTGTCCACTTATTGTACAACGGCTAAGCGATATCTCGTTTCACCAACCTTATATCCAATAAGAAGGAAATAATTTAATAATCAAAACCAACAGCCCAAAACAAACTATTTTTATTAGAAGTTGTGTTCATGTAAATGATTTCTAAATTGAACTTGATTCATAAGTGATTGGGTAGATTCTCTGGTGATGATGAGCAAAATAAATGTAGTCAAGCTCACGGTTATAAAACAGTCACTAGGAAAACAACAGAATAATTAAATTAACTTTAAATCTCAACTGATCAATTTATGAGATGTAGAGACCAACACGAGAGACCTAAACTTTGTGAGCGATGGTGGTGGCTCCATGGTCCGCTCTCCTCTCCGCCGTATGCAATGGAATTTAGTAATTTAGAATTAAGTGTAAAAGATGTTTACTAAGTGAATGCACTTGGTGAGGACGGGTGTAACTAGAAATATATGTATAGGTGGCACTTCAATTCTTATCATTCACTAGAGAAATTATTTTGTAATTAAACTAGTTTATGATTATTAATTGATAAAGTCCCTGATACACCTTCAATAATTTAAAGGCGAATCGAACGTCCAAATTCGAGATAGGACTTTCTCCTAGAAAGATTTAGAGAGAATAAAAGAGAACTTGATAATATATTTCTGAATGAAAAAGCTTCCAACGTTTTCCACGTCCTAATAAACTGGAGATTACAACTGCTAAACTACCCACTACCATAATTACATAATTACATAATATATTAATTAATAAGATACTATCTTATATATATTAAGCATGATAATCAGTCCACCAGTTGGGCTTGACAGCTACACGCCTGGGCCTGGAAGTGGTATTGGGCCGAGCAGAATCAAGTGTCGTATCATTACCCACGCCTGAAGAACGGACCGAGCCCTCACAGTCCACTTGAATTTCAGCTGCCAACGGATCTTTAATCTCAGCCGTAGAAGTAATCCCGGAATCGCAGCCCTCCAATTCAGGGTAATGCTCATATAAAACCTTATCTTCAATCCATTCATCGGATTCTATCCCAAACCCTAGCCACCCTACTTTGCTCTCTTTCATCTGTTCACCATCAATCACCACCACACGGCAGTCAACCACCATTTCAGGCCTCATAACCACCTGTCCCTCATTTGAAACCTCCGGTATGACCGGCGAAATCCGCGTGGGATCGCCATGACACTCGCGCAGCAAGGACACATGAAATACATTGTGAATCCTTGTTGTTGCGGGTAGATCCACAAAATACGCGACCGATCCGACGCGCTTAACGATCTGAAAGGGGCCATAGTAGCGGCGACTCAGTTTGTTGGTGGCATCTTGGCGGATCGTCACTTGACGGTAAGCACGTAATTTCACAAATACCCAGTCCCCAACGTTAAAATGCTTCTCGGATCTATGCTTATTTGCTTGTGTTATCATGCAATTCTGAGCAATATGCATGCTATCCCGAATATCCGTCAATATGTGCTCTCTTGTGGTGAATGTGCTATCAATACATGCATTAGTAGATGTACCTGGTATAATGTTGGTATTGGTACTGTTTTGCAACCGAAAAGAGCTTCAAACGGCGTCATGTTGATTGTGCTATGGTGTGTGGTGTTGTACCATTGTTGTGCTAGTGGTAAATAGCGAACCCACTGATTTGGTCGATCCATAGTGTAACACCTCAAGTAGCATTCTAAACAGCGATTCACCACTTCCGTTTGCCCATCGGATTGTGGGTGATAAGTCGTACTGAAATGCCACGTTGTGCCCAATCTTTTGAATTATTCTCTCCAAAATGAACTCAAAAATATTGTGTCTATGTCTGAAACAATAGATTTGGGTAGTCCATAAACATTGTAGATTTCTGTGAGAAAAATATTTGCAAGATAAGCTGTTGTGTACTTAGTAGGTAGTGCAACAAAATGTGCAAATTTGCTAAGTCTGTCCACTAAAACCCAAATTGTTGATTTGCCTTGTGACAATGGAAGATGTGTGATAAAATCCATTGTGATGTCTGTCCAAACTTGATTAGGAACCGGCAGTGGTGTTAGCAGCCCATACGGTTTAGTTGTCAAATACTTCTGTTGTTGACACACTACGCATGCTTTAATAAAATCGATGACAGACTGTTTGAGCTTTGGCCAATAAAAGACGGCCGAAATACGGGCTTGTGTTGCTTTAATCCCTGAATGACCGCCCATCGGAGATGCGTGAAATTCTGATAAAATTTTTCCTTTAAGAACTTCATTATCTGGTACATATAATCTGCCTTTGTAGTATAACAAACCATGTTGTGTGTGATGATGTGGTGGTGGTGTTGAGTTGTGACAGTGCTGAATGATTTGTTGGATTTCTTGTGAGGTATTGACACACTGTTGAAGTTCGGTCAACAAAGGCGAAGAAGGGGCGGTGATGACATGGAAGGAAGGCTGATCCACACGGGAGAGAGCGTCGGCTACAACATTCTATTTTCCAGGTTTGTACCGTACTTCAAAGTCGAACCTAAACAATTTAATGAGCCATTTTTGTTGTTCTGGAGTATTAAGCGACTGTATAAGTAAATGGCGTAGGCTTTGCTGATCTGTATAGATGATAAATCGTCGGCCTAATAGATAGTGACACCATTTTTTGACTGCCTCAGTTAACCCATATAGTTCTTTGTTGTATGCAGATTCTTGGCTCATACGAGTGGACATTTTCTGACTAAGAAGGCAATAGTATGCTGATTTTGCGACAAAACAGCGCCGATGGCCACCGAGGATGCATCTGTAGTGAGCTCAAATGGTTCATTGAAATTAGGCAAAATTAGAATAGGTAGATTTACCATTCTGTCTTTCAATTCCTCAAAGGCCTGCTGAGCCAATGTACCCCATGTAAAACATTGATCCCTTAATAAAGAGGTGAGCGGAGCTGCGACGGTCGCGTAGTCGCGTACAAAACGCCTATAGTATCCCGTTAACCCCAAGAATCCCCGTAGGGCCGTCTAAGAGGTAGGCACCGGCCATTTAGTAATGGCATCTATCTTATCGGAATCCACTGACACACCCGCTGCACTGATCACATGCCCCAAGTAATTAACAGAATCCACGCCGAAAACACACTTAGATAATTTGGCATAAAACTGATTTTCTGCCAACAATGACAAAACAACCTCAAGGTGTTTAAGATGTTCTGTTTCTGACCCACTGTAAATTAAAATGTCATCGAAAAACACCAATACAAAGTCCCTCAAATAATCACGAAGCAAATCATTCATAGTGGCTTGAAACGTAGATGGGGCGTTTATCAGACCGAAAGGCATGACGACAAACTCATAATGACCATCACAAGTACGAAAAGCCATTTTCGGAATATCTTTTGTGGCAACGCGTAGTTGATGATACCCAGAACGTAAGTCTAACTTTGTATAAATGCATGCCCCTCGTAATTCATCAACAGTAGGAATAGGAAACTTATCTTTGATTGTTACTGCGTTAAGTGCTCTGTAATCCGTACAAAAACACCAACTGCCATCTTTCTTCTTCACCAACAACACTGGTGATGAAAATGGGCTAGTACTTGGTTGAAGCAGTCCAGTGCGCAACATATCTGTTATCATTTGGGTCATGATAGGTTTTTGGTAATGTGGGTAACGGTATGGTTTAATGTTAACTGGTTTAGTGTTTGACTCCAAATGTATATGATGGTCGTGTATACGATGAGGCGGAAGTTCCTTAGGCTCATAAAAAATAGATGTAAATTTATCAATAACTTGTTGAATGTGGGTTTTGGGTGTTGTGGGTGATATAGTGGTGGCTGAAAGTAAGGTCGGCACAAATGTATCAAATATGGCGTGCATGGACGCAATTGAGTCTGTTTGTGTCAAGCGTTTCAGCTGAGTATGAGTACTATTGCTTAGCCCAGATTCTCCCACAAGTGTAATAGTACGATCACCCGCCCAAAAACTTATTCGCAACACCGAAAAGTTAGCAGTAATATCACCCAAAGAACCAATCCATGGAATGCCTAACACAACATCTGCCCCTTTAATATCAAAAGAAAGCATAAGAACTCTAAAAGCTGTACCTTTTAATGAAAGATCAACATTGCATAGTCCATCACATTGCAATGTGGCACCATTTCCCACCATTATTGACAACAACTTCAGTGGATTTAAAGAAAATCCCAACCGTTGTGCAACCTCTGTGCGAATAATGTTGAGTTCACTGCCTGAGTCAACCAAAACAGTTACTTCTTCCCCTTGAATCAAACCACAAACTCTTAGTGTATCTGGCATTGGAATACCCATATATGCAGCCATCGACAAATGAAATTGTCCCTCGGTTGGTGTATGGGGGGGGGGGGGGCGAAAACAACCCCGAACGAGGAACTTCCATAGAAGAGCTGTTCTCGTCATGAATTGTCTCTTCTACAACTTGTTCCACATTTGTATCCATTGAGTCATCATCAACAACCAAAGATAGAAACTGGGGTGTTTTACATTTGTGACCGAACACATATTTTTCATCACAGTTGTAACAAAGACCCTTGCTTCTACGATCTTGCATTTCCGTATGTGATAAACGACGAATAGGCAGGTTATTCGTTGGTTTAGCACTTGGAACAACAGGTTTTGGAGTTGGCAACAGTAGTTCAGGACGAAATTGTGGTGGTGGGCGAAAGTAAGTTGACTTGGGCCGAGTCTCCTTAATCTTTGCCTCAACCAATTTTGCCAAGTCAATGGCATGATGCATATCAACGGGTTTGAGTATTGCTAACTCAGCCCGAATATCAGATCTTAATCCTGAAATAAAGCAATTCATTAAAGCTTCTTCAGATAATCTTTTCACCAAATTTGCAGTGCGTTCAAACTCTTCATAAAAATCCTTAACAGTGCCTGTTTGACGAAACTTGAACAAAATGGCTTGGTAATTATCAAACGATGATGGTCCGAACCGTTTTAGTAAATCACTTACAAATTGGGGCCAATCATGCAGTTTATCATTGTTAGTCATCCATGTAAACCAATTTGTAGCACGACCTTGCATGTAAAACGATACAAGCCCGATTCGATCAGCCATTGGAATATGGTATAAACGAAAATACCTTTCCGCATGACCAATCCAATCAATCGCATTAGAACCATCAAAACTGTTCAATGTTACATGTGGTGGTTTTGGACTGGACGAAGGATTGGTAGCCGAAAACAATGGGTTAATATTGTTTGATTGAGTGGGGCTTGGAACTGTTTCCATAACCGGCGGTTTCTGCAGTAATGCAGCCATGTAAACCTGTAAATCATCCAACTGCTGTCGGTTTTCTTCACGAATTTTAGCAAATTCGTCTCTTGATTCTGCCCGAACTTCAGCAAGTTCTTGCTGCACGATATTCAATGATTCCGCAAACGAACCCTCATCCCCAGAATTGTGAGACTGATTTTTCCTTGTCATAATAACAATGAAAGCACCAATGATACACCTTCAATAATTTAAAGGCGAATCGAACGTCCAAATTCGAGATATGACTTTCTCCTAGAAAGATTTAGAGAGAATAAAAGAGAACTTGATAATATATTTCTGAATGAAAAAGCTTCCAACGTTTCCCACATCCTAATAAACTGGAGATTACAACTGCCAAACTACCCACTACCATAATTACATAATTACATAATATATTAATTAATAAGATACTATCTTATATATATTAAGCATGATAATCAGTCCACCAGTTGGGCTTGACAGCCACCAGTTGGGCTTGACAGCTACACGCCTGGGCCTGGAAGTGGTATTGGGCCGAGCAGGATCAAGTGTCGTATCAGTCCCTCTCTAATATTTATCTGTTTTGTAAACCAGTTACAAGTGATAATGGAAGGGTGATCATAAGAATTTCTCTCTTATCTTATAGGCAAGGTGAGTACGCATAAGGTAAGCACGTGATTGTGACAAGTGGAATAAAGGAATTTATGTATAGTCAGCGCCATTTACGTTAATGATAGATGAATTTGTAGTTTAGTACATGAAACAAAATTTATTTATTTGGTTCATTAACATTGTCACTAGTTACTTTATTTATTAACTTTGAAATACTGGCACCCATAACATGGTGTTCATATAATTACATTTATCTTACTTGAAATTTGTTAAAGAGTGATGAATACGGTAGTTTAAGTTAGGAAAAAGTACACTTACACTCCTGAACTTTGATCGCGCAAGCACTTACACTCCTGAACTTTTTTTTGGAGCACTAACACCCCAAGCTTAATTTTTGAAAGAATTGTACCCCCCCGCGACACCCCCCACACGTGAGAAAATGAATATTCTATGGAATCTTTGGCTCCGCATGCACGTGTCGTCAAACACGAAGGGCAAATTTAGTAATTCAAACACTAAGGGCAAGTTAGGAGTGTTATGGAAACATCCGAGGATTCTGTTGAAGATGAGAAAGAGCTAACTCCGCCTAAAGCAGACGATCATTTCTATCGTATTTAGCAAGAGAAAAGAGATCTTGTCGATACCATTCCTAAATGTGGGTACGGGTGAGGCCGTTCATGAAGTGGAGCATGTTGAGGAAAATGCACGGCCATACACTGATCTTGGTGGGTTTGTAGCCACAGTCAAAGAAGGAATTAGTAGCACAATCTAGTGTAGTGAAGACGAGTCGATTACTCCCCCTATCGTGTCTGGTGCTGGAGGGTGTCCCCCCGCAATTACTTATGTGGAGAAGGTTGGTGGCTGTCCGCGTGGTGTCGTTGTGGGTTTGGTGGAGACGACCTCCAAGAAAACCTTAATGTCTACTAATACTAGCTTTGCTAGCGGGGCACGAATGAGTGGACTAACTCGATCATTTGGGCCGTCTATGTCTTTAACGAGAATTGTCTATGAGGCTCCATTGGTTTCTCCTCATGTGGCCTCTTATGTGCCATTGATCAATGTTGGGGACATGGTGTCGTCGAGTATCTATCTGATGGAGGGGTCAGCAAATGAGGTCGTTGAAGAGGATATTGGGGTACGACGGAGGGATACCACGACTTCGATTACGACGGGCTCAGTATGAACAAGAGGCAAATAGAGAAAAATTGTACGAGGTTGCTCGATCAGTCGGGATAGTATTACGATCAGATTCATCTAAACCCCTAGATATGTAAGGTGATTATAGGGATGCCAGTTGGTATCCTTCTTAGATTTGTCGTAGGTTTTTGGTTAATTACAAATAGATTTGTTGTGCTGGTTATGGGTTCATATGTATAAGAGTTTTGTTGACCCGTTGCCATTTTGTCTTGAATTTCTCCCATTGGCATGAAGAAGAGTTTTGAATTGCAGTCGTGCCCTAAATTATTCATTCCATATTTATCGTGTGGCTCCTCGCTTGCTTCGATTACAGAGCACAGTTGGTGACTCCTTAATTGCAGGAATCTGGGTTTGCATTTGACTTAATCTACTCAAATGCCCATTTCCTTGTCCGTTAAGTTTAGGTTTGCATTCAACCACATTGGTTTGATTTCCCTCTCTGGTTAATCCCAAAATTTTAGGTGTGCATTTGTCCATGTTGGGCCGAATGTCCATCTCTTTCCTTTGCGAGATTTTATGTCTGCATTTGACCACATTGGAACAAATGTGCAATTGTTTTATTGATGAGGTATACGCTTTGCATCTGACCACATTGGGTCAAATGTACACTTCTTTTTATCTTTTGAGATATTAGATTTGCATTTGACTACGTGCGGTCAATTGTCCATATCTTTTGTCTGGTGTGATATTAGGTTTGCATTTGACTACGTCAAGTCAAATGTCCATCTATTTTATTTGACGAGATATTAAGTTTGTATTTGACCACGTCGGGTTCCATCTCTCTTCTTGGGTAAAACTTTGCCTCTTGATTCGACCACTACAGTTCTACGGACTGTGAAAGTTGTGATGTTGTACCTAAGAATCATCACTCATTTTGGTAATCAACAACAAATATCGCATAAATATGGATATCAATGTAAATAAAGATAGGACTGAGCTAGCACAATGCTGAGTTGCCTACGTTTTTTGAGTGGTACCTCAAAACTCAAGCCACCATAGTTCCTGTATTAAGTTTTACAAACCATGCAATAAACATAAGAAATAAATCTAGGAGTAATAGCGCCTCATATGTTGCACATTCCAAGGGTGAACCAGCTTTCGTCCCTCTAGATCCTCCAAGTAGTAGTAACCTATTGCTCATACCCGTATGACACAGAAAGGACCGTACTATTGAGGTTGTAATTTACCCACATGCTTTCTTGCTTCAATGCTTTCCAAAACCAGGTCTCCGACCTCAAAATTTCTTAAACGAACCTTTTTGTCAAACTCTTGGCCATGGCCACCTTAAAGGCCACTGTGCGTTTATAATCTTGATCTCTTGTCGATCCAATCATGTCAATACCCATCTAACATAACCTGACCGATTGCTCTGGGTCATAATCATGTATTCGACGGTTTGGCATCCCAATATTGGCTAGTAAACTTGCCTCAGAGTCGTATACCAAGATAAATGGAGTTTATCATGTTAACATTCTTGGGGTGGTTCTGTAGGCCCAGAGAATTCCGTGTAGCTTCTCTGTCCAGCTCCTTCCCATACCCTTCAGTCTTCATTCAAGGTAATATTTCAATGTTTTGGTGGTCAACTCTACTTGCCTATTAGCTTGAGGATGTGATACCATCGTGACATGCTGATAAATTTTTAGCTCATCACACCAAGATTTGATCTCCTTCCCTACAAATGGTCGGCCATTATCGGATACTAGAACTCTCGGTATGCCAAAAATACATTTATGCTTTCCAAATGAATTCGATCATGTTGTTCTCTGTGATGGTTTCCATTAACTCCGATTTTACCCATTTCATATGATATTCCACTACCACAACCAGAAACTTCTTATGCCCCTTTGCAATCGAGAAAGGCCCCACAATGTCGAACTCCCATTGAGCAAATGGGCATGCAACATCCAACAGTTGCATGCATTGTGCTGGCCTGTGAATCATCTTGGCATAAAATTGGCAACTCTCACATCATCGTGAAGAAGCCATATCATCTTCGATGAGAGTAGGCCAATAGTATCTTTGATGGAGGATGCTTCGTGCCAATGCTTGAGCCCCTGAGTTGTTTCCACAACTCCCAACATGAACTTCCTTCATCACATAGTTCGCTTAAGGCGGAGACGGGCATCACAAAAGTAGTCCCTCGAATGAGGGTTTATAGAGCTCGCCGTTGTGGATCGTAAACCTGAAGGCCTTAAATCAAAATATGTGTCGAGTATTAGGATTATCTGGCAAGGTGCCATAACGGGTCGTATGTAATCCACTTCAGTCCATGCCTTGTTGTATTCGGACATCCTAATCACAGGCTTTTATTTTGCCAACAGTGTTACACGCTTTTGCACATAGATTTTAGATGAGCTGGCAAACTTCGATAGTGTACGAACTTTGGTGTTCTTAGAACGTGCAATTCGTAGAAGGTTGAAAAAGGAGAACTTATCGGCCAAATCCTTAGTTTAACCAAATATAGTATCATTGTCTCCTCTCTGGCTTCATATTTTCTTAAGAAATGATTCGCCACCAATTAAGAATCAGTGAATACTTCAAAGTTATGAACATTGAGGGTTTGGGACATGCGTACACCTGTTAGATCTACTTCATATTATGCTTCATTGTTGGTCATAGGAAAATTTATGCTTCTTGCAAATTTAAATTCGCAATGGTCCAACGAGAGAAGATGTACTCTGACCTCTACTCCGTAACTAGTTGCCGATCCGTCCACATGGAGCAACCATGTGAAGGATGCACGGCTGGTGCTTGGTTCATCAACTATTGCTCAAATGAAATTTGGTGAGCCTACCACGCTATTTTCTAGTATCTTTGCCATAAAATATGCCAATGCCTGAATCTTGATTGCTATTCGGGGCAGAACTCCAAACCAAACTCGCTAAGTTTATCGCCCATTTAACAAGGTGCACGGAAGTTTCAGGCTTTGTCTTCACCTATTTCCAAGGTTTCTCTATCTTAATCGTAATGGGGTGCGACAGAAATTATGGCCGCAACTTCCTTGTTGTCACCACTATTTCCAAGGAAAAAAGCTCTATCTCCAAATATTTTTTCTCTGCGCTGTGCAACACCTTGTTCATATAATGTATTGGGAGCTGCTGAGCTCCCTTCTCCTTTACCAACACTGTGCTAATGGCATGTGGAGATACTGCTAACCACAAGTACAACATCTCCTCTTGTTCGGGCTTACGCTAGAAGGGGTGGGCCTACTAGGCATCTCTTCATTTGTTGGAAAGTTTTCTCGCATTTTGCTGTGCATAAAAAATCCTTTCTCTTCCTCATCACCTTGAACAAAGGTAAGTTCTTCTCCACTGGATTCGATATAAATCTTCTCAGAGTAGTTGGACGCCCTACAACGCATTATACGTCCTTGACTGTCCTAGGAGAGGATAACTCCAAAAACGCCCTTATCATATTAGGGTTTGACTCTGTGCCTCTTTGATTCATCACATAACCGAGGAACTTGCATGCGGTTACTTGAATGTACATTTCTTCGAGTTTAACTTCATATCGTAGTTTCTCATGATAGAGAAAGCCTCGTCCAAATGTTGGATGTGTTCCTCTAACTTCAAGCTTTTAACCAACATGTCATTAATGTAGACTTCCATCGATTTTCCAATTAAATTGTAAAACATCTTGGCAACCAATCTCTGGAACGTCGCCCATGCGTTCTTCATGCCGAACGACATCACCCTATAACAGTATACTCATGTGTCCATTGCAAACGCTATGTTGCTCTGATCATTTATAACAATAAAAACCTGATGAACGCTACTCTTATCATCCATTATACTTAGAAGGGCACAACCTGCAGTCGAGTCTACCAATAAATCGATCCTTGAAAGAGAAAATGGATCACACAGGCAGTGCTTGTCCAGATCCGTGTAGTCAACACACATTCTCCATGTCGTTTCCTTATTGAGTACGAGCACTATATTGCTCAACCATTCCGAGAATCTATTCTCATAAATGTTACGTGCTGATAGAAACTCTTGAACCTCATTTTTTGCTGTCTCATTCTTTTCTTTGCTGAAGTTGCGCTTCTTTTGCCTAATCAGCTTAGCATTCTGGTTAACATTCAACCTGTGTACGATTATCCTTGGGTCAATTATGTGTAAATTTGAATTTTTCCAAGGAAATATATTCGTGTTACTCCTAAGACAATTCACCAAGGCACTTTCCACCTTCAAATTCATTGCCGTACCGATCCTTATAGTCTTTCCCATACTGCACAGACTTGAACTCTCCCAATGGTTCCATCTTCGATTCTGATTGTCTCATAGCCTGACGCTTACACTTCTCTATGCCTTGCTCTTGGGGATTCAGCTTCAGAACCTTCTACAACTTCTCAATCTCGGCCTTCTTTGTGTCCCCTAGCTGCCTGAACGACATTGTCTCTTTTCGCCATTCTGCCAGTCCGAACTCCCGCGTGTAATTGACGGTGTTCCCAAAGACAATCCAATAATAGGTGAAACTGACAACAATATTGTGGTGTTATTTTGTCTGGTTACACGATAAGAGGAATGCATTATAATCGGGCTTGAAATATACAAAACTATGCTAAACTATTGCAGAAATCGACTTGCTTTGTTCGGAACACATATTACACGGTTGAAAATAACTGAAATGACTAAAGTCGACTAGCTTTGTCCGGAACACCTATTACAGAGGTGGTTCGATGGTGAAGTAACTATTGAATCCTAGGGCAATTGAACGGTCCTGTATTCGATATTGAAAATTCTTGAACAAGAACGTTAATAGAAGAACGATCGAACAGGAGAATAGATTGATCGAACTGGATAACTCTCGAACAAAAATACTTGATTTGATGCTTGTAGGGTTGGTGAACAATAATTAATGATCTAGCGTGAATCTCGAGATTCGAGTATTGATAAACCTCGGGATGTGGGTTGGTTCCCAAAAAAGACAATTGCTATCGAACAGAAGCGTTTGATAGGCCAGAAAGTGTCGAACCGCCTTGGTTCGATACTTTTCCTTTTAAGCTGCCACCGGGGCGGGGCGGCCCAGTTCGTTGTTGGGCCACCTAAATCACCCCCACCAAAATATTTAGGGGAAGAAGGGGAAGAAGAAAACCCACAAAGGTGAAGAGTACTCTTAAAGACTCACTTTTTTTCTCTCTTCTCTCTATATCCCAACATTTCGCTCACTAAGATAGTAAATATGGTGGTGTACACAAAGAAGCTTCATCTTGGATAGTAGGTGGCGTACACAGTCCAATCCAATTCCTTTATGTCTAAACTTTTGTAGTCTGTGCGAATTGCCTCATTTTCACTTTTTGGTGATTTTTTGACCAAAAATCACCGAAAAAAATATTTAAAGTTTGACTATAATCTTTTCCTCGATGAGACGGTTTCGATGGTGGTGGCGGTGTTGCAAAATTTAAAGTTATAACACGAAAATTCTAATTTAAGTTCAATACACTTAAAATTAATTTCCTCGTGTATTGACTTTGAATTTTGCGACACCGTCACCACCATCGGAATCGTCTCAACGGGAGAAAGGTTTTAGTCAAACTTTAAATAATTTTTTTGACGATTTTTTGTCAGAAAATTGCCAGCAACTAGAAAATGAGGCAATTCGCACAAACTGTAAAGTTTAGACCTCACTGGGTCTAAAAATAAAGATCCGACCCTGAACCCATAAAGTGGCCATAGTTCCGGGGTTTGATGAAATAATCCTTATATTAATTACAAGTTTTTAGTAAGCAAAATATCTCTCTTCACTAATTTGTAGAGTAGTAAATATACAAATTAATTAAAACTAAGAAAGAAGAAACATGTGCATATGAAAATGTATCACAATTAAAGTATTTAACTAGATTATAGCTTAATTAGTAACTTATTCGCATGAGTTTTAATATATATTTTTTTTTAAAAAAAAGACAATCTTTCAGTTATCCCAACTTGAAAGAGGAGCCAATCTAATAATGCTTTTGAACATTAATTAAGGTCATTACTGGCATATATGAAAAATTAAAGATAAGTGAACAACTAATTTAAAAGGCGTATAACAAAAAAACATTGACAAACTGTTTTGTAATAGTGCATTTTTATTTTGTTTTCGTGATAATTGAAAACTTTATTGCTGCCCAATTAGTTCAATTCAGCCACAGTTGAATTACCCAGAATATAGAAAACAAAAGAACATCAGTCACAGTTGAGTGTGTGCATCTTTGTTTTTGATGAATAGTCGAGTGAGTAATTTTTTTTATGGAACTAGTTGAGTGAGTACATCAGCAAGAAGAAATTATATGCGAAATGGGACAGGGTACATTGCGACTAGGTTATAAATATGAGACAATGAAAATGTAAGTGGATTTTGTCGATATTAGGTGTACAGATAATAAACTATCTATAAAGCATGGCATTCAAAAAATACTATTTCGCAACACAGTTAAATTTATAAACCATTTCTTTGAAATTTTACTGTTTCATGTTGCTAAGCAATTAGATTTTTTTTTTGTTTTTTTTTAACAGTAGCAACTTTATTTATTTATACACTAGACCAAAGCCATAAAGTGTGCACTGAGGGTGCGGAGTTGGGACTGGCGAGAGAATCTTGTATATGTACAAGAAGTTTCACACAAAGTCAACGATTTCAAACCGTCCGAGCAACATAGCCAGGTTGCACAAAAGGACGACTACAAGGAGCAGTCCATACAAGCTTGATTGACTCCCTCTTTTGCCAGCACATCCGTGAACCTGTTCGCTTCACGATATATAAAAGAGCTGAACGGGGTGGGGCATCTGCTTCCTAGACTCCACACATCATGGAGCAAGGCTAGTACTTATGCCGATGCCATAGGGCTCGACATCTTGGTGAGACAATTTAATGCGGCCTCCAAGTCGGTTTCAATGATAAGTGCATGAATAGAAAGACGTTGGTGATGCAATATCGTCCGGGGCACGTAGGGTCGGGAGTTTCGGTGATATTATCACTGGATATTGTTCAGAACGCCTATCTCGAATTTGAGGAAAATGAGGCAGTATTATTTTATTATGGATCTTGAGTGAATTACAAGGGGTTCGTACGAGAGGATAGCTACTACTTGTAGAGAGTGCTTTTTACTATTTTTCAAAGTACAAGTGAGTGCATGTAGAGAATTTGGCAAAAGTGCACTTGTCCTTTTTATCCTGAAATGAGGGGCTATTTATAGTGCTAGCCTTTGGGTTTTCATCCAATGGGGATTGGTCTTCCGTCTTAACTCCGGGTGGGAGCAATGACCAATGTCACGAAGGTCTTCTGCGTCAATTAGGATTGGTCTTCCATCTTAACTTCGAGTGGTGGTGATGGCCAATGGTGCGAGGGCTTTCTGCGCCAATGGGGGTCGTCTGGTACGAGGTGCCCAATAACGTGGGTTGATTGGGCTTATTCTGACCGGGTAATGATGATGTCTGCTACGTGTGTTCTGAACCAATGAGGGAGAGCTGGTCTACTCCAATCGTTGGTCTGGATCGTTAGGATTTGTCGCTTTCTGCTCCAATAGCCGTCTTGGACCAATGAGGTATGGTCTTCCATCATAATGAGGTTGGTTGGGAGTTGCTTTAATCATGGGTAGTTGGCACTTCCTTCGAGTCTGGTCGCGTCGTCGTGAGGTTCATTTTGCTTAGAGGGTCTGGCTATCCTCTAGGTCGTACTTATCCCCGAATGTTTCGAGGGGGACTCGTGGAGTCGTGCTTTGTCTAAGTTGATGCGAGATCTTTTGAGTATTCGTTATATAGAGACAGTGCAAGAGAGGTCTTTTTCCTTACCCTTCATTGTATTCACTCATTTCCTTATTATTTTATATTGTCATCCTTCCCCAAAGATATTATGGCTAAGTGTTGGATACTACCACCCGGGGGTCCCTTATCGCAGGTCCCGTGAGATCCGGGTGGAGTTAGCCAATCTGGGTGTCGGCACATTGGCCTCGGAGGGTTTCGGTGATTTTCCTTGTGGATACCCTAGATCGTGACCTACTCTGGGTCGTTAGGTGAGGTATACCCGGGTCTTTTGATCCGTGCCGTATTCTCTTATTGGGGCGTTAGTTGGTTGTGATCCGTGGGTACCTTCTCTGGGCGCTTAGACCGTGTACCATCGTTGGGGTGTTAGCTGGTCATGACCCGGGAGGAACCTTCTCCGGATATTTAGACCGTGTGCCATTATTGAGGCGTTAGCTGGTCGTGACCCGGGGATACTATGAGAACCGCACCTCGAGATTTAGTTAATACCAAACTCGTCCCATGTTCAAACAACACAAAAATAAACCCGATATTAATTTAGTCTAAAAGAAAGGTCTCACGGCCAGAATCATACCATACATAAAGAAAATTAATTTATTACATAACACATCGGAAGCCTTGATAAAATACAAATAACAACGTCACAGTTGAATAAAAGTGACAATACTTAGTTATTTAAAATCTTTATGATTATTGAAATGCATACTCAAAATAACACTTAGCGAAATAACTTCTTGATATGGAAAACCGCTCACAGCCACACGTAAGTTACCTTTTATTCTTAGGAATGGATTGACAAAAAAAAGATGAATAAGTCTTTAATGACTTAGTGAGATTTATAGGTTTAGGCGATAAATTGAATAAGAATAAGTAGAAATCGAAAATGATCTAAACGGTAAAGAATGGCAAGAAATAACTATTGAGCGTTAATAAAATACGAACATGAAGTAATGAAAATGTATATGTGCACATAACAACTAGATTCAACCTTATATCAACGAATATACTACCTTATACCTCCCAACAAGGAGTAACCTAGCAACAAAATAAAAGACATGCTCGAGTACACGTCTATCTAGCACGCGGGATATAATCAACTCCTAACTATACGCGACGCCTAGATCAATGGGTATTATGCAAAAATACGTAAACCGACAGCCCTTGCTGCTGAGCAGCAAATTAACACAATCATGGGCCCAACTTCCCAAAGGCGTCGCAATGGGTAATACATAATATTACATGAGTAAGCCGCATAATACCCGTTGTTCGTTAGCACAGTCCATGAATCAATATATAGGTTATCAGATTAGGCCAGGTAATATGATCGTTAATTGGTAGGTCACAGAGATTAACATTTGAACATGATGAAACAATAGATAAAAAAAACTGAATCACCAACGAGAATAAGTGAATGAAAAGTAAAGACAATATAAAGGATGAAAGAAATTGCTCGCGATTCGAAAATAAAATCACGAATCTTCTATCCAAGTTCCTCACGGCCGGATGCCAAACGGGGCAAGAATAGTCAAAATCACCTTTTCCGCACAATTGTTGCTAGTTGTCCTCGTTAACTTCGTCAATCCCTAAATAACTTTATAAAGTGTTAATGGTTATACAATTAGCTAATAAGTTTATGTTTTTCATAAGGCGTTCTAACAAGTAATTAGGCTACCCTTTAATACTAACTAAGTTAAAATGCGAGAGAATTGTTTTCTAATATACATCAAAGATCCATACAAAGGATTAATATGAGAGTAAACTAAAGATCACTTAAAAACATGCATCGTTATTTGTAAAATAAAACATACTTGGCTACTACTATTTTTTGTCGTCTAAGCTATGGTCTCATGAGTGATTTGCTTAAATAACCTTCAAAATAGTAAATCTATAATGAATTAATTATTTACAAAATTTCAACTCTTCATATTAAGCTATCATATAAAGAGATTAGTGAAATATTACATAGTGTTCTAAAAAAAATAACTAAAGTAGTGACATGCTTAGATTCTTATACTACATTGACCTTTGTTAACAAATGAATATCATAGTTAAATATTTTTGAAAGAATCAACATATATATAGAAATAAATGCATGGAGTATGAGTGATAAAGGAAGCGTTTTACTACTTTGTAAAAATCCTTGTGTGATAGAAGCTGTTTTTGGACTTTCTAGACAGAGGCTGATTGTTGCTTGCTTTCGGTCTTCAAAAACTTTTCGTTTGGAAATAGTGTCTGAATATGAAAGATGCCTAACTTAGAGGGGAATCTGGATCTAAAATTAGATAATGTTTGGCCTTGTTTTGGATGAGTCATGATGTTTTTAGTGCTCAAATTTGAAAGCAGGTTTTCTGCTCTATGAAAAGGCTTGTCGTTTTGAGATAGAAGAACGATGGGAAAGATTGTGAAACAAATTTTTTATGAAACTAGAATCAAAATGATTGAACGTAATGAAGAAAAATAATGCATGAACGTGAGTTAATATGGCAGTTAAAATTGTTCAAAGTCAGATCTAGAGTGCAGACATGTTTATGTTCAATTATAGCAACAAGTTGGTAACTTGTATAGCTGTCTACTTATCAATTATTTTTTATTTTATTTTACTTTATACACCTTGTAATATCAAATTCAAATCATATCTTCATATTAAACAATTCATAACTTTGTAATTGATTAACTATTATGCAATTATAATTATTATATAAAAGATATATATACATAATTAAGCAGCTAACTATGTAATTAATATGTTTTAAGCGAATTTCAAATAATTATAATTTTTCAAGGTTTATGAACCTAATTTAAGAACACATAAATAGTATAAAGGCAATCATAAGCTAATCATAAATATTTAGGACTAAATTTGTAAATTCTAAAACTATTTGGGGTCAAAATCCTAATTTGAGTAAGTTGAAGGTCTAAAGTGCGAATTAACTAAAATCAATTGAAATCGTTCTTTTTTTGGGTGACAGTTACCTTTCCCTTAG
Source organism: Linaria vulgaris (assembly GCA_948329865.1). Taxonomy (NCBI): domain Eukaryota; kingdom Viridiplantae; phylum Streptophyta; class Magnoliopsida; order Lamiales; family Plantaginaceae; genus Linaria; species Linaria vulgaris. Next base: position 50,211,020 of record OX415249.1, on the reverse strand, counting down.
CCTTTGGTTGTTATTGTAGGGTACCTGTTTTGCCTATTTTCGAGGCATGGCGGATTATGCATCATCAGGAGTCCCCTAGTTCCGAGTGTCATTCGTAGAAATCACTTGGAAGTCATTAATGAGTGATGTGTTTCGTGCGTTTTCTGATATTGTGGTCCTGCATGTACCACATGGCACTGAGCTGGTCACGCGTCAAGAGCACCGGTCCAGCTTCTCCGCCTATAAATTGAAGGGACTCGACACTTTTTTTGTGTTCATTCATCGGAGTTCCCTTGGATTCCTTCTTTTTCCGTCTTCTTCTTTTTTTTTTACAAAGTTTCGGCGATTTAATGGCGTCACATAGCAGTTTCGCCGAGGAGGCTGGCAGCGTGGAAATGTGCGGGGTAACGTCTGATGTGGTGATTACGGAGGTGAAGGTGTCTCTTATTGCTGAAGGGACGTCGTGGCGACCTCGCACTGCCTCTCGGACGGTGGATGTATCCACTAACAGGCGAAAAATGAGATTACTGCGGCAGGACCACCTAGGGTTTCGGTGGAGGGGGTGAGGAGTACGGTGAAATCTCGCGAGGAGGTCGAGGCCGAGTTCACCAAATACGAGGCATATATTTATGGCTTGAAAATTGTGGTGCCTCGGGAGGACGAGAGGGCTACTTCCTCTCATGAGGGCTTTACACGGCCTACTTCGTCCAGATCAAGGCGAGGTTGAGATCCTTCTTTTCGGTGTTCTATCGGGAGGTCTTTAAGGCATGTGCGCTCTGTCCGAGTCAACTTTGTCTCAATAGGTGGTCGACTTTGGCGACCTTTGCCTTTATTTGTATGGCTTACGGCTACCCATGTCTAGTTCATCGATTTTTTGGGGCCTTTGACCTGATGAGCTCTTTTGAGGATAAGCTCTTCTACACCTTCTCTAAGCGAAAGTTGACCAAGAGGGTTCTCCACGACCTTCCGGGGTCCCACAACAGTAGGAGGGAGAAGTTCTTTTATCTATGCCATTCCAACGAGGATCTGCTGCAGGGTATTCCAAGGGCATGGAATTTGGATCCCTGGATCCCCTCCAAGTACAATATTGGGGAGGCCACGAACCAACTTACATCAAATGTGTTCTTCCAGTAGGGCTTTAGCTGGAATGAAATGTCACGGGTTAAGGTCTTCTCATCCCTTTATGTTGATTGTGGTCTGAACGATGTCCTTGCCCCGTCTCCTTTCATCGAGGACAAGCGTCCTCAAATAAGTTAGTCTTAGCATAATTTTCCGAGCCTTCTTTTCATCAGGTTTTTCTTTCTATTGTTGAATCGGGGTTTTGCTGTCTAGGTATGTTCTGCTTTCAGATACTGCGGTGGAGAAGCTGAAGTGAGAGGCTCCCCTTCCTCGTCCCTCCAAAAAGAAGAAGGCGATAGCCAAGAAGCCTCGAAGGACTGGGGGGTCGGCTACCTCGACCGCGTCGGTGAATGAACCCTCAGAGGAAAGGAGCGCTGCTCATGAGGCTCCGTCCCACATGAGCCAGTGGAGTGAAAAGGACATGGGTCTATCCGTGCTGATGCGTTCTAGGGAGCAAGACGAGGAATCTTTCCAAAACCGGTTCATCATAGTGCAAGACTATGATGATTAGATGTTACCTTCTACCCGGGTCGGGGAAATTCCTACCCCTTTCTGTCTTTCTGCTGACTTGCCTGTGGGGCCAGGGGTAGGCATTGAGTGGTTATACAAAGAAATTGCTCGCAATTCAGAAATACTTGATTTTCTGTACAAGTTCCTCATGGTCGGATGCCAAACGGGGCAGGAATAATCAAAATCAAACCTCACATTTTCCGCACAATTGCCGCTAGTTGTCCTCGTTAACTTCGTCAATCCTAAAATAACTTTATAAAGTTTTAATGGTTATACAATTAGCTAGTAAGTTTATGTTTTTCATAAGGTGTTCTAACTAGTAATTAGGCTACCCTTTAATTCTAATTAAGTTAAAATGTGAGAGAATTGTGTTCTAATATACATCAAATATTCGTACAAAGGATTAATATGAGAGTAAACTAAAGATCACTTAAAAACATGCATCGTCATTTGTAAAATAAAACATACTCGACTACTATTTTTTGTCGTCTAAACTATGATCTCATGAGTGATTTGCTTAAATAACGTTCAAAAGAGTAGATTTATAATGAATTCATTATTTACAAATTTCAACTCTTCATATTAAGCAATCATATAAAGAGATTAGTGAAATATTACATAGTGTTCTAAAACAAATAACTAAAGTAGTGGCATGCTTAGATTCTTATACTACATTGACCTTTGTTAACAAATGAATATCATAGTTAAATATTTTTGAAAGAATCAACATATATATAGAAATAAATGCATGGAGTATGAGTGACAAAGGAAGCGATTTTTACTATTTTGTAAAAATTCTTGTGTGATAGAAGTTGTTTTTGGACTTTCTAGACAGAGGCTGATTGTTGCTTCATTTCGGCCTTCAAAAATTCTCTTTAGGAAATAGTGTCTGAATATGAAAGATGCCTAACTTAGAGGGGAATATGAATCTAAAATTAGAGAATTTTTGGACTTGTTTCGGATGATTTATAATGTTTTTAGTGCCCGAATTTGAATGCATATTTTCTGCTCAATGAAAAGTTTTGGTCGTTTTGAGATAGAGGAACGATGGGAAAGATTTTGAAATATTTTTTTATGAAACTAGACTCAAAATAATTGAATGGAATGAAGAAAAACAATGCATAAACGTGAGTTAGTGTGGCAGCTAAAATTGTTCAAAGTCAAATCTGGAGTGCAGACAAGTTCATGTTCAATTATAGCAACAAGTTAGTAACTTGTATAGTTGTCTTCTTATCACTTATTTTTTATTTTATTTTACTTTATACACCCTGTAATATCAAATTCAGATCAAATCTTCATATTAAACAATTCATAACTTTGTTGATTTAATATTATGCAATTATAATTATTATATAAGAGATATATATACATAATTAAGTAGCTAGCTATGTAATTAACATGTTTTAAGCCAATTTCAAAATAATTATAAATTTTTAGGGTTTATGAACCTAATTTAAGAACACATAAATAGTGTAAAGACTATCATAAGCTAATCATAAACGTTTAGGACTAAATTTGTAAATTCTAAAACTATTTGGGGTCAAAATCCTAATTTGGGTAAGTTGAAGGACGAAAGTGAAAATTAACTAAAATCAATTGAAATCGTTATTTTTTCGGTGCGTGACAGGTACCTTTTCCCTAGCCCTTGGTCGTTATTGTGGGGTACCTGTTTTGCCTCTTTCTGAGGGCATGGCGGATTACGCATCATCAGGAGTCCCCCTAGTTCTGAATGTCATTTGTAGAAATCACTTGGAACTCATTAATGAGTGATGTGTTGCCGTGCATTTTCTGATATGGCGGTCCTGCATCTACCACGGGGCACTGAGCTGGCCACGCGTCAAGAGTGTCGATCCGGCTTCTCCGCCTATAAATTGATGGGGTCACAAAGTTTCGCCGATTTAATGGCGTCACATAGCAGTTTCGACGAGGAGGCTGGCGGCGTGGAAGTGCGCAGGGTAACGTCTGATGTGGTGATTACCGAGGCGACAGTGTCTCTTATTGCTAAAGAGACGTCGTGGCAGTTATTGCAGCGGCACCCCCTAGGGTTTCGGCAGAGGGGGTAAGGAGTACGGTGAAATCTCGCGAGGAGGTCAACCGAGTTCACCAAGTACGGGGCATATATTTCTGGCTTGGAAATTGTGGTGCCTCGGGAGGACTAGAGGGCGACTTCTCCTCAGGAGGGCTTTTACACGGCCTACTTCGTCCAGATCAATGCGGGATTGAGATCCTTCTTTTCGGTGTTCTATCGGGAGGTCTTTAAGGCATGTGCGCTCTGTTTGAGTCAACTTTCTCTCAATAGATGGTCGACTCTGGCGACCTTTGCCTTTATTTGTACGGCTTACAGCTACCCATGTCTAGTGCGTCAGTTTTTTGGGGCCTTTGACCTGACGAGCTCTTCTACACCTTCTCTAAGTGAAAGTTGACCAAGAGGGTTCTCCACGACCTTCCGGGGTCCCACAACAACTGGAAGGAGAAGTTCTTTTTTCTTTTCCATTCCAACGAGGATATGCTGCAGGGCGTTCCAAGGGCGTGGAATTTGGATCCTGGATCCCCTCCAGGTATAATATTGTGAAGGCCACAACCAATTTACATCAAATAGGTTCTTCCAGCAGGGCTTTAGCTGGAATGAAATGTCACGGGTTGAGGTCTTCTCATCCCTTTATGTTGATTGTGGTCTGAACGATGTCCTTGCACTGGCTCATTTCATCGAGGACAAGCATCCTCAAATAAGTTAGTCTTCGCATAATTTTCTGAGCTTTCTTTTCTTCAAGTTTTTCTTTCTATTATTGAATCGGGGTTTCGATGTTCTGTGTCTGTTCTGCTTGCAGAGACTGCGATGGAGAAGCTGAAGTGCGAGGCTCCCCTTCATCGTCCTTCTAGAAAGAAGAACGCGATAGCCCAGAAGCCTCGGAGGACTGGGGGATCGGCTACCTCGGCCGCATCGGTGAATGAACCCTCAGAGGAAAAGAGCGCTGCTCATGAGGCTCCATCCCACACGAGCCAGTCGTGTGAGAAGGACGTGGGTCTATCCGTGCGGATGCGTTCTAGGGAGCAAGCCCAGGCATCTTCCACGAACTCATTTTGGTGCAGGACTCTGATGATTAAATGTTACCTTCTACCCGGGTTGGGGAAATTCCTACCCCTTCCTGCCTTTCTGCTGACTTGCCCGTGGGGCTAGAGGTAGGCACTGAGTGTCTTGAGGATCTGTACGTGGTCCGAGGCGCGACAGGTATTGGCAGGACTATAAGAGGCGAGTCGTCGACTCTCCAACTCCGAACTACTTGGGTGGATTCAATTGATGAGAGGTCGTTGTCTCCCGTGCTTGAACATCGTGAGGACGAGTCTTCTGGTCCCACGATGGTTCATGGTTTGGTTGGTCCTGCTGTGAAGGCTGTTACTTGGGGCACCATCATGCCTCCTCCTGTGCAGTCTCTTTTGAGAGGCGTTGTGAGCCTGGAGGAACAGACCCTTGGCCTTTCTCGTGACGTAGCTTCTTTGACGTCTTCTCCGACCCCTTCTCTTCTTTGTCCTTGGGAGATTAGCCTTGTTGCACAAATGGGTGCAGCCTTAGTGAGTGGATTTTTTTTTTTTGTTGCAATAGTTCATTTTGTTTCGTGTATCAACTCCTGACATATGTTCCTTTGTTGTTTGTACATAGTAGGGTTGAAGGGGTTGCCACATGCTTATTAGGAGGCTGCCCGTAAAAGAGACGCCTTGAAGGTGAAGCTCGGAGAGGTTGAGAGAGGGTCGTGCCAGCTATCTTCTCTGCTCCAACTTGTCTTCTCATCCTATGAGTCAGTTGGCCCGTATGAGGGAGCTGAATGAGTCAGAGCATCTTTTGAAGGAGTGGTTGGCTCCCATGGAGAAGGAGAAAGAGTCCTTCTTGGAGAAGGAGGCTGACTCGGCACGGAGACTTTAGTCTTCAGAGGAGGTGGTGGAATCAGTTCGTAGTGCTCTGGTGAAAACCGTGGAGGAGCAGGAAGAGCGATTTGCGGCCTAAAAGAGGGAGATCAGGGTGCAATTCGTCCCCTATTGCGATGATCATATGTTGTGTGGGTTCAAAGCCTGCCAGAGGTTGGAAACCGATCTAGGTATGTTTCACTCTAAGGCCAACCTGCAGAGGTTGTCTTCTACCCGGGTGGTCTGCCCTGAGACTCCCGATGCGATGCTGGTGTTGCTACCAGGAGGTACTTTGGGCGCTTATGGTTCTCTGACCCCTTCTACTACAACTGGATCTTCCCTCCCCCGTTTGTCATAGGTAGTTTAGGGAGAGTTTTGTGGCCAGTGGCCTTTAATTTGGGGTTGTACTTGGCGGTCCCCCCTTTTTATGTTTAATGGAACTCCTTGGCTACCAACTCATATTTCTATGGTCGGGATTACGACCAAGTTTTTAATATATTCTGCTTTTGTGCACACTTAGAAAATGTTTGACTTCTCCATATATACTTGTTTTTACCTTGTATGAGAGGTTTCGACCTCCTACTCCTTTTGTTTGATATCTACAGGCTACAAGCGTGGTGCTCTTTAGAGTTTCTCCATTTTTTGCAAGGGTAGCCACGATCATCGTACTTAGAAGTTGTTTTGACCCTTTTAGGAGAGTTCCCATGGTCATCGCTTTGTGGGAGTCTTTACGACTCCTTGCGAGTGCCCGTGTGGATATTGTCGTGAGGGTGCTTAACTTCGTTTCCAATGCCCGAGGCTACCATACTTTGAAAAAAGTTGTTTTTTGCACAATCACTCATAGAAGTCGTGGATGCTTTTAGGTCCGTGGATGGAGGAGTAGTCGTGGCGAGGGGTTCTCGATGTGATCATTTTTTTAATCGTCCCTCCTGTTTATCTGCTCAACTCACAGTCTTGGGAACGGGCGCTCATTAAATGCGAGTGGACTTGGGGAAATAAAGCTCCGGCCTAGCTCCCCTATGGTGACGACTGACATGCTAGGATTGCAATGAATCGGGGAGCGTGGCGGTTCAGGGGGGTCGCGAGTGGGCAACTTGAAGGTCCCACCGTTTGAATCGTGGGTGGGAATGTGACCCGGTTCAAAATATGAACTATTTTCCACACCTATAAAAGCGTGATCCTCTTCTCCCTTTTTTCTCACACTTTTCTTCTCTACTATTATTCCTCTTGCAGAAAGAATTTTCTCTTCAAGCTTTCACTATTTTCACAGCCATGGTGTCCCGCGTCACTCCAATTTTTTCAAGGGACGAGGACTCTCGCTGTTCTCTTAAATCAACGCTTTTCCACTACCGTAGTAGTGCCGCGTCATCTTGACGGAGCCGTCGTCAAAGGGCTACTCATTCGTCGTGTGTCTGTTCGACTTTCTAGAGAGAGTCATGGAGTTCATGTTTTGGTGGTGCGTCTGGTGGTGGCAGTTCCTTTATTCTGCCTGTTATTATGGTGGATCATGTGTTCACCATTTTTCTCCTCGTGCACCTTACTAAGCCCCCATCGACGACGTTGTTTTTGTCCAAGAAGCGCAGGAGCCCAAGCGTATGATGGGTCAACTCCGAGTCGGATCCACAACATCAGTCGTGACCATAGACCAGGTGGATGTAATCATTCCTTCCAGCCTCCAGAGGGCGTATGATCCCCCTAAGGGATACATGACCGTTTACTCGGAGCAGCTTTGTTGTGGGCTCGATTACTTATTTCAACCAATTCTTAGGGATCTTTTCATCTTCTGGAAGGTGTGCCCGAGTCAACTGACTTCTACCTCCTATTGTCATCTGGTGTGGTTCATTCTCTGTTATGACTTGCTGAACATTCCTTCCACCCCCTAGACCATAGCCGGAGCGTTTGTGCTAAGGGCGACTACGCTTGGTTTGCCGTTCTTTTCCCTGTCCATTCGCGATAACAAGAGAATGTTCCTAGCGTTGACCACGAGGAATGAACGTACCAACAATGGGGATTGGCGTCAGAGGTACTTTTTTGTGGCACTCGTGGGAGAGTCAATCTATTTGGTATTTTTATCGTTCTACTGAAGTGTTCACGGAGACCGCCACATTTCTAGATGACAAGAGCCTTTTCAGCGGAAGGTACGATACGTCCTCGATACTTCACAACCTGATGGTCCTTTTGCTCAAAGGTCTGCAAGGTGGGCTGAAAGACAACACCCTTCTTTGCCCATGCTCAGACTAAACAAAGTATTCCGTAAGTATCCTTGTACTGTTTCAAAAGAAATTCGACTGTGCTTCGAAACTACCCCCATAGTATATAAAGTATTCTCCCTATTTTTTTTTTTACTGAGTCTCTGCTCTTGTTTCCAGGTGCAGAGGTGGCTAGTCATGCTTGTTGTCCGTTCCGAGGGAACTTTCTGGCGCTGATGGATATTGACTCAGATTGCTTTGTTTCAAGGTCCCGAGGCTCCTCCGCTGATTGAGATTTGCAGAGCATAGAGCGGCGCCGGAAGCTGGCGAGCTTCTTAAAGGTTGTCGCGGCGGAGTCCTCCAACTTCTCCAATGGCAAGTACTGCCCGCATGCTCCAGGGAGCCCGACAGCTGCTGACATAGTGGAGGTCTTGGGGTCTATGGCGAAGATCATAAACGAGGAGACTTCTGAAGGTATGCCTCAACCCATGGACCTTGTAATGGCTAAGCATTTTACTGATCATTTCATGTCTACTTTCGGCACTATTCTTGAATTTGGGCCATTGTCGATTTCTTCGTATCATTTGACAAATCGGATCCTAGCCGTCATAAGTCCTTCGAGAAAGAGAAGTGAAGGCTCGTTGGCTTACTCCACGGAGAAGAGCATGGGGAAGGGAGTTATGGACCTCTTCCCTCCTGTAAGGTCGGGAAGCAGTAAGAGATCTTCTCTAGACGGGGAGTTCCTTCGAAGGACTTTGTTGGAGGAGGAGCTTCTTTGTGATCTTGTTGCGCCCTTGATTTTTTTGGAGGGCTATTATCGCTCTTTTGTGAGCGGTATTGTTAACCCCAGAGACCGTGAGCTCCGTGGGATTTAGCTAGGGGTCCTTGTGGGAGAGCTTATGCAAGAGCATCTGTGAGATGACACCTTATTTCCCTTATTTTATTTTTGGTCCCTTTATTGTCACCAATCTTTTGACTTTGCCCCTCTTTTTGTTTGTAGCTCATGGTGCTCGGGGATGTAGTAGGCACATATCGGGCATGTCCTACAACCCTGAAGACTGTGGTCCAGAAGTGTGATGCTCTCTGGGCTTCGCTGAGGAACGCCCGGAAAGAGGCAACTCGACTGGAGAAGGCCTTGAAGGAGGCTCGTGGATGCGCCGTTGAGATAGCATAGTCATCAGATCGGGACATGGGGGAACTAAAGAGTTGCCTTGGAGAGGCGATAGCTAAAGCCAACGCTAAGGCTGGAAAGTATGAGGAAATGGCGAGAGAGGCGACCCGGGCTGCAGAGGTGATCCAACCTCTACAAGAGGAGTGAGACCATTTGTTTTCCCAGCTCGAGGTCGTGTGAAAAGAGCTCAAAGCTAGCCTTGCTTGTGCCTGACTGGATACGACTAAATTCTCAAGGAGCCGAGGGGTATCAGCTTCCGAGCTTAAGGATCTGGTTCGAGTGGGCTATGAGATGGACTTTTCGACGGTTAAGTCTCTTCGCGACATTCCTTGAGACTTGGTGCTGCCCGAGCTGGAGTTTTATTACTCAGTCTCTTCTGCCAATCCTCCGCCCACCTTTCGGAGGACGAACCCCATCGCCACAATAGCGTGGATGCGTGACCCGAGCAAGCTCTCGGAGGAGCAGCATCGAGAATGGATCAAGGCGGGGAAGCATTCCGCAAGAGAGTAGTGTTAGTCGGGCGTGTGTAGCCCTTGTTTAGTTGGGACCTCTTTTATAAGGGTCTAGTCCCCCCTCTCTTTTGTTATGGCAGTTGATTGCCTTTTAGTGAAATATTTCTTTTTAGCCCCATGTTCTTAAGTCGACAGACTTTTTTCAACGTAGTTATTTTATTGCCTATAGTATGTTTGCTTTACACGGGTATAACCGTTCAGTCAAAATACAAAACACCTAACTACACGAACAAACTAGAGTTGCCGTCGATCTCAGATCTTTCAAAGATAATATTTCTGGAGATTAAGACTGTTTCAGGCTCGGGTGTGTTCCCGGCCATCCATGTCTTTGAGAAAGTAGGTAGGCGGCTCGAGGATCTTAGAGATCTGATAGGGGCCGCTCTATTTTGGCTCTAGTTTGCCTATGTTTTTAGAGGCTTCTACTCGTTTTAGAACAAGGTCCCCGACCTGAAGAGATCGGGGTCGGATCTGAGTGTTGTAAAATTTGGCCATTCGCGCCTTATAGAACTCTGCATGTGTAGAAGCTCAGATCCTTTTCTTCTTCTAGTAAGTCTTGGGCCAAGGCAAGGTTCGCACTATTATGGGCATTCTCGTACTCTTGCACCCATAGTCTCTGTTTTACGACTTCTAATAGGACCACCAACTCAGTCCCGTATACGAGGCTGTATGGGGTTTCTCCCATAGCCGATCGTGGGGTAGTGCGGTAGGCTAATAAGACACCGGGGACTTCTTTGACCCACTAAGATTGATATCGATCCAAGCGAGCCTTGAGCATTTTCAGGAGGGTTCGGTTCGTTACCTCTACTTGACCATTACCGTAAGGGTATCCTACACCAGTGAAGTGGTGCTTGATACCCCACTTATCACACCATTTTTCCATGAGGACATTAGGAAATTGGAGTCCGTTGTCACTCATCAGTTTATGTGGTACCCCGAAGCGATTAAGGATGTTCCTCTATAGAAAGTTTATCATAACCGGGCTAGTGATTTTGGAAAGAGGTTCTGCCTCGACCCATTTAGTGAAGTAGTCTACTGCGACTAGTAAAAATCTTTTCTGACCTTTGTTTGAGACCATAGCTCCCACGATGTCAATTCCCTATCGTGCGAACGGACAAGGGATAGTGGCGGGTTCCCATGGGGCTGCAGGGTGATGTATAATTGGGGCATGCAACTGGCAATTCTAGCACTTTCAAGCATACTCTTCATAGTCGGCAGCCATAGTCGGTTAGAAGTACCCTTGTTGGATGATCTTGGCCGCCATGCTTCTTCCTCCAGAATGGCTACCGCAACACCCGTCGTGGATCTCTCTTAAAATATGTTGGTCGTCTTCCTTAGTAACGCATCGAGAGGTTGATAGGACCACGAGCGCCGGAAGAGCACTCCGTTCTGAATATAGTATCTTGTGGTACCACGGTACATGGCGCGCTGCTTGAACTGGTCATGAGCATTTTTTCTCGGATTACTGATAAAGTCGTTGATGTCCGCCATCCAATCTTCTTCGATGGTAGCCACCATCTGAACCTCTTCATCACAGTCTTGCCTTTCTGACTTGTGTGTAGCGAAGAAGGTGATTCTCCGTGTGCTAACAGTCTGAGCTTGGCTGGCAAGTTTGGACAAGGAGTCTGCATCCTAATTCTCCAATCATTAGATCTATTTGATGGAGAACTCTTGGAACAAGGTCATCCCGATGAGGACGACTTCTAGGAATTTTTCCATATTTTCCTCATTCGCCTCGTAGGTCTCGTGGATTTGTTGTACCATAAGCTGGGAGTCGTGGTGCACGAGTATCTTTTGTATCCTTGCCTCATTGGCTAGTCGCATTCCAAAGAGAAGCGCCTCGCACTCAGCCTCGTTGTTGGATACGGGGTATTCTAGCCGGATGGCAAACTCCAGTATAGTTTCTGGTTCGTCTGGAGCCATTTTCCTGAAGATTATACCCACCCCATCATGGGTGTTGGTAGAGGACCTATGTATGTGTAGGAGCCATAAGGGTTGCTGCACTTCTTCTTGTTCCTCGTACATTTCAGTGATGAAGTCTGCGAGCACTTGAGCTTTTATGGCCGATTGGGGGAATAAGTAATATCGAATTCCCCCAACTATATGGCCTACTTGATCATCTGTCTTGAGACCTCAGGATTGTTGAGGATAGTATAGAGGGGATGTTGCATGAGCACAGTGACCGGATGGGCTAAGAAGTAAACTCAAAGTTTTTGGGATGTAGAAATGAGTGCCAACCCTAGCTTTTCTATGCGTGAGTACCGAGTCTCGACATCCAGGAGGGTCTTGCTGACATAGTAGATTGGTAGGTGCTCTCTCCCTGCACCTCTGACCAAGACATCACTCACATATTCCCGTCCTACGGTCAAGTAGAGGAAGAGCATTTCTATGGGGACGGGCTTCACCAAAAGAGATCATTGCAGGCTTCTTTGTAGCGGTCGATCCACTGGAAGTATTTTACATTTATGAGAATCTTAAAGAAGGGGAGGCCCTTCTTTAAGGAGTGAGAGATAAACCTACTCAGCAAGGCCATCCTACTTGTGCGTTTCTGCACATCTCGCATTATTTTCGGGGATTTCATGTTTAGAATGGATTCGGCTTTCTTGGGGTTAACCTCAATCCCCCTCTAAGTGACCATATACCCTTGGAATTTCCTCATCCCCCCCCCCCCCCCCCCAGATGCCAAAAGAGCACTTCCGAGGGTTAACCTTCATCCCGAACAGATCCATGATTTTAAAGGCTCAGGCAAGGTCCTGAGCATGGTCTTCTTCTTTCTAACTCTTTACAATCATGTCATCAATGTATATTTCCATCGTATATCCAATCAGACACTCAAACATGAGATTGACTAACCTCTGATACTTGGCCCCTACGTTTTTAAGCCCAAGGGGCATGACCATATAGCATAAGGTGCCGATGTCGGTGATGAACCTAGTATTCTCTTGATTGTTGCTCGCCATCGGGATCTGATTATAACCTTGATCTCCCTCCATTGTAGATAAGAGGGTGCACACATCCATGAAGTCGACCAGTAGATCAATGCTCAAAAGCGGGTAACAGTCCTTGGGACAGGCGACATTAAGGTCAGTGAAGTAGACACACATTCGCCACATACCCCCTGTCTTTAGGACGAGAACTACATTGGCCAACTACTTTAGGTAGCGCACCTCTCAAATCTGTTGAAGATCGAATAGCCATTGCACTTCGGCCCTAATCACCTTGTTTCGTTCTTGCCACATGTTGTGCTTCCTCTATTTGACGGGCTTGGCCATAGGGTACACATCTAGTTTGTGCACACAAATCTCTTGGCTAATCTACCTTGGGGGACAGTCCTTCCAATCGAAGAGGTGATGGAACTGTTTGAGTGTGGTCGTGATGGCTTTTTCTACATCTTCTCCGATGTTGGTGCCGATCTTGACCGTCTTTCTCTACACTCCTTCCACCAGTTCTATCATATTGAGTTCTTTTGTTGGTTGGACCCGGACCTCCTTTATACAGGCTTTTTTGGCCAGAGGCTCCAGGACCAAGGGCTCGGACTCGAATGGTATGTCTTTCATGCGACATTCTTGGGCTTGGGTCCGATCTCTCTTAACTTCACCTATACCTAAAGGGGTAGGGAATTTGATTTTCAGATGGAGGGTAGATGAGATTGCGTCGAAGGCTTAGAGGGCTGGTCGCCCACATATGGCATTGTAGGTTCTTAAGGGAGCCTCTACCACACAAAACATGGTCGGTTCGGTGGCGGTGGGTCGCTCCCTCGCCCTAGAACATCGACAGCGTTATGAGCCCCACTGTTTGGCACTGCTCTCCTAAGAAGCCTACGAGAGGAACCTTCATAGGCTCCATCTGGTCTCGGGGGATGTCTAGGGCGAGATATGTTGGCGTGAAAAGTACGTTGACCGAGCTCCTGGTGTTCACGAAGATTCTTTGAGTTCCATTCTGAGTATGGTGGTCGCGACCACCAGAGGATCCTCGTGGGGGTACATTAGGTCGTTGGGCCCAAATGAGATGGTGGGTTGGTCCACCCATCGTGCGGCAAACACCTCCAATTTTCTATCTGATGTAGTTTTGTCTTTCCTCCTAGGTAACAGACATTACCTATCCTTCAATCATGTTAACCGTGCGACCGGTGGGAGCGTTGTCACGATAGGTAAGCGGGGGAGGAGGTAGTCGCGCCTATTCTTGAGGTGGCTGCTCGTTATCCTTGGAAGTGTTGGAATGCAGCTTCTTGCTCTTGGGCACCTCCTCTCGACCCTACTTTCCTGTGAATGTCCCTCTATCGGGCATCACGTATTTTTCTAGAAATCCCAAGCCTAGAAATCGATTGATCGCATCTTCAAGGTGATAACAGTCGTTCGGCAGGTGCCCGAAGGCTCGGTGGTAAGTGTAGAACTTTCCTGAGCTTTTGAACCTATGGGGTCCTTAGGGGTCCGAAGCCATCTGAAGACACGCTCTTCCCCCATGATGGTCATGACCTCCACGGGGGTTATCGTCAAGGGAGGTATGGATGTTGGCTCAAAATTCTTCTTGACTCTCTCCTTCATACCTCCATCATTTTCGTCTCTTTTTTCTTTCCATTTTTCCCGCAGAGGGGGTTGGAGCTCTGACGGCCTCCGTTGCTTCTAGGACTTTCGGGTCTCTTCTAACTCCATGAAGGATTATGCGTTTTGCATCAAGTCCTTGAGGTTGCTGGCTATATTCCTCATGAGGTAGGTGGAGAAATCTCCTGACAAGAGTCCTCAGACAACAATGTCAGAAAACTGCCTCATGTAGTCCCTTAGGGAATCGTCTAGCTTCTGTCGTATATTGAGCAGGTGTACACACGTCTTAGGAAAGACCCGGTTGCATGCGAATTGCCTTACAAACATCTGGGTTGGCTACTCGAAATTATGCACTATTCTCGGGGAGAGCTGAGAGAACCAGGATTGCGTCCGACTAGCGAGGGTCATTCAAAATAATCGACAAAGGACGTGGTCAGGTGGCGACACGAGACCCATGCATGCTAGGTATTGGTTAATGTGATCATGGGGATCACGATCATTGCTCTTCCCTATATAAGTCGGGAGTCCTGCGGGCTTCATCCTTGTAGGGATGGGAGCATTAGCTATATGGGGTGCGAAAGGTAACCCTCGGTATGCTACTTCCTCCCTAGGGTTGAGATGGCCTATCTGCATTTCTTCCATCATGTTCCTTAAAGGACCGTCAGGGGTCGGTGAACGTTGGCGTGATCGAGTAGCCAAAGATAGTAGCTCTCCTCTAGGCCTAGAGGGTTCCATACTACTTAACGTGGGCGATGAGGGTATCGCGGTGGCCACGCTTCTGGGGGTTCTTCCACCGAGCTTGCCTACTGCAGCGATGGTGGGCAACCTTTCCAGCGAGGGGGATGAGTGCGGGCCTCGCTATGTGGTGAGTCATCTGGCCTAGCCCGCGGAGGCAGATCGGTGGCAGAGATGATTTTTGGGTTCTTCTAGGCGATGATGGTCACGGCCACGTCCCTCCTTTGAGGTAGGCCTTCCATTTTCTATAAATCGGACAGACATGTTACGATACATGTCCCAGGATACTTGTACATAACCCACGCCGGGTTCGGTAGCTTGAGGCATATGGGCGTTTGGATTTGAAGCGGGGCCATTTTGAGCCTTGGCCTCCTCCTGGAGAGGTGGGAGACTCTGCTACGTCTCTATTTCAGTGTTGTGATTCACTATTGATTCACCTTACAGAACCGATGGAGATGATGCGCTTGCGGGTGCTCTCCTCGTTTTTCTTCTTGCCATGCAATTTCTTCAAATTTTACTCAGAGAACTTACGGCGTTTCCATAGATGGCGCCATTTGGTGATGCAATATCATCCGGAGCCTGTAGAGTTGGGAGTTTCGGGGATATTATCATTGAATATTGTTCGGAACGCCTATCTCGAATTGTGGAAAAGGAGGCAATATTATTTTATTAAGGATCTTTAGTGAATTACAATGGGGTCATACGACGAGATATCTATTACTTGTAGAGAGTGCTTTTTACTATTTTTCTAGTATAATTGAGTGCGTGTGGAGAATTTGACGAAAGTGCAATTGTCCTTTTTATGCTGAAATGGGTGGATATTTATAGTGCTAGCCTTTGGGTCTTCGTCCAATGGGGATCGGTCTTTCATCTTAACTCTGGGTAAGAGCAATGGCCAATGCCTCGTGGGTCTTCTGCGCCAATCAGGGTTGGTCTTTCGTCTTAACTCCGAGTGGTGGCGATGGTCAATGGTGTGAGGGCCTTCTGTGCCAATGTGGGTCATTTGGAACGAGGCGCCCAATAACGTGGGTTGACTGAGCTTTTTCTGATCGGGTAATGATGACGTCTGCTCCAATCGTCTCGACGAGTTGTTTTGAAGCAACGAGGAAGAGTCGATATGCTCCAATCGTTGGTCTGGACCGGTAGGATTTGTCGCTTTCTGCTCTAATAGCCGTCTTGGACCAATGAGGTATGGTCTTTCAACATAATGAGGGGTAGTTGGGAGTTACTTTAATCATGGGTAGTTGGCACTTCCTTCGAGTCTGGTCACATCGTCGTGAGGTTCATTCCGCCTAGAGGGCCTGGCTGTCCTCTAGGTCGTGTTTATCCCCGTATTTTTCGAGGGGGACTCGTGGAATCGTATTTTGTCTGAGTTTCTGTGAGATCTTCTGAGTTATGTCTGTCTTTCATTATATTGAGACTGTGGATAAGAGGTCTTTTTTCTTGGACCCTTCCTTGTACTCATTAATTTCCTTATTGTTTTATATTATCCTCCTTCCTTAAAGATATTATGGCTAAGTGTTGGATACTACCACCCCGGATCCCTTTTCGTGGATTTCGTGAGATCCAGGTGGAGTTAGCCAATCAGGGTGTCGGCACATCGGCATGGGAGGGCTTCAGTGATTTTCCTTGTGGGTACCCTAGATTGTGACCGACTTTGGTTGTTAGGTGGGGTATACCCGGGTTATTTGATCCATGCCGTATTCCCTTATTGGGGTGTTAGTTGATCGTGGTCCGGGGGTACCTTCTCCAGGCACTCAGACCGTGTACCCTCATTGGGGTGTTAGCTGGTCATGACCTGGCGGTACCTTCTTCAGATATTTAGACCGTGTGCCCTTATTTGGGTGTTAGCTGGTCGTGACTCGAGGGTACCTTTCCCCTAGCCCTTGGTCGTTTTATAGGGTACCTGTTTTGCCTCTTTCTGAATGTGTGACGAATTATGCATCATCAGACGTAAAGAGAGCATTACTCCCTGAAAAATATCTCAGAATTCTGCTATGTTGTTGGTGCTGCATCTTGTCGATTTGGAAAAAGCACCAACTATGTTACCTGCACAATCACGTATCACGCCACCAATACCCGATGGGCCGATCTTGGCCAGTGCAGAACCATATGTGTTTAGTTTGAAGACTTCTCGTGGCGGTGGGTTCCTGCAGATTGATAACGTGTAGCATTTGGAAGGTTTCGGGGGAAGGGCAATTAGTTATTTTTTACTATTTCATACCCTTGCCAAATTAACAAACTAAAATATAATTCTTCTCTAATTTATTAATTTCTTATTTTCTCTTATTACAACTATAAATAACAGAAATAACCTCTTACATAAATATCCATATTCTTTTTCCATACATGAGCATAAAGCTAAAAATCTGGTTCTTCATTTATAATTGGTGAAAAGTCAAATTACTAGGTGATATTTGGTATCGTATGATATTCCTATGCAAATACCCTTTTTTTTAGCGTTTCAAATGTGCCTAGTGTAAAACACCAACAACTAAGCTTGTAATCCCAATAAATTGGGGTAGGTTGTATGAAGCATGAATGAATCACGTCGAGTCGTGAACATGAATCTTCTGTCTCCATAAATTTCGGTTGAAGAGCATATATTCCTTTAGATCTTTTAGCTTCTCTTCTAGTTTTACCGCACATCCACGTAGCATGCGCAACTCTTTAACTTTCATCTTTTGTGCATGACTTTGCTTAATAGCCAAGCACTCATAGCCATAAAGTAAAGCAGGTCTAATAGCCGTACGATAGAACTTTGCTTTAAGCTTTAAAGGAAAGTTATGGTCGCACAGGCTCATGTTGCACTCTTGCACTTTGTCCATCCAGCTTGGATGCGGTGGTTGTCATCTCCGTTTAACTCTTCATCCTTCTGCAGTATGGAGCCTAAATACCGGAAATTCAAACTTCTCGGTATCTCTTGGTCATCCAACTGAACTGTGCCATCGTTGTTTCTTCGTTTTTTACTAAACTTGCATTCGAGGTACTATGTTTTTGTTCGACTTAGTCGAAACCCATGTGCTTCTAATGTTTGTCTTCATCGTTCTAATTTAGCATTAATTCTCATTCTCGTCTCATCGATGAGGACAATGTCGTCTGCAAACAATATACACCATGGGACTCGGTCTTGGATGGTTCTGGTGATTTCATCAATTACAATAACAAACAAAAATGTGCTCAGAGCTGACCCCTGATGTAAGCCAATTGTAATCCGGAAGACGAACCGCCACAAGTTCGAACATTCGTCACCACAATCTCATACATATATTTTATGATGCTGATATATTTAATGGGTACCTCTTTCTTCACCAAAGTCCAACATAATACCTCTCGATGTACTTTGTCATATGTCTTTCCTAAATCGATAAAGACCATATACAAATCGATAAAGACCATATTTAAATGTGTCTGGTCTAATGAACAAAATAAATGTACAGTATTTAGTGCATTTAATTCTTATAAAATATTATGATCTCGGTGTCCATTTAATTCTTTAAAGAAAAAAAAAAGACTTGGTTACTTTTTAAAAGTAGTGAATTTTATTTTTGCATGTAAATGTAGGTGTTATTTGTTGTATGCATTATGCTAAATTCTTGTTTAGATATATGCGATAATGGTTAAGCACAAAACATGAAAATAATTGCAGAATTACGTATACATATTTGCTTTCTGAAAAAGTGAAGGATAAATTCTAGAATTTTAATCAACATAACATGAATTACAAGCAAGAAAAGTGGTAAATGAACGCAAAAGTTTAAAAGTTTAACAACACACCCAGAAAAGAAAAGAAAAAAGAACAAAAAGCTATGGATTTTTTTTTTCATGTCGTAAGTTTCTGGTATGGATTTACCATCTTAATGTAATAAAGGAAAATCATTTTATATAAAGAAAAGAATATCTAAATTAAGTTTATAGCAAAAGGATTCTACTAATTATGTGTAGTGACATGAAAAGAAAATTAGTTGTATTATTAATTTGAAAAAAAGTCAAATAGTCAACAGTATATGAATGCTCATGCATTTCTGATATGCAGCATGATACGTATTTCTCTTGTATAATTGATGAATTTATAAATAGTGCTCACCATATTTTTTTCAATAAAAACTTGAACATAAAAATATGAAAAAAATGGTGAGCACTATTTATCATGAAGTATTAACACCGGATAAATATATGATATACACAACTTACTGAGTTTAAATTGTCTAGTTTTTAGTTTTATGTCTTATATAAAACCACTCAATTGCTGGACACTGGACTCCGACCAGAGTCCATTACAAACAAGTTCCTTAATCATTCCCAAAAATCTCAGCTTAGTCATCTATTGATACACATAACAATTCTCGAAAATGTCAGCCATTACAACATGTTCAAAAGAAAACTAACTATTTTTCACAGATATAATCCCAGTGTATAGCTCCCAGTGTATATCATTTCTCATAATAAGACTTGGAAACTAACAATAAATCATCCAATACAGCATTTCCAGAATGTTTAAATTGGGAAGCAAAATTAACTTGCAGAATATGAAACGAGAAAAAATCTCAATGTTCTAAAGAATGCTTCTATTCCCACTCAATAGTTGATGGAGGCTTTGACGTAATGTCTAGAAGAACTCGATTCACACCAGGTACTTCGTTGCAGATCCTAGTCGAGAGATCAACGAGAAACTTCTGGTCAAAGTAATACCTGAACAATTCCACATAAAACATGACTCACAAAACTTTATTTTAACAAACTTGTGAACATAATGAATTAATGATAGTAACGAAACTAAATCGTAAAGGAAGAATAAGTACCAATCTGCAGTCATTCCATCTTGACTTGTAACAGCTCTAAGTGTAATGGCATAACGATGCGTTCTTTGATCTCCTTGAACTCCAACAGTCAGTACTGGCATGAAAACAGCAAAGGCTTGCCATATGGAGTCGTATATCCCGGCATCTTTGATTGCTTGAATGAAGATCTCATCCGCCTAATATCATTTCATATAAATTGTTAAAAATATTGCTGTATCCATATAAATCATACTCTCAACACAATTTTCATATACCTTTCTCAAGATGTCCAAGCGATTCTCTAAAGTAACATCACCAGGAACGCGCACTGCAAGGCCAGGTCCGGGGAAGGGGTGTCGCTTCAAGAAACCCTGTGGAACCCCCATAATTTTGCCCAGCTCGCGAACCTTCCATGAATAGAGTATTAGAAACAACTCATGTCCAAACGTACCTCATCTGAAAGTTATAAAAGAAATAAAAACCCAATACCTCATCCTTAAATAGAAGCTTCAGCGGTTCAATGAGCTTTAGTTTCATATCCTTGGGTAGCCCTCCAACATTATGATGGCTTTTAATTGTGTGGGAGTGAGTCCTTCCACTTCCAGGGGGCGGACATGATTCAATCACGTCAGGATACAATGTTCCTTGAACCAAATAATTGGGTTTCTTTCCTATTTTTTTCTCTAAATCATGTGCAAATGCATCAAAGATTGCAATGAATTCACTTCCAATAATTTTCCTTTTCTTTTCAGCATCGGTAACACCTTTGAGTTTGCTCAGAAATTGCTCTGTAGCATCAACACAATTAACAGGTAAATGAAGATCCCTCTCAAATGTATCCATCACTCTCTCTCGCTCTTTCCACCTGTATAGAACCAGACCTGAATCAGAATAATGAATAAGGAAAAGAAAATGACTCAACACAAAATACTCAGCTTTTGGCATAATTGAACCAGTTTTCTAATAGTTTTAAAAAATGTTGAAAGAGAGGTTTATAATGTATGCATCGAAGCTCAGGTGAAAATAGGATGACAGCTTGCCTCATTAAACCATTGTCAACGAAAACACAATGAAGCCTGTCTCCAATTGCTTTATGAACAAGAGTAGCAGCAACTGTTGAATCAACACCACCAGATAATGCACATATGACATGCTCGTCAGGTCCAACAGTATCTTTAATAATTTTCAATTCTTCATCCAAAACGTCTTCCATAGTCCATCCAGCAGAAAGTCCACATACATCGAAAAGAAAGTATTTCAGTGTTTCCATCCCTTCTGGTGAGTGTGTTACCTGCAAACATTGACAAGATCATCATACATGAGCAAATATGGTTGATGCTTTTACCAAGAGAGAATGACCATAAGACGAATCTTCATCCATTTCTTTAACCGGATGGAAGCCCTAATTGTTGTTTCTACTGCTTACGCATCTACAAGCATAATAGATTACCAATATCATGGTATTTCACCGTACGCTAACACAAGTCCGAGAATAAGCCTGATCAACATAAAGACTTTCTATTTAGCTGCATTGTCAATAAAGACTGAAACACAGTACCTAATGCCAAAAAATAGCTCCTTCACCCAGATTCTACAAACGGGTCTTATCAACAACTCTCTTCTCCCAAAGGTCTAAACAGAAGAACACAAGAATTTATTGCACAAACCAAAAAGTTTCGAATTTTCCAATAGAAACTATAAACACATTCGATACAACATGAACTCAAGAGCCCGAAGAACGAAGCCCTCAGAAAAGGATTCAACTTCATGAACAATAAACCCCCACTAAGACAACTCAGGGTAAAAGTTAGTTCAGACAAGGTGGCAACTCCATGCCATCAGAAATCCAAATTTGAGAGAGAAAATTCACCATCTATAAACATGTTATCAGTCTAATGAATATGAGAATATTCCACGAGAACAGAACAACAATCATACAAAACACTACTCAATAGAAACTTAAATGACACCAAGTATCCCAACTGCATAAAACGCTGGAAGGAGAAATTCTAGCACAGATTTAAAATAAACTAATCACATTGCAAAAATACAACAATTTGACTCGTGACTTGTTGCTACATGACCAATCAATCGAGAGCAACGAAAAAACAATTCAAACAAGAATCTTTCCCATCAGAATTATTCTATACCTCAGGGTGATACTGCAAGCCGTAAAACCTCTTATCCCGATACTCCACGGCGGCCACAGCACCCTGCTTACTCCTGGCGACAACTTCAAACCCCTCGGGCAACTTAACGGCCTCGTCCCCGTGACTCATCCACACACTCTGCCTATCCCCAATTGCCTTATTCCCAAACAAACTACCACCACCACCAGCAGCTTTCTCAACATGAATCTCCATTCTACCATACTCCTGTTTTTCCCCAACCCGCACTTCACCCCCCAATTGCTGCACAATGAGTTGCAGACCGTAGCATATACCCAACACGCATATGTGGTTGGACTCGACGTACTCGATGAACCCAGGTGGGAAACAGGGCGCGTTGGGCGCGTGAACACTGTGGGGCCCGCCGGAGAGGATAATGACACGTGGGTTGAGGTCGGATATGGATTTCAAGGAAGAGGTGCCGTTGATGCAGAGGGAGAACACGTTGAGGGCCCGGATTCTGCGGGTGATGAGATGTGTGTATTGTGACCCGTAATCCAATATCAGTACAAGGTTCGATTTCACATCTTGAGGATCCATTTTTTTACTGACTTTGAGCGACTGTGAGTGAGAAGAAGAGGGGTTTTAGTGTTGGTGGGAATTAGGGTTTATGCAATGAGGCTTTTTGTTTATATATATAATATAATATGGCGGGAATAGAAACAAATTAGGGTAATAATATCTTCTGTATTTTATTACATCATATATATATCAATCAGTATGGAAAAGTAAAATGTGGAATATATGCTAAATCATCACTAAAAATAGGAACAAGATGTATGTACTATTATTATATTGTCCAAAACATTTTAAAGTAACTTTTGTAGTTTTGTCTTATTTTCTAGCAGTCCCGGCCTTTTTTCATATTGAAAATATAAATTCCAGATTCAGCTTTTTGTTTATAAAATGTAGTTTCTTATTATGAAGAGAATCGATGCGTAAAGTCTACTATAATGTTAGATATGTTAAATTCAATACTATATGTCGTCGAGTTAAAGATTGATCTTTACTTTATGCCATAAGAAAAATGAATAATTGATACACAAAATTCGTTCTATTACTTATGTCGTGTTTGGACAGGCCATTTAAATTATCGAAAACCGAGTTCAACCGTAAGCTATATATATATATATATATATATATATATATATATATATATATATATATGTGTGTGTGTGTGTGTGTGTGTGTGTGTGTGACGGTGTATGATTCCGAGCGCGAGATGTACATATTACATATATGTACGACACGAAACATTCATTATTTAATAGTATATTAGTATGCCCATCAGTCTACATTAAATAATATCAACTAGGAGATTGAGATAAATTAAAGGCCAAAAGTACATACATGGCCCACCTAATACCGGCCTCCCATTACTAATTAGTGCGGAAATTTAGCAATCAAACACCATATTAGCCCACTATATTTAGTTAATAAGGCCTTTTAAGGACATCCAAACGTGCTGGTATAATAAGAGATTTCTTTCTTTGAAAAATTATTTTTAGTAGAGAGTTCTAGTCCCCAAAGTTTGATAAGCTTTAAGAACTATTATTGTAACACGGAAATATGAAATATTTTCCTATTATTTAATTCGAATCTTCACAAACATTTTTGTAAGACAAGAATTTGTAGAATCCTACGGCCAAAGGTATATCATTGTTCTTATCTTGTTATGGAGTTAAGAATTAAAGAGAAGATCTTAGACAAAAGCATAATCTTTGTATTTTCGTATTTGATTGGTATGCAATTATAAATTATCTTATAATTAAGGTATTATGGTCATTGTTTATATTACGGTTGTCTCTTGTAAATACTCACCTATATATATATATATATATATATCATTGTTTTTAGAATCGGACTGGACGTCGAACGTGTAAGCTCATTGGTTACAAGTTTGATCGGTTGAATCGGTCGAACCACTAGTTAAACTGTTATAGTGTATTTTTAAAATATATTTATTTAAAGTACTATACTCTAAATATTATAAAACTAATCGTGATATTATTATATTAAAATGCTTTATTGTTCACATTCAAAATGCCAATCTATCTTCCAATTTACTTTATATATATATATATATATATATATATATATATATATATAACATATGACATAATATATGAGTTTATGTATGTCCATACATATTGGATTGGCCGATATGTTCTGATTTTAAAGTAAATATTCATGTAATAAGTGCTTTTCATGGCCCAATTACTATCTTTAAGGCCAAAATTTGTTATTCTTATAAAAAAATAAAAATACTCTAAACCACTGTTTTAAAAACCAGATCGGAATGATCGGTTCAACCGGGAACCAGTGACCTTGTCGGACTGGTTCAGCAGTTTTACTGGGTTGCTAAGCTCCGTGGGCGAACCGGCGAATTCGACCGGTTCGCCAGCCGATCCGGTTGCCCGGTTCGGCCAACGAACCGATCTGCCTCCTTTTTTTAAATTACGAGACTGCACATAATTTTTTGACAAATTACAAATGTGCCTTAAAATGTTTTTTAGAAAAAATAAAAAATGTAAATTTTTGAAAGAATATAACTTTGCGTAGGAGCGTCCGTTTTGGATATTTTTTTTATTTGGGGTATCTCGACGAGATCTATCCACCGTAAACAGTCTACGGCGGTTTGAGCCTAGAAATACTCAAAAAAACATTGTTTTCCATCCTTAATTTGATTTTGAAGCGAAACGAGAATGCATTCGAGAATTTCATGCATAGTATTTTGTTCGATGCTAAGTTCATTTTTTAGATTTTAGTGTCACATATTGTTGTTCTTGTATTGAATTTTGTGATATGGTTGACCAATATTTAAAAATTCAAAACAAATTTTTAACTTGTATTAAATATATAGTTTGTTGGATTATTTATTATATTGCTGGATAGCTCAACGGTTTCCACTACTTTCCAATAACTTATTTGTTGGAGGCCACGAGTTTAAGTCCTAGTATTGTGATAACCATGTTCTAATTTTTCTTATAATCGAACAAAATATTAGTGACTTCAAATATTTCTCACAATCTTGTAATTTATTTATACAAATATTTTTTATTGAATGTTGACTAAAGTCAACAAAGTGGTCCAACCAATGGTCCGATCGGTTCAACTTGTTGACTCACTACCTAGTAGCCTCACCGGGTTTGTGATCGGGTCGGCTCTGAAAACACTTCTGTCAGCGGATAACAAGGAAACTAACTCGTCTAATGCCTTCACCTAAATATACAAACTCTCAATCCTTTCCTCCAAACTCATCACTTTGGACCTCTCAAGCACGAGTCGACGTTCTAGATCCCACGACTTATCGCACTCATCCTTCAGCACATACCTTGCATAGCCTTCGCATTTTCCCCCCATTTGCGCAATCGTCTTACGAGCCTCGATAAGTTCCTTCTTTCGGTTGTCGCGATGCAATAAATAAGCCCCAAAGCAGGAGGAAACTGATCTCGCTTGGCTACGATAGCATCTAAAAGCATGAACAGCTGTAGGAAAACAAACAAGATGAGATAATAATCGGATTTTTACCAGTAATATACAAGTCAAGATCTAAGTAAGGAGACAAAGTTACCTCACCAAGTCCCTGTATGCCAAATCCTGAAGAGTCGCCAAAAGAAATGTGCCAAAAAGCTCATAGTCCGCTTGACCCAGCAAACTACTCAGAAAAATACGACATAATTCAGTATCAGGGGCACCCGTATGAGGGATATTAGAATCATACCTCGGTGAACCAAGGGGGACACGACTTGGACCTTCTTCACCAGAACAGGGAATCGTGCGAGAAGGGAGCGTGGAGCTCACTTCCACCACGTTCACGATGGCAGGGAATAGTGGCATTGTTTTCCATGGAATGAGTTGGCAAGGTAAACCCCAACGATGGGTCTGCTGAAAAATATAGCCGCCCATCCTAGAAAGACGAGTTGAGAAGGGGGACTTTACGAGAGGCTGAACCCAATGCAACCTCTAACGGAGCCCTCATGGCCCAGGTGAAGAGATCGCTATCGATGACAGGTGGACGACTTATCGGAGAAGGTATAGGAACAAATTTGAAGTCCAGAGCAAGAGAAACCCTCCCATCTTCAGTGTTGAAGCTATCGTTAGGCAGAGGGGCCAGAAAATCCCTTGCAAAGGATTTATAGCATAAAAGGTCCATCACTAACCATGTGTACAAAGAAGATAATGGTTATAGAAGCAATATCGAATGAAGCCAATAGAAATGCATTGAAAAGAAAGAAGAGAAGATCCAAACAACTAACAGAACAATGAGTTAACATGCAAAGGTTGGGGAGGAAATCCATGTACCTTAGAACCGTATTGCAAACCGACCATCGTTAAAGCCTCAGAATCCTCCAACAAGGTGCACACATCATACAAACTAGTATACAGACCAGTGTTCACCAAAAAAGCCATCTCAAGAATTGCAGTCTCTAGAGTAGGCACCAAATACCTTAAACCCCACTGAAGAGGTACTCCCCATGAAGAAGCAGATCTACCCGTCGGCTTCATATACCAAAATTTGCGCTTTCAGTCTCCTAGATAGTGAATGCATCTGGTAATGGTGGTGAAACTTCGATGGTTATCCCAATACACCAGACTAAAGAAGGGAAGCCCATTTGGGCAAGGACAGAGGATAAATGTTTCTCCTACCCGATAAGGGGTGACCATGAGGTTTAACAACTTACAACAAAGGACACACCCTATCAGATGGCAGAAGGCGTTGGGGGTAAGCTGGCTGGTGCAGATTTGCTAATAATTGAACAAGGATTGGATAAGTGGATGAAAAAACATTTGAAGGCCAAATCGTACGTGGTCTAAGTATATTATCATATACCCCATCGAGGGATCAAATGCCTTTTGGCGAGAGTCGAGAATGAGAATATCATACTCATTCGCATCCAGGTGGTATCCGATAAATAACTAGATCACAGACTCGAGAAACTCCATGCTTATAGAGGAACCCACTCGTCCTCCCCCCACCATGTTCCTAGCATTTAAAGGAGCTGCATTGACCATCAAAAATCGATCAATAGGAAAGTAAGCTTCTCTGCAAAGGAAAGTGAATCGTATAGCATCAATCAAGGAAGAATCAGTACGAAGAAGGGGGGTAGCTGAAGCTATGGAAGGTCCTTTCAGAGAAATTGACGACCCACTTCCTGCTTTCATGCAAAATGAGAAGAGTTACGATAATTCTCAGTAGAGGTACACCGAACACCATGCAAAGTAGAAGCAATTTTTTTGGAGCGAAGGAGTTGTTAAGAGAATGAGAAGACTATGAGGATCGACAAGAAGTCATTGCAATCCTTAAAAGGTTAGAAAGAATGTTTTTGAGAAAGAAAATCACAGATTATTACTGGAAAAATGGTAAGAAGCTGATAAGTGGCCAAAAGGTGATAAGAGGCGAGTGGTTATCACTTGAGAAAAGACAAAGGCGGCACTCCTGAAAAAGTGAGAAACTTCTTTTGAGGAGAAGAAAAGTTGCAAAGTAACAAGAGAATGTAAAAGGAAAGGTGTGAAATTGAAGAAGAACGATTGTTGAGGGCCTATATTAATAGAAAAAGGGAAAACACATGTTTGACACCTATAATTGAAAGGCATAAAGAGTGGGTGGTTTCCCTGACCAATCTCAAATGCATGCAACTTACACCCATTGACATGTATGACAGATACCGTAGATAATGGGGAACATATTCTGATCTCAGGTGTAAGCACCTGAGTTAAGAGATTGCACAACTTCCAAGACATTCAGAAAGAAGTATAAAATAATCAAAGTGTGGTACAACTGTAAGGATGAAGCTCTATGATGGCACAAAACGACATGTACTTACTTTCATTCAAATGATGGAATCACAGGTACATAAATAAAAAACCCCAGCAAAATTCAGATGGGGCCAAACCGCAAACAAATTTAAAAAAAAAACTAACTAAGGGGATACGAAGAATCATCACTAGCAGATGATGTCACGAGAGTCGAGGTAGGAGCAACATATGTAATCGGAGGGGGAGAAGATACAACCAAAACACTTGCCAGCATGGATACCAGAGACGAGATCACATCGGATGGTATCACCCCCTCCCACCAAAAAAAGAGAGGGCATGTGATAAGATTAGCAACCAGAATTCTAGGCCCCACACCAGGGGAAGGAGAGCGAGTAGTCTATCGCTTGAAGGTATCGTAGGCCTCCTCCAGGCTTGGGGGCTTCCAATCATTTCACGAACGCCCAAAAGGTGTAAATTAGCCTATTTCCCAAAGAGATTATTTTCTCGAGCTTGATTGAAGCATCTCAAGAAGCCACATAAAAAATAACCCGTAAAATACCCCTTGAGCCTATCCTCAAACACCACCTTGCATCGGTCAAAGATCTCTTCCTTCGTGAAAGCCACCGCTGCATCCAACTTACGATGCAGCTCATTGGGGGAGATGAATCCCTCTGGTTTTGCGGGAGCTTTTGTCAACTCCTCTATAACAGTGTCTACCCTCTGGAGAGCCTACTCCAACTCCACTTGGAACTCCTTCTCCCTCTTAACCCAATCCGCCTTCTTACTTTCCAAAACCTCAACCTTCCTTTTATGTCAAATTCAGAGGGTCCTTAATGCATCAATTGTCTCTTTCACCTGGGTAGCCTCCACCTTTAGTAATTTATACAAGAGATGTTATTTCTCAAATCAATCCGATATTTCTCCATTGCTTCCCGAAACTCTTTTACTTCTTCATCCTTCTTCCGAAGGCTTTCCTCCGCCAGTAACGCCGCTCCTTGGACTGAATCAACTTCTTGCCAGATAGCACGGAGGATTTTTGGGACCTAGAAGAATAGAACTTGAAGGCAAAGTTAGAGCATCACTAAAATATAAAAGGGGCTTACAAAGTGACTAGAGGCCTTACCATTTGCACCATCTACTCGATGCAACAGCGAGAGAAAGACTTGATGTGTGCTGGCAGCGCTTGAGTAACTGAAAGATATTGTGACACCACTCCTAGAACTTCATCTATCTCTATTAGATTAGAAGTCAGGCCCATGCTTGGACCCGTACCAGAAGTCGGGGCAGAAAAGAAGGGGGACCCAAGCACGATGAACCAACTAGAAAAGGGCATACCCGTTGGATGAGGAATCACTGATATAAGGGTCAGTCAGTAGCGGTTCTGATGTCTGAATAACACAACATCATGCTCAGAGGATCAGTTAACAACAACTCATCTAGAAGGGACAATATACCCTGTTGGGCTACATGAGAGTCTCAAACCTCATCGGCACCCGCATACGACGAACCTTTAGGAAGGAAGTCAGAAAGAGAAAAGATACCCCCATATGTAGAGATCTTCTTTGACATTAGAAGCTCGTCCTCTGCCACAACTAGAACACCACATGTATAAAGAATGAACATACCTTGAGACATGAACTCAATAAAGAAAAGAGAAAGATGCCTTGGTTAAAGGCACTATCATCGTACACCATGGGGGCCTTTCCCTTATCTGCTAATAAAAAGAAAAAAAAAGAAAAAAGAAAAAAAAACACACTAGTCATGGCATGCGAAAAATTAAACACACGACATATATGAGAAGAACTACCACGAATGCTTACCAAAAATAGGGGCGAATAACTTTGCGGGAGGCTCATCTCCCCTATGCTCCGCTTATAGAATCACGGTTTCTATACTCCGGCATGAGGAACCATAACCCGTGAAAAACTTCTTAATCTCTTCATCCGTGGAGGTGCTCACTGTTGTATCCACCTTTTGACTGTTCTGGGAAGGTCCACCCTTATATGACGATTTCTTAGCCCTCTTCCTCTTAGGAAGACCACTCCCTCTGCCGCCCACCACCGCGACAAAACCTCTCTCATGGGAGGAAGGTCTAGCAACCCCGGCGACGGCCGGTGGGTCCATAGCGAAGAAATCCTTGAAAGAAGAAAGCTCCTAAAGTAAGTTGCAAAAATCTCGCATGGCACATAAAGAATGAATGTTCAGATAAAGAGGAAGAATGGCAGGTGAAGGGTTTTTATAACCCCTAGAAACCGGGGGTGTTAGTAGGAGTTAATGACCCATAACCCCCACAATTAATGTGCATGACTCCCACAAATTTAGAAGCCATTATGCGTTCTCTCGCCCTTGTAATGTGTGGTTTCAAATTTGCCACGTGGCCTGATACGAAGTATAATAATTTCTCTTGATTCTCACGAATATAAAAGGAACATGGGAGACTGGTGTTAACCCCTCACATTTCCACCCCGGACCATGATGGCACATATATCGTGCTGCTGCTAAGAAACACATATCGTTTAAACACAATACGTCAAGAGAGTAGGTATGAGTTACAATGTCATCTCAGGGGACACATATCTTAGATGATTCAGTGATGCCTGAAGGACATCGTAGCGCTCCCTGCTTCTCAGAGTATCACGATGGATCTTACAAGATACAGAGAGTCCGCGTTTGACACTACAGATCTTGGATGATCCCACGATGCCCCCTAGGTCCTACGATACCCTCCATGGTGCACATCAAGATACCACAAGCACGATACTTGAGGACACGTCTCCCATGCTAATAAGCTTTGTGAGAACCCATATGGTCACATGATACTAAAAGTGCTGCTCCACAATAAGGCTAACGGATATGATGGTTCACATAAGACCACGTAACAAAATGCCTTATCACAACAAATGCACTCCATAACGAGAGTCAGAAGAATAATCAGGCTAATCAATTAATAGTTGCATAGATAACCACTTGTCAAAACACTCTACATGTAGATAAACACTTGTTTCTAAGACACCTCTTATAAATAGGGAGAGTACCCCATAGCTGAAGGACAAGTTGAATAAAATAAATCAACTTTACTTTCATTTTCTCTTGCTTTCTACTCTTATATTCCCCATTCCCCATCGTGAGTCTTACGATCCTTGTACGCTTTCGAAAGCTAGATAGGGCGTTCCGAACATAATACAAGTTAATAACTCAGATATCTAGGTGATACAAAATGAGTGTTAACAAGATCCTTTCATTGCTTTCATTTGCTCATTTCTTTTGACTTGGAATACTACAAACTTGTGATATTTTTTATTTATTTAATAAACATTCATCGTACGTAGTTCTCCCGTCTAAGGTCTCCTACACTACCAGTGGAACAAATAAATTGTGTCAAATAACTATTTTCTTTTTTGATAGAAATATCAAACAAGTATTTATTTGTTTGGCTTAACATCTATACTATTATATAAAAGAAGTCATATGTTACACCAATTTTTTGATTTCCATATTTATCCCCTACAATAAACTATTAATATTTGTTATAACTATTAAATAGGGTTAGTAATAGTAAAATTTCAATTTTACCATAATTAAAGTATTCTCATTAAAGAAAAGAACAAGCACTTAACTATTTTCTCTCCTATATAAAACGAAGGTAACATATATAAATTCTCTATCCTTATATATATTTAATATTTACTCATTTAAGTTATTTTTTTCAACAAACAAATTAAAAATAAATACTTACTTATGCGGAACCGCGTGCCAACGTTTTGATTCATCATATAATAAAAATTGATTGATTGGAAAGGTGTTGGTTGGGACTTGGGAGTGTCTTGACTGCACTTAGCTGTTGTGCAACCAACCTCTTTTTTTATTTTTGAAAAAATATCTACAATTAAGTCCCCATAATTTATCTATTTCTGCAATTTAGGCCTTAAATAATATAAGTTGTCTTACACAACTACTTTTAAAATAAAAATATTTATTTTTCTCCGAAAAGATTATTCTAAAAACATTAATCTTTCTTAAGCTGTGATTCCAAAGAGAGTTCGATTACTAAGCTCACTGTAAACACAATGTTTATATTTTTACAAAGAATAACAAAAAAATGAATATAACAACGATTGGTCATATGAACTTATTAGAAAATGGCAAAATTGTTGAAGGAAGGAAAAATGCCTGAAGATATTTTTTAAGAGGGACAAAACATAAATGATTCCTTTCAAAAATTGGATTTGTAACAAATTTCGATTACAAGTTTAACAAATTGGGACAACTGACATTTTTTTATAATATTCAAATGCATGTATGAGAAATCCAATTGTTACTACTTTCGATTTGTAATTTTATGAAATTAAATATAATGAAGGAGTAATGTTGCAGACAAACAATTTTTCTATTAAATAAACTTGTGGGCACGAGCCATTATTATTTCTTTTAGATGGAAATCCTTTTTTTAGGACCCAATTATAGGAATAGATAAATTATAGGGGTTTAACTATAAAAGTCTTCAATATCTCGGAGGTTGGTTGCACAACAGCTAAGTGCAGCCAAGACACTCCCGTGTTGATTGTACTAGTAAAGTTTCGGAGATACGCAATCAAATATCAAAGATTTTCAGTAAATACGTAATAGGCTTAGTTAGACTATCCCATGGGCCATGACACACACACACACTCACAATATATATATATATATATATATATATAAATATATATATATATATAAAAACATATTTGAGTGAATATTATATATGTGAGGATTGTCAGCTGACAGTGAATGCGAAAGAGTGAGTGACGGAAAAAGAAAAACAATGGACACGAAGCTTGTTGAAGAGCTTAAGGGGTATGCAAATCAAACCCTTCCATGCTCTCCATTTCTACAAGGATTTAATCTAGAATTCCACCTAAACACAGAATACAAATGATACATCCAAACTTATAAAAAATGTTCAACAATAATACCAAAGAACTCTATAATATAACTGTATCTATAAAGTCAGTTTAACAACATTGATTTTTTTACTGTTCATTTGTCAACAAACAAATTTGTGGAGTATCCAAATAAGTAACATATACTGCAACCAACGATCTTTTTAATATTCATGCATCTTAGCGAAGTAGAAAATAATAAATTGAAGAGTCTTCAATATTATATAAGATTTAAATGTAAAAATTGTTATTTCTATAAATTCGTTTCATTGCTTCACTTTCTGATGTATGACTTTGGTTTGCCTTACAAAATTTTCTTGAAATTAAATAGGGTTGTGCAAAGTGTGCTTGTTGACATCGGTTTAAGGCAAGAGTTCTATCTTCTTTCTCGTTCAATCTAGAGACACTCACAACGATCAATAATTACTCTTTCTCATATCATGTGGCAACACCACAAGAGCCAACAACTAAAATGATATTAACTTAAGAATTCACATGGTGTGCTTGACACGCCAATTTAACGTTAAGTCGTTCGGCATTAAGTACTATTTTTTCACTCGCATGGCACTCATTTTCTCACTTCTTTCGATAACTGGATGCTTTATTATCCTCCAATCCCTTAATTGTGCATTCTTGTGCATTTATCAGCTCATTTCCAAAAGCAATGTTTTTCGTAAAAGCGACGTTAACCACTATTATCTTGAGTTCACAGATCCGTCATAATCTTCATATCCGTCTAAGTCAAAAAGTAGCTCTAACACTACTTGATTTGCTGCAATATCGCCCGATGTCTTGGCAGGCTGACGAAATGCTCCTCATCATGCTGGTTCTGAGCTACGCAGGAACCAACTTTGTCCTTTGCACACATGTACTCTAAGCGACGTGGTGAAGGGACGGATGGATCTTTGATGATTTCGGACTAGACCTGGGTTATCTCAAGCTGCCTATGTATCCCCTTGAGGGAATCAAGTCGAACGTAATTCACTTATCTATTATGATGACCGAGCACTAACTGGGCTAGGTGGTTCACTTGTTTTTGCATTACGCGGCTTCACGGTTTTGATTATATCTCCCTGTAGGAAGGTCTAAACCTACATCCGCTTCTTGATATTGAAAGTAAACTCCCTTAACTTTCCAATAATATAAGGAACATGTCGGGTAGACATGTCTAACATCCTCGATATCGAATATCATGTCGGGTATCCTGCATGTCGGGTGTGACGTTGATGCCTCACCATATCGGGCATATCTCAATATACGTATATTGAAACCTCGATCTGCTTCTTTCCCTGGAAATTAGACTCTCTTAGATTTCCATACATATCGGGTACATATCAAATGGACATGTATAACGTTCTCTACGGTGAATACAATATCGAGTTTGTTGCATGTCGTATGTGATGTCGAAAATACCCTTCGATATCGGATGTCGAAGGTCCTATATCGAATATATTTGATATAGGGGGTGCCAGAGGGGTTCCCTAGGCGTTATCTTCCATTTTCGAGACAAATGAAGGGGTATGTATAGGTAAATGGGCTAGGGTATGTCGAAAATGGCACCCGATATGGCATATTGAATATGATATTTAATAAGTTGTCCATAACTGCGCAATTCCACCATTTCGAGCATAACTTTCACGCCCGACCTTCAAATCGCAATCTGCTTGTTGCATTACCACCTAGATATCTGTGGCTTTCCAATGACATATGATAGGGTACCTAGTTCGTTATATACAAATAATGGTGATTCTTTCAATTGTGGCATCCACGTGACATGTCACGTATTGTTAATATATTATGTAATATCAGCAGTCCCCCAGTTTGGAGTGTGCTTTAGGAACATGAGCATTCTTCAAACTCTAATTGTATGATATATTTATACATACCAATAGTTTCCCAGTTTAGGAGTTATCATTGTAGATGATAATTCGTAAACTTAATTTGTATGCTCGAGTATTTTATTAAGGGATATCCTTCATTCCCCCCAGTTTTTGAGTTGCATGCTCTGTTATTGTATCATGGTCTTTACTACGAGGGCATATGTATAGTCTCCTTTTCAAGCAATATGTCGTGAGGGCGATATCTCTTTGATGTTTTATTAGCATATTTGCTATGGAGGCATATGGACAGTTGCCTTTTCAAGTGATATGTCCTGAGGGAGATACCTCTTTGGTATTTTATCAGCATTTTTCTCTTTATCCATTGTATCTCGACGGATAGGGGATCCTCTATTTTCTCCTCCTTATCTCGATGTATAGGGGATCTATTCTTCTTCTTTTCTTTTACGGAGGATGTCTGTGTTCCTTTCATTTACACAGATAACAATATATATGCAAGGATATATCAATATACAACTTTAAGATACATAAAACCAAGAAAAGGATATCATCTGATTTGCCTACCCTTAGGATAGAAGATACTCTTACCTTTTAAGGTATATTTCTGTCTTATCCCGTAGGATATGTTCGCTCTTCCAATCAGTCTATTAATATGAAAGAGAGATATATAGCATTCGCAAGATAAAGATTAATAGTAGATAACGGCCAAAAATCGGGTAAATCCTAGTTCTCCTAATACGGAGTAAAGGAAATTTAGAATATGGGCGATGCTGAATCCAGGATAATATCGAATCTAAGATTATATTGAATCTGAGCAATATCGAACCTAGGATTCTATCGAATCTGAGCGATATCGAATCTGGGATTATATCGGAGATATGAGGTATCAAGTGTATAGGTGTATCGTGTATGATATCGGGCTTAATATATGTCGAAGATAGTCTCCATATCGGGAATGGTGTACATCGAATGTAAGCTTGATATCGAAAATAGACTCGACATCGAAAATAGGCTCCACATCGAAAATAGGCTCGATATCGAAAAGAGATTTCAATATCGAAGATAGGGTCGACATCGAAAAGCAATTTTGATATCAAAGATAGGCTCGATATCGAAGGTATGATTGATATCGAAAATAGGCTCAGCATAAAAAGCAGGCTTGACATCGAAAATAGGCTTGATATCAAAAATCCGACATCGAAAGGCTCGACATCGAAAAGAGATTTCGATATCAAAAATAGGATTGACATCGAAAAGAGATTTCGATATCAAAAATAGGCTCGATATGTAGGTGAATAAGTGTAACGTAATTAATTGCAGAATATGCAAGTGAATAATATATTGTAATTAATATGACTTATCTTGATTGGCAGAGCATGTGTATTGGGTGCTAGATATGCTCTATGGTTTTGATGAATGTTGATCAACCCAGAATTGTAAGAATGAGCTTCATGTAAGGCATATGTCCGATGGCGCTCCATTTCGCCATTGTTCTTGATGAACTCGATTTAATTTTAAGGTTGCTTGCCTGTTTCCAAGTACATTCCAGTGTGTTCCTATAAACGGCTCCAATGATTATTGCATTATCGTCCGCTGTCTTGACGGGCTGACGAAATGCTCCTCATCATGCTGGTTCTGGGCTACGTAAGAACCAGCTTTGTCTTTTGCACGCATGTACTCCAAGCGACGTGGTGAGGGGACGGATGGATCTTTGATGATTTTGGACTGGACTCGGGTTGTCCCAAGCTGCCTACGTATCCCCTTGAGGGAATCAAGACGAACATAGTTCATTTATCTATTCTGATGACCGAGCACTAACTGGGCTAGGTGATTCACTTGTTTCTGCATTGCGCGGCTTCACGGTTTTGATCATATCTCCTTGTAGGAAGGTCCACACCTTTATCTGCTTCTTGATATGAAAAGTAGAATCCCTTAGATTTCCAATAATATAAGGTACATGTCGGGGAGACATGTCTAACGTCCTCAATATCGAATATCCTGTCGGGTACCCTTTGATATCAGATGTCGGAGGTCCTATATCGAATATATGCAATATCGGGGGTGCGTGAGGGGTGGGTGGGGTGGGGGGATGGGGGTTTCCATGCGTTCTCTCCCCCTTTAGGGTCAAATGGAGAGGCATTTATAGGTAAATGGGTTAGGGTATGTCGAAAATGGCACCCAATATATCGAATATGATATTCGATATGTTGTCTAGATCTGCGCAGTTCCACCATTCCGTGCATAACTTCCACTACGGACCTCCAAATTGCAATTCGCTTGTTGCATTACGACCTAGACAGCCGTGACTTTCCAATGATATATGATAGCGTGCCTAGTTCGTTATATAAATAATGGTGATCCTTACAATTGTGGCATTCACGTGACTTGACACGTATTGTTACTAAAATATGTAATATCACTCCTCGTTAAGACCGAGACTAGAGAGCCACCCAACCTAAGAGAGATACTGACCAATATATAATTCAAAGTGAGAAACTGAGAACACAAAGTGAGTGACTATGTTTATTCATAAATGGGCTTAGTTAGACTAAACCCGAGCCCATGTGCCATAATACAGTGTGACACACACACACTATATATGTAATATTATATTGTTTGTGAATGTATTTTACTACTAAAATAATATTATATTACGTCGAGTGCGAGGGTTGTCGGTCGACTGATGGTGAAAGCGAAAGAGTGACGAGTCGAAAACAACAATGGACATGAAAAGGTTTCCTCTTTTTTTTTATACTTTTAATTTTGAGTTTTTAGTTATCAATGGACGTGAAAAGTGTTTTCTCGTGTTGATTTTATGTTTTAATTTGTTTCATTTTCAGTTGTGGTGCTCGAATTCCGCCCGACGCGGTAAGTTCCATAAAAGAAGCTTTTTTCTCTCTTTTAAAGTGTTGTATGTGATTGCGTTACTGGAAATCGTTTGAACCATCTCGTAATTAAATGAATAATCTTGCATGTCAGAACTGACTTCGTTGAAAAAGATGATTTTTTTTTATTTTTTTTTTGTGAAATGGAGCATTAGGTGGCCATAATTAATTATGGAGAATTCTTGGCCAATTCTCCAGAAATGCATCCCCTTGTAAAGTTTCTCTGTGTAAGTATTGGAGATTAGGAGAGATGAGTATAGAAAAGGAGATTGAAGCTAAATAAAATACCTTAATTACCCGCGAACCGTTTCTTTGGTTTTCAAATTATACGTTATTTTCTTATCATTTGGTAAATATTTGGTGGTATTAAATGATCTCAACCGCAACAAGGCGCAACGGTTGGAAAACGTGTTTCTTTCCGTGCTTATTTGGTCCTATTCAAATATAGAAAATTGTTTTTGATCCGGTCCTTGGGATCTTCAACTTTTAGTTCATGTGGGTGTTACGAGATCATAAAGCGTTGCATGGGAATTTAAACAATCACGCACGCGGTTTAGGAGCGTGAGAGTTCCATTGCATGCATTACGGGCTATTTTTGTCCTTTTAGTTGTGAAACTATCCATCTAGTTTCTCAAGACTCTTAATTATGGGAAGAGCTACATTAAAGGCTGAGATCTCCATTTCCTGGAAGCCAGGCGTGATTCCCCTTCCTCCTCCTGCGCGATACCTCCTTCCCCATCGTGATCCCTTCTCACTACTGTTCCGTAGTTACCAAAAGGTGTTAGGACCAATGTTATTTCCACGTAAATAAATTGGAGATTATGTTGACATCGTTTTGGAAATTATTTAAATCAATGTCAATTGATTTAATAAAAGAAATTAAGTGAGATATAGTTTCCATTAATTGAAGGAAATCTTTGATTGCCTTATTTAGGAGCTCAATTTATGGAATATTATCTTTTTTGCAGGTCAAATGTTTCCATGCTTATTATTGTGATAATCTTGAAAGAAGGAAACTTTCCTTTTGATTGACTTGCCATTTGGATTGTGATGTAATTGACTATCCTTGTTGTGTTGCATATCTTTCCTAAATCATGTTGATTGATTATATGTTGGAAAGTATTCAATGTCTGTTTATGCAGGAAAGTCACGCTATTTTCGGATAGTGAATCTGTCAGTTGCAACGTCATCCAGACAGCTCAGTTACAACTACGTAAATCAGCGTTTTGGCGAAACAGAATATTCCCTTGATCCTATATTCTGGAAATTATATTTAAAAGGAAAATATTTCGTTTTTCTTTAAAATGATAATTTGATATCTGATCGTTTAGGGAAGAATCTTCGTCAAATATCTTTTGTTGAGATATAGAAAGTCAAATATTTTTATGGAATATATTTTAGATATTTTCCTTATCCTTTAAAGATAGACTTTCAATATCTTCCAAGATTCACTACAAAAAAAATCATCTATTATGACAATTTGTGGTGACGAAAAAAAATACTGTCATAATAGATTCAGGTGTAGTGACGAAATCATATTTCGCCACATAAGGGTTAACTGATATGATGAAATAAATTTCATAACGAAAGCTTATCCTATCGTGACGAAGTAAGCACTTTCGTCACAACAAAAAGCGCGAAAAGTTATTCGTATTGGCGCCATTTGTCTTGTGACAAACATCCCCTCTATAGTGACAAAATAAATCGTCATTATATATAATTGCTTATGACGAAACTTGTTTTATCACTATAAGCATATTATATATATATTTTTAAAATTAATATTACACAAGGCAGTTATTTAAATTTTACAATTAACTTCATACGTAATTTGTATAGCCAAATTCTCACCATGATATCCAAAACACTAATGTAGTCCCCCATAGTGTTAATTGCTTGCATGTGTCCTAATAAGTAATAGTAATTTATGTTTACATACTATTTTCATCCCTTAATAAGCGACGTTTAATAAAAGTACTTTGTACCAACTCTGAACAAAAGAGGTAAAATACATGACAAGTAAATAAGTATAAAGTTGAATTAGTAATTTTTATTTTGAAAAAATAGAAATTTCTAGATTTTATTTTTATATACAAGTTACATAAATTAGTCTAATACACGTGACAATAATAGTACCATGTGCACACGAATTTATTAAAAAATCTTTGATTTAGATTTGTGTAAATCTCATAAAATTTGAATTAATTTCAACAAATGAAAAAATGACATAACTACCTAATATTAATCATGAGGATACACATGAACCGAGGGAATTTTGATCGAAATACATGTATGGTAAATAGTATAAAAATACATATTTAGTTTAATTCTAGTAATTTCTAACTTTTAGTTTAGACACTTAACATATCACACCAAGTTACTTTTTACTTTTAGTCTTTGTAATATTCCCCAAGGATTGGGACAACTAATTAATTTTTTATCTTTAGATATTATTTAATTCTTGAATCACTTAACTTAAATAAATAAATCTACCAAATTTACAAAGTTTAATGCATAAAATTGTTTTTCCTATTATTCATTTTCACTTTAAGACTTTCTCCCTCCAGGTTATGAGCCCACTCCACAAAAACAGCCCAAAATAAATCCCCAATTATCTTGCCCTAGCCTCATCCTTCTCTTCTCTCCACCCGATTCAGAGAAAAGATGCCGCTGCCTTTACCCACCAATCGAATCCCCAATTTCCCCTAATCTAATCTAGATCCATTGCTGCAGCTAATGCGTCGTCGTCGGATTCGAATTCGGATTCAGGCTCGGATTTGGACATAAGCCCCGCGTGAAAAAGGCCATGTAGATCCCGCGAGGTGCACGGCCTGCGTTTACTCTCGTGGCAGAAGACTCCGAGGGACAAAGAAGGGGCGCAATTAAGGGGTCAGATCCTTTTGCCACGCATTTGACGCTCAAATACACGTTAAGGATGGGTTCGAATTCGGTTTTGCCGTTGGCGTTTAAGGATCCCAAGACGGGGAAGGTTAGCCACCACCATGGGAGGCTGTTGTCGGGCGTGCTCGAAGCTCTTGTGATCGTCACTCCTTTTGAGGTTGGTATTCGTAAAATTGGATTGTCGTTTTTATACGAAAATTGTGAGTCAGTAAGGTGGAAGCTACATGTGTTTGTGGGTAATTCGTTTTAATCTGAATTGTGGTGCATTTGCTTGTGTTATACTGTGATTTACAATGACCTTTAATTGATAGCAGTAGTTGTGTTTGATGAAGATTGCTCGAATGGATGTTAACACTGAATTACTGAATTTAGTACAATGCAAGGTTTTGTTTCTCTTTTGGAGCGTTGCTTAATCTTTCTATATGATAGTGCACTCTCTGGATTCGTAACTCTCCGATTTTTCAGTTCTTTAACCTTTGAATATAATGTCTATCTTCGTATCAAGTTGTAAGTAGCTGCATTTG
Source organism: Linaria vulgaris (assembly GCA_948329865.1). Classification (NCBI taxonomy): domain Eukaryota; kingdom Viridiplantae; phylum Streptophyta; class Magnoliopsida; order Lamiales; family Plantaginaceae; genus Linaria; species Linaria vulgaris. The sequence continues at coordinate 50,170,588 of OX415249.1, read as the reverse complement.
ATACTTTTGAATGTTTATGGTTGCCGATTTTTGAAATTACGTCTGTTTATCTCTGTCCATTCCCTGTTTTCTTTAGTTTAGGTACTCATTTTTATGCACAATGCTAAGCTGCTTACGTTTAGTTCTTGCTCTAGTTATTGTTTGAGCATTCTTGTTACTTCTTACTTATAATTCTTACTGCCATTTATGACCCAATCCAGACTTATATTAATAGGAGTAATAAGTAGTTTTGGACTTATTTTTATTCTATCAAAGTTAGAGTTGATGACTCACACTTGCAAGTTTGTATGTTTATCTAATCTAATGACTACCATTTTGCAAGTACTCATTATTATGATGTAGCATCATTTAATTTAATTTCAACAGTTATTCATCTGATAGAGGAAATTGGGGTAGTGAAAAAGTTTATGTTTGAATGTATTAGCATGGTATGAACGCCTTTTTGTTGGTGCACTTTAGAACTTTTATTTGTAACTGAAGTAGATGGTGTTATTCTTTTCACTTCTCAATAGCTCTTAGTTTAAAATAAAGGGTGACAGGTTAATAATAAGTTAATAACATCTTTAATCTGTATGCATTTTTAAAGCTTTTCAATTATGTGTCTCGAACATAGTTGTGAACAAAGGTATTGTTATACTAGTTATTACTTTATTATTGGTCGAGTCCGTAACTGAAGTTTCGTGATTCGTGTCTTGATTTGTTAAACTTAAATTGTATAGCGGTTTTGGCAACTTTGCAGTTATTTAGAAATTTTCATGTGAGGGGATTAATAACTGTTAAGAAAATTTGAAAAAAAGTGATGCATCAAGTGAAAAATTGAATACATTCTCTTGGAAAATGACTGATGATTACTTTCTTGCTTAATTGGTTATCTAAAAAATTATTTTTTAAACTGATAAGTGAGAACCAAACGTGTTGAACGATCTAACTAAACTGATGACTTAAGTAACTAAATGTATCAATTTAAGGCTGCTAACCCTCACTTGAGCTAATAGGAAAAGAGAATGCTCAGGCAAAAGTCAGTAACAGTTCAAAAGACAGAAGTAAATGCTGGATTTCTCGCGCACTGCCAAAAGCAGATGGAGAAGCTTCATCCGTTCTAACTCTCATTTTCGTTTGACTTCTTTGAGAAGATGGGACTGCTAGTACAAAATTCCAGTAGTTGGAGTCATATAAGTTTTAATTGCGAGGTTCTGTCTTTAAGATAACATCCACAAGTTTTTTAAAGTAGAAAAAGTAAATGTTATTTGCAAGTATTCCATACTAGATTGGCTTACTTTATTATTGTTTTCGATGGTGCATCAGGTGTGAGAAGATGGGAAAAAAGGCAATTGAAGAAGGACTTGGAGAAATATCTTTTATGTTGATGGTGTAGTACTTGTGGATGTAAAATGCTTTTGACATATGTTATTTTCCTAGTACTGGAAAATCAAGTGTTGGTTAAATGTGTTTTTGACATTATGTTACATGTAAGTAATGTGGATGATTGTCAACTCTATTCTCAGTTCAATGAATTTCTTTTTTTTTTTTTTTAATGTGATTGAGTGATTTTAGTAAGTACTTAGGTATTATGATTGATTCTAAGACTTTCAGAATTTCCTATAAAAAAATTATAAAAACAAAATAAATTAGAAAAAAAGTGGAAGCCAAAATTTGGCAAATAAAGAATAGCTATTGTGACAAATGTTTTGTCAGTATAAGCATTGCAAATATCGTCACGGTAGGGTTACTGCTGTTATGACGAATAAAATTGTCAGCATAGACTCCAATTGTTGTGACGAATTCAGGATATTGTGACGAAAAACTAATAGTAAAGTGACGAAAATATCATCACAACAGAGTTATCTATCATGACGAAAGTCATTTTCGTCACAAGCTATTATGACAATTGCCAATTTTCGTCACTACAACCCTATTGCGACGGGTCTGAAGCGACGAACTTTGGGGTGCAATTTTTCGTCATGATAACTGATTTGTGACGATTTTCCAGCTTATTATGACAAAAATCGTTCTTCATTTTAAGTGATTTTTTTTGTAGTGATTATCTTTGTTTGATCTTATCTTTTATTCTTATCTTTTTAAGATAGACTTTCAAGATCTTCCAAGATTATCCTTGTTTAACATTATCTCCTTATTATGTATCTAGACATATTTAATAGGCATGTACATTGGATATATTCAGATTTATTTTGCAGAATATATTAGATAAGGAAAGAAGATCTGCGTGGATTGCAACTGGAGATACGCAGAGCTTATCTGTTAAGGAAAGAAGATCTGCGAGGTTACAACTGAAGATCTGCAGAGATTCTGCTCATGCCTATATAAGGAGAAGACTCTACATTATTGAAGGACACTTTTTGAAAAGGATAGTTTGTGATTTCAGTCCTGTATCGAGTCAAAGTCTTTTAGAGAAGAGCATCAAGTCAGAGGAACTCTGGAGTAGCTTGATGTGTCTTCGATTCAATCGTGTTTCCGAAAACAAGTTAAGGGCTAGGTGTTGCAACTGCATATGTTAGAGGGAGTCTAGTATATGAGTTGATTTAAATCCTTCATTGTAATTCTTAAGTAGGAAACAGGTTGAGTCAAACTTTGGGTGAAAGCCCTGTGGACTAGGACCAATTGGACCGAACCACGTTAAAAACCTTTGTGTTCTTTATCGCTTTATGTTTAACTGTCCAATACCAGTTGCAACAGTAAAACAACTTTTAAACGTTAAAGGATTGTCATCTGTCTTACTTACGAGTCCAGTTGCAACTACTGTCAAGTGCAACTGCATCCGATTATAAGTAATATAGATCAAAGATCTTACAAGTGGCATCAAGAGCCGGTCACTAACACATTATTTAGTGAGATTCTGGATTTAAGATCTTGTTTTGCAGGTATGGACAATATTAAGGATGGAGCATTGGTGTTATGGCCACCACCGCTTAATAATTCAAAATATATATACTGGAAATACCGATTGGAAATCATTATCAAGTCCAAAGATTTCAAGGCATGGAAAATTATACTTAGAGGATGGTCTCCGCCGTCTTACGAGAATAAAGTTGTCAAAGATGTCTTAGACTGGATCGATGATGAATATCTTATGGCCAGCCAAAACTCCAGCGTCGTGGATATTATTTTATTTTTTGTTGATATTAATAATTTCAAATTAATATCTAATTGTGTTTCAATTAAAGAGATGTGGAATATTCTCAGGTTGGCTCATGAAGGAACATCAATTGAGAAAGAAGAAATTGAGTCATCAACGAAGAGTATGGTATTTCAAGATGAAGTCAAGGAGGACTCAGAATCAAATAAGAATGATGGATATGATCAATCATTAACACATTTTTTAATGAAACTCCAAGAAATGCATAAATCATGGAAATACAAAGGTAAGAATCTTATCCCTTCCGACTCTGATTTTATTAAATCAAATTCCGCTGCTAATGATCTTAGTATCAGAAGGAAGGATAAAGGTATTAAATGCAGGGAAACTTATGTTATATCATCTGATGCAACAATACTAGTTGCAACTACGCCTGTTGCAACAATACCAGTTGCAACTACGCCTGTTGCAACATCACGAGTTGCCACAAATGTTTGGGCAATATATGAAGATGGTTCTGAGCAAGATGATAAATCAAATCCAGAGGTCCAAGAGAAACCTTCCCAAAACCAAGTGAGACTTGTTGTTGATGGAAAATCACAAGAAAAGTGCATTCTTGTGAAAGGTATACAAGGTGGTTTTATCTCTCTAATGCGAGGGCATCATGGTAATGTTTCCCACCCATATCGTATTTTTAAAGGTGTTTTTTCTCCAAAGGATCTTGGTAAGTATATGTTGATCTTCCATTGTAGTACAAAAAGTCACAGTACATCAAGTTGTTCTAACTTCTGGAAGAATCTTTATTTTCATAAGCCTGTCTTAATCCCCATGGCTATTCCGTGTTGCAACTTGCATTGATCATATTGAGACAATATTCACACAGAGTGTTGCAACTTTACTGGATAAACAAGTTTGGTTGAAAATTTGTAATCTCTTGTGCTTGTCTACTGATTCACGTGTTTATGGGTGTTCACCTAAATCATATTATTTTGACAAAGGAGGCCTTAGAATTACGAATGAAACTAGTAACTTATTGTCAAAATGTGTTAAAGAATCAAAAAGAGAGATTATGGTTGGAAATGGAAAGAATGAAGGAATTCTCTATATAAGATTTGTGTATGTTGACGAGATTTCACGAATCAAGGATGTGCTCCACGTGGAGGAACTTTTTGCTAACTTGATTAAAATTTGTGAATCACGTAAACCCAACTTCTTAGATAATGTCAATTACATTCTTTTGATGAAACTTTTTTTGTGGCTCAAAAGGTTAGTTAACGTGAAACTAATTAAAAGTTTTATTGTAGGAATATGCTGTGAAGCTTCTACCAAATGGAAGAAGCAACTTGAGCCTTGTAATGCATGGCAACGATGTAAGAACCAAATGATCAGCCATATTCTGTTGCAACAGAATGCTGCTGTGCCGAAGGTGTTGTTGGAATTTGTAGATGCATCTGCAAACGAAGAGACTCGTAGTCACAAATGGACTGGAATTATGAAGCTAGATGATGTTGGAACTTCTGTTGCATTTGCTGTTGCAATTGGAAAATTGACAGAGCTCAATGCGATTGTATTAAGTAATCGAGTAGAGTCTGTTGCAACAAAGCAGAACATGATTGAACGAATCAAGATAAGTTCATTATCTAGATCTGATTCTTTTGATGAAGGTATGACTGATTGGTTTAATGGTCTGCATGAGTTCCCTATTTGAATTTATTGATAAGGAAATAGGGCAAGTTGTGTTGTTACTTTTGTTGACTTTTGCGAATATTTTTTTCTAATTTGCTTTATCTTTGCTTGGATATATTCTCATGCTAATCATGAGTTGTTGTGTGTTTGAGACCTTGTTATTCGACATATGCAAATTGTTGTTGCAAGAGTGACTAGTTGCAACTATGATGATTTAATGCCAATTTTCTTATCTCATACAGTCTATCTAAGTTGCACTTTCTGTTTGTCTGGATATGCTTATGATCTCTGTACTCGTAAAAGATTTCACAAACATGAGTTTTTTCAACTTGTTGTTTTTACGCATGCCTGAAGAGATAACTTGTTGTTATATGTACTAAGGTACTGCATGCAGTTACAGTTGAGACCCTAAGAAAATCTCCAGAAACTGCCTTATGTAAGTTGCAACAGTGGTCGTGTTGCAACTAGGATGATCTGTATACTATTGAAGTCATTTCATAGGTTTGTCCGAATTGTTTTTCATTGTCTCGTTCTGAACATGATCACTGGTTGCATAAGATGAGTTCAGAACTGATTTTAAGTGGATTACCTCACCATTCTCCAAGTACTCAATTCTTTAAAAAAAAAAAAAAAAAAGGAAAGAAAAGTATTCTCTTATCATTTAAAGAGGATAATGTGTTTGTGTGATGACTGGAAAAAGCTACCTGACCTATAAGGAATGGGAGTGAAAGCTATCAATTCATATTTCACGCGTCTACTCATTGAAAAGAGCTACCCCATACCAAAAATGAGTTAGAGTGAAAGCTACCAGTTCAAGTGGATAAGTACAAAGTTTTTTTGGTGATGGTATTTTACTTAGTCAAGTTTTGTTCATTAATGCCCATGTGTCACACCTCCGGACTTGACCATTTTAAACATTTTGTGTGACTTGAACCATGAATGCGTACTTTAGCATCTAATATCATCCAAGCACATCATGTCATTGGAGCTTCCACATTTTAGGCATTCTCTGTCTGATTTTTTTTTAAAATGTCTTTTCACTGTGTTGCTTGTTGCAACTTTGGTACTTATGGCATGTACTTGTTGTTTTCTCTAGTTCTCATGCACTTTTTGTTACTCAAGATTTTCTCTATCTTTTGTCACTGTTTTCTTAAGAGAATTTGTTGAGACGACATGTCATGTTTTTGTAGAACTTTTATGGACTCAGACTTCTGATTGCATCATCATGGCAAAGCTGCATCAATCATATCTCTTTTTGTGAGTATACATCTGAGGAACATCTTCTATGTGAGATTGATACATGTGTGTCTCATGGTATCATGACTGTTTCACAGGGTGATTCAAGTGATTGTCTTTTGGTACTAAAGTCCATGCTGTAACTTTGTTTGCAACATATCCAGGGGTGAATTTCTAAAGCACTTAGTTAATTATTTTTATATAGTTAACTATCTTTTGGTGCGCTGATTGTGTTTGGGGCATAGCTATTGTTGAAGCTATGCTTAATTTAAGGGGGAGCAAAATTCTTTTGCCATTAGTTGTTGAAACATGTGGTTTACCAGTTACAACAAATATACATGTGATATGCTCCGGGATATTGAGACTCCATCTCGTTGTCAGGGTCTTTGATTTGCTAAGACAAAAAGTGGGAGATCAAGTTAAGAGGTGACATACATCATTCAGTTGCAACTTCTAGATATATTTTATATCATGTGCTTGGTGTCTAACCGCTTCATGCAGGGCATTGCTTGTTTAGAGAATTTCTCTTTACACCCGTTGACTCGTTATGTCAAAAAGGGGGAGAAGTTAGCCAAGAAATGTGTTATGCCAAGCTCAACCTAAATGGTAGAGCAAAGGTATGCATGAACCGAGGGGGAGAGAGCGTTTGACTGGTGCCCTAATGCACTTCCAGTTTTATGTTTGTTGCAACAATTGCAGTGATATGTGTTTTCACTCATTTCTTTATTTAATCACTGGCAAAGTTTCTTTTGTTGATTGCAAGAGTTCTACTTAATTTCTTTGGATATACATGGTTTTGCCAAAACGAGTCAAAGGGGGAGATTGTTAGGACCAATGTTATTTCCACGTAAATAAATTGGAGATTATGTTGACATCGTTTTGGAAATTATTTAAATCAATGTCAATTGATTTAATAAAAGAAATTAAGTGAGATATAGTTTCCATTAATTGAAGGAAATCTTTGATTGCCTTATTTAGGAGCTCAATTTATGGAATATTATCTTTTTTGCAGGTCAAATGTTTCCATGCTTATTATTGTGATAATCTTGAAAGAAGGAAACTTTCCTTTTGATTGACTTGCCATTTGGATTGTGATGTAATTGACTATCCTTGTTGTGTTGTATATCTTTCCTAAATCATGTTGATTGATTATATGTTGGAAAATATTCAATGTCTGTTTATGCAGGAAAGTCACGCTATTTTCGGATAGTGAATCTGTCAGTTGCAACGTCATCCAGACAGCTCAGTTGCAACTACGTAAATCAGCGTTTTGGCGAAACAGAATATTCCCTTGATCCTATATTCTGGAAATTATATTTAAAAGGAAAATATTTCATTTTTCTTTAAAATGATAATTTGATATCTGATCGTTTAGGGAAGAATCTTCGTCAAATATCTTTTGTTGAGATATAGAAAGTCAAATATTTTTATGGAATATATTTTAGATATTTTCCTTATCCTTTAAAGATAGACTTTCAATATCTTCCAAGATTATCTTTGTTTGATCTTATCTTTTATTCTTATCTTTTTAAGATAGACTTTCAAGATCTTCCAAGATTATCCTTGTTTAACATTATCTCCTTATTATGTATCTAGACATATTTAATAGGCATGTACATTGGATATATTCAGATTTATTTTGCAGAATATATTAGATAAGGAAAGAAGATCTGCGTGGATTGCAACTGGAGATACGCAGAGCTTATCTGTTAAGGAAAGAAGATCTGCGAGGTTACAACTGAAGATCTGCAGAGATTCTGCTCATGCCTATATAAGGAGAAGACTCTACATTATTGAAGGACACTTTTTGAAAAGGATAGTTTGTGATTTCAGTCCTGTATCGAGTCAAAGTCTTTTAGAGAAGAGCATCAAGTCAGAGGAACTCTGGAGTAGCTTGATGTGTCTTCGATTCAATCGTGTTTCCGAAAACAAGTTAAGGGCTAGGTGTTGCAACTGCATATGTTAGAGGGAGTCTAGTATATGAGTTGATTTAAATCCTTCATTGTAATTCTTAAGTAGGAAACAGGTTGAGTCAAACTTTGGGTGAAAGCCCTGTGGACTAGGACCAATTGGACCGAACCACGTTAAAAACCTTTGTGTTCTTTATCGCTTTATGTTTAACTGTCCAATACCAGTTGCAACAGTAAAACAACTTTTAAACGTTAAAGGATTGTCATCTGTCTTACTTACGAGTCCAGTTGCAACTACTGTCAAGTGCAACTGCATCCGATTATAAGTAATATAGATCAAAGATCTTACAAGTGGCATCAAGAGCCGGTCACTAACACATTATTTAGTGAGATTCTGGATTTAAGATCTTGTTTTGCAGGTATGGACAATATTAAGGATGGAGCATTGGTGTTATGGCCACCACCGCTTAATAATTCAAAATATATATACTGGAAATACCGATTGGAAATCATTATCAAGTCCAAAGATTTCATGGCATGGAAAATTATACTTAGAGGATGGTCTCCGCCGTCTTACGAGAATAAAGTTGTCAAAGATGTCTTAGACTGGATCGATGATGAATATCTTATGGCCAGCCAAAACTCCAGCGTCGTGGATATTATTTTATTTTTTGTTGATATTAATAATTTCAAATTAATATCTAATTGTGTTTCAATTAAAGAGATGTGGAATATTCTCAGGTTGGCTCATGAAGGAACATCAATTGAGAAAGAAGAAATTGAGTCATCAACGAAGAGTATGGTATTTCAAGATGAAGTCAAGGAGGACTCAGAATCAAATAAGAATGATGGATATGATCAATCATTAACACCTTTTTTAATGAAACTCCAAGAAATGCATAAATCATGGAAATACAAAGGTAAGAATCTTATCCCTTCCGACTCTGATTTTATTAAATCAAATTCCGCTGCTAATGATCTTAGTATCAGAAGGAAGGATAAAGGTATTAAATGCAGGGAAACTTATGTTATATCATCTGATGCAACAATACTAGTTGCAACTACGCCTGTTGCAACAATACCAGTTGCAACTACGCCTGTTGCAACATCACGAGTTGCCACAAATGTTTGGGCAATATATGAAGATGGTTCTGAGCAAGATGATAAATCAAATCCAGAGGTCCAAGAGAAACCTTCCCAAAACCAAGTGAGACTTGTTGTTGATGGAAAATCACAAGAAAAGTGCATTCTTGTGAAAGGTATACAAGGTGGTTTTATCTCTCTAATGCGAGGGCATCATGGTAATGTTTCCCACCCATATCGTATTTTTAAAGGTGTTTTTTTCTCCAAAGGATCTTGGTAAGTATATGTTGATCTTCCATTGTAGTACAAAAAGTCACAGTACATCAAGTTGTTCTAACTTCTGGAAGAATCTTTATTTTCATAAGCCTGTCTTAATCCCCATGGCTATTCCGTGTTGCAACTTGCATTGATCATATTGAGACAATATTCACACAGAGTGTTGCAACTTTACTGGATAAACAAGTTTGGTTGAAAATTTATAATCTCTTGTGCTTGTCTACTGATTCACGTGTTTATGGGTGTTCACCTAAATCATATTATTTTGACAAAGGAGGCCTTAGAATTACGAATGAAACTAGTAACTTATTGTCAAAATGTGTTAAAGAATCAAAAAGAGAGATTATGGTTGGAAATGGAAAGAATGAAGGAATTCTCTATATAAGATTTGTGTATGTTGACGAGATTTCACGAATCAAGGATGTGCTCCACGTGGAGGAACTTTTTGCTAACTTGATTAAAATTTGTGAATCACGTAAACCCAACTTCTTAGATAATGTCAATTACATTCTTTTGATGAAACTTTTTTTGTGGCTCAAAAGGTTAGTTAACGTGAAACTAACTAAAAGTTTTATTGTAGGAATATGCTGTGAAGCTTCTACCAAATGGAAGAAGCAACTTGAGCCTTGTAATGCATGGCAACGATGTAAGAACCAAATGATCAGCCATATTCTATTGCAACAGAATGCTGCTGTGCCGAAGGTGTTGTTGGAATTTGTAGATGCATCTGCAAACGAAGAGACTCGTAGTCACAAATGGACTGGAATTATGAAGCTAGATGATGTTGGAACTTCTGTTGCATTTGCTGTTGCAATTGGAAAATTGACAGAGCTCAATGCGATTGTATTAAGTAATCGAGTAGAGTCTGTTGCAACAAAGCAGAACATGATTGAACGAATCAAGATAAGTTCATTATCTAGATCTGATTCTTTTGATGAAGGTATGACTGATTGGTTTAATGGTCTGCATGAGTTCCCTATTTGAATTTATTGATAAGGAAATATGGCAAGTTGTGTTGTTACTTTTGTTGACTTTTGCGAATATTTTTTTCTAATTTGCTTTATCTTTGCTTGGACATATTCTCATGCTAATCATGAGTTGTTGTGTGTTTGAGACCTTGTTATTCGACATATGCAAATTGTTGTTGCAAGAGTGACTAGTTGCAACTATGATGATTTAATGCCAATTTTCTTATCTCATACAGTCTATCTAAGTTGCACTTTCTGTTTGTCTGGATATGCTTATGATCTCTGTACTCGTAAAAGATTTCACAAACATGAGTTTTTTCAACTTGTTGTTTTTACGCATGCCTGAAGAGATAACTTGTTGTTATATGTACTAAGGTACTGCATGCAGTTACAGTTGAGACCCTAAGAAAATCTCCAGAAACTGCCTTATGTAAGTTGCAACAGTGGTCGTGTTGCAACTAGGATGATCTGTATACTATTGAAGTCATTTCATAGGTTTGTCCGAATTGTTTTTCATTGTCTCGTTCTGAACATGATCACTGGTTGCATAAGATGAGTTCAGAACTGATTTTAAGTGGATTACCTCACCATTCTCCAAGTACTCAATTCTTTAAAAAAAAAAAAAAAAAAAGGAAAGAAAAGTATTCTCTTATCATTTAAAGAGGATAATGTGTTTGTGTGATGACTGGAAAAAGCTACCTGACCTAAAAGGAATGGGAGTGAAAGCTATCAATTCATATTTCACGCGTCTACTCATTGAAAAGAGCTACCCCATACCAAAAATGAGTTAGAGTGAAAGCTACCAGTTCAAGTGGATAAGTACAAAGTTTTTTTGGTGATGGTATTTTACTTAGTCAAGTTTTGTTCATTAATGCCCATGTGTCACACCTCCGGACTTGACCATTTTAAACATTTTGTGTGACTTGAACCATGAATGCGTACTTTAGCATCTAATATCATCCAAGCACATCATGTCATTGGAGCTTCCACATTTTAGGCATTCTCTGTCTGATTTTTTTTTAAAATGTCTTTTCACTGTGTTGCTTGTTGCAACTTTGGTACTTATGGCATGTACTTGTTGTTTTCTCTAGTTCTCATGCACTTTTTGTTACTCAAGATTTTCTCTATCTTTTGTCACTGTTTTCTTAAGAGAATTTGTTGAGACGACATGTCATGTTTTTGTAGAACTTTTATGGACTCAGACTTCTGATTGCATCATCATGGCAAAGCTGCATCAATCATATCTCTTTTTGTGAGTATACATCTGAGGAACATCTTCTATGTGAGATTGATACATGTGTGTCTCATGGTATCATGACTGTTTCACAGGGTGATTCAAGTGATTGTCTTTTGGTACTAAAGTCCATGCTGTAACTTTGTTTGAAACATATCCAGGGGTGAATTTCTAAAGCACTTAGTTAATTATTTTTATATAGTTAACTATCTTTTGGTGCGCTGATTGTGTTTGGGGCATAGCTATTGTTGAAGCTATGCTTAATTTAAGGGGCAGCAAAATTCTTTTGCCATTAGTTGTTGAAACATGTGGTTTACCAGTTACAACAAATATACATGTGATATGCTCCGGGATATTGAGACTCCATCTCGTTGTCAGGGTCTTTGATTTGCTAAGACAAAAAGTGGGAGATCAAGTTAAGAGGTGACATACATCATTCAGTTGCAACTTCTAGATATATTTTATATCATGTGCTTGGTGTCTAACCGCTTCATGCAGGGCATTGCTTGTTTAGAGAATTTCTCTTTACACCCGTTGACTCGTTATGTCAAAAAGGGGGAGAAGTTAGCCAAGAAATGTGTTATGCCAAGCTCAACCTAAATGGTAGAGCAAAGGTATGCATGAACCGAGGGGGAGAGAGCGTTTGACTGGTGCCCTAATGCACTTCCAGTTTTATGTTTGTTGCAACAATTGCAGTGATATGTGTTTTCACTCATCTCTTTATTTAATCACTGGCAAAGTTTCTTTTGTTGATTGCAAGAGTTCTACTTAATTTCTTTGGATATACATGGTTTTGCCAAAACGAGTCAAAGGGGGAGATTGTTAGGACCAATGTTATTTCCACGTAAATAAATTGGAGATTATGTTGACATCGTTTTGGAAATTATTTAAATCAATGTCAATTGATTTAATAAAAGAAATTAAGTGAGATATAGTTTCCATTAATTGAAGGAAATCTTTGATTGCCTTATTTAGGAGCTCAATTTATGGAATATTATCTTTTTTGCAGGTCAAATGTTTCCATGCTTATTATTGTGATAATCTTGAAAGAAGGAAACTTTCCTTTTGATTGACTTGCCATTTGGATTGTGATGTAATTGACTATCCTTGTTGTGTTGCATATCTTTCCTAAATCATGTTGATTGATTATATGTTGGAAAGTATTCAATGTCTGTTTATGCAGGAAAGTCACGCTATTTTCGGATAGTGAATCTGTCAGTTGCAACGTCATCCAGACAGCTCAGTTGCAACTACGTAAATCAGCGTTTTGGCGAAACAGAATATTCCCTTGATCCTATATTCTGGAAATTATATTTAAAAGGAAAATATTTCGTTTTTCTTTAAAATGATAATTTGATATCTGATCGTTTAGGGAAGAATCTTCGTCAAATATCTTTTGTTGAGATATAGAAAGTCAAATATTTTTATGGAATATATTTTAGATATTTTCCTTATCCTTTAAAGATAGACTTTCAATATCTTCCAAGATTATCTTTGTTTGATCTTATCTTTTATTCTTATCTTTTTAAGATAGACTTTCAAGATCTTCCAAGATTATCCTTGTTTAACATTATCTCCTTATTATGTATCTAGACATATTTAATAGGCATGTACATTGGATATATTCAGATTTATTTTGCAGAATATATTAGATAAGGAAAGAAGATCTGCGTGGATTGCAACTGGAGATACGCAGAGCTTATCTGTTAAGGAAAGAAGATCTGCGAGGTTACAACTGAAGATCTGCAGAGATTCTGCTCATGCCTATATAAGGAGAAGACTCTACATTATTGAAGGACACTTTTTGAAAAGGATAGTTTGTGATTTCAGTCCTGTATCGAGTCAAAGTCTTTTAGAGAAGAGCATCAAGTCAGAGGAACTCTGGAGTAGCTTGATGTGTCTTCGATTCAATCGTGTTTCCGAAAACAAGTTAAGGGCTAGGTGTTGCAACTGCATATGTTAGAGGGAGTCTAGTATATGAGTTGATTTAAATCCTTCATTGTAATTCTTAAGTAGGAAACAGGTTGAGTCAAACTTTGGGTGAAAGCCCTGTGGACTAGGACCAATTGGACCGAACCACGTTAAAAACCTTTGTGTTCTTTATCGCTTTATGTTTAACTGTCCAATACCAGTTGCAACAGTAAAACAACTTTTAAACGTTAAAGGATTGTCATCTGTCTTACTTACGAGTCCAGTTGCAACTACTGTCAAGTGCAACTGCATCCGATTATAAGTAATATAGATCAAAGATCTTACAAGTGGCATCAAGAGCCGGTCACTAACACATTATTTAGTGAGATTCTGGATTTAAGATCTTGTTTTGCAGGTATGGACAATATTAAGGATGGAGCATTGGTGTTATGGCCACCACCGCTTAATAATTCAAAATATATATACTGGAAATACCGATTGGAAATCATTATCAAGTCCAAAGATTTCAAGGCATGGAAAATTATACTTAGAGGATGGTCTCCGCCGTCTTACGAGAATAAAGTTGTCAAAGATGTCTTAGACTGGATCGATGATGAATATCTTATGGCCAGCCAAAACTCCAGCGTCGTGGATATTATTTTATTTTTTGTTGATATTAATAATTTCAAATTAATATCTAATTGTGTTTCAATTAAAGAGATGTGGAATATTCTCAGGTTGGCTCATGAAGGAACATCAATTGAGAAAGAAGAAATTGAGTCATCAACGAAGAGTATGGTATTTCAAGATGAAGTCAAGGAGGACTCAGAATCAAATAAGAATGATGGATATGATCAATCATTAACACCTTTTTTAATGAAACTCCAAGAAATGCATAAATCATGGAAATACAAAGGTAAGAATCTTATCCCTTCCGACTCTGATTTTATTAAATCAAATTCCGCTGCTAATGATCTTAGTATCAGAAGGAAGGATAAAGGTATTAAATGCAGGGAAACTTATGTTATATCATCTGATGCAACAATACTAGTTGCAACTACGCCTGTTGCAACAATACCAGTTGCAACTACGCCTGTTGCAACATCACGAGTTGCCACAAATGTTTGGGCAATATATGAAGATGGTTCTGAGCAAGATGATAAATCAAATCCAGAGGTCCAAGAGAAACCTTCCCAAAACCAAGTGAGACTTGTTGTTGATGGAAAATCACAAGAAAAGTGCATTCTTGTGAAAGGTATACAAGGTGGTTTTATCTCTCTAATGCGAGGGCATCATGGTAATGTTTCCCACCCATATCGTATTTTTAAAGGTGTTTTTTTCTCCAAAGGATCTTGGTAAGTATATGTTGATCTTCCATTGTAGTACAAAAAGTCACAGTACATCAAGTTGTTCTAACTTCTGGAAGAATCTTTATTTTCATAAGCCTGTCTTAATCCCCATGGCTATTCCGTGTTGCAACTTGCATTGATCATATTGAGACAATATTCACACAGAGTGTTGCAACTTTACTGGATAAACAAGTTTGGTTGAAAATTTGTAATCTCTTGTGCTTGTCTACTGATTCACGTGTTTATGGGTGTTCACCTAAATCATATTATTTTGACAAAGGAGGCCTTAGAATTACGAATGAAACTAGTAACTTATTGTCAAAATGTGTTAAAGAATCAAAAAGAGAGATTATGGTTGGAAATGGAAAGAATGAAGGAATTCTCTATATAAGATTTGTGTATGTTGACGAGATTTCACGAATCAAGGATGTGCTCCACGTGGAGGAACTTTTTGCTAACTTGATTAAAATTTGTGAATCACGTAAACCCAACTTCTTAGATAATGTCAATTACATTCTTTTGATGAAACTTTTTTTGTGGCTCAAAAGGTTAGTTAACGTGAAACTAACTAAAAGTTTTATTGTAGGAATATGCTGTGAAGCTTCTACCAAATGGAAGAAGCAACTTGAGCCTTGTAATGCATGGCAACGATGTAAGAACCAAATGATCAGCCATATTCTATTGCAACAGAATGCTGCTGTGCCGAAGGTGTTGTTGGAATTTGTAGATGCATCTGCAAACGAAGAGACTCGTAGTCACAAATGGACTGGAATTATGAAGCTAGATGATGTTGGAACTTCTGTTGCATTTGCTGTTGCAATTGGAAAATTGACAGAGCTCAATGCGATTGTATTAAGTAATCGAGTAGAGTCTGTTGCAACAAAGCAGAACATGATTGAACGAATCAAGATAAGTTCATTATCTAGATCTGATTCTTTTGATGAAGGTATGACTGATTGGTTTAATGGTCTGCATGAGTTCCCTATTTGAATTTATTGATAAGGAAATAGGGCAAGTTGTGTTGTTACTTTTGTTGACTTTTGCGAATATTTTTTTCTAATTTGCTTTATCTTTGCTTGGACATATTCTCATGCTAATCATGAGTTGTTGTGTGTTTGAGACCTTGTTATTCGACATATGCAAATTGTTGTTGCAAGAGTGACTAGTTGCAACTATGATGATTTAATGCCAATTTTCTTATCTCATACAGTCTATCTAAGTTGCACTTTCTGTTTGTCTGGATATGCTTATGATCTCTGTACTCGTAAAAGATTTCACAAACATGAGTTTTTTCAACTTGTTGTTTTTACGCATGCCTGAAGAGATAACTTGTTGTTATATGTACTAAGGTACTGCATGCAGTTACAGTTGAGACCCTAAGAAAATCTCCAGAAACTGCCTTATGTAAGTTGCAACAGTGGTCGTGTTGCAACTAGGATGATCTGTATACTATTGAAGTCATTTCATAGGTTTGTCCGAATTGTTTTTCATTGTCTCGTTCTGAACATGATCACTGGTTGCATAAGATGAGTTCAGAACTGATTTTAAGTGGATTACCTCACCATTCTCCAAGTACTCAATTCTTTAAAAAAAAAAAAAAAAAAGGAAAGAAAAGTATTCTCTTATCATTTAAAGAGGATAATGTGTTTGTGTGATGACTGGAAAAAGCTACCTGACCTAAAAGGAATGGGAGTGAAAGCTATCAATTCATATTTCACGCGTCTACTCATTGAAAAGAGCTACCCCATACCAAAAATGAGTTAGAGTGAAAGCTACCAGTTCAAGTGGATAAGTACAAAGTTTTTTTGGTGATGGTATTTTACTTAGTCAAGTTTTGTTCATTAATGCCCATGTGTCACACCTCCGGACTTGACCATTTTAAACATTTTGTGTGACTTGAACCATGAATGCGTACTTTAGCATCTAATATCATCCAAGCACATCATGTCATTGGAGCTTCCACATTTTAGGCATTCTCTGTCTGATTTTTTTTTAAAATGTCTTTTCACTGTGTTGCTTGTTGCAACTTTGGTACTTATGGCATGTACTTGTTGTTTTCTCTAGTTCTCATGCACTTTTTGTTACTCAAGATTTTCTCTATCTTTTGTCACTGTTTTCTTAAGAGAATTTGTTGAGACGACATGTCATGTTTTTGTAGAACTTTTATGGACTCAGACTTCTGATTGCATCATCATGGCAAAGCTGCATCAATCATATCTCTTTTTGTGAGTATACATCTGAGGAACATCTTCTATGTGAGATTGATACATGTGTGTCTCATGGTATCATGACTGTTTCACAGGGTGATTCAAGTGATTGTCTTTTGGTACTAAAGTCCATGCTGTAACTTTGTTTGAAACATATCCAGGGGTGAATTTCTAAAGCACTTAGTTAATTATTTTTATATAGTTAACTATCTTTTGGTGCGCTGATTGTGTTTGGGGCATAGCTATTGTTGAAGCTATGCTTAATTTAAGGGGGAGCAAAATTCTTTTGCCATTAGTTGTTGAAACATGTGGTTTACCAGTTACAACAAATATACATGTGATATGCTCCGGGATATTGAGACTCCATCTCGTTGTCAGGGTCTTTGATTTGCTAAGACAAAAAGTGGGAGATCAAGTTAAGAGGTGACATACATCATTCAGTTGCAACTTCTAGATATATTTTATATCATGTGCTTGGTGTCTAACCGCTTCATGCAGGGCATTGCTTGTTTAGAGAATTTCTCTTTACACCCGTTGACTCGTTATGTCAAAAAGGGGGAGAAGTTAGCCAAGAAATGTGTTATGCCAAGCTCAACCTAAATGGTAGAGCAAAGGTATGCATGAACCGAGGGGGAGAGAGCGTTTGACTGGTGCCCTAATGCACTTCCAGTTTTATGTTTGTTGCAACAATTGCAGTGATATGTGTTTTCACTCATCTCTTTATTTAATCACTGGCAAAGTTTCTTTTGTTGATTGCAAGAGTTCTACTTAATTTCTTTGGATATACATGGTTTTGCCAAAACGAGTCAAAGGGGGAGATTGTTAGGACCAATGTTATTTCCACGTAAATAAATTGGAGATTATGTTGATATCGTTTTGGAAATTATTTAAATCAATGTCAATTGATTTAATAAAAGAAATTAAGTGAGATATAGTTTCCATTAATTGAAGGAAATCTTTGATTGCCTTATTTAGGAGCTCAATTTATGGAATATTATCTTTTTTGCAGGTCAAATGTTTCCATGCTTATTATTGTGATAATCTTGAAAGAAGGAAACTTTCCTTTTGATTGACTTGCCATTTGGATTGTGATGTAATTGACTATCCTTGTTGTGTTGCATATCTTTCCTAAATCATGTTGATTGATTATATGTTGGAAAGTATTCAATGTCTGTTTATGCAGGAAAGTCACGCTATTTTCGGATAGTGAATCTGTCAGTTGCAACGTCATCCAGACAGCTCAGTTGCAACTACGTAAATCAGCGTTTTGGCGAAACAGAATATTCCCTTGATCCTATATTCTGGAAATTATATTTAAAAGGAAAATATTTCGTTTTTCTTTAAAATGATAATTTGATATCTGATCGTTTAGGGAAGAATCTTCGTCAAATATCTTTTGTTGAGATATAGAAAGTCAAATATTTTTATTGAATATATTTTAGATATTTTCCTTATCCTTTAAAGATAGACTTTCAATATCTTCCAAGATTATCTTTGTTTGATCTTATCTTTTATTCTTATCTTTTTAAGATAGACTTTCAAGATCTTCCAAGATTATCCTTGTTTAACATTATCTCCTTATTATGTATCTAGACATATTTAATAGGCATGTACATTGGATATATTCAGATTTATTTTGCAGAATATATTAGATAAGGAAAGAAGATATGCGTGGATTGCAACTGGAGATACGCAGAGCTTATCTGTTAAGGAAAGAAGATCTGCGAGGTTACAACTGAAGATCTGCAGAGATTCTGCTCATGCCTATATAAGGAGAAGACTCTACATTATTGAAGGACACTTTTTGAAAAGGATAGTTTGTGATTTCAGTCCTGTATCGAGTCAAAGTCTTTTAGAGAAGAGCATCAAGTCAGAGAAACTCTGGAGTAGCTTGATGTGTCTTCGATTCAATCGTGTTTCCGAAAACAAGTTAAGGGCTAGGTGTTGCAACTGCATATGTTAGAGGGAGTCTAGTATATGAGTTGATTTAAATCCTTCATTGTAATTCTTAAGTAGGAAACAGGTTGAGTCAAACTTTGGGTGAAAGCCCTGTGGACTAGGACCAATTGGACCGAACCACGTTAAAAACCTTTGTGTTCTTTATCGCTTTATGTTTAACTGTCCAATACCAGTTGCAACAGTAAAACAACTTTTAAACGTTAAAGGATTGTCATCTGTCTTACTTACGAGTCCAGTTGCAACTACTGTCAAGTGCAACTGCATCCGATTATAAGTAATATAGATCAAAGATCTTACAAGTGGCATCAAGAGCCGGTCACTAACACATTATTTAGTGAGATTCTGGATTTAAGATCTTGTTTTGCAGGTATGGACAATATTAAGGATGGAGCATTGGTGTTATGGCCACCACCGCTTAATAATTCAAAATATATATACTGGAAATACCGATTGGAAATCATTATCAAGTCCAAAGATTTCAAGGCATGGAAAATTATACTTAGAGGATGGTCTCCGCCGTCTTATGAGAATAAAGTTGTCAAAGATGTCTTAGACTGGATCGATGATGAATATCTTATGGCCAGCCAAAACTCCAGCGTCGTGGATATTATTTTATTTTTTGTTGATATTAATAATTTCAAATTAATATCTAATTGTGTTTCAATTAAAGAGATGTGGAATATTCTCAGGTTGGCTCATGAAGGAACATCAATTGAGAAAGAAGAAATTGAGTCATCAACGAAGAGTATGGTATTTCAAGATGAAGTCAAGGAGGACTCAGAATCAAATAAGAATGATGGATATGATCAATCATTAACACCTTTTTTAATGAAACTCCAAGAAATGCATAAATCATGGAAATACAAAGGTAAGAATCTTATCCCTTCCGACTCTGATTTTATTAAATCAAATTCCGCTGCTAATGATCTTAGTATCAGAAGGAAGGATAAAGGTATTAAATGCAGGGAAACTTATGTTATATCATCTGATGCAACAATACTAGTTGCAACTACGCCTGTTGCAACAATACCAGTTGCAACTACGCCTGTTGCAACATCACGAGTTGCCACAAATGTTTGGGCAATATATGAAGATGGTTCTGAGCAAGATGATAAATCAAATCCAGAGGTCCAAGAGAAACCTTCCCAAAACCAAGTGAGACTTGTTGTTGATGGAAAATCACAAGAAAAGTGCATTCTTGTGAAAGGTATACAAGGTGGTTTTATCTCTCTAATGCGAGGGCATCATGGTAATGTTTCCCACCCATATCGTATTTTTAAAGGTGTTTTTTTCTCCAAAGGATCTTGGTAAGTATATGTTGATCTTCCATTGTAGTACAAAAAGTCACAGTACATCAAGTTGTTCTAACTTCTGGAAGAATCTTTATTTTCATAAGCCTGTCTTAATCCCCATGGCTATTCCGTGTTGCAACTTGCATTGATCATATTGAGACAATATTCACACAGAGTGTTGCAACTTTACTGGATAAACAAGTTTGGTTGAAAATTTGTAATCTCTTGTGCTTGTCTACTGATTCACGTGTTTATGGGTGTTCACCTAAATCATATTATTTTGACAAAGGAGGCCTTAGAATTACGAATGAAACTAGTAACTTATTGTCAAAATGTGTTAAAGAATCAAAAAGAGAGATTATGGTTGGAAATGGAAAGAATGAAGGAATTCTCTATATAAGATTTGTGTATGTTGACGAGATTTCACGAATCAAGGATGTGCTCCACGTGGAGGAACTTTTTGCTAACTTGATTAAAATTTGTGAATCACGTAAACCCAACTTCTTAGATAATGTCAATTACATTCTTTTGATGAAACTTTTTTTGTGGCTCAAAAGGTTAGTTAACGTGAAACTAACTAAAAGTTTTATTGTAGGAATATGCTGTGAAGCTTCTACCAAATGGAAGAAGCAACTTGAGCCTTGTAATGCATGGCAACGATGTAAGAACCAAATGATCAGCCATATTCTATTGCAACAGAATGCTGCTGTGCCGAAGGTGTTGTTGGAATTTGTAGATGCATCTGCAAACGAAGAGACTCGTAGTCACAAATGGACTGGAATTATGAAGCTAGATGATGTTGGAACTTCTGTTGCATTTGCTGTTGCAATTGGAAAATTGACAGAGCTCAATGCGATTGTATTAAGTAATCGAGTAGAGTCTGTTGCAACAAAGCAGAACATGATTGAACGAATCAAGATAAGTTCATTATCTAGATCTGATTCTTTTGATGAAGGTATGACTGATTGGTTTAATGGTCTGCATGAGTTCCCTATTTGAATTTATTGATAAGGAAATAGGGCAAGTTGTGTTGTTACTTTTGTTGACTTTTGCGAATATTTTTTTCTAATTTGCTTTATCTTTGCTTGGACATATTCTCATGCTAATCATGAGTTGTTGTGTGTTTGAGACCTTGTTATTCGACATATGCAAATTGTTGTTGCAAGAGTGACTAGTTGCAACTATGATGATTTAATGCCAATTTTCTTATCTCATACAGTCTATCTAAGTTGCACTTTCTGTTTGTCTGGATATGCTTATGATCTCTGTACTCGTAAAAGATTTCACAAACATGAGTTTTTTCAACTTGTTGTTTTTACGCATGCCTGAAGAGATAACTTGTTGTTATATGTACTAAGGTACTGCATGCAGTTACAGTTGAGACCCTAAGAAAATCTCCAGAAACTGCCTTATGTAAGTTGCAACAGTGGTCGTGTTGCAACTAGGATGATCTGTATACTATTGAAGTCATTTCATAGGTTTGTCCGAATTGTTTTTCATTGTCTCGTTCTGAACATGATCACTGGTTGCATAAGATGAGTTCAGAACTGATTTTAAGTGGATTACCTCACCATTCTCCAAGTACTCAATTCTTTAAAAAAAAAAAAAAAAAAGGAAAGAAAAGTATTCTCTTATCATTTAAAGAGGATAATGTGTTTGTGTGATGACTGGAAAAAGCTACCTGACCTAAAAGGAATGGGAGTGAAAGCTATCAATTCATATTTCACGCGTCTACTCATTGAAAAGAGCTACCCCATACCAAAAATGAGTTAGAGTGAAAGCTACCAGTTCAAGTGGATAAGTACAAAGTTTTTTTGGTGATGGTATTTTACTTAGTCAAGTTTTGTTCATTAATGCCCATGTGTCACACCTCCGGACTTGACCATTTTAAACATTTTGTGTGACTTGAACCATGAATGCGTACTTTAGCATCTAATATCATCCAAGCACATCATGTCATTGGAGCTTCCACATTTTAGGCATTCTCTGTCTGATTTTTTTTTAAAATGTCTTTTCACTGTGTTGCTTGTTGCAACTTTGGTACTTATGGCATGTACTTGTTGTTTTCTCTAGTTCTCATGCACTTTTTGTTACTCAAGATTTTCTCTATCTTTTGTCACTGTTTTCTTAAGAGAATTTGTTGAGACGACATGTCATGTTTTTGTAGAACTTTTATGGACTCAGACTTCTGATTGCATCATCATGGCAAAGCTGCATCAATCATATCTCTTTTTGTGAGTATACATCTGAGGAACATCTTCTATGTGAGATTGATACATGTGTGTCTCATGGTATCATGACTGTTTCACAGGGTGATTCAAGTGATTGTCTTTTGGTACTAAAGTCCATGCTGTAACTTTGTTTGAAACATATCCAGGGGTGAATTTCTAAAGCACTTAGTTAATTATTTTTATATAGTTAACTATCTTTTGGTGCGCTGATTGTGTTTGGGGCATAGCTATTGTTGAAGCTATGCTTAATTTAAGGGGGAGCAAAATTCTTTTGCCATTAGTTGTTGAAACATGTGGTTTACCAGTTACAACAAATATACATGTGATATGCTCCGGGATATTGAGACTCCATCTCGTTGTCAGGGTCTTTGATTTGCTAAGACAAAAAGTGGGAGATCAAGTTAAGAGGTGACATACATCATTCAGTTGCAACTTCTAGATATATTTTATATCATGTGCTTGGTGTCTAACCGCTTCATGCAGGGCATTGCTTGTTTAGAGAATTTCTCTTTACACCCGTTGACTCGTTATGTCAAAAAGGGGGAGAAGTTAGCCAAGAAATGTGTTATGCCAAGCTCAACCTAAATGGTAGAGCAAAGGTATGCATGAACCGAGGGGGAGAGAGCGTTTGACTGGTGCCCTAATGCACTTCCAGTTTTATGTTTGTTGCAACAATTGCAGTGATATGTGTTTTCACTCATCTCTTTATTTAATCACTGGCAAAGTTTCTTTTGTTGATTGCAAGAGTTCTACTTAATTTCTTTGGATATACATGGTTTTGCCAAAACGAGTCAAAGGGGGAGATTGTTAGGACCAATGTTATTTCCACGTAAATAAATTGGAGATTATGTTGACATCGTTTTGGAAATTATTTAAATCAATGTCAATTGATTTAATAAAAGAAATTAAGTGAGATATAGTTTCCATTAATTGAAGGAAATCTTTGATTGCCTTATTTAGGAGCTCAATTTATGGAATATTATCTTTTTTGCAGGTCAAATGTTTCCATGCTTATTATTGTGATAATCTTGAAAGAAGGAAACTTTCCTTTTGATTGACTTGCCATTTGGATTGTGATGTAATTGACTATCCTTGTTGTGTTGCATATCTTTCCTAAATCATGTTGATTGATTATATGTTGGAAAGTATTCAATGTCTGTTTATGCAGGAAAGTCACGCTATTTTCGGATAGTGAATCTGTCAGTTGCAACGTCATCCAGACAGCTCAGTTGCAACTACGTAAATCAGCGTTTTGGCGAAATAGAATATTCCCTTGATCCTATATTCTGGAAATTATATTTAAAAGGAAAATATTTCGTTTTTCTTTAAAATGATAATTTGATATCTGATCGTTTAGGGAAGAATCTTCGTCAAATATCTTTTGTTGAGATATAGAAAGTCAAATATTTTTATGGAATATATTTTAGATATTTTCCTTATCCTTTAAAGATAGATTTTCAATATCTTCCAAGATTATCTTTGTTTGATCTTATCTTTTATTCTTATCTTTTTAAGATAGACTTTCAAGATCTTCCAAGATTATCCTTGTTTAACATTATCTCCTTATTATGTATCTAGACATATTTAATAGGCATGTACATTGGATATATTCAGATTTATTTTGCAGAATATATTAGATAAGGAAAGAAGATCTGCGTGGATTGCAACTGGAGATACGCAGAGCTTATCTGTTAAGGAAAGAAGATCTGCGAGGTTACAACTGAAGATCTGCAGAGATTCTGCTCATGCCTATATAAGGAGAAGACTCTACATTATTGAAGGACACTTTTTGAAAATGATAGTTTGTGATTTCAGTCCTGTATCGAGTCAAAGTCTTTTAGAGAAGAGCATCAAGTCAGAGGAACTCTGGAGTAGCTTGATGTGTCTTCGATTCAATCGTGTTTCCGAAAACAAGTTAAGGGCTAGGTGTTGCAACTGCATATGTTAGAGGGAGTCTAGTATATGAGTTGATTTAAATCCTTCATTGTAATTCTTAAGTAGGAAACAGGTTGAGTCAAACTTTGGGTGAAAGCCCTGTGGACTAGGACCAATTGGACCGAACCACGTTAAAAACCTTTGTGTTCTTTATCGCTTTATGTTTAACTGTCCAATACCAGTTGCAACAGTAAAACAACTTTTAAACGTTAAAGGATTGTCATAGGTCTTACTTACGAGTCCAGTTGCAACTACTGTCAAGTGCAACTGCATCCGATTATAAGTAATATAGATCAAAGATCTTACAAAAGGAATTTACAAATTGGCAAATTGTCAAGAATATGAGTTTTATTGGTAGTGAAGAAAAATAAGCCTCCTGATCTATCTAAGTTATCAGTATACATTAGCACTTAGGTAAATAAATAGGTAAATATTTATTGCTTTCTCACCCGATGTCCAAATTTATGATACATGGGGACTATCAAGATGAGAAGAAGCCTGAAGCCAAAAGCCCCAACCGTCAAGAGGTGATGAACTTGAGGATGACATTGTTGAGTCTGATGTTGAGCTGGATAACTCTGATGTTATGGAGCCGGACAATGATCCGCCACAGAAGGTGAGTGCCATATAAAGTGAGGAAATGTAACTTGGTATATGCATTTAAACGTATGCATGTTTGCAGTGTTATTGCAGATGGGAGACCCCTTGGCAGAAGCAACTGAAGAAGATTATGAAGCTGCTCAAGTTTTACAATCAAGAGCAATGACTGTGTCTTTGTTTTTGCTCGCATTTGTTGATATACTGTATATAGGGGAAATTATATACTCACCTTTAATGGCTTGAGCCCAGGTAAGCTGAATGAAGCTATGGATCATTTGACAGGAACTATCTGTTAGAATATAATTAAATATAGAATAAATGTGGTAAGTGTAGTAGGTGTAGTGGGTGTAGTAGGTGTAGTAGTTGTAGTCACTTTCCTATTTATGCATGCTTCATCCATATCAATCATACCAAGTTATTTTCCTTCTCTTTTATTATTACATCGTATCAGAGCCTTCTCTTAAAGAGTAGATCTTGTGGCCTAAACATAGCGGCGCCGCGGCGCCGCGGCGCCGCCACTGTCGGTTCGCCGCCGCGGCCTCCAAGCTTCAAGATATTTTTTTTTGTTCTCCCTTCAGTTTACTCACTCCCGTGTAAAAAAAAAAAGAGTTTTCAGTTATTTTTTTTTCTCCCAAGCTCCAGATCTGCCGCCACCATGCCGAAAACCTAGATCCACCTTTCGCTGCCACTTTCCAGCGTTGTTCTCTGACGGCCCCGCTACTCCAGGAGTCCAGTCCAGTTGCTATGTTAATTTGTCAAGTAGGGACCGATTTGATTTGATACAAAACAATTTGAGTCCGTAAATTCTTTTTTTCTAGCCAAAAACAGTCCAGGAACTTTGTACTTTAAGCCCAGAGTTCATAAAATTGGTATTTTCAACCTTTGAGTTACTAATTACACTTTGAGCCTTAAAGTTCTGTGGGTTTTCCATTTTGGTCCTTCAAGTTCTATCCCTTTGCAGTTTAACCCAACATTTTATTATTTCTGTCTCTTTCAGCCTACAGTTGCTAGAATTTGCAATCTCAGCCCTTCAGTTCTTTGGTTTTGCAATTTCAGCCCAAAGTCTAGTGATTTTTCTTCTTCTACTTTGGTCCTATGATTTGATATTTGTACCCTATGATTGTGGGTGTTATCCCAGTTTCCCGAGTTAGTCGTGTGAGCTAACTTGATGTTTGATTACTCAGTTAATCTTGTGAGTTAACTTTGGTTTGGAAGATTACTATTTCAAGTTATGTTCTTGTTTTGCGAGCAACTCACATAGTGTGTTGCTCAGGGGGAGTAGGGAGTCAATCATTGTTTTTTTTGTTGTCGTTTTTCAGTTGACTACATATTTGAGCTATGATCAGTTTCTGGTGTGGAAGCACACGTTTGGGCATTAAGGATATTAATATGTCGTCTTTGTTGAGGCACCTGTAATTCGCGTTTGTTTGATTGGTATAGCCAATCGTTGTGTGAGGTGTTTGTCGTTAATGGAGCTAGTGATCCACGTTTGTTAATTGGTGTACCCAATCGTTGCCGTAAGGTGTTTCAATGACGTCTCGATTGGTGGAGATTGTGACCATATTTGTTGATTGGTGTAGCCAATCTCTGCCGTAAGGTGTTCTGACGAAGATTATATCCAGAAATGTCAAGATGAGTTAGAAGTCTTGGTCGCACTCGCTTTCTATCAAGTATTGTAACTTATTATGTAGTTAAAGTTGTTTTCAATTATGTATGTTATTTGTAACAAGCTTAAAGCGTAGTACGCTCTAGCTTGAGGGGGAGTGTTAGAATATAAATTAAATATAGAATAAATGTGGTAGGTGTAGTAGGTGTAGTCACTTCCCTATTTATGTATGCTTCATCCATATCAATCATATCAAGTTATTTTCCTTCTCTTCTATTATTACAGAATCCAAATTCAGCAATACTGTATGCAAATAGAGGTGAAGCTAAATATGTTCCGACCTCATCTTATTTTGACAATGTCTTCTTTAACGTGTACTCTGTCACCCTTCTGTTATTCACCTGGAAGTTCTTTTTCAGCTGGTGTATTTGTCAAACTGAAGAAACCAAATGCAGCTATCCGAGACGCTGAAGCTGCTCTGAAGTTATATCCCTTTCACTAACTGTACACATGCTTTCAAGAATTGTGTAACATTTAGGCTTGGCTATTGAAAAGTGTTTTCTTAAACTCGTTATAATGATTTGCGCAATGTTGTATTAGATGAACTCGGATTCATCAGAAGCATATAAAGCACGAGGGATGACAATGGCCATGTTGGGCTTCTGGGAAGAGTCAGCTCGTGATTTGCATGTGGCATCAAAATTTGACTTTGATGAGGAGATAGGCATGGTGCTTATAAAGGTCATTTATCATACTTTCATTCCATTACTGGGGGCCAACTTGGTTGGCTTTTCTTCTGTGGCTTTCAGTAACAAACTTTGATTGTGAGGGTTTAGGTGAGAGTCCTAAACTATATTTTCTTAAAAGTTTTCAGGTTGAACCCCATGCAAAAAAGCTTGGAGATCATCGTCGGAAGTATCACGGCTTGACGATAGAAAAGGAGCTGAGAAAAATTGAGCTTGAACGGCAGAAGCTTGCCCAGGTACTTTCCCGATTGTTGCATGCACTTGCTTGTATGATCATCAATGAACTATGTCTACTATTGAATGAATTCCTTTATCCTCGTGATTTATTTTAAGACCTGTTATTTTGGTTCTCTTCACAAAGAAAGTATAATCACTCGTTATGAAATTAACAATCGTATTTATTTGGTTCACAGTTCTAAAAAAGTGTCTTGTCAATTTGCTTCCACATGGTTAATCCTTGTCTTTGATTTTGTTGCAGGAACAAGCTGATGCGGCATCTGTGTTACCAGGAGGTATGTTTTATTCTAATTCATCTTTTTTTTAAAGTCTACTAGCAAATTGAGCACGCGCTTCCCGCGAGCATAATTCTTTTTTCAATGTCATTTTCTGTGGGTTAAAGAAGAAAATTTATCTAGATAACATGTGCCATAAATTTAGAGTATAACAATGGAAGAAAAATATATTATAGGGAAAGTAAATCATTAATTACAATGAATAGTGTAATTAATTAGTCTAACTTAATTTGTAAGGTTATTTTGGGGATTTAATAGTATACTTTTACAATATAGCTAAAACTCAAATGTTAAAGTTGGAAATCAAAAGATTGGTGTCACAATGGGTTTCTTTATATAATAGTATATAGATTATAAATTATCTACGTGGACTATTCAGAAAAACAAGCACAAGTCTTCATCCGAGTAATTTAAGTCTCATAGAGTTTTGTTCTCTCTGATACTCGGAGACTTGCTTGTGTCTACTTTTAAGTTTCATAGCAGAATGCTTTTTGGGTCTTCAGATTCTCTTCGTTTCTGTCTAGCGACTAACATGCATGTCACTTGTTATAGTGATTGGGTTTATGATAGCTCTATGTCACTTTCAATGAATGATCTTGGAAGCAAATATTAATTTTCTTTTCCAAACTTCGAGACTGTTTTTTTTTTGAACTTCATTCCTTTAAAAAAAAACTGGATAAAAAACGTTACATACGTGCCAATTAAACAAAACCTCAAACGCCGAAAAAACCACAAAGCCAACCAACTAAGCTACTTCAAAACCATCGGCATCCTCAATTGCATTCCTGGCGAGCTCGTGCGCAACCGCATTGGAATCACATCGAGCCCATCTAAAATAGAAACCCTTTTGATCACGAAGCAAAAGTCGCACATCCTTTAAAATGTTCTCAATCCGAATATCCTCCGTCGTACCATGATTAATGTCATGAATAACATTCAAGCAATCGCCCTCAAATAAGACATTTAACCAACCCTTCTCAATAGCCCATCAGATTGCTCCCACTGCTGCCAATGCTTCAATTTCCGTTGCATCCATAAACGACTCCAACCTACATTGACGCCATGCAAGTAAAACGCCATGTTGGTCGTGTGCGACCAAGCAGAACCCCACCGCCCCTTCCTCCTTGAAAAGAGCACCATCAAAATTGATTTTAATAATATCGCCAACTGGAGCCTGCCACTCCCTCGTGTCCGTGTGATTACCCCGTCGCAAACACTCCCCATTAATGCGCAGCCAAGTTGACGCGCAGGACGTAGCAAACGACGCCAATTCCTCCAGATTCCGACTATTTTCCCCTACAAGAATGCTATTTCGATTCCTCCAAATCGCCCAGCAAACCGTACTAATTAACCCGATCATTACCGACGACGTCGCCATGATACGTACGAGCCAATCCTTCCCGTTCTCCCCCTCATGAATTTTAACCGATAATGGGACATTGGAAAAGCGCCCAGGTCTGTCTCGCAAAGTCACAAGCAAAAAGAACGTGTGTCGTTGTCTCCACCCCCGAATGACATACCACACATTCCTCCTCAACGTGCATATGTCGCCGAATTAAATTCCACCGCGTCGGAAGAATGTCCATGCACCATCGCCAAAGAAATAATTTTATCTTATTTGGACTCACAACTTTCCATAGTTTCGGCCAAAGCGCATGAGGACCCGACGTAGATGACACCTTCCTCGGATTATTGAGCAAACCTTGTGATATTATAAGGTGGTGCACACTCCGAACCGGGAAAAGACCCTTCTTCTCATAATGCCAAATAACCCGATCCTCATTACACGGCTCCCCCAATGGTATAACAAGAATTTTCTCGATGTCAACCTCCCATAAGAAGCTACTTAAAATATCAACGTCCCACCACCCCGTCTCGCTATCAATCAACTCACTAACCATTAGGAACGGTTCCTACGGATTGACTGGTGTAATCGGCCGAAACGACACAGGCCGCGGAATCCAAGCGTCATGCCAAACAGTGATTGCCTCGCCATTCCCCACTTGCCAACGGATCCCACGCTTCAACATGACCAAAGACTCCCAAATTCCACGCCAAGAAAACGACGGTGCCGCCCCTAACCATGCGTCCAAAAACTGCGCATTAGGGAAATATTTCGCCTTAAAAAAACGACTAACCAAGCTTTTCGGGTCCGAAAAAATCCTCCACGCTTGCTTTGCAAGCAAGGCTAAAATGAAGGCACGCAAATCCCTAAAGCCTAGCCCCCTATCATTATTTCTTCGACACAATTTATCCCACGCCACCCAATGCACCTTATTTGGCATCCCACTACTCCACCAATAATTAGAAATAATAGATTCTATCTCACGAGTAAGGGATCGGGTAAACGAAAACAACTCATGATAAATGTTGGAATAGACTGCATTACGGACTTCACAAGAACTTCTTTCCCTGCCTTTGACAACGTCTTGCCCTTATAGCCATGTGCCCATTTCCAAATCCTCTCCCAAATATAGTCAAAAATCTCCTTCTTTGATCTTCCAACCACCGACGGCATACCCAATTATTTATCATGTTTTTCTGCCATCGACACTCCAAGCAAATTTCCCACCTCCTCCCTCACTTGCCTCACCGTATTTCGACTAAAGATAACCACGGATATCTCAAAATTAATTTTTTGGCCCGACACTAGTTCAAACCGTTAAATAATGCTCTTGATACACTGCGCCAATTCCGCGTTCGCATCACAAAAAATAATAGTATCGTCTGCAAGAAGAAGATGCAAAACTCATGGTGCATGGCAGCTAATTTTGACACTTGGATTTCTTCCCTTGCCTCGGCTTGTGAGATCAATGCTGAAAACACCTCAGAAACAAATAAGAAAAAGTAAGGGGACAGTGGATCCCCTTGCCTAATACCCCTCTCGCGAGAAAAAACTCGCGATTTGCACCCATTAATTAAAAAAAAATAAGACACAGATTTCACACCCATCATAATAAGCGAGACAAAACTCGGATCAAAACCTAATTTAAGCATTACCTTATCCAAGAAGGACCACTCGACTCGGTCATATGCCTTACTCATATCCAGTTTCAACGTCAAATGCCCTCGCTTTCCCGTACTTTTGTTTTTCAAAAAATGATTCACTTCAAACGCCGCCAAAATATTATCAGTTATGAGTCTACTTGGAACAAAAGCAGACTGGGAAGGAGAAATAATATCAGAGAGAAAAGGTTTAAGTCGATTAGCCACAACTTTAGATGCGATCTTGAAAGAAACATTGCTGAGGCTGATTGGCCTAAACTGAGTCATAAATTCAGGGTTAGGACATTTATAAATAAGCACAATATGAGTAAAATTAACACATGGGTCAAGTCTACGATCGTTAAGAAAAGAAAACACAAAACGCGTCACGTCGCCAACCACAATATGCCACAATTTATGATAAAAAATAGAGGAAAAACCATCAGGACCAGAAGATTTAAAAGGATACATATCTTTCAGGGCTTTGAGTATCTCCTCTAGTGTGAATGGTTGCAACAATATTTCGCTCACCTCAGGGCTGACCCGCACGCCGACGTCTCGCAACACATCCTCAATGGCTGCCTCTGAAGGAACATCGGACTGAAAGATAGTAGAAAAGTAGTCAACAACCACACGGTCAATCTCGAAAGGAGAAGTGCAAAGGACGCACCCCTCATCCTGAATTCCTTTAATCTCATTTTTTCTTTTCCGTTCACTAGCCCGACGATGGAAATAAGCTATGTTCCGATCTTCCTCCTTAAGCCACTGCACCTTAGCCCGTTGTTTCCAGTAAACTTCTTCCGACTCAAGTAATTCTTCCAGTTTCTTACTAACACTGATTTCCTCTAATTTTGATTCCGCCGTAATAATCCCTGACCGAAGCCGTCCCAACTCCTTTCGCAGCCCCTCAATCCGTCGTTTAAAATCCACCCCATCAACCCTCTTCCATCGCAGCAAGCCGATCTTACACCCATCTAATTTATCCTGCAAACTCCCACATCCCATCCCGCCCCAACTATGGGCAACCACCTCCTCACAGTCGGTCTTAAGAAGCCAATTAGCTTCGAAACAGAAACGAGAGAGAGTGCGACTAGTTTCTTGGCTCCCACGCAATCGAATAATGAGCGCATGGTGATCGAAATGCAGTGCACTCACGTGTTCAACTTTTGCATCTGGAAAATAATCCCTCCACGGTTCGTCCGCGCAAGCGCGATCCAGCCTCTCCCACACGGTGTTAGGAGTCGGTCGTCTACTACACCACGTGAAACGCGGTCCGAAAAAATCCAATTTGCTGAGCCTCGTGTCAAATAACGTATCATGGAAATTCCTGAGCATCCAATTTGGCCGTCGCATTCCCCCTTTTTTATCTTCGTGAGATGAAATCTCATTATAGTCCCCGCGCACAACCACGGGAGAGACGAAATACCTTTCAGCTGCTGCAACAAATTCCAAGTTCTCACCGTTTTGCCCCGTCTGGCTCCCCATAAAACCCAGTGAAGCGCCATTCCCGTCCCCCATCTTTCCCAATAATGATGACGTCGATGTGATTAGACGACATACTCAGTAACTCCATCTCCCAATCTTTATCCCATAACAATGCTAGTCCACCCGAAAAGCCCTGAACCTCAACACACACACACACACACCGAAATAATTAAAACTAACCTTCAATGCCTCTATTTTACTTGCCTTGCATTTGGTTTCCGACAAGAAAACTAGGGGGACGAGAAATGGAAGCCAACTGACTGTTGGCAATCCAAGTAATGTTTGTTGTCCCAGCATTAGTAACTTATTCTTTTGCAATTTGTTGTTTCCAAAGGAGGAAGGAAAACCCTTCCCAGCCCGTATTTTTGTTTGTCCTATTATTGGCATGTGGAAGATATGTCATGCCTATCCATTTTCAGCAACCCCTCATTTTGTAATTGATTTGGCAATAGATCAATTTATATATATGAGTGTCGGTTACAAGTGTATAGTCTAGCAATATAACAAGTCTATCTCAAATCAGGCCTACACTACGTATCTCGTGTAGACTTGGTCCGGAACACCTCGAACCAACGTCTCGATGCTTGGATGGGAGTGGAATACCGGTACTAGATTGAATGTACATCGGTGATTGTCTTTGATGTGATATCGAGGATGACCCCCGACGTGATATCGGTGATGATGTGGTGTGACGTGTCAGAGGTGCACAAGATAATTCCTATATCGAATGAGACATCGGAAGTGATATCGGGGATGTGTTTCGATATGATGCGTGGTAGCTGAGGGATAATTATTGCTTACTTTGGGATCCGAGCACCGCATATTTATAGACCTCGGGATCCAGGGACCACAGTAACATATCGGTGATTATTAACGATATGACATCAAAAGTGATCCTCGATATGGTCCAATATGGGCCTGGTTGGGCCTGGCCCAATCTGCGGGAAATGCCCATATCATGTAGTCCCCCAATTTGGGGATTCTTATCTTGGAGATAAGAATTTGCAAATTTAATTTTAAATTTCTGGGTTACCTGTACGCTTCGTCCCGCCAGTTCAAATGACGGAGATCAAATTTGCGGGGAATGCACTTGTGGTGAACCTCGATTAGTCTCCCAATGCAGTGGACGCATAGTTTGAGGTCCTCGTTTAATTCTAGTTCCCTTGGTATTTGGGTTCCTTGAAAATTATGATGGGGTTGCCCGGGCAGTTGTTATATTCTCGTGGCTCTTCGCGTAGTAGGGTAGGATGTAGGGTTTCATCTTCGACATTATGTCGAAATGCATATTCGATTGATGTCAAAAGTATATTTCGATATAGTTAAGGCCTCTGTCTATAAGTAGGGCTTGTAAGAGACTTTGAAGTTCATAGTTTTCTGCGTTTTCTCTGTCGTTTAGCGTAACCACATCGGTATGTATATCGGTAATCATATTCGATATATTCCCCGACGTGTGTTTTGACCTCGCCGTGGTACTTGAATTATTTATTATTATTTCCTCATGCTGATACTCTGATTATTCTGCAGGTACATTACCTTTTTCTGAGATACTTCGTTAGAATGGGGTTTAGACAATTGATGCTTAAACTTCGAGCCGATCGTGACGCTCAGAAAGCTGCTGAAACGGCGGCAGTCGCGGTGGCGCCTGAAATAAGGTATGTGTCTAGCTTTGACCTGAATAATGCAGTCGTTGAGTTTCTGGCAGAGGCGTCGGGAGTCGAGCGACCTCCCCTAGCACTGTAGTGCCTAACCGTGTTAATGAAGAACGTTTTAACAATGTTCCTGCAACAGTTGGGTCCCTTAGCCAGGACATCCTTGACGTGGTGGGAGGCCCGGATGGTGCGGCCAGCCTCTTGGAGGTGTTGACCTCGAAACAAGAGGGTGTGGTTCCTCAACCTGATGGGGCTGTGGCGAGAGAGAGACCATTTGCGAGGTCTCCTTTCGGTGAGTATGTCGCTCCACGTTCTGAATCATTGTCCAATATTCATTTGACCAAGGACGTTGGAGGTTCGTAATCGAATACCCATGTCAACTTGGGTGATTTTGTGGATGCGTCTTTTATAGTGGGGTCGAGTTTTTCATGCCCAAACCTTATTAGTGACAAGGGAAAGGAAACCGTTTTAGGTATGACCGACAAGGGTAAGGGGCCACTGCAGAAGCCCTCGATATTGGGGGGCCGTGCCCCTATTTTTCCTGGGATCCCTACGAAACCTGCCGTTGACCTGAGTAGGATATTAGGTAATAAAAGGTCTCGTGAGGGGACTGTCTACAATGGCCACTCATCTTCGAGTTCGGGCCCTCGGAAGGCGGGTGCAGTCAAACCCTCAAAGCGAGTAGAATTCCCTGAAGCAGATGCTGTACGGGGCATGATGCGGGCTTTTCCTCCTCCTGCGAATGTGCGGGTGCTCACAGAATTTGAGGGGGCCCAGAATATATGCCGCAGCGCTCACCTGTTCCAAAGTGTATGTATCAGAACACGACATCGATCATTTTCATTTGAATGTTTAGCATAATGTTATGTATTGTATTGTGCAGACAGCCAAGCTGGCGGTCTCGTGTCTGAAGACCATTCGCGAGTCCAAGGGTGACCCTGACGATGTTGCTGCCGAGCTCGAGGCTGACATCTTGAAGATGGGGGAGTTCAACCCCATGGTGTTGGAGAGGTTGGAGGCTGAAAAAGAAGATGCACTGAAGACATGTCGTACGCTCCGAGAGGAGTACGATTTGTTGAAGGGCAACTTCAAAACATTAGTGACTGAGCTCGATCAAGGAAAGGCGCGTGAATTTGCAGTCAACAAAGAGCTGGAAACACTGAAGGCTGAGGTGTCGACGGTGAAGGCTCCTAACGAACGTTTCTCGTTGGAGCTCTCCACTGCTAAATTAGCTCCCTTGGACTTGGTATATATCTTGTGTATGATATCTGTTTCTATTTTTTGCCCTCTTGTATTTAATAGAGTTCAATTTGTAGGAACGTCGTCCTGATCTCCTCCGGGTCGGGGCAGAGAAGTTTATGGGAAGCTCGAGCTTTCGAAATCTAATTTTGAAGGTTCGAGATGCAGCCTTTCATGTTTGCATAGGGCAAGTATTGAGAAGTGACAGTTTCAAGAACTCCCTCGAGTTGAGTGGGTTGAACCCAAGGCATGATCATAATGATCTACCGATTGGTGGCCTAGATGAGGTGGAAGAGAGCCGGCCGACCCAGACGTGTTTTCCGAAGTTGTTGAGAAAAAGACCGAAGGGTCTTCGTGGGAGTAGCTGTTTACTGCCTTCATTGTATCTTGAATTTATCCCTTTTCGGATTATCTCCAATTCGTGGTTCTGTAACTGAATATTTATTTGTCTCTTGTCTTCATAGTATGTGACTCTTCGTGGCCTTGTTGTCTGATAACTTGTTGATTTCTTTTATTGTCATGATGATAGAATATGCAATATTCCGATATCTGAAGCGCAGTCATTTCGTTCTCGTTTTTGATGAGATTCGTTTAATCTGTCTGTTGTCAATCAAGGAATGATTAGGATTTCCTTGGGGTTGGTAGAAACGTGGGTAATCTGCCACTGCTTCTGTGTTTAGGATCGACCCCATTATCCTAGGGATATACTTCTTGTGGTTAGGGGCCCATAGAGCCTACCTCTTGACCTAGTTTGCTTTATTGGATTTTCACCCAATAGGCTCTTCACCTAGCGTAATTTTATGGGATTTCCACCCAATAGGCTCTTCACCTAGCTTGATTTATGGGATTTTCACCCAATAGGCTCTTTACCTAGCGTAATTTTATGGGATTTCCACCCAATAGGCTCTCCACCTAGCTTGATTTATGGGATTTTCACCCAATAGGCTCTTCACCTAGCGTAATTTTATGGGATTTCCACCTAATAGGCTCTTCACCTAGCTTGATTTATGGGATTTTCACCCAATAGGCTCTTCACCTAGCGTAATTTTATGGGATTTCCACCCAATAGGCTCTTCACCTAGCTTGATTTATGGGGTTTTCACCCAATAGGCTCTTCACCTAGCGTAACGGTTTGCGTGGGTAGGGGCCCATCTCGTTATCACAGGGAACCCGCTACAGTTCAAATGTTTAGCGTCAACCCCGTTATCACAGGGAACCCGCAACCGTTGAAATGTTTATGATCGACCCGTTATCACAGGGGATATATATTTATTTATTTATTTTTTTGGGTAGTGGTGCATCTCGTTATCACAGGGAACCCACTACCGTTGAATTGTTTTTAATCAACCCCGTTATCACAGGGGATATTTTTGTGGGTAGGGGTGCATCCCGTTATCACAGGGAACCCACTACCGTTGAATTGTTTATGATCGACCCCCTTATCACATGAGATATTTTTGTGGGTAGGGGTGCATCCCGTTGTCACAGGGAACCCACTATCGTTGAATTGTTTTTGATCGAGCCCCTTATCACAGGGGATATTTTGTGGGGAGGGGCGCATCCCGTTATCACAGGGAACCCACTACCGTTGAATTGTTTTCGATCGACCCCGTTATCACAGGGGATATTTTTGTGGGTAGGCTAGCCTTTTCGTTGTCTTTTTGACTATGTCTCTTGGTGACTATGTCGTCGTTGAATCTGTAGGTCATTAAGCCCTGTAAAACAACACAGACAAGAAATTGTTTTGACGTAAAAGTTAATACGAAAGCACGAGATGATGTGCATGTATTATGTGCGGGATGTTCCCTCAATTTAGGAATATCAGTTTTATACGAGAAACATTGTTTCCATTGTGCTCTATCGTGCATGTTGTACCTGTTTGTACCTGTTGTACCTGTTTGAATAGATAATATTGAATAATCTGGGACAATGCCCCCTAAATCACCCTTTTAATATTCTTTATGTCCTTTTCAGATATAGTAATGTGTGATCCTTTGAGCCATGTACCAGTAAGAGGGCGATGTGCTAAACATATATTTAGGGGAACATTCCCCAATTCTTTGTGCCATTCTCTGCACTTCTATAATGTCCGCTTAGGACATATCCCTGCATGAAATATGAGATTGCGCCAAGCAACAAATAAAAAGGTAATAACGGATAACGGTCGAAGGCTAGGTAAACCTAACCCGCCTACGTATCCCGTTGAATGGGGAATCAGACCGGTAGTTCCCCCTGTTTTAAGTTACATACCGACCCACGAAGGGGCAAAATAAGAGATAGCGGTCGAGGGCTAGGTAACCTAACCCGCCTACATATCCCATTGAGTGGGGAATCAGACCGGCGTAGTTCCCCCTGTTTTAAGTTTATAGACCAACCCACGATGGGGCAATGTTTTCGTTGTTCGAACATAATTTAAAAACTGCTGAAATTTAAAATATTGTTCTGTTTGCTCCTCATGGTGATCACTCCGTGCGCGGGATGTATTCTTGGTGTGGGACTCGTATTTCCTGTCTTCTTCTGATTCTTGGGTGCTTCAGCGAGTTCACATAGCACATTCATCCCTGTATCTGGTCACCCATAATCTCGCCAACTCCTTGAGGCGTCGGGAATTTAATCTTCTGGTAATAAGTAGAGACCACTACCCTGATCTGGTTGAGCGCCGGTCGGCCAATGATGGCATGGTAGGGAAACAGAGTGTCGACAATCGTGTATTTTATCGGTGTGACCCGGGTGCGTGGGCTTCTGCCAAACAAGCGGCACTACCTCTGCTCCACCAAATTCGGTCAATGGGGTGGATATCGTCTTTAGCCGGTCCGGAGCTATCCCCATCTGCTCGTAGGCTTTTGAGAATATCAGGTTTGCAGAGCTTCCGCTATCCACCAACACTTTATGCACCTGATATCCATCCACATTAATCGTGATAACCAATGGGCAATCTAGCTTCCATGCTGTCAAGGCTAACGGACTAAGCTGCTCCAAGTCTTTCTTGGTGAAAGAGATCTCCTGCTCTACTTATGGTTCCGGCATGATTGCGTTGGTGTACCCAACATAGGCTCCACCCTGGAGTCTTCGCGTTATGGTTTCTCGGCCGCGAGCCGTTCAGCTCCCTAGCCCCCTCCGTTGATCACATTTATAACGCCTCT
The DNA here is from genome assembly GCA_948329865.1 of Linaria vulgaris. Lineage (NCBI taxonomy): Eukaryota > Viridiplantae > Streptophyta > Magnoliopsida > Lamiales > Plantaginaceae > Linaria > Linaria vulgaris. The sequence continues at coordinate 50,132,252 of OX415249.1, read as the reverse complement.
GCTCGGGGTATTCATTATGGTCCTACCTCGCTCCTCGGGTGCCTCAATCATCTTCTGCTTTCCTCTCCTAGGCGAGTAATCTCTGCTAGGGGATGAGGAATATTCTGCTCCTCTAGCATCGTCCCTGGCGCTCCTGACAAACTCGACCAGTTTCCCTTCTTTGATCAATCTTTCGATTTCGTTCCTCAGGTGTGTGCAATCCTCCGTCCTGTGTCTAGGTTGACGGTGGTACGTGCAGTATTTGCCCGATGACTTCATCCCGGGAGTCTCATTCAATGGCCTGGGTTCCGTCAACCATCTGTTTCTTTTCGCCACGGCCATCACCTCCATAATGCCTCTATTCAATGGGGTATACGTCCTTGGGGGTCTTTCCCTGTTGCGGTCTCTGTCTGCGTTCCTGCTGGAAAACGAACCCTGATGCGTTGCCATCCTTTCGTCCTCGTAGACTATTTGGTTTGCAAGCATGTTGATCTGTGCTATGGTGGGCTCAGTCAATTTGATTAGCTCCCCGACGAACCTGCGATAGGTCGTACCCTTAAACAGAATCATCATGACCTGCCCGCCATGCGGCTCGTCCACCTTCAACAATTCATCGTTGAACCTCTTCATATAGTCCCGGAGGTTCTCCCTTTCCCTTTGTTGCACAACGCCGAGGTGTAGCAGGTTGATCTTCGTTCTGTTCTAGCTAGAGAATTGGTTCTCGAATTTCTCCCTTAGCTGCTCGTATTCTATTATGGATCTGGCCTCCATCCTAGCGAACCAATCCAGTGCAGCGCCCATTAAAGTGGTGGACACGATCTTTGCCTTTATGTTTCTCTAGTAGTTGTGCAGGTTCAGAATGCTATCGACCTGATGGAGATGATCCGTAGGATCACCTCTTCCGTCGTATGGCTTGATCACTGGGATCTTGTCCACTCTTTGCAATACCTCGGCCTCTATCTCATCCGAAAACGGGGTCCTACTGCGACTCTTCCCCTTACTCTGAGTCAACTTTCTCGACAATTCCGCTCTCTCGCGGTCTAGTTATTCCATCCTCCTTGAGATTACCCGCAATATTTCTGCATCCTCATTCTTTTAATATGCAACCTCGGCGCTGTCACGACCGCGTTCCATTCTCCGGACTACTTCCGCCCTCTCACAGTCAAGCCGTTCCATCTTTCTTGCTATCTCTCGATCTAGGGTCCCGGGGTCCCGTCTCTCCACCCTGTCATAAGCAGCGGGCGATATCTCCCTGAAGGAGTCCCCCGTATCCTCCTGTTCGTCGTACCCTTGCCTTGCCCTTCTCTCACCCGCTCCGGATTCATGGGGCCTTGCCCGAACGTCCTTTGTCCTTTGCTCCGCCAGCCGTGGAAGCAAAATCTCCAATGTAGAGTCCAGCGCCGCTCTTACAGAGGCGTTGATCTGTGCTTGCATCTCCGGGGTTATGACGGCGGGGTGAAAGGCGCTTCGTCCCGTGGGCATTTTCTCCTCTGGGCTGGGAAAATCCGCATTTGGCGCCTCGGTCATTGGAATGTCTGCTGCGGGGTTCTCAGTGGGCGGGCCCTCAGTCGCGGGTTCCGCCGTACTTGGTGCAACAAGGGTCGGACCTGCATTCGCAGCTCGCGACGGCCTCCCGGGCCCGTGCCTTCGTTGCGGCTCATTCTGTGGTGGAGGAAGCTTCATCTCGGCTTGAGCCACTGTCTGTTCTTGGTCAGTTGGGTGTTGAGGGAGTTGCGTGCCCTCCATCCTGGCGCTCCTAGTCATAATTCCGCTAAACTCGGATCGGGTCCTCATTCCTTGCATCTCGGCGTCCTTGTCCGGGAACTGGTGTTCCCACAGACGGCGCCACTGATTTGGCAATAGATCGTTATATATATATATATGATTTGGCAATAGACCGTTATATATATATATATATATATATATATATATATATATATATATATATATATATATATATATATATATATATATATATATGAGTGTCGGTTACAAGTGTATAGTCTAGCAATACAATGAGTCTATCTCAAATCAGGCCTACACTACGTATCTCGTGTAGACTTGGTCCGGAACACCTCGAACCAACGCCTCGATGCTTGGATGGAAGTGGAATACCGGTACTACATCGAATGTACGTCGGTGATTGTCTTCGATGTGATATCGAGGATGACCCCCGACGTGATATCGGTGATGATGTGGTGTGACGTGTCAGAGGTGCACAAGATAATCTCAATATCGAATGAGATATCAATGAGATATCGGAAGTGATATCGGAGATGTGTTTCGATATGATGCGTGGTACCTGAGGGATAATTATTGTTTGCTTTGGGATCCGGGCACCGCGTATTTATAGACCTCGGGATTCGGAGACCACAGTAGCATACCGGTGATTATTACTGATATGACATCGAAAGTGATCCCCGATATGGTCCAATATGGGCCTGGTTGGGCATGATCGAATATGCGGGAAATGCCCATATCAGTAATTGACCGTTGTGTCCCCTTATTTTCTTTGAATACACTTCAACTTTCTAAACCTGGCATTTAAAAATATCCAACCATATTTGTCATTACCATTTTGTAAATTAATTTCTGCACGCCCACTCTGGAGTAAGTGAGCCTCAACTAAGATCATTGCATTTTCTTTCTTGTTGTAGGGAAGTGATTGGAATTAATTCCACCAGCATACTGAAGACTAAATTGAGCGCTGCAACAAAGGTATCCCGTCTAACAATATACTGTTAAAATTATAATTCATAATTCTAGATCTTTCAGCTTTTCTTGACCAACAAGAAATTCTAGACTTTTCTATCAATTGTTTAATGGCTAATAATTGTGTGAATTCTCTAGAAATATAACTACTACCTAATATTTAATTAATGAAGGAATTTGTGGCTAAGAATTGTAGAAAGAGCCGATAGTGCTGCCTATAAATAAGGCTCTCACTTGTGTTTTGTAATTAAGCAAAAAAAAAAAAGAAAAATCAAGAAAGAATAATAAGAAAGCATAATTCAAATAAAATAGCTTTTGCCGTTTACTTCTCATTTCTTATAAAATATAGCATTAGTAAATTGCAAGTCTTATTGCAACAAAGTCCTCAAGTCCTCTATATTCCTAAAAGCCCCAAGTCTTTTACTACTTCTTACTAAACACCCAACATATTGTGGTATCAGAGCCACCCATGGCTCGATATCTTTTGTAAAATAAAAATATGAATCCATCCCCTTCCAACGAGCTCGCATTCGCTTATTCCCAACAAGGAGTCCCTATATTTGTTGGACAAAATTATGAATTATGGAGCGTCCTAATGCAGACGTTATTCAGTCCCATGAGCTATGGGATGTTGTCGATCAAGGTTACGACAAGTATACGCTGGAGAAAGAAGCAGTGTTGACGGCAGCAAAAACGAAGGAGCACAAGGAGAACAAGACCAGAGATGCTAGAGCCTTGTCCTTTATGCGCTAGGGGTAAGGAGATCCATACTTCCGCGCATAATGGGTGTTAAAACATCAAAAGATGCATGGGATGTTTTACATAAACAATTCGGATCTCCATTAAATTGCAAAATTTATGGCGTAAGTTCGATAATATTTTCATGAAAGAGAATGAAAATATTCAAGAGTTTTTTTCAAGGGTCACAATAATTGTGAACCCAATACGTGCATACGGCGATAACGTTCAAGACAGAAAAATTGTCGAAAAAGTGCTACGGAGCTTGCCAGCTAAATTTGAGCACGTAGTCGCAGCCATAGAGGAATCTAAAGATTTATCAAAATTGTATTTAGATGAACTCATGGGGTCATTAGAGGCTCATGAAAAAAGAATGAGTCGGTTTGCGAATCAAAATTTGGAACAATCTTTTCAAGTCAAAGCCACTACAGACGATAGAAAAAATGATGATAGCCACCAGGAAAGAAAAAATGCCTCAACATCAAGAGGGGGTCGAGGCAGAGGACGAGGTCGCGACAGAAACCAAACTTTTCAGCGACGCGATCTATACAAAGGAGGTGATAATCAAAATTCAAATTATGAGCCGAGTTGCAGAATATGCACAAGAAATAATCACGCCACAAAGGATTGCCGATTCAAGTGCAAAAGGTGCAAAAACGCCAACCATTCCGAAAAAGATTGCTGGCATAAAGACGACGACAACACTAAAGAATCCAACTTTATCTAAGAGGCCAACAATAACGAGGTACTCTATTCATGTTTTAATTCACAACAAAAAATTGAAAGTACTTGATATGTTGATAGTGGCTGCAGCAATCACATGTCCGGAAATAATAATATATTTGTGGAGCTGGACGACTCATATTCATCAGAAGTAAGGCTCGGTGATGGCAAAGAGCACAAGATTATCGAACAAGGCACGGTTGCAGTAAAGACAAGAAAGGGCGAGATGAACTTCATTAAAGACGTCTTTTATGTCCGAGGTTTGTCCCAAAATCTACTCAGTGTCGGCCAATTGCTACGGAAAAATTATAAAGTGGAGTTCAATAATGACCACTGTGTTATTATTGATAAAAAGAAAAGTCTTGTTGTGGCAAAAAAAAAATGACTGCAAACAAAGTGTTTCCACTTACCTTATCGTTGACGGAGAAAATGGTACTTCAATGCACCACCGATGATCACACGATTTGGCATTTGAGGTACGTACATCTAAACTATAAAGACTTAAATATGTTGAAAAAGAAAAATATGGTTCTTGGCCTTCCAGATATTCCAGACAGGGACAAACCATGTGAAGGATGCATTTATGGAAAAATGCATCGCCTGCCATTCCCAAAAGTTTCTTACAGAGCCAAAGATCCTTTGGAATTAGTCCACGCTGATGTTTTTGGACCAACTCAGACACCATATACTAAACGACTACAGGTACCTCCTTCTGTTTGTCGATGATTATACAAGAATGATGTGGATATACATTTTGAAGCAGAAATCAGAAGCATTTTCCAAGTTCTTGGAGTTCAAGACGAAAGTGGAAAATCAAAGTCGCCTAAAAATAAAGACCCACAGAACTGATCGAGGTGGAGAGTTCATTGGAAGAGACTTCATTAACTATTGCAAAGAGAAAGGCATCCACATGCAGTTAACAGTTCGCTATAGCCCACAACAGAATGGAGTTGTCGAACGAAAAAACCGTACGATTGCTGAAATGGCCCGGAGCATGATGACAGAAAAAGGACTTCCTAAAAGTTTTTGGGCAGAAGCTGTGACAACAACGGTTTACATCTTGAACCAGCCACCAACTAAGGCCTTACCAAGCAAGATGCCATATGAAGCGTGGTTTCACCGAAAGCCACAGGTACATCATCTCAAAGTTTTTGGATGCATTGCTTATTCCCATATTCCTTCCCAACGACGTGAAAAAATTGATGAAAAGGGAGAAAAGTTAATATTCATTGGTTATTGTGACGAATCCAAGGGATATCGTTTACTAGACCCAAGAACAAATAAGCTTATCATTTCTCGAGATGTTATCTTTGATGAAAAGCAGTCGTGGAACTGGGAAGAGAATATGAAGAGAAATAACGTCTATCAACCACCGCCATCCTCATTTCAACAAAATGAATCAAGTACCAGTTCAAGTGCAAGTGCAGACCAAGGTCCAAGTCCATGTGCTACAGGACCATCCAGAGAATTCTATCCAGAATCAAAAAGTCCTATCAGAAGGGTACGCAATTTACGAGATATTTATGAATCATGTGATGTAGTATTCTTCACTGTTGAACTGCAGACATTTAACGAAGCTGCTAAAGAAGAAATCTGGCTAAAAGTAATGGACGAAGAAATGGCGAGTATTGAAAAGAACAAAACATGGGAGCTTGTAGATCTTTCCGAAGAAAAGAGGGTTATTGGCCTTAAATGGGTGTACAAGACGAAGTACAAGGAAGATGGCTCAATTCAGAAGCACAAGGCATGGCTAGTAGCAAAAGAATATTCACAGCAACCAGGCGTCGACTTCAATGAAACATTTGATCCAGTTGCACGCATGGAGACTATAAGGCTCGTGCTAGCTCTATCTGCTCAACTAGAGTTACCTATTTATCAACTGGACGTGAAATCAGCTTTGTTGAACGGAGATCTAGAAGAAGAAGTCTATGTTGAGCAACCGCAGGGTTACATCGTCAAATGAAAAGAAGACAAATTCAATCTACTCAATAAAGCGCTATATGGCTTAAAGCAAGCACCAAGGAAGTGGAATAGCAAAATTGACAGCTATTTCCAGAAGACTGGGTTCACCAGAAGCCAAAGTGAACCATCGCTCTACGTAAAGAAATAAGGTACTAAAGATTTTTTTTATCGTTTGGCTTTACGTGGATGATTTGATATACACAAGCACAAATGCAGAAATGATGAATGAATTTAAAAAGGCTATGATGCAAGAGTTTGAAATGACTGATCTCGGGCTTATGAAATATTTTCTGGGAATTCAAGTCCATCAATCCAAAGGAGAAATATTTATTTCTGAAGAAAAATATCTTGAAGGAATTTTGAAGAAATTCCAGATGCAGAACTGCAAGCCAATATCAACACCACTTGCAGTCAATGAAAAGCTGATAACGAATGACGGTGCTGAAAAGGTTGATAAGAAAATGTACAGGAGTTTAGTAGGCTCCCTGATTTATTTGATGAACACATGGCCAGATATTGTCTATCAAGTGAGCCTGATATCAAGGTTTATGCATGATCCAAGCAAAGTGCACTATGCAGCAGCAGAAAGGATTCTACGATATCTCCAAGGAACGAAGAAGTTCGGCATAAAGTGTCAAGGAAAAAGAGAATAATCTCATAGGCTATACTGACAGTGATTAGGCTGGATCAGTTGACGACCGTAAAAGTACGTCGGGATATGTATTCTGTCTTGGACAAAAAATCATGGACGTCAAAGAAGCAAAAAACGGTATCACTTTCATCAGCTGAAGCAGAATATATCGCGACCACATATGTAGCGCGAAGGCTTAGAAGAATTCTTGAAGATTTACAGCAAAAGCAAGAAGCTCCAACAGTAATCTATTGCGACAACATGTCAACTATTGCAATGACGAAGAATCCAGTATTTCATGCAAGATCGAAGCATATCGAACTGCAACATCATTTCATCAGAAGTCTAGTTCAAGATCAAGAAATTCAGTTGGAGTTCATAAACACTAAGGAACAACTCGCGGACAGTTTCAGAAAAGCAGTTTACCGCAGAAAAAAACGTGCAACTACGAAATGAAGTTCGAATTATGAATTAAGGGGGAGTGTTAAAATTATAATTCATAATTCTAGACCCTTCAGCTTTTCTTGACCAATAAGAAATTCTAGACTTTTCTATCAATTGTTTAATGGCTAATAATTGTGTGAATTCTCTAGAAATATAACTACTACCTAATATTCAATTAATGAAGGAATTTGTGGCTAGGAACTGTGGAAAGAGCCGATAGTGCTGCCTATAAATAAGGCTCTCACTTGTGTTTTGTAATTAAGCAAAAAAAGAAAAAACAAACCAAGAAAGAATAGTAAGAAAGCATAATTCAGATAAAATACCTTTTGCCGTTCACTTCTCATTTCTTATAAAATATAGCATTAGTAAATTGCAAGTCTTATTGCAATAAAGTCCTCAAGCCCTCTATATTCCTAAAAGCCCCAAGTTTTTTACTAATTCTAACTAAACACCCAACATATACTTCACTGCAACGTGGTGTGGCCCCTGTCGCTACATATCTCCTGAGTTTACAAAGTTGGCAAAAAAGTGCCCAAATGTCGTGTTTTTGAAAGCCGACATCGCCGAAGCAAGAGATGCTGTTATGGAGTGGAAAGTTAGCGCCATTCCAACTTTCTTTGTCGTGAAAAACGGAAGGGGAGTTGATCAACTAATGTCATGACTGACAGAAATGTGCTTGAGAAGAAGATTATTCAGCATGCTGGATGATCTTTTTACATGTTTTTGCTTGTTGATGTTGTGTGTTATGGAGAAGATTGACTAGTGTTTTTTTTCTCATGAGGGCCACATAGCTTTTTAAAAATGTAATGAAACCACAATATGCTTGTTGTTATAAAAATCAACGTATGAGTGACTTAAAACTGTTATATGGCTTATAACTGTTTTGTGGATTAGAACCGTGTGCATGTTTTCGAAACCTCTGTGGGGGTTTTATACATTTTTGCCGATGTATTGGTTATGTATTGTGAATTTGTCATAGTACAAATGTCTATTTACAAGGTAATTATTGGATTATTTCTTTGTTCTTAATGAAGTAGTTGTAGACAATGCTAAGCCTTTTACTGGTTATTCCATCAAGGTTGGTAACTTAGTATTATGTATAATTCTTATGCTTCTTTGTTGTCCTCCTTATTATGGTTAAATGATAGATATAATTACTGTCATTGTAACCTGACAAGGTTAATAAACAGATATATTATTTCTTGCAAACCAGCCCTTCTTGAAGTAGAACGAAATTGGTGTTATGTTGCTTCGTATGATATTCTGCGACTAGTTTTTCGCTTTTCTGTTTTTTGACGAAAAGTTCTAGTAGGATTTGGTTATGGATTTGGAGTTGTATGACTACATTTTTACAGGAAAGAGTTGTGATGTGCATCACATTGTTTGAGAGTTATACGTGGGGGATGATGAGTGTTTTCGACAGGTCCATATCCGTACTCTGGGTAAAGAGAGTGAAGTTGAAATACAAGCGAGGCCGTTAGAGTCTAAAATCACCATCCTTCCAATGGATGAAGCGTTGAACAAGAAAATCGTGAAGTCTGAGGTTGAGTTGATTGATTTGGTGATCATGGAGCAAGACAACTATCCACCGAAAATAGTGAAGGACATATCTTAGATATGTGTTGGTATATGCATATGTAGGTTGGAGACAATCTTTGGAATTACGTTTCTTTAGTTTTTCTATTTTTTATCGTATTACTTTCAACTGTGACCTCAAGTTATCGTGATTATATTCTCTCTACAATTATACAATCGTTTTATTTTTAGTTTAGCTTTTGTTTCATGGCGAGTTATTGTATTTTTTGAGTTTTATCCTCAGATTTTGAATATGGATTTAGTCGTGTCATGTTTTATTCCAACGGTCATATATCTCATTACTTCTATAATTTGAAAAATATGGTATGTAATGTGATTACGAATATATATTGTCAATCAAATTTTGGATTTTGCTAGCCGTTGGCAATGGTCATTTTCTTGCGCTATATAAGGCAAGGATGGTGAGATATAACTCAACCACAAAAAAGCAATATGTCATGTTAGGGTTAGGGTTCTATTCGAGCTAGAACGGGCTCCAAGAAATATTTGGGAGAGAAGAGAGAACTAAAATTAAATTAAACTAAGATTTATTGTTCTTCAATGAATAAAAATTACATGACTCAAACTATTTATAATAAAACTAACAATCCTCAACCAATTAAACCTAGACTCCTAAAGGAAATAGAAATATAATAATTACTTTAATTAAAATAAACTTCCTAATTTAAGATAAATATAACTTAATCAACTTAATAAAAATCCCTAAGCCACGTGGGCTTCTTCTTTATACGGCTGGGCCTGTTAATGTTATTCTGTTGGGCCGTATCAATGCCCGCCTCTGAAAAAGAGGCCTTGTCCTCAAGGCCCAACTGCGATTCTGCATGTCCCAAACGCCCGTGGTCCAATTGCAGCCCGGGACGGCCCAATAGCAGCTCTTTACGGCCCAATAGCTTTTGGCCCGATTCTATAAAGTCGTGAGGGGCATTTGAAGAGACATTAGGGTTAGGGTTTTCACTCCTCCTTCCAACACTAGCAGCCGCCGCCCCTAAAAGCTGCTCCACCTCCGCCGCATCTACCCACGACGCGTCTTCACTCGACGACCCCGGAGTTTTCCCTCGGTCTTTGGGAAAATAAGTATATTTTGTACTCAAGTTGGTGAACTCGGTGTAAGATGAATTAGATAGGATTGGATGGGTTGGGAGAGAAAGGTTGTGTGTGTATGGAGATGTTTCTGGGATTCTCGACATTATAGACTTCGGGGGAGTTTGTTTCTTTCGTTTGTGAATGGAAGTTTGAGTTTGTGCAATTGGGATTTTTTTGTGTTTCTGAAAGTTAGTTCCTCGTTGGGCTTTGGGCTCGGTATTGGGGGTGATAGGAGTTTTTGGAATAGGTTCTTGTTGAATGTGTATAGGGGGGTGTGGCGGTGACAATGGTAACTGTGTCGGCGGCGGAAGAAGCGGTTCCAACTTACTTTGCCTTTCTTCATAAAATTTAGCCATCCGTGCTTCATGACGTGCGAAAATTGCATTCACCTCAGATTGGAATTGCCTTTCTTCATAAAATTTAGCCATCCGTGCTTCATGACGTGCGAAAATTGCATTCACCTCAGATTGGAAATCCATTACGATAGGTAATAGAGTACAAATCAATGAAAGCACCAATGTTAGGGTTAGGGTTCTATTCGAGCTAGAACGGGCTCCAAGAAATATTTGGGAGAGAAGAGAGAACTAAAATTAAATTAAACTAAGATTTATTGTTCTTCAATGAATAAAAATTACATGACTCAAACTATTTATAATAAAACTAACAATCCTCAACCAATTAAACCTAGACTCCTAAAGGAAATAGAAATATAATAATTACTTTAATTAAAATAAACTTCCTAATTTAAGATAAATATAACTTAATCAACTTAATAAAAATCCCTAAGCCACGTGGGCTTCTTCTTTATACGGCTGGGCCTGTTAATGTTATTCTGTTGGGCCGTATCATCGTGGGTAGTGAACAGGACGTAGAACTCATTGAGTCTGATGTAGAGCTGGATGATTCTTATGTAGTGGAACCTGACAATGATCCTCCAGAGGAAGTAAGTGGCTGAAAACATTGCTTAGTGTTCAATTTTGCTATCTATGCTATGAAAATATGTTTCTTAACTTTGTCACTACAGATGGGAGATCCTTCAGTTGAAGTAAGCCAAACAATTCAAGAAGCTGTTGAAGAGTCAAAACTAAGAGCCCTTAATTTAGTCTGTGAAGGTATGTTCCTTCCATGAATTTGTAGAGTCCGACATTCATAAATACTTTTCTCGTTTCACAACAAAGTTCATGTATGAAACATTTGTTCCATGAAATGCCAGGTAAGCTGCTCTCTGCCAAAATTCATCTAACAAGGGCAATAATTCTGTATCCAAAATCAGCATAGCTTTTTGCAAGTAGAGGTAATTCTCATACATGTTGACATCCAAATTTATTTAAGCCTCTTTGCTGTTAATGTTTATTAGATTAGTTTCTTGTATAGCTGTGTTAATTTTGAAAATCTCTTTTGCAGCTTGTGTCTTGGTAAAATTGGAGAAACCAAATGCTGCAATACGAGATGCCGATGCTGCTTTACAGGTATATTCTTTCGCTACTTATAAATGAAGACTCTAATCCTACTATTTGAGCTTTGATCACTTGAAGAGGATTATGGGTATGGAAAAATTCCCTGAAATGAAAATTCTACTATGGCATATCAGATCGACTCTACTTTAGCTAAAGGATATAAAGCACGTGGGATGGCAAAGGCAATGTTGGGTTTGTGGGGAGAGGCAGACGAAGATTTGCTTATGGTGTTAAAGTTGGATTTTGATGAGGTGACTACTATGATGCTCAAAACGGTAATTTGCATCAGATCTGTTGCCATTACTGCGCTTAATTTTCATGTTCTGTCGCTTATTCTACTTTTGATTGTTATAACGTTTACCTTATAATGTTGTTTTATACTTCCCAATGCGAAAAATGTTAAAAACCATCGGGAAAAGTATGAAAACCTTCGTAACGAATGGGAGCTGAGAATAGCTGAGCTTGAAAGGCAGAGAAGGATACTAGTCTCATACTGTATCATCCAACTGTTTGATACTGTATTAGCATAATTTTAATTGCTTATTTATAGCCATTACTTTTATTCTTTTGGAAATCTAATGCGAATTTTTTCTACCACCTCTTCTCCTATTTAAATTTTATTGCAGGAAAGTGAAGCTGCCTTGGGTTTAAGCAATTGTAAGTTTTCAGGAATGCACCAAATTCAGTAACTTTTCAATGATTTTGGAAGCAGATATTTTTTTTCTTTTCCAAATTGCTAAACTGTATGTGCAATGAACTAATGTAACAGAAGATGTTTAATATTACTTTTCCCAACACGTGAAACTTATTAATTTGCTTAAATTTGATCATTTTTTGTTGCCAAAGGAGAATCGGAAACCCTTCCTACGTTGTCGTTCATTATCACCTCCCACCTTTTTATTTGCCTATTGAAGCCAGTAGAGTAGGTATGTTGTGCCTCACCATCTTCAGCAACACGTCATTTCGCAATTAATCGTTGTGTCCCGTTCGTTTTACTGGATACATGTAAACTGTCCAAACCTGGCCGCTTTAAAAATCTTACCAAAAATTTTCGTTGCCCATTGCCATTTTGTAATTAATTTTAGCATGCCTACTTTAAAGTAAGTGAGCCTTATCTAGATAATTTCTCTGTTTGTTCTCATTCTTGTTCCAGGGGAAGCAATTGGAATTAATTCCACCAGCATACTGAAAACTAAATTGAGCGCTGCAGCAAAGGTATCCCGTCTAGCAATAATTTACTTCACTGCAATGTTGTGCGGCCCCTGTCGCTACAAATCCCTGGAGTTTACAAGGTTGGCAAAAAAATATTTAAATCTTTTGTTTCTGGAAGTCGACATTGACGAAGCACGAGATGCGATAATGGAGTGGAAACTCACTGACGTTCCAACTTTCTTCTTCGTGAAAAAACGAAAAGGAAGTTGATCAACTAGTTTCAGTTGCCATAAATGAGATTGAGAAGAATATTATCCAGCATGCTGGGTGATCTTTTTACATGTATTTTCGGTTGCTGATGTTAAGTGTTTTGGAGAAGATTGATTACAGTTTCAGAGGACCACAATTTTAATTTCAAAATGTTATGAAACCACAGTATGCTTGTACTCCAAGATGTTAAATTGACTTAAACTGTTTTGTGATTCTTTCTGAAGTTCTGCAAACACCATAGTAAATCTCAATCAACAAATATTTCAGTAACTAATTGATTCAGGCATGGTGACAATTGATTGTTACCAACGTATTTTACAGGATATATTAATCACCTATACCGAGATGAAACACTTCTTCACACTAATATTAAGTAAACAAAGTACATATCCCAAACCGAACCTGTTTCAGAAGCATTTTGAATTATTTGTAGATGCAGAAAAGATATCTATCATCTATGGTATTTTGAAACTTTTCTATTTTCCATTAGAAAGTGGTGTCGGGAATATAATTTTTTTTTTTATAGAAATTGAATAAAATTGTAAAATAATGCAACTATGACAAAAAAAATGTTAAATAAAAAGGAAGAGATGACAAATGAAAGGAAAAAAAAGAAGAGAAAAGAAAAGAAGAGAAGAGAAAGTGTAGGGGTTTTTTTTTTTGACTTGGAAAAAGAGAAGAGAAGAGAAAGTGTTGGGGGTGTTTTTTGGATTTGGGAAAAGAAAAAAGAGAAGCCAAAGTGTTGAGTTTTATTTTTTTTTTTTTTTTTTTTTGGATTTTGGAGAAGAAAAACTAGAAGAGAAAGTGTTGCTTTTTTTTTTGAAGAGTATAATTTTAGTGTATGAAAATTAGATGGTAGAATGGTGGGTATATATAGAATTTTCGGTGAAAATTTTGAATTTTCGAAAAATTCAAATTTTCTCCCGAATCCCGCTAATTCCAGGGCCTTTCCCGACCGCCTGGTGGTCTCGCAATACTTCAAATTTGAAAATTTAAAAAACTTTCGTGACTGCTCAACGATTGCGAAAGTTGGTCGCGCCCAACGGTCATGAAAGATGGTCATTTGTGACCACCGAACGGTCACGAATAATATTTATTTTAAACTTTTTGCATTTCAGATGGTTATTTAAGGCGCGTTGTTTGTTAAATTGATAAATAGTTAAAATGAGGCAAATTATAAAGTTTTATCGCACAATCGCATATAGTAATTAAAACAACTAGGTATATATGATGATTAGTTGTATAACATAAAATAGGTTATTCGTTCATAACTCGCCCAATCACATCTAATCTACTATTTTGATAAGTCAATTACTAATGTTGTAACCATTTATTAGGGTAAACCTACTTTTTTATGCTTCTTTCTCCGTTGAGTTTGTTTCCTCCATCTCCCACTTTCTTCTCTTTCTTTTTTATATCTTCTCCTCATTTTTAATTTCGTTTCATCTCATATCTTAAATGCTTTTTTGTTTAGAAATTGAACAAGTGGGACTGTTTGAATGTGGTAAACATCACATGATCACGAGACTTCATCTTAGTTGAATCGACATCAATTTCTCATACTTTTTTTGAAAGGATCAATTTCTCATACTTAAAAGTGATAAAAGTGGAGATGACCCAAAAAAAGACAACCGAGTCAACCCAGCGGGCCGAGTCGCTGGTTCGCCGGTTCGCCTCGTTTTTGACTGATTTATAGCGGTTTCGATCGCTTTTAGGTGACCGTGGTTTTTAGGTGCTTTCCTGACCGGACAAGACGTCGGTCACCAGTCGAACCGCCGGTCACACACACACATACATATACTAGAAATGTGGCACATTGTCCCCGCGTGATTAACCTTTATTTTAAATATAATATAATTAATTTGTGTTGTTAAGATTATCGCTTAAAATATGGATATAGAATCTATATATTTTAACCTTCTTTTTATGTAAGAGAGAATTAGGTAATAATTGTTTTCTTAATGAAAAGATTTAAATAATGATAAAACTAAAATAAATGACAATTATATCCTAACTAATGACAAAATTTAATTGTGTTTCTAAGGATAAATAAGAAAATCAAAGGATTGGTGCCAACATGGCTTCCTTTATATAATAGTATAGATAAATCATGCTAACATAAGGGTTGGGGCATTCACTCCCGTTATATTCTTGTACATGGTATAAGAGCCACCATAAACTCTAAAACCTACACGCCATAGGTCGTCAATTTGTTTCTGGCTTGTAACTATGTCGAATTCTCCAAAATCCAAGATTGAAATTTTGACTTCCATCAAAGAAGATCCGCTAACGTCTTCTCTCTCCAGCACCATAGCGCCGTCTTCTTCGGGTTTGTCTTTTCCTGGCCCGTGGTTCTCATCGGACTCTATACTGACGCAGCCCACCATCTCATTGCTGTTGTATATCTGAACTCAGTTTCGAGCCCCTTTGGCTATGGATTATTGTTTCGAATAGCCCGTGTTTTCCACAGGATTTTCAGCGCCGCTCTCCAACATTGCCGGCCAGTTTCTGTCGCCCCCGATGTCTCCACTCTCTTTGTACATGTCCATGCCGAACGTCACCAACCTTGTGACGGTTCAACTCGTCGCTCCCGAGGACTAAATTTCCTGGAATGCTCAATTTACTTATCTTCTCCTCTCTCATCAGTTGCTCGGCATCGTCAAAGGAACCATCCATGTTTTATCGTATACTCTTCTCAATGAACATGGTAATTCGATTATGAATCCTCAGTTTTCTGAATACATAGTCACCCATCAACATGTTAAATCTTGGTTATTTGTTATGTTGTCTCGTGATATTTTAACTGATGTACATGAATTGAGCACCTCGGTTGAAGTTTGGAATACGTTAAAATCTCGTTTCATGCATGTGAGTATGGCTTGCTCCATGGAATTGTGCCTTTAACAATGACTAGAGGGGGAATTTATAGGCTGGATGGGGCTTGCATGGGTTGGGCCCCCAACGACATTGTTCGTGGGCAAAGAGATTGTTCAAGGTCAAAAGAGATTGTTCATGAGAAAAGATATTTTTCATAGCCAAAAGAGATTATTTATGGACCAGTTGGTGGGCCCAAATTGCCATGACTGATTTGGGCCACTAAATGTCGTCGCATTGTCTATTTCATCGTTTTTGCCACTTGTCACGTTGTAATTGGTTGTTATATTAGTACCAAATTATGACACACCATAAGTCCCCCAAAATGTGAGGTGGTCGTAGCAGACGGATGCCTTGGAAACTTATATGTTCGAGAAGCCATAATTTGTGTTTCTGAAATTATTCTTAAATAAATTAAAACTCCAATAGGTCAAAACTCAATTGTTTGTATTGATGTCGAACAGTATGTCGAAGAGGTAAAGCGTCTTGCACATGTGGAGCAAAGTGAGCTATGCGTACAAGCTCAGTAAGAGACCCAAAGAGCAGTAGTAGATGTCGCAAAAGCACGAGCCAAGATACAAACTGCGACACATGATCAGTCGGCCATGACTAAGGATGTTAAGAGTTGTGACGCCACACTTAACAAGTGGCACAATAGCCATCAAGTGCTTAATGCTGAGGTTCATCTTGAAAGTGAAATCTGTTGGAAATGTGGTTGTTGCTGAGCAAGTGGGCTATAAGCAAGGTAAATGACCATGTTGGCTTGATATAGGTGTTTGCAACCCTTATTCTTTTTTTCCTGCTTTTGTACGTTTGCCTTATGTCTTGCCTTCGATGGCCCTTTATATTGTTTTGGATTGTTGTTGTGCTTTGTACTCTACATATTTGATTTATAATATGTGTGTCTGTTTTGCGTGTAATACCACATCTCTTTATTTGATCTATGTTTACGTAGAGAAGCAATTTGTTTGTAGGAGTTAGATAGATAGTCTGCTTTATAAGATATTCGCCAAATTTATTTGTCGTCCCGATCTCACATGTAAGGCCTACTATTCAGCCTGCATTATGGGATATTTGCCCACTAGCCTCTTCACCTATGTTATTTCGGTAGGGCTTACACTGATTGCCAACTTTATAGGAATTACACCTAATAGGCTATTCACCTAGTGTACTTTCACCATCTTATGTGATTTTTGTGTCTTCCATTTGTTTGGGTCTTGCCTTAACTTCATTATCGATGGTTTTTTCTTATAAGCTAGGAATCATCAATGTAGCTTTGTTTGCAGGAGAGTGTTAGCATTTGTCATTTTCGCTCGTTGCTTATTGTGTTTGTCAAGCCCTTGTGGCTCTGATTTATGGAAATTGCATCCAAGTGGCTCTTCAACTAGTTTATTTTGGTAGATCTTATGTTGATTGCCTACTTTATCGAATATCTACCCAAGAGGCTCTTCACCTAGTTTATTTTGGTAGGGCTTACGTTGATTGCCTAATTTATGGGATATTTGTCCAGTTGGCTCTTCACCTAGTTTATTTTTGGTAGTTTTTATGTTGGGCCTACTTTATGGAAATTTCACCCAATAGGCTGTTTACCTAGCATACTTTCATCAAGTTGTATGATTTTTGTGTCTCACTTGTCTGTATCTTGCCTTAACTTCCTTGTCAGTGGTTTGTTTCAATATGCTATCAATCATTATTATAGATTTGTTTACATGGAGAGTGTTGACATTAGGGCATTTTTGGTTGTTGCTTATTGTATTTGTCGAGTGCTTGTGGCTCTGATTGGTGGGAATTTCACCCAAAGGCTTGCTACATGTGTAATTGTCAAGCACTTGTGGCTTGAATTTATGACAATTTCACTCAAAGGATCATTGCATGTGTATTTTTAAAGCATTGGTGGCTTTAAATCTTCATTCCTCTCTATTGTTTATTATTTGAGTGTCTTGTCGAGTTTTGATTCATTAACCTTGTTCAAATTGTTGCTTGTCTACTTCTTAAAGGTAATCAACGTTGATTGATCCATTTGGTGTTGAATTAAAAAAACAATAATTTTCACATTCTTAAGTAAAATATCAGTACTAATAGAAAGGTTTTATTAATATATTAAGACCACACTTGGATGTTTTTTGATTCAGTCTTGAATATAGTGGTAACCTCAGTTAAATTAGTTTTGTCTTCTTGCGATCTTTAGCTAGAGTGTAGTGACAAGTGTTTCTTTGTGCCTTGTTTGAAATTGTGCTCTTTTAGATCACTCCAATGGTTGCTTTTCAATAGTTTTTGACATGGAAGCGTGGTTGTTGTATATGTTATCGTTGTTACTTTCATAGTAACAACAATTTACATAGGTTGTTTTTGCCATATAGCGAGTCCCCCAGTTCTTTATTGTAGTTAAGCTGATAATGATGAAAGCATCAAGATATCAGTATCTCGACGACCTGATTAACTCTGAGAGAGATTTTAATCTGTCATCCCTTTGCAAATATTGTATCAGGTTGTGTCTTGTGATACGTGCGAATGTGTTCTATCAGGTTGTATAAAATGATGAGGTAGCGAGACGACTCTTGATTGTTGTCAAATTGTGTGTTATGAGCTTGAGCTTCTTTTCTTCCTCGTTGATTAATTGTTGTTGTTGTTCCTCTTGAATTCATTGTTCTGCTCTTGTTGTATTGGGGGTCAACAGGTTTAGTCTTTGGAGATGATCTGTGACGTTGTTGAGTAGTTGTGGTGGGGTTAGCCTACTCTTGATTGTTGTAAGTGTGTGTGTGTGTTATAAGCTTGAGCTTATTTTCTTGTTGGGTTGATTAATCGTGCAGAAAGTGATGTTGCTCCTCATGAACTTGTTTTTCTGCTGCCATTGAATTGGGGGTCAATAGGTTCAGTCTTTGGAGAGGATCATTGACTTTATTGAGTAGTTGTGGTTGCATTAGCCTTTTTCTGTCGCTCTTGTAGACCCTACCAAAGTGATTGTAAATGTATGGACCAGGATTGATACCATTTGTCTTGAATCAGACACTGTGTGTACACTGAATATTGTGCCAACACAGATTGTATTCGGTGTCGTTCCAACACTCGTTGTAGAGTATTTAAGTAGTGGAATAAAGAACATATTGAGACGAATTTTAAGCAGGTTATATCAATATATCATGTCGAGCCTTACGACCAAATAATCACTAAACGTTAATTCAATGATTTTACCAAATACAATTGAGTAGAAACCCAATACTGACACTAACTAACCTACAAACTATAGTTTAGCTATATAAAAACTCAGTAAAACAAGACCAACAAAATAAAAGAATTACATCTATACTTTCGGAACTTAATTCTAGTCTTGTTGTTCTTGATGTCGATCAAGCCTCTTTATAAGATTTGATCGTCCTTGAGCAATGACGCAAAGGCAAGAGGTTGTTGACTGCTCTCTTATCACTTGGATAATACAGAGATCTTCTTCAGCATTATTTTCATAAGATCTTCAACTGTTATCTTCAAGATCTTTTGAGTATCTTCAGCTCTTATCCATTTCGTTCATTAGCAATGTTCTGCATGTCCCTTAATACTTTGAAATAATCACATATAACTACAACTTGTGCAACTAGGTGAGTTTAAGAATAAAGGCAAAATAATATATTTATTATAATTAAATCAGACATAACTGGTGTTGAGTTCCGTGTTGTGCCAACATCTCTTTCCAGAGTGTTAGACCAACACTTCCTGACAACACTTGCACTTTCAATCTCCTCATTTTTGCCTTTCTTCACAAAACTCCACCTGCAACCAATTTTCATTAAGTACCTGTATTTTAGACTATCAAATCAACTACTTATTCTAATTTGCTCCCCCTTAATCTATATATGATGTACTGCAGTGTTGAGACAACGCAGTTGACCACTGTGTCGTCCCAACATTTTTATCTGTCATTTCAACACCTGCAGTTTGGTCAACAGTGCAAAATTGTACAGAATATTGTTCAAATTACATCCCAGAAACAAAACAAACAGAGAACATGATCTCTGTGCAAAAAAAAAAAAGTTCAAAGTAACTTAAAGTACATAAACAAAAAATTGGTGGCTAATCTCCCCATTTTTGTGAGGAAAGCACCACCAACAGGTGCTTCGTGATGGTGTCCAAGTCCTTGATCTCCTCCTCCCTATCATCAATCTCTCTTCTTCTGTCAGCTACCGTCTTGTCACACCACTCTACCTTCTCTGCAATGAAGGCAGTGTTGATGGCCACAGATGGGCTAGAATCATCCTCAACACCTGATGTAGTGGTGAAGTTGTGTGCCTTCTTCTGAGCTCCACTACTTTCTGGAGCATTGATGTCTTTCCATGTGAGATTAATAATTCCGTCTCCTTCAAAGTAGTTCTTGGTGATGGGCAGGTGACCAGCCTTGTCCACAAAGGTCTCATTGCCCTTGGTCAGTGAGAATCTTATAGATCAAGGAAGGGAAGGGCAAGATTGCATCCTTCTTGTGTGCATCCTCTGCAATGGCTCTGAAAATTCTCTCCCCCATGTTCACTGGATGCCTCTTCAGTAGTTTGAAAATCAACACATCCATCTCATGAGTGAGGACTGTGGAGTTGGTTAAGGGTATCCACTTGTATGAGGCGGCTTTGCACAAGACAGCAGTGAGGGAGGCGAGTCTAGTCACCTTCTTCTTGTTCTTCCAGTTCTTCTCAAGTCCCCATGCCAGTTCATTCATCATGTTGTCATCATCAATCTCAACCTCTATCTCTTGTCCTCTAGGCATCCCCCAAGCTTTGTTTATAATTAAGGGATTGAACTTGTAGAACTTGTCCTTCACATATACTCTCCTATACTTGGGGGACCCTTTAGCATGCACAAACTTGGACATATTACAGTAAAATTCCCTAACAACATCAGGGAAATAGGGGACATTATCTATCAGAGAATAAACTAAGCTCCTAGACTCAAGAAAATCACGCACCTTGCACTTTTTAAAGTCGACCTTCACAATGTTCCTCTCAGCCCATATCTTCCTTGCATTCATAATATCATAATTATCACTCGCAGTTTTGGTCAAGAAGTACCTATTATGATGCTCAGTGGGAAATCGGCCTCAAATGTTTATGGTGGTTCAGGCTCAGACTCCTCGTCGGACTCCAGTATTGCGTTTGCATCATCCTCAGCTGGTGTTGGATCAACATTCAGATCAGTGGGTGTTGGTCCAACATTTTCTCAAGCCGATATTGGCACAACATCAAGCTGAGTCTGGCCCTCATCTTCTTCTTCCTCCTGTGTTCCTTCATCATCCTCTTCCTCTTCTTCCTCAGAACCCTCCTCCGCATCCTCATCTGCAAAGTCATCTTCTTCAGAGGATGAGGATCCCTCTTCTTCAGCTGCAGTCACATCTTTCTCTGTTCCTTCGATCAACAACTTCCTTCAGTAGCTTCCTCATAATCTTGTACCCGTTCATCTTCCTTCTCCACTCTCAATGTCAGAAGGAGGAGCAGGTGGTTGGCCCTCCTCGGGTTATTCTCCCTCTAGAATCACATGTTCGTCAGCCAGTGGAGCATCCTCAGAGATAGCAGGCGGTGCAGCCTCCTTTGTGGTGTCAACACCCTCAGAAAGCGATGTTGTGACCACATCCATGGGTTCTGTTGCTGGCGCAACATCCTCAGGAATTGGTGTTGGCTCAGCACTGGTAGATGTACCTTTATAGGAATTGACATTCCTTCTGGTGTAAACAGGGGCTTTTATTTTTGGTGGTTCAATGGTTACCACCGAATTGTGAGTGTTAGTGGTTTTCTACGTGGTTGTATTCCCCCTTCCTCTGATGACATGGCAGCAGCGACGTTGGCAAGATCAGCAATTGTGGATTTCGTTCTCATTGTAGCCTGCGTGAGTAAATAAGGTATGAGAGAAAATATAGGTTTAATCGATTTTGCATAAATTAAGCTCAGGTAAGAAGGATAAACAAAGGAAAGTGGAGGTTAATAAGGAGTAATGGGAGGGTAAATAATGAGATCGTGTGCCATTTCTGTCATGTTGAGTCAACACTTGCTGACCGTGACCATTTTGGCATGACACATGACAAGAGCAGTTTTTGCGTATAACTTATGAGTCACAATGTTGTAGAAAGTGTTGAGACAACATTCCCCGATCCGGTGTTGGCCCAACATTCGAACTCCTTCTTCTCAGCATAGTACTGAGCCAAGTGTCTGTGTGGTGAGGGTCTTACCAAGGTTTTCTTCACATACTCGCATAAGCCGAATCTAAGCAAGATAACTGGAACTTTTAAGAGTTAGAATGAACCATTCAAAACAGTAGTTTGCCTTAGATCTGAAACATGAGTGGGAGTTAGATAACAGAAAAACACACAAGAAAAAGTAAGGGGATTAACATCACAGAGATAATTAAGCTCCTATAGTTCATTGAGAAATAGACTTGTGTGTTACCGACAGCTAATAACCCATGAGATTTTCCTTTGCATATGACATTCATGAATCTAAAGAAAACCAAGAGATACCCCCCTTAAGATCATGACAACACAGTAGGATAAGTAAGTATAGACGAGGCAAGGTGAAGAAGAATGTTAGTTTAACATTTATGAGCCAGTGTTGTCCCAACACCACATATTAATAGTCACAGATAGAAACTCTTTACTTATTCAATCCTCAGACCTGATTAACAAAAATAACTTTCAAGCTTAGCATGTTGAGGCAGAAATGATCATGTCTTCACTGAATGTAGGCAGTAATAGGACCCCTGACACCCCCAGTGACAACAAAATCAATGCAGATGCACATGCAAGTGCATAGGGCTGAATGTAGGCAGCGCATGACCCATACACCCCAGTTACCTAGCACATACTTGTTTACTGAGCATCATTAAGAAGGTTTTAGCACAAGTGAGCAAATGCAGTGCATGAAAGGCAATACAGGACCCTAGTCACCGCAGCATACAAGTTCGCCATAATAAGCCCCTTCTGCAAGCAAAACAACATAAATAAGGCACAACAGAATACAACATAACTGTTAACTCTATGCACCCCAGCTTCTTTATATTGTTTTGTGTGTCTTTCACTTGAATAGGACACAACTGGATATAATATAGATGTCAGCTCTGTGTACCCCAGCTTTCCAAGGAAAGACACTACCTCAAAGCAAAGAAAGTCTTAACAAAGAAATCAACAAGCATTTGTAAAGAGTAAGCTATCTAATCATGATGACATGTAAGTGAGACTTCACATGGGTCAAGAATGTAGACAAAAAAGCATGAGATAACAAAAAAAAACACACGAACTATCCAAACAAACAAGAGAACAATCTGGTTATATCACAATCAGTCACTAGTGTTAGCATGTGATGTTAGGGCAACACATGTATGTTCAGTGTGTTCACCACATGCTCATGCCGAGAGCCATCCTCAAATTGAAGAATCTCTTAGTGTCTAGTGTTTTAGTGAACATGTCAGCTAGTTGGTTGTTGGTTTCAATATGTTCAATTGTGATTGTTTTGTCTTCCACCAAATCTCTTAAGAAGTGATGTATAATATCAATATGTTTGGTTCTAGAATGATTCACATGATCTTTAGAAATACTAATAGCACTGAATTTATCACAGAACATCAGAAGAGTATTACTAGTTAACCCATAATCACAAAGCATATGTTTCAACCATATCAGTTGGGTTACATAGTAGCCAGTTGCAATATACTCTGACTCAGTAGTAGATAAAGAGACACAATCTTGTTTCTTACTGTACTAAGAAACTAAATCATTTCCAAGATAAAAACACCCCCCACTAGTGGATTTTCTATCATCTAAGTCCCCTGCCCAGTCACTATCACTACCAAGTTTGAATTTGTATAATGAGAGTACCAGATTCCTAACTCAGTAGTTCCAGAGATGTATCTTAAGATTCTTTTTACTAAAGTTAAGTGAGATACCTTTGGTGCTGCCTGATATCTGGCACATATACACACATAGTACATTATGTCTAGTCTGGTGGCTGATAGGTACAAGAGACTTCCAATCATTGATATGTAAAGTGTTGAGTCAACATCTTCACCAACTACATCTCTTTCAATTTTCACTGTGGACATTGGTGTCTCGCATGGCTTGGATTCCAACAACCCAAATATCTTCACCAAACTCCTGGCATACTTCTCTTGAGACAGGAATATCCCTGTTTCCTTTTGCTTCACTTGTAGTCCTAGGAAGAAGGTGAGCTCCCATATCGTACTCATTTCAAATGTACCTATTATAGTATTCACAAACTTGTCCAAGGTGGACTGGTTAGAGGAGCCAAATACTATATCATCAACATAGATTTGGGAAATACACACTTCCTTATTATTTTTCATCATAAATAGTGTCCTATCACCCTCACCCCTAGTAAAACCAAAACATAGTAAGAATTCAGTCAACCTCTCATACCAAGCTATGGGAGCTTGTTTCAATCCATATAAGGCTTTTTCACGTTTGTATACATAGTCAGGATGATGGGGTTAGTGAATCCCTTAGGTTGCTCAACAAAGACTTCTTTGTCTATATACCCATTCAAAAATGCACCATTAACATCCATTTAGTATAATTTGATTTTTAAGAAACATGTAATTGCAAGAAGTAGTCTAATAGATTCTATTCTGGCCACATGAGCAAATGGTTCTTCAAAGTCAATCCCTTCTACATGTGTATACACTTGGGCTACTAATCTGGCCTTGTTCCTCACTATCACTCCATTCTCATCACTTTTATTTTTAATATCCACTCAGTTCCAATTACATTAGCATGAGAAGTCCTAGGAACTAGTTTCCACACTATGTTTAGAGAATTGTACGAGTTTTTCCTACATAGCATTTATCTAGTGAGAGTCTATAAGAGCCTCATTAACATTCTTAGGTTCTATAGCAGAGACAAAGCAAGTAATAGAGTTGCACACAGATGACATACAACTATAAGAATACTCTTTCTTTGTTTCTGGTTCTCACTCCTTTAGTAAGATTTCCTATAACCTGAGAAGTAGGATGATTTCTCAGTATTCTGGCAGGAATGTCCCTTCTAACTCTTTCTCTAGCAAAATCTTCAGTGTCAGAATCTATGTGATCTGGTGTTGGTCCAACATCAACATCTTTCGGTGTTGGCTCAACATCATCATTCCCTATGTTTTAAGTGTCAATCTCACGTGTTGAGTCCACACTGTCTCTGCTGGAGTTGGCACCACATCGCCAGTCTGTGGCAATCTTAGTTAACCTTCAGTGATACTTGCAGAAACATCGTGATCATCAAACACAATATTGACAGATTTTTGAATAATATTTACTCTAGGATTAAACACTCTATAAGCACTGCTAATCACATAATATCCAACAAAAATGCACTTTTTACTTTTTCAATCAAACTTTCCTAATGGATGTCTATCTTTCAGAATATAACACACACAACCAAATTCATGAAAGTGGCTCAAGTTAGGTTTAACTTTATCGACAATCTCATAAGGAGTCATTGTTGTGCCTGGTCTAAGATAAACTCTATTTGAAATATAACATACAATATACTAAGTGCTTCAGCCCAAAATCTTTTAGTTATTTTTCTCGAGTTCAACATAACCCTAGCAATTTCTTGCAAAGTTCTAATTTTTCTTTCAACAACTCCAAGTAGCAATTGTCCTTTGACCTTTTTCCTGTCATAACACAATTGTTAGAATCATCAAACACGTCACATGAATACTTGTCAAATTTCACAATTAAATCATCATCACAAATCTGACTAATGCTGATGAGATTAGCCTTGAGACCATCCACCAACAGAACCTCGTAAGGTGAGGGAAACTATACACATTGAGAACCCCTTTCCCTATAATATTTCCTTTGCTTCCTCCACCACATGTAACAGTACTAGCGAACACAGGTACAAGTTCCATAAGATTTTCCTTATTACCTGTCATATGTCTAGAACAACCACTGTCAAAGTACCAGTCACTAGTAAGAGTATGAGTAGCTGAGAACACAACATTACAAACAATCTTTATTTTACGAGACCAAAGACTATTCTTTTGAAAACTGTTGTTTTGTTCCTTGGTGTTGCTTTGGAATGTTGAGCCAACATTAGAGTGACCTAGTGTTGTCCCAACACCTGATGCGCCGCTACTACTATAGTTATATTTCTCACGAAGCTTTCTGTACTTATGGTAGTATGGTTTTAAGTGACCAGGCTGGAAACAGTATTGACACAAGTAAGTTACATTCTTAGACTGTTTAGTGTGACTACTATTTCTGTTAGAACCAGCCTTTACAAAGCATGGAATGACATTCTCACATCTGTCTGACCTTTCATGGTATCCTAAACATGTAGTGCTGTCATTCCCAATATTCATGACTTCATCCAGCCTGCTTGTGCTAGAGTTCCATTTGGCAATGGTTCTCTGTGCCTCTTCAAGCTTAATCTCCATCTTTTCAATTTGGCACTCCTTTCAGAAATAAGACATGAAGGGTTAGTAATATAGTCATCATCCTCCCAGTTGTCAAAGTATTCGTTCTGGTCCTCTGGTTCTATCTTAGTGTTGTGCCAACATCCATTTGACTCGATATTGTCCTGACACTCTTTCTAGCTAACTTGGGCAGACAGAGCTGCTGTGTGAACCTCTTCAGACACCTGTTCTTCTGGTAGATCCTCCAAACCTGTCTCGTCATCAATATCATCTATGCATACCCAGTTATAGCTACCTTTAGTTCTCAAGGTGTCAGCACACTCATATGACATATGTCCAAAGCCTTTCCATTCAAAACATTGAAGTTCTTTCAATTTCTTAGTGTCACTCTCAGTAGGCTTTTTGAAAGAATACTTTACCATTTTACCAGGAAAACGTCTTCTTAGATTATGAGGCACATTCTTCTATATTCTTACTTTATCGTTTAAAGTAATTTTATTGAGCTTCTTTACTACAGAACCTAGATAAGCACTTATTTAAGTTTCATCATCTACTTCTTCTTCAGTGGCATTTAGGGCAAGACCTTTGTATATTGTAATTGGTTCTAAGTTCATTTCAAATTCTTGTAATACGTTTAGAAGAGTGTGAAAGTTAAGTGATGACATGTGTCTGGCTTCTTGCATAGCAATCTTCTTGACCTCAAACATAGGAGACCGAGTTCTCATAGCTTTGTAAACAAGCTGCTTATTAGTTAGAGGATCACCTAGACTTTGACATTTATTTTATAAATCCATTAGTTTTGCAAAGTATGAAGTAACAGACTCATCATCACCCAACTTAATGCTTTTAAATTTCTGTAGAGCAATTTGAAGTCTAACTTCTTTAACACTAGAATCTCCCTCACAATGAGTTTGTCGGAGCAACCAGGGTTTCTTGGAAGTTGTACACAATTGTACCAACCTGAACATATGAGGATCAATTCAGCTAAAGATGGCATTCAGTGCTTTCTCATTGTTGACTGCTTGATTGACTTTTGCTTGAGTCCAGTCAGCTTTAGATTTCAGGTGTACATCATTGTCATCGTCTCTCGCAGTCATTGGTGGAGTGTAGCCACCAATGATTGATTTCCACGCCCTGAGATCTAAGGATTTAATGTACTATCTGAGCCTGATCTTTCAGTAAGCATAATTTGTCACATCGAGCACTAGTAACATGTTGTCAGTATTGGGGTTCGCATTATCCATGGTATGGTACCAAATCTAAACACTAATGAATTAGGTGCTCGGCTCTAACGCCAATTGTAGATGTATGTACCGGGATTGGTACCCCTTGTTTTGATTCACACACTGTATGTACACTGAATGTTGAGCCAACACCGATTCTATTCGATGTTGTCCCAACACTCGTTGTAGAATATTTAAGCCGCGGAATACAAAACACTGTGAGATGAGTTTTAAGCAGGTTATATGAATATAACATGCCGAGCCTTACTGCCAAATAATCACTAAACGTTAATTCAATGATTTTACCAAATAAAATTGAGTAGGAACCCAATCCTGACACTAACTAACCTACAATCTACAGTTTAGCTGGATAAAAACCAAGTAAAACAAGACCAACAAAATACAAGGATCACTTGTACACTTTTAGAACTTAATTCTAGTCTAGTTGTTGTTCTTGATGTCGAGCACGTCTCTTTATAGGATTTGATCGTCCTTCACCAACGACGCAATAGACACGAGTTTGTTGATTGCTCTCTTATCACTTGGATAATTCTGAGATCTTCTTCAGTATTATCTTCATAAGATCTTCAACTTTTATCTTCAAGATCTTTTGAGTATCTTCAGCTCTTATCCCTTTCGTTCCTTAGCAATGTTCTGCACGTCCCTTAATACTCTGAAATAATCACAGATAACTACAACTTGTGGAACTAGGTGAGTTTAAGAATAAAGGCAAAATAATATATTTAATATAATTAAATCGGACAGAACAGTGTTGAGTTCAGTATTGTGCCAACACATCTTTCCAGAGTGTTAGACCAACCTTTCCTAACAACACTTGCACTTTCAGTGATGAACACGCGTGTTTCTTCTACAGTGCACTTAGTAGTTTCCCACAAACAACACAACTGATGGGGGTAATTTCATATGCTAACTAGTAACTCCACCCCGGACTAAACCAAGCTCCGTATTGGTCCTGAGCTAGCTTTGAGTTCTGGAAACCTGCACTGAAAAACACGGAACGTGAACTAGGTCAAGGCTAACTCGACGTAGGCACTTTGATGCCTACGTTAGTTAATGCCTTTCAAGGGGCTAGATTATAAACAAATTATAGCTCAAATATGGTGTATATAGAAAATAGTTAAGCAAGTCCAATATATTTGAAGGTCGGGCAGAAAGCAACTGATGCAAATTCGGAGTTTGTTGATTACACACTGAACTTGGGACTAAGCCAAGCTGCCTAAGTATCCCGTTTAAGGAATAAAGTCCGAGCATAGATCATTGTTCCTATGTGGTTGCCGATCTTGGGCATAGATGAAAGTCGGATCACTGAGGACGTATCTCCGAGGTCGAGTCTTTGAACATCGGATAGTAGTTAAGGCATGACTTAATGAGATAATGCACGAAGAGATAGTGCACGAAGAGGTAGTGCATTTTTGAGATCTCTAAGAAAAATTATCCCTTTAATGATGACTAGAGGGGATATATAGGCTCGAGGATGGGCCTTGCATGGGTTGGGACCCCAAAGAGATTGTTCATAGACAAAGAGATTGTTCACAGCCAAAACAAATGGTTCGTGGTCAAAGGGATTATTCGCGGCCAAAAGAGATTGCTCATGGGCCAGTTGGTGTGCCCAAATTGCCATGAGTGATTTGGCCCATTGAATCTCATCGTGTTTACATTTCATCGTGTTCGTCACTTGTCACGTTGTAATTTATCGCTATATTAGTACCAAATTATGGCAGACCAATAACATTTATTTTAGCAAACTTCTGCGGTTAGGCTTAAATTTAGTATTTTTGGACACAAAATCCATGTTGATGACACGATTGAGTTAGTATCTTCCTAAATTCTTCAATATTTTTTTAATTTATTGTTGACACGAGGCTTTTTTGCGAAAGCAATGACTCAAACGTGTGAGCATTGAAATATCCTACTGGATTTTGAAGTTGATTCGGGCCTTAGGATTAATTTCTTTAAAATCATTGTTATTTGATTAATGTGATTCAAACTCATTGAACAAGTTTACTACTACTCTTCAATGAAAAATTGGAACTTTGCGGTTCACTTAACTTGGAATTCTTATTGGAGCCAACCCCAAGAGGCTGGATATATGGAAGACAATGCTTGATAAGCTGCACTCTAGACTCTTGGGATGGGCAAGGCAGCATATCTCATTTGGCGGAAAGATAATTCTGCTCAATTCATTGTTCTCGGGTATCCCCGTGTACTTTCTCTCATTCTATAAAGCGCCAAAGAAGTTTCTTAACAACAATCTGCGTGTTCAAAGGCGATTCCTATGAAGATTTTGTAACGGTCATGATTTTTTTTTTGTTTTGGGTTAAATGGATTAATATTTGCAAAATCAAAAAGATGGGTGGACTCAACTTGAAGATTCTTGGTGCTTTTAATCTTGCTCTCTTATTGAAATGGAGATGACGTTTCTGACAAAAAGGGTCAGCGATATGGAAGAATGTTATCAAGTCTTAATATGTAACTTTACATCCCAAACATTACGGGGAAGGAAACAAGATCACTGTGAACTCTTCTTCTTCATGGAGAAACGATTTGATGAAACTGAGAAGTGAAAATTGAAATGACGGATGGTTTGAGAGAAATTTATAAAGAAAGTTGGAAAAGAAAATTTCATCAAAATTTTGGAGGATCTTTGGGTGGGTCAAGGATTTCTCTACTACAGGTTTGGAATGTTGTTCTTGTTGGCGCATGACAAAAAGGTTTCTCTTGAAGAGGAAGGTTTTTTGAGGGAAAATGCGAGGGTTGGACACGGAAGTGGAGACACAAGGTTCAGTCTAGAGAGCAATCCATTTTTGAGGAATTACTGTTGGAAAAATATTAGTTTTAACCCAATTTTTGCTAATTAATTTTAATAGGTTCTTGGTGATGCAATATCGTATGGGCCCCGTAGAGTCGGGAAATTCAGGGATATTATCACTGGATATTGTTCAGAATGCCTATCTCGAGTTTGAGGAAAAAGGAAGAAATATTATTTTATTAAGGATCTTGAGTTAATTACAAGGGGGTCGTGGGGAGAGATAGCTTCTTCTGGTAGAGAATGCTTTTTTGTTATTCTGCTAAGTACAATCAAGTGTATATGTGGTGAATTTTGCGAAAGTGCCCCCTCTTTTCTAATGTTAAAATTATGGGCTATTTATAGTGCTAGCCTTGGGGTCTTCGTCCAATGGAGATCTGTCTTCCGTCTTAAGTTCGGGTGGTGCGATAACAAATGTTGCGAGGGTCTTCTATGCCAACTAGCATTGGCCTTCCGTCTTAACTTCGATATGTGGCGATGGCCGATGCTGTGAGGGTTGTCTGCGCCAATGAGGGTCGTCTAACACGAGGCGCCCATTAGCGTGGGTTAACTGAGTTTTTTCTAACTTGATAATGATGATGTCCACTCCAATCGCATTGTGGGTTGTTCTGAACCAATGATGGAGAGTCAGTCCTGCTCCAATCGTTGGTCTGGACAGGTAGGATTTGTCGTTTTCTACTCCAATAGCAGTCTTGGACCAATGAGGTATGGTCTTCCATCATAATGTGGGGTGGTTGGGAGCTACTTTAAACATGGGTAGTTGACACTTCCTTCAAGTCGAGTCGTGTCATCGTGATGTTCTGCCTGAAGGGTCTGACTATCCTCCGGGTCGTGTTTATCCCAGTGTATTCCGAGGGGGTTCTTCTGAGTCGCGCTTCATCCGAGTAGTTATGATATCTGCCGAGTCACGTTTGTCTTGGTTTTGTTATATTGAGACCGTAGACGATAGGTCTTTTTTCCTTCGACCTTTCTTTGCATTCACTCGTTTCCTTACTGTTTTGTATTGTTTTTCTTCCTCAAAGATATTTTGGTTACGTGTTGGATATTACCTCCCGAGGGTCCCTTATCGCGAGTCCCGTGAGATCCGAACGGAGTTAGCTAATTAAGGGGTTGGGGCATCGTCCTTGAGCGGAGGGGGCTCTTATGACTTTCCTTGTGGGTACCCTAGATCATGGGTGACTCTGGGCCGTTAGGTGAAATATACCCGGGTCTTTTGATCTAAGTCGTGTACCCTTATTGGGGCATTAGCCGGTCGTGACCCCAGGGTACCTTATCCGGGTATTTACACTATGTACCCTTATTAGGGTGTTAGTTGGTCATAACTCGTGGGTACCTTTTCCCTAGCCCTTGGTCATTTTTGCGGGGTACCAATTTTTCTTCATTTTGAGGAGGTGGCGGATTATGCATCATCAGTTCCAATTTATGAAATTGCAATTTTTTTAGCCTAATGAAATCTACGTTTCGTGTAGACGAATCTAGTATAATTAATTGTTCAAAACCCATTGAGAATGAATATGAAATAAATTCTAAAGTCAGCTAGTTAAAATAAGTTACTTTGAAGAAAGTAAAGAAAATGTGTAGGAAGGTGGAAAGTCACCATCCCATATGTAAACTTTGAGCTAAAATAATACACCTTATTAGTTGCTTTATGCATAAGGGTTTGGACCCTTTGGGGTACCACATGTCTTAGAAGGGGGAAGATCTAGATGCTATGAGCCATGCTACAAAGCCCACCCCACATGTCTTAGAATGGGGGAAGACCTAGATGCTATGAGCCATGCTACAAAGCCCACACGTATGCGTTCGCGCCTTAGTCACTATCTCTCCGATCTGACCTCTGCCTAGCCCGGAGCCATGGTCAGGGCCGTGAGTCACGGGCTGTGGGCCTGGGCTAGGGGTTGAGTTTGAGTTTAAGCTTCGACTTGGATTTTCCCTATCAAATACTATTCTTATTCGACTAAAACTAATTCATTGTTAAAAATTAATTAGCAAAGAATTATTAAATAATTAAATGTGATTAGGTGTTAGAATCTGGTTGAATCAGTTTGTCAAGTAGGCTGAAAATCTGGTGGAAAAATCCAGTCAGTGAGTAGCCACCTACACACCCCGTCAAGAGAAAATTTCCACCTTTCACATTAATTGGTGCACAATCAACCCATTTAGAGGGAAAATTGTGACGTGGAAATCATGTGTCCATCCAGTCATCCCCTAGGCCAACTTTTGAAGTCTATAAATAGACCCCCATACTTCTTCATTTTTGATTCAATTCTTACATAATATTTGAAGTGCTACTATATTAAGAAGATAGTTGTTGCAGCTTGTGAAATGATTACCGATCAAAGAGTAAGCACCGAGCGAGGCAAATATTGTTTTAAAGAGAAAGAATTCAACTCTTGCCCCGACTTTAAATTTCTGGTACACCCGTTAAGGCAAACTATTCTAAAATAAAAATTTGTTTTATATTTTAGAAAAACGGTGACCATTTTCCTGTTCATAATAGCGGGGAAAATCCGAGGCAATTTTCCAACGCTTATTTCACTTGGTAGCAACAGAAGATGTTGTTCTACGACCTTGAATTTGTCAAGGATGTTGTATGAGGATTCCCTATTGTGCTAGAAGATGAATATGATCCTCGTCCAAGGGCTACATTTGACATTTGAAGTCAGAGTGAATTTATGTGGAAGAACTACATCTTGAATGGACTAGACAATTCACTCTACAACGTGTATTATTCCATCAAGACATTAAAGAAACTTTGGACGTTCCTTGACTAAAAGTACATAATCGAAGATGCTGGGTTAAAAAACTTCATCGTTGGCAAAATTCTGGACTTTGAAATGAGCGACTCAAAGACAATGACGAGTCAGGTTCAAGAGTTGGAACTGATCCTACATGAACTAGATGAAGAGGACATGAATCTCAGTGAATCCTTGAGAGTAGCTTCTATGATAGAGAAGATGTCGCCGTCTTGGAAGGACTTCAAGAACTATCTCAAGCACAAATACAAGGAGTCACGACTTGAAGAATTGATAGTCGGACTTCAGATTGAAGAAGATAATCGAATGTCTGTAGCTAAGCCAAAACAGATGCAAATGGAGGCTAGAGCCAACATAGTAGAGCACAAGCCCAACTATAACAAGAAGAGAAAGAATCAGGGAAACGGTGGAGGTCAACAAATGAAGAAGGCCAACCAGGTTGTTGTAGTTAAATATAAGAGTGCTAACTTCCGCAGAAAGCCAAACCATATGCCCAAAGACTGCCGACTTCCAAAGAAAGACAATTAGAACTAGTCCAACCAGGTTGTTGTAGTTTAGGATAAAAGTGTCCCAGTTGCCATGGGTGACCTAATGCTCACTTCAGTTGTCTTCGTAGCAAATATGGTGGAAAATCCACAAGAATGGTTCGTCAACACCGGTGCCACCTGCCACGTTTGTGCAGACAGAGAGATGTTCTCGACATACTATTCATTCAACAACGAGAAGCTCTATATGGGAAACTCTGCAACATCAGATATCATCGAGAGTGGAAAATTGGTGTTAAAGATGATGTCGGGAAGAGAGATTACTCTTATTAAAGTACAACATGTTCCAAATATCTGAAAGAATCTGGTATCTGGTTCTGCAGTTGTTGCAAGTGGGTTTAGACTAGTGATGGACGTTTATTAGCATCATTTTAATGCTCATTTAATTATTCATTGTATAATTGTTAGTGCCTATTTATTGGTTTTAGCATTATTTCTTGTTTTCTTAGGATTTTATCAAGCCACAGAGAAACGGAGCTATAAGAGCAAAAAATTGACGTTTCTTGGTAACAAGGCATCACAACGCTACTTTAAGGGCTATGACGCTATGCAAAGGAGGCAAATCATAATCTCTACACATGAAGAAGTCCAAAAGTCGGCATGATATGGGAAGAGTTGCGCGACAGCGCTACTGAAGTCGAATGTAACGCGAGCAACATAAAGAAGCATAACATAGTAGAGGAGAAACAGAGTGTGGCGCCATGGGGCAGAAAAGCAGCGCGGTCCGCGCTGGTAGTGGCGCAACATGGCAGCTCAACGGTGTAAATCGCGTGACTCAAAGACATGAACGTATTTTCTTGTTGATTAAGTTGCGGGTGTGCATGAAATTAAGGCATCAAAACTCTCCTATATATAGGATAGGATGGCCATCACTTAGAGGAGACCACTTTTAGACGCGTATAAATACTTTTAAAGCTCATAATTGCTTTCAGAGAGAAACCCCATCAAATTTTTGTTCTAGTTTAGTTTTATCATTGTTTAAAGTCAATAGTTCGTGGAGAAGAAGATAGCATGTAGGAGTCAAGAGGCTCTCCTCTATCGCTTTACTTTGTTTATGTTATTCTATTCTTTGTTAATTGTTGAACTCATGACTATGAAGATCTAACATACTCGTTGTTTAGAGTAAAGGAGTAACTCTAATAATGAATATGTTTATTTGTTTGCTTTGATGTGTGTTTGAAGAACTTATTTTTCTAGATTGAATAGTTGTTTATGCTATGTGACTAGTCTTACTCTCGCTGGAATAACAGATGCACTACCCTGGGACTGCCAGTGTGTAGATGTTAAGCTAGTTATATATGCATGTAATTTGTGACTTTGGTACGTTAACACAACTGATGCACAACCCCTCTGTCACACTAGATCAATCTTGATTATGTACTTTTATGTTAAGACGATTCAGATGAGTTTATTGGATTGCAGATTTGATATCTTTACTTAAAAAATGGACAATTGGGCGAAACAGCTAACGAGGCAGGGTACTAGAGACTCAAAGATTCGATAGTTAGGATAGGTCAAGCTATATGTCATAGATCCATTAGACATACAAGCTTCAAGCCATCATCAAGCATCTCAAGTAAATGTAGATAGTTTGTTTATGAACTACTATAGTTAAATCAGTTGTGAAACCCAACCTCTAAATAATCGCTTATTCTATTGATTACAGCCTTAGCATTGAATCAATCAATCTTCTTAACTTCTGTTTAATTTACTTTCGTTCATTAGTTAGCTTAGTTCCTCGCGTTCATCTTTACTTAATTAAATCTTTGAATTCAAATCATTCTATTTCATCATTCTCATTATTTTCATTGCATATTAGTTTAGTAATCTTCTGCATTCAAAATTAGTTTCATAAGACCTGCATTCAAAGCACTTTGTATACATTCTGCATTCACCCTGCAAACGCAAGAGATAGCAATCGTGACATAATGGCTTCCTAACTTTCTTGAGAAAATTCCTTGTTGAAACAAGTCAGTGCCTGCAATTATGATACATTACGACATCCAATCAGCTATTCAAGGGCACATAATGGCATATTGGCATGTATAATGGTAAGTCTAGACATATAAATCGTAGACATAATACCATAAGTCAGTTGATCTTTAATGGTTTCATTTCCATTGATTATGTAAAATCAAAGGAAAATTTATGGTATTCGTTGACTAAAGGCTTACCCAAAGATAAAACTACTGCTTATTGAGGGGAATGGGTTTAAACCCCAGCACTAAATAATATTTATGATGGAACCCAACCATGTTGACTGAAGATCCTAGGATTTTGGTTCAATGGAACAACGAAATTGTACGGATTTAGAAATAGCACTTTGGAGCTAACTCCAGCTCATTCACGTGTACGATAGTTGTGCTACCTGTAGAAAGGGTAAGATCAAGTTTAACTTTTAATGATTTCTAAGCTTAATGAAACAAAGCATGGCAACATACTCTTTATAAGAGATTACATATATAAGTGTGAAGTTTGGCCACTTCATAAGAAAACACTTATAAACTTAAGAGCTGGCCAAGACTAAAACAGACATGACCATGAGTATCAAAAATTGCTAAGAGAGTTAGTGTATGGATACACTTGTCTTGGTTTACACTGACACCTGAACGGTTCATAACATCACGTTCACCAATCAGCTAAGTAAATTCGATGTATTCCATTAAGGAATGTTCAAAGAGAAAAGCTACTTATCCTGATGCAGTAATCTTTTCGCATTAACTCTCTCGAACGTATGTATTTAATTTTCATTCATGTGGGGGCATTATTACAAAAATATTAGTTTTAAGCCAATGTTTACTAATTTGTTTAAGGGGTAAAAGCTTCAAACACTATGAACTATGACCATTTTTGCAACATACCCCCCGAGAAACTTAATAAGCAGTGTGCCCCTAAAACTTCGCCAACCTGTTCGGTTTGCCGCAGTGTGCGTTTCCAGTGATTTTCCGACCAAAAAATCGTCAAAAAAATATTTTTGAACAAAATCTTCTCCTCGTCAAGAAGATGTCGGTGGTGGTGATGGTATCGCAAAATCATAGCCGTTACACAAGAAATTTAATTTTAATTCAAGAAGTTTCCAAAAAATGTGAAGAACAATCGCAAAACCGCCGCCACCGATTGTCGATTTTTTTTGCCAACCTTTTTTTATTCAAATTGTTTCTTCCACTCGTCTAGACGATTCCGGTGGTGGTGAGTGTATCGCAAAATTGAAAGCATAAACGAGAAACTTACTTTTAATTCGAGAAATTATTTTCCAGAAATTTCTCGAATTAAATCTAAATTGTCCTTTTATGGCTTTGAATTTTACAATACCGTCTCCACCACCGGAATTGTTTAGACTATGATTAGATTTTATTGAAAATAAAGTTTCCAGCGATTTTTGGGCCAGAAACACACACTAAGGCAAATCGAACATGTTACAAAGGATAGGGGGCATACCGCTTATTAAATTTCTTGGGGGGGGGGGGGGGGTATGTTGTAAAAGTTGTTCTAATTCAAGGGTTTGAAGCTTTTATCTTTTTTTTTATTTTAGTAGGCTCCAATTTATGAAGTCGGAATTTCTTTAGCCTAATGAAATCTAAGTTTTGTGTAGATGAATCTGATATGTTTAATTATTCAAAAACAATTGGTGATGAATGAGAATTAAATGTTCAAGTTAGCTAGTTAAAATAGTGCACCTTATTAGTTTCTTTATTGCATAAGGGTTTGGACCCTTTGGGGTACCACATGTCTTAGAAAGGAAAAAGACCTAGATGCTATGAGCTATGCTACAAGCCCACGTGCACGTGCGCGCACCTTAGCCGTCGTCTGTCCGACCTAACCTCTGCCTAGGCCTGGGGCCAGTGTCAGGGTCGTGGGTCAAGGGTCATGGTGTGTGAGTCTGGGACTAGGCTAGAGCTTGAGTTTGAGTTTGAGCTTAGACTTAGGTTTTCCCTATCAAGTACTATTCTTTTTGGACAAAAAATAATTAATTGTTCAAAATTAATTGGCAAAGAATCATTAATTAATTAAGTGTCATTAGGTGTTAGAATCTGGTTGAATCAATGTGTCCAGTGAGCTGAAAATCTGGCGAAAAAATCCAGTCAGTGAATAGCCATCTTTCACACGAATGGGTGCACAGTCACCCCAAAATGGTTAAAATTTTGGAGGGAAAATTGTGACGTGTGTAGACACATTAATTTTGTGTCTAATTAAATTCAATGATGGTAACTCTTAAGATGCAAGAAATATAAAATATATTTTATTTAATCTTAATATTTTGAGGGATTAAAATAAATATATTAATTAAATCTTAAGACAAGGAAATAATTGCCTATCAAATCTCAAGACATGGAAAGTCTTCTCCTCCAAGCCTCAATTTTCAAGAGATGGAAAGAATTCTCCACCAAATCTCCACAAGGAAAGAATTCCCCACCAAGTCTCAATCTTCAAGAGGTGGAAAGAAGATTCTCTTAGATAAAGTCTTCCATATCAAGGAATTGTAGACGCGATCACAACCTTTCATCTCATCAGGAGATTCTAATTGAGATTCACACCACACTATATATAGAGGTGGTCTTGAAGAAGAAAAAACACACAAAAATATTCACAAGTTGAAGAGGGAAAAGCTTTAAGTTTTTCGCTCCACCAAATTCATCCATCTTCAAGCGTTCTTCGCGGCATTCAAGGTATCCTTCAACCATCTTCAAGAGTTATTCGCGGAATTCAAGGTATCCTTCAACCATCTTCAAGGTGTTCTTCGCTAAGAACACCTTTCAATCCGCTATCAAACCTTAAATTCATCCAAAAACCGTTTTTTGAAAATCATGTCTCCGCCAAGAAGATCAAATCTTCAACATATCCGGAAAAATCCAAATCAAATTCATACCGTTCTTCAACAACATTCAAGCCAAAAATCCGTTTGATCCGAGATCAAGTCAAAAGATTCTCGGAAAATCGTTTTTGAAGATCAAAATCCATACTAGGAATATCAAAACCCAAAAAATCCAAAGAACTGAGGACGCAGATCAAATCCTTGTTCATCAAATCCCCAAGTCAAATCGGTGTCTATCAAATTCTCAAGTCAAATTGGTGTTCATCAAATTCCCAAGTCAAATCGGTGTCCATCAAATTCCCAAGTCAAATCGGTGTCCATCAAATCCCCAAGTCAAATTGGTCTTCATCAAATCCTCAAATAAAATCACCGTTTAATCCGAGATCAAGTCCAATGACCCTCGAATTAACAGTTCTCCAAGTTCAAATCATTTCAGTGAAGATCAAATTGAAGATTTTCTCCACAAATTTTAATATTGTTCTTGTAGAATTGAATCTGAGGATTAGATAGAGATTGAACCACAATTGTACTTTAAATTTACTCAAATTTATTTTGTAATATTTTCTTGTCTTTTAATTTCAGAGATCAAGAATTTGTCGTTACAACGTAGAAAGGCTGTGTCCGTCCTATCACCCTCTTGGCCTACTTTCAAAATCTATAAATAGACCCCCATTCTTCTTCATTTTGATTCAATTCATATATTCTCTCTTTCTTATGTTATGTTCCAAGAGTTCATAAAATTATTTTGCTTCGTCGTTCCGAATATTTGAAGTGCTGCTATATTAAGAACATAGTCGTTGCATCTTATGAAGCTATTGCCGATCAAACCGTAAGCACCGAGCGGGACATATATCATTTTAAAGATAAATAATTCAACTCTTGCCTCGACTTTAAATGTGATATGGGTAATTCCCGTATTAGGCTGGCCCATGGGCAAAGCCCATGTTCATCAATATCGGGGATGGCCCCTGATGTGTATATCGAATATAACACTCGATATAGTACAGTGGTCCCTGCATCCCGAGATCTATAAATATCTGGGCTTCGCTAACCAAGGTAACTTTAATGATACTTATACACTGCTCGTTATATATTAAAGACCCTCAATATCATCCTCGATATAGCACCCGATATATATCATCGGTATATATCATCGACATCACACTCGACATTGTACCCGACATTGAAGGCCTCTGATATCATCCCCGATATCACCTTTGCTGTCACATTCGATATCCACGAGATACTCGACATACCATTATACTTGGTTGCATACTTAAACTATCACTAATGAACTATGTTCGACTTGATTCCCTCAAGGGGATATGTAGGCAGCTTGGGATAACCCGAGTCCAGTTCGAAATTATGAAAGATCAACCCATCCCCTCACCACATTGCTTGGAGTGCATGTGTGCTAAGGACAAAGCTGGTTCCAGCTTGGCCTAGAACCATCATGATGTGGAGTATTTCGTCAGCCTGCCAAGTCAGCATATGAAACCGCCCGAAATCATTGGCGCCGTATGTGGGAACACACTGGAGTGTACTTGGAAACAAGCATGCAACCATAAATTCAATTGAGCTCATCAAGAACAATGGCGTTTTAGAGCACCATCGGACATGTGCCTTACATCAAGCTCATTCTTACGATTCTAGATTGACCGACATTCATCAAAAGCATGGAACATACCGAGAACAATGGCGTTTTAGAGCGTCATCGGACATGTGCCTTACATCAAGCTCATTCTTACGATTCTAGATTGATCGACATTCATCAAAAGCATGGAACATACCGAGTACCCAATAACCCCGCTTCGCCAATCAAGATAAGTCATACTAATTACATTATGTTATTTACCTGTATATTTTGCAATTAATTACGTTATACTTATTCACTTACGTACCGAGCCTATTTTTGATATCGCCCAGATTCGATATTATCTCATATTCCATATCGCTTAGATTCGATATAATTCCATATTCGATATTATCCCGGATTTGTGATCGCCCGGATTCGATATTATCCCAGATGCGATAACAATCTAGATTTGATTTCTTTTAGACTCGACGGGGTGATTACCCAAGAATCATTTGGGCTTGTTAATTTTTGCTTTTAGTTATGTTTGATAATTACGTGACTTGTCTTTCATCCATATCAGGTGAACTGGGCTTTAACCGGTTTTTGGCTGCTATCTATTATTATTCTTTATCTATTGTAGGAGCGGACATGTCCTACGGGATAAGACAGACATATACCTTAAAATGGTAAAAGTATCTCCTATCCAAAAGGATAGTAAATTGGAGACTATCCGGTTCTTGGTTGTTATCTATCTTGAAGTTTTACATTGATATACCCTTGCGTATATATTTTTATACGTTTCCATGACAAGAACACCGACATCCTCCATCAGTAAAACAAGGAGAAGAGGAGATACCCTATTCATTGAGATAAAAAAAAATGCACTGGTCTAACTCCGCTATCCACCGAGATAGGCATGAGACAAGACGGCATACGAAATCTACAAATGCCCTGGTATAAATTCGCTATCTACCGAGATAGGCAAGAGACAATCTAGCATACGAAATCCACAAATGCTTTGGTATAACTCCGCTATCTACCGATATAGGCAAGAGACAAGCCGACATACAAAATCTACAAATGCCTCGGTATAATTCCGTTATCCACCGAGATAGGGAGGAGACAAGTCGGCATACGAAATCTATAAATGCACTGGTATAACTCCGCTATCCATCGAGATAGGAAGGAGACAAGCCGGCATACAAAATCTACATATACTCTGGTATAACTCCACCATCCACCGAGATAGGCAGGAGACAAGCCGACATACAAAAACTACAAATCCTATGGGATAACAACCACCCATGAGTGATGAAGACTCTACAAATCCTACGGGATAAGGACAACCGATGAGTGACAAAGACTCTACAAATCCTTAGGGATATTGACCGCCGACGAGCGACGAGTGAATTTACAAATCCTACGGGATTATAGCTCTCTTATCCATCGTGATAGGCAGGAGAGCACCCAAAAGGGGAAGACATCTACAATTCCTCTGTCATAACTCTCTTATCCATGAGAATAGGAACGAGAGCACCCATGATAGAATCAACATACCACATCAAGTATTAACTCCCTTACACACCGATGTAGGCCGGAGAGCAACTAAAGGAGATGTGAGCCCTATGATGAGGCGATATAACCCTCAGACAATCGAAAGAGAGAATCCAACAAGTTAAAAACTTAAGGATACGACAATAAATATTCAAATAGACTCCAAAATCCTCTTTTATTTATGAATTCAAATGAGGAAATGGACAATGTCGACTACACAAACTAGACATGCTAAAAATGGGAGCGTCACTTCTACCAATATGGTAAAATGCCAAAAAATGGCAAAGGAACATCTACCTATACGGTAAAATGCCAGAAATGGCAGAGTAACAGCTACCTATACGGTATTAGGCCCGAAATGACAAGAGTAACATGTACCTTTACGGATACATGCTAGAAATTGCAAGAGTCACATCTACCTACACGGTAACATGCCATAAATGGCAGAGCGACGTCTACCTATACAGTTTCATGCCTAAATTGGCAAGATGAATATTTACCTACGCTGTACCAAACCTAAAATGCAAATAAATCTATACCTACGCGGTACCCTGCCTAAAAACGGCAACAAAATATGTACATACGCGGTACCCTGCCTTAAATGACAATGAATCATGCACCCACGAGGTACCCTACAATAAATCAAATACATGATTCCTTATAGAGTATTCCTTTATATATTACAAATAAATAAGTTATTTTGAGACACCACGTGAATCGCAGAAATCCGTGCACAAATATGAGATGCCACGCTTGTATTAATCCAAACATAAATGAACAAAGATGAATCATATTACAACATCAAGTACTTACGCGGTAGTCCACCTCTTAAGGTACAACGACTAGTACCTACATGGTATCTCCGCCTCATACAACCCAAAAACAAGTACTTGTCCGGTACCCCGACTCTTAAGGCGCAGTAAAGCACCAAAATGAGACCCCGACTTTAAAGGGCACATAAGCGTGGCCAAATCCATCCTCTAAATCTTGCCCGATGATGCAAAGATCAAGCAGTTAGCTAGACTCCTACTTTACATAATTATAATAAACTAAAGATAACACATATATAACGACAGAATACTGCTAAACGCTCAAAAACAGCGCGACAACATGATTAAAGGATTAAATCATGCGTACCATAATTTTATGACAATGGCGTTACATCCGTCACCGTACTGGGACTAAAATTACAACGAGAAGCACGCTCATTATTGCGTGAGAGACGTGAGTCAAGAAAAAGACCATATTCTAAAACATGTTGCAGTCGCAGTGATTACGACATGTATATCCACTATGTGGGTTAACATCTTACCCATACTTGTCAATCGATTCAAAAGCAATCCACTCTACGTGGTACAATATGACTTTACCCTTTAAAGTATTGTCAATTTCCAAATGAAGCCGACACCAACAGTAGATTCTCACCATTAATGAGATCTTCAATAATACCACTGCGACTATAAGATATATAATGCAAGGTTCAAAATGAACAGCTACTGTTCAAAATAATGAAAATGCATTGATTAAATAAAATTGCTCCAAAGAACAAGAATCGTTAGCCGAAAGATCATTCAAACCAACATAATATGCTACACTTTACATCATCATAATCTATAGAACTTACTCAAAGAGTGACCAACCTACATCCCTTAGCAATGCAAGCAAACGATCTAATACGCACTAGGCGCAGATCTAAGAATATCAAGCAACTTCTCGGCGTCCATCATCGCATTCATCATTTTCACAATTACTATGGATGAGACCCTTCTTTAAGATGACTCCTCGCTCATTACCTACCGTATACTTTTCAAAACTAACAAAGCGCATTCTTAAGATATATTGGACATAATCTTCACATCTCACCTTGGATTTGTAAGTGATATCTCTTCGCGGACCTGTAAGTGATATGGACGTAAATCTCCTTTTACAAAAATTGGCCTCGGAAGCCTCCAGTCCACCGTGACCATTCTCAAATTATGTTTCATATGAATTTTTCTCTCGCTGGAACCATGCTCGACTTCAAACACTTCACTATCAGATTGATCCACCTACGAAAAAAGGTAGAAAATGCCTCAAACGGTATATGATACCTCTTATCATACCGAAAATGGCAGAGAACACCCTAACGGGTAAACAAATCTCCTATCCTATGAGAAGACTCATAGAATACTTTAACATGTCGAACTATCTCCTATCATATGTTGATATGCCAACAGACACCTTCACTAGCATATTTATCCTACAATGTACGACAATAGATGTCTACTCAAGGCAAATGCTAGAATTCAAACAAGAATCAAATATTAAAACAAAATAGCAAAACAAAGACTACGATTATCTAAAGGTTATTAGACAACCATAGCAGAGGCGACATAGTGCCACTCACACTCTTAATTTTGATTTTGCGCCCACCCTTTACGCCAATCAACACGAGACTCTTTTTCTTGAGAATCTCGACTACGCCATCAGGCACATCATTATCATACCTACACTATGCGCTGGTGATAGCTCAACACCACCCGTGAGATGTAACAATATTTGAAGCTACACTCTACAATAGCTTCAGCTAGAAACTGCCTAATTATGGTTTAATAAAACACACATTACGCGGTATCCAAGTCATTTACCTCTCACGATACAATGCAATATTCTCTGCATGGTATTTATGTTGTAGGGCATAGTAAACACATTATCATAGATCATACCTCTCAAAGTATAACAAGAATTGTTTGTGATACAATGTCAACTACATGTACCTA
Source organism: Linaria vulgaris (assembly GCA_948329865.1). Classification (NCBI taxonomy): domain Eukaryota; kingdom Viridiplantae; phylum Streptophyta; class Magnoliopsida; order Lamiales; family Plantaginaceae; genus Linaria; species Linaria vulgaris. The sequence continues at coordinate 50,088,187 of OX415249.1, read as the reverse complement.
TAAAGGTAATTGAAGCGCAGTCAGATACTACATCTGATAAATTACTTGAATAACTCAAGAGGTACCTACAAAGTTTGAGTTGGTTACGAACCCACCTCACCAAACGCAAGACCCAGCCACACTAACGCTATTGCCGGGATTTTCACATATCTCAAATTGTTATGAGTGTAAAATTGTAAAAAGCAATAAAGAGCGCTCTCATCAGTAACCTTGAGTCTCTCAATCACCCACCAACATAAGCATAAACAGTCACATATACACAATCCCAAGCTATAATCACAATAATACATGCAAACATTGCACATACAAGATCCCAAGCGGTCCAATTTGTCTCTAGCAGTAATGCTTTTGGGGCCATAACTACCCCGTGCGGAGAACAACCTCCTCGTGTTCTACACTACTCCCTGCTAAGACATATTTGTCCGTATATCATTATGGGTCCTATTGCCCATCAACCCATCACACGAAATGGCCAAGCACCTACCTCGGTACGCACGTTGTTCGACGTAGCCCTGTTGCGACTACGCATCGCATCCACCTCTATATCATCATTTGCATCGAATATAGACATGTTACTCGAAATGCACTTACATAAGTGATTATAGAGTTGCAATGCATCTTAAAGTATCACGTCTCAAAAATCTCATCGAATGGCAAGAACCCTGATGGCCGCCGGTACATTTAAAGATCATCACATCGACAGCCAATCCTCAACATCAAGCAACTATACATTATAATTTTTGCAAACATAGTTACAAATAGAGTTTGCAACCTCTACTTACTCGCTGGCAGTCTCTAGTAACGCCATCAGCAACAATAAACCATTTCGACATTTATTTGCATCCGGGCAAATGGACAGGACCAACTTATATAATAACCACACTTGGACTCCGGAGGCAATAGATGCCTTCCATATTGGGAAGATATCGAAAACGCATATTCGATATCTACCGAGTATCACTAAATTTTCGACTTCCATCTTAACAAAATTGTCTAAGAAAATGGGGTGAGAATCCGAGCTCTATTTTCACTATCACAAATTCGTTGTTCATGCAACTCGAAAACTGGGAGGAGTGAAGGGTATCCCTCAATAAAATACTCGAGCATACAAATCAAGTTTATGAATTATCATATACAATGATAACTCATAAACTGGGGGATTACATGATATGGCTAATTCCTGTATTGGGTTGGCCCATGGGCAAAGCCCATGTTCATCAATATCGAGGATGGCCCCCGATATGTATACCGAATATAACATTCGATATAGTATAGTGGTCCCCGCATCCCAAGGTCAATAAATATACGTGCTCCGCTTATCAAGGTATGCTTTAATGATGCTCATACATTGCTCGCTCTATATCGAAAACCCTCGATATCATCCTCGATATAGGATCCAATATATATCATCGGTATATATTATCGACATCACACTCGACATTGTACCCGATATCATCCCGACATTACAGGCCTCCGATACCATCCTTGATATCACCTTCAATTCACATTCGATATCCATGAGATACTCGGCAAACCATTATACTTGGTTGTATACTTAACCTATAACTAATGAACTACGTTCAACTTGATTCCCTCAAGGGGATACGTAGGCAGCTTGGGATAACCCGAGTCCAGTCCGAAATCATGAAAGATCTATCTGTCCCCTCATCACGTTGCTTGGAGTACATGTGTGCTAAGGACAAAGTTGGTTCCAGCTTGGCCTAGAACCTGCATGATGTGGAGTATTCCGTCAGCCTGCCAAGTGAGCATACGAAACCACCCCAAATCAAAATGCATGGTTTGTTTTTCTGAATTAGACTCGTTATATGGTCAACAATTGCTACATGTTGTTCCAGCTTTAACGCCCTTAAGGAATGGTTAAGACGGCTAGATCGGTTGATCAACCTATGAACTCCATATTCCGGTCCCAATGGATTCGCCAAATCATACAATAAAGTTGTTATGGTCTTTAGAAGCACCCTTAAATATCATGATATTACCATCATCTGAAAGGCCATTCAAAACTAGATTCCGACAATGACAAACTTGATCAGGCGCATCGTTAGTCCTACGGGGCGAGATGTTGATTGTGTGCTTTGTGGTACTATGCAGGAAATGACATATCATCTCTTCTGGAAATGTGATAACGCTTTTTTAATTTGAATGGAGATTTGTAAGTGGCTCAACCTTGTCGTGGTTCTCCAAACAAACATGGAAAAACACCTTGAACAAAACTAGCAACATTTCTCAGGTAATAACATGAAAAAGGTTGGGGGCATTATTTGGAGTGTGGTGATCTGTGAACTATGGAAGCTTCAGAACATGGCGTTGTTAAACAATGATGCTCTCACTATCACAAAATTTGAAGAGAAAATCAAGGCTAGCTCATGGTCTTGGATTAAGAATAAATATCATGAATTTCATTACTCCTTTATTGACTGGTACATTTAGTAAATTGATTGTGTATTTCTCAAACTTGTTTCATAAATAAATTTTCTTGTTCGCCAAAAAGAAAGGCTGCCACCAAAATTAAACTAAAACTCTAAAAGGCCGTCTCTAGGCGTTTATCTGGTTGAGATAGATTTTCGCGAGTCGGAAATGAACCTTTAGACTCTTTTTCTTTTGCGTGGGAGGGAATAAAAACTTCAAACTCCTTGAACTATGATCAATTTTGCAACATATCGCCCTGATAAATTAAATAAGTGGTTTCCCCCCTAACCTTTGCCAACCTGTTCGATTTGACCTAGTTTATGTTTTTAGCGACTTTTCGACCAAAAAATTGACGAAAAACTTTTTTTGAACAAAATCTCGTCTTCGTCAAGACGGTTCCGGTGGTGGTGACGATATTACAAAATTCAAAGTCATTACACAGAAAATTTATTTTCAATTCAAAAATCTTTATGATTATGCATAATCCGCTACGCCTTCGGACATGGGCGGAAAAAAGGCACCCCACAAAATGACTAAGGACTGGAGGAAAGGCCCACCCAGGTCACGACCAACTATTACCCAAGTAGAGGCATACGATTCGGTATTTGGAGAAGGTACCCCTGGGTCACGACCAACTAACACTCCAAAGAGGGTATTCGGTCCAAACACTCGGCAAAAGTACCCCGGGGTCCCAACTGGTCAATGCCCCAAAAACATGAATACAGCTCGGATCTAAAGGCTTTGGTACAACTTTCCCCCATGACCTGAAGTCAGTCTAAACCTCGGGTAGCCGCAAGGAAAGACCATGGAACCCCCCCAGGCCGATGAGTAGACACTTCTTGAACGACAAAGTACCACTCGGACCTCACGGGCCCCACCGCAGGGGACTCCCGGGTGGTAATATCCAACACTTCGTCAAAATATCAAGAAAGAAGGAGGACAATACTAAAACGTTAAGGACACGAATGAATACAAGGAAGGGCCAAGACCACTCAAAGTGTAGTCTAAGGAGATAGCTCGATAATCACGCAATTACGAAGAACGACCCCACGGATCCTGCTCGAAGCAAATGACCAAGAGAATCGCCCGACCACCCAGGCAGAGCCTCAAGCACGACCAGGCTCGGAAGACATGCCAACCACTCTTATTCAACATAGCTCCCAACCAACCTCACTATAACTGAAGACCACGCCTCATTGACCCGAATCACCCGTTGGAGGAGAAAGCAACAACTCTTACCGGTGCAGACCAATGATTGGGGTAGATTAATTCTCTCTCATTGGTTCAGAATCACCTTTGAAGGCCATTGGAGCACACACCTTTAATACCTGCTCAGATGAACTGAAGTTAACTCACGCCATTGGTCATCCCTTGACACACGACCCCCATTGGCGCAAAATATCCTCACACCATTGGACGCTAGAGCCACCCAGATTTAAGACGGACATACCAATTCCTATTGGCCAAAGACCTCAGGGCTACCCCTATAAATAGCTCCCATTTTTAGCACCATAAGACAGGTCTGAAGTCAACAAGTTCACCCACGCACACAAAACCATTGCAAGTTCTGCTAAAATCTTAGCACAATTGTACTTAGAAATATCACACTCTACTAGCTCTAGCTATCTCACTACACGACCCACTTGTAATTCACTCAAAGTCCTTAATAAAATAACTGCGCCTCATTTTTTTTCTCAAATTCAAGATTGGCATTCCGAACAAAACTAAGTGATAATATCCCCGAATACCCCGACCTCATGGGCCCGGACGATATTGCATCACCACTTTGGAAAATGTGAAGAACACATGCGAGTTATTCACATTTTCCGAAAACTTCTTCAATTAAAATTAAATTTCTCGTGTAATGACTTTGAATTTTTTGATCCGTCACCACCATCCGAACCGTCTCGATGAGTGGAAAAGTCAATTTTTTTTTTTCGGAAAAGTTCGTCAAATTTTCTCGAGCAATCAGCGGCGGCTGAGTGGCAAGTTGCCGGAAATCTTTTGCTAATATTTTAATAGTTGGACTTAATCTTCTCCTCGTCAAGACGGTTCCGATGGTGGTGCCGGTATCGCAAAATTCAAAGTCTTTACATGAAAATTTTAATTTTATTTCAAGAAATTTCTGAAAAATGTGATGAACATTTGAAGGTGTTCCTCAGTTTTTTTGGAAGTTTATTGAATTAAAACTGAATTTCTCGTGTAATGGTTTTGAATTGTGCGATACTTGTTACCACCACCAAAACCGTCTCGACGCGGAGAAGATCCTCTTTAAAATATATATTTCGGCGAATTCACACTGGGGCAAAATGAATAAGTTTTTCAAAGTTAGGGGCCAAATTGCTTATTTAATTTTTTGGGGGTATGTTGCAAAAGTTGTACCAATTCACAAGGTCTGAAGTTTTTTTTTAATTTGTTTATTTATAACATTGGTTAAGATAAAGCATAACCTGATCAATCACTTTTGCGTCAAATAAGGCGTCTGTTCAACAATGTTTTCAATATTATAGATGATAAAATATTGAGCAGTTGAGGCCCGAGTAGGATGCGACGACTTTCTTTGGCTTCTCCTTTCAAACAACGAATCATAACAAGGCATAATATATATATATATATATATATATATATTATATTTAATGCACATTCTAAAATGACGTGAATGTGGTGTGAGAATCAGTCTTGGTCCAATTGCTTCCAATTGTCAGTAATCTAAAGTGATCGGCTTCAACCTATGCTCGTTAAAAAGTCAAGATGTGAACATTTAATTTCATTTTTTGTCTCTAAAATCTAGAAACGCACCCATTCGCCTAACACCTTACTTTTTTTAAAATAAAATCATTATATAAGGTAATGTCCTAGAGTACCTATTTCATTACTTGCAATTTATGATGGATGTTTTTTATTTTGAACAATGTATTATGAAAGTTTTCACCGCGCCCGTTGAATGACTACTTATAAAATATTAAATTATTAATGAGACGCATTCAGAAATAGTAATTTCAAAAGCTCAATTAACTGTGACAATGTAACAGTAAACAATTCTTATCTGTAGCTAGTAACTTAGTTAAAAGCCCTTCACCACTTCCACTGATATTGTGCTATTTTCTTTCCCCTTAAGACCGTTATTTTAAATTAACTGGCGTGTATGTCATTAAACTCCTTGATTTTTCAAGTGCTTCACGTCTTAATCTTTCCATAAGAGAAGTAATATAATATAGGACCAATTATTGTTTCTGCCTAATTTGAGATGGTTTCGTATGCTGATTTGACAGGCTGACAAAACACTCCACATCATGCTGGTTCTAAGTCACGTTGGAACCAGTTTTGTCCTTTGCACACATGTACTCCAAGCGACGCGCTGAGGGAACGGGTGGATCTTTGATGATTTCGTACTGAACTCGGGTTATCATACCGAGTTGCCTACGTATTCCTTTGAGGGAATCAAGTCGAACGTAGTTCATTTATCTATTCTATTATGATGACCGAGCCCTAATTGGGCTATGTGATTCACTCGTTTCTGCACGGCGCAGCTTCACGATTTTGATCATATCTCCCCGTACGAAGGTCAAAACCCCAATCTGTTTCTTGCTATGAAAAGTAGACACGTGTAGCTTTCCGTACATATAAGATACATATCGAATGGATAAGTGTAGCATTCTCTACATCGAATACAAGTCGGGTCTACTGCATGTCAAACTTAATATCGAATGTTATGTCAGAGGTGACGTCGGGGGCTATGTCGTATATCTTCAACATAGGAGCAGCGAGTTGGGGGGGAGGGGGGGTTCCTAGGCGCTCTCTCTCTATTTATGGCCAAATGGAGGGGTATATATAGGCAAGTGAAGCGTGGTATGTCGAAAATGGCATATCGAATATGGTATTCGACATCATATTTGATATGCTGTCCAGATCTATGCAGTTCTACCATTTCAGGCATAACTTCCACTTCGTACCTCAGAATTGCAATACGCTTGTTGCACTACGACTTAGACACCCGTGGCTATCCAATGACATATCATAGGGAGCATAGTTCATTATACAAAAATAATGGTTATCCTTGCAATTATCATGGATGAAAATTTCGGTTCGGGAGTACGTTTCGGTTACCTAAAAATTAGAAACGTTTCGTAATATTTCGAGAAATTCTCGGCATGTTTCGAAGAATTCGTAAAATTATAGTTATAACTATCATGTAAACTACATGTATATTTCGTATCGGTGAAGTCAAAAACGAAAAATTTTTGGTACTTTTCGAGGAAACGCAAGGAAATTTTGATCCATGGCAATTCTGGCATCCACGTGACATAACACGTATTGCTACTATCTTATGTAGTATCAGTAGTACCTAGTTTTGAGTGTGGTCTTGGAACATGAGCATACTTCAAACTCTAATTGGATGATATACTTGTACATATCATTAGTCCCCTAGTTTAGGAGTTATCATTGTAGACGACAATTCGTAAACTTGATTTATATGCTCGAGTATTTTATTGAGGGATACCCTTCACTTCTCTCAGTTTTCGAGTTGCATAAACAACAATTTGGAATAGTGAAAATAGAGCTCGGATACTCCCTCATTTTCCTGGACAATTTAGTTAAGATGGAAGTCAAAAATTCAGTGATATCAAGTCGATATCGAATATGCGTTTTTGATATCTCTCCAATATGAAACGCATCTATTACCGCCGGAGCCCAAGTTTTGTTATTATATAAGCTAGTCCCGTCCATTTGCCCATATGCAAATAAATGTCAAAATGGTTTATCGTTGCTGATGGCGTTACTGGAGACTGCCATCAGGTAAGTAGAGGACGCAAACTCTATTTGTAAAATATAATTTACATTTACTTGATGTTGAGGATTGGCTCTTGATGTGATGATCTTTAAATGTACCGGCGGCCATCAAGGTTATTGCCATTCGATGAGATTTTTGAGACGTGATACTTTATGATGCATTGCTACTCTATAATCACTTAAGGAGGTGCATTTCGAGTAACATGCCTATATTCGATGCAAATGACGATATAGAGGTGGATACGATGCGTGGTCGCAAGAGGGCTACGTAGAACAACGTGCATACCGAGATAGGAGCTTGGCCATTTTGTGTGAGGGGTTGGCAGGTAATATGGCCCATAATAATATAGGGGAAAATATGTCTTAGCAGAGAGTAATGTAGAACATGAGAAGGTTGTTCTCTGCACGAGGTAGTTATGGCCCCAAAGCGTTAATGCTAGAGACAAATTGGAACGCTTGAGGTCTTGTATCTACAATGTTCGCATGTATTATTGTGATCATATCTTGCGATTGTGTATACGTGACTGTTTATGGAAATCAGGCTCTTCCCAACCTTGCGTTAGGTTGACGGGTGATTGAGAGACTCAGGGTCACTGATGAAAGTGCTCTTTATTGCTTATTATGATTTTAGCCTCATAACAATTTGAGATATGTTAAAATATTTGAATGCTCTAGCCCGGTCATAGCGTCAGTGCGATTGGGTTTCGCATTTGGTGAGGTGGTACGTAACCAACCCATACTTTGTAGGTACATTTTGAGTTATTCAAGTACTTTATCAGATGTAATATCTGACTGCGCTTCTATTACATTTATATGTAGGTGTAGTTGGCATCGTATCACAAGCGATTTTGTTATACCTTGTGGGGTATGATCTATGATAGCGTGTTCAGTATGTGCTACGGCATAAATACTATGTAGAAAATATTGTATTATATCATGAGAGGTCAACGACTAGGATACCGCGCAAGGTATGTTTCACTATACCATAGTTGGGCAGTTTCTAGCTGAAGCTATTGTAAAGTGTAGCTTCAAGTATTGTTACAACGCAGAGTGTAGGTATGATAATTCTGAGCCTGGTTGTGTTGTCGAGATTCTCAAGAAAAAGAGTCTCGTGTTGATTGGCGTGAAGTGTGCGCGCAAAATTGAAGCTGGGAGTGTAAGTGGCAGTATTTCGCCTCTGCTATGGTTGTCTAATAACCTTTAGATAATTGTAATATTTGTTTTGCTATTTTGTTTGAATATTTGATTCTTGTTTGAATTTTAGCATTTGCCTTGGGTAGACATTTATTGTCGTACATTGTAGGATAAATATGCCGGTGAAGGTGTTTGTTGGCATATCAACATATGATAGGAGAGAATTCAGCCCGTTAAGGTATTCTCTGAATTTTTCCCATAGGATAGGAGATTTGTTTACGCGTTAGGGTGTTCTCTGCCATTTCTTGTAGGATAGGAAGTGTCATTTACCGTTTGAGATATTTTCTGCCTTTTTTTGTAGGTGGATCAATCTGATAGTAAAGTGTTTGAAGTCGAGCAAGGTTGCAGCGAGAGAGAAATTCTTATGAAACATAATTTGAGAATGTTCACGGTGTACTGGAGGCTTCCGAGGCCAAATTTTGTAAAAGGCGGTTTTCGTCCATATCACTAACAGGTCCGCGGGGAGATATCACTCCGAGGAGAGATGTGAAGATTATGTCCAATATATATTAAGAATGCGCTTTGTTAGTTTTGAAGAGTATATGGTAGGTAATGTGCGAGGAGACATCGTAAAGAAGGTTATCGTCCATAGTAATTGTGAAAATGATGAATGCGATGATGGACACGGAGAAGTTGCTTGACATTCTTAGATCTGTGCCTAGTGCGTATTAGATCGTTTGCTTGCGTTACTAAGGGGTGTAGGTTGGTCACTCTTTGAGTAAGTTGTATTGTTTACGATGATGTAAAGTGTAGCATATTATGTTGGTTTGAATGATCTTTCGGCTAACACTTCTTGTGCTTTGGAGCGATTTTATTTAATCAGCGCATCTATTTATTTTGAATAGTAGCTATTCATTTTGAACCTTGCATTATATATCTTATAGTCGCAGTAGTATTATTGAAGATCTCATTAATGATGAGAATCTACCGTTGGTGTCGGCTTCATTTAGAAATTGACAATACTTTAAAGGGTAAAGTCATATTGTACGACATAGAGTGGATTGCTTTTGAATCCATTGACAAGTATGTGTAAGATGTTAACCCTCATAGTGGATATACATGTCGTAATCACTGCGGCTGCGACTGTAACACCACTGTTAAAAAATTATAGTACGAAGGATTTATTCGTTTAATTATGTTGTCGCACTGTTTTTGAGCGTCTAGCAGTATTCTGCTATTATATAGGTGTTATCTTCAGTTTATTATAATTATGTAGAGTAGCCCTAGCTAATTGCTTGACCTTTGCATCCTCGGGCCATATTTTGAGGAGGGATTTGGCGACCATTATGTGCCCTTGAAAGTTGGGGTCTAATTTCGGTGCTTTACTGCGCCTTAAGAGTTGGGGTACCGCACAAGTACTTATTTTCGTGTCGTATGAGGCGGTGATACCGCGTAGGTGCTAGTCATTATACCTTAAGAGGTGGGTTACCGCGTGGGTACTTGATGTTGTAATCTGATTCATCTTTGTTCATTTATGTTTGGATTAATACAAGAGTATCATCTCATATTTGTGCACGAATTTATGCGATTCGCGTGTTGTCTCAAAATAACTTATTTATTTGTAATTTAAAGTAATACTCTGTAAGGAATCATGTATTTGATTTGTTGTACGATGCCTCGTGGGTGCATGATTCATTGTCATTTAAGGCAGAGTACCGCGTAGGTACATGTTTTGTTGCCTTTTTTAGGCAGGGTACCACGTAGGTACATATATATTTGCATTTTATGTTTGGTACTGAGTAGGTAAATATTCCTCTTGCCAATTTAGGAATGCAATTGTATAGGTAGATGTCGCTCTGCCATTTATGGCATGTTATCATGTAGGTAGATGTGACTCTTGCCATTTCTAGTATGTATCTGTAAAAGTACATGTTACTCTTGTCATTTCGGGCATAATACCGTATAGGTAGCTGTTACTCTGGCATTTTTGGCATTTAACCGTATAGGTAGATGTCCCTTTTCCATTTTTGGCATTTTACCATATTGGTAGAAGTGACGCTGTCATTTCTAGCATGTCTAGTTTGTGTAGTCGAAATTGTCCGTTTACTCATTTGAATTCATAAATAAAAGAGAGTTTCGGAGTCTATTTGAATATTTCTTGTCGTATCCTTAAGTTATCATCTTATTGGATTCTCTCTTTCGATTTTCTGAAAGTTATAACGCCTCCTCGTGGGGCTCACATCTCTTTTAGCTGCTCTCTGGCCTACATCAGTGTGTTGGGGGGTTAATACTTGGAGTGGTGTGTTGATTCTATCCTGGGTGCTCTCGTTCCTATCATCATGGATATAAGAGTTATGACACAGGAATTGTAGATGTCTTCCCCTTTCGGGTGCTCTCCTGCCTATTACGATGGATTAGGGAGTTATGATCCCGTAGGATTTGTAGATTCTCTCGCTGCTCGTCGCCAGCCAATATCCCATAGGATTTGTAGAGTCTTCGTCACTTATCGGTGGTCATTATCTCGTAGGATTTGTAGAGTCTTTGCCACTCATTGGTGGTCGTTATCCCGTAGGATTTGTAGAGTCTTCACCACTCATTGGTGGTTGTTATCCCGTAGGATTTGTAGTTTCCGTATACCAGCTTGTCTCCTGCCTGTCTCGGTGGATAGCGGAGTTATACCATGGCATTTGTAGATTTCTTATGCAGGCTTGTCTCCTGCTTATCTCGGTGGATAGCAGAGTTATACCAAGGCATTTGTAGATTTTGTATGTCGGCTTGTCTCCTGCCTATCTAGGTGGTTAGTGGAGTTATACCAAGGCATTTGTAGATTTCATATGCCGGCTTGTCCACTGCCTATCTCGGTGGATAGCGGACTTATACCAGTGCATTTTTTTTCTCGATGGATAGGGAATCTCTTCTTCTCCTTGTTTTGCTGACGAAGGATGTCAGTGTTCCTGTCATGAAAACGGATAACAATATATATGCAAGACAATTCACGTAATTATCGGACATAACTAAAAGCAAAAATTAACAAGCCCAAGTGATTCCTGGGCAATCACCCCGTCAAGTCTGAAAGAAATCGAATATAGATTGGTATTGAATCTGGGATAATATCGAATCTGGAATTATATCAAATCTAAACGATATGGAATTTGAGATAATATAAAATTTGGGCGATATCAGAAATACGCTCGGTAGGTAAGTGAATAAGTACACCGTAATTAATTGTAGAATGTGCAGGTAAATAATATAATGTGATTAATATGACTTTTCTTGATTGGCAGAGCGAGGGTATTAGGTACGCGTTATGCTCCATGGTTTTTATGAATGTGGGTCAATCCGGAATCGTAAGAATGAGCTTGATGTAAGGCACATGTCTGATGGCGCTCTAATCCGCCATTGTTCTTGATGAGCTCGATTGAATTTAAGGTTGCGTGCTTGTTTTACATTCCAGTACGTTCCCGCCGACAGTGCCTATGATTTGGGGCGGTTTCATATGCTAACTTGGTAGGCTGACGAAACACTCCACATCATGTTGGTTCTAGGCCACGCTGGAACCAGCTTTGTCCTTTGCACACATGTACTCCAAGCGACGCGATGAGGGGACGGGTAGATCTTTGATGATCTCGGACTGAACTCAGGTTATCCCAAGCTGCCTACATATCCCTTTGAGGGAATCAAGTTGAACGTAGTTCATTTATCTATTCTGATGACCGAGCCCTAATCGGGCTATGTGATTCAATCGTTTCTGCACTATTCAGCTTCACGGTTTTGACCACCTTAATCTGCTTCTTTCTATAAAAAGTAGACACGTGTAGCTTTCCGTACATATAAGGTACTTATTCAATGGATAAGCGTAGCGTTCTCTACATCGAATACAAGTCAGGTTAGCTGCATATCGAACGATGTCGAATGTTATGTCGGAGGTGACGTCGGGGGTGACATCGGGGGCTATGTCGAATATCTTAGACATAGGATCAACGGGGGGGGGGGGGGTGGAGGTTTCCCTAGGCGTTCTCTCTCCATTTATGGCTAAATGAAGGGGTATTTATAGTCGAGGGAAGCCTGGTATGTCAAAAATGGCATATGGAATATGATATTCGACATCATATTCGATATGTTGTCTATATATGTGCAGTTTCACCGTTTAGAGCATAACTTCCACTCCGAATCTCGGAATTGCAATCCTCTTGTTGCACTATGACCTAGACACCCATGGCTTTCCAGTGACATATCATAGGTTGCCTAGTTCGTTATACCCAAATAATGGTGATCCTTGCAATTGTGGCATCCACGTGACATACACGTATTGCTACTATCGTATGTAGTATCACTGCCCCTTAACTTTATTTTTAAAACTTAAATGACTTTTTTTCGTTCAGGCCGACTAAAAATGTCTCGTGACTTTGAAATCTATTAACAAAACTTTCCAAAACGTCTTATTCCGGCTAAATTGCTTACGTGGCGTTTCAGCCAACAAATTGCTCTGCCTAGTCAATAAAACGCCAACGCCACGTCGTTATATTTTTTGCCTAAAAATGTTTTTAACATAACACTCTTATTATACAACTTGACCTACCACAAATTTAATAACTACCCTTATAATATTTTAAAATTACACTTGCACCCCGTAATATATATATATATGTTTCTTAAAAAGTATTTATTTATATCTTAAAAAAATAAGATGTTTAATTCCTTAATATATATAACAAAATGAAAAAGATATTATTATTTAACCAATTTATTTCTAATTACACATATTTTTTAGTTTTAAGATAAAACTTAATAATAATCACCTCTAAATTAAAAACAACAAAACATACAAATACTTTTATAATCTTACAAAAAAAGACTTAAAAAACAACAAATCGCACCACTCCCCCCTTCCCTCCTCTCTTTTACCAGACCAGATCCATGCCGGAGCACCACCACTCAGCCACCTCCGTCACCGCCCCCAACGAATCGTCCCACTCCCCTGCAAATCGCGCCACCACCACTTCATCTCCTCTGGTAATCGCACCACTCCTTAATCATATTCTGCCACTCCCCTAAGTCAAAAATCACAGAGCTGGAGAGTGGCGATGGTGGTGATGGTGATGGTGGTGAATTAGGATTTTTGATTTGGAAGAATTTTTGGTTGGTGGTGATGAGGATGATGATTTTGATTTTTGTTGAATGTATTCTTTTTGTTGTTTTTTTTTTAAATTTTTATAAATTGTTAAAGAATTTATTATTTTATAAATAGTTTTCAAGATATAAACCAGGCCCGGACCGGCCGGTTCGACCGGTTCGACCGGGAACTAGAGCCTTGTCCGGGCCGATTCTCTTGTTATAGCGGGTCGCATGCTACAGTCGGCAAACCGGCGAAAATCGCCGGTTCGCCTGGCGACCCGCTGAACCGGTTCCGCTTGTGAACCGGTTCTGCCCCCTTTAAAATGGAAATTCTTGCTGAAAGTCGGCCTTTAATAAAAGGGAAAAAAAATCTTGTCTCTACTTTCCATCTCTCAGCTCACAATTGAGGGAAATAAAAAAAAAACCATAAATTTTTCTCCACAAATTGGCGTCGGGTTGAAAGAAAGTTGAAAATATATGAAAAATTGAAAGAAAGTAGGGATGATGAAAGGAGAAAAAAAAAGAAAAAGAACAAAGAAAAAAAAAAGAAGAAGAGCAAGTGATGGAGAGAGAAAAACAAGAAGAAAAAAATAGAAGAAGAAGAAGAGGAGGAGGAGGAGGAGCGGCTTACGGAGAGAGAAAGAAAGTTAATATAAGTGGTGACCTATTTTATATATTTGTGGACTTTGTTTCTTTAATGGGCTCTCAACCTTTTTTTTTGTCCATTATATATTTATTATTCTTAAAAAAGATGATACATACATAAAAATATAAATTTGTTAGTTCCCTATCAATTAAATTGAGAGTTTACTTATTTATGAAAAATTTGATCAAGACATAGACATAGCATTTAAGTCCAATTCATAAGAAGATACTTTAATTTTATTTATCAATAATGGAACTTATAACATAACATACATAAATATTTATAACGTTTTATAATTATGACACACCAGTATATCCAATTTATTTATCATAATTTTAACATGTTACTTAAGTTTTGAACTTTTGATAGTTGTTAGGCTAATGGAAAGTAATTATATTACTTAGTAGCGATCACATATATTTTATAAAGATCAAAAGTTGAAAAATGTGAAATATATATAAATATATAATTGAATATAAATAACCTTTACTTATTCAGCGAGTGGAGTTAAATAATATTTTATTAACTTATTTAGTGATTAGTTGTGATAATATAATAGCATGATATATTTATTTATAGATTTTGTAGTTGAGAAACTCAGTATTTTGTTATGACTATTGTTATACAATTGAAGTTTGAAACTTTGAATTATATACTTTAGTAAACGTTGACTAAAATCAACAAACCGGTCCAACCAGTGGTTCGACCGGTCCGACCATTTGACCCACTACCCGGTAGCCTCACCGGGTCAGTCACCGGGCCGGGTTTCAGAACACTGATATAAACAGAATGTGTATATATATATATATATATATATATGTTTTAGGGTATCAAAGTGTAATTTATGATGAGGTGCAAGTACAATTTTTAAAATTAGAAGGGTTTGTGTAAAAACATTTGTTGCCTGAAAAAAGATGACTTGGTGGGGCATTTTTTTGACTAGGCAATGAGTTCTATTGACTGGACCGCCACGTAAGCGATTTAGCACGAATAAGATGATTTGGGATTTTTCAGTAGAAAAATTAAAACTTACCGGATATTTTTAGTGGGCCAAACCAAAAAGAACATTTATTAAAAAAAAATTGAGGGGCAAAAAAAATGGTGAGACGTTCTAAGTGTCAAATGCACACATAGTGTATGATTGATGTCTAGAACTAACTTAAATGCAATAGGTGGATAATAAATGGTTCGAGTTAATTTCAAAATTAATACTAACTACTTAAACTAATCTAGAAGGTAGACATAAAGATGATTAGTTGATTGTTTGGTTGTAAAGTATATGAATGACAAGTGTGTTCACATGTCAATTTCACTACAAATTTACTTAGTAGTTCATAAACAAACTACATATGTTTTGTTTACTGAATCTAATTGAGTTCTTACATGTTTAATAGATCCATGACTTAAAGCCAATATTATCAGCAGTTTATATTCTTAACCTCTCTAATTACATAGAGGTTGACTCGTAAAGTTCGATTATCAATTGTTTTAGAAGAGACCTTAAGTGTGCAATCAATTTTACAACCCGCTAGTGTTAATTAATCGTATTTTGTGTATTAATGTGATCTAACATGCATAGTCTAGCATCGCTACCATGACTTCTCAGAAACCAGCATTAGTTATGTAACATATAAAATAAATCAGTTTAAACACGTCGTTACTCAAACAAAAACTCAAATAAATTAACTAGTCATATTTATAAATTTAAGCTACTATACTTATTATCTCAAGTTCAACACCGAACCAAAAATAAAACAACTTAATGAAAGAACAAAGATAAGAAGAACTCTTGAATTCGGTGAAACATCGATGCTTTTAATCTTCAAATCTCATTTTGCTTTGCCTTCTTCTTCACAACTCCTGACTCTATGATTCTATCATGGTACTTTGTCCTTGTTGCACATTTTGACCTAGACCACCTCCTCATTTTATATATTTTCGTGTTTCCCTAGGGTTTGATCTACAACCGTCAATTAATTGTGTGTAATATTACGCTTCTGTCCTCGTTGCACTTGGTCAGGTCTCCAGTGGTTAAACGTTGGTCGCAGCCTGTTTCAAGTCCTACTCGCACTGCGATCTGTTCCTTGGTTGTCTTGCATGCCTTACCAGGCGATGCTTGCGGTGCACCTTCTTGTTCAAAAGTGACATCGCGCCCCCGACACTAGCGCTGCTTGCCCTCCTCTTGGCGGCTGGTGATTAATATAGAGCTGCAAGCTAGATGCTACTTACGCGCTATATGACGTCGTGGTATCTCTGTTGCAGTCCTCTGTTTTATCCTCTTTGGTCCTTAAACTGGTATCTACGTGCTTTCATCAATTCTATGCACCGAAAGAGTTGTTTTTTCTTGACTCAACTCAAAATTACATATCTTACCAAAAAAAAAACTCAAAATTACATAATAATTTAAATAAAGCATAACTCTAAGAATACTGTAAAGCTAAACAAAAGAATCACATCATTTATACACTCACTACTCGACTATTTCAGTAGACTCTAGGACATTTTAACTGCTTTGGTTGTAAGCTTCTCTATAAGCTGATTTCAACTCTGTAATCACATAGTTTTGTCCATCAAATTCCTATCATCTTGTAAACACTTATAGCAATAACATATCATCTCTATCCCTTGGATGTAGGATAAAACATCACATTGATCTTGTTGATTCGAACCAATTAAGTAAATCTTCGTGTCATTGTGTGTTGTGTTTTCTTTTTGATTTCATTTGTTTGTTCTGCGTTTGTGTAGTGCATTGAATTGCGTTGTGAATGGTTGAAATAGAAAGTTCAATTGCGATTATCAAACTTAACATTATTGATCAATCATTACCAACTATTATATTATTTGAGAAAGTATTCATGAAACATAAACCACTTTTCAAACTTGAAAGTTTAAAGATTGCCTTTTAATTAACATTTTTATTTGTAAAATCATATGTATTTAATGCCGTCTTTTCATACGTCAAGAAGTGCCTTTGTAATCAACGATTAAAAGATCTGAGAAAATTTGTAGAGTTAGATCAAATTTCGGAGGGTGCAAGTGAATTATTATTTGATATTTTTTACACCTCCTCAAAATATCATTCAGCACATTATTCTAACTTTGCCCAGATTCTATCCATGAGAATGATTCAAACCACGCAACGTAACTATGCAAGCATTCAAACGAAGCAACCAAATGAAACTAGGATCCCAAAGGCTTTGGAATTTCTAATATTTCCTGTCAATTTCACAAGTCGTCACCACATGTACCACTATCAAAGTAGCCTTAATTTTGGTAAATGCAGCATAGAAATTTATTCCATCTATTCATTACCTATACCAGATTCTTTAATTTGATTCTTTCAACTTTAATAAGAAATATGAAATAAGAAATTTAAGAAATTTAAGATATAAGAAATTTATTCCAGCATAGAAAAAGACCGTTTGACTAAATAAGAAATACAGCAAAACCACCCTCGCGTCGGTCAAATTAAGTATCGTTAATATCTTACCGAGCGCGGTTGAACCGTGGTTATCAAGTCAAAACTCAAACCTTAAATAATTGATTAATCGAAACACGTCGTTGTCTTTAATTTTAATAAACATCGTTCAGTGTGCAAGGGAGGAAACACACACAAAGGAGGGCCTCGTTACACACAAGTACAATATATATTTAAATCGGAGATTCGGCTCCAAGTGGCCAAGTCGTCTCTTCTCCCCGCTTTATATATTTGTTGTACATTCCACCATTGGATCAACACTTGCTTACTTAATTATCAAATTCTTTGGACTTTCAACTAGTACTCAATACCAAAAAAGATGTGGATCTTAGGATGCAAAGGATCTACGGGGTTCTCGGCTAACTCCACAGCCGAGCAAGTCACGAAAGGAGTCGATGGCTCCGGCCTCACAGCCATCGTCACAGGTATTTTTCGTCTGTTAATTAGTACTGCTTTGTGATGTACGTATCATGATTGTTCCTTATGTTGTAGCATGGTCGTAGGTAGCTCAGGTTTATTCGAATGAGTCCTCAGGTATATAGTTGTGTTTAAAGTTTAAACCATGATATTATCATTTTTGTTTGCTTTGGCCCTGAAACCGGTTCATACTTAGCTTTAATTTCTTGATTATTGGATTCCTTAATAGAAGTTGGTTGACTTGAAGATAAAACGTACGCCTCTCTTTCCTTGTTATGCGGTTCCCATTAATCAATGTTAAATATTACGTAAAGGAGCATATATTGGGTTAAACTATGTACGAGATATGTATACAACTATATGCCGATCCAAGAAAATAAATAAATATATATAAATACAATTATATTTTCTTGATCAAACTTCAGATTTACTCATTAAAAACCTTCATAAATTCTATTACCCACTTGGAGACGTTGACTTTCGCCAACAATTTTATCCCTTTTAATTTCTGTATCTCCATATAGCATTTTAATACATAATAGAGAAATATAAGATAAAAAGGCAAAAAAAAAAAAAAAAAGACAAGAAGCTTTTTTTTTTTATCAGAAAAGTAAAGTATTTTAAGGAGAAATAGAGAGTATAAGCCATACTCTCAAGGCATAAAAAAAAAAAAAAATAAAGAGGGGATAGAAGCTTATATATATCGGGACGTGGATCGTGGAATTTATTCAGAAAGTTTTTTACTATTAGTAGTGTACACTTTATAATAGCAGGAGTACGGATTAACACTCTTATTTGATAACCAGAGTATTAAAGAATAAAAACTATATACCCATGGTTTAAACACAACTATATACCTGAGGATTTCTTCAAAACTATATACCCACTTAATTAATATCAGTCCTATGCAGGGGTGGAGGCAGGGTTTTTTTCTACCCCGGTCTGCTATTAACTTAAGTAACTTTTTAAAAACAGCGTACATTAAAATAAAAATATTAAATATGCAAGCTAGAATGAGAAATATCTATTGTCTCGTACATGAAAAAAATAAATTGCATATCATTATACTACACGAATAAAAGCGCTATCGAAGTTGAGATTTACGGTCCTTCAAACTTCCATCGAAGAAGCACTATTAATTTATTTACACAACATCCATCAAAGATTTAAACTAACAACAAATAATGTGCATAGAAAACTTCAATTGATCACACTTTCAAACTCCCATTATGAATTTTGGCCAAGAGATTGACAAAAATGATAACCCTAATCACTAAATTCCTAATATTTTAGTTTATTTTATTATCAAAATTAAATTAACACAACTACACAAGCTAAAATATAAGACTTTATTTAATTAAAAAGAATAACTCACCAATTCCAAGAGTTGATTTGGAGGCTAAACTATTTTTGAGCGCAACAGACCAACAGTACAAATACAATAGAGTTTCTTTTTTTTTTTTTTAGTTTGTGTGTGTATAAAAAAGGTTTTGACCGAATGGGCTATAGAATATAGGGGGATAGTAGTGTTAGGCCCAGAAACTTAAATTCGAAATTAATTTTTATTGGGCCAAGTTAAATATATTTTTATTAGGCTAATAATAAGTATACCTAGTGGATTTTTTTAAAAAATTGTACCGCGCTTCAGCCCACCTGAAGCCACACTGAGGGGCCGCCCCGGGTCCTATGGCTTCAATTTCTATCACTTGGCTCAACCTTATTAGCGCAGGTGCAGGATTTCTTGTTTATTTAGGTGCAATTGTGTAATTAATGCATATAATTTCAGGAGCGACAAGCGGGATTGGAGAAGAGACGGCCCGAGTGCTTGCGTTGCGCGGGGTTCATGTAGTTCTTGCAGTGCGAAATGTGGGAAGTGGTAACAAAGTTAAAGAAGCAATAATCCAAAAGATCCCTGGTGCTAAGGTCGACGTCATGAAAGTCGATATAAGCTCTTTCGAGTCTGTTCGAGAATTTGCAGCTGAGTACAACAAATCTGGTCTTCCATTGAACATCCTTGTGTAAGTACTCTTTCATGTCAATGTACGTAAAAAATCACTTTGTATTTTCTTATAAAATTATGGAATTTGCATAGTGATCATAAAAAACTGACCTGTCTTTCTCTTGTTATTATGAAGTAATAATGCAGGGATCATGGGTAATGCTTTCGAACTGACAAAAGACAATATAGAGTCGCAATTCGCCACCAACCATTTAGGTACGTATCTAGTTGTGTTTGATTCCCACTAATGAACATTCGACTGATCAGTTATGCAATTTACGATTCACGTATACTGTACGTGGCTTCAAAATTGAACATCCTACTGAATTATTTACTAGCAAAGTAGATATATTGTTTCAGTTTTGAAGTTTTCACTTGGTATATTAATTTAAAGATTATTTTGTTGATAATCCCACATATTACAAACATTACCGTTGGCTCTCTCTCTCTTGGTCTAATGAATCATGAAATGTTCTTGCTCAGCCTAATTATTATATATAATGGCGCAGGTCCTTTTCTATTGACAAATCTTTTGTTGGATAACATGAAAAGAACTGCTGGTGATTGCCAGAGAGAA
The DNA here is from genome assembly GCA_948329865.1 of Linaria vulgaris. Taxonomy (NCBI): domain Eukaryota; kingdom Viridiplantae; phylum Streptophyta; class Magnoliopsida; order Lamiales; family Plantaginaceae; genus Linaria; species Linaria vulgaris. Next base: position 50,067,600 of record OX415249.1, on the reverse strand, counting down.
GGAAGGATTGTTAATGTCGCATCAGAAATCCATCGCAACTCCTATAAGGAAGGAATTATTTTTGATAAAATTAACGACAGCGCAAGGTGAAGTTTAATTTGGCTACAATTTTATAGTCCGAACATTTCACACGTTTTTATTTGTATTTCAATGTCAAATAAAATTCTACCCTATATGTTTTTACATATACTTTGACACCAAAAGAAAGGCAAAAATCAACACACAACCATACATATGATTGAAATGTTTTGGTAATTGGGCACGTAAGGAGGTCATGTCACGTTCTCCACTCTTAAAGCATGATACGTGTAGATATATACTTACACATTTCATCTCTACTCAGTACACATTTTGCCGCCTTCAGTTAATTAATTATAACTTTTTATAACCTTTTCAAGAGCCAGTTATTCTTACATTGTTTCTAATGAACAGTTATGGCCCCTTAATGGCCTATGGGCAGTCAAAGTTGGCCAACATGTTGCATGTCAACGAACTAACAAGACGCTGCAAGGTAATTATTTAAATACTAATGAAGTATAAAACGGTCGTTGTGTTATGTTCTCGATCACATTAATTATTCAAAAGTTCTTTTGCCTGCACAACAGGAAGAAGGGGTTCCAATAATTGCTAACTCACTACACCCAGGACTGATTCCGACCAGTATTATGCGAAAGCACGGCTGGGTCGATGGTATAGATTATTATCTCTCAGTGATGTCCAAAAGACTCATAATATGCATTCCAATTCCACCATATCATTAAGCTTAGAGGCTGATATAGTGTGTTGTTTGTCTTTCAATATTGCAGCTCTGTTAAACAATTTTTTGAAGTTCTTCCTTAAGACCATTCCTCAGGTTTGTCACAAACTTTTCTTTGTCCTTATTTGAATCCAACAATCACAATGCTAATATATATAGTAAGGTGTGCTTTTCATATAATAAGATGTTCGTTTTGTCGTATGTCGTATATTCAGGGGGCGGCAACATCATGCTACTTGGCTCTGAACCCACAGGTTGAGGGGCTAAGTGGAAAGTATTTTGTCGACTGCAATTTAGGGAAACCAAGTGCGCAAGCCGAAGATCCAGAGTTGGCAAGGAAACTGTGGGAAGTCAGCTTGAAAATGACAGGATCCAACTAGTACTTCATTTGTGTGTCACACTTTCTTTGCTTTTGTCATTGGATTTCTGTCATACGTATTGTATTTGTGCAATAATTTTGTCTTCTGTCTCGTGAGGTGTTTCTTTTATTTCTCTTGAATTTCAATATGTTACCTTTTTAAAATTATTATTTGGTGTCTGTGTTTGATGTAGTAAAAAAAACTATTGTTGTGATGGCTTTTTTATAGTGACGTTGTATATTAAAGCTTGGGCCTTTTTCTCATTGTTTTTTTTGTTAGATTAAATGCTGTTATTTGCAGTATTCTGAAACTCAATCCGGTGATTGACTCGGTGTCACGGGGCGTCTTTGATTATACGAATAAAAGGGTCTTGTGCGGCTAATAGCCCTCCACTAGCTACTCCGCCTTCGTTATTCGTCGCACTGGTGCCTCGACGGCGTTTTAGAGGAACAACCCAACTTTAGCCAACAACACAATCAACCGAGGGCGTAACAATCATTCACCATTTCCACATGAATAGAAATTGCTACTAGATGTCAATACCAAGAAATATAATACTTGAATTACAATAACAATACAAATACTTATGTTTTTCAACTTTTATTCTTCTCTTTACAATAATCAACAGGGTAACTCGGAAATCATGCCACCAATAGGCTACATAAAAGTACTAACTGCTTGGGTGGGGTCCAACGTCCCACCCCAAATAACTTACAAATAAACTGAAACAAATTACAAGTACAAAATAGTCATACACACTATTCTTTCAATCTTCAATCTTGGCCACGTTCGTATAGGACTACTGCGGCACCTCGGCCGAGTTGGCCCGACGAGGCCTTCATGATGTCGAGGAGCGGCTCAGGGTGCCTCCCCCATAACATCATCCCCCACTTGAGTTAGCGACGTCCTCGACGCTCCGGTTCGTTGGAATTTGTCAATGAGTTGCTTGAACGCCGTAAGGTTCTAGCTCTTTCCCAAGTGTTTTCTTCGATGCTGCATTCGCTCCATTTCACCAAGTACTCGTCCACATTGCCTTTCTTCGTCTTCGAGACTCGATGATCCAAAATGGCTTCTGGCACTTTCTTTGCAACATTCTTCAGCTTTATTTCTGGTCGGTGCAGCTGATTGCGGGAATCATCCTCCTGATCTGCAAAATAACGCTTTAGCAACCCAACATGTAAGACATTATACGCCTTGCACCAAGAAGGAAGAGCAACACGATAGGCCACTTTTCCAATTCATTTGATAATAGGAATTGGCCCGATATATTTCTACATAAGTCTAGGATCTTTCCCCCTGGACCCCTTAGATGCGCGAGGGTCAGGAACCTTTGCCATCACTAGACCCCAACTTTGAACTCGGCAAAACGACGGTTCTGATCCTCATGTTTTTTCATACGACGCTGTGCTTTCTCCATGTACCCCCTTGCAATATCCACATTCATTCCCATTCCTTCGAGAACTCCTTCGTCAAAGAAGACCTCGCATGTAGGTCAGAATCCACCGTATGTGGAAGAAGGGGTTGCTGCCAGTTTACGATCTCAAAAGCACTCTTGTTGGTAGAAGAGCTCTTTTGGGAATTAAAGCACAACTGAGCATCATCCAATAGTTTCACCCATGCTGTTTACGACCCATGAACAAAATGTCGAAGATATTCCTCCAACATAAGCGCTGCGTCTGGCCATCAGATTGTAAATGAAAAGCGGAGCTCATATTAAGTTTCGACCAGAATAGTCGAAACAACTCTGTCCAAAATACGCAGTAACCTGGAATCTCGATCACTGACGATATCCTTCTGCAAGCCCCAATACTTGACAATGTGTTTGAAGAAGAGGTGTGCCGTCTCCTCTGCCATTACATACTTGGTTGCCGGAATAAAAGTAGCACATTTGGAAAATCTATCGATCACCACGAAAATTGTACCTAAGTCTCCCACTTTAGGCAATCCAAAAATAAAATCAATCGATACGCTTTCCATGGTCTTGTAGGAACAATGAGGGGTTCCAACAATCCCGCCTTCTTCTTGCGGTCCGGTTTATCCTGTTGGCACACAAGACACGTGCGGACATAAGTGTTCACGTCTTCCTCCATGTTGGGCAATAGGAGGCTCGTTGAATAAGAGCCAACATACGCTGTTCTCCCGGGTGCCCAGCCCACAAGGTATCGTGGCATTCAGCCATCAAAAATTTGTGCAAGTTCTCGCCTTTGGGCACATAAAGCTGGTTACCCTTAGTTTTCAGAAGCCCGTCTTCTACCCAAAATTGGCGAGCTTTCACTACTTCGACCAGTTTTATAATCACTTCCGCCCAGTGATCGCTCGCTAACGCATCACGAATTTGAGTCTTCACTTTTGTGGCAACATAGATTGTTGTCAACACCACCGCCCTACCTATCTTCCCATAGTAGGCTCCCCGACTGAGGCATTCGCAACCTGGTTACTCGAGCCAGCGCGATATTTCAATGTATAATTGAATTCCACTAGTAGTTCTTGCCAACGAGCTTGTTTCCCTGTTAGATTAGCCTGAGTCATGAAGTAACTCACCGCCGTGTTATCTATCTTCACGATAAACGAGCAACTCAATAGATAATGCCGCCAAAGCCGAAGGAAATGGACTATGTCCAATAAGTCTTTATCGTGGACTGTATACCTTGTTTCCCTATCCTTCAACTTCTGACTCTCAAAAGCGACGGGGTGCCCCTCTTGCACTAGAACTCCCTCCAGAGCGAAGTCAGATGCATCAGTCTGCACTTCGAACGGTCTCAACATATTGGGGAGGGCAAGAATGGGGTCCGTCGCCACTGCCTTCTTCAATTTCTCAAAAGTGGTCTGACACTCCGCAGACCACTCTCACTTTTCTGCTTTCTTCAAAAGCTCTGTAAGGGGCTTCGCAACTGCCAAATACCCTTTCGCAAACCTTCTATAGCAATTGGCTAGCCCAGAAACGAACGAAGACAAAAAACATATCGTGGGGGTTGCCACTCCTCGATGGCCCGTATTTTCTTCGGGTCCATCCAAATCCTTCCATGTTCGATGATGTGTCCCAGAAAGATAATAGTCTATTGTGTGAACGAGCATTTCGATAGCTTGGTGTAGAGCTTGTTCTCACGCAAGCAAAGGAACACCTTCCACAAATAATCGATATGTTGGCTCAAGGATTCACTATAGACCAAAATATCATCCAAGTATACCACGACAAACTAATTGATGTATCCCTGCAGCACTTGGTTCATCATCGTATAGAAAGTAGTTGGGGCGTTCGTCAACCCAAATGGCATCACCAAGAATTCAAATGCCCCATACCTCGTCATGACAATAGTCTTTGCCTCGTCTTCCTCTTTGATCCATACTTGCCAGTACCCGGATCTCAGATCAATCTTCGTAAAATACTTGGCCAGACTCAATCGGTCAAAACAATCACCAATAAGTGGAATAGGGTACATGTTCTTCACCGTGAGTTTATTAAACGCTCGGTAATTACAAAAGAACCGATGCCCCATTGGGCGATCTCGCCGGCTGGATTAGGCCGCCATCCAACAACTCCTTCAGCTGTTTCCTCAACTCTTCAAGTTCTGGTTGTGCCAGTAGGAACGGAGCCCTCGCGGGCAGTTTTGTGCCTGACACTAGTTCCATCTTGTGGTGAATCGACCACCTAGGTGGAAATTTCTTCGGTAACTCTGTCGGCATAATGTCTTCGAATTCCTGAATAACATGCTTCACCTGTTTCGGGATTGGGCCGGTAGACTCTTCGACTTCTTCCAAATTAAGGGTACACAAAAATGACGGCTTCTGACGCTTGCACACCTTTACAAACTGGATAGCCAATAAGTTTTCCCTCCCTATTTGGTCGACGATGGTGGGGATGATGCACGGTCTCTTCCCCATCATTAATAATACATCGGCAAACGGTATTACCACCGTTCTTGTATCCCTCAGAAACTCAAGCCCTAGAATAAGCTTGAGATCATCTATTGCGACGACCGCCAGATAGGTTCGCCCTTCGTACGGTCCCATCTTAAGCAGTACTGACTTTGCTATGCCTGCGATCGGTTGGATGGGCGAGTTAATGGCCTTGACCCTTTCTACCCCTTTTTGTGTCACTAATCCCAACCGTGTCACTTCCAAACTAGCCAAGTAATTGTGCCTAGCTCCCGTGTCGATCATAGCTCAGAGCAGTTACCATTGATCTTTACGTCTACATATATCAGTCCCTTTCGCTTCCGAGGTGGAATATACACATCCTTCTTAGCATTTTTCGTCATTTGGTGCAAAATGGTGTTGCACATGTGTGAAAATCCCCAAGATATTCCTCCCCCTTCGGAGTCTCGGTGTCTCTCTCCGGATCCTCAAAGATCAGATTATCTGTTCCTCTCCCAGACAGAGCATCCGAAAAACTTCTAACCAAGGCGTTAAGAGATTGTTTCTTCAGGTAATCCCTTACAAAACGTGGACCTTGACACCAAAAGCAAACAGGTAGACGCTATTGTGTGAAAGTACGCCCTTCCATGGGGGCCTTGCCCCTATTGTTACTTGTCTGGCTAGTGGTCGGGCGCACTCCTCCGTCTCTCCCATAACTAAGCATTCCACGTCCCCCGCCAACATTAGGGGTTGTTAGACTTGGAGTTGGACGATTATCCCTCATTGGTTCTCTCTCCATACCCTGGAAATCCGATAGGCACTCGGCCGCACTCATGGCCGAGCGCAAGTCGCTCACTCGCTGATGTTGAGGTTCGAGTCTCGCCCACTGCTTCAGACCCTCCATAAAAGTGAATAATTGGTCACTCTCCAACATATCTCGTATCACCAACATGAGAGCGGAGAAAGCTCTCATGTACTCTTGCACCGAACTGGTGTGCTTCAGTTCCTTCAATGCTCGATTAGCATTATAATCCATATTTTCCGAAAAGAATTGTTGCTTGAACAGTTCCTTCCACCTATTCCACGTATCCACTAGGATTTGACTGGCATGTATGTCTTCCAAGATCCTACGCCACCAAAGTTTGGCATCTTCTGCCAAATAGCCAACCGTGGTTGTCACCATTTGTCGATCATCTTCGACTCGGCAGTGGTCGAAGTAATGCTCCAGACCAAAAAGAAAATTGTCGACTATTTTGGAATCCCTCGCGCCTTCAAATAGTCTAGGTACGAGAATTCGAGCTCTCGATCCCGATTCATGGGCTCTAGACGGCCGATTACTCACAACCCATTGAAGCTTCGTCAACGTTTGGGTTACTGCGTTCAATTTTACCTCTTGGGCATCGAACCTGGCCCCCTGGGCGTCCAAGGCAGCCATAAGCTCCTTGGAAATATCTCTGCTTTGTTCGAGCTGAGAATTCAGATGTTGATTCTCGCCCTTCAAAATTTGCATTTCTCCCTCCAAGGCCTCAATCCTCGGCCCGGCTTGCGCGCGCCACTCTTTGAGAGCCGCAAGTTGTGCTTTCGTGTCCAAACTCGCACTTTCGGCGGGCGGTTGTATTGAATACGTCGTATCACCCGACATTGCCTCAACTCGATGGACCAAGAGCCGAGGCTCTGATACCACCTGTCACGGGGCGTCTTTGATTATACGAATAAAAGGGTCCCGTGCAGCTAATAGCCCTCCACTGGCTACTCCGGCTTTGTTGTTCGTCGCACTAGCGCCTCAATGACGTTTTAGAGGAACAACCCAACTTTAACCAACAACACAATCAACCGAGGGCATATCAATCATTCACCATTTCCACATGAATAGGAATTGCTACTGGATGTCAATACCAAGTAATATATTACTTGAATTACAGTAACAATACAAATGCTTTTGTTTTTCAACTTTTATTCTTCTCTTGACAATAGTCAACAGGGTAATTCGGAAATGATGCCACCAGTAGGCTACATAAAGTACTAACTGCTTGGGTAGGGTCCAACGCCCCACCTCAAATAACTTACAAATAAACTGAAATAAATTACAAGTACAAAATAGTCCTACACAACTATTCTTTCAGTCTTCAATCTTGGCCACGTTCGTATAGGACTACTGCGGCACCTCGGTGGGGTTGGCCCGACGAGGCCTTCATGATGTCGAGGAGCGGCTCAGGGTTCCTCCCCCCATAACACCTGGTGAGGCTACCGGGTACTGGGTCAACAGGTTGGACCGGTCGAACCACCGATTGGACCGATTTGTTGACTAAAGTCAACATTCAATAAAATATTAACTTAGTAAGGATCAAATAATCAACTACTCAAAGTCTCAAACCATAAACTAAACCAATTACCAAACAATTATATTAATTTGACCAATTCATCAAGTAATCCACGTAATCCATCAAGATGCAATAAACAACCCATGATCAAAATCCATCAACAAACGCCTCATAATCAAAATTCAATCAATAAAAATCAAGTAATATAATGTTCAAAACTTCGAATATCAATGATCAAACTGAACCAACATTTATTAAGTATTTAAGTTACCTAATTCATCAACTAAACTACTGAAGCACTTAACTATCATGTAATACATCACTAAAATAAAAATCTAATCATTAATATGCTACTTTTAGTAAAAAATTAACAAACTAAAATTAACAAACTCATTTACTCATCTACTAAAATCAACAAACTCTACTTTTTTGCAACAAGACTATAAGACTCATCCGATAATAATAACAAATCTTTTGATTATATACTCTACTTTATTTCAATTGTTGAATGAAACAAAATGATATAAACTCCAATTAAGCTCCAATAGTCTCCGAAATACCACACTACATAGTACATACTACATACACATTACACAACATAAAAATATATGCTCTTATTAAAAAGAAAAAAAGAACATCAAAATATCTTGAAATTGGAAAAAAGAAAAGAAAAAGAGAGCTACTTGAGCAGCAACGGTCCGGTGCGGCACCTAGGAAGTCCGGCGACGTCGACTCCAAGATTGGATGAGGTGGAGAGCAGCGGCGACCTCCGGTACCGGCGCCGAATTGGTAGAACTAGCTAGGTTTTTTTTATAATTCTTTCCCTTTTCTCCTCTTTCAATCGCGAGCTGAGGTAAGGGTAGAGACAGAAGGTTTTTGTTTTTTTCTTTTATTAAAAGCTGCCAATCAGCTGGGCAGACTTGTCATTTCACAATATAAAAAAAAGGTTGAATTCGTTCGCAAGTGGAACCGGTTTAGCGGGTCGCCGGGCGAACCGACAAAATTCGACAAAATTCATCGGTTCGCCCTCAATGACTTCTAGGTCGCTCCTTAAGGGGACCCGGGCCATCCAAGCCACCGGTTCTTGGTCAAACCAATCGGACCGACCGGTCCGGATCGAGTTTCAAAAAAGTGGTTATTTGAGTGAGTGCCAATGGAAGGACGAATATCGTTATTCGTTTTCACTACTCGTTTACATGAAGAAAAAACAAAAGGAAATTGTAAATGCATTCACTTGTAGTCCCTCATCCAACCTTTGTCCCACGGTTTCATAGATATTTAGAAACTGAATAACAAGGTGCATTTTAAATTTAGTCGTAATAAATATATAGCAGGACTCTGCTATTATATATATGCTTATAAAATTGGTTGGTGTAACAAGTATTTAGTCTTTAATTTCTTATGACGTTTTTGGGTTTCTCTCTTGATAAATATGGTGAATGGTGTATTGATGGTGTCTTTAGTTGTTGCGCATTTTTCTCCTTTTATAGTTTTTCTCGGCCCATTAAGTTAACGACCATCTCTTTAAACCCTATTCGTTTTTTGTCAAGCGTGATCCGTCGAATATGCGATCAAAATTGCATCGCGCCTCACATCGCACCTATATCTGTATCATTCTATGATGCTCTTCTGCTTCCACTGCCTGCTCACGCCACTCTCGAATTTTGTCCGCCATAATGCCTAGATAGTGCGTCATTCTGCATTTCCTATCTCACTTGTGTCACAGCTCTTTGGTAGCGCTACCCTCGTTATCTATTGTTTTCTCTGAATTATCCATAACTTTGTAATTTCACCTTAAATTGCAATATTTTGACTTGACTAGCTCCAAACTTGAAATAAAACGAAACGAAACGAAACTAAAATGTACACAAAATAACAATGATCGAGCATTATAGAATTCATAATTAAGAGTCAACTATAGATATTTTACGCACGTATCAAATACCCCCACACTTAGCTTGTTGCTCGTCCTTGAGTAACCTAAACTTAACTTACCTTTGACATACCAATTTAACTCATTCAAACAACCATTGAGTTCGAATCTCAAAATGCAACATGTAGTCCTCATATAATAATAATAATAAGATTCCAGCATTTTACTATCGTACACCACTCTCAACTTCTTCAAATGCATGTGGTGTGCCATAATTATGATACCTCCAAAATATGTGGTCATCTTTGGAATAACTCAGAGTAGAGTGGGCGAAAGGCAATTTTCTCCTAGTTTGAGATTCCAAATCAAGGTGACCATCAGGACAATACCGTTGATCCCGAGAAATTGGTCTGTTATGTCAAAATGTCGAGCATAGAAGTCCAAACGATCACGCCACATCAAGAAAGTCTAGCCATGTCGGTCAAATGAACATGGCGTCGATGACCACGACAGGTCAATCGACGTGCCACATGGCACATCAGTCAAATTTGACGTGTCGAGGCAAGTCGGTCAACCCCGAGGTACCACGTGGCACGATCACCGATTTGCACCATGGTCTGACCCGGTGCGGTGCGGTGCGGATGTGCCGGTTCTATGGTGCACCCCTTTCACGTGTGGGCATCCTCTCTCATGCCTTACTCATCCCTATTTTCTATAAATACCCTTCACTTCTTTATTTTAGGGGTTGGACACTTAAGATGGGGGGGAAGCTCACTTTGAAGCTTGGATGCTCTGACTTCTCTCCAGAATTTTAGTGAGAGAAACAATGTCAAGCATTCCACGTCAATATTTATTGGCACATTAACGCATTTGGCACGTCAAGCATTTCATGTCAATCCATTTTGCGCACCGACCCGAGGCACATTAGCAGTCATGCACGTCAATCATGGCACGTCAACAATTTTCTCGTCAATAGTTTACGCGTCAACGTTATTCCGCGTCAACGATTCAATGTCAATAAAAGTACGAGAACAAAAGTAATTAGAGTATTTTTTTTCATCTACTTTTCCATAGACATCCGTATGTCAACAATTCGACTTACGTACGAGAGAGCTTTGACCCAGGATTTGAACACTCCGTGGTGCAAATCGCTCAAGGTCCGATATCGAGTCTCTGGGGCTCGATGAATTGCTACAATTTTAGACCTCTCAAATGATCTCCGATCTTGATAAAACCCAACATGGGTCAATACTACAGCCACTCGGGCCTCGACTACAAGACAAACATCTTTCGGGATAGGCCAAATCGAGCCCAAGGGCCCAAACAATACAAACATGTCCCGAGCTATTATTACGATAGTTAAGAACCTCTGTGGGTACAAATTAATATTGAACTACGTCCAACTTAACTCTTTCTTCGAAGGGGGTTACGTAGGCAACTTGACCCCGTGTTGATCCCATTCGCTAGGAAGCAACACCCGTATCCTTCCCTAGCATAAATTACTTATTTTTATACAAATTGTTTACTTCTAACCATTATGTTTTCATTCCACTGAACCAAGAAATTCATCTTGTGTTGCCTATAAGGGGCAAGAGTGTCTGGTGAGGAGTAATCTCGAGACTAGAGAAAACACCCCGCGCCAAAAGGAAAAGAAATTTCTAAGAGATTTTCGGCCAAATCCGTGATAACAACGGTGAACATATTAAACAAACCAGCGACAAAATCCCTTCCACACAAGATGCCGTATGAAGTGTGGTTTCACGGAAAGGCATAGGTACACTATCTTAAAGTTTTTGGATGCATTAATTATTCACATATTCTTTCTCATCAACGTGAAAATTTTAATGAAAATGGAGATAAGTTAATCATTATTAGTTATAGTGACAAATCCAAGAGATATTGTTTACTAGACCCAAGGACAAATCAACTTATTATTTCTTGAGATATTATTTTTGATAAAAAACAATCTTGGAACTCGGAAGAGAATACGAAGACAAATAATGTTTATCTACCACTCTCATTCATGTGTCAACAAGATAGGTCAAGTACAAATCCAAGTGCAAGTCCAGATCCAAGTCCAAGTCCATGTGTCGTAGGACAATCAGAAGAATTCTATCCAAGATTCTAAAAGTCATATCAGAAAGGTACGCAACTTACAAGGAATTTCTGAATCATGTGATGTAGCATTCATTACAGTTGAGGCCCAGTCATTTGATGAATCTCCAAAAGAAGAAATCTAATTAAAAGCAATGTACGAGGAAATGGCGAGCCTTGAAAAGAACAAAATACGGGAGCTTGTAGATCCTCCTAAACGAAAATGAGTTATCGACCTAAAATAGGTCTACAAGATGAAGTACGAATGAGATGGCTTGATCCAAATAAGGCATGCCTCGTAGCAAAAGGATATTCAAAACTGCCAAGGGTTGATTTCAATGAAATTTTTGCTCCAGTTGCACGTTTGGAGATAATAAGGTTTACGCTTGCTCCAACGGCTCATTTAGAGTTATCAATCTATCAGTTGAATGTAAATTCAGCTATCTTGAACGGAGATCTAGAATAAAAAGTCTATGTCGAGCAACATTAATGACACAAATCAAAGGAAAAGAAGACAAAGTCTATTGACTTAAGAAAGCTTTATATGGATTAAAACAAGCACCACAAGCCTAGAATAGCAAGATTGACAACTACTTCCAAAATATTGGATTGACAAATATTGAATAGCAAACGTGAACCATCACTCTACGAAAAGAAACAAGGTACTAGATTTTTTTTATCGTTTCTTTACGTGGGTGATTTGATATACACAAGTACACATGTAACAACATGGATGAATTTAAGAAGGCTAGGATGCACGAATTTGAGATGATCGATCTTGATCATATGAAGTATTTTCTGGAATTCAAGTTCGTTAATGCGAGGGAAAACTGTTTATTTTTCAAGAAAAATAGCTCGAGGGAATTCTGAGATAAAATTCATATACAGAAGTGCAAGCCAATATCATCACCACGTGCAGTCAATGAAAAGTTGATGGCGGATGATGGAGCATAAAAAGTGGACCAGAGAATCTACGGATATTGTTTATCTGACGAACACGAGGCCAAATATTGTTTATCTGACGAACACGAGGCCAAATATTGTTTATCCACTCAACCTGATATCAAGGTTTATGCATGATCCAAGCATATTCTACGATACCTCCATTGTTCTAAGAAATTCGACATATAGTATGTCAAGGAAGAAGAAAACAATCTCATTGGATATACCGATAGTGATTGGGCTGGATAAATTAACGATCACGAAAGCGCGTGGGGATAGGTATTATGTCTTGGATCAAAATTAATATCATAGACGTCCAAAACAAAGAAGACGGTATCACTTTCATCAGCACAAGTAGAGTATATCGCCCATATAGATGCAACATCGCGAGAAGTAGTTTGACCTAAAAGAATTCTTGAGGATCTTCAACAAAAGCAAGAGGTACTTACTACAATCTATTGCGACAATACATCGACTATTGCAATGACGAAGAATCTAATCTTTCATGCGAGGTCAAAGCACATCGAACTTTGTTATTACTTTATAAAAAATCTTGTTCAAGCGCAAGAAATTCAATTGGATTTCATCAATTCCAATGAGCAACTAGCTGACAGTTTTACCGAAGCAGTCACACTTGAAAAGATCAATCAATTTCAGATATGCAATACTAAAAATACTTTGCAATTAGTGAATGCATGCCAATAAGGGAAGGAAAAATCAAAATATTCTAGCAAAGATCATCCGTTTGGAGTGATGCATGATTGGTGGGAGTTTGTAGTTATTAGATAAATTATTTTAATTATTTTAATTATTAGATATATAGAATATCTTTGATATCTATCTATTTTTAATTATGATTTTTTTTTGTATTTAGATTAGATCCTAATTATATTTGTACATGTAGTTGTATAAATACTCTCTTTACAATTAATAAGATTATCACTTTTACACAACTCTTATAGTAAAACATCACATTAATTAAGATAAGCTATAATGAGAAGATATTTAAATGAATTAATGATTCTAGAAAATGCTAGCCGATTTACCAATCTTATGAATATGGCAATTGAATCAAGACTCAAAACCATCATCCATGTACATATATATTTTACTCCAACATATATATATATATATATATATATATATATATATTGCATTGTTGCACGACATCCAAACTTCTATAATAGCCCAATACTTTTATATCTTTTCTAATATATCTTTAAACACTCAACATTAAAAGGTGGCAAGCTGCATTACGTTTCTTTCTTACCAAATATTTCCCATTCTTTTCTTTTTTTTCCTTACTCTTCTTATTGGCAAGCATTACATTTACAATGACATAATTTTCGAATACCTTTATATATATATTAGAAGAAGAAAAGACTGTGGCACGCCCTCCCATTTAAAAGAAATGGTGCTCGACAAAAGATCCAGATTTTGGGGATGTTATACAACTATAAGTAACGTAACAATATTTAAAAGCGCAGATGCCTTCCCATATCACAATTGTTTAGTCTTCTTATCTCTGAGCGCATATTATTTGTATACTATATTGATAGCCCACTTATCGATTAACATTTGGATTAGAAAATGTGGATATTGGGATGGAAAGGAGCATCAGGGTTCTCGGCGAGCTCAACAGCCGAGCAAGTTACTCAGGGAGTTGATGGCAATACTGGTCTCACCGCCATTGTAACAGGTCATCATTTGACATCTGTATTTTAATATATTTTTTGGTAATTCTAAGTTGTCTATGTAATATCGTTTGCAATAAGTTTACTAGATGACACGATAGTTATTTATAGTTGTAGAATCAGATCTTCAAGCTGAATTAATTACTTTCAATTGCTTTAAACTCGCATTGTTTCTTACATGGTTTATATATGAAATCAAAGGCCTAATTAGGAAGTTGGTTGATTTCATGAGATTATATTTTCGCAATTGTCTTTCCGAACGTACGAGGTTTTCTTCCTTTGTCTCTCTATTCACTTACTGAATTAATGGAGCAAAAGAATAAATAGAAACAAAAGTGAAAAATTTGTTTTGTAGTGGCATAATCATCAAAAATATTCATTATGTCCAAGATTCTGTTAAAAATAATATTTTTCTATTAATAGTTGTGATTATTTGGACAGTTATAATAGTAAGAGCATGACTTCAAACTTAAAAGATTACATTTTAATGTTTTATGAAATGGTATAATTATATTATTCAGTAACTTTTTGTGTCTACGTATTGGTGAAACCGTGGATTGTCAGGGATCGAGGATCCCTGTTAATCTCAAACTAATCTTCGAATTGGAGAGACAGAGACAAAACTAGTATATCCGAACAAGGTGACAAGTATAGTTTCAACAAAGACTCCCTTAAACGATTAAGCTATTATGATATAGGCTTTGCTATGACCTCGGTGCTTCAAATAAACGATGTTCATAATTCATACTTTACATGTCCTTAATGTATATAACATGTTAACTACTAGCTAGTACAACAATAATTGGAAAATGTTCTTGAATCAACATAAGTGGTTCTTTACCCCGATCGTGCTTAATGTTTGTGTACTGAGCGCATATTTTAGGGGCGTCAAGTGGGATTGGGGTAGAGACAACCAGAGTCCTTGCACTGCGAGGCGTTCATGTAATTATGGCAGTGAGGAATGTGGAAAGTGGTAAAAACTAAAAAGGTTAAAGAAGCCATAACCGAAAAGATCCCTGGTGCTAAAATTGACATCATGGAACTTGATCTGAGTTCTTTGGAATCTGTTAGGAAATTTGCATCCGAGTTCAACTCTTCTGGTCGTCCATTAAACATCCTTATGTATGTTCCATGTGATTAGTCGAACGATAATTCACACTCCATTGCATTTGATAATATGGTAGTTACTTTTTTCTATACTTTACTTACCCTTTAATTAAATGATGTTCCCTTTTGTACGAGCGATTACTATGGATCTGACCTGTATATTTCTTATTTTAAGTAATAATGCCGGGATCCTGGCTTCTTGTTTCACGCTTTCAAAGGACAATATAGAGCTGCAATTTGCCACTAACCATATAGGTGCGTTGTGGCTAATCATCTTTAAGATTTGGTTCTTAATTACTTCTATTGTTATATTAGATATGGATAATCTTTTGAAGGCTTCTTTAACTACGAATAACTATATTATTGTTAAGATTTTAGTTTCATAATAATCCCAAATTGTTAAATTTTGACGGTTTTTTTTTTAAAAATGGTCCTTTATCGTGGCCTCATTACAAAAATAGTCCGTTATCGCGCCACTGTCTAGATTTAGTCATTTATCGTGGTTTTTCGTCCAATTTTGGTCTTCCGGCCAAATTTTCCCGGCGAATTTTGGGGATTTTGACCAATTTTGGCGATTTTGACCAGAATTTTGGGCGATTTTGACTAGATTTTGAGCAAGAAAATTAAAAAACAAAAATAAAATTTATAATTTAAAATATATAGGTTTTATAATTGAAATCCCAACAAAAATAAATTTGTAATTTAAAATATATAGTTTTTATGGTTGAAATCCCAAAAAAAATATAATTTAAAATATATAGTTTTTATTATTGAAATCACAAAAAAAACTTTAAAAAACACAAAAAATTTGTAATTTAAAATATATAGTTTTTATAATTGAAATTCAAAAAAAACGTAAAAAAAAAAAAACAAATTTGTAATTTAAAATATATAGATTTTATTATTAAAATCCCAAAACAAAATAAAAAAACACAAAAAAAGTTGTGATTTAAAATATATAGTTCTTACAATTGAAATCCCAAAAAAAATTAAAAACAAATTTGTTTTAAAATATATAGTTCTTGTGATTTAAAATAAATTGTTTTTATTATTGAAATCCCAAAAAAAAAAAAAAACAAACACAAAAAATTTGTAATTTAAAATATATTGTTTTTCTTGAAAAAAAATTAAAAAACACAAAAAATTTGGAATTTAAAATATATAGTTTTTATAATTGAAATCCAAAAAAAACGTAAAAATTAAAAACAAATTTGTAATTTAAAATATATTGTTTTTATTATTGAAATCCCAGAAAAAATTAAAAAACACAAAAAAATTGTAACTTAAAATATATAGTTTTTATAATTGAAATCCAAAAAAAAACGTAAAAACTAAAAACAAATTTGTAATTTAAAATATGTAGTTTTTATTATTGAAATCCCAAAACAAAAATTAAAAAACACAAAAAAATTGTAATTTAAAATATATTGTTTTTATTATTGAAATCCCAAAAAAAACTATATATTTTTGGGTTTCAATAATAAAAACTATATATTTTAAATTACAAATTTGTTTTTGTTTTTTTATGTTTTTTTTTGGATTTCAATTATAAAAACTATATATTTTAAATTACAATTTTTTTGTGTTTTTTAATTTTTTTTTGTGATTTCAATAATAAAACTATATATTTTAAATTATATTTTTTTTTGTTTTTTTTTTTGGATTTCAACCATAAAAATTATATATTTTAAATTACAAATTTTTTTTTGGGATTTCAATTATAAAAACAATATATTTTAAATTATAAATTCATTTTTGTTTTTTAATTTTTTTCCTCAAAATCTGGTCAAAATCGCCCAAATTAGTCAAAATCCCCAAAATTCTGGTCAAAATCGCCCAAATTGGTCAAAATCCCCAAAATTCGCCGGAAAATTTGGCCGGAGGACCAAAATTGGACGAAAAACCACGATAAATGACTAAATCTAGACAGTGGCGCGATAACGGACTATTTTTGTAATGAGGCCACGATAAAGGACCATTTTTGAAAAAACCCAATTTTGACAGTAACTTTACTTGAATGCTACAGTTTTGCTACCACTTATTTAGGGGTGGGAACGGGTAAGGGAATTTCCCTTACCCGTCCCTTCCCGCGGGAAAAATCTCCCGCCGCTTGTATCTTTATAATGTATCTTTATAAATCTTATACTTGTGGAAGGAATTGACTATTTGTGAATTTGAAGGTTGCAATCAGCAGTATACTATGTTAGATCAATGAGTAGTATCATATTCAAACACCCAAATTAACTGATAGCTGTTGTTAGTTTCCTGAACATATGCAGCAGTAAAGCAGGTAAAACATTTGTAGTTTTACTCCCCTAGTTGGATTCAAATATAAGTCCGTTATGGAAACTTTCAAGAAATATTGGTATCCAGTTTCATTATCCTCATTGGATCAAGAAATACAAAGCAATAGTAATAAGTAAACTTTTCGGTTTGTGATTGTCTTGTAGAAGGTAAATAATCGTAGTAACCATCAGTTGCCGATGTATTTCCCAAGTACTCAAGTCTGTTGATAGGACGATCCATATATGAATCATTAATTAATGTTCTTCATCTTACCGATACTTGCTGGTGCAGGTCATTTTGTTTTGACAAATCTTTTGCTGGATAACATGAAAACCACTGCTCGCAATTCCCAGAGAGAAGGAAGGATTGTTAATGTCGCATCAGAAGCTCATCGGCTCACCTATAAGGAAGGAATCTGTTTCGATAAAATCAATGATAGTTCAAGGTAAACTTTCCTATGTTTTTCTCTATATATATATATGTATGTATATATAATAGAAATCACTTATATACGACTATCCCTACATAATAATAAGATTAGTAGTGTGCATGTTCGCTGTAATGATTTTAATTTGTCTTACAAATTTATTCACGTTATGTCATAGTAATTGTCTTTGTTGTGTGATTTATTGGCACTGAGTTTCAACCATTATCATAGATAAGGTTTGACGATTACCCAAGTAATAAGATGCTTCATTGTTTAATGTCTTAGTTGTTATGTGTTTCATTTTTGTATTAAGCAGATTCAAAAGATTCTAGAAATTTGTATTAGATGTCCAGTGATTGCTACCTTTACTTCTTTACATTGCCAGTTTGCTAGAATTATATTTCCGATCATTTGTTTACTAAAATTTTCCAAAATTCTCTTATTTTGTTGGTCTACAGTTACAAAAGCTTCTTGGCTTATGGACAGTCTAAGTTGGCCAATATATTACACGTTAACGAACTGGCAAAACGCTTGAAGGTAATATGATTGTGTTCCTCATAATCAGATTCATAAAACAACAATGAACTTTTTTTCTCCTTTGTATAACAGGAAGAAGGGGTTCATGAAGTAACTGTTAACTCACTACACCCTGGGACAGTAGCAACTGGCCTTAATCGGCATCACGGCTGGATTGAGAGTAAAACTATGAACAATTTACAAAAAATTATTATATGACAATTTTTATATAATGTGTTGATTTTGGCTTCGCTATTTAGTAAAGCACTTTATTAATATTTTGCATCATTAAAAGTTTACAGCCTGATAATGTATATATGTTTATTTTTTTGTTAATACAGGTCTTTTTAACTATGTTTTTACATACTTCCTTAAGAACATTCCTCAGGTTACTTAAACTTCTCATTGTCCATCTATCCCTTTGACATTTTCTGACATTCATAAACAAAGTATAACAAAAAATATATATTCTAATATGTGAAAGAAGAGTTTATTATCATATGAAGATGTTCTATTTCTCGTTTTTGTAGGGAGCTTCAACAACATGTTTCTTAGCTCTGAATCCACAGCTTAAGGGGGGTAAGCGGTGAATATTTTGCAGACAACAATGTTGGTAATGGAACTGCATTTGCCAAAGATGCAGACATGGCCAAGAAATTGTGGGATCTCAGCTTGAAATTCACCGAGTCCAGCTAGTCTGTTTCAGACTTCTGTTGTTTTCTCTATTTTGAAATGCCAAACGCGAGATCGTGTTTTACTATGGTCAAAATTATTAGGCCATGTTAGAAAAAAAAAAAAAAAAAAAAAACTCCTCTTTTGTCTCAATATCATATACAAAATTTCTCTACAGTTATTATTGTGTACTCTGAATATATCTTACACAAAACTGCAGCTTCGTTCAACTACGTTAGAAATAACTTGCACTTGTTGTAGATTAGGTTTGTCTGCTATTGTACTTCATACTTAATGCTTTACATGATATGCCGCAAGATAAAACTTTATTTGATTTGATTGGATAACACTTTGGGCAAAGACAAAAGATACCGGACATTTTTTATAATTTGTCCTAAAATAAAAATTATATATCAGAAATCTTACAGAGTTTGCAAATTCTATTTCCATTGATATAGATGTAAATATTTCAAAACTAGGAGAACCTAATGAACAATTGACGATAAAGCCTAGATGAAATTCCACGACAACCAATTTAGCACGATTGGTTTTTCCCTCCCCTTCTTCTTTGTTTGATCATAATCTGAAATCATTTTTGGTTTGATTTTAACAAATAAATTGTTAACACTCGATTGGCACTTCGAGGGTTATGAATATTTTTTAAGTGTCGGAACGCCTTGCCTGCTCCACACTGATATTTTTATTTCTTGATTTTTCCCGATACTTTACAGATCTGATCTCTTGCCCTTACACTTATGGATGTGTTCCTTATTTATAGAGGGTGAATGCTAATATAACTGTCACTATGCATGTTTTTTATCTGAAAGATAGTTCTCATTGTTATGCTGATACATACTTCGCATACTTGCCTGATTGACAAGTGGTTTGTTATAGCTGACTAGGATGATGTATTGTTAGACATCTGGTGTTATCATGTAACATGCTGATACCTTCTTCACATGCTTCCCTAGCTCACAAGTGGTCTATGATAGTTGACTCGGATGATGTATGGTTAGACATCTGGTGTTTATCATGTAACAATAATACATAGTTTAAGTATTTGTCCTCGGGCTTATCTCTGGTCAACCGATGTTTAAGGACAACTATCGGATAATGCCGAAAACTATCGGAGAGATGCCTAAGGATAATAATAATCACATGAGGTATCATGAAGTCATTCAAGCCTCGGGGTACCTCGTGAATTTTGTATCCTATTCACACTCTCCTATCATCGTTTTTAAGGAGAGTCTCTCGGATCATCTAAGTCCGAGGACTACTTTCTCCGATGGTTACATTTTTGCATTTTCGAAGGTTACTGTCATATCGTTTTTAAGGATAATCTCTCGGATCATCCAGGTCCAATGACTCCTGCTTCTAGTGGATATTCTCCGAGGGTTACTTTCATATCCCTCTCATGGTTGTGATTTTTATCCCTCGGAGAAGACAATCTGACAATCCCTCTGGTTTACATAAATGATGAGATATTTTTTTGGACAAACTATTAAAAATGCCCTATAACTTTGCATCTTTTAAGAAAGTGCCCTATATGTTTTTGGGTCGGGTTTTGACCTCCGCCACTTTTCAATTTTTTGCTAAAAATGCCCTTTCGCCTTTATTTGGGGTTTCGTCAAACTTAGCCCACTAAGTTGGCATCTTTTTACTTTACACCCATTATATTGGCACACTCCAAACTTAGCCCACTAATTTGGCATCTTTTCATTTTATACCCACTATATTGGCCGACTTCGAACTTAACCCACTGTGTTGGCACTGTTGTCGATATTCACCCTCTATGTTGACATTGGCGTCAATATTCACCCTCTATGTTTGCACACTTGATGAGCGAATATCGACGATGGTGCCAACATAGTGGGTTGAGTTTAATAAGTGTGCCAACATAGTGGACATAAAATGAAATGGTGCCAATTTATATTAGAGGGTTAAGTTCGGAGAGTGTCAACATAGTGGGTACAAAATGAAAAGATGCCACCTTATTGGGCTAAGTTCGAAGTGTGCCAACATAGTGGGTGTAAAATGAAAAGATGCCAACTTAATGGGCTAAGTTTGATAAAAACTCCCTTTATTTGGGCTATTTTTGCATACGTGGCTGCCAAGTCTTGACCCGCCTTGTCAGATAGTCTTCTTGCGTGGATATTAGAAAATATACCTTGTATTCTTTTAATTATCATAACCCTCTTTTTTATTTAAATAACATATTACACCCAAAATTAATTTTAGATACCCCTAAATTGAATTTTTTTTACACTATTTCACTAATTCATTCATGATTATTTCTATTTATGTCTTTAAAAAAAGTAACAATAACAAAAATACAAAAAAATTAATTATATTTTACAATTCATACATTAAAATTATTTTTAACAATATTTATATTTATATTTAATTTATTTTTTCAAATATTGTATTTTTATAATTAATATTATAAGATTATGTTATTGGTATTTTAATATTCTACTATTTTAGGAATAAATGTATTTAAAAAGTGATTAATTTATTTTTTTAGGATATAGATACATTTTTTTAAGAACTAAGCAACTTATACTTTAGGAATATAGATATTCATATAAATAAAACACATACATATTAAGGAATTAAGCACTTAATATTTTTAGGATATAAATATAAATTTCCAAGAAATAATGATTGTATTTTGTAATATATATTTTGGGGTGTTGCAGTGCTATTTCAAAAGTTATATGGGCCTTTTCTGAATCTTATGCTTTTATAATTATAAAGTCAAAGTGTAAAGAAAAATCAAAAAAAACTTTTTATTTCGACATGGCGTGTGACTTGGCAGCTGGCAAAAAAGCCCGAATAATGTCCAAACAAACTTTTTAAGGGTCAAAATACGGCCCGAAAGTTTAGAGGGCACTTTTGTAAAAATGCAAAAGATAAAGGGCATTTTTAATAGTTTGTCCTATTATTTTTGATTTCTTTAAAGAATTGACGGAGAAAAGAAAAGAATAATAACACAAACTTTTTTACCATATTTTATGTGACATTGAAACTTATTATTGCTTTTTGTACATGTGGTATACTTTTGTCACAATTTGATTTGATATCTTTAGCATTGGAAAAAAGAAAAGTTTACACCGTCCGGTTCTACGGCGAAAAAACACAAAAAGAAAGAAAGAGGTAAATCGCATGAGACAAATCGAGGGAAATTGCTTGAATGAAAAAACACAGGTTAAAAAAATTAAATAAGAAGTGTGGGAAACTTACGCTATCGTGCGTAATTTGGTACAAATTCATCTGGGGTACACGTAATACAAAATAAAGGAACTTATACACAAACTATACTAAACTATAATCTATACAAGATTATAGTCTAATTTTATGCGTAACACCAATAGACTGAACGTTCTAGAATGGGTAGTGATAATAGTGTTGACAACGTGGATATTTGAGTCGACAAATATGCACCTCCAGGATTTGTCCATCGTGGATATACGAAGCAAACACGAATAAAATATAACGATAGTAACAACACAAAGATTTAACGTGGAAACTCCAAAACCAGAGAAAAACCACGGGGCCCGAACGAAAATACACTATGTAGAAAATTGTTACAACTACACAATTTCTCGCTCAGCTCAACTGATCCCCACATTGTCTTTTGACCCGTAACACTCCCCAAATACATCTCACACTAATATATAAATATTACAAGAAGAAAAAAGAGTATGACACCTGCAAATGCTACTGTGAATTGGATGCTAAACAAATAGCAAATGAGGTTGCTATTTATAGGAGAAGTTTAGGGAAATTCTTCTCCCAATACCTTGTTCCATAGTTGAATTGCATGTGCAATTCAGTTACCTTGAAATGTCTAGTCATGCACCACCACATGCAAAGACAATTATTTACATGCACACCCATGTGCCAAAAACTATATTAAATCCACCGCCAACAATCTCCACATTGAAGATGTGATTATTAGTGACAAATCACGTCTTCAAAATTATCTTCATTACGGCCTTGAGCAATCGCATACCCACTCCGCCTCAAAAGATCTCCATAGCTCCTGCTATCACTGCAACCGCAGTCGTACTTTTAAAAGTACCATGATCCACCATAAAGCATAACCACTCAGAATAAACAATTCTGAGAATTTCCCTTTTCGGCCCATGTCGAACATTAACCTGCTGATAGGATGGTGCAACTTCCCCTTTTGGCTCCTTCGAAAGTCAACAGCCCGCCGACATGAATATACCACACCTTGCATTAACGATAAAAGCAGTGCCCGTGTGCACACTAGACCCACTAACATTAACGTCCTATCTCATGGCAACTTTTAGGGTCTCATACCATCAGGACGAGCATGCCTCTTACAGAACTTCAGAGTCACTGCAATAAGCAATGTTAGTATCTCCTCCAGTATTTCCCTTTGATGCCTCAGAGCCATTTGCCGAACCGGCTCCTTTTGTTGGACAATTTCTTCTAACATGGCCAGATTGTCCACACCGCCAACACACTTTCCTCCTAGAGTTTATCTTCCTACCATCGTAAGCCACCAATGCATTGTTTACACGTGAACCGTTACCCCCGCTAACCCTCCTCTCTTCAGACAGAAGCTTGCTCGTAACTTCAGAGAGATTGATTTTCTCTTTCCCATGAATCAATATCGGTTTATGTGTTCGTACGAACTTGGAAGAGACCAGATGAGTCTCAAGGCTTGATCCTCCTCATCAATTGCAACTCTAATGGATTCAAGCTCAGCAAGGATTCCGTTCAGAACACTCAGATGATCTGAGATACTCGCACCCTCTGCCAGTCGCAGTGTATGAAACTGCTCTTTCAGGTACACGCGATTTGACAAGCCCTTCGCCTGGTACAACTCCTCTAATTTTTCCCAGAGTCCCTTTGCCGAAGAAACCCCATGCACGTTCGCAAGAATGTTTTTGGCCAGGCACAGACAAATTGCGCTCGCAGCTCGCAAATCTAGATCATCCCAATCATCATCGTCTATCACAACTTTTATACCAGCTGCCTCGAAAGTCGTACTAGTACTGACGCTAGATTTAACAACAACCCTCCCCCTTAAAGCCTTGTGTAACCCTGACTGAATCAACAAATCCCTGACTTGAACTTGCCATAAGCTAAAGTTGATTTTTCCGTCAAATTTTTCAACGTCAAATCTCACCATATAGGTAGCCTTGATCCCTTACATTGCACCGGCGAGCCTTGGTGTATTTCAAGTAGATCAGAATAGCACAAACTAAACCCCCGTAAAGAGATAGCTCGTCTTTCCAGACAGGATTTCAAGGTTCACAGGTAATTGGCGGGGTCACAGCGGTCCCGCTTAATAACCAATTACCTTTGACAAACCCACCTTTATCAGCGCGTATTCACACTACTATCACACCAGAAATCCACCCTAATAAAAGCTCCACCTCCAGCAGTACCGAGCTTTGATACCACTTGTTAGGTATTTGAGTCGACAAATACGCACCCCCAGGATTTGTCCATCGTTGATATACAAAGAAAACATGAATAAAATATGACGATAGTAACAACACAAGGATTTAACGTAGAAACTCCAAAATCGGAGAAAAATCACGGGGCCCGAACGAAAATACACTATGTAGAAAATTGTTACAACTACACAATTTCTCGCTCAACTCAACCGATCCCCACAGAGCCTTTTTACCCGTAACACTCCCCGAATACACCTCACATTAATATATAAATATTACAAGAAGAAAAAAGAGTATTACACTTGCTAATGCTAATGTGAATTGGATACCAAACAAATAGCAAATGAGGTTACTATTTATAGGAGAAGTTTATGGACAAACTTCTCCCAATACCGTGTTCCATAATTGAATTGCATGTGCAATTCAATTACCTTGAAATGTCTAGTATGCACCACCACATGCAAAGGC
Organism: Linaria vulgaris; assembly: GCA_948329865.1. Classification (NCBI taxonomy): domain Eukaryota; kingdom Viridiplantae; phylum Streptophyta; class Magnoliopsida; order Lamiales; family Plantaginaceae; genus Linaria; species Linaria vulgaris. Next base: position 50,042,791 of record OX415249.1, on the reverse strand, counting down.
AATTATTTGCATGCACACCCATGTGGCAAAATCTATATTAAATCCACCGCCAACACAAAGGAATACGCACAATCGAGAACGATAAATAATAATCAGCACACAAGCCACAATTTGTTTACTTAATTCGACTATGTCTACCTCTGGGGGCGTGCCAAGCAAAGATTTTCGCTATGATGAAGATGAGCGATTTTCGATTACAAATAAGATACAATTGTGTCACAGATTAAGAACAAGCACTCACAATGTTTTTCAATCTCACATGTGTTTTACCCTCTTATATTTATCTCTCTCTCTCTGTCTCTCTCTCTCTCTCTCTCTCTCTATATATATATATATATATATATATATATATATATATCAGTCGCACTTAATAAAAATGTACAAAATATATATTTATAGCTGCTAGGGCATCAGAATCAAGATGGGCCAAAAAAAAAGTCGTGTGACGTGTGCTGAATTGCAACATGTAGCGCTGCTACTAGCTGCGCTCGATAGCAACGCCACTTTTTGACACTGTAGCACCACTCCCTAAATGGCATGTGCTACCAGCGCAACTCTTTGGCAAACCCATGCGAGCAACACCACTTTCTAGAAAAATTGCGGGACCAACATGGTGACTTGTCTTGTCGCGCTACTCCCTTGTTGCATATTTTGATATGCTTTTCGTTCTTACATCCTACTCTGCTTTTAGAACTCCAGTCTTCAATTTCGGTACATCGTCTTCATTGTTGAGGCTCCACAATCTTGACAAATATCTCACATGGAGACTGAACCACCAGTACTGCTCCCGCGAACGAAGACCTCTACCACATTCATCAATTCCATCATCGTAGGAATCCACCAACTCTCGAAACGCCAATCCTCGAATTTTTTCAAATTCCAAGGCCAGTTGAAGCCATGCAAAACTTCAACTTCTCTAAGGTCACAACCTTAGTCAACATATCAGCAAGATTTTCAATACCTCAAATCTTCACTAGCTGCAAGATCTTCATCTCCAAGAGATATCGTATGTAGTGAAACTTCAACTAAATATTCTTTATTCTCAATTGAAAAGTTGAATTCTTCGCTAAGAAAATAGCACTTTAACTATCGTTGTACAAAATGCTATTAATATGCCCTTTACCCGATTCACTCAGAGAACCTTGCAACCATACCATCTTCTTGCTCACCTATGTTACCACTACGTACTCAACTTATGTAGTTGATTACGCACAATCTTCTGCAACTTTGAACACCAAAGAGATTGCAGTACCACCCAAAGTAAATATATACCATGTAATACTCTTTCTCCCATCAAGATCACCCTCCATATCAGCATTAACAGAGCCACGTAGATTGGTGCTCGGTCCTCCAAAACACAATGCCATGTCTGTAGTACCCCCTCAAGTACCTCATAATTCACTTCACTACTTCCCAATCTTATTTCCCCGGATTGCTTATGTATCTGCTCACAACTCCCACTGCATGTGCAATGTCTAGCCTCGTACACACCATTGCATACATAATACTGCTCACTACCAATGCATACGGAGTTTTCATCATTCCAGCCTGCTCCCACTTACTTCTAGGCTGCTTCTTTTTAAATAATTTAAACTGACTACCCAGATGAGTATTTAACGGCTTTGGACCATTCATGTTGAATATCTTAAGAACATTCCCAATATATTCTGCATGAAAAAGATACAACTTCCCCGATAACTTGTCTTGTGAAATACCAATGATCAACAACTGATTTCCCTCGCCAAGATCTTTCATAAAAATACGTTTAGACCATTGTTTCTTCAACTTGTTCACCTCCGGATCATAGGCACCCGCTATCAACATATCATCATTGTACAATAGCAACATAAAGAAAGAATTGTTGTACCTCTTCAAATAGTAAAACTGATCAGCTTCAATATCGTGCATGAAGCCGTCAATTTCATATATCAATGTCGTGGAGCTTGTCTAAGGCCGCACAAGCTCTTTTCCAGTTTGCAAACAAGCTCAGTGTTGCCTTCAGCAAAGAAACCCTCTGGTTGCTTCATATAGATGTCTTCTTCAAGGTCACCATGAAGAAACTTTGTCTTGACATCCATTTATTCTAGCAATAAATTATGCACCACAACTATACTCAGGACTATTCTAATAGCCTCCAGCTTCACCACCAAAGAAAATATATCCGTGTAATCTACACTCTTTCTTTTGTTGAAAACACTTCACAACCAATCTCTCTTTGTAACACTTGCTTCTATCGGCTTCTTGTTAAGTCTATACACCCATTTGTTATGCAAGGCCTTCTGCATGTATTGTTGGCCTTCAAGGAATTCATATCATCTTCCATGGCAAACTCCCACTTTCTCGAAACAACACTCTGCATTACTTCTGCATAACTCTTTGGCTCGCCACTCTCAAACAACAAAAGATAGTGTATGGTGGAGCCATATCTGTCCAAAGCTCGACGTTGTCTACTTAACCTCCTCAATGTACACCTTGGTGCACGAGGTTCTAGCTCTACATTTTCATGCTCCTTCAAAACCTCATCGCCATCCGAATTTGGCACCTCCAAATCCACAACATTTGCTTTATCATCCTAAACATCATCACTGCATGTAATTGGTGCATTTTGTCTATCCTTGTACACCAACTGCTCATTAAAAATGACATCTCGACTATGAATTACTTTCCAATTTTAGTCATCCCAAAATCTATAACCATAATCATCACCACAATATCCAATTAATGCACACTTCACTGATTTAGCATCCAACTTACTTTTAGCAGCAACATTATTATGAACATACGACAAACAACCAAATACTCGCAAATATGATAGGTTTACCTCCTAAACACTCCAAGCCTCCTCCAGAATGCCATCTCCAGCGGAAAGCATGGTCGTCGATTGATCAGGAATGTGGTAGTATCACTTGCATATGCCCAAAACCCCTTGAGTAATTCACTCTTAAATCTCATGCATCTAGCCCTCTCATTCAGTGTTTTGTTCATACGGTCTGCAACCCCATTTTGTTGAGGGGTCCCCTTGTCCGTCTTCCCCATGCGAATGTTACTTTCTGCATAATATTGGTTGAAATCTGTGAGTTCATACTCGCCACCATTGTCAGACCTCAAACACTTTACACACAGATCAGTCTTAGTTTCTACTCGTGCTTTCCACTTCTTGAAGACATCAAAAGCTTCTGATTTGTGCTTCAAGAAATACATCCATAACTTTCTCGAAGCTTCGTCGATGAAAGTCATGTAATATAATGCTCCACCAAAAGATGTGACTGGGCGGTCCCCAAAGTCATTATGTACCAGTCCCAACTTCTTCTTTTCAGAGTTCTACCACTTTTGAGATACTGACTCTCTTCTATTTCCCGAACACACAATCTTCACATATGCCCATGTCAACTGTCTTCAAGTCTGGTAGCTTACCTTTAGAACACATAATCTTCATCCCTTTCTCGCTCATGTGGCCAAGTCAACAATGCCACAGAGAAGCATCACCCTTTGCTCCCGTAAAAGTGATGTTATACTTCTTAGTTGTAGTCATGTAAAGCGAGCCTTCCTTGAAACCCCAAGCTAACACCATAGCCCCCTCAGTTATTTTCCATGCACCAGGGCCAAAGGATAGATGATATCCCTTATTATCTAACTGTCCGACAAAAATTAGAGCTTTCTTCAGACCAAGAACATGCCTCACATCATGCGACGTCCATATGCTAGTGTAGACACGTAAAATTTGTGTCTAATTAAATCTCGACACGTGGAGAATAATGAATTAATCTTCAATTTATTTTTCTATTTTATTTTGGATTTATAAATTTATTTCCGAAGTAAAATAGTTAAATTTATTAATTTTAATATATATGATGGACAAATTGAATAATGTCTTATTTATTAATTAGAGTTAAATTATCCAATTAAAGTAAATAATGGCAAGTCTTGTAAAGCAAGAAAAGGAAAATAAATATATTATTTAATCCTAATATTTTAAAGGATTAAATAAATATATTTATCAAATACCAAGACAAGGAAAGTCTTCTTCTCCAAGATTGAATATTCAAGAGATATCTAGAAGATTCATGTAGATCAAGTCTTCCATATCAAGAAATTGTAGACGCGATCACAACCGTTCATCTCATCAGGAGATTCTGATTGAGATTCACTCCACAACTATAAATAGAGGTGGTCTTGAAGAAAAAAGACACACACAAATATTCACAAGTTAAAGAGGGAAAAGCTCCAAGTTTTTCGCTCCACCAAGTTCATCAATCTTCAAGGGCGTTCTTCGCGGGATTCAAGGCGTTCTTCGCGAAAACCTCCATTTAATCCGGCGTCAAGCTCCAAGTCCATCAAATAACCGTTTTTGAAGATCGCACTTCTGCCGAGGAAGATCGAGCTTCAACAAATTCAACAAATTCAATTCAAGTTCATACCGTTCTCCGACAATCTTCAAGCAAGAAAGTTCGTTTGATTTGAGAACAAGCTGCAAGGCCCTCGACAAACTGTTATTGAAGATCAAGTCCCTTTTAAAGAAGATCAAAGTCCATATATCCAAAGAACTGAAGACGTAGATCATATCGTTCTTCAACAATCTTCAAACCAAATTCAAAGTCAAAAGTTCGTTCGATCCGAGATCAAGTTGCCAAGCCCTCGCATCAACGTTTGTCAAGCATCCAAGTATTTTGAAGATCAAGATTCTTCTAAAGAAGATTGACGTTCAACAAGTTCAACAAATCAAGACGAAGATCAAATTGTTCGTCGCGAAGATCAAGTCAAATTGTTAATTCAAGATCAAGCTCAAAGCCCTTGGATTAACGTTCAACTTAAATCACTTGGAAGCGATCAAAGTCAATTCCGCCTTCAAGTCAACCAAGTTTCAAAATTAGAAAAGAATCAGAGGATTGCTAGAGATTGTAACCCCATATTCATTTGAATAAATAAAAAAATTATTTGTACTTAAATTTTCTTGTCCTTATTTTAAAGATTTAGAATTTTTAACGCTACAAATTTTGGCACGCCCGGTGGGACTACCTCTACCTCTCATCTCTTTTCTAGCAAGTCTACAAGTTTGAAGTCACAAGAAGTCAACGTTGCTCAACAATGGACAAGTCAATGGGGGCAACAAGCGGAGGCTCTTCTCAATCGATGATGAAAGCTACACTCGCATCGGGGGCAAGACACGAAGCTAAGGAAAAGAGTCAAGCATCTTCAATGGAGGAGCGAGTTGCTGCGCTGGCGAGAGCTATTGAGAGCTTCACAATACAAGTGCATAGACGTGAAGAGCGCTTGAATTGTCTTCTCCAAAAGCTAGAGATCCAAGAAGGAAATCACAACATTGAAGAATTCATTGACAAAGTCAAAGTCCAAGGATGCATCAAACCTTCAAGCGACGTAATCGAAGTTGCAACTCATCCCAACGAACAAGAAGATGTAAAAAGTGACGGTCAAGGCATGACATATGTAAAGACTATTCATGGAATTGAAGCTCAAGAATTCGATGGAGTCCAAGTCACTTCTCTTTTCCAAAAGTCAAATTTCTCAAGGAAGGAAGAGCAAGGCATCATGGCGCACACAAAGCCTTCTGAAGAAATCATTCACGATGCGGAAGTTGGAGAATACTTTAAGTCCTCAAGCCAGCAAATTCAAGTTTCCTCACAAGGCCTTGTCTCTGCCAATCAATTGAAGAAGTTCATCAAGGAAGTTGCAAAGGAACATGTAGCCCAACACAAGACTTTCAAACCTTACATGAAGCCTTATACTCAAAGGATAGAGAAATTACAAATGCCTCAAAGTTATGAACCTCCAAAGTTTCAAAGATTCGATGGAAAAGGAGACCGAAGACAACATGTTGCTCACTTTGTCGAAACATGCAGTAGAGCCGGAACTGATGGAGATCTTCTAGTCAAGCAATTTGTTCGATCCTTAGAAGACGTCGCTTTTGATTGGTATATTAATCTTGAGCCAAACTCCATTGACAACTGGAAAGATCTACAAAGTGCATTCTTCAATCGCTTTTATAGCACTCGACGCACTGTGAGCATGATAGAGCTTGCGAATTCACGTCAACAAGAAGATGAGCCAGTGATTGAGTACGTCAATAGATGGAGAAATCTATCCTTAAGCTGCAAAGAGAAATTGTCTGAAACTTCTGCCATAGAGATTTGCATCCAAGGGATGGATTGGGGTCTCGCATACATACTTCAAGGAATCAAACCAAGAACCTTTGAAGAGTTGGCGACGCGTGCGCATGACATTGAAACAAGCATGAACTCTACTAAAGAAGAAAGCTCGACTCACGTCCTTGATACTGAAGGTGATGATACAGATGACACCGACGATGAAGAGGGCGCAACATCAAATTTCATTACAGCCAATATGCTCCTTGATACGAGCTTAAACTATCTAAAATGTTCAAATTAAGTGTCAAATCATGTACTCCTTGATAAGAGTATAAACTATCAACATTCTCCTTAACACGAGTATAAACTGTTTACATATGTGAACTTAAAGTAAACATTCAATTCTTCAAAGTAAATATCCAAGTCTTCAAGTCTCCTAGACACGAGCCAAAAGGTCTGCAAATCCTTGAAATCCAAGTCTTCAAGCAAATCCTTCAAATCTTCAAGTCTCCTAGACACGAGCCAAAAGGTCTACAAAACTTTCAAGTATTCAAACCAAATGCGCAAGTCTTCTAGACACGTCGAAGGTCTGCAAATCCTTCAAGTCTTCTAGTCCTCCTAGGCACGAGCAAAAAGGTCTGCATGTTCTTCAAGTGTCCAAGTCTTCAAGTGTTCAAGTCAATTGCTCCATGATGCACGAGTTTAAACTGCACGTTACTCCTGGCTTGCATGAGTATAAATTGCACCATCTCTAAATCAAATTTAATATACTTTGAACTACGTTGTGACTTGATTCCTTTGTTGGATACGTAGGCAGCTCAAAAAATTCTGAGTTCAGTCATATCCTTTCACCAAGTTATCTTGAGTCGACGATGCTACATGAAGCTCTTTGAGATGCGATGTTCCAGTGAAGACTAGTAAAGCTTCCGTCAAGTGGAAAAAACAGAACACCAATGCTTTGAATGTTGACCTCGAGATCATGCTGCAAGCTTTTGAGCGCTTCTTGAGTTGATACTACAAAGTTCAATTCCAATCTTCAATCCCTTCGCTCCAAGAGGATAGCTGCAATCTTGCTCCAAGCTCACTTGATCGTTGACTAGACGCCTTTGTGTTGTTAAATCAAAGTCGATACCTCCAAACTACCATTCCAATCATGAAAAGGATATGCCTTGCATGTTTAACTAGAGAAGTCCTTTAAGAAGATGGAACGTAGTTTGACAAGTATGTCGTTTGACCACTCCCATATCGGCGAGGTTCTTTGAAAATTCAGGGTGGAGTGCAACAAGTACGCCATTCCGCTTTGCCCAACGAAGAGAATTTGCGAAGTTCTCCAAGAGGTTAGTCACCTTGAACGTTTCTTTGACGAATGAAGCTGACATCTTTAATGGGAAGAACGCATGAGTAGGACCAACGAGATGGGTGCGCATGTGTTTGAAGCCAAGTATCGTCATTGAAGTCATCTTTGATGCCAAGTCATGAAAACAATGTCTTCTCCCTCCAGATGTCTTTGATGTAGGGTTGTTGAAACAAGCCCACTCCCGCTGAATGTCTTTGACGCCAAGCCTTGAAAACAAGTCCACTCCTGCTGAACGCCTTTGACGCCAAGTCTCGAGAACGAGTTCGCTCTTGCTGATTGTCTTTGACGCCAAGTCTCGAAAGCAAGTCTCTTCTTTTTGGATGCCTTTTGAAGCTAAGTCTTGAGGATAATGTCTCCTTCTAGGTTTTTTTGATGCCGAGTCGTGAAAAGAATGTCTCCTCATTCAAGCTCACCAATGATGTTGTGTCCATTAAGGTTTGAAAGTGCTCCTCCTCTCCTTGCAAGAGATCTGGAATTTGTCAAGTTTTGTTGCACGCATAAAAGCTTTCATGATCTCCAAGTTGCAATTTATGTGAATATGAACGCAAGGGTTGCCATGTATCTTTGTGAAAGTCGTTTACTCCAATATCCAGGAAAGAAGTGAATCTCACCCAGAATGTGAAGAGAGGCGTTTGTCCACACGACGTCGCCTTGCATGATGCGTCTTCCCAAAGTTAAAAGAAGGCGTGTGGTTAGTTGATGGTTGGTGATGCGCGGCACGAAGCACCAACAGTCGGGAGGATCTACTCGAAGATCGGGGATATTCTGCAGTCCACTCCTTCAATTGACCGTTGTTCGTCAAGGTTGGCCACGGGCTCGCATAATGTCCATCGATCGGAGTGCCCACCTTCAAGATTGTGTCGGGATTAGGTGATCGATGCTCGGCGTCAATGATGATCAAGTCTGCGGTGCCGGATGAAGAGAAGGCTCTTTTGAACTTACCATTGTGCTAAATCTGAAACAACAAAAGAAAACACATATAATAGAGTTAGTTCCAAGAAAAATAAAGGAAGAGCAGTACGACTGAAAAAGAAAACGACAAGCTCTGCTATGGTTACAAAATATATGTCGAAATCAGGCAAACAATCTCGCGTGCTCAAGTTGAAAATCAGTTTACTCTTCTCGACATCGGTGAGGCGATCACCTCTAGCTGCTGCAAAGGAATTACATGGCGTAATTAATTCTGGTAAGCTGCAATATACAAAGAAACAGAAAAATGAGAAAGGCCTGAGATTTGCAATCCCTTTTCCATAAACTTTCAAGTTTGTTTATGGAAGAATCCTCGTCGAGGTGCTCACCATACTTACTAGGAATCGCAGCAGAAGAACAGAACTCTTTTGGGTTAATGAAGAAAAATTACGCCCAAGCCTCCTTATATAGGTTGGATGTTGAATTCGGATTTCACAAGTCAGGAAACTACAAAAAACTTACAGTAGGAATGTTTTCACTTCACGGATCCAGAAAGTGAAATGAGGTTCGATGAAATCTTCACAAAGAACTAATTTCCTTGTGATGTTATTGACTGAAAGGAAATAAAAAGAAGTGACAAGCAAGAAGTTCCTTTAGCAGAAAAAGCTGGTGCGTGATGAAAAAGTAAAACAAAAAAAAAATGATAAAAGAAGAGAAGAAGGAAAACCAGAATTCTCTTGGAAAGGAAAAGAAATAAGGAAGAATGGAGAGAATTGCTGCAGATGAATTCTCACTGAAGAAAAGGCAAGGAAAGTTTTTGTTTCTGCCATCAAATATTTCCTTCTCAAAATCTAAAAAGGGGAAATAGAGAATCATGAAAAAAAAGGAATTCCCTTTCAAAGAAAAAGGGATTGCAGCGTGCAGGAAAAAAAAAAAAAAGAGAAGAGAACTATCCTACACGATTAGTCTACATACACCACATACGGCGGGCCCCTCAAAAAAAAAAACAAAGGAAAAAGGGAAGACTGCTAATGCTATCGGTATGTATATATGTACATATATATTATATATTATATATTGATGGCTGCACTCTTTTTTGGGCTTCATGAAATTGGGCCTAAATTATTTAGCAAGAAAACAACTTTGTTGTGAAATTGTTCCTCAAGCACCAAATGAAATTGTGACTTGTCCACGACATGTTTCACGACGATTCCGCGAACAAGTCACAAGGGGGCAATTTGTAGACACGTAAAATTTGTGTCTAATTAAATCTCGACACGTGGAGAATAATGTATTAATCTTCAATTTACTTTTCTATTTTATTTTGGATTTATAAATTTATTTACGAAGTAAAATAGTTAAATTTATTAATTTTAATATATATGATGGACAAATTGAATAATGTCTTATTTATTAATTGGAGTTATATTATCCAATTAAAGTAAATAATGGCAAGTCTTGTAAAGCAAGAAAGGAAAATAAATATATTATTTAATCCTAATATTTTAAAGGGTTAAATAAATATATTTATCAAATACCAAGACAAGGAAATTCTTCTTCTCCAAGATTGAATATTCAAGAGATATCTAGAAGGTTCATGTAGATCAAGTCTTCCATATCAAGAAATTGTAGACGCGATCACAACCGTTCATCTCATCAGGAGATTCTGATTGAGATTCACTCCACAACTATAAATAGAGGTGGTCTTGAAGAAAAAAGACACACACAAATATTCACAAGTTGAAGAGGGAAAAGCTCCAAGTTTTTCGCTCCACCAAGTTCATCAATCTTCAAGGGCGTTCTTCGCGGGATTCAAGGCGTTCTTCGCGAAAACCTCCATTTAATCTGGCGTCAAGCTCCAAGTCCATCAAATAACCGTTTTTGAAGATCGCACTTCTGCCGAGGAAGATCGAGCTTCAACAAATTCAACAAATTCAATTCAAGTTCATACCGTTCTCCGACAATCTTCAACCAAGAAAGTTCGTTTGATTTGAGAACAAGCTGCAAGGCCCTCGACAAACTGTTATTGAAGATCAAGTCCCTTTTAAAGAAGATCAAAGTCCATATATCCGAAGAACTGAAGACGAAGATCATATCGTTCTTCAACAATCTTCAAACCAAATTCAAAGTCAAAAGTCCGTTCGATCCGAGATCAAGTTGCCAAGCCCTCGCATCAACGTTTGTCAAGCATCCAAGTATTTTGAAGATCAAGATTCTTCTAAAGAAGATTGACGTTCAACAAGTTCAACAAATCAAGACGAAGATCAAATTGTTCGTCGCGAAGATCAAGTCAAATTGTTAATTCAATATCAAGCTCAAAGCCCTTGGATTAGCGTTCAACTTAAATCACGTGGAAGCGATCAAAGTCAATTCCGCCTTCAAGTCAACCAAGTTTCAAAATTAGAAAAGAATCAGAGGATTGCTAGAGATTGTAACCCCATATTCATTTGAATAAATAAAAAAATTATTTGTACTTAAATTTTCTTGTCTTTATTTTAAAGATTTAGAATTTTTAACGCTACAGCTAGCATTGGTCGACTTGACTTGATCATCTCCTTGTCCCGCAACCTTCAAATGCTTGTTATCAGTAAGATAAACTTTTCTGAGATCTCCAACAACATAGTTTTTTATTATACTGTTATCTAGGCAAGAATGAAATGACACTCCATAACCTAAGGTCCACCACTCCAAAGGTTTGCATACACTCAATATTAATGCTTCTTTAATATCCTTAACTGCTCTGTTTGGTGAGCTTCCATCCTTCTTCGGCACTCCGCAATTAATGACCCTTATTTCCACAATTCCAACATCAATTCGAACACTTGCCATTCTTCAATTTCCTCGATTTCGATCTACCCCGATTCGAATTTGATCTTCATTGCTTTGACCTACATCTAACCTCTGTACTCAGAACGAATCCTAAAGAATTCCCCGACAAACTACCCGATTCCTTCCAGCAAATTTATTTATTGACAATCAAGTCTTTCACTTCGTCATACTTCAACTTCGCCATCCCATTGATGCACTAGCGGCCGCGACCATTCCGCAACAAAATTAAATATGTGATTTCGTCGTGAAAATAAATTCCAACCGAGTTCAACCTTGATGCAATCAAGTTAAACTCATTAAAATGATCGACACCATCGTGTTTTCTATTACCATCAGGTGGAACAAACATCACATCAGATGGACTTTCTTGGTTGCTGATGGTTGCTCGTACATGTCTGCAATAACCTTTAGCATCCCCTTTGTGGTTGTCTCCTTCATGGTGTGGAACACCATGTTTTTCTCCAGAGTCAACCAAACAACGCTCATCGCCTTCATGTCAAGACCTTTCCAGAGTCAACCAAACCACGCTCATCGCCTTCATGTCAAGACCTTTCCAGTCTGCGTCTAACATCTTCGTCGCCTTATCCTTCAATCATTTTCACATTTATTTACCATATAGTAAATCCTCGACCTACATTAGTCTGAACTCGTAATTCGATCCATCAAACTTCTCAATTTTTGTTTTACCGCCGTCCATCAAATAATTACCACAAAATTGTACCGTCCCTCAGAACTTGATGCTCTGGTACCACTTGTTGCACAATGGATATTACAAAACAACAACAAAAAAACAAAGAAAAGATGCACAATCGAGAATGATAAGTAACAATAAGCATATGTCGATAATTAGGACACATCAAGTATTGGTGCCATGTCGAATGAATATTAGGTCTTAGTTATGTTAAGCATATTTTGAGTGTCTTAGTTAAGTATATATGTCAAGTATATACACTCGATATGTGGGTGAACAATGTTGTGCAATCAATGAGCTTCTTGACTTTTCAGAACCAGGGTATTTATAAACCTCGGGGCACAATGACCAATCCCGTGATTCCCGGAACGGATAAGGCATATGTCGAAGATAAATCCTCGACATGGGGTATGTCGAGTAAATATAATTGACATAATGTAGACAAATTAATTTTGTCTACTCCAATTAAATATTGACAAGTGTCAAATTAATGATTATAAATTAAATTGATTATTTCTATTTTTAATTTGGAATTTTACTAAATTAAATTCCAATTATTGGTAGATTAATTAATTGATTTTCTAATACATATATTGTTGGCCAATCAAATAAAGCCACGTGGAAATACGATGTGTTCTAGGGATTTCTTGATAAAGGGCAGCCCAGACACAAAAGCATCCCTGCAATGCGAGAGTCCGGGGAAGGGTCCCACCACAAGCTAAATTAAATCCATGCTTATATCAAGGTGTTCTTCATTAAGAACTCATTTCAATCCGCTATCAAATCTCAAGTTCATCCAAAAACCATTTTTGAAGATCGTGTCTCTGTCAAGAAGATCAAATCTTCAACAATTCAAAAAAAAACCCAAATCAAATTCATACTGTTCTTCAACAACATTCAAACCAAAAATCCGTTTGATTCGAGATCAAGTCACAAGACCCTCGGAAAACCGTTTTTGAAGATCAAAATCCATACTAGAAAGATCAAAACTCACAAATCCAAAGAATTGAGGACAAAGATCATATCATCCTTCATCAATCCTCAAATCAAATCACCAGTTAATCCGAGATCAAGTCCAAGGACCCTCGAATTAACGTTTCTCCAAGTTCAAATCATCTCAGTGAAGATCAAATTGAAGATTTCCACCACAAATTTCAATATTGTTCTTGTAGAATTGAATCAGAGGATTAAATAGAGATTGAACCACAATTGTACTTTAAATGTACTCAAAAATTATTTGTAATCTTTTCTTGTCTTTTAATTACAGAGATCAAGAATTTGTCGTTACAAATTTGGCACGCCCAGTGGGACAACTCTACCTCTCATCTCCTTTAATCAAGAACAACAAGTCAACCATATGGCATTAGGCAAGACAAGAAGGATGTCCGATCTATTGGCTGATCCATCCATGAAGATGGAAAGTGAAGTCATCCACGACATTGTTCAAAAGGACTCCTTTGTCTCCGACAACGTTAACAATGACGGGGATGTTGAGAGCGGTGACTCCTCCCTTCCAATTCCTCACTCCGCATCGGGTTTTTCATCTCCGTTGGATACAGTTCACACATTGACAACAAGTGCTACAACTTTGGAGGAACAAATTGGGATGTTGACCAAAGTCATGGAGATGCTGAACAAACATGTGCAAGACCAAGACTCCAAGATAGAAAAATTGCTGAGTAGTGAAGACAAGGTGAAAGAAAGTCATGTAAAGGACCTGAAGTTTGGAGGCTTTGAAGAGGGTGAAACATCCATGAAGTAATTATCCAGCGAGTCTATTGCCAACGAGTTCCAAGTCTCTTCAAATGGCATGATCCCTGTTAATCAATTAAAAGAGTTCATCATGGGAACTATCAAGGACAAACTAGACGAAAGCTTCAAATCATCATTCTCCTATTCCAAACCGTACACTTAAAGGATAGATCACATCAAGATGCCGAATGGCTACCAACCACCAAATTTCCAGCAGTTTGATGGCAAAGGCAACCCAAAGCAACATGTAGCTCGGTTTGTTGAGACTTGCAACAATGCCGAAACTTACAGTGATCATCTTGTCAAGCAATTTGTTCGCTCACTGAAGGGAAATCCATTTGATTGGTACACTGACTTGGAAGAAAACTCGATTGATAGTTGGGACGAGTTGGAGCAAGAATTCCTCAATCGCTTCTATAGTACAAGAAGGACTGTCACCATGATTGAACCAACAAATGCTCGCCAATGGGATGAAGAGCCGGTGATTGATTACATAAATCATTGGAGAAATTTGAGTCTCAATTGCAAGGATCGGTTATCCGAGACCTCGGCTATAGAGATGTGCATCCAAGGCATGCAATGGGGGCTCCGTTACATTCTTCAAGGAATACAGCCAAGGACGTTTGAGGAGTTAGCAACTCGTGCTCATGACATGGAATTGAGTATGGTGGCAAGTGGAGTTAATGGACCGCCTATGCAAGATCCGCGAAGATTCAATGACAAGCAAGATGCAAGGAAAGGAGGCAAGTCTTGCAACAAAGCACCTACCAAAGAGTCTATAGCGGTGAATGTTGCTCCGTTGAGAATCCAGGCCAAGACAAATGATAGCAACGACCAACGAAAAGGTGTTTTGGTATCTGACAAGGCCAATAATTCACAAGCTAATGAGCAAAGGAAGACGACACTCAAGGAGATGCGGTCAAAGCAATATCCGTTCCTCGATTCTGATGTTTCATCCATATTTGATGATTTGCTCATAGCTAACTTAATTGAGCTGCCTAAAATGAAGAGACCGGAAGAGGCTGGTCGCACTGATGGTCCTAAGTATTGCAAATATGTAGGACACCCAATCCATGATTGCTTCATATTCAAAGATAAGGTGATGCGGTTAGCTCGTGACGGGAAGATAACATTAGAAGAGGATGTCGTGTCATCAAACCTTGTCGTACTCTTAAGCCTAGTTGATAGCCTAGATGACTCACACATCATCCTTTCATGCAATGCGACTCATGAAGGAGAGAAAATTGAAGACTCTACTCCGAAGACTGCTCATGTCACAAACCAATATATGTCCACTATATGCTTCACTGATGAAGACCTTCTACTAGGTTCCAAGCTCTACAACCGACCATTGTTTGTCGCCGGCTATATTCCCGAGAAAAGAGTCAATCGAATGTTAATTGACAGGGGCTCTGCGGTCAATATCTTACCTCTACGCACTTTGAATAGATTAGGGATCTCGGTGGATGAACTATGAAGTAGTCGTCTGATGATCCAAGGTTTCAACCAATGAGGGTATCAAGGCCACTGTTGACGAGTTAAAAGAGGTAAACTTGGGCAGCGTCGATGACCCAAGACAGATTTACATAAGTGCATTGCTCAGAGCTGATGAATAACGAAGTTACGTTGAGTTATTGCACGAGTTCAAGGATGTGTTTGCTTGGTCATACAAAGAAATGCCAGGCTTGGACCCAAATGTGGCGGTACACAACTTATCGGTAAAGAAAGATGTTCACCCCGTTAAGCAAGCCCGAAGAAGGTTTCGACCTGACTTAGTCCCATTGCTCGAAGCCGAAGTTAATAAGCTCATTGAAGCCGGGTTCATCAGAGAAGTCAAATACCCAACTTGGATTTCTAGCATCGTGCCGGTAAGATAGAAGAATGGACAAATCAGGGTTTGCGTAGACTTTAGAGACTTGAATGAAGCATGCCCTAAGGATGACTTTCCACTACCGATTGCTGAACTAATGATTGATGCTACCATGGGACACGAAGCCTTGTCTTTCATGGACGGATCTTTTGGATACAACCAAATTCGTATGGCTCCAAGGGATGAAGAATTGACTGCTTTCCGTACTCCCAAGGGTATATATTGCTACAAGGTGATGCCATTTGGATTGAAGAACGCATGTGCTACCTATCAAAGGGCAATGCAAAATATCTTCGACGACATGTTGCACAAGAATGTTGAGTGTTATGTGGATGATCTTGTCGTAAAGTCGAGGGAAAGGAAAGATCACATAGGTGACTTACGAAAAGTCTTTAAGCGATTGCGGAAGTATCAATTAAGGATGAATCCTATGAAGTGTGCATTTGGCGTAACATCGGGAAAGTTCCTTGGTTTCATTGTTCGTCGGCGAGGCATTGAAATCGAGCAAGCCAAGATTGATGCAATAGTTAAGATGCCAGAACCACGAAATATTCATGAACTCAAAAGTCTACAAGGAAAATTGGCGTATCTCCGAAGGTTCATCTCGAATTTAGCCGGTCGTTGCTAACCTTTCAGTCATTTGATGAAAAAAGACGTTTCATTTAGGTGGGATGAATCTTGTAGCAATGCTTTTGAACGAATCAAGTCATATCTGATGAAACATCCCGTTTTAGCCGCTCTTGTGCCGAGACGTCCTTAATCCTATATATTGTTTCCCAAGAAAGATCAATGGGGGCATTACTCACCCAAGAAAATGACAAAGGGAAGGAAAATGCACTTTATTACTTGAGCCGAACAATGACGTCGAATGAGTTGAAGTACACTCCTATTGAAAAGCTTTGCCTAGCCCTTGTGTTCTCGATTCAAAAATTGAAGCATTACTTTCAACCTCATATTATCCGTCTTGTATCCTGAGCAAACCCTTTGAAGTATGTCATGACGAGGCCGGTGTTGTATGATCGACTTGCAAGATGGTACCTCCAGCTGCAACAGTTTGAGATTGCATATATCCCTCAAAAGTCTGTGAAAGGACAAGTATTGGCAGATTTTCTAGCTGATCACCCTATTCCTGCCGAGTGGGAGTTAATGGACGACTTGTCCGATGAAGATGCGCTCGTGGTTGAAGTTACTCCTCCATGGGAAATGTACTTTGATGGTGCCGCACATAGAAATTGAGCTGGCACCGGCGTTATCTTTCTCACGCCTAATGGAGAGGTCTTGCTGTATTCCTTCACATTAACTCAAAATTTCTCAAACAATGTTGCGGAATATCAAGCTTTGATACTTGGGTTAGAAATGGCAATTGAGCTGAGGCAACCTCACCTAAAAGTGTATGGCGATTCCAAGTTGGTCGTCAATCAATTGTATGGCGAATTTGAGGTTAAGAAGCCAGAGCTCCTACCATATGTTGAGTATGCAAGAAAATTAATCAAAAATCTTGGTGACGTTACAGTAGAGCATGTGTCGAGGAAAGATAACGGGCAAGCTGTTGCTTTAGCTAAACTTGCTTCTATGTTGGTTACATCAGAAGAGAAGACGTCCCCGTGTGCCACAAATGGGTACTCCCACCTATTCTAGAAGATAACGGTGAGCAAGGTAATAATAATGAAAGTTATGCTGTGGAGGTATACGAAATTGAAGTTGAAGTTTGGCGACAATCATTCGTGGACTACTTAAAGCACGGAAAATTGCCCGATGACGTACGGCAAAAGATAGACATTAGGCGTCGTGCAGCTCACTTCATCTTCTATAAAGACACACTCTATAGGCGCTCGTTTGATGGGGTTTTCTTGCGCTGCCTAGGAAAAGAATAAGCTATGCAAGCTATGGAAGAAGCACATTCCGGAATTTGTGGAGCTCATCAGTCTGGTCCAAAGTTATATTTTTGCATCAAAAGAATGGGCTACTACTGGACTACCATGGTTTTAGATTACATGAAGTACGCAAGAAGATGTCAAGCTTGTCAATTCTATGCAAACTTCATCCATCAGCCGTCTGAACCTTTACATCCGATTGTAGTTTCTTGGCCTTTTGATTCTTGGGGTTTGGACGCTGTCGGTCCTATGAAAAAGTCTTCTGGCGGGCACTTGTACATCTTGGCTGCAACCGACTACTTCTCAAAATGGGCCGAAGTTGTGCCTCTCAAAGAAGTCAAAAAGGAGATTGTTGTCAACTTCATTCGTACCAATATCATTTACCACTATGGAGTTCCTCGATGCATCGTCATTGATAATGGAAAGTCGTTTTGCAATAGTTTGATAGCCAAGTTGTGTGAAAAGTTTTGATTCAAGCAAAAAAACTCTTCCATGTATTATGCTGCTTCTAAGGGCCTCGCCAAAGCATTCAACAAAACTCTTTGCAACTTGCTAAAGAAAGTGGTGGCGAAGTCAAAGAAAGATTGTCATGAAAGAATTGGAGAAGCTCTATGGGCATATAGAACTACACACACCACCAACTCAAGCAACCCCGTATGCATTGGTCTACGGAGTAGAAGCAATTCTCCCTCTTGAGCAACAAATCCCGTCTTTAAGGATAGCTCTGCAAGAAGGACTCACCGAAGAAGAGAATGCTCGTTTGCGCTTGCAAGAACTAGATGCTCTTGATGAGAAAAGACTAGAAGCGCAACAGGAACTTGATTTCTATCAAGCTCGTATCTCCAAGTCTTTTAACAAAAAGGTTCGCCGACGCTCCTTTCAAGTTGGTGATTTGGTTCTTGCAGTGAGAAGGCCCATTATTATCACTCATCGAACCGGAAACAAGTTCACTTCAAAGTGGGATGGTCCTTATGTCATCACAGAAGTATACACAAATGGCGCATATAAGTTGATTGCCGAAGATGGATTAAGAATTGGTCCTATCAATGGAAGATTCTTGAAACAATACTACCCTTGATGACTGAAGCATGCTTCATGACGCACGAGCTTAAACTGCATGTTACTCCTAGCCCGCATGAGTATAAACTGTAGATGGCAACCACCAATGGTAAATTATGTGGTTAAAATAATAACTTACCCCACTAAAGGTGTTTTATGTGGTTAAATTTTAAATACCCGACTTTGTTCAAAGTGGTTAAAGAATGAATACTCCTAGCCCGCATGAGTATAAATGGTGTACGGTACCCCCCTTAAATCAATCTTGTTATCTTTGAACTACATTATGACTTGATCCTTTTTATTGAGGTACGTAGGCAGCTTAGAATTTTTTCGTTACAATATTCATGAGAAAGAAACATGATGCCAAATGCAAATGAAAAACTCAAAATGAGGTAAATAAAGGTAAATCTTTTATTAATCTCGGAGTTTGATGACGCCTACAAATCCAAAGCAAAACAGAAAAAAGCAAAGAAAAAAAAAAGGAAATCTCTCTCAAACAAAAGGCCTCACATCCCCCAACTCCAGTTGTGCAGTCTCAAAGTTCAATCTCATAACATTCAATTCGTCCATCTCCGCGTCAGTAAGTGAAGGAGT
This sequence comes from Linaria vulgaris, assembly GCA_948329865.1. Lineage (NCBI taxonomy): Eukaryota > Viridiplantae > Streptophyta > Magnoliopsida > Lamiales > Plantaginaceae > Linaria > Linaria vulgaris. The sequence continues at coordinate 50,023,752 of OX415249.1, read as the reverse complement.
GCTTTTAAGGACGGATATCTTCTCTTCTAAATTAGAGATCTTACTGTCGACACCTCGAAGAAACTCTTGTTGGCTCTTTAAGGATGGCATCAAGCTTGCTTTCTCCGACTTTAAGTCTTTCAATCTTCTTATAACACTTTGAAGTTCATCTTTTGTAGACCTAACTCGTGAGGATCCCTTTTCCTTATCAGATTTGGCATCGTATATGTGGCCCTCTATTTCCGAAATTTGTTGAAGAAGTGATGAGTTTTCCAATATTGTGGAGTTTCGCACATCATAAGCAGCAGCTTGATCAAAAACTTTGCTCACTAAGGCCTCTAAGGGAGAAACTTTTTCCTTCCCAACCAACTTCATTCTTTCAAAAAACAATGCAGAATTCATATTTAAAAGAAGAAATTTGGTTAATTGGTGCGCGAACAATCCTCCCACTAACATCGGTCCATAGAGAGTTGAGATACCTCTTGTCATGATTTTCTAATAGACTTTCACCCTTAAAAATAGAGACAACAACATGTGGAGAACTCTCCTTACCATTCTTTGAGTCTCTTGGCTTCAAATGCATTTGGTCATCTTTTGAAGGTTTAGTACCAGCACATGAAGTAGACCCTGCACTTGTTTGAGGATGTTGCTCATCACCCTTCAAAGCGGAAATCCTCTCTTTACCCACCTACAAGGAATATGTCGAAAGTGAGAAACATATACATGTATATTTATATATGTATGGAAATAAAGAGCATAGTTGACCAATACATGTACAGCCAAGTTCAATGTCGCGGATGGGGTGCTCGAAAGGCAGTGAGGAGAATTGATTTCTCTAGGTTGCGAGATACTTGAGCCTTTCTTAACCCTCTTCCAGTTGCGATCGCTGTTTTCGCTGCTGCCGCTCTCTTTGACAATGCTTTTTCTTTTCGCTGATTCCTCTACCGCAATGTGTGTCGCGTCTCGCGAGCTCTTTCCAAGAGAAGCAATTTGGTTGTCACGACTTTGTGCGACCTTGTCATCTCCACCGAGTATCAAGTGCTTTTGAGGCGAAAGCAAAGAGTCGATATTGTCTTCAAGGTAGCTCGTATGGGTTTTGGTTATCCATGACTTATAAATATCCGAAAAGTGCCTTCTTGCGTTAAGAGGAGCGTTGGGAATCCAAACCTTTGAATATGTCCTTTGTGCAAGACTTAACCTCCAAAAACGGAGTCCTCCATCCAAAGAAGCTTCGCAGTAGTCATTTTTTAGTACGCCGGGGACATCTTGATAATATCCAAATTGTCAGCCAAATTGATGTAAGATAGCACGATCGAAGGCTGATTAAATAGTCATGCTATGCTTCGCTAAGAGTACTGCAATCCACAAGTGTGACGTTATTGACGTTCAGAAGAAGATTGCATGCCCAAGTGGTGTAGTCTCCTTTGTGAATTCTCTTACGAGCTTCTTTTGGATCAAAATGTCTTGCTCTATTTTCTCTAGAAAATAACGTCATTCTAGGTTTTCGCGACTCTTGGTGGATAGAAAACTGAGTCTTGAAGTACATCGCCACCCACCCGTAGACAAAATGGATCAGAAAAGGAAGGCACCCTAGAGACGGTTGAGTAGACCTTGATATTGAATTCAACCCTTTGTAAATCGACGCTAGCACCGGAATGGCAAGGCATGCTCTTTGACCGCTGGCTATATGACTCGCCATCTTGAAAGTACTTGGACGGATAAAGCCAACGTCCTTTACAGGGAGAACAAAGATGCACAACCAACAAGCTAAGTGTGCGGCCAAAAAATGTCTCTTCCTTCCAACAACCTTTGATACCGAGTTGTGAAAACATGATCTCTTCTTGCAATGACCACTGACTATATGGTTCGAGCTTTCCGGAAGGGTTGTGTGTCGCTTGAGGTCGACCCACACTTTTTCTCTCCTTCCGTGATGGGGGACATTTGTATTTGACTTATTTCTTCGACCAAAAGTTAACCCACTCTTTGACTGGCACTCGAGGATCGTCATCACCAACATGTGCTCGGATTAAGTGAAACGCATGGAACAAAGCTCTTCATGACCTCGACAAGTGATGGTTTTCGTTTTCTTTGCCAAAAAGTTCTATCTCGCTCGGTATGACTTCGTCATATAAGGATCCAAATATGGGCAGGCCGACAAGGTGTTCCAAGTCCCATAGGGAAACTGAGAGCTCTCCAAGTGAAGTGACAAGGGTGTTTGTAGACGGTGACCACGTTTCGCACAAGGCTTTTATGATTTCTAAATTGCACTCGTATGTGAACAAGGATGCATAGACTGGCTCGTTCGTGTTGGTGGAAGTAAGTGTAGGCTTGCACCGAACAAGGACATCTTCTGTCCACTCCCAATATTCGGAAAAGTAATGAATTTCGCCGAAAAAGTGAAGAAAGGCATCGTCCCACATGACATCTCCTTTGGCAATGCGTCACCCCAAAGTATCGAAAGGAAGATCATTTTTTGATACTCGGTGGTGAGGAGACCGGAGCACAAACGACGACAGAGATCGATTGGAGGACTTGGGAAACAGTCCAGTCTTTGGATTTAATGGTGTTAATCAAAGTGGGCCATCGACTTGTGTAAATTCCGGCGAGAGAGGTGTCGACCTCCAATATTGTGTCATGTTGGGTTGATTGGTTTTCATCGTCGGTAATGGTTTGGGTCTGAACTTCCTTCGAATTATAGGCATGACCAAATTTCACCATTTTGCGTGGACTGTCAACACAAAAGAAAAAAAAGAGTTAAAAAAAAGAGGGGAGAAATAATAATAAGAGAAATTTGTGTCTCTTTTTGCAATTGTAATATGAATAACTCCTCTTTCCAATTCAAAAACCCACTGCAACCTGTTAAAAAAATATTGAGATTAGCTACGAAACAAACAAAGAAAAAAAGAGAAAGGAGAAGAAAGAGAGGAATAGGAAAGTTAAAAAAAAAAAAGGAACAGGCGCTGCAAAAGAGAAAATGAAAGGAGAAGAAAGAAAAAAAAGGAAGAGAGAGGAACAGAAAAGTTAAAAAAAAAAAAAAGGAACAAGCCTGCAACAAAAAACAAAGGAAAAGAAAAAAAAGAAAAAAAAAAGAAAGAAAACAGGCGCTGCAACAAAAAAAAGAAAAAAAAAGAAAAGGGAACAGGCACTGCAAAAGAGAAAAAGAAAGGAGAAGAAAGGAAAAAAGGAAGAGAGAGGAACGGAAAAGTTACAAAAAAAAAAGGGAACAGGCCTGCAACAAAAAAAAACAAAGGAAAAGAAAAGAAAGAAAAAGAAAAGAGAAGAAGAAGAGAACGGACTGCGACCTGCAACAAGAAAAATGAAAAAAAAAAGAGAAAAAGAAAGAGAGGAACAGGAGAGAAAAAAAAAGTGTTGCAATTTTTTTTCCCACCTTGTTGATGAAACAAAATTTTTGAAGAAGAAGAAAAAAAGATAGAGAATGGAACTCTGAGGTTTGACTCTTTATAAAAAAAAAAAAACAAGTCCCAAAGTTGTTGAGATCGAATCAATCCCGTGAGATGAAATTAATTTTTGGAATAAGAATCTTGAAATTTTCGGATGTGTTAAATTTCTTCATGTGAAGAAATCAATTTCTGGAATCAATTGGAATAAGATATGTTTGCTTCTGACACTCCTTCGGCAGACCTGACACTCCTTCTGCAGACCCAGACGAAAGAAAAGAAATCTCATGTTTAAAAAAAAAAAAAAAAAGATCCGTTAACTTCAAAAAATGGAAAGAGATGCGAACCCAACAAAAAAAATAATAAAAAACATTTCCTTGGTTTGGCATGACATACTAACCGCATGTGCATGTGTATGTTGGGAGTGGGCCAAAGCAAAAAAAATAATAATAAAAGAAAAAAAAAAGAAAAAGTAAAGTGTCACATGCACGTACAAGAAAGAAATGGTTTAGTGCATAAATTTCATTTTGGTCCTCAATGATATTGACACACAGGCCCTCTAAAATTTGTGATTCTTGTGTTGAAGTGCATAATCTTTTACCAATTTCATTGATGGCTCGAAAAAAAAAAAGTTACAACGTGTTCACTTCAAAACGCATTTTAATAATGCTATTCGTGACAAGTCGCAAGGGGGCATTTATAGACAGATTAATTTTGTCTACTCCAATTAAATATTGACAAGTGTCAAATTAATGATTATAAATTAAATTGATTATTTCTATTTTTAATTTGGAATTTTACTAAATTAAATTTCAATTATTGATAGATTAATTAATTGATTTTCTAATACATATATTGTTGGCCGATCAAATAAAGCCACGTGGAAATACGATGTCTTCTAGAGATTTCTTGATAAAGAGCAGCCCAGTGCACGAAAGCATCCCCGCAATGCGAGGGTTCGGAGAACGGTCCCACCACAAGCTAAATTAAATCCATGCTTATATTGAAAATAAAACCGACCAATCACAAATAAGGAGGCTCGGTTCTACAACTATAAATAGAGGGGCTCTTGTAGAACAAAAAAAAAACCACAATTAAAACTTCAAGAATTGAGAGCAAAGAAGTTCAACAAATCCTCTCCAACAAGCTCAGTAATCTTCAAGGTGTTCTTCATTAAGAACTCATTTCAATCCGCTATCAAATCTCAAGTTCATCCAAAAACCATTTTTGAAGATCGTGTCTCTGTCAAGAAGATCAAATCTTCAACAATTCAAAAAATCCCAAATCAAATTCATACCGTTCTTCAACAACATTCAAACCAAAAATCCGTTTGATTCGAGATCAAGTCACAAGACCCTCGGAAAACCATTTTTGAAGATCAAAATCAATACTAGAAAGATCAAAACTCACAAATCCAAAAAATTGAGGACAAAGATCATATCATCCTTCATCATTCCTCAAATAAAATCACCAGTTAATCCGAGATCAAGTCCAAGGACCCTCGAATTAACGTTTCTCCAAGTTCAAATCATCTGAGTGAAGATCAAATTGAAGATTTCCACCACAAATTTCAATATTGTTCTTGTAGAATTGAATCAGAGGATTGAATAGAGATTGAACCACAATTGTACTTTAAATTTACTCAAAAACTATTTGTAATCTTTTCTTGTCTTTTAATTACAGAGATCAAGAATTTGTCGTTACACATACTCCAGCAAAACCTTGACTTCATGGTCCGTCCTAGATCCCTTCATGGGCTGCAATGGGGCCTCGACATTAGCCCCTATCAAGTAGCCTCTCAAGTTTGGTAAATGTTCGTTGTAAAGGACAGTTTTTGAATTAACATGTTAGGTATCCCGGGCTTCCCTAGTTTGTAGTCCGAGCTCAAAGAGAGAATTAAGACATTGATATTTTGCTTCATCAGTTAATCGCTCCCCCAACATCATGGTTCATTCGTGGGAGAGATCGAAATGGAAAATGTTGTTCTGGGGATAGAATCATATTGATGTGTCGCAAAGTGTATTCGAGGTGAGTGCGGATAATTGGTTAACATATTGACTGCATGTCGGACAACATGAAAGATGTAGAACGAGGGAACCGTTTTTCCGTGAGTAGAAAAAACCACAATTTTTGATATGTCGAGAAAAATAACTCGACATGTGCAGTATATCGAGGATATGATGCTCGGCATGGTCGGTAAGATGTGGAATTTAAAAAAGGAAAATGTTTTAGTATATCGAGTAAAAATACTCGGTATGTCGAGAAAATAATGCTCGACGTGAGTAATTGCTTTACAAGAAAATGAATTAAAAATTCTTGTATGTTGAGTAAAATATCTTGACATGTGCTATATGTCGAGGGTAAGTACTCGACATTTGTTCTGCTAGGCGTATGTCAAGGATATCAAACTCGACATAGTAGATGGAACATCAGTATTAATTATGATCATTGTGGGCGGCCGAGGAGGGGGGGGGGGGAACTATAAATAGTGCTAAGGAAGAGAGAGAAAGCATTTGCACTGTCGAAGAGTTTTGCTATTTTTGGCTGAACACGTCGAGTTCTTTGTTTCGACATATGCAAATTCGATGTGCAAGGGATGTTGAGTGTAATTAAACTCGACATAGGTTCGGTGTAGGAAATACAATGAGTGTTATGAATAATTCGACATAACGTTCAGGTCGAGGATAAATGATCGACATGTTAATAAAGAATCGACATGTTTCCTTAGTAATTTTTTTCAAAATGTTTTTGAAGTTTTTCTGAATGTTGTTTCCGATTTCACATCTTTTTGGTAGCTTGTGCTTTGACAGAAAAAAGTGGGTTTTATTACTTCTTTTTGCAATTTCATGTTAATCGTTTCTTAAACATGTGTGGGGTTTAGATTAGATTGTTTGTTGCGATTGCCAGAAAAATGTCACACCAAAGTGATAGTATGTTCAACCATGGATTCGAGTCTCATCGTGGTGAATCTAGGGATGAAAGCATGGCTCCCCCTAAGATTAGGCAATATCCAGCTATCAGAGCAAGATAATGAGATGTGGGATGCGTCTTAACTATTTGTTGACGACTGTTACGGGGAGGATAATCTGGAGAGAGATATTCCGGATTTGGATCGGGGAGATGATGGTAATTTTGACCTTGGGGGAGGGGCTGGGGGAGATAGTTTAGGACTTAGGAATGTTACCAAGATAGGATGGATGATGCACACGCCAATATAGTACAATGAGAAATACGACTTGGAGGGATATGAGTTGCGATTTTTGGGCCTAGATGAGTGGATGCATACATCTCGTGAGGGATGGATTGCTATAAATGCCAAGCATTTCGTAAACGGTCTCCGCTTTCTGATTAGTTTCATGTTGAGTATTCTGTTGAATAGAATGTGTATTTGTATTGCTCAACTATCTCATAACTTTGTCGATTGCTTGGTGGCATTCATCCTTGTGATGAAGGCCTTTGGTGCCCCGTATGGAGCCAATGAGTTTTGGCAGCTTTCAAGTGGTTATTAATATAAAGGGTGGGGATAAAGGCTTTTATTTTGTACGTGCCAATCAATATTGTAGTTTCTTGAAGGGAGAGTAGAGCGGGTATGGGGCTAGGGGAAAGAAATAGTACTTTTATATAAAAGAAAGATTTCCTCGGGAGCTTGAATCGCTTCCCCAGTGTGGTCTTAGATAAAGAGTGTAAGGATTCCTCAAGGTGTGGGTGCACCAACTCTAGATAAGTGTTTCCTTAGAAGCTTGACTGAGCATGAATTTGATCTCACAAAGATGACTCAAGACGAGGTTGTGAATGCTAGGGTTATGTCCGAAATCATACACTGGCCCTCATATTCTGGGTATATACATATATAGTTTAGGATTTGTGATATGTTTCATGATCAACCCATTTTTTGTGTTTTAACAAGTAATATATTTGTTATGAAGTTGCCTTGGTTATGGGACAACAAAGTCGTATGAGGAAGTTTATTGCAGCACAACGTGAGCAAGTAGCTGATGTGATTGTAGTGGAGAAAATGTGAGGCATGAATGGATTGATACCGTAGTCTCGAGATCCATTTGAGTCTCAAGGTTTCTAAGGTGGTACTCTTGAAAATCATTCGGGCGCTAAATTTGAGGATGCAGCCAATCAGGCGGGGGTTGGCGAAGCCGGGTACCAGTGGCATTCCACCCATACTGAACCAGGGGCAAAAAACGGGTGCCAAAGGATTAGGTGGAGGTAAGAGGCTGGCACCAGAAGGTAGGGTGATGGGTAGCATTACCTTGATGTAACACACAAATAATAGAAGTTAACAATCAAATGTTACACCTAAGTTCCTCCTTGTCGCAAGTGCACAAATCAAGTAATACTAAAATGGTCAGTATAGTTACGAACCAAGTATCGTATCCCAAGAGAGTGGTGGATTAATGTATGTATGACTTAAATGCAAGACACTAACGGTTGTCCCAATCTTTTCTCTTGTATTTGTAGGATGTAGTGAATTCTTTTGAATGCGGTAAATGCTTTTTATACTAAGAATGCAAAGAATGACTAATCTAGAATGCATTGGAAATCTATCTATGATGTAGGAAAGCAGTAAATCATGATTGTAGTTTGAATGCATGAAAATAACTAAAGCAATTAAACTAATAAACTAAACTAAAGCAAAATTGAATGATTGATTGCTTGGTTGTGGTTATAAACAATAATTAGAATGATTGTTTAGTTGTTTACTTGCAGTGCTTGATCATAATTTGATGTTTGCATGTCTAATGGATATGTGACCTACAGCAAGAGCTATCCCAACCATAAATCAATGAGTTTCTAATAACCTACTGTGTTAATGGAGTAGCCCAATTGTCAGTTGTTTTAGAAGAGATATCAAAAATGCAATCCAATTAACTGATCTGAATTGTATTTACAAAACGTACATAATTAAGATTGATATAGTGTGATTTAGGGGTTGCGCATCAGTTGCGGTATAACACCAAAGTCAGAAATCGCGCACATACACACACACATACACACACACACACACACACACATATATATATATATATATTAGCATCTACACTCCGGGCGGCCCCCAATCAAGTGCGTCCGTTTATCCCAACGAGGGTAAGACTAGTTATACAACAAAAGTAACTATTCACTCTAGACATGTAAGATCATCAAATGCACATCAAGGATAACAAATAAACATATTCATAAATCAGAGTTACTTCCCTACTCTAAAAAACGAGTAGGTTAGCTCCTTATGTCATGAGTTCAACAATCGATAAAGAAATAAATAACATAGACAAAGTAAACAGAATAAGAAAAGCTTTTCGGATCTAGATAAACTTTGTTGCTTGAATATCTCCTTGACTCCTTTGTGCTATCTTCTTCTCTACGAACTATGGAAAAGATAGAGAAACTCTCAGCCTATGATCCCTTCGTTGCAGAGGCTGCTCTCAAGGGGAAGGAGCTAGCTCTCAATAAGGTTAATGATGCAAACGGGAGTATCTGTGTTGCTCACAATGAGGCCCAGAAAGCCAAGGATAAGATGGAGCAAGCTAACGAGGCCACGAATAGGTTGTGAATGAGAAATGTCACAGAGGGTAAGGTAAAGGATTTGAGGGCAAAGGTGGAGAAACTTTGTGCTGATCTGGAAGCATCACATTAGAGTCTTCGCAAAAACCTCCATTTTGAGGTATTACTCAAATACTTGTTCATTTGATAAAGCGTAATCGCCTTGCCTAATATTTCTCAATTGATGTAGGATCCATCATTGAAGATCAAACTGCGTATTGCCAAGCAATTTATTTTGAGTGGAACTTATCAAGATATAAGCTTGGAGCGCGGATCGTTTGGAAGGTTAGGATTTGTCGAAGACTTTGACGTAGCCCAGTTGGATCTGTTCTTGGGTCCCGACATGAAGCTGGTGGTGGAATCTGATGATGATGAGCCGGACGCATACGTCTTTTTCCTCATTCTCTAGAACATGAGCCTGGTTTTGGTTGTCATGAAAAACGCCCCTCCGATTATAGGCATCTGAGTATTCCCATACGCTGTGTCGCCTTTTTAAGTTTTCTAATATATTGCGAACTATTGCATTCTTGGCTGAGTGTATGACTTGTTTTATCCTTTAATTCATATTTACATACTTTTTCGCGCGTTTTGTGGTGTCCTCCTTAGGCGGATATTAGTCGGATTTTTTTTATAAAGAAATTTTTTTTCACTCTTTGAGCCATCAATTATTATCGTTAGCCTTCGAGGAAGTTTCTCCCGTACCGCAGTTTATATGAGTTATGACATCACCTCTTAAGGTACTTTTTGTCATGTTTCTTTAGATAAGAGGTATATCGTTACCCATTGGGGTATTTTGTACCGTATCCTTCGGGATAAAGAGGTATATCATTACCATCTAAGGTATGTTCTGTCCTATCACATATGATCGGATATGTCTCTTTACCTGTTAAGGTATGTTTTGCCGTATCACTTTGGATAGGATATGTCTCTTTACCTGCTAATGTATTTTCTTCCGTATCCCTTTGGATAAGAGATGTATCACTACTTGTTAAGGTATTTATCCCTTTGGATAGGAGATGTATCTCTACCTATTAAGATGTTTTATGTCGTATCCCTTTGGATAGGATATACATCTCTACCTGTTAAGGTATTTTTTGACGTATCCGTTTGGATAGGAGATGTATCTTTACCTGTTAAGGTATTTCTATCGTATCACATATGATGGGAAATAAGTCATTACCTTTTAAGGTATTTCTCTTACTTTTTCTCAATTTTAAGCGAATAGAGAAGGAATAAGGAATGCTCAAACATATAGAGAAGTTGAAAAGATAATGGATAGGTTTATTTAGGTAAAATGAAATTGTTCATGCATAATTAAAAAAAGTTATCCTCTTACGACCATTTGTTGAGTCCGTTTCCACTTGTCCCCAATTTATCATGGTAATCATTCCCCTAGATGGTGCATTGACAACGCCTTGATTATAGTTTCTCGGGGCTTCAAGAACTTTTTATTTGTCGTTTCATGGTGAGCGAGATTTGTGCCTCTCATCCTGGTTCTCCAATTCCTTTGATCTCAGACATATTCTATCACTTTCCCTTCTCGAATCAACCTTTAAATTTCATCCTTCAAATCTTTGCTGTCGTCATTTTTATGCCCACTTTGGCGTCGTATCCATGGTACTTCTTTGAGTATCTTGCACTTGGGGTATCTTTCAACTTCCTTGGCTCATTCAACCAACCCTTCTTATGGGCCACAAAAAATACAATCATGATATCTTTGGAGTGTACATACTGGGGACTTGTCTCTACTGCGGTCATTTCTGTCACGATTCCAACCATCTTTCCCTTTGGGTCTGTTATGTGCTTGGTTCGGAGTACTCTTGATTGTCATCATCTCATTATGATAGGCTGCCTTGTAAGCTGGTTCGTTGATATGATTTAATGGTTTTTGGTTCCTAAGATAGGAGTGCAGCTGCAAATCTTTGTGCGTGGTAGCATTGAAGATAGGGTTTGCCACCTGCTCCCATTTAGGCTCATCTACCTTGAGCATCTCGTTGTTAAATATCTTCATAAATTTCGAGGGTTCTCCTTCTCGTCCTGCTTGACTGAGTTGGGGTGATTGAGATTGGTGTGCATCATTTTTTGACTAAAAAACTAACTTTGAAACCTCTTTTTGAGTTGATCACAACTGACCAACGAGCCCGCCACATTTCTGGAAAACCAATCAAAGACTGCACCTATGAGGGTTGTAGAAACTATCATTGGTTGCACATTGTCAGTAAATCCGTGCAACGCAAATATCCCATCAACATAGAAAAGATGCTCAGTGGGGTCATTTTTTCAATCATATGATTTAAGTTGTGGAATCTTCTCTCCTCTGTGCAAAGCTTCAGCCTCAATGTGCTCACAAAAATGAGTTAGTCTCCTATGTCCCATAGTTTGCATCAATCTTCGTTGCACGTCTTCCCTCTCATGGTTCAACTCCTCTATCCTTCTTTTTATCTCCATTAAATCAGCTCTTTGGTTAGGGGGTCCCTCTCTCGATCCCCTAGACGTAGCGCGGTCTTGCCGTGAGTCAACTTTGTCATCCTGATTAAGGGCCCTAGTCTCTCATTGGAACCCTAGTACGCGCGTCATGGGGATGCGATGGCAAAACCTTTGCCTCTTAGGTGGGTTGAGTAGGGAGTGATGCCACCATCGCTGCTCTCACAGTGGCTTGCACACTTGCCGTGAGTTGTGCTATCATTTTAGGGGACAAGACAATTAGTCTTGCCGGCTTTGGCTAAGATGTTGGAGTGCCTTGAGTTTGTTGAAGAACAGAGGCCACAAGGGGAATTAGTCTACGTGGATCGGTGGAAGCTGTGCAATCGGGATGTCTTCTGTCATAGGGTTGTCAGTCATTGCTATTTGAGATTTGTGATCGGGTAATACTTACCATCCTAATGTCCTTGTCTGGGAATGTGGTGTTCCCACAGACAGTGCCACTAATTTAGTACAAATTGGTCTTGGGGTACATGTAATACAAAATAAAGGAACTGATACATGAACTATGCTACACTATAATCCTATACAAGATTCTTGTCTAACTTTATTCGAAACATCAACAGACTGAACGCTCTAGAATGGGTAGTGATAATAGATCGAGCTTGAGCTACAGGCCTAGACATCGAAGTTCTGGAACATGTTGAGTATCTGAAACATGTCGAGGATCTAGGACATGTCGGGGATCTAAGACACGTCGAATGGGACACGTCGAGGATATGGGATACGTCGAAGATCAGGACACGTCGTGGATTAGGACACGTCGAAGATTAGGACACGCCGAGTATTAGTTCCATGTCGAATGTTTATTAGGTTAAATATAAGTATATGTCCGCTATCTTAGTCGAGTATATATACCCAATATGTGGATGAACAATGTTGTGCCATTAATGAGCTTATTGGGTTTTCGAAATGAGGGTATTTATAGACCTCAGGGTGAGGGACCAATCCTGCGATTTTTGGAACGAATCAGGCTTATATGTCAAGTAACTATACTCAACATGGTTCATCCCAGATCCCTTCATAGGCCTGTGGATTGCGCCACGACATTAGCCCATATCAGCGCGATTGCCCTCTTATATTATTTGTTTGGAAATAAAAGCAAAACAGGACTGTAAGCATACAACCTTTCTTGTGAGAAATTCATTTTTCGAAATGAAATATTGAATTGAGGAGCAGGATCTTCTTCTACGCATAAAATTACATCTTCTCCGACACATTTTTTATGTTTGACATGTGTCCAATCATAAGTGGATTTGTTTGTTAATTTTCTTAATTTTCTCTCCTAATATCTTTTTAAAATTCACTTTCCTTCTAATTAGGATTTAAAACTTATATCAAATTCTCTTCAAAAATAAGAACTTTATTTGTAGATTGAACGGATTTTATAATGAAAAGTAAAAATAATATATATTCTTGATATCTTAGACATTTTATGATGCGAACGAATTTATGATTTATGTCATTAGTCGTAATCCTAAACATACAATAGGACTTACCGTTAAAAAAAAATGATACCAAAAATATTTTTCAGAAATATCAAGTTGTCCACCCTCACCTGCCAAGTCATATGTGTCCCTAATAAATTTAGTACATCTGATTATCAACTATATAGTGTTTTTGAATTACATACGTGAACTAATCCAATTATTTTTTCCCATTCGTTAATTATGTATGTGTTTTCTAAGAATCAAGAATACCGTGTCATATAATATTTATGTATGCTATCAAATTTCGTTCAATCCACAAATAATAATTTCTTTTAGGTATAGTGATCAATTTGATTATTATCCGTTCGAAATATTGGGGGGGGGGGGGGGGGTGAAAGATATTGTTGGAGACATATTAGCAAGATAATTAGAATTAACATAATGGTTCTATTTAAATTAATTATTTAGATATTTGGCAAACGTAATATTGTAAGACAAGATGTAGTTTTATGTGCAGAGAAGATGCTTGGTTGAATTGCTAACTTTTATTAAATTTCGTGTATGTAGACAAATATCTGTGAGTGTAATGCTTTTCAAATATTAAATCCGTGTATAATATTCAAATATTACACGAAGTGTAATGCTTATCAGTTGTCTCGACAAATTATTCGTTCGTTCGATTTTCTTAATGGCTAAGACTGATTGACCATTCTCGGAATCCTCAAGTGCCGTGGCTTCTCTGCATGTTAATGAATTTTAAGATGTAATTTGTTTAATTGTTTCTATTTTGCTTTACTCAACGTAGCTGATAAACTCTGTTCAGCTTTATCTGGTCCTAACTCGCAAGAGATTGAGTAGTCTTCGTGTATTTGATGGTTTGGCGCACAAAACTTGTGGGAAACTTTGAAGGACTTAATAGAAAAATATATAATTGAATGAGATGACGTCAATTAAACTAGGTATATAATCATTTTGATAAAATCAAATAGTGGTTATAATTAAGGCTGTGCATAATAAGGAAATCATATTATATATATATATATATACTATTATATAAAAAAAGGCAAACTGTGACACCAAACTTTTGATTTTCGATTTTAGCCTTATAATTTTATTGTTAGCACAATAGTTTAATTATTGAGTTCCTAATTTAGCCTTATAATTTAAGTAGAATCAATAACTATAGTAATTATTGTGATTGAATATTTAGTTTCTCAAAATTTAAAACTTTCTATATAAAGTCTCTATCCTTATTTATTTAATCTTTACTTATTCAAATTATTCTTTTACCATATAAATTAAAATAAATTCTTAATCACGCGGGGACCGCGTGCCAGCGTTTCTAGTATATTATAAAAAATAAGGCAAGGTTTATGCATAGCATTTTGTAATTCTAGCATTGACATGAATGAGTATTTTCAAATATATGTGTGAGGAAAAATGCAACAGCAGTACAAACTTTTTATTAACTTCGACTTTCTCACTCAAGGCTCCGATAACTTAACATATACTATTTTCCAAAAAAAGAAAAGAAAAAGACGGTGAAGGTCAATTCTGTCATCTTCCTTATTTGAAAAGGGTAAAACCACAAATGACTACGCGCAAACCTATGATTCTTTGTGAGACGAACTTTAATTAATATGAAAAACCAAACAAATCCCTCATAGCTATGAGGCGATCAATCTGGTGCTTGATGAGGAATAGTTTGGTCACAAAGCATCATGAAATGTCTAGCGCTAACAGTATACTGTATAATACTATAATTTACTATATTTATGAATTGATCATATTCACAAATCAAAGCTTCGAGTGATCGTAACTGTCCCCATTAATCTCCATATTCTCATGAGAAATTAGACCATTTTCGATGCGCGAGTCCACCATGCAACAATCTTTGGCAATTTTGTCAACTATGGGAGCCAAGTCCCTTGGATGAACATTCACCTTGAGACCATCTTTCATGAACAAAGTCAAGGACATTTTTTGCTCCACCTTGTGCCCCGGAGCCATCGTGAGCCTGTGACGAAGCAATACAGCCGCCACAATCGACTTCATCTGCAAGTAAGCTAGATCCTTCCCCAAACATATCCTTGGACCCGCATTAAATGCAACAAACTGAAATTGATCTTTGGCTACAAATTTCTTGCCATCACCAGATAACCATCTCTCCGGCTTAAATTCCAAGACATCATCACCCCATATGAACTTCATTCGACCCGCCGAGTAAATCGAATACGTAATATTCGATCCAGCAGGAACAAATGTCCCATCAGGCAACACGTCATCTTCAACGACATGTTTAGAGTCTTCAGGCACAGAAGGATACAATCTAAGAGTTTCAGATAGAGAAGCTTTAAGATACATCATTTGGTCCAGTTCTTCAAATTCGAGAGGGTGATCGAGCCATTTTGAAGTCTCGGCTCCACGAGTTTTCATTAGAATCGAGCAGATTTCGGTTAAGATCTTCTCTTCGACCCTAGGATTCAAAATGATGGACCAAAAGAACCAACTTAGCGCCACAGACGATGTGTCTCGACCAGCCAATATAAAATTGAGAACAACTTGTTGAAGGAATTTATCGGTATAAGACTCTTTCTTCTTCATAAACCTAGACAACAAATCATCGTGGAAGGACCCACCGCTTTTATGGCTCACCAGCTCGAGCTTACGTGTGTTGATCACATTGGTCATGTAATCATCCACTTGTTTTAGACTTTGTCTCAAGTTGGCTTCCATTCCAATCCGAAGCCATTTCTTGAACTTCCAAATAAACTCGGGCAGAATAAATCGTTGCAATGTGGCCTCAGTGGCTCGATCAAAAGCATTGGAGAAGATGTTCTCTGGTAGACCGGGAGATAGAGTTTGAGGATCCTTCCCGAAAGCCAACCCACATATATTGTCGAATGTGAGCCGCAGCAAGAGGTCCTGGAGATCCACAGGCTCCCCATGAAGTTGCGCCGTCTTTAAAATAGGACAGAACCTATTCGTGATGGCTCGGCTCACCCAGCGAGCCATGGCTTGTCTGAGGGTCCGGGTGGTGAATTCCAGGGCCGCGGTTTTACGCTGGAACACCCACGTGTCGCCATCAGAATTAAAGATACCCTGTCCCAACAAATCATGGAATACAGCCTGCCAGGTTGGGCCCTTGGGGTAATTATCGAACCTAACCTTCAAAATATGCTCTAAATTCCTGGGGTCGCACGTGACGGTGACGAGGCCCTGTTTCCGGGCTAAAAAAGGAATCGCGAAAATACAAGTTTGGTACGTACCGCCATTGGTCTGGAGATTCTCAGCGATCCACTCATGCATGCGGCTGTTGTTCTCAATTAGCCCCGGAAGACTGCCCACTACTGGCCACAACCTCGGCCCTTTCAAGGACTTGGTCATTAATTTGAACCAAAAAAAATACGCACATGCCACCGCTAAAATCAGCATCGCCATTGATATATCCATTTCAACCACAATTCACAATATTTGATATATATACTCCTGAATTCAATAAAATAAAAAATATAATATATATATATATATTTAGAAATGTTTCCCAACCAAGAATTTAAGAGAAAACCAGAAATTTAAAGGAATATCTTGCAACAAGTACCTGACAAAACAGCTTCGAGGTAGTACCGAGTACTTTTGAGGGAACTTCAAGGTGGAAATTAAATATCAATGTGACAAATATGCTAAAAGAAAACAAAATTCCCAGAAGCAATGAGATTGAGGAGTACAAGGAACAGGGAAAGTTTTTCAAGAAGGAAAAGGGAAAGTTATGGGCCGAGAGATCTGTGAGTTACAGAGATGAAGAATTAAAGTAATTTATAGAAGGACAAAGGGAAAATATAGGAGCGGCCTTAATGAGGGGGTCGGCCTGCTGTCGTAAGTCTCTCTCACACACACATTCAAACATACATACATACATATTTGTGTGAATTGTGTGTGTGTGTGTGTGAAGACTTCGTCATCATCACTCTATTGTACTCACTAATTAACAACCTTTTAACCAGTAACATTAAATGCCAACTGAGGTTGTTGGAGCAGTGGTAGTCCGTAGTGTAGAACATTGTGCAAATAATTATACATAATGATAATATAACGCCGATCCACCTCCAAAATTTATATTATTTTGTGTGAATACAAGACTTAGCAGAGGAAAAATATGAAGAAAAATGTCCACCGCGCTGTACACTTTTAACAAAGGCATGCATAAGCATAAATCTTGATAGCCCGTACCCTTCTTTTTTTTTATTTCATTTTCCATAATAAATTTATAGTTGACAAATATATGTGTGGTGTGCTTACCAGTGCGAAATTAATTGAGTTTTGTTCTTTTGTTTCTAATTTTCGTTTCAAAGGCTCACCTAATTTTATAGGAAGGGAGGTTCTCCCTTAAATTTCTGCATTTAATGAAAGGGAAAAAGTTTACGGGATTAGTTGGGAAAAAGATTAATTGTACATGCGTGCATGTGCATGTATGCATCATCTAGATCGGTGTTGTGACTTACATGTGGAAAAATTCAAATATATACCAGAATAAAAAATAAAAAATAGTTTTCTTTAAACAATGAAAGACATCATTTATTATAATAAAGCAACAGTTCTCCTACAAGATTTCCAAGTCTTTCGCGACCGGAAATCTGCAACCGCAACCGCAATGCGGTTGCAAAAAGGTTGAGGACGAAATTTGCAACCGCATCGTGGTTGCAAATACTTTGCAATCGCAATGCGGTTGCAAATTCCTATAGGGCCGGTTAATATGGGCCCTATAGGAATATGGGCCAATTTTGGCCCATTTCGAGGAAAAAAAACTAGGGCTGGCCGTGCCCTATCTTCTTCTTCCTCCCTCATTTGGAACGGCAAAAGCGGTTCCAAAATCTCCATAGCCACCGCCGGCGGTCGCGACGTTTACCATAGCCACCAACATGACCTCCATAGCCACCACCACCACCTCGTCCTCCATAGCCACCACCACCACTCGCCACATCCACCTTCTTCCACACTCCCCACCCGTCACCACCACCTTCTTCCCAACTCGCCGCCGCCACCTCCTTCCCCACCCTCCACCGCCACCTCCACCTCCTTCCCCACCCTCCACCGCGACCTCTTTCCCCACCCTCCACCGCCACCGCAAGCCTCATCCCCACCCGCCACCACCATCCATTAAAAACCCACCTCCACGGCCCTAAACCCACCTCCTCCCCACCGCCATCGTCACCCCCGACCCTACCCGACCCGACCCGACCCGACCCGAATCCGAACCCGATTCGCTAAAATTCGTATTCCGCGTCCTTCTCGTGCCATGCGTTCGCCGCTTCACTCCTCCACCGCCGCTCGTAGCTTCGTCGGAAAATTGTTAGTTTGTTTCGATAATTTCTCGATTTTATGTTTAATTGTTGGTTATATTTGGTTATTTCTCGATTTTATGTTAAATTGTTAGTTTGTTTCGATTACTTCTCGATTATATGTTTAATTGTTAGTTTATTCGATTATTTCTCGATTATATATTTAATTGTTAGTTTATTCGATTATTTCTCGATTATATGTTTAATTGTTAGTTTATTTGTTTAATTGTTACTTTTGTTGTTTAATTGTTAGTTTAGATTGTTTAATTGCTAGATGTTAGTTTAGATGTTAATTAAAGAGTTAGTTTAGTTTAATTAAATTGATTAATTAGTATCGATAAATACTTTTAGAAAATCTATATTACTTTAGTTTACCTTTGTAACTTAGATGTAATGTTATTTTTAGGAAAATTTCATAACTTAGTAACGATAAATACTTTTAGGAAATCTTTATTACGTTAGTTTACCTTTGTAACTTCGTCGGAAAATTGTTAGTTTGTTTCGATTATTTCTCGATTATATGTTTAATTGTTAGTTTATTTGATTATTTCTCGATTATATTTTTAATTGTTAGTTTATTTGTTTAATTGTTACTTTTGTTGTTTAATTGTTAGTTTAGATTGTTTAATTGCTAGATGTTAGTTTAGATATTAATTAAAGAGTTAGTTTAGTTTAATTAAATTGATTACTTAGTTTAATTAGTTTAATTAATTAATTAAAGAATTTAGTTTAGTTTAGAAAATCTATATTACTTTGGTTTACCTTTGTAACTTAGACGTAATGTTATTTTTAGGAAAATTTCATAACTTAGTAACGATAAATACTTTTAGGAAATCTTTATTACATTAGTTTACCTTTGTAACTTAGACGTAATTTTATTTTTAGGAAAACTTCATAACCTAGTAAGGATAAATACTTTTAGTAAATCTAACTTATAAATTTGTCTTTAGTTTGTTAGTACATCATGTCAGACGATCCTCCGCGCCGGCCACGTACGTCTCGTGGTGTCCCGCCTTCAGGAGTTGGTCGTGGTCGTGGTCGAGGTAGTGGACTTGGAGGCCGTAGTGCAGATAGTCAGGGTATTAGTGGACCTGGAGGCCGTAGCGCCGAGAGTAGTCGAGGTAGTTGTAGGCCGGTGGTGCGTATTGTCCACTCGGGTCGTGGTCCTACGACTAGTGGTCCAGCCGAGGCATCCTTACCGCTGATGTCTCTTGCCGTACCGCGCTTGCTTACGTATGACGATGACGAGTCCCCTCTTGTAGATGTAGCGCACCCGGACCACCGTCCATCGTCTGTATCTGGGGTTAGACCACGATCATCAGAGTCGACCGGAGCCCATCGACCACGATCATCAGAGTCGACCGGAGCCCATCGACCACGATAATCAGAGTCGACCGAAGTCCATCGACCGCCATCTGTCGAGTCTAGCGGAGCACAGAGGACACCACCATTTTCTATATATACCCACCAACACTTCTATTCTTTTCTAAATCCAAAAAATCACCAACACTTCTCTTCTTTTTCCAAATCCAAAAAATCACCAACACTTCTCTTCTTTTTCCAAATCTAGAAAATCACCAACACTTCTCTTCTTTTTCCAAATCCATAAAATCACCAACACTTCTCTTCTTTTTCCAAATTCAAAAAATCACCAACACTTCTCTTCTTTTTCCAAATCCAATAAATCACCAACACTTCTCTTCTTTTTCCAAATCCAATAAATAAAAAACAACCCAACACTTCTCTTCTTTTCTTTTCCAAATCCAAAAGATAAAAAAACACCAACACTTCCCTTCTTTTTCAAATCCAAAATAAATAACTCCTAACGCTACATTTTTTGCTTTTTTATTTCTCTTCTTCTTTATGTTTTTTTGTTCAACATTTTTTCATTTTTCATTTCATTTTATTCATTGCTTTTCATTATTTAATTACATTTGTTCTTGTATATTCACTATATTGATTTGCTGCCATTATCTATTTGTAATTTTAACAAAAATCAATAATATTTCGGTAAATTACCGGAATATTATTGGTTTCTTTTTATTTTCGTTCGCAGGTCATTTGCAACCGCAACGCGGTTGCAAATGGTATGAATATTTTCTGCAACCGCAACGCGGTTGCAAATGGTATGAATATTTTCTGCAACCGCGATGCGGTTGCAGATGCTTATTGGACTTTCTGCAACCGCATTGCGGTTGCAGATTCTTATTGGACTTTTTGCAACCGCGATGCGGTTGCAAATGCTCATTGGACTTTCTGCAACCGTCATGCGGTTGCAGAAACTCCAAGAACAATTGCAACCGCGATGCGGTTGCCGAAAGTCCAATAAGCATATACAACTGCATCGCGGTTGCAGATTATCTGGTCGCAGATGATCATCTGCAACCGCGATGCGGTCGCGGATGACAAGTAACCGAGGCTTTACGAGACCTCGTCATCTGCAACCGCATCGCGGTTGCAAATGAGTATCTACAA
Source organism: Linaria vulgaris (assembly GCA_948329865.1). NCBI lineage: Eukaryota > Viridiplantae > Streptophyta > Magnoliopsida > Lamiales > Plantaginaceae > Linaria > Linaria vulgaris. Next base: position 50,003,100 of record OX415249.1, on the reverse strand, counting down.
CCGGATTTGGGCATTTTGCAACCGCATTTGCGGTTGCAAAAGACCCTGCAATCTTGTTGTGTCTAGTACAAGGAATAATAGAGCATGAAATTAAAAAAAAAAAGGGAAAATGGTTTGATCGATCATATGATATATATGTCCAGTGAAAATTGTAATGTTATTTCTAGAACTGAAAATACTTGGGAAGACAAAGATCTATTTAATTGGAAACCCCCAAATATCGATAAAAGTACTATTTATAGAAAGTCTTTACTAGATTTTAGATCTGCTTATACTATTAAGACTGAAGAACAAGTTCTACCTCTTATAAGTGATCAACAAACTCTTCATCTTTTTTCAAAAAAATCTGTCAATAGACCCCTCAACAATAATTACAAATTTCTACATATTGGTCTTGTTCAAGTTGTTATTAAACCTCTCACAAGAGATGGTTTAGATACTAGCATATTCGTCGCCTTAAGGGACGGAAGACATCTTAATTTCATGATTCCTTACTTGGCTTAGTTGAAACCAGTCTTTGTAATGGACCAATTTACTTTAACTGTTATCCTAATTTTACCATTTCTCCAAATGAACCTCACATCATGGATATCTTAACACTCAATGTTAAGATTCATAATTACAAAATGAAGCACGAGTCTCATATTTATGAAATATTTTATAGAATACATTACAAAGTTATGAACACATGATTAAACGTAAGAACTATTTACAATGAAAAACCTTATGGTCAAAATATTTTTTGGGAAATAAATAAATCAAAATCCAATCTGATAGTCCCTAAGACTATAGAATGGAAAAATATTAATCTTCCTGAATCTTGGCTTTTACCATCAGGATCTATCCCTAGAACCCAACCTATAGAAAACAATGATATTGAACAAATTATTCAACACACTGACGGTGTTGTTGATATTAAATTCAATAGGAAACAATCTACAAGGTTCCATGATTACGAATCTTTTGAATCTTCCTCTCGCACTAGCCCAAGGAGAAAATCTTGTAGTATCCCTGAAAGATCGCATACCAGAGCGCCTATCCCTCAGAGCGCCTATCATCTCGCAATAGAACACGAGCTGCATACCAGTTTGGATGAAGTGGGACTATTAAACTGGAACTTTACTTTGAGAACAAAGGTCCGAATAAAGTCAACATTTTACTTTGTAGGCTATGTCACATTATTTGTTGTATTTGTTGTAACCTTGGGAAAATAAGAATTATCATGGAAATTCAAATGTTTAATTTGTAGTCCTGGGGATGAAGATATTAGACATTTTTTTGTGGGTTGGCACATTGTGAGAAAATTTTGGGCAATTCTTTTCATACCAAATGATATATTAATGCAGTTAGATGAAGACAGAGGGTCACGGTTTCAATGAATTGTACGTGTGTTGGAATCTTCCCAATTGCATATGTTCGTAATTACATGTTGGGTACTCTGAAATTAAAGGAACAAAATTGAGGAAGAGGAAAATGCGTCTGAGGATGAAAAACAATTGTTGAATCCTCGCGCACTTTCCTAGAATTTTTGTTGTCCCGTCGCAATAATTAAGGTAGCTCGGCCTTTGAACGAGAGCATCGAGAATTTCTAGAGTCGTCTTTAGATGTGTTACAAAATCTAGATCGATGGGGCTAGTTTTGAGCAAGATGGAGATATTGGAATTAGAGTTGTGGAGTGGGGGTTGAATTGGGAAAGGCTTGGTTTGTGAATGACAAGAGGCTGGTGGAAAATCTTGGACCTCGAGATGATGAATCTTTGGCAGCACTAGAGGCTTACCAACTTGTTGTTTTGTCGGGCTGGAATGAGGTATCTTTCGTGATAACATTACTACTTTCACGATATCATAGTTTCCAAGGAGATGGAAGGAGATCACGCTAACATTATTATAGACATCTAGAAAACCACAAAGAACATCCATTCTTTTACATTTCATTGGATCAGAAACAAGAACAATGTTGTAGCACACAATCTTGCACGATCACCTTAGTACATCTTGCTTGGTCCTATAGGACACAATTTTCCAACTTAGTTTTTTGGTTGTTTAAGTTTTTTGCGACTTGTTGTTTCATTGATATCAATGGGCGAGCCAGACAAACAATAATACAAATAACAAGCAACACTATGCGAGCGAAATTTGACCAAAGGATGTGTGGATCGATGAGTAGAGAACCACATAACATGCCAAAATAATTAGGGTTATGCCCCCAACAGAGAACACCCACATTTAAGAATAGTGACTTCCCGGATCACCTAAAGAAATTGATATTCATAAACTCATGATGAAGGTGTTAGGAAAACAATGGTTCTACCCTAGACTAGTTAACAAACTGAGCTAATGTGGTAACTCAATGAGGGTAGTGATTTGGTGGATCTAGGATGTGGTAGCTATTGTTTATGCATACACAAATGTAAGCCATTTCTTTGTGCAAACAAGTGGAAATGTGTCACCAAAATAATTGCCAGCTGTATAGGTGATCCAATTCAAATTGATGGAAATACATTCAATGCATCACGTGGGAAGTTTGTCTGATTCCGTGTCTAAGCCTCAACGGGTAAACCAGTTGAACGGAGAATTTGCATCAGTGGAAGGATATATCAGATAATGTACAAAAAGTTATAGTCCTTGTGCTATTCATGTGGCCGAGTGGGACATACTACAAATTTATGTGATAAGATAAGAAAACAACAATCTCCACCAAGGGATAATTCTTGGTTGGAAACGTACATGAATACAATTCCACAAATTTAACCTCGATAGAATGATTAATTAAGAAAGCTAAGAATAAATATTCAAGGATTGGATGGAGGTCATACGTAAAAAAAATGCAAAGTAAAAGAGAGGCTGAGGGTTTAATCTTAAACTTAAAGGAAGGAAACGCGAGAGAAGTTGGCTAATTACTCTAAAGACGGACCAACAACCTTTAACTTATACATTAGTTGAACTTAAATACTTCCAATCTAATAAAGAGAGTCGAGATACCAATGGATTTTATAGGTAAACAGATCATACCTCTTAGATTTTCTATCCTTAGAAGAACAAGTGCCAAAGGAAAGAGAAATTTACAGAGTTACGGGTCGAAAACCTTACTTTAACCACAAGCAACAACCCTTTCGCTGCTTTAGCAAACAACTCAGATATTGAGTGGGAAGGAGAGACTACTGAACATCCACAAAATCTCGAATCTGAACGAGGAGGCTTAACAAAAGAAAGAAAACATGGACCAGGAGGAGGAGTTGATGCTCGACGTGGAGAACATAATTATCAACGTGATAAGCCCTCCACATTTCTGGAAATTCAAAACACATACACACAAATTCAGAGGACCCTTTAGGATGTTACGAATAGATCTAAGAACAATCAGGTGATGAAAATTCCCTCAATAATTTGGGAGTTTGAGATCGACATGCACCAGATAGAGAGAGAATAGAACATGTAAATATTTTGGCAAAAATTTGCAATGAGTAGTTGGAAGATAAATAGAAAACAATACCTTCTACATGAGATACTGAAGAAGCTTATGTTATCATGGATGGGTCGAAAAATTGAAAATCCCATCCAACCGTACTATCTCATTAATCCAAGGATGAAGGTTGTTTCCTGGAACTGTAAAAGAGTCGGATGAGGAATTCAAAATGCATTTTAGAGAGTAAGCTCGGGTACACTGGATTATATTCTTACTTGAGACCAGTGTTTACTCCATAGCATTCGTCGAGGCTCATTGATACTCCAAAAAACCTAACTCTATTAGGCGATGGGGGAGCTAGCTCCAGCAATCCTCAGTCCAGTCCCGCTCATCCTTGTTAAGGCTCAGGCTTGGCATGGCGTAAAAGGTTGTATTGCGGGGGTCCAATCACGCCTCATCCATCTGGTTGCGTAATTCTTGGCCCCCTATTGCGACCCATGAGTTCAGTGAGAGCGAGGTAGTGCATACTATGGGGAGAACTTTCCCCGTTGTGGCGAGAATACAATGTTAGGGGAGCAGGATAGAGCTCAAGTTGCGCGACGTAGAATTGACGTCTTCCAAGCTGTAAGCGTTGGAACTATTTTGTTTACTTGGTTTTTATACGCGTTGAGCAATGTCACATGCCAGGTATTCCATTAGCTAATCCGTGCAATGTGTGGATTTTTCCTAGGTTGGCAAATTTCTGACCACAAGTATGACTGCGGTGAACAACTTCAGTGCCGATAAGTCAAAGGCAGTAGCGCAGATGGCGACAGACATCGAGATGATGACTAATTTTGACCCAACTTAGACTGAGAGGGGAGTAGCTGAGAAAAACCATGGTCTAAGCGAGCTTCATAGTGCCACCGAGATTCTAACTTCCTCTTGTTCGGGAAATGAAAAGTTGAAGTCCAAATTTGAACAAGTCAAAAAGGACATTACTGCCGAGAAGAAAAGTAAGGAATCTGCTAAGCTCGAGCTAGGAGAGATGAAGGCTGAGAATCAGCATCTTCAATCGCAGCTTGTCAAGGCCTTCATAGCCCATCCAGTCCGAAGTATAACTCTTTTCAAATGTCTTCATACGCTTATCTTTTTAACAACAGGTACGCTTTGGTCCTTAATATCCTTTTATTATGTTTTCTAAGATCCATCTCGTGAGATTAAGCAGCACATCACGACACAGTACATCCTGAGCAACACTTAAAAGGAAATCAATTGAAGGTGTGGCTGGCAGGATCGTGAAGAGTGAAATGAGGCGATTATATCTTAGATTGAGATGCATTAAGCAGAAAATTCCGTGAGGGGTTCGATACGATCCAAATGGATGCCATGTGCGACCCCAAAGGGAAGCCTCTTGATGAATCAGAGTCTGATGGTGATACCCAGCCTGATGCCTTCGCCGAGATCCTGAAGAAGGATAGCCTAGTATTGTTCGGCATAAAGGGCACGCCTACGTATCCGAACTGAGAGTTGTAGTGGCACTGCGTCGCCTTCTTCCGTTAGTGTATTCATGTTTGTATAATCATGTTTTCCTTTATATTTTGATTCTAATTTTTGGATAATTGTTCAATATTCTTACATTTGCTGCTATTGTTGTGACTATATTTTGGGTTAGATAGTTTTGGTCATTGCTTTTATGATTCTGCATTGTATTACTACGATAGATATGTGTGTCCTGCTATCGTTCACAAGTGGGAGAGGCTTTCAGAGGATAAACTCTTTATTAGTGCGCTCTTTTGCATTATGTGCTCGTGTAGGAAATGCATATTTTTGTTTCTACCTTATCCTTTTAGATAGGAGGTATTGTTTACCTTTCTTAGTATTTTCTATCGTATTACGTGGGATAGGAAATAAATCTACCTGTTAGGGCATTTTCTGCAGTATCACACATGATATAAGATATATGCACCAGTTTAGGCATTTTCTGCCTTATTGCATAGGATAAGAGATATGTTTATCCGTTAAGGTGTTTTCTGCCATATTACATAGGATAGGAGATAATTTTCCCGTTAAGTTATTTTTTGTCGTACCACGTAGAATAGGAGATAAATCTACCCGTTAAGGTATTTTCTGTCGTAACACATAGGATATGAGATAAGTGTATCGGTTCAGGTATTTTCTGCCGTATCACATAGGATTGGAGATAAGTCTACCAGTCAAGGTATTTTCTGCCATACCACATAGGGTAGGAGATAGTCTTTTGCCGTTTTCAAGCAATTTTCTGCCATATCACGATGGATAGAAGATAGACTCGTCCTTGTAATCAAATGGACAATATAAGAGGCATACAATATCACCAAGATAAAGATTAATGATAGATAACGGTTGAGAACTAAGTAGATTTCTATTCGCCTACATATCCCGTGGTATGGGAATTAAGCCGGCGTAGTTCCCCCTATTTTAATTACGTGCCAGCCCATGAACGACAATTTAAAAAAATTAAAATTGTTCAGACATAATTAAAATATGGGAATGTAGAAAATTTAGTGATTCTAAGACGTCTACTCCGCCATTTGTTGAACTCTAGGAGTAGCGGCCCCTGGGTCTCCTCCGTCATTGATCCTAGGAAGCTTAAGTGATGCAATATAGCAAAGCCATGCTTCCTTGTGGTTACTTGTAATCTCACTGATCCCCATGGGGGTCGGGAATTTCATTTTTTGATGATAAGTAAACACCACGGTTCGAATCGCATAAAGAGATAGTCGCCCTATGATCACATTGTAAGAAAATGGTTGGTTGATGATCATATATTGGAAAATTAAGGTCCTCATGCACAATTCTTCACCAAATGACGTCGGCAGTGTACTTGTCCTAATGGAACAACTTTAGCTCCTCCAAAGACTAATAGAGGGGTAGAGACATCCTTGATCACATTATGGCCCAATGCCATTTTCTCTAGGGCGTATGTGAATATCACATTTGTCGAGCTACTATTATCAATGAGAACTTTCCAACCCCGTAATTAGAATAATCTAGCTTAACAACAAGTGGGCAATTCAGATTGCTTGCTTGAATAGCTTGCGCGGTGAGTTGCATCAGATTTTTCTTTGTGAAGGTGATCTCCTCATCAGGCAGCTCCTCTATCTCTAAGCGGGTTGTGAAACCTACATATCTATCATCCTACATCACTCGGGTGATCTTCTTGTGTCCATTAGCGGAATATGCTCCCATAAGACCTCCATTGATCATGGTTATCATCCCTCTAGTGGGTGCATTGACGATGTTGCGATTATGCGAGCTAGGCGCCACAATAACTTTTTTCTTGTCCTTTCGCGGTGAGTGAGACATGTCCTTGTCATCTTTATCATCCATACTCATGCGATGGCAGACATACTCTACCAATTTACCTTCACGGATCAACCTCTCTATCTCATCCTTTAGGTCCTTGTAGTCTTCCGTGTTATGTTTCATGGCAGTGGTATTTGCAGTATTTCTTAGAAAACCTCCTTCCCCTTTTAACTTTCTCAGCTCAATGAGCCATTCTTTTTTTTTTTTTGTGCAACATCAATCACTATCAAGATATCCTTGTTGAGAGGACTATACCTCCTAAGGTATTTGTTGCCATGGCGATTAGTTCTGTCTCTGTTCCATCCATCCCCTCCTCTGGGCCGGTTCTACACTTGACTCTGACTGTTCTTGGTTGCCATCATCTCATCACATTATATTGTTACATAAGTCAGTTTGTTAATTTGATCGATGGGTTTTAGCTCTTCTTCCAGTATGGTAGCGGCGAACCTCTTGTGCTTGGTCGCATTGAATAGTATGATGGCTATCTGCTAGTCATTTGGCTCATCCACTTTGAGCAATTCCTCACTAAACCTCTTCATGAAATCCTCCAAACTTTCATTATCCTCTTGCTTGACCGAGTTCACGTGATTCAGATTGGTATGCATCATTTTCTGGCTCAAAAACTGACTCTCAAACTTCTTTCTCAGATGTTCATAGCTGGCCAGTGAACCCACGAGTATCCTCGTGAACTAATCTAATGTCGCTCATGATAGGGTTGTAGTGAATATGCGTGCCTGCACGTTATCAAAAAATGCATGGAGAGTTAGTATTCCATCCACATGAAAGAGGTGGTAGGGGGGGGGGGTTAGTTCTTCCATCACAAGTCTTAAGTTTTGGGATCTCCCCCCCCCCACCTCCGTCTAATGCTTCGGCTTCAATCTTAACACAAAAAGATGTAAGAGTATGGTGACTCGAGGCTTGCATGAGTCTGCGGTGCACTTCTTCCCTCTTCTGGTTCAATTGTTCCATCCTTCTCGCTATCTCCCTCATTTATGCCCTAGGATTGGGGACCCTCTTCCTTGAGGCTTGGGAGACCAGGTGGTCCCTCTTGGATTTATCCTTTTGCTCTCTGTTTTGACCCCTAAACCTCTCAACTGGACCCCTTTTCCTAGACTCTTGGAGAAGGGGCGATAAAGTTCCAACATCGGGGGCTTGATAACGAGGGAGGGCGGCAGTCACGGTTGCTTGAATGGTAGCATTGATCTGAGCGATCATTTTTGGGGATAGAGGCATTGCTAGGATTGGGGGAACGGGAGCGGTGGATTGCTGAGGTTGAATCGGCGGTGGCTCAACAGTAAGGTCGGGCATTAGTTGGTCCACAAGAATCTTTCTAGCAGTAGAATTCTCTACAGAGGGTCTCTGACATTATAATCAGGTCCTTCGTTGCATCCTAGCATCCTCATGTGGGAACGTGGTGTTCCCACAGACGGCGCCAATAGTTTGGTACAAGACCATATCTTACAAACACATATAGAATATTACAAGAATAGTTGTGAACCTAATACAAACTATGTTAAACTATCGCTAATGCTAGCTTCTAGGTTGCCTTGTTCGGAACACCAAAGACTGACTCTTGAAATACTTCTGAAAGATCTTGAATATCAGAGGATATCAAATCTGGGAGATATCGAGTGACATGTCGAATCTTTAGGATATTGGGTATGTGGATATCGTATGGTACGTGGATGTCGGGTATAAGTGATATTGGATCTCAGGATGTGCCGGTGTTCAGCTCCATATCATATATGAAGTATATCGGGTGTGGTGTATGCCGACGGTGGATAGGATATCGAACGTAGACCTTTGATATCGATGTGTGAACAGTGTAATGTATGTAATGAGCTTCCCATGAATTGTTTGGAAAGGTATTTATGGACCTCGGGGGGCAGGGTCCGCTCCCGAGATTCTCGACGTACATTGTACCACATCGAATATGACGGTAAGTGATATCGGGTGTAGATCCCCGATATCATGTGGGTGGGTTGTAGATTAGCCGGGCCAGACCCACTTCATTGATTGGACTGGCCCAGTGTGGGTAATGCACATATCGGTACCGTGCAAGACTAAAACAAAAGATAATTTTCTTGTCAATTAAAGAATATTATGTCATTTTGCATGACACCGCGCTATTCAACCGATATAGTATGTATGGAGGACTGGAGGAGGTGTTTTGCAAATAAAATTATTAATCACAAGAACATATTGGCTAATAGAAAAACACAAAGTTTTATTTATTTTATTGAAACACTAAATAAAACAATAACTAAGTTATCAATGTATTGGGTTTAGTTGCAGATGAGGTCGCTTTCTTTAAGAAACTCTGCAGCTCTGCCCAATAAAGTGAAAACGGGGTAACCTCGTCGTTCCCAAGATAAAACAACCTAGGATTTCCTCTAACTCAGTCTTTAATGCACGTTACAAGATTAGTGTACGTCCATCTTTTCCCTCTTTATTTTTAATAGCTTGGACGCTTCAAATAAGAGTAAGAATAAATCTTTTAAAAAGAAAATAAAAATTCGTACTGCATTTTTTTCTTTTTCAAGAAATATATCTCTAAAACTTATATGCAAAGTAACCTACACAAGCAAATCTTTTGTAAAGAAAGTCCAATCCTCATTAAATTTATCGAGGTTATAAGTTTGAAAGAAAATAAATTATGGGTCTTTTAATTTTATAAGTGAGAATTAGCGAGAAATTAAATAAGGTTGAGACCTTTTTAAATTAAAAACTTATTCCTTTTTCTTTCCAACTCAAATGTATACATATTTAGTCAAGCAATTTTAAATAAGTCTGAGACATGATCCATATCTAGGACATAGTCATTTTTCATTTCTTTTCCAAATAATGTACGCATCAATTAAAATGTTCTCCAACATGTTCAGTTTACTATAACATAGGGGTAGTTTTGCTAATAACTAGCGTATCTACGAAAGATAATCAAAATCCGCTAATTTCCATTGCAACTCTCTGAGCATCCTGAGAGCCATGCGGTTGACGAGCATATGATGAGTGTCCAAATAATGTGATTTGTGTATTCTTTTTACTGGTTTTCTTGTTCAACTTTGTAGCATTTCTTTTGTTGTATGCATTATTTTATGATTTTTTAGTTTAGAGTTGAGTCGAGTCAAAACTGCTATATTTGGAGCATAAAATGGATAAAAGCACAAAGAAATCAAAAGGACCAAAAAAGGATCAAACGAGGGAGTTCGGCAAAGACGTGTACAATGCCATGGAGAAGCTCTTGCGCCGCTTGGGCCATAGACCTAAAATCATCACCACCCTCCACATGAGAGGCACGAGTAGCACTCGAAACAGGTGCACGAGAGGGGCAGAGCAAGGCGTGCATGGACTGGGAACAAGTGCAAGTTGCGCGCCAGTACCGCATGTATAGTGCAGGCACGTGTAGCGTTTGACCAAGCGCAGCATGGGCAAAAAAATTAAGTTACATGCGATTAATTGACAGTTGTTGATCAAACCCTAGGCACCACGAAAAACCATAAAAAGATTGACTAATCCAAGCCAAAAAATGTGTACCATCATACACTAAGAGTTGTAACACACTATTGAGAAACAAGAGCGGTGAAGAGAGTCTGAGATAAACACACATCCATAATCACTCATCATTCACTGCCATATGTTTAGTCTTAGAGTGATAGAGTCCAGATCTGTGAAGGAAAATGCAAAGCAAATAGGATCTAAAGATTACAAGCATCAACGTTCCACCAGATCCAAGAGTTCTTCTAATCTTTTATTCTTTTATTATGTTTTCTTTTATTTAGTTATTGTTGAAATTAAAATTATGAGCAACTAAACTACTCCGTGTTTGGAGTATGGAGTAGCGGATATATGAATATGACTATTTATTTTATTTGACATTTTATTTGAGTAATGAAGTGTTAAGATTTGTTTTATAAGATGCATATACGATGAATGGGTGCTCCTTTTAGAGAAGCCATGTTAGTGATGCTAAACTATTAATGTTACCACTGATTTTGTGACTAGCTAAAGCGAATCACGCAGAATACTTAGATCACACGAACACATGTCTTTGTAAGTATGCCAAGTCATGCACTTTTAGACCTCATTATAAGGGGTAAAATGGAGAATTACTTGAGTAATTAGTCTATTTTCGTACGTTTTCGCGTATTTCAGGTTTTAGAGTCGTTCGATGAAAACATAGTGTTTGCATGGACAGAACAAGCTAAATGAGCAAGGATGCACACAAGGCTATAGTGACGATGAAAGGAAGGGTCTAATGGATGAGTATAAAAGTTATTTGGGCAAGGAATGAAAGAGTTAGAACCAAAGCACCAAAAGCTACATAATAAGAAAAAGCAGAATGAAGCCATTAACTCAAAGACATGGTAAGAGAGTTAGAGGAAGAATCATAGATCATTCTATAAATAACACTAGGGCTACGCGATTTTGAGTACCATCCAAACAACGAGCAACCACAATCATTATAAATAATTCAACATACCTTTTCAGATCATTATGAAGGTTTCAAGTTAGGATTCAGCCAAAAGGAGCAAAGTGACAGAGACTGAAGACATGGACGCCAAATCCTTCTGAGATTGAGAGTTTATCTTTCCTTTACTCTTCATTGCAATGTTCTTGTCTGTTTGTGATGTGGAACTTGTGATCATGAGTATCTAATTCCAATTGTTTAGAGTTAAGGCGTAATTGGATTTGAACCTATGGAATTTTCTATGTTTTGATTTAGACTTTGATTTTGTGTTTATTCATCTATCTTGATTTTGTGTGTATTTGGCCAATATATGAATGATTAGAAGTTATGGTTGATAACTAGCTTTTTCAAATAATACGTTCTTTGGGATAGTTGAACCTGAGAGTGTGTGGAAAAGATAAGTCGGACCATGTTCTTTTGTGGCCTCGAAAGAAGCCATGAACACATAAATCAAAAATTATTGAATGCACGTGAATGAACATAAGAGAAAATTCAATAAAACATGAACCTCTAAACATCCATCCATCATTTGATTTAAATCAAAGTGTTATTCACTCATCCCCATTTCAATTGAAGTTCTGTTTAATTGTTCTATTAAGTGTGAAAACCTACAACTCTGATTTATTGACCATTTAAGAATAGAATCAAAGTATTAGATTGATTCATAGTCTTCGTGAGATACGATAATTGTAACACAACTATGAACCACTTTATTATTTGACTGTGCACTTCAAAGTGTAGTAGTATTGCTATTGCTTTGTAATTCACACATCACTTAACTACCAGGAATATTTTCGTTAAATATGTCGTAAGTGGTATCCAATCATGTTGTGGAGATCTTCCCCCACATAAGGCCATGTCTGCCATAAGGTCATTTATGTCAATGTTTCTCCTCCATGACCTATCCTTATCTGCCTTCCCTTGATTGGGTTGCATATATTTTTCATTATGCATCTTGATTTTATTTTGATCTTCAACATCCATGTCAACTTGGTCAATGAATTGTGCTTTTCGTCTCAATAATCCATTACCCATAATCTTATTTTCGAGCGTACTAAACATTATGCTCGTGACGCTATATGTAGTAGGAATTTCCACTCTCAATATTTTAAGTATTTAATCTTCTATGTAGTCCCCCGTGCTTTCGCCATTACCTGGACTGATTGAGGTGGGGTCTTAGAGAATGAATCTTGGGCCACGCTAGCCAAAGGAATATAAAATAATCAAGCTTGCATATTCATATTATAAATCTCAAGTTTAACATTCCTTCAAGAAGTTGAAGATGCCTAGAAATGTCTTTGTTTCCATCATAAGTGGACATCGTTTTATCTTACGCTTTCTCCCAAGAACAAATCATTGTGTCTTATAGGAAATTAAAAGACCTATCAAATACATCGTTTCTATCTCGACACCTCTCGTTTTCTCTTCTTTCATTTTGATTATGTCCATGAGGAAAAGCTAGTCGTGAGGTACGATGGGTGTCTCGATCCGTCATATTTCACTTTGAAGAGAGTTCATTTCTTATCAGTTCTGGTCCTTCCTCTTGTAGTTTTTCTATCTCTACTTTAGTTACGATTCGAGATCTGTTACATGTTTCTGTAGATTAAATCTTGGGGAAATAATTATGTTAGGACGACATCGTCTAGGATTTCTTTTCTTTTTTGATGCTACATGTTGGTATTGAGCTTACCTCTCTGTCTCACCGGTTAGAGTCCTCACTAGGATTTTGGTAAGGTCTTGGACCAATACTTGTACTAGTGGTAATGATTGGACTTTGCGCAAAGGCATCTTGGAGTGCCTATGTAATTTTAGCTAGTTGTTGAAGAGGCAACATATTTTGAGTCTCATTTAGTTGATGTTGTGTCTCTTTTGTCTGATTGTTTGTGGGTTGATCTTCGAAGGGTAGGCCCTCTATCTAATTCGTTATAATGGCTTGAGAAATGCGATCACTATGCGTGTAGTCTTTGCGATCATATGTCGCTTGTAGTGCGTTCAGTGTTTTCACACAGAAGGCATGAAGTATTTGTGTCTAGGGTGAGCTCTCACTCCACGTAACATTCTCACGATCCAATACAGAACTGTGAAAAAGTTATGAGTGTTGCAAACTTACGCTTCAAGAAACAAACTTAAGTAAGATACGACGGACAATAAATGAGAAGTAGTATGTAAATTTGATGATTGAACTTGGTGCTGATCCAAGCCGCCTACGTATACTTTACGAGGACATCAAACTAAACGTAGTTCAGTTTGACCCTCATAAGGGTGTTGGTGATTCATGCACTTCGGACTTAGAGAACCCAGTTTTATGTATAAATCATAGTCTTAAATTTGCACTTTTAGATCGGCAACAAGGGTATTTTCCATAAATTCCCGAGTTGTAATTGTCTAGTTCGAACATAGTTGAACATGAATGTTCATAGTGCCATGTGTGCTTAGTAATTGCACCTGTGTTGTGTATTTATAGAGGTTGATTTTGGCCTTATGCCTATTTTGCTTCCTCGGAGAATGGGGGAAAAGAAGAAAAATAGAGAAAATGAGGTAAAACAAGTTTTTCTAGGAAATTCCTAAGGGAAAATAAAGATTGTTTCTTTCTTTTGCAGTGTTTGGCTCATATATAATGACTTTTCAGGGAAAATTCTAATTATTTGTAAAGGCTTTTTGTACTTATTATTAATCTAACATTTTTAAAAATCATAATTATGTTAATTATCAATAACTCGCATAATTTTATTTCATACGTACGTACTATTTTTTTATACGAATACGTACGAACTATGATAATTACCTTTACTTATGTATTTTAATATCTTAAATATTTATAAATTAACTAAGATCAAAGAACATAAATTATAAAGATACAAACGAAAATTTTGTTTAAATTGGTGGGAAGATGAAAAAAAAATTAGAAAAGATTGGGAAAATTTTGATGAAATTTTCCCACATTTTTTTAGGAAATGAGATAAACTTTAAAATGGGAAATAACTCATACGGTTTTGTAGGATAGATTTTCCTATATTGTCTCTTATTTCAAGATTTCCTTTATTTTTTAGGAATTCTCAAAACCAAACAGGAGGGAAAAAAAAAATCATTCATTTTTTTCCTTTTCCCCTATTTTTCGGGGAAACAAACTAAGCCTTAATGAAATTCTTATTAGGGTGTAAAATAGAATTCTAAATTTTTAAAAGTAGTGTAAATGTAATACTTAAGTACTTCAGGTTCAGGGTATGAAGGCAGGACTTTAGTACTTCAAAACATTCCTTAAAGATTTCAATTATTTTTTATATAACGCCGCATCTTAATTATATGAAATTAGTTTATCCTAAAGTAAATCTTTTTTTACCTTCATCATAATTATGTTTTTTGAAAGAAAAAAATTCAAAGATATCCTTAGATGAGATCACCAAAAAATATTTGAAAGCACAACAAACTTATAAAATGATATATTTTTTAATGACTTTGTCTGGATACGAATTTTCTTGGAAGACACGAAAACAACTCTCTCGGTTCCCAAATTTTCAAGTGCTGAAATTACGCTGCAAGATGTCCTCCCAGCGAAGTGAACGAGGACGAGTACAACACCGGGACGATTGTGGTTGCTGACTGCAGTCATTCAGTTATGGACTCGGCGGCAATGCGAATAAAGCAGGAGCAAGAACAACTTTGATAAGGGTACGTGTGCAGTTCGCGTTCATACTTTTTGTGTTCACGTTCGTTCGTGTGTACAAAGGTGGCCCGAACCACATTTACGCCGCAAGGCCATGTGGTGAGGTGAGTGGTGAATCAGCGATTGCTTCCAATTTATACAAGTCACATCACCCAAATTCCAGTCTTCTCTTTTGGAATTAATATAGATATGTATATACATAAGCACCATCAGCATGTCCTTTTTTTTTTTTTTAAATATTGTCTAAATTTTGCACCTGACGGAAAAAGTTCTTTTACTGAATCAAATGAAATCTGATCTTCTCTACATTATGTTGTTGTGAGCATAAAAAGCGACTATTTGACAGTAAGTCCACTGCTAAAAATGCACTTCTTGAACTCTGAAATCGTGCACTTCATTCTTGAACAGTGCAAGAAATGGACCCGATGCACATATACATACCAGAGGCCAAAAAGGAATAAATAGACAAGAAATAACATAAATACATTCTTTTTTCCTTATGTTCACCAAGTTCTGAAAGCTGTAAAGTAAGTTGAAGTCTGTATCTTCCAATGGCACAAAGAAGATTACATGCAGCACAAGAAAGAAGTTCATGAACGTTGACATTGAACCTGGATGCGTAGGTTCAACAGGAGCTAAAGAAAATACAAGCCATCACAAGAATGGGGATTCCTAAGCTCCAAGTTTTGGTTGCTTCGACAAATAAATTCAAACTATATCTAATGATCCCGCTACTTCAATAGATAAAATTATCATCAAGAGTTTAATATAGGAATTTGAAAGCTAATCAAGAGTTCATTGCGCAAGGTACAATCAAATCATACGCTACCAAGTGAGATTCACCAACTTATGATGTCTGAATATGTGTAATATTACCACGGCATAGACTCTATAGAAGCTGGTCGTAACATAGCACTAGATAGTGTGGATAACGTTGTTAATTGATTGACCGCAAAATCTACCAAAAGTTGATTGATGGCATTGTGCCAATCACTCTGCTCCACCGTTTACTCGCAACGGAAGAATAGATGAACAGAGAGCAAGAAGACATCTTTTTAAACAAAACTCTCAGGATTTCAATTCTCTAGTGTTATCAAGCAACAACACAACTAGACATGAATAATTCTAACAGCTAGCTTTACATACTAGGCAACCTTCTTTAATCTTTAAACACAAACATACAGTAACTATCCTAGAATAAATAGAAGAACTAAAAAACTAGAAGCCCCTCACCGAGCTCCAAACCTCTACACATTGAGTGTCCTTACGTGTAACAAACATTTTGCTCCCTCCGAAACTCAGATTTGTTATTCGGCTTCCTCCCATATCCTTAGCTCTCCCCATTAGGTTCTTCTTGAATACTCTCTCCTTCAACTCGTTTTCCTCCTTCGGCACAGAACCAATCAATACCTCTGACCAAAGCTCAAGATTACCCTCTTTGCTACAGAACACTTGGTTTCCATGTGTTTCAACTTTACATCCAAACCCTTCTTTCTTCCCATTAGGCACCTTCCTCCGATCACCCAGACAAACCCATGGTACATTACCATCCATATATCTCATATCAGCGTAAAATACTTCACCCGTATTCACACCGACTTTAAACATTGCGGAAAGCGTGTCTGAAACCGTGACATCCGAGAAACAATCCACTTTCTCCTTAAGTTCCCAAACAACACTCCCCGACCTAACGTCCCAAAACTTAATATTCCCCGATACTCCGGAAGGTCCGCTATGAGAACCCGAGGCCATCAACAAGTTATGCCTCGAAACCCACTGCAATTTAGTGGCCGGAATTGCTGAATCCAGATCAGCACCAAAAATTTCATAGTGACCGATTTTCGTGACAGGACGCAAACTATCATTGGCATCATAAACCATAATGCAGTTGGAATTTCTCCTACCAGACTCAAAGCTAGTGAACAAGTATTCAGAAGACGCACCTATCGCCTGCACGGTAGAACTAGACCTAGTGGCATTCTCCCAATTCAGAGTTTCTTTCACAAAACCCTTATCAAGATCAATAATCTGTAACCCCGACACGTCAGTGGCGCCAGCAGCCGCGACTGTTGAGGACAACGCCAGCAACGAGTCGATGGCCGTGAATTGTGTCAAAATGGAGGATTTCCTCTGCAGAGACCAATCAAAAGATGTGATCTTGCTTCCATGAGCAACATGGAGTGAACCATAGGGAGTAGTGGAAATGGAGGAGGGCGAATCGCGGCCGCTCAAGGGCAAAAGGGATGATCTTTCGACATTAAAAGCATCAAACTGAGAAGGGTTTGCTTGGGAATTGAGGAGGAGGTTCTCGACACCGTAGAATTGGGACTCAAAAATGAGGTCTTGAATGTGAAAGGCTTTGGCTTTAGAGGGAAGGTTACCAGTTCTGAGGAGGGAGAGTAAGATTGAGAACAATTCAGGGTCTCTGTCAATAAAAGGCAGTTTGGTACTACTTGTTGTATCAAACTGGGAGAATAGGGATTTGGAACCAGCTAAAGAAAGGGTCTGTTTCGTGGTCTGAAAAACCTGACCTCCAACATCAATTGTAACTACGTTTGAATTTGAATCTTGATGAAACCCATTTGAAGGAGACTTTGGTCCTGCGAAAGGAGGCATCTTTTCTTATGAACCCACAAAAAATTAAATAAAAAAATGCCCCAATCTTTCAACAATCGGAAAAGAAAAGAAAAGAAAAGAAAGGAGAAGAAAAGAAAAAGTGGAGACAAAAGGGGACGCTGTAATATAAAGCCAAGAATCTTGAAGCCCTTGATTCAACAAGCTTAAACTCTGGCGGAATGGAGATCAAAAGTTCTGATTTTCTGATCCGAAGAATATGTGAGAGAAAAAGATGCATATATATAGGGGAAGAGAGAGGGTCATGTATCGCAGTAGGTTTCTAGAAGGTCAGAAATGGCAATCTGTGGTCAACAATAATAGCAAAGCTTTAAAACAAAGGAAGGATCAGCTTTGATGCGTTTCCATGATGTTGTTATTTCAGCAGTCTAATATGGACCGGAACTTTTTTTTATGGTCAGCCCTATTCTTAGAAAACGTTATTATTATATTGTAATATATATATATATATAATAAATTAGTTTTTTTAAAATAGAACATGTTTATTTAGTTATTATGCCTGACCAGCTAATGTACATAAAGGGGAGCGTGAAGTCTTGATTGTCGCTCACGACAAACGCGTATATATATCAGACAAAGCAAATTTCTTTATGATGGGCGGGTAACTCATTTAGGCGGCACAGAAGGACGGTTGTATAGGACAATCCCCCTAACCTCGGCTGCAACCCTATCGGGCCACCACATCCACAAACTTATTTGTTTCTTAATATGTAAAAGAGTTGGCCATGGTAGTGAAGCGAGTTCACATTCTTTAGATCTCACGGAGGAGTATTGTATCGATGTCGAGGTCCTACGATCCTGTAGCTGGGTTATGCGGAACACGAGTTCAAAGTCAGTCTCAATAATGTGGTGAGAAACTGAAGTACGTATAGCAAAAATTACTCCCTGACAGATAGCCCGCATATCAGCCACATTGTTGGTGTTGCATCTCGTCGCTTCTTAAAAAGCACCAACTATCCGATCTGCAAAATTATAAGTAACATGCCCCCAATACCTCTAAGCACCGGGTTGCCTAGAGCCGAACCATCACAATTGAGCTTGATGACTCCATGTGGCGGCAGGTTCCAATTCAAGGAGAGAAGATGGGATTTGGAGTGCTTGGGGGCGGGGTTGGAGCAAGCTCAATCAAGGTCTTGTGATTGTAGGTAATGATTATGGGGGCCATATTATGTTTTTGGCGGAAGACCAGCTCATTTCGAGCGCGCTACAGTGCCCGGCACCCGAAAAGGGTGACGGTTGGAGAGCTAATTATGTTTCCCCCCATTCGATGGTGAATTATGTTTTCCCCCCTCGATGGTGGTCAAAGGTTAGAAAAGGCAGCCCGAACTTTCGAGACTTTATTGTAAGGTTCAACAAGGGTTCTAGGCCCAACTATTGATGTTTGGGTATCGACAACATGCAATGAGATACCACAAATTCGTTCAGAGATGTGGTGTGGAATGAGTAGGCCGGCCACTGATAGGTCCTAACAGTCAGGTGGGTGAATAATGTTTAGAACGATGAGGTGTAGGAGATGGGAGGAATAGCGAGAAATTACTCCGCAATGGTGAAGGGGCCCAAACAACAGCTGAGCTAGAAGTTAATGTTGCAACCATCCTCCACCATCCAATATAGGGATGTGAGCAAGGTAGGAAAGAGCAAGGTAGAAAAGAGACGGGAAATGGAATTCGATGCCCGAATGAAATTGTCGAGCATATGGGGCGTGAATGGCTCTAATCGAGGAAGTACTTCGTCCTGAAAACTCGAGCCCCCATGTATTTCGGGTTGTGGAGTAGTCGCCACCCAAGCTTAAGCATGTATGCATCGTTGAGGTGGTCCAGGTTCCTAAAATTTAGTCCTCCGAGTTAGGTGGGAGTACATACATTGTTCAAGCAGATCGACCCTTCCTATGTTTGTTGGGGTTCAACCGGATCGACCGTTCTGAATTATTATTTCAGGTACCAGTAGTGCATGACACGAAGAGACACGATAACGCCATTACTATTTGATGCTGAGATAGAAAGAACCTACACACGTAACCGAAAAGAAATACGAAGTATGTCGAACACAGAAGACATAGAAACTTCACCAAGAGAAACACCACAAGGACAACGAACTCAAAGAAACAATAATCAACACTTGGGAGAAGGATATTTCATTCGACTTACAAGACAGGAACTCTTGCCAACACTTGAAGGCACTGGGTCATATATTGTTACAGCTGAAGACCATGAACCAATAAGTCAACTATATTCTCTATGATCGGCCAAAATCAATTCGAGGGAGGAATTACTGAAGATCCAATGACACATCTCAAAGACTTTATTGGGATATTTAAAGTATTTCAACTCAGATATGATTCAGCAAAATCTAAGTTATTTTCATTATCTTTGAATAGGGGAGCTAAAAGGTGGCTGAATGAACTACTAAATAACAGCATCACAACATGGGGGTAGATGACACAACTATTCTTACAACAATTTTTCCCACTTGCAAAGACAACAAAGATGAGAAGTGGGATAGTTAATTTTCGACAAATGGATGCAGAATCATTGTTTGAAGCATGAGAACGATTCAAAGGCATGATGAAGTGGGGTCCATAACACAACTTCACAAATGAGATACTACTCCAACAATTTTACTATAGACTGAACAAAGTATACAAAAATATACTAGATGTTAGCTTTGGAGGGAGATTCATGCAAATGACTGAGGAGGATGCGTTTGCTTTATTAGAGACAATGGCATTGACCATTCAAAGTGGAATATAGACGGGGGTCTAAACAAGAGAACAATGGGGGTTCTCAAGATCGACACTTTTACTCAACTATCCGCACAAATGGACGTTATTAACACCAAATTGATGCATATGAATGTGAGCTCACCAATCATAGTATGCAACAATTGTGGAGGAAATCGCCCAACCAATGAATGCAATAGAGAAAATGTAGCTATGCATGAAGTCAACTATACCTGAGGCAAAATAATCCATACTTGAACAGTTACAATCCAAGAACAAGAAATCACCCTAATTTTTCTTGTGGAGGGCAACAAACTCTGCAACAACAAAGATGAGTTCATAAGTGAATGGGATTTCAACCAATCCCAAAGAAAGAGAATCTTTAGTACACTTTGTATAGTTATATGTCAAAGCCTGATGCAAGAATGAGGCAAATTGAGGCAATATGTCAGAACACCGACAACTCATTCAGAAACATTCAGAAATAACTTGGCTTAATTGCAAATTAGTTAAGTACTTGACCTGCTGGAACGCTACCTAGCAATACAGAGACAAATTCGAGGGAACAATGGAACGTGGTCTCAACTTAAGAAGATATTTTGCGCAAAGCCTCAGAGCCAGTGATGAAGAAGAACTACCCATCAATTCCATATCCTTCGAGAATTCATCATGTAGAACCATTTGCTGTGATTTTGCAAAAATCTTCCGGGATCAATGATACTTGAAGAAGTAGTGAGACAAGTACCAGAATAGGCTAAGTATTTGGGAGATACAAGAGTAGTCAAGAGAAAGATGGATGAGACCGGGATTCACAAAGTCTTTACACTTCAACAATTGAAAGACTACCAACATAGCTTAAGGATCCAGGGAGTTTTACTATACCATGCACTATTAATGATAATTTACTTGATCATTATATATGTGATTTAGGTGCTAGTATTAGTCTTATGCCATACACTATTTATGAACATCTGAAATTACCTACTTTGCGAGCAACTGATCTAACAATTCAACATGCTGATAGGAGTATTAATTATCCTAAAGGGGTAATATAAGAGGTTATGGTTAAGACTGGTAAGTTTTACTTTTCTAACTAATTTTGTGGCTATTGACATGAGTGAAAAGTATAAGATTTCCAATAATTTTGGGAAGACCATTCTTAGCAACTGCTAATGCTTTTATTGATGTAGGAGAGGAAATTGTCACTTTAAAAGTTAACAATGAACATGTTAGTTTTAAGGTGGAAAAAGGGTTTACCCAAAGGAACCACCAATCAAAATTTACCCAAAGGAACCACCAATAAAGAAGCTAGCTAGGGGAGAAAATTTGGCGCATCCATTTAACCATGATGGAGCGATTGAGACACCTTAGAATTAGTAGTGTCGGGCTAGATGACGTAAAAACTAAGCGTTGTTTGGGAGGCAACCCAAAAGTTTTATATTTCTCGAGTCATCTATTTCTTTCGTTACTTAATTTTTCAATTTTGATTGTTCTATAGGGAAAAATTGGGACCAAGAATGAGGAAGTTTGAATTACACAAGAAAAAATACAGTCTATTTTTGACGAAAATTTGACAGCAACAGTTTTTAAAAGCTGGGGGTGGCGTGATATGGCACATATCGTGTGCAGATTGTGCGTGCCTCTGGAAGATTTTGGGCGATGCAGATGTTTTGCACTGTGATAGCGGAACCTTCTGGCAAAGATAGAGAACAAATTTTGAACGTGGTTTGACGCGTGCTTACGTCAACACGTTTTTTGTACATTGCTGATACGGAAAAGTTTCCTTACTTATTTACAACCTTTTATCCATTATTCTGGGATCTTATATAGTAGCATGTTGCCTAAATGTATTTACTTTGTGAGGGAATGTTTTCTTAGTTTTGAAATCACTTATATGGTGGAATCCCAATCCATCTATACCTACATGTATGACTGTACTATTTATATGGGTAAATTCAGAGTTTAGGTCATTATTCCCCCATACAAGTCAAAATCCCAAGTTGTTCATATTCATCATTATTCTTTTTTCTCTTATACACTTATTCTACTTGTTCAAACACCATGACACTACATACAAACACCAACACCAACAAGCGCCTTAGGGACATTTCAAGTTCTGACGAGGACGAATCACCACCATCATCTCCTCACGCCAAACCATGCAAAAAACAAAATGACCAAGGATGATGGACCAACAAAGAAGTAAAAACTCATGAAGAAATCGTCCATCATTGAGAAGGATTTTGACGTTTTCTACGACAAACTCAAAGACATAGGGTGGGCAGAGTTTGTTGAACTACTAGGAGAGGTTAACAAAACTATGGTGATTGAATTCTTTACAAGCAAAATTGCACCAATAACATAACCAATTTCATTGAGAGGGAAAAAGGTACATATCTCCCCAAAGATTATCAATGAATATTACAAGTTGGACTTAAAGAAAATTGTGGAAGGGGAGCACCAAAACGAGAATTGGCTAGGTCACAAGAAGCATTGAAGGACGTGGTTATCACATACACCATTATTCGAGAGCCGAACTCAATTAACCCTTTTATCCTTAATAATAATTTGGTGCCAAAATATAAGGCTTGGTGTAATTTCATTTTTTCCCGTATTGCACCTACTAACCAAGATATAAAAGAAGAAAGAGGATAGACCGTACCTAAAGAAATGATAGCAGCGGAAAAGGACTTGATAGCAGAATTGCGGTCAACGGTGGGGCAAACATAGTCATGAAGGAGGGAATGTCGTTGTTGTGTTCAATGAGGGCGTGGGTTATTAGAGGTTGTAGGAGAGTTGAAGGTGTTTGTGAGGATGAGGGTCGATCATGGATAGGTAAAGAAAAGATGATATTAGATGGATTTGATGTGGTTTGTAGGGACATAGGAAAAATATTTTCAACAAAGGTAACATCACGAGATATATGGAAAGTTCTATTTTTTTATGTCATAGACACAATAAGCACTATGAGAGGATGGATATCCTAAAAAACACAAGGATGGGCATGAGATTGAAATTTGTCCCGATGGGCGAATAAAGTTCGGACATAACATAGTGAACCAAAACCTCGTAAGATATCACATCTAGGCAGAGTGTCGTATAGACTTGGAATGAAGATAAATTATTTAAGAAAGGTGATGGCTTACAATTAACTAAATATGCAGCAGTAAGAGCACATTCACCCTAAAAAGTTAAAGAGAGATTGGCTTGAAAACGTAAACATCGAGTCATATTCAGTATGTGGTGATGTTTTCTTTCAGCAACATCATTTCGTTGAGGGGTTTCCACGCATGTACATTAATGGAGGATGCCTTGTTCAGAAAAGAGTTGTTGGGCATTGTCGGTAAGAAATTCTAGGCCATTATCTGTATGAATATGACGAATTTTGGTATTGAATTAGGTATTAACCATATTAGAGAATATGCGAAGGCAAGTTAGTGTTTCACATTAAACACGTGTAAGTATAACCATGTTGTCCTTGTTAATTCATCAATAATAGTTAAAAAATAATGTGCGCCAGATGTAGAAGGTGTGGAATAACCACCCTAAATGCCACAAAATATTCGTTCAAAAGAAAAAGTACTTTAATCTAAACTAGTTTTAAAAGGTTGTCGGATGTGTTTTCTACGAGCACAAGTAGCACAGTTATTAAAAATAGGGTTTCAGGGAATGGAGCGGGGAATATTACATAGAGAGGGATGGCCTAATCGTTGATGCCAAATTTTAGGGGAAACGGTGCCGGAGGATTGTAAAATAGTGGCGAAAACATCACGTTCTCCACCTTCTTCAATCAGCTTAGCTTCTTCGTGGTCAGGTCCTGAAAATACAAAACTTAGATCGAAAAAAAGTAATAAAATAATTTAATGATTTTGTAAGTTGACTAACAGATAATAAATTGAATTTAAAATAAGGAACTAAAAAAATTCATAAGATATATATCAGGAGATACAGAAATATCACCCGTGCTTGAAACTAGAATTTGAGTGCCATTAGGTAATGAAATAAAAGATGGCAAATTAGCATTTTTTTTATAAAATGGGGGTGGGATCCTGTCATTGGTGCGGTGTACCACTATCAACGAACCAATTAGAAAAATCAGGGGCACGTTTCTTACAACCTTGAAATTGAAGAGGAGAATGATTCAAAAGCTCAAGGAGGCAAGAATAATATTATGTGGTTAGCCCACAGATAGCATCGACAATGTTCGCAGAGGTCTGGACAGAGGTGGGTGGTGCAGCGACAACGGCGGAAAAAGTCTGATTGTTTAGAGACGCGGCGACGATGGAGTTGCGCTTGTTCTTGGACGGCCACCAGTCTGGATAACCGATGATTTCAAAGCATTTACTTCAGTTGTGGTCGTCCTTTCCACACTCAGTGCAGTTGCTCACCGTTTGTGGTGGCTTATGACGGTTGTTGCTGGAATTTTGTGGTTGGGATGACTTTCGAGCCAGAAAGGTAGTAACATCGTTGATTGTGAGATTAACCAACATTTGAGTTTCTTCTTGATGAATGATGGTGTAACATCGTCCAATTGATGTTAACGGCTTAGACACAAGGATCTAGGTCGAAGTTATTGAAAGCTTTGATTCAAACCCATCAAAAATTAATAAACACGATCGACTTCTTCAAGTTTAGAAATGGATCACATAGCCTTACAAGTACAACGTTCGTAAACTTGAAGCGAGGACAATTCATCCCATATTTGTTTCAATCTGTCGTAATACACAATGACGGATTGTTGATCTTGATGGAGGTTTGCCAAATCTCTTTTTAATTTGAAAATTTTGGTGCACTTACTTTGTTGAAAACGAGTCTCCAATTCTAACCAGATGTCGTCTCATGTTGCACAATACTGTAGGCTTCCCGCAAGTGAGCATTCAATGGAGCGAAAAAGTAATGTCATTATCATGTCGCAATATCGATCCCACGATTCTGCGGTATCATCATTCGATCGTTTGATTGTACCGACGATTAATCCCAATTTTATTTTTTGCATTTATGGCGCGAGTTATTGCTCGACACCAAGTTGGATAGTTAGCACCGGTGAGCTGCACATCGACAAGATGTTGATTTGGTTGATCGTATGTATGTATATAGTATAAAGATGATGGATTAGTGGTGGGTGATTGATTTATGGGAGGTGTTTATGATGTTTGTGTGGGTGCTGTTTGATCCGACATTTTGAGGTTCTTTAACTTGCGTTGTATACAATGTTAAGAATTGCAGAGAACTGAAAGAACCATCTTCATCTATATATTTCTTATATATTTGATTCAAAGGTGCAATGGTATATATAGGATAATGAATGGAGTATTATCGGAAACGAGAATAACACAATTTCTATATTTTAGCATAGTCAATCCAGTTAAATTTGCTGGTCAATTATTCTATCAAATCATTGATTATATTCAATATGTCGTCATTGTTTCCCACGTACAATCTCGTAGAGGGACACCAAGTTAAGGGCGATTGTGTAATTGTTTTCCTTGTAGAGTCTCGTAGAAGGACGACAAGCTAAGGACAATTCGTAATAAGGGATATTATCGGATGGGGTTAACATATATATTTTTCTTGACAAGACCTACAACCTCTTGTAAGTCGTAATGAGGTGGTTGTCTTGCTAATCACTCTTAATTATGAAGGTTAGTTCGAGGAAGCTTCTGGCCCCCAACATAAATTCCGTAGCTTTGTACATTATCCGTGTAGCAATTTATCAATTTTGGTCAATATTGTTCGTGATAAACCATATATTACGTATGACGTATCTAAGATAAAAATGAATTATAAATTGGTAACTTGGTTTATCAGAGAACGATTCATTTTGTTATGTGATCGAATAAAACCTACATTTTCAGCTATTTTGGTCTTATTTCGTTCGGGTTACAATACATCAGAAACAATTACATATGGGGCTGACAATGCCAAAATAATGCTAATATATTACAATAAGTGGACTAGCTTGGTCCGGAATACCTACTGTTTATTACAAGTATTGAATTGCTCCCGATATCCTATTTAGACAAAGGATTGAATAGATCGAATCGTTACCGTTCGATCTATGTGTATCGAATTAGAGTGATTCGATGCTGCTGTCGATCGAACATGCGGTGTATCGAATGATGTGGATTCGATGTGGTGAACCTCGAACAGACGTGGTTCGATCTTGGTCAGAGTTAAATTAGACTGTATCGAACTGAGTTGAGTGTCGAACTGTAAAGTGTATCGAACCAGCCAATTCGATGTACTAGAGTGGGTAAGGAGTCTAGAATGAATCTTGAGAGGGCGAATAGACGGGATATTTATAAATCTTGTCACGTGGGTCCTTGTGGTGGCTGGGAGATGTGCATCGAATTGGGGCAGTTCGATGGATCACTTAGATCGAATTGAGGCCGTTTGATACTCGATTAATATTGAATTGTGGTTGTTCGATATAGTATTTCAGTGGGCCTTTCTCTTTGGGCCGACCCAATATTAGTATGGGCCATTCCTAAAATACCCCCATTATATAGTCCCCAGTTTGGAAGACGATATTGATAAGAGAGCGGGTTCCAAACTTATAAACTATATTATTGACTTGGCATTTCACGCTTGTTATTTTGGTAACATTTGAAAATCATGCCCTCGAATGGGAGGCGGTCTCGAACAGAGATCGGGTTCCAAACATCTCCTACCATTTAAGTTGCGTAACTTTATTTATAGATTATTAATTCTAAAAATAACTGAATTTACGATTAGATTGAACTTTGACCATTCGATCTACTCGGGAATTAACATCGAATCGAGGCAGTTCGATCGAGGTAGATCGAATTTGTCCCGTTCGATACACGTATATCAAATTTTAGAGAAAGGCGGTGGTGGGGCTATAT
Source organism: Linaria vulgaris (assembly GCA_948329865.1). Classification (NCBI taxonomy): domain Eukaryota; kingdom Viridiplantae; phylum Streptophyta; class Magnoliopsida; order Lamiales; family Plantaginaceae; genus Linaria; species Linaria vulgaris. The sequence goes on along the minus strand of OX415249.1, from coordinate 49,976,017 downwards.
AAGGGCTCAATTTCCAGCTCATTCTTATTTTTCTTTCCAATGAGGAGTTTTTGTCCACTTCTCTATCTGTATCGAATAGTCCAGATTTGACCTACTAACATCGAATCGTCCAAATTCTATCTATCAGTTAGGATCGAATCCTGACGATTCGATATTGAAATATTTTTTTTTGCTTTTTAAGGAGTTTGCGTTTTTTTCCCTACTATCATCCCATAATGGTGAGGAAAAAATTCGAGAGTCGTAAAAAACCAGTTGTGTCTTTGGAGAATATATACACAACTCAGAATAGAAACGAGAGAGCTAGTGCATCGAATGCGGCCCAATTGTCTGATAACATTTCTGCTGAAGAGTCCCCGGGAGTTGCCACAAGAACTTAGCCTGCAGTTAGGGATCCCGAAAGCTTATCTGAGAACTGGGGTACATGCCATTCCGCCGCGTCACCCTGTGATCATTCTACTGTTAGGTTTGGTGGGGTTAGTGCTGGCATCCGAGTGCTTGTAGTGAGTAATTTCGAGAGGCATGAGGACTTTGCCCCACGAAGGTTGGTAATGACACCGACTGCTGTCGGTGGTCGTGTTAAAGTTAGAACGAACTCTCAAATCAGATCGATGGAAGAGATTGATGCAGTTGATGAGAGACTTGTTGCCAATCTTGCTAAGTTCAGTGCGGAAAATCCTACATCCAGGCGTGAACCAAGATCCTTTGGATAGGGTTCTTCCTATTAAGGAGGTGAAGATTGGTGTACTGTTGACAAGAGAAAGATTGTTGAGACAAAGGCCGCTATAGAGGCTGGTGATATTCACCCTCCTCATCGTAGACGACCAGGACCCTCTGTTAATCCAAGGCCAGCTCCACCTGGGAGGCTCGTTGACTATTAATTTTTGAACGACAATAATTCAGAGTCGTTGAACATCACATTAGGTGGATATTGACTACAAAAGAGTAGTTGGTAGAAATAATGAGGGGCTCGTGGCCTCAACTGAACCGTCGTGCCGTAGTGGATGAGTTCGGATATCTTGGTCTAGCGCGCTTTGGGCATCTATTTTTTGCTGCTATAGGGATAATGGTGTATCAGTTGTGCCAGGATTATAGCGGTCTGATTGAGGTACAGAACAAGCATAATTCTGTTATTGATAAATTGAATGAGCATATCCGTAGTAGTGATAACAGTCGTCGTACTGCACTGGCGCGCGCTAAGAATTCGGTGAGAATTAGTGCTAAGGCAACTCAAGATGCTCATCAGGCAGAGTTGGTTGCCAAGAAGGCCGAACAATGTTGCCGTGTTACGTGCTGAGATTGCCTCCTTGAAGAAAGAGAATGATACTCTAAAACGAGATAATTCCTCTCTCAAAGCATTGCATGCCAGTGCTGACAAGGCTTCAACTGATTTAAGTCGCAAAGTGCACTATTTTGAATCGGAGAATTATAAGTGCTCTGTTGCCAAATCATTCATGGAGAGTGGTATTTATAAAATGCTTGAATTGTTTTTCGGTGCCGTAGATATGAAATATGGCATGGAGCTCGACATTGATCAGGCCAATCATCTCGGATATCTTAACATGGGTTTCCGAAAAGATATGATGGACGTTAGCCGCAGTCATAGGATGGAGATCCCAGAACTCGATGGAGATGATGAAGAGGAGTTTCGTGCTCCAAGGCCTGGTGATCCGTTTTATGCTCAATGGCGTGACCGTAAAGGTGGTAGTATGCTTGAGTCTGGATCCTTAGATATGAGTCCACCTTTGGGGCACGAAGAAAAGGAATCAGACAATGTCGATGATTCTTTTACTGAATTAGAAAGATTTAGTGACGCCATCTATGCTGTTTGCGGCACATGTGATGATGACATTAGCCTACCTCCCACAAAAGTTGCACCCCCAATCAAATCTAGGTCCACGATACTTCTGCCGAGTTCTTATAGGACGGCTGGCTCTCGGGAATTGTTAGCTGTTGCGGTAGATAAAGGAAAAAGGGTCCTGCGTGCACCATTTATTCTGGGGCCGACCATGATAGTAACAACTGGCATGTATCCCCCTCAAGACATCAGAACTGCTGCGCCTGAACTTACTGTATCTGAGCAAACATTCAAGGATCATAACCTGGTTTCTCCTAGCAGATATGAGCTTAGCAGAGCGCTGAGCGGTATATGGCGGGGAAATGAAATTGCATTGCCCGAAGGTTGGGCGCAAGCGGATGAACTTGTGCTTACAGAGGATCAGATTCAGAGAAATTGTGCTAATTTTTCTCGTTCAGTAGGTCTTGTCCTTCGTTCAGAGTCCCCCCCAGTCGTCCGCCGAGTAGCGATACCTAGATACAACATTTTGATGATATTAGGCCATTTTTGTTTATTAAATTTTGCATGTCACTCCTGTAATGGTTCTCTTATGAAACTGATTTTGTGGCTTGATATCATAGTTTTTTTTGATACATGCTTTACTGTATAGCTTACCGTATCAATGACTGACTTTAACCTTTTGCTCGATCGCCTTTTGTCTATTTTTAATTTCTTATTTATTTAATGCATTGCATTCTTTTATTGAATCTTTTGAATTGAGTATGCTTTTAGGGTGATGCCTTCCGCGTGTGGCTACTTTAGGTTTGATGTGGTTTTGACACGACGTTTTTACCGTGCATGATGGGTGAACTTGCGTTCAATTGCTTTTGGGTTAGCCGTACCTCCGTCATGACGCTTTTGATGTGCATGTGGGGTGAATTTTTGCGTTCGACCACTTTTTGGACCAAATGTACCTCCATCATGACGCTTTTGATGTGCATGAAGGGCTAATTTTTGCGTTGGACCACTTTTGGACCGAACGTACCTCCATCATGACGCTTTTGCTATGCATGAGGGGTGAATTTTTGCGTTCGACCGCTTTCGGGCCAAACATACCTCCGTCATGACGATTTTGTTGTGCATGAGGGGCTAATGTTTGCGCCCGACCGCTTTGGGCCAGGCGTACCTCCGTCATAACGCTTTTGTTGTGCATGCAGGGTGAATTTTTGCGTTCGACTGCTTTTGTGCCAAACGTACCTCCGTCATGACGCTTTTGCTGTGCATGGGGGGCTAATTTTGCGTCTGACCACTTTGGGCTAGGCGTACCTCCGTCATGATGCTTTTGCTGTGCGTGAGGGGCTAATTTTTGCGTCCGACCACTTTGGGCCAGGCGTACCTCCGTCATGACTCTTATGTTGTGCATGATGGGTGAATTTTTTGCGTTCGACCGCTTTTGGGCAAACGTACCTCCGTCATGACACTTTTGCTGTGCATGAAAGGGTAATTTTTGTGTCCGACCGCTTTAAGCCAAGCATACCTCCGTCATGACGCTTTTGCTGTGCATGAGGGGTGAATTTTGTTGCTGAACTCCTTGAGTCCTCATTTTGGTTTCCAACATCATTTCTACAAGACTCCATCTGCGTCGTTCACTCAGATAAATAGATAGATACATTTTATAATTTGAAAAGGTCTAGGCCCGGTTTCTTACCGAGTTTCTACGTTTCACAGTCTTTGCGAGGGACTAAAGCCTTCATAGTTCATACAGTTTATCGGTCCCTAACCGTGATTGTCTCTACTCCTATGCATAATAATGTCTAAGATGTTGCACATTCCAAGGACGCTTTAGCTTTACACCCTGCATAGTCTCTAAGTAATAATAGCCTCACAAACTAGCTTGTATGATTTTGAAAGGCCCCTCCCATTTCGGTTCAAATTTTCCGATGTGCCGCTTTGCTGCTATGCTTCTCAGGACCAGATCACCTACTTCAAAATTTTGGAATTGGACTCTTTTGTCGTAGGTTTTGGCCATTACTGCTTTGAAAGCTACGGTGTGTTGGTACGCATCTTCCCTTGTTGTGCCTATCATGTCCAGATCCATCTTCCGTAAGCGAGCTGATTGTTCGGGATCGTACTCGTGAATCCTGCATGTCGACTTCCCTATTTCGGCAGGCAGAACAGCCTCAGTGCCGTACACAAGAACAAAAGGTGTTTCTCATGTCGATGTTTTCAGAGTTGTTCTATACGCCCATAATATTCCTGGAAGCTCCTTTGGCCAGGTTTTTCTAGTGTCTTTCATACTCCTCTCGAGGTAATCTTTCAATGTCTTGTTGGTGGACTCTGTTTGCCCATTCACTTGTGGATGATAAACTGAAGTCACATTGTGTGATATGCGTAACTCTGCGAACAAGGACTTGATCTCCTTGCCAATGAATTGCGTGCCATTATCACATACCATATACCTGGGAATTTCAAAGCCGCATATGATATTTTTCCAAATAAATTCGATCATGTTCTTTTCGGTGATCGATGACATAGCTTCTGTTTCGACCCACTTGGTATAATATTCTACTACCACCACCAGAAATCCTTTTTGACCTTTGGCCACAGGTAGAGGCCCCACGATATCGATTCCCCATTGATCAAAGGGGCATGTCACGTCGAGTGGTTGTAGCGGTTGTACAAGCCTATGAATAAGGCGAGCGTGGTATTGACAGCTATCACGCCGCTACGAGAAAGTTGTTGCATCTTTTAGTAATGTTGGCCAATAATACCCCTGGTGCAGAATTCACTAGGCTAAAGCCCTTCCCCCTGAATGATTTCCGCAGCATCCAGCGTGGATTTCTTTCATTACATAATCAACCTGAGTTGGAGTTAGACAACGGAGCAGCGAGCCGTCGAACGAGCGTTTGTATAGTTCTCCATTGTGAATTGTGAATCTGTAAGCTTTGTATCGCATTCTGCGACGCGTGTTCGGATTCGTTGGGAGTATCCCTTCCCGTAGATATGTTATAATCTCGTCCTTCCAAGAAGGATCTTCTTGAATCGACATTATTTATTCCACTCTTGCAGTAGTGCTGTTATATTTTGATATTCCTATTGAAGGCTTGTCTGTGGCTAATAACGTAACTCGCTTTCTTACTAAAATTTTCGAAGAACTGGCAAATCTGGATAGCGTATTGGACTTGCCATTTTCATCTCGCGGAATCTGAGTAATGTTGAAGAAACTGAAGTGCTCAGCCAGTGCTTTGACCTTGACAGCATACAATTTCATCGTTTCTTCTCTCGTCTCATACTTTCCTGAAAAATTATTTGGCACCAACAACGAATCGGTAAATACGTCCAAATGTTCAACCTTGATCCCCAATGCTAGTTTAATTCCTGCTATAACCGCTTCATACTCGGCCTCATTGTTGGTCACCATGTTCTTCAGACTAATGGCGAATTCGAATTCTCTGCGATCTGGAGATAAAAGGTGAATCCCAACCCATCCTCCATGACTGGTGGCAGATCCATCTATATGTAGTATCCATGCAGTCGCGGCCCTGCTGGTTTCTGCTTGTTCTGATATAGAAAAAATATAATTCGTGGAGCCGGCCACACTGTTTCCCAATGTCTCGGCCATGAAATCTGCTAAAGCCTGCACTTTAATAGCAGTTCGTGGCTTGAATTCCAACCCGAACTCGTTGAGTTCAATTGCCTATTTCACCAGTCTGCCAGAGATTTTAGGTCTAGCCAAAACTTGTTTTAGCAGTTATCTGTCACAATCATGATTGAGTGAGACTGAAATACGGTCTCAATTTTCGTGTGGTGCCCACGATTGCCAAGTTGAACAACTCCATCTCCAAATAATTCCTCTCTGCCCCTTGTAACACTCTACTTACATAGTGGATGGGCAGCTGTTGGGTTCCTTTTTCATTGACTGGGACTATACTGATGGCGTGGGAAGACACTGCCAAGTACAAATATAACATTTCGCTCTCCTCCGGTTTGGCCAATAGCGGCGGGCTCACCAAGTATTTTTTCATCTGCTAGAAAGCTTCCTCACATTCCGGCCCCCAAATGAAATCCTTGCTCTCCTCTCATGACTTTGAAAAAAAGTAAATTCTTTTCTGCAGAAGTCGATATGAATCTTCCGAAGGCCGTCAAGCGGCCCACAAAACATTGCACATCGTTCACCGTCCTTGGCGACGGTAAATCCAGTACTGCCCTGATTTTGTCTGCGTTGCTTCTATTCCTCTTTCGTTTACCACATATCCCAAAAACTTTCCTGGTGTTACCCCAAACGTGCACTTTTTTGGGTTAAGCTTCATCCTGTAAGTTCTCATGATGGTGAATGCTTCATCTAAGTGATGCACATGCTCTTCAGCCTTGAGACTCTTCAAAAGCATGTCGTCAATGTACACTTCCATGGACTTTTCGATCTGATGGTAAAACATTTTTGCGGTAAGTCTTTAAAAAGTCGCGTTCTTCAATCTAAAAGGCATTACCCTGTAACAGTACACTCTTGTATCCGTTACAAACGTTGTTTTACTATGATTTTGCACTGCCATGAAGATCTGGTGAAATCCACTTTTCGCGTCCATCATCCTCAGTAGTTCGCATCATGCAGGTGAATCGACTAAAAAGTCTATTCTAGGCAGGGGGAACGGGTCTCTGGGCCAATCCTTGTTCAAATATGTGTAATGCACACACATTCTCCATGTCGCCTCCTTCTTCCTGACCAAAACAACATTACTCACCCATTCTGAAAATCTCAAGACATAAATATACCGAAGCCGCTAAGAGCTCTTGTACTTATTTTTCAGCCGCTTCATTCTTTTCTTTGCTAAAGTTATGTTTCTTCTATCTTATTGGCTTTACATTGTTGTCCACATTTAGCTGGTGTACTATGATTCTGGGGTGTATTCCTTGCAGGTCGAAATCAGACCAAGTGAATATATCTGAATTACGTCTAAGACCATCCACAAATGCGGCCTCTATCATTGGTTCCATTACTGCTCCAATCTTTATTATCTTCTCGGCACTTTCCCTGAATAATTGAACGATCTTGAATTCCCCCATAGGTTCCATCTTACATTCTTGCCACTGCTTCAGTAGTTGACTCTCTGCTTTCTCCCGTCCTTGCTAATTAGGCTCGGGTCGTTTTCCATTCTCATCTCTAACCACTTTGGTTTTCTTCCTTGGTTTGGTTGAACCATCCGATTGCATACGACGTCTCTTCGTCATCCTAGCTACTTATATCTAAAAGCAATTTAAGCGGTATTCCTACAAACGGCGTCAATATTTTGGTCTTATTTCGTCTGAGTTAAATACACCAGAAACAATTACATACGGGCCTGACAATGCCAAAATAATACTAATATATTACAATAAGTGGACTAGCTTGGTCTGGAACACCTACCGTCTATTACAAGTATTGGATTGCTCCCGATATCCTACTTAGACAAATGACTGAATAGATCGAATCGTTACCTTTCAATCTATGTGTATCGAATTAGAGTTATTCGATGTTGATGTCGATCGAACCTGCTGTGTATCGAATGATGTGGATTCAATGTGGTGAACCTCAAACAGACGTGGTTCGATCTTGGTCAGACTCAAAGTAGATTGTATCGAACTGGGTTGAGTGTCAAACTGTAAAGTGTATCGAACTAGCCGGTTCGATGTACTAGAGTGGGTAGTGAGTGTAGAATGAATCTTGAGAGGGCAAAGAGACGAGGTATTTATAGACTCCGTCCCCTGGGCCTCTGTGGCGGTTGGGAGATGTGTATCGAATTGGGGCGGTTTGATCGATCACTTAGATCGAATCGAGGTCGTTCGATACTCGATTAATATCGAATTGTGCTTGTTTGATATACTATTTTAGTGGGCCTTTCTCCTTGAGCCGGCCCAATATTAGTATTGGACCAATCCTAAAATACTCGATCACCAGCTATTAACAATGTTTTTTTGACGACCGCGCCCCACGAGCCATGCTTCGATCCGAGTTGGTTCAGTGGTGGCCAGCTACTTTACCCAATCCAGACTAAAGCGCAACTCATAGGAAGAGGCCTCACTTGTTCATGATCAAAACATACACATTTTTTAAATTATATTTTGATATATACAGCGAAAGTCTTGGTATTACATATAATTTGACTATTTTAATGGTTATGCACTAGTGACAAAACACAGACATTCCAAAATGCACACTTGCACAATTATTCACTTGGTCCATGCTGCCATGTTGATTTTATCCTGAGGAATGGACAGAAGAAACGAGAAATCAGTCTTTAATGACTTAGTGATATTCATATAAAAGAACTGGTAATGTAAGAATTAACTGTGACCTACTCGATACATTTCGGGACTGATTTTACCGGTAGAAACAGTTCAACTAGACAATTTGATGTAGCAATGGTACTGGAGTTTTCATAGAATAGTTAATGAACTTGTGCTTAACAATAAACAAATCCAGCCTTATGACTTCTACTATTCTACCTAATACCTCTCGACGAGGAGCGACCTTGCAAACAATCAAAAGACATGCTCGAGTACATGTTGATCCAGCACGCGGGTTACAGTCAACTCCTGACTGCAAGCGACGCCTAGATGGATGGGTATCAAGAGAAATTACTTAAACCAACAGTCCTTACTGCCCGACAGTAACTCGACTTAATCCTTGGGCCCAACATCCCAAAGGCGTCTCAATGGGTATAACAGATAAACAAATAAGCCAGTAAACCGGATAATATTCGTTGCTCTTTGAGCTACATGTCCCGAACACAGTTCGTTGCTCTTTGCACAGTTCAAGAACCAACATATGAGATTATATCAGAGAATTACCATGATTATTAATCAATATGATTAATAAATGATTGGATATGATTTAAGGACGAGTAAGAAAATAATGTTATGAGATAGACATAAAAAACCAAAATATGATAAAATAAAAGTTGTTCGAGGTTTGGTAATGGAGTAGTGACTTTTCTGTCCAAGTTCCTCAGGGCCGGATGCCAAACGGAGCTAGAACAAATCAGAAATGGAACCTCATCTTAACTCGTACGGGGAACCTTGATGGCGTTGATTAGTTCGTCAAACCTTTAACAAATTTAAATAATATTAATCAACTGATTTTATAATTCACCACAACAAATGTTATTACTTTTTTTTTCAACTCACATGTTGGTGAAATTGAGAAGGTTCTTGTTAAGAATTCTAGTTACAACGTATATCTTAGTAAATAACACGTAAGCTTAATTTATGTCATTACACAAAACATGAAAATCTTAGATGATGAATTTAAAGAAAAACATATTACTTAAATAACTCTAGGAAAACTCATATTTTTAGACTTCAATCAATTCCAAACTTTTAATAACCACACACCAAAAAAGTATCATACGATGTAATACCTTTAAAGGTATAACTTAGTCCTTTATTACTTTATTTTACATAGTAAGTTTAAAAATGCATATACTTGTTTTATAGCTTAAATATAAAGATATAAACATGAGAGGTTTATCAAAACATGTGATAAGGAATGATAAATAATCTTATTTGATGGTTATGTCATGAAGTGGCAAGAATAATCTTGTAAGGCTTATGAAAATAGTATGTTAAACATGATAAATATACCATTTAAATGCTATAAATAAAATCACAAAATGTCAATTCATGACTATAAATCATAATAATCTAATTATAACTAATACTATATCATGTTAAATTTATGTGTGTGTTAGAAATACTTGAATTATGATAGCGATTAAACTTATAAATTAAGAAAACAAAGGTTGTGCCAAATAAACTAAAAAACCACTGCAGTTTTGGGTTTACCTTTGATCGGACATCCAAATGAACTTGGTTTTCAAATCTTTTTATGGTTTATGGTGTCTAGCATCATGAGAGATGTGGGAAACCAAGATTTTGTGAAAACACAAAGGTTTGCTATGCTAAATAATTCTTGCAACATAAGAGTTGATATCGGATTTCTTGGCAGCAGTTTACGATTTATGGATTACGCCCTCCTAGATCATATTATTTGAGAAAGATGTCTTCATACAAAAGATAGAAGACACCAAGGAGAGTATGTAGCCAAAAATTAGTAGTAAAATAATGTTTTCACTATTTGATATGATTTTTCTAAGGTGTAGAATCAACATTTTCTGCGCAGTAAACGTTTTGGCGTCTTTTTGGGTAGAAAATGTCAAGATAAAAATCTGGAAAAATTATTTTCCGAACGAAAACACAGAAAGGAACAACTTTTATTTTTTTGTTACTTTTGTAGAATCGAATTATTTTGGGCTGTAAAAAATAGTGAAGAAGGATGAATATTTATAGGCGAAAATAGTAGTTTAATCATACTTATTTAGGTCCCACCATATTATTTTATAATAAATCACAAAAAATCTTTTAATCATGCTCTTAAGGATGTCATGGCTTACCTCATCAAAAAGACGTCATGGCTTACTTCATTATTTGGTTAATTGCATATCAAGTCCCTCAATTATTTATAATAAAATTCAAATAGGTATAATTAGATTTCTTTGTTACATACATATTTATTTATGTAATTCTTCTAGATAATTCGATCATCTTGGTTAAGATTTGAAATTAAAATATATGTTTTAGGATTAGAGACAAAGTCTTTCGCATGTTTAGCCCTTGACTCGCTTTGTAACCCGACTTGACGAGTCAATAGCTGCTCTGATCGTTTACCTCTAATGTGACACGTTCCCTCCCAGTAATATGATCAAGGGGATCATTCGGCTAGACTCTGGTCTTTGACATCAAAAAAGAAGGTTGTAACAAAGAAAGGGACATGTGAGAGTTTTGTCCTAGCTAGTCAAACAAGAAAGACATGAGTCTTAAATTTGTCGAATGAATAAGGACAGATACCTTCGGACCCTAAGGCCATTTAGTGGGATGTGGCATTATTCGACGAACAAGAAGTACTCAGCATCTTGGACCAACTCCATTTTTCTGGTTATAAAAATAATAAAAGACTAACTTTTAAGTTTATGGACTAAAATACAATTTTTTTTAAATATCTAGGGTCAAAAATATAAATTTTTAAAAGTCAACGACTAAATTATAAATTTATTTTCTTTATAATTTTTGGGGCGTTACATTTTTGTTTACTTTTTCTCGTGAAACCATGTAATCCTTGTCCATCTTCAATGAATGTATTTATTTTTTATAGTTTTTTTTTGATGAATTCATTTTTTATAGGGTCCTAAACATGCTTTTGTTTGTTCTTCTATAAAGAAAACTATGAGACGGGTGCACAATGTTAGAAATTTAATTTGGAGTTGACCATCAGATTGTCTTCTCTGGTTGTTGATGTAATGACACATATGAGTCATCCCCAACTAGTCGTGGATGATTTAGAAAGTGTAAGTAGCTGTTTGAAGCTGGATCATAGCTTAAAATAATGTGAATACAACTCACTACTACATTTCTCTATGATACATAGCAAATTCACAATAACATATGTCTAAAATCGAAATTTAGATTCTTTCGTTGACGAAACGGCAAGTTCGTGCGCATACAGCCACACACAACGATCATTTAATATATTTGAATATAGTCAATAAGTGAATATACAGCCACACACAAGGATCATTTAATTTATTTGAATACAGCCACACACAACGATCTAGATGGTTATTTCGACTAGAGTTCTTCTACCTTTATCTAGATGGTTATTTCGACTAGAGTCCTTGGCATTTATTTATATTCCACGAATAATGCAAACAAATACCACGTATTGTATCAAATTAGATGCCGATAGGCTTATCATATTTATCATATACTTTACGCGGCGTGTCTATTATTTAAAAAATTGAAAGATACAAATAAGGCATGCCATAAATACAAAGTAACATTTTATTGAAGACTTTTACATTAAGGAGAGTTCGATAAATGAAATCTCCCAAAAGAAACTTACCCCTTAATATATATATATATATATATATACACTACATGAAAAAAGGTTATTAATGATTCGGTCGCTAATGATCCCTATACGGTCTCTAAAGGATCATTAGTGACCGCCCGACCATCACAAAACGGCGGTCGTTAATACCTCGGTCGGGAATGACAAGTGACCGAATAGCGGCCACTAATAGTAGCTTGGAACCGTCTTTCCATCGCTCAATATTTTTCGACGGCAACGCCACTCAATTGCGACGACAGCTCGATCGATATTGACAGGACCCACATTTGAGATACTCGACCGTTACTAAACCTCGAATCGCAATAGCGACGGTTGGGTCGTCACTGACGGCCTGAAACCATTAGTGACGGCTGAGCAGTCACTACCATTTCGGTCACAAAGAGAGAAGACCTGGCGATTACTATTGAGTTGCACGACCATAGTGACTGAAAAGCGGTCGCCACTAATATTTAACGTTGAATATTAGTAGTGACTGCTCGATGATCACTAATAACGTTTAACAGAAAAAAAAACAATCTAGTAATTTTGTGAAATATAATTGATTTGTTTCAACAATATGAATGTTTGAAAATGTGAATGAAAAAAAATTATTAAGGTATACACAATGGTTTGAAGAAAAGTTTAAATTAAATAATAGAAACTATGAAGATATGAAGCTATGCATAAAAGGTTTGAAGAAAAGAAGAAAAAATTTAAAAGAAAATTACTATGAAGATATGCATTAAAGTTTTGAAGAAAAAGAAGAAATTGTTTAAAAATATGAAGATTTGAATAAAAATTTGGAGAAGTGGTTTGAAGATTTGAAGAAATGATTGAAGAAATTATGAAAAATTTGTATGTTTTTTTGAATATAAGAAGAAAGGTTAGTTTGAAGATATTGAAATTAAAGGTGTAAATGAGGAAGTATTTATAGTTTGTAGATTAAAATTTCTTGAATTTTCAGATTTTTTGAATTTTTCACCAATCCAGCCATTTCTAGGTTCATTGTCGACGATTAGGCCATCGCAAATGTTCCTTTTTTTTTTTTTTAAAAAAATGGACTTCCACCAAAATTTCTGGTTTGTAAAATAATATATTTTATGTTGAATTTTAGTAGGGTGGCCAAGCTGTCGCTATTGTGTGTTGAATATTAATAGCGTGCACGTCGTCGCTATTGTCCTTTGAAGATAAATATCGACGGCTTGGTTGTCACTAATATTATGGTTTATGCTTTTTTTGTGGAATTTATTGCATGATTGTAATTTTTATATGATTTAAGTTAGGAACTCGTAATATATGTAAAATTAAGTTATAATAATTACTATACTAGTATTGTTAACCATAAAAAATAAATATGAGATGAAAGAGAATATTAGTCCTAAATATAGGAACTAATGTATGGACAATACTATTGTCACGAGTACTTCCGATGAGACGTACCCACTCCCAACGAGGAGGCCCTCAGAGTGTTACCAATCCACTCGGTCACTGACCCTAAGCAGTATAAAGGGGCACCCGAGGAGACACCAGAGCGTCCCTTGGAAAGTCAACGATGAATAAGAAAGAGATATCAACACGGCATCAGAAAAAGAGTAAACCCCGATGGATCCGCGTGACTCCGATATCCATCGATTCGCCAAGAGGGACCACAACGGACCCCGAGTCCCATAATCTCTAGAGAACACTTCCTTGCTGAACACTCCTCAACATAAACTGCCCTCGGAACTTCAATCTGAAGGTCGAATCTGAAGAACAAAGCTTGATCTAAGTACAGGAACCACTGAAAGGCACACTACGAGAATCTGGACAAGGAAAAACCACTCCACGAGAACAAAAGAACCCTTGGAGCCCAAGTCAAGGGCGGAAACACCCCTCGGAGAACATATACAGAAACCCCTACACCAGGATGATCCCTTATCAAAGCAACAACACCACCCGAAGAATGTCCTAACTGGTCCATCAAGTCACTACCAAATATAGGACCCCTCGGAAAATAAAATTCAGAGGAGCAGCCCATCAGAGATCCTAGGAGCTATCGGAAGAGACAAAGATCGTCCTACTCAACATCTAGTAGATTAAAGATATACCTTATCTTATCTTTTACACTTTTACACATATTGCGACACATGTACCTTATTAAAACACATGCATAACGACACATGTCCCTAACAAACTCTATATAAAGGGAGGTGATCAATTGAGAGAAGGACACAGACAATCATATACCAAAAAAATGAGTAGTGAAATTCAGTGAATAAAGGGAGGAATATTCTCGTATCTTTATTCTTCTTTATAAATCATCGCTTTTTGAATCACGGGCAGGGCGTTCTAACTCTAAATAATTCAGCTAAATAGGAAATAATATCAAACCTGTTAACAAAATGGCGCCGTCTGTGGGAACGCCATAGAATCTGTCCTCGAGAATATTCAACAAGCATTGGTTATAATGGATGATCTGTTCGAAAGTGAAAGCCTTCAAACCCGTCACGGCAACTCGGAAGAAACTTTGTCAAACCACCAATCCGGTACAAGAGATTTCATTAATATTCCTCGTTCTGTCTTCGAGAGGCTTGTAGAAGCTATGGCTCGGCGAATGCCGCAAGGAGGGGGAAATTTCAGGAACTGGCCCTCCGCATCTTCCGGGCAGAGAAATTTCCTTTCGGAAGATCACTTTCGGGCCTGAAGACTTAAAAGGTATAATTTACCCCCACGAAGACCCCTTAGTGATTGCAGTTGTTATCCACAGATTTGAAATCCAGCGGATCCTTATCAATACGGGTAGCTATGTGGATGTCTTATTCCTTCCTACCTACTTTGCTATGGGATTAAAGAAAGAGCAACCGGAAGTGGTTGAGGTCCCCTTAGTAGGTTTCCCAGGAGAAGCTTGTCGTACTCTCGGAACGGTGATCCTTCCGATGTCATGGGGAGAAGGATCCCTTAAAGAACGGAACCCACCAAATTTTGGGTGGTGGAGGCGTCGTCACGGACATACAACGCTATATGCGGAAGGCCGTCCATCTGATCCTTCGAATAAATCCCCTCTATACTGCATCTCAAGGTAAAATTTCCCACCTCCTCAGGTATCGGAGAAGTCCGAGGAAGTCAATCTAAGGCTAGAGAATGCCGCATGAATGCTATTCCCTCAGAAGGGGACGAATTCACCCTCGGGAATAATAAAGAGCGCAAAGTAGAAGAGGCTCGAGTTCAACCCGTAGAAGAATTAAAGATAGTGGAATTGGTAGAAGGACACCCCGAGAAGGTGATTAAGATGGGCACTAGCATGGAACCCGCAGTAGAAGCCCAATTGACCTCTGTTCTCCAACAATTCCATCACCTCTTCGCATGGGAAGGAGGACCACCCGAGCGAATCAGTGACAAGGTATGCCAACACTCTCTTAATGTGAAACCAGGTGTCAAACCGATCCAACAAAAAAAGAAAAGGATGGGACCCGAGCATAACAAAATTATTCGCTCGGAGATACAACGACTCCTTAGTCTAAAGCAAATTCGGGAGATCATATACCCCGAATGGTTGGCTAATGTAGTATTAGTTCCCAAACATGGGGGGAGATGGCGAATGTGTGTGGATTTCAC
Organism: Linaria vulgaris; assembly: GCA_948329865.1. Lineage (NCBI taxonomy): Eukaryota > Viridiplantae > Streptophyta > Magnoliopsida > Lamiales > Plantaginaceae > Linaria > Linaria vulgaris. Next base: position 49,960,730 of record OX415249.1, on the reverse strand, counting down.
TAATCTTAACGAAGCCTGTCTGAAAGATTGCTATCCCCTACCTAGTATAGATCAACTAGTCGACTCCACCGCTGGATGTGCGCTATTATCAACTCTAGATGGGGATCAGGGATACAAACAAGTCCCGATGGCAGCAATTGACCATGACAAAACTAGCTTCATCATCGACGCTGGCACCTTCTGTACTTGGTGATGCCCTTCAGACTCAAAAACGCCAGAGCTACTTACCAAAGACTGGTAAGCCTTATGTTCGATGGACTCATCAGAAAATCGGTAGAATTCTATATGGACGACATGGTGGTTAAAAGTGACACCGCAAAAGACCATCCCGCAGACATGCGGAAGGAATTGGTCATCATGGATAATTTTGGAATGAAAGTTAACCCTAGAAAATGCTCATTTGGCATCCGAGGAGGAAAGTTCTTAGGGTTCATGGTTACGGAGAAGGGAATAGAAGTACATCCTGAGAAGGCAGAGGCCATCGTAGGACTACCCACTCCGAAGACAATAAAAGACGTTCAAAAATTGACAGGTAGAATGACCTTCTTGAGACGATTCGTTTCTAAGTCGGCAGAAAAAGGACTCCCCTTTTTCAAGATACTCCGAAATGTTAAGGAATTCCAATGGACCCCCCAGTGCGAGGAAGACCTCAAAGAGCTAAAAAGATATATGTTAAAACCACCTTTGCTGGTAAAGCCTTTACCCCAAGAAGAGCTCTTCCTCTATTTATCCGTCGGAGAAGAGGCCATCAATGTTGTACTAGTCAAAGAACAGGACAAAGAGCATCATCCAGTATACTACATTGGCAAAAATCTCATCGGAACAGAAACCAGGTATACCTTGACTGCAAAACTCATCTTAACTTTGGTTACTACGGCACGTAAACTGCGCCTCTATTTTCTCTCACACCCGATTACCGTATTAACAAAACACCCCCTACGGGCGATTCTTAATAAAACCGAGTCATTGGGAAGAATTATAAAGTGGGCCATAGAACTCACTGAATACGATATTTCTTACGCTCCGAGGCCCTCCATTAAAGCGCAAGGCTTGGCAGACTTCGTAATGGAACTCACAGGCATCAGATCCGAGGAAAAAGAGCCCCTATGACACGTTTACGTGGATGGATCCTCTGTAAGCACACACGGAGGGGCGGGAATAGTCTTGTCAAACAAAGAAGTGGAGGGTGAAATACTCCACTTCGCGGTCCGAATTGACTATCCCCTTTCCAATAATGAAGTATAGTACGAATCCCTACTCATTGGGATGAGACTCGCTCGTGAAGGTGGGATGAGAATAGTGCTCGTTCATAGCGACTCACAGTTGATCGTACAACAAGTCAATGGCTCATACGAAGCCAAAGAAGAGAGAATGCATGAATACCTTCGGATGGTCCATGAAAGGCAAGAATGGTTTGATGAATATAAAATAGTTCAAATTTCGTAAAAGAGAACCAAGAGGCGGACGCCTTGTCTAAAATGGCCACTCAAACGGCCACCATCCATACCCGAAGGATCACCCTACTCCATGTTAACGAATCCGAGAAGACCGAGGGTAAAGAAGTAAATGCCAATGACAATAGGGATCCCCCATCTAGTTGGGTAACTCCAATCAAAGCCTACTTGCATGATCTAGAGGGATACTCCATGGACAAGGCCGTACAGAGGATAATGTCCAAGAAAACCATTCGATACTTTTTCAAGGATGGAGTGCTATTCTGGAGAACATATTCTTGCCCCCACGCCCGATGCCTAAACGAAGAAGAAGCCCAGCTAGCCCTAGCGAAAACTCACGAAGGGACATGCGGAAGTCATACCGGGGACGAAAGCATGGTTGGACGTCTGATTCGACAAGGCTATTACTGGCCCACGATGGCTAAAGATAGCAAAATCCATACAGAAAGGTGTAAACCGTGCCAAGCTTACGCCCCTCGGATCTATCAGCCCGCAGCCCCGTGAGAACCCCATCTAACCCTTGCCTGTTCTCCAAGTGGGGCATAGATACAGTGGGCCCCCTAATACTCGACGCCGGACAAAAGAAGTTCCTACTTGTAGCGGTTGACTATTTCACCAAATTGGTAGAGGCGGAGCCCCTAGCCCGAATCACAACGCGCGCCATCGTCAACTTCCTATGGAGGAATATCATGTGCCGCTTTGGCATCCCTCGGAACCTGGTAAGTGATAATGGCCTGCAATTCACGAACCAAGAGTTAGAAAAGTGGTGTGACCACTGGGAAACCAAACACCATTTTGCCTCAGTGGGATACCCCCAAGAGAACGGCCAAGTGGAAAGAACCAACCGAACCATCCTAAAGAACATGAAGGCCCGACTCGACTGGCACAAGGCCAAATGGGTTGAAGAAATACCTGGCATATTGTGGGCCTATCAGACCACGCAAAGCACTGCCACGGGCGAAACTCCTTTCAGCCTAGCCTACGGTTGTGAAGCAGTCCTGCCCTCGGAAGTCTGCATAGAGAGCTGGCGAGTCTGAGAATATGAGACAGTTGCCAACAGCTCCAACCTAGCCCTGGCCCTTGATCTCCTCGAAGAAAGAAGGGCACGAACCGCCATCCGGATTGAAGAGTACAAAACCCGGATGTCACGATACTACAACGCTAAGATAAAACCTCGAACTTTTCAAGTGGGAGATTTAGTGATGAAATGGGTCGGAGCCTCCAAGAATGTGGGCAAGCTCGATCCCCGATGGGAAAGACCCTATAAGATAGCGGGAATCGTTGGACCCGCAACCTATCTTCTCGCCAATTTCGAAGGCGCAATGCTCCACAACACCTAGAACTCAAACAATCTTAGGAAATAATATGCTTGATGTAATGCAACAGTTTGTACATAAATAAAAAAGTTGTTTGTATATAGATGGTTCCCTTACAGTGCAAAAGAAAATAGGGTTGCCCGACAAAATGATGACTTACATATACAAGTCATCCTAGCAACCTAACTCGAGGGACCATTTGATACAAACAAATGAAACCCCACATGCTAGAGGTAGATCAGACCGTATCATATACAAAGGCCCTTCTACGAGCTAGAAAACCCTTACACAAGCTAAACGCCCCCCATCGGGCACTTTCCTTCCCTAATAAGTTGACGGCGTTGTTCCTCAGATAGAGAAATAGGATCATTACTGACCACCACCGGAACAACAAGATCTTCGGGTGCCGAATGAGACACTTCGGCAAAAACTTGACGGATGTTGAGCTCAGGGATAACCAAGCCCGAAGGAAATCTTGGCAAATTTTGAACCGCATCCCGACACATTCGATAGCCTATGCGGACCAGATCACGCATCTCACCTTGTAGAGATTCACGAGGGTCAGAGGGACTCACGATGCCCAGCACTGCCTGGACTTGTGCCATCACTAGCGCCACTTCGTGAGTACGGGACGCCTCCAAGAAATTTTGGTTAGCAGCATCCCTCTCCTTAATGACGCGTATCAACCGCTCATCGAAAACCGTACTTGATCCTGCAAGTCATCCATCCTTCTCTCCAAATTGAGCACCCGTGCTCTCTCAAGCACCAACCGGTGCTCCAACTCCCAGAATTTATCTTTCTCGGCCTATAATACACCCTCGTAAAAATCTCGAGCGGTCTTCTTGCTCGCAGTCAACCGAGTTATCTCATCGTGAGCTTCTAACAAACCCTTCTCTAGCTCGTCCCGCCGACGGTATACTAGGTCAGAGTTAGAAGAAAACCCTCGGGAGCCCATAGCATTCAAAACCATGTAAATATACAGGGAGTCAGCCCATCAACACATAGAACGTCAAAAGGTTAGTGCCAAATATACTGAACAAAAAATTGTCATACGTCGCATAAATCTTTACAGGCGAGATCCTAAAGAATAGACAAGGGAAGGGAATTCATTATCTCACAGTCCGTGACGTTTAATAACCCACTTAGATAGTTTCGACAAAAGCCTGCAACCGAAGAAGTTAGAAGAACGGAACCACCTTCTTCGAGGAAGTGAATCCCAACAAGAAGGGGGTTACCCTCGAGAGGGGGGCGACCAACATGAGCAGGGCCCTCCCCTAAGGGTGGGGATCCATCCCGCATACAAAAAAGAAACCCCTCCTCCACCACATGCACAATGCTAACACCCCCGTAAGGGGAGAGCCCAACCTCAAGGGTGACCTCAGAAAGTCCTCGGGAATCTCCAAAGCTAAACAAGTCACTGGGGGGGCTGCGATAGGAAAACCCTTGGATCCCTCTCCGAAGAAGGACACTTAACTGCTTCAAAGCTTAGCCTATCGGAGCTACTATCCTCCGATAAATCATACCCTTCGTGTAATGTTTGCGCCAAAAAGGCCTCGTCAAAAGGCTAGATCGCAAACGTATCCATCTCCGAACCTATCACAAACACAAGCACAATATAAATCCGAAGCTCCAAAAAGAAAAAAAAAATGAAGGCGAAAAGAGGAACTCACAGAAAAAGAAGTTACTAAAAAGAGGCTGAATAGGGAGACAGAACATCTCCGCCCCTCCTTGAAGACCCGCCAAGATCAAAGACTCGGGGTGCGCCAGCAAATCGCTAATGTCATAAGTACCCGAGAACAACCCAGAACGGAACAACAACTCCTCCTCGCGTAACAAAGTTGCAGTGTTGGGGATAACATACCCCAAACCCTATCTGAGAGGCACTCCCCATAAATTAGCTGATTGGCCCTTCGGGCGAACAAAAAAGAACCTTCGCCTCCAATCCCCTCTACGAGAGCAAGGATTGGATAGATGAGTAAAGGCTCTGCTTTTATCCTGATAGGCCAAACTAAAGAAATGAGGACCACCCGAGCAGGGGAATTAAAGGCTCTGCTTTTATCGTCGGTAATTAAGCTTCAAAGTGGCGTGTGAGGAGGTGTTTGGTCACCAAGGATTGGGAAAGACTTATTGACTCCTTTGTTCTCTTCTTTTTTTTTTCTTTTCTGTTAAGCACTTCAAAAAAATTAGAATAGTAAATAATTAAATAAATTGAGTTACTTAACCCTAAAACAGGGTAAATATATATTTGAATTTTTGAAAATTTTCTCTTTTTAAGTGAAAAATCATAAATTTTGACTTAAAAATGAATGAAGAAAAGAAGAAAAAAACTGGATGGTGGCGGTGGTGGTGGGGTTGGGTGTGGAGGAGAGGGTTTATTATTATTATTTTATTATATAGGGTCTTTTTTCTTTTTAAATTTTAAATATAAATATTTATAATAATTAGAATTTATTAAAAAATCTAATTTTACATTGTAACCTAGGGGAATTTTTATTTTCAGCTGTTTTTTGGTGAAAATATAATTTTAGGAGAATATATAACACATGGGTTTTTTTATTAATTAAAAATAACTTATGAGGGTATATTTTGCTAATAAAAATAACTTATGAGGCAAAAAATCGTCTATGGGACCAAAATTGTACAAAACGTCATGCCACAATAAGGGACTAAATGTGGACAATGCCACATTATAAGACTAAAATCGTAACTATGCTACAATAGGAGACCAAAAGTGTTTTTTTTTTCGTTCGACACCATCCCCCCTCTCTCTCTCTTTGTCACACACACACACTCATCCTTACAGCAAATATACAGAACCATTGTCACCAAATTAAAATTAATCCATATATAATAAAATTAATCTCTCCTAGGATTTGAAAGCAGGTTGAAAAAAAAAAGTTAATTCAATCTAGCACCTCTCTCTATCCCAGGCTTACGATCTCAGCAAAAAAAGATTAAATAAATAATATGTTCGTGCCACCAGTTACTGACTCGCGTGAACAAAGTCTCGAGAGAATTGAGTATATGTAACGTAAAGAACAATTGAGTTTTCTAATTTGCTTGTGACTGCGAAAGGTGGAGGGGGGGGGGGGGAGGAGTATGAAACAAAGAAGAATTTTTTTTTAAAATAAAATAATTTAACTTTTAATAATAATTGCAATATTGTAGAAATAATGTATTGACAAAACAGTTAAGTATGTCTTATTTTGACTGTTATCTAAAAAGGTTAAAGTAGTAATATATAGTTGTAGAGTGTTACTTTGGAAATGATTTTTTTAAGAGTGTTATTGTGAAAATTACTTTTTTTAAGAAAGTTAGTTTGGCAATTCGTTCTAAACCCATAAGATATTTTTAGAAACTCTTGTAAACACTCTTAGGTAGGGGTGGTGGGATACTGGGATTACCCATACTTGGCCCATTTAAGTTAGCATTGAGCATTTCTACATTTTCAATTCTATATAGATTGAGTAAATAGCAAATATAAGCGCTATGTTGTTTGATGCATAATGTCATATATAACTAGAATTAAATATCTGCCGTATGTTTCTATTCAGAACTTAAAAGAAAGAAAAATACATTTTAAGTACGAAAAACAGAAATACGTTATTAAACTTTTAGAGAGTTACATAATACTATCCCTAAAAATTAAAATCATGAGATAATTACAGAGGCCACCTTTCATGTTTTGAAAATTACTCAGACATCTTATGTTAAAAACACTAAAAATGATTACGACAACGTTGTAACTTTAAATCATAAAAGAAACTAAATTTAGCAGATAATTTATCTTAACTTTAAAGATATTCTTTGCTTTTCATATTTCATTGTCTTTTTAAAAGAAATAAATAAGGTTTAATTTCTGTTTTTGGAGCAATTTTAATTTATTTTTTGTTTCTTCTGCAAAATAAATTAGGAGCATATATTAAGATTTAACAAAATTAGTATTTTTTATACGAAAAATCAATCACAAACGGTATTTGTGTAAGTTCCGAAACATGAGGGGTGTTCTCTGTAACTATTCCATACCTCTGACTTAGTTTGTATAATTCTCCCTTAACTTTTTGCTATGTTTGAATTCAACAAAAAGTTAAAAGCTACAGTCCGGAATAAATTCATGTAAAAGAGAAAGTTCGAAACTCTGCAACAGACAGAAAGTCTACATTCATAAATCTTTTAGTATCACCATAATAAATTTTCCCCGAAGAACAAATTCACACGTTGTTTATTTACATACATATTATATAACTATATACAACACAAATAGAGTTCAAGACCTCTACATACATCATACTCCGGAGGCCGAAGAAATTATTCTTAGCTATTTTTCTATATTACATTCCCATATATGGAAAAAGTTCCATTAACAAAATTATTATCATCACCATAGTAGCACTATGCCGTATACAGTGCTATACTAACTTTGAAATATATCTGTGCTGCTTATCTGTGGTATTCGTGGTCAGGAAGTGCGCCAAAAAACGGCCTTCCTCAAATCTAGAGTTAGTCATTCAAATCTCTATGATTTCATTTCTATCCAACAACGACTATGTCCTATCGCAATTCTGTTGCAGCTACTACACCCACACCTGTCTGCACCATCGAGAAAAAAGGCCAGTTTTGCGGTGCTTCTTCTCCGGAAACCTTCTCATTTGCCCACCACTTGGACCCAATGCTGTGTTCCTCAAGATTTTCTCCATCTATGTTGTTGAAGTTAAATTCTTTGGATGATCCTAGAGTGCTTGTCCGATACTTTCTACGATGTTGTTCGTTCTCCACATTATAAACAGCATTCTCAGATGCATCGTCCATAGAGATTTCTTTTGCCCGGATATCAATGACATCCTCTTCCGGCGTTGGCTTCTCTTCTCCTGCAACACCTACATTCTCATCACCGCCCAATGGCACTCGATTCTTTTCCACACATCTAATGACTTCTCCAGCAGTTACCTCAAAAGAAACTCTATGACCAACTACGGTATCATCACTCCTGCGAGTATCTGGGAGTGAAGCAACATCCGAATGTTGACGAGTTAAAAGGCCAGTATCACAAGATCTTGGCCCTGCAGCATCTGGAGTCACTGCACCAGATTCCTGACATGATTCCCATTCCTGTCGGATTATAATCTTGTCAAGATCCAAAAGCTTAGGTGGGTGACCAGTTCTGAACTCTAGGAAAAATGGGTGTCCGGCAGTAAACTCATGATCAGGAAAGGGTGACGAGGTGCCTGAGCTAGGTGAGATCAAATGGCTAACTGGACTACCAGGTTGAAGCTGATAGGACTGAAATTCATACGGAGAAGGCGGACATCTCTGACCAGGTCCGCCATTCTGGAGAAGCCGTGCAAATGGGACTTCAGGAGAGGAAGGTGTTGTCAAGTGGACTGATTCCGGCGGAGGAGTATATGGTGCAGTTGACGGCTCAGTGGTGAAGGTTGAAAAGACTGGAGGAGAAACTAACTGTGTCTCGTGAGCATAAGGACCAATGGCAAAAATTGATGAAGGTCCACTAGGAGAATACATGTTTGCAGATACAGAATTGAATGACAATGTGCCAGTTGGTGATTGGGTGGCAGAAGGAGGTTCTGATGGAAGATGCGATGCAGGGGAGGACGGTGGTGCGACAAAAGGCAGTAGAATGGAGGGCGCTTGGGATGGATCTTGAGCTGTAGGAGCATCTGGTCTCATGGTAGTAGTTTCAGGAACAAGAACAGCGTGCCCGATTCGTTTCTTGTTCTTTTGTGTACCAAAACACCAGTAGAGGCTCCAGCGGCTTCCCCATCTTCTTTTCTGCTCATAACCATAAGCTTTTGTAAGTGTTCTAGTTAAAAAGTGATGCTTTTTGCAAGTAACAAAGTACCATCAGAATACATAAACCAGCAACACGAGTGTTAAGATCAGTTTTAGAAGCATTATAAATTCAAAGCAAATGGAGTAATAAATATAGAGAAAAAGATGTGAATTCTTTCTACTGTACCAAATTATCAATGTATGTCAACAGTAACACTTCTTGCAATCATATTGAAAAGTAATCATCCTCATGCTTGTCATATGTTTCTGCAATCAAAGGAAGACAAAGACAAGGTATATGCATGCAACTTACGAATTTTCTAAGAACCAACTTAGAATTTTTTCAATCAAACTTCTGTTACAATTTTTCAATTAGTCTCACACTAATCAGTTGGCGCAAGCGTCGAACTTGTCCAAGTATAAATTCTTCATGGGTAACTCTATTAGTCACATTAGACAAATGCAGACACGAGTGAACCAAATCTACATTGTTTTCTGAATGAGTGGGCTATATATTAAAATCATGACATATCTAAACTTCATAGGGAAATATTTATATATCGTAGAGAGATATGAGATCCATATTTCTCTTTACTTTTACCTAACAGTTATCAAATGAATAAACATTTAATAGTTAATGCTTAAAATCTTTAAAAACTGAATAGCAACCGGAAGAGAATACTAGGTTCTACTTTAATGGGCTTGTGCAAGACAACTAGAAGTTCGGAATAATCGCAGGTTGCAAAAATATCTAAAAAGTATCTCGTGAGTATATACGAAGTACCTCACTTCCTCATTTTCCTTTTCCCCTTCTCTTTTTGTTAGTTGAAGATCATTTTGATTGTCAAGATACTGATCGTCTTAGTCTTTTCATTTCCTTTTCTTAATCTCCTATTTTTATTCCCAATTCCCTAATTTCAAATGCAAGAATTGCCTTCATCATGAGTCAATTTAAACCCTTTGCTTTGTTGCATAATTCAGTTCTTTATTCTTTTATAATCTTATTTCTCCTTAAGAATCCTAGATGCAGACGATGCAGCATATCAAATACTTTGGTGCCGTATCCTCTACATCAACCATACACATCTAAATGTTGCCATTTTCCCCCTGTTAGAACTTTGCCGAGGGATTTCTTTTCTTCTTCAATTGTTTTAGTCTCTTATGTTGCATTAGCTGATACGTGTGTGTGCAAACACGCAAGTCTAGCAAAAAGTCTCTAAGTGCAGCGCTTGCATCCTCGATGCATCTTTTAGTACTACTTCCAGAGCGATCCAGGGTGTGGCTAACAGTGCAGCTAATAAGTTAGTTCATATAACTCAACAGTCTGATTAACCATTGTATTTATAAATGTTGGTTACTGATACCACTTTTTTCCAAATTAAAAGAAGAAAAGAATCAGAGCCTTGTTGTTGCTTAGTTTCAAAAATCTTTTCTTCATGAACATTTGAGGATTTTAAAGATAAGCGTGGCTCGATTTCTCAGCTGCTCAAACTGATCATCTGAGTGTAGTAATTTCCTTCATATGGCATGTCATAAATCAAATTAATCTGAGGAAAACTGAATTTGATATATGAGTTTCTATATTCACCCCACCTCAGAACATATTCAAAGAAATTTTGCTTAATCTCATTAAACCATAAACCAGATTAAGCAAAATTTCGAATAAACTGGTAAAACAGAAATTGGATTTATGCAGTACTGACAAATCATGTAAGAGAGAAAGCTACTTTTTGATTGAAACAATCTAAAGCTGAATAGAGACTGACACACTTAATAATCCAATTAACAGCGAATAGAAATATAGTATATATGAAGTGATCTTAGTTTGAATTATAGTTAATAACAGTCTTCAAATAATGAATCCTCTTCAATATAATATGAAAATAGTAAGATGAGTGGATCTAGCAGTATTCAATTTATGAAACAGTAGAGAGTATGTTTGTTGTACTTGTACCTGAACAGAATTAGAATTAGAATTAGAAGAAGGTTGTTGATAATTCTGTATGAGAGTGGCGGCTGCGTTTATTGTCTCCAGCGCACCATCGCGTCCTCCTCCTCCTCCACCGCTGCCGCTGCCGCTGCGTTGTATCATCATCATCATCTTATTTCTGATCTCCCTCCTCCTATTATTTTTATGATACTCTTTTATATATTACACACACACAACATTTTTACTTTTACCCAAACTCTCTTATTGACTTTTACTTTCTCGTTTTTCACATTGTTTTGGCTTTTAAAATGGAATCATTTTTAATTGTGTTTACATTAGTGTGTCAATTGTCAAGGTTTCAATTAACAAGATTGAGTTTATCATAAATTTTGTGGACACAGTTATGTTATTCAAATTAGTCATTTTGTAAATATCACAATATTTTTATTTGACATAGGACACGGTATTTATAAACATGGTCAAATTAGATATTATCTATGTTTCTTGATGAAGTGAGCTGACCAAAACGCTTTAATTAATAATATTAGTGTGGCAATGGATTAAAGTTATTTATAATTTTTTTTTCAAAAAGCATTGAAATAATTCAAATTTGATTATATAGAAAGAAATACACAAGTGTTTTCACATTAATACAATATTTATTTGGACCTCTTAAACATATCAATAGGATTGCAAAATTAATGTTGCCAAATTTAAAAAAAGAAAACAATATTTGACAACATCCAAATCAAAACATTTTGACCTATTCGTGGCAGTACCTTTTTTTAAAAAAAAAAATTGGGGAATTTGTGGCAATACCTTGTTCATGTTAAAATGGATGGTTCACATTTTAACACTTCTGATGTTGTAGGTGAGATATAGTTGAAGAATAGGATTTGCTATGTGAAATTTATTGGGGTAGGTGTAGAATAAATGTCCTAAATATGAACGAACTGTTGTGCATTATTTGCTACGTGGAATTCTCATTCGGATGTCAAAAAAAAAAAAAACGAATACAAAAAATTGCATTACCGAGAATATCATATATATTATGGCATGTGATGCACCGATACCAATACTAAGACGACTATGCAATATCCGATACATATCGATACCTATTCAGATACCGATACTCGTACTAACGTATCCGATACGCCACGTGGCTTATCTTTTAATTTTAAAAATAAAAAAATCTCAATATGTATCCGATACGTTTTTTTAGGTGCATCGGAACTATTGTGAGTCTTTTTTACAAACTCTATGTGGTTATTAATCGTCGAGTATCGAACATCTTGATTTTGTAATATTACAACAAGCTTGTTAACTTGTTGTTTAACTTGTTAGTCATAATTCAAGTTTAATGCTTTCTTTTAGTTTTGATGCATGACTTTCTTTAATGTTAAATTTTTTTTTCTGTATTTTTAATTTTTTTTGTTTAAGTTTTAAATTCTATTGTTTGTTAAAAATAAAAATTACACATAATAAATATTAATAATTTATTATATATAAATGTATTATTGACATATCGGTATCGACATATTCATACAGTATCGTACCCGTACTCTCGTATCTGAATCCCCACAACATAGATTATGGCAAATGATAATATATTATTTGGTTTTTTTTCTTTTGTTAGAAACATTATTTGGTTCTTGAGTTACCGAGAAACCTCATTAACTTTAGTACTCTCCAATGAATCAATGTGTGCACGTGCGGCCATCGACTTTTCTATATAGACATTATCGTGCGCACCCAAAAAAGTAGTTCAGTTCAACTGCGGACCCCGCCTGGAAAGTTCTTACCTTTTCAGTAGCTTGCACGGCTGACTAAGTTAAGTAGACTCCAATCACCATGGGACTTTGACTCGGCACTTTGGTGAATATTAATGATAAGTTTTTTTTTGCTACACCGATATTTAACCGCCCTAGTTGCCCCCTTTATGCTGGGATTAACACGACAGGGTTAAAGTTTCTTTACTCGTTGGACTTTTTACCAGTACAAATATAGGCTGTAAAACTTTTTTGAACAACTTAAAAAGTTTAGTGGTATTTTCAGGTATGCTACTACAAGACGGAAAATCGGATACCCAAAAACTTTAGAAAATTCGAGTACTTTTTATGTAAATCTTGTTGTTGTATTTTATTATTAATAGGTTGGTAATCGCTCAGTTGGCCCAAAATCCAAATCGTATCCCTATCGAGGCATGACGAAGCATGAGAGATATATGTGTGACATGGTTAACATTAACCGACCTCTTCAATAAACTATGGCGAGCAAATAAATTTGATGATGCATATTCCTACCCGCCCCGGGTATAGTGTAAATTGGGACCCCACAAAAACGACCAAGTGCCGGAAAAATAGTATCCACGGGTCACGACCAACCAACACCACACATAGGGTATACGGTCTGGATAAACGACCCGAGTACATCTCACTCATCCGCCTAAGAGTCACCCACATTACTAGGTACCCTTAAAAAACTAAAAGAGCCCCTCCCCTCTGGGGTCAAAACGACCCATCAATTAGCTAATCTCGCTACCCGGGTCTCACGGGTCTCGCAATAAAAGACCATCGGTCGTCAACACTAACACTTAGCTAAATCACTTTGAGAAAGAAAAGCAGTACTAATGATGCATAATCTGCCCCACTCCTGGCGAAGGGCGGAAAAGTGGGTACCCTACAAAGAATTGTCCACGGTCTTGCGAAAAGGTACATAACGAGCAAGACCCGCCTCCGCCTGGATAGAGGTAGTCAGCACGGACTCCGGGGACGATACCCCCGAGTACGACCAAAAAACACCCACCAAGGGTACTCGGTCTAAACACTCGGAGAAAGGTACCCCCAGATTCGACCAACACTTCTTAAGGGAATACGGTGTGGTCATAAATGCTTAAACACGACCCCCCAATGACCTAGGGCCTATCTAAAAACAGGGAACCCACAACTACCCCCCTGAAACCCCCCAGCTCAAAGAGCAACTCTCCTCGGAGCCTTCGACGATCCTAGAGACGCCCGAGGAACCACCACCAATACTTAGCCAAAATTGAAGAAACATGAGCCAAAACAAACAGTAAGGACACGAGTAAAGACAAGGTACGGCCAAAGACCCACTATAATCTCCTATTAGCAATCCATGATCGAAGAACAGCCCCGGGTCTCCTTCACGACAAATGACCCGCAAAGATAGCCCCAAATCGACCACGACTTTCGACTCACCTCGAAGGATGCACTATTCGTCATCACCACTCCTAACGTCACGACTACCCCAATAACGAGGAAAGACCATCCCTCATTGGTCCAACTCTCCCAATGCCATGACTACCCTAATAACGAGGAAAGCCAATCCCTAGATTGGTCCAACTCATTCATTGGGGTAGAAAGCAGCAAACACTATTGGTGCAGACCGGACATCATGCCTTGGCGCAGAAGACCCTCGCCCCCATTGGGCACCAGCGACGACGGCAAAGACTGGCTATCATTGGCCGAAACTTACACAATAAATAGCCCCCATTTTCAGTAAAGAGAAACAGGATCTGGTCACGATCCACAATATCATATTTTTACAACCCATTCACTTCTCAAGAAAGAAGCAATATTCTCCATTATCATACACTCAATTTGTGCTTAGAACTTATCGCATTATTCTAGCTCTAATTCGTGTACTCCACACGACCCCTTGTACTTTACTCAAAATCCTTAATAAAAATATTATGTCTCCTTTCTTCAAGCTCGAGATTGGCATTCTGAACACAAATACTTGAGTACCAATATCTCCAAACACCCCGACTATATGGGCTCGGATGATATTCCCTCAGCAAATGGCGTCGTCTGTGAGAATGCCTTAAAAGTTCTCTGAGAAAAGCTTAAGGAAAGTTGCATGGCCAGAAAAAGAGCTAGAAGAGTACCAGTTCGAGTATCCTCACGATCCCATACCAAAGTCGGTTCATGGAGAATCATGATGATGGAACAGAAAGGGAGCTACCACTCCCTCTTGACGAGGTCCCACAACCAGATGGTTCAGTGCCTCCCCTTGCAGTCCCACCACCACTTGCAGCTGAAGCTCTTGTACCGCCGCACCACCAGCAGGTACCTCTGGGAACGGGACCTGCTATGGGTTACGTACATGTGCCCCTGGACATGTATCACAACGTGTTCGTTCGGTTCAATCGGTGAGGAGCCACAGCCTCAGAAAATGCTCGGGGTCGAGACAGAGAATGCTCTGAGGAGAGGGGAAACCTTCAATGTCGTCATTCGGCCCCACCTCCTATGGCTTGATCAGAGGGACTATCGCAAAACCACTCCCGAGCTTACTCTCTACGACGAAGAGGGAGACAACCCTCACCGGATACTGCCAGCCCGGTCAGTACACCGCGAGGAGGTGAACCCCCCAGGCCACCCCGTCCGCAAAGGGCAGCGTGGAATGCGCCCGACCTTCATGAACCATATTATCCAGAGCCCTTAGCAAGACGACGGCGCTCGTCGACACCCGATGCCCCGTTACGAGGCATGATGGAACAAATGCAGAGAGAATTATGGGAACTCCATCGCAATATCAACCCGGGCAAAGAATCGGCCTATCAGGGGTCGCCATTCATGCCTGCTATGCCTAACCTTAGGTCCCCCTGACTATGAAGCCCGCCGAACTTCCGAGCTACGCCGGAGAGAGCACTGATCATGATCTACGTGACCACGTTAGCCAGTACCTAGCATGCATGGACTAGTCGTCAGCCCTGGACTACGCCATGTGCCGAATCTTTCGCACAACCCTCACCAGAAGGGCCCAATCATGGTACTATCATCTGCCTCGGAGTACCATCCATAGTTTCGACTAGCTAACCCAGATGGTTGTAAGACAATTTTCATGCAACAAGGTCTTCCCAAAGACTTGCGGTCACCTGTTCAACGTCCGACAGAACACAGACGAACCCCTTCGGGGCTACATGCACCGATTCTCTTAAGCAGTTTGGGAAGTGGTCTGGTTCGATCTAGGAGTGCTCTTCGATATTATCATTCGAGGATTGCTCCGAGGGGATTTTGCCAATTATCTCATGAGAAATCACGACATTAACCTGGAAGACCTGTTGCAAAAGTCAGAATCCTTCATAGAAATGGAGGAGATTCGCAAGATCTTGGAAGCTACCGAAACCGCGAAGGCCCCAACTAAAGGGAAAGAAAAATGCAAAGACAAGGAAGGAGGCAAGAGGGAAAGGGCCAAGAAGGAACTGGACATGGTACCCTTGCCAAGTAAAACAATAACCCCCATAGAAATCATGACCGTTGTGGGGGGAAGAACGCTACTTTAAGTGGCCTCGGGGTGCGAGGGATGCCCAGAGAAAAAGAAAGGGCGTGAGAAGGCGCCCAAGAAAAAGAAATAGAGGTCAGAGTCACCCGACGAGGACGATGACTTAGAGTCCTCCGAGTAGTAGCAGCTTCCCCCGCCACCTCGTAGGTATCGCGATAATGCCCCTATTGGTTGCACTGTAAATATAATTGAAGGTTGAGTTTTGTCCGTAACTCTCGAGCAAAGGAAAAACTGTATACGGAAGGCCTGCAATGGGGACAACAAGTTAGAAGTCTTCGCCACCAAGGTTGCTAACCAACCTGTTATCTCCTTCGGCCCCAAGGATCTTTTGGGAATCGTGTACCCTCACGAAGACCCCCTCGTAGTCACGGCTACCATATTGGGGATCGAAGTCAGAAGAGTACTCGTAGACACGGGAAGTTCACTCAATGTTCTTTTCCTGCCTACATACATGGCTTTGGGAATTTCGCGGAGTCAGGTGGAGACGATCGAGGTACCCCTCGTGGGTTTCTCCGGGGAACAATGCCAAATAGTGGGATTATAATTCTACCTATGTCGTAGGGAGAAGGCGCCACTCGTCGTACCGAGCCCACCAAATTTTAGGTAGTGGACGATCCCTCACGATCATATAATGCCATATGTGGACGACTCGCCCTTCGAACATTCGAAGTAGTTCCGTCCACTCTCCACCTGAAGGTCAAATTTCTGACCACGTCGGAAATGGGAGTGCTCGAAGAAGATCAGACCCTCGGACGAGAATGCCACATGAACGCATTGACAATTGCATCTGATCACCTTGAGCCGTAGCTCTCTAACAAGAGAACCCACTCGGAGGAGATTCGAGTCCAGCCCGCTGAAGATCTCAAAATGATAGAATTAGTGGAAGTCACCCAGGGCAAAATTGTGAAAATCGGTACCCAGGTCGGGGAAGATATCGAAAAGGTCATCGTGGCCAACCTTAGTTCCTTCCACTACCTCTTCGCTTGGAAGGACGCCCCCCTGGGCGAATCATCCAAGAAATATGTGTGCACGAGCTCAATGTGTACCCCACAGCCAAGCCCGTCCAACAGCAAAAGAGGAACATGGGGCCAGAGCAAAACAAAGTGATCCGTGCCGAGGTCCAACGACTCATAAACCTCCACCAGATCCGAGAAGTCAGGTAGCCAGAATGGCTGGCCAACATGGTCCTAGTCCCAGAAACAGGAGGGCCATAGAGCATGTGTGTTGACTTCACTGACCTCAATAGCGCCTGCCCAAAAGACTGCTATCCCTTACCAAGCATCGACATTCTAGTTGATTCCACCGCCGGTTGTACCCTCTTAGCGACCATGGATGGGGATCAGGGCTACAATAAGATTCCGATGCCAAGCCACGACCCAGAAAAGACTAGCTTCATCACCAACATCGGCACCTTATGCTACCTAGTCATGCCATTCGGCCTAAAAAACGCCGACGCCACATATCAAAGGTTAGTTAACCTCATGTTCCAGGGACTAATCGACGATACGATGGAGGTTTATGTTGATGATATGATCGTAAAAAGTCAAAGAGAGGAGGATCACGCTCGTGACCTTGCTCGAGCATTCGAGATCATGGAAAGATTCAAAATGAAGATCAACCCTCGGAATTGCTCTTTCGACATCTGAGAGGGGAAATTCCTAGGATATGTGGTTACCAAAGTCAATCCAGAAAAAGCTAAGGCCATACTCGACATGAAGTCACCAAAGGCTGTGCGAGACGTCCAGAAGCTAACAGGTAGGATGGCCTCGCTGAGCAGGTTCATTTCCTGCTATTCCGAGAAGGGCCTTCCCCCGTTTAAAATTCTTAGGAACATAAAGGAGTTTCAGTGGACTCACAGTGTGAAGAACCCTTCAAAGTGCTAAAAGAATATTTGGTATGTCTGCCCCTTCTAGTGAAACCCGTCCCCAATGAGATGCTCTCCATATACCTAGCCGTGGGAAAAGAATCGGTCAGCGCAGTTCTGGTGTGGGCCGAGGGAAGAGAACACTTGCCCATTTATTACGTCAGTAAAACCCTCCTCGACGCCAAGATTTGCTACTCCCGTGTTGAAAAAGTCGATTTAGCCCTTGTGTCCGCAGCCCGGAAGCTGAGAGGCTACTTCATGGCCCATCCGATCACAGTCTTCACCGAGCATCCTCTCTGAACCATCTTCGACAACCCGGAGGTGTCAAGACGAATGAACAAGTGGGCCATTGAGTTGGGGGAATTTGACATTACTTATTCCCCCCGACCCGCGATCAAGGCCCAAGTGTTAGCCGATTTCATCACTGAAATGCACAAAGAACCTGAAGAGGATGAGCCGGAACCCCTGTGGCACCTATATATTCATGGATCCTCCACTAATACCCACGAGGGATTAGGCATAATCTTCAGGAAAATAGCTCCAGACGAGCCAAAGAACGTCTTGGAATTCGCCGTACGACTAGAGTACCATGTCTTCAATAACGAGGCTGAATATGAAGCTCTCCTACTTGGGATGCGCCTGGACAATGAAGCAAAAATAGGAAAAATGTTGGTGCAAAGTGATTCACAGCTCGTGGTCCAACAGATCCACGGAACCTACGAGGCCCGTGAGGAAAACTTGAAGAAGTTCCTCGAAGATCTCATGGGAAGAGCGACCCTGTCCCAAGAATTCTCGATCACGCAGATCCCAAGATCAGAGAATTAAGATGCCGACGCCCTATCTAAGCTGGCCAGCCAGGCCCAAATCACCAATAGTCAGAGGATAACTTTCTTCTCTACCCGAAGGCCTGAGAGACAGACCCAAGGCGAGGAGGTTCAAATGATAGCCTCCATTGAGGAGGATTGGATGGCCGAGAACATCGACTTCATCAGAACCCTAGAAAATCTACTCACGACCGAGCTAATAAATGCGTAATAAATTGGCATACTGCTCGATATTATATATAGAACGGGGTTCTGTTCCGAAGGTCGTGGTTTTATCCGTCGACTACTTCACCAAGTAGGTCGAGGCGGAACCCCTCTCCAAAATCACCAGCCAAGTGGTAATTAACTTCCTCTGGAGAAATATCTTGACTCGATTCGGAGTCCTAGAACAGCTGGTGCGCGGTAACGGGTTGCAAATCCGCAACGACCTAGTTGGAAAATGGTGCGACAAATGGGGAATCAGACACCACTTCACAGGGTCGGATACCCCCACGAAAACGACCAAATAGAGGTAACCAACAAAAACATTATAAAAATGTTAAAAGCTCGTCTCGACCAACCCAAGTCAAAATGGGTCAAAGAAGTCCCCGGAGTACTATGGGCCTATCGCACTACCCCACGAGCGCAACAGGTGAAACACCCTATAGCCTTATTTTCGGCACCGAGTCAATAGTCCCTTCCGAGGTGGTGAAACAAAGTCTATGGGTCTAGGAATACAAGGAAGCCCAAAACAGCGTCGACCTTGCCCTAGCCCTAGACCTCTTGGAAGAAAGGCGAATAAGAGCTACTACCCATGCGGAATTTTAGAAGGCTTGCATGGCCAAGTACTACAACACCAATGTCCGACCCCGTTCATTCCAAGTCGGAGATTCTCGTCCTTAAAAGGGAAGAGGCCTCCAAGAACGTTGGAAAGTTAGACCCAAAATGGGAAGGCCCCTATAAGATCTCTAAGATCCTCCGGCCTGCCACCTATCTACTTAAGGACGTTAATGGCCAAGAGCTCACATGAGCTTAGAGCATCCTTAACCTCCAGAAGTATTACCTTTAAAAAGCGCTCTGTAGTCGACCCCTTGTGGCGACTTAATTTTGTTCACGTAGTTAGTGTGCTTGTATTTTGACTTAGCGGTTATACCCGTGGAAAAGCAAACATACCATCGGCAATAAAATAACTACGTTCGATAAAAAATCCAGTCTTAAGACTCACAAATAGTTCAAAAGGTGATCTTCCATTAACAGATCTTAACAACCAACATAAAAAAAACGAGAATTGAGGGGACTTCGCCCATACATAGCGGCAAAGCAAAAAATTGTCCATAAATACGGGTGCGTCACGCCATGAAAAACAAGGGTAACACTCAACTATAACTACTCCTTTGCAGGGCGCTTTTCGACCTTGATCTAGGCCCGACGCTCTTCAGTAGATAACTCTATTGGGTCAGGCATCATCAACACTCCAGAAGGGGCCCTACGAGGGTTGGACAAGGCAACACCGGAGGAGGTAAAAAAGAAATCCAACATGGGAAGTACTAGCCCGCAGGGGACGTCAGGGAAAGAAATGAAGGAGGATGTTGTCATCTCGTATCCGATCCTGACAAGGTCCCTCGTCTCGGATGCCATAATATGGTTCTGGGGCACCCTGATCGGGTTCAGGTGAGCACTGGCAATACCCACCCGAAGCTCTATCCTCGTATCCTCGAGTAGGCGAGCTAATCGATCTCGTTCCTTCTAGAGCAGGTTGACCTCCTCCGCAGTTCGGATGGCTTCTTTAGCCCTCTGCTCCCACTTCTCGTCCTTAGCATATGACTTAACTACAGCCTCCTTTAGGCAACTATTCAAGTCCCCCAAGTCCCAATCCGATGACGCTCTCAACTCTGCCATACGCCCGCGAGTCTCCTTTAAGGTGGCCCTCCAACCAAGCATTCTCTTCACGAGCATGCCTATGCGAGGCTCAAAGAGCATTACACTCCTCCACCACAGCGTTTAGGACACTAGGGTTGGCCCTATATGTGCCTAGCGCGTCTCCGAACACAGTAAGCTGCAAAACACGAACAAATCGTGAGCCCAACAACTGTTACAAGAAAAACACATGCAAAATAAAGAATAAAATAGGGGGTGTTACCTTGCAGATGTTTTGACAAAAATGCTCACACATAGTGGCATCACCGTAGCCCCTGGGATCTCATGATCCCCGCAGTTCAAAATTCCGCTGACAAAAGACCTATAGTGGTCCGGATCCTTATGTCACTCAACAAAAATCGAAGGCACTTCGGAAGTACGAAGAAACTCTTCCTATTCTCCGGGGTCAACCTAAACTTGCTCTTCTTCGGGGGAGACTCGGGGCGACAGTCATTCATGGTTGGGAAGGGGTCGATTACCCCTTTACCCTTATCCCTCCTGGAAGAAGACGCGCCCGCATCTTGATCCCTCTCTCTCATCTTTGACGGGCCACCAACAACATGCGCCTTATTTGTCAGATTAAACGAGGATATTGGCAGGGGCCCAAAGTCAAGCTTACTACCAAACAGAGGCATGAAATAATAGGAAAAATGCTTAGCCATCACGGGGTCCATAGGTTGATGCATACTTTTGGAGCTAACCCCTTCGCCAGCCTCCACCATCACAACATCCGCATCGGTAGCAGATGGGCTCCTGGGAGCCTTGGGGATTTACTTGTTGTCGAGAGAACCCGAGGGCTCAGCAGGCTCCGAGGAGGTGGCCATGCCATGACCCTCCGATGCAGACGACTCTGAGCCTCCGTCGGATACAGATCGCGTACCTGTCACACTATAATTTTGGCCCATCTCGATTCTGATACCCTAGCAGCTTTAAATATGTAATTTGGACGTCTTTGTAGAGTGTGCCATATATGTAGAGAGATAAAAATTAGAGAAGAAACAGTTGCGAGATTGAAAGACATTGTGAGAGATTGTTCTTAATTTGTGAGGCACAATTGTATCTCTTTTTTAATCGTAAATCGCTCATCATCATCATAGCGGAAATCGTAGCTTGGAACCCCTAGAGGTATACATAGTCGATCTGAGTAAACAAGTTGTGTCTTGCGTGCTGATTGTTAGTTATGGTATTCAATTGTACGTGTTTTTCAATTCTTGTTGTGGTTTTGTATTTTTTCACTGCGCAACAAGTAGTACCACATCATCGGGTTTTGATGGACGGTATAATTATGGGGGAGTTGTATGATGGATGGAGGTAAAACACAAATCTAGAAGTTTGATGGGACATATTATGATTTCTAGCGAATACGGGGTCGAGGGTTTACTATCTGGTAAATATCTGTGAAAACCATTGAAAGATAAACCGACGGAGATATCAGATGAGACAAGAAAGTTCTTAATAGGAAGGTGATGAACGTGGCTTGGTTGACTCTAGGAAACACATGGCGTTCTACACTACGAAGAAGACAACCACAAAGGGGATACTGAAGGTTATTGCCGACATGTACGAGAAACCATCAGCAGCCAACAAAGTCCATTTGATGCGACATTTGTTCTACTTGAAGATGACGGAGAACATGGTGGTGTCGGAACATCTTAAGCAGTTTAAATTGATTGTGCTAAGGCTGACTCGGTCGGAATTGATCTGACGACGAAGTCAAAGCCTTGATTTTGTTGTGCTCTATGCCAGAGAGTTGGAGCAGAACGGTCACGGAGGTGAATGCATCAATCGGGAAGGCAAGGCTAAAGTATGACGAAGTGAGAGACCTGTTTGTCCGTGAGGAAATTCGCAGGAAGGAGTCGGGTAGTTCGTCGGGGAATTCTTCAAGATCAGTTATGAGTACGGAAGTTAGAGGTAGATCAAAGCAAAAGGGCTCGAATTCGAATCGGGGTAGATCGAAATCGAGGAAGACGATGAAGGACGAGAGTTTCAATGAATGTTAGAATTGTGGAAAGAATGGCCATTACAAAGCTAATTGTCGAGCACCGAAAAATGATGAAAAATTTGCAAACGCAACCACTGAAGAGAATGTTGACGCACTAATTCTAACCGTGAATAGTCCAATAGAGTCTTGGGATTTAGATTATGCAGCATCGTTTCATGCTTGTTGTGACAACAGTTTAATGGTTAATTACGTTGCTGGAAATTTTGGAAGAGTCTATCTAGGCAATAATTTCCCTTAGATGTTGTGAGGAATGGAGACACTCGTGTTAAATTTGATAATGTGAGCATTTGGACGATGCGTGTTGTGAGACACGTTATTGGCCTTAAGAGAAATCTGACCTCTGTAGGGCAATTGGATGATGATGGTTATGAACTTAATTTTGGTTCATGTACTTGGAGAATAATCGAATGAGTCATGGTGGCGGCTCGAGGTTTGAAAAAGGGTACCTTGTATATGATTGAGATCAAACAAGATAGCACTGGAATTATCGATGCACATAGTGATGCTGATTTGTGGCATTGTCGACTTGGCCACATGAGTATAGTTGCGGTGGAGAATTTATTGTTAGAACAAATGGATGTCAAGACGGCGTTTCTTCATGGTGACCTTGAAGAAGATATCCATATGAAGCAACCAGAAGGTTTCTATGCTGAAGGTAACACTGAGCTTGTTTGCAAACTGGAGAACCTTAAACAAACTCCACACTACTGGTACATGAAATTTGATGGGTTCATGCATGATACTGAATTTACTAGGTGCAATGCTGATCATTGTTGTTATTTCAAGAGGTTCAAAAGTCTAGACTCCTATATATTGATGATCCAAGTGGGTGCAACAAAATTTGGAACCTAGTTATAAACTTTTGCCAAATCATTTAAAACCATGCTTTATGAATATTAGTGCATTTTCTCAAGAGACGACAGTCTCAACGCGGAGATTAATGTGGTTATGGATTGGTCAGGGATACATTCAGAGAAATGAAAAAAACAAAAAAACAAAAAACGCTTGAGCAGAAGAATACCTTAGTGACCTAATTAATAGAAGCATGTTGATGATTGTAAAAAGAAGAACTAAATCACGGATGGTGGAATCAAAGCATGTCGTATCAATGACTTACTGTCTGAACTGTGCCAAGGAAAAACTCAGGAACAAAATTTCGTGATGTCGATCAACAAGTCTACTCACTGTTACTTAAGTTTACTCACTGTCAGTGTTCCAACTCATCTTATAGTTATTAGCATAGGAATAACAGACGCCTCATATTCCAGTATGAACACAAAGAAATTCACATATTAGTGCCGTCAATTCAACATGTGGCTTTATTGATACAGTGATGCTCTTATTGAAATCACAATTCATTATAGTCTGTTATAAATATGGTTGGTAGAATATGTCTTGTGGCCATTGTTGAAAATTATGTACAAATATTATTTTATAATAATAGTAGTTGTTGTAAATAATGTAAGCTATTGGAAATTCTTGCCTATATAAGGAGCCATCAAGATGAAGAGAAAAACACTCATTCACAAGTAATATACTCCTTATTTGTTCTTCTTTTCCTATGTTCTTTTAATATATTGTTATAATTCCCAAATAGTTTTAGTTATTCTATAACACGTTATCAGCACGATAGTGCTCGATCTGGAAGAATTTAGTTCGTTCGTTAGAGAAAACGTTCAACGTTAAAAGGTACGAAAGTTTTATATTTACTTGTTCATCTATCTGCATTATTATAGACAAGGCGGATTACCGTCAATTTATAATTTTATGATTAGATGAATATGTGTTTATAATTTTATTGTTAAAGTTTAATATTTACGTGTTCATCTATCTACATTATTATAGACAAGGCGGACTACCGCCTATCTATAATTTTAAGATTAGATAAAAAAAAACTCTTTATATTTTACTGTCATCTAACTCTAACACTAAAGCTAATTTTAACTTTCGTTGATGCTTGAGTTAACCCCAAGCTAGAAATGACTAATGACAATTTATTATTGCTTATTTTATTCCATAAGCCCATGAAAGTTTTTACATAGTAATGTGGCTGAAATTATTTACGCACTTAATTCATTACAATTATTTTACTTGTTTACATTATTCCATAAGCCCATGAAAGTTTTTACATAGTAATATGGCGGAAATTATTTATGCACTTAATTCATTGCAATTATTTTACTTGTTTACATTATTCCATAAGCCCATGAAAGTTTTTACATAGTAATGTGGCGAAAATTATTAACGCACTTAATTTATTACAATTATTTTACTTGTTTACATTATTCCTTAAGCCCATGAAAGTTTTTACATAATAATTTGGCGGGAAAAATATATGTATTTACTTATCGTAATATTATTCCATATGTCTGTTAAAATATCATTAATGCGGCGGAAATTATTTTACATGTTATTACAATTAATTTTTGTTGCTAAATTATTAAAGACATTACCGTTCATAAAACATGCCAAAATAAAAAAAAAATTGTTTTTCTAACGGCTATAAACGGCTACTTACAGATATTTTTCCTCTATAAATACACAAATTTCGTAACACAAACTCCACACAAATCTTCACCTTATTTCTCTCATCTTGCTAAATGATCTCTACGACAACAGCGATCTTGATTCTCATTTACCTTTCAGTTTTTATTTTTATGCTAGTAGATGAAGACACTCCTATGTTTGTCCCTATGATATTCCTCCATTTTATCATAATAATGTTGAGTTCAAGATTTGGCTAGAGATGAGATAATTACATTGTATTATTGTAATAATTGTGCTTCTATGATTATGTGTTAAATAAAATGTTTCGATCCTAATTATATTTTTGGTTATGTATTTAGCTGGAAAAATGTCTAATCTCACGAGTACAGTTAGTTGTATACTCAATAACACTGGCAAGAATTATAGACAATGGAAATCAGATACAAAATTGTACCTCAGATCAAAGAGTATCGTTGAAACTCTTGCTGCAGTAAATACAAATGCGAATCCAGAAAAATGTGAGGCTGTGATCTATATGAGAAAACACTTTCTACTTTCCATGTGTCCATGACAAATGTTCAACAACAATACAGATTGCTGAATATTTCAAAATATCACGACTTGCAACACAGGTTGTTAATGGAAGAAAGTTACAATAATTTATTGATGAAAAATCATCAATCTCGTCCTCGTGCAGCACATGCATTACCTGAGGCAAATGCCGTTAATTTTTCAAACTCCTATGGACGAGGTAACAATGATAATGCCAATCGTGGTCGTGGACGTGATCGAGGTAGTTATCACAACCCTTCGACCAGTGATACGGTCCACAACAATAACCATCGTAATAAAAGAAAAAATACTCATAATAAATCTGAAGGTTACTGTTTTAACTGTGGGATGAAAGGACACTGAGCCAATACGTGTCATACACCTGAACATTTTTGTAAATTGTACCAAGAGAGTAAAGGCAAAGAAAAAGAAGTGAACCTTGTTGAACAAATGCCTAATAATCCCACATATTTAGCAGCATCTGATTTCACGGATGATCATGATGTTACTATGGCTTGATATGAGCTATGTGATTCATGTCTGCGTGATTCCTGGTTTGATTTGAATTATGTGATTCCTTGTTGTGTGATTTTTGAATTGATATGTATATGCAATTTCTCTTGTAATGTGTTGTGTTCCATTAATTGTGTTTCCTTATGTATCTTAATGAAACTATTTCCATTTTCTCAAATATATACTTCGTTTATCGTTATATCATGTTTAACTCTACTTGTTTGACATGAAGCCAATATGGAGCATACTGGTGATTTTTTGAATCCTTGATAGCGGTACAACTCACACAATTCTCACAAGTAAGAAATATTTTATATATCTAAAACCAACGAAGGCAAAAATCAATATGATATGAGGTCCTACTGACCTGATTGTAGGATTTGGTAAAGCTAGTTTGTTTTACCAAATGTAACGCTATTTATCATCAGCGATGCCTTATTTGCCCCAAAATCCAGAAGAAATTTACTAAGTTTTAATGATATATATCGTCATGGATATGATACCAAATCAAAGACTGAGAATAAAATTAAATATTTTTTCATGATTAAGTATATATCAAGAAAGCAACATATATTTGAAAAACTACCAACTCTCATTGGGATTGCATTATACATATATTAATGCTATCGAGTCAAATATGGTAGTCAATGAAAATCCTGAATTATTAACTTTATGGCATGATCGACTAGGTCATCCTGGTTCAACAATGATGCGAAAAATAATTGAAACTACACATGGACATTCTTTAAAATGATCAAAACTCAATTTAATCAATAATAGTCCATGTGAAGCATGTTCTCTTGGAAAGCTAATTATAAAGCAGTCACCAGTTAAAATTAAGACAGAATTACCCACATTTCTTGAAAGAATTCAAGGTGATATATGTGGACCTATTCATCCATCATGTGGACCATTTCAATATTTTATGGTATTAATTGATGTCTCAAGTCGATGGTCACATGTCTGTCTATTGTCTACTCGCAATATGGCATTTGCGAGATTTTTTGGCTCAAATAATTAAAATAAGAGCTCAATTTCCTGACTATACGATCAAGAAAGCTAGACTTGACAATGCTGGTGAATTCACATCTCAAGCTTTCAATGATTCTTATATGTCAACTGGAATTACGGTTGAACATAGTGTTGAACATGTTTATACTCAAAATGGTCTAGTTGAATCATTAATTAAACGTCTTCAATTAATTGCTAGACCATTGTTGATGAAAGCTAAATTGCCAAGTTCTCCATGGGGTCATGCAATTTTACATGCTGCATCACTAATTCGCATTAGACCAAGCTCGTATCATGAATACTCCCCATTACAACTTGCTTTTGGTCATGAACCTAATATTTCCCATATAAAGATTTTTGG
The DNA here is from genome assembly GCA_948329865.1 of Linaria vulgaris. Taxonomy (NCBI): domain Eukaryota; kingdom Viridiplantae; phylum Streptophyta; class Magnoliopsida; order Lamiales; family Plantaginaceae; genus Linaria; species Linaria vulgaris. The sequence goes on along the minus strand of OX415249.1, from coordinate 49,933,429 downwards.
TTGTGCGGTTTATGTTCTAATTGCACCACCAAAGCGAACAAAAATGGGACCACAAAGAAGGTTGGGAAAATATGTTGGATTTGACTCACCATCAATAATCAGATATCTTGAGCCTCTAACAGGTGATGTCTTTACGGCACGTTTTGCCGATTGCCATTTTAATGAGGCAAATTTTCAAACCTTAAGGGGGAGAAAAGAAGCAGATGGAAAAGGATATATCATGGTATAATCTATCTTTGACAAGCTTTGATATGCTAACAAAGCAATGTGATTTGGAAGTAAAGAAAATTTTGCATTCACAAGCTATTGAAAACCAATTATCCGATGCATTTACTGACATAAGCAGGGTAACAAAATCACATATACCAACTGCAAATGCTCCTGCTCATATTGTAATTCCAAAAGAAACATTAAAGGATGATATCTTTGATATAACTAAGAAACGTGGGCATCATACTGACTCGAAGGACAAAAAATCCTCGAAAAAGAAAAGGAGCATCAAAACCTAATGATCCTATTATTGAGGAATCTATGCCTGATGAGCCGCAAAATGTGACATATGAGATACCTCAAGAAGTTATCCAATCAGATCTTATAAATAAAGAGAACGTTGAAATCTCTATAAATTATATCAATACAGGAATGGTATTGGATCAGAATGAGATGGAAAATATGGATGGAATATTTTCATATTTAGTCGCTTATGAAATTGTGAATGAAAATGATGATCCTGAACCCAAATATGTAATTGAATGCCAAAATAAGAATGATTGGGATAACTGAAAATATGCTATGCAAGCTGAATTAGATACGCTTAATAAGCAAAAGGTATTTGGACCCATTGTTCTCACACCAAAAAGTGTGAAACCCGTAGGGTTCAAATGGGTCTTCGTTCGCAAACGAAATGAGAAAAATAAAATTGTAAGGTACAAAGTTCGCCATGTCGCACAAGGTTTTTCTCAAAGACTTGGAATCGATTATGAAGAAACGTATTCTCCTGTAATGGATACAATTACATTTCGATTCTTGATCAGTCTAGCGGTCTATAAAAATCTAAACATGCATCTCATGGATGTTGTCATTGCTTATCTCTAGGGATCACTTGATAATGATATTTACATGAAGGTCCATGATGGACTTAAATTACCCGCAACATCAAGTTCCAAACCTAGAGAAATGTACTCAATTAAATTACAAAGATCATTATATGGATTAAAGCAATCCGGACGCATGTGGTACAATCGTTTGAGTGAATATTTATTAAAAGAAGGATATATAAATAATTCTTTGTGTCCATGCGTTTTTATTAAGAAAACATCATCTGGTTTTGCAATTATTGCGGTTTATGTAGATAATTTAAATATCATTGGCACTGACAAAGAAATTCATTCAACAATGAATTATTTAAAGGATGAATTTGAAATGAAAAATCTTGGAAAGACTAAATATTGTCTTGGTTTGAAAATTGAGCATGTTAAAAATGAAATACTTGTGCATCAATCTAATTATACTAAAAAGATATTGAAACGTTTTAACATGGATAAAGCAACACCTTTGAACCATCCTATGATTGCAAGATCATTAACTACAGATAAAGATCCATTTCGTCCTTGTGAAGAAAATGAAGAAATTCTTGGTTCTGAAGTTCCATATTTAAGTGCCATTGGAGCTTTAATGTATCTAGCTAATTGTAATAGACCTGATATATCATTTACTGTGAATTTATTAACCAGGTTTAGCTCATCACCCACAAAAAGGCACTGGAAAAGAATTAAACATTTATTCTGTTATCTTCAAGGAACTGTGGGTCTTGGTCTATTTTATCTTAACAATGCGGTACAAGAATTGATTGGTTATGCAGATGCAGGTTTTTTATCAGACCCACATAAATCCAGATCTCAGGATGTGTATTCACGTATGGGGGCACTGCTATTTCATGGCGTTCTCAGAAACAGACACTTGTTGCAACATCATCGAATCATGCTGAGATTATTGCACTCCATGAAGTAAGCAGTGAATGTGTATGGCTACGATCAATGACACATCATATACGAAGTACATTTGGCTTACCTATTAGAGAGGGTCCTACAACATTATACGAAGACAATTCTGCATGTATTACACAGATGAAAGAAGGCTATATCAAGAGTGATTGAACCAAACATATACCCCAAGATATTTTTCCTACACTCAGGAACTCGAGAAGAACAAAGAAATTAATATCAAATATGTTCAATCATGTAACAATATGGCAGATCTTATTACAAAGGCACTCCCTACTGTAACTGTTAAGAAACATGTTCAAAGTATTGGGATGTGTCACTTACGAGACTTATGAAGAATTGGAGATGCCAACTTGAGGGGGAGTTCATACGACTGCATTCTTTTTCCCTTATTAAGGTTTTTATCCCACTGTGTTTTTCCTTATAAGTTTTTTAACGAGGCAGCATAAGACGTGTGCAGAAGACGGATCATGTACATAACAAAATCTTCAAATGGCCAAGGGGGAGTGTTATACATATGGTTGGTAGAATATGCCTTGTGGCCATTGTTGAAAATTATGTACAAATACTATTTTATAATAATAGCAGTTGTTGTAAATAATGTAAGATATTGGAAATTCTTGCCTATATAAGGAGCCATCAAGATGAAGAGAAAATGACTCATTCACAAGTAATATACTCCTTATTTGCTCTTCTTTCCCTATGTTCTTTTAATATATTGTTAGAATTACCAAAGAGCACGTTTGGATGCCCAGAAATGTGTAAGCTTTAATTACTAAGGTAATACACTATCCCCCACTACCAAATAATACAACGTTTGGTTCATAAAAATTCACCCTTAATATTTTATTTAAAACTTGTAATATCATGTTTGGTTATCTGTATTTGGTTGTGTTAAATTAGACATTGACTAATTTACCCTTAAACATTTGCCACTTTTATGCTCATATTATTGAATTGGTCTGAATACATTTCTCACACCCTTCTCACAGCAAAGTTAGAGCACGTTTCCCGTTGAAAACCCTAAAAATCAGCACAGGTACCATTTCTCAATCGATCGATCATCCTGTTTGTTCTACCGCGATTGAAGAATTCGGTGAGAATGAAGAATACTCGCAAGGGTCAATCGTCGTCCGACGGGAACGGAGGTCGCGAAAACGGTGCGGATACGACTTGTCCAAGGTTAGCAAGAGGAAATCGATTACCCGTGAATCGTCTGCCGTTGAAGAGCCCAACTTCACTTCAACCTAGCAAAATGCCGTTAAAGGTGTGACTTTTACTGACTTCCACGCATATTTGCCTCCAGACTTCTTACATGATATGGACCAATTTGTTTTGTCAGATTTCTTCTAATTATTTGAATCCTTTACATTTTAATTATGTAGGTGAGTGTTTTGGTTATATCTAGTTGGTTTTGCTCCACAACAAAAATTTACTACAAGACATTTTTTTACAAAGTCAGGGATGGAACTATATGTATAGATTGATGACAAAGGTGATAATATGTTGTTTAATGTTAAACCAATTATCAGAATTTTTAAATTGAGCATTATACTGGTCCCGAAAACCCTACATTGTATCCGAGCCTGCATTAATCTTTTCCTTTCGATTGAATCAGTGGGTACTACGTGCTGATGAATGGTAGCGCAAAGTGGTTACTCAAATTAGGCGAAGTAGTTTGTAATCCTTTAGTTTACATACGCATCGCCCGCGATATATATATAACTTACTATTAATTGCGGTTACTGAATTGCCATATATTGTTAAATATCATATTGATTAGGATTGAATCGCTGTTGCGGCGTAAAAACAGATATGATATCGGCCAAAGTACTACATTTATATGTAGAACTTTGGCCGTCATAATTAGATGTATATTGTGTGAATTAAATCAAAAAAATTTTATGCAGCCACTACAATATGTTACGCTTCAAGAAAGTGAGTACAAGGCTTAGGAGTGGGTGCCATGGCGAACTGAGAAGATGTGGTCTATCCTAGCTGACATTGCCGCGAAGAACAAGATCAATGAAAAAAAGGAAATGGAGAGGGCACTTAACTATACCACAAAGCGCTTGAACAATGATTGGGGTCTTGAATTCCCCGACGATCTTCGTGTGCGCCATCTGTTCATTCGTTCAAGGTTTCTTTTCCTGAGATTCTGGAACTTTGTTGTGTTTCATAAGCTGCCATTTGATTGGGATACCGGCATCGTCACAGCAACACCGGCCTACGAACCATACATCGTGAGGGTACGTATGTAGTTATTGTCCCTACTAGTTTGTAATTCTTTTCAACGCTACCTTTCCTTGCTTAATATTTTATCCCCAAGTGTCCATTGAATGACCTTTCACGTGTTTATATCGTAGGAAACTATTGTTGAGAGAGAATTTCGCAGTACCGGGTTGCGTAACTTAGGTTATATGCACATTGTTTTCATCCAGAACGATGCCGCTTACTTGCGAGAGGAACACCACTTTTACTATGTTCGCGATGGACTTCTAAATCTGCCGATTGATCACTTCACATGGATCTATTTCAAGGAGGAGAGGGTATTTGATATACTGGTTTGGTTTAGCTCACATGTGTGTGGAATGAATATCGTCGAGGGACTGATGAAGTCACTAGCCTATGCCTGTGAACAAGTGAATGTCGACGCGAATAAGATTCGCCGGTTAATTCGAAGAAGGCGCTATCCCTTCATGGAGTTTTACGAGTTCATCATAGAGCACGATCTCGTTGACTGCTGGAAATGTCGTGGTCTTGAGTGTTGCGTGTCTGAAATCTACCACCAGATGATAGTGAGTATATAAATTTAAGTTGTAGCCACTTTTATAGTACGTTAATGTTGGATCTGTACCGTTTAATTTTTTGCAACGACGTACCTGGATGCCTTTCACTCAGTAGTTATCCCCCACTTACAGAGTGATGCAAAAGAGTACTATGACACACAGACCCCAGACAACTACCGAGTACACCGCAAATTCTACATAAGAGAGGATGCCAGTTTATTCCCCGAAGAAACACTTGATTTCACCAGAGACCTACCCCTAGTCCATTATGGTTTCTACTTCGAATAAAGACGAGAAATGTGTTTTCCAGGTGAATACTTAATTCCTGGTGACTCCTTAAGTCATTTGAGCTGAATGTGCGACCTACCTTATAATGTAGTACTCTTTACAATTAAATTATTTATTCACATTTACTTTTTGTCATATGTTGATGTTTGCTCTGTTTTGCCTACCTTCAAATATCTAAGCGCAAGCAAACGGGCCTGTCAATTTCATATGTGGTAACTGTAATCTTGTTAATGATCTCCGCACACGTTTATGTTGTGGTTTGAAAAAGTTTCGGCTGCAAATTTGCAGCCGATTATTACATTTTCTTATCATGCTAGATATTGTACATCGAATGCTATTTACTTTATTCGCCGCCTATGCGAAATCTTGGACGTAAGCTCACCGTTTATACTTTTTATTGCAGCAGGTACAGAAAATGGCGCCTCCTTCATTTCTGAAATGGTTGATGCAGGCAAATTTTGTTAAAAAAACGTGTGCGGATACGGCCTAAATTGTACTACTTTAGTTGTAGTTTAAAGGTTTCAACCTAGACGCCGTATTTCGGACCCCCATCCCCAGCAGTTTATTTTGCGTTTCCTTGGTTTTGTACTGGGAAAGTAGTCCCATACTATTATGCAGTATTTTGAAACCATGTACCATACAGTTAACATCTTTATGGGATTGGTTTTGTTTGATTAATTCGTATCTAATTATTTCATTTCTCGCCTTCTCTGTGACATATGTTGTGAATTGTTTGGTAAATGTGGTGCACTAAATTCAGATTGATGCCGTGTTTGTAAGTGTCACATCTATTTTGTAAAATTGCTTTACATGCCAAGTTTTTGATACTACAAAGCAATTTTGTGTCCATTCACATAAGTATCCTCTTACCTTTTGTAGTAGTTCTGAAATAACATTTACATAAGCTTTGTACTTCCGTATCTACTAAATTTTTCAGTTATGCTAAGTGTTGTAATGTTCCTTTAAATGTAACTTTGTTATTTCCTGTCATAATTAATTTCACCAAGATTTAAAGTACTCTATATAACTTGTGTATTACTGGAAGACTTTGGGAGTGGTCAAAACTGTGGCAGTTAAAAAAGGCAAAGAAAATCCAAGCTTCAATGTTAAAGTTAATAAAATGGAACGCATGTATATTTCCAAATGTCATATATGAGAATTGCAGTTAGAGTTTATTTTGGTTATCTGTGTTTTGGGAGAATATTTTGGGAAGAGGTCAGGCTTGTGAAGTAAATCCATAAAGATTGCTTCTGGTGAAAAATCTTTCTTCTGTGCATGATCGAAATGACTTAACAAAATAAGTAGTATGTCATTATCATATTTGCACAACATAAACTTTGAAGACCAACTGCTTTAATCTTTTGCTTTAATACAAACTTGCCTATCTGACCATTAAAATTCAGACCATTTGACATCAGTAAACCTGCTAAGAGGATTTTGGCATGGATAATATCAACCCATTGGACAGTCAATAGTAACACATTGCACAAGGCTCCATGGAATATAACATCACACCATCAGGGAATATTTTACTTTTTGAATAATTACACATAAGAATATAACATCACAGTACTGTTAATCAACTAAACTTTCATGAACTTGCTCTGTGTCTATATATAATGTCTGAATGGCGGGCAATCACAACCAAGTGCTTCATACAAACCAAACATACGATTCACTAATGGCACATATTAACCCGAGGCCACAATCGCATTTCTTCTATACTAGCACGTGGACTTATGGCGTTGATTGTACGTTCATTCATTACCTCCTGGAAGAGAAAGAGCGTGCTGCAGCTATCCATGATATGTTTAGCATGCGCGACATGATAAGAGTTGCCAGTGATAAGGTCAACGCAGTTCACAACACGCGCTTCACCTTTCGTCAATGTTTGCTTCAGTATCGAAAGCTCGAGCAACGTTTCACGGTATTCCAATTCATCATTGGTCTAAGCTCGGTGTATTTCTATAAGACAAACAAAGTTGTTCATGCGTTTGAGGATTTTGTATGGGATTATGTTGTGCTGGTAATAGTCTTTGTTAATACCTTAGCTTGTTCCCTTTTTATTGTAACTATTATCTGGAAATGGCTACCATTTTTTGCGAACTAAACTGTTATGCAGAAATACAAGCTTGGGGAGGCTTACATGATTGAGGGGGAGCCGGCGTGGTACAATCTATGCAAGCTGTTCGGTGCCCCTACTCCGAACACTCCCACCGCTGGACCTTTGGAGCCCCCACCTCCACCATCTGCTTTTGTGGACTTGACAACCCCTGAAAATAGCGATCCCAATGCTCTGTCTAACAACTTTGGTGCTTCCCCGGCTCTGCTTAATGTTGGTGAAGTGTTACGAGTTCCAAGCCGGACGCACTCACCACCTCCTTTAGGTGTCTAGGTATTCTCTAGGGAAACTTTTGACATTCTCCATTCCGACACAGACAGCAACTTCTGGGCAGAAGTGTTCGACGATGCAGGTGCCTTACGTGCGACGCCAATTATTGTAGTGGAAGAGACTCCCGCACTCCCTACATTGGTTTCAAACGAGCTTCGTGATCGTGGCAGACAAAGGTCCCTATTCCGTACACCCAAGAATAGAGCAAGCGGTGACAATCGTGGTGTTAACCCTCCCACTCTTCCCGTGTTCTCGAACAACTGCAGTAGCTCGCAAGGCTCATCAAATTCAGTGAATAGCCCGTGGCGTAGCAAGGGTAATGAAGGTTCTATGAAGGGTAAGGAGAAGGTTTAAACAATCTCATATGAAGGAGGAAGCTTGGCAAAGAATCACAACAATTTTCATTGTAATCGGCTTTTATTTACGCTTTCCAGTATGTTTATTTCCTAATTCCCAAGAACACCAATTCTGGTTGTAGGGACTACTTCATTGTGATGTACTACTATAAGGCTACCTATTGTAAGTGAGTCAGCCTATGCTATTTTGTATTGCAGCTCTACTTAATATGTTTATTTTCTGAATGTGTTATTTGGTTTATTGTGAGGTCCCTATTGTTCTTCTGTGCAATGTATGAGCTTGACCAAATAATGCTTTCATACCATTAAGGCTTCACAGACATGGAGTTTCTTGTATGTTTCATTCCTTGTACTTTTTAATTACTCTCACTCAATTCTTGCCAAAAAGTGACACAAACACCATTACAAAAATGCAATTTATTTTTCCTGGGCAAACATTTCCCTTTGCAAATCACTTCAAATAACAGAAATGTGAGTAACACAAACACCAATTCATCAAAAGAGATTCACAAAAGAACTAGAATCTATCTCCCACATTTTGATGCTCTCATTCAGTTCGAAGTGGTCTGAATGTGTGAATATTAATGGTGAAGTATTTTATCAAAGTCCTGTCCACAGTAATATATAACCCCATTGAAAAATATAGGGTGGCATAATCCTTCTTCATCATTTTCATTTTTCAGTACATAAACTAATAGGGCCATATAACATGGCATAATCCTTCTTCATCATTTTCACTTTCCAGTACATAAACTAATAGAGCAATATAACATCACAGTACAGAAAACCAACCACAGTACCAGTTAGGAGGACAAAAGATTCAGTTACAAAATAACAACCCATAAATATAAGTTTGATCAAATTGTACAAAACAATTACTCACTGGGATTGGAATGAAGAAAGGATAATATTAACCAGGGTGAATGTGACTATGTTTTCCAAAACACGCCAACCACAAAAAAGAACCACCTTGCTAACAAATTACTACAGCCCCCTGTTAGTTTGGCATTTCAATTATGAGTATCATATTTCCCATACATACTTATACATCATACGCTAAAACATAACGTGCTCCATGATCATCAACACCAACAAAAATTATGTAGAGAGGGACATTTGGTTTATCTTGTCATACATAATTTAAACAAAATATCAGGGGGCAACTTATTGGACGTTGCTCATGAAAGCAGTCCCCGAGGACGGGTCCAGCGCACTTGTGACCACCATGTCTACATAGGCTGATCGACATTGGTTATCCATCCCAAGAAAGAGGTTTGTAGCTTGATGGTTATTCACTATCTTGTGTGCAACAATAATACGCAACTGCAACGACATTACTCCCATTTCGACAACTGCATCAAAGACTCTCTTGCTCTTTGTCGGTGGAGAAGAAGGCATTGTGGGGGGAGGTGTTGGTTTAGCTGTTTTCTCTGGAGTCAGCTTATCAACGACCTTGTTTGCCATTTCACCGAATTTGTCATTGCTTTTCTCGAACATATTCCCAAGCAATGATATTAGTTGGTCTGGCAGATTTGGAGCCTCGCGCGCCTTTCTTTTACGCCAGTACTTGAAGCTGTGGAATTTTTGCCCTTTGCATCACCAGTGGGATGCTCGGATGAGCTAACTTCCTGCGTGTCGTGAGGGTCATATAAATTAGCGTCACGAGGCTGACTATTACACTTATATGTTCCCCCAGTTTTCTCCTTGCCCTTTGCACCACTAATGACATGTACATCGTAAACCTCGTCATACACTTCATGTGGATTTTCCAAATCCAGAACCGCATCAGTGAAGGTTTGTGCATCTTTGCCATCCGCCCTATCATTCCCAAAAATGAGTAGCCAATCTTCGTAAAAAGGGAAACTTTTATAACGCCATTGTGCCACCTCAGGGTGTGCCTGTTACATTGCAATTTTGGTAACTGATATTCAATAGCCATAACTATTATCAGTAAACCTCTTTGCAGGCCACCACCAATACATTGGCATTAAACTAATTATGAAAAAAATCCATACATATTTAATAACACAGAAGCAAGATAAATATGATAGTTACATGCTGGTTCTAAATCTCAGTCATTATATTGCCGGAAACCATTTTTCCGTCGCGCAATCTTGTTGTACAACTTTGTTAAACCATATTGTTTAGAACATTTCTAGGCAATATTTGATTGAATTTTCCATATAACAAAAATAAGTACTGACCTTAGCATATTCGTTCCAAACGTCATCGGAATCCACCTTGACCATTTGTTTGTTTGCCTCAAAACCAAAGCCGGATGTGGTGAACAAGGTATGAACAATAACGAAGGTTTTCTTCCAAACCGTTAATTTCGAGTTAATGTGTTTCTCAGTCATTGGTCTTGCGTGAGGGAACTTTTCTGCCATTGCACGCTCCAGTGCCCCGAGATACCCGGGTCTAAACCCGTTTTCTGCTCGCCAACCATTGGCACAGATTTCTTTCAAAGCATCAATTAGTACTAACTCTTCTGGCATGGTCCACGTTCTTCTGGTCCCAGCCGGCTTCTTGTAAGGAGGGAGGCCGCTTGGACAGCTAGATTGCGAGAAAGCCATCTGCAACGATTGAGACTTATTAACTACAGTAAAACATATAATTATACGTCGACAAAGCATACAGTGCATTTACATGCGATCAATACTAAGACTGACCGAGGTAAGTAGGTAGAGGTTCAAATACGTTATGATATATGAACTGGTCAACATATACAGGTCAATGAAGCAATGTAATAATTCACATTACAATAGTTTTTACACAATTCTTCAGTTCAAATTTTTGTACCATCTGTTAGTTTTTTCAACAGTGTGTTCATATTCAAATTATATTTGAATATAAACTACTCCTGTGTCAGTTCATAAAGAAAACTTTCTGAGGATGGTATTTGGGGTTATGAGTTTTGCAGGCCATGGTCATCCAATACTACATTGATTGAACACATGCAACATGGGGTAAAAACAGAGAACCAGTCATCATGTTCTAATATTGCAAGTTTATCAGTTATCACATTTGAATATAAACTATACTAAGCTTTGTTTGTCCAACAACGTTTCTATCTATCACTAACTACTCGTCGAATTAGTAGAACAAAAGAGGATACATATATTAATCACTAAAACTCTCAAACCAAGGGTTGTCAATCAATTAGATATATAGTGCTCTGAAAAGATTAAATAATTGAATAACCAACAATGCTATGATAGGAAGCTGTACATTTTCTGCAATAATCAAACTGTACATTAACCATTGAGCTTCATGCACTGATCATCATTTCTAAACAAGCTTGAATATAGAATAAAACAGTACTGAACATTCCCATTCACTGCGCATCATTGTTCTGGCATCTTACTTTAATAAATTACTTAAGAAGAAATCACAATGGAAGGATTAAAGTACTGAGCATTGAACAATAAATCCATAACATTCACTAATCGTCATATTACATCGCTGGTGAAATGTACAAAGTGAATAGCATTGACACAAAAAGCTGCCCCTAATCACTGTCCCTTGTCAAATAACAGTAATTAGGGACAGTAAATTAACGCCTCCTTCGACGAGCTTGCCACTCGTTGTACATTTGCAAGGCTGTGGTATCGCGAAAATCTGACCAAGCTTGCGAGGGCTCAACAACATCAATGTAATTTGGTTCACGTTCCGTGTTTGATGGTGAGCATGGGTAGTTCTCCTCATTAATGGCATTTGGCATGTTGGTTCTAATAAAATTGTGTAGCAGAGCACACGCCATAATGATGTGGTTATGCCTCTTAACAGAAAACCAAGAGTGCTTTCTTAGTATACCCCACCCTCCCTTCAAGGCACCAAAAGCACACTCGATTACGTTTCGTGCTCTAGCGTGCTTCAAATTGAAATATTCCCAGAAATTTTGTGGCGAGAGGTTGCTGTGTTCCCAGTCCCTCAAGTGATAACGCACTCCACGGTACGGCACGAGGAACCCTTCCCCATTTGTATAACCACCGTCCCCTAAGTAATAACAACCTAACACGCGTTCGGGAAACATTACAACATAATTAGAAATTTCTGTCCCTACAGTTTTAGAATTCCAGGTATGAATATTAATTTTAGTTAAGAAGGCTATACTTAACAAATTGTTTATACCAGTAGGGATACGCAATCCATGTTCTCGATGAATAGCGTCTTTGAGTATGCGACTATCCGCAGCTGACCCCTCCCACCCAGCTAGTAAGAAAACAAATAATCCATTTCGGTCACACACAACTAGGAGATTTGTAGCAACTACTCCCTTCCTCGTTCGATATCTCCATTGGTCAACAACTGGCGCTCGTACTTGAAAAAAAGATCCATCAAGAGCTCCTAAGCAACCCTATATTTTTTTAATTCAGAAGAAACCATGTTCAGTGAATATTATAGGCTGCTTAACTGTATTGTTTTAATTAAAACAGTTATAATTGCTGATTATGTACAAATACCTGGAATGGTTTCCAAGTGGGATCAAGGTCGTCAGGTCCAATTGGTTCCGGTTGAGACAACAATATAGTGTGGCATTTTAACAAAGCAAGGAGGACTTTCCCAAATAAACGGCTAACAGTCTCACCCGATCTTATAAAGTGACCCCTAATTGTTTTGATTTTTAGTGTGATGAGACAGAGCAACTAAAAACATAGACACTTGGCTAGAAATACCAACGTATTTTGACTCTTCCAAACCACCATAGCTATGTAATAGGTAACATAGTTTCATGAAATAATCCCGGTTCATCCGTAACGAATTTTTAACCCATGTATCACCAGTGTTTAATAGTTGGTCGACGTATTTGATTTGATGTGGGATTCGACGCAGGATACTATACTGGATGCCACTCCGTCTAGGTTTACGTCCTAAACTACCCGTATGGATTAGGTAGACTGGAACTAATACGAAGGCCAATAAGGATACCCTAAAAACTATTTGGTGCATCAAAATGATAATAATTAATTTCTCCCTCGGACCCATTACGAAGCATGTTGAACAACGAGAGTGTAAGAGGTAAATACTCCATAACCAATTCATAACATTCACTGAGCAGGAGATGTTTTGTATCAAGTTGCTCCATTAGGAATGTAAACTGATATGGTTCAAATTCTTTTCAATTTGGACAGCCCCAGACCACAGTACTATCACCAACCATTGGTCCACTAACCATGACAGTGCAAAGCAAGGAAAGTATGGAGTATGCTGTATAGAATTGAACATATGAAAAATGCACCACACAATCATTCACTGCAGCATTCGGTTTTGAAAAATAATGTAACCACAGTCTGCCACTTTCTAAAACAGGTGTTTGAATGTTGCCACTAAAATCTTGCAAATATAAAACACCACACACTTAACTCGTCATTCACAGCACACCATAAAAGTTAATGGGACAATTCAAAATAACTACATCTTTCACTACTATCTGTAACACATGAAAGTCAAGAAACAACAGTAGTGGCGAAGCTAAAAGTAACTATGAAAGACCTACAAATGAATTGATTGCGGTGCCTGATGCAATGTCCAGTCTAGCGAAAATTACCTGGAAACAAGAAACGCCACACAGTAAGCTACGGGTTGTCCTTAATTTAAAGAAAGATCAAAAGAAATACTTTCAACGTGTGAATTTTGTTACCTTCTTCGTCAAAATCGCAGCAAAATCGCCAGTCCTTCAAACCGTAGCTTTTGGTCGACGGAGTGAAAGTGAGAGAAAGTGGGTTGTTTTAACAGATTTGTGGATGGGACGGGAAGCAGCGGGAATTTTAAATTTTTGTTCATTTAGGGGGTATAAACGACATTGCACATTGAATTTAAAACTACCTATTATGAATCCGGGGGGGGGGGGGGGGACAAGACGATTAGGAATGGTGGGATAAGGGCCGGATAGCCCACTTATCTAGATATTGCATTTTATTTATGGGCCGATCCAAACGCCATATTAGGCCCTTACTATTAGTGAATCTGGGCTAATATGAGCATCCAAACGTGCTCAAATAGTTTTAGTTATTCTATAACATAGTCAAGTTTTTTTCTTTCTTTTTTCAAGAATTTTTCTGTAGCCACTTCTTAATCTGTGAGAAACATTATCATATGCATGTTAACCCTGCAACACCAACATACTGGAGAACTTACGGCCTACATTGTCATTCTTTCTCGGGTCATCTTGAAGATCCATCATCTCGTTTTGCGAACATGCACTTCTCAGAGTCATGGATCTGTTGCCAATCGAGGACAATTCCTATAAGCTAAAAATTTTTGTATTCTACGTCATCCGAGGTACTTAGCTGATCAGATGCCCGAACCAATCTTAGGCAATCTCATTAACCTAAAATTTCTTTGCATAAAAGGTGGTTTATGGTTTTTGTACCCTCGGGAGTTCTAAAAATGGTGAATTTGAGACATGTGCGCATCAAGCACCAAACTTCTTTTGGATCTGATTGCAATAGCTCCCGAGCAAATAACATACATTCATTCTCAGTTGTTCGTATTAATGGCTACAAGGATGAAGAAATCTTGAAATGTTGGCCTCACATCCAGAACTCAAATCCATATGTGCTGATGCAAGTCTGTTTCCTGATCTTCATTCCGTGACTGCACTTGAATCACTTAACGACTCTAACATCAGTTGTGATCTTACTAAGATCAACTTACGAAGGAGTCAGAGACTCTAACAACACTGAATTTATCTAGAATCCGCTAGTCTTGGGAGAAAATGTCTATAGTAGGAAAATTGGAGAAACTGCAAGTTCTCAAGTTACTCTCTGAGACCTTTGTGGGAGAAGAATGGCTGACGAGACCTTTGTGGGAGTAGAATGGGTGACGAGGGACAATGAATTCCAGGAGTTGAGGTTCTTGAAACTTGAAAAAGTTGATCCAAAGAAATGGACTTCCTGCAACGAACATTTAGGAAACACTCTTGTGTTGCAGAGAATCGAAGTTATTCATGCTAACGAAGATCTCAAAGTTATAGTCAAGGATTATACTATGTCCAAAGAGGAGTTGGTCATGCAATACAAAAATGTAAGCGAATTAATCTTGTCAAACACTTTGCCCCCATGTATTGGCCCTAAAACCTTTCGCACCCCAACCTTTATTTTAGAGCACTTTGGCTCCCAAACTTATTTCTTGAAAAACTTTCGCACCCCTGTCACCCCTGATCGCTCAAATAGGGGTGAAATGCTAATAAATATTATATTTTTTTACCCTAAATTTCTTTATTTATATAATACATCCAAATTATCATAGATTTCATCAAAAATACTATCTTTCTCGGATCAAAATTTATAAAATATTGCTTTATCCTCTAATTAAAAAATTTATACTACACACAAAAATATTTCTCACCTTCTCCCCAAAAATGAACCCGAACCAAGGTTTTTGTTCACTTGGATTTTTTAATGTAAAATGGGCAGAGTCAATAACCGAACCACTTACCCTTGCAGTGTGGTGAAAATCCCACTTAAATAAATATAATTACCAAAATGAACATTAAGCTACAAGGATATTTCAAAGGTGCTTTCTTGACTTCTTTGTACGTACACTTTATCATTACAACATAAATAAAAAATTTAAAAATGTATTCTTAAATTTGAACAATTTTGGTGCGCGCTAACAATTGTGCAACATTTATATGGAATTGAAGTAGTCTGATAGTACAAACAATTAATTAACTAGAACGCCGTTGCAATTACTAAAATTTTCAGAAATCAGAAATAACTGAAGTAGATGTAATAATTCTAAAAAAACATTACCTTGATATAAATGACAATTTGGTCCAGCACCCTCACATAATTGTGCTCCTTTGATCAATTGCACAGTACTTTAAGCTGATTCAAAACCGTGTTAAAATTCAAGCAGTACACTATAAGATTTCAGCAGTTTTCTCGACCGGAAACTCCCGACCGGATTTCGGTCGGGAGCAATTCCGACCGCATTGCAGTCGGGAAAACTTTTCCCGACCGGCAAGCGGTCGGGAAGTTTTTTAAAACCAATCCCGACCGCATTGCGGTCGGTAAAAAATGTCCCGACCGAATTGCGGTCGGGAATGCTCTGGGCGGGAAATTTCCCGCCCAGAGTGTCGCCCTAATCTCGGCCCAGCTGGGCCGCGCAGCTGGGCCGAGACTTTTCGACCGCATTGCGGTCGGGAATATGGTTATTCCCGACCGTCGTCCGGTCGGGAATATTAGGGTTTAGGGTTTAGGGTTAGGGTTTAGGGTTTAGGCTTATTGGCGACCGATTTTCGGTAGGGAATAATATTCATATTCTTAATTTCACAATTTCGCTCTCAATTTTAGGTAAATCGTTCATTTAATGATCAAGTAAATCAGTATTAGTTATATATTACTAAAAATCTCAAAAAAAATTAAATTTAGTTGCACGTTGATGAATCGTTTGAAGCGTTGATTCATATTGTCACTTATAAATAGATTAGTATATGTAGTTGCTAATAATGGAACTACTTACGATTATGTTAAACACATGTTAATATATATATCACAATTAGCCTCTCTATACTAACGTTCGTAACAAATGTTAATCATCAATTGTGAACTCCTATATATTACGTAAGATTATTATATGTAAAACTCCAAACTAACTTAACTTATACTCCGATAAACTATACTAATTTAATAATTAAAAGTACATTAAACTAACTAACTAATAGTGCAATTCATGAATTTAATGAGATTCTATAGTTATACTTAACAAACACATCAAGATTTTATAAAAGATCGAAAAAATGTAATATTTACTATTTTTCCCGACCGATATGCGGTAGGGAAAAATATTCAACACCATTCCCGACCGCTTTTCGGTCGGCATTGACCATTATTGCCGACCGCAAGGCGGTCGGGAATAATATTTAAAGGTATTCCCCGACCGCAGTGCGGTCGGTATGTCCCGCGTTTCTGGGCTGCAAAGTATTGCCGACCGAATTTCGGTCGGCATTTTTTGAAAATTTGGCGGTTTTTTTGAAATTTTTGAAAAAATTCAACATTCCCGACCGAAAATCGGTCGGGAATAATCGAAAAAAATGGCGGGACTTGGTGGGAAATTCAAATTTGACGAAAATTCAAAAATTTTCAACTTTTTCTATAAATACACTTCATTATTCTCCTCATTTTTTCATCTCCACACACTTTTTTCCTCTTCAAAAAATTTTTCGAACACTTTTTTCATATTCAAACACTTTTTCAAACATTTTTTTCTTTCAACTTCAAAATTAAATTTTTTCACTTCTTTATTCAACTTTTCAATAATCAAAAACTTATTTATTTTTTTTGTGTTTTAGACAAAGCAATTAATCAAAAATTTAATTGCACATCTAAAACACAAAAAAACTAAAATAATATTTTTAAAATATTGCAAAATATTAAAAAAATAATATTCCGGTAATATATTACCGGAATATTATTTTTTTTGTTCTGTTGAATTTTATTCCCGACCGAAAATCGGTCGGGAATAGTATGAATCTTATCCCCGACCGAATTGCGGTCGAAAAAGACTTGAATATTATTCTCGACCGCATGCCGGTCGGGGATAAGATGAATGTTAATCCCCGACCGGCCAACGGTCGGGCTGTCCCGTAAATAGACCCGACCGGCCGTCGGTCGGGAAATTCCCGACCGCATGCCGGTCGAGAAAGGCGGTCGGGAAAAGTCCTTCCCGACCGAACGGCGGTCGGGAAACTTTTTCCGACCGAAGCAACACCGACCGCCGCTTCCCGACCGCTATGCGGTCGGGAAAGGGTCATTTCCGACCGCAAATGGGTCATTCCCGACCGGCTCTGCGGTCGGGAATGACCCGGTTTTTTGTAGTGGTACTTCGTATTTGTTAATTAAAGTTGTTTGCCCAGTTTTTTGTCCATCTCTTCCAGCAGTAACTTCAACACAAAGTAGGTCTTAGGTTTCCAGAATAACTAACGTCGAATATATATATATATATATATATATATATATATATTGTTGGATTTTATCATGATTTATCTTAATTTGTTTTATTTCCCTTTTTAGCTCATTTATTTCACTTTGTAAGTCATTAATAGTAAGCTTATTATTTTTAGAAGAATTAAAAGACTTTATAATGTCTTTGAATTCCGTCTTATGAACTTTAGTAGGCTAAGATGTTTCTTCTTTGTTTGTCATCATATCTTTTAGCTTGTTTAAGTATAAGCTTTGAGAATTAGGATCTTTTTTAAACGAGTAATTTTTATTTCTGAAATTTGGTCATTTGTATGTATGGTGAGGATTTCTATGGTGATGGGTTTTGTGAAACTTTTGGCTAACTGGTGGTTTGAACTTTTCGAATCCGAATTGTTCACACCAGTTCCCAAGCTCTTTTCTGTTAATGTTATTCTGGGTCTTTAGTTGTGACTTGAGTTTTAAATCATTGCATAATTGGAGAGCTGTAATATTAATATGATTAATAATTTCTCCATATGATAAATCGGATATGTCCTGTTGTGTACTTTTTATTTTATCTCTGACTTTTTCTCCAAAGTGCTTAGGTAAACCAGAAACAAATTTTTCTTTCCAATAGTAATTATTGGGATCATCTCTTTCAAAGACTTTAGTGAGAAAAACATCTTTGTACCATCTGAAATCTTGTAAACGACGACATTTTAGATTTTGTAGTATCTCAATATTTCTTTCTTAGTAAATTTAGGGGCTTCCAACAAAGTTAACTACAATGGTATAAATAAGACAAGAGACTGCATTAGGGATAGTATTGTTTTGTATATCAAGAATAGGATTCCCTTCATCATCCTTCTTTATACTTTGTAGGATTTTTTCTTTTGTTTCGATGGTTAAAGCATTATCCCACCATCCTTTTAATTGGCCATTAAAACCTAAGAATAGGTTTTGAGTTGCATCAACCTCAGAAGACTTAGATGCTTCCTTATAGATATTAGCAACAATAGCCATTTATTTGCATAAATTAAGGATTTGGTATTCTGCTAATCCATCAATGTTCCACTCATAAATAGCGGAACCATTAAAAGTTTTTTGTTGGTGAGTTTCCTCAAATTGCAAATCAGGTGGCGTAGGTCTTGGATAAAAATTTTTTGAGACGCCTTCCACTTTTATGATAGGATTTAAAACATTAATATCGGATGTCTCATTCTCACTTTCAGAATAATAACTCGAGTGGCTTAGGGTATTAATTTATTAATACTTAAGTCCTCAAGTCTAGTATGAATTCTTTCAAGAAGTTCACTATTCTGGAGTTTTGGTTTATGTTCATTTATTTTAAAAGGAAATTTTAAAATGTCAGTTTTGGTTGTGGAAGATGTAGATTCCTGAAGGGGTTTAATATTTGAAGGTAGCTCTTCTTGCTTACTATCAATTTTATTTTCTACAATGTGTAAGGACATATTAGTAACCTTATTTTGGCGGATGAGATGATAACTTGGTTCTTTGGCATCACTTGGAGCCGTAAAATCGGGACGACATGTTATAATATGATTTTTGATCATAACCCCAGATTCCTCGAGAGGAGGATATTCAAGGGAAATTTGTGAACCATCAAATTTTGTCCATTTACGACTTATCTTTTGGATAACCATCAACTTGTCGTTTCCATATTTCTCGAAGAAATGAGTAAAAAATGGAATATTCTGATTACTTTGTTCCATATAGTTATACCATTCGGTACGAATGTTATCTCTTTGGTCAGTGGAAAAAGTTTTAATAAACCATTTTCTGTTGGTTTTATTATTTTTACTAAGAAAATCAGTTTTTAAATAATCCTTATTAATGTTGAAATCTTTAGTTAAAACACAAATTTGAGAGGGGTCAGGAGAAGGTGGTTTTTTCAAATCATCATTGTCAAATTGTTCATAAATTGGTTGGGCATAATTGTTCTCAACCCTAACTCCTTGAAAGCTTTGTCTCGATCTTTCAGGGATAATACAAGATTTTCTCCTCGGGCTAGTGCGAGAAGAAGATTCAAAAGATTCGTAATCATGAAATCTTGCAGATTGTTGCCTATTGAATTTAATATCAACAACACCGTCAGTGTGTTGAATAATTTGTTCAATATCAGTGTTTTCTATAGGCTGGGTTCTAGGAATAGATCCCGATTGTAAAAGCCAAGATTCAGGAAGATTAATATTTTTCCATTCTATAGTCTTAGGGACTATCAGATTGGATTTTGATTTATTTATTTCCCAGAACATAGTTTGACCAGAAGGTTTTTCATTGTAAATAGCTCTTACGTTTAATTCTGTATTCATAACTTTGTAATGTATTCTATAAAATATTTCATAAATATGAGACCCGTGCTTCATTTTGTAATTATGAGTCTTAACATTGAGTATTAAGATATCCATGATGTGAGGGTCATTTAGAGAAATGGTAAAATTAGGATAACAGTTAAAGTAAATTGGTCCATTACAAAGACTGGTTTCACCTAAGCCAAGTAAGGAATCATGAAAATTAAGATGTCTTCCGTCCCTTAAGGTGACAACTATGCTAGTATCTAAACCATCTCTTGTGAGAGGTTTAATAGCAACTTGAATAAGACCAATATGCAAAAATTTGTAATTATTGTTGAGGTGTCTATTGACAGATTTTTTAGAAAAAAGATGAAGAGTTTGTTGATCACTTATAAGAGGTAGAACTTGTTCTTCAGTCTTAATAGTATATGCAGATCTAAAATCTAGTTAAGACTTTCTATAAATAGTACTTTTATCGATATTTGGGGGTTTCCAATTAAATAGATCTTTGTCTTCCCATGTATTTTCAGTTCTAGAAATAACATTACAATTTTCACTGGACTCTGATGATGTGGAGGAAGAGGCCATATTTCCAAAAATTGTGTTCATAATTATAACTTCTAATTATCTTACAACTTGGATCAGACAACGGAAATCCAGGCAAAAAACTCAAAGAGCCTGTTACACGCGTCGAAGTCCTTTAGTTGTAGGAAATTTAGATTTGTTATATTTATTACACACTTCCCAGACTTTTTGGCTCTGATACCATTCTATCAGAGTATAATGAAATTTTGTTACGTTATTTTGTTGAATGAAAATGTATGGAATTAAAAGATCCATGAAATTAAGATTTACCATGTCGAACTTGTAGATACAAAGAAAGTACAGAGAACTTACTTGATAAAATTTGTAAGGATTTATTGATATCACTAATTATTGTACAACGTTGATTACTCCATGAACAAACATTGTAATATGAACTCTCACTTATTTTTTCTAACTCTAAAAACTCTCCTTAAAATTCTCACTAAAAGTTCTCACTTGAAAGCTGAAATATCAAAAGTAGTTTTTGGCTCTGAAGATTGATGATCTCTCCTCTTCCTCAATGCCTCTATATATAGGCAGAAATTGTTAACTATTCCGGATTTGAAATTAGAAATTTTAATTCCGAGTTGCCTTTTTCCAATACAGCATGATGGAGGTGGGACCCACTTTGTCTTCTTCTTCTAGCTTTGCTTTTCAGAGTGATGCTTTTCAGTGGAGACTGACTTCGAAGCTTTTCAGAATATTTGTCTTTTTGCTTTTTTTTTTTTTTTCAATCAGCCTATTTTTTCTTTTGTGTCGGCTGACTATTTTTGTTGTTTTTTGAATACTTTGTTTTTTGATTTTTTTTCATATTTTTGTATTCTTTTTTTTTTCACATGAGTGCATTTTGTAAACTGGAAATTAAATGAGTGAAAATTAAAAATTACATAGTAAATTATTTTCGTGAAATTGGGGAAAATATATTGTAGCAATCGTCTTCATTGTCGTCATCTAAATGAACCGATGTTGACGATCCTTCATCATCACTTGCATTTTGTAGTAGTCTTTTGACCTCTTCCAAAGAGGTGGCAGCAGCTATTTGTGTTTGTAAACTTTGTTTCACAACTAGGAATTCTTCATGTTTTTCGACTGCTGCGGGAGATACCTGGCCTGCAGTTTTGTCGAAACGTTTGTTTTCTAGAAACCACTTCTTTATCTCGAGTATTTGGAACTTTTCTGTGTTCATCTTGTTCCACCATTTGACTTGAGCAACTTTAACTAATAGGCACAGTCCAGATGTAGAAACTTGTAATTTTTGTTCTATTTTTAGAATCCAAGTTAAATGGAATTCTAAATAGAACCTGAGTAAAACGAAACATTTGTAATCTGGACTAGTATTGTTGAAATTTTTCTGGAAATATTCAAATGATTCAGCAACTTCAGGAGGGAAGATTTTTGTCATTGGGCCAAAGTTTTCCCACCAATGTAGGAACCAGTTTGGGAATTTTGTAGTTTCGGCTAAATTCTTTCCTAAAAGGAAGAATGTTGAAATGGCATGAACTTCGTTTTGGAAAAATAGGAATTTTGTCCAGGCTTCAATATAATCAAAATATGTAAAAGAAACTCCGGATCCTTTGTAGGTATTTGTGTTGTAAGGGTTACCCCATTCAGCTGGACCAATTATTTTGTTAATGAAAATTTTTCTGTATCCAATGGCAGTTGAAGTAGGGGGGTGACCTTTTGGCAATTTGTTTTCTATATGAATGGATTTTGTGACAACAAGAATATGTTCGTAAAATTTTTGGGTTTTTGTAGGATCTTCATACATCCTGAAATACTCATTGTCGAAGAGTAGAGCAGATAGCAATTCCGCCCTTTCACTTTGTGTCTGTGGAAGATTTTGGGGTTTCCATTCATCTTCGATGATGCAATCAAAATGGACCCAATTTGTTTGTTCGTAAGGGCAGTCTTCGGAGGACAATTGGGTTTGTGTTTGTGAGACTGTTTGTTTGTAAGTTTGTAAAGGGACCTTTGTTTGTGAGGCAAAAGGGGTTACTGCAATTTTTGGTGACAAAGGTGTAAATCTGTTGCATATATCAAAAGCTGTTTGTGGCTTGGAAAGTGTGGTCGTAGGTGGTTTTTGTGGAATTGTTTGTAAGGGTTTTGCGGAAATTGGTTTAGTATGAGTAGTTTGGGAGAGAAATTGTTGTGGGCTTGTAATTTGTTTTGTTCCAAAAATGCTTCCTGGTGAATTGGATTTTGAGGATGAACTAGATTTTGAAAATGGAACTATTTGCTTTCTTTCGGACATCCTTGCAAAAATTCCCTGGTAAGAAAATCTGGGATACAATTGTCAGTTCCTTTAATATATTCAATATCAAAATCAAAAACAGAAAGTATCGCTTGCCATCTAGCAAAAATTTGTTTTGATGCTAGATTTTGAACATCTTTTGTCAAAACTTCTTTTGCTGCTTTGCAATCTACTTTTAGCAAAAATATTTGATTTAGTAAATCATCTTGAAATTTTGAAATACAAAGCACTATAGAAAGGATTTCCTTTTTATAGTAGAATAATTTTGTTGTGCACCTGTCCAGGCGCCAGAATGATATCTAATAATTTTTTCTTGGTTATCAATTACCTTTTTAAGAATACCACCATATCCTGATTCAGACGCATCTGTCTGTACTATTTTAGGGGTATTTGGGTGGCAAATAGATAAACACGGTAGTATTTTTACCTTGGATTTAATTTCTCTAACAATTTGAGTATGTTTGTTATTCCAAAATGGTGGATCTTTTTTCAATCTATCGAATAAGGGTTTACACATTTGTCTTAAATTAGGGTAAAAATCTCCAATATAGTTCAAAGCTCCTAAGAACCGTTGTAATTGGGTTTTATCTCTAATTTCGTATGGAAATTTGTCCCCAAATCCAAGAGATCTTTGGATAGGAACTATAGTTCCTTCGCTAATTTGGTGCCCTAAAAAGCGAATATTTGTTTGAAATAACTTAATCTTTTTTGCAGAAATAACTAAACCATTTTCCTTTATTATTTTTAGGAATATGTTTAGGTGTTTCCAATGTTGATAAATACTTTTACTAAAGAGAAGGACATCGTCAATATAGACTATTGAAAAGCTTGTATAAGGAGTAAATATATCATTCATAATCTTTTGGAATTCGGACGGAGCATTTTTTAATCCGAATGGCATTACATTCCATTCAAATTGTCCGAACGGGATCGTGAAGGCTGTTTTGTATTTGTCTTTTTCAGCAATTTGTATTTGCCAAAATCTTGATTTCATATCAAATTTGGAAAAGACTTTAGCATCATAAAGCCTTTTTAGTAGGTCGGATTTATTGGGAAGAGGATATCTTATCCACTGTAAAACCTTGTTTAGAGGTTTGTAATTTATGACAAGTCTGGGAGTACCACGTTCCAACTCTGCATTTTTTTGTACATAGAAAGCAGAACATGACCATGGAGATTTACTAGGTCGAACAATTTTTTTATCTAATAAATCTTTGATTTCTTTTTTGCAATGCTCTAGGGTCTCCTGATTCATTTGAATAGGTCTTGCCTTAGTGGGAATAGTTTTTTCATCAAAATCCTTTTCATAAGGAAGTGTTACAGTATGTCTTCTCCTTTCCCAAAAGGCATTAGGCAATTCTGAACATATTTGTTTTTCCATGTTATTCTGGAAATCAATAACTTTCTGTTGGAAAGCTCTATCATGTATTTGTTCTTGTATTCTTTTATAATTGATTTCTTCTTTGAGGAAAAGTATTTGTTTTTGTTTGTTTGCTAGGTTACTTCTATAAATCCCTGCAGTTTGCATGTTATCAACCTCTTTTTTGAGGAAAAGTATTTGTTTTTGTTTGTTTGCTGGATTACTCTCGTAAATTCCTGCAGCTTGTAGGCTATTAACATCTCTTTGGGAGATGGGGAATAAAAACTTAAAAATAACTTTTTTGCCGAGGACGGTGGTTTCGATACCCGGAATATCTACTGTAATGGGGTAAAGCATTTGGATGAAAGGAGTACCAAGGATGACATCAGCATTAAGGTCTTTAACAAGAACGAAAAAAGTTTTGAAGCATACGCCATCATTGAAAATATGAGTATTAGATAATTTGTAATTTATTTGTAACCGAGTGTGGTTAGCGGCAGACAATCTTTCTTTTATTTTTTCAAAATATTTTGTTGGGACAAGACCTTATTTAATGCAATTCAAATCTGCTCCAGAATCCGTAAGAGCAATGGTTTGTAACTTAAAGTCTTCGATAACAATCGTGACTTGGACGAGCCATTTTTGGAATGATATTCGACTAATAGCATTGACAAATGAATTTTCTTCTTCGTTATCATCTTGGTTGGCTTCTTTATTTATGTGATCTTTAATTCTTATGATTAAAAGATCTTGTTGGATTTTATCATGATTTATCTTAATTTGTTTTATTTCCCCTTTTATTTCACTTTGTAAGTCATTAATAGTAAGCTTATTATTTTTAGAAGAATTAAAAGACTTTATAATGTCTTTGAATTCCGTCTTATGAGCTTTAGTAGGCTGAGATGTTTCTTCTTTGTTTGTCATCATATCTTTTAGCTTGTTTAAGTATAAGCTTTGAGAATTAGGATCTTTAACTTTTTCAAGCATTTCAAATATTAGTTCATATTCATTTTCTTTAGTTATAATATTTATTTTCTTATCACATTTGCAAACCATCATATCTGGTTTACAAGCGCAATTTTGGACTTCATTTTCTGATGAATCAGAAGATGCTTCGTAATCAGTCCTTATCTGATTTAATCCAATCTCACTATCTGAGAATTGACTCTCGTCACTTTCTTCTTCAGGATTTATCTGTCCGATGAGATTTATTAAAGTTTCTTTTAAGTCATTTTCAATCTCTAGGGACAAAACTTTATTCCTAACTCTGCAAGTATTTGCATAGTGCCCAGGTTTCTTGCACCTATGACAAATAATTTTGTCTATAGGGGTTTTGTGATAGTTACTATTTCTTTTAAAAGGTTTTTTAAACGAGTAATTTTTATTTCTGAAATTTGGTCGTTTGTATGTATGGTGAGGATTTCTATGGTGATGGGTTTTGTGAAACTTTTGGCTAACTGGTGGTTTGAACTTTTCGAATCCGAAATGTTCACACCAGTTCCCAAGCTCTTTTCTGTTAATGTTATTCTGGGTCTTTAGTTGTGACTTGAGTTTCAAATCATTGCATAATTGGAGAGCTGTAATATTAATATGATAAATAATTTCTCCATATGATAAATCGGATATGTCCTGTTGTGTACTTTTTATTTTATCTCTGACTTTTTCTCCAAAGAGCTTAGGTAAACCATAAACAAATTTTTCTTTCCAATAGTAATTATTGGGATCATCTATTTCAAAGACTTTAGTGAGAAAAACATCTTTGTACCATCTGAAATCTTGTAAACGACGACATTTTAGATTTTTTAGTATCTCAGTATTTCTTTCTTGGTAAATTTGGGGGCTTCCAACAAAGTTAACTACAATGGTATAAATAAGACAAGAGACTGCATTAGGGATAGTATTGTTTTGTATATCAAGAATGTGATTCCCTTCATCATCCTTCTTTATACTTTGTATGATTTTTTCTTTTGTTTCGATGGTTAAAGCATTATCCCACCATCCTTTTAATTGGCCATTAAAACCTAAGATTAGGTTTTGAGTTGCATCAACCTCAGAAGACTTAGATGCTTCCTTATAGATATTAGCAACAATAGCCATTTGTTTGCATAAATTAAGAATTTGATATTCTGCTAATCCATCAATGTTCCACTCATAAATAGCGGAACCATTAAAAGTTTTTTGTTGGTGAGTTTCCTCAAATTGCAAATCAGGTGGCGTAGGTCTTGGATAAAAATTCTTTGAGACGCCTTCCACTTTTATGATAGGATTTAAAACATTAATATCGGATGTCTCATTCTCACTTTCAGAATAATAACTCGAGTGGCTTAGGGTATTAATTTTATTAATACTTAAGTCCTCAAGTCTAGTATGAATTCTTTCAAGAAGTTCACTATTCTGGAGTTTTGGCTTATGTTCATTTATTTTAAAAGGAAATTTTAAAATATCAGTTTTGGTTGTGGAAGATGTAGATTCCTGAAGGGGTTTAATATTTGAAGGTAGCTCTTCTTGCTTACTATCAATTTTATTTTCTATCCGCTCTAGTTGTTTCCCGACAATGTGTAAGGACATATTAGTAAAATTATTTTGGCGGATGAGATGATAACTTGGTTCTTTGGCATCACTTGGAGCCGCAAAAACGGGACGACATGTTATAATATTATCTTTGATCATAACCCCAGATTCCTCGAGAGGAGGATATTCAAGGGAAATTTGTGAACCATTAGATTTTGTCCATTTACGACTTATCTTTTGGATAACCATTAATTTGTCGTTTCCATATTTCTCGAAAAAATAAGTAAAAAATGGAATATTCTGATTACTTTGTTCCATATAGTTATACCATTCGGTACGAATGTTATCTCTTTGGTCAGTGGAAAAAGTTTTAATAAACCATTTTCTGTTGGTTTTATTATTTTTACTAAGAAAATCAGTTTTTAAATAATCCTTATTAATGTTGAAATCTTTAGTTAAAACACAAATTTGAGAGGGGTCAGGAGAAGGTGGTTTTTTCAAATCATCATTGTCAAATTGTTCATAAATTGGTTGGGCATAATTGTTCTCAACCCTAACTCCTTGAAAGCTTTGTCTCGATCTTTCAGGGATACTACAAGATTTTCTCCTCGGGCTAGTGCGAGAAGAAGATTCAAAAGATTCGTAATCATGAAATCTTGCAGATTGTTGCCTATTGAATTTAATATCAACAACACCGTCAGTGTGTTGAATAATTTGTTCAATGTCAGTGTTTTCTATAGGCTGGGTTCTAGGAATAGATCCCGATGGTAAAAGCCAAGATTCAAGAAGTTTAATATTTTTCCATTCTATAGTCTTAGGGACTATCAGATTGGATTTTGATTTATTTATTTCCCAGAAGATAGTTTGACCAGAAGGTTTTTCATTGTAAATAGCTCTTACGTTTAATCCCGTATTCATAACTTTGTAATGTATTCTATAAAATATTTTTATACACTTCCCAAAAAACGATAATGTAGCTCTTCTTGCCTGGATAAAATTCCTATTTTTCCAAAACGAAGTTCATGCCATTTCAACATTCTTCCTTTTAGGAAAGAATTTAGCCGAAACTACAATATTCCCAAACTGGTTCCTTCATTGGTGGGAAAACTTTGGCCCAATGACAAAAATCTTCCCTCCTGAAGTTGCTGAATCATTTGAATATTTCCTGAAAAATTTCAACAATACTAGTCCAGATTACAAATGTTCCGTTTTACTCAGGTTCTATTTAAAATTCCATTTAACTTGTATTCTAAAAATAGAACAAAAATTACAAGTTTCTACATCTGGACTGTGCCGATTAGTTAAAGTTGCTCAAGTCAAATGGTGGAACAAGATGAACACTGAAAAGTTCCAAATACTCGAGATAAAGAAGTGGTTTCTAGAAAACAAACGTTTCGACAAAACTGCAGGCCAGGTATCTCCCGCAGTAGTCGAAAAACATGAAGAATTCATAGTTATGAAACAAAGTTTACAAACACAAATAGCTGCTGCCACCTCTTTGGAAGAGGTCAAAAGACTACTACAAAATGCAAGTGATGATGAAGGATCGTCAACATCGGTTCATTTAGATGACGACAATGAAGACGATTGCTACAATATATTTTCCCCAATTTCACGCAAATAATTTACTATGTAATTTTTAATTTTCACTCATGTAATTTCCAGTTTACAAAATGCACTCATGTGAAAAAAAAAAGTACAAAAATATGAAAAAAATTCAAAAAACAAAGTATTCAAAAAACAACAAAAATAGTCAGCCGACACAAAAGAAAAAATAGGCTGATTGAAAAAAAAAAGACAAATATTCTGAAAAGTTTCGAAGTCAGTCTCCCCTGAAAAGCATCACTCTGAAAAGCAAAGCCAGAAGAAGAGGACAAAGTGGGTCCCACCTCCATCATGTTGTATTGGAAAAAGGCAACTCGGAATTGAAATTTCTAATTTCAAATCCGGAATAGTTAACAATTTCTGCCTATATATAGAGGCATTGAGGAAGAGAAGA
Source organism: Linaria vulgaris (assembly GCA_948329865.1). NCBI lineage: Eukaryota > Viridiplantae > Streptophyta > Magnoliopsida > Lamiales > Plantaginaceae > Linaria > Linaria vulgaris. The sequence goes on along the minus strand of OX415249.1, from coordinate 49,904,672 downwards.
GATCATCAATCTTCAGAGCCAAAAACTACTTTTGATATTTCAGCTTTCAAGTGAGAACTTTTAGTGAGAATTTTAAGGAGTTTTTAGAGTTAGAAAAAATAAGTGAGAGTTCATATTACAATGTTTGTTCATGGAGTAATCAACGTTGTACAATAATCAGTGATATCAATAAATCCTTACAAATTTTATCAAGTAAGTTCTCTGTACTTTCTTTGTATCTACAAGTTCGACATGGTAAATCTTAATTTCATGGATCTTTTAATTCCATACATTTTCATTCAACAAAATAACGTAACAAAAGTTCATTATACTCTGATAGAATGGTATCAGAGCCAAAAAATTTGGGAAGTGTGTAATAAATATAACAAATCTAAATTTCCTACAACTAAAGGACTTCGACACGTGTAACAGGCTCTTTGAATTTTTAGCCTGGATTTCCGTTGTCTGATCCAAGTTGTAAGATAATTAGAAGTTATAATTATGAACACAATTTTTGGAAATATGGCCTCTTCCTCCACATCATCAGAGTCCAGTGAAAATTGTAATGTTATTTCTAGAACTGAAAATACATGGGAAGACAAAGATCTATTTAATTGGAAACCCCCAAATATCGATAAAAGTACTATTTATAGAAAGTCTTAACTAGATTTTAGATCTGCATATACTATTAAGACTGAAGAACAAGTTCTACCTCTTATAAGTGATCAACAAACTCTTCATCTTTTTTCTAAAAAATCTGTCAATAGACACCTCAACAATAATTACAAATTTTTGCATATTGGTCTTATTCAAGTTGCTATTAAACCTCTCACAAGAGATGGTTTAGATACTAGCATAGTTGTCACCTTAAGGGACGGAAGACATCTTAATTTTCATGATTCCTTACTTGGCTTAGTTGAAACCAGTCTTTGTAATGGACCAATTTACTTTAACTGTTATCCTAATTTTACCATTTCTCTAAATGACCCTCACATCATGGATATCTTAACACTCAATGTTAAGACTCATAATTACAAAATGAAGCACGGGTCTCATATTTATGAAATATTTTATAGAATACATTACAAAGTTATGAATACAGGATTAAACGTAAGAGCTATTTACAATGAAAAACCTTATGGTCAAACTATCTTCTGGGAAATAAATAAATCAAAATCCAATCTGATAGTCCCTAAGACTATAGAATGGAAAAATATTAATCTTCCTGAATCTTGGCTTTTACCATCGGGATCTATTCCTAGAACCCAGCCTATAGAAAACACTGATATTGAACAAATTATTCAACACACTGACGGTGTTGTTGATATTAAATTCAATAGGCAACAATCTGCAAGATTTCATGATTACGAATCTTTTGAATCTTCTTCTCGCACTAGCCCGAGGAGAAAATCTTGCAGTATCCCTGAAAGATCGAGACAAAGCTCTTTCAAGGAGTTAGGGTTGAGAACAATTATGCCCAACCAATTTATGAACAATTTGACAATGATGATTTGAAAAAACCACCTTCTCCTGACCCCTCTCAAATTTGTGTTTTAACTAAAGATTTCAACATTAATAAGGATTATTTAAAAACTGATTTTCTTAGTAAAAATAATAAAACCAACAGAAAATGGTTTATTAAAACTTTTTCCACTGACCAAAGAGATAACATTCGTACCGAATGGTATAACTATATGGAACAAAGTAATCAGAATATTCTATTTTTTACTTATTTCTTCGAGAAATATGGAAACGACAAATTGATGGTTATCCAAAAGATAAGTCGTAAATGGACAAAATCTGATGGTTCACAAATTTCCCTTGAATATCCTCCTCTCGAGGAATCTGGGGTTATGATCAACGATCATATTATAACATGCCGTCCCGTTTTTACGGCTCCAAGTGATGCCAAAGAACCAAGTTATCATCTCATCCGCCAAAATAATTTTACTAATATGTCCTTACACATTGTCGGGAAACAACTAGAGCGGATAGAAAATAAAATTGATAGTAAGCAAGAAGAGCTACCTTCAAATATTAAACCCCTTCAGGAATCTACATCTTCCACAACCAAAACTGACATTTTAAAATTTTCTTTTAAAATAAATGAACATAAGCCAAAACTCCAGAATAGTGAACTTCTTGAAAGAATTCATACTAGACTTGAGGACTTAAGTATTAATAAAATTAATACCCTAAGCCACTCGAGTTATTATTCTGAAAGTGAGAATGAGACATCCGATATTAATGTTTTAAATCCTATCATAAAAGTGGAAGGCGTCTCAAAGAATTTTTATCCAAGACCTACGCCACCTGATTTGCAATTTGAGGAAACTCACCAACAAAAAAATTTTAATGGTTCCGCTATTTATGAGTGGAACATTGATGGATTACCAGAATACCAAATCCTTAATTTATGCAAACAAATGGCTATTGTTGCTAATATCTATAAGGAAGCATCTAAGTCTTCTAAGGTTGATGCAACTCAAAACCTAATCTTAGGTTTTAATGGCCAATTAAAAGGATGGTGGGATAATGCTTTAACCATCGAAACAAAAGAAAAAATCCTACAAAGTATAAAGAAGGATGATGAAGGGAATCGTATTCTTGATATACAAAACAATACTATCCCTAATGCAGTCTCTTGTCTTATTTATACCATTGTAGTTAACTTTGTTGGAAGCCCCCAAATTTACCAAGAAAGAAATATTGAGATACTACAAAATCTAAAATGTCGTCGTTTACAAGATTTCAGATGGTACAAAGATGTTTTTCTCACTAAAGTCTTTGAAAGAGATGATCCCAATAATTACTATTGGAAAGAAAAATTAGTTTCTGGTTTACCTAAGCTCTTTGGAGAAAAAGTCAGAGATAAAATAAAAAGTACACAACAGGACATATCCGATTTATCATATAGAGAAATTATTAATCATATTAATATTACAGCTCTCCAATTATGTAATGATTTGAAACTCAAGTCACAACTAAAGACCCAGAATAACATTAACAGAAAAGAGCTTGAGAACTGGTGTGAACAATTCGGATTCGAAAAGTTCAAACCACCAGTTAGCCAAAAGTTTCACAAAACCCATCACCATAGAAATCCTCACCATACATACAAACGACCAAATTTCAGAAATAAAAATTACTCGTTTAAAAAACCTTTTAAAAGAAATAGTAACTATCACAAAACCCCTATAGACAAAATTATTTGTCATAGGTGCAAGAAACCTGGGCACTATGCAAATACTTGCAGAGTTAGGAATAAAGTTTTGTCCCTAGAGATTGAAAATGACTTAAAAGAAACTTTAATAAATCTCATCGGACAGATAAATCCTGAAGAAGAAAGTGACGAGAGTCAATTCTCAGATACTGAGATTGGATTAAATCAGATAAGGACTGATTACGAAGCATCTTCTGATTCATCAGAAAATGAAGTCCAAAATTGCGCTTGTAAACCAGATATGATGGTTTGCAATTGTGATAAGAAAATAAATGTTATAACTAAAGAAAATGAATATGAACTAATATTTGAAATTCTTGAAAAAGTTAAAGATCCTAATTCTCAAAGCTTATACTTAAACAAGCTAAAAGATATGATGACAAACAAAGAAGAAACATCTCAGCCTACTAAAGCTCATAAGACGGAATTCAAAGACATTATAAAGTCTTTTAATTCTTCTAAAAATAATAAGCTTACTATTAATGACTTACAAAGTGAAATAAATGAGCTAAAATATTTCTTTTAGCTCAGAGTGTGGTTAGCGGCAGACAATCTTTCTTTTGTTTTTTCAAAATATTTTGTTGGGACAAGACCTTCTTTAATGCAATTCATATCTGCTCCAGAATCCATAAGAGCAATGGTTTGTAACTTAAAGTCTTCGATAACAATCGTGACTTGGACGAGCCATTTTTGGAATGATATTCGACTAATAACATTGACAAATGAATTTTCTTCTTCGTTATCATCTTGGTTGGCTTCTTCATTTATGTGATCTTTAATTCTTATGATTAAAAGATCTTGTTGGATTTTATCATGATTTATCTTAATTGTTTTATTTCCCTTTTTAGCTCATTTATTTCACTTTGTAAGTCATTAATAGTAAGCTTATTATTTTTAGAAGAATTAAAAGACTTTATAATGTCTTTGAATTCCGTCTTATGAGCTTTAGTAGGCTGAGATGTTTCTTCTTTGTTTGTCATCATATCTTTTAGCTTGTTTAAGTATAAGCTTTGAGAATTAGGATCTTTAACTTTTTCAAGCATTTCAAATATTAGTTCATATTCATTTTCTTTAGTTATAACATTTATTTTCTTATCACAATTGCAAACCATCATATCTGGTTTACAAGCGCAATTTTGGACTTCATTTTCTGATGAATCGGAAGATGCTTCGTAATCACTCCTTATCTGATTTAATCCAATCTCACTATCTGAGAATTGACTCTCGTCACTTTCTTCTTCAGGATTTATCTGTCCGATGAGATTTATTAAAGTTTCTTTTAAGTCATTTTCAATCTCTAGGGACAAAACTTTATTCCTAACTCTGCAAGTATTTGCATAGTGCCCAGGTTTCTTGCACCTATGACAAATAATTTTGTCTATAGGGGTTTTGTGATAGTTACTATTTCTTTTAAAAGGTTTTTTAAACGAGTAATTTTTATTTATGAAATTTGGTCGTTTGTATGTATGGTGAGGATTTCTATGGTGATGGGTTTTGTGAAACTTTTGGCTAACTGGTGGTTTGAACTTTTCGAATCCGAATTGTTCACACCAGTTCTCAAGCTCTTTTCTGTTAATATTATTCTGGGTCTTTAGTTGTGACTTGAGTTTCAAATCATTGCATAATTGGAGAGCTGTAATATTAATATGATTAATAATTTCTCTATATGATAAATCGGATATGTCCTGTTGTGTACTTTTTATTTTATCTCTGACTTTTTTTCCAAAGAGCTTAGGTAAACCAGAAACTAATTTTTCTTTCCAATAGTAATTATTGGGATCATCTCTTTCAAAGACTTTAGTGAGAAAAACATCTTTGTACCATCTGAAATCTTGTAAACGACGACATTTTAGATTTTGTAGTATCTCAATATTTCTTTCTTGGTAAATTTGGGGGCTTCCAACAAAGTTAACTACAATGGTATAAATAAGACAAGAGACTGCATTAGGGATAGTATTGTTTTGTATATCAAGAATAGGATTCCCTTCATCATCCTTCTTTATACTTTGTAGGATTTTTTCTTTTGTTTCGATGGTTAAAGCATTATCCCACCATCCTTTTAATTGGCCATTAAAACCTAAGATTAGGTTTTGAGTTGCATCAACCTTAGAAGACTTAGATGCTTCCTTATAGATATTAGCAACAATAGCCATTTGTTTGCATAAATTAAGGATTTGGTATTCTGGTAATCCATCAATGTTCCACTCATAAATAGCGGAACCATTAAAATTTTTTTGTTGGTGAGTTTCCTCAAATTGCAAATCAGGTGGCGTAGGTCTTGGATAAAAATTCTTTGAGACGCCTTCCACTTTTATGATAGGATTTAAAACATTAATATCGGATGTCTCATTCTCACTTTCAGAATAATAACTCGAGTGGCTTAGGGTATTAATTTTATTAATACTTAAGTCCTCAAGTCTAGTATGAATTCTTTCAAGAAGTTCACTATTCTGGAGTTTTGGCTTATGTTCATTTATTTTAAAAGAAAATTTTAAAATGTCAGTTTTGGTTGTGGAAGATGTAGATTCCTGAAGGGGTTTAATATTTGAAGGTAGCTCTTCTTGCTTACTATCAATTTTATTTTCTATCCATGACATGATTTAAGAAGATTGCTCAGAGTAAACATGTGACTTTGCCCAAATTTATAGGTCCACTGTGAAAGTGCAAGGTATTCTGGAATTAATATTATGCGATGTTGGGACAACATTGAGGATAACATTGAAACCAGAGAACTTGCGCGAAAACTGTTATTTAATTGCCAAATTTTAGTTTTGCCTTTATTCACTTATTAATCAAGTTCCACAATTTTAGTTGTTTATGTTTATGTCCAAGGATGTATCTTATTCATAAGGAATAGCTATGGAAGATTCCTTACCTGAAGTTTTCATAATTCAAGTTAAGTTGAATAGTCAAGAAACAAATTGGAGTTTCACTGCAACTTGGATTCTTTCCAGGATTACTCCGAATTGAAGAAGGTGTGTTACCTTATTAGATATGTAATAAAGTGAACACTTATTCAAGAAAGAGACCGAGTTCACAAGGAAGTCCAATTCAACAAGGAAACAACAAGAGTTACCAAAACTGTGAACAACACACCCTGGAGTGCAAGTTTCAAGAAACCTATATATAGGTGTGAAGTTCATCAAGATGATTACAAGATAATAGTGCTAAATAATCCAAGAGATTAATTCTTTCTATTGTCTTCGTCTTACTTTTGCAAAGTTTTTGTATCAACTATTTAAGTCTAGTTCATATAAGTTAAGTAGTTCGTGCTTGTCTGCTTCGTTGAGTCCGATCAACAAAGAGTGTGAGTGAATTGTTGTGAGGAACGTTTTGTTAAACCGTTATTGGTTATTTCGCCTAAGGTTAGGAAGTTTTTAATAAAATTGAAAACTTCTGAAAATTATATCTTCTTGTGTTTTAAATTCTGATGCATATTACTCTAATCAAGAAGATCACAATAGAGTTAAGGCAACGCCAGCTTAGCTCTCAAAGTTGTTATGTCAATCCAGGATCCGACAATTTCAATTGGCGCCAGAGCCAAACACCGAATATACTGGTGGTTTGGAGGTGATACAACACAATGGACAATGTTAATCCTAATGTCAACAAGATTCCAGTTTTGGATGGCTCCAATTATGCATACTAGAAGATCAGGATCAGGTCTCATATCAAAGCTATTGATATTCGAGCCTGACAATCTGTGATCTCTTCCAACATTACCAAGAGATGGTGAAGGTGATCTAGTACCAAAACCAGAAGTAGATTGGACAGCAGCAGATGTAAGTCTCTATAACTATAATGAAAAGGCTCTTAATGCTATTTTTAGTTGGGTTAATCATCACATGTTCAAGTTAATCCAGAATTGTACAAAAGCCAAACATGCTTGGGATATACTTGAATTACATTGTGAAGGAGATTCTGCTGTTAAAAATTCTAAACATAGACAACTGCTTCAGCAATTTGAAAAACTTGAGATGGGAGAAGATGAGAGTGTTGATAGTTATTTTGAGAAAATTCTTGATATTGCTAAACTATGTGAAAACCTTTGTTTTGCTATGACTAATCAAGAGATGGTGTATAAAGCAATGAGAACACTATCATCTAAATTTGCTCTCAAGAAAATTGCAATGGGTGAATCTAGGAACCTTGCTAATCTACAGTTTCAAGTCTTGATGAATACTCTTAGAGAATTGGAGATGGAGCTTGCCTCACAACCTAGCAAACATAGGGTTGTTGCTTTAAGAGGATCAAGTCTTGATAATGAAAGTGATGATGAATGTGAATTAATTTCTTTAAACTATGGTAAAATTACTAAGAAATTCAATAAGTTCTCCAGGTTATAAGAAATTACCTCCTAAGTTTGTGAAGTACATGGCATCAAAACCTACTCCTTTAGAAGGTGATAAGTTAAAAGATGTTCAATGTTTTGAATGTAAAGGAAATGGTCATATGGCTAATGAATGTGCTAACACTATTAGAAAAAGAGGAAATTCTCATTGGGTTTGTGTAGATGATTTCAATGAAGATGACTTTAGCTCTGGAGAAGCTAAAGAACAATCAGAAGAGATTCACACTGCTGCGCTACTCACTCAGATTGACTGGACACCAGAAGACTCCCTGAACTGCCTCGGATCTCAATGTTACCTAAAAATTCAGGATCCAACATCAGAACATGAGACCTTCTTTGCAGATTGAGATGAATATGATGCTAATATTGACCTAATCCTGTGTCTAACAATGATGAATCTAACTTTGATTGTTTTCATGACTCAGTGGATCTAGATGAAGATTATTTCTTTGAAGGTGAAATGTCCCAGAAGGAAATCATTGAAGACTTGAAGTATATCTACCACAAACTGCTGCTTGAGAATCACAAACTCATCAAGAGCAACAAAAACCTGAAGGAAGGGATTGGATGCATGAAGGAGATGCTAAAACTGTGTGAGAAAGACCTTGACAAAACTGAGGCTGAACTAAAGGAGGTAAAGGTAAAATTTAATAAAGCTGAACAAACCATTGCCAAATGGAACTCATCTACTTCTAAGCTTGATGAGATGCTGAGTATGGGAAATCTATGTAAAAGTGGTTTGGGATATGTTGAGAAACCTCCCTCTGAAGATGTTAATTCTGCCTATTTGAAAGCTGGTTTTATCAAGAAAAGTAATAGCTTGAGTTGTGAAATTCCTTTCAACACTGTGAAAAAGCCTACTTTTATCTGTCAATATTGTTTTCAACTTGGTCACATTAAGCCTTATTGTAAAAAATATAAAAGTGTGATTGAGAAGAAAACAATAATTAATAGCAGTACCAATGTTAGGAGAACCTCTGATCTGAATGTTATCCCAACATTAGGTAACAAAGATGAAGGACAAAAAAGTAGAACTTGGATTGAAAAGATAAAAACTCCCAAGGTTAAAATTGTTTGCAATGTTGTCTTTTCTGCTGTTTACTCTAACCTTTCAGGTAAGTGGTATTTTGACAGTGGATGTTCAAGGCACATGACTGGAAACATTGACAACATGAAAGATGTAATTCCTTTGACTGTTGGAACAGTTACCTATGGAGGAGGCACTAAAGGGAAAATCATTAGAAAATGAGTATTGGATGTTGAAGGATTTCCACCACTCAAGGATGTGTTGTTGGCTGAAGGATTCAAATCAAGTTTAATTAGCACAAGTCAACTTTGTGATGATAACTTGCTAGTTACTTTTGATAAAAGTTCATGTGATGTGTTTAATAGTGACAATGTCCGTGTCATGACAGGTACAAGATCAAAGGATAACTGTTATCTTGCTTAAGATGAAGCTGAATGCTACTGTGCCAAGGTAGATGAATCTGTCATGTGGCACAAGAAGTTAGGACATGTGCACTATAGAAATCTGGAGAAACTACAAAAGTTAGAGGCTGTAAGAGGCATGCCTAAGTTGACTAGTCCAGGTAAAATTATTTGTGAAGACTGCCTGAAAGGTAAACAAACTATAGCTGTTCATACACCACTCCAGGTACAGAGAACTAGCCCTAGAACCAATAAGTGCTTTGAATTGCTACATATGGATCTCATGGGTCCTATTGAGGTTAGTAGCCTGAATGGTAAGAAGTATGCTTTTGTTATTGTTGATGATTTTTCAATATATACATGGATAAAGTTTTTGAAAGAAAAATCAGAAGCATTCAACACATTCAAGATTTTGCATGCTAGTATCAAAAATCTGTATGGCACTTATGTAGGAAGAATTAGGTCTGACCATGGAAAAGAGTTTGAAAATGTAAGCTTTGCTAATTTTTGTGAAACTAAAGGCATTTTCCATGAGTTTTCTCCACCTAAGACACCTCAGCAAAATGGGATTATTGAGAGGAAGAATACAACACTTCAAAAGATGGCTTGAATAATGTTGAATTCTAGAAACTTATGTAAGAAACTCTGGGCTGAAGCTTTGAATACTGCATGTCATGTTAGTAATACAGTTTATCTTAGACATGGTACTACTATGACACCTTATGAAATCTTGAAGGGTTCAAAACCAACAGTTGCACACTTTCATGAGTTTGGTATTAACTGCTATTTGCTAAAAGATAGAGATTATTTGAGCAAATTTGATCCCAAAAGTGAAAAGTGTATATTTGTTGGATATTCTCCAAATGGTGCTGCTTTCAGGGTCTACAATCCAAGATTGCATACTGTAGAAGAATCAATGAATGTTATTTTTGATGATTTAACTATTTCTGCAGGTACTAAAGAAGTCATTGTTTCAGATGTTGCTCCAACATTGGACCCAACATTGAACACATAGGCTGGAGATGCTAAACTGGAAACTGGAACAAATGTTGACTTAACACCAGAAACCCCCAATGTTAGGCCAACATCTGTACTATCAGATTCTGAAGATGAAATAGTTCCTGAATTCAGAAAGGATCCTCCTGCTAGGATACAAAGAGATCATCCAGCCACTCAAGTAAGTGGACAAATTACTGAAAGGGTAAGAACACGCAACAAAGAAATGGTTAATTACAAGGATATGGTAAAGTTGTGTGTTTGTATGTCTTCTTCATGTATTGTTGAAAACGAATCTTGTTTTGTGTCGTCCATTGAACCTAAGAATGTAACTGAAGCTCTCAAGGATAGTTATTGGATTAATGCCATGCAAGAGGAACTCTTACAATTCATAAAAAACAGAGTTTGGAATCTAGTGCCTAGGCCTTCACATGTGAATGTAATAGGTACAAAATGGATTTTCAAAAATAAAACTGATGAGAATAGTGTAATTATGAGGAACAAAGCTAGGTTGGTCGCACAAGATTATACCCAGGTAGAAGATATAGATTTTGATGAGACTTTTGCTCCAGTAGCTAGGATATAATCAATTAGATTACTTCTTGCTATTGCTTGCTGTCTTACGATTAAACTTTACCAAATGGATTTTAAGGGTGCCTTTCTGAATGGTTTAATTGACAAAGAGGTTTATGTAGAACAACCTAAAGGCTTTGCTGACCCTAAACATCCTGACCATGTGTACAAACTTGAGAAGGCTTTGTATGGCTTAAAATAGGCTCCTATAGCTTGGTATGAGAGGCTAACTGAGTTTTTGTTAGGCCTAGGTTTCAATAGAGGAGATGGAGACAGAACATTGTTTGTCCTTAGAAAAAGCTCTGACATATGTGTTGCTCAAATTTATGTGGATGATATAGTATTTGGCTCTATTAACAAGTCTACTTTAGACAAGTTTGTTGAGTCTATGACAGGAACATTTGAGATGAGCATGATTGGTGAGCTTAACTACTTTCTGGGACTACAGGTAAAGCAGCTAGAGAATGGTATCTTCCTGAACCAGGAGAAGTATGCAAGGAATCTAGTGAAGAGATTTGAGCTACAAGAGTCCAAGCCTTGCAAAACTCCTATGTCCTCTTCAGTGAAGATAACAAAAGATGGCACTAGCAACAATGTTGACCCAACATTATACAGATCCATGATTGGTAGTTTGCTATATCTCTCTGCTTCTAGACCTGATATCATGTTTTCAGTATGTGTTTGTGCTAGGTCCCAAGCTGTGCCAAGGCAATCTCACTTGATTGATGTGAAGAGGGATTCTTAGATATATCCCTGGAACTTCACCTTTAGGCATTTGGTATTCTTATGACACTAATACTAACTTGGTTGGTTTCAGTGACTCTGACTGGGCAGGTGATGTGGATGACAGGAATTCACAAGTGGGGGCTGTTTTTATTTGGGGAATAATTTGTTTTTCTGGTATAGCAAGAAACATAATTGTGTTTCATTATCAACAGCTGAATTAGAATATGTAGTTGCTGGCAGCCGTGTTACCCAACTTGTGTGGCTCAAACCCATGCTTTCAGATTATGGGTTAGATAGTGATACACTTCTTATGTTCTGTGACAATCTAAGTGCCATAAGTATCTCTAGGAATCCTGTCCAACATTCTAGAGCTAAGCATATAGACATAAGGCATCATTTCCTGAGAGATATGGTAGAGGACAAAGTGATCAACATTGAACATATTGAGACAACAAATCAGCTTGCTGATATGTTTACAAAACCTAGATAGTGAGAGATTCTTCAGCATGATGAAATCTCTTGGTATGTGCAATATGTGAGAATGTTGAGGAAACCAGCGTTGACATAACACCACTGTCTAGCATTGGTATATTGGTTGTGGTGTAGTAGGTATTCTGTTGTTTTCCTTTGTGAGTCTCATTTAATCGTTGTTTTTTCATATTTGGTTTGTGTGGTTGAACTCTTTGATGAACAACTCGTTCTAGTTATCAGTTTCACGTATTTGTTTCGAAAAAGTGATAAAACTCTTCTGTTTGTCTGAGGTTGTGATAGCCTAACATATGGAGAAGCTGGGGTACACAAAGTTCACTACTTTGATGTCTATTCAGTTGTGTCTTATTCATATGAAAGGTGTACATGACATGTGGAAAAGCTGGGGTACATGATTTTGACAGCTTTAGTGTTACTCAGTTGTGCTTATTTACATGTTTCTGTTTGTTTGGCCAAGGAACACATAAGGGTGATCCTTTCCACTAGGGTGTTTGAGGTTTAGATTTTTTACATTTAGTAGCACTGATCACTTGGTGAATTCTCTTGAATGCAGGTTGGTAAACAAGTATGCATAAGGAATTGGGGTGTTGGGGTGCATGATAAATGAATTACCAACATTCAAGGCCTTTGTACTTGCCTAACTTGCTGCTGTTAATGTTGTTACTGGGGTATGTGGAGTTCAGGCTGCCCTCATTCAGTAGTGACATTAGCTTTGTATTTAGCAACCTTCAGTTTTTGGTTCAGATGAGTTACGAAAATAATAAAGATTATAAAGAGATGTGAACTGTGCTGGTTTGAGAAGTTCTTCATAAGTGTTTACCATCTGCCTATATGGCATTACATTGTTGCATTCATGTAGAACTACATTGTTTTCTTTCTTGTTGTTGAGTTGTGTCGATTTAGGCTTAAGGGGAGTATAATTCATGTGTTGAGGCATACACTTTGGGTGACATACTACAGGTGACAAACTTTTATGTGACTTTATATGCTATGGAAGTGAATTTTTCCTTGAATTCATAACTGCTTATCTCTGTGTGTTTCTTGTTATCTATGTTGCTTACTCATGATTTTGATCTGAACATTATGTCTGAGGTACTGCTTGTTATATTGGTTAAGTTTCAGATGTATTTTTGGATGTATCTCGAGCTCTCACATGAATTTGCCTTGGTGAAGCCTGTACCTCCACCTTCTGGTTTGAATATTATTGAATGTTATCCCAACATTGTGCACTGTCGCAGGCCAACATTGAAAACATAAACTTATAAGTTTTCAAATTTCTTGAAATCGCTCTGGTTACCTGTTATTTAAACATTGACACATGTGCGCGGGAAAACATAGTGGGATGATTTTAATTGGTTAAGAATCAGTAACTACCCACTAACGTTCACTCTCTCTCTCCACTACTCACGATTATATTAGGAATCAAACCCTAATTTCCTTATTTGTACTTACAATTTCCTTATTTGTGCTTAAAATTTTTGCAATTTTACTCTCTATTCTCAAAATTCAATCTATTTTTTCTCTGCAAATCTCTCTTACTAACAATGGCGAGAAAGTCTCATATGGATACTCTTGCAGATGTTGCTCTAAGCAGTGAACCCACAGCTGGGCGCACTCGCTCTCATACTCGAGGTGCTGGTGCAAAATCTGATGATGCTCAAGTTGCTGCTAAAAGAAAGACGATTCCCTATGTGCGACGAGGAAAGAAATCAAAGCAGGGAGAATCGACTTCAAATGTTGAGCCAACAGCTGAGTCAACCACTCCAATCATCAATGAGCCTGAAATTGAGGTCAATATGGCTGAACCTAACCCTGAGATTAATGTTGATATATTTGTTGAGGGGGAGGTTGGTGAATCTGTGGATAAATTGGTGAGGAAGTGGGTTAGGGCTCAAAATAAAAAGAGCAACGGTACTGGTGAGAAGTTGATTAGTGGTCGAAATATGTTTGAAACTGCCAAGAATCGTGATGAGGCTAGAAAAAGGCAAATTGAGAGGTTAGCTAAGAAGAAGGCTGCTGAAGCTGAGAAAAAGGCCGAAGAATATCGAAAATCTGTTGCTACTGCTGTTGCTGAGAGAAAGAGGAAGGGGAAGCAAGTTATGGAAGAGTAAATTGAGGTTGTGGATGTTGAGGATGAAGTAGAAGAGGAGGAGAAAGAAGAGGAGAAGACTGATGAAGAAGAGCAGGATGTTGCTGCTGATGTTAAGGCAACATCAGGGACAGAAGAATACTCTGATGGACTGTATGTGATTTACCCTGAAGATGAGGATGACTACTTTTCTCTCTATTATCTTACGAAAGATTTGGAGAAGAAGTGGAATTCTTTGAAGAGAAGGGAAATTCACATTGGAAGAGTTATAGAGATGGCCAGCTTTAAAGAATACAAAGTGATGGAATTGCTTGAAGCAATAGGGATTCATCAATCTGTGATGGAGTTGGATGATTATGCTCCTGAGATTGTTATGGAATTCTACCTGAATCTCTCCAAGTGGATAAGAGATTACAGATCTCCAAAATATGGAAAAGCATGGGTGAGGGGGAGAGTCTTCAATATTGAACCCTACACCATCAACAAGATCTGTGGATTCCCACTTGCTGAAGAATTGAGGACCCCTACTACGATGATGTGATTGAAGATTTGACAAGAGGGTTGGTCAAAGTCTGGAAAGATGCTCTGCCAACTACAAAACTCACTTCCCTTAGTGCTGTCTTGCATAAGATTGCATGCTTCAACTGGCTGCCAAGTAAGAATGTTACTCTACTGACTAAGGAATCAACAATCTTAGTGTACAAGATCAAGCATGGGCTAGCTGTGAATATGGGGGAGAGGTTTTTGAAGTCAATGTCTGAAGTTGCTGGAAGGAAGAATGGCATGATGCCTTTTCCCTCACTCATCTGCAAGATCCTTATCAAGCAAGGATTGAAGACAAGTGCCACTGTGGGCTGGATGAAGAATGATGTTGAACTTACAATTCTCCCAAGCTACTTGTCTGGTTCAAGAGTGAGAGATCTACTTTGGAACCCAAAAGGATTGGTAAGACCAAGCAAAGAGAAAAATAAGGCTCAGGAGTTTGCTGGAACTTGAGTGCCTATGTCCAAAGAGGAAGATTGCATGGTCATAACTTCAACTTTGGTGGATCATCTGCTGAATTGGTTCCGGGGGCACATTGCTGACACTAAGAGGGATATTGAGGATAAGAAGGAACATCTCAAAGAGCTAGAGAGCTTGGTGAAAAATTTGGAGAAACTCCCTTCTTCACAAAAGGGGGAGAGTAGTTCCAATTTTTAATTTTAGTTTTCTAGTGTTCTGTTTTGTTCATTATAACTGTTGTTGTGTTTGTGTTGCTGGTACATTATCTCTATTTGGTTTGATTTGATCAAGGGACATGTCCTTGTTATCAAGCTATGGTATGTAACTCTAAGTATGGCTACTGTTTGAACTGCTCTAACTGTTGTTGCTTATGAAAGAAAATTTTAAACTATTTTTCTATTTAACCTTTCATGCAGGAAACTCACTGGTTTCAATGTTGAAGCGACATTGATGAATGTTGGAGTCTGAACATCTTTTGATGTAGTGATGACCTTAATACTTGTCTTTGTTATTGCAACTATGAATATGATAGTTTGCATTGATGGGGAGCAGTTTAGTAGTTTTAATTTATTTCTTGTTGATTCTAACCTTCTAGATATAAGACTTGATTGGAACAGATATTGGTTTTGTGAAGAAAGGCAAAAAGGGGGAAATTGAAAGTGCAAGGTATCCTGGAATCAATATTATGCGATGTTGGGACAAAATTGAGGATAACATTGAAACCAGAGAACCTGCGCGAAAACTGTTATTTAACTGCCAATTTTAAGTTTTGCCTTTATTCACTTATTAATCAAGTTCCACGGTTTTAGTTGTTTATGTTTATGTTCAGGAAGGTATCTTAATCATAAGGAAGAGCTATGGAAGATTCCTTACTTGAAGTTTTCATAATTCAAGTTAATTTGAATAGTCAACTCAACACGGTTTGCAAAGAAGGAAACAAATTGGAGTTCCACTGCAAATTTGGATTCTTTCCAGGATTACTCCAAATTGAAGAAGGTGTGTTACCTTATTAGATCTGTAATAAAGGGAACACTTATTCAAGAAAGAGACCGAGTTCACAAGAAGTCCAATTCAACAAGGAAACAATAAGAGTTACCAAAACTATGAACAACACACCTTGGAGTGCAATTTTCAAGAAACCTATATATAGGTGTGAAGTTCATCAAGATGATTACAAGACAATAGTGCTAAATAATCCAAGAGATTAATTCTTTGTATTGTCTTCGTCTTGCTTTTGCAAAGTTTTTGTATCAACTATTTAAGTCTAGTTCATAGAAGTTAAGTAGTTCGTGCTTGTCTGCTTCGTTGAGTCCGATCAACAAAGAGCGTGAGTGAATTGTTGTGAGGAACGTTTTGTTAAAGCCGTTATTGGTTATTTCGCCTAAGGCTAGGAAGTTTTTAATAATATTGAAAACTTCTGAAAATTATATCTTCTTGTGTTTTAAATTCCGCTGCATATTACTCTAATCAAGAAGATCACAATAGAGTTAAGGCAACGCCAACTTAACTCTCAAAGTTGTTGTGTCAATTCACGATCCGACAACTTCACACTGAGTTGGCTAGGGATACAAGTCGTGAGGTTTTGCGGGTGCGGATACTAGAGCAACCGAGGCACCAGTTGAAGTTCCCTCAATGCGGGAAGTATGTTGGTTCTGGAAATCCCAGTTCGTGTTCGTGTACCTCTTTACGTCATATGAGTGGTAGGCAAATTTTTTAATTCAAAACCCGGTGTTTTGACCTTATGGGAATAGCAAAAGCATCGTCATTGGAAATTGCCAACTTACATCGGGAAATTATGGTTAACCATGTTAGTGATCGTATTGCTCAAGATCTCGCAAATTGGAAGAAGAAAAACACATCATAACCTTATAAGGAGCCATTGTATGAACTTCCTATTGTTCCCGATGTACGTACCTGAATACAGTGCAGCGGTTCACGAGCACGTGCTAGGGATCTAGTTATTACAGCACGTGGGTTCGTTAATTTCTTTTGGTGAAGGAACATTTGGAGCGATTTTGTAGTCTTTTGATGGCATTCCTGCAGGGGTTCCTGAACCTTCAGATGGCATTCATGTCGGAGCTCCTGAGCCTTCTGTCGACTTTCTTGCAGGAGTTTCTGGTTCTCAAAGGGGCGTGATCCATGGAAATCCTACGCATTCCACTGGTAAGCAAAAGCCTGTCAATAACCCTCGGCCCATTCCATGCAGGAGTCGAGTGGATTATATTTTTCTGAATGATGAAGAATCTGGGATTTTAACTTTGAGGATACACAAATATACTCTATTAGTGGAGAATACTATGGTTAATTTGAAGAAACTATGGCTCATTATAGACCACGGGCTTTTTGCGGGATGCCGGTGTAAAGAACGTTAGGTGTATGGCCCGAATGATTTATGTTGCGGTGGTATATTGCCCTTGTGTTAGGAATGCATTGGTTTATCTTTTTTTTATTTTACTAAGGGTGGATTGTGATTGCAGCTTGGGAATGTAATCCATGGTTGCCAGGACTATATTATGCTGGAAATGTAGGCTACCAGATGTGTCTTATTTGAGTGCTCATAAAAGGGCGAGGATCGCTATAGATTCCAAAAAGAAAGTTGTCGATGAATCCGCCTCTTCACTGATCGAGTAGGAAAAGGCACGCAAGGAATTGGAAGTGATTCAAGCTGAGTTAAATCATGTGCGGTATGAAGTTGAGCTCGTGAAGACGGAAAGAAGTGCTTTCACTAAAGCATTTGAAGAGGCAGAACATAAGAATAAGGTCCTGGAGGATAGGGTAGTGTAAACACTAAAAAATAAATAAATGGATTAACTAAAACGTTAACCCTAAACAATAGGGATTAACTCAAGGGCGATATTATCGTCACATATACTCCTGCTCGATGAGGCCCACCGAGTGTCACCAACCCAAAGTGGTAAGTAGTGACACTCGAAGAGGCACTTAAGCATCCCTTAGAAAGTCACGATGAATAAAAATAAGATATTCACGCGGCATCGGAAAAAGAGTAAACCCCGATGAACCCGCGAGACTCCGATATCCATTAATACGCCAAGAGGGACGACATGAGGACCCTGAGTCCCCCAAAAATACGAGAATATCCCCTCACTGAACAAACCAAAGGAAAAGAGCCATCGGAACAATTTATCACAAAGGACAACTGAGCCCTACTGAGGACAGAAAGTCATTGGAGAACCTATTACGAATAGCAAAACACACGGATAGCCCTTTATTGGAACCAACCATCTATTGGAGTAAACCATAACATATACCACAAATAATAAACAGAGCCATATTCCAGAAAGCCATCGGAGCACCCGACCTGAAGAACAAAGAAAAAGAAGCTAAGAAGCCATTGGAGCCCACACTGCCAGAAATAAAATATACATCCACAACCTACCAAACTCAGTCATCTATCGGAGCACATATCCCGAAGAGAACAACGCAGGAATAAATCCCTATCAGGACCATAATACTATCGGATGAGTCTCTGGCCGCCTATATAATGTCTCCCCGAAAGATCTATACTATCGGAGAGAAGAACTTCAAGAAGCCAGTCCATCGGAGCCCCTAAAGTCATCGGACTAGATAAAATTTGTCCTAATCAGCGCCTAGTAGACAAATATAAAGTGTATCTTATCCTCTCACGCATATTGCAACACCTGTACTTTACAAATGACATGCAGAGTGACACATGTCCCCAAATACGTCTATATAAAAGGTATCCCTTGTCAAAATTATTACAATCATCAATTTCAACTCAACACAAGCAAGACAAAAGGTTATCAGTCAATAAAAAGAGGGATGTTTCCGTAATAAGCAAGCTTCTGAACCTTGGGACAGGGCATTCTAACCCTTATTATCTCGTTAATTCGGTTAAAATACCAATTCTGTTAACAAAATGGCGCCGTCTATGGGAACGCCATAAAATCTGTCCTTAAGTATTGTATATTATGGACAATTTATTTGACAGCGAAATTCGCTGGACCCACCAAGAAGATTCGGAAACTACCCCCTCGGTCCAACGATCTGAAGAAAGAGATTTTGTCAATATCCCTCGATCCGTCTTCGAGAGGCTCATGGAAGCCACCACCCGAAGGACTCCACAGAGGTCTGAGAATCTCTATAACATACTCTCCGAATCTTTTTATTGGAGAAATCACCATTCTGAAGAAGGCGAACCCCATGGGGGATGGAGCCCTACCCATGAGTCCTGGCCTCGTGAACCCCTGCGGGAGTCACATATATATTATAATCATGAAGAGGCCCTTAGGTTGGGCCAAAGGGAAGAAATTCTATACCCCTCAGACGAGTAGAGACAACACCCTATGGGGAATCCTTGATGATCTACGCAATGAGATGGGTGACATCAACAAAACCATGGCCCCCAAAGAAGATCCGACATTTAAACCTCCCCCTTTGTTCCCGAGATTGCCCTAGCATCAATTCCTTTGGGGATTCGACCCATCAATGTCCCCTTGTACACAACCAATAGAAGAGATCCACAAGATAACATCCATTAATATTTGGCAGGGATGGACCTATCCTCTGCTCCCGACCATGCCCTATGCCACGTTTTCCCTGTTCTTCTCGGAGGGCGGGCTCAAGCCTGGTGTACCCACCTTCCACCTAACTCTATAGTTAGCTTTAACCGAATGGCCCATCTATTTGTATGACATTTTACTTGTAATCGGTGATATCCTAAATCCGCCACACATCTCTTCACAGTTAAGCAACAAAGGGATGAACCTTTACTAGGATACATAAAATGCTTCTCCGATGAAGCGTTGGATGTCTCGAATGTTAGCTCAACTATTTTGGCCATCATCTTGACTCAAGGAATCCGAGCAGGAGATTTCTTCCGATACCTTATGGGAAACCATGTCACTGACATGAACGAGCTTATGCAAAAGGCAAAAACTTACATCCTTATAGAAGAGGTAGAAGGCACGAAGAGGCGTATGGAGAATGATGACAACGAACATCGCGAATGCGCCCAATGAGAAGCAAAAACTAAAGAGAAGGGCAAAGAAGGAAAACCCTCCCAATGGAAGGACGATGGTGGCATGGTCAAGAAGTTCCTTCGGCCCGTACCCCGGCCTCCGATGTCTATCGCTCCGGAAGAAGTGCTCAACGTAATGAGAGGTAGTAACAAATTACATTGGCCCTCACCAGCCAGGTTTCCTTACAGGGATAAAAACTCGGAGAAATATTGTAAGTACCATAAAGCCTATGGACATACCCTCGAGGAGTGCACCACTTTAAAGAAGGAAGCGCTCCGCCTCTTAGAGACGGGATACTTGAAGAATTATCTAAAGGAAAATAACCCTGAGGAAACTAGGCTGAACGTATGGAAAAGGCTCCGAGAGGAGCAGAGAGAAGAAGAAATGACCCATAGTAGGCGGTCCCGAGAAAAGACCACGGGGCATCGGAGTCTACCTCCCCCCCCCCCCCCCCCCCAGAATCTTACAAAGACAACGCCCCATCAGGACGAACAATTAGCATGATCGAAGGAGGGGACATCTCGATGACACCCTAGGGTAAGGAGAAGAAGTATCTAAAGGAAGCAAGGTGAGTGGAACAAGGACCCCCCGTGAGCTCCATCCAAGCAGCAAAGCTGCCTAACATCACCTTCGGACCCAAGGACCTAAAAGGTATAATTTATCCCCATGAGGACCCCTTGGTAATCAAAACTACCATCCATGGATTTGGGATCCAATGAATCCTCATAGATACGAGAAGTTCCGTGGACGTACTGTTCCTACTTACTTACCTGGCCATGGGATTGAAGAAAGAACAACTAGAGGTGGCTGAAGTCCCCCTAGTAGGCGTTTTAAGAGAAGCTTGTAACACACTCGGAACCATAATCCTTGCCATGTCAATATGCGGACGGCCTTCCATTTGGGCCTTCGAAGCGATTCCCTCCACCCTTCACCTTAAGGTAAAACTTCCTACATGCTCAGGTATCGGAGAAGTCCGAGGAAACCAATCCAGAGCCAAGGAGTGCCGCATGAACGCTATCCCTTTCGAAGAGGAGGAACCAGTCCTCAGAAACGGCAAAAAGCGTAAGACCGAAGAAGTACGGGTTCAACCAGTGGAGGAGCTAAAGATGGTAGAACTTGTAGAAGGAGAGCCCGAGAAGGTAATCAAGATGGGTACATAAATGGAGTCCGAATTGGAAGCTTGGCTAACTTCCGTCCTCAAATAATTTCACCATCTCTTTGCGTGGGAAGGAGGATCGTCCGGACGAATTAGTAATAAGGTATGCCAACATTTCCTTAACGTTAAACCTGAAGCTAAACCGGTACAACAAAAGAAAAGAAAAATGGGACCTGAGCGCAATAAGATTATTCGATCGAAGATACAATGCCTCCTTAGCCTAAAGCAAATCAGGGAAGTTATATACCCCGAATGGCTAGCTAATGTAGTCCTAGTCCCTAAACATGGAGAAAGATGGTGGATGTGCGTGGACTTTACAAACCTTAATGAAGCTTGTCCAAAGGATTGCTATCCCCTGCCTAGCATAGATCAGCTGGTCGACTCCATCGCTGTATGCACGCTCTTATCAACCCTAGATGGAGACCAGGGATACAACCAAATCCCCATGGTCGCGGTCGATCAGGACAAAATTAGCTTTATCACCGATGCAGGTACCTTTTGCTATTTAGTAATGCCCTTCGGACTCAAGAATGTCGGGGCTAATTACCAAAGATTGGTAAGCCTAATGTTTGCCGGGCTCATCGAAAAATTGGTAGAGGTCTATGTGGACGACACGGTCGTCAAAAGCCATGCAGCGGAAGATCACCACGAAGATCTGCGAAAGGCGCTATCCATTTTGGACAACTTCGGAATGAAGGTAAACACACAGAAGTGCTATTTTGGCATCTGAGGAAGAAAGTTGTTGGGTTTCATGGTCACAGAAAAGGGAGTTGAAGTTAACCAGCGGAAGCCATCACGGGGTTACCCACTCCGAGGACGGTAAAAGATGTCCAAAAACTGATCGGCCGAATGGCCTCCTTGAGCCAGTTTGTTTCTAAATCAGCGGAAAAGGGGCTCCTCTTTTTTAAGGTACTCTGAAACATCAAAGAGTTCCAATGGATGGCACAGTGCGAAGAAGCTCTGACAGAACTAAAAAACTACATGGTGAAATCGCCCTTGCTAGAAAAATGGTCACCCCAAGAAGAGCTTTTCGTCTACTTATCTGTCGGAGAGGAGGTCATTGGTGTTGTATTGGTCAAAGAACAGGACATGGAACACCACCCCGTGTACTATGTTAGTAAGACTCTCCTCGGAGCCGAAACCAGGTACACCTTAATTGAGAAACTTGTCTTGACTTTGATTACTAGTTACTACGGCACGAAATTTGCGCCCATATTTCCTTTCCCATCCGACTACTATTCTGACCAAACACCTGTTGCATGCGATTCTCAATAAACCTGAGACATCAGGGAGATTGATAAAGTGTGCAATAGAGCTTACGGAGTACGAGATTTCCTATGCCCCAACGCCCTCCATCATAGCGCAAGTCCTGGCGGACTTCGTGACAGAACTAGCGGGCATCGGAGTAGAAGAGAAGGCACCCATATGGCACTCCTACGTAGATGGCTCCTCTGTAAGTACACATGGAGGAATGGGAATAGTCCTAGTAAATAAAGAAGTTGAAGAGGAAATGCTACACTTCGCTGTCAGGATTGATTATCCTCTATCAAATAACGAGACCGAATATGAAGCCCTTCTCATTAGAATGAGACTCGCACAAGAAGGTGGGATAAAAAGGATACTCATCCACAACGATTCCCAGCTAATAGTTCAACAAGTTAACAGCTCTTACGATGTCAAAGAAGAAAGAATGCGAGATTACCTTCGGGTAGTCCACCAGAGGCAGGGATGGTTCGATGAGTACAAAGTCATCCAGATTCCCCAAGAGGAAAACTAGGAGTCAGACGTTTTGTCCAAGATGGCCACTCACACGACCACCATCCACACTCAAAGAATCACCCTTCTCTATGTAGGCGAGTCAGAAAAAGTAGAATGCCACGGCACACTCCTCGAGGAGTTAGATGACTTCCATCAAAGCTTACCTACAAGATCCTGAAGGTTACTCCAAGGACAAATCTATATAGCGGATTATGTCTAAGAAAACCATACAATACTTTCTTAAGGATGGGGTACTATTTCGAAGAACTTACTTTTGCCTGCATGTGGGATGCCTCGGGGAGGAAGATGCACAACAAGTCCTATCGAAAGTTCACGAAGGAACTTGTGGGAGCCATACCTGAGGCAAAAGCATGGTCGGGCACTTGATTCGGCAAGGCTACTACTGGGCCACGATGGCTAGAGATTGCAAAGAGCACGCCAAAAAGTGCAAAACGTGCCAAGCCTATGCCCCGCAGACCTACCAACCAGCGGCTCCATGGGAGCCTAACCTAACGTCGTGCCCCTTCGCCAAGTGGGGCATCGATATAGTAGGACCCCTCATCCTCGATGTACGTCAAAATAAATTCCTACTGGTAGCGGTAGATTACTTCACCAAATGGGTAGAGGCAGAACCTCTAGCCCGAATCACAGTCGGTGCGATCATCAACTTTTGATGGAGGAATATCATGTGTCGATTCGGCATTCGTCGGAGCCTTGTGAGCGACATCGAGCTTTAGTTTACCAACAAAGAGTTAGAAGATTGGTGTACCCATTGGGAAATCAAACATCGTTTTACTTCGGTGGGATATCCCAAAGCGAACGACCAAGTAGAAAGGACTAATCAAACCCTCCAAAAGAACATAAAGGCTAGGCTGGATTGGCACAAGGCTAAATGGGTCGAAGAGATACCCGGCATCCAGTGGGCTTATCGGACTACTCAAAGAACGTCCACAGGAAAAACTTCTTATAGCCTGGCATATGGCAGCGAAGCCGTCGTGCCCCTGAAAATGGTAGTGGAAAGTTGGCAAATCCGGGAGTATGAAGAAGTGGCTAATAGCTCCAACTTAGCCCTTGGCCTTGACCTCCTCGAAGAAAGGAGAACCCGATCTGTCGTCCGAATAGAGGAGTACAAGGCCCGGATGTCACGATACTACAACACCAAGGTAAAATCTAGGATTTTCCAAGTTGGAGACATAGTGCTGAAAAGAGTGGGAGCTTCCAACAACGTAGGAAACCTCGATCCCCAATGGGAAGGACCCACAAAGTCGCGGGAGTCGTTGGACCGGCAACATATCAGCTTGCCAACTCCGAAGGCACAACACTCCATAATACCTGGAATGCCCTTAACCTTAGAAAGTACTATGCTTAATGTAAAGTAAAAGTTTGTACATAAATAAAAGAGTTTTTTATATATAGATAGTGCCTATAAAAGGGGGGGGGGGGGGGGGAGAGGGGGAATATGGTTGCACGACAAAATAATGACCCTACATGTGGCCATCCAAGCAAGCCAATCCCATGGGGCCATCTATTACAAAACAACAAACCCTCATAGGTATATTATACCATATCCTATATAAAGGTCGTTATACAAACCCTACAATACCCTAAACCCTCTCAATCGGATGCTTTCCCTCCCTAATAAGGTGACGACGCTACTCCTCGGACAAGTTCACATGATCTTCAATCACCACAGTCGGAACCACAAAGTCTTCGGGAATCGCTGGATGAACTTCTGGAAAAACTTGACGAATGCAAAGCTCGGGGATCGCCGGTCCCGAAGGAAACCCCGGCAAAGCTCGAACGGCGTCTTAGCACAGCTGATATCCAATGCAGACTAAGTCACGTATCTCTCCTTGAAAGGACTCACGAAAAATGGGCGAACCCGCTATGCCCAAAATTGCCTTGACTTTGGCCATCACCGCCTCCACCTCATGATTACGGGTCATCTCTAGTACTCTTTGGTTTTTTGCGTCCCGTTCCCTCCACCCGAGCCTTCTCTAACACCAATCGGCGTTCCAGCTCCCATGACTTGTTCCTCTCACATTGTAACATCTCATCGTAAACTTCTTGAGAAGTCTCACGGTCCTCCTTAAGACGGGATAACTCCCTCTGGGCTTCCAGCAAACCCCTATCTAGCTCATCCCGACGATGATACACCAAGCCTGTGTCGGAAGGAGAGCCCCTTTGGGAACCGATGGCGTTCAGTACCATATAAATCTGCACAAATCAATCCTATTACCTCAACGAATGGATAAAGGTTAGCGTTATATGAATGAACAAATACTATACCTCGCATAAATCTTTGCAGGCTAAGTCCTGAAGGCTGGATAGAGGGAGAGTCTTCATTAACTCACAATCCAGCATATTCAATAAACCACTCAGATAATTCCGACAGAAGTCTGCAGCCGAGGTGGCTGGAGGAACGGAACCACCGCCCCCTCGAAAGTCTAAGACCCCACAAGAATGGGATTTCCGTCGAGAGGAGGGGAGCCTTCGTGATCGAGACCCTCCCCGAGGAGATGAGACCCCCTGGGGGTAGGAGAAGGAAGACCCTCCTCTACTACGTTTATCATATCAAAGACATCTTCCTCGGGAGAAAATCGCGCTATCAAAAAAAAGGCAGAAGGACCCATCCGAAAAGCAGTTACCATCGAACCCTCGGGCACGATAAGTTCCAATGGATTTACTGGGGGTTGCTATAGGCAAAGCCCTCTGATCCTGCTCTTCCGAAGAAGAACTTTCCACTACCTCAAAATTCGAATGATAAGAGCCCTCGTCCTCGGAGTGGGCATATCCGCCATTCGGTATCTGCCCCAAAAAAGCGTATCAAAAGGCTTGATGGCAAACATTTCCATCTCCGCATCTATCAGAAGCACAAAAGCGCTATAAGCCCAAATTATCAAGGAGTACCATAAATAAAAAAGAAGAAGAAGAACTTACGAAAAAAGAAGTTACTATAAAGGGGCTGATGAGAGAGATTAAATATCTCTACCCCCTCCTGAAGACCAGCCATGATCAAAGACTCGGGGAGCTCTAACAAGCCGTTAATATCGTAGGTACCCGAAAACAACCCAGAACCTGACAAAAACCTCCCACTCACGAACCGATATCTCAAGGTTGGGGACAATATATCCTAAACCCCATTGGAAAGGCACTCCCCACACACTAGACGATGAGCCCTTCGGACGGACAAAAAAAGAACCTCCGCCTCCAATCCCCTCTACGAGAGTGATGGTTGGAAACATGCGGGAAGGCCTTGTTGTTGTCCTGATAGGCCAGGCTAAAAAAGGAAGGGCTACACGAACAAGGGCGCATGATGAATATCGCCCCCACCCGATAAGGAGACATCAGAAGGTTTAAGAGCTTGCAACATAAAACATACCCCGCCAAGTGACGATAGGAATTAGGCGTCAATTGGCTTGGGCATATCTGCTAGTATCAGAAAAAGACTTGAAGAAACGGATGAAAAAACACCCGCATCCCACAACGCATCTGCTCGCAGTACACGGTTAGGTAACCCGAAAGGGGATCATATGCCCTCTCATCGGGGTGGGTTATAACGACATCATATTGATCAAAGTCCAAAGTATACTCGGCAAAGAGAGTCATGATAGATTCCCCGTATTCAGTACACACGGTGGATCCGACCCACCCTCGGCCCATCAGCCTCGAAGAACTCAAGGGAAGCATATTGAGCACAGAGGAGCGATCAATCAGGGAATAATGTTCCCTACCCATGAACACTTCCCGAATATGGTCCATTTGTCGAGAATTCGCATGCGAAGGCCCCGATGAAGCCCTCGCTGATGAGCTCCCCACAAGGGCAACCCAGCCCTTATCAGCCATGTCTAGCGGCCTATGAGACAAATTCTCTGAGGAGGCATGTCGGACGCCCAGCCGCAAAGAAAGATTTCAAGCTGAATTATGAGAAGAGTTCTTCGATGAAATGGAACCGCCCTGTCTATAATACGGAGGCATCATCTTGCCAAGTAAGTTCATTATTACTTTTTAATGCTAAGTTTAAAAACTAACCCAGAGGAAAGAAAAAGTGAAAAGAGAAAGTCTAGCTTTGCGGAAAAAAAAGGGGGTAAACAGCTGAGTACAATAACTTGGAATTTTTTGAAGAGAGTATGAGAATATTCACTAAACTCCAGATATATATATATATATATATATATATATATATATCCGGACATTCCTCTTGAGAACCGAGTTAAAAGCTTGAGCTGTCAAAGTAAAAACGTAGGCAGGGACACGTGTTAGTGGATATCTCAATTTAGAGAAAAGTAACTCCAAAGTTTGCCATGCAAACGGGCACGTCCTGCTGAGCAAATTACTTGGCCGGCAAGAATGAGAATGTTAACTAAAGATTAATGAGTGGGTCCCAGTGTTTATATATATACTAAAGACCTTCTTTTTTAGTCAATCATAAAGTACGAAAAGAAAAAAATTAATAAATGGCAAAAGGACATGTTCATTCATAAACCCGAGAAGCCCTAGAAAAGCTCTTACAATCATAAAAGAAAATATCAACGAATGCTAAAAATACGAAATAAAGAGTTCAAAAATTAAACTTAAACAATCTAATACTGAAAGTCTAAAACAAAAAAATCCTAAACTCCTGAGGATGAAGGAGTAGAGGTAGTTGTCCCCTCGGGTGGACGAGTCCTCGGACTCAGCAGACTGGTCGACACCATTATCGGAGGCAGTTAGGTGTCAGGCGAAAACACCCCTCCGGAACTGCTAGGTATCGGACTCGCACTCCCCAACCTGGTGGGAGAAGTAAATAGAGAGGCCAGAAGAGACACGTTGTTATGCCTCTCGAAAAGGGCATAGGACTCCTCGGGGCTAGCAGGGTTCTTCAAGTTGCGGATGTCGAAGGCCTTCGCAAAGTCAACACCCGGCCGCAGTAGCCCCATTTCCAACTTGGCACACTCCAGGTACCCCCATAGTGTTTGACCTGTCATAATGCCCTGGTGCCGTTTCTCAGAGAGGTCCGCGCATTGCCAAACAGTCTCTGCCTGTGCGTACTTCACCGCCGCTTCAACTTTGGCCTACACTTCCTCATGAGAGATGGCCGCTGCTAGTTTCTCCGGGGCTAACTCGGCCCGGTCCAAAGCTTGGCCTAGTTGCACCTGGAGAACCCTTTCTCTTTATTGAGCCTCCTCCTTCTCCTTTTTAAGGAGTGCTATTTTAGCCTTCGAAGCTTTCTCCGATTCGTCAGCCGAAATCTGCAAGCGTTTCATCAGTTCACCCTGCCTCGCTATCTCCTTTTGATCTTCCTGCCATCGGAAGTCATAAGAGGATATCTTCATGCGGATAACGTCCATCTCCATCAGATCCTCCTCCCTCTTAGCAATAAGAGACGCCACTTGCCCTCGGAGGATTTTCATCTCCTCCCCCACCATGGTTATACCCGTGCTCGGCCACAGTAGCTGCCTCCCTAGCCGTTCCGACCTGAAAAACAAAAAGATATCAGACGTAAGTTCTTTTATCTGAAAAGGAATTCCTACAAGGATAAAGTTACAAAAAAGGACAAATAGAAAGGAATGGCAAAACTTACCATGAGCCCCATCCAGTTGAGGCATGTTTGCATAAAGTGGAAGCCATAGGAAAGCGTGGCATGAGAGGAAACGAAGAAGCGGAGGACTTCTCCGAAGGCATCCTCCAATGTCTGCAGTGACGGCAGATCTTCTAAACGGGGAGGACCCCTTTGAATAGGCATCCCAAAAGAGATGCCCCTGGAGAAATAGTCACCGGAACCGAGGCGATGGTAGCAGAGTCAGTGAATAAAGCCCGATGAACACCACTAGGGATTGAAGGATGCGTCGCCCCCAAAAGAGAATCCAGAAGCGAGACCTTGACGTCCAGTTGTGATGAGTTGCCGGGCTGGGCCTTGGGAATCTCCGGAACATTCTTGGAATCACCTAACGATATCTCCAAGTGGGACTTGAGGAGCCGCGCTAACAAATCCTCCCCTACAAGAAAAATTGTAAGTTCGAAAAATACGGAATAAATATGTTGACACAACAATAAAAAGGTCTCCCCCTCAGGACATATCACTTGAAAAGACGACTATCCATATACCCTCGTGGTAAATACGAGGACACAATAACAGAGGTATCGCCCTCAGGACATATCGCTTACAATGACGAATATCCATATACCCTCGTGGTGGATATGGTGATGCAATGGCAGATGTTATGCCATCTTGACTACTTATACGGTGGACGTATCTCCTACCCTACGGGATACGAAAGAGGAATACCTTAACAGGTCAATGTACCTCCTATCCTACGGGATACAGCAGAAAATACCTTAACAGGTAGACTTATTTTTTGTCCAACAGGACAAGCCAGCAAATACCTTAAAATGGTAGATTTATCTCTTATCATATGGAGAAAGCCAGAAATACCTTAACATGTAATTTATTTATTTACTAGCCTAGAGGATATAACACAAAATATTTAAACAAACTCCGAAACCCTCTTTTATTCATGAATTAATCAAGAAAACAAACAATGCCGACAACATAAACGAGATATGCAGAAATGGCAGTCACATTTATCTATTATGGTAGAATGCTAGAAATGGCAGAGTAACAACTATCTATACGGTAATATGCCCAAAATGACAAGAGCAACATCTACCTACACAGTTTCATGCCTAAATCGGCAGAGGAACATTTACCTACGTAGTACCAAACCTAGTGTGTACCAGTTGGTCGGCTAGACTATACAAATAAATCTGTACCTACGTAGTACCATGCCTATACGGCAGAGACATACGTACCTACGCGGTACCCTGCCCAAAATGGCAACAAAACATGTACCTACGCGGTACCTTGCCTTAAATGACATTGAATCATGTACCCACGAGGTACCTTAACTTAGATGACAACAAAATCAAATGCATGATTCCTTACACAGTATTCCTTTTAATATTACAAATAAATAAGTTATTTCGAGACACCACGCGAATTGCAAAAATTCGCACACAAATATAAGATGACACGCTTGTATGAAACCAGACAAAAATAAACAAAGATGAACCAGATTACAACATCAAGTATCCACGCGGTAACCTGCCTCTTAAGACACAACGACTAGTACCGACATGGTATTCCCGCCTCATACGACACAAAAACAAGTACATATGCGATACACCGCCTCTTAAGGCACAGTAAAGCACCTAAATGAAACCCCAACTATCAAGGCACATAATCGTCGCCAAATACCTCCTCTAAATTTGTCCCCGAGGACGTGAAGTTCAAGCAGTTAGCTAGACACATACTCTGAATAATTACAATAAAGTGAAGATAACACCTATATAATGGCATAATATGCTAGATGCTCAAAAGCAACACGAATACGATTAAATAAATAAATCGTTCTTGATATAATTTTGGCAATGGCTTTACATCTGTCACAGTAATGCGACTAATGTTACAACGAAAGACACGTTCATTATCATGTACGAGGCATGACTCACGACAAAGACCAAATTCTAAACCATGTTACAGTCGCAGCGATGACAACATGTATATCCACTATGAGGGTTAATATCTTGCCCACACTAGTCACTCAATTCAAACTCAATTCACTCTACGTGGTACGATATAGCTTTACCATTTATGGTGTCATTAAATCATCAATGAAGCCTGAACAGGCGATAAAGTCTCATCGCTAATAGATGAAAATATCAAGTTGAAATGAGATTTCCAATAATACCACTCTGACAAAAAGATATAATGCAAGGTTCAAAATGAACAACTACGGTTCAAATAAATGAGGATGTATTGATTAAATAAATCGCTCAAATTCACAAGAAGTATTGGCCAATTGATCATTCCAAGCAGCATAATATGCTACGCTATACATCAGCGTAAACTATACAACTCCTTCAAAGGGTGACCGACCTACACCCCTTAGTAACGCAGGCAAGCGATCTAATACGCGTTAGGTGTAGACCTAAGAATGTTAAGAAATCTCTCTGCATCTATCATCACATTCATCATGTTCATTATTTATTATAGCGTTGAAAGCCTTCTTCACGATGACTTCTCGCTCATTACCTATCTTATACTCTTCAAAACTAACGAAGCGCATTTTTAAGATATATTGGAGAGAATCTTGACATCTCTCATCGAACCTATAAATAACGTGGACGTAAACCGCTTTTACAAAAATTGTCCTTAGAAGCCTCTAGTCCACCATGACGAACTTTAACTTTCTCAAATGATGTTTCATATGAATTTCTCTCTCGCTGCAACCTTGCTCGACTTCAAACATTTTACTATCAGTTGATCCGCCTACGAAAAAAGGCAGAAAATACCTCAAACGGTAAATGAAATCTCCTATCCTACAGGATAAGACAGAGAATACCCTTACAGGTAAAAATATCTACTATCCTATGGGAAAATTTAGAGAACCCCTTAACATGCTGATTTATCTTCAATCCTATTTTGATATACCAGCAAACACCTTAACCGAAATATTTATCCTACAATGTACGACAACAGATGTCTACCCAAGAAAATGGTATCTTCTATCTAAAGGATAAGTAGCGCAATACCCTTAAGGCAGGATTAACGCCCTCCGTTTAACATGATGCACGGGTATATAAAACCCGAGGCAAATGCTAGATTTCAAACAAGAATCAAATATTCAAACAAAATAGCAAACCAAAAATTACGATTATCTAAAGGTTATTAGACAACCATAGCAAAGGTAACATAGTGGCAACATAGCGCTACTCACACTCTTAGTTTAGATTTTGGGACACACACTTCATGCCAATCAACACGAGGCTCTTTTTCTTTAGAATCTCGACAACGACATCAGGCTCAGCATTACCATACCTACACTATGTGCGGATGTTATCTCAAAACCACCCGTGAGGTGTAACAATGCTTGAAATTACATTCTACAATAGCGTCAGCTCGAAGTATGCGTTCACTAAAAGACAAATATTTTTTCTCTCTCCTCTTATTACCTATTTATAGGCATCGGGCCTTTTGACTTCGCCTTTATAGCCGATGATATCAAAATCGAGATTCGACATCATGACCTCAATATCGAAAATATATGATATAAGCATCACTTTTGAAATAATTTTGAAATATTGTTCAGTTATGCAACCTCATGCACAGAGGGCCTAACTAGTAATTCAAATGCGGAGCTCGATGCTACGATAAACTATATTGCGCGTCCTCCATTGTTCTAAAATAAAATTTATGTATCTGAGCTCCCACACTTGAACTGGGGGACAACTGGTAATACAAAATTTGATTTAGTTTACGAGTTATTGTTTACAACAGTAACTCTTAAATTGGAGGACTACATGATATGGGTAATTCTCGTATTGGGCCAAGCCCATTAGAAAGTCGGCCCAACGCTCTTATATTGGGGATATCACCCGATATTGCTTCAAATATCGAGTATCACATTTCGTATGGTACAACACATGCGAAAATCACGTGTGCGGTCCCCGCATCCCGAGGTCTATATATATTCGAGTTTCGGTAATCAAGAAACCTTCATTAATTATCCCACACTGTTCACTCGTATATCGAATATACATCTTCGATATTGAATCCTCACCCGATATCATATCCTACATATCACCAGATATTCCTTTTGACATACTTATTCAACATTTACTTTCGATATATATCCCTGATATACATCCCCTGGCCATATCCCCGATATACATCCCCGACATGGCCATATCCCCAATATACATCCCCTACATGGCCATATTCCCGATATTCAAGACCATCTGACATTCCAATACTCGATATAGAGTGTACCTCAACATACGTACACCCCCGACATATATACGTCTCTGATATGGGTGTATCCCAGATATCCCTATATCCTCGACATCTAGGGATCCTCATCATAGATATTCGATATCAATGAGATACTCGACATATCATTATACTTGATTATATAATTAACCTATCACTAATAAACTACGTTTGGCTTGATTTCCTAAATGGGACATGTATGCAGCTTGGGATGACCCGAGTCCAGTCCGAAATCATCAAATATCCATCCGTCCCCTCACCGCGTCTCTTGGAGTACATGTGTGCAAAGACCAAAGCTGATTCAAGCGTAGCCCAAAATCAGCATGCCGAGCCAGCAAACGACAATGCACCAAATCAAAATACATGTAATACCACGTTATCCTGCACTCAAAAGTAAATGAAAAATATATCTCTACCCTAATTAATTTTATCTTTTCCTAGAAAATAGGAATTTGAATTTGAAAAAATTAAACCAAAGAGATGGGCAACGTGTTGGAGAGGCAGTTGAAAAAACCCAATGACCCTTGTTCCCCTTTTTCATGCTTTGTGAAGGAAAATGATGGGGGTAGTTTAGAAAACTCAAAAGTTGGTATCATAACCACCACTTTGTGAGGGTATGAGCTCTTCTTTTAGATAATAGTATAAATATATATTTGTCACAAAAGTAAGAGAATAAAAGAAAAATAATTATGAAAAAATAACTGCAATGTGCACCACTAAAAGTCTCTGGAAGGTTCAAGTTTACAAGAATTAAAGTATTTTTTTTCATAAATTTTTCAAAGTTCTTTTCTTCTTCCCTCTAATTTATCATAACTGATGAGAATGTATGAAAAACTGACACTAAATAATACTTGAATGGGACTCCGACATAAATTTATAAAGTTTTAATTCATGAATTAACTTCAACCTTTTAGGGGCAACCTGCAAGCCATTTGGTTCTGTATTACAATAATGTAATCCAATTTAAACTAAGTTATTCTTTTCTGAAATTATATTAAAAACTATAATTTTGACAAAAAGGTTGTGACATTTTCAAGCGTTTGTAATAATTTTCACATATCATTATTCTTCGAGTTGAAAAGAAATTAAATCTAAAGATTTATGGTATAATGATTGTGATATATGATACAGGGTATTTTAGGATTGTCCCAACACTGCATATTGGGCCGGCCCATAAGCACATTGAATAGGGCTTGTTCAATATTTGGTGTGCATCGAACGATACATGTTCGATGCGCATCCTACAGCTGTCAATGGAACACGTGGGACGTTTGCTATATATAGCCCGTCCCCTTGTAGTCCGTGTACATTCTAATTGGATAATCATTTCGAACTAGTCTACATCGAACAACAATGCATTCGATACTGAACTAGATCGAACACATTCTATTCGACCTTCATAAGGATCGAATCTGTTTCATTCGATATGTGATAGAGAAGAGGACGTCGAATTCGATACATAAGGAAGCTTCGAATCTCTCAGATTCGATATACCTGAATTCGACACAGAACCACTGATTTATATCTAACATCGAACAATGGCTATTCGACACATCAGCATCGAACGCCTTGAATTCGATACTCTATACTTATCTTGTAATTTAACAGTTTTACCTAGTAAGCTTGTAATAGGTGTTCCGGACCAAGATAGTCTGATAATAAATTTGATTAACATTATTTTGGTTGTTTACATTCCAATTGTATCATTTTGCTGTGTTCTATTACCTCGACGAAATAAGGCCAAAATATTGGTGTCGTCTGTGGGAACACTAAATTTGTATTAGTTTATTAGGCATGACTTCCAGGATGACCAATGAAGAGTCTAAACGGATAACTACTGACCAGATTATCCCGAAAAATGCGGGACCGTCAGCAGTACCCGCGGGGGTACCAACACCCACAAGGCAAGAATTGCAGGGACTTCAAGGTCCGAAGGCACCGAGAGCTGAGCAGGGGCCACTGCGGCAATGGCAACGACTGTTTCAATTTCAAACACCATGAGGAATTAAATCATGGCGATGGTAAAGGCCGCACTGGCAGAAGTGCTGACTCCTGCACCGCCAGTACTGTCACGATCGCATGTTGAACATCCAGAGACCGTAAGGGAACAAGGTTCCGCGGTCAGAATACAGAGAGGAGATGAGAAAGAGAAATCGTGACGGGATGATAGAAGAAGTAAACCCGTAACAGAAGAACCACAAAGCAAAGAAAAGTCGACTCGCATAAGGAAATTAAAACCAGTCGAGGTGCAATCAAGAAGGCACCATGAGAGGAGAGAGAAAGAAAAGGAAGGGAACCAAAGAGATGAACCGAGAAGGAGAGAGTATAGGGACGACAGAAGACGTACGGAGATTCATGACTCTAGAAGGGAACATGACGAGGAAGGAAACCAAAGAGATGAACCAAGAAGGAGAGAGGATAAGGACGACAGGAGACATCCGGATAGTCATGACTCCAAGAGGGAGCATGACAAAATGACCAGAAAAATAGAGAGGCTTAAGAGAGACAAAGCAGTAATCGAAGGTCGGATGGCACAGGTGGACAATACTTTTAACAGCAGCCTATTTTTTGAAGCGATGGTAAGTCTGATCCCCGCAATCACCTTTTTCACCTGGACAGGAAACTGTCATTGAACGGGTTCAAAGACAATATCCAAGCCAGGATATGCGCAACAACCCTGTCAGGGGTAGCTATGGGCTGGTTTAATCGAATTACTCCAGGATCAATCAAAAGCTATAAGCAACTCAGGAAGATGTTTGAAGATCAATTCTCGAGTCAAGCTAGATTGGTTTTGGATCACTCCCATCTTTATACCATGAAACAAGAAACTAATGAAAGTCTGAAGGACTTTATGAGACGTTTCAATACGGAGATGCTAAGGATAGATAGCAAGTCTGTAGAGATGATCGTGGGCATACTTTTTCGAGCAACCACCAACACTGTCTTTGGCGGGGATTTACTCAGACGCAAACCCACCACTATCGAAGAAATTAATAAAAAAGTGCAGGAGGTGGTTCACTTTGAGGAGATGATGGCGACCAAAATACCCGTTATTGCAACCTTAAAACAAAACCGTAACAACAACAACAACAACAACAACAACAACAACAACAACAACAACAACAACAACAACAACAACAACAACAACAACAACAACAACAACAACAACAACAACAACAACAACAACAACAACAACAACAACAACAACAACAACAACAACAACAACAACAACAACAACAACAACAACAACAACAACAACAACAACAACAACAACAACAACAACAACAACAACAACAACAACAACAACAACAACAACAACAACAACAACAACAACAACAACAACAACAACAACAACAACAACAACAACAACAACAACAACAACAACAACAACAACAACAACAACAACAACAACAACAACAACAACAACAACAACAACAACAACAACAACAACAACAACAACAACAACAACAACAACAACAACAACAACAACAACAACAACAACAACAACAACAACAACAACAACAACAACAACAACAACAACAACAACAACAACAACAACAACAACAACAACAACAACAACAACAACAACAACAACAACAACAACAACAACAACAACAACAACAACAACAACAACAACAACAACAACAACAACAACAACAACAACAACAACAACAACAACAGGAGCAGAAACTTTAGATACTGGGAGAGCTCGCCCAGGCGGTACATGCCTCTTAATACACATATCATGACAGCATTCGGGGTAGCAAAGAGAAATGGTTGGCTGAAAGAGCCCAGACCAATGAAGGAGTCCAGTGCTACGAGGTTTTCGACCCAATTCTGCAAGTACCGTAATTAGAAGGGACACGAAACTGAAGATTTCATGAATCTCAACGAAGAGATTGAACGATTATTGAAAGATGGCAAACTCGTGGAGTTTGTAAAAAAGATTCAAGAACAAGAAAACAATATCAGCAGGAAGAGAACTCAGTCGCCGAGGAAGGACAAACAAAGAATGGCCGATGAACCATATTTGTTCGAGTATCCTCAGATTGAAGATGGAAATGTCAAAAAATGCATGATCAACATGATATCAGGAGGGCCAGGGGGAGCGGATTCCACCAACGGCCGGAGGAGGATCACGAGGCTAATTGACTTAGGATCGAAGAGATGCTGCATGAAGAGATTATGTTTTCAACAACTAACCTCCGAAAATTGAGTGCACATGCCATTTAAATGTCGAAACTAAATTGCCCTTTGGTAATAACTGTGGACATAGCAAATTATGGAATCACAAAGATGTTGGTGGACCACGGCAGCTCAGTCAACGCGCTGTTCAGCTCCACATTGGCCAAAATGGGACTTAACGACCCAACATTGGAACCAGTGCGAACATCGCTTCACGGATTTGGAGGTCCGGAGATAATCCCTCTCGGAATGCTTGAGCTCCCTACCTCATTGGGTACAACACCAAAGAGAAAAATACTTCTGGCAAACTATGTGATCGTTGACATGCATTTCGCATACAACGGAATCATAGGAAGGCATGCGTTAAATGCATTCCGAGCATTACCATCAACTTACCACCAAATGGTAAAATTTCCAACTCCTGCCGGCACATGCGAAGTAATAGCAGACCATATTAAAGGTTGGAAATGTTACGTGACTTTGTTCTGGACGCGACCACAGCAGGAAGAAGACGCAGCGAAGAATTCTAGTTCGAGTTCCATGCGAACGGAGCATATGGATTGAAGAATTCTAGTTCGAGCTAAAGAGTCCTTAGTATTTTGAATATTTTGATTAATATTTATTTGTTCCCTCTGCCATAACAAGCATGAGGGACAAACATGTATCAACTTAAAACATGAACATCAAGAACGTGAGTCTGGAATGCAACATAGGGAAGCAGGGTAAAATGAGCTATGAAGCAAGCTCCAATCTACTCACATAACTTAATTATGTTTACCAGAAATAACCTTTTAAATAATCAATCTATACGACATCCATCTAACTTGCATGATCAGATTTTATGTAGGACACAACATTGAAAAAGGCAACGAGAGGGACGGAAACTCTGTCCATCGTGGCACGAGACATCGCGAATCTCCAGAGGCAACAAGAGGGACAGAAACTCTGTGCATCGTGGCATGAGACACTGCAAATCCCTAGAGGCAACGTGAGGGGTGAAAACTATGTCCATCATGGTACGAGACACCGCGAATCCCCAGAGGCAACGAGAGGGACGGAAACACTATCCACTGTGGCACGAGACACCACAAATCCCCAGAGGCAACAAGAGGGACGAAAACTCTGTCCATCATGGCACGAGACACTACGAATCCCCAGAGGCAACGAGAGGGACGGAAACTATGTCCATTATGGCACGAGACACCACAAATCCCAAGAGGCAACGAGAGGGATGGAAACTCTGTCCATCGTGGCATGAGACACCGCAAATCCCCAGAGGCAACGAGAGGGACGAAAACTCTGTCCATCATGGCACGAGACACTGCGAATCCCCAAAGGCAACGAGAGGGATGGAAACTTTGTCCATCGTGGCACGAGACACCACAAATCCCCAGAGGCAATGAGAGGGACGAAAACTCTGTCCATCGTGGCACGAGACACCGCAAATCCCCAGAGGCAACGAGTGGGATGGAAACTATGTCCATCATGGCACGATATACCACAAATCCCAAATATGCAAAAGAAGAACGCAAACTCTGTCTATCATGGCACGAGACACCGAGAATTCCATACAGACAATGAAAGGGACATAACATCTTTCCAAAGTGGCAAATATTACCGTGAATGCGTGGAAAAGAAGAAAGGGACAGAGACTAAATAGGAAACTGTAAGTGCTATTTGAAACCCGCAATTCAGAAAAAGATATGACCGCTACATTTAAAAGGCAAATAATAACGATTGGGCGAGAGTACAAGAAAGAAAAGTAATTTTTCTAAAAACGACAAGCGATACCTATCCCGACGGGGAATAACACTAAGCAGGACGATTATGACCCTGCTAAAGAAAACACTACCCTATGCTTTGTCGCGAAATGAACTATTTTCCACAAACATAGAAGAATCCTCAGGTTGTCAAAATAAAGTAAAGAATTCACATAGGAAATTGAAAGAAAAGACAACAAATAAAAGCTTTAAAATTAAGCAAGTCAATACGAAAATTCATAAAACGCAAACATACTAGTCATCGGATTGTTTAATAAATAAAAAGGCGATGCAGCACCACAAATAAAAAGCAAATTAAAAATTGTTCATAACATAGAAAAAACAAATGCAAAGGCCATCAAGCCACAGCCTCAGTTCTCATCCTCGTCATCGAAGGAGGGATACAGTTCAGGCATTGGGGGGCGGCGGCGAGAGTCCCTGAAGGACAACATTTTCATTCTCGAGCAGCACGGCAAACTTGTTAGGAGACCCAGGCTGAGAACTCGTTGTGGGCGGCAGAGTTTCTAGATTAGGCCCCAAGGAGAGATTCAACCAATCTGGCTTGAAACCACCACGGGCGTACTGCGTCTTGTAAAATTGGTGAACGGTCAGAACCTGAGCTTTGCGTGCCTCTCGATCGCATCGACGAGCACTGATCTCACGAAATGTGTTGCTCTGAAGGAACTCTTCGGCGATCTCCACCCTTTGATGTGTGGAAACCTATATGGACTCCAAAGAAATTAACAAGAAAGAATATAAAAATGATGCCAAAATGCAAAGAGTCAGAATTCTTTACCTCTCTAAGGCCGCGCAAATAACGATTGTCGTCGGCATGGTAAGCCTTTTCTTTCTCCGCAGCCACCTCCATCTCGAGTTCATTGGCTCGTTTAGTCAGCTTTTCTTTTAGCTGATCAGCAGCCTCCTGCGCTTGTTTGGTTGTTTCTCTATCGGCATGGGCCTTCGGGGCATACTCCTTGACCTTTTGCAAGACCTTCTCTTTTGCATCAAGGGCAGCCTTTAAGGTTTCGGCATCTCCACCATGGAGCTCGCCTCTGTTCTGTGGCTGACCACTTTTGGCCGCTTTATGGGCTTGCACCAGCGCCGCAAACATGGCATCCACAATTCCGCCACCCTAACAATTAATGAGCAAACAAATTAACATTTACAATTCAAGTCTAAAAACAATTAATTCAGGAATGATTTTTTATTACCGCCGTCAGCAAGTGAAGAGCGTTGCGCTCCACCATCCTCCTCTCTTCCGCAGAGATCGGATGAGACACGGCAAGGTTGGGGAGAATAGTCTTCAGAACATCGATAGATGCAGCCTCTGAAATTTCAAATCCCCAACCTGCGCACGTGGACCCTGGCTAGACCCAACCCCAGTGCTTGGTCACGTTGCATGGGCAGGAACACTCGCAGCACTCGGACCACCTGCATGAGCCACAAGTGGAATAGCCCCTCCGATTTGAGAGCGATTCTGGTGGACCCTTCTTCTCTTGGTCTGGACAACACCTTCGGTATTGTCGCCCAGACCAGCCGCCATGGTCTCTGAAGCCTCGGCAGCAGCTTGCGCTACATCACGATTTCTCCCAAGATATATCCTCGAAATGATCAATGTTAGAACCGGCAGCGGCAGCAGTTGAGGGCTCACCAATGTTTTCTTGCCCTTATTCTTCCTCTTTCTTGGAGGAGGAATCTCAAAAGTTGTGTTGGTTTAAGAGCTCGCTTGATCGGCAGCAACGGCTCGGTTCATCCGGGCATGGCGGTTCATAATAAATTCCCCTGCAAGAATATCACATTATTAGAATATTCATTTTATTAACATGAATCAAAATATCAAATAAGATGCGAAATTATAACAAGGGTAAATCTCCCATTATACGGAACCGGGGATAAACCATCTAACGAAATGACTCGACTTTCTACTAGTTTCTTAACATCAAATTGTTGATGTCGCACTAAATTAGGGATGAACTCGCAATCCCATGAAGTCGCAGATATACTGGGGGATATCGCCACCCTAGAACCGGTATACCAATCACGACAATATTGCCTAAATTCGCCCTCGTAGCTCTCCTCAATGTAAAAATAACGTGTTTTTTCCAATCTTTCCCATACCCCGTCGCTTCGCCGTTCAGGAACTTGCAGTGCCGTTGCGCTTTAATATGGTAGAACCCTTCTTCTCGCCTCGCAATCTCAAACAAAGCATAGAACTCGTTGGGACTCTGAGGTTCGCGCAACGCTTTCAAAATAATAATGAAGCCTATCAGGTTCCCATAAGAATTTGGGGTAAGTTGTCCTGGTATGAGATCAATCGTCCTCAAGAGCTTTCTAAGTTCAAGGGGAATTGGAAATCGAAGCCCATTCAGCAACTGGCCTACGAATACAGTTATATGCCTGGGCAGCGAGGTGTGCATATGATCATTTGGCCCAGGAAGTACGATTTTATATTTATTAGGTATGTCAAATTTCTGGCGGAGTGCCTTACGACTATGTTGGAGGCAGGACACGTACATGTGATACGCCATCCCTGCAACCTCGATCTGATCATCAAACTCCCTGTTGATGTATTCAACATCTTCGTCGGCCTCGCTGGGGGCACGATCATCCCAAGATGACGACACCTAAGAATTATTGCTTTCAGCCTGAGGCGTCGCGTGCTCAGCGTTTGCGCCGGGATTGTTACCCGATGGTGAACCAATGGCTTCTATATCAATTAGCTCAATTTCATTTACTGTGGCTGAATTCGACCCCGCGGAAGCATTGGTTGGGCCTACCACAAAGTTAATCGAACTAGAGCTTGAGCCACTACTCGACTCACTCCCATATTTTGATTCAGTATTCATCATCGTTGACGAGAAAGAACTAAAATAAATTAAAAAGAACGAAAGCTGACTATGGTCGAATACGTCACTCTCGGCTCTCATAACACTCTCACAACGTGCATGAAATGACAATGTATTGAAAAGATATAAAAATCTCACAAACAAAAGCATGCTAATTACCTTAATTTCCGGAAGCAGTAACGTTTGATCGATTGATTGACCTAATAAACGAAAACAAGATGGAAATATTAAAATCGTAACAAATAACATCAGTGTAACAAGCTAAAGCAGCTAAAATATTCTAAGGCACTGCATCGAACGTCCTCTGTTCGATGCCAAGAGCATCGAACCAATGGTGTTCGATGCAGACCGTATCGAATAGTCTCCGTTCGATGTGGTTTACCTGAGAGAGCAAGTTTGCAAGGAGCAGAATGAGCTCCCCGCAGCATTTCGCCCTTTATATAGGCAATTGAAGGCCCATGGGGCC
Organism: Linaria vulgaris; assembly: GCA_948329865.1. NCBI lineage: Eukaryota > Viridiplantae > Streptophyta > Magnoliopsida > Lamiales > Plantaginaceae > Linaria > Linaria vulgaris. The sequence continues at coordinate 49,862,834 of OX415249.1, read as the reverse complement.
CATATAAGACTGCACATCGAACGCGCGTATCGAACGCGTTCCGTTCGATGCAATGTAACTAGAGCATCGAACACACCCTGTTCGATGCGCCAGATCTTTTTTCAAAAAGAATTGCAATCCGTTCAGAAGTAACATATGATTAGGAATATCTCAAATCAGTGCAACAACTTTATCGAGGTGGTACAAAGCCGACCACTTACAAGTCCAAAACTTAATTTTTAAAGTTTGGAAGTTGATCCCTACTCGACACCGTCTCCCAAACTGGGGGGACTATGTGATAGAGGTATTTTAGAATTGTCCCAACACTACATATTGGGTCGGCCCATAAGCACATCAAACATGAATTGTTTGATATTTGGTGTGCATCGAACAATACATGTTCGATGCGCATCCTACAGTTGTCAATGGGACCCGCGGGACATTTGCTATATATAGTTCGTCCCCTTGTAGTCTGTGTACATTCTGATTGGATAATCATTTTGAACTAGTTTACATCGAACAACAATGCATTCGATATTGAACTAGATCGAACACATTCCATTCGACCTTCATCTGGATCGAATCTGTTTCATTCGATACGTGATAGAGAAGAGGACATCGAACTCGGTACATAAGGAAGCTTAGAATCTCTCAGATTCGATATACCTGAATTCAACATAGAACCATTGATTTATATCTAACATCGAATAACGGCTATTCCACACTTCAGCATCGAACACTTTGAATTCGATACGCTATACTTATCTTATAAATTTACCTAGTAAGCTTGTAATAGATGTTCCGGACCAAGCTAGTCCGATGATAAATTTGATTAGCATTATTTTGGCTGTTTACATTCCAATTGTATTATTTTGCTGTGTTCTATTACCTCGATGAAATAAGACCAAAATAGTATCCAAAACGTGAAATGAAAGTGGTAATTTCCAATTGATAAGACTAATTATTATGTTAGTTATTTACGAAAGTTTGGTAACTTTATTGGTTAGTGTAATTAAGAGAGAAATTTAAGGTGAAAGAGATATTATGGAAATTTTACAAAGTTGCTTTTCACTGAGTTTGACTAATGAGGGTAAATTAGAAATTTATTAAAGTTTACTTTGGCAGCAACAATAGTTGCTCTGGCAATATCGCTAATTTGACAATAGATCGTATATATATATATATATATATATATATATATATATATATATATATATATATATGTGTGTGTGTGTGAAGTACGAGATTACAATTTGTAGGGCTAAGAGTCTATTACAAACCAGGTCTCTTATTACTACTCCTAGTACGAGGTAGACTTTCATCTGAAACAGCTCAAACTAACGCTTGGATGCACTGCCTAATGTCGAAGGCGATGTCGGGGATGAAGTCGAAGATGATGTCGAAGGTGATGTAGAATCACTTCTATGTTGGGAATGTGGCCATGCGGAAAATGATGACGGGAACGATATCGGAATGGATGTCGGGACGTATGTCGGGGATATATAGCGAAGATATATATCGGGTTGTATGTCGGATTGTTTATCGGGTATTATATCGGGGTGTGTATTGATATCGAGTGAACAATGTACGCAATAATTAAAGCTTACTTTAGTTAGCGGAGCCCATATATATATAGACATCAGGATGCGGGGACTGCACACGTGATTTCCACGTGAGTTGTACTAAATCGAAGGTGGCATTCGATAGAACGAGTCATATCGGGTGCCATTCTCAATATAAGTGAATTATGGGCTGGTTCTTGATGGGTTTAGCCAATGTAACTGGAGCGGGCCGGCCTAATATGGAAATTACCCTTATGAATCGGTAAGCCAAAATTTATATCTACGAATTCAAGCAGAGCCCAAAGCCAAAACCGATCGGTTGGGAACTATAAATGTGTCACGTTCCGAAGAAGTTTCTCGGAAAACTCTGACATGCATTTCTTTTTTCTCACTAGTATACTCTAATTTTGTCGCGTTTGTTTTATCTTTTGACGGTTTCCTTAAGTTTGAACTTTGAACGGCCCGAGCGATAAGATTCACAACTTTTCCCTGGAATTATTACACCATTAAAGATAACATGTTCAACTCATTATTAAATAGCTAAGTCACATGATTAGTTCCGAAATTGACAAACAGTTACTGATAATTTAAGTTAATAAATTTTCCCAAGTAAACAAATGGAATAAAATTATGTTCTGTTGGCATATGGGTTCTGTTTTGTTTTTTAACTAGCAGCATAACTTAGTATGTTGTATATTATATTCAAGCAGACATATTAATAGTTTTTAACGTACTTAATTACCATTTATATTTATACCTGTTTTATATATCTAAATGTGCCATAAAAATTCTAAATCATTTTTACATATTCTATTGTGGAGTATCGATATGGCTGATGACATTCTGATTGATTAAATCAGTGCATGGTACGTTTTGCGCTTTCCTTTTCTAGATATATTTATGCAGTTCACATTCGAAAAATAGTGAAAAACCATAATACTGTACTTTGATTTGGTGCATTATCGTCTGTTGGCTTGGCAGGCTGACGAAACACTCCACATCCTGCTGGTTATAGGTTACGATGGAACTAACTTTATCCTTTGCACACATGTACTCCAAGCGACGTGGTGAGGGGGCGGATGGATCTTTGATGATTTCGAACTGGATTAGGGTTATCCCAAGCTGCCTATGTATCCCCTTGAGGGAATCAAGCCGAACGTAGTTAATTAGTGATAAGTTAAGTATACAATCAAGTATAAATGGTATGTCGAGTATCTCGTGGATATCGAATATCTCTATCGATGAGCGATGTCGAGTATGATATCGAGGATGATGTCGAATCTCCTCTATGTCGGGGATAAATCCATGTTGAGTGTGATGTCTAAATGGATGCCGGATGTGATGTCGGGTGTGGTATTGGTGATATATATCGAGGGTTATGTCGATTATAATATCGCGTATTATATCGAGAGTGATATCGAGGATATTAGATATCGATATACAGTGTATAAGGATAATTAAAGCTTTTTTGATTAGCAGAGCCCAGATATATATAGACCTTGGGATGCGAAGACCGCACACGTGACTTCCACGTGAGTTGTACCATATCAGAATGTGATATTCGATATCGAAAGCTATATCTGGACATATCTCCGATATAAGAGAACATGGGCTGATTCTTGATGGGCTTGACCCATGTAACCAGAGCGGGCCAACCCAATACGAAAATTACTCATATCATGTAGTCCCCAAGTTTAGGAGCTATCTTTGTAAATGATAATTTGTAAACTTGATATGTATGCTCGAGGGATACCCTTCACTCCCCCTAGTTTTCGAGTTGCATGAACAATGAATTGGGATAGTGAAAATAGAGCTCGGATATTCCCCCATTTTCTTGGACAATTTGGTTAAGATAGAAGTCGGAAATTCAGTGATATCAGGTAGATATCAAATACGCGTTTTCGATATCTCCCCAATATGTAAGGCATCTACTGCTGTCGGGGCCGAAGTGTGGTTATTATATAAGTTGGTCCCCTCCATTTGCCCGGATGCAAATATTTGTCGAAGTGACCGCTAGCGGGTAAGTAGAGGTCTAAACTCTATTTGTAGTTATGTTGACAAAAGATATAATGTACAGTTGCTTAATGTCGAGGATTGGCTCTCAATGTGATGATCTTTAAATGTATCGGCGACCATCAAGGTTGTTGCCATTCGATGAGATTTTTGAGACGTGATACTTTAAGATGCATTGCTACACTAAAATCACTTAAAGAAGTGCATTTCAAGTAACATGCATATATTCGATGTAAATGACGATATGGAGGTGGATGTGGCGCATGGTCGCAAGAGGGCTACGTCGAATAGCGTGCGTACCGAGGTGGGTGCTTGATCATTTCGTGTGACGGGTTGATGCGCAAGAGGGCCCATAGTAATATGGGGACAAGTATGTCTTAGCAGAGAGTAGTGTAGAACATGAGGAGGTTGTTCTCCGCACGAGGTAGTTATGGCCCCAAAAGCGTTAATGCTAGAGACAAATTGGACCGCTTGGGGTATTGTACGTGCAATGTTTGCATGTATTATTGTAATTATAGTTTGTGATTGTGTATACGTGACTGTTTATGAAAATCAGGTTTTTCCCAACTTTGCGTTAGGCTGAATGGTGATTGAAAGACACAGGGTCACTGATGAGAGCGCTCTTTAGTGCTTATTATGATTTTAACCTCATAACAATTTGGGATATGTGAATATATCTAAATGTTCTATCCTGGCCATAGCATTAGTGTGGATGGGTCTCGCGTTGGAGAGGTGGGTACGTAACCACCTCACACTTTGTAGGTACCTCTTGAGTTATTCGAGTACTTCATCAGATGTTGTATATGACTGTGCTTCTATTGCCTTCGTAGGTAGATGTAGTTGACATCGTATCACAAACGATTCTTGTTATACCTTGTGAGGTAGGATCTATGATAATAGGTGGAGTATGCCCTATGGCATAAATACCATGCATGGTATATTGCATTGTACCATGAGAGGTAAATTATTTGGATGTCGCGCAAGATATGTTTCACTATACCCTAATTGGGCATTTTTCTAGCTGACGCTATTGTGAAGTGTAGTTTCAAGTATTGTTACACCTCACGGGTGTTTTTGATCTAACATATGCACACAATGTAGGTATGAGGCTGTTGTCAAGATTCTAAAGAAAAAGAGTCTCGTGTTTGATTGGCGTGACGTGTGGGTCGCAGTGTCCAAACTGACAGTAAGAGTGGCGCTATGTTGCCTTTGATGTGGTTGTCTAGTAACCTTTAGATAATCGTAATGTTTGTTCGCTATTTTGTTTGAATTCTAGCATTTGCGGCTATATTTTGTATGGTTGCTATTGTTGACGATAGGAGATATCATTTGCTTGGGTAGAAATCTGTTATCGTGAACTGTAGGATAAATATGCTAGTTAAGCTGTTTGTTGCCATATCATATAGGATAGGAACTAAATCGACATGTTAAGGTATTCTCTGCCACATCCCGTAAGATAGGAGATTCGTTTACCTGTTAGGGTATTTTCTATCATTTCCCGTAGGATATGAGATATCATTTACCATTTGAGGGATTTTCTGCCTTTTCCAGTAGGCGAATCAACTGATAGTAAAATGCCTAAAGTCAAGCAAGGTGGCAGCGAGAGAGAAATTCATATGAAACATCGTTTGGAAAAGCTAAAGCCCTTCATGGCGGACCGGAGGCTTCCAGGGCCAACGTTTGTAAAAGGCAGTTTACATCCATTTCACTTATTGGTACGGGGAGAGATGTCAACATTCTCTCCAATGTAACACTTCTTGTGCTTTGGAGCGATTTTATTTAATGAGTGCATCCTCATTTATTTGAACAGTAGTTGTTCATTTTGAACATTGCATTATATATCGTATATTTGCTGTGGTATTATTGGAGATCACATTAGCGATGAGAATTTATTGTTTGTGCTGGCTTCATTTAGGAATTAATAATACTTTAAAGGGTAAATTCATAACGTACCACATAGAGTGGATTGCTTTTGAATCGAATGACCAGTATAGGTATGATGTTAACCCTCATAGTGGATATACATGTTGTAATCACTGCGACTGCACCATGTTTTAAACTTTAGTCTTTTTTTTTACTGGCGTCTCGCACGCGATAATGAACGTATTTCTCGTTGTAATTTTAGTCACATTACGGTGACGTATGTAATGCCACTGTCATAACATTATGGTATGAATGATTTATTCATATAATCATGTTATCGCGCTGTTTTTGAGTGTTTAGCAGTATTCTGCCATTATATAGATGTTATCTTTAGTTTATTATAATTATGTAGAATAGGCTAGCTAACTGCTTGACCTTTGCATCCTCGGGCCAGATTTAGAGGAGGCATTTGGCGATGATTATGTGCCCTTGAGAGTCGGGTCTCATTTTGATGCTTTACTATGCCTTAAGAGGCGGGGTACCGCATAGGTACTTGTTTTTGTGCCGTATGACGCGGGGATACCACGTAGGTACAATTTGTTGTGCCTAAGAGGCGGGTAACTGCACTGGTCTTTGATGTTGTAATCTGTTTCGTCTTTGTTCATTTTTGTTTGGATTAATACAAGTGTGTCATCTCGTATTTATGCGCAAGTTTCTGCGATTCGCGCGGTGTCTCAAAGTTACTTATTTATTTGTAATATATAAAGGAATACTATGAAATGAATCATGCGTTTGATTTGTTGTCATTTCAGTTAGGGTACCTCGTGGGTGCATGATTCATTGTCATTTAAGGCAGGGTACTGCTTAGGTATATATTTTGTTGTCGTTTTAGGCAGGGTACCGAGTAGGAACGTATGTCTCTGCTGTTATAGGCATGGTACCGCGTAGGTACACATTTATTTGCATTTTAGGTTTGGTATCGCGTAGGTAAATATTCATCTACCAATTTACGCATGAAACTGTATAGGTAGACATTGCACTACCATTTCTGGCACGTTACCGTGTAGGTAGATGTGACTCTTTCCATTTCTAGCATATTCTCGTAAAGGTACATGTTACTCTTGACATTTTGGGCATACTACCGTATAGGTAGTTGTTAGTATGCCATTTTTGGTATTTTATCGAATAGGTAGATGTTCCTCTGCCATGTCCTGCATGTCTCATTTGTGTTGGCGACATTGTCCGTTTCCTCATTTGAATTAATGAATGAAAGAGGGTTTCAGAGTCCATTTAAATAATTTTTGTCGTATCCAGTAGGATATTAAATAAACAAATTACACGTTAAGGTATTCCTCTGTCGTATCCCATAGGCTAGGAGATACGTGCACCGTATAAGTAGGCAAGATGTCGTGACCTCTGTTGTTGTATCACCGTATCCACCACTGGGGTATATGGATATTCATTGTTGTAAGCGATATGTCCTGAGGGTGATACGTCTGAGGGCGATACCTCTCTCCTGTTTTACAAGCATCTTTGTTATTGGGGCATATGGACAGTCGCCTTTCCAAACGATATGTTCTGAGGGAAATACCTCTCTGCTGTTTTATCAGCATCTTTGCCATGGAGGCAACAGTCGCCTTTTCATGCGATATGTCATGAGGGCGATACCTCTTTATTGTTTTATCAGCATCTTTGTTGTGGAGGCATATGGACAGTCGCCTTCTCAAGAGATACTATTTTTTTGTCCTCCTTATCTCGATGGATAGGGGATCTCTTCTTCTCCTTGTTTTGTTGGCGGAGGATGTCTGCGTTCCTGTCATTTAAACGGATAACAATATATATGCAAGGATATATCAATATAAAACTTTAAGATACATAATAGCCAAGAAACGGATAGCATCCAATCTGCCTACCCTTAGGATATGATATACTCTTACCCTTTAAGGTATATTTTTGTCTTATCCCATAGGATATGTTCACTCCTCCAATCAGTCTATTAATGTAAAAGAGAGAGATATAAAGCATTCGCAAGATAAAGATTACTAATATATAGCGGCCGAAAACTAGGTAAATCCTAGTTCGCATAGTACGGAGGAAATGCCATTTAGAATATGGGTGATGCTGAATCTGGGATAATATCGAATCTGGGATTATCTCGACTTTGAGCGATATCAAATCTGGGATTATATATCAAGTTTATACGTATATCGGGTAAGTTATGATATCGGGTATGATATCGGGCTTAAGAGATGTCGAAGATAGTCTCTATATCGGAAATAGTGTGTATGGAAGGTGGATGTTTATATCAAAGGTGAGCTCGATAATCGTAATGACAAATCCAGGCCTGGTGAGCCCCAAAGGTAGTCATAGACGAATTGTGTATATCAATTCTTGTGTCTTTTATAATTTTCATGTTTTCATGTTTTTCTGTTATTCGTACCATTACACAAAAAGGGGCCCAAGAGCAAGGTTTAGTGGGAGTTGTACGGTAGATGGAGGAAAATCACAAATCAAAATGTTTGATATTTGAACTATGGGTTTTAGAAAATGCGGATCGAGGATTACTTGTACAGTAAAGATGTGTCGGAACCATTGAAGGCTAGACGTGTGGGAGGACGAGAACTTGATAGTCCTAAATAGGAAGGCAATAAGCATTGTGCGATTATCTCAGTCGTGAAATGTGGTGTTTTACACGTTCAAATAGACAACCACAATAGGCATACTAAAGGCTTTGGCAGATATGCTCGAGAAGTCATTAATAGTAAACAAGGTGCATCTGATGCGCATCTATTTTAACTGAAAATGATAGAAAACATCTAAGGCTAATGCAGAACCACGTCCCCCTGAGACTACATTGAGGAGATCAATTTTGTGTCGTTCTCCAAAAGCTACACCTCTAGATTTCATGATCTTCAATTGATTAGAGTGTTATGCATAAGCGATGCAGTTTGTTAATTCAAGTAAGTGGGAGCTTGCAATGGAAAATAAGATAAATTTCATAATGACGAATAACACATGTAAATATCTGGAGTTGACTGAATGGAAGAAGGCATTTCATAACAAATGGGTTTATAGAATTAAAGAAAAATGAGATGGAAGCAAGTTTCACAAAGCAAAACTAGTTGTAAAGGACTTTTTAGTGAAAGAAAGGCGGTCATTACGTGTTTTTTATGTTAAAGTTCATGACTATTATATTAGTATTGAGCATAGTTGTAGTGGAGGATTTATTGTTAAAACAGATGGGTGTGAGAACACATTTTCTTCATGGTGATCTTTAAGAAGGCCTTCTATATGAAGCAATCAGAGGGGTACTTAGCTGAAGATAACACTAGTCTTGTGTGTCAGTTGGAAGAGAGATTGCATAGCCTTAACTAAGCTCTGAGGCAATGGTATATGAAATCCTATGGTTTCATGCATGATATTGACTTTAGTAGGTGCAATTTGGATCATTGTTGCTACTTTAAGAGTTTCGATAATAGCTTCATTATTTTACTATTTTATGTTGATGATATGTTGATAAAAAGTGATTATATTCAAGATGTGAACATATGGAAGAATCAATTGTCTAAAATATTTTCCATGAAAGGTCTTGATGAAGCAAGTAGATCATGGTCATGCAAATGAGTCGAGACAAGTGGCGAGAAAGTTATATATTTCACAAGCTAAATACATTGATAAGGTTCTAAAGAGGTTCAGTATGGGGGATGAAAAGACAGTAAACAATCCATTAGGTAGTCGCTATCTAAGAAGGAGTCACCAAGCCATTAGGTAGTCAATTTGGGCTATCTAAGAAGGAGTCACCAAGTCTAGTTGGAGCGTTGTACAAAAAAGACTTTGTTTACTTCATTAGCTGGCAATCTCATGTATGTTATGGTGTGTCTTGACCATATATTATGCATGCAGTAAGAGTTGCTAGCATATACAAATTTATTTGGGTAAACATAACTGGGAAGAAGTGAAGATAATACTAAGGCAATTTAGAGGTACTATAGAAAAGGTGTTGTGTTTGGGGGAACAAGCACAAACATGTTTGGCTATGTTGATGCTACTTTCACAGGTGATCTTGATGGAAGAAAGTGTACTACGAGATATGTGTTTACACTCGATGGTACTATAATTCTTGAGGATCTAAGATGCGAAAGATCGTGGTATAATCTACTACATAATCGGAGTATACAACTGTGATGGAAGCATGTAAATAGATGGTATGGTCGCACATTTTAGAGCGAATTGAAGAAATGGCAAACAAATAGTAGTCTTAATCGATAACCAAAGTACCATTTTCTTAGCTCAGAATTTGGCATTTCATTCAAGGACACGGCATATTGAGTTAAAGTATCACTAGATAGGATGTATCTTGGAGAAAAATATCTTGCAACTTGTAAAGATTCAATGAAGTAAAAACCATGCTGACATGTTGACAAGGTTGTGACCTTAGATAAGTTGAAGTTATGCATGGCTTCAACTATCCATAGAACTTGATAAATTCGAGGATTGACATTACCATGGTTGATGGATTGCTATATTGACGAATGATGATGCGGCCATGATGATTTTGGTCTCCAAATGTGAAATTCTTTATTTTGTGGAGCATGAATATCTTAGATCAAGAGAGTGCAACAAAAAAGAGTTCATGTGCTCATATTGGGTGACCCACTTTACAAAGAACATCTACATAAAGTAATGTAAGTTGGGTAATAAGAGGTGTGACTCATGTGTAAGTGCTCAAGCATTGGTCGCGCCCCCAAAATCGTTGGTTGCAATGAAGGACCAGGAGGTGGGGCGCAGCTTCTGCCACAAGTCGCTTTGAAGGTGAAGCTATTTGCGTTCCGTTAAGCCCTAAGTCACACGACTAGCTATTGCAACAAAAAATCTTAAAGACATATGTTAGATGTTAGTGTTAGGGGTCTGATGTGTGCGAAAATAATACAAAAGATGAATACTAAGAGAGAAAATATATCAACTCTCTTATTGTGGTCATTTGTAGCGACAAATCCTCTTGTGGTACGCCCCTAGATTGTCATAAATAAAATGGTACAAATTTGTGTGTCTTTTACAGTCAAAATGAGTGAAGGTCAAACTTGACCTCTAGGTTTGATTGACATTTTTCCTTGTTCTTTTGCTTTTTATTTGTTTCCCATATATATGTGACTTCTCTATACGTTTGGAACATGTCTACAAAACATATATCAATAGTCCTTTGTTTGTAGTGTTGTCTTTTTTTGTAGAACTCATCAGAATATATAGTTGACTCTTTGCTTAGAGAAGATTTTTCGTTTCTTTAGTAATCATTTTTCATGTCACTCCATGTAGTATTTGCTTTTTGTAGTACGTCAATTTTGTTGTGCATACTTGTGATGGACGTTGAAGAGTGGGTACTAAGTTAGCAAGTAAATTGCTACGCCTATGCCTTCTTGCAAGTGCACTCTCAAGTAACAATAAATTGGTAAGTATAGTTACGAACCAAGTATCGTGTTCCAAGGAAGCGGTGGACTATATCTAGAATCACTTAAATGTAAAAGCAACGATAGTTGTCACGGTTACTACATTTGTTGTGTGAATGATGTATGGAATGCTTTTAACTGCTGAAAACAATGAATGCGCGTTTTGAAAAATGGGTTTGAATGCAAGAAAACAATAATTTGATTGCACGGAAACAGTTAAGTGCAGATTGATAAAGGAAAACAGTTTATATAAAAGGAATGCAAGACATATAGGAAATAAGATAAAATTGAAGATAATTTATGATTGATTGCTTAAGATTATAAACAGATGATTAAAGAGATGTTTGGAGGCTGGGTTTCACTACTAATATACCCTTGATAGAAAATATACAAACTATGTTTCTTTCACTTATTGATTCTTATTTGAGTTCTTATGTGTCTAATGGATCTGTGACCTATAGCTGGAGTTGTCCTGATCTATAAATCCTTATCCTCTCATGACCTTTTGCATTAGCAAAATCAGTCAGGTTGTCAATTGTTTTAGAAGAGAAATTAAGAGTGCAGTCCAATTCACTCATCCATTCGTGTTAACGTAATGTACTTAGTCAAGAATTATTTAGTTTGATCTATGGGTTGCGCATTGACTGTGTTAACATACCAAAGTCAAAAATCACAAATATACATGAATAGCTTAACTACTACACTCTAGCAGTCTCTGGTAGTGCTTTCGTTCATCCAACGAGAGTTAATACTAAGCATGTAGAATATAAACTAATCAATGTAGAAACATGATGATCAAACAATTATCAAATAAAATAAATAAGCATATTCATAAATTAAAGCTACCTCCCTATTTCAAACACGAAGTAGATAAGTTATTCGTAATCATAGTTCAATAACAATAAAAGAGTGAAACAACGTAAACGGAGAAAAGAGATAAGAGAAGCTTCTTAGATCCGGTGGAACGTTGATGCCTTTATGTCTTCTAAACACATTTGCTTTGTATTTTACCTCACAATTATTGACTCTTGAATATAAGAACAAAACTAAAAATATAGTTACAATGGCGTTTCTCTCTTCTCTCTTCGCACTTCTCTCACAATTCTTTCTCTCACAAACTCTAGTATAGAACTAAAGGTTGTAAAATCACAGTTTTCTAAGTGTTGGTTGTCCTCTACTTTATATAGGCAAGTTATGTTACCATGGGTCGAATCTTTAGTCGTCTCTGAAAATACGTGAATTTTACGTTTTTCCCTATATCGCGTGGTTATGGCCATATCGTGCGGTGGTCGCTCAATGGTAGTGTGGGTAGCACCATCTTTTACCTCGGGCATGTGAGTAGTAATCTGGGGTGCGTATGTCGTGAAGGCCCATGTCTGGGGCACGAGTCACATCGCCGATTGCGCGTGTTGCGCGACTGTAAGCTTTTCGGTAATAGGTATATCCACGAGAACTCTTACCCATATCTTACCATTTCGTCGAAATTGTCTGCTTATAGCACAATGTAAGTGTCTGCTTATAGCTCGACATGCTGCTTCAATGGCTTGATATGAAAGACGACATGCTCTACAAATTTTAGTACCACGAAGTGGTCTTCTTTGCAGTAGTATGTGAGAAGAACCAAACTCCTGTGTACCGTACTGCTTTTGTACCTCTTGCAAATTGTTACTCATCATGCGGCCTTGCGTTTTGCTAAGCTCCCCTCTTGCAAAATAGGGTTGCATCCTCTACTCTCGTTCCAAGGCCAAGTAATTCTTGCACAGTTCCAAGGCTACTCTGCACTCTTTGCTTAACGTGAGTCCTTGGTCTTCTTCAAAAAATATTAAAGGGAGTCTTCTCTCAAGTGACATAGGTATAGACCTCCATAACATAGTTAATCTCCCCACAAGTTGTTATATGCATGTCACCATCTCGAAAAGTCTTTATAGCTTTTACTTTTTCAAGATTACCTTTGATGTGCCTCTTGTTTACCCTATAATTGAGAAAGTTCTCCGCATTTATACCAAATGTGAACCTCATGCGTTTAGTTTTCTTTTAAACCATCTCATGATGGTTAATACCTTACTCAAGTCATTAATATTCATCAAAATCACATAGAACATAACATTTCATTGACATTCCATGCCTTTGTGCTTTACGCTAGTATCTCATCAATGTAGACCTCTATTGATTTGCATGTTGATGATTGAACTCCTTGGCTACCATCCTCTTAGACATTGCTTGAATTCTCTAAATTCAAAGGGTATCACTTTATAACAGAATACCCCTCTACCAGTTACAAAGGCCATTTTTTTGTAATAGTGCAAAACCATAATAATTTGGTGAAAAAAAACTTTGTGTGCCTTTTAAACTCGACAACGAAAGCTACCAAGTCTCCAACCATCAATTTTTCTTGTCTTCAATATATGTCACACATCCAAGCCTCTATGTAACTCCCCATAACCTCTCGAATTACCAAACATTATAGCAAAGACCTTTATACCTACCGACATCACTTCATCTCTACGAAAGCCGGTAAGTTAGTACAAGACTTCTCCATGAGATTGTTTGTTACGGTCATGAGAAGTATATTAGATTATTTGTATTATAGGTATTAGAATAATATATGTACCTATTATATATTATGTTATATTAATTATGTAGTGGATAAGAATATGAGGTAGTTGTGTAGTTGTGTTGTAGTGGGAAGTTACATAATTTGAAATTATGTGTATATATGTAATCGGCAGTACTGTGGTTTTATTATGAAGAAAAATAAAAGTTAATTTAGTTAATTTCTCTCTTTCTTATCTTTTCTTAGGAGTTCTGTTCTTACTCTAAAAGAACAATTATCATTAAGGATCTTTGATCCTTAACATTGTTTCCCATAAGGGTTTTATCCCTTAAATAAATTCCTTGTAGGACTTCTTTAGAATTAATCTTTCTTATTTTTAACGTATTAGGATTGGTTAGTTAACCACTTGTCATATTTATGACCCCACTAGTGGGAAGTTGTCAGACCTATCATCAACTTCTCCTCGTTGAGATATGTGGATTCATTTGTTATGTATTGAGCGTGACCTAGATCTTTATTGCATATATGATCATTTTTTTTTCTTGGCTTGTCTCTAAGATATTCCACCAATTTATCCTTATGAATTTTGTGGCTTTATCACGTTGTGAAAATCAAAGGTTTATCTCGTTGTGTTGCCTCATATCAAAGGTTTACTTTTAGTTATATTTGCTATACCTAATGGAATGTTGTGTTTCCTCATATCTTTCATTTTGAGTTTATGACATAAATTCTCGTATTGAGTTTGGTATAGTTTGTATATCGCTTAGGCTGACAACCATTTTTGCAATCATTTTTATCTTTGTTCTATGGTTTGTCATTATTTCCATCTCAACCATTACTTCAAGTAAGAGCATCAAACATAACGGATTAGGATGATACCATCTCGTCTAAATGATCATCGTTCTACGGTACCTTGTTGATTTGGTTAATTAACTTGGAGCCTCTTTTATTAATGTGGTAGCGAACCTCATGCTTCTTAGGCAATGTTAGAAAATCGGAAAACAGAAAAGAATATGATACGAAATGTTTGTGAATTTCTTTGAGGGCGTAAACTGAAAAACACTTTTCTAAAAGCAATATTTTCACTGTATATTAAGAAAATCTGCTCCTCGGGATACAACAAGGAACTTAGGAATATTTTATGAGATGCAGAAAATGTTAAGTGAATAAAAAACAAATCTGTCACATTCATATTTATAAAACACGAAAAGTCATATATGAATAGACATGTTTATTCACAAAGGTTGTGTCCCGTATGATAGATTTGCACCCATTCACCAATTATTTCAGATTTCAAATATAACAGAATCTGAAAAATAAAATACTACGGGTTGCAACTCTTCAATAATTTATTTCAAATTAAAACAATAGACCTAGTCCAACACAAGTTACCAATACTAGAATTAACTCTTTAAGAGTCCAATTCTAAATAAGGTGTTCTAAACTCTTATCTCCTACCAATGTGGGATACTACATTGTTCACAACTAATTATACACAATAAACGATGCATGGTATACTTGCCACGAATTATCCATTGGCCTCGTCTCCTTCAACAACTCGGGTGTTGAAATTATTTCATAAAATCCCTGAGATTTTCCATATCATCGTGCTAGATTGAGTATAGATGACTATGTTCTAGGTTGGCTCATATTGGCTTAAGAACCATTTTGTGGACTTATTTCTCAACGGGTTGTAGATTTCTATAATTTATTTGGGATTCGTGAAAACTTACGGAATACTACTCTTAAGTCATAACATTGTTGTGGTGAAGATTTTTGCTGCAACTTTTCATTTGAATTGTACAATAGAAGTATAGAAAAAAGGTACTATCTTGGATCCTTCATGCCGTTTTAAGTTTTCAAATGTTGATCCCCACTATGCAAAACTTCACATTCACCACTAGCATTGACAAACGGTGTGTGTTTGTGTGTGTGTGTGTGTGTGTGTCTCTGCAATCCAACAACTTCATCTAACTTTCAACGCGTATAGCTCTTTGTCTATTCAGATATTTATTCTTCTTTAGATTTTAATTAGGTTTTCTCCGCACTGTACAAAGTCATACGCTCTGCTCTAATTCTTTCACTCTACTCATTCATCAATGAGAGTTAGCTTTATAGTAGGGCTTACATGAGCTTACATGAGCTTAAGCCCAGGTGAGAATGGAGAAGCCGAAAAACTAGTAGTGTTATATTATTAATGGACTAGTAAATAAATAAAGCCCAATAAGTTGAATGATCTTACTAATTTGTGAATGACGTTACTTTGTTCCCTAGGCATGTTAGCTTTTTATTTTTGTTTTATGTTAATTGTTTTAAGATTAAAGATAATCCTAAATAATAGAAATGGTTTTTTTACTTGTTTCTTGTCTAATTATTAATCTAATTGACTTTTCTACTTGTTTATTGTCTAATTATTAATTTAATTATTGACGTTTTAGTATACATCTAAAATTAATATGCTTTGTGCTTTCCACATATGATATGAAGGAGACTTATTTATCATATTTAAGCAAGCGCTTTTTGTTAAAAAAAGTTATTTGCAATAAATGGATTAAGGGTATTGGGCAAATAATGTGATTATCTACATTGAAAGAAATTACTAAAAATATAGATGTAGATTCGTAATGAAAAGATTTTATTCCATGTAAACTAGTATTGTTATTTTTAGTGTTTTAAGTATCCAATTTTTTTCTTATGATTTTTCATCGAACAAGGACAAATTCTTATTTTATTTAATATATTGGTACTTTTTTTTTTACCTTACTTAAGTCTAATGCAGCCTAGGTGAAAAAAAATATTGGGTCCGCCCCTGGTTATAGTCTATATATTAGCTATTTTACAGAAGAAATACTCCCCAGTTCAAACTTAATGAGATTACATGAAGTTCCGTTTCGCAATTTTCATACAATATAGTACACAAAACTTATGTTAAACAAGATTTTTTAAGTATGTTGTTCAAAATAGTTATATTATTATATTATATTATATTATCGTTATTAAATAACTTTAATACATAACACAACTGTAATCACAAAATTAAGCAACGCAGAGTAGATTTTATTGAGAAATTTTTATTTTATTTCTACGTGTACTATTTCCCCCTCTAGTTCCTTGTTAATGGAACAATAATTTCTACTTTGTACAAGTATGTTTGATGTTACTAGCCAGCGGCATCTTGCTTAAAATGTGGACCATTGTCCTCACAAGTTTGACATTTTGATTTCCTTCAATCAAATCCAAATACCGACACTCCCAATTCTTTATCGTTTTTATTCAAAATATGAGGAGGAAACATGTTAATGGGTCTGGATCTTGGACCAACACATAGAACAAAAAAGAGATAATTTTTATTTGTAATCCTGAAACTCTTTAATAATTATCAATTTATCTCTAAACTTACATTTATAGACACACTTATGACTTATGACTTATGAGTTCTCATGATACATTTATGAGAGTCTCATATTATCATTTTTTTTTTCTCAAACACAACAGATTCTTTTTAAATTAAAACCAATTTGAGGCTTATAGGTGTTATTATCCTAGAAATTAAGAAGACCAGGAGGCAAGAAGATTCCAAACTAAATTGTCGTATCAGCTTCCAACCAGCTGCCGAACACTGAAAATAAATATTTGATTTAATTATGCCTCTTTATAATACACACACTCGTGTCTTGTTGTGTTGTAGGGCAAGGTGCAAAAGTCCTGATTGATAGTGTGGATATGTTCTTTCAACTAATATTTTAGGAAGCCAAAAGTACACACAGAAATACACACTAGTACTGTATTTTGAGGTGTGATAAAAAAATCTAAACCCTTTAAATTATTTCATGTGTGAACATATCAGAGCCCTCCATATCTTGGTGTCACATGGAGGCATGTGACAAAAAGAGTGTCTTGGATTTATGCAGAAAGATCCCAAGTTTGGGTGATGATGTAAAGTCAACAGAGCTCTTCAATATAACATCAATCATTTACAGGGAAAGACGGACACTGATGTTAATTTGAGTAAATCTTTAGGAAGGAAAAGTTGGTGGGAAACCACCTTTTTGGTATTTCATAATCATCCCAAAATCAGTATGTTTAGCCCTGCTTTATTATGGGATAATAAAATTGAGTTACATAGTCATCTAGTGCATTTTGCTCAAATTACATCAACTTCCTCTAAGATTGAATAACTGTAGGAATTGTTCTTCCTTAAACTTATTGATGGAGTATTTTAGAAATGACCCAATACTAATATTGAGCCGACCCAACTAAAAAAGCTCACTGAAACAGTACATCGAACCATAAGAATTTGATATTGAACGAGCATCTAACAGTACAAATTCGATACTGAGTGAGCATCGAATCATCAATATTTGATGTACTTTCCCCAACTACCAATGGGGCCCGCGGGACGGGGGTTATAAATACCTCGTCCCCTCACATTCTCAACACAATTGAATACACATTCAAACCTTCTCAATATCGAATCTTTTGTGTTCGACACGTCACTCGGTCGAACTCTCAGAATTCGATACAGAACTCTATTGAAGACCTTGCATTCGATACTCAGCCTTACATCGAGGCAGTTGAGGAACATGTTCGAGAACCAATTCTCAAGCCATGTAAGACTAGTTTTGGATCATTTCCATCTATACTCAATGAAGCACAAAACCAATGAAAGCCTCAAGGATTTCATGAGGCATTTCAATGCAGAGCTGCTGAGGATTGACAGCCCAAGTGGAGAGATGGTGATGAGTATACTCTTCCGAGCAACCACTAATACAGTCTTCAGTGAAGCCCTACTCAGGCGGAACCCCAACACTATTGAAGAGATAAATAAGATAGCACAGGGGGTGGTCCATCGTGAAGAGATGATGGCAACTAAGTTGGCCATTATCGCACCCTAGAAAGAGAAGAAAAAGGGAAGGAAGGACCAGAACCGCAACAATAACAACAACAACAACAACAGAAACATGAACCACGGACGGTACACGTCGCCAAAGCGATACACGCCCCTGAATGCTAATATCATGACAGTGTTCGGGACGACGAAAAGGAGAGGGTGGCTGAAAGAGCCCACACATATGAAGGACTCGAAGGCAACTTGGTATTCAACCCACTTCTGCAAGTACCACAATCAGAAGGGACATGAAATCGAGGATTGCAAGGATCTCAAGGACGTGATCAAATAACTATTGAAGGATGGCAAACTTGTGGAGTTTGTCAAAAAGATGAAAGAGCAAGATGACAGCGCCGAGAGGGATAGATCACCATCACCCAGAAAGGATAAGCAAAAGATGATTGACCATCCACACGTGTGGGAATATCCTCAGATTGGAAACGGCAACGTGAGAAGGAGAATGATAAATATGATATCAGGAGGCCCAGTGGGGGCGGATTCTACGAACGGTAGGAAGAAGATTTCGAGGCTCGTCGAATCAGACAAGTTTGTCAGCTTCGCCACCATATTAAGGATCGAAGAGATGCCGCAGGAAGAGACCACTTTCTCAACAGCCGATTTGTGTAAGCTAAGCGCCCAAGCCATCCAAATGGCAAATCTGAACTCCTCGTTGGTGATAACGGTGGACATAGCCAACTTCGGTGTGATAAAAATCTTGGTAGACCATGGAAGCTCAGTTAATATGATATTCAGCTCCAACTTGGCGAAAATAGGGCTAAATGGTGAGACATTGGAACCAATTAGAACTTCGCTTCATGGTTTCGGAGGCCCAGAGATAGTGTCTCGTGGAATGATTTTGCTCCCTACTTCATTGGGGACCGCGCCTCAGAGACGAACACTGCTGGCGAATTACGTTGTTGTTGACATGCAGTTCGCATACAATGGCATTCTTGGAAGGCCGGCGCTAAACGCGTTTCGGGCATTGCCATTGACTTACCACCAAATGGTGAAATTCACCACTCCTGCCGGAACTGGTGAAGTAATTGCAGACCACATTGAAGGCTGGAAATGCTATGTAACGTTATTTTGGTCGCAACCACGGGTGGAGCAAGAAGCAGTGGAAGCGCTAGTTCCCATGGAAATGGAGAACATTGATTTAAGTGTTATTGCTTAATTTTTGCAAGTCTTTATATCCCCGAATATTTTGAACAACTTTTATTCGTCCCCTCTACCCTGATGAGTATGAGGGGCAAACACATGTACTAATCTGAAACAGGGACACTGAAGATGTGAGCCCCGAGGGATGCATTGAAGAACATAGGAAAGCGGGCTGTGAAGCCAAGCTCTGCCCTATTCTCTTTATATGGATTCATTTCCAAGAGAAACGCTTTTGACTTATCAATCTTATTATTATCGTTTCAAATTGCATATTATCAATTTTATGCAGGACCTAAGATAGTTCACTCCAATGGTAAAAGGACGAACAGTTTATCCAAAATGGCAATGCAGGACCCAAGACGGTTCGCTCCAACAAAAAGGGACAAACGCTCTGTCCAAAATGGCAAGTGATACCGCAAATGCTGAAATACAAAAAGAGGGACGGAAACTCTGTCCAAAGTGGCAAGTGATATCGCAAATCCCAAAATACGAAGAAAAAGAAAGGGGCGGACACTCTGTCCAAAGTGGCAAGTGATACCGAAAATCCTGAAATACAAAAAATAGGGACGGACACTCTGTCCAAAGTGGCAAGTGATACCACAACTCCTGATATACAAAAAGGAACGAACACTCTGTCCGAAGCGACAAGTGATACCGCAATCCCTGAGAAATCATAATAAACCGATTGACATCAAATGAGATACTAGTTCTATAACTCAGAGCGAAACGGATCACCTTCAACAAAAAGGGAAGGGCTTTTGAGTTGTCAAAATAAAGTGAAATGCAACGATAGCAATTGAAAGAAAAGATAGTGAATACGATCTAACAATCAAACAAACCATAAAAAAGTTCATGAATAACAACCATGCAATTGTTCAAATCATTAAAGAGCGATGTGGCGCAATAAAAGCAGAATAGAAATTGTTCACTACGGAATAAAAATAAAACCGAATCCCTCACGCTTCGGCATCATCTTCATCTTTGGAGGAAGGATAGGTTGGAGGCATAGGAGGTGGTGGAGAAATTCCTCGAAACACAAGGTTGTCACTCTCAAGCAACACAGCGAACTCATCAGGTGGTTGATTATTGACGACGGGCGGCAAAACCACTCTATTAGGTCCTAGCAAAAGATCGAGCCAACCAGGGTCGAAGCGCCCATAAACATACTTGGTGCTATAAAGTTGTTGCACCATGAGTACATGCGCCTTATGGGCTTCCCGGGCACCCCTCCGACCACTTATCTCTCGAAATGTATCACCCCGTAGGAATGCCTCAACAATTTCCACCCGTAAAAATACTTTACCTTGTTGAGACCGCGAGAGTACCCAGTCGCCTCGGCCCGTTCATTCTTCTCTTTCTCTAGGCACAAGCTCCTTCTCGAGTTCAGCAACTCTATTCCCCAACTCACTCTTGCTAGACGAAAGATTAGTGATTTGCGATTGAAGCTGATCAACGGTCTGTTTTGCAAGCCTCACGATTTCTCTGTCATTGACTGCTCGAGCAGCATAGTCCCTCACCTTTTACAGGGCTTTCTCCTTCTCATTAAGAGCGGCCTTCAGAGCGTCAGGGTCACTACCACGAAATTCGGCTCTGACCTGGGTTGCCCGCCCATCCTACCTTCGTGAGCCTGGACCAGAGCCGCAAACATAGCATCCACAACTCCACCACCCTAAAAGACGACAAACCAATGAGTTAGTGATCATACAATAATTTGCCCACAAATGCATTCAGGAAAGACAAAACATTATCGCAGTTAATATATGAAGAGCACTCCGCTCAACCATTTTCCTTTCATCGACAGAAACTGCATGAGGTACTCTCAAGATTGGGAAGAAGAGCCTTTATAGCGTCAATTGACTTCGACTCAGAAATTTCATACCTACCAACTTGGGCACCCAGACCGTGGCTAGGTTTCGCCCTAACACTTGGCCCCTCCGCACGAGCATAGCCGCTCCCAACACCCGGACAAGACGTCTACGCCGCAGGGGGATAACTCCCCTGGTTTGAGAAACTCGATTGCAAACATATCACACAGTTAGTATCATCATAATGGCAAACGAAAGCAGAAATTCAAATAAAAACACAGAACTATACCAAGTGTAAATCTTCCGTTATACGGAACCGGGGACAACCTCGCTAAGGATAAAACACGATTTTCCACCAATTTTTTAACGTCAAATTGGTGGTCATGAACTAAGTTCGGAACAAAAGTACAGTCCTATGAAGGTGGGCGAACACCAGGTGGTATCGCAACTCTCGCTTCATGAAACCAATCGGCGATACGTTTCAAATTCTGCCTCATAGCTCTCCACAATGTAGAAGTAGCGTTTCTTCCAGTTTTTTCTGTAGCTAGTGGCCTCGCCACTCAGATACTTACGATTCCTCAATGCCTTAACATGATAAAAACCTTCCTCCCTCTTGGTGACCTCAAAAAGGGCCCACAACTTGTTGGGACTCTGAGGTTAACTTAAGGCTTTCATCAGATTGATAAAACCAATGATAACCCCGAATGAATACGGTGTAAGTTGACTCGGTACAAGCCCAATGGATCTCAGTATAAATTTCACTTCAATTGGTATTGGGAAGCGTAACCCATTGGAGAGTTAACCTACAAACACTGTGAGATGACCAGGGGGCGGAGTATTCAGGCAGTCGTTCGAACCGGGAAGAACTAACTTATACCTATTTGGTATATTATATCTCTCATGCAGTTGAGGGCGACTATGTTGCAACCGTGACACATAAGTATTATACGCCATCCCTAGAACTTCCACATAGTCATCAATCTCTCTATTAATGAGCTCGATATCTTAGCCTGCTTCGCTAGAGGCACGATTGTCCTCAGACAAAAATGATTGTGAATCATAGTCTTCACCTTGAGAGGACGACTAACTGAATGATTATCCCTAGGTGACTCCATAGAATCTATATCATTGACTCGTTGTCACCTTCTCGGGGTATATCCGCACCCGTGGGAGCACTTGCAGGGCCCACCATAGAATTGGTTGAACCAGAGCTTCAGCTGCTACTCAACTCACTCCCAGAAATCGACTCAGAATTCACCATCTTGATCGACAAAAAACTGAAATAAAATAAGAAAAAGGGAAAAGGATGACTACGAGCGAATATGTCACTCTCGGCACTCACGACGTCTACGCGACATGCTTAAAATAACTATTAACTAGGCGATATTAACACAACCTGATAAATAATAGCACAATGATTTACCTTGATTACAGCTGAAGAATCGACAAAAGTTTAAAGCAAATTGCCTGCAAACGAAGAAAGAAAAGCCAATGTTAAAAGACAATAGAGGCAAAATCTATATATCATGTTAAACAGAATAATTTTTTCAAAGGCATTGGATCGAATGCCCATCGTTCGATGCACCCAGCATCGAATGAGTTGCATTTGATACAGCCCATATTGAATCGTACCAGTTTGATGCAACTTATGTCTGAGCGTGAGTTCTGCAGAAGCGAAATGAGCTTCCCCACGACCTTCCCCCTTTATACAGGTGGTGGAAAAGCCCATCAGGCTCATCAACTTAGGCATCGAATCTCGCCGATTTGATACACATTTCAGCATCGAACATCATCGATTCGATCTAAGATTAAAAGGAGCGAAATCTACATCGAACCGCCATCATTCGATGAAGGAGAAAAATCAAACACAACACATTCTATCGACAACCAAAGCATTAATTAAAAAGATTAAGGATCAATATAATGGGATTCACCTCTTCGAGACCGCCTCCCAATCGGGGCCATGATTTTCAACGAAAAACGATAATGTCTTCGAAGCTTGGAACCCGGTCTCTATTCAAGACCGCCTCCCAATCGGGGGCATGATTTTCAAAATCGAAAATAAAAGCCAGAAAATCAAGAATACAGTTTAATAAGTTTGAAAACCGCTCTCTAATCGACATGTCTCCCTAACTGGGGGGACTATATGATGGGAGTATTTTAGGAATGGTCCAATACCAATATTGGGTCGGCCCAACTAGAAAGGCACACTGAAACAGTACATCGAGTCGTAAGAATTCGATACTGAACGAGCATCGAACGGTATGAATTCGATACTGAGTGAGCATCGAATCATTCCAATTCGATATACTTTTCCTGACTACCAATTGGGCCCGCGGGACGGGGGTTATAAATACCCCGTCCCCTCAAATTCTCAACACGCATTGAATACACTCAAACCTACTCAATATCGAATCCTTTGTGTTCGACACATCACTCGATCGAACTCTCAGCATTCGATACATAACTGTATTGAAGACTCTACATTCGATACTCAGCCTTACATCGAGGCAGGTTAATTCGATACACTGCAATTACTTATGCACTCACATCGAAGGACCACAGTTCCATACACAACTACATCGAAGGACATAGATTCGATACAGAACCACTTCAGCTCGCCCAGTACCGAACGACCCCGATTCGATACCGCAACATCGAATTCGCTCAATTCGATACGCTATTTTAACATTTTAATTTACTTGTTTTACCTAGTAAGCTTGTATTAGGTGTTCCGAACCAAGCTAGTCCGGTTATTAATTGATTATCATTATTTTGGTTATTTATAAGCTCTTTGTAACGTTTTACGGTGTTTTCTTATCCATAAGATCAAATACTTATCATGAGAAAAAAAGGAATAGTTTTCAAACCCGAGAGCATCTTTGTAATCATTCAGACCTGAAGTGAATTGCTACATCCTTTACCAATATGACGAATCTTCTATTTATAAAAAGCCTTTAACCAAGAAAAGATTTGTTGGTAAAGGTGGTCGACAGTGGTTCACTTTTTTGCACACACTAAAACCCCGCCACACTCTTGAGCAACTTATATTCCATCACTACATTTGTGTACCTCTTATAGTGTAATAAGAGTATGTTCTCTTATTCAACAGTTTTAGGAGAATTAACTTCTGAAATTAGATAAAGTCTCAGGATATGACTATCCGAATCCTTTTGAGACAACCTTATATTTACTAAATTGTCACCTAATAGTATCAAAAGGCCGTTTTTTTTGGCAAAGAATGCCACTGTTAAGATGGGCTTATAATAATCAATCAAAAAAAAGATGGGCGCGTATAATAACAGGTTTTGAGACTTTCAAAACACTACTTTTTCCATTAATTTACTTTATAAATAAAGAAGAAGAAGCTACCGAATGTGTTTCCTAGCACAACACCCAACAACATTGGAACAATGTAATAACACAAAATTGTACTCAAATTTAGAAATTAGATTGAGGAAAATATATGTAGCACAAAAACGCCTAATATTTTATTATGGAACAATACAATATTGTCCTCAGTTTACGAATTAGATTAAAAGAAAAGAAGAAAAAAAAAGTTCACGAAGCGTGCAGAAACACAAGTTTAGTGATTGATCCAACAAAAACCTGCAAACCTCTATCTCTATGCAAAACTAAGAACAACTGTAATTAGGGTTTCACGTAAGATAGTGAACGAGTACAATAGGACATGATTATACCAAACTATGCTAATATAGAGCTTTCAAAGACTCTCGAGATCAGCTTTGTCCAGAATACATCAAATGAATGGTATGATCAAGTCAATAAGTCGAAAATGTTGGTAGCTCAAATCCTATGATAGCTCGAATCTCCAGGTAGCTCGAATTCTCGGATAGCTTGAATCCTCACTAGGTCGAATGTCCAATAGTACTAAACTGGTATATCTCGAATAATCATATAGCTTGAATCACTTGGCTCTAGTTTAAGGTTCGAGGTAAGAGCGGGTGGTTGCAAGTGTATTAAATTTGAGCTATAAGATTCTTATTTCATAGCCCAAAACTAGGTTTCGAGGAGAAGTTTTGAGCTACACGGCTTTTGCACATTTACCGAGGCTTATAGTGGCCTATAAATAACGTAGGTCAACTTTGAGTTTGAGGTAACTTGAAGCTTTGAAGTACTATTATTTCAAGATACCCTAAGTTTCGAATTATTCTTTTATTTCGAGGTATTTCCAAAGTTAGGAAATTTTTTGGATTCTGTTTGTCTCCTCTCTATGCGGTTTACCCATGGCTTGTGTGAAGAAAAGTGCTCGTAGTAAGGTGGTTAGACCACTATGCAAAAAAATTGCTCCATCACGGAGGGGAAATATGCCAACGGTTGGTTCGTTTGTAGGGGGTCCACGCTTTGGTAGGCCCTCAACATCCATTGTGCCTTTTGTTAGGGCCTCACATTCATTGTGCTTCTCGTTGAGCCCTTACCATCCGTTGTGCCTCTTGTTGGGCCGCCACATCCATAGCGTCTGGGCCTACGACCAGGGCAGGAACCAAAGAAGTTTTTGTGAAGACGATTGAGATTATCCGTGGGATCTCGGTGAATGTACGTGTGAGCATGGTTGTGGTTATGAATGTCATGGAGACTTTGAGACGTGAGATCTGGTGTTGAATCCGACTCCTGGTAGGGTGTTTATAGGTGATACTACTGATATCCTTAAAATGGAAGAAGTAGATGATGTGCATCGTCAGATAGCAGCAAATTTTAACAAGGAAAAAAGAGCAACTACTGCGAGTGATGTAAATTTTGGTGGAATCCTTGTTTCTGAAGGTCCATGGAATCAATGGTATTTAAACGTCGTTCAGTGTGCTACTGAGATGTGAGATGCGATAGCTGGTGTTGGTAGTTCGGGTAATGCACCCGTGCACGTCACCATCGCCCCTCAGGGAATCTGCATCACATCTCTTTTGTAAGTAGGGAAAATTATAGTTTCTTGAACGATGAGAACCTAGAGTTGTTAAGCTTGCAAATGCCCAGGTATATCTTGAGAAGGAATAGGCAACTACAATGGTTTGGGGAATGTGGCTTTTGCTTAATCGTCGAGAGGCGACGAAGGCTATCGGGCGAGAAAATATATCTCGATTAGCCCATTTCTCTTTTGCGGCCATTGGAAGTGCTTTCAATGTTGTGTGTCGTGATTATAGTGCCTTGATAGAGGTACAAGAAAAGTAGAGTTATCACGTCTTACTTCCCATAAGCGAGCTCGCAAGGCCATTAAAGCGAATGAACAGCCAAGAAGGAGGCATTCGCCGCTGCCTTGAACTCAAGAGCACAGACAAGGGATGAATTATTTCGTCATGAGGTGGTAAAACTTTGGCAAGAGAACACAGAGTGAAGACGAGAACAAGACTCATCTAAGGGAGCAAACCAAAAGGTTGAGCTGGAAAGTTAAAAGATAAGATCCAGTATTTCAACGGATTATAAAGTAGATGTTGCAAAAGAATTCTTGCTATCCCCGACCTTCTGTGCAATAGGCATAAGCCAATGTATCAAAGATAAAGAATTTGGAATAAATCTAGTCGCAGACCAGATTCGGAGTTGAGTTGTCTATTTAATGGGTTTAATCATGATATGCTGGATATCCGCCATGGGTGTTTTTGAGGATTCTGACGACGATGAAGATTGGTCAAAATCTGGACCGTCAGATCCTGTTTTTTGCCTTCTTCAGGGAAAACAAATATACATGGTTGGCTTTTCTGTTTCACCTGAGGCGGCCTTACCAGTAGCAATGGAGGAAATAGTTAAAGATAAGTAGGGTCATCCAGCGAAACCGGTTGAAGATGAGGAGGGCCATCCGATGGAACAAGTTGAAAAGGTAGATGAGGGTTAGTAAACATTGCACTTAGTGACGTATTTGGCGACATTAGTGGGAGTAGCAGGGTGTGTTGTGGAGGAGGCCATGATGAGCGTCCAGAAGTGGGAGTGGGGCTGCAAAAGACCCCGGTCCCAAGATACCATCCTTGTGTTGCTATAATCCCTTCGTTGGCTTTCGAGGTAGACAACTTGGAGGCTTCGGGTATGGAATCAAGCGTCGTTGGCATAAATCAGCCCACGCTGGTGACGAGTCGACGTCAAATTATTGGCATAATATTGCATGAAGTGCCCTTGAAACACGATGCAACGGGGTTGAAGTACATAGACCATACGTTGGATATTGATTGATTTCCCGAATTTATGGAACTCACCTTGACATATGAGCAAATTAATTCGATTTGTGGTAAGATCTCTAGATATTTTGGTATCATATGGCGTCCAGATTCTTCACGCCCCAAGGTTGTGTATGGGGATTACAGATATTTATTATCGCCTTAATATTGACATTTTAGTTTAAATAGGATCTTGAGCGGTACTCTTTCGGGACTGGAAAAAATCGTATCAGTAGTTTTTCGTAGTCTGCACTTATTGTATATATTTGAAATGAATTCTAATATATTGCCTTTATTTTATGCCGTGTCGTTGGTTGACGATAAAGTTTGAACTTTATCCATATGGGTCACCGTTTATATCATATCTTTCGTCGAGATAAATGTCTATGTTGTTTCTTGATTTGCATTGTATCTTTGTTCAAATAGATGACCATTTGATCATTTGGTTTACATTGTACTTGTTGAGAGAGATGACTATTAGTCGTTCGGTTTATATCGTATCTTCGTTGAGATAGATGACTTTTTAAGCATTTGATTTGCATCATATCTTCATGGACATAGATGACCATTTAGTCATTCAGTTTTGTATTGTATCTTCATTGAGAAAGACGCCATTTCATCATTTGGTTTGCATCGTATCTTCGTGTCGATATAGATGACCATTTTATCGCGTGGTTTGCATTGTATCTTTATTGTGATAGACGACAATTTTATTTTTTGGTTTGCATGGTATCTTTGTTGAGATAGATTACCATTTAAGCATTAGGTTTGCATCGTATCTTCATTGAGATAGATGGCCATTTCGTTATTTGGTTTGGAATTCAATCATATTTTTCTATTATGGTTGTCACTGCCTCGACCTTGACCCATTTGGTGTGGTACTCGATGGCCACTAAAAGAATTATTTTTGTCCCCTGGTGATGAGAATAGGCTCTACAATGTCAATACCCCATTTGTCGAATGGACAGGATACATCGAAGGGATGCATTGGTTGCACCAGACTGTGGATTAGTCAAGCGTGATACTTGCATGTTCCACCTTTTCTAGTATATGATGTTATATCCTTGAGCAATGTGGTCCAATAATAGCCTTGGCGAAGAATTTCCTGAGCTAGAGCTCGTCCTTCGGAGAGATTCCCACAACTTTTGTCGTAGATTTTCTGCATAACATAGTAAGTCTGATATGAGGCCAGGCATCATAGCAACGGGGCCCTTGAAAGACTATTTATAAAGCTCTCCATTGTGTATTGTGAAACTCTAAGCCCCATATTCCAGGTAACGCCTAGCATTGTGGTGGTCTGGTAATGTTCCATGTGAGAGGTATTGGAAGATTTCATCCTTTCTCAAAACTTGGTCAGCTACGCCCACCATGTACTGTACCTCCTTAATTGTTCAGGGATGGTTGCTCCATTACTGCCTTTATCTTATTTGGGATAACTTCTATTCCTCTCTCATTCACCACATACCCCAAGAACTTTCCTACTATGGCACCAAAAGTGCAGTTCTTTGGGATCAGTGATAAGCATTTATTTAGCGTGATCTAAGTATTTGTTTGCTTACGCTTTGAATATTTATGATCCCATATTTACTCTTTTTATTTTTGTCTCATGTTTTCTTTGTATTTCATGAAGTCAAGACAAAACGAGGCTAAAAGAGGACAAAAAATGGATATTTTGGGCTGCAATGAGTCAAGACACTATTTCGGGATGTTCAGGCGCTACGGAGCACTACGACACTACGAAAGGGCAAAATACCAAAGATAGCGCGATTGAAGAGGAAGACACAAGGAGATCGCATGGAGAAAATCAGAAGGTCGTGCGAGCATGAGCACATCGTGCAAGTGGCGCGCTATCAAGACGGAATCTGGGCCGATTGTCAAAAACCCTAAAATGAAGCCCAGAGCGGAGACAAACTATATATAGGAGGCCACTTTCAGCAAGTAGGGTACCGACTTACACACACTCACAATCACCTACAACCACTTTCCGACAGAGAAACCCAGAGTTTTTCACCAGAGAGAAAATGTCATCAAAGACTTGTTCTAGTTTAGTTGAGTCATTGTTATGAGATAAAATGGTTTGTGAAGAAGGAGATAGCAAAATGGAGTTAAGGAGAGAGCCAAGAAACAACGTTCCACCGGATACGAGAAGTTTTTCTCTATCTCTTTACTTTGTCTATGATATTTACTTCTTTATTGATTGTTGGACTTATGACTATGAGGAGCTAACCTACTCGTTTAGAGTAGGGGAGTAACTTTGATTGATGAATATGTTTATTTGCTTTACTTTATATGTATTTGATGACCTTGAATGTCTAAATTGAATAGTTACTTATGCTGTGTGACTAACCTTACTCTCGATGGGATAAAATGGAAGCACATGTGTGGGGTCGCTCGGAGTGTAGAATGCTAAGGATAGTTATATATAAGCGATTTGTGACTTTGGATTTGCTAAAGCAACTGAGCGTAACCTTTAGATCACACTAGATCAATCTTGACTATGTACGTTTTGTTCACACGATTCGAATGAGTTAATTGGATTACAAATTTGATATCTCTTCTAAAACAAGTGACAAGTGGGTTGATCCGTTAACACAATAGGTTATCAGAGATTCATACGTGTATGGTTGGGATAACTTCAACCATATGTCACATATCCATTAGACATGCAAACATCAAATAACTATAGTATTGTCAGTAGATATAGGTAATTTGTAGATGAACCATTATGGTTAAATAATTGTGAAACCCGACCTCTAAACAATCTTTTCAATTATTGTTTACAACCAAATTCAATCAATCAATCAAATCATTAAATTATTTTTTTAGTTAAGTTAGTTAATTTAGTTAATCAACCTTTCTTCCAGCATTCTTAGTTGAATTGCTTATGTGCTTTCATAAGTTTAATTATTTTAATTGCTCTAATTGTTTTCATTGTTTTAATTGTTTTCTTGCACTCAAACTAAAAACCAAAAAGATATTTAATTACTGTTTCTATATTTTAAGATAAATTCCCATTGCATCTTAGATTAAGCATTCTTAGCATAAAAGGCATTCAAAGCATCTTTAGTATAGAAATCATTCACATCATTCACAAGCATTCATTACATATTGCAAATACAAGAGAAAAGATCGTGACAACTATTAGTATTTTGCATTTAAGTAATTCATACATTAATCCACCACTCCCTCGGGATACGATACTTGGTTCACAACTATACTTGTCATTTATTATTACATGATTCGTGCAATTGTGACAAAGTGGGATTTAGATGTAACCTTCATGTGTGGACATATATTCTATTTTATTACACTTAAAACACCCATCAATCAGCTTCATGTCGTATCCTCGCATGATAGAAATACTTTGTCTAAATGCCAAATGTGCTCATGTATTCTTTAAACCAAAAGACATCACTCTATAGCATAGACCCCACCATATCGATAGCGAAAGTTGTCTTGTTCTAATATTGAACTATCATAAAAATTGATGAAATTTGCTCTTTGTATCCATCATGGTAAAAAATGCACAACCTGTTTTGGAATCCACCAAGAGATCGATGTCGGCCAACAAGAAAGGGTTGCGCGGATAGTGCTTATTCAAATCGGTGTAGTCCATACACATCTTACAAGTTTTATTTTCTTTATCACTAATACTATGTTACTCAACCATTTGGAATATCTGGTCTCGTATATATGCCTCGCTGCCAACAACTCTATTACTTCTCTCTCTGCTGCTTCATTCTTTTCTTTGCTAAAAATCATTTTCTTCTGTCTTATCAGCTTGGCTCGAGAGTCCATGTGCACTATGATTAATGCCTTGTAATTCTGCTTTTCGAGTCAATGCCTTGTAATTCTACATCGAACCATGTCAATATATCTGCATTTCTCCTTAAAAATCAATCAGTCCTTGCTTATTGGTTCCATATTTTATTCTTATGACTTTATCAGAGTCTCCCCGTAATAGCGAAACAGTCAAGAATTCGCTAAGTGGTTCCATCTTTGAGTTCTCCCATTGTTGTTGTAAAATTTAACATTAGCATTTTCCCGTGCTTTGCTCAGACGGTATCCTCGCGCCACGAGCTCCTCTCTTGCTAGTTTGGCCTTCTCTGGTCCTTTTGTTGGCAATTGTTTTCTGTGTTGGTCCTGCTCTCCTTTAGATTGAATTGTCAGAATTATTACCACTAACCGTGACGTGTAGTGTTTCCACAGACATCGCCACTAATTTGGTATAAATTCGTTTAGGTTTCACGTAAGATAATGAACGAGTACAATAGGGCCTAATTACACCAAATATGCTAATCCAGAGCTTCTAGGGGGTCTAGAGATCGGCTTTGTCGGGAATACACCAAATGAACGGTTTGATCAAGGAAATAGATCAAAACTGCTAGTAGCTTGAATCCTCTAATAGCTCAAATCTTTATATAGCTCGAATCCTCAGACAGCTCGAATCTCCAGGTAGCTCAAATCACTTAGCTTGAATGTAAGGTTCGAGGTAAGACCATGTGGTTGCAAGTGTATTAAATGACGTACTTTGGCTATCGGATTCGAGGTATTTATAAACCTCGGATGCGGGACCACTTTCTTTAATTCCCTCGTAGCTCGAAATACAGATATCTCGAATGCTAGATTTGCGCTACTAAGCTACAAATACCTGAAAACCTAGTTTCGAGGTACTTGTCGATGGGTCTTATTGGGCCGGTTTGACCCAAGTTCTACTCATTTGGGCTGATCATATCAGCCCACACCATATTTTATACAAGAGTAGCTTTATTTCTAATTGTAAGATGACTAGTCATGCTCACGTGACCTTAGCTATGTTAATTATAATTAGAGAAAAAACATGGAGAGATTAGCAATTTATTTAATCCCATAAGTCACTGGCATCTTTACTACCAATACAGAAGTTCTACGGTCCATGAAGCAAGTCAAGCTAGGCTGCTATAGGTAGTTACTCACTCGTGTTCTCGCTTATGTTATTGGCAATTAATTATCTATCTTCATAAAACTTCTTTATGTTTCCTTACATAAATATTACTTTAGTTACATGATGTGTTTATGGAAGAAAAAGATATTATTCAGAAAATCTTAATATTATGTGGAATCTAAAAAAGTAACATAAAAAGGATTATAAAATATACTATGCATCTTTAAAAATATCCTCTATTCTTTAGTAATAAGTAATTTGTTTTCAAAAGCTGAAAAATATTGTATTTGTTTTTCAAAATTACCCAAACTACAAAAAAAAGCACTTCCCTTTTGCAATATATTGACAACAATAAAAGAGTATTTTTGCAAAAATATTAATCCAAATTTAAAAAAATATAGAATAACATTTTCAACATTCTACTTTCTCAATTTGGTCAATCATCTCAAGATCCAATTTACTTTTCTACCAAGCTCCGAAAAATATTTCAGATCCTCCTTCAAATGTGGGATAAAAGAACAACTCCCACTTTCAATTAGCTCAAAAAAAAAAAGAGACTTAGCGGACTCTAGAATACTAAATAGATGCATACACAAAAAATAGTGTGAAGTGCGACTCACATGTGAACAATACAACAACTATAGAATAACTTGAAATATTTACAGAGGTAAAATTCTGAAAGTGATGAAATGGTAACTTTTCGACTCGACACATATTGTAGCCAGACTATCGTGCAACTTACGTTGTATTTGGAAGCTCCCATGATACAAATATTACTCCAAAATCAATTATAAATGTTACTAATATTTGGTCGTTTTGATAATTTTGACTCAACAAGTAAGGTAAATTGTTTTAGTAGGCTCTGGTCAAATGACTGTAAAAATCTAGCATATGTCATTTTATAGTATGATGATTACTCTATAATAATCCCACAATAACCATATTATTTAGTAAAAAAACCTAAAAAGTAAGTAAGACTTTCTTCTTACACTATATGAACGTTGGCCAAAATATGTTACATTAATTGATGGTCATAAAAAAAAAAACTAAAGAGAAGAAACATAAAAGAAGGGAAGGGATGAATGGCCATTAGATTGAATGAATGAAGTTTTTAAACACAACATTGAAGTGGTACCATGTGTTGTGAGCTAGGTCACATAATTCGCGCACCCCCCCTCACGCACTAGCGCTCGATTCGCGAACTCACGAATTGAGTGCGCGTGCGGCGCTCCAGTGCGAATTAGTATTTACTAATTCGCGAACTAAGAAATACTAGTTCGCGAACTAAGAAATACTAATTCGCGAACTAAGAGATACTAATTCGCGAACTAAGAAATACTAATTCGCGAACTAAGAGATACTAATTCGCGAATTAAGTGTAAATGCGTAATTTGTGCACAAATTTTCCTTTTTTTTCTTTTTTTTTTCCTTTTTTTTCCTTTTTTTTTTTTACTTTTGAAATTCACATGAACAAAAATCATATATAGTTAAGATTTGGAGGAATTTTTAAATCTACCCATTAAGTTTGCCATTTTTCTAAAACTACCCAAAAGAATTTTGGGCTTCAAAAATATGCCGTAACTATATGTATACCTTGTCAAAAATACTCAATCTCTATTATTTGGGCTATTTGGTCCACGTGGCGGCCACATCGCCGCCACGTAGAATTTTTAGGGCATTTTCATCAAAACTTACAAAAATTCGTTCATAATAGAATAATAGAATAATTCTACTTACAAAAAATTAACATATACTTTCAGAAAGCAGAATATTTTCAACAGACATAATTGTTTAAAGCTATTTCGAATTAAAACATCAAGCTTAAAAAGTATTAATTAGATTTGTTGCAAAAATTTAATTTCTGAAAATTTATATCGTTTGATCAAGATGAAGTTTTTTCTGAATTATTAATTAAATAAAAATCTAGTTTAATTAATGGAATTCTTATTTTTTTGAATTTTCTTTTTTTATCACGTTTTTAAATAGTATAATATAAAAAAATTTAAGATATAAATATAAATAGTAGTTAAGTTTTTAAGATATAAATATAAAAAAGTAAGCAAAATAATAAATACTAGTAGTTTAGTTTTAAGATATAATATATTTTGTTGATGCTTGCAAGTGAGTGAAATATAGCATGTCACCACGTCACTCATTTTCTGAATGTAATAGCAAGTAATTTAGATGCTGTGATGAACAAACTGACATTTTGATGAATGAAAAGACTTATCTTGTTTATGATTAGTATTGTTTTGGGGGAAATAATCATTTTGTTGCCTAATATTAAAAAAATTACTTAATATTATTAATATTTTAATATTTTTTAATAGACGCATTAGAGGCGCATTAAGAAGTGAATTTTTGAAAATAGGCGAACTGGCGCACCCGCACACGCACACGCACGCGCTCGCGTTTACGACTTATGTGACATAGGTTGTGAGAAACAAAAAAGAGATTACACACACACATACATCTTATTATTAAGAACGGATTTCAAATATAAATAAATACATTCACAATGTGAGTAGTGTAAGCACGTTTTGTTCTGAGTGAAGAGAGAGAAAAAAAAAGTAGGCAAAGGCAGGGCACGGCACCATTCCACCTCTCGTCAGATCCGTCCTTCATTAGTTGGGCCCCACTTATATCCCCGCCTCCAACGCTGTGCCTGGTTCCCTTCCCAAATCCCACCCCTCTTTATCTTTCTCTTTCAAGCCCCCCAACCCAAATTTATGTCATATATATATACTAGGCTTAGCTAATATGTATCTATTTATACTTATGACACAGATTTTAATATACCAATAATTAGTAAATAAGGGTACTTCTTCTTACTGCCATCCATCATCATTCATATATATCCCTTGTTTAGATTTTCTTTTTTGGGTTTTATTTACTGTTGTGTTAAAGTCCAAGTCCAAACCCTTTACATTTTCTCCTCAAAAAAGGTAAATATACATTTTTCAATCACAATCTTTATTCTCTCTTCTTTCTTCCTTCCGTTCACAAAACACCCGCATAATAATAATTCTTATACTTCTCAACTCTCCTTTTTCTCGGCATACAATACAACAACATTTGTTATTCAAAATCATCATTGCTACTATATGTATGACCATTATTTATTTTCTATATCTTTTGACAGGTAACAAGAAGTTGATTGGTGAGCACTACTACTCTTTGATTTGAACTGCAGATCAAATTCCTTGTTTTGGACTTAAGTAAGTTAGTTAGTTATATTCAGATCTGAATTTATTAGGATAATGTCGTTTTATTTTATATTTCTTTGTAGTTGAAGTTCCTCAGATCTATATATGCTTCAGTAAAAGTCATTTATGATCCATTTTAATAAGGGCTCAAGATATATAGATCCTAAAGATTAAGATTTATTGTATTTGAATAAATGTTTTTCACGTTTTTATCATCATCCCCTCTTGTTGAATTTTTTATTTTACTTCTTTATTACTGTGTTTTTTGCTATTGTAATCCTCATATTTAATAAAAGTAGTATATTTTTCCCTGGTGGAGCTGCTGGGGGTATATGGTAGGGTGTGAGATGCGGGTTACAGTTTTAGCTAAGAATTGACACAGTAAAATTACTATTGCTTTTTTGCTTTTTTCTTTTCTTCTCCTTTTTTGAAAGATATTTAGATCTCTGCCACCTAGCATTTTGTTCCATATATGTGATATTATTCTGGGTTTTACCGCAGGTTCTCATTTTCAAGAGTTCCAACTTCAGATGTTGAAGTATTTGTACCCATTTTAGGTCTGATATCCTTCTTCTAGAATGCATGGAATTTCACGTTACGTGGGATTGAGTGGTGAACAAAATGGATCTTCGTGATGATAGTTCTAGATTTGGGTCGTTACCTAGCACGACATTGAGGAATCTGTCATCATCATCGTCAGCTTTCTTTTCGGCAAACCAGTCTCCCTTTTTCTCTCCAAAATCAGTAACTTGTCGTTTATCAACACATTCTGATGATACATGTCTTGCCACCACCTCAAATATGGATTCCTTCCATACAAATTCAGAAAATGTGGGGTCAGAATCTTTACCTACGATTAGATTCGCCTCAAATGATGCGAATCCCGAAGCAGCAGCTGGTACTTCGAATGATCCCCTGAAGTTTGACAATGTTTCTTCATCAACGGGAATATCTCATAGTCCTTTATCAAGTTATGGCATTGGTCATCCAAATGATTATTCTAGACATAACAATAAAACCAAAAACATTGGCAGATTACTCGAGATTTCAGTTCCTCCAACTTCTTTTTCTTCAAATAGATTGAGGAGCTGTGATGTGTACATAGGTTTTCATGGCCGCAAGCCGTTATTGCTTAGATTTACTAACTGGCTTCGTGCAGAGTTAGAAGTTCAGGGTTTGAGTTGTTTTGTAACAGATAGAGCTAGATGTCGAAATTCTCGCAAGCACAGCACTGTCGAGAAAGCCATGGATGCTTGCACATTTGGAGTTGTGATCTTGACCAGAAAGTCATTCAGAAATCCATATACGATTGAAGAACTGAGATTTTTCTCGAGCAAGAAGAATTTGGTTCCTTTATACTTTGATTTGGCTCCAGAGGACTGCCTTGTCAGAGATATAATCGAGAAAAGAGGAGAGCTTTGGGAGAAACATGGTGGTGAACTCTGGTTACTCTATGAGGGACTTGAAAAAGAATGGAGAGAAGCCGTGAGTGCTCTTTCTCGCGTCGATGAGTGGAAACTAGAGGCCCATGATGGTAAATGGAGGGATTGCATATTAAGAGCAGTCACTCTTTTGGCCTTGAGGTTGGGAAGGAGAAGTGTTGTGGATAGACTGACAAAGTGGAGAGAGAAGGCAGAGAAAGAAGAGTTCCCTTTCCCCCGTAACGAGAACTTTGTTGGTCGGAAGAAAGAGTTATCCGAGCTTGAGTTCATGCTTTTTGGTGATGTTAGGGGAGATGCCGAGAGAGACTATTTTGAACTCAAAGCCAGGCCTAGACGAAAGAACCTGACGATTGGCTGGGGAAGGACTAATTCAATTGATGAAAAGCGAAGGGAGAAACGAAATGAGAGCAGCAAGAGGAAGGGTAAAGAACCAGTTGTCTGGAAGGAATCGGAAAAGGAAATTGAGATGCAAAACACTGAATTTTCTCAATCACTTCATGGTACACCCAAGTCAAAGAATAGCGGGAAACATGGCAGGAGAAGGAGACCGATGAGAGTCGTATATGGCAAGGGAATTGCTTGTGTATCCGGAGATTCTGGTATCGGCAAAACAGACCTGCTTCTAGAGTTTGCTTACCGTTTTTATCAGAAGTATAAAATGATCCTTTGGATAGGAGGGGAAAGCAGGTACATTCGGCAGAATTATTTAAACTTATGGTCATTCTTAGAAATTGATGTCGGAGTGGAGAGCTGTGGAGAAAAAGGCCGCACAAAGAGCTTTGAAGAACAGGAGGAAGCAGCCGTAGCCAGAGTTAGGAAAGAGCTCATGCGGAATATTCCTTTTCTTGTGATTATTGATAACTTGGAGAACGAAAAAGACTGGTGGGATTGCAAATCGGTAATGGAACTACTTCCCCGTTTTGGTGGGGAAACCCATGTTATTATATCCACACGCAATTCTTGTGTTATGAACTTGGAGCCATTGAGACTTTCATACCTATCTGGGGTCGAAGCTATGTCTTTAATGCAGGGAAGTGTCAAAGATCAATCTATTACGGAAATTGATGCATTAAGGGCGATCGAGGAAAAACTTGGAAGGCTAACTCTCGGCCTTGCGATCGTAGGGGCTATTCTTTCTGAGCTTCCCATTAATCCAAGCAGGCTTTTGGATACAATAAATAGGATGCCGTCAAAGGATATAACCTGGAGTGGTCGTGAAAGTCATTCGTTAAGACGAAACACATTCCTTTTGCAGCTTTTAGAGGTTTGCTTTTCGATATTTGACCATGCCGATGGACCAAGGAGTTTGGCTACTAGAATGGTTCTTGCAAGTGGTTGGTTTGCTCCAGCCCCAATACCTGTATCCGTTTTAGCTCTGGCTGCACATAAAATTCCCGAGAAACATCAACAACGGCGTCTGTGGAAAAAAGTTTTACGTTCATTAACTTGTGGTTTCACGTCATCATATGCTCGGAGATCAGAGGCAGAAGCATCTTCATTACTTTCAAGATTTAATATAGTTAGGAGTTGTACAAAGGAAGGTTTCATTCAATTCAACCAGATAGTCAAGCTCTATGCTCGAAAGAGAGGGATCACTGGAGTTTCACAAGCCACGGTACAAGCAATCATTAGTCGAGGATCCGTGTCCGATCATTCGGAGCACATATGGGCTGCCTGTTTCTTGATTCTTGGATTTGGAAAGGACCCCATAGTTGTCGAGCTAAAGGTGTCGGAATTGCTGTTTCTTGTGAAAGAAGTGATATTGCCCCTCGCCATAAGGACCTTCATTACTTTCTCTCGGTGCAGTGCTGCTATGGAGCTCCTCCGGCTTTGTACAGATGCATTAGAAGCTGCAGATCAAGCGTTTGTCACTCCCGTGGACAAATGGTTGGATAAGTCGCTTTGTTGCAGTCGTACTCAGACAAACGCGCAGTTAAATCCTTGCCTTTGGCAAGAACTCGCGCTGTCGAGAGCTACCGTGTTAGAGATCAGGGCAAAGCTGATGGCGAGAGGCGGACAGTTTGATATAGGGGATGATCTAATTAGGAAGGCTGTTTTTATTAGAACTTCGATATGCGGTGAAGATCATCCAGACACTATATCTGCTCGAGAAACTCTTAGCAAACTCACTAGACTTCTTGCTAGTGTTCAAAGTCATACTTCACCATAGATTTTTAATTTTTCTATTTTTGTTTTTATTTTTAGTTTTGTAAGTTGAGTTCATAGTATAGTACAAAATTTTGAATAAGCTTTTCGTTTTTCTTTTCTCATAAACCCGAGAAAGTTGATACCATTTTTTACTTTAAAGAGATGATTAGAAATTATATCACTGGTGAACTCCTTGGTAAGGTTGGTTGAATTGATATTTGTGTCCATGGTACTTTGAGTCAGGTAATAAGGGGTTGAATCTCCCTAGTTACGACAGTTGTTTGTGGTAATACCCTTGTTAAAAGAGATGGTCTGGTTATGTATTACTACATATGGCTAATCCTTGAACTCTGCTAGGAACAAATATCATATATATTGTTATTAGCCCACACATTATTTTTAAGAGTTAAAAAGAAAAGTAAAAAGAGGCCAGGTTGGTGTGGGGATAGGGAATACGACGTCATGCGGAATTGGTTTGCTGTTCGAAATTACATAAAATTGGTCGTAACATCATATGACTGCATATCTTCCTACAATTAATGGCAGTAATAGATTTATTTCACACTCATCGGCTGAAGTTGTATATGTATGATTATAGAAATCTTCATTTAGTTGGAACTCAGGTTTATTGAATTTATTTGCATTCATAAGTCAAAACTAATAGTATTTGTGCGAACGCTTTAAGAAGGATTTAGGAATTTGAAATGGGAAATTAGTGCGTTCTAGTTTTGCAAAAATTAGTTGCTTGCAATAATATGTGTATAATTTCATGTAACTGTGGTTACCGGCTTGAATCCAAAGATGTACACGATTATCAGAGTATTTGCTTCTTTTTTTCGGATAATTTTGCTAGGACAAA
The DNA here is from genome assembly GCA_948329865.1 of Linaria vulgaris. Taxonomy (NCBI): domain Eukaryota; kingdom Viridiplantae; phylum Streptophyta; class Magnoliopsida; order Lamiales; family Plantaginaceae; genus Linaria; species Linaria vulgaris. The sequence continues at coordinate 49,822,831 of OX415249.1, read as the reverse complement.
AGGTGCTTCCATTCCTTACAACAATCGAATGCAACATATCATCGTGATGGGTCTTAATTACAAATCAAAGAAGCAAAAAGTTGGCAAGTCACAAGTTTACCTGTCTGTATAAGAATAGAAGTTCTTTTCATTTTCTTTAGTCCAATTCGAAAACTGAACTTTAACAAAATCCATATATAGTATGATGCATATTACTTGTTATTCTTGGAAAATCTTCTTGTTCCTCATCCACCAAATCATCAAAACCACAAAGCACCATATTCTCCTCTACTTTCGATTGTGAGCAAGTGTCGGCACGAGATCTAATAAGTATTGGCAGTGATGAATATCTGATTTGTTTGGAATTATTACTGTGACTACTTGCATCCACTCGTAGATAGGCATCCTTGATTATTTGGTAGTTATATGATACTTAGAATGTATTTCCTTTCATTCGTTCTGTTAGGCTTGTTGTAAGTCTCGTGCTTAGCTCTTACTTATTCCTGCATGTCTAGTTGTATTTTTTCTTGTGAAACTCAGCATACGACATGCATTATTTTTTTCTTTATACACGGCAAGATAAACCCAGTCTTCATTGAATAGCTATTTCATCAATGTTTGTTAACATTCATATCATTTAACTGATAATTGATTATGTATTCCCTAACCTCTCCCTCCCTCATGGCCGACGCCTCCCCCACCACGCCTAGTGCATCCACGACTACTACGTCGGAAACCCTTCCCCCGTGGTTACCACCACAAATAATTCACATCACGGCAAATATCTACATCAAAGTCACCCTCACTCCATCCAACTATCCGTCATGGCGCGCTCATGTGTCTGCGCATTATTGAACAGATTCTGCCTTGCAAAATTTATTGATCTTGTCGTTTCGCCAACATTCCCAGATTAGCCAGAGTTTGATTATTGTTATCATCAGCATCAACTCCTCCTTTCGACATTAATCGGCTATTTCGACTCAAACGTCACTCACGCCTCTTGTCTCGTCGTGCCTTTCCGCCCTCGGCGTGTGGACCACTCTTGGTCGCGCCTTCGTGAGTCACTCATATGCGCACGCATCCAATTAAAATATAATCTCACACAGGCTACGCTTGGGTCTCAAACTATCGGTGAGTTTTTACGCGGCATTAAGCAGAAAATGGATGAACCCAGTCTCATTGACAGTGTTCCCTCCAATGATGATGATACGTTGTATGTTCTTGACGATCATAGCGCAGGATATCGTGAAATATCCTCCTCAATACGTGCTCGTGAAAACTCCATCACTTTTGCTGACCTTCATGACATGCTTGTGGCCCAATAAGCCTACCTTAAATGTCTTGAGGCTTCTTCTACTCAACTCGTTGCAATGGCAAATCATACCTCGGCGCAACCGTCCTCCGCATCGCGTGGACAATCCTCGAATCGACGGGGATATAGTTCTGGTTGTCGCAGCCCACACACTCAGCAAGGTCACCGCTCTCGTGGTCGGAGTTATGGTCAGCCCAACAAACGTGGCTACTCCTATCGATTTTCCAGGTCGTGGAGCGTTTCATCAAGCTCCTTATCCATGCCCCTCGGTCATCTGTCATATGTGCACTGTTCAGGAACATGCCACTTTGCCATGCCCTCAACGCTACCAATGGCAAGCCTACATGGCGCAGTCTCTGAAACATGGTTCCCCTCATGGATCTTGACTTGTGTACACGGGCGCTTCTCATAGTCTTGTTGTGGACCTGAGTTAGATGTCGTTTCACTCTGAGTATGGTGGCACCGATGAGATTGCACTTGTTGATTGCTCTGGTATCATAATCACTCACATTGGCACCTCTTTTCTACCGTTTTTTCCAGCAATTTTATTATACCCGTTTCCTTAAAGGTCTCACTCAATAGGAAACCATTGGCAGCACGCACCTTCTGCTCTCGAGTGAGCTCCCCGCATCGGATAGTCCTCTCAGCAAGGGCCAATTGTTCTCGCACCTGACGGAGCTCTGCCTTGACATTCGCACGTTTCTCCTTCTCTATGGCAAGAGAAACGTTAGCTTGCTCAAGGGCGGTCCCCCACTCCTGATTTCGCTTGAGGAGGAGCTCCACGTTCGCTTCACTGGAGCCTAGGATACTCATAGCCTCATCTCGCTCGGCCGTTAATTTGGCAGTCACGGCGGGATCATAATTCGCCAGGCTCTCGAGCACAGCGATAGCCCGTGAGATGGACTCCACCTGAGCAACATTATTGTCACTTGTCGTCCTCAAGAAAGTGGCAAGAAACCTTCCAACCTGGAATACAGAAACAACTTAGTAATTTAACAAATATTGAGGAACTATTTTCGAATATATCATCCCTACCACTAAATAAGAAAGGGATTACAACACACTTTCCGATTGGGATATAGAGTTATGTCCAGTAGCAGAACTACTACCCTCGGTTCGTTTCCTTTTATGGGGGGAAGAGTTACCCCCTGAAACCCCCGGAGCTCGGCTCCTACTGGAACTCGCACCAGTTCCACCTTGCTTCGGCGCACCGCTTCCCAGGATCACATCTTCTACGTGTTCCTCGCCTTGCGAAGATCCTCCCAACTTTTCCTTAAGGTGTTGACCCACTCACCCACGTTTTTTGTGGATCGCGGGAAGAGATGCGTCATCCCCGGCATCCGCCCTCTGTACAAATTCACGTTATGCAATCATGTCCAATCTCCGATACATCACCAGTGCCGCTACAAACAACAGGAACAATATCGTAAAAATGAAACAAGATAAGAAATGTCCAGTTAAATCGTACAAAGATACATACCAACGTCAAACGAGCCTCGATAAGGCAGAGGAGAGAGACAGGTCGCACTAAGCACGTCTTCATCATAAAGCATTGTGAGATCGTACGTATGGGCTAACAAGTTACCTAAAAACCCAGTCGCCCATTGGGGAGTGCCGATACCAGAAGGCCTCTAGTACTTCTTGAACATCGACCATTATTGAGGAAGAACATCGAACTCCCCAGCAGTTTTCTCCTCTACGTAGAAGTATTCACTTTTATTGCCAAAGCCAAAGCTGGACTGGCCTCCGTGCAAGAATTTGGATGAAGAAAAAACCATTATCACCACCCTTCTTGTTGGTAGCAACGGAGAAGAGATTCCAAAACTCGTTCACTCCATGGGGCACATCGAGGGCCTTCACAATACAAACAAAGGCCATGATGACACCAAAAGAGTTGGGCAAAAGTTGTCTGAGGCAAACCCCAATACTATGCAGGATAGCAACAATGGCGGGATCGATAGGGAACCGCAAACCATTGGCAAAATTCTTTGCATGAACGGTGATGGAACCCTGCGGTGGCTTGTGCATTCTTTCATTCTCATCGGGAAACCTAATCTTATACTCGGCATCCACGTGATACGTGGTAGCATAATATCCATGGTAATGAGGTACACGAGACACCATGTCCTCATAGCTAATAGTCGTCTTATATTTTTTCACCTCAGGCGAGACGGGGAAACCTCATTCGTTATACACCACGTTCTCGTTCCCATGAGGCTCGTCAGTATCCTCCTCCAAATTGTCCCCTACATCATCACCAACCAACCATTCCGTATAGATAGCCTCGAAATTAACAAACGAAGGCACAGAGCCACCGGCCTCCACATTTTCTTAACCCAAATCGACCATATCAGAATCACTCCCGTTAGACATAGCAGCTATGGGTAGAGACGAAGCACAAACAATTTTTCTGACAGGATATAACAAAACCACCAGTTCAACCTGAAAAATCGGAAAAATGAAAAAGAGAAAGTTAACTCCAATACTCATATCGAGAATCACATCGAAAAACACATTGGTTCGCATATCAAATATCATATCGAAACCGACATCGAACAATGGATATGGAGAGGTAAAATAGGAATAAATCACATAACTCATATCGAAATTCATAACGAATTCCTATCGAAAATCCCTGACATACCTCTGCGAAAAGACAACGAATTTTGCTAGAAGAAAAAAAATGATCTTCCCTCTCTCACAACCCAGTATTTATAGACGTCGGGTTTTCGATACGCATTTATGGCAATCCCATATAGAACTTTAAACTCGACATAGATATCGAAGGAAATTCTATATAAAATTAAACCCACAATAACACAAGAATTCAAATGAGGACCTCTTAGATTCGCTAATTGCATTGGGGGGTCACCAACATTTCTTCAAAACACAATGAATCCTCGCATCCGAGTTTCGACATTTGAACTGGGGGGACGAGAGGTACTGGTAATTCAAAAAACTTGGATTTAATTTGCAAATTATTATCCTCGAATAATAATTCCCAAATTGGGGCACTACATGATATGGGTGTTTCCCGTATTAGGCCAGGCTCGCATTTTACCTATGTTGGGGATCATCCGCGACATACACATCGATTATAACCTTCGATATAGTACCACTCACGTGTTTATCACGTGAGTTGTCCCCGCATCCTGAAGCCTATAAATACTCACGTCCCAACAATCAAGGTAAGCTTTAATTATCCGCAATTATTGTACACCTATATTGAACATATCTGATATAGAGCTCGACATAACCTTCGATGTATATATATATATATATATATATATATATATATATCTTTGATATATATTACCGACCTAGCATCTGACATCATACTCGACGTAATCCCTGACATCAGCAGGATATCATCCCCGACGTGGAAGGCTTTCGATGTCATCCCCGATATTGCCTTCGACGTCAATCTCGATATACATTCGACATCAGCAATTGCATCGAACATCAGTTTGAGATGTTTTAGACCAAGCCTACTCGACACTAGCATAGCTCTAGTAGGCCTAGTTTAGTAATAGATTCTTTGTACCGCACCTGTAACCGACCTTATTATGTATATACGATCTATTGTTAAATTACCTTTTGATCTTATAATTGTCTTTAATGGCCACAATGTTTGAAACCCAAATGGCATTTCGGGGTTACATGTTTTGAATTTATATTGTTTTCTAAAAGTTAGATGGATTACAAGCATAATAGGGAAGACTAAGAAATCGTGTAGGCTTAGGTAAAACGAGCACTTCCGTTGGTAACGTTTTATAAGTATGATGCTAATAGCTTATAAGTTGGGAGAAAAGTTTAAAGTTTACAAAGATGGGAGAAGAATTTGCAAGTACAGGTATACTTCAATGGTGTATCTTTCTCACTTTGAAGAGTCATATCTTTTGGACTTCATACAGAATATACATTAATGCTAATAATGTACATGAGACATCACTTCACAAGGAAGATTAAACATTTTGGTAGCCAACAAAATACATAAATCACACCCTACCTTGAACATTGTCATAACATTATTTACAATATTTATTGTATAAAATTATTATAATAGATGCTAATAATTAAAACAAATTGCATCAATTATGCTATATACTTCTATTTTCTTACAAAGTTAGCAAGATAGTGTAAAGCAATTGTAACTACATCCTTAATAACATTTTGTGAAATTCCTTAAATGTCAATGATTATGACGAGGATGACCAACCGTAAGCGAGAAAAATGAGATTTAGTCACTGGTTCAAACACCATACTCATGCTTGTAGAATATTATTTACGAAGATAGTTATGACTTCTTTTTTTCTGAATCAATCGCTCTTTTTCTTCTTAACTTACATAAATTTCAATCTCTCACATGTGTTAGTAGTGATTGATCTATTTTGAGCAAGATCAAGCTTCTAAGAATTGAGATTAAGAAGCAATAAAGCTAAATAAACTACTTTAATTAATATTCTAGTTAATCTCCAATTACAAAATCATACTCTAATAAATAGAAAGAAGATAACTCGTGATTCCTAAAATAGTGGCACTATCTAACCACTAGCTCCAATATTACTTCCGTTACTCACTAAAACTACAATAATAATTTAATTAGACACATCAATAACATAAATAAGATAAGTTATAATCTAAGTTAACCCTGTAACAACATGCTAGTTATTGTACGAGCAAATTCTCTTAAAATTATCACATATGTCGAAATGTATTACAATTAGAGGTGGGAGTGGGATCGAGAAATTCTCGCTCCCTAATCGTCCCACGGGAAATTACTGAATTAGGGATTTCCCAGAGAAGAAAAATCTCGAGCTCCATTAACGGGACGGGAATCCCATTCCCGTTGTGATGGGATCGGGAAGCAATTTCCAGATCTCGCGGGAGACGAGATTCCCGTCATTTTCTAGTGGTTGTGCATTTTAAGGGGGTTAGGGTGTTAGTTGTGGATAAAAAAAAATAGAATAGGGGTGGGAGTAAGATATTGAAAACATTAAGGTAAGTTTTGAAAAGTTGACAAGTTCAAAGAGGGTCTAAATGACTAAATCAAAATTTTCAATTCCTCAAATCAATTCTCCATTCATCATCACTCTCAATTTCTCAAATCCTAGGACCTCACTCACCTCATGACGGCACACGACCTCATGAACTCAAATCGGCCATCACCACCAGAGTCGTCATCGCCCGCCCGTCACATGTGTCCCGCCGTCGCCCATCAATTTCAATTCTCAAATCGGCCCTCTATCTCAAGCTCTCAAATTGGTTTTTTTTCTTCTTTTAAATTGTTTGTTGTTTGTGAAATACTCCTATTACTACTAGTTAAATTGTTTGGTGATAGTTAAATTACTATGTTGATTGTTGAATTAGAGTTTCGAACTAGGGCTTTTGAAATTAGGTTAACATTGTTGCATTAGAGATTAATATTATTAAATGTGCTTCAATTAGACTGTAGGTTTACTCTTCTTTGTTTAATTAGAGACTCAAAAGTCCAAAACTCAAAATGGATCGTGAAATTGTTGAATTTCATTAATTTAATGGCTAAGATTGTTTTCCTTGAGTAATTTGAATCAATTGGGTTTTGGAATGTTGCCTTTACTTGATTTTTTAATTAGAGACTCAAAGAGTTCATTTCTTTAATCAATTGGTGTTTGCGTTTTATTCCTATAATAATTTTGTGTTAATTGAGATGATCGAGTTAAGTTGGTTGAGTTTATATATCGTCTATTAATAGCTGTTTTTGGTGGTTGTAGAAATAAAGAAACAACTAGCTTCAAAACCTTTGGGTTTTTGCAAATGTTCTTGTGTTGGTACTAGTACTTCTATACTGGAAGCTCCAACATTGGTCCTTCATCTTCGACTTCGAATGCTTTACCTCATTCAGAGCCTACTTCGCCATCAAATTCATTTAGCGATGCAATCATCTGGAACTTCAAAACGAAGGCCTCGCTGGTCACCACCACCACCACCACAACCATAGGGAGAAGGGCATTCACAACCCCTGCCCAAAATTACAAAAGAGGACGATGATGAGGATGATGATGAAAATTATTAAAATAAAGTATAAAAATATCATAAATTTTTCGAGGAGGAAGTCGAAACAAAATTGCCTTATGGTAAGATCATTCTTACGAACGGCTATGTTGAGATAGGAGCGGTGGAAGCATTATGAGCCTTTCAGGTGTCCATTATAGAAAACTATCAAGGGCAAATGCTTATATTGCGGGAGAGCGATTGCTTGTGATGGTATGAAACAAGGGGCATTCGGCTTGCAAAAGAACATAAACACTTGTCAAGAGAAGCCTGAATCCCTTAAGAATGCCTTAGCCCAAACTCATGAATTTTGATCAAACAACTAATCAAGTTGAAGGTTGGACATTCAATCAAGATTGGATTTTAGAGGGGTTTCGAAGTGGATGGTTGTGACTAAACAACCTTGTAGTACGATGGAACAATAGACATTTAGAGAGATGTTTAGGCGAGCATGTCCTTGGTTGAAATTGTATTATCGCAAGACAATAACGGATAAGATTGTGCAAATATATGTGGAAGACAGAAAAAAATGAAGGAGTTTATCAAAGAAAATGCGCAGAGAGTTTGTCTAACCACGGACATGTGGACTTCTATAAAGAAGGACAACTACATGGTCCTCACCACGCATTTCATTGATAAGAAGTAGGGGTCGAAAAATTGTATCCTGGTCTTCTGATTGATTTTGGGTCATTTGGGGGAAGACATAGGTCGAGTAGTTAAGGAGTGTTTGAAAGATTGGGAAATTGAGAAGGTTTTTACAATCATGGTGGATAATGCTACCTCAAACAATGTCGAGATTGAGAATCTGGTTAAGAAGTTAACATGCGAGGGAATTTCTTTGTTTTGAATGGGATCCATGTGCAAATACGGTGTATTGCACGCATCCTTAACTTTTTGGTACAAAATGGGTTGAAAATCAATGGTGAAGTCAATTATGTGGATCGAAATAAGTACGTCAAGGGTTCCACAGCGATGTACAAGACGTTTAGGCAATTTGTGAAGATGAAGGTATACAAAGTAAGAAATTGATGAGTCTTGACGTGCCTACAAGATGGAACTCGACGTCCACAATGTTGAGTGTGGCATTGATACTTCAGGCGGTGTTTGAAGCTTATGAGGTCCACGGTCATAATTATGCAATGGACTTGAGGGACGTTATACCACAACATGAGGATAGGGAGACGGCAAAGATGTACGTGAAATTCTTGAAGTTGTTCAAGAAGTTGACCAAACTCGTCTCGGGGACCTCCTACTTCACTTCAATTTTGGTGTTGGCAAAAATTGGCACCATAGATGAAAATGTTGGAGGAATGGACGAAGCTTGAGGAACAAAATGAGAAGGAGCTCCACAAACTCAAGGCAATGACATTGAAAATGAAAAAAAGAATATACGACAAGTATTGGGTCATGGGAAAAAATAAAATTAACCATATGTTGTACTTAATCGCAATTTGGGATCCCCATTTCAAATACGGGTATATCAAGAATATGGTGTCGAAAGATATATCTTTGCAATCGGCACTTTCGGTTGAGTTTGATACGTTGTATAAGGAGTACAAGAGAATGTACGACACAACTCTTTCAACTGCGACTTGCCTTTCTCCAAGACCTACTACTGAGAATAAAAGAAATACGTAACACTTGTCATTAAGTGGTTTATTGTTTGTTCAGTTGTTTGATCATTTAAATCATAATTCTTAACTTATTAAAAGTATAATGATATATAATTCAAATGCATTTGTAGTAAGAGGACTCAAAATCAAGTTCAACCAAAGTCCGAGTTCAAAAATAACTTTGAGGATGAGAATGAACCTGAAAGTGCAAGTTTTCTGGATGTTAGGATAACATTGAGATTTTCAATGTTAGAGTAACATTGCACGTCCAGAAACTGTTTTACAATCTAGTTATTATTATTATTATTGTTTTGCCTTATTCACTTAACTAACTGAGTTCCACAGTTGTAGTTGTCTTTGATTATTATTCAGGAAACAAACTTGCATTAGGTTGGACGCTCAAAGTTTCCAAGATGAGAAGTTTCCTTAATTAAAGCAAACGGCTTATAAAAGGAAAGAAGAAGTCTAGTGCGACTAGGAAAGCTTCCAAGGGAAAGTCCTGAATTGAAGAAGGAGTCTTTCCTTAGCTAGATCACTGGCGAAGGAACTTTTATTCAAGAAGGACTGCGAGAACAAGGAAGAGGAGTTCGAGAAGGAAACAAAGAGAATTACCAACCGTGTACAACACACCTTGAAGTCGAAGATCAAGAACCTATATATAGGTGTGAAGTACATCAAGACGAACAACGAGACAAGAGCTAATCAATCCGAGAGATTAATTTACAGTTGTTGAGTGTTGTCTTGCTTTAGCAAAGTTTTTAAGTTGTTAGAATAGATCTAAGAGTGAGGAGCTTTTAGAGATAGTCGAAGCAACTCATGTGTGCTTTGCTTAGTTTGAACAATTCGAGAGTGAGGAGCTTGAGAGTTGTGAGAACGCCTTTGTTAAACCCTTGTGGTATTTTGCCTACGGCTCGGAAGTTAATATAATCCTATATTCACTTCTTAAATTCGTGTTTGTTTATTCCGCTGCAAACTGTTACTCTGGTCTGCTGTTAAAGTAACATCGTCGAACTAACAGCGAACACAAACTGCTGTTAGAACTTCAGTGTTAAGTTAACATCAACAACGTATCAACCCGATCCACAATTTCAATTGGCATCAGAGCCAAGCACCAACTTCACCGGTGTTTGGCGTTGATACGACAAGATGGACAGCTCCAACCCCAATACCAGCAGGTTGCCAGTATTGGAAGGTCCCAACAACTATGCCTACTGGAAGATCAGACTCAGAGTTCACATCAAATCCATCGACCTCAAAGCTTGGGAAGCTGTACTAGAAGGCTATACCATCCCTTATCTGCCAAGAGATGGAGATGCTGACCTGGTGCCAAAGCCAAGGGGACAATGGACAGCCGCTGAAATTGCTCTCTACAACTACAATGAGAAGGCTCTCAATGCTATTTTTAGCTGGATAGGTAATCATATGTTTAAACTTGTTCAAACTTGTGATACTGCTAAAGCTGCATGGGAAACACTTGAGTTACATTGTGAGGGTGATGTGGCTGTGAGGGATTCTAAGTATAGGAAACTTTTGAGAGACTTTGAGAAGATTGAGATGGGAGAAGAGGAAACTATTGATAGTTATTTTGAGAAACTTCTTGATATATCTAATCAATGTCAGAACTTAGGTTTTGTGATTCCTAATCAGACCATGGTGTATAAAGCCTTTAGAACACTATCTTCTAAGTTTACAGTCAAAAGAATTGCTATGAATGAGTCTAAAGATCTTGCCAACATGAGTTTCCAGACCTTGATGAACACTATGAAAGAATTTGAATTAGAATTCCTAGGAAAGTCTAGCAAGCAATTAGCTTTAGCCCTTCTTGGAACTAGTTCAGATTCTGCAGGTAGTGATGAGGATGAATATGAGTTGATCTCTTCTAACTATGGCAATATTACCAAAAAGTTTAGTAAATTAGGTTTCAAAGGTAAACAGAAAGAAAAACTAACTGGTAATGATGGCCCCGGTTACAAGAAATTGCCCCCTAAATTTGTTAAGTACATGGCATCTAAGAGCACACCTCAAGATGTAGAAAAATTAAAGGATGTTCAGTGCTATGAATGTAAGGGGTATGGTCACTATAAACATGAATGTGCTAACACCCTCAGAACAAGAGGGAATTCTCATTGGGTTTGTGTAGATGACTTCAATGAAGATGATTTTGAATCTGGAACAAGTACCGAAGAACACTCAGAGGAAATCAAAACTGCTGCGCTATGCACAAGGATCACCTGGACCAATGAAGACTCCAGAAATTGCCTAGGATCACAATGTTACTCTAACATTGGTGAACCAACAGCAAAGCAGGAAATCTTTTTTGGAGACTGGAACAGCAATGATTCCCAGGTTATCTCTGATGAACTCTCTGATTGTGATGATACTAACTTTGACTGTTTTCATGGTACAGTTGATCTAGAAGAAGAGTACTCCCAAGAAGAAGAATTATCCCAGGAGGAGATTCTTGATGATCTGCACACAACATTCCTCAGGCTTGAGAGAGAGAATGTGAAACTCATAAAGAAGAACAAAGCACTGACTCATGACATCGAGTGTCTGAAAAACATGTTGAAACTCTATGAAAGAGATCTTGACAAAGCTGAAGCTGAGTTGAAAGAGGTAAAGGATAAACTCAAGAAAGACACACAGATCATAGCTAAATGGAATGCAGGTACTTCCAAACTTGATGAGGTACTAATCATGGGAAATTCAGGTTCATGTGGTCTGGGATTTGTTGAGAAACCTTCCTCTTCTATTGTAAATTCTGCCTATCTATCTTCTAGCTTTGTTAAAGAATCTAATTCTAAGAGTTTAGGTACCATCAACACTGTGAGAAGTAAACCTACTTTTATCTGTCAATACTGTTACCAACCAGGCCACATAAAACCATTCTGTAGAAAATTTATAAGAGAATGTGGTAAGAAAACAGTTACTGAACCCAATGTTAGAACAACAGCAGTTTCTGATGTTAGACCAACATTAGGTTCAGGACAGAAAGGTAGAACTTGGGTAGAAAAAGTTAAGACCCCTAAGATTAAAGTTGTTTGCAATGTTGTTTTCTCTGCTGTGTATTCTAACCTTTCAGGTAAGTGGTACTTCGACAGTGGATGCTCAAGGCACATGACAGGCAACATTGACAATCTTGTGAATATGGTTTCCTTGAGTACTGGCACTGTGACCTATGGTGGTGGTACAAAAGGGAAAATCATTGGAAAGGGGACACTGAATGTTGATGGATTTCCACCCCTGAAGGATGTGTTGTTGGTTGATGGGCTACAGGCAAATTTAATCAGCATCAGTCAACTATGTAATGATGACTTGCTGGTTACATTTGACAGTTCATCTTGTGATGTTTATGATAGTGATAATGTACTTGTTATGACAGGTACTCGGTCCAAGGACAACTGCTACCTAGCTCAAGAGGAAGCAGAGTGTTTCCATGCTAAAATAGATGAAGCATCTATATGGCATAGGAAACTTGGACATGTTCACTACAGGAACCTTGAGAAATTGCAAAAAGTTGATGTTGTAAGAGGCTTACCTAAGCTATCTTGCCCAGGTAAGCTTGTCTGTGGTGATTGTCTCAAGGGTAAACAAACTAGAGCAATTCATGCCCCCCTACAGGTACAGAATGCTAATCCTAGATCTAGTAGGTGCTTTGAACTGCTACATATGGACTTGATGGGTCCCATTGAGGTGAGTAGTCTGAATGGTAAAAAATATGCCTTTGTTATTGTAGATGACTTCTCTAGATATACTTGGGTAAAGTTTCTTAAAGAAAAGTCAGAAGCTTTTGATCAGTTCAAAATTCTTTGTGCTAGTATTAAAAACTTATATGGCTCTTCTGTGACTAAAATTAGGTCTGACCATGGTAAAGAATTTGAGAATGCTAGTTTTGATAACTATTGCAATGTTAAAGGAATTTTCCATGAATACTCAGCACCTAAGACACCTCAGCAGAATGGGATTGCTGAAAGGAAGAACAGGACACTTCAAGAGATGGTCAGAGTCATGCTGAATGCCAAAAATATATCCAAGAGACTCTGGGCTGAAGCTTTAAACACTGCTTGTTATATTAGTAACCGGGTGTACCTCAGACCTGGAACTAACATGACTCCATATGAACTCTTGAAGGGTGTGAAACCAAATATTGCACATTTTCATGAATTTGGATGTGACTGTTATCTGCTAAATGACAGGGATTATCTTAATAAATTTGATCCAAAAAGAGAAAAATGCATCTTTGTAGGATACTCTGCCAATAGTACTTCCTTTAGAGTCTACAATCCTAGATTGAAGACAATTCAGGAATCAGTGAATGTTGTGTTTGATGATTTCATACTTGATACAGGTACTGGTAATATTAATGTCTCCAATGTTGAACCAACAGTGGAGATTGATGATGTTACTCCTTCCAATAGTACTCCAACATTGGACCATGAAGCTGGAAATGCAGAACAGGAGACAGAACCCAATGTTAGACTAACACCAGCTAGATCTGATGTTAGACTAACAGCAGAAGATTCTGACTCTGAAGTTGAAGCTGTCACTGGATCTAGAAGGGACCCTCCAACTAGGATTCAGAAAGACCATCCAGCATCACAGGTAATAGGCGAGATCACTGAACGGGTAAGGACACGCAACAAAGAAAGAATTGACTATAGTGATATGGTCAAGATGTGTGTCTGCATGAATTTCACTTGTACTGTTGACAATGCCTCATGTTTTGTTTCCTCTATTGAACCTAAGAATGTGACTGAAGCCCTTCTTGATAACTTTTGGATTAATGCCATGCAGGATGAACTATTACAGTTTACTAAGAACTGTGTTTGGAAGTTGGTACCTAGACCACCTAGTGTAAATGTAATAGGAACTAAATGGATCTTTAAAAACAAAAGTAATGAGGAAGGAGTCATAGTTAGGAACAAAGCTAGACTGGTTGCTCAGGGATACACTCAGGTTGAAGGTGTAGATTTTGATGAGACTTTTGCTCCAGTTGCTAGGATAGAATCTATTAGATTACTCTTAGCCATTGCATGCTGTCTTAAGATAAAACTATACCAAATGGATGTTAAGGGTGCTTTTCTTAATGGGCTGATTGATAAGGAAGTATATGTTGAACAGCCTAAGGGATTCACATATCCTAAGTATCCAAACCATGTGTACAAGCTTGAAAAAGCCCTTTATGGTCTTAAACAAGCACCTAGAGCATGGTATGAAAGGCTTACAGAATTTCTATTAAGTCTTGGTTTTGTTAGAGGTGGAGGAGATAGAACTCTGTTTGTTTTAAAGAAAGATTCTCATATCTGTATTGCTCAAATCTATGTTGATGATATTGTGTTTGGCTCAACTAACAATTCTATGTTAGAAAAGTTTGTTGAATCAATGACGGGGCAGTTTGAAATGAGTATGATGGGAGAATTGAATTTCTTCCTTGGTCTTCAAGTGAAACAAACAGGTACTGGCATATTCCTTTGTCAGGAAAAGTATGCAAAGAATTTGGTAAAAAGGTTTGAATTAGCAGATTCAAAGCCTTGTAAGACTCCCATGGCTTCTGCAGTGAAGATGGCCAGGGATGATACTGGTGTCAATGTTGATCCAACATTGTACCGTTCAATGATAGGAAGCTTGTTATACTTGTCTGCTTCAAGACCTGATATTATGTTCTCTGTGTGTGTATGTGCAAGGTACCAGGCATGTCCAAAGCAGTCACATCTGATTGCTGTGAAGAGAATACTTAGATACATATCTGGCACTTTGGCCCTTGGCATATGGTACTCTTATGATACTAACACAAATCTTGTAGGTTTCAGTGACTCAGATTGGGCAGGTGATACTGATGACAGGAAGTCTACAAGTGGAGGATGTTTTTATCTGGGGAACAACTTGGTCTCATGGTACAGTAGAAAGCAAAACTGTGTGTCACTATCCACTGCTGAGGCTGAATACATTGCAGCAGGTAGTTGTGTCACCCAGTTGATATGGCTCAAACATATGCTACTGGACTATGGGATGGACAGTGATACCTTACTTATGTTTTGTGATAACCTTAGTGCTATAAGCATCTCTAAGAATCCTGTTCAGCATTCTAGGACAAAACATATAGACATTAGGCATCACTTTCTGAGAAACATGGTAGAAGACAAGCTTATTGACATTGAACATATAGAAACTAACAATCAGCTTGCTGATATGTTCACTAAACCATTAGATACTGAGAGGTTCTTCAGTCTGAGGAACTCTCTTGGCATGTGCATTGTTTAGAGATGTTAGTTCACCAGTGTTGACATAACACCACTGTCTAACATTGGTTATTGGTTGTGGTGTAGCTGTAATTCTTTTATGTTCCTTTTTTGCATTCTTCTTTCTTGCATATTACATCTTTGTTAGAGAAACTGTTGGTTGTGTGGTTGACCTGTATGAATAGCTAAGGTGATTGGTGAACAGGTACATATCAAGAGGTTTGGAAAGAAATAACTCTGATGTTAGTCTGTGAATGTTAACCTAACATCATGGGAGAAGCTGGGATACACAGAGCTCACTACTCTGATGCTATTAAGTTGTGACTTATCCATGTTAGGTTTGACAAGGTATGAAGAGAAGCTGGGGTACATGATGTTGAAGGCCTCATTGTCATTCAGTTGTGCTTATTTTCATATTTTTGTCTATGGCCAAGGTTTTTACATGATAGTGATCTTTCCTACTGGGGTGTATAAAGTTTAGACTGTGTGCATTCAGTAGCATTGATTACTTAGTATTTCCTTGATAAACAGGTTAGTAAACAAGTATGCATGAGGAGTTGGGGTGGAGAAATATTTGATAAAAGTGTTGTCTTCATTCAATTTCTTTGTACTTGCCTGATCTGTAGCTGATGGTTAAGTTGCTGGGGTGTGTGGAGTCCTGTGCTGCCCACATTCAGTGATGAGACTGTCCTTTAACATTCATCAGTTTTTTATTCAAAAGAGTTTCTAAAAATAGTGAAAGTTAAAGATAAATTGATATGTCCTGATCCCAGTTACCAAGGCGGTTTGTATGTGGTTACCATCTCTCAAATGTTAATCTAACATGGTTGCATTCATTCTAGTTCTGCATATTTCCTTTTGTCGGTTTGGGCTTAGGGGGAGTAGTTAAGTATCTTGTGTTGAGGCATACTTCTTGGGTGACCAGCTACAGGTAAAAGCACTATGTTTTGTGATCTTCTTGCTGTGGGAAAATCCTTTCCCTGGATAAGTATATCTCCTCTGTGTTTTTCCCTGTTTGATTTGTCACTTGCTTATACTGATGATCTTAAGCTTTGTCATTGTACCTGTGTACGTGGTTGAAGCTTCAGATTAGTACAGGAATATCTCACGCTCTCACAAGATGATGCTACTTTGGATGAAGCCCTGCACCTCCAACTTCCCTCCCTGATGTTAACTTGCCAATGTTAGTCCAACATTGTAACATTGTAACTTATAAGTTTTCAGGAACGAAGACTGCTCTGGTTACGTGTTAACCTAACACTGACACGTGGTAAGAACAACATGTAGGGGACGTGTGATAGTGGTCAGATTATTATGGTAACATGTTACAACACCACTATTCCATGCTCTTCATCTGAACCATATATATAATTTGCCCTAATTTCTTCTTCATTCTAACGCTAACAATTGTGCAAAGCAAATTACTCTCTAAATTTTCAAAATCTTCAATCTTTTATCTCAAAGTTACTCTAACAATGGCACGCAAGTCCAATATTGATGCTCTTGCAGAAGCAGCTGCGCAAATCGAGCGAGTGCCACGACGCAGTACCAGACGCACCACCGCTGAAACCACAGTCGCCGCCTCTCCAAAGAGGAAAGCTACCACTCAACGGCGCAAGGGCAAAAAGATTTCAAAGAAAGATGTTGGTTCAACATCAGATGCTGTCGAGCAAGCCCCTGCTCCCACCAATCCTGAAATCGAGGTAACAATGGCTAACCCTACTCCGAGTATACCTGCTGATGTTGATGTTGGTATTGAGGGGGAGAATGAGGCCCCTGTGATTGGGTTGGGTAGTGTTGTGATTGAGCCAGCTGAGGCTAATGTGGTTGAGGAAGTGGTGGAGCCAACTGTGGCTAGTTCTGTTGAGCCTAATGAGGCTAATGATGATGAGCTTGCTGCTGATGAGGAGAGTGGACATGCTACTGGTGAGCATGATGAGGATTTGTCTGAGGAGATTGCTGCTGATGGCAATCTTGGTGTAAATAATGGGGTTACTACTGAAGGTAACCAAGCTGTTGTGAGTGATCAACCAGCTGAGGTTGAAGGAGAAGAAGAGGATGAGGATGAAAACCTTTTCTTGGCTGCTCTTGCAAATGCTGCCAGGAAGAAGAAGGGTAAGGAGGTGATGGCTGAGTCTTCTGAGGATGAGTCAGAAGAAGAAAAAGAAGAAGAAGAGGTTGAGGAGGAAGAGGAAGAGGAAGTTGAGGAAGAAGAGCTTGTGGCTGATGAGCCAGAGGAAGCTGATGTTACTCTAACATCAGATGATGATCAGTTTACTGATCTGATGATGAAAGAGTATCCACATGAAGCTTACTCTGACTTCTATGTGTCTCCTGATGCTGAGGAGCAATGGGAGGCATACCAAGCCAGGGTAATCCACAAGGAAAGGGCTATTGAGGAGGGTATTTTCAAAGAAAACAGGGTGTTTGAGTTGCTTGAGGCTAGAGGAGTCTTGGGCTCTATGCAGAATCTGTCTGCATATGTTCCTGATGTAGTGAGAGAGTTCTACATGAATCTCTCTGAGTGGGTGATCAACATGGATTCTCCTAAGTATGGGAAGGCTTGGGTTAGGAAGAAGATCTATGACATCACTCCTGCCATGATCAATGAGGCTTGGGGGCTTCCTGATCCTGAAGAGTCTGAGGATCCTACTATGGAGGAGATCATCACTGATCTTACAGGTGGTCTCACTAGGCAATGGAGAGAGAGCTTTCCCACAACCAGGCTGACTTCTCTTAGTGCCATCCTTCACAAGATCAGCACTTACAATTGGCTTCCTTCTTCCAACACTACTGTGATGACAAAAGAGTCAGCAAAGTTGGTGTACAAGCTGAAGAATGGACTGAGTGTAAACATTGGTGAAAAAGTGCTGAGACACATGAAGGAAGTCACTACAAAGCCCAAAGGACTCCTTCCCTATCCCTCTCTGATCTCATGCCTATTGGTGAAGCAAGGCTTCAAAACCAAGAAGACTGAAGGATGGATCAGCAACAAGGCTGTAATGTCAATCACCAGGAGCTACTTCACTAATGTGAGGATCCAGGATTTTCCTTGGAACCCTCAAGGAGAAGCTGGTCCCAGCAGGAAGAAGAAGAAGAAGAAGACACACAAGTTTGCTGCTTCTTCAGTTCCAGTGAGCAGTGGTGACAGCTGCTCAGTGATTGCAGATGCTTTTGTTGAGGAAACCTTGGTCTGGCTGGATAGGGAGTACAAGGACACCCAGAGGGAAATAGCTGACAAGCAAGTCAGACTGCAGGAACTGGACAGCTTGAGGAAACACTTGAAGGATCTGCCTTCCTCACAAAAAGGGGGAGAGTAGATCAAATTTCAAAATTTCCTGCAAGTTTTTTAGTTTCTGTTTCTAATGCCTTTTGAACAATTGTTTTCTTTTTATTCTGATCAAGGAGTCTGTTCCTTGCTGGTAGTATGGACTGTAATTAAGTACTTTTTAATTTTGGGTACTTAGTGTTTCTGCTTATGCTATTATTGAACTGTGATTAATGGTACTAACTCTGTTTTGCAGGTGTTAACTTTCTGATGTTAAACCAACATTGATAAAGCTGGATGTTATAACATCGAGAGTATCAGTGTTAAAATAACATTGGATTAGTCCCTTCTGATATTCAGGGGGAGAGTACTTAGTTTTTCATTGTTATGATATAATGAAGTTTTTCTGAATAATTTGATCTGATAAGAACTGTTTCTTAGGTTTTGTGATTAAGGCAAAAAGGGGGAGATTGAAAGTGCAAGTTTTCTGGATGTTAGGATAACATTGAGATTTTCAATGTTAGAGTAACATTGCACGTCCAGAAACTGTTTTACAATCTAGTTATTATTATTATTATTGTTTTGCCTTATTCACTTAACTAACTGAGTTCCACAGTTGTAGTTGTCTTTGATTATTATTCAGGAAACAAACTTGCATTAGGTTGGACGCTCAAAGTTTCCAAGATGAGAAGTTTCCTTAATTAAAGCAAACGGCTTATAAAAGGAAAGAAGAAGTCTAGTGCGACTAGGAAAGCTTCCAAGGGAAAGTCCTGAATTGAAGAAGGAGTCTTTCCTTAGCTAGATCACTGGCGAAGGAACTTTTATTCAAGAAGGACTGCGAGAACAAGGAAGAGGAGTTCGAGAAGGAAACAAAGAGAATTACCAACCGTGTACAACACACCTTGAAGTCGAAGATCAAGAACCTATATATAGGTGTGAAGTACATCAAGACAAACAACGAGACAAGAGCTAATCAATCCGAGAGATTAATTTACAGTTGTTGAGTGTTGTCTTGCTTTAGCAAAGTTTTTAAGTTGTTAGAATAGATATAAGAGTGAGGAGCTTTTAGAGATAGTCGAAGCAACTCTTGTGTGCTTTGCTTAGTTTGAACAATTCGAGAGTGAGGAGCTTGAGAGTTGTGAGAACGCCTTTGTTAAACCCTTGTGGTATTTTGCCTACGGCTCGGAAGTTAATATAATCCTATATTCACTTCTTAAATTCGTGTTTGTTTATTCCGCTGCAAACTGTTACTCTGGTCTGCTGTTAAAGTAACATCGTCGAACTAACAGCGAACACAAACTGCTGTTAGAACTTCAGTGTTAAGTTAACATCAACAACGTATCAACCCGATCCACAATTTCAGAACCATTCACTGATGATTGGTTTGAGATTTTGGCTTAGTGGAGGATAAATTCAGTGTCGTGTTCAATTTTGAGTAGAATGGCTCGGGATGTATTGGTCATTCCAATTTTCACGGTAGCGTCGGAGTCCACGTTCAGCACGGGAGGGTGCATTCTAGACCAATTTAGGAGCTCTTTGAGTTCTCGAGTGGTACAAGCTCTTATTTGTGCACAAGATTGGCTATGCAACGAAGGCAATAATTTTGAGCCTATTGACCTGGAAGAATTAATTTTTGGAAATGGAGAGTCCGTTATCAAGGTATTTGTAAATAGAAATTAATTACATGTTATCGTTTTTATAGGTTAATATATGAAAATAAATCTTTATCATGTTTGTTTTTGTTGCTTTCGTGTAGAGTTTTCTCAAATGGGTCATGGTGCATCTTTCCTCCAAGCATAATAGAAGTGGAGAGTGGAATTACTAAGTAAGGTGGTTGTAATATGATGATTGATGGATGGTTTAAACGATTTTTTATTACTAATTTAGTAAGTTAGTTATTTGAATTGTGATAACGTGATGGTTAGACAATTTGTGAGTCGTGATGTTTGTGATTGTGAGTCTTGTGACTTGTGAATTGTGATGTTATAAGGTATTTGGATGATTGGATTGTGATTTTTTAACATGTGGATCGTATAATCGTATTTGATTTTAGTCTTTGGGTATTAGAATACGGATTGGTAATTTAGTTTGATATTCAGATAATTCAATTGAGGATCGTATTAGATCAAAACTTCGAGTCTTGGTTTGGTGGATTGCAAAATTTTGAATGCTTTATTTCATGTTTCGTTTGGTGAGCTGTGGAATGATTGATGCGTTGTTTCATATTTGGTTCGAAAAACATGTTAAAAACACGTGTTTTTTAACAAGTCAAAAAAAACTAGATGTCCTCCGCATTGTCGAAGACAAAAACAGGGAGAAATCTCATGTTTGTGCCTTCAAAGTGGCTAAAAAAAGGCGGGTACACCTTTTTTCCAATGGCATGTTTTGCTAGATATTCACAGGTACCCAAGTGGGTACCTAACCAGATCGGGGTCCCGAATTGCCCCTACCAGGATTGAGAAGGGACTTTCTCTTTCCGAGTCAGTGGGTTCCGTCCCATTCACATGCCTAATTACAACTATTTATTGTCTAGTAATTGTTTTTTGTTTTCTGAGAAATGAAAGCCATGCAAAAAGTGATCAAAAAAAGCAATGACAATCATTCACGTTTTAATTATTCTACCTCATTCATTCATGAACTATTTATTGTTTAGAATAACCTTACTAAGTGGCCGTATTTTACTCTTTGTCCATTTCTCACGACATGACTGTATTATATGAGTTATGACTAAGAGTAGACAAAACTTAAATTGTATATTTGGACCCTTAAGCTACACAACCTAATGGTGAATATATCACTGAATAAAGAGACACTACATAATGAATGCGGTTTTGTTTTAACTTTCAATGCAAACCATATAGTGAATGTTATTATTTTAAATGGTTTGCAACTCCGGGTTATCTCAATTCTTCTCATAGCATATAATTTTGGCCATGGTCACTAGTTAGTGACGCTTTCGTAAATTTTTGTTTCAACCTGTTTTAATAATCACCAACGAACCCGGGCCAAAGTAAATTTATGGGACACGCACACATGATTGTAAAATAAATGCTAAAATCACTATTCCGCAATTAAATCACTTTATTTATATACTAGGATGAAGGCAAAAGATGTACAACAGGGGTGCGGGTCGGAGCTGGCGAGAGAGTCTCGTATATGTACAAGTAATATCACACAAGGCAAGTGACTCCAATTCGGGCAGGCAACCATGTCAGGTTGCGCAAAAGGGCGGCGGGGCAGTCCATTTAAGCTCGGTCGGCTCCTTCTTTTGCCAGCACATCCGCGATCTTGTTTGCCTCTCGATATATACATGTGTGTGTGTGTGTGTGTGTGTGTGTGTGTGTGTGTGTGTGTGAGAGAGAGAGAGAGAGAGAGAGAGAGAGAGAGAGAGAGAGAGAGAGAGGGGAGAGTGGTTAAGTTTTTAGGGGGAATGTAGGTTCTAAATCTTATTTAAAATAAGTGCAACAAAAAAGATCATATATAATACATATTGACGGTGGTGTGGCTTGTTTTACAAATTAAGTTTGAATAATATAATTTCTTCTTTTAACATGTTGCTCAAGAAATGGACATAAATTTAATTGGACTTCTTTTAAGTCTAAGTTTTGATACTTGTAAATTATTGGTAAATTAGCCATATTTCCTTCGATTGAACCCAAAAACATTTGCTGAGGTCTTTTGCAAGAGTAGAATGCGGATTACCAACGAGTGGAATGCCATGAGGATTGAAAAAAGGCAAATAATTAAGAAATATAAATAAAACACAAATAAGTAAACCAACAGAAAAGATGACGACATTGAGACTATACATTTGAAAAGATGACGCATATATGAATGTAGAACAAATATTGAAAGTAATGTTATCTATAAAAATTTGGATAATCCATTTCGTACTTTGTTGTGATTATCCTTCATGTAGTGATTATCCGATAGAAGTACTTGAATATACATAGTATTCAATAAATGGACTCAAAACAATATAAGGTGAGGACCTTGCCCGTGCGAAACACATGCAATTTTCCTAGTATATATATACTATAGGAATAGAAAAAAAGATTCCTTGTTTAGTTTTTATTATGCTCATTTTGCCCCACTTCATTCTTTTATTTACTATTTTAATCAACACTTTAGTTAATTTCAGTTTAATCCTTTATTAATTTCAAATGAACTCCTTAAAATATCATGAATTACTTAAAGACCCCTAAAAATCTTTAACTTTACACAGTTTGACCTTTATAAATTTTAAAAGGAACCCCGCAAAATATAGCGAGTAACTCAAAGACCACTAAAATTTTAAATTTACACAAAAAAGTTTATAAATTTTTAACCCTATCCGTTGTTTATATTCACATTTTGCCCCCTTGATTTTTGTTAGTCCATATTTATGGTTCTCTCATTTCGCCCCCTTTTATTTTTTTTATTTACTTTTCCAACCAACATCTTTTGGTGATTTCATTTTGATCATTTATAAGTTTACAAAATGTTAAGAATTCTACAAAGACACCTGAAAACTTTAAAATTACACAAAATCTCCATAAAGTTTAAAAACGATATTTATTATTTAATGTACAACTTCCAGTAGGGTACCAAAAGAATCATCATTTCACCTTAGTTTTTTCATAATAGTAAGAGAACAGTACAAAACTTCACAAATTTCTCAAAAATTGATCTTTTTCATCGTCCATTTTTTCGTTGTTCCGATATTGTCCTTGTAAGTTCAACTGCTTACTATGTTTTGGTTTTGTTTTGCAGTAATAAATAACATGCA
The DNA here is from genome assembly GCA_948329865.1 of Linaria vulgaris. Classification (NCBI taxonomy): domain Eukaryota; kingdom Viridiplantae; phylum Streptophyta; class Magnoliopsida; order Lamiales; family Plantaginaceae; genus Linaria; species Linaria vulgaris. Next base: position 49,799,619 of record OX415249.1, on the reverse strand, counting down.
GGTATGCACGTATTAATCAATTGAGGCCCACCTAATATAAAATGAATTAATAATCAATTGTTGGGGGTACCGTGTAACACATAGATGTAGCCCCGCGCATATCAATCGATAGGAGTCTACCTAATAATATAGAATAAGATAATCATTGGGGCCTATGTAATACATGTATATCATTTGTTACTTTGTTATCCATCTCTCGTGTATCGATATTGCCCTTGTAAGTTTACTAATTATTATATTATACTTTTTGTTATGCAGTAGTAAATAAAATGTGGGCAGTGCGTATTAGTCAATTGGGCGCGTTACATGTACCTGTGCGAGGAGCCACCTAATATAAAACATATTAGTAGTCAGTAGCTCCGAGCCCCGCATAATATAGAATAAGATAATTATCAGAGATGTGTAGTACGTATATACCATTTTTTTACTTTGTTATCCATCTTTCGATGTTTTGATATGCCCCTATAAGTTCAACAAATTACGATATTTTTTTATGCACTAATAAAGAACATGGAGGCCCATGCATATTAGTCCATTGCAGTCCACCTAATATAAAATGAATTAGCTCAGTAGCTTCGGGATCCCCTTACCATAAAATGAAATAATCATTGGAGTCCACATAATACATGTATATCGTTTGTTTATATCGTTATTATAATATTATTTATAATTGAGCTCCATTATATATATATATATATATATATATATATATATATATATTATAGATACAATTGGAAACTAATAGCCTAACTTTTGTTAATTATTATGTGCAAATGATACACTTATTATTTTACTTGTCATTCGTCTTTCATTGTTTCGATTTTGCCCTTGTAAGTTCAACTAAGCACTATATTCTATAGGGTTCTTCGCTGGTAGGATTGGACAGATTCTCATAAGAAAAACACCATACCCAACACTTGCGGGTAACCAACGTATTCAGCCATTTTTTTCTAAGACCATGCGGGTTGCGGGTTAGGCGGTTAAGGGGGGATTTGGGGGTTATGTTATACATCAAATTACTAAAATAAATCAATTTAAATATTTGAAGAAACACAAGTTATATAGTACAATAGTCATACATAATTCTCGTTCAATACGCATCAAATCGTTAATTACTTGTCACCTTAAGGAAGAATTATATATATAGTTGTGTACATAGTTACTTCTTTTTTTCATTGTAGTGTTTAGTGAAATGTACCAAAATTTTTATTTTTTCCCTTGCATATGTGGGTAGGTGGATGGCGGGTGGGTGTACGGCTCAACTCACAACACACTCGCTCAAGGGCGGGTTTTCATCTTTTCCAATTGTGTCACAAGTGAAAAAAGAAACTAACATGCGGGTTGCAGTTTGAGCGGGGTCGAGTGAGCGGGTTTATGAACACCACTAATATTATGTTTTGTATTACAGTAATAAATAATCTTTGGCCTCGCACCTATTAATCAATTGGGCCTCACATAATATAAAACGATAAAAAATAATAGGTTGAAGACCCGCGTCACATAGAATAAGATAATCATTGGGATCCACGTAATACATATATATCATTTGTTTACTTCATTATTATAATGTTAAGGAAGCCCCATTATATGTATGTTATAGATACAATTAGAAACTAATAACTTAATTCATGTAAATTATATTCCTCACATAAATTCAACTAATTATTATATTATGTTCTTGTTATATTCTGTTTTTTGTTTTCGAGTAAGAAATAGCTTTAGGGGTCAGCATGTATTAACATTAGATCTTGTCTAATATTAAATTCGTCTGTCATTCGTTGTTTCGATTTCGCCCATATAAGTTCAACTACTCAGTACTCACTATAATCAAGTTTTCTTTTTCCTTGTAATAAGAGCTCTCAGGTCTGCATATATTAACATTGGAACCCGTTTAATATTACACTCGTCCATATTTTGTTGTTCTGATTTTACTCCTATAAGTTTCTTAGTAATAAATAGCGCAGTGGTCCGCGTGTATTAACATTGGGCTCGCCTAGTATTACACTCGTCCATCTTTTGTTATTCGAATTTGACCCATACAAGCTCAACAAATTACTATATTATGTTTCAGAAAAATTATAAATATTATAGTTCTGGTTTATTTGAAAAATAAAATTATGAATATTATTTTTAAAAATTGTCTAAACATTTCTCATTTTTCTATAACAAAATAAGAAAATTATCGTTTAAAAAAATGCATGTGCTCTAGGTTACCTAGTATGTGTATATATATATATATATATATATATATATATATTATATATTATATATTCTATATTATCATGTTAAGGAAGCCCCATTATATGTATGTTATAGATACAATTAGAAACTAATAACTTAATTCATGTAAATTATATTCCCCACGTAAATTCAACAAATTATTATATTACGTTTTTGTTATATTTTATTTTTTTGTTTTCCAGTAAGAAATAGCTCTAGGGTCAGCATGTATTAACATTAGGTCCTATCTAATATTAAATCGGTCTGTCTTTGTTGTTTCGATTTCGTCCATGTAAGTTCAACTACTCAGTACTCACTATAATCGGGTTTTCTTTTTCCTTGTAATAAGAGCTCTCACGTCTGCATATATTAACATTGGACTCCGGTTAATATTACACTAGTCCATATTTTGTTGTTCCGGTTTTACTCCTATAAGTTTCTCAGTAATAAATAGCGCAGTGGTGCGCGTGTATTAACATTGAGCCTCGTCTAGTATTACACTCGTCCATCTTTTGTTATTCGAATTTGACCTATGCATGTTCAACAAATTACTATATTATGTTTTAGAAAAATTATAAATATTATAGTTCTGATTTATTTGAAAAATAGAATTATGACTATTATTTTGGAAAATTGTCTAAACATTTCTCATCTTTCTATAACAAAAAAAAATTATCGTTAAAAAAAAAAAAAAAACAACCCGTGCTCTAGGTTACCTAGTATATATATAAAGCAAACACCAGTGACCAGCCGCTTCATTTTGTAACACAATACAAAAAGGAATAAGACAAGGAAATAAACAACCACATGCCAATAATAATACCGAAAAATATCATTGTTAACGGGCTGTCACGCCTGGATTACACCGGCTTCGTGAGAGCTGCGCCATCCATAACGTGGGAGAAAAGATGTTGAAACAAGAAAAAGGAAGACAGAGGAAGATAGTAATAGAGTACAACATAACATTCATAGTAAATTCCAATTTGTTAAATTACTCTCATCCAAAAATATCAAAATAAAACCTCATTCATTTAATCAATTCTCAAAATTGCTTGATCTTTTTTAATGCTATGATTTAACTAGTCTGCCAGAGTAACTCGCTCAAAATTGCATGCTTTATAGTGCTTTCACGTTGGACGTGGGAACAGAAACGAAAAGGAAATAGAATCGTTACAATGTCCAATCAAATGTAAGCAGAAAACAAGCAAAATCAATTCTACAAGAACCTTAAATCTGTTTTCTGGTGAGATTTCCACAAAATCCAATGCTACACAAAAATTAACAAATGCAACCAAATTAGAAGGAAACACCAGCATAGCTCCCAAATATTAATAAAGGAAACTAACACAAAGTTTAACTCTTGAGGAGAACTTCAACGGCTTCAAAGAAAAGTGGGGCCATTTCAGGGCTTGGAGTTTTTATAGCGCACTTCAGACCAGGAATGCCGATAGCTGCAGTAAGTTCAATCAAGAAAGGGATTCCTCTGGGAATCTTGGCAGAGAGATACAACACTTCTTGATTTCCGTTCTTGCGCTTGGCAATAAAGAACATGTTGGATGTAGCCAGTTGATCTAAGGTTGCTTCAACACTATTCAACACAATGGCTGGAAAGTCCTTAGAAATCTCATTTGAATCGGGTAAAGATTTCCATGTCTGCAGAGCATTCAAAGGTGCAAAATTATGAGTTTCTATAAGATATTATTGAACGCCTAACCAAATAGGTGATCACTATGACAATTTCATATAGTGCGAAAGGATGGACAAAGTTAAACATATGCACTCAGAGAACAAAAGCGATTAACGGCTGCACAATTTTGTTTCACAGAATTATAATCCTTCCCCAACCAATTGAGTTTTCTAAATAGTCCCAGGGGCCAGGCCTAGGCAATACATTTTTCACAAAAATAACGAGGGAAGACTAAAGTTGAGGTATCATTATCTTACTTTCATTGTTTTATTCAGCAATATACATAATAACCATCTCAATCAAGAAGTCGCATTTTGTAGAACGAAACGTAAATTTCAACAAATTTGGTACTACTACACGATATACCTAGCATTGATTGCCCATCACTTGAGGGCAAAAGGTTAAGATGCATAATACAACTTTTCCTGTTCTAAATTTGAGGTTTGTGCCAATTCCGAGTAGAACACGAGGCACACTTTTCAATTAAAAAGATGACATAGTAGCAGGTTCCACTCAAGTCCAGGAAAGGTAATGAATGACTATATGCACACATGACGATATCACTCTACAAATGATCTCTAATTAAACTAGTCAAGGAGTACCAGATCAAAAATTGATAGTAAAAAACGCATTCAGATTTTTAAAGAGAAATAGTAAAGATCTAAATCTTCTAATCAAATTTTAACCACACCGAGTACCCAATCACAGATATAGAAACTTCATACCTCAAGAAATGTCGCTCGCTCCATTCTTCCATCCTCAGCAAAGAATACAAGCAAAGAAATTTTGTCACTGAAATACCATACAGGTTGCTGATTATTTTTCACAGCAACCTGCAGAACTGTACTTGCTGGGCCAGGTGAAACATTCTGAAACAAAACCATAGGCAGAAGAATGCCTGCTGATGTCCCGGGCAGCAACTGGGGAACCTGTATAAATGATCTTGAGTTCGGAACTAGAAGAGCAGTAGTTGACATATATTCGTGATGATTTAGTGATAACAAATACCTGGAGAGGTCCGCCTGCTGCAAGACCAAATGTGTTTTTGTTAAATTGAATCATAAAGCCGTCGAGTGGAGTCGGAGAATTGTTTTCAAACAACATGCTGTAATAAATTTGGCCATCTCTTCTTATCAGCTGGGCACTAATTTGAAGACCCTGACCGCTAGCTGCTGTTAATAAAACTGGCAAAGGAGGTCTGCAATTAAGCGCAAAAAGTTCATGAATGTCTCCCATTACGCACATGAAAAAATGTTTGCTAAAAGTACAATACTGAATAGCAAGTAAATGTGAGTCACGTCCACCACACATACCCAGCAGGGCTTGTAGGCTGATCAACTGAAACAATGGCACTGTTGTTATTATCCATGCCCATCAAGTCAAGTAAATCAGGCACTGGAGCTGGAGATGTAGGCACAGCAGCTGCTTGCCTTCCAATATTACTTGAGGTTGCTGGTGGTGATGCACCAGCACCAGCTACATGAGCAGGGGATTCAGAAGAACCTGCTTCACCATCAGGATATTCCTCTTCCTCAGTTTTTTGTACAGTCTTTACACGTGTTACAAATGCATCTGGGGGTTTATGGTAGACAGAGGACAATGTTGCAATGTTTGCAAGGAGCTCATCCAAGAGAGAAGGATCAAGTTGATTAGAGTCATCACTGATCACAGGCTTTTCAGCTAAAACAACATCTTTTGCTGCCTGAAAGAAAAGAAAATACCTATAAGTTACGTTAGCAAGGAAGGTGTATAAAAACAATCTGTAATCTTCCCTTAAAAGTCCTACTTCTTGTTTTTCTTTCTTGCTTGATACAGAGCCAATAAGGAAGAAACATAAACATAAAGGCCCGTAATACATTTGCTAGAACCACCAAAGCCAAGCAAGTTGCCGTGCCAGCAATCTTAAAGTTGACTACTCGGCCTCTTTGAACACAGCCCAACATGCATATCTTGTAGTGAAAACCAAAATTCCTATTCTCAAGAAAGCAGTTCCAAACCTCATCAAAGTAAACAGCAGTACATGGAGAGTAAAGCCCAGTTCACACAGACCGCACAGTGCACGGGACAACATCACTTACTAGTGCATGGGGAAGAAAAAGATCGTGTCGAGTAAAAAGAAAAATGCACGCAGCATATCATAACTATTTTTCCAAATCCTCACTTGCCTCCTAACCGGGATTTCGTTTCTCAAATAGCCCTTTTTTCTTTTAATTTCCACAGATTGGCATAGAGTTCAATGTACCACTAAAATCAGATATAAAACTTTTAACAACAGATGGCAATGAGTTGTATCACGGAAAATGATGAGAAAATGGAGTCTCACTTATTAATACAGCAGCAGCTAATAGTAATGAGCTAGCAAACATATATGCATACCTCAGGATCCGTTGACAGGAGACGCCAATATATATATGCCCGATCTCTCAAATCTGGGTTATCAGTCTCAACTGTTGCATTATTCAGAACAACCTATCACAAAATTATAAGTGTGAGTATGTTTTCGACGTGTATCTTTAATGGAGAAAAAAGAATGCCATAAGTTACCTATTTATAGTGCAGGGATATGAATTATAGCTAACTTAGAAAAAAAAAAATAAAAAAAGCTAAAATACTTGTTTCTTTTTTATAACACTTGAAAATCACGGAAGTGCCTCGTTAAGGGGAAAAAAAAGAGAGCAGGAAACTTGAGGGGATTGTTGATTTCAATCATGCAAATAGCCCACATTTAAGTAACACTAAATCTTCCTTACTTCCATGCTCTATTCAAGACGTAGGTGCAATCACTACTTGTCACACCGCATCATCAGTAAGGTAATTTATCACCAGAAGTACATACAGCCGAAAAAACATGCTCAATTAGTTCAATGCAGGTAGATCGAGAAGAAAGTAAGGAGATCATTTCAAAGCCGTGCTGAAGATGCAGTGAATGGAAAGCTAACCTGAATCATCTGCTGCGGCCCTTCAGTTGGCTTCTTAAGGAAAAGTTTTACAGTCGCTGTCAGCAGCTGCAGTTGAACCTGTGGGGGTTCCTCGGGAAAAGTCTCCAAAAAACTTTCTAAGAGTTCATCAGCGTTATCAATTCTTTCAGCATACTCACCAATAATCCAGATCATTGATGCCTGTAAAAAAGACAACCATGTATGGTAAGTTCAAAATGTCAACCTACTGAAGGAAATATATAGGAATAAAAGCCAAAATGTCAGTGTCCTTTTTAAGTACCTTTGCCTCTGGCTCGTCTAATGTGTCCAGACTCTCGCAAAGTGTAGCAATTATGGACTCATAGCTGAACAAAAAATACAAATAAACAAGAAGGATTAAGTTGAGAAAAAGAAGAATCCATGATCAGTAGCCATGCTATGGACAGAAATGAAATGATTAAACACCACGTACGTGTTTGGGTATCTCCTGAAAATATCCTTAATGACTATAATAGCTTCTTGAACAACATAGTTTACTTTGATCTTGATCAACTCAAGCAAAACGCTAATACACCGTTCTGCTGCTCTCTCTAACTTGATGGCACACCGTCCAATAGCACGGACAGCTTTTCGTACAAAATCCACATCAACTTCCGTTGCATATTCTTTGAACTCCAATAGAACCTGCCAATGTGAATGAACAGAACATTACGATAACCAAAAATTAATTTAAGACAGTAAATAATACTGTATTCTACAAAATATCAACTTACTTGGTCAATATTTCTGTCAGAGGCAAGCTTTATCATGATTTCTAACTTTTCCATTTTCACATAAATTGGGTCATTATACTTGCAGAAAAACACCTGGAGGGACAGAAGAAAGTGATTTTGGAGTAAATTTCCCCACTCAAGTTAACAATTCGTTTACCAAAGAAAAAGGTTCCATGAAGAATAGTACAACTTTGTGTATGCCAGGAAACATTACATCAAATTACCTTAATTTCATGGGCAAGAATCGTGGGGCGTTTTTGCACAATAAGGTTTATGTTCCGTAATGCAACATACTGAATCTCTGGTTCTGCTGAAAGCAAGGTCACCAGAGGAGGAGCCATCTTCTTGCAAAGGTTTCGGACTACATCCGTGCTGGTAATCAGTTCCATTTGTAAAAGGATCATCTGCAATTTCATTTTAAAGGGTCCCATTTTGAAGAATGGTAACATAAAGAAACAAGCTTTCAATATTGAACGATGACCGAAGGTCGCAACCGAGAGAAAGAAAGACAAAGACAATACGTTAAATATTAATAACTTATAGAGGGAAAAAAGTAAGCCTGTGGGCAGGATACCTTGACGGCTGACAGAACAACTGCACAATTTGCATGTTGTAACCGCGGAGTGACTCGTTCAACAATATTTTCAGCTTCGCGAGCGTCAGCAGCTTTATACTTAGAAAGAGCATCCAAAATGAAAACTTGACCCCACCTAAAGTTGGTGAAATATCAATTTCACATTAAGCAGAATCAGAATCCCACTCAATGAAATTATATGCACGAGTTTTAGAAATTTTAAAACCATAGTACAGAGCAATCACAAGCATCTTACTGCAAAAAACAAAACAGAAACAAACAGATCCCATGACCCATGTGATGCTGCGGATCCATTAACCATGTAAGACAGGTTTCTACATCATACCGGCTAGCGCACTAAGGACTCACTGCTTATCTCAATATGTGAAATTTTATCATATATTTTCTTCCTTGTTTTTCAATATATTAGGTACTTTTTGCTATAGGAAAGCTGAAAGAACTCCAACAACACCTTCAAACCCCCCGTTCCATGTTATGTATGAATAAACGTCAACTTTGATAACAAACCTAACATGCTAGGCACAATCATGTAGAGGTTAATGGTTGCAGGATTTATCATGTAATCAATTAGTAACAGGCTGTGCAATACTCACTCAGTACATTCATTTAGAGCAGTGAGTAGCTTAGAAAGTGTGTGACTAGTGATCTCGAAAATGGGCCTGCTACTTGTCTCTTGAATCTCGGCAAGTGCAGCAACAGCGTTTGCAACAACCATTGGATTGTTGTCAGATATCAAATCCTTAAGAGCATCCAGGAAGCCTCTATCCTCGACCAGCTCCGCATTGATATCATAAAGTTTAGCGACACATATAGCTGCTGTCTTACGAACGTATGGGTCATCATCCTAATCAGAAGAAAGTGATGAGATTCCTGAATAATAACAATAATAATAAGTGGATCGCAAAAGATGTGAGAAGATGTTGTTGTTACCTTGAGGCAACGCTGCAGTGGATCGCATAAATACTCGGTTATTTTATCAACACGTATACATCCCATAGTCCTGACAGCCAATGCACGGATCAAGGGATTTGGGTCCTGGGAATCCTGGAACAAACACAGTGACAGACAGACAGACAGACAGAGAGAGATTGAGATTTTTCCTTTTTATATATATATACCAAAAAAGAAAGAAAGAATGAACATGAAGGCAGGAAGGGTTTACCTTGACAAATGTATTAACAGCAAGTATAGCGAGATCAGGCTGGCTCTTGGCATAATTGATGAGATATAAATAAACAAGCTTCTTGAGCTCCAAATTCTCAGTTTGCATACAATTAACAACATCGGTAAACAGGGACGACACATCCTTCCCCACAGTCATCGCCGCAATAACCTTCTTAACCGCATCTTTTCTCTTATCCTGACATACAATATTTAAATCGATCCATCAGATCTACAAGAGAAAGTAAAAGTAAAAAAAAATGAAAAAAAGAAAAAAAGAGATCGACCTTGTACTGAGAATTAAGTTCTTCTTTGAGCTCAGGGATTTCACCCTTTTTCGTGGTGGAGAAGTATTTCGAGTCGTGACCACTCATCTCTCCTCTTCTCTTCTCTTCTGCTCCAACAAAACAAAATGAAATTGAATTGAATTGGGAGAAAAAATGGGAATCGAGAAGAAACAACAAACAAGCAGACTGCTGTTCTAGACCGGATCTCAATGGAGGACCGCCACTCTGGTTCAACCAAGTTTCAGACACTCGCACCGATTTTTTATTTTGCCCAAATAAATACCTCACATATTTTATATTATATTATTATAGTCTCTTTCTTTTAAAAAATGAATTTAACTATTTATTTGTAAATAAAAACAAAGAGAAATACTTTTAATAATTGTCACATAAATAACATATTTCTATGAATTTCAATAAAAATAATTTATTTATAAGCATTGCAAGAATAATCTGAATTCCAAAATTACACATGTTAAATATCAAATAGTTGAGTAAACTTTGTAATCTTTTTTCTCTCCCTTGTCGACTCCAACTACTGTCAGTGTGTGATCCATAATAGATTTGGGCTTGGCCCACGCCCATCCCTCTCCACCACAACACCACCACCAAGAAACTTACATTGAAGCCTTGAAGCTCTCAACAAACTTTCAAATCAAAAGGGTATCTTTTTCTATGGAGGATTTCGAATTTTAGCATGTTTCTCGTCATCAACTTTGGAGAAAAAGTTCAATGAATTTCTCCAAACAACCATTTATTTCTAGGAAACGCCGAGAATGGAAGGTTCGAAGAGTAAAGTTGTAATTGTGTCTATTTTATACTTTTACTTGTGTAGAAAATTTAAAAATCGAGGGCAAATAAAGAATATAATATTTAAGCAGAAAATACAATTTCAGTTGCACAAAAAATATGAAGTACGTGTTTGAAGTAGAATGGTTTTTTGTCATTTACCAATAATACTAGGGAATTCTTGCTATAAAAAATTAATAAATGGGTAGTTTTTACCAATTATAAATAAGGGAGAAGTGTATTTTCTGCTCGTTAACTATGGCCAATTCTCTAAATAATCGTTATAAATTAGGGCTTTGTAGATGCTCGATAAATAAGGTTCTTTGTGCGCGAAATGCCGACTATGGCCCCGTCTGCCACTAGACCAAGAAATGCGTGTTCAGCCTATGTGGCATCCCACGTCGGATAAGTCATCCGCCAGCTCATAGTCGTTTTTTTTGTCACACTTTCCTACTCGGCTCACATTATAAATAATCATCACAATTTTATTTAGGCCCAAATTTCCCAACTTCTCCCAACCAAATACTAACCTTAATTTCTCTCCCAACCAAGCATTAGCCTCAATTTCGCAGATTAAACCCTCATTTCTTGTTCAAAATGTCCGTGAGCTCGGGTTTAACGTGCTTTTGTGGGCGTCGAGCGAGATTGAAAGTTTCAATGACCGAGGAAAATCTGGGTAAGTTCTTCCATGGATGCAACAAAGAGAGAAAGGGGTGCGATTTTTTCCATATGGGATGACTTCTCACTTGGTGGGAGAGCTATGCAAGTGATCTCCGCTATGAGGAAGAAGCTCGAATCGATTGAATCAAAGCATTTGGCGGTTGTGCAGTACACGAATTTTCTTGAATCAAAGTTGCAAATGGTAGAAACGAGCTTGAAGAAGGTCGAGTTTGATGTTCTCAAGAATTTGGAGGTCATCGAAAATCTACAATTGAAGAAAAAGAAAGTTCGGATTATGGTTGTTTTTTTGTGTTTACACTAATGTTTTACTACTTAGTTCTCTAGTTTCTTTAATGGTATTGTAATGTTGAAGTTGTGAAAATTGTAAGAGTGTTTGATGTAGTGTTTGTTGTTGTTGAGTTTAGTGTACTAATTGAATATTTGGTTTGAGTTAATTGAAAATTATGGTATTTATTTATGGGTTGTGTAATTCACTTGATTAAGAGTGATAATTTTTGTTCTGTGTTGGTATTGTGCAATTATGGTGTTAGAAGTTGGATTATTTACCAAAACTAATACTATAACTTTAACACATGCAATCAAGTAGTGTAACTCGAATGTTTACCAAAACTAACACATGCAAATATCATCTCATAAGAAGTGTAACTTGAGTTTGCATGCACACCAAGTAACTAAATCATAACTTAATCACACCAAAATAGCAACAAAACTTTCTCATTATTTCATAACAACCAAATCACTGGTTCACAAAGGACATTCACCATCCACTGACTTACAAAATAAATAAATAATTCTAACTTACACAATGGTTTGACTCATACATAAACGGCCACAAATCATAATCTTACACCACAAAATGATTGTATGAGTTCATTATGATAAGCATAAAAATTTAAAATTGCTTTCTTGACTGTTAGCCAACACAGTCACTTCACATCTTTGCTTTCCCCTTCCCTTTCACGTCACTGAGTCCTACCATTGACTTTGCGCATCTTCTTGTCCTTATACCTCCCAAGTTGATATCATTCATAACACTTTCCAAGTTGGCCATCTTTACATACTTTCTACCCCCTCCAATGAAGTTTTGAGCAAACACTTGGACTTGGACTTGGTTCAATGGAGGGTAAGTGTGACTGCCTTGAGTCCTTGTCATAGTAGGAGGTGCCCTGGTATTAACCTTCTGACTCATTGGTGGATTGGGTGCATGTTACAGTTGGTTGCTCATATGAGACTATATGCTTGGAACAGGCAATGGAGGTTGATTTACCGACAGTTGGTTCACCCATCCTTGTTTGGCCACTCCTCCATAATGTTTCCCATGGATTCTTCATCGGTCTCATAAGGTTTTATATTTAAGTAATTGAGCATTAATTAAGACACTATTAAACCAAATATATAGTTTACAAATAAAGCAAGCAACTTAAAGTACTTACATTCATAGTCTCTTTTTGTTTTCCACCCCCACAATGGAGCCCCCAGTGTGTTAGCATTTCCCTATAATAATCAGTGTATTATGATCATTGCAACAGTGTATTATGATCATTGCAACAGCTGAGTCTCTCAAAAAACTTAAACATGAAACCCTCTGCCAAGTTTAAAAATGGTTACCTGATTTCTTCTAGCTCTCTTTCTTAGTTTGTTTGCATTCAATTTCTCAGTTCCATTAATAGTTGAATCCATTTGGACTTGTTTGTTCAACTCTGCATATATGAGAAGCCATCCATTGTAATTATATACATGTGTTTCAAGCTTCTAACACAATAATTATCAACAAAAATTAAATTGAAATACTTACAACAGTAGTTGTTGTTCCATTAGGCTGTGATTTGGACAGAAAATGCCTGAGTAGTTGGGATCTCAGTGGCAACTGTTCCATTAACCTGAGCACTATTTTCTCCACTACATTTATCATCCATTACCTTCTTCAAGGGATATGTTCTAGCATTATGCTTCAGTTCCCCACATACTCCATGTAATAACAAGTTCTTGATCTCTGAAATTAAAAGACAAGAAAAGATTACAAAATAAATTTGAATAAATTTAAAGTACAATTGTGGTGCAATCTCTCTATTTGATCCTCTGATTCTTTTCACAAACAAATGATTTTAAATTTTGGTTGACTTGAGTGGATTTGATTTTGATCTCTTCCACGTGTATTTGAGTTGAGCGTTAATCCAAGGGCTTTTGAGCTTGAGCTTGAATTAGAAATCGACTTGACTTGATCTTCGCGACGAACAATTTGATCTTTGTCTTGAATTTGTTGAATGTCAATCTTCTTTAGAGGAATCTTGATCTTCAAAATACTTGGATATTTGACAAACGTTGATTCAAGTACTAGACGTCTTGATCTCGGAATCAATAGAATTTTAATTTGGAATTTGATTTGAAGGTTGATGAAGAACAATATGATCTTCGTCTTCAGTTCTTCGAATTTGTTGGGTTTTAATCTTCTTGAATGGACTTCAATCTTCAAAAATAGTTTTTCAAGGGTTTTGGGACTTAATCCCGGATTAAACAAGTTTTTGACTTGAAGACAAATGAAGAACGGTATGAACTTGGTTTTGAATTTGTTGAACTTCTTAGAGTTTGATCTTTCTCGGCAGAAGTGCAATATTCAAAAACAGGTTTCAGATGAAATTGAGACTTGACGACGGTTTGAAAGGAGTTCTTTACGAAGAATACCTCGAAGATTGTTGAACTTGTTGGAAAGGATTTGTTGAACTTCCTTGCCCTGAATGCTTAAAGGTTGAATTTTGATTTTTGTTCTTCAAGAGCACCTCTATTTATAGTTGTAGAGTGAATTATAATCGGAATCTCCTAATGAGATGAACGGTTGTGATCGCGTCTACGATTTCTTGATTTGGAAGACTTTATCTAAGTGAATCTTCTTTCCATCTCTTAAAATTGTGTCTTGGTGGGGAATTCTTTCCTTGTGTTGAGATTTGGTGGAGAATTCTTTCCATATCTTGAAGATTGAGACTTGGAGGAGAAGGCTTTCCATGTCTTGAGATTTGATGAGCAATTATTTCATTGTCTAAAGATTTACTTAATTAATATATATATATATATTAGTCCCTCAATATTAGGATTAAATCATATATGTTTTTTATTTATTGCAACTTAAAAGTTATCATCATTTAATTTAATTAGACACAAAATTAATGTGTCTACAAATTGCTCCCTCGAGACTTGTTCACGATTTGTGTTGAAATGCATCAGTGAGTGGATAGGTATGGACATATTTCTTCTTCTTGTTCTGATGCTTCAATTCAACCACCATAAATCTATTTCATGATTTATGAACATTTGTGAGCTTCAACATAAGATGAATCAACTTGAAGTAGAATGTTGCATGGTCAATAGCTTTTTTTTTTGGATATTACTGGGCTAAGAATGAACTTCTAGCTGCCTACGTATCCAATGAAGGAATCAAATCATGACGTAATTCAAAAACATGAATTTTGATTTAAGGGTGCCATTCAAAGTTTATACTCATGCAGGGTTGGAGTAACGTGCAGTTTTAAGCTCGTGGGTCATGGAGCATTTGATTTGAACATTTGCAGATAGTTTTATCTCATATCGAGGAGGCTTTGACTTGAAGGATTTGTAGACATTTTTTATCGTGTCTAGGAGACTTGGAAACTTGAAGGATTTGTAGACATTTATTCTTGTGTCTAGGAGACTTGAAAACTTAAAGGATTTGTAGACATTTTTTCTCGTGTCTAGGAGACTTGGAAAATTGAAGGATTTGTAGACCTTTTGGCTCGTGTCTAGGAGACTTGGAAATTTAAAGGATTTGTAGATCTTTTGGCTCGTGTCTAGGAGACATGGAAATTTGAAGGATTTGTAGACCTTTTGTCTCGTGTCTAGGAGACTTAGAAATTTGAAGGATTTGTAGACCTTTTGGCTCGTGTTAAGTAGACTTGAAGGCTTGAAGGATTTGTAGACCTTTTGACTCGTGTCTAGGAGACTTGAAGATTTGAAGAACTTGTAGACCTTTTGGCTCGTGTCTAGGAGACTTGCATATTTGTTTTGAAGACTTGAGACACTTGTAGACCTTTTCGCTCGTGTCTAGAACACTTGAAAACTTGAATGTTACTTTGAGTAGTTGAAGAATTTGCTTTAAGTTCAAACAAGCGAACATTTTATACTAGTGTTAAGGAGAATGTTAATAGTTTATACTCTTATCAAGGAGTATATATTTTGGCACTTAATTTGAGGATTTGAGATAGTTAAACTCGTACAAAGAGCATATTGGTTTGAAAAAACTTGAGGTTGTGCCCTCTTCATCGTCATTGTCGTCATTTGTGTCATCACTTTCAATATCAAAGCCATGAGTTGAGTTTTCTTCTTCAATAGAGTTTACACTTGTCTCTATGTCTGCGCTCGCGTAGCCAACTCTTCAAAGTTTCTTGGCTTGATTCCTTGAAGTATGTAAGAGAGACTCCAATTCATCCCTTGAATGCCAATCTCAATGGCTAAAGTTTCAGACGGTCTTTTTTTGCAGCTTAGGGATAGATTTCACCATCTGTTGATGTACTCAATCACTGGCTCGTCTTCTTGTTGGTACAAATTCGCAAGCTCAATCATGCTGATAGTACGCTGAGCGCTACAAAAGCGATTGAGAACGCACTTTGTAAGTCTTTCCAATTGTTGATGGAATTTGATTCAAGATTATTATACCAGTCAAAGACAGAGTATTCTAAGGATCGAACGAACTGCTTGACTAGATGATCTCCATAAGTTCCAGCACCATTGCACGTCTCAATAAAGTAAGCAACATGTTGTCTTGGGTCTCTAGTCCCATCAAATCTTTGAAAATTCGGAGGTTGATAGCTTTTAGGCATTTTTAGTTGCTCAATTCTTTGCGTGTAAGGCTTCGTGTATGCTTTAGTCATTGTAGGTTGAGCTTTTAACTCCTTTGCAACTTCTTGAGCCAAGTTCTTCAACTGATCGATGGAGATGAGCCTTTTGGAAGAGACTTGAATCCCTTGGCTTGAGACTTTGCTACACTCTCCTACTTCAGCCAAAATTTGAGTGGTTTCTCTCAAAGTCTTCGTCGCATGCACCATTCCTTGATCGTCTTTTCTTGAGAGAGTTGAGTTTTGGAAATGAGAATTGGTTTGGCTTCTTTTCTTGAGGACTCCACCAAATTCTTGAGCTCCAAATTCTTGAGCAACCTTTTCATGCGTCATCCTTTGATCGTTCCTTTCCACGAGTTCTTGCTTGTGGAGGTGAGAGGGGACTTCAAATTCTGCAAATGTAGTCTTGATGCATCATTGAACTCCAATGTTGTTGGTGACTTTTTTAGAAGTTTGAACTCCTTCTTGGACCTCTAGCTTTTGGAGAAGGCGATTCAAGTGTTCATCACGTTTATGCGCTTGATTTGTAAGATTCTCAATGGCTCTTTGTCAGTGCCGTAATTTACTCTACCACTGAAGATGTTTGATCATTTTCTTTAACTTCATGCCCAGCCCCCGGTACATGTGGAGCTTTCATCATCAATTGAGAAGGGTTTTCACTTGTCGCGTCCGCTGACTTGTCCATTGTTGAGCACGAGATGGCTTTTTTGAGACTTCAAATTTGAGGGCTTGTTGGGAAAAGAGATGAGAGGTAGAGATTGTCCCACCGGGCGTGCCAATTTTGTAATAACAAATTCTTGATCTCTGAAATTAAAAGACAAGAAAAGATTACAAAATAAATTTGAATAAATTGAAAGTACAATTATGGTGCAATCTCTCTATTTGATCATCTGATTCTTTTTTCAAACAAATGATTTTAAAATTTGGTGGACTTGAGTGGATTTGATTTTGATCTCTTCCACGTGTATTTTAATCTAAGGGATTTTGAGCTTGATCTTGAATTAGCAATCGACTTGACTTGATCTTCCCGACGAACAATTTGATATTCGTCTTGAACTTGTTGAATGTCAATCTTCTTTAGACGAATCTTAATCTTCAAAATACTTGGATATTTGACAAACGTTGATTCGAGGGCTTGCCGACTTGATCTCGGATTAAACGGAAATTTGATTTGGAATTTGATTTGAAGGTTGATGAAGAACGATATGATCTTCGTCTTCGGTTCTTTGGATTTGTTGGGCTTTGATCTTCTTGAATGGACTTCAATCTTCAAAAACGTTTTTTCGAGGGTCTTGTGACTTGATCTCGGATTAAACGGATTTTTGTCTGACATGAAAGTCGGATCTTCATGCTCCTCCAGCTCCAAGTATATCTTAAGTATGCTGAGAAACCACACGCAATTGTTATAATTTTCATCCCCAACAACATAATATGCAATAGGAAATGTGTTGTTTGGGATCAACACCCACCGTTGTGAACAATATTCCACCATGAGGCCCAGTACAATGAACCCCATCCACCCCTATAAAAGGCCTACATCCTGCCTTCCAACCTTTTTCAAACATTAATGTGTATATATATATATATATATATATATATATATATATATATATATACTATCAAATAGATGTTTCACCCATTCCATGATCAACACTTATAGCAACAATAGACCCTATGTTAGTCCTAATCTTTTCAGCATAATCCCACAGTTTTGCATATTGGATTGTGGGAGTTCCTTGTAGTTTAACATTGAAATTCTCTTTCTCTGTTAGCCTAAAATTTTGTCACATCAACCTGAAAGTCCTTAATTGCATCTAACCTAAATAACTCGGGGTCCCTTTTAGGATCAGTTTGGAAAAGATGCATATATTTTTCACTCAACCAAGAAGATTTGAGGCTTTTAACATTAAATGATGTGCCACAGGTATGGTCAGGGATGTATTCCCTAATTCTAAAGGTTCTTTTCTTTAGAGAGTTTGCTCACATTCAGTTTCCATGGACACTCTTCATTACAACATCTAACATGAATCCTAGTAGGGTCATTTTTAAAAAATCCAAAGACTTATTTTCATCTTAATAGCATAATACTGAGTAGTTGTTTTAATGTCCTTCTTGCAACTAAATAACATATCTTTTTCAATCTCATGATTGAATATATCACTAGGGTTGAAGATTACATTACCTACATCAACATACTCATGCAATGTGTTCACTCTGACTCAGTGGTCAACTGTCACAACATCATCTGTCCCTCCAAGCTTATCCCATTTGAAATTGTTGGATCGGAACTTGATACTTGTCGCACAGTGTTAACCCTTCGATGTTAGTCTAACACTGATCAGCTCTTCCAATGTTAAGCTGATGTTGGACTCTCGATGTTATCTTAACATCCGTTTAACAACAGTTAATCATTAGCACAAAATTACTTGACAGAGAATATAACGCAGCGGATAAGTAAAGAACACAAGTAGATGCAATTTTAAGAAGATAATATATTAATATGATCTTCCGAGCCGTAGGCAAAATAACACAAGGGTTTATTAAAAAAGTGTTTCTCACAACTCTCAAGTTCCTCACTCTCGAATTGATCGAACTCAACCAAGCAACTAAAGATGTAACTCCTTACAAGTAAAGCTCCTTAACTCTAAAACTTAGACTTAATTTGCTAAACACAAAATTGGCAAAACAAGACAAAGACACTCGACTATAAAGATTTCCTCAAGGGATATTTTTGCTCTTGTCTTCGTGTCTTTTTCTTGATGCCCAACATGCCTATTTATAGTGTAGTCTTCCTTGATGGCCAAGACATGTTGTGCATGTTTTTGGTTGCTATTAGATCTCCTTGTATGACTCTAATTTCATTCCTGGCAAGTCTCCTTCAATAGGAAAAGGTTTCCTTGTCCAACTTGAAGTCTTCAATGGAAATGTTTCCTTCTTTGACTAGAAGTCTTCAATGGAAAGGTTTCATTCTTTAACTTGAAGTCTTCTAAGGAAAGTATCCTTCTCCATCTTGTAGTCTTCTATGGAAAGAATCCTACTGCAAGTAATCTTTTTTCCTTCTTGCAATTCACACCTTGATCTTTCCATTGCACCGCACACATCTTTCCTTATTTAATTATGGAAAGTTCTTCTTTGGAAACTTCTCTTTGAATGGCAACTTCTCTTTAAGAAAATAGATCTTTTCTTGAAGTCTCTTGACCTGGAGCACATACAAATACCAACTACAACTCATGGAACTGAGTTAGTAAGTGAATAAAGGCAAAACACAATTATAGCAATAATCCTGAATGTGCAATTTTTCTGTGTTCAGTTACCCTAACATTGCAGTTACATTGTTGATCTAACATTGACTAAATACCTGCACTTTCACCATTCTCCAGCTTTTGTATCCTCAAACTCAACATCAGTACTATCAACATGCTCATTAAAAATGGCATCATCTTCACTGTCCTCACTACTCATCATGTATTTACTTTTGTCATCCAACTCATCAAAATCAGCAGCTACAGATGTCCCAGCCTCATAATTAGCAGAAGTCCCAACACCAGAAAAGGCTTCATTCTCCTCATCATCATCAGTGCTGGAACACACTATGAAGAATTCACCACTCTCATCAGCAGACATTATGTAGGTTTCATCATGTTCACTCATCTCCTCAACCACACCCTTACTAGCTCCTATGCCTCCACCAACTGTTAGCCCCTCCTCTCCATTAGACCCAATCCTAACACTTGCAACCCAGAAAACCCACACCAACATTCCCAACAGAACCTTACATAGTAGACCCTCCCAGGACTATAAACTCTCTAATAGAACACATAGGCTCAGAACTCTTCCCTCTCAAATTCATCATATGTACATGGGTTCACATTGTCACTATAGTCAGCATCATCATCACTACCATCACTAGGGTCCGTAGATACTTCATTACTCCCACCATCAGACTCACTCTCACACACCTCATCACTACCTATCAAATCCACATATATGAAGCTCTCTATTTTTACTCGATTGCTTATCACAATGCTCTTTCAACACCTCTTCAATAAATATAAGCACAAACCAAAGTTTGTTCTTCAAATACAACCTTCTCAAACCAACTAACCTTAACTCCTCATAACATCTCTCTAGCAGTGCAATTTTTACCAACTCCATACCTATGTTGTCGAATTTGTTCAGCTCTCCACCCATAAAACTCATTAATTGGACTACTTTTGAAGGTCCCACTATGATGAAAACCAGTGTAATGTGGGTCGAATCGGGATCTGCAAAAATAGAAGAAAAAAAAGTTAGATCAACATATAAAAAAAGATGTAAAAGCAAAAAAATCACCCCACCATGACATATATAGTAATAATTTCTTGGGGGGGGGGGCAATTTGTTTTTATTTGAGCACGGAGATAGCCCTAACCCACAACCCCCACTTCCTCACACCCACATGGCGACAAGAGACTCATAAAATAACAAATAAACCCTTAAACCTAACATTTAGAATTAGTGGAAAGTATTAAAATACCAAACTCTACAAAAATAATACACAAAACGAAACGTTAGATCCCAACGAACAAAACTTACCATAATTGGGAGGAGGAAGGTCGTTATTTGGTGAATATCTCAATATAGGCGTGTTGGATCAGTGTATTTAGGGCTTCCATCGAATCGAAGTGGGTGATTTTGTGGAGATTCATAAATTACGGTGAACACTTTGCTATTTTTTATTATTTTTTTGGTAATTGTGATTTATAGTGTTAGTATTTCTTGTTTTTCTTAATTGCTAAGGAAATAAACGTATCTTAGTAATGTGAGTTGAGCAAGAAACGTGTGACCAAAACAACAACTGAGTTGGCGGATGATTTATCCGATGCGGGGTGCCCCGTAGGCTGAACATGCGTTTTTTGGTCTTCTTTGGAGGAATCTTGATCTTCAAAATACTTGGGTGCTTGACAAACATTCATTCGAGGTCTTGGTGGCTTGATCTTGGATAGAACAATTTTTTTGATTTGAAGGTTGATGAAGAACACTATAATCTTCGTCTTCAGTTCTTCGGATATGTGGACTTGAATCTGAATTAAATGTACTTCAATCTTCAAAAATAATTTTTTGAGGGTCTTGTGACTTGATCTCGGATCAAACAGACTTTTGGCTTGAAGATTGTTGAAGAACGGAATGAACTTGATTTTAGATTAGTTGGGTTTCTTGAAGCTCGATCTTCCTCGACAAAGTGTGATGTTCAAAAATGGTTATTTAATGAACTTGAAGCTTGACGTTGGATCAAACGAATATTTTCGCGAAGAACCCCTTGAAGATTAATGGACTTGATAAATATTTGGTGTATTTTTCTTTAAGGGAAAATCACTATTTATAGTTGTAGAACCTAGAACTTGTAGAACCTAGAACTTGTGATTGGTTGTTTTTCTCTTCAAGATAAGCATGGATCTAATTTAGCTTGTTTATCTAGAGATATTTTGATTGGCTAGAACACATTATATATTCCACGTGACTTTATTTGATTGATAAATATATATTAAAAAACTAATTAATTTAACTACTTTCTATTAAAATTTTATTTAGTAAAATTTCAAATTAAAAAAAAAAATTACTTTAATTTTTAGTAATTAATTTGACACTAGGCGGTATTAAATTGGAGGAGACAAATTTTTATTTGTCCAGACTATCCTCACTCAAATTTATCCTTTAATCTGAAGATGGACTGTTGAGTTTCTACGTTTTAATTAATATATATATATATATATATATATATATATATATATATACACACCAATAACATGTCAACAAATAACATCATTTAACTTTTGCCCATTTTCTTTCCGAGTCACAAATTAAAGTTACTTGAACAGATTTACAAAACATTTTTGACCTGCTTAACATTTCGTACATGAATTTGGAGATATTTAAGAATCAATTAAAATAAACCAAACCGCTTCTCATATATAGATAAAGTGAACTGAGTTTCTCACCTTTGATTTAAAAATGATCAAGGAGTAAATTCCAGCCTAAATTGGGTTTACGTATATCATGGTTCAAGAGAAAAAAAAAAAAAAGGATCAGGACATCAAGTGACTACAAATGATTCGAATACAATAAAAATATGTTTGATATAAAAGCTTTTTGAGTTACATGGTAACATTAGAAATGCCACGTTAGGTAATAACCAACTGATTTAACATGGGCAACACACAAGTACACGGCTGAGGATGTTAGCTCCAATACACATGCTGCATTAGGTTTGTCGTAAAATAGTTTTAAGTCATTAAGAGCCATAACTCACATCAGCTATGTTCTCGCTCTTTCCATATTTCAAAATTGAAAATAAACGACGGATGTACAGCGCCTTCTTAATCACAGCAGCTGTAACTGTTATAAATATTTCTAATACACGGCCAATAACTACTTTAATACAAAATCTACTCGACTGTTTTTTTTTTTATTTACCCATGTGAGTTAAAATCCTGCTGATGAGAGCTTCCTTCTTCCCAGTAAGGGGCAGGTTGTGTACACTCAGGTAGACCTTCAGTTCTACTACTGTCAAATCCTTCAACTGCCAACACCATAAAGGAAAAAAAGGCTGAAAACCCAAGAACCAGATGTATGAATGAAGAAACTAGAAACTCTCAGGAATTTGGAACAATTCCCCTAGCATGTTCATAAAACTTAATGTGCTTGCAAGATTGCAAGTGATCAGTACCCTATTTTAACCGAAGCCAAGCCTTCATCAATCTGGTTAGCATCTTTTCATTTTGTATTGAAGCTAATTGGAATTTGAGGGCACTACACTTTTAAGTTGCCGGTAAACAAGTGATAAGTGGTGAAGATGTGGGAACGTAGTACAGAAAAAATGGTTGGTTAGATGATTTGGGTCAAATTCTTTTAGTGCATAAGCGAATCAAATATCTACTGTGGAACATTATTCATTTTTCTAGGGGTACAGTGTGGAGTAGCAGAGGCCAAAGTTACCTTTCCGTTGTCTGCAAGCTCAGACCAGTCATATGTTTCGTACTGCTTTGTTGCATTCTCAGCAATGGCCTTCCGTTTCTTAGAGGCCTCACTTGTTTTGCTAGTCAATCCAGTCTCCTCTTCAAAGTTTTCTCCATAGACAGAAAGCTTGAACTCATCCAATGCTTTAACAATACCCGGTCTTTCAAGGAAACCAAAGAACACTAACATCAAATTCTAGATGACAGAGCGAAGAACTGCCAAAACCAATGAGAGTCTACAAAAGAAGGTATCTTATCACAGACAGGCCCTATTACCTGGCCAAGCCTTCTTCATCTGGAAGAGTTTCATCCTTAATCTCAGGCATTTCGTCTTCATCCAGAGCTAGAGCCTGCAAAACTGCATAGTGCCTCTGCAAAGCTGCGAAAAAGTAAAGATGATATAGAGATTAGCACACCAAGGCTAGCTTTTAATGTTGACAATGGATTATTGTTATCTACGACACAATCAAGTTCCATGTCGTCGCTGGGACTTCAACAACAATAATAATTATTATACAAATGCCATTCATCCACCGTACTGAATTAGTTCATGCCGAAAGTAGCAAATTTCTGTAACACTAACTTTGATTAACTGAGCTTTAACTTTTAACAGTTGACTCTAATTTCTCGCTGTTCATTTTAGTGTATTCCTTTATCATTAAACTACGGTTTTGTAACATTACGCATGTTTATTTTTTGAAGCCACATTAAGCTGATTGATACCAGTTGTCATGTCCAAATCATTTTTCAACTACACTATTGTAACATCTACGCTGATTGGTACCAACTATCACATCCAACTCATATTTTCTCATCAACGCTTCTCTGACAATTCTATAGTCTTCCCAAATTTATCGGAAGTCAAAAATATTAAACACGTATTCATTTAGCGTCAAAGCAGAATCCACATGGTAATTCGCCGGACAGCACTACAGTTCAAAAGTGAAGGACCCAATGCTTTTCTACGTTTTACAGTTGACCCTCAAAATGTAAGTGCACTTGGTGTATATCTACTTAGATTTCTAACTATTTTGTGTTTCAGTTTACATTGCTGGTGCTATAATGGTTCAGCCCCTTGTCTAACCTAGAAGCATCATCTGCCATTCACAAAGTTCATTGGCACAAACTATATCAGATTTTTCATATTGTATTTCTAAACATTTGTCGGCGTAAAAAGATACTGAATTCTGCTCCTTGGATCATTATTCGGGCACATCAAACCCCCATGATCAATTCTTCTCATCTATTTAGAACCTACAAACGTTACACTGGAAATGAAAAGTTAGAATTGCTGATGGTAAGCTTCTCCTCTCTTGCAAGAAAAGGCTTCATAAAAGATCTCAAAAAATATAGATCTTAAACATGTTGTTTATGTCCCTAAAGTTGTCTGAAATATTTTGGCTGTAAGTACCTAAAGCTTCTAATTATTGTGTAACTTAAGTGGTCACTAAATGTGAATTTCAGTTACAAACGCTGGGGAAAACAATTGGCAGTTCTTAAATGATAAATGGTCTTTAATATTTCGATGACGATATATCCAGCAAAGAAAAAGCTCAAGGCTTTAGTACTGTTAGTTCATTTTTTTGTTTGTGAACAAAATATTATTTGGCATCTTAGACAACGCACCCTAGATCTCCTAATCTCAAACACTCTTTATTTAATAATATCGACTGTTCCTCATTTCAATTTGAAAGTTGACAACTTTCAATAAGTCCCCATGCTACTTATTTGATAGGGCCAAAATCATTTTATCGAATACAAAATGATGTGAGAGGACCTTTCAATATCACAAGTATTGCTGCTGTGGAAATAAATGGTTCATGTATAATATGGACGATTATGTTGGATTTATTTGATGAGTAGAAAATTTGAAGTAGAAATCTTGTTTAAAGATTTAGGGCCATGGATGAAATTAAATCGCGACCAAAATCAATATTCTTAATTCTGATTATAAGAACATAAAAAGATTTGGAAATTATTGGGTGACAAAGGTATTCAACATCAATCAACATGTCATGACACTCATCAACAAATCAACTGTGGAGTAAAGAAACAGGCATTCACTTGAAAAGGCTCATGCTTTGATGGTTTACATAAATGTTCCAAAATCTTGTGGGCAGATGTTTAATCTCCATCATCAAAGTGCCTACAAGAGTCTTCTGTAATATGCTCTCGCAAAAAAGAGTTTCAAACTCCAGATAAATTTTGATTTACCTATTACAAATTTTGGCAGCTAACATTCGAAATGGTAGAAACAAAATAAATACGTATGCATATTTTGTTCCTTGAAACCAACCTCATTACACCAAAATTAATTTTCAGGGAGGAAACAGATGAAAACAAGTTTTGAGACATGTCAGCTAAAATGCCTAATACAATTCTTAACAACTCAAGACTTTTCGGAACACAAGTTTTTGAGAAAGAAAATAAAAAAATCAGGAGAACGAAATTAAAAAGACTAGATCTTGCCAAGAATGGGTTCTTTATGAATAGGGTGAGAAACATTACAAAAAGATAAACAAAATTTTAATGCTTAGCTTCAGGTGTACACTAGGATAAAGATTCGTGAAAGGAGTAAAAGACCTCCATTTCATCTAAAGCACTAATCAATCCCTGACAGATGGTCTTTCAACTACTACATGTAATTATGTCCCTAACTCATCGTTTACTCCTATTTTGAATATATCTCCAGGTTAACCTTTGGAGAATGTACCAAGAGACATTGATAGTCCTATAACAGTTGGAGAGGAATGCGAACATGTATCAAACATTCCATTTTCCAAATATGTATCTAATCCAAACTTTAATGAAATCTCAAGCTTGTTTCTCCAAGAAATGTTTAGGAAGCTCTCAATGATTCTAACTGAAAGTTGGCAATAATAAAAGAAATGAATAATCTGTGACTTGAGAGTGGATCTGCCGATTGAGAAGACAGTAGGGTGAAAATGAGTATTTAGAAAAGTATGTAAGGCTAAAAGAAATACAGAAAGATCAAGACAAAAAAACTCGTAGCAAAATGTTCTACAGAAGCCAATGGCATTGACTACCAAGGAACATCTGCTCACGTTGCCGACTATAAGCACAATGAGAGTATTACCTGTGGCTGTAAATTCAGTTCGCCTTTACACCAAATTATGTGTAAATTGTTTTTTCTAACTGGAGATTTAGAAGAGGAAGTCTTCATGAGCTTACCACCCAGTTCTGGAAAAAGTTTTGAAGAAGAGAAAGCCTCCATGTTCAAGATATCACTGTACTGCATTAAATAATCTGCTATAGAATGGTTGAATACTTTGGGAGATCATACTATGCTTTTACGTATTCAAGAGAACGAAAAACTGTAGTGCTAATTGTTTATGATGGTGACTCGATAGGTGGCAAGATAGTTGCATTAGAAAAGGCTAATGAAGAATCTTAGTCAAATAATGCACTTCCTGGTCCTCAACACTTCAACGAAATGTACATAATTTCAAGATACTTAGAAGGAACTCCCACGAAAAGGTCTTCTATTTAAGAAGAGTGCCATCTAAAAATTGAGGCCTGCACCGATGCAGATTGACCATGTTCATCCTCTTGAAATTAAATATGTAAATTTTGATCAAAATGTCCATATTATGGTCCCACAACCATGATTTTTACATTACAATCAACTGTTTCTACATAGAAAATACCTATTCAAATCCAAAAGGTTTGATCCAATTTATTGGCCTAGATTTACTAACAATACTACATCTTAGAGAAGACTGCATTGAGAGCATGTCTATGTAATTTCCCTTTAGAGCATGGAACTTACCAGGGTTGGCAAATTGGCAGACTGAAAAGTTTTTCAGATCGACACGCTTCACTAATGACAAGGCACTCTTAATTTGGTCATCAGTTGCTCGAGGTGTCATGTGATTTGCATCAGTGTGAAGCTGCAACAAATTATAGTTCTTAATGCTGAAACTTCTGTGAAGAAACCAACTGAAGTCGAGAGAGCACTATTACCTCTTCAACGGATCTAACATCATCAGAATATGGAAGATATATCATGTGCATCCCAGGTGGCTCCACCTGACCACTGGCACTCAGTATCTCATCCTGCACAGTGTTGCAGACAAACTCCAAACTCAGGTTAAGAAGCACAATCGAGGTAAATATAACAAACACTCAGTTTTTGTGAAGCGAGATAATCAAGAAGAAACTCTCTTAGTTTTTATATTTTTTTGGAGTACATTAAGTTTTGCATACATTACAATAATGTTAACTTGATACGATAAGAACCTGCATTGAAACTCAAATGGAAAGAAAGTAGAATATTAAAATAAATAAATTACATAGATAGTAAAATGTCATACTTCTCAAAAGGCAAACAATTCGATTGGTAAAAGAAAAGACAATTGTACAAGTCAAACATGTGACATGGCATTTTCTGATACCTCCCAAATCATCAAAAACAAGCAGCTCACCTACAGGACTGCTCAGCTCTATTCTAGTCAAGCCCCTAATTCCGTTAACTTAATTGCACATTCGTGCCCCTTTGCAATTCATCTTTCCTATTTTATCAAATGCACATGAAAAATGATATTGATTTCGATCTCTTAAATGATGTTTTTTATGAACTGTCCTTATTATAAATTTATGGTATAGTTACAATCACACCCTAGAGACTTGGTGAAACTACCTTCGCACCAGATTTCTGTATTGCTTTCCATAGAGAATCTAACTTGTAAGGATTTTCATCTTCAAGCTTTTACAAGTTTGTACGGTTCTAACATTTGAAATGAACTCCATCTGGAAAACTGGTTCTTTTATCAATTTGTCAATTTTTGAACAATGACTAAGAAATGGGAGCATTAATATTTATCTAAACCTCAGAGGACTTGGACAGATACTTCATACTTTGTATCTTTTTTCTTTCTTAGGTATATATCATTGATAATTTGACTAATAAATTGGATTGGCTCATTAATATAGCCCAGTTTTGACAGTATTTTCGCCTCTAAGCATTTACATGGGTCATTTTTTATTTTTTATTTTTGTTCAAATTTTCGGACAGTAAAAATGCCATTATATGAATTCTTCTGAGTGGCTAACGATGAAATGATGTCTATGTAGAATATTTAAATATCAAGAGATGTATATGTAGTTCTCTTCTAAAATAATGCATAATTCCTTGTCTTTATTTCAAGTTTTATTCTTCCTACCTATCTACCTAGATGGATCAGGTAACATTTACAATCTGTTGCACCTCCACATCAATTTGTTCAGATATATTTTAATGGGAAAATAGCATCAAACGCCCAACGTAAACTTTATTTTGAAACTTGCACCAAGCTTTTAAGAGAGAGAAATTAACCCCCCAACTTTATCTTAGTATGTGCAAAATGTCCCTGGTCAACATTCAGGTGGAAAAATTGTTTCCACCAGAACATGAAGCATAAACACGGATTTATCACGATTAACCGCAAATTTCAATGAAGATCCATGTTTATCTCAATCCAAAAAAAAGGTTTTGAAAATTAATTATAAAAATTGAGGGTTTAGAAAGAAAATGTAAGAAAGTTAATTGGGATTAAATCGAGATGAAACCCTATGATTAACGTATCATATTTAGCAAAAACAAACTTTCCAGCGAGAAGATCCCGTCAAAAAGTTCAGGGGCAAAACTAAAGGGTTGGGGAGCTGATTTGTCTTTTACTTACTTTAGGTGGCAAGTTATGAAGATTTGATGCTTTATAAATGGATTTTTGGCATTTTTGGTCATTTATGTATATCACTTTGCAGTTTTAGTCCTTTATATATATCCTGCTCAATTTTAGTCTTTTATGTATACATTGCGCTCAATTTTGGTCCTCCAGCCAAATGACTTTTAAATTTTGTCAAAAGACGTCACGTGCGAGTCATGTGATGTTCGATACGGGTCTTATTATTTATTTATGTCTTTGTTAACCTTAAAATTAAAAAAAAAAAGGTAGATTCGTTAACAACCCGCCTCCCTCCCTCTCCCCGTCAAAAATTTTGGATTGAGAATTTGCATTATAAAGAATTACATGTATCTTGTATTCATGGTTTCAACGTGGGATAGTGAAAATAAAAATATATACATGCTTGTTTTATTTATTTAAATTTCTGATGTGATTCCTAAATGCATAGCCACAGACACTATGACTATCGTACTTTTTTATTTTTGTCTTTCAAGATTGATACACACAATCAATCCATTAGGGCCTTTGCTCATTTGTAGCACCTGAAAGAGAAATCCTATTTACTTTTTATTTTATTCTATTTTTTATGTTTAGTGGTAAAAATGGGCTCGTAGACTGGGTCACCACTCTCGTTTTTGTTAACGAATCTATCATTTTTTTTAAAATTTTAAGTTAAACATAAATAAAAATAATAATGGGGCCGGTTTCAGGTGTCACGTGACTCACATGTAAGTCTTTTGACAAAATTTAAAATTAATTTGGCTGGAGGACCAAAATTGAGGGCAATGTATACATAAAAGACTAAAATTGAGCAGGATATATATAAAGGACTAAAACTACAGAGTGGTATACATAAAGGACAAAAACTGCAAAAAATCCCTTTAAAAATTTAGTAAAACTTATGAAGAATCTCCCTAACAAGTATATTTGACTGGCATCTCACTATTAGAATTACTTCTAACAAAGGGCAATAGAAAGTTCTGTATGCATAGTACTACTATCTTAGCATCACTGCCCCGTACAAGCAAATAACATTTATGTGTTTGCATATATATATATATATATATATATATATATATATATATGTGTGTGTGTGTGTGTGTGTGTATAATATGTATCGAGAGCCAATCAACAGAAAATTGGTCAAAAGATAAGAAGGCAACCAAAATTTCTTGAAATGAAATATTCTAGCACGGTTATTTATAACACATGAAGTAGTGATTTCAAGTTCATTTCCAAATTTACTGAACATATGCTTACATCATCAAACCATATTAGTTCATTTATGACAAAAAAGAATGACTTACTTGTGCAACTAAAGCCACAAGTTGGGGATGAGTATAACTTCCATAAAAGGCAACTGCAAAACTGAAACTCATACTAATGAATTAGGTTTACAGAAACAGAAGTAAGAAGCAGAGTCTTCAAAGCACAAAACAAAATCAAAATGTACGAAATGCTCCAAAATTGATAGAGTTCGATACTGTTCAAAAGAATAGAAACTCCACCGTGATATCAGCAATGGAATTCAAGCTAGTTGGATGAAATGAAAGAGAGCAATGAGAGTTTCATGTGACCAGAAATTTCCAGTAATGATAAAGGGATAATTTTATACTACTGCTAGCATTACTATGTAATATGTTTGACTCCTAAGTGACATCATAAATAACTGAACATGCAGTTAAGATGCAAATGATTCATCAAAATGGGGTAGCTCTAGAACAAAAGAATTGATAGATAAAGATATTCGACTTAGATAGGCATTTCCTCATGGAAGAGAACATATTGAAGACTGTGTGTGATGCTTAGGCCATTTAAGTACGCGTGTGGTCGCACCAGCTCGGCGAGTAGAATTTGATAATCTGGAGCAAGTCAAAAGAATGCAGGGTTGGCCAAGAAAAGCTTAACTTTAGGTGACACGAAAAAATAGCTACTCGATGTCTTAATGAAGACATTACTTACTCGCAATTAGCGGAGAATGAGAATCCATACTCTTGACCAAGCACAATTTCTTTTTAATAGCGTAGCTTAATTACTAAGAACAAAAGGCCTATCGATATTATTGTTATTGTTTCTCTTTCCTTGGACTTATCTGTTCCTTCTCTTTATTTTCTCAATTTTTCACCCATCATCAAGCCACGTTCGCATAATCTTGATATAGGAATTGACCTTGTGGCGGCAGAAGTGATTCAACACCATTAAAAAAACCCCAAAAAAGGCAACATGTGGAAAATGTTGTATTTTACTACCAATTTAAGTACTGCATTCGCATGCAAAATTTAATCTTTGAAAGGAATGTATAAAACATGAAAGACGTCTTCCTCGGCTTTCAGAAGACCAACAAAACATTCAGTTTTTATGAAGATGCAATTCATTTTATTGAAATGTATACTTCAATTTATCTATATCAATAAACCAAGTCTTTCATTTGACTGAAACTTCTCTAGGTACTTGCAGAGGTCATATGACCAATAGATTTCACGAATACTGAAATTTACCGCTGTAGCCGCAACATGGATCTGTGGAGAGCAATGAAAGTGCAAGTGCTTCCAACCACTTCCTGCACCAAAAAAATTGAAACAAAAAAAAAAAAAAAAAAAAAAAAAAAAAAAATATAAAAGGAAAAGGGCCTATTGTCACAAAAATGATATCCATAAAAACAAAAGGTTGAACAAGAAACAATTGCTGATGAAAACTCAGAAGAAATAACTTTACAACATTAGTGAGACCATCCTAGCTATGGTACAAGCATTCATAAACTATGAAACTTGATCAAACTGAGCTCCAGAGTAGAAATTGTTCACTTGCTCGCAAGTTAATCTTTTATGTTCCAGATTATTTTAGATCTTCCTAATCTCTGAGTTCAGTTTTACATTAGAACTAGCATATTATAAAGTTAAATGAATAAAGCAACCTCATCACTTGGGAAAACAAAGGTTGATGGCCTCAAGTTGTGATAATCCTTTAAGAAATTCAATGGCTTGAATCCCAAGAGTCGGAGATGTCCCTTTGAAACGGTCTTAATTTCAGAAAGTTCGTCGCGCGTGAACATGATATTCTCACTGTAAGATGGCACAATAATTAAAATTAATTGAAAAATATAGTATAATGAAACTAAATATGTGGATCTACCAGAGAACAAAATTGAAGCTTGCAAAGCTTATCCTAGTACGCTCGCTCAACCATGAGAAACAACTAAGGAGGTGAAGTTTTGTTCTAGCGTAGTAACTGGACTATTAATGAAAAAGAATCACTTGTAATAGTTTTTGGTGCAGCAACAACTTCCTCAATCTCTACTGACATAAAAACTGATGTAAGATAGTCTGCCAGAGTAACAACTCTGACAATCTAGACTTATATACACAAGGCTCCCCTTCAGAGATAAATGCAGTCAATGGAAGTTTTCCATACTAGTAAATCAGGCCCACAGAAAGAAACAGCAGCGGATTAGACTAAAGATAATACTGAAGAAATGTTTTCAGTCCTAATAAAGTTCTAAGAACCTCACTTCTTGTAAGTCTGAAATAGTTTTGGAGGCTCCTGTAGAATAGCACCAGTGTCGGAGCACAATTGCGATCTCTCTGTCTATAAAAGCATAATTTAAGAATGTATTAGAATCATGAGCAACAGAATTTGCAGTGGCTCAACCCTTCAAGTTGGTCGTATTGTTTCAGAGGTCTAAATGTCAGCTGAAAATATTTTAAACAAAATATTTCTAGAATCTTCCAACCTTGAGAGGGAGGTTAGTTACTGAGTCCAGCCAAGTTACTACTCCTGCAACCAAAAAGAAGAAAGTGCTGAGAGACTACCTTGATGGAGTGTGTGGAAGATATAAACAACACAAACCTGGATTTGTTGGACGCACTAAAGCATATGTATTCAGTTCAATAGACACTCCATTGGTGATGATAAAATTAATTCTTCGAACTTTACGTTTTCTGAACATACGTTTTCTGAGCTGGTCTTTCATGTCTTCAAATCTGACGTAAAAGAACTTTGTCACCACACACAACAAGAATGCCACATATATGAATTATATTCAGCAGAACCAGATAATATTCATCTACCACTGATCTGACAAATGCATAAATAGATACAAAATGTCTTTATATTATCCGCACAAAATCAGATGCATGATGTTATAGGTGGATCCTAGAAAAAGAAAAAGATGCAGCTTTCTCTTGCATTTGAGTGGCCAAAAGGGAAAACCTAAACACTGCTCTCTCTTTTTATCATCAAAACGCATTGCCACTAGTTAAACTTCATGAACCATAGGCATGCACTAGCATGTCATGAATTTCGTTAGTTTCATGTTTCAAAACTAGAGGAATAGAAAATAGGGCCAAGAAAACTGAGATCAGTATATGTTATGTAGTTGATGAAGCTCCATTGCATTTACCACCATATTCCTAGTGCGGTGGCAGAAACTAAGTTAAAATCGATATTAACTTACAGTTTTATCATGATAACTGGTTTTTGCGTTTATTATAGCATTACTCGCAGAGGAATCTATGCAGAAATTAGTTTACTAAAATATTAATGAAAAAGAGTTGAAGCCATATTTGCCCATAACAAAGAAAGATAAAAATAGAAGATCTTTCATTTTCTTTATAATCTATTAAGAATAAGAACGCTATTGCAAAAATATCATGCGCAAAGGAGGACGGAATTCGCTTTATGCCTTCCCTCCCCTGGGAATTTACTTCAATTGTTTCGAATGATGTAGCCTAAGGGCGCTTGTTTTCCCTTTAGTAGCAAAAAAAAAAAAAGAATAAGAACAAAGAGTCCGGCGCCTCAGCATAACGTCATCTCCTGGTTGTCTTACCCAGAATATAAGACATTCCTGGATGAGCTAAAAAAATGTTCCAACAAGTAACTGCTAATCTTGGTCCAGTCATTTCTCCCCATCTTGTGTCATGCAGGTTAATTTGTTATTGTGTATCTACAGCACATCTTTGGAATTCAAGTACCTGACTTAAGGTTTTGGTTGACCACTTAACATATCTAAGAAGAATGTCATCCAAAAGCATTAAGAGACTAGGATCCAAAAGAGCAATTCAACATCTTATCCTCTTTACGGATAATCAGAATCACAAGAAGGCTAGTTTCTCTTTTGACAGCATCCCATGAGCATTCAAGAGACCAGAGTTCAGAGCAATGTACAAAAGAAAAAACAAAATGCAGGAATTACTATAGGCACACAAAGTTAAAAGTTATCGGTTGCTTGAACAAGATATTATCAAACAAACATTGTATTCAGCATAAAACAGGTCATACCTTTCTCCTACCAGGGTCTTAAACACAGCCAGTTCATTGCCTTCTAATCCCAGTAACTCCTGAATATAGGAGGATTTGAATTATATACCAAAGAAAGATTATAAAAAGAAACTAGATAGCCTTAGTTTTAAACACAAACATACAGCATAAAAAGTGGACACGTTGAACTCATCATCTGGTCTACTCAAGGGAAGAAGCTCTATTGAAATATGAAGATCTTGAGCATCCTGAAAAGAACCCAAGAGCTGTCAGGTTCCAACAAAATATTCCATAAAGCAGGCACTTGGTAATGAATTTAAATCTCGTGTTTTCTTGAACATCTAAGTTCTTGCGAAGAGGTTTTGCATATACATGACATGGGACATTACTTTAGCTCTCTGTAGTGTTGTTCGCATCATATCCATTTTTGTCACTCCCTTGATGTTCCCAAAAGGATCATCTTCATTTGTAAACAAGAGAATTCTTTTGTCAACTGTTTTTGCGGACCTGATTCAGTTACAGAATGGACATTACAATAAATCAAATGTTTTATACAGATAATATAACTAACTATTGTGCTAAAAATGTAACCATCAATTAAGTATCATTTCGCATGATTCACTGATAATGCATTCGCATATTACGTGCATAAGCAAAATTAGACAAGCCTACCCTTTCCGCAGCAGTGCTTGTGCAACCCAAAGAGCATTGTAAAGCGAATTATCACGAGTTCCAGACAATATCCCATACTTACTCCCAATTTGATTACTGAAGGACTCTGTATAGACAACAAATCAAATAAAAAGTGAGATAATAGTGAAAAGAAGCTTAAAGGAATGAAAGTAGGACTCTAAAGGAAGGAAAAGTGTGCATATTGATCATTAGGTCCGACGTAAATCAAGTTTAATTTGTGTATAAAGTGTTACTATTCTCGCAAATCACCAACTAAATGAGCGGCAACAAAAGCGCTGCATGACCATCGGGTGTTTGAATGCATAATTAAAGATGGGGGGGGGGGGGGGGGGGAGCGAATTAACAAGTGGAATGAAAGTCATTAGAAGTTGTGTCTAATGATGACAAGTTTCGGCATCTTACCAGTGCTTGAAGAATTTTCCTTCAGTTCTTAAATAGAGAAATTAGAGAAAACAAGACGTCGATAAAAGAACTCTCAGTTCTTTGTGTCTAGGTCTCTCCACTCCAACATCATGAGGGTCCATTCAGGTTTCTCTCAACACGTCATACATTCCCAAAACAGGACTTAGAAGACTCAGGGTTGGGGGAGCAATTACAAGATGTTCCAACCAAAAACTTCAATAATATGGGAATACTCTTATTATGAATATAACTCTGTAACATCACTCATTTCAAATGCTACTTTAAAGTTTCAAGCGGATCTATTATAGTTAATTAGAGGGAATCTGTGATTGAAACCTTTAGAAACTCGATGCATATAAATGGCGACAGCATGGGGAGGGTGTCAAAGAGTAGTAAACTATCTAAATCATTCACGATAATGCGTCAAAGAAGGTAGAAACAACGAATTACTATATGAAGAAGTTTTATGATCATTATTAGGTGGTTGTACGATTTAGCAAGATGGGCATGCATAAAAGGGTGATGGGTGATTGCTGACCTTGTATGCAGTCAAATTCTTTGATAAGCCTAGCGGTAGGTCGATCTAACTCCTCTCTGTCAGGAACTTTAAGAACATAAACCCCATTCAAATCCTGTAAATTCTTCTTTTCCCTCTGGAAAATCAAGCATGAAAACAGATAGATAGATATATAAGCTGGATTACTGAACATAAGAAAAATAAAGACTTGGAATAGAAGAAGCTTACAACATACAGTATTAAAGAAGCATATGGCGACTTCATCATAAGACCTATTGATAATCTGTGTCTTCAGGGACTGTGCAATGCAACGGAGGGCAATTTCAAAGTGTGTGACGTCATTTTCATCATCCTGTCAACATTCATAATAATAATAATAATAATAATAATAATAAGCACACATTACATTACATTCAATTTTGTTATTTTGGTATGAAGAGAAAGCAAAAAATGAGAAATAAATACCGAAGGGCAAGTGGTGGAGAACATTTTGGGGGAAGCGTCCACTAAATACACCAGCTCTTCCTTCGTCGCATCCCTTTCCTGCAAAATATAAACCGAATTCAATTCATTTTAGTAAAAAAAAAAAGGAAAAATATGTGGTGGTACGGTGAGCTTGAGAGGTTGTACGAGTGACCTGATAAAGTTCATTATCGAGGTCGTCATCGTCGCGAAACACGTCGTCGGGATCGATGTCCATGGAGTATCAACGGCGTCGTATCGTACACTGAGTTCAATTGAAAGAGTACTGAACAAGGGACGACCCAGTCCCCGCGCTCAAAAAACAAAAACCCACCCCTAATTAGTAATTATGGGCTACCCCTCTATTTTTCATAATTGTCGTCAAACCCCATTAAATAAGTCTAACATGGACCAAATAAACCTTTTTGCTTATGCTTCTTCAAGGCCAGCCGCACGAGAATCGATATTGAACAAAGCTAATGCATATTTTTGTATTTTTCAATCTGTCACGAAATCAATTATGTTGTCCTTAGTTTGATTTTCTTGCACATCCAATCATACCTTCTTCAACTTTCTCTCACAAATAAAAGTGATTTGCACTCAAATATGCTCTGCATCTAAATGAGATATATTTTACAAATATGCTCTGCATCACAAATAAAAGCGATTCCTTACTACATGCAATACATTTTGTCACAAAATAGAGATATATTCTCTAGTTTGTGTTTAAGTTCCTGTGTTCAACAAGTTTGGGATTTTTTTTCTAAAATGGTCCCAGAATGTGTAGCCTTTACAATATTGGTCACCTAATGATACTTTTTATAATTTCGGTCTCACAGTATGCTAATCGTCCAAATATGGTCTCGTTTTTCATAATTCGTCCAATAAACGACGTGTGTCCCTCTAATCACATTATTAGGCCGTTGACTAATTATATTTTTATTTATTTTTTATTTTTTAAAAACTTGAAAGCCCAACCAAAGTCGTGTTTCCTCCCCCTTAAACAAGAAACAACTAACAAAAATACACACATATCTTAAAAACAGAAACTCTCTCTCTCTCTCTCTCTCGGGGGGGATTTCAATTTCACCACCAAGAACACCAATTTTTCTCAATCCGTCCACATTCCAACCGCGATTCTCGAAAACCCTTTCCCCACGGAGCACAATGGCACCCACGGTTCGTTCACACAAAAAATATTGGATTTAAAAAATTAGACATTCAAATTAGGGTTCTTGAGGTTGGATTTGGAATTTCGAATTGAGGTTCTTATTTGGGACCGACAGATTGGGACGGGTTCTGTGTGTGTGTGTGTGTGTGTGTGTTTCTGTTCTATTAAAGTGTTTGTGTGCTTTATTTTTTGTTTGTTAGTTTTGAAGGGAAACACGACTTCACTCTCGGCTTTCAGGCTTTTTAAAAAAAAAAAAATTAACGGCTTAATAATGTTATTAAAGGGTCATGTGCCATTTATTGGTCGAATTTGCAAAAACGGGACCAAATTTGGTCGATTAGTGCACTTTGGGACTGAAATTGGAAAAAGGTATTATTATTAGACCAATATTGTAAAGGGTACACATTATGTGATCATGTTAGAACAAAACCCCAAAAGTTACCTCCTTATTTGCATGCGTAGCTGCCATGTATTCAATCTATTTTGTTGATGTAGCGACAATTGATTGTAACATTGAAACCCAGCTTACCGCCTTTAGCTAAAGTGAACCCAAATCCTGTCGTGGATTGCTTTTATCGAGATCACCATCACAATCATAATCAACATAATTGTTAACGGGTTTGGAATTATTCCCTATTTAACGGAAGATATTTATATTGGGTTGGAACGCCCTGTCCGTGATTCATAAACAATCATAGCTGGAGATGATTTGAAAATAACAAGAGATACAAGAATATTCCCTTCCTTTATTCACTGAACTTTTCCTCATTTTTCCTTTGTGTGTTTGTGGTAAGTTATGTTAAGTTGAGTTCTTCTACTGATCACCTCCCTTTATATAGACTTTGATAAGGGCAGGTGTCATTATGCATGTGTTTTAGTAAAGACAGGTGTCGTTACATGGATACAGTTGTAAAAATTAGGATAAGGTTTATCTCTTAATCTACTAGACGCTGACTAGATCAATCTTTATGTCTTCTGATGGCTCCGAGGATCTCTGGTGAATGATTGTTTTGGGGACGTTATTCTTCTGAGGGCTATGCTTTTGTTGATACATAATGAGAAGACTCGTACGGGAGTAAGGATTGCGGTATATGCCTTCCGAGGGGTTTTATTTCTCTTTCTTGACTCGGGTCCGTTCTTCAATGATCTGGAGTGATCTCCGAGGACGTAATGTGATAACATAGCAGGATCTCTGATGGCATAATGTAATCTCCGTGGGCTTGATATGATCTCCGAGGGCTGGATTTGCTCTGCTTGAAATGGGACTTTCCGTCTAAGTCCTCGGAATATAGTTATTGGGCGCTCTGTTATTCATTTCTGGTTTTTCTCCAAAAATGGGTCCTCGAATGATGGTCTGAGGGCAGTTTTCATTGAGGAGTGTGATCCGAGGGCAGTTCACATTGAGGAGTGTTCAGCAAGGAAGTTTTCTTGTAAGTTCATGGGACTCGGGGTCCGTTGTGGTCCCTCTTGGCGCATTGGTGGATATCGGAGTTGCGCGGGTCCATCGGAGTTTACTCTTTTTCTGATGCCGCGTTGATATCTGTTTTTTACTCACCCTTTGACTTTCCAAGGGACGCTTATGTTCCTCCTCGTGTGCTCTTCTATGCCTTTATTAGGTCAGTGACCAAGGAGTAAGGCAAAATCCGAGGGGATCTCATTATTAGGAGTGGGTACATCTCATCGGAAGTACTCATGACAACTGTATTGTCCATTTATTGAGTTCCCGATTAGGATTAACCTTCTGCTTTTCCTTTTATTTATTTTTATGGTTAACAATAATTCTTTTACTATAAAACTCGAACATCCACCAAATAATAGAACATCTAAGGTTCCTTGAATGTATCTCAAAATCTTGTTCCTCGTACTCTCATTGCATGTGCACAATTTGGGCTAGTGTAGATCATAGTCAACATGAAGCTTCCACTATCGATGCATACCATACTCAAGATATCTCCCTCTTCTCTTATTTATTGTTATTATACATGCTTGAGGGTACCTTGAGATCAATAGAAAGTTTGCTAAAAATTGGCTTACAATTATGCATGTTGAAATGCCACAAAATCTTTGTCAAATACTTCTTCGAAAAAAGCCATTTTTCATGTCATTTTTGTCTTGATTAATTTGCATCACAAGAATCTTGTTTGTTGATCCCAAGTCCGTCATTTTAAAATTCCTTGTGAGTTGAGCTTTCAGTTCATCAATGTGAGGTTTGTTGGGGCATGACACCAACAACGTCGTCAATATATAACAACAAGATAATAAATTCACCATGAGATCTCTTGTAATATGCACACAGATCTGTATTCAATTTTCTGTATCCAAGGCTCATGATGAGGGAATAAAATCTCTTGTACCAACACCTTGCGACATATTTTAAATCGTAAATTTAGTAATGAAGCAATAGAAAATTTGGAAAAAGAGATAATTGATGTAATATGTAAAAGATGGTGATAAACAACCAAGAAAACTATATCATAGTATATGTGCATAGAGTTAATTGCCAAAATAACACACTTGAGAAAAATAATTCCTGAACTGACACTCTCCAAAAAGTAATTTCCAAACTAACACTTTCGAATACTAAAACTTCATTTTGACCTTTATTCATAATCACCAACAATATTAAGATAATAGTTTATGTTTTATACATATATTTGTATTGTAATTATGTATGCACATACATAATCAATTTATCTAAATATTAACCAGATTTTATATTTAAAAAAACCCCTAAATTTAATAAATGGAATTTTAATAGGTCTTCCTCCTCGAATTTCCTGCTATGTAATTATGTATGCACAAAATCGTCATGGTTGCAGGTGGGCAAGCTTATCTGCCAAATCAATTGTTGGAGAAATTTAATATCAATAATAGCATTCAAACAAGCTTTGCAATTTTGCCTCTTATTTCAGTTATTTGTTAACAAACACCAAGATTTAGAGCCCTAAACCTTCATTAATTCATTCAATTTCTTCACCCCTCGTCTACAAAACCATCAACATTGATGAACAATATATGATATTATAAGTTATAACCCACACCTCCATTCTTTCTACACCGGCATTTCGAAGCATCCAAATCGCAGTTTTCTCGAAGGAATCGCGATTTTGACTTTTGAGTTTTGAGTAAACGCACCAGACCTCGTCTTTAATTTTCGAAGGAGGCTATGCGTTTGCTGTTTTGTAATATCTAGGTTGGAACTGCATGCCGTCGCCAACATATCGTCGGCATCAGAGTAGTTGGTGGCTGGGGAAGAAGACATTTTCTTTTAATTAATTTTATATTTTTAACTTAATCACTTATCTTTTTAGATATATACAAATATAATTAATACTTTAAATACCAAAAAGGACATTTTGTACAATTACTACCAAAAGACAAGGTCAAAATGGTGTTTTAATTTTCACAAGCGTTAGTTTGGGAATTATTTTTTAGATAGTGTTTGTTTGAGAATTATTTCTCTCAAGAGTGTTATTTTGGCAATTGACTCGTGCGTAGAATAGGTTAAAGAAAAGAAAAAAAAAATAAAGAACAACTATGATGCACAAAGAAGAGGTTGGAGGAAAGAGAAAATCAAAAGGAAATGAAAAGAGAAACTGCGGAGAATTTGTTGTAAGAAGATACATGTTATTTTAATTTGAGTTTGAGTAACTTTGGGCTTTTACAAAAAACAAAAAAGAAGAGGAAATATCAATTCTTTAAATATAATAGTGGGCTTTGTCATTTCCCTTACAAATCGCCATCGGCTTTGTTCGTTCTTGCAGTTAACATATATTATTCTATTGTGCATTTTTAGGGAGTAGTTTTGCAAATGTTATTAAAAGCAACTTGTGGGCTTTTATATACTGAAAAACACTTGATTTGTGGTTGCAATTGGTGCTTTCGCTTATGCTTGTCTTAAAATAAGTAAAAAATAAAGCATAAACTTCACAAGCTGGGGTTGAGGTGCTTTTAAAAGCACAAACCATTTTTAAAAAGAAAAAAGATCCCAAGATTTATGTTATTTCCTTAATTCAGTAAGACTTTTCTTAACTCCATTAACAAGATTCGATTATGCATTCTTATCCAATTATGATATCGCAAAAACTACAACAAAGAATTTCTAAGAAAAAATAATATATAAATATTATTGATGATACGAGTTTTTATTTATATTTGTAATAAACTAAAATTACATGGGTTGGGTTGGCCTTTTCCCGATTCAAGGACTAGGGAAAAAGATAATGATAGTAAGGACAAAGACCTATTCTCATTTTTGTCTAATTTTATTTAGGGAAAGAAATTTCTCCTTTCTTAGAAGGGGGGGGGGGGGGGGGGGTTATATTGATAACTGTGGGCAGCTCGTAATTAGATCTCCTCGAATAACGGTGTATATGTGATCGAATGGGAGTCTGACGGGTGTCCTGAGCAGATGTGGATATGATGGTAGGATAAGAATTTCGAGGGGCTCTTACTCAGCTTCGCCTCTGTCTTTTGTTGATCTTTTTGTGATATGATAAGAATTTCGAGAGGCTCTTAGTCACCTTCGTCTTTGTCTTGGTTAAGTGCTACTTTGTACGAGAAGAGGGTTCTTAACTTTACTTTGAGAAGCTTTATCCTGAATATTACCAGGAGTCCCCCAATTTGCCTCTTACTCTAAGAATACGAGGGGAATTTAAAGCGCTCCTTTGGTAAACTTAAAAAGGGGACTTTTAATGCGATGCAACTCTTTGTTTCTCTATGTCTAGATTGGACGTTTTGATTAGGGCTCAATTGTGACGAATTCGAGTCTCTTCACGTGGTGCGACTCTTGCAATTCAATTAGACACATGCCTTTCCACGAAGCAATTCGTCTCTGGGCGAGAATTGAATGACATTGTTTCACTGCCTATTTAAAGGGTGTCCCGCCCTAATTTCTTCATATCGCAAAAAGATAATCTTATGTCCTCTTTCTTGAGATTTGTCCTTCTTTGCCTATAGCTTTTTCTTTTCAATTCTGCCATCTTTCTCTTTTTGAGGCTTCATGGCTTCTGATATCCCCGTTCCGAAGATTTTTTCTAAGAGGGAGGAGAGAGTTTTGGGGGATACGATGTCTGTTGAAGTGATGTCCTAAGAGGTTGGGACACGGTTTCTGAGCAAGGTGATCGGCTTGAATCATTTTCTCAGCGGCGAATAGGGGCGGAGGCCGAATCCAAGCATATACCAATGGGTGACATCCCTTCGGCTGTTTCGGACAAATTCGTGGTGGATAAGTTTGGAGAGTATGCGGTGGATGGTTTGATGGTGCAATTTAGGGTTTCTTGCTCTTCTGATCGGGCCAATGGTCTTCCTGCTGGACATGTGACCGTATACGAGGCACAACTCAAGGCAGGCTTACGAGCATTGATCCCTCCTTCTTCTGCGACGTCTTTCAGTCGTGTGGGTTATCTCCTAGTCATGTAGCACCCAACAGTGATACTTGTTTGGCTTGCTTCGTATTTGTGTTTTTGATAAAGGGGGCGATGTGCTCGGTTGAGCGATTCTTGGCAGTGTACGAGGTGAGCCTTTTTCCTTTGGGTGCTCCCTTTTACTACTTTACTCCCCAAAAGGCTTAATTTTGGTTTTTATGCAATACCTCGTCGTCGTTTAGGAATTACCTGTTATTTCTTCTTTCGTCCCCTATGAGCAGTGTCAAAGGTTTCCTACGTATGGCAGCAAAAATACTT
The DNA here is from genome assembly GCA_948329865.1 of Linaria vulgaris. NCBI lineage: Eukaryota > Viridiplantae > Streptophyta > Magnoliopsida > Lamiales > Plantaginaceae > Linaria > Linaria vulgaris. The sequence goes on along the minus strand of OX415249.1, from coordinate 49,756,782 downwards.
GGCCCAATATCTCAAACATCTGGATGCGGTGGCAAATGAGATGTAAGCTGACGATTTTTTTAGTACTATGTATGATGCCTCGGAGTTTTTGGATCCGGAGGTGCTTGGGTTTTTTATAAGAGCAGCGGTTTTTCTTCGGTGAGCGGTAGTCCTTGGAGGCTTCCCAAATGGACCTCGACACAATCTGTAAGTTTATACGAGAGTTTCTTCCTTAATTTTCCTTTTTTTTTATTGTTGGGGTACTCAGACTTAGATTTTGGGGTTTGCTCGCGTGTTTTGGGTCCTAGGGGTCACTGCAGTGAAGAATCTGCACGAACAGGGGAACTATGGTATCTTTCGGGGGTAATACACCGGTAAGGGAGGACAAGGAGGTGAAGGGTCCTTGAGGAGAGCAGAGGAAAGCGTTCCTTCAAGTTCGGGGGCTGGTTTAACGAGGGAGGTGGCTGCGTCCTTCTCAAATACCGAGATGGAGAAGAGATTCGTGTTTCAGCACGCGACACTTCAACGTTCTCTAAAGGAGGCATTCATGGAAGCCCCGAGTCTTGTTTTTTAGGGGGATCTGTTCCGGATGAGAATTTCGATGATGTTTTTGCCAGTATTACCAAGGGTCCTCCGATTGTTTCTTCTAGACCATCTCTATCTGAGGTGAGGTAGCAGGTTGAGGGAGTTGAGACGATGTCGGGTCGAGTGTCAAGACTGGTGATGTTGAGTAGTGATGAGTCGACAGAGGGGATGGACCTCCGATACAGAGAGAGGCTGCTGGGGCACCAGTCGAGGCTAGAGAGGTTGCGGAATTGGGATGGGCGGTTGCTCCCCTTCCTTTGGTGGAATCATATGCAACGATGTGATTTCACCGTAGTTCGCCTCAGGTCTTCAATGAGGTAAGCTTGTTCAGGACATTGGTTTTCTTTTCCTTTTTTTGGTGAATTACGAGGAGATGGAAATCCCTGTGTTATTCTTTTCTTGTACTTTCTTTTGTAGGAGTTCTCTTCGATGGGGGAAGTGTGGAGCTCGGGAATAGATATGAGAGATGGAGGAAAAAGTGCATGTGTTGGAGGTGAAGGAGGCTCGTTATCAGGGCGTCAGCTTGGAGCATTGGGATCGACATATGGAAGAGTATTCTGCATTAGAAGAGCGCCAAGAAGAAGCGACCCAGGCAGTCGAGGCCCGTAGATGCGAGTTGAGGGAGTTGGAGCTAACATTGGATGTTGCAGAATTAGGGTGGGAGGAGGCTTTGGTGCAAGACTGGCAACTGCATTGGGTCAACAATGAACTAATCGAGGCCTCAAAGAAGCAAGCGATGGAGGTGATTAGTCTACATGAGGCTTTGAAAAAGACCCATTTTGATGTTGAGGCGACCACGAAGCGAGTGGTCCAAGAAAATAGCTCAATGGCATCAGAACTTTGCCGATCGGGAAGCCGAGTTGACCTGTATACATGACAAGCATACGTACTAGGCGGTGAAGGAGAATTCCGTGGGGATGTTGGGTATGTTTTGTTTGGCTATTGGGGTTGTCGTGCGAAGGGGATAGAACTTGGCTTGTATAAGGAGGATGCTGATTTGTCCTTACTTCGACCACATGAGCTGTAGATGTCGGTCTCTCCTGATGATGTTTTGCCTTATGTTTTGCCTTTGCTGGGTCGGCGGGGTAGTTCAACCAGTCTAGCCCAGGCGGTGGGTATACGTTCATCTTCTACTTGTGGGCCCACACATTTTAAACATATGGGACCCATATGATACAAAATTAATTCACAATTAATAACGTGGGGGTCCGCTGTAAATTGTTGAACATTCATTTTAGTTTTAAATTCTTTCAAATTTGCCCCAAAAAGTTGCTGTAAATTATTGAACGGTCCTTTTATTTTGAATTCTTTCAGTTTTGCCCTAAAAGTTTCACGTTATATACTTATGGGCTCCGCTGTAAAATATTGAACGAGTCTTTAGTTTAAAAATTCTTTGAGTTTTGGATTAAATTTTTTACGTTATTTACTTATAGGTCCCACTATAAATTGTCAGACCGTTCTTTTAGTGTTTAATTTTTTAATTTTGCCCTTGAAGCTTTATGTTATTTATATATGGGCCCTGCTGTAAATTGTTGGACATTCCTTTTAGTTTTTGTTCGTTTAATTTTATCCATAATGTTTGGTTAATAATCAATAAGTTGGGGGCGGGCATGCAAATCATTGAGATCCGCATAATATATGATAGATTAATCATTAGGTCCGCATATTATATGCATATCATTTGTGTGCTTCAATTTCATAATGTTTCTATAAGTGAGCCCCGCTAAATATATGTTATATGATATAATTAAAAACTAAAAGTTAAGTTTTCTTAATTATTATGTGAAAATTATATATGCATTGTTCTGGTAGTTCTTTTGCATGTGAACTAATGTGACAATTTTTTACGAACTAATGTTGGAGATAGTATATATATAAATATTAAATATTTATCCTCTATAACAGCTTAATCTTTTAGATGAGATGACAATTCAATATGGTATCAGAGCTCACGCTACAAGAGGTCCTGAATTTGAATCCCACCGCCACCCAATTATCAAAAAAATGCCACGCGACAGGCGTAACAATTATAGCCTCCACGTAAGGGGGCGTGTTAGAGATAATATATATATATATAAATATTAAATGCTTACTCTCTCTAACAACCTAAGCTTTTAGATGAGATGTCAATTCAATAACTAATATACGTCTAAAGCTTGGAAACTACTTTAGCGAGAGGTAATGTCCTACTTTTTTAGATTAGAAAAGGCACATGCCTATTTATTGTTTACAATCGAGTAATTTATCAAGATATCTAAATGTAGGGACGGAGGTTATGTGACAAAACACACTAAGTAATGTTCTTCTAAAAGAAGGAATATGTATGATTTACATTCAAATTGAATGGGTCTTTCATATATATATTAATGTTTTCTCTATCTAAAATTGGGCTCCTAGAAAATATTTTAGACTTTTATTGTCATGTATTTTATTTTGTTGTCTAAAATTGAATAAAATTAATCAGTACCATACATATTTTATAAAACTAAATTGTAAAATTATATTAATATTTCTTAAACAAATATTTGAATTGATTATATTATTATTAAAACAAGACTTTTAAAAATTGCAATTAAAATTTTCGATAAGAATACGCAGGTGCGGAGCACGATGCGATTACTAGTATATATATATATATATATATATATATATCAACTGCCAAGTGAAATTATGAATTCAAATGGGTCAAAATCCCCAATTTTTAAGTCAACGACGAGCCACGTAGCCAATTTGGACAGCAATTTGAGTGTTCAACTGGGTACCAAAATTGAGGGAAAAATCAAACACAGGATAACAAACGCATGGTTGGACAAGAAGGTACCTAAGTTGCTATGGGGACAACTTAGGATACCAAAGTTGATCTTTTCCCCAAATTAAGAAAAAAAAAAACTACAAATACCATGAAAACTAGTACATGACAAGAAAATCCTTCATTATAACTGGTGTCATCAGAATTCAAACAATAATTGTAATTATTCACTATCTTATTGGCGCCAGTTATAGCCTCACACCATAAAACCTCCGATCCCATCCCTGATTTAAAATTCAGAACAACCGAAAAAACTTTGGATACAATTGTAAAACTAACAGTTCATCACAAGAAAATTCTTCACTACTATGTCATCAGAATTCAGTGTACTGAGAAAAATAATGATAAGATAACGAGAAAGACACAACTAGAAACTTGCTCCATAATCCATATGGAACCTTAGCTTAAGCGAGAAAAAGATAATAGTAAGCTGACATTCCCTCCAAAAATTGCAGTGTGCCCAATCAAATGTCCCTTTCACATAAGTATAAAGCACAGGGATCCGCACTCCCACAATAGTTCATCGATTCATTGATTCATCAATCATAGTTCCTCAATGTATTCATGAGTCAAGCTCCCACAATAGTTCATCGATTCATTGATTCATCAATCATAGAACAGCTCTCCGTCTTTCAATTGTATCTTCATGCTCAACCTAGCACAGATCAAAAGATGTTAAGTCATCATAAGCTAATTACAAATTACTAGTAAGGCTAACATGAAAAATATGATCTTGTTGGAAAGGCACAAAAAGAATAGAGGGAAGTCCATAGTCCAGAAATATTTACCTCCACAAGTACTCTGGGTTTCTTCATTGATTTTGCTCCAGGTTCTTCTTTCTCAAGCCTTCTTCTAGAATCCTTCCTCCCTCTCTTACGTTCTATAGCCACGACCTCCTCCTCATCGTCATCATTATCCATTCCAACTGCATAGTTAAATTTTCAAATAGATTAACAAATTTAATATTATGCAGGCATAACCCAATAGTATATGTTTATGTAACGAAAATTAAGAATGTGCGCAGATTCCTAGACATGAAAAGCCCAATAAACATGCAATTGCATGTACCAGCTAAAGAACCATGTAAGAAAAATGATAATATAATTTTACCATCAGCCTCATCCATGTCGGCCTCTCTAATTCCAAAACCACCAAAATCTTCCATGTCATCCTCCTCCTCAAGCTCCTCATAGCCTTCAACATATTCAATCTCAGGTTCCTGCTTGTAAGAATAGGGTTTCACAGTTAACAACGCCATACGTTTAAACAGAGTGCTACATAATGAAACAGATGTATAGCAGCTGTGCACGACCTCCTCCTCTTCAATATCATCAAGAGCTCCCTTATGAACCTCTTTATCAAGGATTTTGTTGTACTCGTCAACAGGATAATTATAGATGTCGCCATAAACTCCTTTCTTGAGGCGTTCAACCAACTCTTTTTCAATACTCTGCAAAATAGCCATATTTGTAGTTTTTAAAAATGCACCATCTTAATAGAACCAAATTGTGTGGATATAAGTTACAACTGATGAAAAAAAAATACTAACTTTCTCAAGAACTGCTGCTTTCTCAGCCTTTTCTTCTCTCCGCGCTTCTCGTTTCTTTTCTTTTGTAGGTACAGTCATGATTTTTTCTCTGCATAACAAAAAGCAAGCTTAAAGTAGGCCAAAGGTGGGACAAACTCACAAGTAACAATTAATAGATATGATTAGCCCTGCGTGAAAGAAGCCATTTGTTTAGGCATCATAAACACTCAGTTTAAAGGAATGGTACTAAGTCAACTCAATGACACATTCGCCAACCACGTAAGAATAATAACTAAAGACTAAATAAAGCCCCACACATCTTTGCAGCAAGTGTTACGGATATATAACAAATCGAAGCTTGGTTAAAGTTAAGACAAGCTGTGGATATTCAAGTGTCCAAAAAGCCTTTGACTTCTTAAAGAATGAAACTATGCAAAATGGCTGTACTTGCTACTTAAATCATTAGACTCTCATATCAATCCAAAACTACATAGAATTGAGTAGCAGAATGAAAACCAATATTTCTTCTCAAATGTCAAACTTTATTCGTTACACCAGATTAAAAATCTCACTTGAGTAAATGCCACCTTGCATAAGAAAAAGAACTTACGCTCTAAGACCAAGGAATCAATTAAGCATATGCTACCACTAACCACCCCAATAATAATGGCTTCAATTTTAGGTAGAAGAAATTGACACTAATATAATTCACCATCCTAGCAAATACACAGCCATTAGAGACAAACCTTGTTTTTAAGGCAAGTTTCCTCATGCGAATCCGCATCTGCGTCATCTTGGTTAATCGTTGCTTTGTTTTGTGCACAAGTAACTTAGGCTAATATAACTGTTACAATCAGCCACAGAGTGACTGAGAAATTGCAAACTAAAAATTAATCACGGGGCATATATAAGCTTCATTACCAAGTGCTTGTCAATAATCTCAAGCGATTTCTCGTAATTCCTAGGCAATTTAACTCTTTCCCACAACTTATTTGGCATATGAGCTCGTTCTATCGTTTTCATATACAAATAAAATACACCTGTCACACATACGATACAAATGAACTTCAGAATTTATGTCAATCAATATTGTTAGACAAATGCACAAAAATGAATTAAACCATCGTGGTCGCGAATGGTGGCATATCGACTGTTGGCGAGAGGGCATGAGCTCCGGTTGCATATTCCGGTGACGTTGTATGGATTTCGACAGAAAATGCCAGTTTCAATTCTACGGTACCAAATGAAAACTAGGTCAGAATATGGTTATACTTATAATATATATATATATATATATATATATGCATATATGTAAAATGAAAGAAAAGAGGAGAGAGTAACTTGGCCATAAAACTGCAGTGATTGTGCCTGATGACTTGCCATATAACCTCATCGTGCTGCATCTTTCACTCGCCCACAACTACAAGGCTGGGGTTTATCAATTCACAAATAATTCAATTAGGGTTTATGAATTGCGAAATAATTAATTAGTCAATTAGGGCTTTTCCACCAGACCTAACCTAGTTCTTTTCCTTTGTTGTTATTGTTATCGTTAAATTAAAATACGTCGTACTTCAATGTTGTAATAGACCCGACCGACTTCTGGTTCGGGTTTATAGAAAACCATTTTTGCTTTCCTAAAAATGAAATAACCACTAGGGCAAAGTTGGTCATTCCCATTTTGTTAATATCCAAATAAGAAAGCTTATCCGCCAAGGAGAGATGTGACAACCACGTGTGCAAAAAAATTCGAATAAGAGCAAAATGACAATTTCAACAACGACGTACATGAGTTACCGGGCAAACCTAGAGCTCAAAAGTATATTGAACATTTTCATCAAAAGTAAAAAGATATAAGGAAAACTTGACTATTCTCCATTTTATAAATAACCACTACTTACTAATTGATAACAATACTCTCTCCCTCTAGACATGTACAACTCGCAACACAACTTATTCTTAGAGGTAATTTTTATTTCCAGTACCAATATTTGGAGTGTTAGATTTTATATTAATGTTACCCACCAACTATTGCGACTTTTCACTTTTGCCTGGCAGGTCTTCGAACCATAATTTATGGACAACAAGTTAACATTTGGGTTTGCAGTGTATGCCCAATTTTGACCCGATCGAGCCTTTTGCTTTTTGCTTCTAGTACATATCCTTGTGCAAGACGAGCTTTATTCCGAGCCATTTACATAAATCCATCCAAATTGTGTACGTCTCGTCACAAGAAAAAGAATAGATGGCTGCCATTCTCTTCCTCCTTCCCGCAAAAACAACAATAAACATCAACCCCCTTGGTGAGAATGCCTCGACTTATTAGATTGACTTTAGATGGGAAGCGATCTATCAGCATTTTCCGTGCGAAGACCTGAATTTTGAAGTGGACTTTCACCTTCCAGAACTTCCTAAGATTACCATGCACCATATTCGTTTTATCTTGGCGTCTAAGGACTTCGTAGGCAGATTTGGTGGTAAAGACCATCTTCTTTCCTTCTTTCCAGATCCATTGGTCCTTTACATCTTTATTAAATATGTAATTCTGAAGAGTCACCAATAGTTCATTGAACATTTCCTCTTCCTTGCCAAATAATTCCCTTCGCCACCTCCAGTTCCACTACCAATCATTGTTACGCCAACACCCTATATCACAAATACCATTATCCTTGAGAAGAGAAATCTCAAAGAGTCTACTGAATCGATTTTTGAGGGGCTCACCCCCAATCCACTTATCGTGTAAAAAGCAAACCTTGTCGCCTTTACCAACCTTCACCTCAACAGAATTTGCAAACCAATTGGAATTGTTACCAGCCACACATTACCACGTCTCTCCACCAAATGGAGTTTTTTTTTACTATTGATTCCCTACTCCATCTTCACGTGAAATCCTCAAAGCCGCCATACTTAGATTTAATAATTCTATGCCATATGCTTTCCAGTTCATTTAGCATCCGCCGTCTTCACTTACCAAGTAATGCCAAATTAAATTTCTTGAGATCTTTGATATTATGACCCCCTTCTTATTTCTTCTTACATAACACCTTCCATTTAATCCAAGCAATTTTTCTCCGTTATTCGTCTCCCCTCCCCCCCACCCCCCAAAAAAGGAGCTCATAAGGCTAGTCAAAAACCGAATACCTTTTTTAGGAGCTTTATAAAAAGTGAACATATATGTTGGGATACCCGACAAAACCACATTAATTAAAAAAATGCGCCCCCGAATGAAGTATGCACGTTTTTCCATCCAAAGAGTTTCTTACAAATAAGATCGATAAGGTATTTCCAGACCATCACTCTTCTCGGATTTATGCCCACTGGTATTTCCAAATGCTTGAAAGGATTTTTCACCCTTTCGCAATTAAGCATGCTTGCGAATCTATCCATATCAGTTTCTTATACATTTATACGTATCAAACAACTTTTATTGAAGTTCACTTTTAATCCATACATGAGTTTGAAATTTCTTACAATAGCTTTCAAGGCCCACATATTTTCTTCACTTGCTTCTCCAAAAATTAAGGTATCGTCCACATATTGCGTGTGAGAAACGAGACATCTATCAAGACCCACTTCAACACCTTTATATGACTGCATGTTTCTTGCTTTAGTAATAAGAGAGCTCAACGCTTCAGCGACAATGATAAAGAGGAAATGTGTCAAATGATCCCCTTGCCTAAGTCCACGTTCCATAGTAAATTCACGTTTCAAAAGGACGAATTATTATTTCTGCCCATTATTTTTTTTTCTAAACTTATATGCCATTTTTTTGGGGCACAGATTAAATGTATCTTTTAAAATTTCTATAAAAACTGCTCATTTTTGCTTCTTCGGGCTAAAAATTCTACGTGGCGGTACAATCAATAAGTTGCTGAGTCCAGTAAATAAGTTGCAATTTTTTTGACTTAAAAATGTTTTTTGTTTTTTTGCCCTAAAAGGTTTTTAACAACTCTTCTTATTACACAACTTGCCAACCACAAATTCAAAACTACCATAATAATATTTTAAAATTACACTTGCACCCCATAATATATATTTTTTTAAAAAATTATAATGTTTAATCCTTAATATATATATATATATAACAAAACAAAACCAAAACAAATGTTTAATCCTTAATATATATATAACAAAAAAACATAAAAAAAATTAATAGTCATCTTCTCCCCCCCCCCCCCATCCTATTCTCTTTCACCTCCGCTTCGCCCCCTCCGCCACCACCGCTCCACACCACTGCAAATCGCGCCGCCACTTAATCCGCCACCTCCGACACCACTCCCACTGCAAACCGCGCCACCTACGCCACCACTCCCCTACAAATCGCGCCACCACGGCTCCACCTGAAAATCGCGCCACCACGAATCCACTCCTCTGCAAATCACGCCACTAACACCTCAAAAAAATTACGGTTTTCAATTTGGGGAATTTTTGGGTGGTGTTGGTGTGCGGCGCCGGTGGTGGTGATGAAGATGACGTTGGGGGGCCAGCAGTGGTGGTGGTGGCGGCGGCGTGGAGGGAAGATGATGATTTTTTTTTATTTAATTGTATTTTTTTCTAATTTTTATATATTGTTAAAATATTTATTATTTTTACAAATAGTTATATACATATATGTTTCTTATTATTATTTACATATATGTTTAATATTTTTACAAACAGTTACATATATAATATATATATATGTATGTTTAATATTTATTATTTTTACAAATAGTTATATACATATATGTTTATATTATTATTATTTACATATATGTTTATTATTTTTACAAATAGTTACATATATAACATATATATATATATATGTTTATTATTATTAATATTTATATATATGTTTATTATTTTTACAAATAGTAATATATATATATATGTTTATTATTTTTACAAATAGTAATATATATGTTTTTATATATATATATGTGGTTATTATTATTTTTATATACATATATGTTTTTTTTTTATTATTTATATATATGTTTATTAGTATTATTTATATATATATATACATATGTTTATTATTATTATTTTTATATATATTTATTGGGGTGCAAAGTGTAATTTATTATGGGGTGTAAGTACAATATTCAAAATTACAAGGGTTTGTGTAAAAAATATCTTTTGGCTGAAAAATATGACTTGGCGGAGCAACTTATGGACTAGGCTTAGCAACTTATTAACTGTACCGGCATGTAGGATTTTTAGCCCGAATAAGCAAAAAATGGTATTTTTGATAGAAATTTTAAAAGATATTGGACATTTAATCTGGGCCCGAAAAAAAGAGCATATAAGTTTAGAAAAAAAATTTAAGGGGCAGAAATAATAATTCGGCATTTCCCAAATAGAAACAACCTCCACTTGTGGATTTTCTACATCTAAATCTCTAGTCCAATCAAAATCACTTAAAACTAATAAGCTTTGTATTAGTATTATGTGAGTACCAAATGCCTAAGTATGTTGTACCAGATATATACTTCAAAATTTGCTTCACATCAACCAAATCAGATTGTCTAGTATTAACATGATACCCGGAATACACACAAACTAAGTACATGATGTTTGAACGGTGGCTGAAATATACATAAGACTTTCTATCATGGACTTGAATTTTGTTGGGGCGTTTCCTACTCAGCGACGCGCTACATTGAACCCCGGGTATAGTGATAAATGGGTAAGGGTTGCTAGGTCGTAGTCCGGAAGTGACGCGCCACATCGACGCCCGGGTGTGGTGTCAAATGAGCAAGGGTTCCCTCACCTTCCAGGACGGGTGAGGGTAAAGAAGTTATTCCAGGAACGATGAGTTCACCTTACATCGTGGAATGTGGGGCCACTCACAGAAAGATTGGCCGAGTTAGCTGAGGCAATGTCCAAGAGGAGGATCAACATTTTATGCGTGCAAGAGACCAAGTGGGTTGGTGAGAAGGCCAAAGTAGTAGACCATTGGGGTTGTAAGCTTTGGTATACTGGGACAGAGAAGAATCGAAATGGTGTTGGGATCATCATAGATAAGCTTTGGCTCGAGGACGTGGTGGAAGTCAAATGGAAGGGCGACATGATCTTACTGGTCAAGTTGGTCATAGGCGAGGATATCTTGAATGTCATTAGTGCCTATGCACTGAAACGTAAGTTTTGGGAAGACATGGACGAGATGGTACAAAGGATCCCTAGTAGCGAGAAACTCTTCATTGGAGGTGACTTTAACATGTAGGATATAGCCGTGATGGGTTCGAGGACATCCACGACGGGTATAGCTTTGGGGATCACAATGAGCTGGGCAATGCTATCTTAGACTTCGCCCTCTCCTATGATTTGCTTGTAGCAAATACTTAGTTTAAGAAGAGAGAATCTCATTTGGTCACTTATAGGAGTGGGTCAAATAAGAGCCAAATAGATTTTTCTTAGCTAGGAGGGTGGATAAAAGTCGTTGCTTAGATTGCAAGGTCATCCCCGGAGAAAGTGTGGTTACGCAACATAGGCTTTTGGTGTTGGATATAAGACTGCGACAAGGATTGAAGAGGAGTAAGCGCCGGATGGAACCTAGAATTAAGTGGTGGCGGCTTAAGGAGTCTACCCAAAAGACCTTCGTAGAGCGACTGGTTCAAGAGGTAGATTGGAAGAGTGACGACGATGTAGATGCAATTTGGACCAAAATGGCTTGTTGTATCAAGAAGGTAGCTAAAGAACTCTTAGGTGAATCCCGAGGTAGTAGCCTGACAGGTAAATACACGTCATGGTGGAATGAAGAGGTGAAGGCGGCAATCAAGGCCAAACGAGATTGCTACATGGATTTGAAGAAGAACTATGATGGAGCAAACTTTGAAAAGAATAAGCTAGCAAGGAAAGAAGCAAATAAAGTTGTTCGACTAGCGTGAGAGGCTGTGTACAAGGAAATTTATGAGAAGGATAGCATGGAGGCCGAGAAAGATATATACAAAATTGCTCGCATTAGAGGAGGAAGACTAGAGACCTAGGTGCAGTGAAATGCATCAAAGATGAAGGTCATTCTGTCTTGGTGCATGAGGATCAGGTCAAAGAATGGTGGAGGGAGTACTTCGAGGGTTTGTTCAATGGAGGCCCCGCCCAAGCAGTGGGTGACATCTCGCAGTCCCTTTAGGATCTGAACCGCAATTTTATACACCGTATTAGAAGGTTAGAAGTCAAAGATGCTTTGAAGAGGATGAAGACTCGAAAAGCTGTTGGCGCAGATGGTATCCCTATCGAAGCTTGGAGAAGCATGGGAGAGATAGGGGTGACCTGGTTGACGGACCTCTTTAACAAAATATGGCGAATAAATAAAATACCAGAAGAGTGGAGGAAGAGTACGCTAATACCTCTATATAAGAATAAGGGCAATGTCCAAAACTGTTCTAACTATCGTGGGATAAAGCTTATGTCTCATACCATGAAACTATGGGAGAGTGTGATTGAATGCCGATTGAGACAAATTGTTCCCATATCTGAGAACCAATTCAGATTTATGCCCGGAAGGTCGATCATAGAGGCCATCCATTTGATTCGTCAGCTCATTGAACGCATATAGAGTAAAGATTTGCATATGGTCTTTATCGACTTAGAAAAGGCATATAACAAAGTGCCTCGAGAGGTATTATGGTGGACCTTGGTGAAGAATGGGGTACCCATTAAATATATCAACATCATAAAAGATATGTACCTTGAATGCAAGTTTAACAAACAACGAAGAAACAACGATGGCATGGTTCAGTTGGATGGCAAAAGATACTGAGAAGTACGCATTTTCGGTATTTAGGCTCCATACTACATATGGATGGAGAGTTATACAGCGATGTCAACCACCGCATCCAAGCTAGATGGAAAAAGTGGAAGAGTGCAACATGGATCCTGTACGATCGTAACTTTCCTGTAAAGCTTAAAGCAAAGTTCTATCTTACGGCTATTAGACCTGCTTTGCATTATGGCTCTGAGTGCTGGGCTATTAAGCAAAGTCATGCACAAAAAATGAACGTTACAGAGATGCGCATGCTTCAATGGATGTGCGGTAACACCAGGAGAGATAAGGTGCGCAATGAAGATATTCGACATAAATTGGTTGTGGCGGCCATTGACAAGAAAATGCGAGAAAACCGTTTAAGATGGTTTGGGCATGTTAAACACAGACCCATAGATGCACTGGTATGACGAGTTGAAGATCTTGACTTAGGACAGACGGTTAGAGCTCGTGGGAGACTAAAAAAGACATGGATGGAGGTCATACGGAATGACATGAAGCTAAAAGATCTAAATAAATACATGCTCGTCAACCAAAATATATGGAGGCAGAAGATTCACGTTCACGACTTGACGTGATTCATTCATGGTTCATATAGTCTACCCCAATTTAATTGAGATTACATGCTTGATTGTTGTTGTTGTTACTTGAACTGTGTTGGGTCAACACTGTCTTATGTGCTATCCTTTGTGATCTTCAGGGTAGAAGACATTGGAGTCTTGCTTGGCTTGGACTCCATCATCCCAAATCTTTTTACCAGGTTTCTTGCATATTCTTCTTGGTTGAGGAACATACCACTATCTGGTTGCTTCACTTGTAGACCAAGAAAAAAGTTCAACTCGCCAATCAGGCTCATCTTAAATGTACTTGTCATAGACTCAACAAGATCGTCTAAAGTAGACTTGTTAGTAGAACCAAACACAATGTCGTCAATATATATGTGAGCAACACAAACATCATTGTTCTTTCTCAAAATAAACAAAGTTCTGTCACCATCACCTCTATTGAAACCAAAACTTAACAAAAATTAAGTCAACCTTCCATACCAAACTCTAGGTGCCTATTTCAACCCAGACAAGTCTTTTCAATTTTATACACATAGCCAGGGTGAAAAGGGTCAACAAAACCTTTTCGTTTTCAAAATAAGCTTTTTTTATCGATATATCCATTCAGGAAATCACCCTTAACATCCATTTGATAGAGTTTGATTTTGAAAAAACAAGCAATAACAAGTAATAGCCTAATATACTTAATCCTAGCTACTGGTGCAAAGATTTCATCAAAATCAATGCCATGTACTTGTGTGTATCCCTAAGCTACCAATCTAGCTTGGTTTCTTACAATTACACCATTATCATCACTGTTTCTATGACATTCATATTGTGGGCCTAAGAACTAGATTCCAAACATTATTTTTGGTGAATTATATCAGTTCTTCTTGCATGACATTTATCCAATGACTATCCTTAAAAGCTTCATTTACATTATTAGGTTCGACGAAAGACACAAAATAAGAAGTTTGTAATTTAGTACACGTGGTAGACATACAAACACTCAACCTAACCATATCTTTGCAGTTTACCCTTTCTTTGTTGTGTGTGCTAATGCCGTTAGTGATCCGACCAATGGCATGAGTTGTTGGATGATTCCTTTTAATTCTGGCAAGAGGTTCCTTTCTAAATTCTGGAACTTCATCATCATCATTCTCTGAATCAGACTGTTCTGGTGTTGTAGTCGCACATAGAACAGTGGTTCAACAACTCGTTCAGATTCAAAAACTGGTGTTGTGGAAACACTATCTGGAGGCAGTTTTGGCATAACACCAGAGCCCAGAGAGTTTGACAAATCATGTTCAAGTTAACATGCAACACTTTGCAGATCATCAAATACCACATCTACATACTCTTGAATAGCATGTAATCAAGGATTATACACTTTAAAAGTAGTTAATGTTCAGAGAGTAACCTACAAAAATGCATTTTTCACTTGTTAGATCAAAGTTGCTCAAGTAATCTCTATCATTCAACAAACAGAAATCACATCCAAATTCAATGTGCAACATTAGGTTTCTTCTTCTTCAAGATATCATATGGTGTCATGGTTGTTCCTAGTCAAAGGTATACTCTATTAGCAATATGATAGACAGTGTTTGAAGGTCCATCTCAAAGTTTCTTTGTCATATTCTTAGTGTTCAACATTACCATAGCCATTTCTAGAAAAGTTCTATTTTTTTCTTTGATCAATCCCATTCCGTTGATGAGTCTCAGGTGAAGAACATTCATGAAAGACACCACTTAGTTCATAGAAATCGAAAAAACTCATATTTTCAAATTCTCTACCATGACCTGACCTAATTCTCACCAAAAAGGCATCATACAATTTCCTAATTCTAGCATGCAGTGTTTTGAAAGTATTGAAAGCTTCATATTTTTCTTTTAAGAATTTTACCAAGTGTATCTAGAAAAATCATCAACAATTACAAAAGAATACTTCTTTTCACCATATCTACTGACTTCTATTGGACTCAGTTCAAAGCATTTAAAGGTTCTTGTATGTTGACTTTGCACCTTCAAGGATGTATGAGTGGCTCTAGTCTGCTTACCTTACACATAATCACCATAAACAAGATTACCATGACTAGATAGCTTACGAAGGCCTCTGACCGCATCAACTATTTGCAGTTTCTCTATTTTTCTGTAGTGCACATACCCAATCTTCATGTGCCAAACAACTAACTAATCCACTTTTGCTTGGAAGCATTGGGCTTCATGCTTCACCAAATAGCAATTGTCTTTAGACCTTGTACCTGACATCATACTGACATTTTCATTATTATATACATCAGACAAATCTTGGTCAAAATTAACTAACAAAACATCATCACAAAGTTGACTAGTGCTAATAAAATTTGCTTTTAACCCATCCACCACAGATGATCCTTGAGGGGTGGGAATTCTTCAACATTCAAGACTCCATTCCCAATGATACTTCCTTTGTTGAATTCTCCATAGGTAACCAATACAAGTGGTCAAGGGAAAAAAGTCCTTTAGCTTTTATTTGGAGCCTGTCCTGTGTCTTGGACATCCACTATCAATGTACTATTACCTATAAGGTTAGTATGAGCAACAAACAAAACAACATTGCAGACAATCTTGATTTTGAGGGTCCTTAGTTTCTCTTACCAAGTTCTACCTTTCTATCCTACAGTAGCGTTACCAGATGTTGGGGCAACACCAAGAACATGTGTTGTCTTATCACCAGTACCACTACTGCCAGCATCAGTTGTCTCAGTTTTCTTTGTAAGAGTTTTCGTATATTTTTGACAATAAGGTTTAATGTGCCCTACTTGAAAATAACATATGTAAGTGGTTTTCTTATGTTTCTTAGAAACAAGTGATTTTCTTATATTTTTCAGAAACTTCTTTACCTCTAACAAAACCAGGGATAGAGGTGTAAGTCGTAGATTGACTAGTGAATCCCAAACCATTTTTGTTTTCATTACAAAGGCACAACACTTCATCAAGTTTGGAAGAATCGGTATTCTTTTTAGCAATGGTTTGTTCATTTTTTTCCAACATAGCATTTACCATTTCGATCTCACTTCCTTTCTAGTTAGACTTACCTCAGATTCAATGAGCAACTCTTTTAACCATTCATTTTAACTGATAAGAGTCTTTTGATTCTTGCTCAGTTTGTGGTTTTCAACTAGTAGGTTATGATAGATGACCTTCAGTTCTTCAATAATTTCTTCTTGTGACATTTCATTTTCAAAGAAATATTCTTCATCTAGATCTATAGTGCCATGAAAATATTCACAATGAGACTCATCTTATACAATTAACAAATGCGAGTTATTACAAGCAATGTATTCATCCCAATTTACAATGAAAATCTCTTGGACTGGTGTTGTTGATTGGGTGGGGGAACACTGATCATCAATGTTGTCTTGACACTCTAATATGGCATCATTTATCCAGTGAACACGAGTGATCAGCTAAGCAACGTGTATTTCAACCTTTTGGATTTTTGCTTCAACACTTGATCCAAACCCGTCTCATCATCTTCATCACCTATACAAACCCAATTAGAACATTCTTTTTTTCCTAAAGGTGTTAGAACAATCATAAGCCAGATGACGATAACCTTTACATTCATAACATTGAACTTTCATGAGTCTTTGGGAGAGGGTTTGGTGGTATAATATTTAGCCAACTTAGGAGGAATTTTCTTTTTTTCACAACATCATGTAGTTTACTAGTAGCATATTTCTTAGATTTGTCTTTAAAACTCAATCTATTGAACTTTTTAACTATTGTACCATAGTGAGCATATATTTCTCCTCCTCATCAACTTCTTCAACAAATTCAGAAGTCTGTGCTCATAGATCAATGGCATTTTTCTTATTATACAATGGAATATTCATCTCGAATTCTCTGTGAAAATCTAATGTGGCCAGATTTCAAGATTCTAGCATATCAGTCTTCTTCATGTCAAATTTTGAAGACAAAGTTCTAAGAGCCTTATACACCAACTGATTGTTAGACAGAGGTAACATAGAATTTGACATTCATTAGAAATCTCTAACCATTTTTCAAAGTATCTACGAACACTCTCATCCTCACCCATATGTAAGTTTTCAAAAGTTTGCAAGACCGGTCTATGTCTAGATTCTCTAATGTTAGAGTCGCCGTCACATTGATTCTCTAACATATCACATACATATTTTATAGTAGAATAGGTTTGGATTAACTTAAACATGTGTAGATCAACCCATCAAAATGACGTTAAAGCCTTTTCATTGAAAGTGGCAAGACATATCTTAGCAACTGTCCATTCTAATTCTGGCTTATGACATAGGTACAAAATATCTATCAATCACAGTTCGCCTGCTCGCACGTCGATTGACTTGATGTGTGATGTGATTCTGATCTACCAGAACCCATAGAAGATCCATCCATCACAAGAAGCATGTTGTTGTCCAAATTCACGTTGTCCATCTCTTAGTATTAAATCCAAACATCAACGAAATTGGTACTTGGCTCTGATATCAATTAAAATTGTTCGGATTGGGACTTGATACTACATTCACGTGTTGAGGTAACACTGACGCAATGTTATCCTAACACTCACTTTGGCATATTGATAAAATGCAACATAATATAAAGAACACATGTAGATGTTGATTTTTAACCATATTATATAAATATAATCCGATGAGCCCTAAGCTCATCACTAAGACTTATTGAGATAAAATAAATCTAGCGACAAGGATGTAACTCTTTTCAAGTTTAGCTCATTAACATAAACAATTAGACATCATTTGCTAAAAAAGAAATTCGTAAAAACAAAATAAAACACTCAACACCATAAATCTAATCTCTTAGATTCTTTTGCTTTTTCTCGTATATTTTCTTGATGTACTTCATGTCTTTATATGGATGAGATTTTCTTGATCTTCAATACATGTTGTACAACCTTGATTTCTTTGTACACCATTGTCTCCTAATTTGATCCCCGGTCTTCATTAAAGTAAAGTTTCCTTATTTAACTTTAGAGTTAATAAAAGGAAACTCCTTCTTCAATGTCGACTGCATAACTAAAAGTATCTTCGCATGAATCTTTTTTCCTTCCTGCATTCCTCACGCCATGAACATTCCTTCTTTAATCATCCGTATGATGTTTTTGAACTGCTAATGTAGTACACTTGAAACTTTGGATCTCCAACGGATTATAGAGGAAATTTTGGATCGTCAATGGGTGATTGTTAAAATTTTGGACCGTCAACGGGTTACTTGGGTCGTCAACATGTTAATGGTAACAAACTTTTGGGTCACTAACAGGCTGCTGTAACATAATCATTTGGCCGCCAATGTAGTTGGAAAATTTTGGGAGGTTAACAGGCTAATGCGGGTTATATGAACTTAAAATTAACCAATATGTTAAATTAAAAGAAAAAAGGTATTTTTAGAAATAAAAAGGAGAATTACATGTTCTTTATACAATGTTATATTCGTAAAGATTCTAAAATTATGCCCGATCCTATAGCTAAGTGCAATGAACTACTTATTGAGTGCAAACTCACCAGGATTTAGCTTATTTTATGCGAGATGATAGTTGAAGTGTGGAAAATTGTTCGAGTTTCAAGTGAGAGTCGTGCATTGGATCAGGAGATTATATTGCATTTTCTTGTTGTGTTTGGTACATTTTGAGTTCACGACAATTGTGTATTAGCTTTGAATAAGTTGGTTTTTAAACATTCACTAGAATATAAGATGCTCCATACCTTGGTTTTATTATTGAAGACTTTTAGATGTTATAGAATATTCAACTCTTTATTTTATTTTCAATCATGGAGCTTTCACAAGTTTATATAAAATGTTTTTTATTTAAGGCTTCGTGTCGCGAATTCTTCTCATTTATCGGCACGACAATCATGCCGTGTCGTAAATTTTTTGAGCATGAATATTCTATCATCAAAGAAAACAATTTCATGTGCCTCCCGATACACAACCTCTTCTCATATGAAAATGTAGGTTCTACATACATGGAGCCCACGTGATGCCCTCCTTATGTGGGAGGACACTTCCCTTCAAAGGGATGGGCATATGGGGGAGTGTCTTGGCTGCTGTTAATTGCAGAATAGCCAAGCACCCCAATTTCTTCTTTTTTACAAATTGGGCTCCATAAAATTATATTTTTTTACAATTGAGCCCTAAAATGAAATTTCTTATTTTCTTTTAAAACACTTATCTTATGTTACTTGTTTTTTCTTAAGCACACTTATGTAGTATGCTAAATATTATTTTTTGTAATCATTATTTTATTTTAATAAAAGTGATTTCATCTTTTTATACAATAAATGCCTCATATAAAATAACTCAATCTCTTGAAACACTTATCGTTTGTTAATTATCTTATTTAATTCAATTAATTTGTGGATTATTGAAAAATCATGATAATTTAACAACATTTGTATCTAAAAAGTAATAGAAGATAGAGAAATCACTGCAGGAGATTAATGTGCAATGATCTATCACCCTAATCATTTTATGTCACAAATATATATTTCTTTAATATATATATATCTTAGTTGTATATCAACTTTTTAAAGAAATGAAATTCGAAATAAAGTTTAATTTTGAAAGTAAACTTGTTTTAATAGGGCGTTGTTAAAAGGATATATATTTGAGGAATAATTATTTATTATAAAAATATTACAAGCATAAGATAAAGTATCGTGTAAGTCATTCTTATCAAAATGAATAAATTTAAAGTGTTAAATAAAATAAAATATTTAGCAAACCATCATTTCAGAAAAGTGTTTAAGACAAAAAAAAACAAACATAAGTATTTTAAGAAAGTATGTTTAATAATTTTATGGGGCCTGATTTTAAGAAAAGAAGAAATTTTATTTTAAGACTTAACTATATATTTCATGGGGTCTAATTTATAAGAAAAAAAAATTAGGGTGCTTGACTGCTGTACATGTAACAGCAGCCAAGACACTCCCGCCATCTGGATTCGTGGATTAGCCGGCCAGCGAAATTTAGCCTGTGGCGGCTGATTAGTCAAATTTCATAAAAAAGTTTGTCGTTAAGTTTTGAAGTTGGTAATAGACCCCATAGACAAGAGGCAAAAGCACAATTAGAGCACTCAATTGAAATCTCCTTTTTAAAGTGAAATGAGATTTTGATGGTTGTCCTTGTCATGGATTCTTCACACGTAGGAGGAATATTCCTGATCAGTTGCACTGACCTAGGAAGTGAAAGTTTCTAGCTTTTGACAGTTACTTCCACCTTTTATTTTTTATTTTTATTATAAACAGTTTCTTCCACTTTCATTCTAAATAAAATAGTCATGTAATTTTTACCTCCACTAGCTAGTTAGTATTATCCCTTCAAACGATTGTTTCATGTAAGAATATAAGTTAAGAGTGATATATCGATCTCAAATCTCAGTTAAGAGTGATATATCGATCTCAAATCTCAGTTCACACCGCATGATATGCAATTAAGAACCTAACAGAAGGAATGTATATCAAAAGTCTTTTGAAATAAAAGAAAAAACATACAAAGCGTGTGACTATTTGCAAAACAGTCCACTTGAAATGGAAACTTATACAAGGAGCCAACAAGTTTTGGAGAACTACCTATTTTTGGAGAGAAAATAGATGGAAATAATAATACGATGATGTGACAATTAATAGTAGATATTATTGTAGAATATCCTTTGTAATCATTTAGTGTAGGTAGTTTTCTTAGAGACCAAGTTTCACACATATATATATATATACATATATATATATATACTAGTGTATTACATTTAGTGAAAGCAAGAGAAATTATTATATTACATGATATCAAGCCTTTTTTTCTTTATTCTCCCCTAAATTATGGCAAACCATAACGCTACCCCACCCTCCTCCTCCACCTCCACACCATCCACCCCCTTCGACGGCTCCACTTGTGCGCCGCCTCACGCGACCGCTCCTACTAAATTCCACCCTATCCTCACTGTCACTAACGTCTCCAAGTTTATCCCCATCAAGTTGGACGTTGAATATGGTCTGATTACTCAAAATTCACGCACATGCATATCACATTCTTGACCACATATTTCCTTTTACACAGCCCAACCCTTCCTCCGATATTGATCTCGCCTCATGGGAGCACATTGATGCTATCTTTCTACAGTGAATCTCCGGCACAATTTCTAATGATATTCTTCATATGATCATTAAATCTAACTCCAGTGTCGTGGACGCTTCAGTTAGTTTGGTGGATCTTTTTCAAGATAACAGGAATTCACAGACCGTTCATCTCGAGAGTCAATTCTCGTCCACCAGTCTCGAAGAATTTCTCAACATTGGTGCCTATTGCCGAAAGTTGAAGATGATAGCCGATCAACTAGCCAATGTGGGCGCTCTATTATTCAACTCACACCTCGTTCTTCAACTTGTAGCGGACCTTAATAACACCTACAACGGTGTGGCAACCCTAATCCACAAAGCGAGTCTTATCAAACGTGTCGTTCGCCATACCAATTCGGCATTGATTTCTGGTTCTTCCTCGGGTACTCAAGACGGATCCACCGTCGGTACCACACCAAACGTGAGACATTGTTCTTCAAACCTCAACAACACAGGTCGTGGTCGTGGCCACAACTCCAACAACTGCGGTCGCGGTCGCGCCCCTTGCCCTACTACCCGCTTAGTAGTGGTTGAAAGCGCCTTACCCAGGTTATGCACAGATCATGGGCCATTCCATCGCCATATCCCACGACCTTATGACCACATTGCCTTGTTTCTGCGTCTCATTGTAGCCCGACTTTACTTGGACAATGTCTGGCACATGCTTACCACATCGATCCTTCTCCATCGCATTCTTCATATGCACCCACCGACATTGCTTTCTCTATGCATACATTGTACCTAAATCTGCTAGATGATTCTTGGTACGTGGACACCGGTGTCACCTCTCGTATGTCCATCTCTAATACTCTCTCACTTTATTTTAATTTGTACACCAAACATGACATTATTGTCGAGAATGGCCAATCCTTCCCAATTAGTGGTTATGGTAACACGAGTCTTTCCCCTCATATCCCCATTTCCTTTATATAATTTTCTCCATGCCCCCAATCTTATTAAAAAATTAGTGTATGCGCGTAAATTTACCGTTGATGATCCTATTTCTATGGAATTTGATCATTTTGGTTTCTCTGTGAAGGATCTACGGATGGACACCAGACTTATGAGATGCAATAGCACTGGTGATATCTCGAAGCAAATTCTGGCCACCCCTTATCGTCACGACACCACTCTTTCCACCCACACCTTCCCATTATGGCATGCTTGTCTCGGCCATTCAGATCCTACAATCATTACATCTTGTCGCCCAAATAATTTTATTTCTTTCACTACTCACAATAAGCAATTTTTAATCCGTCGTGTCCTCTCGGTCAACATGTAAAATTGCCCTTTTATGACTCTTACTATTTTACTGCTTTTCCTTTTGATATTATTCACAGTGACTTGTGGTCTTCTACAGTTTTGAGTTCGTTGGGTTATAGATATTATGTGTTTTTCTTAAATAATGTTTATGATTTCTTATCGACTTTCCTTATTGCGTATAAATCACAAGTTTTCTCTACATTCGTTGCTTTTAAGAATTTTGTTAAAACTCAATTTGAACGTGAAATTAAAAACTTACAACGTTAATGGCACTGAGTTTAATAACAATCATTTTAAACAATTTTGTGATCAACATGGCATGCAATTTTATTTTTCTTGTTCATATACATCTCCTCAAAATGGAAACTTCAAAAGAAAAATACGAACAATAAATAATATCATCCAAACTCTCATAGCCCACGTTTCTCTTCCCCTTTCCTTTTGGCCCCACTCCTTAAAAATGGGCACCTGTCTTCTAAACATTTCCCTAATAAAAGTGTGGGGGTCTTAAAACTCATTTGCAAGTCTCATACAACAAAATTCCCTCTTATGAGCATCTTCAAGTTTTTGGATATTTGTGTAACCCTCTCGTCCCCTCTACACAAATCCATAAACTCAAACCTCTCTCTTCACCACGTGTCTTTCTTCGTTTCCTTCTCATCATCGAGGTTACAAGTGATTTGATCTGATAAGTTGAAAAAAATAATTGTATGTCGTCACGTCATATTTGATGAATACAAATTTTCTTTCTCCCCTATGAATTCCCCTTCCCCCAAGTCTTAAAATTTTTACACTTAGATATTTCTCCATTAATAACTCATCATCCTTTTTAGTCCCATACCACGCACCATGCGCCACCACCCGTGCCCACTGTGCAACCACCCATGGCTTCCCCCCGCCCCCCCATCCTGTTGGTGGATGATCTATCCCTACCCCTTATACAATCTCCGACTGCATCTCCTATTCCCACCGCGACCTATTCTCATCAAATGAAAACTCATGCTCAACACAGGATCTTTAAGTCAAAACGCATATTTCAAGTAAATACATATAACCCGCCTTCCCCTCTCCCAAAAACTCCAGCCGCGTTGTCTGATCCTAGTTGGAATCTGGTCATGAATAGCGAGCTTGATGCTTTTATAATAAATAAGATGTGGGAGTTAGTACCATGCCCTCCTGATGTGAATATTATTCGTTTGATGATGACTTTCTGTCTTAAGTTTAATTATGACGAGTCTTTTGAGCTACACAAAGCTTATCTTGTTGCTGATGGCAGATCTTAACAAGTGAGAGTAGATTACATTGAGACATTCAGCCTTGTGATAAAATCGACTACCATTCTCACCATTCTCTCCATTTTCGTGTCAAAATCTTGGGACATCCATCAACTGAATGTAAATAATATTTTCTTCACGATAATTGGCATGAAATAGTGTATATGAACCAACCAATTAGGTTTTTAGATCCTACACATTCTCATCACGTGTGTCTCTTATGCTGCCTCCTCTATAACCTCAAGTAAGTGCCTTGCGGTTGGTATCGACAATTCACAAACTTTGCAAGTACCATGGGCCTCTTTTATAATAAATTAGATTTTTTCCTCTTCATTTATAGATAGGGCATTGTTATTGCATATATTATTTTTATGTGGATGATATTATTCTAATAGCCTCCACTTCCTCGCCTTGTGATTCTATTATAAAGTCTCTGATCTGAACTTTCCATCAAAGATTTAGGACCGTTAAGTCTTTTCTTGGGAAATGTTGTTACTCGTTACAATGGTGGCTTATTCCAGATAAAGTATACAGAGGATATTATTGCTCAGGCCAGCATGTCAACTTGCAAACTGTGACTCACTCTGGTCGACACCAACTCCTAAGTTGGTGCCGTACATGACAACCCTCCTTGCCCCGATCCCGCATTCTTTCGTAGTCTTATCGGTGCACTACAAAGTTTGACCTTTACTCACCGAATATCTCTTATGTTGTGCAACGAATATGTCTCCACATGTAGGACCTAGGGTCATTCACATGGTTTCCATGAAACGCGTGTTACGTTACCTTCAAGGTACAATGGCTTATTATATCACTATTCATCCATCTTCGGTCTAGGCTCTTCGCGCCTGTTGTGATACCTCTTGGGGGGGATGCCCAGATACCAGACGTTCGAACTCTGTATAATGTGTTTTTCTCGATAAAAACGTCATTTCTTGGTCTACCAAATGCCAATCGTCTCTATCTTGTTCTCGTGTTGAAGCCGAATATAGAAGGGTTGCCAATATCATGCCCAAATCATGTTTGCTTGGAAATCTATTATAGGAGCTTCGTTGTCCAATTTTTGCTGCCACTCTTGTCTATTATGGAAATGTCAGTGCAATTTATCTCTCGGAAAATCTGGTTAAACGTCAGCGAACCAAGCATATTGAGATGAATATTTATTGTTTCGCGAAAAATTTGCTCATGGTCAAGTCATGGTTCTCCATGTTCCCTCTCACGATCAAATAGTCGATGCCTTCACTAAGAGACTTCCTCCCCTACTTTTTGATGATTCTCAAGATAGACTCAATGTCCGCCCTCCTCTCGTTGTGACTGGGAGGGAGTTGGGGGGGGGGGGGGGGGTGGATGAGGGAGGGTGTAATAGTAGATATTATTGTAGAATATCTTTTATAATCATCTAGTGTAGGTAGTTCCCTTAGAGACCAAGTTTCGTTTCCTTGGAGACCAAGTTTACCACATGTATGCATTTTAATGTATTACATTAAATGAAATCAAGGGAAGTTATTATCTTACAACAATTCATTACTTTCTACCTATACTAGAAATCAGGCCATGTGGTACTCGTGTATTGTTTTTTTCGTCCATACTAAAATGTGCAAGAAGACTTTGACCATATAAAAATGGATTATGTACATAAGATCTAATCAACACATTAATATGAGGGATTATGGGAATAATAATATGTAAACTTTAAGATAAAGTAAATAATGTAGTTATTGTGGCATAATTTAAAATTACAAGGTTAAATTTACAAATTGGCCTTTTCATGTTATAGTGTAAGGTGTAACTCAATTTATAAATTTAAATTCGACAAACAAAATTTAGTATCAATATTGTCAAAACAAATTTGAGATTTTTTTTTTCTCCAAGACCATTGTAAAAAACAATCCATATGTTAGGGAATTTGATGTTTTATCCCTAAATTAAATAACTTTAGAGTTTAGAATATATATATATATATATATATATATATATATATATGTGTGTATGTATGCATTAGTTTAAAAATAATGGGACATGACAAATGTGCTCTTTAAATGTCTTCTATTTATTGTGCACGACCGTTAGGATTTCTTCAATTGATGCAACAGATGAAGACTTGTGAGCATGAAATGAATGTGATTGATGCGATGTGTATTTCGGTGATGGATATCTGTGTCAAGCATGGAAAACCCTTCTTTGACACCTAACACGGTGATGAGTATAACAATACACATGAGTCGTGGTGGACCATTAGCAGTGTGGTCTCCAATAGCTTTAACTATGGTTCCACCAATGTTAGGAGTATCTTAGCGTTTGATGGACATCATAATTCTTGCTTGCTTCCATGAAACTCTTCCCTTGTGGTACGGTTGTAGTATACGTGAATTGATGAACATATATAACTCCTTGCATGTTGCTTGTAGATCTTCGTAAAACGCCTCTAACTCTTCACCTTCATTTTAATAAAACTCAAGATGAGGTAGTAAGAGGAACCGTGAGACTCTGCCTGTGATGCGTGGCGAGCAAGTAGTTGTTATGAATGAAATGAATTGCTATGCCTATGTGTTCACAAGTGCATGGTTAAGTAATATATGATGGTAAGTATAGTTACTAACCAAGTATCGATCTCGCGGAGAGTGTATAACTATAACGTTCGCTTAATATACAACAGTAAAACAAGTAATAAGAAGATTTGAATAAGAAGGTTTTGGTTATAATTAATAAAACATATAAATAACAAGGATTTAATTACACTGATGGTGTTTATTTGAAGTTGGATTTCATAACTATTTATTATGTGATTCATAGACAAACTACCAATTCCTCTTAAGTTTTTTCATCATGCTTAGTTCATATATGTTCAATGAATTACCGGAATTCTAGATGCAAACCTAGTGACAATTACAATTCCCTTGCCTCCCCTTACAAATCTGCGATTAAGGTGATCAATCTAAAAGAAGTAAATTTTGGTAACCAATTCGAACTTCTCATGTGTTAACTATATTAAAAAAAAATCAAAGACATGGATTCGTATGGGAGTTGTTTTAGCCTACTTCTAGCGCATAAACTAAACATGCAGCTTCGTCACAAGGCACATTAGCACTCACCATGAATTCATAATTAAAGGTTCATTGTGCATAAATAGTCATTACTCCCTTCTCCAAAAACAAAGACGATTACGACATAAATATAATAAGTTCAACAAAACAAACGAAAGAGAATAATAAAAGAGTAAAGATAAGATAAATTCAATCTTCAATCTCCGTTGCTCTGCTTCTCTCGACTGAATCGTGACTTGAATACTCTTTTGTATGATCTCACAAGATGTTGCGTGGTGCCTATCTGGTGTGTTTTTTTCTTTATTGTGTGCTACTGTGTTTTCACGCTTAGAATCGCGTAGCCCTAGTGTTATTTACAGGTAAAATAGCAACTGGGCCAAAATTAGGGTTTCTAGTGTTTCTCTACTTTGTCGTGCGTCGCACAAGTTATGTTACGCAGGTAGTAGTGCTGGTCCCAGGTATCTGCATTGTAGCGCAGGTCTCTACCTGTTTTGCACTGTAGAAGACGAAATTGCATGGGTAGTTCGGGTGCTTCGGGACTTGGCTCTTCGCACGTCTCTTTTCTACTTTGTGCAACTTCATAGTTTAGGCTATAACGTCTTCTATGGATGTGAGAATCAAGTTCCGGTTGTTGAGTCGGAACCCTAACTCCGGTGGCTTTCCAATGGTATGTAATATTGCCTCTGATATTTCTTGTAACTTTGTCACTTTGTATTTGAATCAATGGATTTTATTCAAATTCTCCTCATTGTATACCTTTTGGTGCTTTGTCTTTTCATCTTTCGTTCCTTGCCCGAATCACTTGTCACTTCATCCACTGGATTCTTGACTTGGTCCTCCTTCATAGCCTTATGTGCCTTCGTTCATTTTTAGCTTTTGTTCTCACCAAACGTCTCTAAAAATATGAAATACACAAAAGCATACTGAAATATGCTAATTACTTAAGCAACTCTTTATCTAACACTTTATATTGAGGTCCAAAAGTGCATATTGTAGACACTCATCAAATTACCACACACTTAGATCATTGCTCGTCCTATAGTAACACAAAACCAAAAACTGACTCAGTCTAAATTAGAAGTCAAATCATCAACATGTCCACACTCATTCATATGGATTTATTATCAGAATGCAACATATGGTAAAAAAAAGAGATGAATGAGAGTATACAAGTAATCACAAGCACATTAACAAAGTCATTGTCATGCAATTTCATGTGCTCAAATAGTGTGTGCCACCGTTGCTCACGTATAAGAGTAAGTGTCATATTGCAAATTTACTAAATCATAGAGCTTCACAAGTAACTACTTCACTCTTATTCTCTACTTTTCATGTTACCATCAACTCATGCAAACCTCTTATATTGATGGTCTTTAGGACTTTGTTAGCTTGTAATGTTAGACCAAGGTAAGGGCTATAACGGGAAAAGATATTTATGAGTTCTAGAGATGTACATTGTAAATCAACTCATTGGTTCTTTTTTCTTCCTCATTTTGATTTTTGTTGGCCTTTACATTTTAGGATCTTTTATCTTTTTTCTTGGGTTTTCATTTGCGCAAGTTCAACAACTCTATACTTCATTGATTTTTGAGCCCCCCCCCCCCCCCACACTTACATTTTTGTGCAAGGTTTATTATGTGCTCTCTTATCATATTCCTCCTCCTTTTGATTTCCAGCCTTTATTTATTATTTTTTATAGGCTCATGCTTTATGTGTTTAGCTCTTTCCTAATCCCTCCATAATATTTATTACATCAATCTCTAGAAAAGGGTGGAACATAATTCATCTGCTCAGGGTAGGTAACTGGGGCTTCATAAACAAAAGGCTTCAGAAGAAAAGACTTCAACGGGCTTCTGAGATTTTATTTTAAGTGTAACGGGTTTTGGGGTTGAAAGGCTAAAACGTAATGAAAAAGATGGCCTAATTCATTTCCTCAACACTTGTAAGTCTAAAATCATCTCTAATAACAATCAAGAAAATTACTCAAGATTCATAAATCACATGCTATGTACTACTTTCTCATGAACAAACAACATTGTTCTCACATCTTCTACACTTGCAACAGATTTATAGGTGTATAGGAAATAAAATATAGTTTTGACAATATTATGCAAGATTTACTCAATTCAAGAACGTATACTCTTTGCATCTCAAATTCGTACCATATTATGCATATAACATCATTGATCCATACTTATTCATGCTATCAAGCTTCAAATTTGAATCTAATGAATAGATCATATAAAAATAACTAGACTCTAAAACACTATAAATAACAAAAAGTGAAACTTTCTCACCACCAACACAGAATCAGATGATGTCCTCATCGTCAAAACATAGAAATAAAGCATATATGAGAGTACTCCCTTGATCGAGCCAAAAGCTCATCGAATGCTTGTTAGCTATGGATGTCGACACTTTCCTTATTTGTTATCTTTAGTGAAATGCGCCTCAATGTCATCCATTGATAGTTGGCGGCATTCCAGGGTTGCTCCTTGATCTCGTCCAATTTGTTCACTAGCTCCGCATTGTTATGCCATTTTTTGATGCTCTCCTTGGTGTTCCTTGGCTAGATCAATGTGTAGTAACGTCTAGATGACATGTTCTTCTACAAAGAAAGAAAAGAAATAAAGATTTTTTCATGAAAAATAGATGAATTGAGAAGGTTAGGAAGAAAAGAAAAAGTTTTATGAATTTTAAAAAATGTTAGAATATATATGTGATTATGTTTCAAGAAATATATATATTAGAATTCTTAAAAAAAGATTGGCAGTTTTTCATAAGTTGCATAATTCTTCCCTGTTAATTGTAATCGCATTACGAATAATTCATGTACATCAATGGAAATTAATCATAAGAGAGTGTAAGTATTGTAGGAAAGGTAAGAGATACAGATTCCTCAACCAAATTTCGTAGATTCTGATTTTGTATATATGAGAAAACGTGTTCTACAGAAACGGAGAGGTGCGAAATGTCGTGCATGCGTTGTGTGATGGCGCGGATGTTGCACGGCTCGTGCAACATACTGGATGACCTGCGCAGCCTGCACAAGTTGTTGTGCTGTCGCGTCACTCTTTGAACGAGCTGCGTGACTCACACAACTTCTTGTGCTGTCACGCGACTCCTTGATGCACGTCGTGTATGCTGTCATTTTCATGTTCGTCTCTTTACTTTGTCATTTTCCTTCATTTTCTTCATAGCTCCTCTCATATCTAAATTGTAAGCTCAAAACACTGTGAAAATATTATGCTATATGAGATTCAAAAAAAATAATATTATTTATGCATTTGTACATTGGTAAATAATTAAGCCCACATCGACGAACCTATAGAACCTAATCGAACCTACTCCCTAGGTAATCAAGATTGAAGATGAATAGAGCTAAAATTAAAGCATAGAACATATAACTCTTTTCAACAACAAAGCTTATTTGTAAAACTAACCCATTGTGAATTTACAGGTGTACACTTGTGCTTATTAAATGCGAACTTACACATAATATTAAAAAAATGAAATTAAACCACCCTTTCCCTTATAAAAAGAAACAATCTTTGGCACCATATCTGAAACCCTTAAACCTCGATTAATTTGGAGACTTCACTAAAATATATTTCATAGTATTTTTTTTAAGCAGATGAATGAGTAACGGTTGTTTAATTAGCATTTACCCAGTCGTGTCTTCATAAGTTCATATACTTTTTATTTTTATCAGCAAAAGAAAACTTTATTGAAAAATGAAAGACAAAGGTACAAAAAACAAGCACAACAATGCGCACAAATGATGAAAGTTAAACCAATCTATAAATGAGTACGA
This sequence comes from Linaria vulgaris, assembly GCA_948329865.1. Taxonomy (NCBI): domain Eukaryota; kingdom Viridiplantae; phylum Streptophyta; class Magnoliopsida; order Lamiales; family Plantaginaceae; genus Linaria; species Linaria vulgaris. The sequence continues at coordinate 49,726,053 of OX415249.1, read as the reverse complement.
AAAGTTCTTTTTGTGAACTTTGATCCATTCCCATGATCGGGCCTTGATGGTATCCATTGTAATCGAAATATTGAGGTATTCTCTCTTAAAATATTTTTTGCTCCTCGCACACCAAATGATCCATAAAGTGAAAAGCCAAATAGAACTCTAGAACTCGGTACACAAGAGGAGGGAGAAAGAAACTGAAATTGCTGAAAATGATCCGTGATATTCAAATATAAGACCTAACTGATCCCCACCCACTTGATTATGCAAGACAAGATTTTATGGGAAACTTGGCAGGAGATCAGGAGATGACCAGTAGTTTCTTCAAACTAGTCTACAAAAGCAACACATGCCATCATCATTTCCATTTAAGACCCCTCTTTTTCTTAAGTTGGACCTAGTAGGAATTTTATCTTGCAAAGCTTTCTGATGCGGGGTAATTTCGTCTACTGACTAGTCACTGCACGTCAGACTAACCCGAGCTCCTAATTGGTCCCAAGTTAGCTTTGAGTTCGAGAAACCTACACTAAAAACACCATACCTGAAGTTGGAGTTTGTTGATTTCGGACTGAACTTGGGCTGGGCCAAGCTGCCTACGTATCCCGTATAGGGAATCAAGTCAAACGTAGTTCATTGTTTCTTTATGGCGGCCATTGTTGCGGGTCGAAATAATGAGTCGTGCTGAATGGGCATGTCGTATGTTGGGCTCGTAGCTTATTGGGCCAACATTGTCGGATGAGATGTTGTCGGACCGAGCAGGTCAGATGGGATGCGCAGAAATTATCTCTGATGAGAAAGATTAAGAAAGCTTGTTGAATGTTGTATCTAACTCTAATAATGTATCGAATTGTGTCTATAATGAGTATTGCTATAACTCAATACTTGTAACTAGAGAGAGGATTAGAGATATAGGTGAGAGCTCTGGTTTTGCATGAGTAAAAATGATGTACTTTTGTGGTTGAGGTTGGGGGTATATATAGTGAATTGACTCCACTAATCATGCCACGAAATCCTTCATTGATTGCACCAATTACACCTATGTCTTGGCCTATGTCCAAGTCTGTCTCTTGGGTTGTGTCTAAGTCTGTCTCTAACTCAAAGTTTGTGGGCGAATTTTGAGTTAGAGATAGTTTTAGACATAACTTTGCGCTATCTCTAATCCTGTCTCTAATTTAAAGACTGAATTAGACATAGTTTAGAGATAAAATTACTTGTTTTGATTTAACGCATCTTTCTTCGCATCTTCATTGACAGAGTATCCTCCCTCGATCGATGCCACGTAATACGATCATAATATAATATAACATAAGTCCCCCAATTTGCAGGGGGTTGTGGTATACGAGTGTCTGCAAATTTAATGCCTCGGTTGAATCTGTGAGTTTGCGGCCGAGGAGCAAGGCAAGGGGGTTGTTGGTGAGGCAACTAAGGCTAGAAGAGTTGAGGCCGCTCGGGCCGAGCTCGGGAAGCTTCAGATTAATCATAATCTCATGTTCTTCAATTGCATAAGATGACTTTCTTCATTCCTTGTTTTTATTCTTCAATTTGTATAAGGCTTCATGAAAGTTTTTCTGTTTGTATAATTATGGTCGTACAATAGTCCTCCAGTCCGTAGTATTGTCATTTCGTTGCCAATAGTATGGACTCAATTGTTTAGGCCATTGAGTTCGCCAACATATTTATTGTTTTGCATGTGGTACTTGTCATATCTGTTTTGAGGATTTCTTCTATAACTGTAGTTTGCTTTTGATGGGATCTTGACACTTGTTTTATTCCTTATCTTTGATCGTGAGATGGGTATGCTCCTCTATTTTGACGCCTTTGTAGATTAGTTAATTATTTATTTGAAAGGGTAGCTTTCTTCAACTTCTTGATGAATCAGATACAATCTTTGGCCAATGGCTTTCGAGACTGCTTTATTAAGTAGGTTGTCTTTAACAACTTGTTGAGGTAGAGCTTTTGCAACTTTGTCAGCGTTCTTCCTCAAGCATCCAGAACCAACTAGTGCACGATTTCTGTTTCTGTTTGACCGTGTGGTGGAGTTTTAACTCGCTTTATTTATGGGAATTTCACCCAATAGGCTCTTCACCTAATTATTTTGGTAGGGCCGTTATAGAACACTTAATTTATGGGAATTTCACCCAATAGGCTCTTCACCTAGTTTAATTCGGTAGGGCTGTTATAGATCGCCTACTTTATGGGAATTTCACCCAATAGGCTCTTCACCTAGTTTAATTCGGTAGGGCTGTTATAACTCGCCTACTTTATGGGAATTTCACCCAATAGGCTCTTCACCTAGTTTAATTCGGTAGAGCTGTTATAGCTCGCCTACTTTATGGGGATTTCTCCCAATAGGCTCTTCACCTAGTTTAATTCGGTAGGGCTTTTATAGCTCGCCTACTTTATGGGAATTTTGCCCAATAGGCTCTTCACCCAGTTTAGTTTGGTAGGGCTATTATAGCTCGCCTACTTTATGGGAATTTCACCCAATAGGCTCTTCACCTAGTTTACTTTCATCAATTGTGTGATTTTTCTGTCTTCACTTGCATGTGTCTCGCCTTAACTTCATTGTCGATAGTTTGTTCTGATATGCTAGTGATTATCAGCGCTGCTTTGTTTCCTAGAGAGTATCAACATTTGTGCATTTATGCATGTTTCTTGTTGTGTTTGTCAAACACTTGTAGCTCTGATTTATGGGAGTTTCTCCCAAAAGGCTAGATGCATGTGTAGTTGCGAACACTTGTGGCTCTAATTCTTCATTCCTCTCTATGGTTGCTTATTTGTGTGTCTTGCCGCGTTCTGATGCATTAACCTCGTTCCATGTGCTATTTTTTGATTAAGTCTTGTAGATAGTGGTAGCCTCAGTTGTAGTTAGTTTGGTCTTCTTGGGCTCTTTAGCTAGAGTGTAGTGACAAGCGTCTCTTGTGCCTTGTATAAAATAATGCTCTTTTTGAGTTGTCCATTCCTTGTTTAAAGCTTGAGCGCTGGTTTGTGCATTTATGCATGTTTCTTGTTGTGTTTGTCAAACACTTGTGGCTCTGATTTATGAGAGTTTCTCCCAAAAGGCTAGATGCATGTGTAGTTGCGAACACTTGTGGCTCTAATTCTTCATTCCTCTATATGGTTGCTTATTTGTGTGTCTTGCCGCGTTCTGATGCATTAACCTCGTTCGATGTGCTATTTTTTGATTAAGTCTTGCAGATAGTGGTAGCCTCAGTTGTAGTTAGTTTGGTCTTCTTGGGCTCTTTAGCTAGAGTGTAGTGATAAGTGTCTCTTGTGCCTTGTATAAAATAATGTTCTTTTTGAGTTGTCCATTCCTTGGTTAAAGCTTTAGTGCTGGTTTGATCTCATTAGATCACTTAAATGGTTGTTGTTGCATAGCTGTCGTCGGTGGTGACTTGCTAGTTGTATGTGTTGTCATTGTTATTGGCATATCACTACAATTTGCATAAGTTGAACCGGTCATACGGTGAGTCCCCCAGTTTCGTATTGTAGTTAAGTTGATAATGATGAAAGTGTCAGGAGGCTGATTGTCTATGAATGAGTATTTTATCTGCCATCCTTTTGTAAAGGTTGGATGATCTGTGGTATGTCTTATGATATGCATGCGTATGCTATCACGTTCTGTAGAGTGAAGAGGTAGCGGGATATATCTTCATAGTTGTGAGATCGTGTTTTCTTAGCATGAGCTTGTTTTCTTCAAGAGTTGGTCATTGTGCATCACTTTGATAAGTCAAATTATCCTCTTCATTGTTCTGAGCTTTAGGAATGCTAAGCCTTCTATACTCGGGCTTTAGGAATGCTAAGCCTTCCATACTCGGGCTTTAGTAATGACTAAGTCTTCTTGAGCTTTGAAAAAGTTTATTCATTAGCACTTGAGCTTTCTTCATCACTTTATCGATGAGTATTTAACCTTGATGTTTGTTCAATTGTATTCTGATTAGATCTTGTATCTTGTGGTCGGTTAAGGTGTTGGACCGTGCTGGCTGGACTACTAAAGTCAAATATTTGAGATCTCATAAAAACTGTAACTTCATTGGTGCGAACTCTATTGAAGCCGCATTCAATCTTTAACCGTGTGTATCCTCCCGGGATCACATTTAATCTTTAGTGGTGCATACCTTCTAGGGGCCACATTCTATCTTCATGAAGCTATTCTTGAGCATCGTAACTTTAACTTGACTGATTTGAAGCAGTCTGCGCAATCCCAGGAAAATGGCCGTAACTCCCTTTAGAAATTTCAAAATGAACTCTACCTTGCTTCATTAGGAATAAGACTCACAGAGCTTTCCATCTATATATAGCATGCTTTCTTGAATAATCTTGAGCATCGTAACTTTAACTTGACAGATTTTGAAGCAGTTTGCGCAACCTCAAAAGAAATATCTATAACTCATTTTAGAAAAATACAAAGAACCTCTGGTTTGTTGCATTAAAAAGAAGACACATAGAGATTTCCATCCATATATGACACACCTTTTGAAACATCACCAATCGAAGCAGTTTGTCTATCACTTCACAATGTATTGTATAAGAGAGCATCATATCTTGTATTCTTTCGTGACTAATCAGTAATATGCTCAATCTTCAGCAATCCTAGCAAATAGTTATCTGAGGGTCTGAATGCAATTTTGTTTGGAGTCTATCTGTTAGAACCACGGGTCAAAGCTTTGAACTGTTCCTCCTTCTTTATTTTCTTTAATGCAACAACCTTGTATTTGTCCCTTTCTTGATCTTGCTTTCTTCCTTGCTTGATCTTACTTTCTTCATTTCTTGATCTTGCTATTTTCCTTTCTTGATCTTGATTTCTTCCTTGCTTGATCTTGAGTTCGTTCTTTCTTAATCTTGTTTTCTTCTTTTCTTAAGCTTCTTGCCTTTCTAGGTTGATTGATTGTGCAACAAGTGTTATTGCTCCTCTTGAATTTGTTATTCTAATGTCGTTGTATTGGGGATCAATAGGTTCAGTCTTTAGAGAGGATCCTTAATGTTGTTGAGTAGTTGTGGTGGCATTGGCCTCTTCAGCTGCTCTTGATTGTTATAAGTTTATGTGTTATGAGTTTGAGCTTCTTTTCTTATTGTATTGATTGATTGTTACCTTTATTTGTAGATCATGCTTTCTTCCTTGTTTGATCTTATGTTCTTCATTTCTTGATCTTGCTCTTTTTCTTTTTTGATCTTGATTTCTTCCTTGCTTGATCTTGCTTTCTTTCTTTATTGATCTTGCTTTCTTCTTTTCTTGAGCTTCTTGTCTTTCGGGGTTCATGGATTGTGCAACAAGTGATGTTGTTCCTCTTAAATTTGTTGTTATGATGTCGTTGTATTGGGGGTCGATAGGTTCAGTCTTTGGAGAGGATCATTAATGTTGTTGAGTAGTTGTGGTGGCATTGGCCTCTTCAGCTGCTCTTGATTATTATAAGTTTGTGTGTTATGAGTTTGAGCTTCTTTTCTTGTTGTATTGATTGATTGTTGCCTTTCTTTGTATATCCTGCTTTCTTCCTTGTTTGATCTTACTTTCTTCATTTCTTGATCTTTCTCTTTTCCTTTTTTGATCTTGATTTATTCCTTGCTTGATCTTGCTTTCTTTCTTTCTTGATCTTGATTTCTTTTTTTCTTGAGCTTCTTGTCTTTCGGGGTTGATGGATTGTGCAACAAGTGATGTTGTTCCTCTTAAATTTGTTGTTATGATGCCGTTGTATTGGGGGTCAACAGGTTTAGACTTTGGGGAGGATCATTGACTTTGTTGAATAGTTGTGGTGGCGTTGGCCTTTTTCGGTTGCTCTTGTAGACCTCACCATAGTGATGAACATGTGTGTTTCTTCTATAATGCACTTAGTGGTTTCCCACAGACGACGCCACTGATGCGGGGTAATTTTGTCTACTAACTAGTCACTCCACTTCAGACTAACCCGAGCTCCTGATTGGTCCCAAACTAGCTTTGAGTTCGAGAAACCTACACTAAAAACACCATACCTGAAGTTGGAGTTTGTTGATTTCGGACTGAACTTGGGCTGGGCCAAGCTGCCTACGTATCCCGTATAGGGAATCAAGTCAAACGTAGTTCATTGTTTCTTTATGGCGGCCATTGTTGCGGGTCGAAATAATGAGTCGTGCTGAATGGGCATGTCGTATGTTGGGCTCGTAGCTTATTGGGCCAACATTGTCGGATGAGATGTTGTCGGACCGAGCAGGTCAGATGGGATGCACAGAAATTACCTCTGATGAGAAATATTAAGAAAGCTTATTGAATGTTGTATCTAATCAAGCCTCCAAAAGTATGTCTAATTGAATCTCTAACAGTGTATCGAGTTGTGTCTATAATGAGTATTGCTAAACCAAGGCTATTTGTCTTGAATTGTATCTCGAAACAGCTCTATGTCTCTAATTTCCCCTTTAGGCTCAAGAGACAAGATTAGAAATAACTCAATACTTGTAACTAGAGAGAGGATTAGAGATATAGGTGAGAGCTTTGGTTTTGCATGAGTAAAAATGATGTACTTTTATGGTTGAGGTTAGGGGTATATAGTGAATTGACTCCACTAATCGTACCACGAAATCCTTCATTGATTGCACCAATCACGCCTATGTCTTGGCCTGTGCCTAAGTCTGTCTCTTGGGTTGTGTCTAAGTCTGTCTCTAACTCAAAGTTTGTGGGCGAATTTTGAGTTAGAGATAGTTTTAGACATAACTTTGCGCTATCTCTAATTCTGTCTCTAATTTAGAGACTGAATTAGACATAGTTTAGAGATAAAATTGCTTGTTTTGATTTAACGCATCTTTCTTCGCATCTTCATTGACAGAGTATCCTCCCTCGAGCGATGCCACGTAATACGATCATAATATAGTATAACACTTTCCAAGCAAATGATGTAATCTTGAGAGGAGTTTTAGATTTCCAAAGACTCTTTGTTCAATTACATGAATTTTCTGCAGCATTACTTGACATTAAATGGTATGCAGACTTAACGGAGTACTTCCCTGAGGACTCACCTTTCCAAATCCAGCTATCATCTTTGTCGCAATTTAGAGAAACGCCATTAAGGAGATGATGTCATTCGTCGTCGGGTCTTGTTCCCAACAAAACAGATAACGTATCCAATTTAAGCTCCAAATCCACGTATCATCAATGCACGATCCAATGTCCTCCACCGTCACGCTCTTGTTGGTTGAAATTAAGAATAGCCTATTAAAGTGTTGAGAAAGAGGAGCCTCTCCATTATATGAATCAACCCAAAATTTGGTGTATTTTCCATTCCCAATTGATCTGGTAAGATTCTCTGCAAACCAATCGACAATGTTTGGATTCATCTTTGCACTAATGAGGTCGTTCCACCAAGTAGAGCTTATATTTCTCTGTGTTGCCGGAGTAAAAAAAACTTTAGGGCTCCAACACTTCCCATATTTTGAAGTAATAACTTTGTTCCAAAGACTTTCTCGCTAGGTTGAGATTCTCCATTTCCATTTTTTGGAGGAGTGCAATATTAAATTTTCCTAAATCTCGTACATTGAGGCCTCCTAGATCTATGCTTTTGCAAAGGTCATCCCATTCTGCCCATGAATTTTTCCTTGAGTTCTCGTTGCTGCCCCAAAGGAAAGTAAACAGTCAATCCCAAAACAATAGAATTCAAAACAATTAAATGCCCCTAAATGAAATAGGGAATCTCGTCAAGCCTGAAAGGAACCTATTGAAAGAATTAATGATGGGCTTCCTCGTATCAGCTCTTTGAGGATTCATTCCGACTGGAATCCCAAAATACTTTCATGGTAAGAGACTATATTGGCCGTTTAGTAGAGCAGCAAAAGGACTGATCCTATCCCTCTCAATGTTGATCCCGTAGAGAAAACTTTGAAAGAAATTGACGTTAAGACCCGAGGCAAGTTCTAAAATTATCAAACTCTATTTCATTACCTTAGTGTTGTTCTCGTTGTTGCTGCAATAAAGGATTGTGTCGTAGGCATATTGGGTGTGTGTGATTTCCACTATATCCCTCCCAATCTTCATCCCCTGAAAGAGATGTAATGCTTTTTCCTTTCTAATAAAACCTCTTCAGGCTTCCGCAATGATGAGATATATAAGAGGGATAAAGGACCCCCTTGCCTAATGCCCCTAGTCATGCAAAACTATTCTACTGCCATTAACAAGAACTGATGCATTCTCTTATCCAGTTGCGCCAAGTACAACAAAACCAAGGTTATCCATCATATGTTCGAGGAACTCCCATCTGACACTATCAAAAGCTTTATGAAAATCCACCTTAAATAAGATACATTCCTCACCCTTACTTCAAACTTCATCAATGAGCTCATTTGTAATCAAGATGCAGTCCGTGATTTGTGTCCTTTTGATAACTGTCGACTCCTCACAAGAAATAACTTTATCAATACATTTGGCCAACCTATTTACCAAAAGTTTTGACAACACTTTATACGTACACATGAGTAGGGATATGGAACGATTTTCGTAAAAAAATGTAGATTTTTGGACTTAGGAATAAGAACGATGAAATAAGTATTACACCCTCTGGTAATTTTTTCAAGCTGTTGAAATTCTTTGAGAAATTTGGTAAAATTGGGCTCTAAGATATCCTAAATTTTCTTGAGGACGAATTATCAAAAATGCCCGCTATCTTTCTTTTTTCAATCTTAAATGCCCATTTTTCCCAACCTACTGAAATACCCGTTAAGTTTTAAATTTTCTAACAAAATGCCCGATGTTAAAAATTTGGACATTTTATCTGACGTGGCATCCGAGTCAAAGAGACGCGCTGCTGAATCAAAGAAACGCGCCCGGCACGTAATTTTTTATCCGAAAATAATGTTTCTTATTCTAACCAAACAACTCAACGGCTCTTTTAGCTAACGATAATTTTTTTAAAAAAACCCACAATTTCACTTTTTATAAACCCTAACAACTGAAAATCGATCAATTCACTTCCAAGTCGCAAAATTACGAACATGTCAGAATCAACTAATAGCTCTGGTCTGATGTGCGACTGCGGTAGACCCACCGTCGTGAGGGTTGCTACCACCGATGCAAACCCAAGCCGTAGATTCCATGGTTGTTGGAAGGAGAAAGATCCTCCTGTCTGCGAAAGACTGCGGATTATAGTACCATTACTACGTACGAAAATCAAAAAGGCGAGGCGAAGTTAAGCAACTCATAGAAGAAATGGAGTTGATGGATCACCCGAGTTTGGATACGATTCGAAGAGTGTTTGAAAGGAGTTGGAAGAGAAAGTGAAGAATCTGGAAGCCGAGAACAAGAAATTGAGAGGAAGAAATAGGTTTTGTTTAATTACTATGATTGCACTTTTTTTAATCGTTTGCAAATTGTATTGAAAGGGGAAGAATCTGTGGAACGATTTGTTTTATTATGTATGTGTTGTTTTATGTGGTAGTGTTTAGTATGACCGAAAGTAACATTTAGTGATGGTTGGATATTCGATTTAGTGGCATTGGTAAAAGGTGGCATTAAGCATTGGTCATTAAACATGCGGTTTTTGGACTGATAAGTCATGTCCGTCCATACGAAAAGTCACCCTTCATCTTATAAATACCCTCAACTTCATGTGTAAACGCACAAAAGTTTCGTTTCTGCTTCTCATTTTTCATTCAAAAATAATATTTGTGAAAAAATAGAGATCCTCAACAACAATGATGTGGCGTGTTTGTTTCACGATGGGGAGTTCAACCTACACTATGAGACACAATTGTGTAGGTTGCTTTGTGAGTATGGCAGAAGGCATCGTTTAATGGATACGCCGACTTTGAAGAGGGGATTGGATCTGCTGAAACCAGAGTTGGACGCCATGCGCTGGGGTGGTGGTGAGTTCGAGATGAAGATGATCTACAAGAAGCTCAAATCCTTGTTCAACAGGTTCTGGTTGTTCTCCGAGTTTCGTGCTCTGCCTAGCGTTCACTGCGCTCCCCCTGAGTGGACAGTGAGCGTTGATGAGGAGTATCATGCAATTTGCGGTCAGGTAAGAAATCGATTCATCCCCTTGAATATGCACGTTATTTTCCAGAAAAGTCAATTAATGGTTTCACTTGCTTTTCGTGTGATGTAGGAAACCGACATAGAGAAGTACTTTCGATTGTATGGTTGTCCGAATGCTGGTTATCTGCATGAGCTCTTCACAGTGCATCACATTGCCGACCTGCCGGAGGAAGAATGAAGATTTTTTATGTTTTAAGTTTTTATGAACAATTATGTTTTATGAATGTTTGAACAATTTTTATGTTTTAATGTTGGTTATGTTTATGAACTTTGAACAATTGGGAGGTGTGAGTGTTTATTATGTTTGAACTGTTATGAACTCTTAATGGTTTTTATGTTTACTATGTTTGAGTAATTGTGAGGTTTTACTATTTTATGGTTTATGAACTGTTATAATTATGTTGTTTTAGTACTATGGTTTTGGAAGTGTCAATACCAAAATGAGGTCACAACATACAATCACCTAATCCATCAAACCATTGCTGGGAGTGTCATTAGGAGCAATCAAGTTATAAGTGGCAAATAATATTCAAGTGAAAATAAAAAAAAGCTACACTCAATCACTTGATATTCATTTGCACTACAAATAACACAAAATGGTGATGATTCAAAATGAGGTCTTCTTCACAGTTGTGGTTCCTCCTCCCCAAACCTTCTTCTATTTCCTCTCGCCCTTTCCTTTGTTCTGACCCTTCTGGTTGGCTTGTTGGTTGATGTTGCCCATATCCATACCAAGGTCTGACAACTTCACATACTTTCTGGATACACCTTGTTTGGGATCAGGAGTCCTTCCCACCGGGGTTCCCAAGGCTTCTTGATTCTCCCTTAGTTGAGTTGTCACCTTTGGAGTAGGCTTGGTTTGCTTTCTTTTAACCCTTCTGCTTACCCAACCGCCCTCTGAACTCGGACCAGTACCAACATCAGCCTCCTCTCTACCCATTGCTGCCTGAGCAGCTAGTGATTCTTTCCTTGCTCTCTTCCTGTTTATATGAACCAGACCGATTTTGGATGGCATTGGTGGAGCACATGGATTTGGGGTTCGGGATGTCATAAGACCAGTTGTAGGATCAGCAAACAAGACCTACAAAGGACTATTGTAAATACACACATATTTGAAATTCATCATTTAACTATAAGAATTAATTAGGATTAATCAAACCAACCCTTCTATTCTCTGATCTCTTGTTCTTTCTGATTGACCTTGAGGTTTGTCCAAGCTTCATGGGAATTCCTTCTCCAGTAGTTGGTATCAAATCTACACCATCACTAACATTTATGGTCACCTGAATGATCATGTATAACATTGAAATTAAGTATTACAGTTCAACTAAATCAATGACAATAACATGACATTTTACAAGAACAATACCTTTTTTGGTCACAACATTTTTCTTCTTCCTCATTGCTCTGGACTTAGTGAATATGTTGTCAATGTCAACCAAACCAGCATCAGCATTGGATGCATCTTCTGGGACCTCTTCTATATTCTCTTCAACTGATGCTCTATTTTCTGGAAGTGTGAGGTCATCCTCAGGAGCCACATATGGTGATCTATTTTCAGGCAAAGTGAAATCATCCTTAGGAGCTACATATGTGGTAGATTCCACTGTAACTGGAGGTGCATGAGTGTTAGAAGGAGCTTGTGTCCCATTAGGGGGAGTAGGAGCAGAAGTGTTAGGTGCATGAGTATCAGTTGGAGCAAGAGTGTCATTTGGAGCATGTGTGTCAGTAGGTTGCTCTGTTTGAGGGTTAGATGTCTGTCCCTGTGGAGGCCCATGTGTAAAAACAAACATATAAGATTTTTTGGCCATCAAAATTCAAGAAATGTTAAACATTCACAATGTCTTACTTGGGTATTCTGATTATTGTTTCTTCTTCTGTCACATGTTTTCTTATTGTGCCCTATATGCTTATACTTTCCACATTTCACAGAGTACTGCATCCTCCCAGCATATGTGGGTTCAGCAGGTGGTGGAGCAGATTGCTGTTTCCTTTTTCTCACTGGAGGAGGTTCATTAGCTCCCATTTGCCTTGTTTTCTTAGGTCTTCCAGGCAGCCTGCCAAAATTTGGGGTCAATGGGGGAATATAATCCTCCTCTTTCCACAATGCAATACCAGGCACAAGGTAGATTGCATATTGGTACACCTTGTTGTAAGTTTCTAAAGTGTACCAGTGAGCAACATAGTTTGCTATCTGTTCTCCTCCATGAAGGATAACACTTGCTGCATGTTTTCAAGGTATTCATGTCAGTTGCCAAGACCTACAAGTGCAAGTCCTCTCTCCCAGATCAACACAATGCTGGGAATTATCATAACATCGCACCTGATATCTATTGTGTGCGGCCTTTGCTGGCATGCAGATATACACCAAGTTGCTGACCCTCTTTACTCTTTCTTGGATGTTTGGAGGCAAGAATACACTCTGCTTAGCAGGCTTTTGTTTAGGCCAATTCTTGACTGCTTGCTCTCTATTCTTTGTAAATCTTATCATGCAGTACTCCCTCATCCATTCAAGACTGGTAAGTATAGGCTTCTCTCTAGCTGGCAACAGTACCCCATTGAATGTTTCACAGTGGTTGTTCAAAATTAAATTTGTGCTTGCATTACAGTTGAAGCCAGATTTGCTCCAGTGTGCTTCATCTTTGTCAGCCACCCATTTCCCAAGTAATTCTGACAAATGCTCCAATCTCATCATTGCTGCTCCAAACTCAGCTTCTGTTGTCTGGTTAGCTGCATCCCAAATTGCATCACCATACTCTTCCCCACTGAAGCCAGCTCTCCCAGCATTTCCAATCATATGCCTGACACAGAACCTATGTGAAGCACCTCGAAAAATCTGAGCAAATGCCTCAATTAACCCTTTCTGCTTATCAGACATAAAGGTCATTTTAGTAGGATCATTCAACTCCAAATCACCTTGCAGAAGTGATAGGAACCACATCCAATTATCAGTATTTTCAACAGCAACAATAGCCTAAGCAATGGGGAATATGCTGTTTGCTGGATCCAGTCCCACAGCTGTAAGCAATACTCCACCATTAGGTCCACTAAGATGTGCACCATCAACACCTATGAATGGCCTGTATCCTGCTTTATACCCATCCTTCATGGCTTGGAAACAAATGTACATGCATTTGAATCTATTTTCTCCATTAATCTCTTCTGTGCAAATGATAATAGTGCTACCAGGATTTGTCTTCCTCAACTCAGCTTGGTAGTCAAACAGTTTAGAGTATTGAAATGCAGGTGTCCCCTCTAGCTTCTTTTTAACTAAATTCTTAGTCTTGTATGCTTGATTGAAGGTGACATTGCACTTGATGGTGGCAATGGTGTCTAATTTGAAACCATTAATGTCTCTCTTAGGATCTGTGATGAATGCATCTGCAAACCTCTCAGCAAGCCAGGAAGTCTTAACATTGTTGACATAGAATGACTTAGCACAAGTATGCTCATCAATGAACTTTCTAATTTGATATCTCTCTTGGCCTTGGATTTTCAGAGCATGCAACCTCGATGGACAATCTTTGCATACACATTTTTAGTGAACCCTGCCTTTGTCACTCTTCCCCACCTTTACACTTCTTCTTCTCTTGATAGCATGGGACTTTACATCATTAGCCAGTTGTTTTTTGTTTATGAACAACATTTTCAATGTGAAAATGGGATCAAATTTGTTTGCCCTATTGAAACAAACCACCCCAGGGTCAGGATCTCCATGATGATCAACAAAATGCCAGGGATCCCTCTCTTCAATTAGTGTCACATCTCGATCATCTTCTTCTTGCTCTGCATTTGCATCAGTGGCTTTGTTCTTCTTCCTCCTACTGAACCCACCATCTGTAGCATTTTGTGCCTCAGCAGCACCATCTTCATCCTCAGCAGCACCATCTTGATCCTCATCAGCACCTTCTTGATCATCAGCAAATACACCCTTGTATTGATCAAACCTTGCACCCAACCCTGGCACAACATCTTCATCTCCCAAATCTCTGTCAGGATCAACATCCATCTCACTAAATTCATCAATATATTTGAACAACTCATCATCAGTTTCATCTCCTGATGGTATGTATTCATCATCATCACTGTCAGATTCTTCAACAACTACACTTTTACCCTTATCCAACCTTGAAAGATTACCATCACCTTCCTGATTGTCATCACCAAGTCCATTATCGTCCGAAACACCATTGTCCTCAACTGCATTTATGTTTTCAGCTTCAACACTAGCTTCCTGTCTTGAACCTCCAACCTCATTAAGAACAGGAACCGTTGCATCCTCTCTTTCATCATGAATACTCTCTAACAAAACAACCCTGTTATTTTCATCAGTAATGTACAAATGGCACTCTCTTCGCTCTTTATGAGCTATCTTACCCAAATCATGTAACAGTGGATCATTTGACGCCACATGTTTACAGTGTGTCGCCTGGTACCAGTATTTCTTTCCGCCTCTTACTCCAATCTCACCTGACAGCCTATTCAATAGAGAGATTTTAATCTCTCTGTAACTCACAAAATCATAAACACATCTTGTGTCAGATCCTTCAAATGCATAGTTCCCCACCTTGGTAAACGCAATCTGTGAAATACCCTCCAAAATGTAATACAAGGGTAAATCCTTTGCTTTCTGGTTCTGTAATAATGAAAAGAACAAAAGCTTAATATAGGAATTTAACATCATATTTAACAAAGTACGAATTTAACATCATATTTAACAAAGACTCTCAAATGAAAGAGAAAACTTACAATATTCGGGTGGAGGCAAATCCAACTCGTTATGAGGTCGCAACTTGTACATCATTTTACCCTAACTCAAGATTAAGCCACAAACCACTGCAATTTCTGATTTTGGGTGAGAAATTGAGGGCTCAGTTTTTAGGGATTAGGGTTTTCGATTTTGCTGCGTTATTGTGCAAATGAAGACAATAAAAAACCTAAGTGTCGGATTTTGGCTTTATATGGTTTGGTTAGAATAACAAACGTTATTTTCGGACAAAAAATTACGTGTCGGGCGCGCTTCTTTGATTCAGCAGCGCGTCTCTTTGACTAGGATGCCACGTCGGATAAAATGTCCGAATTTTTAACATCGGACATTTTTGTTAGAAAATTTTAAACTTAACGGGCATTTTCAGCAGGTTGGGAAAAAACGGACATTTAAGATTGAAAAAAAAGTTAGCGGGTATTTTTGATAATTCGTCATTTTCTTGATAAAGACGAGGACTGCATTGTGTATTTCTTCATCTTTGAATGACACAATAAGGTTAGAGTTATCAGCCATGTCGATCTTTGAGAAATCCAAATTTCTAAGAAAGGGTCTTGAGTACTGGCTTTTCTCAAAAATCGTAGAAAAATGGGCTTTCACCCCTTTTTTAATATCATGACTTTTCTCAATCCTCTGATTATTGATTTTCAGACCACGAATCTCATTGACGGCTTTCCTTCTATTGATATATATGTGGAAGAAACGGGAGTTTGCAATAAGTTCATATATTATACAAACTAGAAATGCTGGCATATGGTCCCTGCAAACTAGAAATGCTGACACATGGTTCCTACGTGATTTACAATTTATTTTAATCATAATATAATTAATTCGTAAGGTAAAAATTATAACTTAAATATAAACTTGTATATCTTAACCTTTATTCTTAGGGAAAAATTGCACAAACTACCCTGAATTATGGGTTAATTACACAAACTATCCCTCATGTTTAAGAAATTACACAAAGTACCCTTATGGCCGATTTTTCCTACAAAAAATATTACATTTTGTTGAATGTTAATTCATGTTCCTCATCTATCTTGCACAAGAAACAAGAAGATTAATCAGAATTGCAGCATTAAGCCTCTTTTATCTGGTTTAAAAAAACAAAAATATTTAATAACAAATAATATCATCAATGTAAAAATAAATTATCCGTGGATTTTATTCTCTAATATGCTTTGAAGTTGTAAGATTGACTTAATCATTTCTTTTAACATAATGGTGGTTTATGTAATTTTCCAAACATGAGGAGTAGTTTGTATAATTACCCATAGTTCAGGGATAGTTTGTGTAATTGTCGCTTATTTTTATGCAAGAGAGAATTAAGTAATTTTTTTAATGAGAAGGTTTAAATAATAATAAAATTAAAATAAATTACAGTTATATCCCACACAATACAAATAATTGTATGTCGAGGGTAAATAAGAAAATAAAATAATTAGTTTCAACTTACCTTCCCTTATATAATAATATAGATATACACAAAAGTATTGTTCTGTATACATACATTTATTATTTTAAAATAAGAATTATTGTGGAACTTGATAGTGAGAAAATAAAAGAATCATATCTATTTTGATGAGATATTTCGCGGAATTAAAGAACAAAACACTACTCGTTTAATGGTTTATTGTTGCGTGGACAATTTGGTTGGAAAGAAACAATGTGGCATTTCAAAGAGGAGTTTTAGATGTTAACAAAGTGATCGATCTTGTAAAAGTAAGATCTTGGGTTTGGGTTAAGGCTAAGATTCCTCATTTTGTGTTTTCGGTTGTTGATTGATCATTTTTCCTCGGACTTTGTATATCATGAACTATGTAAGGGCGAGCACCCCTTGTGCTCTTTGAATTAAATTTGGCTTATCAAAACAAAAACTCGTGTAATGGTATATAGTTTTAATAATATAGTATTAGAAACTTTGACACGCGGTCCCAACACAATTAATAATTTATTTTAAATATAATAATTAATTTGTATGGTAAAGATTATAATTTAAATATTAATATAAATCTTTGTATCTTAACCTTCTTTTTTTATGTAAAAGATAATTATGTAATAAATATTTTTCTTTACTAAGAAGGATTAAATAATAATATATAAAGTTAAAATAAATTACCGTTATATCCCAACTAATAATAGAATTTAATAGTGTTTCGAGGGATAAATAAGAAAATCAAAAGATTGGTGTCAACATGGCTTCCTTTATATAATAGTATAGATATACAATATATATTTGTTACCCACACTACAAGAAAACTTCACAATGGAGACGGAATAATGGGAACGAACTGTGGTTGCCATGTGTTTGGCAGTCAATGGGAACAAAATTCTCGTTCTCATTGCTATTAAACGGTTAATTAAATAAATCAAATTAAAATTAGAACAATGGGAACCAAATGCTTGGTTCCTACTAAGCCGTAGTCCCCAATAGTGGCACGTCAACTCAATGGGAACCAAACTGTTGGTTCCCATTGATTTTTTTTTTCTTTTTATAAAAAGAATTACAACTCTAGAAGCTTTCACTTCTGCTTTCCCCAATTTGCATGCACACACAGTACACACACTAAACACACAAGGGTTTTTAAACTTAATTCACCAAATTCGCCCGAATCAGCCGTTTATTCCTCAAATTAAAGCAAGGTTTGTAATCTCCATTCCATAATCTTCAATTTGATAGTGCAATTTTCAATTTTCGTTGGTTTTTTCTTTCGGATGGTATGATCAAGTCGTAATTGTAGATTATGTCTTGAGTTTGATGTTGTTAATTGTCTTAAGTTTGTTAATTCAGTAGTGTTTGATGTTGCATGTTGTTAATTTCTAGTTTTAACTTTGATTATGTGTGTGGATGATGATTTCTACTGTAATTGTCACGTTCTGCGTAATTCTTAATGATTATGTGTGTGAATGATGAAATTGTTGCAATGGAACTTGTTGCATGTTTGTTGTATCTGCTGTAAAGGAAGGAAAAGTTGTCTTGTTTCTCTCTTGGATGCAATTTGATTATGCAATAATTGTTATAGGGAGAATTAGGGATTAGTTTAAGGGGTTTTAAATAGTCTCAAATTGTTTTACCTGCTTGATGCATGTTTGTTCACAAAGCCCAAGTCAAGCATGTGGTTTTAGTGTTAAGATTGTGAATCTGACTTGAAATCTGGTTTTAGTGTTAAGATTGGGAATTAGGGATTCTTGAAATGTTAATTTGCAGCTAGTAATTTAAGTATTTTGCTTGATATCCAATTATGCTTCTTCTAAAACATTTATGATTTGTTGAACTTTGAAGTTGTTTGTGATAGTTGTTTAGGTTTAAAATTATTAGTGGATGGTGTTTGAAAGAAAGATGGTAATTTCCACCAAGTGATATTCTGGTGTTTGAATGAAAGATGGTAATTTGGACATGGCTGTTGTTATGTACTTAGAAAAAAAAAATTAGGATCATTTTGGTTATCCTGTCACAGTTGGAGAAAATTAATGTTGTTTGCTTAGAGGTATCAGTGAGTATAGTGTATACAAACCGAAGGATAGGTTTTTGTTATTATGCCAAGCTTAGTGAAATACATTCTGTGTTTATTAAAGTTCATTGCTTGAATCTAGGAAAGTGTGTAATTACAAGTATAAATCATTATCAAATAATAGAAATACATGCTGTTTTGAGTAGATACTTGTTTGATATTTTGATAGTTAGATTAATTATATAAGTGGAGCTTTCATGTTTTATATCTTGTACTTATTGAATATCAGTTTTTAACATTACATTGTTTCTGTCTTCAGATGACAAATAAACGAAAGAAGGGCAAGGGGCCGGTGAGGGAAGTAGTTACTAAAACACGTACTTCTCGCCGTCTTGCATATCGCGACATTCCTCGTGATACTACGCCTCCTTCACCTCCACCTCATCCACCTCCTCCAGCAACTGATCCTCTAGTTCAGCGTACCCGAGCGACTACCCGAACGCCTACCCGAGCGACTACCCGAACGCCTACTCGAGCGACTACCCGAGCGACTACCCGAGAGCCTACCCGAGTGACTACCCGAGCGACTGCACCGTCAGTAGAACCTACCCCATTGACTGCACCGCCAGTAGAACCTTCTCCAACGCCTGATCTGCCAGTAGAGGCTACCGCATCGACAAAACTACCAGTAGAGCCTGCCCCGCCGACTGATCCGCCAGTACAGGCTGCCCCACCGACTGATCCACTAGTAGAGGCTGCCCCAATGACGCCGCTTGGATCTTCTAGAGTGGCAGATGATGTGACTGCTGATCCTGGGGCCAGTAACATCCCCACATCGACTATCTTGGATAATCCATGGGATTTGTTCGGCTCCATTCCTATCGGTCCTTTGCCACACCCTACTCACTCACCGCGGGGATCAACCTCGAATTTGACATATATCCAGATCTTTTTCCCTCATCCTGCTGGTAGGAGTATGTCTTCTCGAGGGTCACGGTCGACCTCCGCTAGTGTTTCTGGGTTGGCCGCTTCCACGAGCTCTGCTGGACCGTCAACAAGATGTCTGTATGAGCTGTTCGATTGTTCCGATTCATCTGATTCATCCTCGGGGTCGAGCACTGATGAAGATGGCAGTCATATCTCAGAGAGTGACGTCGATAGTGACAGTGGGAAAGCAGGTCGCGGTCCCTCTCGAGGAGTTCTGCCCCCTAACAGCATGGCTGAGCGGGAGCTGATTACTATCGATCCAGATACATGTTCATGGTTAAACAGTCATATGATAACGACGACGATTGGTGCTATTCTAAAGAGGACCTTGAGAAAGCCGTACACAACCTACAAGGACTGGAAGCCAAAACGTAGGAAGCTTGCACGGGATGATTTTAGGGTAAGAATGATGTTATTTTATTAGATTAATTATTCAATTACATACTTTTCAGTTCTTTTATCAAATTCTTTATTAATATCATTTTAACAATGTGTGTTTTTCACTCGACGCAGAGAACGTTTCGGTGGAACCCGATTGACGAAGACTGCGTCTGGGAATTGTATGAAGCAGCAACTCCTGATCGGTTTAAGAGCGTTATGAGCAAGATCTAGTCCATATGCCTTAAAGTGGAAGCAGATCCTACGGAGAAGAAGAATCATAAAATTTGGATCCCTAAGGCGATGCGTCGTAAATATATGAGATTCTGGAAAAGCGACAAGCATGTGGAATGATCAAACCGAGCGAGGGACAATCGGAGAAAAGGGAAGAAAATAACTTGGTACGGTGGAAGTCTGACTCAAGACGAGTGGGCCAGATGCGAGATAATCATTAAACTACTTAATAATTACAAAAATATAATGTTCATTTAATATGTGTTTATCAATGCTTATATTAACTTATTAATTATCTTATGTTATAGTCGATAAAATTGGGCATTCATGTCGTTAAGATCCCCCTGCCATGGCTGTATAAGTTGAAGAGGCAAAAGACGAACCAAGATGGATCGGCAGGTGACTAGGTACATCCCGATGCGGAGATGTATGGCCAAATGCTCCATAGAGTCAAAAAAAGTAGGCGGAAAAATTTGCTCAAACTTGCAGATCGTCTCCACAATGGTTGTCTCGAGGCGCTCCATATTAGATTTGCGAAGAACAGTAGCACACACAGATCTAAAGAAGTTACTAACTTCTACAAGTGGATCCCACAATCTTCTAAGAACCCACGAAAAGAAATTGGAATAAGGCGTTGCATGAACACGTGACAATCGTGACTCTTCATCCCTGTCACCCGAAGGTGTTGCATCTGAACACAACGGGATATGTTAGAAGAATAACCGTCCGGAAATCTCAACTCACACAACCATTCACAAATTACCCTCTTCTGATCTTTAGTAAGACAATATTTTGCCTTCCGCTTGTAATCTCGACCATCCCGACTAGTTACCAGGAAAAAGTCACTTCGGGTTGTGTACAATCACAAATCCTTTCTAGCATTCAAGTTATCTTTCGTCTTCTCAGGATCATCCATTACAGTATTCTTAATATTGTCAAAAAAGTTTTTCTCACAATGCATTACGTCTAAATTGTGTCGGATCAAGTTACTAGACCAATACGGTAGCTCCCAAAATATGCTCTGCCGACACCAATTATGTTCCACACCAAATCCCTCGATTATTCCACAACTTTCTCCGAATCCCACTGGTGGAAGATCACAAATGTGGGCATTCATTTGTAGCCCTGTTCTTCTCTGAAATGGTGGATCATGTTCCATTTTTTCCTTGTAAAAATCAGTGACATTGAATCTCAAAGGGTGGTTATGACGAAGAAATCGTCGGTGACAATCGAAGAAAGTTGTTTTTCGACCATGTTTCAATTGAAATGATTTCGTCTTCTCCATGCAATAAGGATAGGATAACTTACCATGTGTACTCCACTG
The DNA here is from genome assembly GCA_948329865.1 of Linaria vulgaris. NCBI lineage: Eukaryota > Viridiplantae > Streptophyta > Magnoliopsida > Lamiales > Plantaginaceae > Linaria > Linaria vulgaris. The sequence continues at coordinate 49,704,937 of OX415249.1, read as the reverse complement.
CGATAACATGCCATATGCGGGGAAATCACTGATAGTCCAAAGCAAAGAGGCACGCAGTTGATAGGTTTCATTTCTGAAGCTATCGTATGTTGGGACACCTACAACCCACAATGATTTTAGCTCGTCAATCAGTGGACGAAGGAACAAATCTAGATTTTTTCCTGGACTTTTTGGCCCCGAAATAAGCAAACTAAGGATGCAAAGATCGGGTGGTAGATTGTACGACGTTAGGAGAACATGCCAACACGAATATTGTGATGCATTACCAAAGGGCGAAAATCCATCCGTGCAAAGTCCTAGCCTCACATTTCTTGCCTCAATGGCAAAACTGGGATAGGTCCTGTCAAAGTGCTTCCAAGCTTCGCCATGTGCCGGATGAATCATTTGATCAGTATCACCTCGGCAATTTGTATGCCACGTCATATGCTCCGACGTGGTGCGAGACATGTACAATTGTTGTAGGCGTGGTGTCAACGGAAAGTACCACAACTTCTTGCGAGCAACGAGTTTTGCTTTTTTACTCGTATTCTGTTTTACCTCATACCGGGGATCTCCGCATTCGGGGCATGTAGTAATAGTGCTACTTTCGGATTCCCCATAAAATAGGAAGCAATTATTAAAACATACGTCAAAAGTTTTGACCCCAAGACCCAACCTCTTCATAAATCTTTCATCTCGTAAAAACTGTCAGGCAAAGTTTCTCGGGCAGCATGAGGTAAGAACCTATGTTCTTGCTTAATTAGCTTGTCACAAGCAACAGTGCTAATCCTGTGCAATGTTTTAATTGCCATAAATTCAGAAACCCACTCTAATTTAGACATTTTTAAACCTTCTCCTATGGGTGTCTCAGCTGCACGCAACATTTCAAAGAATTCATCTGCTTCGGCACATGTTGGCTCATTATTTTCAACATCATTGGAAGCCATGTGTTCAAATTGGCCACCAAACATATCATTTACCATATCCCTGAGATCAACGTCGTTACTTTGTGATGACTCGCCTACATTTTCATTTTCATTTTGTGACGACTCGCCTACATTTTCATTTTCTTGCCTCGAAGATACGCCCGACTCTCCATGTGCAATCCATACCATATATTGAGAAACAAATCCCCACGAGTAAAGATGTCTAAGAATAACGCCCCTTGTAAAAAGTCTAGCATTTGTACATTTAGAACATGGACATTTAACTTTTCTTCCCTAATAATGTTGCGAGAATGCATAATTAAGGAAATACTCAACACCAACCTCAAAATGCTCGGTCAAATTACCATCATCATCGAGTCTATCATACATCCAACTTTGATCGCCGTTGTTAAACATATTTCAATCTAATAACAAAGATAAATAAACTATATCAAGATATATTTCATAAAATCCTACAAAACAATAACAACAACTAGTGAAATAATAGCAAAATAAGTTAGAAACTAAACATACCTTGTAAAGACGTTTCAATTCACGAATTGAGCATTCAAGAGTGAAATGAAAAAAAAACCAAAAGAAGAGCTTTCAAGTACGTTATAATTTAAATGAGGAAGAATGTTAACACTACCTATATGAAGAACTTGCTCACTGCCAATTTTCGTATCTATTAGCTATGGGAACCATATTTTGGGTTCCCATTGCTTCAAATTGGACCAGATTCGTGGCTTAAAGCTATACCATACGAAATTTGTGGCTCACACTCTTCTCAAAATTGTGTGGGTCACCTTTAGGATAAGATTAATTATTTTAATTACCTTTAATAATAATGTTGGTCAATTGTAGAATTTTGATTATGTTTCTCGTATTTGGATATATTCAAAAGGGGGAAATGTAATTACACTAATATTTCAAATCAACTCCAAATATTTTTATTTTTTTAAAATACCATTACTTTCAAAACACTAACTAGGAAAATCTCGTCCATATCAATGTGACAAAATACGGTAAATAAACGTTTGAGGAAGAAAATATAAATATATGGAAAAGTTAAAAAACATCTCTGAATTCCAGTTTTTTTTCACCGGTGCATTCAAAATGCTAAGTAGGTGTGTCGTTTCAAATCTCGTCCTAATCGGAGTAACGAAATACGGTAAATAAAATTTGGGGAAGAAAATATAAATATGGAAAAGTTAAAAAACATCTCCGAATTCCAGTTTTTTTTCATCGGTGCATTCAAAACGCTAAGTATGTTTGTTGTTTCAAATCTCGTCCTAATCGGAGTAACGAAATACGGTAATAAAATTTGGAGAAGAAAATATAAATATGGAAAAGTTAAAAAAACATCTCCGAATTCCATTTTTTTTTTCACCGGTGCATTCAAAACGCTAAGTAGGTGTGTCGTTTCAAATCTCGTCCAAATCGGAGTAACGAAATACGGTAAACAAAATTTGGGGAAGAAAATATAAATTTGGAAAAGTTAAAAAACATCTCCGAAATCCAATATTTTTTCCACCGGTGCATTCAAAAAGCTAAGTAGGTGTGTTGTTTCAAATCTCGTCCTAATCGGAGTAACGAAATACGATAATAAAATTTGGAGAAGAAAATATAAATATGGAAAAGTTAAAAAACATCTCCGAATTCCATTTTTTTTTTTCACCGGTGCATTCAAATCGCTAAGTAGGTGTGTCGTTTCAAATCTCGTCCAAATCGGAGTAACGAAATACGGTAAATAAAATTTGGGGAAGAAAATATAAATATGGAAAAGTTAAAAAACATCTCCGAAATCCAATTTTTTTTCACCGGTGCATTCAAAACGCTAAGTAGGTGTGTTGTTTCAAATCTCGTCCAAATCGGAGTAACGAAATACGGTAAAATAATTTGTGGAAGAAAATATAACTATGGAAAAGTTAAAAAACATCTCTGAATTCCATTTTTTTTTCACCGGTGCATTCAAAACGATAAGTAGGTGTGTTATTTCAAATCTCGGCCAAATCGGAGTAACGAAATACGATAAATAAACGCTGGGGAAGAAACTTTAAATATAGAAAAGTTATTAAACATCTTTGAATTCCATTTTTCTTTTCACCGGTGCATTCTAAACACTAAGTATGTGTGTAATTTCAAATATCGGCCAAATCGGAGTAACGAAATACGTTAAACAAACATAATAATACAAATAATATATCTCTCTTCAATCCTAAACCCTAAACCCTAAACCCTACACAACACACTTTACATGTCTAAATTGTATTTTCTTACATAGAGGTTGTTACACACCTTCGATCCTAATTGTTTTTTGGACAAATTATTATTTGTGCTCTGTATGTTTCGATTTTTTATGAAAATGCCCGTTATCTTTTGAATTATTGAAAATGCCCTGGATCTTTGCCATTTTTTTGTAGAAAATGCCCTTTGAGTGCCACATGTGAAATTCGAGCGACGTGGCATCCACCGTGGAGGAGACGTGGCAACCACATGTAATATATATATATATATAATTATATAAAAAAAATAAAAAACTAATCATCATCCTTATCACCACCACCGTTGCCCCCCTACCGCCGCCGTCACCGCACATTAAGCCTCGTCCCGACCCCAATCACCTCTGGATCCGACAAGTCGACATCCACATTCGCCTCCCTGATCTGGTTAACCGACACCAGGCCACCGTACACCGCCGCCGAAATATCTGCGAGCGTGTCGGAGGGGCGGGTCTTGTAGGTGACTGAGGTGGCTTTGTGGATGCCGTCGGAGCAGGGGCAGGTGACGGGGATGTTGAGGGGGAGGTGGGAAGAGAGGATGTGGTTTTCGAGGAGGAGGGAGATTGGGTCGACGGAGAAGAGGGCGGTGAGTTCGGAGACTTTGAGGTCGGCGGAGGAGACTAAGGCGGAGCAGGTGTCAGAGTTGGAGCAGGGCTCGATTGTGGATTTTGCGGCGGCGCGTGGGGAACACGCAGCGGCGAGAAGGAGGAGGAGGAGCGAGAGTGTGAGAGTAGTTGGCATCTTTGAAGTGGGGTTTGTTTAGGTTGCTTGTCGGAGCTCAGCTCAATTGTTGCTTCACAGTTCACACTCAATGTTTGTGTGTGTGTGCGGCGGCGGCAGCGGGCGGGGGTGGGGGGTGGGGGGGTTCAACGGTGGTGGTGATGAGGATGATGATTAGTTTTTTATTTTTTTTATATAATTATATATATATATATATATATATATATATGTGTGTGTGTGTGTGTGTGTGTTTATTACATGTAGATGCCACGTCGCTCGAATTTTACATGTGGCACTCAAAGGGCATTTTCTACAAAAAATGGCAAAGATCCAAGGCATTTTCAATAATTCGAAAGATAACGGGCATTTTCATAAAAAAATGAAACAAACAGGGCACAAATAATAATTCGTCCTTTTCTTTCATCATACAATATCTTATGGAAAATTAGTGTGTCCTCCTAAATGTTGTAAACAACGGAGTTACAAAAGTCCTTCGAAAAAGTATTGGGAAAGAAAGTGTAATTATGCAAAAGATGCAAAACAACTTCAAATTCTATTTTTTTAACCACCATTTTCACAACACTCATGAGACATGCACATTTAAATTTTATCAAAAAATGGACGAACGAAACACGTTTAAAATTTATTTGTGGTCGAAAATGTAATTATAAAAATTAATAAGTTGGTGGACCAATTAGCAAAGAAAACCAATGTTTCTGGCAATGGGAACTAAAACTTCGTTCCTATTGCAGATACACCTTTATCTACATATACCACTCCATTACCACATTTCAAGAGAACAAATCCCCTCTCTTCTTTTCTTTTCACAGAGAGCCATTTCTTCTTCAACAGGGGCCGCGCCATTTCTTCTTCAGTTGCAGGTATTTTTTTTTCAACTTTCTTAATTCATCTCCTTCATCTCCTTTTCATATATATCTTCAACTAACATTTTATCTTGTAGGTGAAGCTTACAAAATGGTGAAGAACAACATGAAATCAAAAACCAAAATCGAAGAGATGAAGAACAAGATGAACCAGAAAACCGAAATTGAAGAGGTGGTGAAGAAGATGAAACCAAACCGAAATCAAAGATGTTGTATATCTACAATTCATTGTTATAATATGTGTTGAGTTGTTTTATCTAACATTCTTCAATTCCTCCAAAATTTCTTTTGTAATGTAGGAATTTTATTTTTACACATTATTCCTATTAATCAATACAACAAACTTTGTGGAGATTATAGTTTGAAATTAAACGAATTTACACCAAATAATCAAGTTTCAGAAAATACAATCAAGTTAAAAACACAAATAAATTAGAATTTAAAATTAAAATTAGCACCATTTTCTTACGCAATCAAAATTTTTGAATCAACCAAAAAAAAATTTGGCGGCACTTTCTTACACCAAACTGAAAATTTTGAATCAAATTAATTGAAAAAGGCGCCATGATTTCCCACCTTTTGAAAATATTGAAAGTTTCGAATTTCTCAGTGAAAATGGCGGATTACCGCCAATTTTTTTTTTAAAATTTCGAAACAGCAATAGGAACGAAAAGTTCCGTTCCCATATTCGTTCCCGTACTGTTGAGAGTCTCAAGATGGGCCCCTCTGATTGAGTAAATGGAACCAAAGTCGTGGTTCCCATGTGTAATTAAAAGTCAATAGACTTAAAGCAATGTGAACCAAAATGTCGTTCCTATAAAGCTAAGGGAACCAAAGATTGCTTTAATGAAGCATTTGGTTCACACACGTAATGGAAATGAAACTCTGTCATTCCTACGGACAATGGGAACCAAATACTTCGTCCCCATGACAATCGCTACCAGGGTAAACGAAACGGAGGCTTTGGTTCACAATTACCGTGCCCGTTGGTCTTTGGAAACCAAAATACGGGTATTGGAAACCATATTCGGAGTCCCCGTTGTGGAGTTTTCTTGTAGTGCCAACATCATAATTCCGTGTTATTTTTATTTTTTTATTACTTTTTTGTTTAATTTACTTAAGTTATCAGTGGCTCATGGTGAATTTGTTCTTAATGGCATTTAGTCTAATGCGGTGGCGCATGCTCTAGCTCAGAACGCCATTGAAGATGCTGACGAATTTGATAATTAGTTGGTTTTTTGGTTTGTTTAACTTGGTGGTTTTTGTCCTTTTGTTTTTTAGGTTTCATCCGTTACGTTTAAGGCTTCAGAGGGGCTGTTTATGCAGTTTGTTATTGGTTTTGTTGCTCTCTGATCAGTTATGGAGAGCAGCAGGTTTTTTGCAAAAAAAGGTATTTGTGAATTTGACGTAGCGGAAGCTTATAGGAAAGATAGGAACGACACACAAAAATCAAAAGCTTGTTGATTCACGAAGAATACCAAGAAATTGATGTAAAAAGAGAGAAACTCTCAAAAACTTTATTCAATAATCAACTGAATGTCTTCTTAGGGTTTACATAGAATACCTACCCTAAAAGCATAACTAAAATAGGAAATAACGTTTTTTTTTCAAAAAAGGGAAAAATAGAAATAAAAGCATAAACTAAAATTGCTACTCATAAGAAACACGCTCCAACAAGCAGAATGCAATTCCGAGTTCTAGAAATAAAAATATAACTAAAATGAAAATTACTAAAAATGGCAAAAACGGTCTTTTCGACGCCTAAACGAAGGAATTTGGCTAAAATCCGCTCCCTTAATGATCTTTAGATGATTACTATGGTTCGTTGGCCCGTTTCGGATAAAATTTGACTATTCGCACGTCAAAAATGGACCGAGCCAAAATCGGCCTCTCAACTTGGGATGAGCCCGTTTCACCATGAACTCCAACGCTTTCTCGACTGCATCATTCCCGCCGGGGTGGGAAAAATTCGCCCTTGAATTTGGCACAGGCAGATCCCCATCATCATCATCATCAGAATTATCACCCCGAAACGGCACCAAGTGTTTGACATTAAACACATTAGAAGTACGAATATGACTAGGCAGCTTCAACTGATAAGCATTGGGATTGATCTTCTCCACAATCTCTACTGGACCAAGCTTCTTTGCCGAGAGTTTGTTATACGCATGTGCTGGAATACGATCCCGAGTCAGCACTGCCCATACAAAGTCACCCACCTCAAACTCAACATTGCGCCTCTTTGTATCAGCAGCACGCTTGTAATCCAAGGCAGCAGCTTGCAAGTGGTCATGAGCCTGAGAGTGCACCTGCTGCAACTGTTGGATAAAATCCTCCGCCTTGCCATGCATCTTGACCGAGGCAGTCACCAGAACTAAATCAAGGGGACCCCTAGGAACGAGGCCATACACCACTTGAAAAGGACTAAAACTCGAACTGCGGTTGGCAGCGTGATTATGAGCAAACTCAGCTTGGCACAGTTTCTGATCCCAAGACTTAAGATTATCACCCACAAGGCAACACAACAGATCACCCAAAGAATGATTCACAACCTCGGGTTGACCATCTGTTTGTGGATGATAAGCACTACTGAAATCCAGCCGTGTATTCACCATGCACCACAAGCTACGCCAGAAGTGACTAAGAAAGCGAGTGTCCCAATCAGACACAATTGACGTGGGCAACCCATGCAAACGATAAAACTCACGAAAGTACAACAAGGCAACATTAACAGCATCAGTAGTCTTATTGCAAGGGATAAAGTGCACCATCTTTGAGAAACGATCCACCACCACATAAATAGAATCAAATCCACGCTGAGTTCGTGGTAACCCAACAACAAAGTCCATGCTCACATCTGTCCACGACTGTGTCAGAATAGGCAGTGGCATGTATAACCCAGCATTCGTCGCTTTACCCTTAGATAGCTGACTAACCCGACAACGCTCCACAAACTTACCCACGTCCCTACGCAAAGATGGCCAAAAATATGAAGCCGTCGCAAGCTGGAGGGTCCTATCACGACCCACATGACCCTTATTATGCAACTCTTGAATAATTTTCACGCGCAAACTACCCTCTGGAATGCACAACTGAGTACCTCGAAACAAAAAATCATCCACCCATGCATATTCTGATTGTACCCCACTCTGCATATCCCGAATCACGCCAGAAAAGTATGGATCAACAGGGTACAAATCACGCAGGTTGTCAAATCCCAGAACCTCGACGCGCATCTCCAAAAGCATGTTATGACGCCTACTCAAAGCACCAGCCATATGCGTTATCACAAAAGTGAACTGTTACAAGTAAGCAATCCATGAAGCATGCCGATCAGACACTTTATCCTGAGTTCCAAGGTGTTTAAGGGCATCATGATCAGTATATAAGATGAACTCCTTGTGAAAAAGGTAGTGACACCAGTGTCGTATAGACTGAACAATAGCATAGAATTCAACATCATAAGTGCTATATCGAGACTTGGAACCAGACAACTTCTCACTAAAAAAGGCCACGGGGCGATTACCCTGACTCAATACACCACCAATTTCAACCTTTGATGCATCACAGTGTAACTTAAATGGGCGATTGAAATCAGGTAAGACCAACACGGGAGCAATGGTCAATTTCTCCTTGATTAACTGGAAAGACATATTAACCTCGTCGGTCCACTGAAACTTACTACCCTTCATGAAATCCGTGATTGGCGCCATGATACTACTAAAGTGAGGGATAAAACAACAATAAAAAGATGCCAAACCATGAAAACTTCCAACCTCAGTCATAGTTGTGGGCCGAGGCCGCTGGCTTATTGCCTCCACTTTAGATGTATGAACTGCTAACCCATCCTTCAAGACCACATATCCCAAAAACACTACACTATCAGTGAGAAACGAGCACTTCTTCACTGCAGCATAAAACTCATCCCTACAAAGCACGTTAAGAACCCCGAAGGTGCTAAACATGATCAACATCGTTAGCACTATAAATCAGAATATCATCGAAATAAACTACAACGAATTTATCGATGAAGGGACAAAGGGCCTGATTCATGACGCGCATGAATGTGCTTGGTGCATTGGAGAGACCAAAAGGCATAACCATCCACTCATATAACCCCTCTCTAGTCTTAAACGTTGTCTTCCATTCGTCACCTTGTATGATTTGGATATGATGGTACCTACTCTTTAAATCCAGTTTGCTAAACACACACGCACCAGTAAATTGGTCCAATAGATCATCCAGTCGAGGAATAGGAAAGCGATAACGTAAAGTGATTTTGTTAACCGCTCTACTATCCACGCACATACGCCATGTCCCATCTTTCTTTGGAGTCAGAAGGGCAGGAACATCACAATGACTCAAGCTCTCCCTCACGTACCCCTTAGCCAAAAGTTCCTCCACTTGCCTACGCAACTCCTCATGTTCTGTGGGACTCATCCGATAATGTGCACGATTAGGTAAAGCTGCACCAGGAACCAAGTCGATTTGGTGCTGAATATCACGCAAATGTGGTAATCCTTCCGGCAACTCGTCTGGGAAAACATCACAGAACTCCTGCAACAAAGGCTGAACTGCCAGCCACTATCAGTTCGATATCACAGAACTCGTGATCATCTTCTACCAGTTTTCCCACCATCACATACACAATTCCCGACTCTTCCATCTCCGCCTCAAATATCTTTCTGGTCAAGAAGTTGGTACCTTTCCCGCTTGACTGTGGCCCTTTATCAGACAGCAGCACAATCTTCTTCCCGCAAAACAGAAAGCTATGAGTGTTCGCGAACCCATCATGAACTGACTGCCTATCAAATTGCCATGGCCTACCTAACAGTAGGTGGCACGCATCCATCTCTACCACATCACACAAAACCTGATCCTTGTAAGTAGGTCCAATCGAAAAATTCATCCGAGCACGTTGAGATACCTCGACATCGTTTCCCCTCTTCAACCATGCCAATTTATAAGGTTTGGGATGCTTCTCAGTCTGTAAACCCAACTTCTTAATAACCTCCTCAGCCACTACATTCTCACAACTGCCAGAATCAATAACCATTCGACATACCTTCCCCTCTACTGTGCATGTTGTCTGAAATATGTTGTTGCGTAGCAGTCAGTCTTGTTTTCCGTGGGAGTAATGAGGCTGCGCCTCACTACTAAAGCTTGGCCAACATCCCCAAGAACAAATTCTTCATCATCTACTGCCTCTTCTTCGAATTCCTCATCAAAAACAGGCGGACCATCATACTCACCATTAGTTTCATCGACAAATAGTCCTCTACGTGGATTATTGGGACACTCAGATTGCCTATGACCCGTAACTCCACAACCAAAACAACAAATACCAGCCCCTGGGCGTGCTGGTTGTTGGATAGTGCCCATTTTTGGTAGCCCCGATTGCACAGTGTTACCGGGACGTGTGACCTGTTGCGAGCTACCCGATGAGTTCCCAATACTAAGAGGGTTCATGACTCTCCGTGACTGTTTCTTCTCAATATGCACTGCTCGCTGGTGTGCCTCAGAGACAGAGAATAGATCAAACATATTCAGCGTATCCTGAATCTTTGGACGAAGACCGCTCACATAACGTGATACCAATTGATCCTCCATTTCCATCAAGTCGTTTCTAGTAATTAGTAAGTGGAACTCAGTGATATAGTCACTCACAGACTTTAAAGTCCTCTGGAACATCTTTAAAGTCCAAAACCTCTTCAACTGCAGTTACCCAATCCAAGAATTCTTCTGGGTTTAACCCTCCCTGAAATTCTAGTATGTCCACCTCAAACCCTGATTCCCAACGTGGATTGTACTCTTGGACACATTGTCTCCAAGCAAAAGGATTATCTTCCTCTTCATCCTCGAACGATTGGTCGTCAGGTCTTGGTGCTGGAGCAGCCTGTTGTTGTGCAACCATGGCTTCCATCTGTTGCGTCAACAATTCAACTTGCTGACGTAACTGTGTGAATTCCTCACGTCTATCTTCTTCCTGACGTTTTCTGGGCGGCATAGTGAATGAATGAACCTGGCTCTGATACCAACTGATGTGGTGGAAGCTTATAGGAAAGATATGAACGACACACACAAATCAAAAGCTTGTTGATTCACGAAGAATACCAAGAATTGATGAAAAAAGAGAGAAACTCTCAAAAACTTTATTCAATAATCAACTGAATGTCTTTTTAGGGTTTACATAGAATATATACCCTAAAAGCATAACTAAAATAGGAAATAACGTTTTTTTCCAAAAAAAGAAAAAATCGAAATAAAAGCATAAACTAAAAGTGCTACTCATAAGGAACACGCTCCAACAAGCGGAATGCAATTCCGAGTTCTAGAAATAAAGATATAACTAAAACGAAAATTACTAAAAACGGCAAAAACGGCATTTTCGAGGCCTAAACGAAGGAATTTGGCTCCCTCAATGATCTTTAGATGATTACTATGGTTCGTTGGCCCGTTTCGGATAAAATTTGACTATTCGCACGTAAAAGACGGACCGAGCCAAAATCAGCCTCTCAACTTGGGATGATCCCGTTTCACCATGAACTCCAACGCTTTCTCGACTGCATCAGAATAATAAAAAAAAAACTTATATACATACACACTCAATTATTGGATCAAGATGATGTACTGGTTTTTTGGACTAATTTAGTACAAAAGGAGTTTGCGCGCATGGTGAGTACTTTTTAATATTTCACAATGATTCTTGAAATTTGTTTTCAAAGGCTTAACTACCTAATATAGTTGACATGTTTTTGCAAAATAAACATTTTATGGTAAAGTTTATCGATGACAGGGTAAAAGAACTCGTACCCATGAAATTGAGACAAACAAAAGTAAAGAACTATCAAGTTCCAAGAACCTTCAAGATCAAGGCTTACTAGAAAATAATCAATATAAATTTTTTTGAGTAATAATCAGAGAATCCTGAAATCCTTTCCAGAAACTAAATATAAAAATAGAAGAGTAGTACATTGAAACAGCTTGCTTTAAAAAAGGAACCGATCATAATCATACAAAATTTATAGGTCACGAAAAGGACAACGGGAAAGGGAGGGATAGTTGGCAAATTCAAAATAACAATAATTGTTACATAGTGGAGACAAGATTTGCATAAAAAAATATTTGCAGTAAAGAACGACTGAGTGGACATATCGTAGAAAGTATTTGGGAGAATAATAGTACGTAAATCATATTTCAAAGAAACCCTACTTGTGGCTTAGTTAACCGCAAGCCATTAAAAGTTAGAACAAGCTAAAGCGGCTGTTTATTTTTGTTCTTGTTTTCTGCATTAGATCAGTCGCTACAGAAGTCAGTTTTCATTTTTTTTTTCTTCTCTTTATATACATCTCAAGATTTAACTATTTTGAACAGATAGGGGGTACAAAGATACGGGGTACAATGTGGTCTAGTACATACGTGCAATAGCATGGATTTTTATTTCTTTTCATAATGGGATAAAATATGTCGGGAACTTGACTACGAATTTTTAAATTAACAATTTATTACACACTAATATTGACAAACAATAATTGATAGGGAAAGAAAATAAGATAAGAATGTAAACTCGTTTAACTTCCAATTCCAAACAAATCAAAAACTAAGTTGTTCGCTAAAAGATAATAGTAAAATATTATGAGGAATATTTGATCAACACCTTGTGCACAACTTACATAATTAGTTAATACCTTTTAAATATAATCCTTTATAAATAAAATGTCATTTAATATTTGAGAAGTTCAATATTCTAAGTTCAAGAGAGTGATTTAGGATAAACAATGTCTTTTTAATTGGAAATTAGTATTGTCCACCTAGTAGTAGATAGAGTATCACTACAAGAAAACTTCACAGTTGGAACCATAAATTGGGTTCCAATTGCCCTTATTTCCGTTCCCGAAGACCAAACGTGAACCAGATTTGGGCACTAAAGCATTCTTTCGTAGCGATTGCCATATGAACGAAACAATTGGTGCCCTTTGCAAATGGGAACGAAAGGGTTTGGTTTCCGTTACATCTGGGAACCAAGTGATTCGTTCCCATGCACGAAACCAACATTCCTTTTCCTTGCTTAATGGGAACGAATTCCTAGTTCCCATTGATTTACGACTGGAACCCACAATTCTGATATGGGAAACACATTACTCAGCCAATGAGAACCAACTGCTCCATAGTACGGGAACGAATACTTTCGTTCCTATTGCTTATTTAAAAGTTTTAAAAAAATTGGCGAAAATTTTGAATTTTCTTAAAAAAAGTGGCAGAAAATTTGAATTGTTTTCAAAACAGTGGCGACATTTTTGAATTTTTTAAACTGGCACCATTTTGAATTTGAGTAATTTCAGAAAGTGAATGTTTTAAAAAAGACAGTGGCGCCATTTTGAGTTTGGTAAATTCAAAAATTTTGAATTGTTTTAAAAAAGTGGAACCATTTTTTCATTTAAATACGAATTTGTTTTATTGTTGTTGTTGTAGATTTTGAAATTATCATTTTAATGGTAATACTGCTTAATTTTGTTTTATGTTATTACATTGTTGTATCACATTTAATTTGTTGTATTTTTAGAATATCACTTATGTTGTAATAGGGAAAATGTGTAATATTAGAAATTAAACAATACAATAGAAATTTATTGTGAAGAAAATTGTAGTTACAACTATACAACACAAATTTTAACCTCTTCTCCTTTTTCCAACAACACAATAAAGAAAATGAAGATGCCAAAAAAAAAAATAAAAAAAAATTGCAAAGCTTCTACTGCACACGGCGCAGCCAAATGAAAACTTTTTAGGTTTAAAGTATAGTATGTGCGGGAGAGATGAGTTGGTATATATAGAGGCGTATCTGCAATAGGAACAAAATTTGCGTTTAATTGCCGGCAATAGGAACCACTTTTTGGTTTCTGTTACATGGCATTAGTTTTCGTACGAATTTCTGCATTATTGGAGCTAATGGGAACGAGCTGTTTCGTTCCCATTAATTGGTTTCCATTGGACCCCATACTTATAAAAAAAATTAATTATATTTTTGACCACAAATGTATTTTAAACTTGTTTCGTTTCTCCGTTTGATGATAAAATTTGAATTTACATGCTTCATGAGTGTTGTGGAAATAGTCGTTCAAGAAAAAATAGAATTTGAAGTTGTTTTGCATCTTTTATATAATTGCGCTTTCTTCCCAAATATTTTTTTTTAAACATCTTTCGGCATTTCGTTTTGTACGAAATTTGGAGGAACACTCCTATTTTTCATATCTTAGTGTATGGTTAATAAAAATTAAGGATTGAAGGTGTTTTACAACCTTTACGTGTGAAAATATAACTTAGAACTATATTGTCTATTGGGTTTATAGGGTTGAAGAGAGGTATAGTCTTTTATATTATAATGTTTGTTTAAAATATTTTGTTACTCCATTTTGGACGAGATTTAGAATGACACGCGTAATTAGTGTTTTCAAAGGATCGGTATTGAATTCGGATATTGTTTTAACTTTTCTATAATTACATACTCCTCCAATTTATTTGTTTAACGTTTTTCGTTACTCCGTTTTAGACGAGATTTGGAATGACAAGCGTAATTGGTGTTTTAAAAGGATCAATAATAGAAAAAACTGAATTCGGAGATTTTTTTTAACTTTTCCATAATTACATATTCCTCTCATTTATTTATTTAACGTATTTCGTTACTTCGTTTTGGGTGAGATTTGGAATGACACGCGTAATTAGTGTTTTCAAAGGATAGGTAAAATAAAAAATTGAATTCGGATATTTCTTTAACTTTTCTATAATTACATATTCCTCCAATTTATTTGCTTAACGTATTTCGTTATTCCTTTTTGGACGAGATTTGGAATGACACGCGTAATTAGTGTTTTCAAAGGATCGGTAAAAGACAAAACTAAATTCAGATATTTTTTTAACTTTTCTATAATTACATATTCTTCCTGTTTATTTGTTTAACTTATTTGGCTACTCCGTTTTGGACGAGATTTAGAATGACACGCGTAATTAGTGTTTTCAAAGGATCGGTAAAAGACAAAACTGAATTCGGATATTTCTTTAACTTTTCTATAATTACATATTCTTCCTGTTTATTTGTTTAACATATTTCGTTACTCCGTTTTGGACGAGATTTGGAATGACACGCGTAATTACTATTTTTAAAGGATCGGTAAAAGAAAAAAACTGAATTTGGATATTTCTTTAACGTTTCTATAATTACATATTTCTCCCATTTATTTGTTTAACGTCTTTCGTTACTCCGTCTTGGACGAGATTTGGAATGACACGCGTAATTAGTGTTTTCAAAGGATCGGTAAAAGAAAAAACTGAATTCAGATATTTCTTTAACTTTTCTATAATTACACATTCCTCCTATTTATTTGTTTAACGTCTTTTGTTACTCCGTTTTGGACGAGATTTGGAATGACACCCGTAATTGGTGTTTTCAAAGGATCGGTAATAGAAAGAACCGAATCCTGAGATTTCTTTAACTTTTCTATAATTACATATTCCTTCCGTTTATTTGTTTAACGTATTTCGTTACTCCATTTTGGACGAGATTTGGAATGACATGCATAATTAGTGTTTTCAAAAGATCGGTAAAAGAAAAAACTGAATTCAGATATTTCTTTAACTTTACTATAATTACATATTCCTCCAATTTATTTGTTTAACGTATTTTGTTACTCTGTTTTGGACGAGATTTGGAATGACACGCGTAATTAGTGTTTTCAAAGGATCGGTAAAAGAAATAACTGAATTTGGATATTTCTTTAACTTCTCAACAATGTTACTTTTCGTTACTTTTCAATAATGTTGTACTATTGAAAAAATATTTTTGTTTTATTTTATTGTATTATTTGCTTTCATTTTCAACATGTCTTCAAAATCATTCTTCAAACTAACCATTATGAAACTACAAATATATCCAAAGAGTATAAAACTAAACACCACCACAAATCCATAAACATCTGTGATACCACCACCACAAAGCTGTCTTAAAAATCATTCTTAAAACTAAACAATTCAACTAAAAATCAGTTCAAAGAATATAAAATAAAAACACTACCAAAAATATCTGTAATCGTCAATAATACTAGCACGACATATCTCGAAAATGCACAATCTGTCAAACTGGAGGTAAACCAAATTCTAATAAATTTCAAACTTACTCATATTCATCAAATAATCCAACATCTCCAACGATATCACAAATACCATTCTGTCTCAAAACAACTCAAAACACCACAAAATAATTTCTAACAGAATAACTTAATACCATACATAATTGAATACCAAAGTGAACTTGTCCCGAAAATGCACAATATGTCAAAACGCACAATCTATCCCAAAAAATCATAATCTAATGCCCACCATCACTAGGATGACCAAAGAAGTCCTCAAGTACGGGATCTCCTCGTGATGTTTAAGATCCCTACTGTTGTGTCGTCCCCTGTTGTCCACGCACCCCGCCATGCCCCAGCTGTGAACTCTGCTGCTGCATCACTCCAGGCAGTGAACTCTGCTGCATCCCCTGCTGTGAATGAGTTCCACCAGGCTGAAACATCCCCTGCATCCCCGTGAAGCCACCCATCCTCTGCTGGGAGCCTTGAAAACTACTAAACCCCTGCAAGCATCAGAGAATTGTGAAAAAGTGCAATAAACCATTTTATTAAATCTATAGAATTTCAATAAAAAATGATATAAACTCAATAATCTAGCATGTAGCTTTAAAAACATATATATACCTGATATCCTCCCATCCCTTGCTGCTCATACGTATGAAAACCTCCCATCCCCTGCTGACAGCCTTGAAATCCACCATCCCTTGTTGCTGATACCCCTGAAAACCGCCCAACCCACCCTGAGAACCACCCTGCTGCTGCGGAGACCCCCGAAAACCACCCTGCTGCTGCTACGATGGCAAGAACGTCAACTCTGGCTTGTAAACACATCCATTAGGAGAAGGAAATGGCTGACTAGGCGGACGCATATGTACTCCCCGAACCGTTTGCTGGCTGGCTGCATCATTCGGTGACGACCGATGAGTCGGTATATGAGGTTTGGACAATGGAGTGTCAGTCGAGCCTGCGAACTGCGTCGATATACCAGGTGGTGTGATAGGGATCTCCGGCAACTCCGACATCAGACATCCATACTTATGTGTTAACTGTTTAAGGCAGTGTTTGATGGCGTTCTCAAACTGTTGTGTATGCAGCTAATGGGCCCAAAACTGCGCCGTCAAGTCCTCAGCACAACTGAATGTTCCAGGTTGAGAAGTGCAGTCATTTTGGGCAATGGACTTTACACTCGCATGCTTTGAAAAAACGGGGACTCTATTTCCCTTCTTCTCGACAACTTTAAGCCAAGTGCGTAGATCCCAAGCAGGCTAATTCCTGGTATCACAACCATACATGTCTCGCCATTAAAGCGCTTTGTACTGTGATAATAACATATACGATTAAACAAAAATAATGTACTTATATACATGGATCAATGTACTGAAATGTATATTGAATAATATATTTTACATAAATATTAAAATGATTCCGATTATCAGATTATAACATCACATTACTATCAATTATATCATCACATTACTATGGATCATCAGATTATCACTTATCCTAATTCCTAACTATCTATCATATTCAGATTAGTTACTATGGATCACCAAATTACTATGATCCATCAGATTCAAAGTAGTTAGTCAATTGTAATACAAAATCATTTAAGGACTGTCACGACAAGATTATCCCTTTCCCGTCCCAACCACTAACACATGTAACACATGTACACAGATCAAGAAAGAAAGAGAAATCAGTTTGCGTTGGAAGCAGGTTTATATTGCCTTTTTTCAAATAGAAAGTCAGTCCGCTCGAGTGGCGTGAAAACCATGCTTATATAATATATATATATATATATATATTATATATGAAATGAATGGTGTATTTGACACATCGTTACTTACATATGCTACCTCCGCATCGGGATACACACAGTCACCCGCCGATCAATCCTTATTCGTCTTTTGCCTCTTCAACTTGAAGAGCCACGACAGAGGAATCTTTTTCACAAGAATGCCCAATTTGATCGACTATAACATAAGACAATTAGTAAATTAATATACAATCAAAAGCATTAAAAACATATATTAAATGAACATTATATTCATGTAAATATTTAGTATTTAAATAATTACCTTGCGTCTGGACCACTCATCTTGCGTGAGACTTCCACCGTACCAAGTGATTTGCTTCCCTTTTGTCCTGTTGCTACTCGAAGTTGTGGATCATGCCACTCAGTTTTCGCATTTCCAGAACTTTATGTACTTACCACGCATTGCCTTATGGATCCAAATAGGATGGTTCTTCTTCTTCTTCGTCGGATTAGCTTCAATTTCAAGGCATATTGACTTGATCTAGCGCATAGCACTCTTAAAATGATCTGCTGCTGTTTCTTCATATGCTCGGGATCATGCGACCTTCGTCAAGCGGATGCCACTGAAAAGTTCTCTGCAACAAGTGAACAAAAAGACATTGTCAAAAGTCTATGAGTAAAGGTTCTGATAAATGAAGACAAAAGTATGTAATTAAATAAATAATCTAATAAAAATAAATTTATATTACCATAAACTCATCCCGTGCAAGCTTCATATGCTTCGGCTTCCAGTCCCTGTAGGTTGTGTATGGCTTTCTCAAGGACCTCTTACGAATAGCCCCGATAATCGTCGTTATGACAAGACTTTCTTCCCATGATGCAGTATGTGGATCAATACGAATCCACCTCCGATCCTCACTACGGTCAGCTGGCAAAACTTCTTTAGAGGGACCGCAACCTGATTTTTCACAATCACTATTGGTCTCGTGCTCTAAGCTATGACTGTCATCCTCGTCACTGCTCGAGCTCTCAGATGAATCATATGCTCAGGATGATGAAGTTCCAGCATAGCTCGAGGAAGCAGCCATCCCAGAAAAAGGAGATAAAACCGAGTGTGAGCCTGGAGAAGGGACGTTAGTGTGAGCTTGAGCATGTGATGTATTTGATGTCTATCCCTGCTGTGAATGAGTAGGCCGTAGCAAAGGTCCGAAAGGAATAGGGCCGACCAAATCCTACGGATTCTCCAAGATAGTATGTGAAGGGAAGTTAGTGGCTCTACGAACATTGGTGATATCATCTGCTACTCCCGAAGATCCAATAGGCACCAGTGGAGTAGATTCTCATAGCAGATCAATCACGGGAGTAGACTCTCTTGGCGGATCAGTCATGGAAGTAGGCTCAATTGGCTGATCGGTGGCCATGGGATTAGGCTCTACTGTCGGCTCGGTCACGGGAGTAAGCGTTATTCTCAGCTCATTCACGGGAGAGTAGGCTCTATTGTCGGTTCAGTCATGGGATTGGACTCTTCTGTCGGCTCAGTCATCGAAGTAGGATCTGTTATCGGATCAGTCGCAGGAGGAGGCGTAGTATCCCGATGGATGCTATGGTATGAAATACGGGTAGCATGACGTGATTTAGGATGTGAGTTATACCCAGTTTCCTTTGCTGGCTCCTTGCCCTTCCTTCGTCCCATCTAAAGATAGAAACATTTTAAGTTAAAATCTTCAATTTCAATAAGTACAATATATAACACATAAAATCTATACTTATGTGATTTAATCAAACAATCAAAATAGAGTACAGATTTGAGATTCCAAACACATTTCCCTGAACCCTCATATACATCATCTTTGAAGAAATTTCTCTTCTTAACTGACTACAAATTTAAAAGTTGGCTTGGACAAAGCATAATTGAAAAAAGCTGAATTGTAACCACAGTCTACTCATTTGCACTTGTCTTCCCCAAATTTAGTCAAATTCACATTAACCAAGCCCTAAACTCAGATTCTCCAAACTTGTCTTTCCCTAATTGCTTTAACAAAAACAGAGTATCAACATCATGCAACACCAAACTCTTTCCTTTTTTCTGCAACCCTTAATATAACTACAAATTAACAACATGCAACACCAAACACTACACCAAGACCTTAATCCAAAATTTCCATCACAACAGCAGAATATAAACAGCATGCAACACCAAACACTACTCAATTAACAAACTATAAACAAGTAACAACATAAAAATCAAGAAATATTTAATATTCAGAACGAAACTAAAATTATGAAAATCAAACCAACAAAAATTATGCAAATAACTATCAACATGAAGCTTATGGGGTGGAGATTACAAACCTTTTTCGAATTGGAGGAAAAAACGGCTAATTTGGGGCTGAATTGATGATTTTGTAAGAACCCTAATGTGTGTGTTTAATGTGTGAACGAAATAGGATTTTCTAGAATTCTACGATGACTTAGTACTATTTTTTTTGTTTTTTTAATCAATGTGAACCACAATTTGGTTCCCATTGCGATGAGGTGTCTTTAATGGGAACCAAACTTTGGTTCTTATTTCTATGAGTATAATTTGCTTTTGTTTTTCACACGGATAAAATGCAATGGGAACAGAAATGTCGTTCCGACTACATGGGAACGCAATTTGTTCACATGTTTTCGTCTTTATTGTGGAGATTTCTTGTAGTGTATCATCAAGTTGTTTTTGAAAAGCCCAACGTTCAAGTGAAATGCGAAAGCTTGTAGTTGGTCTACAACTATGACATTACAATTGCCAAAGATAAATGTGAAGTATAGAGAACAAGAGTGATGTAATAAGAAATAGTTGATTTTCATACTGAATTTGGTTCATCCCAATATCACAATTTAATTTGACCCTTTTATTAAATTAGTAACCTAATTCTATAAAAAAGACCAAACCCGATGCACATTGGTTTCAGTGGACCAACAAATTCTGTTATCATCACTACAACAAAACATGGCAAATGCATCGAAATAATTCCATACAATAGACTACATTTTCCATGCAATTGATCAATTGCATGGAAATATTTCAATGCAAGCTTCCGATGCATTAGCCCTCGTTGCTAGAGGATTGCATCGAATTATTTTGATGCAATTGACAAATGCAACCAAATTTTCAGTTGCAATGTTGCAACCGAATATTTCCATGCAACACAGATTGCAAGGCGAAATTCGGTTGCAGAAAAAAGCATTGCTAAAATTTTTTCGGTTGCCGAACACTTTATGCACAATAGCGGCTGAAGGCAAAAGCAGTCGCATGGCAGCTTTTGTGTGGTGCAGAGCTTGCAACCGAATATTTTCATGCAGTGTATTTGCATTGAAATTTTTGGTTGCATTAGCTATTGCAACGCAATATTTCCATGCTTGCAATTGCATCTAAATATTGCATGGAAATATTTCCATTTAATATATTTTAAATTTTTTTTAAAAAAATGTTGTAGGATTTCGCCACCTTTAAATTTATTTATTTTTATTTTTTATAATTAAAATAGTTATTGTTTATTTAATGATTATAAACATAATATTAGATTTTTGTATTTTATACATTTTTAAAATACACATATATGTTAATTGAACTATGATTTCAAAAGTACTATTCATACAATAAAAACATTTATATATAATTCTTAATACGGTTTCGTGTACATACGTATTTATATTATTTTGTATGAATACAATATAAATTTACTACCAATAAAAATAATTCTTTAAATTTAAATTTATTAAAATTCTTAATATACATAGAGAGGAAGAGGAGAGGGTGAGTAGAAAAGATGAAGAGAGAATGAATGGGGTGTGGGGGTAGTGTTTAGTGTTTTTAGTAGATAATTCACTTTGATTATTGATAAGACTTTTATTTGTTTCTAGTCATTTTCTTTACGGTTTTCTTTGTGAACAAAATCAACTTGCATCGATTTGGGATATGCTTCCTTACAATGTATCCTAGGAAATGCCTTAAAATATAATGTCCCGATAGAAAATGAATACATGATGAGTTCACAAAATTATGTCCGCAAATGGTATTATTGCAAATCTAATATAGCAACTGCTAGTTCCCAATTATAAAAAGAGATAGATGTGTTCGTTGCATGGCAATTAGATATGGGAATGTGGTTGCAATTGCTTTATTCTGTCGGGAAGGGCGAAGAAACCTACAAGCATTTGCTCGTAAAGTTGGCTTTATGCGAACATACTTTATTCAAAGGCAAATGGCCCTACGAGCCTTTACTCGTGAAGTTGGCCTTATGCCCACAAATTTTATTCAAGGGCGAGGAGCCTTACGAGCCTTTGCTCGTTAAGTTAGCTTTATGTTGACAAATTTTATCCAGGGGCGAAGAGCCTTGTGAGCCTTTGCTTGCGAAGTTGGCCTTATGCCAACATATTATATTCAAGGGTGAAGAGCCCTAAGAGCCTTTGCTCGTTAAGTTGTCCTTATACGAACATACTTTACTCAAGAGCGAGGAGCCCTACAAGCCTTTGCTCATAAAATTGGCTTTGTGCCAACAAACTTCATTCAAGGGCGAAGAGCCCTACGAGCCTTTGTTCGTGAAGTTGGCCTTATGCTAATAGATTTTAATTAAGGGTGAAGAGTCCTACGAGCCTTTGCTCGTAAAGTTGGCATTATGTAAACATACTTTATTCAAGCGCGTAGAGCCCTATGAGCCTTTTCTCTTGAAGTTAGCCTTATGCCAACAAATTGTTTCAAGGGTGAAGAGCCCTACGAGCCTTTTCTCGTGAAGTAGGCTTTATGCCAAGAAAGTTTATTCAAGGGCGAAGAGCCATACAAACATTTTCTAGTAAAGTTGGCTTTATAACAAACTCTACTAGCCTACACTCGTAAAGTAGGTACTATTCCTACATTAACGAGACACGCTAGGTGAAAAGCCTATTGGGTGAAAATTCCATAAAGTATGTTAGCCTTGAAAAGCCCTACCAAAACACGCTATGTGAAGAGCCTATTGGGTGAAAATTCCATAAAGGAGGTAAGTTTTAAAAGCCCTATCCCAACATGGTAGGTAAAGAGCATATTGGGTGAAAATCGCATAAAATAGGCGAGCTTTGAAAAGCCCTACCAAAACATTATAGGCGAAGAGCCTATTAGGTGAAAATCCCATAAAGTAGGCGAGCATTTAAAATCCCTACCAAATTACATGTTTGTGACCTAATTCACACGGCTGAGCATTGGTCGCACCTTAGAGCCTAAATCCAATACATGCATGTGACTTAATTCACGTTGGTCGCATCTTAGTGCCTAAACCCAACATATGATTGTGACTTAATTCACAAAGTGAAGTGTTGGCGCACCTTAGTGCCTAAACCTAACATATGCTTGTGTCTTAATTCACAAGGCGAAGTGTTTATCACACCTTAGTGCCTAAACCCAACATATGCTTGTGATTAACTCACACGACGTAGTGTTGGTCGCACCTTTGTGCCTAAACCCAACATATGCTTTTGACTTAACTCACACGGAAAAGCGTCGGTCGCACCTTAGTGGCTAAATCCAACATATGTTTGTGATCTTAATCACGTAAAACCATGATGGGAAATTTGGTAGCACGCAAAAGTGCCCACCACCAACATATAGTTGTGACCTAAGTCAAGTGAAACAAAGTTGGTTCCACCTTAGTGTGCCTAAACCCCTCATATGTTTGTGTCCTTAGTCACGGGAATCTTTTATTTAACGTCGAAGAGTCCTACCAGGCTGTGATTGCGAATTAGGATGTATGCCTACATAAGAAAATAAGCTAGGCAAAGAGCCTATTGGGTGAAAATTCTATAAAGTAGGTACAAAATATTAAACCCTACAAAAATAAAGATGGATTAGCGCCTTGACATACTAATATGAGTGACGAGCTCATCTATGTGTGCTTCATTCACCAAGGGATGCCTTATACATAAGCTCTAACACCTTATACGCTTACTCTGCGTAAAGGATAAGATTGAGTCCAGAACTCATCCATATGTGCTCCCTTCACCAAGGGATGTGTCACATTTTAGGCTTTTACGCATATATATTCATAATGTCGTACTAGATGAAGTAAAAGTGAAATTGTGGATTGGGATTGATATGTTGTAAACACATTGTTACACCAACACTATAGCGCCAATGCTGCTTTAACAACGATCTGATAATATATTGCAGTGGAAATTAAATGAACACCAAATTTAAGAAGATAATATATTAGTATGATCTTCTGAGCCATAGGCGAAATAACCAAAAGGTTTTAACAAATATGTTTCTCTCAACTCTCTAACAAACACTATCGAATTGATCGAACTCAACAAAGCAGACAAGAATTCTCTCCTTAAACCTAAAACTAGAGTCAATTCGATAATTCACAAGCTTTGCAGAAATAAGACAACACTCAACAACTAAAGATCCTATCTCTTGGATTTATTAGCTATTGTCTTGTGTTTGTCTTGATGTACTTCACACCTTTATATAGGATCTTGAACTTGGTCTTCAAGGTGTGTTGTACATGATTTTGGTAACTCTTCAAGCTTCCTAGTTGAATTCTTATTTCCTTCTTTAATCTCGAACTCCTTCTTAAATAACAGTTCCCTTTATTAGAGATATAATTAAGGAAAGACTCGAAAATAAGCTTATAGGTGCTTCTTGAAAATAAAACGCGTATGGCCAAAACAAACGCACAAATACGAGAGGAAACATAAAATAATGAGTTGATTTACTTTGTACATCTCTAGAACTCATAAATATCTTTTTCCACAACGGCCCATACCCAAGCCTAATATTATGAGCTAAAAGTCCACAAGATCCCCAACATGAAAAGTCCACATGTTTGGAAAATATTGAGAAAAGTAGAAAGCAAGAGTGAAGTAACTATGTGTTAAACTTT
This sequence comes from Linaria vulgaris, assembly GCA_948329865.1. Classification (NCBI taxonomy): domain Eukaryota; kingdom Viridiplantae; phylum Streptophyta; class Magnoliopsida; order Lamiales; family Plantaginaceae; genus Linaria; species Linaria vulgaris. The sequence continues at coordinate 49,680,371 of OX415249.1, read as the reverse complement.
GTGATTTCGTTAAATCTCCTTGAAAGTCTTATATTTTACAGTTATGAACTCATTACCACACCACGTAGCACGATGGTAATTTACATGAAGACAATTTGATTAACCTTGGAGTGCAATGATTTGACTTGTATGATTCTCACTACTCCAATTTCTATGCATAGGTGGCATTCGGAAATGAATTCCTAACATGCACATGTTGCTACTATTAAAACTTGATTTATTTTGTCTAGGGTCTTGCTCGACCAGGAGAAATGGTTTATGTTTGGGGGTATTTGATGAGTGACAAATTCTAGCCATTTTAGTGCCCGATTTCTTATACTTTTGCATAATCTTTGTGGCATTTTAACTTTTTTTTTAATCTCGTATTCTTGTTTCTACAGTTTTAATCAAGTCGGAGCAAAACGAGGCTTATTAAAGAGATTTTAGCACAATAATGTTGACACAAGGAAGGAGCACTACGACACAACTAGTCGTGCTACAACACGACAAGACAAGGAGGTCACTCCACCAGCACAACAATGCAAAATATCACAGGGGTGATACATGGAGGTGGCGCGATGAGGAGCAAAAGCAGCACGAGCAGCGCATCTAGCAGCGCGACAAGTCAAGTCGTGCGAATTTAGGGCAACACCAACCTACTATGAAGTTTAAGTTGCAATTGTTCACAAAACTACGGCAACAAGACACTATTATAAACAGAAAAGTACGACCGACGCATATAGAATAGAACACATACCACAATTACAACGAATAAAACATATTTGTAGCGAGAATCCATAGTTCAAAGTATTAAAATTGTTGTTGAGAGGAAATGTGTCAAAAGATCAAGAAGTCAAAAGAAGAAAGGAAGTAAAGAGCAACAAGGGAGAATCCACATCAAAATCTCATCGAGATCAAGAGTTTAATATTTCATTTTCTTTACTACTTAAATTGAATATGCCTTATTGTTCTTATGTTACGATCATGAGTAGCCAAACCTCTCGGTGTCTAGGAGAGGATGTAGGTATCTCATATGGATGCACCTTGAGCCTATGTTATGATTAATTCTATAGAAGACTTTGTTTTGTTTGTTTTTATTTGTTGCTTATGCTACGTGGTATGATTGACGCACGTGTTTCTTTGAATCGATATAGTAATGTTGAGATACCTTGTATTATGTTGAGTTATGCATAGTAGATTTTTAACGCAACACTAGCATAGTAGATCGAACAAATAAATCTCCATACCTTCGGTACTAGCGTTATCCGAGGAATTTAGGTTGTAGTTCTGAACTCTAATTCTCTTCTAAAACTCTTTATGGATCCTATGACATGGTGAACTTCTGGAGAAGGAAAGTTGGCTAACAACCTTAGTTCTTTAAGTGATACTTAAAGTGTGCTTAATTAATCATATATCATGAAACGAAACAAGATTCAATAGAAAGAGTCTTCATTGGAGTCATTGTTATTTTCTCTATGAAATACCACCACATCCTAGATATATTTTCCTTAATATGTTTTACGACCAAAACTCAATCAATCAATTAAATTTTGTCTTGTTTACATTTGCTAGTAGAGTAGGCTTGTCTTTATTTCCTTTTAATCTTTCTATTTCATTTAAAATATTCAAAGCATTGTTTTGTTCACAAAATTCAACAATTTGGATTGCTACCAAAAGATCCATACTCTCTGGGATTCGATACTTGGTTAGCTACACGTACTTACCATTTTATTATTACTTGACTCTTATACTTGCAGAAAGTGTGTATTACTCATATTAATAAAACGTGAAATACTCATCATGATACTTTCTGAGAAGGTCATAATAACTTGGATTAGAGAATATGTTGGTGCATGTGAGCTTTCTAGTCTCAACCTTAAATTCATCATAAGATCCATCTGCTGATGGGTTAATATAACACAAAATCTTTGTCAAAGTTGTGCTTGATGAGAGTATGTTGCTCCTCTTTCATGTCACTATTAGGTTCATCTAATGGATCCTTGATATTGTTGTTGTTGCAGTGGTCATGACTTTGGCCTTCTTTCGTAGGAAGTTTGGGACCTCACGTTAATATTGTCTACTTTTACCAAAATTTTGACACTTTACATTTCTCATATCCGACTCATTGTTTGATTCAATAACATATGTCTTTTGGTTTAATACCAAGACTTTATCCTTCTCTAATCATTCTGATTTTTGTTGAAACTTATCAAGTTTTTACTTCAAAGCGCTAGGCCTTGTCAGTTTGTATTCGTGATGCAACAACTAGTGTATGGTCAAAGATCTTAGATCAAATCACAATTCCTTTCTCTTTCTTGCCTCCTATTTATTTTTACATTCCTCCCACAAGAGATGAGAGATGCGACGTGGATGCGATTTAGGGTGAGTAATTATTTTATAAATATTTTATTCAGCGTTATATAATTTGTTTTATATAACAAAATCCTTCTAACATCAGAATATTATTTGTAATCAATATACCAGTTCTCTACCACCGACTTCTGTAGGATAAAGGTGGCATCCAAACATTTTGCTCGAAGGAGGATGGCGGGCATGATAAATGATGCCAAGAAGAACTATTACGCTAGAAAGGATGATCTCAAGCAGGCAGGTTGCCAGAAAACTTGGATGAGCGATAAATTGGAAAAAGAGTTTGTAGAGCATTGGGAGAAGGCTGAAGTTAAGGGAAAACGGTGAGGGTTGCCAAGAACAAGAGAGGGGGGAAGACTGTCGAGGAGGCCCAAAAGGCACTAAGCACTTATGTCGGGGGATCTATCGATTACACGGAGCACAATATTTGGATAATATGTTTTATTAATTTTATTACTTGTACTTGTTATTAAATGTTGTTAGGGCCATGCGATCGGCCCATTCATTATCCTTGTTGATATTGTTTTGTTTAAAATTCTTAGGATTTAGTTAAATCTAATATGGTAATTATCTTGAAGAATATTTACTTATCTTGAAAGATATATAATCATCTAAATCCTGATATACCTTCCTTATCTCTTTATTGTACTTGGACTAATAAGCGTGCAGATTCATTATAAGATCCATGAAGATCGGATGGAATCCTCTTGATATGGAAGGACAGTCTTGCGAACAGCTGGCGAAATCTTCTTACTTGGAAAGAAGATCGCCAGTGGATTGCAACTGAAGATTCGAGAGAAGATTCTGGTGCGCCTATATAAAGAGATGACTCGAGATCATTATGAGGCACTTTGAAAAGGATATTAAGCAGTCAGTCTTGTATCGAGTCATTAGTGAAGAACATTAAGTCAGAGGGTCTCTGGAGTAGCTTAGTGTGTCTTCGATTCAATCGTGTTTCTGAAAACAAGTTGAGGGTTAGGTGTTGCAACTGCATATGTTAGAGGGAGTCTAGTATATGAGTTGATATAAATCCTTCATTGTAATTCTTAAGTAGGAAACAGTTTGAGTCAAACTTTGGGTGAAAGCCCCGTGGACTAGGACCATTTGGACCGAACCACGTTAAAAACCTTCTGTGTTCTTTATTGTTTGTGCTTTACCGTTTTTCACAATTGCAACTGCAAAATCTGTCTTCAAACATTAAAGGACTGTCGTCTGTTGTACTCAAGTGTACAGTTGCAACTATTGCTAAGGGCAACTGGACACAATTACGAGTATTGCAGATACTAAGATCTTTCAATTGGCATCAAGAGCAGGTCACTATACTTACATAGTGTAGATTCTGGTCTAAAAGATCTTTTGTCTATTTAATTTATTTTCCCTATGGAAGAAATGAGGGAAGGTCTGTCGACCATTAAACCACCGATGCTAACGGCCACAAACTACTCCTACTGGAAGAATCGCATGCGAAACTTCATAAAACAACAGGATCAGAAGGCCTGGAAGAGCATTCTAAAAGGGTGGACCCCACCGACAGATGATCAAGGACGAGTGAAGTCCGAACTGGAATGGACCGATGCTGAAGAACTCTTAGCAAACTACAACTCTACAGCTTTAAACATTATTTTAGTGGCTGTTGACTATGACCAATATAAGAGTATATCTAACTGTGAAATTGCAAAAGATGCTTGGCAGGCTATCGAGAATGCACATCAAGGAAATGACAAAGTGCGCGCATCCAAGTTGCAACTGCTCAATGACCAGTTCAACTATGTACGCATGGAAGAAACGGATACCATCGCTCAGTTCCATTCCAAACTTAGGCATCTCGCGAGTGAAGCCACCATCCTTGGAGCGGACTTCCCTGAATCCAGGATTGTGCTTAAGCTTCTAGGATCTCTTCCTGGAAGGTTTGCGATGAAAGTCTCAGCCATTGAAGAAGCAAAAGATGTTAACACACTACCTCTGGCTGATCTCATGGGATCTCTAACCGCATGGGAAATGAAACTCAAGAGAGAAGGAGACACCATCTCCAAAGGAGTTGCACTTCAGGCCAGCCTTCCACAAAACAGTTCCAACTCAGAATTAGAGCAATCCCTAGCACTTCTCACAAAGAAGTTCAACATGATGAACAAACGTTGGAGTAGAGGTAACTCTTCAAACCCAGTTGTAAGTCCCTCTGATCTACCTAATAATAAGCCTTCCGCTGCTAATAGAATTGACAACAAAAGGTTTGGAAAGGGTATTCAATGCAGGGAATGTCAAGGCTTCGGACACATAAGGGCAGACTGTGCAAATCTGCTCGAAAAAAACAGAAGCCGTGCATTACTCGCATGGAGTGAGGACGAATCTGATAACAGTGAAGATGACACAGAAGAAGCCGATGATGTTGCATTTTCATCATTCACTCCCCTTAGAGCCAACATGGGAGTTTCAATTCGCAGCAGTTCTGACTCTGATTGCAACTCAGTTGAAACTAACGAGTTGGAACTTACAGAGGATATGGAGGCAATCTGCAGAAGAAACTCCGAATTGGAGGCCCAACTCAAGATTGTCTCTACCTTTGGCAGCCCTGTGAGAATGAACAACAAGATCCTCGAACTTGAAAGAAAGGTTCTCGCCCTCACCTTGGAGAGAGATCTCGTGTCCGCTGATCTGGAATCGGCGCTTAAAGCTCACAAAGCCCTTGTTGAAATATGTGATCTCACCAAGAAAGAATTGGACACACTGGCTAAGAATGTGAAGTTGCTCACACCAGGAACAGAGAATTTGGAAAAAGTTCTGGACACCCAGAAAGTTGTAACTGGAAAAACAGGAGTAGGATATGTTGATTCCACCTCACCAAAATTCCTTGGCAATACCAAGATATCCGTCTCCAAAAAGAAGAGGACACCCAAGGGAGTTGAAATTCCCTTTGACTATCTCAATACCAACAATCAGGTACGTACTAATTGTAATATGCCAGCAATAGTATCTGATCGGAATTCTGGTTACAGGTATGCTAAAGGAAGATTCATTCCTACCTGCCACCACTGCGGAGTTCAAGGACACATTCGTCCCTATTGCTATCAGCGATGGACACCTCAGGGCATACCTTCCCGCATTGTCCCCAGAGGACAGAAGAAGAAAAGGAGAAACCAAAGAAAGAAGAAAATCATACTAGACACACCCACAGTTGCAACCGTCGTACCACCAAAACAAGTCTGGGCTAAGAAATCTTCTAACCCTCTTATTTGTCTTACTGCTTGCAACTCTACCTCTCAAGAAAGATCCTATTCTAACTCTTGGTACTTTGATAGCGGGTGCTCTCGGCACATGACTGGAAATAAGGACATCCTAATCAACTTTGTGCATGAACAAAAAGGGGATGTTATTTTCGGGGATGGAAACAGAAGAAAAATAATGGGGAAAGGAACCCTTAGTGTTAAAGGCTTTCCCAAACTAAAAGATGTTCACTATGTTGATGGACTATGTGCAAATCTTATTAGTATTAGTCAGTTGTGTGACGATGATCTCTTTGTTCACTTTACCAAAGATGAATGTGAAGTTGTAGATCAATTCCAGAATATAGTCCTGAAAGGACTAAGAAGCACTGAAAATTGTTATACTATGACTAACTGTATAGCTACCTTCAGGTCACTCACTTGCAACTCGAGCAAAGAATCTGTTGCAGAATTATGGCACCAACGGCTTGGCCATCTCAACTACAAGTCCTTGGCACGACTCTCCAACAATCAGAGTGTGAGAGGATTACCAAAACTTGGAGCAAAGCCAATTGAAAGGTGTGGCTCATGTATTGAAGGAAAACAGACAAGAGCGAGCCATAGTGAGTTGCAACACATGCCATCGGTAAGGATTCTGGAACTACTACACATAGATCTTGTGGGACCCATCCAAAAGGAAAGCATCTCTGGTAAGCGTTACATTTTTGTATGCGTAGATGATTTCTCGAGATACACCTGGGTGGAATTCCTAAAAGACAAAAATGAATCCTTTGTTTTCTTCAAAAACCTGTGCAATACTGTTGCAACTGAGAAGGATCTAACTGTTAAAAGAATTAGAAGTGATCATGGTAGAGAGTTTGAAAACTCAAGCTTCGTTGAATTCTGTTATGACAAGGGTATATTTCATGAATACTCGTCCCCCATCACACCACAACAAAATGGGGTTGTTGAAAGGAAGAACAGGACACTAGTTGAAATGGCAAGAGTTTTGCTAAACTCAAAAAAATTAGCCATCAAGTTCTGGGCGGAAGCAGTGAATACTGCATGCTATGTCACCAACCGAGTTTACCTACGACCAGGTACAACCAAAACTGCCTATGAACTCTGGAAAGGTAAAAGACCAAATGTTCAACACTTTCATGTTTTTGGTTGCGCCTGTTACGTTTTAAATGATAGGGAACCTAGAGGTAAGTTTCAATCCAAATCTGATCTAGGAATCTTTGTCGGGTACTCACGGTACAGTCATGCTTATCGTGTGTTCAATATGCGTACTCAAACTGTAGTTGAATCATCTAATGTTGAGTTTGACGATTACAGGGACTTTGCAACCACATCATCTGAAGCTCGGATCACCGAACTAACATCTGCTGATGATGAGGAAGAATCACACCGCCCGCATAAGTCTTCACCACCAGTTGCAACTGATACAGTTAACCAGCAACCTGAGGATACTCCGACAGATACAGTTCCAACAGAGATGGACCCTACCATTGCAGTACAAACAGAAAACCCACAAGCACCACTACACATTAGGAGGAACCACCCACCTGAAGCGGTCATTGGGAACTTAAGTGACGGGATAAGAACGCGAGACATCCCTCGAAAGAGATATGACCAAATGGTGCGTTTTGTGAGTTACACCTCGAAGATTGAACCCAAGAACATAAAGGAAGCACTGCTAGAAGAAGCTTGGATAGAAGCCATGCAAGAGGAACTGAATCAATTTGAACGAAACGATGTGTGGACACTTGTCCCTCGCCCAGACAAAGTGAACATCATCGGGACCAAATGGATATTCAAAAACAAGACCGACGAATTGGGAAATATAGTGCGCAACAAAGCAAGACTAGTGGCACAGGGATACACGCAAGTCGAAGGAGTCGACTATGACGACACATTTGCCCCAGTTGCAAGACTAGAGTCCATTCGTCTTCTTCTCGCAGTTGCATGCGGTTTGCACTTCAAGCTCTTCCAGATGGATGTTAAGAGTGCGTTTCTAAATGGATTCTTGAACGAAGAGGTGTTCGTCGAACAACCTAAAGGATTCATAGATCCACATTTCCCTGATCATGTGCTGAAATTGTAAAGAGCATTGTATGGCTTGAAACAAGCCCCACGGGCGTGGTATGAAAGACTCACCGTGTACCTCCTTGAAAAAGGATACACAAGAGGGAGTGTAGACAGGACCTTGTTCTATAAACACTTTGGAACAAACATTCTTATTGCCCAAATTTATGTAGATGATATCGTGTTTGGGTCTACATCTCTGGATGAGTTGCAACACTTCATTTCTATTATGAAAAATGAGTTTGAAATGAGCATGGTTGGTGAACTCACCTATTTTCTTGGTTTGCAGGTAAAACAGCAAAATGATGGGATATTTATATCACAGGCAAAGTACGCTAAGAATCTTGTCAAGCGTTTTGGCCTTGAAAATGCCAAACCTATGAAAACCCCCATGGGATCTACAAATCGTCTTAGCAAAGATGATAGTTGCAACTCGGTGGATCCCAGTCTGTACCGAAGCATGATAGGAAGTCTACTGTATCTCACTGCTAGCAGACCTGACATTTGCTTCAGCGTTGGAGTATGTGCAAGATATCAGGCCAACCCGAAAGAGTCTCATCTCAAGGCAGTCAAGCGCATTATTCGCTACATCTCTGGTACAGCAGATTTCGGGCTCAGTTATAACTTCAACGATAATATATCTCTTGCAGGATATAGTGATGCAGATTGGGCAGGATGTGCGGATGATCGAAAGAGTACTACAGGAGGATGCTTCTACCTAGGAGCAAATCTTGTGTCCTGGTTCAGCAAAAAGCAACACTCAATCACGTTGTCCACCGCCGAAGCTGAATACATCGCTGCTGGGAGCAGTTGCACCCAACTGGTTTGGATGAAACAAATGCTAGAAGATTACGGTATTTCCCAAAACGAAATACTCCTCTACTGTGATAATACAAGTGCTATTAACATCTCTAAAAATCCAGTCCAGCATTCTCGCACTAAACACATCGATATTCGATATCATTATATTAGGGAACTGGTTGAGGCTAAAACTATTGAGCTACGTCATGTGTGCACTGACCTTCAACTTGCAGATATTTTTACCAAAGCTTTGGATGTGACACGTTTTGAGCACCTTCGCAAGTCGTTAGGGCTCTGCCTTCTGTGAATTGCAACAGGAACCCGGTTGCAACTGAGGATGACCAGTGTCTGACCTTCTGCCTATTACTGATCTCAAACAGTCTCCTCATGCTTGGATGGTGAAATTTAAAAAAAAAAAAAAAAAAAAATTGGGGAACGAAGGGCTTCACCCATAAGTTGCAACTGGAAAAAGCTACCTGACCTAGAAGCAGCAAGTGTGAAAGCTAGCAATTCATATCCCACGCGACTTCTCATTGCAAAGAGCTACCTTGCTCACAAATGTGTCAGTGTGAAAGCTACCAGTCGTTCTCACCCCTGTACTTTAGTTGCAACTGAGTTGTGTGAAACTCCCTTGGCGAGACTGAATTGGATTGGTAAATGGACAGATTCTCTCCACTGGTCACCTGGGTTCTCGTGTTACTGTCTCTAATTATACATATACGTTGGAGCCCTAATTACTTGTGATTGGGCCCCACTAGGTGTCACATTGTGAGTCCAAGTTTTATTTTTGCAAGTTGTTTGGAAGTGTATCATAAGCGTATCTTGTGTTGATTTTATCCCTATCCTTCCCTTATTCATGATTCATTATCGTGTGTAAAGTGTATCTAAGGCAGATTTTGTCTTAATGGGCCTCTGTTTTCCCTCCAATATTTCTAGGGCTTTCACATTCCTTCTTTATTTATTTACTTAGCCTCCTACTTGCTCACCCACCACAGATCTCACTCTCTGTCTCTGTTTTGTTTAGCATCAATTTGTTTTCAGATGGGTGGATCTGCCAGAAAGCCTGCCGCTACCTTCTCCGAGGAACCCATTGACATGGACCCTCTACAAACAATTCCTCCGTCACCACCCCAGGCACCACGTGCGACTGACGATGATGAAGCAGACTCCCCGTTTGGTGAGGAGACCACTCCACCACCACAGGCTGCTGCGCCGGCCACAACCGGTCCCTCCTCCACTCCTCAACAGGAGCCGGATGAAGAACGGCCAATTCCCACTGCTGCCGCTCCTTCTGGGGTTACAACCAGAAAGCGAACCAAGGCCACCATCCGTCAGCCCCCGCGACGCCGCCGTTTGCACAAACTCTCTGAACATTCTGCCTCTGAGGAGGATTCCACTGATGAAGAGATTCGGGAGGCGCACCCTGAGCCTCCCAAAAAGAAGGCTAAGTCCAATGCCCCCACCAAGAAGAAAACCCAATCCTCTGCCCCTCAACGAAAATCCACACCGACTGTGGCCGAGTCTACCTTCGCTCTTCCGGATGTTGCTCCTGCCTCTGCCTCCTTGAAAGCTGCTAGGGCTCATTCTCAGCGATTCTACACTACTGACGCAGAAACCAGAATGCTGGAAATTCGCAGGCGTCCTATGGTTGTGGAACGACCGTTGGACCTAAAGTCCTATGAAGAGACTGGGGTAGTGGAACTCCTTGAAAAGCGCGGGTGGTTAGTTGCAACTCAGAACGCCACCAACTACAACAAAGCCCTGGCGCAAGAATTTTATGCTAACCTCACCACCCAACTCGATGCGGAAGGGTCACTCCAGCGCCATGTCATCTATCTTCGGGGAAGTGTCTGCCCTTTTACAGCTGAGCTACTTTCCCAGGCCATGGAGGCACCCATCGTGGACACAGCCGGGAAATCTGAGTTGCGACTAGAGCGCAACATGGACAAAGTTGCATATGAGCTGACTGGGGGATCAATCCGTGTGTGGCCCCAAGACCCGTTTCCTACAAGCTCCCTCACCAACCGCTACAACCTGCTGTTCCGCATCCTGGTCAGCCACTGGCTTCCTTGCACGCAAACCTCAAACATCCGCCCTGAGGTTGCCAGTGTGTTGTTTCGTGTTGGCACGGGAGTTGCAATTGACCTGGGCACACTTGTGTTCGAGCGCATCTATCGGGGTACCTTTCCAAATTTCCATCTCTCACTTGGGTTCCCTGCCCTCATTTACAGGTACTTTGCCTCCAGGCATCCCTCCATTATGCTGGAGAAAGAAGACCTTCTCGAGTGTCCCGTCATGCGTGCCAGCACTAAGATTCTGAACAAACCGCCACTAGCTGCAACTGGACCATCCACCAAGAAGCAGTCCAGCTCCATTCCAGACGCCAATGCCAGTCTTGATGGAGTGCATCTGGAACTATCCAGGTTGAGCAACCTGGTAGCTGAGTTGGTCCAAGCCAATGAGGAGCTGCGCACTTCGATGGCACTGCAAGCCTCCAAACTTGACTGCCTGTTGCAACACGCTGGTCTTCGCTCTGGGCCTGGTGAATCATCTGGACATGGTACCCCTTGATTTGTTGTTTCAAAAAGGGGGAGATTTTGTGTTCAGGGGGAGTTGTTAAATTTGCTCTAAACAATTAAAACGTTTCCTTTGGTTTGGTTTTGGCGGAAGGTTGCACTGCTGTTGCAACCAGTACTTTTCTACTCTTCACTTTACTCTTCTGCTCGTTTACTTGGTTTTATATGCAGACTAACCTTTGTGCAGATTGGTAAATAATTTTGACAAAACAAATCAAAGGGGGAGATTGTTAGGGCCATGCGATCGGCCCATTCATTATCCTTGTTGATTTTGTTTTGTTTAAAATTCTTAGGATTTAGTTAAATCTAATATGGTAATTATCTTGAAGAATATTTACTTATCTTGAAAGATATATAATCATCTAAATCCTGATATACCTTCCTTATCTCTTTATTGTACTTGGACTAATAAGCGTGCAGATTCATTATAAGATCCATGAAGATCGGATGGAATCCTCTTGATATGGAAGGACAGTCTTGCGAACAGCTGGCGAAATCTTCTTACTTGGAAAGAAGATCGCCAGTGGATTGCAACTGAAGATTCGAGAGAAGATTCTGGTGCGCCTATATAAAGAGATGACTCGAGATCATTATGAGGCACTTTGAAAAGGATATTAAGCAGTCAGTCTTGTATCGAGTCATTAGTGAAGAACATTAAGTCAGAGGGTCTCTGGAGTAGCTTAGTGTGTCTTCGATTCAATCGTGTTTCTGAAAACAAGTTGAGGGTTAGGTGTTGCAACTGCATATGTTAGAGGGAGTCTAGTATATGAGTTGATATAAATCCTTCATTGTAATTCTTAAGTAGGAAACAGTTTGAGTCAAACTTTGGGTGAAAGCCCCGTGGACTAGGACCATTTGGACCGAACCACGTTAAAAACCTTCTGTGTTCTTTATTGTTTGTGCTTTACCGTTTTTCACAATTGCAACTGCAAAATCTGTCTTCAAACATTAAAGGACTGTCGTCTGTTGTACTCAAGTGTACAGTTGCAACTATTGCTAAGGGCAACTGGACACAATTACGAGTATTGCAGATACTAAGATCTTTCAAATGTTGTTATAGTCAATATTTTTATAAAGTTTGTATTAGTTATAGTACTTAATCATGTAATTTATAGACAAGAACGGGCCCATATGCCGTTTCCATTCGATACGATCAACTATACAAGGCTTGCACGTGAGAACTTTTTCACAGGCGAGGGATGGACAACCACTGTGACGAGTTTGGATTTATGCTTAGGTTGAGGAGACTTATGTAAGGATCTTCACTTAAGTTCGTATTATTTGTCTTGTGATTTCAATTAAATCTTTTATTATTATATTTTTACTGATTGCTATAAAAAAATTAAGAGAGGATGTACTACAAGGTGTTGCAGAGACGATATAGAGATACACGACCCCAATTTGATCTTGAAGTGTGGACTGAGGTGGTCAGATGTCCAAATAAGGGGAAGGCAAAAGGGTTGCCGAATGATGCACATCCTAAGAGATACGATGCCCACTATCGAAAGAAGCTGCTCTTGAACAAGGTATACGTTGAGGACTTGGACCTAAAATAAGGAGTTGAGGACATCTTAGGTAACGTGGAGGCGGGACATGAGCAGTTTGCCTAGGGAACATGTACTCAGCCCCCCTCATCCTCCTTCATTTATGGGTGATGCCATAGAGTCAATACTAGTAGCATGTCGCCACCGAGGAGACGATATCTATTTGCACCAAGAACTTCGACATGGACATCGTTTGACGATCTAGTATTTTGGGAAGACATGATGGATGAGGAGTATTGGCATACCGCATTCCAGAGCTTTTGATTGGATAACACTGACTCTGAGGACGATGAGGATTACAGGGATGATGAGGTAAATCTTGGTACGGGTTGATAAGTTTTTTGTTATTATGTAAAGCTTTTATGTAACTATGTTACACATGAAAAACTATTATGTAATTATGAAAGTTATGTAATTAACTTCTCTTTATGTACTTTTTAAGTGTATCGTGTTTTACGTACTTTTTATGTCTACGGTGATTTATGTACTTATATTATTACTTATCCAAAATGTTACTATTACAGTTGACACCGTTTCATTTCTATTCATGCCCACTATCATCTGATAACCACCCTCCCTTGGAATCTTTTGCATCTTCTTTATCATCATCATCATCTTCCTCTTCTTTAGTATCAACATCAACATCCTCTTCTGCATCAACGTTTACGCGACCCACATCCTTAACCAACTCAAATTCACCAACACCTAGATGGACATCGATATTAAATGAGCTCGAGTTGACATATATGTTCAACCCTCCAGGATCATTATCTTGTAACACTTGTGCAAGCATTGCAGCTTGGCATCTTTTGCATCCTCCAATCATGACATGTTGATTTTGTGTCTAGGTGGAATTGGAGATACAACCCACCATGCTTTCCTGTGTAGTACGGTCTAATCTGGATACATGGTGTAGTATGCATGTTGGGTCTGATTGGCAAAAATGAATGGCTCATTGGTCACGAGGGTACGTCGTGGGTTAATATCAACCAACCCCTATGCCGGGTGAACTACTGTCTCTTGGTCGATAGCATAACACATAATGTATATCGATCTGACATGTTCCCAGTATTTCGCTTGTATAATGTCTTTCAACGTCTCGTAAAAGTTAGTGGCGTCAGATTCTCCCATGCTTCCTTTCACATATGCGCTGGTGATGAGCGTGTATGATGTAATAAAATAGAATATAAGTCAACACATGAATGTTACACCTAAATCTCACTTTGTCGCAAGTATACAAATCAAGCAATAATAAAATGGATAGTTACAAAACAAGTATCACATCCCAAGGGATTGATGGTTGTATGTATGAATCAATTAGATGCAAAACACTAACACTGTCACTATATTTTCTCTTGTGTTTGCAGGATGAATGCTTATGAATGAGATGAATGCTTTCTATACAAAAAAATGCTTTGAATGATTTTTATGCTTAAACTAGAATGAAATGAAATTAATCTAAGAATGCAAGAATAGTAATTAAATATATTTTTATATTATTGGTTTAGAATGCAAGAACACAATTAAAGCAATGAAACTAATTAAAACAAGTAAATAATTAAACTAAGAATTCTTGGAAGAGAAATTGATTAACTAACTAAACTAAACTAAAGAACATAATTTAATGACTGATTGGCTGATTTTGGTTGTAAATAATAATTGAAAACATTGTTTAGAAGTCGGGTTTCACAATGATTTAACAATAATAGTTCATAGGCAAGCTATCTATATCTACTTACAGTACTTGATAGTTATTTTGTGTCTGCATGTCTAATGGATCGGTGACATATGGTAGGAGTTAACTCAAACATACACCTATGAGTCTCTAATAACCTACCGTGGTAACGGATCAACTCAGTTGTCAGTTTTTTTAGAAGAGATATAAAATCTGCAATCCAGTTAACTCATTCGAACCGTGTTAACAAAACGTACTTAGTCAAGATTGGTCTAGTGTGATCTAAATGTTGCGCAATAGTTGCTTTCGCAAATCCAAAGTCACAAATCGCACGCACACACACACACACACACACACACACACACATATATATATATATATATATATATATATAACTTAGCGTCTTACACTTCGGGCAACCTAACACATGTGCTTCCCTTTAATCCCAACGAAAGTAAGGTCAATGACAAGCATAAGTTACTATTCAACTAGACATTCAAGATCATCAAACATATATCAAGAAAAGCAAATAAATATATTCATAAATCAGGGTTACTCTACTACTCTAAACATCGTGTAGTTTAGCTCCTCATAGTCATGAGTTCAACAATCAATAAAGAAGTAAATTTCATATACAAAGTAAACAAATATAGAAAAGCTTCTCGAATTCGGTGGAACTTTGTTGCTTGACCCTCTTCGTACTCCTTTTTCTATCTTCTTCTTCACACATGATTTTCTCTCGAACAATGATTCTACTAAACTAGAACAAAATTTTGATGGTGTTCTTTCTCTGGTGAGAAACTCTCAGGGTTTCTCTATCGGAAAGTGGGTGGAAATAGTTATAAGTCGGTGCACAAGCATGCTGAACTTGGCCTCCTATTTATAAATTTTCTCTCATCTGGGTTGTGTAATAATGTTTCTGACTAGCGGCCCAATTTTTGACTGATCGCGTGTGTAGACACATTAATTTTGTGTCTAATTAAATTAAATGATGGTAACTCTTAAGATGCAAGAAATACAAAATATATTTTATTTAGTCTTAATATTTTGAGGGATTAAAATAAATATATTAATTAAATCTTAAGACAAGGAAATAATTGCTCATCAAATCTCAAGACATGGAAAGTCTTCTCCTCCAAGTCTCAATCTTCAAGAGATGGAAAGAATTCTCCACCAAATCTCAACACAAGGAAATAATTCCCCACCAAGTCTCAATCTTCAAGAGATGGAAAGAAGATTATCTTAGATCAAGTTTTCTATATCAAGGAATTATAGACGCGATCACAACCGTTCATCTCATCAGGAGATTCTAATTGAGATTCACTCCACAACTATAAATAGAGGTGGTCTTGAAGAAGAAAAAAACACACACAAAATATTCACAAGTTGAAAAGGGAAAAGCTCTAAGTTTTTCGCTCCACCAAATTCATCCATCTTCAAGCGTTCTTCGTGGCATTCAAGACATTCTTCAACAATCTTCAAGGTGTTCTTTGTAAAAGACTCCTTTCAATCCGTCGTCAAGTCTTAATTCCATCCCAAAACCGTTTTTGAAGAGTGCACTTCTGCCGAGGAAGATCAAACTCCAAAAGGTTCAACATATTCGAAACCAAGTCCATACCGTTCTTCATTCATCTTCAAGTCAAAAATCCGTTTAATCCGAGATCAAGTCCTAAGACCCTCGAAAAACCGTCTTTGAAGATTGAAGTCCATTCAAGAAGATCAAAACCCAAAACAAATTCGAAGAACTGAAGACGGAGATCATACCAATCTTCATCAACCTTCGAATTCAAATTCCAAATCAGGTTTCCATTTAATTCGAGATCAAGCCGTCAAGCCCTCGAATCAACGTTTGCCAAATATCCAAGTACTTTGAAGATCAAGATTCCTCAAAAGAAGATTGATATTCAACAAGTTCAAGACGAAGATTAAATTGTTCATCACCAAATCAAGTCAAGTAGATCGTCAATTTAAGATCAAGCTCAAAGCCCTTGGATTAACGTTCATATCCGTTGTCAAGTCAACCAAATTTGAAGACTATTTGTTGTAGAAAAGAATCAGAGGATTAATAGAGATTGCATCACAATTGTACTTTCAAATTTATTTAAAATTACTTTGTAATCTTTTCTTGTCTTTTAATTACAGAGATCAAGAATTTGCTGTTACAAATTTGGCACGCCCAATGGGACCATCTCTACCTCTCATCTCTTTTCTAACAAGTCTCAAATTTGAAGTCACAAGAAGTAAGTGTTGATCAACAATGGACAAGTCAATGGGGGCAACAAGCGGAGGCTCTTCGCAACCGATGATCAAAGATACACTAGCACCGGGGACAAGACATGAAGCTAAATAAGATAATCAAGCATCCTCACTAGAAGAGCAAGTTGCGGCGCTTGCAAGAGCCATTGCGAATCTCACAACTCAAGCTCAAAAACGTGAAGACCACTTGAATCGCCTTCTCCAGAAGCTAGAGCACAAAGAAGGAGTTGAAAATTCTAAAGAAGTCACCAACAACATTGGAGTTCAAGGATGCATCAAGACTACAATCGCCGAATTTGAAGTCTCTCCTCATCTTCGAAAGCAAGAGCTTGGGGAAAGCGGCGATCAAAGCATGGCACATGAAAATGCCACTCAAGGAGTTGAAGCTCAAGAGTTTGATGAAGTTCTAAGTGAAAGAATCCAAGGCACTTCTCTTTTCCACAAGTCAAATTTCTCAAGGAAGGAAGAGCAAGGCGCCATGATGCACACAAAGTTTGCCGAGAAAAACATTCAAGATGTTGAAGTTGGAGAAAATTATAAGTCTTCAAGCAAACAAATTCAAGTTTCCCTACAAGGCCTTGTCTCTGCCGATCAATTGAAGAAGCTCATTGAAGAAGTTGCAAATGATCATAGTGCTCAACACAAGACTTCCAAATCTTACACGAAGCCTTATACTCCAAGGATAGAGCAATTGCAAATGCCGAAAAGCTATCAACCTTTGAATTTTCAAAGATTCGATGGGACTGGAGACCCCAGACAACATGTTGCTCACTTCATTGAGACGTGCAATACTGCCGGCACTGATGGAGATCTTCTAGTCAAGCGGTTTGTTCGAACCTTAGAAGACTTTGCATTTGATTGGTACACCGATCTCGAGCCAAACTCCATTGACAATTGGCACGATCTACAAACCAAGTTCTTCAACCGCTTTTATAGCACTCGACGTACTGTGAGCATGATTGAACTTTCCAATTCTCATCAACAAGAAGACGAACCAGTGATTGAGTACATCAATAGGTGGAGAAGTCTATCCTTAAGTTGCAAAGAGAAACTGTCTGAAACTTCAGCCATGGAGATTTGCATTCAAGGGATGAATTGGAGTCTCTCTTACATACTTCAAGGAATTAAACCAAGAAACTTTGAAGAATTGGCGACGCGAGCGCATGACATAGAGACAAGTGTAAACTCTATTAAAGAAGAAAAATCAACTCATGGCCTTGATGTTGAAAGTGATGATACAGATGACGACGATGACAATGAAGAGGGCATGCCGTCAAGTTTTGATCCAACCAATATGCTCCTTGATACGAGCCTAAACTATCTCAAATCATCAAATTAAGTGCCAAAATATATACTCCTTGATAAGAGTATAAACTATCAACATACTCATTGATAAGAGTATAAACTACCAACATTCTCCTTAACCCGAGTATAAACTGTTTGCACTTTGAAGTCAAAGAAAATTCTTGGAAACCAAGTTTTAAAGCAAAAAAGTCGAAGTCCTCAAGTCTCCTAGACACGAGCCAAAAGGTCTACAAATCCTTCGAATTTCCAAGTCTCCTAGACACGAGCCAAAAGGTCTACAAATCCTTCAACTTTCCAAGTCTCCTAGATACGAGCCAAAAGGTCTACAAATCCTTCAAGTCAAGCCTCCTTGATATGAGATAAAACTGTCTAAGAAATGTCCAAGTCAATTGCTCCATGGCGCACGAACTTAAACTGCACATTACTCCTGGCCCGCATGAGTAGAAACTGTGTACGGCACCCCCTTCAAATCAATCTTAATTTCTTTTGAACTACGTCATGACTTGATTCCTTCATTGGATACGTAGGCAGTTAGAAGTTCATTCTTAGCCCAGTCATATCATATCAAAAAAATGCTCATGCAACATTCAAGTTAATGGATCCAATGATGAAGCTCACAAATGTTCTAAACTTATGAAGTGGATTTATGGTGGCTGAATTGAAGCACGAGAACAAGAAAAAGAAAGATGTCGAGACTTATCCACTCACTGATGCGTTTCAACACAAATCGTGAACAAGTCTCGAGGGGGCAATTTGTAGACACATTAATTTTGTGTCTAATTAAATTAAATGATGGTAACTCTTAAGATGCAAGAAATACAAAATATATTTTATTTAGTCTTAATATTTTGAGGGATTAAAATAAATATATTAATTAAATCTTAAGACAAGGAAATAATTGCTCATCAAATCTCAAGACATGGAAAGTCTTCTCCTCCAAGTCTCAATCTTCAAGAGATGGAAAGAATTCTCCACCAAATCTCAACACAAGGAAATAATTCCCCACCAAGTCTCAATTTTCAAGAGATGGAAAGAAGATTATCTTAGATCAAGTCTTCCATATCAAGGAATTGTAGACGCGATCACAACCATTCATCTCATCAGGAGATTCTAATTGAGATTCACTCCACAACTATAAATAGAGGTGGTCTTGAAGAAGAAAAAAACACACACAAAATATTCACAAGTTGAAGAGGGAAAAGCTCTAAGTTTTTTGCTCCACCAAATTCATCCATCTTCAAGCGTTCTTCGAGGCATTCAAGACATTTTTCAACAATCTTCAAGGTGTTCTTCGTAAAGGACTCCTTTCAATCCGCCGTCAAGTCTTAATTCCATCCCAAAACCGTTTTTGAAGAGTGCACTTCTGCCGAGGAAGATCAAACTCCAAAAGGTTCAACAAATTCGAAACCAAGTCCATACCGTTCTTCATTCATCTTCAAGTCAAAAATCCGTTTAATCCGAGATCAAGTCCTAAGACCCTCGAAAAAACGTTTTTGAAGATTGAAGTCCATTCAAGAAGATCAAAACCCAAAAAAAATTCGGAGAACTGAAGACGAAGATCATACCAATCTTCATCAACCTTCGAATTCAAATTCCAAATCAGGTTTCCGTTTAATCCGAGATCAAGCCGTCAAGCCCTCGAATCAACGTTTGCCAAATATCCAAGTACTTTGAAGATCAAGATTCCTCAAAAGAAGATTGGTATTCAACAAGTTCAAGACGAAGATTAAATTGTTCGTCACCAAATCAAGTCAAGTAGATCGTCAATTCAAGATCAAGCTCAAAGCCCTTGGATTAACGTTCAAATCCGTTGTCAAGTCAACCAAATTTGAAGACTATTTGTTGTAGAAAAGAATCAGAGGATTAATAGAGATTGCATCACAATTGTACTTTCAAATTTATTTAAAATTACTTTGTAATATTTTCTTGTCTTTTAATTACAGAGATCAAGAATTTGTTGTTACAGCGCGCCACCAGCACGATGCGGTGGTGATCACACTACCTTCTTATTTTTCACATACGGTCTCCTGGTGTCTTCTCTTCAATCGCGTTATGTTCGAAATTTCACATTTTTGTAGTGCCATAGTGCTCCCGTAACACTTGAATATCAAAAATATTGTCTTTACCAATTGTGACATAAAACATCTATTTTTGGTCTTATTTAGACTCGTTTTGTCTTGACTCCCTAAATGCCTAAGAAAACACAAAACAATACTAAAAGAAGTGAATATGCCATCATAAGTATTCAAAAGTGTAAGTAAACAGATACTTAAATCACACTAATGAGACGCTTATCAACCGCTGCAATCATTCTTCTTTGGGCCTTTGAATGCATCCGTATGGAATCTAAATTCATTCACAATGTACCTATCATATCTGCTCACTGTATTAGATGGTCCACCGATCATAATTGCTAGACCACATCAACCGCGTAATGTCCACTTGAAGTCGCCTATTTGGACCTTGCAAACAAGTCTTTCATTCTTTTTCTGTTGGACCTCCATGGGACTGAGAGTACCGCACTCATGCTGTTCAACCAAACTGTACAGTATAAGATAGGCTCTAATTATTAAATGAGACAAAGTAAAGCATTATAAAATAGTTATAGCTTTGATGTTAACTAACCTGACACACGAGTCAATCTCAGGACAATTAAAAGGAGTAGAAAGTTCAATTTGATCCATTTTAAGAGCAGTCAACTGTCGTTTTTTGGTCAATGCTCCTACTGGCTCCCCTTTCTTGTGGAAACTTAAGAACTCATCATCCCACTTTGTGCTAATCAACGCCACATTTTTGTTGAGACGGTTATACCTGGTTTGAAAAGAGATATCCAGATATTGTAAACACATGTTGGTAATCTCTAATAGTATGTATGAATTTGCAATCAATCCATCAACACGCGCTTTATTCAACACGTATTTTATATCGAACATGGATGAGAGAAAAATTATAGCGATTTTGGTACTAGATTTCCTATACTTTTGCATAATACTTGCGGAAAGTTTACTTGTTCTAGTCTTGTGTTGTTGTTTTCGTAGTTCGAGTCGAGTCGAAGCAAAATAAGGCTTATTAGAGGGGTTTTAGCACAAGAATGATGCCACGAGGAAGAAGAGATATGGCACAGTTAGTTGCACTACATTACATGACGAACAGAGTGTCGCACCACCAACATAACACTGCAGAACATCGTAGAGGCGATACAGAGAGTGACGCGATGACAAGCAATTGCAGCGCGAGCCGCACAGCTAGCAGCGCAACACGCCAGGTCGCATGACTCTAGGGCAATACCGCCTCATCCTATAGCTTTAAGTTGCGGTTGTTCGTGAAACTAGGGCAACAAGACCTTATTATAAATAATAAGAGATGACCAAGACCTAGACGAGAGATACAAAGGCACATACATATACACATATACAGACGGACAAACACATTTATAGCTAAATTACATCGTTCGAAGTAGTTCAATCACTGTGGAGATGAGAAGGTGATCAAAGGAAAAAATAATTAAGCAAGAGGAAGGTAATAAAGAGACAAAGGGAGATAATACGCCAAAATCTCACCGAGATCAAGAGTTTAAACATTTCTTTCTTTATTGCTCAACTTTATTTTGAATTATGGTTCTTATACTATGATCATGAGTACCTAAACCTCTATGTGTCTAGGAGAGGATGTAGTTATCTCATATGGATGAGCCTTGAACCTATGTTTTGATTAATTCTATTGAAGACTTTGTTTTGTTGGATATTATTTGTTGCTTATGCTACTTGGTATGATTGACACATGTGTTTTTCTGAATCGATAGAGTGATGTTTAGATACCTTGTTTTATGTTGAATTATGCATGGGAGATTTTTAACACAACAATAGCATAGTAGATCAAACAAACAAATCTCTAGACCTTCATCACTAGCGTTCACCGAGGAATCTATGTTATAGTTATCAACAATAACTCTTTTCTAAAACTTTGTATGATTCATATTACATTGTGAACTTATGGAGAGGGCAAAATGCCTAACCACCTGACATCATCAGGAATTACAGGGTTTTTAAGTGATACAAAAGTGTGCTAAATTAATCAAGCCAATGTGAGAACAAAACAAGATCCAATAGAAAGAAGCTTACATATGGATCATTGGTATTTTGTCTATGAAATATCCCACATTCCAGATTAACAAAATCCAACTCATAGATACATTTTCCTTAATCTATTTTACGAACAAAATCAATCCATCAATCAATTTAATCTTGTCTTGGTTAGCTTAGTCTAGTAAAGTGGTCTTAGTTTTAGTTTAATTAATCTTTCGTTTTCATAAAAGTATTCACAACATTGTTTCACCTAAAAAGTTTAACAATTCAAATTGCTAAGAAAAGATTCGTACTCTCTTAAGATTCTATACTTGGTCATTTATATTTACTTACTATTTTATTATTACATGACTCGTATACTTTGGTAAAGTGTGTATTACTTTGATTAATAGCCCGTGAAAAATACGAATCAAACATACTCATCTATTGTTAATAAATCATGAATTAGTGAATGAAAAAAAAGAACATCAATTGTATACAAAATTAACTATTGTACCTCTCGAATGTATACATCCATCGATAGTGAATCAAGCCCCCAACTCTAGCCTCATTTAGCAAGTGTATGGCCAAATGTTCCATCGAATCAAAGAACGACGGTGGAAATATTTGTTCCAACTTGCACATTGTGACAACAATTGATTCCTCAATTTTCTCCATACCGCGATCTTTTACCTTTTTAGCGCAAATCGCCTTGGAAAATTGACTACTCTTCACTACTGGCTCCTAAATAACATCGGGTAGGAAACCGTGAAAGGCAATCGCGATCAATCTCTATTTCTAGACATGACAATCATGACTCTTCATCCCATACAGACTTTCTTATTGCATTTGCACACATCTCCTCAAGTTAACTTGAGGAATATCCATCTAAAAACATAAGAGCAATCACCAATTGCAACACTTTAGTTTTCTGATCCTTACTTAGATAGTACGCTATATTCCTTTCCATTTCTAGTGGGAATTAGAAATAGGCCTTTATGATCTTTTCAAGAGCTCAAAATCTCGTCTAGAAGCGATGTTGTCTTTTGTCTTATCACCTTCCATCACTATGTTCTTGATATTATCGAAAATATTCTTCTCACAGTCATGACATCGGGATTGTAGCCAAGTTTGAAGACTAGTAGGGCAATTCCCAAAAAATGCTCATGCGACACAATTATGAATAGTTCCGAACCCTTTTTTTTGTGTGTTCGCCCCAAAACCAACGGGTGGGAGTCTATCCACAATTGCAGACATTTCCTTACCATCTCTCCTTGTAATAGGTTCTTATGGTGCTGTCCACCGATGATAGAAATCAATTTTGTTATTCCTCCACTTATGGTTTTTTGATAGAAATCGACAGTGACAATGAAAGAACGTATTTGTTTTTACCATTCTTCAGCTAGTTTTTTTTTTTGCTCCATACAATAAGGAAACGATAACTTCCCATGAGTACTCCACTGAAAGAACAATCCAAATGCTGGAAAATCACTAATCTCTACATTACAGTCGCTCTTAATTGAAAGTTATGCTTCCTAAAACTGTCATATGTCCACAAACCATCCTCCCTAAATCCTTCAGCTCGTCAATCAGTTGTCTCAGCAATAGATCAAGGTTCTTCCCGAAACTCTTTGTAACAGATATAATAAGGCTAAAAAATATGTACTCTTGGCGCATGCAAAGATCTGGAGGGAGGTTATACGGGGTTCTTCTCGGGTCTCTTGTGTGCACTTCTAGCCTTGTTCCATCGTAAGAAATAATCTAGCAATAAACAACAAACAAAAAATTTAAATTAACATTAATATAAGAAATTAAATATTATGGAAAAGGAAAAGAAAGGAAAATAATAAAAATAGGACATACCTCAAGAAAGGTGAGTGTTGGAATGAATTTCCAAAGTAAATGAGGGAGAAGTATCTATAAGAAAAAAAGTGTCATTAGTAACTGCCCGACGATCACTAATGAAAAGTTTTTTTCAGTTTCCAACCGCTCGTTGTCGCTAATAAGGAATAGCCGTTACATAAGCGACGACTGAGCGGTCGCTAATAAGACTAGCCGTAACATTTGCGACCGCTAAGCCGTCGTTAATAATGGTAGCAGTTATATTTACGTCTGCTCAGTCGCCGCAAATATATACATATCAAAATAATACAATGCAAACCTAAAAAGCCAAAATATATTATAAGAGACCGTTGGACGGTCGCTACTAAACTTCAAAGAACTGTAGTGACCGCTATTAAGTTTCAAACAGTAGTAGAGATTTCCTAGTCGTCGCAAATTATGCGCAACAACATTTGTGACGACTAAGTGGTCGTTACTGAGTCCTGAATTCGGTGCAAAATTCACATTTTTGTAAAACTTTATTTATTAGCGATGCCCGACGGTGGCAAATGACATACCAATTGGTGGTAAAAATTACAAATTTAAGATTTTCATCCAACAATCTATAAATTCACCCTTTTTTCACCTTCGTTTTCAATATCTCAAATTTATGTTTCCAAGAATTTCCAACACTTCTTTATATCTTTAAATCTTCAAATCTTTATATCTTCAACTTAAATTTCATATCTTAAAAATACACAAACTTTTGTATCTTGAAATACTCAAAACCTTGAAATCTTCAAAATCTTGAAAATCTTCAAACACTTCTTCACATCTTCAAAACTTCCCAACAATTTCTTCATTTCTTCAATTTTTTTACATATCTTTAAACTTTTCATTTTCCTCACATCTTCAAATCATTGTTCTTCTCAACACACAAGACAACAATTCTCGTATTGTTGAAAACAAACAATAATATTTCAGTAATTTAATAAATTATCAATATATATATATATATATTAATTATGTTTAACATCATTAGCGACCACCTGGCGGTTGCTAATAATATTCAGGATTAAATATTTGAAGCGACCGATAGACCGTTACTAATGGTGTGAACATTAGTAGCGACCGTTGAGCGGTCGCTAATAGCTTGTGCTAGGTAGTCACTAATGTATTCATGCCATTAGTGACCGTTGTA
Source organism: Linaria vulgaris (assembly GCA_948329865.1). Lineage (NCBI taxonomy): Eukaryota > Viridiplantae > Streptophyta > Magnoliopsida > Lamiales > Plantaginaceae > Linaria > Linaria vulgaris. Next base: position 49,655,491 of record OX415249.1, on the reverse strand, counting down.
CCGTCACAAGTGGCCTAATAGTCAATAGCGACAACCTGACAGTCGGCAGTCGCTACATCATTGCCGAAGCGACTAGTCCACGAAGGGTCATTGGCGACCGATTGGACGGTCACTAATGTTGTTTTTTCTTGTAGTCTATATCTTATTTATAGACTAAAAATATAAGATTCTAAAGGGATTTAACATCATATAAAATCATTTGAGTCGTCTCTGACAACCCTTTTCTTATCTCCTTACCATAGTCCGAGGTAAAGTGGTTTTCTAGGTATGCCCTTGGTTAGCGACGTCCTTTTCCATCACAAAACGTTGTTGACTAATGAGTGATTATTTATAATAATTTGAGTACCTGATTTATTATCCTTTTGATTATTCCGTGTGGCATTTTTACTAATTTTAGTCTTCTTCTGTCATTTTACAGTTTTGTGTCTACTCGGAGTAAAATGATCCATATTTGATGGAAAAGAGCATGATATAGAACATGGATGAATGAGGAGTAAGTTGGCAAGGTTAATAGTGGATTCAGGCCATAACATAGCCATGGCGATAGAGGATACAAGGTAACTCATCAGCAGAAGGGACTAGACAACCTGCAGAAGAGTAGCACAAGCTGCATGGCTCACACATGTCAGACAGCAAGTTGCGCAACCTACACAACATTACGTACCATGAAGCCAAACATTCAGGGACTTATAGAGAATACCGCATGCATGACTTGCCGCACGACCTTGTGTAACATGGACTAAGTAGGCTGAATCATTTTGAAACATTAAAGGTTGCAACTTACAGACCATAAGCCATAAATAAAGGGAGGCATCCAACAACTAGGCCACCAGGAACATCACATTCATTGCACAAAAATACGTTCTTAGTTTGTTTCTAAATCAAATTCCAATGTTCAAAGCGTTGATGTCATTGTTGAGGGAGAAAGGTGGTCAGATAGAGCATATAATCGATTGAAGCAAGGCAACAAAGAGTCAAAATGAGAAGACACGCCAAAATTCCACCAGGATCAAGAGTTTAATTTTTTCTTTTCTTTATTGCACAACTTTATGATAAACTATTGTTATGCTACACTGAACTTGAGTAGGAAAATTTCCTAGTGTCGGGGATATGATGTAGTTATCTCATATGGATGCACCTTGAACCTACATTTTGATAATTACTATTGAGACTGCTTGCATGGATCTTATTTTGTTGCTTTTGCTACTTGGTATATTTGGCACACGCGTTTCTTTGATTCGGCGTAGTGTTGTTGAATTACCTTGTATTATGTTGAATTATACTACCTGCGCAACACACTAGACAACCTGTGATGGGGCACGCGTATAGGCACAACGCAGAAAGATGCGTGACTTGTCGTGCGACATGATGTGTCATCCGTCTCGAAAAATGAATTTTTTGTACTGGATTCAGAAATTAGTTTTCTTAATTTATTTCTTTCTATATCATCTATATTTCAGGATTTTATATGTTAGAGGTTACCTACTCATAATAATGTTGTGTTGGGAAATATTGCCATAACTTGTCAAGTACCCATGGGGTGGAATCCTAGTCCATCTATACTTACATATACTATCATACTATATATATGGGTAAATCGAGGTTATGTGTCATTATTCTACTATACAAGTTAAAAATTTATAGTTTCTCTTCATAATTTTGCCTTTAATCATATTTTTTTTCTTTCATATATTATTTTTAATAGTTCAAAGCTATAATGACTTTGCAGAAATGCTAAAAGGAAGTTAAATTTTCCGACGATGAAGACAGACCACCATCTTCACCACGCGCCCCACCATACAAAAAAGAGTAAAACCACTTCTCCATCGAGAGAAAAAGGGTTGAAGAAGAAATATTTTATCATTGCAATAAGTTTTGAACTCTTTCAAGAGAAAGTTGCAGAAGGTTGGACGAAGTTCGTAGAACAACTAGAAGAGTTCAACAAGACAATTGTTATCGAATTCTACGCCAATGCAAGTTATCTATGACGGAGGACGTGATAGTGAATGGGAAGAAGGTGAAAATTTTAGCGTACTTAATCAATGAAATTTATCGTTTGGATATGAACCAGATTCAAGAAAGTGACCATCATGTACAGGACAACAATCTAAGGAGTGGAACTGTGAAGCACGTGGCAATGCCATATACAAATTTCCACATAGATAACTGAAAGGAGCCTAAATTTGCATATTCTCGAGTTCTAGAGGAATACAAAGATTGGTACAATTTCATAATCTCACGAATTCTGGCCACAGTTTATATGATAATTGCAACATGCAGTAAAGTGAAGCTGCTAACATTGACTCAACAATGAGACAATATAAATGTGGGAGAAGAGATTATGCCACCCATTAATCACTTTGTTAAAGCAAATACATCTGGATGAATTCCACATGGAGGCCTTCTAACAAAATTATGCAAAAGGGTAGGAGTTACAACCAGACCATCCGACAAGAAGCCCTTTGTGTTCGACATCATTACACATAAACAACTTGTCAGATATGTAAAATCAAAGAGTGGTGATGACGCAACAAAGAAACCAACGTTAATAGAAGATGTAGCGAAGAAAGTATTGGCTGAGCACACATGGCAAATCAAGGTGTTCATTATAGCTGAAATCAAAAAGCTTTGAGATGGCTTGGATAGGCAATGGAATGCTTTTTTTGGACAAGATTGAAGCAAAGGACAGAGAGGCATTCAACACAACACCCTCACGAACAACTAAGGAATAATCTAATTCTAGGGGAGTCCTTTTTTTTCTTCTATTTTTTAGTCAATGAGGACATTGTCAGGTTTTATCCCGGGGGGGGGGGGGGGGGGTGAATAGCTTGACTATTATGTTAGTTTCACTCCGAGTTTTTAGTTTTTAGAGTCTGTTTTTAATTTTTAGAGTATATTGAAAGACAAGTTTGAAATAATAAAAGCATGTGAAAGTTAAGATTTATGATTACATATGCCTAATATAGGAGGAATTGGGAGAAATGAATTATGTTTGGATCATAGGAGTATACTTTGTTTAATTTTGTTCGAATCATGTTTATTCATTTACACCATACAAGATGAAGGAAAACCGAGACATTTGTATTGAATTTATGACAAAGTAGAGATTTACATAGAAACTACAGATCTCAAGTAATTTAATCCATTGTATTTGAAAGAAGAGTGAATTTGGTGTCTTGGGGAAATGATTAGTCCGTCTTTTCTATTAAGTTTTAGCCTTTCAAGCCCAAAATCCTTACAAATAAAGATAAATCCTCATAACTCCATTGAAGCTATTTCTTAGGTGAATTCTTCTTATGAGGCCCCATTTACCTACCCTAAGTCGATGAATTATATCCTACCATTTTTCTAGAGATGGATGTTGTAAACCTTTTAGAAGGATAAGGAAGGATTATAAAAACAAAACAGGAGCCCATGAAAATAAAAAAAAGAAAGGCTGCAAATAAAAAATGAGGATGGACGCAATAGAGAGCACAAATAACCCCATAGAAAACTTTAGGTTTGGGACTGCATCTCAAAATCAATGAAGTATAAGGTGGATTGATACTTGCACAAATAGAAATGCAATGAAAAGATGATAATAACCTAAAATATATGACCAATAAAAATATCAAATAAAGGGAGGAAAATTATAGCCAACGCCATAGCTTAACATTAATGGCTGAATAAAGTAATTAGTGATACTCAATACAAAAGGTTCACATGTATGGAAAATAGCGAGGAAGGTAGAAAAGTGAGAGTGAATTAGTTATATGTGAAACTCTATGCTTTTATGAATTCTTTATGAGAATTTCATTTTTCTATACTTATGTATCCATAAGCACACTAATCATTTTACAATGAGATTTTACTTGAAGACAACTTTAATAACCTTCGTGGTTTTTTTCTAATGGTCCTTTATCATGGCTTAGTTATTAAAATAGTCATTTATTGCGGTTTTGTCCACATTTAGTCCTTTATCGTGGTTTTTTATCTAATTTTGGTCCTCCGACCAAATTTGTCATTGATTTTTTATTTTTTTGCCCGTTAAGCTATTACTATTAGCAAGAAAAAAACCCATGTGTTAGTTATAGTCAGAAAAAAGTCCCATGTGTTATACATTTACCAAAAACTATATATTCACCTAAAAAAACAAACAAATATATATAATATGATTAAAATAAGGGGAAACAGTGATACTAGACCCAACCTATTCGCGCTTTTGCGATGTTGTACCCAACCTTTGATTTTTTACCCCGCTGTACCCAATCTTTCATTTTTAAAATATGTTGTACCCAAACTAAGATTCCGGCCAAAAAACGTCATTAGTTGTCGAATTCACGTCATTTATCAACTGTCCTTGAGGGCAATTTAGTCTTTTCCCACATGGCTGATTTAGGAGGGAACAACAACACATTCTCCTCATTTTTTCCGCGGCAAAATCGTTGAAGAGCCCTAAACCTAGAATCCCGATTTCACGAAATTGCAAAATTCGCCCAAATCACTGCCCGATTCTTCACGATTTCAACCATTGTTACTATCCTAAGCACGCACAAAGCAAATGGGGTGGAAAATTAGAGGCAATAATGACCCGATTCTGGACCTATCCCTCGTACCCTACTACGGTGAGTAATTGGTTTTGAATATCATCATTTTCCCACTTTTTCGTACGAGGTAGATGTTTTCCTAGGGTTTATTGTTTGATTTTTGGTTTATGGTACGAGGTTGATGTTTTCCTAGGGTTTATTGTTTGATTTTTGGTTTATGGTTTATCATAATTTTCCCACTTTTTGTTGTAATTGTTGTGTTTTTCCAGGTAATGACATGGAGTACTTTTCAATCATGATCCATCATTCTGGGAGTTTACTCAATTTTGGCAGAATGTGCTACATGGAGGGTCAAGTTACTTATGTGGATTATTGCACTGAGGATGAGATGTCCAGATTGGAGTTGATCAACATGGCAAAGGAGATAGGTATCAGTCATGATTTGATGGTCTTATGGAGAGATGAACCTGAGGTCGAATCCCTACAACTGCAGCCTATCACTGATGACTTTGATGCCCTTGAGATGGCAAGGTATGCTACACAACACAGATTGGTAGAAATTTACCTAATGAAACCAGAAGAACCTGGAATTGGCACACAAGAGAGTCATGATGAGGTTGAGGTGAATACTGATGAACATATTGATCCTCTACCTCCTATCACTGAGCCCTTAAATTATGTTGGTGATGATGAGGGGGGTTCTGAGTTTGGGGGTGAACAAGATCCTATTGGTTTTGAAGATGAACTTGAGAAGATAACTAGTCAAGTTGAACAAGGGGTGGAAGAAGAGGATCGTGATGGTGTTGTTGGGAAAAAAGAGAGAAGGAGAAGAGCAACTATCAATGCATTTGGTGAGAGGATTGAGGAAACATTCAATGAAACACCTGAATCAAACAATGTGAATGGTGACACTGGAATTGGTGGGGCAGGTGTTGCAAATGAAGAAGGAAGTACAGCTGGGCAGAATAGGGTAAGGGATTTACCAGCCTTTATCATGGAGCACTGTGGACCCTTAGTGGCCTCCATGATTGACCTTGTGAACAGTGATGATAGTGAGAGAGAGGTTTCCCTGGGATCTGACTCTGAATACTCAGATGGCTACATTGATCCTGATAATGAAGTTGTAGATGATGATGTGCTTGACACTGAAAATGTGGATCTTGACACAAGTGAGGCTGCAACTGTTGCAAGTGGGATTGGGAATATGGAAACAAGAGCTGGTACTAGTGCTGAAGCAGCAAATGCAGATGACCCTACTGCTGCTACCACAACCAATGATAATGGCCCTACTGTTGAGGGTACAACCAACAATGATGGTCCAATTGAGTCTACAATCACAAGAGACGGCAGTGTCAGAAGGAAGAAGAAAGCTGTGGTGGCACCACCTGCAAGGGAGCTCTACAGAAACCATGATGTATTTGATCCAAGAGTTGATATGACCAAGGTGGAGTTTAAGTTAGGTATGTGTTTTCAGCATCCTAATCATCTTAGGGATGCAATTGTCAAGTTCTCAATTGATGAAAAAAGAGAGGTGCGGATGATCAAGAGCAATAAACAAAAGATAAGTGCAAGGTGTGTTGATCCAGAATGCCTTTGGTATATTTATGCATCCCGTATGTCTGGAGAGGACACCTTTGTGATCAAGACTCTTGAAGAACCTCATAAATGTGAAGTACATGATACCAATAGACAAGCTACTTCCACTTGTCTAGCCAAGAAATATTATGATAAGGTGATTTCTGATCCAAATTGGCATGTCGAGTCAATGATGATTGTTTTGAGAAGGGACACAAACCTTGTATTTTCCAAGTATCAAATGTACAGGGTTAAGAGGAAGGTGTTTGAGATTGGCCATGGGAATGATGTAGAGCAATACTCACATCTCTAGAGATATGCTGAAGAGATGATGAAGTCTAATCCTGGCACAACTGTGAAGATTAAATGCAAGTTGTTTGGGGAAGTTTGTAAGTTCAAGAGAATGTATGTTTGCTGGGATGCTTTGAAGAGAGGCTTTCTGGATGGGTGTAGACCTATTATTTGCTTAGATGGAACACACCTCAAAACCAAAAATGGTGGCATACTTCTGACAGCAGTGGGGGTTGATGCTAACAACTGCACTTACCCATTTGCATATGCTATTGTTGAAAAGGAGAAGACAAAAACCTGGAGATGGTTCCTTAAGTTGTTGATTGAAGACCTCCACATCCAGAATAGCTCTCACTGGACCATCATGAGTGATAAGCAGAAGGGCCTTGTGGATGTTGTTGAGCAGTTATTTCCAGATTGTGAGCACAGGTTCTGTGTGCTCCATCTGTGGGCCAACATGAGATCAGTGCATAAAGGGCTTACCTTGAAGCACATATTGTGGAATGCTGCCACAACAACAAGAGAGACATATTTCAATAGATATATGCAACAGCTAAGAGACCTAAACCCTGGTGCATTTCAGTGGCTGGAGGAGAGACCTAAGGAGCATTGGTGTAGAGCCTATTTCAGACACACATGCAAGAGTGACTTGATTCTTAATAACATGTCAGAGTCTTTTAATTCATTGATAGTGAAGGCCAGAGGGTTGCCAATAATTGAAATGTTTGAACAGATTAGGATGTTATTGATGAAGATGATAGGTGTTAGAAGAAGAGCAATGGAAAAGGAGGGTAGTTTCTTAACTCCTAAAATTGATGCAATCTTTGAGAAGAACAATGAGGAAGCTGTTCAGTGGATATCACACTGGAATGGATCATTACAGTTTGAGTGTCATGGTCCCTTTTCACAGAAAAGGTGTGTTAACCTAGAGGAGGGAACATGCAGTTGCACCAGGTGGCAAATAATTGGCATTCCATGTCCTCATGCCATGAGTGGTATGAGATACATGAAGTGGAAAGATCTGGAGAAGAGAGTTCATCTCTGTTACCACAGATCAACCTATCTATGCATCTATAACCATTTCATGATGCCCATGGAGGGGATTGAATCTTGGCCTGTACCAGCTACAACTGCTGCAATGATGGTTCCTCCAGAGCCTACAAACATGCCAGGTAGGCCAAAGAAAGGCAAAAGAAATGTGAGTAATGATGAAATTAGACAGAAAAGAATGGAACATTCTCAAGAGACAGGTAAACTTGAAAGGCATGGACTTGGTATGACATGTGGCTACTGTAAGCAAAAGGGACACAATGTTAGGACCTGTGAGTTTAGGAGAGCTAATCCACTTGCTGGACCATTGAAAAAGAAGACCTCAAAGAAAGGAAATTCTACATCATCAACACAGAATCACCAGGTATTTTAGTAATATTTTGATCTTACACTTATGGTTCCTTAACTGTTTAGTTCATTATATACTGCATTTTTACACTACTATGTTGAAAAGGCTGAAACTGATGTTGGAACACAAACATCCACTGTCCACAATGAGCCAAATCCACCTTCGCACCAAGGCCAATCTTCTCAGGCAGCATCTATCAACCCGGAGTTGCCAGTCAAAAAGAAAAGAGTGTTTAAGAAATACTATAAGAAGGCTAGGGTAAGTGAATTAAGAATCTGGAATTGCTGTGCCCTTTGAAAAATGCCAATTGCATTTTATTCACTATATTTTTGTGATAGGAACCAACTGCTGCCAATGAAGTACCTCCCCCAGAATACACTTCTCCAAAAACTGATTTGGATCCAGCCCCTCAGAAAACTCAAAGGAGTAGGTTTGAACAATGGAGTAGTTCTGTTCAACCAGGGAATGCAGCTGGTACAAGCTCTACAAAGACTAAGCTACCAGTGAGTGTTTAATCTAGCTACTCCGTTTAACTTCATGTACCTATACTACTTGTTCTGAAACTGGTATAATCTTTAGGTTAGAAACAAAACTGGTACAAGAGCTATTGACCAAGGTGGAGTAGGATCTTCTAGACCTGTTACAAGAAGTCAGAAGACACCAACGAAAGACAAGGAAGATGTTGTGGTTCCCACTTCTAGACCAAACACCAGAGGCAACACTCCTGATAAAAACAAGAAGAGATGGTTTCCTGAACCACCAAGGCCAGCAAAAACAAACAAGGCCTCAACAAGTGTGACAGGAGGGTTAACACCTCCTGGTAGAAAGAAATTTAAAGCCCCTAGTCCAAGGCCAGCAGTTGGTGTTCCTAAAAGAGTTGTTACTAGGTCTTTTGTTAGAACAGTGGAAGACAGTTTCCAATAGTGGTTCACTTAATGTATTTTCTATTTTGTTGGTACACTTGGTGATTGTATTTTCTTAGTTTGATGCAATTTAGTTTGAACTTTTTTCATGTGAACAATTTAGTTTGATGCAATTGTTCTTTTGATTATCTTAGTTTGCATATAACTTGTTGTGTTGACCAATTTAAGACACCATTCAAAATTCATAAACATCAAAAGATAACCAAAAGACAAATGGCATATAAAACGATTGAGAATCAAATGGACAATCATCAATAAACCAAACATCCCACAATCATAAAGACAACATCCATAAACACAATCATAAACACACACATAGAAACAACATCCATAAACACAATCTTCACCGCCTCTGCCACTCCGCTGCCTTCTTCACCGCCCTAGTCGTCCAGATACTCCGGTAGCCTTGCCAAGCAGCGCACCGCAAACAAGTCGGTGAGAAGAGGAAAGTTCTCGCAGCCATAGAGTCGGAAGTATTTTTCCTGATCGGTTTCCTACAAAAAATAATAAATGTTAATAATGAAACACACATATTTTGGTCATTTTCCTACAAAAACTAATAAACGTTTTCTGCCACTTACTTCACGGTCGATGTCCAAGTATGGGGCGGAGATGGTGACAATCTTCACGTCCCGGTTTATGCGAACACCAGGGAGGGTAAGGAAGGCAATGAAGGAGATCCACTTCTCCCGCAGTTCTTCTATCTTTGAATATACCTTGGACATCTTGTGATGCCCTCCTCCCCAACGTAAGGCGTCAAGTTGTGGCTTGATCAGGCGCAACGCTCGCTCCAGAGACGGGAGTGTAGACACATTAATTTTGTGTCTAAATTAAATTAAATAGTGGTAACTCTTAAGATGCAAGAGATATAAAATATATTTTATTTAATCTTAATATTTTGAGGGATTAAAATAAATATATTAATTAAATCTTAAGACAAGAAAATAATTGCTCATCAAATCTCAAGACATGGAAAGTCTTCTCTTCCAAGTCTCAATCTTCAAGATATGGAAAGAATTCTCCACCAAATCTCCACAAGGAAAGAATTCCCCACCGAGTCTCAATCTTCAAGAGATGGAAAGAAAATTCTCCTAGATAAAGTCTTCCATATCAAGGAATTGTAGACGCGATCACAACCGTTCATCTCATCAGGAGATTCTGATTGAGATTCACTCCACAACTATAAATAGAGGTGGTCTTGAAGAAGAAAAAAAGACACACAAATATTCACAAGTTGAAGAGGGAAAAGCTCCAAGTTTTTCGTTCCACCAAGTTCATCAATCTTCAAGGCGTTCTTCGCGGGATTCAAGGCGTTCTTCGCGAAAACCTCCGTTTGATCCGGTTTCAAGCTCCAAGTCCATCAAATATCCATTTTTGAAGATCGCGCTGCTGCCGAGGAAGATCGAGCTTCAACAAACTCAACAAGTTCAAGCCAAGTTCATATCGTGCTTCGACAATCTTCAAGCAAGAAAGTCCGTTTGATTCGAGAACAAGCTGCAAGGCCCTCGAAAAACTGTTTTTTGAAGATCAAGTCCCTTTTAAAGAAGATCAAAATCCATATATCCGAAGAACTGAAGACGAAGCTCAAATCGTTCTTCAACAATCTTCAAACCAAATTCAAAATCAAATTTCCGTTCGATCCGGGATCAAGCTGCCAAGCCCTCGCATCAACGTTTGTCAAGCATCCAAGTATTTTTGAAGATCAAGATTCTTCTAAAGAAGATTGACGCTCAACAAGTTCAACAAGTCAAGACGAAGATCAAATTGTTCGTCGCGAAGATCAAGTCAAATTGTTAATTCAAGATCAAGCTCAAAAGCCATTGGATTAATGTTCAACTTAAACCACGTGGAAGCAATCAAAGTCAATTATGCCGTCAAGTCAACCAAGTTTCATGAATAGAAAAGAATCAGAGGTTTATTAGAGATTGTAACCCCATATTCATTTGAATAAATAAAAATTATTTGTACTTAATTTTTCTTGTCTTTTATTTTAAAGACTTAGAATTTTTAACGCTACAAATTTTGGCATGCCCAGTGGGACTACCTCTACCTCTCATCTCTTTTCTAGCAAGTCTACAAGTTTGAAGTCACAAGAAGTCAACGTTGCTCAACAATGGACAAGTCAATGGGGGCAACAAGCGGAGGCTCTTCTCAATCGAGGATGAAAACTACACTCGCATCGGGGGCAAGACACGAAGCTAAGGAAAAGAGTCAAGCATCTTCAATGGAGGAGCGAGTTGCTGCGCTGGCGAGAGCTATTGAGAGCTTCACAATACAAGTGCATAGACGTGAAGAGCGCTTGAATTGTCTTCTCCAAAAGCTAGAGATCCAAGAAGGAAATCACAACATTGAAGAATTCATTGACAAAGTCAAAGTTCAAGGATGCATCAAACCTTCAAGCGACGTAATCGAAGTTGCAACTCATCCCAATGAACAGGAAGATGTAAAAAGTGACGGTCAAGGCATAACATATGTAAAGGCTATTCATGGAGTTTAAGCTCAAGAATTCGATGGACTCCAAGTCACTTCTCTTTTCCAAAAGTCAAATTTCTCAAGGAAGGAAGAGCAAGGCATCATGGCGCACACAAAGCCTTCTGAAGAAATCATTCAAGATGCGGAAGTTGGAGAATACTCTAAGTCCTCAAGCCAGCAAATTCAAGTTTCCTCACAAGGCCTTGTCTCTGCCAATCAATTGAAGAAGTTCATCAAGGAACATGTAGCCCAACACAAGACTTTCAAACCTTACATGAAGCCTTATACTCAAAGGATAGAGAAATTGCAAATGCCTCAAAGTTATCAACCTCCAAAGTTTCAAAGATTCGATGGAAAAGGAGACCCAAGACAACATGTTGCTCACTTTGTCGAAACATGCAGTAGCGCCGGAACTGATGGAGATCTTCTAGTCAAGCAATTTGTTCGATCCTTAGAAGACGTCGCTTTTGATTGGTATATTAATCTTGAGCCAAACTCCATTGACAACTGGAAAGATCTACAAAGTGCATTCTTCAATCGCTTTTATAGCACTCGACGCACTGTGAGCATGATAGAGCTTGCGAATTCACGTCAACAAGAAGATGAGCCAGTGATTGAGTACGTCAATAGATGGAGAAATCTATCCTTAAGCTGCAAAGAGAAATTGTCTGAAACTTCAACCATAGAGATTTGCATCCAAGGGATGGATTGGGGTCTCGCATACATACTTCAAGGAATCAAACCAAGAACCTTTGAAGAGTTGGCGACGCGTGCGCATGACATTAAAACAAGCATGAACTCTACTAAAGAAGAAAACTCGACTCACGTCCTTGATACTGAAGGTGATGATACAGATGACACCGACGATGAAGAGGGCGCAACATCAAATTTCATTACAGCCAATATGCTCCTTGATACGAGCTTAAACTATCTGAAACCTTCAAATTAATTATCAAGCATGCTCCTTGATACGAGCTTAAACTATCTCAAATCCTCAAATTAAGTGCCAAAATATATGCTCCTTGATACGAGTCTAAACTATCTCAAATCTTCAAATTAAGTGCCGAAATTCACTCCTTGATAAGAGTTTAAACTATCAACATCCTCCTTAATACGAGTATAAACTGTTTGCATATCCAAACTCAAAGAAAATCTTTCAAGTCTTCAAAACAATTGCACAAGTCTCCTAGACACGAGCCAAAAGGTCTACAAATCCTTCAAGTCCTCAAAGCAAATCTTCAAGTCTCCTAGACATGAGCCAAAACGTCTAGAAATCTTCCAAGTCTTCAAATCAAATGTGCAAGTCTCCTAGACACGAGCCAAAAGGTCTACAAATCCTTCAAGTCTTCAAAGCCTCCTAGATATGAGATAAAACTGTCTACAAATGTCCAAATCAAATGTTCCATGGCGCACGAGCTTAAACTGCATGTTACTCCTAGCCCACATGAGTAGAAACTGTGTATGGCACCCCCTTTAAATCAATCTTGATTTCTTTTGAACTACTTCATGACTCGATTCCTTCATTGGATACGTAGGCAGCTAGAAGTTCATTCTTAGCCCAGTCATATCCACACAAAAAAAAAAATTCTCATGCAACATTCAAGTTAATGGATCCAATGATGAAGCTCGCAAATGTTCTAAACTCATGAAGTGGATGTATCGTGGTTGAATTGAAGCACGAGAATAACAAGAAGAAAGATGTCGAGACTTATCCACTCATTAGTGCTTTTCAACACAAATTGTGAACAAGTCTCGAGGGGGCAATTTGTAGACACATTAATTTTGTGTCTAAATTAAATTAAATAGTGGTAACTCTTAAGATGCAAGAGATATAAAATATATTTTATTTAATCTTAATATTTTGAGGGATTAAAATAAATATATTAATTAAATCTTAAGACAAGGAAATAATTGCTCATCAAATCTCAAGACATGGAAAGTCTTCTCTTCCAAGTCTCAATCTTCAAGAGATGGAAAGAATTCTCCACCAAATCTCCACAAGGAAAGAATTCCCCACCAAGTCTCAATTTTCAAAAGATGGAAAGAAAATTCTCCTAGATAAAGTCTTCCATATCAAGGAATTGTAGACGCGATCACAACCGTTCATCTCATCAGGAGATTCTGATTGAGATTCACTCCACAACTATAAATAGAGGTGGTCTTGAAGAAGAAGAAAAGACACACAAATATTCACAAGTTGAAGAGGGAAAAGCTCCAAGTTTTTCGCTCCACCAAGTTCATCAATCTTCAAGGCGTTCTTCGCGGGATTCAAGGCGTTCTTCGCGAAAACCTCCGTTTGATCCGGTTTCAAGCTCCAAGTCCATCAAATAACCATTTTTGAAGATCGCGCTGCTGCCGAGGAAGATCAAGCTTCAACAAACTCAACAAGTTCAAGCCAAGTTCATATCGTGCTTCGACAATCTTCAAGCAAGAACGTCCGTTTGATTCGAGAACAAGCTGCAAGGCCCTCGAAAAACTGTTTTTTGAAGATCAAGTCCCTTTTAAAGAAGATCAAAATCCATATATCCGAAGAACTGAAGATGAAGCTCATATCGTTCTTCAACAATCTTCAAACCAAATTCAAAATCAAATTTCCGTTCGATCCGGGATCAAGCTGCCAAGCCCTCGCATCAACGTTTGTCAAGCATCCAAGTATTTTTGAAGATCAAGATTCTTCTAAAGAAGATTGACGCTCAACGAGTTCAACAAGTCAAGACGAAGATCAAATTGTTCATCGCGAAGATCAAGTCAAATTGTTAATTCAAGATCAAGGTCAAAAGCCCTTGGATTAATGTTCAACTTAAACCACGTGGAAGCATCAAAGTCAATTATGCCGTCAAGTCAACCAAGTTTCATGATTAGAAAAGAATCAGAGGTTTATTAGAGATTGTAACCCCATATTCATTTGAATAAATAAAAATTATTTGTACTTAATTTTTCTTGTCTTTTATTTTAAAGACTTAGAATTTTTAACGCTACAGGAAGATAGTCGAGTTCGTGAGTCATTGCGTAAGTCGACAGGCGGCGGAGCAGTTCAACCTCAAAAAAATGGTTGAATTCGAAATCGGTGTACAACAGATGCACGTCGTTTTCATTGCGAATCATCATGATGCTTATGTTGAAACAGAGAAGTGAATAGGCTTAAAGAAGGTGAATGAACAATGAACATAAGACTAGAGTATTTATAGGCATAATTGGTGACTCTTCACATTATTTTTGTCTCTTCGGTCAAAGCAACACAATTATCAGCCAATGACTACTCAAAATAACCAACACTTCCCAATGAAACCTTACAAACTTACAAACTTCGTTGGTTAGTGAAATCTGCCAAAACACCACAAACAACCAACATCAAAAGACTACTCCAAAATAACCTCCACAAACCTTACAAACTTAAACAAACTTACAACACTAACACAACATTACAACCTTAAACTAACACAACATTACAACCCTAACATTAATAGGCTAGAACAGTGACCAAATAACATACAAAAGAGAAATAAACAATACAACTCGAAGCACCTTCTCCATTTTCTTCACCCGAGCAAGTTCATCTTCAATGGCTCCTACCCTACGAAGCAAACCGGGTATAATTTGCCTCGAACGTTCGCACATTGGTGGATCAATCCAAACCCAATAGTTGCACCTACCCCTACCCTGCCAATTTTAACAAATATGGAAAATTTAATCAAATAAAAAGCAGAAATTTGAAAATTTGATCAATACTTTTAAAAAAGGAGACTCACCCGCGGTTTGGTGCATTGGGAGAATCTTCGCCCAGGATTTAAGTTCGTCCAGGATGTTTCCTTCGAAGACTTGATACCATAATGGCACAATTCCGCGTATTCCATGCTTAATCGAACGAATTTGATGATTTTCGGATTATGGAATTTAGGGTTTCAGAATGTACAAATTTGGGGGAAAGATTCGTCATTTAAATAATTGGTGGCAGAGATAACTATCCATTGGCAATAGTGATTTGGCGACATTACCCCTCAATTTTTAAAATTTTGGCCGAAATATTAGTTTGGGTACAACATATTTTAAAAATGAAAGGTTGAGTACAGCGGAGTAAAAAATCAAAGGTTGGGTACAACATCGCAAAAACGCGAATAGGTTGGGTCTAGTATCCCCGTTTCCCCTTAAAATAAATACCACTCATAAAAAAAGATTAAAATAAGTACAAAATATTACCTTAAAAAATCTTTAAATAAAATAAAATAAAATAAAAATATATAATATGCAATTTTAATGTAAAAACTAATATAAAATATTACCCTAAAAACTAAGAAAAGGACATATATCGTTTTAAAGAAGTCAAGATATAATGTATTTTATTATACGTTATGTTAGTTATAAGAATTAATTTTATAATAGTTTAAAATCATATTATCCAATTATATTTTAAATCCTTATAAATTTAAATTTAATGCCAAAACAATTAATCTGAAACCCCCAAAATTATTATAGCAATAATAATGTTTTAAAAGTATACTTTGAAATTATTTTAAAATATTTTAAAAAATCCAATTTAATTCTAAATGTTATAAAATTAAACTTAATAACTAATCTTAACCTGATTACTGAAGTATTTTTGCAATTCTAAAACTAGATTTTATCAGTTATTATTCAAATTTAATCATATTTTACTTTTATGATTTTTTTCACTAAATGGGTGATGGTTGGGCAAGATGATGAATTCAAAAAAGTCATGAATGTGAAACATGATTAAAATAACTTAAGAGGCGAAAAAATAAAAACCCACAAAAAATTTGGTTGAAGGACCAAAATTGAATAAAAAACAATGAGAATGGGCTAAATGTGGACAATTTTTGAAAAAACAAGCCCTACCTTAGCGTGCAATGAATTACTCGTATGATTCTAACTACTCCAATTCCCAAGCATACATGGCATTATAAGATGAAATTTTTTCTTGCGTATGTTGGCATTACTAGAACTTGATTTCATTTGTTTAGGGTCTTGCTCGAGGACGTGTAGTGGTTTGAGTTTGGGGTTATTTTATGAGTGATTGTTTAAAGAAATTTGAGTATGTGATTTCTTATACTTTTGATTGTTCCTTGTTGCACTTTTACTCGTTTTAGTCTTGTTTGATCATTTTATAGTTTTCAGATGATTCGGAGTAAAATGATACATATTTGATGGAAAAGAGCATGAAATCGAACAAGGATGAATTAGGAGCAAGTTGGCAAGGTTAATAGTGGATTCAGACCAAAATCTGGCCAGGACGAGTGAGGATACGAGGCAACGCATCAGGAGAAAGGACGAGATAGCCCATAGGATCGTAGCACAAGCTGTGCGGCTCGCGCAGGTCAGACACTAGGTCGCGTAACTTACACCGCATTATGTGCCATCAAGCCAAACGTTCAGGGACTTGCACCACAACAGAAATATCAGCGCGGCTTGCACAGTCGCAAGCGCAACTTGTTGCGCGACCTTGCTCGACATGGACTTAATGGGATGAATTGTTCAGAAACCATAGGGGTTGCAACTTACGGACTGAAAACTATAAATAGAGGGAGACGTCGAGCAGCTTTGGCATCACGAACATCACAGTTGTAGCACAAAAATACATTCTTAGTTTATTTCTACATCAAATTCCACCGTTCGAAGTATTGTGATCATTGTTGAGGGAGAAAGGTGATCAGAAAAAGCATGTAATCCATTCGAGGAAGTAAACAAAAAGTCAAAAGGAGACGACACGCCGCAATCCCACCGAGATTATGAGTTTAGTCTTTTCTTTTCTTATTGCACAACTTTATGACGAATTATTGTTATGTTACGTTGATCATGAGTAGGTAAATCTCCTAGCGTCTAGGATATGATGTAGTTATCTTGTATGGATGCACATTGAATCTACGTTTTGATTATTACTATTGAGACTTTGTTTTGTTGGATCTTATTTGTTGCTTATGCTATTTGGTATATTGGCCACACCTATTTCTTAGATTTATTGTAGTGATCTTGAATTACATTGTATTTTAACTTATGCTTAGGAGATTGTTAGCGCAACATTGGCATAGTAGATCAAGTAAATAAATATCTAGATCTTAGGCACTAGCATTTACCGAGAAATCTAGGTTATAGTTGTCGACTCTAATCATCTACTTAAACTCTATATGAATCCTTAACATGGTGAACTTGTGGAGAGGGGAAAGTGCTTAATGGTTAGAGGGTTCTTTAAGTAATATGAAAGTCCACTTTATTTATCACGCGAGCTTGAGAACAAAGCAAGATTCAATAGAAGTAGATTTTACGCAGGAATCCTTGGTACTTTGTCTATGAAATACTCACATTCGAGATTAAAGAGATCTTACTCCTAGATACATTTTCCTTCATCTGTTTTATAACCAAACCAATCGATCAATCAATTCAATTTTATCTTTTTTTTACTTTTTTAATTTAGCGATTGTTTTACTATGTTTCAATTCAATTCAATATTCAAAGCACTATTTTACTATGTTCTTAACGATTTATATTGCTAATATAATGTACAGACTCTCTAAGGATTCAATATTTGGTCTGTAAGCTTTACTTACCATTTTATTATATACTTGCGAACGTGTGTAGTTATTTACTATTGCAGAGTACTAATTACAAACAAGGAATACAAAACACGTATCACTGCTAATAACCATTTTTCTTGTAGTATGTATATATATTTGAAATGCTCGTAGAATATATCTAAACATATAAACTTACTCAATCTCGAGTGTATAGTTTATAATACACGTACGTTATCTTTGTTTTCATGTATTGCATGACATACTTAGTGTACCAGCTGTTAATTCTTATAGGAGCATTTTAGGAAGGCCCAAACAAGTATTTTGGGTCGGCACACCGCAGAATGTCCCAATAATTAAATTATCGAACCGGGCCTGTTCGACTGTTATTGAGATAGTTGAACCGAGTCCCGTTCGACTGTTATGCTCCGCATCCGTGTGGGTCCCACTGGACAGGGTATAAAAATACCTCTTTTTCGATATTAATGCACGCATTCAAGACCATCAGCCAACAATTTACTATTGAATCCCACAGTTCGATTGTTCAACAGTTCGACAATTATCTATCGAACAAGAATCGATTCGAGAGTTCTTATCATCGAACCATCCAGATCCGACAGTTCCCCGAATTTAGGAGTTCTTATCGTCGAACCATCCAAATTTGACAATTCTCCGAATTCAAGAGTTCTTATCGTCGAACCATCCAGCTTTGATAATTCCCCGATAGTCCCAATCAGCTATCTAGGATTCGACTGTTTTACCTATTCGAGAGTTTGGAGTATCAAACCACCAGAGTTTGACTATTCTTAGGATCAACTATTGAAGAACCATCGAACCGTCAGCGTTCGACAGTTCTCTGTGCAAGGCTACTTTAGACAATTTGCTTAGTCTACTTGCTAAAGGTGTTCTGGACCAAACTAGTCCATTCCTGTAATAGAATAGTATTATTTTGGTACAGTCAGGCCCACTGTAACGAGTTTTTGGGTGTATTGTAAACCAGATGAAATAAGACCAAAATATTGGCGCCGTCTGTGGGAACACCATTTTTTCTAGTAAATTAGGCAATATCTTTAGGGTAACCAGATCGCAGAGTAGAGCAGTAGAGAGTAACAATCCTGAATTAGATCGCATGGCCGATGCCCCGCTGGCTTCTAGAGCAATGGCACTGTCGGTTCCAGCCGATGTGATGACCCCAAATACGGTAGTAGCGATGGCGATAACTGCTACATCATCACTGCCAAGCGCGCTTAGGGATGAAATCATGGCCATGATCCGCTTAGCCATGGTCGTAGCTTTGCCAGCACCGCAATTGCCGACGCTGTCACCTGTACCTCGGGGGCAGAGAGGAGGAGCGCAAGAACATAGATCTGTTACTGGGGCCCAGCCAATGATGTCTAAAATGGAGCATGCGTGGATGATCGTAGGGCGAGGTCCAACTCGGTCGAGGTGTAGTTAAGAAGGCACCACGGCGCGAAAAGGCGCGAGGAAAGTCGAGGGAATGAATCGAGGATGAAATGAGCAGAAGTTGCAAGGAGATTGGAAAGGCTGGACAGGGAGAGACTGAAGTGTAAATATGATGATATTGTTGGGAAGAACTTTCTGTCGAGATAGAGGCAGAGATCTTGGGACAGAGAGAGAAAATACCGATGTTGAAGTCGTACGATGGAAAGACGGATTAGAACGAGCACCTTTTCCCTAGATAGTACACTTAACTTGTATGGATTTAGTGAAAACGTGCAGGACTGTATTTTTTCCACCACTCTAGTGAGAGCGGCATTGGACTGGTTCACCAGAATAACCGCAGGGTCTATCAGAAGCTATGGGGAGCTAAGGAAGAAGTTCAAAAATCAGTTCTTGAGCCAGTCAAGGACAGTGATGGATCATTCCCACATGTACTCAATTAAGCAAGGGACAAAGAGACATTGAAAGATTTTATGAGACGGGTAAATACAGAGCTGTTAAAGATAGACGACCCGAAGGGAGAGATGGTAGCGAACGTTATTTTCCATGTGACTAAGAATGAAGTCTTTTACAAAAACTTGCTTAGGTTAAAGTCGAGGACGATCGAAGAGATGAACAAGCTCGCGTACCAGGTGGTGCATCGCCGAAGAGATGATTGCAGTAAAAGCTATTGTTCATGCCCCCAGAGTCAGAGAAAAATGAAGAGAGGGACGGGGTCACAACAAAAACAGGAGCACTAGGTATAGGAATTCATCGCCAATGGGATACACTCCCCTGAATGGCGATATCATGACAGTGTACTGGACTGCGAAGAGGAAATGGTGGCTAAAAGAGCCAAGGAAGATGAGAGACGCTCCAACAACCAGGTTGTCAACCCTTTACTGCAAGCACTACAAGCAAAACGGGCGTGAAAATGAGGATAGTGAAGACTTCAAAGATAAAATAGAACTCTTGATAAAGGATGACAAGCTTGTTGAGTATGTCAGGGGCTTGAAGAAAGAAGAAGACAAGACAAATCGGAATAGATCTTGTTCTCCACAGAAGGACGGGCAAAAGGTGTTAGAGAGGACACATGTTTTGGTTTATCCTAGATAATGGACAACCAGCCCAGGAAAGGCACCATACACATGATACCGGAATGTCCAGCGGGTGCTGATTCTGTCAAAGGAAGAAAGAGGCTAACTATGGAGATCGACGCCGACCATTATGAGGGCTTTGTGGATTTGCTTAGGATAGAGGAAATGGGGCCAGATGAAGTCTTCTGTTCGAGAGCCGATCTATTGAAGCTATGCCCCCAAGCAATTCAAGTTGGTAAATTAGACTGCGCGTTAGTGATAACGGTTGATATAGCCAACTTTGGGGTGATGAAAGTCCTGATAGATAATGGGAGCTCGATCAATGTGCTGATGGCCTCGACATGGTATAAAATGGCGCTAAGAGATGGAAAAATTGATACAGTCAGAACCTCGTTGCGTGGTTTTGGCAGAATGGACGTGGTCGCTAGAAACCTCGCCTCAAAGGAAGACAATGCTCCTCGACTATGTGGTGGTCGACCTACCCTTCCCTTACAACGCGATCCTGAGAAGGCCAGCGCTCAATGCTTTGCGAGCATTGCCATCGACGTACCATCAAATGGTAAAGTTTCTAACTTCAAGAGGGCCATGCGAGATAATAGCTGACCACATGCAACGATGGATTTGTTACGTGGCACCACTCACGCTGCCACAACAAGAGGAGCAAGAGGCATTGGTAGCACTGAGTCCTACCGAAATGGAGCAGATCTACTGAATCGCTCCTTTTAATTTTGCTACTCATTTAAATTTCCTCACCCTTTGAACAATTTCTAGTCGTCCCCAAATCGCCTCGAGCATTAGGAGCTGGCATGTAATAACCCAAAACAAGAACTACGAAGGCTTGAGTCTCGAGGAACCCCCTCGAGAAACGTAGGCAACCTAGCCTTGCGCTAGACTCAACCCTATCTATTATCTACTTTCTATCTCCACAAGGGGATACGCTTCACCTTTTATGATAAGTTCATTGAAGGATTGCTACAAATACACCCAGTGCGGAGCCACACAAGGCCCATAACGTGCTATGTATTTTCTCTACTAGATACAATATCTAGACATAACTTGCAGCAATACTTTAAGAAGTACTCTAACATATACAACTGGAGTGGATCACCACATTGTGATAAGACTATGTACGTTATACAAAACTAATACTGATATGCAGAAACTCAAAACGAGAGCCTCAAAGAAAAGAGACGGACACTTTGCCAAGAATACGGCATGTGCAAACCAATAAGTATCACAAAAAAAGAGGGATAGACACTTCGCTAGGAATATGGTAAGTGCAAACCAAAAAGTCCCACAAAAAAAAGAGAAAAGACGGACACTTCGCTAAACCGAAAAGTCCCATAGAAAAGAAGACATACACTTAGTCAGAACGAGACAAGTGCAAACCAATAAGTCTCCACAAATGAAAAGGGGCAAACGCTTTGCCAAGAATGTGGCAAGTCCAACAAAAAGTCCTACAAAAAGAAAGAGGCGAACATTTTTCCTGAAATACGACAGATGCCTAAATAATCCCGCAATAAAAAAAGGGATGGACACTTTTGCCTAAGGAAGCGAACGCAAATTAAACCGCAACCGGTGTCACAACGTCGAAATAGCAGATTTACATGCAAAGTAATGCAGAAATTGCACTATACCTACAAAGCTCAAACTTAAAAGAAGCAGGCAAGTATGCAATCAAAAAAAAATAAAGGACTCACACAAACGTGAGAAAAATAGTAGCAGAATATTCAACATAAGAAAGGAAATATAAGGAGATTAAATTGTCCAAGGCATTAGGACGACGCAGCGGCAAAACAAACAGAATAAATTGTTCACAAAAATAGAATTTGAGCCAAGGCACCTAGACCTCGGTGTCGTCCTCATCTTCCGAAAAAGGATAGGCGGCATGCATGGGAGGAGGTGGAGACATTTCGCGATTAATCAAGCCCTTATTTTCCAGCAAGTTGGCAAACTCGTCAGCAACATCAGGCACGTTATCGAGAGCTAGGGGTAGAGGTTGGCAGTCACGACCTAATGACTAATCCAACCATCGTGGATCGAATCGCCCACGCAAATAGCTGGTGTTGTGAATCTGCTGCACGGTGAACACCTGAGCCTTTTCTGGCATCTTGAATCCCACACCGAAGACTGATCTCTTGGAAGGTATTGCTCTCCAAAAACTCCTCTGCGATCTCCACTCACTATTCCACGGTGGGAGGCTGTTCAAATAACACAACAAAATTGATCAAAGGGGAAGAAAGAACTCTATGACTATCCATGAGAAGAGGCATACCTCGCTCAACCCGTGGGCATATCCGAGATCCTCAGCGTGCGTGACCTTTTCCTTTTTAGCAGCAATTCTTTCTCGCGGTCTGCAATCCGCGACCCCAACACGATCTTTTCACCCCTCAGTGTGTTGACTTGCGTCTCGATTTGTTGAATCCTCACTTCTGCGAGCCTCACATCTTCTCGATCTCTGCTTGCCCGGATAGTAGTGTCTTTAGTAGTGTCTTTAGCAAGCTGCAAGCATTCAAGCCTAGTCGTCCTTTCTTCGTGGGCCAGCATCAACCATTCAATCATAGAATCCACGACCCCACCACTTTGCAATACAACAACGAAATACTTGATGAGTGAAAGAAACTCAAATATCGTAACAGATTACAAAATCTGAGGTCAATTACTGAGCTGATTAGTTGAAGCATGATCCGCTCCAACTGCATTCGCTTCTCAACCGAGGTGGGAAAAGCCATTACGACGGTTGGAAAGATCATTCTCAAAGAATTGAAAGCCTCTTCTTCAGAGTGCGCGTCCTCCTCGACGCGAACGCAGGGGTCTTGCCTGGACTCAACCCCAGTATTCACCCCGACAGGGGGGACTGTGCCACCAGCGGGCACGTGACCAGTTTGTCAGGATGCATGGGGCACAACACCTCCAGTTTGAGACATATTTTGAGGAACCTTCCTACACTTTTCATAAGCGGCCCCCTATGTTTTTCCCGCTGCCTCATCACCTTCGACAGCGGGTATCTCAAATCCTTTCGTCTGATTATCATCGACCGGAGGAGGAAGGTATTCATTACCAGCACCGAGTAGCCCTTTGAACGGGTCGAGTGGTGCTCGAGAATGCGTGGACACCCCGGCCTCATGGGCTGGTTTTTTCTCCTTAGCCTTCCTCTTCCTGGCAATAAGAACCGTCGTCCGTGATGCTTCAACATCCGTGGCAAGAACTTGACTCATGCGAGCGTGTTGTTTCATTACAAAAGATTATGAAAGTAAAAACAAAAAACATTAACACCAATCAAGGGTGAAATGCAAGGCAAATATTGACGACAAAGAACCAAATATATACCGAGAGTATGTCTCCTGGTGTAGGGGATCGGGGACAACCCCGCTAACGAAAAAACCGCTCTCTTAACAAAGGCTTTCATGTTAGGTTGGTGGTTAGTTATGAGATTACCCCTAAAGGTATCTCCCTATCTAGGACCACGCACCCGGCGATGTATATCAATCTTCGGAATGGACACCCAGTCTAGCCGGAACGAGGAGAACTCCCTTGGATAACTCTTCTCAATACAAAAGTATATTTTCTTCCAATTTTACCATGCCCGGATAGCTCACCATTCAAGAACTTTTGCCATTTCAAGGCCTTCACATGATAAAACCCTTGCCTCTTGTATGAAACCTCGAACAAGGCTCAAAACTCATTTGGCCCACAAGGTGCACCCGAGCCTTTCATAGCAATTATAAATCCGACTATGTGCCCGGTCAAGTTCAGCATAAGCTGGCTAGGGACCAACCTTAAGGACCTATAATGGTGGTCACCTCCGGTGCTATCGGAAACCTTAGGCCGTTGGCTAATTGTCCGACTAAAACTTTAAGAAACACTTGTGGCACGATATGGACACACTTCTCTAAAGAAGAGATAACTATCTTGTAGTTAATCCCTATATCATATGTTTGCCGAAGGACATCTTGATTGTGTTGCAATTGTGAAACATAGTCGGTATATGCCATATCCCTTAATTCGTCATTAGAATCATCGGGTGCCTTTCAATAACCTCATTCGCTTCGTTCGCCTCACTAGCAGCACGATTGTCCACCACATCATGTAGAGGCTCCCCACCTACCCCCGGCTGAGGAGCCAGCTCCTGCTCCCCATCTGATTTGCTATCAACATCCTCCAGATCAATCAGAATAGGGGCATTCTCTTCGCTCAAGTCATGACCCGCGTAACCCGCGCCAGAAGCCCTCACCGAAGTACTAGAATTGGTGCTAGATGTACTACTCGACTCACTCCCAAATATTTAGTCGGCACTCACCATCTCGTTCGACATCTTGTCTCACACGAACTCAAATAAAAATAAAAAAGAAAGAAAATCTTACTGCACATGTACGTCATCCTCGACACACACAACAACTACGTTTGTTTATAACATGCGAAATACACATAAACTAACATACAATTGACGAAAGGTAAAAATGGTGAACAATTACACTACCTTGATTATAGTCTCAAAAATCACCAAATCAGTAAGGAAATTGCACTGCATACAATAGAGAAACGTTAAGCAAAATTAGACCAAAATAAACAAAAAACATAAAAAACAATTCTAAGGAAAATAGTCGAACAACCCATTGTTCAATACTAAAAGAGTATCGAACAGGGCTGGTTCGACTCTTCTTACGTTTAAGCGTAAGTCGTCAAGGATGGAAATGACCTCCTTTACCTCCTGCCGCCCTTATATAGAGGCGGCATGCCAACCAGGCCCAAGAAAATAACAATCAAACTCGCTCCAGTTCGATTGTAATTTATAGTCGAATTCGGAAAATTCGACAATAAAACAACATAATCGAATCTGGCACGATTCGAGAATAGCGATAACATTCGAATTCGATATGGTTTGATTGTAACTCACGGTCGAATTTCATAAATCGACAATACATTAAAACTATCGAATCTTGCATGATTCGATAGTAACATTACCATCGAACTCGTTCTAGTTCGATAGATATTAACAGTTGAATTCTGTCAAATAGACAAAAAGATTAGACTATCAATAGTGTTTTGGGCCGGCGCACCGAAGAAAGGCCAATAATAAAACTATTGAACCGGGCCCGTTCGAGTGTTATTGAGATAGTCGAACGGAGTCTCGTTCGACTGTTATGATCCGCACTCGTGTGGGTCCCATGGGACGTTCCCCGATATTAATGCACGTATTCAAGACCATCAACTAACAACTTACTATCGAATCCCGTAGTTCGATTGTTTAGCAGTTTGGCAGATATCTATCGAATAAGAAACGATTCGAGAGTTCTTATCGTCGAACCATCCAAATTCGAGAATTCCCCGAATTCAAGAGTTTTTATCGTCGAACCATCCAAATTTGTCAGTTCCCCAAAATTGAGAGTTCTTATCGTCGAACCATCCAAATTCGACAGTTCCTCGAATTCGACAGTCCCAATCATCAAACCATACATGGTTCGACTGTTTTACCAATTCGAGAGTTTGGAGTATCGAACCACCAGAGTTTGACTGTTCTCAGGATCAACTATTGAAGAACCATCAACCATCAGCGTTCGACAGTTCCTGTACAAAGCTATTTTAGACATTTTGCTTAGTCTACTTGTTTAAGGTATTTCGGACCAAACTAGTCCATTACTTGTAATAGAATAATATTATATTGGTATAGTGAGCCCCATTGTAACGAGTTTTTTGGTGTATTATAACCCAGACGAAATAACAAAAAAAACTATAAAAACTATTTGATGTAAAATGTGGACAACGACACATAATATATATTTAAGTACAAAATGTTTTCACCCTATTTATTGTTATGTTTACACGCTGTTGCAACTCAGGCTGAAGGCGTCAGGCGTGGGCTTTTATGCAAACGTTAACGTAAATTGTTATGTACTTAAACATTCCAGATCGCAGTTATCCTTGGATTTCCCATTTTTTATGCACTATAACTTATATGTTAAACATACTCCATATAAGTTCTGTTTATTGTGCTTTGCATTATATTAAAACTAATTTTGTCATTTGACACGTGAGCGGCCATTTTTATTGATCGTTTCGAATGTGATTCGGCAATAGATCGTTGATTTGACAATAGATCGTGTTATATATATATATATATATATATATATATATATATATATATATATATATGCGTGTCGGTTACAAGTGAATGGTCTAGTAATACAACGAGTCTATCTCAAATCAGGCCTACACTATGTATTTGGCGTAGACTTGGTCCGGAACACCTCGAACTAACGCCTCGATGCTTGGTTGGCAGTGGGATATCGGTGACTAGATCGAATGTATGTCGGTGATTGTCTTTGACATGATATCGAGGATGCCCCCCGATGTGATATCGGTGATGTGGTGGTGTGACGTATCAAAGGTGCACGAGGTAATCCCGATATCGAATGCGATATCGAGTGTGAGATCGGGGATGTATTTCGATGTGATGCGTGGTAGCTGAGGGATAATAAATTGCTTACTTTGGGATCCGGGTACCGTGTATTTATAGACCTCGGGAGCCAGGGACCACAGTAACATATCGGTGATTATTACCGATATGACATCAAAAGTGGCCCCCGATATGGTCCAATATGGGCCTGGTTTGGGCTAGGCCCAATACGCGGAAAATGCCCATATCATGTAGTCCCCCAATTTGGGGATTCCTGTCTTAGAGATAAGATTTCGCAAATTTAATTTTAAATTTCTGGGTTGCCTGTACCCTTCGTCCCGCCAGTTCAAATGACGGAGATCAAATTTGCGGGAAATGTGATGAACTTCGATGGGTCCCCTAAGGCAGTGGACGCCTAGTTTGAGGTCCTCGTTTGAATTATACGTTTCTTGGGATTTGAGTTTCTTATAAATATGGGAATTGCACTTTGAGAATTGTGACGGAGTCCTTTACACACGTGTACTCCAAGAGACGTGGTGAGGGGACGGATGGATCGTTGATATTCCGGACTAAACTCGGTTATCCCAAGCTGCCTCTGTATCCCTTTGGGGGAATCAAGTCGGACGTAGTTCATTTGTCTATTCTGCACTACGCGGCTTTACGGTTTGGACCATATCCCCTTGCAGGAAGGTCCCAATCTCAAACCGCTTCTTGATATGGAAAGTAGACTCTTTTAGATTTCCAAGCATATAAGGTACATGTTGGGGAGATAAGTATATCGGTAGTGACATGCGATTTAAGATCGGGTATTCTGGCACATCGGAGATATGTCGATGTTCCACCTTATCGGCCATATCTCGAGATCGGTATATCAAAACCTCGATCTGCTTCTTCCTATGGGTAGCTGACACACGTAGCTTTCCATATATATATTATACATGTGAAACGGATAAGTACATCGGTAGTTATATTCGATATAATATCAGGTATTGTAGTATGTCGGAGGTATGTCGAAGGTATGTCGGGAATCTATGTCGAATATGGCATATCGGGGATGATATTCGATGTACATTCCGATATAGACATGATGGGGTGATCCCTAGGTGTTTTTTCCTCTTGTATTTAATAGAGTTCAATTTGTAGGAACGTCGTCCTGATCTCCTCCGGGTTGGATCGGAGAGGTTTATGGAAAGCTCGAGCTTCCGAAATCTAATTTCAAAGGTTCGAGAGGCAGCATTTCATGCTTGCGTAGGGCAAGTATTGAGAAATGACGGTTTCAACGACTTCCTCGAGTTGAGTGGGTTGAACCCAAGGCATGATTATAATGACATGCCGATTGGTGGCCTAGATGAGGTGGAGGATGGTCCGGTCGACCCTGATGTGTTTTCTGAGGTCGTTGAGAAGAAGACTGAAGGGTCCTTGTGGGAGTAGCTATTTTGCTGCTCTTAGTGTGATTCAAATTTATCCCTTTCCGGACTATTTCAGATTCTTGGTTCTGTAACTGAATGTTTATTTCTCTGTTATCTTCATAATCTGTGACTCTGCGTGATCTCGTTGTCTAAGAACTTGGTGATTTTTATTGTCGTGATGATAGAGTGTGCGGCATTTCGATATCTGACAATGCATTCATTTCGTTCTCGTATCGATGAGATTTCTTTACTTTGTTTGTTGTCGATAAAGGATGATTTGAATTCCCTCGGTGCTGGTGGAAACATGTGTAATCTGCCACCACTCATTGGCGGGAGCCCATCCCGTTATCACAGCGAAACCCTTATTGCTTGAATGTTTATGATCGACCTCGTTATCACAGGGGATATTTTTCTCGTGGTTAGGGGCACATCCTGTTATCACAGGGAACCCGCTACCGTTGAAATATTTACGGTCGACCCCGTTATCTCATGAGATATTTTTCTTGTGGCTAGGGGCGCATCCTGTGATCACAGGGAACCCGCTACCGTTCAAATGTTTAGGATCGACCCCGTTATCACAGGGGATATTCTTCTTGGATCGACCCCGTTATCACAGGGGATTTTTTCTTGGATCAACCCCGTTATCACAGGGGATTTTTTCTTGAATCGACCCCGTTATCACAAGGGATTTTTTCTTGGATCGACCCCGCTATCACATGGAATTTTTTCTTGGATCGACCCCGTTATCACATGGGATTTTTCTTGGATCAGCCCCGTTATCACATGGGATTTTTTCTTGGATCGACCCCGTTATCACAGGGGATTTTTTCTTGGATCGGCCCCGTTATCACAGGGAATTTTTTTTTTGGATCGACCCCGTTATCACAGGGGATTTTTTCTTGGATGGGCCCCGTTATCACAGGGGATTTTTTCTTGGATGGGCCCCGTTATCACAGGGGCTTTTTTCTTGGATTGACCCTGTTATCACATGGAATTTTTTCTTGGATCGACCCCGTTATCACAGGGGATGTTTTCTTGGATTGGCCCCGTTATCACAAGAAAATTTTTCTTGGATCGACCCCGTTATCACAGGGGATTTTTTCTTGTATTGGCCCCGTTATCACAGGGAATTTTTTCTTTGATCAACCCCGTTATCACAGGGAATTTTTTCTTTGATCGACCCCGTTATCACAGGGGATTTTTTCTTGGATCGACCCCGTTATCACAGGGATTTTTTCTTGGGTCGACCCCGTTATCACTGGGGATTTTTTCTTGGATTGGCCCCGTTATCACAGAGAATTTTTTCTTGGTTCGACCCCGTTATTACAGGGGGTTTTTTCTTGGATTGTTCCTGTTATCACATGGAATTTTTTCTTGGATCGACCCCGTTATCACATGGGGTTTTTTCTTGGATTGGCCCCGTTATCGCAGGGGATTTTTTCTTTGATCGACCCCGTTATCACAGGGGATTTTTTCTTACTTAGCGCCTCAGTATGTCGTTCGCCGAAAACAGTGTTGGCTCAGGTTTGCTCGAGATGGATTTCGAAGAGATCGGAGTGGGATTTTCTGAAAACGAGATGTTCGGGTCTGACCAGTTGATTGGCGACCAGTCTGGTGCTAAATTCTCTTCTCCGCCGGAAGCTGACGGTCCCAATGTAGGTGAATGGGGCTTGGGGATCAGCCCACCAAAACATAAGACCTCGGAGAAGTACGAGGATATGACGTCTCATGTTCCTCATCATGCTGGTTATTACTCCAACGAGTATGACATCCCTGAGGGGTATAAGGTCATATTCTCTAGTGCGGATCAACGAATGCATACTCTACCAAAAGGCTGCATTACTGTTAGTGCCAAGCATTTTAAGAACAGACTGCGCTTCCCAATTGATCATGCGCTTAATGCTATCATAGCGAGCATCGGGGTCTGCTTGGGGAAGCTATCCCCCAATTCTCTGGGGTACATCGTGGCTTTTATTTGTGTCATGAGAGCGTTAGGTGCCCATTGCGGAGTTAATGAGTTCTGGCAACTCTTTAGTGTCATGGTCATCAGGAAGGGCGGTGACGAGGGGTTCTTTTGCAGGCGGGCCCAGGCGGGTCTTATGTTCGTGCAATATACTCAATTCAGTTATGGATTTGGAAATAAGTGTGAGTATGTGTATATCCAGGAGAGGACGGCTGGTGAATTTGATGTGCTTCCTAGTTTGTGGTGCGAAGTCACCAAATATGAGAGGCGGGCCGCTGTCGGGACAACTGCACATAGCCTCGAATTTCTGAGGAATCTGATTAACCATCCGTACGACGGTACCTTGCGTTGCAGTGACATAGTTTTGCGAGCAAGTGGGATATCTCCCGTACGTTATAACGGTCCCTCTACTCTCGGTAAGTGTTATATCTTTACAACTCGATAGCTTCCTCCCGATTTATCTCTTGATCTTATGTTTCATGTATCTTGTAGCCGATTTGGTAGAGTACTATAGTCTGGACGCGATAGCGGAACGTAGACAGCTGGGGGCCGAAGCCGCTACAGATGGCGCACCTCCACTTGTCAAGAATAGGGGTCGTGAGGGTGTACGCAAGAATGCGAAGATATTTGTTCCCTCATCGAGTGGTAATACTGTCGGGGTGGGTAGTGCCGACTCCTTGAGGTGTCGGGAATTTGATCTTCTGGTAATAAGTAGAGACCACTGCCCTGATCTGGTTGAGTGCCGGTCGGCCAATGATGGCGTGGTAGGGGAATGGGATGTCGACTATTGTGTATTTTATCGGCGTCACCCAGGCGCGTGGGTTTCTCCCAAACACTGTGAGCAATATAACTTGTCCGAGTGGAACTACCTCTGCCCCGCCGGATCCGGTCAATGGGGTGGATATCGGCTCTAGCCGTCCTGGGGCTATCATCATGTGCTCGTAGGCTTTTGAGAATATCAGGTTTGCAGAGCTTCCGCTGCGGTCAGGGCCAATGGACTAAGTTGCTCCCAGTCTCTCCTGGTGAAAGAGATCTTCTGCTCCAAGTACGCTTCTGGTATGATTGCATTTGTGTACCCAATGTAGGCCCCGCCCTGGACTCTTCGTGTTATAGTTTCTCGGCCGCGAGCAGTGCCGGCTCCCAAGGCTCCTCCATTGATCATGTTTATGACGCCTCTGCTTGGGGCATTCACTATAGCCCTACCACACTCCTTGGGTGCCCCAATCATCTTCTGCTGGGTGAGTAATCTCTTCTAGGGGATAAAGAATGTTCTGTCCCCTTAGCATCTTCCTTGGCGTTTCTAACAAACTCGACCAAGTTTCTTTCTTTAATCAATCTTTCAATTTCATTCCTCAGGTGCGTACAATCCTCCGTCCCGTGTCCAGGTTGACGGTGGTTCGCGCAGTATTTGTCCAACGACTTCATCCCGGGAGTCTCATTCAATGGCCTGGGTTTCGTCAACCATCTGTTTCTTTTTGCCCGAGCCATCACTTCCAGAATGCCTCTATTCAACGGTGTGTACATCCTTGGGGGCCTTTCTCTATTGCAATCTCTGTCCGCATTCCTTTTGGGAAATGAACCTTGACGCGTTGCCATCATCTCGTCCTCGTAAACATTTGGTTCGCGAGCATGTTGATCTATGCTACGGTGGGCTCAGTCAATTTAATTAACTCGCCGGCGAACCTACGATGGGTCTTACCCTAGAACAACATCATCATTACCTGCCTGCCATGTGGCTCATCCACTTTCAACAATTCATCATTGAACCTCTTCATATATTCCCGGAGGTTCTCCCTTTCCCTTTGCTGCACCACGCTGAGGTGTAACAGGTTGGCCTTCATTCTCTTTTGGCTAGAGAACTGGTTCTCAAAGTTTTCCCTTAGTTGCTCGTAGTCCGTTATGGATCTGGCCTCCAGCCTAGCAAACCAATCCAGTGCAGCGCCTGTTAAAGTGGTGGATAGGATCTTCGCCTTTATGTTTCTTGAGTAGTTGTGCAGTTTCAAAATGCTATCGACCTGATAGAGATGATTTGTAGGATCACTTCTTCCGTCGTATGGCTTGATCATTGGGATCTTGTCCCCTCTTTGCAATAGCTCCGCCTCTATCTCATTCGAAAACAGGGTCCTGCTGCGACCCTACCAATGACTCTGAGTCACCTTCCTCGTCAACTCCGCCCTCTCGCGGTCTAGTTGTTCCATCCTCCTCGATGTTACCTGTAGTACTTCTGCATCCTCATTTTTCGAATGTGCAATCTTAGAGCGATCGCAACCGCATTCCATTCTCCTGATTATTTACGCCCTCTCGTGGTCAAGTCGTTCCATCTTTCTTGCTATCTCTCGGTCCAGGGTCCTAGGGTCCCGTCTCTCCGACCTGTTGTAAGCAGCAGGCGATATCTCTCTGAATGAGTCCCCCGTATCCTCATGTTCATCATATCCTTGCCTTGCCCTTCTCTCACCCGATCGGGATTCATGAGGCCTTGCCCGAATGTCCTTTGTCCTTTGTTCCGCCAGTCGTGGGAGCAAAGTCTCTAATGTAGTGTCAAGTGCCGCTTTTACAGAAGTGTTGATTTGCGTTAGCATTTCTGGGGTTATGGCGGCAGGGGGAATGGTGCTCTGACCTGCAGCCATTGTCTCCTCTGAGCCGGAAAGATCTGCGTTTGGCACCTCGGTCATCGGGACATCCACCACCGGGTTTTTAGTGGTCGGGCCCTAAGTAGCAGGTTCCGCCGTATTTGGTATGGCAGTGTTTGGACCAGAATTCGTGGCTCGTGGTGGTCTCCCAGGCCCGCGACTACATTGCTGTTCATTCTGTGCTGGAGGAAGCTCTATCTCAGCTTGGGCCATTGTCTGTTCTTGGTCAGTCGGTTGTCGAGGGGGTGGTGTGTCCTCAATCCTCGTGTTTCTAGTCACCACTCCGTTAAACTCGGATCGGGTCCTCCTTCCTTGCATCTTGTTGTCCTCGTCCGTGAACTGGTGTTCCCACAGACAGCGCCACTGATTTGGCAATAGATCGTTGATTTGACAATAGATCGTGTTATATATATATGCGTGTCGGTTACAAGTGAATGGTCTAGTAATACAACGAGTCTATCTCAAATCAGGCCTACACTATGTATCTCGCGTAGACTTGGTCCGGAACACCTCGAGCTAACGCCTCGATGCTTGGCTGGCAGTGGGATATCAGTGACTAGATCGAATGTATGTCGGTGATTGTCTTCGACATGATATCGAGAATGCCCCCCGACGTGATATCGGTGGTGTGGTGGTGTGACGTATCAAAGGTGCACGAGGTAATCCCGATATCGAATGCGATATCGAGAGTGAGATCGGGGATGTATTTCGATGTGATGCATGGTAGTTGAGGGATAATAAATTTCTTACTTTGGGATCCGGGTACCACGTATTTATAGACCTCGGGAGCCAGGGACCACAGTTACATATCGGTGATTATTACCGATATGACATCGAAAGTGGCCCCCGATATAGTCCAATATGGGCCTGGTTTGGGCCAGGCCCAATACACGGGAAATGCCCATATCAGAATGTGTGTGTATCATGTCCCAAACAATATATGTGTATAAGACTATAAGTGCATAAGTGTCTCTATTGAGAGGTTTAGCTAGCGGTGCGGCTTGGATTTCGAGAGAAAAGAGAGAGATAAGAGCATTCTATTTTGTGAAAGTAAAATTGTAAATTAAATTATTAAAATATTACATAGAGGGGTATTTATACCCGAGCTTAAATGGCGATTGGATCAGCCCATTAACTAATGGTCCAGATGTTAATTCAGCCCTTATAACTAAAAAACAAAAATAGAAAATTTGTTTATTAACATTACTTAAGACCCCCCCCCCCCCCCCCAAGAGGGGCATGAATATCGATTGTTAACGGGTTTGGAGTTCTTCCCTATTTAACGGAAGATATTTATATTGGGTTGGAACGCCAATCCCGACCCGAGGGGATTGTTGGTTTTTATTGGTTTGGGGCTGGACTCGGATATATTCCGAGATGCCTACGTAGCCCCCGATTGGGAATCAAGCCACTCGTAGTTCTTGTTCTTGGTGTTGATTAATTTGGAGTATCAATTTTACTGATTGCATAGATTTTATTTGTTGAAAGAGTTGACCCTTGTGAAGCCTCCAGAAAGAAAGGAGTTTGCCTTCTCCCCTAGAGCCTTTGCTTTTAATTCTATAGAGAACATATGTTCCCTTGGGCGCGCCCCCTCTTTCATTGGTGATTTGTTGTTTCTGCTCTTTATAGAAGTTTGTTAGGGGTAGGTGCCAACGTGCATGTGTTTAGTAGATACACGTGTTGATACGCATGTGTTTAAGGGTTAGGTTTTGATTTGTTGGGTATATTTGCTGACTAGGCACTGACGAAGATGACTTGTCCTTTCCGATAGCTTCATCGTGCTCTGAGGAACTGGCTCTTTGGTTTCCTTCCCCCTGATGGGTGGTACCTATCGGGAACGCTGGATAACTGGGAGGGAATGTTCGTCCAATGCTGCCGTAGTTTCCGATAGTGGTCCACCGTTAAGTTGCCTTTTTCTGATGTGCATTCCGAGAGGTGTTTCTGTCCTGGTCTTAGGTTGGGCATGTTTTCCGAGGGGTCTATCTTGATCTCCGGGGGCTTATCTCAGCCTTCGTGAAGTAGTGTTTGGTGATACAGGCTCTCGGGATGAGTTCTCCGATAGGGGGTGATCTTGCTTCCCGGGGGACTCGGGGTCCTCGCTCTACGATACGGGTATCTTGTGGTTTGCGAGTACAAATTATATAATAATATATTCGGCAATTTAGTAATCGAATCATAGTACCTCTTAAGCACGTGGATTTTTACCCTGTTAACAAATCCCCCCAGTTTCTAGGGCAGCTGACTGCACTAGAAACTCAAAAGGTCAAAACTCACGATGGTCCCGGCATCGTAGCCTTCAGTTACTGGTATCGCCGAAAGCACTGGTTCCGAGCTTTTAGGGTATCGTACGTAGTATCAGGACATCTTAGTGTCCTTATAAGCATCGTAGGGGCTGTTTCGACCCTCGTAAAGTATCGTATAGTTATCAGGAACGCGTAGTTACGATGGTTCGAGCATCGCATATTTTTTAGAGAGGTATCGTAGCCTCTTGTAATCGGAGTCGTTTAAGGCATTGGTTTCGAGCCTTTTAAAGTATGCGTCTTTCTCGCTTTTTCTGGTCGGAGATATTATAGTGTAGGTCTGATAGCTATTAATGTTTTTAACGATCCTTTTAAGGTATCATAGACTTATTTAGAACCTTATAGGTCCTCGTCGGTTGTTGCATCGTAGATCCTCGAAAGGCATCCGAGTCTCATATAGGACTCGGAAAGCCTTGGTAAGGTATCGGGGAACTATTTTGGAGTATCGTAGACTTTCGTCGTTCGATGTTTATATCTGTTTAATACAAGCTCCCCCCCTACTTTTTTGCTTGCTTTAAAAGAGGCGAGGGGAATATCGTGGTTGCCTTCTTCGAGGCGAGAGATTTTTTATTTTCGATGCCTTCGTTGAGGCGTGTCTTCGTTGGGCCTTCTCATCGGGATCATATGTTCCTCATCGGGAGTGGGACGATAGTATCGCCATGCCTCTTCGGGTATCACGTCGTACCGCATCAGGTATGTGACACTCGGTGGGCCTCCTCATCGGGAGTGGGACGATAGTATCGTCATGCCTCTTCGGGTATCACGTCGTACCGCATCTGGTATGTGACACTCGGTGGGCCTCCTCATCGGGAGTGTACGTTCCTCATCGGGAACGTATGTGACGATAGTATCGTCCATATATTGGTCCTCATCGGGAGTGTGCATTCCTCATGGGAAATGCATGTGACGATAGTATCGTCCAAGGGGTTAATCCCTATATATTATTTTTAAAATTTTGAACTTTTTACTTCGCATTTTAGCATTTGTAATTACTTTTCATGCTTTGTAAGCATTTCTTCGAGGAGTCCTTGGATTTTGATGAACGTGCAACAATTTTGTCCTTTTCGTGCTAATAGTCATCATAACTTTTCAACACTTTTAAATACTTGGACCCTCTCCTTTAATTTTAGAATTTAAGATTGAGTTTAAAGAGATGAGATTAAATCTCATTCTTATTAGTCAAGCAAATTACTTAGCATGAGTGTCCGTTTGCAGTGCAAACTTTGGAGACATATTTTCTCTGAATAGAGGTATCTCCCGACACGTAACCGTTGCTATAATAGAGCTTGGACAACTCAAGCTTAACTCGGTTATCCAAGGAAAGATTCCTAAGTATATATATAGGTGCTTGGAGTTTAGTGAATATTCTCACTTACTTCCAAAAAAGAATCATTTTCGGCTGAGTTGTTTACTTATTTTCTTCGCAAAGTTGGTATTTCACGACAAAGTTGAGTTGGCACGTGTCCGTCTCCTGCTCACGCTCGGAAGACGACTTAGGTAACTTCTCCTCTAAGTAAGGAGAGTATCGGGCATGTGGAGGTCATAGTTGACCTTATCGGGCAGCTCCTCTTTAGGGCTTTATTTGTTTAGAAATCTTTTTTGGGGATATTCCCTTAGTATATGTATCGGGATTAGTGAATGTTTTCACTTATTTCTAAAGGTTTCCATCGCAAGATTTCACTTTCGGAGCTTACTTGTTTGGAAAGGTAAAGTTATGTCTCTCTGTTGAGTTTTATACTTAGGGTATAAATTTATCGAGATCGAAATTGCATAAGAGGTTCATAGCACTTATCTGGAGTCCAGATGCCCCCTCGTTCCATGCGCGCCAATTCACTATCATCAAGGAATTCTCCTCAGAACTCTGCTCGAGATCTTTTTCTTCTACATGGCGTTTGTCATGCTTCATCCGAGGTTATTTCCTGACGTCTTTGAAAGAGGGCTAACAAGAGTTTGTTGGCTATCGGGGGGACCTCTTCGGGGGTCCCGGCGATACTGCCTTCGTGAAATAAGCGAGGCAAGATATATGCATATAGTTTAAACAAAACATAGTTGGCCTTGCTCGAAGTTTCCTCCGGGGGCGTCAGGTTAATAAACTGGAACGCAAGTTAAGATATTTGCTAGAGCAGCTACTGTTAACACTATAGGAGTTTGTCCTGATGATATTGTGCAGGAGGTTAGGTCGGAGGGGTACCGTAATCGAACCCTCTCTCTAATTTTTCGCTTTTTTTGTTTTTTTTTTTGTTTTTTTGCTGAAAAAAACAAAAAATAAAAGAAAAATTCCCCATATTGCTGTACCAGGGATTTGAAATCGGGCCATCAGAGAAGGCAGCCCTCGGAGTAAACCACTGGGCTATGCCCATTTTTGGTTATATAGAGATTATTTCTGCTATATATCATAGCAGAATCTTAATAATAATAAAAAAAAAGTTTGCACACATGGGACTCGATCCCGGGTTCCTCTGATAGAGGAACTCGAAGAGCTACTCCGACCATTAGGCCATTCCCGTTTTCGTTTATAAGGATATTACATTCGCTACATATCATATAGGCAGGGAATTAATAATAATAAAAAGGCTCGTGGGAGATTTGATCCCGACTTCTTCGGTTAGAAGCCCTCGGAGAACTGTTCTCGTACCACTGGACCAGTCCCCCTTTTGGATATAACAAGAGTTTTTTTATTTTTATTATTATATTATGGCAGCACCTTAGTAAAAAAAAAAAAACCTGCTCAGAGATGGGATCAATCTCGGGTGCTTCATGTAGATGCCCTCGGAGAGCAGCTCCGAGGACCGCTAGGCCATCCCATCTTTTTGTTTATAAAAGATCTTTTACTATTTTTATTATATTATGAAAGCGTTTTAATAAAAAATGCCATCAGATGTTGGAATCGATCCCGGGTTCCTCTAGTTGAAGCCCTCGGAGACCGTCTCTGAAGCCATTGGGCTACGCCTATTTTCGTTTGTAAGTAGATTATTTTCGCTATATATCATAGCAGAATCTTAAAAACAACAAAAAAGTCATCTGAGATGGGACTCGAACCCGAGTTCTTCGGGTTAATGCCCTCGGAGAGCTTCTCCGAGGCCACTGGACCAACTATTCTTCTTGTTTAAAACAAGAGACTTTTTTATTTATTATATTATATGATGGCAGCAAAATAAAAATTCTACCGTGAATGGGATTCGATCCCTGGTCCTCGGAGAGTGGTCCTCGTAGAGCTCCTCCGACCACTGGACCATGTCCCTCTTTGTTTAACACATGATATCTTTATTATATAGGCTCTTCATATAAAAATAAAGCCTTCGGAAAAGAGATTCGAACCCGAGTGCTTCGCGCAAATGCCCTCGGAGAGGCTCTCCGAGGACCCCTGGACCGTCCCTTTTTCTGGTTAATAACAAGAGATTTTTTGTATTATTATTACATTATGGCTCTTCATAATAAAAAAAAAGCCTTCGGAAATGGAACTCGAACCCGGGTTCTTTTGTAGAGTCCCTCGGAGAGGAGCTCCGAGGACCGCTGGGCTACATCTTTCTTTTGGTTTTGAATTCGTTTATTTTCGTATTTATATTCAAAAAAATGCTTTAGTAAAAAAAAAGTGTAGAGGGAGTGATAGGCAATTGGTCGTAAATAGTTTGGATCTTTTTTTTTTCATTTTGCAGATTAGCTGTTAATGAGCTGATTAATATATATATATATATATATATATATATATATATAACTCAACTCACCACATTATGACACGTTGATTGTGCGAGACATGTGTCTCTTTCACAGCTCAAATTTGTCACAGGAGAGATGTGACTCCATTTTCTTCCCTTTCTTTCATTTCTTTTCTTCTTCTCTGTTCATTCTTTCTCTTTTCTTCTTCTTAGTTTTGGTTTTGGCGGCGATCTCCTCGGGCTTGCTCAAGGATTCAACGACAGTTCCCACAGACGGCGCTACTTTGTTAACGGGTTTGGAGTTATTCCCTATTTAACGGAAGATATTTATATTGGGTTGGAACGCCAATCATGACCCGAGGGCATAGATTTTATCTGTTGAAAGAGTTGACCCTTGTGAAGCCTCCATAAAGAAAGGAGTTTGCCTTCTCCCTTGGAGCCTTTGCTTTTAATTCTATAGAGAACATGAGTTCCCTTGGGCGCACCCCCTCTTTCATTGGTGATTTGCTGCTTCTGCTTCATTGATGATTTGCTGCTTCTGCTCTTTATAGAAGTTTATTAGGGGTAGGTGCCAACGTGCATGTGTTTAGTAGATACACGTGTTGATACGCATGTGTTTAAGGGATAGGTTTTGATCTGTTGGGTATATCTGCTGACTGGGCGCTGACGAGGATGACTTATCCTTTCCGATAACTTCATCGTGCTCTGAGGAACTGGCTCTTTGGTTTCCTTCCCCATGATGGGTGGTACCTATCGGGAACGCTGGATAAGTGGGAGGGAATGTTCGTCCGATGCTGCCGTAGTTTCCGATAGTGGTCCACCGTTAAGTTGCCTTCTTCTGATGTGCATTCCGATAGGTGTTTCTGTCCTGGTCGTAGGTTGGGCATGTTTTCCGAGGGGTCTATCTTGATCTCTGGGGGCTTATCTCGGCCTTCGTGAAGTAGTGTTTGGTGATACAGGCTCTCGGGATGAGTTCTCCGATAGGGGGTGATCTTGCTTCCCGGGGGACTCGGGGTCCTCGCTCTACGATACGGGTATCTTGTGGTTTGCGAGTACAAATTATATAATAATATATTCGGCAATTTAGTAATCGAATCACAGTACCTCTTAAGCACGTGGATTTTTACCCTGTTAACATCGATGATGCCCATCTTGGACATCATGTTTGTAAATGGTTGTGGGGATAAAGGTTTTGTAAGGATGTCAGCTATTTGGTGTTGATTAGAGACATGCGCTATTTTGAGGAGACCTTCATGCACTTTTTCTCGGACGAAATGACAATCAATTTGTATGTGTTTCGTCCGTTCGTGTTGAACTGGGTTGATGGCGATTCAATATGAACTTTTGTTGTCGGTAAAAAACTTGGTGTAAGTTGCAGATCTTAAAGCAATTGGGTGAGCCAAAGGAGCTCACAGGTCGTTATAGCGACATCGCGGTACTTGGCTTCGGTAAAAGAGCGGCTGACTGTGGGATGCTTCTTTGCTTTCCATGAGATCAGAGAGGTTCCAATGTAGATGGCGTATCCGGTTACACTGCGCCTGGTATCGGGGCATGCGGCCCAGTCACTATCACAAAAGGATTTTAAGTGAGTTTCCGAGTTAGAAGCATAAAATAGGTTTTTACCAGGGGTCGACTTAATATATCGTAGAACGCGATGAGCTACTTCTAAATGTAATGTAGTGGGTTGAGACATGTGTTACATTAAACATTGTATACTGAAAGAGGATGATCATTTTTCTTAAGTTTGGTTGAACAATCCATCGGGGTGGAGGCGGGTTTGCCCCCTATGTACCCTAACTCAGTTAAGATGTCCAAGGCGTATTTTTTTGGCATAAGGTTATGCCTTTTTGACTTCTAGTTATCTCAATCCCTAAAATGTATTTCAAGTTACCTAGATCCTTAATAGTGAATTTATCATCAAGGTGCTTCTTTAATTTTTGAATTTCAAGTAAGTCATTGCCATTTAAAAGTATGTCATCCACGTACACCCATAGGGCAGTAAAAGAAGTACCATTTTTTTTCACAAATAAGGAACAATCAAAAACTGTTTGCATATAACTGAAGGCTTTGAGGCAAGTGGTCAATTTAGTATACCACTGCCTCGACGCCTGTTTTAAACCTTATAAACTCTTTTTCAAAAGGCACACCCAATTATTCGATGGAGAGCAGTAACCGGGCGATGGTTTCATGTAAATCGTTTCATCTAAGTCACCGTGAAGAAAAGCGTTATTTGCGTCTAATTGATGTAAAAACCAGTTATACGAAGCAGCTAAGGCAAGTAAAACACGCACATTAGTCAATTTAGCAACATGAAATGTATCGAAATAATCGATGCCTTCTTCTTGGATATAGCCCTTAGCCGCTAAACGGGCCTTGAACTGTTCTATTGACCCATCCGACCTATATTTAACTCTATAGACCCATTTACAACCAATACAGTGTTGAGAAGTAGGTAACTCAGTCAAAATCCAAGTATTTGTTTTCTCAAGAGCAGCTAATTCTGTTTGCATGGCATCTTGCCACTCTTTTAGATTTATTTGCTTGAGAAAAAGTTTTAGGTTCAGTTATTTGAGAAATAGCAACAGTGAAAACTTTGTGTTGCATGCCTAGTTGAGAGACAGATAAGAAAGACTCAATAGGATATTTTGAAGTAACATTGTTTGCCTTATGCAAAGAATTAGGGAGATCATAGGCATATATTTTCATGTAAGCAGGGGTGGTAATAGCCCTATTGGACTTTCTTAGGGGAGCATGCAAATGGGGATCCACATTATCAGCATATATAGACAACTCATTTGAAGAATCAACCGAGAGGTGATCATGTTCAGTAGGTACAGTAATGTTAACAGGTAAAGTAGAAGAGATAGGGATAAAGGGGGTGCAACCAGAGTTCTGTTCAGTATCACTAGATGACAGATAGGTGTCCAACTCACTGTAATTCGTTAGTTTCCTTTCTTTTCTTTAAAGAAACTCTAAAAAATCGAATATGAACACAAATAGGTGTCCAAGTCCAGAGCAACACCCAAAGAAGGAGTGGGGACTTGTGATTGTGCATCACTAGGATCCTCCCTGTTGGTCAGCACTGGATGGTTTGTAGGAGCAGCAGCAGGTAGTGTAGGGTCCTGCAAAACAATAAAAGGATTTGTGCAAAGGTATGTATTCTCATTTAGAGAATCACTTGCTGTTAGTGACAAGTCAATTTTAAAAGGGAATTCAGTCTCATAGAAAATAACATTCCTTGAAATTATGGTTTTCTTGGTATGTAAGTTAAGTAGCAAGCAACCCTTAGTACCAAGGGGATAGCCCAAGAAAACACACTTTTGAGCCCTATGATCAAATCTTTGTCTATGAGAGGTCAATGTGGAGGTATAACATAGGGAGCCAAAAACCTTTAAAGAATTATAATCTAGAGGTTTATTAAAAAGTTTTTCAAATGGAGCTTTGTTGCCCAAAATAGAGGATGGTAACCTATTTATAATGTAAGCAGTAGTAGATACACAATGGGGCCAATAAGCAATAGGTAAGTTTGACTGAAATTTCAAAGATCTTGATACTTGAAGCAGGTGTTGATGCTTCCTTTCAACTAAACCGTTTTGTTGAGAAGTCTCAACACAACTTCTCTGTTAAATGATCCTCATATCATTATAAAAAAAATTCAAAAGGAACTCAGTCCCATTGTCAGACATGAGAATCTTGATTTTAATAGAAAACTAATTTTTCACCATTTTATAAAAGTGAACTAAGTGTGTGTGTACTTCAGACTTATTAGTCATAAAACAAAAACCATGTGCATTTTGTGAAATCATCCACTATAGTTAAAAAATACTTATGGCCATGAATAGAGGGCACTGAGAATGGCCCACATACATCACAGTGAATAATATCAAAAGCAGAATGAGTAAGAGATGTACTATTAGGCAAAGGCAATTTTCTTTGTTTAGCGAAATGACAAGTATCACAAGAAGTATGAGATATATAGTCTGAAAGAGATAAATATGGTGAACAAGATAGTTTCTGAGCAGAAGGGTGCCCAAGTCTTTGATGCCATAAAGATACAACAAGTTTTATTTTAGAAAAACTGGAATTACAAAAAGGTTGAGTTTGACAGTTATTGATGTCCAAAAGATAGAGGTCTTTGCAAATTTTAGCAAAACCAGTCATCCTCCTCGTGGCTATGTCCTGCATGACACAGACAGGGCGGAAGAAGTGTAGGGATACATTTGAAAACTTGGTCAATTTTGAAACAGAAATCAGGTTGTAATTGAAATCAGGTACCAAAAAGGCATCTTTTAAAAACAGATTGTTAAAAATTTTAACATCAGAGACAGCAGTGGCAGTAGTAGACTGTTGATTTGCAAAAAAATCTGAGTATTGACAGATAAAACATATGTAAAAATTTTGGGATCACAGAGCATGTGATCAGTTGCCCCTGTATCCAATATCCAATTAGGATAATTGCTAGCATGATTACTACCATCAGAGGACAAACAAACATGTAAGAAATGAGGTGTACCTGCCATAGTGGTGACTGTGGCAGCATAATGAGGAGTGGAAGTAGAAGGGATAGATTCAGCAACCTCTTGAG
This sequence comes from Linaria vulgaris, assembly GCA_948329865.1. Lineage (NCBI taxonomy): Eukaryota > Viridiplantae > Streptophyta > Magnoliopsida > Lamiales > Plantaginaceae > Linaria > Linaria vulgaris. The sequence continues at coordinate 49,612,304 of OX415249.1, read as the reverse complement.
CTATAGTGAACGCCAAGAACTGCTCAAACAAAGATTTGTTGGAGACATCAGAAGGGGCACTCCTAGTGAAATGCTCAGGTAGGACTAGGACCACTTCTTCAGACTGGGTGGTGGAGTTAGCAGAAGGACCAGAGTGAGAAGGAGCCCGCCTCCAGCCAGTTGGACCATCCCATCCCGTAGGATAGCCTATGAGCTGATAGCATCCGTCCATAGTGTGCCCATTGAACCCACATAAGGTACTTTAACTTTTTCTTATCACGACCACTGATCCATTGGGGCTTAGGGAATTTTGAAGGACCAGGAGCCTGTTGAGCCACCTCTAGCACTAGTTTGGACTGAGTAAACATGGCAAGAGGCTCAAAACCTTGAATAGAAGAGTGGAGGGAATGTTGTGCCTCTTCTTGCAAAAGCATGGCATACACCAACGACAAAGTTGGGAGCGACTTCTGTAGCAGAATATGGTCGCAGATCGCAGAGAATGAGTCGTTCAGGCCAACGAGGAAAGTGAACACCCAGTCGTTCTGCTGGAGAGTGACCATGCTCTTATTAACGTCGCAGGTGCACAACCCACAAGCTCAAGCAACTACTGGTCGGTGACTAACATACTCATCCCATATCCACCGAAAGGAGTTGTAAAAAGCAGTAACATAGAGACTCCCCTGATTGAGATTGAAAAGAGACTTTTGGAGTTGAAAGACACGAGATCCATCCGTGCGACCATAGCGGACCTTAAGTTCTTGCCACAACTCAAAAGCAGACTTCATATAGAGCATGGTGTTACGGATCTCACTCGTGACAGAGTTCAGGAGCCAAGACATTACCAGATTGTTGGCGCGGATCCAACATATGCGGTCGACGGCGGAGGACTCCGGCGGAATCGGAGATCTGTCGATGAATCGGATATTGTTTTTGATTGTGAGCGCGATCTTGACTGCATGACTCCAAGAGATGTAGTTATGACCCGATAACCTATCACTGACAATGGAGGAATTCGTAAAATCCTGATTACCAAGGAAGTAAACCAACATCGAATCCTCGCAAGGATTCTTTGTAGTAGAAGAGGTAGATCTAGAGAGAGAAGAAGAACTAGCAGGCTTCGTCATCGTGATAGTAAAAGAGGCGAAACCAGAGAGCTAGGGTTTCAGAGGGAGAGAAAGCAGAGGGGAAAATGACGATTTCGGTATGAATCGCATCGTCTAATGGAGGAGAGGAAGAAAATGGCAGCGGAATTCAGAATCGTTGAGCAAATAATACCATATTGAGAGGTTTAGCTAGCGGTGCGGCTAGGGTTTGCAAGAGAAAAGAGAGAGACAAGAGCATTCTATTTTTTGAAAGTAAAATTGTAAATTAAGTTATTAAAATATTACAGAGAGGAGTATTTATACCCGAGCCTAAATGGCGATTGGATCTGCCCATTAACTAATGGTCCAGATATTAAATCAGCCCATATAACTAAAAATACAGAAATACAAAATTTGTTGATGGGGGTGATTTAAGATTGGCCCAATACATACTGATTGGGCCGGCCCAAAAGCGCATCGAATTGAGAGAATTCGATGCGCGCATCGAATCCACAGGCAGATACGTTGTTATTGGGTCAGCCCATTAGCGCATCGAATAGCCCTTATTCGATGCGCGCATCGAATAGGCACGATTCGATGCGCCTTTCTATATTGGTTAATGGGCCCCATGGGACGGGTTCTATAAATAGCCCCTCCCCTTGAGTTCCGTGCAAGTTTTTGGGAAGATAACCACCTCAGCACTCTCAGCATCGAACCATCTCTCATTCGACACGCATCGGATCGAACAGCCATAATTCGACACGTAGTTGAATAGTGTACTTCCATTCGATACGCCAAAGTACGCATCGAATTCGACATCTAATATATGTATCGAATTCGATACCTTCCAGAACGACTTCGAACTAGCGGTACTATTTCGCATCGAACGAAGATATTCGACATGTCAGCATCGAATACCTACAATTCGATACGCTACATTAATATTGTAATTTAGTTATTCTACCTAATAATCTTGTAACAAGTGTTCCGGACCAAGCTAGTCCGTTAATAAAGTTGGATATCATTGCTTTGATCTCAATTTGGAATCTTTTACTGTGTTCTATTACCGTGATGAAATAAGACCAAAATATTAGCGCCGTCTGTGGGAACACTAAGTTTATTAGTTTGTTAGGCAGTATGTCTAGAATTACCAGATCCCAAAGTAAAGCTATGCAGGGAAATATGGGAGAAGCAGGACAAAGCACACCTGAACGAATGACGCAAAATATTGCGGGACCATCAACAGTACCAACTCCCACGAGGAGGGAGAATCAAGTACCTCAAGGTGAGAAGGTACCTGCCGTCGAAGCAGGTGCAACTGGAGCAACAGCAACGAGTGCCTCGATTCCAGATAATTTGAAGAATGAATTAATAGCAATGGTGAAAGCCGTTGTGGCTGAAGTACTAACTCCAGCACTACCAGTTTTCATACCATCCCCTGCTGAACATCCGGAAGCCTTAAGAGAACAAGGATCTGTTGCCCAAATGAAAAAGGGAAAGGAGAAGGAAAGATCCCAACAAGATGATAGAAGAAGCAGACATGTTTCGTAGGAAACAAAAGGCAAGGGAAAATCCACCCGAGATGAACAAGGAAAGAAGTTAGTGTCGGTAGAGGTGCAATCAAGAAAACATCTTGAGAAGAAAGAATGGGAAAAGGAGGCAGAACGTGTTACGGAACGAAGAAGAAGAGAAGATAGGAGACGCTCAGAAAGTCATGATTCCGGAAGGGAACGAAATGAGGAAGAGGACCAAAGAGAAGAACTACGAAGAAGAAGAAATAGAGATGACAGAAGACATCCAGATGGTCATGATTCACGAGCTGAGCATGATAGAATGGCCAGGGATAAAGAAAGTCAGGAGAAAGGGAAAGCTACAGTTGAGGTTCAAGCAATGCAGGAGGACAATACTTATAGCCGCAGTCCATTCTGTCGAGAGATAAAGTCAGAAATCTTGGAACAGGGGGATAAGCTCCCGGAACTGAAAACGTACGATGGGAAGTCTAATCCCAGAGATCATCTTTTTCAGCTAGATAGAAAGTTGTCCCTTTTCGGTTTTAAAGACAATATCCAAGCCAGGATATTTGCAACAACTCTTTCAGTAGTAGTCGTGGATTGGTTTAATCGCATTCCACCAGGAGTGATCAAAAGTTACAGCCAACTTAGGAAAATGTTTGAAGACCAATTCTCTAGTCAATCCAGACTGGTTCTGGATCATTCCCATCTCTACACAATGAACCAAGAAACTAATGAAAGTCTAAAGGACTTTATGAAACACTTCAATACAGAGCTATTAAGGATTTATAGCCCGTCGGGAGAAATGATTGTGAGCATACTTTTCCGAGCAACCACCAATACAATGTTCGGTGGGGATCTACTCAGACGAAAGCCCACCACCATTGAAGAGATTAACAAAATAGCACAAGAGGTGGTTCATTTCGGGGAAATGATGGCGACTAAAGTACCTGTTGTTACAATTGTGAAAGAAAAGGAAAAATGAAGAGAAGATGACAATCGTAACAATTACAATAATAGGAACAAGAATTACAAAAGGGATAGCTCGCCTAGAAGGTGCACTCCATTAAATGCTCACATCATGGCAGTCTTTGGTTCAGCAGGGGGACCGGGGGGAGCAGATTCTAACAATGGTCGGAGAAAGATCACAAGACTGGTTGAATCGGATAATTTCGTCGATATGGCTAGTATACTGAGAATTGAGCAAATGCCGCATGAAGAGGTTACTCTCTCTACAACAGATCTAAGAAAGTTGAGTCCACATGCTATACAAATGTCCAATTTAAATTGCCCTTTGGTGATAACAGTGGATATAGCTAACTATGGAGTCACCAAGATGTTAGTGGACCACGGAAGTTCAGTAAATGTGCTGTTCAATTCTACGTTGGTTAAAATGGGACTGAATAACCAGACACTAGAACCGGTGAGAACATCTCTTCACGGATTTGGAGGTCCAGAGAGAGTCCCACTCGGAATGCTCAAACTCCGAACGTCATTAGGTACTGCACCGCAGAGAAAGACGCTTCTGGAGAATTATGTGATCGTCGACATGCATTTTGCCTACAACGAAATTATAGAGAGGCCAGCACTGAATGCTTTCCGAGCTTTACCATCAACTTATCATCAAATGGTGAAGTTTCCAACTTCTAGCGGCACAGGTGAGGTCATAGTAGACCATATCGAAGAATGGAAATGCTACGTGACTTCACTTCGGGTTCAGCCACAACAAGAAGAATTAGCGGCAAGGGCATTGGCTCCAAGGCAAATGGAGCATATTGATTAAAGATTTCGTTTCTACTTACAAGTGTATTTAGCATTTTGAATATTTTGAACAAGTTTTTATTCGTTCTCTCTGCTATGACATACATGAGGGACAAAAATGTATGAATTTAAAACAGGTACCCCAAACCATGGATCTGGAGGACAGCACTGGAAGTCAGGCAAATGAGCAATGACCCAAGCTCAGATTTATTTATATAATCTAATTTGGATTATTCAAAGAAGATTACCTCTAATTATTTGGTTTGCATGAATTTTATCTACTATACATAATAGAAATCTATGCAGGACTGAAGAAATTGGAAGAACGGAAACTCTGCCCCAAAGTGGCACGAGATACCGAAGATCCCTAAAGAAATTAGAAGAACGGAGACTCTGCCCCAAAGTGGCACGAGATACCGATAAAAGCTCAAGACAAAAGGGACGGAAACTCTGCCCCAAAGTGGCACGAGATACCGGAAATCCCTAAAGAAATTAGAATAATGGAGACTCTGCCCCAAAGTGGCATGAGATACCGAAAGAAGTCAGAAGTGACAAAAGGGACGGAAACTCTGCCCCAAAGTGGCACGAGATACCGGAAATTCCTAAAAGCAAACAAAGGGACAGAAACTCTGCCCCAAAGTGGCACTAGATACCGAAAATCCCTAAAGCAAAAGTAAGGGCGGAAGCTCTGCCCCAGAGTGGCATGAGATACCGACAATCACTAGGGTGACCAGAAGAAAGGAGATTCTTCCCGATGTGTTATGAAATACTGTAATTCCCAAAGAATATAAGGAAGGGACGGACACTCTATACTACAAGACACTCAAAATGTCAAGAACAACGAATTGGAACAAACAATTCTGTCTAGAATGGCAAAGGTCAATGCGACAGGCGACATACACTACGAATAACATTGTAAGTGCTCATTGAAATCCACAATTGGAGAAAACATGAACAAAATTTTCGTAAAGTGAATAACGATTAAGCGAAAATATAAGAAACAAGAGAACTACGTCTAGATTGACGAGCGAAACCTCTTTTCTAAAATAGAATGATTATAATCGTGCAAGAAGAAACCTGATTCAATGTTTCATAACAGGATAAACAATTTTCATTGAACAACAGTGAACCAGCAGGTTGCCAAAATAAAGTAAAGAACGTAAATGAGAAATTGAAATAAAAGGCAACAGATATGAGCATAATAAATAATTAAACAGCTAAAGATGAACATTCGAAAATATGATTGCGCTAAGCATAAAATGTTTGAGCTCATAAAAGCGACGCAGCGCCACACACGAATTGAATTAAAAATGAAAATTGTTCATAAACAAGGAAATATAGAACAGCTTTAGGTCTGCAGATTTAGGCATCTTCTTCATCCTCAGATGAGGGATATGGTTCAGGCATATCTAGCGGTGGTGATAATCCTCCGAGAATAAGATCCTCCTTCTCTAGCAGTGAGGCGAACTCATCAGGTTCTGCAGGCTCAGAAGTTTTACGAGGTGGCAGATTTTCTTGATTTGATCCTAGGGACATGTCTAACCATTCTGGTTTGAAACCGCCACGAACATACTACGTGGCGTAAAACTGATGTACAGTTAGAACCTGAGCATTCCGAGCCTCGAGCTGACCTCGACGAGTGCAGATTTCTCGAAAGGTGCTGCTTTGGAGAAACTCTTCAGCTATCTCCACTTTCCGCTGGGGAGTAACCTATAAGAAAAATATATATTAATATAATAACAGGAAAATGGGATGTGAAACGCCATGAAAAGGAATGTATTCTACCTCTTTGAGACCGCGCAAATAACCGTTGACATCGGCGTTATGGGCTTCTTCTTTGGCTGCACCCACCTCCATCTTAAGGTCATTAATTTCCTTGTTTGGCTCTTCTTTGAGCTTTTCAAGCTCCGCCCGTGCCTCTTTGGCTGCCTCCCGATCAACATGCGCCTTAGCAGCATAGTCTTTGGCCAATTGCAAGGCTTTTTCCTTTTTATCAAGGGCAGTTTGAAGAGCAGCGTTGTTACCACCTCCAGAAGTCTCTCGAAATTCCATTAGGGCCGAGAACATGGTGTCCCCAAAACCTCCCGCCTAACAATTAATGAGCAGTTAGTTCATAATTTACAAAGTCAGTTCAGAGGAAATAAAACTCAAGCGAGGAGATCATTACCGCTGTTAGAAAATGCAGTGTGTTCCGATCCACCCTTTTCCTTTCTTCGGCAGAGACTGGGAGCGGAACTGCAAGCCCAGGCATCAGTGCCCTCAAGTTCTTGATGGCTTCGGACTCCGAGATCTCGTACCCAGCGGCTCGAGCTCGAGGACCTTGGCTAGGCCCAACTCCTGCGCTCGGTTCGGTTACATTGGCCGGAGCATTAGAAGCACTAGGTCTGCTTGATCGGCCGATTGGTGGAACAACCCCTCCGGCATGTGACCGGGTCTGAGGCATTTTCCTTTTCTTGCGTTGGTTGCCGACTTGGACATCGTCGCCTGTTCCAACCGCCATGCTTTCTGACGCCTCAGTACCACCTTGCACATTCTATGGGTTATTCCCCAACATGTCCTCAAATGGATCAATTGTTGGATCAGCAGCAGTGGCAGAAGAGGGACCAGCAATGTTTTTCTTGCCCTTATTCTTTCTCTCTCGGGGAGGAGGAATTTCGGGCACAATGTTGGTCTGGGAGCTTGCCAGATCAGCAGCAACGGCTCGATTCATTCTCGCGTGACGGCTCATGAAGTACTTGGCTGCAAGAAACATAAATCATTAGAATCATAACAAGCATACATCAAAAGTACCAAAAGAGTTACGCAGTTATACGAAGGGTCATCCTCTCGTTATATTTCACTGGAGACAATCCAGCTAAAGAGAGGACTCGATTTTCAACGAGTTTTTTAACATCAACTTGATGTTCTCAAACTAAGCTAGGGACAAAATCGCAATCCCATGAAGTTATGGTGACGCCGCCAGGAATCATTACCCTTGCCCCGGTAAACCATTCACGGCGATATCGCCCAAACTCTCCTTCATAACTCTCTTCGATATAAAAATGCCTTCTCTTCCAATCTTCTCTGAATCCAGTCGCTCCACCATTCAAAAATTTGCAATTCGTTTGAGCTTTGATATGATAGAATCCCTCTTCACGCCTCGCAATCTCGAATAAAGCATAAAACTCACTGGGACTTTGTGGCTGGCGCAACGCCTTCATAACTATGATAAAGCCAATCAAATTTTCGTAAGAGTTTGGCGTGAGTTGCGCGGGCACGAGGTTTATCTCTCTTAAAAGCCATCTTAGCTCATACGGGATGGGAAATCGCAGTCCATTGAGGAGCTGACCAACGAATACAGTCATATGACCGGGTGGTGGGGTATGCATCCGATCATTTGGGCCCGGAAGGACGATCCTATACTTATTAGGTATATCAAATTTTTTACAAAGCCCCTTACTACAATGTTGGAGACGGGAGATGTACTGATCGTAGGCCATTCCGGGGACCTCGACGTGATCATCGAACTCCCGATTAATATAATCTACGTCCTCTTCACCCTCGCTTGGAGCACGGTTATCCTGATAGGATGACGAGGACGGATCATCACTGTCCATTTCGGGAACTGTTGGTTCAATATTTGCAGCGGGGCTGTTACCCGTAGGAGAATCAACCGTTACTATATCGATTAAATCATATACATCTACTTCGACTCTGCTCGAGCCCGCGGGTGCATTCGAAGGGTTCCCCTTATTAATTGAACTAGAGCTAGAGCCAGTCCTCGACTCAGTCCTAGAAGTGAATTTACTGCTCACCATCTTTGACGAGAATGAACTGAAATAAATTAAAATGGAGGTTGACTAAAGACGAACACGTCACTCAACACTCTAGCACATCACTCAAACATACATAACATGAACTTGATAAAAGAAATACATTAGCAAAATAAAAAGCAAAAAAATTACCTTAATCGAATTTTCGGTAGAAAAAGCATTTACTTGATTAAAAATATCCTAAACAAAAGAGAAACAATGCACATATGAACATTTAACGAGAGAAAAAGCAACAATTTTAACGCATTGAATCATCCCAATTCGATGTTGATCGCATCGAATCGGTGACCGTTTCGATGCGGATCACATCGAATGACGCAAATTCGATGCATCTCACCTGAAGAGCGAAGTGCGTTGCCTGAGAAATGAGCTCCTCATGACAGTATCTTCCTTATATAGGTGTCGCCAGGCCCATCAGGCCCACTTCAGAGCTCGCATCGAATACCGCATCGAACAAGTATAATTCGATGCGGGCTAATTTACGCATCGAATTGCAGCTATTCGAGGCGTTAAATTAATGTTCATAGGACCACTGTGAACTGTTCCGAACTATACTATGCATATGAATATCTCAAATCAGTCAAATAATTGATAATATGTCTAAAAATTTACATACGTACGGCGAAGACCGTTCATAGCAATCCCAAATATAGTTTTTAAAGTTTGGAAGACGATCTCCACGTTGATATCGTCTCCCAAACTGGGGGGACTATATGATGTGGGTGATTTAAGATTGGCCCAATACATACTGATTGGGCCGGCCCAAAAGCGCATCGAATTGAGAGAATTCGATGCGCGCATCGAATCCACATGCAGATAAGTTGTTATTGGGCCAGCACATTAACGCATCGAATAGCCCTTATTCGATGCGCGCATCGAACATGCACGATTCGATGCACCTTTCTATATTGGTTAATGGCCCCATGGGACGGGTTCTATAAATAGTCCGTCTCCTTGAGTTCCGTGCAAGTTTTTGGGAAGATAACCACCTCAGCACAGTCAGCATCGAACCATCTCTCATTCGACACGCATCGGATCGAACAACCATAATTCGACACGTAGTTGAATAGTGTACTTCCATTCGATACTCCAAATTATGCATCAAATTCGACATTTAATATATGTATCGAATTCGATACCTTCCAGAACGACTTCGAACCAGCGGTACTGTTTTGCATCGAACGAAGATATTCGACACGTCAGCATCGAATACCTACAATTCGATACGCTACATTAATATTGTAATTTAGTTATTCTACCTAATAATCTTGTAACAAGTGTTCCGGACCAAGCTAGTCCGTTAATAAAGTTGGATAGTATTATTTTGATCTCATTTTGTAATCTTTTACTGTGTTCTATTACCGTGACGAAATAAGAACAAAATATTTGTTTATTTACATTACTCAAGAGCCTCCAATGAATTAAAGTTAGCTAGCTTTCATCATTATGATATATAAATTCATTTGCATTTTCATCTGTCGGCTAGGTGTCACTTTGGAAAACCGAACAAAAACTAAAAAACTAATTCACCACTCGTGCACAATATTGTTCTTAACACTACTCGATGATGGTCAAATATAACTAAATTATTTATTTGTGGAAAACAATGAAATTGTCAATACATTCCCTTTTTTACTGCACATACTGAGGACAGTTCAGGAGACAACTTTTCCAGTTCTCACTTTCACTTCATGTTCTACACTACACAGAGAATTCAGAATATGCTTAATTACTTAATAAATGCACCAATCAAGTCCTAACCTCTAAGCTACAATGATAGGTTAATAATGTAATATAATGTTTTTATATTTGTTTCCCTGTCATGGCCTGGTCAAAAGTAATTGATTGGGAATCATTGGTGGTTGGACTGGTAATGATGAAATATTATTATAATAAACATTCTTTTGCATTCTGCTCTCCACGTGCAAACTGCAAGGGATCTTTTTGTTAACAGTGAATTAATTAAGTCAAATGAAAAATACTTGGATATTGGTATAGGTCAAGAGACCGCATTGACAAATTCTTGGGTTATATATATGATTCCTATAAGAAGCACGAGTATCGATCCAACTTCACATTGGTAGTTTATACTACTATGTTGAGTAATTATTCCTTACTAGTACGTGGCTAGAGTTAATATATATGTAAATTAGGAAGGAAGTATGAAAATGTAATAAGGAATAAAGTTTACGTTTTATAGAAGAATCTACATAAGAAGACAAACAATAATTTTCAAGACTTTTTAGAGGAATCTTCAGAAAAAAATAAAAAACATGCAATAATTTTTAGGAAAAATATTAGTATATATTTCCTATTCTCAGAACACCCTAAAGATAGACGCAAAAGAGAATATCTGAGAATTGATAAGTTAGTAAATTGCTCCATCCAGAACGAACTTTAAAATAGAATCGTTTTTCCTAAATGATATGAGAAGTAGGTAAACCAAAAGTATTTGAAGGGCTTCGATCTTGTGACATAAAAAACGTGTACTAGACAAATAATATCAAAAACTTATATGATTTCAAATCTTGATTATTAAGTATATTGCAGGGAAATAAAATCAACAAGATATAGAGAACATATTTGCTAGTACCTTACCACCTTCTATATATTGCCTGTTTCAAATATATTAAGAAGTTCATATATACGAGAATCGAGAACTGAAGAAAAATCACATTTTTTTTTATTAATTAACCTAAATTACGTACAAGTGAGTCGTAAAGGATAATCTAGCCCTACAATCAAACAAGGACTAGCAAAATTAAAGCTTAGTCGTCATGAGTGCTGAGAGTATTGATAAAAGAGATTCTTTGTTTCCATCTCCTTTTAAGACTCTTAGAGATGCTGATTAATAGTTTAATATGGGTGATCTCATTTACATTAATATAAACCTAAGCGTTTTCTGATAGGTGTCAACTCGAGCAAAAGATGTATGCCAACATGCTTTCACGGAATAATTCGTCCCAACTTTCTTATTCATATTAGACACTTAACTTTTTATAAAGAAGAGAGAGTCGAACATCATAATTAATTAATGTGCTAACTGTTAGCATTTAAGCTGTTTAGATGCTTAAGTTTGTAAAAGGGTTTTGTTACTACATTTTGTTGTGATATTTTCCTTTACAAACAAGCATCTTCTTTGGCACAAGATATAATAATTCAATCTAATTTCCATATCACTGGCATATCTGTACCTTGACACTCGAATATTTCTAGGTGTTGAACATGTATAAGAAATTGAATCCATTGACATTCTCGACGTATTAGGCGCTGTTATTGGCTGATTTTTTGGTTTAGCGCTTTAGCTAAACTATCATAGATTAGAAATACTTTTTCATGAGCGTTTTATAAAACAATCGATAGTAAAAGGTGGCAAGACTTTATTCTCTGTTGGAACGAAGATGACATATGTGTTAGTACAACAATTTAATAGAATTATTTTAGTTTGGTACAAGATTGTAGCTTAAAAACGGATATGCGAGAATACATGAATAGCAGTAAATCTAATACAAACTATGTCAAGCTATAACTATTACAAGCTTCTTGGTTGACTTTGTCCGGAACATCAATAGACCAACACTTAGGGTGCTTTCGACGTATATCGATGATCTGGGGATATGGGGCATGGTGAATATCGAAGTTAGGTGATGTCGGGGATGAAGGATATCGAATCTAGGAGGATATAAGGTAGCAAGACGTCGAATACGATAATATCATATTAAGGGAGATATCTGGCATTTGATGATATCGGGTCGAGGGGATATCGAAGATTATCTTCATATCGAGTATGGTATGTATGCTGGGTGCGACGTATATCGAAATGGTTAATGATATCGATGATGATATTCGATATGGTGAATCAACAATGTACGGTAATTTATGAACTTACCTTGATTTGCAGATCAAAGGTATTTATAGACCTCGGGGGATGGGGACTACTTCTGAGATTTGCGGCAAACCTTGTACCACATCGAATATGGATATTCGTATGGGTTAGGATATCGGGCATGGATACCTGATATGAAATAAGTCCGAGAATTAATTGGGCTTGGCCCAATCAGTCTATTGGGTTGGCTTAATTGGAAAATGACCATATCATGTAGTCATCTAGTTTAGGAGTTATCATTGTAAATGATAGCTTATAAACTAAGTATATCATGGTATCGATATCTCTCGTCCCCTAGTTTAGATGCATGGAACGAGATGGCAAGTCATTTTGATATTTCGAATTATCAGCCTCCCAATATGAAATTGAGGTGACATCAGAATGTGTATTTGAACTACTAGCACGGTGTCTGTTTTAATCCACAGTTGGAGTGCCTTGCTGGATTATCTAATGGCAACTAATTTTCAAACTATGCGTTTTATAGAATTTTTTCTCCTATATCGAATATTTCTCCGATATCGATTTTTTCGCCAATATTGTATTTTTCGTCAGGTACATCGAATTCGGAGGGCATATCCAATATCAATATTTCATATACGTGATTCCCGTGCGAAATTCCTATAAATAGATGAAGGGGGAAGAGAGAAAATCATTTGACTTTTAACGAGAGTTTACTTTTCTCGACAAAGGTATGTCGAATGTGCAGTAGATATCGAATATCTATGTTTTAATATGTAATTTAATATAGAAGAGGATACCAGAGGTCCTGAAATTTGATGTGTGTAACTCGCACACCATATCGGGTTATCATATATATATATATATATATATATATATGTGGCATGTTGAATGGATGGAGGATGTCCAGTTTGGATATGAGACAATATATCGAATATTATTGTACTAAGTCAAATTTTGCATTTTTCATGCAATTTGCTTATCGAGGTGCTTTCCTTTTCAGGCTTCTGCGAGGAAGAGTATAGCCGCCAAACGTGTAATCAAAGGTGGGTTTAAGAATTAGATTCAAAATTGATAGACCTAGCAGGTCTTTTTGTCTAATTGCATGAGTTTAGAAGAGGTTTTTGTATTTGCTAGATAGAATGTCTGAGCCAAGAGAGTCTAGTTGGCAGGCGATAATGCCAGTCCTCTGCACCCTTTGGGATATATGCCGCCAACCCAAAGTGACAAAGAGATATGAGATCCATCGATTTAGTCGACGATTTATACGAGCATGATGACGAGGATGATGACTTAGACGAGGAGTCTAAAGATGAAAATGAATATGGCCTGATTGGGGTGGTTGAGGGAAAATACTTTAGGACACAAGTGAGATACCAAGATGTGGTATCCAGCATACCACACAATCCTAGGCATTATTATGACAATTATGACCTGAGGGGCTACGGAAATAAGGTTCCCCGAGAAAGATGTGAGGATACATACCCCGTTGGCGAGTTATATTACCGTAAATTCCAAACACTTTATAAATGGGTTGCGGTTTCCTATTAGTCCACCAGCACCTATCTAAGTAGAACATGTGTATGTTTAGTTTAACTGTTGCCGAACTAAATCGAGGCATTAGTGGCATTCATCTTGGTGATGAAGGCTTTTAACGCCCCATGTGATGTTAATGAGTTTTGGAAGTTATTCTCGGTGATCACGAACATGAAGGCTGTGAAAGGGTTTTACTTTGTGAGAGCTAATGCTCGTCAAAATATTCTAACCACTACATGGTCAAGCTACGAGGCTGGCACCAAGAAACAATTCTTATATGTTAATGAAAAGACTCCGAGGGAATTCGATTGTCCGCCTAAAGTTTGGTCAAGAGCCAAACGATTCAATATCCTTTCGGGTGTGGGGTCTTCGGCGTGAGAGGAGGGTTTTTCGAGGACCCTAGCTAAGAACAGTTTTGACCATAGGTTGCTTGTCAAGGACGATGTCGGAAGAGTTGGTGTCCTATAGCGGTCCTTATAGCTTGGGTATATATCTAAATATGCATTGCTTTTTGACCTTATTATGCATATATTTGTGACCCTATTATACGTTATTTGTCTAAATCGCTTATTATACCTCTTTCCACAGCCACTCTCGTGATGGGTTGCCAAGCAAGAATGCAATAATTAGCTGCCTTAAAGCGCGCAGTTAGTGCGGATGTTGCCAGTGGTGTCGAAGGGGCACACCCCAATGCACTCAAGACTTGAGGGCGAACTGGTGATCGCTCTTAGGCATGGGAAATTGGAGATTCTCTAGGCGATAGGGAAACCAGTTCGCGAGACCAAGATGGGGACTTTATAGATGTTCCCTAGGTCAATCGGGTGATGGGGGAGCTAGTTCCAGCAACCCCTAGGCCACTCCTGCTCATTTTGGTGTAGGCTCAGACTTGGCGGGTCATAAAAGGTTGTATCCTAGAGGTCCGACCACAACTCGTCCGTTTGGTCGCGTAACTCTAATAATATTGGATCATATGAGTTTAATGAGAGCGAGGTTGTTCGTACTATGGGCAGAACTTTCCCTGCTGTGGCGAGGACTCCCATGTTAAGGGAGCAAGATAGAGCTCAATATGTGCGATGTAAAGTCCATGCCTTCCAAGCTGTAAGTATCGAAACTAGTTGTTCTCTTAGGTTTTAAAAGTATTGCGCAGTGTAAGATGTCAAGCATTTCAGTGACTTATTCATCCAATTGTGTGGGTTTTCCTCAGGTTGGAAAATTTATGACCACAAGCCTCGATGTGGCACATAATTCGGATGCTGATAACGCGGAGATAGTGGCGTAGATAGCAACATATATTGAGGTCATGAACAATTTTGACCCAACTGTGCCTGAGAGGTAGTTGGTGAGAAAAAATCATGCTTTTTGCCAGCTTCACAGTGCCCACCAGGTTCTCACTACTTCTCGTGAAGAGAATAAAAAGTTAAAGTCCGAACTTGAACACGTCAAGAAGGACGTTTTTACTAAAAAGAATGGTAAGGAGGTTGCTGAACACGAGCTAGGAGGTGAAGGACGAGGACCTGTGTCTTCAATCGCAGCTTGCCGAGGCCCTTAAAGCTCTTCATCTTGATGTAAAACTCCTGTTAAATGTCTTCGTATGCCTACACTTTTTAATAATATATAGGCTGGCCCTTGGTAATTTTTTATTATGTTGCCTAGGATCCGTCTCCGGAGATCAAGCAGCGCATCGCACTACAGTTCATCTTGAGCAACACTTATAAGGAAATAAATGAGAAGTGCGGCTGGCTGGATAAGGAAAAGTTTAAGGAGCTAATTGTAGGACAGATCGAGATACTAAATGGATTCTACGAATGGTTCAATACGAGCCAACTAGATGCCATGTGCCTGCTCCAATGGAAAGCCCCTTAATGACTTGGACTCTAATGAGGATTCCCAGCCTGATGCCTTTGCCGAGATCCTGAAGAAGGCTAGCCTAATGTTGATGGTCATGATTGGCGCGCCTCCGTATCCGAATTGAGAGTTATTGTGGCGTTGCTTTGCCTACTTCTGTGTTTGTAATCTCTTCCCAATAATTGTTGTTTTCGTGTATCTTTTAATCTTGATTCTTGGTTATGTGTTCAATGTTATAACATTTGTTGCCATTGTTGTGAATATATTTTTGGTTAGATAATTTTGTTCATTGCTTTATGATTCTGCATTTTATTATTGTGTAAGACACACATGTCCCGTTATCATTCATAAGTAGGAGAGGCTTTCAATGTATGATATAGACTAATCTCTTTATTAATGCACTATTTTTCCTTACCCGCCCGTATAGGGAATGCGCATATATTATATCTCTATCATCGATTTAGTCGGCGATTTATACGAGAATGATGACGAGGATGATGACTCAGACGAGGAGTCTAAAGATGAAAAGGAATATGGCCTGATTGGGGTGGTTGAGGGAAAATACTTTAGGACACAAGTGAGATACCAAGATGTGGTATCCAACATGCCACATAATCCTAGGCATTATTATGACAATTATGACCTGAGGGGCTACAGAAATAAGGTTCCCCGAGAAAGATGTGAGGATACATACCCCGTTGGCGGGTTATATTACCGTAAATGCCAAACACTTTGTAAATGGGTTGCGGTTTCCTATTAGTCCACTAGCACCTTTCTAAGTAGTACATGTGTCTGTTTAGTTTAACTGTTGCCGAACTCAATCGAGGCATTAGTGGCATTCATCTTGGTGATGAAGGATTTTAACGCCCCATGTAATGTTAATGAGTTTTGGAAGTTATTCTCGGTGATCACGAACATGAAGGCTGTCAAAGGGTTTTACTTTGTGAGAGCTAATGCTCGTCAAAATATTCTAACCACTACATAGTCAAGCTACGAGGCTGGCACCAAGAAACAATTATTTTATGTTAATGAAAAGACTCCGAGGGAATTCGATTGTCTGCCTAAAGTTTGGTCAAGAGCCAAACGATTCAATATCCTTTCAGGTGTGGGGCCTTCGGCGTGAGAGGAGGGTTTTTCGAGGACCCCAGCTAAGCACAGTTTTGACCATAGGTTGCTTTTCAAGGACGATGTCGGAAGAGTTGGTGTCGTATAGCGGTCCTTATAGCTTGGGTATATATCTAAATATGCATTGCTTTTTGACCTTATTATGCATATTTTTGTGACCCTATTATATGTTATTTGTCTAAATCGCTTATTATACCTCTTTCCACAGCCACTCTCGTGATGGGTTGCCAAACAACAATGCAATAATTTGCTGCCTTAAAGCGGGCAGTTAGTGCGGATGCTGCCAGTGGTGTCGAAGGGGCACACCCCAATGCACTCAAGACTTGAGAACTAATGCTCGTCAAAATATTCTAACCACTACATAGTCAAGCTATGAGGCTGGCACCAAGAAACAATTCTTATATGTTAATGAAAAGACTCTGAGGGAATTCGATTGTCTGCCTAAAGTTTGGTCAAGAGCCAAACGATTCAATATCCTTTCAGGTGTGGGGCCTTCGGCGCGAGAGGAGTGTTTTTCGAGGACCCTAGCTAAGCACAGTTTTGACCATGGGTTGCTTGTCAAGGACGATGTTGGAAGAGTTGGTGTCCTATAGCGGTCCTTATAGCTTGGGTATATATCTAAATATGCATTGCTTTTTGACCTTATTATGCATATATTTGTGACCCTATTATATGTTATTTGTCTAAATCGCTTATTAAACCTCTTTCCACAGCCACTCTCGTGATGGGTTGCCAAGCAAGAATGCAATAATTTGCTGCCTTAAAGCGGGCAGTTAATGCGGATGCTGCTAGTGGTGTCGAAGGGGCACACCCCAATGCACTCAAGACTTAAGGGCGAACTGGTCATCGCTCTTAGGCATGGGAAATTGGAGATTCTCTAGGCGATAGGGAAACCAGTTCGCGAGACCAAGATGCGGACTTTATAGATGTTCCCTAGGTCAATCGGGTGATGGGGGAGCTAGTTCCAGCAACCCCTAGGCCACTCCTGCTCATTTTGGTGTAGGCTCAGACTTGGCGGGACATAAAAGGTTGTATCCTAGAGGTCCGACCACACCTCGTCCGTTTGGTCGCGCAACTCTAATAATATTGGATCATATGAGTTTAAAGAGAGCGAGGTTGTTCGTACTATGGGCAGAACTTTCCTTGCTGTGGCGAGGACTCCCATGTTAAGGGAGCAAGATAGAGCTCAATGTGTGCGATGTAAAGTCCATGCCTTCCAAGCAGTAAGTATCGAAACTAGTTGTTCTCTTAGGTTTTAAAAGTATTGAGCAATGTAAGATGTCAAGCATTTCAGTGACTTATCCAACCAATTGTGTGGGTTTTCCTCAGGTTGGAAAATTTGTGACCACAAGCCTCGATGTGGCACATAATTCGAATGCTGATAATGCGGGGATAGTGGCGCAGATGGCAACATATATTGAGGTAATGAACAATTTTGACCCAACTGTGCATGAGAGGTAGTTGGTGAGAAAAAATCATGCTTTTTGCCAGCTTCATAGTGCCAACCAGGTTCTCACTACTTCTCGTGCAGAGAATAAAAAGTTAAAGTCCGAACTTGAACATGTCAAGAAGGACGTTTATACTAAAAAGAATGGTAAGGAGGTTGCTGAACACGAGCTAGAAGGTGAAGGACGAGAACCTGTGTCTTCAATCGCAGCTTGCTGAGGCCCTTAAAGCTCTTCATCTTGATGTAAAACTCCTGTTAAGTGTCTTCGTATGCCTACACTTTTTAATAATATATAGGCTGGCCCTTGGTAATTTTTTATTATGTTGCCTAGGATCCGTCTCAGAAGATCAAGCAGCGCATCGCGCTACATTTCATCTTGAGCAACACTTATAAGGAAATAAATGAAAAGTGCGGCTGGCTAGATAAGGAAAAGTTTAAGGAGCTAATTGTAGGACAGATCGAGATACTAAATGGATTCTGCGAATGGTTCAATACGAGCCAACTAGATGCCATGTGCCTGCCCCAATGGAAAGCCCCTTAATGACTTGGACTCTAATGAGGATTCCCAGCCTGATGCCTTTGCCGAGATCCTCAAGAAGGCTAGCCTAATGTTGATGGGCATGATTGGCGCGCCTCCGTATCCGAATTGAGAGTTATTGCGGCGTTGCTTTGCCTACTTCTGTTTTTGTAATCTTTTCCCAATAATTGTTGTTTACGTGTATCTGTTAATCTTGATTCTTGGTTATGTGTTCAATGTTATAACATTTGTTGCTATCGTTGTGAATATATTTTTGGTTAGATAATTTTGTTCATTGCTTTATGATTCTGCATTTTATTATTGTGTAACACACATGTCCCGTTATCATTCACAAGTAGGAGAGGCTTTCAATGTATGATAGAGACTAATCTCTTTATTAATGCACTATTTTTCCTTACCCGCCCGTGTAGGGAATGCGCATATATTAAATCTCTATCATCGATTTAGTCGGCGATTTATACGAGCATGATGACGAGGATGATGACTCAGACGAGGAGTCTAAAGATGAAAATGAATATGGCCTGATTGGGGTGGTTGAGGGAAAATACTTTAGGACACAAGTGAGATACCAAGATGTGGTATCCAACATGCCACATAATCCTAGGCATTATTATGACAATTATGACCTGAGGGGCTACAGAAATAAGGTTCCCCGAGAAAGATGTGAGGATACATACCCCGCTGGCGGGTTATATTGCCGTAAATGCCAAACACTTTGTAAATGGGTTGCGATTTCCTATTAGTCCACTAGCACCTTTCTAAGTAGTACATTTGTCTGTTTAGTTTTACTGTTGCCGAACTCAATCGAGGCATTAGTGGCATTCATCTTAGTGATGAAGGCTTTTAACGCCCCATGTGATGTTAATGAGTTTTGGAAGTTATTCTCGGTGATCACGAACATGAAGGCTGTGAAAGGGTTTTATTTTGTGAGAGCTAATGCTCGTCAAAATATTCTAACCACTACATAGTCAAGCTACGAGGCTGGCACCAAGAAACAATTCTTATATGTTAATGAAAAGACTCCGAGGGAATTCGATTGTCTGCCTAAAGTTTGGTCAAGAGCCAAACGATTCAATATCCTTTCGAGTGTGGGGCCTTCGGCGTGAGAGGAGGGTTTTTCGAGGACCCTAGCTAAGCACATTTTTGACCATAGGTTGCTTGTCAAGGACGATGTCGAAAGAGTTGGTGTCCTATATCGGTCCTTATAGCTTGGGTATATATCTAAATATGCATTGCTTTTTGACCTTATTATGCATATTTTTGTGACCCTATTATATGTTATTTGTCTAAATCGCTTATTATACCTCTTTCCACAGCCACTCTCGTGATGGGTTGCCAAGCAACAATGCAATAATTTGCTGCTTTAAAGCAGGCAATAGGGCGGATGCTGCCAGTGGTGTCGAACGGGCACACCCCAATGCACTCAAGACTTGAGGGCAAACTGGTCATCGCTCTTAGGCATGGGAAATTGGAGATTCTCTAGGCGATAGGGAAACCAGTTCGCGAGACCAAGACGGGGACTTTATAGATGTTCCCTAGGTCAATCGGGTGATGGGGGAGCTAGTTCCAGCAACCCCCAGGCCACTCCTACTCATTTTGTTGTAGGCTCAGACTTGGCGGGACGTAAAAGGTTGTATCCTAGAAGTCCGACCACACCTCGTCCGTTTGGTCGCGCAACTATAATAATATTGGATCATATGAGTTTAATGAAAGCAAGGTTATTCGTACTATGGGCAGAACTTTCCCTGCTGTGGCGAGGACTCCCATGTTAAGGGAGCAAGATAGAGCTCAATGTGTGCGATGTAAAGTCTATGCCTTCCAAGCTGTAAGTATCGAAACTAGTTGTTCTCTTAGGTTTTAAAAGTATTGAGCAGTGTAAGATGTCAAGCATTTCAGTGACTTATCCATCCAATTGTGTGGGTTTTCCTCAGGTTTGAAAATTTATGACCACAAGCCTTGATGTGGCACATAATTCGGATGCTGATAATGCGGAGATAGTGGCGCAGATGGCAACATATATTGAGGTCATGAACAATTTTGACCCAACTGTGCCTGAGAGGTAGTTGGTGAGAAAAAATCATGCTTTTTGCCAGCTTCAGAGTGCCAACCAAGTTCTCACTACTTCTCATGCAAAGAATAAAAAGTTAAAGTCCGAACTTGAACACGTCAAGAAGATAGGAGGTATGTTTGTCTATTAAAATATTTTCTGTCATATCACATTGGATAGAATATAAGTTTACCAGTTAAGGTATTTTCTGTCGTATCCAATTGAATAGAAGATAAGTCTATCGTTTAAGGTATTTTTGTCGTATCCCTTTGGATAGGAGATAAGTCTAACTGTTAAGGTATTTTCTGCCGTGTCCCATATGATAGGAGATAAGTCTACCAATTAAGGTATTTTCTGTCGTATCCCATATGATAGGGGATAAGCCTACCGGTTGACGTATTTTTTGTCGTATCCCATAGGATAGGAGAGAAGTCTTCTACTGCTTTTAAGAAATTTTCTGCCATGTCACGATGGATATGAGATAGAACGTCCATGTAATCATATTGACAATATATGAAGCACATAATATCACCAATATAATGATTAACGATAGATAACGACTGAGAACCGGGTAGATTTGGATTGACCTACGTATCCCGCGCAGTTCACCCCGTTTTAATAACATGCCATCCCGTGAAGGATAATTTAGGAAAATTAAAAATTTTCAAACATAATTAAAAATGCAGGAATATGAAAAATTCAGTGATTCTAAGACGATTACTCCACCATTTGCTGAATTCCACGAGCAAACGACCTTGGCTCTCCTCCTTCATTGATCCTGCAAAGCTTGAGTAATGCAATATAGCAAATCCATGTCTCCTTGTGGTTACCTGTAATCTCACCGATCCCTACGAGGGCCGAGAATTTCATTTTTTGATGGTATGTTGATACCACAACTCAAATTATATTGGGAGCTGATGTCCTATGATCACATTGTAAGCAAATGGTTGGTCCAATTATGTATTGGACATTGAGGGTCCTTCTACACGGTTCTTCACTAAACGATGTCGGCAGTGTGACTTGTCCAAATGGAACAACTTCAGCTCCTCTAAAGTGTAAGAGGGGGTAGAGACATTCTAGATCACATTATGGCCCAATGCCATTTTCTCTAAGGCGTGTGCGGATCACATTTGTTGAGCTTTCATTATCTACAAAAAACTTTCCAGACCCCATAATTAGCAATATCTAGCATAACAGCAAGTGGGTGATGCAAATTACCTCCTTGAATAGCTTGCGGGGTAAGTTGCATCACACTTTCTTTGTGAAGGTGATCTCCTCATGAGGTAGCTTCTCTATCTTCAGTAGAGTCGTGAAACCTACATATATGTCCGCCTACATTACTCGGGATGATATTCTTTCATCCATTAGCGGAATCTGCTCTTGTAGGACCCTCGTTGATAATTGTTATCATCCCTCTGGTGGACGTATTGACAACTCCTTGCCCATATCTGTTAGTAGCCTCAATGGCCTTGTATTTATCCTTTCGCGAGGAGCAAGATCTATTCATGTCTTCACGATCTCTGGAATCCTTCAAGTGGCAGACGTACTTGATTAATTTCCCTTGACAGATGAGTCTCTCTATCTCATCCTTCAAGTCCTTGCAGTCTTCCTTATTGTTCCTGCCTTGGCGATGGTATTTGAAGTATTTCTATGAGTATTTGGTCCCTGGGGTGTCTCTCAGCTTTCTCGGCTCGTTGAGCCATCCTTTCCTCTAAGCTACGGCGAACACAGTTCAAATGTCACTATTTAAGAAGTGTACCTCCAGGGTGATTTCTCTCTACCGCGGTTATGCCTATCTATGTTCCATCCTCCATTTCCCTTGGGGCGACTTTGCCTGAGGCAGTACTTGATTCCTAGCCATCACCTTATCTTGGAAAACTGTCTGATATGCAGTGCATTGATTTGATCCACAATCCTGGGGTTTTCCTTAAGGAGATCAGCAGCGAGCCTTTTGTGTTTTGTTGCGTTAAAAAGAATGAGAGCCACCTGACCCCCCCCCCCTTTGGCTCATCCACTTGCAGTAGCTCCTCATTGAATCTCTTCATAAAGTCCTCAAGGTTTTCCTCATCGTCTTGCTTGATTGAATTCAGGTGGTTCAGATTGATAGGCAACCTGTTCTGGCTCTCAAACCAGCTCTAAAACCTCTTTCTCAGTTGTTTATAGCTTGTCAGTCAACCCACATGTATTCTTGTCAACCAATCTAGTGCTGCTCCAGATAGGGTTTCAAAGAATATGCGTGTCTACACATTATCAGAAAACCCATGAAGAGTTAGTATTCCATCTATATAAAAGAGGTGTTCATGTGGGTAACCTTTCCCATCATAAGTCTTGATTTGTGGGATCTTCTCCCCCATGTCCAATGCTTTAGCCTCAGTCTCATCATATAAGGCAGTAAGCCTTCCGAGACCTGAGGCTTGCATGAGTCTGCGGTGCACTTCTTCCCTATCCTGGTTCAGTTGTTCCATCCTTTTCGTTATCTCCCTCATTTCTGATCTAGGAATAGGGATCCTCTCTTTTGACGCTCGAGAGACCGAGCAATCCTTCCTGGATTCCACATTTTGATCTCGGTTCTGACCCCTGGATCTCTCGGCCGGACCCCTTGTCCTAGACTCTTGAGGACGGGGTGGCAAAGTTCTAGTATCAGACACCTAATGACGAGGTAAGGCGGTAACAAGGGCCGCCGTTACGGTTGCTTGAACGATAACATTGATCTGATCGATCACTTCTGGTGGTAGAACAGTGGGTACCGCAGGTGAGGGAGCTGGCGTCGTGGCCGAGGAGGAGGTGGGGCCTACTGTTGTTACTCGACAGTTGGGTCTGGTAGTGGTCCTCTGACTAGAGGCTTTTCAGCGGTCGAATTTTCCATTGTCGCCCTCTCAGATTGCTATAGAGTCCTCCATTGCATCCTAGCGTCCTCATCTGGGAGCATTGTGTTCCCATACACTGCTCCAATAGTTTAGTGCAAGATTGTAGTTATAAACAAATATGCGAGAATATAGGTATAACAGTAATACTAATACAAACTATGTCAAACTATAAATATTACATGCTTTTAAGTTGACTTTGTCCGGAACACCAATAGACCAACGCTTATGAAGCTTCTCACGTATATCGATGATATGGGGATATCCGACATGGTGGATATCTAAGTTAGGTGATGTCGGGGATGAAGGATATCGAATCTGGGAGGATATCGGGTAGCAAGATGTCGAATACGCTGATATCGAATTAAATGAGATATCGGGCATATGATGATATCACGTCTATGAGATATCAAAAATTATCTTTATAGCGGGTATGGTATGTATGTCGGGTGCAACGTATATCAAAATGGGTAATGATATCGAATGATGATATTCAATATGGTGACTGAACTTTGCATGGTAATTAATAAGCTTGTCTTGATTTGCGGATCAGAGGTACTTATAGACCTCGGTGGATGGGGACCGCTTCTGAGATTTGCGGCGAATCTTGTACTATATGAAATATGGATATTCAATATGTGGTAGGATATGGGACATAAATCCCCGATAAACAACAAGTCCGAGAATTAATTGGGCTTGGCCCGATCATTCTTTTGGGCAGGCCCAATCTGGAAATGGTTAGATCATGTTTCGTGATTTTAGTTGTTGGTAAAATATAACTTTTAATTTTGTACGTGTATACTTCATCCGGATTTATTCCACCCTCAAGTAGATTACTTTCAAGATGAAGTATGGAAAGGAACAAAAGGTTGGGTGTCTGGGTTCAAACTAAATTAATTAAAGGACGACACTCTTATGAAGTATGCCAAGGAAAATGCCGTTTGCATAACAAAAAGACAAAAAACATATTTTAATAAATGCAAATAACCCATTTTTAATTTTTATTTTTCTATCATCTAAAAAATCACATTTTTATATGCAAATCTTACGTCAATCGTCCTTGTATGAGACTGACTTATTTATTTTGGCGGCTGCTTAAGGACTCTTTTGCCTTGTAATTACTTTAATTTTTACGGAAAATCTCACAAAACATTTACGAGAAAAAAAAGATTAAAGCTTAACTAACAACAATGGTGTGGAATGTGGACTCGGCCTGCATTCTTGCCAAAGGATGGGGCGCTGGGAGGGGTCAAGTTGATATTTAAATTAAGCTTCTTTTATAGTAAACTAAGGGGTTTTTCTTTTTCCCTTTTCTATTTCAAAATGAATATTACCAGGTAACTGAAGAGGCAATGGATTATTAAACAAAAAGAGCAAATCTTGTTAAGCCTCCCAACGTATAGTCTGTTTCTCACATTGCCACACTAACGTTTTAAAATTAGCGATGTGCTCCTTATCGTTTGCTGAACATTCTCATGAACTAAAATTGACGAACAAAAATGTCAATATATTTCGAAAATGAACGGCTGATCAACTGTTAATGGGATGTTACCCATACCTTGAAGGGTACAATGCTAATTTTAAAATATTAGAGGGCAAAGTAAAAACAAACCACACGCTAGGAAACTCAACGGGATTTACCCTCAATAAAATTTAGATTCGACTACTTACAAATTTTCCTTTCTAATTAATGAGTACGATTTTTGTCTATTTAACTGATCAGGTGATGTGACATTCTTGTATTGAACGAAAGAAATTAAACTAAAGAGAGAGTGCAAGACTGTTGGGAGTTTAGGATAAAAGAAGAAAGATATAAAAAGTTAAGGCTATTATAGAAATATGGGACACTTGGGGAAGATCGGCAGAGGCGTTTGATACAATTACTTAATTGCTTTCTCACTTGCATGATACAATTGCATTACAATACCCTTACTATTCATGATTTTTAGTTATCTTCTAACTAATATAATTAAGGCAAGTCATTATTTAGTTAATTTTGGTAGCTGAGCATGCAATATTTCTATCTAAATATCAGATGAACTAGACGAGCCTATAAATTCTTTAATCAAGTGTTGATATTCTTTGCGAATTATTTAACAAGGAATACAAGAGTACCCAAATCACAAATATATTATATATTGAGGCCGGACAACGAAATAAAGACATAATCTATATTGAATTCGCACCTACAAGAGTTTATTATAATAGCAACTATTTTACCTGCTCATGCTTACAACACTGTCAAGGGTTGAAACATAACCAGACTTATATCCATCCTCTTGGAACTCTATAGGTGTTGAATTTCTTTGACTAGGTTTCATCCCGTACACAAAGTCTTACACCATGTTATAAACCTTCCACTAGACAATAATTTTTTTATCCAATCCACATTCGTTTGCCTAATTTGGACCCAAGATGTCCAATCATGTTGAGAAAAAGGTTAAACTAAAAAAAACTTGGTTGTTGATCATAAGGTGAAAGCACAATGATCAAGAACTAATCATGTCAATTTCTAAGTGCAGCACAACAATTAATTTGTTCCACTATTATGTAGTCAATGTGTGGCTGAATCCGATATACTACGTTAAAATTGCGCCAGTTACCTACGATTAGATAACTATTTAACAACTAAGTTGATCTATCACTACAAGATTATGGGACATTAGCGACAATCGCTACAGTCACTGTTGACCACTGAGCCATTGCTAAAAAGTCATTAGCAACCGCTCGACCTTAGCAAAATGTGGTCGGGAATACCTCGATCGCTAATGACTAGCGATCAGATTTCAGTCGCAAATACACTGTTGCGACTGGCAAGCTATCGCAATTATATTTTCGACTGACATGTATTCCCCTCACAGTTGCGACTCCAAGCGGTCGCTATTGCCAAAACCCAGATTGCAACCATCAGGCCGTTATTAGTATACCATAATTTGTGTTTATTCAACTAATTCATACTTATTATTAACGTAATGGATAATAGACATCTAATTATCTGTAAATAATAGTTAAAAAATTATGTGATTTAGGAACTTGAATATCACTAGTGATGGCCAAGCCGTCACCCATGACTCTCAATAGCATCAGCATAGATATCAGTATTGTTAGGGTATTTATGCTATGGCCAGACCGTCACTAATGTTACTCAGTAGCGACGGTAGGTGTTCGCTAGTTCTAACGGTAACCATCAGTAGCGACCACTTTACAGTCGCCAATTGCAACGGTAACCATCAATAGCGACCGCTTTGCCATCTGAAGTTGCAACGGTAACAAGTATTAGCGACCGGACTGCCTTCACTAGTGGAGGTTATCGTTGCAATTAGTGACGGCCCGACGGTCACTAATTCGCGAGTTTTTCTTACAAATACCTCCACCTCTTTCATTTTGAGAATTCATTCCAATTTCACACCTTACTTTAGATATTTCTTATTTTTTTTACATTCTTATTATTTTTTCATTTTCGACGAATATTTGTTTTTTATATTAACTTAATGCTATTACTTAGTTTTTGTTGATTATTACATAATTATCATATTAGGCAGTGAAAGTGTAAGTGTTACCAAGAAGTGTTGGTCCAACACTTTCGAAAGAGATGTTGGCACAACATTGAACTCAACAGTGTTCTGTTCGATTTAATTATATTAAATATATTATTTTTGTCTTTATTCTTAAACTCACCTAGTTCCACAAGTTGTAGGTATCTGTGATTATTTTAGAGTATTAAGGAACGTACAGAACATTGCTTACGACAAAGGGATAAAAGCCGAAGATATTCAAATGATCTTGAAGATAAGAGTCGAAGATCTTATGAAGATAACACCAAAGAAGATTTCGAAATTATCCAAGTGAAGTAGAGAGCAATCACCTACTCATGTCTATCACGTCATGGTTCAAGAACGATCAAATCCTATAAAAATGTGTGCTCGACATCAAGAACCATAACAAGACTAGAATTAAGTTCTGAAAGTGTAGAAGTTATTCTTGTATTGTATTGGTCTTGTTTTACTGAGTTTTATCTAGCTAAACTATAGCTCATATATTAGTTAGTGCTAGGATTGGGTTCCTACTTAGTTGTATTTGGTAAAGTTATTGACTTAACATTTAGTGATTATTTGGACGTAAGGTTTTGGCAAGTTATATTCATAAAACCTGCTTAAAATTCATCTCAATGTGCCCTTTATTCCACTGTATAAATACTCTACAAAGAGTGTTGGGACAACACCGAATACAATCAGTGTTGTCACAACATTCAGTGTACACACAGTGTGTGAATCAAACAAAAATGGTACCAATCCCGGTCCATACATTGATAATTGGCGTCAAAGCCAAGCACCTAATTCATTGGTGTTTGGATTTGGTACCATACCATCGATAATGAGAACTCCAATATTAACAACAGTTTACCAATGCTGGATGGGACAAACTATGCTTATTGGAAGACCAGCCTCAGACAGTACACCAAATCAGTAGATCTTAGGGCATGGAAGCCAATCATTGATGGTTATGTGACGGTCGCGCCCCATGAGTCGCGTTCCGATCCGAGTTGGTTCAGCGTTGGCTAGACACTTTACCCAGCTCAAACTAAAACGCATCTCATAGGAAGGGGTGTCACTGTCCATGATCAACCATACACATAATGATAAAAACTAACTTTAATATACACAGCGGAAGTCTGGAAACTACAAATCATTTGACACTTTAATAATTACGTACTGATAATTAATCGTTTTCAATGAATATTCCAAAAGGCAAGATTGGTAAAAATATTCATGTGATCCATGCTGCTACTTCGATCTTATCCTGTGAAATGGACAGACATGAAAAACGAGGAATAATTCTTTGATGACTTAGTGAGATTCATACAAAACAAGTAGCAATGCAAGAATTAACAATGATTCAATTGATATATTTCTAGGAGTTATCTTACCGATAGAAACAATTTAACAAGATAATTTGATGTAACAATGGTACCGGAATATTCTGAAAATAGTTTATAAACATGTGCGTTAACATTAAACCAATCCAACCTTATACCTTCAAATACTACCTTATACCTCCCAACAAGGAGCGACCTGGCAAACAAAACAAGCGACATACTCGAGTACATGCCGATCCAGCACGCGGGTTATAGCCAACTCCTAACTGCAAGCGGCACCTAGATAAATGGGTATCAAGTGAAATTACTTAAACCGACAGTCCTTACTGCCCGGCACCAACTCGACTCAATCCCTTGGCCCAACTTCCCAAAGGCGTCCCAATGGGTGATAACCAAATAAGCTAGTAAACCGGTTACTATCCGTTACTCATTGAGCTACATGTCCCGAACATAGTTCGTTGCTATTTGCACAGTTCAAGAACCAGTAGACGAGATAATTGACGAATTACCATGATTATGAATTAATACACGATAAATAATTAATGGTTAAGTATGATTTAACGATGAGTAAGGATATCATGTTATGAGACGAGATAAGATGGAAAAATAGGAATACGGTGAATAATAGGTTGTTCATGATTTAATAACGGGGTAATGTTTTTTTGTTCAAGTTCCTCAAGTCGGATGCTAAACTGGGCCAGAACAAAATCAGAAATCGAACCTCACATTTATTTGTACTGAGAATCCTGCGCGCCGTTGATTAATTTGTCAAGCCTTTAATATCATTAAGATAATATCAGTTAACTGAATAATTATAACTTACCACTATAAACATATGTACTATTCAACTTTCGTGTTGATGAAATTTGAGGATACTAATTTAAGTAAATAACACATATCATTGATAAAATCTTACGCGATAAACTTTGATATCGTAAGGTTAAGTTATATATCAAATATACTTTATATACATAATTTATATCTCAAGATTTATCTTGAGCAACCATATATTTATAATTATAATTGTAGTTATAACTTTTCTAATGTTAGAAAATCGTTTCAAATGATAAGTATACAATAATATCAAGTATAGTTTGATAAACTATTTAATTTGATGCATAATAAATCTTCAAACTATATTACTTAACTGATTTATGGAACATCATTCTTTAAGTCTCTATTACATCCAAAATTCTAGGAATCATGACATCAAACAATTACCTGATGAAGCAATCCAATAATTTGTATAATTTAGTTAATATTATTTTGTTTCAAGATTATCTTAAATTACATAACATTGCATTTATAACTTATAAAAATATTAATACGTAAACCTAATCAAGGTAAATGATCAAAGAATATTTAAGTTACGATACATAATCATATAAGTGGATTAGACCTCAAAAGTACATATGATAATATTATTAAACTTATGTAAGGATATATTAAACATGATAAATATACTATTTATATACGATTGAAAAATATCAAAAATATTAATTCGTGAATAAAAATAATATTAAAGTGATTCTAATGATTGCTATATCTTATAAGATTCATGTGTGAGTGATCAATTATGGAATTATGATGATTATTTTCAATCATAAACAAAGAACTTAAAGTATGTAAAATAAGTTGAAAATCGTCGTAGTTTCGAGTTTACATTTGATCGAATATCAAAATGAACTTTGTTTCCAAATATTCTTTGCGGCAACTGATCACTAACATCACTAGGAACATGTGTCCCCAAATGAGAAGGAATATCCAAAGGTTTGCTATGCTAAATAATTCTTGAAAATAGAGAACATATTTTTGGATTTTCAGACAGCAGTTTACGGTTTTGGAATTTCAACCTTCTAAATCACAATATTTGAAAAACATTTCTTCATATAAAGGTAAAGAACATCATGAGGAACGTTCAGCCATTGGCCTTGATCAAAAAGGATTTTTCTACAATTAGTTATGCTTTTCTAATGTTCAGGGCCGAGTGAATAATTTATGCGAAATAAAAGTTTTGGGGTATTTCTTGTTAGAAAATGATGAAATTAGAACTTGGGAAGATTTTTTCCTAAAAGTAGACTTACTAACTTAGATATTCATAGGAAGAAATAAGGAAACACCGAAATGATTTTGGGTGAGAAAATTGTTGGAAGAAAGCCTACTATTTATAGCCAAAAAATCAAATTAAAATACTTTTGATTAAGGTCCCACTTTAATTTCTTTATCCTTGGCCAACTAATGAAGACTCTAATATGATAATAGGGAGATGTGACTGATTTTTCTTCCATAACTTAAAATATGATATGTCTAATTCAAACAACATACATATAAATATATATTTATTTATTTATACATGTTTAAACAATTTAACTAAGGTCCCACCTTACTTTCTTTAACAACTAATCACCAAAATCTGATTTCAATTTTCATAAGGGTGATGTGGCTGATTTCAAAACCATTCACATATGATTTGATATTATTCTTGTTGTTTAGAATAAATAAAATATGAATAAGGGAAAAACAATAAATAGATATTTTACACATATTTACTTATGTAAGTTTTTCTAGTTAAGAAAACTCTAAGATCAATATGTACATGTAAAATATATTTTTTAAAGATATTTGAAGCATATAAGATAATAAAAAATGGTTAATTTTCGTTCAAGGACTAAAATGCAAATTTTCTCAAACGTTTGGGGTCAAAAATGCTATTTCCAAAAGTTTGAGGACTAATCTGTAAATTTATATTTTTGTTCAAATTTCAGTAGCGTTACAGTTACATTCCACCAATGACGGCCAGAGACGGCGACAATGATGTACACCTGAAACCTGAAGCTGGCTGGACTCAAGTAGAAGTCACTAAAGCAGTCAACACTGAGAAAGCACTGAATTCCATCTTCAGCTGGATTGATCCACATATGTTCAGGTTAGTACAATTGTGTACAACTGCCAAGCAAGCTTGGGTGCTCCTACAAACTCATTGTGAGAGAGATGTCAATGTTAAAGAAGTTAGACTTCAAATTTCTTTACAGATATTTGAAAGCATTATGATGGGTGATGATGAGTCTGTTACTTCATACTTTGCAAAACTAATGGATTTATCTAATGAATGTCAAAGTCTAGGTGATCCTCTTACTAATAAACAACTTGTTTACAAAGCTATGAGAACCCTGTCTCCTAGGTTCGAGGTCAAGAAGATTGCTATGCAAGAAGCTAGACACATGTCATCACTTAACTTTCACACTCTTCTGAATGTATTACAATAATTTGAAATGAACTCAGAACCAACTATAAAACACAGAGGCCTTGCTCTAAGAGCCACGGAAGAAGAAGTAGATGATGAAACTGAAATAAGTGCTATCTAGGTTCAGTTGTAAAGAAGTTCAATAAAATTGCTTTAAATGATAAAGTTAGAAAAGAGAAGAATGTGCCTCCTAATCTAAGAAGAAGTTTTTCTGATAAAATGGTTAAGTATTCCTTCAAAAATCCTACTGAGAGTGACACTAAGAAATTGAAAGAACTCTAATGCTTTGAATGTAAAGGCTTTGGACATATGTCATATGAATGTGCCAACACTTTCAGAACCAAAGGTAGCTCTAACTGGGTATGCATAGATGATATTGATGATGAGACTGGTTTGGAGGAACTACTAGAAGAACGGGTGTCTAAAGAAGTTCGCACATCAACTCTGTTTACCCAAGTCAACTGGACAGAGTGTCAGGACAACATCGGGTCAAATGGATGTTGGCGCAACACTCAGACAGAACCAGAGGACCAGAAGGAATACTTCGACAACTGGGAAGATGATGACTATATTACTAACCCTTCAATGTCCTATTTCTGATATAAATGAATCTTATGAACATTCTAACTTTGTTTTCTTTGGTGGATATGTAGATTTAAATGAAGAATGCTTCATTGAAGAGAAAATAGATCAAGACAAGGTGGTTGATGAGCAAAAAGTTGTCTACAGAGAACTGTTTGATGAGGTAAATATAATCATAAAAAGAGAAAAAGAGCTCGTCATGGAGAACGGGTTCTTGAATGCTACTATAACCAAATTGGAGAAGAACCTCACCAGAAAGGAGTGCCAAATTGAAAAGATGGAAATAAAGCTTGAAGAGGCAGAGAGAACCATTGCTAAATGGAACTCTAGCACAAGTTGTCTGGATAAGGCACTGAACATTGGAAATGACGGGACTACAGGTTTAGGATACCATGAAAGGTTAGATAGACATGAGAATGTCATTCCTGTATTTGCAAAGGCTGGTTCTAACAGAAATAATGGATGCTCTAAACAACCTAAGAAGGTAACTTACACATGTGTCAATATTGTTTCCAGCTTGGTCACTTAAAACCATACTGCCATAAGTACATAAAGTTTTGTGAAAATATAACTACAACAATATGTTGCATCGGGTGTTGGAACAACATTGGGTCGCTCTAATATTAGCTCAACATTCAAAAGCAACACCAGGGAACAAAACAACAGTTTTCAAAAGAATAGACTCTAGTCTCGCAAAATAAAGATTTTCGGTAATGTTGTGTTCTCAGCTACTCATACTCTTACTAGTGACGGGTACTTGGACAGTGGTTGTTCTATACATATGACATGTAACAAGACAAATCTTATAAACCTTGTACCCATGTTCATTGGTACTGTTACATATGGTGGTGGAAGCAAAGGAAATATTATAGGGAAAGGGGTTCTCAATATGGATGGTTTCCCTCATCTTACTGAGGTTCTGTTGGTGGATGGTCTAAAGGCTAATCTCATCAGTATTTGTCAGCTTTGTGATGATGATTTAATTGTGAAATTTGACAAGTATTCATGTGATGTGTTTGATGAATCTAACAATTGTGTTATGTCAGAAAAAAGGTCAAAAGACAACTGCTACTTGGTGGATGAGGATGCTCAACGGTTACATGTGAAGGTTGATGAATCAATAGTGTGGCACAAAAGGTTAGTCCATGTCCACTATAGGAATCAGGAGAAGATCATCAAGTTAGAAGTTGTGAGAGGCATACCTAAGCATTCCAGTCCAAGTAAACTGGTTTGTGGTTACTGCCTGCAACGTAAACAAACTAAGACTACACATGCACACATACATGTGGAAGGTTAGATTTCTAGAACCTCTAAATGCTTTGAATTGTTGCACATGGACCTGATGGGTCCTTTAGAGGTTTGTAGCTTTGCGGTAAGAAGTATGACTGTTTAATTGTAGATAACTTCTCTAAGTACACTTGGGTTAAATTCTTGAGGGAAAAATTAGATGCTGTTGAGACTTTCAAGAGGCTAGCTGATAGTATTAAAGTGCTCTACAATGCATGTGTAATTAGGATTAGATCAGATCATGGCAGGGAATGTGAATTAGAAAGTTTGATGATCTGTGTGTGATTCTAGAGGGATCTCTCATGAATAATATGCTTCTATCACTGCCTAACAAAATGGAGTTACTGAAAGGAAAAATAGAACTTTGCAAGAAATGGTTAGGGTTATGTTGAACTCCAGAAAAATAACTAAAAGACTTTGGGCTGAAGCACTTAGTACTGCATGTTATATTTCAAATGGAGTTTATCTTAGAGCAGGCACAACAATGACACCTTATGAGATTGTTAAGAAATTTAAACCTAACTTGAGCCATTTTCATGAGTTAGATTGTGTGTGTTATATTTGAAAGATAGACAACCATTAGGAAAGTTTGATGCTAAAAGTGAAAAGTGCATTTTTTTGGGATATTCTGTGAATATTAGTGCTTATATAGTGTTTAATCCTAGATTAGATACCATTCAAGAATCTGTAAATATTGTGTTTGATGATCAGGATGTTTCTGCAGGTATCACTGAGGGTGTACTAAGATTGCCATAGACTGGCGATGTGGTACCAACACCAGCAAGAGACCGTGTGGACTCAACACCTGAGACTGACACAGAAGAGACACTGAATGATGATGTTGAGCTGACACCGACAGATGCTGATGTTGGACCAACACCAGAACACACAGATTATGACACTGAAGAATTTGCTGGAGAAAGAGTTAGGAGGGACACTTCTGCCAGAATACTAGGAGATCATCATACTTCTCAGGTTATAGGAAATCTTACTAAAGGTGTAAGAACCAGCAACAAGAAAAGAGTAAACTATTAGAATATGGCTAAACTTAGTGTTTGCATGTCATCTGTGTGTAACTCTGTTACTTGCTTTGTTTCTGCTATAGAACCTAAGAATGTTAATGATGCTCTGAAAGACTCTCACTGGATAAATGCTATGCAGGAAGAACTCATGCAATTCTCTAAAAATAAAGTGTGAAAACTAGTTCATAGGCCTGATCATGCTAATGTAATTGGAACCAAGTGGATATTTAAAAATAAAAGTGATGAGAATTGAGTGATAGTGAGGAATATGGCTAGATTAGTAGCTCGAGGGTATACTCAAGTGGAAGGGATTGATTTTGATGAAACATTTTCTCATGTGGCCAGAATAGAATCTATTATACTACTTCTTACAATTGCCTGCTTCTTAAAAATCAAATTATACCAAATGGATGTTAAGGGAGCATTTTTGAATGGTTATATAGACAAAGAAGCTTTTGTTGAGCAACCTAAGGGATTCACAGACCCCCATCACCCTGACTATGTCTACAAACTTAAAAAAGCCTTATAGAGGTTAATCCAAGCTCCCAGAGCTTGGTATGAGAGGTTGACTGAATTCTTACTATGATTTGGTTTCACTAGGGTTGAGGGTGATAGGACATTGTTTATCATGAAGAATAATAAAGAAGTCTGTATAGCTCAAATCTATGTTGATGATATAGTATTTGGTTCCTCTAACCAGTCCATCTTGGACAAGTTTATGAATTCTATGACAGGTACATTCGAAATGAGTATGACTGGGGAGCTCACCTTCTTCCAAGGACAACAAGTGAAGCAAAAGGAAACAGGAATGTTCCTGTCTCAAGAGAAGTATGCCAGAAATTTGATAAAGAGATTTGTGTTGCTAGAATCTAAGCCATGCAAGACACTAATGTCCACTATAGTGAAGATTGAGAGGGATGTTTCTAGTGAAGATGTTGACTCAACACTCTACAGGTCAATGATTGGAAGTCTCTTGTACTTATCAGCCACCAGACAAGACATAATGTACTCAGTGTGTGTCTGTGCCAGATATCAGGCAACACCAAAGGTATCTCATTTAAATGTAGTAAAAAGAATTTTAAGATACATCTCTTGAATTGCTGAGTTAGGAATCTGGTATTCTCATGATACAAATTCAAACTTGGTTGGCTTTAGTGACAATGACTGGGCAAGGGGCTTAGATGATAGAAAATCCACTTGGGGAGGGGGGGGGGATGTTTTTTTATCTAGGGAATAATTTGGTTTCCTAGTACAGTAAGAAACAAAATTGTGTCTCTTTATCTACTGGTGAGTCAGAGTATATTGCAAATGGTAGCTTTGTAACCCAATTGATATGGTTGAAACATATGCTTTGTAATTATAGGTTAACTAGTAATACTCTTCTGATGTTCTGTGATAACTTGAGCGCTATTAATATTTCTAAAAATTATGTGCAGCATTCTAGAACCAAACACATTGATATTAGACATCACTTCTTAAAAGATTTGGTTAAAGATAAAACGATCACAATTGAACATATTGAAACCAACAACCAACTGGCTAACATGTTCATTAAACATCTTCAGTTTGAGGAAGGCTATTGGCATGAGCGTGTTGTGAACACACTGAACATACATGTGTTGCCTTAAGATCACATGCTAACAATTGTGACTGATTGTGATGTAACCAGGTTGTTCTCTTGTTCGCTTGGTTAGTTATTGTGATTTTCTTGTTATCTCATACACGTTTGTCTACATTATTACTCGCATGTCATCATGATTAGACAGCTTACTGTTTGCAAATACTTGTTGATTTCTTTGTTAAAACTTTCTTTGCTTTGAGGTAGTATCTTCACTTGGAAAAGATGGGGTACATATAGCTGAATGTTATGGTGTATTTATTTGTGTCCTATTCAACTGATAGAGCACAAAACAATATAAAGAAGCTGGGTTGCAAAGAGTTGACAGCTATGATGTATTTAGTTGTGATTTATTTATGTTTTTTTGCTTGCAGAAGGGGCATATTATGGTGAACTTGTGTGCTGGGGTGACTGGGGTCTTATACTGCCTTTCATGCAGTGTATTTGCTCACTTGTGCTAAAACCTTCTTATTGATGTTTAGTAAACAAGTATGTGTTAGGTAACTGGGGTGTAGGGGTCCTGAGTTGCCTGCATTCAACCATATTTACTTTCTTGTGCATCTGCATTGATTATGTTGACACTAGGTGTAAGTGGTCCTGTTATTGCCTACATTCTGTGAAGACATGATCCTTCCTTCCTCATCATGCTAAGCTTGAAAGTTATTTTTGTTTATCAGGTTTGAAAATTGAATACGTAAAGAGTTTATGTCTGTGACTACTGATATGTGGTGTTGGGACAACACTAGGCTCATGAATGTTGGACTAACATTCATCTTCACTTGTATCTTCTATACTTGCTTATCCTAGTATGTTGTCATGACCTTAAGGGGGAGTATCTCTTAGTTTTCTTCAAAATCATGAATGTCATATGCAAGGCATATATCCTGGGTTGTTAGCTGTCAGTAACACACAAGTCCATTTCTCATTGAACTATAGTAGTTTAATTATCTCTGTGATGATAATCCCTCTACTATTTCTTGTGTTTTGACTATTATCTAACTCCCACTCCTGTTTCAGATCTAAGGCAAGCTACTGTTTTGAATGGTTCATTCTAACTCTTGATGTTCTAGTCATCTTGCTTAGATTCTACTTATACCAGTATGTGAAGAAAACCTTGGTAAGACCCTAACCACACAGACACTTGGCTCAGTACTGGATGTTGAGAAGGAGGAGTTCAAATGTTGATCCAACGCTGGATCTGCGAATGTTGTCTCAACAATCACCACAACACAGTGACTCATAAATTATACGCAATAACTGCTCTGGTCACGTGTCATGCCAACACGATTACGTTCAATACGTGTTGACTCAACATGGCGAGAATGGCACACGTTCTCATTATTTACCTGCCCATTACTCCTTATTAACTCTCACTTTCCTTATTCATCTTCTTACTTGAGCTTAATTTCTGTAAATTTAATTAAACCATAATTCTTCTCTTCATACCTTATTTACTCACGCAGGCTACAATGGGAAAGAAATACACATCCTTGATCTTGTCAACGTTGCTGCTGCCATGTCATCTGAGGTAGAGGGATTTTAACCGCGAATAAGCACCCACGCTCGCAACACGGTGGTAACCACTGAACTACCAAAAAGAAAGGCCCATGTTTATACTAGGAGGAATGTCAAGTCCAAGTAGGGTGCCTCTATCAGTGCTGAGCCAACCTCAGTCCCTGAGGATATTGTGCCAACACGAGAACCCACAGATGTGGTCACAACACCACTTTCTGAGGATTTTGACACCACACAGAAGACTGCACCGCCTCCCATCTCTGAGGAGTCCCCCCTGACCAACGAACAAGTGATTCCGGAGGCTGAGCAGCCTGAGGAGAGTCAACCACCTGCTCCTCCTTCTGAAATTGAGGGATAGAAGGAAGATGAACAGGTACAAGATCGAGAGAAAGCTGCTGAGGACAAAGCAACAGTGGGAGATGAGAATGCTTATTAAGAAGAGGAATCCTCATCCTCTGCAGATAAGGATGCGGAGGAGGGTTATGAGGAAGAAGATGATGAGGATGATGAAGAAATGGAGGAGGATGCTGAGGACGAGACTCAGCTTGATGTTGTGCCAACATCGGCTAGCGGGAATGTTGGACCAACACCCACTGATCCGAATGTTGATCCAACACCAGCTGAGGATGATGCGGATGCAACAATGGAGTCCGACGAGGAGTCTGAGCCTTAACTACTAGAAACATTAGAGGCGGATTTTCCTACTAAACGTCATAATAGGTATTTCTTGACCAAACTGCAAGTGATGACTTCTCTATTATGACTGCTAGGAAGATTTGGGCCGAGAGAAATATTGTAATGGATGACATTAAAAAGTACAAGGTGTTTGATTTCCTTGAGTCTAGGGGCCTTGTTATTCTTTGATAGAAATTGTTCCCTATGTCCCTGATGTTGTTAGAGAATTCTACTATAATTTGTCCAATTTTGTGCATGCTAAGGGATCCCCCAAGTATGGGAGAGTATATGTGAGGGATAAATTCTACAAGGTTAATCCTTCAATCATTAACAAAGCTTGGAGGATGCCTAGAGGACAAGAGACATAGGTTAAAATTGATGATGTCAACATGATGAAAGATCTGGCAGGGGGACTGTGCAAGAAGTGGAAAATAAACATAAGGTGACTAGACTCACCTCCCTCAATGCTGTCTTTTGCAAAGCCACCTCATACAACGGGATACCCTCAACCTACTTCACAGTCCTCACTCATGAGATGGCTGTGTTGATATTCAAATTACTGAAGGGGCATCCAGTGAAAATGGGGGAGAGAATTTTTAGAACCATTGCAGAGACACAAGAGGGATGCAATGTTGCTCTTCCCTTCCTTGTTCTACAAGATTTTCACTGACCAAGGATTCAAGAAATGAAGTAATGAGACCTTTGTGGACAAGGCTGGTCCGCTACCCATCACCAAGAACTACTTTGGAGGAGACAAAATCATTGATCTTCCATGGAAGGATCTGAATGCTCCAGAGAGTAGTGGTGCTCAACGGAAAAAGAAGAAGGCACATAACTTCACCACTGCCTCAGTTGTTGAGGATGGCTCTACTTCTTGTGTGGCCATCAACACTGCCTTCATCGAAGAAAAGGTGGAGTGGTGTGACAGAATGGTTGTTGATAGGAGGAGGGAGATTGCTGACAGGGAGGAGGAGATCAAAGAGCTGGACATCATCAACAAGCACATGTTAGTGGTGCTTTCCTCATAAAAAAAAGAAGATTAGCCACCAATGTTTGTTTGTGTACTTTAAATTATTTTTGAACAAAGTTGTTTTGGAACAGAGAGCATGTTCTATGTTTATTTTTTTGTTTCTGGGTTGTAATCTGGACAATATATTCTACACATTGCTATTATTATAGTTTGCTTGGATTTGTACTATTGAACTAACTGCAGGTGTTGAAATGTCAGATAAAAGTGTTGGGATAACTGTGTTGGCTCAACACTGCAATACTTCATTCTTAGATTAAGGGGGAGAAAATTAGAATACGTAGTGGTTTTGATTTTCTGAAATACGGGTACTTAATGAAAATTGGTTGCAGGTGGAGTTTTGTGAAGAAAGTCAAAAAATGAGGAGATTGAAAGTGCAAGTGTTGTCAGGAAGTGTTGGTCCAACACTCTGGAAAGAGATGTTGGCACAACACTGAACTCAACACTATTTTGTCCGATTTAATTATATTAAATCAATTATTTTTTCCTTTATTCTTAAACTCGCCAAGTTTCACAAGTTGTAGTTATATGTGATCATTTCAGAGTTTTAAGGAACGTGCAGAACATTGCTTATGACGAAGGGATAAAAGTCGAAGATATCCAAAGGATCTTGAAGATAAGAGTCAAGATCTTATGAACATAACACCAAAGAAGATTTTGGAATTATACAGGTGAAGTAGAGAGCAATCACCAACTCGTGTCTATCACGCCATGGTTCAAGAACGATCAAATCCTATAAAGTGGCATGCTCGACATCAAGAACAATAACAAGACTAGAATTAAGTGCTGATAGTTTAGAAGTTATTCTTGTATTGTATTGGTCTTGTTTACTGAGTTTTATCTAGCTAAACTATAGCTCATAGATTAGTTAGTGCTAGGATTGGGTTCCTACTCAGTTGTATTTGGTAAAGTCATTGAATTAACATTTATTGATTATTTGGTCGTAAGGCTCGGCAGGTTATATTCATATAACATGCTTAAAATTCATCTTAATGTGTTCTTTAGTCCGCTGCATAAATACTCTACAACGAGTGTTGGGACAACACCGAATACAATCGGTGTTGGCACAACATTAAGCATACACAGTGTGTGAATCAAACAAAATTGGTACCAATCCCGGTCCATACATTGGCAAGCAACAAGAGTAGACGTGCTCTCTCTACATACTTAAGTATTGGAATTCTGCGCGCCAACAAGTACGTATATTATACTATGCTTGTGACATAAATTATTTTATATTGTATATTATTTAGTAGAATAAATGGTAATTACTTAGATAAAGAATGAATTATCGTGGTGATAGATCTTGGATGTACGATAGGTTACATAACAAAGGTTATTTGGTGTTCGCTCATTCATATTTCTTTTTGATGTTCGCTCATTCATAGATTCACTTCACAACAAATAGTGTATTTAGATCTATAAAACCGTTTTAGGTTCCCGTGTCTCAAATGTGCTGACATAAAGTTTTTGGATCGAACACAGTAAATGGTCACTTGTATAAGTCGGGCTTCACAGGTCAATACTGGATGTGGTGTCGCGTGGTGAGAATTTTGAGGGGGGCACAATATCATATTTAGACAACTCACGCAGCTCACCACCCACTCATACTACTAGTACTGTACATAGTCATGCTCACGTTAATCACTTATAGAAATTGTCGTGGATGCAATATGAAGAGGTACGTGATAGAGATCCAAATCCCGATGCCAGGGCATTTTACGAGTTGCTAAATCTAAGAATCGTGAAATTACATAGTCAAGAGGGGAAATCTGTACTGTAGTCAAAGTGCTTGAGTGTAAATAGCGTTATCAAAATGAGTAATGGCATTTGTGACAAGTATTAAAAATTGTCTAAAGATGGTATGGACCAGAAGATTGAGAAGATGTTACCTGACCCAATTCACGGGTTGAATATGATGTTGGTAGGCTGGAGTTAGGGTACACGATGATTGATGTTTGTAAAAGTTATTGTTTCTTGTACTATATCGATGACGTGGGTAGGAAATCATGCCATGTGTGCAAGGAGACAATGTATGAGAGTGGTAGAAAGTCAATTGTGTCGAAGAAGAAGTTGTCGCACTTCCCTTTAGGTCCTCGTCTATAGAGGTTGTACTATTCTATAGGCCCCACAAAGCATATGGCTTGGCATTTAGAATCTCGCCAGTCAACTGATCGAGTGATCCATCCGGCTTCAGGTGAACCACGACGACACTTTGATCGAACCTATTTGGATTTTGCAGTAGAGCCACAAAATGTTCATCTCGATTTATGCAAATATGGACTGATAACGTTTGGTTAATTTTTCGTCATTACTCGTGTTTGCCCGTGCTTGTAACCCCATATAACCTTCCTCTTGATCTTTGCATGTGGTCGGATTTCATATTTCTGAGCCTTATTATACCTGGTACACATAGGCCCGGGAAGAACCTAGACTTATTGTTGAGACCACTAATAGACGAGCTGAATCTGTTATGGACAGATAGTTTGAGTACATATATAGCTTTAAGAAGTAGAACTTTCAATTACGAGCGGTTGTAATATGGACGATTAGCGATTTCATGACGTATGGAATGTTGTCTTAGTTGATTACACATGGGAAGTTATCTTGCACGTACTGTATGGAGCATACACAATCGTATACATCAAAACATGGTGGAAAACACACTTTCTTTGATTGTCATTGCCAATTTCTACTTAGAAGATCATAGGTGGAGGATAAACAAAATAGATTTCTATCATAGAAGGGATGCACCAGAAGCTCCTATTACACATAGAACATGTGAGAAAATTAGAAGAATTATGGACAAACTACCAAATGTTGGTTTTGGGGCATAAAAGATCCCAGGGTTTGGAATGACTCATAATTGTTGTCTCAAGAGATTTTTTTGGAAATTACCTTACTGGTCCCCAAATTGATATGTCCTAATATAGACGCCCTGCACTGTGAGTAGAAAAAACATCAAGAACACGACAATGGACGACGCTAAGATGAAAGACAACATCAAGTCTAGACGAGATTTGTAGATCTTGACAAACTGCACGACCTATTTCTAATTCACAGTGGTAGAGGAAATGACGTGAAGAAGCCCAATGCAACCTACCATCTCACTAAGCATTAAAAG
Source organism: Linaria vulgaris (assembly GCA_948329865.1). NCBI lineage: Eukaryota > Viridiplantae > Streptophyta > Magnoliopsida > Lamiales > Plantaginaceae > Linaria > Linaria vulgaris. The sequence continues at coordinate 49,569,943 of OX415249.1, read as the reverse complement.
AATAAGGTGCTAGAGTGGTTGGTTTATCTTAAGCTTCTTGATGGATATGCCTCAAACTTAGGAAGAAGTGTGCAAAAGCAACAGGAAAGACTGTGTGGGATGAAGAGTCACGACTCTCGTATCTTCGTGTAGAGACTGATTTTGATTGTCTTTCGTAACTTCCTACCAGTTTCTATTTTGGGCCCGTGGTGGAGATTGGTCATTTTTTTAGGGCTATTCGCGCTTCACATGTTTCAGCAAAGGATATGGCACAACTTGAGCATTCAATAGTTTTCACGATGTGCAAGTCGGAATAGATCATTCTACCGTCATTTTTTGATTCTATGGAGTATTTGGCCAGTCACCTATCGTACGAGGCTAGATTTAGGGGACCAGTTCACTATAGATAGATGTATCCATTCGAGAGGTACACTAGTTAATTTTTTATAGATTGTTTTTGTTTTCTTTCATTTGCTAACACTCGATTTATGCAGGCGTATGTACGATATTAAAGGATTTGTGTTGAATAAAGCGTGCGTCGAAAGATCAATAACAAATTCAGACATACTATCAAATATCGTCAATCTGTGTTCCCTATATCTGGATATCTCTCTTCAAACCAGATTTAATCAGCTGAATAGAAATGAGACGCTCATTAGCACGGAGTGGGATGATGAGCTTTCAATATTCTACAAGAAAAGAAACCCGATTGGAGCATTGAACGTGCAACGATAGTTGACAAGGCTAAATTGCAGCAAATTGAACTGTATACACTTTGTAACTGTCTAGAGATTGACAGTTGGGTTGAGCGTGTTATATTTTATTTTGTTTAGTACTTATATTTTATTTTACTTAATGAAACTATATCTTGTTTTGTTTAGTATTAACATTTCTTTATGTATTATACAGGTTGTTCGAAGAGAAAGAGTACGCTAATCTCAATTTCATGGAGGTCCAAAAGAAAAAGAAACAAAGAATTTGTGGCATGGTTCAGACGTGCGACTTCAAGTGGGGAGTTCCAGATTGATGACAGTCTAAAGCCTTTGATCAATGGACCGGCTTGTTAAGTGAGCAGGTACGATGGGTACATTGTGAATAGCTTCAAATTCCATATAGATGGGACGCATGGCCTGAAGAAGAGTGACTGCAGCTGAGTTTATGTCACGGGAAGCATGGGGGAGCAGACGCCACAAACTTCTACGAACGCTGAAAGACATTATTCAAGTGTAATATATGGGGGGGGGGGGGTTACAACTGCTATACATTGTACTATTCAAATATATTTTGTATGATATCAAAAGAGCTAGAACCTTAGTAGACCAAACATACCAATTGGTTCATATTAACCCGCGCCCAATGAGCTATTTGTTTTTGCTAATCAGGCTCAACAAGCCTACTATACCCCATATTCAAGTCAGACATGTCGAGGAGGATGGTGGAATGTGTTAGAACCGAGTATTTGGGTTTAATTATTCTTAAATTAAATTGGTTTGATTATTATTTTATTTGAGTGTATTTTGATATAATATTTACATACCTTTCCAATTTATTTATGAATTTGTCGTATCATGTTATTTAAGAAAAACGTGTTGGTGAGATTCTAGAACTGAATCTTAGTGTTTCAATATTTAACAGATCCTAACGTATTAAGACATGTAAGGAAAACAGATTCTGTTGATTCTAGGAATCTATTATTTGTCTTTAAATGATCATATTTGTTCCCAATGGATTTAGACGTGTTTATATGTATATCCATTGGGATATTCTGTTTATGTGTATGCAGGATAGAATCAGATGAATTTAGGAAGGTTTGCAAGCTATCTCAAAGGATCGAAGATCTAGTGCAACAATTGTTCTTCCGCGAGGAGTTTCTGCACTCTATAAAAAATAGAAGATTGAAAGACATCGAAAGACAAGAGATTAAAATATAAGTCGATTGTCATTTATTTGTTTAAAAGTAAAAGTATTTTTATACAGTTGTTTATGTAGGAAATATCAAGTGGAAGGATCTTCGTGCATACTTGAGTCTTTCCAGATTCAAGCGGAGTTATATAGTAAGGTGTCGCGGCAGGTATTAAAAAAGTGATTAGAGGGAGTCTAGATTATGAGTATCAAGTAATATCCCGAGTGAGTCAAGTCATGTACTATAAGAAAGAGACTTAGGTTATCAAAACAGGTGAAAGCCGAGTGGACTAGGTCTGTTGTGACTAAACGACTATAAAATCCTTGTGTCTCTATTTCACTTACGTACCTTTCATAAAAATTAATATTGATGACGAATAACACGTGATAAGTAAATGACTTAAGATCTTCCAAGTGGTATCAAGATGTAGTCAATTGTGCTTGTTTTTAGTAAGATTTTGGTTTGAAATATCTTATTTTTTCAGGGATAGAAGAAATCAAAGAATGTTTGTCAACAAACAAACGAACATTGCTTATGAGGAGCAACTATTCATACTGGAAGAACTGGCTAAGAAACTTCATCAAACAACATGATCATAAGGCTTGAAAAAGTGTTATGAGAGGTTGATCACCCCCTGTTGATGTAGATGGTAAGTTCAAAAATGAACTCACTTTGTGAAATGAAGAAGACCTTCTTGTTGAGCAAAACTCTACTGCTCTTACTACTATTTTAAGCGTTGTTGATATTAATCAATATAATATTATATTTAGTTGTGAATCTTCTAAAGACATGGGATATTATATGTGTTGCTCATGAATGTACATCACGTTCCACATATCTAAGTTACAACTGGTAAATACTCAATTTGAGAACATGCAGATGCAGGAAACTGAAACTATTGCTCAATACAATGCAAAGCTTAGACGTATTGCAACTGAAGCCGTTCAACTTGGTGAAGAATATAGTGAAGCAAAATTGGTCCATAAACCGCTCAGATCTCTTCCAACAAAGTTCCCAAGGTTGAGACAATTGAAGAATCAAAAGACACCGACAACATGCCCTTGAAATTCTTATGGGATCACTCGCAACATAAGAAATGAAGCTGAAACAAGAAGGGGACAATGTCGCCAAAAGTCTTGCACTAAAATCCACAACTCCATCGCTTTCACCGAATGAACATGAAACTGATATCATGAAGTTAATAGTTCTTCTAACAAAGAACTTCAAGAACATGAACATATCCAAATTAAGAGGTAAAGTCACATCACCTAGTTCATCTAAATCTTATTTTAATAAAAATCCTTCTGCTGCTAATGATCGTTGTCAAAATAAAAGAAAAAGGTATTCGATGCAGGGAACCCAAGGTTTTGGTCACATTAGTGCAGAACTTGCTTGTAAAGAACAAAAATCGTGTCTCGTCACAACATGGAGCGATGATGATTTCGATGAAACATATGTGGATGTCTTCCTTGCTAAGCATAATCCATACGATGATAGGAGTTAAGAGCAGAGGGGTTTGACTTACCCCATATTTAACATTATACACATGCACAATCATGATTGACCAGAGGTGTCCCACGTAAGTTTGACATCGCTCGAGATTGGGGAATTTGTTTGTTAGATGTCATGTATAAATGTAGAAGGTGGACCTTGTGCCGGATCCTTCAGTATGTACGAAGCTTGTGGCTTGTTTCTATGTTGCTTCGGGCCTCCACGTTTTTGTTGCTACCATGGGAAATCCAGGCTGCTCAACAGGTGAGGATTGATTGTCTAGCAAAATCTCATAAGCTAAAAGTTCAAATTGAAAGTCCTCAAAGGACATGATCCCTATGCGTAGAGCAAAAGAGCAAGACACACTGAAGGGGTTAAATGAGGGATTAAGAGCACATTGAACAAATCCCATAAGATCATCATCCAAAAATGATCTTCCAACAACCAAAAGTTGATATTTAAGTCCTTTTATTTCATAAAGAAGTTCAGAACATGATTTACTTCCCTGTTGAAGGTTTTCTAGTTGAGTTTGAAGAAGATTGATCCTTAGACGTGAGGGAGAGTCGTAGCGTTTTGCTAAAGTTTGCCAAACCTTACGGCAAGGTAATACTACATAGTTACACTAGAATTGGAAAGAACCAGTAAGAAAGAAAATATACAAAGCTTTATAGCTGGGTAATATACTAATTTATATAAAGGCTATGACTGCTGCTAATGTTAAGGCACCAATAAACCTTATGTTAAGGTATAAAATTTGCAAAACAAAAGCTAATGATTTGCTCAATATCTTGTATCATTATAGCCTGTAGGGTGTATGCATGTCATTGAGAATTTTCTGATCATTTTAACAACATGAGTTCAATACAAACCATCAATCAAAACTCAACGGTTAAAGCACATAAACCCGTGTGATATAGATTCTCTAGATTGGTAACGAAATGTTTTACAAGTTCTAAGCGATATTATTGTGTAATTCTAGCCACATGCAGGGTTAAAATTTTAATTTATATAGTTATATCAAAGTTTAAGAAAAGTTTGTCAAGGAAAAAATATAAAACTGGAAGTTGAAGTTGAAGATAAATGTAAATGAATTCAATAAAACATATACAGGAAATTAAAAGTATTTTTAAATATTAGACAATTTTTAGGAGGATCTAGGCTATGAGACCTATGAGAATCGTGGAATGTTAAATATAAAAAAAAAAGTTAGTAAAGGGAATCCTCTAATTAAATAGTACAAACCAAGGAAAAAGAGATGGTGCTTTTATTCATATTTGTAACTTGTAAGCGATTGTAATCATAGCGCAAAACTGGTCTAGTCAAACCAACACATACCCAGAATAGGTAAATGGTATCTATTAATTACCCGTTCAAGTGCGAAAAAATTGCCATTTAAATGAAGATATTCTAGGCTTCTAGCACCAGCACGGGAAATGCCAAATTAGAAAGAATCATTAATACAAAGAAAAGTTCCACTAATTCGTTGGTCGGTTGGTTGGGTAATATAATTGCTGGAGTTAGTTGATGTGGGACACCGACATGAAAAATAAAACACAAAGCGTTTATATACTAAGAAATTTAGAGGGATTCTTTTTGTTTATTTGTTGCTTTCTCCAAACAAGAAATGTGACGAGAATCATATGGTGGCCCCCAGAATTTTACATCAACTACTAATTGGGAGGGTTACTAGAGCACAACCAAGGAAAAAACACCTTACACCTTCTTCTTCTTCTTTTTTTTTTTTTTTTTACCGTTTTGCATCTTGTCCCAGCTTAATATTTGTGCACGGTAACCCTCAAATTCTATTTATTGCACCGACACCCCTCAGCTTTAATTTTTTGCCTTCTAACGAGTATACTCCACAAATATTTAGTTTTGAGGGGCAAAATAAAAATTGCTAATAAATTTCTTTTACACTAAATTTCCTATTTTTTGCAGTACACTCCAACTATATTAAACATATGTGAAATAATAGATTGAATGAGATTGATCGAGTTATTAACGTTCAACATATATTCATGTTCTACAACTCATCATCGCTAGTTAGTTGTAGTTGTTATTCGTTTTTATGCTTTAGTTCACTAATGTTAGCATATATATTAAACAATAAATTAAACAATTACAACTAACTTGTGATGATGAGTTGTAGAACATGAAATATATGTTGAACGTTAATAACTCGATTAATCTCATTCAATCTATTATTTCACAATTAAACTACTATGAGGTTGGTCTTGGAATCATTTATTATTTCAATTCACATGTTGCAATAATTTTGGTTGCTAGGAATCACAAACACACCAACATCAATAAAAAAAAATCAAATTTCAAGGATGAATATTAGTAGGGACCGCACTTAGGTTCCTAATAAGGCAACAGGGACCGCACTGCGGTCCCTATTTAAAATTAGTAACCTAACTGCGGTCACTATTAAATATTAGGGACCGCACTTAGGTCACTAATTTTAAATAGGGACCGCAGTGCGGTCCCTGTTGCATTATTAGGGACCTAAGTGCGATCCCTACTAATATTCATCCTTGAAATTTTATTTTTTTTATTGATGTTGGTGTGTTTGTGATTCCTAGCAACCAAAATCATTGCAACATGTGAATTATTATTATTTTAACTATTACAGTGGTAATTATGAACTAAACAAACAACGATGTACCTCAAATAATCATCGTAAAATAACGATTTTAAAGTATGAATATTAGTAGGAACCGCAATTAGGTCCCTGTTGAGTCAATATGGACCTAACTGCGGTCCCTATTGATACTTACCGTTGCCAATAAGGACCTAATTGTGGTCCCTATATATTTAATTGGTGATATGTAATATTACACACACGCGAGTAATCGTGGTGTACGCAACATTCTTGCGGCGCTTTTTTTCACGCTTCAAGAAGTACGTTGATCATTAGCTCTTTAAAATTCTTGATCTATTAATTGTAATTATTTGTTTTATATTTTACAACTTAAACAAAAATAACCAAAATAATCCATATTCAATACAAACCCTACACCATACAAACCAAAACAATCCGTACACACCATACTAACTAAAATAACCAAAATAATCCATATTCAATACAAACCCTACACCATACAAATCAAAACAATCCATACACACCATACTAACAAAAATAACCAATATAATCCATATTCAATACAAACCCTACACCATACAAACCAAAACAATCCATACACACCATACTAACAAAAATAAACAATATAATCCATATTCAATACAAACCCTACACCATACAAACCAAAACAATCCATACACACCATACTAACATAAATAACCAATATAATCCATATTCAATACAAACCCTACACCATACAAACCAAAACAATCCATACACACCATAATAAAAAAAAAAAAACCAACATAATCCATATTCAATACAAACCCTTCACCATACAAACCAAAACAATCCATACACACCATACTAACAAAAATAACCAACATTCCCTACAAACCACACACCATACAAACCATATTCAAGCCAAAATAATCCATATTCAATACAAACCCTACAACATACAAACCAAAATAATTCATATTCCATACCAACCATACACCATACAAACCAAAATAACCAAAATGATCCATTAAACCAAAATATCATAATCCATAGTTACAAATAACTACCCGCCACATGATCACTGACCCCCTCATCATCACTAGGCGGATACACGACCCCTCATCACCAGAAGTCTCCGCCAAATCATACATCTCATCAAGGGTCGCATGTGGATCATCATCAACACCAACCCCACCCTCAGCAACACCAACACCCTCATCACCGAGGTCCTCTGCCTCATCATCCATCATATCACCCTCATCACCACTCCCCGACTCATCAGTATCAAAATCATCTACATGTTGGTTGGCGGTGGAAGTACCTGGAGCAAAAGGATCTGGTCTCTAACGTATCGGCCTCGGAACCCTAAATGTGCCTCTGTTACTAATAGCGTTCCCCATGAACAAGTCTGTCGGAAGCTCTCGCACTGGTCGGCATGTCTCTGTTTGCATGTCCTCTGTAAAAGCCTGGAGCCAGGACATCAGTGAGTCGACTCTTGGGTCCTGTGTCATCCTCAACTCTTTGTTCTCCTCCTGGACCTGCCCGAGCAACTCCCGCCTATAGTCTCGCTCCCTCCCGAGCTCCATGTCGAAGTCCCGTGGATCAGCATAGCTCGGTAAACCCCGCGCCTTCCCCTTCTTGATACTACCTATCGCCTTCTTCCACGAATCGACGTCTTATTCATAAAAGTTCTTATCTTCTACTACTTCCGAATTTTTCTTCCTCAGTTCCCTCTTATAAGTCTTCTGTTGAATTTTCTAAGATCATTAAAAAGAGAAATTAGTTCAAAGATCATTTAAAAGAGAAATTAGTTCAAAGATCATTAAAAAATTAAATTAGAATCAATAATTAGCTTATAATAAGAAAGTGTAATGATTTCAAAAGTGGTAAACGAGTAGAAAATTAAAAACACTTACGTAAATAAGTTTGGTCGCCTCAGACTTCCACTCCCGCCTCAAGGGTACGGATGTACCTCTTCCAGTCCCCACCACCCTCCTCGTATGTCCTGCCTTATAAATCTCGTCGTGCCTGATAGGGTGGGTGCGGTTGGGTTGATTCCTATCCTTCAAATTGTAAGTAATAGTTGGTTATAATTCTTTTTTCAAATGTTAAAATTATATTTCTTTTAAACTAATCAATAAACAATAATCTTAAAATTTAACTACAAATAAAATATATAATTTTAACAAAACATACCAAGCGCCGCCGGATCTCCTCGTAGTCAATGGAACCACCGTAAAAGGTGGCGGCCGCATCGCCGTCCAACTTACCGCCTCGTCGAGCCTTCTTTCCCTTCACAGACTTCTTCTTAAACCCTTCCGTGTCCCAGTATTTTGCCGCCTGATCCTCCAAACTCTGGCTCATCCACGACGTCTTAGGCTTCCCTTGAAACTTCTCCTTGTCCTTGTTCTTCATGTACTGCTCCTTCTCCTTGTACATCATATGCTTATAAATCCCTCTCGCCTTCAACTGGTATGCCCTATGTATCTGATCCCTCTCTGACCGCCGGATCCCATAGGTATTCTACAAAAAGGATAAATATTAAATAATAAATTAATATACTAAATTAATAAACTAAATTAAACAATATTTGAACCTCGAGTAAATTAATAAATATTAATAATTCATTAAAAAAGTCACTGTAAATCTCGAGTAAACCTCTCCTCGTACATTCTCAGGAACCTTCAAGTAGGAGGGCCAAAACTCACTCATAAATCGTCGAATGAGTGAAGTGATTGTCTTGGCAATCTTAGAAAAGGGATAAATGCAATAAACCCCCTGAACTATGCACGTTTTTGCGTTTTCGTTCTTAAACTAATTTAATAAGCGTTTTCCCCCTAAACTATACCAGTCTGTGCGATTTGCCCCCTGGCCGGGTTTTCGGCTATTTTTGGCCATTCTTGGCTGGAATTTTTCCCCTTACCCGACACATATGTGTTGTACTAGATGTATTTTAGTAGTTGATGACAAAAAGTAGCAAAAAAATACCTCAAACGGGACATATTCCGGCTAAAATGTGATTTCCTCTTCAATGTATTTTAGCCGGAAAAATTCCCGTTCGAGGTGTTTTTTCGCCTACTTTTTGTCATCAACTACAAAAATACATCTAGTACAACACATATGTGTCGGGTAAGGGGAAAAATTCCGGCCAACAATGGCCAAAAATAGCCGAAAACCCGGCCAGGGGGCAAATCGCACAGACTAGTATAGTTTAGGGGGGAAAACGCTTATTAAATTAGTTCAAGGACGAAAACGCAAAAACGTGCATAGTTCAGGGGGTTTAATGCATTTATTCCTTTAAAAAAACAACCCCGCTTCAACTCAATAAGCTGCTTCTTCTCCCCAGGCCTAACCGTCGTAACCCCTACATTTGGTCCCCTACCCAGTCGAGTATCGCTAGGTCCTGGAGTCCTGGTCGACCTCTGGCTCGGTCCAGCTCTGGTGTCGGCTATAAGTGGTGGAGTCTGAAGTCTGCTAGACTCGACTGATGGGGGCACGTGAGTCCCAACTGAATCTGAAGTATGTGGTCGTGCCACCTGGGTTGCGGTGGACTCTGATGATCGGAGTCTAACACCCGCTCCGGGGAGGGCCGCCTCATCATCTACAAATAACTGCCGATGTGGTGCAGGTGTCCTCGATGAAGATCCGTCACCTGACCCAAATAGCAGGACGGACGGCTCGGTTGGATGGCTCGGCCCTGCACCACGTCCCGATCGAACAACCCGTATAGGTCGGTAACTACCTCGACCCCCGCTACCACTAGCAACAACACGCCCAACGCTACCACTGCCACCACCACTCCCGCTACCACTGCCACCACCACGTCCAACGCTATCAGTACCACCATCACGACCTCGACCTCCACTACTTCCAACACCTCCACGAGCAACACTACCACTACCTGAAGCCGATACCCCACCACGGCCTCGACCTCCAAGACCTCGATCTCCAGTACCGCTAGGGGTCTTACGTGACGACATGCCGAATATATATATGTACTGTAAAAAAGAGTTAAATATCAACTCAACATTTAAATATCAATCTACACTAATTAATATAATCTTACAAATTAACACTAATTAAGAAATTTTACAAATATAGTCTACACTAATTATAATCTACACTAATTACAAATTTTACAAATTGTAATCTTACAAATATAGTCTGCACTAATTAATATAATCTTACAATTTTTTTACTAATTAACAAATTTTACAAATATAATCTACACTAATTTATATTACACTAATTATAATCTACACTAATTAGAAATTTTACAAATTATAATCTTACAAATATAATATACACTAATTAATATAATCTTACAATTTAACACTAATTAACAAATTTTACAAATATAGTCTACACTAATTAATATTACACTAATTATAATCTAAACTAATTACAAATTTTACAAATTACAATCTTAAAAATATAATCTACACTAATCAATATAATTAACACATATAACAATATAATTACATATAACAATAATTAACACTAAACAAATCTAACAATATAAACACTAATTAACTCTAGTTAATACTAAATTTGGATTATAATCTAAATTAAACAAATCTAACAATATATTAACACTAAAATCAGAATTTAATAAAAATTGAGTAAAAAAACAAAAAATATAATAAAGGGTGGTCAGACCTTTCACCGGCAGAACGACGGAGATGGAGGTGGAGAAACGGACGAACGACGGAGAAACGACGGAGAAACGAACGAAAATTGGCGGAGAAACAGACTCAATCGCCGGAAATGAGGAAGATTTCGTGTGGGGACTCAAAGTGGGTCGCAATACTCGCAGTTGGGTCGCTGATAACTTCGGCCAAAATTAGGGCAATAGAGGCCCTAATTTTGGCCCACATTTTGGCCCAATTCGGGCCAAAATGTGTGGCCCAACGCACTAAAGGATTTCAGCAACTCAGTTTGAGTCGCTGAAAGTCCATGAGGACAAACAACGACTCAAATTGAGTCGCTGAAAGTCCATGAGGACAAACATCGACTCAAGTTGAGTAGCTATTTTTCTCGTGACTTTCTGCGACTCAAGTTGAGTCGCTGTTGCCTTCAGAAGTCGCTGAAGGCTAGCGACTCAACTTGAGTCGCTACTAGGCGGTTCCTATTGACCGCCCAGTCTTGTAGTGATATTACGTAAGTGCATAAAATCTACATTTAGTCCTCCTGCGAAAAAATTTCCCTAAATGGGGGTTCACGTGCCTCACGTGCCATTCTCGACGAAAAATCTCATCAGAAGACTAAAATCGCACAAATGTCCATAATATCAGACTATTCCTACAAAGAAACACAGTAATGGACCAAAAAGACAATATGACCATATTCACATAAGTTTTTTACAATTTTCCCAAAGAAACATTCAATGGATTGAATAAAGAATATTAGACTAAAAATAATTTGTTATGACCTAGTCAACATGATTCATCAACTCTGCGAAGTTGCAAGAACAAGTTTAAGTTCAACAACTAGGAGTATCGGAGTTGTTGAAAAATCCTTCATATGACTTCTCCTTACGATAAAATTATTTAGTTTTGTTAGTTATTACTCTCTTTTATTTAGTTTTCTTTTTCAATTAAGACTCGTTATCTTTTTAGTTACATAGTTTCCATATTTTGTTTAGTTTTCTTGTTTGTTTAGTTTTCTTTTTCGCAATTAGGACTCTTTCCTTTTCCTTTTAGTAATTGCATGTACTATTTTGCCTATTTACAGGCATTCAAATAATGAGAATATGAAGAAGTTTTATTTCTGAATATTTGTGTTATTAATTCTTTCGGTTCTCAAAAAATTTATTCGTAGTTATTGGCAAAATATTTTTATGACGTTCATCATGGATTTATCAAACATATTTACCTCCCCGTTTGTGGCGTCGTAAGATACCAAGATTCTTGCTTCATTAAAGCAACTGATCGAGTCCATCAGACATGTGTTCTTGTCCCTTATGGACCTTTTCCATGGTTAGGTCACTGCACCAACCAAGGGTAGCGATTGTGAGTTCCCAAGTAATCAAAAAAAGAAAAGAATATTTGCACTTATCCTTCTGTAAAGAGAGTTGAGGGTTTTCCGTCAATCTATCCTTTTTGTATATTAATTTTGGGCATTTTGAAATAAGCCATTCGTGACGAAATTCCTATCATCCTTGATATCTATTATTAAAGAAAATTATTCATCGCAAGTTCATATCAAAATTTGCTGACTCGCGAGAATAATTATATCTTTGTTTATAAGTGTTTCGGAGTGTACATATGTGTTAAACTATCCATTTCACAGCAGATCACAAACTTTTCTTTTGAAGAGACTTTTCAAATGTTAGTTATTTTAGTTAATGATTGCCATTTATAGTAAATAATGGTTATTAGATTTATTCTGTATTTAGAAGCTTTAATTCTCATGTAATTAGGAGTGATTAGTTGCAGTATAAATACACTACAAGAATGGGCGGTCAATAGGGACCGCCCATTCGCGACTCACATGCGGTCGCTGATCTTCAGCGACTGCTGAAGACAACAGCGACCGCATTGGAGTCGCTCAATGTCCACGAGGACATCAGCGACCGAAATGCGGTCGCTGATGTCCTCCTGTAAATTCAGCGACTCAGGGCGAGTCGCTGAAGGCCCTAATTAGTTGGGCCAAACATTTCGGCCCTAATTGGACCGAAATGTGGATCAAAATTAGGGCCAAAATGCCCTAATTTTGGCGGACAAATCAGCGACCGCATCGCGGTCGCTGATTTATTCCTATAAATACGAAAAAAAAAAAAATTTATTCACAAAAACTGCTCCATTCTTCTATACCCGACGTGCCCGCCCGTTTCGACCCGACCCTACGCCATTAGCGACCTTTTCTCGAGTTTTTGCGACCCAAATTGAGTCCCCAACCCCTCAAACCCGTTTCCGCCCAATTTCCGCCGTCAATCCGTCAATTTCCGCCGCTAATCCATCCATTTTGGTCCATTTCCGTCGCCACCGCCACCGAGTCCGTCCATTTCCGCCGCCACCGCCACCGAGTCCGTCCATTTCCGCCGCCACCGAGTCCATTTTCGCCGCCGCAAAAGGTAATTCGATTTTTCCTTTTTTTGTTTCTTTTCTTAATTTTGTGTTTAATCCAAAAATAATTTATTAGATTTGTGTTAGATTTGTGTTAATTTTGTGTTAGATTGTTAATTTGTGTTAATTTTATGTTAGATTGTTAAATGTTAATTTTGTGAAGAATTATTAGTTAAATAGTGAAGAATTTAGGATTGTTAAATTAGATTATTGTATGATTAAGAAAAAAAAATAGGGACCGTGAAGATATTTAGATTGTTAAATGTTAATTTTGTGAAGAATTATTTGTTAAGATTGTTAGATAGTTAAATAGTGAAGAATTTAGGATTGTTAAATTAGATTATTGTATGATTAAGAAAAAAAAATAGGGACCGTGAAGATATTTAGATTGTTAAATGTTAATTTTGTGAAGAATTATTTGTTAAGATTGTTAGATAGTTAATTAGTGAAGAATTTAGGATTGTTAAATTAGATTATTGTATGATTAAGAAAAAAAATAGATTTGTGAAGATATTTAAATGTTGATTTGATATTTAAATGTGATATTTTTATTTTTACAGTATATACATATATTCGGTATGTCGTCACGTAAGACCACTAGCGGTACTGGAGGTCGAGGTCGAGGTCGTGGAGGTGGAGGTCGTAGTGGGGTATCGGGTACTGTTAGTGGTGGTAGTGTTGGTCGTGGAGGTGTTGGTGGTAGTGGTAGTGTTGGTCGTGGAGGTGTTGGTGGTAGTGGTAGTGGTAGTGTTGGTCGTGGAGGAGTTGGTGGTAGTGGTAGTGTTGGTCGTGGAGGTGTTGGTGGTAGTGGTAGTGTTGGTCGTGGAGGAGTTGGTAGTGTTGGTAGTGGCGGTGTTATTGATAGAGGTCGTGGTAGTTGCCGACCTATACGGATTGTCAGATCGGGTCGTCGTGCAGAGCCTAGTGATCCAGCTGGGCCATCCGTCCCCCCACTAGGGTCAGGTGACGGATCTACATCGAGGACACCTGCGTTGCAGCGGCAGTTATTTGTAGAGGATGAGGCGGCCGCTCCCAGAGCAGGTGATAGACCCCGATCATCAGAGTCCACAGCAGCCCAGCTGCCACGAGCACATACTTCAGCTTCAGTTGGGACTCACGTGCCCCCATTAGCCGAGTCTGGCAGACTTCAGACTCCACCACCTGTAGACGACACCGGAGCTGGACCGAGCCAGAGGTTGATCGATACTCCAGGACCGAGCCAGACTCGACCCCCGAGGGGGCCAACTATAGGGGTTACGGCGCTTAAACAAGGGTAGAAGAAGGAAGTTATAGAATTGAAACGGGGTTGTTTTTCTAAACCCCCCGGTCGTGAGATCGCGAAGACGATCACCTCACTCATTCGACAGTTTATGAGTGACTTTTGGCCCTCCTACTTGAAGGTTCCTGAGGGAGTACGGAAGGAGATGTATGCGAGATTTACGGTGAGTTTTTAATTTATTGTTTAATATTTTTTAATTTAGTATATTAAATATAGTGTTTTTCAAATATTGTTTAATTTAGTTTATTAATTTAGTGTATTAATTTATTATTTTATATTTATCCTTTTTGTAGAATGTCTATGGGATCCGGCGGTCAGAGAGGGGAGAAGTACATACGGCATACCAGAAGAAGGCGAGGGAAATTTACAAGCGTCTGATGAACAAGACGAAGGGACAGTACTTCAGAAACAAAGACAAGGAGAAGTATCAGGGCAAGAAAAAGACGTGGATGAGCGAAACTTTGGAGACTAAGGCGTCAACACACTGGGACACCGAAGATCATAAGCAGAAGTCCGCGAAGGGAAAGAAAGCTAGGCGAGGCGGTGTGGAGGACGGCGAGGCGCCCGCTACCTTTTACGGTGGTTCCATTGACTATGAGGAGATTCGACGGCGACTCGTATGTTTTTCTAATTATAATTTGTAAGTTTTTTTTTTTACATGTCAATTATAAAAAGAATTTTAACCCACTATTACTTTAAATTTGAAGGAGAAGAATCAGCCCAACCGCACGCACCCTATCAGACATGACGAGATTTACAAGGCAGGTCATACGAGGAAGGTGTCGGGCACTGGCAAAGGTACAGGCAGACCGTTGAGGCGGGAGTGGAAGTCTGAGGTGACCAGACTTATTTACGTAAGTATTTTAAATTTTGTAGTCGTTTACCACTTATGAATTCTAATTTAATTTTAAAATTAAGTTTGAACTAATTTATCTTTTTAATTATCTTTGAAAATTCAACAGAAAACATACAAGAGGGAATTGAGGAAGAAAAACCCGGACGCCGTAGAAGACAAGGACTTGCCCGAATGGGACGCCGATTCGTGGAAGAAGGCCATAGGGAGGATTAAGAAGGGGAAGGTGCAGGGTATACCGAGCTATGCAGATCCACGCAACTTCGACATTGAGTACGGTAGGGAGCCAGACTACAGGCGAGAGTTGCTCAGGCAGGTCCAGGAGGAGAACAGAGAGTTGAGGACGACACAGGACCCGAGAGTCGACTCCATGTTGTCCTGGCTTCAGGGTTTTAGAGAGGACATGCAGCAGACTACAGGCCGACCAGTGCGGGAGCTTCCGACAGACTTGTTCATGGGGAACGCTATTAGGAGCGGAGGCGCATTTAGAGTTCCGAGGCCGATACGTCCGAGACCAGATCCTTTTGCTCCAGGTACTTCCACTGCCACCGAGTATGTCGATGATTTTGATACTGATGAGTCGGGGAGTGGTGATGATCTCGATATGATGGATGATGAGGCAGAGGACCTTGGTGTAGATGATGAGGGTGATGTTGGTGAGGGTGGTGATGGTGTTGAGGATGCTCCACTGGCAACCCTGGATGAGATGTACGACTTGGCGGAGAGTTCTGGTGATGAGGGGGTCGTATATCCGTCTAGTGGTGATGAGGGGGGTCAGTGATCATGTGGCGGGTAGTTGTTTGTATTATTTCTTTTGAATTATGATATTCTGTTTTTTCGACTATTTCATTTTGAACTATGGATTTTTCGACTATTTCGTTTTTCGTTTTGGTAATGGTTGTGTTGGTTATGATTGTGTTCGTTTTTCGTTTTGGTTATGGTTGTGTTGGTTATGTTTGTGTTCGTTATTCGTGTTGGTAATGGTTTATGTTTTTTTTAATCAGACGAAGCACTATTAATTAAAGTGTTACAAATTTATTTGGTTTTAAATATCAATTTATAATTCTTTAGAAGGGTAATTTATATGCTAGGTGTCGTTCGTTTTTGCATATTGGACATCACCTAACAACACTAGCTATAAAAGCAAGAAAATAAAAAATTAAATGACGGTTGACTTTAAACATTTGAAGGTAAAAAAAGTCGTGATGATTATTGTCAAATCTTCTTATTCCATGGTGGAAAACTTTATGTTTATTAGTACTTAAAATTCAACCTTAATATATTTGTTCATGTTGAAACACACTTTTTGGTTATTTGTGATGAAACTTAGGTTGTCAATAGGGACCGCATCGCGGTCCCTATTGACATAAATATGGACAATAGGGACCGCACTGCGGTCCCTATTGATACTAACAATCTCAATAGGGACCGCATATCGGTCCCTATTGATACTAACAATCTCAATAGGGACCGCATATCGGTCCCTAATGACATTAGCGTTGTCAATAGGGACCGCCTTGCGGTCCCTATAAACGTTAAGTTCTCAATAGGGACCTGATTGCGGTCCCTATTATCCATATTTGTGACTTAATTCCGGTCACTACTAATATTCATACGTTAAAATCGAAATTTTAATATGGTTCGAGGTGCCGCGTTGTTTGTTTAGTTCATAATAACCATTGTAATAGTTCAAATAACAATAATTACAACGACGCATTGTAAATCCAAGTATTATGTGAGGAGAACGGACCGCTTTGAAGATTCTCTTACTATTTTGTACAACGAAGGTCACAATGACAAACTAATTCTATATACATATGTAAGTATAATGATTACTTGATCTAATGATTATACCTCATAATCATATCTATTCCAACATTAGTGAAATAAATCATAAAAACGAATAACAACTACAACTAACTAGTGATGATTAGTTGTAGAACATGAAATAATCTTGAACGTTAATAACTCGCTCAATCTCAATCAATCTATTACTTCACAACTAATCTACTATAAGGTTGATTTTGCAATCATTTATTACTTCAATTCACATGTTACAATGAGTTTGGTTACTAAGAATCACAAACATACCAACATCAATAAAAAAATTCGAATGTAAAATATGAATATTAGTAGGGACCGCAATTCGGTCCCTGTTGACATTAGCGTAGTCAATAGGGACCGCATTGCGGTCCCTATTGTCAATATTTGTGACCTAATTGCGGTCCCTACTAATATTCATACTTTAAAATCGATATTTTAAGATGGTTCGAGGTGCCGCGTTGTTTGTTTAGTTCATAATAACCATTGTAATAGTTCAAATAACAATAATTACAACGACGCATTGTAAATCCAAGTATTATGTGAGGAGAACGGACCGCTTTGAAGATTCTCTTACTATTTTGTACAACGAATGTCACAATGACAAACTAATTCTATATACATATGTAAGTATAATGATTACTTGATCTAATGATTATACCTCATAATCATATCTATTCCAACATTAGTGAAATAAATCATAAAAACGAATAACAACTACAACTAACTAGTGATGATTAGTTGTAGAACATGAAATAATCTTGAACGTTAATAACTCGCTCAATCTCAATCAATCTATTACTTCACAACTAATCTACTATAAGGTTGATTTTGCAATCATTTATTACTTCAATTCACATGTTACAATGAGTTTGGTTACTAAGAATCACAAACATACCAACATCAATAAAAAAATTCGAATGTAAAATATGAATATTAGTAGGGACCGCAATTCGGTCCCTGTTGAGTCAATAGCGACCGCAATTCGGTCCCTATTGACATTAGCTTAGACAATAGGGACCGCATCGCGGTCCCTATTAACTCAATATGGACCGCAATGCGGTCCCTAGTAATATTCATACTTTAAAATCGATGAATATTATTAGGGACCGCACATAGGTCCCTAAAATAGCAACAGGGACCGCATTGCAGTAACTAAAAAAATTTAGTGACCTAAATTGGGTCCCTAATTATTATTAGTGACCTAAATGCGGTCACTGAAATCCAAAATTTTGAAATTTAGGCAAAAATTTTAGGCGGGATTGAAGGGGAAATTTGAATTTGACGAAAATTTGAAAATTTCACCCTCCCTCTATATATACTCACCACTCTTACACATCTCATTTCATTATCTCCAAAAAACACCCAACACAAAAACACTATCTTATTTTCCAATACAAACACACTTTCTTCTTTTCTCCATAAATCACCCAACACAAAAAGTTTTCTTCTTTTTACCAACACAAATCTAAAAAACAAATCACCAACACAATCTTTCTTTTGTTTCTTTCTTTCACTTTCTTTATTTTACCACTTTCTTTTCTTACTTTTCTTTCACTTGTTGTTTTATTCATTCATTTTTTTTTCATTCATATTTTTTTTTCTATTATTAGTCATTTCATTCATCTTTTTACATTCATTAATACTTTCACGTCATTATATTAACATTTTCTTCATTATTTTACTGTTTTGATCTTGTTAAAATCATAATGTTACCAAAAAAAACAATAATATTGCGGATTTAATCCGGAATATTATTGTTTTTTTTTATTTTTTCTGGAGGGTCAATAGGGACCGCAATTCGGTCCCTACTAATATTCAAAGATATTCTATGAATATTAGTAGGGACGGAATTGTGGTCCCTGATTTTGGTATTAGGGACCGGAATTCGGTCCCTACTAATATTCATATATACCATATGAATATCAGTAGGGACCGAATTCCGGTCCCTGATTTTGTTATTAGGGACCGGAATTCGGTCCCTACTAATATTCATATATACTATATGAATCTCAGTAGGGACCGAATTCCGGTCCCTGATTTTGTTATTAGGGACCGGAATGCGGTCCCTAATATTTTAAAAAATAGGGACCGCCACTCGGTCCCTAATTTTTAAGATAATAGGGACCAGAATTCGGTCCCTATTGATATTAATTTATCAGGGACCGGATTGCGGTCGCTGATTTTCCGGTCCCTATTGACCCTCAATAGCGACCGAATTGCGGTCCCTATTGACAAGCGACCGTGGTCAATAGGGACCGGGCAATAGCGACCCAGTGGCGGTCGCGGTTGAGCATCAGCGACCCCCAGGGGGGTCAATAGCGACCCAAATTCGGTCGCTATTGACCCCTAAATCTTGTAGTGATACCTCACACCGCACACAGATTCACATCATCAAATTCAGTTACAACAAACTCACAAAGCCGATTTCGATCTCTATTCATGAATTTTGTAATCTTTTCTTCAATGCTTCAATGAAATTTGTTAATTTTACGTTAATATTGATGAATTCATTTGTGCATTTGACCGTGTTAACATGATATCAGTTTATCGGTAAATTTCGATCCAAATTTCTCATCTCTTCTTCAATTAGTGGTCATCTTCTTCTCTGATTCCTCGATCGTCGATGACCTATAGTTTTTCTATTTTAACTATTGTAAACTATGAAAATCTCCATTGATTGAGATCAAATGACGTCGCCTTCTTCTTCTACAACTACTGTACCGGTGAAGAAATCAAGCGAAGATTCTTCGTTGATCAACTACTTAGGGACACATGAGGACATTGGTTCCTACTTTGTTAGTGACAAATTGATGGCAACAACTACATTGCGTGGAATAAAAGTGTGATCATGGCACTCAACATAAAGAACAGGATCCGGTTGATGGACGGTTCTTTACCGCAACTAGATGCATCTGAGTTTGACAAGTTCAGCTGCTAGATTCGAGCTAACACTTGAGTACTCTCATGGTTATTCAATTCGATTGAGAAGTCTCTCAGCCAAACATTAATATTTTTTATGATAATCATGTGGTGTTATAAAATGAATTGAAAATCAGATTACAATCATATTGATGGATCAAGAGTTCATTAGTTGCAAAAGGGTTAATCAGTTGAAAATCAGATACGGTCACACAAGGTATAATGCTTGTTGCTGTTTATTACAATCATTTCAGGGTGTTATAATCATTTCAAGGTGTTATGGGATGAATTTGTAAGTCAAAGTCATATTGAGTGTGTACTTGTGATTTATGCACCTGCACCGTGAATAAGATTATGGTTGATATGCAACAATATGGTTATGTCCTTAAATTTTGAGTAGGTTTGACTAATTACTACTCTGCTATAAGGAGTCATGTGTTGTTGCTTACTCCTTTACCTATTTTATCAAAAACTTTGATGATGCATAAGGTAAAATAATTAATTCCTCCCACGAGAGGAAGAATCGGGCAATGACAAGAGGCGGAGAATGAACTCTTGGAACACACCCACCGACCATGCAAACTAGAAGGCATCAAGTTGCGCCCCTCCGGCCTCACCCGATCCTTGCCTAATAGGCAACGTCCATAGGTTTCCCTCTTTTGTCAGATAGCCCCCAAAGATATCACGATTGACATTGTTCACCACCCCATATGCAAAATTCCAAAAGTAGGGGGATCGACATCTGCCGTGGAAAAGAACGACCGAGCAATATGATGACTAAATTGTTCCTAAGGACCAAACGCACCGTCGCCCACAACATTCTTCTAAGCCAGATTAGACAGACTCGCACTTACAGACTTCTTTCGAACGGTTTTTGAGGAACCCTCACTAGCGGTCCTATTCGGAGCAGCGTCGGACATGCCACCATCCGCTGTCAATTTTGGGAATTGATTTATGAGACCAAAGATCACTAGGGTTGCAAATGGTGGCATGTAATAGTTGGTAAAGTGTTAGGCCATGGCTGGACTCATGGACTGAGCCTTACCTCAACTTGGACATGACATGCTATCGGACTGAGCTTGCATCACCCAGGTCAGCACCTCATCGTTCACCGTCAAAGACGACATGTGAGAAACACGAAGAACATCCTAAAAGCCAGGCACATGACCGATGATGTGATACTGATCGTCCACCTCTATGGCGTCCTTGTTAGGGATATCGGTCAGATAAAACTTGTAAAATGGAGACCAAGTATGCTGGTCCATCTCCTCTCCTACACAAATAGTGGAAAGTTAATTACCTTTACATATAAGAAGCACTTAGCAAAACAAAGGGAGGCAAGAAATAGTCCCGAAACTTACAGAAGACCAAGTTTATATGAAGCGAAGCCAAGGGAAGATCTCAGGTCTCGACCCTTCTCTAAAACATTGCCATTATTAGAGCCAACAAATTATTCAGCATGGATGACATGTCGTACATAACGCTAAAAATATCGACTTGACCAAGATTCGTCACTGCGCGCTTATGCGTCTCGCCCGAATGAACAACTTTGTGGGCACGTCCCATTGACATATATGTACAACCTGAGGGGTCACACAAAAGTATTTTCGTCGCCAGTTCCTCCATGCAAGTCGAAGTTGGAAGAATCCATCAAAAACATACGCTTGTTATCCCGAGGAAACAAGCTAATAAACGGAGACCAGGCGGAAGTCGGACGAAAAACGAATGCCCCTACTACTGCCTAGAGGGTGCATGGAACATTCATCAAGTGATGGCAGAGGATGAAATCAACCAAGTATCGGGAGGAAAAGGATCCAATCGACTCGCGCACACGTGCCAATATGATGGAAAAAACCTTGGAAGGTCATGTAGGATGGAACAAACATCGGAGACTATGGCGCACTTTCACCGAGTAGACAGTCATGTACTCTTTTGGAGGGTCGTACGCTTGACAACCACTGATGAGAACCAGAAAACTAACAGTGGACTCAAATATATTGACCGACTTCAACACGACCCATGCACCCTCCATTATCTCTAGGCTAATAAATAGCCCACATGAACCTTACCCACCATACTTGAGGGTTCTAGGGTCCCCGAAAAACACGTGAATACACATCAGTTGGTTAAACGTAAGAGGGTCAGTGTAGAAACGCATGTCAAATCTGGCCGGTCATGAACAGTGTAGCCGCCACCCCCGATACCACCATCAACGTCACCACTATATAGAGTAAATAGAGTAGCAAGATGAGTAGGCTATGGAGTCGCTCTCTGTTGATGGGCATGCTGAGAAACTACCGTATCGCCAACGGTGGCAGATTGACAATTTGACCATAGTTGAGGAGTGCTATATGCACTCTGCAACCTTTCGTCACTAGAATGGATAGAAGTTCATTGGGAAACCGTGATTACAACAAGAAAAAGATAGATTAATGTGGAGATAGCAATAGCAATTGGAAAAGAGAAAGTAATTCGCAAGAGAAAGAAATGCATGAAAAAGCTTAAGTATGGTAAGTAAGAAGAAGATCGAGTCATCTTATTTATAGAATGGAGAAGCCGTTTCGGGTTCCCGCCTAGAATTTTGAACGTAAGATGGGACCTCTCAGCTGCCCACTCACGATCCTCCGTAACTATCGTTTCCCCCTAAGGTTGGCTACATGAAGGATCATATGACGTAATAAGGAAAAAGAACCAGCACAACAATTATCTTCAACTGCCCACATCAATGACAACAGTTCTTGAGAGCCGCTTATGAAAAGGCATTGATTGGATTTTTGAAATAGTGCCACACTCAAGGAGCCCTTTTCACGAGAGACCTCTCTCTCTTTCTCCAACTCAGCCACACGGGTCTTTAGCAGCTCGCCAACTCGGTGCAGCAGGGAGTCTGAGTATGACTAACCATTTCCGCCTCTTTCAGCTGCATTTGGAGAGAATCTCTCTGGCGAACCACCTTCTCAAAGGAGGTCAAGAGTCCCTTGACCCATAGCGGTACCTGGCATCAAGACTATTACATGTAATCACAAAGATCTTTACAAGAAACAAATAAAATAGGCAAAAATAAAGATAGAGAAATCTAAGTACACGTACCAAGGCAGAATAAAGGCGCGCCATAGCGCAGTAGGCCTCAATGGTGTAAGATGACGCTGATAAGAAAGTCTTGGGGGTCACCACTTGGTCAAATAAAATCAAGGCCCTCAAGTCAAGCCCAGAAATATCGCCCAGAGTGAGATGGAAGGAGGAAGGAACTATTGCACCCCATATGGCACAGATAATGTTCATGTAACGCCCCTGAAAATTTGAACAAAAGTACAAATTTATAGTTTAGTCCTTAAAATTTTGAAAATATCATTTTGACCCCAAACATTTGAGAACATGTGCATTTTCGTTGTTGAACAAAATTTAACCATTTTTTATTATCTTATATGCTTCAAATATCTTTAAGAAATATATTTTACATGTACATATTGATCTTGGAGTTATTTTACCCAGAAAAACTCAAAAAAGTAAATATGTGTAAAATATCTATTTATTCATATCTTATTTTATTATAAACAACAAGAATAATATCACATCATACGTGAATGGTTTTAAAATCAGCCACATCATTCTTGTGACAGTTGAAATCAGATTTTGGTGATTAGTTGTTAAAAAATTAAAGTTGGACATTAACATAAATTGTTTTAACATGTATAAATAAATAAATATGTATTTATATGTATTTTGTTTGAATTAGACATATCATATTTTAAGTTATGGAAGAAAAATCACCCGCATCTACCTATTATCAGATTAAAGTCTATTAGGTGGCCAAGGATAGAGAAATTAAAGTGGGACCTTAATTAAAAGTAATAAAACAAGATGTTTTGACTATAAATAGTAGGATTTCATCCAACAATTTTCACATCCAAAATCATTTTGAGTTTTCCTTATTTCTTCATATAAATCTCTAAGTTAGTGAGTCTACTTTCAAGGAAAATCCATCCCAAGTTTCCATTTCATCATTTTCTACCCCGAAAATACTCTAAAACTTTTATTGCGCATAAATTGTCCATTCGGCCCAGCACCTTCGAAAAATCCTAACTAATTGTAGAAAAATCCTTTTTGATAAATATTAGCGGCCAAATACTCCTCATGATGTCCTCTACCATTCATATGAATAAATTGTTTTCAAATAATGTGATTTAGAGGGTCGAATTTCCAAAATCGTAGACTGCTGTCTGAAAATCCAAAAATCGGTTCTATGTTTTCAAGTATTATTTAGCATAGCAAACCTTTGGATTTTCCTTCAAATTAGAGTACACATGTTATTCATGATGTTAGGTACCAGAAAACACAAAAATATTTGGGTACAAAGTCAACTTGGATATCCGATCGAAGGTAAATCCGATATTGCGATGATTCTCAGCTTATTTTGCGTAATTTATGTTCTTATTTTACAATTGAAAATACATATGGATTAATATTTTTGATATTTTTCAATAGTATATAAATAATATATTTGTCATGTTTAACATATACTTGCATAAGTTTAATATGATTATAATATGTACTTTCGTGGTCTAATCCTCTTATATGATTATGTATCGTAACTTAAACATTCTTTGATCATTTACTATTATTAGGTTTACGTATTAATACTTTTAATAAGTTAT
The DNA here is from genome assembly GCA_948329865.1 of Linaria vulgaris. Taxonomy (NCBI): domain Eukaryota; kingdom Viridiplantae; phylum Streptophyta; class Magnoliopsida; order Lamiales; family Plantaginaceae; genus Linaria; species Linaria vulgaris. The sequence goes on along the minus strand of OX415249.1, from coordinate 49,545,389 downwards.
AAATATAATGTTATGTAATTTAAGACAATCTTGAAACAAAATATTATTAACTAAGTTATACAATTTACTAGATTGCGTCATAAGATAATTGTTTGATGTCATGATTGCTGAAATATTTGGATGTACTAGAGACTTAAAGAATGATTTTCTGTAAATCAGTTAAGTAATATATATTATGAAGATTTATTATGCATCAAATTAAATAGTTTATCATACTATACTTAATATTATTGTATACTTACCATTTGAAATAATTTCCTAACATTAGAAAAATTCTAACTACAATTATAATTATAAATATATGTTTTCCTAAGATAAATCTTGAGATATATATTACGTATACAAAGTATGTTTGATATTTAACTTAACCTTACGACATCAAGGTTTATCGCATAAGATTTTCATCAATGATATGTGTTATTTACTTAAATTAGTATTAGCTACATTTTTTAACAAGAACTTCCTCAAATTTCATCAACACGAAAGTTGAATATTATATATGTTTATTGTGGTGAGTTATGATTATGTAGTTAACTGATATTATCTTAATGTTATTAAAGGTTTGACAAATTAATCAACGACGCGCAAGATTCCCCGTACAAATAAACGTGAGGTTCGACTTCTGATTTTGTTCTAGCCCCGTTTGGCATCCAGCCTGAGGAACTTGGACAAAAAAAACATTAATCCGTTACCAAATCATGAATAATATATTATTCAACATATTCCTATTTTTGCATCTCATCTCATAACAATGATTTTCTTACTCATCGTTAAATCATATTCAATCATTATTTATTTATCACATATTAAATCATAATCAAGGTAATTCTTCGATATTATAATCTGATCAGCTGATTCTTGAACTGTGCAAAGAGTAACGATCTCTGTTCGGGACATGTAGCTCAAGGAGCAACGGATATTATCCAATTTACTAGCTTATTTGTTTATCACCCATTAGGACGCATTTGGAAAGTTGGGCCCATAGATTGAGTCGATTTACTGTCGGGCAGTAACTACTGCCTGTTTAAGTAATTTTGATTGATACCCATTTATTAAGGTGCAACTTGCAGTCAAGAGTTGATTGTAGCCCGCGCGCTGGATTGGCTTGTACTCGAGCATGTCGCATGTTTTGTTTGCTAGGTCGCTCCTCGTCGGGAGGTATAAGGTAGTATTTGGAAGACATAAGGTTGGATTGGTTTACTGTTAACGTACATGTTCATAAACTATTTCCAGAATATTCGGGTATCATTGTTATATCAAATTATCTTGTTAAATTGTTTTCCTAGTAAGTCACTCCTAGAAATATATGAATTGAATCAGTGTTAATTCTTGCATTGCCACTTGTCTTGTATGAATCTCACTAAGTCGTTAAAGACTTATTCCTCATTTTTCATGTCTGCCCATTCCTCAGGATAAGACTGGCGTGACAACATGGACCATTTGAATATTCTTGCCAATCTTGCCTTTTGGAATGTCCGTATAATTGAAAATGTTTATCTACAGAGCATAATTATCGAAGTTATCAACATATTTGTATTTTCAATACTTCCGCTGTGTATATTAAAAGTTTTTTTTATCATGATGTGTATGATTGATCCTCGACAGTGACACCTCTTCCTACGAGACGTGTTTTAGTCTGAGCTGGGTAAAGTGTCTGACCAGCACAGAACCAACTCAGATAGGAACACTATAATAGTCAATAAGATGCACTATTGTAGTCAATATTTCAATGTATTTGCCAGAAAATAGTGTGACATATGCCACTCATATTGGCAGTGTTCAATTGTTCCCTGGTTTGCTATTAATTAATGTTTCATATGGGCCCACATTTCCATATAATCTGCTTTCAAATTGAAAATTGGCATCTAACTCTAGCACTTCAATAACCTTCATGGCGTCTTCAATTGTTTTACAGGACTTACTCACTAGAAGATGTCTGATTTTGCGAAACTATAAGAGAACTTTTACATTTTAGATTTACCAAACTATCCTACTATAACTTGTAATTATGTTGCTACTTTAGACAATATTTGGCATTCTAGAGTTGGCCATCCTCCTATGGTAAAATTTAGTTCTATTCTAGTATTCAAGTCTCTTCTGCTATAAAAGAGACTCACTACGAAGGTTGGCATTTAGCTAAACAAAAGAAACTGCTATTTGCTCATATTAATAACAATCACTCCGTTATTGCTTTTGGTTTTATTCTTTGTAATGTATGGGTCCTTTCTCAGTAACTTTTAGAAGCACTTTTAGATTCTTTCTTAATATTGTTGATGATTACACAAGATGCTATTGGGTATAATTGTTAAAGCACAAATCAGAAGTCTATGTCCACTTAATCATTTTTATAAACTGGTGTTGAATCAATTTGGTCTATTTATTAAATGCGTAAGATCTGACAATGGTACTGAGTTTATTCTTGTTAGTTTTTATGATATTTATACTATTACTTATCAAATTAGTTGTCTGAAAATATCACAACAGAATGGCATGGTTGAGAGAAAGCACCAACATCTCTTGAAAGTAGCGAGAGACTCAAGTTTTAATCTGGTGTTCCTTTAGGTTTTTTGAGTTATTGTGTTAACACTGTTACTTATATAATAAATAGATTACCATCTAAGACTATTGGTTACAAAACCCCATTATGAGTTGTTGGCTGATTAGAACTTATTAAAAAATGTGGTTGTCGATGTTATATTTCATTACTCATCGCACACAGGACCAAGTTTGATACTAGAGTTATTCAGTGTATTTTTATTTGTTATCCAAAGAGTACCAAAAGGTATATACTTTATGAATTGTGAGACAATCAAGTGTGAATTTTGAGGAATGTAATCTTCCCTGAAAACAAATTCCCTTACAAAATCATCTCAAAGCTAAGACTGACAACCAGTCAAAAGATTATAATAATTACATATGCATTGACTCTTTCATAAGTCCTGGTTCTGCAGCTCAGGTTCCTACAACTCGTGATCCAGTAATACAAATCGTCCCACCAGACATCAATGAGATACACCAAGATTAGTATTTTGACAATGAAATACCACAAACAACTTAGCTTGATCATCAAATGGAGGCTGACAATACACTATCCAACACTATATTTCACACCCCAGACATGACATAACTCCAGTGAAGAGTGTGCAACTCCAAGCTATTGCACCAGGTATTCCTAAGGTTTCTATGGCCCCTAGAAAGTCTTATAGTGTCATAAATCACCCTGCATACAATGCTTACAAATATAGCTTACCACAATATATACACAAAAAAACAATTCATCAACTACCAAGTATCCTATGTCTACTCATTTTTTAAATTTTGTTCATAAAGCATTTAATTCCTGCATCACTATGGTACGAGAACCCAAGTCATATTCTCAAGCAAGTAAAATACTTGAACAACAACAAGCTATAACCACATAACTCACTGTCTTAGAAAAAGTAATGCTTGGACTCTTACTGAACTAACTTATGGATCGAATTGTACTAGCTATAAATGGGTCTTCAAGGTCAAACATAAAGCTGATGGAAGTGTAGAAAGATACAAAGAACTTCTAATTTCAAACGATTACACACAAGAAGAATCTATAGACTACTTTGATACATTCTCACAACAGTCAGGCTTCTCGCTGCAGTATTAGTTTCAAAGAACTTGTTTCTAACAAAACTTGATGTCAACAATGCCTTCCTCCACAGAGACCTTGGTGAAAAGATATACATAAAGCCACCTCCTAGTTATATGAAGCCTAATGACAAAAGAGTTTTCTTATTAAATAAGAGTCTTTATGTGTTAAAACAAGCATCAAGACAATGGTATCACAAGCTCACCACTTATCTTCTTGAATATGGCTTCCACCAAACAGTCTCTGATTGCACTCTTATTTACTAAGTCATCACCAAATTCATTCATAGCCATGTGTATATATGTTGATGATATCCTCCTGATAGGTAACTACTAAGTGAAATCAACAAAATCAAAGAACACATGGACAACAAATTTGCAATCAAAGATCTTGGTTTTCTTAAATATATCTTGGAACAGAAGTGGCAAGATCTAAGGCTAGAATAAACTTGTGTCAACGCAAATATACCCTTGACATTCTCTCTGAGACATGATACCTAGGATGCAAACTTTTAACCACTCATATGGATCAGTCTACTAAACTCTTATCTATTGATTCTCCTTTATTAGATTATACTTATGTATTATAAGGGTTGTTGATCTCAGCTACAACATCCAATGTTGAACTCAAAAAATGGCCAATCCAACAATTGCTCACTTAGCTGCTACTCACATAATACTAAGATACTTGAAAGCATCTCCTAGATTAGGCATCTTCCTCTTAGGAGATTCTGATTTGCAAATCAAGCATTTTCAGACAGTGATTGGGCTGGTTGTATAGACTTTCAACGCAACATTTCTGGTTATGCCATAATTCTAGAAAATGCACGCTTCTCCTAGAAGTCCAAGAAACAATCAACCGTGTGTTGATCATCAACAAAAGCTTAATACATGGCACTTGCAATCATTACTTCTGAAATGGTATGGTTAAGTCAGCTCCTTAAGGACCTTTATGTGGTTCAAACCAAAATCCCACTACCACTAACTGACAGGAAAAATGACTTTGCAATTGCCAGCGATCTTGTCAATCATGAGCATTTAGAGCACGTCTAAACACACTACTTCTTTGTCAGAGAGAGAGAGTGCAACAGAAAACACTCAAAATCTTGCACATTTCAAATGATCTTCAATTGGCTGATATTTTCACAAAGTAACTGCCTCCTCAAGCATTTAAACACCTTACATCCAAGTTGGGTCTCGTTAACTTACACGCGCAACTTTCTAGGGAGGGGTGATGTTAAATATCCATTTCACAAGAAATCACAAACTTTCCTTTTGATAAAACTTTTCAAATTTTAGTTATTTTAGTTAATTATCTGAGTGCCATTTATACTAAAAAGTGGTTGTTAGTTTTATTCTGTAAATGGAAGCTCTAAATCTTATGTAATTAGGAGTGATTAGTTGCAGTATAAATAGCTCACCATGCACAAGCATTCACCTCACCAAATTCAGTTACAACAACCTCACAAATCTAATTTCTCTCTAGAGTCGGTTCAAGAATTTTGTAATTGTTTTCTTCAATCCTTCAGTAAAATTCGTTCAATTTTTGGATAATGATGATGAATTAGTTCGTGCAATTGATCGTGTTAACAATATGTCTCAAGTTGAATAATACAAAAATTTAGTAAGGGAAAATATTTAAGGAGTTGTAAATTGTTGAACTTGGTCTAAGAAAATGCCTTAGATTAACATAACTAGTCAAGTAGTCCTACTGATATGATCCACATCTGTGGAAAGAAAATAAAGTAAATCACTCAAATTTTGAACATTTATTGTTATAACACTTTGCGAGAAGTTTACATTAATGATATATGATCAAGAAAATTATCCACCCCGCTTGTGCCTTGTTGCTTTAAATCACCATTTTAGTACGTATTCAAGAAGATCTTAGTAAAACATCCCAAAATTATATGATTGACATGTCATGAATTCCGTTTGGTTTCCATTCGTTGAATCTAGTTAGTTTATACTTTTTAATTTCTAGTTTTACACAAAAGCGAAAAATAGGTATGTTTGAAGGGATTTGATGAGTGCCTGACATAGTCACTTAGCCACTCAGGTAAAGTGCGCTTTCTTATTTATTAGTCTTTGACATGTTTTTGTGTTAAAAATCATATTATCATATTTTCTAGGTTAGGAGTAGAGTTGGCACACCAATGAAGAAAAGCTAAAAAAGTGTCAAGTATTAGACTCAAAGCAACTCGGGGCAAAAGTGTGTTACTCACCCAATATATAGTAGTACAGGGATGAAATTTTATGTTGGGCGACTCGCATAGTTACGCTACAGGAAAAGGGAGACTCACACACCATTTGGGCAACTCTCAAGTTTCTAAAAACCCTAATCTAGTTTTAGCACAAAGAATGAAGCAATGAAGGGTGATTCGCTCAAACATGGGATATGACTTGTCTATTTATTCGCTATTCAGATATAAAATCCTAATTATAAGTATCGACAGCCATATTTATGGCCACCAACATTTCCATGCATCAAGGATGACAAGTCCATCTCTAATAAGCTAGCAATTAGTCAATATAGTAGTTTATTCTAACATTTAGTTTTCGACATCAGAGCAGTCGCAACATAAGAGATTTTGATTCATTGTAGTACCATGAAGAAAACAACTTTGCAAAGCAGATCAAAGATTCCAAGAGATACCAATCCCAACGTTGCACCATATTTCTCTTTTTACCTCCATATGTTTTTGGTTCGTTCTTGTGTTTCTGTGTTACATTCTATGAGTAGTTAGACCACATTGTTTCTATAATATATAGAGTATTTAGAATGCAAGTCACATTAAACCATCATTTCCTTGATGTTAATTTATTATTTTGTTTACTTAAAATGTATTGTGTTTTAAATGCATCATATGTATTCATAATGTTTACATATTGCCATGATCCTCTTAAAATGCCAGTGCACGATCCAAGTAATAAAGTAATCATTAGTATTCCATAATATTGATCTTACAAATAGTGTGCAAATGAATGTAGTAGTTTATTAGTATATTGTATTTGAAACAGATAAATGGATGCATGGTTAAACCAATAATGGTATAGGCGTTAGGTGTAGACCGGGGCATTTTACAAGTCTAGATATGAGGCATAATAAATCATAAAAGCTCACCAAGTAAGCTTCACAAATTTTAGTATTGATTTCAGAAAAATATATTATTATTTAAAACAATAAAAATGAAAAAAACAAAAAACATGAACTAAGGTGTTCCCAAAACATGTCAAAAACAAATATTTATTCTAATTTAAAGTTATAAAATAAACAAACATATATTGTATGATGTGTGGTGTGTCTAGTGTTAATAATATATGTGAAGTAATAACTCTAAGGTTACCTGTTGGGAGTGCACGATCAAATAATAATATAATAGTTTGTAAATTACGGCCTAAGTATCGAATCCCACAGAGAGTGTTAGACTAATATCTTTAATAAACTAAAATGCAAGGCGTGATTAATGAGAGTGAAAGCTAACTACTTAAACAAAATGCAAGGCTAATCTAATGAACGAAATTGAAGATGATTGATTGGTTGATTATATTGGTTGTAAAACAGATTGATGACAATTGTATTCAGAGGTTCGTTTCACTATAGATTCACTTATTAATTCATAGAAAAAAACCCTATGCATATTTGATCTAATGAGTATTCTTGAATTTCTATATGTTCAATGCATTTGTGATCTAGCATCGTCGTCAGCCTTGCCTAAACCCGTAATCTCTCTAATTACTTAGAGAGATAGCTTGCATAGTCCAATCATCAACTATTTTAAGAGAGAAATTAATTATACAATCTTATCATCCATTTGCGTTAGTTAATGTACTTGCAAAGATATGCATTTGCGATCTAAGTATTGTACATGATTCATGTTAGTTAGGAACAACTACAGAATCAGTTCTCACATGAATAGTTAAACTTTAATAGTTTGGCTTCTCATAAATTCGTAATTGCTATTCCTATCATGTTACATATAAAATAAATATCATCTAAACCCACCAATATTCAAACAAAACTTCAAATAAATAAATTATTCATATTCATAAATCTGAGCCACTTTTTACTCCAAACACGGAGTAGTTTAGCTACTCCTAATCTCATGTTCAACAACAAGTAAAGAAAAGAACAACATAATAAAATACCAAATATTAGAACACTTGAATGTAATGGAACTTCGATGCCCTCTTTAGATTTTCTTTGTCGTGCCTTTTTCTTTATAACTCTTGACTGAAGTTGTGAAAATGAGTGATTATGGATGTATACTTCTCTCGAACTCTCTCTTCACCTCTCTTCACAACTCTACTTCCGTACACAACATAGATACCCCTTGACACCATTTGCACACGTTTTTGACTTGGATAAACCATTCACTTTATAGTTTTTGTGTTTTCCGAGGGTTGAAGTCATCACTTGATTCCATGAATTGTCAATTTTCCCTCAAGTTGAGCGTGGTCAAGCGTTAGATGTGTGCTTCCTTGTAAACAGGTGCTACTTTCTCCATGTCTCGATGGGGTAGAACATAACACATTTTTTTGTCCCTTGCACCCCTCTTTTTGGTGGCTGGTGATAGGCTTAAGCCTACAGCTTAGGCCTTGCTAGTTTTCCTCCACAACATTCATCACACCTTTGCCATAATCCCTCGTTTTGTCCTTAAACTGATATCTTTGTGCTTTCATTCATTTTATGCTGTAAAAGTAGTGTTTTGCCTCGACCCAACTTCAAACTATAAAATAACAAAATAAAACACAAAAGAGAAGGAATACTATAAAGTTGGATCAAAGAACAAGTAAAAAAGATACCAGAATCGCATTAATTAAACACGCATTAACATATAGTTTAATTCGATCCACTTATCTGTATAAAAGTAATATAAATAAATATAACAAAGGTAGGATTGTCAAATTCGCCCTATAACTTTTTGATTTTGAAAAAATATACCCAATATCTTTTCGGGTTGAGATTAAACCCTTTAAGATTTCTCTACAACTGCCATTTTAGCCTTTATTTGGGATTATTGCACACATAGACGCCAGCTTAGTAAATCTTGTCTCCAATTGGAAGATTTTCATGCCACGTCATCTAAAGAAACCCACTCTACGTGTTAAGTCACACCTGTAACCCTTAAATTGTTCAACACTTAGGAAAAAAAAACTCCAATATGGAACTTGCTAAAAGCCCATTTGCTTCCAAAATCCTAACCCTAACTTACACAATTTGCTCCAACTTGTACATTTCATCTCAATCTTTCATAAAAACTTTGTCTCAACATGCACGTAGGAAGAAGAGATTGCAAAGTTGAGGTCCCATATGTTCTTGAGTTTGAAGAAGGAGTCTTTCCTTAGTTAGATCACTAACGAAGGAACTATTATTCAAGAAGGACTGCGAGAACAAGGAAAAGGAGTTCGAGAAGGAAACAAGGAGAATTACCAACCATGTACAACACACCTTGAAGTCCAAGATCAAGAACCTATATATAGGTGTGAAGTACATCAAGACAAATACGAGACAAGAGCCAATCAATTCGAGAGATTAATTTACCATTGTTGAGTGTTGTCTTGCTTTAGCAAAGTTTGTGAGCTGTTAGAATAGATCTAAGAGTGAAGAGCTTTTAGAGATAGTCGAAGCAATTCTTGTGTGCTTTGCTTAGTTCAATCAATTTAAGAGTGAGGAGCTTGAGAATTGAGAGAACGACCTTTGTTAAAACCTTTACGGGTTATTTTGCCTACGGCTTGGAAGTTAATATAATCTTATATTTACTTCTTAAATTCGTGTTTTTTTATTCCACTGCACTATTGCTCTGGTATGCTGTTAAAGTAACATCGTCAAATTAACATTATACAAAACTGTTGTTAAAACTTCAGTGTTAAGTTAACAACAACAACGTATCGACCCGATCCACAATTTCAATTGGTATCAGAGCCAAGCACCAACTTCACCGGTGTTTGGCGTTGATACGACAAGATGGACAACTCCAACCCCAATACCAGCAGGTTGCCAGTATTGGAGGGTCCCAACAACTATGCCTACTGGAAGACCAGACTCAGAGTCCACATCAAATCCATCGACCTGAGAGCTTGGGACGCAGTACTAGAAGGCAACACCATCCCCTACTTGCCTAGAGATGGAGATGCTGACCTGGTACCTAAGCCAAGAGGACAATGGACAGCCAATGAGATTGCTCTCTACAACTTCAATGAAAAGGCTCTCAATGCTATTTTTAGCTGGGTAGGTAATCATATGTTCAAACTTATTCAAACTTGTACAACTGTTAAAACTGCATGGGATATTCTTGAATTACATTGTGAGGGTGATGTGGTTGGAGGGACTCTAAATATAGAAAACTTTTGAGGGACTTTGAGAAGATAGAGATGGGTGAGGATGAAAGCATTGATAGCTATTTTGAGAAACTTCTAGATATAGCTAATTAGTGTCAAAACTTAGGTTTTACCATCCCAAATCAAACCATGGTGTATAAAGCTTTTAGGACATTATCTTCTAAGTTCACTGTCAAAAGAATTGCTATGAATGAGTCTAGAGATCTAGCTAACATGGACTTCCAAACATTAATGAACACTTTGAAAGAATTTGAACTAGAATTCCTAGGAAAGTCCAGTAAACAACTTGTTTTAGCTTTACTAGGTACTAGCTCAGATTCTACAGGAAGTGATGAGGATGAATATGAGTTGATCTCTTCTAACTATGGAAACATTACCAAGAAGTTTAGTAAATTAGGCTACAAAGATAAACATAAAGAAAAAGAATCTGGTAATGCTGCCCTTAGTTATAAGAAATTACCCCCAAAATTTGTAAAGTACATAGCATCGAAGAGTACGCTCAAGATGCTTGAGAAATTGAAAGATGTCTAGTGCTATGAATGTAAGGGGTATGGTCACTTTAAACATGAATGTGCTAACACCCTCAGAACAAGAGGGAATTCTCATTGGGTGTGTGTAGATGACTTCAATGAAGCTGACTTCGAATCTGGAACAAGTGCTGATGAACAATCAGAGGAAATCAACACTGCTGCGCTCTGCACTCGGATCACCTGGTCAGAAGAAGACTCCCGAAACTGCCAAGATGCTCACTGTTACGCTAACATTAGAGAACCAACAGCAAAGCAGTAGATCTTCTTTGGGGACTGGAACAGCAATGATACACAGGTTAACTTTGATACTCTCACTGACTGTGATGATACTAACTTTGATTGTTTTCATGGCTCAGTTGATCTAGAAGAGGAGTACTTCGATGAAGAAGAAATGTCCCAGAAGTAAATCCTAGATGATCTACATACAACTTTCCTCAGACTGGAGAGAGAAAATGTCAAACTCATGAAGAGTAACAAAGCACAGAAGCATGACATTGAATGTTTGAAGAACATGCTGAAACTCTATGAGAGGGATCTTGACAAAGCTGAAGATGAGCTGAAAGAGGTAAAGGACAAACTCAAAAAGGATTCACAGATGATAGCCAAGTGGAACGGAGGTACTTCCAAGCTAGATGAGGTATTACAGAAGGTTGATGCTGTAAGAGGCTTACCCAAGTTGTCTTGTCCAGGTAAGCTTGTGTGGGGTGATTGCCTCAAGGGTAAGCAAACCAGAGCAGTTCATACACCCCTACAGGTACCGAATGCTAACCCTAGATCTAGTAGGTATTTTGAATTGCCACACATGGACTTAATGGGTCCAATTAAGGTAAGTAGTCTCAGTGGGAAGAGATATGCCTTTGTGATTGTAGATGACTTCTCTAGATACACTTGGGTAAAATTTCTTAAAAAAAAGTCAGAAGCTTTTGATCAGTTCAAGATTCTTTGTGCTAGTATTAAAAACTTGTATGGCTCCACTGTGACTAAGATTAGGTCTGATCATGGTAAAGAATTTGAAAATGCTAGGTTTGATAACTATTGCAATGCTAAAGGTATTTTCCATGAATATTCAGCTCCTAAGACTCCTTAGCAGAATGGGATTGTTGAGAGGAAGAACAAGACTCTTCAAGAGATGGCCAGAGTTATGCTCAGTGCTAAAGATTTATCCAAAAGACTTTGGGCTGAAGCTTTAAATACTGCTTGTCACATTCGTAACAGTGTGTATCTTAGACCTGGAACTAACATGACTCCTTATGAACTCTTGAAGGGTGTAAAACCAAATGTTGCATATTTCCATGAATTTTGATGTGACTGTTATCTACTTAATGACAGGGATTATCTGAGTAAATTTGATTCTAAAAGTGAAAAACGCATCTTTGTAGGATACTCAGCCAATAGTACTTCCTTTAGAGTCTAAAATCTTAGATTGAAGACAATTTAGGAATATGTGCATGTTGTGTTTGATGATTTCACTCTTGATACAGGTACTGATGACATTGTAGTTCCCAATGTTGAACCAACAGTGGAAACCGATAATGTTACTCCTGACAATGTTGCACCAACATTGGAACTAGAAGCTGGAAACACTGAACAGGAGTCAGGGAACGATGTTAGACTAACACCAGCAAGATCTGATGTTAGACTAACAACAGAGGATTCTGACTCAGAACATGAAGTTGCCTCTGAACCTAGACGAGATCCCCCAGCTAGGATTCAGAAAGATCATCCAGCATCTAAGGTAATAGGTGAACTCACTGAACGGGTAAGGACACGCAACAGAGAAAGACTTGACTATAGAGATATGGTAAAATTGTGTGTTTTTATGAACTTCACTTATACTGTTGATAATGCCTCTTGTTTTGTCTTCACCATAAAACCTAAGAATATGAATGAAGCCCTTCTTGATAACTTTTGGATTAATGCCATGCAGGATGAACTATTACAGTTTACTAAGAACAATGTCTGGATACTTGTACCTAGACCACCTAATGTTAATGTAATAGGGACAAAGTGGATATTTAAAAACAAGAGTAATGAGGAAGGGGTTATAGTTAGAAACAAAGCTAGACTAGTTGCTCAGGGGTACACACAGGTTGAAGGTGTAGATTTTGATGAGACTTTTGCTCCAGTTGCTAGGATTGAATCTATTAGGTTACTTCAAGCCATAGCATGCTGTCTTAAGATAAAACTATATCAAATGGATGTAAAGGGTGCATTTCTGAATGGGCTGATTGATAAGGAAGTATATGTTGAACAGCCTAAGGGATTCACAGATCCTAAGTACCCCAACCATGTGTACAAGCTTGAAAAGGCACTGTATGGACTTAAACAAGCACCCAGAGCATGGTATGAAAGGTTTGCAAAATTCCTATTAAGTCTTGGCTTTGTCAGAGGTGAAGGAGATAGAACACTGTTTGTTTTGAAGAAAGATTCTCACGTCTGTATTGCTCAAATATATGTAGATGATATTGTTTTTGGCTCAACTAACAATTCTATTCTAGAAAAATTTATTGGATCAATGACAGGGCAGTTTGAGATGAGCATGATGGGAGAACTAACCTTCTTCCTTGGTCTTCAAGTAAAACAAACTGGTAATGGGATTTTCCTAAGTCAGGAAAAGTATGCAAAGAATTTGGTAAAAAGGTTTGAATTGGCAGATTCAAAACCTTGCAAGACCCCATGTCTTCATCTGTGAAGATATCCAGGGATGTTAATGGTGCTAAGGTTGATCCAAGATTGTACCGTTCAATGATAGGAAGCTTACTCTACTTGTCTGCTTCAATACCTGATATAATGTTCTCTGTTTGTGTGTGTGCTAGGTACCAAGCAAGTCCAAAGCAGTCACATCTGATTGATGTGAAAAGAATCCTTAGATATATTTCTGGCACCTTGGCCCTTGGTATATGGTACTCTTATGACACTAACACAAATCTTGTAGGTTTCAGTGACTCAGACTGGGCAGGTGACACTGACGACAGAAAGTCTACAAGTGGAGGATGTTTTTATCTGGGGAACAACTTGGTCTCATGGTACAGTAAAAAGCAAAATTGTGTGTCACTCTCCACTGCTGAATCTGAATACATAGCAGCAGGCAGTTGTGTCACCCAGGTGGTATGGCTTAAACACATGCTACTGGATTATGGGTTAGATAGTGATACCTTACTTATGTTCTGTGATAATCTTAGTGCTATAAGCATCTCTAAGAACCCTGTGCAACATTCTAGAACTAAACATATTTACATAAGGCATCATTTTCTAAGAGACATGGTAGAAGATAGGCTCATTGACATTGAACACATTGAAACTAACAATCAACTTGCTGATATGTTCACTAAACCTTTAGATTCTGAGAGGTTCTTCAGTTTGAGGAATTATCTTGGCATGTGCACTGTTTAGGGATGTTAGTTCACCAGTGTTGACATAACACCACTGTCTAGCACTGGTTATTGGTTGTGGTGTATCTGTAATTTTTTTGTTTCCTTTCTGCATTCTTCTTTCTTGCATATTACATCTTTGTTAGAGATTCTGTTGGGTTGTGTGGTTAATCTGTATAAATAGCTGAGTTGACTGGTGGACAGGTACATATCAAGAGTTTTGTAAAGTAAGAACTTTGTTGTTAGTCTATGAATATTAACGTAACATCTGGGAGAAGCTGGGATACACAGAGCTCACTACTCTGATGTTATTCAGTTGTGACTTATCCGTGTTAGGTTAAGACAAAGCATGAAGAGAAGCTGGGGTACATGATGTTGAGAGCTTCATTGTTATTCAGTTGTGCTTATTTTTGTGTTTTGTCTATAGCCAAGGTTATGCATGATGGTGAGCCTTACTACTGGGGTGCTTGGAAGTTTCGACTACTTGCATTCAGAAATAGTGTTCACTTGGTATTTCTCTTGTAAATAGGTTGGAAAAAAAGTATGCATGAGGAGTTGGGGTGGAGAAGTATATGATAAATGTATTGTCTTCATTCAGTTCCTTTGTACTTGCATAATCTGTAGCTGATGGTTAAGTTGCTGGGGTGTGTGGGGTCTTGTGCTGCCCACATTCAGTGATGAAACTATCCTTTTACATTCACTAGTTTTTGTTCAAAAGAGTTCATGATAATAAATAAAGATAAATTGATTTGTCCTGATCCCAGTCAGTAAAGCTGTTTGTACTTGGTTCCATCTCCCAATGTTGATCTAACATTGTTGCATTCTTTCTTGCTCTGCATTATGTCTTGTGTCGGTTTGGGCTTAGGGGGAGTAGTTATCCTAGGAATCATGTGTTGAGGCATACTTTGTGGGTGACTCACTGCAGGTAAAACACTATGTTTTGTGATCATCTATATTGTGGGAACATCTTTTCCCTGGATATGTATATCCACTCTGTGTTTGTCTGTTTGATGTGTTACTCATACTGATGATCTTAATCTATGTCTTTGTACCTATGTACTTGGATGAGGTTCCAGATCAGTATACAGGAATATCTCACGCTCTCACATGATGTTGCCTTGGATGAAGCCCTACACCTACAACTTCCCTCTCTGATGTTAACTTGCCAATGTTAGTTCAACATTGTAACATTGTAATTTATAAGTTTTCAGGTTTGAAGACCGCTCTGGTTACGTGTTAATCCAACACTGACACGTGGTAAGGTGAACATGGGTATGATCGTGTGACAGTGGTCCGATTATGTTGGTAACATGTTACAACACCACTATATCTATTCTTCAGCTGATTAATTGTATAATTTTCCCTAATCTCTTCTCACTGTTTACGCGCTCAAATTTTTTGCAAAATCTACACTCTCTGCAAATCAAGTTTCTATTTTTCTTCTCTAAATCACTCTAACAATGGCACGCAAGTCTTCCATTGACACTCTTGCAGCTGCTGCTGAGCAGATGGAGCAACCACGTCGCCGTAGCACCAGACGGGCAACCGCTGAAGCCGTCGCCGCCGCCGCACCAAAGAGGAATTCCACCTATCAACGGCGTAAGGGCACGAAAGCCGCTAAGGGTGATGTTGATTCAACATCAAAAACTCCTGAGAAAACCTCCACTCCCACCAACCCTGAAAACAAGGTAATGATAGCTAACCCTACTCTGGATATACCTACTACTACTGTTGTTGGTATTGAGGGGGAGAAAGAGGCCCATGTTGGTGCTGTGAGTGAGTCTGAGGTTGTGAATGAGGTCCCTGAGGGTAACGTTAGGGATGAATCTGTGGTTGTTACTGAGGAAGGTGAAAACCTTGAGGTGAATGTTGAGCCGTCTGAGGCTAATGATGCTACTGCTGATGAGATGGATACTCTTCCTGAGGAAGATGATCAGGTTGGGGAGACTGTGGTTGAGGAGGTTACTACTGAAGGTAACCAAGATGATGATGATGAGGATGACAATCAACCTAAAGAGGTTGAGAGAGAAGAAGAAGAAGAGAGCCTGACTCTCACTGCCTTACTACTGCTGCTAAGAAAAGAAAGGGAAAGCAGGTGATGGTTGAAACTTCTGAGTCTGAGCCAGAAGAAGAAAAAGAGGAGGAAGAGGATAAGTAGGAAGAAGAAGATGAGGAAGTTGAGGAAGAAGACCAACTGGCAGGTGATGACCCTGCTGATGTTACTCCAACATCAGGTAGTGATGAGTACTTTGATGTGCTTGATGAGGAGTACCCCAAAAAGCCTTATTCTGGCTTTTATGTGTCTGCTGAGGCAGAAGAACAGTGGGAGGCTTATCAAGCCAGGGTTATTCACATGGAGAGGAACATTGATGTGGAGATATTCAAAGAAAATAGGCTGTTTGAGTTGCTTGAAGCTAGAGGAGTGTTGGGCTCTGTGATGAACCAGTCATCATATGTCCCTGATGTGGTCAGAGAGTTCTACATGAACCTCTCTCAGTGGGTGTCCCACCAGGATTCTCCCAAGTTTGGCAAATCTTGGGTAAGGATGAGTGTCTATGACATCAGTCCTGCTATGATCAATGAAGCTTGGGGTCTTCCTGATCCTGAAGAGACTGAGGATCCCAGCATGGATGAGGTGATTACTGACCTCACTGGTGGATTCACAAGGAAATGGAATGACAGTTTTTCAACTACAAGGCTGACATCCTTAAGTGTTGTACTTCACAAGCTCTCTACCTACAATTGGGTGCCCTCTTCCAACACCACTGTTATGACAAAAGAATCTGCAAAGCTGGTGTACAAACTGGAGAATGGGCTGAGTGTGAATATAGGGGAGAAGGTTCTGAGGCACATGAGGGAGGTCACAACAAAGGTAAAGGGAATCATTCCATACCCCTCTCTGATATCCAGCATTCTGGTGAAGCAAGGCTTCAAGACAAAGAAGACAGAAGGCTGGATCAAGAACAAGGCCAAGATGATCATCACCAGGAGCTACTTCACTCAAGTCAGGATTCAGGATCTGCCATGGAATCCCAATGATGCAGCTGGTCCAAGCAGGAAGAAGAAGAAGAAGAAGACTCACAAGTTTGCTGCTTCTTCAGTTCATGTGGCTAGTGGTGACAGTTGTTCTGTCATTGCTGATGCTTTTGTGGAGGAGACACTGGTGTGGCTTGACAGAGAGTATAAAGATGCCCAAAGAGAAATAGCAGACAAGCAAGTGAGGTTGCAGGAGATAGAAAGCCTCAAAAAGCATTTGAAGGATCTGCCTTCCTCACAAAAAAGGGGAGAGTAGATCAAATTTTCAAGATTTCTGAGTTCTGTTAATTTTCTGTCAGTATGAACAATTTTTTTTTCTTTCTTTTTCTGTTTCATCAAGGAGTGTGTTCCTTGCTACTAAGTATGGTCTGTAATTAAGTACTTTTCTGTATTATTACTTAGTGTGTCCTCTTATGCTATTTGAACTTTGGTTACAAAGTACTAACTCTGTTTTGCATGTGTTAACTGTTCTCTGATATTAAGTTAACAGTGAGATGTTCAATGTTAGAACTTCTGTCTGGTTTCGATGTTAAGCTAACATTGACAAAGACAGATGTTATGACAACATTGAAAGTATCAATGTTAGAATAACATTGAGTTGGTCACTTCTGAAGTTCAGAGGGAGTGTACTTAGTTTTCCATTGTGATCTGATAGTAAAGGTTGTCTGAATAATTTGATATGATTAGAACAAGTTCTCAGGTTTTGTGATTAAGGCAAAAAGGGGGAGATTGAAAGTGCAGGTATTCGGTCAATGTTAGTTTAACATTGAGAAGTCAATGTTAGAGTAACATTGCTGGAGCAGAATTCGATTTACAATCTTGATTATATTCTTTATTATTGTTTTACCTTATTCATTTAACTAACTGAGTTACACAGTTGTAATTGTATGTGATTATTATTCAGGAAACAAACTTGTTATAGGTTGGACGCTCAAGTTTCTTAGAAGGAAAGTTTCCTTAATTAAGCAAACCGCTCTACAAGGAAAGATGAGTTTGAGTGGAACTAGGAATGCTTTCCAAGATCAAGTCCTGATTTGAAGAAGGAGTCTTTCCTTAGCTAGATCACTAACGAATGAACTATTATTCAAGAAGGACTGCGAGAACAAGGAAGAGGAGTTCGAGAAGGAAACAAGGAGAATTACCAACCGTGTACAACATACCTTGAAGTCCAAGATCAATAACCTGTATATAGGTGTGAAGTACATCAAGACAAATACGAGACAAGAGCCAATCAATCCGAGAGATTAATTTACAGTTGTTGAGTGTTGTCTTGCTTTAGCAAAGTTTGTGAGTTGTTAGAATAGATCTAAGAGTGAGGAGCTTTTAGAGATAGTCGAAGCAATTTTTGTGTGCTTTGCTTAGTTCATTCAATTTAAGAGTGAGGAGCTTGAGAATTGAGAGAACGACCGTTGTTAAAACCTTTACGGGTTATTTTGCCTACGGCTCGGAAGTTAATATAATCTTATATTCACTTCTTAAATTCGTGTTTGTTTATTCCGCTGCACTATTGCTCTGGTCTGTTGTTAAAGTAACATCGTCGAATTAACATTATACAAAACTGCTGTTAAAACTTCAGTGTTAAGTTAACAACAACAACGTATCGACCCGATCCACAATTTCAATAATATTAAGAGGTGAGACCTTGGAATGTGGAACTTGTGTCAATTGGGGTTTCTCATCTATTAAGGTCATGAATGAGTGAGTTGTGGGTGGAGAGGGAGTGACTGCTAATGAGGATCACAACACTTAAGAGAACTTTGGGGATATGTCTGGATCACATGATAATGATCAAGAATAAGATATTGTAAGGGTTGAGGTGTCGTTTTCTAGGGTGGAGAAAGGTTAGGGGTTTGTGAAGAAATGGTTGTTAGCGATGAAGATAACGAACATAAGCTATATGAAGCATCTAGAGAGTACATTGATGATAAGGATTTTTGCGAAAGTCGTGAATCTGACAGTAGAAGAAGAAGTTGCATAAGATTACAACAAGTCAGATCCTGAAGATGCTGATGCAGTCATTCTTGAGCATATGATAGCCTTTAACTACATGGCTTCTCATGAGGAATGTAGTGAAGATGAAGAGCAACCTATAGTCTTGAAAGAGGACAAGATATTTAACCCTACTATTATGTTAAAGATGTTGTTCACTAACAAAAATCGAATAAAGACTACAATTTAGTCATATGCAAAAGTTTCTAGAGGAAGTCTTAGACTAGCAAAGAAGGACCTTGGTTGGATTTATGTGAGATGTGTGAGTGAGGAAAATCCAATTGACTTTCAAGAGAGAATCCCTTGACTTTCTATTATGGGCACATGTGTGGCAGTAGTTTCGAGTTGAATAATTTGAAATCTAATTGACTTTCAAGAGAAAATACCATTTTTTGTAAAAATTGATCTAACTAAATTATAGAAGGATTTAGATTTGACTCCATTAAAGACATATACGTTGATGTCTCTAAAAAATGGGCCTATCAGGTTAAAAAGACTTGCAATAAGAAAATTAAAAGGGACACCGACTTACTAGTACTTTACGTTGTGGGATTACTAGTTTGAGATGGAAAATTCAAATCTAGGGACCTTAGTGGCAATGTGCACAAAATATTTTGGGGTTGGGGTGAAACAAGGTTCAAGTTCATGTATAGCTCATGGCATGTTACAGACCCTTTATAAATATATATGTTTGTCGCCTTATCTGTTAGGGTGGTTCCTACAAATAGTATATACCCCATAGCATATCTTATAGTATAGAGGAAAAACAACGAAATAGGTTTGGTTTTTGTCACTTCTGAAACAAGACTTAGAACTACATGAACATGGTAGTCTGACATGAATGTCCGGCAAGCAGAAAGCTTGATCCACTTGATCCAAGTTTTGACATAAATCTTTCTAAGTGCCACCTGCAAATATTTTTTAAGGTATCTTATAGGAATTTGTTCAATGATGGGTTAAAAAAGAAGGAGTATAGTGATGTTGTTCGGGGTCCTAGAGATGAAACAACCAAGTAAAGTTTGAAAATCAATGAGAAAGATGGAGGCCATGAGTGTTAGTTGTGCGAAATGGCTTGATGGAGGCCATGAGTGTTAGTTGTGTTAAAATACTCATTCACTAAAATATTTATTTAATAAGATATTGATTTACTACAAATTGTTTTAAAAATATTCATTTACCTAAGTATATATTTAATAAAATATTGATTTACTCGAATATTTTATGAATATTGTGCTTTTTATTTATCAAAAAATAGATTTACCAAAATATTTTTCTAAAAAATTTAACTAAATATTTGACGAATATTTATGACGTGACTTTATTATTTACATTCATTTACTAAACGGGATATATAATTAAAAAGTAATTTATTTCAACAATATCATAATGACCGAGTGGTATAAAGCTCCATACTCATGTAAGAGGTCGTGGGTTCGAAACCCACTTTTAACAATTTTTTATTTTAATTGTTCTACATAGATCATGGGGCATGCCGCACATAATTTCATAGGTTGGGGGTAAAAGATACATGAATTTCAAGCAAATTTCACGGACGAGAATACCCTCTTGGATGACAGGTGATGGTCACGTGAAAGCATCTAAAAGGAATATTTCAGGTGATTTTGGTCGTTAAAGCGTCAGGGGGCAATTCGAACAAGTAGGGATAGTTGAGGGACTAAAGTGCTCACAAAAAGAGGTAAAGGGGCAATGTTAAAAAGGGACCGTAGGATGAGGGGCTTGATGCTTTTACCCCAAAAAAGTAAATAAAAATTAATAGATAAAAGATAAGAAAAAATCAGTAAAAGAAATGAATATTTGGATGAGAGTGTAGGTTTCACTAGAGAGATGTACGCATCATAGACAAACTACCATCAATCCAATGAGCCATTATCATCGAACAATGTACGAATCTGATGTTCTCACATAGTACCCATAATTCTCCTAATGCAGTATTATGGTGTATTCTATTCTTTATCATGTATTTTTTGGTCTTATTTTGTCTGGGTTACAATACACGTTAACACGCTTACAGTGGGTCTGACTAACGCCAAAATAATGCTATTCTATTATAATGAATGAAGTAGCTTGGTCCAGAATACAAGTTGACTAAGCAATATAAATAGAATTCACTACAAGGAAATTGCTTCATCTCCAACTGCATATGCGGTTGTAGAAGGCTTTCTGCAACCGCATCGCGGTTCCAATTATGCGGTCCCAATTGAGCTCGGTCTCTTCTCATCAGAGACCGCGATGCGGTCCGAGAATAAGGCAATTGTGACTCAAAATTAATAGATAAAAGATAAGAAAAATCAGCAAAAGAAATGAATATTTGGATGAGAGTGTAGGTTTCACTAGAGAGATGTACGCATCATAGACAAACTACCATCAATCCAATGAGCCATTATCATCGAACAGTGTACGGATCAGATGTTCTCACATAGTACCCATAATTCTCCTAATGCAGTATTATGGTGTATTCTATTCTTTATCATGTATTTTTTGGTCTTATTTTGTCTGGGTTACAATACACGTTAACACGATTACAGTGGGTCTGACTAACGCCAAAATAATGCTATTATATTTTAATAAATGAAGTAGCTTGGTCCAGAATACAAGTTGACTAAGCAATATAAATAGAATTCACTACAAGAAAATTGTTTCATCTCCAACTGCATATGCGGTTGCAGATAATCAAAATGCGGTTGCAGAAGGCTTTCTGCAACCGTATCGCGGTTCCAATTATGCGGTCCCAATTGAGCTCGATCTCTTCTCATCAGAGACCGCGATGCGGTCCGAGAAGAGGGCAATTGCGACTCAATTATTCTGGGACCGCAACGCGGTTGCAGATACAAATAGGAACCGCAACGCGGTCCCAATAATTGGTCGAGTATCTGGAACCGCAATGCGGTCCCAGATATATGATGAACATCTGAGACCGCGTCGCGGTTGCAGATACTCTGCGAACGAAATAAAAAAAACCAATAATATTCCAGTAAATTACTGGAGTATTATTGGTTTTTTGGTAGAAATTAGATAAATAACAATATAAAAGACTATAAAAGAATAAATAAATTACATATGAATAATGCCAACAAAACCATATAAAAGAACAAATAAATTAAATAATGAAATGAAAGATTAATATATAAAGAAATGTAATAAAGACGAACAAAGAAAAAACTAATGAAAGATAAAAAAAATGAAATGGAAAAAAGAAGAAGAAAAATTAAGAAGAAGAGATAAGATTTTTTGATTTGGAAAAGAAAATAATAGTAGTGTTTCGTGTTATTTTTTATTTTTTGATTTAAAAAAAAAAGAAAGAATAGAAGAGTGTTTTTTGTTGATGTTTTGGTGAGGGAAGAGTTGTGTTGGTGACAATTCTGAAAAAATGAAATGATAGTGGTGGGTATATATAGAAAATGGGATGAAAATTTGAATTTTCGCGAAAGTTTGAATTTCCACCCATTGCCGGCCGAAATTTTTGAATTTTTTGAGGTGCGATCTCTAAAAGTTTGATAATTACAAATACAGGTGGTTTGAGACCGCATCGCGGTCCGAAATACTATGAATGTTGCGGTCCCTAATACTATGAATATTATTTGGGACCACGCTGCGGTCACAATTGGTCTTATTTGGGACCGCGTCGCGGTTGCAATAGAGGTTGTTTGAGACCGCGTTGCGGTCTCAAATAATATTTATACTTGAAAATCGTTATTTTATGGATCTATCTCATTGCGTTTGTGATTTTTAGCAATATACATAAATAATACAAGTGAAATGAACTAATAAATGGTTACAAGAGGAGTAATCGAGCAATGTAAGAGTAGATTGGAAGTGAAATGATCGTTCGAGTCATTAGGGGTGAACTTGTTGTATGTTATATATATTAACTACTCCCATCATACACACCTTGTTGCTTTGTTATTATGATTTGCGTCACAAATTAAAGTATAAATGTCATTAATCGATTTAATTAATATAATATCTTACACATTACGTTAATCTAGGCATGATATATGTATATATATATATATATATATATTGATCGTTTTCGTTCAAAACTCGAGAGAATCTTCTTACCTGCTTGACCGACATATATAAAATGCCCTTATTTGCAACGTAAGAATGAAAGTATGGTTGTTTTTACTATTATTATGGTAGTTATCAACTAAACTATTAACTTGGTAACTCAAATTATCGAACACACATCACTTTGAAGTATGAGAAATTCCAGTTTTTGAAAAAAAAAAGGCAACGGTAGGAATTCTGCAACCGCGTTGCGGTTCCATAAACTAATGGTTACTAGTTTCTGCAACCGCCTTGCGGTTGCTAATTGTAACGTCTACTTGTTTTTGCAACCGTATTGCGATTGCAAAAATAGTTGGTCGTTGGTTTCTGGGACCGCGTTACGGTTGCAAAAAGCTAATTTTTGTCTATATAAAGGCCTTTCCCTCCTCTTCAAACATTCATTCCAATCTTCACTCTTTCTTGCAGAAACTTCTGGCCGTTGGTTTCAGGAACCACAACGCGCGTGCAGAATGTCAATTTTTGCCTATATAAATCAAACATTTTTGA
This sequence comes from Linaria vulgaris, assembly GCA_948329865.1. Taxonomy (NCBI): domain Eukaryota; kingdom Viridiplantae; phylum Streptophyta; class Magnoliopsida; order Lamiales; family Plantaginaceae; genus Linaria; species Linaria vulgaris. The sequence goes on along the minus strand of OX415249.1, from coordinate 49,521,925 downwards.
AGAATCCTATCATAATTGCTAAACACTGCTGCTATAGCGTGGCAACCTTCCTCAACCACAATAGTTGCACCAACGCCAGAATTCATCTTTCCGATGTGCAACTACTATTACAATCAGATGTCTGTGATCTCGTATCACCAGGCGGCGAGTTATACGCCGATATCTCGTTGTAAAAGTAGTGGTACATTAGAAATATGATTTCCGGCGGTGATGCAAATTGTGGTTGGGGACGGTTTTCATTTTAGAGCACAAGAATTTAGCATTTTGAATTTTTTTAACATTAATACTCTTATTTTTGACATTATGGTTTTTTTTTATACGTTAATATTGATCGATGAGTTTTGTATGGTTTTTTTTACAAGAATTTTGCACCTAATTTTTTTGTTTGTTTAAAGTGATCGATGAGTTTTGCAAGTGTTTTTGCAGGTTTTGTTTTTACAAGTTTGCACCTATTTTTTTTGTTTGCTAAAAGTGATCGTTGAGTTTTGCAAGTTTTTTTTTACAAGAATTTTGCGCCTAATTTTTTTGTTTGTTAAAAGTGATCGATGAGTTTTATTTTTGTACGTTATTTTATTTTTGTAAAGTTTTATTTTTGTACGTTATTTTATTTTTGTAAAAATTTCATGTTTGTGAAGCATTTTTAAATGACAAGAACAACGCATAATGTAATCTAAAATATAAGAAAGGAAAATTTTAATCAACAATTAGAATATATAAAGGAATTGATTCACAAAAAGTAAAGAGTACACAATTGAATACACTTACGTAAGTAAGTCAGGCACCGCTATCCACCCACTGCCGCCTCAATGGGACACCGGTATCGCTGCCAGTCCCTTCCACCTTCTTCGTATGTCCAACCTTGTATACCTCATCGTGTCGAATAGGGGTCGGGCGGTTGGGCTGATTCCTAGCCTACAAATTTAAGAAATAAATATGTTAAAATTAAGAATCCTATATTTTGATTATATTAAATTGTAATTTTAAAGAAATCCTACCATCATGCGCTTGATCTGCTTGTAATCCACGGAACCATCGAAAAAGTTGGGCGGTGCCTTCGGTAAGTCAGCTGGATCGCATCCTCCTCGCCAAGCGATCCATGTCCTCCGAGACCATTGAACGGCCGCCTTCGCCTCCAGCGATAAGTTCATCCACGTCTTTTTGTCGTTGAAGTAAAGGGACTTCGTGTTGCTCATCAAACGCTTGTAGCACCCTTTCGCCTTCGTAACGAAGGCCTTCTGCACGTCTGCCATCTTCGAGTAACGGGCCCCATAGATGTTCTGCAATATAATTAAAATTTTAAGATTATTCGTATTTTCGTCATTTTTTTAGTGATGCACTAATTTATATAAAATTATTCGTATTCTCACCGTAAATCTGGTCCACATCCCTTGTCGTACAGTAACTGACATCGTCAAGTACGTAGGCCAAAACTCCGTCATAAATTGTTTGATAAGGCAACTGATCGTCTTTGCTACCCTACGACTGATCGTCTTTGCTACCCTACGACTAGGTGTTGCTACCCTACGACTAGGGGTCGTGGTGTTGTAAGACCAACAGAGGGTACCCTACCCGGTCGGCGCTGCGTGTCTGTGGCTGGAGATCATGTAGGAGGCTGGCTAGGTCCAGCTCCCGTGTCTGGTGATCTACGAGCTTCGCTAGACTTGGCAGATGGATGTTGAACCGCTCCGGTCGATCTCTATCTAGGTCCAACTCTAGTGGCTGGTGTCCTCCGATCTCTGCTAGACTCGGAAGATGGTGGTCCATCTGCTCCGGTCCGAGGCTGGCTAGGTTCACCTCCGGTGGGTGGTGTCCTCCAAGCTCCGCTTGAATGGGCAGGTGACGGTCGATGGACTCCAGTCGGCTTTGATGATCGTGTGACGATGGGCTCATGTGGACTCTGATGACTGTGGTCTAACGCCGGATCCAGATGTACGGGGTGTCGAGTGCGGCTCAGCTGCAGTAGGGGACTGATCGTCATATGAAAACCGGCGTGGTAGGGTAGGAGACAACGGTGTAGATCTCTCTCCGGACCTACGAGATCGTGGCGGAAGGGGTGCCTCAGCTGGAATGCTAGGCAATTGACCACGACCTGAGTAGACTATACGTACGATCGGTTTACAACTGCCTCAACTACTACTCTCGGGTATACCACGACCATGAACCCCACCTTCACTAACAACACTAGGATATTCAGATCCTCTACCTCGACCACAACCTCCTCGTGTAGGAGGGCCACTACGAGACGTACGTGGCCGGCGCGGAGGAGCGTCTGACAGGATGTACTACGAAACTAAGGAGAAATTTCTAAATTAGAACACTGAGATTTCCTAAAGGCATCAGAGTACGGATTCCTAATATTAACATCATGTCTATTTAATCAATTTAGCTAATTAATCTCAAACTATTCAATTAAAACTAATTAACATTAATCTTATTATACTAAACTAACACTTTAACACCAAAACTAAACCAAAACTAATCTAAACAATTTAAACTAATTAATCAATTTAGCTAATTATTTAATCTAATTTATACTAATCTAATTAACATCAAATTAATTTATACTAAACTAATTAACATCAATCTAATTAATCAGTTTAGCTAAATTATACTAAACTAATTAATCTAATAGTAATCTCAAAATTAATTAGAAAAAAAATACTAAACATCTACCACGAGGTGACGGAGCGGCGGCAACGGAGCGACGCGATGGTGGTGAAAAAGGCGGTGGAGCGCACGGTAGTGGTGATGAAATGAGGTGGTGGTGATGAAACGAAGAGGTGGTGGTGGTGGGAGGTGACGACGGAGCGGCGATGATGACGCGGTGGTGGTGAACTGGTGAAGAAGAGAGGCGTGAGAGGGGAAGAGGGACGGGATGAAGTTGCTAATTGAGGGGAAGAGAGACACGGCAGCGAATCGACAGAGAATCGGTGGCGAATCGGCTAGGATTTGCTGCAAATCATGATTTGGAGGAGAATCGCGATTTGTAGTAATGTTTGTATATATATTCAACATTCTGCAACCGCATTGCGGTTGCAAACTGTTAATTAGATTGGGCTCTTAATTTGAGCCCAGTCTTTTCGTTAAAATTGGGCTCTAAATTAGAGCCCAATTTTAAATTTAGACAATTGGAACCGCATCGCGGTCCCAATTGAGCCACTAAAGACAATTGGAACCGCAACGCGGTCCTAATTGGTCCAGATGATCAATTGAGACCGCGTTGCGGTTCCAATTATGTAGCAACCGCGATGCGGTTGCTTTGCGGTCTCAGAAACTGTTGCGGTTGCTAATTTGCGGTCTCTATTGAGGCCCAATTCTTGTAGTTATTGATAGAAAATAGATAACAGTCGAATCGGGCATATGCGAGGGTAGTAAGCCTGGAACTGGATGATCGGTCGAATTGAGGCAATTTAGGGATAATAAGCCTCAAATCGATTGATCGGTCGAATGGTAAAAATTCAACTGGGATAAATGTCGAATTGGGAGCACTTGATTGATAAGATTCGATCAAGGATGGTTAGATCCAGGAGAGTCGAATTGAGATCGATTAAATAACTCGGTTCGATATTGAGTAATTGCTCGATAGTAATGAATGTGTGCCATAAATACCCCCCGCAGGATCCAGTGATAGCTGGGAAATAATAGTCGAACGGGTTCTGTTCGACTGTCCTCATAACAGTCGAACGACCCCTGTTCGACAGTTCAGTTTTTGGGCATTTCTCTTGTGAGCCGGTCCAAACACTACTTTGGGCCTTCCTGAAATACCCATCAATATATTTTCCCATATTGCGTGCTCCCACGACTGGGTCACAATCGCAAAATCTAGGCATGCATATGGGACCAAAATATACAAAAAATAAAATCAGATGGGACAAAAAATAAAATCAGATATGGGACAAAAAATATTACTAATGGAACAAATAAAATAGGCAAACACAATATGCAAAATCAGATCAAAACATTAACGATTCAGAGCAACATGTTTTTGGTGTTTTCGTGCTCTAGTTATTAGGCATATTTAGCTACTCATGATTTCTACTTCACAGATACTGAAAGAATCAAACAATAAAGATAGAAAAGATAGAAACTTAGTCCATGTAGGATTGTGTACCTCTGATCCAGATTTGATTAATGCTTTGCAGAGAGTTGTCTAGTTTCTAAATTTGGAGTTTGAATCCAAATTTTTTCACCGTTAATAAATATAAAACATAAAGTAAAAGCTTCACAAACCTCATTTGAGACATTTTTTAAGTCATGAAAACTAGATCTATTGTCCATTCCACTTTTATATGTTACAAAAATGTTCATTCTGTTAGAAATATAGCACCGAAACGAACAAGGAATAATATATTTGATATGGAGATTTCTAGCATTTGGGCCAATTCTGGGCCACGGCCCATGAACGACCATATCGGTGATCAACCCCGATATGATATCGAATATGGGATTCGATATAGGCCAGCCGCGCCTATAAATATCCCACCCCGCGCCGAGAATAGCGGTTAATTCGTCACCTTGGACCTCCCGCGTCACATCGAATAGAAATATTCGACGTCATACCCGACATAGATATTCGATATAGTCTTGCCAACGTTATCATTCAGCCTCCTATAATGACCTCATTCCCGACATCGTATCGAGACTCATCCCCGATGACGTATCGAGACGCATCTCCGACATCATATCGGGACTCATCCCCGAAGTTACATCGAGACTCGCTCCCGACGTCATATCGAGACTCATGCCCGATCTCGAGCAACAGGTTCCGGACCAAGTCTACGCGTGATACTTAGCGTAGGCCTGTTTTGAGATAGGCTCGTTGTATTGCCAAACTATTCACTTGTAACCGACACGGATATATATATATAATACGATATATCGTCAAAACAATATTATTGACGAAAATTGAAGAACGGAAATTATAATAATCAAGATTACCGTTACCGAATAAACCTCAATTGAATATAAACGGAAGAGCATGGAAACGGGAAGTCGAGGACCTTCCGGTTTCCTTAAAACAGATTCGCCCTCTCTACATGTTTGAGAAAATGTGAGCGACTGTCTCCCAGGATACGACGACTACGAGCATAATTTCTAGCACACGCCAAACTGCCCCGACGAACTTGCACTGTAACTTTCCTCTACCACCACACAATGAAAAAATATTTTGGTTGCGCAGAAAAGCCTTTTCGTGTATGCAATGTATTTTTTCGATGATAAAAACCCTACGGGGAGCGACCGCTTTTATAGACTAGGTTGGAGAGAAACTTGGAAGACTTAGCCACCAAGAAACGTGGTTAAGATAATTACGAATCAGGTAATTAAGATAATTACAGATCTCGCAAAGATCTCGGATGAATGTAGACACGTTTCAGTTATAGAAACGGATAGGTAAATCTTATGGAAAGATTTCCTACGATAATTAATTATCTCTTTGATGCTTATTATTTTCCGTATATAAAATATAGCAGAAAATTACATAATTCTATTTACGCAAAATAGAAATATTAAATATTGATATACAATATTCTCGACTTTAATTAGTCAACGTTGAGCAATATATTTCTCATTCACCCATGTACCAAACTCGACCTAAAGTCGATTGTACAAAAACCCGGTTCCTTGAACCAATTTTTCCAACACATTCTTCAGGAGTTATGGTGATATAGGCTAATATAGAGGCGTGGGCGATCTCAATTGTTAATCTCATGAGGAGATTCTGATTGAGATTTACTCTACACCTATAAATAGAGGTGGTCTTGAAGAAGAAAAAAACACACAAAATATTCACAAGTTGAAGAGGGAAAAGCTCTAAGTTTTTCGCTCCACCAAATTCACTCATCTTCAAGCGTTCTTCACGGCTTTCAAGGCATTCTTCAACAATATTCAAGGTGTTCTTCGTAAAAAACTCCTTTCAATCCACCGTCAAGTCTCAATTCCATCCAAAAACCATTTTCGAAGAGTGTACTTCTACCGAGGAAGATCAAACTCCAAGAAGTTCAACAAATCCAAAACCAAGTTCATATCGTTCTTCATTCGTCTTCAAGTCAAAAATTCGTTTAATCCGAGATCAAGTCCCAAGGCCCTCGAAAAATCGTTTTTGAAGATTGAAGTCCATTCAAGAAGATCATAATCCAACAAATCTGAAGAACTGAAGACGAAGATCATATCGTTCTTCATCAAACCTTCAAATCAAATTCCAAATCAAATTTCTGTTCGACACCGAGATCAAGCCCTCGAATCAACGTTTGTCAAATATCCTTTTGAAGATCAAGATTCCTCCAAAGAAGATTGATATTCAACAAATTCAAGAAGTCGAGAGGAAGATCAATTGTTCGTCGCCAAGACAAATTCAAATCAATTGCTAATTCAAGATCAAGCTCAAAAGCCCTTGGATTAACGTTCAACTCAAATACACGTGGAAGATCAAAATAAAATCCACTCCCAAGTTAACCAAATTTTAACATTGTTCTTGTAGAAAAGAATCAGAGGAATATTAGAGATGGTAACTCATATTTGTTTGAAATTTCATCGTTACATATGCCTTTGCACAGATGGGTTTTCACCCTATGGAAACTCATCAAAATATGCGTGTTGGTCTGTTCTAGTTACGTCGTACAATTTGTCACCGGATCTTTACATGAGACAAGAATATATATTCCTCAGTTTGTTGATTTCTGAACCAACCAGTCCAGGCAAAAATCTTGATTTGTTCCTTCGTCCATTGATTGACGAGCTACAATCATTATGGGAGGTAGGTGTCTAGACATACGATAGCTTCAGAAAGGAAAATTTTCAATTGTGTGCCTATTTGTTATGGACTATCAGTAATTTTCTAGCATATGGTATGTTATCGCAGTGGAGTACGCATGGTAAGTTGTCGTGTCTTTATTGTATGGAGAAGACAAAAGCATTTTAGTTGAGAAATGGTCAAAAGACTAGTTTTTTCGATTGGCACCGTCGATTTCTACCTACTAACCATCGTTGGATATTCAATGTCACTGTTTTCAAGAAGGATCAAATAGAGACCGGTCCACCATTGCAAAGAAGAACAAGGCAACAAATGGAAGCCCATGTTCGTTTTCTTCCAAATGGATTCGGTGAAAGTCATGGAATAATCGAGGGATTTTGTTTGCAACATAATTGGTCCTGGCGGAGCATATTTTGGGTTTTTAGAGCTTTATGTGCACTGATCTTTGCAAATATGAAATGAAGATTATCGAGATAACCATTGTGCAGACGATGTGCAAGTTAGAGCAAATTTTCCCACTAGATTTTTTTGACTCGATGGAGTATTTTGCTATACATCTTCCATGGGAGGCAAAGGTGGGTGGTCCAGTGTAATATCGATGGATGTATCCATTTGAAAGGTTAAGTATATACTTTTTATACGTAATTTGTTATAACTATTGTGGTGTTTTGTCTTATTCTGTTTCTGTTTCATGTTTTAGGCAAATGTTCGAATTTAAAAATATTGGGGGCTTGCACCATGACATGGGCAGCATTATAATACCTTGGTGGCAAGCTACTCTCTTGAGAACCCCACGAGAGGGAAAACCGTAATATGGCAGAGTTGATTTGGCCCACAACTGCAAGGCATCGAGTCCTAGTGCGATGAAGGTGGTCATGAGCATTATATCCAGTGAGATTTTGATGTCTATGAGTATCCTTTATACCTCTACTTTGTAAATGATAGCCTAGATTACGATAGGGTCCTTGTAAGGGTATATGATCCCTTTGACGTCTTCGTTCCCAAAGCAGATGAAGGGGGTCATTATTAATCCAACTAGGTATACCTTAACCTTACGTTCCCTTAAGATGGCGACAATTGTATATTTCATGTCCCCATGCTCAATGGAACTCGTAATATTTTCTTATGCTTCATCTGACTTCTTTGTCCTAAGGCCTCAAGGGTTGTGGCCAGCATAGGTATCACGCGTGTTTTGCGACTTGAAGGACGTGGTCATGAGTATTGTTTAGGGCATGCATTCAATCCCCTTCCCAGGCTGATCGTGTATACCACTCTTCGAAACTCTTATTTTAGTCTTAACTTCACTTTTATGGGGCTAACTAACCTTCACCGCGGGGGTGGGCACCTCGGCTTCTTCTTGGAGCATGTATTTGTCAACCCTCCACACGAGATCTTCTAGATCTGCGATGGGTTTTCCCAAGATAAACCTCACAAAGAGATCTATTTTTAATCAGTAGTGGCGATGTTCGTGAGTAAGGTTTGACGAACATTGGGTGCCTCGAGGCCTGCAATGGCAAAATGCCTCATATAGCTTCGAAGGGTTTCCTCTTCTTCTTGGATCATGGCGAAGAGGTGTGTGGCTGTCTTCTAGTGCCTTCTATTGCATACGAATTGCTGCGTGAAAGCTTGGTTGAGTTGCACGAAGCTGTAAATATATTATATGGGCAGTTGCGTGAACCAGGATTGCGAGCTTTTGCAGACGGTGATTCATTAGCGTCTAGTGGGGCCAATATATTCAAAGTGGACAAATAGGATTCCATATGATCCATTGGTTTTTTCTCATTATTTTTTCCATAATAGTGCGTGATGTTAGGGGTCCTCATCTCCCTTGGTTTTCTCCATGCGGCTACTTCCTCAGAGAGTGGGCTGCTTCTTGGGAATGTCTCTTCCTTGGGAGTATGAAATCCCTTCAGCTCTTTGAGTTGTTCTTGCAGCCCAACCATCATTCAGAAAATGTGTCGGTTGGAGACTTCTCCAAGTAGTAGTCTACACAAGGTGAACGGTGTTCCTTCATTTCTTCATACAGACTTATTTGGGGCTCCATGGGTCTTTCTGCCCCCATGGAGGCTCTTATTCTTTTATTGCCTCATCTAGAAGATTAGGGAGTCTTGTTAGTGGGATCCCCCCTAGGTGACTGTGAGCCTACCAAAGAGTCGGTGATTGACCTTTATAAAGAGGATGGGTGACTTTGGCAGTGTTGGACTGATTCAGACTTCTCGCCAACTAGATGACTCTAGTCACTTCGTTGGACAGCCCTTCGAGCTCCCTCTTTAGGAACCTCAATGTTATGTTATTGAGGGCCATTTGTTGGGGCTTCCGAAGCCCCATTTGGATTTAGAGTCGAGGAGGGTAATCGTTCCCTTCATGTGATGAATCTTGTTGTGTGGACCAATGTTATTTGTGTATTGTTCTTTTCTCAAGAATAGTGCTCAATGAATCTTTCTTATGACGTTCTCATAGACATCGCCAAGAAGATAACACATAATTATCCGGTGTGGGTAATTCCTTAATTATCATTAATATAAGTGGTTTAGAACGCAATATGTGATTCTTAAGAGAAAGTGTTCATGTGATAGTGTTTTAACGAAGAGATTTTGGAATACGTATGCCCTTTATTATATATAAAGAGATATGAATATGAAGAAATAACTAAAAGATATATTGTTTTTGCTAGAATGTGAGTACAAGTGTATTGTCTGAATCTGAGTTGGTTACAATGCTAGAATTCCAACTCTATTTATAGGATTTTGGGTGAAGTTGCAAGAGTGGCAACTTGACCTCCATGAATGCTGAAGATGGACGGTTATTGATACTACCTCGGGGGAGATGGATCTGCTGACAATGTTTAATACCGACTGACATTCTTTTATTACACATGCGATTCATTCAAGTGGACTATTAAGGCACCTGACTGTATGGAAAAAGTCCTTCGTACAACATCGGTGGTTTTGCGATCCCTCCTTACTCTTTCAAATTGTAGGATGTTTGTGGCAGTATACGAGGGGCTAATTCTGAGGCGTTCATTTCTCGGGAACATCTTAGCTAACACAAAGGTTAGCATCCAGCGGTCCCACATTTTGCTTTACCCATGAAAAAGCACGCTACTCCAATACCTTGTTATTTCTCTCTCCTCCAAAATTGCATCAAATAAAATGAAAAATGTGAATTACCTACTCTTTGTTTTAATATTTAGTATCCTAATTCGGTGGATGTGATCCTAATAAATAACTGATGATGCATAATCTGCCGCACCTTCGGAGAAGGACGGAAAAATGGGTACCCTACAAAAACAATTCACCATCTTGAGGAGAGATACGTCTAAGTCACGACCACCCCGACACGAACAAGGGCTAAAGGTTCGGGCTTAGGAGGAGGTACCCCCGGGTCATGACTAGTAAACACCCCCCAGAGGGTACTCGGTCTGAACACCTGGAGAATGTACCACCAAATCTCGGCCATCGCCTCTTAATGTAGGCACAGTGAGACCTTAAAGGCTTGCACACACCCCTCCCAAGGACCTGGCACATACCCTAGCTCGGGTACCCACGAGGAACAACCCTGGAACCCCCCCAGTCCAAAAAATAATACCCCCGAAGCACTCAGTATCTCTTAAAATTCCGAGGGACCATCACCAACAGTTAGCCAAAATTTTGGAAACCGGAGCACATAACAAACACTAAGGACCTGAGTGAATACAAGGAAAAGTCAAGACCTACCACAAATCCCGACTAAACAAAACAACTTACCATGCCCACAACAAAGAACGGCCCCCGAGTCTCATCCAGAGCAGAAAACCCAGAAGAGCTACCCGGCCATTCTGGCCGACTAGGAACCACACCCCTCATTGAAAGACGTGCCAGTCATCATCATTCACCCTACGTCCCGACCACCCTAATAATGAGGAAAGTCTGCGTTCTATTGGTCTAACTCATTCATTGGGACAGAAAAGCAGCAAACCCTATTGGTGCAGATCAATGATTAGGGCAAAAAAATAGCAAAACTCATTGGTGCAGATCAATGATTTTGGCATATCGATCCCCATGCATTGGCTCAGTACCGCCACCAAAGACCATTGGAGCAACTATCATCATTGCCTGCTCAGACGAACTACATGCTATTGGTCACCACCTGACAGACGACCCTCATTGGCCCAAAAGGCCTTCACGCCATTGGCCACCAACACCCCATGGAGTAAAGACGACAAAACTGACCCCCATTGGCCGAAGACCCCTGGGACTAACACTATAAATAGTCTCCCATTTTCAGCAAAGAGACAACTTCCACAACTTAAACTTCAAGCACATTATTCACCACAAGAACACTCTCCGCAATTTTATTTTTTGTCGTACTTAGAATTTATCGCATTTTTCTAGCTCTCACTCGTGTTTCCACATGACCCCCTTGTACTTCACTCAAAGTCCTTAATTAAATCATTGTACTTCATTTTCTCAAATTCGAGATTGGCGTTCCGGATAAAAATACTTGAGTAACAATATCCCAAAATATCCCGACCACACGGGCCTAGATGATATTGCCTCACCAATCAGGATGAATGATTCTACAAGATTTTAGAAAACTTAGCTTTACATTACTGTGCAGATAAAAGGATTTTATATGACTAATAAATAAAAGATCATAAATAGCGGACGCGTAATTCTCAATTTTCATTTTATTTAATGTAATTTTGGAGGACTGAGAAATAACAACAAAGGTGAAGTTTAAGTATGAGAGCATCTAATTTGTTTTATAAAAAGGAATAAAACAAAGAGCATGTAATTCACATTTTTCATTTTATTTGATGCAATTTTAGAGGAGAGAAATAACAAGGTATTGGAGTAGGGCTTTTACATGGGTAGAACAAAATGGGGGACCGCTGGATGCTAGCCTTCATGTTAGCTAAGATGTTCATGGATATTATGATATCTTTTTTGCCTGATGTACTTACACATTATCACGTTGTAGGACAAGTTACGCGACGAAATGCCAAAACACCAAATTGATGGACTAAACTTGATAATGTTTTTTTCGATATCTTACTGTGTGCCTCTGTTTGGTGCATTATAATATGTGTCATTAGTCTTAATATAAGGAGAAGGTGCTTAATTGAGCGTAAGATAAAATGAGAGAGACCAAAGATCCTTTAGCACATGCGCCACTTACAAGCAGTTGTTAAACCTCGTGTTAATAGCGGAATTTTATAACTTGTACAGATTGAGATATCACGATAGATTAAAAAGGAAACTAAATAACAAAACTGAAATTAAGATCGACACTAGCGGCTTTGGATTCTCTCCTATAAAATGGTGCTACATCTTCTATTACATGGTTTAGATGAATGACATGTGGACAAAATTCAAAACTTCATAATGACTTGTTTGTTTACCTAAATTCATGCCTCAATGGTTGTTTCTTTTATTGATTACCTTTCATTTTTCTCTTCACTCTTTACTAAATTCATATTTAATTAGATTATCCAAATTGAGCGAAACAAATTTCTCTTACTAAATAATATTTTAATGACAAAGTTTACAATAATTGTAGATCATTAAAAAACACGGCATACTTGTCAATCTAATTAATCTAATATTTGTAGATATAATTACATTGTTTGAGTATAAGACAATATTAAAAAACATGACAATGACAACATTTAATGATTTACGCATAAGACTATTTTTTAATGATCTGCAAATTACATAAAAATATTGTTATTAAAAAATTACACACAAATCCTTTTTTTTTTAACATGCCATTATATATTTTTGTAAGATAACAAGTAGATTTATTTAATATTATTCATCAAGTTACTTAAAAATAACCATTACTACTTTCTTGTAACATAAAAATATTAATATGATTATCATAAATTTTTTCAATACAGCTATTGAGATAAGTAATATTTTTGTATATTAGTATTCTCTCCTTTTTTCAATCTAGAGAAGAAAAATGAATTGTCAAATTGCTAAAAAAAATAAAAAAAAAATAAAAAAAAAAGAAGAAGAAGAAGAAGAAGAAGAAGAAGAAAGCAGAGAGATAAGTAACATTTTTGTATATTAGTATTCTCTCCTTTTTTTCAATCTAGAGAAGAAAAAGGAAACGTAAAATTGCTGAAGATAAAAAAAGAAAGCACATTCGTGTTTAATTTGGTTAATTTTGTTAATTAGAAATATAATTTACCTTTAAAATCATCTTCCTTATTAAAAACACGTTGACACATTTAGAAATTTTTTTTTTGTCAAGATACATAAATCTTTTAATTTTGGGAAGAAAATAAATGATGAATGAAAAGCTATAATTGTGAATAAAGAACAAACAAGTCATTATGAAGTTTTGAATTTTATCCACATGGCATTCATCTAAACTATGTAGTAGAAGATGTAGTACCACTTTGTAGGAGATGATTCAAAGCCGGCACTAGCACCATCATCACCTACAGTAATTTAACTAAACAAAAGTGCAACACAACTTCTACTTCCTTTCACATCGAAAGAGTGAATGAATCTCGACTTTATTAAGGATAGAATCGGACAGCCTTCTGCTATTTTAGCTCTCTCTCCTTTGCTAAGCTGAAATCGCCGTCTTACTAAAACTTATTACTATCTATAAACATCAGTAACTAAAATTCTGAAATTGTGCCGAACCAAAGCCATTGAAGAACGATCCTCGTCGAGCAACTCCATCTTCGTCTTCTGCGTGAAATCCATCAATCTGTAATCACATTTAGGCTCATAATATAAAGTATAAACTTTAACAAATAAAATTTATAGTTTCTACTTTCTAAGAAAATAAAACCACAGAAACTTTCATGAGATCATAGTTTCTCAATAAATAGGTTAATAACATCATATGAAGCTATATCATGTAAAACATTGAAAATAGAAATGGAATATTACCCAAAGATCATCTTCATCTTCACATCTATGGAACATGGACGCTTTCAGAATCTCACCAGTTTCGTCGTTGCGGGCGAATCTACCGCGTATCCTTGGTCTATTGTCAGCTAGCGTCTTCCGACATGCGTACTATAATTATCACATTAAAGTAAATAGAGGAGGCCATGAAAAGTATTATAAATCAGACATATGTAAAGATGATTTATATTTTACTTTAAAATTTTAGCAAAATATTAAAAAAGGGCCAGCCACCTTGATATTTTGTTGCCATTACCTTAATTGTCTTATTGAAGTTTCTTTGTGTCCTTTTTGCTCGATACCTGTCAATCCTCTCTTTCCTCTCTTCTGCACTGTATCGCCCCACTTTAAAATTAGCCTCCTCCATGAATGACTTTTCATTAGATAATGGACTTGAAGACAACATATTGCTTGTTTGCATGTTTATTTTAACATTCTGTTTGCACAAAATTCGGGAAATTAAATCGAATTAAGGGCAAATATAATGGCATATATATATATATATAAATGCCTGTCATGGAAAAATCAAGAGAAAACAATAAATTTGATAGTTAAAGGAAATATTACTGACATGCAAATCTCCAGTGCTGCATACTCTTCTCATTTGACCAGAGGAGAAGCTGCTGCTTTCAGGTGATGAACTAAATATTTGATTCTGCAAATTCTCAGATTCCATAACACTGCCAAACTGCGGACGAAACGAACCATTCAGCTTATTTTCAAAGGAATTGCTGCTATAACTCCTCTGCATGAATCTCACAGCAGTTTCATGCGCGGCGTCAAAGCTATGGGGGGGCCAAAAAGAATTCCCGTAATCCGATAAACCTTCAAAATTGATCTGGCATTCCTCTGTTTTCACTTCCAGAGAAGCAGAGTACTCTGTATTTCCCAACTGTGTTATCGACAAATTTTGGAGCTCACCAGTTGGTGGTGAAGATGAGAGCAATACAGAAGCAATTTGGTCCAACTCGTTAGTAACTGAGTTCTCTTCAATTTCATTAAACATTTCAAAGGGAAGGTGTGCGTGAGGAGGATCAACAGAAGGATCATTGAATGAAGAGAATGGATCAGAGAAAAAAGTGTTTTCGAACATAAAAAGCTCAGAAGACATTTGTAAACTTGGTTGGTTAAACACTTAATCAAACAACAAGATTCGAACTGTGCGTGAAAAATGGGCGTCGTCAACGGGAGTGGGTGAATCCGATGAAATATAAAACAGCTAAAGACAAAATATATTGAGATAAAGAAACCAAAATTGATGACAAATTGTGTAACGGGAAAGTTCTTGTCCGTAGCTGAGTTAGCTAGATGACAACAACTCCACTTTTAACTCTGTATGTTTCTGTTGCATAGCACACCAAGTTGTTGCGCACGCACACACACACTCAGTGATCGGGCGTTGAAATTTGTTTATTTGGAAATTTAAATAGCCGCCCCTTTGCACTATCAGAAAGAGCCTTAACGACAGAACAAGCGAAGGATCACTCCACTTACATGGTATTTAAATAGCCTACGAAGATCTTTATGCAAGCCCCTCGATTATTCCTTTTTTTAAAAGCCCCTTAATACTTTTGTAGTATTTCAGATGATCATTTATTTAATCACCAGTCTTTGATCACTTTAACGATGCCCGCCGACATGTGGACCCCAAACTCGAATTTGGTGCTTCAACTATACACCCAATTCTAACTCAAAGGGTTATCTGACAACATTTAACAACAGGATCACAGGCAGTTCAAGTTGCACCGTTAAGTCTAAATTAAACCCATTGTTATGTTAACATACGATTAACCAATCACTCTCTCAGAAGTTGTTATAAGATGGCTGATGCGGATAATTTAAGGTAAGCCCAAAATCAAATTTGGGCCGGCCCAGCAGCAGGCCCATTTATTGCAAGAGCATCGAACGGAAGAGGTTCGATGCGGGTTTCGCACCTGTTCGATGTTGGCTCTTCTGCGTTTGGAGGGCCCCACTGGACAAGGTCTATAAATACCTCGCTCATTGATCTTCCAAGCCGGTTTTTCTCTCACGATAACAATCACAACCACATCGAACGCCCCGATTCGACTCACTTTATTGTTCGATACTACACTGCATTCGACACTGACCTCACTGATCCAAATCAAGATCGAATCAGCTCTCATTCGAGTTACAGCAACATCGAATCACTGAAATTCGATACAACCGCATCGAACCAACCAAATTTGATCTACATCAGTAGGGGTGGGAGGGTCGGGTCGGATTCCCGCGATCCGACCAGACCCGAGCGGGTTTTTCCCGAGTGGGAAAAACCCGAGCATAGATCCGAAACGTGGGTGAGGAAAATAACTCCCGCAGGTCACCCGCAGATCGGATTCGGGAGCCAGGGTCAGATTCCGATCCGAACCGAGCTCCTGAGAAATCCAGTGACCTATTTTTCTTTTTACTACTTTGCCTCTTCTTCTTTTCC
Organism: Linaria vulgaris; assembly: GCA_948329865.1. Classification (NCBI taxonomy): domain Eukaryota; kingdom Viridiplantae; phylum Streptophyta; class Magnoliopsida; order Lamiales; family Plantaginaceae; genus Linaria; species Linaria vulgaris. Next base: position 49,505,814 of record OX415249.1, on the reverse strand, counting down.
ACTGAAGCAAACACACACACTGATACTAAAATTTCAGCTCATAAAAAAGAAAAACAGCTTCGCATTGCACTGCTACTACTCAGCTCTGCACTCTTTAAAAAGGAAAAACACACGCACGCCTACACAGCACACGCACAACAGCTCAGGCACACGCATAACAGCTCCGACCCGACACCGCCGCTCCGTCGCTCCACCGGTCCGACGCTCCGCCGCTACTCTAAGGTATATTGTTTTTTTCAAATTTTAAAATTGAATCGAAATTTATTGTTAGTTAGTTAAATTATTTAAGCCAATTGGTCTTTGAACACTAGTTATTGTTAGAAATCATTGAAATTATGAAAAACTATATGTATTTTTTTTGAATTAGGGTTTTAAATTGGGGGTTTTCAAATTTGGCCCAATTTGAGGATATTATTGTAAGTAGTGTTAGTCTTTGTTAATTATTGATTGACAATTAACAACAAAATACGAAAATAATTATTGATTGTAAATTTGACTTGAAGTGTATGGAATTGTTGTGAAAATGCAATTAATTCTTGTGAAATTGCTTGTAATTTCTTGTTATGTTGTGAAATTGATAATTGTATTTAGTGTGTATGGTATCCTTTGATAATAGGATCAAGTATTAGAATCTTATTTTCTTTTATTTGGGTGGTTGGTTGCATTAGTAAATCATATGTGTTTGTGGTTTTTTGTAGAAATGGTAAAAAAGAGTGGCAATCGTAAACGTGGTGGTGGTCGTTCACCGTCCAAAGTAGCTTCAACAAGTACACCTTCCACACTTACTCCCCGCCGAAGTCCTCTTAAACGTGATAAGGGAAAGGGGAAGGCACCGGTAATGTCACGTGAGAAGGGGAAGGCACCGGTAATGTCACGTGATAAGGGGAAGGCTCCGGTAACGTCACGGGGTAAAAGAAATAAATCGACGATTTTGGCATCTCAAAGGAAGGCGAAAAAAAAGGCTCGTGAACCGGAGGATGGACATGAATCCCTCCCCCCCCCCCCCCTAATAGATACAATAATGATTATTCGCATGGGGAGTGGGAGGATCATGTACATACTATTAATGAAGATGAAGAAAACGATGTAGATATGACTGATGATATGAATCAGTCGGAAGATAGAATAGATGAGGAAGACGAGGGGGTACAAAAGGATGGGGAAGAGGATGGAGAGGAGGATGAAGAAGAGGATGAAGAAGAGGATGGAGAAGAGGAAGATCAAGCAGAGAAAGTTTACAAGACCATTATTACTTTCCACACTAAAAAAGTGGATGGTAAAATCACAAAATACCAAAAACTCCACCAGCTTACATCCCCGTTTTGGGCAACATTTGAACCTTTCCAATGCCCAATAAAGAAATATGGCGGTGTATCAATTGCGGTAAGGAGATCGCTGCAGATGGACATCTACACGGCACGGGAGGTCTTCAAAGTCATAGTAAGAGGTGTCCAAAACGAGGTGACAAAAATGTCAAAAAACAAGGCCGGTTGAAAGTGGAAGTTAATGGTTCGGTGTCGAATTGGAAATTTAATCAAGAGTGGGTCTTGGAGGGTGTGGTGATGTTTTTGATTGACAACGAGATGTCGTTCATAACTGTTGAGAAGCCTTCTTTTCGGCGTATGATGAAACGAGCATACCCTCATTTGAGATTGCCTTGTCGAAAGACCATCACCAATGCATGCTACAAGTTATATCTTAATGAGAGAACTCGATTAATAGAGTTTGTAAAGGAAAATGCTCGGAGTGTGTGTCTCACAACCGACACATGGACCTCAATTGCCAAGGATAAGTACATGTGTGTCACTATGCATTTCATTGACAATCAATGGAATTTGAAGAAAAAGATTATTAGTTTTAGCTTGATTTCGGGGCATAAGGGGGTAGACATAGCACGTGATGTCAACAAGGTGGTGGTTAAAGATTATAAGATAAACAAGGTCTTCACCATTACGGTTGACAACGCGGCGGCAAATGACGTGGCTATTGATGAATTGGTCATCAAGTGGTCGGCCCGGGGGTTCATTACGAAAGAGAATGGGAAACACATGCATATTAGATGCATTGCTCACATCTTAAATCTCGTGGTGCAAGATGGGTTCAAGACGAGGGGCGGTGATTGCACGATAGAGCGTATTCATGCTTGCATTCGTTATATCAAAGCCACTCCATCCCGGTATACAAAATTCAAAGAAACCGTATCGGAAATTGGGATCGAAAGTAAAAAGTTACTTAGTTTGGATGTTCTGACACAGTGGAATTCTACGTATATCATGCTTGAAGCCGCCCTTGAGTTGAGAGGTGTATTTGATATTTATGAGCATGTTGAGTCAAACTATGGGAAGGATATGAAAGACGAGATACCAACGGAGGAGGATTGGAAGAAGGCTCAAATTTATGTGGATTTCCTAAAACCTTTCAAGGTTTTGACCGAACTTGTCTCCGGCACCACATATGTGACATCAAGGAAGGTTCTAACACAACTAATTTGCGTTGATGAAGTCTTGGGTAGGTGGTTGAGCCGTCCGGATGACGAGGTGACCGGGGAACCCGACGATTTGAAAGCAATGGCTTTGCTAATGAAAGATAAATATGATAATTATTGGGGTACAAACGGTAAGATGAACCCTTTACTTTACTATGCCGCCATTGTGGATCCCCGTTTGAAGTGGAAATACGTTGAGGCTATGTTAGACTATGATATAGGGTTGAGGCTGACAATGAATGATGGTTTTTTGGCTTTATTTGACGAGTATAGGGAAAGGTACGATGAAAGTTCAACTATGAGGCCTACACAAAGGTCTACTCCCGTATCTACTTTTCCTTGGATCCCAGAGAACCTATTGTCGTCTAAGCACGACATTTGTTTTAGGTAAATTTTAATTTTGTCGAATTAAACAGTGTTTTACTTATAATACGATTTATTACCGGTTGAATATCACTTTTGTTAGGGCATTGGAGGTTGATGAAACTGCACCGAAGCACGAATGGGAGAAATATTTTGAAGATAGAGTCGAGCCATATAGTCCAAACTTCGACATATTGAATTGGTGGAAAAAAAACTCCGAACGCTATCCAATAATTGGCAAAATGGCAAGAGACTTATTGGCGATTCCAGTCTCAACCGTTGCTTCTGAATCGGCGTTCAGTATGGGAGGACGCGTCCTTGATCGATTTAGGAGCTCTTTGACACCGAGAATAGTTTAAGGATTAGTTTGCTCACAAGATTGGCTACGAGACGATGATCCGCCAATTCAAATCGAGGAGTGTTTGGCGAACTTGGAGGCACGTGATAGAGGTATGTCAAGTTAACTTAATAGTTAACAAATACTTGTCTAAATTTTTATTACAATAAATGAATGAGACATTGATTAGTTTTTGTTATTTTCGTGTAGAATTTGCGGATATGGGTGAAGATGCAACGTTACTAGATGATTCATGAATGAGTGGAAACATGTTTTGAACATGTTTTGAATATTGAAACTTAATTTGGTGTTGTTGGATGGTTGTTTGTTTTTTGGATTTTGCGTTGTTGGATGGTTAAATGTCGTTATTGTCTTGTTGGATGAGTACCCGTTATTGTCTTGTTGGATTTTGCGTTGTTTGTTTTGTTGGAGTTTTCGTTGTTGGATGGATTTTGTTAAATGTTGGATGTTTTGAAAATTGATATGGTAGTGTTGTTGCCTTTAATGTTTTTTTTTTTGGTGGCTTGTGGGAGGAGTACCCGTTTTTTTTTTTGCGTTGGTTTTTTTTGTTGTTGTTGCCTTAAACAGACTAGCGGGGAAGATTCTAGTGGGCATTTTACCCACTGGAAATCTCGGGATCCCGATCAGGATCTCGAGTCCCGCGGGACTCCCGCCAATGCGGGAGTTCTGCTGCCGCGGGTCGGGTCGTGGGCCGGTCTGCTGCTCCCGACCCCGTCAAAATCCGTGGGCCGGGGTCCCGATCCCGCGGAATCTCGGCCCAACTCAGCCCTATACATCAGTATCGAACGAGTCCCGTTTGATGTGCACATCGAACGTTCCCAATTCGATCTACACATTTATTTGTCCTATTAGGATATCTAAAACAATTCAATACTTGTAATAGACAGTAGGTGTTTCGGACAAAGTTAGTCCGTTCATTATATTGGATTAGCATTATTTTGGTGATTCGTATTCCAATTGTATATTTTATAGTGTTCTGTTACCTTGACGAAATAAGACCAAAATATTGGCGCTGTCTATGGGAACACCGTTTATATTGTATTTAGATATAAGTAGCTAGGATGACAAATAAACGTCATACATTTTCAAATGAAAAGAGGGAAACGAAAAAGAAGATCAAAACATAGACAGACGGAAATGGAAAGCGATTCGAGCCTAAGGAGCAGGCGCGGGATAAAACAGAGAGTCAGTTATTAAAACAATGACAAGAATGTAAAATGGAGCCCTTAGGGGAATTCAAAATTGTGCAGCTATATAGGGAGAGCACTGGAAAAATAATAAAAATTGGGGTAGGAATGACTGAATAATAGAGGCAGCTTTGGTGGACTGTCTCAGGTGCAATTCAGATATATTTGCATGGTCTGATTCTGATTTACTCGGAATAGACTCCAGGATCATAGTACATTGGTTGAATGTAGACGAGACCGCAAAACCGATACGACAAAAGAAGCAAAATTTTAGCAAGGAGAAGAATGATGCCGCTGAAAAAGAAGTACAAGAACTCTTAGCAGCACGACACATTTATGCGATAAGGTTCTCAGAATGATTGAGTAATATCGTTTTGGTTATGAAAAAAGAAGCGACATGGAGAATGTGTGTGGATTATACGGACTTGAACATGCACTGTCCTAGGGATCCTTTTTCATTACCTCGGATAGACCTATTGGTGGATTCGACTGCAGGATGTGCGCTGCTAAGCATGATGGATGCGAAAAGTGGATTTCACCAGATATTCATGGTAGTGCATGATAAGAGCAAAACAGCTTTTGTCACAGATACAAGAGTGTACTGTTATAGGGTAATGCCATTCGGATTGAAGAAAGCAGGAGCGACATTTCAAAGATTAGTGGCAAAAATGTTTTACCATCAAATTGGAAAGTCAATGGAAGTGTATATCGATGACATACTCGTGAAAAGTCTCAAGGCCGATGAGCATGTGTGTCGTTTAGGTGAGGCTTTCGCTATCATGAGAACCTATGGAATGAAATTGAACCCTAAGAAATGCACTTTTGGGGTGAGGGCGGGGAAGTTCCTAGGCTATGTGGTGAACGAAAGAGAAATAGAAGCCAATCCAGACAAATAAAGGCAGTTTTGGATCTACCGTCACCGAAAACAGTGAGGCATATACATTGTCTGGTGGTTCGATTGACATCCTTGGGAAGATTCATATCGACTTCTGCAAAAAAGAATCTCCCATTCTGTAAGGTCATGAGACGAAGCAAGGATTTTGTTTGGACGCCGGAGTGTGAGGAGGCTTTCCGGCAGATGAAAAATTATTTGGTGAGCCCACCGCTATTAGCTAAGCCAGACGAAGAAGAAGAAATGTTATATCTATATTTATCGGTACCCTCACATGCCATCATCACAGTACTAGTCAAGCAAAAAGGAATCTAGCAGTTACTCATTCACTATGTGAGTTGAGTTTTGCAGGGGGCAGAGAGGAACTATATGGAGATAGAATTATTTGCAATAGCAATCGTGGCCACGGCGCGAAAATTGAGACCATACTTTCAATCCCGCCCGATCACGGTAGTGACATATAAGCCTTTGAAACATCCTGGCAAGGCCCGAAACTTCCGGCCAGTTGGTTAAATGGGCCATTGAGCGCAGTGAATTTGGATTGGAGTTCAAGCCGCAAACTACGATTAAAGCGCATGCCTTAGCGGATTTCATGGCTTAGACATTGGGAAACAGTGTGGCAGATACCGCGAATTGCATCTTTTCTATATCAGATCAAGCCGGAACTAGTAGAGTAACTACAACATGGATATTACACACGGACAAATCTGCAACCACTAAAGAGGGAGGAGTTGGGATTCATTTTCTATCTCCAGAGCGAAGGGAGTTTGAATTCGCTATCAATCTAAACTACATGGTGACAAACAACGAAGTCGAGTACGAAGCAGTTATTGTAGGTATCAAAATGGCTCTCGGGCTCAACGTTGAACATTTGGACGTATTTACAGACTCGCTCTTAGTGGCAAATCATTTTTTGGGAAAATACGAGACGAGAGAGGAGACGATGAAACTGTACGCCGCAATAGTAAAAGAATTGGCAAAGAGTTTTAAATTCTTTGATATCACTCAAATCACGAGGGACGACAATGCGGAAGCCGATGTCCTTTCTAAATTTGCAAGTTCGTCGGAGATCCTGGTACAGAAGAGAGTAACACTTATGGCCGCCGACAAGTCCTGAATCGGGATATCGAAATATAACTCTACAGAAGCGCGGATGGAATTTATAATGGCAATACAGGAAGACCCGTCTTGGAAGGACGAAATCAAGACTTATCTTCGAGAGGGTATCCTCCCAACAGATCTGAATGCACAGCGCAAAATGCGCTATAAGTCCTATATGTTTACTATCCACAATGGAGAGCTCTATAAACGATCTTTTGAGGGACCGCTTCTGAGATGCTTGACTCCAACCCAGGCCAGATACGTAATGGAAGAAATTCATGCTGGGTGATGTGGAAATCATTCTGGGGAAGAGCTTTGGCTCAACGAGTTTTACGCCAGGGATATTATTGACCAACTCTATTAAAAGATGCAACAGCTTTTCGAGGCGATGTGATAGCTATCAGTACCATGCTCGACTCATCCACAGACCTGCACAACCACTACAACCCATCGACGTGGCATATCCATTTGATCAATGGGGAATTGATATTGTAGGACCTTTTCCCCCGGCTAAAGGTCATAAGAGATTTTTTGGTGGTGGCAGTTGAGTACTATACCAAGTGGGTCGAAGCAGAGGCTTTATCGTCGATCACTGAGAAGAATATGATTTAGTTTATCTGGAAATGCATCATATGCCATTTTAGAATTCCGAGGTATATTATATGTGACAATGGAACACAGTTCAAAGGATAGGAGATTAAATATTGGTTCGCGGAGTTAAAGATATCTCACAGTCTGACCTCAGTCTATCATCCCCAATCGAATGGTCAAACAGAGTCCATCAATAAAACATTAAAGGATTATCTTGAAAAGAGGATAAGAAGCACCAGGAAAACATGGCCAGAAGAGCTTCAAGAAATATTGTGGGCATATAGAACAACTCCAAAAACATCGACAGGAAAGACTCCATTTGTCCTGGTTTATGGCACCGAGGCTATTTTGCCTGCAGAAATAGAAATGCCGACGCGCAGGATTAACGATTACGACCCTGATCAATCGGCCCAGTTAAGACAGATGGATCTGCATATCATAGACTCGACAAGGGAGGATGTGTACCAACGCACAGTGGATTTTAAGGCAGCAATGTCCAAAAGCTACAATAAAAGAGTCCAGTTCCGAAATTTCGAAGTAGGTGATTTGGTGCTGGGAAGCATTGCGGCAAAACAGCATATCGGGAAGCTTGAACCGAAATGGGATGGGCCTTTTAAAATTATACGAGCAAGTTCACGAAGATACTATTACTTGGAGACTATGCAGTGTGTAGAGCAGATGCGTCCGTGAAATGTGCAACATCTTAGGCGCTACAATGCATAGGAGTTAAAACAATACCATCCGGCAGCCAAATAATTGTTTAGACTGCGAAGGCTTGAGTCAAGCTGAGAAAACATGGAGTCTTATTAGAATAAATCGCCGACGGTATAAATCGCCCAAAGTGGCCAAACTCCTCATACACGACACGAGTGTCATGACGGGAGTATCAACAGCCCAAAGTGGTCAAACCCCTCATGCACAACACGAGCGTCATGATGGCAGTATAAATCGCCCAAAGTGGCCAAACCCCTCATGCACGACACGAGCATCATGACGGCGTTATAATCGCCCAAAGTGGCAAAAGCCCTCATGCACGACACGAGCGTCATGACGGCGGTATAAATCGCCCAAAGTGGTAAAACCCCTCATGTACGACACAAGCGTCATGAAGGAGATACAACACGAAATTGATAATGATTATAAGGCACAACACAACTTTAAAAAGGACAACAAGCAAAGAGCAACCAAACACATAGTAAACGCGATTAAAAGGAGAACGAATTACACCAAAATAAGTATAAATCAAAAACTATGATATACAGCTACAAGATCGGTCTCATTCAAGAACCGTTCCAAGTGATATGCAAAAACTGTTTACAAAACAAAAAGCCTAATATCATCATAATGGTATCGCATAGGTATCGCTACTCGGTTGATGACTAGGGGGACTCAGGACGAAGGATCACACCCACGGAACGTGCATAATTGGCACAATTTCTCTTAATTTGATCCTCCGTGAGCACCAATTCCTTAGTTTGGGCCCAACCTTTGGGCAAAATAACTTCATCTCTCTCGGAGGCTTCGCCAAGCTGATATCTGCTAGGGGAAATCAACTCTTGGTCATTGAATGATAGTTCAGGCACGACAACTTCAGTAGCATGAGTTTCACGATCTCGGGAAGGACCTCGAGGAGGGTACATTCCAGTTGGCAAAATCATTGTCGGACCAGGGATACTGTACACGGGCATAATCTTCTTTCTCTTATTCACAGTCGCATGTGTTGAAGACTCGACGCCCTAGGAGGACTCGATAGAAAAATCGTAGACCTGGACGTTTTTGGAGGCAGTTCAACCTCATCATCACTTTGACCAAAAACGTCATGAAGGGCTTTACTGACCCTCTCCGACTCGCTCAAAGCAGCACTAGGAGCATCTTCATCTTTTCTTTTCTGCATCAAAGGTGAACTCGAATTCAAAGAACCGGAACCAGACGCACTCTTTCCTTTATGATCATGCCATACGGTGTAAAAAGGATCACTGGGCCAGATAACCCTCTCCAAGGTATCCCAGATAACCCGCCTGATCAACGCCAAACTCCATTTCATATTTCATGTCCGCTACACCATGGAGTAACTCAAGCATTTTATAAACATTACTCTGCATGAAAGATTTGGCAATGGAGCACTTGTAATCCTCCGATTCGAAATGTCGGACTTGACGACCCAAATCAGCTATGACACTATCCGCGGCGGCATTCAACACTTTAAGAGAAGAATTCTCACGCTTTAAAGAGCCATTCTCTCTCTTCAATGCAGCTATTTCTACGCACAGTGCGACAGCGCCTTCCTCGGTTTTCTTGGCCATGACTCCAGCATCGTGGGCATCATGAGCAGCTTTAACAGCCATTTTCTCAGATTCTTTGGCGCATTTTAGTGCATGGTGTCGGCTGTAATCACCACTACGAATATTGGCGCATAGCATGTCGACGACGAAAATGTGTTAACTCTGTACCTCAGCCAAACCACTGTAATCCCGACACAGTCGATATACTCCTATAGTAATAGCAGCAAAAAATAAGCGCCCAAAGTGTGCTAGATCATGGTATCCTAACCTATCAATTATGACTTGACAATCTAGCTGAGGCCATAGACCATGCATAATCTCAGCCGCCTGTTCGTTCCTCAATCAATATTCGCCGAGCGTAGCGCTCAAAGATTCTGAATTCTCGTCATTAAGGAAATGGTAACAAATAAGACTGTCAGGAGGAGCCGATCTCGGATTTTCTGAAGATCGAGGTCGCCTAAATGGGGGCGGAGGGATGTCTTGAGCTTCTCGAGCAGAACCTTCCTCAGCTAATTTCCTCTTAGCGCCAGCGTACCAATGCTTATTTCCTGAATGGGAGGAACTCACTCTTTCTGTATTTCGCACACTTCTGAATATGGGATTAGATGCATTGAATATATCCAAATTAGAAGCAATTCTCTCATCTTCCGCATTAATTTCTTTCATTATCTGAATCTGATGATTTGTCCCAACCTTAACGCGTCCACCAACGGGAGTTGGCATCATCACCAATCTTCGCGGGACAGAACCCTCATGACGCTCGAAGTCGCTCACAATAGGCACCCGAGTACCAGCACTAACGCCACCGAGCCTCATGGTAGAATGAACAACTGGTGGCACATCGGAATGACCCACACCCTAATTCTCGGAAAGAGCTCTAGGGGCCCTAGTCGCAGATTCGTTTCTTGCGGCCTGGTCTAGGGATCCTTCAGAAGAAATACTGGCAAATGATGGACCCACAACCAAGGCTTCCTTTTCCTCGCTCCTTCTCCGAGAAACGTAGATATTCTTGGGTGACACTACAGGTTTACTCCGATTTTTGGAGTTTGTCCTTGCCATTTCAGGTCACTAATGGAATGATATCTAGATAGATGTAGCAAGTGAATATTATATGTGCAATGAATCCTTTAAATTCGATGTGATCGGAAAGGTCGAACGCTGACAGTTCGATGTTAACCGTGTTAAACGCTGACGGTTCGATGTAAAGTTTATCGCATACTCCCCGTTTGATGCGGCCTGAAGAGCGTCTAAAAAACTCCCCTTGGAAAGAAAATAACAATGAGGTGGAAACTGGCCCCTTATATAGGGTCGTACACCGCCTTTCTTATGACCGCATCTAACTACATCCGTATCGAATTAAGAAAATTCGATGTTTATACCTACATGCATCGAACTGCGAATGTTCGATGCGCCCGCATCGACCTATTGTATCGAACGGCCAGATTTATTCGCACTCAAAATTTTTCCACTCAACGAATAGCGGAACGCAAAAGTTTTCTAAGTTTGGAAACCGCTCTCTGTTCGACACCATCTCCCAAACTGGTGGGACTATGTGATGGGGATAATTTAAGGTAGGCCCCAATCCAAATTTGGGCCGGCCCAGCAGCAGGCCCATTTATTGCAAGAGCATCGAACGAAAGAGGGTCGATGCGGGTTTCACATCGAACCACACCTGTTCGATGCTGACCCTCCTGCGTTTGTAGGGTCCCACGGGACGGGGTCTATAAATGTCCCGCCCCTTGATCTTCCAAGCCGGTTTTTCTCTCACGATACCAATCGCTACCACATCAAACGCCCCGATTCGACTCACTTTATTGTTCGATACTACACTGCATTCGACACTAACCTCACTGATCCAAATCAAGATCGAATTAGTTCTCATTCGAGTTACAACAACATCCAAATCACTGAAATTCGATACAACCGCATCGAACCAACCAAATTTGATCTACATCAGCATCGAACCAGTCCCGTTTGATGCGCACATCGAACGTCCCCAATTCAATCTACACGTTAATTTGTCCTATTAGGATATCTAAAGCAATTCAATACTTGTAATAGACAGTAGGTGTTCCGGATCAAGTTAGTTCGTTCATTATATTGGATTAGCATTATTTTGGTTATTTGTATTTCAACTGTATTATTTTACAGTGTTTTGTTACATTGACGAAATAAGACCAAACTAATGGCCTTCCTCCCATTCTCAACTTAACGGTTCACTAGGAAAAACAATAAATAAAATATGAAAAGCAAAGCAATAAAAATAAAACAATATGGAAACCAAAAGTTCAGATATTGTATCATTAATCTAAATAATATCTTGGTTAAAACTATAATTGAACATATTTAAGTTTCAAGAATTATTGAGAAAAAAATCCTAAAATAGAAAAATAAACACATTGATCAAACACATTTATATAATTTTATTTTAGGGGAGATGATATATCCAGAGCAAAATCCCTAAATTCAAAGCAACAATTTCATTGTTTACAATTTTACCCTTTCTAAATCATAATCAAATCATGCCCTTAATTAAATTCCTTAATTTACTCATTAAAACTTCTCTTTTGATAACAAAACATTAAATGACAAAGATTGTGAAAGAACAAATTAACTATGCCATATAAATTTCAAAGAATCTTTTATTTATATAATCTCAATAAAAAAAATCATTTTGTTAATTAAAATTTATTTTAATTTGTATGGTGAAAAAAATAACTTAAATTAGTGAAGATTACATATATGAGAATAGGAATTTATATAGAAAGTTTTAAATTTTGGGAAACAAAATCACCAATCACAATAATGATTGTAGTAATTATTCTACTTAAATTAAGGCTAGATTAGGAACTTAATAATAAACTATTGTCCCAATACTAAAATTCTAAGGCTAAAATCGGAAATCAAAAGTTTGGTGTCACAGTTTGCCTTTCTTTATATAATAGTATAGATAATCTCAATAAAAAAAATCATTTTGTTAAATAAATGATTAGTTTGGTTAAAACAACGTTTATTAAATCAGACTTTCTTTTTTTGTTATATATTTGGTGAACACATTTATTGTTTTATTCATAATTATGAGTCGTAATAAAGATTCTAGGCTATAAATATAATTCAACGCATGATTTCCATGTTCTTTTTCTGATCATTTAAAATTTGATAATGACCAGTATTTTGGTCTTATTTCTTCCGGTAACAAAACACCATTTACTATTACAATGGACCTGTTTTATGCCAAAATAATGTTAATTAAGTATTCATCTTGATAGCTAAGTCCGGAGCACCTATTACAAGCTGATTGGGCAGTACAAATGAAATTGCAATATTTTAAAAGTATATCGAATTACAGATGATGATGCATAATCTGCCCCACTCTCGGAGAAGGGCGGAAAAGTGGGTATCATACAAAAAATTATCCACGGTCTTGCGGAAAGGTACGTAACGGCCTCGACCCGCCTCCACCTGAATAGAAGTAGACGGGCCAAACTCCGAAGACGGTACCCCCGAGTACGACCAGAAAACACCCACCAAGGGTATTCGGTCCAAACACTCGGAGAAAGGTACCCCCGAATCCGACCAACACCTCTTAAGAGAATACAGTGTGGTCCAAAAGGCTTAAACACAACCCCCCAATGACTTAAGACCTACCTAAGATTGGGTATGTACGTAACGGTCATGACCCGCCTCCACCTGGATAGAGGTAGACGGCCCGGACTAAGAGATGGTACCCCTGAGTACGAACCGAAAACACCCACCAAGGGTACTCGGTCCAAACATTCGGAGAAAGGTACCATCGAATCCGACCAACACCTCTTAAGGGAATACGTGTGATCACAAAGACTTACACACGACCACCCAATGACCCCAGGACCTATCTAAAAATAGGGAACCCACAACTATCCTCCTGAAACCCCCTCAGCCCGAAGAGCAACTCTCATCGGAGCCTTCGACGACCCTCGAGACGCCCGAGGAACCACCACCAACACTTAGCCAAATTGAGGAAATAAGAGCACAAAACAAACATCAAAGACACGAGTAAAGACGAGGCACGGTCAAAGACCCACATAATCTCATATCAACAGTCCATGATCGAAGAATAGCCTCGGGTCTCCTTCATGATGAACGGCCCACAAAGACAACCCAAATCGACCACGATCTCCGACTCACCTCGAAGGACGCACTATTCGTCATCACCACACACAACATCACGACTACCCTAATAACGAGAAACACCATCCCCCCACTGGTCCAGCTCTCCCCACGCCATGACTACCCTGATAACGAGGAAAGACCATTCCCCCATTTGGTCCAATTCATTCTTTGGGGAGAAAAAGCAACAAACGCTATTGGTGTAGACTATTCATTGGTGCAGACCGGACCGCATGCGTTGGCTCAGATTTTCCCCAAAGATCATTGGCACTGAAGACCCCCACACCATTGGAAACAGCAAAAGCAGCCAATCCGCCCCTGTTGGCCAAAGAACCTAGGGCTTACACTATAAATAGCCCCTATTTTCAACAAAGAGAAGAGGCCACTTTTACGACTCACAAGTTATTCACTTCAGAAGAGAGAAGCAGTGTTCTCTATTGTCATACACACCACTTGTACTTAGAATATGTCACATTTTTTTTAGCTCTAACTCGTGCACTCCACACGGCCCCTTGTACTTTACTCAAAGTCCTTAATAAAAATATTGTGCCTCCTTTCCTCGAGCTCGAGATTGGCGTTCCGAACACAAATACTTTAGTAACAATATCTCCAACCATCCTGGCCATACGGGCCCGGACGATATTCCCTCACCAACAGACATTCGATCTAGGGAGTATCGAATCAGATAAGTTCGATACAATAAATGTTGAGTTGTCCAATATCGGATCTGGATCCTTTGATATAGGAATGAGTTTTGTATAGAATTGTGATTCTTCGATGTAGGATTGATTGAAGTTGTTGAGTATCGAATTTCCTTGCTTCGATCGAACGCTGAGTATCGAACACATGAGCCTCAATTGAATGGTAAGTACCAAATACGAGTGCTTCGATGTTGAGTAGGTGAGAGCTGGTCTTCAATGCGTCCTCAGAATATCACAGGACGGAGAATTTATAGACCTCGTTCCACGGGCCCTAGGGATGGTTAGGGAATGAGTATCGAATCAGGCTGATTTGATCTATCTATTAAATTGAATTCTGCACATTCGATACTCATTCTATATCGAATTCTTCATGTTCGATGTATAACTTTATGGGCCTGTATTCGTGGGTCGGTCCAATATTTATATTGGGCCTCTCGAAAAAAATACCCCCATCATATTGTCCCCCAATTTTGGGATGCGGTCTCGACTACAGAACGGGTGCCAAACTTTAAAACTCTACCTCGATTATGTCACCACATGTCTTTCGGTCTTGATAATGTTGTAAATCATGCCCCCGATTGGGAGCCAGGATTTAGAGAATGTGGGTCCCAAATATATTTGTTTTGGATCTGCTGAGTTCGACCTTAAACCATATTGAAATTTTCTCGTTTAGTTTTGTAGTAATATCTCAAATGTATGCATTATGGATATTTAAATGTATTTACTATTTTGAGGTTGAAGTTATTGATCGAATGGGTAGGATTCGATCTAATGTTCTATATCGAACGGTGGGGATTCGATCTAATTTTACCTTTTTCCTGGCGTCGATCAAATTATCGCCATTCGATGCTGCAAGCGATGTCGAATGGTTCGATTTGATATTCGTTTTGATGGGCCTAGCGGGATTTTATTCATTCTATATAAAGGGGAAAAGGGTATGAAGAGCTCATTCTTCCTTCCGCACACTTCACGCTTATAAGTGAGTAATATTGAACGGGCACATTTCGATTATCCCAACATCGAATGTGATTGATACAATGTTAGGTGTATCGAACGAAGAGCATTCGATCTAATTCCTTAGAAAACAAATTCGCATTTTTGTTGAAAATATAATTTCTTATTTCTAACTTCGTCTTTTCTTTTTCTTTCTTGGCAGTTTTCTTCGCAATCAATCGGTGATTTTGCAGCTATAATCAAGGTAGTTGATTATTTGCTTAATTTTGTGTCTCGTTATTTGCTTGGTTAACGGTGCTTTAACACATCGCGTAGTTGTCATAAGTATCGAGAGTGACGTATATGCGTATTCATCTCTTTTTTTCTTTTTCATTTTATTTCAGTTTGTGGCGGTCGAGATGGTGAGTTCTGAATCCATGTCAGGGAGTGAGTCTAGTAGCGGCTCAAGCTCCAATTCTGCCAACTCCGTAGTGGGTCCTGTAGGTGCTCCCGCGAGTTCAAATTTACCCCGAGGAGATGATAATGAGGTAGTTGACATTGATTATGTCGATTCAGCTGGGGGTTATCACCTGGACAAGAATGATGATCAAACGTCCTCGCAAGCTGGGGAAGACGATTTTCCGTCTTTTTCAATTGAGGATACTAGTGCTGCCAGTGAAGCAGGCGAAGAAAATGAAATCATCAATAGGTAGATTGATGACTATGTGGAGGTCCCGGGGATGGCGTATAATTCTTATGTGTCATGACTCCAGCACAAACGCCCTTTCTTGCACGAAACATATAACATCGTGAATAATTATAAGATAGTTATTCCCGATATGGACGAGCGCATGGATATTGCTCCCCCTGGTCATCTCACCGTGTTTGTGGGTCAGCTAGCTAATGGGTTACGGTTTCCCATACCAGTCGAAGTTAAACGCATTCTTAGGTCTATCAGGCTTGTGCCTAGCCAGCGTACCCTGAATTCGTTCGGGCAAAAAGTTGGTTTTATTATCGTGATGAAAGGCTTAGGCCATGCGTGCAGTCCAAACGATTTTTGGGTGCTTTTCGAGGTTTGCAAGAGGGAGATAGGCTTTTACCATGTTAAAGCACTGAGACATCACAAGTTTCTGAGAGGCGAGGTCTCTAGTTATGGGAAGGATTAAAAAAGACGATACTTCTACATCGAGGAAAGCTTTGCGGATGAGTTCGCAATGTACCGTCGTGACTGGGTAGACGTGGAAAAAGTTGCGATTTCTCAGGGTGTTGGTGCTCCATTTTGGGATTGTATTTTTGTCGTGAACTTAGTTTGTGATCATCAGCTTAACCTGAAAAAAAACTTGTAGGAAATCGTGTGTTGTCCATAGCCGGGCTGTCTCCAGTTCGGTATAATGGGAGATTTTCGCTCGGTATAGATTATGTGTCTTTAGTTGATGATGTCGTCCTACTTTCAATTTTATGATGCTGTTAACATTTTTTTATTTGTCTCAATCAAATTCACTATGAACCATTACGCCCGCATGAGTCGAGTGCTGGTTGCGGAGAACGAAGGTTCTCAAGCTACAGTCACTGTTCTAGTGCCACCCCCTAGGAAGAGGAAGAACAAGGGTAAGAAGACCACAGGGGAGGCTTTCACATCTGCCCAGGTCGACGCGCACTCTTCTCCTCGCAAAATTCAATCATGCAGGAGGTTTTGATGGCATTGCTGCGGATCAGAGCGAGAACGCCGATCTATTTGGATTTGCTCCCCCGCCGTGATTCGGGAATTTTTTTCAAAGAAACTTACGTGCTGTTAAACGAAGAAATGTTCCCCATACTCGTTTTTAAACTGGGGTTGCTATCCCCCATGTGCCACACACGACTGGTCCGACACCTGCTGGTGGTTCGACTCCGTTGACGGGGCGAGTGTTAGGGCTGAGCCAAGCCATGGTATGTGGGCCCGCGTAGCAAATTACGAGCTTTCCGAGGAGGATGCGATTAATGGTCTAAAAATCCTTCTTTCGAAGCTTGCAGTTCCCTACGCGGCTTCCGCCGAGGAGAGAAACATGGTGGAGTGGAATACGCTCCACCTGGTCTGCACGGTAATGTTATATTCTTCGGATATAATATCTTATTTATTATTCGTTATTGAACCATTTTTATGTCTTTCTCTCAGACTGGAGGGGTTGTAGATGCCATGATCGAGGTATTGAAACGGGCTCACGAGGAGAGGGTGAGCGAGCAGGAGCGCTTGAGGGGTGAATTCTGGGATAGTAACCCTGATGCTCTGAGAGCGGCATTGGAAGAGAAGGACAAGACTATGAAGCAGGTGAGGGATAGGGATGCGGAGCAACACCTTTCAAGAAATCAGCGTCCGACAAAGGGCGTGGGATGCAAAGAAAGCCCAAGTGCTTACTATCCCGCAGATCCACAACACTCGCTATCTTCGCGACAGTTTTGACCCGCAGTGGTTGGACTTGTCATTGGGGCCTGATAGAGAACCGCTTTCGGAATTCTAGGATTATCAACCTAACATTAGGGACTAATTCACGAGTCTGCTCGAAAGCGAGAGCGTCGTCTTCTGGGGAATGTGTCTGCCTCCTCCATTGCCTCACACTTATCCCCCATCTGAGGATAAAGATGACGCAGATGCCTAAAGGCCTCGGTCTTAATTTTCTGCTTTTATGAACAATGCTTTTTATTTGGTATGGCGCTGCGTTGCCCGTTTATATTGAACAATTCCGATTGCTTGAACTCCTTTTTGTACATTTCGCGTTTAATTTCACGATAGTTTATTCACTTATTTGCTTGCACTTCCATTTGCCTTTTGTTTCAAATGTGATTTTTGCAATTTACTTTTTATTTTGACAATTTATATGTCGTACTGCATTTGTGGAGTTTCATACGTGTTTCATTCATACCAACCGCATCGATCGGCTGTTTTGTTTTCCCAATTATTTTGTTGGATACCCCATATGCTCTTATCTTTCTAGACAGAATACCAGTCGTCGCCTTGTTTGGTGGTTTTACAGTTCTCACTTGTCATTTCAGACAGAGTGTCCGCCCAATGTATCTTCTTCTAGGGATTAACGGTTTACACTTGTCATTTTAGACTTAGAGTTTGTCCCGTTCTTTATCTCTTAGGATTTACCATTATCTCTTGTCATTTTAGACATAGTGTTCGTCCGTTTTCTCGTCTTTAGGGATATGCCGTTAGCACTCATCATTTTAGACAGAGTTTCCATCCCGTTTCTTCGTCCCTAGGGATTTGAGGTTAGCACTTATCATTTTACACAGAGTGTCCGTCCCGTTTCTTCGTCTTTAGGGATTTGCGGTAAGCACTTGTCATTTTAGATAGAGTGTATGTCCCATTTCTTTGTCTTTAAGGATTTGCGGTTAGCACTTATCATTTTAGACAGAGTGTTCGTCCTATCTCTTAGCACTTGTCATTTTAGATAGTGTGTCCATCCCGTCTCTTCGTCTTTAGGGGCTTGTAGTTAGCACTTGTTATTTTAGACATAATGTTTATCCCGTTTCTTCGTTTCGAACCTCCTTGGGTCCTGCACTTTAGCTGTGTCATGTATTTTACTGTACTTGTTAATACAATAACGCAACAAGTTGAATCAAAGTGTCTCGCGTGGAGATATAATCATATTAGAAAATAGTTGGAGCTTGACTTTAAACCTCAATCTTCTATGTTTCCCAAGGGTGTCCTCATGACTCAAGTCTTCTGTGTCGCTGTTTTAGGTTAGTACATATCTGCCCCTTATACTCGTCAAGGTAGAGGGGACTAATAAAATTTGTTCAAAAGGTTTGAAACTCTAAATACTTGCAAAAAATGATAAAAAAGCAGTTCAATCAATCTGCTCCATCTCCATGGTTCCCATAGCTTCCATGGCCTCTTGCTCTTCCTATGTCCGCAGTCGGAGTGATGCCACATAGCATTGCTAAATGTCTATGTGATCCGCTATGACTTCACATGTTCATGAAGACGTTGGGAACTTTACCATTTGCTGGTAGGTTGAGGGAAGTGCCCGAAATGCGCTCAGTGCTGTCCTACCTAAAATGGCGTTGTATAGGAAATGCACGTCAATCACGGCATAATCCGCCATCAGTGTTCTTCTTTGGGGCGTGGTTCCCAGTGAAGTCGGGATGGATACCATTCCATGGGGCACTATTTCTGGGCCTCCAAAACCATGAAGCGAGGTTCTGACCGGTTCTAATTTCTTGTCGCCCAACCCCATTTTCTCCCATGTTGACTTCATCAGTACATTCACGGAGCTGCCCTGATCCACCAACACTTTCAACACGCCAAAATTGGCTTTGTCTACCACTATCAACAACAGAGAACTCAATTTTTCTGTCTCAGTGGCTTGGGCACTCAGCTTGTGCATATCTGTTGTCGAGAAAGTCACCTCTTCCTGCGGCATCTCCACAATTCTCAAAAGATCGACAAAATCGACATAACAATCTAATTCAACGAGCCTGGTGATCTTATTTCTGCTATATACGAAATCCGCCCCGACTGGCCCTCCTGAGATCATGTTGATGATTCTTCTTCTGACCTTGGTGTCTGCAGTTTATGGATAATCTAGTAAATGCAGATTGTCGACCATTTTCTGTTTGTCCTTTCTCGGCAAGCGTGATCTGTCACTATCTGCGTTGTCCTCCTGCTCCTTCATTTTCCTACCATACTCCACGAGTTTGCCATCCTTGATCAGTAGCTCTTTCTCGTCCTTTAAATCTTTGCAATCCTCGGTTTCATGGCCATTCTGTTTGTGGTATTTACACTAATGGGTCGATAACCTTGTTGGCTTAGAGTCCTTCATCTGCCTTGGCTCCTTTAGCCAACCTTTACTCTTTGCCTTGCCGAATACCGTCATGATGCTAGCATTTAGAAGCATGTATCGTCTTGGCGATGTATCCCTATACCTGTTATTCATGTTCCTGTTGCAGTTTTGGTCCTCTCTCCCTCTCTCCTCCTCTCTTGGGGTGCAACAACAACTGCCTTGGTGGCCATCATCTCTTCACGATGCACCACTTGCTGCGCGGTTTTGTTTATTTCTTCAATGCTCTTTGGCTGAAACCTGAGAAAATCCTTGCTGAAGGCCACCTTGTTGGTTGCATGGAAGATTATGCTTATGATCATCTCTCCCTTGGGACAGTCTATCATTAGCAATTTCACGTTGAAGCGGCTCATGAAATCATTTAAAGTTTCTTTAGGGTCTTGCTTGATGGAGTATAGATGAGAGTGGTCCACCACCAATCTTGATTGACTCGAGAATTGATCTTCGAACATCTTTCTTAGTTTCTTGTAGGTTTTAATCGATCCCAGAGCAATTTGGGTAAACCAATCCAGTGCTACTCCAACTAAGGTAGTGGCAAATATTATGGCATGTATGTTCTCCTTGAACCCGTACAGAGTTAGCGTTGTGTCTAGTCAAAATAGATAATCGTGGGGATCCATCTTTCCGTCATAAGATTTCAGATAGGGTGTTTTCTCCCCATGCCCCAGAATTTCTGCCTCTATTTCCTCACAAAAGGGGGTGCTCTGGATAGCACTTTTCAAACGCTGGATTCTGCTTTCAACTACAGCTTTTTGCCTCTCGACTCATTCTAATTTCCTTGGAACTTCGGCTTGTTCCCTTCTGGAGTCATTTCTGCTGCTTTCCCCGCATCTTCTCTCATTGTTATCCTCTTGCCTTCACAGTTCGTCGTGTTGGCTTTCCTCTCTTCTTCTTGCGTCGTGGTGCCTCTTTGATTGCACCTCCAACGACTTAGGTCTCCCCCCACGATCATCTACATGGGCTCAGTCCTTGTTTTCCCCATCTGGGCCCTTGGCCACAGATCCCTACTCCCGCAGGACCTCAGCGTGCCCCGCGGGTGCCAGGCCCTGGAGGTGCAACGGGCAACACTGCAGCCACCGCAGATCAGACCATTGCCCCAATTTCGTCTCTTAGATTACTTGGAAGCGAAGCTGTCGTAGTTGTCGCCCACGTTGCACCTCTGCCTAACGCATGGTTGTCCTCTTCTAGTGGTCCTGGCATCTCCCGCCTCGCGGGCGTTGGTACCCTAGCGGGTAATGTTGTCGGTCCATCAGCTACTGGGATAGTTTGACTTGCAGTTGCTCGTTCAACTTCAGCATTGTTGATTTCTATTGCTCTACTTTGCGATCTGGTAACTCTAGATGGCAAGCCTAATAATCTGGGAAATGTTGTGTTCCCACAGACGGCGCTAATGTTTTGGTCTTATTTCGTCCGGGTAACAAAACACCCTTTACTATTACAATGGGCATGTTTTATGCCAAAATAATGCTAATCAATTATAAATCAAACTAGCTAAGTCCGGAACACCTATTACAAGTTGACTATACAGTACAAGTGAAATTACAATATCTTAAAAGTATATCGAATTATATAGATTCGATCTAGGGAGTATCGAATGGGATACGTTCGATACAAGAAATGTTGAGTTGTCCAATATTGAATCTGGGTCATTCGATATAAAAATGAGTTGTGTATCGGATTGTGATTTTTTGATGTAGGATTGGTTGAAGTTGCTAAGTATCGAATTTTTTTGCTTCGATCGAACGCTGAGTATCGAACACATGAGCCTCGATCGAATGGTGACTATCGAATACGAGTGCTTCGATGTTGAGTAGGTGAGAGCTGGTCTTCAATGCGTCCTGAGAATGTCAGAGGACGGGGCATTTATGGACCCCATCCGACGGGCCCCAGTGATAGTTGGGGAAGGAGTATCAAATCGTGCTGATTCGATCTATCTCTTAGATCGAATCCTGCGCATTCAATACTCATTCTATATCGAAATGCTCATGTTCGATGTACAACTTTAGGGGTCTTTCTTCGTTGGGCCTCTCCTAAAATACCCTCGTCAACCAGTAAGATTTTATACTCTAACATACGTAATTCATTTATATAAATTCTGGAGTCTTTTTTCATGTTTTTAATACTTTAATGCCAAATACTCCTATCATGACAACTACTATATCCCAAAGGAATTAATAAAATAATCTCCACATTCACTTCCCACAAGAACTCACGCAGCAACGCGATATTCCACTACCCCAAATTGTCGTCGATTAAGTCCCACACCATGAGGAGTTGCTCGTCCAGATGTACATGAGTAATCGGTCAAAAGGAGGTCGGCCACGGGATCCACTCATCATGCCACACGAAGATATCCACCCCGTTCCCCACATGCCATCTCACCCCTCGCTTCACCACATGTATCGACTCCCAAATACAACGCCACGAGAACGAAGGGGTAGCCCCTAGTTGTGCGTCGAATAAATCCAAAGTTGAGAAGTACTTAGCCATGTAAGTCCTACTCACTAAGCTGTCCGGATTTGTAAGAATACGCCACACTTGCTTGGAAAGTAAAGCAAGATTAAAAGCTTGCAAGTCTCGAAACCCATGTCCACCCTCCACCTTTCTTCTACACAATTTATCCCAAGCGACCCAATAATTTTGTTTTGCTCTCCGCTACCCCAACAGTAGTTGCTGATAATCGACTCCATCTCATTTATTAAAAAATGCGGCAATCGAAAACATCTCATAATAAAAGTAGGAATAGATTGCATGACGGATTTTATCAACACTTGTTTTCCCACTACGGATAATGTTTTGCCCTTATACCCCTGAGCCCGTTTCCAAATTCGTTCTCTAATAAATCTGAACAGCTCCCTCTTGGATTTTCCCACCACAGATGGCATCCCAAGATATTTTTCATATATTTCCGCCACCGTGACACCCAGAATCCATACCACCTCATCTTTCGTTGCTTCATCTGTATTCTTACTGAAAACTAACACTGGTTTTTCAAGGTTGATTTTCTGCCAAGAGGCCACCTCAAATCTCTTCAAAATATCCCGAATACAAGTCGCTGATGCCACATCCGCGCCACAAAAAAGTAGAGTATCATCTGCAAATAATATTTGAGATACGGTCGGTGCATCACGGCTGATCCGAACCTTCAAATGTCTGTGCGCTCCTCTACTCTACTAATAAGTGCTGGAATAACCTTAGAAACGAATAAGAAAAGGTAGGGGAAAGCGGATCGCCCTGCCTAATGCCCCTTTCGGGGAAAACAAACACTCGATTCACGGTCATTATGTACAATAGAATAGGAGACAAGGCGAACAGGAAGCATAATGAGAGACACAAAGCTCGAATCAAAACCTAGTCTAAGCATTATCTTCTCAAGAAAGGGCCACTCGACTCGGCCATAGGCCTTACTCATAACCATCTTCAGCATTATGTGACAACGCTTTCCTGTTCTCTTATTTTTCAAGCAATGGTTAACCTCAAAGGCCGCAAGAATATTATCAGTGATAAGACGTCCAGGAACAAAATCTGACTGAGATGGAGAGATAATAGTTGATAGAAATGGCTTCAACCTATTAGCCACAACTTTGGATGCAATCTTAAAACAAACATTGCTAAGACTAATTGGTCTAAACAGAGTCATAAACTTTGGGTTAGGACATTTGGGAATAAGAACAATGTGGGTAAAATTAATGCAAGAATCAAGCACCCGATCATTCAGAAAAGAGAGAACAAAAACGAGTAACATCCCCCCCAATAATATCCCAACATTTGTGATAAGAAATCACAGAAAATCCATCAGGCCCCGGAGATTTAAAAGGATACCTATCTTTGATAACTTTCCGTACCTCGCCGCAGTGAAAGGCTGAAGCAAGCTTTCATTCATCTTCCGATCGACTCTCACGTCCACTGCTTGCAACACATCCTCAATGGCTTCGTCAGAAGGAGCATTGGTGCGAAAAATAGAAGAAAAATATTTTGTTGCTAACTGGACAATGTCGCCCGGACTAGTGCGCAGTATACCACCCTCATCACGTAAACCCTTAATTTCATTTTTCATTCGTCGTTTGTTCGCCCTCCTGTGAAAGTAGGCAGTGTTTCTATCCCCTTCCCTGAGCCATTGCACCTTCACCCTTTGCTTCCAATAAATCTCCTTCGATTCTAACAGCACTTCAAGTATCTTGCTGATTTTTGTCTCCTCTTTTTTTGTATTCGGAGTAATAATCCATGGACGAAGGTCAATAAGTTCTTTTCGTAGTGCATGTATGCATTTCTTAAAATCGATCCCGTCGACCCTGTGCCACCAATTCAGCCCCACACGGAAATCATCAAGCTTTGTTTTAAGCTCCATCCCGCTACTGTCATTCCAGCACCTCTCAATCACCTCACAATAATCACCTTTCATTAGCCAAGCCGCCTCAAACATAAAATGCCTCGGTTTTTAGACTTTTGGTTGTGACTCATGCGTATGGACTAGGATAGCGTGATGATCCTATTTCACCATTACAACATGATCCACCCGTGCCAATAGAAACCTGTCTTGCCGACGATCATCCGCACAAGCTCTATCAAGTCTCTCCCAAACTGTGTAAAGGGTTGGGAGGCGACTGCATCACGTGAATCGAGGCCATATAAAGTTAATCTCACAGTGACCAGTATCGACAAGAGTATCTCTAAAGTTTTGGATCAACCAATTCGGACGACTCGGACCCCCTTTCTTATCTTGCTGACATGAAATCTCGTTGTAATCTTCTGCGCATAGCCATGGCAGTCTCGTCACCCTTCCCCCCCGAAGCTGACATAACAAGTTTCACGTGTGAATTTGCTTAGTCCCATCCGGTTCCCCATAAATTCCCATAAAACGCCAATCAAGGTCCGCCCCTGACCCACAATCACTGCATCAATATGATTAATCAACATGCTGAGCAACTGAACATCCCATCCTTTGTCCCATAGCAACGCCAGTCCCCCCGACAAACCATTAACCTCAACACAAACACCAAACAAATTCAAACTAACTTTCAACGCCTCTATTTTCTTAGCTTTGCACTTAGTCTTAGACAGATAAATAAGAGGGGGCGAAATTTGGAAATCATCTCCCGTAGTTCTCAAACTTCCAAGGGTTCCCCAAGCCCTGATAGTTCCAGCATAGCAGACTCGTTAGAATTGGCGGGACTGCTCAGCAGTCGCCGCCAAAAGCTCATCAATTTCATCTGATAACACCTCAAGATGTGCCTTTTGTCTGTTGGTCGCTCCTCTTGCGCATCCTCCTCAAAAAGGCGTTTCTGACCCACTTCTATAGCATGCACCACCACCCTACTGTTAGTAACCGCTCCTCGCCGCATAATACTGACTCCCCGATCATGTTGTTTGTGCATAACCTCGACCTGGGTTTCCACGGATGTGGTGACATCCACTGCCCCTTCAAATATTGTTCTTTGCATGGCACTGTCCATGTTTAAGTTCGCCGTAAGTCGCTCATAATGCGCTGAACCGCAATCAAACGACTCCCCTGGACCTCGGTAACCCCCAGCTCTGACCTTCTCAAATCTCGTGGCTCTGCATGAACACTACCCTCGTGTTGAAGATCTGATGTGACCTCCTCCAGATTATCACGGCGTTCTCGTAAGAAGCTAGGGGACCGTGTATGCTCAGATGAGTGCGACGATGCAGTCTGGGTGTATCACCATGATTGCTCGTTAACGCCTGGACTACATTGTGCATGAGAACCCCGACCCTTGCTGGCAAATCGACCCCTTCCAGCATTACCACTCCAGCCCCTATCCATGAACCGCTGTCCATAAGAAGAACCCGACCCTGCTGCGTTCTCCCTTAGCCAATCGCCATACGGTAATTGAGAGATGTCCTCCATATTAATGTCGTACTTCGTATCGCAGTCAGCCATGATATGCCCAAGCATTCCGCACAAATAACAAAAATTTGGTAGTCGTTCATATTTGAAAGAAACCGTCATCTCTTGTTCCTATTTACCCCTGAGCTTCATGAATCGCAGTAATGGTTTTGTGACGTTAATTTTAACGCAAATTTGCATGCTAACACCCGAGGATTCTACAAGATCAAATTCTTCCATGATACCCAACAACCTACCAATAGCGTGCGCCATTGTACTCGTTTGACGGATCAAAGGGATGTTATATATGCAAACAAAAAAACTGCAGTGATCCAAGTTTGTGTCCATCGAATTTTCATCCTTGTTCACCTCCGCCAAGACTAACACATTCTTGTTTAAAGACCAAAGGCATCGTTGAAGAGCATAGTTCTTGTCGAGCTTATGGAAAACTGATCTAAGTACCCTTTTCCCGCCTTAAACAAATATTTTATCATCGTACAGAACGAAGCAAAGTTTTTTTGTTTTTCTCGAAATCAGACGACCCACCACTACCAAATCTGGGTTTTCATTATCTAACTGCCACGATTCATCTGGTAGAAGAAAGCACCCCCATTCACCCTCATCGTCCGTTAGAGAGAGACCCGCGCGCAACATTTGCATGTGTCGTCCATTGTTACCTTGATGGAACCTGTAGAAGATGTGTTGCAATTCGCGTCGATGAAATATGTTGGGAGATGAAATTGAGCTTGCTCGATCCAAGTCACACCGGAAAAGGAAACAAAAAGTAACAAAGTAAGAACTAATTAAAGCCCTAGCACCTACTGGATTAAGAACATGTAGTAAAGAAAAACGAAAGAAGCACGGACACAAGGAACGCAAGAACGCGTAGACAAAAGGAAACGTAGAGAGTAAGAAACCAATGAAACCCTAACACCCCGACCACGACTGATCACGAAAGCGGGAACTAAGGAATTGATGTTACAGACGCTGAAATCCTCAATACGACGCCGTACCGAGATCGCCGAGGACCCTACCTGAGAAGATACGTGTGTTTTCCCTAATTCCTAGGTACCACCCCTTCATGCGAATGACAATTCTTCTTAAATCTTGTCGTACGTACCTTAAATTAATTAATTGTACAAGAATAATGCAACATTTTCTTTATTTTACATCTACATTTTTGTTTTCTTAAATTGTACAAAGCATGTGCTTGGAGATATTTTATTAAGGGTGATATTCATTAAACCCCCTAATACTTGGGTCATTTAGAGCAAACTCCCTTGACTTTTGTTTTAGGCGGTCAATTTCTCAATTATTGCAATTTTGTGTGAAGTGTCCCCTTATTCACATTTTTGTCGTAGGATTTGCAGACGTATTAGCAATTTTACAGTTAGATTATCCAAATTGTGAAGTTCGCACCAAATTACAAAGGTTGGAGAGTTGACCGTTAACGACCAAAGTTATAGAGGTTTTCTGCAAATAAGGTCAAATGTTAGGAGTTCTGATGCTTTTCTCCCTTTTATTAATGACTATGAGACGGCCTGGTTCCGACCCAGAGTTTCGACTTTCAAGTATTGAACTTCATTAAACATTTAAGTATTAAATGTTATAGAAGTGAAACATAAAGTTCCTATTATCCCAAAACAAAAACATATATTTCCTAGAGGAATAATGGCATAGACACCCGAACACCCGAAGATGGTGGCAAAAGGGAATGCAGTGATATAAGAGATGAGCGGGAGTTAGATTTTTTAGGAGTTTATTTGGAGTGATGTTAAGGAGATATGTGGTCATTTGTAAAGCGTGAGAAAAGAATGACGGAGGGACAGAGGCTTGAGAGAGAAGTGCTTGCATCATATTGTTAATTGAACGAATTTTACGTTCGTCTTTGCCATTTTTAGAGAATGTATGCGGGCACGAAAAGAGAAAAACAATCCATATTTTTGACAAAAAGATTTAAATAGAGAGTTGTCAAATTCACGACCATAGCACTCAAGATAGGAGACGTTGATAAATCACAATGAATAATATTAAATGGTATCAAAGTGGTAGTCATAGAGGAATAAAAATTTTAGTTTAACATGATTGCCCAAAACATAATCGTCACACACATGAGTTTTTGGTAAACGAGAACAAGAAATAAAATTTCTAGTGCGAAGGAAATCTAGGATAGTGTCGCCACGGTCACCAAGACGACGATGCCAAAGTATGGGAGAGAAGCCGAGAGGGCGACGTGAGCGGAGGAGGATGCATCTTTGGAAGAAGATAGAGGAGGAAGAGGATATAATTCGCTTGAACTATTGCATCGCATGATAGGAGTACTCGTCTGTAGATCCTTCACAGAAACGCCAAAAGAATCAAATTCAATGGAAACTTGATTATCACGTGTAAAGTGTCGAACATAAATTAAATTTTTGATTAGTTCAGGAGCATGGAGAATGGTGTTTAGTTTAAGATGGGGTAAGGGGAGGGAAGCGAGACATTACCAAAACCCTGAATCGGAGTTATACTACGACCAACACTGATATGACGATTAATGCTCAAATTAAAATAAGGAGAGAATTAGCCATTGGACACCGACATATGAGAGGTAGCCCCCATGTCTAAGTACCACTAGTCATCAGGGGAATGGAAAGACAATGTAAGCATGGCGGTGTCAATTTCAGTTGGTGATAAATTTGACATCTGAGTTGTGTAAGCCTCTTGAAAGTGGCTACCAAGTATGACGGGCTGGCGTGAAGGAGGTGCAGAGTCCAAATGGAAGTAGGGTATGGACACGATGGGTCTGACCATTGCTGAGGTAAGCTGGTGGTTGAGGTAGAGCAATGTAGGGACATGGCGGCTAATTTGGAGCCTAGTCGCGCCCATGCCCTTGTCTGTGCCTGTGATGCAGTGTGTTGCCGCGGTTGTGGCCATAACCACAACCCGGGTTTGGAGAATCCTCAGAAGAAGAGACTACCACGAGAGATGCGGTCGAAGCAGGTGCGGTAGTGGAGAGTTGCTTTAACTTTTGGGTCTCTTCAAGAATAAGGTGTGATCGAGCTTCATAGAACAAAGGTAGAGGGTTACTGTGTTGGATCAAGATTACAACATCGTCGTAGTTTTCATTGAAACGAGCGATTAATTGTAGCACCAAACGTTGGTTGGAGACGGGAGATCAAACATTGGAGAATTGATCATCAAGCATCTTGAGTTCTTGGCAATAGGAAAAGATATTGGGATTGTCCACATTAACGTGAGTGAACTGATTCTCCAAATATACCGTCAGAGAATTTTTGTTGTCTTGAATAATATTTTCAATATTTATCCAAGCCTTGTGTGTTGTAGAATCTTTTTCAAGAATAGTGTGTAGAAGATCAGTGGAGATCGTGTCGTAAATCCATTGCAGGACAATGGCATCCAACAGATACCAAAGAGCATCATCAATGGAAGAAGCAGCCGCGGTAGAGGAAGAAGTGGCGACAGAGGGGGAAGAACGCTTTAGGGGTGTCGGCCTTGTCAGTGTCTTCAGTGGATTCCAGAGGAGATGATTTAATCTCAGTATTGGAAGGAGCGGAAGGTGGAGGAGGAAAAATATGATCGAGCACTTGATATGCTCGGCAATGGATCTTGAATAACTCTGCCCATGAGGAGTATTGCGCTTTCTCCATCTCGAGAGTGATATGGATGAAGTTTCGGACATTAGAGACGGCCAATGCCGAGTGAAACTTGGAGTCGGCCATGGAGATTGGAAGAAAGAGGGTGAGAGAAGAAGCTTGTGGCGTGAGGCCGAGAGAGAGAGAGAGAGAGAGAGAGAGAGACCATGTAGAAAAATATTATGTGATCTTTCATTAAGCACAATGAAGAATATGTATAATACAACAATCTTGCATATCAAGAAACCTATCTAAAGAAGCATATGATACAATCAATCTTGCATAACATGAGACCTAACTAAGACGAGATATGCAACTATCTAAAAAGATATTTACAATAATTTAATGGCAAATGATATAGACAAAGCAAATTTCCTAATAAGAGAGCAAAATCACATAAGCTTTCTTAAAATCTCTTTTTTGCCCTCGTGAATTCAAACGAGAGATTTTGAACTTAATTGCATCTTTAATTAAAGAAAGTTTTCCCCATAAATGAGGTGATGATTGTTTATCCATTTTTTTAAAACTAATTTTCTACATCTAGATGAGAATCATTGAGAATTTTAATTATTCTAATTACTAAATCTTGTCTTCTATTTCTTATAGCATATCAATAAACTTAAAGTTTAGTCTACCGCCTGGTATATAATCTTAAATTAATCAATATTTAAAAATATATAACGTAATCATAGAAAATTTGAATATCTAAAATTACAAAAAGTAGTTCCGATTAAATATATATTAAAAATAAGAAAAGGGTTGTTAACATTTTTTTTTTGAAAAGCTTTATTTATTTATTTGATAAGTGTGAATAATTTTTTTTTTTATTTTTTTTATTTTACACTGGTGTCCGCTTAAGCGACTAATCCAGCCGAGCACTGTTGGGCCCTTTTGAGGGGGCGGATCTCCCAGCGGTGTTTTTTACATCCACAAGACTCGAACCCGAGACCTTGCTTAAGTGAACTCAAGTCCCTTACCACTTTACTAAGAAGAATGAATTGTTAACATCATTATGACAGTTAAAACTAGCATAAAAAGGAAATACTTTTGGGTTCAGTGTTTAGATAGAAAAGAATCGTCAAAGATTCATTAAGTTAAATAATAATTCACGTAAGTTTGAGATTTATAAAGTATAAATTGTTTCGTTCTTAAATATGTATTGGAGATTTACATAATGAATGGATTAAAAACTTTATTAACATTACTTAGTAGTTTTAGATATATATAAGAGTATAATAGGAAAGAAGCTAAGCATGATCGGTCTCCAAAATGCTTATTGAGATTTGATTGATTATTGATGTGTAACAAAACAAAAATATAGATTGTAGAATTATTTGAAAAGCGTATAATAGTCAACAACTAAAAATTACTCTATTAGGGATTTTGTCATGCCTATATCGCCTCCCTAATATAATACTCATAGTCTTGTCTATCTACTCATCTAATAATCTCAGTATTGGAAGGAGCGGAAGGTGGGGGAGGAAAAATATGATCGAGCACTTGATATGCTCGGCAATGGATCTTGAATAACTCTGCCCATGAGGAGTATTGCGCTTTCTCCATCTCGAGAGTGATATGGATGAAGTTTCGGACATTAGAGACGGCCAATGCCGAGTGAAACTTGGAGTCGGCCATGGAGATTGGAAGAAAGAGGGTGAGAGAAGAAGCTTGTGGCGTGAGGCCGAGAGAGAGAGAGAGAGAGAGAGAGAGAGAGGGAGGGAGGGAGGGAGGGAGGGAGAGAGACCATGTAGAAAAATATTATGTGATCTTTCATTAAGCACAATGAAAAATATGTATAGTACAACAATCTTGCATATCAAGAAACCTATCTAAAGAAGCATATGATACAATCAATCTTGCATAACATGAGACCTAACTAAGACGAGATATGCAACTATCTAAAAAGATATTTACAATAATTTAATGGCAAATGATATAGACAAAGCAAATTTCCTAATAAGAGAGCAAAATCCCATAAGCTTTCTTAAAATCTCTTTTTTGCCCTCGTGAATTCAAACGAGAGATTTTGAACTTAATTGCATCTTTAATTAAAGAAAGTTTTCCCCATAAATGACGTGATGATTGTTTATCCATTTTTTTAAAACTAATTTTCTACATCTAGATGAGAATCATTGAGAATTTTAATTATTCTAATTACTAAATCTTGTCTTCTATTTCTTATAGCATATCAATAAACTTAAAGTTTAGTCTACCGCCTGGTATATAATCTTAAATTAATCAATATTTAAAAATATATAACGTAATCATAGAAAATTTGAATATCTAAAATTACCAAAAGTAGTTCCGATTAAATATATATTAAAAATAAGAAAAGGGTTGTTAACATTTTTTTTTTGAAAAGCTTTATTTATTTATTTGATAAGTTTGAATAATTTTTATTTTTTTTTTGATTTTATACTGGTGTCCGCTTAAGCGACTAATCCAGTCGAGCACTGTTGGGCCCTTTTTGAGGGGGCGGATCTCCCAGCAGTGTTTTTTACATCCACAAGACTCGAACCCGAGACTTTGCTTAAGTGAACTCAAGTCCTTTACCACTTTACTAAAAAGAATGAATTGTTAACATCATTATGACAGTTAAAACTAGCATAAAAAGGAAATACTTTTGGGTTTAGTGTTTAGATAGAAAGAATCGTCAAAGATTCATTAAGTTAAATAATAATTCACGTAAGTTTGAGATTTATAAAGTATAAATTGTTTCGTTCTTAAATATGTATTGGAGATTTACATAATGAATGGATTAAAAACTTTATTAACATTACTTAGTAGTTTTAGATATATATAAGAGTATAATAGGAAAGAAGCTAAGCATGATCGGTCTCCAAAATGCTTATTGAGATTTGATTGATTATTGATGTGTAACAAAACAAAAATATAGATTGTAGAATTATTTGAAAAGCGTATAATAGTCAACAACTAAAAATTACTCTATTAGGGATTTTGTCATGCCTATATCGCCTCCCTAATATAATACTCATAGTCTTGTCTATCTACTCATCTAATAATCTCAGTATTGGAAGGAGCGGAAGGTGGGGGAGGAAAAATATGATCGAGCACTTGATATGCTCGGCAATGGATCTTGAATAACTCTGCCCATGAGGAGTATTGCGCTTTCTCCATCTCGAGAGTGATATGGATGAAGTTTCGGACATTAGAGACGGCCAATGCCGAGTGAAACTTGGAGTCGGCCATGGAGATTGGAAGAAAGAGGGTGAGAGAAGAAGCTTGTGGCGTGAGGCCGAGAGAGAGAGAGAGAGAGAGAGAGAGAGAGAGAGAGAGAGAGAGAGAGAGAGAGAGAGAGAGAGAGAGAGAGAGAGAGAGAGAGAGAGAGAGAGAGAGAGAGGGAGGGAGGGAGGGAGAGAGACCATGTAGAAAAATATTATGTGATCTTTCATTAAGCACAATGAAAAATATGTATAGTACAACAATCTTGCATATCAAGAAACCTATCTAAAGAAGCATATGATACAATCAATCTTGCATAACATGAGACCTAACTAAGACGAGATATGCAACTATCTAAAAAGATATTTACAATAATTTAATGGCAAATGATATAGACAAAGCAAATTTCCTAATAAGAGAGCAAAATCCCATAAGCTTTCTTAAAATCTCTTTTTTGCCCTCGTGAATTCAAACGAGAGATTTTGAACTTAATTGCATCTTTAATTAAAGAAAGTTTTCCCCATAAATGACGTGATGATTGTTTATCCATTTTTTTAAAACTAATTTTCTACATCTAGATGAGAATCATTGAGAATTTTAATTATTCTAATTACTAAATCTTGTCTTCTATTTCTTATAGCATATCAATAAACTTAAAGTTTAGTCTACCGCCTGGTATATAATCTTAAATTAATCAATATTTAAAAATATATAACGTAATCATAGAAAATTTGAATATCTAAAATTACCAAAAGTAGTTCCGATTAAATATATATTAAAAATAAGAAAAGGGTTGTTAACATTTTTTTTTTGAAAAGCTTTATTTATTTATTTGATAAGTTTGAATAATTTTTATTTTTTTTTTGATTTTATACTGGTGTCCGCTTAAGCGACTAATCCAGTCGAGCACTGTTGGGCCCTTTTTGAGGGGGCGGATCTCCCAGCGGTGTTTTTTACATCCACAAGACTCGAACCCGAGACCTTGCTTAAGTGAACTCAAGTCCTTTACCACTTTACTAAAAAGAATGAATTGTTAACATCATTATGACAGTTAAAACTAGCATAAAAAGGAAATACTTTTGGGTTTAGTGTTTAGATAGAAAGAATCGTCAAAGATTCATTAAGTTAAATAATAATTCACGTAAGTTTGAGATTTATAAAGTATAAATTGTTTCGTTCTTAAATATGTATTGGAGATTTACATAATGAATGGATTAAAAACTGTATTAACATTACTTAGTAGTTTTAGATATATATAAGAGTATAATAGGAAAGAAGCTAAGCATGATCGGTCTCCAAAATGCTTATTGAGATTTGATTGATTATTGATGTGTAACAAAACAAAAGTATAGATTGTAGAATTATTTGAAAAGCGTATAATAGTCAACAACTAAAAATTACTCTATTAGATATTTTGTCATGCCTATATCGCCTCTCTAATATAATACTGATAGTCTTGTCTATCTACTCATCTAATAATCTCAGTATTGGAAGGAGCTGAAGGTGGGGGAGGAAAAATATGATCGAGCACTTGATATGTTCGGCAATGGATCTTGAATAACTCTGCCCATGAGGAGTATTGCGCTTTCTGCATCTCGAGAGTGATATGGATGAAGTTTCGGACACTAGAGACGGCCAATGCCGAGTGAAACTTGGAGTCGGCCATAGAGATTGGAAGAAAGAGGGTGAGAGAAGAAGCTTGTGGCGTGAGGCCGAGAGAGAGAGAGAGAGAGACCATGTAGAAAAATATTATGTGATCTTTCATTAAGCACAATGAAGAATATGTATAGTACAATAATCTTGCATATCAAGAAACCTATCTAAATAAGCATATGATACAATCAATCTTGCATAACATGAGACCTAACTAAGAAGAGATATGCAACTATCTAAAAAGATAGTTACAATAATTTAATGGCAAATGATATAGACAGAGCAAATTTTCTAATAAGAGAGCAAAATCCCATAAAATTTCTTAAAATCTCTTTTTTGCCCTCGTGAATTCAAACGAGAGATTTTGAACTTAATTGCATCTTTAATTAAAGAAAGTTTTCCCCATAAATGAGGTGATGATTGTTTATCCATTTTTTTAAAACTAATTTTCTACATCTAGATGAGAATCATTGAGAATTTTAATTATTCTAATTACTAAATCTTGTCTTCTATTTCTTATATCATATCAATAAACTTAAAGTTTAGTCTACTGCCTTGTATATAATCTTAAATTAATCAATATTTAAAAATATATAACGTAATCATAGAAAATTTGAATATCTAAAATTACCAAAAGTAGTTTCGATTAAATATATATTAAAAATAAGAAAAGGGTGGTTAACATTTTTTTTTTTTTGAAAAGCTTTATTTATTTATTTGATAAGTGTGAATAATTTACTAAGAAGAATGAATTGTTAACATCATTATGACAGTTAAAACTAGCATAAAAAGGAAATACTTTAGAGTTTAGTGTTTAGATAGAAAAGAATCGTCAAAGATTCATTAAGTTAAATAATAATTCACGTAAGTTTGAGATTTAAAAGGTATAAATTGTTTCGTTCTTAAATATGTATTGGAGATTTACATAATGAATGGATTAAAAACTTTATTAACATTACTTAGTAGTTTTAGATATATATATATAAGAGTATAATAGGAAAGAAGCTAAGCATGATCGGTCTCCAAAATGCTTATTGAGATTTGATTGATTATTGATGTGTAACAAAACAAAAATATAGATTGTAGAATTATTTGAAAAGGGTATAATAGTCAACAACTAAAAAATACTCTATTAGGGATTTTGTCATGCCTATATCGCCTCCTTAATATAATACTGATAGTCTTGTCTATCTACTCATCTGATTCTTTGATATAGACAGTGTAATAATGTAATTATCTTAAGTTTCTTCACTAATGTCTCTATTCCAATCTATGTTGTGAAAGGCGCGCCTCGGGGCTCGCCCAGGGAACGCCCGGGGCGAATATGGCCTAAAAACGCCTTTGGGCGCTATATTGGGACGACACCATTGTGGGACGCACACCTTAAATGTTGGGGCATGCGCCCGACGCCCAAAAGGCGCCTGGGTGAGCGCCCCAGATTGTTATAAACGCCCACAAAGTTGGTTGTGTTTTTCTACTTTCTCTTAATAGCCCATCCAAGAAATGAATAAAAAATATAAAATTGGTCCACTTGAAATATTCTAGGCCCAAAAGAAAAGTACAGAAAAAAGAAAAAAAAAAAAAAAAAGAGCTTGTAATTGGGATTTGCAAAAGAATCTGAAAAGCTATAAGTTTTTTTTCCTTCTTCTTTCCAATATTTGAAGTTTTCTTCCTTAAGGTGATCATATCAAAGTATGATATGAATATGATCACCTCTTTTTCTTTATTTTCATGTAGCCTACGAACTACAGTGTACAAGTATTCAAAAAAAAATATCTTCTATTTCTTTTTAAGTGTTTTACAATTTAACTTCAAATTTTATTTAAGTTTCCTTTTTAAGTTGTTATTCCTAGACTTTAGTATAAATGCTCTTTCTGTCTCGCGAGGAGTTCACTGATATTTTTGAATTTTGCATATGAGCAATTTGGTTTTAATTTTTAACTCATCTACATTTTGAATATTCTCAAGGCTATAAGTTTATCTTTTTTATTTTATTCCTTTTTTTTTGTATTATTATGTACTTGTTCTATAATATTATTATGCTTAAAATAAATTAAGATACCAACATTTATTGGGGCTTACACCCTACGCCTCGAGACTTACTCCTCGCCTCTAACTATTAAAAACGTCTCACTTACGCCTCACGCCTTTAACAACAGTGATTCTAACAACAAAAAGAAAAAAAAAACTTTTAAAAATAATTAAACTAATCATTCACTGGAAGAGGCTATTTGTTTGACGCAAAGAAATTCATATGAATGGGCTAATGCGCAATGGACCACATGCTCACAAGTTCGAAGAAGTTTGAACCTATAAGTCCATTTGCTGGTACAATTTTTTTCTTTTCCTTAAAATACTAAAGTTCTCGTGTGTTTAATTTCCTAAAAAAGGTAACAGGTTGAATCACTATTCAAGAATGTCTCAAAAGCTCATCTCCTCTTCCACAAGAAAATGTTGGTTCATCAAATGTTTTCACTGTTACTGTTATACCATAATTTGGTGTGATTCCCTTAGTGGGCCTGTCCAAACACTATTGTCCTACAAATGTACCGGCCCAAAAGGCCCATTCACGAGCCAGATCGGCCCAAATAAATTGTCCCAACAAAGGGTCCCAAAAGCCCATTATGCAAGCCCGATATACCATATGACATATGAATACAGCTTATGACATATGTCATATGACATATAAGGGCTTGGCCCATCAACAGAGGCCCATACCTGCTACTACAATCAAGGAGGTTGATCATCTATAAATACCAGACTCCTCCTCATTTACAACGGAGATTTTTCTTTCTCTTCTTATAATCACTCCTCATATTGATCTACGGAGGTGGACCTATAGTGAATGCGACCTATAGAGATTGATCTACGGAGGTGGACCTATAGAGATTGATCTACGGAGGTGGACCTATAGAGATTGATCCACAGAGGTGGACCTATAGAGATTGATCTACGGAGGTGGACCTATAGTGAATGTGACCTATTGAGATTGATCTACGGAGGTGGACCTATAGAGATTGATCTACGGAGGTGGACCTATAGTGAATGCGACCTATAGAGATTGATCTACGGCGGTGGACCTATAGAGATTGATCTATGGAGGTGGACCTATAGTGAATGCGACCTATAGAGATTGATCTACGGAGGTGGACCTATAGTGAATGCGACCTATAGAGATTGATCTACGGAGGTGGAGCTATAGAGATTGATCTACGGAGGTGGACCTATAGTGAATGCGACCTATAGAGATTGATCTACGGAGGTGGACCTATAGAGATTGATCTACAGAGGTGGACCTATAGAGATTGATCTACGGAGGTGGACCTATAGAGATTGATCTACAGAGGTGGACCTATAGAGATTGATCTACGGAGGTGGACCTATAGTGAATACGACCTATAGAGATTGATATACGGAGGTGGACCTATAGAGATTGATCTACGGAGGTGGACCTATAGTGAATGCGACCTATAGAGATTGATCTACGGAGGTGGACCTATAGAGATTGATCTACGGAGGTGGACCTATAGTGAATGCGACCTATAGAGATTGATCTACGGAGGTGGACCTATAGTAAATGCGACCTATCAAGATTGATCTACGGAAATTGATCTATGGAGATTGACCTATCAAGATTGATGAAGGTCCGACCTTCACCTTCGACCACGATCGGCCACTATAGAGAAATAATGAACTACATTCGGCTTGATTCCCTACATGGGATACGTAGGCAGCTTGGCTTAACCCCAAATTCAGTCTGAAATCTATAAACTCCTCAATGCACACCAGTGACTTCTAGTTGACGTAGACGCCATCAACGAGCATCAACTGACTCAGCATCAGAGCACTTACTCTTGGTCAGCCTCGACCTAGTTCACGTGCCGTGTTTTTCAGTGCAGGTTTCCCGAACTCAAAGCTAGCTTGGACCAATCAGGAGCTCGAGCTAGTCTGACGTGGAGTGACTAGTCAGCAGACGAAATTACCCCGCATCAGTTACCATTTTATTTGTTTTGTATATTCGTACTATGAATCTAGAGAGCATGTATAATGCATTGCCTAATGATAATCTAAAAACCATCAACAGATGATTAGAGAAATACAACCTGCAGTATTCAGAAATAATCATGTAGGATTTTCTAAATTATATTTATGCTACTCAGTGGAGAGTGCTCAATGCACTCACATTGGTGTGAGCTCTATACAGGTGGGGCCCACCAATCTATGAGAGACTAGGCACTACATTCACTGAGTAGCTAAGATAAAATCGATTTTCTGAATAGTTTGTAGGATTATCTAGCTACAATTTTGGCAGATCAAAGGTGGCCATTTGGATTGTCATGCTAGCTGCAGAGTGCAGCGTAAGATTTAATAAATATGACTGGACAACGAGCATATATATATATCTATAGTAACTCGAAATATATATATATATATATATATATATATATATATCTTAGTTTCTTAATCCATATCACCATTTAATTACTCATTAATTCTTATACATGGCAAACTGCTCTCCGCTTTTTAATCTAATCAATCATCAAGGTTCATTGTTCAATCATAGTTGTGGATAACGTCAAATTCCTATAAACTACGCTATAAATTTGAAAGAGCGATAATTCGAAGTCAAACTAATAATATACATGTAAGCGGCAATTTGATAATAATTAATTTTTTTAGGGCATGTATGGTGGTTGGCTTGCTTGAGCTTTGCCATATTGAATCAGGTGTCGGACTTAATAATCTGACCAACCCTTCATATATGGGAAATAATATATACTGAGCAAAATCCCTTTGTACTGAGCAATTTTTCTTTGTTCACTATTATATTATACCCTTTTCAAATTAATTCTCTAATTTGTTTTCCTTTAATTACGTAGAAACAACTAGAAATTTTGGGAACTATTGAGATATTCACCTCTCCTCTAAATGACAAGATTGTATTTAATTCCTTTTATAAGGTTATGAAATGATTTACTGTGATTAAATTATGTAATATTAATTTAATTCCCCCATTTGTACGTTGAATTTAAAAAAGAAGAGATAAAAACTTACTTATATAATGATACTTTATTCTCTTACTTTATAAATACATGATTATTATTTTTTAAGTTCTGGAGTTCTCCTTTTTAATAATATTTCTAACTGTCATTATTATCATGTGAAAATTAAATGTTCCTTAAAGTAAATGATTTCTGTGAAAAAATTGGAGTGCTCTAATTTATGTTTTTATTAGTATTATGTGAAATACTTTTGATAATATTTAATGAACTATTATTAATTAAATGCTAAAACTTTTTCTTTGTTTTGATTACAACTTAGT
Source organism: Linaria vulgaris (assembly GCA_948329865.1). Classification (NCBI taxonomy): domain Eukaryota; kingdom Viridiplantae; phylum Streptophyta; class Magnoliopsida; order Lamiales; family Plantaginaceae; genus Linaria; species Linaria vulgaris. The sequence goes on along the minus strand of OX415249.1, from coordinate 49,466,304 downwards.
TTTACTTTATATAATTTTTCAATTACATTTTATGTATGTTAAACTTCAAAGTCAAAATAAATAAGCAGATTAGCTGGAACTTTGATTTGTTTATACGAAAAAAGAGAAAAGAAAAGACAAAATCTATTAGGATTGTAGTTGTTAATTTATTCTAGTAATTGGAAATCTAATTTTACCCCGATTGCTTTGATTCACAACAATTAGAATTTAAGTTATGCAACAAGTTTTCATTACTTAAGGAAACTGATAAATATATATTTATTATATTAAGTTGGAACGGATAAAAGTGATTGTTAACCCTAAAAAAATAATAATAATATAGGGATTAACCGCAGAATGGTACTACCATCACCTAACTCCCAATGTCACGTTGTATTGGGAGGCCCACCGAGTGTCGTACGCGACACCCGCGAAGAGGCACTTATGCCTCTCTTGAAAAGTAATGATGACTAAAAATAAATATCCACGCGGCATCGAAAAAAGAATAAATTCCGATAAGTCCGCGAGAACTCAATATCCATCAAAACGCCAAGAGGGACCACTGCAAATATAAGGACCCCGAGTCCCCGAATACGAGAACATCCCCGCACTGAGTAACCCGAGGGCCACGGACCATCGGAGTACATAATATGAAACTAAAACACAAAAATGGACCCCTATCGGGATCAAAAAGAAATCGGGCGAGCACCTAGTCTCACCTATGAAGCTCTCCCGAGAGCCCTAGCCTATCGAAGAAAGAATCCAAGAGTCTCCTTATCAGAGCCCCCTAAAAGCTATCGGAAAGTCCTATCGGAGAAAGAATCCAAGAGTCTCCTTATCAGAGCCCCCTAAAAGCTATCGGAAAGGCCTCTCGGAGAAAGAATCCAAGAATCTCCTAATCAAAGCCCTCGGAAAGCTATCAGAAAGGAAAGAAGTTCATCCTAGTCATGTCCTAGTAGATAAAGGACCCAGAGATAAAGTATAACTAATCCACTCACGCACATTGCGACACCTGTATTTTACTAAATTCATGCATAGTGACACGTGTCCCCAAATACCTCTATATAAGAGGTACCCCCACTGTCAATTCTACACACACTCAATTCAACTCAACACAAGAAAGACATATAATTCTCAATGAATAAAAAGAGGGATGTTTTCGTCATAAGCACACTTCTGAACTTTCGGACAAGGCTTTCCAACCTTTACAAACTCGTTAATTAGGTTAAAATAACCAACATGTTAACAAAATGGCGCCGTCTCTGGGAACGCCATAAAACCTGTCTTTGAGCACGTTCAACAAGTGTTGTACATTATGGACGACTTGTTCGACAGCAATAGTCCTTGGACCCACCAAGGAAATTTGGAAACTACCTTCTCGGTACATCGGTCCGAGGAAAGAGATTTTATCAACGTTCCTCGGTCTGTCTTCGAAAGGCTCGTGGAAGCTACAACTCGGAGAACGCCACGAAGACTCGAGAATTCCCGCAACCCACCCTCTAAGTCACCCTATCGCAGAATTACCCTTCGGAAGGAAGGGAATTTCGTGCCAGATCGAGCTCTACCCCCGCCTCTTTGCACCGTGAAACCTTACGGGAACCACGAATGTATTATAACCACTAAGAAGCCCCGAGCGTCGGTCAGAGGGAGGAAATATCATATCCCTCAGATTACCCGGTGCCCTTCCCCCTACGAGCGAATATCACATCCTATGAGGAATACTCGACGGTCTATGCAAGGAGATGGGAGACATCAAGAAAACTATGGTCCCCAAGAAGGATCCGACATATAAGACCTCCCCCTTCGTCCCCGAGATCGTCTCGGCCTCGATCCCTTCGGGGATGCGGCCCATCAACGTCCCCTTATACACATGAGACACTGACGAGAGAGATCCCGAGGATCACGTCCGCTAATACTTGGGATGAATGGACTTGTCCTCTGCCCCCGATCATGCCTTATGCCGCGTGTTCCCGGTTACCCTGGGAGGACGGGCTCAAGCTTGGTTTACCCATCTTTCACCTAACTTTATAGTTAGCTTTGACCGATTGGCCAACCTGTTCGTGCGATAGTTTGCCTGTAATCAAAGGTACCCTAAACCCACTTTGCACCTCTTTACGGTTAAGCACCAGAAGGACGAACCCTTGAGATGATACATAAAATGCTTCTCCAATGAAGCGTTAGATGTCCTGAATGTTAGCCCAACTGTCTTAGCCGATTTATAACCCAGGGACTCCGAACAGAAGATTTCTTCCGATACCTTATGGGTAACCATGTTACGGACATGAACGAGCTTATGAAAAAGGCCAAAACTTATATCCTCATGGAGTAGACTAAAAACTCTAAGAGGCGCATGGAGAATGACGATAATAAACGTCATAAACGCACATAATGTGAGGCGAAGGCTAAAGAGAAGGGTGAGGAAGGGAAGCCATCTAAACGCAAGGATGACGGCGGTGTGGTTAAAAAATACCTGCGACCTGTACCCCTACCCCCGATGACCATCGCCCCCGAAGAGGTACTAAATGTAATGAGAGGTAATAACGAATTACGATGGCCTATATCGGCCAAGTTTCCCTACAGAGATAAGAACTCAGGGAAGTACTGCATGTACCACAAAACCTATGGACATACCACAGAGGAATGCACCACCCTAAAAAGGGAAGTGCTCTGTCTGCTAGAAGCTGCATACTTGAAAAATACTTAAAGGAGAACAAACCCGAGGAGCCAAGACCGAACGTATGGAAATGACCGCGAGAGGAGTGAGGAGAGGAAGAGGCAACCCCTAGCCAACGGTCACGAGAAAAAACTATGGGGCATCGGAGCCTGCCTCCCCCCTCGCCCCCCGAGTCCGACGAGGATAACACTTCTTTGGGGCGAACGATTAACATGATAGAAGGGGGAGACATTTCGATGATATCCCAAGGAAAGAAGAAGAAATATTTAAAGGAAGCGAGGTGAATGGAACAAGGATTCACCGTTTTCTTCGTTCAAGGATCAAGGTTACCCAACATCACCTTCGGACCCTAGGACCTGAAGGGTATAATCTACCCCCGCGAAGATCCCTTGGTGATTGAAGCTACCATTCATGGAATTGAGATCCAACGAATCCTCATTGACACGGGCAGTTTAGTGGATGTCCTGTTCCTACCTACATACCTCGCTATGGGACTAAAGAAAGAACGACTAGAGATGATGGAGGTCTCCCTAATAGGCTTCTTGGGAGAAGCCTGTAACACCCTAGGGACCGTGATTCTTCCTATGTCATGGGGGGAGGGAGCCCTACGAAGAACTGAACCCATCAAATTCTGGGTGGTGGAGGCCTTATCAAGGACGTACAACGCTATATGCGGACGGCCCTCCATTCGAACCTTCGAAGCGATTCCCTCCACCCTTCACCTTAAGGTAAAATCTCCCACATGTTCAGGTATCGAAGATGTTCGGTGGAGCCAAACCAAAGCTAGTGAGTGCCGCATGAACGATATCCCTCTGGAAGAGGACGAACCAGCTATCGGCAACAGCAAAAGGCGAAAGACCGAAGAAATACGGGTTCAACCCGTGGAAGAACTAAAGATGGTAGAACTCATCGAAGGAGAACCCGAGAAGGTGATTAAGATGGGCACGAATATAGAGCCTGAAGTGGAAGCCCAACTAACTTATGTCCTGAAGAAATTTCACCACCTCTTTACGGGGGAAGGTGGCCCGCCCAGACGAATCAGCAACAAGGTACGCCAACACTTTCTTAACATAAAACCTTGGGCTAAACCAGTCCAACAAAAGAATAGAAAGATGGGACCTGAGCGCATCAAGATTATTCGGTCGGAGATACAACGACTCCTTAGCCAAAATCAAATTAGAGAAGTCATATACCCTAAATGTCTGGCTAATGTAGTCCTAGTCCCCAAACATGGGGGAAGATGGCGGATGTGTGTGGACTTCACAAATCTCAATGACGCTTGTCCAAAGGATTGTTATCCCCTACCAAGCATAAACCAACTGGTCGACTCCACCGCCAATTGCGCGCTTCTGTCAACCCTAGACAGAAATCAGGGATACAACCAAATCCCGATGGCAGCGGTCGATTAGGATAAAACTAGCTTTATCACCGACGCATGGACCTTCTTCTATCTAGTAATGCCCTTCGGACTCAAGAATGCCGGAGCCACTTACCAGCGATTGGTGAGCCTCATGTTTTCTGGACTCATCGGAAAATCGGTAGAATTCTATGTGGACGACAGGGTTGTTAAAAGCCACATAGCAGAAGATCATCTCGAAGACCTACAAAAGGCATTGGTCATCATGGATAACTTCGGGATGAAGGTTAACCCTTGAAAATGCTCCTGCAGTATCCGAGGAGGAAGATTCCTATGCTTCATGGTCACGAAAAAGGGATAGAGGTTAACCCCGAAAAGGCCGAAGCCATAGTGGAATTGCCCACTCTGAAAACGGTAAAGGACGTCCAGAAATTGACCGGCAGAATGGCCTCGTTGAGCCAATTCGTTTCCAAATCAGTAGAAAAGGGACTCCCCCTTTTCTAGATACTCTGAAACATTAAAGAGTTCCAATGGACCACACAGTGCGAAGAAGCCCTCAAGGAGCTAAAAGTTTACATGGTAAAACCACCCATGCTGGTAAAACCATCACCCCAAGAGGAGCTCTTCGTTTACTAGTCAGACGGAGAGGAGGCCGTCAGTGCTGTACTAGTCAAAGAACATGACATGGAGCACCACCCCGTATACTATGTTAGCAAAACTCTCCTCGGAGCCAAAACCAGGTATACCCTAACCGATAAACTTGTCTTAACTCTGATTATGATTGCGCGGAAGGTGCGCCCATACTTCCTATCCCATCCGATCAATGTTTTGACTAAACACCCACTGTGTGCGATCCTTAATAAACCTGACTCATCAGGGAGACTGGTAAAGTGGGCAATAGAGCTCACATAGTATGATATTTCCTATGCCCCGAGGCCCTCCATCAAAGCACAAGTCCTAGCAGACTTTGTGACGAAACTAACGGGCATGAAAGTTGAAGGAAATGTGCCGCTATGGCACGCCTACGTGGATGGCTCCTCTGTAAGCATACACGGGGGGGGGGGGGGGGTAGTCCTGATAAACAAGGAAGTGGAAGAGGAAGTGCTACACATCGTAGTTAGAATCGATTACCCCTTATCCAATAACGAGGCCGAATACGAAGTCTTTCTCATCGGAATAAGACTAGCACAAGAAGGTGGAATAAAAAGGTTACTCGTCCATAGCGACTCTCATCTGATTCTTCAACAAGTTAAAGAATGCAAGATTGCCTTCGGGTAGTCCACCAAGGAGAAGGATGATTCGACGAGTGCACAGTTGTCCAGATCCCCCGAGGGGAAAAATAACAGGCGGACGCCCTGTCCAAAATGGCCACTCAGACAGCCACCATCCACATCCGAAGGATCATCCTACTCCATGAGGGCGAGTCGGAGAAGGAGTAGAGCAAAGAGATAAATGCCACGACGAATCCCCCAATGAGCTAGATAACTCCCATTAAAGCCTATCTGCAAGATCCCAAAGGCTATTCCAAGGACAAGTCCATGAGACGAGTGATGTCTAGGAAAATAATCTGATACTTTCTAAACGACGGGATATTATTCCGAAGAACATACTCATGTCCTCACGCTCGATGCCTCAATGAGGAAGAGGCCCAACAAGTCTTATCAGAAATTCATGAAGGAACTTGTGGAAGTCACGCCGGCGGCAAAAGCATGGTCGGGCGCTTAATTCGGCAAGGCTACTACTGGCCTACGATAGCTGGAGATTGCAAAAGGCACGTCGAAAAATGCAAACCTTGCCAAACTTATGCCACGCGAACCCACCAACCTATGGCTCCCTGGAGCCCAGTCTAACCATGTGCCCCTTTTCCAAATGGGGTATCAATACAGTGGGTCCCCTAATCCTCGACGCGGGGCAAAAGAAATTCCTGATGGTAACGGTGGAGTACTTCACCAAATGGGTAGAGGCAGAACCCTTAGCCCGAGTCACCACATGAGCAGTCACTAACTTCCTATAGAGACATATCATGTACCGATTCGGTATCCCTCAAAGCCTTGTGAGCGACAACGAGCTTCAATTCATAAGCAAAGAATTAGAAGATTGGTGTGACCATTGGGAGATTAAACATTATTTCGCTTTGGTAGGATATCTCCAGGCGAGCGGCCAAGTAGAGAGGACCAGTCAAACCCTCCTTAAAAATATGAAGGCCAGACTAGATTAGCATAAGGCCAAATGGGTCGAAGGGATACCTGGCATTTTGTAGGCCTATCGAACGACACAAAGAATAGCCACGGGCAAAACCCCCTATAGAATAGCCTATGTTAGCGAGGCGGTTTTACCCCCCAAAGTGGTAGTTGAAAGTTGGCGGGTCAAGGAATACGAAGAAGTCGTCAATAGCTCAGACTTGGCCCTCGCCCTCGATATCTTGGAGGAAAAAAGAGCACGAGCTACCGTCCAAATAGAGAAATACAAAGCTCGAATGTCACGATATTACAACACCAAGGTAAAGCCTAGGACCTTCCAAGTAGGAGACCTAGTGCTAAAAAGAGTCGGAGCTTCCAAGAACGTGGGAAAGCTTGAACCCCGATGGGAAAGACCTTACAAAATTTTGGGAGTTGTTGGACCCGCAACCTACATACTGCCAACTCCGAAGGCGTGGTACTCCACAATACCTGGAACGTATTTAACCTTAGAAAATATTATGCTTAATGTAAAATAAGAGTTTGTACATAAATAAAAGTTGTATAGTGGAGAAAAACCTGGTTGCACGAAAAAATGATGACCATATACGAAGTCATCTTAGCAACCTAACCCCAGTGAGCCTTCTATTACAAACAACCACACTTCACTCCATAGGTATATTAGACCGTATCTTATACAAAGGTCTCTATACCACCAAAAAACCCTCACCCACACTAAGCATCCTCTATCGGACGCTTTCCTTCCCGGATAAAATGACGACGCTACTCTACGGATAGATCTACAACATCGTTGATGACCACAAAATGAACCACAAGGTCCTCAGAAATCGCTGGCTGAACTTTAAGGAAAACTTGGTAGATACTAAGCTCGGAGAGAACCAGGCCTGAAGAAAACCCTGGTAATGCTTGAGCGGCATCCCGGCACAGTCGATACCCGATGCGAACCAAGTCACGCATCTCCCCTTGCAAGGATTCGCAAAGAATAGACGAGTTCGAAATGTCCAACATTGCCTGGACTTGGGCCATTACCAGGGCCACCTCGTGCGCTTGACCTATCTCCAATATCCTTTGATTCGCCACATTGCTCTCTCCTATGACGCGCAACAACTGTTCATCGGAGGATCAAACTTGGTCCCTTAGGTTCCCAATCCTCTCCTCTAAACTCATTACCCGTGCCTTCTCAAGCACCAACCTGCGCTCCAAATCCCAAGACTTATTCTTCTCACCATGCAACATCCCATCGTAAACGTTCTAAGCGGTCTCGCGATCTGTCTTAAGTTGGGATATCACTTCCTGGGCCTCCAGCATGCCCTTCTCCAGCTCATCCCGACAACGATACACCAAACTAGTATCATAAGAAGAATCCCCTCGAGTGCCAATGGCATTCAACACGATATAAACCTACACGAATTCACCAATCACCACCAAGAAGCATGAAGGTTAGTGCTAAATAGGTTGAACGGAAGAACGTTGTACATCGCATAAATCTTTGCAAGTCAGGTCCTGAAGGGTGGATATGGGAGAGTCTTCATCAGCTCGCAGTACATCATACTCAGTAAACAGCACAAATAGTTATGGCAAAAATCCACGACCGGAATAACCGGAGGAATATAACTGCCACCTTCCCCGAGGGGCTGAGATCCCATAGGATTAGGATTTCTTCCGAGGGGCAGAGGTCCTACATGATCGGGACTTCCCCCGAAGGGCTGGGATCCATCGGGGGTAGAAGAGGGAAGACCCTCATCCACCACCTTCATCCCACCAGAAGCGACATCTCTCTCGAGACAAGATAGCGACATCAAAGGTGGCATAGGAGGGTCCATCCGAATAACGGTAGCCATCGGATCCTCTGGCACCATAGGCTCCAAGAAATCTACTGGGGGGCTGCGATGGGCAAAACCCTCGGACCTCCCTCCTCCAAAAAAGAAGGACTCGTCAATCCCTCAAAACTCGACTCAGAGGAACCTTCCTCCTCCGAAAAGGCGTATCCCCCACTTGATAGTTGCATCATAAAAGCCTTGTCGAAAGGCTTATAGCGAACATCTCCATCTCCGCACCTATCGGAGACATAAGTATATCATGGATTTGAGATATTGGGAAATACAAATAACAGAGAAGAGGAGGAAGAACTTACGGAAAAAGAAGTTACTATGCAAGGGCTGAAGGGGAAGATTGAATATCTCAGTCCCCCCCTGGAGACTTGCGATGATTAGGGACTCGGGCAGCGCGAACAAGCTATTAATGCCATAGGTACCCGAAAACAACTTGGTACCGGATAGGACATCCCACTCACGCACCGATGTTTCGGAATTAGGAATGACATATCCTAAACCCCATCAGATAGGTACCCCTCATAAACTAGCCGACAAGCCCTTCAGACGAATGAAAAAGAACCTCCGCCTCCAATCCCCTCGATGAGAACAATGATTGGAGACATGCGTAAAGGCCCGACTGTTATCCCGATAGGCCAGGCTGAAAAGGGGTGGACCGCCCGAACAACGGCGCAGGATAAAAGTTGCTCCCACCCGATAAGGAGACATGGGAAGGTTTAAAAGCTCACAACATAAAATATACCCCAAATGCAGTTGACTAGGGCAAATTTTCCAATATCTGAAAAGAACTTGGAGAAAAAGGTGAAAAAACACACGCAACCCAAACGCATTTGTTCACAATAAACCGTTAGGTAACCCGAAGGAGGATCATATGCCCTCTGATCAGGGTGGGGTATAACAACATCATACTTGTCAAAATCCAAAGTATACTCAGCAAAAAGGGTCATGATGGACTCTCCATATTCAGTACTAATAGCGGACCCGACACGTCCTCAGCCCATCAGCCTCGAAGGGCTCAAAGGAAGCATGTTAAACACCGAAGAGTGATCAGTGAGAGAATAAGACTCTCTGTCCATGAACAATTCCTTGATGTGGTTCATCCGACGAGAATCCGCATGCGAAGGCCTTGACGCCACCATCACCAGAGAGCTCCCCACGGTGGCCGCTAGACCCTCATCGGTCCTACCCCTCGACCCATGGGAAAAACTCTCGGATGATGTGTGGCGAACGTCTAGCAGCAATGAATGATTTGGGGCCGAATTCCGAGGGGAAGTCCTTGAAGAAACAGAACCCCCATGCCTAAAGTATGCAGGCATCATATTTCCAGGTGAGTTCCTTATTATCCTTTTTCTTGCTATAATAAACTTAGATCAAAAAACTGACTTTGCAAGGAGATGGGGGAATAGCTCAGTACAATATGTGAAAAGGAATTTGGGAAATGAGTGAGAATATTCACTAACTCAAAATATATATATATATATATATATATATACTCGGACATTTCCCTTCGAAAACCGAGCTAAGCTTGAGTTGTCCAAGTAGAATTATAGCTACTGCCACGTGCCGGCTGATATCTCTATTCAGAGAAAAATATATCTCCAAAGTTTGCCATGCAAGCGGACATGTCAAGCTAAGTAATTTACTTGGCCAGCAAGAATGAGATTTAATCTCAATCCCTTTAAACTCAATATTAACTCTTGAGTTAAAGGAGGGGGTCCAAGTATTTATATATGTTGAAAAGTTATGGTGGCTATAAGTACGAAAAAGACGAAATAGAGAAAAATGACAAACTAATTGTCCATTCATAAAAAGGCCGAGGAGTCCTCTGAAAATAAGTACAAACGTGAAAAATAATTACAAATGCTAAAGTACGGAATTAAAAGTTAGAAATTAAAAAAAAAAACTAAACATTAAGGTACTAAAAAAAGAGAGAGAGAGAGAGAGAGAGAGAGAGATCCTAAACTACGCCCCCGTAGTCGGAGGATGCGGGGCCGAAGGAGTGGAAGGAGTAGCTCCCCCAGACGGAAGAGTCGTCGGACTCAAAATGCTAGGCGGCACAGCTATCGAAGGCAATTGGGTATCGGGCGGTAGAACACCTCCGGAGTCGGCAGGCCTCAGAGTCACGTCACCAGTCCCAGACCTCAAAGGAGAAGGCGAGGGAGACACCTGAGGAGACAAGCCACCTTCTCAAAGAGATCATAGGCTTCCTCGGAGACGGCTGACTTCTTCATCTTGCGGAGGTCAAAATCTTGCTGGAAGTCAACACCTGGTCGCAGTAACCCCATCGCCAACTTAGCACACTCGAGATATCCCCATAGCACATGCCCTGTTAGGACCCTGTGGTGCCTTTTCTCAAAAAGGCCCAAGCATTGTCGCACGGTCTCCTTCTGAGCATATCGAACCGCCGCATCCACCTTAACTTGTAATTCCTCGAAAGAAATGGTCGCGGCTAACTTCTCCAAAACCGACTATGTACGGTCTGTAGATGCTTCATCTCCTCACCCTGCCTCCTCATCTCTTTATGATCCTCCTCCCACCTAAAACTATAGGACACTGTCTTTTCTCGAAGGACCCTCATCTCGTTCCGATCCTCCTCCCTACTAGAATTGAAGGACACTATCTTCTCTCGGAGAACCTTCACCTCATCCTCACCCTTATTATAACCCTCCTCTGCTACGATAGCAGCCTCTCTGGTCTTCCCGACCTAAAACGAGGGAATGTATGGCGTGAGTTCATAGGAAGATAATATACAAAGAAAGATGAACAGAAAGCAAAAAACAAAAAAAACAAAAAACAAAAAACAAAAAACTTACCATAAGCCCCATCCAGTTGAGGAAAGTTTTCATAAAATGAAAGCCATCTGCAGGGGTGGCATTGGATGAAATGACGAAGCGAAGGATTTCTCCGAAGGCTTTATCCAAGGTCTGCATCGATGGCAAATCCTCTAAACGGGGAGGAACCCCTGGAAAAGGCAGCCCAAAGGAACAACCCCATGGGGAAACAGTCACTGAAAGTGGGGTAACAGTGGCGAAATCAGAAAACAGAGCCCTATGAACTCCCTTTGGAGAAGAAAGACCCGCCACCCCTAGAAGGGAACTCAAGAGGGAAACCTTGACATCTGGTCGCGATGAGTCGCCAAGGTGGGCGTTATACACCCCAAATGTCTCCTCGAAACCACCCAACGATGCCTCTGAGCTAGACTTAAGGAGTTGGGCCAACATATCCTCCCCGACAAGAAATATCCTAATTGAAAAGGTTACAAATAAATAACGATAAGTAGTATAAGGAAATCCATTAGTTACCTAAAGAAAGATTTTCCCCACCTGTGATCATCGAAGCCTTCCTTTTATCTACATTGCCTGCGAAAGAAGGACGAATCCCTTCAGCATAAAAAGAAAAAAAAAAGGGGAAGAAGAAAACCAAGGAAGTTAAGAATACTTGAAGAGAAAAAAGATGTACAAAAATCTTACCGCGGATAAGGAGTTACGAGACTGGATCCACCGAAGACGCCAACAAAGGATCTTCAGCCTCCCTTAGAGAAGAATATGAAGGGTCATCGAAGGAGATGGTCACATATTCTGGTGTGATGGTTGACGAATCTCCCCCCATGACCGGACCTCCCTCCGAAGGGAGACCTCTTTTCGAAGCGAAATCCCCCTCTAAAGCCCTCGGAGAACCTGTTGTGGCAGAAGCTGAACCGGACACCAGAACCATAGCCTACCGAGGATCCACGATGGACAGAGGAACATCCTCATACATCACTCCATCACCCCCGATAATGAAAGGCGAGTGATCCTCCTCCTCCTCCTCTGCCGGATGCATATCTGCGTCTTCAGGAGTATTGACCTCCTCATCTGAAGCATCTTCCTCCTCGGGAACTTCAGAAGTCCCGCTAGACGAATGGGCCAAAGAAGCCGATTGGGACTTAGACTTCTTTCTACCACTCAAAGCAGGAATGTCTTGCTCCGATGGCTTCACAGTCACTGTCGGGTCCAAAAGACTCTTGGGCAAAAAGTATTTTGCCAAAATCCCCCCTGCGTTATACACAAATCCCTCATAATCCCTAGAGGTAAAAATTTACTAGAAAAAAATAGAGGAGATCAAATCAAAATTACTTACCGAAGAAAACCAACTTCTCGGGAGACATGGACAAAGACGCTTCGATGGCTGCATCGCTGAAAATCACATAGTGGAGCCTCGATTTCTCGTACAACATACCAAAATTACCCCCTCCATCAAAGACTTAGCCAAAATTATCGGAGAGAAGCTCATCTTGGGATCCAGAGGATACACGGGAGCTTTAGCCTTTCTCCAATCGAAGGGCATATCCCACTTCCCTTCCAAAGGTTTCATGAAAAAGTACTTATCCTTCCAAGTACTATGGGAGCTGAGCGTCCCCTCCAGAATCCTCTTCGTCGAGTTTTTAGCAGTATCCCGATGACAAAAGTGATAAAAGGGAAAACTCCTACGTGATATCACAATATTGAAGATTGAAAAGAAGCGGGACACTGTACAACTCAACCCCTTCAACTGGCACCAAAAAATGAAGATGCATAAAATGGCAAAGCTATTCGGAGTCAACTGACTCGAGAAAACATTATAGGCCTTGAAAATCTCACAAAAGAGAGGGGGAATGAATGATTGCCAACTGTATCTCATTTGTGCATAGTACATAATGAGATAATTCTTTGGAGGAGCATTAACCCTCTCCTTCTTAGTAGGATTTTTGAACTTCTTATTCTTCTGGTACGCCCCTAACCCAGTGAACAAGGACACCACTTCAGTCCGAGTAGCAGTGGTCACAGTCTCCTCTGCCTTTTGGAGATTGCGAGTATCGGACTTCCCCGCCTTAGTAACCCTAGCCCTTTTCAAAGGGGCAGCACAACCCTCCGTAGCCACAACTGAAGCTTCCCTTCCTTTTCCGAGTAGAAGCGGATGCCCGTTCATTGTTACACCATCAGTTACCGCTGGTAAATAGGCGGCAGAGGTAAAGGCCACATCCCTCGAGCCTGAGGCAGTAGTGGTAAGATCGGTGTTAGAAAAAGCCATCTCAAGAAAGAACAAGAGTTAAAGAAGGAAGAAAGATATTTCTGAATTCTTACGATATCAAAGAAAGAAGAATGAGAGAATCTGCTAGAAGAACTTGAGGAAATCTGGTAATGAGAGGACGAAGGTGAAGGCTATATTTACAGCCAAAGGTATTAAGGACGTGGAGTTGTAATGACATCCCACGTCGCCCCCATTAAGGCACCACGTGTCCCAGACATGTTACACAACAAATAGTCGTTAAAATAGATCCGTTGCCAATGGTCTGACAATGGACCATTATGCTACCATAAAGAGACGCCATAAAGGCACTTCTCTCACCCGCATTATCCCACCCGAGGAAGGATCTGACAAAGATACCCTCCGAAGACCTGATTCTCGAGGATCAAAAGGTAATATCCTTAATATATTAATACTTGTGGCATATGATATATATATATAGACCCACAGTCCCATCTTCGAGAAAAAAAAAGAAAAAAGAAAAAAGAAAAAAGAAAAAAGAAAAAAAAGAAGAAGAAAGAAAAATCCCCTCACCTCACCGAAGGCAAAGAATTGAAGGAATAAAATTCCTCTCGCCTCTACGATGAAGATCGAAATTTGGCGAGGCTAGTGTTAACCCTAAAAAAATAATAATAATACAGGGATTAACCGAAGGATGGTACTACCATCACATAACTCCCGATGCCACATAGTATCGGGAGGCCCACCAAGTGCCGCAAACCAAAAGTGATAAAAAGCGACACCCGCGAAGAGACACTTACGCGTCTCTTGGAAAGTCATGATGACTAAAAATAAGATATTCAAGCATCTGAAAAAGATTAAATCTCGATAAGTCCACGAGAACTCGATATCCATCAAAACGCCAAGAGGGACCACTGCAAATATAAGGACCCCGAGTCTCCAAATACGAGAACATCCCCGCGTTGAGTAACCTGAGGGCCACGGACCATCGGAGTACATAATATGAAGACTAAAACACAAAAACGGACCCCTATTGGGATCAAAAAGAAATTGAACAAGCACCCAGCCTTACCTATGAAGCTCTCGCGGAAGCCCTAGCCTATCGGAGAAAGAATCCAATAGTCTTCTTATCAGAGCCCCCTAAAAGCTATCGAAAAGTCATGTCGGAGAAAGAATCCAAGAGTCTCCTTATGAGAGCTACAAGTGGGGGTGTATGATTAGGGAGGGAGATCTTGCTACAAGAGTTGAATATAAAGTACAAAAATGCTACAAGCAAGTATGCTTTTCTGCTAAAAGTTCAGTGCAAAAGTATTGTTGAAGTTGTTGTGGGAGTGCTAGAAAGTCCCTTATTTATAGGACTTTCTTTGGAGGTCGATGGTCAATCACGATCGGCCTTCTACTCGGAGTTATTGTCTGGGGGTCTCTGACGAAGGTGACTTAAAACAACCTAAAGTAGAGTTTCTTCTGCGCCAATAAGGATCGTGTGTTGGGGAGCCATTTGGGTGGCCATTCTCGCCCAATGGGTGTCTTCTGCGATTTGTACCAATTGGGATCGTTTCTTTTAGGTCCAATAACTTGCCTTCTGCTAGGATGGCCAACCAGATTTAGTCTTCTCCTCCTCCTTTATAGCGGGTAGTTGGGGGTTGGTTCTTTCTGAGTTTATACACGTGTTGTCCCTCTTGTAATCTCTCTTAGCCCCCCGTTCACTAGTATTGCTTCCCTTCTCATTCCGATTAAGAGTCAAGAACACATTCAACACAAGTGTTACTAACATAGTGCTTTAGGTTTTGACATGATAGCTGGTAGGTCAGATACCCTCAGAAGTTTATCCGGAATGGGTTATTCCAAGAGAGATTCGTATAAGATCGTTTGGAGTTGCCTAGGTAGAACTCCTATGGTGTATGCTTGGAGACTCGTGTGGGGTTAGTCTAGAGTCGCTCGAGCAGGGCTCGTAAGATAGATGATTCCTGAAGTAAGACTCAGAGGAGAGGTGTGGGCATGTGTATGACCTGAAGAATCGTGGCCATGCCGAGGCGAGCATTACAAACGTTCAATTGCGAAGGGGAGATAGAACTTTGGAGAGGGAATCTTAGCGGCTTACTCATATATGTCCCCCGAGTAAGAAACAGCAATCGAGTGTCACCAAGAGAAAGGACCATTTGCACGCTGCCGGTTAGGAAAGGATCGGGTGAGACCCGAGGGGCCCGAGCCAATGGCTTCCGGTTGGCGTGGTCGGCGGGCGTGTTTCAAGAGTCTAGTCTCCGACCTTGGATGCCTCACGTTATTGCTCGGGCTTCCTCTCGTGGGAGGATTTATTTATATTTTAGGATATGCATCATTAATACTATTAATACTCAAGGATAATTTCTCCCATTAGGCATCAAATAAGGCCAATCATAGGTGCCCTAATACATATTTTAGTTATGTTAGTAACATAACTTAGCCGAGAGGAAAAAATCAATCTATACTGGTCTCCTAACAGGGCATGTTTTTTATTTCAACCTCTTAATGTGCATATTGTGTAATTTAATTTCTCTTCAAGTGGGCAAATTTGGCCGGAATTGAACACGAGACAAGCACCCGTGACTGAAACGTGAGGATTTTTGTAAAAGCTGGTCCCTTTAAGTGACTTTCTACAGTTTGCATCCTCCAAGGAAAAAAAAACAAATTTCAATTTCATAATTTGGATTTCGTTCCAATTAATTAAGTTAATTACAAATATTTTTCACAATTAATTAAGTGAGAACCACACAAATTACTAGTGAAGTATGTGGTAATTATAGTACAGTACTTCATGTTGAAATTAGGGAAACACCCGTTGTGGCTTATTTTTATTTTAAAATTATTAAATTTTGCTGAATTTAAATTCATATTCCTCGTTTATTTTGCAGAAAAAACAAAAAATTCAGAAAAATATTTAAGAATCGTAAATAAGCCTCATTTATTTCGTTAAAAAGGACTAAAAAAACACAACAAAAATGCCAAAATGCTATTATAAAAGTAAACAAATTATCGATGAATTTTCTTTTCAACAAGGATTTAAAGTTGAAATTTTTCTTAATATTTTTTAACTTTTCTAAATAATGGTATTTGTGTAATTTTCAAATATGGGGGTGTTTCTGTAATTATTCTATATTTCATAGTAGTTTTTGTAATTATTCTATTAATTTAAGAGAAAAATCATCTTACACCCTTTGCTTTCCTACGTTTTGCACCTTGCCTCCCACTCCCCTAACTTGAAATTTTTGCGCGGTGCTCCCCCGCTTTCATTTTATTGGATCGCCGCTCCCAAAATTTTAAAGTTTTGCCCCCTCGCTAGTATATTTCGCGAATATTCCATTTTGAGGGGCAAAAGATAAATTGTTAATAAATTTTTTTACCCTAAACTTCATTTAATTATACAATACACCCCCAATTCTTTCAAATTTCAATAAAAATACCACCTTCTCTAATGAAAACTTGTGGAAATCATTGCCCACCACATTGCACAACAACCCTTTCTTTTGATGCCCCTTTCAACACATTTAATTGGTTGCAACACACAAGCAACTTTCTCCTCAATTCATCCTTCATATATATACACACACTGCACACATCAAAACAAAAATTCAAGTAACAACAAAAACATTCCCTTCATTAGAGACTATTGTTATTAGTATCACGTGTATAAACCATTTGAATCAATTCCTTAATATTCCAATTCTGGGTTTGTTTTTCCAAAATTCGTCCTATACCATGGTCTCGGTATGAAAATAGTCATTTATTAAGGTCTGGTCCAATTTTGGTCCTTTATCATATTTTTTGGTCCAATTTTGGTCCTCCGAACAGAATTTCTGCCGAATTTGGGGATTTTGACTAATTTTGACAATTTTTAGGCAATTTTGACCAATTTTGACCTTTTTGACCAAAATAAATTGCACTTTGCACCCCCAAAACACACACACACATACACATATATATATATATATATATATATAGTTTTCTTTATATTTTAAAAAATTTATACAAGTTATGAAAACTTTATAAAACTAAAAAATACATTTAAAAATAATAATAATACATCATCTTCACATATATATATATATATATATAACTTATTTTTATATCTTTAACAATTTATAAAAGTTAAAAAATATACAACAAACAGAAAAGATTAATTCATCATCTTCATATATATATGCAATGTTTTTTTATATCTTTAACAATTGTTAAAGTTATAAAAACAATTGTGTGTGTATATCTATTAATAATATAAGAAAAGCCATCCCTTTGTTAGTTCGTGACACCAAGACCAAAACCACCAAATTCTTTAAATTTTTTTAACTTCTCCATAATCTCCACGCAAATCATGGCAAAAAGAATTTAAAAATCCTATTACTAAAATTGTAATAACTTCCCACTAATTTACACGGTTGTTTAAGAAGGAAAAAAAAGTATTTAAATTTGAAAATCTAATCACCCCCAAAATTTCTCCATTAATTAAGGAACCACTACACGGTTACTTTATTTAACCAATATTTCCTTTTTGTGAGTCTTCTTTCTCCCCGGATTCTCTACATTAACATTTCATTTTTCTCAAATTTCTTCATTACTGTATGATGCAATCTCACACCTCATACTAATGATTATTTTTGTATAATTCGTATGAATTGACGCGTGATGTAAATTGTTTATGAAGTACGATAAATTTAATTTATTATTCTTTTGGTAAAATTGATAATTTTTTATTTGTTGCTCTTACCTTTTATCTTCTTCTTTTTTTCTTAAATTATTTCTAAATAAAATTTGCAGATGGCCTTGATGAAGAAAGACTCTTGAGAGAGAAAGAGAGTTGAGATTCGAGATTCACGGTTCACGGCGTCAACATGGTAAAAACAACTCTCAATTTTCTTTGGACTGAAAAAACGAGTTACACTAAGATAAAGAAGTTTAAAAAAAAGTGTACTAACTTTATTACATGTCTCTTTAATAATGCAGGGAAGATGGTTAAGCATTTGGCATTTATCAAGGCAATTTGATTAATGACCCTAGAATGAAATATGTCTACTTATTGTCTAACTTTGTTTGATTATATATTGCTAATTATTGGTTAATTTTACATACTTTTTTTGAAGAGATTAATTTTACATACTTTCATATAGTAATTCTTGGATAAATTTTTATGGCGTGCCTGTTTTTTTTTCTCTACTATAAATGCACGTTTAAAAAGATATTATCATGAGGGTCTCACTAATATATATTTTTCTGTTATAAAAGATAAATACTACAAGAATCTATATCATGAGTTCCTGAAACAAAAACTATTTCTTAACTACTCTTAATTATCTTTCCAAATAAGACCAGTATTATCCACATGTTACAATAATATTTTATTAATTCATTACTTTTTTTCTCTTTTTGAAGATATTTATCATGTTTAGTCTTAATACCATTTTTTAGCCGAGTAATAATATTTTCTATTTCTTTTGCAGGTTTTGCAACAATATTGAATTGTCCAAATTGAATGTCTAGAACTTTGATCAATTCATTTATTCATGTTGTGATTTGTATAATTCATGGTTAGGTTATTGTAAAAATGATAATTGTTGTTCCTCTATTTAACAATTCACAATGATTAAATAAAGAAACATGTAAAGTAAAGTTATATTGTCTCGAATTTGCATAGGACTGAATCATACCTCGAACAACAATAATAATAATTTACCAACAAAATAAAAAATGACGGTATTACCGAAACTCCATCGGTTCACGCCGAGTGTGAAGTATAAACGCTAGACTGAGGCGCGGACTATGTCGGCTCTCTTTAAGACGATTCGCGCCCCTAGTTGGTAATACTCAACATGCAGTAGGGTCACACACAACGCGTCGTCTTCAGGATGCAACAGCCTAGCAAATTACGCCGTAATCTTATTTCTAACTGCATATTAGAAAACAAGACGGAAGCTCGCACAACACTTTGCTCCTTTTGCTCATATCAATATATTAACATATATTTCTCACATAATTTGCTCATACAATGTGTATTTATAAATATAGAAGATGATATATATATATATATATAATATTTGGCTCATGAGATAATTTTGATTTTTCATCTTCTCCACCTCACTACAAGATTTTTCGCCCTTTCCCGACCGGAAAATCCCGACCGGAATTCGGTCGGGAGCATTCCCGACTGCAATGCGGTCGGAAAAACTTTTCCCGACCGCAATGCGGTCGGAAAAACTTTTCCCGACCGCAATGCGGTCGGAAAAACTTTTCCCGACCGCAATGCGGTCGGTACTTTCTAAAAAATCATTCACGACCGCATTGCGGTCGGGAAATATTAGTCCCGACCGCATTGCGGTCGGGAAAACTCTGGGCGGGAAATTTCCCGCCCAGAGTGTCGCCCTAATCTCGGCCCAGCTGGGCCGCGCAGCTGGGCCGAGACTTCCCGACCGCCATGCGGTCGGGAATACCCTTATTCCCGACCGTTATGCGGTCGGGAATAATACTAACATTATCGACCGATATGCGGTCGGGAATAGTTGTTATTCCCGACCGCAATGCGGTCGGGACTAATACTAATCGTTGTTATTCCCGACCGCGTGGCGGTCGGGAATATTAGGGTTTAGGGTTTAGGGTTTAGGGTTTAGGGTTTAGGGTTTAGGCTTATTGACGACCGATTTTCGGTAGGGAATAATATTCATATTCTTAATTTCACAATTTCGCTCTCAATTTTAGGTAAATCGTTCATTTAATGATCGAGTAAATCAATATTAGTTATATATTACTAAAAATCTCAAAAAAAAATTAAATTTAGTTGCACGTTGATGAATCGTTTGAAGCGTCGATTCATATTGTCACTTATAAATAGATTAGTATATGTAGTTGCTAATAATGTAACTACTTGCGATTATGTTAAACAAATGTTAACATATATATATCACAATTAGCCTCTCTATATTAACGTTCGTAACAAATGTTAATTGACAATTGTGAAGTCCTATATACTACATATGATTATTATAGGTAAAACTCCAAACTAACTTAACTTATACTCCGATAAACTATACTAATTTAATAATTAAAAGTACATTAAACAAACCAACTAATAGTGCAATTCATGAATTTAATGAGATTCTATAGTTATACTTAACAAACACATCAAGATTTTCCAAAAGATCGAAAAAAGGAAAAATTTACTATTTTTTCCGACCGCGTATCGGTCGGGAATTACCATTATTGCCGACCGCATGGCGGTCGTAATTAAAATTTAAAGGTATTCCCGACCGCCATGCGGTCGGGACTAATATTTAAAGGTATTTCCGACCGCGGTGCGGTCGGAAATAAAATTTAAACTTATTCCCGACCGCAGTGCGGTCGGGACTAAGATTTAAAGGAATTTTCGGCCGCGGTGCGGTCGGGAATAAAATTTAAACTTATTCCCGACCGCAGTGCGGTCGGTATGTCGCGAGTTTCTGGGGTACAAAGTATTGCCGACCGAATTTCGGTCGGTATTTTTTGAAAAATTGGCGGTTTTTTGAAATTTTTGAAAAAATTCAACATTCCCGACCGAATATCGGTCGGGAATAATCGAAAATAATGGCGGGACTTGGTGGGAAATTCAAATTTGACGAAAATTCAAAAAAATTCAATTTTTTCTATAAATACACTTCATTATTCTCCTCATTTTTTCATCTCTACACACTTTGTTCCTCTTCAAAAAAAAATTCAAACACTTTTTTCATATTCATACACTTTTTCAAAACCTTCTTTCTTTCAACTTCAAAATTAAAATTTTTCACTTCTTTATTCAAATTTTCAATAATTAAAAACTTATTTATTTTTTTTGTGTTTTAGACTAAGCAATGAATCAAAAATTTAATTATTGCAAACACAAAAACTAAATAATGTTTTTCAAATATTGCAAAATATTAAAAAAATAATATTCCGGTAATTTATTACCGGAATATTATTTTTTTTGTTCTGATGATTATTATTCCCGACCGATATCCGGTCGGGAATAAGATGAATATTTTTCCCGACCGCGAATCGGTCGGGATTGATTTGAATATTATTCCCGACCGGGCCCCGGTCGGGAATAACATGAATTTTAATCCCGACCAATTTGCGGTCGGAAAAAGTCCCGACCGCTATCCGGTCGGGATAAAAATTCATATGATCCCGACCGCATAGCGGTCGGGAATAAAATTCATGTTATTCCCGACCGCTATGCGGTCGGGAATAATTCCGACCGTTGTGCGGTCGGAATAAGCGGTCGGTAAATTTCCGACCGTAATTCGGTCGGGAAATGCGGTCGGGAAAGGTCCGTGCCGACCGGAAGGCGGTCGGAAAACTTTTCCCGACCGAAGCAACACCGACCGCGGTTTCCCGACCGCAATGCGGTCGGGAAAGGGTCTTTCCCGACCGCGAAAGGGTTATTCCCGACCGGATTTGCGGTCGGGAAAGACCCAATTTTTTTGTAGTGCCTCCTCACAAATGCAGCCAACGGTATGTTTATATAGCTCACGCTCAGGGGTAACCAAAAGGCTCATCAGAGAATTAAATCACACAATAAATTGTATGTTTAAAGAATAGTAATTATATATGTAATTATTATGAGAATTTGCTGCTCATACCGTTGGAAATGAATCATTCATCTTGACCAATAAACACCCACATTAACACTCATTTAATCATGAGCTAAGTAACTAATTGTGGAAACGGATGGACAAAGGCGTTACTCCTTGTTCTTAATCAATATTAACTTTGAAATATATAAAACTAATATATATTTTATTAAAATATTCCAACAATCCCCCACTTATTTTAATAAAATACTATTATCACATATATGAGCATCATATGAGCAAGAGCACGAATATTATGCATTATGAAAGTGGCAATGCCTTTAAACCTTCACTTAGTATCACACAATTCTCGTACTAGAATCAAAGTGGACAAAACCTTTAAACAATGATCCTCGAGGGCACGTAGAATCATGCAACACACATAATACCCAAAGTGTTCTAAAAATAGCTTCACCAGCTCGCACATTAACGGCGTTGTGCTAATCCCGGTTTTCACAAGTGTCCTAGAGAATTAGCCCAATAATTCTCATAGAAAGCGGCCCCACTTTCTCACTTGTATAGGTGAGTCTATCAAGGATGCTCCCATGACTATTACATCCCACCCATATAAGGGCTATAGAACTCATTAAGAGATAAAATAATCTCAACCTCCATAACGTCATAGGAATATGCACTTACACCATAGGGAGAGACATTTGATCGAAAGATCATAATTTAGTGCATATATTTTCTCCAAATCTCTCTATGATTCGTTTGTCCCTTTAACCTAGTTTGTAGGATCTCTAGCCCCTAGGTAGGGTATCCTCATAGGAAGTTTATAACATATTAGGGCTTAAGTCCCCTCCCCCTCGATGTACCTCTAGACTTTCACCACAAGCTTGGGATTTAATAATTTATATCAACAAATAATAGAAAGTCTAGGGAATCCAGCATCGATGCTAATTGCATAATTGAGCTCATATAATAATTTTTGCACAAATAATGCATTTCAAGCATTATAATGTTTAATCACCCACGTGTAATTAACGAGTCTCGAGAATTCTATTTTCCTTCAGGAAAATATTTAGCCTTCACAAACCCACAAAATATTCAATTAAATGGTCAGTAGTCTTACTACTCGGAATCACGAAGTGACCAGTAGTCTACTACTCGGAGCCATTATATTTCTCACGCCAAGTCGTTGCTTTAAAGACAACGGTCAGTAGTCTTTTCACCTACTAGGAACCGTGCATATATTCTCAATTCTCATCATTCACTTATCTTGTTGGCCAGTAGTCTTACACCTACTCGGAACCAATTAATCTCATAATGTATTTTATTGCATAAAGATGCAATATAGTATTATGCACGACATAATCTCATTTATCGAGATTTTTATTATTCTCCAAAGTTTGTGGTGTATCATCACAACTACATAATGGGTTAATTCATAACATAATAATCACATATAATAAATATATTTGCATCATGAAATATTAATCACAAATAATATCGAATATTGTGTTAACCCCCACTATTCAAGATAATACTTGCACATTCTCTAATGTGTAATTTATAGCCATATGATAATTTTCCAGAAAATTCTTCAATGAGCTAACCCCCACTAATAAAATAATATGTAAGAAATGTTTTGAAAAATAAATTTCTTACCAGTGCCTCATAAGCTCACCATTTTGATGTCGATGACATGCCTCACAGCTTCACAATTTTATTACTCCCATATAACCAAAATAGCGGAGGTGTGCATCAGTACTATATCACTTTACTCACTATTATAATCAACTCTCAAATAGGATGTTGAAGTTTCCAATGACAAATAATCAATCCCCAACGGGCAATTCCACAACAATCATGATTTAATTGCTTAAATTAATTAAATCATAATATATCAACCTTAAGCAAATAATTAAAACTGAACCTGGAATATTGCTTATCATTTTGTAAAAATGCACCTCCTGTTTCTTCCTCATAAAGGACATACAAACATCAAGTTATTAGATTCCCTTGTTTACGAGGTTTCCAAAAAGCATGGACTTGAAAGATTTCACATAATTCTCCTTCTCGTTAAGAGATTCAGAATATTAAGTAAATTTGCAATGCACAATATGTAACTAGAATATGGCCGTCGAAAGAAAGTAATTAAACTCTTATCTCTACTTTCCATCATTACCAAGTGACAAGGAGTATTGAGCACAAATGAATCCAATGCCCACTAGCCCGTGAGACTTGTCAAATTGATAATAGAAATAATTCACAAAAATGAGAGGCACATTTAGGAATTATAAATAGGCATGCAAAGAATTGGTTCACTGCCACATGTTTAATCTTCTACAAAATATGAATTAAAAAACAACGTACCTCACGCTGGTATATGGCGAAACCAATAGTAATCTCATAGTGATGATGAACCTTCACGGCTCAAACAAGATATTAGTTTTACATGCTTAGTATAAACAATAAATTTTCAACATTCACACTTCAAGCAAATCATACTCTTGAATGCAGAATATTTATTTGTGTAATTGCGCTCACTCAGATTCATAGCCGCAAACAAAGAAAATTAGGTCCACTTAAAAAAATAAAAAATTATATTTCCGCACCAAAAAGAATCTTTTCTGATTTCACACCCTCAGATCAAAAAGATATCACTTGGAATTCATCTCTCATGAAATCCAAATGTTATTAAACGTTAACATGCCCGGATAATAACATCAGCATTAAAAAATGATTGAGGTATTCTTGATCAATTCAATATGCATATAATTTACTGAAAGAGGCAAACGAAAAATCGTCTTAAAATTGTTGTTCCTCTATTTAACAATTCACAATGATTAAATAAAGAAACGTGTAAAGTAAAGTTATATTACCTCGAATTTGCATAGGACTGAATCATACCTCGAACAACAATAATAATAATTTACCAACAAAATAAAAAATGACGGTATTACCGAAACTCCATCGGTTCACGCCGAGTGTGAAGTATAAACGCTAGACTGAGGCGCGGACTATATCGGCTCTCTTTAAGACGATTCGCGCCCCTAGTTGGTAATACTCAACATGCAGTAGGGTCACACACAACGCGTCGTCTCCAGGATGCAACAGCCCAGCAAATTACGCCGTAATCTTATTTCTAACTGCATATTAAAAAACAAGACGGAAGCTCGCACAACACTTTGCTCCTTTTGCTCATATCAATATATTAACATATATTTCTCACATAATTTGCTCATACAATGTGTATTTATAAATATAGAAGATGATATATATATATAATATTTGGCTCATGAGATAATTTTGATTTTTCATCTTCTCCACCTCCTCACAAATGCAGCCAACGGTATGTTTATATAGCTCACGCTCAGGGGTAACCAAAAGGCTCATCAGAGAATTAAATCACACAATAAATTGTATGTTTAAAGAATAGTAATTATATATGTAATTATTATGAGAATTTGCTGCTCATACCGTTGGAAATGAATCATTCATCTTGACCAATAAACACCCACATTAACACTCATTTAATCATGAGCTAAGTAACTAATTGTGGAAACGGATGGACAAAGGCGTTACTCCTTGTTCTTAATCAATATTAACTTTGAAATATATAAAACTAATATATATTTTATTAAAATATTCCAACAATAATTACTCACAATTTTTACCATATACATTTATATTTTTTCCGTATAAATTTGCAAGTTTACTATATAGTGTATACAAACTTAGTGTTTTGGGAAACCCACATCAATTGCGACTCCACATGTTTCAATGATCTTAAACTATTTATTAATTTTATTGGTATCATATAATAAAATATGACGTTGTAATTATAAACTATTAACTGTAAACAACGATTTGCATGCGGTCTCCGCGTGCACCTTTGTTGCTAGTATATATATATATATATATGAAGATGATGAATTAATTTTTGTTTAAATGTCTTTTTTTAATATAGTTTTAGTAACTTTTATAAATTGTTAAAGATATAAAAATAATTATATATATATGATGATGATGATGAATTGTTTTTTTAAAATATTGTTCTTGGTTGTTATACTTTTTATAACTTTTATAAATTATTAAAGATATAAAAAAATGTGTATATATACGAAGATAATGAGTTATTGTTTTTGATAATTTTTTGTTTGTTATAATTGTTGTAACTTTTATAAATTATTAAAGATATAAAGATAAATGTATGTGTGTATATATATATATATATATATATATATATATATATGTGTGTGTGTGTGTGAAGATGATGAATTAATGTTTTTAAAAATATATTCTTTTTTTTATTATAATTTTTATAAATTGTTAAAGATATAAAAATATATATATATATATATATATATGTTTTGGAGGTGCAAAGTACAATTTATTTTTGTTAAAAAGGTCAAAATTTTATAAATTACCAAAAAAATGGTCAAAATCAGTAAAAATCCCCAAATTCGGCAGAAATTTTGGTCGGAGGACCAAAATTGTATTAAACAATACGACAAATGACCAAAATTGGACCAAACCTCAATAAATGACTATTTTCATACCAAAGCCACGATATAGGACCAATTTTGAAAAAAAGAATATCCTAAGTTTCACTGTGAATTTGAACAACATTCAACTCACTGTACTGGTTTTAGGATTCTTTGAATTCATTTTGCTGCACATACTCCTCAATAAAAAAAAGAATCTTCAATTTTTTCGAGGGATTCCAATCTTCAATCCAATGTCATGATGATTAGTCGACCACATAAACGTAGTGATGTCGTCATTGTCGTCATTGTCGTCGATCAAACAAGAGAACAGGGTCACAAAGCAGAGAAGAAACAAAATTGGTCTTAAATTAGGACCTTTTCAGATTTCGAAGAATTCCAAAATCTTCAAGAAAAATTGGATGCTCAAGAAATCGAAAATATATTTGAAGCAAAACCCGAGCTTGGATGAAGTGAAAGAGACTTTTGACAAGAATGACGACGTGTTTATTGCTGCATAGTGTTTTGTGTGCTCTGGGTTTTGTTAAGGAAGGTTTTGTGACTTTTGATGAAAGTGGCAATGGATTTATTGATTATGAGAAGTTTGTGAAGTTCATGGACAATTGAGTAATTTAAAGGTATCAGAACAAGCTATGCTATTTATGTACTTCCACTCATGTATATTATCATTCTGATTTAAGATCACTCAATACATAATTAGTTCTTTTTGTTATCTAATTCTATTAAATTGAAATTGAAATGTTGATTAATTTTCGTGTGTTGGTATTGATTTTCTTGAATTGCTGAATTTTCATATGGTGGGTAATGATTTTCACAAGTTTTGATTTGGAGAAAATGGCATTTTTGTTGAAATTTGAAAGCATTGGGATGTATTTTTAAAAAAATGAAATTTAGGGTAAAAAAAATTATAATTTGCATTTTCCCCTCAAAACGAAATTTTCGGGAAATATACTGGCGAAGGGACAAAAATTTGAGCAGACGTAATAAAATGAAAGATGACACCGATCAAAAATTTGAACACGGGATGGAGCTGAGGGAAGGGAGGGGGAGGTGCAAAACGGTAAACAAAATGGTTATAAAGTGTTTTTTCCCATAATTTAATTAGGGTAAATTAGGCTAGGTAGCCTCTACAATCTAGTTCTTTCAGCACTACTTATAAAACGACATGAATAACAAGATTAATCTGCAAATTGTATATCGAAGAAGCCAATAAGTCAATAAAGGGACCTCATTGTCATAAATTCTATTGTACCAGAGAATAGTCGTGTTGTTTTAGTAATAGAATATCAGAAAATAAATCATGCTTTCAGTGTATATACTATATACCAAAATTTTAATAATGTTTAAAAAAAAATATTGTCCATGAAAATCTTATACAACAAGGCTCAACATTGATGGTTTAGTAAAGAAACACAAGGGACTTCTTATGGTGGGAAATTTAATACTTTAGTCCCATAAGTTGGCTCTTTTTTTAATTTTGGTACACTAACTTGGCAGGCCTTGATTTTAGTGACACAACTTGGCACCTAAACTTAATTTTGGTCCCATCACCACACCTCCGCCATAATCCGCCCAAAAATCCGATGTGGCTCCCGTTGACTGAACAATGTCCAATTTTGACCCCATTTTGGGCCCCTCTTCACCACGTTTTGCCCGCGTGAATGACACGTAATATTTTTTTTTTGTATAAAAAAAACTAAATATCAACCATCTTATACCAAATTTTCAGCTCATTAAAACATTAATCTCATAAAAACAAAATATGGGATCAAATCAAAATCCAATCTTTGTCACAAATCATGCACCAAATCAACTAATCTCCCCTGGTTTTTTTTCTTCACAAAACAGAGGATCAAATAATTAAAAAACAGCAAAATTTAGCACACAAGTATTAAATTTCCCCATCCTGAAAGGATCCGATTTGCGGTAAGTACACGACGCCAAGTTCTCGATCCGCCATTGGGCGAGGCGCGACGTCGTATAGATCATGTAAGTAGACTCACTCATCTTGGAAACGACGAATACCGCGGCGAGGCGCGACGTCGTATGGATCATGTAAGCAGACTCACTCATCTTGGAGACGACGAATACCGCGGTGATCTCATTGATGCAATCGAGTATCCCTTCCAAGAACTGGTCTCCATGTTTTCCCAGCTTTGTTTTTCACTCTATTCTTCATATATTTATTCAAATTCTCACTTACAATATTCACTCACATATTTCTCTCTGTTTTCTGTGTGTGTACGTATATTTTGTATTTATGGAATAAAGGTTATGGTTTGATCAGGCTTTTTAAACGTGGCGAAGAGGGCTCAAAATCGGGTCAAAATTGGACATTGTTCCGTCAACAGGAGCCACGTCGGATTTTTCGGGTGGATTATGGCGGAGGTGTGGTGATGGGACCAAAATTAAGTTTAGGTGCCAAGTTGTGTGACACTGTGACTATAGGGTAAACTCAAGAAAAAAGGACACACATACACATGTACAAATATACATACATATATATAGATAGATAGATAGGTAGGTAGGTAGATAGATAAGCTCCGAAATTTAAACGTTTTGTCCGCCTTAATGTAGCTAACTTCAACTTTTTTGAAATCAGTCTTTTAACACCTCTCATTTTCAGAAAACTAAAATTAAAAATAATAGTTATTTAGTATTTATACCTCAAGAAGAAAATCAATACATAAGATTTAAAGTTATTAATCGTTTTCATATTTTATTTCTTTAGACGTTCTAAATTGTGACTTGTGTATTTTTGGCACAATTAAATTATTTATAATTTTATTGAACGAATGTTGTAGGTTATTCTTTTGGGTCAATATGCATTAGTAAACTGCTCATTTATCAAAGAACTCGTGGAATAAATTTTATTATTTAACCTGATATAATTGCCTAATTACTGTATAAATAGAAATATAAACTTCTCAATCATATTTCGAAATACCTTATATGTTATTACAGTAGCAATAGACTCTACACTCTGGTTAAAACTAACTAAGATTGATCATACAAATTTTGTACAAACATTTAAAAACAAACACCATCAAAATAGTAATTACTAGTCACTACTACAATTCACAAGCGGTAGTAAAACACGTGTCGGCTCTAAGTTACTCTATTTCTTATATTCTCATTCTTTCCATGATTAAAACCATTGTCTTATGGACTCTAAAAGTCACCTAAATGAAGTGACAATTGGTGAAAGGAGGTTATTTTGTGAGTTATTAAAGTAAGTTATTCATATTTTAAGTTTTTGGCCAAAGCCAAGGAGTGAGGGTGCAATTACTCAAAATAGTTTTTATCGTTACCATTTTTAAGGTTAACTTACAAGATATTATCAGAAGCCCCTATCCGAGATTAGCCTAAAAAGGGGGTGGAATAGTTATTGCAGTAACTTTTGTATTCTTTCCATGTAACGAATGAGATGATGTATTGGGCTCGCGTGTGGCGTCCGAGGTAGAGGTGGACTAGACTGAAGAGCCTGGACCGAATAGCTTCCAGTGGTCCTATCTTGTAACACAAGACAAATTGTTAGTTGGGTCATGCACTCATGCTTATGCCGAGTAAATATTAATAGATATTGGTATCACATGCATGCTCAAATTTTATTACTGGAATTTTGTCCGGCATTAATGTTTCTACCTTTTCATAAGGACGAATTATCAAAAATGTCCGATAAGTTTGACCTTTAATCTTAAATGCCCGATTTTCCTAGACCTGCCAAAAATGCCCGGTATATTTAAAAATTCCTACCAAAAATGCCCAAAATGAAAATTTCGGAAAAAAATCCTATGTGGCATCCGAATCAAATAGGCGCGCTGCTGAATCAAAAAATCGTGTTTACTATTCACTGACTAAAAAACGTTTCTAATGTATATATATGTTAATAATAATAAAGATATAAACAAATATATATAATAAATATATATAATAATAATAAACATTTTGACAAAAAAAAAAAAAAAAATAAGAAATCATCATCTTCATCACCGCCCCCCACCCCCTCCCCACGTCCCCCACCCCCCACCCCCGCCAACCACCCCTACCCCACACCGCTGCAACTCGTCGTTGCAGCGGTGGCAGCGTCGATTGACGCCGCCCCCTCCCCCCCCCCCCCTCCGCGTCAGATCGCGACCCCCCCCACCCCACACCGCTGCAACTCGCCGTTGCAGCGGTGGCGGCATCGATTGACGCCGCCCCCTCCCCCCCCCGCGTCAGATCGCGACCCCCCCACCGCGAGTTGTAGCGGTGGCGGCGTCGATTGACGCCGCCCCCCTCCCCCCGCGTCAGATCGCGACCCCCCCCACCCCACACCGCTGCAACTCGCCGTTGCAGCGGGTGGCGACGTCGATTGACGCCGCCCCCTCTCCCCCTCGCGTCAGATCGCTACCACCCCCCACCACACTCGCTGAAAATCGGAGATCGAAGTTGAACGGAGATGGAAATCGGATCGGACCGTGAACAGTAGCGGCGGCGGGGTGAATAGTGACGGCGGTGAATAGTGGTGGTGGTGGGCCGATGAACAGTGGTGGTGGTGGGCCGATAAACAGTGATCCGATGAGTAATGGGCCGATAAACAGTGGGCTGATGAACAGTGCCCTTTTTTTTTTTTATTAATTTCTAGAAAACGTTTTTTCGGACCAAAAATCATAGGTGTCGGGCGCGTTTTTTTGATTCAGCAGCGCGACTTATTGATTCGGATGCCACGTCGGATAAAATGTCCGAATTTTTCAAATCGGGCATTTTTGTTAGAAAAATTAGAACTTACCGGGCATTTTTGGCGTGTCTGGGAAAATCGGGCATTTAAGGTTAATGGCCAAACTTATCGGGCATTTTTGATAATTCGTCTTTTTCATAATGTAGAAAATACTCCAAAACTATAGTCTTTCCAAACTAAGTTATAAAATAGTTAATACAATTCAACTCGTAAAAGTTTTTTGATTTTTGTTTCGACCAATTCAAGAATAAAAAGTTTAGACTTTAGAGGGCAACTTCTTTATGAGAGCAGTTAGAAATATTTAGTCCATCAAAACTTCAGTATATGGATTATGAATCCCGCCATGAAAAATAAAGATCCTATTGTGTTCCTTCACAACTCTATACATGAATTTTCCTACATGAGTGAGGAATGAATGAAGGATAACAAGGTTCAGAAATTTTCATCCCCGACCGAAGCAAAGCATTTTTCCAAGAATTTTCGACAGTTTACAGTTAGGTGGTCAGATGGTGCTCGTCAATATCATCGCTGGTGAAGTGGGTAAAGTAGGACGGCCCAGTAATCTCACAGTCGTAGTTTAGTTCACCTGGCTTTGCGAATTTTTGCCTTCATTATGGGAGGAAAGAACCAACAGGCATTAGCAGCAGCATTAAGAACAAACTCTTGAAGAAATTATGAAGGGTAATAGTATAATTCATTACCATTCTTGATCAACCAGCATTGCATCAGTCAATCCAAACTTTTTTAGTTGTTCCTTACTGTGGTGCATCAACAAGTTGTACCTGGAGATAGATATCAAAACTGTGGTAACGACAGAGGAAACCATCACCAAATACACAAACCAAACAACCCTTTTAGTCTAAAAGTAAAAGATGTAGACAAACACTCCAGATCTCTACTTTAATTCTCTATACTTGTAATCTCGCACCATTTCCAGCTCCAACTTTTTTGATGACTACTGTTTCCTTTTTATTGGCAAAACAGAGGAGATAACTCAGCCTTGGTCGAATACGATGGAAATCTTACATGACCTAATATATCGGACAAGTTATCACTAAACAAGATATATGCAACCGTGCAAAAGTAAGGAAGAAAAATGAAACGTTGTCCGAATAGTTTAAGCACAGAGATAAGAATTGTTTAATATTCAAAAACTTAATTTAAAAAGTAAAGCACTATAACTAATTGTCACATTGATAATCTCTGCCTTGCCTTACTATACACTGTCTAATAGATACCTTCCACCATAACCTCTCTGCATGACAAGGAATTCGCCATTGTCCATATTATGGAGCCCTTCAAACTGCTCCACACTCCATTTATACCACCTCATCAAGAACACACGCAGCGTCAGGCCGTGCGAGACTATGACCAAGTTCATGTTGGGGCTCTGCTCACCAGGAGGCTGAAATCTTCCAATGTCAATATCACTTCTCAATGTTTCCCTAAACCCTTCAGTTTCAATCAAAACATTCTTTAGATAAAAATAATAAACACTATCCAAATTGTAAATATATACATATATATATTTATATCACCTGTTATTCTATCATAAACATCAGCTGCTGATTCCCCATTCGGAAACCGGTAAAAGAACCTTCCGTAGAGTTTCCTAGCAGCTTTCTGAATCTTCATCTGTTCATGGTCCTGGAAATTTCCTTGGAAATAAATTCAAAAATGTTATAATTGAGGCAAACCCATGTAAAGTACAGTCAAATATTAAAATCATATTAAATTTAAGCATGCACCAAAATCTTGTTCCCTCAACCGAGGTTCTTCTCTAACACCAGCAATTCTGGACCTTTCAAATGCCTTAGCCAAATTTCGAAGAGTTTGGAGTGACCTTTTGTAAGGAGAAACATAAAAGTAAACTTTCCAATCGTCGACACCATCTTTCTCAATCAAACGTTTGATTTTAAGGCCGCATTCCTCGGATTCGGCTATGCCCTGTTCGGTCAGGGCCACCTTAGGGTCAGCAACGCGCGTGTAAATGCACTCGTCCACGTTGCCTTGGCTCTGACCATGTCGAATCAAGATTATTCTGCGGGGTCGTGGAGGAGGGGGTTTGTTGTAGTTGTTGGTCGCTCCACTATAAATTGGAGGAGGAGATGGGAATTTTGCGAAAAGCCTAACCATTTTCACAAACTAGTACTGAGTTTTAGACAAGAGTGAAGGGATTTAAAAACAGGTTTATTTAGTTTAGTTTACTGAAATATCAATATATGAGTGGTGGAGATGTTTTGCAGGAATAAACTAGTAAAATAATCAAATTTTATATGTGTTAAATTAGTGTTTGATCTTTTACAAAATCAACAGTGGAATCCACCTAACGGGAATAACATGAACGTTGGGTTAAACATGCTCTTTTATTTAACACAATATAAATCATATACTCTCAAATATTTATATTTCCCATCACACAATTAGTACTACATATTTTTTTTTCTTCCTTATTCTCTCTCAATCTATTTCTTTCATGTTTTGCAACTCCCTTTTGTAGAGGATGGAATGGAAAAATGGTGAGATGTTCACGTCGGAGCTTTAATGTCGTGATGCGATGTCTCTTGGGCATAAAACATGTCACTCAAGGTTGGGAGGCTGGACTATTCGCACTCAACAATCTCCCCTCCAGCCGCAGCTATATTTCACTCTCTTATTTCTTCTCTTTTCAAAAGATGAACACAAGTTGTCGCTCGCCTAGGATCATTCCTTCGACAACTTCATATGTAAGGATGAACGCTCCCCCTTGCTAAAAAGTTCTCTTTCTCCGTAATCTACTGAAGAAAGACAAACAAACAAGGAGATATACTACACCTCTGTATACTCGATCTTTCTTCGAATAACACTGAAGAAAGGCAGACGATCGTGAAATATCTCTTATATCCGTACACCAAATGCTTTTTCGAATGACCATGAAGAAAGCAAACATGGAGATATATCGTATCTCCATATACCACTTCTTTCTTCGAATGACCCTAAGAAAAGGCAAACAATCACCTATCTATTTCTCCGAAAACCCATAGAGAAAGGAAACACAATCATGAAGATATAATAGTTCTCCGTACACCATCATCCTCTTTTCTCGAACCACCGTGGATAATATTTTCTGTATACTCCTTCGTTCTCTTTTTCCAACATCACTATGGAGAAAGGTATACCCTCTCGTATGAACTATGCTACATCATCGAATATGGTGACCATCGCATCACCATTTTCTGACTTGTTAATTTCACTGCTCTGTGCTATTTGTTCTCTCAAGAACTTACGGCAGTTCCTTTGCATGTGACCCTCCACGTCACAATGATAGCATATCAACGTGTCTTCATACTGATTTACGCCATACGTGATGTTGTTTGATTCTTGTGGCGCACTTCCACTTTCTCGACCTCTGCCTCGTCCGTTGTTCTCATAAACGAGGGCATATGACTCCTTAGTATTATTCTCTTTCCTTCAGGCATTCTCGTTCAGGAGAGCGTCTGTGACCATCTCCATGGATATTTTACGGCCAGTATCTGAGTTACTTAGAGTGATGACGAGAGTCTCCCAATTATCAGGTAGAGAACTGAGAAGCAAGATGGCATGTTCCTCATCTTTGAGGACCCAATCGACGGCAGCAAGCTGGCTCGCGAGGTCCTGGAATGGACTCGTATGCTCTATTATAGACGTACCACTATGTAGCTTTTGGTTCACCAAACGCCCCATCAATAGAGTTTTGTTACGATATGTCTTTGCTTGATACATATTCTCAAGTTTTCTCCAAAGATCATAAAACTTGTTTTCCTGCGCAATGTGATGGAACACACTATGGTCAATCCATTGGCAACTGTGAGCCATTGTTTTCTTGTTCATTTTTGTCCATTCAACATTTGTTTCTTCTCTGATTTCATGCCATTATTTTCAATTGGGTCGGCTAAATCCTTCAAATTCAACAAATATTCCATGCGAGGCTTCCACATGCTGTAATTATTTGGCGTAAGTCGCATCATGCTGTCCGACATTGAATTTTCCATTATAAAATTTAACAAGTTTGCTTGTACTGCAATTTAAAGGCCGAATTTGAGAAAACATAGTGCACAGATGGATTAGGAACAGTCGAAAACCTTGGAAACCGTTTTAACCTTGTCAAATACCAACACACAATGAGTTGAACCGGGTCATAACAAGTTTGAGGGAATTGAACTAGACTGAATCTGATTTCGACCAACTTTGATCGGCTGTTGAATGGACCAGCAACTTGACTGGGTTGGGTCTGGGTCAGATATGGATCCAGACCTTGTCTTCTTCACCCGGTTTGGTGAGTTGGGCCGAGTTAACTCGCCATTAACTCGGTCGACATAAAATGACGCTTTTCGATTATTGAAAAACTCCAAAAATATATTTTCGGAACGCTTATAATACGGGCTTCGCAACGGTATTAACAAAATGCGATTTCGAGATGAAAATTTTTGACGTCAAATCGGGTCGGCTTCAAATGCCATTTTCCAATGATCGGAATCCTTCGAAAACTATATTTACGGAATCGTGGGAACGAGAGCTTCAAAACCGCAATAAGAAATCACAGTTTTGGGATAAAAGAGTTCAGACGAAATTTTAGAGAGGATAGAAACACAATCTGAGCTCTGATATACTTGTTGTTAGGTTAAACACGCAATTTATTTAGCACAATATGAATTACAAACTCTCAATTACTTATATTTTTCATTCACACAATAAGTATTACATATTATTTTTTTCTTCCTTATCTCTCTCTTGTTCTACTTCTTCCATGTTTTGCAGCTCCCTTTTGTAGAGGATGGAAGAATTGTGAGATGTCCACGTCGGAGCTTTAATGTCGTGATGCGATGTGTCGGGGGCGTGAAACATGCCATTCATGGTTAGCGAGCTGGACTACTTGCACTCAACAATGAAGACGTTAATTATTGCCTGTTAAAAACCAATTGCTTGTGTATGTAAAGATGCTTCGGCAAATTACTCAACTTAACATAAAATTGGCAAGTCACGTCGTGTGAAGTAAAAATGACAAAAGATTCATATAGGAATATCCTTATTCGTAGGTCTGAGTTCTACATATATGAACCAAAACGTTCAAATAATCAACTGTGCAATCACTTGTTAGAATCAATAGGTTTTGAAATTGTTCCCGGAATTTTGCATTTGACGTCTTTTATTTTAACCACTTTTCAAATAAAGTCATATATTTATCACTATACGTCCTATATATTGTATCAGTTATCAATTTTCGTCCTCCGCAATATTCACGCAACAGAATATCCCAATATTCCTCGAAAAGTAGTATGTGACTAGCATATGACTCCAACTCTGAGTTTTTCATTTGCATTTTCATCCTAACTTTTTTATATAATTACACGCACACCTCAATATGTTATAAAATACAGACTTTTAATCTTTTTTTTGTTTTTGATTTTTGAAGTTTTAAATTATCAACTAATAAAAAATCAAACTTAATAAAATCAAGCTTAAAAATTACTTATTAAGTTTCTTGGAAAAGTTTAACTTGTAAAAATATATGTCATTGGAAGACATATTTTTTTAAAAAACAAAATTGATAATATTAAGTATTAAATTTGTAACCAAATAAATTTAATTTAATCTCTATATGAGTTAGATTTTATTAGTTTTTAATGTTTTGATTATTTTTGAAGTAACAAAAAGAATTAATTTTGTAAATATAAAATATTAAGATATTTTTGGGGTGTTAGTTCGAAAATAAGTATTATTATAGATTTACTAAGTAACAAAAATAATTTTTGAACTATCACGAATTATTTTAACATAAAGTATTTAAATATTTTTGAAATATAAAAGTCTAAAAGTTATCGAGACAATTATTTCATTGTTTTCGGTGTAAGCGTGTTTACATTAAAATATATCGAGGTGTAGGTGTAATTATATAAAATATTTAGGGTAAAAATACAAATGAAAAACTTAGTGATGATGCATAATTCGTCCCGCCCTCGGAAATAAGCAAAATCGTTACCCCACAAAAATGACAAAGGGCCGGGAAAAAGGCACCCACATGTCACGACCAACTAACAACCCAATTAGAGTACACAATCTGGACAAAAAAACCCGAGTACGTCTCACATAACCGCTCAAGGTCACTCGCATTCCGGATACCCCAAGAAAAGCCACAAGAGCCTCCCTCACCTCGGGCCAATAAACGGCCCACCAACGAGCTGACTCCACCATCCGGATCTCACGGGACCCTGATAAGGGACCCCCGGGTGGTGGCATACAACACTTAGCCGAAATATCTTTTGAGGAAGAAAAGTAGTAAAAAGTAGTAAGGGGACGAGTGAATACAAGGAAGCGTCGTAAGAAGAAGACCTCTCATCCACGACCTCAAATCACAGACAGACGCAACTTGGAAGATCTTCTAACTACTCGGAAGGAATGCGACTCGAAGACCCCTCTCAGACCACATGGGAATAAACGCAACTCCGAGGATTTTATCGCCCTAAGACCGGAAACAAGCACGACTACGGCACAACCCGAATCAAAGGAAGTGTCAGCTACCCACTTTAAAGACAGCTCCCAAGCACTCACCATTATAAAAAAAGACCTCACCTCATTGGTTCAAGACTGCCATTGGGGCAGTAGGCGGCAACACTTATCGGCCCTCTCTTGCCCAGAACGGCTATTGGAGCAGAGTTAGCTCGCCCTCATTGGCTCAGAAAGCCTCTAAAGACGATTGGAGCAGAGATAATCATTATCCGGTTAGAAGAATTCAGCCAAGCTCACATTATTGGTCATCTCCTCCCATCCGACCCTCATTGGCGTAGAAGACCCTCTACAATATTGGTCATCACCGCCACAAAAAGTTATGAGGAAAGACCAACCCCCATTGGACATAAGACCTTCTGTTCTACACTATAAATAACACCTCATTCAGCATTAAATGGACAAGTGTATTCTCTCCAAATTTACTATACGCATCTTTGTGCTTAGAAAATACTTAAAAAAGCATTCTCTGTAATAGATAAAGTTATCCCCCAACAAACGACCCCCCTTTGTAATTCACTATAATCCCTTATAAAATCATATTGCTTCCTTTCTCAAACTCGAGATTGGCGTTCCCAATAGTATCAGTTATAATATCCCCAGATCCCCCCGTTTATCAAACCTCGAATGATATTGCATCACCCAATGGCGCTGTCTATGGGCATGCCGTAAATTTCCAGGAAAAAGTTTGAGGTAATCGCATGGCAAGGAGAATGACAAGAAAAGAGAAATAACTAGTAGGAGCATCATTCCGACCCTTCCCGATTGTGACCCAATGGGGAATCATAACACTAAAACTGAGACACAACAGAGTCCCCTGCCTCACGGAGCTTGGACTCG
The DNA here is from genome assembly GCA_948329865.1 of Linaria vulgaris. Taxonomy (NCBI): domain Eukaryota; kingdom Viridiplantae; phylum Streptophyta; class Magnoliopsida; order Lamiales; family Plantaginaceae; genus Linaria; species Linaria vulgaris. Next base: position 49,428,109 of record OX415249.1, on the reverse strand, counting down.
AACCAGGCCATCTTCTATTCAATCTGGACCCTAAATGCCAGGACCGCAAGCGCAAAAGGAGGCAGGACCCATAATGGGCTACGTACAAGTACCCTGAGATATGTACCATAACATGTTTTCCAAGATTTAATGGTAACCCAAGACCTATTTCAGAGAAAAGTCGTGAATTGTGAATAGAATTGTCAAGAAGAGCCCATAAATCCTCCTAGATATCGATCTACCCTGCCGCCTCGGACCAGGTCCAACGACTCACATCATTGCAGAACTCATGTTGTTCCTCCCCCCGCTGAAGGAGGGGACCATCATCCTTGCATTTCGCAAGCTCAGTGGACGCTTCCCCGGAGACTTGAGTGCCGCAATACCGTCCCTAAGAAAGGGAAGCATCAAGGAACCACCTAGTCTCGGGAGAGGGCTACTTTGTCGAACTTCGGTGCCAACACTCACCAAACCTGATGGTCCCGCGAAGCACATGATGGAAGAATGGTAAAGAGAGTTGCGTGAGCTCCAACGCAATATCAACCCTGGAGAGGAGATAGCCTACATGGATCACTATTTGCACCCCACATAGCCAACGCACATATCCCTCTCGGGATGAAGCCACCGGGACTCCCGACCTACGCCGGGAAGGGGAACGATCGGGACCCTAATGACCATATCAACCAATATCTGGCATGCTTGGATCTCGTGTCCCCACCCGACTACGCTCTCTGTCGCATATTCTGGACGACCCTCACTGGTCAGGCGCAATATAGGTTCTCAAACTCTTGCCAGGAACGGTGCACAACTTTGAACAGCTAACCCAGATGTTCGTAAGGCAGTTCGCATGTAACCCCGATGAGCACCTTAGGGATTACATGAGACGATTCTCCCATGGCGTCATCTATATCTCACATGTCGACCTTAGCATGTTGTCTGACATCCTGTTACGAGGACTTCAGCTCGTAAAATTTGCCGCCTATCTCATGAGGAATCGAGCTCACAACTTCGAGGATTCAATTCAAAAAGGAGAATCTTTCATGGAACTGGAAGAAACCCGAAAAGCCCTAAAAATAACTAAGGTCGCTAAAGCCCCGACCCCCACCCCCACGTGGGAAATGAAAAGGAGAAAATAGACAGAAAAGATGGTGGCCAGAAATATAAAGTGAAGAAAAATTTGGAGCCAACACACTTACCTTCTATGACAGTAACCCCCATAGAAGTCATGGCCATCATGAGGGAGGAACGTGTCTTCATGTAGCTCGGACCCCCGAAGGACCCTCAAAGGTACAAAAACTCAGGAAAATTCTGCACCTACCACCGAGCATACGAATATCTCACTAATGATTGTTACCACCTCCAAGAAGAAATTAGTCGATTATTAGGTTGTGGGCTATCTAGAGAAGTACGTAATGCCAGATAGAGGGACCTTCGTGGGAAAATGATGTCAGAAGACGGAACCCAAAAATAAGAAACCCCGCTCTGACTCCAAGGACAGTGAGCCTCCGCCTGCGACAGAGGCACGGTTACCTCCTCCATCGCGATAACGCTCCTACCAGCTGCACCGTTAACATGATTAAAGGAGGAGGAATGGCCGTATCTTCTAAGGAAGAAAAATAAACTATATGAGAAAAACTCAGAATGTTGATAACAAGTTAGAGGTCTTCGCGGCCTGACTCATGGATCAACCTACCATTTCCTTTAGGCCCGAGGACCTATTTGATATTGTATACCCCCACGAGGATCCCCTGGTAATCCGGCCACCATACTCGAAATAGAAGTCAAAAGAATTCTCGTGGATATAGGAAGCTCGGTCAACGTTCTTTTTACACCGACATATATCGCCCTAGACATTTTATGAGACCAGATGAAGCCCATGAAAGTCCTCCTCGTGGGGTTCTCCGAGGAACAATGCCAGGCAGTGGGACTCATAACTTTGCCAATGTCATGGGGCGAAGGAGCGACCCGCCGCACCGAACCAACCAAGTTTTGGGTAGTAAAGGCCCCCTCGCTAACCTACAACGCCATATGTGGATGACCGGCCCTACGAGCCTTCGATGCAGTCCCCACTACCCTTCACCTGAAAATCAAATTTCCCACCCCCTTGGGGATAGGGGATGTTAAGGGAGATCAGACTTAGGCTTGAGAATGTCGCATGAATGCCCTACCGCCCAATCCTCGACCTCCAATCCAAGATCTTACAGCCAAGAGGGCTTGGATCGAGGAGGTTCGTGTCTAGTAGGCAGAAGAACTGTGGAAGGAGCTGAGGGAAAAACAGTCAAGATTGGCACCAATATCGGAGAAGACATGGAAAAGGCTATCGCGACCACGGTCAAGCAATACCAACACCTCTTCGCCTGGACGGATGGTCCCCTCGAGAGGATCAACTGATAAATATGCATGTACGAGTTAAATGTGTACCCCACGACCAAACCCGTTCTGTAGAGGAAGCGTAACATGGGACCAGAGCGTAACAAGGTAATATGGGCCGAAGTGTAATGAGTGCTCGACCTCCACCAGATCCGAGAGGTACGCTACCCTGAGTGGCTAGCAAATGTTGTTCTTGTCCCAAACACAGAGGGCATGTAGCGTATGTGCGAGAACTTCACCGACCTCAACAGTTCCTGCCCCAAAGTCTGCTACCCACATCCAAGCATCGACCAACTGGTCGACTCAACGATCGACCAATCTGGGCCGAAGTGCAATGAGTGCTCGACCTCCACCAGATTCGAAAGATGCTCTACCCAAAGACTGCTACCCACTTCCAAGCATCGACCAAATGGTCGACTCAATCATTGACCAATCTGGGTCAAAGTACAATAAGTGCTCGACCTCCACCAGATTCGAGAGGTACGCTACCTTGAGTGGCTAGCCAACGTTGTTCTTGTCCCAAAGACAGAGGGCATGTGGCGTATGTGCGAGGACTTCACCGACCTCAACAGTTCCTGCCCCAAAGACTGCTACCCACTTCCAAGCATCGACCAACTGGTCGACTCAATCATCGGGTGTGCCCTTTTATCTACGTTGGCTAAGAGGTTATAATCAGATCCCAATGGCTAATAACGACCAGAAGAAGACTAGCTTCATCACGAACATAGGCACTTTATGCTACATGGTTATGCCCTTAGTGCTCAAGAACACCGAAGCTACATATCAGAGGCTAGTCAATCTCATGTTTGAAGGGCTGATCAGGGATACAATGGAAGTATATGTCGACGACATGATTGTGAAAAGCCAAAGGTAGGAAGACCATGCCCAGGACATCTCTCGAGCATTCAAAATCATTGATCGAATCGAGATGAAACTGAACCCGCGAAAGTGGTCTTTCGGCATCCGGGGTGGAAAGTTCCTGGGACAATGGTCACCCAAAAGGGGACCAAGGTCAATCCAGAAAATGCCTTGGCCATTCTCAACAAGGAATCTCCAAGGACGGTGCAAGAGGTGTAGAAACTCACATAAAGGATGACCTTGTTGAGCAGGCTCATGTCTCACTCCTTGGAAAAGGACTTTCCCTTCTTTAAGGTCCTTAGAAATGGGAAAGAATTTTAGTGGACTGACCACTATGAGGACGGTTTTAAGAAGTTGAAGAAGTACCTAGTCAAGCCTCCTCTTCTGGTGAAACTCATCCCCCAGAAAATGCTCTTCCTCTACCTTGCTATGGGTCGGGAATCTGTGAGTATTGTCTTGGTCTAAGACGAATGGAGAGAGCGCCCACTGATCTACTACGTCAACAAAACCCTCCTAGACGCTGAGACTCGATATTCGCAGATAGAAAAGGTCAAACTGGCACTCGTCTACGCGGCCCGAAAACTCTGAGCATACTTCTTGGCCAATCCAATCACTATGCTCACGCAACATCCTCTATGCACTACTCTCAATAATCCTGAGACCTCCAGGCGGATGATCAAGTGGGCCATAGAGCTGGGGGAATTTGATATCACCTACGCCCCCTTGGCTGGCCATAAAAGCCCAAGTACTCGTCGACTTCATCATCAAAATGTATGAGGAATCCGAGGAAGAACAACCAGAGCCCCTATGGCATCTCCACATGGATGGGTCCTCTACCAGCACCCACGGCGGGGTGGGTATAATCTTTAAGAAAATAACTCTAGACGAGCCTGGCAATATTTTGGAATTTGCCATTTGACTGGAGTACCCCATATCTAACAACGAATCAGAATACGAGGAACTACTTTTTGGAATACGACTTGCTCAAGAGGTCGGGATAAGAAGAATACTTGTGCGCATCAATTTCCAGCTCGTGGTACAACAGATTCATGAGACCTACGAGGCCCGAGAAGAAAATATGAAGGAATGCCTAGAGATCGTTCTCGCCAGAACAACCTCGTTCCAAGAGTTCTCCATCAAGTAGATCATTCATTCAGAGAATCAAGCCGCTGATGCCTGTCTAAACTTGCCAGCTAGGCTCACCTGTCAGTACCTGAAGGATCACATTCTTCACGATGGCGAGATCCAGATGGTGGCGGCTATCGAGGAAAGTTGGATGACGGAAATTATGGATTTCATCAAGGATCCGAGAAAGTTTGCCTATGATTGGGCCAAGCAATGAGTAATGTACCGATAGACTGCTCGGTAATATATACAGAATGGAGTGCTCTTTAGATGATCGTGGTCCTACCTAACCTCCCGGTGTGTTAACACGGAAGAATCCCAACACATCATTAAGGAGATCCATGAAGGTTGTTGTGGTAACAATGGCAGGGGAAAAAGCATGGTAGCAAAATTATCAAACAAGGGTATTACTAGCCAACCATGGTAGCCTATATGAAGAGTATGCTCAGAAATGCCGAAAATGTCAAATGCACGCCCCCATGATACACCATCATGTCGCCCCATAGGAACCCGACATCGTCCCATGTCCATTCGCCCGATGGGGAATTGACATTGTGGGAGCCAAGGTCCTTGATAAAGGTCAGAAAAGATTCTTACTTGTCATTGTAGACTATTTCACGAAGCAGATTGAGGCCGAGCCCCTCTCTAAGATCACCAGTCAGGTCATGATAAACTTCTTGTAGAGGAACATCCTCAGCCGCTACGGGATACCCAAGCAGCTAGTAAGTGACAACAGGCTCTAATTCCATAACAACCTCGTGGAAAATTGGTGTGATAAGTGGAGTATCAGGCACCATTTCACGGGCGTAGGATATACAAGGAAACGACCAAGTAGAGGTAACTAACCAAACTTCACTAAACATGATCAAGGCTTGCTTATACCAGTATATATCTAAGTGGGTTGAGGAAGTCCCCGGAGTCCTATGGGCCTACCGCAGAACCCCATGACCGGCTACGGAAGAAACACCCTATAGCCTTGTGTACGGGACAGAGTCGTTGGGGTACAGGAATATGATAAAGCCCATAATAGTGCTAATCTTGCCTTGGCCCTAGATTTACTTGAAGAAAAAATGATTTGAGCTGCCACTCACACTAAGTTTTACAAGGCACGAATGGCCAAGTTTTACCACTCTCGGGTTCGACCCCGGTCCTTTCAAGCCAAGAACCTCGTCCTAAAACGAGTGGAAGCCTCTAAAAACGTGGGAAAATTAGAGCCAAAATAGAGCGGCCCTTACCAGATCTCTAAGATCCTCAGGCCAGCTACCTACTTACTAAAAAGACATGAATGGCTGGGAACACACCCGAGCCTGGAATAGTCTCAACCTCCAAAAGTATTATATTTAAAGCTTTGAGATTGACCTTTTACAACGACTCTATTTTGTTCACGTAGTTAAATGATTGTATTTTAATTTAGAGGTTATACCCGTGTAAAATAAACATATTATCAGAAATAAAACAACTACGTTGAAAATTCTATCGACTTAAGAACAAATGCTAAAAAGAAATATTTTATTCAAAGCAATTAATTTTCCATAATAGAAAAAAAGAGGGGGGACTAGACCCGTACAAAAGAGGTTCTAACAAAAAAGGGCTACACATGCCCAACTAACTACTCCCTCATAGGACGTTTCCCAGCCTTGATCCAATTCCTATGCTCCTCCTCCGAGAGCTCGCTCGGGTTAGACATCTGCACCGATGGAGCATAAGGGTTCGTCCTCTAAGAGGTAGGAGGAGGATTGGCAGAAGTGGGCGTGGAGTAAAATTCTAGCTCGAGGAGTACCAGATTTTGAGTAAAACGAGAAAGAGCCCTAGCAGTCGACAACGCCATCCTATAGCCCACTCTAACTAGATACTTGAGATTGGAAGCCAAATCTACTTGGCTCTTCGAGGACTTGGTCGAACCTAGTCGGGCGGGAGCAAGGCTGGCTCGGTGTTCCTCCCTCATGTCTTTGATCTGACGAAGTAGGTAGTCCTACTCCTCCCATAGTGGTGGTATCATTTCTAGAGCCCGGGTCGCCTCCCTCGCCCTTTCCTCCTATTTCTCAACCTTAATGCTGGATTTGGTTATCGCCTCCCCAAGAACACTCTTTAGTTCCCCCATGTCCTGATCTGCGGACTCTCTTACCTCAGCAGCGAGTTCCAAGGCCGTCTCCTGTCAAGCCGCCTCTTCCCGAGCATCCCTCAAGGAGGCTCGGATGGCATCACGCTCCTGGACGACGGTCGTTAGAACAGTTGGACTTGCCCTACATAGGCCCAAGACATCTCCGAGCACCGTGAGCTACAAAAAAAAGGCCAAAAGCCAAACAATGGTGAAAAGACCAAAAATAAAAGTACTTAAAAGGGAAATGAAGAAAATAAGGTATCACCTTGCAGATACTCTTGCAGAACTTCTCCCACAAGGCCCCATATCTAAAGTTGCCAAGAAGCTCACGGTCACTTGGGTTAATAATACTGCTCACGAAAGCACAGTAGTAAGAGGGATCCATATAACCCTCCACAAAAATTGAGGGGGCAAGAGGGTCGAGGAGGAAATTATTATCAGGTGAGGGTCTCTTCCTACTTCTCGACCTCGTTGGAGGCAAAGGGTTTATATGGCCCTTTCCTTTGCTCTTCTCCGATGACCGAGCCAACGGGCCTTTGTCATTCCTCCTTGAAGGCCCTCCAACAATAGGGATCTGACCTGCCAAATGATTTTGGGAAGCCGACAGTGGACTAAAGTTAAGCACAGTACCAAAATAAGGCATGAAATAATTAGCAAAGTGTTTCACCATCACGGGATCCATGGACTGTGGCATACCTTTGACAAAAGTCGCCTCGCCTCTCGGATGAGTCTTTACCAAAAACCCTAAGACCTCATCCATATCAGCGCATGTCAGACTATTCTGAGGCACGCGGGTAATACTTAGCGTCAGAAGAGGCAGAGGGTTCATCGATAGCGGCCTTCGAGGACTTCGCAAGCTTACGATGTCGTTCTATGCTCTGTAGTTCCCAATCGACAGAAGAGCCTCAGGATCTTGAAACAAAGTAGTCCCAGTCTATATCTCAGAACTGAGCACGAGCATGGTTGGCCATCTTGCCATCTGAAAACAAGCACAGATACTTGGTAGAGAGAGAGATAGAAAGAGAGAGAGAGAGAGAGAGTATACTATACATATCCAGAGAATAGTTTCAAAGCCATATTCGAATGTTTTATTTTTGCAAAGAACAAGGGTACTTACGAAACCCATCGTGAAGAAGAAGCAAGGTCGTAGTGGGACGCTCATCTAGGCCACCTTGCAGACCCACCAACATCGTGGCCATCGATTTGCGTAGTATCAGGGATGTGTCGTACACCCCGCTAAAAAGGCCCCTCCTATTTAGAAATGTGCTAGCCTCCATATGCACCTCATTAGAAGGAAAATTATACCCCAGGCCCCATTGGGTAGGCACACCCTCCTACTCCAAGATTGACTCTCCAACGGAGGCAACGAAGAAATAACTTCGATGCCAATCCTTGTTGCCAGAGGAATTGTTCCTTGCTGTCGACGCCAAGAACATACGCTTATTATTGCAAGTGAACAGTGTGAAGAAAGGCGAGCCGAGTGCAGCCGTCCTCGGCATTAACGCGTCGGCCAAGTTTTGAGGGGTGCAGGGTATATTCAATAGGTGACAGCAGCGTATGAACCCCACCAGATGACGGTAGGAAGCAGGAGTCAGTTGACTCACACACACTTTCCAAAAGGCGAAAAGTTCCCTAAGGATTGGATGGAAAAAGTAGCTGAGCTGACAACGAACGTCCCCCGAGTATACGGTCATATAGCCTTCTGAAGGAATGATCACATACACATGTTCCATTAAACTACTACAACAAACCTCAAGCCTCCTCTATGGTCACGATCGACGTCGTAGACCCGACCCTGAGTCTGCTCATCATACGCTTCGATTCTAGATTTTCCCGGGTAAAAACAGAATCATCGGCGGAAGGGTGATCAGACGCACGGAAAGAAAATACTACGAAAGTAGGATTTGCTTTTGTAACAGGTAGGATAGAAGCACCGTCACCACGTGTGCCACCGAAATGGGAACCCGCCTCTCCCAGAAGTAGAACGAGCGGACGACGAATGAATAGCCCTTCAACAACGACTCCATCAGAATGCTGCAGCACTAGAGAATCACGAGAGTTCTCCCCACTAGAATAAACAGAGGTTGCGCGAGAAACCATGGCTAGAAAAAAACAAAGCTTGATGAATGGCAATTTTTGCAGAAAATGAGAAGATAGGAGTTTGAGAAAGAAGGGAAGATGAGGCCCCCGTTTTATAGGCGGAGGAGAGGAATCGTATTCAGAGGCAGATCAAATTCCCGCCCACGATTCAAACGGTGGGACCCTCCAATCGCTCACTCATGACCCCTCAGAACCGCCATGTTCCTCGAGTCATTGCTACTCTAGAATGTCAGACGTCACCATAAGGGAAATAGACTGCCGCTTCAACTCCCCACGCCTATTCACATTTGATGAACACCCCTTCCCAAGGTTGCGAGTCGAACAGACTAATAACCAAAATGATTCGAAAAAATGACCACGATGGGAACCCGTAACCACGAATACCCTCCATGATGGGATGTAAAACACCTATTATGTCATGATATCTACGAGTGATTGTGCAAGAAATCGAGATTTTTCTAAGTATGGTAGCCTCGGGCATTGGAATCGAAGTTAAAATTTTCCAAGTCAGAGATCTGGTTTTAAGAAGGATTGAAGCCACAAAGAAAACTAGAAAACTGGAGCCCAAGTGGGAATGCCCCTATCAGATTTCAAAGGTCCTCATAGTAGCCACCTACCTACTCAAACATATGGAAATATGTGAGTATTCCCGCTCCTGGAATGCTCAACCCTAAGAAAGTTCTACTCGTAAAGACTTATTGGAACCAAGATAGACTTCCCAAAATTTTTTGACCCTGCGTTGGGAGTCTGTATTTTGAGTTACATAGCAAATGCTTGTATTTGGTCTAAATGCACGACATAATCGTCAACAAAGCAAGTACAATTTTCAGTGAAATAAAAGCTATGTAAAAATAAGGCAAGCATAACTTATAAATTTTCATTAGATGGTCGGCAGACAAAGCTGCTCAAGATACACGAGGGTGGACCACGCCCTAAAAAGATCCAATGAAAAATAAAGATAAAGGTAAAATATGTGCCCGACTCTAAACAGAGACCATAAAAAAGGCTAAGGTACGAGCTTAACGAAAATGGATAAACTCTAGAAATCATCATCGGTGGAATCCACGGGGCGCTTTTCCTCCCAAATAGTCATTGACGCTCCTCCTTCGACATATCAGCTGGATCAAGCATTATCACGATGGGCGAAGCACCAACAGGGGTCTCTAGAGCATGAAGCGGGTCCTGAGAAGATCGATTAGGGACGAATAGGAACTCCAGCTCAGGAAGAACCCAAGTTAGGAGGAAACTCGGGTAGGGCCTTCATGGCTGTCATAACCTGCTTAAACCCTACCCTCACCATGTCTTAGAATTCCTTGCAAAGAGCGTAGGCCTTCCCTGAAGAGTCATGAACAATTCAAAGTGCCTCGAGCTAAGCAATAGTTAGCTTAGCTTCGAGTTTTGCCTCTATATCTTTCGTACGTACCGCGAAACACCTCCAAATCTTGGGACAACCTGTGGATTTCATCCTCAGCATCAAAAGCTCTCCTGGTCAACCATTTCGACTTCTTCATCATGTAGACTGCCTTTGCGATTTCTCGCCCCATGATCTGTTTCAGTTCCTTCATCTCTTTATGATGGCTCTACTTCATCACTTGATGCATGATCCGAGCATTGTCCAGCTCCTCCTCAAGCCGAGCAGACTCGCTAATGTTAGTCCTTAGAGACGCAGATAGAACGCCGCGCTCACAAGTCAAGGCACCAATAATCGAGTGACTCGCCCAATACGTCCCTAGAGCATCCCCGAGGACCGCCAACTGCAACAATATAGTTTGGGGGCTAGTACGACTAGAGCCATTTTGTGGGCTAGATGGCCCCTCGCCTACCACAGTTTTTTGGGTCACCATGGTCGAATTCAGCCCGCCAACCCTTTCCCGGGTAGCTTTGGACGTGCCCTTTTCGACGTTCTTCCAAGAGTCCTTCAACTTTGGGAACTGATCAATGGAACTGGGGCCGTTGTCTGATTGAGCCTGCATTACCTAGACTAACACCTCATCATCCATGGTTAGAAATGTTCTCTTAGCAGGACATGGGACGTCCTCGAAACCAGAGGAGGATCCGCGATGTAAGAACCCACATCCATAGCATTTTTGTCCAGGAGATCAGCAAAATATATCTCGTAAAAAAAGGTTCGGGCATGTTGTTCCATATCCTCTCCTGCATAGACGGTAAGGGGATAAGATCCTCATATGAACATCCGGTAAAGGCAAAAATACAAAAACAAGTCCAAAACACTTACTGAAAGTCAGATTCGGATGAAGAGGAGCCGAGGAAATATCCCAAGACTCGACCTTTCCTTCGCAAACCCGCCATCATCAGGGCCAATATGTTGTTCAACATAGATGACACATTAAACAGGCTGCTGAAGAAGCCGACATGTCCCAGTTCTGCCACCGCCTGCGTATGTGGCTCCCTTGAGGTAACCACCTAGTCAAGTCCCCACCTCGTGGGAATGCCCAATTGTGATATTAGTGCCTCGAGGAGTTATGTAAAAGTACCTCTGACGCCAATCACTGTTGCACGAATCTAAATCTTGTTGCCACCAAGAAAGGACTTTTGTTGTCCTGATGGGAAAGACTGAAAAAATGGGACCCCGATGGGAGAACAAAAGCCCATCTAGTTGAGGGGTACAAGGAACGTTCAGAAGGTGGCAGCTCAATATGAACCCCACCAAGTATCGATATGAAGCAGAAGTTAACTAGCTCGGACATATCTGCCAATAGGCAAATAAGTCACTCACCGTAAAACTGTAAAAGCATAGAAGGCCACCGCGGATTTACTCCTAGTAGATAGTCATGTACTACTCTGGGGGGTTGTAGGCACGTTGATCACCAGTCAGAATCAACACCCGCACGCCAGCCTCAAAAATGTTGACATATTTTAGAACAACCCAATCACCCTCAAGTTTCTCCTCGCTGATAGTGGAGCCTACGTGGCCCTTCCCTACCATATTAAAAGGCTCTAAAGTACCTTGGCAATAAACCGACCCATCCATTAGACGAGCATAAGGTGGTTGGCGTAGAAATGCCACTCGGATCTGGTCCACTAGAGTTAAAGCAACAGCGCCGCTGCTGGGTAGAGCAATGGGAGCGAACAAAAGTGTAGGTAACGTTGTGGCCTATCGTTGACGGGTACGTAGCAAAATGAACGAAACACCTAAAATAACAGACTGGCGGTTCGACCACGGTGGAGGAGTACAACACGAGCTATCATCACTGGAATGATCAGAAGTAGCTTGAGAAACCATGATGGCAGTGGTGACTAGGAGGACTATAACAAGAACAACAAGAGCAGTTGGGAGAGTAAAGGGAAGAAGCAAGAAAAAGAGATCGCATAAGTTGTTGGTGTGATTATAGGGAAGAAAGACGTTGAACTGACGCTATTTATAGAGTAGAAGAGGACCTTCAGGTTCCTGCCCAAGAATTTGAATACAGATGGGACCCCTCAATTGCCCACTTGCGGCTTACCATAACTGTCATTTACACGAATTTACAAATAGATGGAACGTCAGGCGACGTGATAGGGGAAGGAAATTGGCATCAATAATTATCTCAACTTCCCCCATTAGTAGTAATAGTTCCCAAGAGATGTTAGAGGAAAAGGCGTTGACTGAACTTTAAAACTATAACGATATGACGCGCGACTCGTACAGGAAAGCAAAACACCACAACGAAGAGAGAACGCTCGAGTTAAAAAAAGTCGCAAGAAAAAATTTTAAAGTGTAAAAGTCCTCGTTTTCATGACCGCGCCCTATGGAAACTATATTTGGACTCGGAAAGCCCATGAAAATCAGAAAAATGAAGAAAAACAAAAGCAGGCGTAACAAGTCATCAAAAAAAAAGAGTGACCAAGTTCTTATTTATTAATCAAATCAGGGAGGACTTCTGATACAACCCCTCAGATTGTAGAATACTGGTGCTACGGATACAAAAAATTCCACCCCTAACTACCTACACCTAGGGGGCAGGAAGTAAAGTCCCCAAACAAGTTGACCGACATGGTGAAATCCTCGGGCTAGAAGTCGACGCGTTTGAATGGATCAGGGATAGAGTCACGTCCTGATTAGAGGGACCTTCCCATTATCTTTGAGGCCAACCTTCGCAGGTCTGCGTATGCAGCACACATCCCAATGGAGTGACCCATCTTTTTGCAGGCATAAAATCCCTACAGAAGATGCCCCGCACTGTATCACTTGAGTCGCTCGTCAAACTCCACCTCCAGAATGGCCCTCTGAGAAGATAAATTCTCATCCACCTCGAGAACAATCGTGGATATCTGCTAGTTCGACCAGCTGTTGGGGTTTCTCCAGCTCTCGGGCCAGCTCGGTCTCCTCATATAGGTTGCCTCTCCCTCTCTCTCTCCAGCTCCTCGACGAGGGGTCTCAAACACTCTAACTTGCTCGCCATATTAGCACAATGAGCAACTTGGACCTGATTGGCCCTCTCGACCTCGTCCTGCTGCGCTCGAAGTACGCTCTTCTAGCAACCCACCTCCTCATGAAGCCAATAGCCCCTTCACATTTAAGGGAACCTTAACAACCAAAGTAACATAAGTCAGCACGACGAAGATAGTAAACTACGGAGATAAAGAAATAAGGAGGATCTATAAATTATGTACCAAGGCAGACGAAAGGCGAACCATATCCGAAAAAGCCTCCGGGCTGTAGGAGGGTACAGTCAAAAAGGCGGTCTTGGTCACCACATAGTCAAACAGCATTGAGCCCCTCGGGCTAATCCCTAAAAAGTCATCTAGAAGGAGACGCAACAAATAAGGCATTATCGAGCCCCATGTGGTAGGAGCAGAAGCTAGTGCCGATGACTCATTCTCTTGCTCGGAGGGAAGAGTCGGAAGCTTAGAAAATGAAGCCACCTCCTTGGAAGAAGGAATGATCTCTCCCTTTGCACCGATCCTCGTTGTTGGAGCAGGAGAAGACACATGGATCACCTCTAGCTTTCTGGGAGAATGTAAATGGGTCGAGCCCCTTCCGAGATCCTCATCCTCATCAGAATATATGAGGTCTCCAAACCAAGCCTCGCCTCTATTTGTTCCCTGAGCTACCGGCAGCCCCTCGGATGCAAGTGACCCAGAAGACATATTATTGTGACCCCGAGAAGGTGACCTAGGAGTCCCCCGACTCCTCACATACAGTTGGGATATTTCTTCTCCTCCGATGAGTCGCTAGTCACCACGATGGCCACTTCCTCTGAAGATACCTCTAGCCAACCCCCCACCTTAGGACGAGTCACAGAGTCAGTACCTTTCTTCGTTACAAACCTTGTGCTCCCGAAAGTTTCTCCATGAACCAAACTCTCAGCTCCACCTTCGGAGACACTTTGTGCAGTTCTATCGCTATTGACGCCATAGAAACATGAGTCACCCGAACCTTCCCACCCTTCGTCTTGCGAGCTCTGCCCGTAGGAACATAAGGAGGTGTATACTTCAGCCCCTCCATGGTGTCCCCTGCATGTTAAGGTAGTGCGGAAAAGGAGGTCAGAAAAAATTGCAAGGGAAACAAAAGATTAAACGAGGCAAGGAAGGAAGTACTTACTTAGGAAAGTGTTTTGAGGATCAGAAACAAAGGCATGTAGTGTCAACTCGTCCAACTTACACGTTTTAAATATGGATAAAAAAGTATCCCCTTTCGTCATCAGCATGCAGGCAAACCCTTGGTTGAAGAAGCCCTCATTAATAAGCTTATTCATCTCCGCCTCGTTCCACTAAAAAGGCACATCCAACATGGTCTTCAGATCATGAGGGCAAGCAAAGAACAACTTGTCTTCCAACTACTGTGCGGCCTAGCAAGCATGTGCATAATACGATCCGTCCCCTTCCGCATCCTGAATGTATAGAAGATTGAGCTCTGCGATGCCTTGGAAAAATCAAAGGCCCTAAAAAATCGAGCCACCGTGCACGGGTGAACGTATGCCAGACCGATAAATAAGACTGCAGTCAAAATGGTGTACCCATTAGGAACCAGCTGACTCGGGCACAAGCCACGTGCCTTGAGGACCTCATAGAAGAAAAGAAGCAGCAACGATCGTAACTCCTCATTTAGTTGCAGGTAATACACAGTCAGGTATTCCTTACGAGGAGAAGTAGCCTCTCATCCTCCCTCGGAATTTGGACATCCACGTGGGAAGCCTCAATCAGATAACGGGTGAACTTAGTGTTGACCTCCCATGTGGAGTGCACATTACTGGGCACCCCCTCCACCAAAACCCTAAGCTGCAGGACTCGCGCTGCTTTCCTCTATCTTTTTGCCGGTGTTTTAGAAGTGACGTCATGGGCACAACGTTGGCGAGAAGTAATCGACCGCTTTTGCTATCACAAGGGGAGACCATAGCAGTCCGATATCTCTCCTTGACCAGAGAATTTCCTAGTTCCACCACTGGAACACCCAAATCCGCATACAACATTGTTGTAAAGAAGAAGAATTTAAAAGTTGCTCGAAAGAAAAGAGAGGGAAAGAAAACTCTGATTAAAGTGAATAAATATGAAGAAGTCGAGCTTCTGTTTATAACAAAGGGAAGAGAAATTATCACCTCCAGGCGCGTGGACAGCGAAGAGCTACGTGGTCAACCTGAAACCCTAGACCATAAAACACGTGACAGCACACACTCTAGTTCCGAGTGTTTTCTACTAAACACACTTAGAACTGGGGACTCCTGATGATGCATATCATAACATGTTATAATTTCTCCAATGAGAGGACGGTTCGGGGGTAACGATTGATATCCCAAGAATGAGAATAAGCCACTGGAAACTCAACCGACGTTCACACCCGAGGGAAGGTATTGGGTCACGCCCCTTGCCCTCCCATGACCTTCTCCTAACAGGTGTGGCCATAAGAATCTCCCTCGTGGTAACGGTCTGTGATTCCACCGAGCCAAGGGAAAATCCGAGCACACCACTGGGACTTGATAAATCGAGTTCTTATCTCTCATTACACCTACCCTTCTGTGGGAGTATGATCCTCAAAGATCGTGCACACTCACGACTAGCTGTACCCCCTAAAAACACTTGTATACGGAGTCCCCATACACACTCACGTTTTCCTAATAGTACCCCCTAAAAGCACTCTTACTCCGGGTCTCGCCTAAATCAATATCGCTTTAGCTCCATGAAGCCTCCCTACCTAACGAGCCTCATTTGGTTTGTGCCTTCCTCGAGCTTAATAATGTGTTTTTATCCATTCAGATAAGGTTCCCGAAAAAATCTCATTACGAGTAAGACAACATTTAGAATATATTTCACTAACATTTTATCCTCCCCTCTTAGCACGAACTAAGAGAGCAATAGTGCCAATTGATACGAGAAACGAGGATAACGACAAGAGGTTGTAAAGAGGGACTCGATCGACATTTACCCTCAACTAACTACCGTAAATAAGGATAAGTCTGGGCCTAATTGGTCAACCCCCCCCCTTCTCGCACAAAAACTGATCGGGTTAGATGACCACGATACCCATTGCTTTAGAAGACCGACCATCTCTACTGGTAGCAGAAAGTCACACTCTATTGACCCCCCAACTCGGCATCTCGTATTGGTGCATAGTAAATCACACCATGGGTTGTCCTCATTAGAAGAGCCTATTGGCGCATAAAGAACCTCCCCCAATTGGTGGACCTAGTCAAAACAATAACTTTCAACATAAGGCTTACAGCCTTTGGTTGAAGACCCCCATGTAAATCCTATAAATAAGGGCTTGTTAGCAATCCCAAATGACCGAAAAAAGTAACAAATAACACATTCACTCACTCCCACTCGAAACTTTTGTCTCAGCATTCTTGCACTCGCACACAAAGACTTTAGCATATCACTTAAAGAATTATCATACTTGTAAGGTAGAAGCTGAGTTCCCCCTCGTGTAATCGCACTCTCTCCCCTTGTAACCATTAATAAAGACATTACTTGCTCTTCTGAGACTTGGGATTAGCATTCCTAATAAAATATTCGATCAATATCCCTGGGCCTACCTCTGTTGTGAGACCGAACGATATTGCATCATCAGTCTCATATTTGTTCTTCCCATACTTTAGTGAGTTCAATAAAGTAAGGATAAAAAAGTCTTGTCACTTTGTGGACTCATTAAAAAAGATGGATGATTTTGAAGACAAAATGTCCAAATTTTCTCATTTTGGCCTTATTTGGAATGCATATTTATCCAACTATAAAATAAATAAACTAAAAAAAATATTAGTAAAGAATTGTTAAGAATAAGGATATAATGAAATTTCAACACATGTTAGTCCTAAAGCTTTAATTCATCGGTTTAGCCTTTGTGCAACACGTCTTTCTTTTCTTTTGCATACCCTCATTTTCATTACAACAAAGTACTTAATTTGTTTTTTAGGTGTGATATAAGTGTGTGTGTGTGTGTATATATATATATATATATATATATATATCTTTTAAATCGACACTTCTCTATTTAAGTCATTCACCAACCTGCACCTTTGTTGTGAAAGGCGCCGAAGGCAACGCCAAGGAAGCACCGTGGGCAAATATGGGCCAAAAACGTCCCCGTGTGAGCAATTGGGGCTTGAAGTTTGTGGGACACATGTCCCAAATAATGGGGCATGCAACCAAGGCTCAAAGGGGCACATGGGCTTGAGCCTCTGTTGGATGTGCACTCCCCATAACAAAAAAGAACTGCGATTTCTTGATTTTTATTTTTTAGTTTTCTAGCCCACAAAATAAATTAATAAGAGAAAGGTGGCCCAAACTGTAATATTATAGTTCAAACAAAAGGAAAAGGGTTTCTCAAAATATTGAAAATTAAAGCCACATCAAACTATAATATTATAATTCAAACAGAAAGAAAAGGGTTTCTCAAAATATTGAAAATTAAAGCCACCTCCACTTTCATGAAGAAACAATGATATGTTGATGTTGTAGCTCAATCATTTCTCTTTTTCTATTACTTTTAATAATAAAAAAACTTTTTTTAATCTATACTAAATTATAAATTAGTGTTCATGTGATCATCTTCTATCTCTAATATTTTTGCATATGAGCATCTTGGTTTAATTCAAATATATTTTGAATATTCTCAAGGTTATGTAAGTTTATGTTTATTTTATCCCATATTCTTTTTTTGCATTATTATATACTTATTTCGTTATGTATAATATTAGCTTAAAGTAAATCGGAATAAGAATATTTATTGTGCTTACAGCCCGCGCCTCGAGGTTTACAGCTTGGCTCTAACTATAAAAAAAACACCTTACCCTTGCCCAATGCCTTTAAAAGTATGCCCTGCACACAAAGCGACAATTGAATTCTGAGTTGGAAATCAATGAAATTCATCACTGGCCCAACACACTTATTATTATAGGCTACAACCAAAAGGCTGCGACTTAGCAAGGCCACAGTTTACTTTCTTAAGTAATCAATGATTTATTTTGAGAATTAATTTTTGGGCTTTCAATTAATAGTTTTGTAGCCAGATGTGTATAGGCGTGTAGAGTGGGGGTACATCGACACATGTATAAAGAGGTCATGGACCACTCTAACTATTCATAAAAGCCGAATCTTTTAACAAAGGGATAATTCTATTAAACCCCCCAAACTATGGTACCTTTATGGTGACAAGGTCAGAACTATTATTTTAGCGCCATTGCCCCCTAACCTTTGGTACTATGTTCGAATGTGTAATGTGCGTGTTTCCGGCCCAAAATGCACTGGCAACGTCAGCCACGTGTTAGGCACGTGTTGTTGGTCAAGGGTGTTTTCGTCCAAAATTTTTTGTATTAACTTTTAAGCCCCTTAAACTATGCAACATCTTTTATGTTTACCCCCTAAACTATGGAATGTGCGATTTGCCCCCTAAACTATTTATTGAATGTGCGATTTACCCCCTAAACTATGTATTGTGTGCATTTTTGGTGTCGTTACTATTCGTCTTGTTCGTAATTGGTCCTTTAAATATTCAAATACTTATACTTTGCACCTCGAACTTTTGTAGTGTAATGCATTTTCCCAATTCAAAATGACATCAATATTCAAAATTCCATCATAACAACATACTTATCAAAATACGTGCATAACATCAACATTCAGATTTCCATCATAACAACACTCTTATCAAAATAGGTGCATAACATCAAAATTCATAATTCCATCATAACAAAATGATATCAAAGGCTTAACATCTACACAAAATAAAAGAGCATAAACATGTTTTCTACACACTGTAGCGCCTAAAAACCCAACCAAAAAGTAGTGCAATCATGTTCAGCTCTCAAAAAAGGATCCCCTAGGCTTATGTCTTCACAATATTGCGTACAAGCTTCTCCATCAGCTTCTTGTTTGCCCTGTCAATTATAACACCCACAGAACCTGAAATGTATCCATTCCCTGTAAACTCCTCACCTTTTTTCTTGCCCTGCTATGAATCCAAAAATTAGATATTGGACCAGTATTAGACAGACTCCAATTACAACAAGTTGATATGAATCATTTACCTCAATCTTGGTTGCTTCATTTCCTGAAGTGGTTGCCATATTTGCCAAGTTCTCATCTTTTTTCTTAAGCTTCATCAAGTGTAAAACAGTTAGATAATCCAGAAACTCCTTAAATACACAAATCCTTTCAATCTCATCAAAAAAATGAATGTTTTACCTCTTTCATTTTTGGACCTGACTTCACCTGCTTCTTAGGACCCTTTTTGCCACTTACCTCTTCAACCAATCTTGCAACCTTTTTCCTAGTCCTCATTTGTCTCTCCTCAACAACTACCTCCTCCACATCACTGATCAACTTTCTTTTCACTTTCTTACCTCCATCTCTTTTCTTTACTGGAGATACACTTCTCTGTGTAGTTTGTTGCTGAGTGAAGCTTGGACTTGATCTCCTACTGGTAGGAAGGGTGGCTTGGGTAGTAGGTACTTCAACAACACCTTGATTAGGTGTTTGTTGATGCTTGTGCTACAAAAAAACAATTAATAAGTAATCACAACCCCTGAATCACACAACACAGAGGACAACTCACATGTTATACCTGTTCATGATCCTCTTCTGTTCCACCAGCTGACTCATTCTGTCCATCTCCAGCAACATTATCATTTGGTACACAAGCTCCTTCATTCTGTTCTTCTCCAGCAACATTTTCAGTTGGTACACCAGCTGACACATTCTGTCCATCTCCAGCAACATTATCATTTTGTACACCAGCTCCTTCATTATGTTCTTCTCCTTCTCCCTCTTTCTTCTTATTGGTCCTCCTTTTCTTGGATTTCTAAGACAAAAGCAATTAAGTATTATGAGAAGCATTCTTCAACATTATTGGTCCTCCTTTTCTTGGATTTTCTTGGATTTCTTCTCAATATATTCATGCAGTGTCTATAAGTCTGCTGATATGTTGTTATTGAGAAGCATTCTTCAACATGCTCTGAAGGGGTTTGCTCTTTGTAGTACAATCCAGCCATACCATGAGCACATGGTATCCCACTTATCTGCCACTTCCTGCAGGAGCACTCTCTCTTTGCCACATTAACTGTGATTTGACCATCTGGACTGCTGATTTCAAAATCATCCTCCCCATTCCAGAATGCCTTGCATTCACTGCTCTTCTCATGTGTCTTATCAAGTATTTTCTGAATGTTAGGGCACACATCTCCAATCCATTGCTTTGTGAGATCCCTCTTCACATACATCCTCTTCATCAGAATCAATCTGATGTGTTCCAAGCAGTCAATAATGGGTTTTGGCCTAGCTTCCAAAATCATTGCATTGAATGATTCACACATGTTGTTCAGCAACACATCACAATTGAAGCCTGGTAAGAAGAATGCCCTGGACCAGTATCTTGCAGGCCTCTTTGCCAGCCATTTGAAGGCCTCCAAATTTCTGTCCCTTATATCATTCATGTGCTTCTCAAACTCAGAAATTGTAGTAGCCTTTGCAGCTTGCCAAAGCAAGGACTTGAGTGGTAGACCTTTATGACTTTGTTTGAAATTTCCATACATATGCATAACACAAAATCTGTGTTGTGCATAGGGCAAAACCTTCTCCACAGCATCAACCAATCCTTTTTGTTTATCTGAGATGACAACATATTTTCCACTCCCATCAGTTGTAATCCCTAAATCAGTAACCAACAATTCCATAAACCACACCCAACTTTCTCTTTTTTCTTTCTCCACTACTGCATATGCTATTGGGTATAAGCAATTATTAGCATCAATGCTAATAGCAGTTAGTAGAATCCCTCCATAAAACCCTTTCAGATGACAACCATCAAAACAGAGGATTGGCCTACAACCTGCCAAAAATCCTTTCTTCAACTGCCCCCAACAAATGTAAAACCTTTTAAATACAGGCCCATTCTCAGTTGGTAATGTTTTGATCCTAACAGTGTTGTTTGGATCACTCCTGATTATCTCTGCTGCATACCTCCACAGAAGGGAATATTGCTTCTTCTCTCCACCAACTGATAGTTGCCTGACAATAGCTTTGGTCCTATACATCTGAAACCTTGAAAACTTGATCTTGGTTTCATGTCTGAACATATCTTGCATGGCAGTAACTGGCATCTTAGGATTGTACTTCAACATCATCTGATACTTCTTTGCCAACCAGGTAGATGTAGCAGCCTTCACCTCCTCCAGTCTTGGACATTTATGAATGCCTTGCCAGGTCTTCACAACCAATGTTTTGCAATCACCATGTTCTGATGCATAGATTTGCCACTGGCATGCAGGGTTCTTGCACCTTACCCTTATCCTGTGCTTGTCATTCTTGACAAAAGTAATGTCCCTCCCCACCTTTATAGCAAACTCCCTTACAGCTCTCCTAAATATAGCTGCAGTCTGGAAGCACAAACCCACATGAAACTTGGGATCTGTCATATCCCTATCTGGGTTAAAAACAGGGAAGCCTTCATACATCCATTGGCTGTTCTTTACTCTTGAAGTTCCAGATTTGACTGGATAAGTGCATTTGCTTGATTCCTCAGTGCCTCTCTGGACATTCTCTTGAGATGTCCCATCAGCTGGAATTTGCTCATCTCCCTGGTTTGAGAGCCCACAACTACTTTGAGAAGATTGTTTAGCTCTAGGGGGTGTGACTTCAAATGCTGCAGGCATAGTCCAGTGAGCTTCAGTCTCACCAGCAGCAACATAATCTCCTTCATCATCTGTCACTTCATTATCACTGTCACTAAAACACATTGATAAATCAGTATCACTCCCCACTGAGTTATCATCATCCACCTCAACACCATCTTTATCAATGATCAGCTCATCATACTTGCCAGCCTCATCATCATCTTCATTACCTAAACCCTCACCCCCATTATTAGCAGATCCAGCACCATCAGAAATGTTTCCACCCTCAACATCATTACCTACACCCTCAGGCCCATTACCACCTGCACCATCCTCACCAACAGGAGGATTAACACCTTCATTACCCTCAACCCCACCATCTGTGAAAACATGAACCACCCTATCCTCATCAATATACTTTACTAACTTCAGAGTGTCTAAATCCCTCCACATGAGATCCAACACAGACAAGTCTTCCTCACCAAACTGACTTGCATAAAACTTGCAGTTAGGACCATTTTCAAAACCCACAATCTGACCCATTGCATGGATCTCAATCAAACTCATTTCTTCATCATTGCAGTAGTCAAAGTGACTAACTTTACCCCCCACATATCTGAGTTGTCTATCACTGATAAACTTTCCATGATGATGAAGTGTGATGGTGAAATCTTCAGGATCAGTACCTGCAATAATACATTAAGTAAATCTCAGTAATGGTATAAATGACTTGTTTATTATGTATCTAAGGTGGTTTACAAACACAAATGGACAACTTTTTTTAGCTTTTTTCAATGTAGTGTTATATACAGTACAAAACGCACATGCATGGACTACAAACAACTGAAATTTACTTGAAGCATGACAATCACACATATCTTATGCAAATTGAGTGAGACAGGCTCCACACCACTGCCCTACCAATTACCCAGTATCATTTAACAACCCACAATGAAAAAGACCTCGAATCTATACAGATATAACCACGTGCTAAAAAATTTAACAAATAAAGATAAATTTTGGGACCACTGTTGAAACCCTAGACCCGCGCTTCTAGCACAAACCATATTTAAGGACGTACTCATTAATCTTAACATGCTTCCAGCCATATTCAACTAATAGACACAATTAAAACCTCAATTTTGCCAAAATTACGAATCTAGGGTTTTCGAAATAGGGAATACATACCATAATCTGGAGCCTTTAGGCCGATAGGCAACTCGTCTGCCGATTCTCGTAGTTTCCAACCCATTTTCCTTAAGATTGACACTAAAATTCAACTAAAATCAACAAATTGAATTTTTTTCAAGAACCCTAAATCGCCGCTGCAATTTTCCCGCTTAATTGTGAAAGTTGTAATAGGGTTTGTGTAATCCGCCCCCTCATCTTTACGTCTTTTTCTTTTTTAGTTTTTTAATAGGAACAGTGAAGAGACGATTTTACCCCTGAGGGGTCACGTGACAAAGTCACGTGACCGAATCTAAACGGAATATTCCGTGCATTTTGGGCCGGAAACACGCACATTACACATTCGAACATAGTACCAAAGGTTAGGGGGCAATGGCGCTAAAATAATAGTTCTGACCTTGTCACCATAAAGGTACCATAGTTTGGGGGGTTTAATAGAATTATCCCTTTAACAAAACTAGCATACATGTAGAAAGTTTAAGTATTCATAGAAATTGTAAGTGCAACCTGGATTTGCAGTTCAGATATACAAAGAATATAATAATATTATTAAGATGTATAACTTCGTCGATTGTCATATTATTATAAAAGAATTATACTTTTAATATTAAAGTGAAAACGCCAAATTTAGTGTGGAGACTAACGCATGAAATTTCAAGTGTTTAACATACGATTTGGGACATTTTTCTCCGTAGTTAAAAGAGAAATCAGTTGTCTTAAAAAAGAATCACTTGAAATACTTGCAAATAATATTACACCTTTTGTGTTTGTGGGTATATTTACTCAATGAATACGAGTATTCAAAATTGTCATATACAAATGAATTACTTAGGTATATATGACAAAATATTAGGCATCTATCTATCAAAGGATACTACTTCAGTAATTAGTTAGTGAAGATGCAATACGCTCCGATCCTCCTAAGAAGGTGAATTTGGGATATTGATCGTACAAATTTTGTTTAGAACACTGATACTGAGCCTAATAAACGAACGATGCCTTTTATTGAGAATTTGGTGGAACTCAATTGGGGGTGGGGGTAACTACAAGGAGGTGACCTCGAATATACACGTGTTACTAATAGTAGAGACCGAGGGCCTAGATAGCGTTGGATCTGCTAAAGTGTGGTGTGTGAGTGAGTGAAATGATAATGTTAAAGGATGAAAGGTATGAGTGGGAGTGAGTGTGCTTCTCCTTAGCTTTGTTTTCTGGAGCTCAGTCACCTTGACCTTATTGTGAAAGTGGTAACAAACCCCTATTTATAGGACTTTCATGGGGGTCTTCATCCAATCATTGTAGATCTTCTGCTGAGAGTAATTCTTCTGACTAGGTCCGCCAATTGAGGGAGACTCTTCTGTTGGGGGTAGTTCTCTCAGAATCCGCCAATAGCAGGAGATTCTTCTGCACCAATAGACTGTTCTGACTAGGGTAGCCTAAATGGTGATTTCTTCTGCACCAATGTGAGTCGTGGGTTTGGGAAGCCAATAAGGTGAAATTATATACCACCAGTTAGGGTAGCTGGTCTTTTGAACCTATGGGTGTCGTTGTTTTCTTATCCAATCACGTGGGCTCTACGAGGGGTGACCAATCAGGCCGGGTCTTCTCTTTATTTATGGTAGGTAGTTGGGAGTTGGGGGATAAATTTGAACTGAGTTCCTTCTCATAACCTCTCGTGTCTCTTCTCTCTATAATAGACATTGCTTGCTCGTTCTCAAAACTACCAAAAGGTGAGAGTAAAGTCTTTAGTGAAGTATTTTACTAAGTGTGAGAGCACTCGTAATTCGTGTTCCTCGTGGACTGTTGCCCAAGTAGGTGAAAAACATATGTGTGTCAAACAGGGACTGCGGTCGTGTTAGACCCGTAGGATGAGTAGGTGAAAAGATTCCACGGGTGTGGTACCCATGTGGCAGGACCCGGGGTCCAAATATTTTTAGAGAAGTACTGGTAGGGTAGTGTAAGTGTAATTTTTGTGATCGTGTCCCTAAGTAGGGGAGGGTGTAACGTGGATTATCCAATGGAGGTGGTCAGATACTGGTAGTGTCTCAACATTGTACTCGGATATGTCCCTAGTTCGGATGGATTCATAAAGTGTTGTTGTGAGAAAGTCCTAACGACGTTATCTATTAGAAGAGGGTCAGAAGAGGCCGCGGGGGCACGATCCGATATTTTCCTGTTGGTGTTATCGATAGGGATTTTCTGAGTATCGTACCCGCCATCCCCAAGATTCCTCTCTTTACTTCCTGATCCTCCGGAGAGGGAAAATACTTAAATTTTATAATATCTATCATCAGTTGGGGGTAGGAGTGAGCTTCTCATTGATAGTTGGTGGATCTGTTGAAAAAATTTCAATTTTAGGTTGTCTATGGTATAAAGCTTTGATTAGGAAATAATTGCCCAATTATGTTTCAATTTAGTCCTTAACACGATTTGAAGGCACATCATCTTGTCAGGTCTTATAACATAATAAACAACCTTGTTACGAGGCTGGTATTGACTGGCATTCTTATAAGGTTGTGTCTTAGGTGCGATGTATGAGGTTAAGTTCTCCCTTCAAACGAGGCAGATCATCTTTGCCTAGTCCATTGCTTGTTGTTGAGAGAAGTTCCTTCTATATTAATGGAAAAAACTTATATGGACAAGGTGCATAAGTTTCTTATGCACCTTGAGGTCCTCATTTGTTAAAAGCTCTGTCTTTTAGCCTCTTTACTTTAAAAGATAACAAATCTAGTCTTTTACTTTGTAAAAACTATATTGAGACCCTAAGAAAGTTTTTCTTTATCAAGACACATAGAATTGGTATCAGAGCCTAAGTTTTATTTATTTAAAGTGGAAATTTATTTATTATAATAATATTTAATTACCTCAAGAGAGGGGTAAATTTAAAATATGAATCCGAACGAAAGTTCGAGATATATTCTCAATAGGAAGTTTTTCGAGAAATTGAAAACCATAAAACAAGAAAACACTTATAATGATAGTAAAATCCGATCAACAAGATAAGTAATTTGGGGTCACCAAATTTTCATGAAATCGAGACGGATGGCTCTAAGTTATCTTTAGACCTTAGAGAAACCCAGAAGACGATTCAGGCACGTGGTAATCATCAATACCATAAACCCGAGCATCTTCAAAACCTTCAGATCCAGATCAAAAGCATGGCAAAACATCAGAAGGAAATTCTTGAGAACCTTCAAGATGTCCAACGACATGTCAAGAATTTGGAAGCGCAGCTAAGCTCATCATGAAGAAATAGAGGAGGATGGTTACCAACATCTTTCGGAAGCGAACCCTTATAACATCGAAAGGGCAAGGAGGTACAAGTCCATCGAGAATTAACAAGCAACGAGAAGCTAGAAGCCTTAACAAGAAGAAGGAATGTCTAGAATCAACCTTGACGAGATCAACTACGCAAACTTGCAAGATATCTTTGACCTCGTGGAATCACTTTTTGGGCTTAAAACTCGTAAATGTTAAAATAATTGAGGAACGATGGTCCCGACACAAAATCCTCCATAGGATTAACAACAATAACCGAGAGTTTTGGATCTAATAATCCAATTCAAGATGAACCCATAACACACCAGGGTGACTTTGTTGTTGGATCAGTTCTTCTAGTATCGGGAATTAGAGCACGTCCTCGAAGACCTGAAATCCATGGGACACCATATGGAAGGTCTCAGTTAGATCCAATACATCCTTATGGGCTTGTGCTTAATTTGGATATATTAGATTTCAAAAACCGAGAGACGTTAATCGATAAATGGGCGTCGGCCATGAGGATTGCAGCGGCAACATTAGAACTCCACAAAGAAGGGTTCATAATGATGTTACAAATGGGCCTCGAAGGGTCAGTTAAACTTGATTGGGAACACACAGCTCCTGAAGTACGAGAAGGCGTGCTAGTCGGAGAATACCTCAAGGGGATCATGGATAGAATGGTGAGACTGTTCAAAATCTACTTCATCAGAGAAGGGTATTTCGTCGACCCCGAGATAGGAATAGGGGATCGAGATAGAGTCAAGAGATACGAGCAAGCGTTATATACTTTAGAGTTACATGATATATGTAACATCGATCTATACATCAAAATTTTTACCAAATACAAATGGAAACGTTGAATTAGTGAAGAGCCAGTGATCCCTTTGTTCTTCGCAAAGATACCAAGCCCATGGAGGGAAATGCCACTACGTGAATACACGCCAGGAGCAATGAACTCTATAGCTCGATGAATGTCGTTTCTCAAGGACAAGTTGAGCGAATGGTGCCAGCAGGCAGCAATCTAGAAGAATTACAAGAGACTAGGAGAAATCAATAAATCAGTTCACCTTTTTTGCGATAATAATGACATTTCTACAGTCATAAGAACTTCTCAAAAGAATAAAAGGAGGAAACATGGAGATCATCCCTATGAGCAAAGAGGATGAAACTTCTCCAAAAGGTATTCATAGAGACTGAGGAGATTCTAGTCAAAACAAAAGGCTTATAGTTACAAATCGGGTCAAAGATCAGGACCTAATCGAGGACGAACCACTTCCAGCGATGAAGGCACAAGTAGAACACCAGCAAGAAGAACTTTCAGACGGGCACATACAAGAACCTACAAAAGTTTCAAGGACTGCAATTGTTGGACATGTGGGGGCTAAGGGCCATATTTTGACAGACTGCCCCGAGAATAAAAATCAAAGAGGTGTTAGACGTTTGAGGCAACACCAGAAATTGAAGAAGTTGTCTATTATCATGACCTCGTTCAAGTATACCAGTTTGAAGATATTCCTTCAGACGACAGTATAAACGAAGAAGATGAGTGTCAAGATGAGTCTTCAGAATTAGAATCAGAATCAAACTGAAGACGAGGAAATCTTTTACAAGGAAGTGCAAGAAGATATGTCTGTATTCTTTTCACAAACTAGCATATCTCACAAATGATTGATGAGGATTATGGGAGAGGATCTGAAACTCCACGTCTATGATGGTTTCCCTATCAAGAAAATAGAGAGAGCCTTAGCTCAGATAAGCCTTCGGCAAAGAAAGCATCAATCATCTACAAAGTAACTGCAGAAGAAATAGCAATTCCAATGGAACTAACAAGTAATGTGATAGGAATGCAATTGGTTTCTATGAGTGAAAATAAGGAGGAACTAAGTCGGCTCAATAGAGAGGTTGCTCAAAAGATGTCATGGGTCTATATTGGATCCATATGAATCTTTATCAAAGCAACATTCAAAGAAGGGACCAATTCGCCAATTGATATCGCTATCTTTGACAGAAGAATACAAAATTCTATGAGATGCTTGTCTTGGAGGAATATCGGGAAATCTATTTGCTGGAAAGTGGCAACTTTCATTTATCCAAAGATTGCCTACAATCTAGCAGAACGAGATTTTAACATGGTTCTTACCCCCCACCAAGATTTTAAGAACAAATAGTTGATGAAAGAAGGGAATAGGCCAGACTCTATCACTTACAATATTTCATATGCCCTCTCCAATATCCATCATTCTGATCTTTTCTAAAGGAAAGAGTTTGTGGAGATACCAGAAATCTTGGAGAAGGTAGCTCATGTCGTCAAACCAGTGATTTCCGATTTACAACATATTCATGAGATGGATATGATCATAAGAGATCAACTGGTGTTTAAAAAAACACTAGTATGAAGTTCGAGCTCAGGAGAGTCTCATTCCATGAAAACAGGATGCACGACCTAACATTAGGAAAGAAACCAATGGTTGAAGTTGTCTTCGAACCAAGCAAGTTTACGACCAAAGAAGAACTCCAATGTCAAGGAGAATGGTGCGAGGTTGAGGTAATCTTTGACATCGCCCAAAAGGATAATACTCTCCCATGTGATGCCTTGTATTACCTAAAGCAGTCATTCGTCGTAGATATCATGGAAACCTAAAAATAGGTGGAATTGATTTTACCATTGGGGGACGTGCAGGAAAAACCCAAGAACAATTAATTCTATGGTTGGAATTTCTGGAGGAACACAAACCTTGGGAAAGGTTACCAGGCGGAATGGAATTCACGGTGGAAGAAAAAAGATACAGATTTCCATGACTATGTCCATTCTCCCTATACATCTCAATTGGAATGTTATATGAGAAATATCGAGCAGAGTATTTTGCCACCTACATTGATTCAGAAGCCGGCATATGAACAGCTAAACCAGGAACCTTTCCAAAACATATTGAGGAGGAATTACCCGCAGTCGCAGAAAAAGATTTCTCTAAAACGATTATCCTCTTCAAACGAGGGATAAGACAAACAGAAGTCCTAATTGGTGGAGCAGGAGGTACCCCATGCTACAAAGTTAAAATGCCCCCAATTTATTTTCACGATACAGGAGCAGACATTCTGCTGAGAAACAATTTCCTACAAATGTTCAAGCGTTTCACACAGGAGAACGAGATACGAAAACTTATTTTCACAACCTATTGTGATCATAAGATTGTAGTTCAACGACTGTGTCAGGCATTTTATAGGAAAATTCCCATTACATTTCACAGCAAGCGTGGTGGTGATGAAGGCAAACTTCGACACCCAAAAATAAAGGACCAAAACAAATATGGTAATGCAATCCTTTAACTAAGAGTTGAAAGCCTGGGAGGCTTAAACGAGGAAAGGATCAAAAATAAAACGATAGAGATCCTAAAAGCCAGCCTAGAAAAAGTCCTCAGCCAGACATCACTTCTGAAGAGCAAATTTGGCTAGAAGATGTCAAAACCAAAATTCGAAGAAACTTCAACGAAGATCCTTTGGCATGGTGGAACAAAAACGAGCTCGAAACAGCCTTAAAAGTCTAGAAAGGAAAAGAGAATAATTTCGTAAGATACAAGTCTATCCTCATGAACCATAGTGATAGAAAGGATATGCAGAAAATTCTCAAGGAACAGTTAGACCTCAAATTGATCTCACCAGGAGTTTCTCCATACAGCACTCCACAATTTTTGGTGCGAAACCATGGAGAAATCAAAAGAGGAAAACCAAGATTGGTCATCAATTATCAAGGGATCAACAAAATCTTGGAGTTCGATTGATATTACACCCAATTCAAGAACACCAGATCAACTGCGTTCAAAATGCAAAGGTCTTCTCAAAGTTTGATTGTAAATCGGGGTTTTATCAGATTAAGATAGAGGAAGAAAGCAAGAAATACACTGTCTTTTCCACCCCACAAGGACATTATATTTGCAATGTGCTACCTATGGGTTTAGCAAATGCGCCATAAGTATACCAAAGGAAGATGGATAATCTTTTCAAAGATTATTTCAGTTTCATGTTTGTTTATGTTGATGATATTCTTATAGCATCAAAAAACATTAAGGAACATCTGCAACATCTGAGAATATTCTCAGACATATGCCACAAGGAAGGGCTGGTGCTATCTGAAAAGAAAACGATAATTCTAACAAGAAAATTTGAATTTCTTGGAATGAGATCGATGACTCAGGTATCATTCTTCAAACACATCTGGTTGAAAAGGTACAAGATTTCCCCGATGATCTCAAAATGGTTAAACATCTCCAAAGCTTTATGGGGTTAGTGAATGTTGCTGGAATGTTTATTAACCATCTGGCGAGCTACAAATTTTTTTTTAGTCAATTGGTAAAAAAAGATGCAGAGTTTAGATGGACAGACAAATATAGGGGAAGAGTACAATGACTAAAGAACGTATGTCAGAACCTCCCAAACTAGCAATACCCAATGATGAAGATGATTTGGTTCTATATACAGGTGCCAGTGATCATTGGTGGGCAGCGATTTTGACTAAGGTTGAACCAAAAGAAGAAGTTTCGTGCAGATACTGCAACGGACTTTCTCCGGACAATCATGCTGCAAGATGACATATCAACGAGAAGGAATTATTTACCGTTCGAAAGGCTTTCAAGAAATGGCCCTTGTTCTTACTTGTAAAGAAATTCATTTTAAAAATTCATAATACGAGTGTGAAAGCTTTCTTGAAAAATTTAAATCGAAAGTAGAACCGAGAAAGATAGACTTTTGAGATGGCAAGCTAAATGTCAATATTATGATTTTGATGTTGTTCTTATTAAATCTCATGAAAATATTCTTACAGATTATCTGACGAGAGATGGAGGCACATGAATCCGATTCCATCCTAACGAGATGGAAACATCACATCAAAAATTTATAGGAGTTGGACAAGATGGTCGAATGCCTTATTATTAATGCCAAGGCATCTAGTCACATAAAGGAACTTGACCTTTCAAAGGTCAGAAGTGCCATGGGAGCCTCCATGCACAGTGTTACGAGTTTGTGGGACAGGCTCATGGTTCAATTAACACGAGATGCCTCTGAATCAAAGTTTAAAACTAAAGTCGAGCGCAGGGTCCAAAACCCAAAAAGAAAGTCCGAGTACCTCGAACACGAGACCTAGTGTTGATCCTTTCGAGGAAGATATAGAGGAAAACATTGATCCAACAATGGAAACATCGGAGGCACTAGACAATTCAACAATGGTTGAAGATGAACAAGAGGAAATTAGCCTTAGACATGATGGGAAAATCTAAGGTTATCATCGAGGAAACTGAGAAGTTTTCCTTGAAGAAGTATCAGAGAACATGGGAGAAGCTCTACACGAGAATTGGGATTATCCCGGGCAAAACCCTGGCAGACTGGTCAGAAAAATATCTGAGGATGTGGATGCTTCCAGGTTCTAAAACCTGAAAGTGTACGAGAATGGTATGACTTTGGTTGTATAGCTTCGGTCTTCACCAGATCACCAAGTTTGTGGAAAATATCAAAGTTGCCAGGGTGGCTTATCAGTGGAGTGCATGAATCTTGAGGAATAATCATACACTCGACCGAGGAGATGTCCAGGAATTAAAAACTTTAATAGCAAGACTTGAAATTATAGGAAAATGCTTTCACAGTAGCTTCAATTTCATCAAGCTACAAAGGCCTTACCAGAAGGCGATGGATCTAGAAAAACCATTGCCGAAAGAAGAGTACCTAGTCTCTCCTATTACTGAGGATGAAGGTACTACCAGGAGAGCTTGGGAATTTTTGGGTCTGTCTCACTAAGATGGACAAGGTTAAGTATCCGTTCAAAATATTTCAGGGTGCAATGAATGGGTCTTTTATGGTTAACTCCTTGACGAGTAAAAGCACAACGTTTATCGAAAGTATCTTCGAAGCAAAAAGGCAAGCATTGTGGAAAAACGAAATTTCGAGCACACCAGAGACTAGCAGAAAATTCTGCAACATGGCACACGTTAGTCATTGAAAGGATCGCATCTGCTCCCATTGCCCAACTCAGAAGGAACCCTTGTTCGGAAAAAGAAAAGTGGAATAATGACAAGGCAAGTCTCTCAAAATGTGGAAAGATTCCACCAAGTGAAAAACGGCAAAATTTTTAAAGTAGGCCCGACAAGATAAAATATGCCATGTGAAGAGGCCAAGTGACTGACGAGGACCACCTCCACTAATGGGAATCAATCTGGAATTGGAGGGACTAAAACAAATAATGGTTTGAGATGTAAGCAGTGACGAACCAATCCATCTAACAGAGTTGAAGTGCAATTTTGAAATTCAGAAGGACTTCTATAAATAGATAGGCTGAAGAAATGAGAAGGCATCGAACATTACCCTCTGTTTTCTTACGAAATAAAATTGTATTCAGTTTCCATTCTGAAAACAAAAATTGTCATAGTTATTTCATTTCTAGTTTTAAGGTTTATGTACTTAGGAAACCTAGCTACCATGAGTAGCTAAACATGTAACTCCTCTAAAAAAGGGGTTGTCTATTATGTAATAAATAAGTTGCCACTTAAAAATTAAATTTTTGTTTTGCCTAAATTTGCATGCGCATCTTTGTCTCAATCATATATCTCGAATTATACCTCTTACACCCCGGAGTAGGAAACGAACCAGGGTTGTGTTGTCTGCTGCTTGAAGGAACCATTTCCAGAACCATCGATTGCGATTGTGTGATTGGAGGTAGTTGGTCTTCGTAAAAACAAGTGGAATACCCAACAATAGTTCGGTCAAAATGAGGTACTATTTGAATTATGATTTTAACTATTTGTACGGAAGCATAATGAGCCTGATATACTCGTTAAGGATTATTCCCAAATTTGAGTTCTTGAAAAAGACGATTCTAAAATTTATGGGGCCAATTATTAATTCTAAAAAGTTATTTATTTGATTTATAATTTATTAAATAAAAAGTGTATCTTGAAGATGGACCTGGACCAATAAGGACCACAATGTACATAATTTCCCTTATGGATCAGGTCTGATCCAACCTTACGAGGCGTTGTTGGTGCGTGTACTTCTTCATCCGTTGCATGTCAACACTTAGCTTTTTTCAGATTGTCTACTTGAACATATGAAATAATATCATTTATGTATTTGACAATTAGTACAAGTCCTAAAAATTAAAATGTTATAGAAGGCTTCTCCGATCAAATTACAAGAACCGAAATCCGTTTTAAAGTTTCAAAAATAATTATAGCAGAATCTACTTTACGTTATTAACATATGTGTAAAGGAATGTTGTGAGATAAACATATATAAATGTATTTACACGCGCATATACGCATGCACATGTGCGTTTGCACCCATGGGCCACTTTTCAAATGTTTTTGTCGGCAAAATTTCTGGTTTTAAACTTTAGGTGGTAAGTTGCGAATCAGAATAAATATTAGGGGTATAATAGCATAAACACTTTGATGTATATATTATACTTTTGAATTATTTCTTGACGGGGGTACTTCATAAATATTTTCCACGCTCAATTCATATCTTTAATTGCCCTTAATTTCATTGTAGTTTTTTATGATTCAGGAAAATAATATATAACTACAATATTCAGTTTTAATCAACTAATCCTTAAAAAAATATCAACTAATAAAGAGAACTTTGCAGGTTATAATAATTCGTCGTACGGGGATTTAATTCAGGTGGGACATCTAAGATCCATTTGTTCATGGATTAAAGTTTCGGTTTTGGAATAGATTTTGGTCAGCTAAAATTTAGAAACGTTTCGTAATACTTCAAGAACTTTTCGGCATATTTTAAAAATTCGTAAAAATTGTGATTATACCTAACATGGAAACTACATGTATTTTCATTTCGACTGAGTCAAAAACTAAAACATTTCTGTACATTTCGAGAAAATGCACGGAAATTTTAATCCATGGTTTTTTCATCCTATGAAACTTTACAAATCCACCTCTTTTAGACTTCTATACTGAGTTTAAATTTTAAATATTGTTAGCTTGAACTTTTTATAAAAATACCAAATTTTGTAATTAAATTATATGGTGGTACACAAACACCCCTTGTGGCTGATTTTTTTCTTACGCATTATTATATTTTGTTGAATGTAAATTCATGCTATTCATTTATTTAAAAAATATATACAAAAATTACTTTACAATTGAAAATAAGCATCATTCATTTTGTTTAAATAGACAAAAAAAAAACAAAAAAGGATATCTTGAAGATTTAAGCAAATTATCTGCACATTTGTTTTCCACCACAATTTAAAGCTAAAAAGTTGTCGTAACCAATTTAAAACTTATATATAAGAGGTAGTGTAATTTTCTAAACATGAGAGAGTGAACCTATAATTAAAAATACCCCATACCTCAAGGTGGTTTCTGACCTTTGATTAGCATTTATTAGCACGATTTAAACACTAGTTTACTAACACTTTTGTATAGTTTTTGGTGCATATTTATTAGTTTTCGTGTTGTTTTGTCATATTATAGATTTAGTCAAGTCAAGACAAAATGAAAGAAAATGGCACAAAATTGATGCTTTTCGAGGGGAATCAAATTAGAGCGACGTGGCGCCACTTCAAGAGCTATGACACCACGCCAAATGATGCAATTCTAATCTTATGCACGTGAAGAAGCCCAGAAGTCAGGCGACAAAGAGGAGACCACGCGACTCGCGTGCCCAGGCCAGAGGGTCGCCTAAGCCATACAACGACAAACGCGATGCGCGCAACCACCAGAAGACCATCACGACACGTGCGGACCCTAGCGCGACATGACGACGCGCCTCCTAGGGGAAAATGTCATTTTCTGCAGTTTAAGTTGCGACTGACTTTAAAATAAGGGCTACGCGTTATTTTACAAATAGGAGTGGACGACTAGCACTTAAGGCATTTCTTTCTATTGCTTTTATCACTTTCATAATGCTTCATTATTTTAGTTTGCGTTAGAGAGAGTTGTAGAAAGCTGTGAAAAGAAGAGAAAAAATATAAAACTCCATTTGAGTTTCCTTCTAGTTTTGTTTTCATATCAAGAGTCGACAGTTCGTGAGGAAGGAGATAGCACAAACGAGTTGAGAAGAAAGTCAGACGTCAATGTTCCACCAGATCTGAGAAGCTTTCCCTATCTCATTTACTTTTGTTTTTTTTATTCATTTATTTATGTGTTATTAAACTCAAAACTATGAGTAGCTAAACCACTCCTTGTTTGGAGTGGGGAGATAACTCTGATTTATGAATATGTTTATTAGCTTTGTTTGATTATCTCTCTTAAGAGTTCATGTGTCTAGATTAATTAGTGCTTAGTTTTCATGATTAGTCTTACTCTAGCTGGATGAAGAAAAGTACTACATTGGGACCACCAAAGTGTACATGTTAAGTTAATTGTGTATACATGTGATTTGTGAGTTTGGTACGCTAATGAAACTGATATGCAATCCCTAGATCACACTAAATCAATCTTAATCATGTATGTTTTGTTAACAAGAAGTGGATGAGTTAATTAGATTAAAAACTTAATATCTCTTCTAAAATAATTGACAACTAGACTGATTTTGCTAATGCGGTAGTTCATTAGAGACTTAAAAATTTTATACATAGATCCAGATATAGGCCAAAGATCCATTAGACACTTAAAACTCAAGCACATAATCAAGCCTATCAGAGAAACATAGGGTATTTTGTCTATGTTCATAGTTTTATTTTCATATTCTAGAGTTGATAGTTTGTGAAGAAGATAGCACGTAGGAGTTGGAGAAGATAGCAAGGAGTCAACGTCCCACCGGATCTGAGAAGCTGTCTCTATCCCTTCAACTTTGTTTATGATATTTAACTCTTTATTGATTGTTGAACTTATGACTATGAGTAACTAAACTACATCGTATTTGGAGTAGGGAGTAATTCTAATTTATGAATGTATTTATTTGTTTGGTTTGATGTGTGTTTGATGTGCTCATGTGTTTATAATGATTAGTATTTATCCTACATGATCAGTTTAGCCCTCACTGGCATAACGGATGCACTACCCTGGGACCGATATAATGTAGATGTTAGCTAATTACGTATACATGCGACTTTTGAATTTAGTACGCTAATGCAGCTGATGTGCAACCCTTAGATAACACTAAATTATTGTTAACTAAGTGTGTTTATGTTAACACAATTCGATTGAGTTGATTGGGTTGTAGAATTAATATCTCTACTAAAACAAGTGACAATTGGACTAATTTTGCTAACGCGGTAGGCTATTATAGACTTAATGATTCTATAGTTGGTATAGATCTAACTATAGGTCGTAGATCCATTAGACACACAAAACTCAAACCATCATCTAACATCTCAAGTAAACATAAGTAGTTTGTCTATGAACTATTATGGTTAAATCAGTAGTGAAACCCAACCTCCAAACATCTTTTAATCATTTGTTTACAAGAAAAGCAGTCAACCATCAATCATCTTAAATTTTGCCTTGTTTACATTCTATCTTGCATTAGTTTAATTAATTTGATCTCTTTTCATTCCATCTGCTTTCATCTTAATTCTCATTGCATTGCAACCCATTTTCTTGCATTAATATTGTTTTCATTGCATACTAGTTTAGTAGTCTTTTCCATACAAAACCATTTTCCAGGACCCGCTTTAAAAGTTTTCTGCATTCAAACAATTATGCGTACATTCATTCATATAGCATGCATCATGCAACAATAGAAGACAACCATCGTGACAACCATTAATTCTTTTACATTGAAATGATTATGTTAAGCAATTCACCACTTTCTTGGGATACAATATTTGGTTTGTAACTATACTTACTATTTTATTATTACTTGATAGTGCAATTACGAAAAGGAACATAAGTGTAATATTCTATTTGCATGCTAAGTTCATAAACATCGTATGTGTTCCCATCAAGTTATTGGCACTGTTGCGGAGGAGTTACAACAGTTGTTAGAATCAATGAAGCTTACTTGTTAGAGCATTGATAAATATCTTGTTTTGTATGAGATTACTATTGATCTAGTTGGGAAGAAACCTGTTTTGCGAGGGTGGGGATGAAAGATAAACTTTAGGGATAGTGGAGATGTCGTGGTAAGCGATCGTTTGACCAACTGGCAGCAAAACAATCAAGCATCAACAAAAAAGAAGATACACAACACAACAGGAAAACAATTCTTAAGCAAGAAAAGTGACGCGTCAACCGCCCCATTCAGAGCAAATGTACATGGTGGCAAGTAATAAGTTTGGGGAACCTTACGAATGTTAGGATGGTGGAGTTTGAAATGTGAAGACGGTGTACTGAAATTGAAAATGGAGAGTTCTAGTAGCAATATAGAATGTGGAAACATGAATAGAAGACAAAATAGGCAGCGCGAACCACACGACTAGACGTTTGACATGGCATGTGACATCTTAATCGTGTGTCTCCATTCGACTTAATTTTGGCCCATCCCAATTATGATGTCCTAGCAACTTTATATGTTATTACGTACATTTGTATGTGTGTGTCAAAAAAAAGATAGAGATAAAAGTAAGAGAGAGAACACTTGTGCGATTTGATAGCCATTGTGTGAGATTGATCTAGATTTATACGACACACTTGTATATTACTTCAAAATGTAAATCCCTCATCATTCATAATCGAGGAAATCGTGGCTTGGATCGCCCATAAAGGTAGTCTTAACCAAATTGAGTAAACAAAATCATGTCTTTTGTGCTGATATTTATTTCATCACTTTTGATTGTGTGTATTTCTCTATTCTTGTTGTTGTTTTGTATTATTCATTACGCAACAACAAAAACCCAATCAACCATGTAAAATAATTCAAGTAGATATACCACTACTTTAAGTGAAGGAAGAACACAAAATTTGATGATTATTTCCTTATTCACTTGGAGTAAGAGTATACAAGTGGTATACCAACAACATCACAAAGGAAATGAAGTGGAATGAAGTCATTGAAAAATTCAAACAAGAGTTCTCAATCAGTCCACCTATGAGAACTTTGAGGGAGCGACTACTCACCTTAAAGCAGAGGCAAGGATCCACAATAAGCAAGGCATGGAATGATATGGAAGAAATAAGGACATAGTCAAAGCTTGGGAAAATCCACATGTTCAAAGTTAAATATCGTAAACAAAGTTGAAGGGATAGAGACAGCTTCTTAGATTCGGTGGGACGTTGACGCCTTGCTATCTTCTCCAACTCCTATGTGCTATCTTCTTCACAAACTATCAACTATAGAATATGAAAACAAAACTATGAACAAAACTCTAATGGCGCTTTATCCCTTCTTACAACTTTCTCATAACTAGTCTGAGAATTTGAAATTAATAAGACGCGCGACTTTGAAAAGTCGTGTGGCCATGTCGCCCAGGTGGCTGCACGGCTCGCGCAACTTTTGTTTATTGTGGCATAAGTCTCTGTCGGTTCTCTGTGGTAAAATATAACCCTTATTAGGTCGCGGACCTACGACATGTAACGCGAAAGTTGCGCAGATTCTTTCGCTGTCGTGCAACTCCCTCCTCTACTGAGTCGACTGCTGGACGTCTTTGCTTAATGCGTCTAGGGTTTCAAAACAAAAGGAGGATGCGTCGACTGCTGGACCGCTGAGTCGTGGCATGACACCCTCTTTGCAAGTTATTCCAAAAATATCCATTTCGTGCTCTTTTTCCATTGTTTTGTCTTGACATGACAAAATCCTATAAAATCACACAACAATACTAGAACCAATAAATATGCACCAAGAAATCTACAAAAACCTAAGAAAATAAGTACTAAAATCACTCTAAATAAACGCTCATTGCCCAGCAGCCGGCCCAACGGATGGAAAGTTGTAAAACAAGAGGAGGACACGTCACTCACGCGCCTCAACCAAAGAGTCGCGTGAGTCGCTCGACGATTAGCGCGACGTGCACAACCGCCATATGACTGGTACGACAGCATCAAAGATGCACAAACCCCTGCGCGACATAACATGTCGTGCGTACCACCGATAAAAATGTTATTTTCTATTGTTTAAGTTGCAAACGACTTCAAAACCAGGGCAACACGTTTCTCTTATAAATAAGAGAGGATGGCCAAGACTTACTGATTCATTACTTTAGGTTATGTTAGAGAGAGTTGTGAGAATTTTGTAAAAAGAAGAGAAAAAGATAGAAAACACCAATAGAATTATGTTATGGTTTTTTTTTTTTCATATTCAAGTGTCAATATTTCGTGAAGAATGAGATAACACAAAGGAGTTGAGAAGATAGCAATGCGTCAACGTTCCACCGGATCTGAGAAGCTTTCCTATCCACTTTACTTTTGTTTATGTGATTTAATTATTTATTCGTTATTAAACTCAAGACTCTGTTTAGCTAAACTACTCCTTGTTTGGAGTAGGGAGGTAGCTCTGATTTATGAATATATTTTTTCTTTGTTTGATTTGTGTTTAAGAGCTTGTATGTCTAGATTGATTAGTCTTACTCTCGATGGATGAAAAGAAGCACTACCCCAGGACTACCATAGTGTAGATGTTAAGTTGATTGTGTATACATGTGATTTATGACTTTGGTACACTAATGCAACTGATGTGCAACCCTTAGATCACACTAAATCAATATTAATTATGTATTTTTTGTGAAAACAAAGTGGATGAGTTAATTGGATTGCGTACTTAATATCAGAACACAATTGATAATTGTACTAATTTCCCTAACGAGGTAGGTCATTAGATAGTTATAGGTCACAGATCCATTAGACACCCATAACTCAAGCACATAATAAAGAATCTCAGGGAAGCGTGTGTAGTTTATCTATAAATTAGTATGGTTAAATCAGTAGTCAAACCCAACCTCCAAATATCTTTTAATAATTTCGTTACAACAAAAAAAATCAACCATCAACCATTTTAAATTTTGTCTTATTTACATTATGTCTTGCATTAGTTTAGTAAATTTGATCTCTTTATTCACAATCTTCTTTCATCTTAGTTCTCATTGCATTGCATCAAAACCATTCTCTTTGCATTCATATTGTTTTCATTGCATTCTCGTTTAGTAGTCTTTTCCACACAAAACCATTTTCTAAAACCTGAATTCATGATTTTTTGCATTCAAAGCATTCGGCATACATTCATTCATATAGAATTAATCCTACAACAATAGAAGACATCCATCATGACAACTATTAATGTTTTGACATTAAGTGAATCTCATAAGCGATCCACCACTCTCTTGGGATACAATAATTGGCCTGTAATTATACTTATCATTTTATTATTACTTGATCGAACACTTGCTAAAACGAGCATAGATGTAATATTCGATTTGCATACTAAGTTCCAGCGTTTTAAAAAAGCGAAGGCGTAGGGCGGGGCGTAGAGCATTTAACTTCTTATGCTCAAGCCTATTTATTTTATTTGTATAAATCTGAAAGAAAAAAAAAGTACAAGTAAGTATTTTCTAAAAAATAAGTTAATACTTAACTATGTGTATGCTAGATGATAGAGTAACAAAGACCATACCCTTTTAAATACACTCCAATTTCTTTCGCATCCAGAAGCACTACAAGTGAGACTTAGAACACGAATAGCAAACTTAGTCAACTCCGGAGTTTTGCTTCCAAATCTCATCCACCAATTAGCTACAATATGTATCAAAGTTTCATAAAATTAATAATTTCATAAGAGAAGACAATACCAGAATAATATGGTTGCATATTAAAAGAAAAGGAACGTACCAGAAGAGCGCAATTTTCTTGAATCAATAGCAATTCGAGATCCAAATTCTCTATCTACATTATCATAGTGTTCCAATTGAACACCTTCTTTAAGACAATCTCTGTAATCTAACTGAAAGTGCAAGCATTTTGGCAATGTTAGGATACCATTGAGGTTTCAATGTTAGAGTAACATTGGTTGACAAAATCATTTTCTCCAATCTAGTTTTAATATCTTAATTATTGTTTTACCTTTATTCACATAACTAACTTAGTTTCACAGTTGTGATTGTCTTTGATTATCATTTAGGAAACAAACTTACCATAGGTTGATCGTTCAAAGTTTCCATTATGGGAAGTTTCCTTAATTAAGTTAACCGCTCAACTTAAAAGGAAAGAAGTGTTCGAGTACAACTAAGAAACATCTAAGATGAGTCCTGGTTTGAAGAAAGAGTATTTCCTTCGTTAATTTACTAACAAAGGAACTACAATTCAAGAAGGAATGTGAGAACAAGGAAGAGGAGTTCAACAAGGAAACTAGAAAAATTACCAATTGAAAGTGCAAGACTTTCTGGAATCAATGTTAGATGATGCAATGTTAGACAATGTTGGGTTAACATTAAGGATAACATTGAAAGCCGGGAGCTTGTGCGAAAACTGCTCTTTAGTTGCCAAAATTAAGTTTTGCCTTTATTCACATATTAACCAAGTTCCACGATTTTAGTTGTTTATGTTTATGTCGAGGAAGGTATCTTTATCATAAGGAAGAGCTATGGAAGATTCCTTACTTGAAGTTTCCATAATTCAAGCTAAGTTGAATAGTCAACTCACACGGTTTCAAAAGAAGAAAACAAGCTTGCTGTTCTCTGCGACGCGATTCTTTCCAGGATTTTGCAAATTGAAGAAGATGCGTTACCTTGTTAAATCGGTAACAATGGAAACACATTCTCAGGAAAGATTTGAAGTTCACAAAGAAGGCAAATATCAACAAGGAAACAACAAGAGTTACCAAAACTGTGAACAACACATCTTGGCGTGCAAGACTCAAGAAATCTATAAAAGATGTGAAGTTCATCAAGATGAAGAAAAGACAATCGTGCTAAACAATCCAAGAGATTAATCATTCTTTGTATTGTCTTGGTCTTGTTTTGCGAAGTTTTTATATCAACTGCTTAAGTCTAGTTCATAGAAATTAAGTAGTTCTTACTTGTCAGCTTCGTTGAGTCCGATCAACAAAGAGCGTGAGTGAATTGTTGTGAGGAACGTTTTTGATAAAACCTTTATGGTTATTTGGCCTAAGGCTCGGAAGTTTTTAATAATATTGAAAACTTCTTAAAATTATATCTTCTTGTGTTCTTACTTCCGCTGCACACTATATTTATCAAGAAGATCAAAATAGAGTTAAGGTAATTCCAGCTTAACTCTCAAAAGTGTTGTGTCGATCCACGGTCCAAAATTTTCACCAACCATGTACAACACACCTTGAAGTACAAGTCAAGAACATATATATAGGTGTGAAGTATATCAAGACAAATATGAGACAAGAACTAATCAATCTGAGAGATTTACTTACAAGTTGTTAGAGTGTTGTCTTGCTTTTGCAAAGTTTGTGAGTTGTTGGATTAGTTCTAGGTTTAGAATTAAGAAAGCAATTCTTGTCTGCTTTTGTAACGCCCCGAAATTTCGAGGCTAAACAGTACAATATCATAACAAGTCAAAAATACTAATTGTCCCAAAAACTAAACAATTCAAGTGTTACAATACAGAAGAATGAAGTACTTAATACAAATATTAACTAACTACCCGATGGAACCCACTCTCCACGTTCTTCAAGTCTCGTCCTGGTTGACCTAGAGCTGAAAGGAAGGGAAAAATATGCATGCGTGAGATAAAAATCTCAGTGGTGTTTGTGCGTTTGTGTGCAGAGTGAATGACGTGCACTTTTATTTTGAAAACAATTGAAAACAGCAATTAGGCACATTGGTCAATTAATCATTCAGGCAGCCACATAGTCAGGCAATCAGACAATCAATCGAGATAGAATATAGTTTCAACCTCAAGTATACGAAACTTATCAATCGTTCCACATGTAAAGAATACAAACTTATCAATCGTTCCACACGTAAAGAATATAGTAATCAGTTAGTTCCACATGTATAGAATACATGCTCTTCATTCACCACACATATAAGAATATACATGCTCGTCAATCACCACACGTATAAGAATATACATGCTCGTCAATCACAGAGAAATTCATGACAATCAATCACCACATGTATAAAATATATACATGCTCAGAATACCACATGCAAAGAGTGCATGCTCGGAATACCACATGCAGAGTTGCATGCTCAGAATACCACACGCATAAATGCATGCTCAGAATACCACATGCATAAATGCATGCTCAGAATACCACATGTGTAGATATACATGCTCGGAATCACCACACGTCCAAAGAAGACATGCTCGTCGATCAGTACACATAATCAATCAACAAAACAAGTAATCGATCAACAATACAAATATTCAATTAACAGTCCAAGTAATCAGGTAACATTAGAAGCATTCGATCAACAACGCAAATAATCCACAGTATAAGTTACCAACAAACTAACAATCATTCAAGGAAACCAAATTATCACACTCCATTTCAAATCACGTTAATAGCAATTTGTATATGTATACGTATATATATTTACTACTAAGATACATGTAGGCATAGACTCCCTTTCATTAAAAATAATATAGTTTTGGAACACGCACCTGAATGATTGTGGAGTGAGACAAGTACCAGAGAGAAATATCAATAAATGTCTAACTCTGATTTTCCTGTTGCGTCAAAAGAGTCGGTAAGAATACTATCAGTTCTAATGCTAACTTAGACAAGTAAAATCTTATTAATATCTCCTAATTCTTTTTAGTGTAATGTTTGTCTACTTTTATGAGTCGACATATCCTGATGCATATGAATCTCCATGAAAACTAATTTAGTATACAAACAAAAAACCTACTGTGATTATATAACATGTATACATGTATCATCATAATTAAGTAAGATGGTCATTAATGAAAGTCTGATACATATGATTTAATGAAAGATATTTGAAAACTATACTCAAGATACATATCTCACAATATATAATATTCTAACCGACTAAGATACCTAGGATTAAGGATCATTGAACATGAAAGAGTCTATACGTACATCGCTTAATATATCCAATTACATTAATGGCTTACATGCTTATAATGACTTCTACTTAATCTTCATCAGTAACGAATAAATCAATATATTATATTATACGTGAAACTTATGATGCATAAACATGCAAACTACAGCAATTTGCAAGGAAAGATTTACCTGAACACAAACAATTAATGGAACGATGTTGATGTCGAGCGTGAACGAGAAGAAAGAAGGCAAGGACGGCGGATCTAGTTCTAATGAAATATATTCGTAACCCTTAACCTTTTATTTATATGTTTGTATACGCAAT
This sequence comes from Linaria vulgaris, assembly GCA_948329865.1. Lineage (NCBI taxonomy): Eukaryota > Viridiplantae > Streptophyta > Magnoliopsida > Lamiales > Plantaginaceae > Linaria > Linaria vulgaris. Next base: position 49,383,897 of record OX415249.1, on the reverse strand, counting down.
TTAGGAAACGTAGTACAAGTATCTCCAAAAGTAAACACAAAATAAATCCTGCGGCAATTAATATTATGGTGCTGAATTAATAAAGAAAAGAACTTTAAATTAGTTTAACACAAAAGATAATATGGCCTACGATATGCGGACTATTTATGTTATTAGGGGAATATACATATATATACATATATATATTATTTAAGTGACATAAACTTGAACAACATGTTACATATGATTAGTGATCTAAATTCAATAAAAAAAGGGCAGATAAAAGTTTTTAAAATTTACGGAGCTTTTAAAGAGATAAAAAATTACTACTCGAAAAAGAATGACTTAAAAAAAAATAAAAAAAATTGGGGTTTTACATTCCAACCCCCTTAAAGGAATTTGGTCCCCAAATTCTAATTTTAGTTAGCTAATGAGTTTATCAGTCAATATCATGTCATATCTTTCCTCCACATTGTTAACATGCGTTCATGTGTTTGAGGGTACTTCATAAAATAAATAATTTGATTAAAGCATAAAGAGAACGGATACAAAAATCAAATTAGGCATAAAAGCACCCAGACAAATAAAAGTCAAGCAAGATGAACATTTAAGTTTGTTTTACGACAAATACAAAATAGTTAAACTATGAAATCCCCTATACTTTCATCTTATCTTTCAAGACATTTTAATGTCATAACTAGTTTTCGAGCATGCGGTGTCGGGAAAAAATTAGTGAAAGCTATCTAAAAAAAAAAGTGGTTGAAAGATGTCAATGCTAAATCAAATAGGACTTCCAGCAACATAAAAGAAAATTACTACGACATGCATTATCACATAAATAACCATGTTAATAGGTGAAGATAGATTTCAAAGTCGTTGATCATTTAGAGCATAACAAAGCAAAAGTGCAATATATGCAATTTTAATAGAAGTAGCGGAAGCATGACATTATAACATTTTAATGATGGGAAAGGAGCACCAAAATTTTAAAGAGATGAGATTCAAGTTCGATCATTTTCCTTATAATTAGAATTCAAACATTATCAATTTGAATAACGGAATAAGAAGCACATAAGTTACAAGATGAAGTCTAAATTGAGAGAAATTTATGGGGAACAAAGTAAGGGTGATCAAATCAAAGATAAACAAAAAGTTCAAGCGTTTCTATTATATAAGAAGAAGAAAAAACAAAATGCATACGTATTGCGGCAAAGACATCCTAAGTCAATAGAAAACAACACTATAACATACAACATGCAAACCATACGCTCACTCAACCCCAACCATCTACTCAATGCTTTAGTATGTATCGAATTACTATCAGTTGGCCACCCCGACAGTAATGCGTAACAACTTGAGCAAAGACAAACCTAGTTCTTAATTCTAAAGGCAAATCTTAAGTTATACGAAGGCATTGTAAGTCCGAAGATCCTATCCTGGCATAGCCTGGGCACTAATTACCCAAGCTCTGATACCAACTGTAACGCCCCGGAATTTCGAGGCTAAACAGTACAATATCATAACAAGTCAAAAATACTAATTGTCCCAAAAACTAAACAATTCAAGTGTTACAATACAGAAGAATGAAGTACTTAATACAAATATTAACTAACTACCCGATGGAACCCACTCTCCACGTTCTTCAAGTCTCGTCCTGGTTGACCTAGAACTGAAAGGAAGGGAAAAATATGCATGCGTGAGATAAAAATCTCAGTGGTGTTTGTGCGTTTGTGTGCAGAGTGAATGACGTGCACTTTTATTTTGAAAACAATTGAAAACAACAATTAGGCACATTGGTCAATTAATCATTCAGGCAGCCACATAGTCAGGCAATCAGACAATCAATCGAGATAGAACAGAGTTTCAACCTCAAGTATACGAAACTTATCAATCGTTCCACATGTAAAGAATACAAACTTATCAATCGTTCCACACGTAAAGAATATAGTAATCAGTTAGTTCCACATGTATAGAATACATGCTCTTCATTCACCACACATATAAGAATATACATGCTCGTCAATCACCACACGTATAAGAATATACATGCTCGTCAATCACAGAGAAATTCATGACAATCAATCACCACATGTATAAAATATATACATGCTCAGAATACCACATGCAAAGAGTGCATGCTCGGAATACCACATGCAGAGTTGCATGCTCAGAATACCACACGCATAAATGCATGCTCAGAATACCACATGCATAAATGCATGCTCAGAATACCACATGTGTAGATATACATGCTCGGAATCACCACACGTCAAAAGAAGACATGCTCGTCGATCAGTACACATAATCAATCAACAAAACAAGTAATCGATCAACAATACAAATATTCAATTAACAGTCCAAGTAATCAGGTAACATTAGAAGCATTCGATCAACAACGCAAATAATCCACAGTATAAGTTACCAACAAACTAACAATCATTCAAGGAAACCAAATTATCACACTCCATTTCAAATCACGTTAATAGCAATTTGTATATGTATACGTATATATATTTACTACTAAGATACATGTAGGCATAGACTCCCTTTCATTGAAAATAATATAGTTTTGGAACACGCACCTGGATGATTGTGGAGTGAGACAAGTACCAGAGAGAAATATCAATAAATGTCTAACTCTGATTTTCCTGTTGCGTCAAAAGAGTCGGTAAGAATACTATCAGTTCTAATGCTAACTTAGACAAGTAAAATCTTATTAATATCTCCTAATTCTTTTTAGTGTAATGTTTGTCTACTTTTATGAGTCGACATATCCTGATGCATATGAATCTCCATGAAAACTAATTTAGTATACAAACAAAAAACCTACTGTGATTATATAACATGTATACATGTATCATCATAATTAAGTAAGATGGTCATTAATGAAAGTCTGATACATATGATTTAATGAAAGATATTTGAAAACTATACTCAAGATACATATCTCACAATATATAATATTCTAACCGACTAAGATACCTAGGATTAAGGATCATTGAACATGAAAGAGTCTATACGTACATCGCTTAATATATCCAATTACATTAATGGCTTACATGCTAATAATGACTTCTACTTAATCTTCATCAGTAACGAATAAATCAATATATTATATTATACGTGAAACTTATGATGCATAAACATGCAAACTACAGCAATTTGCAAGGAAAGATTTACCTGAACACAAACAATTAATGGAACGATGTTGATGTCGAGCGTGAACGAGAAGAAAGAAGGCAAGGACGGCGGATCTAGTTCTAATGAAATATATTCGTAACCCTTAACCTTTTATTTATATGTTTGTATACGCAATTTAGGAAACGTAGTACAAGTATCTCCAAAAGTAAACACAAAATAAATCCTGCGACAATTAATATTATGGTGCTGAATTAATAAAGAAAAGAACTTTAAATTAGTTTAACACAAAAGATAATATGGCCTACGATATGCGGACTATTTATGTTATTAGGGGAATATACATATATATACATATATATATTATTTAAGTGACATAAACTTGAACAACATGTTACATATGATTAGTGATCTAAATTCAATAAAAAAAGGGCAGATAAAAGTTTTTAACATTTACGGAGCTTTTAAAGAGATAAAAAATTACTACTCGAAAAAGAATGACTTAAAAAAAAATAAAAAAAATTGGGGTTTTACATTCCAACCCCCTTAAAGGAATTTGGTCCCCAAATTCTAATTTTAGTTAGCTAATGAGTTTATCAGTCAATATCATGTCATATCTTTCCTCCACATTGTTAACATGCGTTCATGTGTTTGAGGGTACTTCATAAAATAAATAATTTGATTAAAGCATAAAGAGAACGAATACAAAAATCAAATTAGGCATAAAAGCACCCAGACAAATAAAAGTCAAGCAAGATGAACATTTAAGTTTGTTTTACGACAAATACAAAATAGTTAAACTATGAAATCCCCTATACTTTCATCTTATCTTTCAAGACATTTTAATGTCATAACTAGTTTTCGAGCATGCGGTGTCGGGAAAAAATTAGTGAAAGCTATCTAAAAAAAAAAGTGGTTGAAAGATGTCAATGCTAAATCAAATAGGACTTCCAGCAACATAAAAGAAAATTACTACGACATGCATTATCACATAAATAACCATGTTAATAGGTGAAGATAGATTTCAAAGTCGTTGATCATTTAGAGCATAACAAAGCAAAAGTGCAATATATGCAATTTTAATAGAAGTAGCGGAAGCATGACATTATAACATTTTAATGATGGGAAAGGAGCACCAAAATTTTAAAGAGATGAGATTCAAGTTCGATCATTTTCCTTATAATTAGAATTCAAACATTATCAATTTGAATAACGGAATAAGAAGCACATAAGTTACAAGATGAAGTCTAAATTGAGAGAAATTTATGGGGAACAAAGTAAGGGTGATCAAATCAAAGATAAACAAAAAGTTCAAGCGTTTCTATTATATAAGAAGAAGAAAAAACAAAATGCATACGTATTGCGGCAAAGACATCCTAAGTCAATAGAAAACAACACTATAACATACAACATGCAAACCATACGCTCACTCAACCCCAACCATCTACTCAATGCTTTAGTATGTATCGAATTACTATCAGTTGGCCACCCCGACAGTAATGCGTAACAACTTGAGCAAAGACAAACCTAGTTCTTAATTCTAAAGGCAAATCTTAAGTTATACGAAGGCATTGTAAGTCCGAAGATCCTATCCTGGCATAGCCTGGGCACTAATTACCCAAGCTCTGATACCAACTGTAACGCCCCGGAATTTCGAGGCTAAACAGTACAATATCATAACAAGTCAAAAATACTAATTGTCCCAAAAACTAAACAATTCAAGTGTTACAATACAGAAGAATGAAGTACTTAATACAAATATTAACTAACTACCCGATGGAACCCACTCTCCACGTTCTTCAAGTCTCGTCCTGGTTGACCTAGAGCTGAAAGGAAGGGAAAAATATGCATGCGTGAGATAAAAATCTCAGTGGTGTTTGTGCGTTTGTGTGCAGAGTGAATGACGTGCACTTTTATTTTGAAAACAATTGAAAACAGCAATTAGGCACATTGGTCAATTAATCATTCAGGCAGCCACATAGTCAGGCAATCAGACAATCAATCGAGATAGAACAGAGTTTCAACCTCAAGTATACGAAACTTATCAATCGTTCCACATGTAAAGAATACAAACTTATCAATCGTTCCACACGTAAAGAATATAGTAATCAGTTAGTTCCACATGTATAGAATACATGCTCTTCATTCACCACACATATAAGAATATACATGCTCGTCAATCACCACACGTATAAGAATATACATGCTCGTCAATCACAGAGAAATTCATGACAATCAATCACCACATGTATAAAATATATACATGCTCAGAATACCACATGCAAAGAGTGCATGCTCGGAATACCACATGCAGAGTTGCATGCTCAGAATACCACACGCATAAATGCATGCTCAGAATACCACATGCATAAATGCATGCTCAGAATACCACATGTGTAGATATACATGCTCGGAATCACCACACGTCAAAAGAAGACATGCTCGTCGATCAGTACACATAATCAATCAACAAAACAAGTAATCGATCAACAATACAAATATTCAATTAACAGTCCAAGTAATCAGGTAACATTAGAAGCATTCGATCAACAACGCAAATAATCCACAGTATAAGTTACCAACAAACTAACAATCATTCAAGGAAACCAAATTATCACACTCCATTTCAAATCACGTTAATAGCAATTTGTATATGTATACGTATATATATTTACTACTAAGATACATGTAGGCATAGACTCCCTTTCATTGAAAATAATATAGTTTTGGAACACGCACCTGAATGATTGTGGAGTGAGACAAGTACCAGAGAGAAATATCAATAAATGTCTAACTCTGATTTTCCTGTTGCGTCAAAAGAGTCGGTAAGAATACTATCAGTTCTAATGCTAACTTAGACAAGTAAAATCTTATTAATATCTCCTAATTCTTTTTAGTGTAATGTTTGTCTACTTTTATGAGTCGACATATCCTGATGCATATGAATCTCCATGAAAACTAATTTAGTATACAAACAAAAAACCTACTGTGATTATATAACATGTATACATGTATCATCATAATTAAGTAAGATGGTCATTAATGAAAGTCTGATACATATGATTTAATGAAAGATATTTGAAAACTATACTCAAGATACATATCTCACAATATATAATATTCTAACCGACTAAGATACCTAGGATTAAGGATCATTGAACATGAAAGAGTCTATACGTACATCGCTTAATATATCCAATTACATTAATGGCTTACATGCTTATAATGACTTCTACTTAATCTTCATCAGTAACGAATAAATCAATATATTATATTATACGTGAAACTTATGATGCATAAACATGCAAACTACAGCAATTTGCAAGGAAAGATTTACCTGAACACAAACAATTAATGGAACGATGTTGATGTCGAGCGTGAACGAGAAGAAAGAAGGCAAGGACGGCGGATCTAGTTCTAATGAAATATATTCGTAACCCTTAACCTTTTATTTATATGTTTGTATACGCAATTTAGGAAACGTAGTACAAGTATCTCCAAAAGTAAACACAAAATAAATCCTGCGGCAATTAATATTATGGTGCTGAATTAATAAAGAAAAGAACTTTAAATTAGTTTAACACAAAAGATAATATGGCCTACGATATGCGGACTATTTATGTTATTAGGGGAATATACATATATATACATATATATATTATTTAAGTGACATAAACTTGAACAACATGTTACATATGATTAGTGATCTAAATTCAATAAAAAAAGGGCAGATAAAAGTTTTTAAAATTTACGGAGCTTTTAAAGAGATAAAAAATTACTACTCGAAAAAGAATGACTTAAAAAAAAATAAAAAAAATTGGGGTTTTACATTCCAACCCCCTTAAAGGAATTTGGTCCCCAAATTCTAATTTTAGTTAGCTAATGAGTTTATCAGTCAATATCATGTCATATCTTTCCTCCACATTGTTAACATGCGTTCATGTGTTTGAGGGTACTTCATAAAATAAATAATTTGATTAAAGCATAAAGAGAACGGATACAAAAATCAAATTAGGCATAAAAGCACCCAGACAAATAAAAGTCAAGCAAGATGAACATTTAAGTTTGTTTTACGACAAATACAAAATAGTTAAACTATGAAATCCCCTATACTTTCATCTTATCTTTCAAGACATTTTAATGTCATAACTAGTTTTCGAGCATGCGGTGTCGGGAAAAAATTAGTGAAAGCTATCTAAAAAAAAAAGTGGTTGAAAGATGTCAATGCTAAATCAAATAGGACTTCCAGCAACATAAAAGAAAATTACTACGACATGCATTATCACATAAATAACCAAGTTAATAGGTGAAGATAGATTTCAAAGTCGTTGATCATTTAGAGCATAACAAAGCAAAAGTGCAATATATGCAATTTTAATAGAAGTAGCGGAAGCATGACATTATAACATTTTAATGATGGGAAAGGAGCACCAAAATTTTAAAGAGATGAGATTCAAGTTCGATCATTTTCCTTATAATTAGAATTCAAACATTATCAATTTGAATAACGGAATAAGAAGCACATAAGTGACAAGATGAAGTCTAAATTGAGAGAAATTTATGGGGAACAAAGTAAGGGTGATCAAATCAAAGATAAACAAAAAGTTCAAGCGTTTCTATTATATAAGAAGAAGAAAAAACAAAATGCATACGTATTGCGGCAAAGACATCCTAAGTCAATAGAAAACAACACTATAACATACAACATGCAAACCATACGCTCACTCAACCCCAACCATCTACTCAATGCTTTAGTATGTATCGAATTACTATCAGTTGGCCACCCCGACAGTAATGCGTAACAACTTGAGCAAAGACAAACCTAGTTCTTAATTCTAAAGGCAAATCTTAAGTTATACGAAGGCATTGTAAGTCCGAAGATCCTATCCTGGCATAGCCTGGGCACTAATTACCCAAGCTCTGATACCAACTGTAACGCCCCGGAATTTCGAGGCTAAACAGTACAATATCATAACAAGTCAAAAATACTAATTGTCCCAAAAACTAAACAATTCAAGTGTTACAATACAGAAGAATGAAGTACTTAATACAAATATTAACTAACTACCCGATGGAACCCACTCTCCACGTTCTTCAAGTCTCGTCCTGGTTGACCTAGAGCTGAAAGGAAGGGAAAAATATGCATGCGTGAGATAAAAATCTCAGTGGTGTTTGTGCGTTTGTGTGCAGAGTGAATGACGTGCACTTTTATTTTGAAAACAATTGAAAACAGCAATTAGGCACATTGGTCAATTAATCATTCAGGCAGCCACATAGTCAGGCAATCAGACAATCAATCGAGATAGAACAGAGTTTCAACCTCAAGTATACGAAACTTATCAATCGTTCCACATGTAAAGAATACAAACTTATCAATCGGTCCACACGTAAAGAATATAGTAATCAGTTAGTTCCACATGTATAGAATACATGCTCTTCATTCACCACACATATAAGAATATACATGCTCGTCAATCACCACACGTATAAGAATATACATGCTCGTCAATCACAGAGAAATTCATGACAATCAATCACCACATGTATAAAATATATACATGCTCAGAATACCACATGCAAAGAGTGCATGCTCGGAATACCACATGCAGAGTTGCATGCTCAGAATACCACACGCATAAATGCATGCTCAGAATACCACATGCATAAATGCATGCTCAGAATACCACATGTGTAGATATACATGCTCGGAATCACCACACGTCAAAAGAAGACATGCTCGTCGATCAGTACACATAATCAATCAACAAAACAAGTAATCGATCAACAATACAAATATTCAATTAACAGTCCAAGTAATCAGGTAACATTAGAAGCATTCGATCAACAACGCAAATAATCCACAGTATAAGTTACCAACAAACTAACAATCATTCAAGGAAACCAAATTATCACACTCCATTTCAAATCACGTTAATAGCAATTTGTATATGTATACGTATATATATTTACTACTAAGATACATGTAGGCATAGACTCCCTTTCATTGAAAATAATATAGTTTTGGAACACGCACCTGAATGATTGTGGAGTGAGACAAGTACCAGAGAGAAATATCAATAAATGTCTAACTCTGATTTTCCTGTTGCGTCAAAAGAGTCGGTAAGAATACTATCAGTTCTAATGCTAACTTAGACAAGTAAAATCTTATTAATATCTCCTAATTCTTTTTAGTGTAATGTTTGTCTACTTTTATGAGTCGACATATCCTGATGCATATGAATCTCCATGAAAACTAATTTAGTATACAAACAAAAAACCTACTGTGATTATATAACATGTATACATGTATCATCATAATTAAGTAAGATGGTCATTAATGAAAGTCTGATACATATGATTTAATGAAAGATATTTGAAAACTATACTCAAGATACATATCTCACAATATATAATATTCTAACCGACTAAGATACCTAGGATTAAGGATCATTGAACATGAAAGAGTCTATACGTACATCGCTTAATATATCCAATTACATTAATGGCTTACATGCTTATAATGACTTCTACTTAATCTTCATCAGTAACGAATAAATCAATATATTATATTATACGTGAAACTTATGATGCATAAACATGCAAACTACAGCAATTTGCAAGGAAAGATTTACCTGAACACAAACAATTAATGGAACGATGTTGATGTCGAGCGTGAACGAGAAGAAAGAAGGCAAGGACGGCGGATCTAGTTCTAATGAAATATATTCGTAACCCTTAACCTTTTATTTATATGTTTGTATACGCAATTTAGGAAACGTAGTACAAGTATCTCCAAAAGTAAACACAAAATAAATCCTGCGGCAATTAATATTATGGTGCTGAATTAATAAAGAAAAGAACTTTAAATTAGTTTAACACAAAAGATAATATGGCCTACGATATGCGGACTATTTATGTTATTAGGGGAATATACATATATATTCATATATATATATTATTTAAGTGACATAAACTTGAACAACATGTTACATATGATTAGTGATCTAAATTCAATAAAAAAAGGGCAGATAAAAGTTTTTAACATTTACGGAGCTTTTAAAGAGATAAAAAATTACTACTCGAAAAAGAATGACTTAAAAAAAATAAAAAAAATTGGGGTTTTACATTCCAACCCCCTTAAAGGAATTTGGTCCCCAAATTCTAATTTTAGTTAGCTAATGAGTTTATCAGTCAATATCATGTCATATCTTTCCTCCACATTGTTAACATGCGTTCATGTGTTTGAGGGTACTTCATAAAATAAATAATTTGATTAAAGCATAAAGAGAACGGATACAAAAATCAAATTAGGCATAAAAGCACCCAGACAAATAAAAGTCAAGCAAGATGAACATTTAAGTTTGTTTTACGACAAATACAAAATAGTTAAACTATGAAATCCCCTATACTTTCATCTTATCTTTCAAGACATTTTAATGTCATAACTAGTTTTCGAGCATGCGGTGTCGGGAAAAAATTAGTGAAAGCTATCTAAAAAAAAAAGTGGTTGAAAGATGTCAATGCTAAATCAAATAGGACTTCCAGCAACATAAAAGAAAATTACTACGACATGCATTATCACATAAATAACCATGTTAATAGATGAAGATAGATTTCAAAGTCGTTGATCATTTAGAGCATAACAAAGCAAAAGTGCAATATATGCAATTTTAATAGAAGTAGCGGAAGCATGACATTATAACATTTTAATGATGGGAAAGGAGCACCAAAATTTTAAAGAGATGAGATTCAAGTTCGATCATTTTCCTTATAATTAGAATTCAAACATTATCAATTTGAATAACGGAATAAGAAGCACATAAGTGACAAGATGAAGTCTAAATTGAGAGAAATTTATGGGGAACAAAGTAAGGGTGATCAAATCAAAGATAAACAAAAAGTTCAAGCGTTTCTATTATATAAGAAGAAGAAAAAACAAAATGCATACGTATTGCGGCAAAGACATCCTAAGTCAATAGAAAACAACACTATAACATACAACATGCAAACCATACGCTCACTCAACCCCAACCATCTACTCAATGCTTTAGTATGTATCGAATTACTATCAGTTGGCCACCCCGACAGTAATGCGTAACAACTTGAGCAAAGACAAACCTAGTTCTTAATTCTAAAGGCAAATCTTAAGTTATACGAAGGCATTGTAAGTCCGAAGATCCTATCCTGGCATAGCCTGGGCACTAATTACCCAAGCTCTGATACCAACTGTAACGCCCCGGAATTTCGAGGCTAAACAGTACAATATCATAACAAGTCAAAAATACTAATTGTCCCAAAAACTAAACAATTCAAGTGTTACAATACAGAAGAATGAAGTACTTAATACAAATATTAACTAACTACCCGATGGAACCCACTCTCCACGTTCTTCAAGTCTCGTCCTGGTTGACCTAGAACTGAAAGGAAGGGAAAAATATGCATGCGTGAGATAAAAATCTCAGTGGTGTTTGTGCGTTTGTGTGCAGAGTGAATGACGTGCACTTTTATTTTGAAAACAATTGAAAACAACAATTAGGCACATTGGTCAATTAATCATTCAGGCAGCCACATAGTCAGGCAATCAGACAATCAATCGAGATAGAACAGAGTTTCAACCTCAAGTATACGAAACTTATCAATCGTTCCACATGTAAAGAATACAAACTTATCAATCGTTCCACACGTAAAGAATATAGTAATCAGTTAGTTCCACATGTATAGAATACATGCTCTTCATTCACCACACATATAAGAATATACATGCTCGTCAATCACCACACGTATAAGAATATACATGCTCGTCAATCACAGAGAAATTCATGACAATCAATCACCACATGTATAAAATATATACATGCTCAGAATACCACATGCAAAGAGTGCATGCTCGGAATACCACATGCAGAGTTGCATGCTCAGAATACCACACGCATAAATGCATGCTCAGAATACCACATGCATAAATGCATGCTCAGAATACCACATGTGTAGATATACATGCTCGGAATCACCACACGTCAAAAGAAGACATGCTCGTCGATCAGTACACATAATCAATCAACAAAACAAGTAATCGATCAACAATACAAATATTCAATTAACAGTCCAAGTAATCAGGTAACATTAGAAGCATTCGATCAACAACGCAAATAATCCACAGTATAAGTTACCAACAAACTAACAATCATTCAAGGAAACCAAATTATCACACTCCATTTCAAATCACGTTAATAGCAATTTGTATATGTATACGTATATATATTTACTACTAAGATACATGTAGGCATAGACTCCCTTTCATTGAAAATAATATAGTTTTGGAACACGCACCTGGATGATTGTGGAGTGAGACAAGTACCAGAGAGAAATATCAATAAATGTCTAACTCTGATTTTCCTGTTGCGTCAAAAGAGTCGGTAAGAATACTATCAGTTCTAATGCTAACTTAGACAAGTAAAATCTTATTAATATCTCCTAATTCTTTTTAGTGTAATGTTTGTCTACTTTTATGAGTCGACATATCCTGATGCATATGAATCTCCATGAAAACTAATTTAGTATACAAACAACAAACCTACTGTGATTATATAACATGTATACATGTATCATCATAATTAAGTAAGATGGTCATTAATGAAAGTCTGATACATATGATTTAATGAAAGATATTTGAAAACTATACTCAAGATACATATCTCACAATATATAATATTCTAACCGACTAAGATACCTAGGATTAAGGATCATTGAACATGAAAGAGTCTATACGTACATCGCTTAATATATCCAATTACATTAATGGCTTACATGCTTATAATGACTTCTACTTAATCTTCATCAGTAACGAATAAATCAATATATTATATTATACGTGAAACTTATGATGCATAAACATGCAAACTACAGCAATTTGCAAGGAAAGATTTACCTGAACACAAACAATTAATGGAACGATGTTGATGTCGAGCGTGAACGAGAAGAAAGAAGGCAAGGACGGCGGATCTAGTTCTAATGAAATATATTCGTAACCCTTAACCTTTTATTTATATGTTTGTATACGCAATTTAGGAAACGTAGTACAAGTATCTCCAAAAGTAAACACAAAATAAATCCTGCGGCAATTAATATTATGGTGCTGAATTAATAAAGAAAAGAACTTTAAATTAGTTTAACACAAAAGATAATATGGCCTACGATATGCGGACTATTTATGTTATTAGGGGAATATACATATATATTCATATATATATATTATTTAAGTGACATAAACTTGAACAACATGTTACATATGATTAGTGATCTAAATTCAATAAAAAAAGGGCAGATAAAAGTTTTTAACATTTACGGAGCTTTTAAAGAGATAAAAAATTACTACTCGAAAAAGAATGACTTAAAAAAAATAAAAAAAATTGGGGTTTTACATTCCAACCCCCTTAAAGGAATTTGGTCCCCAAATTCTAATTTTAGTTAGCTAATGAGTTTATCAGTCAATATCATGTCATATCTTTCCTCCACATTGTTAACATGCGTTCATGTGTTTGAGGGTACTTCATAAAATAAATAATTTGATTAAAGCATAAAGAGAACGGATACAAAAATCAAATTAGGCATAAAAGCACCCAGACAAATAAAAGTCAAGCAAGATGAACATTTAAGTTTGTTTTACGACAAATACAAAATAGTTAAACTATGAAATCCCCTATACTTTCATCTTATCTTTCAAGACATTTTAATGTCATAACTAGTTTTCGAGCATGCGGTGTCGGGAAAAAATTAGTGAAAGCTATCTAAAAAAAAAAGTGGTTGAAAGATGTCAATGCTAAATCAAATAGGACTTCCAGCAACATAAAAGAAAATTACTACGACATGCATTATCACATAAATAACCATGTTAATAGATGAAGATAGATTTCAAAGTCGTTGATCATTTAGAGCATAACAAAGCAAAAGTGCAATATATGCAATTTTAATAGAAGTAGCGGAAGCATGACATTATAACATTTTAATGATGGGAAAGGAGCACCAAAATTTTAAAGAGATGAGATTCAAGTTCGATCATTTTCCTTATAATTAGAATTCAAACATTATCAATTTGAATAACGGAATAAGAAGCACATAAGTGACAAGATGAAGTCTAAATTGAGAGAAATTTATGGGGAACAAAGTAAGGGTGATCAAATCAAAGATAAACAAAAAGTTCAAGCGTTTCTATTATATAAGAAGAAGAAAAAACAAAATGCATACGTATTGCGGCAAAGACATCCTAAGTCAATAGAAAACAACACTATAACATACAACATGCAAACCATACGCTCACTCAACCCCAACCATCTACTCAATGCTTTAGTATGTATCGAATTACTATCAGTTGGCCACCCCGACAGTAATGCGTAACAACTTGAGCAAAGACAAACCTAGTTCTTAATTCTAAAGGCAAATCTTAAGTTATACGAAGGCATTGTAAGTCCGAAGATCCTATCCTGGCATAGCCTGGGCACTAATTACCCAAGCTCTGATACCAACTGTAACGCCCCGGAATTTCGAGGCTAAACAGTACAATATCATAACAAGTCAAAAATACTAATTGTCCCAAAAACTAAACAATTCAAGTGTTACAATACAGAAGAATGAAGTACTTAATACAAATATTAACTAACTACCCGATGGAACCCACTCTCCACGTTCTTCAAGTCTCGTCCTGGTTGACCTAGAGCTGAAAGGAAGGGAAAAATATGCATGCGTGAGATAAAAATCTCAGTGGTGTTTGTGCGTTTGTGTGCAGAGTGAATGACGTGCACTTTTATTTTGAAAACAATTGAAAACAGCAATTAGGCACATTGGTCAATTAATCATTCAGGCAGCCACATAGTCAGGCAATCAGACAATCAATCGAGATAGAACAGAGTTTCAACCTCAAGTATACGAAACTTATCAATCGTTCCACATGTAAAGAATACAAACTTATCAATCGTTCCACACGTAAAGAATATAGTAATCAGTTAGTTCCACATGTATAGAATACATGCTCTTCATTCACCACACATATAAGAATATACATGCTCGTCAATCACCACACGTATAAGAATATACATGCTCGTCAATCACAGAGAAATTCATGACAATCAATCACCACATGTATAAAATATATACATGCTCAGAATACCACATGCAAAGAGTGCATGCTCGGAATACCACATGCAGAGTTGCATGCTCAGAATACCACACGCATAAATGCATGCTCAGAATACCACATGCATAAATGCATGCTCAGAATACCACATGTGTAGATATACATGCTCGGAATCACCACACGTCAAAAGAAGACATGCTCGTCGATCAGTACACATAATCAATCAACAAAACAAGTAATCGATCAACAATACAAATATTCAATTAACAGTCCAAGTAATCAGGTAACATTAGAAGCATTCGATCAACAACGCAAATAATCCACAGTATAAGTTACCAACAAACTAACAATCATTCAAGGAAACCAAATTATCACACTCCATTTCAAATCACGTTAATAGCAATTTGTATATGTATACGTATATATATTTACTACTAAGATACATGTAGGCATAGACTCCCTTTCATTGAAAATAATATAGTTTTGGAACACGCACCTGAATGATTGTGGAGTGAGACAAGTACCAGAGAGAAATATCAATAAATGTCTAACTCTGATTTTCCTGTTGCGTCAAAAGAGTCGGTAAGAATACTATCAGTTCTAATGCTAACTTAGACAAGTAAAATCTTATTAATATCTCCTAATTCTTTTTAGTGTAATGTTTGTCTACTTTTATGAGTCGACATATCCTGATGCATATGAATCTCCATGAAAACTAATTTAGTATACAAACAAAAAACCTACTGTGATTATATAACATGTATACATGTATCATCATAATTAAGTAAGATGGTCATTAATGAAAGTCTGATACATATGATTTAATGAAAGATATTTGAAAACTATACTCAAGATACATATCTCACAATATATAATATTCTAACCGACTAAGATACCTAGGATTAAGGATCATTGAACATGAAAGAGTCTATACGTACATCGCTTAATATATCCAATTACATTAATGGCTTACATGCTTATAATGACTTCTACTTAATCTTCATCAGTAACGAATAAATCAATATATTATATTATACGTGAAACTTATGATGCATAAACATGCAAACTACATCAATTTGCAAGGAAAGATTTACCTGAACACAAACAATTAATGGAACGATGTTGATGTCGAGCGTGAACGAGAAGAAAGAAGGCAAGGACGGCGGATCTAGTTCTAATGAAATATATTCGTAACCCTTAACCTTTTATTTATATGTTTGTATACGCAATTTAGGAAACGTAGTACAAGTATCTCCAAAAGTAAACACAAAATAAATCCTGCGGCAATTAATATTATGGTGCTGAATTAATAAAGAAAAGAACTTTAAATTAGTTTAACACAAAAGATAATATGGCCTACGATATGCGGACTATTTATGTTATTAGGGGAATATACATATATATTCATATATATATTATTTAAGTGACATAAACTTGAACAACATGTTACATATGATTAGTGATCTAAATTCAATAAAAAAAGGGCAGATAAAAGTTTTTAACATTTACGGAGCTTTTAAAGAGATAAAAAATTACTACTCGAAAAAGAATGACTTAAAAAAAATAAAAAAAATTGGGGTTTTACATTCCAACCCCCTTAAAGGAATTTGGTCCCCAAATTCTAATTTTAGTTAGCTAATGAGTTTCTCAGTCAATATCATGTCATATCTTTCCTCCACATTGTTAACATGCGTTCATGTGTTTGAGGGTACTTCATAAAATAAATAATTTGATTAAAGCATAAAGAGAACGGATACAAAAATCAAATTAGGCATAAAAGCACCCAGACAAATAAAAGTCAAGCAAGATGAACATTTAAGTTTGTTTTACGACAAATACAAAATAGTTAAACTATGAAATCCCCTATACTTTCATCTTATCTTTCAAGACATTTTAATGTCATAACTAGTTTTCGAGCATGCGGTGTCGGGAAAAAATTAGTGAAAGCTATCTAAAAAAAAAAGTGGTTGAAAGATGTCAATGCTAAATCAAATAGGACTTCCAGCAACATAAAAGAAAATTACTACGACATGCATTATCACATAAATAACCATGTTAATAGATGAAGATAGATTTCAAAGTCGTTGATCATTTAGAGCATAACAAAGCAAAAGTGCAATATATGCAATTTTAATAGAAGTAGCGGAAGCATGACATTATAACATTTTAATGATGGGAAAGGAGCACCAAAATTTTAAAGAGATGAGATTCAAGTTCGATCATTTTCCTTATAATTAGAATTCAAACATTATCAATTTGAATAACGGAATAAGAAGCACATAAGTGACAAGATGAAGTCTAAATTGAGAGAAATTTATGGGGAACAAAGTAAGGGTGATCAAATCAAAGATAAACAAAAAGTTCAAGCGTTTCTATTATATAAGAAGAAGAAAAAACAAAATGCATACGTATTGCGGCAAAGACATCCTAAGTCAATAGAAAACAACACTATAACATACAACATGCAAACCATACGCTCACTCAACCCCAACCATCTACTCAATGCTTTAGTATGTATCGAATTACTATCAGTTGGCCACCCCGACAGTAATGCGTAACAACTTGAGCAAAGACAAACCTAGTTCTTAATTCTAAAGGCAAATCTTAAGTTATACGAAGGCATTGTAAGTCCGAAGATCCTATCCTGGCATAGCCTGGGCACTAATTACCCAAGCTCTGATACCAACTGTAACGCCCCGGAATTTCGAGGCTAAACAGTACAATATCATAACAAGTCAAAAATACTAATTGTCCCAAAAACTAAACAATTCAAGTGTTACAATACAGAAGAATGAAGTACTTAATACAAATATTAACTAACTACCCGATGGAACCCACTCTCCACGTTCTTCAAGTCTCGTCCTGGTTGACCTAGAGCTGAAAGGAAGGGAAAAATATGCATGCGTGAGATAAAAATCTCAGTGGTGTTTGTGCGTTTGTGTGCAGAGTGAATGACGTGCACTTTTATTTTGAAAACAATTGAAAACAGCAATTAGGCACATTGGTCAATTAATCATTCAGGCAGCCACATAGTCAGGCAATCAGACAATCAATCGAGATAGAACAGAGTTTCAAACTCAAGTATACGAAACTTATCAATCGTTCCACATTTAAAGAATACAAACTTATCAATCGTTCCACACGTAAAGAATATAGTAATCAGTTAGTTCCACATGTATAGAATACATGCTCTTCATTCACCACACATATAAGAATATACATGCTCGTCAATCACCACACGTATAAGAATATACATGCTCGTCAATCACAGAGAAATTCATGACAATCAATCACCACATGTATAAAATATATACATGCTCAGAATACCACATGCAAAGAGTGCATGCTCGGAATACCACATGCAGAGTTGCATGCTCAGAATACCACACGCATAAATGCATGCTCAGAATACCACATGCATAAATGCATGCTCAGAATACCACATGTGTAGATATACATGCTCGGAATCACCACACGTCAAAAGATGACATGCTCGTCGATCAGTACACATAATCAATCAACAAAACAAGTAATCGATCAACAATACAAATATTCAATTAACAGTCCAAGTAATCAGGTAACATTAGAAGCATTCGATCAACAACGCAAATAATCCACAGTATAAGTTACCAACAAACTAACAATCATTCAAGGAAACCAAATTATCACACTCCATTTCAAATCACGTTAATAGCAATTTGTATATGTATACGTATATATATTTACTACTAAGATACATGTAGGCATAGACTCCCTTTCATTGAAAATAATATAGTTTTGGAACACGCACCTGAATGATTGTGGAGTGAGACAAGTACCAGAGAGAAATATCAATAAATGTCTAACTCTGATTTTCCTGTTGCGTCAAAAGAGTCGGTAAGAATACTATCAGTTCTAATGCTAACTTAGACAAGTAAAATCTTATTAATATCTCCTAATTCTTTTTAGTGTAATGTTTGTCTACTTTTATGAGTCGACATATCCTGATGCATATGAATCTCCATGAAAACTAATTTAGTATACAAACAAAAAACCTACTGTGATTATATAACATGTATACATGTATCATCATAATTAAGTAAGATGGTCATTAATGAAAGTCTGATACATATGATTTAATGAAAGATATTTGAAAACTATACTCAAGATACATATCTCACAATATATAATATTCTAACCGACTAAGATACCTAGGATTAGGGATCATTGAACATGAAAGAGTCTATACGTACATCGCTTAATATATCCAATTACATTAATGGCTTACATGCTTATAATGACTTCTACTTAATCTTCATCAGTAACGAATAAATCAATATATTATATTATACGTGAAACTTATGATGCATAAACATGCAAACTACAGCAATTTGCAAGGAAAGATTTACCTGAACACAAACAATTAATGGAACGATGTTGATGTCGAGCGTGAACGAGAAGAAAGAAGGCAAGGACGGCGGATCTAGTTCTAATGAAATATATTCGTAACCCTTAACCTTTTATTTATATGTTTGTATACGCAATTTAGGAAACGTAGTACAAGTATCTCCAAAAGTAAACACAAAATAAATCCTGCGGCAATTAATATTATGGTGCTGAATTAATAAAGAAAAGAACTTTAAATTAGTTTAACACAAAAGATAATATGGCCTACGATATGCGGACTATTTATGTTATTAGGGGAATATACATATATATACATATATATATTATTTAAGTGACATAAACTTGAACAACATGTTACATATGATTAGTGATCTAAATTCAATAAAAAAAGGGCAGATAAAAGTTTTTAACATTTACGGAGCTTTTAAAGAGATAAAAAAAAACTACTCTAAAAAGAATGACTTAAAAAAAAATAAAAAAAATTGGGGTTTTACATTCCAACCCCCTTAAAGGAATTTGGTCCCCAAATTCTAATTTTAGTTAGCTAATGAGTTTATCAGTCAATATCATGTCATATCTTTCCTCCACATTGTTAACATGCGTTCATGTGTTTGAGGGTACTTCATAAAATAAATAATTTGATTAAAGCATAAAGAGAACGGATACAAAAATCAAATTAGGCATAAAAGCACCCAGACAAATAAAAGTCAAGCAAGATGAACATTTAAGTTTGTTTTACGACAAATACAAAATAGTTAAACTATGAAATCCCCTATACTTTCATCTTATCTTTCAAGACATTTTAATGTCATAACTAGTTTTCGAGCATGCGGTGTCGGGAAAAAATTAGTGAAAGCTATCTAAAAAAAAAGTGGTTGAAAGATGTCAATGCTAAATCAAATAGGACTTCCAGCAACATAAAAGAAAATTACTACGACATGCATTATCACATAAATAACCATGTTAATAGGTGAAGATAGATTTCAAAGTCGTTGATCATTTAGAGCATAACAAAGCAAAAGTGCAATATATGCAATTTTAATAGAAGTAGCGGAAGCATGACATTATAACATTTTAATGATGGGAAAGGAGCACCAAAATTTTAAAGAGATGAGATTCAAGTTCGATCATTTTCCTTATAATTAGAATTCAAACATTATCAATTTGAATAACGGAATAAGAAGCACATAAGTGACAAGATGAAGTCTAAATTGAGAGAAATTTATGGGGAACAAAGTAAGGGTGATCAAATCAAAGATAAACAAAAAGTTCAAGCGTTTCTATTATATAAGAAGAAGAAAAAACAAAATGCATACGTATTGCGGCAAAGACATCCTAAGTCAATAGAAAACAACACTATAACATACAACATGCAAACCATACGCTCACTCAACCCCAACCATCTACTCAATGCTTTAGTATGTATCGAATTACTATCAGTTGGCCACCCCGACAGTAATGCGTAACAACTTGAGCAAAGACAAACCTAGTTCTTAATTCTAAAGGCAAATCTTAAGTTATACGAAGGCATTGTAAGTCCGAAGATCCTATCCTGGCATAGCCTGGGCACTAATTACCCAAGCTCTGATACCAACTGTAACGCCCCGGAATTTCGAGGCTAAACAGTACAATATCATAACAAGTCAAAAATACTAATTGTCCCAAAAACTAAACAATTCACGTGTTACAATACAGAAGAATGAAGTACTTAATACAAATATTAACTAACTACCCGATGGAACCCACTCTCCACGTTCTTCAAGTCTCGTCCTGGTTGACCTAGAGCTGAAAGGAAGGGAAAAATATGCATGCGTGAGATAAAAATCTCAGTGGTGTTTGTGCGTTTGTGTGCAGAGTGAATGACGTGCACTTTTATTTTGAAAACAATTGAAAACAGCAATTAGGCACATTGGTCAATTAATCATTCAGGCAGCCACATAGTCAGGCAATCAGACAATCAATCGAGATAGAACAGAGTTTCAACCTCAAGTATACGAAACTTATCAATCGTTCCACATGTAAAGAATACAAACTTATCAATCGTTCCACACGTAAAGAATATAGTAATCAGTTAGTTCCACATGTATAGAATACATGCTCTTCATTCACCACACATATAAGAATATACATGCTCGTCAATCACCACACGTATAAGAATATACATGCTCGTCAATCACAGAGAAATTCATGACAATCAATCACCACATGTATAAAATATATACATGCTCAGAATACCACATGCAAAGAGTGCATGCTCGGAATACCACATGCAGAGTTGCATGCTCAGAATACCACACGCATAAATGCATGCTCAGAATACCACATGCATAAATGCATGCTCAGAATACCACATGTATAGATATACATGCTCGGAATCACCACACGTCAAAAGAAGACATGCTCGTCGATCAGTACACATAATCAATCAACAAAACAAGTAATCGATCAACAATACAAATATTCAATTAACAGTCCAAGTAATCAGGTAACATTAGAAGCATTCGATCAACAACGCAAATAATCCACAGTATAAGTTACCAACAAACTAACAATCATTCAAGGAAACCAAATTATCACACTCCATTTCAAATCACGTTAATAGCAATTTGTATATGTATACGTATATATATTTACTACTAAGATACATGTAGGCACAGACTCCCTTTCATTGAAAATAATATAGTTTTGGAACACGCACCTGAATGATTGTGGAGTGAGACAAGTACCAGAGAGAAATATCAATAAACGTCTAACTCTGATTTTCCTGTTGCGTCAAAAGAGTCGGTAAGAATACTATCAGTTCTAATGCTAACTTAGACAAGTAAAATCTTATTAATATCTCCTAATTCTTTTTAGTGTAATGTTTGTCTACTTTTATGAGTCGACATATCCTGATGCATATGAATCTCCATGAAAACTAATTTAGTATACAAACAAAAAACCTACTGTGATTATATAACATGTATACATGTATCATCATAATTAAGTAAGATGGTCATTAATGAAAGTCTGATACATATGATTTAATGAAAGATATTTGAAAACTATACTCAAGATACATATCTCACAATATATAATATTCTAACCGACTAAGATACCTAGGATTAAGGATCATTGAACATGAAAGAGTCTATACGTACATCGCTTAATATATCCAATTACATTAATGGCTTACATGCTTATAATGACTTCTACTTAATCTTCATCAGTAACGAATAAATCAATATATTATATTATACGTGAAACTTATGATGCATAAACATGCAAACTACAGCAATTTGCAAGGAAAGATTTACCTGAACACAAACAATTAATGGAACGATGTTGATGTCGAGCGTGAACGAGAAGAAAGAAGGCAAGGACGGCGGATCTAGTTCTAATGAAATATATTCGTAACCCTTAACCTTTTATTTATATGTTTGTATACGCAATTTAGGAAACGTAGTACAAGTATCTCCAAAAGTAAACACAAAATAAATCCTGCGGCAATTAATATTATGGTGTTGAATTAATAAAGAAAAGAACTTTAAATTAGTTTAACACAAAAGATAATATGGCCTACGATATGCGGACTATTTATGTTATTAGGGGAATATACATATATATACATATATATATTATTTAAGTGACATAAACTTGAACAACATGTTACATATGATTAGTGATCTAAATTCAATAAAAAAAGGGCAGATAAAAGTTTTTAACATTTACGGAGCTTTTAAAGAGATAAAAAATTACTACTCGAAAAAGAATGACTTAAAAAAAAATAAAACAAATTGGGGTTTTACATTCCAACCCCCTTAAAGGAATTTGGTCCCCAAATTCTAATTTTAGTTAGCTAATGAGTTTATCAGTCAATATCATGTCATATCTTTCCTCCACATTGTTAACATGCGTTCATGTGTTTGAGGGTACTTCATAAAATAAATAATTTGATTAAAGCATAAAGAGAACGGATACAAAAATCAAATTAGGCATAAAAGCACCCAGACAAATAAAAGTCAAGCAAGATGAACATTTAAGTTTGTTTTACGACAAATACAAAATAGTTAAACTATGAAATCCCCTATACTTTCATCTTATCTTTCAAGACATTTTAATGTCATAACTAGTTTTCGAGCATGCGGTGTCGGGAAAAAATTAGTGAAAGCTATCTAAAAAAAAAAGTGGTTGAAAGATGTCAATGCTAAATCAAATAGGACTTCCAGCAACATAAAAGAAAATTACTACGACATGCATTATCACATAAATAACCATGTTAATAGGTGAAGATAGATTTCAAAGTCGTTGATCATTTAGAGCATAACAAAGCAAAAGTGCAATATATGCAATTTTAATAGAAGTAGCGGAAGCATGACATTATAACATTTTAATGATGGGAAAGGAGCACCAAAATTTTAAAGAGATGAGATTCAAGTTCGATCATTTTCCTTATAATTAGAATTCAAACATTATCAATTTGAATAACGGAATAAGAAGCACATAAGTGACAAGATGAAGTCTAAATTGAGAGAAATTTATGGGGAACAAAGTAAGGGTGATCAAATCAAAGATAAACAAAAAGTTCAAGCGTTTCTATTATATAAGAAGAAGAAAAAACAAAATGCATACGTATTGCGGCAAAGACATCCTAAGTCAATAGAAAACAACACTATAACATACAACATGCAAACCATACGCTCACTCAACCCCAACCATCTACTCAATGCTTTAGTATGTATCGAATTACTATCAGTTGGCCACCCCGACAGTAATGCGTAACAACTTGAGCAAAGACAAACCTAGTTCTTAATTCTAAAGGCAAATCTTAAGTTATACGAAGGCATTGTAAGTCCGAAGATCCTATCCTGGCATAGCCTGGGCACTAATTACCCAAGCTCTGATACCAACTGTAACGCCCCGGAATTTCGAGGCTAAACAGTACAATATCATAACAAGTCAAAAATACTAATTGTCCCAAAAACTAAACAATTCAAGTGTTACAATACAGAAGAATGAAGTACTTAATACAAATATTAACTAACTACCCGATGGAACCCACTCTCCACGTTCTTCAAGTCTCGTCCTGGTTGACCTAGAGCTGAAAGGAAGGGAAAAATATGCATGCGTGAGATAAAAATCTCAGTGGTGTTTGTGCGTTTGTGTGCAGAGTGAATGACGTGCACTTTTATTTTGAAAACAATTGAAAACAGCAATTAGGCACATTGGTCAATTAATCATTCAGGCAGCCACATAGTCAGGCAATCAGACAATCAATCGAGATGGAACAGAGTTTCAACCTCAAGTATACGAAACTTATCAATCGTTCCACATGTAAAGAATACAAACTTATCAATCGTTCCACACGTAAAGAATATAGTAATCAGTTAGTTCCACATGTATAGAATACATGCTCTTCATTCACCACACATATAAGAATATACATGCTCGTCAATCACCACACGTATAAGAATATACATGCTCGTCAATCACAGAGAAATTCATGACAATCAATCACCACATGTATAAAATATATACATGCTCAGAATACCACATGCAAAGAGTGCATGCTCGGAATACCACATGCAGAGTTGCATGCTCAGAATACCACACGCATAAATGCATGCTCAGAATACCACAAGCATAAATGCATGCTCAGAATACCACATGTATAGATATACATGCTCGGAATCACCACACGTCAAAAGAAGACATGCTCGTCGATCAGTACACATAATCAATCAACAAAACAAGTAATCGATCAACAATACAAATATTCAATTAACAGTCCAAGTAATCAGGTAACATTAGAAGCATTCGATCAACAACGCAAATAATCCACAGTATAAGTTACCAACAAACTAACAATCATTCAAGGAAACCAAATTATCACACTCCATTTCAAATCACGTTAATAGCAATTTGTATATGTATACGTATATATATTTACTACTAAGATACATGTAGGCACAGACTCCCTTTCATTGAAAATAATATAGTTTTGGAACACGCACCTGAATGATTGTGGAGTGAGACAAGTACCAGAGAGAAATATCAATAAACGTCTAACTCTGATTTTCCTGTTGCGTCAAAAGAGTCGGTAAGAATACTATCAGTTCTAATGCTAACTTAGACAAGTAAAATCTTATTAATATCTCCTAATTCTTTTTAGTGTAATGTTTGTCTACTTTTATGAGTCGACATATCCTGATGCATATGAATCTCCATGAAAACTAATTTAGTATACAAACAAAAAACCTACTGTGATTATATAACATGTATACATGTATCATCATAATTAAGTAAGATGGTCATTAATGGAAGTCTGATACATATGATTTAATGAAAGATATTTGAAAACTATACTCAAGATACATATCTCACAATATATAATATTCTAACCGACTAAGATACCTAGGATTAAGGATCATTGAACATGAAAGAGTCTATACGTACATCGCTTAATATATCCAATTACATTAATGGCTTACATGCTTATAATGACTTCTACTTAATCTTCATCAGTAACGAATAAATCAATATATTATATTATACGTGAAACTTATGATGCATAAACATGCAAACTACAGCAATTTGCAAGGAAAGATTTACCTGAACACAAACAATTAATGGAACGATGTTGATGTCGAGCGTGAACGAGAAGAAAGAAGGCAAGGACGGCGGATCTAGTTCTAATGAAATATATTCGTAACCCTTAACCTTTTATTTATATGTTTGTATACGCAATTTAGGAAACGTAGTACAAGTATCTCCAAAAGTAAACACAAAATAAATCCTGCGGCAATTAATATTATGGTGTTGAATTAATAAAGAAAAGAACTTTAAATTAGTTTAACACAAAAGATAATATGGCCTACGATATGCGGACTATTTATGTTATTAGGGGAATATACATATATATACATATATATATTATTTAAGTGACATAAACTTGAACAACATGTTACATATGATTAGTGATCTAAATTCAATAAAAAAAGGGCAGATAAAAGTTTTTAACATTTACGGAGCTTTTAAAGAGATAAAAAATTACTACTCGAAAAAGAATGACTTAAAAAAAAATAAAAAAAATTGGGGTTTTACATTCCAACCCCCTTAAAGGAATTTGGTCCCCAAATTCTAATTTTAGTTAGCTAATGAGTTTATCAGTCAATATCATGTCATATCTTTCCTCCACATTGTTAACATGCGTTCATGTGTTTGAGGGTACTTCATAAAATAAATAATTTGATTAAAGCATAAAGAGAACGGATACAAAAATCAAATTAGGCATAAAAGCACCCAGACAAATAAAAGTCAAGCAAGATGAACATTTAAGTTTGTTTTACGACAAATACAAAATAGTTAAACTATGAAATCCCCTATACTTTCATCTTATCTTTCAAGACATTTTAATGTCATAACTAGTTTTCGAGCATGCGGTGTCGGGAAAAAATTAGTGAAAGTTATCTAAAAAAAAAAGTGGTTGAAAGATGTCAATGTTAAATCAAATAGGACTTCCAGCAACATAAAAGAAAATTACTACGACATGCATTATCACATAAATAACCATGTTAATAGGTGAAGATAGATTTCAAAGTCGTTGATCATTTAGAGCATAACAAAGCAAAAGTGCAATATATGCAATTTTAATAGAAGTAGCGGAAGCATGACATTATAACATTTTAATGATGGGAAAGGAGCACCAAAATTTTAAAGAGATGAGATTCAAGTTCGATCAATTTCCTTATAATTAGAATTCAAACATTATCAATTTGAATAACGGAATAAGAAGCACATAAGTGACAAGATGAAGTCTAAATTGAGAGAAATTTATGGGGAACAAAGTAAGGGTGATCAAATCAAAGATAAACAAAAAGTTCAAGCGTTTCTATTATATAAGAAGAAGAAAAAACAAAATGCATACGTATTGCGGCAAAGACATCCTAAGTCAATAGAAAACAACACTATAACATACAACATGCAAACCATACGCTCACTCAACCCCAACCATCTACTCAATGCTTTAGTATGTATCGAATTACTATCAGTTGGCCACCCCGACAGTAATGCGTAACAACTTGAGCAAAGACAAACCTAGTTCTTAATTCTAAAGGCAAATCTTAAGTTATACGAAGGCATTGTAAGTCCGAAGATCCTATCCTGGCATAGCCTGGGCACTAATTACCCAAGCTCTGATACCAACTGTAACGCCCCGGAATTTCGAGGCTAAACAGTACAATATCATAACAAGTCAAAAATACTAATTGTCCCAAAAACTAAACAATTCAAGTGTTACAATACAGAAGAATGAAGTACTTAATACAAATATTAACTAACTACCCGATGGAACCCACTCTCCACGTTCTTCAAGTCTCGTCCTGGTTGACCTAGAGCTGAAAGGAAGGGAAAAATATGCATGCGTGAGATAAAAATCTCAGTGGTGTTTGTGCGTTTGTGTGCAGAGTGAATGACGTGCACTTTTATTTTGAAAACAATTGAAAACAGCAATTAGGCACATTGGTCAATTAATCATTCAGGCAGCCACATAGTCAGGCAATCAGACAATCAATCGAGATAGAACAGAGTTTCAACCTCAAGTATACGAAACTTATCAATCGTTCCACATGTAAAGAATACAAACTTATCAATCGTTCCACACGTAAAGAATATAGTAATCAGTTAGTTCCACATGTATAGAATACATGCTCTTCATTCACCACACATATAAGAATATACATGCTCGTCAATCACCACACGTATAAGAATATACATGCTCGTCAATCACAGAGAAATTCATGACAATCAATCACCACATGTATAAAATATATACATGCTCAGAATACCACATGCAAAGAGTGCATGCTCGGAATACCACATGCAGAGTTGCATGCTCAGAATACCACACGCATAAATGCATGCTCAGAATACCACATGCATAAATGCATGCTCAGAATACCACATGTATAGATATACATGCTCGGAATCACCACACGTCAAAAGAAGACATGCTCGTCGATCAGTACACATAATCAATCAACAAAACAAGTAATCGATCAACAATACAAATATTCAATTAACAGTCCAAGTAATCAGGTAACATTAGAAGCATTCGATCAACAACGCAAATAATCCACAGTATAAGTTACCAACAAACTAACAATCATTCAAGGAAACCAAATTATCACACTCCATTTCAAATCACGTTAATAGCAATTTGTATATGTATACGTATATATATTTACTACTAAGATACATGTAGGCACAGACTCCCTTTCATTGAAAATAATATAGTTTTGGAACACGCACCTGAATGATTGTGGAGTGAGACAAGTACCAGAGAGAAATATCAATAAACGTCTAACTCTGATTTTCCTGTTGCGTCAAAAGAGTCGGTAAGAATACTATCAGTTCTAATGCTAACTTAGACAAGTAAAATCTTATTAATATCTCCTAATTCTTTTTAGTGTAATGTTTGTCTACTTTTATGAGTCGACATATCCTGATGCATATGAATCTCCATGAAAACTAATTTAGTATACAAACAAAAAACCTACTGTGATTATATAACATGTATACATGTATCATCATAATTAAGTAAGATGGTCATTAATGAAAGTCTGATACATATGATTTAATGAAAGATATTTGAAAACTATACTCAAGATACATATCTCACAATATATAATATTCTAACCGACTAAGATACCTAGGATTAAGGATCATTGAACATGAAAGAGTCTATACGTACATCGCTTAATATATCCAATTACATTAATGGCTTACATGCTTATAATGACTTCTACTTAATCTTCATCAGTAACGAATAAATCAATATATTATATTATACGTGAAACTTATGATGCATAAACATGCAAACTACAGCAATTTGCAAGGAAAGATTTACCTGAACACAAACAATTAATGGAACGATGTTGATGTCGAGCGTGAACGAGAAGAAAGAAGGCAAGGACGGCGGATCTAGTTCTAATGAAATATATTCGTAACCCTTAACCTTTTATTTATATGTTTGTATACGCAATTTAGGAAACGTAGTACAAGTATCTCCAAAAGTAAACACAAAATAAATCCTGCGGCAATTAATATTATGGTGTTGAATTAATAAAGAAAAGAACTTTAAATTAGTTTAACACAAAAGATAATATGGCCTACGATATGCGGACTATTTATGTTATTAGGGGAATATACATATATATACATATATATATTATTTAAGTGACATAAACTTGAACAACATGTTACATATGATTAGTGATCTAAATTCAATAAAAAAAGGGCAGATAAAAGTTTTTAACATTTACGGAGCTTTTAAAGAGATAAAAAATTACTACTCGAAAAAGAATGACTTAAAAAAAAATAAAAAAAATTGGGGTTTTACATTCCAACCCCCTTAAAGGAATTTGGTCCCCAAATTCTAATTTTAGTTAGCTAATGAGTTTATCAGTCAATATCATGTCATATCTTTCCTCCACATTGTTAACATGCGTTCATGTGTTTGAGGGTACTTCATAAAATAAATAATTTGATTAAAGCATAAAGAGAACGGATACAAAAATCAAATTAGGCATAAAAGCACCCAGACAAATAAAAGTCAAGCAAGATGAACATTTAAGTTTGTTTTACGACAAATACAAAATAGTTAAACTATGAAATCCCCTATACTTTCATCTTATCTTTCAAGACATTTTAATGTCATAACTAGTTTTCGAGCATGCGGTGTCGGGAAAAAATTAGTGAAAGCTATCTAAAAAAAAAGTGGTTGAAAGATGTCAATGCTAAATCAAATAGGACTTCCACCAACATAAAAGAAAATTACTACGACATGCATTATCACATAAATAACCATGTTAATAGGTGAAGATAGATTTCAAAGTCGTTGATCATTTAGAGCATAACAAAGCAAAAGTGCAATATATGCAATTTTAATAGAAGTAGCGGAAGCATGACATTATAACATTTTAATGATGGGAAAGGAGCACCAAAATTTTAAAGAGATGAGATTCAAGTTCGATCATTTTCCTTATAATTAGAATTCAAACATTATCAATTTGAATAACGGAAAAAGAAGCACATAAGTGACAAGATGAAGTCTAAATTGAGAGAAATTTATGGGGAACAAAGTAAGGGTGATCAAATCAAAGATAAACAAAAAGTTCAAGCGTTTCTATTATATAAGAAGAAGAAAAAACAAAATGCATACGTATTGCGGCAAAGACATCCTAAGTCAATAGAAAACAACACTATAACATACAACATGCAAACCATACGCTCACTCAACCCCAACCATCTACTCAATGCTTTAGTATGTATCGAATTACTATCAGTTGGCCACCCCGACAGTAATGCGTAACAACTTGAGCAAAGACAAACCTAGTTCTTAATTCTAAAGGCAAATCTTAAGTTATACGAAGGCATTGTAAGTCCGAAGATCCTATCCTGGCATAGCCTGGGCACTAATTACCCAAGCTCTGATACCAACTGTAACGCCCCAGAATTTCGAGGCTAAACAGTACAATATCATAACAAGTCAAAAATACTAATTGTCCCAAAAACTAAACAATTCAAGTGTTACAATACAGAAGAATGAAGTACTTAATACAAATATTAACTAACTACCCGATGGAACCCACTCTCCACGTTCTTCAAGTCTCGTCCTGGTTGACCTAGAGCTGAAAGGAAGGGAAAAATATGCATGCGTGAGATAAAAATCTCAGTGGTGTTTGTGCGTTTGTGTGCAGAGTGAATGACGTGCACTTTTATTTTGAAAACAATTGAAAACAGCAATTAGGCACATTGGTCAATTAATCATTCAGGCAGCCACATAGTCAGGCAATCAGACAATCAATCGAGATAGAACAGAGTTTCAACCTCAAGTATACGAAACTTATCAATCGTTCCACATGTAAAGAATACAAACTTATCAATCGTTCCACACGTAAAGAATATAGTAATCAGTTAGTTCCACATGTATAGAATACATGCTCTTCATTCACCACACATATAAGAATATACATGCTCGTCAATCACCACACGTATAAGAATATACATGCTCGTCAATCACAGAGAAATTCATGACAATCAATCACCACATGTATAAAATATATACATGCTCAGAATACCACATGCAAAGAGTGCATGCTCGGAATACCACATGCAGAGTTGCATGCTCAGAATACCACACGCATAAATGCATGCTCAGAATACCACATGCATAAATGCATGCTCAGAATACCACATGTATAGATATACATGCTCGGAATCACCACACGTCAAAAGAAGACATGCTCGTCGATCAGTACACATAATCAATCAACAAAACAAGTAATCGATCAACAATACAAATATTCAATTAACAGTCCAAGTAATCAGGTAACATTAGAAGCATTCGATCAACAACGCAAATAATCCACAGTATAAGTTACCAACAAACTAACAATCATTCAAGGAAACCAAATTATCACACTCCATTTCAAATCACGTTAATAGCAATTTGTATATGTATACGTATATATATTTACTACTAAGATACATGTAGGCACAGACTCCCTTTCATTGAAAATAATATAGTTTTGGAACACGCACCTGAATGATTGTGGAGTGAGACAAGTACCAGAGAGAAATATCAATAAACGTCTAACTCTGATTTTCCTGTTGCGTCAAAAGAGTCGGTAAGAATACTATCAGTTCTAATGCTAACTTAGACAAGTAAAATCTTATTAATATCTCCTAATTCTTTTTAGTGTAATGTTTGTCTACTTTTATGAGTCGACATATCCTGATGCATATGAATCTCCATGAAAACTAATTTAGTATACAAACAAAAAACCTACTGTGATTATATAACATGTATACATGTATCATCATAATTAAGTAAGATGGTCATTAATGAAAGTCTGATACATATGATTTAATGAAAGATATTTGAAAACTATACTCAAGATACATATCTCACAATATATAATATTCTAACCGACTAAGATACCTAGGATTAAGGATCATTGAACATGAAAGAGTCTATACGTACATCGCTTAATATATCCAATTACATTAATGGCTTACATGCTTATAATGACTTCTACTTAATCTTCATCAGTAACGAATAAATCAATATATTATATTATACGTGAAACTTATGATGCATAAACATGCAAACTACAGCAATTTGCAAGGAAAGATTTACCTGAACACAAACAATTAATGGAACGATGTTGATGTCGAGCGTGAACGAGAAGAAAGAAGGCAAGGACGGCGGATCTAGTTCTAATGAAATATATTCGTAACCCTTAACCTTTTATTTATATGTTTGTATACGCAATTTAGGAAACCTAGTACAAGTATCTCCAAAAGTAAACACAAAATAAATCCTGCGGCAATTAATATTATGATGCTGAATTAATAAAGAAAAGAACTTTAAATTAGTTTAACACAAAAGATAATATGGCCTACGATATGCGGACTATTTATGTTATTAGGGGAATATACATATATATACATATATATATTATTTAAGTGACATAAACTTGAACAACATGTTACATATGATTAGTGATCTAAATTCAATAACAAAAGGGCAGATAAAAGTTTTTAACATTTACGGAGCTTTTAAAGAGATAAAAAATTACTACTCGAAAAAGAATGACTTAAAAAAAAATAAAAAAAATTGGGGTTTTACATTCCAACCCCCTTAAAGGAATTTGGTCCCCAAATTCTAATTTTAGTTAGCTAATGAGTTTATCAGTCAATATCATGTCATATCTTTCCTCCACATTGTTAACATGCGTTCATGTGTTTGAGGGTACTTCATAAAATAAATAATTTGATTAAAGCATAAAGAGAACGGATACAAAAATCAAATTAGGCATAAAAGCACCCAGACAAATAAAAGTCAAGTAAGATGAACGTTTAAGTTTGTTTTACGACAAATACAAAATAGTTAAACTATGAAATCCCCTATACTTTCATCTTATCTTTCAAGACATTTTAATATCATAACTAGTTTTCGAGCATGCGGTGTCGGGAAAAAATTAGTGAAAGCTATCTAAAAAAAAAAGTGGTTGAAAGATGTCAATGCTAAATCAAATAGGACTTCCAGCAACATAAAAGAAAATTACTACGACATGCATTATCACATAAATAACCATGTTAATAGGTGAAGATAGATTTCAAAGTCGTTGATCATTTAGAGCATAACAAAGCAAAAGTGCAATATATGCAATTTTAATAGAAGTAGCGGAAGCATGACATTATAACATTTTAATGATGGGAAAGGAGCACCAAAATTTTAAAGAGATGAGATTCAAGTTCGATCATTTTCCTTATAATTAGAATTCAAACATTATCAATTTGAATAACGGAATAAGAAGCACATAAGTGACAAGATGAAGTCTAAATTGAGAGAAATTTATGGGGAACAAAGTAAGGGTGATCAAATCAAAGATAAACAAAAAGTTCAAGCGTTTCTATTATATAAGAAGAAGAAAAAACAAAATGCATACGTATTGCGGCAAAGACATCCTAAGTCAATAGAAAACAACACTATAACATACAACATGCAAACCATACGCTCACTCAACCCCAACCATCTACTCAATGCTTTAGTATGTATCGAATTACTATCAGTTGGCCACCCCGACAGTAATGCGTAACAACTTGAGCAAAGACAAACCTAGTTCTTAATTCTAAAGGCAAATCTTAAGTTATACGAAGGCATTGTAAGTCCGAAGATCCTATCCTGGCATAGCCTGGGCACTAATTACCCAAGCTCTGATACCAACTGTAACGCCCCGGAATTTCGAGGCTAAACAGTACAATATCATAACAAGTCAAAAATACTAATTGTCCCATCCCTTATTGGAAGGCTACACCATCCCTTATCTACCTAGAGATGTAGATGTTGATCTGGTACAGTGGACAGCCAATGACATTGCTCTTTACAACTTCAATGAAAAGGCTTTCAACGCTATTTTCAGCTGGGTAAGTAATCATATGTTTAAACTTATTCAAACCTGCAATACAGCTAAAAATGCATGGGATATTCTTGAATTGCATTGTGAGGGAGATGTGGCTGTCAGGGACTCTAAACATAGGAAATTGCTTAGGGACTTTGAGAAGATAGAGATGGGTGAAGATGAAAGCATTGATAGTTACATTAAAAAAAATACTTGGTATGGCAAATCAGTGCCAGAACCTAGGTTTTGTTATCTATAATAAAACTATGGTCTAAAAAGCTTTTAGATCCTTGTCTTCTAAATTCACTGTCAAGAGGATTGCCATGAATGAGTCTAGAGATCTTGCTAATATGGAGTTTCAAACTTTAATGTACACTTTAAAGGAATTTGAACTAGAATTTCTAGATAAGTCTAGTAAACAACTTGCTATAGCCCTACTTGGAACTAGCTCAGATACCCCCAGGAAGTGATGATGATGAGTATGAATTAATCTTTTTTAACTATGGGAATATTACCAAGAAATTCAGTAAACTAGGTTACAAAGATAAAACAAAGAAAAGCAATCTGGTAATACCAGCCCTGGCTACAAGAAATTACCCCACTAAATTCATGAAGTACATGGCATCAAAGAGCACTCCTCAAGATGCTGAGAAATTGAAAGATGTCTAGTGCTATGAATGCAAAGGGTTTGGTCATTTTAAAAATGAATATGCTAACACCCTCCGAGCAAGAGGGAACTCTCATTGGGTTTGTGTAGATGATTTCAATGAAGCTGATTTCAACTCTGGATCAAGTGTTGATGAAAACTCATAAGGAATCAATACTGCTGCACTGTACACTTAGATTAACTGGTCAGGAGAAGATTCCAGAAACTGCAATGGATCACAATGTTACTATGACATTGAGGAACCAACAATAGTCCAGAAGATCTTCTTTGGAAATTGGGACAGCAATGCCTTAAAGGTTAACTCTGATATATACACTGATTGTGATGATACTAACTTTGATTGTTTTCATGGTTCAGTTGATCTAGAGGAAGAATACTACTTTGAAGGAGAAATGTCCCAGGAGAAAATCATAGATGATCTTCATGCTACATTTCTCAAATTGGAAAGAGAGAACACTAAACTCATCAAAAGTAATAATGCCTTGAAACATGACATTGATTTTTTGAAGAATATGATGAAACTATATGAAAGAGATATTGACAAAGCAGAAGCTGAGCTAAACGAAGTAAAGGAAAAACTCAAGAAGGATAGTGAGATTATTGCCAGATGGAATTCATGAACTTATAAACTTGATGAGGTACTGAATTTGGGTAATACGGGTACAAATGGTCTAGGATTTGTTGAAAACTCTTCCTCTTCTGATGTGAATTCTGCCTACCTAAAAACTAGATTTGTCAAAGAATCTGCAAAATTGAGTTCCGGTCCTATCAACACAGGAAAAAGTAAACCTACCTTTATCTGTCAATATTCTTTTCAAGCAGACCACATTAAGCCATTCTGTAAAAAATATTTGAAAGAAATTGGAAAGCAAACAGCCTCTGTATCTAATGTCAAACCAACAACTACTTCTGATGTTAGTCTAATATTAGGTCTTGGACAGAAAGGTAAAGCTTGGGTTGAAAAGATAAAATCCCCTAATATTAAGATTGTGTGCAATGTTGTTTACTCTAACCTTTCAGGTAAGTGGTACTTTGACAGTGGATGCTCAAGACACATGATGGGCAACAAAGAGAATCTTAAACATATGATTCCCCTGAGTATTGGAACTGTCACCTATGGTGGAGGCACCAAAGGGAATTCATTGGAAAGGGGATACTCAGTGTTGGAGGATTTCCACCTCTCAAGGATGTTCTGTTGGTTGATGGGTTAAAAGCAAATTTAATTAGCATTAATCAGCTCTGTGATGATGATTTGCTAGTTACTTTTGACAAAGTGTCTTTTGATGTTTATGATAGTAACAATGTCCTTGTTATGACAGGTACTAGATCCAAAGACAACTGCTATCTGGCTCAGGAAGAAGCAGAATGTTTCCATTCTAAGGTGGATAAGGCTTCTATCTGGCATAGAAAATTGGGACATGTGCACTATCGAAACTTAGACGAATTACAGAAAGTTGATGTTGTAAGAGGTTTGCCCAAGCTATCCAGTCCAGGTAAGCTTGCGTGTGGTGACTGCCTCAAAGGTAAGCAAACCATAGTTATTCATTTACCCCTACAGGTACAGAGTGCTACTCCTAGAACTAGTAGGTGTTTTTAATTGCTGCATTTGGACTTGATGGGTCCCATTGAGGTAAGTTATTTGAGTGGTAAAAAAACATGCCTTTGTTATTGTAGATGACATCTCTAGATATATTGGGTAAAATTTCTTAGAGAAAAGTCTGATGCTTATGATCAGTTCAAGATGCTTTGTGCTAGTATCAAAAACTTGTATGGCTCTTCTGTGTCTAAGATTAGGTCTGATCATGGAAAAGAATTTGAGAATGCTAGTTTTGATAACTATTGTAATACTAAAGGAATTTTTCATGAATATTCAGCTCCTAAGAATCCTCAGCAGAATGGTATTACTGAGAGGAAAAACAGAACTCTTCAAGTAATGGCAGAGTTATGCTTAATGCTAAAGACATATCTAAATGACTTTGGGCTGAAGATTTAAATATTGCATGTCACATTAGTAACAGAGTGTACTTAGACCTGGAACTAATATGATTCCTATGACATCTTGAAGGGTGTGAAAGAAAATATTGCATATTTTCATGAGTTTGGATGTGACTGTTATCAGCAAAATGATAGGGATTATCTGAGTAAATTTGATCCAAAAAGTGAAAAGTGCATCTTTGTTGGTTACCCTGCTAACAATACTTCTTTTAGAGTCTATAATCCTAGATTAAAGACTATTTAGGAATCTGTGAATGTGGTGTTTGATGATTTGACTCTTGAAACAGGTACGGGTGACATCTATGATTCTGATGTTGGACCAACATTGGAAGCTGAGAATGTTACTCCAACACTAGAACCTGAAGCTGGAAACGCTAAACAGAAGACAGAAATGGGTGTTAGACTAACACCAGCCAGACCTGATGTTAGACTAACAACAGAAAAATTAACTCGGACAATGAAGTTGGTATTGAACCTAGAAGAGAACCCCCCAGCTAGGATTTAGAAAGACCATCTAGCGTCTCATGTAATAGGTGAGATCACTGAACGGGTAAGGACATGCAATAAATAAAGACTAAATTATAGGGATACGGTTAATTTGTGTGTATGTATGAATTTCACATGTACAATTGATAATGGCTCATGTTTTGTCTCTGCCATAGAACCAAAAAATTTGAATGAAGCACTCCAAGATAACTTTTGGATTAATGTCATGCAGGATGAGCTATTACAGTTTACTAAAAATAATGTCTGGATTTTGGTACCTAGACCACCTAATGTAAATGTAACAGGGACCTAAATGGATCTTTAAAAACAAAAGTAATGAGGATGGAGTAATTGTTAGGAACAAAGCTAGGCTTGTTGCTCAGGGGTACACACAAGTAGAAGGTGTTGATTTTGATGAGACTTTTGCTCCAGTAGCTAGGATACAATCTATTAGGTTGCTTCTAGCTATTCCATGCTGTCTAAAGATTAAATTATACCAAATGGATGTAAAGGGGACTTTCTTAAATGGGCTAATTGATAAAGAAGTATCTGTAGAATAGCCTAAAGGATTCACTGACCATAAGTACCACAATCATGTGTACAAGCTTGAGAAAGCTCTATATGGTCTTAAACAGGCTCCTAGATCATGGTAGGAAAGACTTACAAAATTTCTCTTAATTCTTGGCCTTTTAGAGGTGATGGAGACAGAACACTGTTTGTTTTGAAAAAAGATTCTGATATCTGTATAGCTCACATGTATGCGGATGACATAGTGTTTGGTTCTACTAACAATTCTATTTTAGAAAAGTTTGTTGAATCTATGACATGAACATTTGAGATGAGTATGATAGGAGAATTAAATTTCTTCCTTGGTCTCCAAGTGAAACAAACAGGTACATGCATATTCTTGAACCATGAGAAGTATGCAAAGAATTTGGTACAAAGGTTTGAACTTGCAGATTCAAAGCCTTGTAAGACTCTTATGTATGCCTCAGTAAAGATTACCAGAGATGGATCTGGAACCAATGTTGATTCAACATTGCACATATCAATGATAGGCAGTTTGCTCTACTTATCTGTTTCTAGACCTGATATAATGTTCTATGTATGTGTATGTACAAGTTACCAGGCTTGTCCAAAGCAGTCTCACTTGATTGCTATGAAGAGAATCCTTAGATACATATCTGGAACTTTGGCCCTTGGCATCTGTTATTCATATGACACTAACACTAGCCGTGTGGGTTGCAGTGACTCAGATTGGGCAGGTGGTGTTGATGATAGGAAGTCCACAAGTGGAGGATGTTTATATCTGGGGAACAACTTGGTCTCATGGTATAGCAGAAAGCAAAACTGTGTGTCTCTATCCACTGCTGAATCAAAATACATAGCAGCACGCAGTTGTGTTACCCAGCTTGTATGGCTCAAACACATGTTGCTCGATTATGGGTTCGATAGTGACACCTTACTTATGTTATGTGATAATCTTAGTGCTACCAGTATCTCTAAGAATCCTGTGCAACATTCTAGAACTAAGCATATAGACATAAGGCATCATTATCTGAGAGACATGGTTGAGGACAAGTTAACTGCCATTGAACACATTGAAACAAATAACCAGCTTGCTGATATGTTCACTAAGCCCTTAGATTCTGAGAGGTTCTTCAGTTTGAGGAGTTCTCTTGGTATGTGCATTGTGTAAGAATGTTAGTTCACCAGTGTTGACATAACCCCATTGTCTAGCACT
The DNA here is from genome assembly GCA_948329865.1 of Linaria vulgaris. Lineage (NCBI taxonomy): Eukaryota > Viridiplantae > Streptophyta > Magnoliopsida > Lamiales > Plantaginaceae > Linaria > Linaria vulgaris. Next base: position 49,344,424 of record OX415249.1, on the reverse strand, counting down.
GGTTATTGGTTGTGGTGTGTCTGTAATTCGTTTATTTTTCTTTTTGCATTCTTCCTTTCTTGCATATTCCATCTTTGTTTAGTCATGTTTTGGTTTGTGTAGTTAATCTGTATGGATAGCTAAATTGGCTGGTGAACAGGTTCATATAAAAAGGTTTGTAAAAGTAAAACTCTATTGTTGGTCTGAGAATGTTAACCTTACATCAGGAGAAGTTAGGATACACAAAGTTCACTACTTTGGTGTTATTCGGTTGTGACTTATTCATGCTTAGCTTTGACAAGACATGAAGAGAAGCTGGGGCACATGATGTTGAGAGCTTCAGTGTTATTCAGTTGTGCTTATGTTCATATTTTGTTATATTTGGCCAAGGAAATACATGATGGTGATCCTTTCTACTGGGATGTTTGGAGTTTCGACTGCCTCACATTCAGTAGCACTAATCACTTGGTCTTTCTCTTGTAAACAGGTTGGTCAACAAGAATGCATAAGGAGTTGGGGTGATTAAGTATATGATAAGTGTATTGTCCTCATTCAATTCCTTTGTACTTGCCTAATATGTAGTTGATAATAAAGTTATTGGGGTGTGTGGAGTCCTGTGCTGCCCACATTCAGTGATGATATTATCATTTTTTAGCATTCTTCACTTTTAGTTTAAAAAGAGTTTATGATAATTGCTAAAGATTGGCATTGATATGTCATGATCCCAGTCAGTGAAGCTTCTTGTACTTGGTTACCATCTACCAATGTTGACTTAACATTGTTGCATTCATCCGACTTAGGGGGAGTAGTAATCCTAATTCATATGTTGATGCATACACCTTGGGTGACATACTACACACACTGGTTTGTGATCTTCTATGCTGGGGGAATGAATGTCTTCCTTGGATATTTATATCCACTATCTCTGTGTGCTTTTTCAATCAGAAGTGTCATTTGCTGATGATGATGATCTTAAACCATGTCTTGTGTACTCATGTGCTTTGATGAAGTTTCAGATCAGTTTCATGAATATCTCACGCTCTTACGTGAAGTTGTTTTGGATGAAGCCCTGCACCTTCAGCTTTCTGCCCTACTGATATTTTTCCAACGTTAGTCTAACATTGCAACGTGTGACTTATAAGTTTTCAATTATGGAAACTGCTCTGGTCACGTGTTAACCTAACACTGACAAGTGGGAAAGTACTGTGCGCGGGAACGTATGACAGTGGTCCGATTATTTTGGCAGCATGTTACAATACCACTCTCACCACTCTTCATATTCAATTGTTATATATTTTGCCTTAATCTCTTCTAATTCTTCACGCTTTCTAAATCGAATTTGTGCAATCAAAATTTCTGTGAACTCAAACTCTCTTTTTCTCTCCAAAATTACTCTAACAATGGCACACAAGTCTTCAATTGATGCCCTTGTAGATGCTGCTGAGCAGATTGAGCAACCACAAGGGTACAATACCAGACATGCACCAACTAAAACCACCGTCGCTGCTGCTCCAAAGAAGAAAACTACCTATCTAAGGCGCAAGGGAAAGAAATCAGCAAAGTGTGATGTTGGTTCAACATCAGAAGTTGCAGAGAATACCTCCACTCCCGCCAACACAGAAAACGAGGTAATGATGGCTAACCCAACTCAATATTTAGCTGATGAGGATGGTATTGAGGGGGAGAATGAGGCCCCTATTGTTGCTGCAGGTGAGTCTGAGGTTATTCCTGAGGTTCCTGAGGAGAATGTTGGGATTGTGTCTGAGGTTGTGACTGAGCAGGTTGTGAATCTTGAGGTGAATGCTGATATTCCTGCTGCTGAGGGTAATCTTATTGAGGAAACTACTGCGAAATTGGGTACTACTGAGGGTAACTCTATTGATAATGGTGATGAGGGTAATAAGGAACATGAAAAGGTTGAGAGAGAAGAAGAAGAAAGCCTTACTCTGAAGAAGAAGAAGAAGAAGAAGAAGAAGAAGAAGAAGAAGAAGAAGAAGAAGAAGAAGAAGAAGAAGAAGAAGAAGAAGAAGAAGAAGAAGAAGAAGAAGAAGAAGAAGAAGAAGAAGAAGAACTTATGGCTGAGGATCCTGCTGATGTTACTCCAACATCAAACAGTGAGGAGTACTTTGATGAAATGGAGGGTGAGTATCCCAAGAAGGCATATTCTGACATCTATGTGTCTGCGGAAGCAGAGGAACAATGGGAAGCTTATCAGGCCAGAGTAATCCACAAGGAAATGGAAATAAAAGAGGAAAGTAGGGAAATGGGATGTCGACTATTGTGTATTTTATCGGCGCCACCCGGGTGCGTGGGTTTCTCCCAAACACTGTGGGCAATATAACTTGTCTGAGTGGAACTACCTCTGCTCACCCAAATCCGGTCAATAGGGTGGATATCAGCTTTAGCCGGCCTGGGTCTATCATCATGTGCTCATAGGCTTTTGAGAATATCAGGTTTGCGGAGCTTCCGCTATCCACCAGAACTTTATGCACCTGATATTCATCCACATTAATAGTAATAACCAAAGGGAAATCTAGTTTACCTGCGGTTAGGGCCATTAGACTAAGTTGCTCCAAGTCTCTCCTCGTGAAAGAGATCTCCTGCTCCAAGTACGCTTCCGGTATGATTGCATTTGTGTACCCAATGTAGGCTCCACCCTGGACTCTTCGTGTTATAGTTTCTCGGCCGCGAGCAGTGTCGGCTCCCAAGGCTCATCCATTGATCATGTTTATGACGCCTCTGCTCGGGGCATTCACTATGGTTCTACCACGCTCCTCGGGTGCCTTGATCATCTTCTGCTTTACTCTCTTGGGTGAGTAATCTCTTCTAGGGGATAAAGAATTGTCTGTCCCCCTAGCATCTTCCTTGGCGTTTCTAACAAACTCGACCAACTTTCCTTCTTTAATCAATCTTTCAATTTCATTCCTCAGGTGCGTACAATCCTCCGTCCTGTGTCCGGGCTGTCGGTGGTATGCGCAGTATTTGTCCGACGACTTCATCCCGGGAGTCTCATTCAACGGTCTGGATTCTGTCAACCATCTGTTCCTCTTTGCCACGGCCATCACTTCCAGAATGTCTCTATTCAACGGCGTGTACGTCCTTGGGGACCTTTCTCAGTTGCGATCTCTGTATGCATTCCTGTTGGGAAATGAACCTTGACGCGTGGCCATCATCTCGTCCTCGTAAACCATATGGCTCGCGAGCATGTTGATCTATGTTATGGTTGGTTCAGTCAATTTGATTAGCTCGTCGGCGAACTTGCGGTGGGTTGTACCCTTGAACAACATCATCATAACCTGCCCCATGTGGCTCATCCACCTTCAACAATTCGTCATTGAACCTCTTCATATATTCCCGGAGGTTCTCTTTTTCCCTCTGCTGCACCGCGCCGAGGTGCAACATGTTGGTCTTCATTCTCTTTTGATTAGAGAACTGGTTCTCAAACTTTTCCCTTAGTTGCTCATAGTCCATTATGGATCTGACTTTCAGCCTAGTGAACCAATCCAGTGCAACGCCCATTAAAGTGGTAGATAGGATCTTTGCAACATGTTGGTCTTCATTCTCTTTTGGTTAGAGAACTGGTTCTCAAACTTTTCCCTTAGTTGCTCATAGTCCGTTATGGATCTGACTTCCAGCCTAGTGAACCAATCCAGTGCAACTCCCGTTAAAGTGGTAGATAGGATCTTTGCCTTTTATGTTTTTTGAGTAGTTGTGCAGATTCAAAATGCTATCGACCTGATGGAGATGATCTGTAGGATCACTTCTTCCGTCATATGGCTTGATCACTGGGATCTTGTCCCCTCTTTGCAATACCTCAGCCTCAATCTCATCCGAAAATGGGGTCCGGTTGCGACCCTTCCAATGGCTCTGAGTCTCCTTCCTCGTCAACTCCGCCCTCTCGCGGTCTAGTTGCTCCATCCTCCTCGATATTACATGCAGTAATTCTGCATCTTCATTCTTTGAATATGCAACCTCAGTGCGGTCACGACCGCGTTCCATTCTCCTGATTACTTCCGCTCTCTCGCGGTCACGTCGTTCCATCCTTCTTGCTATCTCTCGATCTAGGGTCCTAGGATCCCGTTTCTCCAACCTGTCGTAAGAAGCGAGCGATATCTCTCTGAATGAGTCTCCCGTATCCTCTTATTCATCATATCCTTGCCTTTCCCTTTTCTCACCCACTCTGGATTCATGGGGCCTTGCCCAAACGTCCCTTGTCCTTTGTTCCGCCAGTCGTGGAAGCAAAGTCTCCAGTGTAGTGTCAAGCGCCGCTTTTATAGAAGCGTTGATATGTGCTAGCATCTCCGGGGTTTTGGCGGCAGGGGGAACGGCGCTCTGTCCTACAGCCATCGTCTCCTCTGAGTCGGGAAGATCCGTGTTTGGCACCTACGTCATTGGGACATCCGTCGTCGGTTTTTCAGGGGTCGGGCCCTCAATATCAGGTTCCGCCGTATTTGGTGCGGCAATGGTTGGACCTGTATTCGTGGCTCGCGATGGCCTCCAGGGCCTGCCCTACGTCGCGATTCATTCTGTGCTGGAGGAAGCTCCATTTCGGCTTTGGTCATTGTCTATTCTTGGTCAGTCGGCTGTTGAGGGAGTGGTGTGTCCTCAATCCTCGTGTTTTTAGTCACAACTCTGTTAAATTCGGATCAGGTCCTCCTTCCTTGCATCTTGACATCCTTGTCCTGGAACTGGTGTTCCCACAGACGGTGCCACTAGTTTGACAATAGATTGTTTATACAAGAATAGGTCGGTTACAATGGAGTACAAGGGAAATGCAACGAATCTATCTTAACAAACTAGGCCTAATCTAGGTGTCTCGATTAGGTTTGGTCTGGAACACCTCGAACTAACGCCTTTATGCTTGGACAGCGGGGGTATACCGGTAATTAGGTCAGATGTATATCGGTAATCATCTTCGATGTGATATCGGGGACCACTCTCGATATGAAATCAGTAGTGCGGGGGTATGACGTGTCAGTGAAGTACGTAGGTTATCTCGATATCGAATACGATATCGAGAGTGAGATCGGTGATTTCCTTCGACGTGATGCGTGGTAGCTGCGGGATGATAATTGCTTACTTTGGGATCCAGGCACCGCGTATTTATAGATCTCGGGATTCGAGGACCACAGTATCATATCGGTAATTATCACCGATATGATATCGAAAGTGGCCACCGATATGGTTAAATATGGGCCTGGTTTGGGCCAAGCCCAATATGGGGGAAATGCCCATATCAGCTTGGATTAAGAAGAACGTCTTTGACATAAGCCCCTCCACCATCAATGAAGCATGGGACTTCCTGGTCCAGAAGAATCAAATGATGCAAGCATGGATGAGATCATCACAGATTGGAATGACAACAAAGCTGACTTCTTTGAGTGTTGTATTGCACAAGATTTCTACCTACAACTGGCTTCCATCTTCCAACACAACAGTGATGACCAAGGAGTCTGCAAAGCTGGTGTTTACATTGAAGAATTGACTGAATGTCAACATAAAGGAAAAGGTTCTGAGAGCAATGAAGGAAGCCACTACAAAAGTTAAGGAAATCATTCCATATCCCTCTCTGATATCTAGCATCTTAGTGAAACAAGGGTTCAAGACCTTGAAGACAGTGGGGTGGATTAAAAACAATGTCAAGATGTCTATCACCATAGGCTACTTCACACAGGTGAGTATACATGATCTTCCATGGATTCCTAAAGATGGAGCTCGTCCAAGAAGAAGAAGAAGAAGAAGAAGAAGACTCACAAGTTTGCTGCCTCTTCAGTTCCTATTTTCATTGGGGATAGTTGCTTAGTGATAGCTGATGATTTTGTAGAAGAAACACTCATCTGGTTGGATAGAGAGTATATAGACACTCAAAGGGAGATTGCTGACAAACAAGTTAGGCTTCAGGAGATTGACAGCCTCAAAAAACATCTTAAGGATCTGCCTTCCTCACGAAAAGGGGGGAGAGTAGATCAAATTTTAATTTCTGAGCTTTAAATTCTCTATGTCTTATCTTAAGTTAAACTATTTCTGTTTTTATTGAACTGTTTCTATTTTCCTATTTTATATTTATTCTGATCAAGGAGTATGTTCCTTGTTACAGTTATGGCTTTCCTGCATTTCGGTTCTTTGTGATTCTGCTTATGAAGACTTGAAATTTTGTTACATGTTCTAACTCGGTTTGCAGGTGTTATCTAGATAGCTGATATTAAGATAACAGTGAGAAATTCAATGTTAGAACATCTGTCTGGTTTCAATGTTAAGTTAACTTTGATAAGTGTGGATGTTATGACAACATTGAAAATATCAATGTTAGAACAACATTGTGATTAAACTCTTTTGAAAATAATGGGGAGTTACTTAGTGAGTAATTATTCTTAGTTTGATAAGTTTGTTTCTGGATATTTGATCTGGATGAACATGTTCTAGGGTTTTGTGAAGTAAGGCAAAAAGGCTGAGATTTAAAGCGCAAGTATTCTGGCAATGTTAGGATAACATTGAGATTTCAATGTTAGAGTAACATTGGTTGATAAAATCTTTTTCTCCAATCTAGTTTTAATATCTTAATTATTGTTTTGCCTTTATTCACTTAACTAACTTAGTTTCACAGCTGTAATTTTCTTTGATTATCATTCAGGAAACAAACTTACCATAGGTTGATAGTTCAAAATTCCATTAGGGGAAGTTTCCTTAATTAAGTTAACCGCTCAACTTGAAAGGAAAGAAGTGTTCGAGTGCAACTAGGAAACATCCAAGATGAGTCCTGATTTGAAGAAGGAGTATTTCCTTAGTTAGTTTACTAACAAAGGAACTACTATTCAAGAAGGACTGCGAGAACAAGAAAGAGGAGTTCAACAAGGAAACTAGAAGAATTACCAACTATGTACAACACACCTTGAAGTCCAAGTCAAGAACTTATATATAGGTGTGAAGTGCATCAAGACAAATACGAGACAAGAGCTAATCAATCTGAGAGATTTATTTACAAGTTTTTGAGTGTTGTTTTTCTTTCGCAAAGTTTGTGAATTGTTAGATTAGTTCTAGGTTTAGAATTAAGAAAGCAATTCTTGTCTGCTTTGTTGAGTTCGAGCAATTCGAGAGTGAGGAACTTGAGAGTTGTGAGAAACACCTTTGTTAAAACCTTCGTGGTTATTTTGCTTACGTCTCGGGAGTTAATATTAATATATTCACTTCTTAAATTATGTGTTTGTTTATTTTCGCTGCACAATTATTGTGGATCATTGTTAAAGTAACATTGTTAAGTTCACAACGTACAAGTATCAACATGATCCACAATTTCACTAACATTCAATCCATACATTCATACAAGCTATTATTAACCTCTTCATCGTGAGAAAATCCATCGTGAGAGAGAATATACAAGTATAGGAATGATTTCTTACATTACTTTGATATATCTTTAGACTTCAATTAGTAAATTATATTTTCTAAAGTTTCAAATTGTCTTATTAAATTGCTTGACAGATAGTGAAGGATAATTGCATCGAAAGTTTCTGCACCAAAGGTACAAAAAAGTTTCTGCACCAAAGTTCAAAAAAGTCAAAGTTCAAAAACAAATTGCACCAAAGTTCAAAATGGTTTATGCACCATAGATAATTGCATCAAGAAATATATAGAGACTTAGTATTGGTTTTTAATTATACATCAAGTTAATTCATATCATAAGCCAAAAGGTAATCAACTACCTCAGAGTTTCTATTACTTGATGATGGTATTCTTTCTTTCTAGTTTTTTCCACAAATATATTGTTGAACTAAAGTTACACAAATATGAATGGCTGCATCAATCTCTTCTACTCACTACAAGATTCAAAGGTCAATAGGGACCGCCACTGGGTCGCTATTGTGCCATCCCTATTGACAATGGTCGCTTGTCAATAGGGACCGCAATCCGGTCGCTATTGAGGGTCAACAGGAACCGGGAAATCAGCGACCGCTTTCCAGTTCCTGATGACTTAATATCAATAGGGACCGCAGTGCGGTCCCTATTGCCTTAAAAATTAGGGACCGCAACGCGGTTCCTATTGTTTTTCTTGATGTAGCGACCTCTTTTAAGTCGCTACTTCTTGAGAAAAAATAGGGACCGTGAAGCGGTCCCTATTGATTGAATATTAGGACCTAATTACGGTCCCTAATATTTATAATAGGGACCGGAGTGCGGTCCCTAATAACAAAAACAGGGACCGCAATTCGGTCCCTACTAATATTCATATACTACTCTATGAATATTAGTAGGGACCGAATTGAGGTCCCTATTGACCACCTAGAAAAAATAAAAAAAATAATATTTCGGATTAAATCCGAAATATTATTGTTTTTTTGTAAAATTATGATTTTAACAAGATCAAAACAATAAAATAATGAAGAAAAAGTTAATATAATGACATGAAAGTATTAATGAATGTAAAAAAATGAATAAAGTGACTAATAATAGAAAATAAAATATGAATGAAAAAAAATGAATGAATAAAACAAAAAGAGAAAAAAAAATAATAAAAGAAAATGGTAAAAGAGAGAAACTGAAAGAAAAGAAACAAAAGAAAGATTGTGTTGGTGATTTGTTTTTTAGATTTGTGTTGGTAAAAAGAAGAAAAGTTTTTGTGTTGGGTGGTTTATGGAGAAAAGAAGATAATGTGTTTGTGTTGGAAAATAAGATAGTGTTTTTGTGTTGAGTGTTTTTTGGAGATAATGAAACAAGATGTGTAAGAGTGGTGAGTATATATATAGAGGGGAGGGTGAAATTTCAAATTGTTGGCAAATTCAAATTTTCCGCCTAAAATTTTTGGATTCAGTAACCGCATTTAGGTCACCCAAAAAAATTAGGGACCGGATTTAGGTCACTAAATTTTTCTAGTGACTGCTGTACGGTCCTTGTTGCCATTTTAGGGACCTAATTGCGGTCCCTAATAATATCCATCGATTTGTATGAATATTATTAGGGACCACAATGCGGTCCCTACTGACTCAATAGGGACCAAAGTGCGGTCCCTAATAATATTCATCGATTTTAAAGTATGAATATTAGTAGGGACCGCAATGCGGTCCCTGTTGAGTCAATAGGGACCACAATTTGGTCCTTGATGACAGAATAAGGACCGTTAAACGGTTCCTATTGACTCAATAGGGACCAAATTACGGTCCCTACTAGTTTTCATACTTTAAAATCGATTTCTTTTTAATTGATGTTGGTGTGTTTGTGATTCTTAGCAACCAAAATCATTGTAGCATGTGAATTGAAGTAATAAATGATTGCCAAACCAACCTCATAGTAGTTTAGTGTGAATTAATAGATTGATTGACATTGAGCGAGTTATTAACGTTCAAGATATATTTCATGTTCTACAACTAATCGCTAATAGTTAGTTGTAGATGTTATTCGTTTTTATGCTTTGCTTCACTAATGTTAGAATAGATATGATTATGAGGTATAATTATTAGATCAAGTAATCATTATACTTACATATGTATATAGAATTAGTTTGTCATTATGACATTCGTCGTACAAAATAGTAAGAGAATCTTCAAATCGGTATGTTCTCCTCACATAATATTTGGATTTACAATGCGTCGTTGTAATTATTTTATGAACTAAACAAACAACGTGGCATCTCGAACCATCTTAAAATATCGATTTTAAAGTATGAATATTAGTAGGGACCATAATTAGGTCACAAATATGGACAATAGGGACCGCATTGCGGTCCCTATTGACAACTTAATGTTAATAGGGACCGCATTGCGGTCCCTATTAATGCTAATGTCATTAGGGACCGCAATGCGGTCCCTATTTACATCGCTAGTGTCAATAGGGACCTCAATGCGGTCCCTATTAACAACCTTAGTTCCATCACAAATATTGTTCATAACCAAAACAACCATAACCAAAACGAAAAACGAACACAATCATAACCAACACAACCATAACCAAAACAACCACAACCAAAACGAAAAACGAACACAATCATAACCAACACAACCATAACCAACACAACCATAACCAAAACAACCATAACCAAAATGAAAAACAAACACAACCATAACCAACACAACCATAACCAACACAACCATAACCAAAATGAAAATCGAAATAGTCGGAAAATCCATAGTTCAAAACGAAATAGTCAAAAAACGAGAATATCATAATTCAAAAGAAATAATACAAACAACTACCTGCCACATGATCACTGACCCCCCTCATCACCACTAGACGGATATACCACCCACTCATCACCAGAACTCTCCGCCAAATCGTACATCTCATCCAGGGTCGCCAGTGGATCATCCTCAACACCATCACCACCCTCATCAACACCAGCGCCCTCATCATCTACACCAAGGTCCTCTGCCTCATCAACCATCATATCCAGATCATCACCAATCCCCGACTCATCAGTATCAAAATCGTCGACATACTCGGTGGCGGTGGAAGTACATGGAGCAAAAGGATCTGGTCTCGGACGTATCGGCCTCGGAAATCTAAATGTGCCTCCGCTCCTAATAGCGTTCCCCATGAACAAGTTTGACGGAAGCTCTCGCACTGGTCGGCATGTAGTCTACTGCATGTCCTCTCTAAAACCCTGTAGCCAAGACATCAGTGAGTCGACTCTCGGGTCCTGTGTCGTCCTCAACTCTCTGTTCTCCTCATGGACCTGCCTGAGCAACTCCCGCCTGTAGTTTGGCTCCCTACCGCACTCCATGTCGAAGTCCCGTGGATCTGCATAGCTCGGTATACCTTGCGCCTTCCCCTTCTTGATCCTCCCTATGGCCTTCTTCCACGAATCAACATCCCATTCGGGCAAGTCTTTGTCTTCTACGGCGTCCGGATATTTCTTCCTCAATTCTTTCTTGTATGTCTTCTGTTGAATTTTCAAAGATAATTAAAAAGATAAATTAGTTCAAAGATAATTATAAAATTAAATTAGAATTCATAAGTGGTAAACGCCTACAAAATTTAAAATACTTACGTAAATAAGTCTGGTCGCCTCAGACTTCCACTCCCGCCTCAACGGTCTGCATGTACCTCTGCCAGTGCCGGACACCTTCCTCGTATGACCTGCCTTGTAAATCTCGTGATGTCTGATAGGGTGCGCGCGGTTGGGCTAATTCCTCTCCTTCAAATTTATTAAAGTAATAGTTGGTTAAAATTCTTTTTATAATTGAAATGTTAAAAAAACAATAATCTTAAAAATTAAAATTTTAACTACAAATAAAATATTTAATTTTAAAAAAACATACCAGTCGCTGTCGAATCTTCTCATAGTCAATGGAACCACCGTAAAAGGTGGCGGGCGCCTCGCCGTCCTCCACACCGCCTCGCCTAGCTTTCTTTCCCTTCGCGGACTTCTTCTTATGATCTTCGTTGTCCCAGTGTGCTGCCGCCTTAGCCTCCAAAGTTTCGCTCATTCACGTCTTTTTCTTGCCCCGATACTTCTCCTTGTCTTTGTTCTTGATGTACTGTCCCTTCGTCTTGTTCATCATACACTTGTAAAGTCCCCAAACCTTCGTCTAGTATGCCCTATGTACATCTCCCCTATCCAACCGCCGGATCCCATAGATATTCTACAAAAAGGATAAATATAAAACAATAAATTAATACACTAAATTAATAAACTAAATTAAACAATATTTGAAAAACACTATATTTAATATACTAAATTAGAAAATATTAAACAATAAATTAAAAACTCACCGTAAATCTTGTGTACATCTCCTTCCGTACTCCTTCAGGAACCTTCAAGTAGGAGGGCAAAAAGTCACTCATAAACTGTCGAATGAGTGTACTTATCGTCTTCGCGATCTCACGACCGGGGGATTAGAAAAACAACCCCGCTTCAATTCTATAACCTGCTTCTTCTGCCCAGGTTTAAGCGTCGTAACCCCTATACTTGGCCCCATCGGGGGTCGAGTCAGGCTCGGTCCTGGAGTCTCGATCAACCCCTGGCTCAGTCCAGCTCCGGTGTCGTCTACAAGTGGTGGAGTCTGAAGTCTGCCAGACTCGGCTGATGGGAGCACGTTAGTCCCAACTGAAGCTGAAGTATGTGCTCGTGGCAGCTGGGCTGTTGTGGACTCTGATGATCGTGGTCTATCACCTGCTCTAGGGACGGCTGCCTCATCCTCTACAAATAACTGCCGCTGCAACGCAGGTGTCCTCGATGTAGATCCGTCACCTGACCCTAGTGGCGGGACGGATGGCTCGGCTGGATCGCTAGGCTCTGCACGACGACCCGATAGGACAATACGTATAGGTCAGCAACTACCACGGCCACTACCACTAACACCAGCAACACCTCCATGGCCAACACTACCACCAACACCTCCACGGCCAACACTGCCACCACCAACACCTCCACGGCCAACACTACCACCACCAACACCTCCACGGGCAACACAACCATCCCCCAACACCTCCACGGGCAACACTACCACTACCACTAACTCGCCCACCACTAACAATTACCCGATACCCCACTACGACCTCTACCTCCACGACCTCGACCTCGACCTCAACCTCGACCTCCAGTACCGCTAGTGGTCTTACGTGACGACATGCCGAATATATGTATATAATGTAAAAATAAAAATATCACATTTAAATATCAAATCAACATTTAAATAAAAATATTACATTTAATCTAACATTCAACATCTATATAATCTAATAATCTAACTTATTAAAATTTAATAATCTAATTTTCACAATCTAATTCTAAACTACTCTAAATTAATTTAACAATCTAATTTTTATAATCTAATTATAAACTAATCTAATCTAATTTAACAATCTATTTTTCAAAATCTAATTATAAACTAGTCTAATCTAATTTAACAATCTAATTTTCAAATCTAACAATTTAATTTTCACAATCTAATTATAAACTAATCTAATCTAATTTAACAATCTAATTTTCACAATCTAATTATAAACTAATCTAATCTAATTTAACAATCTAATTTTCACTTTTAACTACTAATCAATATTTAAATTAACAATCTAACAAACTAATAAGCTTACAAATTAACACTAACTTACTAATGATACACAAATTAATATAATCTACACTAATTAATATAATATTACAAATTAACACTAAAATCCTTCACATATTTAATTTTTTTGATTAATCATTCACTAATCTAACCTAAAAATCTAACATGCTTCGATAATCTAAGAATATTAACAAATCTAACAATATAATTAATTAACACTAATTCAAAATTATTTAAAAAAACAAAAAAAAATCAAAAAAAAAGCGGACGGACCTTTCACCGGCGGCGGACGGAGGGACGGAAATTGACACGGCGACGACGGTGCAGACGCGGCGAAGAGGTGACGACGGTGCGACGCGACGACGGTGACACGCGGAGAATTCGCCGGAATTGGAGTTGGCGGCGGACGGACGGACGAAAATTGACGCGGAAAAAAGAGGCGGACGGACGGAAATTGACGCGGCGATGACGGTGCAGACGCGGCGAAGAGGTGACGACGGTGTGATGCGACGACGGTGGCACGTGGATAATTCGCCAAAATTGGAGTTGGTGACTGAAATTGGGTCGCTAAACTCGATTCTCGGTCGCTTATGATGAAGATTTCAGTTGGGTCGGGTCAAATTTGGAAGAATCGAGTGAAGATGGTGAAGAATTTAACGGGTCGAGTCGGATTTGGAAAAATCGGGTGAAGAAGGTGATATGAAGAATAAAAGAAAAGATGTCTTCCGCCAAAATTAGGGCAATTGGGGCCCTAATTGTGGCCCACATTTTGGCCCAACTCGGGCCAAAATGTATGGCCCAAGTTCTCATGGACTTTCAGCGACTCAATTTGAGTCGTTGTTGTCCTAATGGACAATTTGCGACTCAAATGCGGTCGTTGTTGCCTTCAGCGGTCGCTGAAGATCAGCGACCGCATGTGAGTCGCTACTGAACGGTCCCTAATGACCGCCCTGTCTTGTAGTGACTCTACTGTCACATTCTCCATTGCATAAGATTTTCATCCATAACCACAATTAAAAAAGACAAACTAAAATTCAAGAAATGATTCATCACAATCTTTTATTTTCATTAACTCAAAGACGATTCACCATATTGAAGCAAATGCCTAAATCAGTTTTATATGTCATTAAATCTTAACTCATGTATCAATTTTACATGTCCATCAAATGCCTAAATCAATTACTAGTTATTACTACCAGTCAGAAAAAAATATGTGCATCTCTCTCTCCTTCGGGGTTTTCTTAAAAGTTGGTCCTTTATCCTGATCTCGGTATGAAAATAGTCCTTTATGGAGGTTTAATCCAATTTTGGTCATTTATCGTGTTTTTTGGTCCAATTTTGGGTTAAGGAATTTTGACCATTTTTAGCCAATTTTGACCTTTTCGTATTTGCACCCCAAAATAAATTGCACTTTGCAGTTGCACCCTAAAACATAAATATATATATATATATACAAATTTTTTATATCTTTAATAATTATAAAAGTTATAAAAAAACAAACAAATTACATTTTAAAAAATATATTACTTCATCATCTTCATATATATATACAATATTTTTTATATCTTTAACAATTTATAAAAGTTAAAAAAAAAACAAAAAACAAAAACATACATGGAAAAGAAAAAATAATAATCATCATCATCACCTCTTTCCATAACCCCACCCCCTCATTCCCGCTAATTCCACCCCCAAACACCACCTCTGATGAAGATGATTATTTTTTTTCAATGTATTTTTTATTTTTTTCTAATTTTTAAATCATTTATTAATTTTCAAAGTTATAAAATAAATTGTGTATATATATATATATGAAGATGGTAAATTAAATTTTTTAAATATCTTTTTTTCGTTTGTTATAATTTTTATAACTTTTAAAAATTGTCAAAATCGGTAAAATTCCCCAAATTCGACAGAAATTTTGGTTGGAGGACCAAAATTGGACCAAACCTCGATAAAGAACTATTTTCATACCCAAACCACGATATAAGACCAATTATGAAAAAAACAATACCCTCTCCTTCAAACAGCTTCAAAATCCTAATGAAAAAATAGGTAATGGATTACTATGATGTTTCACATAATCTCATCACACAAATGGTTTGAACTCTACTATGAGCCATGCCATAGTCAACACAAGAGGTTCCAAACCCAGTATTAACTATTAAGACTAAAAGTACAAAACCAAATCATCAAAAATTAAAGTTTCAAGAACCAATTGAACGATTTTCGTACCTTGATGTTCTGAAAAAGAAGCTGCCAAATGGAGTCGCCGGAATTTTGAGTTTACCACCGGAATGATCATTAAGTCAACCACATTATTTTTTTCGACGATTCAACATTGAGTAGCCACATTATTAATGCACGGTAATATAGAAAAGTAACGTAGAATAAGATGCCCTAAGTTTTGAGAGGGAAAAAATCAACTTTGGTACCCTAACTTGGAAGCTTAGCAGAAATGGTACCCTAACTTGGCAATGATCGCATTTGGTACCTTAAATTTGAATTTTTCATCAAAACTGGTACCCCCACGACGGTGCCACCAAATCGCCGCTCCTTGGATCCTATGTGGCACGCTGTTGACCAAATATTTGGGGATTTTGACATGGGACTTCCACGTGGCCGTCGACATGGAATTAAAAAAATATCAAAATTAAATAAAAACTTATATACTAATATTTATATCTTTAAAATAAAATCATTAACTCTTAAATTTTTGATTTTAAAATATTAACTTTTAAATAACTAATAGATTTTTTTAAAAACACAGAAAAATAAAAAATAAAAGTACTCTGCTACAACACCTCTTTCCACCGACGTCCAATCTCCGTCGTCAGCCCCCAAAATCAACGGCGGAGCGACGACCTCTACTACAGCACCGCATTCCTCACCTCCGCCAGCAAGGCCACCATCGTCGCCCACCTCCGGCAACTGACGCTCCACCCCCACCTCGCCGACACGGAGGCGGCGCTCTCCACCGCGACGCACGTGAATCCCAATTCGAAACCCTAAATCTCAATACACTGCGACGTATGGTGGCGCTCTCCTCTGTCGCGGTGCATTTTGACAACGGTACAGGTTTAGGGGACGGAGGAGGGGGTGGGGGGTAGGGGTTGTGGAAGTGACGACCCCAATATGTTTTTTTTTCACTTTTCATTTTTTTAAAAGTTTTTAAATTCTTAAAAAATAAAGTAATTGAAATTAGATTTATATATAAAGTTTTTATAATTTATATGAATAAAGTTTATTACATTAAAAGAATATATTATAGAGTAAGTTTTTAAAATTTAAATAATAAAGTTAATTATAAGGATTTAACTTTTTTATTTTTCTATTTTTTTTAAAAAAAATGTTTATTAGGAATATAAAAACAATACATAATAATTAATTGGTTTAATAGAATTTTTTCAGAGTTAATGATTTTATTTTAAAGATATAAATATTAGTATATAGTTTTTTATTTAATTTTGATTTTTTGTAATTCCATGTCTAGGGCCACGTGGAAGTCCCAAGTCAAAATCCACAAATTTTTGGTCAACAGCGTGCCACATAGAATCCAAAGAGCGGCGATTTGGTGGCACCGCCATGGGGGTATCAGTTTTGATGAAAAATCTAAACTTAAGGTAATAAATGCGATCATTGTCAAGTTAGAGTACCATTCCTGCTAAGCTGCCAAGTTAAGCTACCAAAGTTGATTTTTTTCCCGTTTTGAGAAGAAAAAAAAATGACTTCATAAAAATAATCAGACCTTTTGACTCAATAATCGGTTTGAATTTTATAATATATCAAATCCAAAGTCATTGTATGCTATATTATTTAGTTGGGGTCAATCCCCACACTTGTCTCTTTTAGGTTTTAGGTCCAAACGATGTTTTAGCCCAATTAACTGTAATTATTTTAAGAGCGATTTAAATTAGGACTCTACCCTTTTGAAGTTATGCTTTGAGGTAAAGCTAGTCTTATTTGTGGTCATCAATTTGAAATTTTTTTAGTAAACTAAAATTTTGTATTTCCAACTGGATGGATCCTAGGTTGTCCGTTTTCATGTATACTTTGGTCACTTTCCAGTAATATTCTTATATTCTATCTTTATTTATAGTACCGAGAAGCACAACTGGAAAATTGGAAATATTCCTAATGATACAAGTCCTGAAAATATGAATGCTTTAGTCATCGTGGAGTTTGGATAATATTTAAACGAACCGGTGAACCATTATGAAAATATTGGAGATGATGTTTAAGTTGGAATATAAACAGAAACGTCCCTAACTCTAACGTAAAACATTAAGCTAACCTAGCCCTTCTTCAGATGGCTAGCAGAGTTCAAATTAACGATTTCAATTGCAATGATTTATGTGCAATTGATAACTCTCAATTTTGTAGCAATAGAGTGGATGATGAATCTTCACATAACTTTATGATTCATGTTGATATTTCACTAATTCATGTCAATACAAACTGAAGATGTATTTGCTTGCAACTCAAAGCTTGAGCCGTTTATTGAACTTACTGAAGTTAATCAAAATCGACAGGTGACACTAGTAGTATACAAATTGAGGAGTGACATTGTGTTTTTTTTAGGAAATATTGTAAATTAATTGGGAGAGGCAAAAAACTAATACAATATTGGAGGATGATTAATCTAGATGATGATGAGTCGATTTTCACCACAAGGATATGAGTAGTTTATCATTCAAGCTACCCAAATTTTTCTCAAGACAACTAATTGATGAAATGTTTAGATATTTGGAGCAGATTATCGGTTCGTAATGACTTGAATGAGATAGATTGATGGCTACAAGCATTGCGGTTTAGCAATCACTACTATTTCTCAAGTGCACGGTTAAGTAATAAAGTAGAACGTAAATTACATTTGGAATGTCCTCTCCCACGATGAGTGTGAATCAAATGACTACAAATTCCAATCTAAAGGTATTACTATTTGAGAGTTTGTTTTGGATAGTGAAGCAAGAGTAAACAACATAAGTCAATTTCTTGAATTGACCATATCAAATGAGTGAATAACTTAGAGGGCCAGGTTCATTAGATTATCCACTAGTTGAATCTCTCCTTCCTAATTCAGATATCCCGCTGAACAGTTGTGTTAACCATGTTACTAGTCCTCTAGAACTTTAATTGGTTATTTGACGTAGTGGAAGCTTATAGGAAAGATTTGAACAACACACGAATTGTTGATTATGTAGAATATCAAGAAATTGATGCAAAAAGAGGAAAACTCTCACAATTTTATTCAATAGTGAACTAAATTATCTTCTTAGGGTTTACATAGAATATATACCCTAAAAACATAATTAAAATACTAAAAAACATTTTTTTTCAAAATTTGAAAAAATCAAAATAAAAGCATAAACTAAAAGTGATACTCATGTGGAACACACTCCAAAAAAGTGGAATGCAATTCTGAGTTCTAGAAAAAAGGATATAATTAAAACAAAAATTACTAAAAACTGCAAAAACGACATTTTCGGGGCCTAAAACGGTGGAATTTGGCTAAAATTTGATCCCTTAATGATCTTTAGATAATGGCTACTGTTTGTTGGCCCTTTATCGATGCAATTGGACTAATCGCACGTCAAAAACATTGAGACTAATCGCACGTCGAAAGCAGCCTCCAATATTGGATGATCTAGTTTCTCCATAAACTCCAACGCCTTCTCGACTACATCATTATTAGAAGTAGCAAAGCATTGAGATCGAGATAATTGACTTGAAAAATCAATAACACAAAATTAAAACATATATATTCCCTTAGTTTCAAGTATAATAACTTCATAACTCTAAGCATAAGTAAATTAGCCACTCATAGTATACAATTCCAATGACATCAAGATCAAGTAATTAGAGATAGTAGAGTAGAAAGAGTTATCCAAATAATGGTATCTTCCAAACTTCATTCAAATCTCCTTGGTTCAATCATCTTGTATTGATTAACGCCTTCTTCAGTTGTAATATATGAGAAGTGACAAGGAGGTGTATTGTGAGTGAATGTTAATGACTTTCTTTTGTTGTTTTTGTTCCTCTTTTTTGTTGTATTCTCATTCTCCATCTATATATTTTTCGTTTTTGGAGCTAGGGCAACACATTCTATGAAAGGACTATTCTGCATCTTGATCCACCAGAAATCACTACAGCTCGAGTTGCACTACTCACTATTCACGCGGCGTGGGATACATCCTGACTAGATCATTCCCTGACCAACCAGCACGATTTGCTCTCTATCACGGCATCTTACGCCTTTTTTCTGGTGGCGGTTGACATTGGTGGTCTGTTCGTACTTTAGTTGGACATAATTTCTTTACTTTTCTTTCATTCAATTTCTTTAGCGAGTTCTCTCGATTTTTTGGGTGGATTGGTATAAGACCTTGATCATCCCATCTAGTCGTACACCACCATTACCTGAAAGAGTTAAACAAGATAAAGTATAACTACTCTTTATAATGAATTAAAAGAAAAACAATTCCGTTACCACTTTCCGCCTACGGTGCCAAAAAAACTTGATCTACCTTACTATTTATATATAAATATATATACTCTCATTTAAAATAATAATAATAATAATAATAACGAGTAGTATTTATGACAGTGCACGTATCACATAATAAGGGACGTAAGAAAGTCACCAAATGTTGATTTCCTTAGAGAGTACATAGATTAATGTTATTGCTCTTCGAGATTACTTTGCGGTTAGGATTAATGACGAGTTTCTAATCAATGCAATCTTAGTACCTTCTTTACTTGATCTTTTCTCCAACTTCGTAGAAATTCTATTGTTTTACGTTTTTTTTTTTTTTTTTTGTAGTTTGAGTTGAGTCAAGGTAGAATGATAATTTTACAACGAAAAACAGACTAAGAAAGGAAGTGTTAAGCTTAGGACAAAAAGAGGTCAAAATGGGCATAAGTTGTTCAATCACGACCAGCGCGCGACACTGCTAGCGCCCCGACGTTGGCACGACTGAACAAGCACAACTCTCGCCATGAAGGGGAGCTACACGCGCCTACAAGGCAAATGGGGGCGTAATCTGTGCGATGATGGGGCGATGATAGTGTTGTAAGTGCCCGACTAGCGCGTCAAATAACGTTCCATATATATAACGCGGGTGGGATACAACGAGGGTAAAAACTCTAGGGTAACATGTTTGTGTTGAAAACTTATAAAAGGCAATACTCGTCAAAAAGTACAAGTTAAGATATGTGAAGAAGAAGGCGAAGCAAAAGAGATCTGAAGATCAAGAACGTCAACTTTCCACCAGATCTAAGAGTTCTTTCAATCTTTCTTCGTTAAGTATGTCGATCTTTACTCCACGTGTTGTTGAACGTGAGGTTATGAATAGCTAAACTACTTTGTGTTTGGGGTAAGAAGTAGCTCAACTTTATGAATATGAGTCTTTGATTTATTAAGTATTGTTTGATGTGCTTATATATTGTGTCCGTTTTACATGCAGCATGAATAGGATTATCTCTCGTTAGATTCATGACACAATGCGGTTCACAGTTTATGGATGTTAGACTATCTATGTGTGAAATGATTTATGCATTGAAACCTGCTAGTGCAATTAGTGTATATATAAGAGTAGATCACATGAATTGTACGAAATATTTATTTTAGAAGGCAATGGGAAATCGAATATTTTGTTTCATCATTGTAGGCTAGAACGATATATTTGGCTCCACTAAAAAGGGAACAATAATTTCTTCCAATAATAATTAGTTGGGCAAAATATTTTTTCCCCTTTTGATCTTGCATCTTGAATTTTACCAATAAATACACTATACCACAAATATCACTCTCGTTTACACGTACATCTACTTAATTCTACCTCTCTTTCTCTCCATCTCTATTGTTGTTGTTATTTTTTTTAAATAGTATTTGGAATATACATTTTTTAAATTTGTTATATTTTATATAATCTTTTTAATTATAGTTTTATAATTTCGTGATTGTTTTACAACATTTTTTTATAGAATTTCATACAGACTCTACTTCATATAATTTCACCATTTTCATCAAAATTATGTTTTTTGCATGGTTTAAAATATATTTTATAAACTTTTAACTAATCAAACTATTATATACTATAAAACAAAAAGAATACTCATTATTTCAAATCATTTCAAAAGTGGCGGATCACCCCCACAAATCGAACTAGCTAGAGATGGAACATATAATTGTGTTTTAATTCGATATTAAGAAAATGGCAATATTTCGTAGCAATAAATGAAACCAAATATTTTGGTCCCATTTTTCAATAACCAAGCACCAAATGGTACAACTGCGCCCACATAATGAAAACAGATTATTTCGTTTCAACATCTAATGGAATCCAAAATTTCGTACGTTCTTCTTTCTCACAACGTGGAACATAGTATTGAGAACCAATATATATATATAGAGGGGAACGAAATATTTCGTTCCAATATAATAAAGAAAAAGAAAATATTGCATTTAAAGATTGCAACCAATATTTTAGTTCCCTTTAATTATTGAGACGAAATATTTCGTTTTCAAAAGATTGCAACGACACCTAAGGCAGCGAAATATAAGAACGAACTTTGGCTCTGGGGAACCAAATTCTGACTAAAGGGAACAGCTCTGTCCTTGTAATTTATGTGTTTTGGTGTAGTGATTATTATTATTTCTGAAACTGCTTTTTGGAGACAAATTATATTAGTGTGTGTATCTAATAATCAAACAGTTAACGTTATAAGGGAAACCATATTTATATTTTTCTTTGTAGTCTATCGGGACTACTATATTGCTACGTGTGAAGTTACTATATGCAACGTGTGAACTTGGTATTGTGCAAGCTATAGCACCACGGAAATAATATTGAGAGAATAAGAGGAATGCATGCTGGTCCCATTTTAAAAGGAAGAAGGAGGAAGAAGAAATTGGTGGGGGGCTTTAATACAGAGAGGGTAGTTTTAATTGGAATTAGTTGGAAAACATGGACCACCTCATCTCATGACCTCCACAGGTTCTAATCCTGGGAACAATTTGCACATCATAGCAATTGGCATCTAGTTCCCTTTTTTCTTTTCTATTTTCTTTTTTAATTATTACTTCCTTATTTCCAATGTTCACTGTTGTATTGAATTTTGATCAGATTCCTCAGCCCCACAACAGAAGACAGTAAAACTCTCTGAAAAGCCTGCAAGGCTGCAACAACTCTAGTTTAGTTTCACTTCTGGGGATTCCAACCTTTCCAAAAACTCTATTTAGATCAATATAAATAATATATATTGAAAAGAGGTTTAATAAAGTTGAATGTTTTTCTGTTTCTTTGGCAAGGTAAAAACAAGTACAGGAGAAATTAAACATAGCATGTGGCGGCTTGTAGCATTTGTACTAACTATAGCCTACTAGGCAATGGACCATGATTTTCTTCTCTGACCATAGTACTGGATGAAGGGTTCTAATAGTACTACTTACATTTATTATGTGGTTCATATAATAATAGTTACATGACCAATCATACATTAAGGAATTTTAAATAGTCAAGGATGGTTCTAATAAATATTTTATAGCAAAGTGTGACAGAAATAATTGGTGGGGGGGTATATATATATAAATATCAGAAGCCTATTTTGTCTGTGGACACACCTACATGTACGTACGCATGTTAAAGTATACATATATGATATATATATATATATAATAAAACTATGTATCATTCTGCATTGACCCACTTTTTTCTTTCAGAAAGAGAGAGAGGAGAGAGAAGCATATATGATGATAAATGTAGATTGCAGGTGATGATCAAGCTATAACTCCTATATGTATATATGTACGTATATCTTCCTATACTAGGTTTGGGTTCATCAGTTGATGGCATGATCCCTTTTGTTGTTGGGTTATTAAGAGTAGAGTTCTGAGAAAGAACAGCCAGTAAATTAAAAAGCAAAGCTCACACACAACACAAATATATATATATATATATATATATATATTTATCTTCTCCTCTTTTTTACAGCACCAAACATCAAAACACGCTTCACTCTTCTATATCTAGCAATATTTTCCTTTCTCTCTCTCACTGTTTCTTTGGAAAACAGATAAACGTATCTGCAGCCAAAAAAGAGAAAAAAAAGATTCAATCTTTAGAGCAGCTACCTAGGGAAGCTGCACACTTTTTTTCTTCTTTTTCTTTGATTGTGTGTAATCTTTTGTTCAGTTGAGATTATTAATTATATGATGTGGTGGACCGAACCTCTTTCTCTTTGAGTTTTTACATTAACAAGAAGGAAGATCATTATTGTTATTATTATAAGTATGGGTACTGGTCCAAATGGTGAAGAGAAATCAAGGCTACTCATGGTTAATTCATCATCTATAGCTACTACTGGAATAGGAGGATATTGTTATCCTAATCCTCATGATGATGATACCTCCTCTTCAAATATTCAGAATAATATTAATTTTGTCAGTCATCAGTTCGATCCGAACCCGACCGAGATGTACAACTTGACTTCTGGTATGGAGATGGTAGGGTTTTCATCAAAGAATAATAACAATACTTCTTCTTCTTCTTCTGTTCTATGGAGAGAGTACTTCAACAAGCCTCATGATCATGCTCATGATTCCTCTTACCAACAACATGATCTATCTGTATGTGATCCAACAACAACAACAACAACATCAGCAACAGCAAGTTGGAGTATTAATCCTCATCAGAACAGATTGCTTGTGGATGATCATGAGTCTTTGAGGTCTGCGTTAACGTTCCCTTGCCAAGGAAATGAGAGGCCAAGCCAAGGCCTTTCTCTCTCTTTGAGTTCATCTAATCCTTCAACCATAGGAATCCAGTCTTTCGAGCTCATTCCGCACCATCATGATGATCATCTGCGGTTTGGTCCATCGAGTTCTAGGTCTGTCGTCAACAATATTCATCAACACTTTCAGATTAGGAACTCAAAGTATTTGGGTCCTGCTCAGGACCTTCTTAGTGAGTTTTGTAATCTTGGGAAAGATAACGACGACATCATGAAAAAGAAAGGTAGTCGAAGAGTTGATCAAGTGCAGGATGATGGAAATGCCATCAAAAGTCAGTCCCTTTACTCCCTCGACCTTCTCGAATTGCAGAGAAGAAAAACAAAGTTGCTTCACATGCTTGAAGAGGTATTATACATATATAGTTTCATCTCTTCTTATGAACATCATTAATGCCTTTTTTGTAATATATTGTTCTTTGTTCCCTTGCCCATGAACCAAGCTTAGAATGAACAGTTTGTTTCTTCCTTTCTTTTTTCTTTTGTCTTTTTTACTGATTTAAGGGGTAACTTTGATTGAAGACTGTATGTTTGTAAGTACTTGAAAAAATCTGAACTAACTAAGTGGCTGGGGGGACTCTCTTCCATTAATGGTCACAATATTAAATCTTGGAACCCTCTATTTATCCTGTTCATTCTTAGCTAGTTTTTGATTGAAATAAACTGAAAATACTACTGTTTTATTCTTGTTATACTACAAAAATAAATACTTAGTTGGTGTGTGTATTAGGTGGATAGAAGGTACAAGCACTACTGCGATCAGATGAGAAGCGTGGTATCGTCATTTGAAGCATTGGCTGGAAATGGAGCCGCAAGGGTGTATTCAGCCTTAGCTTCAAAGGCCATGTCGAGACACTTCCGATGCGTTAAAGACGGAATCATGAGTCAAATTAAGGCCACCAAGAAAGCAATGGGAGAAAAAGATACTGCTGCACCAGGAACATCTAAAGGCGAAACTCCACGGTTAAGGCTCCTTGATCAAACGCTTAGGCAGCAGAGGGTGTTTCAGCAAATGACCATGATGGAAAGCCATCCATGGAGACCTCAACGCGGATTACCAGAGAGATCGGTCTCCGTTCTTCGGGCTTGGCTTTTCGAACACTTCCTCCACCCGTAATTTATTTCATTTAATTTAATTTCATTTCATTACACAACAACAGTACTACTAGTTACCTCTTTTAAAGGTTTCATTAATATTTGTTTCCGAACAAAACGAAAAAAAAAACCAGCGGGCCACTTGGTGTTTTAGTACCATGGGACTCTTTCTTGTTTGCCTCAATCATTAGTATGCAAACAAAAGCCAAATGTTTTGTTCGTTTGTGGCTTTTGTTGTGCCCCTTAATCAAAGTTAAGATTCCAATGTGTTTGATTACAGTTGTCTCATGTATATACGGATCGGATCCCATGCATATCTTAAATCGTGTCTTTTTTAATTTGTTTTACAAATTTTCTTTTGGACCTTTGTGGGTTTTGATTCTGTTGTGACCCCATATCCATCTCCACCATTCTATTTATTTGTCCGGAGTAAAAATTGATTAACGCAACCGGCTAAAAAAACTATTACCAACTCTTCCAAGTAATTATTATATCAGATTTTAACTGATGCAGGTATCCAAGTGATGTCGATAAGCACATTTTAGCACGCCAAACAGGTCTCTCAAGAAGCCAGGCAAGTCCTTTTTGTTTCTTTCTTCTTTCAATTATTTATTCAAGTGAGAATTAAATATGAATTTGATGATTTATCCAACCAAGAACTACGTAGGCATATATATATATATGGGATAATTCTATCAAACCCCCCAAACTATGGGGTCATTTACCGCACAGGGTCAGAACTTTAGTTTTAGCGGCAGTGCCCCCTAAACTTTGGTCGTTTGTGCGAATTTCTCCATTTTTCAGTTTTTTGCAATTTTTTCACCAAAAATCACCGAAAAAATTATTTAAAGTTTGACTAAAACCTTCGTCTCGATGAGACGGTTCCAATGGTGGTGACGGTGATGCAAAATTCAAAGTTATAAGATGGGAATTCTAATTTAAGTGCAATACGCTTAAATTAAATTTCTCGTGTATTGGCTTTGAATTTTGCGACACCGTCACTACCATCGGAACCGTCTCATCGAGACGAAGGTTTTAGTCAAACTTTAAATAATTTTTTCGATTATTTTTTGTGGAAAAATTGCAAAAAACTGGAAAATGGAGAAATTCGCACAAACGACCAAAGTTTAGGGGGCACTGCCGCTAAAACTAAAGTTCTGACCCTGTGCGGTAAATGACCCCATAGTTTGGGGGGTTTGATAGAATTATCCCTATATATATATATATATATATGAGGTAGGTTAAATTTTATTCCGAGAAGTTTCCTAATGGCGTTATATACATTCATCATTTGTCTGCATAGGTACGTCGAATATAATAATAATAATAATAATTGTCTTATTATATTAATATAGTTTTGTTGTTGATCATATCAGGTGTCCAACTGGTTTATCAACGCCAGGGTGAGGCTATGGAAGCCTATGGTTGAAGAAATGTATTTAGAAGAGCTAAAAGATCGCGACAACAACGACGATGATGACAACGATATTATTATTAATAATCTAACAAGTCTTTCGACAAACGAAGATCAAAAGCCAAGCCACGATGAGTTGATGATGATGCGAATGGAGTCCGATCAATGCCTGTCGTCGATAGTTCATCACGAGAAAAGTAGAAAGAGTAAAGGCGTAGTCGTAGCTGTTGATCATCATCATAATGGTTTTGGTGCGTATGGCGGAATGGAAATGGACTTCGCCTCGTTCGGTTACGGTAGTACCGGTGCCAACAACTACTGCGGCGGAAGTGGGAGTGGAAGTGGAAGTGGAAGTGGAGTTGGAGTTGGAGGAGGGGTGTCTTTGACACTGGGGCTACAGCATGATCAACAAGGGGGCTCATCATCAATTTTTGACCAGATGGAAGATCAGTGCCAAACGGTTCAATATTCACTATTGGACAGTGATCAAAGCCAGACTTTGCCGTACAGAAATTTGATGGGTGCACAGTTGCTTCACGATTTGGCTGGGTAACAGATGGTGGTGAAAATTTAAATGTTTCTGTCGGTGAAGTTAATTAATTAAAGAAAGGGGTTAGTTGGTTGGTGATACACTTTAAAAGAATTCGGATATATTTATATTAGGAAATATTTATCTCCAATTTCGAGTTAGGTAAATTATAAGAAGAACGTAACAAAAAGAAAAAAAGAATTGGTGTTTGTTTAGGCATAATGCAATGAAACGATTATGTTGATTAGATGGATGGATGGATGGAATTCTCATACATATGAGTGTTCCTTATTTCAAAAAAGTGTTCCTGATGTAGTAATGTCAATTATTAATGGCTGCATTCAATATTA
This sequence comes from Linaria vulgaris, assembly GCA_948329865.1. NCBI lineage: Eukaryota > Viridiplantae > Streptophyta > Magnoliopsida > Lamiales > Plantaginaceae > Linaria > Linaria vulgaris. The sequence goes on along the minus strand of OX415249.1, from coordinate 49,317,268 downwards.
TGTTGCATTATATTGGTCCACGGATTATATATGCTGAATGTTTTTTTTGTTTGATATTTGATTTTCGCTCCGAGACTTTAGAAGATCGGTCTACAAGCACTACAACAGAACGCCTGGTTCTGGACAGCAAATTAAATACTGAATTAATATTTGTACGAATTTCCTGCACAGTCAAGTCACAGTTCAACAAATTCAATTTTGTTGTGGTGCGGCGTGAGGGTTTATCTCTAACAACATTATATTTTGGTAGGTAAAATTTAGCACAAACAGCGTAATTACTGCCAGGAGGAAGAAAAAAAAGGTGCGAAAAGTAAGGCAACGTTTGCAATCATTGGTACGAATCATTTTCCTTAACGTTTTTTTTTTGTAGTGAACAACGAACTCGGGATCCAGCTGGACTCTGTTCTCCTAGTACAAGTAGGTCCGAGGTCACATAATTCGCGCACCCCCCCACACGCACTAGCGCTCGATTCGCGAACTCACGAATTGAGTGCGCGTGCGGCGCTCCAGTGCGAATTAGTATTTACTAATTCGCGAACTAAGAAATACTAATTCGCGAACTAAGAAATACTAATTCGCGAACTAAGAAATACTAATTCGCGAACTAAGAGATACTAATTCGCGAACTAAGAGACACTAATTCGCGAATTAAGTGTAAATGCGTAATTTGTGCACAAATTTTTCTTTTTTTTCCTTTTTTCCTTTTTTTTTACTTTTGAAATTCACATGAACAAAAATCATATATAATTAAGATTTGGAGGGATTTTTAAATCTACCCATTAAGTTTGCCATTTTTCTAAAACTACCCAAAAATATGCCGTAACTATATGTATACCTTGTCAAAAATACCCAATCTCTATTATTTGGGCTATTTGGTCCACGTGGCGGCCACATCGCCGCCACGTAGAATTTTTAGGGCATTTTCATCAAAACTTACAAAAATTCTACTTACAAAAATTCGTTCATAATAGAATAATAGAATAATTCTACTTACAAAAATTTAACATATACTTTCAGAAAGCAGAATATTTTCAACAGACATAATTGTTTAAAGCTATTTCGAATTAAAACATCAAGCTTAAAAAGTATTAATTAGATTTGTTGCAAAAAATTAATTTCTGAAAATTTATATCGTTTGATCAAGATGAAGTTTTTTCTGAATTATTAATTAAATAAAAATCTAGTTTAATTAATGGAATTCTTATTTTTTTGAATTTTCTTTTTTATCACGTTTTTAAATAGTATAATATCAAAAAATTTAAGATATACATATAAATAGTAGTTAAGTTTTTAAGATATAAATATAAAAAAGTAAGCAAAATAATAAATACTAGTAGTTTAGTTTTTAAGATATAATATATTTTGTTGATGCTTGCAAGTGAGTGAAATATAGCATGTCACCACGTCACTCATTTTCTGAATGTAATAGCAAGCAATTTAGATGCTGTGATGAACAAACTGACATTTTGATGAATGAAAAGACTTATCTTGTTTATGATTAGTATTGTTTTGGGGAAAATAATCATTTTGTTGCCTAATATTAAAAAATTTACTTAATATTATTAATATTTTAATATTTTTTTAATAGACGCATTAGAGGCGCATTAAGAAGTGAATTTTTGAAAATAGGCGAACTGGCGCACCCGCACACGCTCGCGTTTACGACTTATGTGACATAGAGTAGGTCATCATGTAATGGTCAAACGGTAAAATATGTATATATATATATATATATATATATAATTTAATTTAAACTAAGAATTGCAGTGCAAATTGGCGAAACTCATGCTCCATGATTCATCTTTGAACAATTTTTAGTAGTTCACTAATTTGTCCCTTTAAAATCAACGGTACTTGTAATTTATGTTCTTTTTCAGTCTCTTAAGATTGCCAGAAAATTTAATCTTTGAAAACTTAATTCTGATATATTTTCTTCTTCCCTATTTGATTTCGGAAGATTATATTTTCTTATATAAAATTGGCAAATAAATTGTGTTGGTTAGTTAACTAATTTATTATTCACCACACAATGGATGGATTACATAATAAAAACAAGAAAAACAAGAAAAAAAATACATCATTGGCCATTTTCTTCAGATCCTATTTCAAATACGTTTTGAAAACATAGCTCGGGACAAATATGACAGAAATACAGTAATGTGTAATGCAACATGGAGTAGTATATATGTGAGAACCGCACCTCGAGATTTAGTTAATATCAAACTCATCACATGTTCAAACAACACAGAAACAAACTCGATATTAATTTGGTCTAAAGGAAAGGTCTCACGGCGAAGATCATACCATACATAAAGAAAATCAATTTATTACATATCACAGCAGAAGTCGTGATAAAATGCAAATAACAACATCATAGTTGAATAAAAAGTGACATTACTTAGTTATTTAAAATCTTTATGATTATTGAAATGCATACTCAAAATAATACTTAGCAAAATAACTTCTTGATTTGGAAAACCACTCAGCCCGCCACAAATAAGTCAGTCACCTTTTAATTATGAGGAATGGACATACAAAACAAAAGAGGAATAAGTCTTTAATGACTTAGTGAGATTTATAGGTTTAGGCAGTAAATTGAACAAGAATAAGTAGAATCCAAAAATAATCCGAACGATAAAGAATGCCAAGAAATAACTATTGAGCGTTAATAACATATGAACATGAAGTAATGAAAATGAACATGTGCACATAACAACTAGATTCAACCTTATATCAACGGATATACTACCTTATAAATCCCAACGAGGAGTAACCTTGCAACAAAACGAAAAGATATGCCCGAGTACACATCTATCTAGCACGCGGGATATAATCAAGTCCTGACTATACGCTTATGCAAAAATACTTAAACCGACAACCCTTGCTGTCCAGTAGTAAATTAACACAATCTCAGGCCCAACTTTCCAAAGGCGTCCCAATGGGTGAAACATAATATTACATGAGCTAGTAAGCCGGATAATATCCGTTACTCGTTTGCACATTCCAGGAATCAATATATGAGTTATCAGATTAGGTCAGGTAATACGATTTTGAATTGACAGGTCATAGAGATTTAGCATTTGAACATGATGTAACAATAGATAAAAGTAACTGAATCACCAACGAGAATAAGTAAATGAAAAGTAAAGGCACTACAAAGGATGAAAGAAATTGCTCGCAATTCAGAAATAAAATCACAATTTTTCTGTCCAAGTTCCCCAGGTCTGGGTGCCAAACGGGGTAGGAATAATCAAAATCAAACCTCACCTTTTCCACACAATTGCCGCTAGTTATCCTCGCTAACTTCGTCAATCCCTAAATAGGTTTATAAAGTGTTAATAGTTATACAACTAACTAGTGAGTTTATGTTTTTCATAAGTTGTTCTAACTAGTAATTAGGCTACTCTATATACTAATTAAGTTAAAATGTGAGAGAATCGTATCCTAATATACATCAAAGATTCATACAATATGAAAGTAAACTAAAGATCACTTAAAATATGCAACGCCATTAGTAAAAATAAAACATACTCGGCTACTTCTATTTTTTGTCGTCTAAACTATGATCTCATGGGTGATTTGCTTAAATAACCTTCAAAATAGTAGATCTATAATGAATTCATTATTTACAACTTTCAACTCTTCATATTAAGCAATTATATAAAGAGATTAGTAAAATATTACATAGTATTCTAAAACAAATAACTAAAGTAGTGACATGCTTAGATTCTTATACTAAATTGACATTTGTAAACAAATGAATATCATAGTTAAATATTTTTGAAAGAATCAACATATATATAGGAATAAATTCATGGAGTATGAGTGATAAAGGAAGAGTTTTACTATTTTGTAAAAATCCTTGTGTGATAGAAGTTGTTTTCGGACTTTCTGGACAGAGGCTGACTGTTGCTTGCTTTCGGTCTTCAAACACTTCTCTTTTGGAAATGGTTTCTGAATATGAAAGATTCCTAACTTAGAGGAAAATCTGAATCTAAAATTTCAAAATATTTGGACTTGATTTGGATGAGTTATGATGTTCTTAGTGCTCGGATTCGAAAGCAATTTTTCTACGCAATGAAAAGTTTTGGTCTTTTTGAGGTAGAAAGACGATGGGAAAAATTCTGAGACAATGCTTTTATGAAACTAGACTCAAAATGGTTAAAACAATGAAGAAAAACAATGCATGAATGTGAGTTAATATGGCAGCTAAAATTATTCAAAGTCAGATCTGGAGTGCAGACAGGTTCGTGTTCAATTATAGTAACAATTTGGCAACTTGTATTGTTGTCTTCTTATCACTTATTTTTTTTAATTTTACTTTATACCCTTTATAATATCAAATTCAGATCATATATTAATCTTAAATAATTCACAGCTTTGTAATTGATTAACTATTATGCAATTATAGTTATTATATAAAAGATATATATATATATATATATACATAATTAAGTAGATAACTATGTAATTAACGTGTTTTAAGCTAATTTCAAAATAATTATAATTATTTAAAGTTTATGAACCTAACTTAAGAACACATAAATAGTGTAAAGGCTCATAAGCTAATCAAAACTTTTTCGGACTAAATTGCAAATCTTTAAACTATTTGGGATCAAAATGATGTTTTTAATAGTTTAAGAACTAAACTAAAAAATTTGAAATCGTATTGTTCTCTTCCAAATTTTAAGGCCGTTACAATATATTAAGAATGACACATCACAGCTAAATGATTTTTGATAAACAAAAGATATAATATAACCATATTAAGTTCTAATTAAACCAGAGGGCAAGATATTTAGTTTTTAGAAATTAAATGATCTCAACTTATTGACTGATTTTTTGTCATTTAAATGACCTAACTTGGTGAATTAACTTTGTCCAAAAGAACCAATTTAAAAAGAAACTAAATTCATATCAATCTGAAAAAGAAAAATAAGATTATAGAAAATAATACTTTGATTGAAATGTTCATTTAATTTGATAACTTAATCTTGGAAAACTATCATAAATATAGATCTAATTTTGCTATTTTCTTTTTAATGTATAAGAAGAGAATCTCTATCATGCAATGCAATGTATGAGGATGTTTTCTATTTTCTAGTGGTTGTACGTACATTAAGGAGATTTATCTCCAAAGCTTTAAAAAATAGATTTGTTTGTTGATTTGAAAAAGAATAATGTAGTAAATAATAAAGATTACTCTATAAGCACGATTTTTTGTATTGGCTACCGAAGATCGGTCGTCCACGCCTTTTTTTTATTATTATTAATCTGTTCTTTGAGCGTTAGTTTCCGTTGTAAATAAACATTACTCGTTTAAAATACTCTTTATAAAAAAATGAATAATGAGATAGATTAAGACCTAAAAAGTAAACATAATTAAATTACAATGAATTTTGACAATAATAAGTACTTCCTCATAGAGGATGAGGTTAAAAGTATATCATTCCCTTTCCATTGATAGATGATGCACCTGAGGTTGTAATGAAAATTAATGTACGAATTCTGCTGGCTCACATACTTTTCTTTTTGTTTTATCGAAAGATAATTATCTTAAGGTGCAAATTTCTGTTAGAACATCAGTTCTTCAGATTAGGACTGTTCATCTACAAATTACAAAATATCAGCAGCATTTTATGAACTGTGGTCCTTCATTTCCTCCAAAAAGAACACTCCCAAAAGATTGCCTTTTTTCTCGTTAGTCAACAAAGGATATTAGTTTTTGGTGGTGCTTTAAATTATCCTACCCAAAAGGTGCTTTCTACATTGGCCTTTCAAAATGTAGCATAAAGAGATAGTGGAAGCAATTTTATCATTCTTGATTAATGATTACTAGTAGTTAGGTTTATGAAAAATGTGCGTAAATAATCACTCATTGCAGCTGTCATGATATTGAGATCTACACATTGTGGATCGACCTAATGCAGATGCTTTAGAGAATGTTATATTTCAAGTACTCTCCATTTGTATCAAAAAGAAAAATTGCAACTCGTAAATGTGTTCATTAAATGTAATGTCTAGTTATACCACCACAATAATAACAATATGATTGTGATATATTTCACTATTTTCTGTACCTTGATTATATTAACTAAATGATGCATTTAACAATACGGAAAAAGAATAACATTTACGCTTATATATATACTAGTACATCAAGCCCGTGTGGAGCACGGGCAATACAAGTTTCCATTAATTAGTTTTTAAATTATTATTATTGAATTGATTTTTTTTATCAGCGAAAAATTGTATTATTATTTCATTGAGTATAAGAAATACTCAAAAGAAGGTACATAGAGTTCATAAAATACAAGAAAGAGGAAAATTTGTCCACTCGTAAAAAGTAAAAGAAAAGTCTAAATATTTGGATCTAACCTCACTCCAAGCTTTAGCCTTTATAACGTCGACAATCTCCTCCTCCACGCGAGTCACGCCCTTGAAGATCCTTCTATTCCTGAAGTTCCAAATTTCCCAACAAACAAAGAACCAAATGCAACTCCATTCACTCTGCTTTCTTGCACACGGAATTATGTCACAAAACTGAATGAAGTGGCTGTTTATATTTTCAGTCATAGCACACCCAACCAATTAAATATGCCCGTCCAGACTTTGAAAGCAGAGCAACAATTTATAAGAATATTATATGTATCCTCCTCTTGTTGATTGCAAAAAGTACAAGTAACGTCTGCCCCAACTGGAATAATGCCACGACGTAACAAGTTGTTTTTAGATGGGAGTCTATTATGCATAGCTTTCCAGGCAAATGCATGAATCTTCAAAGGAACTTGAACATCCCACATGTTTTTGAAGGTAGAAATCGATGTTCCCATCCACCTCTATGTTCTAAATCGATCTGTCAGAGATGCCATCTCTTGAGGTGCAAAACCATTCAATAGGCTAATGAGATTATCAAGAATTTGAGATTCCCACGAGAAAAGAGGCCTTCTCCAATTCCAATTCCATTTCCACCCATTTTGCGTCCACTCTCCCTTATCACAAATGGTCGAATCCTTGTCATTGGCAACAGCAAACAACCTGGAAAATCTTGCAAACAAAGGCTCCTCGCCTAGCCAGTTGTCTTTCCAAAACGAAGTCTCATCACCCTTTCCCACCTTTTTGGATACTTTATCAGCAAACCAGTTATGATCAGAAGTTTCTCTATCCAACAACATTAGGTCTTTCCACCACAGTGAGCATTTATTATTTCTTGCTCTTTCGGAATTAAAATCTTTAGGATTCAAGATTCGATCATCTTTAGCTTCAAGAATAGAATTCCATAGACCCCCTTCATTTTTTAGGATTCACCATTTCCATTTTGTTAAAAGAGGCTTGTTGAATGCATCCATATCTTTTACTCCAAGTCCTCCAGCCTCCTTGAGCTCACATACTTTATCCCCTTTTATCTAGGGTAGTTTTTTTGTGTCTGTTGTACCTCCCCAGAAAAATCATCTTTGGATGGCGGTTATTTCTTTGATGATACTCTTTGGTGCCCTGTAGAATAAGAAAAAGTATAATGATAAGCCCACAAGAACAAAGTTGGTGAGAACAATTCTACCGCCGAAAGAGACATATTTGCTCCAAGTTAAAAGCTTATTTGACAATAAGTCCAACACAGATTTCGACTTAGTGCGTCTTCTTGGATTCGCCCCGATAGGTATGCCTAAATATTTGAGAGGCATCTTTTCAACATTGCAATTCAGAATCTCCGCATAAAAATTAACAAGGCCATCATTCACATTAATTCCCACCAAACTACTTTTGTAAAAATTCTCTTTGAGACCCGAGGCCAACTCAAATAGTCGAAGAGTATATTTTAGTGTCACGACATTTCCTTGTAAATTCTCACAAAAAATTATTGTATCATCCGCGAATTGCAGATGCGTAACCTCCAGCCTACGCTGACCAATTTTCATGCCCCCGAACAAGCACAAGTGGGTTGCCTTCTTAATCATCGCGCCAAGCCCTTCGGCCACAATTAAAAAGAGAAGATGTGAAAGAGGATCCCCTTGGCGAAGACCTCTTATAGGTAAGAATTGCTCGATAGGGCTCTCGTCCACCAATATCGAGATTGAGCTAGAATACAAACATTCATTGATCCATTTCATACAAGTTTCACTAAATCCCGTCAGCTCCATCATCCTTCTCAAGAAACCCCAGTTGACGCTATCGAACACCTTCTCGAAGTCAACCTTAAAAATAAGGCCTTCTTTTTTATTTCTTTTAATGTCATCAATCACCTCATTCACTGAAACAATGCAGTCAATGATTTGTCTTCCCTTTGTGAAGCCAAATTGTTCCTTTGAAATGATGGAATTAATCACTTTGCCCAGCCTATTTGCAAGCAACTTAGCAAGGATTTTATAAAGAATACCGATCAAGGAAATAGATCGGCAATCCCCAATATTTTGTGGGCTATTTTTATTCGGTATTAGTACCAAGAAGGATGGGTTGATACCACACACCAGCCTTCCAATTTCTTGGAAATCCATGATAAATCTGCATATGTCGCCTTTCAAAATCTCCCAAAACCTTTTGAAAAAATTAAGGTTAAAGTCGTCAGGCCCTGGTGCTTTTGATCCATCACAATTCCAAATTGCATCTTTAATTTCACTATCAAAAAATTGGCTGATTAGATAGGAATTCTCCTCGCTGCTAAGTTTGCAAAACCCCAAGTCGTTCATACGAGGTCTTTCAAAGGCCTGCTCCTTGAAAAATTCTGAAAAATGATTTTTGATTCCTGTTCTAATCTCCGCGGCATCCTCTGTCCACTGATCATTAATATACAGCCCCCAAATATCATTAAAAAATTTCCTCATGTTAATGCAGTAGTGGAAAAGCGTGTATTAGAGTCTCTCCATTTGGCCCACTGCACTCTAGCTCTTTGATGTAAGAAGATCTCCTTATTCCGAAGTGCTTGCCACAAATTGCTCAATTTTTCTCTTCTAAGGTTAATCTCTTCATCAGAAAGAGGAGTTGATTCTCCTTTCAAGTCAAGGCAGTAAATCACTTTCTTTGCTTCACTGATCTTATCATCAATATTCTCGAATGATCTTTTATTCCAGTCTCTTAAACAACGCTCAAGCTACTTTAGCTTTTTTTTAATGACAAACCCACCCCATCCATTAATGAAAAAAATTCTCCCAGTGATTTCTAACCAGTTCCTTGAAACTTGATTCACCATACCAACACTCCATAACTCAAAATGGCTTCTCACCCCAATCTTGACAACGGACAGTGAGTAGGATAGGACAATGATCTGAAATTGTCCTACTTAACCCTTTTTGCATTAGGTCAGTCCACTCGCTGGTCCACTCCTCTGATAAGACAAATCGATCTAATCTACTAATGCAAGAACCATCAGTTTTATACCATGAGTATTTCCTTCCTACCAATGGAAAATCATTAACCTCCATATCCATCAAGAACCTTTCAAAAATTTGCATATCAACAGAAAGCCCTCTTTCATGTGTCGAACTTTTCCGTTCATATGGTGATCTAACTGAATTAAAGTCGCCCATGAGACACCACCTCCCGCTTCCATAGTGTCTTTTTAAGTCGATTAATGCAGTCCACGATTCTTTTTTCCCTCTTTGAGAACATGGAGCATAAACATTTATTATGAAGCGTTTCTTCTTTAATGGCCCCATCCTCCGATCAAGAATATATAACCCATCCCACAAACTGAATTTTCCAAGAAGAATGAGCTTGTTCTCCACAAAGTAAGGAGTCCTCCAGTCGTACCCACTGCTCCATTATAAACCCATTCACACTCACGATTGCCCTAAATAGCGTGAATGTCCGGTGATTCAAGGTTTTCAACTTTTGTTTCTTGTATTCCTAACATATTGAGTCTATATTTGGCCACCATCTCTCTAATTTCTTTTTTCTTGCTCCCTCCACCACACCCTCGAATGTTAAAAGTCATTAGATCCATGGATTAACCTCCTTTCCCCTACCCCCGCAACTTTTAATCTTCCTTGTCAAAAAATCTTATTTTTCCCTCATTTCTAAAGACCCAATTTTTTCCAATATATATTTTTCATTTCCTTTGTACGAAAGACCAACTGCCTTTGCAAATTTCCATAAATCTCTAGCCTCATCAGCCCTTTTTCATTCGAACATTTCCACTAGCTTCAGACCCCCAATTTCTTCCAATAATGGTATTTCTGTTCTCAGTATCCCCATCACTTAACGAATTGCAGAAAGAAATCGCAGCAGACTTACCATCGGTTTGTGGCCGCCTCTTCTTGCCTTTTGACTTGCTCGTCTTCTTATTCCCATCCTCCACCAAATCCTCATATGTCCTAATGCCCGCAATGAAGCTCGGACATCGCTCATTTTTCAACTTTTCTCTCTCATGTTTTGTTAATTTTTTCTTTAGCAGAGAGTCTTTTGTATGAATACTGCAATTCCCAGTATCATGTGAGTCCACAAACTCGATTCTCCTTTTTAATTTATCCCTTTTTGGGTGCTCATCTGCTCAAAATCAGTTTGAATTAAAATACTATTGGGTCTCTCTTGTGGTCCATCATAGTTAGCCTCCCGAAGTAGATCCTCACTCCCTAAATTGGAGTTGCAATGGGCTTCAATATTATCTGACTTCTCGGGCTCAATAGGCTCATTTTGGGGCGATTGGGGCATAGCAACCGTTGGCCCAATTTTGGTAGCTTCTACATCTGCGTTGACCAAACTTGTGGTGTTTACTGCAAAATTTGAATCCTCAATTTTCAGATTTTGAAAATCCCGCATTATAAAATCTGAAATAATAACTCTTGGTTCATGTGCCCTATCACATGCCCCCTCGATCAGCGAGTTCGGCACAAATTCATCATCAGAGAAATCCTCGGTAAATGCAACACCACCCTTCAAATGCAACATCATAAGAGTATAAACTATCAACATTCTCCTTAACACGAGTATAAATTGTTTGCACATTGAAACTCAAAACAAATCTTCCAAGTCTTCAAAGCAAATGTGAAATTGTCCTAGACACACGCCAAAAGGTCTATCATTCAAGTCTTCAGAACAAATGCACAAGTCTCCTAGACACGAACCAAAAGGTCTACAAATCTTTCAAAATCCCCAAGTCTCCTAAACACGAGCAAAAAGGTCTACAAATCCTTCAAGTCAAAGCCTCATAGATATGAGATAAAAATATCTACAAATGTCCAAATCAAATGCTCCATGGCGCACGAGCTTAAGCTGCACGTTACTCCTGGCCCGCATGAGTATAAACCGTGTACGACACCCCATTTGAATCAATCTTGATTTCTTTTGAACTACGTCATGACTTAATTCCTTCATTGGATATGTAGGCAGCTAGAAGTTCATTCTTAACCCAGTCATATCCCCAAAAACAAAAAATGCTCATGCAACATTCAAGTTGATAGATCCAATGATGAAGCTCACAAATGTTCTAAAATCATGAAGTGGTTTACGGTGGTCGAATTGAAGCACGAGAACAACAAGAAGAAAGATGTCGAGACTTATCCACTCACTGATGCGTTTCAACACAAATCGTGAACAAGTCTCGATGAGGCAATTTGTAGACACATTAATTTTGTGTCTAATTAAATTAAATGATGGTAACTCTTAAGATGCAAGAAATACAAAAATATATTTTATTTAATCTTAATATTTTGAGGGATTAAAATAAATATATTAATTAAATCTTAAGACAAGGAAATATTTGCTCATCAAATCTCAAGACATGAAAAGTTTTCTCATCCAAGTCTCAATCTTCAAGAGATGGAAAGAATTCTCCACCAAATCTCAACACAAGGAAAGAATTCTCCACCAAGTCTCAATCTTCAAGAGATGGAAAGAAGATTTTCTAAGATTTAGTCTTCCATATCAATAAATTGTAGACGCGATCACAATCGTTCATCTCATCAGGAGATTCTAGTTGAGATTCACTCCACAACTATAAATAGAGGTGGTCTTGAAGAAGAAAAAACACACACACAAAATATTCACGAGTTGAAGAGGGAAAAGCACTAAGTTTTTTGCTCCACCAAATTCATACATCTTCAAGCGTTCTTCGCGGCATTCAAGGCATTTTTCAACAATCTTCAAGGTGTTTTTCGTAAAGAACCCCTTTCAATCCGCCGTTAAGTCTCAGTTCCATCCATAAAACTGTTTTTGAAGATTGCACTTCTGCCGAAGAAGGTCAAACTCCAAAAAGTTCAACAAATCTGAAACCAAGTTCATACCATTCTTCGTTCGTCTTCAAGTCAAAAATCTGGTTAGTCCAAGATCAAGTCCCAAGACCCTCGAAAACATTTTTTGAAGATTGAAGTCCATTCAAGAAGATCAAAACCCAACAAATCCGAGTAACTGAAGACGAAGATCATATCGTTCTTCATCAACCTTCAAATCAAATTCCAAATCAAGTTTCCATTCGATTCGAGATCAAGCCGTCGAATCAACGTTTGTTAAATATCAAAGTACTTTGAAGATTATGATTTCTCCAAAAAAGATTGACATTCAACAAGTTCAAGACGAAGATCAAATTGTTCGTCGCAAATATCAAGTCAAGTAGATAGTCAATTCAAGATCAAGTTGAATGCCCTTCGATTAACGTTAAACTCAAATACACGTGTAGAAATCAAAATCAAATCCACTCAAGTCAACCAAATTTCAAAATCATTTGTTTGAGAAAAGAATCAGATGATCAAATATAGATATTGCACCACAATTGTACTTTGAAATTATTCATATCTACTTTGTAATATTTTCTTGTCTTTTAATTTCAGAGATCAAGAATTTGTCATTATAAATTTGGCACGCCCAGTGGGACCATCTCTACCTCTCATCTCTTTTCCAACAAGTCTCAAATTTGAAGTCACAAGAAGTAAGTGTTGCTCAACAATGGACAAGTCAATGGGGGCAACAAGCGGAGGCTCTTTGCAATCGATGTTGAAAGTTTCACTTGTACCGAGGGCAATGTTTGAAGTCACAAAAACTATAAGGACTATTATGTAATTTGTACGAGATAAATTAAAAAGCTTTGGGGCAAAAATAAGAAAAATTAAAAGTTGAAGGACTATTTCATAATTTGTTGTGGGCAAAAAATAAATAAGAGTTAAAACTGTGGGGACTATTCTGTAATTTACACTATTACAAGGGCATTGATGGAACAAAAATTTGATGTTGAAGAGGTGCTTATCCCCTCTTATTATTATTATTATTATTATTATTATTATTATTATTATTATTATTATTATTATTATTATTATTATATATGGCTTGTAGTGGAAGATTCTTACGTAGACCAAGGTCTATATGAAGTTCATAGACTTTGTGGTCCTTGTTAAACCACATCATCTCTTAAAAAAAAATTAAGTATATTTTCAGCGTAACTAAATAGAATATATGGACATTGAATATACTCTCTAAAAAAACTAAATTGAATAGGACATTTAAGCACTGCATTCTAAAGTTCTTCCGGCGGCACCGGTTCATGGATCTCCGGCAACATGCACTTTAGTGATGTTTGTTCTCTCTTTAATTTTTATTGCAGCCGCATTTTCGGCGACTTTAGTCAAGCGCGTACTCTCTTATGCTATCATTAAAAAAAGAACAGGGGCCAAAGAAAGGATTCGGAAAGGCAATTAACAAAAAAAATAGAAAATCGATATTCTTAAATCAGCACAACTTCCAAAATGAGATGGGTTTTATTCACATGAGAGTAGGCTGTAGCAGTGCATTTCTTCAACAATTTCATCTTTCCATTATTATTTTTCTTCATAATTCCCGTTTCCTTCATAATTTTCTAATGATCAAACAAATCCAGGAAGTTTTGAACCAAAAATATGGCAATTGATATTTGAACATTGAAATTGGTTTGAAGGAAGCTCGAGAATTAAATCTTATTTCTTTAATTAAAAAAACAACAAGCATCAATTTTCCATATAATATGATTATTTTATTCTTCTCAATTGTTCACAAAAATTTATATTGTCACATTTACAATTTATTTATATCAGAAAAAAATGCGAGGGGATTCGTTTGAAGTTGACTTCTTGGATTATTTGCCTACTTTTTTGTTAGATGAATCTGATTACTTGCACCTGGTGACTGGAGAGGATCAACATAGAATTTTTTTTTTTTTGACATGGGGCGGTAGTAAAAATAAAGATAATGGAGGAAGATGTAACTGATTAATAATGGTGGGAAATGAAAATCAATGGAGAGAGAGACATAACTGTTGAAGAGTAATATTACTTGAGTTTGTTATGTTGAAGATTTTTTTTTATTTAATAGATTATGTGGTTTAATTGTGGCCACAAGGTCTATGTCATAGAACTAGTCTACGTAAGCCTTTTCCGCTTGTAGTTTGATAGTTCTACTCTTCAAATCACTATCAAGTTCATGAACCCCGGGATTTGTCAAAGTACGATTTCTAATTTTCCACACTATTGTGAAACTACTATAGTTGGGCTTGTATTTGACCATCGTTAATTTTCTCACAAATGTAGGTTCAAGCAAGAATAAACTTTTAAATGAAAGAAGAAAATAGAAAGCGCAACTTAATATTGCGGTTCAATGTGAATGTCTTTGGTTTGTGGTTTTGTGGTCTTTGTGGTTGAAAAGTAACAAATTACTCAAGAAGAGATGGCTGATATATTGATGCTAGTACAGTGGTGGACTTAATTAAAGAGCAGATGTGAATTTGGATCAAGACAGGAAAGCCTTCTTTTTCTTTCTCTTTTGATGATTGTTGGTATGTAAACTCAATGACGGTTGGTATGTAAACTCAACAGGTTGGATGGATGCTTTAAGAAATGATGAATGTTTATTTCTTGTTGATGTAAGAGTTGAGCACCACATGTGCTCCATTAATAAAAACTACTTACCCCAAAAAAAAATTACAATTGAATGTTTTCCAATATTTACTAGATCGTTTTACAAACTAATTAACTATATATTTTTTTTAACTAATATTGGTAGCGTATGTATAAGTATACTTTTGGTATACTAATCAAATCCGACACATGTGCAACTGAAATAAGTTTGAACTTCTTATGGTACTGTTATGAATTTCTTTTTCATGCCAAGAACATGATGAATACGCTACGGTGGATACTAAAATGGCCAATACATCCCGAGTCATTCTAGAAAAAACAGAGTATCGAACGGCATTTACCTTCCACCAACCCAAAATTTCGAACCCGTCATTTAAGGGTTCGTTCTCATCGTCGAAGTACTTGTCAAACTCGAACTTTGGCTGGACTTGCCTCTGAGTCCTCGACCTTCAAATGGACAAATACATTCGGCAAAGTTAAAATATAAGAAGTATGATCTAAATCTCTAACTAATCAAACAAAAAATAAATCACTTACATTACATACAACAAGTGTTTAGAATTGCATTTTTTCTCGTTAGTGGCTCTTGGAGGAGGGCATGTTGTAGCAATAGGAGTTGTATTGTACATTCTCTTGTACTCCTTAAAAAACACCCACTTGAATGTCAATGTCGAACTCAACATTGTGTGTGCCGAGCTCCATCTCATAGGCACATCAAGACTTAAACAATTTTTTTACTTTGTATACCTTTATTTTCAACAAGTTGCCTAAACTTCTTGTACTTCACGACGGAACCCTTGATGTACTTGATTTCACCTCGAATTCGATCTACAAATTTTCCTTCGTCGTTGATTCTCAATCCATCTTATACAAAAGATTAAGGATGTGTGCAATACATTGTATTTGCACATGAATACCATTCAAAACAAATAAATCTCATCGATTGGCAAACTTCTTCACTAAAATCTCAATCTCGATATCATTTGAAGTAGCATTATCCATTGTAATTGTAAAAATCTTCTCAATACCCCAATCTTTCAAACACCATTCCACATCCCGAGCTATGTTATCACCCAAATGGCTCGTAATCAAGCAAAAGTTGAGTATGCGCTTCCTCAACACCCTCTCCTTATCCATGAAATGAGTGATGAGGATCATGTAGTTGTCCCTCCTGATAGAAGTCCACGTGTACGTGGTTAAAAATACTCTACGGGCGTTGTTCTTGATATACACCTTCATGTTTTTATAGCTTCCATATACATTTTCACGATCTTATCAATTATTGTCTTGTAACATTACAACTTTAACTAATGACATGCTCGTCTGAACATCTCTTTAAAAGATGGTTGATCCACCGTACTAAAAGGTTGCTCTGTCGCAACCATCCACTTCAAAAAACCCTCCAAGTACCTATGGTTGAATGTCCAAGTACCTATGGTTGGGCCAGACCTAGTGTCAGTGGTTGGTTTGAGATTTGAACGAGTTTGGCGTAGGGAATTCTTAACGAATTAGAGCTTCTTTCGACAAGCCTTTATGTGCTTCAACAAACTAGATGCGCCTTGTGTCTTGGCATCAACTTGTATCACTCTCGTACAATACTTACAACGACCTTTTATTTTATTATCAATTGCATCTCTAAATGGCTCATAATGCTTCCACCACTGCGACCTCAACGTAGTCGTCTTCATCGTAACCATGAGCTTACCATTCGACAAAGGTGTTTCAACCTTCTCATGGAAAAGAGTCTAACCCTTGTTTACTATCTTCTTGTCACCCCCTTCATCATCATCATCATAATTTTCTTCTTCTTCCGCAATTTAAGGTGGTGGTTGTAATAGAGGTTCCTTTCCATGCGGTTGTGGTGGTGCAGGTGGTTGTGTCTCAAGAAGGTCTTCGGCTTGAACACCATGATGGGTGTATTCAATAATGAATTATATGTCAATGTAGGAGCGATGTAGTAGTATTGGCACTCAAAGAAGAAGCACCCAATGTAGAAGGAGTCGGTGCAGTAATATCGACACAAGAACATTTTTTGAGATGCCGAAGGTTTTTATTTTGAAGCAACTCCCTTCATTTCTACACCAAATCACCAACAAAAAAGAAACAATTAATATGTGAATAATTTATATAATTAAAGACTTCCACGATTCAACAATTCAATTGATTCAAATTCACCATGAATACATATATTGTAAGACTTCCACAATTAAAAATGAAAAACTTCAATTGATTCAAATTCAACAAATAAAACAATCTTAGTCACTAACTAACTTCATAAAATTCAAATTCCACAATCCAATTAAGCAATATTTTAGATTTTTTTACTTTTTAGTCTCTAATTAAACAAAGTATGACAAATTGACAATCCTAATCTTTAATTGAGTCAAATGCCAACAATATTTATCTCTAATGCATCAATGTTAGCCTAATTTCAAGAAACCCATAATTCCAAAGCCATACTTCAAAAACCCTAATTTAAAACCTTAATATAACAATCTACAATTAAAAATTTGTAAAAGAAAAAAATACCTTGAGTTGAGACGTGAGAGTTGAGATTGAGAGTGAGAGGCGGGCAATAGCCGGGTGTGGGTTGCGAGGTGCGTGAGGCGCAGCGGCAGAGCTGGAGTCTGTGAGTGTCCGTAGACTGAGAGAGTGTTGAGTGTGTGGGTGAGTTTGTGACAGATGAGTGAGAATTGAGAGAATGGGAGGGGTGAGAGAGAAGAGAGAGGTGAATATGTGATAATTAGATTTTTATAATTTAGATCATTACCCTAACATTTTACAAATTATTCACGACGCCTACCCTAATTTTATTTCTAAAACTTAACCCCCTTAAGTCACACAAGTCCAGTGGCGTGCTTTACTTAACTTAACTAACATTGATAAATTCTATGTTTTTGTCAATACAACCTAACCACAAAACAAAAGGTAGCAACATGATCATAAAACAAAACTTTTGCCACAACCCAACTTTTTATTACCCTCTTGCAGATTCTTCACCTTCTTTTTCAACTCTTAATTGTTTTCTCAAATAATATTTGAATTTTCTCCAAATTGTTGTTCTTGTTCAACTTAAGCTCTTCTTGCAACTACTTCACTTTTGTCTCGGTTCTTTTGGCCCTCCTACGTAAAGTAAGTATAACTATCATCGTCCTATCACAAAGAAGTGGATCTTCTCAAATGAATAACCCGCACCCAAAGTCTTACTCCAACAACCATGGAACCTTCGACCGAAGTTTCCACATTTAAGGGATAGTTGAACAACAATGGGTTTTCCGCATTTGCACATTAACTCCGAGCTCATTGACGATTCTGACATTTAACTGGTAACATCGGGTTTTGATGAATCGAATTTTAGAATTATGGCCAACCTATGGTTTATAATTGGAATTGGTTTGGGAGAAACGAATTGGGGGTTGGTTGATTTAGGGGTAAGTATAATTAAAAATGGTTTTTGGGGGTACATTTGGTGATTAGGCAAGCGACTTTGCCACATGGGCTAGCACTTTAACGAGTTGGCGTCCATGCAAGCAGAAAACCTGATTTGCGCAATTTTTTTAAAAGTTACGGGGGTTAAAACCCGGCCCAAAAACTTATTGAACATTTCCATCAAAATGAAAAAGTTAAAAGGATTTTTTAACAAATTGTCTAGATATTCACATATTTCTGTCCAAAGTAAGTTTATGTTTGTATTTAGACTCAAAGTATTACAAACAAACATATCAATATAGCAGAATATAAAATAAGAAACAAAAGTAGTTGGATGGGCCACTTAAATAGTTGGAGTAAATCGAGAGGGGGGGGGGGTTGTGGAAATCAGATGGTGCCTAGTTTAATTGTATTAGTAATACTAATTAGGTAATTATAGCACGATTGGTGGGGGGTGGGGGGAAGGTGCAATAGTCCCCAAATGTGCCCTTTGCTTCCGCTCCTAGTAGTACCTCAGTTTCACCCTTTAAATCAACAAACAACATTACATTTAGATTTTTTTTTATATTATGTGCAAAAAGGAGCTGTCTTGAAAGTGAGTTATACTCGAGACATACTAGTAACTTTTGATCTTATAAGCTTCACTAAATGGAAGCTCATTAACCTAGTCCTTCACCATTAATAGCCTTCATGTTTTTGGAATATTCAATAATATACAATTTTTTTTCTAGAATTCATTTAAAGTGGTCTAAGTAATAATTATAATGAGGTGTTATAATTAGGTGTATACTAAGTTATAATTAGGTGTTATATTATATATAAAACATTTCATAATGCTAATGTAGATCATGTCACGTGTGCAATGCAACGAGTCGAGTTCAAAAACCCATAAAATATCCAGCGTGACCGGCCCATTATTTTGAGGGCCTTAGCCCATAATTCTGAATAGAACCAAATGAATGACATGTTTGCCAAATTGACATCATCAAACAAAAACTAAGCTCTCTCTTCTCTTCTCTGGCGATCGATCTCTTTCATTCATACATAATAATAAATAGGTAACAACATTTACAATTTAATATTTTTCAATCTTGTCGATCTTTATTTTTGTGGCTATTTGATTTTTGAAATCAATCACTTGCTATTATTGTTTCTGTTGATGATAGCTGATTGCGGAGCTGAATGGATTTAGTATCAAAGTATCAGGTCAGTAGTTAATTATTAGTGTTCGTGCATTTTGATTGGATTCTCTCCAATTTTACTAGTTTCAGTCAGTGACTTGTGACGGCAGGGTGTTGTTGGCCGTGTATTTAGAAACGACAATTCCAACTCAAATGAAGATAGGTATTATTTCTTTTTCTTGTTTTTTGCCTACCTACCTGCATTGTGTTTCTTCTAATTTCTTATTACTAGATGTTTAGGCCTTTAATTATTGTTATTTTAACGGTCCTCTTAGGTTCCATTCCCTTCCGTTTCGTGGGATATTGAGATTTTCTGATTTGGAAACTCATAACCTATGTCATGTCTAAGCATGAACCCTCCCTTGCTTTTTTATAAATCCCTTGGAGATAACTTTTTTTCTTTTCCTCATTTGTTTTTTTTTTTTATTTCAAATTATCTGTGGAAATCGAAACAAAAAGACAAAATGCTCGGTTTCGGTTGTAGTTCTTATGTCAGATTGTGTATATGCACGTATACTATAGTTCTATAGACAAGGAAGGAGCTTGGCAGGAATTGAATGGCTTGGTAACGCTCCCAAAAACTAGTTGAACCTGTGCAACTATCTTATTTCTCTTCTTGTACATGTTTATGTTTATTGTTTATAGCTATACAATGATTTCAAATTGTACATTTATATTGTTTGTCGATTCATGATAATAGTCATGTTGAGCGCTTGCTGGACCGCATTAGCAATGGTGTTCTGGCTGAGGACAGAAGGAATGCCATGGCTGAGCTTCAGTCAATTGTGGCTGAAAGCCGTGCTGCACAGTTAGCGTTTGGGGCGATGGGTTGGTTCTTTTCTTCTTGATTGGATAGCTATCCTTTCTACTTCACTTATTCACACACTTATATTTTCCACATTTTTTTTTGCAGGCTTTCCAGTACTCTTGAGTGTCTTGAAGGAGGAACGCCATGATGTAGAGATGGTCAGAAAACTCATTGCTTTTCTACATTATGAAATTTTTCTTTCTTATGTTTTAGTTAGTTTGCCAGAACAATTGATTTTACATATTGTTAGGTGCTAAAAGATATAAATGATTTGTGATTATCAATCTATTGAACTCAATCTTTGTGTTTGCTTGTCAAAACCTGTGTTTCTATCTTACTGAAGTTTCATTTGCCTTCATTACATTTTCCCTAAATGAGATTCCAATTTTTGGCTTCTAATACAGCGCTAACTTGCTATATGGTCAAAAGTGGTATCTTGTCTTCAAGTAACAGTGTTATAGGGTTGCCTTCTTTGTTCCCCTGGACCCACTTAACAATCTCATTGAAGGATGCTATTGCATGATCATGCTATTAGTTGAGATGTGTCTTGCAGTTACTTTGTAACTGGTTGTTGATATTGGATCCTATTATGACTGATGTTAAAACTTTTTATTGTATGTATGAAGGTCCGGGGGGCTTTAGAAACTCTTGTAAGTGCCTTAAGTCCAATTGAACCGACAAAAGTGTTGAAGAATGAGGTTCAGGCAGCTCTAATGAATAGTGATTTACTTTCAAGAGAACTAGAAAGCATTTCCCTTCTTCTGAGTTTACTGGTAAAATTGCTCAAATGCTAATGTTTTTAGATCTGAGATAGATCTTAGATAATGAGTTTCACTGGTTTGCTAATGTAACAACTGCAGTCGGAAGACGACTTCTATGTACGCTATTATACATTGCAGTTGCTGACAGCCCTTCTAACGAATTCTCCAAATAGGTATGTTGTGTCTATTATATATTTCTTAACTTGATAATTCCTTTGAAATTCTAAGTGTATGCTGCTGGAGTTCTTAAGACTGCAGGAAGCTATTCTTACAATTCCTCGTGGCATTACAAGGCTTATGGATATGCTCATGGATCGTGAGGTATCTTGGCAGTATAGTAAAGGAATGAGATTCTTCATATTTCCACCATGCGGTCTTTATCGGATTGACAAGTATTCTATTTTCTTTTTGTCAAGGTTATACGCAATGAGGCATTGTTACTTCTAACATACTTGACTCGCGAAGCTGAGGTGATTTTTTCTCTTTCTCTAGCCATTTGAACTTATTTTATTGAACATAAATGATGTCTTTTAATTATATAGTCCTATTATCCTCATTGCATTGCTTCCTATTTAATGTGTTCTTCAACCATTCAGGAAATTCAAAAAATTGTGGTCTTTGAAGGTGCTTTTGAGAAGATTTTTAGCATCATTAAAGAGGAAGGAGGTTCTGAAGGTGGTGTTGTTGTGCAGGTGTTTATTACGAATCTCTCTTATCTAGTGAAAATCTTTTATTCTGCCATTATTTATTTGGTTTGGTGCGTTACCTGGAATATGACTTATTAAACAGTATTTGACACTTACCATGCATCGTTATGCTGCTAGTCACAATATCTGTGCATCTTCACATTGTTAGTTTTTTTATTTTCTGTGTCATAAAAATTAACACATAAATTGAAGAATTCATCTCCTAATAACTTATTATTTTCCCAATTTTGGTTTGTCAATACGAATACCATATTTATGCTTTCAGAGACCTAAATGAAGATATACTTCTCAACCGCAACGAATGGTGACATACGATTCATGTACACGACTAGACGTGATTCATTCCTGGTTCATATATCCTACCCCAATTTATTGCGATTACAGGCTTTGTTGTTGTTGTTATTGTTGTATTGCAGTATATGTTATTCCTAGGAATAGCTTATTGATGAGCTCTGCATTGAGTTTTTTAACCGAACAAGAATTAATTTTTGAGATATTTGATGCAAACAGGATTGTCTGGAATTGTTAAACAATCTTCTCCGGAAGAATGCCTCAAACCAGGTTTCCGACATTTCCGTATTTATTTATGATTTAGCAATTTGATATTTCTCAGATGGATGTCTTTCAACTGCTTCTAAGATGACTGGCTGTTTATAGGTATTACTTAGGGAGACAATGGGGTTTGACCCATTGATTTCAGTTCTGAAGCTCAGAGGGAGTACCTATAAATTCACTCAGCAGAAGGTTGATCTTTAAATATTTTCTAAGTTTTTTTCATTGTGTTACATAACATACACTTGTTGATATGCTTTTGTGAGTTCTAACTTCTTCTGTAAATTGCTATCACCTGGTCCCCAGTAGACGATAAATCTTCTCGCTGTGTTGGACACAATTAATTTGCTAATTCACCGAGGTTCAACAACAGATCCTGGAAAGGATAGTAATGGGTTGACAAATATAACAGTCTTGGTTCAGGTTTGTATTTGACGATTGAAGTAGTCCAATTTTGTATCTGTCACCTCCTTTTTTAGCTGAAATTTATATTCTTTGTATATTTACTTATTTCTAATATTTTTTACTCTTTACAGAAGAAGGTGTTAGACCATCTTTTAATGCTGGGAGTTGAGAGCCAGTGGGCTCCTGTTGCTATTCGTTGTATGGTAAGTTAACTTTTCATTATCAACCTAAAAATTGCAATATTCTAGTCTGCCTTGCCTCATCATACTCGCCGTTATTGTGATAGAAAAGGTGTAATCACTTACGGCTGCTGCCTATAACGGAAACTCCTAGCAATAAAGAATCTCATTTCTTTTGCACAACCTCGTATTTGGTTTATTTTATGAGCAGAACCTTATAAGCTTCAGATGTTTTATTGTAGCGTATAATATGTTACGTCTTATTAGAGAATTAAAAATGGAAGAGCTTAGTAACTAGCTTAACTTCATTATTCCATGTCATGGAAAACTTATACTTCACCACATCTAATCCATAGTTGTACTGTATCCATTGGCTCGCCACTTACACACCGGCTTTTTGGCGAAATTGTAACTTGCTACCTAGCATAACAATTTACCTGGTTACGTTGGAGAAACTGTTGTGCTAACTTGGTAATTGTTACTTGCAATGGGTCTTACCTGCTTATATTTCATGTTTTTGTTTTTGCTTTACTCTTTCTTTTATTTTTTCCCTGGTGTTGACTTAACTTATACTGGAGACTGGACTCCTAAAATATTTAAAGTAGTGTACTGCAGCACCTATGTACTTTAAAGAGATCATGCATTGACTGAAGAATGATTTAGAAAATATTCTTTATTTTGTCTTACATATGGATTGTGGTTACTGTTCCTGTACAATTGCTCACATTCAACTGCTGAAAGTTTTTGGAAGTGTCTGATGATCACATTTGATGGGATTATGATTCCAGGCACTTCGATGCATTGGTGACTTGGTTGTTGGTCATCCTAAGAATCGTGAATCTCTTGCCAGTAAGGTACTTGGGGAGGAACCGCATGTTGAGCCTGCCTTAAATTCGATTCTCAGGATTATCTTGCGGACTTCTAGCATGCAAGAGTTCCTTGCAGCTGACTATGTCTTTAAGAGTTTTTGTGAGGTTTGTATTTCTAGTCCAATCTTGAAGTTTGTTTTCTAGCTGTGTAAACATGTTCTTCTCATACAACTTCTTTTATTGTGTTTAAGTGTGCCATTGTCTCCATGATTCTGATATTGTTTGATTGAAACTTCACTCTGCATTTATGGTATATACCAATCTGGAAATATTTGGAGTTCAGTAACTGATTTTTTTTCTTCTTCTTCTAATTTGGTTCTATCCTAATTCTTTTTTTCTCTTTCGTATTATGTTTGTTTGCAACAGAAAAACCCAGAGGGGCAAGCAATGTTGGCTTCAACTTTAATTCCTCAACCATATACAATGACTAATGCACCATTGGAGGATGATGTCAATATGTCATTTGGAAGGCTAGTATTTTCCCCATTCTTTTCTGTATCAGATACTCACCCTCAGCATGTTGCTAAAATGTTGTTAAAATTCTGCTTCTTACAGTATGCTATTGCATGGCTTGACACCAAGTGAAAGTGATGGTGATATTGAGGTATTGCTGAAAATTTGAAGTGATTCTAATTTTGTCAAAATACTTTCTAAAATGGCATTGTAAATTACGTCATGTTGAATTGCATATCCGTCCAACTGTAGTTTCCCCTCATCTTTATGTAAGCAATGCCAAACTTTCATCTATAGTTTCGCACAAGAAAAGTATATATCCAGAAAATGGGTGAATCTATAAAATGTGAAGATATAAGCAATACTGTAAACATGCCAATGTTATTTCTATGGCTAGGTGTATGGAAGTTGCTTACACCTTGTAGTCGTAGCTTAAGGTTTTCATAAGTCTGGATTAAGTGAATATAATGCTTGTATCTCTGTAGTCAATTTTTGTTTACTTGGGAAATACATTTACTTTTTTACTTTTTGAGTCATTAAAGTTTACACAGGGGCTTCGTAATTTCGTTGCGAACAATAGAAAGTATGGTTGTTGAGTTGTATAAAAAAAGTTGGAAGTCTTTCGTACTTGAATTCCCTTGCATAAGAGACATTGTCAATTACATTGGAGACATATCACATAGTTGCTGCAAGATTCAAAGTTCAAACCCTCCATTCTCCATCTTAAAGAATAAGGAAAAAAGCGAAATTTTTGGGGTTTGGAGTACCACCAAAATGGTCAAGGATTGATTGGCATTCTAAATGTGGTGCTTTTTATTTGACAGAAGCAATTTCTATGAATAGTCAGATAATTGTGCATTTTGCTCCCTAGCACGCATGATGAATCACATTTACTAATTGCCCATGAAGTCAACTGCCAAATATGCAAAGTCATATTTTTTCTTTGTATAATTGTTAATTGTTTGGCAGACATGCTGCAGAGCTGCGAGCGTCCTGTCTCATATTTTGAATGATAATAAGCAGTGCAAGGAGAGGGTATGCAATTTCATTTCATGTCTCTTTCTATTCTTATTTTTGTTACACATCCTGTGAAGATGCTCTTGATCTTAGAAGGGGCTTTTTCCGAAGATTTGATTCAGCATTCTACTTGAGAGAAATTTAAGAAGTTTAAAACACTTTTTTGTTCGCCATGGCTTGGTATTTACTGCAGGTTCTTCAGATTAAACTTGAAGCGCCTACTCCATCATTGGGAGGTCCAGAACCCTTAATGCACCGTGTGGTTAAGTATCTGGCACTTGCCTCTTCCATGAGAAGTACCGATGGGATGGGTAGTACATCTGGCTCTATGTATGTTCAACCAATTATCTTGAAGCTGCTACTTCTTTGGCTCTTTGATTGCCCAAATGCTGTGCAGTGCTTCCTCGATTCACGTCCTCATCTCACGTACTTGCTTGAGTTAGTTTCAAACCAAACTGTGACTGCATGTGTAAGGGGATTGGCTGCCCTACTTATAGGCCAGTGCGTAATATATAATAAAATTACAGACAGTGGAAGGAACGCATCTAGCATTGTCGATGCCATAAGTCAAAAAATCGGACTCACATCATACTTTTTGAAGTTTGATGAATTGCAGAAAAGCTTGCTTTTTACAACTGAAAAGCCTGCTCTGTCTCGTAAACCACTAAGTAGATCTACTGCTGCTAGTATGTCTGAGATTGAAGATATCGACGAACATGAGACCACTGATCAGAAAAATGAGGATCACCCAATGCTCGTAATGGTTTTAGATTCATACTTTGTTTTGTTTGTAAAGCGGTTAGAGGCAAAGATCCGAGAACAAATTGTAGAAATATATAGTCATCCAATGAGCCAGGTGACAGTGGTCCCAGCAGAACTGGAACAGAACAGTGGAGAA
The DNA here is from genome assembly GCA_948329865.1 of Linaria vulgaris. NCBI lineage: Eukaryota > Viridiplantae > Streptophyta > Magnoliopsida > Lamiales > Plantaginaceae > Linaria > Linaria vulgaris. Next base: position 49,291,199 of record OX415249.1, on the reverse strand, counting down.
AGTCACGAGGAGTACATCAAACGACTGAAAAGATTTGTAGAAAAGCAATGTATTGAGATACAGGTATTTTGCTATGAGTTAATCATGGATTATGTAATATAACATCTTGTTGCAAATTCAGATCTTAGTATTATTAGTTTCTTGCCCCTTAAATCTGATTATAGGATTGGAATTCTTTCATTTAAATTTCCAATAATTGTCGGCTCAGGATTGTCCAAATCCAGTAAGAAGGTTATAAGCTCTATTTGTTTAAATTTGACATTCTATTGTCATCAGCACTGTACTACTAGGAAAGAAAAAAGAACTTCAGAATTCAAGACAACCACCTTGAGCTAAGTTTACTAATTAAGTGCCATCTGAACATCATTTTTTCAGTGGGATACTAGAACCTTTAATAAGTCTACTTCGTCCTGCCATTTATGTGTCCTTTAACATATGTATGTATTCGGTCACATAATTTCAACTCTTTACTTTGACAAGACTCATCTATAATTGTTTCCTTGCAATAAATTGCTTGTCCCATGTTATATTACTGTTGTTCTACTTATAAGGATTAATGTCATATTCTCCCACATAATATAATCAGTTAAACCTCTTGTTCTCTCACATTTTATAAGGATCTGCTGAGCCGAAACTCTACTCTGGCGGAGGACCTGGCAAGGACAGGTGGAAGTGATTCGTCCCAGCTTGAACATAGTGACAATGGCTCCAAACGAGTTCAAATTGGTCTCCGCAGAGATCTTCAAGATTCTTCTCAACAAGTGGAAGCCCTCAAATTGGAGATAGCTCGCATTGAAGCTGAAGCTTCAACACACCGAAACTCAGCTGGTAAATTGGAATCTGATCTGAAAAGTTTATCCGATGCATACAATAGTCTGGAGCAGGCTAACTATCAGCTAGAAAATGAAATTAAGGCACTAAAGAGTGGTGGAGCCGTGGCTATGCCTGATATTGAGGCAATAAAGGCAGAAGCGAGGGAAGAAGCTCAAAAGGAGAGTGAAGCCGAGTTGAATGATTTGCTCGTTTGTCTAGGGCAAGAGCAGAGTAAGGTGGAGAGGCTAAGTGCAAAGTTGGCAGAGTTGGGGGAAGATGTGGATAAGTTGCTTGAAGGTATTGGAGATGATATGGGACTACAAGAAGATGATGAGGATGAAGAAGATTGATTTCATTTCCTTTTCAAGTGTTCTGGAATCGAGTCGTTGATTGCCTGCATTATTTATTACTGTGTTTCAGTGGTTTATTACGAATGTTTCCTGTACATCTGTTTAGAATTGTACAGTGTTGTCATATTTATCTTGTTGAAACTATGACAGGACTGTTCTCCAAAAAAATAACTATGACAGGACTGAATTTGTGTTTTAACTGTTAAGCTTTGAATTGAATTTAGTTGTGGCACACATTTGTGTCCATGCGGACCTGTTTCTAGCTGGATATGGGTTTCCCTTGCCCCACTGGGTGTACCATCTAAGATAACTTGCCTCTGTCAGAACCAAGTTACAAGGATTGTCGTTACCGTGGAGAAAGACAAACAGTACATCATTGTTGTAGTGGTTGCGTGTATTCGGTGTGTAGAGCTGCAAGGTTGGAAAACCTGCCTCTTTCAAGGAAATAGGCTGGGCAATTTGGATGAAGTCAACAATTGGTTCAATCATGGACCAATTAGGAAACTGAAGCTGGTTAGTAGACACTGAGGTGATGAACATAGCAACAAGGGCCAAAGCTCTTTAATTGGAATAGGGGCGTGATCATGAGCTTAAACCTGTCAAGGAGGAACCGGTAACCAGTTTTATCTGGCTTTAAGTATGTATCATAAGCTCTGTGTGCTTAAACCCGGGTTATGTCTCAATCCAGCCAGCAACCATACTGATCCAATCAACATTTGAATCCTAACATCCCGGTTCCCTACAATTCTCAAAGACTCATCATTACCAAGATGAATCGTTTCAAAATCATCGAAAATATAATTCTCCATTATATTATAGTCAAGGCAAGAGTGATACGATGCTCCAAAATCCCAGACCCACGACTCCAATAGACTGCATATACTCAAGAGTAGTGCATCACCAATCTACTCTAAAGCTGCGTGTGCTTAGTTGACATCATCCCTTTTCTTCTTTGTTGATTTACGGTGCCTCTCGAATGACCAAACTTTCTACAAATCCAACACTTTATGGAACTCACGACCTTTATTGATTTTGACCTGCCTTTATCTCCCGTATTGAAATTGATCAAGAAGTCCTTTATTGATTTTGACCTGCCTTTATCTCCCGTACTGAAATTGATCAAGAAGTGATACTCATGATGCCTGATTCTCTTTTGCGAGTTTCCTAACTAACAATCAAATCTCTCACATCATCAAATTTCACATTAACTTTCCACCAGAGGCGTTAACAACTGGCGTGGGGTGCTTTCGTTAATGGCAAAAGACTTCCCTCACTAGACTCTCTCGCACCTTATAGGCATTATAAGAAGAGCTTTTGGTGCGACGTAAACCGGCACTAATAAGAACAAAGTTACATGTAAACAGTTAATAAGACAGTAAACATAATCTAGGGTAGGATACTATCTTTGCATGCTTGCGACTGAACTCAACACGGGGTCAAGCTACCTACGTAACTCTCTGAAAAGAGAAAATCAAGTCGAACATAATTCATTATTCAATTGTTCCTGCGGTGAGGTCTTAGGAGATATCATGCTTAGATTATAAGTTGTGTATATTTATCTAGCCCTTAGGCTAGATTGGGCGATAAGGACAAGAGGATATTCAACTCCGATATCCTTGTTGCTTTCCTTTACTCTGATTGTGGACTCCTTTGGTTCACATTTCTCCTTCAACTATGACTGTGGTGCTACGAACGGTAGAATTTCTACTCTTCTATAATCCTATAATGCTCTCTAACTCTTTTTAGTTGTGTTTTGTGCTCTGAAAATTGGTACCCTAACTGCTAAACGTATCCTCTTTTTTTATAGTTTTTCTTTGTCCTCGGCTTCTTTTCAGGATTTTTTGCATCGGCCCGGCTTTTTGTCTAATCGCGCGTCAGACGCGCGACTCCTTATTTCTTCAGCTTTCTTGCACGGTCACCCTCTTGCTCGCCATGCACTCTATTTCGTGGCTCCTTTGGTAGCGCGGTTGGTAGCATTGTAGATCTATTGCCTTTTGTTACTAAAAAGTGTAGTAATCCTTCATAAAAGCATCATTTGCTCTGACTCGACTCAAACTACAAAAACAATGAAATGACACTAAAACAAGTAACATTGCCACAAAGATTGTTCAAAAGTCTAAGAAATCAGGTACTTAATTCACTATTATCCTTCTCTTATCAGCTGCTTTATGCCACAATGAGATATTGAGAGCGAGTGGTGTCTCATTTGTTGGGCCCTCAAGGAAAAAGCCTTTGGGTATAACTCTTATAGTTTTGTTAGTTATATGTTTTTCCCTTTGCAATTATCATATTAATCTTGCATTATGGTAATTTTTATGTGGACTGCTAGCCGTTATTGTATCACATGTAGTGGTATGGTCAGGGACAGATCCCATGAGATTAGGCATGCTGCTGCTAAGGCAAGACCTGCTCGTAGGGGTAGCTCTTCTCGGGGTAGAGGTAGAGGAGGTCGATGTGCTAGTGTTGTTCTTTATGATAAGATGGTTGATGCACTATATGTTGCTGACATCCCTACTAAGAGGAGAGGTTCAGGGCATAGAGACATTGGATCTCGGGGTGGTAGTCCCAGGAGGGATGTTGTTGAGGAGGGTGTTCCTATTATTGAAGTGGATCCATACGTAGTGCAGATCATGATGAAGATAGCTTTGAGCCAAGAGAGATAAGGGCTGAGCCTTATAGATCTGACGTTAGAGCGAGGAGTGCTGCTAGAGCTACTCGAGGTAGAGGTGGATCCTGTTATCGTAGTCGGGCTGCTGCAAAGTTCCTCGCTTATGTTACTTTTGATCACATAGCCAAGAAGTTGGTAGATGAGGTTGTTGCTCGGGCAAAGGCCAAGGGAAAAGAAATTGCAAAGGAAGGTATAAATAAGTCCACGAAGAAGAAAAGAGTTGGTACTAAGCCATTTGCAGGCCCTATCATTCTAGGATGACGCGTTCTCCGTAGTGGTTGGAAAATAGCTGCATTCCTTACTGGTGATTGCGAAGACCATCTTGATAATATAGTGCGTTTGAGCACTAAATCGGGACACAATGAAGAACTAACTAACTCGTTTGTGTTGAAGCTTATGGGGAGCATCATACTAAACATGAATGAGGCTGAGTTCACTTATAGCCTTGGAGGGTGTGATTGGTTGAGGCATTTTCCAGTCATTATGATACAATGGTAAACAATTATTCACCTTTCTTAATTGCATTCTTAGTTTCTTAAATGCTTCGATATTTTTTTTTCCCTTTCAGTTTACATTAGCTACTATAGTTCTCATCAACAAGCATGACAACCTCCTGACCCAGTAAGAAGAGAATGATAGGTCCCTGAAGAGCGAATTGAATACAACTAGGCTCACTAATAAAAACATAGTAGACCATGGTAATGGGATCAAGGCTACTGAGGAGCGCTTGGATGAGGAGATAGCCAAGACCAAAAGGTGACTGAGGAGGTAGTGTATTTAGTCAAAGTTGATCCAGCTACTCCTAGCATATTTGTGATTTCAGAGCGTACAGATTTTGTCGTAGCTCATATGGAGTCACTTGATGCTGCACTTGGCACTCCTGAGGTATATTCTTCCTGACTTTCTCGTTCTTACTCCACTGTACATGATGTCCCTATAAGCATGATATCTGATCGAGCTCCACTATGCTGAACTCTGTCGAGTCCTAGATCACTAGTAGGTAGTTGCATAAAATTTTCACCATTTAGTGGACACTATGACATTTGAGAAAGAGGTGAAAGCGGTACTTGGACCTATGGAGGTTGGTTTGGGGACCAGTTCGAGCAAGGCTTTGGATGGATCGATCAAACCTGCAATTTGAGCGTACGCTCAGGTTTTTGATTCGACCATGTTGGTTCATAATATGGCGTATGTGCCACTTTATCAATACTTTATATTCATTACTTCGGATGCTTGTGGGTGTTGGAACCCTTTTTTTTTCTGCAGATATGTAGCGTTTATGTTTGAATATTTGTACTTTCGTATTTGTCGTTGATGGCACTAGAATTGAGACATATTGCTTGTGCTCATTATGACAGTTTTATGGATGTTATGCTTTTATCATGTTTTCTACTTTAGTCTTCTACTTTGTTGAATAAGAGTTGTACACACTTTTCGCTTTGCTTGTTCTTGAATAATTGGTATTGACTTATCATGAATGTTTAAGTGGCTTTATGGCTTCTTATCAATCCTTATGAATGGATAAGATGTTACCTTATTTCTTGAATACTTGTCTTGGCAATACGTAGTTGTATCAACAGTATCACCAGCAATCCTTGCAAAACATAGTCGGAGGGCTTGTATTTCCTGGTTGTAGTAGATGAGCGTGGCTCGATCTTACTTGTATACCTATTTAGGCATTAGGCAATGATGCATGTTGTGCACGACCTCCTTGAGGAGTATGCGATAGATGAGTTCTAGGCTTAATGTAGTTTAAATACCGAGTGTGTGTGTTAGGCATGTGAACATGTAGTGCATGATTTATTTTTGAAAAGTGTGCTTTTAGATGAGCGCTAAACTCGATCTAGTTCAAACACCGAGTAGGTGTGTTAGCCTTGTGAGCCTATAATGCACAACTTCTTTTTGAGAATTGGGCTTTAGATGAGCACTAAACTCGGTCTAGCACAGGCACCACATAGGTATGTTAGGTGATATTTGACCTATTAGGGCATCGTGCCCCTTAGTAACTCGTGGCTTGTCGTGTGTGGGGGTCTTTATGCATTGTTGTACAACCAATATCTTTTCTCAGCTTATCAATATTCTTTTAGGCTTTACGATTTCTTGAACACAATGTAGAGTAGGAAATCAGTAACCAAGTAAAATACCACGCCTACGCCATTTTTGCAAGTGCACGGTCAAGTAATAACAAAATGGTAAGTATAGTTATGAACCAAGTATAATATTCCAAGGGAGTGGTGGATTAATCCTAGAATCACTTCAATGTAAATGTAAAAGTGTTGATAGTTGTCACGGTTCCTACCTTATATGTTTGTGTGGTGAATGAATGTTGTATGAATACGGGGTGAATGCGGAAAATAGTGGATGCAGTGCAAGAAAATAATTATTTGAATGCAATGGAAACTATAACTTAATGAATGTAGTGGGTGGACAATGTGAAAGCTATAGGTATTAGTTAAATATGTATTATTGTATTTTTCATATTTAGCTTGTGTAAATGTAGTTATGTAAATAGCCTTAGCTTGTGTGTATTTAAGTAACTCAGTGATATAAATTCATTATTCACCATTGCAAAACCCTAAATCTTATTTGGTATCACGAGTCCCTACTCTATAACGAGAAACTCGATCCATATCAAACCCTAATGATAAAGCCGACCACACGCCATCCTTAGACACCTCATCGGCGTCACACATGACTTCGCCTTCGTCCGACGGTGCTAAGATCATGCCGATCAATGCGCACTAACAACTTCCGCTCAAGCTCACTGGCGATAACTTTCCAACGTGGCGATCTCAAGTTCGTCACTTGTTTTTTGGCTATGGCCTATTTGGATACCTAAACGGTTCCACTCCTCATCCCGTGTTGGATGATTCCCTCGCATCCATGGCTATGTTTGATCATTGGTCTCGTCAAGATTCCTTGAACATCTTCGCTCTCTTCGGATCTTGCTCCGATGACATCTCCGCTCTCATTGCCGATGCCCTCTCCTCCACTACCGCTTGGGAAACCTTGCACCCCATGTATGCGAATAGGTCACGTTCGCGTGTCATGCAATTAAAAGATGATCTCAACAATATAAAGCTTGGCTCTCGTTCCGTCTCCGAATTTCTGCAATATGTCAAAGCCAAAGCCGATAAGTTAGCCCTCATTAATGGACCGGTCAAGGCCGATGACCTCATGTTGTACATCCTCAATGGACTCGGACCAACGTATCGTGACATTCCTAGTCTGATTCGTGCACGAGAGAACCCCATTTAATTCACAGAATTGCATGACTTGCTAGTTAGTCAAGAGTCCTATCTTCGCTGCATGGAATGTGAAAATTTGAACCTTGTTGCCCCCGCCAACGTTGATTTGTCGCAGCCCCATTCCAATAATTGTGGCAATCGCATTAACGGTGGAAATCACAATTGTGGAAACCGTGGCAATCAAAACCGAGGAAATCGTGGTTTCTCCAACCAACAGCATTTTCCCAACAATGGTGGCTACAACAATTTGTCCTCTGATCAGTCCTCACGACCACCGATCACCTGCCAACTTTGTGGCACTAACGGGCATGGTACTCGTACTTGCAGACGCCACCCCGTCCCAAATGCAAATTTTGCATCTCCTCCTACCGGGTCTGATCCTCAACGCACCGAGTGGTTAGTCGGCTTGGGGGGTGTCGTACACTGTCACCTCTGATATTTAGAATTTTTCTGTTCATTCTGAGTACGAGGGTCCCGATGAGGTCAATACCGTTGGTGGCACATGTTTACCCATTACTCACATTGGCTCTTCTAGTATTGCTTGTCCTAATCGTACGTTTACTCTTGATAATGTTTTATGCGTTCCAACCTCTCAACATAACTTATTGTCTGTTCACTGGTTTACTAAGCCAAACAACATTTCTATTGAATCTTTCTCATCTCACTTTTATGTGAAGGATCTGCCTACGGGAACTAGGCTGTTGCATGGTGACTGCGTGACTGAAGTCTACTATGGTAATCTTCCTCGAGTTGATGTTTCACCGATTAGTGCATTTGTTGGTGAACGGGTCTGTTTGGGATGTTGGCATGACCGGCTCGGTCAACCCTCCACGAAGATGTTTTCTTTATTTTTTCACAAATTTAATCTTCCTGTTGTGTCATCCGGTGTGTTGGATTCGAGTCATTGTAGTCCTTGCTTATTGAACAAGAGTCAACAATTAGTTTTTTGTGATTCGTCACTCTTATTGATGCATGTGTTACAATATGTTTATGGTGATGTCTGGGGGCCTTCTCTCGTCACCTCGTTTAATGGATGTCGTTTTTACTTAATATTGGCTACTCAACCTCCCAGACTGCATATAAATGTTTGGATCTCAGCTCGGGTCGTTTATATATATCACGCCATGTCTTGTTTGTGGAGGATGTTTTCCCATGCTCCCTTGCTTCGTCCTGTAATCCACTGTCCTCGGCTCCAACTCCTATTGCGGTGCCCTTGCCCACACCTCCTCCGGCTGTCTCACCGCCCGAGCCGCCTGCTTCAGCTAACCAGGCTAGCCCACCCATAGCTCCTTCGCCACCCGACAGTCCTAGTGCGCTACCGCAACCTGCCGCCGCTATTCTATGCGCGAGAGATCGTCCTCACCACATGATCACTCGTTCCCGTTGCAACATATTCAAGCCTAAGACCCTCTATGCCATTAAACATTCGGTTCTTAGTCTTACTCCACCTACATCGGTTGCTCAGGCCCTAAAAGATTCCTTGTGGTGCGCCGCTATGGATAAGGAACTCACGTCTCTCTCTCAGCATGGTACTTGAACTCTTGTTTTCGTTCATCCTAATCGCTCTTTTGTTGGCTCTCGTTGGGTGTTTCATATCAAGAGGCGACCGCCGACTCTATTGAATGATATAAAGCCTGCCTCGTTACCAAGGGATTTTATCAATGAGAGGGTGTCGACTATAAGGAGACCTTCAGTTCAGTTGATAAACCGGTCACTATTTGAATTATACTCTCTGTAGCTACTATGTACGGGTGGTCCCTTCAGCAATGCACTTCTTCATGGGGATCTTACTGAAGCTGTTTATATGAGCTAACCGCCAGGTTTCGTTGACAAGAATATGTTGAATCATGTTTGCCTCCTCCATAAATCCCTTTATGGCTTGAAGTAGGCCCCTCGCACATGGTATCTCACACTTAGCAACATACTTATCTCATTTAGCTTAGTTCAATCTCGGTCCGACACCTCATTATTCATTTTTATCAAGGCCGAGGTACATGTGTTTTTTCTTGCATATGTCGACGACATAATTGTTACGGGTTCTTGTGACAAACTCATCTCGTCTCTCATATCTCGCCTAAGTTCGCGCTTCGCCGTTAAGGATATGGGGTTGTTGAGTTATTTTCTTGGCATTGAGGTTCTTCATTGTCGTGAGGGTCTCTTTCTCTCGCAACACAAATATATTCACGATTTATTATCTCGTCACAAGATGGAGGGTGCCAAACTTCTTGCTACTCCTATGACCCGTAACCCCTGTCCTTCAAACCCGACTGAATCCGTTGATGCCACTACATTCCATCAAATTATTTGAGGGCTCCAATACCTTGCTCTTACGCGGACGGATGTCGCTTTCTCTGTGAACTACCTTGCTCAACGGATGGCAACGCCTGCCTTCTCGGGCCGGACAACGCTTAAGCGCATTCTACATTACCTTAAATGAACTATTTCTTACGGTATTTTGCTGTGCCGCTCCTCTTGGCCTTCCCTCTTGGTTTTTTGGGACTCTGATTGGGGAGGAAACACGAACCATGGCAAGTCCAACACAACGTACATTATTTTTCTCGGGTCTAACCCGATTTCATGGTCCTCGTGCAAGCATAAAGCCATATCTCGTTCATCTACAGAGGCCGAGTACCGCGCCCTTGTGGCTACTTTTGCTGAGGTTCGATGGCTTCAACACCTATTTGGGGAAATTGGTCTTTCTTTACCTTCGGCTCCATCAATCCGATGCGACAATATGGGAGCTCTCCGCTATTTCTTTAATCTTGTTCAACATTCAAGGATGAAACACCTCTCGCTTGACTTGCACTTTGTTCGCGATCTTGTCTCTAAGGGTCTTCTTAGTGTGTCTTACATCAACACCCTTGATCAACTCGTCGATGTGCTTATAAAATCGCTTGCTTGTTCGCAGTTTGAGTTACTGCGTTCCAAAATATTCGTTGCCGATGGAACATCCATTTTGGGGGGACATATTAGTTAAATATGTATTATTGTATTTTCCATATTTAGCTTGTGTAAATGTAGTTACATAAATAGCCTTAGATTGTATGTATTTAAGTAACTCAGTGATTAATAAATTCATTATTCACCATTGCAAAACCCTAAATCTTATAATAGAAACTAGATGAATGCAGGAAAACAACTTTGAATGCAAGACAGAGAATCAACAAAACAGAAACCCTTTTTCTTTACTTTCTTGCTCTACTTTTTCCCTTGCATGTTTGTTGTTTTACACCATGCCACTCAAAGTGGGGCCCAGTTATGTACTCTCTCTCTCTCTCTCCATATTACATTTAGGCCCATAAATTGTACAAAATTCACATAATGCTTCATAAATTTCTCAAAGACCCTAATATTTTAAACCTACATAAGGGTCCTGAGAAATTTTCTAAACTACATAAAAAGAATATACAACTTGATGAGTTTATCAAAACCCTCTGAAAACGTAAGATGATTGAGGGGTGAATGCTTAAGATTGTTAATAGATGATTAAAAGATGTTCGGAGGCTCGGTTTCACCATTGATTTACACTTAGTAGTTCATAGACAAACTACCTATGTTTCTTCAGTGTTTAATGAATCCATGATCAATAGATGGGGTTATCCTAACTATAAATTCTTAAGTCTCTAATGACCTACCACGCTAGCAAAATCAGTCGAGTTGTCAATTGTTTTAGAAGAGATATTAAATTTGTGTTCCAATTAACTCATTCGCTTGTGTTAACATAATGTACATAATTAAGATAGATTTAGTGTGATTTAAACTGTGGCAGTCCCAAGGTAGTGCTTTCCTTCACCCAATGAGAACAATACTAATCATGTAGAATAATAACTAATCAATTTAGACACATGAACTCGGGTTTTTCAAAAAATGGTCCATTATCGTGGCCTCATTACGAAAATAGTCATTTATTAAGGTTTTGTCCAGATTAGTCCTTTATCGTGGTTTTTCATCCAGTTTTGGTCCTTTGCCCTTTTTTTAATTTCTTTTTGCCCCTTGGACTATATTTATTAACTAAAACCCTAGATATATTATTTTTAATTAGTAAAAAGCCCCCATTTGTTATATATTCACACAAAAATAAATATTCACTTAAAAGCTAAAACAATGTATTATAAACTTAAAAAACAAATTCTAAATGTTAAATTAAAAAAAAAATTCCTTTATTAACTAATTAAATAATTTTCATTCAATTTTAAAATATGAGCTCAAAAAAGTTTCGCTGTATATTTATAATTATGGAGTTACTTATAATTTTATTTTTAAACTTTTAACAAACTAAAAATGGAGATTAGTATAATATATTTCTCAATTCAAAAATATTATTAATTTCTTATTATATATTTCAGTTATTTTTTGTTTTTTTATAATTCTATCTTGAGATATTTAATAAACCGAGACTAATTGAGTGATATGGAATGAATATATATTTCCTAAATATAAGTAAATTTTAAATAAAATATAAATAAGAAGAATTAATAAAAAATCTAAATACCAATTTTTTTTTAAAAAGTAGCAAAAAAAAAAGAAAGAAACAACAAAAAAGTCAAAAATACCAAAAAAACGTTATCAAGTAAAAATAAAACTAAATAAAAAAGGTCAAACATACAGAAAGAAAAACTAAAATTAATTTTCTAATATATTTTTGACTATTTTTGTTATTTATATTATATTTAAAAGTTTATTTACTTTAGGAAATAAATATTGATTCCACATCACTCAATTTGTCTAAGTTTATTGAATATCTCAAGATAGAATTATAATAAAAAACTTAAATATGTAATAAAAAATTAATAATATTTTTTAATTGAGAAATATATTATATTATTCTCCATTTTAAGTTTGTTAAAAGTTTAAAAATAAAATTATAAGTATCTCCAAAACTATAAATATACAACGAAACTTTTTTGAGCTCATGTTTTAAAACTGAACGAAAATTATTTAATTAGTTAATAAAGGAATATTTTTTAAGTTAACATTTTGTATTTGTGTTTTTAAGTTTATAATATATTTTTAGCATTTTTTAAGTGAATATATATTTTCGTGTGAATATATAACAAATGGGGGTTTTTACTAATTAAAACAATATATTTGGGGTTTTTTGTTAATAAATATAGTTCGGGGGCAAAAAGAAATCAAAAAGGGACAGAGGACCAAAATTGGATGAAAAATCACGATAAATGACTAAATCTGGACAAAACCTTGATAAATGACTATTTTCGTAATGAGGTCACGATAAAGGACCATTTTTGAAAAGAAAAAAAAAACCCGTGAACTCTCAAACAAACATCAAATAAAAAAAATACACAAATTTATAAATATGAGCTACCTCTCTAGTCCAAACATGTAGTAGTTTAGCTACTCATATTTTTGAGTTCAACACAAAGTTAAGAGTTAAACAACATAACCAAAGATAAAGGAGATAAGAAAAGCTTCTCATTCTTGAGGAACGTTGACGCGTTGCTATCTTCTTGACTCATGCCCTTTGTCTTCTCCCTCACAATTATTGACTCTTGAATATAAACACAAAACTAGAACATAGTACAATGGTGTTTTCTCTCAACTCTCTTTTGCACTTATTTTCACAATTTGTTTCTCACAACTCTATAATATCATAAGTAACATATACTAAAGTAATGAGCATGTTCTTCTAAGTGTTGGTCGTCCTCCTCTTCATATAGGCAATTCATGTTTCCCTGGTTCGAATCATCAACCGTCACTTAAACACGGGAAAGTGATGTTTTTTGCCCAGTGTCGCGTAGGTCTGAGCATGTTGTGCGTCAAGTCACGCGTCTCGTGATGCTTAGTGCACGGGTGACACCGGTGTATGCCAAGGTCAAGCATGTGGCACAATTGGTTGCGAGTGTTACACCGCCTCCTTCCAGGGTCCAACGAGTCGCTGGTCGTGTCGCTCTCTAGTCATGTCGCATAGTGTCCATTGCTGCTGAGGGCAACTGTTGGGCTCCTTCTTGTGCATGAGTTAGGGTTACCTTGATTTTTGTAGCATCGTGGAACTTGATGTAGCCTCATAGCACTCAAATTACAATCCCTTCCATAAGCATATATTGTGTGCTCTTTTTCCATTGTTTGTCTTGACTTAGACTATAAACTACAAAATAACTAAATAATACAAAAATTAATAAATATGCACTAATGATTTATCAAAAGTATAAGAAAACAAGTACTCAAATAATGCTAAACAAACGCTCATCAACAACCTTGTTTGTGAATACTATACACATCAACTGAAGTGGGAATTGCTAGTTTTTATGCGTGGCCGATTAGTCTACATAACCACGAAAGAAGTCAATAAATCTTACAAGTTCACGAAGATCAGATGATATTATAGGACTATATGATGCAAAATTAACTTACAACAGAACTAGAGTCAAAATCACTCACTACAATTCCCAGCACATTCTAGTTAAACAACAATAGGGATTGGTATGCTAAGTATGGAGCATTAGCATCACAAAGGCAAGGAGTTATATTTATTTTTCAGTTCCCGAATCGAGCCACCAACTTACAAAGGCAACGTTTTGTGGACCCAAGTTTGGGTTATGATCTCCATCAAGACTGGAGACACTCTAAACATTGGCAAAATCATAGTCAAAGATATCATTGATCATAGTATAGGCGGCCCACCAAAGTATTAATCACAAAATTCTGATCGAAGACGGTTATGCAGATCTAGAAATTGACATATGTATTTACCGAATTAACTACTTTATGAGGCAAGCATTTGAGAAAGCTTACCCCTCAAGTGAGTCTACCCCAAGCACTTAGGATAGGTGCATAACTCGGTATAGGCTTTGTGTAGGAACATTTTGTTAACAATTAAATTGTTACACCTCGATTCCTCCATTTTTGCAAGTGCACGGTAAAATAATAATAGAATGGTAGGTAATTTGACAATAGATTGTGTATTACTAACGAAATGCGAGATTACAATAATATAGAGACCAATCTATTAGAAACTATGTCACCTATCACCAATACTAGTTCTAGTTAGACTTTAGTCTTGAACTCCTCAGAGCAACACTAAGATTCTTCACAGAATGTCGAAGTTGAAGGTATATCGAATCCAGAAAGATATCGAATATCTTCTATGTCGGGGATGTGGCTGATATCGAGAGTATGGCCATATTGTGGGTATATATTATGTGTGTATATCGAAAGGTATATCATATAATGTATGTCGAATGTATGTGTCGGGAAGGGATATCGAATAGGCATATCGGATATGTATATTGGGTGAGGTGCTCGATATCGAATATGCGTATTCGATATGCGGATGAAGAGTGTAGGGTAATTAATAAAGCTTACCATTTATTAGTAGAACCCAGATATATATAGGTCTCACGATGCGGCGACCGCACCCGCAATTCCCGCGTATGTTGTACCATATCGAATGTAGACATTCGATATCGGAACGTATATCGAGTGCCACCCCCGATATACCAGCATTGGGTTGGCTCCCTGTTGGGCTCGATCCATGTGACTAGGCGGACTATCCCAATACGGATATTACCCATATCATGTAACCCCCCAATTTAGGAGTTATAATTGTAAACAATAACTCGTAAATTAAATCAAATTTGAACTACCAGTATCACTTGTCCCCCTAGTTCAAACGTGGGAGATCGAATACATGAATATATTTAGAACAATGGTAGACCCGCAATATAATTTATCGTAGCGTTGAGGTCCGCATTTGAATTATGAGCGAGGTCCCTCCGTGCATGGGGTTGTATCTCTGAGCACAATTTCGAGATTATGACTGGTGTCAGTGATATCGAAGATCTTTGATATTGAATTCCTTATATCGAAAGTTTGTTTCGATATGGTCGACAATAAATGTGAATTTCACGCGCACAATGTCCATAAATGGGAAAAAATCATTTTTGGTCCTTTATTGTGACATGGTTACGATTTTAGTCCCATAATGTGGCATTGTCCACATTTAGTCCCTTATTATGACTTTTGTACAATTTTGGTCCCACTGTCAGTTTTTTGCCCCCTAAGTTATTTTATTAGCAAAAAACACCCCCATGTGTTATTTCTAATTAATAAAAAGCTCTCATGTGTTTTATATTCTCCTAAAATTATATTTTCACGTAAAAAAAGCTAAAAATAAAATATTCCTAAGTTACAATGTAAAATTAAACTTTTTAATAAATTTTAATTATTATAAATATTTATATTTAAATTTCCAAAAAGAAAAAAACTCAATTATAATAAAAAAATGAAAAAAAACCTTCTCAATTATATTTATGCACCCTTATATTAAGTATCTCAATTTTCTAAATATTAATTTATTTGAAGTGCTTAACAAGAAAAAAAAAACAAATTAGGAAAATAACTAAGAAATCGAGAAGTCTTCCACAATCCTCTGTGACAAACCACCTCTTCATGGGCTACTATGAAGCTTAATTACAAACGAAATAATCGGTGTCTGTGAACATTAATTTGGATTTTTTATGGATGGGTTGGGAAGGGGGAAAGAAGAAAAATATAATTAGGGGAGGAGGTGGGTGGATCGGAAGGCAGGAGGGAGAAAGTTTTGTTAAATTTGAATATATTTTATTATAGTTGGGTCTTTTTCTTTTTGAAATTTTAAAATAAAGAAAATAATTTTCTTTTTGAAGTGAAAAAATCTTAAATTGCACCGAGAAAAGAACCAGACAAGAAGAAAAATATGTGTGGTGAGGGATGGGTGGGGAGGGAGAAGGGTTTTTTTAAAAAAACAAATTGAATTATTTTATTATAAATATGTCTTTTCACTTTTTGAATTTTTGACATGAAATAATAATTTTATATATTTAGTGAAAAATCATAAATTAGACCAAAAATCTAAAAAAAATGACGAAAAAATATCTGGTGGTTGCGATTGTGGTGGGGAGGGAGAAGGGTTTTTGTTTTTATGTATAATTATTTTATTATGATTGAGTACTTTTTCTTTCAGAAATTTTAAATTTATAATAATTAAAATTTATTTAAAAATATAAGTATTGATTTTTTAATTTTAGGTTTATTTCGGGTGAAAATATAATTTTAGGAGAATATATAAGGACAATTTAATATTTGTGCCCGTGATGTTGCGTATTTTATGAAAATGCCCAATATGTTTACATTTATTAAAAATGTCATGGATGTATACCAATTTTTGAACAAAATGTCATTTGTGTGCCAACTGTAAAAAGCGTCCGATGTGGCTGCCAACTTAGAAGAAGCGCTTGACACGGGTTAATAACGTCTAGGTACATTTTTGGTGAAATACAAACTTAAAGGGTCAAATTAACTAAATCCCAAAACATATAGGCAAAAATAATCACAACTTAAAACTTAAAGGGCATTTTTTTATTTTTTATTTTGCAAACTGAATGATGTGGCGTAGACATTTTTAACCCATGTCAAGCGCTTCTTCCAAGTTGGCAGCCACATCGGACGTTTTTTTACAGTTGGCACACAAAGGGCATTTTGTTCAAAAATTGGTATATATCCTCGACATTTTTTATAAATGTAAATATATTGGGCATTTTCATAAAAAACGTAAACATCCCGGGCACAAATAATAATCCGTCCAATATATAACACACATGTGTTTTTTACTAATTTAAAAAAAAATGAAGGTGTTTTTTTGCTAATAAAAATAACTTAGGGGGCAAAAAACTTAATGTGGGACCAAAATAGTACAAAAAACCACAATAAGGGACTAAATGTGAACAATGCCATATTATGGGACCAAAATCGTAACTTGGTCACAATAAGGGACCAAAAATAATTTTTTCCCTCCATAAATAGATAGTGAGAGAAGGTAGAAAATATATTTGTCCTTTAGAGAACGCGTACCTATTCCCACAAAGTTATATCGAATGTTTTCGATTTGTTTTTCGATATGATAGATATCAATTTTTGATTAAAACTTTTGATATCAATTTTCAATATGTGACCTGCCATTAGTTGTTAATATGTCGAATCTCTAGATACAATATATCCTGTATATCGAAATTGTATCCCCGATGCGGGGAAATTCCATATTTAGGATGCTCCTTTTCTGGAATCCCTTATCTAGTTGTTGATACGGTGTTGTTGTATGATTGTTCTAATTTATATTTTTCAGGTCGTATTCCTTTAGAGGCTTATCCTTATTTTCATTCAATACCTTGATGGGTGTTCGTGCACGTATGTTGCAACTTGCTAAGGCAGCCGCAGCAGTGAAGGTCGAGACTGCTGAACAGGCTGCAACGGATGGAAGCTCAGGTTGCGACCGCAGAGGAAGCTGCGACGGCGGCGACTCAGGCTGCAACTGCAGATGAGGCTACGACAACTAATGCCATTGCAGCGGAAGAGGCTGCAGCAGCCCGGACCCCGATAGCCGAGGTGAAGGTTATGCGACCCCTGAAACGCCTCCTGCACAGGGGTGTGTCGTTCTTTGTCCCAGTATCAATGTTAAGAACCGAGAATTTAGTGAGAGCAAAGTGGTTCGTACAATGGGGCGGGTGTTCCCTACCGTAGCCAAGGCGCCCGTGCTAGGAGAGCATGATCGTGCTCGAAACATAAGGCGTGGTATTCAAGTATTTCATTCCTTAAGTGGTTTAAAATAATTCTTCTTGTTCCGTAGATTGCATGTATCGATTTTCATCGTAAAGCGTTAGATTGGAATATATATCTAGTTTGGAAAATTCTTGACCACGAGCATAATGATGGTCAAGCAAGCCTAAGTGGATAAGGACACAACAATAGTTCAAATGGAGGTTGACATCGAGACGATGGGTGATTTTAATTCGATGGTTGTCGAGAAGATCGTTGCCGAAAAAGATGAGGTTGTACACCGATGGCGGGTTGCCAGGGAAGAGTACAATTCCAGTTATGCTGAAAATGATTGGCTTTCGAATAAGCTTCTTATCTTGCAAGAGCAGGCTGCCAAGAAGCATAGCGAGAAAGACGCTGCAAATCGGGAGCTTGAGAAGATAAAGCTGGAAAATGAGTGTCTGCAAACAGAGCTTTCAAATGCTCAGCATGACTTGAAGATTGTGGTAGGCGTTTAGTCCTCGTGTTATGCTATTGTGTCTTTTTTAATATAGTCTTACGTGAATTCGTGTAACTTAGGACACATCTTCCGACTATATTATGCACGTGGCCCAAAAATTCCTCTCAAGTGATACATACAAGGATATCACTACAGAGCGTGCCTTTCTGGAGAGGAAAGATACCAAGAATGCCATCATTGGGCAAATCACCCTGAAAGGTGAATTCAAGGATGGGTTTGATACCCAACAGTTGGATTCTATGTGTGACCTGGATGGCAAGCCCCTTGAGGACTCTGATCCGTCCAACGAGAGTGGGGGGAAACCAGATGCATTTGCGGAGCTTAAGAAGAAGAAAAGTCTTGTTGGACTAGCCTGAGGGGCGCATCCGCGTACCCGCATTAGTGCTGGTGTTGCATCGCCATTTTATTTAATTGTGTAATAATCATAGGATAATCTTATGTCTCGAATGTTTCATACCCAAGAGCCGTTATGATTCGAACTTTGTGTGGCTCATGTTGCCATAAGTTGCTGTATTTTCTCATGTGTTTAGCATTTCGTACAATGCATGTAGTTCATGTTGCTTCTGGGATGAAGCCATTGTTTCCATGGTTTCCTTTTTGTATACCTGTTGCGTTAGGAAATGGCGTCATGTGGTCAGTGGTGGCGCCTCCTTCCAATGCATTTCCGGGACATAGCTTATAGGACAATATGTATTTAACTTTTTCTGGTACTCCTCTCTGTATCCTGTAGGATCAGGGAGTTAGTATCTCGTAGGATAGTAGATATTCTACGTTTTAAGGTACTCTCCTTTGTATCTTGTAGGATTGGTGAGTTCGTATCCCTAGGATAATAGATATTCAACCTTTTCGGGTACTCTCCTCCGTATTTTGTAAGATCGGGAAGTCAGTATCACGTAGGATAGTAAATTCGACCTTTTCAGGCACTCTCTTCCGTATCATGTAGGATCACGGAGTTAGTATCCCGTAGGATAGTAGATATTCAACCTTTTCAGCTACTCTCCTTCGCATTAAAATATTTTTCTTTTCTTTTCTCCTACTTATCTCATGGATATGGGATATTTTTTTTATTCTTTTCTCCTCCTTATCTCATGGATAGGGGATATTTTTATTTTCTTTTCTCCTCCTCATCGCATGGATAGGGGATATTTTTCTTTTCTTTTCTCATCCTTATCGCGTGGATAGGGGATATTTTTCTCCTTGTCTTGTTGACGGAGGATGTCTACGTTCCTGTCATTTAAACGGATAATAATATATGCTAGAATATATCAATATAAAACTTCAAGTTAGGTAATAGCCAAAGACTGGATAGCATCCGATTTGCCTACCCTTTAGGATAAGAGATATTTTTACCCTTTAATGTATATTTCTATCTTATCAAGTAGTATATGTTCGTTCTTGAAATCAGTATATCAATATGCAAGAGAGAGATATATATCATTCTCAAGCTAAAGATCAATAACAAATAACGGTCGAGAACTAGGTAGATTCCAGTTCGCCTACGTATCCCGTGATGAGGGAATCAGAGTCGCGTAGTTCCCCCTGTTTTAGCTACATGCCTCGTGATAAGGAAATTTAGGTAAATAAACATTGTTCCAACATAATTAAAGACATAAATAAAATGAACAAGCCCAAGTGAATTTTGGGCCATCACTCCATATCCGGCAGGTATTAAGTAGTTGTGGTCTCTGTATCCCGTCCTTCTCTAATCCTAGAAAGTTTGAGTGATGAAATGTAGCATAACCAACCTTCCTTCTAATCACCTATGATCTCACCTATCCCGCCCTGAGTGGGAAACTTCATCTTCTGGTGGTAGGTTGATACCGCTGCCCAGGTTGCATTGAGGATGGGACGATCGATGATGACATTGTAGGAGAATGAGAGGTCGACTATCATATATTTGATCAATAGTCCTTTTGCAAGGATCCTCACCAAATGAAGTCGGCAGTGTGACTTGTCCTAATGAATCACCTCTTCTCCTCCAAAACCCATTAATGAGGGGGGGGGGGGGGGATTCTTCGAATGTGTCTAGATTTACGACCATTTTTTCAAAGGAATGTACAAATATTACATTCGATGAACTACCATTGTTGATAGAACCTTCCACACTCTATAGTTATCTATACCAACTCTAACAACGAGAGGACAATCGAGTTTACTTGCCAAAAGGGTTTCTGGTGTGAGCTACGTTAGGTCCTTTTTGGTGAAGGAGATCTTTTCGTCCAGGAATTCCTCCTCGGGTGTGAGGGTTGTAAAGCCCACATATCTGCCATTCTGCACTCTTTGAGTAATCCCCTTGCGTCGCTCTGTGGAGTCTACACCTAACGAACCTCCGTTGATCATAGTAATCATTCCCCTTAAAGGGGCATTGACAATTGCCATCCCGCGTTTGCTAGGAGCCTTAATGGCTCTGTGTTTGTCCCTCCTAGCCACTTGTTCTTTTGTGCCATGACGAATACAGTCATGATACCTATGTTCAAAGGAGTATACATCCTGGGGATTTGTCTCCTCCGCGATCGTTCTTCTCCCTATTCCATCATTCTTTTCCTTTCAGTCAATTATGTGCCTGATGCGGCGCCTCTTTAGTAGCCATCATGTTGTCCCGATAAATCGTCCCATATGCCAATAAATTAATATGATCAATGGTAGGGGATTTCACATTGAGAAGATTAGTCCTCTAGGTTCTCTTTTTCCTTCTGTTTCATCGAGTTTAGGTGGTTCATGTTTGTGTGCGTCCTCTTCTGGCTAGAGAACTGGCTTTCAAACTTGTGCCTCAATGCCCATAGCTGGCGATAAAGTCGACCCTTATCCTCATGAACCAATCGAGTGCGGCCTCAGTCAAAGTTGTAGCAATTATCTTCGCTTGCTCATTATCCATAAAGTGGTGCAAGTTCAGGATACTGTCCACGTAGTATAGATGTTAGCGAGGGTCGTTCTTCCCGTCATATGTCTTGAGCGGTGGAATATTATCCCATTTTCCCAACACCTTGACCTTGATTTCTTCACTGAAAGGGTCAACCTTTTGTGCCCATTCACCAGTGCCAATCTGCGCTTGAACTCTTCCTTCTCCTGATTCAACAGTTCCATTCTCCTTGTTATGTCCCTCATTTTAGCCATAGGGCCAGGAGCTCCTCCACCGTAAGCTCTAGAAATCGGGCATTCCCTCTTGGACTCTACCATCTCCTCGCTCCCGAGCTCTGGATCCTTCCTCAAGACCTCTCATCCTAGATTCTTGAGGTTGAAGAGGTGGGTTGTCGGCACCCTGGTTGACTAGGCAGGGCAGCAATGTTGCCAATGTGGTATTCAAAGTTGTTTGGACTGTGGCGTTGATTTGAGGCATAATATCTGGCGACATGACAGTGGGGTTCACGGGCGTAGGTCCAGGAGCTGATGCTTGAGGAGGAAGTGGATCGCATTATTTTTCAATACTAGGCTTATGTAATGGAACTTTCGGTGGGGCATTCTCTACAATCGAATTATCAAAAGTAGGTCTTGCGGTCTGTGATCGGGTCACCCTGCACTAGAGTCTTCGTCTGGGAATGTGGTGTGCCCATTGATATCGCCACTAATTTGACAATAGATCGTGTATTACTAACGAAGCGCGAGATTATCATAATATAGACATCAATCTATTACAAAATATGTCACTTATCACCAATACTAGTTCTATGTAGACTTTAGTTCGGAACACCTCAGAGCAACACTAAGATTCTTCACAGGATGTGAAGGTGAAGGTATATCGAATCCAGACGGATATTGAATATCTTCTATATCGGGGACGTGGCTGATATCAAGAGTATGGACATATTGGGGTTATATATCGAGTGTGTATATCTAAAGCTATATCGGATACTGTATGTCGGAGATGTGTGTCTGGAAGGGATATCGGATATGTATATCGAGTGAGGTGCTCGATATCGAATATGCATATTCGATATGTGGATGAAGAGTGTAGGGTAATTAATGAAGCTTACCTTGATTAACGAAATCCATATATATATAGGCCTCAGGATGCAGGGACTGCACCCGTAATTTCCGCGTATGTTGTACCATATCAAATATGTACATTCAATATCAGAACATATATCAGGTGCCATCTCTGATATACTAGCGTTGGACCGACTTCCTGTTGGGATTGACCCATGTGACTAGGCGGACTAGCCCCATACGGATATTACCTATATCAATAAGTATAACTACGAACCAAGTATTATATCCCTGGAGAGTGGTGGACGAATGCTCGAATAACTTAAATGCAATGACAATAATGGTTGTCACGGTTGCAATTGTTGTGTTTGTAGGATGAATGAAGTATGAATGCATAATGTTATGAATGCGGAAAACTATGAATGCATGTTAAGGAAAGTAGTTTTCAATGCAAATATACTAAGCTAGAATGTGATGAGACTTGAGGTAATGCAGTGAAAATGGTTTTAAGTCACGAAAACAGTTTAAATGCAATAAGAACTAAGGATGAAAACAGTTTGAATGTAAGGGAATCATATTAACTAAAACTAATGCAAGACAGAACGTAAACAAGACCGAATTTAAAATGATTGATTGGGTTAATGATTTAGCTGTCAACAAATGAGTAAAAGATTTTGGAGGTTGGATTTCACTACTGATATAACCACAACAGTGCATAGAAAATACTACCTATGTCACTTGTAATACATGATGCTAGTTTGAGTTCAATGCGTCTAATAGACATGTGAGCTATAACTGGACATATCCTAACTATAGAATCATTAAGTCTCTGATAACCTACCGTGTTAGCCAAATTAATATAATTATCAGTAGTTGTAGTAGAGATATTCATTCTGCAATATAATTAACTCATCTAAATTGTGTTGATGTAAACGTGCATAATCAAGAATGATGTAGTGTGATCTAAGGGTTGTGCAATAGGTGTGTTAGCGTACCAAAGTTATAAATCACATGTATACATAATTATCTTAACATCTACAATATGGCGGTCTCAGGGTAGTGCACCCGTTCTTCCAGCAAGAGCAACACTAATCATGCACAATGATAACTACTCATACTAAACTCATGAATGCTCAAACACACACCAAATAAAACAAATAAACATAGTCATAATGCATAGCTACTTTCCAACTCCAAACACAGAGTAGTTTGGCTACTCATATTATCGAGTTCAACAATCAATAAAGATTTAAATAACATAAACTAAGTAAAGAAGGCAGGGAAAAGCTTCTCATATCAGGTGGAACGTTGACGCTTTGCTAGCTTCTCAACCCCTACGTGCTATCTTCTTCCTTATGAACTATCAACTCTAGAATATGAAGACAAAACTAGAACAGAGCTTCAATGGTGTTTTCACTCTTTTTACAACTTTCTCACAACTCTCGAAGTAACAGTAAAATGATAAATTGTGAGGTAAAAGCTTCGTGCCTTAAGTGATGGTCGTTCACTCTTATTTATAGGAAAAACGTGTTACACTTGTTTCGAAATTGGCCACAACTTAAATTGTTGAAAAGTACAAATTTTCCCTAGGGACACATGACCTGGCTCGTTGCGCAAGGGATTTGTGCGCCTCGCCTCTGTTTTGTTGTTGTAACACAGATCTATGCTTGTGTCGTGCAAACCATGCCGATTTAGTAGTGGCCTACGTGACTTTTGGCCTGATACGCACGACTCGTGATGATAATTGCATAGCCCGCCCAGCTCGTTGGATGGGACGTGCGGCTTGTGCAGCTTCCTCCGTGTCACACAACTTCATCTTAGCCAGGAATGATTGCTGGACTTCTTAACGTGTTGAGATTAGGTTGCCTCGATTTACGTGATGCTGTAGCACCTAATCTAGTGCGATGACACTTTATTTGCAATCCTTTCAAAAAAACATCCATTTGTGCTCATTTTCCATTGTTTTGTCTTGACTCGACAAAATCCTACAAAATGATAAAAAAATACGAAAACAAATAAATATGCACCACGAAGTATACAAAAGCCTAAGAAAACAAGTACATAAATAACGTTAAATATAACGCTCATCAAATACCCCCAAACTTAAACCTTTGTTTGTCCTCAAGCAAACCTACTAGTTTGACTCAACCTAAACTAGAGTTCAAGTTATTCACATGTCCACACTTATACCTAGAGATATATTCTCAGAATGCAACATTTAGTAAAAACATGAGATGAGATGGAGTATATAAGTAAACATAAGCATCTCGATTTTAATAAAGTCATTGTCATGCAAGATTTCATGTGCTCAAATAGTGTGTGCCATTGTTTCTCATGCATAAGAGTAAGTGTCATATTGCGAATTCACAAAATCATAGCGCTTCATAAGTAACTACTTCACTCTTATTTCTACTATTCATGTTACCATCAAATCATGCGAACTTCATATGTTGAGAATCTTTTATGACTTTTTCAGCTTGTTATGTGAGGCTAGTAAGATAAGACATTGATGAGTTCTAAAGATAGACGTAGTAAATCAACTCATTGTTTCTTTTTCCTCTTTTATTTGTTATTTTACTGGACCTTACATTTTAAGCTCTTTTTTCGTATCCTTGCATTTTCATTTGTGCGAGTTCAATCCACCCTATACTTCATTGATTTTTGAGATGCACCCCCAAACTTATAGTTCTCTATGCGGTAATTTGTGCACTCTATTATATTCATCCTTCTTTTGATTTTTAGCCTTTCTTTTTCATTTTCATAGGCTCATGCTTTTGTTTATAACTCTTGCCTTATCCCTCCTTAAGAATTACCACATCCATCTCTAGAAAAATGGTAGGATATAATTTATCTGCTAAGGGCAGGTAAATGAGGCTTCATAAAAAAAATGGCTTTACAAGAAAAGGCTTTAGCGGGGGTTTTGATGATTTATTTTATTTGTAAAAGATTTTGGGCTTCAAAGGCTCAAACGTAGTAGAAAATATGACATATTTCATTTCCTCAACATATGTAAAGTTTACAATCATCTATAATAACAATCAAGAAAATTACTCAAGATTCATAAAGCACATGTTATTTACTACTTTCTCATGAATTAACAATATTATTCTCACATCTTCTACACTTGCAACATATTGATAGGTGTTTGAAATAAAACAAGCTTTTGACAGTATTACTCAAGATGTACTCATATCATTCCCATATACCCTATCATCTCATATTGTACCATATTATGTTTTTATCATCATTGATCCCTACTTATTCATCCTTCATGCTTCAAACTTGATTCTAATGATTTAATCCTAAAAAAATAAAAAAAAAAATAAAAAAACCCTCTAAAACTAGACTCTAAGATAAATATATAACATAGAAAACAAAAGGTGAATCCTTCCCACCCCCAACAAAGAACCATACAATGCCTCATCGCAAAACATTAAATAAACCGTAAATGAGAGTACTCCTCTGATTGAGCAAACAAGCTCAAAGGACGCTCGTCAAGATGTTGGTGTTGGTGCCTTCTTCATTTGTTATCTTCCTTTCAATGTGGCTTAATTCTATCCAATGATGGTTGTTGGCGTTCCCGAGTTGCTCTTTGATTTCTTCCAACTTGTTCACTAACTCGGTGTTGTCTTTCATCATTCTTTCCTTTGCCCCTTGAATGTGCTCTTTAATAGTTTTTGGTTTCTTGTGCACGGGCGTTAGGATTTCTTCAATTGATGCAATAGATGAAGACTCTTGAGTATATAATGCCTTGTCAATCACTTGCCTCGCAATGTGATTGATGGGATATGTATATAGGTTATAGATGCATGTGTCAAGCTCGGGACAACCTTCTTTGATACAGAAAAGAGTGATAAGCAAACCAAAATACATGAGTTGTGGTGAACCATCGACAGTGTCGTCTGCAATAGCTTTAACTTTGATTTCTTCAGTGTTAGGAGTATCTCCTCTTTTGATGGACATCATAATTTTAGTTTGTTTCCAAAAAACTCTTCTCTTGTGATCTGGTGGAAGTATATGTGAACTGACAAACAAACATAACTCATCGCATGTTGCTTGTAGATCTTCATAAAACGCTTCCAACTCTCCACCTTCATTTGTAATGAAATGCAAGATAGGGTAGTAAGAGGGACTGTGAGACTTTGTTAGCAGTAAGCTTGTGCCAAAAACCATAATCACAAAGTGCCATTTGATCTTCATGCAAATTGTATAACTTGTTTACCTCCTTCTCTGAGATGTAAACCGATATTCCCCATAGCCAAACAGTATCGTCTCCCTCTAAATAGTGTACATAGTATTCACAAGCAATGTGTCATTTACTATACCTAATCATTTACCATGGATTGCAATCCTACTTTGGTCAACATCCCCTTCAGCCCTTGTACTTCTTATTCATCAACAAACCCACTTTCTAGTAGTACCTTGTACAGATTGCAAGAATCGATCATGATCAAACCTTGGCTCTGCTATGAAAAGTCTCAAATCTTTCCTTGGTGTTCTTGCTGCTCGATCAATAATGTAGTAACGTTCGGATGCCATGTTCTTCTTCAAAGAAATAAAATAAAATTAAAACCTCTCAACATAATTAAATAAATTAAGAATGAAGGAAGAAAAGAAAAAGTCTTACGAATTCTAAGAGAAGCTAGAATTATACATGTGATTAGGGTTCAAGAAATATATATATATATATAAGAGTTTTTAAAAAACAGAATTGGGATCTTTTCATAAATTGCACAACTCTTCCATATTAATTGCATAAACATTAGGAATAATTCATGTACATCAATGGAATTTAATCAGAAGAGAAGTGTAAGTATTGTAGGAAAGGTAAGAGATAGAGATTGCTTTAGAAAATTCCGTAGATTCTAATTTTGCATGTCTACTCTTTCCATACGCATTGAGAAACATGATTTGCAAGAAACGGGAGACGCGCGACATGCATGTCACACGCCATTTCGCGCGTGTCTGCATGATGGCGGCAAAAGTGACACAGTGCACGTGGCTCTCGGCATGATCTGCACGACCCGTGCAAGAAGTTGAGCGACTCGCACGACTTTTGGTATGATCCGCGTGATGCGCAGTTCTGTGTTGTCCGTACTGATCTATGTCGTCTTCTCTGTTGGTTTCCTGTTTGTCTCTCTACTATATCATCTTTCTTCATTTTCTTCATAATTCCTCTCTTTGCTCAATTTTAACTCAAACATTTTTCCAGATTGCAATATATGACTCAAACAAAAAATATTGAATAAATAAGAAATAAACTAAATGGAAAGACTCAGATTCTGTTTTTTTTTTAATGATTATTGTGGGTTGCCTCCCACACAATGCTTAGTTTAATTCGAGTAACTAGACGCTATAGTGAAGAATTCGGGGTCATTAGGTGCACCATTTGCACCTTGGTATTTCTCTTCTTTTGCGGCCTTTTTCTTCACATCCCCACGGATGGTCATTTGCATGTATCCATTCACTATATTGAAGATTGTATTAAGTGCAGTGAGTACTCCTTGTTTCTTTGTGGCCATCACAATGTCATACATCAATCTGAATGTAGTGGGGAGTGATAATTGTTGGAATCTACCTCCATACGTCAATTCTCCACTTAACTTGTCTAATATCTGACGATTGATCTTGCTTAGACCCCAATAGTAGATGTCATGTACCTTCCTAACATGTCTTGTAAGTCATTCGATGCTTCAAAAAATGTGACCCTACGTTTTTGTTTAAAGTTCAGAATTCGCTCCTTCCATGACTTAGTGAGTATTCGAGTACAAAATTTGAATTTGAATTCATGACAGTCGTTGCCCAATCCATTCACCAATTAGCCTCGATATTGTACCATTCTCTTGCCTTTCTTGTTAACGAGTGAGGGAATATTCCTGTCAGCATGTAAACGTCGTTTACATCAACGTGACAACATAACTTTTTGAATTCTTACAAATGAGTATTTGGGTTGTCATAGGCTCTATTTCAAATTGCTCTCTAGTTATCACTTGCATCAATTCTTCATTCACCAAAGGGATGTCAGAATAAGCCGTGGTAGGAAATTTGTTGATGTGATCCTTAAACCTTGGAGCATACCAATTTGGACGATGTTGGTTTGCTATGGATGGAAGCTACAACAATTGTCCTTGTCCATTGTTACTTCCAAAGGTCATGTACTTCATCTTACTTCCCCATGGTGGTAATATTGGTGTCCTTCCACTCCTTTCCATAGAATCTCCTAAAAACACAAACATGCTTTATTAGTGCCTAAAAAAATAAGTTTTAATGACTCTAACAACTCAATAACGTTACTACCTGGTAACGGCGCCAAAAACTTGAGCGGTGCAGAACTCGGTATAGGCTTTGTGTAGGAACACTTAGTTAAACATTAAATTTGTACACTTAGATTCCTCCATTTTCACAAGTGCATAACCAAGTAATAATAAAATGGTAAGTATAATTACGAATCAAATATTGTATCTCTAGGGAGTGGTGGACGAATGCTCAAATCACTTAAATGCAAGAACACCAATGGTTGTCACATTTGCTATTATTATGTTTGAAGGATGAATGAAGTATGAATACAGAATGCCATGAATGCGGAAAACTATGAATGGAGGTTATGTGAAGCAGTTTTGAATGCAAATGAATACTAAGCTAAAATGTAATGAGAATAGAGTGAATGCAATTAGAATGGTTTTAATTCAAGAAAGCAGTTTATATGCAATGAGAACTAAGGGTGAGAACGCTTTGAATGCAAGGAAATCAGATTAACTAAACTAATGCAAGACATAATGTAAACAAGACATAATTTAAGATGATTGATTGGGTGAATGCTTTAGCTGGAAACAAATGAGTAAAATATGTTTAGAGGTTTGGTTTCACTACTGATTTAATCGTAATAGTTCAAAGAAAACTACATATGTTCACTTGAGAAACATCATGATAGTTTGAGTTTTGTGTGTCTAATGGATCTGTGACCTATAGCTGGACCTATCCTAACTATAGAATCATTAAGTCTCTCATAGCCTACTGCGTTAGCGAAATCAACCCAATTGCCAGTTGCTTTAGTAGAGATTATCATTCTGCAATCCAATTAACTCATTTGAATTGTGTTAACATAAACGTACATAATCAAGAATTATGTAGTGTGATCTTGGGTTGTGCAATAGCTACATTAGCATACCAAAGTCAAAATCACATGTATATATAATTAACTTAACATTTACGCTATGGCACCCCACAATAGTGCATCCGTTCTTCCAACGAGAACAAGCCTAATCATGCAAAACAATAACTATTCATTCTAGACATGTGAACGCTTAAACACACATCAAATAAAACAAATAAACATATTTATAAATAAGAGCTAAGTAACATAAACACAGTAAATGAGATCTGGAAAAGCTTCTCAGATCTGGTGGAATGTTGGTGCATTGATATCTTCTCAACTCCTATGTGCTATCTTCTTCCTCACGAACTATCAACTCTAGATTATGAAGACAAAACTAGATCAAAGCTTCCATGGTGTTTTTCTCTTTTCACAACTTTCTCACAACTCTCAAAGTAACGGAGAAGTGATGAATTGTAAGGTAAAAGCTTTGTGCTTTAAGTGTTGGACGTCCTCTCTTATTTATAGGAAAAAAACGTTGGCCTGGTTTTGAACTTCGCCGCAACTTAAAACTATAGAAAAGTACAAATTTGCATTAGGGACGCGCAACCTCGCGTGTCGCATGGGGTTTGCGCATCTCATACCAACTCTTCCATCGTGGAGCGGGTCTCTGCCTTTGTCTCGTGACTTGCACCGAATTTGTCGCAGCTCGCGCGACCTTTGGCTTGATACGCGCGACTCGTGCAACTTCTTCCTCGTCGCCCATCTCTGTCTTTGACTGGGACGACTGCTGGACTTCTTCGCGTGCTGAGATTAGGGTAGCCTCAGTTTGCATGTTGTAACTTCTAATTTGGTCTCGTGACGCTTTATTTTCAATCCTTTCCAAATCTATTTTGTGCTCTTTCTCCATTGTTTTGTCTTGATTATACAAAATCCTACAAAATGACAAAATTATAAGAAAAACCAATAAATATGCACCAAGAAGTATACAAAAGCCTAAGAAAATAAGTACCTAAATCACGCTAAATAAACGCTCATCAACGTACATCAATAAATAAACCATATCATGGGCAATCATGAAGTGAAAGACATTCCACGAGCAACTACAAGAGGCGAAGGATAGGAAGATGAAACCCGATACACAGAACTGTCAATTCAATGGAGAAAATAAATGAAAGAATTCAAAACACCAAGGTCAACCAATGGATGGAGCTAAGAGAATTTTTACAAATGGTGTGTGATAGAAAGGAAGCTATGAAACTGAGACTCGATCTAGGGAGTCTTCTCATCTTCACTTTGGTTTTTCTTATATTTGGACCGATGTGGACATTGTTTGATTTTAATTGGTGGTGGCAAGCTAGAGTCTAGTTCTTTCTGCTTAATTTTGTTTTTAGAGTCATTGGATCAAGTTTTAGTTGTGAACACATGTTAAGTAGGAATAAATGATAATATAAGTATAAAACAGTACGCATTTGAGATTCTAAGAGTATATTGTGTGAGTAGTTGTACCTCTTTTATAATAGTGTCAAAAGCATGCCTATTTTATGTACACTATCATACATGTTTCGTGATTAAAAGATTTTGATATTATTGTTGTTATTTCAGAGTTATCAGGGAATTGCATGTGATTATGATCTTGAGTGGTCTTTTATATTGTTATTTGATAGGATTATACACTTTTATGGGTTGAAACATAAATTGGGCCATTCTTTCAATTTACGTTTGAGCCTTTTCGAGACCTTAACTCTTTACAACTAAAGTAATTCTCAAAAGCCCACTAAAATAATTTCTATGCAAGCCTTTTGTTTATTAGACATGTCTACCTATCCTATAAACCAAGTAATATCATATCCTACTCTTTTATAGAGATGCATTGATTAAATCCTAAGAGAGAAAAAAAAATGAGAAGAAAGATGAGACGTGTGAAAAGAAAAGTGAATGAGCCTAAACGAAAAATAAAAAAGGTTGAAAACTAAAAGGAGCATGTGTATATAGAGAGCACAAAATAACTCAATGTCAAATTCTAAGTTTAGGTGTGCTTCTCAAAAATCATGAAGTACATGAGGGGATTTGATTTTCCGCAAGTGAAAACTCAAAGGAATAGAAAAGAGCATATACAAGAAAAAAGAAATGTAAAGTCCAAAAAGAAAAGAAAAATAAGGGAGGAAAAGAAAAAAAAGAGGTTGAATTTATGATGGACATCTCTAGAACTAAGAAATCTATATTTTTCCAGTATTAGTCCACACCCGAGCCTAACATTACAAGCTAATAAAGCCCTAAAAATATCTTCAACGGAGGAACTTTGCATGAATTGAAGGTAGCAAGAAAAGCAGAAAACAAGAGTGAAGTGGTTACTTATGAAACTATATAATCTTATGAACTCTCGACAATAGTCTTTCTTCTATATTCCTGAACAACAACTACACACAATTGAGCACGTGAATATAGCATGATAATGATTTTATTACTGTTGATGTGCACGTATTTACTTGTATATTTCTCACTCGTCTCATGTTCCCATCATAGGTTGTATTATGAGAATACATCCTTATGCATAAGTGTTAACATGATAAGAGTTCTAGTTTAAGTAAAAGTTTAGCTTTGGGAGTATTTGATGAATGTCTAAAATGATGTGATTCTAGTATCTTTTTTACTTGTTCTTTTGTCAAACTTTGTAGCATTCCTAGTGCTTCATGGTTTATTTCATTGTTTTGTACTTTTGAGTTAGATCAAGGAAAAACGACTACTTTGGAGCGTAAAATTGATTATAGCACGTAGACACCAGTTTAAGAACCAGAGAACCAGAGAAGACAAACATATGACTATCATGATGCCATGTAGCATTTGAGAAGCGCCCCAACTGCATCATTAATTTCATCACTAGCCGATATACCAGAGTGCTAGTAACGATTAGATTTGAGTGCGAGTCGCGCTTGAGTAATATGGATCAGCACGATGAGCGCCCAAGAATGCGCGTGATTCAGATTGGAATAGAGGTGAGCGAGAGTAGTGCTTGAAATGAAGAGAGTCACGCATGAACATAAGGAAATCGTGATATAGCATTTGACCATGACGACAAAGGCAAAAACGTAACTTCATAAGAAATGAAGTGATGGCTGGTAATCAAATCATAGGGTAACACGAATATCTATAAAATGAAGAGTTGAACTAGGTCAAACGAATATTGTGAACAAAGTGCAAGGTTGAGTACCATAATATAATAAAAAGCAACGTGAAGACCAATCGTGAAGAGAGAGTCCACAAGAAACACCACCTTCACTCATCTTCTATAATTATAGTTTTAGTCTTACAGACATAGAGTCAAGAGTTGCGATGAAAAAGGCAAAAAAAAAAGGAGATCTGAAGATTAAGAGCATCGACATTAGAATTTATCCAAGAGTTCTTCTAGTCTTTTGGCTTTCATATGTTGATCTATTCTTTTTGTGCTATTGAACTTGAGATTATGAGTAGTTAAACTACTATGTGTTTGGAGTAGAGAGTAGCTCGGGTTTATGAATATGTTTGTTTGGCTTATTTGAGTAACAGTGTTTAGAATGATTTAATATATATACCGCATGTTAGGGTTAACGAATGTTGGTTTTTGAGAAGCCATATGGTCATGTTAGACTATTAATATTATAATCGATTTTGTGATTGTGACTAGCGAACGCGACTTAATGTAGAATGATTAGATTACACGATAATGCATATTTGCAAGTACGCCTAGTTAACACTAACGGGTGATGAATTGGATTGTAGACTTAATATCTTTTCTAAAACAAGGGACCACCGCAGTGCGTGAAGTAAAGTTCTAGGTAAATAGAGACTTAAGGGTTTATATGTGCGGATAACTCCGGCTATAGGTCATAGGTCCATTGAATACGTGAGAACTCAACAAGGCTCAATAGATTAAAGAAGCATAAGTGGGTTGTCCAAGAACTACTAAGTGAATCTATGGTAAAATCGACCTCTAAACACATTTATCCTTCATCTGCTTTACAACAAAATCAATCAATCCATCAATCATCTTCAATTATGTTCATTACATAAGTTCCACATTCCATTAAATAGGTAGCATTAGAAGTTAACTCCAATCATTCATTGTTCACGTCTTGCATTAAAGTAATTCTAGATATTTCGAAACATGGAACGTAATTTACGAATCATTTTATTAGTACTTAACCGTGGACTTGTTTACACATAGACGTAACATATCATATGTATACATATCAAATAAACTACATGATCTGGTGCGAAGTGTAACTCGAGACTTAGCAAATACCCCACACCAAATAGGCAAAGACAATTAGTTTTATTCACTAATTTGCACTATTCCCATACAACGATATTAGGTGTAAATTTAGGGGTGTCATTAGCGAAAAGCTATGTGAGGGTGGTTGAGTGCATGGAAACTATGTAGTTATAATATTTTCCAATATTTACCGTTTTAATCCCACTAAGTTTTCTATGGTCCTGGAGTTCAACGATAAATCGCAAAATTGGTATCAAATAGCTAAGAGCGCGTTTGCTTGCCCTCAAAAGTCATGATAAGTAGTTTTATCTGGCCTAATCTCATGTTTGGATTGCATGAGACTTAATACCGGAAGCCCGCCATAAGTAGAACATTTTGTACTTATCTTAGATAGCTAATTCTATGCCTCCCCCAATGATTATTTATCTATCTTGCGCTCACTTAACCTTTTTCAATTATTTTTCTGAGTAATATCAGGTATTAAATGTGGGATAAAGACTAATTAATAAAGTTATAAATATTTTAATTTACAGAGCAAACACGTGACTAACATACTATTTATTTATTAATACAAACAATAAAAGTTCAGGTCACAGTAAGATGGGATTCAAATGCGCTCTAACATCATATAACTAGTAAATTAGTGGGGCAATCTAAATGGAAATTTTAAAAGATTCTCGTACTCTTTGAATAGTTTAATAAGTTATCATTTGTGAACTCTCACGGCTTGGAGTGATTTTAAAAACTGTCAAGCAAGTGTTAAAGATTTTTTTCCCATGCTTTAAAAGTGGCTCCGTAACACATTGTCATCATCTAAATCTAGAGTTAAGTTTTTATATGTAATTTAAGCATCAAAGATTGCAAGTTTTTACGACTGATTTAAACTTCAAAGGATACAAATGCAATTTATTGTTAAAGTATTTACTATTTAGTAAAGTGGATGAGATGGTTGGAAGAGCACTTACATAACTCCACATAGAAAAGAGCACTTTTTAAAAATTTTAGGAACGCAAACCCTACAAATGTCCGGAAAGTGGCCGACACAACATAAATTAGTGGCAGACATACCAAATCCTTTTGGCTCTTCCACCCAACACTTGCGCCCATCTGATGAGACTGACAATTTCGACAGCCACACCCCCTCCCAAAACGAAGTAATAACGTCACGTGACATTCAAATTTTTTAAATATCAAGATTTTGAAACGAAAAACGAAAACATTAAAGTAGCAAATTATATTAAGAACGAATAATTACTGTTTTTTCATGTATAAAAATTTAATGAATAATTAATAGAGTAAACCATTATTCATCAAAAGGAAAAAATATATAGCGTTAACCATGCAATATAGAACTTAGTACGCTATATCACTAGTACAATGTTCCATCCCAAAAGATAAAATATATTTGACGCATTCAAAGAATTAAAGATAAAAAGAATATTGCTTATAAGATATTGGGACGAAATTAGGTTTCGTAGTCAGACTGCATTAATATCCTTGAAAAATATACACGACTAATTATACGTTCTGCTAAATATATGACGGAGTTGCTTGTTCTAACCTACGTAATTCAGAAACACTACAATATATGGTCGAAGTACTACATGTTTTTCTGTTTATTAATTAATTTGATAAAAGCATAAGTTTTTTCATCCACCTATGTCGTTTTCTTATCTTTTTTTTTTTCTCATTTTGCGAAAACTATATTAATCATTTGCCCTTGGTGTTTTTTTCCAAGCTTTCAAAAATGATCTTTAAGCGATAAAATATATTTTAAATAGTACCGCACAAGAAACTACGTATTAACACGTTCAGTAGTTGGGGGGAGATTGGATTGGCATCATGAGCATTTTCATGCAGACAATTATGAATATGAGACCGAAGAAAATTAGCACGCGTAATGGACAGGTTTAATATTCCATCAAACCTTTAGTCATTTCAAGTTGTTGAGGAACATTCAACGCCGCCGGTCTGCAATATTAGGCGTTACAGCTACACTCACATGCCCAGACATATGCAAAATGTAAAATTATTACTATAGATTTCAAGTGCTAATTCATGGGGGAAGAAGAATTAAAATAAATAAAAATCAAGTGCTCACAAAAATGAAAGAGTTAAAAGAAAAAAAGTGCATTAGTGTTATTCCTAATTGGTAAAGAAAATTATTTCTGATAGCAAATTATTCCCTATAAAACTAAAAAATTAGCCAAAATCCATGATTTTACATTTTGTATTGTGACTATACAGATAATTAAGGATTTTCTTAAAATTATATGTTATATGTATCAAACAAATTAATTAAAATAAATTGCTAAATATATATTTTTTTGAATTGTATAAAAGCATAAAGAATTAACTGGAACCAGTTATATTTTTACAGTTCTAGAAATGATTCAGTTTCAAGAACAATAATTCTTAATGTATCAAATAATTACAATAAAAATAAAATTGTGACCTGTTTTACTACTGCCAACTAATTAAGGGTAATAGTAGGCTTTGTGCTAAAATTCTTGACATCACGAAAGGCTGTTTGTTAGTATTTTAACATCACAAAGGGTGGTTTTTGTTCATTGAAATAATACAAATGTGGCTATTTGCCAATAAGACACAACACATGAATAGTTGTTAATTAGTAGCATAGCCCGGAAATGAACAGAATAATAAAATAGTTGACGAAATAAATAAAACACAAGTAACGTAACCAAAGCAAGAAATAGTTAACCTCCACCAGCAGTGAATCGAAACATGAAAAGAGGTCGAGGATCTCTCGATTTCCTTAAAACAAATTCGTCATTCTCTTCGTGCTGAGAACGTTGAACGACTGCTTCCCAGGATACAACGACATACGAGCAGAGTTGCTAGCACACGCCAAACTGTTCCGGCGAACTCGAACGGTAACTTCTCTCACCACCACACAATTAATAAATATTTGGCTGCGCAAAAACCTTTTTTCGTGTATGCAAAGTAATATTTTGGATGAATAAAACCTATGGGGAGCGACCTCTTTATATACTAGTTTGTGAGAGGGTTGGACGACTTGGTCATCAAGTAAACGAGTGTAACGATAATTATGAATCTGTAGTTAAGGTAATTACGAATCGTGTAATTAAGATAAGTACAAATCTCGCAAAGATTTCGGATGAACTTGGACACGTTTTTCAGTTAAAACTGAATCACGAAATATTTTATTTCGTAAGGTAATTTTAATTGCCAAAATGATGCTACGAATTTTCTATATATAAAATATATATTAGAAAATAAATAATTCTGTTAAAAAAATAGAAAAATAAATATTAGAATTGCTAAACAAGGCCCACGCGAGCAGGAGCCCAACATGCCAAACAGATCGACATTCGACGCGTACGTCGTCGTGTGCGCGAGCCCGAGTCGCACTAATTCTTGCAACCCCTCCCTCCCCCCCCCCCCCTGCGCGTGCGTAGGAGATGGAGGAGACACTAGCCAACACATTTTTACAATACTAAGAATGCATTCCCATTGATAAACCCCAAAATAAAGTGTTCTTTTTCCCATGTGGGATGACCCTAATTTCTTTTGAGTTTTTCCCTCATTTTTTCAATATTTGAGCTTTGTGAAGCTAACTTTGAGCATCAATTTCTCATTCACCCGTGTACCATTTTGGGCGTGTAATATACCATTTCGAAGCCCTCACATAGGAGAGCACGTTCCCATCTTGAGCTCTTCGAAATGACAAGTGGGAGCTGCTCAAAATCTGACCCGAAGTTAGTTGTACAAACTAATTTCATTCACAATTTTCTTCAACAATCCCCCACATGAATGAAATTGAATGATCATGCATACATAGTGTGGTGGTAGCGTTCTACGGTCTATGCCTGCATAGGATAGGAGGACACGCCCTTGAACCTTCCCTTGTGAGAAATAGTTTTGTTGCTAGTCGATAGTATGACCTTGATGTCTTTGAACTATTCGCCGTTTGTGCAAACGATCCACAAATCTCAACACAGGTCTATTCCTGTTACCGTTGCGGTTCTCATGGTTTATGTCCATTTTGGCCCTGGACATATGCCTGGTTCTGCAAGAGTTTTCCAGAA
The DNA here is from genome assembly GCA_948329865.1 of Linaria vulgaris. NCBI lineage: Eukaryota > Viridiplantae > Streptophyta > Magnoliopsida > Lamiales > Plantaginaceae > Linaria > Linaria vulgaris. Next base: position 49,253,731 of record OX415249.1, on the reverse strand, counting down.
AATAAACCCCTACAATTTTCCTTAGAGGCGGCCCCTCCTCTCTCTCACATATGTGATTTCTTATCTAAGAGAAACCCGCATTACTCCACTCGGATTTCTGACGCGTAAGAATCATTAAAAGCACAATGCTAACCTTTTCCATTACGTGTGTCATTGTTTCATTTAGGAATGAACAAGGGTTGAACCCCACAGTGACCGTGCAAGGTTCTTACGATTAGGTTGTCCCATTGAACCAAGATCTTGGGATCTCCAGTCAGTATGATTGGGTTTTCCTTCATAAGAACCTTATGTTTCAATAGGCTTAAGTCCCATTCCTCTCGATGTCTTTTCAACTTGGTCTCTGTTTAACCCTGTGGTTAGCGTATCCGCAATGTTATCTTTTGACTTCACGTAGTCAAGGGTGATAACCCCTGTCAATATCAGTTGTCTAATGGTGATGTCGCCGACGTATATGTCTAGACTTCCCGTTGTATAGAACATTTTGTGCCCTTTCAATTGTAGATTGGTTATCGCAATTTATGTATATTGCTGGCACAGGTTTGGGCCACTCAGAAATATCTTCCAAGAAGTTAGAAAGCCATTCAGGTTCTTCATTGCATTTGTCTAATGCCACAAACTCAGATTCCATCGTGGATCTGGTTATAACCGTTTGTCTTGAAGATTTCCATGACACGACTGCACCTCTTACAGTGAATACGTATTCACTCGTTGCCTTAGAATCTTGTGTATCAGATATCCAGCTTGCGTTGGTATAACCTTCAAGCACAATAGGACCTCTCGTATAATGCAACCCGTAGTCATGAGTATATCGTAAGTACCTAAGTACTCTCACAATTTCTTCCAGTGCTCATGCCCTAGGTTACTGGTGAATCTACTCAACGTGCTAATTGTATAGGCAATGTCTAGTCTTGTACAACTCAATAAGTACATCAGACTTCCTATCACTCTAGCATATTTCACTTGTTCAACACTTTCTCCATTATTCTTAGAAAAATTTTGACTCGTGTCCATTGGAGTTCTGGCTACACCAGAATCACCCTTGTTGAATTTTTCAAGAATCTTGTCCATGTAGTGTGCCTGAGTTAATATAAGACCATCTGGCGATCTTTTAATCTTAATGCCTAAGATTACATCGGCCAGTCCCATGTCCTTCATGTCAAACCTTTAATTCAGCAAACTTTTAATGGACTTTACCATTCGGTCGTTGCTTCCCACAATGAGTATGTCGTCAGCATATAGACAGAGAATCAAATATCCTTCTTCTGTAGTTTTGACATAGACACACTTGTCGCACTCATTGATTCTAAAGCCATTTGTCAACATGATGTTGTCAAATTTCTCGTGCCATTTATTTGGTGCTTGTTTAAGTCCGTACAGAGACTTCACCAATTTACATGCTTTCCTTTCTTCTCCAGGAGCTACATAACCCTCGGGTTGTTCTATGTAGATTTCTTCATCGAGATCTCCATTTAGAAAATCAGTCTTTACATCCATTTGATGTAATGTAAGATTTCGGAGAGAAGTAATCTCCAAAATCATCCTTATTGAATTTATTCTCATTACAGGAGAATAAGTATCAAAGTAATCATGGTCTTCTTGTTGCTTGTATCCTTTCGACACAAGTCCATCCTTATACTTTTCAATTGTTCCATCAATTTTTATTTTTCGTTTGAAAACCCGTTTGGAACCTAATGGTTTACATCTCGGAGGAAGGTCTACTAGTTCCCACGTGTGATTGTGTAAGAGGGAATCAAGCTCTCTTTGTATGGCTTCTTTCCATAAAGGACCGTCAGCTGACCTTACAGCTTCCTTATAAGTATGAGGCTCAACTTCTATCATATAAGTTAGAAAATCTGGTCCAAAAGAATTTTCTGTCCTTACCCTTTTGCTTCTTCTCGGCTCTTCTTGGACCTCGCTAATTTGTTTAATCTCTTCTTGATCTTGACTATTGTCAATATCCTCGAAAGTTCGTTTTGAAGAGCTTGGTCCAGCCACAGTGGATTTACAAGGAAATATATGTTCAAAGAACGACGCATTCCTTGATTCCATTATCGTATTTTAAAGAATCTTGGGTTTTTAGATTCATGCACAAGAAACGGATAAGCAGTGCTATTGTGAGCATAGCCAATGAAAATACAATCCACCGTCTTTGGACCTATTTTTATTTTCTTAGGCAAAGGTGATGACACCTTAGCAAGACACCCCCACACTTTTAAGTATTTGTAGCAAGGTTCTCGACCTTTCCACAGTTCATATGGAGTCTTTTTTTTGGGTATCTTATTTAAAATATAGTTAGCCGACAAAATGGCTTCATCCCACATGTTCTGCGGTAATCCAGAACTTAATAACATGGCATTCATCATGTCTTTTAAGGTTCGATTTTTCCTTTCAGCCATCCCATTGGATTGATGAGGATGTGGCGCAGTGACCTCGTGAATAATTCCATGTAGTGAACAAAATTCACCAAATGGTTCAACATATTCACCACCACGATCACTTCTAACCATCTTAATTTTCTTATTAAGTTGGTTTTCAACCTCTTTCTTGTATAGAACGAATATGTCTATAGCTTCATATTTACTTTTCAGTATATATACATAACAGTATTTTGTACTATCATCAATGAAAGTTATAAAATACTTATATTCACCTCTTGTTTGTGTAAATTTTAAATCACATGCGTCACTGTGAATTAAATGAAGGGGTTCTGTATTTCTTTCTAGAGTTGGGAACGTAGTTCTCGTTAGCTTTGCCTCTACCCAAGTTTCACACTTATGTTTGGAATCAATTTAAAACGTTGTTATATGATTCATGTTAATTAGTCTATGTAAAGAATAATAATTAACATGTCCTAATCTACCATGTCATAGATTAGAAGACTCAAGAAAATAACCGAAGCAGAAGTTTTATTACTAGAATTAAAAGAAGTGGGCTTAACAGCCATTACATTAATTTTTCACATCCCTTCTTTCACATGACCCTTTCCAATATGAACACCATATTTGAAAATCACAACTTTCTGGGATTCAAACACCATCTTGAAGCCATGAGTGTCTAGAAAGTATCCAGAAATCAGATTTCTACGAATGTCTGGCACATACAGCACATTCTGCAGCGTAACCTTCTTTCCAGAAGTCATCTTGAGGCGCACCGTTCTTTTTCCCTTGATTTCAGAGGTAGCAGAGTTGCCCATGTAGATCATCTCCCCAGTTTCAGCAAGAGTAAGCTCGGAGAAGCTCAATTTTTCAACACAGACGTGACGTGTTTCTCCAGTATTGAGCCACCATTCCTTTGGATTAGCATCCATCAGGTTCATTTCAGAGATCACAGCACATAGGTCAATGTCATACACATCCCGAGCAGCAGTGTCCATCAGATTGGCTTCGTTAGTCTCTTTGTCTTTCTTCTTCGGCATTCTGCAGTCAGACGACTTGTGCCCCGCTTTGTTGCAGTTATAGCACTTCCCCATTAATTTCTTCATCTCACAAATTCCACCCTTTGGTCCAGTCTTCGACCCAGGTTTAGGCTTCTTGTTCTTCGAACCTTTATCATACTCTACAACGTTTGCCCTAGCAGTGTTGGTGTTAACAGCAGCATTGGAAGACCTTTTATCTCTACCCTTGTTGTCTTCTTCTATACGAAGTCTGACAATCAAATCTTCAATACTCATCTCCTTTCGTTTATGCTTTAGATAGTTCTTGAAATCCTTCCAACAAGGTGGTAACTTTTCGATGATACAAGCTACCTAGAAAGATTCACTCAAGACCATTCCCTCAGCATGAATTCCATGGAGAATCAATTGAAGCTCTTGCACTTGACTTATAAGAGTCTTCGAGTCTTTCATCTTGTAGTCCAAGAATTGACCCACTAGGAATCTTTTGGCACCAGCATCTTCAGTTTTGTACTTATGGTCCATGGATTCCCACAATTCTTTTGCGTTTTCTTCATGCTATATACTTGATACAACGTGTATATCAAACCATTCAGAATCAGATTTCGGCAAAGAAACTCAGTGCTTCGACGCATCAATTGCAGTCTGCGATTGTGCATCAATTTCATCCTCTCTAACAGAAGGAGGATCCTCTTTCAAGAATCTCGCAAGATTCAGCATCGTGAAATAAAACAGCATCTTTTGTTGCCATGAAATTCGCTCTATCAAATTTCGTCGATTTCTCATTATGGCTCATAGGAACCGTGGGAACAGTCGGAGTCTCCAAACTCGCCATACGCAGAGGCTGGGTTTAGAACAGAACCAGAGGCCTGTGATTTTGCCGTATCATGAGTCTTCATATTGGTATCATTAATAACCATATCCGATGAGTTGTTGTTTTCAGACATATTTGAAACGTTTCAAAGAAAAAGTTTTGATATTAGAAAACATAAGAATTACGAAAATTCTTCACAGTTTCTTTGAAAAAAGACGAAAACAAATTCTCGTTATAGTAGGTGAAGATATCGACAATCCTTCACGAATAAAAACTATAATTTTATATTTAAGAAAGCTTTTAAAAATCTTTACCATAAAACAATATATTTAATTTTTCGTAACGAAAAAATACTACGGTTTAATAAATCGAGTTTTGAACTAAAATTATTTTCGAGAAAAACTTTTGCCAATATTGTAACATGTTCGTCTCAAGAGATAATCGGTTTTAAGATTGTTAGTAGCAGAGCATGTAAACGAATAGAATAATATAATAGTTGCCAAAATAAATAAAACACAAGCAACGTAACCAAAGCAACAAATAGTTAACCTTAACCGGCAGTGAATCGGAATGTGAAAAAAGGTCGAGGATCTCTTGATTTACTTAAAACAGATTCGTCCTTCTCTTCGTGTTGAGAACGCTGAATGACTGATTCCCAGGATACAACGACCTAAGAGCAGAGTTGCTAGCACATGCCAAACTGCTCCGGTGAACTCGGACGGTAACTTCCCTCACCACCACACAATGAATAAATATTTGACTGTGCAAAAACCTTTTTTTGTGTATGCAAAGTAATTTTCTGGATAAATAAAACTATGGAGAGCGACCCCTTGATATACTAGTTTGGGAGAGGGTTGGACGACTTGGTCATCAAGTAAACGAGTTAAAAGATAATTATGAATCTGTAGTTAAGGTAATTACGAATTGTATAATTAAAATAAGTACAAATCTTGCAAAGATCTCGGACGAACTTGGATAAATTTTTCAGCTAAAACTGAATCACGAAATATTTTTATTTTGTAAGGTAATTTTAATTACCAAAATGATGCTACAAATTTTCTATATATAAAATATATATCAGAAAATAAATCATTCTGTTAAACAAAATAGAAAAAGAAATATTGGAATTGCAAAACAAGACCCACACGAGCAGGAGCCCAACAAGCCAAACAGATCGACATTCGACGCGTACGTCGTCGTGTGCGCGAGCCCGAGTCACACTAATCCGGTGAATTTTGGTCCAAGATTTGCACCCCCCATGCGCGCGCGTAGGAGAGGGAGGAGATACTAGCCAACACATGCTAAGAATGCATTTCCATTGATAAACCCCAAAAGAAATTGCTCTTTTTCCCATGTGGGATTGCCCTCTTTTTTTTTTAGTTTTCCCTCATTATCCCAATATTTTCAGCTTTATGAAGCTAAATTTTGAGCATCAATTTCTCATTCACCCGTATACCATTTTGAGCGTGTATTATACCGTTTCGAAGCTCTCACATAGAAGAACACGCTCTCATCTTGAGCTTGTCAAAACGACAAGTAGGAACCGCTCAAAATCTGACCCCAAGTCAGCTATACTAACCCATTTCATTATCCATTTTTTCCAACAATAGTTCTTGCAATTTATGGCCCACGAGAGCAATCACGACCCTCGAACCTTGAACTCGTAGACATTGTCCTTGTATGAAACAAAATAAGCTTTTAATGACAACCCAATTGACATTTCTAGTTTTCTTTGTTTATACCACTTTAACTTGACTCGTTGTGGACGCACAAGTTGGAGAGTTAGTGTCTTTTTTGACGTCTTACTCTTTTATAAATTGTGTATTCTCTCATTGATAAAGAGGACTTACGATTTCTCACATGCGAGTTGAACTATTACTTTTTGTTCCTAAAAGTATCAAAAGAATGTATGTGTGTATAACTGGCGTGCAGAACTTTTAGGTTCTCGACCTTCACGCTTGCACCCTTAGATTTTGGGTACCCAATAAATGTAATATGTTGTACTGTTGTGTTTGCAAGTAAAAATGGTATCGATTCACATTTCTAGTTTTGATATATATATATATATATATATATATATATATATATATATATATATATGCGTGCGTGTGTGTGTGTGTATTTCACGCACATGTGATGTGTCACATTATACAAATGAGCCTAAAATACACCAAACTATACTAATCTAACGCTATGGTTGATTAGCTTTATCCAAAGCACCCTCAGTCACGGAAGAATAACTGAACTAGGCTGAAACCACCAAAATACTCGAATTAGCTGAGTCTCGAATGTTTGATCTCTAAAAGTGGGACTCTTGGAATGGGTCTGTCTCCAAATAGGGGAATGTTGAAATGGGCATGACTTGAAATATTTAGGTCTCGATATAGATTCATCAATATTCAGGCAAAAAGTCCAATAGTGACGAATGAGGTCTGTCAAAAACAGTACCAGAATGATCTCTCGATGCAAGAGCGTATGACTGATACAATATTAATGACCTACGTGTTTCTCGAGAACTGAGATATTTATAGACATCAAGATGCGGATCATATTTCTGAATTTTCCAAGAATGTATATGATGATGCATAATCTCCCTCACTCTTAGAGAAGGTCGGAAAAGTGGGTACCCTACAAAAAATTGTCCACGGTCTTGAAAAGGTAAGTAACGGCCACGACCGCCTCAGCCTGGAAAGAGGTAGATGGCCCGAACTCCGGAGATGGTACCCCTAAGTACCACCAGAAAACACCCATCACGGATACTCGGTCTAAGCACTCTGAGAAAGGTACCCCCGAATCCATCCAACACTTCATTAAGGGAATACGGTGTGGTCACAGAGGCTTAAACACGACCCCCCAACGACCCAGGGCCTATCTAAAAATAGAAAAGCCACAACTTGAAACCCCCAGCCTGGAGAACAACTCTCCTCGGAGCCTCGACGATCCTCGAGACGCCCGAGGAACCACCACCAACACTTAGCCAAAATTGAAGAAACAGGAGCACAAAACGAACATTAAGGACACGAGTAAAGACAAGGCACGATCAAAGACCCACCCCGAGACTCCTTCACGACGAACGACCAACAAAAACAGCCCCAAATCGACCACGACCTCTGACTCACCTCGAAGGATGCATTATTCGTCATCACCTCTCCCCACGCCATGACTACCCTAATAACGAGGAACGATCAGTCTACATTGGTCCAACTCTCCTACGCCATGACTACCCTGATTACGAGGAAAGACCACCCCCTCATTGGTCCAACTCATTCATTAGGACAGAAAGCAACAAACACTATTGGTGCAGACTATTCATTAGAGCAGACCGAATTTGTCATGCATTGGCGCAGATTATCCCCGAAGACCATTAGCGCAGAAGACCCTCGCCCCCATTGGGCACCAGCGACGACGGCAAAGACCGGCTACCACTGGCCGAAGAACATTGGGCTTACACTATAAATAGCCCCTCATTTTCAGCAAAGAAAAAAATGCCACTTTCATGATCCACAAGCTCATTTACTCCGCAAGAGAGAAACGGTGTTTTCCATTGTCATACACTTCGCTTTTACTTAGAATTTATCACATTTTCTAGCTCTAACTTGTGCACTCCACACGACCCCTTGTACTTTACTCAAAGTCCTTAATAAAAATACTTGAGTAAGAATATCTCCAAACACCCTGACTATACGGGCCCGAATGATATTCCCTCACCAAATAGCGCCGTCTGTGGGAACGGCTTAAAAGTTCTCTGAGAAAACTTGAGGGAAGTTGCATGGCTAGAAAAAGAGATATAAGAGTACGAGTTCGTGTATCCTCACGATCCCACAACAAAGTTCAATCCATGGAGAATCATGACAATGAAACAAAGAGGGAGCTGGGCCTTCCACTCCCTCCAAACGAGGTCCCACGACCAGATGGTCTGGTGCCTCCCCCTGAAGTATCGGCACCACCTGTAGCTGAAGCTCCTTTACGGCCGCACCACCAACAGGTATCTCTGGGAACGGAACCCTCTATAGGTTACGTACAGGTGCCCCTGGACATGTATCACAATATGCTTGCTTGATTCAACCGACAAAGAGCCACAACCTCGGAGAATACTCGAGGTCCGGACAGGGAACCCTCCAAGGAGAGGAGAAACCCTCCACATCGCCAATCGGCCCCACCTCTTAGGGCTCGATCAGAGGGACTATCGCAAAAAGACACGCGAGCTTCCCCTCCACGACGAAGAGGAAGACAACCTTCATCGGATATTGCCAGCTCGGTCGGTGCATCGCGAGGAGGTGAACCCCCCAGGCCACCCCGTCCGCAAAGGCAACAAGCAAATACAACCTGGGCCATGAGCCATATTATCCAGAGCCCGTAGCAAGACTATGGCGCTCGCCGACACCCGATGCCCCGTTGCGAGGCATGATGGAACAAATACAAAGAGAATTGCGGGAACTCCGTCGCAATATCAACCTGGGCAAAGAACGAGCCTATCAAGGGTCGCCATTCACGCACGCTATCGCCGAAACTCAAGTCCCCCTGACTATGAAGCCCTCCGAACTTCCGAGCTACGTTGGAGAAAGCACTTATCGTGATCGCCCGTGACCACATCAGCTAGTACCTAGCATGCATGGACTGGTTCTCTCATCTGCCTCCGGGTACCATCCATAGTTTCGACCAGCTAACCTAGATGTTTGTAAGGCAGTTTGCCTGCAATAGGGTATTCCCAAAGACTTGCGGTCACATGTTCAACGTTCGATAGAACACGGACGAACCCCTTTGGGACTACATGCGTCGATTCTCTCAGGTAGTAGGGGAAGTGGTCCGGTTCAACCCAAGAGTGCTCTATGATATCATCATTTGAGGATCGCTCCGAGGGGACTTCGCCAATTACCTTATGAGGAATCGCGCCATCAACCTGGAAGACATGTTGTAAAAGTCAAAATCCTTCATTGAAATACAGGAGACACGCAAGATCTTGGAAGCTGTCGAAACCGCGAGGGCCCTGACCAAGAGGAAAGAAAAGCACAAAGACAATGAAAGATGAAAAAAGGGAAAGGGCCAAGAAAGAATTGGACAGGGTACACTTTCCGAGCATGATGGTATCTCCAATAGAAATCATGACCATCGTGGGGGAAGAGCGCTACTTCAAATGCCCACGGGTTGCGAGGGACGCCAAGAGGCTCAAGCATATAGGAAAGTTCTACACGTACCATCGAACGTACGTGCATCTGACGAATTACTGCGTCTAACTCCAAAGGGAGATAGTCAGGCTCCTGAAGCTGGGTTACATGGACAAGTACTTGATGTCCGATGAACGCGACCCCGTACTCCGCCAGCAAAGAGCCAATCTCCACCATGTTCATCACGGAAGGTGTGGAACCAACCCGAAGCCTACCAGTCATGCGCTTCGGATCTAGATGCTCGCTCCGAAAGACAGCACCCTCTTCTACATTCTGGTAAGGAGCTCGATGTTCGTAAACATCACGAACATGATCCGTCGTCGTCACATGCGGATCGGCAGCGTCACAGCCTCGCTCTCTCCACTGTGAGTCTGAACGGACGAGGAAGGAACACGATGCCCCCCTCTGCCGATTACGGCGAGCAGCGGAAGTGCTACTCCACTGTGAGGGAGGACGAGAAATAAGAGAGTCACGCAAATCTTCGTCGCTGGAAAAGACAGTGGTAGCCTGAGAAACCATTGTTGTAGAAAATGAAGAAGTATTTTTCACAAGGCAAATAAGGGTTTTGAAGTGATGAAGAAGAAGAACGAACGTGGCTATGTTTATATAAGTGGGAAAAGACGATTCACATCCCGAGTTGTCTCGCTTCCACGCCCCCAGTTCAAAAGGTGGGAACTTTCGATTCCCTACTCACGACCCAGACGAACCGCCACCTTCCCCAAATCTCTGTAACCCTAGCATGTCAGACGTCGCCATAGGGGAACTAGATCAGCGCACCAATTCCTCACGTCTTTTCATAATAATGAGGCACATCTTCCCAAGGCGAGTAATTGGGAGACAAAAAGGCGGGCCAATTCAAATCCATGACTACTCCATCAGTCACCGACGCCCGACCACCCTCATCCAAAGACGCCTACCACGACCACAATGGCAACTTGAAAGTTTCAAAAAACATTCTAAGTACAAATTAACTGTCGGAGTGAACGTCTGGTACCCACTGTGATTTTCCGAGGTCCGTAAAGGGAAACTTCGAACGACACCCCTACAAAAATGTAATACCCTTATATAGGTCACATAAAATGGTACCATGGCAATCACGAAGCACCGACGACTGCATATACTTATAGCAAACTCAAAAACCTTATGGTCGTGGTAAGTGCAGAAAAATTGAGCAGTACAAAAGCAAAATCCTCTCGAAGGGTTAGGCATAGAAAAACGCAAAGAAAGAGCATATATAGACTTCCAAAAATGTTTTCATTCATAATCAAGAATTCTGGGTGGGGACCACCCGATACAACCCCAGAAAAGGAAAAATAAAAAACAGTCTAAACAAGTTAAGGCCAACATGGCCGCAAAACTCCCTACAACTATCTACGCCTAAGGAGTGTGGCTAGGGCCTACTATAGTAGAAGGGGCAGGAGAACTTTTCACCGTCGTACTACGACCAGGGAGGAGATTCAGAGTATCCTCCAGCTTCTCCAGACGGAAAATCCGGGTCGAGGACAGTCTTATGGGATCAACCTCGGAGTAGAAGAAGTTCATCGCAATGGCAATTTGTCGGCAAGCTCAAAAACCACACAAAAGGTGACCCTCGAACAAGGGGTCGAGCAGTTACATTATCTCCTTCTCGTGAGCAGCTAGACGTTCGTCTCGCTCCATTATGGTCTTCTCCACAAGCCTCTGAAGCAAAGTCACCAGCTTCTCATAGTCCTCAAGCTTCCCGACCAACACAGCCTCCCTTCCGTCCAAAGCTTCCCTTGCCTTTTCCGAGGCTGCGAGGCGCTCTCTAAACTTTTGCTCGGATCCCTTCAGGGTATCCCTCTCTTGGGCCGCCTCCTCGTATAACTGAGACAGACCTCTCACTCCCACGGGGACCTGTCAGAAAAAGAAATGCGAGAAGAAGTAAAGCATATTCACAACAACATCACTTACCAAGATCACACACAATTGCGCAACCAAGCCCAACTCCTGGGCATCAAGTAAAGAAGGGGTCGGAAAAGCACCAAGACGAGACAAATCGTTGGCAAAACCCACAATTTGAGCTCATAGGCTCGCATCACTCCTCAAAAGCGATTGCACCGGAGGAAGTTTCCGTCTCTCGACGCTTGGGAAGTGGCGAAGAAGACCTCTATGCCACTGACTCTGTTTTTGCGGTCGGGGCTGAGGAGTAGAAGGCTGACCCGGAGAAACACCCCCAAGGTCTGCCAACGTTGTCGAAGGGTAGTGCACCGCGAACCAATCTCCGTCCGCTCACAACCCAATGGGGGAAAGACGAGTGGTGGTAGGATTATTGCCCTTTTGTGCCAAAACAAGACTTTCATCCTCGGAATCCTGAACTAAGATCCCCTTGTTCTAGGATGAACCTCGGCATGTTCCCGTTGCCGCTTTCTTTCTACCACACCGACCTCCCTCTCGCTCGACCCACTCGTGTGAGAAGGAGCCTCAGCCGAAGCACTCTTCTCCTTAGAAGGATCATTTATCGATGCAGCATTAGTCGCCGACCCACATGTCCTCCGAGGCTTGGAAGCAATGACTTTCTTCTTCTTCTTCTTGGAAGGGCGTCGGGGGGAGCATCGCATCTCAGCGTCTCCACGATAGTCCCTGCATAATTAAGATTCCGATTCAACAAAAGGAAGAAAAACCCAAAGAAGAAATACCTACGAAAACTATCCAAAAACACTTACTGATCACAGGGCGGTTGTTTCCCACCGAGGACTCCGAAGCCAGTAGGTCGTTCAGGCCACACTTCTTGTAAAGGGCCGAAAACACACTGACCTGGGACATCTTGTTCCAGCTAAAGCCTTGATCAAAGAACCTATCTTCCATTAACTCCTTCTTAGCCTTTGCATGGTCCAAGTTAGCAGGAATTAGGGGATCTTGATTCCACTCCATCAGAACGTCATCCAAAAGACCTGCTACGGTAGGACGGACGAAGAAAAACTTCTCCTTCCAGCTGTTGTAGGAACCCGGAAGGTCGTGAAGAATTCTCTTCGTCGACTTCCGCATGGTAAAAGTATAAAATAGCTTGTTGAATGACGAGCTCGCCAAATCGGAGGCCCCAAACAACCTGTCCACCGTGTAGCGATACCCGTAGGCCGAATAGATAAAGACAAACGCCGCCAAAGCCGACCATCCATTTGGGGAAAGTTAACTTGGACAAAGCAAGCATTCCTTGAACACCTCTCAATAGGGAGGAAAGATCTCAACCCCGCCTTGATCTGCATAATATAGGCGGTGTAATAGCCAGAGCGAGGAGAAGTAGCCCACTCGTGACCCTGGGGCACCACGAGCTCCAGACCATCATTGCTCGCCCTGTACTTAGAAAATTCAGCACTAATCTCATCCAGAGATCTCACTGAACTCTGTACACCACCAGCCGAAACCCTAGGTGGCTCCGCCGCCACCATCGCCTTTTGAGCGAAAGCTTCTGCTGTGCCAAAAACAACGCGACGGCGCCCCGTCGTCTCCTCAGCGGAAGGCGACGCTACAGCATTGCCCGCGCCATAGTAGACTTCTTCCTCCGCCTTACCATACCAGACTCCTCACCGGAACTACTCATGGTAGCCATCAGATCGCCGATAAAAATTCAAAACACCATAGAGGGAGAAAAGAGAGGGAAAATAGAAAAGCTCGTGTGAATAAAGCCAAAGCACTACGAGTCCCCTCAATATATAGGCGAAGCATCCCAAACGAAGCCCTCGACACGTGGCCAGCCCAGCGCCACGTGGAGCATGCAGGACCAAAATTTCAGAAATAATTCGACAGCACATAGACTCATTAACTGAGTTCCAAGTGATTTGTACAAAATACACTCGGAACTGGGGGGAATCCTGATGATGCATAATCTGCCCATTCTCGAAGAAAGGCAGAAAAGTGGGTACCCTACAAAAATCTGTCCACAGTCTTGTAGAAAGGTACGTAACGGCCATGACCCGCCTCAGGCTGGATAGAGGTAAACGACCCGGACTCTGGAGACGGTACTCCGAGTACGACTAGAAAACACCCACCAAGGGTACTCGGTCTAAACACTCGGAGAAAGGTAGCTCCAGATCCGACCAATACTTCTTAATGGAATGCGGTGTGGTCACAAACGCTTAACCACCACCAACGCTTAGCCAAATTCTGCCAAGATGTACATCCGGGTCGAGGACAGTCTTATGGGATCAACCTCGGAGCAAAAGAAGTTCATCGCCATGCCAATTTGTCGACAAGCTCGGAAACCCTACAAAAGGTGACTCTCGAACAAGGAGTCGAGAAGCTACATTATCTCCTTCTCGTGAGCAGCTAGACGTTTGTCTCGCTCCATTATGGTATTCTGCACAAGCCCACGAAGCAAAGTCACCAGCTTCTCAAACTCCTCGAGGTTCCCGACCAACTCAACCTCCCTCCCTGCCAAGGCTTCCCTTGCCTTTTCCGAGGCTGCCAGGCGCTCTCTCAACTGTTGCTTCAATCCCTTTAGGGCATCCCTCTATTGGGCCGCCTCCTCCTATAACTGAGACAGACCTCTCACTCCCACGAGGGCCTGTCAGAAGAGACAAACGTCAGTAAAAGAAATGCGAGACAAAGTAAAGCATATTCACAACATCACTTACCAAGATCGCACACAATTGCGCAACCAAGCCCAACTCCTAGGCATCAAGCAGAGAAGGGTTCGGAGAAGCACCAAGACGAGCCAACTCATCGGCAAAACCCACAATTCGAGCTCATAGGCTCGCATCACTCCTCAAAAGAGATTGCACCAGAGGAAAAGTAACATGACCCCAAGTTCTGGCTTCCTGAGTAGAGGCGGCTTGAGAATCCAAAGTTCCTGTCTCTCGACGCTTGGGAAGTGGCGAAGAAGACCTCTCAGCCATTGACTCTGTTCCTGCGGTCGGGGGCTGAGGAGTAGAAGGCTGACCCGGAGAAACACCCCCAAGGTCTGCCAATGTTGTCGAAGGGTAGTGCACCGCGAGCCAATCTACGGCCGCTCTCGACCCAACAGGGGGAAAGACGAGAGGTGGTAGGATTATCGCCCACTTGTGCCGAAATAAGACCCTCGTCCTCGGAATCATGAACTAAGATCACCTTGTTCTAGGAGGAACCTCGGCATGTTCCCGTTTCCGCTTCCTTCCTACCAGACCGACCTCCCTCTTGCTCGACCCACTCGCGTGAGAAGGAGCCTCAGCTAAAGCGCTATTCTCATTAGAAGGATCGTTTGCCGATGCAGCAGTAGTCGCCGACCCACATGTCCTCCGAGGCTTGGAAGCAATGACTCTCTTCTTCTTCTTCTTCTTGGAAGGGCGTCGGGGGTAGCATCGCATCTCAGCGTCTCCATGATAGTCCCTGCAGAATTAAGATTCCAAATCAACAAAAGGAAGAAAAACCCAAAGAAAAAATACCTACGAAAACTATCCAAAAACACTTACTGATCACAGGGCGGTTGTTTCCCACCGAGGACTCCGAAGCCAGTAGGTCGTTCAGGCCACACTTCTTGTAAAGGGCCGAAAAAACACTAACCTGGGACATTTTGTTCCAGCTAAAGCCTTGATCAAAGAACCCATCTTCCGTTAACTCCTTCTTAGCCTTTGAATGGTCCAAGTTAGCAGGAATTCGGGGATCTTGGTTCCACTCCATCAAAACGTCATCCAAAAGACCTGCTACGGTAGGACAGACGAAGAAAAATTTCTCCTTCCAGCTGTTGTGGGAACCCGGAAGGTCGTGAAGAACTCTCTTCGTCGACTTCCGCATGGTAAAAGTATAAAATAGCTTGTCGAATGACGAGCTCGCCAAATCGGAGGCCCCAAACAACCTGTCCACCGTGTAGTGATACCCGTAGGCCGAATAGATAAAGACAAACGCCGCCAAAGTCGACCATCCGTTTGGGGAAAGTTAATTTGGACAAAGCAAGCATTCCTTAAACACCTCTCAATAGGGAGGAAAGATCTCAACCCCGCCTTGATCTGCATAATATAGGCGGTGTAATAGCCGGAGGGAGGAGAAGTAGCCCACTCGTGACCCTGGGGCACCACGAGCTCCAGACCATCACTGCTCGCCCCGTACTTAGAAAATTCAGCACTAATCTCATCCAGAGATCTCACTGAACTCCGTACACCACCAGTCGAAACCCTAGGTGGCTCCGCCGCCGCCATCGCCTTTTGAGCGGAAGCTTCTGCTCTGCCAAAAACAACGCGACGGCGCCGCGTCGTCTCCTCAGCGGAAGGCGACGCTACAGCATTGCCCGCGCCGCATCAGACTTCTTCCTCCGCCTTACCATACCAGACTCCTCCTCACTGGAACTGCTCATGGTAGCCATCAGATCGCCGATTAAAATTCAAAATGCCATAGAGAAAGAAAAGAGAGGGAAAACAGAAAAGCTCGTGTGAATAAATCCAAAGCACTACGAGTCCCTGCAATATATAGGCGGAGCATCCCAACTGACACCCTCGACACGTGGCCAGCCCAGCGCCACGTGGAGCATGCAGGACCACAATTTCAGAATAAACGCGACAACGCATAGACTCATTAACTGAGTTCCAAGTGATTTCTACAAAATACACTTGAAACTGGGGGGAATCCTGATGATGCATAATCTGCCCATTCTCGGAGAAAGGCAGAAAAGTGGGTACCCTACAAAAATTTGTCCACGGTCTTGTAGAAAGGTACGTAACGACCATGACCCGCCTCAGGCTGGATAGAGGTAGACGACCCGGACTCTGGAGACGGTACTCCGAGTACGACCAGAAAACACCCACCAAGGGTACTCAGTCTAAACACTCGGAGAAAGGTACCCCCGTATCCGACCAACACTTCTTAATGGAATACGGTGTGGTCACAAACGCTTAAACACGACCCCCAACGACCCAGGGCCTATCTAAAAAAAGGGAACCCACGACTATCCCTCTGAAACCACCTAGCCCGGAGAACAACTCTCTTCAGAGCCTTCGACGAACCTCGAAATGCCCGTGGAACCACCATCAACACTTAGCCAAAATTGAAGAAACACGAGCACAAAATAAACATTAAGGACACGAGTAAAGACAAGGCACAGTCAAACACCCACCATAATCTTAGATCAGCAGTCCATGATCGAAGAACCACTCTGGGACTTCGTCACGACGAACGACCCGCAAAGACAGCCCCAAATCAATCACGACCTCCGACTCACCTCGTAGGATGCATTATTCGTCATCAGCTCTCCCCACGCCATGACTATCCTAATAACGAGAAAATGCCATTCCCCATTGGTCCAACTTGACTACTCTGATAACGAGGAAAGACCATTCCCGTATTGGTCCAACCCAATCATTGGGACAGAAAGCAACAAACACTATTGGTGCAGACCGGACTGCATGCATTGGCACAGATTATCCCCGAAGACCATTGGCGCAAAAGACCCTCGCCTCCATTGGGCACCAGCGACAACGGAAAAGACCAGCTACCATTGGCCGAACACCCTTGGGCTTACACTATAAATAGCCATTTTCAGCAAAGAAAAAAATGCCACTTTCACGATCCACATGCTCATTCACTCCGCAAGAGAGAAACAGTGTTCTCCATTGTCATATTCTCCGCTTTTACTTAGAATTTGTCACATTTTTCTACCTCTAACTATGTGTCCCCTTGTACTTACTAAATGTCCTTAATAAAAATATTGTGTCATTTTCTCAAGCTCGAGATTAGCGTTGTCACGAGTGTCATTATACTAATCCTTCTCCTATCTAATCTGAAACATAAAAATAAATCAACTAGGTATAGGGTTCATATTATATCTGCACCCTAACTCTAGTCTAATCACATAAATTTCCCTTAATGTTTTTAAATACTTATAGAGAGACCCTCTAAAAACATGTAAAAATGGACAAAGGGTCTATTTGTGATATATGTTTTACATACTTCCAAGTGGTTTTTCTTTAAGTAACGAAAGAAAACTCAAAGGAATAATTCTTTGTCGTTAAAAGTTCAAGGGATATTCAAGTGAATTATTAAAACACTACGAGAACCATGCACATCTTGAATTTGTTCCTTTTTTCTTCCCAAAAGAAAACAACTACAGAATACAGACAAGATTTTACAACCTCTACTACAAAATAATTAAGATGCGGTCTACTGGTATATATTACTTCGTCCATTTGTTATCTCCCCTAGTAAAAACCTTTCAACATTCAAATATGCTGTGCTAAACTTTCTGCCTTCCAACGAGAGCTTTTATAGTCATTTTCCAGAAGCAAACGATCACTTGAAGCCTCACAGCCCCAATAAAATATAGTAGACGAGCGTGATTGGCAAAGCAATCAACATACCGAATATCACTCTGCAAATAAATTACCATTCAACATTAGTTTACATAAATATATTTGAAAATTAAACTCAACAACAAATATAGGCAGAAAATAAAAAAGAAAATAAAAAAAAGAACCTACCCCGTGCTGAGAATGTCCGGGTGTACGTTGTACTCCTTAGCAAAGACAAAGGGGACAATTCCTTGCGGTAGAGCAGCCTGTTTATTATTATTATGTGCAAATCCGACAATCTGTTAATCCTAAAATAACGTGACATTTTATTTTAAAACTAACTCATTAAATTCTAAATTCAGACAAAAAGTAATTAATAATATAGACAAAATAATTGAATTATGAAACATAATAGTAATGAAATTTATAAGACCTGAACAATGGCAATGCGCAAAAGTGTCCCACGAAGGCCAACAGCAATGGAAGCAGCAAACATGACAGCTGGTCCTGTAAGGAATCTCACAGCCATTGAAAAAGCTGCCACGGAATTACCACATGCTATCATCTTCGGTTGCAATGCCATGAACAGACCTGTACCCACCCACCAACATTAATTATTTAGTATGCTTTTGCCTTAGTTGCAATTCCCATAAATCATGAAACTAAAAATTATCAGGTATCATTCCAATATATTTTATAGATACTTACGAAATCACTCTTTCAAGTTTGGAATTACAAGAATATTCCGTCAATTTTAAAACAGTACTGCGTCTTGTAATTATTCTAATTTTACAAACAAAAAAAGTTACAATTAAACACATCCTCTCAAACAATTAAATATTATTCAAGTATGCAGACTTGACAGGCCCAAATAATTCTATTGTTATTGCAAATTCAGACTCACTATAGATTTACCACCACGAAAATTCATAATATGACAAATTAAAGATTAAGAGACCAGGGAGCATGAGGACTCCTTATCCTGTAAGTTCGTCATAATGTTATTTGATTGCGCTATTACTCCACTGTACATCCCTAAGGTAGGTAATTGTATGTACTAAATAAACACAGTTAGTTTGTTCTTATTCAATAAACACATGTATGTTTTCTTATTCACTAGACTTTAGTTTAACCAAAAAATATCTTTTAAGTTACAAGATAAAAATAAAGACCTTTCTTCGATACTAACAAGGACGTCCTAAGTAAATCTCTTTAAAAAATACTTTTTTATGAACGGCACACAAGTTATCAAAATTTAAATTCCAGGCTATGAACCACAATAATGACGTGAAGAAAAAGCTGTAACAGTTACAATTTTGAGGAGCACAAGAAAATGAAGAGGCAAGGCAGCACGCTATCATGATTCACAAGGGTACTACTATATTTGCTTTTGGCACGCCTTTTTACTCTCTCTCTGTGTGATGTCACAATTTAATAATGAAAAGTGAAGCTTAGTAATTATCACAGGCGTGTGAGAGAGAAAGGAAAGTGTCATAATTAATACACTCACTACTCACCAAGGCTGAACATGGCCATGCCAAGTCCGGCGTCAGACAGTATAGAAATAGACTTGGCTATTATGGCAGGCATCTCAACATGCCACCTAAAAATGAAAAAAAGGAGAACATAAAGGCATTTGAAATCAAAATATTTTATTTCAACCCCATATGAATTTGAATCAAATTAGAAATATAATTAAATACCTGAATGAAACTAGAGACCATGTTAGGCCAATTAAACTGGAGTAAGTGTTGGGATTCCTGATGAGTTTCCTCCAAACCATGATCAAAATAAGCCTTGTCATTACACTTGTGGGAGGCATCACTTTCACTTTGTTCTCTCCCACTTTCTCCTCTTCATTAGTTTCTCTATTCCCATCTCTTATTCCAAAGCTCAACTCATCTCTCTCCAAGTAACCATCTTGATTGTTTTCTCTGTTATGTCCCTCTACTAATATAAAAGAAATAATAAAAATTTCAATATAACAAAAACAAAATGTTGTGCATGGATTGCAAATCAAGAACTAATTAAAGGAACTTATTATGAAACTTAAGAAAAGAAAAGATTAGTAAAAAGTACCTTTGGTAGGAGAAACAGGAATTCTGACATCTTTACGATGATGGTCATATTCATTTCCTCCTCCACCAAATACATCAGAAACAGGAGAGGCACTTGAGCTCCAAACAAACATATGAAGATCTTTCCCACCACCTTCTTGCTGTTTCTTTACTGCTGCTTTAGAGCCATGGGTGGGTGAAAATATACCTGTATTTGGAACTGGATAATTACTATTCCCATGATAATATCTTGACTTAGCATTAGTATTAATATTATTTCCAGTTTCCTCCTCAAAATTAGAGGATCTTGGGGCTGCAAAAGCATCATTTGCACCAAAGTTTGAGTTCCTAGTACCAACACCACCACCACCTTGCATCATTGAGTGAAAATCAGTGTGATTAAAACTTGACCCTCTTGGAGTTGGATTCCTTGAAGACTGCAAGGAATAAATCTCCGCATTTGTCAGATTCGATGGCCTTGGAGTGGTGGAAGAGAACCCCATCGATTTTCTTGAATAAATATCTGACCTTGACGCATTTGAACGCCTGACAGTCACGTGAAGCTTCCCATCTTCTTTGATCTCCGCCTCGGTCTCCAACGGCTGCCTCCCGTCCAACGACATGATGTCGGAGTCGACGTGGATGGAAACAATGGAGGCAGCCGTGTCCGGAAACTGCTCCGAGATCAACATTCTTGCACCTCTGTACTCAAACATGAAAAGCATCAAAGTGTACCAGATAATGCACTGAAGCACCACTATTTGCACCATTAGTGTACCAGAGTTCTCCCCATACATCCCTTTCAGTAGAGGGATGCCCATGACCAAAGTGTTGGGGAGAGTTGAGAGAGAGAAAAGGGTTATTGTCCATTCCAAACAACCCCTTTTGCTCACATTACTCCAAACAGCTAAAACAGCAAGAACAATGAGCTTTTGAAGAGTGTCAGCGGCGATGAATCTGAAGTTCATCGCATAAGGATCGTTGCTTGCGATGAAGTGGAAGGAGAGGAGAGGGACAGCGAACAGTGCCACGAAGCGGTTGATGCCTGAGCACTGCGTTGGTGTGAAGATTTTCCACCATTTTACTGAGCCATAGGCTAGTACCATGGCCACATACAGTGGCACAACTGCAGTCATCACATGGTAAAAATCAGACAAAGTTATCATTTTTAGTTGGTTTCTTGAAATCCCAGTTGAAAGTAGATGAAAAACTTGTTATTTTTGCTTTGTTTTGAGTAAGAACAGAGGGGCATATGTGTTTAGGGGTTTATGGGGTGCTGTGTATTTTGCTTGCTATTTAAACACACGAAAAAGAGGAGAGAGAGAGAGAGAGAAAGAGAGCAAGGAATGGTGTGTGTGTGTGTGTGTCAGTATTGAGAGTTGCAAAGCAAGCTTGAACTTGCAGTCCCCAAAGCAAAGGGGGTGGGGGGAGTTTACTAATTATATATATAACATATAAGCAGAGAGCAGTTGCACTGTTTTGTCCACTTTGTTATAAGCTGTGTTTGGATATGAAAGATGCTTATGTTAGTACGATAGTGAGTGTTGTTTGGTCTGTTTAAAGTTTGGTACAAAAGGCAACTTGGGTAAAGGAGAGAGTCGTAGAAGCTTTTTCAGGCTCTTCTCTTCTTTCCTTTTAACTTTCTTGTATTCGCTTTATGGCTCGTGGGCTGGGTGAGTTGCTATTGCGGAACTACTATTATAACCTTTGGAGGTTATAGCTTTGCTAGATAAAAACTCAGTAAAAACAAGACTAACAACTATTACAAGAATTCTTCTAATCTCTCAGAACTAGTTTTAGTCTAGTTATTAATTTTGATGTCAAGCACGCCTTCTTATAGGATTTTATCGTCCTTTTTCTTAGACGTGATAGACACGAATTGTGATTGCTCTCTTCTTCTTTGCATAATCCCGAAATCTCCGTTGATGTTTATCTTCAGGAGATCTTCTGATATTATTTTCAATTCTCTTCGGCTTATCTTCTTTCTTTAAGTATAAGTCTGCACAATCCTTAGAGTCATTGATATCCTGAATCATATCACAGATAACTACATCTTGTGGAACTAGGTGATTTTAAGAATAAAGGCAAAATAAAATATTACACTTAAATAATCCCTATAATCATTCTCCAGTTGTAGCTCGTAAAAGTCCAGTTGCATGCCCTCGGTTTTCCTCTTGACTAACACCTTCATCGAGTTCGAGTTTTTGTCATTTATCCTTGTTCTTACTTCCCGTTTTTCGTCTTCCCATCTTCAAGTCTTCATTTAGCAATTTAATTTGGAATACACATGAATTAGTATTCTCCATCTTCCTCAAATCACCAATAAACCTGCGGCGAATGTGAAGGTCCAGTCCTCAATACTTGAAAATATGCCCGTAACCTTTTTGTTCAACATCTCTTCCTTGAGCCATCTATCATCTGGTAAGTTTTCAAAGAAATTAAGACACTCATCTGAAACAACGTGTCGCCATATTTTGCGTGCCATGGTGTAGTGGCATAGCATGTGCATCGCGGATTCCACATGGGACAAACAAACCGGGAAATTGTCCTCGGATGGAATTCTGCTTCTCTTTCTCATCTCGTTAGTCGCCAACATATCTTATGAAACGAGCCATAAAAAGTGTTGGATTTTGTTGCTCAAATCTAAATTTTGTACCCAACTAACATCGAACACGACTTGTTGATCTCCCGCGTAATATTCTAAGTATGTAAGTATGTCTTATAAGCTGGCTGACAACTAAACATCCCATTAGAATTTTAACTCCATAATATTTTATCTTCCAAATCGCTGAAAGTAATGCGTTTACCACTAACCTCGACTTTCAGGGAATCGGGTAGTGTTAACACAAGATCGTTTAACCGACAATCACCCTCGTTGTCCAGGAGCTCGCGCAAAGTTAGCTTTGCCTCAATTTGAATAATATGACACCCCTCATCGCAAATGTGCTTATCTCTCATCCCCCATTTTCTAACGGAGAAAGGGAGACATTAATCCCAAATACCTCAAGAGTCCCTTCCACGTTGCGCTATTGGTAGGCTTAACAACATACTCAATGATCCTTTCTTTCTTAAGGTATTTTGTCACAATCAAATCACTCTAAACTGTATTCTCCTCTCGCATAATCCTCCAGGAAAGTTTAGATAAAAGCGCCTCGTTACTAACCCGCGCAACTCGACTACCACGCCCTCTCTTTTTTTTGACTTAGTAACTCTCGGCCAGACCACAAGGTGGAGTTTCTTCTTCGTTGTATTAGACGAGTAAAGGAAATCCATATTGAGGTGATCTAATTGCATGCACACGTACTCCAAAAGCCACGTTGATTGCATGTGGTAGACCGGTTGGGCCGACGACACAACCTGGATTAAGGTCCCAAGCCCCCCTAATGTAAGCAACTTTTTGTTCCATTCGGTAAAACGCTTCATTATTCTATCAAGGGTTGTGGTAAGATCAACCCTCGTACTTCGGCCGTGTATTTGGGAGACTCTGGGATATCTCCCTAAGTTCATCCTCTGAACAAAACCCAGTATCTCGTCGATGAATCTTTTTTGGCCCGCCCCTTCGCTTTTTGAGAAAATAAACTTTGAACTTTTGGGCATTGAGTTTAAGCCCCGAAGCTCCACATAATTTCTCGAGAACTCACTTGACAGTGTGCGCATCGTGTTTCGTCGCTCTTGCCATTAAAACCAAGTCATCCGCAAAAAAAATAGATGTGAAAGATTAGGCCCGCCCTGGTAGGGGCCTTACGGCTGCCACTTCTTGATAGCCACTTCCTCTTGGATCAAATAGGCCAAACAGTCAATACAAAGAACAAAAAGATAAGCTGATAGAGGATCATTTTGTCTGAGGCTGCATGCATGTTTGAACGGGTCTAGAGGAGTCTCGTTCCATAAAATTCTCGTCGCCGCATTCTTGACACAAAACATGATGAGCTCGATAATATCCGTCGGGAATTGAAAATCAACAATTGTCTCTTCTAAGAAGTCCCAATTAATTTTATCATAAGCCTTCTCCAAGTCCTGTTTCATGATCATACAACACCGAATTTATTCTTCTCTTTGCTTCTAACCGAGTGCAGAATCTTTTGAAGTAGAAAGATATTGTCCTGCATGCTCCTCCCTTTAATAAAGCTCGATTGTGTTGGGGCTATTATTTTTGGAATATTTCCCCGAAGGCGTGATGTAAGGCTTTTCATAATGAACTATTACAGAATGCTACAGAGCGAGATCGATCAAAACTGCTTAATATTCTCAGGGTTATGAATCTTTGGTACGAGACAGGGGAAAGCTTCAAAAAATTTGGGATCAAAGCACTTCCTCATAAACACGGATTCGGCAAAGTCAAACAAAGATATGTGGAGCTATTCCCACCCTTTATGGTAAAAGTCGGCGTGTAGACCATCGGGCCCTGGTGCTTTGAATGGATTCATGGAGAATATAACATCCTGACCTTCTCTAACTCCATACGAAGGGACAACCCTTCCATATGATCAACTGTTGGAGTCGACTGAAATTCGACGCGTGAAGATGGCCTGCAGCCCCATTATCACTATCCCGACCTGTACACAAGGCTGCAAAAAAATCGTGCGCATGTCGTTTCAGCACCTCATCTTTATTAGTCCAGATATTATCAACCTTTAGAGCCGTAATTTCATTCCTCTTGTGTCTTTCAAGGGTTGACCAATGGAAGAACTTTGTATTTTTGTGTTTGTCCATGATCTACTTAACGCGCGACTTTTGATACCAAAAGGCTTCCTCTTGCCTCAAAACGTCGTTGAATTCCACCACAAGCGACTTCTCAAGATCCTCAAGGTATTTACTCGGTCGGGCAACCAATACTTTCTAAATCATGTTAATTCTAGCGGTGAGGACTTTCTTGTGAAAGATATTCCCAAAGTGTTCTTTATTCCACGGCTCTAGGACTTTCAAGACGGCCTCAATAGATGCTAGGATGTTCGAATTAGCTTCCCAAATATTTTATGAAGCCGTATGCACTCCGGGTGATGGAACTAAGCTGCTTCAAATATGAAACGTCGTCTCGCCTTCTTAGACCCGGTGCCGTTACACACCATTATTATCGGATGATGGTCCGAATAAACCTTCAGGAGATGGGTCAGTTCATGGTTCGAAAACTTATCTAACCAAGCTTGGTTAGACATACCGCGGTCTATACGCTCTTGAATTAACTCGTCGTCTTCTCTTTTGTTCGACCAAGTGAAAATTGGCTCTCGAAACCCTGTGTCTATGAAAGCACATTGTTCCATAAAACCCAAGAAGAAGTTAAGTCTACTCAATGTGAGTGTATTGCCTCATGATTTCTCGTGGGTGTAGAATATCTCATTTAAATCTCCCATAGCAAGCCACGGTAGGGTCTCTCCTTGCGCTATTTTCTCAATACTATTAAACACCTTAATTTTTGCGCTACTCTTCGGTTGCGCATAAATAATCGAGAGCCACCATCCATCCTGCGAATTCGAGTTTATGAGGGCGTGAATAGCTTGGTCATCCACGTCCAAAATTTTGATGCTGACATCCGCCTCATTCCAGAATCAGCCAAACCCCTCCAATCTTACCCAACGTTAATGCTAAAACGTTGTTGGAGAAATTAACAGGCTACATTTGAGTAGATGAAACATATAATTGGAGACAAATGGAGAGAAGTCCTAGCACCGACGTGATTTCTAGCTACATACAACCAACTGCGACGGAATTCGTCCCACCGAATGAATTTACGTTCACTGCTAGACAGCAAAAATGATCCAGATCTTTCAAAAATGACATGGATACTACCATGCAAGAATCGACAAGTTTGAACATGAACCCTAATTGGGTTTCTCCAATATATGCAGCCATCACGAAGGCAAATGGCAAGCAAAAAGAAGCCTGATTTGACAATACTTGAACTGCGGACATTCGGAAACACTTGACCGTTCACGAACCAACCGAATCATTCCCAATGAAGAAGGTTACATTCTTGGATGAATTGGAAGAAATGATCAAGAGCGAATGGAAAGAACGATTGATCGTTATGGTAATGGGGCGGCCATGGTACTATGAGGCACTCAAATCCAAACTCGACTTAATGTGAACATTGCATAAAGAGTTTGACCTTATGGACCTAGGGCACGGCTGCTATTATTTGAAAGGCCTGAACGCACTGAAGAGGGAGAAGATCCTGACTGAGGGACTGTGGAATTTGGCGGGTAGCTTCCTCTCCATCCAGAAGTGGTTCCCAGACTTTAACGCGATAACCGACACAATCAAAAGCGATATCACGTGGGTTTGACTTTTAGATATACCAATGGAGATGATGTCCGAGGGGATTGGGAATGGGGCAAGTTGCATTGGTGATCCTATCAAAGTTGACACCAACACCTTAAACGCGACGCGAGGAAAATTCACTCATTTTTTGCATTGAAGTAAGCACGAGCACTCCGCTCAAACTGGCATTAGGGGTAAGGGAAAAAGTATACCAGGTCGTATATGAAAATCTCCCCTCGCTATGCTATAAATGCGGGAAAATCGGACACATCGAAACTCAAACTAAATCTGAAGTTTAAGATGCCGCACCTATGAAGGATAGCAATGCACCAAATACGATGGCTTTGACGCTAAGTAGTGAGGATAAGTCAGATTGGCTGATTGAGAAAGTACGGAACAACGAGTGCGGTGAATGAATGAAAGTATCGAGGGGGATGAAAAATAATTTGGGGGATACCGTGGTAAAAAAGAATGGAGAGGGTCGGTCGTTCGAAAACCCGATATTGTTGTCAAGAAGCATGAATATACCGAACAAACCTTATGTTAATGGTATAGCCATGCAACATGGAAATAATTCTAATATTAGTTCCTCAAAAGGTAAAAGGATTCTGCCTAAATCTGTAGCCCCTAAGGAGTCGTTCGAATAGGGAATTGGGAGAAAGAAAATAAACATGAGGAAACCTACCTGAACTAGGAACCCTACTAAAATTACTATTAAGGTTCATAACAAAAACCAGAACCAATTTGAAGCCCTCACAATTCTAAAAGATAAGAAGGACATAGCTATTGAGTTCATACATCAAACAAGAAATAAAGAAAATAGTGAGAGCTCGCGAAGGGAACAAAATGCAAGCGAATCACTGGGATAATTTGTTACTGGATCAATGGGAGGTCATGGAGATCGATAAGTGACAATAGAGATTCACCGGCCCTTCGTGGACATCACGAATTGCATTAGAGGAATGGATGATAGATGTTTTGGAGATCTCAAGTTGTATATGGAAGATCGATACATCAGTCTACCGCACGCAGACAGAGGGGGACATAACATGATGGCAGAGAACACAGCAGAGCGAGTGAGAATCCAACAAACAACGGCCTCTAGCACTGGAGGCATTGAACCAGATATATGCGACATGAAGGGGGTTCGCAGTTGAGTACCCCATCGCACTTCACCACATATATCATACGAATTTGAAGATTATATCTTGAAATTTCCAGGGGCAAGTCATGTCGATTTCAGAAGAAATTTTAGAGAGTTAGTCCGCTCGCACGAACCATTAGTTGTTTTTATTCTCGAGACTTAATTTGGTTTAATTATGTGAATTAGAAATCTAATTTACCTTACTAAAATTATCTTCCCTTATTAAAAATATGTTGGATCACACATTTAGAAAACAATTTTGTGTCCAATTACATAATTTTTTTTAAAACTTTTGGTAAGGAAATAAATGATAAATGAAAAGTTGTAATTACGAATAAAGAACAAACAAAGCATTGGGAGGGTTATAACTATTTCCACGTGGCATTCATCTAAATCATGTCGTAGAAGATATAGCACCATTTTGTAGGAGATGAGCCAAATCTCTTATTTGTAGGAGTTCATATAAGGCAATTATTAAATGTTAGGGATAATAACACAAATTATCCATGAAGTATGGGATAATAAAGAAAACATCTCTCATGTCTATAAAACAAAAAAAAATTAAAAAGCAATTGTCCAGTTTTCATTTAATAATTATTATATTTTGTTGAATGTAGATTTATTCACATTTATTTTGCACAAAAAACAGATAACAAACCAAAATATTCAGAAAATAGAAAATAAGCTCATTTATTCCGTTTAAAAGATAATGAAAAATAAAAAGGCAAAGGATAATTCGATAGCTAAACAAGTTATATGGGTATTTAAATTCTGCTATAATTTAAAGCTATACCGATGTCTTAATTATTTCAAATTTGTTTTACATAAAGAGTGTTTGTACAATTCTCAAACATAAATGGGTTGTGATTACACTAGTGCTCAAAGGTAGTTAGTGTAATTATTCATAAATGTTATTTAAGAGCATAGATATTACTTCACATGAAAATAGTCCAATATTTGGGTGGTCAATAATGGACTTAGATTTATTTAACCATAATGATTATCATAGCACTCCTTAATTGGTTCCTCAATTATCCATTATATATATATAAAAAAAAAATTGGCTCCTCAAAATGTAAGATGCCTTATTAAAACCTTTGATTGCGAGACAAAACCATAGTAAAAGAAAAAGAGTATATCTATCTCAAATAAGTTATTCGCTTCATTAAGAAAAACTGGGAATAAAAACCTCAATCGACAAAAAGAGTACAATTGGGTGAACTTTCATTCGAGTTAGCTTGTGAGAGTTTTCATGAGTCTTGTATAGACGCATCCCGATGCTCTTTCCTTGAGAGAAAAACGAAGAAAATGCGAGCAGTAAAAAAAGAGCACAAATAAGCCTGCATTTATTGATGCACGATTGCGTTTCCAAAATGATATCCTGGAAAAAGGAAAACCTTACATAGGTTAGCGAAAGGGGTTTGTGCAAATTAGACTTCTAAAATTTGGAACCCTCAATTCTAATGAGCTTGTCCCTAGTCAGTCAACAAAAAGAACTCGACTGGCTCTTTCACACATTTATGCACACATATGTGAACCCTTGATATTGTAATTTTGGGGCTAGAATTCACCTATGTAGTCAGTATTGGTTGATTAACTCTATGTGTTAGTCCTTGGTTCTCATGAGAAGGAGAAGTGAATCCAGGGCCAACATTAAGTCGAGTCTTTCTTTTAGTTTGCGTCACTCGAGAATGAGCAACGAGACAAGTGTGGTCGTGTTAAATGAGAGTTCCAAACACTCATTTATGGCATCCATTTACACGTGTCAAAATAAATATTCCTTGACAATTTAGTGTGTTTTTATTTTATTTCTTGTGTTTTAGAATTTGAAGTATGTTTAACGAAAATGAAGCAACAAAAAGCAAGAAAACAAGCTAAGAGAAGAGTATTTCTTTCATGTATTCCAAAGCTAAGAGATAACAACGAGAATGACGAATCCAACTAGAACGACTCAAGTACAACTTGAGTAAAACTGAGCAAATATTATAGGAATCGCTAGCAATTGTAGAGAACGAATTAGAATATACTACTAGAATCTATTGATATAAAGTTTCCAAACCAAAAAGCAATTTGTGATTCCGATATTAGAAAAAAAGTTGTATCTGAAACAGTAAAGATGGACAAAGCTAAAACTGGTGAACAACGTGACTCGCGCGTCTAAGGTAGTACAGGCGTCTAACTTATATGTTTGCAACGTTACTCGTCTAACTCATATGTTTGCAACGTTACTCGTTTATTTTTGGCAGTATAAGAGCACAAACCGTGTGCGTATAACCCTTGTTTTCGGTCGTCGCCATGTGTAGCGCAATTTGGACAAGAATAGCGCCACTCGCATGTGTACTAAGAGCCAAAAACTTAATCTCCAAGAAAATCTGAGCAATCACATCGACAAATACTAGATCCTTGAACTTTTTTCATCAACTATAGCGTGACTTGGACAAATATAGCCGTGCCCGCGCGTGTAATTAGAGTTAGAAACTTAATATCAAGAAAATCTGAGCAATCACATATCTACAAATACTACGCTTGAAAGTTTTTCAACGCTTATTTGAAAAAATAAAACGTTTTTCATCAACAAATATTGCACAAAACTTTACATAAATCACTTTATAGAATAGTCATTCCATAATCAGGAGATAAGACGATTCAAGCTAAGGTTCATCTTACGAACACCAAGCAACGAAGATTTAGAGATAAGAGATGCCAGATATTCCTAGAGTTTATCTTTTCTAAACTCTTTATCACATTTGTTGTCCAATTTATGTGCTCTTGTACTTATAATCATTAGTAATTAAACTACTTTGTGTTTGGAGTAGTAGGATGTAGTTACTGTACATACACTATGTAACCTATGTTGTATGGATTTATGTTGAGCTTACATCGTTGCTTGGACCGTCACTAGTGCTGGAGTTTTGGTAGTCAAACACTGATGTATGATCATAGTTATGCATGTCGATTGGTAGAACAACACATACAGTGAACAACAAAAATATGTGTTTATTTATACGAACATTTAACATTTGAGAAAGTTAGATTAATGAACCACTTTTATTCTTTCTAAAGCTTTAAAAGAATCTGCCTACATATCTAGAGTTGAGAGGACTTCTTCCGGCATACGCACAAGTCAAGCCTCACTCGAAATAGGGCGTGTGTCGAAATTATCCCCAACTCAAAATTTTCTTTTCGAGTCAAGGATAAATTAGGCACATGCTTTGTGCTTCTATATGGTTGTTTCGCTATGTGAGTTCCGTTTGACTCTTGTTTCCTTTTGCCATGTCCTCTATTTTTTGTGTGTTGTTTTTTAATTGTTGCCACATGGCACTCTCGAAATATGGCCCCCTTATATGGTATTCATGAGGCAGCCCACAATTTGGCTCGATGGGCCTCGACTGTTAGCTATTTTGGCCCCATTCCCCCCGAAATCCTCCCATCCAATGTATTTTGTGATGGGGGTTTCCCTCTGGTTGATTTCTTTCATGTTTAGGCTTGTGTTTAACGGCCTTATTTTATTTATCTATCAAAAAAAAAAAAAAATGATCTAAGAAATTAACATTGAGTGACTTGTTACAAATGATTCCTTTTCGCAAGGAGGGTAGGTTTCGTGATACTGCCATCAAGGAATCCAATTTTTTTGGCAAGCAGGCGTAGCCATGAGAAGAGTAGGCCCGTGCATCAAAATTATCAGTTTAATTTGCGACTTTGGGAGAATATGGAATTGTATCATAGTCAGGCTGATTCAGTGGTTTTTACTTTTTAGTCGTTTGTTTGTGATATCAGGTAAAATATACTGCACAAATCTTACCATTTGTTTATTGTATTGTCATATATATTCACCTTAGAGTCCTAAATGTACACCAAGACTCGGAAGAAATAAGAAGAGTTTGAAAATAAGAAGAGATACAAACTTCTCATAAAGATACAAGTACTAAAGGTATATAAGTCCCTTTTCATTTAAAACCTCGAATTCACTTTATCTTTTTAGGAATATAGGCTGCTACTAAATGTACTTACTACGTATTGAATATAGGCTTTATCAATTTGAAATACTGAAGTTGCCACTTTTTTTCATTTTCTTCCAGATTAGGTAAATTACGTATTTATCGTGTCAAAACCGATAAACGTACCTTTAATTCATTGCCAAAATAGACTATGCACGTAACCTTAAATAGTATACTTATCAAAAAAAAAAAAACCTTAAATAGTAAGTAAGTTTATCCTTTTTTGGATGATGTAGGGTGTTTAAAGTCTTGAATATTTAGATATAACTGTAACCTTAATTTACTGATCCAGGGACTATTCTACAAATAACAAAGTGAGAACACTTCCCACCTTTATAGATAGTAGTAGATAACAAAAATATTTGGGGGGGGGGGGGGGGGGGGGGGGCAAAAATAATAAAATTTAAAATTCGAAGGGCTGTGTTACAATTTACCATGGGGCCCAAAAACAAATAATAAAAAGCTTTAAGGCGAAAATAAAAATAATCAAAATATAGGAACTATTCTGCAAATAACCAAGTCCTAACACAGTCAAATAACAAAATACTATGCATGTAAGAAGTCAAAAATCAAGATACACATATGAAGGAACAAATTTGAAAAGCATTCAGAAAATGCTGATGGTAATATATTTGAGGAAACATATTGATTTGCATAGGTGAAAATGCAGTTGAGAATGAGACTATTTTTGAGGAAATATATTATCTAAGGAATTAAGGCGGATTCTTGATATTTTTATGTTTGGAATCTACCTTACATCATGCTTTTCAGTCGGTCTATTCTCCAGGGATCATAATTAGGCGTGAAATATGCACCTCGATATCAATTTCAAATGTTTTAGCATGCTTTCTTCAGTCTCATCATTTGTGAATTACTGTTAGCCTGCATTCTTTGTGGACAATGTTTGGCATCTCATTATTCTGCAAGCAGAATGAAAAGCGAAACATTTTAATGGTTAGTAACTAAAAGATTTGGTTAACGACAACTATAACTACATCTATAACTACTTAAATCTACTCAAATGATGGATGAATGTTTAGAATTTGGTTTCTCTTTTTTTTATTAAGGTTTTGATCTACGTCTTCATGATTTCTTTTAATACAACAAGAGGACATGTGGCAACATTAGTGACCTCCCACACACTCTTATGTTCAATTATCCCACATAAACTATTATGAGAGCACGCTAGTGACCTCTCATCACTTCTAATCATTCATATATTTGTCAGATACATAAAAGCATTGAGATAAATATAGATGAATAAATACGTAAAAAAAAAGGTCTTAATTAGAACACAAGAAATCACATAGCGATGATGCATAATCTGCCCCACCCTCGGAGAAGGGCGAAAAAACGGGTAACCTACAAAAATAAAATTGTCCACGGCCTTGCGAAAAAATACGCAACGGCCACGACCCGCCTCCGCCGAAATAAAGGTAGATGGTCCAAACTCTAGAGATGGTACCCCCGAGTCACGACCCGAAAACACCCACCAAGGGTACTCGGTCTAAACACTCGGAGAAAGGTACCCCCCAGATCCGGCCAATGCCTCTTAGACGGGATGGGGTGAGGCCACGAAGGATCAAACACCCCCCCCAACGACCTAAGACCTACCTAAGATCAGGGTACCCACGACAAAACGACATGAGACCCCTCAGTTCGAAAGAATTGCCGCCCTCGGAGCAATCGACACCCCACGAGACGCCCAAGGAGCCGTCACAAATACTTAGCCAAAATTGAGGAAACAGGAGCAAATAACCAACATTAAGGACATGAGTAAAGACAAGTTAAGGTTAAAGACCCACCATAATCAACTCATGATCAACAAGACGACCCGCAAGGACGTACTGAATCGACCACGACCTTCGACTCACCTCGAAAGATGCACTATTCGTCATCACCACTTCCAACGTCACAACCACCCTAATAACGAGGAAAGACCATCCCCCATTGGTCAAACTCATTCATTGGGGCAGAAAGCAACAAACACCATTGGTGCAGACTATTCATTGGTGTAAACCGAGATACATGCATTGGCCCAAAGACCATTGGCGCATAAGACTCTCACACCATTGGGCACCACCAAAGGCGGCAAGACCGACCCTTATTGGCCAAAGACCCTTGAACTTACACTATAAATAGTCCCCATTTCTCAGAAAAAAGAGGGAAATTCAAGCACTAATCCTCTCCACACGAAAATAAAAATATTCTCCATTGTCATACACTCTACTTGTACTTAGAATTTATCGCATTTTTCTAGCTCTAACTCGTGTACTTCACACGACCCCTTGTACTTTACTCAAAGTCCTTAATAAAAATATTGTGCCTCCTTTCCTCAAATTCGAGATTGGCATTCCGAACTCAAATACTTGAGTAACAATATCCCCAAACACCTCGACTATACCGTCGGGCCACCAGGAACAGGACCTGCTATGGGTTACGTGCAGTATTGCAACATGTTCGCTCGATTCAATCGACGCAGTGCCACGACCTTCGAAAACGACCGAGGTCGTAACAGAGAGCGCTTTGAGGAGAGGGGAAACCCCCCATGTCGTTAATCGACCCCACCTTCTAGGGCTCGATCAGAGGGACTCTCGCAAATCGACACCTGAGCTTCCCCTCCACGACGAAGAAGGAGACAACCCTCACCGGATACTTCCAGCTCAGTCGGTGCACCACGAGGAGGTGAACCCCCAGGCCACCCCGTCCACAAGGGGCAGCGTGGGATGCGCCCGACTTTCATGAGCGGTATTACCCATAGCCAGTAGCAAGACGCTGGCGCTCACCGACACCCGATGCCTCGTTATGAGGCATGATGGAACAAATACAGAGAGAATTGTAGGAACTCCGTCGCAATCTAAACCCGGGCAAAAAACTGGCCTATCAGGGGTCGTCATTCGCGCACGCCATCGTCGAACCTCAGATCCCCATAACCATGAAGCTCGCCGGACTTCCAAGCTACGCTGGATAGAGCACTGATCGTGATCCCCGTGACCACATCAGCCAATACCTAGCATGCATGACTTGTCGTCAGCCCCGGACTACGCCATGTGCCGAATCTTCTGCACAACCCTCACCGGAAGGGCCCAATCCTGGTTCTCTCATCTGCCTCCGAGGACCGTCCATAGTTTGGACCAGCTAACCCAGATGTCTGTAAGGCAGTTTTCCTGCAACAGGGCCTTCCCAAAGACTTGCGGTCACCTGTTCAACGTTTGACAGAACAAGGACGAACCCCTTCTGGACTACATGCACCGATTCTCTCAAGTAGTAGGGGAAGTGGTCCGGTTCGACCCAAGAGGGCTCTCCGATATCATCGTTCGAGGATTGCTTCCAGGGGACTTCACCAATTACCTCATGAGGAATCGCGCCATCAACCTGAAGGACCTGTTCCAAAAATCAGAATCCTTCATAGAAATGGAAGAAGCACGCAAGATCTTGGAAGCTGCCGAGACCACGAGGGCCCCGGCTAAGGGGAAAGAAAAACGCGAAAACAAGGAAGGAAGCAAGAGGCAAAGGGCCAAGAAGGAAGTAGACCATGTACGCTTGCCGAACATGGCGATATCCCTCAAGGAAATCATGACCATCATAGGAGAAGAACGCTACTTTAAGTGGCCTTGGGCCGCGAGGGATGCCCAGAGGCTTAAGCACACAGGAAAATTCTGCACGAACCATCGAACATATGGGCATTTGACAAACGACTGCGTCCACCTCCAGAGGGAGATAGCCAGGCTCCTAAAGCTGGGCTACATGGAAAAATACGTTGTCTCCGACGATCGCGACCTCGTGAAAAATAAATGGTGTGACCTAAGGAGAAAAAACACAGGTCAGAATCACCCGAAGAAAATGATGAGTCAGAGTCTGTCAAGCAGGAACAACTTCCCCCACCCCCTCGTACATATCGTGATAACGCCCATACAGGTCACACCGTGAACATGATCGAGGGTGGAGTACTATCTGTAACCCTCGAATAAAGGCAAAACTACATTCGTAAAGCCCGCAATGCAAATAACAAGTTGGAAGTCTTCGCCGCCAAAGTAGCCAACCAACCGGTTATCTTTTTCGGCCCCGAGGATCTCCTGGGAATCATATACCCCCACGAAGATCCCCTCGTGGTCACAACTACCATACTGAGGACCAAAGTCAGAAGAGTACTTATAGACACGGGAAGTTCAGTCAATGTTCTTTTTCTGCCTACATACATGGCTCTGGGGATTTCGCAGAGTCAGATGGAGACGATCGAGGTACCCCTCGTGGGTTT
Organism: Linaria vulgaris; assembly: GCA_948329865.1. Lineage (NCBI taxonomy): Eukaryota > Viridiplantae > Streptophyta > Magnoliopsida > Lamiales > Plantaginaceae > Linaria > Linaria vulgaris. Next base: position 49,218,436 of record OX415249.1, on the reverse strand, counting down.
CTCTAGGGAACAATGCCAAACAGTGGGAATCATAATTCTGCTCATGTCGTGGGGAGAAGGAGCCACACGTCGTACCGAGTTCACAAAATTTTGGGTGGTGGACGCTTCCTCACGAACGTACAACACCATATGTGGGCGACCCGCCCTTCGTACCTTCGAAGCGGTTCCATCCACTCTCCATTTGAAGATCAAATTTCTGACCCCGTCGGGAATAGGGGTGTTCAAGGGACCATCGGGCGAGAATGCCACATGAACGCCCAACCAATTGTGTCCGACCCACCTAAGCTACAACCCCAAATAAGAGAGCTCGCTTAGAGGAGATCTGAGTTTAGCCTGCCGAAGAACTCAAGACGATAGAGCTAGTGGAAGACGCAAAGGACAAAATAGTGAAAATCGGTACCCAGGTCGGGGAAGATATAGGAAAAGTCATTATTGCCACCCTCAGGTCTTTCCACCACCTATTTGCCTGGAAGGACGACCCTCCTGGACGCATTATTTAAGAAATATGTGTACACGAGCTCAATGTATATCCTACGGCCAAACCAGTCCAACAACGAAAGAGGAACCTGGGACCAGAACGAAACAAAGTAATTCGAGCCGAAGTACAACGGCTCATAGACCTTCACCAGGTCCTGGAAGTACCCACCTAGGGTTGTCAGCTAAGGAAGTCCATGTCCCAACAATAAAAAGTACGAGGAGAATGTGCATAGATTTCATCAAACCTACGGTCGGGCCCGACTTCCTATCAATAATAGTGGCGGATCAAGGCTACAACTAGATTCTGATGGCAAACCACGATCTGGAAAAGACTAGCTTCATCACCAACATCAACACCTTTTGCTACCTAGACCCTAGTCATGCCGTTCAGCCTCAAGAACGTCGGTGCTACATACCAAAGGCTAGTCAACCTCATGTTCAAGGGACTGATCGGCGATACCATGGAAGTCTATGTTGATGACATGATCGTAAAAGATCAGAGGGAGCAAGATCAAGCTCGTGACCTCGCTAGAGCCTTCGAGATCATGGAAAAATTCGGAACAAAAATTAACCCTCGGAAGTTCTCCTTTGGCATCCGAGGGGGAAAGTTCTTAGAATATATGGTTACCCAGAAGGGGATCGAGGTTAATCCAAAAAAAGCTGAGGTCATTCTCAATTCAGGATGGCCTCACTAAGTAGGTTTATTTCTCGTTCTTTTTAGAAAAGGCCTCCCCTTCTTTAAAATTCTCAGGAATATAAAGGAGTTCTAGTGGACCGACCAATGTGAAGAAGCCTTCAAAGCACTGAAACAGTATTTGGTCCGTCCACCCCTTCTAGTGAAACCCGTCCCCAAAGTAATGCTCTTTTTGTACTTAGCTGTGGGAAAAGAATTAGTTAGCGCAGTTCTGGTCCGAGCTAAAGGAAGGGAACATTTGCCGGTGTATTATGTTAGCAAAACCCTCATCGATGCCGAGACCCGATACTCTCATATAGAAAAGGTCAGACTATCCCTCGTTTCCGCAGACCAGAAGCTCAGAGGCTACTTCCTAGCCCATCCAATCACCGTCCTTACCGAACATCTTCATCGGACCACCCTCAATAACCCCAAGATGTCTGGACGAATGATCAAGTGGGCCATCGAACTAGGGCAATTTAATATTACATGTTCCCCCGACCAGCTATCAAGGCCCAAGTGTTAGCTAATTTTATTACCGAAATGCATGAAGAACCTAAAGAGGACGAGCCGGAACCCTTATGGCACCTCTACATTGATGGATCATCCACTACCACCCACGGGGGAGTGGGCTTAATCTTCAGAAAATTAACTTCAGACGAGCTAGAGATTGTTTTGGAATTCGTCGTGCGTCTGGGGTACCCCGTTTCCAATAACGAGGCCGAATGTAAAGCCCTCTTACTTGGAATGCGCCTAGCCAACGAGGCAAAAATACGAAGAATATTGGTGCATAGTGACTCGCAACTCGTGGTTCAACAGATCCATGGAACCTACGAGGCTCGCGAGGAAAACATGAAAAAATGCTTGGAAGCGGCCATGGCAGGAACAACCATGTTCATTCTCCATCAAGTAGATCCCAAGGTCAGAAAACCAAGATGTCGACACCCAATCCAAGTTGACCAGCCAAGCCCAAGCCATCAGCGGTCGGAGGATAACTTTCTTTTTGACCCCCAGACCTGAAAGGCAGAGCCAAGACGAACAGATCTAGATGATAGCCCTCATCGAAGAGGACTGGATGACCGAGATCATCGACTTCACCAGGAATCCCAATAAATTCGCTCAAGACCGAGCCAAGCAACACGTCATGTATTGGCGTACCGCCCGATACTACATATAGAACGAGGTTCGATTCCAAAGGTCATGGTCCTACCTGACCTCCCGATGTGTCAACAAACAAGATGCGCAACTAATCCTAAAAGAAATTCACGATGGATGTTATGGCAATCATTCCACTGGAAGAAGCATGGCCCCCATGAGGCATCAGCCTGCCGCCCCTTGGGAACCCGACAACGTCCCTTGTCCATTCGCCCGATAGGGAATTGACATCATGGGAGCTATGGTCCCTGATAGGGGACAAAAGAAGTTCTTGCTAGTAGCAGTCGACTACTTCACCAAGTGGGTCGAAGCGAAACCCCTATCTAAAATCACCACCCAAGTTGTCATAAACTTCCTCTGGAGAAATATCCTGATCGATTCAGAGTCCCGCAATAGCTGGTAAGTAACAACGGGTTGCAGTTCCGCAACGAACTCGGTGGAGAGTGGTGCAACAAGTGGGGAATCAGACACCGCTTTACAAGGGTTGGATACCCCCGAGGAAACGACCAAGTAGAGGTAACCAACAAACCCTCCTAAAAATGATAAAAGCCCGCCTAGATCAATGCCAGTCAAAATGGGTCAAAGAAGTCCCTGGCGTACTGTAGGCCTATCGCACTACCCCACGAGTGAAACCCCCTACAGCCTCGTTTTTAATATCGAGTCGATAGTCCCCTCCGAAGTGGTGAAACAAAGTCTACGGGTCCACGAATACGAGGAAGCCTGAAACAGCGCCGACCTCACCCTAGCCCTTGACCTCTTGGAAGAAAGGCAAATAAGAGTTGTTACCCATGCAAAATTTTACAAAGCCTGCATGGCCAAGTATTACAATACCAATATTTGACCCCGTTATTTCCAAGTCGTAGATCTCGTCCTTAAAAGGGAGAAGGCATCCACGAACGTCGGAAAACTAGACCGAAAGTGGGAAGGCCCCTATCGGATCTCTAAGATCCTCGGGCTTGCCACCTATCTACTTAAGGATGTGAACGACCAAGAGCTCACACGAGCTTGGAACATCCTTAACCTCCGGAAGTATTACCTTTAAAAGGCGTTATGTAGTCGACCCCTTACGTCGACTCAATTTTGTTTACGTAGTTATATGTTTGCATTTTGACTTAGCGGTTATACCCGTGGAAAAGCAAACATACCATCGATAATAAAATAACTATGTTCGATAAAAATTTCAGAGAGCCCAAAAGGTAATCTTCCATTAACAGGCCTGAAACGACCAACCAAAAAAAACGAGAACTGAGGGGACTTCGCCCATACAAGCGGTAAATTACAAAAAACCCCCATACACAACGGCAAAATCACGCCCATATACAATGACATACGAAAAAGAAACAAAGGCAATGCCCGACTAAAACTACTCCTTTGCGGGGAGCTTTTCGGCCTTGATCTAGGCCCGACATTCCTCAGTGGATAACTCGGTCGGGTCAGGCATCATCAAAACCCCGGAAGGGGCCCTACAAGGGTCCGAAGAGGTAACACTGGAGGAGGTAGAGAAAAACTCCAACCTGGGAAGCGCCAGCTCTCGAGAGACGCCAGGGAGAGAAATAAAGGAGGATACCACCATCACGTATCTGATCCTGGCAAGGTCCCTCGGCTAGGATGCCAATACATGGATCCGGGGAGGCACGACTGAGTCAAGGCGGGCATTGGCAACACCCACCTGAAGCTCTCTTCTTGCATCCTCGAGTTGGCGGGTTAATCGATCTCGTTCCTCCCGGAGCAGGTTGACCTCTTCCGCAAATCGGAGGGCCTCTCTAGCCCTCTACTCTCACCTTTCGTCCTTAGCATCAGACTTTGCTACTGCCTCCGTCAGGCAACTATTCAAGTCCCCCAAGTCCCGATCCGAAGACGCTCTCAACTCGGCCATACGCCCATGAGCCTTCTTTAAAGCCGCCTCCGGCCGGGCAGTCTCTTCGCGAGCATGTCTAAGCGAGGCTTGGAGAGCGTTACACTCCCCCACCAAAGCTTTCAGGACACTAGGGCTGGCCCTATATGTGCCTAGCGCGTCCCAAGCATAGTAAGCTACAAAATAAAAGATTGAAAATGAGAACAACGATCATTATAAGAGAAACACAAGCATCAAAAGGGCAGGCGTTACCTCACAGATGCTCTGACAGAAACGTTCCCACAAAGTGGCAACACCAAAGCCCCTAGGGTATCACGATCCCTAGGATTCAAGATCCCGCTAACAAAAGACCTGTAGTAGTTCGGGTCCTTGTATCCCTCAACAAAAATCGAAGGCACCGCAAGAGTATGAAGAAACTCTTCTTTCTCTGGGGTTAGCTTAAGCTTTGTCCTCTTCGGGGGATACTCGGGGCGGCAATCCTTTATAGACGGGAAAGGTTCAATCACCTCCTTACACTTCTCGATCCCCATACCTCTTCTTGGAAGGGCTACCAATGGCATGCGCCTTATCCGTCAAGTTAAACGATGATATTGGCAAGGGCCCAAAATCAAGATTGGTACTAAACGGAGGCATAAAGTGACAGGCAAAATGTTTAGCCTTCATGACATCCACATCAGCAGTAGATGGGCTCTCGGGAGCCTTAAAGAAGTACTCGTTGTCTAAAGAATCTGAGGGCCCCACAAATTTTGAGGTCGTAGACAAACCATGCCCTCCGACACAGACAAATCCAAGCCTCTCAGAAAGTGCTAACACGTCACCTCTAAAGGGTCGACGAGCATGAGACGCCATCTCTGCACCTACAGACCAACATCATGAAGGGTTAGTAAAAAAAAAAGGAGTATACTCTATATACTTGGATAAGAGGTTTTGAGGAACATTCGATTTTATTTTTTTTTTTGCAAAAAAGTACTTACGAAACTCCGAGTGTTGTTGAAGTGTCAACGGGTTAGGATGTTCCTCCACCAGCCCGTCTTACAGACCGGCCAGAAGCAAAACCATGGGACTACTCAGCATCGATGACACATCGTAGAGGCCGTCGAAGAGGCGTCTCTCCTCCAAATAGGAAGTAGCCACAGTAGCAACCGAGGGGGTCGGGTAAACATAACCAAGCCCCCAAACTCGGGGCACACCTTCCCAAAGATCTGACGACTCTCCCAGGGGAGCCACGAAAAAATATCTCCGATGCCAGTTACCATTACTGGCAGGACCGTTGGACACCGCAGTTAGGAATACCTACTTACTATCCCGCACCGAGAGTGAGAAGAAGGGCAAGTCATTCGCAGTAGCTTGCAAAATAACCTCTGCCATGGTCGCATGAGTGCACGAGAGGTTTAACAAATGACAACAGAGTATAAACCCCACTAGCTGGCGGTAAGAGGCCGGAGTTAGTTGGCTCGGACACAATTGCCAGAACTCAAAGAGCTCTCTCATCACCGGATGGAAAAATAGCGAAGTTCGCAACGTACTTGCTCCACATATACCGCCATATGACCATCAGGAGGGTCAAAAGCCATATGCATCTCCGAGGGGATGATGATATGAAACTACTCAAGGGGAATGTTATACTCCGCCAACAAAGAGCTGATCTCCACCATATTCATCACGGAGGGCGTGGATCCAACCCGAAGCCTACCGGTCATGTGCTTTGGGTCTAGATGCTCGCTCCGATATACGGAACCCTCTGACGCATTTCGGTAGGGAGCATGACGGTTGAAGACCACAAAAACACGATCTGCCATCGTCACATGCGGAACGGCAGCATCACCACCTCTCTCCCGTCGCCGTGAGTTAGAACAAACAGGGGAGGAAAATGCAGCCCTTCTTCGTTGATTTCGACGAGAAGAGAAATCGCTACTCCGACGCGGGGGAGGACGAGAGACCGGAGAATCACGCGAATCCTCGTCGCTGAAAAAAGCAGTGATGGCCTGAGAAACCATTGTTGTAAAAAAGAAAGAAAATTGAGAAGTGTTTTTTATAAGGAAAGAGGAGTTTTGAAGTGATGAAGAAGAAGAACGAAGGTGGCTATGTTAATAAAGGCGGGAAAAGACGGTTCATATCCCGAGTCATCTCGCTTTCACGCCCACGGTTCAAAAGGTGGGTCCTTTCGATTCCTCACTCACGACCCACATGAACCGCCACCTTCCCCAAATCATTGTAACCCTAGCATGTCAAACGTCACCATAGGGGAGCTAGACCAATGCACCAACTCCCCACGTCTCTTCGCAATAAATGAGGCACCTCTTCCCAAGGCCGGTGGTTCAGAAAATGAAAAGGCAGGCCAATTCAAATCCACGACTACCCCGTCAGTCGTACACCAGACCACCTCCATCAGAAGACGTCTACCACGACCACCAAGATAACTTAAAAATTTTGAAAATTTTCCTAAGTATAGATCCATTGTCGGAGCTAAAGCCCGGTACCCACTATGATGCTCTGAGGCCCGGTAGGGGAAAACTTGATCGACCTCCCCACAAAACGAGTTACCCTCGGACAAGTCGCACAAAATGACGCCATAACAGCCTCGAGCTTCGACGATCGCAATTACTCACAACAAAAAAAAACCGTGGCCGTGGTAAGTGCAAAAAAAAAAAAAAGTTGAACAGAAAGGGGAAGAGTTCCTCTCGTGTAGAAGGAAAGGAAAAGCTCACTCGGAAGGCAAAAAAAAAAGACGACAGAGTATGCATCAAACTTCAAAAATTCCATTCATAATCAAAAAGTCTCGGAGGGGACGACCCAGTACAACCCCAGGAAACAAAAGACAGAAAAAAAACTAAACAAACTAAGGCCGACACAACCACAAGGGTTCCTACAGCTATCTATGCATGAGAGGTGTGACTGGGGCCTGCCATCGTAGAAGAGGCAGGAGAACTTTGGGCCGCCGAACCACGTCCAGAAAGGAGGTTCAGAGTATCCTCTGGCTTCTCAGGGTGAAACATTCGGGTCGTAGATAGCCTTTGGGGGTCAACGTCGGAGCGGAAGAAGTTCTTCGCAATACCAAGTTGTCGACAAGCTCGAAAACCCGACAGAAGGTGACCTTCAAAGTAGGGGGCGAGCTGCTCCCTTTCCTCCCTCTTGTGAGCAGCTAGATGCTCGTTCTACTCCGTTATGGTCTTCTCTATAACCTCTCGAAGCGACCTTACCAGCTTTTCTAAAGTCTCGAGCTGTCCGACCAGCTCAGCCTCCTGCCCAGCTAAGGCTTCCCTTGCCTTCTCAAAAGCCACCAGAAGATCCTTCAACTGTTGCTCCGATCCCTTCAGAGCATCCCTCTATCGGGATGCCTCCTTGTAGAACCGAGACAGACCTATCATTCCCACATGGACCTGCCAAAAGAAACAAGTGTCAGTCAAAGAAACTCGAGAAGAAAAAATAAACATACTTACAACAACATCACTACCCAAAGTCGCGCACATTTGCACAACCAAGCCTAACTCCTGAGCATCCAGCAGAGAGGGGGTCGGAGAAGAGCCAAGATGAGCCAACTCATCAGAAAGACCCAGAGTTTGAGCTCACAGGCTTGCCGCACTCCTCAAAAGCGATTGCACCGGAGGAAAGGTGACCTAACCCCAAGTCCCGACTTCCTCAGCAGGAGCGACCTGGAAGTCCAAAGGCCTAACTCCATAACGTTGGGGAAGGGGCGAAGACGACCTCTCAGCCTTCGTTCCCATGGTCGGGATTTGGGGAGTAGAAGGCTGATCGGGGGGTACCACCAATGTCAGCCCACATGGACAAAGAATAGTGCAATGTGAACTAGTCTCCGGCCGCCCCAGACCCCGTTTGTGCAACCGGGGAAAGATGACAGGCGGTGGGACTATCTCCCACCTGTGCCAGAATGGGACCCTCGTCCTCAGAATCCTGAACCAAGATCACCGTACTTTTGGAAGAGACCTCGGCTTTCTCCCGATGCCTCTTTCTTCCAACTAGTTCGATCTCTTTCTCACTCAACTAGCTTGTACGGGAGGAGGCCTCTACCGAAGTGCTTTTCTCTCTAGAAGGATCGTTAGCTGATGCCGCCGAAGTAGCCGACCCCCTGCCATCCGAGGTTTAGGAGCAATAACCTTCTTCCTCTTTTTCTTAGAAGGATGAGGAGGGGAGCATCGCATTTTAGCGCCTCCATGATAGTTTGTGCAAGATCATGATTCTGACTCGAAAAACATAAAGAAAAACCCGAAGAAGGAATATCTACCAAAAATATCAAAAATACTTACTAATCTCGGGACGATGGATCACCACGGTAGACTCTGAAGCCAGTATATCGTCCATGCCATACTTCTCATAAAAGGGCCGAAACACGTTGACCTGAGACATCTTGTTCCAGCTAAAACCTTGGTCAAATAATCCCTCATCCGTCAACTCCTCCTTGGCCTTTGCATGGTCCAGGTCTGCTGGAATTCGGGGGTCGAGATTCCACTCCTTCTAAATGTCATCTAGAAGGCTCTGGGTTGTGGGTCGGATGAAGAAAAATTTATCCTTCTAGTTGTTGTGAGAACTCGGGAGGTCGTGAAGAATCCTCTTCGTCGGCTTTCGCATGGTGAAAGTGTAAAAAAGCTTGTCTCACGACGAGCTCGCCAAATCAAAGGCCCCGAAGAACCTGTACACCGTACAGGGGTGTGCGTGGCCGCGCAAATAAAAGCAAATGCCGCCAGAGCTGACTATCCGTTAGGAAAAAGGTGACTCGGACAGAGCATGCAGGCCTTGAAGACCTCTCCATAGAAAATAAGGAGGAAAGATCTAAGCCCCGCCTTGATCTGCACGAAATAGGCAGTGTAGTAGCCGGAGCGAGGAGAAGTCTCCCTCTCGTGACCTCGAGGTATCGAAAGCTCCAGGCCTCGATCTCTTCCAGAGATTTCCCGAACTTCGTACACCACCAGCCAAAACCCTAGGTGGCGCCGCCGCCGCGGCCATCACCTTTTTCGCCTTTTTGGCGGAAGTTTTCGTTGAACCAGAACCAACGTGACGACATCGCTATGCTTCCTCAGCAGAAGGCGACACCACAACACCTCCCACCGCCACATCAGGCGCCATCCGTCGTTGCACCATATCGGACGCCTCCTCGTCGGAACTGCTCGCAGAAGCTATCAGATTACTAACAAAAATTCAAAGTACCGAAGAGAGAGAGATAATAGATGGAAAAACAAGAAGACTAGGGTGAATGAAGACAAATTACTATGAGCCCCCTCAATTTATAGGTGGAGCAGCTCAAACGATGCCCTTGACGCGTGGCCAACTCAGCGCCACGTGGGGCAAGATAGACCACATCTTCAGAAAAAACTCGATAGAACATAGACTCATTTAATGAGTTCCAAGTTATTTCTACAAAATACACTCGAAATTGGGGGGGACTTCTGATGAAGAGATGATGCATAATCTGCCCCACCCTAGGAGAGAGGCGGAAAAGCGGGTACCCTACAAAAAAACTTGTCCACGATATTGCGGGAAAATACGTAATGGCCACGACCCGCCTCCGCCCAAATAAATCTAGATGGTCCAAATCCTGGAGACGGTACCCTGGAGTTACGACCCAAAAACACCCACCAAGGGTACTCGGTCTAAACACTCGGAGAAAGGTACACCAGACCCTGCCAATGCCTCTTAGACGGGATGGGGTGAGGCCACGAAGGCTCGAACACGTCCCCCCCCCAACGACCTAAGACCTACCTATGATAAGGGTACCCATGACAAAACGACCGGAGACCCCCCAGTCCGAAAAAATAGCTTCCCTCGGAGCAATCGACACCCTACGAGACGCCCGAGGAGCCGTCACCAACACTTAGCCAAAATTGAGGAAACATGAGCGCATAACCAACATTAAGGACACAAGTAAAGACAAGGAAAGGTCAAAGACCCACCATAATCAACTCATGATCAACAAGACGACCCGCAAGGACGTATCGAATCGACCACGACCTCTGACTCACCTCGAAAGACCCACTATTCGTCATCACCACTCCCAACGTCACAACCACCCTAATAACGAGGAAAGACCATCCCCCATTGGTCAAACTCATTCATTGGGGGCAGAAAGAAACAAACACCATTGGTGCAGACTATTCATTGATGCAGACCGAACTACATGCATTGGCTCAGACTACCCTCCAAGACCATTGGCGCAGAAGACTCTCATACCATTGGGCACCAGCGAAGCCGGCATGACCCTTGAACTTACACTATAAATAGTCCCCATTTCTCAGAAAAAAAGAGGGAAATTCAAGCACTAATCCTCTCCACGTGAAAATAAAAATATTCTCCATTGTCATACCCTCTACTTGTACTTAGAATTTATCGCATTTTTCTAGCTCTAACTCGTGTATTTCACACGGACTCTTGTACTTTACTCAAAGTCCTTAATAAAATATTGTTCCTCCTTTCCTCAAATTCGAGATTGGCATTCCGAACTCAAATACTTGAGTAACAATATCCCCAAACACCTCGACTATCCGGGCTCGAACGATATTGCCTCACCACATAAGGTTGAAAATTTGATTACGCCATACCTCTAAACATAACAAATTAACTACGCATGATTGCAAGTTCAATATCACAAATAAAAAATAACATCGTAAAGAAATAGTAAAAGAAAAATAAACTCCCAATCAATGTCGCATTGCTACTCTCTACTCAATCTTTGACTTGAATCCTTGCTAACGACTTCAATTCTCTTGATTGTTGTTGTATACTAAAGATTGCTAATGAACGCTGGTGTGTATTGATGTCATGATTGTGAGCTAGTGGCTCATTGGTGCATTGAATCGCGTAACCCTTATGATATTTATAGGCAAAAGTAGTTGTTGGGCCAAAATCAAAACTTAGGTACATTTTTGGGTCGTGTCGCGCGATTCGATATGTGTCGAACTGCTGGTCGCATGGCTCTTTTTTGCTCTGCGCTGCTTATCTTTTTCTCTGAATGTCGGAATCCAGATCCATGTTGCGTTGGAATACTGACTTCCGTGGCTTTCTAATAATATGTAGCACGACCTATGATTCTTCATATGACTTTGTCAACACGTATTTGAATCAATGGCTTTTTTTGGATTCTCCTCATTGCAAATTTATGTTGTGAATCCATGTTTCCAAAAACATCAAGTTTAGGCTCTTTTAGCTTCGTTTCGTCCTAACTCACCAAAATCCTAAAAAAAAAAATACTAACACCAATAAATATGTACGAACACTTGTACGAAAGCATAAAAAACAAGTATTTAAATCACGTTAAATAAACGTTCATCAGTCTCGTTGAACCTACTTAGGTTAGTTAGGCTCTAACGGATCCGCAGTGGGGTACAGAAATGGCCGATGAGTTCACCACTCACACGAAGCATAGTACGTGGTCTCTCATGCCTCCACCTTTAGGTCGTGATGTTATTGGGTCGAAGTAGGTATTTTGAATCAAGCGCCAACCCGATTGATCTAGCGATAAATATAAGCTCGCCTCGTTGCCAAAGGCTTTCATCAGTGCCTGATTCTTGATTATGAGGAAAGCTTCAGTCCTATTGTAGAAACTATTACTATCGGGACAATGCTCTCGTCGGCTACCATGAATAATTCGTGTCTTTGCCAGTTAAATGTCAGCAACGTGTTTTTTCACGGGGATCTCTTTAAAATTGTTTATATGCGTCAATCCTTTGGGTTTGTTGACACGTCTGCGCTGGTCAGGTGTCTTTGTTGAACAATTCCCTTTATGACTTGTAGCAAGCTCCGCGTGCGTGGTATTTGGCCTTGAGTCCAGCTCTTCTTCTTTGGGCTTCACTCAATCCAAGTCAGATACTTTATTGTTTGTTCTTTCTAGCAATGATGTTGTATCTTTATTCTTGTATATGTTGATGACATCATTGTTACTGATTTCTCTAATTCTTTGATCTCGTCGATCATTGCTCATCTCAATGCACCCTTGTTAAGGATATGAACGCTCTTACGTACTTTCTTAGTGGAGATTTTTAGTTGTCGAGAGGGGCTCATCTTATCTCAACACAAGTATATCTTTGATCTTCCCGCACAACATAAGATAGACGGCCCCAAACCACTTGCTACGCCTATGGCGTCGAATCTGCTCGCTCCCTCAACTTCCAGTTCGGTTGATTTGATGACTTATAGGCAAATTATTAGCGATCTTCAATGTCTTACACTGACGCTTCCTAACATTGCCTTGCGTAATGCATGTCGGTTCCTGATGCGTCTAATAGGGTTGCGTTGAAACGTGTGCTTCAGTATCTTAAGGGCATTGTATCTCATGAAGTTCTTCTGAGAAAGGACATCTCACTAATGCTCACGGCGTTTAGAAATTCGAATTAGGCGGGTGCTACATTTCATGGTACTTATATCTCGGCGTACATTGTATTCCTTGACTCTAATCTGGTTTCCTAGTCTTCACGCAAGCAAAAGTCCGTCTCACTATCCTCTACAGAAGTCGAGTTTATTATGCCTTAGCCTCTTCTTGTGTGGAAGTTTGTTGGCTTCAACACTTCTTTGCTGAACTTGGTTATCCTCTTACCTCCATTCCGCAGATCCATTGTGACAACATGGGGGCATTTTGGTTATCATTGCATCCGCTTCACCATCCTAACATGAAACGTATCTCAGTTGATCTCCATTTTATTCGTGATCTAGTTTCCAAAGGCTTACTTTGGGTTTCGTATGTCAGTACCTTGGACCAGTTGGCGGACTTACTCACAAAGCCTATTGCTTGCTCTAGCTCCTTGCTTTTACGTTCCAAAATTTTCATAGTTGATGTCACGTCAATTTTGTGTGGGCGTAATAGATAGTCGATAATTATGTGATTATATATATTTCCAATAATTAGAATATATATTTCTTGTAAATTACTCTTTTTATAACTATATACATATATATATATATATCACTAATTAATAAAGTCAACACTTTCAACTTTAAACTCTTATAAATTTTTAAGAGGTCATTCATGGCACAAGGGTTCACCTCTTGCAATATGTTGAATTTATTTTAGAACACTTGTCCATCACGAAGTATGATAGCATAACGCAAGATCAGAAGATTTCAACAATGGTGGCTTTGCGTAAAATGTTCCCCCTTCTTAATGTTCCTCCAACTTTTATTTACTTCAATGTAATTTTGTTCTGAAATTTGAACTTGTTGCATCATTTCTTGTTATTTTGCATGAATACCAAGTGGGGACAACGATGGTAAAGCATGATAATGAGTAGATAGGTAAGTAACGGGGAGAATTATGAGTGTTTTGGGGTGTTTTCGTTTGTTGACTTGGCAGGTTGATAAGACACTCCACAACAGACTAATTCATAGCTGTTTTAGAATCAGCTTTGTTCTTTACACGCCTGCACTCTAAGCATCACGACACGAGGGAGTGACTGTTAATGATTTCAGACTGAACTTGGGAACAAGCCAAGCTGCCTACGTATTCCATTGAGGGAATCAAGTCGAACGTACTTCATTTATCTCTAAGTATCGAATTTGGGAGCTGTTAAACGTTTAACAGTCGAACTGGGAGCTGTTAGATAGTTAACAGTCAAACTAGGAGTTGTTCAACAGTTACCGGATTGGGTAGCAGAACTAATGAATGAATTGTGTGTCGGGATCCGAGGTATTTATAGAGTACAAGTCATATCAGTCGAACGACCCACGTTCGATTGTCCTAAAAACAATCGAACGACCAACATTCGACCCTCTTATTTTTGGGCTTTTAATGGGACAGACCGGCCCAGTTTATTTCTGGACAACCAAAATATCCTCACGGATGAGAAGTAATGAAACTTGGAGGTAATAAGATAAGGTGGTGAAAAAACGCTTAATGGTGAAATATGGTAGTGAAGCATAAAGAAGTAGCAAGAGGTGGAAATCCCTCCATCAAGAATAGCTTACATGGTTTTTGCTGGAAAGGGGAGAGGGTGCGGGTTTCTCCTTTATTTGTGTGAAATTGTTACTGAAATTTTTGTGTAAGAGCGTAAATTGAATCCAACGTAAGTGCCTTATGTTTTTATTCATGTTTCGAGGTAAGAAAAAAAATAGAATGCGTCGTATTCTTTTGGCCCACTTTAGACAATGACGAGCCCCATGGAAGCCCTTTAATTTGCAGTTCTTATAAAATAATCTAACAGCAATAGTTGTTAACGATATATAATCATAATTAATTGAGATAAATTATATCAATAAAATCAAAATTATCATAGTAATTCAGATATCTCAATTCCCTTGCTCCCCCGTGAGTTGAACATTTTCATTTAGTTCTAATATTACTAGTAAAATAAGTATGTGCTATGCACGGGCCTTTTTTTTTTAATATTTTAATTAGAATTATTAGATGTCTACTTAATAAGATTAAAACCCAAAAAACTATTTTTCATGTATTATTTTTATATAAAGCAATAATAAATTATAAATTAATCTACTATAGTTGATTACCGTATTTATCATACTTAAACCTCACAAGAGCTCTCTATCTCTCTCTCTCTCGCGCGCGCTGCGCACGACACCAGCGGCTGAATCTAATTATTCGTTGGCTAATTAATAAGATTAAAATCCTAAAAAAACAGTTTTCCATGTATTATTTTATATAAAGCAATAATAAATCATAAATTAATCTACTATGGTTTACCGTATTTATGTGAATAATCATAAATTATTAAACCTCACCACGCACGACACCATCCCTTCCCATGGTTCTGATTCTACCGCTGCACCCTTGCCCTTGCCGCCCCATCACCCGTTTTTTAGCTGAAATCCTACTCCGACGCCCAGCTTCTTCTGTCCCAGGGGTGGAATCAATTTTCTTCCAGCACGTCGCCACCACATCATACGCCCGAAGTGACGCGCACAACCACCGCTACATTTAGCCCTTTCATTTGCGCATATCATCACCACCACCACATCAAACGCCTCCGACGAGGCTCACTAGCACATTCTACGCCACAAAGTCTACAATTGCGGCCACCCATTTTCTTGGTGTTTGAGTTTTAGTATATTGGAAAGTAATTACATGAAATAACATGGGCAAAATAGGTGCCCAAAGGCAAATAATAAGAAACTTTAGGGGCGAAAGTGAAAGAATTCAAAGGCGCAAGGTTTTTTTTTAAAATTTATGAAAGTGCAAGTGTTTTGTCAATGTTAGATCAACAATGTTAGGATAACATTGAACACAGAAAAACTACACATTCGGGATTATTGCTAATTGTGTTTTGCCTTTATTCACTTACTAACTTAGTTCCACGAGTTGTAGTTGGTATTTGTATGTGCTCCAGGTCAAGAGACTTCAAGGAAGGATCTATTTCCTTAAAGAGAAGTTGCCATTCAAAGAGAAGTTTCCAAAGAAGAACTTTCCATAATTAAATAAGGAAAGATATGTGCGGTGCAATGGAAAGATCAAGGCGTGTGAATTGCAAGAAGGAAAGAAGATTACTTGCAGTAGGATTCTTTCCATAGAAGACTACAAGATGGAGAAGGATACTTTCCTTAAGAAGACTTCAAGTTAAAGAAGGAAACCTTTCCATTGAAGACTTCTAGTCAAAGAAGGAAACCTTCCATTGAAGACTTCGAGTTGGACAAGGAAACCTTTCCCTATTGAAGGAGACTTGCCATGAACGAAATTAGAGTCATACAAGGAGATCTAATAGCAATCAAAAACGTGCACAACATGTCTTGGCTATCAAGGAAGACTACACTATAAATAGGCATGTTGGGCATCAAGAAAAAGACGAAGACAAGAGCGAAAATCTCCCGTGAGGAAATCTTTATAGTCGAGTGTCTTTGTCTTGCTTTAGCAAAGTTTGTGAGTTGTTAGAATAGATCTAAGAGTGAGGAGCTTTTAGAGATAGTCGAAGCAATTCTTGTGTGCTTTGCTTAGTTCGATTAATTTGAGAGTGAGGAGCTTGAAAATTGAGAGAACGACTTTTGTTAAACCCTTGTGGTATTTCGCCTACGGCTCGGAAGATCATATTAATATATTATCTTCTTAAAATTACATCTACTTGTGTTCTTTATTTATCCGCTGCGTAATATTCTCTGTCAAGTAGATTTGTGCTAACGTTAACTGCTGTCAGCTGTTAAACGGATGTTAAGGTAACATCGAGAGTCCAACATCAGCTTAACATTGGAAGAGCTGATCAGTGTTAGACTAACACCGAAGGGTTAACACTGTGCAACAAGTATCAAGTCCCGATCCAACAATTTCAATTTACAAGTCAAATAACAAAAACCTTTGAGGGCAAAAATAAGAAAATCTAAAATTTAAAGGGTTGTGTTACAATTTACCATAGGGCCTAAAAGTAAATAATAAAAAACTTTAGGGGTGAAAATAAAAAAATCAAAATACATAGACTATTCTACAAATAACCAAGTGCTAACACAGTCAAATAACAAAACCTTTGTGGGTAAAAATAAGAAAATCTAAAATTCAAAGAGAGAAAATTCAAAATTCGAAAGGCTGTGTTACAATTTACTATGGGGCTCAACAGTAAATAATAAAAATTTTAGAGGCGAAAATAAAAAAAATCAAAACCACAGAAACTAATTTGCAATTAACCAAGTGAGAAAACTTTCAACCTTTATAGATAGTACATTAGGTTTTAGTTCTCGTATTCTGTTCGATTTTTTCGTTTAAACAAAAAAACAAAAAGCTACGAAGAAACCAAATGTCTTTCTTTTTTTAAAAACTCGATCTGCCTATATAAAAAACTCAAGTCATTCATTCACCAACGTTTGCGCCAACATTATAGATGAGTAAATATGCAATACGGTTTGATTTAATGACAAAAATCTTCTCAAAATTTGAGTGACTACAAAGATATTCAATAATGATCATTGAAACACCCTTAAAAGTTTAATGTATCTAAGAATATTTCTAAATTTAAAAACAAAGTTATTAAAGGGCCAAATATTAAGATTATAGATGTAATAATCCCAATGAGAATGAATCTATAGCAAACATCATTAAAGCCTTAAGAAATAAGGTTTAATTAATTACACTATCCTCAGCTTCTTGAACTACTTCACACTTCTCATGCTAATCTACAGTCTATCAAAACAAAAACAAAGAATAATATGTTTCGGAGATGAAGAATTGAAACATATTTAGCGCGCAAACTAAAATCGAAGAGACAAGCATAACAATTTTTGAAATTTACTTAGCATGCTTCGAACCAGAGATATCGATCCACAGAAGCTGAAGTTCCACTTCACCACACTCGACGTTTTTCAATCTTACACACATGTCTTGCACCAACCTTCCATCATTCCAGACCACGCAACTCTCTTCACAGAAGCTGTTGCTCCTCGAAGGTTGTATATTTGTGATTATGGTACCATTAGGAAGGCCTTCCAGTTTCGCGCTAACAGCATCCGTAAATGGGTTTACATCAATTTCTGCATCTCCCATCTTGTCGTCTCTGCTGAAAGTGTCGTGGTCATAAACCGTCTGAAACCGTAAGAGAGAATGGACGTTAGAATTCCTGATTTCATCCTCCTACCATGATGCTGAATCAAAGTTGGGGATATTTACATCTAACGCCCCTTGAGGTTTGGTCTTATTACATACCTTTTTTACTGTTTGACACTCTTTATAAAATAACACTACAAACAAGCTGTCATAAGGTTTGAATAATTAGAGACACCCCCTAAATTTGAAAAGTACAAAAGGCAAGCTCCCTTTTTTCAAGTTTTGAAGTTTTAAGGAATGTCCCTTTTTTTTTCGATCAGCTAGTTTTAAGGAATGTCTATACAGCAAATGAAACATCTTGGAGTAGCGTAAATTATAGAGTTCTCATCCTTTAAATTTATGACACATTCAATAAGAAAGTTTTCCACTCTTTCAAAATGGAGAAGATGATTTCTACGTTCACTATATAACCTGTTTGCATAATACTTTGAAACATACCCAAAAACTCACAAAAGTTGCAAGAAATTTCTAAAACTTAGTAGATTGAAACATATATCAAGAAAATGAAGTTTCACCCATGACTACAAGTATCTTGCTCGATACGGAGTGGTGAAGAATACAGAAGCAGCAACTACAAGTATTTTCATTGTATGGCAACGTAAATATCAATGAAACTCACCAGAGAAATTATATGATCAGAACCTGAGAATGCAAATGTCAAGTCCTCATTCCATTCAGGATTGACATTCTTTCTAATAACGCGAGTCTTCAACTTCTGCAGTAAGAAAGTAGAATACGGTTCAAAAACCAAAAGGAAAAGTCACGGCATCTACCAAGTATAAGATAAATGAAGAATGCTTGTTACTACTTAAGCAGTGGAAATTCAATGTAAGAACATTACTAGTTCAAATTAAGAAAACATGAACAAAGAGTTGGGATATCATAAGCTGCATTTTAGTATAATATAGTAAGTTAACAAGAAGTGCCTAAGTGAAGAGTGGGTAATGTAGATTCTTGGTTGAGGAAGGAACAAGAGTTCGATTCCAAGAAATATTTACTGAAAACAGAACTCTCCAGTTTCGGGGATATTGAAAAGTGAACGATAGCTAAAACTTTGAGAAAGTCAGGAGCTAGTAAAAGGATTCAAGAATTTATAGATATTAAAGAAACCACGACGGTTTTTCTTGAGGGACACAAATTAATAGCTTAATGTTTTTCATCTGGAAAGTATTACCTAAAGAAAATGGTTGAATCAAACAGAGATACAATTGAATATAGTCTACGCAAATTGCAAGACAACTACTTAAGCTGCTGACTTCCTAGTCGGAGGGCCTACAGCGTGAGCTCACAAGGGCTTGTTCCCCCGGAAATCGGAATCCAACCCAGCCCCTGAGCTCAAAAAATGAGGGCTGAGTCTGCTGAATGGGGTTGGCTGCTCTTGCGCGTGGTGGCTAAATATAATAGACATAAAAACGGAATACTCGGCCCACTCAGAAATTAACACGAATCGGTGATATTCTGCATACATTCCAAATGGATCGTAGCATTCAAGCGAAGTCACTAACCATCAGCAAAACAAAAAAAGGACAAATTTGGAGGAACACGAAAGTCAGCTTAGCGTTAGCCCCACGGCCCCACGCCCCCACGCCCCCACCCAAACTTGAAACAGATTATCGAAATGATGAAGCATATGACAAAAAGACCATAAACCCACATGAGAAAGTTGAAGGAAATCAACGTCGAAGCAAAAACAAATCCAATAAACACATTAACTTAATTATTAAGAAGAAAAAAATAAAATAGAACCTGCTTTCCCAATTTGAGAACAACATAGGGGTCACTGCTGCGGATATCACGGACAGCAAGATTAATACCTCTCTTGACATGAACACGCAACAATCCTGAAGGATTATCCATCACACCACAATTAACCACGACTGCTTAATTTCTGGTTCTCTGTCTTTCTTTATATACAAAATAGTTAAATATCATTATTTATTATTTAGACTCACCCAACTAAGGTTGACCTGACCATTTCTTTCTTGGCCAACTAGTCAAAACTTATCGGACGAACCAATAAAAAGATAAGCAAAAAAACGTTGGTTGGACGGTTGGACCCATAATTAATTAAGGGTTTTTACTATCTCAATACAATATCCAATCAAATTTTTGTAGGAAATTAAAACAAGTGTTCATTTCATCTTTTCCTTCTTGTAATAAATGAATGAGATGGAAACACAGCCTGTACTTGAACATTTCAACGGACATGAAAGGAAAAAACAAACTGGCAAATTGGAACTTCGTAATTAATCATTATTTACTACTTTTGATTGTGAGCCCACTTAATCATGAACAATATTCCATTAGGTTCGGCGACCAAATTCCAATCCGCGTTACCTAAAATTGGACTAATCTAATAAATAATTTTTTCGTTTGGAAAAGAATCAAAACACAATAAATACTTTATGCTTGAGGAACCTAAAAATTAAAATACGCATCAGTGATATAAGATCTCAAAATAATTTTTAATAAAACAAGTGATATATATAAGGTTATAAATAATAATCATATTTTGTATGGTTATAACAAAAATCATTTACCATTCATGCAGTGCATGAATCAATCATTAGATTAGATACAACAATTACACAATAAAGTGACACAATAGATTTGTTATTTCTATCAATACATTGAGTTATGGCCTTATGAGATGGTTTTTTCCTACAATATAAAAAATTCTTTTGATTCTTTGACTTTCTTGGGATAATGTGATGCACCAGATACTGATACCAAGACGACTATGCAGTACCCGATACATATCGATACCGATCCAGATATCGATACCAGTTTTGACGTATCTGATACGCCACGTGACGTATTCTTTAATTTTAAAATTAAAAGAATCTTGATACGTATCCGATACGTTTTTTTAGGCGTATCGGAACTATTAAGAGTCTTTTTTATAAACTTTTCATATTTGATGGGTTAAATATTTAAATATAAATTCCACCAAATATAAAATAAAATAAAATAAATGAAAATCCCTTTATCAATTACACGATTCAGGTCTTATTTATTACAATTATACTTTTCTTTTTCTATTCATAATCACCACCACCACCAGGCGCCATCTTCAAGCTTGTTATGTTGTTGTTTAACTTATTAGTCATAAATAATTCACGTTTGTTAACACTCGATTTGTGCTCTGAGGGTTATAAGTATTTTTTAAGTGTCGGAACGCCTTGCCTGCTCCACAGTGATAATTTTATTTATCTTGATTTTTCCTGATACTTTTCGGTTTTTTCTTCCTCCCCTTACACTTATGGTTGTGTTCCCTATTTATAGAGGGTGACTACTAAGTACAGCTGTAATTATACATGTTCTCTTTCTGACAGATAGTTCTTGTCCTTTTGTTGATACTTACTTCATCATGCTTCATTGGCTGACGAGTGGCAGGTTATAGCTATACCGTTAGACATCTGGTGTTTTCATCATGCAAACAATGCTGATATATTCTTTGCACGCTTGCTTAGTTGACATGTGGTTTATGATAGCTGACTCGGATGTCTTGTTATTAGACACCTGGTGTTATCATGCAACAATGCTGATATATTCTTTGCACGCTTGCTTGACTGACAAGTGGTTATGATAACTGACTCGGATGTCGTATTTATTAGACACCTGGTGTTATCATGCAACAATACGATATATTCTTCGCACGCTTGCATGGTTGACAAGTGGTCTATCATAACTGACTCGGACGTCGTATTATTAGACACCTCGTATTATCATGCAACAATATAGTTTAAGTATTTGTCCTGACTCCTCGGGCTTATCTCTGATCAACCGATGTTTAAGAAAAACTATCGGATAATGCCAGGAAGTATCGGAGAAATGCCTAAGGATAATCGTAATCACGTAAGGTATCATGAAGTCATCTAAGCCTCGGGGTACCTCATGGATTTTGTATCCTGTTCACATTCTCCTATCATCGTTATTAAGAAGAGTCTCTCGGATCATCTAAGTCCAAGGGCTACTTCCTCCGATGGATACATTTTCGCATTTCCGAGGGTTACCTTCATATCGTTCTTAAGGATAACTCCTCGGATCATTCAGCTCCGATGACTCCTTTCTGGAAATGTGCTTCCGAGGGTTTCTTTCATGTTCCTCTGATGGTTGTAATTTTTATCCCTCGGAGAAGACAATTCTTCGAGTTTACACCTGTCCCTCCGAGTTGCTTCTGTATTCAGTAGAATATGAAGGAACTCCAACTTTAATTTTTCTCAAAACTTTCAAAATATATTCACCATTGATTGCTCTCATTTATGAAGACCGTTTGACTTCTCGTAACGACTTCGGATTTCTCGGTAATCGTGCCCGCTTAATGCCAGGCACTAACTCTCTTTAACTCCCCATTCTCCCACTCTCCCATTCATATTGCGCTTTCATCCGATTATAGAGGAAAAAACCCTCATTTTCTCAAATACTTTATTGTTCATCGTCTTCATCCTTAAACCCTTACTATTCATTCTCCACTGATCTTTTGCGGTATTTGCCGAAAATTTCTCTATTTTCACATTGGAAATTTTGCTACTCATTTCGTGTTCATGGCGACTACCGGAAATTTCTCTGAGCCAATCTCAGCTGCCTCCGCGACGGAAATTGTCTTCTTCACCCGTGATATGGGTTCTCCGGCGGTGGCGACTAGCGCTGCTACACCTTCTTGCAAGAGAAAAACCACCAGTAAGGCGGTCAGTGACGAGGGCGACGCTGTGGTGGTCCGAAAAAAGGGAAAAAAGTCCAAGAAATCGACTTCTCCGGAGGAAACTCGCCGTTTTTAGAAAGTCGGCGACGTTGCTAGCACTACGACGGAGAAGGAGGTTTAAGATCTTTTCCTCGAATTCCGTGCTTCTTCCAGGAATCTGGTGCTTCAGATTCCCACCGAGGATGAAAGAGGTGACAATCCTCCCGAGGGTTGCGTCACCATCTATTATATGCAAATCCGTGCCGGGCTCCGGACCTTTTTTCCTCCATTCTATTGCGAGATTTTCAAAGCTTGCAATATTTGTCCGAGTGAGCTGACTCCAAACTGCTTCATCATTCTATCGGGCTTCGTCTTGTGGTGCCTTGCTCGAGGGTTGGAGTGTACTGTAAAGAGGTTCTTCTCCATTTTCAAGGTGTGCGTATCTTCAGCTGGCGCACCCTTTTATTCCTTCTGCCATCGTGATCATTCTAAGAAAGTTCTGGTTGGGACCAACGTCTCTTACAGCAGCTGGAAAGATAAGTACTTTTTTGCAAGTCCTAATATCGGGGGAAAATGGGACATCCCTCTTACCAGGAGGGTGCCGAAGGCTCCTTCGTATCGCATGGATCCCTCATTGGTTTTCGATCCTGTTTATGACGCAGTAAAATTCTCATAATCAGAGCACTATCGTGCCCTATGCCAAACCGCGGGTTTGTATAAGATTTCTCCAATTGACTTGGAGAAGGAAGGGGAATCTTTTCTTTCGTTATCGAAGGACATGAAGCCTTCGTTTGGTAAGAATTTTCATCTTCGGCTTCTTCCTTCCTCATTGTCTTTTCACGGTAAATTTTCAACGATTGCTTATAAGTTTTTTTTTTACTTAAAATTTCATCGCCCGTCCACAAGATAAAAGTAAGCCATCTAAAGTTTCTTTGAGGATTAAGACTAGATCAATCATCGGAGCTGCGGGATCTTCTTTTGGTGATCTGCCTCAGAGTACTGAGGATATAAGCTCGGAAGCTGCGACTGCAACCACCCCTCGTTCCAAGAAGAGTCCGGAGAGTCCCTCTGATGCAAAGCCACTTACTTTTGCTGTCAGCGAGGAATCCACGGGTCCCGACTTGCTGACTCTATTATCTCGTGATACTGCTTTATCCACCGGTGCTCCAGCTTCTCATTCCATCACAGCTGCTCCCCTCACTACTTCACTGATGATTCTTCCTCCAATTCCCTCGGAGGTTCCTAACTGAGGAGTACCTTTATCAAGACGGTCCTTAGGCTCCAGTATCATTACCGACTTCTCAAACAAGTACTGACACTTACGATACTCTGAATGCTATTCTGGCCACTACATTGGGATCCGCCTCACCTCCCTTAGTGCCCCTTCCTCCGAGTCTCAGTCGTATTTCTTCATGACTAGGTACCTTGTCTTTACTATTGTCTTTTATGTCTAGAGGGTTATTTTTTAATAATTCTCGTTATTTTTCCCAGATAAAGGAAAGAATGTTGTGGGTTACGATGATCTCCCTCTTCCCGTGGGTAAGTTTTTCTTTGTATTTTGGTAAGTTACGACAATTTCTCCATTACATTTTGACGATACTAATACTTTTATTGTAGAGGATATGTCGGCTGACTTACCAAAGATAGTCAAGCGTCTCTCGATAGACGATCTGCTTGACGGCGATGAGGTCCTCTATTGGCGTCTTCCAGTTACTAAAGCTTCTGAGCCTTCATCCAATCCTCCACTTCTCCAGAATTATTTGGCTCTTCTGGACAGGATGCTTCCATCACTGGTAATATCAAGTGCTTGGGTAGCACCTGCCTCCCTTCCCTCGGCTGTTTATACTGATTCCCCCCGAGTGGTCTCTACGGCCCCTCCTACTCGTGAAGGAATGTCCTTCTCCAATCGCTTTAACGTAGAGGGTTCTCCTTTTTTCAACTTCACCACATGAGACAGTGCCATCAAGGGACCTACGCCTCCTCCGATGCAAATGAGTGAGGCCATGCATACCATCACTAGCTACCTCAATTCGACGACTGCCTTGACTCGTCACAGCGAGGGAGTTGCACGTTTCTGCTCCGAGTGGCTAGTCCATATGGTAAGTGTTAACTTGTTTTACACATCTTTCCTACTTTTTATCTTTTATTCGTTGACATATATATATATATATATATATATATATATATTCCTTTTAGGTTCCAAAGATAATTCCCTCTATCTGGCACGAGGTAGATGCAGCTCAAGCTATCGTTGTACTCTCTATGGAGAAGCTTGAGATGAGGGATAAGCAATTGGCCGCCGCCAAAGAAGAGGTTTCCAAGCTTCGTGTTGGTTATGCACAAAGCCTCGTCCAAGAACAGGTTAAGGAAAATAAGATCAAAGAGTTGGAGGATTCATTGGATAAGAGTCATTCCCTATGTTCTTCGTATGATGAAGAAATATTTGCCATGAGGGAGGAGAAGATGGCTTGGGAGGAAAAAGAAGTTGGTATGCAAAAAGGAACTCTCAGAGGTTCAAAATAGAGTGGCCATGTTGAAGGAAGAACTGAAGAAACCCCCTCCGGCTCCCGTGGGATATATCTCCTCGGATGAGATGAGGATGAAGTTGGATGAAGCCGTCCAGTTGGTTAAGGACGCTACTTTCAAAAGTTGTGAGGAGGATCTGCGCAATCGTCAGCAAGGATATTTTCTCGGCTATTCTTTATGTGGGTTCCTCCGCTGCGTCAATATGGGTAGAGAAAACGGACTCTTTGCTCAGGAAGATAGCTGGAGACGTTTGAATTCGAGTGGTTTGCTGAATAGTCCTCTGACAATGGAGGAGGCCTTTGACATGTTCACTCGTGTGGTGGCAAGATCTCCCTCTCCCTCTCATGTACTTCTGACTCCATCAGCTATTCCTGGTCCCTCAGCAACGGTTGGAACTGACGTTGTCCCCTTGTGTCTAAGGCTTCCGAAGATCCAGCGGGTGTTAGTGGTGTGAAAGAAGTATCTTCCAACAACAGCCCAGTGTAGCAAGATCCGTACTTTTTTATTTTATGCAACTCAATGTACTCTCCCTTTTTAGTTTTTAGAACTTGCTACTTTTATTCACGTTTTGTAACAGCCTTTTTATTTTATCTATTGGAATGAATTTCGCACTTCGTATGATAAGCATCTTCTTTCTGATTTTTTTTGTTGGAATGTTGCAAGTGTTGTGTCGTTTTTCTCCATGTGACAAATGCCCCTCTTTTATTATTATTACGGCATGATCCATCTCTGGCCATCCTCTATTGTCGCCTAGTTTAATCATTTTCCTGACATGTCCTCGGAGTATGCGCTTATGGCTTGAACGTGTGATAACTCCTGAGTCAGAGAATGTCCCCATATGATTGTCAGCAATCTTTACGTGTCCAAAACTCTTCCTGCATGAGGTGTTGATTGGTTAATATTGTCGCCCAGGTGATTTAGTGCTCTGACTGAGTGTATCCCTTAGCACTACTTTTTTACCTATAAATAGCTCTGAAGTTTTATAATCTAATGTTCAGCTTTCTCAGGAGTTTCTGTTTCTTCTTTCCACCTCTGATAGTCTGACTTAGTTTATTTTCCTTATATCTTGCATCAGTATGTCTAATCACTAATCCCATTCTTCATCTTCCCAAGCAACCATTCCTAGAAATCCTCCTCTTCATCGTACCAGGTCCGGATCATTTCATAGTCCTCATGTGTCGGTGAATTCTCGTGGGGATGTCGGTGTTTTAACAAGAATTCGAGTGATGCCCCAATTCCCTCAAATTCGTCTCTAAACGATTCACTGCGTTCCATTCTCTTACGTAGGGAACCTTATGCTCCCGTAGATCTATTTTCTATTCTTAATACATCTTCTATGAATACATGTGTGATGGTTGGAGGTAGAAGAATTAGGTCTTGTATCAACATCGAGTCCTCAGATTCAATTTCACGACTCTTATTCGAGTATTAGATGGAACAACAAGATTATGATATCGTGATTCCTAGATCCCCTCATAGGGCTTTTGATCCTCCGATGGGCTATATGACTGTCTATGTAGACCAGATCCGGTGTGGTCTCTGAATGTTTTTTCATCCTTTCATCCGATATTTATTCAGATACTGGCAAATTTGTCCCAGCCAACTAACTCCAAATTCCTTCTGCTATTTGATCGGTTTCATTCTCTGCTGTAAGATGCTAGCAATTCCTTTAACGCCTTATCGCGTTGGAGCTGCTTTTATCCTCCGTCCTTGCCCAAATGGTCTTCCCTTTTTTAGTTTGATAGCTTGCGAGAACCCTCAGAGCTTTGTTTCTGCTCCTCGCCGTATAAATCTTTCTCTGGATTGAAAAAAAACACTTCTTTTTTATGAAGCCTAAGGGTGGATTGGCCACATCTCGGGGAATTTCTGTTCATTGGGGGTTTGGGTTTTGTGGTTCCTAATCCCGATATTTCCGTTCGCGAATTGAGCTTTCTTACCACCGCAGGTTTATATTCAGGTTGTTATGATGTATGTGCTTTATTGAAAGATTGCCAAGCTTTGGATATGGTGGGTTTACAGTCTCGGAGAGATGCCCCTGGATCTTCATCTGAGCTTTTGCACATAGATCTATAATATAGTAAGTCCTTCACCTTATGCTCTCCTAATTTCTTGTTCATTATATTGGTAGTTTTAACCTATCATTGTTTATAATGCAAGATCAAAGATGAATTCTTTTGCAATTGTACCTTTTGACTCAGAATTCCTGCCTACGATACTTTCTCCTCAAGTTTTTACCAGCCTAGGAAACTCACCATTTGAGCATGAAATTGTTCCTGCTCGTTTAGGTCCGTCTAATATTTCCTTTCTGGCAAGGTCTGATTCTCTACATTTACTATCCGATCTATTACCGATAGATGAATCCTTTGGCGAAATTCCTTCTACGATGGTTGTAGTGATGAACTCCTCAGAGCTTAACACCTCCATGGGTTTGAACACCTTACCTACAAGTCCTACTATTTTTCCTTCCGTCAACATGGTAGCTGATAATTCGTCACCCTTTTCAGTCCCTATTATTTCTCCAACGGGGGAAGGTCCTAGCTATGATCGTGACTCACCCGACATTCCTGGATCCATTACCCCTGATGCGGACTATTGTCAAGACTTCCTCAGCAAATTTCTAAACCAAACATATTGTGAGCTATTGGGAACTTTCCTCATATCAAC
This sequence comes from Linaria vulgaris, assembly GCA_948329865.1. Classification (NCBI taxonomy): domain Eukaryota; kingdom Viridiplantae; phylum Streptophyta; class Magnoliopsida; order Lamiales; family Plantaginaceae; genus Linaria; species Linaria vulgaris. The sequence goes on along the minus strand of OX415249.1, from coordinate 49,190,928 downwards.
TCTCCGAGCTCGATTTCATCGTGAACTTTGTGAGGTAACCACTTTCTTTTTATCACATAGTTTTGTCGCGATCTTTGGAACTTTCCTGATACTTTTTCCTATTTTCTAGATTTTCATGCTCGTGGATGCTATAGAATCCCACAAAGATTACTCATCAAGGCCTGGTTTTCTGTTTTGCCATCTGGAAGACTTGGAAAAGAAATATCTATACTTCGGGCAGAAAAAGATCACATTCTTTCTAAGGCCGAGACTGATCAAAAACTGTTAGAAGATCTACTTTATGCCTCCCGAGAAAGAGTTTGGGATTTAGAGCGCATCCTGGCATTGGATAGAACTCACATTCTCGATCTGGAAGAAAGGATTGACAATCTTTTGTGTCAAATCAACACTTCTTATGAAATTATTTCCCTACTTTCAGAGGACCGCGACGCATCTCGTAGTCAAATGGAAAATATGACCAGGTCTCATGAGGTATCATTAATTATGGCACGTGCACAAGCCATTATAAATATCCCAACTCTATCCCAAATAAAAGATTCTCTTCGTGCGGATATGAGGGAAGTGGTCCTGATTGGATACCGCCTTTGTCAAGATGCCGTGAGGAGTCTTCCCGACTTTTCTCGTGACTTAATCCTTCCTGATTTAGATATTCGTTCCTCTGTTACAACTTCCATTTCTGATATATTGGAACCAATTCCTCGTAGTACTACAGTTCCTACAATGACTTTGATGGACCCTTCTGATCTTACCGTGGAACAACGCCGTCGGATTATCAGAGAGGGTAAGCGTCCCGTTGAGGATTAGATGATTGTGAAGGGCATATATATGCATATATTCTTATTATGTATATTTATGTAGGGAGATTACGATGATTAGGAGTTCTTGTTTCGCGAGAGTTGAGAGTTTTTACTATAAAGTACGTTTTGCAGGTCATAATTGCCACTTTTTGGTACTTATGTAATACTCGATTCTTGCTGAAATAAGACTTCCCTTTATTCAATCACATCTTATTTATATGTACATTACATGCTTATGATTTAAGCATAATACTCTCTCAGATTCATGGCATTCCAGGTGTGGGAATACTCATTACCATCTATATCGCTCAACCGATAAGTGGTTGGCCCTACTATTTGGGATATCTGATAGGGTCCTTCCCACTTGGGTTGTACTTTAGCCACATTCTTGGAGGCTCTGATTCTTTTTAGAACCAAATCTCCGACTTGGAATGTTCTCACCCTTACTTTTTTATTGTAATGGCGAGACATTCTTGCTTTATATTCCTCCATCCTTATAGATACTCGGGTTCTTCTTTCCTCGAGTAGATCGAATGCTAAGGCAAGGTTTGAGATATTGCGTACCTCTTCATATTCTTGAATGCGCCAACTTTCTGCAACTAACTCGGGTGGTATCACTGCTTTACATCCGTATGCCAAACTGTAGGGTGTCTCTCTTGTTACAGAACTCTGCGTAGTACGATATGCTCATAAGACGCCTGGTACCTCCTCTACCCACTTGGCTTTGTGCCAGTCGAGTCGTGCCTTTATGCTTTTTAGTAGAGTACGATTTGTTTTTTCCACTTGTACATTGCTTTGAGGATACTCTACTGATGCAAAGTGATGTTTTATTTTCCAATGCACGCACCACTGATACAACTCGCTATTATCGAACTGCGGTCCATTATCACTTACAAGGTATTGGGGAATTCCGAACCTGCACAGTATATTCCTCTATAAGAAATTAATAACCGCTCCAACAGTAATCCTAGCCAGAGGCTCAGCCTCTACCCATTTTGTGAAGTAGTCAACTGCTACTAAGAGAAACTTCTTCTACCTCGCATCTGGTATCAGTGGTCCCACGATGTCTATCCCCCATTTAGCAAGGGGCATGCCAAGAGGTTGGGTTCCTAGAAAGCTGCGGGGTTATGAATTTGCGGAGCATACAATTGGCAAGGTTTGCATTGTTGCGCATACTTCTTACAATCTTGCACCATAGATGGAAAATAATACCCGTGTCGTAAGATAAGATGTGCCATACTAACTCCTCATTATTGGCTTCCACACTGTCCATCATGTATCTCTTTCATTACTGTTTTTGCTTCTACACTGTATGGGCATCGGGTATGAGGATTGCTATAACATCTTCAGAACAATGCTCCATTATGGATGAAATATCGGGCCGCCTTTCGTTCCATCTGTCGTCGTTCTTTTTCGTCCTCACCATACCCTTCCGGATTTTCCAAGTACTTCTTAATATTTGTCGTCCATTCGTCATTGATAAGTGCTACCATAGTCTCTGATAGTTCGGGCGTATCTTTTTCAGACTCGTTAGTTTGCAACAGAGTGATTCATCGTGTGTTGACGAGAGTTTGGGAAGCTATTTTTAACAAGCTATCCGCCTCCTGATTCTCCGATCGGGGTATCTGTGTTACCTGGAGTTCTGAAAAGACTCGTTTCCTCTGAAAAACTGCCCGGGTGTAGGATTTCATTCTTTCTTCCTTTATCTCAAAATTTCCAGTAACTTGATGTACTATAGACTGGGAATCGCTGTGAACTATCAGTCATCTTATCCCTCCATCTTGCGTTAACCTCATGCCTGCTAACAAGGCTTCATACTCAGCCTCGTTATTAGATAGGGGATACTCTACCCTGATGGCAAAGTACAACACTTCTTCTTCTTCAAATTCTGTATTTTTGAGTACTACTCCTATTCCTCCATGCGTTCCTACAGATGACCCATCCACAAATGCATGCCATAGGGGGTCATGACTTTCTTTCAAAGTATCGGCCATCTCCACAATGAAATCTGATAGCACTTGCGCTTTTATAGCCGGCCGCGGGGCATATTTGATACAGTATTCGCTTAATTCTACAGCCCAGTTTACGAGTCTTCCGGATGTTTCTGGTCGGTGAGAATAGTCCGTAAAGGATGCTTGGTAAGGACTGTGACGTGATAGGATAGGAAATAACATCGTAATCTTTGTACCATGGTTACTAGTGTCAATACGAGTTTTTCCATTAGCGTGTACCGAGTTTCTGCCCCTTGCAGGGTTTTACTAACATAATAAATGGGCAGGTGTTCCTTTCCTTGCTCCTTTACTAAGACAACACTTATTGCTTCTTCCCCTACTGCCAAGTATGCAAAAAGTTAATCTCCTGGCTGAGGCTTGACTAGTAATGGCGAGCTAGTCAAGTATTTCTTCAAATTATCAAAAGCTTTCTCACACTGCTCGTCCCATCGAAAGTTTCCTAAGTTTCTTAGAATTTTGAAGAAAGGTAACCTTTTGTCTGCTGATTTTAAGATGAACCGATTCAACGAGGCTAGCATGCCTGTCAATTTCTGGACATCCTTAATCGTAGTGGGGGTTTTCATTTCTACAATAGCCTTTGCTTTCTCCGGGTTTGCTTCGATCCCTCTTTCTGTTACCATGAACCCTAGGAACTTGCTTCATTTTATGCCAAATGAGCATTTTTTTGGATTAATCTTCATTCCAAAGCGATCCATGATAGAAAAAGCTCTCTCTAAATCTCCTGGGTGCTTTCTAGCATGTTTACTTTTACTATCATGTCGTCCACGTATACTTCCATTGAGTCTCCAATGAGATCCGAAAACATGAAGTTGACCAATCTTTGGTAAGATGCTCCTGCATTTTTGAGTCCAAATGGCATTACCTGATAGCAATGTGCCGGCCTGAGTAATAAAACTTGTCTTCTCTTGGTCTCGTGCCGCCATAGGTATCTGATTATATCCCTGGTCTCCATCCATGGTAGATAACAGAGCACATCCCGCTGTAGAATCTACGATCAATAGTAGGTAAGGGGTAACAGTCTTTTGGACATGCATCATTTAGATTAGTAAAGTCCACACACATACGCCACCTTCCCCCTAACTTAGGTACTAATACCACATTTGACAACCACTCGGGGTATAGTACCTCTCTAATTTGTTGAAGGCGTAACAATTGTTGGATTTTAGAGCGAATGATCTTATTCCTCTCGAGCCCCATATTCCTCTTCTTTTGTTGTACATGTTTAGCGTTAGCCCTTACATTAAGATAATGTTGGCATACCTGTGGACTAATTGGTCCGGGCGGCCCATCTTCCTAGGCGAAAACGTGGCTGTATTTCCTGAGGATCTCAACAATTTCTCTTTCCAATTCTGGTTCCAACTCGGATCCTATTTTCACCTTCTTAAAAGTATCCCCGTCCACAATTTCCACTAATTTGAGTTCTTCGACATGTTGTACTATTTCTTCTTCGCCTTCGACTTTTCGCTTTTTCTGGGTACGAAGATTTCCTCATCATGATTGAGCAGAATGGAATTCATGCGGCATTCTCTCGCTTTATTTTGACTTCCCCTTACTTCCCCTATTCCCGAAATGGTGGGGAATTTGATTTTTAGGTGAAGGGTTGAGGGAATAGCTTCAACAGCATGTATCGAGGGTCTCCCGCATATCGCATTGTAAGTTCTCGTAGGAGCCTCAACTACCTAGAACTTTGCATGCTCCGTTCGCCTTAGTGCTCTTTCTCCCCAAGACATGGGTAGAGTAATAGTACCCATCGTACGACTAGCTTCTCCAAAAAATCCTACCAACGGTGTTTCCGTCGGATCCAACTATTCTTTCCTTAACCCCATGGCTCAGAAAGTAGGTGTGAATAGTACATCTACAGAACTTCCAGTATCTATCAAGATTCTTTGAACCTTTATACTCAAGATGGTTGCCGTGATCACAAGTGGATTATCATGCGGATAAAGAATTCCTTTTAAGTCCTCAGGTCCGAAAGATATTGTAGGCAGTTTTGCTCCCTGAACTGAACAGATGGGCATCCCATGCTCTACCCTCCGAGCTTCCTTGAGATATTTCTTTTTTCTCCCTGCGGGTATTATTGTTATATATCCTCATTCGATCATGTTCACCGTTCTTCCCAAAGATGGATTATCTTCGTAAGATTCCGGGGTAGGGGAAGCCTCTGACGATGATACTCTTCTTTCGGTTACTCCCGATGAACTGTCTGTCCATTTTCACTTTCATCACCTCTCATCTTTTTCCTCATATCAACCGATACCTGGTTCCGATCCTCTTCATTTATGTAATCTCTCAAGTATCCCAAGCTCAACAAACGACGAATTTCCTTTTTTAACGTAGTGCATCTATCTGTGGTGTGCCCATAAGCTTTGTGATACTTACAAAATTTCCCCAAATCTTTGTTCTTGTATGGCTGCTTAACTGCCCTTGGCCATGAAAAATCCTGATGACTCTTCATTATATTGAGTATCTCTGATGGCGTAACGGTCATTGTTGGTAGGGGAACGGGTTGTAAGTGCCTTTTTACGTTACCCGAGTTCTCCTTCCGAAATGGGGGAGCTTTATCCTCTTTCACTTTTGGCTTCTGATCATGGATTTCACCTTCGGATTGTAATTTGGAATTTTCTGCCTCCTCCATGAGGATATACGTTTCTACTTTTTGCATTAATTCATTCATGTCTTTCACCCTATTTCCGACTAAGTATCGGAAGGTACTTCCAGCTCTCAAACTTTGCGCCAGTATATCCGCAATCATAGATGGTTCTACGTTCGGTACGTCCAAGGCTTCGTCGGAAAATCGCTTCATGAAATCTCTGAGGGATTCATCCTTTTGTTGCTTAATAGTGAAAAAGGTGACATGCTGACTTGTGGTAACGTCTGTTACAAGCAAATTGTCTAACAAATAGACATGCTAGCTGTTCAAACTTGGAAACTGTACCTGGGGGTATTTGCGAGAACCACGATTGGGCTCGTCCAACTAACGTGATTCGGAACACTCGGCATAACGCTGGTTCAGAAGCTGATGCGAGGTCCATCACAACCATATATTGATTAATATGATCTTGCGGATCTCGCCCATCCTTTTCTCCCGAGTACAAAGGTAAGTTCATTGGTCGCATTGTTACTGGGATGATTGCGTGTGCAATTTCCGGGATGAAAGGAGATCCCTGATAAACTGGTTCTTCCCCAAGAGTTATCGTTCTTCTCATATTTTGCATTTCTTTACGCATATGATTAATTACATCCCAAAGAGTCGGTGTAAGTTCCCTACCTATTGGATGTTGGAAGTGGTAAGGTACCTCCGGAGGAATTTCTCTAGCGGTCCGAGTGTCGTAGAATCCATGAGATCTTTCCTCGTATTCCCTCCTTTGTGTGGGATGGGCGTGCTCTCGGTATGTAGGGCCTCGATGAGGAGTCTGAGTCATCCGAGATCCTTGTTCTTCCACATGGAAAAATGGGTTGAATTCTATGTTCCATATCTCTCGTATATTCGGATCGTCGGAGGGCAGCCTCCATTAGATCTTCAAACACGTTTCTGGGAATATTTATGAATTCTGCATCGGGGGCGGGTAAAGGTGAGGCTGTGGGGATTTCTGTGGGATCTCGGTTTGATACTTCCTCTCCCAACCTTGGTTCACCTTCTTGTGGATGGCTGGTGGAGTCTTCCATACTTGCTGAAATAATATCACTGCGGAGTTACTCAAGACAATTTCTGTGGCGTTCCCACAGACGGCGCCATTTTGTTAACACTCGATTTGTGCTCTGAGGGTTATAAGTATTTTTTAAGTGTCAAAACGCCTTGCCTGCTCCACACTGATAATTTTATTTATCTTGATTTTTCCTGATACTTTTCCAGTTTTTTCTTCCTCCCCTTACACTTATGGCCGTGTTCCCTATTTATAGAGGGTGATTACTAAGTAAAGTTGTAATTATACATGTTCTCTTTCTGACAGATAATTCTTGTCCTTCTGTTGATACTTACTTCATCATGCTTCCTTGGCTGACGAGTGGCAGGTTATAGCTATACCGTTAGACATCTGGTGTTTTCATCATGCAAACAATGCTGATATATTATTTGCACGCTTTCTTAGCTGACATGTGGTTTATGATAGCTGACTCGGATGTCTTGTTATTAGACACCTGGTGTTATCATGCAACAATGTTGATATATTCTTCGCACGCTTGCTTGGCTGACAAGAGGTCTATGATAACTGACTCGGATGTCGTATTTATTAGACACCTCGTGTTATCATGCAACAATACTGATATATTCTTCGCATGCTTGCCTGGCTGACAAGTGGTCTATGATAATTGACTCGGACGTCGTGTTATTAGACACCTGGTGTTATCATGCAACAATATAGTTTAAGTATTTGTCCTCGGGCTTATCTCTGATCAACCGATGTTTAAGAAAAACTATCGGATAATGCCAGGAAGTATCGAAGAAATGCCTAAGGATAATCGTAATCACGTAAGGTATCATGAAGTCATCTAAGCCTCGGGGTACCTCATGGATTTTGTATCCTGTTCACATTCTCCTATCATCGTTATTAAGGAGAGTCTTTCGGATCATCTAAGTCCGAGGGCTACTTCCTCCGATGGATACATTTTCGCATTTCCTAGGGTTTCCTTCATATCGTTCCTAAGGATAACTCCTCGGATCATTCAACTCCGATGACTCCTTTCTGGGAATGTGCTTCCGAGGGTTTCTTTCATGTTCCCCTGATGGTTGCAATTTTTATCCCTCGGAGAAGACAATTTTTCGGGTTTACAACGTTTATATGTCTTTTTTCATATTTGATGCATGACTTTTTTTAATGTTAAACTTTTATTGTGTATTTTTAATTTTTCTTGTTTAAGTTTTAAATTTTATTGCTTGTTAAAAATAAATAATACATATTATAAATATTAATAATTATTTATATATAGATGTATCCTTACCGTACCGGTATTGGCTGTTTTTAAAAAATGCCGTATCGGCGTATCTATACCGTACCGTACCCGTACCGCCGTATCCGAACCCATGCAACGTAGGGTAAAACTTTAGCTTCGAAAAACTTAGGACTTAGCCATCTCTCCCAATTGAAAAAAAAAAAGAAGCTAATTACTGCATTACACATGATGGGAGTCTTTGTTGAATTTGTTTTCAGGGCTCGATAGATAATTTGATAACCTATTGACTTTTTTTCATGTTTCAGAATACATGATTGACAATAAGTTCTTTTAAAATTGACTATTTGTCTTTCTAACGAAAGTGTTCCAAAATGTCTGGTCGGGCACAACCCACATATGTTAAAGAAGGAACTCTCCCCTCATAGAATATTGCAGATTGTAATCTGCTTATTTTTTTTATATCGGTCGAAGCTTTAGATCGGAGGTCCTTATGATCGATATCCATTTAAAATCGATTATTTCGCTCCTTGGTAAAATAAATCGATGATCTTCTCTTTCATATGATAATGGTTCGAATTCATGAACAATTCTAGGATTAAATTCTCAAAATTGTCCAAACGAGATTAAAAGATACAAATTGAAACAATAGTACAAAACCAATCAGTAAGAATCTTTTCTGTCCAAAAGCTCCAAAACTTCAAATGGGTATTTTTCTTGTTACTATTTCTTATTATTTTAAAACAAACCACATCATCACTTTCTTATTATTTTAAAAAGGGATAATTCTATCAAACCCCCCAAACTATGGGGTCATTTACCGCACAGGGTCAGAACTTTAGTTTTAGCGGCAGTGCCCCCTAAACTTTGGTCGTTTGTGCGAATTTCTCCATTTTCCAGTTTTTTGCAATTTTTCCACCAAAAATCACCGAAAAAATTATTTAAAGTTTGACTAAAACCTTCGTCTCGATGAGACGGTTCCAATGGTGGTGACGGTGATGCAAAATTCAAAGTTATAAGATGGGAATTCTAATTTAAGTGCAATACACTTAAATTAAATTTCCCGTGTATTAGCTTTGAATTTTGCGACACCGTCACCACCATCGGAACCGTCTCATCGAGACGAAGGTTTTAGTCAAACTTTAAATAATTTTTTCGGTGATTTTTGGTGGGAAAATTGCAAAAAACTGGAAAATGGAGAAATTCGCACAAACGACCAAAGTTTAGGGGGCACTGCCGCTAAAACTAAAGTTCTGACCCTGTGCGGTAAATGACCCCATAGTTTGGGGGGTTTGATAGAATTATCCCTTTTAAAAATGTGCAAAACAAACTACGTCATCAATACGACGACTGCATATCATTATTTCTTCGTGTGAGAAACCCACTCATGTATGAGTGAGGTGCACTTAACCCCGTGTAGGGCATTCATGCAACATTGTAAAAAATATTCATATCTTCAACTTTCTGAATGTGAAAACAAGAAAATCCATGTTCTTAGACTAATCACTTGCAAACTAAGTTGTTTACTCGAGGAGACTGAAGGTTGCCAAAATCAATTAATTTTTAATCAGTAACCGATTTGTCTGTACAAATTTCACCAAAACAAAAAGGTCATCAAAATTTAAAAGCCTATGTTGTAATATTTTCCACCATGGTCTAATGTACAAAAGGTTGCTCTTTCCTCATTTAGATATTACACCTATACAAATTCTTGCAAAAGAATTGACCCTCTCCACATACACGGAAAAGATGAAAAGATTACGCAGTTATAGCGAAGATTAATTAACTAGAGGTGCAATAGGTTGCAGGGGAGGAGCAACGTCAGCAGCAGCAGCAGCATGCCTTCTTTGTCGCTCACGCAGGTAAAGGACGGTTAATAGGCAAACGAAGAGGGTTAAAATTGTCGCATTTCCTTCCTCCATTATCACATTCTCCACCCAATCTTCAACTTTTGGATATACTTCAGGAAGTGAATCTATCACATCAACCTATACCACCAAAAATATTGACAGCGTTTAGTTAGCATGACATACTGGTACAATGAGAACGCGAGCACACAGCAAAGAAATCAGCAGTCTAGCTCCCGCAGCATTGTGAAACAAAGTGATAACTTCTATAAAATCCTCACAGTTTACAAAGATTTTAAACAAAAGTTGAAACTCTCAACTTAGGCCAAACATGTAGCACGGAAGGCATTTGAAGAAAACCTAAATCGAAGGGATAAAAAATGATTACTATGGTTGCAAAATGTCTAAACGAAGATTTGTTCCATATGTACTCAACTCGCCGTGATTCTTATCTAATTTATACGGTATAACCCCAATCATTTTTTTGTTTAAGTATCGAAGTTTCCAAATGGAGATTCAATTAAGGAGCTTGCCAACTCCAAATGTTATGCAGAGCCACAAATTATATGTTCTGATTCAGTATTCTGAACCACATTGTTCAAAGGGGTCTACGGATAAAACAACACAATATTGAAAAAAAAAAACACTTAAAGTAAGAAAATAACTTAAGGTGGAAAAACGGATTTCAATTTATACTTCAGTTTTGCTAATGTCCGCGAGCTAAGGAAAGCTAATTATCCTTCCTACATCAACCTCAACACCCATAAACAACATAATAAAAGTGATTGATATCTAACAAACAGATGAATCACGTCTTCTAAAAACTGCAATGTAGTGTATATTTGGAAGAGTTGATCAAAAGTGCAATAATTTTGGAACTAGGTTAATTTCAAAGTAAAGTGTAATCAATGAGAAAGACAAACACAAATAAGGCCAAATGTATTCTGGAAGTGATAAAAGTGGACCTATAATGTTTTACTTAGAACTAGTTATTTGACCTTTATCCTTGTTTGCCAATAATAATATTTTAAAGGCGAAAAAACATCAAACCCCCCCAACGTTTGCAACTTTGTAAATCTAACGGTCAAAATGTTGACACATCGACAAATACTATAGTTAAAACGTGCATCAGGAAAAGGTTGGGGGGCAAGTTGCCAAAAAACAAAGTTAGGGGGATAAGCTGCAAACGACCCCAAACGTTGGGGGTTTGATGCATTTTCCACTATTTCAAAATACAAATATTCTCCATCAAGTTGGCCCAGATTAGAGAATACCATAGATTCTCGACCAAGATGAATAATACTTGCATAAAATCACATCCCAAAAAGTGTGAGGTACCTTGCAAGTACCAACACCACCTCTAACATACCATAAGCATTTACAAACCCATGCAACAGCTGAACAGCACAACTTATTCTATAAATATCAAAAAGAATGCAAAAACTAAGAAAGTTAGAACCATCATGCGTTTAATCAGCCATTGTAACATCTAGCAACAAATTAAACCATATGACCTTAATGATCAGAGACAGTAAGATAGAAGCGGAGAAGCACAATAGAGCAGGAAACAAAAAATACAAGACTCACAAGGAAACTGTTGGCATAATTTCTTCGTATCCACAGGCTGGCAAGGGCTAGTGATACAGGCAACTTAGCATTTTCATCAACTTCCAAGGCTTCATCATAATAACGCTTAGCAAGGTGAAGATCAAATGGTAGTCCTTGCCCATGCTCATGCATGTACCCTAGGTTGAACATGGCCTGAGCATTGGATTGAGATTTAGCATGCTTATAGGCCTCGGCTGCACGTACATAATCTCGCTCTGTACCCTATGGATAACAAGAATGCAGAAAATAAGTCCTGATGAACTGTTGAACAACACTGTCCAACAAAGGTATTGCTCACTATACAGAGCAGTGTACGAGTAATCTACAGCATAAAATATGCGCATTTGTTCAACACATTAACATACCCGACCATAGTAATATGCATCCCCTATCAGCAAAGCTGCATGTTCATTACCCTGTTCAGAAGCTTTCCACCACAATGCATGTGCGCGCTGATGTCTTTCTGCATCAGTGCAGAGTCCTGACTCCCCCATGCACATACTTCTCTCTCCATACTTATCTAGCATCCAAGCAGCATTACTTTGGGCCACTTCGTACCCCATCTCTGCCATCCTCGAGTATAAAAGGAATGATTTTCCAACATCACCTTTTAGATAAGACTCTAGTGCCCATCTAGACAAAGAACTCCATGGTCCACGCTCTGCAACTAGTTTATATAATGCTGTGGCCTAGAAGAACGAAATGCATAAAAGCGATTAGTCCTTCAACATCTGAAATAGTTAAAAGTGTTCAATATAGCAATCATAGAAATGGGGAAAATCAAGAACACTCCAGGTAACAAAGCTAAGAATTTGAGAAAAAAGTGAAAAGAATCTATGGACTAATTAGCAACAGGGGGCAATGGCACTGACACTACCCTTTTACGTAAAGTTGTGATATAGAATTTAAATGCTGCTAATTAGCCTAATTTTCTGAAATGGATAGGGAAAAGGATTAAGTAGGCCTACCATGGGAAGATTCTTCTTGAGACCCACACCAGTATGAAACATCTTCGCTAATTGGTAGAATGCTTTCGGTTGACCTCTATTAGCAGCCGTTGCAAAGTTCTTGGTTGCAATCTTCAGATCCCGCTTCACCCCAAGCCCCTTGAGGTACATCACCCCAAGGTTGTAATAGCCACCAGGTTCATCATTGTCGGCAGCTTTCTCAAAGTATTCTTTTGCCTATAACAAAGAAGTAATCATTAAACCTTACATACAGTATTTCCTAACTTTTTGCTTAGATTGGATTACTCATGCGACAAGGAATACAACGAAAAAAGCTTCTGGAAACAGAGATGAAATACGTGTCTGTAAAGCAGGCAACACCCTATCTATATCTGTAACCACACATTGTAAAGTGCATGAGAACGTGTGGCTTCACACAATGGAATAATATATGTCTCTTCACACTGCCAGTGAAAACTACAAGACTTTAAAAGACCATATAGTTAAAGAACGTGGGGGTACGGGAAAGGTGGAACGAAAGGGAGATTGAATGAACAAAGAAAGTTACACAAATACGAGCCATAGACAGAGAAAATTATACCTTGGTGTAGTTCTTTTTCTCCACTCCATAACCCTTTACATATAAATATCCCATGCCATTATAAGCTGAATAAAGTTGTTGTCTTGACGCAAGCGTAAGCCATTCTAGAGCTTTAATATAATTCCTTTCCACTCCAGCACCTCTAACATATATCTCTCCGAGAAGCTCCATCGATCGAGGCTCGCCTTTCTCTACGGCCTTTGAGAACCACCACAATGCCTTGGCGTGGTCGCGCCTAACACCCCTCAAACCAAAGTAATAAAATATTCCAATTCTGTACATTGCTCCAGCATTCCCTTTCTGTGCCTGATACTCTAAAATCTGAAAATCTTCATCCTCCTCCCCTCTAGATTTCCTGAGAGCCTCTTTATTTTCCTCTGCGCCGCTATGAATCCTAATTGGTTCAATCACCGGTGAGTCCTTTGAGATGAGAAAACTGTTCACTGCTACCTCGGCCAGTTCAGCGTATAACTTGACTGCTTTGTCGAGCATCTGCACCCAGTAAAAATGGCTCGCATTATTCACCCCATGTAAAAACATGACACGAGTTGAAGATAAACACCGCACTTCAATATATTTTATGATTCCTCCACTAATTCTCTTCTCTTATGACTACTAACAGAACAGGCATCACATTTCCATTACATGTTCAACCCCACCCTCCCCCCCAGCTGAATCACAGTAATCATAAGTGGCTCCATTTCATCATTTGTACAACTTTGGGGTCCCCGAATCATAAAATCAATAGTCTTTTTTAATTACGACACATACACAGGCGAGAAAAACCAAACAGAATGGAGATACAACATAGCCACAAAAACACTTTATAAAAACCTCTGAAACATAACCAAATCACAAGGAAAATAAATAGAAGAAACGTCAATAGAAAACATACTTCTTGGCGATAATACGTGTAAGCCAATGCCATTTTGGACTGCATATTCCCGCCCTGTGCCGCGAAATAGTGGTGCAAAAAAGCCTTCCCTTCACTCCTCTCCTTTCCCATTCCCATCCCATACAAAAACCCCATAACCGACTGAGCGTGCGGCTGGCCCGCCCCCTCGATCTCCGCTACCGCCTCCTCCATAACCCTAAAATCCCCCTTGCTTGCAGCTTCCACCAACTTACCCACTCCATTGTAATAATTAGGGTTAGGGTTTTTGAAGCTCGGATCCGGTTCGAATAGAGGGGACCAGGACCCAGGATCCAGCACGTAATCGGGTTTGGATTCGGAGTCCGGGAAGTCGTCGAAATCTGCGGTGGTGGAGTCATCGTGAATGAGTTGTGGGGCGGTGGGTTCGGAGAGGTCGTCCTGAGAGAGGAGAAGGACGAATGGGCGAGCGACGGTGCATGATGGCAGGTGGACGAGAAGCAGGGTAGCGAAGCTCAGGTAAATGATCCGGTTTCGCATCTCCGATTGTTAGATGAAAATTGATGTTGCCGTCGAAGAAGACAGTATGTATGTATGTATGTAGTGTTATTATTTACACATGTATGTATGTTCATGCCACATCATTGGCCAATAAGGATTTGCCATGTCATTAGTTCGGGGTCATCACGCTCATTAACAAAACTAGGATAGACAAGCTATTTAAAAATAGACCAAATTCATTTTATTGCATACTTTACTTTTTCTTATTTTATATGTATAGAAAGAAAAAAAAACTTAAATTTGAAGTAAATCAAGACATGAGCACCCGAAAGGTTGCGGCACTAAGCTCTCACACGAGAATAAGTAAATCAAGATATGAGCACCCGAAAGGTTGCGGCATTAGGCTCTCAAACGAGAATATTATAATGAGAATCTCAGATTCAAAACAATTGATATTGTCACTTGATAAATGCTCATGAATCTTTAAGAAATAATTGAGAAACATTGAAGCCTCGACCGAAATATATTAAAAGAGTATTTGTACTACTCTCTCGAAGAAGTATATTATAATGAGGATCTCATATTCAAAATAATTAAGATTGCCACAAAAGCCCATGACTCATTAAGAAATAAGTGGGAATCATTGAAGCCTCAGACCAAAATATATTAAAAGAGTGTGTGCACTACACTCTCCAAGGGGAATATTACAATGGGGATCTCATATCCAAAATAATATTGCCACTTGACAAATGCCCATTAATCATTAAGAAACAAGTGAAAAACATTGATCCATTGGCTGAAATACATTAAAAGACTATGTCAATGCAACTACCATAAAGAAACATTTAAGGCAAATCACGTGTTCACTTAGTGGAGGGTAGATGGCGCCCTTTATTGAAGAACTAAGCCTATAAATAGAGGTAGAAAGATCATTTATAAGGACAAACTAAGATCCACAATACAAAGTCAAGAGCTTAAAAGCCTATTGGACTCTCTCATATTTTCATGTATAAATACACTACGATGGCACATATACTACAAATGAAATCTCTCTCCCCTCGTAAAGATATTCTTATATTTCTCTCTAGGCAATGGGAAGGGTGTACGAATCCCTTCTAATTTTTTAATAAAGCATTTGCGGTAATTTTTGGATGATCATTTTGGCACCAGATGTGTAAATACTCCAAAATTCCCCGTAGGCGGTCCTAAGAGAAATACCAACCACAATATTCAAGAAAAAAAACATGCCGATCAACCAAATTATCAGCATAACCTAGACGAAGGGCTGCAAGAGGGGTCCTACATCCAAATATCCTAATCAATGCTCAATGAAATAATGTGAAAGGCGGTCATAGAAGGAGCACGACACGCGCTAGGACAAATTGAGCAATACTCTCCCACGAGACCAAGGACAACATCCTCATAATCTGCGGTTGGCTAATCAGGCGAACCCCCACGAATATCCAGAAGAGACCTCCTTTAGACACCATACAAGAATCACCTATGAGACATTCGTGTGGGGGGATCCCACCATCCAAGGGATTCCAAGGAGAAACCAAAGAACGAACACAGCGGAGAAACTAAGTGACCAAGGCATCCAGGGATCGATAACAGACCAAGATGCATAGAGAACCAAACCTATGAGGTCCACAAAGAGGATGTCCTTTTAATAAGAGATTGACGCGCAAGGGCCAATGTTGAACATCTGGAAGCCTGAATCATGGTCATCTTCCTGAGAGAACCAGTGCATATATAAACAAGGACATGTAGAATACTTGCGAAAATAAATGAAGGAAATGCAGAAAACCAGTGCCTCCCCAAATAGGCCAATTCAAATATCCAACTCATTCTCGCCATATATCAACTTTTGTGGGGTCACATGCAAAATGCAATCTACCAACATATCGTCGTACTCAATACCAATCATCTATAGACTTCGCGGCGGACCCGAATTCAACAATATGCGGAGTTTTTCAGATTATGCTAATAGGAAGAGCCCCAACATGATTCGGACAACTACCAATTGGATCCAAAACCAATTTCCAACAACTTAGCAAAGTTTTCACACACTTCGCATGTAACATACAATATCCCAAAACCACATCCCACTTTTTCACAATAATACAATAAAAGGGGGAGATATTAAAATATTACGTCCAACGATTCGCAAACACATTCCTCTAGGTACCCACCTTCAATCCCACCATGTTCATAGACATTTTTGCATATTTTCTCTAAAGCGGGGCCTTCACTAAGTCCCTCAGAGGAAATCATGTAAGGACCTCGAGGACCTCATGAGAAGGGCGAAGAAGTACATACTCCAAGAAGAAGTGGAAAATTCCAAATAAATGTTGAGGGCAAGAATTCTTGCCATGACGGCACCACCTAGAGAAAAAACTTGGGAAAATAGAAACAAAAACGGTAGTAGGACCTAGAAAAAGGCGATCGGGGAGAAGAGAGACTACAAAATCCACACTCATGAAAATCTCCCCATCACAGGTACTGTTGATAGTATGTGATAATCGGACTTTGGTCTGGCCCAAGCCACTATTTCTGATACTGGAGGCGGCTAAGAGACTCCTAGTCGGCACGGAACACCATAGCAACCACTATCTTTTCAAAACGACCCTATTAGAAATCCTTCTTTTAAGAAGGAAGAATTAAACCTTGAGGAGGAAGAACAAGGGAATCAAAAGGAAGAGCCCAACAAGGAGGAGACATTGGGCGCTGTGAAGAACTGACCGAATCTATATGACCCTGTGCACCAACAAAAGAAGGAGCGCCGGTGGGAGCTTCAGAGACTGGCCCTCACATGCCAGCAAGTGGGATCGTTCATCTCCCACCGCGTCGCTTCACCCTGTAGCAAAGGATTAATGGACGAGGGATTAGCTATCAAAATCCCCTCATTTGCCACTCTGCTAGGGCCCACCCAGTCATGATCCCTAGAAAGGAAAGCCTTTGCCCAAAACCAACGTGAATAAAAAAAGATGAAGATGCATAATCTATAAGAGGGATCAATGACCCTCAAGGCCCAATCTTCGTCCTTAACGGCTTCCCCGCAGGGTAGAGCTGGACAAGGGGAAGACCCCTCAATAGGATGAAGAGCCACCCCGATGGACTCCTCTATGACGAAAGGAACGACACCCTCCAAGTGTTCCTCTTCACCCTCGTCCTCTTCACCCTCGTCCTCTAAGTAGTTTTCCTCTTCCCCTTTACATCTAGCGCGATAAGATGTGCCAGAAAAAAGAGATAGGCCCTGGGATTGAGGAGCATAGGTCATCCCCTCCAAGTTACGAGCTCTACCAACGAAACATTCCGGTAAGTCGTAACCATTGCCCAGGACCAACTTCTTCATTAGTGACCTTACAATATCAGAAAGTATATGTAAGCAAATGATTAGGGATATTACGAGCCGATGATTACTATAAATTGCACAACAACCTCCAAAAACATTAGTAATTGCAAAATAACACAAATCCAAAAAAGTACCCCATAAGTTTTATAAAATGCAAATACCAAAAGTTAGAACAAATATTTGCAAAAGAAGTAAAATCATTTCAAATACCCTAGTTAATCTATAAATTGCATATATAATCCCAAAAGTCACAAAATTTGAACAATATATCTAAAATATTCAAAAATTCAACAAAACCCCCAAAAGCACAAAATATCTTGACCACAAATTTTTTCTTATAAATTGCACTCAAATCCCAAATTAAAACTATAAAGAAAAGATGCCATAAAAAATATAAAATGCACTAAGACCTCAAAAATACAAACAAAATGAAGAAATAACCACAAAAATTAACCTTTTTTTTGCATATACTCCGTAAATTGCAATAAAGCCCCAAAAGTCACAAAATAAAAGAAATATTCCAAAATCCCCAAATTTTGTGCAAGGCTCCAAAATATTATGAAAAATTCCAGGAACGTTTTTTGTTCCGGATATATGGAGAGATAAGTGGGCTAATCACTTGCTTTAACTAAATTGGTTTGTTTAGTTTTTTTGGTGTGGGCTCCAACCACAACCCTCCTAAGCCCGATACAGAGTCGAGTTATCTAGTGCTTTTCCATCTCTCCTCCCCCCTGCGACAACTTATCACGCGTTTTGGCGGATAATCTTGGAAAATATGAAAAGACCAATTTGCCCTTAATTTTCCATGTGTTGCTACACAATTCATTGAAGTGCTACAACATTTTTTGCCACAACCACATTTCATTGGAGGGTACTCTCATCAACGTGATAATTATGTTGTTTGATCAACCAAAGTAAAGATCAAGGAAGGGTTGAATCTACGTGAATGTGCTCGGTGTGTGTGATGTAAACATGAAGTTTGTCTACGTGTTGTTTGATTAGGAGGGTTCGGCAGCTGACATGAGGCTTTTGAGAGAAGAAGTTTTCTGGCCAGCGAAAGATGGTCTAAAGGTTCCACAACGTAATACCATATAATTTGGAAGCCTTGATGATGTATGTGTTTTAATTCAACCAAATAACATCCATATGTTCGTCGTTACAAAACTAACCATTATATCTTCACCGACATGCAATTACTATCTTGTGGGTCTAGGTTATGCAAACTGCGAAGGATTCTTGGCTCTTTATCGGAGTAGGTGTTATCACCTGAAGGAATGGGCAGAAGAAAGAGCTACACCGCAACACCACAAGGAGTTTTTTTAACATGAAACATAGTAAAACATGTATCATCATTGAACGAGCATTCTATAAACTCAAGAATCGCTGGAAGATTTTGAAAAGGCCATCGTACTATCCCATTAAGATCAAGAACCGTGTAATCAGGATGTGCACGTTTCTCAACAATTTCATTAAGACACACATTCCTAACATCCCTTCATTGACTCAATCATTGGCGATTCGAGCGACGATGAAGACGATGGAAATGGGTCACCCCCCGATTGCAATGAAAACTGGAAACTTCTGCAGCATGGAATAATTTCAGGGACTAAATTGTTATGGAGATGTGGAATCATTACAGAGCAAATAGGCGCAATCACTAGTGTTGATGGCATTACATCAGCTCTTAGGTTGGCTCGGTACCTAAATGACTTGGAATATTTCATAAGAAAATCATTCCCAAACACTGATATACTAGGGGACCCACATGTTAAGTCGAAGATCATTGTGTGAAAGAGGTTCTATTCACACATGTGCACAATGTTTCGCGGTAGCCCTTCATACTATCTAGTCACTCTAGGAATCAAAATCGACGACGAAAGCTGGTGGACTGAATACAATAGGGTAAGTTCATTACCTTTTCTTACTTGTACATTCAGTAGAGAGATTGAAATTTAGTTTATATGCTTTGGGATATTGGTAAACATATTTGACTCATGTTGGATTCCACTATCGTTTAGGTTCACCACTACGTGAAGACATACCGCAACAAGAAGTTTTCATTTGGTAAGGATAGGGAGAACCTATTTGGGAAGGATAGGGCTACGGGGGCTGGTGCTGAAGATATTTCAGTTGCTGTTCAGGAATTGATTAACAACCCTAATATAGAGTCTGATGGGAATGGTGGTGCAAAGAACATGGCTGACACAAGTTGTAGGTGCAAGATGAAGACTGAAACTCCATCTTCTGGAAGTTTAAGGACCGGTGATATCCCTATTGATCTAGACATAGGTTCCAATGGGATTAATAACTAGCTTCATTCGCGCGCACACGACAAACTGAGTGCAAAAGATATCATGAAGAAGATCAAGAAGGATCGCGCCAAGAAGAGGAGACTTGTTGCTGAGAAGGCTGAAAAGAAAGCCAATCAGGTCCATCCTTACATTGAAGACTTCATGAGGAAGACTGAAAACACCATAGAAATGATTGCTTTGATGGTGCAACAACAAAAACATGTTGCTGAAGATCCGACAAACATTTAGCACAAGGGGATCTTAGAGGCATTGGAGTGTTTGATGGGGATAAGAAAATGGTGCTGGCTCACAAGCTTCCATACAACAAGGAAGATGCATACCTGTTCTTCAACATGCTAGAGAAATCCATGCCTCACTATTCTCTTTTTAATTGATGAGCATTGAAGAGTTTGAGAGTGAACAATGGATTGACGTTCATGACGTGGTAAGAGATTCAATTGTGTGGTACACTCCCTAGAAATAATCGAACGCCTATTCTCCCAGAATGCCCAACACATCGTCACAACCTTAGACAACAAAACAGCGTCGTTCCCTAAATAAAGACATCGAAACCATGTCTCACAATTCTCTCATTCCCGCCATAAAACTGAATCTCTTTCGAAGAGAAGGGCCTAACCTTCCATGCAATGTGGCAAGTAAGCATGCAATGACACACGTCCTCCACCCCTCATTACACACCAGAAAACCAATTTCAATGTCCAATATGATGCCTGGACAAATTATAGAGCGTAGGTAAGATATGGCATATTTGCTTACTGGAAATATTTATCTTGCTTGGGTACCTCATCTTCCACAAAAGTTCTAATCACTTGAAACGCTGCCACTATGTGACAACTGCGCCCCACGACCCATGCTCCAATATGAGTTGGTTCAGTGGTGGCTAGCCAATTTATCCAATCCAGACTCAAGCGCAACTCATAGGAGGGGGTCTCACTGTCCAGAATCAAAACCATATACAACGGAAGTCTTGGTATTACAAACTATGTGAGAATTTTAATGGTTATGCACTGATAAGAAAACATGAATATTCCAAAATGTACGCTTGAACAATTATTCACTTGATCCATGTTGTCATGGTGATTTTATCTTGAGAAGTGGATAGAAGAAACTTGGAATAAGTCTTTAATGGCTTAGTGAGATCCATGTAAAAGGACTTGCAATGCAAGAATAAACAATAATTTAATGTATACATTCCTTAAAACCTATTAATTAATTAACTTTAAGAAAATTCCTCCTATAAGCCTTTAATCAATCCAAGACTCTTAATAACCCCACATCAAATAAATATCATATGAGGTAACACCTTAAAAGGTATAACTTAGTACATTATTACTTTCTTTTACATTTTTTGTTTAAATTACATACCCTTATATTGTACCTTAAATCTAAAAGTATAAATATGTGAACCTAATCAAAATAAATGATATTATGATAAATGATCATTTTTTTATGGTCAGACCCAGTGTTTTGAAACTCAGCCCGGTGATGTTACCGGGTAGTGGGTCAACAGGTCGGGCCGATCAGATCACTGGGTGGACCGGTTTGTTGACTTTAGTCAACATTCAATAAAAAATATAATAAAAATTAATTGTAAAAAAAATATAAGAATATAGTTATCACAAAACTAGGACTTGAACACGTGACCTCCAACAAAAGAAGTTCTTGGAAAGTAGTGGAAACCATTGAACTATCCAACAATTTACTAAATAATCCAACAAACATTATATTTAATACAAGTTAAAAGATTGTTTTGGATTTTTAAATGTTGGCCAACCGTATCACAAAATTCAATACAAGAACAATAATATGTGACACTAAAATCTAGAAAATAAACTTAGCATCGGACAAAATACTATGCATGAAATTCTCAAGTGTATGCTCGTTTAGCTTTAAAGCCAAATTAAGTACGAAAAACAACATTTGTTTGAAAATTTGTTGGCCTAAACCGCCGTAGACAGTTTGCGGTGGATAGATTTCGCTGAGATACCCCAAATGTCTAAAACGGACGCTCCTACGCAACGTTATGGTCTTTCAAAATTTTGCATTTTTTCCTTACTTTTTAAAAAAATTTTGAGGAAAGTTTGTAACAGTCAAAAAAATAGCACTGATTTGCAATTGATCGAAAACCAAAAAAAAAAAAGGAAAAAAAGGGAAAAAAAAAGGAGGGCCGCGCGATTTGCGAGCGAAACCGGGCGGCCGGGTCACCGGACGAACCAGCCTAAAGCGCCGGTTTGCCCGAAGCAGCTTGCAGGCCGCTATATAGGCAGAACCGGTGGCGCCGATTCTCGGTCGAATCGACCGGTCTGGGCCGAGTTCCAAAACACTGGTCAGACCATTAAGTCACAAGGATAAACTCATAAGGTGGAACATGATAATATACCATGTCATTGCAATAGAAATTCACAAAAAATATTAATTCATGATTATAAATTATAATAAGCTAACTAACAAATTTTATTAAAGTCATGTGTGTGATAAATATTTAAATAATGATAAGGATTTAAATTATGAACTAAGAACATAAAGATTGTGCCAAATAAGCTAAAAATTGTCGCTATTTTGGTTTTACCTTTGATCGGACATCCAAATGAAGAAAAATTAGATGATAGACTCTGGCATTATGCTCTCGGCCATACAAATTTCGACATGTGGATATTGACTCATTATTAATAGTTTTCTTTTTTCTTTTGGTTCACTTTATGATCAAACACTCACAAAGAGAAACGTGTAAACTATCTTAAACCAAACCATGGTAAAATTTTGAATTTTTTAGATTTCCCCATCTCTCTCTCTCCCATCCAACTCTCTCTCTCCCATCCAACACCTCGCCTCCCTTATTTCTCTCAAAAATTCATGGCGGTCGTCGACAAATCACTTGATTGCGACGGCGTACTGAGGACGCAACGACAGAGCTATGGTTGCAGTTCCTCTCTTTCTTCCTCCACGGCAGACGGCGCCGCCGCAGATCTAAGGTTTCTGTATGCGAAGCGTTTGAGAATAATTATGTGCTCAATCTTATCTCTATTGCACCGATTTTTGCCTCGAAGCCAGAAAACATGTTCAATTTACTTTCTGGAATTACGTTGTGAGAGTTACCTTTCTTTATTATTTTAATCGTTGATGAATCTTCCGTTTATATTGCTTGGGTATTATTGAAGTCATGATATTTATCTCTTTTGATTGTGCATATTATACTCTAAGAACCATAAATTCTCAGCTTATATTGTTGTCGTTGTTTGTTGTAGCAGTGGTTAATTGCACTCCGAAAACTATGAAGGAGCTTCGAGTCAAGGTAAAATTTATAGAATATACTATAGCTCCTGTTGTGATAAATTCCATTTTCTGTTTTGAATTCGTAAATTTTGTTCTCTAGCATCTTTTTCTTCTACTGTATTGTTGTGGATAAAAAAGACATGAAATGGCATTATCCATTTAGGAAGGGATTTTGGAGTTACATTCGCATGAATCATCTATTAGATATCCTTAGGTCTATTATACATAGAGTTTTTTAATGCCCAATAATAAGCGTAATTTATCAATATAAATAAATTGTAGAATGCAAGTAATATATGGTTTTACTCCTTTTTCTGTTTGAGATAGGTAACATTGTGTGAGGAAGTAAAAACATCACTTTTGTTAATATTGACCTGCATTAAAATTCATTTCACCTTTGAAACATGAAGTTTGACTTATCTACTTTGTAATTTATGGATGTCTATGTTATTCTCTGATGTTTGTGCGCTTTCATTGTTATGATGATAGGTGTACTTAATCTTTTTATGTTATACTACAGATCACAATATGTAGTTTATTCGTTACGTAATGCATATTACTTAATTGCAGCGTTGGTGGTTGAGCCCAAGGTGGCCGAGGACGCAGCGACTACTCAGATAAAGGGACACGATCTATGCTGCTCTACTACTTAAACTGTCCAACTTCGACGAGGATGAAAGGATTCGGTGGTGTTGGTCTAGTGCTCAGTGATTTGGTGGTCTAGGAGGATGAAAAGAAGAAAACTGCTACGTGATTTGGTGGTGTTGGTCTAGTGATTGTATAAAACTTTCCCTTATGACAATTATGACTATATGGGTATTTTGTTGGGTGCAATTTGTTTTATAGTGTATGAAAGATTGCATGTATGTTTTTGTGGCCTATTTTAAATTGATATTTATATAGGCCTTATGGTTTTGTAATAGTCTGTACCAGGAAATTGATTGGTTATGAATTGAGTATCTTTTGAATTGAAGTAGTTTATAACGATTATGTTAAAGTTAAAATACTGATCACATCTCAAAACTTGTCCTACCAGCACGTTTCTAAATCGATTACAACTAAATGATCTTAAGATTAAATCGCTGCATTCTTGGAAGACCGATGTAGAAAGAATCAGGTGAAATGGTTTTGAGAAGTTAATAGCCTCAAACTGAAATATCAGCATGCATGAAGGCTCGAATTCTCTCGTAACGCTGCTCCGATTGAAACTTTTTAAGAAGACACACCAAATATGGATGGAAAGCTCCATGAGTCTTTTGCTAATGAAATAAACTATAGGTCATTTGGAAATTTGTAGAGGAAGTTGCAACCGTTTTATTGAGACTGCACAAACTGCTTCGAAATCTGCCAATGATTAGTTCTTCCGCACTCATTAGCAAAACTGCTCCTATTGAGATTATTTCAGAAGATGTACTATATATGGATGGAAATATCTATGAGTCTTCTTGTTAATGAAATAAACTAGAGGTCATTTGGAAATTTGCAGAGGAAGTTATGGCCGTTTTATTGAGACTACGCAAAATGTTTCGGAATCCGCAAAGGATTAGTTCTTCCGCACTCATTAGCAAAACTGCTCCTATTGAGATTTTTTCAGAACATGTACCATATATTTATGGAAATATCTATGAGTCTTCTTGTTAATGAAATAAACTAGAGGTCATTTGGAAAATTGTAGAGGAAGTTATGGCCGTTTTATTGAGATTGCACAAACTGCTTCGAAATCTGCCGAGGATTAGTTCTTCCGCACTCATTAGCAAAACTGCTCCTATTGAGATTTTCTCAGAACATGTACCATATATGGATGGAAAGATATATGAGTCTTATTGTTAATGAAATAAACTAGAGGTCATTTGGAAATTTTCAGAGGAAGTTATGGCCGTTTTATTGAGACTGCGCAAACTGCTTCGAAATCTGCCAAGAGCACAATAGTGAGCCATTTTTGCTCAATGTTATGGCCATTTTTGCTCACTGTTCTCAACAAGCAACAATACCCAAAACATACTAGTCAAAAATTAAATGAGCTAAATATTTTACATAATCAACAAAAATTAAGCTAGCTAAATGGTTTACATAGTCAACCAACAATGATTACGCTGGCTAAAACAAGGAACAATAACCAAAAATGTGCTAGTCCAAAAGTAAACTTTAATGAACCAAATTGTCATTTTATCCAAATCAGCTGTGCCCCCATACCAATTGAAGAATCATGATTGGCAATTCCCTATAAAATAATAAGTAAAAGTTATAATATGCACGTTATGAACATAAAAACCAAAGAAAAATATGTTTTCTAACAACATACATTGGGAAAAACTCTTGGAATTGAGAATGAAGCGTCGGCTGAAAATGTTGGTTTTGTTGGGCAATAGTCCATTGTGACGGACAATTTCCTTCATTTCGTTATGAACTTTGAGTTTTTTTTTGTCTTTTCTATAAGTGAACACACGATCAAAAGTAATATAATAAAGTTAAATTAATTAAATGAAAATATTTAATAGGAACAAAGCTTACTTGAACTTTCGGCTTTGCCTTTCCCTTTCTTCTTTTTGTCATCCCAATGGCGTTTGTAGACATTTGTGATCCCTCTTGCCTTTGCAATAAGTGGATCACGCACAATCACTTCATCAAGACCATTACCATCTTCGCCTAAGGGAAAAACGCTTGGACCCAAATCTTTAGAAATCATATTCTCACATATTACATCCACTTCTTTCTTAGCACACTCAATATACTTTAGTACTAGTTCTTATGCCTCTTTGCATACTTTACTCTTGGCGACAAGATCTTGCCATTCTCTTGATGCATTATTTTGATATGCCAATTGGTATATATAGCTACAACCCCCCACATTAATCCTTTTCTGACTTTCATCAATATTTTCGCATGGCCACATATCCATTTTGGCATTTTTCATCCACCGCTTCTTAATATATTTCTCCGGTATAGAACGCATATTCAAAACATCAAACACTTTCAAAGTGTGAGAGCATAATATACCAAATGTCTCAAATTTGTGGCAACTACATCTTATCTCCAAATTTTCACTTTCATACTCAACAATTCTACACTTTGTCTCTTCGTTGTATGATTTGACAAGAAACTGTGACAAGGTTGTTGTACCATAAGAAAATTGTTGCAGTGTCTCAAAACTCATCGTCTCTTTCAACTCATTCTCAAATAACTTGAAGATGTCTAATGTATAAACACTAGAAGCTTGCTTCAACAAAGGATTGGCCGCCAAAACTGGTGTCTTCTTATGATGACAAGATGTGTCTTTTTCCTTTTCATTCAAACGCCACTTATTTTGAATATATTCACAACATATAACACAATTAAGCAAAGTAGATGTATTATTCCCAAATCTGTTTTTCAATACCGCACTTCGAGAAGTAGTCAATAGCCCGGCCCTAAATATGTGACTACTAAAAACGGAAGCCCACATGTGCCTCAAAGTGTGCATGTATTCAAACCATTTTCTTTTGGCACCAAGATCATAACCAAGTCACTATTTTACTCCATATTGCCTGAAACTCATCCTCATTTTCACATTGCCTCATACAATGATTCCATAACCTCTTCAGATCATTTTCATCTTTTAGATCCCCAAAATGTGATGTAGTCTTTTGGGTTATATGCCACTGACATAGTGGGTTATGAGCTGAAGGGAAGACAGTTGCAATCGCATTCTTCATCGCTTGACATTGATCGGTAAAGATCATTTGGGGTTGTTTACCATGCATGGATTCAAGAAATGTTCTTAACAACCACTCAAACGACTTCTCTCTTTCATCCAACATAAAAGCCAACCCAAACATGATATTATTATCATGATGATTAATTCCAACAAAAGGAGCACATATCAATTCATATTTATTAGTACGATATGTAGTGTCGAATGAAAGTACATCGCCAAAGCACATATAATCATCCAAACTAGGAGAGTCCCTGAAGAAAAAATTCATAAGCCTATTATCATCATCAATTTCCATGTTCCAATAAAACTCAACCTCTTTATTCGACTTATTCTTGAAATATTCAACTAAGCCAAGATAGTCTTTCATATCAACTTTTGTTTTTCGTATGAAATCATATGCATCTCTTGGTATGTACCCCACTTTTTCTTGCCCTTCTGCCATATTTTCTAAGAAATGAATCGAATCAGCAACTGATATTCCAGATTTAATCATTGCCATTAGAACTATTTGTTGCTCATCAGTAATTTCTCGACCTGGTCTTAACAAGTATGTTTTATCCACGACATACATGTCGTGTGTATGCTCTTTGTCGAATTTCGCCACCTTCCACGGACCACCTTTCATTCTTGTAATTTTCAGATGTGCCCTACAATCACATCTTGATGATGGTTTTTGATAAACATGCACTCTATTTTTTGATCGCATTTCATCTTTTTTACCTTCACAAGAGCACACAAAAAACTTTGATTTTATCTCACCGCTACCATTCTCAAACTTCACATTCTTGCCCCTTCTTATGCTAAAGCCTTTAGCTAAACCATATTTGCAATATAATGCATATGCCACATGCTCATCCTTAACAAATTGATCCGGTTCTAATCGACTTTCTAGTTCCTCAATTGACCAATTATGGGAAGCTACCTCTTTCACGGCTTGTGCATCTTCATTAGGCATAGAAGATGATGATGATGGATGATTCTCCATTATGCACCAACACCTAGACAACAAATCATTGAATGGGTTAATAAGCAACAGTGTCAGCAACATTTGCAACAAAAGAAATATTTTTGATGCCCTTAAAACTCCGACAAAATGGTGAGAATACGAGAAAATAATCGCAATAAAGATTATAACGTAACCTAAAATATGCTTCCTTTTAAAGTATTTTGTTACTAATTTTGTTGTTTAGCAATTCAAAAGAGACCACAATATTTATTATACTATACATCCCATTTATTTAAGAACAGAAGTGAGAAACTTTACCACCACCTCGACGGCGGAAACAGCGAAGGACAGCGGGACGGCGGGGCAACGGGGCGGCGGGAAGGCGGCAATGTTAAGAAGCTTTTGAAAAATAGGAGGGAGATTTTGTGAGTAAAAAAATAGTGGGATTTTTTGCTGCTGGTGTGAAGAAAAGTAAAACCCTATTTAGGAATATTTTGTTTTATTTTATTTTTCTCACCAGAAAAGTTAACTTGGTTAAAGATGGTTAAAGATGAAGACAACTTTACACATGTCACTATTTCAGTGGTGGATATTTAAAGAAAATAATAAAAAATAGTAAAAAGTCAATATCCACGTGTCAAAATTTGTATGGCCGAGAGCACAATACCAGGGTCTAGCATCTAATTTTCCCCAAATGAACTTGATTGTCAAATCTTTTCCTCGTTTTTGATTCCCAAAACCATGAAGAATTTTTGTATCCAAATTTAGGTGAAAATACAAAGGTTTTCTATCCTAAATAATTTTGCAACATAAGAGCTGCCCTCAGATTTTTTTGACGAAAACTTATAGTTTATGTATTACGGCCTTCTAAATCACATTTTCTGGGAAAGATGTCTTCATACAAAAGTTATAATGCTCTAGAAGGGCATGTGATCGAAAACAACGAGCAAAAAGAATATTTTTACTATTTGTTATGATTTGTTTTAGGTGCATGGCAGAATTAACATTTTCTGCGCAGTAAGAATTTTGGGGTCTATTTGGGTAGAAGACAAAGACATAAAAATTAAAATAGTTTTACCCGAAACCAAAATGCAAAACTAAATAACTCGGATTTCAAGAAGATTTAGCTGAATCTAAATGGTTTGGGCTGTAGGAATTTTTGAACCATAAAGAGCTTATTTATAGGCGGGATTTAGGATTAAATCATAGATATACATGTCCCGCCTTGGTTATTTTGGTAATTAACCACAAAATATTTGACATTAGTCATGCACACGATGATGTCATGGCTTACCTCACTAATTAATTATTTATTTATTAACTTCCTTTATTTATAATTAAAATTCAAATAGATTTAAATAGTTTTTTATTTACATATTTACCTATGCAATTTTTCTAGGTAACTCAATTATCTTGGTTAGTATTTGATATTGAAATATATGTTTAGTTCAGGGACTAAAAAATAAACGTATAGGGTCAAAATGGAATTTTTAAATTTCAAGGACTAAAGTATAAATTTTTTTCCTTCCTATTTTTGAGGTGTTACACACTACTTCCCAGATCCCCTCCAATCCTATGAAAACCCTATGCCACAATGAGATGGTATGCACTCGTGACCATAAATAAACCCGAACTTGAATAATGCCAAATTTGTTTATCATGGTGTTCTATGTTCTCCAAAGGTAACACCAAAGTAGCTGACACATCTTCCTCCCAAAAAACTTGTCGAATGATATTTACATACCAGTTCTCTGACTCCTCTTCTATTAGACCCGAAACCATGTAATTTCTGAATCCTTCGACCAGCGGCGTGATGATGCGAAAAGATTGCGGCCTAGGAATCCAAGTGTCACCTTAAATTCAGATATTATCGTCATTCCCAACACACCATCTCAAACCTGCCTTTACAATCTTTAATTTCATGTATAAATCGCCAAGATAAGGAGGGAGAAAAGATGCACTTAGCCTCGAGGATTGAAGAGTTTGAGTAATACTTTGCCTTGAAGATTTGTGTGACAAAACTATCCGTTGTTACAAATATCCCCCAAGCCCGTTTCGCCAATAGCGCCATATTAAATGCCTTCAGGTCCCTAAATCCCATCCCCTCTTTCTTACTTGTACTCATTTTATGCCATTCAAGCCAATGAATTTTCTCATTTGTCTCAATTCCCACCAATAGTTACTAATCATGGATTCAATCTCCTTAATTATTGTGTTCGGAAGGCAAAATCAACTAATTGCAAACATCGGAATGGCTTGCATGACAACTATACTTTGGATTTCTTTCCCCGCAATTGACAATTTCTTTTCCTTATAAACCTTTACCCCTGTCTCACTTCCTATCTCTTATATACTCAAAGCCCCTTCTTTGAGCGACCCAGCATGACTAGTAAACCCAAATAATTATCGAGTTTATCCACCACTTTCACCCCCCCCC
Source organism: Linaria vulgaris (assembly GCA_948329865.1). Lineage (NCBI taxonomy): Eukaryota > Viridiplantae > Streptophyta > Magnoliopsida > Lamiales > Plantaginaceae > Linaria > Linaria vulgaris. Next base: position 49,160,840 of record OX415249.1, on the reverse strand, counting down.
CCCCCCAAATCCCTGCCCTTGCATTCTCTGCCAATGCCTCTATGTTCTTGATAAAAACCATGACTAATTTATTAAGGTCAATATGATGATCCCGATGCCGTCTCATACTTCCTTAGAATATTTTGAAGTTCATGCTTGGCTTCTTTTGTGTCCCACAAAAGATTATTGTGTTATCGACAAACAACATGTGAGAGACCACTCGCGCATGGCACTCGATAAGTACACCCTTCAGAGCTCCTCTAAGTTTTGCGTCCCTGAACAAAGTAGAAAAAGCCTCCAAAACAAAGAGAAAAATATAAGGGGGGAAGGGGTCACCAAAGCAAAGACTTACTAATCAAAGTCGTTTGCATTACCTATCGGATTCCCCTCTCCATAATAATATGTCCATGTTGCGCAATGAAAAACATATAGAACTTTAATAACAACAATAAACAACAACCACAAATGGAGGTTTCACAATACACCAAAAGCGATAAACAATGAAAGAACACAAGACACAATTTATTTACCTAGTTCATCTACGATTACCTCTAGGGCGATTCAAGTAACTGTTGAATGAATCATTTAGATGCAAAATACTAACTTACTGTCACTTTTGTCTCGTGTGTTTGCAGGGTGAAAGCTATTTAATCTAAGAATGACGTGAATGTGTTTAAACTAGGAATTTTATGTCTAAGATGCTTAATAACTAGGATGCAAGAATGAATTCTATCTAAGATGCAAGAATTATGGTACTGTGGTTTTCAATGCAAAATAACAGTAAAAGGCAATGAATCTAAGAAAGAAATTAAATCTATTAAAATACAAAAGTTGTGAAGTAAACTAAATTAACTAAACTAGAACATAATTAAATTGATTGAGTTTGTAAGCAATATAGAGAAAGATTGTTTAGAGGTCTGGTTTTAGTAAGATTTATTCCTATATTTCAGTTCTAGTCCTTGGTAGTTACTTCATGGTACATGCCTAATGGATCCGCGGCATATCGCATGAGTTATCCCAACCACACCCCTATGAGTCTCAAATAACCCACCGTGTTAACAAAATCATCCCAATTGTCAATTGTTTTAGTAGATATATCAAATTTGCAACCCAAATTAACTCATCAACCTCGCATCAACAAAACCTACATAGTTAAGTGATATAATGTGATCTAGGTATTGTGCTCCAGTTGCTTTCGCAAATCCAAAGTCACAAATCAAATATATATATATGACACTACTTAAAATTCTACACTCTGAGCGGCCCCACACGGGCGCTTCTGTTTTATCCCAGCGAGAGTAAGGTCAGTCACACACCATATTGTTATTCTATCTAGACGTACAAGAACACCAAGTACACACCTCATAAAATAACTAAAATATAGTCATTAAGTCGAGTTACTCCCCTACTCCAAACAATGAGTAGGTTAGCTCCTCATATTTATAAGGTCAACACTCATCAAAGAAGTAAACAACATAAACAAGATAAAAAGGGTAAAGAAAAGCTTATCAGATCCAGTGGAACTTCGTTGGTTGACTCTGCTTCTTCTCTCCTTGATGATATCTTCTTTTTCTAAACTACTATCTCTCACACAATGATTCTACTAAACTAATACTGTGTGGTGCTCTCTTTCTCCGGCGGCTCTTAGGGTTTCTCTATCGAAAAGCTGTTGTATGCTACTGTAAACGTTTGTGTTACGTCTCTTGCATCACTCGTGTCATCCTCCTCTCTTGAGCTGCTGAAAAAAAACCTCTTATTTATAGTTTTTTCACGCCATTGGCTTATTCTAGGGTTTCTGTCGTTCTGACCCAACTTTCGATAGTTGCACGATTAGAGGATGCAAGATCTGAGATCGCGAGCTGTTGCGCGACCTGCCTTTCCAGCGCTCTTCTCATCGCGCTGGTCTCTGCCTCTTCTCCGCGATCCTCTTATGTTCGCTCTTTATTCACCCTATGCTCAGGTCTTTCTTCATTGAATCTCCAAATTAGTACCTTGACCCTTTGTATTCCAAAAGCATCCATTTTGGTCCTTTTGAGCTTAGTTTCATCACGACTCCATAAAATCCTAAGAAAATACAAAATAATACGAAAACAAGTAAATATGCTATCATAAGTAATCAAAAGTGTAAACAAATTGATACTTAAAGCATGCTTAACAAATGCTTATCAATAATGATGAGTCATTAGAAATAAGATACAACATATGTCTCTCACTGATCTAAAACCATCGCTCTCAGTGTCTCTCAGATCTCACAAGTGTTTTTCCTCATAGTTTTAATCTCTTCCTCATTCTCTCCATGTAGGCTATTTAATCATGTTGGATACACTAGGTTACATGCCCTAAACATCCCATAAATAGTAGTTGAAATGCGAACTAGGGCAATATACAAAGTTGGGCTGAAGTTGGGCCAATATTGGGCCATGCGACCTTCTGGTCGTAGGCCAATGTGGCTCATGGCCCGTGTCACATTCTGTTGGTGTGTACGACCATCGCCTAGGCGGTGTGACATACACTCAAGGAGTGCGAACCAGACCACCTCCTACCATGGTAGTGTGACTGCGCCAAGGGTCAGGCAACCCGTGCCACCCTTCTACATTCACCTTCCGTCACAGTGTTCAGCTATCCCACTTTGAATTTTAAGCTATTCAATCCTAACAATCTCCCACTTGGAAACTAAACCCACCAGACCGAACCCACAAACCTAAGCCCTTCATTACACTCATCAACGCTTAAACCATCATCCTAATAGTCAATCCATCAAGCTCTGGAAACACCAATCCTCGAACTTCAAGCTTCAAGGTGCGTTGAAGCCACGTATAGCTTCAACTCCACTAAGGCAACAACCTTAATCAGCAAATCTCCAAACTCCAACTAGCTTGAATCATTGCTTATGTGACAATGATCACATAGCCACAAACTTGCATCACTTTCACCACCACAACTGAAGCCATCATGATGGATTTTTACACTGCCAAGATTAATGTCATCTTGGGTAACACTGGTCAAGTACATAGTTCTCTTATTGAGCCCTCAAGCACAAACAACGCCACTTGTGGCTATCTCCTAAACACCCGAGCCAAAGAATAAATGATAATCCTCATCATCCAACTGCCAGACAGAAATACGATTTTCTTTAAACTTGAAATATATCTCATCCACGCATCAACCACACATATCCATTCCTAACATCACCTTTCCCTACAATTCTCAAATACTCGTTATTTGCACGACGAATCTTTTCAAAATCTTTAGAAATATAATTCTCCATTATATTATGGTCCGGTAAGAATGACACGGTGCTCTAAAACCCAAAACCACGACTCCAATGGACTGCATACCCTCAAGACTAGTGCATCAAATCTTCTCTAATGCTACATTCGCTGAGTTGACATCATCCCATTTCTTATTTGGTGCTTTGCAAAGCTTTATATAATGACCAAACTTTCCAGAGGCGTAAACTATGGAACTCCCAACCTTCATTGACTTTGACTTTCCTTTATCTATCGTACTGGAAAATGATCCAGAGATACCTAATTTTTTCTAGTGAGTCTCCTCACTGATAATAAAATCTCTCACTTCATTAGATTTCACCTTCACATTTCCCGTGGAGGCACTAACAACAGTAATTGTACCACTCCAACTCTCAGACAAAGAAGAAAACAGAATTAAGGCTCATACGTTATCATCAAAGTCAATATTCACCGAGCTCAATTGAGATGTGGTGGGTTTTTTCTAGTTTTTAGAACTAGGCTTATGTATTACACACAAATTCATGTGCACTAGTTAAGTAATAATAAAATGATAAGTCTAATTATGATCCAAGTATCGCGTCCAAAGGGAGTGGTGGACGTATGCTTGAATCACTTAAATGCAAGAATACTAATAGTTGTCACGTTTGCTAATTTTGTATCTGCAGAATGATGTGAATGCAGAAAACAATGAATGCATATTTTACGAAATCGGTTTTGGATGCAGATTACTATTAAACTGTAAAGCAATAAAGATAATGATTAGAAACTAAGAATGGTTTTTATGCAAGGAAACGGTTTGAATGCAAAGGAATTAAGACTAAAAGAAAACTGAATGTAGAGTGAAAGCTTATACTAAACTAATGTAATGCAGGAAGGTAAACAAAACATAATTTAAGATGATTGAGGGGTTGAATGCTTTAATTGTAAATATATAATTTAAAAATGTTTGGAGGTTGGGTTTCACAACTCATTAACCCTAATGATTCATAGACAAACTACCTATGTTTACTTGAGATGTTTGGTGATAGTTTGAGTTTTGCGTGTCCAATGGATCCATGATCTATAGTTGGACCTATCTTAACTATAGAATCATTAAGTCTCCAATAGCCTAACGTGTTAGCGAAATCAGCCAGTTGTTAGTTGTTTTAGTAGAGATATTAATTCTGCAATCCTTTCAACTCCTCTGAATCGTGTTAAGATAAATATACCTAGTCAAGAATGATTTAGTGTGATCTAGGGGTTGAGCACCAACTGCGTTAACGTACGAAAGTCACAAATCGCATGCATACATAATTACCTAATATCTAAACTCTAGTGGTCCTATGGTAGTGCACCCATTATTCCAGCGAGAGCTAAAATAATCATGCAGAATTAAGTCTAATCTTTATAGACACATGAACACATTAAGCACACATCAAACAAAACAAATAAACATATTCATACATCAGAGTTACTCCCCTACTCCAAACACAGAAGTTTAGTTACTCATAGTCATGAGTTCAACAATCAATAAAGAGTTAAATAAAATAAACAAAGTAAAAGGGATAGGGAAAGCTTCTCAGATCCGATGGAACGTTGACACCTTGCTATCTTCTCTAACTCCTAGGTGCTATGTTCTTCTTCACAAACTATCAATTGTAGAATATAAAACAAAATTAATACAAAACTCTAATGGTGTTTAATCTTTTTTCGCAACTTTCTCATAACTAGTCCAAGGATTTAAAAGTAATAAATGTAGTTGTAAGTCTTCAAATGGGTGTTTTTGCGGTTGGTAAGTTGTGTGTGTGTTGTGTTATCCGTTCTCTAATATCTACAGGAAAGTAGTGTTGCCCCCGCCTCGAAAATAGCCGCAACTTAATCTGCAATGTAAGGCGGCATTGCCCTAAGACGTAGACTTTGAAAAGTCGCGTGGGTGGCTACGCGGCTCGCATAACGTTTATCTGTTGTGGCACGAATCTCTGCTAGTTCTGCATGGTGACATGTGATCCTCTGTGAGTTGTGCGACCTACCGCCTGTTACACGCGAGTCGCACGACTTCTTCTATTGCAGCGCATCTCCTTATTTGATTGGGTCGACTACTTGACTTCTTTACTTTATGCGACTACGGTTTCCTCGCTTCACGTTGTTGTAGCACCTATAGCCGTGCCATGATTCCCCCTTTGCAAGTTATTTCAAAAACATCCATTTTGGGCTCTTTTTTCATTGTTTTGTCTTAACTCGACAAAATCCTATAAAAACATGAAACAGTTTTAGAACCAATAAATATGCAACAAGATGTCTACAAAAATATAAGAAAATAAGTACTAAAATCACGCTAAATAAACGCTCATCAAGATGTTATCACTTTGGGCTCATTTGGGTTATGAGAAACTGTCGAATTTTTTGACATCTTTAGATAGAACATGCACCGCATCAAATGAACCTTGTTCACTACATATGGCTTCTCGAACATGTCAGCCAACACCTTCAGCACCCCCTTTTTGGTTGTCTCTTTCGCAATATGAAACGCCACGGTTCGTGATAGAGACAAACTAATGATGCTCATCACCTTCATGTCTAACATAGCCTTGGTCCTTCATCTTTCATATCCATCAACTTACCTTTTAGAGGTTTCCATAAATCATTACCGTAGAGGCAATCCTCGATATGTATTCTCTAAGACCCATAACCCGACCCATCAAACTTCTTGATCAAAAACTTACCTTTGTTAATCATGACTACTCCCACTCAACTTGGAGCTCTTGATACCACTTGTTGCTCAGCGAACAAACACAAAACTTTGATAAACAACAACCACGAACGGAGAAGTTCACACACACGAAAAATGATAAATAATGAAAGAACACAATACACCATTTGTTTACCCAGCTCGTCTCTGACTATCTCTGGGGGCTATCCAAGTCAGGATCTTCTTTATGATTGTGATGATGAGTGATTACACATAAGATACAACATATGTCTCTCACGGATCTAGAACAATCTCTCACAATGTCTCTCAGATCTCACAAGTGTTTTCTCTCTTATTTTTAATCTCTCTCTCATGCTCTCTATGTGTGCTATTTAATTACGACATACAGGATGGGGACTTTTGTGTAGCGTACAAAGAATAAAAAGTTAACAAATCAGTTTTTACACTTAGACTTCTCTTCTTGCAAGTGCACGAATCAATTGATAATAAAATGGTAAGTGTAGTTATGAACCAAGTATCGTATCCCAAGGGAGTGGTGGGTGTATACTTAAATAACTTAAATGCAAAGCACTAATGGTTGTCACGATTCCTATCTTTGTGTTTGCAGAATGCTTTTGATGCAAAACTTATGAATGCAGATTTTATGAAAATAGTTTTGAATACAGAAGATCGTTAACCTAAAATGCTATGAATAACTAAACTGTTATGCAATGATAACAATGAGAATGCATGAATAATTTAAATGTAATGAAAATGGTTTGACTACAAGGAAAACAATTAAATGTAAGAAAGACTTTAAGGAGAATTGAGTTGAATGGTAGAGAACTAATCTAACTAATGCAAGAAAGTAAATAAATAGAATTTAAGATGATTGGTTGGTTGAATGCGTAGGTTGTAAAATAATATTGTTAACAGGTTTGATATTACTACTTAATTAACAGATTTATTTAGGGTTGGAACGCCATGTCCATGGTTCAGAAGCTTGTAAAATTACGAAATTATCCTTCTTCGCATTCACTGAATTTCACTCTGAATTCTCTAGTACATTGGTGTGTATCTGTGTGATCTTGAATATGTCCTCTCTCTTCTCAACATGTCCCTCCTTTTATAGACGTTTTTAGGGATATGTGTCATTATGCATGTTGAAATAAAATACATGTGTTGCAATTTGCGTGAGTGGATAGGATAAACTTCATATTTTAGAATAAACTTCATATTTGCTGACTAGGCGCTGACTGAGACGAAATTTTATCTCTTCAGGTGGCTTCAGGGGATTCCGATGAGTTAGCTCTTTTAACTTCTTCTCTCCGATAAGCTGGGTCTCTTGAGAAGGCTTGATAAGTGAGGCGGGGTACTCGTCCGATGTGATTGTGGTATAGCGATATGTTTTTATATTGTTCTCTTCTTGACATATGCTCCGATAGGTAAATCTGCCATTTTTCGAGTGCGGGGTGGGCTCCAATGGCTTCTTTACTTTAGTAGTGTAATACTCTTGGGTTTAGATCTTTATGACGTGTGCTCCGAGGGTTTTTGGACTTCAATAGGGCATTGTTCTCGTGCTTTGTCCTTCGGGATGAGTGTTCCCATGGCTTTTTGGACTTCAGAGTGTTCAGTAAGGGGATGTTCTCGTATTTTCTGGGACTCAGGGTCCGTTGTGGTCCCTCTTGGCGCATTAATGGATATCGGAGTCGCGCAGGTCCATCGGGGTTTACTCTTTTTATGATGCCACATTGATATCTTTTCTTTACTCATCGTGACTTTCCAAGGGACGTTTTGGTGCCTCTTCGGGTGCCACTTCTTACCGTTTTGGGTTTGTGATACTCGGTGGGCCTCATCATCAGGAGTATATGTGATGATAGTATTGTCCTGGGGTTAATCCATATTTTTAGGGTTTAACATTTTGGTTAATCCCCATATTTATTTTTTAGGGTTAACACTAGCCCTTCCCAAATTTCGATTGCCATCGTAGAGGCGAGAGGAGTTTTATTCCATTCATTTTTTGTCCTCGGTGTGGAGAGGGGCACTTTCTTTATCTCTTTTTTATTTATTATTATATGTTTTTTTGATAGTGTAGATATATATTTACATATGTATAAAACACAAGCGTAAGGATGGAAATTACCTTTTAGTCCTTGCAAGTTTTGTCCTCCGGTGAGCTGTGTTTCCGAGTAACGGTATACTCATATATATATATATATATATATATATATATATATTAAGGTGGCCGGTGTAACGGACGACCACCTGACCGTTGGTAACGGTCAAACCCCAACGGCTAGTTGGGGTGAAACGTGGCTTGTCCATGCGTCGAAGGCGGGGGTTACGTGGGGAGCTATTAACTCCCCACGACCGTTGTGATGTTGGCTATAAATATAGCCAACACCTCTTTCTTCTTCTCATTTCTCAATTCCTAATTTCGCTTAGCAAGCTTACGAGCAAAATCTTGTCTAATTCTTTCTCTTCTTTCGCAATTTCTTCTCAAGCTTTTGCAAACACTTTTTAATTCTTCTCAATCAATTCAAATGGCATCCTTTACTACCAATCTTACCAACGCCGTATCGGCTTCAGGTGCCCTGGATTTCACATCCGCAACCGATTTACCGGCAGTTACTGGTGGCGTGACAGCGAGTGGTCCTATTGCGGCTACTCGGAAAAGGAAGGCGAGAACCTCTACGGCTGAGGAGGGCGGCACTGCTACTCCTTAGAAGACTAGGGTTTTGAAATCAAAGAAGCCTGATACCCACAACCTTCAGAAAGCCGAGAAGACCGCGAGTATTGCTACTCGGAGTCAGGTGCTCTCGCTGTTCAAGGATTTGGTGGCATATTAGAAGAACATGACCTTCAATATCCCGAAGAAGGATGAGAGGGCCAACAATCCTCCGATGGGTTACCTCACGGTGTATTTTTCCCAAATGAGGTATGGTTGGCGTTCGTTCTTGCCTCCCTTCTTTTGCGAGGTTTTCAAGGCATGCGACGTTTGTCCGAGTCAAGTAACCCCGAACAGTTTTGTCGTTTTATGCATTTTTGTTTTCTGTTGCCAAGTGAAAGGTTTGAGTTGTACTATAGCTCAATTGTTTTTCAATCTTTGATCTTGTAATTTTTCCCGGGGGCCTTCTTTTCTATCATTTCTGCCATCGGGGGGCCGTAAAGAATTCCACGAAGAAAATTTTGGAGGAGACACTTCGTACTCACGGTACTTGGAAGAACAAGTACTTCTTTGTGAAGCCGGTAGAGGGTGAGTGGATATGCCTTTTGACTGGAGGGAGGCTAACGCACCTGCGCATTCTTTGGACTTTGAGGCAATTCTTTCTCCGATAATTTTGCAAAAATCTCTGATGGAGTTGGATGATTTCAGTGTGTTGTACGAAATGGCAGGACTGCATCACGTGGTGTTCTCTGATGATTCCGTCGTAGAGCCTTTATCTATGTCCTCGGAGGGGCGAACTATTTTTGGTAAGCAATTTAGGTTCAGCTTTGTTTGTCTTTTTTCGAATGATTCTTTTTGATTTTTCATGGTTCTTATGTGCTTTTGTGTGATGCAGGAGCAATTTTGGCAAACTACTTTTTGCGGAAGAGCCCCTTGGATCCACTTGTGACTGCGATGCTAGCGGGGCAGGATGTCACAGCTTTGTGTGGTTGAAAGAAGTCTAAGGCATAGGTGGACTTCGTCGGCCCGTTCATCAAGCGGTACTTCAGACATTCCCGAGGAGGAGGATCCAGAGGACGAGGAGGTTAATCCTTCCGAGGGTGCCGATACGCATCCGATGGCAGAGGGGGAGGAAGACCATTCGCCATTTGTTATAGGGGCGGATGGCGTGATTTATAGGGCTGTCCCCTTTACCACCGTGAATCCGCAATCGGCTATGGTTTTAGTATCCGGCTCAGGTTCTGTTGCAGGAGGCTCTCCAAGGACTTTACGCAGAGAGTTTGCTTCGGAGGGAGGCCTTCCTTCGGAGAGGAGTCCGACCGCAGAGGGTACGTCTTCAGCGGTTGCGCCGGAATACGTGACCATTTCCTCCGACGACCCTTTCTCTTCACCTCGGAAGAAAGTGGAGGAACTTTCTATGGCACCTTCGGTTGGGCCAGTTTCTGAGCCTTCTGCTCCCGATAAGTTTTTGTTATTTTTTCTTAAGTATGCTTGATATTCTCGCTTCTTCGTAGGGCTAAATTATTTCTCCCTTACTTTCTATAGGTTTCATAGATAAGGGGAAGGCTCCAATGATTCAAGAAGAGGGGACCCCTTTTTGAGGTATTTGGTCACTTCCCTTGTCTTACTTATTTCTGCTTGTCCTTAATTAGTAGCTAATTTGTTCGCATCTTTGTAGGAGAGGATTTGCTAGCGCAGCTCCTTAAATCTCATTCGGAGTTTTCGTTGGGTGACTTCGAGGATGTTCTGGAGGTTCCGCAGCCCGAGGAATCTTTGGATGTCAAGGTCTCGTTCTTAAATTCGCTCATGGGGATGGGGGATCCCTCTGCTGTTGCGGGAGTTCATCGGATGTTATTTACCAATTTTGAGACGATTGTCTCTGTCCCGGTGACACTTTCTTCCAGAGGCATTTCCTTCGAGATTAATGTTCTAGGGGGTCCCCCTCGTCTAGCAGACTTCCCGTCCTTACAGACATTGGAGGTTGCCTTCCGGGAAGTCCTCTGCTTCTTCATTTTGTCCAACGCCGCGCCCTGTGATGGCTTTTATTTCATGCAGACGTGCCTCAACTAGATGGGGCTTATGTTGAGTTTCTTTCCCTTTTTTCTATCTATCATTTCTTGCAATTTTATTCTTGTAGGACAAAACTTACGCCTGATTTCTTTTTGCTTTCAGGTTGGAAAGGCTAGGGAAGCGGCTACTGTGGCCGAGCGGGGATATAATGAAGGTGGGGAGGAGGTGAGACTCCTCCGAGAGCAGGTGGCGTCCCTCACCTCTAAGAGGGATGGGGCTCAGCTGACCGTGGATATCCTTCGGACAAGGATATCTGATTTCGAGTTTCGATGGGAGGAGGACCAGAAAGAGCTCAAGAAGCAGGAAGAGCTGATGAAAAGTTTTTAGGCTTCTTATGAGAAGTTGGAGGCCTTGGAGAAAACTTCCCAGGCTAAGATCAAGCTTCTCGAAAAGGAGAAGGAAGAGGCTCAATCAAGGGAGAGGAGTCTTCAGGAGCAGCTGGGTCGAGCCCTTGATCGCGCAGAATCAGTCGAGTGGAAATTATCCGTTACCATTTCTCCCGAAGAGTTGCAAGCAAAGGTGGACATGGCGGTTCAGTATGCTCAAATGGAGACGACGCGACAGTGTTCGGAGCTCTCCGATAGTCGTCAGCAAGGGATCTTGACAGGGCATACAATGTGGGGGTATCTGGAGTGTGCCAAGCTGGCAATGGCGTTATTGCAGCCGGGGATTAACTATGTGAGAGCTTTTGACGTCCACAAGTTGAAGAGGCCTACCCCTTAGGAGGGATATGCTCTTTTTGAGAGGCATAATACAATGTTATCTCCTCGGGCCTCTCTCTCTCCTTCTCCGATGAGATCAGCCAGTGGTTCTGGAGGGATCCTTTCACCCCCTGCTCAGTTGATTTCGACCACTCTTACCTCCGAGGGGATCCCTTCTGCAACTTCGGCCCCATCTCCTCCGACCACGGGGGCATAGTCTAGGATTTTATTTTTCTTGTCTTTTAATTTTAAGATTTTCGAACTTTTAATTTTGCATAGCATTCGTAGTTTATTTTTTCATGATGGTGAATGTACTCCGAGGATTTCTCGGTTTTATGAATGAATGGTTTTTCTGCTCTTCTTTCTTTTGTCTTTTTCCACATTTATAGTATAATTAGAAAAGAGAGATTCTTTATTATATACATACTGGGACCCTCTCAAATAATCTCGAGTTAATTTTCATTCTTGGTGGCCAAGTAATTTGCTCAGCAGGACATGCCCGTTTGCATGGAATTACTTTTCTCTAAATAGAGATAACCACTGACACGTGTCCCTGCCTATATTATTACTTTGACAGCTCAAGCTTAAATTCGATTCTTAGGAAGAAGGTCTAAGTATATATATTTGGAATTCAGTGAGTATTCTTCACATTCACTTCAAGTTATTTTACTAAGCTGTTTACCCCTTCTTCAGCAAAGCTAGCTTTTGCTCTCTTTCGGGTTAGTTTTTAACTAAGCATTCAAAAGGGTAATACGAAACTTACTTGGCAAGATGATGCCTCCACATTACAAACCCGGTGGTTCTGCTTCCTCGAGGAATTCTTCTCGCCATTCCTACCGAAATCTTTAACTGCGGCTGGGAGTTCGCCACGCATCCGACGAAGGTTTTGCAGTCTTCGTGGGGAGTTCTTCGGCGAGGGTTATCCCAGGGCCTTCGTACGAGGATTCCCATAGATTGAACCATATCCGGGAGGTTTTCATGGATATAGGGCCTTATTCTCCTGGTGACCGTTCATCTGTGTTTAATATGCTTCCATTGAATCCTTCCAGGATGATGGGCTGAGGGCGTGTCGAATCCGCGGTGAGTACCAAATACGGGGAGTCTATTATGACTCTCTTTGCAGAGTATGCTTTATATTTTGATAAATATGATGTAGTTATACCTCACCCCGATCAGACCGCGTATGATCCCCCTTCGGGCTATTTAACCGTTAACTGTGAGCAAGTGCGGTGTGGGATGCGGGCGTTTTTCCACCCTTTTCTTTAGGTCCTTTTTCGATAATGGAAGATATGCCCTAGCCAGCTGACGCCTAACTCTTATCGTCATTTGGTGGGGTATGTTCTGTGCAGTGAACTGTTAAACCTCCCGATGTCTCCCTATCGGGTGGGGGCGATATTTATCCTACGCCCTTGTTCGGGTAGCCCTCATTTTTTAGCCTGGCCTGTGGGGACAATAGCAGAGCCTTCACGCATGTTTCCAATCATCATTCTCATCGAGGGAATTGGAGGCGTAGGTTCTTCTTTGTGCGTCCAAAGGGCCTTTCGGCTAGTGTGGGGGGAGTGCCTCTCCGATGGGGCTTAGGATATATCGTCCCTAATCCTGAAACATTGGTACGTGAATGAGAGGTTTTATCAGGTTCGAGGTTGTTTTCAGGTTCTTATGATAACAATGGTTTGCTAGAGCTTCTCGAGTCTATAGTCCTCGCAGGCCTTCAAGAGGGGGTGGAGATTTTTAATCTCTCTCATCAGCCCCTTCATAACAACTTCTTTTTTCGTAAGTTCTTCTCTTTTTGTCTTTTACTTAATATATTCTCCAATTATTCGGGCTTATAATATACTTGTGTTCTTGATAGGTGCGGAAATGGAAATGTTTGCCATTAAGCCTTTCGATAAGGATTTTTTAGGGCGAATACCGAATGGTGGATATGCCCCTTCCGAGGACAAGGGCTCTTATCATTCAAATTTCGAGGCGGTACCGAGTCCTTCTTCGGAAGGGAGAGATAGGAGGGTTTTGCCGATCGCAGCCCCCCTAGTTAATTCGATAGAACTTAGGATGCAAGAGGGTTCGATGGTTGTCGCCTTTTGTATGGATCCCTCTACACCCCCTTTGACGGTGCGATCTTCTCCCGAGGGAGATATCTTTGACATGATAAATGTGGTGGAGGAGGGTCTTCCCTCTCCTACTCCCGAGGAGACTTATTCCCTCAATGAGGGTTCCGGTCACGAGGGCTTCCCCCTTCTTGAAGAAAATCCTATTCCTACAGGGTCCCAATCCTTCGGGGAGGGTGATGGTTCCGTTCCTCCGGCCACTTCAGCCGCATATTTTTGCCGGAACTACTTAAGTGGTTTGTTAAACATGCTGGATTGTGAGTTAATAAAAACTCTCCATTTATCCAGCCTTCAGGACTTAGCCTACAAAAAATTATGCGAGGTATAGTATTTGCTCGTTCATATACCACTAACCAATACGCTTTCGTTGTGGTAATAGGCTTCTTTTGTGTAGATTTATATGGTTTTGAATGTCATTGGTTCCCGATGGGGTTCTTCTTCTGATACAGGTTTGGTGTATCGTCGTCGGGATGAGTTGAAGAGGGGTCTGTTGGAGGCCCAGGAGGAGTTATCCCGTCTTAAGGCGGATCATGAGTCTTCACAGGAATTTCACGATGAGATGTTACAGCGTGAGAAGAACAAGTTATGGGAGCTTGAACGTCAGCTGGTTTTAGAAAAGGCTCGGGTGTTAGGTCTGGAAGAGCGGATGGGAGACCTAATGGAACAAATCTGCTTTTACGATGAGCAGTTGCTGTGCGTTACAAGGGAACGAGATGCGGCAAGTTAACGGGTGTTGGAGATGTCCTATACTCATGAGGTGGAGGTGGTGATGGCCAAACTATTAGACATTGAGAGGTTCTTCAGCTTGAGGAAGACTCTCGGCATGAGTGTGTTGTGAACATATTGAATATACAGATGTTTCCTTAACATCATAGGCTAACACCAGTGACTGATTGTGATGTACCCAAATTATTCTCTTGTTTGTTTGGTTAGCCCTTGTGATTTCCTTGTTATCTCATGTTTGTTTGTCTACATTCTTGAACATTGTGGAGTCTCTCTTGCTTGTCATCATGATTAGATAGCTTACTCTTTACAAATGCTTCTTGATTTTTTTGTTAAAACTTTCTTGGCTTTGAGGTAGTGTCTTCAGTTGGAAAAGCTGGGGTACACAGAGCTGACTGCTATGTTGTATTCATTTGTGTCCTATTCAAGTGATAGACATACAAAACAATATAAAGAAGTTGTGTGCACAGAGTTGACAACTATGATGTATTCAGTTGTGACTTATTTATGTTGTTTTGCTTGCAAAAGGGGCAATTATGGTGAATTTTTATAATGGGGTGACCGGGGTCCTGTACTGCCTTTCATGCAGTGTATCTGCTCACTTGTGCTAAAACCTTCTTATTGGTGCTCAGTAAACAAGTATGTGCTAGGTAACTGGGGTGTTGGGGTCCTGAGTTGTCTGCATCCAGCCCTATGTACTTGCCTGTGCATTTGCATTGATTGTGTTGACACACTTGGGTGTTAGGGCTCCTATTATTGCCTACATTCAGTGTAGACATGATCCTTGCTGCCTCAAAGTGTTAAGCTTGAAAGTTATTTTTGTTTATCAGGTCTGAAAATAAAATAAGTAAAGAGTTTCTATATGTGACTGCTGATATGGTGTGTTGGGACTAACATTTATCTTCGCTTAACTCTTATCTGCTTGCTTATCCTACTGTGTTGTCATGATCTTAAGGGGGTATCTCTTAGTTTTCTTCAATTCATAAATGTCATACAAAAGGCATATCTCATGGGTTATTAGCTGCCAGTAACACACAAATCTGTTTCTCATTGAACTATAGGAGCTTAATTATCTATGTGATGTTAACCCCTTTACTGTTACTTGTGTGTTATTCAGTTATCTAACTCCCACTCTTGTTTCAGATCTAAGGCACGCTACTGATTTGAATGGTTCATTCTAACTCTTGAAGTTCCAGGTATCTTGCTTAGAATTTTTTTTATGCTAGTATGTGAAGAAACCCTTGGTAAGACATTGACCACACAGACAACTGGCTTAGTACTGAATGTTGAGAAGGTTGAGTTTGAATGTTGTGCCAACACTGGATCTCCGAATGTTGTCTCAACACTCACCACAACACTGTGACTCATAAGTTATACGCATTAACTGCTCTGGTCATGATCATGCCAACACTTTCAGCACGTGTTGACTCAACATGGCTAGAATGGCACACGTTATCAATATTTACCCGCCCATTACTCATACATTAATCCCCACTTTCCTTATTAATCTTATTTATATTTGAGCTTAATTTGTGCAAAATCAACTAAAACCCTAGATTCTTACTTCATTTCTATTTTACTCACGCAGGCTACAATGTGAAAGAAATCCGCAATTGCTGATCTTGCTAACGTTGCAGCTGCTATGTCGTCAGATGCAGGGGGAGTTCAACCCCGTAGAAGCACCTGCACCCACAACGTTGTGGTGGCACCTGAACCACCCAAAACAAATGTTGCTCATGTTTACACCAGGAGGAACGTCAAGTTAAAAAAGGGCGCCTCTACCAGTGCTAAGCCAACACCAGTTCCAGATGATGTTGTGCCAGCACATGAACCATGGATGTTCTCAAAACACCGCTTTTTGAGGATGTTGACACCACACAGGAACCTGCAGGCACAGAGGCTGCTCTGAACCCACTTGTCATCTCTGAGGATGTCCCCCGGACTGATGAACAAGTGATTCTAGAGGTAGAGGTGCCTGAGGAGAGTCAACCACCTACTCCTCCTTCTGAAATTGAGGGGGAGAAGGAAGATGAATAGGTACAAGATCAAGAGAAAGCTGCTAAGGAAGAAGTTGCAGAGGACAATGTGACAGAGTAAGATGTTGCTGCTGAGGAAGAAGAATCCTCATCTCAAGAAGATGATTTTGTTGATGAGGATCAGGATGCGGGTTCGGAAGAAGAAGAGGATGAGGATGATGAAAAAACGGAGGAAGAAGCTGAGGACCAGACTCAGCTTAATGTTGTGCCAGCATCGGCTGGGGGCAATATTGGACCAACACCCACTGATCAGAATGTTGATCCAACACCAGCGGAGGACGATACGGACACAACACTGGAGTCCGAGGAGGAGTCTGAGCTTGAACCACCAGAAATATTTGAGGCTGATTTTCCTGCTGAAGGATATAATAGGTATTTCTTGACCAAAACTGCGAGTGATAACTATGACATTATGACTGTTAAGAAAATTTGGGCTGAGAGGAATATTGTTGTTGATGACTTTAAAAAGTACAAGGTGTTTTCGTTTCTTGGGTCTAGGAGCCTGTTATACTCCCTGATTGATGTTGTCCCCTATGTCCCTGAGGTTTTTAGGAAATTTTATTGTAACTTGTCCAAGTTTGTGCATGCAAAAAGGTCCCCCAAGTATGGGAGAGTATATGTGAGGGATAAGTTCTACAAGTTCAATCCCTCAATCCTTAATAAAGCTTGGAGGATGCCTAGAGGGCAAGAGACAGAGGAAGAAATTTATGATGACAACATGATGAAAGAACTTACTGGGGTACTTGAGAAGAAATGGAAGAACAAGCACAAGGTGACTAGACTCACTTCTCTCACTGTCATCTTGTGAAAAAACTGTCTCATTCAACTGGATACCCTCAACCAACTCTACAGTCCTCACTCATGAGATGGTTGTGTTGATATACAAGCTGCATAAGGGGCATCCAGTGAACATGGGGGAAAGAATTTTCAGAATGATTGCTGAGGCTGCGCACAAGAAGGATGCAATATTGCCCTTCCCTTCCTTGATCGACAAAATTCTCACTAATCAAGGATTCAAGAAGGGTGAAAATGAGACCTTTGTGGAGAAGACATGACAACTGCCCATCACCAAGAACTACTTTGGAGGAGAAAGAATCAATGGTCTCCCATGGAAGGATCCAAATGCTCCAGAAAGTAGTGGTGCACAGCTGGGGAAGAAGAAGGCACACAACTTCATCATTGCCTCAGTTGCTGAGGATGACTCTACGTCATCTGTGGATATCATCTCTGCCTTCATTCAGGAAAAGGTGGAGTGGTGTGATAGGATGGTTGCTGACAGGAGAAGCGAGATTGCAAACAGGGAAGAGGAGATTAAGGAGCTGGACACCATCAAGAAGCACATGTTGGTGGTGTTTTCCTCACAAAAAGGGGGAGATTGAGGGCCACCAATTTTTTTTTGTTTCTTGTACTTAGAAGTTATTTTGAACAATTCATATTTTGGCACACATAGCATGTTCTCAGTTTTGTTTCTGACGGGTTGTAATCTGAATAATGTTCTGCACATTGTTAATGATTCTAGTTTGCTTGGATTTGTACAGTTGAACTAACTACAGGTGTTGAAATGACAGATGGAAATGTTGGGACAACATAGAGGTTAACTTTGTTGGCTCAACATTGCAGTTCTTCATTCTCAGATTAAGGGGGGCAAATTAGAATAAGTAATTGTTCTTATACTCTGAAATACAGGTACTTAAAGAAAATTGGTAGCAGGTGGAGTTTTGTGAAGAAAGGCAAAATGGGTGAGATTGAAAGTGCAAGTGTTGACAGGAAGTGTCGGTCCAACATTCTCAAAAGAGATGTTGTCACAACACTGAACTCAACACTGCCCTGTCCGATTTATTTAAGTTAAAATATATTATTTTGCCTTTATTCTTAAACTCACCTAGTTCCACTAGTTGTGGTTATCTGTGATTATTTTAGGAAATTAAGGATCGTGCAGATCTACGCTTAAAGCGAAGGGATAAGCCGAAGATATTCCAAGTGACTTGAAGATAATATTTGAAGATCTTATGAAGATAACACCAAAGGAGATTTCGGAGTTATCCAAGTGAAGAAGAGAGCAATCACCAACTCGTGTCTATCACGCTATGGAACAAGGACGATCAAATCCTATAAAGAGGCGTGCTCGACAACAAGAACTATAACAAGACTAGAATTAAGTTCTGAAATAGTAGAAGTAATTCCTGTATTGTATTGGTCTTGTTTTACTGAGTTTTATCTAGCTAAACTATAGATCGTAGATTAGTTAGAGTTAGGATTGGGTTCCTTGCTCAGTTGTAATTGGTAAGATCATTAAAGTAGCATTTAGTGATTATTTGGTCGTAAGGCTCAGCAGGTTATATTCATATAACCTGCTTAAAATTTATCTCACTGATTTTTTTTATTCCGCTACATTATTACTCTTCAACGAGTGTTGGGACAACACTGGATACGATCGGTGTTGGTACAACATTTAGTGTACACACAGTATGTGAATCAAACAAAAGGATACCCATCCATTCCCGGTCATACATTTACATATTCCATTAAAATGTCGCTTGACAATCCATATATAGTATCATAAAAGAAAGTAATGAGGGAATTGAGCAAGTGAGAATTCACGCACCTTCCTTGGGTAGAATATCAACAAATTGTTAACCTTCCAAAAACACAGAATACTTTTTGAGATTCCTTTACACCAGTTTGTAATATTTTTCAATTGTTGCATGATAATCACTAATTCAATCATACTTGAGTAGGATTAGATGACAAAGTTCGGTGAATCGCCAAATTGAATAATGATAAGGATATATATGATGCCATGTCCCATCATTGGTTTGGTGGTGTCTTCACATAGACTTTGCGATACAGGGCCACACTCTTGCTCCATGCATCACCCATGTGCCAGGGAATAAATTTCTTACTAAGATTAAGCCAAATGGACTTGGAAAAGCACATTAAGATGTATGATGCTCCTAAAACCATAAGAAAAAAAAACTAGTAGACTATGTCTTTAATTATAAACTTTTTCATCACAACTTCTTCATAAATTTTTAAAAAGAAATCACAACTTTATCATATACTAATTTTCATGTCACAAATCTACTATTCGGTTGATATTGTTATTTTTCAATTGATTTGGCACTGTTAGGGGCACAACTCCTACAAAGTCTATTAGACTAACATACCCATTAAATTTAGCTGAGTTACCATGAAAAACTTAGTCAAATTGTGTTACTATAACTATTATTGCAGTACCTCTCCATGAAATCTTTAGCACAAAAGCCGTATAATTTGTATCAATGTTTTGGACCTTCGGTTTGATATGTGAATTTCCCTCAGCATAGCAACTTGTTTAAGTAATTTCAGTTATTAAAATATAAAGTTAGGTGCAAAAGTATTAAAATGATGATTTAGTTGATGCGCATATAAACTTGTACGCAGTCGCGGTTGGCATATATGGAAGACACCTAATCCAGTTTGTCTCTACTACCACTATACTTCGAATTCAAAATCATCAATAATTGTTTCGCTTTAAATTATTCCTAACAGCTTCATCATATCACATTTAAGAACTTTAATAATATCACTGAGTATATATTTAATTTCCAAAAGTAAGAAACTTTAATAAACAAATAAAGATGATCAACAATATATATTAGCAACCGATGTGTACACACTCCTTCCTTTCTTTTCCTCTTCCCCTCACACACTAGACATTCAAGATGGGCAATGTAGCACTGTGTGCTCCTTCACTGACCACCTCCAACAGTGTAGTAAAAGTCCTCTCAAGTGAGGGGAAATTAATAATTTACACAAAGGCCCTTGTAAAAGCAGGAGAAATCATGGTGGAGAATCCAGGGCAGTTTGTTTGTCAATCGAGCCAACTGGTTGTGGGGCAGAGAATTGTAGGGGTGAATGCAGAGGAAGAACTGGAGAGAGGTGAGCTGTATTTCCTTTTACCAATGGAGATTTTGTATTCAGTGCTGACAAATGAAGAGATGAATTGTATAAGGAGTTGCCATAAGGTGTCAAAAGGGATGATGAATAAACAATCAGCAGGAAGCCACATTAAATTGTCCAAGATATTTCCAGACTACTTTTGTCTGGTGTTGTCTAATAATAATTCAGAATCAAGGAGGGCAGTGGATGTTGGGAGTGATGATGATGAATGTGAGTTGAATGAAAGGTTGTCGAGGCAGAGATATTGGCAGCCGGCGTTGGAAACTATTATTGAAACTCCACCCCGTACTACTACTACTACTTAGGGATTTTATTCTTTTTTTGCTCTGGTTTTTGGTGTTTAAGATTGTCCCTTTTTTTTCCACAGTGTTCGGATTATGTAAATTATTTATGGACATATCATTAAGCTTTATGCATTGTTCACTATGGTGAGAGTTATCAATGTCACATTCTAATTCTCTTGTAGCCTCCTTAAAGCGAATAGCATCTCAAAATATGAATCTAATTGTATACTAGTATGTATGCTGATGAATGTTGACATCTCTAGTTTTAAATGCATTATTTGCTAATTATGTTTCATCAACTTCGTTGCATTTATAAGGTTTCATCTTTGGTGATATGTAATTTGAGAGTCGAGTTGAAGAGAAACAAAGCAAAACAACTAGAAATAAAGAAAAACAAAGATCAAATGGGCCCAAAGAGATCAAAGAAAGAAGGCGAATTTCCGCCAAAAAGAGCATAGATGGACATTTGACCCGACATGGTCAAATAAAAATCTAATATCCCGAAAAAAGAGCAGAGATAGATATTTGACCTGAAGTGGTCAAACGCAAACCTAATATCTGAGAAAAGATAAGAAATGAACAATTGACCTAACGTGGTTAAACGCATACTTGATATCTCCATATAACAACATAGGTGGACATTCGACGTGACGTGGTCATATGCAAACTTAAACATCTCATCAAAGAAAAGAAACGAACATCTGACCAAGCAGGGTCCACTATAAACCTGGGAAGTTTCTAGAAAGAAAGGATGCACGACAGACTGACGTGTTTGAGCACCTACCCACAACGCCTAATTTATCGTAGCTATAAATGGCACACACTCGCCTCGACCAAATGGGGGGGGCAACTAAGATTGTCGCCATGCAAAGGCATAAGCGTTACCTTGCTCGGTCTATGGTGCTTTAAATCAACAGAAGCAAGACCAAGAGAAAATAAACAGTATGTTTAAAAGTTACCTTTAGCCCCTTGAGCGTGAATCCTCAAACGCCCAATAATTTGACAATATATCGTATATAACAGACGAAGTGCGGGATTACAACAGTATGATAACCAATTTATTACAAACCATGTCTCCTATCGCTAATGCTAGTTCTAGGAAGATTTTGGTCTGGAACACCTCAGAGTAACACTTGGATGCTTCGCAAGATGTCGAGGATGAAGATATGTCGAATCCATGTAGATATTGAATATCTTCTATGTCCGGGATGTGGTTGATATCAAGGATATGGCCATATCGAGAAAGGCATATCAGGTGGTAGATATCGGGTAAGTATATCGGATGGTATGTCGGAGGTGGATGTCGAATATGTATATCGGGTAAGAGCTCGATATCAAGTATGGAAATTCGATATACGGATGAACAGTGTAGGATAATTAATGAAGCTTACCTTGATTAGCGGAGCCGGGTATACATAGACATCGGGATGCATGGACCGCACCCGTGATTCCCATGTTGTACCATATCCAATGTGGACATTCAATATCGGGATGTATATCGGGTGTCATCTCTGATATAACAACTTTGGGTCGGCTTCCTATTGGGCTTAGCCCATATAATCGGGTGGGTTGGTCTAATACGAAAATTACCCATATCATGTAGTCCCCCAGTTTAGGAGTTGTTGTTGTAAACAATAACTCGTAAACTAAATCAAATTTGAATTACCGGTACCTCTTGTCCCCCCAATTCCAATGTGGGAGCTCGGTTACGTGAAACTTATTTAAATGACGGTGGACCCGTAATATAATTTACTGTAGCACCGAGGTCCCCTTTTGAATTATGAGCTAAGTCCCTCCGTGCACAAGGTTGTATTACTGAACACGATTTCGAAATTATTTCGAAGGTGATTTTTATATCGAATATTTTCGATATTAATGTTCTGATGTCGAATCTTGATTTCGATGTCGTTTGCCATAAATGCGGAGTTCAAGCGCCCGATGCCTATAAATAGGCAATGAGAGGAAAGAAAAAGTCATTTGTCTTTTAGTGAGAGTGTACCTCTTCCGGCAAAGGTATGTCGAGTATTTTCGATATAGATTTCGATATAAACTTTCGACATACTATTTCGATCTGTGACCCAATTTTGACTTTATCTCGAGATTTTAGAGGTTCGATATGTCTTGTATATCGATTCTATTCCCGATATTTATGACAGTCGCTTTCGATATTCCCAACATATATCAAAAATATATTTCACTTTCGATATGCCTTATTTTATGGCAGTTACTCGGTTTAATAATTTGGCTAACCTTTGAGTTTCATTTGTCAGATTTTTGTGATCTGAATTCTTCAAACCTCAGAAGTTTCTTAATTTCATCGGCGTTAACATTATGTGATAAGGCAATGTCTGGAGGAAGAGACGTTGACATGTCGCCTGACAATGTTGGCTTTGCTCTTGGTCTGGAACCTGATGATGATGGTGGTCATCAACAGTATTCTTTCGGTGCTCCGTCCCCTGCACTCTCGGCTCAGATGCTTGATTTGAGCACTTGATCCTTCGAATTACGGCTCCCAGAATGGAGGACATTTTTTAAACCGGATTTTTTTATTTGGCATCCGTTCCTTCGGATACGACTCCCAAATGGCTGGCAATTTTGAAGCCAAAATTTATTATTTGGCACCTGGTCCTTTGGATTACGACTCCCAAATGGGGACATATTTTGAAGCCGAGTTTTGTTATTTGGCACCCGTTCATTCGGATTACGGTTCCCACATGGGGGCATTTTTTAAGCCAAATTTTATTATGTGACACCCATTCCTTCGGATATGGCTCCCAAATGGGAGGCATTATTTGAAGCCGGTTTTATTATTTGGCATCCGATCCTTCGGATTACAACTCTCAAATAGGGGGTATATTTTCAAGCTAAATTTCATTGTTTGGCACCAGATCATTCGGATTACGTCTTCCAAATGGGGGCCATATTTTGAAGCAAAATACATTCTCATCCACGTTTCAACAACATCAACAGATAGTTCTAAAATTTGCCCCCGCTCATGTACCAAGACCGAGTCCCGAATAGGGGGGCTATATGGTGGTGGTGATTTAGATGGCCCATACAAACTTGGTTGGCCAGCCCCATCAGTAGCCTAAGTAGAAAAGTGTCGAACTACGGGGTTCGACACTTCCCATACGATCAAACGCAACCATTTGATTGTTATTGCTCTTTTACAGAACGGGGCTCACATCTCGAGGTCTATAAATACTACGGGCCCCGATATTCATGTTGGTAATAAATTACTGTTCACCAACTCTACAAGCATTGAACTAAGCGTTCGATTGTTATTCCTATTCGAGAGTTCTACTGTTCGATCGATTGTCTCTTCTATTTGATTGTTATTCAGTCTGCGTCCTCGTTCGAGAGTTATCAGTATCGAATTTAAGACCATTCAGTTTTCTTAGGTTTCTATGGTTATTTTAGCATCGCACCTTCCTCTGTTCGACAGTTCTCGGTTTGACTTTCTAGGGTTATTTTAGTCATTATGGGCTTCATAATCATGTAATAGACATTATGGACAAAGTTAGTCGATTCCTTGTAATAGATTAGCATAGTTGGTATATTTCAGGCCCATTTGTGTCGCATTTACATCATCTTGTAACCAAGACAAAATAACACCAAATTACCATGGATACTCAGTTGGGAGCTTGATGTATGTTATGTTGTGTACTTGCCATAACTTATGTTATGTCGTGGGTCTACTTAGTAGGTAACAATCAATCTACAAATGCGCCATTAGAAAGTGGTAAATTTGATAATAAGGTATCTGAAAGGTATTGTAGACTATTTTTTATGCTATCTAGTCAAGAGTTTATCCATATAAGGATACACATAACTTGGGTGGTGATTCTGATGAGCGTAAATCCACATTTGGTTATGTTTCCTTGATAAACGATGGCGCTATCTCTCTAACCCAATAAGAGCAAACATGTGTTGTATTTTCCACAATGGAAGCTAAATTTGTGGCATGTGCATTGTAGTAAACTAAGGTGTTTGGTATAAAGGCTACTTGCAACATTTCAGAGTTGTAGGCAAATAAATATAATTTGTGATAATCAATTATGACAATCAAGCAACTATGGCCTACACAAAAGATCTGAAGTATCATGGAAAGACCAAATACATTGATACAAAATATAATTTTGAAGGAGACATCATTGGAAAGTAGAAGGTGACATTGAAATATATCTCTATGCATACGATGGTAGAGATTAGATTACGTTAATGATCATCTGTGACAGTAAGGAATGTACATAGATGATATATTTCTTTTTAAATTGGTCACTGGTTTGGATTCTCCACATCCCAAAAATCTTGTATAAATAATAAAGGTAAATGTGAATGGTTTGTTGGAGATCTTTAGAAAAATCTTTTGAGGACAAATACAAAAACCAAGTTAAGTATTGAGGTATACTTCAAATAAACTATATACGATGCAAAGTATATATTAAGTAAATGACATACGCTTACTCAAGGAAGATGCGCATCAAAACATATATATCGTTATGAAACAAATGTGTCCATTCTTTCTCTTAGTGTGTGACCCAGAGGTCTAAAAAATGCCACTTGTACCCTTATGACTTCCATTGGTATCATGAAGCTTCACGTTAGTGTTTCTACTTTAGCATGTAACTAATAGCCACATATTGGGCAATGTAGTACATGACTAGGATAGTCACTATAGAGGAGTTGAAGGATTTCGGCAGAAAATAGTTATTTCCTAACTAGCGTGTGGCCTGAATTCACTAGCTAGCCAATGATGTTGGACTTGGGAGTTGGAGACATTATCGTGGATAGATATTTATAACATGAGAGTCAATATACTTTATTTACATTAGAGAGATAAGAGATATATCGTCTGAGTAGTCAATTAGGTAGACTTGGGCATAGTAAGATGAATGTCCTTGTTACATCTGAATGAGTAGTTATATATTCTTAACTTGTATATAACATTAAGCTCCCAATACTCGTTGATCACATGGCCCTCTTGTTTATGTTATTTGAAGGATGTGATAAAAGTTGATAGTCTTAGACATTGGACTCAAAACTATTAGGCGAGCAGGAGATCCTGGGTTTTTAATATATGGGCAAAAGACACCTATTTGTGTTGACCCATGACCACCCATGTTATCTGAATCTAAAATACAACTCCGCTATTCAAATTAGTGTGTATAATTGCGAAAAAATTAAGAAAGAAGAATGATTATTCTCACCTGCGGAATTAAACCTATATGTTGCTAAAGATCACATATTCTATGAAATTGTTGAATTGGGATTGATACAACTTTCAAAGCTCAAGTTAAGCTAGCGTTGCCTTAACTTGATCTTAAACAATCTTCTTGATAGAGTATAATGTGCAGAGGAATTAAAGAACACAAGAAGATAAATTTTCAATGGTTTATTATAAATAATGAACCATCTAGCCTTACGGCAAAATAACCACGCAGGTTTTAACAAAGACGTTCCTCACCACAAAATCACTCTAGCTCTTTTGTAGATCGGACTCAACAAAGCAGACAATAATTTTCTCCTTAAATCTAATCTTATACTTAACTCGAAAACTCACAAACTTTGCAAACCAAGAAACACGCAACAATGCTTAAGATATAATCTCTACGGATTAATTAGCTCTATTGTTTCTTGTGTATCTTGATGTACTTCGCACCCTATATATAGGTTTCTTCAAACTTGATTTCCAAGGTGTGTTGTACACAGATTTGGTAACTTATGTTGTTTCCTAGTTGAACTCTTGTTTCCTTCTTGAACTTGATCTCCTTCTTTAATAATAGTTTCATTTATTAGATTGAGTTCTAATAAGTAAATACTCTTTTTTCAATTCAGAGTTGATCTTGGAAAGATTCCTAGTTGCACTTGAACTCCAAAACTTTCCATCTTTGAAAGCGCGTGCGTTAACCATTCTTCTCCTCTTGAATTATGGAAACTTCAACTTAGGAAACTTGTAATGCTCTTCCTTATGGTTAAGAGATGTTCCTGGACATAAACCAAGACAACTAAAATCGTGGATCTTGATTAATAGGTGAATAAAGGTAAAACTATAATAAAGCAGTTAAAGACAGATTAACAGAATATTCTCTAGTTTCAATGTTGTCATGTGGATGTTGGCTCAACACCCATCCAACATTTAATCCAGAACATGTTCTCGAATTTTGGAACAACGTTTCAGGTTAAGAATGTTTCTGGCTTCAATGTTGTTATCTGCCAACATTCATCCAACATTGTTTACATAACATCTTACACTTTCATTCTACATGAGATTGAGGTTGTATCACATTGTTAAGTTCGTTATGGCGACTTGGCAAGAATCAAACGAGTAAGAAATACTAAACGTGTTTTGTGGTCGATCAAGGTACGTTTGCTTTCTCTTCTATTCTTTTCTATGAACTTTAATAAGATAAAAATACATTATTATTTCTCGAAAACATGGCGGTTCTTCGATTTTCGCTTTTGGGGGCAGGAGTGCTTGGTCATTGAGTTTCTTCTTCCTCATCCAATTCGGTTGTGTTAGGCTTTGGCATAACATGTTGTTATGAACTGGAAAAAGATGGGCGGAAGGTCAGATAGATCGCGGTGAAAGCGGCACAAGACCTTGGATCGTCCATAGGGCGTACTCTATAGATAATCTCATTCTTCACATTCAATTACAACAACGTTATAGTCAATACGTATTTTTTTAATATTAGAGAAAGCAGTATCCAGATTGAAAATAAATTGGGGTTTATGAAATTAAAAATGTTGCGAAATGATTACATTGCTTGGTGTGTTGTGAAAGAAATGAAAAACTCCAGGTATTAAAAGAATTTGTTTAATTCTTTCACGCCTTTTTTAAGATGTAAAATAAGATAAGATGTTTGGTTGATGAAAAGCGAAAACTCATATAGACTAAGAAAAAACGAAAAAAAAAAAAAGGAGCTGGGAAAAATAAACCAATCAGTTAGAAGCAAAAATCTGTGGTCGGATTTACATTTAATCGATGTCCATACTGAACAGAGTCAATTCACTGAGATATATTTTTTCTTAATGGCAAGAAATGATGGGGCAAAAAAGAACTTAATAATAATAATAGTTTAGAGAACAAGGTAAAGTGTTCTTTTTGTTTATCCCTCAGATGGAGTGGAGTTTCAGTTTGAAGAAGCCAAGACATACAAATTCATTCAAGTGCCATTTTTCTTGCAAAAAAAAAAAAAAAAGTGTCAATTTGATAAATGGAATTTAGAGAAAAATTGAAAAGAAATGACAAACTTAAAAATGAAATTTCCAGAATTGGAGAAATCTACTAATTAAATTAATTACAACACAACAGAACCGAATCGACAAAGCCCCGCCGAGAATCTACAATTACATATCCCGGCAGCCGCTGCCGGCGATGATTCCTCCGCCGTGGACGGTGGCAGAACCCTCCCATCGGCGAACAAATTTGTGGGCACATCACGCAGTACCCCTTCTTCAAGCTCCGCCTCCGCCGCGTTGCTCCTCTCCACCTCCAAGTACTGCCCCAAAGACGCCCTCCTTGCCTCCGACTCCTCTTCCTCCCTGCACAACCTCCACCACCGCCGCCTCGCCCTCACTTTCTTGTTTTTCCGGCCACCGGAGACGGGGTTTTCCGGCGGGCGGCGCTGGGAAGTAGCCCTGAACGTGATGGCTTGTACGGTGACACCCATAAGGGTACCTAGAGTCGTGCTTCTGTCAGGAAAGAACGATCCTGTCGACTGTATCAAAAATAACAGACTCGGGTTAGTTAGTTAGTTTGTTTGTTTGTTTGTTTGTGTTAGAGATGAAAAATAAGTGTCACCTCAGTGTCGAGATCAGAAGATGAAGGAGAAGAATTGGTGGGGGAGGTCGCCACTGCATTTCCTAGATCTGACATCACTCTCAAATCAATATGTTTGTATTATTTATTGTCACTAACAAAGAAAGAAAGAAAGAAAGAAGCAGCAAAGTGTTGCCGTGTTCTTGTGTGGTTTCGTGAAAATGGGGTTTGTAATGAATTTGTGACTCTGCTTTTAATTTGACTTTTAAAGTTCAAACCAAGTTTGGAAAATTGGATAATTAGTAAGTATTAAGAGAAAGTTGGGATTTGCAGAAAGATGATAAATTTAATCACGTAGATATGTTGCGTTGCGTTTCCTTTTGCTTTGGGTGCTGCTGCATAATGATTTTTACTCGATGTGGACTGTAGAATTTGGGACCTTTCTCTCTCGCACTTCAAATTTCAATCACCCCTTTTTTTTTCTAATTTTTCTTTCACTTTTCTCTACTCCATTATCTACACAAAGAAGTTTTTAGCTTGTAACTAACTATCATAGATACACGGGCACTCTAAAAAGTTATTGTACGTTTTTTTTTTTTATCGAATATACCAAATTTTAGAAATTTGTTTCCAACGTTGGTGTACTTGTGTTTGGGTCTGGTTCATGCATCATAAGTCTGCACTCATTTGGTTATTATAACCCGTATATACTGGGAGTAATAAAGGTTTCAAAACCCTCTTATGAGGAATCGCCTTATTAAAGTAAGAAAACGTAAGATATGCGATACGTGAAACAAGTAGAGCCTCGAAGTTAAAAGAACCACCTCATCAAATAATAAGGGTGTGTAGAACGTAGTATTGTGCATTTGGATCGAATCGGATCGAATCGAGGCTTGTAGTCGATTTCGATCCTCGAGAAATGAGAATCGGAATCAAATCAATTTAAAACGATTCGATTCGATCCAAAATCATTCGATATCGATCCGATTTGATTCGATTTCGATCTTTTTTTTTTCTTTTTTCTTATTTATATTAATATCAATGGAACAAAAATACATGATTGATTATTTTGGATCTAAAATTAAAGAAAACTTAAACAAACATGAATACAATGACAATTTCAAACAAATTAATATGCATTAGATGACTTCTTCTTACATAATACTAACCCAATGTTCAAATAGAAATTCCAAAAAGAAGACGAGTCATAGTTAGTACTAGTAATTATTATGTTACAATTCAAGATTGTACATATGTGCTAGATACAAAAGTATTATAACTCTAAGAAAGGATTTGCAGTGCTAGCGTTGTAAGTGATGCTTAGAGGCTTTTATAATATTGTTTTGTTTCATTCGTGCTATTTCCAAAACGAAAACATGGTATTTTTTTGACCAATGAAAAGATGTTAAGTGTTACATTCTTTTAATATATTAAGTTAATTAGTTGCATTTTATTAGCATTATATATAAATATACAATATTATATACATAATATTATATATTTATTTATTTTTAAAAAATAAGATGAGTATTCGATTCGATCTGATTCTTAACATCGGAAACCAATGATCAAATCAAAGGGGGGTTCGATCCTAAGGCAAAAATTAAAAGTCGGATCAAATATTCAATTCGATTTTCAGATCGGATCATTCGATCGATTTTCACCCGATTTGATCTATCCGATTTATTTTTTTTGCACAGCCCTAATAGAATGTATGGTCGAATCATTTCAAATCGATTGGATGATCCGGTCCAAAAACCGATTCGACTGATTCTCGATTTTCATTCTAGGATTAAAACCCTACATTCGATTCTTGATTTTACTGGCTAAGAGTCGAATCAAATCCAATTTAGTATTTATCCCTCAAGTGTTCGATATCTTCATTCTCAAGTTGGATTTTAGGAGTGGTCGCGAATTACTGGCTACCTATTGTGATGTATAGTTTAACTACTTAAAATTGTATTCCTTTATATCTATTATTTTATTTTATTTTTGATAGGGAGAATTTTTATTACTAAAGAGTACATTATATCCACTATCTAGTATGGTTTTTAATTATAAATCTACTAAGCATGACTTTATCTATTGTAAAAAGATTATTTTACAATAATCTACTAAGCATGACTTTATCTATTTTTTTTAGCAGTGACACGCGCCCCCAAAAAAACACACGGCGGGGCGAATTTAGGTGCGAATTGATGACCTAACGGAAGAAATGCCCAAATCCAAAGCGAAACGACTTCGTGGCCGGCCGAAAAAGGTGGCAACGACGCCGGCGACTGTGGTGAGAGCTATCTTCCCTTCACTGACTAACACGAGCATGGAGGTGACAAGAGAGAATGAAGATTCGAACACAACAGATACTAGCCCTGAGCAAATATACACGCCAACGACGGGTACTGAGACAGAAAACCCAAAGGTAGGAGTGGAACCGGAAAGGAGAATCCCGTGGGTCGATATCATAAAGGGTAACAGAAAGTCAGCCAACGGATTGGGGGTCAGCTACACTGCGCCTAAGCTGGTGGATGGGGAAATTGAAGTGGAAATTGAAGAAGAGGATATCAAATCAGAGCTATTATTCTGGAAAAACACACTGGTGTTGTATGCGATGGGAGCTGATCTTTCTATGAATGCAGTCTGATTGTTTATGGTAAATACTTGGAACTTTGTCTCCTTACCAGATCTATATTATAATGATGAGGGATATTTCTTGGTTAAATTCCAATGTAAAGAAGACATGGAGGCGGTGCAACAAGCAGGGCCATATACCATTTTTAGAAAGCCAGTTTTTCTAAGAGAATGGAATGCAAATTTTAATTTTAAGGAAAGCATGCTGAGAGTTGTACCCATATGGATAACTCTGCCTCAATTGCCTCTAGTGTATTGGGGTGAAAGGAGTATTAGCAAAATCACAAGTGCAGTAGGAAAACCTATTATGATGGATGAATGCACTGCTAAAAAGCTAAGAGTGTCATATGCCAGAGTCCTAGTTGAAGTGGACATAACAGTAGAATTGAAGAAGAATATCACTGTAAAAGATAAGAAGGGCAACAAACTGATCCAGAGGGTGGAATATGAGTGGACACCCCCTTTTTGCCCCAAATGCAAAACCATGGGGCATGTTTGCAACACAACAAAACAGATCCCAAGCAAGCAATGGAAAGCCAAAAAGGTAGCAGAACAGCCCAAACCTCCAATTACAGAAGGAGAAGAGGCACAAGAGGAACAGTGGAAAAGTGTAGGAAAGGGCACCAAGGGTACCCCAAGGTCAGGGAAAGAGAAGAGTATGGTCATTGAAGATATGAATGGATTCCAGGCTCTCAGGGTAGGAAAAAGCCCTGGGAAACCACCTGACATCCAGTAATGATCCTAAGTTGGAATGTAAGGGGGATAAATAAGAGAGCAAGACACCTGGAGGTTATCTCCCACCTCAACAAACTACAGGTCTCTTGTGCGGTCCTAGTAGAAACTAGAGTTAAAAGAGTGAACATGGAGAGCATCACCAAAAAGTTGGGTCACAAATGGGATATTTTGCACAACTACTCCCATCATGGAAATGGAAGAATATGGGTGATATGGAACAATAAGCAGATGGACATCCAATTCAGAGAATGTTCAGATCAATTTATTCAATGCACAGCTTATGGCAAAGATAGTAAACTCATGTGGCATATGACTGCTATATATGCCCATAATAAAATTGAACAGAGGAGAAGGCTTTGGCAAGACATAAAGAAGTTGGCTGGGATTGTGAATGGACCATGGATGCTGGTGGGAGATTACAACAATGTCCTCACAATGAATGACAGAATAGGAGGGCATCCAGTTCTATATCAAGAATATGCTGATCTAGAAGATATGATGAAACAGGAGGATCTCCATGAACATGATACAAGTGGAGACCACTTTACATGGTCTAATAGACATCTGGAAGACCCTATATACTCCAGAATTGATAGAGTGGTTTGCAACAGAGACTGGTTTCTAACCTATCCAGACAGCAGGGTTGATATTATGCAGGCTCATATCTCTGATCACAATCCCCTGAAAATCACTCCTAGCAATGACCAAGTAAAAAGGAAGGGAAAATGCTTCAAATTCATTAACTGTGTGACTGAAGAACATGACTTCATGGTACAAGTAAAGGAGAACTGGCAACAACCACTGGAGGGTAGGCCAATGTATGTACTATAGCACAAGCTCCTGAGACTACAACCTACCATCCAGAATATGACCAAGAGAATAAGAAGAACTCCTCAGCATATACAGGAAGCCAAGGAGAAACTCCAGCAGGCTCAAGATAGATTACAGATAGATCCATTTAAAGAAGAGAATATCAGCCATGTCAGGAAATGTTCTGCTAAGTTACTGGACAGTCTGGAAAAAGAGGAAAACAATTTGCAACAGACTTCTAAAGCTACCTGGATTCAATTGGGAGATGGAAACAATGCCTATTTCCATGCAACTACCAAAGCAAAGAACAAAAAAGTGGGTATTCATAAGTTGGAAGATGCTAATGGTAGACAGATCACAGAAGCTGATGAGATAGAAGAGGAGGTTCTTAAATTCTACAAGGGCTTAGTGGGCACAAATAATCAGAATCTGAAGTATGTGGATGTGGAAGTAATGAGGAATGGGAAACAGTTATCACAAAAATCTGGAGCTAGATTAATCACTACTGTTACTGAAAATGAGATCTGGGAGGCCCTTAAATCCATAGGAGACCATAAGGCACCAGGTTTGGATGGGTTTAATGCTAAATTCTACAAGTCTGCCTGGCCTGTGATAAAACAGGATGTCATTGCAGGGATAAGAGAATTTTTCAACCATAACAGAATCTATGCTGCCCTCAATTGCTCATTGGTCACCCTTATTCCCAAAAATAATAATGCTAAGACAATGCAAGATATGAGACCTATCTCTTGCTGCTCCACCTTCTACAAAATCATCTCAAAGATTTTGACCAGAATATTAGGTGAAGTGGTCAATGAAATAGTCCATGAAAGCCAATCTGCCTTCATACGTGGTAAAATCATCCATGACAATATCATGCTTGCTCATGAACTGATCAGAGGCTACACCAGAAAGCATATCTCTCCAAGATGTACTATTCAGATGGATCTACAGAAAGCATATGATACTGTGGAGTGGCAAGCATTAGAGGTAATAATGAGAGAAATGGGGATTCCAAACCAGTTTATCTCCTGGATTATGGTGGCCATGACAACTGTTTCCTACAGATACTCTATAAATGGTAGTCCTAGCAAACTGTTGAAAGCCAGAAGAGGACTTAGACAAGGGGATCATGTGTCTCCCCTCCTCTTTGTTCTAATAATGGAATACCTACACAGAACAATGGCTAAGATCAAGGCACAGCCAGATTTCAACTTTCACCCCAAATGTGAGAAACTAGGAATTACCCACATCTGCTTTGCAGATGATGTACTTATGTTCAGCAGAGGAGATGCAAAATCAGTCCAACTCCTGATGGATAGATTCAAAGAGTTCTCTGATTCCACAGGCCTTAAAGTGAACCACAAGAAATGCAAAGTGTACTTTGGGGGGATTCAGAATAATACTGAAACTCTCATTCTCCAAACTACAGACTTCACTAAGGGGGAGCTTCCTTTCAAGTACTTGGGGGTCCCCCTTAGCAGCAGAAAACTCACTGTCAACATGTGCAGAATGCTCATAGACAAAATACTTGAGCGCATTCACCATTGGGCAGCCAAATTACTCAGCTATGCTGGGAGAACTCAACTGATCAGAAGTGTCATATTTGCAGTTACAAACTACTGGATGCAAATCTTCCCCCTCCCAAAGAAGATCCTCAAACATATAGAAACAATGTGTAGAACATTCATTTGGACTGGTAAAAAGGAAGTGAGCAGAAAGGCACCAGTGGCCTGGGAAAAAATCTGTGATCCCAAATTTGCTGGAGGCCTCAACATCATATCTCTGGTTGAGTGGAATAGAGCCAACACTGCCAAGCTTCTGTGGAATCTACAAATGAAGACTGACATATTGTAGGTTAAGTGGATACATACATACTACATAAAAGGGGAGAATGTCCTGAGCTACAGAGAACCTATCAGTTGTTCATGGATCATGAAAGCTATGCTGAAGTGTAGAGATCTAATGCAGTCAACTGGATGGGAGGATATGAAGCAAAAAGGTAAGTACAAAACTGCAGTGATCTATAAGGAACTCAGAGGAGAAAAAAACCCTGTGGCATGGAGAAAACTGGTTTGTGGAAACATGGCAAGACCTCGGGCTATATTTATACTGTGGCTTTATTGCCTTTCTAGAATCCCAACTAAAGATAGACTGCAGAAATTTGGGGTTCATACTGATGGGATGTGCTGTTTTTGCAAGGGCACAGAGACTGCTGATCATCTCTTCTTTGAATGTGGAGTTGCTAAAAAGACTTGGCAAGAGATTCTGAATTGGATGTTGATACCAATACCAAAAAATAATAATAGTTGGGGGCTGAACTTGGACTGGTTGTTGAGAAAAGGAACCAAGAAGGGATGGAGAAGTAAACTTGTGAAAGTGGCTGCTACAGAAGCATCTATCATATATGGAAGAATAGAAATGACATGACCTTCAACAAGGCCAACCTGAATCTGCATATGGTCAAGGATATCACTGATACTATAGTATGTAGAGTCAGGAGAGATATGAAAATGTACACCCAAATGCAAAGGGTTTTAGAGTGTTAGGTGATAAAATTGAGGCTTAGAATTAATTAAGCTTGTTTTGATTCCTGGATCCTAATGATCGGATTGTAACTTTCTCTGTTTTGGTAATAAAAAGTGCAGCTCTTTGTTCCAAAAAAAAAAAGATTATTTTGACAATTGGTTGTTATTTTGTTATAAAAGATCTACTAATGTATTTGCATTTGTTATAAATTATTATATTATTCATGTGTAATTCCGATTCATTTTTTCTTTTAAATGCCAAATTAAGAAGTTATATAGTATTTTACTTTTCTCTAAAACCAAGAAAAATTGAACAAAATTGAATATAATCAAATCAAATTGAATGATTTTGGATCAAATCTGATTCAATTTTGATCTAGTTTTGATTCTAGTTTTGCCATGATAAAAATTGAATATTATTGTTAATTCGATTCGGTCTAAACTCATGGTTCTACATCATAGCAAGCACTTGACAAGGTAAACATTGAGCCCTCGTCAAAATACTTTGTAGTCGTATCAAGGCACCACAGGATACAATTGGATATTAAATTTAGAATCTTTTTCTTGGCGAAGGAATGAAACATGTTGGATAAGAAGAAGGGCATCTAGTCTTTATAAGTTAAATGTCTTTTATCTCTCTCTTTGACACCGAATCCGCTATGGGCGACTAGCTTTGTAAAGAAGATATAGGGAATAGGAGTTTGGATTGGCACAGCATTGAAGGGTTGATCGATCATGGAGTAGAAGATTATCTATGTGGAAGAGCTTTGATCCAATTGAGAAGGTCGAGGGATCACTTTTGGAAGACGACTGCCCACGGACTTAGCCATTAATACACTTTCGAAAGAAAGTATCGCGGGTCACAAAGGATTTGCTGGTAAGATTTGGTGCTATAAAGACCCACTGAAGGTCAAGAGAAAACAGTATACAATCATAATACCTTCATTAGAAGATATTTATTCCATGGAAACCCAAATTTAAGGTTGTTAACATAATTACCTTCCTTGGATCAAAATTAAACATACTACATCCCTCCAGTTAATGGAGGACAAGTTGTCTGAATGGGAAGATTCCATATGAACACTATATACCACCTTAGCTCATTTATAAAGACAGATAACATTTTTTCGCTACTACTACAATCTTATTCATAAAAAATAATCATTGTATTTCAAAGTCATTTCTATTCATAGAATCTTTTACGAGTTCTCATATCTCATCCAATGAGTCCTTTTAATCCAACTGGCTTCTTTTTATTACAAGAAGAGTGTTACAACCCCCTCCCCCTCCCCCCTCTTAATCATTCAATAGTCCTCTTTTAATGCCTCATATTAATTTGGTGTTACCAGATATTGTAGTTCATGGAGGGATCAGTATTGTGTGGAGTCGTGAAGACGAGTACTAATTTTTAAACTGGTAGGTTATTTGCAACTAAAAGTAAAAATTCACAATGTCAAAAGAAATTAAAATTATGCCACATCGTCAGCATTCAACATCAACAATCGTTAACAAATTCATTACTCGAGTAAATAGGATGGAAACGAAGTCACGTGAAGAAACAAGCACGGACATTTTTTTTTCACAAGATTAATGAACGAAATGGGTTACGTGGTTGTAGTACTGTTAAGTGGGCTTGTCAGCTGAAGAAGCTCCTATAGTGGAAGAGAACGCTTGGAAGAAAATCATTGCACATGGTAAATTGTAGGAAATGAGTCCACGTAGGTTGTGAAGAAGGAGAAAAATCAAAGGAGGTCTGAATATTTGAAAGCATCAAAGTTTCTCTGAATCGAAGAAGTTTTATTAATATTTTTTCTTCAATTATGTTGTTTACATCTTTAAGTGCTTTTGAACCTTAGATTTGGAGTAGCTAAACTACTTTATGTTCGGAGTACAAAATTAACTTTGATTTATGAATATGTCTATTTTATTTATTTGAGAATTTGTTGAGTCTCCACGTGTCTAAATTGGTTTGTAATATATGATGGATGATAGGATTAACTATTGTTGGAATCACGAAAGCACTAATACGGGGACTGCCACAGTGAGATGTTAGACTATCCATGTAAAAATATGATTTGTGACTGTGGGAAGTAACGTGGCGGCATGCACATCTTTTAGATCACACAAGCACAGATCTTTGTTGGTACGTCTTGTTAACGGGAGTGGGTGAGTAATTTGTACTTTAGACTGAATCTCTCTTCTAAAATAATTGAGAACCGAATGGTGTACGCTAACGCGTTAGATCATTAGAGAATTAAGAATTTATAGTACGGATAACTCTGGCTATAGGTCTCGGATCCATTAGACATGGAAGAACTCAAGCAAGAATCAATAGATTAGAGAATCATAGGTAATTAATTACTAAGTAAAATTTTAGCGAAATCCGAACTCTGAACACATTTGTCAATCATTTGGTTTATGACTAAACATTCAACTAATCATCTTTAATTCTGTTTGTTAGCCTAACTTTGCATAAAAATCAGTAAACCACATATACTTTTGCATGTTTTCCACGTTATCCCTTCATATTATATCACTTAACCCCCCAAACTTTGCTAATCATATCAGTTACTATAATCAACATAATTAAGCACAAAAATTTTGCTAAAATGGTTATGATTAGCAAAGTTTGGGGGTTAAGTGCTAAAATTTAAAACGTTTGTGAGATTAAGTGATATGATTAGCAAAACTTGTGTGCTTAATTATGTTGATTAGAGTAACGTGATATGATCAGCAAAGTTTGGGGTGTTTTGTATAAAATTTAAAGTTCAGGGGGTAAAGTGAAAAACGGGCGAAAGGATAGGGGGTTTAGTGATGATTTTCTTTAAATTCATTCGATAGCTTTTCTTTCTCATCATTAAAATAGTAAAAATCGTGACAACCATTATTGTCTTTTCATTTAAGTGATTCTAGAACATAATTCACAACTTCCTTGGGATTCGATACTTGGGACGTAATTATACTTTGCATTTTTTCATTACTTGACTGTGTACTTGCGAAAACGTATGAGTAGCATATTCATTGCATAAATCAATTAAACAACATCAAGTTTTTGACACCGTTACCAAGGAGTAACGATATTGTTTTCCAAAATTCGTTAGCTTATTTGTTGGTACATTGATCTACTTTTTGTGTTTTTCAAAGAGAAAATCATGGATCGGTGCAAAAGAGCGTCAGACCTACCACCATGTGGAAGCAAGATGAAGTATGGAACCATTGGGGAAGCAATGGTGAGGAAGAGCAATGCAGCCAAATGTAGTCACAGTTAGCCAAAGGAACAACAACATATGCGTAGAGGTCAAACAATCAGTTTAACAAGAAAGGGAACAAGGTCGTTTCACTAACATCGACCTTTGACATCAACAAGGTGAATGAAGAACCGATGTATGTGGTAACGAGAAGTCTTTTGAAGGAGAATCTCGTGAAAATTCGATCAACCACGTGGAATAATTCAAAGCGATCTGTTGTTATTTCAAAGGGGATGAGGAGTACAAGTTGCTAGGACTATTTCTTCTCACTACTGATGGAAGCAAAGACATGATATGAAGCAACTCTTGAAGGGAGGGACTATAGAGTAACCATCAACCAATTCAAGAGGAGATTTCCTACAATACAATGCACTAAGTCCTTGAGGGAACAAATCCTGACCTTCAAGCAAAGGCATGGATCACATTATAACTATGTGAAGAGAGGAAGTTTTGAATTCTCACCTTCCTGGAAAGAAGATAATCAAACCATCGATATCTTACATTTGGGCTTGAATGTAATCAATCATTACTTGTTGGGTGAGCCGAGTGGAGAAGTCATCAATCATCATCCAAACGGTTTTCTAATAACTACCTCCAGAAGATGCATTTGGACTGATGGATAAAAGTGTGATTAACGCGAAAAAATTAGTCATGGTCAATGGAAGGGCAGTTTTCAACATCATGAATGGAACTAAAAAGTTCGACATTGAAAGTGCAAAGTGTTCTGTCAATAGTTATCAAAAAAAAAGTGTTCTGTCAATGTTAGAATAATATTGTGATGACAATATTTGGATAACATCACGAACAGAAACTTTCTAAAAGTCCAGCTTTGTATCTATATGATTGTTTTGCCTTTATTCACTAACTAATCAAGTTCCACAATTGTAGTTATCTTTGATTATTATCCAGGAACCAAACTTAACATAGGTTGGATCGATCAAGTTCCCATAATTAGAGCTTTGAAGAAGTCAACCGCACACGCTTTGAGTAGAAGGAAAGAAGTAGAGTTCGAGTGCAATAAGAAAACATCCAAAATGGTCTCTGAATTGAAGAAGGAGTCTTTACTTAGTTAGATCACTAGCAAAATGAACTGTTTCAAGGAGGAGTTTGAGATGTTAGAAGGAAAGATGAGTCCGTCTAGGAAACTTGAAGAGTTACCAAAATCGTGTACAACACACCTTGAAGAACAAGTTCAAGAACCTATATAAAAGTGTGAAATACATCAAGACAAACACAAGACAAATAGCTAATGAATCTGAGAGATTAGATCTTTAATTGTTGAGTGTTGTCTTGCTTTTGCAAAGTTTGTGAATTATCAAATGGGAAAATTTCAGTAACATATCCAACGTTTGCCCGCTTTTACAGTTTCCTATCCAACGTTTCATTTTTTACACTTTGCGGTCCAACGTTTCATTCTGGTCACAGTTTACGGTCTAACCTTTAATTCCACCTTATTTTCGCCCAAAAACGTCATTTTGCGATAAAATGACGCATCATTGACGTCATTAAGAGGGGTATTTTCGGTACTTTACTATTTTCAACGGCTAACTCATTCAAAAACTTTTAAAACCAATTAAACCTAAATTTGGTCCCAAATTGATTTTTCCCACGAACCCTAAAAAATCCAAATCCAAAAATTACCAACAAATTCACAAAATTAACGCCACAATCATAATCGAGTAATGTCAGAGACTACTGTTACGGAGGATTTTCATTGCAAGTGCGGGTTTCCAACGGTTACCCACCTCTCCTTAACCGATAAAAATCCGGGTCATCAATTTACGAAATGTTACAAGGGATCCAAATGATGTGGGTTGTGGTTCTGGGTTGATGAACCACTTTGTCATCGTGGAAGAGAGGTCATACCGATGTTGAGGAGAAGAATCAAAAAGGCTGAAGCCAAACTGAAGGAATTCCAAAAGGGAATAATTGAACCTAACATGCAGCAGAAGAACATTGAGTTGGAGTTGGAGAATAAGAAGCTGATGAAGAAGATGAAGAAGCTTGAAAAGCATGCTACTAATTTAAAGTCCAAAAATAGGAAATTATTGATAGTCCTTTGTTTTTTTCTATTTTATGCATTGTACTCTAACTTGTTTAAGTAGGCATTTGTTATCTGATTTCGAGATTATAGTGTGTTAAAACAGAGAGTGTGCGTAGACGTTATTAAGTAGGCATTTGTTATCTGATTTCGAGATTTATAACGTTATGCATGTGTTGACTAAAAACAGAATTAAACTACTTCCATTCATTAAAAAAACAAAGAAAAAACATAACAAAAATTGTTAACAAATCCCCACAAAAACAAAATAAACCCTTGACAAAAAAGGGTAGGGGGGTCAACATGTATTACAAATAAACCCTTCGGGAATCATGTCATATTCTACTTCGTATTTGGTCACGATCTTAATGGGTGGGATAGGAAGCTTCTTGATGCGGAAGCAATAGTCCAACATGTTGTAGTTCAACAACCCCTCTGCTGCAAATCTCTTCTCCATATTGGGAGGTTGCATAA
Source organism: Linaria vulgaris (assembly GCA_948329865.1). Lineage (NCBI taxonomy): Eukaryota > Viridiplantae > Streptophyta > Magnoliopsida > Lamiales > Plantaginaceae > Linaria > Linaria vulgaris. The sequence goes on along the minus strand of OX415249.1, from coordinate 49,120,181 downwards.
GGGGTGCAACACATATTAAAAAACGTGAAATATCATAACTATGATCATTATATACGAAGTTCGTAGATGGTCTTACATTTTTGAAGACACGTTCATAGACAGAGTTTGTCTTCACAACCTCTGTCCTCCAGTTGTAGGTGACCCTTGGTTTCCCATAGAACTCGGTGAAGAGTTCAAGTTGCATCTTCAAATGCAACTGATTCATGCATGACATAGTCTTTATTAGGTACAAGGCGTTGCTATATAGCTACATTTTTATGAACAAGAAGTACTACAACTCGAAGACATGCTTGTTAACGCGGGATTGGAATGCATGATGAAGAGGCCTCGTGTTATGAACAACACCCTAGTTCATGAGTATAACGCGCACCTACGAGTGGGTGACGTTATAGTGTGGGTACGTGGCCGATCAGTTTACATATCATTGAGGGGTGTCAACAAATTCTATAGGTTACATGAAGATCAAATAATGTATGGGGTTATGGGATCTAAAATAAACTCACGGCAGAACGAGTATCAAGGTATCAAGGTACCTCGCCGCTAACCCTCACATGTTTCATTATAACAAATATGGTGAATGGGAGGCCAATTATGAAGTACTACAAATAGACTGCAAGGAGTTGTATTTGTTAATCAATTCCCGAATTAAACCATCATGTCACAAAAAGAAAGTTACATGGATCCAAGCACATATTATGATGATAATCAAACGAGGAGACACTCCAAACATTGGTAAAATCATAGTCAATCTAATCAGCAAGCACATGACAGACGGTCCACCGTAACTCATGTACTTTGGTTCATTAATCACAGCATTTTGCACCAAAGAATGTTGTACCGAGTTTGATACCACCAATATCTATCACCAAAATGCATACCCAGACTACTGCCTCTCGAGGCAAGTGATTGAAAAAATGTTCCCTTCAAGCGAGTCATCATCCAGCACATACAACATTGAAGAAATCATGGCGCCTGCCACAAAGAAACAAACAACATTTCATGGACAATTGCAAGAGGCGAAGGAGGAGATGGTCAAAGACTACACTGTGATGGTAGATAAAATGAAAGAGCTTAAGAAGCAACTCTGAAATACCAACGCCAATCAATGGCTAGAACTAAGCGACATTTCACAAAGGATGAACAACAAAGTGAAAGAACAAAGTGAAAGCTGAACCAGACAGTCCAACGAGTCTGAGCCAAAGGCTCAATCAAGAGAGTCATGTAATCTATGTTTTACTATTTCCTATATTTTGCGACAATGAAAACATCGTCCTCCTCCTCCTCATCGTTGTCCGTATGATCTCACAGGTTGCATGCACCATACGGCGGCTTTCATTCTGACCGCTAAGTATCAAGAACACAATAGAAAAGTCAGTCTTGAAGTTGCATGTGCAATTGTCGGAGACAGAGTTGAAGAAGGTCGATGCGTGGAAGGAGCAAATATGTTGCCAATGCCAGAGACACGTTATGATTGACTTTAATCCCCCACATGTTGGCCATTTTGTGCATTGCTACCCAAACTTAAACACGTTACATCGGTGCTACCTGAACTTCCTCGAATTTTCATGGTGCTACTTCAAATTGTTGTTCAAGCCAAATTACGTGACATTTTGAGAGGATGCCGTATTAAAAAAGTTTATGAATAAACACCCCCATTTTCTTCAAGTACAACCCCAAACACCACGGTAGCTTTTCATAATTGGAAAACATCCTTCCTCCTCTTATAGGCCTCTTGAGTTTAATAATTTAATTGGAACTCACCATAAGAATGCAATTTTACTTTTTGATCCGTAATAGTCCCAATAATAAGTCATTCCTCTAGGTAGAGAATTAAAGGCTGGTGTGAAATTTAGCGACATAAAGACTACAAGGATTCAACGAAACATTCAAGGACAGATAATACATATTATTTCTTCATTAAGTTACAAATAACGTGTATGTTCTGCAATTTTTACGAAAAAATCATATGAAGAAACTTTGTTGAATATACTGAGAATTTGCAGTCAATATTTGAAGTTTAAGGGGAGGCAGGGGCTGATCAATTTAGATAATGTATCTTGTTAAGATTCGTACATGAATAAGTACGCACAAGTAGTAAAATTAAAATATAGCATCACAATAATATGTTGTAACGTACTACATTCAACCGAAATGCATTGAATCAATTCAATTGACCAAGCACATGGATAACAGAATTAGAAAATGAAACCAGAGGAAAAAAAAACAGCGAAATCAAATCTCTATCACATTGATATTGGTAAAAAGTAAAACTTAATATTTTACAGCGATGAGAAGCTAATAAAATCACGCCTATTGCCAAGTGCCAACATCACCCCTCTCCTGTCTTTGTCTTCTTTATTGATGATCAACAAAAGGAAAAGTTTCAACCTTTTGCTTTTCTGACTTAAGTTATTATTAGTATGACTTTGAATTTTGGTAAAGTATTTTCTTTTCTACAGTTGAAACAATATTGACCCTTCAAAATGATAGCAATTTGAGGTCCTGTATGTTTGCTCGGACATGTCTCAATGGGGCCATTTATTGTATCGCCTATTCATTTATAATCATCTCTTAATTGGTTTCACGCGTTTCTTACTATAGTTTTTATTTTTTTGCTTGTGACATGCATTGTAAGTATTTTAAAGATGATGGTTTTTCTAGTGGTGGACTGGTGTTATAGATTTGGTATTAGCCCACATTAGCTAGAAAAGTGACTCCATAATCACTCTCCATGCACTTTCAAAAAGTGATTAATTAAATTGGTGATTAATCAAATCATCACAGTCTAATTTTAATTGAAGATATAAATGTAACTATAGAAGTAGTGTGTGGCTTATGCCTTGCTAGTTGAATCCATGGTAAGAGATGGTGCCATTGTACCCACCCTTGCTTATTTCCAGCTCATCCATTCGCCCCGGTAATCAAGATTTGTGAAAATCGAATTGTACGGAGTATATGATGTTACTCCATCATTTTTTTTCTGTTGTCCTTGCTTGGCGTGTAGATCTCGGATGGTACATTTATATAATGAGCTCATACAATATGTTGTTATATTCAACAAAGATAAGAAATGAGAAAATGTGTATTCCATCAATTTTCTAGCTAATATTACGCTCAATAGTATATATATATATATATATATATATATATTATATATGTAAACGAGAGGTTATTATTACCTCCTGATCAGGCTGATTAATTGTAAGAAAAGATCTAGACTATAAGTTTATGTGCAAAGGACAGACACTCTATTATTGATACTATCATATGTATCTGTGAAATTATTCCATCCACGAGTCAATTTATCATCAGTAATTTTTGGAAATCCTATAATTTTTTATGTAACTATTCATCAGCAAAGATAATTTGATAATCTCAGATCGTGAAGGTTTAGATGTAGTTATGCAGTTCAATCAAAAATAATAAACTTTTATACAGCAAGTAAGTTACATTTGAGTGTTGGCACTCAAAAGATTTAATTTGATGGTAAAATCTTGGGTGGAATATTAGTCAGTCAATGAAGCAAATCGGGCTAATGGTGACCACGTTTAGAAATAAAGGCGCCCCTCAGATAGCCATGGGGGCGGGTCCAGTGGTCCACTGTCTAACGTGTTATACAAACATGATTCTTGATTTGGAAAAGCAGGTCCAACATTATTTCTAGCTCTACTGCCTAATCACATGTGTAATGACATACTCGATTGTGTAGCATCGAAATGGCGTTTCATTGGCCACCCAGAGCTTGAGACGAGGGTAATTTCACTAATTATAGTTAATGATTTGGTTGAGATTTTTTTTTTTTTTTTTTGATGGATTGGTTGAGACTTGAGACACTGACAAGCTTAAGCCTCAAGCTAGTGCCCACAACCTGCAACGTGAAAATGGTATCTAAACTTAACTCAAAGGGTTCCTACTTCCTATTATCATTAAAGCTGGAGAGTGGGGCATCCTTCCTTTTATACTTACATTTTGCCCCTGCGACTCAATATCATGTGACCAAAAGTGGAAACTGTGACAGAAAATAACATTATTTTGGGTAACAAAATGGACTTCTATCTATTTCCTCTTTACCCCCTAATATGTTTGATCCCCTGCCAGCTCTGTCTTTGGACTTTTGTGATCATTGTAAAACTCTTGTTATTCATGAGTAATGCTATTCGTAATCGTTTACCAAAAAAAAAAAAAACATTTGTTGTATATAATCATACCACAATGTATCAACACCACGATTGTCTTGTTGTCAATTTGACTTTCTGTGCCCCTGAACGTTTTGATGGTGCAACATATCAAATCTCAAGTAATTACATCAACACCCCTGAAGTTCGTCTACTTAAAGAACTCTCATCTATCATTTGAGTAATTACAAAATATCTCTTCAACGTCTGAAGCAAGTAAGAAAATTATTTTCAAATTTCAAGAGTGTTGTGTGATTGTTCCCACAGTGGGGTATGTTTTTCTAAGCAGGCTAAACCCCGGGGCTGTAGGTGTATTTTTCCTTAAATCAAATGTAGTTATGAACTGATTTGGAAACTCAACATTCAACTTTAATCATTTTGTTCTCCAATTATTCAGTTTACATTGCAAGCATACAAAAAGGGAATCATAAATTATGGAGCTAATTTTGGATTACATCTCTCAATTAAATGATACATAACAATTAACAGAAAAACTCCATAAAGATGATATGATTTTGCTTAACTAGAGAGCCAAATTTTATTAACTACTCTGAAGTAGATACTCTGTGTGACATCTTCAGAAGGGGCTTGGACTGTTTGATGTCGGTATAAACAGATCAAACACTATAATTCGAGTAGAACAACGTGCAATCACTAATATATTGAATGAATTCGATTAGTGAAGAATCCATCTTGTGCTACAAAATTATCTGGACGAAATACCGATGCAGAAACTCAGACCTTCCAAGTGAATAATATACTATCTCCTACTCTTTCCAGGTTTAAGTCTCTTTACAGCCATGAAAGTTACTGCAGCTGACAAAGAGTACCTACACAAAGCACAACACACACCATATTAGATAACTAACTTTGAAACTAAAGTATCTCAAACAGATAGTGGATTTCAACACCATGAGAGATAAATGATAAACTGAAACTGGACCAGATTTTTCAACTCAATATTGGGTGATGTGCTACACAAGATTTTCTTTCTTAGATGATCACTGTTTGCTTGGTAAAATCCAATGTTGAACAAGAAGTTTCAATATGAAATGGGGCTGCAAGAACTTGCAAGACAAATGATGAAACCACATTAGTCATTCATAACTTCAAAGAAAACCCACATACTAATCGCACGAAAAGAAGTATCTTTTTATTTTGTGTAGACTATGTTATCTCCGACTCTCTAAAGTAAATAGGAAAGAAGTTTTTGACTAATGAATGCTTTAGTTTCATGCAAAACCTAATTAATGATATTTACCTTTGAGGTTTGGTCTAATTACAGATACCTCCCTAGAGTTTGAAGATTTTTTAAATTTTTCAAAATAAAGGAATGTCTCCTAAGTATTCAAGCTTTAGGAGGTTCCTTCCCAAATCTCTTTTAAAGAGATGTTTCCATAATCATTCAATCAGTAAAAGAGGTATATGTTAACCAAACATAAAATAAACAAAAAACTTTCAGAGTACTGCTAGAGCAAATAATAAAACAGCACGCAGAAACAGAAACTAGGGGATTAGAGTATGAGTAGGTTCATGATTTTAACCTTCCCCAAGATTAGAAGATTACCACCAAAGATAGGCAAGTGTGCTGCTCTAATGGCCAAGCAAACAATTATTCATCAAATTTCAAAGGTAAACATTTAAATTTAAACTATAAAGAGCACCAAATGTGGCATCTCAGGTAAACATTTGGACTATAAAGAGCACCAAATGTGGCATCTCAGATGCGTTAAAAACTAACAACCCTATTTATATATCATAATATTTTGCTGTAACTAAGAAGACTTTGAGGTTTGGGGCTTTCATTAAAATAAAGTTCAATAAAGCTAGTGAAAAGAGACAACTAGACAGCAAGCATTGGGCATTAACATCAACGACGTGGAAACATTCGGGATTTCAAATGGTTGAAATATTATAAACAAATCAACTTCAATAGTCACATGAATAAATGTAAGAATTGAACATTAACAATATGACATGAAAAACTAAAATTTTATTAGACAGTCAACACATTATATGCACAGTTCGCCCAACAGTTGTATCAGCCGGTGCTTCATCAGGTATCTAGTAATCTGTAGTCTTTAACTTAATAGACGATAACACTACAAAAATTAACAACATTTGGCTAAGCAGAAGTCATCAATGAAAACTCATGCACATCAACATTAAGAGATACAAAAAACAATATGCTACAAGAAAGTTCATACACCTGAATTTTACAGACATAATATTGAAAAGCACTGAAAGGAGAAATTACCATGTTAGTGTATAGTTGAGATGGTCTTGTGGCATTACTGAACTACGAATTAGTGCATTGACATCTTTTTGAATTGGGTAAGGGCTGCTTGGATTGATATTTTCATTGACATCTTCAATATAGATTGTTTTCTCTGGAAGCCCACAAGCACGAGCAAGTGCAGGAACGTCAACATAAAACCATTGGAAGTTACTAGGATCATTTGCTGGAACAAATATGCTAGGCTTCTCGCTACCGCGCATAACTCCAATAACTTCAACAGGTACTAAAGCTGGAAGGTTCTCCTGTCAGCTTCAATAAATGTAACAAAAAATTCACATTGAAATAATTAGCAATATAAAATAGCGAAGGGACACGAGTTACAACCTCAAGAGCTTCTGACTTCCTTGACCAAAAATGCCACCAAGAAACCTTTGCACTCTCTTCAGTCTTGGCAGAAGAGCTATTTGACAGTTTTCCGTCATCTTCTGAAGCATCTAATGCCTTGTCCCTCCAACTCCGGGGCACCCATCCTCTGTTGACAAGTACAGGTGACTGTACACTGCAAGAAGCTTAACATTATGTACAAAAGAGAAACAGCACATATCAAATACATCAAATAACATCTAAGAATCTTTAGTTATCATCATAGTGATAAAAGTCCATGTATGAAGGGATTAACTTCCAGAAAAGTTCATTCATCGGAATCTTATAGTGGGCAAACCACTCTTATAAATTCGGTTCTTATTGGTATTCCTATATATCACATGTCTTTTTCAAAGCACCCAAGAAGATCATCAAAATGATTGAAAAAATTTAACAGAATTTTCTTGAGGGGAGGGGGGGAGCTGGTGATAATAAAAAAATTGCATGGGTCAAATGGTCGCAGATTTGCAAAAGCAGAGAGGACGGGGGTTTACATGTGAAAGACCTCGAAAAATTCAATAAGGCTCTACTTAAAAAATGGAGGTGGAGATATGTCAACGAAGAAAACACTCTTGAAGAAAAAAAATGTTGGAGGCAAAAATGGATGTCACTAGATACAGAAGGCGAGGTGCCAGGTCTAGCAGAAACAAGAATCTTGGGTGGTGGAATGATATTGTTGAGATAAGCAAAGATGATAATAAAAGGGATTGGTTTCCCAAGTGCCTTTTTTAAAAGATTGGCAATGGCAGGTCAACAAGATTTTGGCTCGACATATGGATCGGAAGTGAAGCTCTGAAAACCAAATTCCATAGACTTTTTCTTATCGCAACTAATCAAGATGCGACTGTGGCTGATGTGTTTAATCCTAATTAGCCGGGTAGGCGTAACAGACGGAGCTGGAGGAGGCATTCGTTTGGACCAGAGTATGCGATGGTAGAAAATATACTTCCTTTGATGCGGTGCAGATCAACGAAGAAACAGAAGACCGTTGGGGATGCAAGATTGAACCGAATGGTCATTCACGACTAAATCTGTATATGAGTTTCTGAATTCTAGGCACGAGATTGAAAATGATAGTTTTTACAAAGACTTCTGGAGGTGGGGAGCACCACGCCAAGCTCACTTTTTTAGTTTTTTGGATGGAGGATGATCTTGTACATAATCCCGACAAAATCGAATCTTCAACGGTGGATCGTTCTTCTGAACAACATCAACTAGTGTGTGTTTTGCAATTTCTCGCAGGAGACGTCGCACGTGTTCGGAGAGTGTTGATACGCATTTAAGGTGTTGCAAAAATGTATAAAATGACTGGGGATGTCGATGGATCTTCACAAGGATTCAAGAAAGCAGTTGGTACATATTGTTGACATGAACTCATTAATCAAAGGCAAGTATTTTTGGGAAGCTTTGTGGTTCATCGTTGTTTGGAAAATATGAAACTCCAGAAACAAATTTATTTTTGAGGGTGAAGCGGTGAATGAGGATAGGGACCTGGACATAATTAAATCCGTTTACTTGCTCAAGTTAAACATTTTGATGTTCATGTCTGATGTAATTTGACCTTGTATGGGCAAGCACCCCTTGTGCTTTTATTTATCTATTTTTCTTATCAAGAGCAAGAGAGAGGGAGAGAGAGATTTCATACTACAAGCACTTCGATCCAAAAAGCATATGTAATAAGCCAAATCTAAGCAAAGCATGTGAAGTTATTCTTCAAATAACAGGTAAATATCATGACGAGTGTGCGTAAGAAATCTTCAAAAGATCTCTCTTAAAAAATATGATCAAAATTTTAGGAAAACATAAAATGCAGGAAAAAAGCAACACTGAAGCATCATACATACCTTTCAGGATCACCAGGGACTGGGATAAGGGGAGTAATAACATAGTATCCATTTTCAGTGACACCAGAAATGCTTCTTGAACGTGGGCCAACAAAGATTGAGTTCTTTTCATCAAATACTCCTTTACACAGTATTCTCCTAAACTCAAGGGCATCCAAGTTGCCACTGGCCTGTTCAATCTGATCGCCCTTAAGTGGCTCCATTCCCAGTCTACTCTGCCGATACTCCAGCATTTTAATCTGAACAAACAATAAAAGTGGACATGTAATTGATCAAATTGCCACCAAATCCCAATCAAGTAATCTGATTACGAATTATCTCGGACATGAAAATGGATCATTCCTGCATGTAATGAACGGTCACAATGACAATAGACATCCAATATGTAATTGCAAAGAAACAAGCAGGCAAGTTAGCAGTGAGCATTACAACTTGATCCAAATATGAAAAGTACATTATTACTGGAGAAGAAGAGGTAACCAACCTTATCTTGTCTTCTGATGATTTGCCAGGAACCAAGGCCAAAGGTGATGGCTCCTGGTATAAAAAGAAAGAGCTTTGACCATGTTGACCTCCCCTCTTTCTCTGAAAACCATAAATCTCAATTAAACCAGTTTTTAGGGATAATCACAAAGACCCAATAGCAGGAAAATGAAAAAAGATCGAATCTTGAAACGAAAAATGAAGGAATAAAGTACAAGGTGAACTATATATATCTCAAAAATTATCAGCAATAGACCAAATTCTGAAAAGCATAAACAATAAGCACGAACCTAATTGAGCAGTAGAGACCGCAGCGGCAGAAGAGGAATACAGGAATGTGGGGGCCCCTTGCCGCCGGGAATTTCTTGCAACTGCTCTGGTAATGAAAGCTGCCGCCATGCTTGTGATGGCGCCCAACTCAACTACTATTAGAAAGATTTCGCAACAATTCAAAAGGGTTTTTGCTGTGCTGGCTCAAGGTTTAAGTTAACTAACCCTCTTCTTAGTATTAGTATGTCGCTTCAAATTCAGTGGGTGGGTGTGTAAGTGTAACTGTGTTATTGGTCAATAGTAAATAATATTTACTTATGAGATTCTTATTACTTTCTCACTTCCAGAAACTATAATAAAATAACACATTAAAATTGTTTAGTGTATATTATGTTATGAATTTCGTTGGGTTGTTTCCTACTCAGTGACCCGCTGCATGGGACTCCGGATATAGTGATAAATGGGCAATGGCTGCTAGGTCATTCCCTAGAAGCGACGCGCTACATCGACGCCCGGTGTGATGTCGAATGAGTAAGGGCTTCCTCACCTTTCAGGACGGGATAGCGTAAAGAAGTTTGTCTAGGAATGTCGAGTCCGTCTTGCATCGTGGAATGTGGGCTCGCTGAAAAGAAGATTAGCCAAGTTAGTAGAGATGATGTCCATGAGGAGGATCAACATCATGTGCGTGCAAGAGACCAAGTGGGTTGGTGGAAAGCTCAAAGTTGTAGAACCTTGGGCTTGTAAGCTTTGATATACCGGGATAGAGAGGAATCAAAATGGTGTTGGGATCATCATAGATAAGTTATGGCATGAGAATGTGGGAGGTCAGAAGAAAGGGTGACAGTATCTTGCTCGTCAAGGTTGTCTTAGGTGATGAGATCTTGAATGCCATCAGTGTATATGCACCACAAGTAGGACTAGAAGAGGTCATTAAGCGCAAATTTTGGGACGAGCTTGATGAGATGGTTTAAGGTATCCCTAGTGTGAAAAGCTCTTTATTGGAGGCAACATTAATGGCCATGCGGGACCTAGTCGTGATGATTTTGAGGACATCCACGACTAGTATAGCTTTAGGGATCGCAGTGAGGGGGCAACGCTACCTTAGACTTCGCACACTCCTATGATTTTCTTTTAGCAACACTTGTTTTAAGAACATAGATTCTCATCTGGTTACTTATAAGAGTGGGTTGAGTAGGAGCCATATATATATATATATATATATATATATATATATATATATCTTTTTAGTTATGAAGGTGGATAGAAGTCGTTGCCTAGAATATAAAGTTATCCCTAGAGAAAGTGTGGCTACGTAACATCGGTTTATGGTGTTAGATATTAGGTTGCTGCAAGGATCAAAGAGGAGTAGGCCCAAGGGGAGCCTAGAATTAAGTGGTGGCTGCTTAAGGATTCTACCTAAAAGACCTTCGTGGAGCGAGTGGTTCAAGAATCATATTGAAAGACTGAAGACAACGTGGTTGAGAAGTGAAATATCTTAGATCTATGTTACTTATAATCGGATGCAGTTGCACTTGACAGTAATTGCAACTACACTCATAAGTAAGATAGATGACAGTTCTTTAACGTTTAAGATTTGTTTCACTGTTGCAATTGTGAATGTACAGTTAAACATAAAAACAATAAAGAACACAAAAGATTTTAACGTGGTTCGGTCCAAATGGTCCTAGTCCACGGGGTTTGCACACAAAAGTTTGACTCAAACAATACCCTACTTAAGAATTACAATGTAGGTTTTATATCAACCCAAATCTTAAACTCCCTCTAATGTTTGCAGTTGCAATACCTATCCCTCAACTATTTTCGATGTACTCGATTAAGTCGAAGAACACTCTAAGCTACTACAGAGTTCCTCTGACTTAATGCTCTTCTCTAAAAGACTTTGACTCGATACAGGACTAAAATCACTAACTTTCTTTTTCAAAGTGTCCTTCAATTGTATCGAGTCTTATCCTTATATAGGCACGGCAGAATCTTCAGCATATCTTTAGTTGCAATCGACAGAATATCTTCCTTCCTTATATGATAAGCGTACCAATGTTTCTGTTGCAATCCGGATATATCTTCTTTCCTTAACCCAATAGATTATGCATGATCACATAAGATATGCAACGAATATGCCTACTAAATATGTCTAAATACATAATAAGAAGATATGTGTAAGTTAACATACTGAGCGATCAATACCTTGTAGATGAGTGATGGAAAACCGAGAGAGATATGCAAATTTGGGAATGCCTCTCGATAGATACGCTCAAAAACAAGTTTGCCCAGATCAAGTGCAACTCCGGTGCCAATGCGAAACAGGACACTTGCAACCTCAGCACTCATGGTCAAGGTTTGTGTACATGGCAGCCAGTGACAAGCAAATGTGAAACAAAAGATTGTACCTGGGAGTGAAGTCGTTAGTGGTGAGAGGGCCGAAAGTCCACGATCTGACCGTTCTACCAGTGAGTTCGCTAGCAACTTTGTTCAGGTTCTTTTCTAGTCGCAACTCAGAAAGGGCACATGTGTCAACGATAGGAGCCTCCATCTCAGCAGAGAGAAACTTAGTAGTAAAAGGGCACACATGATTGCGTACAAAAACGACATGACGTTAGAGTGATCCCTCCACATCAAGTTGAGTGGTAAGGTTGGCATAGAACTCCTGTACTGGCACCTTTTCGTAACTGCCAGCCTTCTAGGTTGCAACTAGCCATCCCTGTTTCTTTAGAAGGTAAGAACATCAGTCTTGGCATAAGACTTTTCTTCAAATGGGAGTTCCTCAACCAACGGTCGTTTTCTATACCCATTGAACCATACATGAGCCGTAGGCATATAGAATCTATCGGAGTGGGTGCGAATAGTCTTCAAGGCTGTAAAAACAGGTGCAACTTCGGGCAGGATCAAATGAGTGTCCACAACTGGTAGAGCGGCCTTCTTAGGTTGGGAAGTGGAACGAACCTTCTTCGTCGGGGGCTCAACATTTGTATTCACCTCTTGTGGTTCTTCCTTGTTGGAATCAGGTTCAAAGGCAGATTTGTCAGAAAATTTGTGCAAGTAACAACCATGAACAGGCTTGCAAGCAAGAATCTTGGTCCTCTTTCTAGTTGCAACTCCATGAGTGGTAGAGTCAGTTGGGGCAGAGGGAACATTGCCCCCATCCTCGAAATTAGCCTACGGGGTGGCAAAATCACCCACCTTTGCTTTCCCTTTGGCCTGAGCAGATGCCCTGGCTGGTGGTGGATCCGACATCTGAGCAGGAGAGGAAGGGGATTGAGGAGTGTGTTCTTTAGTTGGAGGAGCAAGGTCCTCTTCGGTGTCGAAAGCTGTTGGTGAGGGCGGAGCCGCATGTGGAATAGTTTGCAGGGGATCCATGACGATAGGTCCGTCGGAGTGTGAGGCTACGGCTTTCTTGGCTGAACCACCCATCTGTAAGAACACGAAAAGATAAAAAGGAAAATTATGAGATGTGTTTTGAGAGAGAGGAGAGATGAAAGAGAGTAATGGGAAATAATGATTACAACCAGTAATAAATAGATTCCCTAACCCTAGAATTTAGGAGGAAAACTTTCCCACCAAAACGCAGTCTCTTATCCAAGTTACAAAATCTTTCCTTTAGAAGCATAAAATTGAGGATATGCACAATCGAGAGAAAAGATAGATACAACTCGAGTTGAGAAAATCACAAGATAACACCATCATATCTTAACAGATTTTGGCAATCAACATCACTATAACCTGCATGAGAGAGATTATCGTTAAAGTTGTAACTGAGACCAAAATCAGTTGTACCAGAAACTTAACGAATGATTCTTTTAACATATTTGAGATGCGACTCCTTTGGGTCGGCTTGCTAACGTGCACACACTCCAACACTGAAGCATATGTCAGGGCGACTAGCCGTGATATACAACAGGCTTCCAATCATGCTCTTGTAGAGGTTGGGATCCACCGAGATGCAACTATCGTCCTTCTTGAGTCGATCATTTGATCCCATGGGGGGTCTTCATTGGTTTGGCATGTTCAAGCCCAAATCTCTTGATTAGGTTCTTGGCATACTTAGTCTGAGATATGAATATTCTATCATCCTGTTTTTTGACCTGTAAACCAAGGAAATATGTGAGTTCACCAACCATACTCATTTCAAACTCATTTTTCATAACAGATACGAAGTGTTGCAACTCGGTAAGGGACGTCGAGCCAAACACTATGTCATCTACGTATATTTGTGCAATGAGAATATGAGTTCCAAAATGTTTATAAAACAGACTTCGATCCACACTTCCTCTAGTGTAACCATTTGCAAGAAGATGAGCGGTGAGGCTCTCATACCAAGCACGAGGTGCTTGTTTGAGACCGTAAAGGGATCTTTTAAGTTTCAACACATGGGTGGGAAGATGTGGATCAGTGAAACCTTTGGGTTGTTCAATAAAAACTTCTTCATTGAGAAACCCATTCATAAATGCACTTTTGACATCCATTTGAAACGGTTTAAAGCGTAAGACACATGCAGTAGCAAGTAAGAGATGGATAGATTCCAGTCTTGCAACTGTAGCGAATGTATCATCATAGTCAACTCCTTCGACTTGAGTGTAGCCTTGTGCAACAAGCCTTGCTTTATTTCGAACAATGTTCCCAAGCTCGTCGTTCTTATTCTTGAGAATCCACTTTGTTCCAATGATGTTCACGCTTGGTGGTCATGGTACCAGTTCCCAGACATCATTTATTTCAAACTGATTAAGTTCCTTCTGCATGGCTTCAATTCAAGCTTCTTCCAACAATGCTTCCTTCACATTCTTAGGTTGACTTTTGGAAGTGTAACTTACGAAGCGCACCATATGGTCATACCTTTTGCGCGGAAGATCAAGAGTTCGAATACCTTCACTCATTTCACCAATGACTGCTTCAGGTGGATGGTTCTATCTAATGTGGGGAGGAGCCTCCAGGTGTTCCGTTCTTTCATTCATTTATGGGGAAGGAACAATAGCCTTTGTGACCTCAGTGGCAGTTACAACTGATGGTGTCACAGGCTCAGTTGCAACTGGCGAAGTGGGTCTGGAAGATCTACACTATGAAATATAGTGACCCGCTCTTGATGCCAATTGAAAGATCTTAGATCTATGTTACTTATAATCAGAGGCAGTTGCACTTGACAGTAGTTGCAGCTGCACTCGTAAGTAAGATAGATGACAGTTCTTTAACGTTTAAAATTGGTTTCACTGTTGCAATTGTGAATGTACAGTTAAACATAAAAACAGTAAAGAACACAAAAGGTTTTAACGTGGTTCGGTCCAAATGGTCCTAGTCCACGGGGTTTGCACCCAAAAGTTTGACTCAAACAATACCCTACTTAAGAATTATAATGTAGGTTTTATATCAACCCAAATCTTAGACTCCCTCAATATTTGCAGTTGCAATACCTATCCCTCAACTATTTTCGGTATACTCGATTGAGTCGAAGAACAGACTAAGCTACTACAGAGTTCCTCTGACTTAATGCTCTTTTCTAAAAGACTTTGACTCGATACATGACTAAAATCACTAACTATCTTTTTCAAAGTGTCATTCAATTATGTCGAGTCTTCTCCTTATATAGGCACGGTATAATCTCCAGCACATCTTTAATTGCTATCGGCAGAATATCTTCCTTCCTTATATGATAAGCGTACCAATATTTATGTTGCAATCCGAATATATCTTCTTTCCTTATCCCAATAGATTCTACATGATCACATAAGATATGCAACGAATATGCCTACTAAATATGTCTAGATACATAATAAGAAGATATATGTAAGTTAATCTTTAGGATAGACTAATATCTTATAATTATATGAAAATATTATCAAGATAATTGCCATTTAAGATTTAACTTAACCTAATGATTTAAAACAAAACAACATCAATTAACCAAGTTGGGTCGATCGGATCTAAGCCTAGTCCGAGGAGGGAGACAGCCTTAACAAGAAGGATATATACAAAATTGCTCGCATTAGAGAGAAGAAGGCTACAAACTTGGGTGTAGTGAAATGCATAAAAGATAAAGGACAATCAGTCTTGGTGCCAGAGGATCAGATCAAAGTATGGTGGAGGGAGTACTTTGAGAGCATGTTCAATGGAGGTCCCACCCCAGAAGTGGGTGACATCACGTTGTCTGCTCTTGTCTAAACCTCAACTTTATGCGCCGAATAAGAAGATCTGAAGTCAACAATGCTTTGAAGAGGATGAAGATAAGAAAAGTTGTTAGTCCAAATAGTATCCTTATCGAGGCATGCAAAAGTATGTAAGAGATATGTGTGACTTGGTTAATAGACATCTTCAATAAAATATGGCGAGCAAATAAACTACCATATGAGTGGAGAAAGAGTAAGCTAATACCTCTCTATAAGAACAAGGGTGACATACATGATAACTACCATGGGATAAACTTATGTCTCATACCATGAAGCTACGAGAGAGGATGTTCGAACATCGACTGAGACACATTGTCCATATATCTGAGAACCAATTTAGATTTATGCTTAGGAGATCAACCATAGAGGCCGTCCATCTGATTCTTCAACTCACTTAACGCTTTTGAGAATAGAGTAAAGATTTGCATATGGTATTTATCGATTTAGAAAAGGCATATGATAAAGTACCTCGAGAGGTATTATGGTGGACCTTGGTGAAGAAGGGGATATCCATAAAATATATCAACATCATAAAGATATGTATGGGAATGTGGTAACAAGTGTTCGAACTTGTGGTGATTTAACAAACGTCTTTCAGATTACAATTGGCTTACATCAAGGTTCGGCTCTTAGCCCATTTTTGTTTGTCATTGTAATTGATGAAATTACCAGAGTCATCCAAGACCAAGTACCATGGTGTATGTTATTTGCAGACGATATTGCCTTAATTGTTGACGAGAATTAGAGTTAATGCCAAATTACAGTGATGGAGACAAACGTTAAAAGCACGGGGGTTTCGACTATGTTGAACGAAAATAGAGTACATCGAGTGCTAATTTAGCAAACAGTTGTGGTACAGTCTAGTTGGAGGGCCAATAGATACTAAGAATCTCGCATTTTTTTATTTAGGCTTCATACTGCAGAAGGATGGAGAGCTAGGTTGCGTTGTAAACCACCGCATCCAAGCTAGATTAACAAAGTGGACGAGTGCAACAGGGTTCCTGTGCGATTGTAACTTTCCTTTAAAGCTTAAGAAAAGTTATATCATACTTGCTTTGTCTTATTGCTCAAAGTGTTGGGCTATTAAGTAAAGTCATGCATAGAAGATGAACGTATCAGAGATGCGAATGTTACGATGCATGTGCGGTACCACCAAAAAAGACAATGTGCATAATGAAAATATTGGATGTGGCGCGCATTGACGAGAAGATGTGAGAAAATTGCTTAAGTTGGTTTGGGCATGTTAAAGGCAGACCCATAGATGCACCGATACGACACGTTGAATATATTGACTTAGAGCGTGCGGCTAGACCTCGTGGGGGATCGAAGAAAATGTGATGGAGGTCCTACGAAACGACGTGAAGCTCAGAGACCTAAATTAATATATACTTCTCAATCGTGACGAATAGAGACAAATGATTCATGTGTACCATTCGACGTGATTCATTCATGGATCATATACCCTACCCCAATTTTTTGGGATGACAAACTTGATTGTTGTTGTTGTACTATGTTATGTGAAAATTTATTTTATACATCCGTTGTATTGGTCACGTGGTGCAACCAACGATCCAGATTTAATACCGTGATACTAGTAGAATTAGGACGGCTTAAAAAAATCCATAAAGCTACCCATTTGTACAAAGTAGCACTTTTGATAAGGAAAAGAAAGACGACACTGACGAGACGTAGCGAAAATCTTATTTTGTTTAAAAATCAGTACTAACTCAATATTCACCTATAAAAATTCGGAGTATCTCCAAGACACTTGTCAAAATTCTACCAAACCACGGTGTGCAAGATATAGTCGCCGCCATTCGAGGAAGTAGGATTACGAGCCCCTCTCCTCCATCTATAAAAGGCTTCCATCCAAGCTCAAATAAATGAGAGAAAAAAGATTCGTCATAGTAAAAAAAAAAAACTCTAAAAGAATCCCACCTCTTGCCATGCCTCTAATACGACCTCTTCAATTATGTATATATTCGAGAGTGTGCTCTTCTCACCCATGTAAAATCCCCCCTCAATTCTTTTTGTACGAATAGACACACAGAAGAAATAATATCATCATACTGGTTTAAGTTTTCCTATAATTTAGGAAATAACCACCCCCATCACTCCATCTCAATCGTGTATTGGTAGCGGTTGCTCCACGTTAATAATACAACATATACATGAAATAATTTCTCATGATATGGAGTAACGATTATGTTTTATCTTCGTTTTATGTTTCAACTTTTTTGGGTGGATGAAAATAACTTGTTTTACATTGCAATATACTAAGTATATTATGCAACAAGAGAAAGAATTGTGAAACATCTTGCAAATAGTATAAAAATAATAAGTTGTCAGTTGTCACTATTACTCATTACATTTACATGATTTAATCGATGCTTCAGAATGTGTAGTACCCAGTGCACTCATATGGGATGTGGACCCCACCAGTTTGTGAGTGCATTGGGCACTACACCACTGAGTAGCATGGATAATATATACTCTGTCTACATGGTAACGAGTTTTAATATTATTGTATCAGTATATCACCTATAATCGGAGACCGATAAAAAATATAGTATATGCTATTAATTTTGCAGGAAACTAATAACTTGAATGTGTAGTACTCAGTGCACTCACATAGGATGTGAACCCCACCAATTTGTGAGTGCATTGGGCACTACACCACTAAGTAGCATGGATAATATATACTCTGTCTACATGGTAATGAGTTTTAATATTATTGTATCAGTATATCACCTATAATCGGAGACCGATAAAAAATACAGTATATGCTATTAATTTTGCAGGAAACTAATAACTTGCATCAACTGTTATTTGGTTGTTTGCCATTTAACTTTTGCTTACCGAGTTAGCGAACTTAGTCTCATGTAACTAGTAAAATATTAGGTTTTAAAGTCCTAAATACTGATTCATCTTGTGGGTTACTTCAACAATCTCTTATCTTTCACATTATATAGCAAGAAAAATCAACTTTCATTTGGAACAGTACTATTGTCCAACTTCATTAGTCAAATGCAATTTCTTACCAAATGAAGTTTTTATTGTTATATCTTATAAGTGGTGTTAGGAGCCGTTTGATATTCTATTGTAGCCCCATATTAAGGAATATTACTTCGAATTTTATGAACTATTACAGCATTTGGTAGGACTTATTATAAATGTGAGATAGATGTGGGCCGGATGGATGTAATTTAGCAGGCCCTCATTTCGTGGCATATTATGATTCACTCATCCTTGGTGGATAGCATAATCCACCGAGATTGGAATACATAAATACCTACCAAACGTCAATTTAATCATGAAATTGACATATTATAATATGCACCTATCATAATCCGGACTTAGTCATTACTTTCTTATAGTAATCATTTCATAATATACGAGATCTTGCTAATTCAAAAATGAAGTTTCTTAATCAATAATTGCAAATTTTGAAAACTTAATAATCTTCCAGTCTTTTGGTCAAACTTTCTTATACTATGATTTTACTACAAGAAACTAGCTTCTTCTTTTTCTTCTTTTTTATTTATTTTTTTATTTTATTCGGATGAGTTTTTGAAAATTATTTTATCAACTTAAGTTTATTTTATGTAATTTTTCTTTTTGAATATGTCACTGCATTTGTTTGGTTTACTCCTTTGGGTGATTAATTGTATTTCTTTTAGTACTGTTTTCTCAATAAATGAGTTTCAATTTATATAGTGAGTAAGAACTAAACCGAGTTGAAATTATATTTGTGCATCTTTGATAAGAACCGTACGTATTAATCATTATGATACATCAATCACATCATCACATACATATAGATTTTTTTAGTGGTGAAAAGTATATTTTTTATTTTATAATCAGTGTTAATGATTTTTATTTTATTTTATTAAAAATATATTTTTATTTTATAATCCGTGTTAATGGAATTTGTTATTCTTTTATATAGTTTTTGACTAGGAGGGGTAAATTAGAGAGTTTAAAGCTAATGTTTTGACTGCAACAAATTTTGTGTTGGCAACTGGTCCATTTGTTTATGTAATGACTAGTTTATAAATCTGTATATAAGTACTGTAACATCTACTATATTTTGTTCTGACGAAATCTAGAAATGATAAAAACATATTGAGGTTGGACACATAGGTTTTGTTATGAACACAAATATAGATATGTTCTTTTGTGAGAAGAACGAAACTCCAGAAGGTTAAAGGTGAAGAAGAGAGAAATAAGATTTAAAACTGATTCTGATTTTTCACAACTTCCACATCGTACACATCAGATATATATAATACTTTACACACACAAACTAATAACTGCCCTTAAACTTCTACCACACTTAACTTCTCTATCTTATCCGAAGTTATAATATATAATACAATAGAGTAATTATATAATAACTACTAATTAAACCAAATACAAAGCTGACTATATAAGAATATATTAGCAGTAGTCTTTCATCCAATATGGTGGCTGAATGGTACACTTGGTTTAATAAGTTGGACTCGTAACAATGCCCCGCCGCTGAAGAACGACCTTGTCCGCAAGGCCCTGATTAGGTGCACCTAACTTTTTATCACTGCCGATTTTCTTGATTAAAGAAACGTTCAGGCGGTAGGGAAAGGTCTGGAACATGTTGTTCCTCCTCAATAGGCTCACTTGATTCAGCCTCTGTTTCAGCTTTTAATAGTACAAGAAATTGTGGTGTTTTACACTTGTGGCCCGGAATAAATCTTTCATCACAATTGAAACAAAGACCTTTAGAGCGTCTCTCTTGCATCTCGGCTTGGGACAAACGTCTCACAGGGTATTGTGTAGATGGTTTTGGGGCAGGAAGTGCAAGAGGGGGTTCGGGAATTAATGGCGTTGGATTAGGAACTGTATTATAACGGCTATAAAATTGACGTGAACATGAATCAATCAATTTATCTTCAAGCAATTTAGCCAAATCAATTGCTTCGGAAATTTCCGTTGGCTTCAAAATTGCGAGTTCACGTTGAATCTCAATCTTAAGACCAGATATATAACAGTTAAGCAAAGCTATTTCAGGCAAGTCATAAACCATGTTACCTATTTGCTGAAACTCTTCGGTGTAAGCCTCAACAGAACCCGTTTGTCGTAACTTAAACAATGCTGCCTGATGATTTCGGTAAGACGATGGCCCAAATCTGATGGATATATCTCTTTTGAACATTTGCCAACTCCCAAACTGATTATTTGAAAACATCCATTTATACCAACTGAACGCTTTTCCGTCCATGTAAAATGAAGCATAGTGAACGCGTTGCTCAATGGGAATATTATGATGACTGAAAACACGATCTGCATTAAATATCCAATCAAGAACTTCGAACCCATCAAAAGCTTTAAGTTTCAAATGCAAAGGCTGGAAATTTTCTGTAACTGTTTGTGATTGAAACACGGGATTTGAAAATTGATTTGACGAACCCCCAACGTGGAATGTTGGAACCGGCGGTGGTGGAGGCTCTTTGGTTGCTGCTTGTTGATCCATTTGTAGTTTCAAATCACGTAACAACAATTTTATTTCAGCAACTTCCGCTTTGGTTTCGGCCAACTCTGCTGCATATTTGAGTGCAGCTTCAGAATTTGCCGAGTCAGCGACCGTGGACGAGGATTGTGAAGGTTTAGGAGGCATGAAATCAGCAATGAAAGCACCAAAATGTTATGAACACAAATATAGATATGTTCTTTTGTGAGAATAACGAAACTCCAGAAGGTTAAAGGTGAAGAAGAGAGAAATAAGATTTAAAACTGATTCTGATTTTTCATAACTTCCACATCGTACACATCAGATATATATAATACTTTACACACACAAACTAATAACTGCCCTTAAACTTCTACCACACTTAACTTCTCTATCTTATCCGAAGTTATAATATATAATACAATAGAGTAATTATATAATAACTACTAATTAAACCAAATACAAAGCTGACTATATCTATTAATAATATAAGCAAAGCAATCACTTGGGTAGTTGGGAGTCCAATAAAGTGTTTTCCAAATTTACCCCTATCACTTATTTACTAAAATAAATGAAGAAAAAAAAGGATATACACGGTTGTTTCAAAATCAATTTTATGGGATATATTTTTTTAAAAACTTCCACGTTTTCAGTGTATCAATTTAAATTTGAAGGCCCATGATTTTAGGAATAATTTTTGATTTGACGTCTATCTAAAAACAAATAAGAAAAAGATTAAAAAAAATATAATAAGAAAAAAAAATAAAGATAAGCTTAACGTGATAACCACCCCCATACATTTCTTTTTATCTTTATCCAACAAAAATGTAAAACTACCCACTTCCTAAAATTTCTCAACTTTTAAATAAATTAAAAAAGAGAAAAAAAAGAGATTATAAACGGGATAACCACCCCATACATTTCTTTATCGGATTAAAGTCACATGATTTTCTCTCCCCATAAAAAAACTATTTTAAAAAATACGGATAAATTTTGAAATTTGAAACATAATGCGGTTACGCCGGTTAGTTCCAATTATTTGAATACTTTTATGTGTTTTACCCCTATAAATTAATCTTAACATAAAATAATTTGACGTTAAAAAGATAACCACCCATAAAGCACTCCACAATTCAAGCCTATATCATTTACAGTTCATTTAAATTGTTTCATCTATTTTGCTTTTTGGTTGCAATTTGTTTCAAAATTATTAATGATTACTTGATTTTGTTGACATGTTCTTATTATGATTTTCATTGTAGATGGATTTATCTTTGTTTCAACTTGAAAGGTAACAGATTGTTTCTTATTTCTTCCATTGTTGTGATTTGTTTAATTAGTTATGAACTCTTCTCTTAACACTACAAGAATATTGTAGTCATCTTTTAAGTTAATTAATTTCAATAAATTTTTTTTTTGCTTCTTTCTTTTATCTTATACTAGCAATCGAGTACAGTTCTCGCATACAACGCATGTTGTTAAAAATAAGTAGTGCTATAACACATCTGCTTGATAATACGGGCTCACAATGATTATTTTTTAATGTTATCATGAGTTTGTTTATAATGTTTTTCTTATCTGTTTCTTTAATCTTATCCTCATGAGTTGTTTTGATTGCATGATCTTTTCTATGCTAATTTTCCATCACTTCAAATTGCAATATTTGATCTTATCTATTCTTTTTTATTTTTTTTCTTTGATTGCGCTAACTTTTTCAATTACCTATCATTTATTATGTTTTAATAATTTACGCCAATATAAATGATTTTATGCGGTTTGAATTGTTATTCTATCATCGTTCATAATTTTTTTCCTCTAAATCATTTTCAGATGGTTCTGGGACGTGTAGCAAAAATCTGAAGTTAAATTAAAGAAGTCTGCAGTGAATGGAAAGAGGAGAATGAGCTGAAGAGATTCACAAAGCTATTGTTATTGCATTGAAGTACAAGTTCAGATTTGGCATTATGTTTTTGTTTTATTTATTATGACTTTTAACTTGCTTGATAATTTAATGCAATTATTTATTATCCAATCCTAATTAGACCATACTCAAACTTTTAGCATCTCTAAATATTTGTAGCATACATATTTTTTGTTCTCATTAATTATACAACAAAAATTATATAAATTGTTTTTTGTCTTAAAAAAATTCGCGTTGCACGCGGTTCCGCGTGCACTCAATTGCTAGTAAGAATATATTAGCAGTAGTCTTTCATCCAATATGGTGGCTGAATGGTACACTTGGTTTAATAAGTTGGACTCGTAACAGGTTTCTGTAAGCTTAGAGCCCAGTGGGTTTCTCAATTAGGAGGCCCACTCGAAAATTAGGGTTCGAAATGCAGTAACCCTCACATATATAAGTGTATGTATACACGCCAGTTACATCCATAGTTTCCAGGAATTCCTTAACAACTGTTGTTATCATTTTTCTTACTCTTTTTGTTTGTTTTAATGTTGTTGTAGTGAATAACTGGTGTGAAGATTATAGAAAGAAAGGCAATTCGCAGCTGTCGCTGATGCGTTAGATATGTATAAAATAGCGCATCGGCCCTTTAACTTGCCGATATTCATATTGATCATCTTATGCTTGCGTTTGCAGTTCCTTTCCATACTGCTAGCGCACTAGTATGATCACACACTACATTATTAACTCTTTTTTTACTGTTTTTTTTCTTTTTTTACAGTGAGTTAGTGAAAATATCTCTATATTTTTAGTTGTTTATATATATCACTTTTTTATTTCTAGTTGTGTTTCTTCTCCATTCCTTGCCGACTTGCTCTGTTTATTTGATTTTTTGACTTCCGTTATTTCTGGGTAGTTGATTTTAGCTATGAATCCTAGAAAGTATCAAGTTTTTCAAAGTGGCAAATATTTTTTTATTTTAGAACACTGGTAAATATTTTGTATATAATGGGCTATATTACCTTTTTGGTGCGATGCGCTTTAAAGAGATAAGATATTTGATCTTCAAATCAAACCAGTACGTTACAATAGATTATAATTTGTTTAATAAGGGTAAGATGTAATAGTAGCATTACCGGTTAGTAACTGATGAGGAGTGGTTTCAGATTGAATCGATATGCTACAATAACATGTATATTTATCTAAAATATGAATTAATTAATCTAGACCGCTAACACTTTACTTTTTACCCTAAAATATCTAGTCATTCAATTCATTAAGTAGAGCCAGTCAGCCAACAACAACAACAATAATTATTCTATTACTTAAATGAAATGTACTTATTTTCAACTTAAATAATTTTAAGCTATTCTATTGGATTAAGTTATGATGGTCATTTTAATTTTTAGGAAAGAAGCTTAGGTGAGTCTAATTTGACAAGTTAAAGTGTGTAAAACTTAATTGAAAATTCTTATATAAATCTTGTCTAATTAATTGCACAAGTATCATCTAAAATGTCTATTGAGTTATTAGTCAAATATAAATCCTTTCAGATTTATTAGATGCGTGTATTACTAAACTTTTTATTATTTCAATTATCAAAATATGAATTACAAAGGAATAGTGGTCTTTCTATTTACAAGCAAGGATTTCAAATTTTCTGGGACAAAGTGACGTTCATACATATATATATATATATATTTAAGGTTTTTGGCAAGCAACACCCCTGTGTTCTGGGAAACAGGCAAGAAACCCCTTGTATTTTGAAAAGAGGCAAAAACAATCCCTGTGCTTTTGTAAACATAGCAAAATACTCCCTCCTTTGCGAAAGTGGTATGCACATAGAGTGGAGATCCTTTTTGAACATGAATCATTCCAAAGCCATTTGATATTTTTGTCTTTAACTTTAGAAAATTACATTTCAGACCCAACAAGTTTTTATTTTGTTCAATCCTTTTTGAAACTTGAAAAATGGTATCAGAGCCTTGATTTTTTTATTTTATGTGGAAACTTATTTATTATTTTAACACCTAACCCCTATTGAGAGGAGTATTTTACAAACATGAATAATCTAGCGATGAATGACATTTGGGACCCCCCCGTTCAGTTCTCTTTTAGAGGACCAAAAACTATTAGTATAAAGTATTTTACCTATGCTTTAACAGAATGCGTTGCGTTTCATGAAACGTATATTGAACATCACGAGGTTCTATGTTG
The DNA here is from genome assembly GCA_948329865.1 of Linaria vulgaris. Lineage (NCBI taxonomy): Eukaryota > Viridiplantae > Streptophyta > Magnoliopsida > Lamiales > Plantaginaceae > Linaria > Linaria vulgaris. The sequence goes on along the minus strand of OX415249.1, from coordinate 49,094,969 downwards.
CGATCTTGAACAACAAACTTGTCCCATGAATAAAGCTAGGCTTGAAAGAGTCAAGCACATAAAAATTAGTCTTAAAATGGCTAATAAACCTAGTTCGATACTAAGCCTATAATGCCTGGTATCACTCTTGAACACGAGCTTGAACTCTTGATGAAAAAGCTTAGGCTCCTGGCTAGCCAAAGACGGATTAACATCCACAGCGTTAGAGCCAAGTATGTGGCGGTTAATGGCCTTACAGCGGAAATCGGAGGGATTAAAAGGTTGATCCTCGAAAGGGACAATAGATGAGCAATCTGGCATTGCCAAATTTCAACGAGCTGGAGACAAATAGCACCAAGCTATCCCAAGATCTCAGAGAAATTCAGAAAACAGTGCAAACATATGGTAATCATCAATACCATATGCCCGAGCAAATACAGGAAATTCAGGATAAGTTTGAAACCATGTCCCGAAGACAGAGGGAGATCTTGGAAAACCTGCGAGAATATACACCTATTGGGGTTGATACAGTTGCCCAAAGGATGTCATTTCTCAAAGTCAAGTTGAGCGAATGGTGCCAGAAGGCTGCAATTCAAAAGATTTTTAAAAGGCTGAAAAGAATTAATAAATCAGCCCGTCTTTGCTGCGACGACAATGACATCCCAACAGTCATTGGCGCACCAGAACGACACTGCAAGAAGAAACATAGGGATCACCCCTATGAACGAAGGAGTAGGTTCCCTAGAAATTCCTCTTGGAAGCCAAGGAGGTTCTGGTCGAAACAGAAAGCCCGAAGTTACAAATCAGGGCAAAAACCAGGCCCCAGCCGTGGAAGGACATCTGCCAGCCAAGGAGGCACGAGTAGACCACCAACCAAGAGGACTTTCAGATGAGCACATACACGTGCCAACGAAAGTTTCAAAGACTGCAACTGTTGGACGTGCGGTGCCAAGGGACACATCTCAACAGACTGTCCCGAGAATCAGAAGAGAGGAGTCAGGCAGTTCGAAGCTACACCAGAGTTCGAATAAGCTGTCTACTTTCAGGACCTCGTTCAAGTTTACCGGTTTGAGGACATTCCTTCAGACGAAAGTATATACGAAGAAGATGAAGGACCAGATGAGTCTTCAAAATCAGAATCAGAATCAAACTGAAGACGAGGAGATCTTCCGTCAGGAAGTTCAAGAAGACTTGTCATGATTTTTCTCCCAAACTAGCATATCTCATAAAGCTCTAATGAGAATCATGCGAGAAGATCCAAAATTGCGAGTTTACGATGGGTTCACTATCGGAAAAATGGAAAGAACCTTAGCCCAGCTAAGCATCAGGCAAAGAAAACATCACATCATTTACAAGGTTACAGCGGGAGAGATTGCAATCCCAATAGAGCTGACCAGTAATGTGATGGAAATGCAGCTAGTTCCTATGAATGAAATCAAAGAGGAACTAGGGAGACTCAAGCCAGAAGTTGCTCAGAAAATGTCGTGGATCCATATCAGAGCCATTTGAATTCTGCTCAAAGTAACGTTCAAAGAAGGAATCAATTCCCCAATCGATATTTCCATCTTTGACAGAAGGATCCAGAACGTACGAGATGCATGTCTCGGAGGAATATCGGGAAATCTGTTCGCTGGAAAGGTTGCAACGTTCGTATATCCAAAGATTGCCTACAATCTAGCCGATCAAAATTTCAATAGAGTCCTTACTCTACATCAGGACTTTAAAAACAAGGAGTTGATGAAGGAGAGGAATAGACCCTACTCAATCACCTACAACATTTCCTACGCGCTCTCCAACACTCATCATTCAGATCTTTTCCAAAGAAATGAGTTCGTTGAAATACCAGAAATCTTTGAAAAGGTTGCCCATGCAGTCAGACCAGAGATTTCCAGTTTGCCTCATATCCATGAAATGGATATGATCATCCGAGATCAACCAGTTTTTGGCAAAGATACGAGCTAGAGGTTCGAGCCAAGAAGAGTTTCTTTCCAAGAAAATAGGATGCACAGTCTTACCTGGGGAAAGAAGCCAATTGTTGAAGTTGTGATCGAACCAAAGTTCACAACTAAAGGAGAACTCCAATGTCCAGGAGGATGGGGCGAGGTCGAGGTAATCTTCGACACCACTCAGAAAGATAATACATTTCCATGCGACGCATTGTATTATCTAAAGCAGCCATTCGTTGGATGATATCAAGGAAACCTAAAACTAGGAGGAATTGATTTCATAATCAACGGACGCGCAGGAAAGATTCCAGAACAACTGGTTCTTGGAATATTTCTCGAGAAACACAAACCTTGGGAAAGACTGCCAGAAGGAATGAAGTTCACGGTTGAAGGGAAAAGATATAGGTTCCGATGACCACCAGTCCATTCTCAATCTACATCTCAGTCGGGATGTTATACGAGGAATTTCGAGCAGAATACTTCGCGGCGTATATCGATTCAGGGGCTGGAATTTGTACAGCCAAACCAGGAGTCTTCCCCGACGGAGTTGGAGAAGATTTACCAGCGGTTCCAGGGAGAGATTTCTCAAAGAAGATTATCATCTTCAAACGGGGAGTCAAAAGTGCAGAAATATTAATTGGCGGAGCAGGCGGTACCCCACGGTACAAGGTCAAAACGCCACCAATCTATTTCCACGATATTGGAGCCGATATCCTACTCGGCAACAATTTCCTGCAAACGTTCAAACGTTTTACGCAGGATAATGAAACTAGACGTCTTATCCTCACAACTTATTGTGATCATAAGATACTGGTCCAGAGATTGACACATGCGTTTTATCAAAAATTGCCAATTCAATTTCGCAGCAAGCGTGGTGATGAACGAAAACTTCGACACCCAAAAATGCAAGATTAAAAGAAATATGGAGAAGCGATCTTGCAGCTAAGGATGGACAGTCTAGGAGGCCAAAAAATAGAAAGGATCAAATTAGAGACAATTGAGATCCTTAAGGCTAGCTTAGACACTAGTCCCCATTTGGACATTACTAACGAAGAGCAAATCTCGATAGAAGATGTCAAAAAGAAGATCCAGAGAAACTACAACGAGGATCCTCTTGCTTGGTGGAACAAGAACGAGCTCAAGGCATCCTTGAAAACCCAAAAGGGAAAGGAGAACGAGCTTGTCAGATATAAGCATATCCTGATGAATCAAGACGATCGAAATGATATGCAGAAGATTCTTAAGGAACATTTGGACCTTAAGCTCATCTCACCAGGAGTTTCTCCGTACAGTAGTCCCGGATTCCTAGTCAGGAACCATGGAGAAATCAAGAGAGGAAAACCAAGATTGGTGATCAACTACCAAGGGATCAAGAAGATCTTGGAATTCGACGGATATTATATCTCGAACAGAGAACACCTGATCAACTGCGTCCAAAACGCAAATGTCTTCTCCAAGTTTGATTGCAAGTCAGGATTTTATCAAATCAAGATGGAAGAAGAAAGCAAGAAGTTCACATCTTTCTCCACACCACAAGGACATTACATCTGGAATGTCATGACAATGGGATTGGCTAACGCACCACAGATATACCAGAGGAAAATGGATAATCTTTTCAAAGATTATTTCAAATTCATGTTCGTTTATGTTGACGACATTCTCATTGGCTCGAGAAATGTCAAAGAACATATCAAACATCTGGAAATCTTCTCAGATGTCTGTCACAAGGAAGGATTGGTGCTATCTGAAAAGAAGGCGGTAATTCTTACAAGGAAAATCGAGTTCCTCGGAATTGAGACCGACGAAACAGGTATCATCCTCCAAAATCACTTGGTGGAAAAGGTACGCGATTTTCCTGATGATCTCAAAACCATTAAACAACTCCAGAGTTTTTTGGGGTTAGTTAACTTTGCCGGAATGTTTATTAATAATCTGGCAAGTTATAGGAAAATCTTTAGTCCATTGCTGAAGAAGGAAGCATAATTCAGATGGACGGAAGAACATAAGGGAGCGGTACAGAAGCTCAAAGCGATCTGTCAAGACCTCCCAAAATTGTCCATACCAAATGACGAGGACGATCTGGTTCTCTATACGGACGCAAGTGATCATTGATGGGCAGCGGTTCTAACGAAAGTAGAACCCACATGAGAAGTCCCTTGCAGATATTGTAGCGGAGTATTTTCCGACAGCGAAGCGGCAATATGGCACATCAACGAGAAAGAGTTTTTTGCAGTCAGAAAGGCTTTTAAAAAACGACCATTATTCTTACTTGCTAAAAAATTCATTTTGAAAATTGATAATACAAGTGTTAAAGCTTTCCTAAAAAACAAAATAGAAAGCAAACCGGAAAAGGCTAGGTTACTCAGATGGCAAGCTGAATGTCAATACTATGATTTTGATGTTCAAGTTATCAAATCTCATGAAAATGTCCTTGCAGATTTCTTAACAAGGGATGGAGCCACATGAGGCCGATACCATCCTCACCAGATGGAGGCACCACAGGGAAAACCTGGAGGAGCTTAGCAAGTCGATAGACGGTCTAGCAATTAATGCGAAGGCGGGGTCATGTACAAGAGAAGGATCTTAATAAGGTCAAGAACGCGATGAAGACTGCCTTGTTCGGCAGCACGAGTCTATGGGATAGTCTCATGGAACCCATACTTAGAGATGCTTCTACCTCTAAGATACAAGCATAATTGAAAATCGTTACTCTTGATGAGGGCGATTCAAGCAACACAGGACCAGCGGGTGATCCTTTCGAGGAAGACACCACCAAACAAGCCGGTGATCCTTTCGAGGAAGACACCACCAAACGAGATGATTCAAAGGTGGAGAAACCTAAAGAATCGAAAGATACTTCTGCTACTGCAGAAGACGAGGTTAATCTTAGACCCAAAATGGGAACTTCTAAGATAAACAAAAACGAGCAGACACCACCTTTAACTGAATATCAAAGAATGTGGGAAAGGTTATACACGAGAATGGGACTTGTCCCAGGAAAATCTGTGGCAGACTGGTCTGGTAAATATCCGAGAATTTGGATACTACCCGGATCGAAACCCGAACAGGTACGAGAATGGTTTGATTTTGGCTGTATAGCTCAATCTTTACCACATCACCCGGATTTCTGGAAATCTCTGGATTACCAGAATGGATTCAAGGAAAGGTGTATGAAACATGGCAGAACAATCATACACTAGAAATAGGCGATGTTCTGGAGTTGAAGTTTATTTCAGCAGCCCCAGAAATCACAGGCAAATGGACTTTACCGAGCTTTCATTTCATCAAGCTCCAAAGACCAAACATGAAGGCAATTGACTACATCAAGCCTCCACTAGAAGGACCGATGCTAGTCACCCCAATCTCAGAAGATGACATCTCAACCAGAAGAGCTTGGGGACTTTGGGTCTGTCTCACAGAGATGGACAAAGTCAAGTATGCGTTCAAAATTTTTCAAAAAATAGAGAACGGATCGTTCATGCTCAATAGAATGACAAACACGACTACAAGGTTTGCCGAAACGATGTTTAAAAACAAACGACGAACATTGTGGAAAAATGGAATTCCGGCAACGGCAGAAACTAGCCGGAAATTCTGTAACATGGCACACGTTGGCAGGTGGGAAGAGAGTATTTGTCCAAAGTGTCACGATCAAAAGAAGCCCCTCTTTGGAAAAAGATTCCCAGTGAAATGTGACACAGGGGAAAACGACAAAGAGGGCAATTCGGGACGTGGAAAGATGCCGCGTGGGGCAGGAAAATGGACCAACGCAGCTGGCAAAGCAAACGTGGCCATGTGATAAGAATCTGGACCACCTCTACTACAAGGACAGGTGAATAATGGAGGGACCAGACCACGAGCTGTAGTGGGTAAAAAGTATCCACTAAAAAGACAGGACAAGAGTAGAGGGCCAGACCACTATCATAGTGGAAGAAAAAGTTTCAAGGTGTAGTTGAAGTCCGCAATTCAAATCCGGAACTTCACCTATAAATACACAAGCTGAAGGAAGCAAAGGGCATCGATCATTCTCTGAGTTTTCTTACAAATAAGAGAGAAGCATATTATAGATTGTAATAGTTGAGAGTTTATATTCTGTCAATAAACAAGAGTGTGTAAAGCTTTTATTACTATTCTGTTCCGAGTGTATGTACGAGGGAAACATAACTACCATGAGTAGCTAAACCAGTAACTCCTATCTAAAGGGGTTATATGTGTTATGTAATAAATGAGTTCCCACAAATAAATAAAATTTGAGCTTTCGCCTAAGTGTGCTGTTTCGTAGTAATCTTAAGTATTCATTCAAAAGTCGCACTTTTACGCCCGTTGTAGAAAACGAACCAGGGCTGTGCTGATTATCGTTGAAGAAGCCATTGCAGAGCCATCAGTTGCGATCGAGTGGTTGAAGGCAAGGAATCTTTGTAAAACCTGGTGGAATACCCAACGGTAGTACGGTCAAACGAGGTACCCTTTAGAGTTTATGTTTAATCATTAATACGAAAGCATGTTGGGTCTGATATGGTCGTAATGGACTATTTCCAAAGTTTGGGTTTCGAAAAAGAATGACTCTAAAACTTCGGGGGTCAATTTCTAATTTTGTAAAAGTTAAAATCTGAAGAAGGGGACAGTGTGCTATGATTTAGGGAACACAAGGGGGTTTCTTGCCCCTTTTATTTTTACAAGGGATTTTTTTGCTACTTTCATAGAACACAAGGGGGTTATTTTGCTCGTGAAATAAAGAAAAAAGAGTACATGTTCATAAAAAAAATATGCTAGAAGAAATTAGCTTGTTAAAAGTCTTGCTAAGAAAAATCCAATAGAAAAAACCTTAACGAAGGAAAAAGATTGTAGTGTATTTGAAGCGCATCATTCCAATTTTGTACACCAGTTTCTCAAATGTTGTTGTGAGGGAATTTGTAAATAATCTGCTAGGTTGTCACTTTAACGGATTTCTTAGACATTGATTTCACATTTCTCGAAAATATTGTGAATGAAAATTTTTTTGAGCGAAATATGCTTTGTTCTATACCCTTTAATGAGTTATTCCTTCAATTGTGCTATACATGCTTCGCTGTCTTCATGAAAGGTTGTTGGAACTTCTCGCTGGGTTGACAAATTACATGCTCCAAGAATATGTTGTGTCATAGATCGTAATTCGTAAGTAACCAAACATTCACGACTAACTTCATAAATTGCTAATAATCTTTGGATTGAATTGTGGACCTGATGGTAGGAAAGAGAAAATCATATAGGTCTTAGTTGTAGGAAAGAGAAAAATATAGGATCTTGGCTACACTGCAGATAGCTGCATCCCCAATTTGGGATCCTAACCAAGTTGATTGGGTAACTTTGGTTCATTTTGTACCGCTGGTTGAACCTCCATTCCTTTTGGTGCATTTAGGAATATATTGTACTTTATAAAGATATGTGATGCCTCCTTAAGCTTTTTCAACTCTTCGTCTTGTATAACCTCCTCACTTTCGGATTCGGACCCCTCAGACCTTTCATTAATAGCCTGGCGAATCCTCTCCACCGAATCATCAAATTCTGGAGTTGTTGCATCAAGGTTCAAACCCAACTTTGGCCACATCTCCAATCTTAATTTTGCATATCTTTGGCTTGCGACCTCCACCCTTTGCTTCTCTACCATGGCCTTTGAAGTGCTCTCATTTTCACTTAAATTTCTTGAAATGGTTTTAGAAATGATAAATCATCATTATAGGATGAGTCTACCAAACTTTGATATCCCTTATGTTCCATTGGTGTTTCACTATGGATCCCTTTCTTCTTCTCTATCATGATCCATTTTCTCTTATCCATTGACTTAGAAGGTGGCTCAGGTCTCTTGAGTATGCTTGTTGGTTGGATGTCGTAGTTGTAAAATCTTCTAGTATTCATAGGAGGTTTCACTTCACCGGTCATACATCATTTCTCCACACTATGTCCAGCATGGTTACACTCCATGCAATAGTAAGGTTTGTCACCATAGATAATCTTTTGAAAGAACCTACCCATCGGACCATCAATAAACAAATTAAAGGTTTTGTAAAGGAATAAAAATGAGGGGTACTACATAAGAAAATCGCATGGTGTACCCTACCCATACGACCATAAAATAAGAAACTCCAAAAAAAGCTAGGGAGGTCTAAAAGCATGTCCCATACACCTAATGAGAGTTTTACCGAAGTCGTGTGGGCATCCCACGGGAGTGAGATAGTTGGAGATCACACCCAAAGGTGTAGTAAGCAATCCGAATGTCCACTCCTGCATTGGGAGGTCTATCCAACTCCAATCAAAACTAAGAGAGCTATCTCAATTACAAAAAAGAGCATATCTCCAAATTGGATACCTTGTAAAATAATATAAGCCAAATGTTTTATCATAAGTGCACTACTTATTACAATTACTATCCCATAAAATAGGAGTGTTGTGTTGATTGTTTGCACTTCCTTTCCCCCGTCTTGGAGTTCTCGAACCTAGATGTATCCTTGATATTATGCAAAATATCATGAACTGCTGCTCCTTTCTTATAATAAATCGAATAACCAAAATACATCTCGTGACCTGATACCCTCAATGCAACAAGAGCACCAATAACACTACTCCAATTATGCCCCTTAATATTAGCAAAAACGAGTTGATATTCAAAAAACAAAAGTTCCTCATCAGGCTCCAAATGACAATTAACTAAAACAACAACAAATTGATTATCCTCCCTCAAATCTGCTACGAAATTAATAATCATAATTTCTTTTGGCAAACTCATGTTTCCTGCTTCTCGTTCTCATACCTGCATAAGATCCTTTGCTCGTGATGTGATCATTCCTACAGCCACGGTTAGAGACCATTTATCATCCCCGAAAGCATTGACATAATCAATTTCGTACTGTGATCCAATTTTTTAGTCTTTGCTGTTTGGGGAGACCCTACGAGATTTTTTAAGCACTCGAAATCTGACTGCATGCCCCTGTCATTTATGGAATCGTTGATAATAATATTATCAGTTGAGTCAAAGTCAATATGCCTTTGGCATTCCTAATTCGAACATTCACCTCTACTATCAATAATATCTCGAAAAACATCATCCGTTGAGGTTTTACTAGCAAGGCCTAATACATAATTGCCAATTCCAGTCTCCATTTTCTTTGTGATTTTTTCTGCTTCTTAGATTTCTCATTCCCCTCATTAATCATTGTGCCTTCTTGCTTTTCTTGATGGTTAGAAATGGCAGCCATTTCTTTTCCTTGCTCAGTCCCCATATTTGGAGAATTGTGCACCACCATTTGCTGATTGTTACTATCAACAATGACAACCATTTCCCCTTCTTCAATTTCCTCCTCCTCCACAAACATTTGTTCATTGGTATTATGAAAAACAACCCCCACATCCATATTTTGTGAAACTTCATCTCCCTCATCCATATTTAAATTACCTCCTCCTTCATCAACATTTAAATTCCCCCAACATATTTATTTCCATCATTGGCAGATACTTCCTTAGCATTTTGCTCACAATCAAGAACATCAACATTACTCTTTTGTATGTTAGTATTCACATTAATAGCACCCTCATAGCCATCATTGGCAACAACATCATTTTGTTCACAAATATTAACATCACCAACAAAAATACTTTCCGTAAAATCAATATCCAAAGCTAAATTCCCATGAACAACTTCTAAAACAATTTCGTTATCTTTTTGCCCCAAATTTAAGACACTATTATTCTCCTCCACATCAACAACATCCTTTGAATTCCAATTCTCCGCATCAACAACAAACGTTCCAGAACTCAAATCATTTTTATTCTCAACCAAACTAGTTAATACTCCAAACCAATTAGAAGCAGGTATAGTTGTTGGTATCGTCACACACGGTTCGTGAGCAGATTCTGATGCTCTCTTGTTTTGTTCTCGTTGCGGCATTTTGTTGAACACTTGATGTTCAACTGCTATTGCTTGCTCTTTTCCAGCTTCCATAACCTTTCTCGCTCTTTTTTCTTTTTGATTTACACCAGTAGGAGATCCATGTTTTTCATTATGCTCATTTCTATTTAACAATCACCTTTTTTGCTCGTGACCCAAATGCCTACACACCGTGCAATACTTGGGCAAACTTTCATATGCAATCTTTAATAACACCTCCTCGTCACTCATCCCCACCACCACCGAGTCTTGAAACTTCTCTGGGAGGTTAAGTTCAACACAAATCCCTGCGATTCCCAGTTTGGTGCGACACGCCGTCGATTCAGAGAGGTTTTCCGATAATCTTTGCTATCTTAATCAAAATATCATTGGATAATACATATGCTGGCGGCATCGAAATCGTTATTCACACCAGAACGATTGGAGATTCTTCTTTGATCTTGAACGACATCATCCATTTGAGCACCCTCACTGGGAAACCCCCAATTTTCCAGTCGCGGTGCAGCCATAACAGTGAGTAGTCCTCCTCCACCGTGCATGTTATCAACGCATGCTTCAGATCGAGATGCCCAATCGAGTATTTGCCCCGCAATCCCAACGATCTGAAACCTTGTGCTAATCCGTGCAAGTTAGGGCATCCATGGGAGAATTTTCCAACCAACGCCAGCTTAAATGGCTGTAAAAGCACGTGAACTTCATCATCGAGAATAAAAATTGAACGTTTTCCCTTGTAAATCTCAACTTTTCTGGGCTGAATTCTTCGATTTTCGATATGTAATGACGGGTCATCAACACACAACTTCAAAACCGTGAGTCCAGATGGAGCGGGAGCAACTGTGGTGTACGACCTTTGGGATGAGTTCAAATTTTCCAGTGGTTTTGGAGGCAGAGCAGATTCCGTCGCCATGGGAAGTGTCGCCCCCGTGGGAAACACGGATCCGACGACTTACTTTGTTTCCCCATATCTGGATAGACTGTCTTTTGATTTTGGAGATTGTTGTTGTTGCTCAGTGATGTGAAATGCCTCCGGACCATCAATAAACACTTTCTTAACCTCCTCATCCAAATGATCAATTTCAACAAAAATTCTAGCATAACTAGCGCGAATAACTTTCACCATAGGTTCATGAATTCTCAATGGGGTGCCAATCATCGATCCAATATCAAAAGAGCTTCTTTATGGGGAGTCGAGGAAGAGAAATCCATACCAAAACAAGTGATGATTCGGCCTTATGGTCAAAAGATGATGTCCACTTGAAAATCGTCTTCGTGAGCCATGAACCATCCAAGATTCCCTTGTCCACAAACATGTTGAATCATCCTCCAAAGCAAGTTGCATGAAAACATATCATGAATCAATATCACCAAGGGAGAATTGACCCTTCAATTCCAACTTTAGAAACCAATTTTGCATCTCCTCCGGAGAGGAATGACCATGAGAAAATTTACCCACTAAGGAGTACTTAAATTGATTCACGAAGTGATCAAATTTGTTTCTTTTGATAACAAAAAGCCGATTTACCTTGAAAGGTAAACGAAGTTTTTGGTTTCATAACATTTTTCAAGAGCAAAAGTGGGATCATTTCCAAAAGATTTGCATAATGATCAAGGGGAAAGGTCATGCTTATCAATGAGCGTGTGATCAAAGAGCCTTGAGAACGGTTTTGAAAGAGGAACAATTGGCTTTGGGGTATTCACGGATGAGAGCTTACTTTCGGCCAACTTCACATTCGTAGTGTACTTCTCTTCAAGGAACTGGAAAACCTTTGAGCTTATCCATAACCAATCGTGATGAATCTTCTTATGGAGGACCGATAGTGCTGAAGGAGGGAGGCTCCTCCACAACGCTAGGGTTTCCCCAAGGTAAAACGTGGTGCGAAAGGAAAGTCCTTCTTCTACTAGGATTCTAACTAGGTTAAACTTGTGGAGCAAATAACCACATTCAGTGCTTGCAAGACTCAACGGTGTGGCAAGACTCCTTCCAAGAAAGTAGGTCACCATCAAAATCAACGGAGGAACTTTGACTAAGATCACCCAGGCGTCAAACTTAGAGCCCAAGTAATCACCACGAACACCTTGAATGACCACGGAATGGAGGATTATCTTCCACCATGAAGGGGGAAGCAATCTATGATCAAGAACGTAAAATCCCTGCTCAAGATCCAACGCACACGGCCAAAGAATGGAACGTGATGAAGAACGAAACTATCAAAATGAAAACAAAAGCATGGCCTCAAATCCCACCAATAACACCGAAGTTATCAAGGAACCAAAGGCATCTCAAGAGTGCACCAGAGATTGATGGAAAAGATTAGAAGACGTGAGAGAAGAATCACCCTTGAAAGAGAAATTCTAGAAAGAGAATTTTTGTTTTCTCTCCTCAATTATAGTAATGAAGTGGGGGCACTCACTAAATTAGTCCTCAAATAATTCATCACGATAACCCCCATATAGGTCACCATGAATCTCATCTGCTATGAGGGTAACAAAAAATAAGGGATCTGCCTCCCTCACGATTCTTGCCCTGGGTGGAATCTGAGCCAAACTGCTACTCGTTCTTGGTCCCACCTTCGTCCTCTCCTCACATGCAATAGGAGAGTTTGCCCTCAAACCCGTATCACTGGGTCCATGCCTATTGGGTACGCTGGGGTCACTATTAGAGCCGAACACCTCTTTAGAGCGACCGGAATGTACATGTCTCCCGCACCCTACTCACATGCATCGATAGGGGATTCACTCCGCTCGTTCCTTCTCTGAGGACTTGGGGTAAAACCAACCATAAACAATCATCTTTCTCACATTAAGGGATAAAAGGGATCATCAGAACCAGGAGGCACGAAGTCATCATTCTTTGATTTCGGCGAGATTTGCATATGAGGCCCCAACTCAGGATTCATCATATTAAGATAAAACCCGACCCCAATGAACCCCATTATTCCAATTTATACCAAATTGTAGATAACCGATATAACCACTATAACCGATATAGTTAAACGTCGAGGATCTAAGAAATTCACGAGCCACCTCTCACTTGTAGCACTCTGATTCGAGATAAGTTACTCGTTCAGCCAATCCCTTGTTCCTCGCCTCAAGTCTCTCCACTGAGGCCTTATAGGAATCCATTTCCCTCTCGAACATGACATTTTGCTGATGTAGTCGCTCTGATTCTTCTTTGGCACGCTGTAACTCTTTCTAAAATTTCTCCTTTTCCAAAAGAGCCTTCTTGGCCTCTTCCTGGGCTTTGAACTCTTTACCCTCCTACTATGAGCATTATCACGAGATACTTCGGTCAATGCAATCTGATGGTGCATATAATCTACGATACCATCATGTTTGGATTGAACCTCCACTAGTAGCATGTCATCTCTACATACGACATGGAAAATATTGCCAAGCATAAATAAAAGAACGATATGGTCAACAATTGCAACATAAATATGATGACACAATAATCTAGGGCATAAATTCCTCACCGCATTATATAGCATCACCACATTTGGAGCATGCCTAACACCCCGATGTCGCGTATTAATGCCTCTGGGTCAACAGAAGGATATATGTCGCCCAGGCAAGCAATCGCGACTTCCTCTCTTAGCACGTGGCCATTAATCCTCATAGTCATGCTATTGGGGTTAGGCTGCCTCAGAAAGCTATAATCAAGCCTTTTTGCCCAAACACCTTTGATGCGTAATTTAACTATATGCTATTATTCAATCACACACGTTCGCAAGTATACAAGTCAAGTAATAGTAAAATAGATAGTATAGTTACTACCCAAGTATCGAATCCCAAGAGAGTAGATATTTGTAATTTAGCAATTATATCATTGCACACTGAATGAATTGATTTTATTTTCTTTTTTGCTTCTATCGTTGAATAAATAAATAAAGACGGAGAAATATGCATTAACTAACTAGCAACTAAAGATCTAAACTAGAATGCTGAAGTAAGATTAACTAAAGATTGTAATTAGAAAGATTTGCAAAATAGCTGAAACTAAATTAACTAACTAAAACATAATTAATTTGATTGATTGATTGATTGGTTGCTATCTAAGGTTGTAAAACAGATTAAGTAAAAGGTATCCAATCGATGGATTCATTAATCTCAGATGCATGTATTTTATAGACAAAATACCAATGGCTCTTATGCAAGACGCTATCCATTGATAATTGTTTTGTTTCCAAGTTGACGTAGTAAATTAACCATCTTTCGATGTACTAAAGAACCCTCTAATCCCTAATGATGTTTGGCCTTCAACTTTCCCCTCACCAGAATATCACCATGTCATAGGATCCATACAACGTTTTAGAAGTGAATTAGAGTTACCAACTATGATTTAGATTCCACGAACATGCTAATGTCGAAGGTCTAAAGATTTATCTTCCTGATCTACTATGCTAGTGTTGCGTTAACAATCTCCTATGCACAATTTAACATAATACAAGGTTGTTCAATACCACTACTCCACCCTTATAGAAACACGTTCATCAAACAAACCAAGTAGCATAAGCAATAAATAATATTCAACAAAATAACGTCATCAATACACATAATCAAAACATAGGTTCAAAGTGCATCCATATGAGATTAACTACATCATCCCTTAGATACTGAGAGGATTAACTACTCATAGTCATATTCAAATCACAACAATTCATCATAGATTATTCAAATAAGAAAAAAAAAGATTAAATTCCTCATTTCACTGCTGCTTTCTTCTACTCTGATTGTTGGATCCCCTTGTTCACCTTTCTCGTTCAACTATGATTGTAGTGCTACGAACCGTATAATATCCGCTCTCCTAACTCTAGAATGCTGAAAAAGATTTTTTATTGTGTAAAAACGGTACCCTAGCTGCTGAACATCTTCTCATATTTATAGTTTTTCCTGCTCTAGGCTCCCTTTTAGAGTTTCTGAACGTCGACCCACATTCTGTCCGCATCGCGCGCCAATCATGTGCCCATCGCGTATGAGCCACGCGGTCAGATTGCATCGTGCGTCAGATTGAGCGTGCTTCTGTTTCTTCAGCTTTCCTCTCGTTATTCGCCCTTGCTCGCCCTGCATTTTATTTTCTGGTTCCATTACTATAGTGGTTGGTAGCACCGCAACTCTGGTGCTCCTTGCTACTAAAAAGTTTTGAAATCCTCCAAATAAGCATCGTATTACTTCGACTCGACTCAAACTACAAAAACAATGAAATGATACTAAAACAAGTGAAATTGCCACAAGAATTGTACAAAAGCCTAAGAAATCAGGTACTTAAATCACTAAAATAATTCTCTTATCAACCTCCCCCCTCCCCGCGGTTCCTAGCTCACCTCTTACGGTTGGCATCAACAATATTGGTTACATTCTCATGCACATTATCTCAGGGCGGCTCCCGACCCCTTGACTTACCCCAACTGCTGACTAACATTCACCTGCTGGGGCCTCTTCCTGATCAGGGATAATGGCTCATGCCCCATTATGTCATGCTGTATTTTTTGCACCTTCGATATTATTTCCATCACTACTTGAACTGGCACCACCTGCATCATTGCCTCTTACCCCTTCGACATTATTTTAGACTGTGTTTAGATACCAATAATTGGGCAGGGTGTCTGGTGGCAATGACTTGAACCACGTCTGTATACGCGACACGCACATTGCTTGGCGAGTCTCTAATTCGACATTTAAATGTGCATTGCGATGAGCATTGTCTTCATCGATCATATCATCGCTAACTCGGGCCCTGTTCTCGATGAAAATACAGCCCCCATTCTTTGATGGCTGAACAACCAAATGTCGCGTTTCAATTTGCAATTCTCTCGTAGAACCGTAGCCGCGGCAGCCGTACATGTGCAGCTATGTCAGGGACCACCATTCCTCAGCGGGGGTTATCTCTCCCTTATCGGCTACATTCTCCTGAGGCGCATTCGGTTAGGCTTCTTCCGCCGCTCGCTTCTCAGCCACGTAAGGTTTTGGTGGCACCACTTCATTGCATTGCAGATGATTCTTAACACTAACCATCTTTGCCTTGAAACGCCAAAAGTAGCATGTTGAACGGCGACATATCGGGGATGCTATGTTATGAAAATAATGCATATCGAAAACTTTCTTCTACATCGAGAAAGTGATGCATATCTAATACACTAGGGCATGTCGAACAGGGACATGTCGGGGATGCTATATCGAGACAATGATGCATATCGAATATTGCTCATGTCGAATAACTAAATATGTCGAAAATACAAAACCCGACATATTTTTGAAATTTGATCTGTTCCAAAAATTCGATATCCTATAACGGAAAAGATAAAGTTCGCCCTAATTAAAATAATGGCAGGGGAGATCATCTTATATAAAGGCATATAATGGGTCACCGATGTATTAAATGAGCGTAACATCGAACGAAGGCGTTGAACGCGAAAATTCAATATCTGACTCATGTCAAGTATAAAAACCTCGACATCAAGCCTACGTCAAGTAACCATACTAAATATCCGTAAAAAATAGATATATACTAATTTGATATCAACGACCTTTGGTTGAGACACTTACACCTAGTTATGAGATGGTTACAAAGTCAGTTTACATCTCTTGCTCGACTCCAGGTAATTTTCATTTTTTTTTGCAAGAAGTTAAAATAGATAGAAGCCTAAAAGAGTCTTACAAGATACGAGGGGTATACCCCAAGTGACAACGTCAAGTACTCGAAATCTCAAATAGAATCATACTTGAATCATTGCCTATCAACAACCATGATGAATGTACAAGGCTCTAGACTATGTCTAACCCGTTCAAAGCCTCTCACAAGTGGCATTCTCTAACATACAAGCCTAATCAATTTTGCTCAAGGCTGTAGTTCATGGGAGCAAACTGTTTCCCTCTTCTTTTTCCAGCTCCAGATAGTATCTGTGACTGTACTACTTCAGGCTCCAGTAGTGCCAACTTGTACTAGTAATTTTTATATTGGGGGAACAACCCGCGCTTCAATTTTGAATATAAAATTCAAATATCGTTTCGAGCCCCGGATGTAAACTAGGGGGACACGAGGTACCAGCAATATAGCTTACGAGCTATCATCTACAATGATAACTCCTAAACTCAGGAACTACATGATATGAGCATTTCTAATGACCTAATAGGCCGCCCAAAGAACTCGCTAATCTGCAACATATTGAAGGTCCACACTCGATATGACTCATATATCGAAAACCCACATTCGATATGCCTCACATATCGAATACATACATTCGAGATGGTATTGTTCATTTCGCAAATCTCGGAAGCGGTCCCGACGCCCCGAGATCTATAAATACTCGTGCTCCGCATACCGAGACAGATTCGTTATATCCACTCAGCTACCACTGGATATTGAGTATCCATTCCCGACATCACTATATTCGACGTTTGCATCTCCAATATCCTTTTTCCCCAATATAGATGTGCCCGATATTCCCCAACTGCACCCAACATCCTACGTATTCGACGTCCTGCCAGATTCGATATCCCGTCAGATTCGATGTCCTCTCAGATTCGACATCTCCTCGAATTCGACGTCTCGTAATATTCGACATCACAGTCTTTCAACATCCGCCAGTACCTTACAATTAGTCTTGCGATTAGTTTAGAGTCATTGTACGTTTGCGAGGTTATCCTAGTCATCTGTATATGTGTTCCGAACAAAGTTAATCTAAATACTTGTATAAGTTATGAATTGACATAGTTTGTAATAGGTTCGCGGTTATTCTTGTAATTTCGCATTTTGTCTGTAATCTACGAACTTGTACTAAACTAAATACAAACTTAAATTTGTGTCATGTTACTCGGCCTTGCAAATTATATTGATAGTGGTAGCGTTATTATTTATTAATTTCCAACACAAACTAAAGTAAGTAACCCATTATATAAATATATTTAACTGGTGCAAATTATATATTCAAAAAGTTAGCCAAAGGAAATGAAGGAAAACACTGACAAGAACAAACAAGATTGTGGGTAACAGAATTAAAGAAGGTTTATATTTCCGACCGGAGGCTAAAAGTCCACGATCTTTTACAAAAAGCACCAAAATCTCGAATCAAATCCAAATATGAAGCACATTTCCAATAAATATGGTAAATGCTTATGTCCTGAACTGTGAAAATCTTTAAAGTGCTGCGGAAAACATTACAGAACTCAAAATGGCAGCCAGGGCTTGGAACAGTCCAGCTTGAGATATTACATTAGTATTCGTGCCGGCATTTGTTGTGGGTGAACCTGTTGTGGAACTGGAACCTACATAGAAATCAGCACAAATTTAGTAAATTTAGTATGGGAAGGGCTCCAAAGCGGTATTATTATTTTGAAACGGATGACAAAATGTGTATTCAATTCGAGGCTTGATCGATTTACAGATATATATATATATATATATATATATATATATATATATCTCCTATGTCATTCTTTTTTGTGCGGATGCACTGATTTTCATAGTTTGTGGTAGATGAGTCTGTAATTATTCAGACCTTACAAAAATTATAATTAGGTCCGATTAAAATCATACTGTCGTAGATTTATAAGTTTAACGCAAAGTAACAGAATGCAATCTAATTAATCAGCATAAAATGGAGAATATGCTTTACTCTTTTTCCATGAATATCTACTACATGTATATGAAATTTAAAGGCAATCTCAGTCTACGTCTATTACCATATAATCAAAGTATGAAAAACTCAAATATAGCATGTGATCTTCACATCATCTAAGTATTTAAGACTATTATATCGTAGTTAATTATACGATCATTTCATATGTCTTATATTTATATAAAAATACACAGATCACATCTATATATACATATATAAAGATGAATATTCAAAGAACTTACTATTAGAAGTTGGGGTAGCGGGAGCCGTGGGCGAAGCAGCTGCTTGTAAAAGACAGGGTCAGAGAAACGTCAAATAACAACTTTTATGAATAGTTTAAGAAAATCGAAATCTTGTGAAATTCATATAAAAATGCTATTATGATCATATGCGACTAATTAAATGATGACAAATCCTACGTACGTACCTTTAGTGCAAAGGGAAGTGTCGGCATTGGCACCACACGACTTGGCAAGGGCCAAAGCATCAGCTTGCGTAACATTAAGACCCTTTAAGATTGCCGGATCATTGAATACGGCGCAAAGGCACTGCGTGTCGTCCGAGACTATTTGTTTCAAAGGCACACAACACGACGCGGGTGGTGCAGATGATCCCTTCAGGTACGGCTGGCACGGCAACAGTTTCTGCACGCACGGTAGCGAACTACCCGGCCCGCCATCACCTTGAGACAAACCAACGAAAGCCCACGAACATATCACCACAAAGAATAGGCACAACGACTTTGATACTATTATGTCCATGATCATATATAAGTACGTATGTATAAAGGTGTTTCAGAAACGAGAATATATATATGCCACGGGGTGATACGTCGATCCATATATAGAGAGAGTGATCCATGGGATATGATGATTGACGAGATCTTGCATCACATATTATTAGGAACCGTTTTTGAAGTGGTTATTGTAAAATCTTTATCTCGAAAATGACCTTAACCAAATAACTCCTCCCTTTTCCAAAATTCACGTGTTGTGGAACTTCTCTCGTGCGTTTGTTACTATATATAGTGTTAGACTTTGTTTCTTCTTTGTTTATTGTGAATAATTTTCTTATGCTAGTGGTAGGATGGAATTCGCATGTACTTCGAAATTATTTGTATTTACTGTATGCTTGATTCGACATTGTATTCAATTCATACATTTTGGACATTATGGGAAATAATATTAATAAGATTGTCATGTATGTAAAGAGTTACATTAAAACATTAGAAACAAATACATGTTGATGTGTCATAATTACGTCACCTCAAAAATACGAAATCATATTTGGCATTACATGGAATTATGGGGACAAAAAAGCAATTCTCACCCGATCTGTAAAGTCCAAGAATATGTCGACACGATTCTGAACGACAAGAACTAACAAAAGATCGTGCCGGGTACCCCGATACGACAGAATCATAACCCACGTTGGGCCCACATTGACGTGACTCAACGAAGGGCAAGTCAGCCCAAAACGACGTGCCACATCGATTAGACCGACGTGGCACGATAGGCCACGTGTGCCCCCAAAAGGGGGCACATCGGTTATAAGACCAACGTGGCACGTCAGACCAACGTGCCCCATTATGGAGCACGTCGATTCAATGATCGACGTGGCTGTCCAACGTGGCACGTCGGGTCATCACGTGCCCCCAAACGGGCGCATGTCGGTTCAAAAACCGATGTGTCGTGAAGCATAACCCGCAATGTCGGTCATTAGCCGATGTGGCACGTCGGTCAATGTTTGACCGGGTTGGTCAAAGGCCCATTCAAGCCTCTTTGGTGGTGGTCCTCACACGACAAGGCCTTCCCTACATCTATAAATACATCTTCATTCCTTCATTTGAAGGGTTGGACTTTTGGGAGCTCAATGGTGTGTGTGTGTTTCCTTTCTCTAGAAAAGCACGTCAAACATCCACGTCAAGTCATAAGTTGGCACGTCAAACCACCCAAGTTTGACGGATAGAGCATGTCAACTTGTTGCTCGTTAACTTGTGGCACGTCAACTTATAGCACATCAAATAACAACACGTCAAACAAATGTATGTGGAATCAAGTACATCAACCTTTTAAAATCTACTTTTTCATAAACATAACCATGTCAACAATTGGACTAAGTATGAGATGAATTTAACTCCCGAGTCAACAATGTGAACGTTGAATCGTGATTTGACTACTCCGTAGTGCAAATCACTCGACGTCTAAATCCCATCCCCTCAGGGTTCGATAACTAAAAAGCTTCCTTATGCTACATAAATGATCTCTAAATGAGACAACTCGATGACTAAAAAACATCTTTATCTACGAGGCGTACACCCTATGGGATCGTCCAACCAAACCTGAAGGGCTAGATAAACACATACCTAATTGTGCCCGCTTGATTTCTTCTTCTGAGAGAGATACGTAGGCAGCTTGACCCCAGGTTGAGTTTAGTCAAAAGCACGATAAATCCGTATCCACCCCTAGCTTAGGTTTACTTTCTTATTAGCTGTTTACATCTAACTTTGTTTCTCTTAGTGCAGGTTTCCATCGAACCAAAAGTCCTTCTTGTATTGCCTATAAGGTGTGAGAGAGTCTGGTGAGAAAAGTTTTTCGGCATTAACAAAAACACCCTGTGCCATAGGCGCCGTCTATGGGAAACCACTAAACACACTGTGTGGGGGACGATATGCTATAAAGCAGCCAGTCTCTCTTTTTGGCCCTTCCAGTCGTCAGGTCTCTATGGCCAATCATCCACTTCACCGATCCAATCATGATTGTAGCAGTGAAAAATCCCCAAGGACACTCTCCTTCATAAATAAAAACTCTTGCTTCCACTTCCTTCCAAAACTGTCTTGTGCTCCATCATAGAACACGCAGTTGGCCCTCGCAGAAGCATAATAGAAACCAAAGTCAACCTCTCCCTCATGGTTGTAATCATACATAATAGATACTAGAACTCCTTCACACTGCAAGGAAACCGAGAGCCTTCGCGCTCCATACAAAGCCAACTATGGCACCATAGACATTCAGAGTGAACTGAGCAAGGTTCAAACTAATGTCAAGCACAATATCTCGTATCTCTGGCACAATGGGAAACCTGACTCCACTAGACAGGTACAAGGTAAATATAGTAATACATCCAGCAGGCGAAAGATGCATACGATTATCCGGACCTCGCATAATAATCCCATTCCCGCTCGGTATGTCGTACTCAAATATAAAAGAGTCGGGCGTCCTATATGCTGGATGCAAACATAGTATTTTATCTAAGGCTATCAGGGTCTGAAATATGTAAGCAGGACGCTCATGCGCCTCATCATATGCATCATCACCCTCATCGGATAATCTATCAAGATTGTTAGCCCCACCATCATGCTCTTCATAATCTACATCATCACCCTCATAATCATTGTCATCATCCTCTCTACACGAGGTGGACTCAATATTACCAACATCCAATGACACCTCATCACCCTCTATAACTGATCTGGACCCAACATCGGACTTAGAAACAATACCAACACGCGTATGCATATATGCCGACAGTAATATTTCACAATTTTCATAATTCTTAACAAAAGAAAGTGGGTAAAGGTAGTCAATTACCAGTATTGAGAAGGTGATTAAAAAGCTTATGTCGACCTGAGTGTCTCTAACACCTTAGAGGTGAAGGCCGCGATCGATAGTATCTATCTCCCCTCGGTGGAGAAAAGTAACACCACCTCTCGTAAAACATCGAGTTTGGAGAGTAATAAGAGCGTCGATCACGTGAGTACCCAATTTTGAATTTTGCCCGCAGTTCAAGTTACATATAACAGTCAAAAATAAGGTATAAAATCACACACACATGAGAATATGAAAAGCCAAACACAAGGGGAATAAAATCAAAAAACTAAAAAAACTCCAAATTAACAAAGGTAGCGTAGCCGTAATCCAAGTCCACACCGTGTTACTCGACGTGGCACGTCAACCATGCCATGTCGGAGGAATCAACGTGGCACATTGTATAAGGCCACGTCAAATTTAATCCGACGTGGCACTTCAGAAATTGGACCAATGTGAACCACGTTGATCCCAAGTCCACGCCAGACTAAATTGGACATGGACCACGTTGGTTTGACAACCAACATGTGACGCATCGGATCCAAAAACCGATGCACCCAGAATCAACGCGCCATGTGGCACTATCCCATGCATATAAAAAATGAAAAAGTGAGCAATGAAGAAACAGGATTTTCTTACTTCTTTATATTGGTGGAGAAATTTGCCCTTAAATTCACTTTCTCATGATCTAAGATCTCACCTCTCTCTATAACTTTGAACACTTTCTCTCTCTAAAAGGGGTCACATGAAGTAGGGAGTAGAAGAGTTAACTTTATAATAGTGTAGCACGGGCTTAAGTTGCCCTTAAAGACCCATTAGCTAATAAATTCTATCTAGCCAGTGTGTTAATGGTCCATTAAATCATCCAAACTTATTAGATTGATAAAAGAGTGTTGTCCAAAATATTTTCGTAAAACATTGGCGCAAAACGGAAGCATAAGGTTTCGAAAATACTAGCGTATTAACAAAGGAAGGTAATGGAATCCACCAGAGTTTCTAGAATCCACTAGAATTTGGAATAAAATTCTGATTTTATTGATAAATATAAAAAATAATGAAAGTCTTTATGACAAAATAACAAAAGAGCCATATATACATAAGCCTAAAAAAGAAAATAGACTCCTGATACCATACAACTAGTCTAACTGAAAAAGGAAACAACTTCTAATTCGAAAAGGAAACTAATAACTTGCGCAACAAGAGTAATTGCTCTCGAAGCCTATCTAAAATATATTTTTTGTATTTTGCTTACTACGTGTAAATTACACTTTCAAAAATGAATGTAGAGAACATAAAGACATTCAATAGGACAACTTATGGGCCAGAAACAGAGCACCGAGTCATATAATATGGCGATTTTTGTGCGATCCTTGATTTATTACAAATTTCTTCAAATTATGGGATTCCTTGTCCTACATAAAAAATATTTACACTTTGACCCCACAATGTTTTTCAAAATTGCGAAAAACCTTAAAACTGGTCTAAAACTGCTTGCCAATTATCAAGTAGGACCAAGAAATGCTTCTAAGCCGATATACTTGTGTATGAGAATGTTAATTATGCCTTACCTTTATTAGTTTGAAATACACTCAACAAGTCGAGCTAATGACAAACTGGGGGACTTATGGTGTGCCATAATTATGCCACCTCAAAAATACGAAGTCAGATTTGGCATTACACAAAGTTCAGGGACGAAAAGGCAATTCTCACACGATCCGTAAACTCCAAGAATATGTTAAGATGATGTCCGAATGATGCGAACCTCAACATGGCATAAGACCGTGTCGGGTAGCCCGATACGACATAATCATAACCCAGGTTGAGCCCACGTCAGATGCAACGTGTGCCCCCAAAAGGGGGTTGGACCAACATGCCCCACTATGGGGTCGTCGATTGAATGATTGGCATGCCATGTCGAATCATCACGTGCCCCCAAATGGGGGCACGTCAAAAAAATGGCCTGCTATATGGGTCTAACATTGACTAGGTCGGTCAATGTTTGACCGAGTTGGTCAAAGGCCCATTCAAGTCTCTTTGGTGGTGGTCCCCACACCCCTAGGCCTTCCCTACATCTATAAATATCTCTTCATTCTTTCATTTGAAGGGTTGGAATTTTGGGATCTCAAGGGTGAGTGTGCTTTCTCTCTTTAGAAAATCACGTCAAACATCCACACTAACTCATAAGTTGGCACGTCAAACCAACCAAGGATTACATGTTCCTCTCTCAGAGCACATCAACTTGTGGCACATCAACTTATATCACGTCAAACAAGAGCACACCAAACAAATGTTTGTGGAATCAAGTATATCAACCATTTAACATCTACTTTTCCACAGACATAACTATGTCAATAATTGGACTAAGTATGAGATGAATTTGACTCTCGAGTTAACAATGTGAACTTTGACTCGTGATTTGACTACTCTGTAGTGCAAATCACTCGACATCTGAATCCCAAGCCCTTAGAGTACTCGATGACTAAAAAGCATCCTAATGCCCTCTGAGGTTAAATCTGCAGCCGACATAGCCTTACCTTCGAGACGTACACCCTATGGGAACGTCCAACCAAGCCTAAAGGGCTAGATAAATGCATAGAGCTTCTAAGTTAAGCGTGATATCTCCTAAGACCCACTGTGGGCACAATTGAATAATGAACTACATCTGACTTGATTCATTATTCTTAGTCGCAAGCACGATAAACCGATATCCACCTTTATATTACTTTTTTATTAATTGTTTACATCTAACTTTGTTCCTCTTAGTGCATGTTTTCATCGAACCAAAAGCTCTTCTTGTATTGACTATAAGGTGTGAGAGAGTCTGGTGAGAAAAATTGCTCGTCATTAACGAAAACACCCGCGTCATGTGTTAGAGGTGTACACGGGCGGGTATTTGCGGGTTACCACAAAAAAAGACACCATACCCACGTATTGAGGGTTACCAAAATCTTCAACCGAGCGGGTCATTTTAATTTTGAAACCATGCGAATGGCGGGTTAGGCGGGTTGTGCAAGTTAGCGGGCGGATGGAGGGTTATAACACAGTTCTGAAAAGTTGAAGTTTGTCCACCTCAACAGCTGAAGCTATCTCCAAATAACACCACTACAAAAATATAATATAATAATATCTTAATATCCTCTGATATGCATTTCGTGTGACCCGATTCCAGATCGAATCAGATCGATTCAACTCCACTCCATAACAATATTACAACAAATAAACAAATAAAGAGACTCTCTCTTTCAATTTGATTAATCATGTTGAGCTAATAACTTAAATTGAAAAGGAAAGAAAGAGGTGACCTTTCTTACGGTCTGGTTGTAGGGGGCTGCTGGTGAGCTGAGCGCGCGGTGAAGCGGCATGGTGGGGCTGTTGGTGGTTGTGCGGTGAGGTGGCTTGGAAGAGGGATGGTAGTGGTCGTGGTGGTTTCGCGATGCAGATGGCAGCGAGCTTGGTGGAGGGGATAGTGGTCAGCGTCGAGCGTGGTGGAGGGGGCTGGTGGTTGTACGGTGAGATGGCGTGGCGGAGGGCTGGTAGTGGTCGTGGTGGTTTCGCGATGGTGGTTTCGCAATGGTGGTGGTTTCGCGATGCAAATGGCAGCGAGCTTGGTGGAGGGGACAATAGTCAGCATCGAGCGTGGTGGAGGGGGCGGTGGTTAGCGGCGGCGTGAAAGAGGTGGGGTGGGGTGAGTGGAGTTGGGGTGACAGCTGCTGAGTTTATGAGTTGTGACCTAGAAATTGAGAGGGGTTATTTTTTTTAGTTTTTATACTCAACCCGCCCAGAGGCGGGTTACCACAATTTAAAATTGCCAGCCTTCTTTTTTTTTTGTAAACTGCGGATTTGCGGGTGGTGCGGGTCGGGTGGCGGGCGGGGGGTCGGGCGGGTGGCGGTTTTGTGTACACCCCTACCATGTGTCGTGTCATGTTTAACTTCTTGGGGTAACAAAAAGTTAGATTTGACAAAATATTCTTTACGACTGTACAAAGAGAAATGTTCTTTACCAGCCATTACATTTTTTCTTGAGTAGAATGTCAAAACTACACATGGCTTATTCTTAAGGCCCCGTTTGTTTCCCTAAAAAGGGAGGAAAAGGAAAATAAAAAGGAGAAATGAGGGAAGACAAGATTTTCTAGGAAACTTCTTAAGGAAATAAAAAAATTCCATATTTTCCAGGCATTTGGCTCTTACTTATTTCCGGGGAAAATTATTGTAATGTAAGAAGGATTTTCGCCTTTTTGTCAAAGATTTCCTAGATTTCATTTATTTTTTAGGAAAATCTCAAATAGCCAAACAACAAGAAAAAAATGATTTTCCTTCATTTTTTCCCTTTCCCTTATTTTTTGAGGAAACAAACATGGCCCAAATGACAAACAAAGAAAAGAATAACCTTGTGAAATTATTAATTCTTTTTATTTTTACAACAAAAAAAGGATGCATTGCTTGCAAAAACTTAGTTCATACAACGATGATGAAAACCCAACAAAACTCTAATCTCAAAAACTCGATACTGGATGTAGGGGAAAAAGGACATCACAGAGCATTAGCATCACCATTGAACATAACTACCGCATGATGATTTTCCTCCCCTGGAACAAGCATCGTTGCAAGTCTCGCCAGATTATGTGCTTGGCCATTGTGTTCACGGTGAATCCAATGGAAACTCTAACGACCAAATTGTTGCCAAGTCCGGGTTATGTCGCCAACTAAATTTGCGTGGTCCCCATCCACTCCTTCCAGAAACTGTGCGTCATGAATAACATTGAGACAATCACCCTCCAAAATCAATGTATCCCATCTTTTCTCCTTCGCAAATTGGACAGACACTCGGAGTGCAAAAGCTTCGGCATTACCAGGTCAATGACTCTAATCCCCATTGTCTCAATATCTTAGTTAATAGCAGCATCCACCCGAATTCAAAACCACGGCGGTCTTGGTATCGTACGATCTGGATTATCACGTCTTGAACATCAATCCGTCGCTCACCATCAATGTTCCAAAACTCCAAATATGTGCGCACAAATCAGCCCCTTGTAATGGTTGTGTGGCAGGCTCCCCGACAATAATCCGATTCTTATCCCCCAATAATACCCAACACGTCGTCACAATCTTAGCCAATAACAAAAAATGCCATTCTCCGAATAGAGACGTCGGAACCATGTCTCACAAGCCTCCCTCTCTCGCCACAAAACCAAATATCTAACAAATAGAAGTATCCAAACTTGTCGTACAACGGCGCACATCCTCCCCCTCCATATGACATAACAAACAGCTCGTCTCAATGTCAATACGACGCATGGCGTCGGTATGATATTATGGTGTAGCGTCAAAATTTCAAGTCCCTAAAATAAAAGACAAGAAAAATTAAGTACAAAGAAACTTTGTATATTTTCAAACAATATGGGGTTACAATATCTAGTAATCCTCTGATTCTTTTCTAATCATGAAACTTGGTTGATTCTAAGGCGGAATTGACTTTGATCGCTTTCACGTGATTTAAGTTGAACTTTAATCCAAGGGCTTCGAGCTTGATCTTGAATTAGCAATCTACTTGACTTGATCTTCACGACGAACAATTTGATCTTCGTCTTGAACTTGTTGAATGTCAATCTTCTTTGGAGGAATCTTGATCTTCAAAATACTTGGATGTTTGACAAATCTTGATGCGAGGGCTTGGCAGCTTGATCTCGGATCAAGCGAAACTTTGATTTGGAATTTGACTTGAAGATTGATGAAGAGTGATATGATCTTCGTCTCCAGTTCTTCGGATATGTGGACTTAGATCTTCTTTGAAATGGACTTTGATCTTCAAAAACAGTTTTTCGAGGGCCTTGCAGCTTGTTCTCGAATCAAACGGACTTTGAGCTTGAAGATCGTTGAAGAACGGTATGAACTTGATGTCGAATATGCTGAATTTGTTGAAGCTCGATCTTCCTTGGAAGAAGTGTGATCTTCAAAAATGGTTATTTGGTGGACTTGAGGCTTGATAATGGATCAAACAAAGGTTTTCGCGAAGAACGCCTTGAATCCCGCGAAGAACGCTTGAAGATGGATGAACTTGGTGGAGCGAAAAACTTAGCGCTTTCCCCCCTTCAACTTGTGAATATTTGTGTGTTCCCTTTTCTTTATGAGAGGACCCCTATTTATAGTTGTAAAAAAACTAGAGCTCCTTGTTTGTGATTGGTCGGTTTTATTTTCAAGATAAGCATGGATTTAATTTGGCTTGCTTATCAAGAAATATCTAGAACACATCATATTTCCCCGTGTAATAATGTGATTGGTTGAAATATATCATCTTTTCTACATGGCCTTGTTTGATTAGCTGTATCACATCATCATTGTTTTTCCACGTGGCTTTATTTCACTGGTTGCAATTCTCCATCTTTTCCATGTGGCTTTATTTGATTGGCCAATGAAATGGATATTAGAAAATCAATTAATTAACCTATTAATAATTAGAATTTAATTTAGTAAAATTCCAAATTAAAAATAGAAATAATTAATTTAATTTCTAATAATTAATTTGACACTTGTCAATATTTAATTGGAGGACACAAAATTAATTTGTCTACAAATGCCCCATTGCGACTTGTCACGAATAGCATTATAAAAATGCGTCTTGAAGTGAATATGTCGCAACATATATTCTTCTCGACCCATCAATGGATTTGGTAGAAGATTGTGCACTTCAATGCGAGAATCAAAATCTTAATGGGCCTCTGTGTCAATTTCACTGAGGACCAAAATGTAATTTGGCTACCAAACCATTTTTTTAACACTTGGTCCATGTAGACCAAATGCGCTGGATTACTCCACTTCTCCTTCTCCCATTAGAATTGCAAGGAACGCACTATAACTACAAGACTTAGAGTTTCAATTGGATTGAGACTTCCCCTTGGGAATTCTATATAAGACACGAAGAATATCCTCTTTTCTTCATCTTCAATTCTCTTGGTTTTTTTGTTCTTTTCCTCCAAATTCGGTTTGCTCCAACCATTCTTCACCGTTGTTCGTGCTACGTTATTCTCATCATCGAGTATCAAATGACAATTCTTCCTTTGATCATTGGGGCGACACATTGCCAATAGAAGATGCTACCAAAAGAAGACATCCTCTGTTGGTGCAATAGATAATGACCTCTATAAAGATACATGGCAACCCTTACGTTCATATTCACGCAAATTGCAACTTGGAGATTGTGAGAGCTTAAAGGGCGTAGAATTCCTTGATAAAATCTGGATCTCTTGCAAGCAAAGGAATAGCACACTCCAACCTTAATCAACACAACCTCATTGGTGAGCTTGAAGGAGGAGACATTCTTGTCACAACTCGACATCAAAGAAACCTTGAGGGATGAGACATTCATTCGACTACTCGGCATCAAAGAAGCCTTAAATGAGACATTCTTTTCACGACTTGGCATCAAAGTAACCTTGAAGGAGTCATCGTCTTCAAGACTTGGCTTCAAAAGGCATCCGAAAAGGAAGAGAATTGCTGTCAAGACTTGGCATTAAAGACATTCATCGGGATTGGACTTGTCTTCAAGGCTTGGCGTCAAAGACATTCAGCAAGAGTCGACTTGTTTACATGACCCTACATCAAAAACACTTTGAAGGAAGAGACATTATTTCCACGACTTGGCCTCAAAGACACCTTGAATGAGCAAACATTGTTTTCATGACCCTACATCAAAGACCGCTTAAATGAGGAGACATCCATTTTCACGACTTGGCATCAACAGGCATCCGAAAGAAAGATATTTTCTTTCAAGACTTGGCTGCACACCCATCTTATTGGTCGTACGCATGTGTTCTTCTTGTTGCACTCCACCTTAATTTTTCCAAAGAACCTAGCCGATATGGTAGTGGTCAAACGACGTACTTTTTAAACTCTGGTCCATCTTCTTAAAGGACTTCTCTTGTTAAACATGCAAGGTATATCCTTTTCGTGATTGGAATGGTAGTTTGGAAGTATCGACTTTGATCAAACAACACGGAAGTGTCTAATCAATGATCAAGTGAGCTTGGAGCAAGACTGCATCTATCCTCTTGGAGCGAAGTGATTGAAGATTGGAATTGAACTTTGCAGTATCAACTCAAGAAGCGCTCTAAAGCTTGCAGCATGATCTCGAGGTCAACATTTGAAAGTGCAGGTTTTCTGGAATCAATGTTAGACAGTGAAATGTTAGACGATGTTGTGATAACATTGAGGATAACATTGAAAGCCGAGAGCTTGTGCGAAAACTGTTCTTTAGTTGCCAAAATTAAGTTTTGCCTTTATTCACTTATTAATCAAGTTCCACGGTTTTAGTTGTTTATGTTTATGTCCAGGAAAGTATCTTAAACATAAGGAAGAGCTTTGGAAGATTCCTTACTTGAAGTTTCCATAATTCAAGCTAAGTTGAATAGTCAACTCACACACTTTCAAAAGAAGGAAACAAGTGAGCTGTTCTTTGCAACACGATTCTTTCCAGGATTCTCCGAATTGAAGAAGATGTGTTACCTTGCTAAATCAGTAATGAAGGAAACACATATTCTGGGAAGATATGAAGTTCACAAAGAAGGCAATTTTCAACAAGGAAACAACAAGAGTTACCAAAGCTGTGAACAACACATCTTGGCGTTCAAGACTCAAGAAATCTATAAAGATGTGAAGTTCATCAAGATGAAGACAAGACAATCGTGCCAATAATCTAAGAGATTAATCATACTTTGTATTGTCTTCATTTTGTTTTGCGAAGTTTTTGTATCAACTGCTTAAGTCTAGTTCATAGAAGTTAAGTAGTTCTTACTTGTCTGCTTCATTGAGTCCGATCAACAAAGAGCGTGAGTGAATTATTGTGAGGAACGTTTTTGATAAAACCTTTATGGTTATTTGGCCTAAGGCTCGAAAGTTTTTAATAATATTGAAAACTTCTTAAAATTATATCTTCTTGCGTTCTTTATTTCCGCTGCATTACTCTTATCAAGAAGATCAAAATATAGTTAAGGCAACGCCAGCTTAACTCTCAAAGTTGTTGTGTCAATCCACGGTCCAACAATTTCAATTGGCGTCAGAGCCAAACACCGACTGCACTGGTGGTTTGGAGGTGATACAACACCATGGACAGTGTCAATCCTAACACCAACATGATTCCAGTTTTGGATGGCTCCAATTATGCATATTAGAAGATCAGGATGAGGTCTCACATCAAAGATATTGATATTCGAGCCTGGCAATCCGTGATCAATGGATACTCTCTTCCAACATTACCAAGAGATGGTGAAAGTGATCTAGTTTCAAAACCAGAAGCAGACTGGACAGCAGCAGAGGTAAGTCTCTATAACTCTAATGAAAAAGCTCTTAATGCTATCTTTAGTTGGGTTAATCATCACATGTTCAAGTTAATCCAGAATTGTACAAAAGCCAAACATGCTTGGGATATACTGAAGGAGATTCTGCTGTTAAAGATTCTAAATATAGACAACTGCTTTTGCAATTTGAAAAACTTGAGATGGGAGAAGATGAAAGTGTTGACAGTTATTTTGAGAAAATTCTTGATATTGCTAACCAATGTGAAAATCTAGGTTTTGCTATGACTAATCAAGAAATGGTGTATAAAGCTATGAGAACACTGTCATCTAAATTTGCTCTCAAGAAAATTGCAATGAGTGAATCTAGAAACCTTGCTAATCTACAATTTCAAGTCTTGATGAATACTCTTAGAGAATTTGAGATGGAGCTTGCCTCACAACCTAGCAAACATAGGGCTGTTGCTTTAAGAGGATCTAGTCTTGACAATGAAAGTGATGATGAGTGTGAACTAATCTCTTCAAACTATGGGAAAATTACTAAGAAATTCAATAAACTGAACTTTAAAGGAAAAGGTAAAGAAAAGAATCTTAGTAATAGTTCCATAGGTTATAAGAAATTACCTCCTAAGTTTGTGAAGTACATGGCATCAAAACCTACTCCTTTAGAAGCTGATAAATTAAAAGATGTTCAATGTTTTGAATGTAAATGATATGGTCATATGGCTAATGAATGTGCTAACACTCTTAGAAAAAGAGGAAATTCACATTGGGTTTGTGTAGATGATTTCAATGAAGATGACTTTAGTTCTGGAGAAACTGAAGAACAATCAAAAGAGGTTCAAACTGCCGCGCTACTCACTCAGATTGACTGGACACCAGAAGACTCCCTGAACTGCTTCGGATCTCAATGTTACCCCAACATTCAGGATCCAACATCAGAACAGGAGACCTTCTTTGCAGATTGGGATGAAAATGATACTGATTCTGAACCTTATCTTCCGTCCTACTTTGATGAATCTAACTTTAATTGTTTTCATGGCACAGTGGATCTAGATGAAGAATACTTCTTTGAAGGAGAAATGTCCCAAGAGGAAATCATTGAAGATCTGAAGTCTATCTACCACAAACTGCTGCTTGAGAATCACAAACTCATCAAGAGCAACAAAAGCTTGAAGGAAGAGATTGGATGCATGAAGGAGATGCTGAAACTGTATGAGAAAGACCTTGACAAAACTGAAGCTGAGCTGAAAGAGGTAAAGGTAAAATTAGATAAAGCTGAACATACCATTAACAAATGGAACTCTTCTACATCTATGCTTGATGAAGTGCTGAGTATGGGAAATCAAGGTAAAAATGGTTTGGGCTATGTTGAGAAACCTCCCTCTGAAGATGTTAATTCTGCCTATTTGAAAGATGGTCTTATGAAGGAAAGCAATAACTTGAGTTGTGAAATCTCTTCCAACACTGTGAAAAAAGCCTACTTTTATCTGTCAATATTGTTTTCAACCTGGTCACATTAAGCCTTATTGTAAAAAATATAAAATTGTGATTGAGAAGAAAATAGTAATTAATTGCAATACCAATGTTAGGAGAACCTCTGATCTGAATGTTATCCCAACATTAGGTAACAAAGCTGAAGGACATAAAAGTAGAACTTGGATTGAAAAGTTAAAAACTCCTAAAGTTAAAATTGTTTGCAATGTTGTGTTTTCAGCTATTTACTCTAACCTTGCAGGTAAGTGGTATTTTGACAGTGGATGTTCAAGGCACATGACTGGAAACATTGACAACCTGAAAAATGTAATCCCTTTGACTGTTGGAACAGTTACCTATGGAGGAGGCACTAAAGAGAAAATCATTGGAAAAGGGGTACTGGATGTTGAAGGATTTCCACCACTCAAGGATGTGTTGTTGGTTGAAGGATTGAAAGCAAATTTAATTAGCATAAGTCAACTTTGTGATGACAATCTGCTAGTTACTTTTGATAAAAGTTCATGTGATGTGTTTAATAGTGACAATGTCCGTGTCAAGACAGGTACAAGATCAAAGGATAACTGCTATCTTGCTCAAGATGAAGCAGAATGATACCATGCCAAGGTAGATGAATCTGTCATGTGGCACAAGAAGTTAGGACATGTGCACTATAGGAATCTGGAGAAACTACAGAAGTTAGAGGCTGTAAGAGGACTACCTAAGTTGACTAGCCCAGGTAAAATTGTTTGTGAAGACTGCCTGAAAGGTAAACAAACAAAATTTGTTCATCCACCACTTCAGGTACATAGTACTAACCCTAGAACTAATAAGTGCTTTGAATTGCTACATATGGATCTCATGGGTCCTATTGAGGTTAGTAGCCTGAATGGTAAGAAGTATGCTTTTGTTATTGTTGATGATTTTTCAAGATATACATGGATTAAATTTTTGAAAGAAAAATCAGAGGCATTCAACACTTTCAAAATTCTGCATGCTAGTATTAAGAATCTTTATGGCACTTCTGTAGGAAGAATTAGGTATGACCATGGAAAAGAGTTTGAAAATGTAAGCTTTGCTAATTTCTGTGAATCTAAAGGCATTTTCCATGAGTTTTCAGCACCTAAGACACCTCAGCAAAATGGGATTGCTGAGAGGAAGAATAGAACACTTCAAGAGATGGCTAGAGTTATGTTGAATTCTAAAAACCTATCTAAGAAACTCTGGGCTGAAGCTTTGAATACTGCATGTCATATTAGTAATAGAGTTTATCTTAGACCTGGTACTACTATGACACCTTATGAAATCTTGAAGGGTTCAAAACCAACAGTAGCACACTTTCATGAATTTGGTATTAACTGCTATTTGCTAAAAGATGGAGAATATTTAAGAAATTTGATCCCAAAAGTGAAAAATGTATATCTGTTGGATATTCTCCTAATAGTGCTGCTTTCAGGGTCTACAATCCAAGATTGCATACTGTTCAAGAATCAGTGAATGTCATATTTGATGATTTAACTGTTTCTGCAGGTACTGAAGAAGTCACTGGTTCAGATGTTACTCCAATATTGGACTCAACATTGAACACAGACGCTGGAAATGCTGAACTGGAAACTGGAACAAATGTTGACTTAACACCAGAAACCCCCAATGTTAGGCCAACATCTGTGCTGTCAGATTCTGAAGATGAAGTGGTTCATGTATCCAGAAGAGATCCCCCTCTTAGAATACAAAGAGATCATCCAGCCTCTCAAGTAATTGGTCAAATTACAGAAAGAGTTAGAACACGCAACAAAGAAAGGGTAAATTACAAGGATATGGCTAAGTTGTGTGTTTGTATGTCTTCTTCATGTACTGTTGAAAATGCATCTTGTTTTGTGTCCTCCATTGAACCTAAGAATGTAACTGAAGCTCTTAAGGATAGTAACTGGATTAATGCCATGCAAGAGGAACTCTTACAATTCACCAAAAACAGAGTTTGGAATCTAGTACCTAGGCCATCACATGTGAATGTAATAGGTACAAAATGGATTTTCAAAAATAAAACTGATGAGAATGGTGTAATTATGAGGAACAAAGCTAGGTTGGTTGCACAAGGTTATACTCAGGTAGAAGGTATAGATTTTGATGAGACTTTTGCTCCAGTAGCTAGGATAGAATCAATTAGATTACTCCTTGCTATTGCTTGCTGTCTTAGGATTAAACTTTACCAAATGGATGTTAAAGGGGCCTTTCTGAATGGTTTAATTGACAAAGAGGTTTATGTAGAACAACCTAAAGGCTTTGCTGACCCTAAACATCCTGACCATGTGTACAAACTTGAAAAGGCATTATATGGCTTAAAACAAGCCCCTAGAGCTTGGTATGAGAGGCTAACTGATTTTCTGTTAGGCCTAGGTTTCAATAGAGGAGATGGAGATAGAACATTGTTTGTCCTTAGAAAAAGCTCTGATATATGCATTGCTCAAATATATGTGGATGATATAGTATTTGGCTCTACTAACAAGTCTACTTTAGACAAATTTGTTGAGTCTATGACAGGAACATTTGAGATGAGCATAATTGGTGAGCTTAACTACTTTCTGGGACTACAAGTCAAGCAGCTGGATAATGGTATCTTCCTGAACCAGGAGAAGAAGTATGCAAGGAATCTGGTGAAGAGATTTGAGCTACAAGAGTCAAAGCCTTGCAAAACTCCTATGTCCTCTTCAGTGAAGATAACAAAAGATGGCACTGGTAGCAATGTTGACCCAACATTGTACAGATCCATGATTGGTAGTTTGCTATATCTCTCTGCCTCTAGACCTGACATCATGTTTTCAGTATGTGTTTGTGCTAGGTACCAAGCTGATCCAAAGCAATCTCACTTGATTGCTGTGAAGAGGATTCTTAGATATATCTCTAGAACTTCACCTTTAGGCATTTGGTACTCTTATGACACTAACCCTAACTTGGTTGGTTTCAGTGACTCTGACTGGGCAGGTGATGTGGATGACAGAAAATCCACAAGTGGGGGCTGTTTTTATTTGGGGAATAATTTGGTCTCCTGGTATAGCAAGAAGCAAAACTGTGTTTCATTATCAACTGTTGAATCAGAATATGTAGCAGCTGGCAGCTGTGTTACCCAACTTGTGTGGCTCAAACACATGCTTTCAGATTTTGGGCTAGATAGTGATACACTTCTCATGTTCTGTGACAATCTAAGTGCCATAAGTATCTCTAGGAATCCTGTCCAACATTCTAGAACTAAGCATATAGACATAAGGCATCATTTCCTAAGAGATATGGTAGAGGACAAAGTAATCAACATTGAACATATTGAGACAACAAATCAGCTAGCTGATATGTTTACAAAACCTTTAGATAGTGAGAGATTCTTCATGTTGAGGAAATCTCTTGGCATGTGTGATATGTGAAAATGTTGAGAAAACCAGTGTTGTCATAACACCACTGACTAGCACTGGTATATTGGTTGTGGTGTAGTAGGTATTCTGTTGTTATTCCTTTGTTGAGTTGCATTTCTTTTTTAGTCTCATTTCATCTGTGTTTTGTCATATTTGGTTTGTGTGGTTGAACTCTTTGATGAACAACTCTTTCTAGTTATCAGTTTCATATCTGTGTTTTGAAAAAGTTAATAAAACTCTTCTGTTTGTCTGAGGTTGTGATTGCCTAACATATGGAGAAGCTGGGGTACACAAAGTTCACTACTTTGATGTCTATTCAGTTGTGTCTTATTCATATGGAAGGTGTACAGGACATGTGGAGAAGCTGGGGTGCATGATGTTGACAGCTTCACTGTTACCCAGTTGTGCTTATTTACATGTTTCTGTTTGTTTGGCCAAGGAAACATGAGGGTGATCCTTTCTACTAGGGTGTTTGAGGTTTCAATTTCTTACATTTAGTAGCACTGATCACTTGGTGATTCTCTTGAATGCAGGTTGGTAAACAAGTATGCATGAGGAATTGGGGTGTTGGGGTGCATGATAAATGAATTGCCAACATTCAAGGCCTTTGTACTTGCCTAACTTGTTGCTGTTAATGTTGTTACTGGGGTGTGTGGAGTTCAGGCTGCCCTCACTCAGTAGTGACATTAACTTTGTGTTTAACAACCTTCAGTTTTAGTTCAGATGAGTTATGAAAATAATAAAGATTAAAGAGATGTGTGCTGTGCTGGTTTGAGGAGTTTTTCATTTGTGTTTACCATCTGCCTATTTGACATTACATTGTTGTATTCATATAGAACTGCATTGTTTTCTTTCTTGTCTGTGAGTTGTGTCGGTTTAGGCTTAGGGGGAGTATAATTCATGTGTTGAGGCATACAATTTGGGTGACATACTGCAGGTGACACACTGTTCTATGACTTTCTGTGCTGTGGAAGTGAATCGTTCCTTGAATTCAGAACTGCTTATCTCTGTGTGTTTCTTGTTCTCTATGTTGCTTACTCATGATTTTGATCTGAACAATATGTCTGAGGTACTCACTTGCTATATTGGTTAAGTTTCAGATGTATTTTTGGATGTATCTCAAGCTCTCACATAAATTTGCCTTGGTGAAGCCTGTACCTCCACGTTCGATTTTGAATGTTATCAAATGTTATCCCAACATTGTGCACAGTCGCAGGTCAACATTGAAAACAGGAACTTATAAGTTTTCAGTTTTTTTTTCTGAAAACCGCTCTGGTTAACTGTTAATTAAACATCAAAGCTTGTGCGCGGGAAAACACAGTGGGAAAGTTTTACATGGTTCAAATTTGGTAACTGCCCACTAACATTCATTCCCTTTCCTTAATTCACGATTAATTCAAAAATCAAAACCCTATATTCCTTATTTGTGCTTGCAAGATTATTATTTGTGCTTACTCTGCAAAATTACTCTCTCTACTCTCAAATTCTCTCGTTTGTCTCTCTGCAAATTCTCTCAAAACTTCTCTACTAACAATGGCAAGCAAGTCTCCCATGCAAACTCTTGCAGATGTTGCCCTAGGAAGTGAACCCACTGCTGCACGCACTCTCTCACACACTAGAAGTGCTGCTGCAAAAACAGTTGAGGCCCCTGTTGCTGCTAAGAGGAAGGCGATTCCCTATGTGCGACGAGGAAAGAAGACCAAACAGGGAGAATCAACCTCCAATGTTGAGCAACCAGTGGAACCAACCACTCCCATCACCAATGAGTCTAAAACTGAGGTAAACACTGCTGAACCCATCCCTGAATTTGATGCCGATATACCTGTTGAGGGGGAGGGTAGTGGCTATGTTGAAAAATCTGTGGAGATATCCGCGGATGTGTCTGTTGACAAGATGGTGATGAAGTGGATTAGGGCTCAAAAGAAAAAGAGAAAGGGCAATGGGGAGAAATTGAAAAATATGTCTGAGTCTGCTAAGGCTAGGGCTGAGGCCAGGAAAAGACAGGCTGAGAGATCAGCTAGGAAGAGGGCTGCTGAGATGAGAAGAAAGCTGAGGAAAAGAAGAAGGCCGATGCTGCTGCTGTTGAGAGAAAGAGGAAAGGAAAGCAAGTGATGGAAGAGGAAGTAGAGGTGTTAGATGTTGAGGATGAGGAAGAAGAAGAGGAGAAGGAAGAGGAGACTGAGGAGGAGCAGGATGTTGCTGCTGATGTTGGGGCAACATCAGGAACAGAGGAGTACACTAATGGGCTATATGTGGTCTATCCTGATGATGAGGGAAGCTACTTTTCTCCCTACTATCTCTCTCAAGAGTTGGAGAAGAAGTGGGATTCTTTCAAAAGGGAGGGAGATTCACACTGAAAGAGCTATAGAGATGGACAATTTCAAAGAGAACAAGGTGATGGACTTGCTTGAGGCAAGAGGGCTGCAACAGTCAGTGATGGAGCTGAGTGACTATGCTCATGAGATTGTCATGGAGTTCTACCTTAATCTCTCCAAATGGAGCAGGGACTACAGATCTCCAAAATTTGGAAAGGCTTGGGTGAGGGGGAGAGTCTTCAACATTGACCCCTACACCATCAACAAGATCTGTGGCTTCCCTACTACTGATGAATCTGAGGACCCCTACTATGATGATGTAATGGAAGACTTGACTGGAGGGTTGGTCAAAATCTGGAGAGATGCTCTGCCAACCACAAAACTCACCTCCCTGAGTGCTGTCTTACACAAGATAGGTTGTTTCAACTGGCTGCCAAGCAAGAATGTGACTGTACTTACCAAGGAATCAACAATCTTGGTGTACAAAATCAAGAATGGGCTAGCTGTAAACATGGGGGAGAGGATTGTGAAGTCTATGTCTGAAGTTGCTGGAAGGAAGAATGGGATGCTACCCTATCCCTCACTCATCTGCAAAATCCTTGGCAGTCAAGGATTGAAGACAAGTGTCACTGTGGGCTGGAAGAAGAATGATTCTGAATTAACAATTCTCCCTAGCTACTTGTCTGGATCAAGAGTGAGAGACCTTCCATGGAACCCAAAAGGAGTGGTGAGACCAAGGGCTGAAAAGAAGAAGGCTCAGGAGTTTGCTGGAACTTCAGTGCCTATGTCCAAGGAGGAAGATTGCATGGTCATTACTTCTACTTTTGTGGATCATATGCTGAACTGGTATAGGGGGCATATTGCTGACACTCGGAGGGAGATCGAGGAGAGGAAGGAACACCTCAAAGAACTGGAGGACATTGTGAAAAATTTGGAGGAACTCCCTTCTTCACAAAAAGGGGGAGAGTAGTTCCAATTTTAATTTTAGTCTTCTAGTTTATGGTATGTTTCTTTGAACTGCTAATTTCTTTGAACTGCTGGTACATTTTGGTTTTATTTGATCAAGGGATATGTCCTTGATATTTTAGCTATGGCCTGTAAATCTAAGTACTGCTGATGAACTGCTCTAACTAACCTTAATTGTTGTTTCTTATGAAGGAGCATGTTGAACTATTTGTCTGGATAACCTTTATCCAGGAAACTTACTGGTTTCAATGTTGAGGCAACATTGATGAATGTTGAGGTCTGAACATGTGTACATATGTGAATGTAGTGATGACCTTAATGCTTGTCTTTGTTAATTTAACTTTGAAATGATATCTTGTATTAAGGGGGAGCAGTTTGGTAGTTTAATTTGTTTCTTGTTGATTATAACTTTCTGCATACAAGACTTGATTGGAACAAGTATTGGTTTTGTGAAGAAAGGCAAAAAGGGGGAGATTGAAAGTGCAGGTTTTCTGGAATCAATGTTAGACAGTGAAATGTTAGACGATGTTGCGATAACATTGAGGATAACATTGAAAGCCGAGAGCTTGTGCGAAAACTGTTCTTTAGTTGCCAAAATTAAGTTTTGCCTTTATTCACTTATTAATCAAGTTCCACGGTTTTGGTTGTTTATGTTTATGTCCAGGAAAGTATCTTAAACATAAGGACGAGCTTTGGAAGATTCCTTACTTGAAGTTTCCATAATTCAAG
The DNA here is from genome assembly GCA_948329865.1 of Linaria vulgaris. Lineage (NCBI taxonomy): Eukaryota > Viridiplantae > Streptophyta > Magnoliopsida > Lamiales > Plantaginaceae > Linaria > Linaria vulgaris. The sequence continues at coordinate 49,054,747 of OX415249.1, read as the reverse complement.
CTAAGTTGAATAGTCAACTCACACGCTTTCAAAAGAAGGAAACAAGTGAGCTGTTCTTTGCAACGCGATTCTTTCCAGGATTCTCCGAATTGAAGAAGATGTGTTACCTTGCTAAATCAGTAATGAAGGAAACACATATTCTGGGAAGATATGAAGTTCACAAAGAAGGCAATTTTCAACAAGGAAACAACAAGAGTTACCAAAGCTGTGAACAACACATCTTGGCGTTCAAGACTCAAGAAATCTATAAAGATGTGAAGTTCATCAAGATGAAGACAAGACAATCGTGCCAATAATCTAAGAGATTAATCATACTTTGTATTGTCTTCATTTTGTTTTGAGAAGTTTTTGTATCAACTGCTTAAGTCTAGTTCATAGAAGTTAAGTAGTTCTTACTTGTCTGCTTCGTTGAGTCCGATCAACAAAGAGCGTGAGTGAATTGTTGTGAGGAACGTTTTTGATAAAACCTTTATGGTTATTTGGCCTAAGGCTCGGAAGTTTTTAATAATATTGAAAACTTCTTAAAATTATATCTTCCTGCATTCTTTATTTCCGCTGCATTACTCTTATCAAGAAGATCAAAATAGAGTTAAGGCAACGCCGACTTAACTCTCAAAGTTGTTGTGTCAATCCACGGTCCAACAATTTCAACATTCAAAGCATTGGTGTTCTTTCTTTCCTACTTGACGGAAGCTTTACTCGTCTTTATTGGAACATCACATCTGAAGGAGCTTCATGTAACATCTTCGACTCAACATAGCTTGGTGAAAGGATATGACTAAACTCATAATTTCTGAGCTGCCTACGTATCCAACAAAGGAATCAAGTCACAACGTAGTTCAAAGTATATCAATTTTGATTTAGAGATGGTGCAATTTATACTCATGCAAGCCAGGAGTAACGTGCAGTTTAGACTCGTGCGTCACAGAGCAATTGACTTGAAGACTTGAAGACTTGGACACTTGAAGAACATGCAGACCTTTTTGCTCGTGTTAGGAGGACTTGAAGACTTGAAGGATATGCAGACCTTTGACGTGTCTAGAAGACTTTCGCATTTTGTTGAAGACTTGAAGGATTTGTAGACCTTTTCGCTCGTGTCTATGAGGACTTGAAGTTTGAAGGATTTGCTTGAAGACTTGGATTTGAAGGATTTACAGACCTTTTGGGTTGTGTCTAGGAGAACTTGAAGATTTGAAGGATTTTCTTGAAGACTTGGATTTGATGGATTTGCAGACCTTTTGGCTCGTGACTAGGAGAACTTGGAGATTTGAATGATTCGCTTTGAAGACTTGAAGAATTTACATTGAATTCAAATATGCAAACAGTTTATACTCGTGTTAAGGAGAATGTTGATAGTTTACACTCTTATCAAGGAGTACATGATTTGACACTTAATTTGAAGATTTTCGATAGTTTAAGCTCGTATCAAGGAGCATATTGGCTATAATGAAATTTGATGTCGTTCCCTCTTCATCATCGTCGTCGTTTGCATCATCATCTTTAGTATCAAGGACTAGAATCGAGTTTTCTTCTTAAATAGAGTTTATACTTGTCCCTATGTCATGCGCGCGTGTCGCCAACTCTTCAAAGTTTCTTGGTTTGATTCCTTGAAGTATGTAGGAGAGACCCCAATTCATCCCTTGAATGAAAATCTCTATGGCTGAAGTTTCAGACAGTTTCTCTTTGCACAGCTTAAGGATAGATTTCTCCATTTATTGATGTACTCAATCACTTACTCGTCTTCTTGTTGCTGGGAATTTACAAGCTCAATCATGCTCACAGTGTGTCGAGTGCTATAAAACCGATTGAAGAACTCACTTTGCAAATCTTTCCAGCTGTCAATGGAGTTTGGCTCAAGATTGACATACCAATCAAAAACGACGTCTTCTAAGGATCGAACGAATTGCTTGACTATAAGATCTCCATCAGTTCCAGCATTATTACATGTTTCGATGAAATTCGAAACATGTTGTTTTGGGTCTCCTTTTCCATCGAATCTTTGAAACTTTGGAGGTTGATAGCTGTCGGGCATTTGCAATTGCTCTATTCTTTGAGTATAAGGCTTCATGTAAGCTTTGGAAGTCTTGTGTTGAGCTATATGTTCCTTTGCAATTTCTTTGATGAACTTCTTCAATTGATTGGTGGAGACAAGGCCTTATGAGGCAATTTGAATTTGTTGGCTTGAGGACTTAGAATATTCTCCATAATCCGCATCTTGAATGATTTCTTCAAAAGACTTTGTGTTCGCCATGATGCCTTGCTCTTCCTTCCCAGCAAGACTTGACTTGTGGAAAAGATAAGTGTATTGGATTCTTTCTTTTAGGACTTCATCAAATTCTTGAGCTTCAACTACTTGATCAGCCTTTGCATGCGGCATGCCTTGACCATCACTTTTTACATCTTCTTGTTCGTTAGGATGAGTTGCGACTTCAATTGCGTCGCTTGAAGGTTTGATGCATCCTTGAACTTTGACTTTGTCAATGACTTCTTCAATGTTGTGATTTCCTTCTTGGATCTCTAACTTTTGGAGAAGACAATTCAAGTGCTCTTCACGTCTATGCACTTGTGTTGTGAAGCTCTCAATAGCTCTTTTTCCTTAGCTTCGTATCTTTCCCCCGGTGCGAGTGTAGCTTTCATCATCGGTTGCGAATAGCCTCTGGTTGTTGCCCCCATTGACTTGTCCGTTGTTGAGCAACACTAACTTCTTGTGACTTTAAATTTGAGATTTCTTGGAAAAGAGATGAGAGGTAGAGATGGTCCCACTGGGCGTGCCAAAAATTTGTAGCGTCAAAATTTCAAGTCCCTAAAATAAAAGACAAGAAAAATTAAGTACAAATAAACTTTGTATATTTTCAAACAACATGGGGTTACAATCTCTAGTAATCCTATGATTCTTTTCTAATCATGAAACTTGGTTGACTCTAAGGCGGAATTGACTTTGATCGCTTCCACGTGATTTAAGTTGAACTTTAATCCGAGTGCTTCGAGCTTGATCTTGAATTAGCAATCTACTTGACTTGATCTTCACGACGAACAATTTGATCTTCGTCTTGAACTTGTTGAATGTCAATCTTCTTCGGAGGACTCTTGATCTTCAAAATGCTTGGATGTTTGACAAACGTTGATGCGAGGGCTTGGCAGCTTGATCTCAGATCAAACGAAACTTTGATTTGGAATTTGACTTAAAGATTGATAAAGAATGATATGATCTTCGTCATCAGTTCTTCGGATATGTGGAATTTGACCTGCCAAAAAGTTGTAGCAACAAATTTTTCTAAGTCTTTAAAATAAAAGACGGAAAAATAGTTGAACAAATAAAACTTGTGAATTTGATGAATTTATGTAGTAACAATCTCTTTGATCCTCTGATTCGATTTTACAAGGACAATGACTTGAACTTTAAACAAATCTAGAACACATCATAATTCATCGTGTAATAATGTGATTGGTTGAAATATATCATCTTTTCCACATGGCCTTGTTTGATTGGCTGCATCACATCATCATTTTTTTTCACGTGGCTTTATTTGACTGGTTGCAATTCTCCATCTTTTTCATGTGGCTTTATTTGATTGGCCAATCAAATGGATATTAAAAAATCAATTAATTAACTTATTAATAATTGGAATTTAATTTAGTAAAATTCCAAATAAAAAATAGAAATAATTAATTTAATTTTAATAATTAATTTGACACTTGTCAATATTTAATTGGAGGAGACAAAATTAATTTGTCAACAAATGCCCCCTTGCGACTTGTCACGAATAACATTATAAAAATGCGTCTTGAAGTGAATATGTAGCAACATATATTTTTCTCGAGCCATCAATGGATTTGGTAGAAGATTGTGCACTTCAATGCGAGAATCAAAATCTTAATGGGCCTCTATGTCAATTTCACTGAGGACCAAAATGTAATTTGGCTACCAAACCATTTTTTTTACACTTGGTCCTTGTAGACCAAATGCGCTGGATAACTCCACTTCTCCTTCTCCCATTAGAATTGCAAGGAACGCACCAGCCCCCTCTCTTTTTTTTAAAAAAAAAAACTTAATTTCTCCTTAAATCAAGAATTTCAATCCCACTATAACTACAAGACTTATAGTTTCAATAGGATTGAGACTTCCTCTTGAAATTATATATAAGACACGAAGAATAGCCACTTTTCTTCATCTTCAATTCTCTTCGTTTTTTTTTTGTTCTTTTCCTCCAAATTCGGTTTCGTCCGGCGACGAAGCAAGTAGCACATTGGCAGAATTCTGACGGGGCAAGGATTTCGCCGTATATTTCCTTAACGGTCCGACGAACAAACAAAGAGAAGCTTCTTTTTTTTCTTTTTCTTTTCCGTTGAATATTATGAATACTTATGATATATGTATATATATACATGAAAGTATTTAATTGTGTCAATCCTTTTTCTTCTTGCACAGCGCAGTGATTTGGAGAATACAATCAACTTACGGGGCACAAGGCCGACGAACGAGACATCTTTTTCTTCTTCGTACGGTAGGTGAATCTAAATTTTTTTCCTTCCTTTTTCGCAGCAGCAGTAGCAGATTTTTTTTTTTGTAAACTTCTTTTTTTTTCCTTCCTCTTTCTTTTTGATTATTTGCTCTATTCTTCTCCGTCAATTGCTAACTCGTCTCTTTTGTCCTTTCAGAATTGCTACAATGGTTTCATTCAAGAATGGCTCTTCCTCATCCAACGCGAAGAATTCGGTCATCATTGACGATGACAACCGATCAACTAGGCGAGACACAATCTAGAAGATGGGCACTCTGATTGATGGATACTATGCGAGTCAGTAGCTTTTGGTAATTGGAAATCATGTGAAGTTGCGACTAACATTGATGAACTCCGGTCAATGGACTGAAAAAGTTGTGGCAAATATTGACGAACTCCGATCAATTGAAAGAATTACGTAACGAGCATCAACGGTCCTCCAACCGTTCTTCATCGTTGTTCGTGCTGCGTTATTCTCATCATCGAGTATCAAACGACAATTCTTCCTTTGATCATTGGGGCAACACATTGCCAATAGAAGATGCTATGGAAAGAAGACATCCTCCGTTGGTGCAATAGACAACGACCTCCACAAAGATACATGGCAACCCTTACGTTCATATTCACGCAAATTACAACTTGTAGATTGTGAGAGTATAAAGGGCGTAGAATTCATTGACAAAATCTGGATCTCTTGCAAGCAAAGGAAGAGCACACTCCAACCTTAATCAACACAACCTCATTGGTGAGCTTGATGGATGAGACATTCTTGTCACAACTCAACATCAAAGAAACCTTGAGGGATTAGACATTCATTCGACGACTCGGCATCAAAGAAGCCTTAAAGGAGACATTCTTTTCGCGACTTGGCATCAAAGAAACCTTGAAGGAGACATCGTCTTCAAGACTTGGCTTCAAAAGGCATCCGAAAAGGAAGAGAATTGCTGTCAAGACTTGGTATCAAAGACATTCATCGGCACGGTCTTCTGGAAAAATGATGGAACGACAGGGCGGTGAACTAGCACGACTGACACGGTCTTCTAGAAAAATGATGCAACGTGTAATGTAAGGCGCGTTGCTCGCACGATTTTCTAGAAAAAAATTGTGACATGAAAGTGGCGTGGCTCACGCTGCTATAATACTATAGCGACGTATCTTGTTGGTTCTATCGCCTGATCATCTATATACTTAATTCTCCTTTTCTTTTTCTTCTTTGTTCTTTAACTCCTCAATTTAAGCTTGATTGATTTCACAAAGTGGGTCTTTGCTATACATGACTCAAATAAACATATCAAGCCAAATTAAAATAACTGAATTTAAAGACTCGATAAAAACTTACTGGATGGGTTGCCTCCCAAGAAGCGCTTAGTTTTACGTTGCTTAGATCGACGTTATGGTGAAGATATCAGGGATTCTTATGTGCACTCACAACACCTTTGGTTTTTGTCTCCTTTGGTTCTTCTTTCCCTTTATAACTTCTCATCGCTTCTCACATACTCATCTTTATGAAATTGTTGATAAGCATTGTGAATACTTCATCTCCAACGATGAGGGTTACTACTGCTTCATGGATGTAGCAATGATTCTTGACTTGTTTAGGCAAAGTTGGGATGACATTTTTGGTAAAACTCTCTATGATGTCATACGTTTCATCCTCGTGTTTCCCTAGTAATCCTTTTTATTTTGCTTTCTAGTCAAGCCAGAACCGGTTGATTGATGTTATTCCATGTAAAATATTTCCATCCTTATAGGGTTTGACATCCATTCGGGTGGTGCATCCTTGAGTAATCTTTTATACTTTGCACATGATTTAACAATGGTGTCTCCTTTTGTTGTTGGTAATTGAAGATTCATGTCATTACAAACATTCTTAATGGTGCTATCTAGAACTCCATTTTGAATTCCTCGACCAATAATTTCCATGTGATTTCTCTTTTGTGATCTTTGCAAAGCACTAGACTGCCCTTCATGTGAAGAACATAGGAAAAACCACAAATAACTTCCCAGTCATACCTCGACGGATAAAACCATGGTAGAGACTTTCAAATGTGAAACATGTTGGTCCATGTCTTCATTTCGTGCTCCTCGAAACTACTTCTTTTCAACTAGGCAACAAAACAATGCACGCAGCTGCTCTTCAATATCATTTTCCTTGACATGCATTTTTTGTCTTATTTGAGATGCCACACTTAACAAGAAAATTGCTCGACGCATGTTCTTGACCGTCCTTGGTAACCCCCAAGCCTCTTGTGAACTTTTTTGACCTTCATCACTTCTCTCTTTACTCGGAGGTGGCATATGGTTCTTGAGTGGATTCATTTATGCTCTTATGGATAACAAAATCAAAGGTAGATCAATTCCTCAACCAATAAGCTTGATGATTCTAGAAAACAATATTGTTACTCCCCAGCAACGGCGCTAAAAACTTTATGGCTTGGTAAATCGTATAGTTTCTTAAATATGTATGCTAAATTTCTACGCTTACGTGTTTGCAAGTGCACGACCAAGTAATAATAAAATTGTAAGTATAGTTATCTCCCAAGTATCGTGTCTCAAGAAGTGGTGGATCGAATTTAGAAATCACTGAGGTGTGGAAGTAGTGATAGTCGACACTGTTTACTACCTTCTTTACGAATGTCGAATGAATGAAAAATGCTTTGAATGCAGAAAATATGAATGCGGGTATGGAAAGATGATTAATAATGAAAATAATAATCTAGAAGACAGTGAATGCATGAGAATGATTGAATGCACGAAAAATGGTTTGGATGCAGGAAAACAAGTTGAATGCAGATTGAATGGAAAAGAATGCAAAGCAGAATTTAAGAAGATTTAGGTGATTTTTTATTGGAAACAGGTGAGTTAAAAGGTGTTCAAAATCCGTGTTTCACTACTGATTTATTTTGATAGTTCATAGACAAACTACCTATGTTTTCTTGATCTAATGAGCTTTATTTGAGTTCTTCTTTGTTTAATGGCTCTGTGACCTATAGCTACATTTGTCGTGAATCTAAAAATAGTTAACTCTCTAATAACCTATCGCGCTAGCATAATCAGCCTCATAGTAAATCGTTTTAGAAGAGAAATTAAGTTTGCAATCCAATCTACTCATTCACTTATGTTAACATAGTGTACTTAGCAAAGATTGTATTAGCGTGATCTAAGGTTGTGCAAGATTGCATTAGCACATCAACATCACAAATCACATGTATGCATAGTTAGTTTAACTTCGACACTCTGGCGGTCCTATGGTAGTGCTTCTGTTCTTCCTCCGAGTGTTAATACTAACATGCAGCAAATAAAACCAATTAATCTAGACACATGAACGATCAAACATATCTTAGATAAATAAAGTATGCATATTCATACATCATACCTACCTCCCTACTCCAAACACGGAGTAGTTTAGCTACTGGTAGTCATAAGTTTAACATTAAATGAAGAATGAAACAATATAAACAAATAATAAATATTAAGAAAACTTCACAGATCAAAGGAACATTGATGCCTTTAATCCTCTAGACTCCTTTGCTTTGTTTTCTCCTCACAACTATTCACTCTCAGAATATAAGAACAATACTATGGAAGGCAGAGTTATAACCGTGCTTCTCTCAACTCTCTTCGCACTTTCCCTCACAATTCTCTTTCTCACAACTTTTGAATGCAATGGTAGATCGATGTAAGCGTGTGTAAGAAGTACCTTAAGTGTTGGTCGTCCTTCTTTTTTTATAGATAAGTTGTATTGTCCTAGGTGAGATCTTCAGCCATCACTTAAAATGTCGGAATTGTCTATTTTGCCCCAATTTGCGCGGTCAAATTCACGTCGTGTGGTTATGTTGCGTGACCTATTTGCATGTCACATGAGTTATGTCACTCTGTTGGCACGGTTCGCGTGGTCTTCTGCCTAAGTCGTGCGGCTCTTTGCCAATGTTATGTGGGTTGTGCGACTTTGTTGCATGTCGCACGACCTCTTATTCTGTTGAGCCGGTTGTTGGACTACCTCTTACGTGCGGTCCTAGGGTTACATTCTTCATTCTCATAGTGTTGTGGTGCTCGATTCTGGCGCCGTATCACTCCAAATGCATTCCATTTCCAAAACATCCATTTTTTGCTCTTTTTCCTTCGTTTTGTCTTGACTCGACTCAAAACTACAAAATGATAAAACATAACATAATAAATATGCACTAAGGATTCATCAAGAGTGTAAGAAAATAAGTACTTAAATAATGCTAAATAAACGTTCATCAAGGATTGTTTGACAGTCGAACCTTTGAGGATATGGAGCATGGTTACTACGAGTAGGTAGTTCATGGTGTGTACAATAGTGGATTTTTGAGACACGATTACATATTAGAATCCTATTTTAGATGGATACAAATGCCTCGTTATGCAGTAGATGGTGTGGAAGTGAGTTCTACGGCTCTCGATTTGTCCTTTACCAATGCTCCTCCGTCTAAAATACCTCCTCCTAATGACTAAAAAGAAGCTTTTGTCGTTGCCACATGAATGGATGACTAATGTTCTCGAGTATGAGGAGCACTACAATGCCGCCAAATGATGGGTGATTAGTTGGGCTATATAGATGAGGACCGTGAGATATATTTTTTTGAATAAGTTCATGCGGAGCCAATTGCTGGGGCATGATTTGAAGTATTTAGGCTACGAGCCTTTGGGAGAAACTCCTATACATTAAAAACCACTAGTGCTCAACAAAAACGTGTGCAACGAGCCTTTGGATGAAACCCCCGTAAATTAAGAGCCACTAGTACTCAATGAACACGGATGCAGCGAGCCTATTGGTAAAATTCTCAAAAATTCGACAAAAATGTAGGGCGGCGAGCCTATTGGTAAAATTCTCAAAAATTTGAGCCACAAGTGCTCGACAAATACACATGCAACAAACCTTTAAAATGGAACTTATGTAAGGAAAATCAAAGAGACTACACGACAACTTTTACAAAAAGAAAGCATCATAACATACAAGGAAATGAATTGTAAGAGATAGTAAAGAGACTATGAAGTATTGAAATAACAAGTCAAAGATATCTTCATGCGAGTCAAAAGTCTCCTAAGTCAAGCCAACAGTCAGAATTACTAATCACATCTACCAGTCAAGTCTAGCATATCAAGGTATAACAAGGCCACAAAGACAAAACAAAATTATATGCAAATGTACAAAAATAATAAAAGGAATAAAGAAGGCACATGCGCTAGTTCAAAGCCAACATGGTCGTTGAACAAATCAGGATCAAACATTTGCACCTTTATCAGCCTCCTGGTCATCTACAACAATTTCAGCTGGTGGAAATCCTACTTCAACAATAGGCTCCTCTTGAACCTCTTCACAAAATTGTATCACACCGTCCTCGTCATCCATATATCTCAACTGATCACCCATCCTTTGTCGGTGTTGAAGTGCTCCTCATCCTCAAGAACATTAGTCATCCACTTATATGGCAACGACAAAAACTTATTTTAAGCGATCAGGAGGAGGTAATTCAGATGGAGGAGCATTGTTAGAGATCAACCAAGAGTCGTGGAACTCGCTTCCACAACCTCTACCGCATAACGAGGCATGCATATCCAAAAGCAAAAGTATCATAATATGCAACCAGGTCTCAAAAACCCACTCTTGTACACTCCAGGAACTACCTACTTATAACCGTGCTTTATATCCTCAAAGTTGTGATTGACAAATGATCATCTTTCTTGTACGTGACAGAAAGAGCTTAAGTGCCACTTCCACCTTGCACTCCTTACTCAACTTTTACAGAATAACAGATTGTTCACAATGGACATGTTAAACTAACATGTGAGAGATACAAAATCAAACAAAATAAAAAAACTTACGGCATCTTGGCAGCGAATACATGTCGCAGCCTCTGTCTCAGTCTTTTTTGCTCTCCATGAGTCAAGAAAAAATCAGTAGTTTTAAACTTACCCCGCAAGTCCAACGTTTGGATAATCTCTTCAATGGGAGATCTTTGAGATTCAATAACCCAAATTGATCATGACAGCTAGGGCCCACCAACTGGCGCATAACCGAACTCATTGACCCATGCATGAACTTATTAGCCTTCAAAGAGGATGGGTATATTGCAACACCTTATGATGGGCCTTTCGTATCTTATCAACCGACTTTTTCTTTGCCGACTTGCTCATTGCCTCCTACACAAAAACAAGCTCTAGCTTCACTTAAACCTCCTCCTTCACCTCAACATTATCTTGAGCAGTCTTGTCGCTATTCTTGCTAAATTGTATAGCCGTTCGGTAGTCAACTTCAGCCTTTAGACCTTCGAACGAGCAAAACACGAAATGAGGACAAATTTTCCTACATAGCCTTGCGACCAAGCCGACTCTTCATTCACCCAAAGAAGGATTGTTACACTATCAGATTATGGACGCTCTCTAAAGTTTGAAATGGCTTCAATTGCGTATGAACCCTTTTTCAAATTGGGGGACTTATGGTGTGCCATAATTTGGGACTTATATGACGACCAATTACAACGTGACAAGTTGCAACGACGTCGAAATGAACTGCACAACCAAGTCCATAGGCTCAAATTAGTTATGGCAGTTCGAGCCCACTAACTGGCTTATGAATGAACTCTTTTGGCCAATGAGCGAACTCATAGGACCCACCAATGAACTCATTGGCCCATCCACAAATCATTAGCTTGTCCATGAATTCACTGGCCCATGAGAGAACTCTTTTGGGCCCACCAACAAACTTATTAGGGGCCCAGCCCATGCGAGGCCTGTCCAACCAACTCCTGTAATTAAGGAAACATTTGTCCTATAAATATCCATAATCATCATTAAGAGGCTTTTTCTTTAAGCTCCTGAATGAGTTCATGCATATCAGCTCATTAAATGAGTTCATGCATATCAATTCATAAAATGAGTTTGTGCATATTAGTTCATGAAATGAGTTCATGCATATCAGTTCATGAATTCAGTTCATGCATGAGCAAATTCGTCCTCGAGTGAACTCATCCCCCAACAAAATGTTCCCCAAGCAAAAAGGCCAACTACAATGATTCGACCCTTACCTTCGACCATGATTGGCAACCACATAGAAACAATGAACTACGTTCGACTTGATTTATTCCATGAGATACGTAGGCATCTTGGCTTTCTCCAAGCTCAGTCCAAAATCACAAACTCTGAATCCGCATCAATTACTTTCTGTCTAACCTAGCAAATATGTTCGACTTACTTAATTATTTCTTATCTGCTGCATAATATAATTTATAATTGTTATTCGATCTACATCGTGTTTGAGTTATGACATGTTTTTAGTCTCACCCCTCAATGGTCATAAACTAGCTTAGGCATCAAAGTGCCTACATTGGGTCAGTCCGATCCTAGTTTAAGTGTCGTATGTTTCATGGCAGGTTTCTCAAATTGAGAACTAACTCATGACTATTCAAGAGTTTGAGTTAGTCTGGCGTGAAGTAATTAGTCAGCAGATGAAACTACCCCGCATCACAATTGTTGACAATGAACTCACAATATATTTACTCTCTCTAATCATGGTCTAATATTGGTTTCACGATACATTATACTTCTCTTGCTCATTTTATGGCTTTCATTCTATATCGAAACACACGGTTCCTATTGATATGTTCAAACTTACATCCAAACAAATACACTTGAAATTGTTAAACACCACCATCTGAGGGTCCATTTGGTATCCTGGCCTTATCTATTGCCTTCTAACTTAGCAACATAAGTGCATAAGAGGCTACGAAGAACTAGTCAATGAGCTTATTCACATGCTCGCTTCAGAATAGTTGTTTGAAATAACCATCAATGAGCTTTCTGGTCAAACTCTAATACCTCAACCTAACCTCGTGTAACAACCTCTGGTACATCCAAGTTTACTATGCATCCTATTTAAGATGACATGTTCCATTATAATCCTCATCATCTCAATACGATAAAAATCATACGGCTAACTTTATCGACTAGATGAACTTGATGTTGACCAATTTTCAATCTCACTTTGAAGCAATAAAGTGATCTTTCAAGTTTTAGAACATATTTAACTATCATCCATTAGTTATGTTACGATTTGCAAAGTCAACCATTACAAAATTTGGTCCTCAATAGTCTTCCAACTAACTAGTTGAAGATGAGTCAGGTTTGGATTATTTTTGCCACCACGAATGCAACGTGAACCATATAGTTCCGTAATAAGTCAGTTCATTATCATTTTAAATAACTCGACATCTCAAAGAATGTGCTTTACGTTGGTCAAGAAAAAAATACTTTAAATTCAATTTAAGATAACAAAATCTAGTGTTCAGGAGCTCAATCTTTACTCTCTACCTCCTCTAGAAAGGTGTTTGAGACTAAGAACAGAACTAGACGGAGAGTGATTGGAAAGAACTACAATATGCGTAAAAAATAAAAGAGATAATTTTATTTTTATATGTAGGTCCCTTGTATATTATTCGGGAGTTGAGTAAGTATTATTCTATTTAACAAAACTTTAATTGACTAAACCACGTTAGAAACAAAGTGCATTTATGTTTAGGGATAAAAACATCAAATCCCCTAACATATAGTGCATTTTTGACATTGCCCACTGAAGAATTTTTTTCACCACTATACCCTCAATCTTTGTTAATTTGTGCTATTTGCCCCTCCGGTGTATTTTTGGCTATTTTTGATGGAAATATTTGCACTGATGCGACTCATACATGTTGTACTATATGTGTTAACCCTAAAAAATAAAATAGAGGAGATCACTCCTACTCGGGAAAAATAATATGTGGACAATACTATTGTCACGAGTATGTCTGATGGGATGTACCTATAAAGAAAACCCCTCGGAGGATATATGGACAATACTATTGTCACGAGTACGTCCGATGAGATGTACCTATAAAGAAAACCCCTCGGAGGATTGCCCTACCTCTCGGTCACTGACCCGAAAAGGTTTATAAAAGCATCCGAGGAGAAACGCAAGCGTCCCATGGAAAGTCAAACGGTGAATGAAAAACAGATATCAACACGGCATCGGAAAAAGAGCAAACCCCGATGGACCCGTATGACTCCGATATCCACCAAATGCGCCAAGAGGGACCAAGAGGGACCCCGAGTCCTATGAACTTACAAGAAAACTTCCTTGCTGAACACTCCTCGGAAAAGACAACACTCGGACTTATCCGAGAACACAATTTTGGAAGAAGTCAGTACAGGAACACCCAGCGAATACATTCCGAGCACTCTGGTGAAGAAATCTCACTTTCAGTAAAGCAAAAACAGCCCTCGGACACAAAATCACAGTCCTCGGAAGTCACACCAAGTCCTCGGAGATCACATTTCCACCCTCAGAGATCACTTCTGACTGTTGAAGAAAATACCCGAATCAAGAAGGAGAAACAAAAGCCCTCGGAAGAATAGCTCTATCAGAAACAGTCTACATCAATACCCGAATCAAGAAGGAGAAACAAAAGCCCTCGGAAGAATAACTCTATCAGAAACAGTCTACATCAGAAGCCCTCGGAGATATCCGAAGACACAAAAGCTAATCCAGTCAGCACTTAGTAGATAAACGATAAACATTATCCTAATTTTTACACCTGTATCAAGGTAACAACAACACCTGTCCTTATCAAAACACATGCACAATGACACCTACCCCCACCAAAGTCTATATAAAGGGAGGTGATCAGTAGAAGAAAGACAAGCTGGAAGAAGCTGAAGCAACTAAGCCTATTTGTTACAATTTATCACTCAAGTACGTAAGATAAAAAGAGGAGGAAATGTTCAGTGAATAAAGGAAGGGAATATTCTTGCAATTAATCTCATTATGTCCATCTCGCGTTGCCTTTGAATCACGGACAGGACGTTTCGACCCAAATAAATATCTTCCGTTAAATAGGGAATAATTCCAAACCTGTTAACAAAGTGGCGCCGTCTGTGGGAACGTCACAACATCTGTCTTCGAGAGAATTCAGGCACACGTCAACTAGGATGGATGGTCTTTTCGAAAATGACAACCTTCCTGTCTCGAACAACGACTCAGAAGAAACTTTGTCCAATTATGAACCAGGTACAAGAGATTTTATTAGTATTCCCCGATCTGTTTATGAAAGACTTATATATGCTGAAAGAACACCCTGGAGGGATGATCCCCCCGGACGCACATCCCCTGTTCTATCCGAGAACGAAGATTTCCCCTCGGAAGAAGATGTACCTCCGAGGACGTGGAACCCAAATTGGAATCCTTGGCGACAGACACCCCGACAAAGTCCTCGAAGACATGTATGTCATGAAAGGACTCCCGTGAGGGGTCAGGAAGAAATTTCTCGCCCCTCAGAGTATCGAGGAGGAGTTGAACATTCCCTATGGGGAATGATGGATAATTTACGAAAAGAGTTAGGTGATCTCAAGAAAGCCATGGCTCCCGAGGAAGATCCTACATTCAAAACCTCTCCTTTCATCCCCGAAATTGCTTCAGCTTCTATCCCCTCGGGGATGCGACCTGTTAATATCTCGCTATATACCGGAGAAGCTGATGGAAGGGACCCACAAGATCACGTCCATCAATACTTGGCAGGAATGGACCTCTCTTCCGCTCCTGATCAGGTGTTATGCCGCGTATTCCCTGTTACCCTTGGAGGGCGGGCTCAAGCCTGGTTTACTCATCTTCCACCTTGTTCCATCACGAGCTTTGACCGACTAGCTCATTTGTTTGTACGACAATTCGCCTGCAACCGAAGGTACCCTAAATCTGCTACGCATCTTTTTACTATTAAACAGAAGAAGGATGAACCCTTGCGAGAATATATAAAGCGCTTCACGGATGAAGCACTCGATGTTCCAAATGTTAGCCCGACCATTATGGCGGACATATTAACTCAGGGACTCCGAGCGGGGGATTTCTTTAGATACCTTATGGGAAATCGTATCACGGATATGAATGAGTTAATGCAAAAGGCGGAAGTACATATTTTGATGGAAGAAGCCGAGGGAACAAAGAAGCAGATGGAGCAGGAGGATAGTGAACACTTAGAGCGTGCTGAGAAAGAAGCAAAGGTCAAAGAAAAAAGTAAGGAAGGAAAACCTACTCAACGCAAAGATGAAGGGGGAGTGGTTAAGAAATTCCTCCGACCCGTGCACTTACCTCCGATGACTGTTACTCCACCAGAAGTGCTCAACATAATGAGGGGTAGCAACGAGTTGCACTGGCCCAGACCGACTAAATTTCCTAACCTAGACAAGGATACTGGGAAGTATTGTAAGTACCATAAAACTTATGGGCACACTACGGAAGAATGTACTACCCTTCGTTTAGAGGTGCTTCGCCTATTGGAGATAGGGTACTTGAAGAACTACCTTAAGGAAAATAACCCTGAAGAGCCCAAGGCAAATGTTTGGAAGAGATCACGAAGGGAAGAGGAAGAGCAAGAAAGGGAAGAAAGGACGCCTAGCCGGAAGTCACGAGAGGGGACCACTAGACGTCTCCGACCCCGAGAGAGAAGTAAAGACCGCCGGCGAAATTCGCGAGAGAAAACGACAGGGTATCAGAGTTTGCCTCCTCCACCTAACTCTTACAAAGACAACCCCCCAACAGGGAGAACCATCAATATGATAGAAGGGGGTGAAATCTCCATGGCGCCTCAGGGTAAAAAGAAGAAATATTTGAAAGAAGCCCGACGAGCAGAACAAGGAATGTCTGTCTGTTCCATTCAAGGGTCACAGCTGCCTAGTATCACTTTCGGACCCGAGGACCTTACTGACGTAATATACCCTCACGAAGATCCCTTGGTTATATCTGCCGTCATCTACGGGTATGAAATCCAACGTATTCTCATAGATACGGGCAGCTCTGTGGATGTACTCTTCCTACCGACCTATCTCGCTATGAGATTGAAACAAGAAACGTTGGAAACCGCGGAGGTCCCCTTAGTAGGATTCTCCGGGGAAGCATGCCAAACCCTCGGAACTATTACTCTCCCAATGTCATGGGGGAAAGGAGCCCTTCGAAGAACGGAATCTATTAAGTTTTGGGTAGTGGAGGCCTCTTCGCGAACGTATAATGTCATCTGCGGAAGACCGTCTATTCGGGCCTTTGAGGCTATTCCTTCTACTTTGCATCTTAAAGTGAAATTCCCCACCTCCTCGGGAATCGGAGAAGTCCGAGGAAGTCAGTCAAAAGCTAGAGAATGCTGCATGAATGCTATTCCCTCAGAAGAGGACGGACCTTCACTCGGAAATAACAAAAAGTGTAGAACCGAGGAAACACGAGTCCAACCTGTGGAAGAATTAAAAATGGTGGAATTAGTAGAAGGAAGCCCCGAGAAAGTAATCAAAATGGGCACCCATATGACTCCAATCATAGAAGGCCAATTGATTTCTCTTCTCAAACAATTTCATCACCTCTTTGCATGGGAAGGGGGGCCGCCCGGACGAATCAGCAACAAGGTATGTCAACATTTCCTTAATGTGAAGCCTGGAGCTAAACCTGTCCAACAGAAAAAGAGGAAAATGGGCCCCGAGCGCAACAAGATCATCCGCTCGGAAATACAACGCCTTCTCCAATTAAAGCAAATACGAGAAGTTATTTACCCCGAGTGGTTGGCTAATGTCGTGCTAGTTCCCAAGCACGGAGGAAGATGGCGAATGTGTGTTGACTTTACTAACCTCAATGAAGCATGCCCCAAGGATTGCTATCCTTTACCGAGCATAGATCAGCTAGTTGATTCTACCGCAGGATGTGCGCTACTATCAACTTTAGATGGAGATCAAGGGTACAACCAAATCCCGATGGCGGCTAGTGATCAAGATAAGACCAGCTTTATCACGGATGCAGGCACCTTTTGTTATCTAGTCATGCCCTTTGGATTAAAGAATGCTGGAGCTACCTATCAACGGTTAGTAAGCCTTATGTTTTCAGGACTTATTGGGAAATCAGTAGAGGTTTATGTAGATGATACTGTAGTTAAAAGTAACACTGCTGAAGAACATCCCGAGGACCTACGAAAAGCGTTGGTCATTATGAACAACTTTGGCATGAAGGTCAACCCTCGGAAGTGTTCTTTTGGTATCCGCGGAGGAAAATTTTTGGGATTCATGGTTACGGAGAAGGGAATTGAAGTAAATCCCGAAAAAGCAGAAGCTATCATGGGGTTACCTACCCCGAGGACGGTAAAAGATGTCCAAAAGCTGACTGGAAGAATGACCTCGTTGAGTCGGTTTATCTCCAAGTCCGCAGAAAAAGGGCTTCCCTTCTTCAAGATACTTCGGAATATCAAGGAATTTCAGTGGACCCCCCAATGCGAGGAAGCTCTCGAAGAATTGAAAAGGTACATGTTGAAACCACCTTTGCTGGTAAAACCTATACCCCAAGAAGAGTTGTTCCTGTATTTATCGGTCGGAGAAGAAGCTATTAGTGCTGTCTTAGTTAAAGAACAAGACGGAGAACATCACCCGGTATATTACGTCAGCAAAACCCTCCTCGGAGCCGAAACCCGATATACCCTAACTGAGAAACTCGTTCTAGCATTGGTTACTACGGCTCGTAAGCTACGCCCCTACTTTTTATCCCACCCAATTACCGTGCTTACTAAGCATCCCCTGAGAGCAATTCTTAATAAGCCGGAATCATCAGGGAGAATGATAAAATGGGCTGTAGAGCTTACTGAGTACGATATTTCCTACGCTCCGAGACCGTCAATCAAAGCGCAAGTTTTGGCGGACTTTGTAACAGAACTCACGGGCGTTGGATCCGAGGAAAAGGAGCCACGATGGCACGTATATGTAGATGGATCCTCGGTGAGTACCCACGGGGGGGCCGGAATAGTTTTGGTAAATCAAGAAGGAGAGGAGGAAAGACTCCATTTTGCAGTTAGAATAGATTATCCCCTCTCTAACAATGAGGCCGAGTATGAAGCTCTCCTTATTGGTATGAGGTTAGCTAGAGAAGGGGGAATGAAAAGAGTACTCCTTCATAGTGATTCCCAACTGATTGTTCAGCAAGTTAAGGGGTCATATGAGGCCAAAGAAGAAAGAATGCAAGAGTACCTCCGAGTTGTTCGCCAGAGGTCCGAATGGTTTGAAGAATATGATATAGTTCAAATTCCTCGAAAAGAAAATCAAGAGGCGGACGCTTTGTCCAAGATGGCTACACAAACAGCTGCAATACATACTCGGAAGATTACTCTACTACATGTCAATGAATCTGAAAAGGGTGAAGGCCGAGAAGTGAACACAGTTTCAGATCCTTCATCTAGCTGGGTGACTCCTATCAAAGCCTATTTGCAGAATCCCGAGGGATACTCCTCGGACAAGAATATTCAGCGAATGATGTTCAGAAAAACCCTCCGATACTTCCTCAAAGACGGGATACTCTTCCGAAGGACATATTCATGTCCCCACGCTCGATGCCTTAATGAAGAAGAGGCCCAGCTAGCCTTAGCAGAAACTCACGAGGGGGTATGTGGGAGCCATACTAGTGGCGAAAGCATGGTGGGACGCTTGATCCGACAGGGCTACTATTGGCCCACGATGGCCAAAGATAGCAAAAGCTATGCCGAAAGATGCAAACCATGCCAGGCTTACGCCCCTCGGACCCATCTACCCGCAGCCCCTTGGGAACCCTCTTTGAACCCCTGCCCATTCTCTAAGTGGGGTATTGACATACTTGGACCCCTCGTCCCTGATGCCGGTCAAAAGAAATTTCTGCTAGTAGCCGTTGACTACTTCACCAAATGGGTGGAAGCGGAACCCCTAGCTAGGGTAACCGCGGGGGCCGTTATCAATTTTCTCTGGAGAAATATTATTTGTCGCTTTGGTGTCCCTCGGAGCCTGGTAAGTGATAACGGTTTGCAGTTTACTGATCAAGGATTGCAAAAGTGGTGTGATCATTGGGAGATAAAACATCGCTTTGCCTCCGTGGGATACCCTCAAGCAAATGGCCAAGTAGAAAGAACCAACAGAACCCTCCTGAAGAACATGAAGGCCCGGCTTGATTGGCATAAAGCTAAGTGGGTTGAGGAGATACCCGGGATATTGTGGGCCTATCGGACCACGCAGAGTGTTGCTACGGGCGAAACCCCTTTTAGTCTATCCTACGGATGTGAGGCTGTGTTGCCCTCGGAGGTCTCCCTAGAAAGCTGGCGAGTCAAAGAATATGAAGAAGTAGCCAATGGCTCAAATCTAGCCCTTGCCCTTGACCTCCTCGAGGAAAAAAGGACCCGAGTAGCCCTCCGAATGGAAGAGTACAAGGCTCGGATGTCACGATATTATAATACCAAGGTAAGACTCCGAACCTTTCAAGTTGGAGATTTAGTGATGAAACGAGTAGGGGCCTCCAAGAATATGGGTAAACTAGATCCACGATGGGAAGGACCCTACAAGATAGTGGAAATCGTGGGACCGGCGACTTATCGGCTTGCTAACTCCGAGGGGGCAATACTTCGCAACACGTGGAACGCAAGTAACCTTAGAAAATATTATGCTTAATGTAATAGTTATATATGAATAAAAAGAGTGTTCATATACGAGGGGATATAGTACAAAAGAAAATAGAATTGTCCAACAAAATGATGGCTCTATATACGAGACATCAGGACAATCCGATAACACTAAGAACCCTCTGTATTATGAACTAAACTCATTTACAAGCTAAGTCCCTCCCATGGGACGTTTCCCCTCTCGAATAAGTCTTCGGCGCTGCTCCTCGGAAAGAGAGACTGGATCATCCAAGAACACAGTTCCGACTGCAAAATCTCTAATAAGTGAAGGAGAAAACTCCTCGGAGACCTGACGAATGTTGAGTTCAGGAAGGAGCAAGCCCGAGGGGAACTCTGGCAAAGCTTGAACGGCATCTTGGCACAACTTATAGCCTATATACACTAAGTCACGCATCTCTCCCCGAAGGGATTCACGAAGACTGGATGGACCCACCACCTCCAACACAGCTTGGACTTGGGCCATGACCACCTCTATCGCATGAGAACGAGTTATCCCTAGCAGTTGCTGACTCAAGGCGTCTCTTTCCAGCGTAGCCTGTGTTAACTGCTCCTCCGAGGACCGCATTTGGCCACGTAACTCCTCAATTCTCCGGTCTAAGCTCAAGACACGTGCTTTTTCAAGCACTAATTGGCGTTCCAATTCCCACGCCTTATCCTTCTCGGATTGCAACGCACGGGTATGAGTCTCCTGAGCTGACTCGTGAACTTCTTTCAAACGAGCTACCTCCCCTTGAGCCTCCCAGAGACCTCGCTCTAACTCGTCCCGACGACGGTATACTAAACCCGGATCTGAGGAAGAACTCCCGTAAGACCCGAGGGCGTCCAACACCATATAAATCTGCTCAAAAAACGAATGGCATCAGATCAGAAGACAGGTTAGTATTAAATAAAATGAATAGATACCTCACACAGGTCTTTGCAGGCTAAATCTTGGAGAACGGGTACCGAAAGGGTTTTTATCATTTCACAATCTGTTACGTTCAATAACCCACTAAGAAAGTTTCGGCAAAATCCCACTGCTGATCCGAGAGGAGAAACATCCTGATTACCCTCGGGGGGAAGAGTTCTCCCGAGGGAAGGGTGCTCCTCGGGCGGTGGTGCAGGAATACGACCAGGGATATCTTGCTGGGGCTGCATATCCTCTGCACTAGAAGAGTGAAGATACTCCTCTAATACATTTACTACGGTAGAATTGTGAGGAATGGGCTGTGATACTATGGGACTCATGTGACAATCCGTTTGAGAAAGAGTTGCTATCAGATCCGACGATCCAGAAGGAGTTATATAACTGACTGGGGGGGCTGCAACGGGTTCCTCCTCCTCCGAGGAAATTTCAACCATTGCCTCACTTATGAGGGGAGGAGAATCGCCAACCTTCGTCACCCCGGGAATACCATGCAATGCCCTCCCCAGGAAAACGTCATTAGAAGACCCGAGAGAAAAAGCTCCCATCTCCGCTCCTACAAAAGATGTCAGTAGGAAAATGATCCGAGGACACCAATATAGTTTATAAACTAGAGAATGATTAGCAGAACTTACGAAAGTGAAAATTACTGTGAAGAGGATGAGAAACAGGGATGCATCCTTCCACCCCCTCTTGTAAACCTGCCAAAATTAAGGCCTCGGGGAAATCCAACAGCCCAGATATATCATAAGAACCAGAGAAAAGTCCCGAGTGAAGCAATATCTCCCTCACTTGTCCTCGTGTTTCGGTGTTGGGTGCGATATATCCCAGACCCCATCGGATGGGTACACCCCACGATCTGGCTGACTGGCCTCTCGGACGGATAAAGAAAAATCTCCGCCTCCAATCCCCTCTACTAGAGTGGGAACTGGATACACGAGTGAAGATATTTTCCTTGTCCCGATAGGTCAAGCTAAAAAAGGGAGTCCCCTCTGAGCAAGGTTGAAGGGTAAATATTGTCCCCACCCGATAAGGGGACATTGGAAGGTTTAAAAGCTCACTACGAAGGACATATCCCACCAAATGACTATAGGAACTTGGTGTTAACTGACTCGGACACACCTGCCAATACCGAAAAAGTATCTGGAAAAAGGGATGAAAAAAGGTCCGTAAACCACAACGCATTTGTTCGGTATAAACGGTCATGTAACCCGAGGGGGGTGCGTAAGCCCTCTGGCCCGCAGAAGGTACTAGTATGTCATAATTCTCAAAATCAAGGTTATAGCCACTGAAAAGAGATCATACCGAGTTCTCACTCTCAATACTTGTGGTGGATCCTACACGTCCTCTACCTATTAATCGAGACAGCTTAAGAGGAATCAGATCAAACTCCGAAGACTCATCCGCCAAAGAGTATGGCTCCCTACCCATGAATATTTCTCTGATATGATTGATCCTACGTGAATTTATAGATGGGAGTCTACGAATTACCCCAAGAGAGGAACTAGCGCCAAGTGTCGCCTGGTTTTCGGATAAATTGCCCATCGGAGGAACTCTGGATGATTCAGAAGGACTCCGAGCGGTATCCCGAGAAGAACCACAAGATGAAGTCGAACCACTTCTTCTATAATAAGGAGGCAACATCTTATCTGGTAAGTACTATCTTCGTACTTGCAATTATGAGTAAACTCGAAAGAAAATCAAAGACTAATAAAAATTAGGAGATAAGTGCATAATTGATAAAGATCCTACGTGCATATATACTCTTTAAATTAGAGTTAAAAGTAGAAGTTTAAACTCTTAGTACGTTAACTAAGGGACACGTGTTGGAAAACTTTTTGATTAAGGAGGACACGTATCCTATTTAACCATGCAAAGTAACACCTCCTACTTAGAAATTTTACTTAGTCAGCATCCATATAAGGATTATCATTATCCATTTTAATTAAACAGTGGAAATAAAATAGGAAGATTGCACAAAATATTTATTGATTTAAACCGAAGAGCCCTCGGAAGGGGTAATAAGTACCAAGGAATGTTTATTTGAAAATTAAAAGTAAAAATTACAAAAAACTAGACTAAGCTCCCGTGGAAGGAGGGAGAGAAGAAGTTGTCTCTTCTGCGGAAGTACCCAATGGAGCAAGACGAGAGATTGGAGAAAATACTCCCCCAGAACCGCTAGCCCTTGGACTCGGACTCGTGGCGGAGCGCATTGGAGATGGTGTCGGAGAATCCCGAGAGGATAGCAAACCCCCAAACCTCCCCACAAAATAATGGCAGTCATCGGGAGTTGGCTTCTTTAATTTCCGAAGATCGAAAGACTTGGAGAAGTTAACATCCGACCTTATCAAAGATTTCGCCACCTTCGCACACTCCAAATAACCCCACAGAAGATGGCCCATCAAGAGCTCATGAGAAGGCTCCTCGGATGCTCCTGATTGCTGCCGTGAGATCTCTCGCTGGGCAAATTGAACAGCTGCATCCACCTTAGCCTGCACGTCCTCGGGAGATAGAAAACTTGCTAACTTCCCCTCGGCTGATTCTGCCCTATCAGTAACTTGGCCCAGTGTCTCCTGGAGAACTCTCTCTCTCTCATTCCCGTCCGCCACCGCCTTCTCGAGAGCCGCAATACGAGCAGTAAAGACCCCCTCGGAATCTTTCCATTCCTTCTCCCTCTTCATATAAGCGGACTCGGCAGCACTTAAATTACCCTGCAAATTCGCCCTTGCCTTCTCTGACTCTTTAAGAGCAAAGTCGTAATCAGAAATCTTGGTATGAAGAATATCCTCCCTAATCTGACTCTCCTTATCCCGAGCCACGAGAGGCGCCAGTTGCGCTCGGAGTACTTCTAACTCTTCTTTGTCTTTCCGACCGTGCTCTTCAACGGCAGTAACTGCCTCTCGAGTCTTTCCAATCTACAGAAGAGTCAACAATAAAAGATTTAACAGAGATGTATTGTGTAATTTCAGAAGACTAAGGCAGAGAAGCTTACCATAAGCCCCAACCAGTTAAGACTGGTGTATAAAAATTGATACCCCTCGGCGGGTGCTGAACTGGAGGAGGCGAAAAATCGGAGGATATCTTGATAAGCCTCCCCCACTGAACGAGATGAAAATTCCCCCCCGGATCCGATGGGAGGAATAGGCTCCTGAAATGTATGACCCCTCGGAGACAAAGTCACCGGGACATGTCCCCTCGGAGGAGTCGTATCCTTTACCGGAGTCGTCACTTCTGAATTTGTAAATATGGCCCGTGAACCACCTACTGTTGTGGAGGGGCTGGTCTTTCCTAATAGTGATTGCAGAATTCCTTCCTTCAAATCTCGGTCCTCTGAAGAAGGATCAAACTCCCCTTGGGTGTCTTCGGAGTCCCCTCGTAAACCTTCTTGCTCGGGAATGTTAAATTGGGCCAGAAAATCCTCCTCTGCAACAGATACGAACTGTCAGTGATTGAAAGGATGAAACTAGAAAAAATTATGGAAAAAAGGCAAATGACGGATACTCACCATATAATGAAGACTCTTCTACCATCGGAGCTTTCCCTTTATCCATAGCCCCTACATCAAAAGAAAAGGTGTCAACACATCAGCAAATATTGCAGATAAAGATACGCACATCTCATTAAAAACTCGGGAAACTTACCCCGAGGAGCGGATTCAGGAACTGTCGGAAGCTTAGGAGAGTGATCCTCGGAAGACAGGTCTATTACTTCAGTATCTATCCGAGCAGATTCATCCTCCGCACCACTCGGAAAGATACCCCCCTCGGAACCTCTCGGAGAAATTCCTATATTAGATTCGGAAGCAGGTAAATTCCCTGACTCCGATTTGGAAACGGGCACTAAAGCCAAATCCCAAGGTGCTACTTGACGCAGGGGAACAACGCTCCTAACGATCCCCATCGCATCCATGCATAGAAGAGAATGGTCTTCGTGGAATCCACCCTTCTCTGAATCCATATGCATACTCTCGGGAGCATTAACCTCCTCCTCCTCGTGATCTCCCTCCTCTGGAATCTCCGAGACACCACTAGGAGTAGGCTCCCTCGGACTCGACTGCAGATAGTAGTTCGCCATGACATCCCCTGCATCATCCCATCAATAACGTGTATAAGCACAATTTACCACTGTGCTCGGAAAGAGAATAAAAGGATAAAAGAGCGAATAAAGAGACTTACGAAAGAGACTCCTCGCAACGGGAGACAGGGACAAGGGCCTCTCCACGGCGGCATCAGTGAAAACTACATGGTGAAGCCCAGAGGTCTCATATAACATAGTGAAGTCCTCTGATTCCATCAATTTGTGCTGAGAAATTATAGGAGATAGCACCGCCTCCTGATCCAGAGCATGCACGGGAGTAGTACCCTCTCGCCAATCAAAGGGCACATCCCACTCGCCGTTGACAGGGCCCACGAAGAAATACCTGTTCTTCCAGACGCTATGTGAGGTAATAGCAGCCCCCAAGATCCTCTTCGTGGAATCCCCCGATTTATCCCGATGACGAACGTTATAGAAAGGATACCCCCCGGGTGATACCGCCACGTCAAAGATTGAAAGAAAGTGATCCACCGAACACTCTAGCCCATTCACGTGGCACCAAAATACATAAATACAGATAGCAGCAAATCCATTTGGTACCATCTGACTTGGGCTGATATTACAAGTTTTAAAGAGCTCGCAGAAAAAAGGGGACATAAACGAGCGCCACCCATACTTCACTTGAGCGAAAAATACTGTCAACATACCCGGAGGAGGATAGCATGCCCTCTCATCCTTCGTCGGGATTCGGAAGACCATATTCTTCTGAAGGACTCCGGTTGAGGTCAACAGATCTGCTACCTGCTTACGAGTAGCAATATTCCTCATCTTTTCCACCTTAGCAAAGGTCCGAAGAGGTGGTTCCTTTGATTTGGGAACCCTAGCTTTTTTCGAGGAAGTGGCGCCGCCCTCAGCAGCAGCAGCAATTTCTCCCTTCCGTTTGCGAGTAATAACTCCCACTGGAATACCTCTCACACTCGTAGAAGAATTAATCGGAGCAGTGACTTCCGAGGAGATAGCGGCGGCAATAGAGTCAGTGTTGGCGGAAGAAGCCATGGATACAATAAAAGAAAAATGTTTTTGAAAGAGAGAAGAGGAACGGGTAAGTCTGCTGGGAATTTGAATTGCAAAAAATGAAGAATAAAGATTAAGGAAAGAGATTTCTTTTTTTTGCTCTGAGAGGAAATTACCACAAAGACGGATTGAGTGAATGAAGAAAAAAGAAGCAACAGTGTCCTATTTATAACCGAAGGTGACAACGGTCAAGAATTTTGAAAACGTGGAACTTATTTAAAGCTCCACGTAACTGCCACTTGATTGTGCCACGCCGTCCCCATTCTGACCGTTGCCAACGGTCAGATAGTTCAAATCTCCAAGCTGGTCAACAACAGTCCGCCACCTGCGCCTCGAGATCTTCGCGTGCTTAATAACGATACCCTAAGGGTATTCAGGTAAAATCCTTATAAATTTTAAATATATATGCGTATTGAATAAATATCAAAAAAGGAAAAAAATAAATATAGGGACACTAAGCAAAAAATAACCCCTCACCTCACTGAGGACGATGATTTAAAATTCCGTTTGTCTCTACGAGGACAATCGAAATTTGGGGGGGCTAGTGTTAACCCTAAAAAATAAAATAGAGGAGATCACTCCTACTCGGGAAAAATAATATGTGGACAATACTATTGTCACGAGTATGTCTGATGGGATGTACCTATAAAGAAAACCCCTCGGAGGATATATGGACAATACTATTGTCACGAGTACGTCCGATGAGATGTACCTATAAAGAAAACCCCTCGGAGGATTGCCCTACCTCTCGGTCACTGACCCGAAAAGGTTTATAAAAGCATCCGAGGAGAAACGCAAGCGTCCCTTGGAAAGTCAAACGGTGAATGAAAAACAGATATCAACACGGCATCGGAAAAAGAGCAAACCCCGATGGACCCGTATGACTCCGATATCCACCAAATGCGCCAAGAGGGACCAAGAGGGACCCCGAGTCCTATGAACTTACAAGAAAACTTCCTTGCTGAACACTCCTCGGAAAAGACAACACTCGGACTTATCCGAGAACACAATTTTGGAAGAAGTCAGTACAGGAACACCCAGCGAATACATTCCGAGCACTCTGGTGAAGAAATCTCACTTTCAGTAAAGCAAAAACAGCCCTCGGACACAAAATCACAGTCCTCGGAAGTCACACCAAGTCCTCGGAGATCACATTTCCACCCTCAGAGATCACTTCTGACTGTTGAAGAAAATACCCGAATCAAGAAGGAGAAACAAAAGCCCTCGGAAGAATAGCTCTATCAGAAACAGTCTACATCAATACCCGAATCAAGAAGGAGAAACAAAAGCCCTCGGAAGAATAACTCTATCAGAAACAGTCTACATCAGAAGCCCTCGGAGATATCCGAAGACACAAAAGCTAATCCAGTCAGCACTTAGTAGATAAACGATAAACATTATCCTAATTTTTACACCTGTATCAAGGTAACAACAACACCTGTCCTTATCAAAACACATGCACAATGACACCTACCCCCACCAAAGTCTATATAAAGGGAGGTGATCAGTAGAAGAAAGACAAGCTGGAAGAAGCTGAAGCAACTAAGCCTATTTGTTACAATTTATCACTCAAGTACGTAAGATAAAAAGAGGAGGAAATGTTCAGTGAATAAAGGAAGGGAATATTCTTGCAATTAATCTCATTATGTCCATCTCGCGTTGCCTTTGAATCACGGACAGGACGTTTCGACCCAAATAAATATCTTCCGTTAAATAGGGAATAATTCCAAACCTGTTAACAATATGCATTTTGCTAGTTAGTTGCAAAATATTTGCGAAAAAAAGACTCCAAATGAGAATTATTTCGGCAAAAAAAGGCCAGAAAAACACTTGTGGTGTGATTGATACAAGTTGACAAATGTTAGGGATATATTGGTGATAAAAATCTCCAGGGACAAGTCACAAAAGGGCCAATAGTTTAGGGAGTTTATGGTTTTATCCCTTATTTTATATGTCACTGAGTTATTTGTTTATTACGACAATTACTTACATAGTTAATAAAGCAACACAAAAGATAAAATAACTAAAACAGGATCTACCAAATAAAAATTGTAATCCAAATTTGAAATATATTAAAATAAGAAAGATAAATCTTAGGTGACCCATGTAATTTATCTCAAGTACATACATATATTTGCCAAAGCCCCATACTTTGTGTTTGTGAGAGCAAAAATGAAAAGATTTTTCCAAGCAGTAGAGAAAGAGGGGTCTTTCAAGAAACCAGCCCTCGAACCAGTAATAATAGATGAACAAGAGAAAGAGAAAGAGAAAGAGAAAGAGAGCAACATCAGTACAAGGAAAGAGCCGTTAAAGTTCTTGTCATGGAACGCAAATAGTTTCTTACTTAGAGTTAAAAACGACTGGGCCGAGTTCTCTAAGTTTGTTGAGAATCTCGACCCTGATGTCATTGCAATACAGGTATAATTAATCATCATACCTTTTTCAATGCTACTACTCTATTTCTTTTATATATATATATATATATATATATGTAATTTCAATTGTAACTGTTTGGGGTTTGTTTGGCTGTTTTATGGTAAATGGGTTTTGATATTTCGGTATTTGCGCAGTGGGATTTTGATGTTACTGTGGAAAAATTAAATCTTTGTGAGTTTTGATGCAAGCCAAGGCTGACACTGATTTTGTTGGAATGATTGTATCATATATTTGAGCTTGTAGTCAAATTCATGATTTTCAGTGTCTTTTTGAAACCTTGGTCCAAAATTTATCTGACTCTGGTGGTAGGAAGTTAGGATGCCAGCAGCTGGTTCTAAGGGTGGACCAAAAAACCCAAGAGAGATTAAAGACGATAATAACTCCTCGCGTGAGGAAAAACAGGTATATCATGGTTTTGATCTCTTACTGCTATGTCCATTTTTTGTGATAAGCAAGCATCCATTGAATCCATGCTCATAGAACTTTTTAGCTGGGAAGTCTGACACTCTGACTGTTTGAGAATGAATATCTCTTCTCTTAAAATACAATATGATGGATGGACTTTGAACCTATCTCCTTTCCTAATGCTTAAAATGTACTCTAATAGTAGCTGCTAATTTAGCTTCTGGAATTCTTGTATTTTGTTTTGTCCGCAGGTTGTGATGCGGGCTTTATCAAATCCACCACTCAAACAGTATAACGTATGGTGGTCCCTTTCAGATCAAAAATATGCTGGAACTGCATTATTTATTAAAAAGTGTTTCCAACCGAAAAAGGTTTCTTTCTCGTTGGATCAAACAGGTTCATAGTTTATTACACATGTCAAGATCTGAATAAATGAATGTGAACTTGCTATATGTTGTTGAAACACACTCTAATAATTTACACATTATCTGAGGACAAGTTGCATGCACATATTCTTCAATATTGAATGTTTGTCCAAACGTATGTGGTTTGATGCAAGGAGAGAAGTTGATACATATATATCTTCCTTTTAGGCTCAAAGCATGAACCAGATGGCCGGGTTATTTTGGCTGAATTTGAATCATTCCGTCTACTAAATACGTATGTTCCTAACAATGGATGGAAAGAGGAGGAATCCTCCTTTCAGAGGAGAAGAAAGTGGGATAAGAGGATGTTAGAATTTGTTCTCGGATCTTCTGATAAGCCACTTATCTGGTGCGGCGATCTTAATGTGAGGTACTCCTGTTAGTGACTCTGCTCCACTTTCTCTTATTTTCTCTTTCGTCGAATACCGAAACCAGCTCAGCAGATATGAAATATTATAGGTAAAATAGTATCCATATGATATTGAAATTGATCTTTCTACTTGCATATTGTAATTGCTAAATAAAAGATAAAAGAGTTTGTTTTCTTGCTCAACTCTTGTTAATATTACGGGGACTTCTTGATAGACATCTTTTACATGAATATATTTTTTATGTATACTGCTCTTTGCGATGATAAGTTTAAGGCAAATGTAGTCTTAAATATTGCACATCACTTTTAGGTTACGTGCGTTTTGATGTTATTATGTATGTATGTATGTGTATGTATGTACGGATGTGTGTGTGTATATATATATATATATACACACACACATATATATCTGATGTTGGATCACCTGACATGATATCACGTAACACATTTCACTCCTTCAGAGAACGTGAAACTTGCCAGTACATCAAATTCTACATTTTTTTGTTACTCCAGCATCTCTATATTCCTAACACGCACCGTAATGTGTCTTATTTGCATGAAATGTACTAAAGCAAGTTTTGTGTCTGGAGAGAGAAGTTTGCTGTTATCAGATAATTACTCCTATTTCTAAATCCTTGCTGTGTTTCACTCATTTGATCAACTCCTGCATTTTTAGGTTGGATATGTTACTGATTAATCTCTTCTTGTCTCATTTGGTTATGCAGCCATCAAGACATTGATGTGAGTCATCCAGATTTTTTCAGATCTGCGAAATCTAATGGCTATGTTCCGCCAAACAAAGAGGTGATGCTGCACAGGGATTTGGTTGAACTGTGTTGATTTCTTTTTCCTGAAAAATGACATAAAATAAAGGAGAATTATATCTATACCCCATGATACTTGGTCTGGTAACTTCTAAAGTTTGAAAGACTTTGTGTTGGTTTTCCTACTTTTATGGTATGTTGCTGCTGCAGTTCTGTGCTTGCTTCAGTGATCAACTTATATGTGCATTCTTGTTAAGCTAATTAATGACAAGATGATAATGAGTACAAGTTTAATGGAAGGGCTAAGACGAAAATCTATCAATAAGAATATTCTTGTCATGCATTCTTATTAAGCTAACATATACTGACGGCAACCAACTATTATGATGCAGGATAGCGGTCAACCTGGATTTACCTTATCTGAGAGGAAGCGTTTTGGCTCTATTTTGAATGAGTACGTACAGAGTATCAAATAATTGTTTCCAGTAATTTTTCTGAAATAACTCCTCAGGATTTTAACCAAGTCTGAACATGGATCATATGAACCAACGGCTTGTTTCTGTTTCCTGAAGTCTACTTTGAGTACTTATTTTACTCTGCTGGCAGACAGTTGTAGATTGTCTGATCCTCATAGCACTGATGTTATTGCTGCCTACATTCTTGTCCATTTTACTTTTTCTCTTGACACTTTAATGTTGTGTTTTCTTTCTTCTTTCTGTTCTGTTGATTTGTCCATTACCTGACAGGTCTTTTCATTCCCAGAATTTATTTGGAGTTCTGGAATCCCGTACTTCATTTAAACTTTAAAGTGGGTGAGATAGGATTACGTCTTGTGTGCTCTCTATTGAAAGAGCCTAACCTTGATGGTTAACCTCAATAGTTTGAGTTATAAAATTGGACATCAATAGTAGAAGAGTGCTAGATATAAAGAAGATAATTCTTTGGGATGCGATATGTTTTTCTTTTAATTCTGGTTACTTTCTGAAGATTCTAAAATATGTTTACTGTTTCAGGCATCAACTTGAATTGCTGTAAATTCTTTAAGGGTTCTAATTCATTCATAACTAAAACTTCAAGGTGTTACTCAGAACAATCAAAAAAAAAAAAAAGGTGTTACTCATAGAGCAAGCACGTAGATCAACTCGTCATTCGAGATGTTTCTTTTGTGCCAAGTATTTAGAGTTACTTAAGTATCCATAACTTAGAGGTGCAATTTCTATTTTGGCAGGGGAAAGCTGGTGGACGCATACAGGTATCTTCACAAGGAGAAAGACATGGAACGTGGCTTCTCCTGGTCCGGGCACCCTGTTGGAAAGTAAGAATATGGTGGTTGGAAAGTAAGAATATGGTGGTGATTTATATTGTTAGGTTATGTGTTTATCTAGTGAAGGTATTTTTTCCTTAGGGTGCAGAACTCTCTTTATAACTTTCAACAATGAAAGGGTTAATTACTTTTACACCCTCATGAGCTTTGGCATCAACAACAACCAAGCATGTAATCTCAATAAATTGGGGTAGGCTATATGAACCATGAGTGAATCACGTCGAGTCGTGTACATGAATCCTCTCTCTCCATTTGTTCCGATTGAAAAGTAATTCTTCATTTAAGTGTTTGAGCTTCATTTCATTCCGTATGATCTCCATCCACGTTTTCTTCAGTCTCCCTAGAATCTAGTCGTACGCCCTAAGTCGATAGTTTCACCCGTCGAAATTGTGCATCTATGGCATCATCATAGGAAAAAAATTTAGAACATATGCTTGAAACTTAAAGAAAGCTCTCCTATCGTTTGAATAGTTGCAGAGATGCACCTAATGTTTGAACAAGATAAATCCCCTGTTTCTGAGTGTCTCCGTAACTGTTCAAACCTTAGGCGTTCAACCTTAGGCGAAGGTTTTACATTTAGCGTAATCCTTATATACCTAAACACCAACAAGTAACAATGGCAATTGATATGGAAAAATAAATTTGCAAGGCAATATTTTGTATGTAAGGACTTAATTTTGGCCGAAGCTTAAGTAAATGAAAATAATTCTTGTTTATTTCTAGCTTTGAAACTGACACTCATCCATGTCTACAATTTTTGGCAGGTATCGTGGGAAACGGATGAGAATTGACTATTTCATTGTTGCGGAGAAACTAAAGGAACGAATCGTTGCTTGTGAAATGCATGGACATGGTATTGAACAGGAAGGTAAAGTGAACTGCACGTCAACTTATGGACTATATGACATAAGTAAGAGAAATCGTAATGTACTCGATCACTTGACTTGTCATAGATAAATTCCTCTTAATAAGTTTTGCATGTGGATGGCTTGCATGACACGCTTCAGGTTGTGCTCACTTCAGCAGCTAAGGTTAGTTGGAGCTGTTATGCTATGAGAGATGGGAGAAATATCCACTGACATAATGACAATTCATCTTAAGATCTACTTTGCTAGGTTTTGTAATCAGACCACGTTGTTCTTAAGGAATGTTTGACAGTATTTTTGACATAATGTTATTTCTCATAAAATATATATCAATGAAAAAGTACCCATCTTTTCTTCTACAGTTAAATTATCTGTCTCAATATAATAAAAGAATAAAAATCGGTGTTTATATTACAAAATCTGTCATTTTATTGGAGTCATACTGAAAACTTCAGCGAGTTTTGTGGCAATGTTTCCTCAAAGGGACAGGGATTTGGGTGGGTAAAAGGATATCACACCAACATGGAGCCAAAAGTTTATTATTCATAGGACTCTTACGCCAATCAGGGCCTCGTTGCCATTGATTTATGGCAGATCTTCTTGCCACAGTTGTTCTATCTATTAGTACTTGTGGCTAGAATATACTTAATATCACAACATTTTAAATCCCGAATGGCAACCCAAATTAACCATCTACAATGAATTTTGAACTTCCCATATACCTTGCATGGTTATGCTTTGATGTTTCATTTACGTCTCTGAATGTGTTCTCGTTACAGGTTTCTATGGGAGTGATCACTGTCCCTTATCTCTCGAGCTTTCGGACATGAATCCAAGTGCCAATGGAAACTCGTCTCCTCCAGTGTTACATTCGGAGGAACACTGCCAGATTCTGAATGATTAGGTTTCCTACCATGCTGGTTAAGGTATACCTTGCATGCTTCCAGAACATGGGCTCAACTAGTTTGACTGGAAACTTTAGATGGCTTTCTTCTATTCTTTTCCTATTTAATGGACCAAAAGTAGTTTTTAGTGAAGAAGCATTTCTGTGTATTAGATGTGGTGCCGATCGTTTTTCTTTCCTTGTTTTTGTGCCTCTACTTAAATCCACCGTGATTGAAATTGCTAGTGCTAGGGGCTATTATATTCTGTAATGCAAATATATCCATGTTCTTGTGAATTTGAATTTTGAACATGGGATAGTTACACGTTCGCTCTTGAGATTTGGTTTAGTTACGGTAAGCGTCTCCATTGTTTTGAGTATAATTATAATAGTGTCTTCCAAATTTTGTAAAAAAAAAAATACATAGGCATCATATGTTTGAACAATTATAAAGTATTACTGACGAACTCTTTATAAAAGCATCATTGGAATATTTTGTAACTGGACCAAATCTCATGGGGTAGTTGTAATCATTCTTTTACATTATGACAAAGCAGAGTTGATGGATTTAAAGATTAAGAAGTAACGACCGAACCGCTACTAATATTTTCAGGTATGGTGGGAAATTTTGAGGCTTCGAAGTAGGTTAATAGCTCCATCTGTCGGGACTTGTTGTAACCTATTACGTTTATAATGTTTTGAATAAATTGGCCAAAAAACAAAATCATATATCAATATTAAAATAAGAAGTAAATACTTTAAGATTAAATTTTACATTTTTTTTTCTTTTAGTGTAATTAACCATTCAAATTGAGGATTTTGCGGAAAGTTGATAAAGAACCCTACCTTTATAGATGCAAAGATTGAATCAAAGAGAAGACTGGATGACCACTTTCATAATATTTCGACATCGAGTTTCTAATGACGGTTTAGTGTAAGTTAATATTTCTTGTTTGTAAACTTTGCTATTTAAATAAGGATAAGGATGAAAAGTTATCAAGGAGAGTGATTGTTGGCAGAATGCTTATAAAATTATAAGACGAGGTTTATTGCAATAAGAACTAAGTAGAGTGAATTTGCAATAAGTAGAAAGAAGAATTTAAGAAAGAGTTGAAAGAGTTTTGCAACTGGCGAGATGCTTGGGCACCAACTAATAAGTAGAATATTAATTATATATTGTTGTATGTGCTTATTAAATGATATTGATGCTTTGTGGAGAAATGGAAGTGCGCTATGGCTAGTAATAAGCTAGTAAAAAATTTGTGGTTGTGTTTTATTAGGATCACAAAAGAAGAAGAACCCGATTCGAAGAGATGAACTTTTGTTGGCTCTTGGAATTGGCTACAGAAGTTTGGTGATTTTCTTTTTCAGTTATTCTTTCTTTCATTTGCTGAAAAGAAAGTTATCTTTTTAATTTCTCCTATGTAAGCCACCATGAAAAGGGAGTGGAGGAACCATTGAAATGGCCACTGCGAACAAAAGAAAATCTTGATAATCTGTTGACGAAACAAAAACACGAAAATGGTCATACGAATTTAAGCTCACACAACTGCAATCTTATTTTGAGTTCAATTGGCCTTTTCTTCTAAGAAATAAAAATATATCATTAGGCGGAAAAAAAAAAAAGAATCACAACAGTTGTTATCGAATAACATGTATCACGTGAGCAATACAATGTGAGGTACCGCGGGGTATTTTTGTCTCCTTATCTATTAAGCTAACTTCACGTCAGACAAATCAGCTTTGTCTAAATTAACTTTGTTCCAATCACACTTGCTCACCAAGAACACACGTGAACTAGGCTAGGAGTGTAGCTCGTTCAGTGTTGTACCCAATCAAGCCTACAAGAGTATGTCAGATTTAATCCCCAAACGTGTATCAAAATGAGTTTATCTAAAAAAATTGTTGAACCAAGGATATTTGTCTCGAATTATATCTCGAAACAGCTCTATATATAGAATTTTCTCTTAGGGTCAAGAGACAAGATTCGAGAGAACTCAATTCTAGTAACTAGTGAGAAACTTTGAGATATAGGTAAGTGCTTTGTCTCGAATTGTATCTCAAAACAACTCTATGTCTCGAATTTCCTCTTAGGCTCAAGAAACAAGATTGGAAAGAACTCTAATTTTGGGACTAGGGAAAGTATTCAAGATATAGGTGAGAGCTTTGGTTTTGCATAAGTAAAAAATAATGTACCATTTGGGGTTGAGGTTGGGGTATATTTAGTGGATTGAACATGCTAATCATGCCACTAAGTCCTCCCTTGATTCCACAAATCATGCCACTGAATCCGCCCTCGATTCGACAAATCACAAATCTGTCGAATTGGGTTGTGTCTAAAAGTCTATCTCTAACTCAAAATTTGTGGGCGAATTTCAAGTTAAAGATAGATAGACATAACCTTGTATTATCTCTATTTTGCCTCGAATTTGACAAAGCCTTGATAGGCAGCTACCTTGTCTCGAATATGTAGCTTTAGAGACACAAGGAATGATAGATGCTTGGCTTATCTCTTATCTATTTGCTTGTCGTGAAACTCTAATTTAGAGACTGGATTAGACATAGTTTAGAGATAATATTGTTCGGTTTAGTTTAAGATATTTGTCTTCATGCATTTCTTGACAGAGTGTTCTCACTTGGTTGATGCCACATGAGAATTTTTCAAAGTTGGCCAATTATATTGGCACTATTTTAATTTTAACTCACTATATTGGTAAATTCCAAAATAAGTCATCTAAGTTGGCAATGGTGTTAATCTTGACCCAAATTTGACATGTATTATCGCAATTTCATGCAAGCAGCAAATGACCACAATGCCAATTTAGTGGACTCAAATTAGATTTTTTCAATATAGTGGGTTGAAATTAAAAAGGTGCCAACATAGTGGGCCAACTTTGAAATTCATGTGAAAAAACAATTTCCTTCATTTTTGAAATATCAGTGTGACGTGGTATATGTGGATCACGTGTTGCTTGCATGGCAATTTTCACAATATGTGTCAAAATTGGGTCAATATTGACACCAAGTATAGATGGTTTAGTTGGTCAACCACAAGATTAGCGTACGTCCCTTTGCGTTTGAACTAGCGATCCTACAAGAAAAGAACTTCTCGAGCTGAAGATGAGGATGTGAATCCCAAAAGAAATCTTGTGTTAGACTAAGGTAATGATTTCGAAGTCACATAAGAAAACCTAATGTGTAAGATGGATGTCAACTTAGTGAACTTAATTTAGAACTTGTTAATTAATGTGCTGAAATCGAAATAACGTCAATAATGAGCGTTTATTTAGCGTGATTTAAGTATTTGTTTCTTATGCTTTTGTATAGGTATTAGTGCATATTTATTGGTTTTAGTATTGTTTTGTGTTTTTTTAGAATTTTGGTGAGTAAAGACAAAACGAAGCTAAAAGAGCCTAAAATTGATATTTTTTAAAACATGGCTTCACGACACAACTTTGCAATCAGGAGAATCCAAGTGAAGACATTGATTCAAATACGTCTAGACAAAGTCACATGAAGAATCATAGGTCGTACTACATACCATTAGAAAGCCACGAAGTCAGTGTTCTAACATAACAAGCGCATTTAGATCTAGAGAAGAAATTATAGTCAAAACCGTGAAGCCTCGCAGTGCAGACAAGACCCATGAGACATAAGACGCGCGACATGCCAAGTTACGCGCACCTACGTGATTCGTCCCACTATCCGCGCGACATGGGCACCAGGCAGAGAGTAGAGCGGCCAGCTCAACTACTTGCGCAACGCAGCTCTAGAAACGTACATAAACCTTAATTTCGGCCCATCAGCTACTTTTACCTATAAACAATATTAGGGCTACGAAATTTTGCACATCTCACGCCATTCTTCACGTCTCACCTTATTCTACACGCACACAACTTGTGAGATCATTAAGAGAGAGACGGCACAAGCATCATACTCCGAGAGAAGCATATCAATGGAAATTGAATTGAGTTTATCTTATCTTTACTATTTTATTATGATTTTCTCTTCCGCTTATATTGTTGAACTTGTTATCGTTATGTGGTAATCTTCTTCGTATTTGGAGAAGGAAGTAATGACTATTTATGCACAATGGACCTTCTGTTATGAATTAATGTTGCGTTTTATGTGTTTAGATGTGATTCATTTTATATTTCATATGTTTGATTTATACACGTGATGAACGCTAACGTGTCTTGTGGCTAAGCTACGTAGTTGATTTATGTGTTAGAAGTAGGCTAACGCAACTCGCGCATAGGCTAGATCACACGAATCCATATCTTTGATTATTGGATATAATTAACACTTGAGAAGGTTCAATTGGTTACCAAACTTCGCTTCTTTTTAGATTGGTCGCACTTAGTTCGTATATCTTTAGGGGATGGCGAGAGGATTGTAGTTGTCAGTTGTCACTAGCGTCACATCTAGAATTTCGGTAGTTTATTGAACACATATGAACTTAGCATGATGATACTAACTTAAGGGAAATTGGTGGTTTGTCCATGAATCACATAATGAATAGTTATGAAATCCATCTTCAAATACACTTCATCGATCTTATTAAAATCTTGTTATTTAATTATTTTATTAGTTGTGCTTAAAACCTTCTTTTTAAAATTTTATTATTACTATTTTTACCGTTGTTTATTAAGCATACAATATAGTTACACACTCTTTGTGAGATCGATACTTGGTTAGTAACTATACTTTCCATTTTATATTACTTGACCGTGCACTTGCGAACACATAAGCATAGCAATTCATTGTATTCATAATAACTACTCGCTCTCCACACTTCAAGTTTTTAGCATCATTGTCGGGGAGTGACGGTGAATTGCAGTGCTTTAATAGTAGACATTAAACTTAACTGTTTCCCATCTTCTTTTCAGTTGATCGGGTGCATTGCTCGAGGTGACAGAAATCGGATTGTTGCCCAACAAAAGAGAGATCATTCAAGGGAAACATATATGTCTGAAGGAAAGAAGGTCGATGATAAAGACACCTTACCCTATTGGACATGTTAGTACGGTGACTGGCCCATTCGATAAGTTCTTGAAAGATTGAGATACTTTTGTGGCATTTTGTGCAAAGATGGATCATGTTGTTAACATGGCCGTGCTTTTCATGACACAAACTCCACGTGTTACTTCAAAAGCGCAATGTAAAGTGCCGGCCAACACAAATAATGACCAACACATGCCTGATGCAGTCAATGATGAAATTGAGGTGAGAAAAG
Organism: Linaria vulgaris; assembly: GCA_948329865.1. NCBI lineage: Eukaryota > Viridiplantae > Streptophyta > Magnoliopsida > Lamiales > Plantaginaceae > Linaria > Linaria vulgaris. The sequence continues at coordinate 49,016,032 of OX415249.1, read as the reverse complement.
AAGTGTCAATGGAGGAGATAGAAGATGAGTCATTGAAGAATGACCATGAAGCACTCCAAATCTACGTAGTGAAAGTCCAAGATCCCAATCCACCACCATGCGTTTATACAAAAGAAGAGGAAGTGGAGATGCACGTGAATAATCAAAAGCTGACATCAGGAGTTGACAGTGTGGTAGCATTGAGGAGCGACGAAAATGGTATCATCCAGTGTGTTGAAACCAAACTCTTACTTATAAACAATTGGGATGTGGAAGAAGTGAGCTATCTCACCAGAAAGTCAAGTAGAAGAAACCTATCAAGTTTGTTGGAGTTTCTACACGAATATCTATAAGGCTAAAAGGTGAGCCAACCCATCAAAAGGCGAGGGGCAAGAAGATAACTCTTAATGTCGAGGCCCCAATGGTGACATTCAAAAGACTACAATGGAACTTATGAGCCACCTCATAAAAAGACTAAAAGAAAGATAGTTCATTCGCAAGCCTTGGAAGAAAGATATTTGGATTCAGAGAATGAATTCATGTACAAGATTTCCAGTTAGAAGAAGGTGAAGAAGCCCTTTAAAAGTGATACATTGACATCCTTCATCAATTGGAGCATCGTCAAGTTATTTGAACCTCCGTGAACCCATCAATACCGTCGAATTAACTGACGTAAAACTAAGCGTTGGGTCAGAGGCAACCCACAATAGTAAGTTTTTATATTGAGTCTTGCAATTTAGTTTAGTTTTGAGTCATATATAACACAATTTTTTTCAATGTATTTTTTAGCTCACAATTGAGCTAGAAAAAGAGACAAGAAGATACAAAGTAGAGATACGAAAAGAAAACTAGAAGCAGACACGAAGTGCAGCAGGGAGTCGCATGACAACATAAGAAGTCCCGTGAGTCGTGCAACTCGACTAGTGGGTTGCGCGATAGCACAACAACCTGCACGGGCCTTACCGGACGACCAGAGAGTTTCACAACCCACCGCACATTCGTTGTCGTCGCACATCACACAACGCATCTCCTATTTCTTGCAAATCGCGTTTCTCGATGCGTATGGAGGAGGAGACATGCAAAATCAGAATCTATGGAAATTGGTTGAGCAATCTCTATCCCTTACCTTTTCTACATTATTTGCACTTCTCTTATGATTAAATTCCATTGATTTACACTAATTATTCCTAATGTGATTACAATTAATATGGAAGAGTTGTGCAACTTATGAAAAATTACCAAATTTTATTAAGAACCCGTATATATATATATATATATATATATATATATATATATATATATATTTCTTGAACCACAATCACACATATAATTCTCACTTCTCTTAGAATTCATAAGATTTTTTCCTTTCTACCTTCTCAATTAAATTATTTTCTTGTGAAAATATTTTATTTCTTTTTATTCTTTGTAAGAAGAACATGGCATTCGGATGTTACTACACAATTGATCTAGCCCAGTGACACCAAGGAAAACATTCAAATTGTCACTAGCATCAACAAAAGGCATATCAATGCAAAGCTAGTGAACTAATTGAAAGAGATCAATGAGCAAATATGGAATACCAACAACCATCAATCGATGAAATTGAGGCACATTTCAAGAAAGTTAACAAATGAAGAAAGCACCAACACCCACATTCTGACAAGTCCTACGAGCTTGTTGCTCGATCAAGAAGTACTCTCATCTATATTGTATTTGTATGTTTTGACGATGATGACATTGTCTAGTTCTGTGTGGGGTGGAAAAGCTTCGCCTTTTGTTATCTATGCTATACATTTATCCTTGAGTCTAGTTTTTTTCAGGATCGAGTCATTAGATTCAAGTTTGAAGCATAAAATCATGAATAAGTATGGATCAATGATTATATATGCATAATATGGTATGAATTTGAGATTCAAAGAGTATACGTGCGTGAATTGAGTACTTCTTGCATAATATTGTCAAAAATATGTTTTATTTTATTACACCATTCACAATGGGCATAAGTAGAAAATACTGAGATAATTGTATTAAATTTATGAGAGAATAGGGAATTGCATAGAAATTATGAATCTCAAGTAATTTACTCTATTTCTATTTGAATGAAGTGTGAATTTGAATTGTTGAGGATATGAAATATGTCATATTTTCTGTCACATTTGATCCTTTTAAGCCCAAAACCTTCACAAATAAAATAATCATTAGAACCCCCATTGAAGCTTTTTCTTATGTAGCCTTTTTGTTAATTAGCCACATCTACCTACCCTTGAGCCGAATGAACGCATGTCCTACCCTTTTCTAGAGATTGGTGTATTAAATCTAAAAGAAAAAGAAATGAGAGATAAGGAAGGAATGTGAGAACAAAAGGCATGAGCCTAAAAGAAAAAGGAAGAAGGCTGAAAAACCAAAAGAATGATGAATATAATAGAGAGCATAAAATAACCCCCACGTGAAGATGTAAGTGTGGAGGAGCTTCTCTAAGTAATGAAGTATAAGGTGGATTGATACCTGCGCAAGTGATAACGCAAGAAAAAGATGCAAAAGAGCCTAAAATGTATGGCCAATAAAAATTGCACAAATGAGGGAGGAAAAAGAAAACAAATGTGTTGATTTACTATGTACATATCTAGAACTCATAAATGTCTTTTCTCACAATAGAAATACTCGAGCCTAACATTTTAAGCTAAAAAGGTCCAAAAGATCATCAACGTGAAAAGTTCACATGTATGGAAAACATTGAGGAAAGTAGAATACAAGCGTGAAGTGACTATATATCAAACTCTATGAGTTTGTGAATTCTTTATGAAAGTCTTGTATTCTATACTTATGCATACATGAGCACACCAGATAGCACGATGCAAATTTTCATGACAATGACTTTATTAAACTTGACGTACAATGCTCATATCTTGTTTTGACCATACGTTGCATTCTAAGAATATATCCCTATGCATGAGTTTTGACATGTGATGACTTGAGTTCTAATTTAGATTGAGTCAGTTTTAATTTCGTGTTACTGGAGGATGAGCAACGGTCTAAATGTGGAGGTATTTGATAAGCGTTTATTTAGCGTGATTTAATCACTTGTTTCTTATGCTTTGTATAAGTATTGGTAAATATTTATTGGTTTTAATATTATTTTGTGTTTTTGTGAACTTTTGGTGAGTAAAGACAAAACGAAGCTAAAAGAGCCTAAAATTAATGTTTTTGAAAATATGGCTCACACACAACTTTGCAATGAGGAGAATCAAAATGAAGCCATTTATTCAAATACGTGTAGAAAAAGTCCCAGGAAGAATCGGAGGCCTTACTATATACCATTGGAAAACAATGAAAGTCGGTGTTCAAAGCAACACGCGGATTTAGATTATGTCATCTAAAGAAGAAGTTATAGCCAAAATTGTGAAGCCTCGCAGAGCAGAATAGACCCGCGCGACATACCAAGTTGCACAACACATGCGCGACTCATACCACTATCCGCGCGACACGGGCACCAGACAGAAAGTAGAGCGGCCAGCGCAATTACCTGAGTGACACGTCATGTAGTGCAGCTCTAGAAACGTACAAAAAACCTGATTTCAGCCCAATAACTAGTTTTACATACAAATAACATTAGGACAACGAAATTCTGCACATCTCACCGTATGCTACACGCACACAACTTGTGATATTATTGAGCGAGAGACACCACAAGCATCACACGCCGCATATCAATGGAGATTGAAGACTGGGTTTATCTTATATTTCCTCTTTTATTATGATGTTCTCTTCCGCTTATATTGTTGAACTTGCTACCATTATGTGGTAATCTTCTCCCTATTTGGAGAAGGGAGTAATGACTATTTATGCACAATGAACATTTAGCTATGAATTCATGTTGAGTTTTATGTATTTAGATGTGATTCATTTTATATGTCACATGTTTAATTTACACACTTGATAAGCGCTAACGTGCCTCGTAATATGTCTCAAAACATATATCTAAACAACTTTAAAGTAGCTCCATGTCTGGAAGCTGAGTTGAGTTTCGAGTTAGCCTTGTGCCCCTCCAACGTCTTGGCCATAACTTATTCCTTAAATGTCAGATGACAAACCACTTCTTTATTTGAAAACTAAACCTGGTCATATTTTTAGAGACATAAGGATTGTGTGTCCATACTCTCATGTAGAAGCTATTATCTTTAAATAAGTTTGAGTTCCGAGTTAGCCATCAACTTCGTGCTCTCCACGTAGGGCAATAACTACTTCCTTGAATCTTGGATTGACAAATCATTTCTTGATTTAAAAACTAGCATTAATCTTGTAGAAGCATAAGTATTTGGTGTTGAAACTCTTTGGTAGAAGCTATTATTTCGAAATAGGTTTGATTTTTGATTTAGCTATCAGCCTTGTGCAACTCCACGATTTGGGCCCTAACTCTTTCCTCAGATGACAAATGGACAAGCTGCTTCTTGATTCGAAAACTTGATTTGACAAGATTTTTAGTTTTGTAAGGCTTTATTCTTATTAGACCTTCTCTTCTCGCAGTAATGTTATTGTTTTCCTTTGCTTATTATAGGTAAAAATGATGGATCTTTGTGTTTAATCACTTGATGTCTTATGCAACTTGTGTTGGTGAAAGTTGTGGATCTTTTAGTGTAGCTTGATGAGACCGGCTTTTTAATGGCCTGTATTAGATAATTAGAGAAAGACTCAATCTATCCACTTTATGAATACGTGCCGAAGTAGCTCTTCTTGTGACTACCTAGAGAAGTAGATCTTGTGTGTCTACTTAGATAAGTAGATTATTTAGGTGAATACTTTGAGAAGTAGATCATTTTGTGATTAGTGATTACTTAGAGATGTAGATCTGTTGGTGACTACTTGGAGAAGTAGATTGCCTTTGTCTGCTTATATAAGTAGATTCGTTTGTAACTACTTAGAGAAGTATATCGTTTGTGATTACTCAGAGAAGTAGATTATTCAGAGGCTACTTTGAGAAGTATATCTTCTGTGACTACTTAGAAAAGTAGATCCTTTGGTGTCTACTTTGAGAAGTAAATCGTCTTTGGCTTCTTAGAAAAGTAGATCATTTGGTGTCTACTTTGAGAAGTAGACCGTTAGTGACTATTTAGATAAGTAGATCCTTATGTGACTACTTAAACAAATAGATCCTTTGGTGACTACTTAGATAAGTAGATCACTTTATGTCGCTTTTACGGATAATAGAAAATATTATTTGTAGACAACAATGAAGTTTTTATTCTTTTGAGACTGCATTTGCGACTAAGAGAAGCTGACTATGTATCCCCTTATAAGTTGAGAATCAAGTTATCATAATTCAGAAATTTGTTTACAATTGTATTCCACATACGAGATCAACATTTATTTAAAAATACAAACTTCTAGACTAATTGTAGAATCTTCATAAGTTCCCCACGTTCCATGGCCTCTTAAGACAATAGTAGCCTTTTGAGCTGGTTATCATTTGCTAGCTTCCACTTTCTTCAAGCCAAGTATCCTACTTGATCAAACGACCATGGGCTTTAGTCATTGTAGTTTGCAGGATTGAGTTATATGCATTCATTACATTGGTCTGGTTAGCTTTCTTTTTTCTAGCGGACGCTACATAGCATTCCCATTTGATCTTGTGATCTCTTACTGTATTGCCAATTCTAGTTGGAGTTGAGAATTTGACCTTATGATGGTATGTTGAAACTATGGCTCTAAATGCATAGGTCTTCCTATGATTACATTATACGAGAACAAGACATCCATGATAAGGTACTCCAACTTTCTGGTACTTCTGTTGAGGTACTTTTAGAAGGATGTGGGTAACTATATCATTCCCGCTGGCACCACTTTACTTCCTCCAAACCCTTGTAAGAGCGTGCTTACTTTTTTCATGTGGTGATCTTGTAACTCCATTCTTCGAGTATTTCAAAGAAAATAATGTTGGTTGAGCTGTCGTTATCTATTAAAACTTTCATCATGGAGTAATTTGACATGTCCTCTATCACAACAATATGATAGTTTAGTTGTCCAACTTTTATGGCTTCTGGTGATAAGTCCTCCAAATCATCTTTGCTAAGAGAGATCTTTTGTTCCGCTTGCTCAATGAATTGGACAAAGCTCAGATTTCCTTAAAAATGCCATTGACATTATTCTGTTTTGATCCTTTTTGGTCCTCTCTTAGAGTCCTCTTTAATTGGCCCTCCAACAATTACATCGATTATCCCTCGCAATGGTAGGTTATCATGCATATCTTCGAGTTCCATGGGTTTCTTCCCTTTGTCTCTTGGTGAGCGTGATCTATAATGTATATGATCGTGTTCCTTAAGCACATTACCCCATGAGTTGATCTCATTGAATTAACAATTCAATCTCATTATTTAGACCAAACAGTCCCGTGTTTCATATCCATTTTGCTTGTGATATTTGCAATATACCGTTGAGGTTCTAGTTGCCTTTCTTTTATATGATTGGGCTTGTTTAACCAACCTTTTTCTTGTGCTGCCACAAAAATATTTGTAATGTCAGTGTTCAGTGGGGTAAAATTTGAGTATTTTCATGGTGAGTTTCCTCGGCTTCTTTCATTCCTCTCCTTATTCCAGGTCCTTTCATCTTTTCAGTCTCTACTTTTAGTAGGATATTATTGAGATTTTGTGGACATCATCTCACCAAGGTGGATATCATTATGAACCAGTTCATTCATTCTATCCATAGTTTTTGGTTTTTCATTGATCAGAGTGGATGCGAATCCTTTATTTCACATACTGGTTTTAAATTGTACCTTTGGTTTACCCAGTTTTAATAATTCTGCATTGAAGCGTTTCATGAACTCTGCCAAACTTTGTCTCTCACCTTGCTTGATGGAATACAAATGGTTGTGGTCAAGGTTGGCACGCTTTTGTCTAAAGAATTGATTTTCAAAATCTCTTTGGAGTCGATCATAAATGTTTATACTTCCGTTTGGTATTCTTCAGAACCAATCCAGAGCTCAGTTTGTACATTTTAATTGAACCCATGCAGCGAAAGTATCCCATCTAAGTAGAACATATATTCCATTGGATCAATTTTTGCATCATAAACTTTAAGTTGTGCGACCTTCTCCCCCTCGCTCTAGTACTTATGAGTCAATTTCTTCACAGAAATGTGTTGACCTCTTCGCATTTGATGCATTGGCTAGACATCGTTGTGCTTCTTCTCTTTGCATGTTGAGCTCATCTATCCTCCTGGATATTCTCTGTATGTTTGCTTGGGATTGTTCTATTTCATCAGCTATGCTCATATTCCTTGTGTTTCTACTACAAACAAAACGCGAATCTGCTTCATTGAATTTGATCGTCGAAGACTTTGATCATGCAAAATATGCGCACTCTGTTGTGCCTATCCAGTTCGAGAGGGATGTGAAGTTGATCCCTTAGCAAGTTTGGAGTTTTGCGGGTTGCTTAAGTAGTTGGTGGAATGACTAGTTTTGGAGGTGTTGCCAAGTTTGCCAAAATTGTTGTTTGAACTGTCGCAAAAGTTTTGGGCGAACTTCTATGCTGACAACACAGGTGCAAGGATGTTAACTCGTGCATTTGTATCCACAACTAGAGTTGTGATAGCATTTGAGCTTGGTTCACATTGTTCGACCATGTTTCTTGTTCGTTTTTTCTATGAGTCGTTGATCTTTCAACTTCTCTCTTTGAGTGTGATCATGTCATCTTCTAGTTCTTGAATGTTCTAGGTTTCTCGCAGTCTATCTGGTTCTCACAGACGGCGCCACTATCATGGGGCATTTTTGGTTGCTTATCTATCAAACTAACTCAGTGCTCCACGATACATTTATTCGACTTATTGTCTAAAGCACACTTGCACACCATGAACACACACAAACTAGGCTAGGAGTGACCCAACGAAGCCACTCTGACGCTCAAGTCAGCAGTCCAAATTATCACTGATAAGAAAGCTTGTTCAGGTTGTATTGAATCAAGCCTCCAAAAGTATGTCGAAATCTCCAAAAGTGTATCAAACTGAGTCTATGATGAAATTTGCATAAGCCAAAGCTATTTATCTCGAATTGTATCTTGAAAAGATTCGAGAGAACTCAATTCTTGTAACTAGTGAGAGGGTTCCATATATATGTGAGAGCTTTGGTTTTGCATAAGTGAAAAATGATGCTTTTGGGGGTTGAGGTTGAGGGTATATATAGTGGATTAGCTCCGCTAATCATGCCACTAGATCCTCCCTTGATTGCACACATCACGCCACTGAATCCCCCATTGATTCCACAAATTACGCATGTGTTGAATTTTAAATTATAGATAGTTTAGACATGACCTTGTACTATCCCTATTTGTCTTGAATTCGACACAACCTTGATATGCCTCTATCTTGTCTCGAATATGTAGCTTTAGAGACATAAGAAATGGTAGTTGCTTGGCTTATCTCTTTCTTTTTAATTATCTCAAAAATATAATTTAAAGACTAAATTATGCATAGTTTAGAGATAACAGTGTTTGATTTGATTTAGTTAATTTGTCTTCATTTTTTTTTACAGAGTACCTTCACTTGATTGGTGCCACATGGTATGTTCATAATTATGGCGTTACATGAGGTTTGAGCCTATAAAATGTTAAGACAAATAACTCAAAAGCCCATTGAATGAGGCTAGAGCATATAAATTAGCATAGGCAGTGGATAAATTCATATTTTCTACTACCAAGTTGGGGGGATTTTGATCTTTGACAATAAACTTGATAAGCACAAGATAATTCGGAGCTCGTGGGATTTTTAATTGGTGATGTGAAGGACCAGAGGCGTAGCCATGAATTATTTTTTGTTCGATTACTGAAAACCTAACTAAACTCGATAAATAAAATTTGGAAAAAGAGACATTATAAAATAACTAAAACAAAATTAGACATTCAACAAAACATTATATCTTATCAAATAAAATAGACGAAAATATTGTTGAAGTTGAGTTTTGTGGTTATTCAAAAATAAAATTCCTCATTTATCGAACTAACACTCACACTTTAAGCTTACTTTGTAGTTACTAATTAATCATATTATCTACTTCAAATTGGACTTTATTACTAATCACAGTGTCAACAATGTTCACATCTAAAGTGCAAAAAATTATTAGCATATAAAGGTTTTGTGAAATATAAAAATGATTGAAGCATAGTGATATAAATTTTACAAGCTAGACTAAATTCTCACGGTGGTTCATTTTTAGTTTTATATCTCGGCCTACTATCAATCGTAACTTGTATTTTGACGTATATGACGTAAAGTGCATCTAGACAATTCTACAAAAACTTAATAATTATAAGATGAAATACTCTAATGGTATTTCGGGATTTTCTAGTATGGTTATATTCTAAATGTCCAACTTGAATTTGTTAGGCAAGAATCATGTTGGGCAAGAAAAGTATAATGAAGCTTCGAAAGTGCAACCGTCACTCTTTTGATATATTTACTCGCGCTTCTGTTGGTACTGATTGTAATGATGGCTTATTTGGTTCTTAGCCTCGTGAGATACTATATCTAAATATACAAATATTTGCTCTGTAGTATCGATGTATTTAGATATTCTTAAGTTGGTTTTAAAGAATAGTTTTTTTTACGGAGTTTTTAATGAATAGTTGGACACGTTAACGAGATGATTAATTTGTCTACTAATGCGAGTTATCATACTATAGGTTATACGAGTTCTATGTGAACATATAAACAACCACAAATCTAAGTAAGGCTCTTTGTATAACCAGTCGATGCAATTTAAAAAATAGGGTTCTTAATTTCATCTATTATAGTATTTTGTATAATTAACCGACATAGGAACGCATAAGATTAAACAAAACGTGGCCAATGGTAACAATTTGAACCATTATTCAAATAATAATGATTTAAATAGAAGTATTTTAAAAACATCTTCTTAGTTAGATATAAGGATAGTAGCCGTAAAGTATAACAAGTACTATCAACGTCATTATGCAATCTACTCAAGATTACAACTCAGCCAAATATAAAAGAAGAAGTGAATACTTTATATTATTTAATTTAAAATGAGCTTACAAAGTGGAATTCTAGAAGACCATGAATTTGCAAAATCTAATTAAAGTAAATGTTATTAATCCAAAAAAGAAGAAGAAAATGGGAACTAATATGAAACATTGCACGCACAGAATTGCGTCGATGACGCTATCCAGCCACTGAGTCTTCTTGATGTTGTACAACTGAGAAAAGATGAAATAAAATCCTAGATTTGTGAGACATAAAAATTGCACGCCTTCTTCTCACAATTTACATGTGGGTGAATTGGTCTTTTGACACTAAGAAGTAATGATAAAATGAAGTATAAATATTCAAAATATACTACTGAATATAAGGACATAATGACTATTAAGGACGTGTTTGGTTGCAATGATAGTTATATATGTAGATTAATTATTACTCAGTTAAAATAGTCTTTTATTACATACGCGTAACATTAACCGTGTGGTTGAAGTGTTATAAAATTACTATTTTATCTCAATTTATCAAAACGTGTTTGGTTCATGTTATGTTGAACAACTACTTGTGGATATTGCATGTAATTACTTTATTGCCCCCATTTTTTAAAGAAAACCCCCAAATTTACAACGCAGCGTTTCATTCCATAAACAGAAACCCTAGATTCAAGAAATTTGTCTGGCGATAAGAGCGATTTCTTCAATTTCGTGGCATATTCGAAAAGGTATGTGTTTCCTTTTGCTCAAAAACATTAATTTTGCTAATTGTAGCTAAATTCGAGGCTGTTATTTGTCCAAATTCTGATCTTATGTTTCCAAATTTTCAATTTTCACCCTGTGCATGGCTACGCTACCACCCAATCGGTTCTCCTTTGCGTTCTCCAGGTGGTATCGAAGGTAATTACAAGTTTCCATCTATTTCGCACAATTGTTGTTAGTAGAATCTAGTGTAGGTGTCGAATTCTTGTGGTTAGTTTCATTTTGATTTGAAAATTCTTCTGCTATTTGGGTCATACTCGTTTGTTTGAATCAAGCATATAATCGTCGATGATTTGCTAAATTACTTGCACTGATAACAATATCATTCTTTCGTAGATGGTCGGGCCTTTTGTCGTTAATTGTCTGTGTGGTCATGGTACTATGCACTACCTACTGTCGAGGAGTGTCAAGAACCCGGGTCGTTATTATTATGTATGTCCATTGCACCTGAACCGCAAGGATTGGTTCATTTGGGTAGACAACATTTTACACCTCCGGTTTAATTACATCAATCGTTATTCGTCTTCAGCGAGTGCATCGTCGTGATCTAATAAAAACTATCAGTATGTCCCTGTGACAAGCAATACAGAGAATGTGTCTCAAAAATTTGGTGCTGACCATCAACAATCAGAGAACACTGTAATTGATCAAAGTGCATCCTCTCAAAGTCCTGATAATGTTCAGCAATCTACGAGTGCAGTAATCTCTAGAGTTGGTGGTGCATTGGTTACTGAACTTGGACATTCTAGTGTCGCAAGGGTTGCGGTCGCTTGTTGTTGTGTATCGTAGTTTCTGTTACTTGCTGTTGTTTTAGTTGTGCTTCCCCTATTTTTTGTTTTGTTGTACAAGAAATAGTTTCCTTTAATGCTAATAGGTTCTGTAATAGATAGTATGGATTGGTAGAGTGGCAGTGAGACATTCGTATGAATCATATTTTATAAATACGATTTTATTTGTGTCATTTATTAGAGTACAATATTTCCTTTAATTGGTTTGTGTTGTTGGTATGTTTTACAGCTATTTGGCTCTAATTTTCCTAACTACTTTTGATTTTTCTCACTGTGAATTCCATTGAAATAGTATGAATCATTTTACCTTAAGTCTATTTGGTCCAGTATCTTCATCATAACTGTCATGCTCATTTGACCTTGCATTTGGTTGTTTTCCTTGGTTAATGCTTACACTACTGAGATCAGCCATAGTTCTTAATCTTACCCTTACTCAAATGGAACATCAGATTAAAGTGTCCCTCCGAATGATTGCAGAAGTATCATGAAATGAATTTACTTAAGGTATTTTTTTTTTACTTTGCAATGAGATGTATGGACTGACATGATTGTGCTTTATGTAATTTTATTTTTGTTACTTTGCAATAAGTTGTATGGTGTGACAACATTGTGCTTGTAGCTCCTTTGATTTGTGAATCATGATCTTGGCATGAATTCATGTATTAGAGGATTTAGACTTGAAGGATCAATCTGACAACCACATCTTATACATAAGTTAACTTCATTTTTTTATAGATTAAAGTATTATTAGTATAATGAGTATTTGATCTAACTTATGATATACTGCAACAGAGATTACTAGGGAATAATAGTACCACTGCTTTCAGGTGATGCATGTAAAGAATCTTATGAGGACATGAAGGTACTTCACCACTTTTTTGTTCACATCAGAATTACATATGCTTGAGATAGTGTATCTTGAATTGTACCTTGTTTGTTGGGCTTATAAGTGAGGGTAAGTTGTGCCAGTCAACAAAATCTTGATGTATGTGTCATGTTGTATGGAGAATGCATGGGTTTTTTGTCTATCTCCAGATTATGGATAAAAAAATAGGAGATTTGATTGGGTTTCTTGCTGAGGCATCTAAGAATATCAATGCATGCTTGTCTTTTTTACTTTTTGCAGTCAAGATTCCTCCGAAAAGTTTCAATTTTTTTGAACTTATTTGTTTGTATCACCTGGCAATGGCAGTGAACAAATGCCACAACACCATGTCAGCACACGACATCGAGTTCAAGGACAATGCATATCCTATATAAATCATGCCATTCCAGTTGCATAAGGTCACCATATAAATTATCTCTCACTCATTTTCCCTTCCACTCCCTGTTGAATCCAATTTAGTAATTAACTAACTTAATCTACCATGTTGAATCTCTTGGCGACAGAGTACCAGAAGGAGATCATGCACGACGCAGGGTGGGACGAGAAGTGTGATGAGAGTCTGATTGAAATCCTGAAGGAGGAACGCTTGACTGATCGTGGTTGTGTCCCATTAAAGAATTCCAAGTTTCTGGGGATGATTATCGATAACGCGACTGAACATGTAAACTACAAAACAATACCCCGTTCACCTCGAACGATATACTGTTCTGATTCGAGCACCTAGCGGAATGCCACTATTGCTTTTGAACGGTCCTTGGATGTGAAGATGCTATGTGGGACCTAGAAACCAACATATTGTCCACACTGGCTCGTTTGTGGGAGAAACTCGACACGGTAAGTTGAAAGACATTATTTTTTTATTTAAAGTAATCTCATTTTCAAAATATCTTACTTTATGTTACATGCTTGTTTAGGTCCAGTTTCCGATGTGGAGGGCGGGCGTACATTGAACACGGTGAATTTGCTTGGACTGACTTGGTTAGGCTCTTCGGTAAGGCCAAGATAAGGGCTTAGGTACAGACACCAACCGCACGCCATGGACGTCTGCGTAAGACCGATGAGATTATAATTGCAATCCGTAAGAGTTCTTAGATATGATATGTTCACTTTGTCCTAAAAACTTTGCATTCACAAGGCCTGTTACAACCCAAAATTAATACAATCTTGTGTCGTATTTATAGGTTCCAGGCCCCCTCCCCCTTCGGGGTTACCAAACGAGGACGATAGTGTTTCCATTCCAGATAACTTGTTGAACACCGATGGCGTTGCTCATAGGATTCCCTCTCTGAAGAAGAAACCTCCTGCCACAATGAGTGACTACTTCGTCGAACTAGCCGTCTCTGTTGCATCGTGCTCTGCTAGGACAGCCGATTAACAAGCCCTCGTTGATTTCAGTTTTTTTTATATTATGTCTTTGTACTTTAGTATATTCATGATTCGGACGCCCAGTTAGCTGTCCTAATTAGAATCATTGGTCTTGTTCCCCTAGTCGGTCGCACGTTCGGTTGTCTATTGCTTTGCATTTTCTTTGTCGTAGTTAATGTCGTTCTGTTTCCTACTGATTTGGGCACGTTGTACGATGTCCTAATTAGAATCATTGTTCACGTTTCATCGAGGGGCTTATATAACATGATGTTTGGATTATATATCTGTTTTTTCAATATTAAATTTATGCGTTATTTCGTTGAATTTCTCCAAAATACTTTGTTGGGTTCTCTTGTACTTGGTTGGCTTTACATCTAGTAATAAAGCATGATACATAAGGATAGTAATTTAGCAACTCACTGTTTTTGGAGTGCTTGTTTATTTTGGCTGACTACTACATATAGATATAGAAATTGACATGATAGAATTCTAGGCACATTGTGGCCTCAGTTAACTTTAATGTTATAGTGAAGATGGCACCGCATATTTTCAATAAGTTATTTGATTTCACTTTCTCATCTTTTCTATGTGTTAGATGTAAAGAATTTAAACTCAATAAGATTTTGTGTGATCATCTGGACAGAGAAAAAATACGAGAATTGTGCATCTAATCTTTAAATCAAACTATTTCATTTTAGAAATCACCTACTCTTTATGTACACAATAAACTGAAAAAAAGCACAAGGCATGAATGCTTTCTCAACATGGAATGAGCAGTATGCTATTTGAACAGAGAAGCAGCTAAACAAATGATACCCAAAACCTCATTAATGAACTGATGACATAAACAAAAGACTTCTACTAGCATAATAACATATCCATGGAGTTCTCATAAGTTAAACAAGCGATTGGAATTCGTACAAATACCAACAAAATAAAAACATCAGTTTAACCTAACAAAAGTACACCGCAAGCCCACAAAAGTACACCACATCCAAGAATGTGGTATTATGCAAAATAAGTTATCACTGTACAAGCCAATGATTCCAAAATTAGGGTCTGGTGTTTTAAATTAAACCAAACAGTTCACCGAAACACGCTTCCAACCATACTGACATGTTGCAAACATCACTTTAGTGCTCTTCTTCTTCTTCTTCAGAAGTACCCTCAAGTACCTGAGCTTCGACGCGGCATGTGGTAGTGCGTAAAAAACATCGTAGTCTTCCTTGGAGTGAACCAACAAGTGCACCAAACTAAACCTCTCCTCCTCTTCAAGTTCCTCTATCTCAGCCAGGGCAGCATACAAAACTTTCCTTTAAGTAGTTGCGTTGTCATCGGGGGCTGCCTTCGGGGGCTCAGCCAAAGAATAACAATCCTCTACATTGTCTCATTTGTCTTTTTAACCAACTCATCAACATAGGGTGGCACTTCCATAGTAGGTGCTTCAAGTTAAACATAGTTCCTTTTCCTCTTCAAGCCCTTCTTCTTTTTAATCCTTCTCAACAGCTCATTTGGATTCATCTTTGATGTGTCTTGAGGCAGGGGCATGTTGTTATCACCAACCCCCTCTTCGTTGTCGAGGTCAATGACTCGGGCAGACGGCGAGCCCACTCCAGCATCAGGGTTCCCTCCAGTTGAACCATCGTTGTCGTGGTTGTTGATGACATCTTGGACTACAACACTTATGTCCTCGACTCCTGCTCCGGTAGTACGGTCATTTCCAAAGAACTCACCCCACTCCTCATAGTATGAGAAGGTCTTGTCACGGTAACCGTCGACATACAGATGAGCCTGATTTAATTTTGAAAACAAATAACTTCAGCACATATAGTAGACAGTACCTCATTCAATTATCAAATCTATAAATTAAGTTATCCTTACCGCGACGTACTCTTCCCACCAGTTTTCAGTAACCACCTTGATTGTATGAGTGAGCGGACACAGAGAAGTGCCACCGCCAGTAACGTTGAACATAGAGTACAAGTTCCCATGAACCTTCTTCTATATGGTCATCTTAGATTTAATGTGCGGATCATGGCGGATGTCGGTGTTAGGCAGAATGGTCTTGAAAGCCTTCTCAATCTGCATTAGGTATCCTGCTCTGAATGCATTGTCGACCTTCAAGTCATTTTCTTTGACCTCCCGTAGTGCGTGGATCAGAGCGGCCTCTTTTGCCTTAGTCCAGCCGCGACGTGACTTCTTCACCCTTGGAACAGATTCAACGGGGGTTGAGTTGCAACTAGAAGCTGTCATTTCTACAATATCAACAGTTCATTAGTAATAATCACAAACTAAGCAATAACAGGAAACCTCCTTCATACAGAAATATGTTAATTACTTCATACTACAAACCTCAATAATGGTAAATAATTAACAAGTCAGACCTAATTGAGTAACATTATTTTATCATCAAGGAATAACCAACACATACATATGGCAATTAGATCACATAATTCCATTGCATAAAAAACACAGAAAAAATGTTCAACTTAAACTTGATCACAAGTCACTAAGTCACTGGAATTTGCAACTGTAAGTTGCAATCTTCTACAGTTTCTGACAACTCAATATAAAATACAATTTTTCAAACTAATTCACGATGACTGAAAGTGATATTCAGAACTCTGTTGCATTAGGACAATTATCTCTCAATTACGATGACGACGAGCCTCACGCCAATCATTCCACATTTCTAAGGCAACTTGATCCCAATATTTAGTCCATGCAGTTGTGTTCTCAAGTCCCTCGATGAATTCGGTCGGAGGTGGGTTGTCATCATCAGACGAAGAGATATCGGAAGAAGATGAGGAATCGTCGAACTGGTAGGTAGGAATTTGCTGCTTTATGAAGTTATTGAGTAGACCGGCTGCCATTATGCATCTGTTTTGAATCTTCAGAGGGTAATATGATGGTCTTTTGAGGATCTTCCATCTGTTTTTCAACTTGGCGAAGGCTCGCTTAATGATACTCCTAGCACGGGTATGCTTCATATTAAACATTTCCTCGGGGTCTTGTGGTACCACAGTCCCTTCCCCCACTCCTTGAGATAATAGCGTCATCCTCTGTACGAAGCCAGAAAACCGTTGCAGTTCGCGTATCCGGCGTCAACAAGGTAATAGTTGCCTGATTGACAATAAAAAAAAAGATCATAAGTGCTTGAAGTTTATAAAAAAAAAGGGGCATGTACATCTGAATGAATAAATGGACTGTTTTCCAAGCTTAACCTTCAGGGATCGAAAGCCGTTCGGATGCGGTCTATAGAGGGCATCCCGTAGCACCCTGGCACCAGCAGTTGACCTCTCCCAACCACATAGCATGTAGACATAATTCATCTCAATGTCACAAACACCAAGCACATTAACCGACACACGACCCTTCCTCGATTTGTATCTTGGTTGTTCCGCCATAGGTGTTGTTACATCAATAAGTGTTCCATCCAGCGCACCGAGACAGCCCTTCATTCAATGCATAGATTAATTAGAGAGCAATATACTTGTCCAACACAAAGGTGAAACAAATAAATATGTGAAAAATAGAAATTTACCTTGAAATACTTCCAAGGCTCATCACAGTTGTTATTAGCCACAGAGACAGGCTTGGGAGAAACAAGTAGTAGTTCACTAATCTTCAACAAGGCGTCGAGGGTTCTCCTAAAGTAACGGCTAACCGTTTGACCAGATCTTTTACATTAGAAACCAATCGTACGATTTGTGTCGTGGTGAGCCAGAACCTTGATAAATAAAGAGACCTGCTCTCGAAGGCTAACAAATTTTTCATCGCGCAATCCCCCTACCTCCTTAAGCAGCCAACATAACCTCATGAAACAATTTGTGTCCATCCTCAAGTTAGCCACACAGTCAACATCACTGAGTGTAGTCAGGCTTTGCATGTGCACATGTATATCACCCATCTTATTCAATAGACTGTATCGGATCAATCTACGTTGGTGGGCTAATCTCAACCTCCTTCGGTGATTGTGTAAAAACACCAAAATCATCACAATGTTCACTCTCAAAGAAAGCAATTGTAACAGAACAAGGACCAATTTTTTCCTTCTCTGATCCATCTGGCATACATAGTGTATTTTACTAGTCACGTGAAGAATAGTACGTACAGTCATCAAACTACTACAACACTACCATGTATTGACATATTATAATGCATCCCTAATTTCATTAAACACAATGGAAGTCAACATGAATCCCTACTCAATTCAAGACCTCGAGCATACAAACAGTCAAGCATATTTGTTGGCAACTTTAGATATATCAGCAAGTAAGGCATGGAGAAAGGCAACATCATAAAATTACCAACTAATTAGCAGAAATTGCAATGCTACCATGTTGTAACATGTCCAATATATAATACATTCAAAGCCACTCATTTCTGACTAAAGAATCTTACCTGCGGGTTATGTCGACTCCGAGGAAAATTATATAGTGCAAGCAACTGCAATACAAATCCACTGGAAAAAAAAATATATCAAACATCAGCAACATTATCATATCCACATCACTCTTCAATTTTGAATATCTCACTCTTCACTCTCATTTCATAATTCATGATAAACAAAACTCAACCAACCAAAAAATTCATGGTCTTAATTAGGCAACACATATCTCTGACATCAAACTGCCTACCAACCTTCTCACAATTTTTGACATAGCCAAGTATTCAACATTATACACAAATATGTCAAAATATAAATTGTATTCTTGGCAAAGATTAGGCTATTTGGTAATAAAAGGTTAACATGCAATTAACAATCAATATATCAAGCATATATATCAGTAAACATCACAGAACCCTAAATTAATACCGCATGCAAAATACGGAGGTGATACAACGCTTTCAAACAAAAAACCCCAAATTAAAATAATTTCAAAAACCCTAATCGCATAAAATAAAAATTGTTTGAGAAATCGAAGAAACACAACAAGAGTAAGAAATACGAGGATGTCTGAATACGAGGAAGTTTAATGCATGTAAGAAATACGAGGATGTCCGAATTGGTCAAATGTTAAGAAAGAACTCCGATAAAGTCCAAGAATTCGCGCGTGATTTTACCAACAATTAAGAGCGAGACAACAGTTTCAGTGATTTGCGTGTAAGAAGAGTGATTGAGAGTGTGGATTTACCTCCAATTTTTGCGGCCAAGATTTTAAGGTTCTTAATTGAGCGGGAGTATTTGGGGGAGCTGTGAGAATAGAGGGGAACCCAAATGATGAATTTTAGGCAAGTACAACTATGAGGTTAGGGGCTGGAGTTTTGATCCAAAAAGCAAGGGTAAAAATGACATTTCGTAAGGTGACCGGGCTGCCTAAAAACTCATATAGAATAATAACAGGGGGTAGTAGAGATTATTTAAGTTGGAAAAGTGAGATGTGGAGCGGGCCTCATCTATTAAATCAAAAAGCCCGTTTTCAGAATCATTCAAATCAAACTGGGTTTTAACTGAGATGAGGACAATCATTTATCCTCATCATTGCAACCAAATACGACCTAAATAGTAAATCAAGAGCTAATAAGGAAGTCAAGAAAAAAACTTGTAACTCACAAAGTAGCTCATAAACAAAGAGCTCAGTAACTACATCAACTCATAGCTCCAAACTTTTTAATAATTCAAAGCAAAGAAAATTAAAAATTTTTACACGACACGATATTAGTTTAGTAGATTGCGTCGCCATTTAAGCACATTGAATCATGCTTACTTATACTCAATTCTATCGAAATATATAAATATATATATATTTTGTACATAGTTATACATCAACCAATCATGTGAATGAAAAGAATAAAGGAATCGATACTCTTGTATAAATAAATAAAACACAATAATGGAATTGTATAAGAATGAGAGGGATTGGAAAGAGAGAGAAGCACAAGCCCTAACATTGCAAAATCATAATAAAGATTCCCAAAACCTATTGCTTGTTTTTGCTTGCACCCTTCATTTATTATTGTTACTGTGGTCCGCTCATACGGTTACCCCCACCCCCACCCCCATGCTCTTCTCACTCACTCACTCCACACACAGTCATATACAGTCATACTCCATTTCTTTTTTATTCACTCTCAGAGGAGAAAGAAAAACAATTGAAAACCCCAACCCAGTTTTATTTATTTATTTATTTATATTATTTTACTACAGAAAGAAAAGAGCAGCAAAAAGGGAATCTTCGGTCACCGTTGCTGCAATGCTCCTCCTTTCATGAATGAAGCCCTTCAGATCTCCTCCACATGCATTTGCACAATTTTACTCTCAACTTTAAAATTATTTATTATTTTCTGCGGTTGTTAGTTCATTCATATCTTAATAATGGCTGCAGAGGTAAGTATTGAGGTCTCCCCATGGCTGAAATCCTTGCCAGTAGCACCAGAGTATCACCCTACTTCAGCTGAGTTTCAAGATCCAATTGCCTACATTTTCAAAATTGAGAAAGAGGCCTCTCAATATGGTATTTGCAAGATTGTACCTCCTCTGCCCGCCGCTTCCAGGAAAACCATTCTTGCCAATTTGAACAAGTCCCTTTTGACCCGCTCCACTGAACCCACCTTCACCACCCGCCAACAGCAAATTGGCTTTTGTCCCAGGAAGCACCGCCCCGTTCAAAAACCCGTTTGGCAAAGTGGGGAGAAGTATACCCTTTTGGAATTTGAAGCCAAGGCCAAGAATTTTGAGAAGACTTATCTCAAAAAGTATGCCAAAAAGACCTTGAATCCCTTGGAAACGGAGACCCTTTACTGGAATGCTATAGTTGATAAGCCCTTCTCTGTGGAGTATGCCAATGACATGCCCGGATCCGCTTTTGCGCCAAAGAAGAGTGGTGGGAGGAAGAATGAAGGTGCTCTGACTGTGGGGGATACTGACTGGAATATGAGGCATGCCTCCAGGGCGAATACTTCCTTGTTGAAGTTCATGAAGGAGGAGATCCCAGGAGTTACCTCACCTATGGTTTATGTTGCAATGATGTTTAGCTGGTTTGCTTGGCATGTGGAGGATCATGACTTGCACAGCTTGAATTATCTGCACATGGGTGCCGGGAAGACTTGGTATGGCGTGCCTAGAGACGCTGCTGTGGCCTTTGAGGAAGTCATTAGGGAACATGGATACAGTGGAGAGATCAATCCTCTAGGTACACACATATATGTTATGTTAGTATGAGTTACTTGAAAATTGAAATGCTTCCTTTTACATCTTTAGAGAAATATTCATGTTGGCGTTGGTCATCAGTTTTGTTAACAGTTGTCGGTTATACTGCTGATATATGAAGACAAATAGTGAGAATATTATCAAATTGAGTGTGTGTTAACTGTTAACCGGAGGATTTTAATCTTCTCTTCTCAACGTAGAAAATAATTGAAACAGGGCCTTAGGTGGTCCACCAAGTTTTCCAGAGGATATGTTGGGTGTCTTGTATCTGTTCATTGGCATTTGATGCAATGTAATTCCTTTGTTTTGCAGATTTATACCCAGTGACTGATCTGTTAACTGAGCTTTCACTAGTAACCTAGAATTGATGGGTAGTTGCGAGTTTATGCCAAATGAAAGAAAAATGGATATGGAGAAACTTTCATTTCCCTGAAACTGTGCATTACTAGTTTGGTGCATGATGCACCATATTAACGTTTTACATCCTGATTGTGTGGTAACTCAGAAAGCTTGTAAAATCCCACTAAACAGTCATCCAAAAGAATAGCAAGCTCATCATTTTTTATTTTTTTAACTTTGGACTAATGTTTTAAGATGAGAGATTCCTTGTTGGTACCTATATGGATGTACCTATAATGAAAGCTTGGTCAGATGTGTTTACTGCCAGAATTGTCTCGTGATATGGGAAACACTAAGTCAAATAGTGTCCCTAATAAATCCTAGAATTTAACTCAGTGCTAAGCCATCAACCAATTCTTTTTTAGCTTACTCCTATGAACATTTAACTTTGGGTGCTTGTTTCAGAACTATTGAATACGTTCATGTTGTTTTATTAGGTCACAGTGGTATTATGCCTGAATTTGTCCTTTCAGTAATATATCAAATAACTTGATTATCCATAGCAATGTTTCAATGATTTCTTTTCTCTTATGTATCTACCATTGTTGATTAGATCTTGTCACCAGCTTACATAACTTAATGTAGAGGAAACAAAGAAAGAAAAACCTACATATTTGTTTAGTATTTCTGATCTCTATAATAAACTCTCCTAATGAGCTTCACCAGTGCATTTTTCTTTCAGTTACATTTGCAACACTTGGAGAGAAGACTACAGTCATGTCCCCTGAAGTACTTCTTAGTGCTGGTGTTCCTTGTTGCAGGTGAAAGCCCTAAATCCTAAACACTTTGGAGGCAGTTAAAATCTATTTTACCTTTTTGACCATCAAGTTGCTCTCAGTTTCTCATGTTAGTTGCAGTGAATCAATATATACCATCAGCAATTAAACCTCATGATCATAGTCATAATCATCATCTTCCATTGTTTATTTCGGTCTGATATTACATTTGGCTCTTATTTCCATGCAATTCTTGACTTAGGCTGGTGCAAAATGCTGGTGATTTTGTTGTCACTTTTCCTAGAGCGTACCACTCGGGGTTCAGTCATGGTATGTCTTTTACAATGTTTCAAACCCTTTCAGTATTAAGTGGCAAGTTGTAAGTATCATCATAACAGATTTATGTTTATTTTGCTTATATGATCATCTGGTTGTAGGATTTAATTGTGGTGAGGCTGCTAATATTGCTACTCCAGAATGGTTGAGGGTTGCAAAAGAAGCTGCAATACGTAGGGCGTCGATTAATTGTCCTCCTATGGTGTCTCACTTCCAGTTGCTCTATGATCTAGCACTTTCTTTATGTTCAAGGTTTGTTTTGTCCCTATAAATACCTTCTTCTTGTTTCAGTCTGGAAATGGTTTCCTGTCTTATCATATAGGTTTTTGAAAAGATTATATGTTGAAAACTGCTAGAATTATCCCATTTGGTCCACTTTTAGTTGCTCTGGCAATTCTACCTAATCTTCTCATATGCTTTAGTTGGAATTTATGGCATACTGGAGTAAAATGTGGGTGGTTCAAATCCTACCACGGTACTTATCAATGCATTTGCCACATTCTTTCATAACCATATGTATAAAAATAAATAAATAAATACATGACTTCCTAAGTTTCCATTTGATTGGCTGAACTCTTCATTGTTGCTGCTTTTAGGTTTTATTCTTTTTTTGGTCTAATATCGAAATCATATCTCCCACGTGTTATGTGTAATACTTCACTTACTCTGAAAACTTCACTTCTGTTAGAAAAGAATATAATAAAAGAAAAGGCCATGACGGAAATTGAGAGGTCTTCAAACTTTTTGGTAGTTTTTTATAAAGAAGCTCCCCCAGCCTTGTGTAATAACATCCCCTAAACTCATGTTTGTTTGGTTGCATTATATCATCTTATGAAAACTATTGGTGATAGCTCTCGTTGTAACTTAGAGAATTCCTTGCAAAGGAATATATCTATTCATCTATATACCTACATCAAAGCATGTATTGAAGTTTTGACCGATGTGTTTTATGAAATACTTCTGCAGGGTACCAAAGGACATTGTTACAGAACCTCGGAGTTCTCGGTTAAAGGACAAAAGGAAATGTGAAGGAGAAATGTTGATCAAAGAACTATTTTCCCAGGATATGAAGCAGAATAATGAGTTGCTTCATGTTCTTGGGAAAGGATCATCAGTTGTTTTGCTTCCTCAAAATTCCCTGAGTAGCGCAAGTTGCTCAATTTCACAAGATGGGTTGCAGTCGCAAGCCAGAAATAGGCTATTCCCCAGTTTATGTAGTCCCAATCTTGGTTTTGTGACCACAAAATATAATACCCAGGATGAGTTTATTTTAGAAAGGAAGCAAGGGATGAGAAAAGTAAATGATTATCTCACTGGGAAAAATTCCTTAAGTGAGATTGCTTCTTTAGCTCTTCAAACGGAGCAAGTGGAATCTGACATAAAAAAAGCTTCCCACTCTGAGCAGGGACTTTTTTCATGCGTCACTTGTGGGATATTGTGTTTTGCATGCGTCGCTATAATTCAACCAACAGAAGCGGCCGCAAGTTATTTAATGTCAGCTGATTGCAGCAGTTTTGATGATTGGAGAGTATCCATTAATAAGCTTAATAATATCAGTGATACAAACGCTCGTATGAAGAATGATTCTTCAGGTATCTGCTGTTTGAAAATCTAATGCGACTGTTCACATTTGTACATCATCTTTTACTTATAGATTTTCTGCTGCCTTTTGTGATTGCTAATCGTGAAGTCAAAATGACTAATATATAGCCTTACACGAAACAAGTTATATTAGCTATGCATGCTTCCCATAAAACCTGAGAGCTCTATAAATTTAAGACCTTATCCAGTTGCATTGAGTAGAATTAAAGGGTTTGTTTCCAAATATGTGATGTCTTACTTTGAAATAGTGAAATATACAGGAAGAACAATAAAAGGGCTTTGTAGTTTGTGCTTGGGTTAAGATCTAGATCAAGTAGGTGTTATAGAAAATACTGTGTTGTGTGCATTATTCGTTCCTCATCTACAAATTGCAGCACTAACCTTTCTTTTATCATTTATGCTTTGGATTTTCTGTCCTCATTTTTAGCATGAGTGCTTGACCTCTTTGGAACTCTTCACCATCATCTGCCGCAAATTTTGTTTGTATGTTCCTCTTTGGATATGATGGACCGCTAATTGCAGCACGAACTTTTTTCTTTATGGATAGAAAATCTTAAGTTGTTGGCGTTGGTGGAAGTTTGCAAGAAATAAGTCATCATGCTGATTCCCTCATTATTGGACAATTATACATCTAATTATTTCGTTCAATCTTTTAACCATGAAATTTTATAATTTAAAGAAAGATCGTTGAGTCAAAGCTAAATTGTCCAAACAAGAATTTCTATAGGCTTGATGCAACCAACAATTGCAAATATGCTATGTATACATAGATACAGAAAGACTTAGGGTTGTTTGAAATTGTTTATGACTTGGCAATAGTTTAGTATTAGAACAACTACATCGTCACCCCTGTGGTGAGGTCTAATTACAGTAATATTTCTTACTGTTCAAATAATTTCAGAAACACTCCCTAGAACTTAAAAAACAGGTGAGGTAAGGGGTCTACTGTAACAAAACTCAACCCTCTGTGAGAATATCCAAACTCAATGGGGTCTATATGCAATGCCACTCAAACTTCAAGGGGGTGTTTATGTTACTAGTTTAAACTATATGGGATGTTTGTGTAGTTAGACCAAATTCAAGGGTGCAAATGTAAATACCGTCCGAGATTGTGTAGAACTAATAAAGGCGTAAATGTCTGAACTAATCTGCTATGCATTTTTTTAAAAAAGTTACCATGAACTAAAAGCGAGCACCAGCTTTGAAGTTGTATGAATTTCCAGCTTAAATAGTATTTTCTGTCGACAGAAGTTTGAATAACAGAAGCTCCAGAAGTTACATTGTATACCATTTTCTAGCTGTAATCTTATCTACAGCTCGCCTGTGCTTTGGTAAACTTGTAGGCAAAAGACTATTATATTCCCCTAATCGAAACAACTTATTTTGACTGCGGAAGCCTTCATAGACTTGATTACTCCATAAGTAGGACCTTATCTACATGCAAAAACTAGACTTAGAAACTTTTTCCCCTAACAATGTGCATTTTTTTCCTTTGAAAATGTTGAAATAGACAGAAAGAACTTTCAGGTTTGTGTTTGGATCAACTACTATTTTCATGTTGCCTTAAAGAATATGCAGTATTTTGTTGATATTACTCATTTCTAGATACAACATATCACATTTTTGATTTCTGATAGAAAGAATTTCTGATTGAACTTTCTGTGTTTGTTTCCATCATCAGTGCTTAGAAAGAACCAACAAGGATTCGTCGATGTCCCGATCCCTTCGGCTAATCAAATTCCAACTTTGGATGAGGAGAGGACTGGTATGGTTTCAAATAGTAAGAAATGCGAAGAACCGTCATCCCTTGGCCTATTGGCTTTAGCATATGGTATTTCCTCTGAGTCTGAGGACGAGGAAGGGGAAGCAGAATTTTCCATCAAGGGATGTGGAACTGGTGAAAGCACTTGCCCTGTAAAAGAGATGGCTTCAAGTAATACTGATACTGCTGTTTCAGAGAATCACTGTGGGAGGGAAGTTTCTGATTCTCATGCAAAATTTGGCCTAGCTAGAGCAACATCCAGCGATGGTGTTTCCCTAAGTCGTGGTTGTTCTAATGATTTAAAAACAATCAATTGTACAGTGGTTGAATCAAATTCTTTAACCCCCAATAGGTTTAGGCATCAAATAGAATCAAGAAACAACACCTTACCTTGTAAACCTGTTTCCTGTAAAACTGATTCAGCAATTAACGCTAATTTGACACCCTTTGAAACCACAACCGTGTCTTTTTCCTCCAGACCTGATGCAACAATTAGCGCTAGCTTTTCACCATTTGAAACCTCAACCATGTCTTTTTCCTCGAGACCTGATGAAGATTCTTCTAGATCACACGTCTTCTGCCTTCAGCATGCTATGCAAGTAGAGAAGTGGCTTACTTCTGTTGGGGGAGCCCATGTTTTTCTCGTCTGTCATCCAGGTGAAATTTCCTTGTACCTAATCTGTATTGAGATTTGTTGCAATTACTAATTATTTTTATAACCTCTTGGATGAAGTTTTAGTTTTCGTTCGCTTCATAGTTCCTTTTTGGTGGTGATATATGCAGACTATCCCAAGTTAGAATCTGAGGCAAGAAAAGTCGCACAAGAGTTGCAAAGTGATTTTGACTGGAGGGAAGTTTCATTTAGGGAGGCCACTGTTGAGGATGAAGATATGGTAAGTGCTGCTTTAGATAGTGAAAATGCGATACATGGTAATGGAGACTGGGCTGTGAAACTCGGCATCAATCTCTTCTATAGTGCCAACCTTAGCCGCTCTCCTCTATACTGCAAGCAGATGCCATACAACTTCATTATATACAGTGCATTTGGACGTAGTTCACCATCCGATAGACATGCAACAAATATCGAGTCAGAAGGGAAAAGAATAGGCAGGCAAAGAAAGATAGTTGCTGGTAAATGGTGCGGTAAAGTTTGGACGTCTACTCAAGCTCATCCGTTGCTGGTTAATAAGGATGCAGAAGAACTTGAGCCAGAGGTGGATGTAGCTTCCTGCGGTAAGCTTGATTTGTTGCATAAGAGAACATCAGAACGTGACCAGGCTTCTGAAATAGACACCACTATGTGCAAAAGTAGGAGAGCGAGGAATGGTAGAGTACAAATAGGCTCTATCCTGAAAGCAAAGTCTCTCGAGATGCAAGCAGAGGTGGAATCTTGTAGGGACTTTGATTGCCATAAGCAAACAAAGAGAAAGCGCGCAACCACACAATTGAAGAAAGAAATTCTTGAGTCTGACCGTGTAGATGAATCGTGTGAAGAATTTGAGCTCAGCAACACCTGCAATCAGATAAAGGGTAAGCGTGGAACCAAGCGAATAAAGAAAGAGACTCTCGAGACTGAAGATTCCGAGTCCTCTTTGGGCGAATTACTGCTGAGTAGCTCTTGGAAGCCGATTAAGAGTAAGCGAGGAGCAAGGCAAACGAAAAAGGAAATGGCAGAGCCTCGGAAAAATCCCCAGAAGAGCAAGAATAAACATTTCGATGCACTAACTGAAGATGACATGGAAGGTGGGCCTAGCACACGACTGAGGAAAAGAACAAAAAAGACTTATAAAGATCCAGGCCCCAGTACGTCTAAAGTGAAACCAATACTAAAGCAACCACAAAAAGAAACGATTACAAAGAAAGCTCTGACCTTGAAAACGTCCACCATTTCCAGCAAGGCTAAAAGTAGAGACGAAGAAGGAGAATACCTATGCGACATGGAGGGATGCGCCATGAGTTTTGGATCAAAACAAGAGCTGTCTATGCATAAAAGGAACATCTGCCCAGTCAAGGGATGTGGTAAGAAATTCTTCTCCCACAAGTATCTCTTGCAGCATCGGCGTGTTCACATGGATGACCGTCCTCTAAAATGCCCATGGAAAGGTTGCAAAATGACATTCAAGTGGGCGTGGGCTAGAACCGAACACCTTAGAGTTCATACAGGGGCTCGTCCTTATGTTTGTACTGTATCTGGATGCGGCCAGACATTCCGTTTTGTATCCGATTTTAGTCGTCACAAGCGCAAGACCGGCCATTGTCCAAAGAAACCAAGGGGGTAATCTTAGAAGAGATTGTAACCTTTAATTAACGGGAAAAAGTAGGTGGTTAGAGTTGGCTTAATCTTGTAACTTTCCTCTAGGGTAGAGATGATTATGAATTGGTTACCATTCATCAAATTAACTCAAGCAATTACTTAAATGTCGTAAAGATTTGATCTTCTGCAAAAGCAGAAATTTAACATGCTTCAGTGGGATAGATCTGTTCTTTTCGTGCCTAATCGTTGTATTTGCAGTTACAGCATGTTAAGTTTATGTTCTAGTTCTATTGACCTGCTGCCTAGAAATTTTGAGCTTTGTCAAATGTATCTTGCCCGTATGACATCTTGTGTTCAAATTAGCTTGCATGCACGACGTCTTTTTTGTCTATACGTCGATGCATACTTGTGTGGCTTATTCCGACCTTCATTCAGGTGTGTTGCTGTATTTACTGGCTAGTGAATCTTATTTGGCTACTTCTGATTGGATTTTTGGCAGCAAGCCCCTCTGTGCGACACTGATATATTGATATGACAGCTTGGTGGTTCACCTTCGTGATAAAATTTTGTCATTTGCGTAAAATATTTCTTATTTTGAGCTTATGGTAAAAGCACCGGAAGCGTTATGTCTACCATACGGAAAACTCTCATGTTACAACTTACAACTCATCGAACAGTTCATTTCAAGTACACAGGGTTTGCTTACAATTTCGAATTCAAAATCATTTAGCAAGACAAGGCTAATGACAACCGTACAAAACTTCAGTTTATAAAGTAAGATTGTAGCACCCTAGCACCCTTCGTTTCTGGTCCAAATATTGAAACTATGTGTTTCTCAATGTTTTTTAATGAGCTTTTTTTTATAATTAAACTTATTTTTGTTTTACGTACTCACGTGAACAAATGATATTAAATTATGTAGATGGTATGACATAATATGGTAACACCACGTGTCATGTCACGAAAAAATCACAATGGTATGAAATTGACCGATAAGTGTCAAGAAGGCTGAAATGTAGAACTATTTGAGTCGTATTTGGTTCACCATTAGTTATATATGACGTGATAGAACTATAATACTAATTAATGCGAAATATTACCTCCAGTCATTGATGCTAAAGTGATGAAATGAAATAGAGTTTTTGATCTAGTATTTTGTGTCTTGATGCTTGTGTTTGATGGAATAACATAAGCTTATATTTATAGATCAAGACCCCTTTCACGTTATGGAAAATCCCATCCATCATGGGATTGACTAATCACTACCAAAATTAATAGAATTAAATCATTCCTTTAATACACCAATTACAATCCCTTGAATAAGATGATTACATCTTACCTTATAGAATTAATTGGCATTTGAACCAATTAGAGATTTTCTTACATTCTCCCACTTGGTTCATATGCCAATGCATTTGGAAAGTAAAAGATATATTAACTTTATATGGCCAAACTTTAAGAATTGAGTTAAAACTTCTTATGTCACCAATTAAGATGTAATACTTGAATCATGGCGGTCACACTATTATGCCATGTATCACAAAGTACCATCTCTTATGGTAATCTCCTTATGTAGTGTTTATATGACTTTGATAGTCCATTCGGGTCCAAATTGTCTAAATCGACAATTTCTATATGGAGCATAAACTTTATGTGCACAAACAAAAAACTTTATTGATTTTCATAAATGGTACCATACATTTCAAGAAACACCAAAGTTTAAGATGACTTCAATAATCCCATACTTTCCACATGGTTGACAAACACTTTAATGGATAACCCTTTAGTCATAGGATCAGCTATCATGTAATTTGTACTAATGTGCTCAATGGATACTATTTGTTCCTTGATTCTTTCTCGGACAACAAGATACTTGATATCAATGTGTTTACTTTTGCTCCCACTCTTGTTGTTGTTCGAAAAGAACACCGCTGCCGAGTTATCACAATATAATTTCAACGGCCTCGATATTGTATCAACAAGTTGAAGCCCTGTGATGAAATTCTTTATCCACTTAGCTTGTGAAGTGGCTTCAAAGCACGCTATAGTCTCTGCCTCCATAGTTGATGATGCCACTATGGTTTGTTTAGTACTTCTCCAAGAAACAGAACCTCCAGCAAGCAAGAAAACATACCATGAAGTGGACTTTCTAGAATCTTGACACCCAGCAAAGTCTGAGTCAGAGTATCTTACCACTTCAAGATTCTCAACATGTCGATAGGTGAGCATATGATCTTTGGTTCCTTGCAAGTATCTAGTGACTTTCTTAGCTGCCTTTCAGTGATCCTTTCCTAGATTGCTTTGATATCTCTCCAACATTCCTACTGCAAAGGCAATGTCTGGCCGAAGACACACTTGGGTGTGCATTAGACTGCCTACTAGTGATGCATAAGGAATATTTTCCATCTCTTTCTTCTCTAAATCATTTTTCGGACATTGATGTAGGCTAAACTTGTCACCCTTTAACAAAGGTGCTGCATTTGGTTTGCATCCACTCATATTAAATCTTTCTAAAACTCTTTCAATGTAGGCTTTATGAGATAGACTTAGTTGTCTTTTAAATCTATCTCTGTGAATTTCTATGCCAATAACATAATTAGCTTCACCCAAATCCTTCATTTCAAAAAATTTCGAAAGAAATTCTTTTGTATCTTGTAGTAATGCAAGATCATTAGTGGCAAGTAAAATGCCGTCAACATATAGGACTAAAATAATAAATTTACTCCCACTGACCTTAAGGTATATGCAAGTGTCCATAATATTTTCTGAAAAACCGTAAGAGGCTATAAGATTATGAAACTTTAAATACCACTGGCGGGAGGTCTGTTTTAGCCCATATATTGATTTACGCAATTTGCAAACCAAGTCTTTGCCTTTATCAACTTGAAATCCTTCAGGTTGTCTCATGTACACCTCTTCATCAAGTTCACCATTCAAAAATGCGGTTTTCACATCCATTTGATGTAGCTCAAGATCAAAATGAGCTACTAGTGCCATAATTATTCTGAATGAGTCCTTTTTAGACACATGAGAAAATGTGTTTTGGTAATCAATGCCTTCTCTTTGGGTGAATCATTTGGCTACAAGTCTAGCCTTATATCGCTCAACGTTACCATTTGAGTCATTTTTGGTCTTGTAGACCCATTTACAGCCAATGGCTTTTGCTCCTTTCGGTAACTCAACGATTTCCCAAACTTGATTATTAGCCATCGCATTCATTTCTTCAACCATAGCATTATACCAATTACTTGAGTTCTCTCCATTCATGGCATGTGAAAACAGAAGAGGATCATCTTTAGGACCAAGATCGAATCCTGACTCAGAAAGTATACAAGATACTCTTCTGAAATAGCTGGCCTTTTTTGTCTTAAGGATCTACTGACTTCCACAACCTCATTCATCACAACATCATTCACGTGAGAATCATTGTTTGTAGAACTTGTGTCAATATGTTCTTCTTGAGTTGGAGTTTGTTCCTCAATTGGTTGTTCATTAAGATCATTATGATCTGCTTGAGTAGTTCCCAATCTAAGGATGGGTTCATTAAGATCATTATGATCTTCTTGAGTCGTTACCAATCTAAGGATGGGGTTTAAATCCCGTGATTCCTCCCACTCAACCTTTTGAGGAACATTTTCTTTAATGACATTAGCATCCTCAAGAAATTTTGCATTTCTAGCCTCAACTATTCTTGGTGTATGAGATGGGCAATAAAATTTATAGCCCTTAGATTTTTCAGCATACCCAATAAAATAACCACTTACTGTTCTCGGATCTAGTTTCTTTAATTGTGGATTATAAACCCTTACTTCAGCTGCACATCCCCATATGTGTAAGTGCGCTAAACTCGGTTTTCATCCTTTCCATAGTTCAAAAGGTGTTTTGTCAACAACCTTAGATGGAACCCGGTTTAAAATATACACTGCAATTTTAAGGGCCTCATTCGATAATGAGATTTGTAAGGTGGAGTTGCTCAACATACTTCTCACCATTTCCATAAGAGTCATGTTTCGCCTTTCGGCTACTCCATTTTGACTTGGTGTTCCGGGCAAAGTATATTGAGCCACAATACCTTCATCTCTAAGATAATCCGCAAAAGGACCCGATCTTTGACCAGATTTTGTGTACCTTCCATAGTATTCTCCACCTCTATATGACCTCACAATCTTTATTTTTCTTTCCAATTGTTTCTCTACTTCTTTTTTATATGTCTTAAATGCATCAAGTGCTTCGGATTTCTCAAAAAGAAGATAGAGATACATGAATCTTGTGTAGTCATCTATAAAGGAGATGAAATATCTTTGTCCATTAAAGCATGGAGAACTAAATGGTCCACATATATTTGTGTGTATTATTTGTAATGCTTCATCACTCCTCTTAGCGACACCCTTTTGTGTTTTATTGGTTTGCTTCCCTTTAATGCAAGCCACACATGTGCCAAGATTAGAGAAATCGAGGGATTTAAGTATTCCTTCTTTCACTAATCTTTCAATTCTTTTTGAGGATATATGGCCTAATCTTTTATGCCATAACATAGAGGAAGATTCATCTATCACGTTGCGTTTAGAACCAATAATATTATCATGCACAGTTAAAAGACATTGTTCAAAAGCAGAATCTAGCTCTAACTTGTCTAAACCATTCACCAAAGATCCATAACCAAAAACACGAGAATTTTTATAAATAGTAAGTTTCAAATCAAAATCAAACTTAAAACCAACAACTGATAATCGTGAAACAGAAATCAAGTTCTTAGAAAAGGACGGTACATAAAAAGTGTTTTCCAAGTCTAAAATAGACTTATTATTCAAAATAACTCTAAAGGTTCCAACAGCTTCGACGTGCGAACGTATCCTATTTCCGGAATAGATGCCTAGTTCACTTTCCGTCGGCTTCCGTAGGCTTAGAAATCCCTGCATGATATTTGCAACGTGAATAGTAGTTCCTGAATCCACCCACCAAGTATTTTGATGAGCATCAACAAAATTTGATTCATAACACACAAAAGAGTAAGAGTTACCTTTCTTCACTAGCCAATTCTTATACTTCAAGCAATCCTTCTTTTTGTGCCCTTCCTTCTTGCAAAAGAAGCATATATTCTTGTTAAAAGAATGCTTGAATGGCACTTTCCCACCTTTTGGTGCCTTAGTGGGATCAAAGGTTTTGCCTTTCTTTTCCTTTGTTTTCTTGTGCTCCACCAAATTAGCACTCTCAAGAGTGACATGCTTCAATCTTCCTTCTTCTTGAACGCACATGGTCAAGAGCTCGTTTATTGACCATTTTTCTTTTTGTGCATTATAGGTGATCTTAAAAGTTCCATATTCACCAGGAAGGGAGTCAAGAATGAAATGCACAAGAAATTCATCGGAAACTTCCATGGCTAGAGACTTCAGTTGGGATGCTATATCCCTCATTTCCATTATGTGTGCACGCACACCCTTAGTCCTATCCAACCTCATGGTCGTCAGCCTGCGCATTAGGGTGCCAGCTAAAGCCTTTACGAAACCGGTGAATTGTTCCTCAATAGCTACAAGATAATCCTTGACATTATCGCACTCAGGGATTGATCCTCTAATGCTCTTTGTGACAAGAGACTTAATGAGCATTAAACTCAGTCGATTGGATCTTTCCCATTTCTCATGAGCCGATTTTTGAGCCGGAGTGCTCTCGTCCGTAGGGACAACGGGTTTTGCCTCAAGGAGAGCTAAGTCAAGGTCCATGCACCCCAATTGCAGTAAGATCTTTTCCTTCCATTCAGAGAAGTTATCACCACCAAGCGATGGTATGTGGGAAGAGAAATCATTCAAAAGTGCAGCTGCAAATATATACAGATGAGTATTAGTGCTTTGAATATGAATATAAATCATTAAGATTTATTAACAAAATCTAAACCTCCATGTGGGCAAAGGCTACTATATAAGATTTGTTCACACATTATTAATAAGAATAGTGAATTCACCGAATGTTATGCAAAAGAAATCTTATACCTGTGGGCATTTAGGTTTTCTATTAATATCGCTATCTTATTCCCAAAAAAAAAACATATAAAATCATTACTTTCCTGTAGGGTAAAGATATCATTTTAAATGTGTTAATCGAGCATTGGATAATTTTACCATATAGTCAGAGAATAACCATGTGTCATAAGATGCTATGGCAAATCTTATACAAGAAGTTTATTACTTTAATCATGACCAGTACCCAAAAAAAATAAAAAAAAAATTGCACTTACAAACAAATTACTTTACGTCATATGTGCAAAGCAAAACAACTAAACATGTTAATTGTACTTCAAAGCCTTTAAGGGTGAATAAACCCCAATAACCACAAAGTATGTAATTTTAAAGTGTTCATAAAAATTGTGGTCATACTTTATTTTGGTGTAAAAAAATGTTTTATTATTCTAATATTACACCCATTCGGTAAATTACAAACCATTAACTTTGACCATTTTTAATTGCATAAAAATTAAAGACAAAGAACATGCAATACGTGTATATTTATTATGTAGCTTTGTTGCAGTACTTGAGCAACAAAATAATGTTTGAACATAAACCATCTTTCAATTCAATTATATGTATATATGCATATAGATTGCCCAAAAAATAACTTAACAATCTTACAAATCGTATCCACATTTTCTTCTTCTTTGCCCGTTTTTATAATTCATTCTCTTTATCCCAAGATCTAAATTTACAAAACAAAAAAAAAACGGGAAGATTTTCTTTAATAGAAGAAAAGGGAAGAAACGAAATTCAACATACACCCTCCTTTACATACGGATTAATGTAAAGGTGATGATATTCTAGATTGGCAACGAGAACTACAAAGTTCACGTCTCCAAATTTTATAATTCTAGTACGGCAACGAGAAATACAAAGTTCACGTCTCCAAATTTTATAATTCTAGTACGACAACGAGAACTACAAAGTTCACATCCCCAATTTTTTGAAACAAGTGAAACATTGCAACGAGCAATCTCTATACCGTCTCAAACATTAGTCGTATGATACGATATAGAAATGCAAAACAATAAGGCATGGAGTTTGGCTCTGATGCCATTTGATAGAACTATAATACTAATTAATGCGGAATATTACCTCCAGCCATTGATGCTAAAATGATGAAATGAATGAGAGTTTTTGATCTAGTATTTTGTGTCTTGATGCTTGTGTTTGATGGAATAACATAAGCTTATATTTATAGATCAAGACCCCTTTCACGTTATGAAAAATCCCATCCATCATGGGATTGACTAAGCACTACCAAAATTAATAGAATTAAATCATTCCTTTAATACACCAATTACAATCCATTGAATAAGATGATTACATCTTACCTTATAGAATTAATTGGCATTTGAACCAATTAGAGATTTTCTTACATGACGAACTACTGAACTAGATATTGAGTAATATGTCATTGGAACCCACATGTGTCTATTATAACGTAACAAGCGGAATGTAATTTGAAGAGTCGAAGAGAAAGTTATGCTCAAAATGGTAGAGTTGCGCAAATTTGACGCAGCAGGACTATGGAATTTTGGGGACTATCGAATTACCACAGTTCGATACTAAGCTCAAAGTTACCTTTGATGCCTATATAACACACTCCTGCTCTTCACAAGCGAGAGGTGTGAACGGATAAGCTCTACGGTCAAACCCAAGTCAGTATCGACTATAATTCTCAATTCGAGAGTATGGAAGATTGATAGTAACTAGTAAGTATCAAGTTTTCAGTTCAATAGTAGGGAA
Source organism: Linaria vulgaris (assembly GCA_948329865.1). Taxonomy (NCBI): domain Eukaryota; kingdom Viridiplantae; phylum Streptophyta; class Magnoliopsida; order Lamiales; family Plantaginaceae; genus Linaria; species Linaria vulgaris. The sequence goes on along the minus strand of OX415249.1, from coordinate 48,980,302 downwards.
ATTTGATAGAAGCCAGATATTCCCTGAAAGCTACCTGAGTCAGGGTTCCATATCAAGAATCGGATCGAGGTTTCGACCAACCAATATGGAGATATGATCGAAACCGTGAAGCCGCGCAATGCAGTTTAATAGTAACCCTCGAATTTCCTAGTTTGATGGTAGGGAAACTCGATGGAAGCCAGATATGCCTTGAAAGCAACATGAGTTATGGTTCCATATTAAGAAGTGGACCGAGGTTTCGACCAACCAATAGGGAGATATGGTCAAAGTCAAAAATTCGCGCAACGCGGAACCAAGTGAACCAAACAATCTGATCTGGGCTCGGCCCTTTTAAGGCTATTCAAAAGAGATAAATAAACTATATTCAACTTGATTCCCTCAATGGGATACATAGGCAGCTTAGCACGTTCTCAAGTTAAGTCTGAAATCATTAAATATCCAACTCCCTCTTGCCGCGTTGCTTGGAGTGCATGTATGTAAAGAACAAAGTTGATTCTACTACAACTATGGATTAGTCTGATGTGGAGTGTCTTATTACCATACCGAGTCAGCAGACGAAAATACTCCAAATCAATGTAAATATCGTTTATGTATAAGTGAATAGAAGTTATTTACCAAAATTGCAGTACGATTTTCTTGTTCTTATGACTTTGAATAATTAGTATATTAGTATATTGAATGATTAAGCAAATAAGCACAATTAAAGTTAATAATACTGTAATAGGTTGTTTGATTGAGCAATTCACTCTATTTTACTAATCATCCCACTAAATTCTGAGCAATGCCTATTTCACCTTTAGAATCACTTTTTTCCACACAAACCCGTTAAATTGAGGGATATTTGATCTTTAAATCTAATCTAATTAGAGATACTAATAATTGTGGGGGAGGGGAGGATAAGTTTAATAATCACTTGATAACTCTGCCACTTAGGACTAATGACACTAATAAACTTACAAATCAAACACAATTATATCTACAACTAATAACTTTATTAGACTTAGTCTGATAAAGCAAATGAGATTTAAGAAAGTAAAATATTATTCTCAAGATTATCGTAGCATCAACTTTTTTCTTGAAAATAATAGTTCATGAATAGTCACGGAATGCAGGGAGCAGAGTTAACCTTTACACAATTTAAGAGGATGTGATACATATAAATTAGTTACTGGTGTAAATTTAAACATAATATTATATTTTTAACAGGCTCGACGCATCCATTTAAGGAACTTTGTTTTTACCCTTTTCACCACGCGATGAAAGAGCCAGAGTTAGGAGAAATTATTATATACATCCGTTGTATGTACAACCGAGAGTTGAGATTAAAAGAAAATTCTTAAATTGTAGGAATAACCACCCAACACCCCATCCACACCGTGTATTGGTAGTGCATGCACATACATCAGTTGCACCAAATAATCTCTCCAGAGTTAGAATGTATTTTTTACCATATATAATAGTTTACTTTTTGATACATAGAACTTTTAATTACATTAGTTATACTTGTGCGCACACATGCAACATATATATTTTAAAAATTATATATCTAGAAACTAGCACGCATTTTTAGCGCAATTAATCACTTCTTTTAATTTTTAAGTAAATATGGTAAATATTTTAATTGAAATATGGATAGAAAATCCACATATCCTAACCTTCTTTTTTATTTAAGAGATTATTTAATAATTGTTTCTTTTAATAAAAATATTTAAATAATTATTTAGGTAAAGTAAATTACAGCTATTCCGACTAATAATAAATTTTCATAGTGTGTAAAGTGGTAAAAAGGAAAATCAAAAGCTTGGTGGCTTCCTTTATATAATAGTATAGATATACTCTTTGTTAAATAGTTTTACATTTTACATAATACTTTTGACTTCCTTAATGTACTTTTAAAAAAAAAAACAAATGCCTTAATGTACCTGATGATGCATACCGCAAAATACAATTAATTCCTCCTACGGGGGGAGGCTCGATTAATAACGAGAGGCATCCCAGAGATGTAGACTAGGCTCTCGGAACACACTCACCAACCACGCCAAAAGGAAGGCGTAAGGTCGCGCCTCTCGAGCCTCACCCGATCCTCTCCTAATAGGCAGCGTTCACAGGGTTTCCTCTCTCGGTGATACTCGATTACTCCTCTTACCACGTGAAACATATCTGAGTAAACCATTGAGATTCACTCTTCCTATATTTATCTCCTCTGATAGATAATGCCCGTTACACCCTCCTCTTGGCAGGGTCATGACCTCTAAGGTCACACACCCCCGCCTCTTCTTCATATTCTATTTCAAAAGCCACTCGTGGACCGAGTCCCACTGAAGCGACTCTAGCTCGGGCTCCCACAAGTCTCTATAAAATAGCATCCCACGAGCCTGACTCAAAGACTCTAAATAGTCTTACACGAAATCTTTCTCGAAAATCCGGATAAACTTCCGAGGGTATCCAACCCTGACCACCCGAGTACACAAAAAATATATCGCTAACACTATACTTTCCTAACTCTTACCAGGAACGAGAACGAGAAGGGCAACAATATTAACTGAAGAGAGGCTACGCAAAGGAACTCAATATGAATTTAGAAACGAACTCCCAACTACTCGCCATACATAAGGAGAAGACCAAACCTGATTGACCGTCCCCCGTAGAAGACGAGCTATTGGACCTAAAAGAGACGACTCCCATTGGTCCAGTACGTCGACGACACCAGTGGGGCCAAAAAAGTCTCCCCTGATTGGCTCCCCTAATCGACGATCCTCATTGGCACAAGAAAAGCCTCGATATAGGCCACTCTCCGTCAGAAACACCAATTGGCGCAGAAGAAGACCTATCCCATCGGTTGATTTAACTAAAGCAATAACTCTCAGCAGAAGATCACCATCTGTGATTGGCCATCGATCCCCATAAAAGTCCTATTAATAGGGACTTGTTAGCACTCCCGCAACAACTCAACACACAAGACATAACAACAACTTTTCAACCACATTTTAGCATCAAGATCTCAGCAATATATATTAGTTTCACTATCTTTGTACTTTGTCTCTGTCAGTTTTCTCCCCATTTCCAAATTGAGTTCCACGTGCACGGGACATACTTGGACCAAATTAGAGTAAGTATTATTGCGCCAAAGGACTAAAATAAAATAATAAAACAATGCATATAATACGAAACCAAAATAAGAAAAATAAATTAAAATCACGAGGCATTATTATGAGACTAATTAAAAAATGAGAAAGAAAAGGGGAAAGGGGCAGACTGCAGAGCGAGCGGTAAAAGTTAAAAGTAAAAAGTTAAAAGGGCAGAGAGGTTTTTACTTGATCCACTCCCGGGGTTTTCAGTTTAAATAAGAAACAGAAAAGTGAAACACCAACACCACTGATGAAATTCTAATTGAAATTGAATCGCAAATCCAAGAACCAGAACCCTAAATTGAGAAACGACGCCGTGTGAGCCATGTCGTCGCCTACTGTTTGCCCCTCCGAAAATGACGAATTTATGAATGACATTGAGAGAGGGATAAATCGCCTGATGGATGATGAAGATAAACCCCAACTGTCTTCTCCTCATCATCATGATTCTAAAACATTAATGGACATTCATAATAATAATAATAATAATAATCACAATAATGAGTATGTGTATCCACTGAGACCTGATGCAGAGGAGGATTGTTCTTATTATATGAAGTTTGGATCCTGTAAACTCGGATTACATTGCAAGTTTAATCAGCCTATTGCCAGAACCAAAAATCAGGTCTCTCGTCACTCTCTTTCGTAATACGTCCATAAAAAATGTGTGAAGTTCTTGAATTTGCATAATGTCGGTTCAATTGGTTCTTGAAAATTGAAATGATGATGGTCAAAGGATAATTTCATCATCATTTCATAATATTTGTGTTTTTTTGGATGTCTTCTTGCTTTTTCAAATTGACCATGTGTGCTCGTGTGCCTGTATTTCTTTCGCTTCTTTTTTTTGGGTAATTACGTACTTATGTTGTTGAGTCTGTATGTGGTTTCTTGACCAGGGTGTAGAAGAAAGCTCCGAGAGGGGAGGAGTCCGCCCTGATTGCAATGTTAGTACTATACCACCCCCCTTTTCAATCATCTATTCATCAATATATTTATTGGAGGATCAATGATCCATTTGCTTTTGTGCAAGACTGTTATTATTTGTGCATCTATTGCATATTTTTTCGCTCTGTGGTATGTTTTCGCGAGTTAAGACTATCACCGTGCGCTTTTCTTGATGCCTTGTTAACTTTTCAGTACCCAGACTGGTTATTCAGATTAACCGTCATACTGTTTGCTGCTTACCTGTCACACACTTCGCTCGGGAATTTTTGCAGGTTTGCTTCACACCCCGTGGATGCCAATATGGAAGCCATTGTAGAAACAAGCATGGCTCAGATACAAGGTCCAAGTCCCTGGAGCTTAACTCCAGAGGATTTCCAATTCGACTGGTATGCATGGCCTCTTTCAATAACTTGAAGTTAATCCATACGTCCATAGACTATATTTCCACTTATTTTGGTTGTTTAACTTTAATGTTTAAATTTCCTTTTCAATCAATTTTAACCATATAATGAGTTCTATTTGAACCAAAGACACCTATACATATGGACACGTATACAAAGTCAGAAAATCAGCCGCATTATCTAGAGAATCACCTCTGAAGTAACTTAGGGCATGAACAAACATAGGCACAGTCAAAGCTTGAGAAGATAGCCTTTAAGATTTTTGTAGATCTGAAAGATTTTCGTTAGAAATTGATCCTCTTAATGTTGGTCTTAAATAGGGGGAAAGGGAGTGTCCCTATTACATGCGAACCGGATTCTGCATGTTTTTCACAAAGTGCAGGTTTCATCATCCAAATCCTTCCACAAGTGATATAGGCGATCCCTCTGTTTATGGAAATGGTGGATCTCTTCCATCACAACTTATGTCTTCAAAATCCATCTCTCCGTGGTGTTCGCCAAAGCCATTTAGGGACTCTTCTCCATTCTCACCAATTAAATTTCCTCCTATTCAATGTGCCCCTACACCAATTCCAGAATGGAAACGATATCAGGTAATGTATCACTTTATTATCTCTCAGAATATTATAATAACTAACTGCTAGTTGATTAGTGTCATTATCCTTTTCGCCCTCTGGAAAGCTTGCTGACTGCTATATAAAGACTATATAACTAGTTAAAAAAAACTATTACCTGGAAATCTTTTCGGGTGTCAAAACTCGCACATGACTGCACATACATGCCTCATCCTTTGTACCTTATTGGTTTAATCTTGCATTTTACTGATTTCAGGCGGCAAATCCTACATTTGACAAGAGCTTACCTATGCCTCCAGCATTTGCCTTAAACGCTTTATCAACTGAGGTCAACTATGCCACAAAATATCCAGAGCGTCTTGGTGAACCAGAACGCAGTATCTTCTTAAAAGGTAGAGACTGCAAATGCAAGTCGAATTGCAAATTTCACTATCCCAAGAATCAGAGCTCCAAGCCAAAGGCAAAGGCAGATTCATTAGCTCTTAGCAGCAGCAGCAGCAGCCTGCCCTTTAGATCTGTAAGTTTGTTTCAGCATAATAGCTCACGATGCCTCACTTTTTAAGTTAAATTACATATATCAAACTGAATTTCCATATGCAACACACTACTGCTCTCTATTTTCTGTGTTATGGCCTTAATGGTACTGTTGAAAGAAAGTCCCTCAGTTCTCGTGTATGCAACTATGCATTTAGTTCCTCCAGATGAAATGGTTATGTTCTTGACCATCTACCATATATCACAGTAAAACTTTAACGTGACGTTTTGTCCATGTGATCCATAATACAGGGCCAGCCAATCTGTAGGCAGTATCAACAGCACGGCGTCTGCTTGTATGGACCTTCTTGTAAATTTGATCATCCACCCTTCAATTTTCTGTAGTCCCCCGTTCAATCCATCACCATTCAGAAACTAAAGAGTTGTTGATTGATGAGTCGAAGGAAACGAGACCGGATCTTCAGTTAGCAGTCTAATTTTGTCGAAGGGAGTATCTTTAAGTTTAGATGAAGTTTGAGGATCATACTTCTCTAGGTTTTTGACACCAACTGATTATCTGAATCTGAACTTATGCTTCAAAGACTTGACTTAGTGTTTAACTTTGGTTCTGTGTCATGGATCACCTGAGCAATGTAGAATAATGTGTACCTTCCTTGAGATCATGTATTACTGCTGGTTCAGTGACCATCTTTTCTTCCCTTTTCCTGTCGTTTACCTTTACTAATGTTTTTGTTGGAGATAAATATACCTACACTTTACAGATAAAGGATGTTCTGGTTACAAAAATCTCTTCTGAAATTTGATAATTAGAGAGTGTTATATAAAGCTTGAAAAGGCATGTCATTAGGGGGCCCATCAAGGAGTGATTAATGAGGGAGTGTCAAAAGCAGAGCTTATCTGTAATATTTTGAAACTTCTCCTTGTGTTTTGGTAATGATACAAATCTTAAGAAATATTTCTACAGTTTAGATCAAACATCAAATTGTCCATTTATTCGTCGTACAAGTTGTTAAAATTTGGGAATACACAATAATATTGGAAACAAACTTTGGGATAGACCTTGTCAAGCATATTCAGCTAGGCTCCATAACTCTCTTTGCAGTGGATCCCTCTTTTTTTTTTTTTAATTCAAGGAGAGAAGCATGCACAAAATAGTAATATATGTGTATGAATGATCATATAAATGTAAGATACATAATTAAAATGTAAGATACATAATCTAATGAACAAGAAAGAGTTCATGATCTATCGTTCCAATACTGAATTCAAAACCAAACTGTGCGATGACCTGCAGGTGTTGGTGGAAATTAGAATGGATGAGGAAAAGCCATTTTTGTGCTGCGATATTAAATCAAGTATAGATAGTATATGCACATTAAGTGGTGGTGATAGAGAAAGATATTTGATGTATTACAATGTATTGTATTCCAAATTAACGTAAACAAGGGTAGAGTCTTCATTTGGTTAAATCTTTAGTGGTAGCCAGTGCTTCAGCATTCCCCTCTGTTATCAGTAAGAACAAGATCCCCATGATGACTTTTCTAACCCTATAAAAGTTTCAGTACGCACTTACACTTATGGTAGGGTACTAAATGCAACATAATCATGTTTCAGGAATCAGGAGTGCTAATGTTTCTTTTCAAGTTGTGGGGAGTGCCAAACTGACCTGATTTTTGGGTGCAAAATATCGTTTTCCCCGTACCTATCTATCTATCTATCTATATATATATATATATATATATTATTAATTTTACGTAAAATACTTCAACTGTGTCCTGCAATTTTTTTCGTGAATTTTAACTCACTTATCATTCAACCAATTTCAAAACTCATGTGATCAACTTTATGCCAAAATGGGAAGATGTCAATCTTGTTCAGAAATTATCAAGCTTAATAACTTCTGTGCTTTTATGTACTTCATAAAAGATGTGGTATGGTACTGTGGGGCCTTATAATTCAACTTATCTATCTGAGATTGTAAGCTTATTCATTGACTTTTACTTAAGTTCAACCAAGGGAAATACAAGATAGTTATAAGAAGAATATCGTGTGATGAATGCACCAAAATTTGTGCTGCTGTTTACGAAAAAAGCAGAAAGACGCATCATGTGAGGTTACTCGATGTCATGCATGACAAGTACTTCCACATTCTGGGACATATATGCTTTACTTTCTCCTCTAATATTCAGTTCAGGATGCGTCCTTTGTATATGAATTTATCATGGTGACAAATTCATTATATAAACTCTTGTTTCCTTTCTCTCAAATGTTCATTTATGCATGTTCATGTGTATGCCTAAATGAAATGAACCTATCATAAAATAAAACCCCAGTGCATAAATGCGCGAAGAGTATAAAATACACGGAATATATCATATGCCCCTTATAAGATGGTTGCAAGATTCTTTCTAAGATATGTGATTTTCTTGACAGTACCGAGTACACAATGTGCAGGAGTTCCCAGTATCAGTGAGAATTCAATCAACTAGAAGAAAAAAGGAAGCAAGGGCATGAAGAAGACTAACATTCTTAATGATCCAACTAGAACAGTGTGGTCAGTGCTCTTCCCCACTTCTCTTATGCCAAAGCACACACTAGTATTTGGAAAGATTTTGTGAAGTGAGCGGCATCGGCCTTGGAGACGTTTGCCTTTTTCAATTGAAAGCAATGAGTCGTGTACTTACAAATTTAGTTAAAATCCCCGAGTATTTCAGTCCTCTTAAGTCTCAGTTGTCAATGTTTTGCTGGATGTTACCCAAGTTTTAGTATTTTGTAGTGTTACCTGATTCTAGAAAATGGAAGGTATGCCTGAGAAGCTGGTTTTGACAGCAGTAGCTAATGTTTTGTATACTGTAACATGCTTTAAGGTAATACAACTCAAGTTTGCAATAAGAGTTCTGATCGATAGTTCTGATTGCACAGGACAAGAATTCAAGAGCATTTCTTGTGCATTTACTTATGCAGAAGCTCAAACTCATTTCTAATCAACGTGGAATAAATTTCGACACGCACCATTATCTGTAGGCCTGAATCACGTTGAGTTAGCAACTCCAACATTGTCTCAGATAGGCTCTACTACCACGTCGGTATTTATTTATATATGCCACCTCATATTTCGCCCTTTTGGAGAGAAATATTAGGGCCCTAATTCTTTTAGTATTTTTTACTGCTAACTTCCATGATCAGTCTCATGGTTTCAGATCATACAAATGAAATTCAAAACAGAAAGCAACAATCAACAAAGGTCAGTTCTTCTAAACAAAACAAGTAGGAGCTTTAGAAACTTAATATCGTTACACATCATACAAAGGTCTTAGAATTATAATGCACAAGCCTTTCATTTGTATCCTCAGAACTAAACCAAAGAGTTTCTTCGACTGTTTCTTTGTTCTCAAGATCTAACTGATAATTAAGAAATTTAAGTGAGAACACATCTGTCGCGACAAAGAATCAATCATGTACGAGAAAACTTCTAAGTACCGCCATCAAGTTCCTCGCACAGCATTCAGACTGGAGAATTCTTCTTCTTGTCATCTCCATAACTAGATGCATAAGAAATCTGAGCTTGACTCATGACTTAGTCATGCGCAACCATATTGGTGCATACTTTATCATAGAGAGAAAAACATATTTGCAGGAAGTCTGCAAAAACCATAACCTATTTTACATACTCTGCTGCAGCCATAATTGCTCTTGAATAAGCTTCAACATGTTCAAACTCTTTAGAGCTCCGGGGGCTAGAAAGGGGGAAAAAAGATCATGGAGCCATGGTTGCAAATGCAAGAGATATCAATTCATTTGACAGTAAAAAACCATCTGGATCGCTGAGTCGAAGAAATGCGAGCTTCTCGTTTCTCCACTGCTCGTCAGATAGCCCAGATATGAGTTCTTCAGCTTCGAAATTTCTTCCCTGCTCATCTAAAAATATAACCTGTCCACTTTTCACATGAGGTCTATAAACCTCACAAATGGAAAGCATAAGTGAGTCGCCAAATGCTTCTCTGAAAGCCTTCATATCCAAGCCGTCAGCAGTTCTGAGAGAGAGCATAACCACATCCATCGCCAAGTCCTTTGAATCTGTAGTACCATCCTCATAACAATTCACCAGTCTGTTTTCCAAATTCTCTACGTATCCCGTGTATTCTTTCAGTCTCCTTGGCCTAGAAAACCTTACCCCACCAACGTAACTGGCTGAACCCAGACCAAAAGCGTAGAAAGATTTGTTGTTCCAGTATGTACTGTTGTGCTTGCACCGATAACCACTTTTGCAGTAACTACTGATCTCATAATGATCATAACCTGCATCCCCGAGCATTTTTGAAGCCATTCTGTAAAAGTCAGCAGACTGATTTTCTGATGGCAGAGGAAACTCCCCGGGAGTGTATCTGTACAAACAACTACAATTTAGTATAATTCCCAACATCTCATGATTTTTGAGCCATTCTTGTTTACAGATTGATCCGAAATTCACAAGCTCTAAAATTTTCATGTAATCTATAATCGATAAACGTAATTGCAACAAACTATTAGGCACAACCATCAAAATATAATAACTCCATAAGGAGAGAACTGCATATTGCATAACGATTAAATCTGTTAAGAATAGTAAGCTTGAACTTACAGTACTCCAAACTTGGTGTCTTTTTCCACTTGCAAATCATAAACCGAGATGTGAGTAGGCTGCGCTTGAATAGTGAGCCTCAAACTCTCCTCCCACATTAGAGGAGTCTGGTGAGGGAGTGAGGAAATGAGGTCCAAACTCCAATTCTCAACCCCACACGATTTGACAATCTCGACAGCTTCATAAACTTGATCAACTCCATGAGCTCTCCCACAAGCCTTCAACAACTCCTGCTGAAAAGCCTGCACTCCCAGCGACACTCTATTCACGCCCAAATTCATCAACTCCTTCATTTTCACCACATCAAACGTGCCGGGGTCCATCTCCATGGATATTTCGGCATTGCCACTCACCCCAAACTTAAAGGACAGTGCATCAAGAACTAAGGAAACCAACCGTGGCGGCACAAGCGAAGGCGTGCCACCACCAAGGAACACAGTTTCAAGAGGTGGGTTGTTCCCAGAATCCGATTTGGTGGCTTTGATTTCTCTACAAAGTATATCTACGTAGTTTGAAATGCGAGGGTCGTCATCAGAAGAGGAGGAGCCGAGGGCGATAATGGGGAAATCGCAGTAGTGGCAGCGTTTGCGGCAGAAAGGAAGGTGAATGTAAGCTGAAGTTGGAGGAAGTTTGGGTAGTAGCAGTAGTGAAGATGGCACCGCTGTGTCATTGGTTGAGACATTTCGTCGAACAGTTTGTGGGGATTGTTCTTTTAATGCATTGCTCACAAATGCGCGCGAAAGCTTTGTGGGTTTTGCTTTTGAAGGTATGACCAACAATATTGGATTCGAGAATTTTGATTTCAATAGCATTGTTTAGTTAGTTGTTGGTAATAATAATTGTGTGTTGCAAACTGTCAGCCTCCACCCATTATGAATTTCTTCAAGATATATATATATATATATATATATATATATATATATATATATATATATACCCAAGCCATACTGATTGATATTTGGGGGCTAAAATTTACTTTTTTATAGAAAAGGTTTTTTACTTTTTTTGTAGTTTTAGTACATGCAAATTAGTTAAATTTTCCATTAATTTTTAACATCTAAAGAAATATAGGTAAAGAACATATGGGGTTTATTATTAACAAATTAGACATAATGTATGGATATTTTTTGCAAGTTTTCAATAAACAAATTTACATCCGCCAATGGATGGAACGGATGTCTAGATCAATACATAAAACAATATACCTGAAGAATGTATTTCACATTTTCTACATATCAACATAAAAGAAATATGAACTTTCAAGTAATTTTAATCTTTCCAAATAGTATAAATATAATTGTAATTCTGTAAACAAGTGATAGAAGTCTACTACGTGATGCCATTAACGTAATATCACTATGTTATCTTCTCGATCACATTTTATATGCTTAAATGCATCTTCGATAAGAAGTAGGAATATTGTGACGGGATCATGCATATTGTTCTTGTCGAAAGTATATAACATGGGAGCTCAATGTGCTTGTCAACGGTCATTTGACACGTGACTTATTGGACAAACTATGTTTTGTAGTGAGAACACAACTTCTAAGAATGAAGATGATAAAGACAGAATTTAACTAAAATAATTTAATTTTTTTCTTCTTGTTCACGACACGTACTAACACAAATATAAATACATAAAGATAATTCCCACAAACACATAACTCCTCCACAATCTTATTCACTAAGCCACTACATAGTTAAAACTAACTAATATATGATATCACACAACTAATAACTAAAGATATTAAAATCATATAAGTATATAATAATAATTATAATAATAATAATAATAATAATAATAATAATTTAAGACCTTTAACAAACCATTACCAATGTGTCTGTCAAGGTTTTTTTATATATATAAAAATGTGTCCATCAAGTTGGTAGACCAGAAATGAATTGAAATGCTTTGTCACTAATTGCATTTAAATTCAAGAATTGTTGGAGAATTTGTCAAATCCACGACGTGGCTGGTAGTTTTATGCGTGCATTCGAACATAGTGCCTCCCCCTAAACATGTACCTAATTACATTAAAAAGGTGATTAGTTATACTTGTTAAAACTACAAACTACACTCCACCCCTTTCTGAGAGGAGAGGCACGCAGACACTCCCCGCCTTTATACCCTATGTTTTGACACCTTTATATCCCTAAGTTTTGACAGTTGCAGAGTAGATTGTAGTTTTGATATATGTAATTTGAAGAGCAGCTCTTTTCAAAATCTCACTCAAAATGTGTTGAGTTGGAATCACATTCTAACTAAGGGTTCTTGTGGCTCTGGTAGTTCCAGTTACAGGAGAACCAGGAACGGAGAGCTTTCCCCACCTTTCGCCCAACTCTTTAGTCTTAAGAACGCTGATTTTATGAGTGATTTGATTGCCCTTTTATAACCCTTACTGCCCAAGCCAACTTGAGAACAACCAACCAATGTGTTCCACTTATTGAACATAATTATATGGTCGATTTGTGACCCTTGGATGCCGAAGGCGCTCTTGAGTGATCTGGTTCCTACAGGGTAGAGATGATGGGGTCGATTCATGGATTTTCCTTCCTTTTCTTTTGCCGCATTTCGCTCAAATGGTTGAAGGGAGATAGTACATAGGTGCAGGTTGAAAGACTCATTCTAATATTGCACAATCCATTGCAAGGTGACAAGTCGGCCTCACTCTATCAAGGATCTTTGAGTGCGCTCCCCTGATTTTCTCAATCTCGAAATGAAGGATAAGTATATTTGGTATTCTTTTAAAAATGTAAGATGCGTTCTTGTACTGTTTATTCATATAACAAGAAAGTTTGGTAAATTATAATTATATCTAACTGAAAATTTGGTAATTTTACTGGAAGTAATTACAATATAATTCATGCTCGGGCTACAATGCTACAGCAAACATAGACCCAACTCACATTTACACGAACAAAAAGCAGTAATAACTGGAAAGACCTAATTTATTGTTCACAACATACACGTAAGCCTATCAAATAGATTCTCATAAAAAAAAATTAAAAAAAAAACTATCAAATAGAAGTACAGCCTGCCTGATTCTCCAAATCAAAAGAGAGTTGTCGAAATTACAATTATAAGTATAAAAGACAAGCTCGTCATAGTTTTACAAATGAGGTACCATATAATTGACCCAACTCAAATATATTACTTACGATTCTACATTGCACAGCACAAGAACTTTGTCATTTGAGGTACTTCACCATGTAAGGACCTTCAAGCTCATAGCCCAACTTCCTGTAGTAATGCCTTGTTCCCACACCAGAAATCACAGCAATCTTTGTTGACCTGTGTTCTCTACTAGCAATCCGCTCAGCCTCCTCCATTAACAGCGTACCATAACCTTGGTGTTGCAATTTATCAACATCACGGCCATGCACGGGTACTGCTGTTCCATAAACATGCAATTCACGAACAATAGAACACTTCCCAACAAGTTCTGGGCAAGTAACATTCCGTCCACATTTTCGCAACCGCAATAACCCAACAAGTATATCCTGGATACAGACCACATATTGAGAATCTTATGTTAAATAAAAGGATTTTACTATTTATACCAGGTGCTGATGACCAGCACACTGTAACGGGTCAATTAAGGATAACTGAGATTCTTATCTTTGACATTATAAGGCACAAGGTTTCAAATTCCCAGCAAGTAAGACAACAAAGAAAAATATTAACTGCAGACGGTTTTTGTGTTCGGGATAAAATAATTGCAGTCAATTTTCTTACATACTGCTGAAAAGCAGATAATGACCAAACAAAGATAGGATCCGGCACAATAACACTGGAAATAGATGAATAAATAAATAGATAATCCGTCTCTAAATTAGTCAGTGAAATGAGACTTAAGGAACATATTTTGCCAATGCTGTTGTATATAGTCATCTCTAGAGCTTACTTCCCGTCAAAACTCCAAATGGTCTCACGCAAGCTAAAGCATATATATATATATATATATATATATATATATATATATATATACGTGGCTCGCAAGATCGTGGCATGTGTAAGCTTCTATAAAACACAATAGTTTATAGCTGCTAATGATTATTTGTGAGCAAAGCAATGCCTCTGTTTTAGTACATCACAGGCGGGTATAAAGAAAGTAAAAGAAAAGAGGATAATGAAAATAGCCCACCTGGCGTGTATCTTCGTACGAAAGAAATGTTTCCCAGCCCTCATTTGCCGTGTAATCACGGCGAACAAGCTGAACTTCTTCGGGCTTTATCTTGTGATGAATATCCTGATTTTATTCAGAAGAATATGTCAGTTTTTACGTCCCTACAACATTCGGTGTATGCTCTGGACATCGAGAATTTGTTCACTTACCTGGATTCCAGCTTCACGAGTTCGCACATCTCGACATTTCAAGCCCAAATCATCCATTCGAGCTAACGCAAGCTCACGAAGATTCCCTTTCTCAACACCAGACGTAACAAGGGGCATTGGAATATCACGCTGAACTCTATATACACGAGTCCATGGAGGAACCAGTGCTAAAATCCGAGCTACAATGTCTACAAGCTGTTCAGGTGGATAATTTCTATACCTGTAAATGAACATACAAATATATAAACACGTGCTGTAGAAGGAAAAAATTTACCCGGCAGCTTAAACAACCTCTCAGAAGGGAATGTTAAGTTCTACAAGAGTAAAGCTGAAACCGCACCTGCCGGTTTTCCAGAGTTCATAAAGTCCAGTTCCACGAATTACAAGGGTTGGATAAATTTTAAGCCCATCAGCCCTAAAGGAAGGGCTCTCAAAGAATTCTTTGAAACTCTCCAAGTCTCTCTCAACCCCAACATTTGGAAGATCGGGCATCATATGAGCAACAACCTGTAATAACATGGTTGAATTAGTCAACATGGAAAACAAAATAATGTAGGACTCAATATCAGGAGAACCGCCCACCTGAACAGACTAAAGAAAGTTTGAATCGTAAATTCATAGTTTTGAATTTCATTAAAATGGACAGTTGTATATTAGCCTTTGCTCCACTGTTATTTTAGGTTAGCTGCGACATTTCAGAAGGCCACTGAGATGTACTCTGATGGATGTTGAAGCAGTGGCATTTACTGCCAAGTAGGGTGCTAGGTTGGGGAGTTATAAGAATGCATGTGAAACCCTATGAAATCAAAAAAAAAAAAAAAGATAATGGAGAAGGGCATAGCTCATGACAATGCAGGTCATCATTATACATGGCACTCCAACCATCATATTAGTCCACATGTGGTGCCTTCTCTTTCTGATAAAAAAATTAGATCTGCTGTCTTAGCATGAACACATGTTCTCTGTAGATATATCTAGGTTGGCAAGAGTAAAGCAAGATGTCTATCCTGCAGCAGAACAGGAATCCTATGTGCTTCAAACTGAGTGTATTTGACAGCCAAAGGTGTCTTTGTATGTAAAGTGGGCAGCATAAGTTGTGAAAAGTGTTGTTTTATGCGTAACACATCATATGTCATATGACGAGTGGAAAATGTTCCAAATCAAATAAACAGCCCTGGTTACGACAGTATGGGCACTCTCATCAAAAACATATATCTACACACCCATTTTATCAGAAACGTGAGCAACTAGCTCAACAAAATATAGTGTAACAGGAGTTTGCAAACCAGAGCCGAATTGAATGTTAAGAAAAAAAAAAGGATGGATTCATATAAACAGCACTTAAAATACCTTGAAACCAGCATCCTTCGCCAAACAGAAGCAATCAGCCACAGCTGCCACAGTGTGACCCCTATTTGTGTCACGGGCCACATCTTCATATGTGCTCTGTACTCCAATCTCAAGCCTTGTACAACCATAGGAAAGCATCTGCCTCAAATGAGGTCCAAGGCAGTAGTCTGGACGCCTATGTGTTAGAACAATGGCAGTCATAAATCACATAGCTACGGACTTAAAGTTTTCAAGTATCAGTTAATAAAAACTGCAGATGACTTCAATGGATTGTTCACGAAGGTAAATAGATGAAAGAGAAGGCAGCAATAGTCTGGTTGACAAAAAGCAGACCAGAGGGCAAGATTACTGGATTGTGTCCCTTCTTACCCCAGGTAAATACAACAACAACAACAACCAAGCCTGTAATCCCAATTAAATTGGGGTAGGCTATATGAACCATGAATGAATCACGTCGAGTCGTGAACATGAATCTTCTGCCTCCATAGGTTTCGGTTGACGAGCATGTCTTCATTTAGATCTTTTAGCTTCATGTCGTTCCGTATGACCTCCATCCACGTCTTTTTCGGTCTCCCACGAGCTCTAGCCGTCTGTCCTAAGTCGAGATCTTCAACTCGTCGTACCGGTGCATCTATGGGTTTGCGTTTAACATGCCCAAACCATCTTAAACGATTTTCTTACCCCAGGTAAATCCGCCAAATTAAAAACAATGTAATGGGAGTGTTTCAGGAGTTTAAGAAGCCAATAAAAAATGCATAGTAAAATTAAAAAGTATCATTCACATTACTAAATCTGTCATGCAACCAGTCAAAAGAGGATGGACACAGAAAGAAAATCAAATTTACAACATACGTCTCAATAGTCATCCCGATGCACTTTGTTGCACTGTGCTCGGAGTAGGAAACTGCCTCTTCAACATTGGCAGAAGTATGTCCTGATAATGCATCGTGAAGATTCCTTATAAAATAATCACGGTACTCTGATGGCAATGACATAAATGTGCCACCCATCAGAATGAATTCAACCTGCATGAGCAACAACAAAAATATGAGGACCAGAAATGTTGCGTGGCAAATGCAGAAACTTTGATTCTGGTTAGAAGCAGACCTTATCAACGCTGTGACCCAACCTCTTAAGCTGATCTATCCTGCCTCTTGCCTGGACATAAGGGTTGTACCTAGACCACGGAAAGCAAATTCCTAATTAATTCGTGATATAAATCTCGTGCGTTCACTAAAATTAAGGCTTCATATAAATCGAAATCCAACTCTGAACCTAACTTGTCGAACAGAAAACGACAGAAAACGACAAATAGCTGATAACATCAATTAAGTAAGTAAGCAACATGAACAGCTGAAAACAAAACAAAACAACAAACATCCAAATGAAAGTAGGTGGTCACCTAGCCCTAATTGCTCTCATGCTAGTAGGCTCATAACCCGTATAACTCTGCGTGCTGTACTCGAAATCCGAATCGGGGCCCCCAGGGCAATACACGCATATATTCCCCGTGGTAGCTATGTGCGGGCATCGATGAGGCTTCGACATAACGGCCACTACGGCAATACCGGACGCCGTTCGAACGGGTTTGGCTCTCAGTTTGGGCAACAGGGCTTCCTTCTCGGATTCAGGTAAGGCGGCAATCATTTCAACTAGTTTGGGAGCTTTGGAGAGACCGTACTTACGGCAAGCGGCGGATTTGACGGCGTTGAGATCGACGTCTTCGCCGCGGCGGGAGAGGTCAACCATGGTGGATACAATTTCGGCAATAGCTTTGACACGAGCTTCTTCTTCGGATAGTCCATGCCCAACCACTCCGCCCCGACCTGGCCGGGGGAGTTTCCGGGCTTCGGCTACGGCAGCCGCCATGTAAAAAAGGGAATTATTAGATACGAAAACGACGTCGCTGGGTGGGTTTAGTCAGAGAAGTGTGTCGTAAAACCCTTTGTTTGGTGTATGCCTGGCTAAAATAAAATTTACTTTTGAATTAGCTTGAATTATCTCTTTGCTCCTAATAAAATAAAAACATTAATTTTTACTACCATAACAAGGTTTATTAAATTATTATCACTTTGCACCTTTATTTGATTTTAACCATTAATTTGTGCCGTGTAATCCGCTCTCTCCCGTGTAGAGCTTTTTCCTCCTCCTTTTAGGACTGCCTTGGGTTTATCCCTCAATGTCATTCATCACTTTTTCGTTCCAATCTTTCTCTCAAATTCACTACATCGTCACTCCTTTCCTAACTCTCTTCTCCCACCATGGATAACCTTTTCGCCAAAACTCAACTTCTCCTATCTATTCCCGAACCCCCTGCTCCTCCTATCTCTTCACATCACCCACCTTCTTCCATAACAATAGTGTGTAAACTCCTAAGTGACAAACCCCAAAACATCAACGCACTTAAGCAATCGCTGCTCAACGCTTGGAAACCGCAAAATCAAGTCACGGTGAACACTATCATACCAGATATCCTCGTCTTCATCTTCAAATCTGTTAGAGAATGGGTTTGGGTGCTTGATAATTCACCTTGGTGCTTTAGAGGTTTCCACACCTGCGTCAAAGTGTGGCGAGAAGAACTTGCCCTCTCTGAAATCAAGTTTAATAGCACTGAATTTTGGATAAAAGCTTTCCACATTCCGGCCAAATACATCAATATCGAAACAGCTCGGCGTATCGGAAATCGGATTGGTAATTTCATCAAAGCAGACCTCGTTGAAGAAGACCAACGCTGGTCTGAATCACTCAGAATTAGAGTCGAGATTCCGATTTCGGAACCTCTTGTGGACAAGTTGACCCTTGCCTTTGAGGATCAGAGGCTCATTTTAACCGAAATCGGGTACAAAAAGTTGTCCGATTTCTGCCACTACTACGGACTGTTGGGGCACAATAATACCTACTGTCCAACTATTCCAGTACCACAACCAAAAACATCATCTTTTAAGTTTGGTTCATGGTTAAAAGAGGATAGCCCATTCACTCATAATCCTGCTTTGAAATCTGCAAGCGCCAGCGCTAGAGCTTCTGTTATTATCCACGATTCAACTCACCCACATATTCAATCTCAAAACTCAAAAGGAAGCCGCCACCCAAAACCCTTCTGCCCTCAAAAACCCTAAAACCCCATGGGCCATTAGGCTCTTTCCAGCCACTTCAGCTTCTGGCCCACTCACTTTTGGACCCTCTCTAAAATTGCCAACTCTGCTAGATAAGTCAACATTTCTCAACTCCCAGAGCTCTGACATTTTCAACTCTATTGGACCCAGCTCCAACCATATGCCCAAACCCGACAACCCATCTAACTGGTCAAACTCTCTGATTCGCATCCCCCTCTTTGGGCTAAACCCCTATGGGCTGAACCTTCCTCTTCCCCCTCCTATACTCAAAAGATATCCTGATCCCAACTCTCTCCCTTCCAACAGTTCAAAAAAGCCCAAACCAAATTCAGCTTCACGCCAGCATCCTTACTCTCTGAAAGGCAAGAGAATTTCTCACATCAAAAATCTTGCCAGAGCAAAAACTGCTTCTTTGACTCCTCACTCTTTTCAATTTCGTTCCCCTCCATCCACCAGCTCTGTGGTTATTGAAGAGATACCCAGCCTCGAAAAGGTTGAACCTCCCTCTGAATGATCATCTTGGCCTGGAATTGTCGAGGCTTCGCCCAATCTGAGACAAAAAGGGAATTCTGGGCAATTGTACATAACCACAAACCAGATGTTATCTTCTTATCTGAAATTAAAACAAAAAAAAATCATAATTTTCCCATTCGGCTTATTAGAAATGGATATACCTCCTCGCATTTTCTTCCGCCCCGTGGCACCGCAGGAGGTATCTTTATGGCATGGAAAACTGAAATTAATGCTTCTATCTCTTTTGAAAATCAGTGGCTATTCCATTTGCATATTTTTGACGAGCAACCGTGGAATCTCTTTGCTATCCATGCTCCTTGCACTCATTTTGGCAAATTTATATTCTGGCCGCTCCTCTCGGAGCTTGTCTCAAATTCCAATATTCATTCTGCCATCATTGGAGATTTTTATTCCATCACTTGTTCGAGTGACAAAGTCGGAGGAATTCCGTTCTCCTCTTCCTTCAGTTTGGGTTTATCTCATTTCATAAATTGCACTGGTATGATGGATATTGAGTTAAGGGGGAATGATTTCACTTGGTCTAACAAACGACTGGGAATTGCAAATATTAAACAGCGTTTAGACCGAGCCATTGCCTCGGCTGATTGGAATGATCTTTTTCCAGATGCGTCAACTCTCCACCTCCTTGCAATTCAATTGGATCACGCTCCTTTACTACTCAATACTCTTCCTCCTATCATCAAAGGACCTCGTCCCTTCAAATTTGAAGCCATGTGGACCATTGACCCGAACTGCAACGACACTATTGAAAACTCTTGGTCCATTCCCTCATTTGGTTTACCCCACTTCATATTACACTCCAAACAGAAACAGACCCGAACAGATCTGATATCTTGGCACAAAACTCATTTCCAGCCCCAACTTCTTGCTATTAACTCTATCTGTAATGACATTGAGGCGATTCAAAACCTAAATCAATCTGTAACTTCTTTGAGGGAGAAGGCAGCGCTACAGGACAAGTTTGATTCTCTTCTTCTTATAGAGGAAATTAAGTGGAGGCAGCATGCTAAAGAACAATGGCTCTCCCATGGAGATGCCAATACAAGGTACTTTCATCTCTCCACAACTATCAAAAGACGCATTAATCATATCTCCTCTGTTTATGATCCTATTAATAACTTGAATGTCTTTAGTTGGCAAGAGATCGGTTAGACTTTTGATATGTACTTTAAAAATATGTTCACTAGTTCCTATCCTATCATTGATGCTGATTTTGATGCTCTTTTCCCTCAATCCCTCTCCCGGGAGGATAATGATTCCATTCTTAAGATTCTGGATGCTGCTGAAAATAAAGCAATTGTTTTTGGTTTTGACTCTTTCAAGTGCCCAGACCCGGATGGTCTATCTTCTGTGTTTTATAAAAAAAAATTGGCATATAGTTGGTAAGGAAGTCATTTCCTCTGTCCGTCATTTCTTTAACTTTGGTCATATCCTCAAATCCTTTAACCACTCATTTATATCCCTCATCACCAAGTCCCATAATGCCGCTCAAGTGGAGAAATTTAGACCAATTAGCCTGTGCAACACCACTTATAAAACCATTTCGAAAATTTTGGCAAACCGACTTAAACCTCTTCTCCCATCCATTATATCCCCTCTTCAAACAACCTTTATTCCAGGCAAGTCTATAGCCGACAACTCCTTTGTTACTCAAGAGGTAATGCACTTTATCAACACCAGGAAAAGTAAGCAATGATACATGGCCATTAAAGTCGACTTGTCTAAGGCTTTTGACCGTGTCGAATGGCCAGTGCTGTTACATATATTGAACTGCCTTGGTGTTGATAAAACTTTTATTCATTACATCTCCAATTGCATATCCTCTTCCTCCATTTCTACTTTGATAAATGGAGCCCCTTTTGGTTATTTTCATCCATCTCGCAGCATTCGACAAGGAGACCCCCTTTCACCTTGCATTTTCATTCTTATCACTGAAGTCTTGTCTCGAATACTCAGTGAGGCAGAAAACAACAATATGCTCAAAGGGGTAAAGGTCTCGAGAGGGGGCAGCCCTATATCTCACATTCTTTACGCGGATGATATTCTTATCTTCTGCCGAGCCTCTATCTCGGATGCCGAAAACATTTTGAAATGCTTCAATCGTTTTGAGAAATGGACTGGTCAGCTCATTAGCAAAGAAAAATCCTTTGTTCATTTTGGTAAAAATGTCCCCCCTGCCAGTCGCATTGCCATTCGCAACCTCATTGGGATGAATAGATGTAGGCACAAAATGAAATACCTATGTCTCCCTTTATGTACCACAGAACGTAAAGCCTCAAACTTTTCGGATTTGGACACTAAACTTGATAACCATCTTGCGGGGTGGAAATCCAAGTTCCTCTCTCAATCGGGTCGCACCGTTCTCATCAAATCTTCGGCCCAAAGCTTCCCTGTTTACACTATGTCATCTCTTCTCCTCCCCAAGTCAATATGCAATCTCTTTGATAAGAAGATTCGCAATTTCTGGTGGAATGGGGGAGCTCAACCAAATTTTATGGCCCTCAAGTCGTGGGACACTATCTGTAAGCCTAAATCTCTTGGGGGCCTGGGATTCCGGCGCACCTTCGATTTTAACTGAGCTCTTTTCTCTAAAACTTCTTGGCTAATCTCGTCCTTAGCCGACAAACCTTGGTTACCAATGTTAAACTCCAAATACATCCGTGAAAGGAATTTATTGTCCCTCCCTGTGAAACAATCTGATTCTCACTTTTGGAAAAACATATGTGCAACCCCTGATATTGTGGTTCGTGGCCTCTGTCCCAAGGTTACAAATTCTTCAAATCTCAAAATTTTTGAGGACCCCTGGATTCCCTCATTGCCTGGCTTTATGACAGACACTCCTCCTTCTTTTCCACAAAATATATACCGGGTCAAAGATCTCCAAATTCCAAACTCTTCTCTCTGGAACTTGGAACTTATTCATGATATTTTTCCTCCCTCCACTTGCAAAGAAATACTGAAAATTCAACTTCCCCCTCAAGGGGAACCAAGCCGTGCGATCTGGACTCCGAATTCGTCGGGCAAGTTCACTTGTAAAAGCGCATACCATGCGGATCAATCACGCCGTTTTTACCATCTTCAACCAAACCTCAAAAATATGTGGAAAAACCTTTGGAGAGCCCAAACACATGAGAGGAAAAAACTCTTTCTATGGAGAATTTTAAGTGATTCTTTAGCCACAAAAGAAAAACTCTCGACTTTCATGCAAAATCTTACCACCAATTGTCTCTTTTGTGATGTTGAGATTGAATCCAGGGAGCACATTTTCATTCACTGCCCTTTTGCGAAAAAGATTTGGTTTGTATCTCGTTGGGCTTTTAAATTAAGCAACTTTGCTCACCTCTCCATAGTTGAATGGATCAGTCTCCTCCTTGATTCAGACAAATTCCCCATGCCTCATATTGCTGAATACACTGAATTTTTCAACTTTTCTGTTTCAGCCCTTCACTTGATCTGGGCTAACAGAAATAATATTTTATTTGGATCGCCTTATTTGACCGAATTGCAGATTTCCAGATTAGCCGAAAAACAGAGTCGCGAACTTGCGAAGGCGCAAATCCAAAAGAAAATCAGCGCACAAAGCCGGCCTATCTCTTATGAATGGAAACCACCAAAGCAAAACTCTCTCAAAATCAGTTTGGATGCGGGCTTTAAAGATGGTCATGCAAATGTGGCATTCATTATCCAAAACCATTGTGGAAATATTGTTGCTGCTGCTGCTTTCAACACCACCCTTGCCAATCCCGCAGCGGCTGAAATTCGAGCTATCAAAGAAGCATCTTTGTTACTACAAGGGATAGAATGCAAGTATGCTACCTTTGAAACCGACTCCTTGCTTGCTGCCGAAATCATAGCCCAGGATCGTCCACCTGATTTCTGGAGTGCAGAGGAAGACATTAAAGTGATCAAATCCACCTGGAGCAAATTTCCTCAATGGAAATTTTTGAAAATTCCTAGGCTGTGTAACATTTTTGCTCATGAAATAGCCAAATGGGCCTTTTTGTGTAATTGGAATGGTACATTGAACTCCACCTCTTTCCCCTGGAGCATTTCTCCTGTCCTTCCCCCTGATCCCATTTTGGTTTGTAATGCATGTAAGAACTTGTTTTCGTTTTAATGCAATTTATCTTTCCTACCAAAACAAAACCATTAATTATTGCCTTTACCAAAAAAGCCATTAATTATCGCCACAAAAGGCTTTTTTTTTTATCCAGAAACTTTCATTAAGACCATGAGCGCCCATGAATGCACGCTCACAATAAAACAATACATCGAGACAATAATCCACAAAAAACTTGCAAAAACCAAGCTAACAAACTCACGAAAAAGAACCAAACAACTACGGTCCGACAAACACTAAGTCATAAGGCTCTAAATTAACATCAATTGTCGTTCTATCAAGATCATGCGCCACTTGATTCGTTTCTCCCCACCCAACGTATTCTATATCCCCCCCTGTGGCTCGAAAAGTCGAAGGAAATCAGCTATCACATTCGCCAATTGGGCGCTCTCCTGTGTTCGGTAAATAATTGTGTGAATAACATTAAGGGAATCGCCCTCGAACACCACCTCCATCCATTATATTTCCACCGCCAATTTAATAGCCCATAAGGTTGCCAAAGCTTCGACTCCAGTCGGACTCAACGTTGCCGCAAACCTTTTTTGAGCTCTAGCCACAATAATGCCATTATTGTCTCGTACCACAACCCCAAGCCCGACTTCTCCCTCTCTCTCAAAAAGTGCACCGTTAAAATTTGCCTTGAGACAACCCTCCGTTGGCTCCACCCACTCAGTCGAACCGTGGTTTGTCAATTGCGTACAATTCAAACCCCTCCAATTTATCGTATACTCATGTGCCAATAACGTTACATCCAGCGGATTCCGTTCCTCCCCTGCAAGTATGGTGTTGCGGTTGTTCCAAAGATCCCAGCACAATGTGATTGCCAACTCGACCCGATCCGCATCCACTTCCCGATGCAACCGCCCAAACCAGTCCAATAAACCTTCACCATCATGAATAAACGTTCGTGTTGAGAAGTGCGTCAACGCCCATGCTTGAAGTGTGACCGGACAGTGGAAAAGAATATGGTGAGCCGTTTCCGTGCCCCGCTTGCAAGTAACACAAGCCGATGTATCACAAATCCGACGGCGCGTGAGGTTGACTCTTGTAGATAATACATCCATGCAAGCTCGCCCCCAAAAAAATTTAATTTTGTTAGCGCATCTAAGATTCCAAATTCTTTTCCATGCCTTTCTCTCACTCATTGTCGGCTCCTCCTCACCACTCCTAGTCACTAACCCTTGCGACATTATGAGATGATACGCACTACGTATCGTAAAGCCTTCGTGTTTCTCATAGTGCCACAACATGCGGTCGAGATTATCTGGACCTCCCAATGGAATGGAGAGGATGGTGCATGCATCTACTTCCCAAAAAATATCCCGAATGAGCCTTACGTTCCACCATCCCGTATTAGAATCAATAATATCACAGACCCTCGTCACAGTAGTGGCATGTGGCTGAGTTGTAATGGGTCGAAACGTAACGGGCCGCGTCAACCACCCATCCTCCCAAATTGCAATCTCATCTCCATTCCTAACCTCCCAACGTACCCCCCTCTTAATCACCGTTATGGTTTCCCAAATACAGCGCCAAGAGAAAGACGTAGTATGACCGACCCGTGCCTCCAAGAACGTCGTCGTCGGAAAATACTTAGCCTTAAAAATCCTACTAACCAAGCTCTCAGGATTCGAGAAAATCCGCCATGCCTGTTTCGCCAAAAACGCCATATTAAAAGCTTTTAAGTTCCTAAAACCCAATCCTCCTTCCTCTTTCCTTCGGCACATCTTCTTCCAAGCAACCCAATGTATTTTATTCTGCGTCCCACTTCCCCACCAATAGTTGCAAACAATAGATTCAATCTCAGTGAGTAAAGTGCCCGGCAACCTAAAGCAGCTCATCACAAACATTGGAATTGATTGCATGACCGCTTTAATCAACACCTCCTTCCCCGCACATGACAATGTCTTGCCCTTATAACCCTAATCGCTCTTCCACACCCTTTCCCTAATAAATTCAAAGAGCTCCCTTTTTTAACTTTCCCACCACCGATGGCAGTCCCAAATATTTCTCATGTCGCTTCGCTATTTCAACCCCCAACACCGCCCCTATCTTTTGTGCTAACTCCTCCCTCGTATTTTTGCTAAACACCACCACCGACTTTTCCAAATTAATTTTCTGTCCCGACGCTATTTCAAACCTCTGAAGAATGTCCCTTATTGCTAGTGTCGAGTCTCTTGTTGCCTCACAAAACAGCAGTGTGTCATCGGCAAAGAGGAGATGTGACATCCTCGGTGTGCCCCGACAAATGGCCAACCCCTACAACCGTCTCTTTTCTTCCACTTTCATAATTAATGCTGAAAAAGCTTCGAAAACAAGTAAGAATAGGTAGGGGAATAATGGATCCCCCTGTCTAATGCCCCTTTCGGGGAAAAAAATATTCGACTCACGGCCATTAATAAGAGTGGAATAGGAAACAGAGCACACACCCATCATAATTAAATCCACAAAAGAACTAGCAAAACCTAATTTAAGCATTACCTGCTCCAAGAAGGACCACTCGACTCGATCATATGCCTTGCTCATGTCAAGCTTCAGAGTCATAAAGCAATGTTTCCCTGTATATTTATTTTTGAGATAGCGATTGAGCTCAAACGCCACCAAGACATTGTCCGTGATGAGATGACCCAGGACGAATGATGATTGCATCGGGGAAATAATGTCACCTAAAAACGGATTGAGACGATTGGCGATAACCTTGGAGGCTACCTTAAAACAAACATTACTAAGGCTGAAAGGACGGAATTGTGTCATCAAGTCAGGGTTAGTGCATTTAAGAATCAACACAATATGTTTAAAATTAACCTCAGGGTTTAGAATAATACGATTGTTCAAAAAAGCAAGCACAAAACGGGTAAGATCATTACCAACAATGGACCAATATTTTTGATAAAAAAAAAGATAGAAAAGTCATCGGGACTCGGAGATTTATAAGGATACATGTCTTTAAGAGCTTTACGTACCTCATCGACTGTAAATTGTTGAAGTAGGCTTTCATTCACCTCAGGGCTGGCGCGCACGTCAACGTCTCGTAATACCTCCTCAATATCATCCCCCGAAGGCTACGTGGATCCAAAGATAGATGAAAAATAATCAGCCGCAATCGAATCAATCTCTCCCGGTGTAGACTTAAGCACGCCCGCTGCATTGCGGATACTATGAATCTCATTTTTCTTTTTTCGCTCATTAGCTCTATTATGGAAGTAAGTCGTATTCCTATCACCCTCGCGCAGCTATTGTACCTTTGCCCATTGCTTCCAATAAATCTCCTCGACATCCAACAACCCCTCTAACTCCGATTTCAACCTCCTCTCTTCCTCCCTCGACTTCTGCGTGATACGCCCAGCCCTTAACGCCAACAACCTTTCCCTTAGTTTTGCAATTTTTCTTCTTCATATCAGCACCATCAATCTTGTTCCACCTAACCAAACCCAGTCTACAACTATCCAGTTTCTTCACCAGGTCGTGCCCCTCAATTGCATGTGATGTCGAGTCAGCCCACAACTGCGCTATAAGAGTTTCGCACTCAGCTTTCCGAGCCCATCCAGCCTTAAATCTGAACCGTTGAGGTCGTGCTTGTGTATCCCGATTCCCTGTTGGTGCGATCTCGATAATTAGAGCATGGTGGTCTAAATGTTTGACAGAAAAGTGTCGGACACCTGCTGACTGAAACCGAGCCATCCACTGAGTATCAATACATGCTCTATCCAACCGTTCCCACACCGTATGTGGATGAGAATTACGACTACACCAAGTGAACCGTGAGCCTACATACCCCAAATTTCTTAGCCTCGAATCCGCCAATGCCTCTCGAAAATTGCATAATTACTAGTTCGGTCGCGGTGGTCCCCCTTGTTTTCCGTTTTAGCTAAGGATCTCATTGAAATCTCCCGCGCATAACCATGGATGAGCAACTACCCCCCCCCCCCCCCCCTCAGTCTCCAAAGTAGATTCCATGTAGTCATGCACATCCGGTTCCCCATAAATCCCCGTAAATCTCCAAGCCTCCTCCCCTACTGAACTTGAAACTACAACGTCAATGTGGTTAACGAACATACTAATGAACCGAACATCAACAGGTTTTTTCCACAACATTGCTAGGCCTCCAGAGCGGCCCCTTGCATCCATACAGACTCCAAAATAATCCAATTGCCCTTTAATTGCCTCTATTTTCAGTGTAAAACACTTAGTTTCAGACAGGAAAATAAGAGGGGGTGATGTTGCGAGACTAGGCCTGTCAAGGGTAGGGTTTTACCCTACCCTTACCCTAAAAATGAGCTCAGTGTCTAGACCATTACCCTGAAATCAGGGTAAGGGTCTAGACCCACACCCTACCCTGTAACTTTTGAAACTCAACTCAGAGTATGGGTAGGGTAAGGGTCTTGACCCTTACTCTAAAAAGTTCATTTAAAATCACATTAAACGATGTATTTTTTCGTCAAAATAACTTTTTTGTGAATGTTACGAGATTTGCTATCGACGGAAAAAAAAAAATTGACGCAGGCGAAGTTTTGTAACGGGTCTAGTAAGACCCTTACCCATTTAACAGGGTAGGGTAAGGGTCTTTCAAAACAGGGTCCTCAATGGGTCTTAGTCAGGGCAGGGTAGGGTCCTTACCCAGGATTATGCACATGGTCTTGGTAGGGTTTGGGTAAGGGTAGGGTAAAACCCTACCCTTGACAGGCCTATGCGAGACCAATTGTCTCAGTTCTCGAACTGTCCAAGGGTTCCCCAGTCCCTGACAGTTCCAGCAAAGGATACTCATTGGGATTGGCGGGACTGCGCCGCAGTCTCTGTAAAAAAAAATTCATTGTGTGTCTCTCCATCTTTCAGTTGTTTCCTCCCAATCTGTATCATTTCACTGCTGCCCCCCGCTCTTTTTTGACTTGAATCCAGGCTCGCGCCAATAAGAAGTGGATGTGACACTCCTTCATTCCTCTTAATCACTGGTTTATGTTTCTTCTTTTTCTCCACCAAGTTTCCCATCATACGCACATGTTTCGATGATACAGTATGTTCTGAACCACTCTCATGGTCCCCGTTCCCATTATGTTGAGTCCTAATCTGGTCCACGTCCGACCTGAGCTATTTCTCGCATGCTGCCAGCTCTGTTTCCACTCGTATTTCCCTGTCGACATTCACGATGTGCTCATGCACGTACGCATGCGTTTGTGTGCTTTTCCCCACAATCAGATGTCGTTGTTGTTCCTGATCACCCCCTGTACCACTTGCACTGGCCAAAGCTTCCCGTGGCGTAGTATTCAGAATCCTAGTCCACAACTCATTGTAGTTACGGGATTGACTCGATGAGAACTCGTCTCTATGATTGCCTATATCCGTATACCTTTGGCAAAAAACGTTTCCCTGATTCGGCACTTCCTAGAGCCATGCACCATATGGCAACTCATCCTCCATGATGTCTTAATGCATGTTATATCTTTCCTCAGAATCATCCTTTATATGCCCCAGGACCCCACAAAGATAGCAGAAGTTCGATACATGCTCATATTTGAACTTAACCGTCAATTGTTGTCTGCCCGTACCTCTAACTTTCATGAATCTATCTAGGGGTTTGGTGACATCAATCCTCACTCTAATTCTCATACTCGTTCCCCACCATTCTCCCAGCTCCACATCTTCGAAAAAACCGAGTCGATGGCCAATGGAACTAGCAAATTCCTTAGTTTGACGAGCTAGAGGCAGCCCGTAGATACGCACATAGAAGTTGCAGTGGTCAAATTGATGGTTTTAGGATTATCATCAATACGGAGGTCACTAAGGATGAGAACTTGCTTGTCAAACGACCACGGGCATCCCGCAAGCTTCGTCTTTTTATCGACTACATGGAAAAATTTGAACAACATTCGCTCCTCATTCAACCGTGTTATCTCAATCCCCCTGTGAGCTTTAAAAAGACCCTTGATCACTGTGCAGAAAGCGGTAAAATTAAAGTTATGCCCTGTAAGCAAATGTCCCACCAAAACCAGTTTCGAAGAATTATTCGTCTTCTGCCATGCAACGTCGGGCAAGACGATGCCTTCCTCCACATCCGTGATAGCCAAATTCCCTTCGCAACTGATCGTTAATGTCTTCCATAAATCCACATGTGATGTATTGAGTAAGTATTACGGTGGGTTACGATCACAACAGCCAAGGTTAATGGTTAATTATGTTGGCACGAGAAGAAAAAAGAAGAGACAAGAGAACGCAAAACAGAAAAATGAAGAAAAAAATCCTAGCCCCCGATATCGTGAGGGCCACGGAAAAAATATAAAATGGAACAAGGAATTCGCGCAGAGAAACGCTGTTACTGACTCCAAATCCGACGTGAGGGCGCGAACAAGATCGAAGAAGGCCTTCTCGGACGATAATCGACTCCTACGAAAAGAGACGGGAACTCTCAAGAGAGAGACTTCAGTATTGCCAGAAAAGGCTCTTGGACACTCGTAAAAAGGGCACAATGTTCGATTCCATTTCTTCTTCTTTTTTGATAAAAAAGAGAATAATATATTAAAATATAATTACAAAAGGCATCGACGATTATCCTTCGTCACTGCAGCAACAAGTGGGAGGTTATGTTGGTCAACATGATTGTGTTATGGTTGAAAAAAATTTCATTCAACAATACGAATGAATTTTAAAAATAGGAGAATCGCTCACACTCGACTACTAAAAAAAAATTTAACCAATCCTCGAAATCTCAAGAACTTGTGCAACGAGTTTTATCCTTCTTTACTTTCTCTCTAATTTTCTTTCTCTTGTTGTTACATGCAACTTTCTTTCTCTCTTGTTACATCTTCTGTTCTTCATATTACAACTAGTTTATAGGAACTAGAAGGAGAGGTGCGATGTCAACTTCTCACATTGAATAAGAGTGGTTGAGTGTTTAGCATGCTTCACGAGCTGCCGGTTGTTGAGGATGGTAGTCCAAGTTGACGACTGGACTCAACAAATCTGCCCCTCCAGCCTCAACTTATATTTTCACTGTCTTATTTATTCTCTTCACAAAAGAGGAACACGATTTATTGCTCATCTGGTATCATTCCTGATAATGTGTGAATTATAACGTTACGAAGAATTGGTCTTTCCCCGATCTAAAGATTAAGAATTATGAATAAAAGAGAAGAATAGTTTAAGTATTTATTTCGTGAGCAATGGTGCATGAGGAACTGAAGTCCTTGAATTATAAAGAAGAGCAAGGGGCCATATATATAGGCTTTTCAGAATAGGCTCGTAGATAAATGTCCTCGAATGACGCTAAGAGTCAGCTCTAATCAGATATTAACACGTATCGTGGGTCTTGATGATGAGATAAGAATTTAAGAGTCAATCTTTAATGAGATGCGACTCTCTGTTTTATGACGACTGGATAGGACGCATTGATTAGAGGTGTAATTATGACGAGCTAGTTGATCTTGAGGTGGCGCAGCTCTTGACGTTTGGTTCGCCACTTGTCTTTCCACGAAGTGATTCGTTTTTGGGCGGGAATTAAATGACATTGTTCCTTCGCCTATAAAAAGGGACACTTCACCATTTCTCAGACTCGTTACGACAAATTCTCTTCTTCCTTGCACGAAAAAGCTTTGTTCTTCCGATTTCTTCCTTTTCCTTAACTTTCAACCCAACTTTTCTTTATATATTTAATGACTTCCAACACTCCTGCTACGATGGCCTCTTCTGAGGGAAACGTCGGGGCGACGCCGCCAGGGGATGGAAGAGGGGTTCATGAGCAAGGTGGTCGCCGCATTGGGTTAACTTCCCGGCGATGGAGGGGAGCGGAGGCAGAGGCCAAACATGTTGCGATTAGCGACATTCCTTTAGTCGTTTCTGAGACATTCATGGCAGATAAGCTTAAGGAGTATGTGGTGGATGCTTCGAAGGTGGAAACTAGGGTTCCTCTTCCTCCAAGAGGGCTAATGGGCCTTCTGCTGGGTTTGTGATGGTGTACGAGGCCCAAACTAAAGCGGGGTTACGGGAATTGAGTCCCTCTTTTTTGCAAAGTCTTTCAAGCGTGTGGGCTATCCCCTAACCAAGTGGCTCCTAATGGGTATTTGAGCCTAGCCTGCTTCATGTTTGTGTGCTTGATAAAGGAGGTTGAGTGCACAATGAAGCATTTCTTGGCGGTGTATGGGTTGATCTTATCACATTCGGGAGCTCCCTTTTATTATTTTACTCCTCGAAAGGGTCACTCTCGATTTTTGTGCAATACTTCTTCGTCTTTTGGATCTTGGAAGTTGCGCTTCTTTTTCGTTTGTCCATTAGAGGCATCGTGGTTGATTCCTTACGCCTGGTAGGTGGGCCTTTAGTTCAGGATTCTACTTGTTTGGATGCGGTGATGCAGACGATGCGTGACGAGGGTTTTTTTCAGTACTATGTACGATGATACCAAACTCTTCGATTCACATATGCTAGATTTCTTCTACAAGAGCAACAATCTTTCGTTGGTGGGCCCTGGTCGTTGGATGCTTCCGCATGTGGATTCGAGCATCATCTGTAAGTATTTTACGAGGGCCCTGGTATGGGTATCTTTTTATGATTCATGTATGTTTATTTTTAAAGTTGGTATATCCAGGTGCACGTATAGATGTAGAGTTGTTGAAGCAGGGGAGTGGCATAGGTTCGACCTTTAAAAAATATGACGGGGGGGGGGGGGGGGGGAGAAGCGGCCTCGGGAGAGGGATTGGGTCTATTAGGGGGTCATGGAGGTGCATCTGAGATCGAAGGTGTGGGTCCAAGTGATAAGAAGAAAAGAATGAAGAAGAATAAGAGTAAAAAGGAGGGCAAAAAGAGGATGAAGGCATCTTTGTGGGGAATTCCTCGATTCTATGAGGATCGAGAGACGGAGAGACGGGGAAGAAGGGGGTGGAGGATGCTCCTCCATAGCCGGTAGAAATTTTGTCGAGGGAAGCAATCGGGCTCTTTTCAAACACGGAGACGGGGATACATTTTGAGTCTTTTCGACAGGCTTTTGCTCAGGCCTTTACGGAGATGCCTCGGTCTAGTTATTCGCAGGGATCTCTTTTGGAAGGGGGTTTCAGCGACATCTACACCCATATTACTAAGGGGGCTCCAGTCGTATCTTCTTCCCCTTCTCCGCCAATGGCAGTGGAGGGAGTGGAGCCTACCGAGGGCGTGGAAGTGGAGCATATTCGATCCCTAGATCCAGTGGATTTGAGTAGCGGTGAATCTTCGGGGGAAGTAATGATTCAGGAGCGAAGGGAGGTGTCAGGTGCTTAGGCGAGGGTTGGGGAAGTGGCAGACTCGAGAGGGGTTGCCTTTTTAGTTCTCGTGGTAGAGTCGTCTGCAGAGGCAAAGTTGCGCTCTAATTCGCGTCGGGCTTTCGATGAGGTAAACCCTCCTTGCATTTTTTTAGGACACCTTGTGTAGGTTGTGAGGAAATAGAAATATTGTTTATTTAGATTTTACATACTTACCGTATCTACCTTGGTAGGCCTTCTGAGTAGGCATTCGTCATTCTCTCATCTATCGAAAGCCCTTTCAATGTGCCTTTCCTCAATAAGCCAATAGGTCGAGCTGGAAACAACCCTTATGGTTTGTTTTGATATCCTTTTGCAACCTAGGAAGATCTTCGCAAAGAAAAGAAGATTCAACGCCAAACTTCTCTATTGTTGAGCTAGCGAAGAGAACTGCTTACGACGAACCCGAGCCCCCTATCCCTATAAAGAAAGCAAAATAGTCATTTATTTCCATAAGCATTTCATAAATAATTTGAAATAAGTGAAATTTTTGAACAGTAATTTTCATCATTTTCGGGATGTGGCTTATATGATCAAGCAGCGGCTCGGGTGACGGAGATGGAAGAAAGAGTGCATATACTGGAGGGGCGGGAGGTTCACCAGGAAGGTGTCTCTTTGCGGCGGTGGAATTGGCTTGTAACGGAGTACGAAGATGTGGAAAATCGATGAGAAGAGGCGGCTCAGGCGATCGAGGTTCGTGGACGTGAGCTAGAGAAAATGAAGATAACTTTGGATGCTACAAGGACGGAGAGATAGGGGCTTAGTAGAGGGTCGGCGGCACGCCAGGCCAATGAGCAGTTAACCTTGGCAGTGAAAGAGCAAGTTGCGGAGGTGCTTCGTCTACATGAGGCCTTAACCAAAGCTCATTTTGATGCTGTGGCCGTAGTGGAGAAGGTGATTCAGAATATAACACGAATTCACCAGGATTATGCTGATCGTAGGCATAAAATGGCTCGTATACACGAGAAGCATATGTACGAGATGGTGAAGGAAGTTGCTCTAAGGGAGGTGGATCAGTACAAGGGGTCCAAGAAGCGCGGCGTCGTCCTCAAGCGCTACTATATCGACCACATTTTGTTCGGCTACTGGGGTTGTCAGGAGAAAGGGATAGAGCTCGGCTTGTACAAGGATGACGCTGATCTTTCGAGGTTTCGTCCTCGTGAGTTGCAAATGTCAGTTTCTCCAGAAGAAGTTCTGCCTTTGCTGGGGATTAAGGGCAGTTCTTGAAATCCAACGGTAGGGTGGACGACTACAGTGGTGCCCAGGTTCTCTGAGGCGGTGGGCGTAGAGAGAGAAGAGAAATAGGGCGAATGTAGGTTGTAAACTCACGAAGATCGTGCGTGCAAGATAAGGGAAGGGAAGCAGTCGGCCTCATAGTGTAGTTTATTTTTTCTTGCTTCGTGTATTTTTGTTTTGTCTTGCGAGTAAGTAGAGTAACTTGTGACTCATTACTATGAATAAAATTTGATGATCTTTCAAGCAATTAGTTGATTCTTTTTATCGAAGTTGCTATATATTGTTTGAAGCTAAGAATCACTCCTCCATCATATTGTTTGAAGCTAATAATCTCCTCATGTCGCCTCTTTCTCCCTTTAGTGGTCATGAAATGGCTACAAAATTTGTTCTTCAAGTGATTCTATGAGTATGATCTTTTGTTGTAGATTCCATCATGCAAGGCTCTTGTGGCTCCCTTAAGTGAAACAGAGAACCAACGTGTTGCTATGTCGATGTCACTCCACCCAAACTTGTTGCATATTTGGATTAGTGCTTCTACAAGTGGGTCAGGGTCTTCTTCCAAGTCTCCGTTGAACTGTTTTTGCTCCATGAGTCTGAAAAAATCCAGACTGTATCTTTCTTGCATGATCTCTCACAAATTCTTGTCCCCTTTGGTCTTTATAACGCCAATTTTGGGTGCAGACCGCCCCTCAAATCCTTTGATTTGTAAATGTTCAGCAAAAAGAGTGTTCAAACGTCCCTACTTTTCGTCCTTTGAAAATGTTGGTGGAAGATCATCAAATGACTCCATGCGTACTCCTCAACTGCAAACAACAAAAGCTATTACTGTCTCAACAAATTAAGCGCAATGATTCACACAAAACAACAAGAATACCGTTACTCCTCTGCAACGGCGCAAAAACTTGATGGGGCGTATTGAGGTGTAATAGAATAGAATTCAACACAAAATTGTTACACATAAATCCCACTATGTCGTAAGTGCACGAATCAAGTAATAATAAAACAGTAAGTATAATTACAAGCCAAGTAGCGTATCCCAAGGGAGTGATGGTTTTATGTATAAATCACTTAATTGTAAAATACTAATTAGTGTCACTATCTTTTCTCATGTGTTTTCAGAATGAATGCTTATGAATGATTTCTAAACTAAAGATGCTTTGAATATTTTTTACGCTAAGAATGCTTAATCTAGAATGCGATTGAATTAATCAAAGAATGCAAGAATGATTAATTTTTTTTTGGGGTTTTGGTTTTGAAAGTAATAAAACAATTAAACTACTTAATCTAATGAAATCAATTAAACTAATAATGTAGGGAAGATGAGAGTGATTAACTAAGCTAAACTAAACTAGACTAGAGAACATAATTTAATGATTGATTTATTTTGGTTGTGAACCATAGTTGGAAAGATTGTTTAGAGGTTGGGTTTCACAATGACTTAACTTAGTAGTTCATAGACAAACCACTTGTATCTACTTACAGTACTTGATAATTATTTGATGTTTGCATGTCTAATGGATCTGTGTCATATGGCAAGAGTTAACCCAACCACATCCTTATGAGTCTCTACTAACCTACCGTGTTAACGGAATCAACCTTGTTGTCAGTTGTTTTAGAAGAGATATCAAATCTGCAATCCAATTAACTCATTCGAATTATGCTAACAAAACGTACATAATCAAGATTGATCTAGTGTGATCTAAATGTTGTGCATCAGTTTCTTTCGCAAATCCAAAGTTACAAATCGCATATATATATATATACACATATATACGTATATATATACATATAGATACGTATATATAGGTACATATATATGTGTGTATATATATATATATATATAACCCCCTTAACATTCTACACTCTGGGCGACTCCACTCGGGTGCTTTCGTTTTATCCCAGAGAGAGTAAAGTTAGTCACACAGCATAAGTAACTATTCAATCTAGACATTCAAGGTCATCAAACACGAATCAAGTAAAGCAAATAAATATATTTATAATACCAGAGTTACTCACATACTCTAAACAACGAGTAGGTTAGCTTCTCATAGTCATGAGTTCAACAAATAATTAAGTATCATAGACAAAGTAAAAAGGTGAAGAAAAGCTTCTCGGATTCGGTGGAACATTGTTGCTTGACCCTCTTCGTACTCCTTTTTGCTATCTCTTTCTCCACTAATTATCTTCTCTTAAACAATGACTTGACTAATCTAGAACAAGTCTTTTGATGGTGTTTTCTCTCTTTTGAGAAACTCTCAGGGTTTCTCTGTTGGAAAATTGGTTGTAAAGGATATGAAAATTATTGTGAAAGTTGTACCCTAACTGTTGAACGTAACCTTCTATTTATAGGTTTTTCTCTGCCATGGGCTGCGTTTTAGGGTTTCTGACTTGCGTCCCAAACTTTCTTTGATCACTCGACCCTCGTGCAATGTGCTTCTGATCACGCACCACCAACGCGATGCTGTTGTGATCGCACTACCTTCGGATTTCCTCCCTACAGTCTCTTGGTGTCTTCTCTTCAATCGCGCTATATTCGGGACTTCACCTTCTTGTAGTGCCGTAGCGCCTGAACATCCCAAAATAGTGTATTGACCGTTTGTTGTCCACAACATCCATTTTTGGCCTCGTTTTGTCTTGACTCTATAAATACCTAGAAAACATAAAATAATACTAAAACAAGTAAATAAGCTATCATAAGTATTCATAAGCAAAAGTAAATATATACTTAAATCACGCTAATGAGACGCTTATCACACCCTTTACCTCTTTCTTCTTAGGCTCCGTAAATCCCGCTCATCGAGTGCTGGTATGTGGCTTCGACATTCCTTAGTCCAATAGGCATAACTAGGAGACTTAATGTCCTATGTCAATGGTGACTTTAGTCTTGTCTTGGTTCCGTGTGGTGACCGCCATAGGACCGTGCCTTCAATTTTCCTTTAAGGTGGATAGTATGGGGCGATTGGCTGTTAAGTCTATCAGTTGATCCATGTCGGGTAGTCGTAGCGACCTTTTGAGCTGTCCGAATTTGCGAGGTCTACCTATCTCTGTCATGTTCTGCTCGTTTCATGGATTAACACTGTATTGGTTGCCCGCCGGGGGAGGGGGGTCAATAACTTCGTAGATTTGATTTGCTCCTAACCACATTTGCATTTCTAATTTAATGACCTAGGTTTCCTCTGTCTGTACCTCCTTATTTCTTGCTGCTCGGACCAGGTGTTGGGATTTACGTTGAGAAACGTTGGAAAGATTATGAGCCCGTCTTTCTCGTGGGTTCTTTTTTCGCTAATATGTGTGAGTACTTTACTAAGATCCTTTCTGCATCTCTTGCTTGTCTTCAATTTTGTGCAGGTTCCCTTTCTGACGAGCCCGATTTGTTTTCCCCGACTTTCTACTTTTCCAGTTTTGTGACTGTAAGTCTTTTACAACGTCTAGTTTGGTTTTCTTGATGACGGGATCGCACCAGCAATTAGGCCTCTCATTCGAGGGCATATGAGGGGCATTCAATGCAGTAATCCCTAATTCGGGTGTGACCTTCACGAGGAGTGTCTGTAGGGCTCGAGAGTAGTCGGGCCTTAGTTTTTCATTTTCACCCTTAAGAGAGTATATCTCTCACCGTGTCTTTATGTGGTTTTAACCTCTATACGACCGGGGCTCGTTTGTTCTTTATCTCTCCTTTAGCCTTATGATTCTTCACTTAGGATCAACATCTCGGCCAAGCACGTAGGGTTGCCAAGGCTCCGTCCCAAGTTCCTAAGAAGAAGTTGGCCTAATTTTCTAGACGTAATTTTTGGGCCCAAGTTCGTGACCACACCGTGGGATCCACGGGGGTGGCGTCTAGTATTTCGTTCATACCACACTGCCTTAAGTGCTCGAAGTTGCAAATTATCCCTTTAAATAGCGGGGAGAACTAGGCTTGTGCGCGGTCCACTAACCTCGATTAAGAGGCCCGACATACTATAGGCTCAAGCAC
The DNA here is from genome assembly GCA_948329865.1 of Linaria vulgaris. Taxonomy (NCBI): domain Eukaryota; kingdom Viridiplantae; phylum Streptophyta; class Magnoliopsida; order Lamiales; family Plantaginaceae; genus Linaria; species Linaria vulgaris. The sequence continues at coordinate 48,942,218 of OX415249.1, read as the reverse complement.
CGAGTCTAAACCTACGGTAGCCACCCGTTCTCATCGCCAATATGTATAAATAAATTAGTGGGATTCATACTTGGTGGGATGGGACCACGCAGTGGTGCGTGGTGTCCCGTTGTGCACAAGGCTTCGTAAAGGTTGACGTCCTTTCTTGGGAGCTAGACTTATTTTCTTGAATCATCTACAATCGCTTTAAATACGGTCATCTAGGTCCTCTACAAACCTGTTCATCCCTGCTAGGATGAGGGTTTCTTTTCCCTCTTATCCCCGACGTGACCTGCTGGAGAGGGGCATCACATTGAATCCCTCGTGGGGTTGCTTGGTGGATGTCCAGGGGATAGGTCCTTGGGAACAAGGTATATTTTCCATGGTTCCTGAAGGCTGAAATAACAGTATGGTAGACCTTTTTATCGTCTACTCGTCCCGACTATCTTTAAAGGCTTTACTTAAGGAGTTAGGTTACGTTCCACAATCGATGTTATTTGATGATACCACCTCTCTTGTGTGCTTAGTTTCAGAGGAAGGATATTAAGGTTCGGAACGCCAATCATGAACCAAGACCACAAGAGGGAAATAACGCTATAAAACAAAGTGGTCGTATGTTTCTTTTATTTCGAGGGGCCGCAAAGAGATCGTACAAAGTTATGTTTACAAGGTGTTCAAAATTCCGATCCCCTTTTTTTGGAGTACAAAGAAGGTGTCCTTTTTATAAGTGGAGCAAAACTGCTCGTTCTCGTGGACTTTGTCGAATGAGGATGTGCTAGGTGGTTGTGAGTGTGGGTCCCTTTGCCTACTTGGTGCGTGTACGCTTTCCGTGGCTGCTTGAGACGAAGACAAGTGTAATGGTGTCATGATGTGCGTCTCACTTTCTCGAGTGGTCGGTCCGTGTCATGCTACTTTGTCCTTATCTCATGTGTTGGTTGATAACTCAAAAAAACACTCTTATTGCTCTTTAGCTTGTTATCAAACACTAGAAAAAGTACTTTAATTAAATGAAATGAAAATAAATTTTAGATTTTTTTTAAGAATTAGCAAACATCATTTTTATATGATATATCTAAGTCTAACAGGCCCAAAAACTTTAATTCTCGGCCCAAAATCCACATCTCCATTTTTCCTTTTCCTCATACGATCCTAAATTCACAAAACCTTTCATCTCTCTCTCTCTCACTCAGTTTTCTCCTTCCACAAGAAAAGAAATCTCTCGGAACTTTTTTTAGTTATTCAAATCAAATCAAATCGTAGAAAGAAAAATGGAAGCCGAAGAGGGAAAGCAGCAGCCACAGCTTGTGCTTGCCAACAAGTTATTCCTTCTCACTCAAAACGACGTCGATGACATTGAAAAGGTTCGCCTTCGAGAAGAGGTCTTCACCTTCATCGTCTCCAACGGTATCATCTCGTTTCAATTAATTTCCCCTACTAATCTCTCAATGCTCTTTCAACAAATACGTAATGCTTCTTTTCTTCTCTGCGTGTGTGTTTCCTTTGTAGATATGGCCCCGTTGTACGAAACCCTAATTGCAAACAAGGTGTTGGATTTGGATCAGAAGGTGCTTGACTCCATGCGATCCAAGATCGATGAAGAGCTTAAGAAGCTCGACGAGAAGTAAGTTACTTCTGTTCATTAGATTTGTCGTAAGTGCATTATTATGTCATTGCTTCATTCTCATGTATGTATCCTTGGTTAAATTTTCATAGAATTGCTGATGCGGAGGAAAACCTGGGTGAAAGTGAAGTGAGGGAAGCTCATTTGGCTAAATCCTTGTTTTACATTCGAATTGGTGACAAGGTACATACATGCATATATGCTGCTGCTGCACGATTCTCTGTTCCGTTGGTTTATTTGGAAATATATATATATATATATATATAATTCATAATTGTCTGATCTCTTTGTTCTTTGTCATTCTTTGAAATCCAGGAGAAGGCACTCGAACAACTCAAGTTAACAGAGACCAAAACCGTTGCAGTTGGGCAGAAGATGGATTTGGTGTTCTACACCCTACTGATAGGTTTCTTCCACTTGGACTTTGATCTCATCTCTAAGAGCATTGAAAAAGCAAAGAAGTAAGGCCAGCCGCATTAATGTTTCTCCTTTATACTATTTTCCAACACTTGTTGTTCCATTATTAAGTACTAAGGTTGAGTCTGCCTTTGGTTTTAATTTCAACCGTAAAAATAGATTGTTTGAAGAGGGTGGAGATTGGGAAAGAAAGAACCGGCTCAAGGTGTACGAGGGTTTGTACTGCATGGCTACTCGTAACTTCAAGAAAGCAGCTGATCTCTTCCTTGATTCTATCTCGACTTTCACAACTTACGAGATTTTCCCCTATGATACTTTTATATTCTACACTGTCCTTACAAGCATCATATCACTGGATAGAGTTTCCCTGAAACAAAAGGTACTTAAACTCTTCATGCCCGTGGTTGATTTTACTATATCTATTCTATGCTTCCCCCTACCTGTATGCATCTTTTACATTTGGTTGCATTCCTTCCAAAAAGCTGATATCCTAATTAACTGACGTATCTTCTTCTTGTGGTTGGGATGTGGCAGGTAGTGGATGCCCCAGAAATTCTGACTGTCATTGGCAAGATCCCTTATTTGTCAGACTTTTTGAACTCTCTGTATGATTGTCAGTATAAATCCTTTTTTACTGCCTTTGGTGAGTGTCTTCATTACCTTGGTCTTAATCATGATATCGGTCCTTGTTCTGCCTATTGTAATATGAAATAATGAATATTAACATCGAACTTACTGATTATGACTTATTCCTTTGACTTTCAGCTGGCTTGACTGAGCATATCAAGTTGGATCGCTATTTGCATCCGCACTTCCGATATTATATGAGGGAGATCAGAACTGTAGTTTATTCCCAGTTCTTGGAATCCTACAAGAGTGTGACTATTGAAGCAATGGCTAAAGCATTTGGAGTGTCGGTAGATTTCATAGATCTGTAAGTTATTGTGTTTGATTACGCTCTTGAATTTTCTTTTAATCTGCCATTCTATTTTATCTGCGGTGTGTTAACATAGAGTTTTCCTTCGAGTGTAGGGAGCTGTCCCGCTTTATTGCAGCAGGGAAACTTCACTGCAAGATAGACAAAGTTGCAGGTGTATTAGAAACCAATCGTCCTGATGCAAAGAACGCACTTTACCAGTCAACCATTAAGCAAGGAGATTTCTTATTAAACCGCATTCAGAAGTTGTCTCGTGTTATTGATCTTTAACTAACTTGTTTACTTTGCTTTTTTCTAGTGTACTATTTGTGATTGACATGTATCTTTATCGCCTATAATTTGAATCAGATGTTATGCTCATTTGTCTAGACACCTTGATATTTTCCGTTGTGTTATGAACTGGTATGCTTTCTACTTCAGGTTTACCCATTTGGAAATGAGTTGAAATCAACAGATTCAACAATTTATGTCCATATTCAAAAGTTAGTCAACTTAGCTGGTCTTTACTGACCCACACACATCATCCTTACTGTGCCTTGAGTTTCATGTCTTGTATGTTGTCCTCAATCTGTCTTGAGTTAGTTTCTCGCGCATCAGTTTCCTCAACCGTTTCATTCTCCTTTGTTCATAAATAGTTGGGGATACTTGGATAAGACATTGCCTACTTTCATTGTTGGGTTATTGGTGGCTATTTTTGTCTTTAGTAATGATATAAAATATAGCTTTGCAGCTGGAGTACCGAGACCAGAGCTCACTGTAGTGGACACCACCTTCTGTCATACTTGTGATGCCATCCCGACTATTAGCAATGCATTTTGGGAATATGTTTAAACTGGTGTAGCTGCTAGCAATAGATATTTCTTACACCAGCTCTTTGCCTCTTCGGAAACTGCTCCGTAGGATACAGGTCCCTTTTCATTAAGATTATTTCCCTTGGGTTCTTAATGCAATTTCATTACTATACTTAACTGCATCGTATCCGTATTCTTTAGGGGGTGGTGAGAGTTGTCACTTGTCAATTTCCACTATCCTTTATTGCCCTAGTTGTAAAAGGTGTGGGTTTAACATTGACAGCATTTACAGAAACTTGGCACCGACTGCTCTTTATGCCTCAACATTTCAAGCCTCAAGTTCAGAGGGTAGCCTATGTTTATATTAACCAAACAAGAAAATTGCAACACATTATTGTTCTTATATCGATTTGGTTGACTAGGTTGTTAACATTTAGCCCCCGTTTGGTTTTCATTTGAGAAATAATTTTCAGAAAACAATTCATTTTGAGAGAATTTGGGCTTCTCAGAAAAAATATTTTCGGCCCATTAACAACAATTTTGGGGGGAAATTGAAAATATCTGAATAAAATTAAAAGGAAATAGAGGGGGGGAAATATAGCATTTCGCATAAACCGAGGTGGGGCTATGACATAAAGCAAATGATAAAGCTGTTGCTTTATGTAGCTAATGATTACATAACTAACAATAATAAAATTTAAAAATAACGGTTGGTACCATTTGGTAAAGAGAGAACCGTTGGTTTGCCTCCATTTTTTGAATATAATTTAAAATGCCCCACTCCACTTTCTGCACGGTTATTTGAATTTTATGTGGTTGTGTTCATGGTTGACAATTTAATTAATTCTATAAGCAATAAACTCTGAATATTATTGTCTCCAAGGAGAAATATTTATAAAAATAAAATTTCATATTATATTTGGTTAAAGCAAACAAAGTTTAATAGATACATATATATGACCATACGTAACAAAACAATCACAATTTATATTATCCCATTACTAGTATATTGAGTTAACGTTTATCACAACAATAAATTCACAAATATGAAACTACGTTACATATTGTTGATCACAGTAAAGGTTACTGGAAACAATGTTATATCAATGTTTAGCCAACATCCATACAACATTGAAATCCGAATGTTTGCTAACTATTATTTTAACTATATTTTTGAAGTGTGCGTAGAGTAATTAAATCATATTTGAACATGACTAGGTGTCATGAATAATAGTGTTACATTTAATTTTTAAAATACATAAGTTATTTGATTTGTTTGTTTGTGTACCTATTGCGGAAATTCAAACAACGGGGGGTTGCAACAGCATTTTCCGTACTTGTAGTTGTCCTCTTGGTTCTCCTTACCAAACTTGGTTTCCAGTGGAGCTGTTATAGTAACATTGATGAACATTGTGTTGTACGGAAAACTATGCATGTAATGCCTCTCCTGAGTGCTTTATCTAATTTCCCCCCCAAAAGTGAACTTTGATTGTAACACTTTTGTGTTGCCATTACTACGCACAACTGCCAATACATATATGATACATATTAAATGTGGTAACCATTAATTAAGAACTAGCCAACTCTTCCTGTGACTTATTCAATGCAATCTTGTAAATCTTTTGACGGGATTGGCATGGAAACTCCATAATTGTGAATCCCCCAGCACATCAATGAAATTTGTTAATATTGTAATACCATAGCTGTGTTGGCCACATGCCTACCTAATTAAATACCCAAGTCAACTCATATGATTGTTATCGTCAAATATAATTTTAAAACCACCATTTTTTTGTTGCCATGCACGCGATCTAAGCATTACGATATAGGCAGGCAGTAAAAAATATTGGCAATACATTTCCTTGGATATTATGACAACTTAGATCTCCCTACTTTATTTCACCTTTTTATGAATTTATTATAAACATGTAAAAGTACTCTTGTGTTGAGATTGCATTATCCTTTTGAAAATAGAATATCTACTTTTATCCTGGGTGGTGAGATTGATTTTGAGTTGCATGTATTTTGATGCAAGGTTGTCCCCGTATTATTTTGTGTTTTTTTTGCTAGCACTCAAATAGGTTGTTATTTGTAAAAGGGGCGGCAAGTCACGGTAACAAAGTTAAGTTCAATCGCCGAGTGAAATATCATCTTTTTCGGCCAAATGAGTGCACGCGCCACTCTGTTAATATCATAGCAAATTGTCTCATCCCATTGACGTGGGCTTAATCAAAACAATAAATAAGGCAACCAGCACATATTGAGAACTACAAATATAATTCGACGCAGGTACCATTCTAGCATGATAATAATATAAATCTACGACGAAGCCGCAAAATGTTGGTCGATTGCATGACCACAATGTTCCTATCTTAGTAACTTTTTGGATGACGCGCATCTCTTTCCCCGAAAATGAACTCCATATAGTCGTAGAGCAGCAAACCGTGTTTGCGAAAGAACTTCTTCCTAAAGTCATCCCGAGAATGCAGAAAACCATAGTTAAGTTATGAATCACTGGCGTCTACGTTATTTAACTCAAGTTTAGTTATTTTCCAGGCCGTTACCGCATCGCCGTTCTTTAAAAGCTCTAATTTATTGGATACGCTAACACAATTGATCTTGGGGTCGAAGGTTACGCCCGGTAAGCGAATGTAGTCCTTGAACCCGACATACCTTCTGCATAGAATCCGGTACTGATCCATTACATCCGTTATCGTGATGCCGAGATCGGGACGAGCTTAGCATATCATGAAGTGCACCCGGGTGAGTGCTTTTGCGACACCACGTCGCGTTGTTAAGTCGACCTCTTTTGCAACGCTGTACAATGTGTTTATGTACAACTCATCCAATGAACAGTTCCATCCCCACTTGTAAATAGCCTGGTTGGTATACATAGTACGCATCCCCCGTGTCTTCCAAAAATTAAAAATGGAGATATGATTAGCTTAAGCACCCGCCAAAATGGATGCACAATATATTACTGTAATGTGGCATGAAATGAAACGGAAAATCATAATAAAACGAACCTTCCTCGCGGAATGGCTAATATTCACTTCAATTTAATTTTGCCACGTTACCCGAAGTCTGGGTAAAACATGATATTGAGGGTCCGAGCTACCTCCTCCATACTCGAAGTTCTTGCCTCTGCAATCGCCATTTACTTTTTGCTCCATTGCTACGCAATATCTAATTTTTTAAAAAAAAATTACTGATAATAATTGTTCACTGCACAAGATGTTGTAGTAGAAAATGCATTTTATAAGGTGTTACATGTCCCATCATGCTACCTCCTACGGCGATATTGCCATTATTATCCCTGCATCCGGTAGATTGATTTATTTATTAAATGTGGGTAAGCAACGGAGTCCTGTATAATTAATGTCCCCACATCTCCTTGAACTTATTCTATGGCAACTGTAATAACCCTACAACTAATTTGGTCCAACATGACGTTTAACTTTTTGGACCTCTAATGTTTGATTTTTTAATGTAAATATGGAGTTTTATTTTGACTGGCTTCATTAGTAGTAGCGAAATTTATGACTTCCGTTTAGTGATATTTTGGAAATTTATAGGTTGCCGAGAATATAATGCGCAGTCATTTCCTGTAATTGTTGTACACAAATTTTATTCAAACTAGAATAAGGATTGTGACGTGATTTGGTCTCAATGTTTGATGCCTGTTGCGTCAACATTGTGACAACATTCAAAGCCGAACCCTCCTATTAAGTGCATATAAAGTTAGTCGTTCTAAGTACGCGACCGATGTTCAATATAGATTACTGCCACACAACTGTTCACAAATAATCAATGTATTTGGTATCTATACAAGTTCTTGATTATGACTAGTTTTTACTGGTATCAATCATTATGCAAATAGTAGCTAACCTTCAGTAAGTCGTTCGCATTAAACCAAATATTTATAGTATTTGCCATAGTTTGTAGATTTATTTGCGTTTTCACATATTCTTGATAACCATCAACGTGAACTCTATTCGTGCGTATCACACGATCCCTAATTAGGAACTACGCTGCGATTTGTTTATGGTTTGATCCGCCTTTGGAGAACAATATGAAAAACCTGCAATATCATTATTTAAAATATATGGTAAGTTAGTGCAGCCCATAATATAGTGAATTGGTGTTTATTAAAGTGTGTTTAACAGTTGCATGTGCCGTTGACTTGTAGTTGTATGGGGGTTGGATGTGTACGCAACGAAATACCCTCGTGGAATTTATTTAGTGGAGCTGTCCTTCAACAAACCCAACCACCATTGATCAATGCCATGCAGGAAAATCTTAAATACCCTAATTATGTAGCTATATTATACCTTATTCTTGTATATTATTCCTTTCCCCCTATACTTTGCTCACGAGACATTCATCACGTTCGAAATCAATCCTATCTCCAAAACCCTCAATTGCCATTTCACCATGTCGTATGAATTTTCCACTTGCTCCACCATGGATAGCACCGGCCGAACCCCTTCGATCGAGGTACAATAATCCACTCATTATTGAAAATAACTTTGGCATTAAATACCAAAGTTATACAAAACATATGATTCTTATTGTTTATAGTCTAACCGGCCGATATTCACTTGATATTGTTAGGATAACAACCGAGACTATGGACATCCATTTCACTACAACAAATTTTGGTGCGCCGAAACCGAAGCACAACTGGCATTTGCCCTTCGCGAGTTCTCCAAACCTCATCCGATTTTAGATTGCACGCACATGTGGAAGGTTATGAAACAGGCGGGCGTTTTCATGTCGAAAATGTTCATTAGCGATATTACCCCCGGCATGATACGAGCTCGCGTTGGCGTATTGCGCGAAAGATTTATCAAGTTCCGTCGATATATGTCAATCCCAGGAGTTATTTTCGACCCACACAGTGATTTTGTTCGCACCGACGAACTCTACGCTGAATACGAGCATAAGGTACTCATTTTGCAAAACCCCCTTATTTCTACGTAATTGATCCATTTTCGCATAACAAATCTGAAAATATCATTTACCACAAATGAGGGGGTATGAATCACGTGGAGACAATTTATTTAGACCTTCAAGTATGAATCACTCAAATTTCCGTTTATCAACTTTTGTACGCGCGCTATATCTTTGCATTTTGTTTGGGTGTTCATATTGAAAAAGTGAGTAAAATGCGTCGTTGTAACTACTCACACATGACATCGAACGGATATTGTCCTCTTCACTACTTTATACTCATTATGCAGGAGACACTGGTTGACTTCTATTTTAAGGTGCACGGAATGCCCAATTATTTTGAGCTTGATTACTTCTTCAACGTCAAGCGTGCTCCGTTGACACGCGTTGAGGAAATTGGATCTTCAAGCACCCCGTATGAGATTTATGAAGAAACATCAACAACCCTTCAGCTGAGCTCTACGTAGAGTGTTAAAAATGGCCATTCAATTTTGATATGTTAACAAGTTATATCTTGGTCAATGTTGTATTATATATCAAGTCCGGCGCAATTCAACACGTGACCACGTATGTTTGTAACAGTCGATACTTTACTATTGGGTGGCCTAATGTTTTGTCCCATTAATTAATTTGATGCAACTTTAGTATATATATTTTTGTGGACGGTAACCTGCACAACAACAAACATTCAAGTAGATTGTTCTAATTGTCCCATCGGCCGTACATGGGGAACACAAAGCATTAAATGCACCAATCTATCTCATGATTAACATTATCTCAAGAGTGATTATAGTACATTGTTGGCGGTAAAATTACCCGCCATAACTCCAATATCCTTTTCCCCCCTTTTTCTTTTGCCTATAAATGACTTCCTTTGGGCAGGCTATTTGACCAAGTAGTAAAAAAATCCTCGTTGCAATTAGTTAAGTAATATTAAATTATAGAATTGGGTTGAAGTTGTTTTTCAAAGTCTATAGTCGAATTTTTGCTCATTGTTGCTGTACTTTGTCATATTTCTAAAAAATATCTTTCAAAAAAATGGATGCCAAAAATGTGTTGTTCTACGAGTCCCCTTGGAATGCCGATATTGATGGCACTTTAATTGGGATCTTAGCAAAACATGCGGAACTTCTCGAGCGGAACATACAAAAGAATGATAAAGTTGTGTTTGTTGAGTGTATGGATGAATTGAACGAGAAATACGGCACAACATTCAACCTAAAGGCATTACGTGAGCGGTTTGAGCACTTGCATGCTAGGTTTAACTGTTTCTCTTGGCTCGTAGATAATCCGTTCATAAAATTTAATCCTATCACTTTTGAAGTAAGTGCTGACTATCAGTGTGTGCGGGACTTCGCCGTGCAGGTATTATTTTTAATGTAACAAGCGTTAGGTTCTCGCAAGTTAATTACAACGTTTTTTGCGTTAATTACTGCATTGTTTATTTACATATTACCTAATGGAACTGTATTAGTGTTACAAAAGTAACTATAGTTGATCTATGTTACCTTTATAACGTTACCACATCAAATGAGTTAAGCATACGTTTGAAGAAATCTTTGATATTTCATCTACATTTTGATAATTTTTCGCCATAAATACGTGATGTATAATACCAATTTGTTGTACTGTAGAAACACGCCATTTCCGTGGCATATCACACGGAGGGTGAACTTGCGTGGAATGAACTCGTTTGCATATTTGGGCGACTAGAACCTGCTGGATCCGGCCGCAATTTCCCAATCGTCGATCTCACTGTCGGTCCATTTGTGTTCGATGAGGTGGACGCCGAGGACAAGTATGGTTCCGGGTCCACGGCCGACAATTTCATTGACCTGCCGAGCCCAGATTGCGTTCTCCCTGTCCAGACGCACAAGCGAAAGACATTCACAATTGATGACCTTCTCGAGTGGTCTCACCCCGCAAAAGATCCTCCCGTAGAGGAGCTTGTCCCCAAAAGGAAGAGGGTTGCCACGGCAAAGTGCTTGTTCCCCGTTAAGGAAGAACAGAAAACTCCGGACTCGAAGCCAAAAAACGTCGTCATCATCGACTCTAGCCCCGAAACGCCTTCTACCAAGAAGTGATGCCTATATGCATTACAAAGCTCTGCTCACTAACTACTGAAGAGCCCTTGGATGTGTACCTTAATATGCATTCAATCATCTTAACACTTTAAGTGTGGCTTTATTTTGGAGCATTGCTGTTTTTGGATGTTTTGTTATAGTCTTGAACATGTACACGTGGTGTGTTTTTTGTTGGTTGATTGTGGTCGACCATATGTATGTAATTTATCTTATTTTGTAATTTGTGTAATCAATACCTATGTTATTCGTGTTTGGATCCATTTGGTGATTAACCTCAATTCAATTATCTAACAACTACAATTGTGCAACTGCAAATTCGTCTGGACCTATTGTTGAAATGATGTTGCACCAACTTCGATCTAATATTGACAACAGTTCGGTGTGCTATTTATCCAACACAAATAACACAACCAACCATGTCCATATTGGGTGATTGTTTTTGCTACACAAATATTCTTTGTTGTTTTAACCCCAACCAAAAAATAATCAGGTATAACAAATGTTAATTTTAGATTATCTATTTTAAAACCTCGACCTATAACAGATAGATACTAATAATAAAACATAACTGCTTTTTAAAAATTAATAAATTACCAATTACTTTTTACGTCGATAACATATGTGCCACTCACATGTCTATAATAACAAATGTAATAATTGTAGCAAGGCTAAGTAAGTTATACTTATGTAAATTAATTTTGGGATGCGTTAGAAATTTAATTTATTATATATTATACAGTGTATGCTCGTCTTGTGTCTACGTTGGATGGATTATTGTTCCTTATTACAAGCGTAAACAGATGAATGGTAGTGGCATAAATACACTGACTCAACCCTATTTTTTCATCGAGTTCCCAGGCATGACACGATTTTTAAATTCCACTCCCTCATTAATTGTACGCGACGATTTAGGCTGAACGTTGTACCACACTCAGGTTGGGGTTGCAACGGTCCATTATTTGATGTTCATATTTGAAGAGGCCTTGACCCAAAAAAATAAAGTAGGCGACGACCATATAGACATTCCCAACCCCACCCTCCAATTTATAATTTTCAAATTCTGTAGCACCAGGCAAGGAACAGTTAATATCAAATTCTTATGGAACAACTAATCGCCGAGATGAAGCGTCTTGGTTCAACACCTATTGAAAGAATCATTGTATGCTTATATTCCGTTAGAAAAAGATTCAATTGTTAATCAACGTTGCTTTGATTAAATTACTTTTCCATTTCCATTAAGTAGTTGTTGAGAAATTGACATTTTCTATAAATGCGTCAGGAACCGCCAAATGAAGCGGTCTATGCACCGATGGAGTACAACGACGACTGGGATGACGCTAGAGAAACAATGTTACTCAAATATCTCCAGTTGGTTGGTGACATATCAAGGGGCAGATCCATGCACATTGCACTAAGAAAACTTTCAATCGAACTACAGATGCACAGTGGTCCACCCCTGGTTCTACAAAGCCTTGTGAATCGGACGGAGATTTTGTATCAACGCATGTCTTCCTACTGTGCCTTCATTCGTAGGGAAGGTGTATCTTACGATGAGGGCACGCATCTTCCTACTATTAATATTGACGCGTATTTGGCGGCATTGGCACGCGAAGGGGTAAATCAAATGTGTATGGCTTTCTTCATAATAAGCATTCTGGATGCAATGTTTCTTGGGTGTTCTCCCAACATTAAAAGCTGAACCTGCGCTGCCGTTGATTTTTGCAATTTGTGTTTCACTAAAAATTTATATTTCATTACTTAATTTTACTAATCATTGTATATGTTTACCTTAGGGTACTGAGCCTGTAATGTATAAGTACTTCCGTCTGCACGGGTTACCGAACCACGCACTTATGTTCGCCGTGTTTGACACGATGGGTGGAGCATATCCTAATACAAACTCCGAACTCAGTGAAGACTCTGACGATGAGCACACTAGCATCGATGGGTCAACAGAGGTCGAATACTCGGGTCCGATTAACGCAGCCGTAGATAACGACGAAGACGGTTTCTCTTTTGATAGTACTAATAGGCCATCGCCCATCAACGACGGAAAAACGCATTGCTTGAAGTGTGGCGATTTTTATGATCTGTGTGTTTGCCCATCTACCGAAGGGTCGGAGGACATGTCAACGGAATCTTATTATGATGAATCTGATTAAACATTGTTTAATTTTATTTCCAATGCTTTAATTTAATGATTATTGGCTAAGCACTTTTTGTCTTGGAATGTAAATTTAAGTAAAGGTGTTTTAATTGTTGCATTACGGATCTTATCACAGTTAATGAATTGAAAACGAAGTGCATCTAACTATAGTTTTAATGTTGTTCTTATGTTGGCAGAACATCCATGCAACATTACATCCATTATTGACTCATTTTATAAAGGACCAACTATTAATATGTTTACCACCCGATCAAACAAGCTGGTACTCATCATATATTTAACGCACAAATCCAGTGAACGACGAACATATCATGCTTGAAACCGTCAAAACAAAACAGGGGAGTTCTACCTAAAGCCCCTTACAATTATGAAACGCAAAATAAATATTGAAATGCTCATGCGATTACACATCACATAGCATAACCATCGTAAAATATCTTCATGGGGTGGCAGACAAAACGTCCATCCTGGAAAGCATCTTGATTTGAGGGATGGGGAGCTCCTTCACCACGAAAAGATACTGCATTTTTGAGTAGTTCATGAATCCCTTCTCCTTGAACCACGTATCAATCGTCAGAGGCTGCATGTACAAATTTAGATACGTATAAGTACTTGAGATAAAACTCATTAACATTGTGGGATTCAGATTAACTCACGAATATGGAATGCACGTTATGAAGTTTTGTTTTAATCGTCACTTTTCCTATCTTCTTGTTTAGCCTAACACCAGGGACTTTATAAAATCTGTTGAACAAGTGGAAACGCGTGTGCATGATCATGAGCCGTTCCTTGATCATCATAGGGGATATATCAGTCCCCTTCGCCCTCGTTAATTTTTTACCCAATTCCGCGTATATCTCCGTCATCATCTCCACCGTGTACCAAATTTGCCGATCGACGATCTTGCGAAGATAGCGTAGTAGTATATTCTCATCTCGCTGACTAAATTCTCTGAAGCTTAGGAACACATTATGTATGTCATCCTATTCATGTGTCGAGACAAATGAACATGTCAACAGTGCACGCCATATGAATAATACACTTGAAGTATAATTATTGATCATTTACCTTTGTCGAATCGAAGACTTCCTTCAAAGTGCTTCTGGTGGATGCCATTGAGAGAGGATAAATGAAAATGTTCAACAAGAGCGAAAAAATAAAAAAGAAATTATGAAACATGGGGTGTATAATTGATGACTATGTAAAATAGTCAAACCTCGGGATGTACATACCTATCATTACTTCTCTTAATGGTGCTTTTCAAACTAAAATTCAATGTAATGTACGACGGTCAGGATTAAGTGGCAGATTAACTAAACAATGAGATTAAATATAAAATAATATATAGCATGTACGTAATAGCTATGCATAATTACTCGATAATAGGGTGCTCACCATACTGTAGTCAATATTATTCTTCGTACCACATAGTAAATTGAGGTCTATTTAATTACGTTAAGGGCTACCAAAATAAAAAACCCCCAAATTGCAACATTTCCAATATAATCACCTAATAATAATGAAATATATGAAAAATAAAAGGAAACCCAGTTCAGCCATATAAAGTGCCTAGCGATTTTTTAGGAGATAAGGCTGCGCAGTAGCCATCATCGGTAATGTCAACTTATGGCCGCCGAAAGCAAGATACGTTGTGTACTTCACAAGCCAACTTCATTGATTATTTGTTTATATGGGTTTACCAAATCGGTATGTGTATACATTTCAAACCTAGTTGCGTAGCTCCCAAAATGTTCACAAGTATTATTTTAGGGTTATCATAAACAGTTAAGAGGAGCGATAATGCAAGTATTAATGACTAGGATCAAATTGTGCGTCATTGTAAGGCACGAAATTTGTACACGTTGTTTTTTGAAAGGGATAATTATTTGTTAATAACTTAAAATCAATAGAAATGTGACCATTTCCGATTATAAGAAATTGTTCGAAGTACGTTGCACCCCTTTTTTGAACGGCATCAATGCATAAAATCAAAACAACACGAACGACCATTTTCAAACAAATACAAAAGATTATTGTGACAAGTAGTAATGATAGGTCAAAAGATTCCAAACCCCGGTTATTTGAATATATACACTCAATAGCTTTGGAAATATAAGATTAGTATTCATACACTATTTTGCACCTTATCTGCAGTAAAATAACTACATTTATGTCAACCCTTTTGTATTTATTATTTTATTTAGATTCAGATGTAAATGACTTTCTAATTTTTATTTGGGCGTTCCAAATATATGAACAAATGCGACCATGTTAAATGGATTTGTGGACACGCTAGTACCAGTCATTTCAAACATGACCGTTGTGAAATAAAATAATTGATTTATAATCTCCATCTATTTAAAAATTCAAAAGTACATTGCGCGGAAATTCTATATAACCATTCGACATAGGGAGATAAACCATAATTTATCGAAGAAGCGAGTATTGTATATTATAACTTTGAAAATCACGATGGAATACGGAGAAAGCTCTACTGTAAGGGGGCGGCAAATCCCTGGGTCGGTACATGGCCTGGTTTTGTGCCACTGTGGGCGAGAGTCGGTGATGCAGACCGCATGGAAAATTCCTAATCCCGGTCGTCGTTACTGGAGATGCCCGGTGGATATATTCAGACTTTGTGCATTTAAAAAGTTTTGATTGGGTACTAGTACGTAATCTGTTAAACAAATTTTAATTACATTATTGCAGGCCTTTAGATGCAAGATGGTGTCCTGGATTGATCCCGAACCTTGCCACAGGTGTAAGGCTGTGATTCCAGGGCTTGTCAATAACCTAGAGGGCCAACAGTCCTTAATAGAGCGTTACCAAAAGCGCCAGAGAATTGGAGCATTGTTGGCAGTAGCGGCCTGGATCTTAGCTATGGCGGTGTTTGTTAAGATTAAATTGATGTAAAGTTTGATTACCGTTTTATTTGTAATTTCCTATATTCGTGGGATAATGATAATATCGGAGTTAGGCAACCATGTCATTATTAAAACATCCATTGGGTTGTCCTGTGGTGTATCATCCTAGTTCCATTTTAACCCCGTCTATATTACGACCATACTGTTAGATTTGTGACGCAGTTGTTGGCATAACATCCATCCAACATTGTCACCCGATAAACCAAAATATATCAGGTGTCTATTTATACAATACATGTCGATATTTTACACTTTTTTGAAATCCACAAATTCAAAAAATTAAACGAAAATGCAATCATTGAGCAGGAGGGCAAATATATTATAATACATGAATATATAGAGTTGTCGATTCGGATTGAAAACCTTATAAACTAATTTTTGTTTCTGTTTATAAATAATTGCCTTCATTATACGTTAGATATGTCAACCGAAAAAACCTTTTTACTATATAAATATAAATTGAATAGTGTTGTATACATTGTATGGATTTTGAATCAAACACTTTCCTAAATATTGTTATTTCACTTAAAATTAAGGGATAAAAGCATCAAACCCCCTAACCTATGGGGTGATTTGCACTTTGGTTCTTAAACTAAGTTTATCAGCGCTTTGCTCCCTAAATTATAGGGTGTCTGTGCGATTTGGTCCTTTTTTGCATTTCGGGCAATTTTCGGCCATTTTTGGTCGGAATATTCCCCTCTACCCGACTCATATGTGTTGTACTAGATGTATAATAGTAGTTGGTGAAAAAAAAAAGACAAGAAAACACCTCAAAGTGAAGAATATTCCGGCCACAAAAAGACCATGACGGCACTACGGGATTTGCCCATTTTCGGCAATTTTCGGCCATTTTTGGCCTAAATATTCTCCTCTACCTGACTCATATGTGTTGTACTAGATGTATAATGATAGTTGGTGAAAAAAAAAGACAAAACAATACCTCAAAGTGAGGAATATTTTGGCTACAAAAAACCGAAAATGCAAAAAAGGACCAAATCGCACAGACACCCTATAATTTAGGGAGCAAAGCGCTGATAAACTTAGTTTAAGGACCAAAGCGCAAATCACCCCATAGGTTAGGGGGTTTGATGCTTTTATCCCTAAAATTAATTTAGTTTTCCTATTTGCCTGAAGTAATACAATTATGATAATGTCCTTACTTGCCATCTTATCGTGAAATAGTCTTTGAATCGTCACGCATCTGAGGTTCCACACGTTATATATTGAGTTGAAAAATACGAATTCAGGATAATTAATTGCACATGGTCTTATCAAATCATACAGCTTTTTGAAGGATCTGCGAGATATCACTAATGATTTTCTGCAGATCAAGTCAGGTAGCCGAAAACACGCCAAACCTATTTCAATTGTACCACAACTATGATATTATGTATATGGCTATGCGACAGTATATATATTTGTATACAAATAAGTTTGCGCAATAGCTTATCCCGTGATGTCCAAGACAAAAAACATACATGTCGTCATGGTTAAATTATAACATTAAACAAATGCGTATATATATTAATTTGTTAAGATCTGATATAATTATATTTAAATTTTTTTGGTTAAGATCTGATATAATTATATTTAAATATTTTTTGATAAGCTGGGATATAATTATATTAAAACCGTTTGGATAATACTTAAATAATACTCAATTAATAAGGTTTTTTTTCCATCATTAATTACACGAGGAGGAGCAGTTAAAAACACTGTATAGGTAAAGACCGCGCCATATTGACATAATCCTATAATGTAACTTATGACATTGATTTTGCACGGTAAAGGGGTAATCTAATATGCCGGCATCACACACTTTATATGCAAAACAATACAATGCATTACATTTTAAAACCGTTATTATTGGTTGTAAGCCACAACTTTATGGCTAATCAAAGTAGGGAATCTTTTATGAGTCTAGCTCTATAAATAATAGTATGATATAGCAAAAGCATTTGCACACATCTCAACCGAAGATCTATTTCCACACCGAGCAACAGATAAAACATCCACCACCACACCGATAAAATGGCACCATTTGTTCCTATGCCACATGAAGATATGTTTTACAGCAAAGACTGGACAAAGGAAGTTGACACCAAATTCATCGAGGTCCTTGCTAACATTGCACGAACTACAAAAACAACCCTATCGTTGTGTGACTTTGATGCCATAGCAGCAGTCAAAGTTGAGACAAACATTGAATTCGGAACCAGTTTTTCATATACGGATTGCGTGTGGCAATTTCATCTACTAAAGCAACGATTTGATACTTTCACGGATCTAATGGCAAGGGATGGTTTTTTCTGGGATGAAGAAAATAACCAAATTGTTTATACCATAGAAAACGCATTTGCCGAAGTATTAATGGTAAGCTTACGTTGTGTATTGTTTGTGGTAAATTCGGCTTGAAAACGATGATTCATATAGACAAAATGAGAATATTTGTTTGTAGCATAATCGATTTGCGGTGGTGTACATGGTAAACGGTGAGCCAGCATGGAGCGGGTTGTGCGATATATTCCGCGAGCGCGCCCATTTTTAAAGTAAGAACTTTTATATGACGTGTTGTAAAGTGTTAATTACATTTTTTGGAAAATTAACCGCTATCTATTGTCGACAGGTGTCGCCGAGATCAATCTCGTATTGCACGGGTTGGGGAAGATTCGCTGTGAATTTGGATTGCAAGGGCGAATACACAATGGGTCATACTAAGTTCATAATCAACAATTTTAATTCGGCTAATTAAGTTAGGGATCATGCTGTTGCCGTATGTACCCCGAGCTCATCATCATGTAATATTTTAAGAACGTTTTTTTCACGATGGTGGGGTCCCACGTGCAAGTATATTAAATATATTAGTTAGTGTAACAGTGACACAAGTATATCACACCACGTTGTAACTAGTACCCCCAATTAAATTGCTACACCACGCATAAGTAATTTACCAGTATAGCACATGAATCGCCTCATAGAAAATTATAGCCTAACGTATTCTGGAACGAATGTTGGGCTAATGTTGCGTCTTCGTCGTAACAACATGGAACACAGAGAACTATAGAATGTAGTTTAGCGCCTGGATGAGCAAGTGTATATTATTTATGCACGTAAACCAATTTAGCCAATATCTTTCTGTTGTGGTCTAACAAACAACACAACACTATAGTCACCTCAAACTTATAAAAGGTTAGCCAAATCAGATACATCACAACCAATCATTCAACAAAAGGGGTTGGTCTATTTGTTGGATCGATGTTGCCTAAACATGCATAAAATATTGATGCCAGGACTCTCTACTTTCATTGACATGCATCACCTAAAAAGTCTATTAATTGCTTCCCAAAGAATGATGCGCATGGAATTCACAAGCATGTTCAACTTAGAGTAAATTAGACACAACACTGATACTACAAACCAACATCATCCAAATACCAAACATACATAATATTCAAAACAAAACATGCAGTAGAAACAGAGAAGTAAAAGTTCAAACTATATCAACCATGGGTCAATCCATGTCGTTGTTTGCAACCAGCTCTTCCATGTTGTTGATCAGGACACCAAGTTCCTGCATCCGAACTTGTTTAGCTGCAATCTCCCTCTGAAGATCAGTATATGAAATTTTGTACCAAGCTAGTTGGTTCTCCACAAAACGTTTGGTTGTCACCATGGTTTCTACCGCATCAGATTGAGGCACTTCTTGACAAGCAGACAGATGATACCTCCTCTCCCCGTCTTCAGAAGCCTCAACTCCATCCTCACCCACCCAAGGCAAGTCCTTCACCCTGTCGTTCGTCAAGTACGTTGATGTGATTGTGAACTTATCATTATTCACCGCCATTTCTCCAAAGTCTTCATTGCGCATACCTTGTTCGAGGAGAAGGCCAGTGATCAACGAAGGGAACGACAGGATCCCTGATTTCCTACCAGCAAACTCTGCCATAGACCTAAGGACTCTTTCACCAATATTAACGGGTTGACCGTTCTTCAGCTTATATATCAACAGAGCAGCATCCTTGGTCAAAACAGTATTATTTTGCGAAGGCAACCAATTATAACAGGCAAGCTTGTGCAAAATGGCACTTAGTGACGTGAGCCTCGAGCCTGGCATTGAAGCTTCCCATCCCTCTCCAAACCGCCAGTTAAATCATCGATCACCTCGTCGAGTCGAGGGTCATCCCCTTCCACAACGTCCTCCAGTCCCCAAAAATGGTTGATCGTTTTAGGGCTAACGTCGAACGTCTGCCCTCTGACCCATGTTATGCCATATTTTGTCGACAAACCGCAGGTGATATGTTTCGACAGGTTCATGTAGAATTCTTGAACGACCTCGGCCGAATACAGCCCGTGCTCCCTCATACTACCCATGACCCCTCTTGATTCAAGAAATTCAAACATTCTGAATTGTTTTGCGCTGATCTTCTCCAACACCCTCTCCTTATGGATTGTCCTGTTCGTACGAAACTCTACTGCATGAGATTCTATCTCCTTGGTTAGATAGAACCTAGACCCAGAACTGGCACGGTAGAACTGCGAAATTGTGTCACGGTACTCTTCTTCTTCTTCTTCTTCTTTGACATCATCCTCCACAACACGTGGCCGTTTCCTACCTGCATCGGCCTTTTTCTTGCAACGCCTCTGTTTTTTGGTTTTTGTTGAGGCAGAGCTCGTCCCTGCATCACCCAACATCCCGCATTCGTTGTCCGACGAAACCTCATCATCTCCAACCCCTTCTTCCCCTTCATCCTCCATCACGACATCATTATGATCAACCACACCTTTACCCTTAGAGGCTACTTCAGCATTCTTTTTCACACGCCTAACTTGTTTAGTTCTTTTAGACGCTCTTCTCTTCTTACCTCCTTTCGACGATGTTCCGGTAACTGCCTCGCCCAACGCCTCCTCAACGACCTCCGTTGCAGGCTCCTCATCCACAACCCTATCCTCTCGTACCTCTTCCATCTCCTCAACGTCTTCCACAACAACTTCATCTTTACCGACAACTGCAGCATTCTTTTTCCCACGACTAACTCGTTTACCCCTTTTAGACGCGATCCTCTTCTTACCTTCTTTCGACGGGCCCACGATAACTGCATCGCCCAACGCCTCATTGGCGACCTCCGTTGCAGGTTCATCATCCTCAACCCTATCCTCACGTGCCGCTACCATCTCCTCAACGACATCCTCAACACCTATACCTGTACCGACGACTCCATCCTTCTTCTTGCCACGACTAACACGTTTACTTCTTTTAGATGCGCTTCTCTTCTTACCTCCTTTCGACGCTGTTGCGATAACTGCCTCGCCCAAATCCTCCTCAACGACATCCGTTGCAGGCTCATCATCCACAACCCTTTCATCCCGTTCCTCTGCCATCTCCTTAACGGCATCCATAACAACTTTACCTTTACCGACAGCTTCAACATTCTTTTTCACAGGACTAACTCGTTTACTTCTTGTAGACGCGGTTCTCTTCTTACCTACTTTCGCCGTTCTACCCAAATCTTGGTCACCCTCAACCTCCTCAACGACTTCTGCCGCAGCCTCAGCAAATCTTTCCGCCGCTACCTCACCAACGCCTACTGGCGCAACCCCCTCCATGTTCTCCTCCTCAAACTCCCCCGCATTTTCACTCGCAACATCAGCCACGTTTGCACCCGAATTATCATTCCCGTGTTCCACCGTTGCCGCAGCCGCCGGTGGCGGCGCAACGTCATTTACAATAGACTTCGTCACCTTTTCATACAGTCTTCTGCTCATTCGCCTCTGCATAGCTTGTAGTTGGGCACTATCTGCTAACGCTGCTGCTTGACTAGCAACAGCTGTACGAGCGGCAGAAACACCACCTAGTCTAGGGTTAGGTTGACCAGGAATTAATTTTGGGAAACCTCCCGCCAAATCTGCAGTAGATGTTGAAGAAATGTTGGAGCGTCCCTCAACAGTTTTGCTTGATTTTGACTGTACCTTTCCCGCAAGTTGCATGGATTCCATGACTGAGTTGGTTCATCGCCGAGCACTACTTCTTTGCGCGCGAGGACTCATGGGCTGATTCGATCCTTCCTTGGTCAAAGCAATTTCAGCGAGTCTATCCAAGGGGGTTTGATCTGCCATTTGAAATATAGAGATGGAGGATAGATTTGAGGGGGATAATTGAAATGGTATGGGCAAAGGAGTAGAAAGGGAGATTTTAATTTGCAGAAAAATTAGGGCAAAAATTCTGGGTGCAGAGGGAGTGAGTGCGAGAATTCGATAAAGTGAATGACAATTATGGTGGCAGTTTGTACAGTCGAGGTGTTCATAAATATTTCTTAATTGCCCGCATTAATATTAATTGACCCTAAAATTAACATTTTTTTTAATTAATATTCGATTGAATTAGTTCAACACATATAATAGAACCCCCCCCCCACCGCCAATACGTTTTTTATTTACTACATGCAAACAACACAAACTTAGTTTTCATAACAATTATGGCTAAAAATATAGATATATTTAATTTCTACATTCCTAAAAAAATATTATTTGAAATAACATTGAAAGGGGCGGTATGCTGTTTCGGACTTGCATGTTATAATGATGTTGGTGTAACATCTGTTCAATATTTAAACCAGTGCTCTTGCAAATGGCCCGAGACCACATAGAAAACAGTTCTCTTGCAACCGGACCTTGTACAACCAAGAAGAATGACCTAAGCTCAATGTGTAGAATATCCCTAGAATTAATATCCACCAAATAATAGAATAACATACTCGTATGTAACGACAATGTCTGATCAGCAAAATAGATTATGTCGCACAATTCAAAATAAAGGCCACGTCGAGGGGATAACTAAACCCGACCCAAAATAGAGAACATGTCTAAGTCAGCTGGCAAGTGAATGTAAATTGCTTTTAAACAGCTAAATTTGCAGTGCGATGGTCGTCCCACATTGCCCTACCTATTCTGACCCTCCTTCGATCCATTGCTCTAGCTTCGGCAACAACTGCATTAATCCGACTTCGCGATATAAGGCTACTGGCACGGTACACGTCGTCTGGGTGAAAATCAAACAAGAAATCACCATCAATTCCGTTCTTCCGTA
Organism: Linaria vulgaris; assembly: GCA_948329865.1. Taxonomy (NCBI): domain Eukaryota; kingdom Viridiplantae; phylum Streptophyta; class Magnoliopsida; order Lamiales; family Plantaginaceae; genus Linaria; species Linaria vulgaris. Next base: position 48,919,261 of record OX415249.1, on the reverse strand, counting down.
TGAAGTTGTGCAGTGTACAGCAGGCCATGACAATCTTAGCCTGATGTTTTAAAGTGTAGTTGGGCATCATCTTCAGAATGGGGAAGCGCATCTTCAACACACCAAAAGTATGCTCAATCACGTTACGGAGACTCGAATGTCTGAAGTTAAACAGCTCCTCCATCCCAATCGGGTGATTGTTTTGGAACTCACGTAGGTGGTATCTCCCGGATGCAAACGGAGTTAGGTAACAAGTGTATAACGAGAATCCCGAATCAACCAAATAATACTTGTTTCCCGGTGGATGTTTCCAGGCTGGGTCCCTGGCAATAGACATTTGCAGTGCACGACAGTCGTTCATAGAACCTTCCTAACCGGCACCGACGTAAGTGAAGTTCATGTCAAAATCACAAACAGCAACAACGTTCTGGCTCAGCTGTCCCTTTCTGTTGATGTACGCCGTGTGTAGATGCATTGGCACGTGTGCTGATATATGTGTACCATCCATAGCACCAACGCAGTCTTGCCATGCCTCAACGGAGGGTTTTGTTATAATAGTCTAACGAAATTAAAATGGCCCACAAAACACAACTTCAATAATGTTTGAAGAGGTTCTGGATACAATGTTCGATCGATGTTCAGTCAACACTAGGTCACCAGTTAATCCTAAAATAATATCAACGTTCAACGCGTACTGATTTAAAACACATAATGTAGGCAGGAATGAATTAACTTATGATCGGTTAAAATATACCTTAAAGTAAGGATAAAATCGGGCATCCTTGGCTATGCGGTCATGCACAACGTTGAAGTCGGGTGGTACGATCATGTCAACAGCCATGTTTAAAATGGCCTTCGTCACCCTGCGCACGTGCCGGTGGATGGTCTCGGTTGAGTGTTGGAAGCGCTCGCACGAATCACGAAACCGGTGATTCAACCCAACAGTCCACATAAAGATGGCTAGCGCCTCCATGGACTGAACCTGCGAGTTCCTAGAATCGGTCAGGCCGTAATGGTTCTTGAGCGTGTCGTGTAGCGTGTAAAATGTATCCCGATTCATCCGCAAGGCATCAAAAAACCGGTCGTCGTGACCAAGCAGTAGCTCCAGCAGCCACTTCGAACCCGTCAATTCGGAGTTATTCCTAGGGCGCCTCGGATAAAACCAATCAGGTGCCAAACACAAACCAATGAACATGAATTCGCTAAGGCCATCGTCGCTATCATCGTTGCTTCTGTCGGTCAACGTCGAAACAGTGTTATTGCTTTCTGATTCCATTTCTGCAGATTATAAAGTTCAATATATCAAGATAACCATTAGAACAGGAAAACGGAACGAGTATTGATAGGTAAGCCCCTCATAAGTTGACAAAACAAAATATCATAACAACCAATGCGCAGTCAAATCAATAAGGCACAAGCAAACACCATTAACGGTTGTCAACCAAATACAAATAGTTAACAATATGAACTGCAAGAATCAACCACAAAACAAAACAACAAGGGCATTTTACAACAGGGCTATAGGGGAGACCAAACATAGAATACAAGTCTTATACTAATGATTGGGCCGAGAAGGCACAAAATGAAAACGCAGCTCTAGGGGCAAGTATCCATGTTGACAGTGGGCTGTTCAACCAGCAGACGCATCACCCATTCCCGACGATCATCTTCCCTCATCCACATAAAAAACAGCCTTGTCTCTTTGTCCTTCAAGCACTTGATGGCTTCGAAGAACAATGACTTAGGCGCAATATCGAGCCTGTACAATGCATCCATGCATTCACCAATCTGGTTGGCCGTTGACTGCGTGATGTTGGCCGCTTTTGTCTCGTTCAATATATTCCAGCACTTAAGAGTAGTGTCCAACATTGCGCTTCTGGAAGTAGGGTTATCGGATCGTTTCCTAGGGGCACGCCTGGTTGCAAGCCCCTGCTGAGAAGGAGTCAGATTAACCGCAGGGGGGTGGGCACGGAGGCGTTCGGGGGATTAAGACTAGTTGACGCAAATTGTGAAGCTTCCTGTGTGTATCCAGAAGATTCACAACCTTCAGGAATGGCGTCCTGATCAAACGCATCGCTTACCGGATCAACATGATCAGGATCACCCAGTTGTGTGATCTCATCTTTGGAATTGGATCCGCCCTGCCCGGAGTATCGGGCCTCCTCGCCGGTGGCAACTCGGTTGTGCCACATCTCCTCCAACAACTCCCAGTCCGGACAACCTTTCTTGCAGCTTATGACGGCAGCGGGATCTTCCTGTAATATGCCAACCAACGAACAGATTAGACTGATTTCTAAATGATAAACTTTAGAAATTAAGGCTGCAGTAATAACGAATCACAATTTACCTTGTAGAACTGCGCCCAACGCTCGTCGTCAAACTCCATCTTGCCTGTAGCTGGGTCCACACCAACGCCCGTCTTCGACCTGCCTACCCTAATGTGCCTCCATAGCACCTTCAGCCTATTATACTTGCCCTTCAGCTGGTCAACGGTGTAATCAAACCTGACCGGACAGTTTGCTCTCATTGCGTACATCAGTTCATTCCATGTTCCGGTGGTGAAGGTGCTCCCCAGTAACTTTTCGGCAAGAAATTCCTGGTAGATAAGCTTGATGAAAAAACGCTCATTTAAGTCACCCCAATAGGCATCTTCTTTCTTAGACCGCTTCGGACGTACCGGGGCCTTATCGGCCCTGCCACCGCGGGGAGGTACCATCTAAGACTAAATTAACTTGTCCAGTTAGTATCACTAACCAATCGAACATAACCGATTAACTCACACATGGCAAATGGGAAAACTCAAAATAGTACATATCAAAGTGCAAAGTGTTCGGGTTGAAATGCTGGAAAGATGTTGGCCCAACATCAGACCAACATTGATATCAGAAACTATTATGCCACATAGTCCTAGCATACCATGCACTTAGTTATGGATTAAGTGACACAACATTTAACCTAATGTCTTTTGTTGGCTGACATTATGTGCGTGAACATCCAAATATACAAAGTAAGAGCAAACCAAGATTACATGGCATAATCAGATATACGAACAGGCCATGTTGTAAACAGGTTACACTGCAATGAAAGTTTTTACGAAAAAATCCAAATTTATGCATGTAAGAATCATGGAACACGTGCTGTGCGTGTATTGAGTGAACATTGAGATGTGAATGTGCACACAAAGGGGAGAATAAACACACTAGATGCATGTAGCACGGACAGTAACATTTTGCTATATATACATATATATCACACGAACTCAAATCACCAATAGATGAGGTGAAAATGTAACCTTTTGTTGGAATTTGCAGTGGAAGAAGGGATTTGCTGCCACCTGACACACCAACAAAACATGAAATTAGTAAGCAATGCTTAACAAGAAGAGCAATATGTAGAAGAATATGAAGTGTAACAATTGGAATAATTTCTCTCACCTTAACTAATAATGAATGTGCTTGGGAAATAAGGAGAGTGAGGGCTGTAATATATAGGAGATCAGTAGGGGAAACGAAAAAAATTCGAAAATTAGATGGCTGTCAAATCACAAAATTTTGATTTAAGGAACAATGGTATTATTACTCACTTACTGAAATTTGGAGGGAAGAGTTGCCGCAATTTTTTATGTACAATGCAAAGATTTGCCGCTAAATTTAGGAACAGTGCACGTCGCGTCGGAGCAGGCAGCTTTTGGAAGCTGACACGGCTGACAGTTGCAGAAAGGTGGAGCTATTTTCTAGCCTTAGTTTCTCTTTATTTAATTCCTGAGTTTTCAGACCAAGAATGGGCCGTTTCCAATGCTTATTGGGCTGTCTCAGGAGTCCTAAACCAAACACTTTTTTTTTGTTTCTGAAACAACTTTTAAATCTTTCAAATGAAAACCAAACAGGGACTTAGCCTTTTATGTTCGTATTGTTCTATACGATTCTCATCCATATACTTGTTTTTGCTGTCTTTGTGATATATACAATTGCGCTCGAGTGAGTTTGTTATACTGGCGAATTGTTTGGTCTACGTCTTAATTGGTTTTCTTGCATTCTTTTGATGATGAATGCTACACTTATTTGGTGTTATCTTTATTTTTCCAGAACAATATATATTTTCGTCTTCCTACCCGCCTTATGAAAGTATCTAACTAATCTTGTTAACTTATAGTGTGAGACAAGTTTATGTCAGTCTTAGAAAAATCTGTTTTAGTCCAAGTAACTATCGTGTAAATTTTGTACTCTTTCATTTCATTGATTCGTTTAAACCTACCTCTGATGTTCGACCGTCAACACAGTGCTTTATGTGGAACTCGGACAAAAGGGCTTTCTGAGTGTTTATAATCACCTGACATTTCTTTTCACGAAATCATGAATTACAAAATCAAATGTCTTAGACGTACGAGATTGAATATTGAATAGGCCGCCCATGTTTCTTGAACGATTGTCTCGAATCTAATAGGAACTCCCTCTGTGCACGTTTTTGCTGTTTCCTTTACTGGATGGATCATTATACAGATCTTAAATATTTTTTCTGAAAGTATTAAAATATTTTTATTTTGGGTTCTGTCGAAACAAAACACCAGTGTTTTTAAGCTTATTTTGCGACTTTTTGAAACATTTCAAAAAGACTTCTAAACAATTTCTAGTAATTAAAACACACACTAATAATCGAGAACTTAATTTATAACTGAAAGGCGACAACAAATATAATGTGGCCCGAGAAATAGAATTTGCTTATTTCAGACTATTAATACGTAATCTGCTGCCATTTCGTTTCTTATTCATTTACCGTGAGGGATCTTTTTATGGTCTGATTCGTGAGGCATAAGAATCATGATCAGGCACAACAATTGCTATAATTATATGAGATCCACCATCACAAATACAAAAAGATAAAGTGGTGGCGTGTCACAGTCACGATACTACGGATAATAATTAGGGATATGCCGTATACGGTTATCTGTGAGAGTGAGTCCATGAGTTGATATGCATGGAAAGTTTATTGACGTAAATTATTAATCTTTCCTAAAATATGAATCTTTAAAGAAACTATAATAATGGTTGAGAAAACACGAGGACTGTAGGACGATGCGCAATATTCTCTAGTAAAAACTTTAAAGATATTTATGTAATTATTTAAAGTTCACATAAATTTATGTACTTGTTATATTTTTGTACGATTTTAATTTAATTAACAAACCAATATTTAGAACTTAAAACTTTTTAAAACATTAAAATATTGTGGCGCTGTAACGCACGGATCATAGTCCTTGCCTTACAGTTAAGCATTGAAGGTGATGCGGGGTGATTTTATCTGCTAACTAAACAATTCACGTCAGACTAACTCAAGCTCCTTGTTGGTCTTGGATTAGCCTTGAGTTTAGAAAACCTGCACTGAAAAACACGACACGTGAACTAGGCCTGGGCTGACTCGGCATAGCCACTCTGATGCCTAAGTTAGTTAATGCTCATTGAGGGGTTAGACTATAAACAAGTTATAACACAAATACGATGTACATGGAAAATAGTTAAGTAAGTCGAACAAATCTGATAGGTCAGGCAGAAAGCGGCTGATGCGGGACTGAACTTGGAGCTAAGCCAAGTTGCCTACGTATCCCGTTGAGGAAATCAAGCCAGATGTAGTTCATTGTTTCGCTATGATTGTTGATCTTTGAGGTTGGGCATTTGCACATTTGATATTAGTTAATAGCTCATTAATTGCTATTGATGATTGAGCATTGAGTGGCCTTGCGATTTTGCCCATAAATCTTTCGTTAAAGATTGGATTGACGATTAGCTTCTTAAAATGAAAACTAAACTCAAGGGCTTTCTATTAGTATAAGTCCTGACAATTCATTCTTGAATCAGTTTGCCTAGTCTGGTCAGTTTGTAAGAGAGGAGAACGATGACAAATGAGTTTGTGCGGAAGAACTGAAGTGAATGAAGTCTCTGCTTATGAACTCTACATGTATGAACTGAATACACATGAACTGAATATATCAACTCAATTCGTATGAACCCAATGGTATGAACTGAATACATATGAACTCAATACGTATGAACCCAATAGGTATGAACTCAATACGTATGAACTCAACGGGTATGATTGAATACATATGAACTCAATACGTATGAACTCAATAGGTATGAACTCAATATGTATGAACTGAATACGGATAAACTCAATATGTATGAACTCAATACGTATTAACTGAATATGTATGAACTAAATATGTATGAACTCAATACGTATGCACTCAATACCTATGGACTCAATATGTATGAACTGAATACGTATGAACTCAATATGTATGATTGAATACGTATAAACTGAGTATGTACGAACTAAATACGTATAAACTGATATGAGAGCTTAGAGAAATAAAATCCTCTTTAATGATGATTAGTTGAGGTATTTATAGGCAATATGTTGGGTTATCCTTGATAGGCTTGGGCCCCACTCGTTCAATTATGCACGAGTTCACTAGTTTGATCATAACTTATTCAACACTCATCGAAATTGGGATCTGTTTTTTGTGTTAGAAACTAGACATCTGTGCCTTTCCAACGGAAGATGGCACATGGACGGATTTGTTCAAATCATGCTATCATGGCTTGTCATTTTTGAAGCCCGCATATGATTAAAACAATTTATGATACGACATAAGTCCCCCAGTTTGTAAGGTGGTCGTAGTAAACGAGAGCATTGCAAACTTATATAGTCTAAAGTCCATAACTTTTGAATGTTCTAAAATAGGTTAAAGCCTTGAAAACTCTACTATTAGTCTTGATGCTGAACAAGCTCTCTATGTCGACGAGGCAAATCGTCTTGCATAAGGGGCGCTTGAGGAGTATAAGGAGCTATGCTTAGAGGCTCATTAAGTGGCTATGATAGCAGTAGAAGATGTCACAAAAGCATGAGTAGAGATCAAAACTGTGAAGCGGGATCCAACGACCATGACTAAACATGTTTTGATTTTTGACGCCACTTAGCCTTATACCGTCTTGAAAGAAAAATATGTTGCAGATGTGGTTGCTACTAAGCAGGCATGTTATGAGCGAGGCAAATGTCCATGTTTCTATGGTTTAGTCGTTTGTGCAATTCTTATCTATTTTTCCCGCTTTTTTACGTTTGCCTTATGCCTTGCATTTGATGGCCTTTTGTCTTGTTTTAGATTCTCGATGGTTGTTGTGCTTTATAATGTGTTTGTCTCTTTTGCGTGTGATACCACATCTCTTATTTGACTGAAGTTCATTAGCGAACCAATTTGTTATTGTAGGTCTTAGTTAGATAACCTACTTTATACAATATTAGCCAAATCTATTTGTCATCTAGCTTTCACATGTAGGGCTTACTAGTCGGCCTACTTTATGAGATATTCGTCCAATGGCTCTTCACCTAGTTTATTTTGGTAGTGCTTATGTTGATTGCCTACTTTATGTGATATTCGTCCGATAGGCTCTTCACCTAGTTATTTTGGTAGGGATTACGTTAATTGCTTAGTTTATGGGATATTCGTTCGATATGCTCTTCACCTAGTTTATTTTTGTTATAGCTTATGTTGGACCTACTTTATGGGAATTCACCCAATAGGCTCTTCACCTAGTGTACTTTTGGTAGGGCTTATGTTAGGCCTACTCTATGGGAATCTCACCCAATATTCTGTTCTTTTATTAGCTTGTGTGAATTTTGTGTCTTCACTTGTTTGGGTCTTGCCTTATCTTCCCCGTCGATGGTTTGTCCGAAAATGTTATCGATCATCCATGTAGCTTTTATTGCTGGAGAGTGTTAACGTTGGTGCATTTCTGCTCATTGCTTCTTGTGTTTGTCAAGAACTTGTGGTTTCAATTTATGGGTATTTTACCTGAAGGCTTTTCGCATGTTTATTTGTCAAGCGTTTGTGGTTCTACATCTTCATTCCTCTCTATTTTTGATTATTTGTGCGTATTGCCGAGTTATGATGCCTTAACCTTGCTCGATGTGCTACATGTATGCTATTTAAAGGTAATCAACATTTATTGACCCATCTAGTGTCGAATGCTTTTCGTTTAAGTCTTTCAGATGGTGGTATCCCCAGTTGAAGTTAGTTTGGTCTTCTTATGCTCTTCAGCAAAAGTGTAGTGATAAGTATCTCTCGTGTCTTGTATAAAATTGACCTCGTTTACATCTATCAATTCCTTAGTTAAAGGGTGAGCGTTGGTCTAATTTGATTAGATCGATCACTCAAATGGTTTTGAATAGTTGTTGTGATGGTGGCATGGTTGTTGTATGTGTAATCGTTGTTACTTGCATAGTAACAACAGTTTGCATGAGTTATTTTGAGCATATGGTGAGTCCTTCAATTACTTATTGTAGTTAAACTAATAATGATGGAAGCGCCAGAATATCAACATCTCGACGACCTGATTGTCTCTGTAGGGGATGTTTATCTACCATTACTTTGCAAAGGTTGGATATATGTGGTGTGTCTTATGATATGCTAGTGGATGTGTTCTATCAGCTTGTATGGAATGACGAGGAAACGATACACCTCTTGATTGTTGTGAGACTGTGGGTATGAGCTTGAGCTTCTTCTTTTTTTTTTCCTGGGCTGATTGATTGTGCAACAAGTGATGTTGTTCCTCTTGAATTTGTTATTATGTTGTTGTTGTATTGGAGAACAAAAGGTTCAGTCTTCAGAGAGAATTCTTACGTTGTTGCGTAGGTGTGGTGGCGGTGTGCTTTTCAGTTGATCTTGTAGACCTTACCATAGTGATGAGCACACGTGTTTCTTCTACAGTGCAATTAGTGGTTTCCTAGAGACGACGCCACTGATGCGGGGTGATTTCGTCTGTTGACTAAGCATTCCACGTCAGACTAACCCAAGCTCCTTATTGGTCCTCAATTAGTTTTGAGTTCGAAAAACCTGCACTGAAAAATATGGCACGTGAATTAGGTCGGAGCTGACCCGATGTAGGCACTGTGATGACTAAGTTAGTTAATTCGTTGAGGGGTTAGACTATAAACAAGTTATGGCTCACATATGATGTAGATGGAAAATAGTTAAGTAAGCCGAATATATCTGATAGGTCATGCAGAAAGCGGTTGATGCGGATTGGGAGATTGTTGAATTCAGACTGAACTTGGAGCTAAATCAAGTTATCTATGTATCCCCTGGAGGGAATCAAGCCAAATGTAGTTCATTGTTTCGCTATGATTGTTGATCGTGGTGGGATCTCTGAGGTCTTTGTGGTTAGCTCGGTCTTTACACAACTGATATTAGTTGATGACTTTGATGATTGAGCATTGTGCGGACTTACGATTTTGCCCATAACTCTTTCGGTAAACATTAGATTGGGAATCCACTTCTTAAAATGAAAACTAGCCTCATAGGGCTTTCTATTGGTATAAGACATGACAATTCGTTCTCAGAATCAGTTTACCTAGTCTGGTAAGTTTATAGGAGAGGAAAACGTTGACATGAGTTCGTATAGATGAACTGAAGTGAATGAACTCTCTGCATATGAACTCCACATGTATGACTTGAATACACATGAACTGAATATGTATAAAATTAATACGTATGAACTAAATACGTATGAGCTGAATATGTATGAACTCAATACTAATGAACTGAATACGTATGAACTCAATATGTATGAATTGAATACGTACGAACTGAGTACGTATGAAGTCAATACGTACGAACTGCATTCGTATGCACTCAATACGTATGAACTGACACGAGAACTTATAGAAAAATTATCATCTTTAATGATGATTAGTTGAGATATTTACAGGCAAAATGATGGGCTATCCTTGATGAGTTTGGACTAATTTTGTTCAATTATGCGCGAGTTCCCTAACTTGATCTTAACCTTTTTAATTTTAATAGAAATTGGGATCCATCCATCTTTTATGTTGGAAACTAGACTTCCATGTCTTTCCAACTATGTATGGCCCATGGCCTGATTTATTCAACCTAGTGTATCTTGACTTGTCACTTTTGAAGCCCGTACGTGAGTAATACAAATTATGATACAACATAAGAGTTTATGTTAGATCGACGCGTAGCTTTGTTTGCATGTTTTGTGTAGAATTTAGGTGTTTATTAGGATATGTAACTTGTTTGGCAAATTGATATTTAGTAGTATATGCTATAGAATAACTAAAACTGTTGGGGTTTATAACAATATATTAAAAGACTTAGGAAAAGAAATGCAACTATTAACTAATAACACTTGTGAATTGGTGTCATTTTACTCTTCCAAGAGTGCTATTTATATAGAGGCTTTTCCAACATAATACACTATTTCAATAGTGTTTATAATAATTATTATTACTATGCTAAATAGTAAGCCTAAGTATAGGTACAACAATTTCCACAAATGCCACATGTATGTATTATTTATAACACTCCCCCTTGGCGATTTGAAAATTTTATGACGTATATGATCCGTCTTCTGCACACGTCTTATGCTGCCTCGTTAAAAACCTTATAAGAAAAAACACAATGGGATAAAAACCTTAATAAGGGAAATAGAGTGCAGCCGTGTGAACTCCCCCTCAAGTTGGCATCTCTAATTCTTCATAAGTCTCGTAGGTGACGCATCCCAATACTTTGAACATGTTTCTTAAAAGTTACAATAGGGAGTGCCTTTGTAAAAAGATCTGCCATATTTTCACATGATTGAACATATTGGATATTAATTTCTTTGTTCTTCTCGAGTTCCTGAGTGTAGGCAAAATATCTTAGGGGTATGTGTTTGGTTCGATCACTCTTGATATAGCCTTCTTTCATCTGTGTAATACATGCATAGTTGTATTCAAATAATGTTGTAGGACCCTCTCAAATAGGTAAGCCAAATGTACTTCTTATATGATGTGTCATTGATCGTAGCCATACACATTCCATGCTTGCTTCATGGAGTGCAATAATCTCAGCATGATTCGATGATGTTGCTACAAGTGTTTGTTACTGAGAACGCCATGAAATAGTAGTGCCTCCATACGTGAATACATATCCAGTTTGAGATCTTGATTTATGTGGGTCTGATAGAAAACCTGCATCTGCATAACCAATCAATTCTTGTACCGCATTGTTAAGGATAAAAGACCAAGATCCACAGTTCCTTAGAGATAACGGAATAAATGTTTAATTCATTTCCAGTGCCTTTTTGTGGGTGATGAGCTAAACCTGGCTAATAAATTCACAGTAAATGATATATCAGGTCTAGTACAATTAACTAGATACATTAAACCTCCAATGGCACTTAAATATGGAACTTCAGAACCAATAATTTCTTCATTTTCTTCACAAGGACGAAATGGATCTTTATCTATAGTTAACGATCTTGCAATCATATAATGGTTCAAATGTGTTGCTTTATCCATGTTAAAACGTTTCAATATCTTTTTAGTATAGTTAGATTGATGCACAAGTATTCCATTTTTAACATGCTCAATTTGCAAACCAAGACAATATTTAGTCTTTCTAAGATCTTTCATTTCAACTTCATCCTTTAAATAATTCATTGTTGAATGAATTTTTTTTGTCAGTGCCAATGATATTTAAATCATCTACATAAACCGCAATAATTGCAAAACCAGATGATGTTTTCTTAATAAAAACGCATGGACACAAAGAATTATTTATATATTCTTCTTTTAATAAATATTCACACAAACGATTGTACCACATGCGACCTGATTGCTTTAACCCATACAATGATCTTTGCAATTTAATTGAGTACATTTCTCTAGGTTTGGAACTTGATGTTGCTGGTAATTTACGTCCATAAGGGACCTTCATGTAAATATCATTATCAAGTGATCCATAGAGATAAGCAGTGACAACACCCATGAGATGCATGTTTAGATTCTCATAGACCACTAGACTGATCAAGAATCGAAATGTTATCGTATCCATTACATGAGAATACGTTTCTTCATAATCGATTCCAGGTCTTTGAGAAAAATCTTGTGCGACAAGGCGAGCTTTGTACCTTACAATTTTATTTTTCTCATTTCGTTTGCGAACGAAGACCCATTTGAACCCTACGGGTTTTGCACTTTTCGGTGTGAGAACAATACCTTTCGCTTATTAAGCGAATATAATTCAGCTAATAAGCGAATATAATTCAGCTTGCATAACATCTTTCCAGTTATCCCAATCATTCCTATTTTGGCATTCAATTACAGATTTGGGTTCAGGATCATCATTTTCATTCACAATTTCATAAGCGACTAAATATGAAAATATTTCATCCATATTTTCCATCTCATTTCGATCCAATACCATTTCTGTATTGATATAATTTATAGAGATTTCAACGTTCTCTTTATTTATAGGATCTGACTGGATAACTTCTTGAGGTATCTCATATGTCACATTTTGCGACTCATCAGGCATAGATTCCTCAATAATAGGATCATTAGGTTTTGATGCTCCTTTTCTTTTTTGAGGATTTTTGCCCTTTGAGCCAGCAGGACGCTCACGTTTCTTAGTTATATCAAATATATCATCCTTTGATATTTCTTTTGGAATTACAATATGAGCAGGAGCATTTGCAGCTGATATATGTGAATTTGTTACCCTGCTTATGTCAGTAAATGCGTCGGGTAATTGATTTGCAATAGCTTGTAAATGCAATTTTTTTTACTTCCAAATCACATTGCTTTGTTAGCATATCAAAGCTTGTCAAAGATGGATTATACCATGATATATCATTTTCCAACTGCTTCTTTTCTCCCCATAAGGTTGGAAAATTTGCCTCATTAAAATGGCAATCGGCAAAATGTGCCGTAAAGACATCACCTGTTAGAGGCTCAAGATATCTGATTATTGATGGTGAGTCAAATCCAACATATATTCCCAACCTTCTTTGTGGTCCCATTTTTGTTTGCTTTGGTGGTGCATTTGGAACATAAACCGCACAACCAAAATTTTTTATATGAGAAATATTAGGTTCATGACCAAAAGCAAGTTGTAATGGGGAGTATTCATGATACGAGCTTGGTCTAATGCGAATTAGTGATGCAGCATGTAAAATCGCATCACCCCATAGAGAACTTGGCAATTTAGCTTTCATCCACAATGGTCTAGCAATTAATTGAAGATGTTTAATTAATGATTCAGCTAAACCATTTTGAGTATGTACATGTGCAACACTATGTTCAACCGTAATTCCAGTTGACATACAATAATTATTGAAAGCTTGAGATGTGAATTCACCAGCATTGTCAAGTCTGACTTTCTTGATCGTATAGTCAGGAAATTGAGCTCTTATTTTAATTATTTGAGCCAAAAATCTCGCAAATGCCATATTGCGAGTAGACAATAGACAGACATGTGACCATCGACTTGAGGCATCAATTAATACCATAAAATATTAAAATGGTCTACATGATGGATGAATAGGTCCACATATATCACCTTGAATTCTTTCAAGAAATGTGGGTAATTCTGTCTTAATTTTAACTGGTGAATGCTTTATAATTAGCTTTCCAAAAGAACATGCTTCACATGGACTATTGTTGCTCAGATTGAGTTTGGATCCTTTTAATGAATGTCCATGTGTAGTTTTAATTATCCTTCGCATCATTGTTCAACCAGGATGACCTAGTCAATCATGCCATAGAGTCAATAATTTTAGATTTTCATTGACTACCATATTTGATTCGATTTCATTAATATATGTATAATGCAACCATGATGAGATATATGGTAGTTTTCCAAGAAAATGTTTCTTTCCTGGTATATTCTTAGTAATGAAAACATATTTAGCCTTATTCACAGTTATTGACTCAGTATCATATCTATGACGATATAGATCTTTAGAACTCAATAAATTTCTTCTGGATTTTGGGGCAAATAAGGCATCATCGATGATAAACTTTGGTCCATTTGGTAAAGTAAAAGTAGATGTACCAGATCCTTCAATCAATTTAATAGGACCTCCTGTTGTACCGACTTGAAATTTTGAGGGTTCTAAATATGTAAAATATTTCTTACTTATGAGAATTGTATGAGTTGTACAACAGTCAAGTAGGCAGAAATCACCAGTATGCTCCATATCACGCTTCAGTTCAAATAAACAATATTAAAATAAATATTGCAATAAACATGGTATATATTTGAAAAGAGATTATTTTATTGAAATCACACAACAGAAATGAAGGAAGTAGATAATACAGCTTAAAACATAAATCACAATAAGCATATCCAGCCAGAAGATCACATAACACATATTAAGCCAAACGAACATCATAATCATCAGTAAAGTCTGCCGCCTCCATAAAGGTGGAATCACCATTTGGATTTTGTTCAACAAGGTTAACTTCCACCCTTCAAACTTTCTTGGTACATCTTACAGAGATGTTCTGGTGTACGACATGTGTTGGCCCAATGCCCTTTCATTTCACATTTAAAACAATAACCTTGAGGGTTTTTATTATGCTTTTCTTTGTTCTCGTGATTATTCTTAAAGCTAGTGTTGGTATGCGAGGGGTTGTGAAAACCCCCTCGACCACGACCACAGCCACGACCACCTCTTTTACTGCGTCCACCTCTATAGTCATATCCTCCTCTATGACCACCTCTACCTTGACCACGACCACGACCACGACCTTGATTGGCATTATCATTGTTACCTCGCCATAGAAGTTTGAAAAGTTAATGGCATTTGCCTCAGGTAATGTATGTGCTCCAGGAGGACGAGATTGATGATTTTTCATCAATAAGTTACTATAACTTTCTGCCGTTAACAACTTTTGTTGCAAGTCGTGATATTTTGAAATATTCAGCAATCGGTATTGCTGTTGAACATTTATCATGGACACATGGAAAGTAGAAAGTGTTTTCTCTATCATTTCTCTATCAGTAAGCTTTCTTCCACAATAAATTAAATCTGAATGAATCTCCATAAGCGCGGAGTTGTATGCGCTTACAGTTTCAAAATCTTGGAATCTTAAATTTTGTTCCAATCATTGGTGGCTTTTGGCAACATGGTTTCCTTTTGATGGCCATATCTTTCCTGTAGGTTTGTCAATAATTCATGAGGATCGGTAACAACGAGATATTCTCTCTTTATGGTTTCATCTAGATGTTTTCTCATGTAGATCACAACCTCACATTTCTTTGAATTCGTATTTGTATTTACTGCAGCAAGAGTTTCAACGATACTCTTTGATATGAGGTACAATTTCGTGTCCGATTTCCATTGTCCATAATTCTTGCCAGTGATATTGCGTATACAACTAATTGTACTCGTGAGGTTAGACATTTTGCTAGCTAAATACATAGCCAAGAAAAACATAATTAGGATCGAGACAATTTATTTAACACATAATCATAGAAGCATAATTATTACAATAATACAATGCAATTATCTCATCTCTAGCCAAATCTTGAAATCGAACATTATTATGATAAAATGGAGGAATATCATAGGGACGAACATATGAGTGTCTTCATCTACTAGCATAAAAATAAAAATTGAAAGGTAAATGAGGACCAAGATCGCTGTTGTCGTAGAGATCATTTTGCAAGATGGGGAAATAAGGTGAAGATTTGTGTGGAGTTTGTGTTATGAAATTTGTATATTTATAGAGAAAAAATATTTGTAAGTAGCTGTTTATAGCCGTTAGAAAAACAATCATTGTTTTTTATTTTGGCATGTTTTATGAACGATAATGTCTTTAATAATTTAGCAACAAAAATTAATTGTAATAACATGTAAAATAGTTTCCGCCGCATTAATAATATTTTAACAGGCATATGGAATAATATTACGATAAGTAAATACATATATATTTTCCGCCACATTACTATGTAAAAACTTTCATGGGCTTATGGAATAAAATAAGCAATATAATAGGAGGTAAAACCTTCCATAATAATAAACTGTCAGTAGTAATAGAAGGTAAAACCTTCCATAATAATAAATTGTCAGCAGTAATAGGAGGTAAAACCTTCCAATTGTCAGTAGTCGTTTCTAGCTTGGGGTTAACTCAAGCATCAACGAAAGTTAAAATTAGCTTTAGTGTTAGAGTTAGATGACAGTAAAATATAAAGAGGATTTTCATCTAATCATAAAATTATAGATAGGCGCTAAGTCACATAATCCTCCATGTTTAGAAAGTTGCAGGCGCACCGGTCTCGCACTGGCGACTTCAGTGCCCGTGCTTCGCATTAAGACGCTTTACAAATTCTTAGTTCTCGCACTAAGATTTCTTAGTTCTTATGTATAAATCTAATGAATAATCATAGAAAATTGGTAGAAGATAAACAAAAGAGTGACATTGAAGAAGAGTTGAAGAAAGAGGAGAACAAAATTAAGTCAAAATTTAAATAATTACAAAAAATTGGAAGTGATTTAAGGCCGATACCTTTGTCTTCCCACCATAATAATTTAGAAAATATTATATAAAATGAATAATCATTAGAAGTTATGTATTTTTCTTTATTATAATCCATTTCTTTGTGTGAGAATTTTATACATAATTTTATTTTATGTGTTTATAATATACTAGTTTAGGTAATAACTGTTTATTTTTATATATAAGTTATTTTTCTTTTTTTTAGAAGCGCATTATAATGGCGCACTAAGACTGTAATTTTTTAAAATTGCCGCACTGGCGCACCCGCATCGACACTCGCACCCGCACCCGCACCCGCATCCGCCTCAGGTGACTTAGGATAGGCGGTAATCCGCCTTGTCTATAATAATGGAAATAGATGAACAAGTAAATATAAACTTTCGTACCTTTTTACGTTGAACGTTTTCTTTAACGAATGAACTAAATTCTTCCGGATCAAGCACTATCGTGCTGATAACGTGTTGGGGTTTATAACAATATATTAAAACACTTAGAAAAAGAAATACAAATATTAAGTAATAGCACTTGTGAATTAGTATCATTTTATTCTTCTAAGAGTGCTCTTTATATAGAGGTTTTTCCAACATAATACACTATTTCAATAATGTTTATAATAATTATTATTATTACTATACTAAATAGTAAGCCTAAGTATATATACAATAATCTCCACAAAGACCACATGTATGTAATATTTTAAACAATTTCCACAAATGCCACATGTATGTATTATTTATAACAGTAGAAGAATAAACCAAATTGTAAGGATTGGTAATAATTCGAAGTTATATAGTGGGCCTGTTAAACATAACGTAAGGACGACGGTCCGCCTGCCCTTACCCTTAATAATAACATACATACACGTTTGTTTTGTTTTGTTTTGTTTTGTTTTGTGCCCAACAAAACACTCTTTTCTGTCATTCACACAAACTTAAAGTTCCCAAATTCTGTCTTTTTTTACAGTGGCTGGTTACTACTACTACTACTTGTAGACTTTTACCACCACCACCACCACCTTAAAACAACAGGTTTTCAGCCACAATCAATCAGATGATGAGCATGCACAAGCACAACAACATTATTATTATCATCTTGAAACAAAATTCAAGAAAGTAGCGAATAGAAAAAAAAAAAAAAAAAAGACGGAAAGTTTGAGGCAGCAGCTCAAAATGCTTCCTTTAGATGTAAATGAATTTCAAGAAAAGATTTTGACTCAATTCAGACCATGGCAACGTTCTTTTCAATTCTGGGTTCGGGCTGTTGATATATATACTGGTTACAAGGTGCTATCTTGTTGTCTTAAATGTTTTATTGGGAATTTATTTGTTTTTGTTGTTGTGATTTTCTTCTGAGAATCTTCTTCTTCTTTTATATAATAAATAATATAGGTGTTTCAAGTTCGTGTGAATTTCGAGAGGAATGCGGACAAGCGTGAGGCAATGTGGGAGAACCAGCACGAGCTTGCTGCTGATAAGATTTACAACATGTGTGCTGATCTTGGTGGCTTCTTTCTCAAGGTTCAACTCCCATTTGGGCTCTTCATTTTTTTTCTGATTCTCAAGTGGGTGTTTTCTGCCTTTGAATTTGGTTTTCCTTAATTCTTGGGGTTTTCAGTTATGCTAGCAATTGTATTCAAGGGAAAATTCAGAATTTTGATTTCACTTATGTGTAGTATAGTTCTGAATTCCCTACTTTAACTGATTTTCGGGATGGCGTAGGTTGCCCAAATAGTTGGTAAGCCAGACTTAGCGCCAGCTGCTTGGGTCAGAAGGCTAGTCACACTCTGTGATCAGGCCCCTGCAACCTCCTTCGGCGTGATTAAGGATGTCCTGGAGAAGGAGTTGGGACAAGGGGTTGATGAAGTCTTCGAGAGATTTGACGTCAATCCTCTTGGTTCTGCATCAATTGCTCAGGTACTTATTCCTTCTAAACTCTGCAATAGTAGAAAGAAGATTTCACTGCTTGTTGAGTTTGGTCCTCAGGGCTTGAGAAAGAATCCAAGCTTCTGCATAGGCATAAACTTCGCATCTTCTCTTAACAAATTCTTTAAATGGCTATAGAATATCTACAATTTTCATTATATCTGGAGATAACAACTCATCTAGAAGTTCTTCATTTGTATTATCATATATTGAGGAAACTTCTTTTAGGAATGTCATCCTGCTCTTTTCGTCCACTCTTATCTAATGTTGTTGAGAGTTGCTCAAAATATGGTAAAAACATAGACCGGTCAACTGTGAAGTTGTTCTGGTATTGCTTTTCAAAATCTGCTGCCTACGATCTTGGTTTTCTTGTTCCCTGAGTCATTACTTTAGTTTTCCTCCGATATTAAATGCTAAATCTATTTGATGGGAAAGGAGATTCAGGAATTCTCCTTGAACTAAACCTCTGCTTTTTTAACCATCAGAGTATGTTTGGTCTGTAGCTGTCTATGTCTCACTTTATTTTCATTGTCCTCTTGCCCGTGGTATCTATAAATTTCTAATCGTGTTCACCATTGTGGTGCGCTGTTATATTTTTCATGGACAAACAGGTTCATAAAGCACGACTCAGAGGTGATAAGACTGACGTTGTTGTCAAGGTAAAAGAAATTTAGTCTCTGCTTCTGATCTTTACATGTTTAACGTTCTGATTCTGCTATTCTATAGGTTCAGCACCCTGGTGTACAGGATTTAATGATGACTGATATCCGCAATTTGCAAGCTTTTGCCTTATACATGCAGAAGACAGATATCAAGTTTGATCTGTATTCTGTAACCAAGGAAATGGAGAAACAGGTAACCTTTTGGTGCTTGAACTATTTCATCTGCTCTTATTTCTGCTCTATAATTGAACTGATGCCTGTTCTTTTCGCTCTAATAGCGCGAGTCTCAGTTTTTAGTCCCTGAAACAAAATTACTTCTCTTTTTGAATGTGTTTTTTTCTCTCTATTCTCATCCAACGGTAGTGGGACCACCAAATCCAGGAAGTTTGACAAGGAAATGGGAAAGAGGAGAGATGTTTTTAACCTGTTTTCTATCTGTAGTAACCTGTAAGCTTATAATGACTTGAACCATGGCAAAGTGAACTAGATAGTCTTTCTTGCCATTTACTTGATGTATAGTAAATTAGAAACAAGAGTGTCGATCTAGTGCCATGTTAGAGTAGTAAAACTTCAGGTTTCTACTTCTAGTGACAATCATTCTCTTAAGAAAACAATGCATAAACTTTCTATATCCTTCTTCAGTCGTCATACAGATATTTAAATACGTCTTCCTAATAATAATTTCTTATAACCTCCGAGATATGTGCAAGGGTTGGTGCCTTTGACCTTTCGTAACTGCCTGCAATAGATTTGGGCTCGTATCAGCTATGCTTTTTGATGTTCTGTCAGCTGATAATGCTGCATGTTATGTTTATCTGATAGTGTGTTTGAAATGCATTTCACATAAGACATTTTGGCTATAGTGAACATTAATTGTCTTATACAAAGGAGGACAATGCGACCCAGTTTATGGACATTAACAACACTTAGCAGGCAAGCTTTGCTATCCAATTTCTGAAATTTAATCTAATCAACCAGAAATGTAAAGGAATATAAAGATATGAACTTATGATAATTCATTTCCTTTTCTTGAAAAACAGACGTCATTTCTTGGAATCAAAATAGGATATGTGGCAGAAAAATGGAAGATCTACTCGTCATTAACACCCTAAAAAGATCATCTTGGAGATCTTTCTCCATTTTTCAGTGAGGACGAAGTTCGACCTTTTTCCCCACTGAAGTTTAATATGAAAAATGCACAAGTGGTGTCTAAGCAAGAGACTGTTAGAACACTAATGCATTGTTGTTTGCTAGATAAAGAGTAGCATTTTGTGTATTTACATTTCTACTGATCTTTCCAAGTCACTTTTTAGGAGAAAGGTTCTTGAGCTGAAACTTTGTTATGCGTTCATCTATTTGCTGCTCCTAAATGCATTTTAGCGTTGACAGCTTTCTCCTAATATACAGAGCAGCTGTCATCCCAATCCACTACTGAGCTTTTATTCTTTTTTTTCATCCACCCCATCATTAAAAGCACCACTGAAAATGTTACCACTAATCTCATCTCTATATCTGGAGATACATATTTTAAGTATGATTACATGGTCAGGTTGCATCACTTTCTTTTAGCATGTATAATGGTTTTTACTTTTGTATCTATTTTCCTTCCTTATTGAAGAGGTATTGTGATACGGGTCTGCTTGGATTATATAATAATGATATTATTATATTTGTAATTATCATGCTTAGCAGTTAATTATGTATTTATCTAGAATAATAGCAGTTATTAGCCGTTACTAAACTGCTGATTTATATATATATTTGTAATTTTGTTTGTATTGAAGCAGCAGAACTGAAGAATGTTTTTATGTTTATTTAAATCTCGTCTCACCTTTATCTCTTGAGAGTTTGATTCTCACTCGAAGTAGAATCTCTTAAACTGGATTCCTATCATGTTGTTTGGTATAGCTTTTATAATTATCTTTTTGCATCTTCTAGTTTAGTGACATCTGGTTTATTTTTCCATCTAAGATTGGATATGAATTCAATTTTTTGAGGGAAGCTAATGCAATGGAGAGAATACGACGTTTCCTGTATGAGAGTAACAAAAGGACTCCTGTTCAGGTGCCGCGAGTGATACGGAATATGGTCACAAGGTAAGAACGTGGTTCATATTCTTTGTCTAATTTGCCGACTCAAACAAAGATCATTGTCATATCCTCTTAAACTCGCTTACTGAAGGAGATTTTTGAAACTTGAACTGCTATAGTTTCTAAATGTAGCTAAAAACATGGACACTGGAAACTCCATATACTAACTCTCTCTCCAGGGATTACCACACAACTTCACCGTATTTTCATTCTTAAAATAGGATTCTGCTAATTATATATCCAGTTTGATACAAAAATTATGCAATTCTTTAAATAGGAGGGTCTTAGTGATGGAGTATATTGATGGGATCCCAATCCTGAAGCTTGGTGATGAGATAGCAAAAAGAGGCATAAACCCTGATGGTAAGGTAGCAGCGGCAGCAAAGCAGTAAGCTCCTTGATCATTCCAGAGAGTATGAAATCTTCTTTTTTGCTTGTTTGTGCTTCTGGTACAGTTCTATGCTTAATTCATATTGATCTGACATTATCTGATTATGCACCCTTACCTTAACCACTGTCGAGGAACCTTTTCAACACACTTTCTGGTCTGTCTATGTGTATTTATGATAATTCCTCCCGTGAAAACTTGACCTTAATTCTGTTGCATCTAAGGAGAATCTGTAGTTTGTCGAAAATAGTTCTAAGGAAGGCTTCTATTGAGTTTGATAGCTTACAATCTCTATTGTGAATGCGACCTCTACACGAGCCCCGCGTATCAGTTCATACCATAACTAGGTTCCTTCTAAATTCAATGTCTGATTGCTGTTTGAATTCTACAAAGTTTCAGTTCTACAACAGCTCTTTTCTTGCTTAAATGTCATTGTCTCTTTTGATTAATGAATATTTCTTGTGTTTGTTTCAGTAGATATTAGTAGTTTTTACAAGTTCTGAAAGGGGTCTTCTATTTATCTCCACACTTCTAATATTGGAAATTTCTTACCCAGGCATCATAGATGCAGAACTTGCGTCACAATTGTGTATTAAAACTTGTGGTTAAAAATATATCGTGTAATAAGTATAACAATACTTTTCTGAATCATGTGACAATCCTATCCATCGATCTAAAGATATGATTTAGGAAAGAATAATGTTCTAATATCAACATCTTAAGCTTGCAAATATTATGATATTTTTTGGATTGGGGTGCACTTGCAACGATAAGTAAATGAAATGAATCAAATGCTGGTCAACAGTGAAGTCTTGCATATGAATCTGTGGTCAGTTCAAAATACAAACTCTAACATGAATTTTTAAATCATGGGATCTTTTCTGAACATTCCTAGTGTATGAAATAACAAGCATTTCAGTGAATTTGCACTCTTCGGATTTCTTCTCATATTTGGGTTTCATTTTAATCAACAATGAAATGAAGCGAATCTAAGTCTCAGTGATGCTATTAATAGTTTCTTGTTTGAGTCCTATTTTGCTAGTCTCCTAGAGTCCTAATTAGAGTACGAGTTGTATTACTTTTATATTTCTACATACTGATCATGGTTGCTGCGGAGATTATCATCGAGAAATATATTGCGATTTTGACATCATGGAGCTCAATTAGAACCTCATATCAGCATCACAGTTACCATCTTTTTGTCCAATTAGATCTGATGTTACCCAACACATTTTTAAACAGTACATCAGAAATTCTCATTCAGTGTTCCAAAATACAGGAACATCCTGAAAGGTTTGACACTTGCTTACGGTCAGATGATATTGAAGAGTGGTTTCTTTCACGCAGATCCTCATCCTGGAAATATTTTGATTTGCAGAGGTTCCGAGGCACGTTAACACCCACATATTTCTACCTTAACGTGTCATCTCATTAGCTTAAGCATCACTTCCCGCATTTATTTTATGTTAATTCATGCAAAAATGTTGTATTTCTTGTCTGACTGGTTAGGTAGCGTTGCTTGATTATGGGCAAGTGAAGGATCTTCCGGAGGAACTGCGGCTCGGATACGCTAGTCTTGTGCTTGCTATTGCAGATAATGATCCTATAAAGGCCGCGGAGAGCTACAGGTCAAACAGTTATCCCAGTATAGCAGATATTATTAAAATGCTAATTCAGGGTATTTAGAGGGGATAAATGTGGTTAAAATCAGAACAATATAATTGAGATGAAAAGATTCTGCAATTTTGAATTAACTAGACTTCTCCGATTCAGGTGTCTTGGTATAAACACCTTAAGCAAATGTGAGAATGAGCAGAAAGAGATGCTTAAATTGGCCCAGACGATGTTCGATACAAAGTTACCACCAGGTGTGACTATGTTGCAGCCTTTTGCCGAAGAATCGTCAATCAAAAAAATTGCTGTTCAGGTATGCATGTTGAGATATTAACTCAAAACATTTTGATTTTATTATTAATCGATCCAGGACCACCTTTATCATTTCGTAGTGTTTGTGCATGTGGTACCAGAATGAAATGTTAGAATATTGCCTTCTCTTTAATTCTGTTTGACTTGATAGAATATTCTTTCCATCAGAAATTTAGAAGTACGCAATTATCATGATTTGGCTTCTCTCTATGTTTTTTTACTAGTTTAATTCTTTTCATATGCACTCATGTTATCATAATGGGTCGTTTTCTAGTACTGATAGAATTTTATTATCTAATACATGAATGTGAAGTGTAAGGACACAACTAGGTATAATTTCCTGCTCATATGTGCATTCGTGCTGAGTTGGTGGAGAAGGCACCCAGCATTTCAAAGTATTTCAGCTCAAAATCATTTTTTTCGTTTTGGTAGAATGTTGTTTGGTAGTTAAACAGTTGGGAGAAATGAGTGTTAATATATTCTTTGAAGATTAATTTCCTTGCCATGCTTCGTTGGTAGTAGGCTTTTCCTGAAGAACTGTTCTCTGTGCTACGAACGGTGCATTTACTGAGAGGACTTAGTGTTGGGCTGGGAATTAACTATTCATGCGCCGAGCAATGGAGACCCATTGCTGAAGAGGCTCTTTATCTTGCAGGAAGGCTAAAAGGTTGTGTCTTAAACTCCTTCGTAAATAAATCTCAAAGATAATTACATGTACGCTTCTTAAGATTTTGTCTCTTTCTGAAAACTCTCTTACTGTCTGAATAATTACAGAAATTGCCCTTGAAAACTCAAAAAGAAGATAGGCTCGTAATTTGAATAGTAACGTACACTCCTAAAGTATAAAAAATGTTAGCTCAAGCTCCTCTTTCATGGTCTAAAGTTTTATAGGTATCTCTGTAGTTATTAAATTCACTTTTTAACTAAACCAATCTTAAAATATTATTGATTTAGTTGTCCTCAAACTTCGCAAACTTGTATTATGATGAATGAACAAATCGGGACTTGGGTTCATTCAATCTTGAAAGTGTGTACTGAAGCATCTTCAGTTGTGATTCTCCATTGAAATTCCCCATCTAAACTCGTCTCATTTACTAGAACTAATATACTGTGCTTTAGATTTTGTTTTGAACGAGCCTTTTCCGGACACGGTTGTTTAACTTTTAACTGTAAGTTTTACTGAAATTCTGGCTTTGGCATTGTGTCAGATAAAGATCTGAAACGTGCACGCAGACGCGGTCTTTTCAGCAGATTATTTGGAAGGTAGCCAGTAAGCGACAACTGAAGAATGAAAGTGAATTCTGCCGTCCATCTTCTTATCAGTATTTTCCATGGCTATAAGTTTTGAGTTAATTATTTTTACCTCACCATGAGTGCTTCAAAGAAGAGTTCATGTAAAATATACTGTTCTGGGAACTCCTCTAATAGCTTTTTTAACCTATTGGTGGTGGTGAGCGAGATCATAACAAGTTGAATTATCAAAAAAATAAAATAGTATTCAATTGTCTGTTATTTTTTACTTCATCGCCTGGAAAACGCCTACTTTGATTCGGTTTGACAAGAAACTGTGGAACAGGTTGGAGTAGGTTTATTAACTTTATGGCTAGAATTTTATTGCAGTATACAAGATGCGTTAACTGTGACATGTAATTGTAGCTACAGGTTTCAGTATATGAATATAAACAAATGTGGCTATTAGGGTAGAGTGCAGTAACCATGTTTGGTGCCTCAAAGAATTAAATTATGTAAAGGATCTCATGGACTGTAACACAGGTCAATGGAAGGCGTCCCCTATTCGCCAACTCTTTCCGATGTCTATGGGTTCCGGAATCTTAAAAATTAAAATTCTCATTGCCCTGGAACCCCGTTGTGTGATCTAGACTTCCTTACCCTCAGGAAAATTCGCCCCGAAGAGTGTCTATGCTTAAAGCTGTAATTTCAGACTCCCTATCAAACCAAGCAGCCCCCCTTCCATATACCTGGTCCACTCCCCCAATCGGTGTTGTGAAAGTCTCCACGGCTGCCGCTTTTTGTGAAGGAGAAGCTACCACAACTTTCATAGCCCGCAACCATTGTGGTGGTTTCACAGGCGCGGCACCCTTCACCCGTCCTTGTTATGACGTCAATTCAGCAGAGATTATGGCCAATTGAGACGCTGCACTTTTTCTCCAAGGATTGTAGTGCCAAAAAGTAATTTTTGAGACAGATTCCCCGATCGCCGCAAACCTCATTACCCAAAGTGATTTTGATATACAATGGACTGCAGCAGGGAGGATTTTAACGATCTCACTATTGCTTGGAAACTTCTCCCACTCTTAATAGGAATCCAAGATGTTAAAGTAACTCTAAGACTAAATTATAATCACAAGATCAAGCATAGCCTCTTGGATCCAATTGAAAGAACAAAGTAAATGAGACAACGATCTTCTTAACAACTGACATAATCACATAATACAATAACCAAAGTTATACAACAAAAGAAAATTGAAGGATCCATGATGAAATCGACCCTCCATGAACCAAGCATTACAAATTGTGAAGAAATTGATAGTGCAACCATAACTTACACGCGGGAGCAATTACTATTATGTGCTGAGCCGATTAACAACTGTCAACTGGTACAAGAAGTAGGCGAAACAGTGATGGAGAATGGCGAAGAAGAAGTACATGCGGCAATTGGCTCTTTATTACTGGAGCTTTGTGCGTTAGGCGGAGTATTACATTTTGAGAAGAAAGAAAGAATAGACATATTGTTGGAGCATGGAGATTGACAAGTAGTGGTACTAGAATCAGGTGAGGAGAAATCAGCAGCAGCAGCATTAGCAGAGGGCCTATTTCCCATCTCTAGCGGCGCATCGATTGGCATCTCTTGGGATATGCAGTGAGAGCCTTGTTTAAGCTTCAAGAGTGTGGCTTCTGCATACAGTAAAAAACAAATAGTCTTCTTTATGAAACAAATGGGATTACAAACACCACCCACACCATCAATCTGCCCCGAATCGAATCGTATGTACAAAATGTTGAGTTGCAAGGATTTGGATATAAGCTTGCTTCACTCTATTATATAATCAAGGTGGCCTAAGGCTAGGCTAAACACATCTCTCCTCTTATTATGTGTTTAGAATTTGAGGCTACAACAATATAATTATTATATATCTAACATTTAATGTCAGACGGTCAGACCAACATTTAATGTCAGACGGTCAGACCAACCCTGTTGTCAGACGGCCATGGATTCACTAATGATAACAACTAAGGTTTAGATTAGAGTAAATTTTAAAAATTTAATTCAATGTAAACTGAAAATCAGCAACCCTTTTCCCCAAATTTTGAAGGCGAACCTCGTCGGGCTAATCTTGTGTTTGGTTCCGATTCCCAAATATATACACAATAATAATAAAATGATCTGTTTGTTATTATAAAAATAAGCTCCTCATCAGATTGAAGACAACAACATGTAGCTAGCTAGCTATTGGGATATTAACCCTAGGTATGTTGTATGAACAGTGAAAAAATAAATAAATAAAAAGCGTAACTTACACTTACCATAGATGGATAGGGAATCGTGTTTGATGATTTTGGAACAAGGATGCAGCCTTTCCATCTCCAACACTTCCAGAGGCGACGACGATGATCTCACTCTACCCAACCCCCCCAGCATCTCTCTCTTCACCCTCTCTCACTTTACAGTTTACATACATATTTTATTTTATTATAAGGAGGAATTTGTTTTGACTTTTACAGACGAGCGCCAAAACTATTTTCTTGCGCGCGCAAAACACAACCATTTACTAACCCCTCCTTTTTTTTTCCTTTTGTTTGGACGATTTCTTTTATTAATTTATTTTGTGGGCTATAAAACAAAATCAATAAATCGTAGTTTTTTTTTTCTTTTTTGTGGGACGTGCACATCCAACAAAGGATCGAGTCCATGTGCTTATTTGGATATTGGGCCACAAACTTCACGTCTCAATTGCTCGCTCATGAGCGTTTTGGGGGTATTTTTTTCACAGGACGCTGCCCGGGCATTCCTTCGGGTGTGCCTTTCGCAACAAAGTTTAGTAAAAGGTGAAGTCTACATATAGCCGTGTTGCGAATTTGGGTTGAAGTGTTGAACTAGTAAGTAAAGGAGACGACATTGGTGAGTAGACAACCAGTCTCTCCCGTGTTAAGCAGCAATGTACGACACAAAATAAGCAATCTCTTGGGACCGTCAAGGAACCAAGAGCCAATTAAGGGCATCGTGAAGAACGAGTCTAGTCCCCGACCAATTGGGAACCGGAAAGGCAATGTTGAGCCTGCGGTCTCGCATTGAGTGCACCATTTGATAGGGTGGCTTGGCTATACCGGGAATCCGCTATGCGGTACGATTTTGAGGGATAAGAATGTCACTAAGTCAACAAGATCATAAACAAGCATTCCAAGAGTCTTATGATCTACTCGTAGTTGGGATTAATGGTTTAAATCTTGCTAAGGGGGTCTGAAAGCTAAGGCATGCACTTTTGGGGCGACGATGAACAAGTTTAAAGCAATGACATATCATGTGGGCTTAGGATCACAACATGGTCCTTGTATCGAGTGAGACGCGAGTGAACGATACGCGGGCCTACAGGTGACTCCGAGTGTCGTGAACGAATGTTGAGCACGGAAATTCGGTTGTAGGTGCTTGGAGACCTTCAACTTAGGTGCTGAGCTAAAAGGGCTTCTAAGGATGTCGAATGTGGGGACTTAAGTGAAACCCAAAATGGTGTCAAACGAGGCAAACACTGGCAAGGCATATGACTCCAAAATGAGGATTACGATCGAATGGTCCTTATGAATAAGCGAGAGTTGCTACATTTGGTGCAATGTCGGGATGCGTTTTTAAAATTGGTGCTAGTAAGCACGACGTTGTTGGACAGTCGTTGGACTAAGGAGAGGCGAGTTCTCTTGGCACAGGGATGCATCCGAATTTTGAATACGTGAGCATTATGGGGTGTATCATACGTATGAGTTGTATATAGTATATACAACCTTGACAGTGAGTTTGAACAATAAACTTGCGTGTCGCACGGGTAAAAAACATTTTCTCTGCGTCAAAATAGAATCGGCCTGGACTAATTTTGTTTGCTTTGCGTTATAGCTTTCCCTTCTTTATTAAGTTCCGCGCTCTTTTGGTTGGTTTCATGAGATCGAGAATAATGACTAATAAATTAAGGTATAGATTATAATATTACAGCAGATTTTCGGTTATTTTATATTATTCACAGCCCTCTAATCTAAAAATCACTATTTTTATTCTTTAAGTTTGGCATTTTATTTGGCGATCTTTTTGTCAAGGAAATACGTGTGATCTCATAAACACATCTCCTTTAATAGAGAAATATTCATTACCAAGGAGGACAACCCTCAATAAAATCGCTGCAAATTGTATCGTGCTCTGCATCTTATCTATACCATCGCTTATAACTAATTCCATTAACAGTGTCGTCTCGTTAATACGACTGGATTATGAATATATAAGCTCATCATGTTCTGTCTTTGCTTCTAAGAAGGGTGATCAGTGTTCTTGGCCACCAACATAGACGGTCACTAGTCACCGTGCTTATCTTTAAGACAATAACTATACTTGGTTATCTTTGCTCAAACATTATTAAAGAAATAACGAATACTTGGGCACGAATAACAGCTTTCCGCAATGCCAATTCAACCTGAGATGAACTTAGGGAGATAAATTTTAAGTTCTAGAAATGGAGACAGCTGCATCCTCAATACAACCAACAAAAAACAGACAAACAAACAAGGCCAGAAGGATTGACATGTATAAAATTACAAACAATCCCCTTCTTTCTTTCTTTCTTTCTTCCTTTTTCCTTTTTTTGAATGGCAAACAGCCTTCACCTACGCCACCCAAATCCAACACATTTTTAGTATTTGTACCAGTCCAAAAGCCACATTGTTTACAGATCTGGAAGTAGAGAAGGTGGAGGAGATGAAGCCCCATAGTGCACATCAATGGACATATTAAAGAACCAAACCAAGTTCCCAAGAAAAATGGCCAACACAAATCACAGGCAATTGCAAGAGACAGATCAGGCATCTTATAAACGACAATGGAATAACCATATACAACTGTGGTGCTGTCTTCATCAAATATGGAAGAAACTTATGCAGACAACACACATGCAAGAACAATGCTGCAATGAAACACCAGCAACCTACCAATTCCCTTAAAAGAAATAGAGGGAGTTGGGTTGGGATGAGGCTACCCCCTGCACTACACTCTGCAGAAACTGCAAAATCTGCTTTAAGTTCACATGCAAAACGGAAACACCTCACACCCCTCTGATTCCAATTATATTAAAGACCCATAACAAGAAACATGGCCACAAGCACCCCGACTACCCATCAAGCACCAAAACTTGATAACAATTTATCAATCAATTTCACCTTCTTCTGGATCATTTGAAGCATCCAGGATACTCTTATGTTCAATTTCTTCTTCCTCTTCATCATTCTTCATGTACAACCCAAGCTGCTCCAGCGGATTACTATTGACCTCAAATTTAAAACTTCCAAGAATATTTGGAGAACTTTCCGGGCTAGCCTCCTCTATGAAGCTCTGCAAGTGCTCCAGATCATTTGGAGCGGCCCTAAACATTTCTAGATCCTCCATAAACTGACTATTCTCGTTGATGTCAACAGTCTTCTCCATCTGTTGAAACAACAATGTTGTAGGTAAACATCTGAACAGCTCAGCAGCATGTAATCTAGCTCACTCTCCAATGATATCTATAAAGTTTACCTTTTGCAAAGCCTGACGTGCTGCCTCCCTTTCAAGCTCTCTTTTCCTTTTGGCTTCTGCTGCCGCAGCTTCTTCAGCTTTTCTTCTAGCCTCTTCTGCGGCTTTAGCCTCTGCCTGTAAACGAGCTTTCTCTGAGAACAAAATATATTAAATTAATATTAATCATGCACGAGAAAGACCAATAAACTTGGAGACCATTACATCCAAAGGCATGGAAAAATAAATTTGCCAAATTTGATAAATTAGGACCTTCTTTTCGTCGCCTTTCCAGCTCCTCTCTTTCAAGCTTCAGTTGCTCAGAATCCGGTTTTTCTCCCTGAAAAGAATTGAGTGGTTAGAGCTTCAGAGTTGGAAAACACAATAAGGTGGGCTCGCTTTTGTTGCTAAATTAAAGTAGCATACTTTATCAGTGGCATTCTCTTGAGCTTTAATTATTATGTCGGCAAATCGGCTTCTAAGCAAAGCTGCGCGGTAAAGCTTGTCAGGGGAGACTTGCCTGTCTGGTAGAGCACTCTCCCCTAAAATGGTACATGTGTGAGATGATTCTGCATAATTAATAGCACACATTTTCTTCATTGGTTTTTCATTGCTTACCCTCTTGATTACAATTAGGGTCAGTAAAGGAAGATTTGGATGGTGAATTTTGCTCATCAGGACAACCTAATGAATCTGCAGAGACCCCAAATATTTTTATCACTAACTCCGAGTTTGAAAGATAATAAGCAACGAGCAGGACAAATTATCCGTGAAACCTAAGTATCTGACCTCCACTGTTTGGGCCAACAACATCCCTTTCCTTCTGCTCTACTCTAGGATCCACGGTTTCCTGAAACATTAGGTTGAGACAAAATTAGTAGCCATTAATAAATAATTAAATATAGAACGTAAAAGATACTGCACCTCTCTTACACCCACAAGAACAATGAACCAAATTAGAGTGATAAAATCAAACAACGCATACATTCACAGTACTTGCAGGATCTGAGTTCTTGGCATCATTCAGTTCACCAGCCAAAGAATTTCCCGACTCTGTTTCTGAGTAAAGACACAAAAGCATTCAGTAATTAGATTGCACAACAGCATGGTTGCAACTAGCAAGAACCCTTCCATCAGTCAATGATACAAAAAACGCATGACTCATTAAATTACAATAAACAGGTACAGTGGTGGCAAACAAGAACATAAAAAAAGTTTCACTAGCAACTCCCAGTACATAATCTCTGATAAATAGTTGCAATTTCAAGCTCGTAGATTCTCAGAATAAACTGTTCAGATCTTTCATCAGATGCCATAATCCTTAGAGTTAATTGGCAAGAGCTATCAATTCATTGTTGTCTTATCATATAATTTCCATAAACTTAACTACAAAAATTTATCATTGTTCCAAGTAATTAAATAAAAAATCACATAGCAGAAGATAGCGTTATTCGAACTATACTAACTTTTATTGACAACGTAATTCACATAGACAAAGTTAAAAGCGCCTATTTCCCTCTTTGAAAGAATCTATCCACAGACAACTCATACCAATGAACAAAATAACTATAAAATAAACAGCTAAGTAAATACACTAAAGAGCTGCAAGAATGCAACTTTGCAAGGAATAGCTGGCAAGTGGCAACCCTAGGAGCGCAAGCTATTGACTTACAAACATACTAATAAATAAATGAGGGGTCATATAATCAAAAACACATTTTTTTCAGATTTATCGTCTCCGATGCGCTTCCGTGCCCTAACCTCATTGAATCTACAACTTGTGATTAAATCCAGCACACACAAAAGTTTCACTGTTCGAATAATGAACGCGCTTCTAACAGTCCCATAACTGTAACAGACTGATCAACAGCTCTACTACCATTCTAAATCACAGATCCACTCCCGGACCACTGTCATTCAAGAGAGGAGATACATAATATTTGTAGAAACTGTACCAGAATAAACGAAGAGACCAACACAGAGACCAGCCATTGAAGGGATTGAGGTCTGGAAGGAAATAGTTGGGAAACACAAAGCACTAGAGGAAAGGGAAAAGGCTGTTGTAATAAGAAAATTCTGCCATAGAAGAAATTGTTGGGCTGGTCGTATTTTGATTCACATACCAACGATATGCTGGATATATCCTAAACTAACTTTGCCGACATCATTTTGCAATCAGCACAATACTACCATATTAAAGAAATCAAAAACCAGGGGCTTTGCAACTCTAAATACAAATTGTCAGTGCAGGGGCCGATAATTCCTTTCCAGGAAGATCCAGCCTACAAGCTCAACTAAATGACACAAGCGATTGAAGAGAGGGGCGACGACAGGTGTGTCGAAACAATTAAAGGAAAACCAAGTACAAAAGACTTAAGTATCTACATAAAACATCAAATGCTCTAATGCAACGAGCCATACCAGCTCAAACAAGTAGTAAACAATCATGAAAAGGGAAATTTCTACAGGCCAGCAAACTAAGTTTAATGGCTGGAAATACATATGAAAGGGAACCCATGCAAACACGTATGAAAAATATGGAATTGCATATCATTTCCTTGGATTGCAGGCAGCCTAGCC
The DNA here is from genome assembly GCA_948329865.1 of Linaria vulgaris. Taxonomy (NCBI): domain Eukaryota; kingdom Viridiplantae; phylum Streptophyta; class Magnoliopsida; order Lamiales; family Plantaginaceae; genus Linaria; species Linaria vulgaris. Next base: position 48,886,610 of record OX415249.1, on the reverse strand, counting down.
AATACCTCAAAGTATAAGATAGAATGAGCAAGTCTATCTGTGCGAAAGGATGAGAGGAAGATCACCAAATAAGGAGAAGAAGTGGTGAGGCGCCATGTCTACTCTATTGGAAATGGGCTGAACTTCCAACACCCTAATGCTAACCCGCTAAAAATATGTTTTGTACTGCTAAATGTTAAATTACCATTATATGAAAATAGATTTGAGCCACAAATAGTAGGTGCTAGTTTCTTATACATCAGAGAAGATATACATGTAATATATATAATATATATATATATGTGTGTGTGTGTGTGTGTATGTGTAGTGTGTGTGTGTGTGTGTGTAATAAACAAGTCAAGTTGCAGCGCTCCACAGCAACTCTTATTCCTATAAGCTAAATCAATGGATCTGGAGATAGCAGATAACAGGGCTAGATAGAAAGAGAAGTTGTTTCATCTAGTTCAAGCAGTCGACCATTCCGGATTCCACCGAAATGAGTTTCCCAATCACTATAAACTGAGAGTTTTGAGCTTCGACCAACCACCACCGGTCAATTCCGCTTTGGGGCCGCCCCTTACTCTACCATTATTATAGGGGTATGGGGTTCGAGACAAAGAAAGATCAAGGCAGCATATCAGTTCTTCCTTACTTTACTTGGATCTGTTTTTATGCTATTAGCTATTCTGTTGATTCTTATCAAACAGGAACTACCAATTTACAAATTTCATTAACCACAGAATTTAGTGAGCGGCGCCAAATCTTTCTATGGATTGCTTCTTTCGCCGTCAAAGTGCGCCTATGATACCAGTTCATATTTGGTTACCCGAAGCTCATGTAGAGGCACCTACGGCAGGATTGGCCGGAATTCCTTTAAAATTGGGAACTTACGGGTTTTTAAGATTTTCAATACCCCTGTTTCCCGACGCGACACTTTGTTCCACTCCTTTCATTTATACCCGAAAAATATCCAGTTTATTTGAAGCAGAACGCGAAATGGAAATAATTTACAATAATAGGACAATATAAAAAACAAATTGACATTGTAACTGACATTATTATAGTTTCTTATGCCCCAATTGCAATCAAGAAAAATCAGAAGTACTACAACCTGCTAGAGGATGATTACTAGTCCACACGTTTCAATACCCTTGGAAGAATTTAATTTTACACAAACCAGATAATATTTCGCAGAAATTGTATAAGTTAACAAATTCACAGACATGAGAACTTAGAAAGCTTAGGATGAAGTTACTATTTAAATACCACACCCCGCCAAAAACCGTGCAACACATTACTTAGGCAAATCACTATTCTCAAGACGGAAGACAACAAAAACTAGCGATTGGGGAAAAGCTAGTGATATTCTACAAATTAATAGGTTGACCAACGGATTCGAGAACGCGAAGCTGAATTCTTCTCAATATTGCTAAAGTACTTGAAGTTATAATTGAGTAGGCTCACAACAGTAGGTTAGTAGAAGGTAAAATGCAGTTTCAACTTCCAAGTCTATGAAAACCCAAACATGCTTCCTAGTAACGGAAGTTACAAAATCTAAAAAAAATCAACAACAACCAAATTGTCAACAGATCTTGGTATAAAACATTGTGTAACACATCATCCACGTAAAGCTAGGTCAACAAAAAAATGTATTTAAAATGAAGTACGCAATAAAAGTTGTAATAACACCAACCACTGGATGAAGAACCCGACTCTGAACTGGAGCTACTTGAACTGCTGCAGTTACTGTCCCTTCTTGCGGCATCTTTGTCAATCTCCACTGGAGTGGAACTGGAGATAGGTGGCGGATCATCTCCACCAATATCTACATCCTCATCTGCCAACTCATTGTCTGTTTGAGTTTAAAGAAGTTCAAAAGAAAGCTTATTAAGCCCGCGGCACAATTACAACAGTATTCATTATGCATGAAACTTCACCAAAACTACCTCTTGGGGGCTGAACGGATAAATTGCTAAACCCTGACTCATTGCGTATCTGTAAAATAGATATGTCAAGAGTGTCCATGTAACACGCAATATCATCACGTGAATGGAAGCTGAACAATATAGTAGATATGTATGCAAAGCAAAGGAATTCAAAAGTATACCTCATTTTCACAATGCTTAACTTTTGTTTGTTTTTTCTGCTTTCCCAGAAGATAATCATCCAAAAGTTTCCGCAGCATGAATAGTGTATCATCACTAAGGGTGTCAATGTCAATTTCAATCTCATCCTCGCTCACTTCACTTCCATTAAGAGTGCTCTCTTTGAGAAAATCAATTATATTTTCTGGCAGTTCTGCCAATAAAGCCTCCAATTCTACACTCAGTTTATGCTTCTCAAGCGCACTCATTACGCTCTTATCTGATGCCTGGGAGGCCTTGTTCTCGATAGGGATCATTTTCTGCTTCTTAGCAGGCGGTACATATGTACTTTCAGGTTCTATAATAACACTTGATTTTGAGGCCGTGGACTCATCTGCTGTAACTGGTATTTTCTTTTCAATTGGTTTCCATCGAACTTCAAAGTACTTGCTCAATGTCTCAGCCATAATATGAACATCATGTCCAGCAGGGTTGTAAGTCAACGCATTTTGGAACGTCAGCCTCACGTCTGCAGCAAAGCCCATTGGACTGGAATATTGACCTGAGAGTAGATTTTTTTTCACTGTCCCCAGATCCATTGGGTGCTTAATTACATTGAAGTAATCAGGGATTTTATGCTTTTCAACATCAACAGGCTCATTGAAGATCCAAGCATGCTGATGCGCCATCATTCGAATTAGCAACGTCTCACATTGTTTCATCAACATGACATAATTGGTACTCTGTTGTGGATCCTGCTTCACCGATGACTCAGGTTTTCTAGCTGCAGAACCTCCACCTTTAGTACGGGGTCCATTTCTCCCAGAGGGGCCCTTTTTCTTTCCTGGTGCCACGGCCATATTACTAGTAGACATAGGAAGACTTTCTACTGTAGTAGACCTCTTGGACACATTCTGGTAACCAAGGATATCAGCAGCAGGGGGTGGTGGTCGCACCTTGTCATCTAAGCTAAACGAAAGTACCTTGTTCTGAAAAATTCTAAGTTTCTCAAGCTCATTTCTTAACCTGAGCTCCAAGTCTCTCCTCTCGAACCGTGACATCTTAGACACGGAGAACAACCGCATTGGCACACCGAAGCGGTCAGTCCCGTCCGCATTCAAACTAACACACTTCCTCTTAAGAGCAAAAGAGTCCTCTGAAGCAGCCAGCTCCATATCAGCCCTTACTGAGCTACCAAAACCTTCTGACTCCGCCATAGTTTCCACGGCATGTCGATAATCCGGCACGAACCCCGTAGAGTAGCCCTTTGAAACTTTCCGTGTTTTCCCCGACATATCTCCCAATCCCACCTTTGAGATTTTTTTTGATTCCCTTTGTCCTTTGTAATCTACCGGAATAGTAGGTGCCATAAATTTAATCCCCCAAATGTGCACATGTCAAACTCCTCCTCCTCATCAAAGGTTTCAAATTTATTTACCTTATAACTAACTGCATCTGTACCAGTATCCCAAAATGCAATTTCTCCTTTTGAATTACAATTGGTTCGAACCAAATCAAACATTAAGGATTACATCATCATATACCGAAACTCAAAAACTCAGATTTAAACCTTCGGATCTCAAATAGGAGGAGGAGTGATGGCGGGAAGAGAGTGCGTGTCAGAGTGGAAGGTGGGGCCTCCCCGTTTCCATTGAAACCCTAAGAGAGTGGAAAAAGCAATTTTGCTTGGGGAAAAGAAAAAAGAAAAAAGAAAAAAAAAACAAATAAATTTAGAGAGAGAGAGAAAGAAGACTTACGAGTTAAATTCGGTGAGGCGTTTGGGGTTCGAACGAGTCACGGATATTTAAAGGCGAGGGTGAATATTCGTGCCGCAAAATCCAACGGCACAGATTTAATGCAGTTTACTGATCTCACGGATCTGAATCCAACGGCTCACCGCTCCCTCTTTTTGTTAAATATAAAAACAAAATAGATCCCCACTGCCACTGCACTATATAATTTATTATTATTACTTACACTCTCTTGCGCCGACTCCTTATGCCCGCGTGGCAATGGATCTACAGAATAATACTTCGACTTCCTACCAAAACAAAAGAGAATTATTATTCATAAATAAAACAGTGTTTGGAATTTTTTTAAAGTAGTATGTATGAGACCCTAAGATGCACGGATACTCAAAAAAAGTGCTCGGTCAGCTCCGGATACGTATCGGACACGGATACGCGTCGGATACGCGCGGGATACGTATCCGATACTCCAAATGGAGTATCCTGAATTAAAATTAATTAAAAAATATGGATACGAGTATCGGATACTCTCTTGAGGAGTATCCGATACGTATCGGATACTCTCTTGGAGAGTATCCGATAAGTATCGGGGCCAATTTTTTTTTCTTTTTTTTTTTTTTATTAGCAAAATAAGGTTTTATTCAAGAGAAAAGAAGACACTCATGAAATGAGTTGGACCAAATGACATGAGAATATGCAACCCTTTAAACTTAGCATTAAACTATACCCAAACTCTAATTTTGTTATTTGTTATGTTTTAAAAATATGTTAATCTAGTATTGTTATTTGTTATGTTTTAAACTCTTTAACTTTTGTTGTTGACCATGTTTAATGTATTTAACATTTAGCCATTAATATTTTGAGTTTTTGAGCTTATATGAATTGCCTATGGCTATTAGGAATCTTTTATATATGTTTATATTTTTTTATTGTGTTGAAATTAATTTTGCAAGTGATTACATATGATATAATATATCATTTGACTTTTTTTAGTTATATATTTATATAATTATTATTTATTAATATTAAATATTTGAAGTATCCTACACGTATCGTATCTTGTAAATTTTAAAAAAATCGTATCCACGTATCCGTATCCTATGGATACAGATTCTCGTATCCGTATCCGTGCAACCTTGATGAGACCTTTTACCATCCTGAAAGAAAATTATGTGAGAGGCAAGCTAAGGGTTGAGATTATTTAAAAGTATTTGCTAAATTATAAAAAACATTACCATATAGTGTTAGTAACAATTCACTAGTTTTAATTAGATAGTAATAACTCACTGAATGTATCACTTTATATCTTTGAGCGATTCCATCTAATAATTTCTCATAGATGCTCACATTTATTTATATATTTAAGAGAATAAAAAATATATAAATTTAGAAGTTAGAAAGGAAATGTTCATAGAAGCATAAGTCGTGCTAAACTTTACAAAAAAAAAATATAACTTCAAAATATTTTCTCTTCTGGGTTTCTTTTAAAATATGATTTGTCCCAAACCAAATTATGGGGATTTTAAGATTTATTCCTTCCTTTTTGAACCATTCCACTTTACATGGTTATTTATTCTCGCTTATTGTGAATCCTAAAAGATATTGTAAATAAATGAATTGTTAACATCTCGAATATTAAACATATCTAAGTTATCTGGAATATCCAGTACATCAAAATATATCAATCTGAAAATAATAATGGTGTGTCATAGTTTTGCTACCTCGAAACTACGTCATATTTGGCATTTCACGGAATTAAGGCGACGAAAAGGTAATTCTAACTCGATATTCAAAATGGCATAAAATCGTGTTGATAGCCCGATACGCCACAATCATGACCATCGTTGGGCCCAGGTCGAATGGAGCAACGTGGCCCGATGAAGACCACGTCGGATCAAAATTCGGCGTGCATATGTGGCACGTCGATTCAAAGATCGGAGTGCCCTCAAGTGTGACATGTCAATTCAAAAGTCGACGTGTCGCGTTATGGTATCCGACGCGGCACGTCTAAAGTTTGACCGCCACATCGATCAAGTGCTGACAGGTTGTTCAACGATCAACCTAAGTCACCTTGGGATGGTCCCCACCTCACAAATCCTTCTCCTCATCTTAAATACCCCATCATTCCTCCGTTTAAGGGATTGGATTTTTGAGAGCTCAAGGGTGTGTGTTATCTCTGTCTAGAAAAGCACGTCAAACATCCACGCCAACTCATAAATTGGCACGTCAAATCTTCAAGGTTGACGGATTCGCCTCTTAGAGCACGTCTACTCGTTGCACGTCAACTTATGGCACGTCAACATATAGCACGTCAAATTGTGCCACGTCAACTTATAGCACATCAAACATAGCACGTCAAACCAAATCACATCAACTAAATATGGCAAGTACATCAACAATATGATCCTTGGCTCATGATTTGACTATCGCATAGTATAAAACAATAGACGCTCGAATCCCGAGCCTTTAAGGAGCTTGATTACCGAAAACACCTTTGTGCTACATCAATGTTCTCTAAACAAGACATTCTCCCATACAGGATTGACTATCAAGTCAATGGGGCCTCCCTTGTGAGACGAAGACCCTTGAGAGTTGTTCAACACACCTACAAGATCTACACACGCTCAAACACTACCTGGCACATTATATCAGAGACAACCTTGTACAGGCGCCCATGGATACTGAACTATGTTCGACTTGATTCTCTCTTCCCATAGAGATACAGAGGTAGCTTGACCTCGTGTCAAGTTCAGTCGCAACACCATATATCCTCCCCTTAGTTTATTTACTTATTAAATTGTTATTGCCTAACCTTGTTCCTTGAGGTGGAGGTTTCCATCGAACCAAGAGCTTTTTTCGTATTGCCTAAAAGGTGCGAGGGAGTCTAGTGAGGGCGTAATCTCGAGATTAGCGAAAACATCCCGCACCAAATACTATATTGAAAATATTTGTGCATATCAAACAACAATATGAGGTACTAAACTAAAGAAATGAGAAAATACCACGATTAAAATGCAGAATATTGATATTGTGAGAATGTTCTAATAAACAACACCGATAATTAAAAAGAATATGAGCTAACAAGCACACAAAAAAAGAAACTAATCATTAAGTTTTTTATATAATCAAGGTATATTTAACTTTCCTATTGATTCTTCTTATATATATTTCTTATGTGTAAATCGTAGTTATTTAATTGCTTTAAGGAAGGGCACGGATGCCTTACATATTGATGCGGGTGATTTCGTCTGACTAAGCACTCTACGTCAGACTAGCCCTAGCTCTTTATTGGTGCTAAGTTAGCTTTGAGTTCTGAAACCTGTACTAAGAAACCTGAAAAAGTAAACTAGCCAATTGCTCTGGCGAAGGCACTTCGACGCTCAATTTAGTTGAATCTCGACAATTAAAGTCTAGCAAAAGAAAATTTAGACTTAGAAAAGAAAGTAAAATGCGACTTTTATATGTATTTGCCTTTAGGGATGGGGTATTTATAAGTACCCCATGGGCCATTTAATGGGCTTGATGGGCTTAGAAGGTGACAATGCGACAAACCGACAAGGCAACAGCCGGACAAGGTGACAACATTGGATCCTCATGTTTTGAGAGGTTATAGCATAAACTTAGTGCATGTATGAAACCCGCATTGAGAGATTTAAAGTGTAACACATGGTCAAGCGAGAAACTGAATCCCCCCACTTTGTAGTGTGTTATCTGAAGGAGAAGACGCTATGAAGTAGATTGGGCATTCATTGGTTCATATTTTGCTTGTGTTCTTATATCTTGTCTGTAGTTGCCTACAAATGTCTTTATTTGATTTTCTTCTATAGGGCTTACGATGATGTCCTACTTTGTAGAATATTCATCTAATAGGTTATTCACCAAGTTTATTTTGGTAAGGCTTATGTCGATGGCCTACTTTATGGGATATTCGCTCAATATGTTCTTCACCTAATTTATTTTGGTAGGGCTTATGTTTGTGACCTACTTTAGGGCACATTCGTCTAATAGGCTCTTCACCTAATTTATTTTGGTAAGGCTTGTGTTATTGGCCTACTTTATGAGATATTCGCTCAATAGGGTCTTCACCCAGTTTGTTTTGGTAGGTCTTACGTTGGTGGCCTATTTTTGGTGTATATTCACATAATAGGCTCCTCGCCTAGTTTGTTTTGGTAAGATTTACGTTGGGCCAACTTTATGTGATATTCGTCAATAGGCTCTTCACCTAGATTTTGGTCTTTAGCCTTTATTGTTCCTTGACTTAGCTTCCCCAAGAGTCTCTTTGTGCCATGCCTTGTTTGTCCTCCTCACCTTGTCCCCTTGTAGGTGGAGCATTGAGTTGAATATTTTACGATTGTTAACGTAAAGTTACTCTTTTTTCAATGTCAAGTGTGGTGAGTGGATATTTTTAATAATTGTTGTGATACATGACATTGTTGTCACGTACACTATCATTATCACTTGCATAGTTGCAACAATTTGTGTTAGATGTTTTGGCCGTATGGGGAATCCCCCAATTTCATATCGTAGTTGAGCTGACAATGATATAAGTGCCATAACATCAGCATCTCGACAACCCGAGGTTGATTTTCATATGCAATTACTTTGTACAGGTTGGATGATCCATGTTGTATCTTATCGAATGTGTGTGATTGCTCTCTATCACCATCTGTAAAGTGACAAGGTAGCGGAACTAGGCTTGTGCATTTGGATCGAATTGAAAGTAGTACTTGATTTTGTTCTTAGCAAAACAAGAATCGAAATCAAATCAAATTGGAGCATTCCAATTATCTCCGAAATCATTCGATTAAATCCGATTTCGATCTTTTTTCTTTTTATTTTTATTTTAATTTTAAAGAACAAAAGTTATATGACATCTTTATTTTGCATCTGAAATTATAGAAAACTTGAATTAAACAATATTAATTGTTAGCGTTGTATTTAAACCAACCCGAATTCAAAAATAATTAGTATTTCATTATCTTATATTTATTAATTATTATTTCTTAAATAAAGTTGAGATGCTATAATATATTTATTTATTGTTTAAAAACAATTCGATTCGATCTAACTCTTAACCTCTAAAATCGATGATCAAATCTAAGGGGGGTTCCATCATAGAACAAAAATCAAAAATCAGATCAAATATTCGATTTAATTTTTCTACCAAAACATTCGATCGATCTGATCCATTGTGCACACCCTAAGCGGGTCATCTCTTGATTATTTCTAGATCGTGTGTTCTCAGCATGATTTGTTTTTCTTTAAGAATTTATTGTTGTGCATCAATTTGATGAGTCGAATTATCTTCTAGAATATCACTTACCCACTATAGAGGACAAAATAAACTACATGGCATAGCACAACAATATTATCCACTTCTAAGTGGATTGTAGATACTTAAGTAAGCATGCCATAATAGGCCTTCAATGCCATGAGATGATTTTAGTGCCTTGAGAGAGGTTTAGTGCCTTAAGAGGGTTTATTTTGTCGTAAATCGCTTAATGAAGCGGTGTTGACGCGTAAGTCGTTTAATGAAGCACTATTTTGGCGTAAGTCACTTAATAAAGCATTTTCGATGCTTAAGTCGCTTCATGAGGTGCTCTTTGTAGTTTGATGTAGTTTGAGCCAGTTTTTTCATTCATGGAGTTAATCCGTTGACATGCAGCAACGACGCCATACTGCCTTTACTTGAGTTGAGGCTCGCGTCTATAATAAGCGCATAGGCGGCATCGCTCACTTCTTTGGATTACATACCCTCTTGGGGTCGCGTTTAATTTTTTGTGCATGCTTTCTATGAGGTTGAGTTCAAGTTTGATTGTGCACTTTCACTTCGAGTCGCATTCAATCTTCAATAATGCACACTTTGGCATTGCATTCCATATTTAATGATGCATACCATCTAGGGGACACATTCAATCTTCATGAAGTTATTATTTAGAATCGTAGCTTTTGAAAAAGGTTTGTGTTACTAGTTGAAGTTTTAAAATCTAATTCTTCACTAGCTTTGGAGAAAGAAAAGTCTTGTTCACCTTTCGAAAGTTATGTCACTAGTGAAAAACTAAATCTTCTTTAAAGTTAAGTCTTCTTGAGCTTCAGAAAAACTAAGTATTTAGCGTTGAGCTATAAGAGAAGCCAGGCCTTCATCAAGCTGTGGAAAAGCTAAGTCTTCATTACGTTACTTGACGTATTGAGAAATCTTAAGATTAGGTATAAAGCCGAGATGATCTGTATATAGAAAACAAAGCTCGAAGCAGTAGATACAACATTGTGCAGAAGGTTGCCCGGGGGGGGGGGGGGGGGACGATGTTAAGTGGATCTTCAACACGTCAAATGGCAGTTCGGGCGGGCTCCTAACTCTTTGGAGTTCATGAGTTTTTCAGCTAGAAAGAATAGTTGAAGGGGATAATTTTATTGTATCACGAATGTGTATGCGCCATGCAAATTATCAGAAAAAGAAACATGTGGGAATCATTGATCCAACTTAAGCTCAACTCAGACATTGGCATGTGGTGCATCACTGGCGACTTTAACTCAGTTAGATCGTTAAGCGAAAATAAAAGAGCAGATTCTTCTTGTCTAAGCAGTGATATGCAAGGCTTCAACAACTTTATTAATGACATGAGTTTGGCTGAAGTCCCTTTGATTCGTTGTAAGGTCACATGGTATCACAGTGATGAGTCATCAATGAGTCGTTTTGATCATTTTTTACTCTCAGACGACGAGGTATTTCGATGGCATAATCTTGTACAGTACGACCTTGAACATACTGTCTCTGATCATAGATAGATTTTGCTTAGAGAGAAAGAAACAATTGACTGGGGACCTAGGTCGTTTAGGTTCCTTAATTGCTAGATTGATCATCACTGGTTTGCTCAATTTGTTAGCTAGGCCTGGAGTAGAAAGAATTTTGATAGCAATGGAGCTTTTGTGTTAGAAAAGAAGTTGAAATCCTTAAAAAGCAGCCTAAAAATTTAGAATAGGGATGTTTTCGGTGATTTGGCGAAAAAACATTGAGAGGGCTAAGGAGGAGCTTGCAAAAATTGATGAGAGGGGAGAACGACACACGCTTTCGGAAGCAGAAATCCTTGATAGAAAGGAAAAAAAATGCAGATCTTTGGCGATTCAAAAAATATAAGGATAGTTTGCTTTACCAATAATTCATAATAAAATGGCTGAAGTACAGAGACGTTAATTCAAAGTACTTTCACAAATGCATCAATGGTCGTATGAAAAGTAATGAACTTGTTGACCTTAATGTTGGAGGAAGGTGGACAAAACACAATGACAATATTTTAAGAGTAGTGAAAGGATTTTACTCGGAGCTTTTTAAAGAAAATCAAAAACGACGACCTCTTTTTGACAGGGTGAACTTCAGTAAAATTACTGAAGGCGAGAATTAGGCCTTAATTGAACAATTTATGACCAATAAAATTAAAATGGTTGTTTGGAACTGTGACGGGGAAAAGAGCCTGAGACCCGACATTTTCAATTTCTTCTTTGTCAATAAGTTCTGAATGATTTTAAAAGATGATATCCACAAGTTTTACAGGATTTACATGCGCCCAAAAAGATTGGTAGAGGTATTAATTCATCTTTCATTGTCTTAATCCCGAAAAAAGAGAATCCTCAAAGCTTGGGCGATTATCGACCAAAATCACTTATTGAATGTTTTTACAAGATATTGGCAAAAATATTGGCTTATAAGCTCAAAAGGGTTCTGGACTCTGTCATATCGACTAAACAATCGACTTTTATTGGTGGTCATCAGATTTCAGAGAGTATCCTAGTTGTCAATGAAGTGGTGGATGAGCTAAAAAGGAAGAAAACCCCAGGGTTAGTGTTTAAGGAGGATTTTGAAAAATCTTTTGACTTCGTTAGTTGGGAATATCTTGACCACGCTACGGAAAGAATGGGGTTCAACCAAAGATGGAGAAATATGGATCAATCAATGCCTCTCTTCGGCTACAATATCTATTCTTGTCAATGGGAGCTCGACGGAGGAATTCAAACCATCTCGGGGCCTTCGACAAGGTGACCCATTGTCTCCATTACTTTTTCTTCTTACTACGGAAAGACTAAGTCGGATGATCAAAAATTCCATTGCCATAAATTTGCTGAAGGGAGTCAAAGTAGGTGGATGAGGTCTTGAAATCTCGCACGTCCACTTTGCTGATGACATGATGCTTTTTTACGAGAATAAATTTCAAAGTGTGTGGGCGTTAAAATGTGTTCTTCGGCTCTTCTGGACTGAAAGTTAATTTCTTAAAAAGCAATTTGTATGGGTTTAACGTGATGCCCGAATTTTGGTGTTTTACGCTGATATGCTTAATTGTAAACTTGGGTGTTAATGGGTTGGATATTATTCCCTATTTAACGAGTTATTATTTTGGGTTGGAACGCCAATCCTGACCCGAGGAGTTCGTTGGTTTTTATTGATTTGGGGCTGGACTCGGATATTTTTCGAGGTGCCTACGTATCCCCCGATTGGGAATCAAGCCACTCGTAGTTCTTGTTCTTGGTGTTGATTATTTGGAGTATGTCGATTTTATTGATTGTGTTGATTTTATCTGTTGAAAGGGTAGATCTTTGTGAAGCCTTCAGAAAGAAAATAGTTCTTTCTCCTCTGAAGCCTTTTTTGGTTTTATAGAGAACACGAGTTACCTTGGAAGCGCCCCCTTTTCTCCCCTCCCGGGAGTGCGCTCTCTGATCTCTCACTCCTACCTTTTATAGAAGTTTTTTAGGGACAAGTGTCACTGTGCATGCGTTCACAGGTGTCACTATGCATGTGCGAAGAGATAGGTTTTATCTGTTTGGTATATCCGCTGACGGGGCGCTGACTAGGATGAATTATCCTCTCCGATAGCTTCAATGTGCTCTGACGAATTGGCTCCTTGGTTTTCTTCTCTCCGATGGGCGGTACCTATCGGAAACACTGGATAAGTGGGAGGGAATGCTCGTCCGATGCTGTTGTAGTTTCGATAGTGGTCCATTGTTAGGTTGCCTTCTTCTGATGTGTATTTCGATAGGTGTTTCTGCCTTGGTTATAAATTGGGCATGTTTCCGAGGGCTTTGCTTTGTTTTCGTGAAGTAATGTTTTTGTGACTCAGGTCCTCGTGATGAACTCTCCGATAGCTTTCAGACATCGGAGGGTGCAGGGGGTGCTCTTGTATTTGGAGGCCTCGGGGTCTTCGCCGCGTGATACGGGTATTTTACGGTTACGTATATAAATCATATAATAATATATCCGACAATTTTAGTAATTATAGTATATTCTAAGCACGTGGATTTTTATCCTATTAACAACCCCCCCCCCCAGTTTCTAGGGCAGTTGACTGCACTAGAAACTTAAAAGGTCGAAAGTTACGATGGTTCGAGTATCGCGGCCTCCGTCATCGGAGTCGTTGAAAGCACAAATTTCGGGCTTTTTAGAGTATCATACGTAGTATCAGAACATCTTAGTGTCCTTATAGGCATCGTAGGGGCTGCCTTGACCCTTTTTAAAGTACCGTAGAGTTATCAGGAATGTTCCATAAGGCATCGTATATCCTTGAGAGGAATTCAAATCGCATCCAGGATTTGAAAAACCTTGGGAGAGTATCGTAGAACTCTTATGGGGTGTCGTAGACATTCGTCATTGACGTTTATGTCTGTTAACACATGTCTCCCTAGTTCTTTGGCCTTGCTTTCGAGGAGATTATTGTGATTGTCTTCTTCGAGGCGAGAGGTTTCCGATGCCTTCGAAATATGCCCTCGTGGGATTAATACCGGGGAATTAATTATAATTAATGTTGTGGCATTTAATTAACTGCAATTAAATGCAATTAATGGCGGTTTAATGCCACGTTCAGAAGTGGTACGTGGATCGAGGTATTCAGACCATTACCCTAATCGAAGAGGCGTGGCGATTTATAACCCACTAGGCACGATTTCCAATCGTGGGGTGTAATGGGGTTAGTGGGTAATGAATGCCTTTATTGGGCCTAGGGTTTATAAACACTTCTCTTCTAATCTCTACCCTCACTTGCAATCTTAAGCAAAAAATTCTCCCGCTTAACCTTTCTCTCTGCGAAAAAAGCTTTCTAATCTTACCAAGATCTCTCTAATGGTGTCTCAATCTACAACCAACTTGGTGTCTGCCACTTCTGGCACTGGCGGGGCGACGGGGGCTGTTTTTCCGTCTTCTCGAAAGAGAAGCGCGGCGACGGTGACGGGGGCTGGTAGTAGTGGCAGTGCTAGGAAGACGAAAAAGTCAAAGAAACATACCGACAAGGGTGGTGCTCCTCGAGCCACCCAAAAGGTCGAAGCGACAGTTAGCACGGCAGAGGAGGAAGAAATTCGAAAGTTGTTCATCGAATACGGTGCTTGTGGCCGGAACGTGGAGGTGACGGTTCCGTTAGCCGATCAACAGGGTAACTCTCCTCCACCGAATCACTTAACAGTGTACTATTCCCAGGTAAAGGCGAGATTGCGGTCCTTTTTCCCGCCTTTTTATTGCGAGATTTTTAAATACTGCAACGTGTGCCCCAGTCAACTCACCCCCAACTCTTTTACGGCCCTTGCGTTGTTCGTGTTCTGGTGCTTGGTGAGGGGAATCGAGTGCACGAGGGATAGATTTTTCGCGATTTTTGAGTTGAAGGTGTCCCCGGGGGGGCATCTTTCTACTATTTTAGCCATCGAGACAAAGACGATCGGATCTCCGAGGGCAACGTTAGTTCTCACAACACGTGGAAGAACAAGTTTTTCTACATCAACCCCACCGAGGGGAAATGGGACATGCCACTTACCTGGAGGGTGCCCAAGTTTCCAAAGAGGGTGATGGACGATACACTGGTATTTTCACCGGTGTTTTCTGCGAAGCCGTTGGTGGAGTCAAAGGATTTCGCTCGTCTCTATCGGACCGCGGGCTTGCGACATATCGCCCCGATAGACAAAATCAAGACTCCTCTAGCCATCCCCGAGAAATACTTCAACACTTTCGGTAAGTTACTACACTTATATGTCCTGCTTTATAGGTATTTATCCTGGTTTATCTAACCTTTAGCCGTTTCTGCAGTGGACTTCTTACGACCGTACATGGTGGAAGGAGCCAATGGATTATGTGGTAACGAGGAGATGGAGGTTCAGGAAGGGAAGTTGGCGGCAGGAGAGGGCGAAGTCTCCGGGGCTGCGGAAGGCGATACCGAGCCAGCGATGACTCATTTACCAACTTCGACAGCCATATCCCTATCATCCAGTGGAACGTCTGATACCCTGGAAGAAACGGAGTTAGGCGTAACTTCCGCGGGTGCAGTCCCCGTGGGGGCTTTCTCATTAGGAGAAGGGGACGAGGTGGTAGGGATAGGGGGTTTGCCCTTACCCCCCCCAGGTGTTGTTATCCTATCTTCCCCCTCAGAGCATCGGGGGATTCACTGGAGATGCTGCTGGCAACCCCTCCCAAAGGTACCTATCTCTTCTAGTTTAAGTAATATCGAGGACACCAACATATTTACCTATATGAAACTCTATTTTTGAGAAACAAATGACCCGCCCTCCCTGCCGAGAACGAAGGAGTATCTCAGGAGGATGCTCCAGATTTGGGTAAGCTTCTCAGGATTAGTCCTCCTTTAGTTTTTCTTTAAGGAGTGGTTTGCTTACTTGGGAAGTTTTTGATTCGCAGGGGGCAACAATTTATTCAATCTGGAATGAGGATCCTTTCCTTCAACTTCCGATGATCCGATGGCCTTACTGGAGGAGCTGATGGCTGCAGTTCCTTCTTTCACGGGTCATCCTGCTCCGAGTCCGCTTGACGCTATTCAATCGGACAGTCCCATGGTTACTCAAGTACCCATATCGGGGGGAGTACCTGTAGGGGGACCTTCGTCCTCGAGTGTTCCAGCCTCGGGACAAGAGCCTAGCTCAGAAGAGGCTAAGGTGGCCCTCGATACAGTTACCCGATACTTAACGGCTGCTAACTCTCTGCCATCGGGGGGGGTGGCAATTTGTCCAGACTTGCACGAATTGGATGGCTATGTTGGTAAGATCTAATTTTTACTTATCTAATTCCTTTAGGACCCAATGTTGGGATCTTTATCCATCTATTTTGCTTTCTAGGCGCCTAAAATGCTTCCTCTTCTATTACTCGAGGTTGAGAAATTACAAAAGCTGGTGAACGCAGCAGAAGAAAGGTCTCGGAAACTGGAGGAAGAGAATAAAGAGCTCCGAGAGAAGATGGGGAAGTACGAAGATGCGTGGGCTAAAATCACGCAGCAGAACCAAGAGTTGAGGGGGGAAAACAAACGGCTCCAATCTTACGCATCGGAGATGGAGGCCTCGGGGATGGTTCTAAAAGAAAGGGTTACCTCCCTCGAGGAAGGGAAGATAGCCTGGGAGGCAAGACAGAAGGAATTGGAGCGCAGCTTGTACCAAGCGCTTGGTCAGGTGGACGCTCTTAATGAGGAGCTGTCGAAAGCTCCGGTTTCGGGGGGAATCACCTCCGATGAGATGCAATAGAGGATGACTGCTGCAGTGAAGCAAGCCCAGGAGGAGGCCACTTCCCGAGTCAAGGAACTATATGTCCGCAAAAATCACGGATACCTGGTCGGACATGTAATGTGGGGGTTCCTTCAATGTTTCGGGCAACTGCGCAGGAAGATATCTCCCAACGTAGATCCGCGTCTGATAAACATAGCGGAGATGGAGAAGCCTACGCTGGAACAAGCTTATGATATTTTTATCAAGAGCAGTTCTCAGCTTCCTCATTCCTCTGCTGCCCCGAGTCGGGTTCCCTTAACTGTCGTGGTCCCCCTGCCTACCTGTCGTACCTCTCCTAATACTGGGGCCGATGGTGGTCCTTCTGGTGCTCCCCCTCCTACAAGCGTTCTGATACTCGCTCCCGCAACTGGGCCAACCCCCTCCTCTACGAGTTCTCTACCCCCCCATCTTAGAGACTCTTTATTATCGTAAAGCACAATTGTACTTTATCTTTTATTGAAATGAAACTTATTTTTCCGTGTTAATATTCATCGCAACTTTTCAGCACGTTATGAATACTTGGGTCCTTTCCTTTAATTGTAGAACTAAGATTGAGTTTAAAGAGATGAAATAATATCCCATTCTTACTAGCCAAACGAATTACTTAGCATAACGTGCCCGTTCGCAGTGCAAACTTTAGAGATACATTTTCTCTAAATAGAGGTATCCCCCGACACGTAATCGTAGTTATAACATAGCTTGGACAGCTCAAACTTAATTCGGTCATCCGAGGAAAGATTCCTAAGTATATATAGGTGCTTGGAGTTTAGTGAATATTCTCACGTACTTTTAAAGAATCATTCTAGTAGGATTATCCATATCCTGGTTACTTTGATTATACAGACTTTTTTCCAAAAAGCCTTCAAGAAGGGGGCACGAATATAGGTTCCCCAGGTAAGCGCCCCCGGAAAACCTCTACGAGGCCACTGGACCATTTCTTCTCTTTCCTTTACAAGTCTTCTACAGACTTCACAGGCATACTTATATAGCAATTAGAAAATCCTAAGATTTTAAAGGAGATACCCAAGATAGGAATCAAATCACGCGAGTTTGGAGAAATAAAAACTTACCTTCGGAGCGTATCGCTCCGTGGCAGGAGCACTTGCTCTCCGCTTTGATCTTGGCGGCGATTTCTTCGGGCTTGCTCAAGGATTCGATGACGTTCCCACAGACGGCGCCACTTTGTTAACGGGTTGGATATTATTCCCTATTTAACGAGTTATTATTTTTGGGTTGGAATGCCAATCCTAACCCGAGGAGATCGTTGGTTTTTATTGATTTGGGGCTATACTCGGATATTTTCCGAGGTGCCTACGTATCCCCCGATTGGGAATCAAGCCACTCGTAGTTCTTGTTCTTGGTGTTGATTATTTGGAGTATGTCGATTTTATTGATTGTGTTGATTTTATCTGTTGAAAGAGTAGACCTTTGTGAAGCCTTCAGAAAGAAAATAGTTCTTTCTCCTGTGAAGCCTTTTTTAGTTTTATAGAGAACACGAGTTCCCTTGGGATCGCCCCCCTTTTCTCACCTCCCGGGAGTGCGCTCTCTGATCTCTCACTCCTACCTTTTATAGAAGTTTTTTAGGGACAAGTGTCACTGTGCATGTGTTCACAGGTGTCACTATGCATGTGCGAAGAGATAGGTTTTATCTATTTGGTATATCCGCTGACGGGGCGCTGACTAGGATGAATTATCCTCTCTGATAGCTTCAATGTGCTCTGACGAATTGGCTCATTGGTTTTCTTCTCTCCGATGGGCGGTACCTATCGGAAACGCTGGATAAGTGGGAGGGAATGCTCGTCTGATGCTGTTGTAGTTTCGATAGTGGTCCATTGTTAGGTTGCCTTCTTCTGATGTGTATTCCGATAGGTGTTTCTGCCTTGGTTATAAATTGGGCATGTTTCCGAGGGCTTTGCTTTGTTTTCGTGAAGTAATGTTTTTGTGACTCATGTCCTCGTGATGAACTCTCCGATAGCTTTCAGACATCGGAGGGTGCAGGGGGTGCTCTTGTATTTGGAGGCCTCGGGGTCTTCGCCGGGTGATACGAGTATTTTACGGTTACGCATATAAATCATATAATAATATATCCAGAAATTTTAGTAATTATAGTATATTCTAAGCACGTGGATTTTTATCCTGTTAACATTGGGAATCTACCTTTTAAATACCTGGGGGTGTTCATTGGAATGAGTCCTCGACAACGTGAGTTTTGGAAGGCAACAATTGAAAAAATGTCAAAGAGACTTTCTCTCTAGAAAGATAAGTTTATTTCACCAGGTGGGAAAGTCGTGCTTATTAACTCTGCTCTTTTTGGCCTGCTAATCTACCTTATGTCGATCTTCAAAATGCTGAAGCAAATTCTCAATCAATTGAACTGCATTCAGAGGGATTTTTTTGGTGGCGCGACTAGTAACCACATAAAATTGATTGGGTAAAGTGGGATGATATTTGTAGAGCAAAGGAGAAAGGAGGACTCTAGATAAAAAAATTGGAGTTGTTTAACATAGCATTACTTGATAAATGGAGATGGAACATCCTTTGCGAAAAGGATAAATTGTGGGTGAAAGTCTTGACGGAAAAGTATGGAGGAGTTCTTCCTCCCCGACACAGAGATGGAATTTCTTGTGTTGCTTCAATATGGTGGCGAGATTTTAGAAACCTTACCCCTGTGGCGAGTGATGAAGATTGGTTCGATAAAGGCATTGAAAGAGTGATTGGGAGCGGGAATGATATTTCTTTTTGGTATGATAATGGGCTGATAATGTACCATTTAAAGAAATTTTAACAGGTTGTTTTTGATTGACACGAAAAAAGATGCTTCTCTTGCTAACAAAGGCCGATAGGTTGATGATAATTGGGAACGAACATGGACGTGGATGCGAAACTTTTTTACGTGGCAGAGTGACTTGTTGGCTGTTTTGCAGCAGTTGGTAGCAAATAAAAAACCAATACTAATCGCGCTGATGGTTGGAAATGGATTCACTGTAGAGGTGTACATATAACCGCCGCCAAACCCGCAGTTTTTTTTTGGCAAGGAAAGCATGCCCAACTATTGGTGACCCGCCCTATGGCGGGCGGGTCGTGGGTTACCCCGCCCGCCCACCAGTTATATATAATAGGTAAAAAAAATAAACCACCCCTCATTTCTAGGGTTTATTTCAAGTAGCCCACCCCAGCCCCTCTCACCCCACCTTTCCCACTCTCTGTCACAATTCAAGAGTCACCAACCACCACACCTCTCTCCGCCATGGCGCCACGCTCAGCTCAGCCGCGCACACCCACCTCTCCACCACACCTACAATAAGCAAATCATGAGTCACGATACACCATGCTCCACCACAATTCAGTCATGACGCCACCATTCCACCGCCTCAGCCGTCCAAAACTCTAGGTACTTAAACTTTCTCCGAATTTTCATCTTTCTTTTTCGATTTTGCTATGAAATTGTGAATCTTTGAGACAATTTGTAGTTTGTTAATTTATTGAGTTTTGTCTATGATTGTTATTGAATAAACAACAAATTTAATCACCTCCAAACTTTGCTAGGTGTAATGTATTGATTATGTATTTTTGAGAATTTGATTATTAATTCAGGATTTGATTGTTTTTTCTTTTCTTTTGTGATGCAGGTCCAACCGTTGAGTGGCTTATTTTGTGGAAGTTTGCCAATGAATTTCTATTTTTTTTTGCTACGTTAATTGTTCTTCTTTTCTCTTTTTCTTTGCTACATTAGTTTGTTTGCCTATATTTCGTTGATTTAGACATTGAGTTTTTTGTGAGTTTTTTTTTATTTGGATATTAGATAATGGTTATTCGTGGAATACTGGAAGTTTGCAATTTTTTTGGTTTGGATATGTATCTTTTGTACTTTTTTTTGGTAATCTATTTAACGTAACCCACTCAACCTGCCCAACCCGCAACCCGCATGGTTTGTAGATTGTAACCACCCGCACGGATCAAAGAAATGCTAACCCGACAAGATTGAGTATGGTGTCTTTTTTTGTTGTCTCCCGCTATAACCTACCAGCGTACACCCTATTCAGGATGCTTCATGTTTATTTATGGTTAAATCAGCCTATACACTCATTTCTTCAACGAATCGGTCTTAGGATAGCAGTCTTTTCAGAATCTTTTGGTCATCGAAAGCACCTCCAAGATGATGATTCATGGGTGGAAGTCGTTGCTGAATCGGGTGCCTACAAAGGTTAATCTGCTCAAACGAGAGGTGGAACTTCATGTGCTACTTTCTGCATGTTTTGCAATAATGGAATGGATGATAATGCTCATATGTTTTTTGAATGCGAAAGTATTTATAAGGTACGAATGGGCTGCTACAAGTGGTTTGGGATGAGTGTTGTGCTTCTGAAAAATTTATGGGATCATTTCATCAAAGATAGGCACATCTACGACTTCTCTAAAGGACAAAAGAAATGGCGAGCAATTTGGTTCATTGTTCTTTGGACAATTTGGACCAGCCGTAACAAAACATTTTTTCATAATGAAGCTCCAGAGGTGAATGAGATGATTGACCTCATAAAATTGAGATTATGGTGTTGATTAAAATCTTCTAAAAAGGGCTTTATTTTATACTCCTCTTTTTTCTCAATAAAATTCTTTTCAATTGCTGATAAAAAAAATTACGTTACTTGACGATTTAATCTTGAAGTCAACTTAGTTGTATTCGAATTAGACTTTGTATCTAGGTGGTTACACTAAGGCTTCATATTGCGTTGGTTAAATGAAGAGGGCTGACTATCGTAACTCCCTTACTTTTAATTTATTTTTCATAAAATACTGTATAAATTTACAATTTTATCTAATTTTAGAAAATTATGTTTTGAATTATTTTAGAATAATACTATTTTTAAAATATAAGTAAATTTATAAACTATATAAGATATATATATATATATATATATATAAACAAATTAAAGGAAGGGCAACTTAAGGTCTTAACCACTTGATAAAAAGTTAACTAAGTTATGTACGAGATTTTGTGCATATCTTTTTAACCAGGAGCGTATTTTCAGACAATAAACAAATCATGGGAGGATTTTGTGCATGTTTTTAAATCACAAGAAAATTTATGCATTTTCCCGCTTTAACTTGTTCAAATGTCCAAAATAACTCACATTCTAATTTTTCAGCCCCCCTCCTCTTTGGATACATGATCCTGGAGTTACGAAATTCTATAACTGGTCTCACATAGTGTATTTTGATCTGAGCATTTGGGTACCCATTTCAAACTATTTAACCCGCTACTACCTATCACATTCTCAACCCTAATCAAGCACGGCATTGGTCAACAAACTCATATGAGAAAACGTATTGACACATGCAAGGGATAAAAATTTGTTTGGTCCGTCTTCACCAATTTAGTCCATTAACTTGTCATCCCGCCAATTTAGTCCCTAATTCCCAAACTTTCCACCAATTTAGTCATTTTGTCGTCGAATTCTCAATTTCGGCCGAAAAATGCTGATGTGGCATTGCTTTGACCATTGTTCATCAATTTTGACAAAAATGTTTTTATTTAAAATGCCACTTAATTATCCAACTCAGCAAAACTTATAAAAATTATAAAAGAATGAGAAATTAAAATATATGTTTTATTTGTAATTGAAATATATTCCTAAAAATTAAGTTAACTAATCAAAAGCAATAAAAAAGAAAAAAAATATATTTGACCAATAAATTAAGTTAATTTCATTTCAAAAAATCATAGTTAAATGTATTTTCATTAATATAAAAAACAAAAAAGATTTTTTCAATTGTAAAGAAAAAAGAAAAAAAATTGTTTCATCTTCTTCATTATCACGTTCAACCTCCCCCCCCCCCTCCAACCCCACCACCCACCCTCACCTCCCCCAACCCCATCCCCATCCCCCCACCTTACCAGTCACCGCCACCTCATCCCCTTTCCCTTCTTCTTTCCACTACTGACAAAGATGACCATTTTTTTTAAGTTTAAGTTATTAAACATTTAAAAGTTATAAATATTATAAGATCTAATAGTTAATAGGTAAAGATTTTAAAGTTATATTTTTTTGGCTTATTTTTTTATTTTTCTTTAAAATTTATTAGTTATACAAATTAATTTTTTTTTAAAACTAGAATTATTTGATAGTTTTTTATAATTTATATAATAAAATTAATTATAAAGAAATATAAAAATAATTTTAAATTTTTTTTTGCTAATTATCTTTTTAAAAGTATATATGTATATAAATACCTAAATATTAAAGTTTATGAGGTTAAAAAATTAATTTTAATTATTTTACTAATGTATCAATACTTAATGGAGTTAATTTATATATTAGAAATAAAATATATATTTAAATAATTATTTGGAGATTTATTATTATCTTTTATTACATATTCAATAAACTTTTTTTTGGCTTAGTTGCCATGCCTATGTGTCCAAATAGAATAAAAAACTAATATTTTCGGTCAAAATCGGATGAAATCTGTTAAAAGTGTGCCACATCAGCATTTTCCAGCCAGAATTGGGAATCTCGCGACCAAAGGACTAAATTTTTAAGAATTATGGACTAAATTTGCCGGTTGACAAGTTAACGGACTAAATAGGCGAGGAGGCCAAGTTAATGGAAGAAACAAATTTCTATCCCCATATGCAAGCATAAGATTTGTTAAAGGGAAAAATTCAGTTACCTATCCAAACTATGCCCGCTTTTCGAGTTACCTATCCAAACTTTCATTTTTGACACTTTATAGTCCAAACTTTCAATTTCGTTACACTTTACGGTCCAAACTTTCATTCTGACATATCTCGGCCAAAAAATGTCACGTTGCGACTAAATGACGCATCGCTGACGTCATCTGGAGGGGCATTTCTGGTACTTTACTAATTATTTACTTAAAAATAAAATAAATTAACAAAGCAGACATATAAAGATTTAGCGCGCCATTTTCTCACACAACCCGCCAAAATCAGAAACCCTAATTCCCAAAATTGAAAGTAAATCCACGAACCTCAATTTCTTGTTTTTTTTTCACTCGATCGACAAAATCTAACAATGGTGTAGAGAGTAAGAACCCACACTGACGTTATTCCTGAAGGACAAATTACACCCGATTATGGTAAGAATCCTCAAATCCAAAATTTAATTTATTTCCTTGTTTGGAGTTACTTTTCGTCGTGTGGTCCCTCCTTGTGGGTGTATTTGACAGCATAGTTGAACACAAGTGGAAAAGTATTAATTTTGTTTCCTTTTTTGTTCTCACTTTAACTGCCACTTGTGTGTTTGTGTGATTAGTTTAAGTGTGTTTATGTATGTTAATATCATATTAATTAATTTTTGTCTATATTCAGCTGGAGATAGAGATGACCCATTCACCATTATATTGCATCATTCAGGCAAATTAATGAATTTGGGCAAATGGGTTTATCTTGAAGGACAAATGAGCTATATAGACTGGTGTAATGAGGATGTAATGTCCAGGCTAGAGATACTGGAAATGGTGAAAAGGTGGGTGTTAAAACAGAGGGTTGTGTGGTGAGAATATGTTACATTCAAGATTCTGCTCCAGGTGAGTAATAATGATAAGGACTCAATGGATATGGCACTCCATGCATCTACAAGGAAATCAGTAGATGTTTATGTTCTTACAGATGAGGTGCCATCAAATGCTACTCAATCACATAGTGAATTGCCTAATCTTCCTCCAATGAGTGAAGTGTTGGATTATACTGGCGATAACAATGGAGGTGCCAATGTTGGTGAAGATGAGAGGTTTGTAGAAGGCCTTATAGAGAGTGATGATGATGATGATGATGAATTGCCTGATGTAGAAGATGTAGCAATTATGTTAAGAGATATGGCCACTAGAAAAGAAAGAGCAAGTGATATACCTAGCTCTTCAAGGGCTAATGATGTTATCCATAGTACCCCCAACTGAATCAAGAAGCCAGAGATATGCTTAAGAGATAATACTAGTCCACTGTTGGAATCTATAGTTGATATAGTGGACAGTGATGATAGCGATGGTGAAGTCACATGTGGTAATGATTCAGAATTTTCAGACACTATCAAAGATAGTAACAATGATGCAACTGATGATGAATATCTTAGGAGTGCTAGTGAGGCAGTGGGGTTTGGGGAGGAAGAAGTTAATGCACCACCTGAATTTGTCCCAACTACTGATGATGGAGTTGAAAGCTGTAGCAGAAATGCTCTTGTGCAAGATAGGGCAAAAAATAATTCAAACAAAGAGAAAGGAAAGGAAAAAGGAGAGACTTTGACAGGAAGGAAACCACAAAAGTCAATACCAAAAAGACCTACACACCAAGGTCATCCCATTTTCAATCCATTACTTGACATGCATGGTGTCAAATTTGAGCCAGGGATGCAATTTGATACCATTGAACTGTTGAGGGATGTTGTGGTAAATTTTGCAATTACTGAGGGGAGGTCTGTTAAGTTTCCATTCAATTGTCAGCTGAAGCTCCAAGCAAAGTGTGCATAGGCTAACTGTAAATGAGAGATATATGCATCAAGGCCAAACAATAAAGACACAATGAGGATTAAGACTCTGAAGGAACCACATGAATATGCCAGACAGGACAAAGTAATACAAGCAACTACCAGATACATGGTAAAGAAATATCATACAAAGATAAGTAGTGATCCAAATTGGCCTGCTAGCTCCATGCTAACTATTGCTAACATGGATTGTGGTATAGACTTCCATATATCTCATATGTACAGAACTAAGGAGAAGGTATTTGCTGATGTTCATGGAACTAAAGTAAACCAATATTCCTTGCTATGGAGCTATGCTGAGGAGATCATGAAGACTAATCCAGAGACTATTGTGAAGTTGAAGTGTAAAGTGATGGAAGAGGTGTGTAAGTTCAAAAGAATATACATATGTTGGAATGCTTCGAAGAAGGGATTTCTGAGTGGTTGCAGGCCCATCATATGCTTGGATGAGACACATCTCAAAACAAAAAATGGAGGTATACTTTTGACAACTGTTGGTGTTGATGCAAATAACTGCACATATCCCATTGCATATGCAGTGGTAGATAAGGAGAGCAAGAAATCATGGTATTGGTTTCTAAGTATTCTGGTGGATGATCTGAATATCACTAACAGTTATCATCGGACTGTTATGAGTGATAAGCATAAAGGTTTTTTTGATGTTGTTCATGAATTGTTGCCTGACTGTGAGCATAGGTTATGTGTTTTGCACTTGTGGATAAATTTGAAGAAGGAGCATCCAGGTCTTGCAATGAAGAATATACTTTGGGATGCTGCAATAGCTGGTAGAGTCTGTGATTTCAACAAGATCATGGATAGGCTGCAAAAGAGGAATGTCAAAGCATACAACTGGTTAGCAAGCAAGCCTTCAACTCAGTGATCTAGAGCATTCTTTAGAATACATTGCAAAAGTGATCTTTTGTTGAATAACATGTCTGAGAGCTTTAATGCCTCAATTGTAAAAGCCAGTGGGATGCCAATCATTGACATGTTGGAATCTATTAGGAGAACCTTGATGAAGATGACATGTATCAGGAAGATTGCCATAAACAAGGGCAACAAGGCTATTACTCCTAAGGTATGGGACATTCTTGATAAGATTAGGGGAAAACCTGGAGGTTATATGGCTCACTGGAATGGACACCTTGAGTTTGAGGTTGAGGCACCTTATAGTGATACTTTTGTGGTGCACTTGGAGAAATAGTTATGTTCATGTATGAAGTGGGATTTGACAGGTATCCCTTGTGTTCATGCCTGTGCTGCAATGAGACACATGAGTTGGAAGCCAGAAGAGCACATACATGCTTATTATTCAAAGGAGACCTATCTAAGGACTTATAGTAGCTATATGTCTCCTATGAAAGGAACTCCTATGCCTCAAACTCAGAGGTACATAATCTCCACCTGTCCAAACTATGCCTGGTGGGCCAAAAAAGAATGGTAGAAAGATTGATCCTGAAGAACTCAGAGAGATACAGTTGAGGAATGAACTTAGTGGCAAACTAGCAAAGGATGGAGTTAAGATAAGTTGAAGGTCATAATGATAGGAGTTGTCAGGCAAGGAAGAATAACCCTCTAGAAAGTACATGGGTTCCCAAGTTAAGGGTCAATGGTAGGGGTAGAATTAAGAAAGGGAGTGGGAAGGGTAGAGCCAAAAAAGGAAAAAATGCTAGCACATCTGCTGAAGCTCCTTCAAATGCAAATGTTCCTTTGAGACAGGTGTTAGTGAATAAGTTGAGGTGATTACCAGTCTAATTTAATTACTTTCTCAACAAAATGTGAAGTGAAATTTAACTTGTAATTTGTATTGATAGGTTGCTGGAACACAGAAGTCTATTGTTAATACTGGTGCTGTTGATGATGATGGGCAATGTCAGCCTACTAAAAGAGCAAATAAAAGGAAAAAAGCAGGTACAACAACAACAACAATCAAGCCTGTAATCCCAATTAAATTGGGGTAGGCTATATGAACCATGAATGAATCACGTCGAGTCGTGAACATGAATCTTCTGTCTCCATAGGTTTAGGTTGACGAGCATGATGAGCATGTCTTAATTTAGATCTTTTGGCTTCATGTCGTTCCGTATGACCTCCATCCACGTCTTTTTCGGTCTCCCACGAGTCGTCTATCCTAAGTTGAGATCTTTAACTCATCGTAGCGGTGCATTTATGGGTCTGCTTTTAACATGTCCAAACCATATTAAATAGTTTTCTCGTATTTTCTCGTCGATGGCCGCCACACCCAATTTATACCAAATATCTTCATTGCACACCTTATCTCTTCTGGTGTTATCGCACATTCATCGAAGCATGCGCATCTCTGTAACGTTCATTTTCTATACATGACTTTGCTTAATAGCCCAACACTCGGATCCATAAAGCAAAGCAGGTCTAATAGTCGTACGATAGAACTTTACTTTAAGATTTAAAGGAAAGTTACAATCGCACAGGATCCCTGTTGCACTCTTCCACTTTGTCCATCCAGTTTGGATACGGTGGTTGATATCTCCGTCTAACTCTCCATCCATTTGCAGTATGAAGCCTAAATACCAAAAATTGCACACTTCTTGGTATTTCTTGGCCATCCAACTGAACCGTGCCATCGTTGTTTCTTCGTTGTTTGCTAAACTTGCATTCGAGGTACTCTATCTTTGTTCGACTTAGTCGAAATCCTCATGCTTCTAATGTTTGTTTCCATCGTTCTAATTTAGCGTTAACTCCCATTCTCGTCTCATCGATGAGGACAATATCGTCTGCAAACAACATACACCATGGGACTCGGTCTTGGATGGTTCTGGTGGTTTCATCAATTACAATGGCAAACAAAAGTGGGCGCAAGTCTGACCCCTGATGTAAGCCAATTATAATTGGGAAGGCGTCTGTTAAACCGCCACAAGTTCAGACACTTGTCACCACATTCTCATACATATCTTTTATGATGTTGATATATTTAATGGGTACCCCTTCTTCACCAAGGTCCACCATAATACCTCTCGAGGTACTTTGTCATATGCTTTTTCTAAGTCAATAAAGACCATATGTAAATCTTTACTCTTTTCTCGAAAGCCTTCAATGAGCTGGCGAATCAAATGGATGACCTCTATGGTTGACCTTCCGGGCATAAATCCAAATTGGTTCTCAGATATGGGAACAATTTGTCTTAATCGGTGTTCGATCACCCTCTCTCATAGCTTCATGGTATGAGACATAAGCTCTATCCCACGATAGTTAGAACAATTTTCGACAACGCTCTTATTCTTATATAGAGGTATTAGCGTACTCTTCCTCCACTCTTCTAGTATTTATTTGTTCGCCATATTTTGTTAAAGAGGTCCGTCAACCAAGTCACCCCTATCTCTCCCATGCTTCTCCAAGCCTCGATAGGGATACCATCTGGGCCAACAGCTTTTCGAGTCTTCATCCTCTTCAAAGCATCTTTGACTTCCGACCTTCTAATACGGTGCATAAAATTGCGGTTTAGATCCTGAGGGGACCGCGAGATGTCACCCACTGCTTGGGTGGGGCCTCTATTGAACATACCCTCGAAGTACTCCCTTCACCGTGCTTTAACCGGAGCCTCACGCACCAAGATAGACTAACCTTCATCTTTGATGCATTTCATTGCACCTAGGTCTCTAGTCTTCCTCTCTCTAATGCGAGCAATTTTGTATATATCATTCTCGGCCTCCTTGCTATTCCTATTCTCATAAATTTCCTTGTACACAACCTCTCACGCTAGTCAAACAACTTTCTTTGCTTCTTTATTGGCTAGCTTATACTATTCAAAGCTTGCTCCATCATAGTTCTTCTTCAAATCCATGTAGCAATCCCGTTTGGCCTTGATTGCCGTCTTCACTTCTTCATTCCACCATGACGTGTCTTTACCTGTCAGGCTACTACATCGGGATTGGCCTAAGAGGTCTTTAGCTACCTTCTTGATACAAAAAGCCATTTTGGTCCAAGTTGCATCTGCATCATAGTCAGTCTTCCAATCTACCTCTTAAACCACTCGCTCCACGAAGGCCTTTTGGGTAGACTCCTTAAGCCGCCACCACTTAATTCTAGGTTCCACCCGGCGCCAACTTCTTTTTAATCATTGCCGCAGTCTAATATCCAACACCAAAAGCCTATGTTGCGTAACCACACTTTCTCCGGGGATGATCTTGCAATCTAAGCAACGACTTCTATCCGCCCTCCTAGCTAAGAAGAAGTCTATCTGGCTCTTATTGACCCACTCCTATAAGTGGCCAAATGAGATTCTCTCTTCTCAAACCAAGTATTTGCTACAAGCAAATCATAGGAGAGGGCAAAGTCTAAGATAGCGTTGCCCGGCTCATTGCGATCTCCAAAGCTATACACGATGTGGATGTCCTCGAATCCATCACGGCTAGATCCTACATGACCATTAAAGTCACATCCAAGGAAGAGTTTCTCGCTACTAGGTAATTAATATAAACTTAATCATTCTAGCTAACTTAATTATATTTTTGTGATCCATTTATAGATTATGTACATCTGAAATGTAGGCACATACTAAAGAACATCCTAAAAAAAAAGAGTGCAACAACTAATTTGCCACCAAGACCATTGAGTAGACAATCACAGAATGTAACTTCTACAAGTGAAGCCTCTCAATTACAAGTTGGTCATCAAGCAAAACCATCTACAAGGAGTAATCCAGCACCAGTAGCTCATATTCCTATTTCTGTTGGTGGGATACAGACTAGACCACTCACTAGAAGTCAAACACCTGAAAGGTTTACTAGTTTATCTACTGAGAAACCTACAGGTAAGACAAAGAAGCAGCTTGTGTTCTCAGAGGTACCAACATCCAACAGTAATTTGACTCTCACTCCTTGCAAAAATAGGTTCAAACCTCCTGCTCCAAAGAAAAAAATTGCAGTCCCCAAAAGGGCTGTTGAGATTATGTCTGTTAGTATTGCATAAGATGTGACTAACTAATTGTGATGTATAATGAACATTAGTGATTGCCACTGTCTTGTGTAATGAATCTATTAGTGAGTGGTACTATTTTGTAAGGTTTTGTTGTCCATATGAATGGATATTTAATGTGTCTCTTTATGAAACAACTCTGAAAGAACATGCAATAAGTTAGACAAAATACTATCTAAACTATATATAAAATTACACTGGACAACATAAACTTTGACTACTGTTACACTTAACGATCCAAACTTTCAAAATTTTACACTTTAGGGTCCAAACTTTGAAAAAAATTACACTTTACGGTCCAAACTTTGAAATTTTTTACACACGAAGATATAAACTTTGACAATTTCGACATCCGCAATTCTGAACTTTAACATTAATTATTTATTTCCTTTTATTTGATAAGACGCATATATCAACGCAGCAGATAACTTAAAGCAAGATTGTTTTTTTCTTTTTAATTGATTAACAACAATTGAATAGATGTCAGCCAACATAAACAAATATTTTTTCCATAATGCGTATTTATGTGGCTGCTCAACTACCAATTTGACTCGAGACTCTGTGCAAGTTAAACACGATTAGACATCTATTCCATTATCACCGTTGGATCAAACAAGGACCGGTGCAAGACATAAATTCTCACAAGGCATAAACTATTCATATTCTACTATTTATATACCAAACGTCAACCCTAATTATCACATGCAAACAAACCCTCAAATTCCATAGCAAAAAAAACTCTCATCTCTCAAAATTCTCAAAAAAAAAAAACTCTCCTCTCCCAAAAAACTAATGGCGGCCTTTTACCAGTCAAGTCTAAAAAATGAGTACGACGAGGTTAGTGCGTACCTTCCTAACATCTTCCTCAACTTTGCTAACTACTCTCACATCGACGAAGCCTATCTGTTGGATGAACTCCGTGCTCTCATCCAGCATGACCTCTGGTACACACAGGCAACTATGCAGCTAGTGTACGATCAACTGGCTGCAAAATTCTCGGAGAGGAGGTGCGTTGAAGTTACCCATGTGGAGATTCTGGACCGTTTATGGATAATGCAGACGCACCTTCAACTCTTCACCGATTTTTATGGAAACCAGAGGTCATCTACAACTGGAGGAGAGAGGTCGTGAACACAGACTCCAACTATGCGCGCCACTTCAAAAATGTAAGAGTACTACAAACTTTGTATATTCTGATACTAGTAATAATATTTCACGCTTTTTAATCTGTATTGCACACCTGATGCAGCCTTCCAATATAGAGAAGAGATTTCAGAAGAAGGGTTCAGGAACTACCGGATGTTGG
Source organism: Linaria vulgaris (assembly GCA_948329865.1). Taxonomy (NCBI): domain Eukaryota; kingdom Viridiplantae; phylum Streptophyta; class Magnoliopsida; order Lamiales; family Plantaginaceae; genus Linaria; species Linaria vulgaris. The sequence continues at coordinate 48,855,526 of OX415249.1, read as the reverse complement.
GCTACTGTTTTCGCATCAAAAGGCTTCCCATCCCACCCATTAGGATCGTGTTCAGGTTCCAAGTAGAATATGGCATAATCTAAAGTGATGGGATTTTATAATCCCTGTTGACCACAATCCCCCCTCCCCCCAACCCTTTTATGTCAAGGGTTTATTTTTTATTTTTATTTTTTTTGGGATTTTTGAACAATGGTTTTTTATGTCTTTGTTTTTGTATAGGATGGATGTAGTTTAATTCTGTTATTATTCTATTTATGCTGCATTAAATTAATTATTATGTGCATTTGTTCAACAAATATCCAACACCTAAATCACATCTCTTTAATTCAACACACTTTATTCTCAAAATCAGTAAACAAAAGCCTACTTAATCAAGTTACAGTACAACACATAAAATAAGAAAAAAGGGCAATCCATAATTTCCTATTTTTGGCCTCTAAATTAGTAGAATGCTTTTCAAGATTCTTCATGCTCTTCAACAGCTTATTATTCTCCAATTCCAACTCAATGTTCTTCTGCTGCAACTTAGGTTCAATTTTTACCTTTTGGAATTCCTTCAATTTGGCTTCGGCCTTTTCAATTCTTCTCCTCAACGTCGGTATAACCTCTCTTGCACGATGACCAAGGGGTTCATCAACCCAAAACCACAACCCACAACCTATGTTTTCCTTTTAGTATTGAGTAAATCGACGGCCCGAATTTTTATCAGTTAAGGAGAGATGGGTAACCGCTTGAAAGCCGCACTTGCAAGAAAATTCCTCCATAACAGTAGTCTCTGACATTAGTCCATTATGATTGTGGCGTTAATTTGATGAATTTGTTGTTAATTTTCGGAATTGAGTTTTTAGGGTTCGTGGAATAATTCAATTTGGGCTGATTTTAGGTTCAAATTGGTTTTAAAAGACTTTGAATGAGTTAGCCGTTGAAAAATAGTAAAGTACCGAAAATACCCACCTGGATGACATCATCGATGCGTCATTTAGTCACAAAGTGACATTTTTTTGCCGAGATAGGTCGAAATGAAAGTTTAGACCATAAAGTGTAACGAAATTGAAAGTTTGAACCGTAAAATATCAAAAATTAAAATTTGAATAAATAACTAAAAAAGCAGGCATAGTTTGTATAGGTAACTAAAATTTTCTCTCTGGAACTATAAAGGAGTTTCACAAAGTGCTAAGCCCCCGTTTGGCGCTCCCCTCAGAGTTATTTTTCAGAAAACAAATCATTTTTAGAGATATTGGGCTTCTCAGAAAAAGTGAATTTGGCCCATTAAGACTATTTTTCGGATGAACAGTAAAATTCTGGAATATAAAAAATGTGAAATTTGGGGCTAAATGTAGCATTTCGCCTAAAACGAGGTGTGATTGTGACATAAAGTTGCTGAAAAAACTGTTGCTTTTTGATGGTAATAATTACATAACTGAATTGAATTTTTGTCAAAATCGGTTGGTCCATTTTTTAAAAACTAACGGTAGGTTTGAATTTTGTACTTCATTTCTTTTATGCTTATTTTCTTTATATTAGCTTCAATACCGTTTAAATGCCCCAGTATGGTGTGACTTTTGAATTATATGTGGTTATGATTTTACTTGGACATTAAAATATTACATAATAAAAATCCCTTTTCTATAAATATAAAATTTCAGAGATCTTGTGCACTCAGATCCTTATATGAAATTTAATGATTCCGTGACATAGTAAACTTGTCTCCAAATTTAAAATGTATCAAATTTATCCGTGAACATAATATTATATATGCTACAAGCAACCAATGTTTTATAGATGCATCAATATCCCCATACGTTACAAAACAGACATATTTCGTATTTCCCCATTACTCATACATTGAGTTTACGTTAGTCACAATACGAAATTAACTATTCTGAGAAATACACGCCATATTCAGTCTTGACCTCTTCAAATTCCATATCCTGGTACCATTTGTGCCTCTGCCTTACCATTTTCTCTAGGGCAATGTACGCGCATTTATCGCCGAATATGAATTCCATCAACTCGTATTGCGGCAACCCGTATTTGCGGAAGAATTTCCTATCAGCGTATTCCTGCAAGTTTATTTGAAATCATTAGCAGACATCGCTATCATGTACAACACAATTTACTTAATAAAATGAGTCTACGGTGCGCCATTACGCACCTTCAACCCGTGCGTCATTTCGTATTCTTTTGTTGTGCTGACCCGCTTTGTTTGGCGGTTGAAACTTACTCCCGGCAAGTTTATGAACTCCATAAAATCCTGGTATCGCATCCAAACAGTCTGGTACTGTCTGTAAACTTTCACATAGTTTATTCCAGTGCGTGGATGAATCTCGCATAGAATGAAGTGGATGCGATCTAGAGCACTTTCCAGTCCGTCACGGGTTGATATGTCGATCTCTTTAGCTACGCTTTGTAAGGTCCTTATGTAGCTCTCGTCCAACGAACGGTTCCAAAAACCTTTGTATATAGATTGACGTTCTTCCCATTTAAGTTGAGAGGCCGTCTGAATTTGTTGTTGTTGTTATCACATTAAAAAGATCATGCCATATTGTTAGGGGCTTTGTTAATCACCAGCATAAAGAAGTCAATGTCCGAATTTTCAACGTTATTTCCATCACGTTTAACATTTGAAATCGAGGGATATATATATAACCATAATTCAACTAACGTTAGTTAAATTTATTATCGATTAGAACTTTACTGGAAAAAATGTTATCTCGATGTTTGGCCAACATCTCGGCAACATTGATAACAGAGAGTTCTGGAATTTTTTTTGTAACTGAATGTTGAACGTTTTCCCTTTTTCCTTTCCCGCGATTTCTGACTGTTTCATGCATCTTTGAACATGATCAGATTACATAACGAAGAGCATAACATGCGGGTTTTTGCGATGGACACTTCCACTCATGCGAAGCACATTAAATATGGGCAGTCCATCAGTTGCCGCTTGTATATATTCATTTCATAAGAGTTTTGGTACACTATTCTAATTCTCGATGCTCGCGATCTGGTTCGTTCAGTGAATTAAAGAAGATTTCAAATCTTATAAAAACATACGACAACGGTTTTGACATATTCGTGTACCTTTTTTTGGAATACGTTGAGCCGAGTGTAGCAGCTGCCTTGTCCGTACTCGTAGTTGTCCTGCTGCTGTTCCTCGCCACACCTGGTTTCCATTGAAGCTCTTCAAGAAAAAATGCTGACAAGAGAAGGGTGCGAACCACTGTGCATATAGTGCCTCTGTTGAATGCGTTATATAACGTTTAAACCAAAAGTATACTTTGATGATAAGACTGTTGTGTTGCCATTACTACACACAACTGCCACTACATATATGATACTTATACAATGTGGGAAACATTAATTACGTAGAATACAACTCTTCCTGTAATTTCTTTAATGCACTCCTGTTACTCTATTGACGTGATTGCTATGGATACTCCATAATTGAAAATCCCCTAGTCCATCTATGAACTCTGTTAGTAGCGTACAACATGTGCTGTGTTAGCAGTATTCCCATCTAATTAAATACACAGTTCACCTAAATTGATTGTTATCGCCACATCAAAATTACAACCCTCCAATTTTTGTGTATGTGATGCACCTGTTGTAAGTCTTACGGTAAATGCCTACTTAAAACAAATTTATCGTTGATGTTCCCTTGATAATATGCTTAATTATATCTCCTTACTTTATTGCACCATTTTATTAACGAACTTTCGTCTACACTATATATGCAACTATCTCATTTCTGTAGGTGGGTGGCACGTTGATGCGTATTACTCGTTACGTCGAATAGCTGTAACTCGATAACTTCATCTCGTAGTGCCGCGAGTCATTTGTATTACACAGTAGTTTTAGAAAGCGAGCGTGTTGTTCTCGAAATGTTGTATGGATGTTGGCCCGACAGCTATCCAACATTGAAACCAGGAACCTCCTTTCTTGTGCTTGAAGTTTAATCCGTTACTACAATGATACTGAGGTGCATTGAATTAAAAGTACATAGTGATGTTCACATCGACAACGTTGGATTTGCAGGTCAACACAAATACATGTTCGTTATTAAGCTTCGTTTATTCCCAATCTAAATTTGCATTAATTGTATTGCAAATCTTATAGGTCGAGTGTGTGCATCTTTTTCTATTAGATACAGATTTAAATTGTTGGTCATATTGTTTGCTGAATTATGTTGGCCTCAAACATATCCTTTTAAAACATATACTTAAATCCTTGTCCAGCGTATCATACTAGTTGGTTATGGTTTAATCGACAAATCGGTTACAATATGCACAAGTTGATATGCATCACTGCAGTTTTGGCATATAATATATATAACCCATCCCCGGCCAAGTTATAACATAAATTTGCAAGTGCTATTTACTACCACTTGCATGTGCATGGGCTGTGTAAGCAGATATATTTCATCGGGGCATTTAATGACCGAACATGACCTACAACAACCCCAACCACCGATGATCAATGCCATGCAATACGACTTAAATACAATTTTCCTCTACCTATTACAAAATCTCTTTGTTTTATATTTCTCTTGCCTTATATTTTGAAAAACAAATACTCCTGGCGTTTCAATACCCGAAGAAATCCAAACGCCTCTTGTGCCATTCTATCATGTCTTCTGAATTCTCCACTTGTTCCACCATGGATAGCACCGGACGCAGCCCTTCCATCGAGGTACACTATTGTGTTCAATAGGCAAAATAACTTACGCAACAAATTCCAAACATCACAGATTATGAGGTTTTTTGGTTTATGTTCTAATCCACAGACATTCAATTCATATTGTTAGGAAACTTACCGCCACTCGGGTCATCCATTTCACTACAACAAATTTTGGTGTGCCGAAACCGAGGCACAACTGGCTTTTGCACTACGCGAGTTCTCCAAACCTCACCCGATTTTATATTGCACGCACATGTGGAAGGTTATTAAACAGGCGACCATTTTCATGTCCAACATGTTCTCAAACGATGTTACTCCCGGCATGGTACGAGCTCGCATTGGCGTTATGCGCGAAAGGTTTATCAAGTTTCGCCGTTATATGTCAATCCCAGGAGTTATTTTCGATCCGTTAAGTGATTGCGTCCGAACCGACGAGTTATATGCTGACTACGAGCATAAGGTACTTATTTTACGCGATTAATCGATTAAACAATAACGATTCTGATAAAAGCAAATTCCATTAATGCCGTGGCAATTAGTGATAGATAGAATATCCCCTAACAATATGTATAATTTTTTCAAATTAAATACGATGACATTATAGACTGTTTCTGTCATTATCGTTGCAATTGTCTATGTGTACATGCTCTACTAGCACAGGATTAAGATTAATCACGTTAAGCCACTCTCTTATATGTTCTCGTATTAGCCATGCCGATCCTTCCGTTGAAATACCGAATCCGTCCTAGTTCTATTAACTGATGTCGGACGTTATTATTGATTGCGTGTGTTTTCTGCCGATAGAGACTCTTTCCACATTTCTTGAATCGATATTTGTCCATCTAATTCAGTTGTAAACAAAATGCAGGAGACAATGCTCGACTTCTACTTTAAGGTCTACGGAATGCCCAATTATTTCGAGCTTGATTATTTCTTCAACGTGAAGCGTGCTCTGCTAACACACGTTGAGGAGATTGGATCTTCAAACACCCCTTACGAAATTTATGAAGAAGCATCAACAACCCTTCAACTTAGCTCTACTTAGAGTGACTTATGTCGATTAGGTTCAATGATTTAATTTCCATGGATATTTTAGCCAACATTTTTGTACTAAGTCCGGCAAATATCTACAATATAACATGTTTTTTTGTACCAGTCGATACTCTACTATGGACTCACATAAAGTTTGGTACCATTAATTTATATGTTCATACTTTTATATACATACTTCTGTGGAGGCTATTAGGTACAAGTACAACCATTAACATCCCATAGTTTAAGCTAATTGTCAAATCGGACATACATGGGGAAGAGAAAGCATTAAATGCACCTAAACATGTCATGATTAGCAATATCTCAAACTTGGCGGTAAAAACACCCGCCATAATCCCAAGAGCCTCCCCCCCCTTTTGCATTGTCTATAAATAACTGCCTCCTGCCAATAAATTTTTTCAACAACTCTAAAAAAAGTCCTCTTTTCTCGTTATACATTTTTAGCGTTTTCCATGCAATATTTTTTTAATAAATAGATTCCGGTTTCTTTGTGTTTGTCAAAGTCAACTATCAGTATTTAAAGCTTTTTGTATGTAATTTATCACCCAAAAAAAAACTTTGCAAACAAAAATGGATGCGAAAATGGTGTTGTTCTATGAGCCCCCGTGGAGTGTCGAAGTTGATGGCACTTTCATCGGGCTCTTGGCTAAACATGGAGAGTCTCTCGAGCGTAATATACAAAAGAGTGATACTTTTTTTTTTACCGATTGCATGGAACAACTGAACGCGAAACACGGCACAACTTTCACTATGAAAGCCTTACGTCTCCGTTTTGCGCACTTGCATGCTAGGTTTATATGTTTTTCAAGTATCGTAGACAACCCTTGTATGAAATTTAACCCAGTCACTTTCAAGGTAATCGCTGACTACCCATTTGTTTGGGACTTCTTCGTGCAGGTAAATTCTACGTATAACTACGGACATGATTTCATCAATTATTTGTAATTGATTTGCATGAACTTGTGCTTTTGAAATTTGTATATTACCTCGTTCAGGAGTTATATGTCGTATAGATTTAACAACGGTGGAGCTATGAAACATGGTACACATGTACACGTTGAACACCTTACGAATGAGTTTGAAGAAATCCTAAACATATGTGCAACAATTAGTAAACTTTATTCATATATATGGCCAAAGATTTATGATCCTCATTTGTCGTACTGTAGAGATACGCCCTTGCCGTAGCATATCATGAAGAGGGTGAACTCTTGTGGAACGAGCTCGTGTCCATCTTTGGAAGACTAGACCAGGGCGGAAGTGTGCGCAGTTTTCCAGTTGTCGATCTCACTGTCGATCCTTATGAGTTTGACGATTTGGATGTCGTGGACAAGTGGGATTCAGGGAGCACGACCGATAATTTTCCGGAATTCCCAAGTCCAGACTGCGTACTCCCTCTCCGAACTCAGAAGCGCCCGCGAATCACAATCGATGACCTTCTTGAGTGGTCGCACCCCTCAAAGGACCTCCTGTAGAGGATCTTAACCCCAAAAGGAAGAGGGTAGCAATGGCAAAGTGCCTGTTCCCTGTGAAGCAAGAGAAGAAGACCCCGGAATCGAAGCCCACAAACTTTGTGAACATCGACTCAAGTCCAGAAACCCCCATTACCAAGAAGTGATGCATCTGTGCATCACTTCTTAATCGCTCACTATCTATTGAATATCCCTTGACTGTGTAATAGTAGTAGACAGTCAATTCTCTTTTGTAAGGGCTTATTTTGGAGCGTGGTAGATGTTGAATGTTTTGTTGTTGTGTTGATGATGCTTCCATATGGTCGGCTGATTTTGTTAGTTGGCCATGTCTAAATTTCGGTTTTATATATAAAATCGATGTATTTTGGAAGTTGGCCATGCCTATGTTTGGGTTATTTTGTGTTTGATTTCATTTGGGAGGTCACAAACCTCTTTTGCTTGCTTTAATGATATGTTAATGTCAAGTTCAATTTTGTCTGGATAGAATGTTGATATGATCTTCCTCCAACAACTGTCCAACATTGAATAGTACTTAACGTTTGCCCATTATCATTTGCATGTAAGACTGCACAACGCGTGTATAGTGGGTCACTGTCTTTTATAGTTTAATATGTTTAGGGTCAGAATTCAAAAAATAACAAATTCACACTAGTCACTTTGAGATTATCATTTTAACAAGTCGACCAATAAATTAGGGGTACTTAAAAAAAAGTAGTTATTTATAGATTTCATTTTTCTACTATTGATCTTAAGTTGTCAAATATTTACCATTTTCTGACATATAAGTATCGTAAACATATGTAATCCAATAAAATGTTAGCACGAAGTGGTTATCTTAATTTTATTTCTCGCAACTACACATTGCCTTTGTTTTGGTTAAATTTAAATCTTTACGCAAGGAATCAATAAATTTTACTTTTATAATTAGCTTATTTTTGACGACGTCTTAAATTATAATTGTGTTTCAATTATCTCACTTCGTCATTTTTTACGTTTACACACTAAGTCAAGCTCTTGTTTGTTTAATTGACAGTGAATTTAACTTAACATACAAGTGGAACATGTGGAGGTGCCCATGTTGGGTGGGTGTTGGCCCAACACTGACAAACTAATTGTTGACCACCCTTTAATATTTAGATCATTATTTTGAAAAACGTGTTGCACCTTCGACAGAATCCCAACCCGCACAAAGTTAAATGGTGTTGTTAAATTAACACGCGTCTTGTGTTAACTCTCGGTCTCTATATAAATATATAAAATTTCCAACAGACTACCCACCCCTTTTACATCATTTTCCCTAGCATTACAACCTTTTCCCCCTACCCGCCCCTCCTTAATTGGTCACGACATTCTAGGGTGAAAGTTGTAACCCACTCTTGTGGAGTTACAACGGTACATTATTTTAACATTGTTATTTAACCACGCCAATGGAAAATAAAATTTAATTATAAACCCATAACACATTCCACATCCGGCCCGCAAAATTATATTTGCCACCTTAAGTTGTAAAACTCTCCATCACATAATAACAAAGGGCCATGGAACAACTGATCACGGAGATAAAGCGCCTTGGGGCGACGCCGGTGGAGAGAATCATTGTAAGATTACTTTCCTTTCAATCGGTTCTTGTGTTATTGCACCGTTCTTTGTTTCGTGTACTTTTTATATCCATTCCCTACAAGTTAAACACTAATAATGTTTTTGCATGCAACAGGAACCGCCTAATGAATCAGTGTTCGAACCAATGCAATACAACCACGAGTGGGACGACGCTAGAGAATCCTTGTTACTCAAATATCTCCGGTTGGTTGGGGACACAACAAGGAGCACACTTGAACAACTCCCTATCGAACTACAAACACACGGTGGTCCACCACTAAGTGTAGTAACCCTGGAAGAACGGACGCAGCTTTTGGCCCGACGTATGTCTTGTTACCTTTCCTTCATTAATAGGGAAGGGGTAGTTTACGACAAGGCCACGCATCTTCATACTCTGCAAGAGGATTCTTACTTCGAGGCTTTGTCACGAGACGGGGTAATCAATTTTTATGCTTTGCCCATTTGTACCACGACAACAACTATCAATTAACTCTGACAGTATGTTATGTACATATTTAACTTGGGTGATTTGTTGTTGTTTGAATGATCCTTTTATATGTGTACCTTAGAATGTCGAGACTGCGATATATAGGTACTTCCGTCTACACGGCCTACCGAACCGCGAGGAAATATTTGCCGTGTTTGACCCTACGGATGATGCATTTCCTAATACAGATAATGAAACAAGTGAAGAACATGAAGACGAGCATTCCACCTCAGACGGATTGGGAGACGACATAGGGTCGGAGTCGATCGAAGACGAGATATATCACGACGAAGACGGATGCTCTTTCGATAGTACAAATATGCAGTCGCCCCCCAATAATGTAAGTACGGGGTGTGAGAAATGTGGCGAATACTATGACATGTGCGTCTGTTTATCATCCGATGGGTCGAGTGGTCTCCCCTCGGACTTTTACGACGATTCAGACTAAACACTTAATAATGACATTTTGTGTAATTTATTATGACAATGGATATTGAAATGCTTTCTGTTTTGGATTGTTAATTTAATTCATCGTAATTGCATCCCTGTTTTACATTATTTAATCTGTTGGGCTTTGTTATAATAACAATCCGTGTTAAGTGAATACTCTGGCATGCTACTGGATTCAATGTTGGTCAGGTGCTACCTCAACATCCCAATGACATTCATAAATTGCCACTTACAATAGCACAAATATGCGTGCACTATTCAACTACTCGTGTAGTACCATTAATAACACAACTTATGGATACCATATGAAACTTGAGTTATTATATGAGGCGAAACATATAGTTGTCTTTTTCCTCGTTTTAATTATTATCAAGTGAAATAGTCAAGAAAATAAGGAAGACGCCCGCTTTTGTATTATGTCACAGTTCAGTCCATGACAAGTCCAAAATCATTACACGGGTATGTCCATTGTAGCGTTTAGGGCGTGGAATCTGACCGCTAGGCTCACCCGATTTTGGCGCTGTGCTCGCATCGGCTTCACCCGTAGTCACCCCAACAGCTGCTTTCTCCGCTCTCACAGCTGCTTTGTTTACCTTTTCCGGAATCACTTCTCCTTTGTGTACCTTAAGCACTTGGGCTGGGCAATGAGGATCTGTTTTTCCAGGAACCAACGGGGGAACAGAACCCGTGCCTGCTGTTCGAGACCTAGTTCTGCGCGCGATAGTTGTACCCACGGCTCTGCTCCGTTTACCCTTGTCCAACGCTGCCTCCGCAAGTGTGTCTAATGGATTTTTGCTTGCCATTACAAAGATGTTGAAAGAATTAAAGATTTTGAATTGAGAGTTCAATTTCGGTCGAAAATAGAGAAAGAAAGAGTAGTTGGTAATTGGGGATAAATTAGGGCAGAAACAGTGGAGTCGCAGAGAGAGAGAGAGAGAGAGAGAGAGAGAGAGAGAGAGAGAGAGAGAGAGAGAGAGAGAGAGAGAGAGAGAGAGAGAGAGAGAGAATGGGTGAATTTATGGCGGCAGTATCACCTTTTATGTTTAAATTTCTATTTAATTAGAGACCCCATTTTCTTTGCCCTTTATTTGAATTAAGTCCCAATGATTTTTGTAATTGGAGATATTAGAAGCCAAGTGCCAATATGACATATATTGTTGTTCAATTGACCAATGAAACATATATTTTCTGACTACGGTGGCCTAAAATATATGGTCATTAAAAAGACATTAGTGGTTCGTTAACAAATTTTCTGAAGGAAATCAATTAATTTACACCAATATCGAAATATATGGTCAACAAGCTAGCGGCATGATATTATAATTAATAAGTAGTATTTATATGCAATTCATCGGACACTTTGAATACCTCATCAAAATAACTTAAAAACTTATTTATATACGATTAAGGTAACTCGTCTGCGAGTCTATACATGACCAACAGTAAGTGTGATTTGTTAATAACAAACCTACGAAGTTTGTGGCTAAAATGAGTCTGATCTATAAAATTGTGGGTTCACGGTTTAGGGATAACTATACGTCCAAGTAAAACTGGAAGGGGCTGTATAAACTTACTGACTTTCATGTGTAAGACATGGTATACTAACATCTCTTACACATTGAAACCAATAATGTTGCAACTGTATTGAGGGCATCCGAGTAGAATGGGCTAAGCTCAAAGTAGATTTGACTTAATTAGAGGGCATAAACACCAAATAATAAAATTTGGATCTTTACAGCGTATTATTATCTATAGAATTGTGGGTTCAGAGTGGCGGGGAAGATATACGCTGCAATCAAAGTGTAAGGGGCTATATGAAATTACTGTTTTTAATGTTATCTCGATGTTTGATTAACATCTATTACACACTGAAACCAGTACTGAAGCAACTGTGCTGAGGAAAGCCGATTACAAAGGGCTAACCTCAAAGTATATTAGACTAAAATACAAAAAAAAGGCAAATAATAATAACATCCACATATTTCAGAAACGTCGAGTCACAGCAAAATACAATAAGACACAATATTCAAAAATAAAGACCACAACAAGGAGGGAGTGGCTTTACACCCGACGAAAAATATGCAGCATGTCGAATCCTGGAGAGATATTATGTTATATTTAAAATTCACATGGCTCCGTTTTAATTGCGATAGTCGTCCCACATTGCCCGTGCAATTTCACCCCTCCTGCGATCCATTGCTCTTGCTTCTGCAGGAACGGTGTTAATCCGGCTGCGGGATATTAGGCTACTCGCGCGGTACACGTTGTCTGGGTGAAAATCAAACAAGAAATCACCATAGACTCCATTCTTCCGAATGAAGTTGTGCAGGGTACATCACGCCATGACAATCTTAGTCTGATGTTTTAAACTGTAGTTGGGCATCATCTTCAGAATGGGGAAACGCATCTTCAACACACCAAAAGTACGCTCAATAACGTTGCGGAGACTCGAATGCCTGTAGTTAAACAACTCCACCATTCCATTCGGCTGATTATTTTGGTACTCGCGTAGGTGGTACCGGCCGGACGCAAACGGAGTCACGTAACAAGTGTACAAAGAGAACCCCGAATCAACCAAGTAATACTTGTCGGCAGGTGGATTTCTCCAGCACGGGTCCCTGGCGATAGACATTTGCAATGCCCTGCAGTCGTTCATAGAACCTTTGTACCCGGCACCGACGTAAGTGAAGTTCATGTCGAAATCGCATACAGCAACAACGTTCTGGCTCAAGCTGTTTTTCCGATTTATGTACGCCGTGTAAAGGTGCATGGGCACGTGGGCCGAAATATGTGTACCATCGATTGCACCGACGCAGTCCTGCCGTGAATCAATGGAGGCTATTGTCAAATTGGTCAAACGGAAATAAACTGTGCCACAAAATGTTGGCCGCGAATGACAAAAGAGGTTCTGGAAAAAATGTTGGATAGCTGTTGAAGCAACAAGCGTCCAACATTTAAAGCAGAAACATTCTTAACATGCGCCAGCGTCCATATATTGGGGGAAAATTGCAAAGTGTTCTGGTATCAACGTTCCACAGATTTTTTTTGACAACAGATAGTGTTACGAATAAGGACACAACTGCTAATTGGTTAAAAAGTACCTTAAAGTAAGGATAAAAGCGGGCATCGCGGGCAATGCGATCAGGAATAACATTGAAGTCTGGTGGTACAATCATGTCAGTAGCCATGTTTAAAATGGCCTTCATCACCCTACGCACGTGGCGGTGAATGGTTTCCGTTGAGTGTTGGAACCGCTCGCACGAATCGCGAAATCTATGATTTAACCCAACAGTCCACATAAATATCGCAAGTGCTTCCATGGACTGTACCTGTGAGTTCCTCGAATCAGTGAGGCCGTAATGGTTCCTAAGTGTGTCGTGCAGCGTGTAAAATGTATCTCAGTTCATCCGCAAAGCATCGTAGAACCGATCATCGTGTCCAAGCAATAGTTCCAGGAGCCACCGCGAACCCGTCAGTTCAGAGTTATTCCTAGGGCGCTTCGGGTAAAACCAATCGGGGGCCATTAACAAACCAATGAACATGAACTCAGAAAGACCATCGTCGCTCTCGTCCTTGCTTCGGCCAGTGGAGGTCGGAACAGTGTTATCGCTGCAGGACTCCATTTCTGCAAATTATAAAGATTGTCCAATCAAGATAACCGTACGAGTGGGACGCTCTTTACTGTGCTAGTCCTCAGAAATCGATAAAATAAAATTGATCATAACAAACACAATGCATTCATTGCAAAGGCCACAAGCAAAGCGCATTTACGATTTTCAACAGAGCCAAAATGCACACAAAGGTAAACAACAAAATATTATTCCAAGATGTCAACGGGGAGGACCTACGTAGACATCAAGTCTACTACAGTAGATTAGAACTCGAAAGCACAAAAAGCCAACACTGCTCTAGGGACCAGCGTCCATGTTGGAGGGTGTTATCACAACCGGCAGACGCATCACCCATTCGCGACGATCGTCTTCCTTCATCCTTAGGAAAAACATCCTTGTCTCTTTGTCCTTCAATTGGTTGATGGCTTCGAAGAACAATGATTTCGGCACGATTTCCAGTTTGTACGTTGCTTCCATGCATTCACCAATCTGTTTGGAAGTTGACTGCGTGATGTTGGCCGCTTTGGTCTCGTTCAACATATTCCAACACTTTAGAGTTGTGTCTAGCATAGCACCTCTGGACGTAGGGTTGTCGGAACGTTTCCTTGGGGCGCGCCTGGTTGCAAGACCCATCTGAGAAAGAGTCATATTAAGCACAGGGGGCGTACACACAGTGGCATTAGGGGGATTCAAACTACTTGACGCATATTGGGAAGCGTCTTGTGTGGACCCAGTAGGGTCACCACTTTCAGGGTGGCTATCCTGATCAAACACAGAACTACCGCCAGATACCGGCTCGGGATCACCGAGTTGCGTGATCTCGTCCTCTGAATCAGAACCGCCCTGCCCAGAATAACGGGCCATGTCGCCGGTGGCAACACGGTTGTGCCACATTTCCTCCAACAACTCCCAATCTGGACAGCCACGCCTGCAGCTTACGACGGCTGCGGGATCTTCCTGCAATTTGTCAACCGATATACGGATTAGGTTGCATCCATAACTCCCGGCATTATAAATATAGGCTGAAGGAAATGAGGATTGACATTTTACCTTCTGGAACTGCGCCCAACGCTCGTCGTCAAATTCCATCTTGCCTGTCGCTGGATCAACACCAACACCAGTCTTTGACCTGCCTATCTTAATGTGCCTCCATAGGACCTTCAGCCGATTGTACTTACCCTTCAGCTGGTCAACCGTGTAATCGAACCTCACCGGACAATTCGCTCTCATGGCGTTCACCAGATCGTTCCATGTGCTGGTGGTGAAAGTGCTCCCGAGTAACTTACCGGCCACAAATTCCTGGTATATAAGCCGGATGAAAAAACGCTCGTTTACGTCACCCCAGTACGCATCGTCTTTCTTAGAGCGCTTCGGACGGTTCGTGGGAATGTCGACTCTAGCGCCGCGACGACTACTCATCTAAACCTCAAATAACTTGGCCAATTAGTAATACGCAACATACGTACGTAACCACAAACACGACATCGGTGAAATGTTTTAACTCAAAATATAATATATGAAAGAGCAAAAGTGTTCTGGTTTAAATGTTAGATAGATGTTAAACCAACATCAATCCAACATTTATATCAGAAACCATTCAGCCAAACTATTGTAAGCTACACTGCACTTATATATTCAGTTATTCACACCGCATAAAAGTATAGATCTTTAGTTGGCTTTCATCAAGTTAGTGAACATAATGAAATCAAGGAAAGAAAACACAAGTTAACATAACAATGGTGGCATAATCCAACTGAATAATAGGTGATAAAGTAAACAACATACATTGGGAACCAACAGTTTTAGAAAAGTTTCAAAGTTAGGCATCAAGGATTCATGGAACATGTTATGTGCGTGTAATGACTGTAACAAACCGAACATATATATATTCATGTGAATACAAGGAGAGAATGCGCATACTAAATGAGGTAATAACAACAAACATATTTGACAGATCAACATAAACCAGCAGGAGATGAGGTCAAAAGTAAACCTTTCCTTGGAATTTGCAGGCAAAGAACGGAGTTGTCAAAATTAAAGCTTCACTTCGAATTTGCAGGTAAAGAACGGATTTGCTGGTAACTGCACCCGAAAAAACACAAAAATTAATAACAACTAACGAACAAGAAAAGCAATATATGAGAGTATCATGTGTAAGAACTGGGACAATTTCACTGACCTTCACTAAAAATAGAGGCTGCAATAGAAATAATGAGAGTGGTGGTTGTAATATATAGGAGATTATAAGGGGGAAACCAAAAAATTCGAATGTTGGATATTTCGACTGAATAGTTTTTCGATTAGATGTTCAAAAATTTTGAATTTTAGATATTTGGACTGAAATTTTTTTTGGATTAGATGTTCAATGTTGTTATTCTTGAGCTGAGGAATTTTGGAGGGAAGCGTTGGCGCAATTTTGGATGAACAGTGGAGTTGTTTTCGGGTACAACAACTTTTAGAAGCTGTCAAAACTGACACAACTGCAAAAAGTTGAACCTATATTGTAGCCTATTTCTACTTAATTTTAATTCTGAGTTTTGAGACCACAAATGGGCCATTTTAATGCTTGTTGGGCTGTTTCATAAGTCCTAAACCAAATATTTTTTTTTGGTTTCTGAAAATTCTCAAATCTTTGTGAAATGAATGACAAAGAGGGGCTAAACCTTTGAAAAAGTGAAAACAATCTCTAACTGATTAGAACCGCCGCCCTAGAACAATATTTAATTGACATAAATGCACACATACCCAAAAAGCAGGTGGTCAACAGTTCACAAGGAAAGCTTCTTAACAATCACAAAAAAAAAAAAGGAAAGCTTCAATAGAATAGGGAAATATTTATACTATTTGACAAGTTTTCAGACAGTTTGAGAAACCCCGTGCAGCTCAAGAGGTTTAACGAGATTTCCCATAATGAAATGATCAACTTCTCAAGAAGTGCCAAGTTTGAAAGGTCCAGTAGAGATTCCTACGCCAAAAGACAACCTTCATGATTTATGATCTCATAGGGTTACATCCGCAAGTGTGAATTCTTGACACCTCAAAATTGATAGTGATGAAGAAATGATCCAATTTGACTAAATATGGTGGCGTTGTGTTTTACTTTGGTAACAGTCAACTTGCTAACTTTGCTCGGTATAATGCGACATGAGAATACTATTTGCTTAGATTTATTAGTTGTTGATGTTCAATTAGGCTACCAGATGATTATAGAACCTCAACATGACAATAGGACATCCAAGCATGATTACTCTACTTATGTTCGTCTCCTGGGTAGTTCAAAGCTCCATTTGTGCTTGTCACAACTTTCACCAGACCTAAAGAAGTTTCTCATGGCAGCATAAAGATGGAGAAAAGGTGCGGCATCGACTCTTTACATCAATGTATATTAACCATTAATTGGTTTAGAAAATAATATAAACAAAATTAGAAAATTTTGTTATAATTTTTCAGACAACTTACAGAAAAAAATGTGAGATAGATTTCACATAAAACATGCTAACTATCTAAATCTCACTTTGGTTCATCACAACACATCACAATAATGTCAAATTACAATACAATTCATAAGCAACACCAACATGACGAGAACCGTAAAACCTTGTGAGTGGCGACATCTTTGTATTATGAACTATAGTTGCATCTTATTTACCAGACTTGTGATATTTGACATAGGGTTGGACTGGGAGCCAATAGATATTCGAACGATCAGCCAGAAAAGAAGTGAATGGAGAAAGTTCATAGGCACGCGTAACGTAACCACTGACTAAATGATGCAAACAATCAGCAGATTTGCACAAGCTAATTATTGAATACCTTGCCACCACGGGCGGCAGCCTGTTAGGGAGCAACCTCAGACACTTATCACTTTTTCTGAATTCCAGCAGCAAATCTTTTACAATAGCAACATCTTCATTACAATAAAATAACAACCAAATAACACAATATAACCACAAGTTAAAATGAGAAGTAACTTAAGTGTCTTTGATGTTATATCACCACAGATGGCACAATTCTGGGAAATTAAGATAATCGCTTCAAACTCGTGAACAAGTTATTCGCGGATATATCATAATCTGCTGGTGTGTTTGGGGCAGGAAAGGAATTTTCATTCAACGAAACCAAAGAAAAGCAGCAAATTGTTCACTGGGATGAAGCTTCCTCTTTCTTCTCTGCCAAGTACCTAGAAAAATTACATGATGATTAAATTGCATCCGTCTTCTATACATTTGGATGATCAAGAATTCTCAACCAAAAATTATGGATTTTGTTGGAACCAGATATATTTTCCAGCAAAGACATACTATTGTAGAAACAAAATGGAATCTAGAGCAATCTGAAAGTATCTCAGCAGGTAAATGACAAAGAAAGCTGCCATTCTACACTGTGAAACAGATACCAGGGGGCAGCACTAATCATCAAATAATATACTGAAAGTCAATATTAACAAATTAAACTATAAAAAACTATTAAACTGCAAAGCGACAAATTTGGAATTTACCCTTGACCCTTGGCCCAACGCGAGAGTTGATAGAGCTGCACCGACTCATTTGAAGCATGACAGGCAAGCAATAGATAGTTACGTGGCTGTACCATCCATGCAAACCTCATGAACAACGCAGAATATACACACATTGCTGCAATAATTAATAAGGAAAGTCAGATTGACAAAAAAAAAAAAAAAAATCAGGAAAAAAACAATAGCCGCTGAAACTGAACTATGAACCTGCAGTCATGTTGCCAGATATCATTTCTGGAGGTTTCTGCATGTCCACAAGCCCCTATAAAATTAGAAACCATAATCTTAGCGTGAAAACTTCCTGCTGTCAACTTATTCCATAGTTATTATCTCAGGTAAGAAACGTACAGCAATGACGAAGCCCCAGTTAGCAACAGGACCCCAAAAATGAGTTGTTTTTGGACCAACGGGACTGTTCAAAAATGCTTTGAAGGCAGCCATAGAATCAACAAGCTCAAAAAAATCTGCAATATAATAAAGGGGGAATGGGAACAACTTCTGAAAAAAATATATTGAAAATCTGACATTAAAACCAAAGGTCAATGCAAAACGACAAAAAAAAAATAGATCAATTAAAGAGTTTCTGTAATTTACAAACATAGCAGGTGCAAGATGTGCATACAAACTTTGGCTTCTAAGTTAGCAAGGCAACATGAGGTAATAATAGCTCCAAAAATAAATGTTATGTAGAGAATTGTGGAAAATACAATGGTTACGGTGACAAGACTTGAAAGAATGATTATATTTTCCAAAATCTTAACACAACATTTAAGCCCAGCGGATAATAAGAGAGCAGGATAAGAAGACATAAGAGAAATCATTCTTGGCCCAACCTATAAAGCATCTTTCTTACTTTTGCTACTAACGTCACAACACTATTGGGGTTGAAATTAAGATAAGAGATAATTTACATACGCCAGACTAATCTCAATAGCTTGTATGAAAGCACATCGATCACGTGAACCAACCAATACCACGTTAAACCAAACAACAGATTATTTTTTTTGGTGCTATCTTCAGCTGAAATGCAACAAATTTCCTACGCCCACCAGAGCAAGAGTGCACTGACCACCTAAAGACGGCAACAGAAATCAAAAAAATTCCAGGAAAACCTCACAACCCCAGCTCAATAAGTTAACAGCAGGAAATGTTGGTTGAGAAGTGTAGAAAAGAGACTTTAATTTACTTAATAATCATCCTTCAAACTGTATTATGTCCATGGCACCTAAGAATATTTTGTCCACTACACTCTTTTCAGAATCAATATCAGCCTAAATCACCCTAACCGAAAAGGGAAAAAAAAAGAAGAAAAAAATCGGAAAGGCTCCAGAAAGATGAAATTATCAGCCTACTATCAAAACATGCATTGATTAGGTAATGCAAGTAAGCAAAAACGAGATCGATCTAATGTTCAAATAGTCAATCCCCCAAATTAAAATAGTCAACAAACCTAGAAGAGATTCCACAAATCATTTACCCTAATTTTAATCATAAACCAATAAATGAGCAAAAAAAAACAAAAAAAGAGGGGGGGATGATTATAATCATGCGCTGCTTTACTTACCCTAACAATTAATTATTCTCAACCTGAATCCATCTAATCAAACAATCCCAGTTGACAAAAAATAAAAACGATGCACCAACAACAAAAAACCAATAATTACAAAAATCAAAGAGGTGTCTTAAGGTGCAAAGATCGAACCTTTACCGACGAATCTCTCACTGCGTCTGCGTGTTTATATTTTATTATTATATAGAAGAATATAATTCTGGTGAGGTGATATTACTTTTTTATTTTATTTATTTATATAAAAGAAGAACGACAAGTATGACCAAATAAATGCTAAGGAAAATAATAGACTGATGAGGGTGGTTAGGCAGAGGTAATGCTAGTAGCATGCTCATGCGGATAAATTATTATTGGTTTTTGCAAGAGCTTATACAAGCTGCTATTTTATAATTTTTGTAAACTTATTTTTAGAAGTAACTTAAAACAGTTTTTTAGTATTTGTAATAACTAGTGAGTAACAACTTTTGAATGTTAATTAAAATGCATTAAAATTTGATCGTCATTATTTAAAGTATATCTCACATTTACACAATAATGAGACGAATAGTTAAATTTATCAAAAATAGTTTTAATTTCAAAATAGTTGAATCAATATATATGCTTATTGCGTTAAAATACAAAGTTTATTTTGTGTAAGCATTTATCTTTCTAGAAATATAAATTTATATAAAAGATGTTAATATAGTAATGTACATTTTGTTGTTAAGTAAGTATTTTCTAAGAAATTTTTTTTTTCTGTTCAATTTTCATTATTAATTTTTGCTTTAATTATTTTTTCATTATTAATTTATTACTCTAAAAAAATTCCACAATCTAAAATTATAAGAAAATCTTGTAAACGAGAAATAGAGAGTAGTGAGATTTTTTTTCCAGTTAACTGAGGCATTGACAAGTCGAAGGTGCTTATGGAAGCATCACATGACTAGCTTGTGAACTTCTGCTTATTTTTTTACTTATTTTAAACAAAGGAGAAACAAAAGCAACCATTGCAACACACAAAAATATGCTTTTAGTGACTTAAAGCCCACAAGCAGCGTTTAAAAACTCTTATAAACACCCCCTTAGTCGTACTTGTACCTCCTACATGGTGAGAGTGCACTTAGGACTTGTTATATTCTCCAACATAGATAGTTATTTTAATCTCAATTATTAATTGTACCACATCATCCATTCGACGGTTGTACATAGTAGTCTTTTCACTTATCAGACTAAATTAAACTATGTATTTACAAGTAACACACACCAAATTATCAACTATTATGTATACTCATAATAATCACAATATATCGAAATTATCATATTTTATTTATAAAATTAAATCTAAAGATATATTAAAGTTTCAATTTCAATACATGTTTTTAAGTTTTAACTGTTTATTTGAAAATGATTCTTTAAGTAACTCGGTGAAAAGAATTGATGCATCCAAACAAATAATTATGTAATCTTAAATTTTATTCTCACAAAACCGAAGCTTTTTTTTATTTGGTAGAAAAAGAGTAAACACATGAAAATTACATCATATCCCTATCTAAGCGGAGGTACATTCTAGAGTATAACTCTCGCACTATCAACTTCATCAATCTTGCATAAACCATATGCCGCTTTGTTGGCGGATTTTGGTATCCATCGGAACTTGACGTTCCAATGCTTGTGAAGAAACTCCTTCACTGTTGAACAAAAATAATATTATGCGGTTGTTCTTCCAAACCAAACTTGTGGACCATAAGTGAATTCGTTTCAATCTCAATGTTTAAGATACGCTTTTTCCATGCAAGCTCCATTCCCCTTCAAAGTGCTTCCAATTCTTCTTCCTCGACCGCATGGTACATCAATTTTTTCTTGAATCCCCAGCTCCAATTTCCATTCTCCATGCACAACACTCCTGTTGCAGCTCCAGAATTATTCCCCACCTCTAGACTCCCGTCCACATTCAACTTGTACCAACCTTTTAACGGCTTTTGCCCTTTCTGCCCCTTATCACGCTTCTTCGTTGCCCATCTCGGAGGTCACAACCAAGTATATTGATTTGGAAAATCATTTTCTTAATGTTCTCTTTTTTTCCTTTAAAACCACAGAGTTCCTGAACGTCCAAATACTCTACATGGCCGCAACAAATACCCATTTTAGTTCGGCTTTTGGCGCAAGATTATTAGCCAATCTCAAATCCTTTATATTCTTTCTTAACCACTCCGAATCTACATAATTATCGAAAAAAACTCTCTTTTAATTTGAAGAATAATCTTGTTCCATACCACCTTAACTGCTCGGCAATGTCGCAGCATGTGGAGTTATGTTTCATCATCGAAGATACATGTCGAGCAATTTGTCGTATTGACAATCTTGTGAATTTTTCATATGTGGTTTGTGGCAAGCCATTGTTGAACAATCAACTAAAGAAAATGCTGGAGCTTGTTACTCACATACGTCTTCCAAATCCAGCTACTATCCAACTTTTGAGGATGATGCATTCCGTAATTTTTGTGAAAGACTATATACGTCGATTGGTATATGAATTGTCGCTCGTCGTTTTGTTTCACAATAACGTGTCCTTGACATTACTAAGAACAATCCTGGTCCCACGATGCTCTTCTTTTATTTACTTTTTTTAACCAAAGTATTTGGATCATCAAGGCTCCAATTTCCTTCATCATATAACACCTCTCGAAGAGTAAGGTTTGCATCCATATGATTAGATTGCAAACTACTCGTCGCACAACCTTTCCTTGCCTCACCAATTATCATACCATAAGGAAATTCGTGTTCCCTTCCCAATTTCACACCTTAGAACGACTTACACTTAACAATTCTTTTCCACGTTGCGTTATCCAAAGGTTTAACAAAATAATGTATAAGACTTGAATTTCGTAGGTATTTGGCCTCCACAAACTCATTCCACACCGTCTTTTCATTGTTTGGAATTTGCCACGCGATTTTTGCCAATAGAGCCTTATTACTCGTTGTAGCAACAAGTTTTTCTAAGTCTGTAAAATAAAAGACGGAAAAATAGTTGAACAAATAAAACTTGTAAATTTGATGAATTTATGTAGTAACACAATCTCTTTAATCCTCTGATTCGATTTTACAAGGACAATGTGAACTTTAAACAAATCTTCACTTCGATCTTCTTCAAGGTACTTGAATGTTTGACAAACGTCGATGCGAGGGCTTGACATCTTGACCTCGGATCGAAGGGATTTTTGACTTGAATTTGATTTGAAGATTGCTGAAGAACGGTATGATCTTCGTTTTCAGTTCTTCGGATAAGTGGACTTTGATCTTCTTGGAAATGGGCTTTGATCTTCAAGAACGGTTTTTCGAGGGCCTTGTAGCTTGTTCTCCAATCAAATGGACTTTTGGCTTGAAGATCGTTGAAGAACGGTATGAACTTGGTGTCGAATATGTTGAATTTGTTGAAGCTCGATCTTCATCGGTAGAAGTGCGATCTTCAAAACGGTTATTTTATGGACTTGAAGCTTGATGATGGATCAAATGGAGGTTTTGTGAAGAACACCTTGAATGCCGCGAAGAACGCTTGAAGATGGATGAACTTGGTGGAGCAAAAAACATAGAGCTTTTCCCTCTTCAACTTGTGAATATTTTTGTGTGTTCTTTTTTTCTCTAAGGGAGGGCCTCTATTAATAGTTGTAGAATCTAGAGCCTTCGTGCTTGTGATTGATCGTTTTTCTCTTCTAGATAAACATGGATTTAATTTGGCTTGTTCATCAAAAAATCTCTAGAACACGTCATATTTCCACATGTAATGGTGTGATTGGTTGAAATATATTATCTTTTCCATAGGCTTTGTTTGATTAGTCAAAACACATCATCATTTTCCCACATGGCTCTTTATTTGATTGGTTCCAATACTCCATCTTTTCCATGTGGCTGTATTTGATTGGCCAACAATATATATGTTAACGGGTTTGGAATTATTCCCTATTTTACGAGTTATTTATTGGGTTGGAACGCCAATCCTGACCCGAGGGGATTGTTGGTTTTTATTGGTTTGGGGCTGGACTCGGATATTTTCCGAGGTGCCTACGTATCCCCCGATTGGGAATCAAGCCACTCGTAGTTCTTGTTCTCGGTGTTGATTAATTTGGAGTATCGATTTTATTGATTGAGTAGATTTTATCTGTTGAAAGAGTTGACCCTTGTGAAGCCTCCAGAAAGAAAGGAGTTTGCCTTCTCCCCTGGAGCCTTTGTTTTTAATTCTATAGAGAACATGAGTTCCCTTGGGCGCGCCCCTCTTTTTTGGTGATTTGCTGCTTCTGCTCTTTATAGAAGTTTTTTAGGAACATGTGCCACCGTGCATGTGTTTAGTAGATACACATGTCGATACGCATGTGTTTAAGGGATAGATTTTGATCTGTTGGGTATATCTGCTAACGGGGCGCTGATTAGGATGGTTTATCCTTTCTGATAGCTTTCATAGGCTCCGAGAGTTTGATTCTTCTGACTTATTTTCTCCGATGGGTTATGTCTCTTGGAAACGTTGGATAAGTGGAAGGGGATGCTCGTCCGATGCTGTTTGCGGTTCCGATAACAGTTTACTTTCAGGATGCCTTCTTCTGATGTGTACTCCGATAGGTGTTTCTATCTTGGTCTCGGGTTCCGCGGGTTAGACAGGGTTTCCGAGGGCTTTACTTTGATTTCCGAGAGCTTCGCTCTGTCTTCGTGAAGTGATGTTTGGTGATACAGGCTCTCGGGATGAGTTCTCCTATAGGGGGTGATCTCATATCCCGGGGGACTCGGAGTCCTTGCTGTACGATACGTGTGTTTTGCGATTGCGAGTACAAATCATATAATAATATATCCGACAATTCTAGTAATCGAATTATAGTATCTTTTAAGCAGGTGAATTTTTACCCTGTTAACAGACCCCCCCCCCCCCCCAGTTTCTAGGGCAGTTGACTGCACTAGAAACTCAAAAGGTCGAGAGTTACGATGGTCCCGGTTTAGGATTTTTTTTAAGTATCGTACGTAGTATCAGGACATTTTAGTGCCCGTTTAAGCATCGTAGGGGCTTCCTTTACCCTTTTTAAAGCATTGCGGAGTTATCGGGGATTTTACGGACTTTCGCCAAGTATTATACCATGAGCATCCCATAAGGCATCGTAGATTTTCTAAAAAGAGTTCGGTAGCATCTAGGACTCAGAGAACCTTGGGATGGTATCGTAGGACTCTTTTTGGGGTATCGTAGACATTCGTCGTTTGACGTTCATGTCTGTTTGACACGTCTCTCGAGTTTTCGACCTTGCCTTTGAAAAGATGAGTGGAGCATCGCGGCTACCTTCATCGAGGTGAGATGTTTCCGATGCCGCTGAAGTGTGCCCTCGTGGGGTTAGTATCGAGGAATTAATTATAATTAATGCCGTTGCATTTAATTAATTACCGTTTAAATACAGTTAATGATGATTTAATGCCATGTTCAGACGTGGTGCGCGGGTCGAGGTATGCAGACCGCTACGTTAACCAAAGAGACATGACGGTTTACAACCCACTAGGCACGATTTTCAATCGTGGGGTGTAGAGAGGGTTAGTGGGTAGTTAATGCTTTTAACGGGCCTAGGGTTTATAAACCCTTCACTTCCCTATTCCAACTCTCACTTGCAACTTTACGCAAAAATTCTCCCACTTATCTCTCTGCAAAAAGCTTTCCAATTCTCAAAAATCTCTCCAATGACGTCTCAATCCACAACTAACTTGGTGTCTGCTGCTTCCGGCACCGGCGGGGCGGCGTGGGCTATCTTTCTGTCTTCTCGAAAGAGAAGTGCGGCGGCGGTAATGGGTGGTGCTGGGGGTAGTAGCAGTGCTAGGAAGACAAAAAAGTCAAAGAAGAGTGCTGACAAGGGTGGCGCTCCTCGAGTTATTCAAAAAGTGGAAGTGACTGTTAGCGTTGCTACAGAGGATGAGATACGAAAATTGTTCATCGATCATGGCGCTTCCGGCCGTAACGTGGAGGTGACGGTTCCACTAGCAGACCAGAGGGGTAATTCTCCTCCGCCGAAGCACGTGACGGTGTATTATTCCTAGGTAAGGGCGGAATTGCGTTCCTTTTTCCCGCCCCTCTATTGCGAAATTTTCAAACACTGCAACATATGCCCTAGCCAACTCACCCCTAATTCTTTCACGGACCTTGCCCTATTCGTCTTCTGGTGCGTGGTGAGGGTGATAGAGTGTACTAGGGATAGGTTCTTCTCGATTTTTGAGCTGAAGGTGTCCCCGGGAGGGCTCCTTTCTACTGCTTTACTCATCGGGACAAGGATGATCGGATCTCCGAGGGCAACGTTAGCTCTCACAGCACGTGGAAGAACAAGTTCTTCTACATCTGTCCTGCCAAGGGGGAATGGGACATGCCACTCACTTGGAGGGAGCCTATCTTCCCCGATAGGGTGCTGGACGATACACTGGTGTTTTCACCTGTGTTTTCTGCGAAGCCCTTGGTGGAGTCGAAGGATTTCGCTCGGCTCTATCGGACCACGGGTTTGCGACATATCACCCCGATAGACAGACTCGAGACCCCTCTTTCCATCCCTGCGAAATACTTCAACACTTTCGGTAAATTATTATACTTATACCGTTTACTTTGTAGGTATTTCTTCTTGTTTATCTAACTCCTTAGCCGTTTTTGCAGTGGACGTCTTACGACCGTATATGGTGGAAGGAGCCAGCGGCTCGGGTGGCAACAAGGAGTTGGAGATTCAGGAAGAGAGATTGATGGTGAAAGAAGGCGAAGTCTCCGGGACTGCGGAGGGTGATACCGAGCGGGCAAGGAGTCGTTTAACGACTCCGACCGCCCTATCCCGATCCTCCAGTGGGACATCCGATACCCCGGAAGAAACGGAGACAAGGGTAACTTCCGCGGGAGCAGTCCTCGCGAGAGCTTTCTTGCTAGAAGAAGGGGATGAGGGTGTATGGATAGGTGGGTTACCCCTACCCCCCAGGTGCTATCGATATATCTTCCCCCGTGGAGGCATCGGGGGATTCCCTAGAGATTCTCCTAGCAACCCCTCCCAGAGGTACTTTCTCTCTTCTTAGCTTTAACTAATACCGAGATGCTTACATACTCTATTTATACGAGACTCTATGTTTGATAGACAAAGGAGGGGCCCTCCCTGCAGAGAATGAAGGAGTACCTCAGAAGGATGCTCTGAGTTTGGGTAAGTTTTTTAAGTTTAAACACTTCTCTCTTTAGCTTCCCCTTTTGGGAACAGTTTGCTTATTCGGTAAATTTTGATTCGCAGGAGGCGCTAATTTATTCAATTCTAAAGGTGGATTCTTTCCTTCGGGTCCTCACGCCCCTTCAGCCTCGGATGATCCGATGGCTTTATTGGAGGAGATGCTGGCTGCAACTCCTTCTTTTTCGGGCCATCCTGCTCCGAGTCCGTTTGCCGCCATTCAATCAGACAGTCTCGCGGTTACTCAAGCACCTATATCGGGGGGAGTGCCTCTAGGGGGAGCTTCGACTTCGGGCGTTCCAGCTTCGGGACGAGAGCCCAGCTCAGAGGAGGCTAAGGTGGCCCTCAACACAGTTACCCGATACTTATCGGCTGCCACCTCTCTGCCGTCGGGGGGATGGCAATTCGTCCAATCTTGCACGAATTGGATGGCTATGCTGGTAAGATTTAACTTCTACTCACCTAATTACTTTAGGCCCCATCGTTGGGATCTTTATCCATCTACTTTGCTTTCTAGGCGCCTAAAATGCTTCCTCTTCTATTACTCAAGGTTGAAAAGCTGCAGAAGCTGGCGACCGAAGCCAAGGAAAAGCCTCGGAAGACGGAGGAAGAGAATAAAGATCTCCGAGAAAGGATGGGGAAGTACAACGAAGCGTGGGCTAAACTCACTCAGCAGGACCGAGAGCTGAGGGAGGAAAACAAGCGGCTCCAATCTTACGTATCGGAGATGGAGGCCTCGGGGCTAGTTTTGAAAGACAAGGTTACCTCCCTTGAGAAGGGGAAAATTGCCTTGGAGGCAAGACAGAAGGAGTTGGAGCGCGACTTGTACCAAGCACTGGGCCAGGTGGATGTTCTCAACGAGGAGCTGTCGAAAGCTCCGATTTCGGGGGGTATCTCCTCCGAGGAGGTGCAACAGAGGATATCTGCTGCAGTGAAGCAAGCCCAGGAGGAGGCCACTCTCCAAGTCAAGGAATTATATGTTCGTAAAAATCAAGGATATATGGTCGGGCACGTAATGTGGGGGTTCCTCCAATGTTTCGGGCAAGTGCGCAAGAAGGTGGCTCCCAACTTAGATCCGCGTGTCATAAATATAGCGGAGATGGAGAAGCCTACGTTGGAACAAGCTTACGACCTCTTTACTAAGAGTAGTACTCAACTTCCTCCTTCCTCTGTTGCCCCGAGTCGGGTTCCTGTAACTGCCGTGGTCCCTCTGCCGACAACTCGTGCTCCTCCCGGTACGAGGGTTTCTGCTGATCCCTCTGATGCTTCCCCTTCTGCTGGTGCTCCGGCCCTAGCCCCCACAACTGGGCCGACCCCCCTTCTAAGAGTGCTCTACCCCCCGTAACTTAGATGCTTTTATTATTGTACTCTTTGTTTTTTTTTAATTTACGCACAATTGTACTTTGTTTTTTAATGGAATGAAACTCATTTTTTCCGTGTCGATAGTCATCATAACTTTTCAGCACATTATGAATACTTGAGTCCTTTCCTTTAATTGTCGAAATTAAGATTGAGAAATGAAGTTCATTTTTACTGGCCAAACAAATTACTCGGCATAGCGTGCCCGTTTGCAGTGCAAACTTTGAAGATACATTCACTCTAAATAGAGGTATCCCCCGACACGCCCTCGTGGCTATAACATAGTTTGGACAACTCAAACTTAATTCGGTCATCCGAGGAAAGATTCCCGCGTATATATAGGTGCTTGGAGGTTAGTGAATATCCTCTTAAAGAATCACTCCGGTAGGATTATTTATCTTCTCGCGACTTTAATTATAAAAACTTTGAAAGCCTTCGGGAAGGGGATACGAATACAGGTTCTCCGGGTAAAACACTCACGGAGAACTTCTACGAGGCTATCGGGCTATTCCTCTTACCTTCACAAGTCTCTTGCAGACTTCGCATATATACTTATATAACGATAAGAAAATCTTATGATTTTCAAGGAGATCTCAGACTGGAATCCAATTACGCGAGTTTAGAGAAAAAACTTATCTTCGGAGCGTATCGCCCCATGGCTGCGGCACCTGCTTTCCGTTTTGGCTGCAACCCCTTCGGGCTTGCTAAAGGATTCGATGACGTTCCCACAGACGGCGCCACTTTGTTAACGGGTTTGGAATTATTCCCTATTTAACGAGTTATTTATTGGGTTGGAACGCCAATCCTGACCCGAGGGGATTGTTGGTTTTTATTGGTTTGGGGCTGGACTCGAATATTTTTTGAGGTGCCAACGTATCCCCCGATTGGGAATCAAGCCACTCGTAGTTCTTGTTCTCGGTGTTGATTAATTTGGAGTATCGATTTTATTGATTGAGTAGATTTTATCTGTTGAAAGAGTTGACCCTTGTGAAGCCTCCAGAAAGAAAGGAGTTTGCCTTCTCCCCTGGAGCCTTTGTTTTTAATTCTATAGAGAACATGAGTTCCCTTGGGCGCGCCCCTCTTTTTTGGTGATTTGCTGCTTCTGCTCTTTATAGAAGTTTTTTAGGAACATGTGCCACCGTGCATGCGTTTAGTAGATACACGTGTCGATACACATGTGTTTAAGGGATAGATTTTGATCTGTTGGGTATATCTGCTGACGGGACGCTGATTAGGATGGTTTATCCTTTCCGATAGTTTTCATAGGCTCCGATAGTTTGATTCTTCTGACTTATTTTCTTCGATGGGTTATGTCTCTTGGAAACGTTGGATAAGTGGAAGGGGATGCTCGTCCGATGCTGTTTGCGGTTCCGATAGCGGTTTACTTTCGGGATGCCTTCTTCTGATGTGTACTCCGATAGGTGTTTCTATCTTGGTCTCGGGTTCCGCGAGTTAGGCAGGGTTTCCGAGGGCTTTACTTTGATTTCCGAGAGCTTCGTTCTGTGTTCGTGAAGTGATGTTTGGTGATACAGGCTCTCGGGACGAGTTCTCCTATAGGGGGTGATCTCATATCCCGGGGGACTCGGAGTCCTTGTTGTACGATACAAGTGTGTTACGATTGCGAGTACAAATCATATAATAATATATCCGGCAGTTCTAGTAATCGAATTATAGTATCTTTTAAGCAGGTGAATTTTTACCCTGTTAACAATATATATATATATATATATATATATATATATATAAATATATTAGAAAATCAATTAATTTATCTATTTTAACTGGAATTTCATTTAGTAAAATTCCAAATTAAAAATAAAAATAATCAATTTAGTTTCTAACAATTTTTTGGCACTTGTCGAAATTTAATTGAAGAAGACAAAATTAATTTGTCTACAAATGCCCCCTTGCGACTTGTCACGAATAACATTATAAAGATGCGTCTTGAAGTGAATATGTCGCAACCTTTTTTTTCATGCCATCAATGAGTGATTTGACAATAGATCGTATTATATATATGAGTGTCGGTTACAAGTGATTAGTCTAGCAGTACAACGAGTCTATCTCAAATCAGGCCTACACTAGGTATCTCGCGTAGACTTGGTCCGGAACCTGTTGCTCGAGGCCGGGACTTCACCAAACTGCCTGCTGGTGCTATGTCGATGATAACTATCGAATGTATATCGGTGATGAGTCTCGATATGATGTCGGGGATGAGTCTCGATGTGATATCGGTGGTGAGATCGTTATAGGAGGCTGAGTGATGACGTGGGCAAAGCCATATCGAATGTCTATGTCGGGTATAATATCGAATGTTTCTATTCGATGTGATGCAGGGTAACCGAGGTGAGGAATTAATTGCTTTTCTCAGTGTGCGGGGCGGGATATTTATAGGCGCGACTGGCCTATATCGAATCCTACATTCGATGTCATATCGGGGTTGATCCCCGATATGCTCGTTCATGGGCCGTGGCCCAGAATGGGCCCAAATGCCAGAAACCTCCACATCATGTAGTCCCCCAATTTGGGGATTATTATCCTAGGGATAAGAATTCGCAAATTTAGTTTTGAATTTTCTGGTTACCTGTACCCCACGTCCCCCCAGTTCGAAGGACGAAAATCGAAAATGTGGGAAGTGCACTTGGAACTAGTTGTGTGCGGTTCCCGCATTGCATGAGGTCCTCGTTTGATCTCTAAGTTGTTTAAAAGACGTGATCTTGCACATACGAATATAAGAATTTAAAACGTATGATGGTCCTGTGCGACAGGGATCCTGTGCGATCGTAACTTTCCTCTAAAGCTTAAAGGAAAGTTCTATCGTACGACTATTAGACCTGCTTTGCTTTATGGCTCCGAGTGCTGGGCTATTAAGCAAAGTCATGCACATAAAATGAACGTTACAGAGATGCGCATGCTTCGGTGGATGTGCGGTAACACAAGGAGAGATAAGGTGCGCAATGAAGATATCCGGCATAAATTGGGTGTGGCAGCCATCGACGAGAAAATGCGAGAAAATCGTTTAAGATGGTTTGGTCATGTTAAACGCAGACCCATAGACGCTTCGGTACGACGAGTTGAAGATCTCAACTTAGAACAGACGACTAGAGGTCGTGGGAGACCGAAAAAGACGTGGATGGAGGTCATACAGAACGACATGAAGCTAAAAGATCTAAATGAAGACATGCTCGCAAACCGAAACCTATGGAGACAGAAGATTCATGTTTACGACTCGACGTGATTCATTCATGGTTCATATAGCCTACCCCAATTTAATTGGGATTACAGGCTTGGTTGTTGTTGTTGTTGTTGTTGTTGTTGTAAAGCGTATGATGGTCCTCAATTTTTTGTAGTGCTAAGTTTGGTTCGAGCCCTTTGTCACGCGTAGTGACGCTTCTTGCTGGTACGGTGAACTCATGTCTATAGTCACATCGAATATGAATTTCGATGTAATCCCTGATATGGCGCATTTAATGCTGCGGGCTCCAGACTTTGTTTGTTTATAAAAGTCGGTCCCTGCTGTGTCATCCTTCGCTTATTTTTTTTCCCCGTGTTGTCACTGTCGGGACTACGCCGAATTTGATATCGGTAACTTTCCCTGATATCTTCTTCGATCTCGATTTCGATCTATATTTCGTCATTGCTTCGATATTCTGCGCGTTTTTGCAATAAATCGCATTAATTGTTTTGCCTAAGGATGGTTCGTGGTAAGAAATCTCCGAAGAAAAAACTTGTTGTATCGCCACAGTATTATGAAGCTGGCCCTGCTAGGCGAAATGCTTTCGTCGTGTCAGACGACGAATCTTCTGATTCCGAAACTTCTGCGAGGGACGCGTCATTAGATGACGGTTTGGTGCAAGTTTCCGGAATTTCTGCCAATCTAAGGTTATCCCGAGTCCGTCTTCATGAACAGAACTCTCGGTTCCCAGATAAGTATCTCATAATGTAGTCAAATATTTATGGTGGGAGTGTTATTGTTGAAGATCGCACTACCATAGCGGAAGGTATTCGGTTAGAAGAGGATAGAATTAATGCTATGACCGTGGATCATGCTTCCCATCAACGTATGGCTGCTAACCTTCCACGGGTCAATGTGACTCTGCCGCCAGAAGGCGCACCAGCTAATTATTGGCATCCCCGGGCTCGGGCTCGCTTTGAGGCGTCAGAACGGGGGCTTGGGGAAAGTTCTCATTCTGACCCGCATCAATTCGCAGTGTCGCCCGATGCCGGGAGTGGGGAGCTTGATCTGGATGAAGAAGGTTTTGATGAGGTTCCTCCTGTGTCGGCCGCTCCGAGCTCGTCTACTTCGGCCACAAAGCGTACTGCGGCATCCCCTGGTAATACTGATACTGAGAAGCCATCCGAAAGTAGAGCGCCATTGAGGGAAGATTACTCTTTTCTCTGTGATCCTCTTTCGGAACGGTTAATTATGCGGATTGGGATAATAATATCCGTAAAGAGGATGCTATCCGAGGCTTGGAAACTATTTATGGAAATTTTGATCCTTTTGAGTTGTGCCGAGATCTGGGGGTGGAATTAGCACCACGCATATGTCTGATTGTGCTATATACAGTAAGGAGCTTGCCCTGTTGTTTGTAGGTTGTTACTAACGTTCATACCTTCTATTCTTTACTAATGATTATTCGGTTCCTTGGCAGTTTGGGCACACGTTCCACGAACTGTGCAAAGATTACATGCTGCTTGGGGAGGTGCAGACTCGTCATGATGCTTTGGTGAAAGAACTGCGCGCGATGATTGCGCATAGTGAGATTAGTCGTGACCGTGCTAACAGCCGGGCTCGTGCTGTTGAGACTCAGAAATGCATTGCCCATGGGGAAGCATGGAAGGCATTAGTCGCTGAAGAGGAGATGAAGAAGGAACTAGCTAGAAGCCAGGCTGAGACCCAACGTTTGCGTGCCAGTAATCTTAGTTTAGAGCGTGAACGCAATGCGTATCGATAGTCCCTCGAAAACTTGGAAATTCAGAATGCAAAATTAACCGAAACTTTGGCTCGCAACGGGGTAATTGTATCTTCGTCTCATACCAAGACAGGTGCTAGTGGTTCTATAAGAGATAGTGATTTTGACTTCGAAGGCTCTCCCCCATCATATGGTGGTACCCCCGTCGGGGCTGATATGAGTGGGATTGTCGAGCCTTATGGCGGAAGGGTGCCCGTCTGGGCTATCGCAGGACCGTACGTTAGGGAACATTATAGGGTCCCCCGTGCGATGCGGTATTCCTGGTTGTCACCTGATCCAGAAAGTAGTAGTCCGAAATAGAATAAATACCCAGAGGTTTTGTCTCTCCGGGGAATGGATGAACCTGCTGACAATATTTGTGCCGAGCCCTGGAAGTTCCCCGGATTTGAAATGAATGTATCCGGGCTTGGGCCCTTTCATCGGGACGATATTCGGGCTGAGTTATTCACTGATCTCGCGGGTAACGAGTTTCTTTACGATATATAGTTGTGTTGTCGGCTAGTGACATTTTTTGATATTGTAGCAGTTATTTCCTCGGGAAAAGTTTTCTATGTAAAGTGTGCCCTATGCTATTGACTGCGAGCCACTTTCGTGGTGTTTAATGAAAGGTGTTTTATTTGCAGAAATCCTATCTTGTGCAATTCTTTCTGTGATCATGAATATTCTATCCTTGTCGTATAGTAGTTGTGATAGCCTGATGAATGTCTGGTGTTATTGGCATGGAATTGCCTTATCTTTGGTAGGTGGCTTGTTACCACTCATTAATGAGAGACATCCCCTTATGACAGGGTATGTTTTTCTTGTGGGTAGGGGTTCATCCCGTTATCGCAGGGAAACCGCTACCGTTGGAATGTTTATGATCGACCCCGTCTTCACAGGGGATATTTTTCTGGTGGGTAGGGGCGCATCCCATTATCACAGGGAAACCGCTACCGTTGGAATGTTTATGATCGACCCCGTTATCACAGGGGATATTTTTCTGGTGGGTAGGGGCGCATCCCGTGATCACAGGGAAACCGCTACCGTTGGAATGTTTATGATCGACCCCGTTATCACATGGAATATTTTTCTGGTGGGTAGGGGCGCATCCCGTTATCACAGGGAAACCGCTACCGTTGGAATGTTTATGATCGACCCCATTATCACAAGGGATATTTTTCTGGTGGGTAGGGGCGCATCCCGTTATCACAGGGAACCCGCTACCGTTGAAATGTTTATGGTCGACCCCGTTATCACAGGGAATATTTTTCTTGTGGGTAGGGGCACATCCCGTTATCACAGGGAACCCGCTACCGTTTTATGATCGACCCCGTTATCACATGGGATATTTTTCTTGAGGGTAGGGGCGCATCCTGTTATCACAGGGAACCCGCTACCATTTTATGATCGACCCCGTTATCACAGGGGATATTTTTCTTGTGGGTAGGGGCGCATCCCGTTATCACAGGGAAACCGGTACCGTTTTATGATCGACCCCGTTATCACAGGGGATATTTTTCTTGTGGGTAGGGGCACATCCCCTTATCACAGGGAACCCACTATCGTTTTATGATGGACCCCGTTATCACAGAGGACATTTTTCTTGTGGGTAGGGGCGCATCCCGTTATCACAGGGAAACTGCTACTGTTTTATGATCGACCCCGTTATCACAGGGGATATTTTTCTTGTGGGTAGGGGCGCATCCCGTTATCACAGGGAACCCGCTACCGTTTTATGATCGACCCCATTATCACATGGGCTATTTTTCTTGTGGGTAGGGGCGTATCCCGTTATCACAGGGAAACCGCTACCGTTTTATGATCGACCCCGTTATCACAGGGGATATTTTTCTTTTGGGTAGGGGCACATCCCGTTATCACAGGGAACCCGCTACCGTTTTATGATCGACTCCGTTATCACAGGGGATATTTTTCTTGTGGGTAGGGGCGCATCCCGTTATCACAGGGAACCCGCTACCGTTGAAATGTTTATGATCTACCCCATTATCACAAGGGATATTCTTCTCGTTGTAGGTGACCCGTTACCGCTCCTGGGTAGGAGCCTTCCCCCTTATCATGCTAGTTTTAACGATAGATTGGTGCTGAACCGTATTTGGTTGCCTACGTATCCCGTGCAGGGAATCAAGCCTCGCGTAGTTCTTTACATTGCTAATAGTGATTGAAATGCTGGATTTATTAAGAATAAAAACCCCTAAGGTGTTGCACGTTCCATGGCCTGGGAAGGGGCTCGCCATGCATGTCCTCGAGATAATAATAGCCTTTTGCGTTGGCGTGGGTAACCCTGTAGGGTCCATCCCAATTGGCTTGTAGTTTTCCAACATGTTTACTTGCTTTCACACTTTTCAACACCAAGTCACCCACTTGAAAGTTTCGAAGGTGCACTCGTTTATCGAAACTTTTGGCCATTGCTGCTTTGAAGGCCACCGTCCATTGGTAAGCTTGCTCTCTTGTGGAACCAATCATTTCTAAGTCCATTTTTCACAGTCGTGCAGCGTGCTGCGGGTTATATTCCGCTATTCTGTATGTTGGCATGCCAATCTCAACTGGGACTACTGCCTCGGACCCGTATACTAGAGTAAACGGTGCCTCTCCTGTGGATGTTCTGGGTGTAGTCATATATGCCCATAGGATACCTGGCAGTTCGTCGATCCAACTCCTTAGGTTGGCGTGCAGTCACCGCTCCAAATATTGTTTAAGAGTCTTGTTGGTGGACTCCACTTATCCATTTTCCTGTGGGTGGGATACCGCAACAAAATGCTGAGATATTTTTAATTCTTTGCACCATGCAACCATTGCCTTCCCTCTGAACTGGGTACCATCGTTTGATACCAAAACTCGGGGTAATCCAAAGCGACATACGATGTTCTTCCAGACAAAGTCTATCATATTTGTCTCCGTAATGTGCATTTCGTAAAGTATTCTACTGCTACTAAGAGAATTTTCTTCTGACCTCTGGCCATTGGTAGGGGACCCACTATATCGATTCCCCACTGATCAAATGGGCAAGTGATCTCTAGGGGCTGCATCAGTACAGCTGGCCTGTGCACCAGTTTGGCGTGGTACTGGCAATTCTCACAATTGCGGCAGTACAGGGTGGCGTCTTGTCGTATCGTTGACCAAAAATATCCTTGCCTTAATATTTTCTGGGCCAACGCTCTCCCTCCTGAATGATTTCCGCAACTACCTGCGTGTATCTCCCTCAGTATGTACTGGGCGTCCATTGGTGATACGCATCTCAGCAGCGGGCCCTCAAAAGATCTCTTATAGAGTTCGCCCTGGTAAATGGTAAACCTGTATGCCTTGTGCTTTAGTCATTTTTGGGCGTTAAGGCCGGCCGAGAGGGTTCCGTTTGCGAGGTAGTCATATATCTCATCCTTCCAACATGGCGTACTTGCGATAGGAAAGATAAACTCCACGTTGGCCCATTTTTTGTTGACCTTTGTCACTCCGATCGCAGGCCTAGAGGTGGTCAGCAAAGTGACACGCTTTCTCACAAAAATGTCTGAGGAACTAGCGAATTTCGATAAAGCATCGGCATTTGCATTTTCCGATCGAGGTATTTGTGTCAGATTGAATGTAGTGAACTCGACCGCCAATTCTTTCAACTTTGCCTAGTATAAAACCATGGTTTCTTGCTTTGCTTCGAAGAATCCCGAAAAATGGTTAGCCACTAATTGCGAATCCGTGAAGACTTCCAGATGGTCCGAACAGAGGGTCTTAGACATTCTGATTCCTGCCAGAACTGCCTCATACTCCGCCTCGTTGTTCGTTATAGGAAAGTTCAGGCTGATAGCAAAATCAAATTCCCTACGATCTGGCGACACCAGGTGAATTCCTGCTCCGCCGCCGTTTGCTGTGGAGGAGCCATCCACATGAAGTAGCCATGCTGCGGGTTTGGAACTGGGACCAGGGTCCTGGCTTATAGGGAATATATGGTGGCACAAATGGTCTAGGCTGTTACCTAGTACCTCTGCCATAAAGTCGGCTAGCACCTGTGCTTTAATGGCTGTACGGGGACGGTACTCGATCCCAAATTCGCCCAATTCTATGGCCCATTTTACCAATCTCCCCGAGGTATCAGGATTGGTCATGATCTGGCGGAGTGGTCTGTCTGTCATGACCACTATTGGGTGAGCTTGGAAATAAGGTTTCAACTTACGAGCCGTCATGACGACGGCCAAGGCAAATAGTTCAATTTGCAGATAATTCTTTTCTGCTCCGTGAAGAACACAGCTGACGTAATGAACTGGAGATTGCTTCCCGTTTTCTTCTTTCACTAATACTGTGCTAATGGCATTGGCGGAGACCGCCAGACATAGATAAAGCGTCTCCCCTGGATCTGGTTTCGCCAAGAGTGGTGGTGCCACCAGATACTTCTTGAACTGTTGGAATGCTCTTTCGCATTCTTCGGTCCACTGGAAGTCCTTGGCCTTCTTCAAGATTTTGAAGAAAGGAAGACTCCGCTCTGCTGAGGTCGCAATAAAACGTCCCAAGGCTGTTATACGTCCCAAAAGGCACTGCACATCCCGTACCGAGCGTGGGGAGGCGAGATTCAACACGGCCTTTATCTTGTCTAGGTTGGCTTCAATTCTGCGCTCGTTAACCATATATTCCAGGAACTTTCCCGCTGTCACTCCGAAGGTACACTTCTTGGGGTTGAGCTTCATCCCATAGTTTCTCATAATGGCAAACGATTCCTCCAAATGCTCTACGTGATCCTGTACCCTCAAACTTTTGATCAAAATATCGTCCACGTATACCTCCATCGACTTTCCTATTAGGCTGTAAAACATCTTCGCCACCAACCTCTGGAACGTTGCTCCGGCGTTCCTCAGACCGAAAGGCATTACACGATAATAGTACACGCCCGTGTCCGTAACAAAGGATGTTTTCGATTGATCCTCCGTTGCCATAAAAATCTGGTGGAAACCGCTATTGGCATCCATGAAACTAAATGGGGCGCACCAGACTGTTGAATCTACTAGAAGATCGATCCTTGGCAACGGGAAAGGGTCCCGTGGGTAATGCTTGTTCAAGTCTTTATAATCCACGCACATTCTCCACTCTGCTGCTTTCTTCAGAACTAGGACGATATTGCTGAGCCACTCCGAATAACGCAATTAATAAATATGTCCTGCTTTAAGCTTTTCCACAACCTCTTTCTCTGCTGCCTCGCTCTTTTCCTTGCTAAAATTCATTCTCTTCTGTCGTATCGGTTTGGCCCGCGGATCGACGTTCAGTTCATGCTCTATAATCTTTGGGTCAATCCCAATCAAGTCAGAGTCGCTCCAGGCGAATACATCGACATTCCTTTTCAAGCATTCTATCAACGCCTTCCGGATATCAGGCGACATAGTAGCTCCTATCCTTAACCTGCGCTCCGGTTGTCTTGGGTCGAGCTCTATCGCAATGAAATCTCCCACTGGCTCCATTCTTGGTTCATTCTGACAGGGAATCACCACGCTTTCTATCTCAGCGCCTCCCCCCTTTTGGTCGATCCTCGCCCTCTTGCTACTCCTCGTCATATTAGTATCTGCCCTGTTCAGTTTCTGCCCCTCGATACTTCGTTGCTTCTTCCGTGACATCACTTCTGATTAACTCCCGATCTAGAGAACCTTGGTTCCCACAGACGGCGCCACTGATTTGACAATATATCGTATTATATATATGAGTGTCGGTTACAAGTGATTAGTCTAGCAGTACAACGAGTCTATCTCAAATCAGGCCTACACCAGGTATCTCGCGTAGACTTGGTCCGGAACCTGTTGCTCGAGGTCGGGACTTCACCAAACTGCCTGCTGGTGCTATGTCGGTGATAACTATCGAATGTATATCGGTGATGAGTCTCGATATGATGTCGGGGATGAGTCTCGATGTGATATCGGTGGTGAGGTCGTTATAGGAGGCTGAGTGATGACGTGGGCAAAGCCATATCGAATGTCTATGTCGGGTATAATATTGAATGTTTCTATTCGATGTGATGCGGGGTAACCGAGGTGATGAATTAATTGCTTTTATCAGTGTGTGGGGCGGAATATTTATAGGCGCGGCTGGCCTATATCGAATCTTACATTCGATGTCATATCGGGGTTGATTCCCGATATGCTCGTTCATGGGCCGTGGCCCAGAATGGGCCCAAATGCCAGAAACCTCCATATCAATGAGTTTGCTGGAACATTGTGTACTCCATATGAATAAGAATGATTTTTAGGGACTTCCATGTGAATTTCTTGATAGGACAATAATGCAATTGTACCCCACCACTTTTTCTTAAGCAAGATGCAAGACACGTGACTTTGCCTTTTTTTTTCATTTCTGGTCTATGTAGACTAGAAGTAGGAGATTATCCCACTGCACAACAAAATTGGGCCAATTACGTAGCCCTCTTTCTTCTATTTTTTTTTAACCTGGTCCATGTAGACCCAATGCACTGGATAATTCCATTATTCTTCTCCAACTACAGTTGCATAGACCGCAAAGGGCAAATTCCATCGACCTCCCCTGAGGTATTGTCTCTCTCTATCCACCTCTCCTCTATTTTTAATTTTCCCATCCACCTCCCCTCACTCACTTTGACTTCTAGTCAACCATTAATTACAAGGGTAGTCTTGTCTTTATTTATTAAATGTTATTTATTATGCCAACAATGCACATAATGATGGGAATTTGCCCATTTACATATTACATATTATTTATTTTTCAAACGATGGACTCAATATTTATCAAGAAAAACAATTAAGTTACTACATTGTTTATGAATTAAACACTTAATATTTTTATTTAAAGTTATATTTAAAAATTGTAGCTTGTCTTTTTATGAATACGTGATAAGAGTATAATCCTTTGGAGATATAATTTATCGAAATCAACGCTTATTCTACTATTAAAAACTCATTATAACTTTTACTCGGTGTGTTTTTATTTTTATGTATTCTTTGAAAACAAAATTTTAATAGAAATAGATACGTAGATTGTCCACAAATATCAAATCTCGACAAAAATCTCTCTACTTTAGAGTTTCAAAAAAGAAGTATGTTTACCAATTTTATTGATACACATAGCTTTCTATTCTCTTAGCAAGGAAGTCCAAAATTAAGTAAAAAATAAGCCACGTACAATTAATATCATATTTTGTTCTCGTGCTTAAATTTCATAAGAAAAAAAATATTTGTCAAACTCGATGATGTTCTTTTTTTTTTTTGGAACAAAGCTACACTTTATTTCTCCAAAAAACAGTTCAGTACAAATGATCCAGATGATCCAATATTCTCAAAACCCCTTAACAAGCTATTACAGAGCCAGTATCTAACAGTTCAATGCCCTCTGCATTGGTACATATAATTTCAAGTGCTTTTTACATCTATTAATAGTATTACTAATTGTTTCCTCA
This sequence comes from Linaria vulgaris, assembly GCA_948329865.1. Taxonomy (NCBI): domain Eukaryota; kingdom Viridiplantae; phylum Streptophyta; class Magnoliopsida; order Lamiales; family Plantaginaceae; genus Linaria; species Linaria vulgaris. The sequence goes on along the minus strand of OX415249.1, from coordinate 48,815,185 downwards.
TCCAGTTTTAGGTTGATGGGCTGTTGGTTGAATATTTTGTTGTTTCTACTGGTCCAGATGTTGTAGATCATTTCTGTTGCTGCCATTTTTAACAGCTGGCTTCTCCAGCTCTTCTTCCCTCCATTTTGTATTATCCATTCTAGTTCATTGCTCCATCCCCCTCGGGTATGTTGGATTTTCATCCACTGTAGTACCCTCTTCCATATCTCCTGTGTAGTTTTACATATGAAGAATATGTGTTCTGCTGATTCATTCTCTGTGCAGAAACTGCATATACCATCAGTTTGGATACCAAATTTCTGTAATCTGTCTTTGGTTGGTAGCTTGTTATGGCACTGTAACCATAGTGTGAAGATGGCTCTTGGTCTTGCTTTATTACCATAAATGCGTTTCCTCCATGGCACTGGTCTCTTCTGACCTCTGAGCTCTTCATATACCAATGTTGTTCTATATTTTCCATGCCTTCTCATCTCCTCCCAGATGCTTGTGTGAATTAGCTCTCTTCCTTTTAAAATAGCTTTCAAAATCCATGAGCAACTGGTTGCTGGTTCATAATTCAGTAGGTCTTCCCCTTTTATGAAATATGTATGGATCCATTGCACCCAAAGTTTCTCAGACTTCATCTGAATGTTCCACAGAAGTTTGGCTATAGAAGCTTTATTCCATTCCATAAGTGATATTATGTTTAGGCCCCATGCTTTCTTGGTATCACACACTCTATCCCAGGCTACATGTGCCTTTCTGCTAGCAATATCTTTCCCTGTCCAAAGAAAGGTTCTACAGGTTGCTTCAAGATGTCTAAGCACTTTCTTGGGCATAGGGAAGATGTGCATCCAGTAGTTTGCAATTGCAAAGATAACACTTCTAATCAGTTGTACTCTCCCAGCATAACTGAGCAGTTTTGCTGTCCAATGATGTATTCTACCCAGGATCATATCAATGAGTGGCCTGCACATATGGATGGTGAGTTTCTTACTAGTAAGAGAGACTCCTAGGTATTTAAAGGGGAGCTCCCCTTTAGTAAAGCCAGTAGCTTGTAGGATGAGATCTTGAGTGTCTGTTCGGACTCCTCCAAAATACACCTTACACTTCCCTGGGTTGACTTTTAGTCCAGTAGCTTTAGAGAATTCTTGAAATTTCTCCATAAGTAGTGTGACTGATTTCTCATCTCCTCTACTGAACATTAAGACATCATCAGCAAAGCAGATGTGCGTTATTCCCATTTTCTCACATCTGTGATGAAAGTTGTAATCTGGTTGATCTTTGATTTTTGTCATACATCTCTGAAGATACTCCATTACAATGACAAATAGGAGGGGTGAGATGGGGTCCCCCTGCCTAAGTCCTCTTCTAGCTTGTAGCAGTTTGCTAGGGGTGCCATCAATTGTATATCTGTATGAAATAGTGGTGAGGGCTTTCATAATCGATTGGATGAACCTGTTTGGGATTCCCATTTCTCTCATAATGACCTCTAAAGCAGACCACTCCACTGTGTCATATGCCTTCTGCAGGTCCATTTGGATGGTGCATCTTGGGGACATGTGTTTTCTTGTGTATCCTTTGATTAGCTCATGTGTTATCATGATATTATCATGTATTATCTTTCCTGGTATGACAGCAGATTGGCTTTCATGGACAATCTCCCCTATTACTTGTCCCAATCTTTTAGTGAGCACTTTGGACAGTATCTTGTAGAATGTTGAGCAACATGATATGGGCCTCATGTCTTTCATAGTCTTTGCGTTAGTACTCTTTGGTATTAGAGTTACCAGTGAGCAGTTTAGAGCTGCATATAATCTATCCATTTCAAAGAATTCTCTTGCAGCTGCAATAACACCACTCTTGATCACATGCCATGCTGCTTTGAAGAACTTGGCATTGAAGCCATCTAGTCCAGGAGCTTTTTGGTCTCCAATGGTCTTGAGGGCTTCCCATATCTCATTCTCTGTAACAAGAGCTATCAGTTTCTCCCTGGACCCCTGTTGGAGTTGTTTACCCCTCCTCATCACCTCTACATCCACACATGTCATCTCAGTGGTATTAGTGCCTAGAAGCTCTGTGTAGAACCTTAGAATTTCCTTCTCAATATCTTCTGTCTCAGTAATGCAGTTCCCATTAGCATCTTCAAGTTTGTGAATCCCTGTTTTCTTGTTCTTGCCCTTTACAGTTGCATGAAAGTATGCATTATTGCCATCCCCAAGCTGGATCCATGTGGCTTTTGATTTCTGTAGTAGGATTTTCTCTTCTGTTTCCAGTCTTTCCAGCAGTTGTGTTGTGCATTGTCTCACATTCATGATGTGTGTCTCTTTCATTGGATCCTTCTGTAATTCCTTATGAGCTGTGTCCAGTCTCTCTCTAGCATCCTGGATTTCCTTGGATGTGCATTTGTTCTGTTTCATCATTGTTTGGATTACTGGTTGGAGTCTCAGCAGTTTGTGCCACAAGACATACATAGGTCTTCCTTTCATTGGTCTTTGCCAGCATTCTGTCACTCTATCCAAGAAATTCGGAATTTCAGTCACATAGTTTATAAACTTGAAGCATTTGCTTCCTCTCTTCTGGTTATTTGGTTCCCATGTCACTTTGAGGGGGCTGTGGTCTGATATGTGAGCTGCTAATATTTCCACATTGCAATCAGGGTATTTTGTAAACCACTCTCTATTACATACTGCTCTATCAATTCTGGAGTAGATGACCCCCTGAAGGTGCCTATTAGACAAAGTGAAGTGCTCCCCATTTGTTTCATGCTCATAGATATCTAGTTGTTGCATCATGCTTTCCAAATCAGCAAATTCATTAGCTTGCACAGGCTGGCCTCCCATTATGTCTTTTACGTTAATACATTGTTAAAATCACCTATTACTATCCAAGGTTCATTGATATTACCTGCAAGGTCCTTGATATCTTGCCATAGGATTCTTCTTTGTTCCAGTTTGTTCTGTGCATATATTGCTATGATGTAGCCTATCAGACTCCCATCCTTTCTTGACATTTTTCCATGTAGGTACTGGTCAGTGCATTTAATCATTTGGATATCCAGCCTTTCATGCTTCCATACCACCCAAATTCTTCCATTTCCATGATGAGAGTAATTGTGTACTAAGCTCCATTGTTGCCCCATCTTTTTACTAATTCTGTCCATATTGTTCTTTTTCACTCTGGTTTCTAACAGAGCTGCACAAGAAATCTGCAATCTGTTGAGGTGGGAGAAGACCTCCAGATGTCTTGTGCTCTTATTGATCCCCCTTACATTCCAGCTTAATAACATTGTTGAATGTCTGGTGGCTCTCCAGGGTCATCTCCAATCCCTAGGGCCTTAAAGCCATTCATATCTTCTATTCTCAGTTCTCCAAATCTCATAGGGGGGTGGTCTGCTTATTCCCCTGCCCCACTACTGTTTTCCCTTGTTCCCCTACCTCCTTGTTGTTTTGAGCCCTGTTCTGTTCTACTATAGGCTTTGGTTTCCACTGTTTCTCTGCTGGTTGTGGTTTCACTGTTGGTTTATTCTTGCACTCATGTCCCAATATCTTACATTTCTTGCAGAATGGTGGAGTCCACTCATATTCAACTTTCTGTATTAGGTTATTGCCTTTCTTGTCCTTGATGTTCTTTTTATTTATGAATAACTCGATGATGTTGTATATATCATGAGTACATCATATATTAACATACAAATACATTATTTAACATATTTAATCGCGGTTGATATATAAGGATATATTTATTGTGCACTCAAAGAATATCAATCATTATTTACCAATAAAAAATTTATATGCTCATCTATATTTAAAATTTGATTCTACCGTAGTATTGGAATTTGGTGTAGACATTGTGTATGTAATCTGCTATTTATTTTCCAAAAGTGATGGGTTGTTAGAAAATAAGCAAAATATTATTTAAAAATCTAATATTAAATTAAAAGAACGAGATATATCTACTAGTGTTGAAAGAGGGTGATTTTTGTTATAACTAATTAAATATAAAACTTAGTTTATAGAATTATTATTTAATAGAATTTTTAAACGTAAACCATAACATTCTTTCAATTTTAATAAAGTTTGGTGTGCATTGTTGGCACAATAAATAATATTTAATAAATAAAGACAAAACTACCCTTGTAATTAATTGTTAACTAGAAGTCAAAGTGAGTGAGGGGAGGTGGATGGGAAAATTGAAACTAGAGGGGAGGTGGATAGAGAAAGGCAATACCTCAGGGGAGGTAGATGGAATTTGCCCGACCGCAAAATCAGCAATTTTTTTTGTTTTTTTTATGACAAATTATCTCTTCTTCGCAACAGACCATACAATCAATAGACTCCTCATCAAGCACGACTAGATACGCAGAACTCAAATTTTCACACGAGAAACCTTTGAACTTTAAACTTCTTTGTTTGTTAGGAAATCAATCCTAACTAAACCACTACACCTTTAATTGGAGTTAGATTCGAACGTGAATTTCTCTAATGATGTTCTATATAAAGAACTTAACTGAGAAACTACTCTTCAAAATTAGAACCTCAAATTCACCCATAATTTTTTTCTCTCTCTTCCCAAATCCTCTAAGTAGTAGGAATTTGATCGTAGGAGTTTTCTAAGCGACTATGATGAGTAGTACGTCATAGGTTTGTGGGACGACTAAGCGGAAGGATTTCACGTACCCCCATTGAAGCTATTTGTTCTATGAAGGGTGAATTTTAAGTTCTTCTTGACTCACTTAAGACGAAGGGCATAAACATCTATTCTTTGGAAGCTTTATTAAAACACTTTTCTCAAATCATTGAGATGGCCTTCTCTTTTCTTCGACTTCACGACCAAATTATCAACATAACACTCGACATTATTATGTAGCATGTTGTCAAAAATCTTTTGCATGGCTCTTTGATAGGTGGCACCGACGTTCTTTAGTCTAAACGGCATCACCTTGTAACAATATATCCCTTTTGGAGTTCGAAATGCTGTGATTTCTTCATCCTTTGGAGCCATGCAGATTTGGTTGTACCCGGAGGATCCATCCATAAAAGATAAGGCTTCGTGGCCAGTGGTGGCGTCAATCATCAGTTCTAGGATTGGCAATGGATAGTCATCCTTGGAGCATGCGGCGTTAAGGTCCCTAAAGTTAACGCAAACTTGAATTTGCCCATTCTTCTTCCTCACTGAGACTATACTTGATATCCACGTCGGGTATCTAACTTCTCCAATGAATTCGGCTTCAATAAGTCTATTCACCTCAGCTTCAATCAAAGGGACCAACTTGGGGCAGAACCTTCGCTGAGCTTGTTTGATTGGGCGAGTCGTTTTCTTTACAACTAGTTGATGGACGACAAATTTTGAGTTTAGACCCGGCATTTCCTTATAAGACCAAGCAAATACATCTTTAAATTCTCTCAATAAAGCAACATATGCTTGTTCTTCCTCACTCTTCAACAATGCACTAATGTATATTGGTCGAGGATCATTCTCATCGCCAAGGTTGATTTCTTTAGTCAACTGTGTTCTTGATGCCTTCCTCAAGCTCTGGGGGTGCTTCTTCGGCATCTTCCTCTTCAATGTTCCCATCTTTCAGAGTTATATGGTGTGACGATCCGACGCCATCCTCATCATCTTCTCTCTCGCGTTGAGCTTGCGTAAGTACAAATGTTTGCCACTTAACTTTCACGCATTTATCGTGTGTTACAATCAACTCATCATGGCGCCTCATGCGAGAAGGAATTGCACTTTGGAGCCTTTCAAAAAAAATGGGTTACGATTACCCTTTTGACGCCTTGATGAACATGAAAATCCCAACCTTTGATGCATGGGTCTTTTGCGAGGACCAAGTCTCTTAAAGACCAAAGTTCGAGATAACGTCTTACAAAATGGGCCAAGTCTTTCAATTGTGGAGAAACTCTCTTCTTCTCCAATGTAATTGGCGTTGGCTCTCGCGGAGGAAATCCTAGACCTGCTCGAGGATTTAGAATAACGGCTTCAGGAAGAAGTGTTCCCATGTGCGATCTTTCTTGAGGATTATAACCAGCCTTGATCAAGAGTTTAAATGCTTTTGCATCATAGCATTTTTCTACTCGTTCCTCGATTGAAGGATCATGTTGAAGGCCTTTTGCTGGGCAAAAAAAACCTTTAAGAAGAGAAGGAGAAGATGGTGTCTTTATGACAAGCTTTGTTAAAGGCACAATCAAATCCTTCTGATATGGGCATTTCCCGCATATTGGGCCAGACCCAAACAGGCCCATTTTGGACCATATCGGGGATCACTTTCGATATCATATCGGTAATAATCACCGATATGTTACTGTGGTCCCCGGATCCCGAGGTCTATAAATACGCGGTGCCCGGATCCCAAAGGAAGCAATTATTATCCCTCAGCTACCACTCGTCAGATCGAAATATATCCCCGATATCCCTTTCGATATCTTATTCGACATCGGGGTTATCACGTGCACCTCTGACATGTCACACCATCTCATCACCGATATCAGATCGGGGGTCATCTCGATATCACTTTCGATATCTCATTCGATATCGGGACTACCACGTGCACCTGTGACACATCATACCACCTCATAACCGATATCACGTCGGGGGGCATCCTCGACATCACATTGAAGGTGATCACCGATGTCCGTTCGATCTATTTACCGATATTGCACTCCCATCCAAGCATCAAAGCGTTGGTCCGAGGTGTTCCGGACCAAGCCTACACGAGACACGTAGTGTAGGTCTGATTTGAGATAGGCTCGTTGTATTGCCAGACTACTCACTTGTAACCGACACTCGCATATATATATATATATATATATATATATATATATATATATAAAACGATCTATCGCCAAGTCACCTTGCGCGGGGCTTCTAACTAACGAATGAATCCGGAGCGGGTGAGAGAAGGGCAAGGCAAGGATGCGACGAACATGAGGATATGGGGGACTCTTTCAGGGTGATATCGCCTGCTGCTTACGGTAGGGTGGAAAAACGGGACCCCGGGGCCCTAGATCGAGAAATAGCAAGAAAGATGGAGCGGCTTGACCGCGAGAGGGAGGAAGTAGTCCGGAGAATGGAATGCGGTCGTGACCGCGCCGAGGTTGCCTATTCAAAGAATGAGGATGCAGAAATGCTACGGGTAATCTCAAGAAGGATGGAACAGCTAGACCGCGAGAGAGCGGGATTGTCGAGGAAGTTGACTCAGAGTAAGGGGAAAGATCGCAGTAGGACCCCGTTCTCGGATGAGATAGAGGCCGAGGTATTGCAAAGAGGGGACAAGATCCCAGTAATCAAGCCATACGATTGAAGAGGTGATCCTACGGATCATCTCCATCAGGTCGATAGCATCCTGAACCTGCACATCTACTCGAGAAACATAAAGGCAAAGATCCTGTCCACCACTTGAACGGGCGCTGCACTGGATTGGTTCGCTAGACTGGAGGCCAGATCCATAACGGACTACGAGCAGCTAAGGGAGAAATTCGAGAACCAATTCTCTAGCCAAAAGAGAATGAAGACCATCCTGCTACACCTCGGTGCTGTGCAACAAAAGGAAAGGGAGAACCTCAGGGACTATATGAAGAGGTTCAATGATGAATTGTTGAAGGTGGACGAGCCGCATGGCGGGCAGGTCATGATAATGCTATTTAAAGGTACGACCCATCGTAGGTTCGCCGGGGAGCTGATCAGATTGACTAAGCCCACCATAGCACAGATCCACATGCTTGCAAACCAAATGGTCTACGAAGACGAAATGATGGCAACGCGTCAAGGTTCGTTTTCCAGCAGGAACGTAGACAGAGACCGCAACAGGGAAAGGCCCCCAAGGATGTACACCCCGTCGAATAGAGGCATTCTGGAGGTGATGGCCGTGGCAAAAAGAAACAGATGGTTGACGGAACCCAGGCCATTGAATGAGACTCCCGGAATGAAGTCATCGGTCAAATACTGCGCGTACCACCGCCAACCTGGACACAGGACGGAGGATTGCACACATCTGAGGAACGAAATCGAAAGATTGATCAAAGGAGGGAAACTGGTCGAGTTTGTCTGGAGCGCCAGAGAGGATGCTAGAGGAGCAGAACGCCCCTCGTCCCCTAGAAGAGATTACTCACCCGGGAGAGGAAAGCAGAAGATGCTTGAGGCACCCGAGGAGCGAGGGAGGACCATAGTGAATGCCCCGAGCAGAGGCGTTATAAATGTGATCAACGTGGGAGGCTTGGGAGCTGACACGGCTCACGACCGAGAAACCATAACGCGAAGACTCCAGGGTGGAGCCTATGTTGGGTACACCAACGCAATCATGCCGGAAGCATACTTGGAGTAGGAGTTCTCCTTCACCAAGAAAGACTTGGAGCAGCTTAGTCCATTGGCCTTAACCGCAGGGAAGCTAGATTGCCCACTAGTTATCACGATTAATGTGGATGGCTATCAGGTGCATAAAGTGTTGGTGGATAGCGGGAGCTCCGCAAACCTGATATTCTCAAAGGCCTATGAGCATATAGGGATAGCCCCGGACCGGCTAAAGCCAGTATCCACCCCGTTGACCGGATTTGGTGGAGCAGAAGTAGTGCCGCTGAGACAAGTTATATTGCCCACCATGTTTGGCAGAAGCCCACGCACCCAGGTCACACCGATAAAATACACGATTGTCGACACTCCGTTTCCCTACCATGCCATTATTGGCCGACCGACGCTCACCCAGATCAGGGCAGTGGTCTCTACTTATTATCAGAAGATTAAATTCCCAACGCCTCAAGGAGTTGGTAAGATTATAGGTGACCAGGTACATGGATGGATGTGCTATGTGGACTCACTGAAGCACCCAAGAATCAGAAGGAGACATGAAATACAAGTCCCGCACCAACAATACATTCCGCGCACGGAGTGATCGCCATGAGGAGCAAACAGAACAATATTTTAAATTTCAGTAGTTTTTAAATTATGATCGAACAACGGAAACATTGCCCCATCGTGGGTTGGTCTGTAAACTTAAAACAGGGAGAACTACGCCGGTCTGATTCCCCGCTCAACGGGATACGTAGGCGGGTTAGGTTTACCTAGACCTTGACCGCTGTCTCTTATTTTGCCCTTCGTGGGTCGGCATGTAACTTAAAACAGGGGGAACTACGCCGGTCTGATTCCCCACTCAACGGGATACGTAGGCGCGCTAGGTTTACCTAGCCTTCGACCGTTATCTTTTATTACCTTTTTATTTGTTGCTTGGTGCAATCTCATATTTCATGCAGGGATATGTCCTAAGCGGACATTATAGAAGTGCAGAGAATGGCACAAAGAATTGGGGAATGTTCCCCTAGATATATGTTTAGCACATTTCCCTCTTACAGGTACACGGCTCAAAGGATCGCACATTACTATATCCGAAAAGGACATAAAGTATATTAAAAGGGTGATTCAGGGGGCATTGCCCCAGATTATTCAATATTATCTATTCAAACAGGTACAACAGGTACAAACAGGTACAACAGGCGCGATAGAGCACAATGGAAACACTGTCTCTTGTACAAAACTGATATTCCCAAATTAAGGGGACATCCCGTAGATAACACATGCACATCATTTCGTGCTTTCGTATTAGCTTTTACGTCGAAATTTTTTCTTGTCTGATCTGTTTTGCAAGGCTTAATGACCAACAGATTCAACGATGACAGAGTCACCAAGAGACATAGTCAAAAAGACAACGAAAAGGCTCGCCTATAACACAAAAAATGTCCCCTGTGATAACGGGGTCGATCAAAAACAATTCAACGGTAGTGGGTTCCCTGTGATAACGGGATGCGCCCCTACCTATAAAAAATATATCCCCTATGATAACGGGGTCGATCAAAAAATAAAATAAAATATATCCCATGTGATAACGGGGTTGATTCAAGAAACAATTGCCTGTGATAACGGGGCCAGTCCAAGAAAAATCCCCTGTGATAATGGGGTCGATTCAAGAAAAAATTCCCTGTGATTAACGGGGTTGATCCAAGAAGAAATCCCCTGTGATAACGGGGTCGATACAAAAAAAAATATATCCCCTGTGATAACGGGGTCGATTCAAGAAAAAATTCCCTATGATAACGGGGCCAGTCCAAGAAAAATCCCCTGTGATAACGGGGTCGATTCAAGTAAAAACTTCCCTGTGATAACAGGGTCGATCCTAGAAGAAATTCCCTGTGATAACGGGGTTAGTCCAAGAAAAAATCCCCCATGATAACGGGGTCGATTCAAGAAAAAATCCCCTGTGATAACGGGGTCGATTCAAGAAAAAATTCCCAAGATTACGTTAGGTGAATAGCCTATTGGGTGAAAATCCCATAAATCAAGCTAGGTGAAGAGCCTATTGGTTGGAAATCCCATAAATTACGTTAGGTGAAGAGCCTATTGGGTGAAAATCCCATAAATCAAGCTAGGTGAAGAGCCTATTGGGTGGAAATCCCATAAATTACGTTAGGTGAAGAGCCTATTGGGCGAAAATCCCATAAATCAAGCTAGGTGAAGAGCCTATTGGGCGGAAATCCCATAAATTACGTTAGGTGAAGAGCCTATTGGGTGAAAATCTCATAAATCAAGATAGGTGAAGAGCCTATTGGGTGGAAATCCCATAAATTACGTTAGGTGAAGAGCCTATTGGGCGAAAATCCCATAAATCAAGCTAGGGGAAGAGCCTATTGGGTGGAAATCCCATAAATTACGTTAGGCGAAGAGCCTATCTGGTGAAAATCCCATAACTCAAGCTAGATGAAGAGCCTATTGGTGAAGAGACAGGCTCTATGGGCCCCTAACCACAAGAAGAATATCCCCTGTAATAATGGGATCGATCCTACACACAGAAGCAGTGGCAGATTACCCACGTTTCTACCAACCCCAAGGAAATTATAATCATTCCTTGACTGACAACAGACAGATTAAACGAATCTCATCAAATACGAGAACGAAATGACTGCGCCTCAGATATCGGAATACTGCGTATTCTATCATCGCCACAATAAAAGAAATCAACAAGTTATCAGACAACAAGGCCGCGAAGAGTCACATACTATGAAGACAAAAGAGAAATAAATATTCAGTTACAGAACCACGAATCAAAGATAGTCCGGAAAGGGATAAATTCAAATTACAATGAGGGCAGTAAACAGCTACTCCCACGAGGACCCTTCAGTCTTTTTCTCCACGACCTCGGAAAACATATCAGGGTCGGCCGGACTCTCTTCCACCTCATCTAGGCCACCAATCGGCAGATCATTATGATCATGCCTTGGGTTCAACCCACTCAACTCGAGGGAGTCCTTGAAATCGTCACTTCTCAATATTTGCCCTACGCAAGCATGAAAAGCTGCATCTCGAACCTTCAAAATTAAACTTCGGAAGCTCGAGCTTTCCATAAACCTCTCCGCCCCGACCCAGAGGAGATCAGGACGACGTTCCTACAAATTGAACTTGATTAAATACAAGAGGACAAAAAATAGAAACAGACATCGTACACAAAATGAGAGATGTTCGTCAGCAGCCTTCACCGCCGACACCTCAGCCTTCAGTGTTTCCAGCTCTTTGTTGACCGCAGATTCATGCGCCTTTCCTTGATCGAGCTCAGTCACTAATGTTTTGAAGTTGCCCTTCAACAAATCGTACTCCTCCCGGAGCGTACGACATGTCTTCAGTGCATCCTCTTTTTCAGCCTCCAACCTCTCCAACACCATGGTGTTGAATTCCCCCATCTTCAAGATGTCAGCCTCGAGCTCGGCAGCAACCGCGTCAGGGTCACCCTTGGACTCGCGAACGGTCTTCAGACACGAGACCGCCAGCTTGGCCGTCTGCACAATACAATGCATAACATGATGCTAAACATTCAAATGAAAATAATAGAAGTCGTGTTCAAATACATACACTTTGGAACAGGTGAACGCTGCGGCGTATATTCTGGGCCTGCTCAAATTCTGTGAGCACCCGCACATTCGCAGGAGGAGGAAACGCCCGCATCATGCCCCGTACAGCATCTGCTTCAGGGAATTCTACTCGCTTTGAGGGTTTGACGGCACCCGCCTTCTGAGGGCCAGAACTCGAAGATGAATGGCCACTGTGGACAGCTCCCTCACGAGACCTTTTATTACCTGATATCCTACTCAGGTCAACGGTAGGTTTCACAATCGGGATCCCAGGAAAAATAGGGGCGCGACCCCCCAATATCGAGGGCTCCTGTAGTGGCCCCTTACCCTTGTCGGTCATGCCTGAAGCGGTCGCCTTTCCCTTGTCACCAATAAGGATCGGGCGTGAAGAACCCGACCCCACTAGAAAAGGCGCATCCGCAAAATCACCCAAGTTGACAAGGGTATTCGATTCCAAACCTCCAACGTCCTTGGTCAAATGAATATCGACCAACGATTCAGAATGTGGAGCGACATACTCACCAGAAGGAGACCTCGCAAATGGTCTCTCTCTCGCCACAGCCCCGTCAGGTTGAGGAGCCACACCCCTTGTTTCGAGGTCAACACCTCCAGGAGGCTGGCCGCACCATCCGGGCCTCCCACCACGTCAAGGATGTCTTGGCTAAGGGATCCAACCGTGGGAGGAACATTGTTAAAACCTTCTTCATTAACACATTCAGGCACTACAATGCTAGGGGGAGGTCGCTCGACTCCCGACGCCTCTCCCAGAAACTCAACGACTGCATTATTCAGGTCGAAGCTAGACGCATACCTTATTTCAGGCGCCGCCGCGACTGCCGCAGTTTCAGCAGCTTTCTGAGCCTCACGATCAGCTTGAAGCCTAAGCATCAACTGTCTAAACCCCATTCTAACAAAGTATCTTAGAAAAAGGTAATGTACCTGCAGAATAATCAGACTATCAGCATGAGGAAGTAATAATAAATAATTCAAGTATCACGGCGAGGTCGAAACACATGTCGGGGATCATATCGAATATGATTATCGATTTACTTAACGATGTGGTTACCCTAAATGACAGAGAAAACACAGAAATCTATGAACTTCAGAGTCTCTTACAAGCCCTACTTATAGGCGGAGGCCTCAACTACATCGAAATATACTTTCGATGTCATATCGAATATGCATTTCGACATAATATCGAACATGAAACCCGATATCCTACTCTACTACGCAAAGAGCCGCGAGAGTATAACAACTACCCCGACAACCCCATCACAATTTTCAAGGAACCCAAATACCAAGGGAACTAGAATTCAAACAAGGACCTCAAACTATGCGTCCACTGCATTGCGAGACTAATTGAAGTTCATCACAAGTGCATTCCCCGCAAATTTGATCTCCGTCATTTGAACTGGCGGGACGAAGGGTACAGGTAACCCAGAAATTTAAAATTAAATTTGCGAATTCTTATCTCGAAGATAAGAATCCCCAAATTAGGGGACTGCATGATATGGGCATTTCCCGGCATATTGGGCCAGACCCAAACCAGGCCCATTTTGGACCATATCGGGGATCACTTTCGATATCATATCGGTAATAATCACCGATATGTTACTGTGGTTCCCGGATCCAGAGGTTTATAAATACGCGGTGCCCGGATCCCAAAGGAAGCAATTATTATCCCTCAGCTACCACTCGTCAGATCGAAATGTATCCCCGATATCCCTTTCGATATCTTATTCGACATTGGGGTTATCACGTGCACCTCTGACACGTCACACCAGCTCATCACCGATATCAGATCGGGGGTCATCCTCGATATCACTTTCGATATCTCATTCGATATCGGGACTACCACATGCACCTATGACACGTCATACCACCTCATAACCAATATCACGTCGGGGGGCATCCTCGACATCACATCGAAGGCGGTCACCGACGTCCGTTCGATCTATTTACCGATATTCCACTCCCATCCAAGCATCGAAGCGTTGGTCCGAGGTGTTCCGGACCAAGCCTACACGAGACACGTAGTGTAGGTCTGATTTGAGACATGCTCGTTGTATTGCTAGACTACTCACTTGTAACCGACACTCACACACACACACACACATATATATATATATATATAAAATGATCTATCGCCAAATCACCTTCAATGAGACATCTTTATAAGAGGACACGTCACCTTGCGCGGGGCTTCTAACTAACGAATGAGTTTCATCATGCTTTTTTCACTTTCTAGATTGTCTGTCTCCTTGGACTCCTCAGGGAAAGTTCTTACTTCAACCTTTGGCACCTTCATTTGTGAAAGATAGTACTTGGCATCAGCAAAGTGAGATTCGATTTTAGTGAATGGCTTGTCATCCGCGAGCACCTTCTTCGTTGTCCCATTTTTTGGCGATATTGAAAGCATTGATGTAGAGTTGAGGGGACAACACCGTTCTCATGTATCCAAGGTCATCCAAGAAGCATGTTGTAAGAAGTTTTGGCATCTATAATGTAAAAATGTGCACTTGATGACATATCTCCCATTAGCAGCTCTAGTCGTATGATGCCTATAGCTCTTTGCCCCCCTTGGTTGAAGCCTTGTATCATTAAGAGACTACTCGTGAGCTCTTAATTTGGTATTCCCATTTCTTTCATCACACGCAAAGGTAATATGTTGACGATTGAACCTCCATCGATCAAAATTTGACTGACCCGCTACTCACGACTGAATCCAGCTACAAAAAGTGGCATATTATGTGGGCTTTGAACCAAGTAAAAGATCCTTATTTCCAAAGCAAATTGTTGTCGCACATTGGTTGGTGTTGATGGAAGTCTTTAGGCATGATTCATTTGATGAGGAATCTTGTACGTGAGTCATGTTGCCTGACTTGCCAATGTCTTCTTCACAAAACCAACTTAGTTCCTTCTCTTTGCTTGCTTCACCCTCTAAAGTCTCGAGAGACATTGTTGTAAGATTCGCAGTCACCTTATCTTCCTCTATTGTTATCTTGCCTTCACGAGCCAATCGCATAACTTTGTTCTTGAACACGAAGCAGTCTTCAATAAAGTGTCCAAGAAGGCGATGATACCTGCAATACTTTGGATCACCTGAACGTCCGGCTTCTTCGGGTCTCTTAATTTAGGGCAATTCAATGAGACCGGATCCAAGTAGGTCGTCAAAAATCCCAGAAATATCGGAGTTAAGGAATGGATATTCTTTTGCTTGCATCTCTTTCAGAGTCAACTTCATTTGCTCCTTGTCTTGTAAGGAATTCTTCTTTTCAAATATCGCAGATGACTTCTTCCCTTCATTTGCCCTAGTTGAAATCTTAAGAGGTACGGTAATCACGACCATGGAGTCTTTGGATGGTGCCTTCGCAAAGAACTTGCCCCCTTCCTTGGTTCTAATTTACTTTGTGTTTTTGTAGGGTCACCTATAAGCGACCCATCAGCTCCACTTGCAGTCATGCTCAACTCCATATCATGTGCTCTAGTTGCCAACACTTCAAATGATCTAGGTTTAATACCTTGAAGTATGTATCGAAGTCCCCAATGCATTCCTTGGATGCACATCTCAATGGCCGAGGTCTTGGATAATCGATCTTTGCAATTAAGGCTCAAGTTTCTCCAATGGTCGATGTAGTCAATGACGAGGTCTTCCTTCCATTGATGAGTGTTTGTAAGTTCGACCATGCTGACAGTTCTTCAAGTGCTGTAGAAATGGTTGAGGAACTCTTGCTCTAATTGATCCCAACAATCAATGGACTCCGCCTCTAAGTCAATGTACCAGTCGAATGTATTCCCTTAAGTGATTGGACGGATTGTTTCACCAATTGATCCCTGTAAGTCCCTGTATTGTTGCATGTCTCCACAAAGTGAGCAACGTGTTGCTTAGGGCTGCCTTTGCCATCAAACTGTTGAAACTTTGGGGGTTGATATACACTTGGCAACTTCAGACTGTCAATCCTTCTAGTATACGGCTGTGAGTATGTGAATGAAGACTTAAAACTTCCTCCAATGTTTTCCTTGATTGCTCCCATGATGAACTCTTTCAGGTGCGCATCGTGAATCATGTCGTCGGGAAGAACTTGGAGCTCTTCACTTGTGAAGTTACCCTTTTCAATTGTATTGCGCCTGATAGATGTCTCCCCTTTCTCGAGATGTTGTGGGCACCTTTGTGCTACGTCAGTTGTCTCAACAACTTCTCCTTTGCTTAGAAGTTTCTCAATCTTTGCATCTTGCTCAACAGTACACCTCGTAAGCCACACCATTGCCTTCATTATTGCAGCTAGTTGTTCCTCCAAAGTTGTAGCATTTGTTTTAATAGCGGTGCTACATCTGCCGAGGTGTGAGCTTTTGACTTAGTGCGTGGAGATGTTGGAGGAGATTGTTCATCCTTGTCAGACTCTTCAAGAAAAGCAACTTCATCGCGTTGATCATCGTCGCGTGCAACTTCATCCGTCATCTTTGCATTTTGGTCTTCCTTTGATTGAGTCATTGATCGAGTCTTTATTGAACTCATATAGATGCATGTTTTTGTCCTTGATGAAAAGAGATGAGAGGTAGAGATGGTCCCACCGGGAGGGCCAAAAAATTGTAGCAACAAATTTTTCTAATTCTTTAAAATAAAAGTCGAAAAAATAGTTGAACAAATAAAACTTGTAAATTTGATGAATTTATGGAGTAACAATTTCTTTAATCCCCTTATTCGAATTTACAAGGACAATGACTTGAACTTTAAACAAATCTTGAAGGAAATCTTCACTTCGATCTTCTTAAAGGTACTTGAATGTTTGACAAACGCCGATGCAAGGGATTGGCAGCTTGATCTCGGATCAAACGGATTTTTGAATTGAATTTTATTTGAAGATTGTTGAAGAACGGTATGATCTTCATCTTCAGTTATAAGGATATGTGGATTTTGATCTTCTTTGAAAGAGGCTTTGATCTTCAAAAATGGTTTTTCAAGGGCCTTACAGCTTGTTCTCGAATTAAACAAACTTTTGGCTTGAAGATCGTTGAAGAACGGTATGAACTTGGTGTCGAATATGTTAAATTTGTTGAAGCTCGATCTTCTTCGGTAGAAGTGCGATCTTCAAAATGGTTATTTGATGGACTTGAAGCTTCATGATGGATCAAAGGAGGTTTTTGTGAAGGACACATTGAATGCCACAAAGAACGCTTGAAGATGGATGAACTTGGTGGAGCGAAAAACCTAGAGCTTTTCCCTCTTCAACTTGTGAATATTTTTGTGAATAATTTGGCTTGTTTATCAAGAAACCTCTAGAATACATCACATTTCCACGTGTAATGATGTGATTGGTTAAAATATATCATATTTTCCATGTGGCTTTGTTTGATTGGTCAAAACACATCATTATTTTCCCACATGGCTTTATTTGATTGGTTGCAATACTCCATCTTTTCCATGTGGCTTTATTTGATTGACCAACAATATATATTAGAAAATCAATTAATTTATATATTTTTAACTGGAATTTAATTTAGTAAAATTATAAATTAAAAATAAAAATAATCAATTTAATTTCTAATAATTGTTTTGGCACTTGTCGAAATTTAATGGGAGGAGACAAAATTAATTTGTCTACACTCGTCCTCGTAACTCAAGCCCTATGCCTCTTTCGACTTTTGGTTCGGTCACGCGCGACCAACCGACGAGGTCCAACTTCCTATTTGTAAAATATGTGGACCACAAAAAATATCGGTTTAGCCTATCAAGTTGCTCGCATATGTTCTCCGTGAGCCAAGCGGGTTGCATATAATATATAGGCTTCGCTGATCCCATGGATTGAATCAGAGTTGTGCGGTCGTCTATCAAAAGAAACTCACTCTTCCAATTGCTGAATGTCATTATTACTCTATCAAAAATCTCCACGTATCTAGCTCTATCCACACGACCATGGACCAGTTTAGTGCCAAGGCATTTACCGAGATTCTGAATTTGGCTAAAACCTAGTTCATCGTTGATCGTTCTTTTTTAAGTGACAACGCTCACCTTTGGATAAAAAGATTTTTGATTTTTGGGGGTTAAGCTTCAACCCCTATACTCCACATAAGTTTTCCAATACTCCTTTAATAACTTGAGCAGTCGACATGGTCGCTTTTCCCATAAGTATCAAATCACCGACGAAAAATATATGCGAGAGTTTGGGGGCCCCGCGACACGGTGTAATCGAAATCCACTTTTTTTCGGTAGCTTCATGAACCATATATGAGAGGCGTTCCACACAAATGATGAAAGTTAAGGGGATAAGAAATCACATTGCCTAAGGCCGCATCCATGTTAGAACGATTCCAACGACGTCCCTCTCCATAATATCGTGTCGCGATATTCCTAACACAGTACATTATAATCTCTACCATCTCCACATGAAGTTTGAAGGTATGTAAAGTATCTTCTAAGAAATCCCAATTCACCTTATCATATGCCTTCTTCAAGTCTACTTTCTTGATCATGAACCCAACCTTGTTTTATTTTTTTTTGACCGAAGTGAATGGAGTACTTCTTGCATGACAAAGATGTTGTCTTGCGTGCTCCTGCCCTTAATAAAGCTCGATTGTATTGGCGTAATTAATCTTGGCATAATTTCCCTAAGTCGCATTGTTATACATTTGGTGATGATTTTGTAGAGCACTTTGCATAAGAAGATTGGCCAAACTATGAGATTGTCTTGGGATTCGGGATTTTAAGGATAAGCAAAGATGCGATTCACAAATGTGCGGGTCAAAACACCGAGTAGTGAACAATTCCTGTGCGAAATTGAGGAGTGATGCGTGCACCCACTCCCTACCTTTTTTATAGAACCCAGCTTGTAGTGCGGCCGACCAGGGTGCTTTAGGTGGATTCATAGCAAACACGGTTTTCTTAACCTCTTCAATATCCACGGTTCTAATAAGTCATTGTTGGTTCTCTAACGTCAACATTGCTTGATATTTCAAATTTTGAGGACTTCTGGCGTTCTCGTTCAGCCCAAGATCATACAGTGAGTAAAAGAGTCGCATATAATAATCTCGAGCATGATTCTTAAGCATGGCTTATTCGTTTTCCCATTCATTGTTGATCTTTAGCATAATAATTATATTTCTCTTCCTCCTTGCTAAAGTCAGCTGATGAAAAAACTTGTCTTTCGCTCGACAATATAATTCCTCTCTTTTGAGAATATCATTATATACTTTAATTAACTTTGTCTTTAAATGGGAAAGAAAAGCATTCGGCGGCATGTAACCCAGAATTCACCGCATCCTGCCAATTCGAGCCATAAGTTCCGTTTTCTTCTTAAATATATTGCCAACCTATTCGTATTCCAGGACCCAAGCACATTAAGAGGCTCCACTGTAGGCTGTAGCATCTAGAATATCAGCGTTGTTGTTCCATATATTCCTCAATAATTCTTCATATTCCACGTACATGATGAAACCACATCACCTCGAATCTAAGGGGTCTCGGGCCATTTTGTAACTCTCGGCCATGACAACTTGACAAGATTGGGTGGTTATCAGAATGTGTCTTCGATAGGTGAAAGACGACGTTATTCGGGAAGACATAAATTCATTTCTAGTTTGTGAGTGCACGATCAATTATTGCTTTAACATTCGCCCCGTTATCTCTCTTATTGGTCCAGGTGTATGCTGGTCCATTAAACCCCAAATCCTGAAGGCCGCAACTATTTATAAAATTTTGGAAGAACTGCAAACGACTAACTAATCTCGTTCTGCCCCTAATTTTTTTTTTCGTAACTGACTTCATTGAAGTCCCTCATAACAAGCCACTAAATAGCCTCTCCCTTAGGCCTTAGCCATGTTACTCATGCTCTCGAATGCATGTACTTTAGCTGCACTATGTTGCCATGCATACTGCTTTGTCACACGCCAATCTATTCGAAAGTCGCGGGCTGATAATCGATGGATAGCTTGATCATCTACCCCATTAATCTCAACATTTGTGTCTGCTTCGTTCCAAAGCATCCAAATACCTCCCATCATCCCCATCGTTGTAGCAATCACATAATTTGGGAATCCTAGAAATAGGGAAATATTGTAGGGATTCTCTCCGCTCACACGAGTTTTAAGAATAAAAATCACACTTGGGTCTAACCAAGTCTAGAAAGTTCCTATTAAATTCTTCGTCGGTGACCCTTTGACAATTCCAAGATATTACCTTCATGGCAGATTAAATATGAATCGGTTGGACAGGATAATCGAGAAAAGTCCCCATCCATGTTGTAAACAACTGACTCAAAGTCTCCATTGTTAGCGTTCTTTGATGCCTTAATTCCCATTCTCTTAGTGACCTCCTCTGCCATCATGAGTTCAAGTGATCTTCCCCCTCGAGTCGGTATCTACAACAAATCAGACCAATTGCATGGAAAGGCTTGCATCCGAATTTTTATTTTCGGATGCAAGATAAGTAGCATAGAAAAAATGCGATGCAATTATATTGCATCGCAAAATTCGGATGCAACCACGGGCTTTGCATCCGATAAATCGGATGCAAAGCCCGCCTCGGATAAATCCGATGCAGCCTAAAAAGGCTGCATCGGAAATATCCAATGCAGGATTTGCATCCGATAATTCGGATGCAGCCACGTGGGCTGCATCCGAATTTTCGGATGCAAGGAAACCTGCATCGGATAAAATCCGATGCAGAGATATAAAATATTTCTGCATCGGATAATTCCGATGCAGGATTAAAAAAATAAAAAAAAAAATAAAAAAAGTATTAAACTATTTTTGCATCGGATAAAACCGATGCAAAAATATTAAAACCTACTGCCCCCGTCGCGCACACACCCACACACACACACACACACCGCTGCACCACCGTGGACCACCGTTGACCGCCACCGTCGCCGGAAATTACCCAAAAACACCGGTAAGCAATTATACTCTTCTCAAGGATCAATTTGACGCAACTTATACTATTTTTCATCAATTATTTATATTTGTGCAATTTTGAAATTGTTATTATAATTTTGATTTTTGTTGTTATTTGTTAATGTGAATATGATTATTGTGTTGTTATGTGTAATGTTAAAATAGTTTTGTACTTAATTGCGATTTTAATATAATTAGGCTTAATTGTTTAATTAATTGCGATTTTAGGGCTTAATTGCAATTTTAGGGCGTAATTGGGATTTTAGGGTGTAATTGCAATTTTAGGGCTTAATTGTTTAATTAATTGCGAATTTAGGGCTTAATTTGTAGTTTAACAAAAGGTTAGGGGTATAACTTGTAGTTAACAAAACTTGAGGGTAGATAAAGTAGTTTTTAGAAAGTTATAGTCCCAATTTGAAGTTTAAAATTTTTGTGGTAATTAATTAGAAGGTTTGGGCTTGTTTGCAAATATGTAGAGTATTTGGTTATTGAACTTTAGAGGTTACTTTGTAATTTAGAAAATATTTGTTGAAACAAAATTAGGAATTAGATTATTAATTCGAAGTTTTTGGGGTTTTTTGGGGAATGAGTTGAAGTTTAAAATTTTTGTGGTGTTGAATGTATTTAATAGAGTATATTTTAGGAATAAGGTAATTAATTAGAAGGTTTGGGCTTGTTTGCAAATATGTAGAGAACTTGGTTATTGAACTTTAGAGGTTAATTTGTAATTTAGAAAATATTTGTTGAAACAAAATTAGGAATTAGATTATTAATTCGAAGTTTTGGGGTTTTTTTTGGGAATATGTTGAAGTTTAAAATTTTTGTGGTGTTGAATGTATTTAATAGAGTATATTTTAGGAATAAGAAGGTTTGGGCTTGTTTGCAAATATGTAATTTACTAAAGTTTAAGGAGGATTATATTGATATTTTTGTCGGATAATTTAGATGGCAGATAGAGGTCGGGGATCATCTAGGGGTGGAGGAGGCCGTAGGGGGAGGCGTCCGGGGAAGGAACCTGCATCTACTAGTCAGCAGCCACGTAGACCCCCGGTCCACCCGTTTAACCCACTTGATGATGATGATATGCCGGTTCACCCTACGCACTATGACCCGTATGGGTTTATTGCTGATTTCGAGATAGAGCCTCTTCCACCGATCAACACTGCCACCACCGAGTCGCCGCATGCCTTAGGTTCCGACATGCTGACATCGTCTGCTGCTTCAGATAGGCCGACATCAGAACGAGGGCCCGCCGATGTAGGACCATCACATTCCCCCGATGACGATGAGCCGAGAAATCTTCGAGGGCAGGGTAGAGGGGCACCTATACCAAGTGACCGCGATCATAGGCAGTGGATCACATTTTGTCCATATACTGGAGGGTTGAGGGACCAATCGGCCATTAGTGCGTCGATTTCTGCTACTTTGAAGAAGTTGTGTCAGGGCCCGTGGTTTCGATTCAAGGATTTTCCTGAACCCTTATAGGAAAAGCGCATGGAAAGAATTTGAAGTAAGTTTTTTTAATGAAATTATTATTAGATATTAAAAATAGTTAATTAAAATACATATTTTTTTCATTTATTGTTGTTTATTTTTCATATGTTTTTGTTTTTAATTATTTATACTATTTTAAATTCGCAGAGCCAATATCAGTGGGATGAAGCCGAGAGTATAGAGTTAGGAATGTTTGGAAGACAATTGGCAACAATCGTTATAGCGAATGCTTGAACTCACTGAAGAGAATAATGTTGGCGATAAGGGACAAAGGCGAAGATCGTAATAGACATGATATATGGATTCCAGAAAATCATGAGCATGAATTCTATGAATACTGGGATGGGCCTGCACACAAGAATAGGAGCGAAAAAGCCAAGATCAACAGGAAGAAGGCGCCATTGAGGAACTGGTTTGGTGGGAGGCATTCGGGCCAAGAAATGGCCGAAAAAGTGGTATTTTTTTTTTTGGTAATTGGTTCTTAAAATACATATTAGGGCGTGGTATTAAAATTTGTAGTATTAATTTTTTAATTGTTTTGTGAAACAAGCTGAAGATGAGGGTGTTACGATTAAAGAATTGCCGATAGCGAAGATATACAAGCTTGGCCGAGTGAAAGAAACAAAGATAGCGAAGGAGTTATGACGAAAGAGTGGGTATCAGATGAAGCTCACCAGGCTTGGGTAAATAATCTATTATTACTATAAATATAATTTAAGAGTTAGAAATTCCACAGTTTACTTATTGAATTTTTGGAATTTGTCATTTTTTTTTTACAGCTTAAATATCTGCAAGAGCTCCAGAGGAAACATGGGCCACACAAGAGCAAATGGCCTCCATGGGACTTCGACACCTGGTTCAAGGCTCAACCAATGAAGAAAAATCAGGTAAAAACATTTTCTACCACAGCAGTTGGTCCGGTTATGGGGGTACAAACCCATTCGCATTTCAGAGGTGATGCCTCTAGTAGTGCTCGTGCTTATGCGGATAGAGAGGCAGCGCACATCGCACGTTATGCAACGATGATGGATGAGCAACGTCGAGCCTATGCGGCGTATCAGTCGGGGCTGAGGCAACAGTACGAGTGGTCGTTACCATAGTGGGAGCACAGCAAGCTACTCACGGATAGTCTGAGAAACATGTCGAGGCAAAACGGACAGGAGCCCCTAGATTTGCCGTACCCGGATAGGCCACCGCCACCCGAGGGCCTAGACGATCCCTTTCCTGGTGATGATAGACCGGTCACTCGCTCTCCTGTAGTTATGCATAGTAGTTCACCTACACAGCGCCACCATTCGCCGCAGCCCGCTTGGCGAGGGAGTCCTACCCAGCATTCGTAGCCTCACACTTCTATGACCCCACGGCGTACGCATCCACCTCCTCAGGCTAGTACACAGTATACACATCGCTCGAGATCCTTCTCGCCGCATCATGATGACTACGACCCATACCCTGAGGGCGGTATGTACTACCCAGACACGTCACGTATCCTTCGTCGAGAGCGTGAGCCTGAGCATACGACATATCAGCGGACACACCATGAGTCGTTTCACCAGCACCCGCCCCATCGTACGACATATCAGCGACCACACTAGGGTCGAGGGGATGCGATGTACCATGAGATGAGTAGGCCGATGACTCATGAGCGAGGGGAGGTGCAGTACCATGAGATGAGTAGGCCGAGGACTCATGAGCGAGGGGAGGTGCAGTATCAGAAGGTGGGTAGACCGCGGTCTCAGGAGCCGAGGTCTCAGGGTCGAGGGGATGCAACATTACAGCAGCCGACGCAGCAGCAGCTTGATGGGGAGTTTGGCCTTTTGGATCCAGAATCAGTAGCCAACTTTCGGACGTTGGTAGATCAGCTTACTAATGAGATTCAGCCTTCTAGCCCCCAGCCTAGTATCCCACCTCATGCCGATTAGATATTGTGGATCTTATGTTAATTTTTATTCCAAGTATGTTATTTTTATTGGGACTGTTGTTATTGTGACTATTGTTATTCCAAGTATTTTCGTTTTAAGTTGTTATTAAATCAAAAAATTAAACACGAGAGCTGGTATCGAAAAATTCCCATGCAAGAGAGCACAACATGGTAAATATAGTAATTATTATCCCCACGAAAGACGCAAACAAACATTTCGGGTTGTAAATGTAATTATTCAAAAGTTGGAAACAACTCAAATTTAACGTTTTCTTCCACCAACATCTTTTAAACCATAAGTAGGAGTGTTCTTTCAAATATCGTAAAAAACGGAATAACGAAAGACGCAAACAAACATTTCGGGTTGTAAATGTAATTATTCAAAAGTTGCAAAACAACTCGAAATCCACTTTTTCTTCTACCAACATCTTTTAAACCATAAGTATGAGTGTTCTTTAAAATATAGTAAAAAACAGAATAACAAAAGACGCAAACAAACATTTCGGGTTGTAAATGTAATTATTCAAAAGTTGGAAAACAACTCAAATTTAACTTTTTCTTCCACCAACATCTTTTAAACCATAAGTAGGAGTGTTCTTTCAAATATCGTAAAAAACGGAGTAACGAAAGACACAAAGAAATATTTCGGGGTGAACATGTAATTAGTAAACAATTGCAAAACAACTCGAAATCCACTTTTTGTTTCACCAACATTTTCTAAACAATAAGTAAAAGTGTTATTCTAAATCTCGTCAAAAATGGAGTAACGAAAGACGCAAATAAACAATATAACACTATATGATCTTCAACTCTAAACCCTAAACCCTAAACCCTATATAAGTATACTCTATCATACTAAAATTATATTTTCACATGTAGAGAGTGTCAATCAAGTCCTCTCGTCGATTTTTTTTTACCATATGCTATGTTATTAAAAATATAAGTGTTCTTCAAAATTTTGTCAAAATCGGAGTATGGAAATACGTTTAAAAAATAATTGGGGTAGAATATCTAATTATGCAAAAGATAGAAAACGACATCAAACCTCCATTTTTTTTAACCACTATTTTAATAAAACTTATGAGGCATATGTACATTTAAAATTTGTCAAAAATGCGGAACGAACAATGTTTAAAATACTTTTGGGGTCGAAAATGTAAATATAAATTTAATAAGTATGGGTCTTTTTATAAATAGTAATAACTCACGCAGCCATGCAATATGTATTTGCATGGGAAATTTCCTATGCAATAGATGCTGTATTGGAATATACCCATGCATTATCTGTCGCATGGGAAATTTCCGATGCAGTATCCTTTGCATGAGAATTTTCCCATGCAAAGAATATCCTTGCATCCGAATTTTCGGATGCTAATTTGCAACCTTCCCCCTATAAATACCCCACCCATCATTCACTTCTCATTCATCCCATTTTCTATTCTTTCTCTCTCTACTTCTCATTCATCCCCTTTTCTCTTCTTTCTCTCTCTACTTCTCCTTTCTCTAAATTTATAATAAAAATATATATACAATAATTATAAATATAAATAGAAATACGACAAACATAAATATAAATATAAATATATATACAAAAAATATAAGTATATACGAAAAATATAAATATTAATACAAGTTTTCATAACAAATTTTTATTATTAATACAAGTTTTAAAAACAATTTTTTTTTAAAATATTAAGTAACGAAAAATTTAAAGTAACTATGTAGATATTACTTTAAAATTTAAAAGAATATACTTAAAATAATTATTTATATTAATTAAAACAAAAAAATTTAAAAAGTGGCGGATAAATATCCGCCACTTTTTTTTTTAAAAAAATTTCGTATACTTTGCATCGGAAATTTCCGATGCAAAGATTTATTAAATCTTTGCATCCGAAATTTCGGATGCAAAGATTAAATCAATTGCATCGGAAATTTCCGATGCAAAACCTTTTTACCGAACCTCCCTCCTACCGCCACGTTGCACTTCCGCTCTTGGGTTATGCATCGAAAATTTCCGATGCAGGCTTTTTTTGCATGGGATTTTTTCGATGCAGGACCGCTTTGCATCCGATTTTTTCGATGCAGAACCTTTTGCATGCGAAAATTTCTATGCAGCTCTGCATGGAAAAATTTCTATGCAGCCACCTATTGCATCAGAATTTTCCGATGCAATTCTCTTGCCGGGACACCAAAAGCATGGGATTTTCGCATTGGATTTTTTCCATGCAATTGATCAATTGCATGGAAAATGTACCCAATTGCATGGAATTTTTTCCATGCATTTTTCTCCACTTCTCATATACTCGCTAGAATGTCCTAGATGTGGATTAGTCGCTCTTCGATCACAGTTTGTAATATCTTGAAGGGCCCTCGAAATTGGTGTCCTTGTTTTGAATCCCACATTCATCCCCCAATTTGCATATATCTAGGTTTAAGAAGCATAACGCTATTCACGTTGTGATTAATTTCAGTTATTTCATTCACTTCCCCTTTCCCTTCGAGTGAGTATCATTCCTCTTCCTCTTGTTCACTTCATCCAATCACCAAATCCATTCTTCTTTCACCTTTAACCTTGCTTTCTTGTGCGCTCACTATTTCCCCTTCTGATATTTCCAAGATTGGCGCATCATTAGTTTTTTTTGTTGATTTTCTATGCGCATTTGTCCAATGGATGACCGACCTGTCCAATCTCATGGCATAGCGACGACAGATTCTGGTAAACTACTTGGTAGATTTTCCCATTGATACACAACCTTAGTTGAAGCGATTTATTAGTACAAAACTGAACAGATAATCATGCGGATTTGCCTCGTGTCACATTATATTTGTTACCATTTATTTTGATCGGATCTTCAATCATGGAAGCCAAATTTGGATTATTGATTACCTAAAGTATTCCACGGGCAGGTTGAGAATTCTGACCCACGTGATGGCGCTCTCAACTTTGTTTGTGTCTACTCCGAATTCCAATGTCTACTTTCGAATAAAGAGAAAACTTTCGGCGAGTTGCCGCGTCTTTCCATCAATATCATCTCTCTCTTCTCTGGTCATAACCCTTTCAGACAGTAACTACCACGCCAAAATCCACAAGCTCAAACTCATTATAAAGAGGCCACATCAAATCAAACCTAGTTTGAAGCACCGAATAAAATCACGTCTTTCCGAGGACTCGAACAATAATAGTATCTTTCCACTGGTTCGTCATTGTGTTTCGGAGTTCCCTTGAAATTTTGACTTGAGCGAAGGGCATCTTCTCGTTTGCGTAAGTCACATAAATATTTCGACGCTCTTCCGTCGTTTTATTGGCGACCATGCATACATCATTCGGAACTTTACGCTGCATTGTGACTTTTGCGTAAGCGTTGAGCATAGCGTTAGGGTATACCGACGTTTTCCTCGATTCATATTGTTTTTATGGCTCATGAGTGCTTGCTTCCATATGTATGAGTCATTTCTGAATTCGCCGTCGTGCATCGCATGGACCTGGCGGAACAAATTCGATAGCCGTTGGGATAATGTTTTTTGGCGGTGGGGCGGTAGGGTTGGGTTTTCCGTTAGGTCACACATAGAAATTACTTTAATACAATTTCTATATATTCAAAACTGAAGCAAATTCGTACTTAGGAAAATATATTATAAATGTAATCTATGATTACGTTAACAAATTAGTTCCAAAAATTAATTTTGTTTGTATTTTGAGCGTTCCTCTCTGTGTTTTGTCCTTTATGCCCCTAACATTTATGTTATTTACTTATTTTAATTTATATAGTAGAAATATTAAAACTCGGCTTCTTGCCTTTCTCTCCCTTCAATTCAAAATAGTGATGCTCTTTTTTAAGAGATAAATGTTGCTTTAGTTGAGTTTTCAACAATACATTTGTTTTAGGATTATTGTGCAGCAAGATCCAACAAAATTGCGCATAAGAATCTTTTCACTAGAGCGTTATTTGATTTCAAATTGTGAAACGTAGAAGAACACTTTTTTTTTTTAATAATGAGAAAATTCTTTCAAACACAATCACAATGACGGAATTTAACGTGTGATGTGCGAAATTTCTCCTACTCTTGGCTCTTGCTTTATAAGAACAAAAAACGATTAAAGCTTTGTTTCTCTAGATTTAAATATAAAGAATAAAAGTTTTCTTCGCAACATACCTAATGCCAAAGTCAAATACTGTAAATTCACTACAAGACTGGGCGGTCAATAGGGACCGCCTAGTAGCGACCTAAATTAGGTCGCTCGTCTTCAGCGGTCCCTGAAGGTAACAACGACCTAATATAGGTCACTGATAGTCCTAACATGTTTCAGCGACCTAAATTAGGTCGCTGAAAATGAAGGAGACCTTCAGCGACCTAATTTAGGTCGCTGAAAGTCCCTTCTGATTATCAGCGACCTAAATTAGGTCGCTGATTTCCTGCGAAAAATAAATTTTTTTTTTCTCAAACCCTCACAGTCAATAGGGACCGCACTTAGGTTCCTATTGGCAACGGTAAGTATCAATAGGGACCGCACTTAGGTCCCTATTGATACTTACCGTTGCCAATAGGGACCTAAGTGCGGTCCCTAGTGACACTAGCCGTTGTCAATAGGGACCACTAAGCGGTCCCTATTGAAAGACCGTTGTCAATAGGGACTTAAACGCGGTCCCTATTGAATAGATGTTGTTAATAGCAACCTAGATGTGGTCCCTATTGACACTAGCCGTCAATAGGGACCGCAATTCGGTCCCTGATGTGTCAATAGTGACCGCAATTAGGTCCCTAATGACTCAACATGGACCAAATTGCAGTACCTACTAATATTCATACTTTAAAATCGTTACTTTATGATTATTTGATGTGCATCGTTGTTTGTTTAATTCATAATCACTTGTTCTTAACGATTAATTACTTCTTTTCACATTTAGTAATGAAGTCATTGCTAAAAACCACTAACATAGCGAGATCAATTCATAAAGTAACGATTTTAAAGTATGAATATTAGTAGGGACCGAAATTAGGTCCCTGTTGAGTCAATAGGGACCTAATTGCGGTCACTATTGACTCAACATGGACCTAATTGCGGTCCCTACTAATATTCATACTTTAAAATCGTTATTTTATGATGATTTGAGGTACATCGTTGTTTGTTTAGTTCCTAATTACCACTATAATAGTTAAAATAACAATAATTACAACGACGCATTGTAAATCCAAACATTACATAGAGGAAACGGTCCGTTTTGAAGATTCATTTACTAGTTTGTACGATGAATGTCATAATGCATGCTTACAAACTAATTGTATATACATGCATATATATAAGCACAATCATTATTTGATCTAATGATTGAAACTCATAATCATATATATGCTAACATTAGTGAAGTAAAGCATAAAAACGAATAACAACTACAACTAACTAGTGATGATTAGTTGTAGAACATGAAATATATGTTGAACGTTAATAACTTGCTCAATCTCATTCAATCTATTATTTCACATCTAAACTACTATGAGGTTGGTTTTGCAATCATTTATTACTTCAATTCACATGTTGCAATGAGTTTGGTTGCTAGAAATCACAAACACACCAACATCAATAAAAAAATCAAGTTCAAGACCGCACTTAGGTCCCTAATAAGGCAACAGGAACAGCGTTGCGGTCTAGATCACATAAGGCGGGTGCGGGTGCGGGTGCGGGTGCGGGTGCGCCGATGCGTCGATTTATAAAATAATACATTTTGAGTGCGCCATAATGCGTTTATTAAAAAAATATTAAAATAAATAATTTATATATAAAAACTCATTATTACTGGAAGAATGTAAATTATAACAAAAAAAATGCAAAATATCTATAAAATATTCCTAATAAGATGGATTATAATAGAAAAAGGACCAAACTTCTCAAAAATATGGATCATAATAAAAAAGAACCAAACTTCTTAAAGACAAAAATAGCAAAAGTATCAACAAGAGCAAAACGTATTGCCACCTAATTCACTTGTCAAACCAGAGCAAGTGAGTAAAAAAAGTAAGCTAAATAAAATAGTAAAGACAAAAAACTGCGATATTCTATTTGACAAAACAAATATCAAAGATGGAGAAATTACCTTGATTCGATTTTCGATTCATCGTAGGGCAATATGAGTTTCTTCTTTGTTGTTTTTGTTAAGATTTTGGGCTTTGGGGTTTCAATAATACGTTGCAGCCTTTTTTTAACATTCTGAATTTTTTGGATTTTAATTTGTTAATGCGGCCTAGTGCACGTTAATGCGGCCTAGTGCTCCGTAATGCGGGTAAGTTCGTGATAATGCGGCTTAGTGCGCGTTTTAACAACCTTTAAGTCGCGACTTAAGAAAGCTTAGTGCGTCCTAGTGCGGCGCTCGCGCACTGAATGCGCCAGAACGCGGCCTGTGCGTTTTTTTTGCCGATAAATGCGCGAATTATGTGATCTAGGTTGCGGTCCATATTTAAAATTAGTGACCTAAGTGTGGTCACTATTAATAATTAGGGACCACAATTGGGTCACTAAAATCCAAAATTTTGAAATTTTGGCGAGAATTTTAGGCGGGATTGAGGGGGAAATTTGAATTTGACGAAAATTTGAAAATTTCACCCTCCCCTCTATATATACTCACCACTCTTACACATCAAATTTCATTAATCTCCAAAAAAACACCCAACACAAAAATACTATCTTCTTTTTCAACACAAAACCACTTTTCTTTTCTCCAAAAATCACCCAACACAAAAACTTTTCTTCTTTTTACCAACACAAATCCAAAACAAAAATCACCCAACACAAAAAACATATCACCAACACAATCTTTCTTTTCTATTATTTTGGATCTACACTTTCTTTTCTTACTTTTCTATTATTTTGGATCTACACTTTCTTTTCTTTCACTTGTTTTTTTTATTCATTCATCTTTTTGTTTTCATTCATATTTTATTTTCTATTATTAGTCACATTTCATTCATTTTTTTACATTTATTAATACTTTCATGTCATTATATTAACTTTTTCTTCATTATTTTATTGTTTTGATCTTGTCATAATCATATTTCTACAAAAAAACACAATAATATTCTGGAATATTATTGTTTTTTTTTTATTTTCCTCGCAGACTATTAGGGACCGCAGTTAGATCCCTACTAATATTCATAGAGTTCAATGAATATTAGTAGGGACCTAATTGCGGTCCCTAATAATAGTAATATGGACCACAATTAGGTCCCTACTAATATTCATAGAGTATCAATAGGGACCGCAGTTAGGTCCCTACTAATATTCATAGATACTCTATGAATATTAGTAGGGACATAACTGCGGTCCCTAATAATAGTAATAGGGACCGTAGTTAGGTCCCTATTGGTTCAACAACAATAGGGACCTAATTTAGGTCGCTATTGGTATTAAAGTATCAGGGACCGCAAAGCGGTCCCTGATACTCTGGTCGCTATTGTCCTCATCAGGGATCTAATTGCGGTCCCTGATGTCAAGCGACCGAGGTCAATAGGGACCGCACAATAGCGACCTACGTGCGGTCCCTATTGTCCTTCAAGGACAGCTGGAGGGGTCAATAGGGACCTAATTTAGGTCCCTATTGACCCTGTTATCTTGTAGTGGTTGTAAATTAGAGGCACTTAGTTTTTAAAAGAAGTTGAACTAAAAGTCAAAAAACCACAAATATTGATAATAATGCACCATACAAATGATTAACTTAGAAAATAATAATTTTAAACAGATTAAAACTATGAATCAATTTTTGGTTAAAGTTTGGAGAATTATTTATTTATTTATTATTGTAATTATATTATTATTATTATATTTTTCTCGCATGCCATACAATATGTGATTCAAGAGAGTTATTCCTACAATTTAGGAATCTCCTTTTAATCTCAATCATCGGTTGTACATACAACGGATGTATATAATAATTTCTCGTGATCCAGGGGGTGTTTGCAAGATCTTTTAAAAGCTCCTTATGGGCTTTAAGTCACTAAAAAACATTTAATGAATGTTTGTAATTGCTGCTTTTGCTTCTCATTCTCTTAAAAAAAAGTCAAAAAAAAGAAGAAGCCCATAAGCATGTCATGAGATGCTTCTATAAGGAGCTTCTCCTCAAATCTTGGTGAATATCTTATTTAGACTTATTAATTCCTTAAATTTATCTAAATATCCATATTTTATCCTCAAATAAATCCCAAGATCTCTCTCTTTCTTTATTAACACGATCTTCTTTTCCATCATTTTATATTTTTAGAGTAAAAAAATAATAAAAAAATGAAAAAAATCCTAAAAATGATTTACTTAACAACATGTATGACATTATTATATTAACATGTTTTCGATATAGTTATTGTTTCTAGAAGATATATGGACAATGTAGTTAAAACAAATAACTTGTATATTGTAATGAATAAACATATATATTGATTACACTATTAACATTTATTTTAATTTTTAATAGATAACTATCCACCTCATGATTGTGTAAATGTGAGTGAATGATTAATATTTCTATATCTATAATTAAATAAGAATAATTAAATATTATTGTATTTTAATAAAGATCCAAAAGCTGCTTCTATCTAGTCATTGCAAACACCACAAAATTAACTTTAGCTGCTTTAAGTTACTTTTAAAGAAGGATTTGCAAACACTCATAGCTTTAAGTCTAACACAACTTTAAGTAACTTTAAGTAGAAGCTATGAAGGAGGAGATTTCATAAGCTCTTGCAAACACCCCTCAATCTTATTTTTCAAGCAACACGGCCCTTTATTTTTGAAGTCTTTATCTTTTTTTTATACTAATATACTAATACTTTTAGGCACAGAGATTTCATCGCAAATCAAATGCTACAATATATTCAAATTGATACTAATATCTATACTATTATATAAAGAAAGATAAAGAAAAACAAATCGTGACACCAAACTTTTGATTTTTAATTTTAGCCTTATAATTTTAGTGTTAGAACAATAGTTAATTATTAATATCCTAATCTAGCCTTGATTTAAGTAGAACCATTACTACAATCATGATTGAACTACCCATTTAGTCATTTATGTCCAACTTTATTTATCTCTATATACATGACTTTAAATATGCCTAAAACTTTATTTCAAAATTACAGAGTTAGTCTATAAACATGAGAGACTAAGCCCCTGTTTGGTTTTCATTTCCCAAAGATCTGAGAATTCTTAGAAACCAAAAAATATATTTGGTTTAGGACTTCTGAAACAGCCCAACAAGCATTGAAATTGCCCAATTGGTGTCTCAAAACTCACAATTAAAATTAAGTAGGAATAGACTACAATATAGGTTCTACTTTTTACAGATATGTCAGTTGTGACAGCTTCTAAAAGCTGTTGTACCCGAAAAAAAGCGGCCACTGTTCACCAAAAAATGCGCCAACGTTTCCCTCCATAAATCCTCAGCTCCTGAATAACATCATTGAACATGTAATCCCAAAATTATTCAGTCCCAACTATCCAAAATTCGAAATTTTTGAACATTTAATCCAAAAGAATTTGAGTCCAAATACTCAACATTCGAATTTTTTGGTTTCCCCCTAATAATCTCCTATATATTACAACCATCACTCTCATTATTTCAATTGCATGCTCTATTTTTAGTGAAGGTCAGTGAAGTTGTCCGAGTTCTTACACATGATAATCTCGTGTACTACTTTTCTTGTTCAATAGTTGTTATTAATATGATGTTTTTTCCGATGCAGTTACCAGCAAATCCCTTCTTTATCTGCAAATCCCAAGTGAAGGTTTTATTGTGACAAATCCGTTATTTGCCTTCAAATTCCAAGAAAAGGTTTACTTTTGAACTCATCTCCTTTTGATTTAAGTTGATATGTCAATTATCTTTGTTGTAATTGCTGTCCATGTCTCATGTATTTAGTGTGCGCATTCTCACCTTGTATTCACATGAAGATGTATATGTTCAGTTAGTTACAGACATTACACGCAAATAACATGTTCCATGCATCCTTGATGGATACCTTTCAAAGTTTTCTTAAACAATTGATGCCCAATGTATGCTGTTCACTGTATCACCTATTATTCATTTGGATAATGCCACATTTGTTATGTGACCTTTTGTTTTATTTCATTGCTGTGATTATGTTCACGAACATAATGAAATCCAACTAAATGAGGTGTGGTTAAATGAATATATAAGTGCAGAGTAGCTTACAATAGTTTGGCTGAGTGGTTTCTGATATAAATGTTGGATTGATGTTGGCTTAACATCTGCCTAACATTGAAACCAGAACACTTTACAGATGCATATATTATATTTTGAGTTAAAACATTTCCATGATGTCCTATTTGTGGTTACGTACGACCTTTGAGGATTACTAATTGGGCAAGTTAATTGAGGTTTAGATGAGTAGTTGTCGCGGGTCTAGAGTCGACAGGCCCACAAATCGTCCGAAGCGCTCTAAGAAAGACGATGCGTACTGGGGTGACGTAAACGAGCATTTTTTCATCCGGCTTATATATGACGAATTTGTGGCCGGTAAGTTACTCGGGAACACTTTCACCACAAGCACATGGAACGATTTGGTGAACGCCATGAGAGCGAATTGTCTGGTCAGGTTCGATTACACGGTAGACCAGCTGAAGGGCAAGTACAATAGGCTGAAG
The DNA here is from genome assembly GCA_948329865.1 of Linaria vulgaris. NCBI lineage: Eukaryota > Viridiplantae > Streptophyta > Magnoliopsida > Lamiales > Plantaginaceae > Linaria > Linaria vulgaris. The sequence goes on along the minus strand of OX415249.1, from coordinate 48,780,360 downwards.
GTCCTATGGAGGCACATTAAGCTAGGCAGGTCAAAGACTGGTGTTGGTGTTGATCCAGTGACGGGTAAGCTGGAAGTTGACAATGAGCGTTGGGCGCAGTTTACCAAGGTAAAATGTCATTCTTCCTTTCCTTGTAACCTATATTTATAACGCCGGGGATTATGAATGCAACCTAATCTGTTTATCTGTGGAAAATTTGCAGGAAGATCCCGCAGCCGCCCTAAGTTGCAGGCGTGGCTGTCCAGACTGGAGTTGTTGGAGGAAATGTGGCACAACCGTGTTGCCACCGGCGACATGGCCCGCTATTATGGGCAGGGCGGTTCCTATTCCGAAGACGAGATCACGCAACTTGGTGATCCCGAGCCGGTTTCTGGCGGTAGCTCTGTGTTTGATCAGGACAGCCTTCCTGAAAGTGGTGACCCTACTGGGTACACACAAGACTCTTCCCAATATGCGTCTAGTAGTCTGAATCCTCCTAATGCCACTGTGCCTACGCCTCCTGTGGTTAATATGACCCCTTCGCTGTTGGGTCTTGCAACCAGGCGCGCCCCAAGGAAACGTTCAGACAACCCTACATCCAGAGGCGCTATGCTGGACACAACTCTAAAGTGTTGGAATATGTTGAACGAGACAAAAGCTGCCAACATTACGCAGTCAACGTCCAATCAGATTGGTGAATGCATGGAAGCACTTTACAAACTAGAAATAGTGCCGAAAACATTGTTCTTCGAAGCCATCAACCAATTGAAGGACAAAGAGACACGGATGTTTTTCCTAAGGATGAAGGAAGAGGATCGTCGCGAATGGGTGATGCGCCTGCCGGCTGGGGTAACACCCGCCAACATGGACACTGGTCCCTAGAGCAGTGTTGGATTTTTGTGCTTTCGAGTTCCAATCTTTTGTATTAGACTTGCCGTATACGTTGCCCCCCCTTGACATCTTGGAATAATATTCAGTTTTTCCCTTTGTGTGCATCTTGGCTGTGTTGACAACCGTCACTGCGCTTTGCTTGTGGCATTTTCTATGAATGCGTTGTGTTTGTTATGATCATATTTATTTAATTTATTTCTGAGGACTAGTACAGTAAAGAAAGGCCCCATCGTAAGGTTATCTATCACGGTTATCTTGATCGGACGATCTTTATAATTTGCAGAAATGGATTCCGGCAGCGATAACACTGTGTCGACCTCCACCGGACGAAGCAAGGACGATAGCGACGATGGTCTTTCTGAGATCATGTTCATTGGTTTGTTAATGGCCCCCGATTGGTTTTACCCAAAGCGGCCTAGGAATAACTCTGAATTGACGGGTTCGAGGTGGCTCTTGAAACTATTGCTTGGACACGATGATCGGTTCTTCGATGCTTTGCGGATGAATAGGGATACATTTTACACGCTGCACGACACGCAAAAGAACCATTACGACCTCACTGATTCGAGGAACTCACGTGTACAGTCCATGGAGGCACTTGCGATATTTATGTGGACTGTTGGGCTAAATCACAGATTCCGAGACTCATGCGAGCGCTTCCAACACTCAACGGAAACCATTCACCGCCACGTGCGTATGGTGATGAAGGCCATTTTAAACATGGCTATTGACATGATTGTACCACCTGACTTCAACGTTGTTCCTGATTGCATTGCCAACGATTCCCAGTTTTATCCTTACTTTAAGGTACATTCTAATCAATTAGAAGTTGTGTCCTTATCCGTAACACTCTCCGGTATCGAATAAATATGTGTGGATCGTTGATACCAGAACACTTTGCACTTATCCCCCAATATAGGGACGCTGCCGCACGTTAAGAATGTTTCTGCTTTACATGTTGGACGCCTGTTGCTTCAACACCTACCCAACATTCTGTACCGAACCTATTTCATCTTTCATGATATTGTGTGTTGAGCCACAATTTAATTTCTTTTGACCAATTTGACAATATCCTCCATTGATTCTCGGCAGGACTACGTTGGTGCAATTGACGGTACACATATTTCAGCCCACGTGTCCATGCATCTTCACACGAGTTACTTTGTCGAAAAAACAGCTTGAGCCAGAACGTTGTTGCTATTTGCGATTTTGACATGAACTTCACTTACGTCGGTGCCGGGTACGAAGGTTCTATGAACGACTGCAGGGCATTGCAAATGTCTATCGCGAGGGACCCGTGTTGGAGAAATCCACCTGGCGACAAATATTACTTGGTTGATTCGGGGTTCTCGTTGTACACTTGTTACATGACTCCGTTTTCGTCCGGGCGTTACCACATACGCGAGTTCCAAAACAATCAGCCGATTGGAATGGTGGAATTGTTTAACTACAGGCATTCGAGTCTCCGCAATGTTATTGAGCGTACCTTTGTTGTGTTGAAGATGCGGTTCCCCGTTCTGAAGATGATGCCCAACTACAGTTTAAAACACCATGCTAAGATTGTTATGGCGTGCTGTACACTGCACAACTTCATTCGGAAGAATGGAGTCGATGGTGATTTCTTGTTTGATTTTCACCCAGACGACGTGTACCGCACGAGTAGCCTAATATCCCGCAGCCGGATTAACACCGTTCCTGCAGAGGCAAGAGCAATGGATCGCAGGAGGGGTGAAATAGCAAGAGCAATGTGGAACGACTATCGAAATCAAAATGGAGTCATGTAAAATATAAATATAACATACTATGTCGACGGATTTAAAGCCACCCCCCGTCCCCCATTGCTGTTGTATTTTTATTTTTTTGAAGATTTTGGCTGATTGTATTTAGCTGTGTCTCGATGTCCTTACTGGTTTCAATGTGTAAGAGATGTTAGTCTAACATCTGTTTAACATGAAAATCAGTAAGTTTGTAAAGGCCCCTTCAATTATTCTTCGATGTATACTTGAAGAAAGTATGAACCCACAATTTTATAGATCAACCACATTTAAGGCCCATACTTTATAGCTTTGTTATTAACAAATCACACTTATTGTTGGTCTTGCATGTACCCACACACGAGTTTTGTTAATCATTTATAAAGATGTTTTTAACTTATTTTGATTGTCTAATCAATCTATCCGATCATTTACAAGTAAATACTACTTGTTAACTATAATATCGTGCCGCTAGGTTGTTGGCTATCTATTTTGATATTCGTGTAAACTACTTGATTTCCTTAAAACAGATTTTGAATGAACCGAGAATTCCTTTTAAATTAAAACCAGTGAAGTTATACAAATGCAGGATAGACGTTAGGACAACTGTTTGGCAAGGAAAGAAATTATATTTTATTAAACCTTAGTTAGAAAATATAAGTTTTAGTGGGTTACATGGAAAACAATATTACACAAAGTGGCACTTGGCTTCTAATATGTAAAAGGACCGAAATGATTGGGACTTAATTCAAATTATATGTAAACAAAATAGAGTCTTTAATTAAATGATGTAAGCATACAATGTGATACTGGCGCCATAAATTCCACCACTCTCTCTCTCTCTTTCTGTGACTCCACTGTTTCTGCCCTAATTTATCCCCAATTACAAATTCCTCTTTCCTTCTCTATTTTCGGCAAAATTGAACTCACTTCGACATCTTTATTTCTTTCTACATCTCTATAATGGCAAGCAAGAACCCATTAGACACACTTGTTGATGCAGCTTTGAAAAAGGGTAAAAGGAGCAGGCCCGTGGCTACAACTCTCGCGCACAGAACTAGGTCTCGATCAACATCCATGGGTTCTGTTCCCCCGTTGGTTCCTGGTGAAATAGATGCTGGGTGCCAATTCCTCGGGATGAAGGTAAACAAAGCGGCTCGGCAAGCGGACAAGTATCGACTAGCCGCAATTGAGAGGCGCTCAAGAAAAAAAGCTGACCTTGCCGAAAGAAGTAGCACTGTTGAGGTGGAGGATGTTGCACCAAACCATGCTGGGGTGCCTACTGTTGATGCCGAGGCGAGCAAAGCGCCAAATGCGGGTGAGCATAGCGGTGAGCCAAGACGCTCTAAACGATTCAAGCTTGCATGGAGTAAGTCCAATCACAGTAAGAAACGGAAAAGTGTGGTGGATGGTTTTGTTGAGCCTGAAGTGATATCAGATGTCGAGGGTGATAAGGCAGGGGATGGTTTAAATGACGAGGAAACTGTGGTTGCTGATGAGTAGGCTCAGGCGGGGCCAGATGCAGAGGCCGGGGTGGGGGTCCAGGCTGAGGCAGATGCGGAGGTTGGGGTGGATGCCGATTTGGAGGAAGATGTGGATGCTAAAGGTAGCACATTGCCTAGAGCGGCTGCCAAACGAAGAGCAGCTGGGAGGTCTACACGACTTAGATGTAAAATGAAAAAGAGCGGTGCCGAGAGGAAAGGTAAACGGGTAGTTGAGGAGGAGGATGTTGTGATGGATGATCAACCTGCGAATACTGATGAGGCTGTGCAAAATGAGGAAGAAACCATAGCGGCTGATTTGGCAGCAAGATTACGCAAAGTGTCGGAATCGGCTGGAAAAAAAGGTTCCGGTAAGAGATCTAAGCGGTTGGCTCGTAAAAAGAAGGATTCCGTTGCTGGGAGGAAAGAGAAAACTGTTGTGTTTGACGAGGCTGGTGTGATATCAGATGCTGAGGGTGATAAGGCAGGGGATGGTTTAAATGATGAGGAAATTGTTGCGGCCGATGAGGAGGCTGAGGCGGAGATTGGGGTGGATGCCGATTTGGAGGCAGGTGTGGAGGCTGAATCTAGCACATTGCCTAGAGCGGCAGCCAAACGAAGAGCAGCAGGGAGGTCTAAACGACTGGGATGTAAAAAGAAAAAGAGCGCTGCCGGGAGGAAAGGTAAACGGGTAGTTGAGGAGGAGGATGTTGTGGTGGATGACCAACCTGCGAATACTGATGAGGCTGGGCAAAATGAGGATGGAACTGTTTCGGCCGGAGAAGAAGAAGCAGAGGTTGAGTACCAGTACAACCTTACGGAGTTCTACCGGAAGGACCCAACCTCATCTAGGTTCTATCTCACTAAGAAGATAGAAGCTAAGGCAACTGATTTTAATAAGAGGGCAATCCATAAGGAGAGGTTTATGGATAAGGTGAGTGCCAAAGAATACCGGATGATTGAATTCCTCGAATCGAGGGGAGTTCTAAATTGTATGAGGGAGCACGGAGCGTATTCGCCCTACCTAGTCCAGGAATTCTACATGAATCTGTCAAGATGGGTCACGTGCCAGGTGTCGTCCAAATATGGCAAGGCATGGGTGAGAGGAGAAGTGTACGACATAAGCCCACAAAAGATCAATCAGGTATGGGGACTGGATCACGTTGAGGAAGGTGGTAATCCTAGGCTAGACGAGGTGATAGAGGATCTAACTGGAGGTCTTGTGAAGGTATGGGAAGGACAACTAGCAAGCACTCGATTGACTGCCCTAAGTGTTGTTTTGCACAAGCTTGCTAGTTACAATTGGTTGCCCACTGTGAACAACACCGTATTGACCAAAGAGGCTGCCTTTTTGATCTATAAACTGAAGAACGGGTTACCCGTTAACATCGGTGAAAAAGTCCTGAGGTCAATGGAAGACATTTCAAGAAGGAACTCAGGGGTTCTGCCATTTCCTTCGTTGATCACCACCCTTCTTCTCAAACAGGGGATGAGGCAGGAAGAGTTTGATGGGTTGATGTTGAATCAGGACAAGTTCACCATCACGACAACTTACTTGACCAGCGGAAGAGTTAAGGACCTGCCGTGGGTGCCGGCCGATGGATCACAACCTGCTGGTACCAGTGAGAGGAGGGCCCACTTATTTGCGGGACAGTCAGTGCCCCATTCCGATGAGGTTGAAACCAGGGTCACCACAAAGGATTTTGTGGATCAGCAGCTCGCTTGGTACCGAAATGCTTATGCTGATCTTCAGAGGGAGATTGCTGCTAAGCAAGTTCAGTTGCAGGAACTAGATGTCCTGATCAAGAACATGGAGGAGCTTGCTGCACAAAATGGTATGGACTGATCCATGGTTTATTATGTTGTAGGGGTGGTGATTGTGTTTGTCGTGTTGTGGGTTTAGTTTGAATGTTTTGTTGGGTAATGGATGTTTAACAATTTGGTTTGAACATTTTGAACTACTAGGCACTTGTTTAACATTTTGCCCTTGATTTTTTTGATGGCTTTCTTAATACATCATTGATGATGTAGCTATTTGAAAGCGTGTTGTGTATGAAATCATTCGGTGGAATGAACTTTATCTGCATAACGGTTTCATAGTTTGTTGTGTATGAAATGCTGTATTGTTGTTTGGACAACAAGAGCCCAACGTTTACTCTAGAACTCGTCCTTCCCTAAATTAACATGATGCCTAATTGCGTTCACTTTTGTACAAACTGTTCTAGTATTAATGTTGGGTAGATGTCGGGGCAACATCATGCCAACATTGAATCCAGAACTCGTCCCGCTAATTATTTGGCCTGCTGCATTACTGCATAGAGTAGATTGCAAAGTGTTCTGGTTTCAATGTTGGCACGATGTTAGGGCAACATCAGGCCAACATTGATTCCAGAACCCCATTTCTTATATATTGGAATGAGCTACTTTGTTCGGCCTGCCTTGCATCATTTACTGTGTTCATAGTCTTCTTGTGCGGTGATGGATCAGTAGTCATGTACGACAGTCCGTTAGAACTTTATTTTTAAATTCCTTTATAGTTTTCAGTAAACGAAACTCTTCGTAGATGTCCCATCGGTTAAACGAATAAAGTAAACAATTTATTAAATATACACGCTGGAGCTCGGTAATTTCTACAAAAGCATTTAAATAATCATATGATAATTAATATCCGTTACATAGGACAACATCCGTATGGCAAAAGAAATCAAATGAAGCAAAATATTTGATTTTCCATGACGGCCGATATGGCCCTATGCGTCGTTGCACTTCCACTCCAGCTTCAATTGCAAGTTTTGACAACTTTTGTAGTGTGACTTTTAAGATCGTTGCTCATATGGATCATACGTAGAGGTTATTTTTAATATCATATGGCAAATAATTCTTAGATAGTGTGATCAGATACAGTTGGTTACTTTTGATGGTTCTTTTCCGCGGAAAATTTCGCACAAACTGCTCCATGCTGGTTCACCATTTATCATGTAGACCTCCGCAAATCGATTTATCTGCCAAAAAAAATTAATCCGATTGTGCAACACCTTTAAATCATAGCAAGCCGAATTACCAACAATTAATATAAAGAATGTTTACCTTCAATACTTCATCAAAAGCGTTTTTTTCAGTATAAACTATTTGGTTATTTTCCTCATCCCAGTAAAATCCATCTCGAGACATCAAATCAGTGAAAGTATCGAATCGTACCTTGAGTAGATGAAATTGCCACACGCACTCATTATACGATAAATTGGTTTCAAATTCGATGCTCGTCTCTACTTCGGCTGCTGATATGGCATCAAAGTTACACAACGATAAAGTTGTGTGGTTTGTATGCGCTATGTCAGCCAGGACGCCGATGAATCTCGTGTCCATTTCCTTTGTCTAATCTTTGCTATATAACATTTCTTCTTGTGGCACAGGAACTATTGGTGCCATTTTTTTAGGGTTTGCTGGATTAAATTTTTTTGGATCGTTGTGCAATTTGCTATTGACTGGAGAAGTGTGCATCTGCGTTTAACACGTCATACTATTATTTATAGAGCATGAGCAGCTGAAGCCCCCCTAATTTGATTGACTAGACATCCAGTTTCATATAATTGTACTTTCATTGTGTATTTTGTTATATTATATTACATATATAGTGTCTCAGCATGCCCTTAACAAATGCCGGATCTTTGTATGCGGGAGGGTCCAACACTTCATAATTTACATATAGTACATAATGCCCTGTAACTTAATGTTTGATTTTGTTAATTACAAAATTTGTTGTTACCATAGTTCGAATGCTGATGACAAATATAATCTAAACAATTGGAATTTATGTAACAACTTCTGAAACTGAATAAACATGACCTTGACAGAAATTTTCACAATGATATTAGTCCCTATTGCGCACCATATGTGCATGCATTTAAATGTCAGAGCTTCAACAAAGATTTCTATATATTAGCAATAAAATGTTCTGTCGCAGTAAGAGATAATGTGTTCCATTTTCGTAAATAAGCGTATTGGATTGCGCAATATACTGTGATAGGTAACTGGTGCTAGTAAGCGGCTACCTTGCTCGTACTGCATATAGCCCTACGATAAATCCCGTAAATCCTTCCAAAAGGTGATAGGCGTGACATGGACATGTACAATTATTCATTTCCATTAGGAAATTTAAACTATCTATATATAGTGCGTGACAATAGAGTACTCTGTGTATTAGTTTATTTAGTTCGTAGTTGGCATTTAAAAGAACAATTCCCTGATATTTAATTTTGTGCAACTAGAAATCTGTGTTATTAGTATAATCAAATAAGGATCCGCAGTTAAATTCTATTTGCTCACCGATTATTGATTACTTATGATATATCACCACGGTTCTAGCGTTATTAATATACCGCAAAAAATCCCATTTATAAATTTACAAAAACAATTACAACTTTTTAGATTTCAAAATCAAATTAGTATTAAAGGCTTGTCGATATCCTGCGGTAGAATATTTTTTTTAAAATATTAATTAAATGTATATATGATATTATAAAAATTATAACTAATTATTTGGTAATTAGGGACATGAAAATAGAGAGCGTTGATCTGTATGCAATGTTGGATCGATGTTGAGCCAACCTCTGTGCGACAGCGTAAAAATCTTTTATATATTTGGGTCGTAGCTTTAAATCTAGTTGGACCATGGGATAAACAACCAAAAGCATGCGCTAGGTTCTACTAGCCCAGTGCTCACACGATAATATTATGAAATACAAAATATTAATATAACTAATTAGACATAGATTGATAGAAAATCAGTGCATAAATACAATCTTCGCAACCACAGGCACCACCAGGATACAGGCCCCAAAAGCCATCAGCATTCCAACTCTCTTACGTTTTTTATAACGCTCAATCGTTGCCTCTTGTTTCTCAAGGTTATTGATGAGCCCGGGAATTACAGCCTTACATCTGTGACAAGGTTCGGGATCAAGCTAGGATACCATCTTGCATCTATATGCCTGCAATATTGTTGTTAATAATTGTTAATCATATTATGTACTAGTCTTATATTCAAAACGTGTAAAACGCATAACCTAATTATTTGAATACCCACCGGACATCTCCAATAACGCCGACATGGGTTCGGAATTCTCCAAGCTGTCTGCATCACCGCCTCGCGGCCACAATGGCACAAAACCTGCCCGTTTATAAACCCTGTAGTTGGTCGCGGCCTAATACCAGAGCTTTGACCGTACTCCATGTCGAATTATAATGTGGTTAATATTTGTGTTTGATTTTTCTACAACGATAAAAACCGATAAGTGACCCCTGGATTGGGAATTGTTATATAGAAAACCCGCCTTCCTAATTTTCGAATTTTGAAACTATCCATCCACCAATACGTATTCTATTTTAAGTCACAATGGTAATATTTGAAATGATAGATCCCAGCGTCTCCATGAAGGCAAGTCATATTATTGTACATTTTATATATTGGAAAGGGGAAACGCATTGTTGTAAAAAGTTTGTAGTTTATATTATATTACATCAAGGTTGTATACTTATTTAGAACATCCCATGTTTCATTGTTTACGTACAATGGTAGTCCATTGTTTTCCGATTATTGAGTAGGGTATTCGCTCCGTACCACTTTGAATGTGTCAAAAAGCCCATCGGTAGGACAAGTATGTTACGAAGTGATGACGTTGGATCGTAATATAAGTATTTGGAACGCAATCAATTTCTATTAAATGGGAATGGCAATTAAGTAAAAATGACTGGAGGTGAGTGTTTTCGATTACAATGGTATGTTTGTGTTTGGTGTTGGAGTCGCATGCTTTTAATGTGCACACGAATCTATTAAGTCATAGTTTGAGTTTATAATATGGACTTAAACTGGAAATTTTATATATATTATCTATTTCTTATCATTATCTTTTGAAGAATAATAATAAAGTAAACAGAAATCATGTATAATTGTCTTTACTTGTCTAGAAGTGACGAGCAATGTTGTGCGATGAGATTTGAGTAGGCAGAAGAAATATATTGTTTTTTTATTTAGAAACATACCAATTTATTTAACTTGGATTGTGATCTCCAGAACGTATCTTACTTTCGGCCGCATTCATTTGTCAGAACAGATGACATTGTCTGATAAGTCAGCTCCCCTACAGCATAGATGGCACCTATAACACGCTATCACACTATTTGTTTCGATCAGCGAGCCATTAAGATATCATACAAACCCCATTAGTTGTGTAAATTGTGTCAACTGCAATCATAAAGAAGTATTACTATGTGACACGCTTGTAATTGATAGTATTGTGTGTGGGCCCATTATTCAGCATGACCATAGGCAATATTTATTGATATAGTTTATACGCAATTTGGAGACAATAAAACAAGCAAATATATAGTGAGGAATACTTCATCCCACCAATCATTACGCCAAAACACAATATAAGAAAGTAAATATGGTACAATGTATGTACTATACCTACTAGTATTTATCATGCAATTTGCATATCCCAGTTCTTTCCCGTATGCAATTTGACAACTTATATTTGTCGGTGTAATATTAAACTTAATGATTCGAAATGTACACTAACATAATTCTAACCAAATACAAATATACGCGGTACACCTATTGAACTATTAAGTTCACATATAATCTATTAAAACATGTATTCAAGCTGTAATATATTTAGAATGGATGTAGGGTGTTCCCCATGAATATAATATTATATGCTATAAAATAAGTTATGGAAGTATGTATCCATTAACAATTCATTGCACGTAAACACAAGAACCACGTATTTGTTACAATGATTATTCTCTACTTCAATCCCACACTCGTTGCCATGATCAATAAAAGCTGTGGAATTTAGGCAAATTATTAGGTTTACCTTAATAATAACAACGTGATCAGATTTCTTTCATATATCGTACTATCACGGTTATATGCGTAACGATTTAGGATTAAATAAGTGTCAAACGTTGTAGAAGGGATGTTGAAATATTGTGGGTTTAACATCGGAACGACATTCTACTCCATACTAATCACACAGTTGTTAAAGCACAAGAACAATATTTAGTGTGTAATTTAAAATAATTCTAACGATTTTCAAGCGTACATTACTTTTTCTTGACCCTTGGAAATTTAACTATAATTATTATTTGAGCAGTAGAATTAAAAGTAGTAGTTGGGGTAGAAACCGAGAGTTTCACTTTTAATACAAGGCCATAAAAAGAGAGGTCTAATTATATTTATTACCGAAATTAACCTTTTGTTGCCGTTTGGTTATTTGGTGATACATGCATGCAATTGTACATGAATAGCCACTTGTTTTTATTGGTCAGTTCCCTTGACCAAAGGATGGATACACGTCATTAATAACAACTTAGAAAAGTATATATTATGTTGACTCTACCCACACTCTCACTCAGCAATCAACATTTTCCCACAACATACTTACACGGAAAAAATAACTTATTGCCATTGAAATGGCGGGAACGAATGGCCAATTGACGGAAGTATACGATTCCACGAAGGTTAGCTCTACATACTAATAATATAATTGTTATTTTCATCATGCGTCGAGTGTTGACTTTTTCAACTGATCGAAAATTATAGGAAGACATATGCAATGTGTTCATGAGTTTTAGAGAGTTTACACAAACAGACGAGGATTATCTACTACACAAGCTTCGAAAGAGAGCGGATCGTTGGATTTGGTTCACGCCAGACATGATGCAGCCGATATATGAAGAATTGGCTGTAAAGCTAACGGAACACAAGGGGACGGATATTTCCCCTTTGATGATCAAGGAATGTCTCATGATCATGCAAACTCGTTTCCAATTGTTCAATCGATATTACAAAGTACCTGGTGTGACGCTAATCAAAAATAAAGGCAAGGTGGAAATTAATCGAGGGCTACATGATCTGCATGTCAAACACGTGAGTTTATCTAAATCCCCTGATGCATGTGAAATAAACATAACCAAATTTTGAATACCCTATTTGCTAAATGCAGTCTACGAGGATTGATGTGTGGTTCAGGATGAAAGGGTTCCAGAACTACAACAAGATGCAGTATCTGTTTGCCGTGAAAGAACTTCCCATCCCTAAAATTAAGGTAATGTCGAAGATGGATGTATTGTCTGGTGAGCCATGAAGGATATTCGAATGCTTTTAATATGTCCTGTGAAATGGCATTAACATCTTTCATTTGATAGTTTTTGTGTGTAAATGTTTTGGAACTTCAACGTCCATGTTTTCCATTGAATTGCGTTGGTAACTACTTGTATTGTGTTCCACTTCAAAATGCTTGCATGAGAACTTGTCGCTTTTATTAGTTGATTAAACAACTACTTATCGGCTCTAAGTTATGATAATTTTTTATTTGTTAGGGAATTACAAAGATGGATATTCGGTGTGTATGATATTGTATATTTCTACTTAAAAATGGGGATTAATATAACTAACTATATGAACGTAAAATCAATATTTGTAATGGTTGATGGCAATTGCTGAACAATATACGAAAACTCAATCAAGTGACATAAGGGTGAAACATCCATTTGTCAACTAAATTACAAAAAGTCAAGAGTGGCTAAAATATGTTGCTTAGAAATGACACAAGACCAACTTGGAAAATGTTTTCCTATTTTTTTAATAATGTGTATATGAACCTCTGACATTGGCCGTCAAGTCGTATATAAATGACAACTCGTAATCATTACATCGTACAGTCCCGGTTAATGAATCAAATAGCGTTTATCACCTAACAATTTGCAAGCAAAAAGATTTTATGGGGATGTTGACCCCCAAATGTGAAACTTAACTTGAATATAGTACTAACGACCTGCTTAACAATGATCATTGAATTGTTCTCAAAAACCACATTTAATTAATATGAAATGAACCTACGTTTTATTATAAAATAAATCAACAACTCATGGGGACATGAAAATGCTAGCCCCAACCATTCTGAGGACACATGTCATGAGTATATGAGTAGGGGGGGGGGGGAATGGAGGTGGGCCATGGTGTAGAGCTTTTGAGTGCATTGTGTATGGGATGAGGAACCAGTGTTATATATATTTGAAGAAACTGACTGAAATGTTAAACACGTTTTACCACAACCAGGGCACAACTGACTATGGTCCTTTTAATAAATTAATAATAAGAAACGAAACCCCAACTACAGTGTTCCCAATAGTATGAATGCACACACTCGTGGAATTATTTCGGAATTGTACTGGCCGGGCGTGTGACCTAATACAAAACCGGACGTCTTCCGTCTTTTGTTGACTCTTTCCCTTTGTACTAAACAAAATGTTGAAAAACACAACTATCTGTTTCGCGTAATATAATAAATGAAGTAGCATATGTTCTCGATAAGTTGTGCTCGACATGGTACTACAACTATAAATGAATAGTGCACGTGTGTTTATGCCAGTGCAAGTGCTACATTTTAAATGTCATATGGATGTCGGGGCAACATCATGCCAACATTGAATCCAGTAGCATGCCATAGTATACATTTAACACGTATTGAAATTATATCATAGCCCAACAAAGGCCATAATGTAACACAGGGATGCAAGGCCGAAAAATAAAATTAACCATTCAAAATACATAATAGTGCAATATCCAGAATCATAGTAAATACAAACAAATTACCATTTTTATGTGATTAGTCTGAATCGTCATAAAAGTCCGACGGGAGACCACTCGACCCATCGGAACTCAAACAGACGCACATGTCATAATATTCTCCACATTTCTCACACACCGTACTTACATTATTGGGGGGCGACGGCATATTTGTACTATCGAAAGAGCACCCGTCTGAGTCGCGATATATCGCGTCTTCGATCGACTCGGACCCTATGTCGTATTCCGATCCGTCTGAGGAGGTCTGCTCGTCTTCAGGTTCTTCCCCTGATTCATTATCTGTATTAGGAAAGGAATCCTCCATAGGGACAAACACAGCAAACATTTCCTCGCGGTTTGGTAGGCCGTGCAGACGGAAGTAGCGATATATCGCTGCCTCAACATCCTAATGTACAAATATAAAAGGATCAGCCAAACAACAACAGAGCACCCAAATTCACTATGTACATAACATAACGTCCGATTTAAATGATTTTTGTTGTCGTGCTACAAATGGACAAAGCATAAAAGATGATTACCCCTTTGCGTGCCAAAGCCTCAAAGTAAGTATCCTCCCGCACAGTATGAAGATGTGTGGCCTTGTCGTAGTCTACACCTTCCCTATTAATGAAGGAAAGGTAAGAAGACATACGAAGGGCCAAAACCTGCGACCGTTCTTCCAAGCTTCCTACACCAAGGGGTGGACCCCCGTGTGTTTGTAGATCAGTAGCGAGTTGTTCAAGATCAGTAGCGAGTTGTTCAAGTGTGCGCCTTGATGTGTCCCCCACCACCCGGAGATATTTGAGTAACAAGGATTCTCTAGCGTCATCCCACTCGTTGTTGTACCACATAGGTGCGAATACTGCTTCATTTGGCGGTTCCTGGTGCATGCAGAAATATTATAAGTGTTTAAACCGTAGTGAATAGATATAACAAGTACGCAAAACAAAGTACGACTCTCTAACAGTAGAGTCGAGTGAAAGGAACATAATCTTACAATGACTCTCTCCACCGAAGTGGCCCCAAGGCGTTTAATCTCGGAGAACAGTTGTTCCATGACCTTTTGATTTTCTCTGCTAATCAGTTTTACCACTTAAGATGCAAATATAATTATGAAGGCCGACTGTCGAACGTATTTAGGGGTTTCTAATTAAAATTACTTTGACAATGATGTGGTTAAATAACAATTAATGTTAAAAGAATGGACCGTGGCAACTCTAAAGAAGTGGGTTACAACTTTCAACCTATACTGTCGTGTCCAATTAATGAGGGGCTGCCAGGAGAAAGGGTTGTGATGCTTGGTAAAATGGAGAAAAACAATAAAACGGTATTTCAAAATAATGAAGTAAATTTTAGAGGGTGATCAACAAAAGGGGTGGTCAGTGTTGGGCCAACATCCTGCCAACATGGGCGCCTGCACATGTTGCACTTAGGTGTTAAATGAAACTGACTATGAATTAAACAAAACAAGATTTTGATCAGTGAGTAAACTAGAAAATCATGAAGTTAGATAATTGAAACACAATTATATTTTTAGGACCCCCATTGATTAAAAAGCTCAATCTAAAAGTAAACTTTATTCCTCTTTTGCCAAATATTTAATTTTTAACAAAAAAAATGATTTATAGTTACGTGAAATAAATTTTACGTAATCAATGTGTGCTAACATTATATTGGAATTAATCTGCTTACCATACTTTTATGTCAGCAAAATGGTCAATATTTTACAACGTAACAACATGAGTTAAAATTCTCAATTTATCATCAGGTTCCTTTGTACAAGTTACATTTAACCTATTGGTCGAGGTGTTAAAATGCTATTGACGAAGTGACAAATTTGAATTGGCTCTTTTTTAAATTATTACCAACATATAAAACGAAGGAAAAGGGCAAACGTGGTATTGATCATTGTTGGATCGATGTTGGCTGCACATCATATGAACATTGTGTCCAGACGAATTTGAAATTGCTATAAATAAATCATGGAAGCTTGCAAACGCGGTTTGTGACCTCCCAAATGAAACCACACACAAAATTAACAAAACATAGGCATCCAAAATAATTCGACCCCATGCTAGCAACATCAACAAAGGAACAAAACATCCAAAAACTACAACGCTCCAAAATAAGCCCTTACAAAAGAGGATTGACTGTTTACTAATATTACACAGTCAAGGGCTTTCCCAAGATAGTGAGCGAATCAGTAGGATGCACTGAGGCATCACTTCTTGATAGTGGGAGTTTCTGGGCTTGAGTCGATGGTAACAAAGTTTGTTGGCTTCAATTCCGGGGTCTTATTTTCTTCTTTCACAGGAAACAGGCACTTGGCCGTGGCTATCCTCTTCCTTTGGGGGGTAAAGTTGTCCACAGAAGGATCCTTTGCGGGGTGCGCCCACTCAAGAAGATCATCGAGGGTGATTCGCGGGCGCTTCTGAGTACGGATAGGGAGTACGCAGTCGGGACTTGGGAACTCAATGAAATTATCGGTCGTGCTCCCTGAATCCCACTTGTCAACGGCGTCCAAATCGTCGAACTCATATGGATCGACAGTTAGGTCGACAACCGGGAAACTGCGCCCGCTTCCTCCCGGGTCTAGTCTTCCAAAGATGGACACGAGCTCGTTCCACGTGAGTTCACCCTCGTCGTGGTATGCTACGGCAAGGGCGTTTCTCTACAGCCAAACAAATGAGAATCGTAAAAATTTAACAATATATATGAATAAAGTTTAATGAATGTAGCACATTTGTAAAGGAGCTCTTGAAAAGCAATCTTAAAGTATTTGATGTATACATTTGGGAAATGTTACATAGCTCAACTATTGTTAAATCTATACAAATTCTCAAAGCACGAATTAATGCAAATCACGTATAAATAATTTTCCAAATCATGAAGCTAGGTGGACGTAGGATTTACCTGAACGGAGAAGTCCCAAACAAAAGGGTAGGTGGCGGTTACCTTGAAAGTGACTGGGTTAAATGTCATGCAAGGATTATCTACGATACTTGAAAAACATTTAAAACGAGCATGCAAGTGCTCAAAATGCATACGTAAGGCCCTCATATTCAATGTTGTGCCATATTTGGCATTCAGTTGTTCCATGCACTTTGAAAAAACAAAAGTGTAACTCTTTTGTATATTACGCTCGAGGCGTTCGCCATGCATTGCCAACAGGCCTACGAAAGTGCCATCAATTTCGAGAGTCCACGGGGACTCATAGAACAACACGCTTTTGGCATCCATTTTGTTGGGAAGAATTTTTTTTGGGGTGATAATTAACCAACAAAGACGTTAAATACTGATAGTTGACTTTGAAAAACAATAAGAAGATGGCCAAAGCTGCTAATGTATACCACTGAATGCAAAAAAGAAAAGAGGAATCTATTTAGAGTGGTTGAGAAAATTAATTGCCACGAGGCAGTTATATATAGGGGCGAAAAAGGGATCTTGGGATTATGGCGGGTTTTTTTACCGCCAAGTTTTAGATATTGCTAATCATGACTCTTTTAGGTGCATTTAATGCTTTCTCTTCCCCATGTATTTCCGATTTGACTATTAGCTTAAACTATGGGATGTTACTCATTGCACATAGTAGCCTCCACCCAAGTACGTATATAACAGGATGAACATATTAATTAATGGTACCAAAGTTTAGGTGAGTCCTTATAGTAAAGTATCGACTGGTACAAATAAACAAGTTATCATGTAGATATTAGTCGGACTTAGTACGACAATATTGGCCAAAATATCCCTGGAAAAGAAATCAACATTGCTAATCTACATAAAACACTCTAAGTAGAGCTAAGTTGAAGGGTTGTTGATGCTTCGTCATAAACTTCGTAAGGGGTGGTTGAAGATCCAATCTCCTCAACGCGTGTCAGCGGAGCACGCTTCACATTGAAGAAATAATCAAGCTCGAAATAATTTGGCATGCCGTGGACCTTAAAGTAGAAGTCGAGCATTGTCTCCTGCATTTTGTATAAAAATGAATTAGCTGGACGAGGTTCGATTCAAGAAATCTGGAAGGAGTTTCGATCGGTATAAAACACCCGCAATAATTAAGAACGACCAACATCAGTTAAAAGAACTAGTGTGGAATCAGACATTCAACGAAAAAATCGGCATGGTTGATAGATATAAGAGAGTGGCTTAACATGATTAATCTTAATCCTGTGCTAATACATCATGTACACATACACAATTACATAAGTAATATATAATGTCATCGTAGTTAATTTAAAAAAATTATACATATTGTTAGGGGATATTCTAGCTATCACTAATTGCCAGTGCATTAATGGAAATTGATTTTATCAGAATCGTTATAGTTTAATCGATCAATCGCGTAAAACAAGAATTGATATTGGTAAATGAGTACCTTATGCTCGTATTCGGCATATAACTCGTCGGTGCGGACGCAATCGCTTAATGGATCGAAAATAACTCCTGGAATTGACATATAATGGCGAAACTTGATAAACCTTTTGCGCATAACGCCAACGCGAGATCGTACCATACCGGGAGTAACATCTGTTGCGAACGTGTTGGACATAAAAATGGCCGCCTGTTTAATAACCTTCCACATGTGCGTGCAATCTAAAATCGGATGAGGTTTGGAGAACTCGCGTAGTGCAAAAACAAGTTGTACCTCGGTTTTGGCACACCAAAATTTGTTGTAGTGAAATGGATGACCTGAGTGGCGGTAAGTTTCCTAACAATATGAAGTGTATATCGGCCGGTTAGAACATAAACAATAAGAATCATATATTTTGTATTATTTGGTCTTTCATGCCAAAGTTATTTTCAATAATGATTAGAGTAGTGTACCTCGACCGAAGGGGTTCGTCCGGTGCTATCCATGGTGGAGCAAGTGGAAAATTCATAAGACATGGTGAAATGGCAATAGAGGGTTTTGGAGATCGGATTGTCTTCGAACGTGATGAATATCTCGTTAGCAAAGTATAAGGGGACATGAGTAATAAACAACAAGAAGGTATAATATAGCTACATGATTAAGGTATTTAAGACGGATTGCATGGCATTACATTATGGTGGTTGGGGTTGTTGAAAGACAGATCCACTAAATAAATTCCACGAGTGTATTTCGTTGCGTACACATCCCAACCCCATACAATCACAAGTCAACGGTACATGCCACTTGTAAACAAACTTTAATAAGCACCAATTCCGTATATGATGGGCTGCAACTACTTATCATATATTTAAATTAATGATAATGTTGGTTTTGCATATTGTTGTCCAAAGGCGGATCAAACCATAAACAACTCGCGGCGTAGTTCCTAATTAGGGATCGTGTGATACACACGAATAGAGTTCACGTTTATGGTTATCAAGGATATGTTAATAGGCAAATAAATCTCCAAACTATGGCAAACACTTTAAATATTTTATTTAATAGGAAGGACTTCCTGAAGGTTATCTACTAATTGCATAATGATTGATACCACTTAAAACTGGTCCTGATCATGCACTTGTATAGATAACAAATACATTGATTATTTGTGAACAACGGTGTGGCATTAATCTATATTGAACATCGTCGCGTACTTGCAACGACTTAATTTATCAGCACTTAAGAGGAGGGCTCGGGTTTGAATGTTATCACAATATTGACGCAACATGCATCAAACATTGAGCCCAAAACAACTCGGCTTCCAAATTCTAGTTTGAATATTTTTTGTGTACTACAACTTCAGGTAATGACTGCGCATTATATTTTCTCAATATATGCTGGTCGCCTTATGTATTGTTTGAAGTAAGCCCACGTCAATGGGATGACACAAGTTGTTATGATATTAACACAGTTGCGCGTGAACTCATTAAGCCCACCACGATGGGATTTCACTCGGCGATTGAACTTAACTTTGTTAGCGTGACTTGTCGCCCCTTTTACAAATAGCAAGCTATTTAAGTTCTAGCCAAAAAAACAAAATAACACACGCACAAACTTGCATCGAAAGACATGTAAATCAAAATCAGAATCACACCACCCCGGATAAAAGTATATCTTCTATTTTCAAAAGGATAATTTAATTTCAACACACGAGTACTTTTAAATGTTTTTAATAAATTAATAAAAGGGTGAAATAAATTACGGAGATCTAAGTTGACATAATATCCAAGGAAATGTATTGTCAAAATTTTTGACGGCCTTTTTATATCGTAATGCTTAGATCTCGTGCATGGCAAAAACAAAAATGGGGGTTTTTAAATTATATTTGACGATAAGCAAATGTGTTGACTTGGGTATTTAATTAGGTAGGCAATTGGCCAGCACAGCTAGGGTATTACTATATTAACAAAGTTCATTTATGGGCTGGGGGATTCACAATTATGGAGTATCCATGCCAATCCCGTCAATAGATTTACAAGATTGCATTAAAGAAGTCACAGGAAGAGTTGGCTACTTCTTAATTAATGGTTACCACATTTAATATGCATCATATATGTATTGGCAGTTGTGTGTTGTAATGGCAACACAAAAGTGTTACAATCAAAGTTCACTTTTGGCGGGTGCATTATATAAAGCACTAAACAGAGGCATTATATGCATAGTTTTCGTACTATACACTTTTCATAAATATTACTAGAAGAGCTCCAATGGAAACCAAGTTTGGTAAGGAGAAGCAGGAGGCCAACTACGAGTACGAACAAGGCAGCTGCAACCCGCCGCTGGTTGAATTTCCGAAAAAGGTACACGAACGGACAAATCCACTAACTTATGTATTTTAAAACTTACATGTAACTCTATTCTTCATGACATCTGGTCATGTTCAAAAATGATTTAATTAGTCTACGCAAAGTTCAAAAATATGGTTACAATAATAGCTACGAAACATTCTGATTTCAATGTTGGAGGGATGTTGCCTAAACAGTGATATAACATTGTTTCCAGTAAACTTTACTTTGATCAAAAATATGTAATGTAGTTTTGTATCATGTCTATATATATAACAAATTCAGACGGGCGCTCAACTTAAATGGGAAGACCATCTATCTATATACAAAGGTTTTTGGTACCGTTCGTTGGACGAGAGCTACATAAGGACGTTAGCGAGTGTAGCCAAAGAGATTGACATTTCAACCCGGGAAGGTGATGAAAGTGCTTTAGATCGCATCCACTTCATTCTATGCGAGATTCATCCGCTCGCTGGAATTAACTATGTGAAAGTTTATGGACAATACCAGACTGTTTGGATGCGTTACCATGATTTTATGGAATTCATAAACTTGTCGGGGGTAAGTTTCAACCGGCAAACAAAGCGGGTCAACACAACAAAAGAATACGAATTGTCGCACGGGTTGAAGGTGTGCAATGGCGCCCCGTATACTCATTTTGATAAGTAAATTGTGTGGTACATGATAGCGACGTCTACTAATGATTTGAAATAAACTTGCAGGAATACGCCGATAGGAAATTATTCCGCAAATACGGGTTGCCGCAATACGAGTTGATGGAATCCATATTCGGCGATAAATGCGCGTTCATTGCCCTAGAGAAAATGATAAGGCAGAGAAACAGATGGTATCAGGATATGGAATTTGAGGAGGTCAAGACTGAATATGGCGTGTATTTCTCGTAAAAGTTAAATTCGATTGTGACTAACGCAAACTCAATGTATGAGTAATGGAGAAATACGAAATATGTCTGGTTTGTAACGTATGCGGATATTGATGTATCTATTAAACCTTATTTCATTGTATCAGATATAATATTATGTTCACGGATAATTTTGATACATTTTAAATTTGCGACAAGTTTAATATGTGACGGAATATTTAAATTTCATATCAAGATCCGAACAGATGTCAAGGAATTAAAAATTGAGTGCAAAAGATCTCTGACATTTTATATTTATAGTAAGTGGATTTTTAATATGTATTATTTTAATATCCAAGTAAAATCACAAGCACATATAATTCAAAAATGATGCACACAATGGGGCATTTAAAGGGTATTGAGGCTAATATAAACAAAATAAGCCTACAAGAAATGAAGTACAAAATACATAACTATCGTTAGTTTTTAAAAAATGGAGCAACCGATTTTTGAAAAAAAGTCATTTCAGTTATGTAATAATTACCCTCAAAAAGCAACAGCCTTTTCAGCAACTTTATGTCACAATCACACCTCGTTTTAGGCGAAAGGCTACATTTCCCCCTAAATTTTACTTTTCTTTTATTCCAAAAATTTCAGCAAAGACTTAAATTTATTCTTATTGGGCCGAATTCACTTTTTCTCAGAAGCCCAATATCTCTAAAAATGATTTGTTCTCTGAAAAATAACTCTGAGGGGCGAACTAAACAGGGGCTAAGCCCTTGTTTGGCGTTCATTTCAGAAAGATCTGAGAATTTCCAGAAACCAAAAAAAAATGTTTGGTTTAGAACTTCTAAAAACGGCCCAATACACATTTAAATTGGCCTAATTGGTGTCTCTAAAATCTGAATTAAATTAAATGACAAATAGGCTAGAAAATAGCTTCTCATTTATGTTCTAGCTTTTCCTTTATGCACTTATGTCAGTTGATTATGACACTTGACTTGACAACAAGTCTTTTATTTTTCTATTTTACTTTTTAGCTACCATGATTTAATTTTAGCCTTTTCTTTAAATATAATTGTTTTTGTTTTTAAGTTTAATCATAGTTGTATCCATAATTACGTATCCTTTAATCATAATATATATCATTAAAATATATTGACTAGATAGAAATTTGTACATAACGCTTAAAATCTGTTGTATCCATTTCATTTTTCCTTTTTCTAACGTTACTTTAACAGTTAAATCTCTGATTTATATAATTTCAAAATCAAAAGCTACTTCCTAAAACTCTTGTTAAGGGAATGATATATGTTAACAATACTTCCTAAAATTGTGGACTTTTGCGTATCAGTTTAGATGACATATATATCGGTGTTCACTAAATCAGGGAGTCAATCTATCCTAGTTTGATATGATGTAAAATTATTATTTTTTATTTATATCGAGTCAATCTCTCCCTATCCTCTTTTTTTCTTCGTCGTTTGTTTATGATCTTGGACGTGATAAATGTCTTAATTAAACTTTTCAGTTTGGGTAGCGACAATAAGGCCTCTAATTATTCATAAAAATGTATCTATTTTTTTGCAAAAAAAATGATTTTAATTACCTACAAAAAAATTTACAAAAAATATTATGAAAATAAAATAAAAATATATATCTCCAGAAAAACCCTTTAAAGGTGTATATAGATTGAGCTCTTCAAAAGCTTTGTACACTTAATTCAAAGTTCACCATAAGTTTAATACAGATTTTTTAGTTGAGCACCTTGTACAAATAAAATACTTTTAACAATTATAAGTGGTCTAGTTAACTACGACATTACGTTGAAAATTATAAGATTATTTTTCTCTTCAATTTTATTTGATTGGAAAGAGAATACGTAAACAAAGAAAGAAATTAAATATAATAGTTTCAAGTTTCGACCACAATGCAAAACCAACTCTTTTAAATGAATGGGAAAAAGGAATAGGGTAATAACAAAACAAAGGCAAAATTAAGTTGCTACAAAAAAAAAAGCAAAACAAATTGCTTTCTTTCATTCAACTTGAAACAACGTATAGTTAAGTTAAAATAAAAAATTAAATTACATAACTTACAAAAACAAAATAGAGAATAATACGTTGCTGCTGAGCAACAAATTTTAAATTGGTATCTAAAATTTATTTAAGTATCGAATACTATTTAAGGAAAAGTTTTGAGACCCGGTCAAGTTTATTTGATGGGGTTAAACAAATTAATTTTGGAGATTTCATATTACTTTATTCCTTATCACATAGGACACGTTTCTGGTAGCACCAGTGGTGGTGCTACCAGCATCGAATTTACCCTAAAATTGATTGAACCAAAAATGGAATGTACTATATATCTTAGTCAACAAAACACTATATACAATTAAGAAAATTATTAGCTTGTACCGTAAATTTGTTTTAATTTTTTTAAAAAAAAATATGTATTTCACACTATTAGCTATATCAAAAGAAAAACGAGAATCCCATACGACACTATTTCGGTTAAAATGGGAAATACGATCTATCTCCTAATTGGAAACATGCACTTTGCAATGGCGACTCTCTTCCTCTGGGGGTTAAGGTCCTCTGCAACAATGTCTTTTAAGGGGAGTGCCGACTCGAGAATGTCATCGAGTGTGATCGCCTCTCGCTAGTAAGTCACTGGAAGTACTGTGTCTGGGCTTGGGAACTCAAGAAAGTTATCGGTCGGGGACAGTGAACCGTACTTGTCTTCAATGTCGACCTCGTCGAACCTAAATGGATCAACAATGAGGTCGACCACTCGGAGAGTGACTCTCGTCCCGCCCGATTCAAGTTGCCCAAAGACGGACAAGAGTTCATTCCAGGCCAGTTCACCCTCATTATGATATGCCACGGCAAGTGCATGTGCCTACAATCCAAAATTAAGGTCATAAATCATACTGAATTTCTAAAAAAGGTACACGAATACACAGATCCCGTAACGTATATTGTTTACTAGTTGAACTCTTCTTTCCTTATTGAACGAACTTGATCTCGTTCTTGAATAATAGATGCATTCTCCAATTCATACTATGATATGAATAAATCCTAGTTGCACTCGAAGCCCAAATATTTCGGTCTTCAAATGCGTGACTGCGTTGAGCGTTTGAATCTGCATGTAATGCTCTTCATTATGACCCATGATCGTAATCAAATAGGGCTAAAACCGTGGAAATCGGCAATAAGGGAATAAAGGCAAAACTTAAAGAAAGTAGTTAAAACAGATTGCCTGAAAATATTATGGTATCAATGTTGTTCTGATGTTGGCCCAACATCGATTTAACATTATTTCCAGTACACTTTGCATTGTCAGTAATATTGATAGAATTATGTATTATGGGTATATGGAAGAATATACAGCTGTTGTAAATAATGGGGTGTTTCTAGATTATCTGGTAATTCGTATAATGCTTATCTGATGATAGTCATTAAGAAAGTCCCCCTAACAAGGTGACATACACTTTTTACTGTGATCATGAATACAACAAATGCAGACGCGCGCTCAACTTAAATGGGAAGACCATTTATCTATATACAAAGGTTTTTGGCACTGTTCATTAGACGAGAGCTACATAAGGAAGGACCTTACGCAACGTCACCAAAGAGATTGACATTTCAACCTCGACCGGACTCGACAGTGCTTTAGATCGCGTCCACTTCATGCTATGCGAGATTCATCCATCAGTTGGAATATCGTATAAATCACATAAAATCTTCTCATCTGCAAAAATTTCTTAAATCACACATAATCTTTTATTCTTATTTAAAGGATCACGAAAAAAATAAAATTTTAATGCTAAAATTAATTTTTAATATGATGCTATGCTATAGCTTAAGTTTTTCATATTAGAGAATGTGTAAACAAAATTATGTAGACAATTGGTACCTTTTTTATTTCCATGCATTAAATGTGAAAAAGAACTTACCATCTCTCTAAATATAATAAAACAAAAATAGTAACAAACTTGGAGATATTATTACATGAAAAAAAAGGTTAGACGTTGCTATATAATATGACAACAAACTTGGAGATAATAAGTTTTTACCATTTCTTGAGTCTTTAGAAACTAAATTCAAAATACAAAAGTATTATTGGATGAATATAAAGATTTGCAATTATTGAATATACTTTTACAATAAATACTTGCAATATACTAAAATTATCATATTCACTTACACAGAAACCACTGAGCTGCACATTGTCATTTTTTTTATTTACTGAACATGTTCAAATCTAAGTCCAAATATCATAAAGTGGATTCAAAATTTGATAATTTTGTTGGAAGAAATAAATTTAACTTTAAAAGATAATCTCAAATAGTGGACTAGTACATAAAGTGTGTGGTGGTGTTTTGCTATGTCGATAGACATGCAAATGAAAGAGGTATGAACATGTAAACATAAGGTAAGTTAAAATGTATAAGCATCTAATTTGCTTATTAAAAAAGAAATATGATGAATAACGAACATATAATTTACTTTATCCGTTTCGTAAGTTTCCTAATAAATTGGCGTAATCTTAAAATAAGGAGAAAATATTAAGATTTCACAAAAAAATTACCATAGAAAATAGAAATTTTAGTTTTAATTGCACTAGGGAGGAGAGAGAAGAGATAAAATAATAAAAATAAGGTTACTTTGAGAGGAGAGATAAAATAAGAGAGAGAAGAGAATTTACGTGAAATATAGGATTGAGGAGAGATAAAAAAAATATAAAAATATGAGAGATGTGGTACATGGTGGGGTCACAGGATTTTTCTCTTTCTCACATATTCCATAGATATTTGATCTCCTAATTATCTTCTTTTTACCGTTAAATTTTATGTATTCCAGCAAAATCATAAAATTATAATACTTCTAGTTTTTAATTTTTGGATATAGATTTGAATATGTTCAGTATAACTAGAAGATCACGAAATGACGACTGATATTTTTTCTGTAGATCCATTCATATCGGATCCTATAAAAAAGGATAAAAATAAAATCTTCAACTTCTTCAATATTTTAATTTTTGACTAAAGGCTTTCTTATAATAACAGAATTTTCCCAATTTTATCTTATCGCAGGTAGTCGTGACATTTCACTTTCTTTTATTTGTCAATTCCATTTATTAAAGTAAATTTAAAAGCTACACTAATGCCATTTATAATTGGCAAATAAACCTTTAAACTAATTTTATTAGTAAATATTCCCCCCATGACTTCACGAATAGGGAACCAATAAAGAGCGAACTTTATGAATTTAAAGTTTATTAAGTTATTTGGTTACCCAACTAAACATTATAAGTTATTGATAATTTTTTTTTATAAACTTAGGTAATAACTTTTCTATTATGATTCTTTCTCTTATAAACTTCAAGACAAAAATAATTAATGTCTTTTAATTTTGTAAACATGATTTTTCAGCTTTTCTAAATACACAAAATTTTGTTAAAAAATTTAAAAAGTCATATGGAAATATAAAATATTAAACAATCATTTTGAATATATAAGAATGTGTATATATTAATATCGATATGCATACAGTTATTAAGTGGAAATATAATACTTGTTTATTTGGGCTTCCGTATGATATCTATAGCTAAATAATGCAAAAATTCGTAAGCTTATGATATATAATATTTTTAAGAGAGTAAGTGCAATGAGATAAATAAATCACTGGACGAGTTGTAATCATGATTGGGACATGGATTAAAATTTCGTTCGACTCTTGGTTTCGGACTTCTAAAAATTGAAAACGTTTTAAAATATTCGAAAACGTTTCTAGGCATTTCGAAAAATTTCGAAAACACTATAAATTAATAGAACCCCAAAGTTGAGCAAATTATATTAATCAATAATCACAGAAGAAGTAATTTATGTTCTCAGTTAATTTTCAGGATTTATTTAGTATGTTTTCTTTCAATTGCGATCCATTACTAAAATTTTCATTAAAATCCTCAAATCTTATTATCCTTAAACTAAGAAATAGTTAGATATTTGATTAGATATCAAACCCAACTGCACGATAAAAATACAATACTTGTATTCATCAATCATCATAATATATCATTTTGATCACATTTTATTGAATTAAATGCATAGCCGCGTAACATAAATAATGGTTAAAGAAATTCACTGCACATGACACAGTGAATAGTTAGAACTAATATTATATAATATCTATAGTCAGTGAGTTTGAACAATACAACTAATAAGTTTCGAAATTTGGTGCCGTTTCTGTTTCGGCCACAGCCAAAACCGAAATAATTCGGCCATTTCGTAGGAAATGGCTCGAATTTTTGATCCGTGGATTGGAAATATTAATTGAGAATAAATAAGTCATGATTTGTAATCATTAGCTAAATAAAGCAACAATTTTCTCATTTGCTTTATGTCACTATCGCACCTCGGTTGAAGCGAATGTTATATTTCCCCTCAATTTTACATTTTTTTTATTCAACTAATTTAAATTGCCACCCAAATATGTTGTTAATGTGCCTAGATTATTTTTTCTGAGAAACCCAATATCTCTCAAAATGATTTATTTTCTGAAAAATATCTCCGGGGAATGCCAAACAGGGGCTAAATATTCAATGAGTTGACAAGCCGCATTGCCTTCTAGATGACCCTCACTTTCATTTTGCAGGTTGTTAAATCTTTTTGTCATGGGATCAACAATCATTGATTCGGCTGGTATGTTTTAAAGGTTTATCTCATGTGTCTTTATGCTAGCCCTGAAATACTTGATGTCAACATTCATAAAAAACAAATATATATATATATATATATGTATATATATACTTGATGTCAATATGTTTACTGATGCTAATATTATTGAAAAGAAAATTATAGTATAATGTCACTGAATAATGATTTTACTTGGAGATTCCCACTCAAGCCATTGTATTTCCAAACAATAATATATGTATAATCAGCACTTCACTCAAAAAGTCAAAATACTTAATAATGATTTTGCTCCCCTCTCCGTATATTGTGCTTACATGTTGATTGATATAGGCCTAATTACATGTAAATAAATTATAACATTACAAAGCAAGATAGCTGGAACATGGTTATCTTCAGTCTTCACGATCTCGAGGCACCTTAGTAAGGACTTGGTATTATATTTGTTGATGCAGACTTGCACAATGCTCTGTTGTTCATTATATTATTATAGTGATATTTGTCTTTAACTAGCGAGAATTAATATCCTTAGCTTGTTTTTTTTTTTTTTTAAATAATGTAATTTTTAAAAAAGAAAAGAAAGAAGAAGGTACAGTACAAGAAAAAGGGGTCAATAGGGACGCGATCCCTATTGACCCTCATTCGGTCACTGAAAGTCAATAGGGACCGCACACTTTGGTCGCTATTGACCGGTCGCTACTGATCTCGGTCACTTCCCATCAGCGACCGATATTAAGTCGCTAATGAGGGTCAGTAGCATCCGAAAATCAGTGACCGCACTGCAGTCACTAAATTTAATAGGAACCGTTAAGGGGTCTCTATTACCTTAACATCAATAAGGACTGCACGGCGGTCCGTATTGCCTTAACAGTAGTAGGGACCGCATGGCGGTAACTATTATCTTTCAGACAATAGGGACCGCTTTTCGGTCACTACTAAGGAGCATATGGACCGTTGTGCGGTCCCTACTAATATTCATAAATACTATATGAATATTAGTAGGGACCGCTCAGCGGTCCCTAATAGTCTGCGCGGAAAATAAAAAAAAATATTTCGGAAATTTTCCAGAATATTATTATTTTTTTGTAGAAATATTATTATAAGAAGATAAAAAGAATAAAGAAAAAATTAATATAATGAAATGAAAATATTAATAAATGTAAAAATATGAAGAAAAATGACTAATAATAGAAAAGAAAATGTGTAGATCCAAAATTGTAGGAAAAGAAAAGAAAAGAAAAATGACTAATAAAAGATGAACAAAAATTGAAGGAAAAAAATACACGAATAAAAAAACAAGTGAAAAAATAAAAATAAAATGTGTAGATCCAAAATAATAGAAAAGAAAGATTGTGTAGTTAAAAGTAAAAAGGAAAGTTTGTGTTGGTGATTTTTGTTTTTATTCGAAAAAGAGAAGAAGAAAATTGTGTTTTGTGTTGGTGATTTATGTTTTGGATTTGGAAAAAGAAAAGAAGAAAAGTTTTTTTGTTAGAGAAGAAGATAGTGTTTTTGTGTTGGGTATTTTTTGTAGATTAATGAAATCAGATGTAAGAGTGCTGAGTATATATAGAGGTAAGGGTGAAAATTTTAAATTTTCGCAAAATTCAAATTTCTCCCTCAATCCCGCCTAAAATTTTCGCCAAATTTTCAAATTTTCGAATTTCTGTGACCGATGGGCGGTCACAAAACTGAAATAGTGACTGCAGTGCGGTCACTAATATTCAATCGTGACCGCACTCCATTCACTATTAAGTTATTAGGGACCGCTCTGCGATCTCTACTAATATTTATCCTTCAAATTTGAATTTTTTTTATTGGTGTTGATGTGTTTGTGATTCTTAGCAACCAACCTCATTATAAGATGTGAATTGAAGTAATACATGATTACAAAACTAGTAGTTTAGTTGTGAAATAATAGATTGAATGAGATTGAGCGAGTTATTAACGTTCAACATATATTTCATGTTCTACAACTAATCATCACTAATTAGTTGTAGTTGTTATTCGTTTTTATCTTTACATCACTCATGCTAGCATGGATATGATTATGAGGTTCAATCATTAGATAAACTAATTATTATGCTTACGTGTATATATAAGTTGTAGGCATTATGACCAATATCGTTCAAAACACTAAAAGAATCTTTAAAGTGGACCGTTCCCTCTATATAATGTTTGCATTTACAATGCGCCGTTGTAATTATTGTTATTTTAACTTTTATAATGGTAATTATGAACTAAACAAACAACGCGGCACTTCAAATCCTCAAAATATCACGATTTTAAAGTATGAATATTAGTAGGGATCGCCCGCCGGTCATAGTTGGGTTAATAGGGACTGCCAAGCGGTCACAATTGACCCAACTATGACCGTCATGCGGTCCCTACTAATATTCATACTTTAAAATCGTGATTTTATGGAAGGATTACGATGTGTTAGTGGTTTTTAGCAACAACCCCAATAATAAATGTGAAATAAAGTAATAAATGGTTACATAACAAGTGATTGAGTTATTCAATATTAGATATTGAATGTGATCGAGCGAGTTATTAATTTTAAACCAATTTTATTATCTACAACTAATCATCATATACACCCTAGTTATTTTGATTTGCAATGAAAGATGTGTGATTATGATTGGTTTGACAATGAATATTATTATTATCAACTACACAAACAACGCGGCACCTCAAATCATCATAAAATCACGATTTTAAAGTATGAATATTAGTAGGGACCGCTATTCAGTCACAATTGTGTTAATAGGGACCACTCTTTGATCACAATTGGGTCAATATGGACCGTTAATCGGTCACAATTGACCCAATTCTGACTGCCACGCGGTCACAACTGAGTCAATAGGGACCGCCACGCGGTCTCTACTAATATTCATACTTTAAAATCGTGATTTTACGGAAGGATTTCGATGTGTTTGTGATTTTTAGCAACAACCCAATACTAGATGTGAAATGAAGTAATAAATGGTTACAAAACAAGTGATTGAGTTATTCAGTATTAGATATTGAATGTGATCGAGCGAGTTATTAATTTTGAACCTATTTTGTTATCTACACCTAATCATCATCTACACCCTAGTTATTTTGATATGCAATGAAAGATGTGTAATTTTGATATTAAAGATTTTTCTAATTACTCTATATTATGCTCGTTAGTTAAAACTTTTTTTTTAACTAACATATCTTTCACAAACAAGTCACATACTTCTAATCTTAATTTCGTAACAATCATTAAAAAAAATCCTCCCAACGGTTATAAACGACTATAATGGTCATATCTCCTTCTATAAATACATCATTTTTATACTACAAAATACACACTCATCTTCATCTAACTTTTCTCTACTAAAAATGGATAATTTGGTTCAAATAATTATTGTTGTAATTTTTGTTATTTTTATTTTTATGTTTCATCTAAATGATGAAGAAACATCATTTGAATTTGCTATTGTATTTTTAGAATTCGCAATACCTTTCATATTTCTTGATCTTGGAATGAGTTTACTACTATTATGTAAGTTCAATTGAAATATTGCATCTTGGATAATAAGACATTTATTTGAGTAGTCTTTTTTTTACCTATATAGTTGTTATAAAGTGTGAAACGTCAAAAAACTTGAATTGCATAATTATATTAAGCTAATAAAAAAAAGTAATATGTCGGCTATTATTAGACAAGAATCATAAGAGTTTAATTTTCTTCGTCTGATAAAATGGATTTACAATTTCCTATGGTGTTTAAGTGTTAGTCCTTAAGGATAAAATTAATTGAAATAACGGTTATAAATACTTTATCTTCAAAATAATTCAGGTAAGAATCTGGGGATCAGATTCCTTTAAGGAGGGGGGATTGTAACGCCCCAAAAACTAGGAAGAAAATAAATTTATACTTTAGCCTTAAACTTTTAAAAAATTCTATTTTTGACCCTAAATATTTAGAAATTTTTGCATTTTAGTCCCTAAACTTAAAAGTTAGTCTTTTATTATTTTTATAGGTCTCTAATCCTGAAACATATATTTCAATTTCAAATCTTAACTAAGATGATCGAATTATCTAGAAAAATTACATATGTAAATATGTATGTAATAAAGAAATATAACTATACTTATTTGAATTTAGTTATAAATAATTGAGGGACTTGATATACAATTAACCAATTGATGAAGTAACCCATGAAATCTTTTTGATGAGATAAGCCATGACATCCTTAAGAGCATGATTAAAAGATTTTTTGTGATTTATTATAAAATAATCAAGGTGGGACCTAAATAAGTATGATTAAACTACTATTTTTGGATATAAATACTCACCCTTCTTCACCATTTTTTTACAGCCCAAAATAATATGATTATGCAAAAGTAACAAAAAAACAAAAGTTGTTCCTTTTTGAGTTTTCGTTCGGAAAATAATTTTTCTAGATTTTTATCTTGCCATTTTCTACCCAAAAGACGCCAAAACTTTTACTGCGCAGGAAATGCCGATTCTACACCTTAGAAAAATAATATCAAATAGTAGAAACATTATTTTACTACCAATTTTCGGTTGCATACTCTCCTCGGTGTCTTCTATCTTTTGTATGCAGACATTTTTCTCAAATAATATGATCTAGAAGGGCATGATCCATAAATCGTAAATTGCTACCAGGAAATCCGATAGCAACTCTTATGTTGCAAGAATTATTTATCATAGCAAACCTTTGTGTTTTCACAAAATATTGGATTCCCACATCTCTCATGATGCTAGAAACTATAAACCATAAAAAGTTTTGAAAACCATGTTCATTTGGATGTCCGATCAAAGGTAAAACCAAAACTGGAGTGATTTTTCAGTTTATTTGGCACAACCTTGTTTTCCTAATTTATAAGTTTAATCGCCATCATAATTCAAATATTTATCACACACATAAATTTAACATGATATAGTCTTAGTTATAATTAGATTAAAATGATTTATAATAATGAATTGACATTTTGTGATTTTATTTATAGCATTTAAATGGTATATTTATCATGTTTAACATACTATTTTCATAAGTCTTACAAGATTATTCTTGCCACTTCATGACCTAACCATCAAATAAGATTATTTATCATTCCTTATAACATGTTTTGATAAACCTCACATGTTTATATCTTTATATTTAAGTTATAAAACAAGTATATGCATTTTAAACTTACTATGTAAAATAAAGTAATAAATGACTAAGTTATACCTTTTAAGGTGTTACTTCTTATGATACTAATTTGGTGTGTGGTTATTAAAAGTTTGGAATTTATTAAAGACTACAAAGATGAGTTTTCCTAGAGTTGATTAAGTAATATGTTTTTCTTTAAATTCATCATCTAAGATTTTCATGTTTTGTGTAATGACATAAATTAAGCTTATGTGTTATTACTAAGATTTACATTGTAACTAGTATTCTTAACAAGAACGTTCTCAATCTCACCAACATGAGAATTGAAGAAAAAGTACTAATATTTGTTGTGGTAAATTATAAATTCAGTTGATTAATATTATTTAAAATTGTTAAAGGTTTGATGAACTAATCAACGCCATCAAGGTTCCCCGTACGAGTTTAGGTGAAGTTCATTTGTGATTTGTTCTAGCCCTGTTTGGCATCCGACACTGAGAAACTTCGACAGAAAAGTCACTACTCCATTACCAAACCTCGAACAACCTATATTCCACCATATTTCTGTTTTTGTGTCTCATCTCATAACATTATTTTCTTACTCATCCTTAAATCATATCCAATCATTTATTAATCATATTGATTCATAATCATGGTAATTCTCTGATATAATCTCAAATGTTAGTTATTGAACTGTGCAAAGAGCAATGAATAGTGTTCGGGACATGTAGCTCAAAGAGCAACGTATATTATCCGGTTTACTAGCTTATTTGTTTATCTGTTATACCAATTGGGACGCCTTTGGGAAGTTGGGCCCAGGGATTGAGTCGAATTACTGCCGGGCAGTAAGGATTGTCGGTTTAAGTAATTTCGTTTGATACCCATCTATCTAGGCACCGCTTGCAGTCAGGAGTTGGCCGTAACCCGCGTGCTGGATCGACATGTACTCGAGCACGTCTCTTGATTGTTTGCGAGGTCGCTCCTCGTCGGGAGTTATAAGGTTGAATAGTAGAAGTCATAAGGCTGGATTTGTTTATTGTTAAGCACGAGTTCATTAACTATTCTATGAAAACTACAGTACCATTGCCACATCAAATTGTCTAGTTGAACTGTTTCTACCGGTAAGATCACTCCTCGAAATGTATCTAGTAGTTCACAGTTAATTCTTGCATTACCAGATCTTTTATATGAATCTCACTAAGTCATTAAAGACTTATTCCTCGTTTCTTCTGTCCATTCCTCAGGATAAAATCAACATGGCAGCATGGACCAAGTGAATAATTGTTCAAGCGTACATTTTGGAATATTCGTGTTTTGTCATTAATGCATAACCATTAAAATAGTCACATTATTTGTAATACCAAGACTTTCATTGTATATGTCAAAATATAATTTATAAAACGTGTATGGTTTTGATAATGAACAAGTGAGACCCCTCCCTATGAGTTGCGCTTTAGTATGGATTGGGTAAAGTGGCTGGCCACCATTAAACCAACTCGGATCGGAGCATGGCTCGTGGGGCGCGGTCGTCACAGTATGGTATCCAAGCCAATGGTTAAAATATTTGGACAAACTTTAATCACTCAAACATGGTTTCACTAAAATATTCATATAGATTAAAACATATATTCTTACATTAAACACTGATCAACATAGAAGAGTTACAATTGGAGTGTCGTATCTACATATAAAGCACGCTTCTTACCACGACTATTGTCACTGTTTGTCTGCATTGAATTTGTGACAAAATAGGATCTACTTTTGGTACATATGCTTTAATTTTGTCAATTAATTCATTTGCAGTACGTGCAAAGATGAAAATTTCACGAGCCGTCGGCTTCATAAACTCCTGCTCCATGCAATGATCTAGAAAAGACAACAATCCATTATAGAAACCATTGACATTGTAGAGCCCTATAGGTTTTTGATGCATGTTTAACTGTGCCCATGAAGCTATGCAAAAAATTTCTTCCAGTGTTCCTATCCCCCCAGGTAATGCAATAAAGTATCAGAATTATACAACATATTAGTTATGCTTTCACGCATGCTAGGTACCATGACATCCTCCTATAAGATTGGACCATCGGAATTCATGTCTGATTTGATAATAGATCGTTTTATATATATGCGAGTGTCGGTTACAAGTGAGTAGTCTGGCAATACAACGAGCTTATCTCAAATCAGACCTACACTACGTATCTCGTGTAGGCTTAGTCCGGAACACCTCAGACCAACGCTTCGATGCTTGGATGGGAGTGGAATATTGGTAAATAGATCGAACGGACGTCGGTGATCGCCTTCGATGTGATGTCGAGGATGACCCCCGACGTGATATCAGTTATGAGGTGGTATCACATGTCACATGTGTACGTGGTAGTCCCGATATCGAGTGAGATATCGAAAGTGATATCGAGGATGACGCGTCAGAGGTGCATGTGGTAGTCCCGATATCGAATGAGATATCGAATGAGATATCGGTGATGTATTTTGATATGACGAGTGGTAGCTGAGGGATAATAATTGCTTGTTTTGAGATCCGGGCACCGCGTATTTATAGACCTCGGGATCCGGGGACCACAGTAGCATATCGATGATTATTACCGATATGACGTTGAATATGATCCCCGATATAGTCGAATATGGGCCTGGTTTTGGTCAGGCCCAATATGCGGGAAATGCCCATATCATGTAGTCCCCTAATTTGGGGATTCTTATCTTAGAGATAAGAATTCACAAATTTAATTTTAAATTTCTGGGTTACCTGTACCCTTCGTCCCACCAGTTCAAATGACGGAGATCAAATATGCGGGGAATGCGCTTTGTGATGAACTTCGATGGTCCCCCTAATGCAGTGGGCGCATAGTTTGAGGTCCTCGTTTGAATTATGTGTTCCTAGGAGTTGACTTTCTTATAAATATGGGAGTCACACTTTAAGGCTTTTTTGCGTAATAGGATAAGATGTCAGGGTTCATCGTCGATATTACGTCGAAACTCATATTTGATACGATGTCAAAAGTACATTTTGATGATTTGGTGTGTTGTTGTATGCTGATGAAAGGTTGTGCTAGAGCCAGCTTTGTCCTTTACCCACATGTACTGCAAGCGATGTGGTGAGGGGACGAATGGATCGTTGATGATTCCGGACTGAACTCGGCTATCCCAAGCTGCCTACGTAACCCTTTGGGGGAATCAAGTTGGACGTAGTTCATTTGTCTATTCTGCACTGCGCGGCTTTACGGTTTTGACCATATCTCATTGCAGGAAGGTCCAAATCTCAAATCGCTTCTTAATATGGAAAGTAGACTCCTTTAGCTTTCCAAGCATATAAGGTACATGTTGTGGAGATAAGTATATCGGTAGTGACCGAAATGGAATAAATACACAGAGGTTTTGTCTCCCCGGGGAATGGATGAACTTGCTGACGATATTTGTGCCGAGCCCTGGAAATTTCCCGAATTTGAAATGAGTGTATCAGGGCTTGGGCCCTTTCATCGAGACGATATTCGGGCCGAGTTATTCACTGATCTTGCGAGTAACGAGTTTCTTTACGATATGTAGTTGTGTTGTCGGCTGGTGACATTTTTTCTTGTGGGTAGGAGCGCATCCCGTTATCACAGGGAACCCCCTACCGTTGAACTCTTTCTTGTCGATATAGACATGACAGGGTGATCCCTAGGTGTTTTCCCGCGGTCGTTGAGAAAAAGACTGAAGGGTCCCTGTGGGAGTAGCTCTCTGCTGCCCTTATTGTAACTTGAATTTATCCCTTTCCGGATTATTTCCGATTCGTGGTTCTGTAACTGAATATTTATTTCTATGTTGTCTTCATAGTACGTGATTCTTTGTGGCCTTGTTGTCTGATAACTTGTTGATTTCTTTTATTGTTATGATGATAGAATATGCAGTATTCCGATATCTGAGCCGCAGTCATTTCTTTCTCGTATTTGATGAGATTCGTTTAATCTGTTTGTTGTCAATCAAGGAATGATTAGAATTTCCTCGGGGTTGGTAGAAACATGGGTAATCTGCCACTGCTTATGTGTTTAGGATCGACCCCATTATTATAGGGGATATTCTTCTTGTGGTTAGGGGCGCATCCCATTATCAGAGGGAACCCGCTACTGTTGAAATGTTTATGATCGACCCCGTTATCACAGGGGATATTTTTGTTGTGGGTAGGGGCGCATCCCGTTATCACCAGGAACCCTCTACCGTTGAAATGTTTATGATCGACCCCGTTATCACGGGGGGTATTTTTCTTGGATCGACCCCGTTATCACAGGGGATTTTTTCTTGGATTTTCCCCGTTATCACAGGGAATTATTTCTTGGATCGACCCCGTTATCACAGGGGATTTCTTCTTGGATTGGCCCCCTTATCACAGGAAAAGTTTTCTTGGATCGACCCCGTTATCACAGGGGATTTTTTCTTGGATTGGCCCCGTTATCACAGGAAATGTTTTCTTGGATCGACCCCGTTATCACAGGGGATTTTTTCTTGGATTGGCCCCGTTATCACAGGGAATTTTTTCTTGGATCGACCCCGTTATCACAAGAGATTTTTTCTTGGATTGGCCCTGTTATCACAGGGAATTTTTTCTTGGATTGGCCCCGTTATCACAGGGAATTTTTTCTTGGATCGACCCCGTTATCACAGGGGATTTTTTCTTAGATTGGCCCCGTAATCACATGGAATTTTTTCTTGGATCGACTCCGTTATCACAGGGGATTTTTTCTTGGATTGGCCCCGTTATCACATGGAATTTTTTCTTGGATCCACCCCGTTATCACAGGGGATTTTTTCTTGGATTTTCCCCGTTATCACAGGGGATGTTTTCTTGGATTGGCCCAGTTATCACAGGGAATTTTTTCTTGGATCGACCCCGTTATCACAGGGGATTGTTTCTTGGATTGGCCCTGTTATCACAGGGAATTTTTTCTTGGATCGACCCCGTTATCACAGGGGATTTCTTTGTGGGTAGGGGTGCATCCCGTTATCACAAGGAACCCGCTACCGTTTTATGATCGACCCCGTTATCACAGGGGATATTTTTTGTGGGTAGGGGTGCAATCCCGTTATCATAGGGAACCCGCTACCGTTTTATGATCGACCCCGTTATCACAGGAGATATTTTTTGTGGGTAGGGGTGCATACCGTTATTACAGGGAACCCGCTACCGTTTTATGATCGACCCCGTTATCACAGGGGATATTTTTTATGTTGTAGGCGAGCCTTTTCGTTGTATTGTTGACTATGTCTCTTGGTGACTCTGTCGTCGTTGAATCTGTAGGTCATTAAGCCCTGTAAAACAGCACAGACAAGAAAAATTTTTGACGTAAAAGCTGATACGAAAGCGCGAAATGATGTGCATGTGTTATCTGCGGGATGTTCCCTCAATTTGGGAATATCAGTTTTATACGAGAAACAGTGTTTCCATTGTGCTCTATCGTGCCTGTTGTACATAATATTGAATAATCTGGGGCAATGCCCCCTGAATCCCCCTTTTAATATTCTCTATGTCCTTTTCGGATATAGTAAGGTGCGACCCTTTGAGCCATGCACCTGTCAGAGGGCGATGTGTTAACCATATATCTAGGGGAACATTCCCCAACTCTTTGTGCCATTCTCTGCACGTCTATAATGTCCGCCTAGGACATATCCCTGCTTGAAATATTAGATTGCGCCCAACAACAAATAAAAAGGTAATAATGGATAACGGTCGAAGGCTAGGTAAACCCAACTCGCCTACGTATCCCGTTGAGCGGGGAATCAGACTGGCGTAGTTCCCCCTGTTTTAGGTTACATGCCGACCCACAACGGGGCAAAATAAGAGACAACGGTCGAGGGCTAGATAAACCTAACCCGCCTACGTATCCCGTTGAGTGGGGAATCAGACCGGCGTAGTTCCCCCTGTTTTAAGTTTACAGACCAACCCACGATGGGGCAATGTTTCTGTTGTTCGAACATAATTTAAAAACTGCTGAAATTTAAAATATTGTTCTGTTTGCTCCTCATGGTGATCACTCCATGTGCGGGATGTATTCTTGGTGTGGGACTCGCATTTCCTGTCTTCTTCTGATTCTTGGGTGCTTCAGCGAGTTCACATAGCACATCCATCCATGTATCTGGTCACCCATAATCTCGTCAACTCCTTGAGGCGTCGGGAATTTAATCTTCTGGTAATAAGTAGAGACCACTGCCCTGATCTGGTTGAGTGCTGGCCGACCAATGATGGTGTGGTAGGGGAACGGGATGTCGACTATCGTGTATTTTATCGGCGTCACCCGGGTGCGTGGGCTTTTTCCAAACACTGTGGGCAATATAACTTGTCCGAGTGGAACTACCTCTGCTCCGCCAAATCCGGTCAATGGGGTGGATATCGGCTTTAGCCAGTCTGGGGCTATCCTCATCTGCTCGTAGGCTTTTGAGAATATCAGGTTCGCGGTGCTTCCGCTATCCACCAGAACTTTGTGCACCTAGTATTCATCCACATTAATAGTAATAACTAATGGGCAATCTAGTTTACCTGCAGTCAAGGCCAATGGACTAAGTTGCTCCAAGTCTCTCCTGGTGAAAGAGATCTCCTGCTTCAAGTACGCTTTCGGCATGATTGCATTTGTGTACCCAATGTAGGCTCCCCCCTGGACTCTTCGTGTTATAGTTTCTCGGCTGCGATCAGTGCCGGCTCCTAAGGCTCCTCCATTGATCATGTTAATGACGCCTCTGCTCGGGGCATTCACTATGGTCCTACCATACTTCTCGGGCGCCTCGGTCATCTTCTGCTTTCCCCTCCTAGGTGAGTAATCTCTTCTATGGGATACAGAATTGTCTGTCCCCCTGGCATCTTCCTTGGCGTTTCTGACAAACTCGATCAATTTTCCTTCTTTAATCAACCTTTCAATTTCATTCCTCAGGTGCGTACAATCCTCCGTCCTGTGTCCAGGCTGACGATGCTACGCGCAGTATTTGCCCGATGACTTCATCCCGGGAGTCTCATTCAATGGCCTGGGTTCCGTCAACCATCTGTTTCTCTATGCCACGGCCATCACTTCCAGAATGCCTCTATTCAACAGTGTGTACGTCCTCGGAGGCCTTTTTCTATTGCGATCTCTGTCTGCATTCCTGTTGGGAAATGAACCTTGACGTGTTGCCATCATCTTGTCCGAAAACGAGGTCCTGCTGCGACCCTTCCAATGACTATGAGTCACCTTCCTCGTCAACTCTGCCCTCTCGCGGTCTAGTTGTTCCATCCTCCTCGATATTACCTGCAGTACTTCTGCATCTTCATTTTTTGAATGTGCAACCTCAGCATGGTCGCGACCGCATTCCATTCTCCTGATTATTTCCGCCCTCTCGCGGTCAAGTCATTCCATCCTTCTTGCTATCTCTCGGTCCAGGGTCCTAGGGTCCCGTCTCTCCGACCTGTCGTAAGCAACGGACAATATCTCTCTGAATGAGTCCCCTGTATCCTCCTGTTCGTCATATCCCTGCATTGCCCTTCTCTC
Organism: Linaria vulgaris; assembly: GCA_948329865.1. Taxonomy (NCBI): domain Eukaryota; kingdom Viridiplantae; phylum Streptophyta; class Magnoliopsida; order Lamiales; family Plantaginaceae; genus Linaria; species Linaria vulgaris. The sequence goes on along the minus strand of OX415249.1, from coordinate 48,739,714 downwards.
ACCCACTCGGGATTCATGGGGCCTTGCCCGAATGTCCCTTGTCCTTTGTTCCGCCAGTCGTGGAAGCAAAGTGTCCAATGTAGTGTCAAGCACCGCTTTTACAGAAGCGTTGATCTGCGCTAGCATCTCCGGGGTTATGGCAGCAGGGGGAATGGTGCTCTGACCTGCAGCCATCGTCTCTTCTGAGCCGGGAAGATCCGCGTTTGTCATCTTGGTCATCGGGACATTAGCCGCGGGGTTTTCAGTGGTCGGTCCCTCAGTAGCAGGTTCTGCCGTATTTGGTATGGCAGTGGTTGGACCAGGATTCGTGGCTCACGGTGGTCTCTCGAGTCCGCGCCTACGTCGCGGTTCATTCTGTGCTAGAGGAAGCTCCATCTAAGTTTGGGTCATCGTCTGTTCTTGGTCAATAGGTTGTTGAGGGGGTGGTGCGTCCTCAATCCTCGTGTTTCTAGTCGCAACTCCCTTAAACTCGGATCGGGTCCTCCTTCCTTGCATCTTGGCATCCTCGTCCTTGAACTGGTGTTCCCACAGACGACGCCACTGATTTGACAATATATCGTTTTATATATATGCGAGTGTCGGTTACAAGTGAGTAGTCTGGCAATACAACGAGCCTATCTCAAATCAGACCTACACTACGTGTCTCGTGTAGGCTTGGTCCGGAACACCTCGGACCAACGCTTCGATGCTTGGATGGGAGTGGAATATCGGTAAATAGATCGAACGGACGTCGGTTATCGCCTTCGATGTGATGTCGAGGATGACCCCCGACATGATATCGGTTATGAGGTGGTATCACGTGTCACAGGTGTACGTGGTAGTCCCGATATCGAGTGAGATATCGAAAGTGATATCGAGGATGACGCGTCAGAGGTGCATGCGGTAGTCCCGATATCGAATGAGATATCGAAAGTGATATCGGTGATGTATATCGATATGACGAATGGTAGCTGAGGGATAATAATTGCTTGTTTTGGGATCCGGGCACCGCGTATTTATAGACCTCGGGATCCGGGGACCACAGTAGCATATCGGTGATTATTACCGATATGACGTCGAATATCATCCCCGATATAGTCCAATATGGGCCTGGTTTGGGCCAGGCCCAATATGCGGGAAATGCCCATATCAATGTCAGCTAAGACTTTTGGTATGATCCCTAACACACTACCTTTATTTGAAAATGCACTAGTCGCAACACACCCCATTAACCCTAAACTTCCTCCCTCATACACCAACTTAATCTTACTCGCAGCCAATATGTTTCCCAAACTACTTGCTACCTCAAGAAACTCTTGATCTTTTCCTGTACTAGACCCACAAAACACACAAATGGATTTTATTTCTCGAGTTGAAGATTTTTCCATCTCAATTTTTTTTCTCTAATAATGTGGTATGTGTCAATGTGTGATATTCGATATCATAAAACCGTTATTTGTAAGAAAACATAGTAGGCGTACCGAGGAAGCTTTTGAAACAATAATAATACAACACCTTCAAAAATAATAATTAATTAAATAGTATTTCCAACAATCCATCTTTAATGAATAACTTCCCCTACAATCCATCTTTGATGATATGACATTTACCAATTTAAGAAAACACATTCATATTGTTGTACCCCATCATCTATTATTTGTGCCTATTAAAAATAATATATGTTTGTGTGTGTGTGTGTTTATATAGATAAGACCGTCTAATTTTTATTTGAACTGAAAAAAAACTAAATATTTGTATAATTCTTAAAATGGGTTCACAATTTATAAGAGTTTAATTTTCTTCTTCCGATAAAATGAGTTTACAATTTCCTATGGTGTTAAGTGTTAGTCCTTAAGGATAAAATTAATCAAAATAGCGGTTATAAATACTTTATCTTCAAAATAATTCAGGTAAGAATCTGTGGACCACATTCCTTTAAGGAGGGGGGATTGTAACGCCCCAAAAATTAGAAAAAACTAAATTTATACTTTAGCCTTAAACTTTTGAAAATTTCTATTTTTGACCCTAAATGTTTAGAAAATTTTGCATTTTAGTCTCTAAACTTAAAAGTTAGTCTTTTATTATTTTTATAGATCTCTAATCCTAAAACATATATTTCAATTTCAAATCTTAACCAAGATGATCAAATTATTTAGAAAAATTACATAAATAAATATGTATGTAACAAATAAATCTAATTATACCTATTTGAATTTAGTTATAAATAACTGAGTGACTTGATATGCAATTAACCAATTGATGAAGTGAAATTGTAGGACCGTGGATTGACACAACACTTTTTGAGAGTTAAGCTGGAATTGCCTTAAATCTATTTTGATCTTCTTGATAATAATAATGTGCAGCGGAAGTAAGAACACAAGAAGATATAATTTTAAGAAGTTTTCAATATTATTAAAAACTTCCGAGCCTTAGGCGAAATAACCATAAAGTTTTATCAAAAACGTTCCTCACAACAATTCACTCACGCTCTTTGTTGATCGGACTCAACGAAGCAGACAAGTAAGAACTACTTAACTTCTATGGACTATACTTAAGCAGTTGATACAAAAACTTCGCAAAACAAAATGAAGACAATACAAAGAAGAATTAATCTCTTGGATTAATGGCACGATTGTCTTGTCTTCATCTTGATGAACTTCACATCTTTATAGATTTCTTGAGTCTTGAACGCCAAGATGTGTTGTTCACAGTTTTGGTAACTCTTGTTGTTTCCTTGTTGAATATTGCCTTCTTTGTGAACTTCATATCTTTCCAGAGAATCGTGTTTCCATTGTTACTGATTTAACAAGGCAACACATCTTCTTCAATTCGCAGAATCTTGGAAAGAATCATAGTTGCAGAGAATCCAATATTGTTTCCTTCTTTTGAAACCGTGTGAGTTGACTATTCGACTTAGCTTGAATTATGGAAACTTCAAGTAAGGAATCTTCCAAAGCTCTTCCTTATGTTTAAGATACTTTCCTGGACATAAACATAAACAACCAAAATTGTGGAACTTGATTAATAAGTGAATAAAGGCAAAACTTAATTTTGGCAACTAAAGAACAATTTTCGCAAAAGCTCTCGGCTTTCAATGTTATCCAATGTTAACCCAACATCGTCTAACATTGTACCGTCTAACATTAATTCCAGAAAACCTGCACTTTCAATCTCCCCCTTTTTGCCTTTCTTCACAAAACCAATACCTGTTCCAATCAAGTCTTATATCCAGAAAGTTATAATCAACAAGAAACAAATTAAACTACCAAACTGCTCCCCCTTAATACAAGATATCATAATCAAAGTTAAATTAACAAAGACATGAATAAAGGTCATCACTACAATCACATATGTACATATGTTCAGACCTCAACATTCATCAATGTTGCCTCAACATTGAAACCAGTAAGTTTCCTGCATAAAGGTTAACAAGAAAAACAGTTCAAAAAGTTCCTTCACAAGGAATAGCAGTTAAGAACAATTAGAGCAGTTCAACAGTAGTACTTAGAGTTACAGGCCAAAGCTAGATATCAAGGACAAGCCCCTTGATCAAATAAAACCAAATAGAGATTAATGTACCAGCAGTTCAAAGATATTAGCAGTTCATAAGAAACAAAACAAAAAACTAGAAGACTAAAATAAAATTGGAACTACTCTCCCCCTTTTTGTGAAGAAGGGAGTTCCTCCAAATTTTTCACAATGTCCTCCAGTTCTTTGAGGTGTTCCTTCCTCTCCTCGATCTCCCTCTGAGTGTCAGCAATCTGCCCCCTATACCAATTCAGCATATGATCCACAAAAGCAGAAGTGATAACCAAGCAATCCTCTTCTTTGGACATTGGCACTGAAGTTCCAGCAAACTCATTAACCCTTTTCTGCTCAGTTCTTGGTCTCACCACTCCTTGTGGATTCCATGGAAGGTCTCTCACCCTTGATCCAGACAAGTAGCTTGGGAGAATTGTTAGTTCTGTATCATTCTTCCTCCAGCCCACAGTTACACTTGTCTTCAATCCTTGACTGCCAAGGATTTTGCAGATGAGTGAGGGATAGGGTAGCATCCCATTCTTCCTTCCAGCAACTTCAGACATAGACTTCAAAATCCTCTCCCCCATATTTACAACTAGCCCATTCTTGATTTTGTACACCAAGATTGCTGATTCCTTGGTAAGTACAGTCACATTCTTGCTTGGGAGCCAGTTGAAGCAAGCTATGTTGTGCAAGACAGCACTCATGGAGGTGAGTTTTGTGGTTGGCAGAGCATCTCTCTAGATTTTGACCAACCCTCCAGTCAAGTCTTCCATTACATCATCATAGTAGGGGTCCTCAGATTCATCAGTAGTAGGGAAGCCACAGATCTTGTTGATGGTGTAGGGGTCAATGTTGAAGACTCTCCCCCTCACCCAAGCCTTTCCAAATTTTGGTGATCTGTAGTCCATAATCCATTTGGAGAGATTAAGGTAGAACTCCATGACAATCTCAGGAGCATAGTCACTCAGCTCCATCACTGACTGTTGCAGCCCTCTTGCCTCAAGCAAGTCCATCACTTTGTTCTCTTTGAAACTGGCCATCTCTATAGCTCTTTCAGTGTGAATCTCCCTTCTTTTGAAGGCATCCCACTTCTTCTCCAACTCTTCAGAGAGATAGTAGGGAGAATATCAGTTCTCCTCCTCCTCAGGGTAGACCACATATAGCCCATCAGTGTACTCATCTGTTCCTGATGTTGCCCCAACATCAGCAGCAACATCATGCTCCTCCTTAGTCTCCTCTTCCTTCTACTCTTCTTCTTCCTCATCCTCAACATCCAACACCTCTATTTCCTCTTCCATCACTTGCTTTCCTTTCCTCTTTCTCTCAGCAGCAGCAGCAACCTTATTCTCTTTCTCAGCTTTCTTCTCATCCTCAGCAGCCCTCTTCCTAGCTGATCTCTCAGCCTGTCTTTTCCTGGCCTCAGCCCTAGCCTTAGCAGACTCAGACATATTTTTCAATTTCTCCCCATTGCCCTTTCTCTTTTTCTTTTCAGCCCTAATCCACTTTCTCACCATCTTGTCAACAGACACATCCGCAGATATCTCCACAGATTTTTCAACATAGCCACTACCCTCCCCCTCAACAGGTATATCAGCATCAAATTCAGGGATGGGTTCAGCAGTGTTTACCTCAGTTTCAGGCTCATTGGTGATAGGAGTGGTTGGTTCCACTATTGGCTCAACATTGGAGGTCGATTCTCCCTGTTTGGTCTTCTTTCCACGTCGCACATAGGGAATCGGCTTCCTCTTGGCAGCAACATGGGCCTCAACTATTTTTGCAGCAGGACTTCTTGTGTGTGAGCGAGTGCGTGCAGCAGTGAGTTCGCTTCCTAGGGCAACATCTGCAAGAGTTTGCATGGGAGACTTGCTTGCCATTATTAGTACAAAGATTTTGAGAGTAATCGCAGAGAAGATCGAGAGAATTTTGAGAGTAATTTTGCAAAAATAGGCACAAATAAGGAACTTGCAAGTTTAATTAAGGAAAATAGGGTTTTGATTTCAATAATAACCATGAATAGGAGAGAGAGTGAATGTTAATGGGCAGTTACCAAATTTGAACTATGAAAAATTTTCCCACTATGTTTTCCCGCGCACAAGCTTTGATATTAAATTAACAGTTAACCAGAGCGGTTTTCAGAAAAAAAACTGAAAACTTATAAGTTCCTGTTTTCAATGTTGACCTGCGGCTGTGCATAATGTTGGGATAACATTTGATAACATTCAAAACCGAAGGTGGAGGTACAGGCTTAACCAAGGCAAATTCATATGAAAGCTTGAGATACATCCAAAAATACATATGAAACTTAACCAATATAGCAAGTGAGTACCTCACACATATTGTTCAGATCAACATCATGAGTAAGCAACATAGATAACAAGAAACACACAGAGATAAGCAGTTATGAATTCAAGGAACAATTCACTTCCACAACATAGAAAGTCACAGATCAGTGTGTCACCTGCAGTATGTCACCCAAATTGTATGCCTCAACACATGAATTATACTCCCCCTAAGCCTAAACCGACACAACTCACACACAAGAAGGAAAAACAATGCAATAATGTAATGTCAAATAGGCAGATGGTAAACACAAATGAAAAACTCCTCAAGCCAGCACAGTCACATCTCTTTTTAATCTTTATTATTTTCATAACTCATCTGAACAAAAACTGAAGGTTGCTAAACACAAAGTTAATGTCACAACTGAATGAGGGCAGCCTGAACTCCACACACCCCAGTAACAACATTAACAGCAGCAAGTTAGGCAAGTACAAAGGCCTTGAATGTTGGCAATTCATTTATCATGCACCCCAACACCCCAATTCCTTATGCATACTTGTTTACCAACCTGCATTCAAGAGAATCACCAAGTGATCAGTGCTACTAAATGTAAGAAATCGAAACCTCAAACACCCTAGTAGAAAGGATCACCCTCATGTGTTCCTTGGCCAAACAAACAGAAACATGTAAATAAGCACAACTGAGTAAAAGTGAAGTTGTCAACATCATGCACCCTAGCTTCTCCACATGTCATGTACACCTTCCATATGAATAAGGCACAACTGAATAGACATCAAAGTAGTGAACTTTGTGTACCCCAGCTTCTCCATATGATAGGTAATCACAACCTCAGACAAACAGAAGAGTTTTATTAACCTTTTCAAAACCAAAGATGTGAAACTGATAACTAGAGAGAGTTGTTAAACAAAGAGTTCAACCACACAAACCAAATATGACAAAACAATGATAAAATGAGACTCAAAAAGAAATGCAACTCAACAAAGGAATAACAATAGAATACCTACTACACCACAACTAATATACCAGTGCTAGTCAGTGGTGTTATGACAACACTGGTTTTCTCAACATTTTCACATATCACACATGCCAAGAGATTTCCTCAGGCTGAAGAATCTCTCACTATCTAAAGGTTTTGTAAACATATCAGCTAGCTGATTTGTTGTCTCAATATGTTCAATGTTGATAATTTTGTCCTCTACCATATCTCTTAGGAAATGATGCCTTATGTCTATATGCTTAGTTCTAGAATGTTGGACAGGATTCCTAGAGATACTTATGGCACTTAGATTGTCACAGAACATGAGAAGTGTATCACTATCTAGCCCATAATCTGAAAGCATGTGTTTGAGCCACACAAGTTGGGTAACACAGCTGCCAGCTGCTACATATTCTGATTCAGTAGTTGATAATGAAACACAGTTCTGCTTCTTGCTATACCAGGAGACCAAATTATTCCCCAAATAAAAACAGCCCCCACTTGTGGATTTCCTGTCACCTGCCCAGTCAGAGTCACTGAAACCAACCAAGTTAGTGTTAGTGTCATAAGAGTACCAAATGCCTAAAGGTGAAGTTCCAGAGATATATCTAAGCATCCTCTTCACAGCAATCAAGTGAGACTTCTTTGGATCAGCTTGGTACCTAGCACAAACACATACTGAAAACATGATGTCAGGTCTAGAGGCAGAGAGATACAGCAAACTACCAATCATGGATCTGTACAATGTTGGGTCAACATTGCTACCAGTGCCATCTTTTGTTATCTTCACTGAAGAGGACATAGGAGTTTTGCAAGGTTTTGATCCTTGTAGCTCAAATCTCTTCACCAGATTCCTTGCATACTTCTCCTGGTTAAGGAAGATACCATTCTCCAGCTGCTTGACTTGTAGTCCCAGAAAGTAGTTAAGCTCACCAATCATGCTCATCTCAAATGTTCCTGTCATAGACTCAACAAATTTGTCTAAAGTGGACTTGTTAGTAGAGCCAAATACTATATCATCCACATATATTTGAGCAATGCATATATCAGAGCTTTTTCTAAGGACAAACAATGTTCTATCTCCATCTCCTCTATTGAAACCTAGGCCTAACAGAAAATCAGTTAGCCTCTCATACCAAGCTCTAGGGGCCTATTTTAAACCATACAAAGCCTTTTCAAGTTTGTACACATGGTCAGGATGTTTAGGGTCAGCAAAGCCTTTAGGTTGTTCTACATAAACCTCTTTGTCAATTAAACCATTTAGAAAGGCACCTTTAACATCCATTTGGTAAAGTTTATTCCTAAGACAGCAAGCAATAGCAAGGAGTAGTCTAATTGATTCTATGCTAGCTACTGGAGCAAAAGTCTCATCAAAATCTATACCTTTGACCTGAGTATAACCTTATGCAACCAACCTAGCTTTGTTCCTCATAATTACACCATTCTCATCTGTTTTATTTTTGAAAATCCATTTTGTACCTATTACATTCACATGTGATGGCCTAGGTACTAGATTCCAAACTCTGTTTTTGGTGAATTGTAAGAGTTCCTCTTGCATGGCATTAATCCAGTAACTGTCCTTAAGAGCTTCAGTTACATTCTTAGGTTCAATGGAGGACACAAAACAAGAAGCATTTTCAATAGTACATGAAGAAGACATACAAACACACAACTTAGCCATATCCTTGTAATTTACCCTTTCTTTGTTGCATGTTCTTACTCTTTCAGTAATTTGACCAATTACTTGAGAGGCTGGATGATCTCTTTGTATTCTAAGAGGGGATCTCTTCTGGATACAGGAACCACTTCATCTTTAGAATCTGACAGCACAGATGTTGGCCTAACATTGGGGGTTTCTGGTGTTAAGTCAACATTTGTTCCAGTTTCCAGTTCAGCATCTCCAGCGTCTGTGTTCAATGTTGAGTCCAATGTTGGAGTAACATCCAAACCACTGACTTCTTCAGTACCTGCAGAAACAGTTAAATCATCAAATATGACATTCACTGATTCTTGAACAGTATGCAATCTTGGATTGTAGACCCTGAAAGCAGCACTATTAGGAGAATATCCAACAAATATACACTTTTCACTTTTGGGATCAAATTTGCTCAAATAGTCTCTATCTTTTAGCAAATAGCAGTTAATACCAAATTCATGAAAGTGTGCTACTGTTGGTTTTGAACCCTTCAAGATTTCATAAGGTGTCATAGTAGTACCAGGTCTAAGATAAACTCTATTACTAATATGACATGCAGTATTCAAAGCTTCAGCCCAGAGTTTCTTTGATAGGTTTTTTGAATTCAACATAACTCTAGCCATCTCTTGAAGTGTTCTACTTTTCCTCTCAGCAATACCATTTTGCTGAGGTGTCTTAGGTGCAGAGAACTCATGGAAAATGCCTTTAGATTCACAGAAATTAGCAAAGCTTACATTTTCAAACTCTTTTCCATGGTCAGACCTAATTCTTCCTACAGAAGTGCCATATAGATTCTTAATACTAGCATGCAAAATTTTGAATGTGTTGAATGCCTCTGATTTTTCTTTCAAAAATTTAATCCATGTATATCTTGAAAAATCATCAACAATAACAAAAGCATACTTCTTACCATTCAGGCTACTAACCTCAATAGGACCCATGAGATCCATATGTAGCAATTCAAAGCACTTATTAGTTCTAGGGTTAGTACTTTGTACCTGTAGTGGTGGATGAATAGCTTTTGTTTGTTTACCTTTCAGGCAATCTTCACAAACAATTTTACCTGGGCTAGTCAACTTAGGCAGTCCTCTTACAGCCTCTAACTTCTATAGCTTCTCCAGATTCCTATAGTGCACATGTCCTAACTTCTTGTGCCACATGACAGATTCATCTACCTTGGCATGGTAGCATTCTGCTTCATCTTGAGCAAGATAGCAGTTATCCTTTGATCTTGTACCTGTCATGACACGGACATTGTCACTATTAAACACATCACATGAACTTTTATCAAAAGTAACTAGCAGATTGTCATCACAAAGTTGACTTATGCTAATTAAATTTGCTTTCAATCCTTCAACCAACAACACATCCTTGAGTGGTGGAAATCCTTCAACATCCAGTACTCCTTTTTCCAATGATTTTCCCTTTAGTGCCTCCTCTATAGGTAACTGTTCCAACAGTCAAAAGGATTACATTTTTCAGGTTGTCAATGTTTCCAGTCATGTGCCTTGAGCATCCACTGTCAAAATACCACTTACCTGCAAGGTTAGAGTAAACAGCAGAAAAGACAACAGTGCAAACAATTTTAACCTTAGGAGTTTTTATCTTCTCAGTCCAGGTTCTACTTTTATGTCCTTCAGATTTGTTACCTAATGTTGGGATAACATTCAGATCAGAGGTTTTCCTAACATTGGTACAGCTATTAATTACTGTTTTCTTCTCAATCACAATTTTATATTTTTTACAATAAGGCTTATTTTGACCAGGTTGAAAACAATATTGACAGATAAAAGTAGGCCTTTTCACAGTGTTGGAAGAGATTTCACAACTCAAGTTATTGCTATCCTTGATAAAACCAGCCTTTTCAAATTTTACCTTTACCTCTTTCAGCTCAGCCTCAGTTTTGTCTAGGTCTTTCTCATACAATTTCAGCATCTCCTTCATGCATTCAATCTCTTCCTTCAAGCTTTTGTTGCTCTTGATGAGTTTGTGATTCTCAAGCAGCAGTTTGTGGTATATAGACTTCAGGTCTTCAATGATTTCCTCCTGGGACATTTCACCTTCAAAGAAGTATTCTTCATCTAGATCCATTGTACCATGAAAACAATCAAAGTTAGCTTCATCAAAGTAGGACGCAAGATAAGGTTCAGAATCATTATCAAATTCATCCCAATCTGCAAAGAAGGTCTCCTGTTCTGATGTTGGATCCTGAATGTTGGGGTAACATTGAGATCCGAAGCAGTTCAGGGAGTCTTCTGGTGTCCAGTCAATCTGAGTGAGTAGCGCAGCAGTTTGAACCTCTTCTGATTGTTCTTCAGCTTCTCTAGAACTAAAGTCATCTTCATTGAAATCATTTACACAAACCCAATGAGAATTTCCTCTTTTTCTAAGAGTGTTAGCACATTCATTAGCCATATGACCATATCCTTTACATTCAAAACATTGAATATCTTTTAACTTATCAGCTTCTAAAGGAGTAGGTTTTGATGCCATGTACTTCACAAACTTAGGAGGTAATTTCTTGTAACCTGTGGAACTATTACTAAGGTTCTTCTCTTTACCTTTTCCTTTAAGATTCAACTTATTGAACTTCTTAGTAATTTTCCCATAGTTTGAAGAAATTATTTCAAAATCATCATCACCTTCATTGTCAAGATTAGAACCTCTTAAAGCAACAACCCTATGTTTGCTAGGTTGTGAGGCAAGCTCCATCTCAAATTCTCTAAGAGTATTCATCAAGACTTGAAACTGTAGATTAGCAAGGTTTCTAGATTCACTCATTGCAATTTTCTTGAGAGCAAATTTAGATGACAGTGTTCTCATAGCTTTATAAACCATTTCTTGATTAGTCATAGCAAAACCTAGATTTTCACATTGGTTAGCAATATCAAGAATTTTCTCAAAATAACTGTCAACACTTTCATCTTCTCCCATCTCAAGTTTTTCAAATTGCAAAAGCAGTTGTCTATATTTAGAATCTTTAACAGCAGAATCTTCTTCACAATGTAATTCAAGTATATCCCAAGCATGTTTGGCTTTTGTGCAATTCTGGATTAACTTGAACATGTGATGATTAACCCAACTAAAGATAACATTAAGAGCCTTTTCATTAGAGTTATAGAGACTTACCTCTGCTGCTGTCCAATCTGCTTCTGGTTTTGGTACTAGATCACCTTCACCATCTCTTGGTAATGTTGGAAGAGAGTATCCATTGATCACGGATTGCCAGGCTCGAATATCAATAGCTTTGATGTGAGACCTCATCCTGATCTTCCAATATGCATAATTGGAGCCATCCAAGACTGGAATCCTGTTGGTGTTAGGATTGACACTGTCCATGATGTTGTATCACCTCCAAACAACCAGTGTAGTCGGTCTTTGGCTCTGACGCCAATTGAAATTGTAGGACCGTGGATTAACACAACACTTTTTGAGAGTTAAGCTGGAATTACCTTAACTCTATTTTGATCTTCTTGATAATAATAATGTGCAGCGGAAGTAAGAACACAAGAAGATATAATTTTAAGAAGTTTTCAATATTATTAAAAACTTCCGAGCCTTAGGCGAAATAACCATAAAGGTTTTATCAAAAACGTTCCTCACAACAATTCACTCACGCTCTTTGTTGATCGGACTCAACGAAGCAGACAAGTAAGAACTACTTAACTTCTATGGACTAGACTTAAGCAGTTGATACAAAACCTTCGCAAAACAAAATGAAGACAATACAAAGAAGAATTAATCTCTTGGATTATTGGCACGATTGTCTTGTCTTCATCTTGATGAACTTCACATCTTTATAGATTTATTGAGTCTTGAACGCCAAGATGTGTTGTTCACAGTTTTGGTAACTCTTGTTGTTTCCTTGTTGAATATTGCCTTCTTTGTGAACTTCATATCTTTCCAGAGAATCGTGTTTCCATTGTTACTGATTTAACAAGGCAACACATCTTCTTCAATTCGCAGAATCTTGGAAAGAATCATAGTTGCAGAGAATCCAATATTGTTTCCTTCTTTTGAAACCGTGTGAGTTGACTATTCAACTTAGCTTGAATTATGGAAACTTCAAGTAAGGAATCTTCCAAAGCTCTTCCTTATGTTTAAGATACTTTCCTGGACATAAACATAAACAACCAAAATCGTGGAACTTGATTAATAAGTGAATAAAGGCAAAACTTAATTTTGGCAACTAAAGAACAGTTTTCGCAAAAGCTCTCGGCTTTCAATGTTATCCAATGTTAACCCAACATCGTATAACATTGTACCGTCTAACATTGATTCCAGAAAACCTGAACTTTCATGAAGTAAGCCATGACATCTTTTTGATGAGATAAGCCATGACATCCTTAAGAGCATGATTAAAAGATTTTTTGTGATTTATTATAAAATAATCAAGGTGGGACCTAAATAAGTATGATTAAACTACTATTTTCGCCTATAAATACTCACCATTCTTCACCATTTTTTTACAGCCCAAAATAATCCGATTCTGCAAAAGTAACAAAACACAAAATTTGTTCCTTTTTGTGTTTTCGTTCGAAAAATAATTTTTCTAGATTTTTATCTTGCCATTTTCTACCCAAAAAGACGCAAAAACTTTTACTGCACAGGAAATGCCGATTCTGCACCTTAGAAAATCATATCAAATCGTACAAACATTATTTTACTACTAATTTTCGACTGCATACTCTCCTCGATGTCTTCTATATTTTGTATGAAGACATCTTTCTCAAATAATATGATATAGGATGGCATAATCCATAAATTGTAAACTGCTTCCACGAAATTCAATAGCAACTCTTATGTTGGAAGAATTATTTAGCATAGCAAACCTTTGTGTTTTCATAAAATATTGGATTCCCACATATCTCATGATGCTAGAAACCATAAACCATAAAAATATTTGAAAACCAAGTTCATTTGGATGTCCGATCAAAGGTAAAACCAAAACTGCGGTGATTTTTCAGTTTATTTGGCACAACATTTGTTTTCTTAATTTATAAGTTTAATCGCCATCATAATTCAAGTATTTATCACACACATAAATTTAACATGATATAGTATTAGTTATAATTAGATTATTATAATTTATAATAATGAATTGACATTTTGTGATTTTATTATTATTTTTGTTTTTGCAAGAATTTGAAAATATATTGAAGCCCAACCAAGTTTTACAAGATACGAGGGGCATAATCCCAAGTGAAAGCTAAATCAAGTGGAAATTTCCACATACAATCAAAACGTAAACCAATGCCTACTAAAAACAAAGAATAAACAGAGCACTAGCTCAGAACTACAACTCTGTTTAAAGCCTACAATGACATCATATCCTAAGCCCATTCGGCCTCCAAAATCAGCCCACTTCATTCTAACTCCGGGACTATCAGCCTGTGGTTGTACTCTCCAGGCCCATTCCGGCTGTCTATTGCTGCTTATCCCTAGTAGAGCTCTCCACATTGGTTTCAACTTGTTGAGGGGTTTGGAATGGAAGAAGTAGCAGATTACAACCTGAACCAGCTCCATGTCACCCTCATATATCCACCAGTGAGTCATTCTACCTGCATAATAATCAACAAACATACCCTGTACACTTTCTTCTATATGTTTGCGCATGTTTTATACTTCTGTCAGTCATCAGTCAGACCTCTATACAAAATATATTCCCTGCACAAAAATAGTTAGTAACAAGAAGGATAAGCATTCAGTCAAAGATCAAAATTTGCTCAGGTTACTCAGAACCTTCCTAACAAACCTGGTCGTATTTTTGCACAGTTTAAACTCCAATCTTTCCTTTAATTCATTGGTCAACTCTCTACAAATGGTGGCAGTTGGGACTTGTATCTTTTCAAACACTTTCACGTTTCTCATCTTCCATACTCCTACCATAACTACCCCAAAACCTGCAGCTCTTATCTATATACCAGCCTTTGTTTTTGCTGAGACTTGCCAAAACTTTCCATCCAGTTATCAAAACTTTTTCCCCTTGCACTTAAGCCTACAGTAGCCATCATTTTATGAACAATTGGACCAGACATAGAGCATTCAAATAATAAATGGGATAGTCTCAGCCTCTTCCCCGCACATTTCACATACATTATTTTGCAAGCATTTAGATCTAGACAGCCTATCTTCTGTTGAAATCCTTTTATGAGCAATTAACCAATTAACAAAAGCAACTCTAGGCATAGATATATTGTTCGAGACTTGAGCATCCCACCCAACTAAAGGCATTGCAATATGATAATGCTGGTAAATATAATCTAAAAGTGCTTTCTTACCATTTACCATCAAAGATGTAGATGTACAACATGGGTTCCACTCCTGCAAATCATCTCTTAATCAAATTAGGAACTTCCACCATGGAGAATCAGCTGGTTTTGTTTCTACATGCCATATATCAGTCCTTCTCAACTTGTATTGCCCAACCCTTGCAGACCACAAAGTATCATGTTCTCCCTCTCTGCCTAGTTTTACCACCTGATAACTCAACAAGGTCTTATTCCACCGAAGGACTTCTTTGATTTGAAGACCCCCCCTTTCCCAATCTTGACAAACCTGCTGCCAGGAAATTAGATTTATGTGCCATACTTCATGTCCATTCCATAGATAGTTCCTACAGATACTTTCTATTTTCCTTATGACATCAATGGAGATAGGAAACACTTGACTCCAGAAGCTCTGGATACTCCTCAACACCGATTTTATGAGCTGTAATCTTCCAGCATAGCTCATTGTCTTTGCAGCCCAGCTTTGCACTTTTTCAGTCACCTACTTCACAAAAGCATCATACTCATTCAATCTGAGCTTTCTAGGGCTTAAAGGTATACCCATATACCCCACATGAAAGACTCCTTCTTGAAAGCCCCAAATGTTGAGCAAAGTTCTCTTCATTCCATCATGCACTCCTGCCAGAAACATTGAACTTTTGGCATTGTTAATAGTTAGTCCTGACATTGCAGAAAATGATCTCATGGCTTTGTTAAGGATAGTTAAAGATTCCTCATCCCCTCTACAGAAGAGTAGAAGATCATCAGCAAAACTCCAGTGTATTAAATTGATTCTTTTGGCATTTTGTGATTTTATTTATAGCATTTAAATGGTATATTTATCATGTTTAACATACTATTTTCGTAAGTCTTACAAAATTATTCTTGCCACTTCTGACCTAACCATCAAATAAGATTATTGATCATTCCTTATCACATATTTTGATAAACCTCTCATGTTTATATCTTTATATTTAAGTTATAAAAGAAGCATATGCATTTTTAAACTTACTATGTAAAATAAAGTAATAAATGACTAAGTTATACCTTTTTAGGTGTTACTTCTTATGATACTAATTTGGTGTGTGGTTATTAAAAGTTTGGAATTTATTAAAGACTACAAAGATGAGTTTTCCTAGAGTTGATTAAGTAATATGTTTTTCTTTAAATTCATCATCTAAGATTTTCATGTTTTGTGTAATGACATAAATTAAGCTTATGTGTTATTTACTAAGATTTACATTGTAACTAGTATTCTTAACAAGAACGTTCTCAATTTCACCAACATGAGAATTGAAGAAAAAGTACTAATATTTGTTGTGGTAAATTATAAATTCAGTTGATTAATATTATTCAAATTTGTTAAAGGTTTGACGAACTAATCAACACCATCAAGATTCCCTGTACGAGTTAAGGTGAGGTTCCATTTCTGATTTGTTCTAGCCCCGTTTGGCATCCGGCCCTAAGGAACTTCGACAGAAAAGTTACTACTCCATTACCAAACATCGAACAACCTATATTCCATCATATTTTGTTTTTGTGTCTCATCTCATAACATTATTTTCTTACTCGTCCTTAAATCATATCCAACCATCTATTAATCATATTGACTAATAATCATGGTAATTCTCTGATATAATCTCATATGTTGGTTCTTGAAATGTGCAAAGAGCAACGAACAGTGTTCGGAACATGTAGCTCAAAGAGCAACGAATATTATCCGATTTACTAGCTTATTTGTTTATCTGTTATACCCATTGGGACGCCTTTGGGAAGTTGGACCCAGGGATTGAGTCGAGTTACTGCCGGGCAGTAAGAACTGTCACTTTAAGTAATTTCGCTTGATACACATCTATCTAGGCGCCGCTTGTAGCTAGGAGTTGGCTGTAACCCGAGTGCTGGATCGACATGTACTCGAGTATGTCTCTTGATTGTTTGCAGGGTCGCTCCTCGTCGGGAGGTATAAGGTAGAATAGTAGAAGTCATAAGGCTAGATTTGTTTATTGTTAAGCACAAGTTCATTAACTATTCTATGAAAATTCCAGTAGCATTGCTACATTAAATTATCTAGTTGAAATGTTTCTACCGGTAAGATCACTCATCGAAATGTATCTAGTAGGTCATAGTTAATTCTTGCATTACCAGTTCTTTTATATGAATCTCACTAAGTCATTAAAGACTTATTCCTCGTTTCTTATGTCCATTCCCCAGAATAAAATCAACATGGTAGCATGGACCAAGTGAATAATTGTTCAAGCGTGCATTTTGGATTATTCGTGTTTTGTCATTAGTGGATAACCATTAAAATAGTCACATTATTTGTAATACCAAGACTTCCGCTGTATATATCAAAATATAATTTATAAAACGTGTATGGTTTTGATCCTGAACAAGTGACACACATTCCTATGAGTTTCTCTTTAGTCTGGATTGGGTAAAGTGGTTGGCCACCACTGAACCAACTCGGATTTGAGCATGGCTCGTGGGGCGCGGTCGTCACAAATTCCTACTTTTGTGATGAGTTGTTTTCGCATTCAGGACTCATTGATTCGGGAAATTGGCTTCATTATTAGCAATTATTGGTGGGAAAGTGGTACGCGAAATAAGATTCATTGGGTCGCTTGGGATAAATTCTGTAGAGAAAAATGATGACGGCGGACTTGTTTTAGGGATCTAAAAGCCTTCAATATGGCGCTACTAACCAAGCAAGCGTGGCGCATCTTTAATCATCCGGATAGCTTGGTGAGTTGGCTTTATGAGGCTAAGTATTTTCCGAATTCTTCTTTTTTAGATGCACGGATTGGGAACAACCCCTCGTTCTCGTGGAGATGTATTTGAGAAACTATTGTAGTTGTTAAGAGGGGTGTCCGATGGAGTGTGGGAAACGGGAAGTTGATCTCACATGGACGGATCCATGACTGCTCCGCCCTATTACGTTCATGCCGATCACACCACGTCCTCAACAACCGGGATTGGAGCGGGTTAGGGATCTTATTAATGCGCACACGAGGTATTAGGACGTGACATTGGTACAACAAGTGTTTTGGGAGGTGGACGCAAATATCATCCTTGCTTTACCGCTCAAAAATCTTGATCATGCAGATCGCCAAATTTGGCATTACGAGAAACATGAGCGGTTCACGGTTTGGAGCGTGTACTATATGATTAGGTCGCAGGGTTTGGCGGCTCGGGGCGAATGGGATGTGGGGAGTTTGAATGCGACGAAGGGCTGGAGAAAACTTTGGCGAATGGGGTGTGCCAATAAGATTAAGCTTTTTTGGTGGCGCGCATGCCTCAATATTTTGCCGACTCGTGTGAATCTTGCGAGGTGAATGATTTGTGATAGCAAGCTGTGTGTAACGTGTGGCGAGGTAGAGGAAACTCCACATCATGTGTTCTTCGATTGTCATGTCGCACGCCAAGTGTGGGTGTTGGCAAATTTTTCTACGCGCTCGACACGGAACGAGATTGAGGGATTATAGAGTGGTCTGCACTGCGGTAACTTTGTGTTAGTCGCTTTGGACGAATAGAAATCTGAAATTGGTGGACGAACGGGTCCATAATTCGACGGAGATTGCGGATTTTACCTTTAGCGTTTGCATCGGAGTGGCGAGAGCTGGGACGACGTTCGACATTTGCTACTCGCACGAGTAGTAATGAATGGGAAGCACCGCGTGAGGGAGTGTTGAAGATTATTTTTGATGGGGCGCGGTTCAAAGATGAGAGAGCTATTGGGATTGGGGTGGTGGTTCGTGATCACGAGGGGGTTGTTATCACACGGGTGCAAAAGAGAATGGTGGCAACTCTTGATCCCCTTGCATTGAGGCTTTAGCGGCTCTCTGGGTGGTTAAATTAGCGGCCGTAATGGATTGGAGGCATGTTATTTTTGAGGAAGATTGTCTTAGCATCATTCATGACATTCTCCATCGGACTCAAAAATATTCTATCTACGTCAATATTGTCGCGTACTTTCTTCGCTTGTTTGAAACACGGGATGGCTTCTCAACACGTTGGGTGGGGCGCGAGGCTAACTGTTTGGCACATGATTTAGCACGAGCAACAAATGAAGATATTTTTGAGCCGTATGATCATATATTTGCGGCACATTAGTTGGAGTTTTATTTGATTGTAGGGTCGTTTTTGTTGAGATGTAATTTGACAGTTTGACGTTTTTGCATCGGTAGTAAAATCTTTTTCCTTAAAAAAAAAAATAAACAAAAGCAATTTGTGAAAAGTTAGGGTTTGCTTATAAATATTAAAAGATACTTAGTATAGATGACATTCGAACTAACTACATATATTTTCTCGAACAAAGCCCATAGTACAACTCTTTTGTGAAATAAGCCAGGCCCCTAATATGAAATTAGCGGCATTATATACAATTAGTACTCATATTCATTCATCACAAAAAACAAACATCGGAAGGAGTTTTCTATAATGGCGGCAGGGAACCCTAATATTACTCTTGGTGAAGGAAGCGGTTGTGGTGGAGCTGTAGGCCATCATCAGACTGATTTGGGTGCACGTGCTAGAGCGCTGTTGAAGGAGATTAACCCGAACTATGTTCTTAGAGAAATTACGAATGACTTTAGTGATGAAGAGGAACTTAAAGAGGAAGTCTTTTGTATAATGCTCAAAGTAAGTTTAATTAATTGCTTCAACTTTCACTTGTAGTGTTTAATCGAATTAGTTGCTTTAATTTTCACGAGTTCAATCAAACTGGAATTTCTTTCTTTCTCCTGTTAATTTGTGATGTATAATTTAACTTATTATTGACTGTTTGTTATTGTTTATCACAAATCTACTTTACTTTACTTTTGGAATATAACTCTCTTTCTCAGGTTTCTTTCTTGCTAATCGACAAGTGGTTTTTTTTCTGTCAGGTATTTGTTAGAGTAGGTGATTTGCGTGAACGTCTTATGAAGCTCCAGGAGGAGCATGATGTGCTGAAGAACTCGTACCAGGTACTCTTGAGAGCCAATGAAGCTGACAAACAAAAAGATAAGGGACTTGGAGACGGTGTAGGCCTCTTCCGGGCAAGAGTCCCTAAGTGATCTAAGTGAACGAATGTTTCAATTAGATCTACAAAATCCCATTTCATAGCGCATGGGGAACGCAAGTTTGATCGAGGATTGGTGTGAAGAGAGGTGTCGTCTATAGTATCTGATATGATATAATATTAATTAGTCGTTCGGAAAACGTTGTTTGTTTATGGTGTTAATGCATACATCGGTTGTGATTCCTTTCTACTAATTAAATAACTAAACACACCCTACATGGTCGATCTAGTAGCAAGGGCTCCTCTTTACTAGGATTGTTTTGTTGCTAGGTTCAAGAGGAGAGCACACGTGAATTCTAGTAGCATGATAGACTGAAAAATGGTGGTTTAACATGATAGACTGAAAAATGGACACTTCAGAAGAATGATATTTTTAACCAATATCATTCTCCTAACAAATAAAATATTCATTCTCCAACTTAGTCTGGAATGAATAGATCACATCTGCAGAAAACTAGCAACTTAGATCAGCTAACTGAAGCGTTAACTAAGGACATAAACATTTATATAGTTATTTGTTTTCAACTGATGTAAATTAAAACAGAAAGTTCTTTTACTTCAAAATACAAAGGAACAATGTAATTGTACAATAAAGAATAGTATTACAAATTCTCGGACCATGGGGGCTCAGCTCAGATCAGCACAACAAATGACGCTTGCTTACAGATTTTTCTACTCAGGGAACACAACGCCATTAATATTGTTATTTTCTACTCAAACAGAAAAGCACCACAACATACATTGACTGGGGATAATAGGAAATCTTTAACTAACCTTCAAGCATCCGGTACAATTAAAACTTGAAAGTTGATGCATCATCACTCGCATATGCAGATAGTGCAACAACATTACTTATTCTGTAGTTTCGGAGACTGTGGGCACTCTTTCACCCGCTCTTGTATCTTTCAGAGCTTCATCTCTTCCATTGCCACAGTTAGTCTTGTACCTGTTTATTTATTTTCCTCTGTACTCTGTTCTGGGCTAGGTTTATTTTCATCGACAAAGTATGTCCCACAAAGTATGTCCCTTTTTTCGTGAAATCATCGGAAAGCGGCGGCCACAATACCAGAGTGGGTGTATGGAAATCATCAGTTTACCATTTCCAAGAATTCCACTACGTACCAGACCCCAAGACCAAAGTTTATACCTAGACTGTGTAACAAGTGCAACACCACATACAACTTGGATAGGCTCTGGAAATCTAGGGTCGTGCATCCCATTTCGAGGAATTACTATAGGAAAAATAGCATCACCAGCATTCGTCACATTATTGCACCAAGATTTCAACATCTTTGAAATCTCTCTCAAATATTTAGCCCTTCTTAATTCTAATTTTGCAATTGTGCCCAGGTGAACTTCATGCGGACCGTCTGCGGTTCTCAGGCAACCCAGAGGTGAGCCAGAACAGTATCACCTGATACACCAGCTGCACCGTGTACTTGCATTGCCATGTCGAGGACCTTCAACGCCATGTTTGAGGCTGCAACCTTCTCAGGGCCATAGCACAAATACGAGAAGATTCTAAAAATTAAGTCGAAAGATGTAGGAAAAGATCCTAGTATCAATCACAAACCCCAAATGCAGAACGACATGAACGATACATTGGCCATGGCAATTGTACTGTTTCCAAGTCTGTCAAGCTGGTCTGCAGCTTCCAGAACCAGAAGTCTAGTTTGCTTTAGCTTTATCTGACACTACATCGTTTTTATAATTATGTAGAAATCATGACGAATGGAATAATTAACCAAGTTTCAGTTCAGGCTCAGGGATTGCAAGACACTCAAGATGGAACCAAACATACATTAGACATTTGACCCAATATAAAATGATTTAAGTTAAACAATGGTATTATTTGAAGTAGAAGTAGCACCACACAAACCTTGGCAACAACTGAAACGAATGATCCCTACTCAGCGATCAATTTATCAAAATTTCTTCTACTGATGGTCCTCTGAATCATCAAGTGCATGCCACGTTCAGCAGCACCGATCGACCTCATGCAATGGTGCAACCTTCCTGGACCCAGTCTACACCAATAAATAGTAAAAACAGACGCATGGTATACTATGAAAGTTATTCAAAGAGCATAACAGAATTGTTAAACTAGATTTACTGAAGGTACACTAATGCCGAAAGAATTCCACGACAATCCCTTGACAGTAGCACCATTTTACCGGCGCAATCTCAAATCCACGACCTTCCGGTCCCAAGAAGAATATTCTTGGCTGGAACACGTACATTCTCAAATGTTATTTCTGCATGTCCATGAGGTGCAACATCAAATCCAAATACAGTCAATGGCCGCTTTATGT
Organism: Linaria vulgaris; assembly: GCA_948329865.1. NCBI lineage: Eukaryota > Viridiplantae > Streptophyta > Magnoliopsida > Lamiales > Plantaginaceae > Linaria > Linaria vulgaris. The sequence goes on along the minus strand of OX415249.1, from coordinate 48,717,597 downwards.
TCACACCAGAAGTATTAATGTCGACTAAGATCATAGATTCTTGTCTATATTTAAGGGCATTGAAGTCGGTTTTCTCCTACATATTTCTAGGATTAGCGGCATCTTTCATCAAAGAGTTTTGACTATTCAAAGATTCCTTGAGGATAGTGATAATCCAACAAACCATGCGAATAAGGACCTTGCACCTTGGATCCATGGCTCTGCTAGTCCACCATTTCCTCCCATTGATGATATGAGAATCTCCTTCTCTGTTCAAGGCTTATATGTGGTTAAATAATATCTATGGGAAGAAAATGAGTCAAAGTAATTAAATTGAGTGCAGAAGCACAAAAAGTAAATACTTTGCAAAATAAGTAACACGGTGTCAAAGATAACCAAAAATAGTACTTGAGAGCAATTTGAACTCATCCAGCATCGAAGGATACAGATAATACTGGACCACAAATATTTATGAACTTCCATTTTCTAAAGAATTTATTTTCAAGCAACAATGTCAAGATCTAACCTTTCGAGGGATAAGTTAGGTTTCAGTGGTGATGTTCAACTGTACATGTTTCTTCAATTTAAATACACCACTAAGCTTGAAATTTAAATGACAAAATTGAGGAGTGAGCAAGCTATTTAGACACATCGAACCTAAGTAAACTTTGCGATTAATATGAGTACCAAACTCATAGTTCATTGAACCTGATCTTAAATGAATATGCAATCATGAGTCATCACAATCTACTTGATATATAAAAAAGACACGATGCATCTTCAAATAAACTGCATGTCCGGGAAAAGCAGCAGGATCCGGTGTTATATGTTGTTAGAAATATAGCACCATAATTGAGATAAACGAACAGACTTATCGAAATTAATTGACGAAAATTAAACAACGAAAATTACAATGATACGAAATTACCGTTACCAAACAAACCTCAATCGAAATTGGATGAACGAAGAAACAAGAAGTCGAGGACCTTTTGATTTCCTTAAAATAGATTCGCCCTCTCTACGTGCTTGAGAAAAATGCGAGCGACTGTCTCCTAGGATACAATGACTACGAGTGGAATTGCGTGCACAAGCAAGGACTATCCCGACAAACTCGAACTGTAACTTTTCTCTACCACCACACGATGAGAAAATATTTTGGCTACGTAGAAAAGCCTTTTATGTATGTATGCTTTTGATTTCGATGATTAAAACTCTATGGGGAGCGACCCCTTTTATAGACTAGTTTAGGGAGAAAGTTGGAAGACTTAGCCATCAAGAAACGTGGTTAAGATAATTACGAATCACGTAATTAAGGTAAATACAGATCTCGCAAAGATCTAGGATGAATGTACACACGTTTCAGTTAAAACTGATAGGTAAATCATATGGAAAGATTTTTCTAAGATAATTATATCTCTTTGTTGCTTATTATTTCCGTATATAAAATATAGCAGAAAATTACATAATTCTATTTACGCAAAATAGAAATATTAAATATTGATATACATTATTTCTGACTTTAATTAATCAACGTTGAGCATCAATTTTTCATTCACCCATGTACCAAACTCGACCTAAAGTCGATTGTACAAAACCCAGTTCCTTGAACCAATTTTTTCAACAATCCACCACATGAATGAAATTGAATGATCATGCATACATCATGTGGTGATAGAGTTCTATGGTCTATGCCTACATAGGATAGGTAGGACACGCCTTTGAACATTTCCTCGTGAAAAATACTTTCTTTGCTAGCCGATAGTATGATCTTGATGTCTTTGAACTATCCGTCGTTTGTGTCCACGATCCATAAATCTCAACACATGTATATTCCTGTTACCGTTGCGGTTCTCATGGTTTATGTCTATTTTGGCCCTTAACATACGCCTTGTTCTGCAAGAGTTTTTTAGAAAATTAAGCCCCCATAATTTTCCTCAGAGGCGGCCCCTTCTCTCTCTGACATATGTGATTTCTTATGTAATGGTAACCCGCATTACTCCGCTCGGATTTCCGACGTGTAAGAATCATTAAAAGCACAATGCTTAACCTTTTCTATTACGGATGTCACTGTTTCATATAGGAATGGACAAGGGTTAACCCCCACAGTGACCGTGCAAAGTTCTTACAATTAGGTTGTCCCATTGAACCAAGATCTTGGGATCTCCAGTCAGCATGGTTGGGTTTTCCTTCATAAGGACCTTAATTTTCAATAGGCTTAAGTCCCATTCCTCTCGATGTCATTTCAACTTGATCTCTATTTAACCATTTGGTTAGCGGATCCACAATGTTATCTTTTGACTTCACGTAGTCAATTGTATAGGTAATGTCTGGTCGTGTACAACTCATTATGTACATCAGACTTCTTATAACTCTAGCATATTCCACTTGATCAACACTTTCTGCCTTATTCTAAGATAAGTGCTGACTCGTGTCAATTGGAGTTCTGGCTACCCCAGAATCACCATCTAAGTCACCTGAGGCGGATGCGGGTGCGGGTGCGAGTGCCGGTGCGGGTGCGCCAGTGCGGCAGTTTCAGAAAATTGCAGTCTTAGTGCGCCACTATAATGCGCTTTTAAGAAAAAAATAATAACTTATATATAAAACTAAATAATTATTACCTAAATTAGTATGTTAGAAACACATAAAATAAAAGTATATATAAAATTTCCACACAAATAAATGGATTATAATGAAAGAAAAGTACATAACTTCTCATGGTTATTAATTTTGTATAATATTTTCTAAATTATTATGGTGGGAAGACAAATGTATAAGCCTTCCAATTTTTTCTAATTATATATCTTTAAGTTAGTTTTGTTCTCCTCTTGCTCTTTTTTCAATATCACTCTTTGGTTTGTCTTTTATCAACTATGATTATTCATAAAATTTCAACATAAGAACTAAGAAATCTTAGTGCGAGAACTAAGAATTTGTAAAGCGTCTTAGTGCGAAGCACGGGCACTGAAGTCGCCAGAGCGAGACCGGTGCGCCTGCAACTTTCTAGAAGTGGAGGATTAGGTGACTTAGATCACCATTGCTGAATTTTTCAAGAATCTTGTCCACGTAGTGTGTCTAAGTTAATATAAGACCCGTCGGCGATCTCTTAATCTTAATTCCTAAGATTACATCGACCAGTCTCATGTCTTTCATGAATCTAAAATTCAGTAAACATTTAATGGACTTCACCATTCGGCTGTTGCTTCCCACAATGAGTATGTCGTTAACATATAAACAGAGAACCAAATATTCTTCTTCTGTAGTTTTGACGTAGACACATTTGTCGCACTCATTGATTATGGGACCATTTGACATCATAACGTTGTCAAATTCTCCATACACTATTTTCGGTGTTTATTTAATTCCACACAACGACTTCACCAATTTATAGACTTTATTTTCTTTTCTAGGAGCTACATAACCCTCGGGTTATTCCATGTAGTGTTCCTAATCAAGAACCTCCATTTAAGAAAATTAGTCTTTACATCAATTTGATGTACTTATAGTTTTTGGAGAATGACAATCGCCAAAATCATTCTTATTAAATTTATTCTCGTCACATGAGAATAAATATCAAAGTAATAATGGCTTTCTTGTTGCTTGTATCATTCGATCACAAGTCTAGCCTTATACTTTTCATTGTTCCATCTATTTTGATTTTCTGTTTGGAAATCCACTTAAAACTCAATGGTTTACATTTCGAAGGGGGTCAACCAATTCTCAAGTGTTGCCGTGTCAAATAGAATCAATCTCATCTTTTATGGCTTCTTTCCATAAATAATCTTTAAAAGAGCTTATAGCTTCTACTACGTTTGAAGCTTAGCTTATATCATATAAGTCAGAAAATGAAATTTATGTCCTTACCCTTTTGCTTCGTTTTGGCTTTTCATGGACCTCATTAGTTTTTTCAGTTTCTCTTGATCTTGGCTATTCTCAATATCATCGAAAACTCGTTTTGAAGAACTTTGTCCAGCCACAGTGGGTTTACAAATTTATGTCCAAAGAAGAACACATTCCTTAATTCCATTATCGTGTTTTGTGAATCTTAAGGTTTTTAGACTCATGCACAAGAAACCGATAATCAGTGTTATTGTGAGCATAACCAATGAAAATATAGTCCAACGTTTTGGATCTATTATTATTTTCTTTGGCATTAGTGATGCCACCTTAGCACGATACGCCCCCACATTTTAGAGTATTTATAAGGAAGTATAACTCATAGGGAGTGTTTACTTTTTGGGGTATCTTATTTAAAAGATAATAAGCCAACAAAATAGCTTCACCCCACTTGTCTTGCAATAACACATAATTTATTGCATCAATGTCATTCTCTCTAAAAGTAGGAGAATCTCATTTCAAGAATCTCGCAAGATTAAAACATGGTGAGATAAGTAGCATTGTTTGCTACACGTTTTCGAAAATCACACCAGTGCAATTCTTCGTATTTCACTCTAGTTCATGAGAACCATAGATTCTACTAGACCGACAGGATCAATCAAACCTGTCATGTTCAAATGCTAGGTTCTCTCAAGATTGAACCAAGGTCTAGTTTGTCGACGTTTGAGGCATCGACGGATTGGAATTAGTAATAACCATATCCTTAGTATTCGATATATCCAAATGTATCAAATATTTATCATCTCTCAAGAGTTTTAATTTCATATAAGAACATCACCATATAACAGTGATAACCGATTCCAAGTATCACTTATCTCGATTATAGTAATGCTTTAGAAAAATAAACTATACTTATATAGTTATATTACTTAATTATAAGTAACAATTACCTCAATGGTCAACGCTAAGCGTCATCTTGTGTTGGTCTTTTACTCATCACCACAAAGCATATATATCACATATTTATCGTATGTGGCCAACCATTGTACACGATTATCCATCACAGCTTAAACCCAAACTATCTCACGAAGAGAACCAAACTATAAAATATTAGTTCAACATTTTAAAACAAGCACTCGGATTTTAAGCAAGTTTCCAAACCAAATATCAAAACAAAGATATTTATATGGTCACAAAAACATATAGAGTGTGATTAAAAGAAGTTCATGGAACATACTTAGGAAACTTTTCGGATAATCAAATAGGATGCTACAATAAACACTTATTTGCAGCGTAAATTTATCATAATATGCATAAGATTTCCTGATCCAAAAGAATGTGCATAACGTCATGATTAAAATAAATCACGTACGGATAATCTTATACAACAAACAAGATGAACCAATTCCATCTACCAAAAACATAGCCATATAATTAATATTATATTCAGACTAACATGGAAATGTGTCACGTACCTTCTGCTTTCCTTAAGGCTTAGGCACATATGATTTACTATAAGGAGATGATCCTTACCGAGCAAAATCCATCCTTATAAAGCAATTTTCTATTATGTACTATTTTACCTTTATCAAATCTTAAATGTCATTCATTTTCCTTTTAATTTATATTTCAATAATTAACAGAATCTTAAGAAATCTAATTAAATTATTCATCTTTCTAATTGTAAAATAGAAAGATATCTTTCTATCCATCCGCCGTAAGTAACATGGGAATATAATAGATACATACATATCCATCCATAAGAAAAAAAAAGATACATACAGATGTGATGTAATAATTATACAAATAACTGCATATTATGTACTGTTGGATTTCTTGATCAAAACTAAAATAAAATAAAGTTTATCTTGGATACTATCTCTTTAAATTAACAATTTAGGTGATTGTCACAAGGTTGTGCGGAATCCTTCACAGCAAACTTTTCCGGCAGAAAATCATAAGGTAGATGTTGTTCATATATTCATCAAATTGTTATATTTTGCTTATTAATTATATTGAATGATACACATTTTTCCTTCTTATGGAATTGTGGTTTGCGTTTTTATCTTCATTGGCGCCGCACCAAGATCTTAATTAACCTTAAAGTACTGCTAGCTACTGATTGTATGTAAAAATGATTTTAATCTTAATTATGTACGCATTGCAATACTATGCGAAACATTAAATGAAGAGCATGGTATAAAAATATGTAAAAGTTGATCAAAAACCAAACTTCTAAAAGAATTGATTAATTGTTGATACTTGATTCGTTCTAATTAAGTTTGTTTGTACCTTATACACGTACGAATTCTCCATGGTCATGTTAATTTATTTTTACATGTTATAAATATATGTGTTTACTATTTTAATAGAACAGATGCATCATCACAATTCTTTGTCTGGTTAGCTAAATAAATTACTTTATGTCAAGTATTTTAATGGAACTTGCTTTCGGATGAATACTTCTTGTAGAGTAAGCTAAATTGTTACTTTTATGTGTTACTAACAATTTGTATGTTATTTTGCTTTTTCATCAGATAATTAATTAATATGAGTGGTGAACAAGTTGGAGATCAGAATGTTTCGGATGATGATATGCTTATATTGGATAGAAAATTTATGTCTCGTGATGAACTTCTCAAGGTTGTGAAAGAACTTTATTTCAAGAAAGGGTACGCTTTATCGATCAAAAGTTCACGAAATGATAAGTATGTGACAATTGGTTGTGATCGTGGAGGTCAGTACCTAGACAATCGAAAAAATCCTACCGAAGATCAACAACGAAAAACAAAAACTCGTTTGATAAATTGTCAATTTGAAATTCAAGAAAGATGAGAAGAAGATGGATGTTGGGTAGTTGTAATGAGGAACAACTCGCATAACCACGATGCATCTGACAATATGTGTGGACACCCATCTGCTTGAGTTTTATCAAGAGAAGAGGTTAGTGATGTTGATAAAATGACTCGAGTTGGAATTGCACCAAAACAGATTTTGTCATCACTCCGACAAAAAAACCCAGGTCTTCAAGCAGTTTCAAGAAATATTTACAACACAAAACGTAAGATTATGCGAGAAAGTTTGGATGGTCGTCCCTCTATTCATGTTTTACTTGAAGAGCTTGGTAAATGTGGTTTTACGTTTGACATCAAACGAGATAACGTGGATCGTCTGACCCACTTATTTTGTGTGCATCCTACTTCTATGAAACTGAGTCGTAGTTATTCAAATGTGTTTGTCATGGATTGCACTTATCAAACCAACAGATATCACATGCCTTTGCTTGAGATAATTGGTGTTACAAGTTTCAACACTTCATTTTTTCAAGTTTTGCTTTCTTGAAAAATGAAGGATATGAAGATTACACATGGGCACTAAATGCATTCAAAGTGATTCTTGGTCCGAATTGTCAACCTATGGTGATTGTGACTGACAGAGAATTAACACTCATGAAAGCTATCAAAATAGTTTTTCCAAAAGAAGTTAACCTCTTATGTGTGTGGCATATTGAGAAAAATATAGTGAGCAATTGCAAGTCCAATTTTGAGAAGCAAGAAGATTTTGAGGGATTTTTAGCAGCATGGAACGCGGTTGTGTATTCTGCTACAAATGAATCATTTGGAAGAGCTTGGGAAGAGCTTGAAACAATCTATCAACAAAAAGGTAATGTCTTGAATTATATTCGAAAGATATCGCTTCCGTACAAAGAGCATTTTGTTAGTGCATGGACTGAAAATTATTCTCATTTCGGGAATCGTGCTACGTCGAGAGCTGAAGGGGCACATGCAAAGCTTAAAAGGTATTTTCTTATCTCAACGGGTGATCTTCGAGTTGTCAAGGATAAAATGATTCTTCTTATTGAGAATGATTGTCAAGAGATAAAAACAAAGTTGTCTAGTGAAAGGCTTACAATTCCTTTGAACTGCAACCATCCGTTCTTTAAAAAAGTTGTGACACGTATCTCCTCATTCTCGTTAGCAAAATTACATGAGCAATATGAAAAAGTCCACAAGCACAAGCTAAAATTTTGACAAGTTAGTTTGCTCCCATGTTCTAAATTTTAATTCAAAAGATTTTTTAAGTTAATTTAATTCAAAAGAGTTTTTAAGTTAATTAAACTATTTATACGGTAATAATGCTTGAGTTGTGATTATAAAATTAAAATAACTTTTGACACCATTCATTTTCAACTTTTATATGTTCGTGCAGTTAAATATTTTTGAAACCCAACATTTCTTTTTTCTATCAAATAAAAAGAGAAAGAAACTCATGCACTGATTTTATTTTATTATTGATCAATCCAACAGCGCACAATATGCTTTATTCTAATTATTTCACATCATCTGTAAGTATCTTACTTTGCTTACGGGTCACGTACGATTTCAAATAAATAAATAAAGATTGTATTTTACAATTGGAACGATGGATAATTTAATTAGATTCCTTAAGATTCTGCTAATCATTGAAATATATATTAAAAGGAAAATGAATGGCATTTAAGATTTGATAAGGGTAAAATAGTACATAATAGAAAATTGCTCGGTAAGGATGGATTTTGCTCTGTAAGGATCATCTCCCTTTATTATATTACTAGAAACGCTGGCACGCGGTCCCCGCGTGATTAAGAATTTATTTTAATTTATATGGTAAAAGAATAATTTGAATAAGTAAAGATTAAATAAATAAGGATAGAGACTTTATATAGAAAATTTTAAATTTTGGGAAACTAAATATTCAATCACAATAATTACTATAGTTATTGATTCTACTTAAATTATAAGGCTAAATTAGGAACTCAATAATTAAACTATTGTGCTAACAATAAAATTATAAGGCTAAAATCAGAAATCAAAAGTTTAGTGTCACACTTTTCCTTTCTTTATATAATAGTATAGATTCTATGTAGGGATTTGCTTATTGCATATATGAACAAATTTCTTAAATAGATGTTTAATTATCAAAGTTGATGGCATGATGCCAAAACAAGCATCACAACTCACAACCATGCATGCTGAATAACAAGAATCATAGCACGAAAATCACATACTGTTGCATATTGCACGAAAATCACATTCTCAAGTCAATTCACAGGTTCTATCTGTCCCTGAACAATTATATAAGTGCAATTAATAAAAGCACGTATATTTTCTAATTTCTTGAAATATACCAAAACAAATCATATCCACAAAAAATCATATCCACGTTTATTGAGAACACAGGATACAAATAAATCCCGCTAAACATGTGGATTAATCAATAATCTCGATGAACTAAATATGCTCAAGGCCCATAAGGTCACACGAAGCTAATGAAATTTTGACATGATTTTACGAGATTATTTGTAAAAGAGAGATAGAAACCACTTATCTAAAAAATTATCGATTCTGAATTTTCTTGGGTAACACGATTCAAACTTTCCGTACTTAGCAGGTTGAACCAGTATGGTGACCTCTTGCTCATAAATCCAGCATAAAACGGACGCATCGATCAATTAATATGAACATCAAGTAAGCAAATGTTAGTGAACAAAATCATATGAAAACAAGCATTTTTCAACATATATATATATATAGATACATCAAACTGTGTGCCCCGTTTCTTAATTCGTGACATCAAACTCTGATTCTCATAACCCTTAGTAATCACATATGGAGCAAGTACGATAAAGTCAATAATCCGAAGCTCACATTGCAGCAGAATCCAAAACATATTCATGATGATTTCCGTATGCATCATCATCTCAGTGCTATACCACATCATAGTCAAGAATATGTATATCTGTATATGCATAAGCCATTTAACATCCACGCTGTTGGGTATATTTTATGATTGGCCAAATACTTGTATATTTGGCCGGCCCATAACCGCATTGAATCGGTATGATTCGATGCGCTTTCTGCATCTGGCATTGGGACCCACGAGACGGTTGCTATATATAGCTCGTCCCCTTGTAATTCGTGTACATTTTAATTGGAGAATCACTTCAGCACAGTCAGCATCGAATCACTGTTCATTCGAGACGTATTGGATCGAACAATTTCCATTCGACACGTAATTGGACCGAATTCGCTTCATTCGATAAGACGAAGTACGCATCGAATTTGATACGGAAAGTGACATCGAATCTCTTGAATTCGATACCCTTGAGTTCAGCATCGAACCCTTGTTATATATTTCATATCGAACAGAGGCATTCGATACATCAGCATCGAACGCCTAGGATTTGACACTCAGTAATCTTGTAATTAGTTTATTCAACCTAGTAAGCTTGTAATAGGTGTTCCGAACCAAGCTAGTCCGATAATAAAGTTGGATAGCATTAATTTGGTTATTTATATCTCAATTGTATTGTTTTACTGTGTTCTATTACCGTGACGAAAATAAGACTCAAATATTGGCGCCGTATGTGGGAACACTAAGTTTATTAGTTTATTAGGCATGACATGCAGAGTTACCAGATCCCGTAGTAAGGTTGTTGAGAGAACTAATGAAGGAGCTGAACGGACAACTCCTAAACAGAAAATCCCAGACAATGCAGGACCGTCAGCAATACTTGCAGGAGTACCAACACCCGAAAGACAAGAAATGCAAGGACTTCAAGATGGGGAGCCACCAAGAACTGAAGTAGGTACAACTGGGACAACTGAGACGAGTGCTTCGATTCCAAACACTATGAGGAATGAAATCATGGCAATGGTAAAGGCCGCATTGGTGGAAGTGCTAATTCCCGCACTGCCCGCATTGACAACACCGGCTATTGGACATCCAGAGGCGGTAAGAGAACAAGGATTAGCAGTCAGAATACTGAAAGGAAAAGAGAAACAGAAATCACGAAAAGAAGACGCAAGAAGTAAACGTGCGTCAGAACAACCACAAAGCAGAGAAAAATTCGAATCGTGATGATCAGAGAAGGAAGTTAAAATCAGTCGAAGTGCAATCGAAAAGGCACCTTGAGAGGAAAGAAAAATAAAAGGAGAAAGACCGTAGAGATGAATCAAGAAGAAGAGAGGACAAGGACGACAGGAGACATCCGGAGAGTCATGACTCCAGAAGGGAACATGACGAGGAAAAAAGCCAAAGAGATGAATCAAGAAGAAGAGAGGATAGGGCTGACAGGAGACGTCCGAAGAATCATGACTTCATAAGGGAACATGACGAGGAAGAAAACCAAAGAGAAGAAACGAGACGGGGAAAAGATAAAGATGACAGAAGACAACTGGATGGTCATGACTCACGGAGCGAGCGTGATAAAATGGTCAGAAAAATAGAAAGCCTGTAGAAAGAGAAAGCAATAGTCGAAGGTCAGATGGTACATGAGGACAATACTTCTAACCGTAGCCCATTTTGTCAAGTGATAGAGTCAGAGATCTTGGGACAAGGGGTAAAGATCCCGGACCTGAAAACTTACGATGGTAAGTCTGATCCCCGAGATAATCTTTTTCAATTGGATAGGAAACTGTCCCTATACAGCTTTAAAGACAATATCCAAGCAATGATATTTGCAACAACTCTGTCAAGAGTAGTTGTGGATTGGTTTAATCGGATTTCTCCAGGACTGATCAAAAGCTACAACCAATTGAGAAAGATGTTTGAAGATCAGTTCTCCAGTCATGCTAGATTGGTTTTGGATCACTCCCATCTCTATACGATGAAACAAGAAGCCAATGAAAGTCTGAAGGACTTTATGAAACGTTTCAATACGAAGCTGCTAAGGATTGATAGCCCGTCTGGAGATATGATCGTGAGCATACTATTCCGAGCAACCACCAACACAATGTTTAGTGGGGACTTACTCAGACGCAAGCCCACCAACATCGAAGAAATCAGTAAAATAGCACATGAGGTGGTTCATTTTGAAGAAATGATCGCAACTAAAGTACATGTTATTGCGCCCGGAGAGAAAGAGGCAGAAAAGATCACAACCTTAATAACTACAACAACATGAGCAAGAATTACAAACACCAGGAGAGTTCTCCTAGACGATACACGCCACTAAATGCTCACATCATGATAGTCTTTGGGGCAGCAAAGAGAAAAGGTTGGTTAAAAGATCCTAGACCAATGAAGGAATCCAAAGCTACAAGGTATTCGAATCAATTTTGCAAGTATCACAATCAGAAGGGCCACGATACTGAAGAGTGCATAAACTTGAAGGATGAAATTGAACGATTAGTAAAGGATAGCAAACTTGTGGAGTTTGTTAAAAAGGTTCAAGAACAAGAAAGAAATTTCAACAGAAAGAGAACTCCATCCCCCTGAAAGGATAAGCAAAGGATGGTCGACGAACCACATCTATTCGAGTATCCTCAGATTGAAAATGGAAACGCAAAGAAAGGAATGATCAATATGATATCAAGAGGACCGGGAGGAGTGGATTCCACCAACGGGCGAAGAAGGATCACGAGGCTGGTCGAATCGGACAACTTTGTCAATATGGCCAGTATACTAAGAATTGAAGAGATGCCACATGGGGAAGTCACATTCTTTACAACAGACCTACGGAAACTGAGCGCACTGGCTATACAAATGTCAAATTTAAATTTCCCTCTGGTAATAACCGTGGATATAGCTAATTATGGAGTCACCAAGATGTTAGTGGACCACGGAAGCTCTGTAATTGTGCTGTTCAGTTCTACACTGGCTAAAATGGGATTGAATAACCAGATACTGGAACCAGTGAGAACATCTCTTCATGGATTTGGAGGTCCAGAGATAGTACCACTAGGAATGCTTAAGCTCCCAACATCATTGGGTACAGTGCCACAGAGAAAGACACTATGTGATCGTTGACATGCATTTCGAATACAACGGAATCATAGGAAGACCGGCGTTGAATGCATTCCGAGCGTTATCGTCAACCTATCATCAAATGATAAAATTTCCAACCCCTGCCGGTACAGGCGAAGTCATAGCAGACCATATCTAAGGTTGGAAGTGCTACGTAACGTCGCTCCGAAAGCGGCCACAACAGGAATAAGACGCAGCAAGGGCATTGGCTCATGGGCAAATGGAGCACATTGATTAAAAAAATCCACTTCAGTTTATAAAAGTCCTTAGTATTTTGAATATTTTGAACAATATTTATTCGTCCCCTCTGTTATGACAAGCATGAGGGGCAAACATGTATAAACTTGAAACAGGAACACCCAGAACGTGAGTCTGGAAGGTGACATAAGAAATCAGGGTGAACGAGCTATAACTCAAGCTCCGATCTGCTCACACAATCGGATTCAGTTCTTTCAAAAAGATTCCTCTTAATCAATCGATTTATGTAAAATTCATCTAATTTGCATGATAAAACTGTGTGCAGGACATAACGTCCAAGAGGCAACGAGAAGAACGGAAACTCTGTCCATCGTGGCACAAGATACTGAAAAAAGCCAGAGGCAATGAAAGGGACGAAGACTCTGTCCATTGTGGCACTAGATACCGAAAATCCCTAGAGGAACGAGAAGAACGGAAAATCTGTCCATCGTGGCATGAGATACCAAAAAAAGCCATAGGCAACGAAAGGGACGGAGACTCTGTCCATCGTGGCACGAGATACCAAAAATCCCTAGAGGAACGAGAAGAACGGAGACTCTGTCCATCGTGGCACGAGATACCGTAAAAAGCCAGAGGCAATGAAAGGGACAGAGACTCTGTCCATCGTGGCACGAGATACCTAAATTCCCTAGAGGAACGAGAAGAACGGAGACACTGTCCATCGTGGCACGAGATACCGTAAAAAGCCAGAAGCAACGAAAGGGGCGGAGACTCTGTCCATCGTGGCACGAGATACCGCAATTCCCTGAAAGACAATCAAGAAAGACAGAGACTCTACCTAATGTGATACGAGATACCACAATTTCCAAAGGACACTAGGGAGGGATGAAGATTCTATCTATTGTACCACAAGACACTCAAAATCTCACACAAATAACGAGGAGGGACGAACGGTTCTCTCCGGAGTGGCAACTATTACCACGACTGCTTGAAAAACCAAGCAAGGAACAGACACTACATATAAAATTGTAAGTGCTATTTAAAACACACAGTTCGAAAGAACATGAACGAAACTCTCAAGAGGCGAGTAACAACGATTGAACGAAAGTATAAGGAAAGAAAGTACTATGTCTAAAACGACAAGAAAAACCTTTTCCTAGACGGAATAATAACAAACAGGACGATTATAACCCTGTAGGAAAAAACTTTATTCAACTCTTCATCGCAGAATAAACAATAAAGAACCGACAGGTTGTCAAATTAAAGTAAAGAATCAATACAGGAAATTGAGATAAAAGGCAACAAATATGAGCTTAGATAATTAAGCAACTCAAGACGAGAATTCAAAAACGTAATACTGATAGTCATCAAATTGTTCAAACACTTAAAAGCGACGCAGTGCCACGGATAAAATTAAATTAAAAATTATTCATAAGCATAAAAAGGAAGAAAGGCCTTAGGGATGCATACTCAATTTTCTTCCTCATCCTCAGAGGAGGGATAAGGCTCAGGCATCGAAGGCGGTGGTGAGAGTCCCTGGAGGACAAGATTGTCATTCTCGAGCAGAGAGGCGAACTCGTCGGGATCTGCAGGCTCAGAAGTAGCTCGAGGCGGCAGAGGTTCTCGATTGGGCCCCAGAGACAGGCTCAACCAATCTGGCTTAAAACCGCCACGGACGTACCGCGTGGCATTAAATTGACCGACAGTCAGAACTTGTGCCTTGCGCGCTTCGAGATCGCCTCGGCGAGTGCGAATTTCTTGGAAGGTGTTGTTCCAAAGAAATTCTTCGGCGATTTCCACTTTCTGCTGAGCAGAAACCTATAGGGGCACGAAAGATATTAATACGACAAAATATAAAAGGAACGCAAAATGCTAATAGTTGGGAATATTTTACCTCGCCAAGGCTGCGCTGATATTCAGCGTTGTCGGCATTATAAGCTTCTTCTCTAGAAAAAGCTAAGATTTCTTGTGCTTTTGAAAAGCCAAGTCTTCAATGCTTGAGCTTTGGAAAAGCTAAGATTTTTTGTGCTTTAGAAAAGCTAAGTCTTCAATGCTTGAGCTTTAGAAAAGCTAAATCTTCAATATCTGAGCTTTGGAAAAGCTAAGTCTTTTGCTTGAGCTTTGAAAAAGCTAAGCTTGCTTAAGCTTTATAGAAGCTAAATCTTCGGTTTTTGAGCTTTGGAAAAGCCGAATCTTCAAAAGTTGAGCTTTGGAAAACCTAAGTCTTTGTGCTTGAGCCTTCGAAAAACAAAGTCTTGGATATTTTGAGTGTCGTTTGTTCGGTGGATCATTGTTGATCATAACACGTCCTTGCACGTCAAAAGAGAAAGCATTATGAAATAGTTGAAGTAGTTCCCAAAGTATTGAAAACGTGTTAAATAAAGTACTGTGCAACTGCTTCAAACCATGAGTTTGAGGACTTAAGCGATCAGAACTGTTTCTGGTTTGTCAATATACAATTCTTGAAATTATCGAGGGCTTCTTATAATTTGTAAAACTTCTTAACGTCCTCATGCAACTCATCAAACCTTAAGGGTTCTTCGTGCAAGTACCAAGGTCTATGTGGTTTTTCCACATATTATAGTACCTCAATTACTTTCAAACATGGTGACTAACGGATCAATTTGACCAAGAATCATACAATCCGGGTAGTCTTTGCACAAATTGCTCTTCTGACTTTAATGAATTTTCAAGTGTTCCCTTCATTTTTGCTTCCTTCCCTAATTACTTCTTAAACAGAGCACACTATAAATCTAAACTCCTCCTCATCTTCATATTCATCAATATTAGACGACTCCGCATAAGCACATCGAAACTGGATCAGGTAAGGTGTTGTGCACTTCTCATATATGTGTGCTTTTCACGTTTTGCACAAGCTTTTACCGCGACTATAACTATAGCTTTCTAAATCATATATATAAATATAAGTTTTTTTTAACAAGAGCGGCAATTATATTCTTTTCAGTTATATGTTCAGTCTTGAACAAGTTGCCGCACTGACACTGACGGCTTTTGCGCAGCTGAGTTGTGGATGATCATAGAGGTGTGTTTTGGCTCGAATAGGAGCATGGTTGGTGGTTTTGAAAAGCTAACGCGATCACCTATCAACTGGTGGTGGAAGAGGGGTGATTGAACTCTTGGAACTATGCAGAAATCTATCGTGTGCTGCTCACAGAGTTCCAAATCAATCTTCCAAATTAACTCATATGAGGGTTCAGAATCGGTTGGGAGCAAGGCCAGTGGAGTTAGAATCCTAACACAAATATCTATCGTGTGCTGCTCACAGAGTTCCAAATGATAGGCCTAAACCAATGTGATAATTGGACTTCCACTGCTGCAGCACTGGACACATGGAGGTGATGAGCAACGATTTTCAAAAGACCCATACAACCGCGTTTGGAGTCGGCCTAGAGCGTGGTTGGCGCCGTTGGAAAGCTTACTTTAATATATTTCAAATGGTGGAAACGAAAATCGTATTGGAGATGTACGTCTATGTTAAAAGTATATTTTCGCTAGTGCAGTCACTTAAACTTTACCACGGAGAGTGGAAAAGAGCATCGATCTTCAAAATGCATGTGAGAGAGCGTATGGAGTCGGAACTAATCATGGTTGGAGTTGTTGGAAAGCCAAAACAATGGACTATCAGTTGGTGATGGTGATGATGCTTCTAGAGCCCAATAAATCTGCAGAATTCTCATTACATCGACCAAGACGTGGTGAGGATACGACAATGAGCAACGATCTTCAAGATGCACGTGGTGGAACATCCGAAGTTGGATCTGAGCATGGTGGGTGGCGTCGGGAAGCTAGCATCAAAATCCTTCAATTGGTGGTGTCAGATTCCCAATTGAAGTCCAACAATTGTAGGAAAAATGCATTTCAGATGTTGCAACAATCAAATTCTTGGTGATGTCGAGTGGCAATGCAGAACGATCTTTAAAAAACATGTACGAGCGCGTCCATGGTCGGATTGGAGTATGGTTGATAGCATGGAAAATCTAACTTCAGGATCTTCAATTGATTGTGACAGTACCTTGTTCCGAGCTGTATACCTATACGAAAGTTGCATTTCAGTCGCAATAACGACTTTGATGATGGCACGCAGCAATCCGAAGCAATCTTCAGACGGCTCGTTTTACCACATCGAGAGTCGGATTGGAGCGTGGCAGGGGGCATTGGGAGGATGACACCACAATCAAAAAATTGGTGTTAATAGTGGTCCTAATGTAGTGCGACAATTTTGTCAATAATTGCCTTTTAGCTGGATCAGCGAGTTCAGTGATGGCGCGGGGCAAAGCCCAACGATTTTTGAAATACTCGCTAAGGCACATCTGGAGTTGGTGTGGAGCATGGTTGGTACCAACGAAAAGCTGGATCAATATTTTATCGGTTGATGATGATGGGCATTTGCTTGTAGCCAAGAACTATTGTAAAGGTGAACTTTTGGCTGATGTAGTAACAAAGTAAGGTTGTAATGCGCAACAAACTTCAAAATGCATGTGAAGGTGCGTACAAACCCAGTTTGGAGCAAGGCCGATGGAGTTGGGATCAAAAAAATGGTGTTAATAGTGGTCCTAATGTAGTGCGACAATTTTGTCGATAATTGCCTTTTAGCTGGATCAGCAACTTCGTTGATAGCGCAGGGCAAAGCGCAACGATCTTTGAAATACTCGTTAAGGCACATCTGGAGTTAGTGTGGAGCATGGTTGGTACCAAGGAAAAGCTGGATCAATATTTTATCGGTTGATGATGGTGGGCATTTGATTGTAGTCAAGAACTATTGTAAAGGTGCACTTTTGGCTGATGTAGCAACAAAGCAAGGTTGTAATGCGCCACAAACTTCAAAATGCATGTGAGGTGTGTACAGACCCGGTTTGGAGCAAGGCCGATGGAGTTGGGATCATGATATAAATATATATAGTGCTCTCACAGAGTTCCAAATCATAGGCTTAAACCTATGTAAAAATTGGATTTCCGTTGTTGTAGCGCCAATAACTACAAGTAGCAATGAGTAGTAATCTTCAAAAGGTCGCACAACCACGTCAGAAGTCATATTAGAGCATAATCGGTGCCGTTGGAAAGCTGACATCTATACCTTTCAACTGGTTAGAGTGATTCGGTTGAGGTTAGTAACTATGTCAAAGGCACGTTTAACTTTCTGGTGTGAGAAAAGCTCATCTATGGCGTAGTGATCTTCGAGATGAGCGGGAGGGCGCATGGCAGTCCCGATCAAGGTGTGGCTGGTAACATTGGAATCTTTGAGATGAGCGTGGTAACCTGTCATTGCTCTAGTGAAGCTTGTTGACGTTGGTGTCTACAATCACCACTTATAATCTTGTGATGCGATTGGTGGCTCATAAAGCTTCATTTGAGTTTCGTTGTTGTATTGGAATTGCGTCTAACACTTGTAATTATTTTTTATGTTGAATATCTTGTCACGAAGCTTTAAAAACAACGAAATTTTCCACATTTGAAGTCGGATCCTCGCGCTCAAAAACTTCATCGGCTATTTCATCACGAGAAGAATAATTTGTCCTTTGACGGGATTGCTTCTCTTTAAGTCTTCTTAGTTCCTCCATCCTCTTAACAATAACGCCTCCCTACAGAGAGAGGTGTCCCATCTTGGCCTTTAACATTGCTAAGGCATTTACTGTAATGTTTTTCTCTCTTCACTAACATTGGTGAACTGGCTTAAACCCTTTTGACGGATGCATCTTTTGATTTAGCATGAAAAATTGAATGAACTGACGACTGAGAGTGCAAAAAGAAAATCCTTTCTTCAAAGAAATGAACTTCATTAAGTCTCCTTGCTTCTTTTACCACTGAGTAATTGTGTCTCCTTGTAAAGAGAGCTCTTGAATTCTTGGCCTTTGACATTGCTAGAACGTTGCAGCCAACATGCCTCTCTCTGCCTTGATGGCAATGAACTTAACTTGAAACCTCGTGATAGACTACATCATTCTTTGGCGAACTAGAATGAGAAGAGGAATCTTCCCTTCAATGGGTTGGACCTTCGTTTAGATTTCTTCATTTTTCAAGCTTTCGATGATCACTGTTTTGTGCAAAGTGGAATCCAGACGCTCGATGCTTGATTTTGCTAGTGTGTATCAGCAGTGTGCCTCTATTGCCTTTGGTGGTAATCCCGGATTGAAATCTCTATTGAGTACATGGACATGGATCAAGTGCTCAAGCAATGACCGAGATGCTTTGGCATGAACATCTCCATCCATGTCCTGTAAAAGAGCTAAGACAATATGAATAACTTGCAAAACAAACAATAGTCTTGTTGGTTCTTCAAGCTAGTTGGTGGCTAGCAATACTAAGTTAGGAAGGTTTTGTTCTTCGCATTGTCTTGTGACTGGTAGTTGTGTGCTTTCATTGATTCTTCTTGCTCATGTTATCGTCTTTCTTCAAGAGTGCTTTTAGTGGTTTCCCGCATACGGCACCACTGATGCGGGGTATCTTCGTCTGCTTACTTGGATACTCCACGTAAGACCGAGAACCTCCACGTCAGCTCCTTTAATGAAGATTCCTCGGCTTTGTTCGGAAAACCTGCACTCCAATAAGACACGTGAACTAAGTCGGTGGCCCCGACGAAGGCACTCCAATGCTTAATTCAGAAAACTTAGACTTTGAAAGTCTAGAGAGAGAAAGCTCTTGCTTAGAGAGAAAGTGAAAGTGGAAAATGAGGTACCTTTCAACATTTGAGAGGGAGTATTTATAGATATTTTCATGGAAAATGGGCCTTAACATGATCATCTACCTTGGGATCTTTGATCTCCCACTTCTGAGTCTATTATTTCATCTCAAACCTTCCATCGTGGGGTCTCTGATCTCCCATCGCCCTATCTCGATGTCTTTAACCATCACATGTTGACACGTGTTGGGTTTAAAATGTGCCAAGTGTCATGTACCAAAATATGGTATATCAAAAATCATTTCCTACTCGGTTGCTTAGTGTAAGTATTCTTAGAGTGAATCTTAGAATAATTAAGTGACATTCGGTATAGTAATTACTTATATTGATTATTTTGCCCAAGATTCGACAAATAATATTTATATATAATCTACTTAAAATTCAACACCTACTGCGATCTTTACAATCTCGATGTGCTTTAATATTCTGCCAGTATGTGTTAAGACAATATTGCGTGAATGTTGGCACAACACTCATGTGCTAACAGTGTCAAGTTCCAATCCATAAATTTTCAACTCTGACACCATTTTTCTACACTTCAGGATAATATAATAGTGTCTAAAAAATGTGTTAATTGAGCTTAATTTGTAACCAGCTTTCGGATATCTGCATACGTGGCAGTGACATAATTTCATCGTATTTCCATTTCTAATGTTTCAATGGTTGCGGCTATGAGTGCTTCCGTCTAGGAAGCCTAAACACAATTCTATACTGAACGAGCATCGAACGGACTTGGTTCGATCTAATGACTTGATCGAACCATCCCAGTTCGATATACTTTTCCCACCAACCATTGGGGCTCGCGGGACGGGTGTTATAAATACCTTGTCCCCTAACATTCTCAGCACGCATTCCAACTCTCACCAACTCACTTAGCATCAAACCATCAGCATTCGATCGAAGTCCCAAAGTTCGATACACCACGTTGGATCGAAGCAGAACGATTCGATACTCATCAACCCAGCTCAGTCTTACATCAAAGGACTCGAGTTCGATACACTCATAGACCGAAGTCCCCCAGTTCGATATTGGACCATCAAGCTTACCCTTTATCGAACATCCCCGATTCGATAAAGCTTAGATCGAACTCCAACTGTTTGATACACAATCAATACTTTGTAACTTCATTTCTTTAGCCTAGACAACTTGTAATAGGTGTTCTGGACCAAGCTAGTCCGATTTATATTTAATTAGCATTATTTTGGCAATTGATTAACCCATTGTAACGTTTTACGGTATTTTGTTACTCGGATGAAATAAGACCAAAATATTGGCGCCGTCTGTGGGAACACCACATTTTCTAGTTTATTAGGCATGACGTCTAGAGTTACCAGATAACAAAGTAGAGCTGTAGAAAGCACAAATGCATGAGTCGAGCGAGCGACAGCAAGCCAGACAGTTCCAGAGGCAGGGGGACCATCGACGTTACCCGCTAGGGTACCAACGCCCGCAAGGCGAGAGATACCATGACCATAAGTAGAGGGCACACCTACGCCGGATGCAGGCGCAACTGGAGCAACAGCAACCACAGCTTCGCTCCCTCACAATCTGAGAGATGAAATTATGGCCATGGTTAAATCCGCACTGGCCGAATGTTTGACCCCCGCACCACCAATGCAAACACCTCCACCGGTGGGACGTGCTGAGGCCGTAAGGGAACAGGCTTCCGCAACCGTAGGTCTGGAAGAAGCAAAGCCATACCGGGCTTGCAGGAGAGAGAGACCTGACTTAGTGGAGGTGCAGAATAAGGAGAAATCGCACAGGGAAGATCGTATAGCCAAACCAAACTCCGTGGATGTGCAATCGAAGAGGCACCATGATGCAAGAAGGAAAGAAAAAGAGGAAAATTGGAAAGACGAATCAAGGAGACAAGAGAAGAGAAGACGCGGGGAAAGCCGCGACTCAAGAAAGGAGCGCGATCAGATAGTAAGAAAGCTAGAGAGGCTTGAGAGGGAGAAAGCGATGGTCCAAGGCCGAATGAAGCAAGTGGGAAATGCTCTGCATAGCTTTCTATTTTGCGAAGAAATAGAGGCGGAGATCCTAGGGCACGGGGAGAAGATTCCCGAATTGAAAACTTACGACGGAAAGTCTAATCCACACGATCTTCTCTTCCATCTAAACAGCAAGCTGACCTTATACGGGTTCAAGAAGAACGTGCAGGCCAGAATATTTGCCAGTACCTTGGCCGGGATAGCGATGGACTGGTTTACTCGAATTGCTCTGGGGTCAATCAAAACCTACAAGCAGCTGAGGAACATGTTCGAGGATCAGTTCTCAATTTAGGCGAGACTGGTTTTGGACCATTCCCATCTATACACAATGAAGCATGAAACCAATGAGAGTCTAAAGAACTTTATGAGGCATTACAACGCAAAGCTGCTAAGAATAGAGAACCCAAGTGTATAGATGGTGATGAGTATAATCTTCCGAGAAACTACCAATACAGCCTTCAGCGAGGACTAGCTCAGGCGAAAACCCAGAACTATCGAGGAGATAAACAAGATAGCGCATGAGGTGGTTCACCGTGAAGAGATGATGGCAACCAAGTTAGCCGTCGTCGCGCCCTCGAAAGAGAAATAAAGAGGAAGGGAGGACCACAACCGCAACAATAACAACAATAGAAACAGGAATAACATGTACCGAGACACATCGCCAAGGCGATACACGCCCCTGAATGCTAGCATCATGACAGTACTCGGAACGACGAAAAAGAAAGGGTGGCTGAAAGAGCCCAGACAGATGAAGGATTCAAAGGCAACAAGGTTTTCAAACCGCTTCTTCAAATACCACAATCAGAAGGGCCACAAAACCGAGGATTGCAAGGATCTCAAGGATGAGATCGAAAGACTGGTGAAGGATGGCAAACTCGTGGAATTTGTCAAAAAGATAAAAGAACAGGAGGACGCCGCCGAAAGGGATAGATCGCTATTTTCTAGAAAGGACAAGTAGAAGGTAGTCGATCATCTGCATCTGTTGGACTATCATCAAACTGGAAACAACAACGTCAGAAGGAGAATGATAAATATGATATCAGGTGGCCCAGTCGGGGCGGATTCCACGAAAGGCAGAATGAAGATTTCGAGGCTTGTTGAATTAGACAGGTTTGTCAGCTACGCTGACATTTTAAGAATCGAGGAAATGCCGCAAGAAGAGATCACCTTCTCAACAGCGGATATGTGCAAGGTGAGCCCCCAGGCCATTCAAACAACAAATTTGGATTTCCCGTTGGTGATAACGATGGACATAGCCTACTTCGCGTGACTAAAATGCTAGTGGACCATGGTAGCTCAGTTAATGTGCTATTCAGTTCCACGTTGGAGAAAATGGGGAGCATGACAGCTCATTAGTGACTGGAATGTTGCAGGAGCATTGCACAACCCAAAGGGCATCACTAAGAATTCAAAATGTCCATGATGAGTACTGAACCCAGTCTTATGGACATCCCCCTCCTTCATTCTTATTTGAAAATACCCTGATCTCAAGTCTATTTTTGAAAAATAGGCTGCTCCATGGAGCTCATCAGTTATATGTATGGGAAACTCATGTTTAATAGTGAGAGAGTTAACATACCTATAATCTACAGACATCCTCCAGCTCCCGTCTTTCTTTTTAACTAATAACACATGTTAAGCATAGGCACTCGTACTATGTTGTATTATGCATGCCTCCATCATCTCACTCACAATCTTTTCTATCTCAGTTTTGAAAGTATGTGAGTATCTATAAGGTGCACGATGCTTAGGCATAGCTCCTATCTTGAAGTTTATCTGATGCTCTACCAACCTCTTTGGAGGCAACTTCTTAGGTTCCTCAAACACTCATGTAAATTCTCCCAATACTTTCTCAATCCTTGGTTCTTCTCTCTGTGATTATGAGTTTGCTTGAATATAACACAACTTTCCTAGTATCCCATACTTACCCTTCTCCCATAATTTCTATAAGGTTCTACCAGAAATGAGCTTACACTCTGGACCGTTGGTGATAACATGTAGTGTAATCTTCTCCTCTAGGACAGTCAGTGTTACTATCATTCTGTCATAATCAAATCCCACACGTGAAAAGGTTCTCAACCAATCACCTCCCAATACCATGTTACACCCTTCTAATCTTATGACTCTTACTGTAAACTTGAACCCCTGCTTCTGAGTTTCCCATTGGAAATCTGGGCAACAACTCCGACTGGTAATTTTTCCACCATCAGCAACAGATGCCAACATAGGCCCAGTATCTTGGGTCTTGCACCCTAAATCAATCACGGTCTCCTCATCAATAAAGTTGTGTGTACTCCTTGTGTCAACAAGGATCCTGATCATCTTGTTACCCACAATACCTCTTAGTTTAAGTGTATTCTTGTTGCTTCCTCCAGCCAAAGCATGTACCGAGATGTGCATATCCTCTGGTTCTTCCTCTTCACTGCTTCCCAGTTCACTCCATGCAGTCTTGTCCCCCAAGTCATTTTCCTCCTCTTCAGTCATTATCATATACAATTGATTCATCTTACACTTGTGCCCCACAGTGTATGTCTCATCACAATTGAAGCAAAGATTCTTCTCCCTCCTAGCTCTCATTTCAGCTGGAGTGAGTAATTTCCTCAATGGTCTCCTACTCCCAGGCTGCTCATGGACCTTATAACAGCTCCTCTAGTGTTGTTAGAGTATGTTCTAGGGTTGACCATGTTGTAAACTCTACTCACAGGCCTGAATCTCCTCCCCATGGTCTCTATGGCTTTCTCTTGTTCTCCACTTAGGTTCATAGTTTCCACTAAGGAAGTGGGGTGAAAGAAAGCGACAACATGTCTTAATTCTTCCTTGAGTCCGCTTAAGAAACTACCATGTAATATCCTTCTCAGTGATGTTCTCCAAACATCTCTAGTAAGGATTTGAGTTCTTTAAATCTTTCAATATAATGCTCCAAGTTGTTGTGATTTTGGAGCTTATAACTCCATAATCACTGTCTCCAGTTTTAACCCATCAAATCTTAAAAAAAACATCTTTAACAAAGTGCTCCCAATTAGTGTACCCTCTCATCTCTACAAAACCATTGTACCATAGATCTGCCTTTCAAAACCATTGTACCATAGATCTGTCTTTCCTTCAAAATGCATGGATGCAGTGGTTGCCTTTTGTTCTTTAGGTATACCACCAACCACCTAAAAGTACTTCGGACATTGTCTGGCCCATCCCCTTGCATTTGAACCATCAAAATGAGGAAACTTCATTCTGGGCAGATAATGTTTATTGCAAGCTCATGTTTCTTCCCAGTCACCTATATTTCCTGTTGTTTTCTCATGGGTTACAATAGGTAATGATTCTCCAGATCTGGGTGTGGGTAGCGTTGTGTTGTTGGTTTGAGTTCACCCTTCCCCTAGACAAGATTTATTCCTGTTTTAGAAGGCCATATGTTCAGCTATTTTAGTAAGTTGGAGTTGAATACCTTGCATAGACCCTTGTATGTTGTCAATGGTCACATGCATGTGTTCACTATTGGTAGTGAGTGTAGCCATCTGTTCTTGAGTCTCCCTTTGAGTGTTGGTGAACTGCACTTGCATTTCACGTTGGCTCTCTTGGAGTTCCCTGATCCTAGCTGGGTCCACCATTTCTTAAGTGTTTCCACAGGTTCGCAGCTGGGATGC
Organism: Linaria vulgaris; assembly: GCA_948329865.1. Lineage (NCBI taxonomy): Eukaryota > Viridiplantae > Streptophyta > Magnoliopsida > Lamiales > Plantaginaceae > Linaria > Linaria vulgaris. Next base: position 48,692,470 of record OX415249.1, on the reverse strand, counting down.
CAAATTGTTTTGTTTACTACCTCGTTTACGCCCAATTTTGAAGTTGATAAAGAGAGATAAGAAGGGGTTGGAAATTGAGAAGAACAAGAAATGAGAAAATAGAAATTTTACTTAATTCATAATAATCTCAGCATCCTTACAAAAACATATATATAGGAAAATAAGTTACTTAAATTAGAAAATAGCAACTAGTAGAAGTGCTAAAACAAGGTTGCACTTTATGAAATAAAATATTAGAAAAAACGCTAAATACTATTACATTTTTTTTCTTAAATTGCAAATACTTGTTAGGAGTAATAAAACCCTAACTCAGATCATTTTCAGTCACAAGTTAAGTTCTTCTCTCTCTCTCTCTCCTTAGCGTGCTTCACTTCTCTTCTTTTCTGCACCGTTGGTCTGATTTCCCTTTTCATCTGCTAATTTATGTTCTTCCCTTTTGTAGGTGCTAACGGTCGATTCTCCTGGTGGCAGTGGTCCTCCTGGTTGCAGAATTGGAGCAACTCCAGTTGCTTGGTCCCCACTCCTCTCAATACCAGCTAATTCCTCATTGGTTCGTGGAGCTTCTCTAGTGATTACCTCAGACGCATCTCCTTTTTGTAACTTAGGATTATTCAATTCCCAATTCACCTAAATTAATTTCTGTAAATTAGGGTTAGGGTAAATTCCCCTAATTTCAAAATTAGGGTTTGCAATCCTTTTTTCGCAAATTGGTTGTATCAATTGCTCCTGTAATTTCAAAATTAGGGTTTACAACCCCTTTTTCCCCAATTGTATTAGAAGCACTTATGATGCTCACTGTAGTAAAATCTTTTTCCTTAAAAAAAAAAAAGGCAATTTGTGAGGAGTAAGGATTTGCTAATAAATATTAAAAGATAAAATATACTTAGTATAAGATGACATTCGAACTACTACATATATCGTACAAAGCCCATAGTATACAACTCTTTTGTAAAATAAGCCCAGGCCCAGTATCAGAAACCATAATATAAAACTAGCGGCATTATATACAATTATTATTACTCATATTCATTCATCACAAAAAACAAACATCGGAAGGAGTTTTCTGTAATGGCGGCAGGGAACCCTAATATTACTCTTGGTGAAGGAAGCAGTTGTGGTGGAGCTGTAGGCCATCATCAGACTGATTTTAGTGCACGTGCTAGAGCGCTGTTGAAGGAGCTTGACCCGAACTATGATCCTAGAGAAATTACGAAGAAGTATAGTAGTCTAGAGGAACTTAATGACATGATATTTAGTAAAACACTCGACGTAAGTTTAATTAATTTCTTCAACTTTCACTTGTAGAGTTTAATCGAATTAGTTGCTTTAATTTTCACGAGTTCAATCAAACTGAGATTTCTTTCTTTCTCCTGTTAATTTGTGATGTATAATTTAACTTATTATTGACTGTTTGTTATTGTTTATAACAAATCTACTTTACTCTACTTTTGGAATAAAACTCTCTTTCTCAGGTTTCTTTCTTGCTAATCGACAAGTGGTTTTTTTTTTTTGGTCAGTTATTTGAATGTGAGAATGATTTGCTTAAACGTCTTAAGAAGCTCCAGGAGGAACATGATGTGCTGAAGAACTCCTACCAGGAACTCTTGATAATGACGCTGACAAACAAAAAGATAAGGGACTTGGAGACGGTGTAGGCCTCTTCCGGGCAAGAGTCCCTAAGTGATCTAAGTGAACGAATGTTTCAATTAGATCTACAAAATCCCATTTCATAGCGCATGGGGAACGCAAGTTTGATCGAGGATTGGTGTGAAGAGAGCTGTCGGCTATATTATCTGATATGATATATATTAATTAGTCGTTCGGAAAACGTTGTTTGTTTATGGTGTTAATGCATACATCGGTTGTGATTCCTTTCTACTAATTAAATAACTAAACACACCCTACATGGTCGATCTAGTAGCAAGGGCTCCTCTTTACTAGGATTGTTTTGTTGCTAGGTTCAAGAGGAGAGCACACGTGAATTCTAGTAGCATGATAGACTGAAAAATGGTGGTTTAACATGATAGACTGAAAAATGGACACTTCAGAAGAATGATATTTTTAACCAATATCATTCTCCTAACAAATAAAATATTCATTCTCCAACTTAGTCTGGAATGAATAGATCACATCTGCAGAAAACTAGCAACTTAGATCAGCTAACTGAAGCGTTAACTAATGTAAATTAAAACATAAAGTTCTTTTACTTCAAAATACAAAGGAACAATGTAATTGTACAATAAAGAATAGTATTACAAATTCTCGGACCATGGGGGCTCAGCTCAGATCAGCACAACAAATGACGCTTGCTTACAGATTTTTCTACTCAGGGAACACAACGCCATTAATATTGTTATTTTCTACTCAAACAGAAAAGCACCACAACATACATTGACTGGGGATAATAGGAAATCTTTAACTAACCTTCAAGCATCCGGTACAATTAAAACTTAAAAGTTGATGCATCATCACTCGCATATGCAGATAGTGCAACAACATTACTTATTCTGTAGTTTCGGAGACTGTGGGCACTCTTTCACCCGCTTTTGTATCTTTCAGAGCTTCATCTCTTCCATTGCCACAGTTAGTCTTGTACCTATTTCTTTATTTTCCTCTGTACTCTTTTCTGGGCTAGGTTTATTTGCATCGACAAAGTATGTCTCTTCTTCCGTGAAATCATTGGAAAGCGGCCGCCACAGTACCAGAGTGGGTGTATGGAAATCATCTGTTTTACCATTTCCAAGAACTCCGCTACGTCCCCGACCTCAAGACCAAAGTTTATACCCAGACTCTGTAACAAGTGCAGCACCACATACAACCTGGATAGGCTCTGGAAATTTGGAGTCGTGCATCCCATTTCGAGGAATTAATATAGGAAAAACAGCATCACCAGCATCGTCACATTATTGCACAAAGATTTCAACATCTTTGAAATCTCTCTCAAAGTTTTAGCCCTTCTTAATTCTAATTTTGCAATAGTTCCCAGGTGAACTTCATCCGGACCGTCCGCGGTTCTCAGGCAGCCCAGAGGCGAGCTAGAACAGTATCACCTAATACACCAGCTGCACCGTGCACTTGCATTGTCATGTCCAGGACCTTCAACGCCATGTTTAAGGCGGCAACCTTCTCAGAGCCATAACACAAATACAAGAAGATTCCAAAAATTAAGTCGAAAGATGTAGGAAAAGACCCTAGTATCAATCACAAACCCCAAATGCAGAACGACACGAACGATACCTTGGCCACGACAATTGTACTGTTTCCAAGTCTCTCAAGCTGGTCTGCAGCTTCCAGAACCAGAAGTCTAATTTTCTCTAGCTCTAACATTCTCTTGGGATGTTACTACGCATTTTGCTTGTGTTTAATATTTCCTGATTTATTGGATTGGTTTCTGAACAGTGTTTGGCCATAATCTCCTTGTGACTCTGCGCCACTGATTCCACTATTATTAGTGAGAAATAACGAAAGAATTCTTTCGTATTTATAGAGATATGGGACATAAATCACATGGATATAGTAAGTCTCACTTGGGCTGCTTTAATGGTAGTCTTTACATTTTCCCTTTCACTCGTAACACTCGTAGTGTGGGGAAGAAGTGGGCTATAAAAGTACTACTAATTGAGTTGAGGAATCAACAGTAGTGATTAACATTAACATAACAGAAGCAAGTGGATCGATCAAGTAATCAAATTCTAAAGAAAAATCATTATCTAGAATCCAAGACCATATATATTGATAGATGGAATTGCTATTTATTTGATCAATAGATAGATGAGTTGAAAAATCATGACTATACTTAACAATAAAATACTTGGAGAAGCCCACATACGACGAAGATCTTTTGTTGCTGTCGTAAAAAGAAGAGAAAAAAAAAAAAAAAGAGATCGTTTTTAGTTCAGGCTCAGGGATCGCAAGACACTCAAGATGGAACCAAACATACATTAAACATTTGACCCAATGTAAAATGATTTAAGTTAAACAATAGTATTATTTGAAGTAGAAGTAGCACCGCACAAACCTTGGCAACATCTGAAAGGAATGATCCCTACACAGCGATCAATTTATCAAAAGTTCTTCAACTGATGGTCCTCTGAATCATCAATTGCATGCCACGTTCAGCAGCACCGTTCGACCTCATGCAATGGTGCAACCTTCCTGGACCCAGTCTACCCTGATAAATAGTAAAAACAGACGCAGGGTATACTATGAAAGTTATTCAAAGAGCATAACAGATTTGTCAAACTAGATCTACTCAAGGTACACTAGTGTCGAAAGAATTCCACAACAATCCCTTGACAGTAGCACCATTTTACCTGCGCAATCTGAAATCCACGACCTTCCGGTCCCAAGCAGAATATTCTTGGCTGGAACACGTACATTCTCAAATGTTATTTCTGCATGTCCATGAGGTGCATCATTAAATCCAAATACAGTCAATGGCCGCTTTATGTTCACACCGGGAGTATTAATGTCGACTAAGATCATAGACTCTTGTCTATGTTTGGGGGCATTGAAGTCAGTTTTCCCCTGCATATTTCTAGGATTAGCGGCATCTTTCATCAAAGAGTTTTGACTATTCAAAGATTCCTTGAGGATAGTGATAATCCAACAAACCATGCGAATAAGGACCTTGCACCTTGGATCCATGGCTCTGCTAGTCCACCATTTCCTCCCATTGATGATATATGAATCTCCTTCTCTGTTCAAGGCTTATATGTGGTTAAATAATCTCTATGGGAAGAAAATGAGTCAAAGTAATCATGCATCGATGTACATCATCTGCTTAAAGTACCTGAACTCTAATAAAATTGAGTGCAGAAGCACAAAAAAGAAAATACTTTGCAAAATAAGTAACACGGTGTCAAAGATAACCAAAAATAGTACTTCAGAGCAATTAGAACTCATCTAACATCGAAGGATAAAGATAATACTGGACCACAAATATTTCTGAACTTCCATTTTCTAAAAAAATCATTTTCAAGCAACGATGTTAAGATCTAACCTTCCGATAGGTTTCAGTGGTGATGTTCAACTGTACATGTTTCTTCAATTTAAATACACCACTAAGCTTGAAATTTAAATGAGCAAGCTATTCAGACACATCGAACCTAAGTAAACTTTGGCGATCAATATGAGTACCAACCTCATAGTTCATTGAACGTGATCTTAAATGAATATGCAATCATGATTCATCACAATCTACTTGATATATAAAAAAGACACGATGCATCTTCAAATAAACTGCATGTCCGGGAAAAGCAGCAGAATCTGGTGCTATATATCACCAAAAAGTATGACTTTAAAGAGTTTGCTATTCTACCTTTTGATTGCACACTCGATATTGGTAGCATCAGATGATGCCAGCCACCTGTGGTTTTATCATTGCAAATCCAGACCGTATTGTTCCTTCAAGCAAAGGAACTGGACATTGATTCATTTGTTCAGCAGTTTCATACCGCATTAACACCTACGAAGGATGACAAAACCATAATAAGAGAATTAGGATTATAAACTACTGCATGCCATTACACAGTGCAACAGAATTTGTAGCATGTTCTTCTTTTTTATTTATTTAAAATAAATAAATAAAAGTCTCTTCATGAATTTAGAACGATCTGCCTAAGGCTTCTATTCTTCGTTCTCAGGAAAGTTCTCTGAGGCATGGGTTTTATCTTAGGTACTAAAACAGAAAGTATTCAACATTTTTCAAAAATAAAATAAAAATTGTAGCTTTTTCCTAACCTCCATATTTCCTGTATCTGGTGCCTCACAATTGAAGACCTGAGGTGCCCAAAGTGAATGGCCCATGATCTCACAACGGTATCCATACTCACACTACAAGAATTCGGGTGTTTTCCCGACCGGAAATCGGTCGGGAGCATTCCCGACCGCTTTTCGGTCGGGAAAAGTATTCCTGACCGGATTTCGGTCGAGAACTTTTAAAAAAGTATTCCCGACCGAAATTCGGTCGGGAAAGTGGGCATACTTATTCGCGACCGAAATTCGGTAGGGAATTAGGGGTATTGGCGACCGATTTTTGGTAGGGAATAATATTCATATTTTTAATTTCACAATTCCGCTCTCCATTTAAGATAAATCGTTGATTTAATGATCAAGTACATCAATATTAGTTATGTATTACTGAAAAAATCAAAAAAAAAAAAATAGTTGCACGTTGATGAATCGTTTGAAGCGTCGATTCATATTGTCACTTATAAATAGATTGGTATATGTAGCTGCTAATAACGTAACTACTTATGATTATGTTAAACATATGTTAATATATATTACAATTAGCCTCTTTATACTAACATTTGTAACAAATGTTAATCGCAATTGGGAATACTTTATACTACGTATGATTAATATATATGTGAAACTCTAAACTAACTTAACTTATATGTTAATCTATACTAATTTCATAATTAAAAGAACATTAACCTAATTATTTGTTAGTGCAATTCATGTATTTATTGAGAATACATAGTTATACTTAACAAACACATCAATATTTTTCAAAAAATCGAAAAAAAAAAATTACTATTTTTCCCGACCGAAATTCGGTCGGGAATAATATTCATAAGTATTCCCGACCGAAATTCGGTCGGGAATTAGGGGTATTGGCGACCGATTTTCGGTAGGGAATAATATTCATATTTTTAATTTCACAATTTCGCTCTCCATTTTAGATAAATCGTTGATTTAATGATCAAGTACATCAATATTAGTTATATATTACTGAAGAAATCAAAAAAAAAAAAAAAAAAATAGTTGCACGTTGATGAATCGTTTGAAGCGTCGATTCATATTGTCACTTATAAATAGATTGGTATATGTAGCTGCTAATAACGTAACTACTTATGATTATGTTAAACATATGTTAATATATATCACAATTGGCCTCTTTATACTAACGTTTGTAACAAATGTTAATCGCAATTGGGAATACTCTATACTACGTATGATTAATATATATGTGAACTCCAAACTAACTTAACTTATATGTTAATCTATACTAATTTCATAATTAAAAGAACATTAACCTAACTATTTGTTAGTGCAATTCATGTATTTATTGAGACTATACAGTTATACTTAACAAACAAATCAAGATTTTTTAAAAAATCGAAAAAAAAATTACTATTTTTCCCGACCGAAATTCGGTCGGGAATAATATTCATAAGTATTCCCGACCGAAATTCGGCCGGGAATACTTATTCGCGACCGAAAGTCGGTCGGGAATACTTATTCGTGACCGAAAGTCGGTAGGGAATTAGGGGTATTGGCGACCGATTTTCGGTAGGGAATAATATTCATATTTTTAATTTCAAAATTTCGCTCTCAATTTTAGATAAATCGTTGATTTAATGATCAAGTAAATCAATATTAGTTATATATTACTGAAAAAATCAAAAAAAAAATTGTTGCACGTTGATGAATCGTTTGAAGCGTCGATTCATATTGTCATTTATAAATAGATTGGTATATGTAGCTGCTAATAACGTAACTACTTATGATTATGTTAAACATATGTTAATATATACACAATTAGCCTATTTATACTAATGTTTGTAACAAATGTTAATCGCCAATTGGGAATACTCTATACTATGTATGATTAATATATATGTGAAACTCCAAACTAACTTAACTTATATGTTAATCTATACTAATTTCATAATTAAAAGAACATTAACCTAACTAGTTGTTAGTGCAATTCATGTATTTATTGAGAATATATAGTTATACTTAACAAACACATCAAGCTTTTTCAAAAAATCGAAAAAAAAAAAAATTACTGGTGAAAAAATTCATAAGTATTCCCGACCGAAATTCGGTCGGGAATAATATTCATAAGTATTCCCGACCGAAATTCGGTCGGGAATAATATTCATAGTTATTCCCGACCGAAATTCGGTCGGGAATTTGGCCGTTTCTGGGCATAAATAATTTGCCGACCAAATTTCGGACGGTAAATGTTGAAAATTTGGCGGGTTGGCTAAATTTTCAAATTTTAAACTTTTCCCGACCGAAATTCGGTCGGAAATACTCGAAAAAATTGGCGGGACTAGGCGGGAAATTCAAATTTTACAAAAATTCAAAATTTTTAACTTTTCCCTATAAATACACTTCATCATTCTCCTCATTTTTTCATCTACTTTACATTATTTCTTCAACTTTCTCTTTATTCCAAGAATTTTTTTCTACAACACACAATTTATTCTTTCATCTTCAAACAATTTTTTCCACAAAACAAATTTTTTCTCTTCTTTCTTCAACTTGAAACAAGCATTTTATTCTATTTTAAATAAACACTTATTTAACTTTTTTGTGCTTTAGATTGAGCAATAAATCCAAAATTTAATTGTCCATCTACAACACAATAAAGCTAAAGAATGTTTTAGATTGGGTAATAAATCGAAAATATTTCAAAATATTAAAAATAATAATATTTCGGTAATTATTACCGGAATATGATTTTTTTTTTTATTCTGGCGAGTTTTATTCGCGACCGCAATTCGGTCGGGAATAGTTTAAATATTATTCCCGACCGAATTTCGGTCGGGAATAATATAAATATTATTCGCGACCGAAATTCGGTCGAAAATAATTTTATATTATTCGCGACCGAAATTCGGTCGGAAATAATATTTAAACTATTCGCGACCGAAATTCGGTCGGAAATAATATTTAAACTATTCCCGACCGAATTGCGGTCGGGAAACTCCCGACTGATTTTCGGTCGGGATTGGGCGGTCGGAAAAACCCCGGGACGACCGAAAGGCGGTCGGAAAACTTTTTCCGACCGAAGCAACGCCGACCGCTTCTTCCCGACCGAATAGCGGTCGGGAAAGGGTCATTCCCGACCGCACATGGGTCATTCCCGACCGGCTTTGCGGTCGGGAATGACCCGATTTTTTTGTAGTGTCAAGATTTGAAAGACCAGCACCCAGTAAACCATCAATCGCCTCATTCTTAGAACCATCTCTTCTTTGACTAGAAATGATTTTTTTAACCCCCTAGCAGCATTATTTTAACAAAAACATTTAAATCATAAGATACATTATGTTTTTATAAAATATGACAAATCAAGGTGAAATTGTCGAATCGTGGATTGACACAACAACTTTGAGAGTTAAGCTGGCGTTGCCTTAACTCTATTTTGATCTTCTTGATAAGAGTAATATGCAGCGGAATAAAAAACGCAAGAAGATGTAATTTTAAGAAGTTTTCAATACTATTAAAAACTTCCGAGCCTTATGCCAAATAACCATAAAGGTTTTATCAAAAGTGTTCCTAACAACAATTCACTCACGCTCTTTGTTGATCGGACTCAACGAAGCAGACAAGTACGAACTACTTAACTTCTATGAACTAGACGTAAATAGTTGATACAAAAACTTCGCAAAAGCAAGACGAAGACAAGACAAAGAATGATAAATATCTTGGATTGTTTTGCACGATTGTCTTCTATTCGTCTTGATGAACTTCACATCTTTTATAGATTTCTTGAAACTTGCACGCCAAGATGTGTTGTTCACAGTTTTGGTAACTCTTGTTGTTTCCTTGTTGAATTTTGCCTTCTTTGTGAACTTCATATCTTTCCTGAATATGTGTTTCCTTTATTACCAATCTAACAAGGTAACACATCTTCTTCAAATCGGAGAATCCTCGAAAGAATCACAGTTGCAGAGAATCCAATTTTGTTTCCTTCTTTTGAAAGCGTCTTGAGTTAACTAATTCAACTTGGCTTGAATTATGGAAACTTCAAGTAACGAATCATCCATAGCTCTTCTTTATGATTAAGATACCTTATAAACATAAACAACTAAAACCGTGGAACCTGATTAATAAGTGAATAAAGGCAAAACTTAAATTATGGCAGTTAAAGACAGTTTTCGCGCAGACTCTCGGGTTTCAATGTTATCCTCAATGTTGACCCAACATCGTCTAACATTGCATCGTCTAACATTGATTCCAGAAAACCCTGCACTTTCACAAGGATACATAAAGGTTCAGTTTCTGATTCCAGAAAGGAGATTTACATACAGGTATATACAAGTTCCACAAGCCCTCTTTTTTTTGCTAGCTCCTTTCCAACTCTCTTCACCAGGGTGAACAGACCACGAGAGCAAGTTCGTGGAACTTTTTTTTCCATCGGGTATATGTGATCCTCCATAAACAATTTGTTGTTCAGTTCTTGAACCTTTTGACTGGGAACAAATCTTCCTCCAGTTGAATTGAGACTCTCGATGTCTTCTATGCGTACTGCTTTAGGAATTGATACTGATGGAATGCAAAAATTCAATAGAACTATCATGACAGTTTTGGTATTGAAATAAACAACAAGGTAGAAGATCAACTTGTGGATAAAGATCACCTATTCTTCAGAATCTACATTAGAGATTGGCACCTTTTCTTACTAAGGGCGCTTAGTTGAAACGGAGGAATTGGCTGATAAACTACATGCAATCTTTTGGTACAGACAGATTGCAGCAAGTCAGTCCAAATAAAGAAGGCCTACAAGAAAAGTTCTGATAGAGATTGACAACCAATTTGGAACGAACACGAAGAACACGAAGAGAAAGTAGAGAAAACTATAAGCTAAATAATATATCAATATCAATAATCATCAAAATCTGTCTCAAAACAAAGTCTTGGCCTATATTTATAGGCTAGATAAAAGAAACCTACTCCAATTAAGACTCTAACTAAAAGGTAATTAGAGCCCTAATTCTATCAAACTTACCAAAATAAACTCATACCTAAAATAATGTCTTAACAATTAAGAAATAAACTAATTAGGAAATAAATAATTAATAGATATTCTTCTTAGGCTTTCTTCTTTGGTAGACTTTAACTTGATTCCTATCATCTCTCCCCGGCTTGAAAAAACTCGCCTCCGGAGAGTTTGCATTGATGTACTCCTCAAGTAAGTCCGGAAAGTGAAGACGAAGCTCTTCTTCTTGAACCCATGAATTATCAGAAGCGGGGCGACCTTTCCAAGAGACAAGGTAGCGCTGGAAACCTCCATCAGTGGTACTAACAATCTCATCCTCAAGAATTGCTTCAACCTCATCCATGACCAACGGTGGTGTAGGGCGTAACTTGGGCACCGAAATCGGAGAAGTTGCAGACCCACCTGTGGCACTAGCAGAAAATGTAGGAGGCTCAAAAGTACCTCGATAAGGAGTCAAATCCCCAACATTGAAAATAGGACTAATAGTTAGTTCAGGAGGCAAGTCTAACAAATAAGCATTATCACCAAGACGTTTTATGATACGAGAAGGTCCTGAAGCACGAGCAAAAAGCTTTTTAGATGTATGTTTTGGAAAACGTTCAGGACGAATACGAACAATCACAAAATCATCTTCCTTAAACTCCAACTTCCTACGATGTAAATCAGCAGCCAATTTATAATTTGCATTACTTTGTGCTATTTTCATTCGGATATCAGCATGTAAATCATGAATATGTTGTGCAAAAGTTTCAGCAAATTCAGCCGTTTTATGAGAAATAGGCAATGGCACCAAATCAATAGGAAGTCGAGGAGCTACCCCATGAACAATCTCAAAAGGACTCTTACCAGTGGACTTACTCGTGGAATTATTGTAGGCCATCTCAGCAACAGGTAAAATCAAGTCCCAAGTACTAGGCTTTTCCCCCACAAGACATCTAAGGAGATTACCTAAAGTACGATTGACAACCTCAGTTTGACCATCAGTTTGAGGATGAAAAGCACTAGAGAACTTCAAGTGAGTACCAAATAATTTCCACAAAGAGCGCCAAAAATAACTCACGAATTTCACATCCCTGTCGGACACTATGGAAGAGGGTAACCCATGTAAGCGTACCACTTCGTTGAAGAAGATCATCGCAATATTAGAAGCATCAGCGGTTTTCTTGCAAGGAAGAAAGTGGGCCATCTTAGAAAACCTATCCACCACAACTAAAATAGAATCATGACCTCTAGCAGTACGAGGAATGCCTAACACAAAGTCCATGCTAAGGTCTTTCCAAGGGGAGTGAGGAATAGGTAAAGGGGTGTAAAGACCAGTGTTTTGCCTTCTTGCTTTACTAAGTTGACAAACACGACACTGTGACACAACCCGAGCCACATCATTGCGTACAGATGGCCAAAAGAAACGATCAGCAACAAGGATGGTAGTCTTATCTCTCCCCAAATGACCCGCGAGACCCCCATCATGAAGCTCCCAAATAAGAAAATCCCTCAGAGATGTGCGAGGGATACATAGGCGAGTCCCATGAAATAAGTACCCATCAACCACTTGGTAATCAGTAAAATGACTACGATGACCCGATGAAACCTCAGAATAAATCTCATAAAAATCAACACACGAGACATAAGCATCACGCATCCTATCAAAACCAACAACCGTAGTAGACCATTTCTGCAATAGAAGTCCTATGCGACTTAAGGCATCAGCTACCACATTCTCAACACCAGAACGATGTTTAAGAACAAAAGAGAAGTCTTGGAGCGTTTCAACCCACTTAGCATGTTTCTCTTTGAGCTTCTTCTGATCATTGATGAATTTAAGAGCATCATGGTCGCTCCAAAGAACAAACTCCTTTGGGAGGAGGTAGTATCGCCAATGCTCTACACAACGAACTAAAGCATAAAACTCCTTCTCGTATGTGCTGTATTTGGTACGGCGAGACTCATTGAGTTTTTCACTAAAGAACGCAATCGGGTGATTATCTTGGCTCAGGACACCTCCTATGCCTACTCCAGATGCATCACAAGCAACCTCAAAGACCTTGTTAAAATCAGGATGGCGTAACACCGGGGCTTCCGTCATCTTCTTCTTCACCAACTCAAAGGCTTCTGTAGCAGAGGGACTCCATTTAAACTCACCTTTTCGGAGACAGTTAGTGATAGGAGCCATGATGGAGCTAAAATCCCTAATGAAGCGCCTATAGAAGGTAGCTAAGCCATGAAAACTACGAGCCTCAGACACAGTTTTGGGCAAAGGCCATTCAACAATGGCTTTGATTTTGTCAGGGTCGGCGGAAACACCCAGATCAGAGACGACAAAACCCAAGAATATCACACGGGACTGAAAGAACGAGCACTTACCCAAATTAACATAAAGTTTCTGAGCCCTAAGAACTTCAAAAACTAACTTAACATGTCGCAAGTGTTCTTCCTTAGTGGCACTATATAGCAGAATATCATCAAAGTAGACCACCAAGAACTTTCCAATGAAGGAGCGTAGAATATGAGTCATAGCTCGCATGAAGGTGCTAGGTGCATTGGTTAACCCAAAAGGCATGACTAACCACTCAAATAGTCCGTCCGGAGTCTTAAAGGCGGTCTTCCACTCATCCCCTGGCCTAACCCGTAGTTGGTGGTATCCTGCCCGCAAATCAATCTTAGTGAACCACTTAGATCTTGCCATGTGATCTAACATATCATCAAGTCTAGGTATGGGAAACCTATATTTAACAGTGATCTTATTAATGGCTCTACTGTCGATACACATCCTCCATGACCCATCTTTCTTAGGAGTTAGGAGTGCAGGTACAGCACAAGGACTAAGACTATGACGAATAAACCCTTTACCCAAAAGCCCTTCTATCTGCCTATTCAACTCGTCTCGCTCAGTGGGGTTCATCCTATAGTGAGGTAAATTTGGCAACTGGGAGCCTGGAACCAAGTCTATGGCATGTTGGACATCTCACATAGGTGGTAACTGGCCGGGCAATTCCTCAGGGGTAATGTCCCTAAACTCCTCTAAAAGAGCACTAATATCCGAAGGCTTGTGGCAAGATGTGTCATCAGGAAACTCTAAGGGAGCCTTAGCAACTATGGCAAGCAACAAGTTGGACTCAACACCCTCTTTCTCACATTCAGGGCCAGACAAAAAATGTAGTGTCTTGGTGGGTTGGGCCTTGGGCGGAAATCGTGAGGAAGGGTTGACTGGTTTACCCGGAACTAACCTAACCCGTGCGCCCTTGTGAGTGAAGACATAACTATTGTCCCTACCATAATTAAGAGCATTATTATCATAAAGCCATGGACGACCTAATAAGATGTGGGCCACATCCATAGATAAGACATCACACCAAATGTCTTCAGAGTAGGGTCCTAAGCGAAGAGGAACCAAGCAACGCTCAGAAACGGTCAAGGAAGTCTGATCGACCCAAGCGACCTTGAAAGGGGAAGGGTGAGGTTCAGACTTAAGATCAAGAAGCCGAACGGCAGAAGTAGAGACCACATTCATGGAGCTACCATTATCTATGACGACTCGCAAGATTTTCTCCCCATATCGAACCCTAATCTCAAAAATGGCAGTGCGTTTCCAAGAGTCTTGGTCGACTGTGGCAGACAAGATACATCGCATGACATGTAGGGTACCTTCACCATCAACGTCTTCACCATCAATTGTAGCGTCACATTCTTCAGATTCCATGAGGAATTCTTCAGTTGACTCGTCTTCGTGAGGGTCGATGCCTAAGTGAAGAGCACGATGTGGACAACGGGAGGCTATGTGACCTCTTTCATGGCACTTGTGGCATATAACAGAAGAGACAGAAGGAGACGAGAGTGAGCTACCCATAGCGGAGCGAACAGGCTGAGATGGTTGAGATGGTTGGCCATTATTCTTGACAGAATTAAGAGGTGGCTGGACGGTCGAAGATTTAGGAAATCTGGAGTCAGTGGCTGAAGAAGAAAATTTTCGTGAAAAAGGCGGCCTAAGGTGCTTTTCTATCTCTCTCGCTAAGTGGAGGGCATCATGCAAGGTACGAGGGCGATGCAAGGTAACGTCACGTTTAATGTCATCCCGAAGTCCATTAATGAACTTAGTGACTGTGATCCACTGATGCTCCCTGATCTTGCATCGAGCCTTCAAATCTTCAAACCGAGAAAAGTACTCTGTGACACTGAGGGTCCATTGTTTGAGATTGAACCAGTCTTGCATCATTTGAGTCTCATGGAAAGACGGAAGATATTTAGCTGTCAGAATGCGCTTCATCTCCTCCCACGAAGTGACTGGCGGTTCATTATCATACACACGATCGCTCTCGACGTTTTGCCAAAATTTTTGGGCTGATCCTACTAGCTTCATTTTGACAAAGAGAATTTTCTGTGTGTTGTTCAAGCCATAAAAGACAAAATAAGCTTCAAGACTATCTAGCCAATCTATGAAGAAATTAGGATCGTTTGTACCCTCAAAGTCAGGAATGTCAACTCTTACTCGCCTAGTAACATCGTAAGAATCATCACGGGGCGGATACCTATGGTGATCATAAGGGCGTCTACCGTGAGACCTATTCCTAGGGTCATAGTGTTCGTCGAAACTATTATCATCCTCACCATACTCGTTGGCGTTGATGGGATGCCTCCTAGCTGCATCGTGGTTGTCACGGGGGCTTCTAACACCTGCGTGACTGGCCTGACCTAAGGTATGATGAATATGGGCGGAATTCTCAGGGCCGTGTACGACGCCTTTACCACGGTCAGAGGGTGGAGGGACTTGACTGGACGCGTGTTGTTGGCACTGGGAGATGTGATCGTCTAACTTAGCGTCAAGTGTGGTAAGGGTGCTATGAAATTCGGCTCGCATCGTCTCGAGTCCTAAATGCTAGACTATTAGCTGCAACAAAGCCAAGTTAGAGTAAGAAGATTTTACATATTAGTATAGATAACCCAAGAAACAGTAAAATTGGATGGATTTCCACAGAGCATATGTTTCCCCGAATATATATCATATAATTGGGCACCGCATGCTTCAAATGTTCTAAATTTGGTGGTTTTGGACAAAAAAAGTTGTAAGGAAATCAGGAAATAGATCTAACAGCAGATTAACATGATTGATGCACTCTGGAAACAAGGTCCCAGCAAATTGTTTACGGATAACACAATAGTAGTTCTTACATTAGCTATAGCTCAATCAAATTTAAGTGACAATGAAATAGATCAAAAATCGAGGTTACCTGTTGGTGGATGCAGGGGGTAGAACAGATTCTTTTTGAATGAATCCCCATGCAATTTCAATCATGCTGTCAGCCTTCTTTCCAGCATTGCAGGCACGCTCTCCTGAAGCATTTCCCTAGCTACATTGAAGTGATTATACCGAAAGACAGAATAAACAAACTTCTTCAATCAAAATATTTTAAATTATACCACTTTAAAAACAATAGTTTATCAAGTAAAAGATGTGTTACCAAGATCCATCTACAGTGTACGCCCGCCTAGATTGATGCCCCTCGGAACAAAGAAAAGGCTACATAAAACTTCCAGTTTGCGGCAGGCCATGGGTTTTCCCTAGATTTTCCAATCATTAATAAGAAATAATAGCACCAAAGTCAAGTAAGAATACGGAAATTTATAGCAGAGTCAAAACTACAACAATAAAATCAGGTTAGTTCTATGACATCTTTTCAAACAGACAAAAACTGAATTGAATTGGTGCCAGCAAATGTCCTAACTACAAAACAATTTCAAAATCCTAAAAATTGCATTCAGCAAGAATTTAGAATAATATCACAAATTATTTGCATGATATTTATTATTCCTTGAGCTATATATAATAGTACTGAAGTGAATCAATTTGCACACATTCTGATCCCATCAGATAAAAGAACGATGATTAATTTACAAATTCAACTAGACTGTTGAGAGCTTACCCACAGTTACACAGACACTTGTTCCCACTTAGGAGAAAGTAAACCAACCACCAAATACATTATAGACTGCCCCCCGCCAGCTACCACCATATTAATGAATTAATTAAGCAGACGATCACGAGAATTACTACTCATTGATTATATAAAAACTTCCATCTAATCAGCAACAGGCTACGCTACCTGGTGACTGCCTATATAGAATAGAATGCCCGCCAAGAATAGAATGATGCCGTGTGTAAGCAACTTAGAAATTCACAAAAACTAGGCCTTACAGTAGAAGCAGAGTAAGAGTAATCTGCTGCCAGGTGGAGGTATAGTATAGCCAGTCCATCCAATCCAAGGCCGCCATTCTTTTCTACTTGGTCCAAAGAAATATCCACGATGCATGTAAAGCTGAAATAAGAAAGATAATAAACATCATTAACATTGCAGTTATTCAAAATTTGATCAAATTAACAGCGAACATAATGATAAAGATTGAAGAGCCGTGAATGTCTTAAATACCAAGCATCTATCTGTATGCATGCAACATCACACATTAACGTGGATAGTCCCAATCACTCTATATATCCTGCACCACAAAAGCATTAAATAAATAAATCAATAGTGTCCCAAACGTGGAAGTCTGAGCGAGCTCCAGGAAATTGCAGGTATAAGTGTAACTTTTTAAAGAAAATCCATTGCAAGATACAATTAATATCCACAGAAACAATCGGAAAATTCTAAGATTATCAATACGAAAGTCTCCGTGGACTAAACCTGCTGCTCCAACCGAAGAATCTTCAAGGGGAATGAGCTCACGCAACCAATCGGCTAACTCTAGCATTCTTGGGTTTCTGGTAGACTTGCCTTCACCAGTAGAAATGAGATACTGTTTGGGCCATCTCTCCACCTGAAGCATATAAAATATATCATCAGCTTCTTCTTGTCTGTGATGTTAATATTATCTTTCAAATTATTTGTTATATAAGTATTTAAGAATGATTTTTTTTTAATAAAAATCTAAGAATTAATTAATTGATTTGTTTTTCACAAAATGAGTCAAAATAGGTGAGGTTGCTGTCCACGGGTGCCACATATGGGTCTTCTTCGAAATCAGAACTTCAATTCATCTTTAATTTTGTTTCTCTTTTTTTTTTTTCAAATCATGTTCTATCTTGTGATTTGTGAGACTCAGGAGCTCTCTTGCATCCGAATTCTATTCTGGCCGGCGGCAGAGGACCGAATATTTGGCGGAAATCCGGCGGCAAGGTTGTGGCAACTTGAACTTCGACGCCTTGTTTCTCTTTCTCTTCCATGTTCCTTTCTCTTTCTTTTTCTTTTGCTTCTTCTTTTTATTTTTCTTCTTTTCTGTATATACGTTGCTGATCTCACTTCTTTCTTTTTATTTGCAGGTTGCAGCCAGGTTTAAGGATCGGAAGAGTCACTTTCACAAGAATTGTCGAACCGACATATACCTTCTTTGTACTCTTAGTCATATCCGTATTTTGGCTAATATTTATTTCTCTTTCCTTTTTTTTTAACCCTTTTGTTTGCTTCTTTGTGTTGACAGTTCACGCACAATGGTGAAATTCGGCCATGCCTATAATTCAAAGGGAATTGAGACTCTAACACCGGTGATGAAAACCAATTGACCCAACGGGACACAATATTGGAGGTTGGCACCCCTCTTGCCGAAAGTTTCACAAGCCGATGGCCCAGTTTGATTAACACCACTAAACCTAAAGACTGGACCGAAGAGTTTCCTAAGTCCTCCAATCGATATCTGTCGTCGTTCGTGCTCCGATCTCCTCACCACCGAGTATCAAACGATGATCTTCCTTTCGATACCTTGGGGCGAACCATTGCCAAAGGTGATGCCATGTGGGACGATGCCTTTCTTCACTTTCTCGGCGAAATCCATTACTTTCTCGGATATTGGGAGTGGACAGAAGATGTCCTTGTTCGGTGCAAGCCTACACTTACTTCCACCAACACATACGAGTCGGTCTATGCATCCCTATTCACATATGAGTGCAATTTAGAAATCATAAAAGCCTTGTGCGAAGCGTGGTCACCGTCTACAAACACCCTTGTCACTTCAGTTGGAGAGCTCTCAATTTCCCTATGGGACTTGGAACACCTTACCGGTCTGCCCATATTTGGATCCCTATATGACGAAGTCATACCGAGCGAGAGAGAACTTTTTGGCAAAGAAAAAGATAACTATCACTTGACGCAGTCATGCAGAGCTTTGTTCCACGCGTTTCACTTAATTCGAGCACATGTTGGCAATGACGATCCTCGAGTGCCAATCAAAGAGTGGGTCAAATTTTGGTCGAAGAAAGAAGTCAAATACAAATGTCCCCCATCACTCAAGGAGAGGAAAAGCGTGCGCCGACCTCAAGCGACACACAATCCTTGCGAAAAGCTCAAACCATGCAGTCGGTGGTCGTCGCAAGAAGAGATCATGTTTTCACAACTTGGTGTCAAAGGTAGTTGGAAGGAAGAGACATTTTTGGCCGTGCACTAAGCTTGTTGGTTGTGCATCTTTGTTCTCCCTGTAAAGGATGTTGGCTTTATCCGTCCAAGTACATTTAAGATGGCGAGTCTTATAGCCAGCGGTCAAAGGGTATGCCTTGCCATTCCAGTACTAGCGTCAAATTACAAAGGGTTGAATTCAATATCAAGGTCTACTCAACCATCTCGAGGGTGCCTTCCTTTTTCGATCCATTTTGTCTACGGGTGGGTGGCGCTATACTTCAAGACTCAGTTTTCTATCCATAAAGAGTTGCAGAAACCTGGAATGACGGTATTTTCTGAAGAAAATGGAGCAAGGCCTTTTGATCCAAAAGAAGCTCGCAAGAGGATTCATAAAGGAGACTACACCACTTGGGCATGCAATCTTCTTCCAAACTTCAATAACGTCGCACTTGTGGATTGCAGTACCATTGGCGAAGCAAAGCATGACTATTTAAAATACCTTCAATCATGCTATCTTACTTTGAGGCAAGGCGAGACTTTCGATGTTGAGCCCTAAAGTCCACATCGATTCGGCCGAACAATTTGGATATTATCAAGATGTCCCTGGCGTACTCAAAAATGACTACCACGAAGCTTCTTTAGATGAAGGACTTTGTTTTTGGAGGTTAAGGTTTGGATTCTCAATGCCCCTCTTAATGCAAGAAGGCACTTTTCGGAAACCCATATGAGCTACCTTGAAGAAAATATCGACTATTTACTTTCGCCTCAAAAGCGCTTGATACTCAGTGGAGATGACAAGGTCGCACAAAATCGTGACAACTGAATTGCTCCTCTTGGGAAGAGCTCGCGAGACTCGCTACACATTGCGGTAAAGGAATCAGTGAAAAGAAAAGGCATTGTCAAAGAGAGCGGCAGCAGCGAAAATGTTGATCGCAACTAGAAGAGGATTAAGAAAGACTCAAGTGTCTCGCAACCTAGAGAAGTCAATTCTCTTCGCTGCCTTTCGAGCACCCCATCCGCGACATTGGACTTGGTTGTACAAGTATTGGTCAACTTTTGCTCTTCCTTTCCATACATATATAAATATATATATATATATATATACATATGTATATGTTCCTAACTTTTGACATATTCCTTGTAGGTGGATAAAGAGAGTATTTCTACTTTGAAGGGTGATGAGCAACAACCTCAAACAAGCGAAGGGTCTAATTCATGTGCTGGCACTAAACCTTCAAAAGATGACAAAGTGCACTTGAAAGCAAGAGACTCAAAGAATGGTAAGGAGAGTTCTCCACATGTTGTCGTCTCTGTTTTTAAGGGTGAAAGTCTGTTAAAAATTCATGACAAAAGGTATCTCAACTCTCTATGGGCCGATGTTAGCGGGAGGATTGTCCGTGCACCAATTAACCAAATTTCTTCTTTTAAAGCTGAATTCCGCATTGTTTTTGAAAGAGTGAAGTTGGTTGGGAAGGAAAAAGTTGCACCCTTAGAGGCCTTAGTGAGCAAACTTTTCAATCAAGCCGCTGCTTATGATGTGCGAAACTCCAAAATATTGGAAAATTTATCACTTCTTCAACAAATTTTGGAAATGGAGGGCCACATATCCGATGGCAAAGATGATAAGGAAAAGGGATCCTCACAAATTAGGCCCACATAAGATGAACTTCAAAGTGTTAAGAGAAGATTGAAAGACTTAAAGTCGGAGAAAGCAAGCTTGACGTCATCCTTAGAGAGCCAAAAAGAGTTTTTTCGAGATGTCGACAATGAGATCTCTAATTTGGAAGAGAAGATATTTGTCCTTAAAAGCATTCATTCACTTACTAACGCAGAGATAGACGAATTGGACGATATGAGATTGCATTTGGAGACTGCACAACTGGAGTTGGGGGATGTGAGGCCTTTTGTTTGAGAGATCTCCCTTGTTTTTTTTTCATCTTTGTTTTAGTGATATACTTTATTCTGTTTTTCTTTGAATTTGTAGCATCATCAAACTTCAAGATTAATAAAATATTTACCTTTATTTACCTCATTTTTGAGTTATTCATTTGCATTTGGCATCATATTTCTTTCCCATGAATAGTGTAACATAACGCAACAAAACCAACTTAAGCAAATTTCATGATTGAACTTAGAAAACTTCTAAGCTGCCTACATACCTCAATAAAAAGGATCAAGTTATAACATAGTTCAAAGAAATCAAGATTGATTTAAGGGGGTGTCGTACACGGTTTATACTCATGCGGGCCAGGAGTATTAATTCTTTAACCACTTTGAACAAAGTGGGGTATTTAAAATTTAACCACATAAAATTCCTTCAGTGGGGTAAGTTATCATTTTAACCACATAATTTACCATTGGTGGTTGCCATTTACAGTTTATACTCATGCGGTCCAGAAGTGTCCATTTATTAATCACTTCGGACAAAGTGAGTGTCATTCACATTTTATACTCATGCGGGCCAGTAGTAATATGCAGTTTAACCTCGTGTGTCATGGAGCATGCTTCAGTCATCAAGGGTAGTACTTCTTCAAGAACTTCCCATTTATCGGGCCAATTCTTAAACCATCTTCAGCAATCAACTTATATGCGCCATTTGTGTAGACTTCTTGAACCACATAAGGACCATCTCATTTTGATGTGAATTTGTTCCCAGTGCGATGGGTGATGATGATATTCCTTCTCACAGCGAGCACCAAGTCACCAACTTGAAACGACCGCAAGCGAACCTTCTTATTAAATGCTTTTGAGATGCGGGCTTGATAACAATCCAGTCTTTGTTGCGCCTCAAATCTTCTCTCATCTAGAGCTTCAAATTCTCTTAATCGTAAACGTGCATTTTCTTCTTCAGTAATGCCTTTCTGTATCGCTATTCTGAGAGATGGGATTTGTAGCTCAAGAGGGAGTACTGCCTCAACTCCGTATACCAAGGCGTAGGGAGTTGCTTGAGTCGGTGTCCTATAAGTTGTTCTATAAGCCCAAAAAGCTTCTTCAATTCTTTCGTGCCAATCCTTCTTCGACTTCGCAACCACCTTCATCAACAAATTGCACAAAGTTTTATTAAAAGCTTCAGCGAGGCCGTTGGCAGCAGCGTAGTAGGCCGAAGAGTTTCTTTGCTTGAACTCAAACTTTTGACAAAGCTTGTTGATGACGCTATTGCAAAACGGTGTCCCATTATCGGTGATGATGTATCGCGGAACTCCATAGCGATATATGATATTATTGCGCATAAAGTCAGCAACATTTTCTTTCTTTACTTCCTTGAGAGGTATTGCTTCAGCCCACTTAGAGAAGTAGTCAGTGGCGCCCAAGATGTACAAATGTCCACCAGAAGACTTAGTCATAGGACCAACAACATCTAATCCCCATGCATTGAAAGGCCAAGAAGCTACAGTTGGATGCAGAGGTTCTGGTGGTTGATGAATGAAATTTACGTGAAATTGGCAAGGTTGACATCGGCGCGCCTATTCCATGCAGTCAATAACCATCGTGGGCCAGTAATATCACATCTTCTTAATTTGGAAGTGTAATTTCGATCCAGACTGGTGAGCACCACACACTCCGGAGTGAGCTTCTTCCATGGCTTGAGCAGCTTCGTCTTCACTTAGGCAACTCAAAAGATCCCTCCGAATGAACGTCTGTAAAGAGTGCCTTTGTAATATAGGAAGCGACTAGCACGACGCCAAATATCTACCCTTCTACGTGGGTCACCAGGAAGCTAAGTCTTCTACTTGAGCTTAGAAAAAGCTAAGATTTCTTGTGCTTTTGAAAAGCCAAGTCTTCAATGCTTGAGCTTTGGAAAAGCTAAGATTTTTTGTGCTTTAGAAAAGCTAAGTCTTCAATGCTTGAGCTTTAGAAAAGCTAAATCTTCAATATCTGAGCTTTGGAAAAGCTAAGTCTTTTGCTTGAGCTTTGAAAAAGCTAAGCTTGCTTAAGCTTTATAGAAGCTAAATCTTCAGTTTTTGAGCTTTGGAAAAGCCGAATCTTCAAAAGTTGAACTTTGGAAAACCTAAGTCTTTGTGCTTGAGCCTTCGAAAAACAAAGTCTTGGATATTTTGAGTGTCGTTTGTTCGGTGGATCATTGTTGATCATAACACATCCTCGCACGTCAAAAGAGAAAGCATTATGAAATAGTTGAAGTAGTTCCCAAAGTATTGAAAATGTGTTAAATAAAGTACTGTGCAACTGCTTCAAACCATGAGTTTGAAGACTTAAGCGATCAGAACTGTTTCTGGTTTGTCAATATACAATTCTTGAAATTATTGAGGGCTTCTTATAATTTGTAAAACTTCTTAACGTCCTCATGCAACTCATGAAACCTTGAGGGTTCTTCGTGCAAGTACCAAGGTCTATGTGGTTTTTCCACATATTATAGTACCTCAATTACTTTCAAACATGGTGACTAACGGATCAATTTGACCAAGAATCATACAATCCGGGTAGTCTTTGCACAAATTGCTCTTCTGACTTTAATGAATTTTCAAGTGTTTCCTTCATTTTTGCTTCCTTCCCTAATTACTTCTTAAACAGAGCACACTATAAATCTAAACTCCCCCTCATCTTCTTATGCATCAATATTAGACGAGTCCGCATAAGCACATCGAAACTGGATCAGGTAAGGTGTTGTGCGCTTCTCATATATTTGTGCTCTTCACGTTTTGCACAAGCTTTTACCGCGACTATAACTATAGCTTTCTAAATCATATATATATATATATATATATATATATATATATATATATATATATAAGTTTTTTTTTTAACAAGAGCGGCAATTATGTTCTTTTCAGTTATATGTTCAGTCTTGAACAAGTTGGCGCACTGACACTGACGGCTTTTGCGCAGCTGAGTTGTGGATGATCATAGAGGCGCGTTTTGGCTGGAATAGGAGCGTGGTTGGTGGTTTTGAAAAGCTAACGCGGTCACCTATCAACTGGTGGTGGAAGAGGGGTGCTTGAACTCTTGAAACTATGCAGAAATCTATCGTGTGCTGCTCACAGAGTTCCAAATCAATCTTCAAAATTAACTCATAGGAGGGTTCAGAATCGGTTGGGAGCAAGGCCAGTGGCGTTAGAATCCTAACACAAATATCTATCGTGTGCTGCTCACAAAGTTCCAAATAATAGGCCTAAACCAATGTGATAATTGGACTTCCACTGCTGCAGCACTGAACACGTGGAGGTGATGAGCAACAATTTTCAAAAGACCCGTACAACCGCGTTTGGAGTCGGCCTAGAGCGTGGTTGGCGCCGTTGGAAAGCTTACTTTAATATATTTCAAATGGTGGAAACGAAAATCTTATTGGAGATGTACATCTATGTTAGAAGTATATTTTCGCTAGTGCAGTCACTTAAACTTTACCATGGAGAGTGGAAAAGAGCATCGATCTTCAAAATGCATGTGAGAGAGCGTATGGAGTCGGAACTAATCATGGTTGGAGTCATTGGAAAGCCAAAACAATGGCCTATCAGTTGGTGATGGTGATGATGCTTCTAGAGCCCAATAAACCTGCAGAATTCTCATTACATCGACCAAGACTTGGTGAGGATACGACAATGAGCAACGATCTTCAAGATGCACGTGGTGGAACATCCAAAGTTGGATCTGAGCATGGTGGGTGGCGTCGGGAAGCTAGCATCAAAATCCTTCAATTGGTGGTGCCAGATTCCCAATTGAAGTCCAATAATTGTAGGAAAAATGTATTTCAGATGTTGCAACAATCAAAATCTTGGTGATGTCGAGTGGCAATGCAGAACGATCTTTAAAAAACATGTACGAGCGCGTCCATGGTCGGATTGGAGTA
Source organism: Linaria vulgaris (assembly GCA_948329865.1). Classification (NCBI taxonomy): domain Eukaryota; kingdom Viridiplantae; phylum Streptophyta; class Magnoliopsida; order Lamiales; family Plantaginaceae; genus Linaria; species Linaria vulgaris. The sequence goes on along the minus strand of OX415249.1, from coordinate 48,667,548 downwards.
TGGTTGGTAGCATGGAAAATCTAACTTCAGGATCTTCAACTGATTGTGACAGTACCTTGTTCCGAGCTGTCTAACTATACGAAAGTTGCATTTCAGTCGCAATAACAACTTTGATGATGGCACGCAGCAATCCGAAGCAATCTTCAGATGGCTCGTTTTACCACATCGGGAGTCAGATTGGAGCGTGGTAGGGCGCATTGGAAGGATGACACCACAATCAAAAAATTGGTGTTAATAGTGGTCCTAATGTAGTATGACAATTTTTTCAATAATTGCCTTTTAGCTGGATCAGCGAGTTCAGTGATGGCGCGGGGCAAAGCGCAACGATTTTTAAGGCACATCTGGAGTTGGTGTGGAGCATGGTTGGTACCAACGAAAATCTGGATCAATATTTTATCGGTTGATGATAATGGGCATTTGCTTGTAGCCAAGAACTATTGTAAAGGTGCACTTTTGGCTGATGCAGTAACAAAGTAAGGTTGTAACGCGCAACAAACTTCAAAATGCATGTGAAGGTGCGTACAAACCCAGTTTGGAGCAAGGCGTATATAGTGCTCTCACAGAGTTCCAAATCATAGGCTTAAACCTATGTAAAAATTGGATTTCCGTTGTTGTAGCGCCAATAACTACAAGTAGCAATGAGTAGTAATCTTCAAAAGGCCGCACAACCACGTCAGAAGTCATATTAGAGCATAATCGATGTCGTTGGAAAGCTGACATCTATACCTTTCAACTGGTTAGAGTGATTCGGTTGAGGTTAGTAACTATGTCAAAGGTACGTTTAGCTTTCTGGTGTGAGAAAAGCTCATCTATGGCGTAGTGATCTTCGAGATGAGTGGGAGGGCGCATGGCAGTCCCGATCAAGGTGTGGCTGGTAACATTGGAATCTTTGAGATGAGCGTGGTAACCTGTCATTGCTCTAGTGAAGCTTGTTGACGTTGGTGTCTACAATCACCACTTATAATCTTGTGATGCGATTGGTGGCTCATAAAGCTTCATTTGAGTTTCGTTGTTGTATTGGAATTGCGTCTAACACTTGTAATTCTTTTTTACGTTGAATATCTTGTCACGAAGCTTTAAAAACAACGAAATTTTCAACATTTGAAGTCGGATCCTCGCGCTCGAAAACTTCATCGGTTATTTCATCACGAGAAGAAGAATTCGTCCTTTGACGGGATTGCTTCTTTTTAAGTCTTCTTAGTTCCTCCATCCTCTTAACGATAACGCCTCCCTACAAAGAGAGGTGTCCCATATTGGCCTTTAACATTGCTAAGGCATTTACTGTAATGTTTTTCTCTCTTCACTAACATTGGTGAACTGGCTTAAACCCTTTTGACGGATGCATCTTTTGATTTAGCATGAAAAATTGAATGAACTGACGACTGAGAGTGCAAAAAGAAAATCCGTTCTTCAAAGAAATGAACTTCATTAAGTCTCCTTGCTTCTTTTACCACTGAGTAATTGTGTCTCCTTGTAAAGAGAGCTCTTGAATTCTTGGCCTTTGACATTGCTAGAACGTTGCAGCCAACATGCCTCTCTCTGCCTTGATGGCAATGAACTTAACTTGAAACCTCATGATAGACTGCATCATTCTTTGGCGAACTAGAATGAGAAGAGGAATCTTCCCTTCAATGGGTTTAGATTTCTTCATTTTTCAAGCTTTCGATGATCATTGTTTTGTGCAAAGTGGAATCCAGACGCTCGATGCTTGATTTTGCTAGTGTGTATCAGCAGTGTGCCTCTATTGCCTTTGGTGGTAATCCCGGATTGAAATCTCTATTGAGTACTTGGACATGGATCAAGTGCTCAAGCAATGACCGAGATGCTTTGGCATGAACATCTCCATCCATGTCCTGTAAAAGAGCTAGGACAATATGAATAACTTGCAAAACAAACAATAGTCTTGTTGGTTCTTCAAGCTAGTTGGTGGCTAGCAATACTAAGTTAGGAAGGTCTTGTTCTTCGCATTGTCTTGTGACTGGTAGTTGTGTGCTTTCATTGATTCTTCTTGCTCATGTTATCGTCTTTCTTCAAGAGTGCTTTTAGTGGTTTCCCGCATACGGCGCCACTGATGCGGGGTATCTTCGTCTGCTTACTTGGATACTCCACGTAAGACCGAGAACCTCCACGTCAGCTCCTTTAATGCAGATTCCTCGGCTTTGTTCTGAAAACCTGCACTCCAATAAGACACGTGAACTAAGTCGGTGGCCCCGACGAAGGCACTCCAATGCTTAATTCAGAAAACTTAGACTTTGAAAGTCTAGAGAGAGAAAGCTCTTGCTTAGAGAGAAAGTGAAAGTGGAAAATGAGGCACCTTTCAACATTTGAGAGGGAGTATTTATAGATATTTTCATGGAAAATGGGCCTTAACATGATCATCTACCTTGGGATCTTTGATCTCCCACTTCTGAGTCTTTTATTTCATCTCAAACATCCTATCGTGGGGTCTCTGATCTCCCATCGCCCTATCTCGGTGTCTTTGACCATCACATGTTGGCACGTGTTGGGTTTAAAATGTGCCAAGTTTCATGTACCAAAATATGGTATATCAAAAATCATTTCCTACTCGGTTTCTTAGTTTAAGTATTCTTAGAGTGAATCTTAGAATAATTAAGTGACATTCGGTATAGTAATTACTTATATTGATTATTTTGCCTAAGATTTGACAAATAATATTTATATATAATCTACTTAAAATTCAACACCTACTGCGATCTTTACAATCTCGATTTGCTTTAATATTCTGTCAGTATGTGTTAAGACAATATTATGTGAATGTTGGCACAACACTCGTGTGCTAACAGTGTCAAGTTCCAATCCATAAATTCTCAACTTTGACACCATTTTTCTACACTTCAGGATAATATAATAACGTCTAAAAAATGTGTTAATTGAGCTTAATCTGTAACCAGCTTTCGGATATCTGCATACGTGGCAGTGACATAATTTCATCGTATTTCCATTTCTAATGTTTCAATGGTTGCGGCTATGAGTGCTTCCGTCTAGGAAGCCTAAACAGAATTCTATACTGAACGAGCATCGAACGGACTTGGTTCGATCTAACGACTTGATCGAACCATCCCAGTTCGATATACTTTTCCCACCAACCATTGGGGCTCGCGGGACGGGTGTTATAAATACCCCATCCCCTGACATTCTCAGCACGCATTCCAACTCTCACCAACTCACTTAGCATTAAACCATCAGCATTCGATCGAAGTCCCAAAGTTCGATACACCACGTTGGATCGAAGCAGAACGATTCGATACTCATCAACCCAGCTCAGTCTTACATCGAAGGACCCGAGTTCGATACACTCATAGACCGAAGTCCCCCAGTTCGATATTGGGCCATCAAGCTTACCCTATATCGAACGTCCCCGATTCGATAAAGCTTAGATCGAACTCCAACTGTTCGATACACAATCAATACTTTGTAACTTCATTTCTTTAGCCTAGACAACTTGTAATAGGTGTTCTGGACCAAGCTAGTCCGATTTATATTAAATTAGCATTATTTTGGCAATTGATTAACCCGTTGTAACGTTTTACGATATTTTGTTACTCGGATGAAATAAGACCAAAATATTGGCGTCGTCTGTGGGAACACCACATTTTCTAGTTTATTATGCATGACGTCTAGAGTTACCAGATAACGAAGTAGAGCTGTAGAAAGCACAAATGCATGAGTCGAGCGAGCGATAACAAGCCAGACAGTCCTAGAGACAGGGGGACCATCGACGTTACCCGCTAGGGTACCAACGCCCGCAAGGCGAGAGATACCATGACCATAAGTAGAGGGCGCACCTACGCCGGATGCAGGCGCAACTGGAGCAACAACAACCACAGCTTCACTCTCTCACAATCTGAGAGATGAAATTATGGCCATGGTCAAATCCACACTGGCCGAATGTTTGACCCCCGCACCACCAATGCAAACACCTCCACCGGTGGGACGTGCTGAGGCCGTAATGGAACATGCTTCTACAACCGTAGGTCTGGAAGAAGCAAAGCCATACCGGGCTGGCAAGAGAGAGAGACCTAACTTAGTGGAGGTGCAGAGTAAGAAGAAATCGCACAAGGAAGACCGTATAGCCAAACCAAACTCCGTGAAGGTGCAATCGAAGAGGCACCATGATGCAAGAAGGAAAGAAAAAGAGGAAAATTGGAAAGATGAATCAAGGAGACAAGAGAAGAGAAGACGTGGGGAAAGCCGTGACTCAATAAAGGAGCACGATGAGATAGTAAGAAAGCTAGAGAGGCTTGAGAGGGAGAAAGCGATGGTCCAAGGCCGAATGAAGCAAGTGGGAAGTGCTCTGCATAGCTTTCTATTTTTCGAAGAAATAGAGGCGGAGATCCTAGGGCACGGGGAGAAGATTCCCGAATTGAAAACTTACGACGGAAAGTCTGATCCACACGATCTTCTCTTCCATCTAGACAGCAAGCTGACCTTGTACGGGTTCAAGAAGAACGTGCAGGCCAGAATATTTGCCAGTACCTTGGCCGGGATAGTGATGGACTGGTTTACTCGAATTGCTCTGGGGTCAATCAAAACCTACAAGCAGCTGAGGAACATGTTCGAGGATCAGTTCTCAATTTAGGCGAGACTGGTTTTGAACCATTCCCATCTATACACAATGAAGCATGAAACCAATGAGAGTCTAAAGAACTTTATGAGGCATTACAACGCAATGCTGCTAAGAATAGAGAACCCAAGTATATAGATGGTGATGAGTATAATCTTCCGAGAAACTACCAATACAGCCTTCAGCGAGGACTAGCTCAGGCGAAAACCCAGAACTATCGAGGAGATAAACAAGATAGCGCATAAGGTGGTTCACCGTGAAGAGATGATGGCAACCAAGTTAGCCGTCGTTGCGTCCCCGAAAGAGAAATAAAGAGGAAGGGAGGACCACAACCGCAACAATAACAACAATAGAAACAGGAATAACAGGTACCGAGACACATCGCCAAGGCGTTACACGCCCCTGAATGCTAGCATCATGACAGTATTCGAAACGACGAAAAAGAAAGGGTGGCTGAAAGAGCCCAGACAGATGAAGGATTCAAAGGCAACAAGGTTTTCACACCACTTCTTCAAATACCACAATCAGAAGGGCCACAAAACCGAGGATTGCAAGGATCTCAAGGACGAGATCGAAAGACTGGTGAAGGATGGCAAACTCGTGGAATTTGTCAAAAAGATGAAAGAATAGGAGGACGCCGCCGAAAGGGATAGATCGATATTTCCTAGAAAGGACAAGTAGAAGGTAGTCGATCATCTGCATCTGTTGGACTATCATCAAACTGGAAACAACAACGTCAGAAGGAGAATGATAAATATGATATCAGGTGGCCCAGTCGGGGTGGATTCCACGAAAGGCAGAATGAAGATTTCGAGGCTTATTGAATTAGACAGGTTTGTCAGCTACGCTGACATTTTAAGAATCGAGGAAATGCCGCAAGAAGAGGTCACCTTCTCAACAGCGGATATGTGCAAGGTGAGCCCCCAGGCCATTCAAACAACAAATCCGGATTTCCCGTTGGTGATAACGGTGGACATAGCCTACTTCGCGTGACTAAAATGCTAGTGGACCATGGTAGCTCAGTTAATGTGCTATTCAGTTCCACGTTGGAGAAAATGGGGAACATGACAGCTCATTAGTGACTGGAATGTTGCAGGAGCATTGCACAACCCAAAGGGCATCACTAAGAATTCAAAATGTCCATGATGAGTACTGAACCCAGTCTTATGGACATCCCCCTCCTTCATTCTTATTTGAAAATACCCTGATCTCAAGTCTATTTTTGAAAAATAGGCTGCTCCATGGAGCTCATCAATTATATGTATGGGAAACTCATGTTTAATAGTGAGAGAGTTAACATACCTATAATCTACACACATCCTTCAGCTCCCATCTTTCTTTTTAACTAATAACACATGTGAAGCATAGGCACTAGTACTATGTTGTATTATGCATGCCTCCATCATCTCACTCACAATCTTTTCTATCTCAGTTTTAAAAGCATGTGAGTATCTATAAGGTGCATGATGCTTAGGCATAGCTTCTATCCTGAAGTTTATCTGATGCTCTACCAACCTCTTTGGAGGCAACTTCTTAGGTTCCTCAAACACTCATGTAAATTCTCCCAATACTTTCTCAATCCTTGGTTCTTCTCTCTGTGATTCTGAGTTTGCTTGAATATAACACAACTTTCCTAGTATCCCATACTTACCCTTCTCCCATAATTTCTGCAAGGTTCTACCAGAAATGAGCTTACACTCTGGACCATTGGTGATAACATGTAGTGTAATCTTCTCCTCTAGGACAGTCAGTGTTACTGTCATTCTGTCATAATCAAATCCCACACGTAAAAAGGTTCTCAACCAATCACCTCCCAATACCATGTTACACCCTCCTAATCTTATGACTCTTACTGTAAACTTGAACCCCTGCTTCTGAGTTTCCCATTGGAAATCTGGGCAACAACTCCGACTGGTAATTTTTCCACCATCAGCAACAGATGCCAACATAGGCCCAATATCTTGGGTCTTGCACCCTAAATCAATCACGGTCTCCTCATCAATAAAGTTGTGTGTACTCCTTGTGTCAACAAGGATCCTGATCATCTTGTTACCCACAATACCTTTTAGTTTAAGTGTATTCTTGTTGCTTCCTCCAGCCAAAGCATGTACTGAGATGTGCATATCCTCTGGTTCTTCCTCTTCACTGCTTCCCAGTTCACTCCCTGCAGTCTTGTCCCCCAAGTCATTTTCCTCCTCTTCAGTCATTATCATATACAATTGATTCATCTTACACTTGTGCCCCACAGTGTATGTCTCATCACAATTGAAGCAAAGATTCTTCTCCCTCCTAGCTCTCATTTCAGCTGGAGTGAGTAATTTCCTCAATGGTCTCCTACTCCCAGGCTGCTCGTGGACCTTATAACAGCTCCTCCAGTGTTGTTAGAGTATGTTCTAGAGTTGACCATGTTGTAAACTCTACTCACAGGCCTGAATCTCCTCCCCATGGTCTCTATGGCTTTCTCATGTTCTCCACTTAGGTTCATAGTTTCCACTAAGGAAGTGGGGTGAAAGAAAGCGACAACATGTCTTAATTCTTCCTTGAGTCCGCTTAAGAAACTACCATGTAATATCCTTCTCAGTGATGTTCTCCAAACATCTCTAGTAAGGATTTGAGTTCTTTAAATCTTTCAATATACTGCTCCAAGCTGTTGTGATTTTGGAGCTTATAACTCCATAATCACTATCTCCGGTTTTAACCCATCAAATCTTAAAAAAACATCTTTAACAAAGTGCTCCCGATTAGTGTACCCTCTCATCTCTACAAAACCATTGTACCATAGATCTGCCTTTCAAAACCATTGTACCATAGATCTGTTTTTCCCTCAAAATGCATGGATGCAGTGGTTGCCTTTTGTTCTTTAGGTATACCACCAACCACCTAAAAGTACTTCGGACATTGTCTGGCCCATCCCCTTGCATTTGAACCATCAAAATGAGGAAACTTCATCCTGGGCAGATAATGTTTATTGCTAGCTCATGTTCCTTCCCAGTCACCTATATTTCCTGTTGTTTTCTCATGGGTTACAATAGGTAATGATTCTCCAGATCTGGGTGTGGGTAGGGTTGTGTTGTTGGTTTGAGTTCACCCTTCCCCTAGACAAGATTTATTCCTGTTTTAGAAGGCCATATGTTCAGCTATTTTAGTAAGTTGGAGTTGAATACCTTGCATAGACCCTTGTATGTTGTCAATGGTCACATGCATGTGTTCACTATTGGTAGTGAGTGTAGCCATCTGTTCTTGAGTCTCCCTTTGAGTGTTGGTGAACTGCACTTGCATTTCACGTTGGCTCTCTTGGAGTTCCCTGATCCTAGCTGGGTCCACCATTTCTTAAGTGTTTCCACAGGTTCGCAGCTGGCTCTAGATGCGAAATTGCTTTGTTTACTACCTCGTTTACGCCCAATTTTGAAGTTGATAAAGAGAGATAAGAAGGGGTTGGAAATTGAGAAGAACAAGAAATGAGAAAATAGAAATTTTACTTAATTCATAATCTCAGCATCCTTACAAAAACATATATATAGGAAAATAAGTTACTTAAATTAGAAAATAGCAACTAGTAGAAGTGCTAAAACAAGGTTGCACTTTATGAAATAAAATACTAGAAAAAACGCTAAATACTATTACATTTTTTTTTTAAAAATTGCAAATACTTGTTAAAACCCTAACTTAGATCATTTTCAGCCACAAGTTAAGTTCTTCTCTCTCTCTCTCTCTCCTTAGCGTGCTTCACTTCTCTTCTTTTGTGCACTGTTGGTCTGATTTCCCTTTTCATCTGCTAATTTATGTTCTTCCCTTTTGTAGGTGCTAACGGTCGATTCTCCTAGTGGCAGTGGTCCTCCTGGTTGCAGAATTGGAGCAACTCCAGTTGCTTGGTCCCCACTTCTCTCAATACCAGCTAATTCTTCATTGGTTCGTGGAGCTTCTCTAGTGATTACCTCAGACGCATCTCCTTTTTGTAACTTAGGATTATTCAATTCCCAATTCACCTAAATTAATTTCTGTAAATTAGGGTTAGGGTAAATTCCCCTAATTTCAAAATTAGGGTTTGCAATCCTTTTTTCGCAAATTGGTTGTATCAATTGCTCCTGTAATTTCAAAATTAGGGTTTACAACCCCTTTTTCCCCAATTGTATTAGAAGCACTTATGATGCTCACTGTAGTAAAATCTTTTTACTTAAAAAAAAAAAAAGGGCAATTTGTGAGGAGTAAAGATTTGCTTATAAATATTAAAAGATAAAATATACTTAGTATAAGATGACATTCGAACTACTACATATATTTCCTCGTACAAAGCCCATAGTATACAACTCTTTTGTAAAATAAGCCCAGGCCCAGTATCAGAAACCATAATATAAAACTAGCGGCATTATATACAATTATTATTACTCATATTCATTCATCACAAAAAACAAACATCGGAAGGAGTTTTCTGTAATGGCGGCAGGGAACCCTAATATTACTCTTGGTGAAGGAAGCAGTTGTGGTGGAGCTGTAGGCCATCATCAGACTGATTTTAGTGCACGTGCTAGAGCGCTGTTGAAGGAGCTTGACCCGAACTATGATCCTAGAGAAATTACGAAGAAGTATAGTAGTCTAGAGGAACTTAATGACATGATATTTAGTAAAACACTCGACGTAAGTTTAATTAATTTCTTCAACTTTCACTTGTAGAGTTTAATCGAATTAGTTGCTTTAATTTTCACGAGTTCAATCAAACTGAGATTTCTTTCTTTCTCCTGTTAATTTGTGATGTATAATTTAACTTATTATTGACTGTTTGTTATTGTTTATAACAAATCTACTTTACTCTACTTTTGGAATAAAACTCTCTTTCTCAGGTTTCTTTCTTGCTAATCGACAAGTGGTTTTTTTTTTTTTGGTCAGTTATTTGAATGTGAGAATGATTTGCTTAAACGTCTTAAGAAGCTCCAGGAGGAACATGATGTGCTGAAGAACTCCTACCAGGAACTCTTGATAATGACGCTGACAAACAAAAAGATAAGGGACTTGGAGACGGTGTAGGCCTCTTCCGGGCAAGAGTTCCTAAGTGATCTAAGTGAACGAATGTTTCAATTAGATCTACAAAATCCCATTTCATAGCGCATGGGGAACGCAAGTTTGATCGAGGATTGGTGTGAAGAGAGCTGTCGGCTATATTATCTGATATGATATATATTAATTAGTCGTTCGGAAAACGTTGTTTGTTTATGGTGTTAATGCATACATCGGTTGTGATTCCTTTCTACTAATTAAATAACTAAACACACCCTACATGGTCGATCTAGTAGCAAGGGCTCCTCTTTACTAGGATTGTTTTGTTGCTAGGTTCAAGAGGAGAACACACGTGAATTCTAGTAGCATGATAGACTGAAAAATGGTGGTTTAACATGATAGACTGAAAAATGGACACTTCAGAAGAATGATATTTTTAAACAATATCATTCTCCTAACAAATAAAATATTCATTCTCCAACTTAGTCGCAGAAAACTAGCAACTTAGACCAGCTAACTGAAGCGTTAACTAAGGGCATAAACATTTATATAGTTATTTGTTTTCAACTGATGTAAATTAAAACAGAAAGTTCTTTTACTTCAAAATACAAAGGAACAATGTAATTGTACAATAAAGAATAGTATTACAAATTCTCGGACCATGGGGGCTCAGCTCAGATCAGCACAACAAATGACGCTTGCTTACAGATTTTTCTACTCAGGGAACACAACGCCATTAATATTATTATTTTCTACTCAAACAGAAAAGCACCACAACATACATTGAATGGGGATAATAGGAAATCTTTAACTAACCTTCACGCATCCGGTACAATTAAAACTTAAAAGTTGATGCATCATCACTCGCATATGCAGATAGTGCAACAACATTACTTATTATGTAGTTTCCTCCCCCCGTGGGTATTAGTGGATGACCCGCCAATGTAGAGGTGCCACAAGGGTTCAGGATCGTCCTCTTTAGGCTATTCATGCATTTCAATGATGAAGTTGGCTATGAAATTCCCTACTCCGGCTGGCACAGACGAGGTGATTGAACCAGAACCTTGTATAATGGTAGATAGGGACTTCTGGAGATGATAAACTCTGTTGCCATCAGTTCTGTCAAACCTGGTCTTGAGGTCATTCCATAGCTCATATGCAGATGTAAAGTAGAGCAATCCTCTCTGAATATCTTTGGCAGTAGAGTTGAGTAACCAAGACAAAACAAGACCATTGGCTCTTATCCAGAATTGGATGACCAGAATGAAAATTGTTGCTCGTTGCCAGAGAAATGAGCTCCTCACGACAGTGTCTTCCTTATATAGGTGTCGCTAGGCCCATCAGGCCCATTTGAGGGATCGCATCGAATAACCGCATCGAACGGAGACTGTGGGCACTCTTTCACCCGCTCTTGTATCTTTCGGAGCTTCATCTCTTCCATTGCCACAATTAGTCTTGTACATGTTTCTTTATTTTCCTCTGTACTCTTTTCTGGGCTAGGTTTATTTGCATCGACAAAGTATGTCCCACAAAGTATGTCCCTTTTTTCGTGAAATCATCGGAAAGCGGCGGCCACAATACCAGAGTGGGTGTATGGAAATCATCAGTTTACCATTTCCAAGAACTCCACTACGTACCAAACCCCAAGACCAAAGTTTATACCCAGACTGTGTAACAAGTGCAACACCACATACAACTTGGATAGGTTCTGGAAATCTAGGGGCGTGCATCCCATTTCGAGGAATTACTATAGGAAAAATAGCATCACCAGCATCCGTCACATTATTGCACCAAGATTTCAACATCTTTGAAATCTCTCTCAAATATTTAGCCCTTCTTAATTCTAATTTTGCAATTGTGCCCAGGTGAACTTCATGCGGACCGTCTGCGGTTCTCAGGCAACCCAGAGGTGAGCCAGAACAGTATCACCTGATACACCAGCTGCACCGTGCACTTGCATTGCCATATCAAGGACCTTCAACGCCATGTTTGAGGCTGCAACTTTCTCAGGGCCATAACACAAATACGAGAAGATTCTAAAAATTAAGTCGAATGATGTAGGAAAAGATCCTAGTATCAATCACAAACCCCAAATGCAGAACGACATGAACGATACCTTGGCCATGGCAATTGTACTGTTTCCAAGTCTGTCAAGCTGGTATGCAGCTTCCAGAACCAGAAGTCTAGTTTGCTTTAGCTTTATCTGACACTGCACCGTGAGAAAAAAAAAGATCGTTTTTATAATTATGTAGAAATCATGACGAATGGAATAATTAACCAAGTTGCAGTTCAGGCTCAGGGATTGCAAGACACTCAAGATGGGACCAAACATACATTAGACATTTGACCCAATATAAAAGGGTTTAAGTTAAACAATATTATTATTTGAAGTAGAAGTAGCACCACACAAACCTTGGCAACAACTGAAAGGAATGATCCCTACTCAGCGATCAATTTATCAAAATTTCTTCTACTGATGGTCCTCTGAATCATCAATTGCATGCCACGTTCAGCAGCACCGATCGACCTCATGCAATGGTTCAACCTTCTTGGACCCACTCTACACCGATAAATAGTAAAAACAGACGCATGGTATACTATGAAAGTTATTCAAAGAGCATAACAGAATTGTTAAACTAGATTTACTGAAGGTACACTAATGCCGAAAGAATTCCACGATAATCCCTTGACAGTAGCACCATTTTACCCGCGCAATCTCAAATCCACGACCTTCCGGTCCCAAGAAGAATATTCTTGGCTGGAACACGTACATTCTTAAATGTTATTTCTGCATGTTCATGAGGTGCAACATCAAATCCAGATACAGTCAATGGCCGCTTTATGTTCACACCAGGAGTATTAATGTCGACTAAGATCATAGATTCTTGTCTATGTTTAAGGGCATTGAAGTCGGTTTTCTCCTGCATATTTCTAGGATTAGCGGCATCTTTCACCAAAGAGTTTTGACTATTCAAAGATTCCTTGAGGATAGTGATAATCCAACAAACCATGTGAATAAGGACCTTGCACCATTTCCTCCCATTGATGATATAAGAATCTCTTTCTCTGTTCAAGGCTTATATGTGGTTAAATAATATCTATGGGAAGAAAATGAGTCAAAGTAATTAAATTGAGTGCAGAAGCACAAAAAAGTAAATACTTTGCAAAATAAGTAACACGGTGTCAAAGATAACCAAAAATAGTACTTGAGAGCAATTAGAACTCATCCAGCATCGAAGGATACGGATAATACTGGACCACAAATATTTCTGAACTTCCATTTTCTAAAGAATTTATTTTCAAGCAACAATGTCAAGATCTAACCTTCCGAGGGATAAGTTACGTTTCAGTGGTGATATTCAACTGTACATGTTTCTTCAATTTAAATACACCACTAAGCTTGAAATTTAAATGACAAAATTGAGGAGTGAGCAAGCTATTTAGACACGCCGAACCTAAGTAAACTTTGCGATTAATATGAGTACCAAACTCATAGTTCATTGAACTTGATCTTAAATGAATATGCAATCATGAGTCATCACAATCTACTTGATATATAAAAAAAGACACGATGCATCTTCAAATAAACTGCATGTCTGCATGTCCAGGAAAAGCAGCAGGATCCGGTGCTATATGTTGTTAGAAATATAGCACCATAATTGAGATAAACAAACAGACATATCGAAATTAATTGACGAAAATTAAACAACGAAAATTACAATGATACGAAATTACCGTTACCAAATAAACCTCAATCGAAATTGGATGAACGAAGAAACGAGAAGTCGATGACCTTTTGATTTTCTTAAAACATATTTGTCCTCTCTACGTGCTTGAGCAAAACGCGAGCGACTGTCTCCTAGGATACAATGACTACGAGCAGAATTGCGTGCACAAGCAAGGACTACCCTAACAAACTCGAACTGTAACTTTTCTCTACCACCACACGATGAGAAAATATTTTGTCTGCGCAGAAAAGCCTTTTATGTATGTATGCTTCTGATTTCGATGATTAAAACTCTATGGGGAGCGATCCCTTTTCTAGAGACTAGTTTAGGGAGAAAGTTGGAAGACTTAGCCATCAAGAAACGTGGTTAAGATAATTAGGAATCACATAATTAAGGTAATTACATATCTCGCAAAGATCTAGGATGAATGTACACACGTTTCAGTTAAAACTGATAGGTAAATCTTATGGAAAGATTTTCCTAAGATAATTATTATCTCTTTGTTGCTTATTATTTCCGTATATAAAATATAGCAGAAAATTACATAATTTTATTTACGCAAAATAGAAATATTAAATATTGATATACATTATTTCTGACTTTAATTAATCAACGTTGAGCATCAATTTTTCATTCACCCACGTACCAAACTCGACCTAAAGTCGATTGTACAAAACCCAGTTCCTTGAACCAATTTTTTCAACAATCCCCCACATGAATGAAATTGAATGATCATGCATACATCATGTGGTGATATAGTTCTATGGTCTATGCCTACATAGGATAGGTAGGACGCGCCTTTGAACCTTCCCTCGTGAAAAGTACTTTCTTTGCTAGCCGATAGTATGATCTTGATGTCTTTGAACTATCTGTTGTTTGTGTCAACGCTCCATAAATCTCAACACATGTATATTCTTGTTACCGTTGCGGTTCTCATGGTTTATGTCCATTTTGGCCATTAACATACGCCTGGTTTTGCAAGAGTTTTCCAGAAAATTAAGCCCCCATAATTTTCCTCAGAGGCGGCCCCTTCTCTCTCACATAGGTGATTTCTTATCTAAGAGTAACCCGCATTACTCCGCTCGGATTTCCGACGTGTAAGAATCATTAATAGCACAATGCTTAACCTTTTATATTACGGGTGTCACTGTTTCATCTAGGAATGGACAAGGGTTGACCCCCACAGTGACCGTGCAAAGTTCTTACAATTAGTTTGTCCCATTGAACCAAGATCTTGGGATCTCCAGTCAGCATGGTTGGGTTTTTCTTCATAATGACCTTAATTTTCAATAGGCTTAAGTCCCATTCCTCTCGATGTCATTTCAATTTGATCTCTATTTAACCATTTGGTTAGCGGATCCACAATGTTATCTTTTGACTTCACGTAGTCAAGGATGATAACCCCAGTTGAGATCAGTTGTCTAACGGCATTATGTCGTCGACGTATATGTCTAGACTTACCGTTGTACATAACATTATATACTCTTTCAATCATAGATTGATTATCACAATTTATGCATATTGCTGGCACAGGTTTGAGCCACACAGGAATATCTTCCAAGAAGTTACAGAGGCTTTCGGCTTCTTCACTGCATTTCTCTAATGCCACAAACTCATATTCCATCGTGAATCTGGTTATAACCGTTTAAAGTGAATACATGTTCACTTGTTGCGTTGGAGTCTTGTATAACATATATCCAACTTGCTTTGGTAAAACCTTCAAGCAACATTTGGATCTCTGGTATAATGCAACCCATAGTCACTAGTATAACGTAAGTACCCCAGTACTTTCACAATTGCTTTCCAGTGCTCATGCCATGGATTACCCGTGAATCTACACAACATGTCAATTGTATAGGTAATGTCTGGTCGTGTACAACTCATTATGTACATCAGACTTCCTATCACTCTAATATATTCCACTTGATCAACACTTTCTGCCTTATTCTAAGATAAGTATTGACTCGTGTCAATTGGAGTTCTGGCTACACCAGAATCACCATTGCTGAATTTTTCAAGAATCTTGTCCACGTAGTGTGACTGAGTTAATATAAGACCCGCCGACGATCTCTTAATCTTAATTCCTAAGATTACATCGACCAGTCTCATGTCTTTCATATTGAATCTAAAATTCAGTAAACATTTAATGGACTTCACCATTTGGCCGTTGCTACCCACAATGAGTATGTCGTTAACATATAAACAGAGAACCAAATATTCTTCTTCTATAGTTTTGACGTAGACACATTTGTCGCACTCATTGATTCTGGGACCATTTGACATCATAACGTTGTCAAAATCTCCATACACTATTTTCGGTGTTTATTTAATTCCACACAAGGACTTCACCAATTTATAGACTTTAATTTCTTTTCTAGGAGCTACATAACCCTCGGTGATTTGGCAATAGATCATTTTATATATATTTGAGTGTCGGTTACAAGTGAATAATCTGTAGATACAACGAGTCTATCTCAAATCAGGCCTACACTATGTATCTCGTGTAGACTTGGTCCGGAACACCTCGAACCTACGCCTTGATGCTTGGATATGAGTGGAATATCGGTAACTCAATCGAACGGACGTCGGTGATTCTATTCGATGTGATATCGAGGATGACCCCCGATCTGATGTCGGTGATGAGCTGGTGTGACGGGTCAGAGGTGCACGTGATAATCTCGATATCGAATAAGATATCGAAAGGGATATCGGGGATGTATTTCGATCTGATGAGTGGTAGCTAAGGGATAATTATTGCTTATTTTGGGATTCGGGCACCGCGTATTTATAGACCTCGGGATCTGGGGACCACAGTAACATATCGGTGATTATTATGGATATGACATCGAATATGATCCCCGATATAGTCAAATATGGGCCTGGTTTGGGCCTGGCCCAATATGCGGGAAATGCCCATATCATGTAGTCCCCCAATTTGGGGATTCTTATCTTAGAGATAAGGATTCGCAAATTTTAATTTTAAATTTCTGGGTTACCTGTACCCTTCGTCCCGCCAGTTCAAATGACGGAGATCAAATTTGCGGAGAATGCACCTGTGATGAACTTCAATTAGTCTCCCAATGCAGTGGACGCATAGTTTGAGGTCCTCGTTTGAATTCTAGTTCCCTTGGTATTTGGGTTCCTTGAAAATTGTGATAGGGTTGCCGGGGCAGTTGTTATACTCTCGTGGCTCTTTGCGTAGTAGAGTAGGATGTCGGGTTTCATGTTCGGTATGATGTCGAAATGCATATTCGATATGTTTTCGATGTAGTTGAGGCGTCTGTCTATGGGTAGGGTGATCTCCCATGTGCGCCTGTCCGTCCCCATGTCCTGTATCTATATCGAATATGAATACTGATGTGAGATCGAAACTGTGTTTCGATCTAGTACCTCCGATGTTTATAAATAGGCTGTCAGGAAAGTGAAAATCCACTTTTGGCTCTTAGCGAAATTTCGTTGTTCCTTCGAAAAACACGTCGAATTTGACTTTTGATATAGATTTCGACCTCGGTTTCGATATCTTCCATTGACTTTCATTTTCGATATCGAATTCGATACCTTTCCCGATATCAAGTTGGATCTTGACTTTCCTTCTTTAGTGCGTTAATATGTCGTTTGCCGAGGACAGTGTTGGCGCAGGCTTGCCCGATATGAATTTCGAAGAGGGTGGAACGGAGAAGCATTTTTTTGGCTTGCGTCTGATTAGCTAGTTGGTAAGGCAATAGCTTACCAAGGCGATGGAATACTTTGAAAACGAGATGTTTGGTCCTGAACAACTGACTGGTGAACAGGGCGATGCTGCATTTCTGCTCTGCCCGAAGCTACCAGCCCTAACGTGGACGAATGGGGCTTTGAAGTCAGCCCCCCGAAATATAAGACCTCTGAGAAGTACGAGGACATGGCGTCTCATGTCCCTCATCATGCTGGTTATTACTCAGATGAGTATAACATTCCCGAGGGGTATAAGGTCATATTCCCTAGTGCCGATCAACGAATGCATACCCCACCAAAAGGCTGCATTACTGTCCATGCCAAGCATTTCAAGAACGGGGTGCGCTTCCCGATTGATCCTGCGGTTAGTGCTATCATAGCGAGCATCGGGGTCTGCTTGGGACAGCTATCCCCCAATTCTCTAGGGTACATTGTAGCCTTCATTTGTGTTATGAGGGCGTTGGGTGCCACTTGTGGAGCTAACGAGTTCTGGGAGCTCTTTAGTGTCATGGTCAACATGAAGGGTAGTGATAGGGGGTTCTTCTGTGTGCGAGCCCAGGCGGGGCTTAGGTTCGTGCAATATACTCAAACTAGCTATGGATTTGGAAATAAGTGCGAGTATATGTACATCCAGGAGAGGGCGGCTGGTGAGTTTGATGCACTTCCTAGCGTGTGGTGTGAAGACACCAAATATGAGAGACAAGCCGTTGTCGGGCCTACTGCACATAGCCTCGAGTTTCTGAGGAAGTTGATTAACCATCCATATGACGGTACCCTGCTTTGTAGTGACATAGTTTTGCGAGCAAGTGGGATATCTCCCGTGCGGTATAACGGTCCCTCTAGGCTTGGTAAGTGTTATATTTTTGGAAGTTGATATTTTCCCCTCGATTTATTTCTTGATCCTCTATTTTGTGTATTTCACAGTCGAGCTGGTGGAGTATTGTAGTCTAGATGCGATAGCGGGACGTAGACAGCTAGGGGCCAAAGCCGCTACAGATGACGCACCTCGACTCGTGAAGAAGAGGGGTCGTTAGGGCATGCGTAG
Source organism: Linaria vulgaris (assembly GCA_948329865.1). Classification (NCBI taxonomy): domain Eukaryota; kingdom Viridiplantae; phylum Streptophyta; class Magnoliopsida; order Lamiales; family Plantaginaceae; genus Linaria; species Linaria vulgaris. The sequence goes on along the minus strand of OX415249.1, from coordinate 48,649,487 downwards.
GAATGCAAAGAAATATGTTCCCTCCTCAAGTGAAAATATTGTCGGGGTGGGTAGTGCTTCGCAATCTCAACCTGATGCTGATGTTGGGACGTCCATGGGGCGAAAGAGAAAGAAGGAAGAGGGACGTTCAAGTGGGGATCACAGTGGTCTCTTCCGCTCTGTAAGTAGTATTTGTGCCATTGAATGTGTATTTCCTTTGGGTTTTCATTGCACTGACCGATTGACTCCTTACTGTGGACGTGCAGGTAGCAGGTTTTTTTGAAAGGTTTCCTGGCGATGGCCGTTAAGGGCCAATCAGATCACGCTGAGTCGCTCCGAGTTACCAATGGTTTGCTCGAGAAATTGGGCGAATACGATCATGTTGTTGTTGTACAGCTCCAGCATGAGAGAGACGAGGCCATGGATATATTGAAGGCCAACGAGAGTAATGTGGGAGGCCTGTTGAATGATAATAAAAGGTTGATCGCAGAGCTCGATGAGTCTCGGCTTATCGCTGGTCAAGAAGCATCTCGACGGGAGGCACTTGAAGCTGAGGTCGCTATTCTGAAGGACCAATTAGCCCAGGCTGAAAGGCACATGCGGTGCATGACGCTGAGCAAAAGCCAACTGACCAGTGCGGCCAAACAGTTCCTTCTGAGTCAGTCGTATAAGATGATATGTGCTGAGCGGAGCTTGCTGGAGCGGGAGGAATCCAAGGCCTCTATCATAGGTCAAATTTAGCTGGAAGGTGGTTTCAAGGATGGTTACGACCCTTCGGCCATAAATCCAGTGAAAGGGTCGGACGGGGAATTTCCTGAAGACTCCGATGATGACGACGAAGATTTAGAACCGGAGGCGGAGTATCGTGAGATTGTCGAGCGGAAGAGTTTGGCGTTAATACACATCAAGGGGGGCCCTCGTTATCCTGGTTGAGAGTCTAGGAGTCTGTATTTTTTCTTTCGGCGCAGTTGCCTCTTGTAATATGGTTCGTAGTTTTACCTGTTAATTGAATCGATCGTTTCTACGTGTCCTGATATATTTTCTCATACATAATCCATGGTATGATTGCTCGTGTTAGTTTTGCTTCTCTTTGTTATGTCACCTATCGGTCATCCCGGATTATGTCGAGTCATCACGGCTATCGCGTGAAGGTGCCTCTGTTTCCGTGCTTTAAAGTACGACCCGCTATCACAGGGGAACCGCTGCCGTTGCACTGTTTATTGTTGACCCCGTTATCACAGGGGATTCTTTCTTGGATGGGCCCCGTTATTACAGGGAATTTTTTCTTAAATCGACCCCGTTATCACATGGAATTTCTTCTTGGACTGGCCCGTTATCACATGACTTTTTTCTTGGACTGGCCCCGTTATCACAGGGACTTTTTTTTTCTTGAATCGACCCCGTTATCACAAGGAATTTCTTCTTGAATCGATTCCGTTATTACAGGAAATGTTTTCTTGAATCGACCCCGTTATCACAGGGAATTTCTTCTTGGACTGGCCCCGTTATCACAAGGACTTTTTTCTTGGACTGGCCCCGTTATCACAGGGACTTTTTTCTTGAATCGACCCCGTTATCACATGGAATTTCTTCTTGAATCGACCCCGTTATCACAGGGAATTTCTTCTTAGACTGGCCCCGTTATCACAGGGACTTTTTTCTTGGACTGACCCCGTTATCACAGGGACTTTTTTCTTGAATCGGCCCCGTTATCACAGGGGATTTTTTCTTGAATCGACCCCGTTATCACAGGAGATATTTTTTGATCGGCCCCGTTATCACAGGGGATATTTTTTGATCGACCCCGTTATCACAGGGGATATATTTTTTTTTGTTCGACCCCGTTATCACAGGGGATATTTTTTGAACGACCCCGTTATCACAGGGGATATTTTTTGATCGACCCTGTTATCACATGGGATATTTTTTTGTTCGACCCCGTTATCACAGGGAATATTTTTTGATCGACCCCGTTATCACATGGGATATTTTTTGTGGGTAGGCGGGCCTTTTCGTTGTCTTTTTGACTATGTCTCTTGGTGACTCTGTTGTCGTTGAATCTGTAAGTCATTAAGCCCTGTAAAACAGATCAGACAAGAAAAGTTTTCGACGTAAAAGCTAATACGAAAGCACGAAATGATGTTTATGTGTTATCTGCGGGGTGTCCCCTCAATTTGGGAATATCCGTTTATACGGGCGACAGTGTTTCCATTGTGCTCTATTGCGCCTGTTGTACCTGTTTGTACCTGCTGTACCTGTTTGAATAGATAATATTGGATAATCTGGGGTAATTCCCCCTGAATCACCCTTTTTAATATACTTTATGTCCTTTTCGGATATAGTAATGTGCGATCCTTCGAGCCATGTACCTGTAAGAGGGCGATGTGCTAAACATATATCTAGGGGAACATTCCCCAATTCTTTGTGCCATTTTCTGCACTTCTACATTGTCCGCTTAGGACATATCCCTGCATGAAATATTAGATTGCGCCAAGCAACAAATAAAAAGGTAATAAAGGATAACGGTCGAAGGCTAGGTAAACCTAACCCGCCTACGTATCCCGTTGAATGGGGAATCAGACCGGCGTAGTTCCCCTTATTTTAAGTTACATGCCAACCCACGAAGGGCAAAATAAGAGATAACGGTCGAGGGCTAGGTAAACCTAACCCGCCTACGTATCCCGTTGAGTGGGGAATCAGACCGGCATAGTTCCCCCTATTTTAAGTTTACAGACCGACCCACGATGGGGCAATGTTTCAAATGTTCAAGCGTAATTTTAAAGAATTACTAAAATCTAAAATATTGTCATGTTGTTCATCATAGTGATCATTCCATAGCTAACCGATCCTGATTTGATCGGATTGCTTCTTCCTCTGCTTTTTTAATTCTTGGCAATGCAAGAGAAGTGATGTAACAGAGCCAAGCTTCCTCCTGGTTAGCGACCACTTCTCCGACCCCTCCTCCTGCTGGGAATTTCATCTTCTGATGGAATGTGGATACCACTGCTCTTATTGCGTTCAGGGCTGGTCTGCCGATTATGACATTGTATGCAAATGGTTGGTCCACGGTCGTGTATTGAACATTAATAGTTCGCATGTGCAGTTCTTGTCCGAACGATGTGGGAAGGTTCACTTGCCCTAGGGGAATCGTCTCCACTCCGCCAAATCCTACCAGTGGCGTACGGACCTATTCAACTATGTGATGGCCGAGTGCCATTTTCTCCAACGCATGCGCGAACATAATGTTGGTGGAACTACCGTTGTCTACAAGTACCTTGTGAACAGCGTAGTTAGCGATATCCAGCTGAACAACCAGGGGGCAGTCGAGCTCGCCTTCCTGTATGGCCTCGGGGCTGAGATCAAAGAGGTCCCTACTGGAAAATGTGATAACCTCGTCTGGGAGCTCCTCGACCAACGTTGTGAATCCAATGAATCGGTCCTCATTCAATCCACGAGTTATCTTCTTCCTCTGATTGGTGGAATCCGCTAATGTGGTCCCCCCGCTTATCACATTGATGACCCCCATCGACGACACATTATTCGTCGTATTGCCTCCTTGTCCATTCTCAATTGCCTTAAGGCCCTCCCTTCTTGGGGATTGGGACCGTTCTCCCGATTTAGCGTAATGCCCGCTCGCCTTAACGAATTCTATTAATCTTCCATCCCTAATCAGCCTCCCGATCTCATCCTTCAGGTCATAGCAGTCGTTTGTGTCATGGCCTTTTTGGCGGTGGTATTTGCAGTAGCATCTAGATTTCTTGGTGAAATCCGTCTCCTTGATTTTTCGAGGCGCGCTTAGCCAATTCTTGCTTTGCGCGACGGCAAAGATTGTGCGAATGTCCCGATTGAGGGGGGTATATCTCTTTGGGGATCTGTCTCTTCCTCTGTTGCTCTTGTTCCATAGCTCTCTGCCTCTTTCTCGGCCAGATTCCTGGGGTCTAAACTTTGCTGCCATCATCGCGTCTTCGTAGATCACAGTATGCGCCAACTCGTTTATCCGATTGATCGTAGGTTCTGCGAGCTTGATCAACTCTTTGGCGAATCTGTTGTGTGTCGTTGCCCTGAATAGGGTCTGCAACACTTGTTCCCCGTAGGGGTTGTCCACCTTCAGCAGCTCCTCATTGAATCTGCTCATGAATTCGCCGAGAGTTTCTCTCTCTTTCTGTTTTAACGCTTTCTGATGGTACATGCTTGTCTTCATTCGTTTCTGACTGGAAAAGTGGTTCTCCAATCTCTCTTTCATCTGCTCGAAGCTCGAAATAGATCCTACTTCAATTCTGTTAAACCAGTCTAATGCTGCTCCTATTAGTGTTGTCGCCATTATTTTTGCCTTAATACCCTCGGAAAAATCTTGTAGGTTCAAGAGACTCTCTACGGCGTGGATGTGATCCCTCAGATCACTCTTCCCCTCATACGGTTTTATGGTTGGAATCTTGTCTCCTCTGTGCAGTACTTCTGCCTCTATCTCATCCGAAAATGGGGTCCTACTGCGACCCTTCCCACGTCTCTGAGTCACCTTCCTTGTTAACTCTGCCCTCTCGCGGTCTAGCTGCTCCATCCTCCTTGAGATTACCCGCAGTATTTCTGCATCCTCGTTTCTGGAACAAATTATCTCAGCGCGGTCGCGACCACGTTCCATTCTCCGGATTACCTCCGCCCTCTCGCGGTCAAGTCATTCCATCTTTCTCGCTGCCTCTCGATCTAGGGTCCCGGGGTCCCGTCTTTCCACCCTGTCGTAAGCAGCGGGCGATATCTCCTTGAAAGAGTCCTTCGTATCCTTATGTTCGTCGTACCCTTGCCTTGCCCTTCTCTCATCCGCTCTAGATTCATGGGGCCTTGCCCGAATGTCCTTAGTCCTTTGCTCCACCAGTCGTGGGAGCAGGGTCTCCAATGTGGAATCCAGTGCCGCTTTTACAGAGGCGTTGATCTGCGCTTGCATTTCCTGGGTTATGGCGGCGGGGTGAAACGCGCTTTGTCCCGCGGGCATTGCCTTCTCCGGGCCGAGAAAATCCGCATTTGGCGCCTCGGTCACTGGAATGTCTGCAGCGGGGTTCTCGATGGTCGGGCCCTCAGTCACGAGTTCCGCCGTATTTGGTGCAACAAGGGTCGGGCCTGCATTCACGGCTCGCGGCGGCCTCCCGGGCTCGCGTCTTCACAGTGGCTCGTTCTGTGGTGGAGGAAGCTCCATCTCGGCTTGAGCCACCGTCTGTTCTTGGTCGGTTGGGTGTTGAGGGAGTTGTGTGTCCTCCATCCTGGCCCTCCTAGTCACAACTCCTCTAAATTCGAATCGGGTCCTCCTTCCATGCATCTTGGCGTCCTAGTCCGGGAACTGGTGTTCCCACAGACGGCGCCACTGATTTGGCAATAGATCATTTTATATATATTTGAGTGTTGGTTACAAGTGAATAATCTGTAGATACAACGAGTCTATCTCAAATCAGGCCTACACTACGTATCTCGTGTAGACTTGGTCCGGAACACCTCGAACCTACGCCTTGATGCTTGGATAGGAGTGGAATATCGGTAACTCAATCGAACGGACGTCGGTGATTCTATTCGATGTGATATCGAGGATGACCCCCGATCTGATGTCGGTGATGAGCTGGTGTGACGGGTCAGAGGTGCACGTGATAATCTCGATATCGAATAAGATATCGAAAGGGATATCGGGGATGTATTTCGATTTGAGGCGTGGTAGCTGAGGGATAATTATTTCTTGTTTTGGGATCCGGGCACCGTGTATTTATAGACCTCGGGATCCGAGGACCACAGTAACATATCGGTGATTATTACCGATATGACATCGAATATGATCCCCGATATAGTCCAATATGGGCCTAGTTTGGGCCTGGCCCAATATGCGGGAAATGCCCATATCACTCGGGTTATTCCATGTAGTGTTCCTAATCAAGAACCTCCATTTAAGAAAATTAGTCTTTACATCTATTTGATGTACTTACAGTTTTTGGAGAATGACAATCGCCAAAATCATTCTTATTAAATTCATTCTCGGCACATGAGAATAAATATCAAAGTAATAATGGCTTTCTTGTTGCTTGTATCCTTCGATCACAAGTTTAGCCTTATACTTTTCATTGTTCCATCTATTTTGATTTTCCGTTTGAAAATCCACTTAAAACTCAATGGTTTACATTTTGAAGGAGGTCAACTAATTCTCAAGTGTTGCCGTGTCAAATGGAATCAATCTCATCTTTTATGGCTTCTTTCCATAAATAATCTTTAAAAGAGCTTATAGCTTCTACTACGTTTGAAGCTTAGCTTCTATCATATAAGTCAGAAAATGAAATTTATGTCCTTACCTTTTTGCTTCGTTTTGACTTTTCATGGACCTCATTAGTTTTTTCAGTTTCTCTTGATCTTGGCTATTCTCAATATCATCGAAGACTCGTTTTGAAGAACTTTGTCCAACCACAATGGGTTTACAAATTTATGTCCAAAGAAGAACACGTTCCTTAATTCCATTATCGTGTTTTGTGAATCTTAAGGTTTTTAGACTCATGCACAAGAAACCGATATAATCAGTGTTATTGTGTGCATAACCAATGAAAATATAGTTTAACGTTTTGGATCTATTATTATTTTCTTTGGCATTAGCGATGCCACCTTAGCACGATACGCCCCCACATTTTAGAGTATTTATAAGGAAGTATAAGTCATAGGGAGTATTTACTTTTTGGGGTATCTTATTTAAAAGATAATAAGCCAACAAAATAGCTTCACCCCACTTGTCTTACAATAACACATAATTTATTGCATCAATGTCATTCTCTCTAAAAGTAGGAGAATCTTATTTCAAGAATCTCGCAAGATTCAAACATGGTGAGATAAGTAGCATTGTTTGCTACACGTTTTCGAAAATCACACCAGTGCAATTCTTCGTATTTCACTCTAGTTCATGAGAACCATAGATTCTACTAGACCGACAAGATCAATCAAACATGTCATGTTCAAATGCTAGGTTCTCTCAAGATTGAACCAAGGTCTAGTTTGTCGACGTTTGAGGCATCGACTTATTGGAATTAGTAATAACCATATCCTTATTATTCGATATATCCAAATGTATCAAATATTTATCATCTCTCAAGAGTTTTAATTTCATATAAGAACATCACCATATAACAGTGATAACCGATTCCAAGTATCACTTATCTCGATTATAGTAATGCTTTAGAAAAATAAACTATACTTATATAGTTATATTACTTAATTATAAGTAACAATTACCTCAATGGTCAACACTAAGCGTCATCTTGTGTTGGTCTTTTACTCATCACCACAAAGCATATATATCACATATTTATCGTATGTGGCCAACCATTGTACACGATTATCCATCACAGCTTAAACCCAAACTATCTCACGAAGAGAACCAAGCTAAAAAAATATTAGTTCAGCATTTTAAAACAAGCACTCGGATTTTAAGCAAGTTTCCAAACCAAATATCAAAACAAAGATATTTATATGGTCACAAAACATATAGAATGTGATTAAAAGAAGTTCATGGAACATACTTAGGAATCTTTTCGGATAATCAAATATGATGCAACAATAAACACTTATTTGCAGCGTAAATTTATCATAATATGCATAAGATTTCCTGATCCAAAAGAATGTGCATAACGTCATGATTAAAATAAATCACGTACGGATAATCTTATACAACAAACAAGATGAACCAATTCCATCTACCAAAAACATAGCCATATAATTAATATTATATTCAGACTAACATGGAAATGCATCACGTACCTTCTGCTTTCCTTAAGGCTTAGGCACATATGATTTATTATAAGGAGATTATCCTTACCGAGCAAAATTCATCCTTACAGAGTAATTTACTATTATGTACTATTTTACCCTTATCAAATCTTAAATGTCATTCATTTTCCTTTTAATATATATTTCAATGATTAGCAGAATCTTAAGAAATCTAATTAAATTATTCATCTTTCTAATTGTAAAATAGAAAGATATCTTTCTATCCATCCGCCGTAAGTAACCTGGGAATATAATAGATACATACATATCCATCCATAAGAAAAAAAAAGATACATACAGATGTGATGAAATAATTATACAAATAACTGCATATTATGTACTGATGGATTTCTTGATCAAAACTAAAATAAAATAAAGTTTATTTTGGATACTATCTCTTTAAATTAACAATTTAGGTGATTGTCACAAGGTTGTGCGGAATCCTTCACGGCAAACTTTTCCGGCAGAAAGTCATAAGGTAGATGTTGTTCATATATTCATCAAATTGTTATATTTTGCTTATTAATTATATTGAATGATACACATTTTTCCCTCTTATGGAATTGTGGTTTGCGTTTTTATCTTCATTGGCGCCGCACCAAGATCTTAATTAACCTTAAAGTACTGCTAGCTACTGATTGTATGTAAAAGTGATTTTTAATCTTAATTATGTGCGCATTGCAATACTATGCGAAACATTAAATGAAGAGCATAGTATAAAAATATGTAAAAATTGATCAAAAACCAAACTTCTAAAAGAATTGATTAGTTGTTGATACTTGCTTCGTTCTAATTAAGTTTGTTTGTACCTTATACACGTACGAATTTTCCATGGTCATGTTAATTTATTTTTACATGTTATAAATATATGTGTTTACTATTTTAATAGAACAAATGCATCATCACAATCCTTTGTCTGGTTAGCTAAATGAATTACTTTATGTCAAGTATTTTAATAGAAATTTCTTTTGAATGAATACTTCTTGTAGAGTAAGCTAAATTGTTAGTTTTATGTGTTACTAACAATTTGTATGTTATTTTGCTTTTTCATCAGATAATTAATTAATATGAGTGGTGAATAAGTTGGAAATCATAATGTTTCGGATGATGATATGCTTATATTGGATAGAAAATTTATGTCTCGTGATGAACTTCTCAAGGTTGTGAAAGAACTTTATTTCAAGAAAGGGTACGCTTTATCGATCAAAAGTTCACGAAATGATAAGTATGTGACAATTGGTTGTGATCGTGGAGGTTAGTACCGAGACAATCGAAAAAATCCAACCGAAGATCGACAACGAAAAACAAAAACTCGTTTGATAAATTGTCAATTTGAAATTCAAGAAAGACGAGAAGAAGATGGATGTTGGGTAGTTGTAATGAGGAACAACTCGCATAACCACGATGCATCTGACAATATGTGTGGACACCCATCTGCTCGAGTTTTATCAAGAGAAGAGGTCAGTGATGTTGATAAAATGACTCGAGTTGGAGTTGCACCAAAACAGATTTTGTCATCACTCTGACAAAAAAACCCAGGTCTTCAAGCAGTTTCAAGAAATATTTACAACACAAAACGTAAGATTATGCGAGAAAGTTTGGGTGATCGTCCCTCTATTCATGTTTTACTTGAAGAGCTTGGTAAAGGTGGTTTTACGTTTGATATCAAACGAGATAATGTAGATCGTCTGACCCACTTATTTTGTGTGCATCCTACTTCTCTGAAACTGAGTCGCAGTTATTCAAATGTGTTTGTCATGGATTGCACTTATCAAACCAACAAATATCACATGCCTTTGCTTGAGATAATTGGTGTTACAAGTTTCAACACTTCATTTTTTTCAAGTTTTGCTTTCTTGAAAAATGAAGGATATGAAGATTACACATGGGCACTAAATGCATTCAAAGTGATTCTTGGTCCGAATTGTCAACCTATGGTGATTGTGACTGATAGAGAATTAGCACTCATGAAAGCTATCAAAATAGTTTTTCCAAAAGCAGTTAACCTCTTATGTGTGTGGCATATTGAGAAAAATATAGTGAGCAATTGCAAGTCCAATTTTGAGAAGCAAGAAGATTTTGAGGGATTTTTAGCAGCATGGAACGCAATTGCGTATTCTGCTACAAATGAATCATTTGGAAGAGCTTGGGAAGAGCTTGAAACAATCTATTAACAAAAAGGTAATGTCTTGAATTATATTCGAAAGATATGGCTTCCTTACAAAGAGCATTTTGTTAGTGCATGGACTGAAAATTATTCTCATTTCGGGAATCGTGCTACGTCGAGAGCTGAAGGGGCACATGCAAAGCTTAAAAGGTATTTGCTTATCTCAACTGGTGATCTTCGAGTTGTCAAGGATAAAATGATTCTTCTTATTGAGAACGATTGTCAAGAGATAAAAACAAAGTTGCCTAGTGAAAGGCTTACAATTCCTTTGAACTGCAACCATCCGTTCTTTAAAGAAGTTGTGACACATATCTCCTCATTTTCGTTAGACAAATTACATGAGCAATATGAAAAAGTCCACAAGCACAAGCTAAAATTTTGACAAGTTAGTTTGCTCCCCTGTTTTAAATTTTAATTCAAAAGAGTTTTTAAGTTAATTTAATTCAAAAGAGTTTTTAAGTTAATTAAACTATTTATACGGTAATAATGCTTGAGTTGTGATTATAAAATTAAAATAACTTTTGACACCATTCATTTTCAACTTTTATATGTTCGTGCAGTTAAATATTTTTGAAACCCAACATTAATTTCTTTTTTCTATCAAATAAAAAGAGAAAGAAACTCATGCACTGATTTTATTTTATTTTTGATCAATCCAACAACGCACAACTTGCTTTCTAATTATTTCACATCATCTGTAAGTATCTTACTTTGCTTACGGGTCACGTACGATTTCAAATAAATAAATAAAGATTATCTTTGTATTTTACAATTGGAAAGATGGATAATTTAATTAGATTCCTTAAGATTCTACTAATCATTGAAATATATATTAAAAGGAAAATGAATGGCATTTAAGATTTGATAAGGGTAAAATAGTACATAATAGAAAATTGCTCTGTAAGGATGGATTTTGCTTTGTAAGGATCATCTCCCTTTATTATATTATTCTATGTAGGGATTTGCTTATTGCATATATGAACAAATTCCTTAAATAGATGTTTAATTATCAAAGTTGATGGCATGATGCCAACACAAGCATCACAACTCACAACCATGCATGCTTGAATAACAAGAATTATAGCACGAAAATCACATATTGTTGCATATTGCACGAAAATCACATTCTCGAGTCAATTCACAGGTTCTATCTGTCCCTGAACAATTATATAAGTGCAATTAATAAAAGCACGTATATTTTCTAATTTCTTGAAATATACCAAAACAAATCATATCCACAAAAAATCATATCCACGTTTATTGAGAACACAGGATACAAACAAATCCCGCTAAACATGTGGATTAATCAATAATCTCGATAAACTAAATATGCTCCAGGCCCATAAGGTCGCATGAAGCTAATGTAATTTTGACATGATTTTACGAGATTATTTGTAAAAGAGAGATAGAAACCACTTATCTCAAAAATTATCGATTCTGAATTTTCTTGGGTAACACGATTCAAACTTTCCGTACTTAGCAGGTTGAACCAGTATGGTGACCTCTTGCTCACAAATCCAGCATAAAACGGACGCATCGATCAAGTAATATGTCCATCAAGTAAGCCAATGTTAGTGAACAAAATCATATGAAAACAAGCATTTTTCAACATATATATATATATAGATAGATACATCAAACTGTGTGCCCCGTTTCTTAATTCGTGACATCAAAATCTGATTCTCATAACCCTTAGTAATCACATATGGAGCAAGTACGATAAAGTCAATAATCCGAAGCTCACATTGCAGCAGAATCCAAAACATATTCATGATGATTTCCGTATGCATCATCATCTCAGTGCTATACCACATCATAGTCAAGAATATGTATATCCGTATATGCATAAGCCATTTAACATCCACGCTGATGAGTATATTTTATGATTGGCCCAATACTTGTATATTTGGCCGGCTCATAACCGCATCGAATCACTCATCGAATCGTTATGATTCGATGCGCTTTCTACATCTGGCATTGGGACCCATGGGACGGTTGCTATATATAGCCCGTCCCCATGTAATTCGTGTACATTTTAATTGGAGAATCACTTCAGCACAGTCAGCATCGAATCACTGTTCATTCGAGACGTATTGGATCGAACGATTTCCATTTGACACGTGATTGGACCGAATTCGCTTCATTCGATACGACGAAGTACACATCGAATTCGATACGGAAGGTGACACCGAATCTCTTGAATTCGATACCCTTGAGTTCAGCATCGAACCCTTGTTATATATTTCATATCGAACAGAGGCATTCGATACGTCAGCATCGAATGCCTAGGATTCGACACACTACAGTTATCTTGTAATTAGTTTATTCAACCTAGTAAGCTTGTAATAGATGTTCCGAACCAAGCTAGTCCGATAATAAAGTTGGATAGCATTATTTTAGTTATTTATATCTCAATTGTATTGTTTTACTGTGTTCTATTACCGTGACAAAATAAGACTCAAATATTGGCGCCGTCTGTGGGAACACTAAGTTTATTAGTTTTTTAGGCATGACATGCAGAGTTACCAAATCCCGTAGTAAGGTTGTTGAGAGAACTAATGAAGGAGCTGAACGGACAACTCCTGAACAGACAATCTCAGACAATGCAGGACCGTCAGCAATACTTGCAGGAGTACCAACACCAGCAAGACGAGAAATGCAAGGACTTCAAGATGCGGAGCCACCAAGAACTGAACTAGGTGCAACTGGGACAACTGAGACGAGTGCTTCGATTCCAAACACTATGAGGAATGAAATCATGGCAATGGTAAAGGCCGCATTGGCAGAAGTGCTAATTCCCGCACCGCCCACATTGACAACACCGGCTATTGGACATTGAGAGGCGGTAAGAGAACAAGGATCAACAGTCAGAATACTGAAAGGAAAAGAGAAAGAAAAATCACGAAAAGAATACGCAAGAAGTAAACGTGCGTCAGAAGAACCACAAAGCAGAGAAAAATCGAATCGTGACGATCAGAGAAGGAAGTTAAAATCAGTCGAAGTGCAATCGAAAAGGCACCTTGAGAGGAAAGAAAAAGAAAAGGAGAAAGACCGTAGAGATGAATTAAGAAGAAAAGAGGATAAGGACGACAGGAGACGTCCGGAGAGTCATGACTCCAGAAGGGAACATGACGAGGAAAAAAGCCGAAGAGATGAATCAAGAAGAAGAGAGGATAGGGATGACAGTGAAGAGTCATGACTCCAGAAGGGAACATGACGAGGAAGAAAACCAAAGAGAAGAAACGAGACGGAGAAAAGATAGAGATGAAAAAAGACATCTGGATGGTCATGACTCACGGAGCGAGCGTGATAAAATGGCCAGCAAAATAGAAAGGCTGGAGAAAGAGAAAGCAATACTCGAAGGTCAGATGGTACATGAGGACAATACTTCTAACCGTAGCCCATTTTGTCAAGCGATAGAATCAGAGATCTTGGGACAAGGGGAAAAGATCCCGGACCTGAAAACTTACGATGGTAAGTCTGATCCCCGAGAGCATCTTTTTCAATTGGATAGGAAATTGTCCCTATACGGCTTTAAAGACAATATCCAAGCCAGGATATTTGCAACAACTCTGTCAGGAGTAGTTGTGGATTGGTTTAATCGGATTTCTCCAGGACTGATCAAAAGCTACAACCAATTGAGAAAGATGTTTGAATATTAATTCTCCAGTCAAGCTAGATTGGTTTTGGATCACTCCCATCTCTATTCGATGAAAGAAGAAGCCAATGAAAGTCTGAAGGGCTTTATGAAACGTTTCAATACGGAGCTGCTAAGGATTGATAGCCCGTCTGGAGAGATGATCGTGAGCATACTATTCCGAGCAACCACCAACACAATGTTTAGTGGGGACTTACTCAGACGCAAGCCCACCAACATCGAAGAAATCAATAAAATAGCACAGGAGGTGGTTCATTTTGAAGAAATGATGGCAACTAAAGTACCTGTTATTGCGCCCGTAAAAGAGAGAGAAAGAGGCAGAGAAGATCACAACCGTAATAACTACAACAACAAGAGCAAGAATTACAAACACCGGGAGAGTTCTCCTAGATGATACACGCCACTAAATGCTCACATCATGACAGTCTTTGGGGGCAGCAAAGAGAAAAGGTTGGTTAAAAGATCCTAGACCAATGAAGAAATCCAAAGCTACAAGGTATTCGAATCAATTTTGCAAGTATCACAATCAGAAGGGCCACGATACTGAAGAGTGCATAAACTTGAAGGATGAAATTGAACGATTAGTAAAGGATGGCAAACTTGTGGAGTTTGTTAAAAAAGGTTCAAGAACAAGAAAAAAAATTCAACAGATAGAGAACTCAATCCCCCAGAAAGGATAAGCAAAGGATGGTCGACGAACCACATCTATTTGAGTATCCTCAGATTGAAAATGGAAACGCAAGGAAATGAATGATGAATATGATATCAAGAGGACCGGGAGGAGCAGATTCCACCAACAGGCGAAGAAGGATCACGAGGCTGGTCGAATCGGACAACTTTGTCAATATGGGCAGTATACTAAGAATTGAAGAGATGCCACATGAGGAAGTCACATTCTCTACAACAGACCTATGGAAACTGAGCGCACTGGCTATACAAATGTCAAATTTAAATTGCCCTCTGGTAATAACTGTGGATATAGCTAATTATGGTCACCAAGATGTTAGTGGACCACGGAAGCTCTGTAAATGTGCTGTTCAGTTCTACACTGGCTAAAATGGGATTGAATAACCAGATACTGGAACCAGTGAGAACATCTCTTCATGGATTTGGAGGTCCAGAGATAGTACCACTAGGAATGCTTAAGCTCCCAACATCATTGGGTACAGCGCCACAGAGAAAGACACTTCTGGAGAACTATGTGATCGTTGACATGCATTTCGCATACAACGGAATCATAGGAAGACCGGCGCTGAATGCATTTCGAGCGTTATCGTCAACCTATCATCAAATGGTAAAATTTCCAACCCCTGCCGGTACAGGCGAAGTCATAGCAGACCATATCTAAGGTTGGAAGTGCTACGTAACGTCGCTCCAAAAGCGGCCACAACAGGAAGAAGACGCAGCAAGGGCATTGGCTCCTGGGCAAATATAGCACATTGATTAAAAAGTTCCACTCCAGTTTATAAAAGTCCTTAGTATTTTGAATATTTTGAACAATATTTATTCGTCCCCTCTGTTATGACAAGCATGAGGGGCAAACATGTATAAACTTGAAACAGGAACACCCAGAACGTGAGTCTGGAAGGCGACATAGGAAATCAGGGTGAACGAGCTGTAACTCAAGCTCCGATCTGCTCACACAATCGGATTCGGTTCTTTCAAAAAGATTCCTCTTAATCAATAGATTTATGTAAAATTCATCTAATCTGCATGATAAAACTGTGTGCAGGACATAACGCCCAAGAGGCAACGAGAAGAACGGAAACTCTGTCCATCGTGGCACGAGATACCAAAAAAAGCCAGAGGCAACGACAGGGACGGAGACTCTGTCCATCGTGGCACGAGATACCGAAAATCCCTAGTGGAACGAGAAGAACGGAAACTTTGTCCATCGTGGCACGAGATACCAAAAAAAGCCAGAGGCAACGACAGGGACAAAGACTTTGTCCATCGTGGCACGAGATACCGAAAATCCCTAGTGGAACGAGAAGAATGGAAACTCTGTCCATCGTGGCACGAGATACCAAAAAAAGCCAGGGGCAACGAAAGGGACGGAGACTCTGTCCATTGTGGTACGAGATACCGAAAATCCCTAGAGGAATGAGAAGAATGGAGACACTGTCCATCGTGGCACGAGATACCGTAAAAAGCTAGAGGCAACGAAAGGGACGGAGACTTTGTCCATCGTGGCACGAGATACCGCAATTCCCTGAAAAACAATCAAGAAAGACGGAGACTCTACCCAATGTGATACGAGATACCACAATTCCCAAAGAACACTAGGGAGGGATGAAGATTCTATCTATTGTACCACAAGACACTCAGAATCTCACACAAATGACGAGGAGGGACGAACGGTTCTCTCCGGAGTGGCAACTATTACCACGACTGCTTGAAAAAACAAGCAAGGAACAGACACTACATATAAAACTGTAAGTGCTATTTAAAACACACAGTTCAAAAGAACGTGAACGAAACTCTCAAGAGGCGAGTAACAATGACTGAACGAAAGTATAAGGAAAAAAAGTACTATGTCTAAAACGACAAGCAAAACCTTTTCCTAGACGGAATAATAACAAACAGGACGATTATAACCCTGTAGGAAAAAAACTTTATTCAACTCTTCATCGCAGAATAAACAATAAAGAACCGACAGGTTGTCAAAATAAAGTAAAGAACCAATACAGGAAATTGAAATAAAAGGCAACAAATATGAGCTTAGATAATTAAGCAACTCAAGACGAGAATTCAAAAACGTAATACTAATAGTCATCAAATTGTTCAAACACATAAAAGCGACGCAGTGCCACGGATAAAACTAAATTAAAAATTGTTCATAAGCATAAAAAGAAAGAAAGGCCTTAGGGCTGCAGACTCAATTTTCTTCCTCATCCTCAGGGGAGGGATAAGGCTCAGGCATCGGAGGCGGTGGTGAGAGTCCCTGGAGGACAAGATTGTCATTCTCGAGCAGAGAGGCGAACTCATCGGGATCTGCAGGCTCAGAAGTAGCTCGAGGCGGCAGAGGTTCTCGATTGAGCCCCAGAGACAGGCTCAACCAATCTGGCTTAAAACCGCCATGGACGTACTGCGTCGCATTAAATTGACGGACAATCAGAACTTGTTCCTTGCGTACTTCGAGATCGCCTCGGAGAGTGCTAATTTCTTGGAAGGTGTTGCTCCGAAGAAATTCTTTGGCGATTTCCACTTTCTGCTGAGCAGAAACCTATAGGGGCACGAAAGATATTAATACGACAAAATATAAAAGGAACGCAAAATGCTAAGAGTTGGGAATATTTTACCTCGCCAAGGCCGCGCTGATATCCAGCGTTGTCGGCATTATAAGCTTCTTCTCTAGCCACCACCACTTCCATCTTGAGCTCGGCGATTTGTTTGGTCAGCTCTTCTTTAAGCTGATCAGCCTCCTCCCGCGCCTGTTTTGCTGCCTCCCTATTGGCAAGCGCCCTCGCAGCATAATCTTTGACCTTTTGCAATGCCTTTTCTTTCTCATCGAGGGCAACTTTTAAGGCAGTAGTATCACCACCAGTGGTCGTTTCCCGGACTTCCATTAGCACCGCGAACATAGTGTCCACGAAACCGCCTGCCTAACAATTAATGAGCAATCAGATCAACATTTAAAATTCAGATCAAAAGAAAATTAGCTCAAAGAGAAGAAATAATTACCGCTGTCACCAAATGAAGCGTATTCCGCTCTACCATCCTTCTCTCTTCGGCAGAGACCAGAAGAGGAACGGCAAGACCAGGCAAAAGAGACTTCAGGTGGTCGATAGCTTTGGCCTCTGAAATTTCGTATCCACCAACTCGAGCACGAGGGCCTTGGCTAGACCTAATCCCTGCACTTGGTCCAGTCGCATGAGCAGGAGCATTGGCAGCACTTGGCCTACTTGTTTGGGCAGCAGGTGGAACAGCCCCTCCGGTTTGTGACCGGGTTTGATGCATTTTTCTCTTCTTGGTCTGGACGGCGCCTTCGATATTGTCGTCTAGACCAGCTGCCATGCTCTCTGAAGCTTCAGCAGCAGCTTGAACAGCGTCACGATTTCCCCCAATATATCATCGAAAGGACCAGCTGCTGAATCGGCAACAACAACAACAGTTGAAGGTCCGACAAGGTTTTTCTTGCCCTTACTCTTTCTTTTTCGTGGGGGAGGAATCTCAGCAGCGGTGTTGGTCTGCGAGCTAGTCTGATCAGCAGCAACAACTCGGTTTATCCTCGCATGGCGGTGCATAATATAATTGACTGCAAGAAAATAATATCATTAGAATACTCAATAGACGTAAATCAAAAATATCAAAACAGTTACACAATTATACCAAGGGTCATCCTCCCGTTATATTTCACTGGGGACAAGCCAACTAACGAGAGGACTCGACTTTATACTAATTTTTTGATATCAAATTGATGTTCTCGAACTAAATTTGGGATGAACTCGCAATCCCATGATGTTGTAGAAATGCCAGCGGGTATCATTACCCTTGCACCGTTATACCATTCACGGCGGTACTGCCTAAACTCGCCTTCATAGCTCTCATCGATATAAAAATATCGTCTCTTCCAATCTTTCCCGTATCTGGTCGCCCCACCATTCAAGAACTTACGATGCGTTTGTGCTTTGATATGATAAAACCCCTCTTCCCGCCTCGCAATCTCGAACAGTGCGTAGAATTCATTGGGACTTTGTGGTTGGCGCAACGCCTTCATGACAATGATGAATCCAATCAAGTTCCCATAAGAGTTTGGCGCGAGTTGGGTGGGCACAAGATTAATCTTTCTCAGAATCCATCTTAATTCGAATGGGATTGGAAAGCGAAGACCATTGAGGAGTTAACCGACAAACACAGTCATATGCCCGAGCGGTGGGGTATGCATCCGATCATTTGGCGCGGGGAGAATGATTTATACTTATTAGGTATGTCAAATTTTTTGCGGAGCCCCTTACGACTATGTTGGAGGCGGGAAACATACAGGTCATGGGCCATTCCTAGAACCTCAACATGATCATCAAACTCCCTATTGATATAATCTACGTCTTCGTCGGCCTTGTTGGGACCACGATTATCCCAATAGGATGACACTGAAGAATTATCGCTTTCAACTTAAGGCATTATTTGTTCAGTGTTTTCATCGGGATTGTTACCCGCGGGTGAACCAATAGTTTCTATATCTATTAACTCAACTTCATCTATCGCGACTGTGCTCAAACCCGCGAGAGCACTAGGTGGGCTCACCATATTAATTGAACTGGAGCTCGAGCCACTACTCGACTCACTCTCAGAAGTTGACTCACTGTTCACCATCTTTGACGAGAACGAACTGAAATAAATTAAAAAGAAACGGAGGCTGACTAAGGACGAATACGTCACTCTAGGCTCTCACATATCTCTCAAACATGCATAAAATTAACTTATTGAAAAGATATAATCTAATAAATAAGGGCATATCATTTACCTTAACTGAATTTCCAGGAGAAAAGCTTTTGCTTGATTAATTGATCTGATAAAACAGCGACAAAATGTAAAATATTAAAAAGCAGAGTTAAACATCATAAATGTCGCATGTTAGGTCTTTAAAAAAGGCTAAGGCACCGCATCGAACACTCACGGTTCGATGCCAAGGGCATCAAATCTATGATGTTCGATGCGGGCCGCATCGAACTGCATCTGTTCGATGCGCTTTAACTCAAAAACTAAACGCGCAAGAAGCAGAATGAATATTCCACCGCAGTCCAGCCTTAATATAGGCAGCGGGCGGCCCTCTAGGCCCATATCATGTGCGCATCAAATCAGCGCATCGAATGCGTTCTATTCGATGCCACAATACAAACGCATCGAATATACTCTATTCGGTGCGACAATACCAACGCGTCGAATATATTATGTTCGATGTGCTTCATTAATTATCGGATACCAATTGCGGACATTCGCAATCTGTTCTGAAGTAACGAATGATTAGGAATATCCCTAATCAGTGAAAAATGATTGGTATCAGGTAAATAAGTCTCATCGAGGTGCTACAACGTCGACCGTTCATCAATCCACAGTTTATTATTTAAGTTTGGAAATCGATCTCAGATTGACATTGTCTCCCAAACTGGAGGGACTATGTGATGGGTATATTTTATGATTGCCCCAATACTTGTATATTGGGTCGGCCCATAACCGCATCGAATCGGTATGATTCGATGCGCGCATCGAATCACACATCGAATCGTTATGATTCGATGCGCTTTCTGCATCTGGAATTGGGACCCACGGGACGGTTGCTATATATAGCATGTCCCCTTGTAATTCGTGTACGTTTTAATTGGAGAATCACTTCAGCACAGTCAGCATCGAATCATTGTTCATTCGAGACGTATTGGATCGAACGATTTCCATTCGACACGTGATTGGACCGAATTCGCTTCATTCGATACGACGAAGTACGCATCGAATTCGATACGGAAGGTGACATCGAATCTCTTGAATTTGATACCATTGAGTTCAGCATCGAACCCTTGTTATATATTTCATATCGAACAGAGGCATTCGATACATCAGCATCAAACGCCTAGGATTCGACACGCTACAGTAATCTTGTAATTAGTTTATTCAACCTAGTAAGCTTGTAATAGGTGTTCCGGACCAAGCTAGTCCGATAATAAAGTTGGATAACATGATTTTGGTTATTTATATCTCAATTGTATTGTTTTACTTTGTTCTATTACCGTGAAGAAATAAGACCAAAATACACGCCAAATAATTAATACATAAGGACATGAGCATGACCATTAACTAGAATAAGTCTCAATCCCAATTAATTTATTCGATCAATTAGCAACATATATATGTATTATATATATATATATCATAATAGGCTTTAAGTCAATTGCACATGCAATTTTAAGAAAGTGTCCTTGCAATAACCTCTCACGTGATATAATAATGGAAGAGTCATAATAGGACTCATTAATTAAAATTAATCCCGATCCTTATTCGTTCCATTAGAAAAAGGGAAAAAATCAGAAACCGATCCAACGTTTGCTCGCTTTTGCACTTTCCTATCCAACGTTTCATTTTTTACACTTTCCTATCCAACGTTTCATTCTGGTAACACTTTCCTATCCAACCTTTGTTTCCGACCTATTTTCGCCCAAAAACGTCACTTTTCGACGAAATGACGCATCGCTGACGTCATTAAGAGGGGTATTTTCGGTACATCACTGATTATTTGTTTAAAAATTAATTAAATTAATATATAACGTTTATAGTAAATCACGCGGAATTTTCCCAATTCACCCGCCAATTTCCGAAACCCTAATTTCCCTAATCGAAAGCAAATCCACGAAATCGAAGCTCAGTTTCTCGTGTTTCCACTCAATCGACAGAATCTAACAATGGTGTGGAGAGTTAGAACAGCCATTGACGTTATTCCCAAAGGTCAAATTACACCCGATTATGGTAAGAATCTCCAAATCCAAAATTTAATTTATTTCTTTGTTTGGAGTTACATTTCGTCGTGTGGTCCTCCATTTGGTTGTATGCGAGGCAATAGTTTAAGTGTGGTCCTCCATTTTGTCATGTTCTTTTTTCCTTTTTATATGTCACTCTAACTTGTGTGTTTGTGTGATAAGTTAGTTTAAGTGTGTATATGTATGTCAATATAATTCTAAAATATTTTGTGTCTATATTCAGCTGGAGCTAGAGATGACCCATTCACCATAGTATTGCATCATTCTGGCAAATTAATGAATTTGGGGAAATGGGTTTATCTAGAGGGACAAGTGAGCTATATAGACTGGTGCACTGAGGATGAAATGTCCAGGCTAGAGATATTGGATATGGTGAAAGAAGTGGGTGTTAAAAAAGAGGGTTGTGTGGTGAGAATATGTTACCTTCGAGATTCTGCTCCAGGCGAGTATATTGAAGTAGGTGATGATAAGGATGCACTGGATATGGCACTCTTTGCATCTACAAGGAAATCAGTAGATGTATATGTTCTCATAGATGAGGTAAATGATACTCAATCACAGAGTGAATTGCCTAATCTTCCTCCAATGAGTGAAGGGTTGGATGTTATTGGTGATAACAATAGAGGTGCCAATGTTGGTGAAGAGGATAGGTTTGTAGAAGTTCTTGTAGAGAGTGATGATGATGGTGATGATGATGATCAATGTCATGATGTAGAAGATGTAGCAATTCTGTTAAGAGATATGGCCACCAGAAAAGCAAGAGCAGGTGATATACCATACTCTTCAAGTGCCCCCCAACTGAATCAAGAAGCCAGAGACATATACCTCAATGCTTAAGAGACAATACAAGTCCACTGTTGGAATCTATAGTTGATATAGTTGACAGTGATGATAGTGATGGTGAAGTCTCATGTGGTGATGACTCTGAATGTTCAGATGATCTGAATGACAGTGACAATGATGCAGCTGATGATGAATATATTAGGAGTGCTAGTGAGGCAGCGGGGTATGAGGAGGAAGAAGTTGTTGCACCATCTGAATTTGTTCCAAATGATGATGATGGAGTTGGAAGCTCTAGCAGACAAGCTCCTTTTGCAAGATGGGAAAGTAAAGGAAAAAGTGACAGGGAGGAAACCACAAAAGCCAATACCACAAAGACATTCACACCAAGGTCATCCAATTTTCAATCCATTACTTGACATGCATTGTGTCACATTTGAGCTAGGGATGCAGTTTGCAACAACTGAAATGTTGAGGGATGCAATAGTTAATTTCTCAATCGAACAGGGGAGGTTTGTCAAGTAACGGAATACCTCCCCAAAATCATCTACAACTTCGATGACTTTTCAGTCGTCGATGAATTGGTTCTTATGGAAGAACTTCAACGCCGCGTCCAGTTTGAAATTAGATATACCGAGGCTACCATGCAGCGAGTTTACGAGGAACTTGCTGATGTTTTCACGGAGAGGAGGGGAGTGGTGGTTAAACCGGTGGAGATTCTGGACCGTCTGCGGATAATGCAGACGCGGTTTGAACTCTTCACCGAGTTCTATGGGAAACCAGGGGTCACCTACAACCGGAGGACAGGGGCTGTGAAGACAAACTCTGTCTATGACCGTCTCTTCAAAAATGTAAGATCTTCTCCTCAACTTCGTATATTATGATATTTCACGAAACTAATATTTGTTGCACCCTTTTATGCAGCCTTCGAATATGGAGAAGAGATTTGTAGCAGAGGGGTTTGTGAACTACAACATAATGGACTACTGCTTCCACATCAAGAAGCTTCCCATCCTACCCATTAGGATCGTGACCAGATTCGAAGTAGAATATGGCATGATTCCCGCATAGTATATTTTGTAATCACTGTTGACCACCCCCCCCCCCCCCCCCCCCCCCCCCCCCCCCCCCCCCACCCCCGCTTATACCCTTTTTTGTCAAGGGTTTATTTTGTTTTTTGTGGGGTTCTGTTAAGAATTTATGTTAATTTCTTATGTTTCAGTTTAATTCAGTCCCAAGTCAACAGATTCATAACGTAACAAATCTCGAAATCACATAACAAAAGCCAAATTAATAACGTGAACACACACCTCTATTTCAGCAAACTACACTCGATCGAAATCAAATAACAAAGGGCTAGTTAAACAAGTTGTAGTACAATACAAAAAATAGGAAACAGAAAAGGACTATCAATAATTTCCTATTTTTGGACTCTAAATTACTAGCATGCTGTTCAAGCTTCTTCGTCTTCTTCATCAGCTTTTTATTCTCCAACTCCAAGTCAGTGTTCTTCTGCTGCATGTTGGGTTCAATGTTTCCCTTTTCGAATTCCTTTAGTTTGGCTTCGGCCTTTTCGATTCTTCTCCTCAACATCGGTATAACCTCTCGTGCACGATGACAAAGTGGTTCATCAACCCAAAACCACAACCGCGTCCTTTGGATCCCTTGTAACATTTCGTAAATCGACGACCCGGATTTTTATCGGTTAGGGAGAGTTGGGTAACCGCTGGAAACCCGCACTTGCAATGAAAATCCTCCGTAACAATAGTCTCTGACATTACTCGATTATGATTGTGGCGTTAATTTGGTGAATTTTTTGCTAATTTTCAGATAGTAATTTTTAGGGTTCGTCGGAAACAACGATTTGGGGCTGAAATATGTTTAAAGTTGGATTTAAAATGTTTTTGAATGAGTTAGCCGTTATAATCAGTGATGTACCGAAAATTCCCCTCTTAATGACATCAGCGATGCGTCATTTCATCAAAAAGTGACGTTTTTGGGCGAAAATAGGTCAGAAACAAAGGTTGGATAAGAAAGTGTTACCAGAATGAAACGTTGGATAGGAAAGTGTAAAAAATGAAACGTTGGATAGGAAAGTGCAAAAGCGGGCAAACGTTGGATCGGTTTCCGATTTTTTCCTTAGAAAAACTTCAACCTTGTGAACTACTTGATTGAGCGACAATCAGTTGTTCCACTTTCCACAACAAGGTCAATTGAATCATATCATTATTATCAAATACAGCAACGAATAGAGTACCAATCCGGCAACGGTACGCACAACTCCGAAAATAATTAATTAAACAAATTAATCACTTATCAGAACTCAACTAAGCCACAAAAATATCGTCAAATTCTGAATATCAAGAAGTACTTTCTCCGTCAACATTTTCCAGATCTGGAAAATTAAACTTCGACAAGAATAACCTGTTCGTCTCAAATAAAGCTAATCTGTTTTAAGATTGTTAGAAATATAGCATCATAATTGAGATAAACGAACAGACATATCGAAATTAATTGACGAAAATTAAGCAACAAAAATTACAATGATACGAAATTACCGTTACCAAACAAACTTCAATCGGAAGAAACGAGAAGTCAAGGACCTTTCGGTTTCCTTAAAACAGACTCGCCCTCTCTACGTGCTTGAGAAAAATGTGAGCGATTGTCTTCCAGGATACAACGACTACGAGCAGAATTGCGTGCACAAGCAAGGACTGCCCCGGCGAACTCGAACTGTAACTTTCCTATACCACCACACGATGAGAAATATTTTGCTTGTGCAGAAAAGCCTTTTATGTATATATGCTTTTGATTTCGATGATTAAAACCCTATGTGGAGCGACCCTTTTTATAGATTAGGTTAGGGAGAAAGTTGGAAGACTTAGCCATCAAGAAACGTGGTTAAGATAATTATGAAACACGTAATTAAGGTAATTACAGATCTCGCAAAGATCTCGGATGAATGTACACACGTTTCAGTTAAAACTGATAGGTAAATCTTATGGAAAGATTTTCCTAAGATAATTATTATCACTTTGTTGCTTATTATTTTTCGTATATAAAATATAACAGAAAATTACATAATTCTATTTTTGCAAAATAAAAATATTAAATATTGATATACAATATTTTCGACTTTAACTAGTCAACGTTGAGCATCAAGTTTTCATTCACCCATGTACCAAACTCGACCTAAAGTCGATTGTACAAAACCCGGTTCCTTGAAACAATTTTTCCAACATATATCACCGAAAAGTATGACTTTAAAGAGTTTGCTATTCTACTTTTTGATTGAACACTCGATATTGCTAGCATGAGATGATGATGCCACCTGTGGTTTTGTCATTGCAATGGAGGAAAGAGCCGGTGGGGGGATCGACGGCGGCAGACATTAGGGAAGAAAGGAAGAGTGGAGAGATGGAGTTTGAAGAGACGTTGGAAGATGAGGCCATTGAGGAGGGATGCGATGGTGGTGGTTGCGACTTGCGTTACCTTTTTCATTTTGAAATAATATTATTATTAACTTTTACTTTTTTATTGTCTATGATATTATTACATTTAAAGAGATAAATATAAATATAATGATAGTTACAATTTAAAAAAAAACAATTGCCATTATAATCTTTTTAGATAATTTTATTATATATATATATAGTTATCACTTAATTTTCTTTGTTAAAAAATAAAATATTGTCTTGATGTCGTTGCGCATAATTTAACCCATGTGGCATTTGTTTTTTGCTAGAAAAGGGAAAAAATGTAGTTAGACCATGTCCGCTAGATACAAACTAGAAATAAAAGACGGTGGATTATCCCACATAATTTCTACGCTACTAGGATCCAAGTTAAATTTCCCAAGCTTGTCCGCAACCTTATTTCTCTCTCGT
This sequence comes from Linaria vulgaris, assembly GCA_948329865.1. Classification (NCBI taxonomy): domain Eukaryota; kingdom Viridiplantae; phylum Streptophyta; class Magnoliopsida; order Lamiales; family Plantaginaceae; genus Linaria; species Linaria vulgaris. The sequence continues at coordinate 48,623,768 of OX415249.1, read as the reverse complement.
GGTATCCAAGCGACCCGAACATCCCCATGGAAGGCGCAATAGTGCGCGACACTCATTGATCAAATTTGCAAGCACTGAACCGCGTTCAACCGCATCCGTGAGCCTCTTATAGGCCAAAAGGGAGTCCGTCTCCAAAATTACACGGTGGTACCCGCCTTTCCCACGCTAGTGTGAGGCCCTTCTTTATCGCTTCAAGTTCCGCTTCATCAATAGTTGGCGACGTGAGAACAAGCTTGAATCCCCACTCCCATCGGCCGTCCGCCCTTCGCTATACTCCCGCGCCATAACCTCGGTTTTCCTCCGCGACTACTCCCCCATCCGTGTTAAGTTTCACCCAACCTTCCTCGGGTTTTTCCCACCTCTTCGCAGCCAAACTTAATTGCCCTCTTCTTCTTCTCCATAATTTTGCACAACGCCGCCTCCTTAATCCACCCTTCATCCGTTAATGCATCAAACCTCGCAACCTCGTTCGCCGCCACAACTTTCCGACAAATCCCTTTTGCCATCCTACAATGTCGCAACATATGCACGACACTTTCCTCACTTCTCGAGCACACCAGGCATAAATTTGTAGTTGGGATCCCCCTATTGATGCGCACGACATTCGTTGCCAATCGGTCTTGAGTTGCTAGCCAAAGAAAGTGCAACAGTTTGTTACTAATATCCAGCCCCCAAATCCACTTCGTGTCCACGTGTGCTTGACTACTGGCCGCGTCATGCTCAACAAAGGCCTTATACGCGGATTGGCAAGAGAACTCGCCATTCGAACTCATGCTCCAAACAATTCTATCCTCGCCCTCCTTCAACACGACTCGGAACCCCAATATTTCAGCCCTTACGTCATCCAGTATTAACGATCGAAGCCGTTCTAATGCCCAATTTCCAGCATCATCAAGCAGGTCACGTAAAGAATAATCCTCATCTCGGGGATCGATGAGACAACTTTCCTCACACAATTTCTTTCCGCCCAGCCAGTTATCATACCAGAAACGAATGCCCCGCCCGTTTTCAATCTTCCAACGGATGAAGGGTTCCATTCTCGCCACACATCGCATTAATCCCTTCCACGTCGCGCTGTCCGTCGGCCTCGGTGTGTATTCCGTGATGCGCCTATTATAGAGATATTTGGGTGTCACTAGCTCGCTCTAAACCGTTACCTCACCACGCAAAATTCTCCATGCTAGCTTTGCGAGCAATGCCTCGTTGCTCGTTCTTGCCACCCGAAGTCCGAGACCCCCCTCACTCTTTGGCTTTGTAACGTGCGACCACCCCACGAGGTGCAGTTTGCGCTTGGTCACATCCGACGACCACAAGAAGTTCCGATTGAGGCGATCAAGTTGATCACAAATATTTTTTGGAAGCCACGAGGCTTGCATATTGTACACCGAAAGTGCGGATGATACGGATTGTATAAGCGTCGCACGTCCTGCAATAATGAGTGTTCGACTCTTCCATCCCGTGAATCGCGCCATGATACAATCTAAGGTAGTGGCAAAGTCAGCCCTTGTGATGCGGCCATGAATCAATGAAACTCCTAGATATCGTCCAAGATTATGTGTTTGCCCGAACCCAAGTAGCGCACTCAAACAGTTCTTAAATCCCATGCCGCCCCGTTTCAAAAAGAACATCTTAAACTTGTGGTTGCTTAATTTCAATCCCAAGGCCGTGCAGAATCTGTCAAGTACCCCACGGATCGCCTTAGCCGTACTCTTCGTAGCTTGCCCAATGAGCACTATGTCATCCGCGAAAAATAAATGGGATAACCGCGGACCCCCCCCCCTACATGGAACTAACGGTTGCCACAAACCCTTGGCCACCTCCTCTTGAATTAAATAGGCGAGCCTCTCTACGCAAAGAACGAAAAGATAAGGCGATAGCAGATCGCCTTGTCGGAGGCCACATGCATGGGGAAAGGGGTCGAGAGGGGTGCCGTTCCATAAGACACGCGTGGAGGCATTCCGGACACAGTACATAATAAGCTCGATCGTATCCCCCGGAAATTCAAACGCGCGGAAGGTTTATTCGAGACACTCCCAATTAATTTTATCATATGCCTTCTCCAAGTCGAGCTTCATAATAATGCACCCCACTTTATTGTTTTTCTTCCCCCGGATCGAATGAAGCACCTCTTGAAGGAGAAAAATATTATCTTGCGTGCTTCGACCTTTAATAAAACTCGATTGAGTCGGGGAGATAATCTCGGGCATAATTTCTCGGAGTCGTGACGTAATACTCTTCATGATGAATTGTATAACACGTTACACAATGCTATGGGTCGAAACTGTGTGATGTTTTTCGATTGCTGCATTTTGGGAATAAGGTAAACAAACGCCTCGCAAAGCTTGGGATCAAAATTCTTATCTCTATAAACTTGGAGCGCAAACGACCCGACGGATTGCTCGATTATGTCCCAGCTTTTCTGATAGAACACGGCCTGTAGGCTGTCGGGCCCTGGTGCCTTGAACGGATTCATGGAGAACATCACTCTCTTCACTTCGGCATCCTCAAGTAGCACGGTCAGCTGCTCATGGTCAGTAGGGTTTAACACCGCCTGGTGTTGCGACACCACGAGGCGTGTCGGGTCGTGCATGGCTGCATTTCCCAAACTACCCGTGAATAATTCTTCAAAATAACCCTTAATGTGCGACTTAAGTACTGCTTCGTCCGTCGTCCATTCTCCTTCAATTTTGAGTGATTTAATCTCATTCCGTTTTCGATGCATCATCGTGGATCGATGAAAAAAATTGTATTCCTATCACCATCCCTAATCCACTTCACCCTCGACTTTTGAAACCTAAATATCTCCTCTTGCCTTAAGACGTCATTGTATTCCGTGATGAGTTGCCGTTCCAAATTAATCAAAGCCGCATTTGTGCGTCTCGCCAACGCTCTCTGCACCACGTTAATACGAGCCATCAATTTTTCCTTCTTGTAAAAAATATTACCAAACCTCGTCTTATTCCACGGTTCAAGAACGTGCGGCACCTCCCTTATGGCTGCAAGGATGTCCGCATTCGACTCCCAAATATCTCTAATCAACGGTAAACATTCAGGATGGTGGAACCATGCTGCCTCGAATTTAAAAGGTCGCCTTCTGGTTGTTCCACGTGATCCATGGATGTCCATAATGATCGGGTGGTGATCCGAGTGTACCTTAGGAAGGTGCATGAGGCCGTAATTCGGAAAGAGGTCCAGCCGAGCCTGGATTAGCTTGCAATTATCACGTTTATTCGTCCAGGTAAACGGCGTCCCTCTAAACCCTGTATCCGTGAAGCCACACCTTTCTAAATATCCGCGGAAGAAATTTAATCGACTGAGGGGTCTAGTGTTACCTCCCGCCTTCTCGTGCGAAAAACTGACTTCGTTGAAATCTCCCATGACAAGCCATGGTAAGGCTGATCCGTTAGCAATGGTTGCCATGCTATCAAACACCCGTATCTTAGCAGCGCGACGGGGTTGGGCATAAACCCCCGATAATCGCCATTACTCGCGTAAATTCAGATTGATGATGGCATGAATAGCTTGATCCTCTACTGACACAATCTCAACATTTACTTCCGCCTCATTCCATAACATCCATACCCCGCCTACCATACCCGAAGTATGCGCAAGTATGTGATTAGTAAATCCCAACAGAGGTGCAATTTCATGTGCCCTATCCTCACTGACGCGCGTTTCCAACACAAATACAACCGAGGGACGATGTGAACGAACAAGCTCACGAAAATTCCTCCAAAAATCAACATGTCCCGCTCCTTGACAATTCCACGATATTATTTTCATAGTAACTTGATGCGCGTGGTAGGGCTCGATGGGGTAGTCAATCTCGGACCCCCTCCATATCGCAATCATCTCCCGACCCATCTCCATCGCGAGGGCTACCTGTCGACTGTTTTCCCATCGGCTCGGACTCGTCACCTGCCACCAAGCTGAGACATTGTCCTCGCGTTGTGTGCGATAAGTTGATGTGTCTATCTCCCAAAACTGCATGGGACCACTAAAAGATCCACCATGCGATCCTCCAATGCTATGCGGGAAATTCTCGTCGATCCTTGATAGACCTCTCGTCGCGTCTCTGCCTCGTAAAGCTCCAGTTCCCCCAATAGCAAGTCGTCCATCCAAATCCCCTCCATTCTCAGCGTTGTGCAAATTATTGGTTTCACGACTTTCAATCGTCGTGGCCTCCTGGTCGGAATATATAGATAGCGGATTAAATTTATTTGCACTCCTGCTGGGACTCTTAGTATTAACCTTCAACCCTTCCTTTTTTGGTAACTTTCCTTGCATGAGAGACTTTCCCTATCCGACTAGAAGTGTTCGGCAAGTCCTGAGAGGGTTGTGAGAATCGCGCGTCACCTTCTAACGGAACTTGACTGCCTTCCGAACCTTATGAAGGTTTGTACACGTCGCCCTGCTTTAAAATAACGGGCAGCGATATTTGTTTCCCGGGTTTCACTTGCGGACTTCCCTTCCGGATATTTCTCGAAACCTTCATCCAATCCCCAAATTCACCCTTTTGAGTTTTTTCGATCAACCAATTTGCTCGCTCTTGGAATCCTTTTGGGGGAGCGTTTGCGGTGGCATGTTCTATTGCTGGTGGAGATTCAGTCACGGTCAAGTCGCATTTGTCCTCAAGGTGTCCCACTTTCCCACACATGAAGCATAGGGTGGGCAAATTTTCATAAACAATTTGATAAAACCTATCGCGCACGCCCAACGTCATCTTGAGGGGAGTAGTCGTGCTAACTTGGACGCAAACGCGCGCAAATTTCCCCCTCGTTGCGCTCATGGTATTGCCGTCAATCTTGATAGGTTCCCCTATCATACTTGCCAATCCATGTACAATACCCTCCGACAGAAGTTCCATTGGGAGATTCATAATGCGCACCCAAGTAATCACGCTGTCCACACGGTCCGTTGTAGCATTGAAATTTGGCTTCCACTTACGTATAGATAGAAAGCTTCCAGCGAGGTGCCACGGTCCTTCTGTGAGGATCAACTCGCATTTTGCCGCGGATAGACCTTTAAGACAATAGCATCCGTGTCCGAGGTCCATGAGTTCAAACTCGTTGTGCAAAGACCACATGATGTCTAGTTTAGTTTTCAAAGCTTCATAGTACCATGGTCTCCCGAGAATGCGGATAATTAGGTTATCCTTCCACTCTTCCCTGATGCGTTCTTTCAATTCTTCCGAGAAACTAACTCGCGAGATGGGAATTGGATTCGCTGTTTCTTCGAAAACCAATTGTTTCTTCACTTCAGCGAATCGCAATTCGTCAAATTTGACCGCTCGAGAAACCAGTTGCTTACGTGCAACATAAGCGTAAGTCAAGTTAGGGTTAGGGATTGGCAGCTGTCGCGCCTCAATCATTTTTTCATCCGTTTGCGGATCGACGACCATCGCTCGTTGTCGTTTTTGGTTACGTGCAGCGAAAACGAAATTATCCGGAGGGACGAACTCGGTGGATGCGGGCTGGAGCTCGGCCGGGGATGATGGGGTCGCCTGCATGTTCAGAGAATTGATGAATTTATCTTAAAGTCAAATCACCCATGTGGCATTTATAAACACCAAAAGCGCGATTTGGGTTAAACATAGACAAATTTGCGAGATTATTGACTCAGTTTGAAAAAATTAGAGGACAAAAGTGAAATTAAGCATAAGGTACTGGGCCTTGTTTTATTTTTGCCAATAAATTATACACTTCTAAGAGTGATGAAATGGGTGGAGAAAGCTCTCGCTTTTCACTACAAAAAAACCTAGATACGGCTTCTTCTTCTTCTTCTTCTTCTTCTTCTTTGTTTAATGTATGTACTAGATTGGGGTATTAGTTACTTTTTTGTTTTATGGCACATGAAGAAAAACATAATTAGTTAGTTTTTTACTGTGAAACGAAGCTAGTAGAATTCATTTGCAGTTTGCTAATTGCTAGTAAGTTATTTTCTCCTCTTCTTCCTTCAGGGTTGGGTTAATTATTATTATGGGAGATGGGATTAATAGTAATAATACTCACAGTCACAGTCACAGTAGTAGTAGTATGTGGGGTCATTTGCCTCTTTTGGTGAGGGCTAACTCAAAAGAGTCCGTCGAGTACATACTCCAAGCTCTCTGGCGTACCCGCCGCACCGGCCTTGATGCTGCCGATAGACAAATCTTCCGCGACATCCTTCAACTGTCCAACGACTCCGACCTCGACCCTGTAACTTCATTCCTTCAAATATTCTTCTTATTTTTAATTCAAGAGGGCCATTTTTTAATTTGCTTGTATGTGTGTATGTATGTATGTTGGGTTTTTATGTTGCTTAATTGATCAAATAAGATTTTTCTGCAGCTATTGGTGTGCCTCCGCGTGTTGATCCGGAAGTGTGTCTACGACAATGTTCATAAAGATGAAATTCACAAATTGTTCCCTGCTCAAGTCCTGCCTGAATTGCAAAGGCTGTTGACACTTTTACTGCAAAAGTTCCAAAAGGAGTGGCATCAAGATATCTCTAATGACCCGGTGAGACGCTTTTTTAAGCTTAATGCTGCTGCCTGCAGCAGCAAGATGAAATCATCTCGTATCTAGAGCAAACTCCTATTACTCTTTGGAATATTCATTGTTTTACTTGAATGTCTGTTCAGGTCATCTTGCCCCGTTTAAAGTCAATGACATGGAACATGGCGAACCAGAATACGGATAGAACAGAGCCCATGGCAGTTATAAACTTGAAGGTGTGGTCTTCATTTGGTGTGTGATTAGCAATATATTATTACTTCTGTGCTTTTGTTGATATCTTCGATTCCGGCAGCTTCAGAGTGATGCTAAGCCAAACTTGGGCGAAAGAGATGTCCAGTTTCAGTTGGCAAAGGATACAATGGAGATGATGTTGAAATCCATGTACTGTATAAGAGACCAGTTGTCCGATTCTGTGAGTCCTAGTGCATCTTTGTTACAATTGTTCATTTTTGATATTCCCAGCCGAATACGCTTTACTTTTTTACTTTTTATTTTTTATTCTCATTCTTACTCGTGGTTTATGCTGCCAGGGTGAAACATCACACAGAAACCAAGTTCAAAATGCAAATGTGGTTTAGTCCCCAATTTTTGTCAAACTCCACAATCCATTACTTGTTTTACACCATTTGGGTATGACTGGAAGTATACTAGTAGTCTTAACTTGTTTGGACTCTCGTCTTTATGGACCGGAAATACTACTAATCGTAACAATGTCATAGGTAAGGAGGTTAATCCATCCTTCTTTATAGTTAGAATGAAGTAGAAGTTATACCTTATATGGAGTAATATCAGATGGAGGTACTTTCCTTGTTTGAATCCTAGCCGCATCTGAGGCTCCTCGACTCTCTCAACCACCCTATTACATGTTTATAAGTTCATGCATATAGGCTTGTAACAGAGTTGAACGATTCTAAACTCGCAATGTTTTATATATTGAATTTTAACATCACTCCTTTTTGAAGAGGATGTATTATGTTCAGGTTTGGGACGACATCTAAGCATTATTATTTTTGGCGCCTCATTTGTTACTTTTGAGCTATGTAATTATGTTATATATTTATAGGTTTTGGTTGGAGCGTTTGTATGCTTGCATGGTTGCCTCTTTCTTCAGTCTACTACCTGAAAGTATACCATTTTCGATGAAGTTTATGTTGGGAGACCCAGGTTATATGCTACACTTAAAGCTAATAGGCATGATCAAGGTTGTTTAGTTAATGTTACAATCATTTAAACTCTGCTGCGTGCAAGTTGAAACGTTTATGAACTACAAAATTCATTGAAAAACAAATTGAGAATTAAGATAGTTATATCTTCATCTTGAGCTTTTGGCTTCAACAAATTTATCATGCCCTCACATAATGTTGCCATGATGAACACTGGATTTTTGCCAAAAAAATGTCGTTGTTTAGGCCCTTGTTTGAACATGCTCGGCGTTTCTGATAATATTAGTTTTACAATTATCTTCTTCCTCAAAAACCGATTTAATCTTGTTTGCTGGAGAGTGATGGGAGATTTCATTTGAGCTTTTATCTCAAAATGTTCCCTTATTTTGGGCGATTATCAATACTTTTCAGTTTTCGAGTTAAATTTCTTGATTAGCATATTGAAAACGTTTGAGATAGGACCTGGATAGAGTCCGGTTATTGAATGTTATGTAAAGTAGCTAAATTAATCTATCCGCTAGTTATATGTGTCGAGTAGAAAAAGTCAGTTCTTTCAGTAACCTTGCACTTATATTGATAAATAAGGCACCAGAAGAATAGAATCATTTCTTGGTGAAATTAGATGCTAGGGACGAGAGTTGTGCTCTCGTCCTGTTCAGATGGTGACACGTGTACAAAGAATTTGTTTGTACACGTGTCGCCATCTGAATGGGACCTAATATTCCCATTTCTTGATTTGCTTTATTATACAAAGTTTTCACTATCATGCAGCTGATAACGAAAAGACATTACCAAGATTGATATTGTTATTATAACTATCATGCAGCAGCTGATAACGAAAAGACATTACTGAGATTGATATTGTTATTGTATATTTTGATTGATCCTTAATTACTTTAATACATTGAATAATATATTTTAATAATCACGACTGAAAGTAATAAACTATAATCTTCCCAAGTTTTCTTTCGATCTTGATGTTCGTGCGGGTATAACTATGAACTGCCTTTTCTTCACTCCCCGCATTAGGTATAGCCTCATTTTCATTTACTGGATATTTACCAACTACTCATGATGTTTACTTGAAGAACTATTCTAATACCTGCGACAGTGTTTGAACAATTTCTAACTCCAAACATTTGAGATATCTTTATGCCTGCGAAAAGAAAAATTAGAGCATACAGAAATTGGCACCATGTCCATTCGAGAAAAAACAAGCACGTTCCGATACTAATCACAGTTCATGATGAAAAATCTCGGACAAACTTATCGAGAAAATAGAGTTTGATAAGGGTATTTCCCGTATTGGGACGGCCCATAGACTAAACTCATATTTTGCCTATATTGGGGATCCTCCCCGATATGCTAAACTCATATTTTGCCTATATCAGGGATTCTCCCCGATATGCATATCGAATGTGATATTTGATATGGTACAACTCCCCGATATGCATATCGAATGTGATATTCGATATGGTACAGCTCACGTGTTTATCACGTGTGCGGTTTCCGCTAATCATGGTAATCTTTAATTATCCTAAGATATTGTACACCGATATCACCCCCAATATATATCCTCGATATATATCATTGACATACCATCAACATCATCCCCGACATCCGCCAGAATGTCATCCCCGACGTGGAAGGTCTCCGATATCATCCCCGATATCACCTTCGACGTCACACTCGATTTAACCCTCGACATCCAACAGAGCATCTAACCGTCAGTTCGAGGTGTTCCCGACCAAGCCTACTTAGCACTAGCTATAGTCGAAGTAGGCCTAGTTTGTAATAGAATCGTAGCACTACACTTGTAATATCTCACCTTGTTATATATATACGATCTATTGTCAAATTAGTGGCGCCGTATGTGGGAACACCACGTTCTCGGACGAAGACGCGAAGATGCATCGTAAGGTAACCCGTTCACAATCCACAAGACCAGTTGTTGACAACTCAGCCGCATAAGGTGTACCACCACCCCCTGCCCAAGCACTTGAACCTGAGATGGTGGAGAATGAGCCGTTGCACCCTCAGCCCCCAGTGGCGCCCGAACCGGCTCCCGCCAACCCTACTGCCTTGGCGCCAGAAATTATGGCCCAAATTAATGCTAAGGTTCAGGCTACTTTGACAGCCGCTCTCGAGACCTTGCTGCCTCGCCTGGTCAATCAGGGCACCGATAATGTGCCGCCACAACACCAGGAATCCAGAACTAGAGGCCACAGAGGGGGGCGCGGGGTGAATGAGCAGGAGAACTCGGGAGAATCTAGGAGGGAGAATCCACGATCGAGAGTTCCCGTGGAGGACGGTCCCGACCCAACGATGGACATGAGATACATAGTAAGAAGGATGGAACAACTTGACCACGAAAAGGCAGAAGTCGGTCGAAAACTAGCATTGGCAGAAGGCCACATGAGGTTGACCCCATTTCTGTGAGGAGATTTAATTCGAAGTGCCGAAGAAAGGAGATAAGATCCCTATTATCAAAGCATATGACGGGAAAAGCGACCCGAACGAGCACCTCTACTTCGTGGATAGTATTTTGAGCCTACATAGGTTTTCTCGCAACATTAAGGCGAAGATTTTGGCGACGAAGCTAATCGGAGCGGCCCTTGGTTGGTTTACGAGAATAGAGGTTGGTTCTATAGCCAGCTACGAAAAGATGAGACAGAGGCTAGAAAGCCAATTCGCCAGCCAAAAGAGGATGAGAACTAGCATGAACCATTTGAACGCAATGCAACAGAGAGACAAAGAGAGTCTGGAGGATTTTATAAAGAGGTTTAACGATGAGTTGTTGAAGGTTGATGAGCCAAAGGGCGATCAGGTGGTGCTCACCTTGTTCAATGCGACAACGCACAAGAGATTTGCAGGAGAGTTGATCAAGCTCAGGTCTCCCACAATCAACCAAATCAATGCACTATCATATGACACTATTTATCAGGATAATATGATGGCGACCAAGTAGATTCCGAGTCAAGGGCAGTACAGGTCCAGAGGCAAAAAAGGTTGCAACAAGCACGACAGGGACATATCACCGAAGAGGTATGTCCCGTTGAACCAGGGCATTCTTACGGTATTCAGAGTGGCACAAAGAAAGAAATGGTTGAATCAGCCAAATAAGCTAAGGGAGACCGAGGGAACTAAACGTTTTAGGAGATACTGCGAATACCACCGTCAGAAAGGGCATGATATTGAGGATTGCATAGATTTGAAGGATGAAATCGAACGACTCATCCGCGAAGGAAAGCTCGTCGAATATGTATGAAATGCTAAGGATTCAGGGGATCATGAGGATAGATCTTGTTCCCTCAGGAGAGACAAACATAAGGCCATCGAGGGTCCAGGCGGCCATGGAAATGCGATAGTCAACGCGCCATCTAGATGAGTGATCAACATGATTAGCAGCGGACCGACGAGGGCAGAACACTTGGAAGCCATGAGGTCGGTTCGAGGCTTGGTGCAAGTGCAACGGAGGCAATTGCCTCGGGCATTGATTCAATCTGATCCCCAATGGAGATATTGATTCTCCGCCCGGGGTAGAACACGAGGACTTGCCATGGGGTCACCCATCCTAGTACTACTCTCGCCCAAGCACGCTTAACTTTGGAGTTCTGATGGGATTCGGTGCATTAGTGCTGGTATGATCGCACCAACAGGATGAAAAGGATCACCAGAGGACTCCAAGAGGACCGTTATGTCGGTTTTACATGCTTGTGGACGAGCTGCCCAATGAGATTATCACTTTCTCAAGCAGAGACTTGGCGGATCTGTCCCCAGAAGCCATACATGCATGTAAACTTGATTTTCCTCTCGTCGTTAAACTTGATGTTGCCAATTATGGTGTTCGCAAGGTTTTGATAAACAACGAAAGTTCTACAAATGTCATATTTGCGCCTGCTTTTGCAGAAAATAGCCTTGGGCCACCATGTAGTGGAACCAATCTGCACCCTTTTGATCGGCTTCGGGGAGCTGAACCCTTTTGATCGGCTTCGGGGAGCTGAAGTGATTCCGTTAGGATAGGTAAACATGTAGATCCTTTGGAGAAGAGCCACACAGAAGGACCATCAACATCCAATACACTATAGTAGATCATCTTTTCGCCTATAATATCATTATAGGAAGGTCTGCTCTGAATGCTATCCGTGCAGTGGTATCTACATACCACCAGAAAATGAAATTCCCAACACTTGGAGGCATTGGCGAGGTCATCGCCAACCATGAAGAAGGATGACTTTGCTACATAACCTTCTTCACACTTCCCAGGATAAGGGAAGCATGAGCACTAGAAACGGATGCAGAGGGTAATCTACAGATGGCCGAATAACTAGGCTTCTTAAAATCATTTAGACTTTTGAACTTTTACAGAACTTGAACAATTTACGTTTTCCCTAAATTCCCACATCGTTGGACTGGTCTGTAAGTAAAACAGGGGGAACTACGCCGGTCTGATTCTCATACTACGGAATACGTAGGCGGGCTAGGTTGCCCTCAACCATTATCCATCGTTATTTCTTATATGTCAAATCGATATATATATATATATATATATATATATATATATATGCATTCCAGTATTCATAACTAACTGCATGAACATATCCTAAGGGATATGACAAATATGTTCCCCACTAGAGGGTCTGAACAAAACTTGCACATAGGGCACACAAATTATGAGATATCTTATTATTGGAATGCCATGTTATTATATCTTATAGAAATATTGTTGTTTCACCTATCTATGGCAAGAACAACGATATTTCTTATCGATAAGGCAAGGAAACAATATATCTCTTATCTATCGCAACGCGAAGGAAAAGAAGACAGAGCGACTCCGATGCCTTAACAGGCACAGGGAAAAGTACCTATAGTGTTTGAATACCTGCTATCCTATGGGGTACGGTATAAAGATGCCCTATCGGGTGAAAGATCCCCTATCCATCGAGAGGAGGAGGACAAAAAGAAAAAGAAGGATCCCCTATCCATCGAGATAAAGAAGACAAAAGAAAAAAGAAGATCCCATATCCAACGAGATAAGGAGAACGGGAGAAAAAATAAGACCCCCTATCCATCAAGATAAGGAGGACAAAAATAAAAAAGAAAGATCCCTAATCCATCGAGATAAGGAGGACAAAAGAAAAAAAGAGATCCCCTATCCATCGAGAAAAAGGAGGATGAGAGAAAAAAGAAGATCCCCTATCCATCGAGATAAGGAGGACAAAAGAAAAAAGAAAGATCCCCTATCCATCAAGATAAAGAGGACAAAAGAAAAAAGAAAGATCCCATGTCCATTGAGATAAGGAGGACAAAACAAAAAAGAAATATCCCCTATCTATCGAGATAAGAAGGACAAAAGAAAAGCCAAATCTCATACCTACCGAAATAACGGAGATAGAAGAAGAGGAGAAGATCCCATATATGTCGAGATACGGAGGGTAGTGGGTAGCAAAGAAATCCAATTCATCATGATGCAAACAACGCAAAATCGACAATACACATGAAAGAATTAATCCTTCAGAATGAAAGCACAAAATGTGATGATATTCGATTATACAAAATTACAGAGAATATATAGCAAATATGAAAGCAAATTATTAAGGAAATACTGTAGATGGAGGCTTCATCCAGGATACTTAGGGGCACCCTTGGTATGTATCAATACAAGGCTCTTCTGCCGCAAGATTTCATCATAAGCATCTGTCCCTGAGCCATCATCGTCGTCGTCAGAATTCGAACCTTCGGGAATTTCCCCATTCGGACCCATGAATGGATCGAGCGAGCCAGCATCGAATCCATCTCTAAATCTGTCCCGCAATCGGGTTTGACCAAGAATAGCGGCTTTGGCCTCTTCCCTCTCCTACACGCCGCATTCTGCACAGACTTATTTGAAGGTCCTGCTCAAAGAAGACTCTTAATAATGCTGACCTTCTGCTCCGGCTGGGCTCCTGAAAGGACAAAATAAGGCGCCATTGATAAAAGCTGCCTTACGGGAAGATACCCGGTCAAACAGAACAAAATGTTACCTGATACCAGACGGCCCTCTTCGCACGGGCCAATTGCTCTTGAACATGCTGAAGCGCCAATTCTCTTGTTTCCCACTTCTCCTTCTCAGTTACAATAGCGATGTTGGCCTCGTCTAAAGCCGCATCAAATTCCCCACTCTGCTTTAGCAAAAGTTGCACATTTGCCTCACTAGAGGCAAGTATACCTAATGCCTCATCACGGTTGCCTGCTAACTTGCCGCCTCTGCAGTGTCATAATTACCCATTGCTTCTAGATCAGCAATCATCCGCGCAATGGAATCGTTATGGTTATGATTTTCATCACGCGCCATTTTCAAAAAATTGGTGAGGAACTTACCGACTTATCACAAGCAAGTTATTAATCTCTCATTAAAACATGGCCAAATAAGGAAAAGGAACAGTAACAAACTTACCGACTAAAAAACGGCACTCCTTCCAGTAAAAGTACCATCTCTACCCTCAATGCGCTTCCTCTTATGTTGGGTTAGCTTTGAGTTCGGGAAACCTCCGTCTGCTGACTAAGAACTCCATGTCAGACTTGCCCAAACTCCGTGCTGGTGCTGTGTTAGCTTTGAGTTTGAGAAACTTGCACTGAAAAATACAATACCAGAACTTGGAGTTTGTTGATTTTGGATTGAACTTGGACTGGGTCAAACTGCTTACATATCTCGTATAGGGAATCAAGCCGAACGTAGTTCATTGTTTCTCCGTGGCGGCCATTGTTGTGTGTTGAGCTAATGGGCCGTGTTGAACGAGTATGTCTATATTGGGATCAAAACTTATTGAACCAACAATGTTGGATCAGATGATGTAGTGGGCCAAAACGGGTCGGATGGGATGCTAATTGTGCTGGATTATGCATCACACTTGAGCTTGAGGGGCCGCTGGACTATGTCATTAAACCGTGCTGGTCAGATAGGGTGTCAATTCGTCCTGGATGGGGCATCGCACGAAGTGGTCATTGAACCATATTACACAAGATGTCGTCGGACTGTGCTGGTGGAACATGTTGCCAATCTGTGTTGGATGGTGCGACCGACATTGTGGTCAAGTCGGACGAGACTTGGGCTCTAAAAGTCTAGAGAAAGAAAGCTATGACTTAGAGAGAGAAAGTAAGATCTGAATTATCTGTCTTTTGCCCTCCAATTGAGGGGGTATTTATATGTACCTCATCGGCTAGTTGAAGGGCTTTGACCCATCAATGATGGTCTTGTGTTGAACCTCAAAAGGCAACAACCAGAGAAGGCGATGACCCGAGAAGGCAGCAACCCGAGAAGGCGACAACTCGAGAAGACGACAACCCGAGAAGACAATAACCTGGGAAGGCGGTAACCCGAGAAGGCGATGACCCGAAACATCGGCAACCCGAGAAGGCGATGACCTAAAAAGGCGACAACCCGAGAGGGTGGTAACACGAGTAGGCATTAACCCGAGAAGGCGATGACCCGGGAATGTGACAACCCGATGAAGGTGACAACCTGAGAAGGAGACAAGCTAACAAGATGACAACCTGAGAAGGCGACATTCTGAGAAGGCGACAACCCGAGAAGGCGGCAACACGTGAAGGTGACAACCCGATAATGTGACAACCTTAGAAGGTGGCAATGCGACACTATGAGAATCCAACAACCTTCACTTCTTATCTCTTAAAGATACTAAAGCAACACCAATGACTTTGTGCTTTTACGGAACTTGTCATTGATATACTTCAAGGTGTGACAGGTGGTCGAGTGAGAGATTGCCAAATATCAATAGCACAATATGGTACAACAACCTCCAATCCTCAATAGTGCGTACCTCTATGAGTATACATTCAATCTCCAGTTACGTACTCATTTCGAGTTAAATTTAATCTTCATCGGTACATACCTATTTGTATCGCATTCAGTCTTTAACAAGCTAGTTTGAAGCATTGTTGCTTTGGGGACGTTAGGTCCTTTAATAGTTGAGCTTTGAAAACCTAACTCTTCAATATTTTTCGAAGGCTAAGTCTTTTGGAGCTTTGCAAAAGCCGAGTCTTTGGCAAGTGAACTATAGAAAAATTATTTTTTCTTGAGCTTTAAAAAATGCTAATTCTTCATTGTTCTGATCATTAGGAATGCTAAGCCTTCTATACTTAAGCTTTAGGAATGACTAAGTGTTCATGAGCTTGGAAAAGAATTAGTCTTTAGTACTTGAGCTTTCTTCATCACTTTAATGATGAGCTTTGAACCTTGAGGTTAGTTCACTTGTATTCAAATTAGATCTTGTAAATTGGGGTCTTTAATGGTGCATACCTTATATGGGCCATATTCAATCTTCATGAAGCTATTCTTGAGCATCGTAACTTTAACTTGAACATTTTGAGCAGTTTGTGCAATCTTAGAAAAATGGCCATAACTCCATTTGGAAATTTCCAAATGAACTCTACTATGCTTCATTAAAAATAAGACTCATAGATCTTTCTATACATATAAGTCGCCCTTTCTCGAACACAATCAATATGAGCAGTTTTTGAAAATAATCTTGAACATTGTAACTTTAACTTGACAAATTTTGAGCAGTTTGCGCAATCTCAGAAAAATAGTTATAACTTCTTCTAGAAAATTCCAAATATCCTATAGTTTGTTGCATTGAAAAGAAGACGCATAAAGCTTTCTATCTACTCATCCGGATCCCGAATGGAGGGCATATTTTGAAGCCAAATAAAATCTATTTGACAACCGATCATCCGGATCACAGCTTCCAAATGGGAGTCACATTTTGAAAACAACCAATATTATAGAATTTGACACCCGCTCTTGAATCAAGACCGACTCCCAAATTGGGGGGGCTATACGGTGGGGGTATTTTAGGTGGCTCAGAAATAAACTAGGTCGGCCTGCCCCATTAAAAGTCCAAAAATAAGAGAGTTGAACGGGCCCCGTTCGACTATTTTTGGGACAATCGAACGTCTCCCGTTCGATTGATGTTGCCAACACGCAGAGCGGGTCCCGCGGACCAAGGTGTATATATACCATGTTTCCTAATATTTATGCCACGCATTAATTACTATTCACTACCTATAAGAATCGAGCCTATCCTGTTCGACTGTTCGATAATTCTTGAGTTCGACAATCTTAAGGAGCTAGTTCAACTATCAAGCATCTAACCGATCTTGTTCGACAATTCTCAGTATCGAACACGACTGGTTCGACTGTTTTCCAATTCGACAGTTATTCCAGCATCGACCCCGCTCCTGTTCGACAATTATTTAAGCATCAAATCCCCTCTCGTTCGATAGTTCGACAGTTCCCGGATTCGGTAGTTAGGGTTATTCTAGTCATCTCAGGTTTATTCAAAAGAGATAAATGAACTACGTTCAACTTGATTCCCCTCAATGGGATATGTAGGCAACTTGACTCGTTCCCAAGTTCAATCTGAAATCAGCAAGTGTCCAACCCCTCATGTAGTGATGCTTGGAGTGCAGTCGTGTATAGGACAAAGCTGATTCTAACACATCTATGAATCAGTTTGATGTGGAGTGTCTTGTCAGCATGCCAAGTCAATAGACGAAAACACCCCAAAACACACGCAAATGACCGCGTGCAAATTCAATTTAGTGTAAGATCATTTTATTTATAACACGGTTGCATTGTTCTTATAGTTTTTGTAATATTATTGGAGTTATTGAGAGTTGAGACTAAAGAAAAGTGGTAACAAGTTTGGAATTATGACCTAATTAATTGAATTATTTATTTGGGTTGGAACACCCTTGCCCGTGGTTCAAAAGCTAAATGCTATTTTAAAGGAGACAAAATAACAAGAACATTCATTTCTTTATTCACTATATTTCACTCATGTTGTATGTTTGTGCCTTGAGTTGTTTTTCTTTCAATTGATCACCTCCCTTTATATAGAAATTTTTAGGGACAAGTGTCTCTATGCATGTTGAGATGTTTTAGAATGAGTACACGTGTTACAAGGTACACCAATCAATAAGATAATGTCTATCTTGATCTACTAAGCACTGGCTGGACTATTTTATCTTCTTCCGAGGACTTTCGCCTTCTTTCCGATGGGTGGTAGGCTGCCTTCTTTGTCTCCGAGGGCTTATTGCTTCTAGTATTGACTTGAGGGCCAAGTTTGGGTGTCCTCTTAATGATGATGCTGCTCCGATAGGAGGGTATCCTGAAGTAAGTGATTCTGGACATTTTCTCCGAGGGGGTGTTCACCCGTGAGTTGAACTCCGAGGAGTTTTTTAGCCTTCGTGGATAGGCTTTTCTCTTTTCAAGTACCCGGAAAGTGTTGTTCTTTGGTTCTTACATCAATGTGCGGTTTCATTCTTTGAGTTGGCTGTCTGAGGCATTGCTCCGAGGGTATTTGTGTTAGGGGTGCATAGCAAGGAAGTGTTCTTGTCAAGGTTCTGGGACTCGGGAGTCCGTTGGGGCCCTGCTCGACGTCTTGATGGATATCTGAATCAGGCGGATCCATCCAGGTTTGCTTTTTATCCGATGCCGCCTTGATATCTGGTCTTGATTCATCGTGACTTTCCGAGGGACGCTAGGTGCCCTCGTTGGATGGCCACTCGTACCGCTTTGGGTTAGTAACCGAGCGGTATTGGTCACACCCGATGTGCCTCCTCGTTGGGAGTGGGTACAACTCATCGGAAGTACTCGTGACAATAGTATTGTCCATTTATTAATCCTTTTGATTTAGGACTAATATTTTCTTTAATCTCGTATTTATTTTATACGGTTAACACTAGCCCCCCCAAATTTCGATCGCCATCATAGGGGCGAGGGAAATTTTAATCTTGGGGTTTTTGTAAGCCGAGGAGTTTTGTGTTCTTTCCTCTTTGCCCATTTTTTTGTGGCCATTCTACGAGGGGGGCGAAGTTTTTTTCACTAATTTTTGATTTTTCCGAGGGGATAAGAAGCCCTGAGTGTTGTTTTTCCTTTTTTCAAGATTTTTCCGAAGGGATATGATTTTTTCCTTTTCTTCCGAGGGGGTTTATACTTTTTTTCATGTCTCCGAGGGGATCGCAGTGTATATAAGTATATATCTAAAATACCGTAAGAAAATTGCCTTTTCGTCCATGAGAAGCAACAGTCCAGATAACTGTAACGGCTCTTTCTGACCGTTGGATGCCTTTAAATGGTATTTACTCATCCGTCCGTTGATCTCCAACAACGGCTAGCGCGTGGAAGGACACGTCGCTTCATGAGTGGAGACGTGGGGCGTGGGAATCGGGGCACGTCTTGATGACTGTTGCCTATAAATAGGCCCGTCCGTACCATTCCCATCACTTCATCCTTTTCTTCAATCTTCAAACTCTCTCAACTCTCTCAATTTTCTTAAGCAAGAAAACGATTTTTGTACATCTTAAAATTTTTTTCTCACGCTCTTCTTTCTTTATCAATTTGCAAAATCTCCTTCTTGCCCAAAAAAAATGGCTTCCTCTGTAAACACTTCTTCCGCCGAGGTTTCCGCTGCTTTTGTGGCTACTGTTCCCCTCGTGGGGCCTGCTGCCGCTACTCGTAAAAGGAAGGTTGCCGTCGCTGAGGGGAGCGGCGCCGCCTCCGCTAAGAAGGCTAGGGTTTTAAAATCGAAGAAGCCTCTTGTTCGCGATCTCTCTAAAATCGAGAAGATTCGGTCCGTGGTTACTTACGAGCAGGTCATGGATCAATTCAAGGCCACGGGGACCGCTATGAAGAATGTGACTGTTCACATTCCCATTGATGATCAGAGTGCTTGTCATCCTCCCGCGGGTATGCTTACGGTGTATTTCGCGCAGGTGAATTACGGGTGGCGCTCATTTATGCCACCCTTCTTTTGTGAAGGTTTCAAGACTTGCGGCATTTGTCCGAGCCAATTGGTGCCCAATGGATTTGCTGCTCTGTGCATTTATGTGTTTTGGTGCCTCATCAAGGGGTATGAGTGTGGAGTGGATCATTTCCTCTCAATTTTGATGTGGTGGTGTCGCCCGGGGGGTACCCCATTTATCATGTCCGCCATCGGGATAATGCGGGGAATTCCACGAAGAAGATCCTGGGTGCGACAATTAGCTCGCATAGCGTTTGGAAGGACAAATTCTTCTACGTGAAGCTTGTCCGAGGGAAGTGGGACATGCCCTTCTCGTGGGGGGAGGGTGCGACTCCAATTCGCACCATGGATGAAGACATGGTGCTCTCCCCGGTAATTGCGCAGCAGCTGTTAATGGAGTCGGAGGATTTTCCAAAGCTGTTTGATGATTCCGGGCTTCACCATGTAGTGTTTACAGATGACAAGGTGAAGAAACCGCTTTCTGTTCTGGCCGTGCGCTTGGCGGCTTTCAGTAAGTTCCCCTTTCTTATTCTTATGCTCTCTTTTTCGTATTTATTTCCTCCGAGTAGTTTCCTTTTCGTATTTATTTATCTGTACTGACTTGTCCTTGTGTGGTGCAGAGGAGATGGTGGCGAGATATTACTTACTGCCGGGCTCTGAAGAAGCGGCTCCGAGTGGGCACAGTGAAGCTTCCGAGGGGGGAGATCACGAGGGAGGGGAAGTGCAGTCTCCCGGAGAGGCAGGAATGGATTCGGGTGCTGATGAAGTTCACGAGGACATCCCGCGTCCCTTCCTGGATGCTGAGGGGGTATGCTTGGAGGCCATTCCATTGCGACAAGTGGACCCTATGTCTACTTTGGTCGTGGTGCCAGCTCCCTGTGTCCAACACTGGCAGTTCTCCGAGGAGCTCCAAGGAGGCGCCATCTCCACGGGCGGAAGAGAAAGAGCCCTTGTCTCCGGGGCCGAATGTCGTGCTCATCTCTTCCCGAGACCCTTCCCCTTCTTCTCCTCGTAAGTTTCTTTCTCTCCTCTATTTACCTTGTTTTAGGATTTTATCTATGCTATCTCATCCGAATTTGTCCCGCAAAGTTACTTAATTATGCATCCTGCCTTTGTAGCGGTAATCAATAAGGGTGCTGACTTATTTGCTCAACTACTACAATCGCACCCGGAGGAGCCGTCGGGGGTTTCCGATGGGATTTTCAAGAGTCCTGTTGACTGGTTGAAGGACTTGGAGGTGAAGAAGGAGGTGTTGGGCACCTTACTCAGTGGAGAGGGTTCTTCAGCCGCCATGAAGGTCCCTGAGGCAGTGATGACGGAGGCAGTGACGGTGACTCCTACTACGACTGTCCCTCCCTCGACGGTCGATTTCCCGAAGAGGGCTACTTTGCGGAGGTCTGCTTCCGAGGGAAGCCTTTCGCCCCCGGCACCCGAGAAGGAGCCACCGACCGTGGGGGAAGCTTACCACGAGATTCTTCACTTCTTCGACTCTACTCTTTCCGCGCCTGCGGAGGGGTATCAGGTTCTTCGGGCCAACACCGTCTGGATGGAAGCTATCGTAAGTATCTGTTATCTCTAAATTTTATTTTCACCGCAGTTTCCCTGCATTCTTACTTATTCTCCCTTTCCCGTCATGTAGTCCAAGAAGACTCGGGAGGTCATCACCACTGTGGAGCAGCGCCATTTAAAGGAGGTGGCGGAAGTGGGTACTCTTCGGGGGCAGGTGGCTTCTCTCCATGCGCGACTCCACGAGGCCGAGTTGATGATTGCGGTTCTTCGTACCAAGCTGGAGGCCCACGACTTCAAGTGGAAGGAGGACCAGGAGGTAAAGGAGGTGATGCGCCTTACCTTGCAGCGGGTGCAGTCGGCCTACGACCAGATGGAGGCGTCCGAGGGGGTTGTCCGGGCATAGTTATCCCGCCTAGAGAAGGAGAAGGCGGAGTCCGAGTGGATCCTTCGTGCTCGGGTGGAGGCTCTGGAGAAGGAGAAGTCCGAGGGGTTGGAGAGGGAACGGGAGCTCCAATCACGGATAAATGAGTTGGTGGAGCTGAAGTTAGTCCGGGTAGTGCCACAGAAGGAGGTGCAAACCCAGATTAATGAGGCCGTTCAGCGCGCAGTAGCAGAGGCGGAATGCCAATACACTTCCTTGTCCGCTCGGGATACACTCGGGCACATGCTTTGGGGATACTTGGAGTGCGCTACTTTGGCCTGCGGGGTGGTGCCTTCGGGGGTGAACTTTGGCCGTGTCTTCGACGTCAAAAAACTTGCTAGGCCGTCTCCCGAGCAGGTTCAGAATATTCTGGAGATGTTCGATGGTGTGATGACACCAAGGAATTCTCCCGCCCCTCCTCCGACCACGTTCACTCCTGGCGCTAGTAGTTCGGGTGGGGCTTTGCCTCCGAGTCCGTCTGCCGGTCTTCCCGAGGGGTTCCTCCCCACTCCACCCCCGCCTCCTCCGAGTACGGGGGTTTAGAATAGGGGTTTCTTTTGTTTTTTTGTTATGTACTTTCTATTTTATGCATTTCTAACATTCTGCTCTTGTAAGTCTTTTCCGAGGGCTTCTCGAATCTTTTTTAATGAACAGGTTCTTTTTTAAGTTTTCGCCCCTTTTGAGCAAGTATAATTACCTGGCCACTTATTTTTACTGTTTTAGGATAAGTAATAGGAAAAGCTTGCTGACTAGGTAAAAAATGAAGTATGAGGTGTCGCTTGGCATATCGCCCTATTTTCTTAAGTAAGAAAATCGTTGGACACGTGTATCCCATTAACTAGTTTAGACAACTCAAGCTTTCTATATTTTTTACTTTTTGAAAAAGTATAAATAGTTGTTCAGTAATTTTCCCCAAGTTACTTAAAATTTTTACCGTTAAAGACTCATTATAATTTCTTTGAAAAACTAAGTTTTCCTTCGAAAATCAAGTAAAGCAAGTAAATTACTTACCTTATCAAGATGATGCCTCCGTTTTTCATGCAGGATGACTCTTCCTCGTCCCGCCACTCTCCTCGGAGTCCTGCCCGGAATTCTTCCTTACTGCTAGGAGTGCGCCGTGCTGCCTCAGAGAATTCGACTCAGGGGAGTAGGCACAGTGAGCGCAGGGTGCGTGGTGGGAGGAGTAATTCTGCGAGGGCTGTGTCTATGTCCCCGGAGAATGATCTGTATCGTATTAATCATATCCGCAATGTGTTCACGAGCCGTGATCCTTATCAGTTGGTGGACGAATCATCGGTGTATACCAGGCTTGTTTTGGAGCCCGAGCGGATGATGGGGCGAGGGCGCGTTGGCACTGCCGTTGGAATCGAACATGGTGCCTCCGTCATGACACTCTTTGCCACATACAACCTGGATATTGACAAATATGATATAGTAATACCACACCCCGAGCAGAGGGCTTATGATCCTCCCTCGGGCTATCTCACCGTATACCGGGAGCAAATGCGGTGCGGATTGCGGGTGTTTTTTCACCCTTTCTTCCAAACTTTGTTTCAATATTGGCAAATATGCCCGAGTCAGTTGGCTTCGAACTCTTACCGTTATCTGGTGGGGTATATTTTGTGCTCCGAGTTGCTAAGGTTGCCACTATCTCCTCATCGGGTAAGGGCCATATTCAACCTTCACCCCTGCTCGGGTGGTCTCCCTTTCTTCAGCTTGGCCCATCGGGACAAGAGGAAGACCTTTCTGGATGTATCCAATTCCCGTAATAATAGAACGGATTGGAAGAAGGCATTCTTCTTTGTCCGTTCGAGGGGCCTATCAGCCGGGTCGTGGGGAGTACCACTTCAGTGGGGGCTGAGTTATATTACCCCTAACGAAGCGACTCTGAGGAGAGAGTGGGACACCGTGTCCGATAGCGGGTTGTTCTCGGGGGTGTACGATATCAACAGTCTATTGGAGTTCCCGGAGACATTAATTATGGCAGGCTTGTAGGAGGGGGTGGAGATTTTCAATCTTCCGCAACAGCCTCTCTACAACAATTTCTTCTTTCGTTAGTTTCTTCTCTTTTGCAATCCTTTCGTGTCACCTTTGATGTCCTCGTATTCATACTACTTTTTTCGTTTACCAGGGGCGGAGATGGGGGCTTTTGCCATTGAGCCTTTTGACAAGGTTTTCCTAGGAGAAACAATGAACAGTGGGTATGACGCTTCGGATGATGAATCGTCCGAGCGTCTTAGATTTGACGTGTTAGCAGGCCCCTCGGGGGCGGGGAATTCACCCGTGGCAGCCCCCCCAGCGAGTTCTATGGCTCACGAGTATGATCTGATAGCTGCGCTTGCGCAGGCGGATATTCCATTGATAGTTTGTTGAAAAGTTTTAATTTTTTAAAATATAATTTCATTTGAAGACACATTTTCTTCAAAATAAATTGATAATATTTACTATTAAACTTGTAAACAAAAAGAATTTACTTTATACTTAGATGAGTTAAAGTTTATTAATTTTTAATTTTTTGAAGTAGGAAAAAAAAAAAAAAATGGAAAATGTATAATAAAATAAAATTTAGGGTATATGAATTAATTATACATATTGCACTATACCCCCTAATATGTAAAATGACGAAATTGCCCCCTCTAATGATGTCAGCGTGATGTCACAAAGTTGAAAAGTGGCGTTTCCTGGCCGAGATAGACCGGAATGAAAGTTTGGACCGTAAAGTGTCAAGAAAGTGAAAGTTTGGACCGTAAAGTGTCACGAGTGTAAGTTTGGATAGGTAAGTGTCAAAGAGGTCAAAGTTTGGATAGATAACTGAAAATTTCCCTTAGAAATATACAAGTCTACTTTGAGCAACTGCAAATGATTATTTAAATGAGTTGGTGCAGTTAGTCGGTGGAGTTACACGATTTTCAAATTTTACCGAGGAGTTAAAAATAGGGATAGTGGGTAGTTTTGGTCCAATTAGTTCCTAGTTCGTGAGATACAATCTCTTTCATTTATTGAAACTAGTGTTTTCAAAATTTGGTGAACTCGCATATCCACATTCGCGCTAGCACTTGCATCCGCGTCGGTCTTATGTGGCTCGGTTACATGCTTAACGCTTTTCTCACTGCAATACTAACGCTTGAGCAGCAACGTGAATTTATCACGTTAAACTAGAATATATATTTTCTCTTCGTGTTATATATTTTTGTAATATATATATATTAACCCTAATGTGCCCAATTAACCTAATAAAATGCAGTACATTTACATTAGCCTGCAGATGTGACTATATATATACACAGACAGAGAGAGTGGTCTCTTTCTGAATATCTTTGACCCATTTTCTCTCCTTGTTTATTTATTTCTTTATATAAATATTATATTTAGCGGGAAAGGTGAAAAAAATATATTAAAAATATTAGAAAGGTGGCATGGACGCTGGTTGCTCGGCGTCGAACAATCCGATGGGCGGCGGCGCGTCGGAATTTCTAGGGAATCTCCCCACTCGCGGCTTCTTCTCCTCTAGTGTTACCCCTTCCAACCCGGTAATTATTTCAAATTTTTTTTTTAACCCTAAATCTCTCTCTTCAACTGCTATTTGATTAAATGTGGGTTTTGTAAATTTCATTCAAGTATGAATTCTGTATGAGAGGAGGAGGAAGTGAAAAAGGGGCTTAAAAAGATTATGTTTCTTGTCAAGTTAAATTTAATTTGAAGAGGATGTGAGTGAACAATGTGCTTTTGTATCCAAGTTAGGGTTTTTATTTTTACTCCATTGGAGAGGATGTCAGTATTGATTTGTGTTAGTCTTAAGAATCAGGAAACTGTCTGTCTCATGCTTGCCCTACAATGGTAAAACTGATATTCGGATTACCTCCAGCATTAATCGCTGCGTGTGGGATTCTTCTTTGATCAAACCTAACTTGTCATCCTGGACGCGAATAGGTAGTCGGGTTTGGAAGGCTAATGTAAGGCTACTAAGATGAACAAGGAAACTTTGGTGGAAGTCAAGGGGACCTAAGTTTATATTTTAAACGCTTGTTGACGTCTAACTTGCTTTAGTTCTAATTTAGGCAGAGTTCTTTTACTGGAATATGACAACATGCTTTATTCTTGAAGTTTATTCTATAGAATTGTCTTGGTAAAAAGGAAACACGTTGCCAAAATAAAACCATTAGTTTTCGTTTGCATCATGTGTCGTTTTCTTCTTTGACCGGTAATGTTCAGTAATCAATGCAACATCTCTTGTTGGGATGTCAACACGTGTTTCTCGGGGAAATTCCTTGAACAGTCATAGGATTCTAGTAATGTGCACATTAAGACATTGATATGCTTACTGAGTGAATCGTAGATCAGTAGAATTAAATGCACACCCAGATCTTGCATGTGGTATTCATTATTTCTGAGTACTCTTACATCTCTAGTCCAGTTTTTTCTCTCTTCTATATATTAGGTTATTGCACGTTTTTGAAAATTACAGGTGCTACATGTTTTCTCTCCTCTGGATATTAAAAAATGTGTTGTATTTTCTAATAGCAGCTGTTGGGAGATGCCTTTTTTGCCGTTCTCTGATTGTTCTTGTCTTTCTCACTTGTTCATTAATGTCTCTATTTTGCTCGTTAAATAAATTATGCAGGGGAGAATGCGGGTTTACACTTGCGATCATGATACTTCACCTCCAGGTTATCTTCTGCATATTTCAGTAACTCATGATTTTAGATTCTGCAAATATATAATTTTCATTTTAGGGAAGTCGTATCTTTGGTTGCTCACACAAACTAGCTGGTGCTTCTGCCTTCTGCATATGTAGTATCGAGGACCTCGTGTGGAATTCCATATCTGGTCTGCATAATCTTTTGTTGTGATTTCTCTTTTAAGATCCGCCTGCTTATTTTGCTGCAACCTTGGTTGTGCCCTAAATCACATAAGGTGGGAGCATGAGCAGGTGCCAGTGTGTGCACGCCAGCTGCTCAAATTTAAAGTTTCAATGTGTTAAAGCGTCTTAATGTGTTTATTTTAAATAAATGAAAACCATATAGATATTCTAGTTATATATGACAAATATTATTTCAATGTGTGTGTATATATTATTTACATGTCCAGTAGAACTATATATTGTGAAGAGTAACTTGTCCTCCTAATTTATTTCCCCATTGTTCTATTTGTTTTTCATGTTTTCTTTCCATCTGTTAATTCTTAATTTGTTGTCCCAGAGTCTTGCAACTCATTACGAAAATAAATTGAAAGTTGAATTTGATTTCGCGTGTGTTTCCTCCAAGCCATGAAGTATGAACAATTTAACTCCTCTCTCTCTCTTCCTTCTCTTTCTTTCTTTCTTTTTTTAATGTTTTCTGTTCATCTTTTAATTCCTAGTTCTGTGGTCCCAGAGTCTTGCAACTCATTAAGAAAAAAAATGATAAATGAATTTGACTTGCCGTATGTTTCCTCGATGTAACTCACGTGGTAAAACCTAGGAGTGCGAAAATATTGAAGAAATTGTGTGGTGAGTATGGAAACCGCATTTACTTAATATCTCTCGTGCTTTTGTTATAATAAATATTTCTTCTTTCTCCACTTCTCGAACAATGTTTTCGTCCGTCTTTACAATAATCTTGTGTCTTTTCTCCTTTTGTTTGTAAATCAATCTGAACATTCCGTTTTAATGGAGAAATATATGCCATGACCATTAATATTTTTGATTTTTCTTGAGAACCATGTCCAGAGTTTGACACTTGAATGGGCAACAGTCTGTTTTTGCTTGCTATATACCCTACGAAATCATTTTTTGCTTATCTTCTTAAATGTTTTAATATGCGGATTAGTCAATACTAATAAGAAATAACAAAACATATTGCTCTGTAATGCAACTTTCGTGCTCTGAGAGCATGAGTTTGCGCTCGGAGCGACAGTGCAGCATTTTGAGGAGGGTTATGTGACTTAGGTTATGCCATGGTTAATTCATGCATCATCTATGTTAATTTCATGCTATAGATCTTCACGCTCCATTTAATAATAGGAATTTATGCATGGAAGGAAACTTGGTACAAAATTTGGCCATCACATTTCCCTATGAATAACTATTTGGTTTATTACACTTCCAAATGTAGTTGAGTATCACAAGATAACAAATCTTGTTGCTTTGTCAAACAATAAAATTTCTGTATATTTGAACGAATGCTAACACTTCCATCACCCTTTCATTCCTACCAAATGAGAGAAAATATTACCTTGTTGTATTTTCTTCATTAAAACCAAACATCACCTAGACAACAAGTTTTGGGAGCAAATTATGTCAATAGATATAGCCAAACTTTGACAATCATGCAGTTTTATAAAGTGATAGCAAGTTGTCAGTTCTCCTTGTTTCCGTTTCCAACCTTTAATCAGCATGTTCCAATGTATAGCTTAATACCACTGTAGTCTTATAACTTGATTAACTGGATACTTTATTTTCAGTATCATATGTTCTTATTTTGTATCTTTCTGCATTCTCCTTTTGTTTCTCACTTGCTGCAGCAATGGAACATCTTACTTCGATTGTGGTGTTGCCTTGTTTTTTTTAATATCAGAGCACCAGGTTATAAAGACAAATCAAACAAATATATTGATTCGGTCCCTTATGCTCAAGAACCAAAAAGGTGATTCTTCTACCAAAGACGGGAAAGGTACTCCTGCAAGTCAGGGTTCTAGAAAAAGGTAATAAATTCTCTCGCTGTGGCAGCAGTTTATATTAGGGGCATTTTGCTCCTTGACTGTTTGATGCTCGCTCTTCTGCAAGCCTTAGGTCTCACTTTCCCTCAAACTGTTATTTTCTAGGGTTGCTGAGAAAGCGTTGGATGGTAAAGCAGCAGGAAAGAAGGCCATGTCGAGCTCTCAGCTGCTTGGTTCTTCTCAAGGTGAGATTTTCATATTATAATGTAGAATGTTTAGGACTTTGAAGAACTCACCAGTGGAATAAAGGGCCTTTCACCATTTTCTCCCAAAATTGTGTAATTTCTTGCATATCGTTTTAGAATGAAGATTGGATCCGCTTTTAGGTTGTCACTGTCTGAGTTATGTAGTGACCACATGCTTGTCAATCACCTTTTGTTTTCTGTCCTTGGGCTCACTGAGGGCTTACATTTATGAAGTTGGTTCTGGACAGAAACACAGATTAAAATTTCTTATCAATTAATTTAAATGTACTCCAAGATAAGCTTTTTTGTTTAGCTAAATCTTAGCTGAGCTATACACCCTTTGGAAGTCAGATCTTTATGGGTGACTAAATTCAGTGTGATCATGCAGTCAATAATTATAATACATATCACAGATACTTTCCAATCAATTCCCAAAATTAATGTCCACGTTTTGTCATCTGCTTTACCACCCTGTAACTCATTCCTTTTTGTGCATTTATATTAGCAAGTGGTATAGCTGGAATATGAGAACTGCATCCCGTCTTTTATAATTTACCTATTGAGTAATATCAAAAGCTTACTGATTAGATTTGTACATTCACATTATATTTGAATATGTAGAGGGATCATCCGCTGCAGCTTTCAGAGATCTGCATAGCTTGACAGTCGATAAACTCCGTGCTCTTCTTAGGGAGAATGGTCTATCAGTGAAGGGGAGAAAGGTAAGTTTTATTTTATTTTTCTTCTGGCTTAGTTCCATCTGTTTTTAATTGTCAGAAATTACTAGGGTAATTTTGATTGCATTGCATTTTGTTAATTGGCCTTCTTTTAAATCAACAGGACGAGTTGATTGCGCGGTTGAGAGCAGTAAGTGGCTAGAGTAACAGTTCTGAAGTTGAGAAGCTTTTTGGCTCTTCTTATCTCCTAAAAACTCAGAGATGTGTGTCAGCTGTGCTGCATTTTGTATGTTGTGCCAATGTAATCTTTTGTCCATCATAGGATGGGATAAGGATATCTATAAATAGATTTCCCCATATTTCAGATCTGTCGATGGTTTCCTTAAGTTTATTGCTTATTTGTTTCAAGGAAGCAGACGTGATTTAATTAATTCCGGTTTACTACATACTTTTCTTAAAGCAATCGACATTTATTTATATATGTAGCTAATACAGATCACATCTGGATATTTTCGTATTTATTAGAAACTCATTCCAGTAATAACTATTCTAGTGGTTGTCTTTTACGTGCATTCTCCATCTATTCTCATAGTTACCTTCAAGAGCGGGTCGAGTAGGAGTATAGATTAATTTTTAGCTAGAGGGTATACAAAGGTCATTGTGTAGATTTTGTAAATTGTAAAGTTACCCCTAGAAGAGTGTAGTCACACAAAATAGGTTATAGTCTTGAATGGTACGAACGTGCCACGGGCTAAAAAGAGATAGGCGTATGTTAGATCCTAGGATTAGGTAGTGGACGTTAGAAAATCTTTGCTGAACATCAGACAAATCCGTTAGGCAGAGTGAAAGAATGCAGTGAAAGAATGCGGATGACGCCGATACAATCTAGACCAATGTGATTATTTTTATTAGAAGGTAGCTAAAGACTTTTTGGGTGAATTAATAGGTACTTGTCTACGAGGCAAAGACACCGCATGGTGGAAAAAAGAAAGGTAGCAATCAAGTCTAAATAGAATTAGGACATAGATTTGAAGAAAATCATGATGGAGAATGCTTCGAGAGGTACAAGCTAGCGAATAAATTGCAAGAAAGACGTTAAAACCGGATGACAATGCCTTTATGAAATTTATGTAAAAATGGATAACAAAGAGGCTTGGAAATATATATACATTTAGAGAGAGAGAGCAAGACTTCTTAAAAGTCATCCAAGGACTTGTGTGTTGTGAAATACATCACAGATGAAAGGCAATGGGTCTTGCCTTGCGAGAATCACATTAAAGAATGATAAAAAGCATACTTTGATGTCTAGTTCAATGATGTACCTAACAAAGACGTTGGTGACATATCCTTATCTCCCATTATATGAACCTCAATTTAATGTAACGTTTAAAATGATCCCCAGTTAAAGATGCTATAAAGAATTGTTGGCTCAAATAGAATTCGTATATATACACCTCTCCAACACCTCTCCAACAAGGTTGGTCTCCAACACCTCTCCAATACCACTTTATAAGAACGAGAGTGATACCCACAATTATTTTAACTATTAGAATTATGTCACACACATGAAGCTATTGGAAAAGATATTAAAACACCGATTGGACTAACTTTTCCCATTAGTGAGAACCAAACTAAATTTATTTCAAATATTCCACAAAGGTCATTCATTTGCTTTGAGAGAAAATTGTAAATGTACGTATAGTTTTTATCGATTTTTTTTTATAAAAAAAACATATGATAAAGATAAAGATAAAGCACCAGAAGAGGTACTTTGATGGGCTTTAATGAAGAAGGTTGTGTCTATTAAGCATATGAGTGATGTTAAAGATACGTATTAAGATGTGGTGATAAGTGTTTGAACTTGAGAAGGTTTAACACATACTTTCTTATTAACAACGGGCTTACACCAAGAATCAACTTTGGAATCTTTTTATTTTTTATCGTGATAGATCAAATCACATGAGCTATCTAATACCAAGTAGTTGAGTGTTTTTTTTTTTTTGCTGACGATATTGTATGAATTGAGGAGATGAGATCGTAGGTTAATGACAATTTAGAACTACAAAGACAAACTTTGGAAGCTCAGGGTTTACAACTAAATCAAACAATGACAGAGTATATTGAGTCGGGTTTAGTAAATAAAGGTCGCAAAAATTATAGTATATGATACAACAATTGTTTTGATTATTATGTTGTTGTAAGCCAAAATGGTAGAGAAATAGATAAGGATATCAACCATTACATTCAATCTAACTTGATGAAATGAAAGAGCGCTACATGAATTATGTGCCATCGTAATTTTTGTTAAAATTAAAAGAAAAGTCTTGAAAAGCTTTATAAAATTGGTATCATGCTTTCATTTCTTTGTCATTGTTTATCATTAGGCGTAATCAAACTCACAATAAGAGCGAAACTGAAATGAAAAGGCTACGTGAGATGCATAGAAACACAAGAATATGTAAATGCGAAAAAAGAAGAAACTTATATCAATTAGGTGTGACACCTACCAATGAGAAGATGTAAAGAAATTGCTTACATTGTGGTTGAAACACGTAAAACAAAGACTAAGTGTGATGTGTTGAAACTACTCATTCTAGTATAATGTGTTGAAATTCTCAATTTCAAGGCATACTAATAAACCGCGAGTACGGTTGAAAAACTTGAATGAAATCCCGCAGTCTACATGAACTCATCCTACTCAACAAGAATTAATGAGATGGAGAATTCATGTGTTCTACTTCTGCTCGATGTGATTCAAATTTTGATCTTGTAATCTATTCAAAATATTTGACATTACATGCCTGATTCTTATTTGTTGTTTGAAAAATGCCATGGAAATCATGGCCAGACTATGATTTGTGAAAAAAATGTTGTAGCTAATTATATATAATTTGACAATAGATCGTATACATATAACGAGGTGGATATTACAAGTGTGGTGCTACGATTCTATTACAAACTATATCTACTTTGACTATGGCTAGTGCTAAGTAAACTTGGTCCAGAACACCTCGAACTGATGAATGGATGCACTGTTGGATGTCGAGGGTGATATCAAATATGATGTCGAAGGTGATATCGGGGACCTTCTACGTCGGGGATGATGTCCTGATGGATGTCGAGTATGATGTCGGGTAGGGTGTCAAATATGACGTCGATGGGTATGTCGATGATATGTATTGAAGAAATATATCGGAGGCTATGTCGAAAGTGATATCGCGGTTGCTCAATACCGAGTGTACAATATTTGAGGACAATTAAAACTTATCTTGATTAGCGGAACCTGGGTATTTATAAACACCGGGATGCAGGGACCGCACACGTGACATACACATGAACTGTACCATATCGAATACCACATTCAATATGTATATCGAGAACTATCCCCGACATAGGTCAAATATGAGCTTGGCCCATAGGCCGACCCAATACGGGAAATACCCATATCATGTAGTCCCCCATTTTGGGATCGCAAATTAAGTTTAAGTTTGAACTATCACTACCTCTTGTCCCCTTAGTTCCAATGATAGAGCTCGAATATGGAAATTCGCTCAGAGATGTTGGTGGACCCGCAGTGTAATTTACGTAGCAAAGAGGTTCGGGTTTGAATTAACAGAGAAAAAGTGTCCCTTGTCAAGTTTTTGCGGTGTCACTCTGTTGATCTAATTTAAACATATTGAAGTTTATCTGCTATATCGAATTTCTTCGATATAATATATCAAATTTGAGGTTCGATGTGATCGATAATAAATACAAAGTCAAAGGGTCTGCCATCTATAAATAGTAGGCCCGGTGAGAGATGAAAATTCATCTTGTCTTTTTGTGAACTCGGGCTTCTTACGGCAAAGGTACGTCAAGGATTCTCGATATGGTTTTGATGTGAATCTGATATGTATATTCGATAGTCGATTATCTGTGCTTCCCAATGTAGGATTCGATATAGATTTTTGACACGCTGTTCGATATAGATATTCGATATGTCTTCGATATAGATTTTCGATGTGTGTTTCAACATCTATTCTGATGTTGTTTTCGATGTTACCTTCAATGTATATGTATTTCGACTTCGTTTTTAGTCTTTGTTCTAATTCTCTTTTACGTCTTTGTGCAGGAAATAACTTTCAGCGCATTCTTTTAAACTTGTTTACTCGGGTCAATGGCTGGTATTCGTGCATGTATGTTGCGAGTTGCTGCCGAGCGGCGAGCAGCTAAAGCTGCCACGACGACAAGATCGGGTGCAGTCAAGGGAGCGGTTGTCACAACTGAAATTGGTTCAGTAGCTGGGGCGTCGTCATGTGCGGAAGTAGGAGTAATGAATCCAGTCGTTGCGGTAACGGAGGCCACCCTGGTGGCCCAGACTGTTGTGAAGCACGTTGTTATGACGTCTACTTCTGAGACCGCAGCGGGGTTTGGAAGCGAGGAGCCCCTCAGAGTTGCTGGAGGTGTAGAGGGTGCAGATGCGTTAATCAAGGCCGTTGCGTCGGCCCTTGGCGGAGCTGCTCCTACGATGGATGTGGCACCTGAACCGACGGTGGAACCCGGAGCCTCTACTACGAAAGTCCCTTCTTCCTCTACTGGTGAGAGGGTGGCCTCTAGCGCCCTTTTTAAAGAAGCGCAAGCTCCCAATGGTTTTAACGATGTCCCGTTGAATGCGGGAGTCGTAGCCGGAGATGTGCCCCCAAGTTCGGCTGGTGAGAAAGGGATAGGACGTTCTTTGGAGGTCCCCATAAGGCTAGATGAGGAGGCTTCTGATCCTGCTCCTGTCGCACTGAAAGGCAAATGGGTAACCGTAATTGGAGACCATAACTGTAGCAAGGAATATACTCCTTGACCAGAATAAAAAGATTAA
Source organism: Linaria vulgaris (assembly GCA_948329865.1). Classification (NCBI taxonomy): domain Eukaryota; kingdom Viridiplantae; phylum Streptophyta; class Magnoliopsida; order Lamiales; family Plantaginaceae; genus Linaria; species Linaria vulgaris. The sequence goes on along the minus strand of OX415249.1, from coordinate 48,589,964 downwards.
ACAAAAAAAAAATAGAAAAAGTTCAAAAAAATCACAGAAATAGTTCAAAGATAGATAAGAAACGGAAAATTAAAGCCCAGAAAATTAAAAATTTTGATCTACTTTCCTCCTTTTTGTGAGGAAAGCGGATCCTTGAGATGTTTTTTGAGGCTATCAATCTCTTGAAGCCTAACTTCCATGTCAGCAATCTCCCTTTGGGTGTCCATATACTCTATATCCAGCCAGATAAGAGTATCCTCCACAAACGAGTTGGTGATCACCAAGCAATTATCCCCACTGGATATAGGAATAGAAAAAACAACAAACTTGTGAGTATTCTTCTTCTTCTTTCTGCTAGGCTCAGGTCCACTCTTAGGATTCCATGGAGGATCATGAATCCTCACTTGTGTGAAGTAGTTGTTGGTGACAGTCATCTTGGCAGAATTTTGACCCACCCAACAGTCTTCAAAGTTTTGAACCCCTGATTGACCAAGATTTTGGAGATCAGAGATGGAAATGGAATGATTCCATTTGATTTTGTAGTGACCTCTTTCATTGCCCTCAACACTTTCTCTCCTATGTTGACATTCAGCCAATTCTTCAACTTGAACACAACTTCAAAATGGTGTTAGAAGATGGGAGCTAGTTGTAGGTGGAGATCTCGTGCAGCACAACACTTAGAGAAGTCAACTTTGTTGTGGGAAAGCTCTCAAGCCATTTCTTTGTCAGACCACCAGTGAGATCATGTATGATCTAATCCATGTCAGAATCATTGGATTTTTCTGGATCAAGAAGTCCCCATGCTTCATTGATGGTGGAGGGGCTCATGTCAAATACCTTTTTCCTAATCCAGGCTTTCCCATACTTGGGAGAATTCTGGTGGCACACCCATTGAGAGTGGTTTATATAGAACTCTTTGAAGACATCATGCACATAAGATGGATGATTCATCATTGAGCCCAACACATCGCTTGCTTCCAGCAGCTAAAGGACTCTGTGATCCTTAAAACTTTCTACCTCCATTGCTCTCTCCTTGTGAATTGCCCTGGCTTGGTAAGCTTGCCACTGTTTCTCAGATTCCACAGACACATAGAGGTCTGAATATGAAACCGTGGGATACTTACCCACCAGCTCATCAAAATATTCCTCATCTCTGATGTTGGAGTAACATAAGCTTCAGTTGGATCCTCAGCCACAAGTTCCTCCTCCTCAACTTCATTCTCCTCTTCCTCCTCCTCTTCTTCTTCTTCTTCTTCTTCTTCTTCTTCTTCTTCTTCCTCCCCAGCTTCTTCTTCTGACTCATCCTCAGATTCAACCATCACATATTCACCTTTCCTCTTTCTTGCAGCATTAGCAAGAGCAGTAAGAGTAAGAGACTCTTCTTCCTCTACCTCATCATTCTCCTTACCCTCATCAACATCACCAGCACTGGTACCCTCAGTAGTACCCAACTCAATAGTTCTATCCTCAACCAGATTACCCTCAACATTATTATCAACAGTAATATCCTCAACAGAGACAGACCCAACAACCTTATCAACATTATTTCCAGCATCCTCATCAGGATTAGACTCATGAACTACCTTAGACTCACCCAAACCAGTCACATGGGCCTCATTCTCTCCCTCAATACCAACATCAGCAGTTAAAGTTGAAGTAGGGTTAGCCATAATTACCTAATTTATGTGTTGGTGGGCGTGGAGGTATTCTCAGCAGTTTCTGATGTTGCTTCAACATCATACTTTGCCATTTTCTTTACCTTGCGCCGTTTATAGGCCACCTTTCTCTTTTGAGCAGCAGCGGCGGCGGTATCAGATGGTGCATGCCTAGTATTGTACCTTCTTGGTTGCTCGATCTGCTCAGTAACATCTACAAGAGCATCAATTGAAGACTTGCATGCCATTTTTAGACCAATTTTGAAGAAATATGTGAGATTTGAAGCTTAACAGAGATTATTGCTTTCAAATTATTTTTCAAAGCGTGAGAAATCAGCAGAGATTAGGGCAAATTATATAGAAATTGAATATGAAGAGTGGTGTGGGTGGGATTGTAACATGTTACCAAAATAATTGGTCCACTATCACACGTTCCCGCACGTACCATCTACCTAGCAGTAACCTCTAACGCACGTCCACTTCGGTATGGATGACTTTGGTATGTGACTTTTAATGCGACAGTATAACCTCTAATTTAAGAGAAAACTAGCAGTTCTTGAACAATGACATCTTCTTATCGGTTCTATTACCAACCAATGACCACCTACCTTCTAGGTATACGTGAAAGACCTGGTAATAATTTGACTTGAATGTGCATATGCGGCACAGTTTTTTTAGTATAGGCTTAACTTCTTTCACTATTAAACGTTTTGATAAAACTCGTAGAGCTTCTTTGACATGAACGACTCTTCTACATATTGACAACTGAAAGTGCATGTATTGTCAAGAAGTGTTGGTCGAACATTCTGGAAAGTAGCGTTGGCACACCACTGAACTCAACACTGCCCTGTTCGATTTATTTAAGTTAAATATTTTATTTTGCCTTTATTCTTACACTCACGTAGTTTTACAAGTTGTAGTTATCTGTGATCATTTCAGGATATTAAGGATCGTGGGGATCTATGCTTGGAGAAAGAGAATAAGGCGAAGATACTTGAAGATAATATTAGAAGATTTCAAGAAGAAAAAAACAAAGGAGATTTTAGAATTATCCATTGAAGAAGAGGACGATCACCAACTCGTGTCTATCATGCCACAAAATAAGGATGATCAAATCCTATAAGAAGGCATGCTCGACATCAAGACTAACAACAAGACTAGAATTAAGTTCTGAGAGATTAGAAGAAATTCTTGTATTGTATTGGTCTTGTTTTACTGAGTTTTATCTAGCTAAATTATAGCTCATAGATTAGTTAGTGTTAGTATTGGGTTCCTTGCTCAGTTGTATTTGGTAAGATCATTAAAGTAACATTTAATGGTTATTTGACCGTAAGGCTCGGCAAGTTATATTCATATAACCTGCTTAAAATTCATCTCACTGTGTTCGTTATTCCGCTGCTTTATTACTCCACAACAAGTGTTGGGACGACACCGAATACGATCGGTGTTGGCACAACATTCAGTGTACACACATTGTGTGAATCAAGTAAAAGGGTACCAATCCCGGTCCATACATTTACACTAAGGACATGCATCTCCAAGTGATTATGGACAATGACTTTGATCCCCGTTGTCACACTATCATAGTTAATAGCAGCGACCACCCTAATTCAAAACCACGACGGGCTTGGTACCGTACGATCTGGATTATCACGTCTTGAACATCAATTCGTCGCTTACCATCAATGTTCCAAAACTCCAAATATGTGCGCACATATCAACCACTTGTAACTGTTGTGTGGCAGGCTCCCCGACAATAATACGATTCTTATCCCCCCATAATACCAACACGTCGTCATAAGCCAACCAAAAAATGCCATTCTCCGAATAGAGACGTCGGGACCATATCTTAAAATCCTCCCTCTCTCTCCACAAAACCAAATATATAATGAAGAGAAGTATCCAAACTTGTCGTACAATGGCCCACGTCCTCTCCCCCCTCCCCTCCGTATGACACACCAAACATCCCATCTCAATGTCAATATGACACATGGACAATGCATGGTGCATCGGTATGATATTATGGCACATTCACCAACACCAAATATTTATCTTCCTTGTGTACCTCAACTTCCACAAAAAGTTCCAATCCCTAGAAACACTACTACTACTTCCCAAATCCCCACCCTTCATGTGTAGACTCCGTCATAGTGAGATGATATGCACCAGTGTTTTTAAAGTCAGACCGGACACTAAACTGGTGACCTAACTGGTTAGAGATTTGATCGATTGAATTGGTTTAACCAGTGGTTGAACCGGTAAAGTAAATCTTAAATAAATGTAATTATATAAGTTTAATAATCTAAAACATATTATATTTTTAGTTTTTCTATTTTCGAATAAAGTGGTCTAATGTTAAATCTAAGATTAAGAGTTTTTTTTTTTTTTTTTTTTTTTTAATAATAAAAAGTATATGTGTGGTTTAACCTATTTATTTAATAATTTAATTTAAGAATCTACAAATAAAATAACATAAGAACATGCATAACAAAATCCATTTATTTGAATTAGGTGAATCACAATGTTAAAGAAATTATAAAGCCCAACTATTTTTCACTTTGTTTGTAGAAGCCCAACCAATTAAAAAATTCTTCAAGGCTTCAAGCCCTAATTTTTAAACATTCTCAGCCGTCTTTTTCTCCTTTCTTTTATTTTTCTCTTTCTTCAACCTCTTCCTATTCTCTGTGCGTATCAACTCTTCTCTCATATTTTTTTTTTCAATCTCTTCTCATGTACACATCGTTATGCTTACCCTGAGCCTTGATCAAATGACTGTAATCTCGACACAATCTACAAATCACAATACTGGTAGTAGCAAAAAGAATATGCGTCCAAACTGCACTAAATCGTGATAACCTAGCCTCTCAAGCACAGAATGATGATCAAGTTGGGGCCACATCCCTTTCATGATCTCGACAAATTGCTCCTCCCGCAGTTAGTACCCTAGCAGCTTAACGTTTAGAGATTCCAAATTTTCATCATTTAGAAACCCATAATGGACCACGCTATCAGGCGGCGCTGACACTGTTATCAAGACGATCGAATCTTAGGGATTCCACAGTTATTTTCAGTAGACACCAACTCTCTGCAAGACTATAAATGAGCTGGCAAGGGTGGGCCTTTATATAGGCCCACCACCGCCTTACTATCTGGTTCAATAGTTAATTGTCAAACAGACAGGTTCGACAGTTCCTATAAAAACAATCAAACCCATTAGGTTCGACACTCCATAACTGCCCATCAAACAATTAAATTCACTGAATTTGACTCTTATGTTATGGCAAACGTTAGTAGACAATTGAATCAGAGGATACCCATCACTTATTGAGAGAATCGAACACACTTAATTCGATTATTCCAAGCACTCTACGGATCACAACTCCCAATGGATGAAATTCTTTCGCAATAGATGATTCTCATTTGGAACTTGACCTTTTGAGACCCGATCCCCAAATGGGGGCATACATCAAAATCAAACGGAATACATTGCTAACAGAACTGACAAAGACACTGTATACGTATCAAAAGGCAAAAGCTATGCGAACTAAGAACCCTTAGAGTTGGCACCCACTTTTAAATCAAGATCGACTCCCAAATTGGGGGGGCTATATTATGGGGGTATTTTAGGAAGGCCTTGAAAATATTTGGGCCAACCCACCAAGGAAAGGCCCAAAAATAGAACTATCAAACATGGCCCGTTCGACTGTTATTCAGACAGTCGAACCGAGCCAGTTCGGCTATTATTCTCCAAAAACTTGTTTAGTCCCATGGGACGGGGGGGGGGGGGGGGGGTCTATAAATACCCCGTCCCCCAACATTAATGCATTCATAAAGACTCGCAACCAACTGTTAACAATCGAATTTAGTGGTTCGATAGTTATTCAAGTTCGACAGTTCACCACGTTCGATCGTTATTTCTTCAACAATTCTACATCGAATCACCTTGTTTGACAGTTATCCGCATTGATCGCAGGTCATTCGACTGTTTGTCAGATTCAAGGCATAAGAGAACCAAACCACTCGGATTCGGGAGTTCTTTCTATATCAAACCTCGCATGTTCGATAATTATACAAATTCATTGCACTAAGTAGTATCGATCCATTCACGTTCGACTATTTCTGGATTCGAGAGTTATCTATCGAACGCCCGCCGTTCGACCGTTTTATTAACTTAGCCATTCAAGGTTATTTAAATTTAATTACATATTTGTAACGTGTAATAAGTGTTCCGGACCAAGATGGTCTGTTCCTTGTATTAAATTAGCATTTTGGCATAGTCAGGCCCATTGTAACGAGATTCCAGATGTGTTGTAACCTAGACGAAATAAGACAAAAATATATGATACACTAGAATAATCATAGTCATGTGGGTAACCATAGAACGCAAATATCTTCACAACCCCAAGGCAATTCATAATTTCATTTCTCAACTCCTTTTACCCTCTGTCTCTTCTCAAAATATGGATGATACATCCACCGGCCATGACGCGTAGGTTAAAACAAACCAAAACTCCCTCCTATTCTCGTAGGGCTCATCATGAAAAAAAAAAGTAAAATCCTTAGAAGTAGATAGTAAAATAAATTAACCTTGTATATACAAAATGTAAAAAATAACAAAGGGTATAGATCTGGTACATATATTTAAAAAAAAAACCTTGAACAAAGACTATGTCACAAGATTGGGCTTTATGCAATTATTCCTAAAGATACGCGACATATTATGCCTTTTTTGTCAACATGTGGTGTAATTGAGGAAACAGTTATATCTAAACCACAATATTTTAGTTTTTTACCGTTCTCCTATAGATCGATTACCGTACTAGAAGGATGTCATAACTTAAATATTGCAACATGGTTATAACTGTAATGAGATAATAATTATTGGTTAGATGAGACAAAAAATTGAAAAATATTAATGTATGGACCGGGATTGGTACCCTTTCGTTATGATTCACACACTGTCTATACACAGAGTGTTGTGCCAACGCTGATTGTATTCGGTGTTGTCCCAACACTCGTTGTAGTGTAATTTTACAGCGGAATATAAGAACACAGTGAGATGAATTTTAAGCAGGTTATATGAATATAACCTACCGAGCCTTTCGGCCAAATAATCACTAAACGTTAATTCAATGGTTTTATCAAATACAACTAAGGAGGAACCCGATCCTAAAACTAACTAACCTATCCACTAGTTTAGCTAGATAAAACCGAGTTAAAGAAAGACCAACAAATTACAAGAATTACTTCTCTACTTTTCAGAACTTAATTCTTGTCTTGTTGTTGTTCTTGATGCCGAGCATGCCACTTTAAAGGATTTGATCATCCGTGAGAAATGGCGTGATAGACACGAGCTGTTGATTACTCTCTCGTCTGTCTGGATAACTCTAAGATCTTTTTCAGCATTATCTTCATAAGATCTTCAACTCTTATCTTCACGATCTCCCTCAAGTATCTATCTTTTATCCTCTTGATCCTTAGCCGCGTTCTGCACGTTTCTTGATACTCTGAAATAAAAACAAATAACTACAACTGTGGAACTAGGTGAGTTTATGAATAAAAGAAAAATAATATATTTAATATAATTAAAACAGTTAGTACAGTGTTGAGTTCAGTGTTGTGCCAACACCGTGATCCTGAGGGTTGTCCCAACACTCTATGTCAACACTTGCACTTTCAATCTCCCCCTTTTTGCCTTTCTTCACAAAACTCCACATGCAACCAATTTCCATTAGGTACCTGTTATTCAGAACATAGGACTACTACCAATTTAATTTTCCTCCCCCTTAATATGTAATAGAAGTACTGCAATGTTGACCCAACACAGGTTATACCGGTGTTGTCCCAACACTTGTATCTATCAAATTCAACACCTGCAGTTTGTTCAACAGTCCAATCCAAGCAAAATAGAATAGCAGTAATGTGCAGAACATTATCCAAATAATTACAACCCAGAAATAAAATAAACAGAAAACATGCTCTCTGTGCATAAAAAGCATTGTTCGAACAACTTTTAAAATACAGAAACAAAAATTGGTGGCTATTCTCCCCATTTTTGAGAGGAAAGTACCACCAACAAGTGCTTCTTGATTGTCTCCAGTTCCTTTATCTCCTCTTCCCTATCTGCCATTTCCCTCCTCCTGTCAGCTATCATCCTGTCATACTACTCTACATTTTCTTCAATGAACGCAATATTGATGGTCACAGAGGGAGTGGACTCATCATCCCCAGCAACTGAGGCGGTGGTGAAGTTGTGTGCCTTCTTCTTCCACAACTGAGCTTGACTACTTTCAGGAGCCTTGCAGTCCTTCCAAGGCAGATCAATAATCCTGTCTCCTCCAAAGTAGCGCTTGGTGATGGGCAGCTGTCCAGCTTTGTCCACAACTGTCTCATTCTCACCTTTCTTGAAGCCTTGATTAGTGAGAACCTTGTAGATCAGGGAAGGGAAGGGAAAGATGACATCCTTCTTGTGTGCAGCCTCAACAATTGTTCTAAAAATTCTCTCCCCCATGTTCACTAGATGCTGTTTTAGCAGCTTGAAAATCAACACAGCCATCTCATGAATGAGGATTGTGGAGTTGGATGAGGGTGTCCAGTTGTAGGAGGCGGCTTTGCACAACACAACAGCAAGGGAGGTGAGCCTAGTAACCTTCTGTTTATTCTTCTTCTCCAGTCCCCCAGTCAGTTCCTCCATCATGTTGTCATCATCAATCTCTACTTCTGTCTCTTTACCTCCAGGCATCCTCCAAGCTTTGTTAATGAGTGAGGGGTTGAATTTGTAGAATTTGTCCCTCACAAACACCAACCCATACTTAGGAGAACCCTTACCATGCACAAATTTTGAGAGATTGCAGTAGAATTCTCTCACAACATCAAGAACATAGGGTACTATCTCAATTAAAGAATAAACAATCTTCCTAGACTCCAGGAACTCAAACACTATGTACTTCTTAAAGTCATTAGTTACAATTGTTCTTTCACCCCAAATCTTCTTAGCAATTATAGAATCATAGTTATCACTTGCAGTTTTGGTTAGGAAATACCTATTGTACTGTTCAGCAGGAAAATCCGACTCAAATGTTTCTGGTGGCTCTTCCTCAGACTCCTCATCAAACGCCAGTGTTGCGTTCGCATCGGCCTCAACTGGCATTGGATCAACACTCCAGGCAGTTGGTGTTAGTCCAACACTCAGCTGGCACAATATCAAGCTGGGCCTCTTCCTCAACATCCTCCTCCGATCCTTCATCATCTTCCTCCACTTCTTCCTCAGACCCTTCCTCTGCATCCTCATCTGCAGAATCATCCTCTTCAGAGGATGAAGATTACTCTCCTTCAGCAGCTTCCTCTTCATCTTGCTTATGTTCCTCTTCCTTCTCCCACTCAATTTCAGAAGGAGGAGCAAGAGATTGACCCTCCTCGGGTTGCTCTGCCTCTGGAATCACCTTTTCGTCAGTCAGGGGTTCCTGTTCAAGAATGATAGGCGGTGCTGCTTCTTCTATGGCGGTAACATCCTCTGGAAGCGATGTTGTGGCCACACCCATGGGTTCCAATGCTGGCGCAACCTCCTCAGGGATTGGTGTTGGCTCCGTACTAGTCGATGCACCCTTCTTGGACTTTACGTTTCTTCTGGAGTAAATAGAGGCCTTTCTCTATGGTGGTTCAGCAGTGACAACGGTGTTGCGGGTGCGGGTGCGTCAACGTGGTTGGACTCCCCCTGTTTCAGATGCCATGGCAACAACGATGTTAGCAAGATCAGTGATAGTTGGCTTCTTTCCCATTACAGTCTGCGTGAGTAAATATGAAATGAAGAGAGAAATTAGGGTTCAATTGATTTGTTGATGTTAAACTCAGGTAAACATAATGAAAAAAGGAAAGTATGAGTTATAAGAAGTAATGGGCGGGTAATTGATGTGATCGTGTGCCACTCTCGCCATGTTGAGTCATCACGTGTTGATCGTGAACGTGTTGGCGCGACACGTGACCAGAGCAATTATTGCAAACTTATTAGTCACAATGTTGAGTTGGGTGTTGAGGCAACACTAAGTGAACTGGTGTTGGCCCAACATTCGAACTCCAGCTACTCAACATATAGAACTGAGCCAAGTGTCTGTGTGGTAAGGGTCTTACAAAGGTTTTCTTCACATACTGGCATAAGCAGAATCTAAGCAAGATACCTGGAACCTCCTAAGTTAGAATGAACCATACAACAAAAACAATAGCTTGTCTTAGATCTGAAACAAGAGTGGGAGTTAGATAGCAGAAAAACACACAAGACAATAGTACGGGGATTGACACCACAGAGATAATTAAGCTCCTATAGTATAATGAGAAACAAACTTGTGTGTTACTGGCAGCTAATAACCCATGAGACATGCCTTTGCATATGTCATTCATGAATTCTAAAGAAAACCAAAGATACTCCCCCTTAAGATCATGACAATATAGTAGGATAACCAAGCATAGAAGAACATATATCGAATATGAATGTTGGTCCAACAGTCATGAGACCAGTGTTGTCCCAACACCATACATCAGCAGTCATAAACATATACTCTTATTCAATTTTCAGACCTGATAAAAAATTAACTTTCAAGCTTATCATGGTGAGGCAGGAAGGATCATGTCTTCACTGAATGTAGGCAATGACATGACCCCTAACACCCCAGTGTTAACATGATCAAAGCAGATGCACATGCAAGTACATAGGGCTGAATGCAGGCAGCTTAGGACCCCTACACCCCAGTGACCTAACACGTACTTGTTTACTGAGCACCATTAAGAAGGGTTTAGCACAAGTAAGCAAATATACTGCATGACAGGCAGCACAGGGCCCCAATCACCCTATCATACACCTTCACCATAACATGTCCAATCTGCAAGCAAAATAACACAAATAAGTCACAACTAAATACAACATAGTAGTCAACCCTGTGCACCCCAGCTTTTCTATGTTGTTTTGTGTGTCTAGCACCTGAATATGATACAACTGAATACATCATAGCAGTCAGCTCTGTGTACCCGAGCTTTTCCAAGTGAAGACATTACCTCAAATCCAAGAAAGTTTTAGCAAAGAAATCTATAAACATTTGTAAAGAGTAGGCAGTCTAATTCTGATGACATGCAAGTGAGACTTCACATGGTTCAATAATGTAGACAAACATGTATGAGATAACAGGAAAATCACAGGGATTAGCCAAACAAACGAAAGAAAAACATGGGTACATCACAATTGGGCACTGGTGTTAGCCTGTAATGTTAAGGCAACACCTATATATTCAGTGTGTTCACAACACGCTTATGCTGAGAGCCTTCCTCAAACTGAAGAATATCTCAATGTCAAGTTGTTTAGTGAACATGTCAGCCAGTTGGTTGTTGGTTTCAATGTGTTCAATTGTGATTGTTTTATCTTCAACCAAGTCTCTCAAGAAATGATGTCTAATATCTATGTGTTTGGTTCTGGAATGCTGTACAAGATTTTGTGAAATACTAATTGCACTCAAGTTATTACAGAACATCAGCAGAGTATTACTAGTCAACCCATAATCACAAAGCATATGTTTCAACCATATCATTTGGGTTACACAACTGCCAGCTGCAATATACTCTGACTCGACAGTAGATAAGGAGACACAATTTTGTTTCTTACTGTACCAGGAAACTAAATTATTCCCAAGATAAAAACACCCCCCACTAGTGGATTTTCTATCATCTAAGTCCCTTGCCCAGTCACTGTCGCTAAAGCCAACCAAGTTTGAGTTTGTATCATGTGAATACTAGATTCCTAACTCACCAGTTCCAGAGATATATCTTAAGAATCTTTTTAACTGCAGTTAAGTGAGATACCTTTGGTGCAGCCTAATACCTGGCGCAGACACACACATAGTACATTATATCTGGTCTGGTGGCTGATAAGTACAAAAGACTTCCAATTATTGATCTGTAGAGTGTTGAGTCAACATATTCACCAGCAACATCTCTTTCAATCTTCACTGTAGTGGACATTGGTGTCTTGTATGGCTTAGATTCCAGTACCCAAATCTCTTCACCAAATTCCTGTCATACTTCTCTTGAGACAGGAACATCCCTGTTTCCTTTTGCTTCACTTGTAGTCCTAGGAAGAGGGTGAGATCCCCTATCATACTCATTTCAAATGTACATGTCCTAGTGTTCACAAACTTGTCCAAGGTGGACTGGTTAGAGGAGCCAAATACTATATCATCAACATAGATTTGAGCAATACACACTTCTTTACTATTTTTCATGATAAACAGAGTCCTATCTCCCTCACCCCTAGTAAAGCCAAAGCACAACAAGAATTCAATTAACCTTTCATACCAAGCTCTAGGAGCTTGTTTCAATCCATATAAGGCTTTTTCAAGTTTGTAAACATAGTCAGGGTGTGTTGTGGGTCAGTGAATCCCTTTGGTTGTTCAACAAAAGCTTCTTTGTCTATATAGCCATTAAAAATGCACCCTGAACATCTATTTGATATAGTTTGATTTTTAAGAAACATGTAATAGCAAGAACGAGTCTGATTGATTCTATACTGGCCACATGAGCAAATGTTTCATCAAAATCAATCCCTTCTACTTGTGTATACCCTTGGGCTACTAATCTGACCTTGTTTCTCACTATCACTCCATTTTTCACCAGTCTTGTTCTTAAATGTCCACCCAGTTCCAATTACATTGGCATGTGAGGGCCTAGGAACTAGTTTCCATACTTTATTTTTAGAGAATTGCATAAGTTCTTCCTGCATAGCATTTATCTAGTGAGAATCCTTAAAGGCCTCATTAACATTCTTAGGTTCTATAGCAGAAACAAAGCAAGTAACAGAGTTGCAAACAGATGACATACACACACTAAGTTTAGCCATATTCCTATAGTTTACTCTTTCTTTGTTTCTGGTTCTTACTCCATCAGTAAGACTACCTATAACCTGAGAAGTATGATGATCTCTCAGTAATTGAGCAGTGGTGTCCCTTCTCACTCTTTCTCCAACACACTCTTCAGTGTCAGAATCTGTGTGTTCTGGGGTTGGTCCAACATCAGTATCTTATGGAGTTGGCTCAACATCATTATTCCCAGTGTCTTCCAAAGCAATCGTCGATGTTGAGTCCACACTGTCTCCTGCTGGTGTTGGCATCACATCGCCAGTTGGTGACAATCTTGATTGGTCTTCCGTGTTACCTCTCACAGCTTCTAGCTTGATGATTTTCTCCAGATTCCTGTAGTGGACATGACCTAGTCTTCTGTGCCACACTACTGAATCATCAACCTTCACATGCAGACATTGAGCATCCTTATCTACCAGGTAACAATTGCCTTTTGACCTCTTTCCTGACATGACACGGTTGCTAGAATCATCAAATACATCACAAGAATACTTAGCAAATTTCACAATTAAATCATCATCACACAGCTGGATAATGATGATGAGATTAGCTTTAAGACCATCCACCAACAGAACCTCAGTGAGGTGAGGAAATCCATCCACATTGAGAACTCCTTTCCCTATAATATTTCCTTTGCTTCCTCCACCATATGTAACAGTACTAGTGAACACATGTACAAGTTCCATTAGATTTGCTTTGTTACCTGTCATATGTCTAGAACAACCACTGTCAAAGTATCAATCACCAGTAAGAGTATGAGTAGCTGAGAACACAACATTACACACAATTTTAATTTTTTGAGACCACAGTCTATTCTTTTGAAAACTGTTATTTTGTTCCCTGGTGTTTCCGTGGAATGTTGAGCCAAAATTAGGGTGACCAAGTGTTGTCCTAACACCTCAGGCAACACTGCTACTATAGTTATATTTTTCACAAAACTTTATGTACTTACGGAAGTATGGTTTCAAGTGACCAGACTGGTAGCAATATTAACATACGTAGGTTACCTTTTTAGACTATTTAGTATTACTACTACTTTTGCTAGTAGCATTTACAAAGCCAGGAATGATATTCTCCTCTCTGTTTGGCTTTTGATGGTATCCTAAGCCTATAGTTCCTTCATTACTAATGTTCAGTGCTTCATCCGACCTGCTTGTGCTAGAGTTCCATTTGGCAATGGTTCTCTGTGCCTCTTCTAGCTTTATCTGCAACTTTTCGATTTGGAACTCCTTTCTAGTGAGATACCTCTCCAGTTCGGTTATGGTTTCATTCAAGAAATTGTTCTCCTTGATGAGATATTTTTTCTTTTTTTTTTCATTATTTTCTTTACCTCATCAAGCAGTTCTCTGTAGACAACTTTCAGCTCATCGACCACCTTGGCTTGATCCATTTCTTCTTCACAGAAGTATTCTTCATTTAAATCTACAGATTCACCAAAGTAGAAAAAGTTAGTATGTTCCTCAGATTCATTTATATCAGTAATAAGACATTGAGGGTTAGAAATATAGTCATCATCCTCCCAGTTATAGAAGTAATCCTTCTGTTCCTCTGGTTCTGTCTGAGTGTTGTGTCAACACTCGCTTGACCCGATGTTATCCTGTCACTCTATCCAGCAGACAGTGCAGTAGTGTGAACTTCTTCGGATTCCTATTCTTCTGGTAGTTCCTCCAGATCTGTCTCATCATCAATATCATCTATGCAGACCCAGTTAGAGCTACCTTTAGTTCTCAAGGTGTTAGCACACTCATATGACAAATGTCCAAAGTCATTGCATTCAAAGTATTGAAGTTCTTTCAGTTTCTTAGAGTCACTTTCAGTAGGCTTTTTGAAGGTGTACTTAACCATTTTACCAGGAAAACTTCTTCTTAGATTAGGAGGCACATTCTTCTCTTTTCTAACTTTATCATTCAAATCAATTTTATTGAACCTTTTTACTACAGAACCTAGATAGGAACTAATCTCAGTTTCATTATCTACTTCTTCTTCAGTAGCCTTTAGAGCAAGACCTCTGTGTTTTGCAGTTGGTTCTGACTTCATTTCAAATTTTTGTAATACATTCAGAAGAGTGTGAAAATTAAGTGATGACATGTGTCTAGCTTCTTGCATAACAATCTTTTTAACCTCAAATCTAGGGGACAAAGTTCTCATAGCTTTGTAAACAAGTTGTTTATTAGTTAGAGGTCACCTAGACTCTGAAATTCATTAGATAGATATAAAGTAACAGACTCATCATTACCCATCCTAATGCTTTCAAATATTTGTAGAGCAATTTGAAGTAGCTTCTTTAACACTGGCATCTCCCTCACAATGAGTTTGTAGGAGCAATCAGGCTTGCTTGGCAGTTGTACACAATTGTACTAACCTGAACATATGTTGATCAATCCAGTTGAAGATGGAATTGAGTGCTCTCTCATTGTTGGTAGCTTCACTGACTTCTGCTTGAGTCTAGTCAGCTTCATATTTCAGGTGAACATCATTGTCATCATCGCCGGCCGTCATTGGTGGTGTGTAGCCATCAATGATTGATTTCCACGCCTTGAGATCTAAGGATTTGATCTACTGCCTGAGCCTGATCTTCCAGTAGGTATAATTTGTCCCATCCAGCACTGGTAACCTGTTATTGGTATTGGGGTTTGCATTATCCATGGTATGGTACCAAATCCAAACACCAAGGAATTAGGTAATTGGCTCTGACGCCAATTGTTAATGTATGAACCAGGATTGGTACCCTTTTGTTACGATTCACACACTGTGTGTACACTGATTGTTGTGCCAACACAGATTGTACTCGGTGTTGTCCTAACACTCGTTGTTGAGTAATTTTGCAGTGAAGTATAAGAACACACTGAGATGAATTTTAAGCAGGTTATATGAATATAAACTGTCGAGCCTTTCAGCCAAATAATCACTAAACGTTAATTCAATGATTTTATTAAATAAATTGAGTAGAAACCCAATCCTGACACTATCTAACCTATCCACTAGTTTAGCTAGATAAAACTCAGTTGAAGTAAGACCAAAAAATTACAAAAATTACTTCTCTACTTTTGAGAACTTAATTCTAGTCTTGTTGTTGTTCTTGATGTCGAGCACACCACTTTATAGGATTTGATCGTCCGTGAGCAATGACGTGATAGACACGAGTAGTTGATTGCTCTCTCGTCTCTCTGGATAACTCTAAGATCGTCTTCAATATTATCTTCATAAGATCTTCAACTCTTATCTTCAAGATCTCCTTTGAATTTTTATCTTTTATCCTCTTGATCCTTAGCCACATTCTGCACGTTCCTTGATACTCTGAAATAAACACAGATAACTACAACTGTGGAACTAGGTGAGTATATGAATAAAGGCAAAATAATATATTTAATATAATTAAAACAGTCAGTGTAGTGTTGAGTTCAGTGTTGTGCCAACACTGTGATCCTGAGTGTTGTCCCAACATTTGCACTTTCAAGAAACACAATTTTACTCCCTAAAAAACACACACCAGCGTGCGATTTAGGTGCAATTTTGGTGAAACAAAATTTCCTTCGCCTGAAATGGCCAAGAAGAGAATACATGAATTGATTGATCAAGGGCAAATGAAATTTCTTGAAGGGGAAGAAGACGCAATAACAGCACAACTCATAGAGGGTCAAAATGACAAAATTAGGACTACAACAGAAATTGAATCAAAAGAAGAAGATGGGGATCTAGAGTTTGGAAAAGGGGGCGAAAGAAGGAGATGGATTACTAGGATATTTACCCAATTGAACAAGGGGAGTAGGACATCGGTAACATTCCGCTATGAAAAATCAAATGTTGGAATGAATTCTTTGTAGAGGATAGACGACTGAAGAATGGGTGCTGAGTGGAGTACACAAAACCGAATAACAAGTCAGTTCTAGAATTTACTAAGGAATATGTGATTGAAAACCGTGTACTAGGGTTATACTCTTATTGGTAATGTTATAGGATTTAATGTGCCATATGAAGCAATGGTTAGATATACAGAGGCTAGATGGGCACATAAGCCTAAGATTCATACTGCATCAAATAGGATATTTGTGTTTATATTTGAGAATGAGGAAAAAATGTTGGAAGTGTTTGTGGTGGGACCATGGATGGTCAAGGGTACACATGTTCTCTTGCACAAAAAATGGGAGCCAAGGATGAATGTGGATTATAAATCACTTAAGGACTACCCAATTTTGGTTCAACTACCAAGGTTGGACCTACAGTTTTGGTCACCAAGAATGTTGGGCAAGATATCAAGTCTTATAGGAAAGCCTTTCTACACTGATAAAATGACAACAATTAGAGATCGATTGGGGTTTGCAAGGGTGATGGTGGAGCTACAGGAAGGAGAGAAGATGATAGATACCTTACAGCTTAAGTGACCAAAGGGTGAGATATACAACCAAAAGTAGTGTATGAGGGTAGACTCTTTCAATGTTTTAATTTCTTCAAGTTTAGGCATGGTGCAAGAGAAAGTGAGGCTAAGAAAGAATGGACCAAGAAGGTAAACAATGAAGAAACAAGAGAGGGAGATGGAGTGAGACAGGAAATGGATCATACCAAAAACAAAGACAACCAAGAAGAAGCTGAAGAAGATTATAAGTAGGAGTAACATAACTCAAGTACTATAAATGAGATCAGAGAGCTGAGAGTGGTTACATAGATAGAAGAAAAGATAGCAGACATGACAAACAAGGAAGTGAGAGAAGGCTAGAGCAGTCAAGCTACAGAGACACTGAGTACAATGAATAGCAAGAACACACCTTAAGGCAAGGGGAAGGAAATCCAACAGGAAGAGTGGCAAATGGTAGGAACTAAGAAATAAAAGAGGATAGAGAACTACAGAGTGGATAGGACTAGGAAGCCAAACCTAAAAGAAGGCAGTTGAGGATCCAGAAAGGCTAAGGGCCCAAATGGATAGCCTCAATTTCTATTGTCGGAACTTGAGAGGACTAAATGCTCCTCTCAAGTAAGAATCTTGCAAACAAGCTATGGGTAGGAATAAATGATGCTTTGGAGCTGTTTTGGAGACCACACTGAGGAGTGAAGCCTATGATAGAATAAAGAAGAGTTTTGAGAATGAATGGAGCATAGATAGCAATAAAGATCTAATCAAAGACTATAGGATTCTTATTGTTTGGGAAGAGAACAAGATTAATCTCACCATTGTAGAAAAGACAGACCAACTAATGCTTTGTAGAGTTAGAACTAATGACAACAAGAGAGATTTCATGTGCACTTTCATTTATACACATACCTATGTGGAACAAGAAGGATTTGTGGAGACACCTGGAGAGGATTAGCAACACCATGAATGCTCAATGGATGCTTGTTGGGGTCTCGAATATGGTTCTAGATCAAGAGGATAAGTGGAATAAGGTGAGAGACTGCCAACTTATGGGAGTGGAACTTAAAGAAGTTACGAAAAGAATTCATGTGCAAGACCACCAATACTGTAGGCCAAGATATACATGATCTAATGGACACACCTATTGCAAGCTAGATAGGATTATGATGAACCAGGAGTGGATGATGAAAAACTAGTTTGGCTTTCTTGCTTCATGGGTCTCTGACCATGCCATGGGATATATCAGGCTTCATTAAGACAATGTCAAGAGGAAGATTCCTTTCAGATTCAAAAACATCTGGATTAGAGATAAGGATTACATCTCTCTAGTACAAACAGCTTGGAACACCAGTATTCAGGGGTGCAAGATGTATCAAGTAGCTGAAAAGATCAGGCAAGTGTGAGGAGAGACGAAGGGTTTAAACTACATAAAGTTTCAAGAAGTAGAGAGAAAACATGAGGAGAAGCTGCATATTTTGAAGAGTAAACAAGAGGAGGTTCTCAAAGATCCCAAGAACATAGAGGGTCAGAAAGAAGTCAATGAGCTTAGACAACTTTATGAGGATACTAAGAGGGATCTCATGAGCCACATTAAGCAAGCTGCTAGTCTTGATTTGATAAAAAAAAGGGATAATTGTACCATGCTATTCTTCAACGGTGTTAAGATGAGAAGGAAGGAAAACAATATTCTAGCATTACAAGATGTTGATGGCAACCTCATTAATGGTAGGAAGGAGATTATACAACATATCACTAACTTCTACACAGAGCTGCTAGGCAATGAGAATAAAGTGGAGGACATGGACAACAAGGTGATTGAACAAGGACCTATTGTCTCTAAGGAGATGAATAATTCCCTTAAGAGAGAGATCACAAATGAAGAAATCCAAAAAAAAGACCATTTTCAATACGAATGATCTTCAAATCCCTAGTCTAGATGGGATGAGCTCAAGCTTCTTCAAAACAAGATGTAGGGTCATATGAGAGCTGATAAGTGAGGATATTAAGGAATTCTTCACAACAAGAAAGTTGCTTAACCAAATTCCGCCCATGTTTGTTTAATAACTAAAGTAGCTAACCCCACTAGGATTACTGAATACAGGCACATAGCATGTTGCAATGTGCTTTATAAACTTATTACTAAGATTCTAATAAACAGACTCAAATGCATAATGCCATATCTCATTATGAATAGTCAATAAGCTTTTGTAATTCTTCACAATACGCCTTGTTAGAGGTTACAATAGAAAAAATATCTTTCCCAGATGCACGCTTAAGATACAATGTGCTCAAGTCTTATGGCTTTGATACTCATTTTGTTATTTGGTCATGAATTGTGTTACAAGTCCCAGATTTTATTTCTGCATTAATGGTAGTTTAGAGGGCAATTTCGAAGGTAAACAAGGCTTGAGGCATGGGGATCCACTCTCCCCTACCTTTTTGTATTTTGTATGGACTATTTGGCTAGACTGTTAAAAGAGAGAACTGAGAATAATAGGAAGTTTAACCACCATCCTTACTGTAGTAGAATTAAACTATGCCATATGACATTTGCTGATGATCTGCTTTTTTTTTTCTTGCGGGAGGGATGCGCAATCAATGGATATCTTGAGAGACAAAATCTAGGAATTCTTAAGAATGTCTGGGCTTAAGATTAGTAAGGCAAAGAGCAACATCTTTATGGCAGAGATGAGCAGGGAGGACCAGGAGAAAGCTACAGAGATAGGGATTCACATAGGGCAAGTTCCTTATTAGATACTTAGGCATTCCATTAAGCCCAAGAAAATCTAAGAATTTGGGAGTATGAGGCCTTGATAAAGAAGATGGTGGGGAGAATTTAGAGTTGGCAAGCAAAGAACCTCACTTATGCAGGGAGACTTCAATTAGTAAAAGCAGTGCTGCTTAGCATCAGAATTTCTGGAGCCACATATTTGCAATGCCCATGGGGGCCATAAATAAAATTGAGAGAATCTGTAGGACTAATCACTTGTCTGGTAAGGAGGAATGAAAGAAGAGTGTGATAGAATGGAAGCCAATCTGCCAAGAGTATAAAAGTGGAGTGCTACAAATCAAGGAGGTGTTGTAATGGAACAAAACTGTCATGGCATTACAAATTATCAGGATCAATGGTAATGAGGGATACAACGCTATATGGAAACAATGGATACGAACCTATAAATAGAAGGACACGTGAATTTTGTATGTGGAAGTGAAGAAAAATGACTCTCCCTGGTGGAAAAATCTACTCAATCTAAGGGATAAAGTGAAGGAATTTCTACCAACTGTGACTCAAGGAGTGAAACCCATGGAAGGGATGCAGAAACTGTATGAAGGCTTTGTACCACCAAGACCAGAGGTAGCTTGCTGGAAACACGTATGGAACCCCCGCTCTAGCCCTAAAGCTACTTTCATAAAATGGCTTGTTATCTAGAATAGATTTAGCTACTAAGGACATACTATGCAAATTTACTAAATTACCTGATTAACTTTGTATGTTATGTGGGGGATAATAATGAGACCCATGATTACTTATTTTTCCATTGTAAATGGTCATATACTATGTTGTGTGAAGTACTAACAAGAACATGTATAAGAGCATGCCTTAGGGATATGGATATATGGATCAGAAACTATGCACAATCTCAGACTAAAGGATCTAGCATCTACAAGATAAGAGCAATAGCTCTGGAGGAGACCATATCAGCAATGTGGAAGGCCAGGAATACTAAAATATTTGAAGGCAAACAGCTACCAAAAACCCAAGTAAAGAGACTGCACACATAATGATCACCAAGCTCAAAGGTAAGGGGGGGGGGGGGGGGATAAGAATTCAAATAGAATGATAAAAGCTATTTGCATTAAAATGCAACAAGTTTGATTGTGGTGAACGCATTCTCTTTTGTCTGGTGCGAGTGTTTTCTTTGATGTACATATACACTTGTTCCTTACAGAAATGATGGAAAGTGTAGAAATGACTATCGGGTAACTAATTCCTTCCTTTCCTTCCCCTACCATCCAAAAGAAGAAACTGACTGCTGGGAGGTGACTATCAAGAAATGAAAAGCAGGACTTACATGGTAAGCCTGAAAAGATTGGCCACAGTCCCGAACTGGAGCCATGGAGGAGAGGCTGGACCAGCTTAAGAGATAGTTGATAGGACACTCTAGTGGAAATTGTGTGAATGATTATAATCTTGTGGGTTTTATCACAAGTCATCGACCTAGACTAGAGCTTGTACAATCCTATGCTAGATGGTAGCAATCAATATTAGAGTTGAAGAAACTTGTGTCTGATGAGCCTCATAAAAGGTATGCCCCTTCATCTTTGTAAAACTCTCCAATTTGGACTTTCTATTTAACTTTCAGCAAAAAAAAAAAAAAAAACTTTAGGACACACATACTTATATTTGATAATTTCTCTCAATCAGCTGACATACAATAGTTTCAATAAAGTATTTATGTTAAGAAAGAATATGGTTATATATATATATATATATATATATATATATATTAAAAGTCAATTGATGATATTATTTATTTTTTAGTGGCATTTCATTTTCTTTTTGTTAATACTACATTTTTTCCCTAGCCGCATACGAGTGAAAATAAGTATAGCACATACTTATTACGTACTCGCGTATAAATTTGGAATATTCTGTACGTTAAATTCTTGCATAGGATAATTGGCCTATTACTTTTTGAAGGATGTAATGTGCGTATTCATCATTATATATAGGTGTTAGCGCCAAAACAAACTCCACTTAGATAAATAAGCATGAGCTTAATTAGACTGAATAATTTGAAATGATGCACGACTTCATTATCAATAGCTTGCATTTAATTACATGTAGCTCTTTCAAATTGAGAGCAAGTAAAGTTGTTGTATGTTTTACTTTTTATTATTTGAAAATAAAAAGGTAATTAACGTATAAGTATGGTACAATCGAACCTAAAATTGAAGGATATCTCACCAAATAAGTTAATATTATTTTTGAATCCCAATTAAGCAATTAAATATGTAATTTGCAATCTATATTCTTTTGTTTTGAAATATGATATAATAATTAATTATCTTGTCAGGAGTGTTAGTGGTGAAAGCTTGCAAGTTTTTTTGGTTTATTACTTTCCGAGTTTGATAGAATTGGCTAAATTAAATGACTAATAACTTTTCTTTTATCAGCAAGAAAAACGAATATATTAAGAGAGATGAAAAGTTTCGTAACGGAAGAAATTACGTGAGATGCAAAAACATAATTAGCCATACATACAAGTCACATGTAAGTGAATCGTTAAACAAGTACTAAAAATTCTTCGTCGTAGACTTCGTCCCACTCCATAACTAAAATTTGATGATGTCGTCCATTGACAAATTTGAAAACTTTGCAACTTTGAGCACTCCATATTGACCAAATTGTGAATATCAAAACAATTTCTTTGATCTAGTTCACTTTATAATTCTGAAAAAGATGGACAAACCGTTTCATGGGGTCTTAAGCGATCTTCCATCGGTATCACATTTCATCCACTCCTCAATCGGTGGATGCCAACGTACATTACAACAAAATCATGCAATTGCATCTGAAATGATGCAAAAATTCACAACTTTCGATGCAAAAGTGGTTGCATTGCATTATTCTGATGCAATTGATCAAAGTCGGATAGGTGGGGCTCGATAAAGGTTATACAACCGAATATTCGGTTGCATAACATCTAATGCAAAGAAATTTTTCGTTGCCAGCTTGGCAACAAGAAATTTCGTTGCATAATTTGAGCTACTTCCAGTTCATTCGATGCAACACGCGGGATGCAACGAATTCTTTTGTTGTAGTGGGCCCCTCATTGAAAAACTTCATTGCAGCCTTATATCACCACGGCTGCAGCGAATTTGTCCCCTGCTGCACAAAACATACACCCCTCCCCATTTGATCGCCTTGTGACCGCTGTGGACCACACGATTTCATCCAAAAACCACCAATATGCAACTCGACTCGTACAAAGAACATGTTGATGCAATTTATTTCAAATTTTGTCCATTATTTACGTTTGTGAAAATATAAAGACTAAATTTTCAAGTTTAATCCTTTTGTGGTGTTGAATGTAATTTATTGAGACTTTGTTGTAGGAATATAAGATAATTAGAAGATTTGGGCTGGGCCGAACAGGAGTCTATGGCCCCATGGGACTTCGAAAGCTTGCTGAAGGCTCAACCCCTCAAGAAAAATCGGGTGAAACTGTTTCCTACTACTGAAAATGGTCTAGTTTTAGGGGTAGACTCCCACAACTATTATAGTTGTGGGGCCTCGAGTAGTGGTAGTGCATCTGCGGTGAGGGAAGCGGCGCACCGCACGCAGTTGGCTGCGGTAAGGGAGGAGGCACTTCGAGCCTACTCGAGGTATCAGGTGGGACTGATGAGGTCATACGAGAACGAGTTACGACAGTGGTGGCATAACAAGCTCATCACAGATCACTTGAGAAATAGTGCGATTCAAAACGGAGATGAGCCCCCAGATTCTCCCTATCCGCTTAGGTCAAAGCCACCAGAGGACCTACACGTGTCCTTTACTTAGGATGTGCCACCAGTGGCTCGCTCTCCTACAGTTTTGTATGGTAATTATCCTCCATTACGACACCATCCATCGCAGTCTACGTGGAAAGGAAGTCCTACACTGCATTCGCAGCCCCACTACACTCAAGTACATAGTATGCATAGTCGTCCAGATCATTCTCTCCGCGTCGTGACTATGGCACATACCAACATGGAGAAGTGTACATACCGGACACGTCAGGGATCCCTCCTCAGAGACGAGCGTACCCGCATGGAGAGGAGTAGATGCATACTTAGCAGCTGGCCAAGCGTACGACATATTAGCGTGCAGACCAGGAGTCGACTTGTCAGCATTCGCCCCAGCGTACGACATATCAGCGGGCACATCAGGAGCAGACGTATCAACATGCATCGATGGGTAGGGCGAGTGGTCATGTGCAATGGGATTTTCGATATCATGAGATGGGTAGGCCGAGTAGTCTTGTGCGATGGGATTCACAGTATCATGAGATGGGTAAGCTGAGGTCTCAGGTGCGAGGGGATGTGCAATATCAGGAGGTGGGTAGGTCGAATCCTCAGGTGCAAGGAAATGTGCAGTATCAGGAGGTGGGTAGGTCGAGACCTTAGGTGCGTCGGTTGCATGACATATATACATTTTTCAGCAGCAGACACAACAGTAGCTTGATGCGTATTTTGTCCTTTTGTTGGCAAATCTTGATACACTGGTCCAGGCGCTTAGAGACGAGATAGATCCTTTCCCCCCCGGCTGCATATCCTACCTCGCGATGACTAGTTGTATCATGATATATGTTGGCCTTGCATTTTATTTTGACTTTGTTGCATTAAGACTATGTTTTGATAGCATTAGTTTTTATGTAAGATGTGTTAATTTGTGATATGGTGGATCTTATGTGTTATTATTGTTTTGTAGTCGGAGCACGTTTGAATTTGTAATATTGGGACTGTATTTATTTTGTGGTGTCTTTATTTTTATTGCATATATTATGTTATTTATCTTGTCGAGAAATTAATTTCTTATTAAAAGAAAAAAAAACATGAGAGTGAGACACATCAAACAATTAAACATGCACGAGAAGTTCAACATTAAAATACATGAAGTCGTTACCACTTAAAATTATACAAGTACCTAAAAGAAAACATAATTCGGGTCGCTACTGTCACCATCTTCGACCTGCACCTCTCCGCGTTAGTCTTCCTCTTAGACCTCCTCGTCTCTATCATCTTCATCACTTCTCACTGCAATAGGTTCCTCCTCAACTGTCACTGGGACATATTGACCCTCCACGGCTAACTCTGTCAAGTTAAATGAAGTAAAGTCAATGAGCAATCCCGTCACTCGAACATTTTCTTCCTGGTATACAGGTTTCGAGGTTCTTGGAACTTTGATCACTTTAGTCACAGAACTCATGTCAACGACGTGTCTTACAGGTGTGTGAATCACTACACACCATCCCCTTCCTTGTCTGTTCTTTTGACAAGCATACATTGTATAGTACACTTGTCGTGCCTCGTTGGCTAGAATGAATGGTTCAGAATGGTGGACTCGCATTCCACGAGAGCTAGTATCATACCATATGCACTTGAAAAGAACGATAGATGAAACATTCGTGTATACTAGCTAAACAACCTCAGTCAAAGTCCAGTAGAAGTACGTGTCTTCCTGCTCGTCATTGCACCACTTGAAGCATACTCCACTATTTGTCATATTTCTCCCTAGACATAACCATCTATGTGAAAACAAAGACTGTTTATGATGTAGCCACTTTTCCAAGAAATCACCTGATTTGTTGTTCCAATTGACAAGTCTAGCTGTCGTAGATCATAATCGTGATGTCTGGTGAATACCATATCCTTGAACCATTGTACAAATTATTCGTTCTGTCTTTGGATGATGGCATCATCGTCTAACCCAACACGCATCTCCTCATCGAAAACACTTGTACACTTTTGCACCTGGATGATGTACTTATTTGAGTAAATTAAATAAACTTTTATAGTAATTATTACTAACGGTATCCAGCATCACAACTAGGCGACCTTGAGCTCCGCGACGCTTAATTGTTGTTCATGACTCGCTTGGCCTACTAGCTTCCCGGTCTTTCGAAAGACGGATAACCTCTAAGAATCATTAGGTTCAATCCTTGTCTCACTTCTATTCAAGCAGACCAGACGTGTATCGAAATCGTGCTCAAAATAATGATCGTAGAACTTGGTCATTTCGGACGTTAGGTACGCCTCAGTGATAGATCCCTCGATCCTCTCCTTGTTACCGACACTACCCTTCAAATTAAATATACGGCTGAAAATATAAAAAAAAAAGTTAGATAGGAACTATATGAGTTTCTATGCAAATAATATAATTCAAGTGTTACATCCATCGACAGTGTACCGATCCTCCTATTTTTACCTCCCAAAGAAGATGAACCGTTAGGTGTTCTATGGAGTCAAAAATATGCTCGTGAAAATATCATCTCCAGTTTACACAATGTTTCAACAATCGCAATCTCAAGGCGACAATATCAGATCTTCGAATGCCAGTTGCGCACAATGCCCTAAAGAAGTTCCTAACCTCCACTGGCTCACCCCAAACATCCTCCTTTAAGAAGTCTCTGAAAGAAATAGGAATTAGCCATTGCAAATACACATGACAGTCGTGGCTTTTCGATTCAGTTACTTTTAGACTATGCATTTGCACACAACGACCAATATCAGAAGCATAACCGTCGGAAAACATCAAACTACACAACCATTCGCACACTTTCCTATTTTAATATTTTGTTAGACAGTGTATAGCATGAGGTTTGTATGCACGATGATCCGATCCCCTTACTAAAAACAACTCACTCTGGTCAATATACTCTTTCAAATCTAGTCGCGCATCAATGTTGTCTTTTATGTTTTCAGCATCATCCATGACCATATTCTTTATGTTGTCGAAGAAGTTCTTCTCGCAATGCATCACGTCTAGGTTATGACCAATGATGCACCGACACTTCAAAACATCAATCGTATATGTGTCCGACACGTATCTGACACCGACACTCGTCGGACACTCCTCTGACACGTATCGGACACTCCACGTGGCGTGTCTCAATTAAAATAAATTAAAATTAATCTGACACCCGTGTCGGACACTTAAGGTTGCCGTGTCCGATGAGTGTGCAACACATATTAAGGGTGTCTCCAACTTGTTTTAAGCTTGTTCAAGAGAAATTGTATATTCTAATTGTTTATGTTCTAAATTTTATTTAAAATAACGTTATAAATTGTCAAATAAAAGATAAAACAGCTAGAAAACAAAGTGTTAAAAACATAAATAACTAAGTAAAATGACTAAACGTGAATGATTTTCAATTAATGCATGATTTGGTTTGAGTAGTATTTATGTTTTTTAGTATTATTATTAATTTATTTTGGTTTTATATTTATGTTTGACACCGGATAGTTGAATTTTTATGGGTGTTTTATTTTAACTTTGTTTTGCTTAATAATTAGTGAGTAATAAGTGATAATTTTATTTGAATTTATGTAGGTTATAAGTTTTTACTAGGGTTTAAAGAAATTAATTCTATAAGTTTCTTAGTGATACTTAATATATTTTAATATTAAAAAATACAGCCGTGTCCCAGCCGTGTCGAGATTTTAGAAAATCTGTGTCGCCGTGTCCGTGTCCTGCCATGTCTGTGTCCGTGCAACATAGGTTATGACTTATCAAGTTTGATGACTAGTAAGGGAGCTCCAAAAATATACTCCTATGACACCAGTTGTGCCTCATTCCAACCCATTGGATAGTCCCCCTTCTTTATCTGAAACCGACGTCAAGAAGGCGTTCAACATGAAGTTTCATTTCTTCCCTTGTCCTCCTACGTAGTGGTGGGTCTAACTCCACGCGGCTCTTGTATAAATCAGTATCATTGTTCCTCAATTTGGGATCACACGGAAGGAACATGCGATGAAAATAAAGTAAGCTGGTCTTCTTGCCCTTCGTAAGGTGGAATGATTATGTGTACTTCATACAGTAAGGACACGATAACTTTCCATGCGTACTCCATCCAGGCAACATCTCATACGCTGGGAATTCACTAATAGTCCAAATAACAACACCTTGCAACTAAGAATTCTGCAGTCTAAAGCTATCGTACATCTGAAGGCCAACTTTCCACATGGTGACAAGCTCATCAATCAAGGGGCTATTGAATCGCATGGAAATTATAGCAATTGCATCGAAATATTTGGTCGCAAAGAGGGACAATGAATCAAATGATATCAATGCAACACATCATGGTATGGATAATTTCCAAATTCGCTATTTCGTTCACCACTCTTTTCAAAACAGTAAGTTGTTGTGTCCTTTCAAATCTCCTAAAAAACAGAGTAACAAAAAAAGCAAACAAATATTTCAGGGTGAAAATGTAATTATCCAAAAGTAGCAAAACAACTCCAAAAATTCAGTTTTTTTTCATCACTATTTTCAAAATAATAAGTAGGTGTGGTCTTTCAAATCTCGTAAAAAATGAAGTACCGAAAGACGCAAACAAACATTTCAAGGTCAAAATGTAATTATCCAAAAGTTGCAAAACAATTTCAAATGCAGTTTTTTCGTTCACTAGTATTTTCAACATAACAAGTATGTGTGGTCTTTCAAATCTCGTCAAAAACAGAGTAACGAAAGACGCAAACAAATATTTTGGGGTAAAAATATAATTATCCTAAAGTTTCAAACAACTCCAAATCCAGTTTTCCTTTCACCGCTATTTTCAAAACAATAAGTAGGCATGGTCTTTCAAATCTCGTCAAAAACAGAGTACCGAAAGACGCAAACAAATATTTCGGGAAAAAATATAATAATCCAAAAGTTGCAAAATAATTTTAAATTTAGTTTTTCTTTCACCATTATTTTTAAAACAATAAGTAGGTGTGGTCTTTCAAATCTCGTCAAAAACGTAATAACGAAATATGCAAACAAATATTTCGGGGTGAAAATGTAATTATCCGAAATTGAAAACAACTTCAAATTAAGTTTTCTTTTCACCGCTATTTTCAAAACAATAAGTAGGTTTGTTCATTCAACTCTCAAACAAAAATGGAATAACGAAGGCGTTAAACAAACATTTCTGGATGAAAATGTAATTATTCAGAAGTTGCAAAACAACTTCAAATTCACTTTTTCTTTCACCACGTTTTTCAAACTATAAGAAGGTGTGTTAAATCTCGTCAAAAACAGAGTTACAAAAGACGTTAAACAAACGATATCATCTTCACCCCTAAACCGTAAACCTTATAGACATATTCTCTACTAAACCAGAATTGTATTCCCGCTCATTCAGATTATCAAACAACTTCAATTCTCAATTTGTTTTCACCACACACCATGTGATTAAAAATAGGCACGTTCTTCAAAATTTTGTCAAAAATAATGGAAAGAGAGACGTTTAAAAAAACATTTGTGGTAGAAAGTCTAATTATGCAAAAGATGTTAAAAAACTTCAAACTCCGTCTTTTTTTTTAACCACTATTTTTAAAACACTTATGAGGCATATGCACATTCAGTTTTTCTAAAAAAATGGGGAACGAAAGATGTTTAAAATACTTTGGGGGCTCAAAAATATAAATACAAACATAATAAGTAGGGGTTTTTTGAAAATAGTTATACAAGAGTTGAAGGAAAATATTTCCATGCAATTAGATTGCATAGAAATATTTAGTTGCAAAATATACCTATTTTTAGTTCCAACGAATATTCATATGCAAAATGTACTAATTACGCATTCCATATAAAATCCCGATGCAATAGAATCTACAAGGCAAAATTCGGTCACGATTGCTGCATAGTATCAATTGCAATTGAATTTTTCCTTTGTACAGTTTCTAGTGCAAGGAAATTTTGCAATGCAAAATTTTCTCCTTTCTCCTATAAATACTCCCACACCCTATTGATTTCTTATTAATTTTCTCTTCATCGCCTCTCTTTACATTTCCTCTCCTCTCCTCTCCTCTCCTCTCTAAGATAGAATTATTAGAACTATAGTTTTTACATTTTAAAAATTATTTGAATTTTTTTAAAATTTATACTATATTTATACAAAATATTATAAAAACGTATGTGTACTCTATTTGAACTTAAATTTGTTATTTTTGTTAGCTAACCAGCCCTTGAGATTTGCTAAAATGTATGACGACGACTTTCAATTTTTGTTTTTGTTTTTGTTTTTCTGTTATTCTACAAACAGTAATATCTATGAGCAAGAGAATAATAGTTGTTTGTTTGGTTTAAAAGACTGACATTACATCTAGGCTCTAGCCAAAAAGTTAAAAAGTGTGTGTCATTTTCATCTTACTAGCTTCATTAATTCTGTAAACAATTCCAAGTTCAAACTAATATTAAAACACCCTTTAAGTTAAAAAATGTAGAACTTCAAATATTTTTCAATTTTTTCAGTAAGTTAATCAAATTTTGCATGAAATCAAATTCCTAGTTCCTTTTGTCAAGTACAATGTCCATGGTGGACTTATAAGAGTATTCGGGTATTTTTCTATATATAATCTTTAAAACTTGTAGGGTGTTATTTTAAATATCAGATCTGCTAAAATCGTCTCCAATTCAATATAATATTGAAAGAAAATGGGATATAATCACCACCATTATTAAAAATATTAGCCTGTAACCAGGGGCGGAGCCAAAATTTCTTTGGACCCCGGGCTTCAATATCTCAAATAATATATATATATAAATAATAAAATGAATACAATATAATAAATAATATTTACCATTTGGTACAAAATAATAAAATTACATGTTAAATAAAGATGTTATCGAAGTTAAGAATTCTTTAAAAATAGAATTATTTAATAGCACTTGTAAACAAGCTCTTAAGAATATATATGCTTCTCCTTTAATCAAAATATTTGTTTATCTATAGAACTACAAAAAAAAACTTTAAAAGACCTTTAATAGTATTACCTTAAAGCGGCAACAAAATAATAAGTTTAGTTTGAATACACAAGACTATCATCTACTAAATAATAAAATTAAACAATAAAATTTATTATACTCCATCCATAACACCTATGTCAGCTTTTTGTCTGAATACAAACAAAATGAATTACTTTCCAGATGATCCGTCTAGAATGAAGGTCATTCTAACAATCTTTATAGTTACTTCGTTCTCTCTTTCTATTTGTGAGGATCCTAAGGAAAAAGATTTGGTTTCCGCCGAGCTAAAACAATATGTCGATGTCTCTAGTAAATCAAAGTCATCGGTAAATCCTGGAGACGACGCGTGATATAGTTTGACTCCACTGCATGTTGTGTATTACCAACTAGGGGCGTGAATCGTCTTAGAGAGAGATGACATAGTACGCTCATTAGCCTAGCATTTATACTTCACAATCGACGTGAACCGATCGAGTTTCGGTAATATCATCACTTTATTTTTGTTGCTAATATTCTTGATCATCCTTCGAGGTAATATTTTATTTTATTACATGTTTCTTTATTTAATTATTGTAAATTATTAAATAGAGGAACAACAATTTATCAGATCCTTAGTCGAAAGAAACGTTAATCCTAAGTTATCAAGCCTTGGCGAGAATATTTAATTCGATATAATGAAATGTCGGAGGCAGAGGCGAGCTGGAAGACCGCGAACGAGTTATGGCAGTCCCGTATGTCGCCTATTCCGGTGGGGAAGGACTTCACGGGCGATCTCACTTTCGCTTGATCTGGTGAGTAGGAGCCTGCATCATCCAGCCAGCAGCGCGCGCTAGGTACGTAAGTAGACAAAATGACGCGCGTGAAGCATGCACAAGAGCCCTGCACTTTGGGTGACCGATCCAACAACAAGAGTTTTAGGGCCGCTCCAGAATTTTCTAACTCTTAGGCTCTATCTATCATGTAAATATGCTAACTCTAGATCCTTCCTTGTGTATAATAATTGGAATTCTCTAGAGCGTTGCCAACTCATTTTATTGTAAAAATAGTGTAGAATATTTTTTTAGCCTTTAGAGTCGTTAGATTAGGTTGATCTGGGTCAATCATTGAGCCATGCTCGTTGTATGTATACCCCATGACTTTCACCTTTTTAGACATCGAGGAAGAAATTTCAACTCACTTGCATAACTTTGAACTATCTTTTGGTCTCTTTCTCTTCCTCTAAGATCCCAATAGTTTTAGAGTTATGCTGAAATCAGGGCACTTAGTAAAGTGCATGTCTTAGCTTCTGAGATGGAAAAGAATTAAGTACGTGCCACATGATATCATACTGGGTTTTTTTTATTTATAAGTAATACATATCACATTTAGATCAAAAATTTACCCTGGGCTGCAGCCCACCCTAGCCCTCAAGGTGGCTCCACCCCTGCCTGTAACTTTACTAAATATGGGCCAACAAGCAGTACTGCTACAACATATATGTCACCCGGTCATTTTTAAACTGCAACTTTTAATTAATTCGTCCATATATATATATATATATATATATATATATATATTGCAAACAAACAGTACAGAAATATTAAAAGTGGGCATTCATTAGTTATATTGGCATAAAGGTGAAAATAAACTAAGTACAAATGAGCAAAACACAAATTAAGCTAGATACTCGATAAAAACAAGCTAAGTGACTAAAAATTAAAAAACAAAATCCCTGATCTGCCAACACACTAAGCAAAATTTTAGAATCCCATAGCTAGCCACTTTTACCAAGAATAGATTTCCTGGTCACTTTCTTCCCAACGGATACGACATTACGCCTTCGAGCCTCTTCATCAGTAGTAGGTAAAACAACCTTGCTGAAATAAGCAGGAGGTGGATAGCACATAGTAGAGATCCCAATCGAATTCTTCTCCATGTAGTGGTCCACGTACCTCTTGGAAATGGAATAAAAATATATTAGCCCTGCCACCAAGAACCACCGCAGGCTGAATGATTTTTCACACATGCACTCGATCACAATAGCCACTCCAACAATCACGCCAATGATGGCTTCCCCAACCCCCATGTTTTCATATACACCAAAGAGAACCGATGCGAATAGAAGGTGTATACAGAAAAAGTATAGTGCGAGCAACAACTCTACCCCATGCAGATACGGTGTCATTACAATGAGCACCATGGCGACATTTGTATCTAAGAGAGCCTTCCTCCAAAAGGAGAGGCTAGTTACAACAGTTACCGGTTCTGCAGTAAGCTCAACAAGTTTAATACCATAGAAAAGGAAGGCAATGGCTGGAAGAAGGTTAAGAAGGCAAATTTGCAAAAGGGTAGCAGGATGACTGTTTAACTTATATAATGCCAAAGCGTAAAAACCTGAAAAAAATGAAGAACATAATAACTTGTGCATTGCCCGATTTGGGAGTGCCATCGATTTTAGTCGACATTTACAATGCACAATCTGAATTCTCTTTAGCCTCGATCGATCAGACTCTAAACAATATACAAAGAGAGGGAGGGTATTTATAGAGTAAAAATAATTGGCCACAAAAAAAAAGTAAGGAAGTTGCCGAGTTGTTGGCATGGCGGGTATCATATAACCCTGCAAAACGATTATGTCGCATAATCACCAAATAAAACACAGCACTGGTAATGATCATATACCGACAAAAGAAGTAATTACTAGTTTATAATGTTGTATTAATTCTCAATGTCAAAAATATTAAAACCGATTACTACTTTTGTAACATGTTACAAAAAACAAAATATTATCGCGCGATGTAACTCATCAAAAAACTAGATTAGCACAAATAATATATACTAGTATTGAAGGTGTACAAACGGCCTTTTAGTAGAGAAGCTTAAAAAAATACAAATAATCTTTGAAGCTTCATCATATAGATACATGGCAAAAATTAAATTAGCACAAATAATACTAGTATTAAAGGTGTACAAACGGCCTTTTAGTAGAAAAGCTTCAAACTATGAAAATAATCTTTAAAGCTTCATCATATAGATACATGGCAAAAATTAGATTAGCACAAATAATACTAGTATTGAAGGTGTACAAACGGCCTTTTAGTAGAGAAGCTTCAAACAATGTAAATAATCTTTGAAGCTTCATCATATAGATATGGCGTCGACGAACATCAACAACAAAATGAAAATCATATCAAGAAGAGAATTCAAGTCGACAAAAAAGAAACACACACATATGTATATATATACACTAGTATTGAAGGTGTAACTATATATATATATATATATATATATATATATATATATATATATATACACATGCATTTAAGGATTTGGTTGAGAACCCAAAGCATTAAAAAGCTTTTCAATTTTAATTTCATATTTTAAATGAATGTGGATTATATATATATATATATATATATATATATATATATATATATATATATACTATTACTAGCAAATGTAGCACGCGGTTCCCGCGAGCATAATTTTTTTTTCAATGTCATTCTATGTGGGTTAAAGAAGAAGATTTATCTAGATAACATGTCCCATTAATTCTGAGTAAACAATGGAAGAAAAGCATATTATGGGAAAACGAAGTCATTAATTATAATTAGTAATATAATTAATTAGTCTAACTTAATTTGTAAGGCTATTTTGGGGATTTAATAAAAAAAATTCACAATACAGTTAAAACACAAAGGTTAAAGTTGGAAATCAAAAGATTGGTGTCACAATGGGTTTCTTTATATAATAGTATATAGATATAAAGAAACCCATTGTGACACTAATCTTTTGATTTCCAACTTTAACCTTTGTGTTTTAGCTATATTGTGAAAATTTCTTATTAAATCCCCAAAATAGCCTTACAAATTAAGTTAGACTAATTAATTATAATTAATGACTTACTTTTCCCATAATCTGCTTTTCTTCCATTGTGCTACTCAGAATTAATGGGACATGTTATCTAGATAAATCTTCTTCTTTAACCCAAATAGAATGACATTGAAAAAAGAATTATGCTCGCCGGAACCGCGTGCTACATTTGCTAGTATATATTAAAAAAGACTAGCAAATGGAGCACGCGGTTCCCGCGAGCATAATTCTTTTTTCAATGTCATTCTATGTGGGTTAAAAAAGAAAATTTATCTAGATAACATGTGCCATAAATTTAGAGTATAACAATGGAAGAAAAATATATTATAGGGAAAGTAAATCATTAATTACAATTAATAGTGTAATTAATTAGTCTAACTTAATTTGTAAGGTTATTTTGGGGATTTAATAGTATACTTTTACAATATAGCTAAAACTCAAAGGTTAAAGTTGGAAATCAAAAGATTGGTGTCACAATGGGTTTCTTTATATAATAGTATATAAAAGCTAAATAGTAAATGGACTTATACCGAGTGAGAAAGGCTGGAATTTTCCTTAAACATGAGGTGGCGCATTACATATATCTAGACACTCCACATATTTATATGTGAGATAGGTTCACATTAATAACTCGTGTAGTGGAGCAGAACATTGGACTTTGGTGTAATAAATGAAATTGCACGAATATAATCAGTAAGTTAATTAGTATATGGTTTCGAAAGTTATTCACCCTAGAAACCGAGAACTTTTTTTAATATTGCAACGTGTGTTTACAATTATGAGATACTAATAATTGGTTAGGAAAAAATAAAATTTATATCGTGCTTGTTATAAATGTGCATGTGGCCTTGTTGTAAATTATGGGAAGATATTATTTATTAATAATAGTATTAGTTGTAAGATGATGGGAATTAATTCTCTTGTCTTCAAATGTGCCTATAAAATGGCAAGAACCATGCATTTGCAAAGACACACAATTGAAACTAAATCTTGCTTATTCTTGCACTTTCTTCTCTAAGTTCTTGAATATATTGTTACACCACCATAGTTTTACTAAATTTATAACAGTGCTAACCATTCATGCATACTCAAATCAATGAATATATATATATATATATATATATAATTGACTTTTGCATGATATTCTAGCTTAAAAAGACTTTTAGATGATATTCATAATATATAGTATAGAAAAAACATTTCATCTCTGATCCTCCCTTATTATAAATAGTTACGTTGTGGAATCCGCATATATAAATCTTAGTCTTGCATATATAAAAGGCCAAAAATAACACAATGGGTGGATCTGATACACAAATTTTTGAATACCCCTGATGGCCTGATCTAACTTATTTTCGAAGATCGATAGACGCGGCAAATTATGCATTTTAAACTTTAATGTACCAATACGAGTTGATACCATGAACAAATGAAAAAATAAAAGACTCATGCGAATAACAAAAATGAACGTTTGCGTTACATCTTACAGAGTAGTTCACATCTTTAAACTATAAAAAAAACAAATGAACGTTTGTAATCTTTTTATTTGATTTTTGTCCATTGATGGATATTAAACAAATGTTTAAACCTTAAGATAAATGCCAATGCCAGGTTCAACCTGCATTTTCCTCCGGCTGCACAAATCAGTATCCTCCTACTCAATCGTGGCATGTATATCTATGATTACAAATACAAGACTCAATGCTACAAACTGTATCAAACTAAGATACAAAAATGCTCAGAATCTTAAGAAATATGTTACCTGATTTTGTACACCTTAGTGGAATGTCATCAATTAAGCTTTCAAAAGCCAATGGCGATTCACAAATTGAGAGAAAGGCCACGTGTCATCCTGTCTCATCAAAGCCTTCAAAGACGCAGCTCGTTAATTTATCAACGTTGACTTAAAAGGCGAGCTCAACGACTTAGTTTTGCACGTTGGTATGCCGATTGATTCCCTATTTAAACTGAGGCTTCTCTTGTTTGTTACACTTTTTCTACTCATGACATCATCTTCGAGTAACCGCCCTTTCTTGTTGTAATATAAGGGTACTAAGTTGGTTGAGGTCTTCTGCGGAAGATCACTCGCTTTTTCAATCTTCGAAAAGTACTTGGAAAAGCCAAGGGATGTTCCATCCTCCATTGATTCTTCTCAATAAGCTCGACTTGCAAACTGCATTATGAAATGATCATCCATTTCCAGTTACACCATTTAAAAAAATTCAACAAATAATGAAACAAACTGGCCAACATGAGATCAACACAAAAAAATTAAGGAAGGAGCAAAAATAATATTATGATATTGGTTATTTAAATTAAATTGCATTCGCAAACATCAATATCCCAAAGCCCTCATCGTGAGGTAACTTCATACTCAATATTAGCTTGTAAAACTTATGATAAAATCAAAGAGTAGTATAGAAAGGAAACACACACATATAAATAATAAGCCCATCACATGCTATGTTGCGTTACGTTGTCTTGCACCTGCTTTTGATCACGTTGAATGTTGTGATCTGTCAATGTCTCGACAAGATATTTTTATGGTATGAGAAATTGCAAAAAGAGCGGCGAAAGTCCAACCGAGAAGCAAGTTACTGCTTCGATGAGGAATGCAAATAGTAGCGACAACAAGCAATTGAGACTTTCCCAATTTGTAATCGGAGCGACAAGATTCGGGGTGGGGATGAGGTGAAAACAAAATGAATACACTTCTATCGACTCTAAATAATTGTTTGACATTCATTTCGGTATAACAAAAAAAAAAAAACAACTAGTAGAAATGTAGACTCCATCAACCACCTTGCATGCGTCGAAAAACTAATATTAATATATGTAAGTTTTATTTGTATGATAAACTAGAATAATCATCGTCGTGTCTGTAACCATAGAACGCAAATATCTTTAAATCCCCAAGGCAATTTATTATTTCATTTCTCAACTCCTTTAGCCCCGTTTCTTTTGTCAACATAAGAATGATACAACCACCGTCAATGACGCGTAGGCTAAAACAAACCAAACTTCCTCCTATTGTCGTAGGGCCCAGCATGAAAAAAGTGAAATCCTTAAAATAAAATAATAAAATCAAATAAGGGACATAGATCTTTTTTGATCAATAAAAGAGGTTAATACTAAAATAAATCAAAAATGTTTGTACAAGTCAAAATCGGGAAATCACCGTCCCTGAAACACTCTATTGGAATATAATTTAGGGGGATAGTTCCATTCCTGTTTGAGTGTTCTGCCCATTTAGCAAGAGAGTGGGCAACAAAATTACAGTTTCTATTAATGAAGCAAAAAATCCATTGGGGCCAACCCGACCAAATGCGTTTGATGTCTTCAATGAGAGGTCTAGCCATCCAATCATACTCCAGGGGATGATCTTTAATAGCATGAATGAGGGACTGACAATCAGATTCAAAAATGGTCTTGTGCATTTTGTTTTTGTTGATGAAGGAGCAAGCTTCTTGGAGAGCATGAGCTTCTGCCACAAAAGGAGAGAGGCAAGGGTGGCGAGTTCAAGCTGCGAACAAAATGGTACCTTCACTATTGCGGGCAATGAAAGCTGAGAAACCAACTTCGTCTTTGAAAGTAGCATCACAATTAATCTTAATCCAGTTTTCTTTTGGGCGGGACCACTCCTGACTGTTAAAAGTTGGAGTCTTGATTGCTTTATAGAATTGGGCTTTGAGGTGATCATAGGTAGAAGCTATAGCTTTGTCCAGGATCTACTTGGGAGTCCAAATTATATCTCCATGAAGGGCCTGATTCCTGCATTTCCAGACAAGTTCAAATAAGATGGCTGCAAAAATAAGGAATTCAAGTCTATCTCTAGCAGACAAAAAAAGAGAAACATCCATGTTAATGAAATGATCCAGCCAATCTCTAATTTTTGTGAAATTAAAGGAGTTGAGCCTGAGAGCCCATTTAGAGCCAAACCAGAGGGAAGCAATCAGTGGGCAAATCAAGAAAATGTGATCAATATCTTCATCATCATGGTCACAGAAAAAACATTTCTGATTCTCCAGTTGGAAAATTGATCCAAGATTAGCTTTAGTAGGGAAAGTGCCTGAATAAATCCTCCATAGAAAGAATTTGGATATGGGATGCATTTGAAGCTTCCATAGGTTTTTGAAAGAGGCACAAAGACTGGGATTTCGATTGAAGATTCTAGCATGCTGATCAGAGAGGTAGGCACTCTTGGATGAGAACTTCCCTGACTTGGAGGGGGTCCAGATCAGAGTTTTTGTGGAGAGAGCAGGGGAGATGAGGATCTTGCACACAGCATTGACAGGGGGGGGTCAAATAGCTGATTTAAAGTGTCAAGGTTCCATTCATGTTTCCCTTCCAAGAAAAGTTGGCTAACCAACACAACATGGAGAGGATTGGTGGAGCTGAGGAGATTAGGAGCAGGAGTGAACTTCTCCAGTTCTGGAATCCAAGGGTCATCCCAGATCTTGACTGAAGAGTTTGAGGAAATAGTGAAGCAAGCTCCTTTCTTGATGATATCAAGAGTGTGGCAGATGTCCTTCCAGATCCAAGAGGCATTAGAAGGGATAGAGAAGATATTCAGCAGAGGGTTATATCTAAGAAATTTAGCTTTAAAGATTTGTACCCAGAGTTTATTAGAGTTTGAAGCAACCTCCCAAGCTATTTTAGAAACAAGAGCCCTGTTAAAATCCCAACATCTCTTAAAACCCAGTCCACCAACAGATTTTGGAAGGCATAAGGAATCCCAAGCTTTGAGATATAGGCAGTTCCCATTGGTATTTTTGCCCCAAAAGAAATCTCTCATAAGACCATCAAGCTTAGAGCAATAGAACTTAGGGATAAGGAAGTTAGACATGGTATAAACTGACAAGGAAAGCCCAACTGATTGAATTAAGGTGGTTTTCCCTGTTTGGGAGAGAGAACTTCCTTTCCATCCCTTGAGCCTATTGGAGAGAATATCAGCAGAGGAGGAGAAAGCCCGTTTTCTTGATTTTTGCTTGCAAAAGGAGAGATCAAGATGCCTTTCTGAGTGAGAGCATTCCTTAAACCCAAATAAGTCCAGAATATCAGCCTTAGCATGTCCAGTGGTGTTATTACTGAAGTGTATGACTGACTTGAGTTTGTTTGCTTCTTGACTAGACCAAGAGGCAAAGATGTCGAGAGAGTCTTTAATGGTACAAGCACCATCAATAGTGGCTCTGCAAAAGATGACAAGATCATCAGCATACATATGGTGGGAGATAGGGGGGCAGTTCTAGAAACTTTAATTCCTTTGAGGAAACCATTATCTTCTTTAGCAATAAGTAATCTGGAGAGAAGATCAGTATAAATCACAAACAGGAAAGGAGAAAGAGGTCTCCCTGTCTAATTCCCCTACTGGGCTTGCACAGTCCAAAAGGAAATCCATTGAGCAGGAAGGAAAAAGAAGTTGTGGTGATACATTGCATGATCCATCCTGTAAAAAGATCACTAAAGCCAAGACATATAAGGATTCTATAAAGGAGGTGCCATTCCACCTTGTCAAAAGCCTTAGCTATATCAACTTTAATGGCCATGTAAGCTTTATTGCCATTCCTGTTGTGCAAGTAGTGCATAATCTCATGAGTGATGATGGTATTATCAGAAATGTTCATGTTCTCAACAAAAGCAGATTGGAAGGGGGTGATGATAGAGTTAAGGAAAGGCTTAAGTCTAACATAAATAATCTTGGAGATTACTTTATAAGAGACATTGCAGAGACTTATGGGTCTGAAGTGCTCAACTTTACAGGCACCTTTGGATTTTGGAATAAGAACAATAAAAGTATGGTTAAGGGCCTTGAGCATTTGATTGAATTTGAAAAAGTGTTGCACAACATGGATCAGGGCATTGCTAGTCAGTTTCCAAAAATGCTTATAAAAAAGAGGTGGCATACCATCAGGGCCAGGGCTTTTATGAGAAGCAAATGAGAAAAGAGTTTTCTTAATGAGAGCAGGAGATGGAATGGATGAAATGCTAAGATTATCCTCATCAGTAATGATCTTGGGAATGAGATCATCTAAGTTATCACCAAAAGGGAGGCAGTTAATATCAAGATCAGATTTAAACAGGTCATTATAGGAGTTCACAAAACATGTACCAATATCCTCAACATCAAAAACATGGATACCTGCAGGGTTGATAATGGAAGGGATTTTGTTGAATCTTTGGTAGATGACAGAGGTCAGGTGGAAGTATTTGGTGTTTGCATCACCTTCTTTGAGCCATTTGTCTTTTGCTCTGTTCCTCCAGAGAGTTTCCTCCCTTTTGTAAATCCCATCCAGTTCAACCTGCAGGTTTGCTACAAGAGAAAGGTTAGTAGCATTCTGCTCAAGAGATTGAAGATTAAGTATCCCAGCTTTGCATTTCTTGATATTTTCAAAACAATTGTCAAAATGATCTATGTTCCAAGTTTTGAGGGACAATCTAACATTTTGTTTTTGAGTGAAGCTTTTGAGGGGGGGGGGGGGAGCCTAAAACAGGATTGTTCCAACTATTGTAGACAACTTTCTCACAGGATTCATCCCTAAGCCACATAGACTCAAATTTGAAGGCTTTAAGCCTTGAAGTAGGGGAACAGAAGTGTTCAGAAGGAGGGGGTGTGATCAGAGGCAATGGCAAGGAGATGAAGGATACTGGAAAAGGGGAAAATGAGGCACCAATCAGGGTTGGCAACTCCTCTATCAAGCCTTTTTTGAATGTTTGCACAGCCTTCTCTGTTGTTGTTCCATGTGAAAGGATAGCCATGGAAACCAATGTCAACAAGGCCAATGAAGTGGAGGTTTGAGATGAGAGAAAATCTAGAAGAAGAGGAGAGGGAAATTCCACCTTTTTGTTCTTCATCAGCCATAATATCATTGAAATCACCCATGATGAGCCATGGGCCAAACAAACTAGAAGCTAAATCATTAATGAGAGCCCAAAATTGGTTTTTTCCAGCAACATAACAAGGACAGTAAACACCAATGAAAAACCAGGGGGCAGGGAGGGAGAAGAAGAGTTAATGACATCATGAATGAAGAAGTTGTTGTGAATGGAGATCACAACATCAGCAGAATTGTTCCAAGCAAGACAAAGCCCCCCTGCAAAGCCAACATGAGGGGAAAATATTTGATTTGAGAGATTAGCAGAACTTTGATAACTTTAGAGAGGGAGGGAGTTTTAATTTCAGAAAGAAAGAGGAGATCAGGAGAAGAGTCTCTAATGAAACCCTTAAGAGCTCGAACTGCCTCTGACTTTGAGAGCCCTCGACAGTTCCAGTAGAGGATCTTCATAAGAGGATTA
The DNA here is from genome assembly GCA_948329865.1 of Linaria vulgaris. Classification (NCBI taxonomy): domain Eukaryota; kingdom Viridiplantae; phylum Streptophyta; class Magnoliopsida; order Lamiales; family Plantaginaceae; genus Linaria; species Linaria vulgaris. Next base: position 48,548,444 of record OX415249.1, on the reverse strand, counting down.
GTTTTTTGACCCCTCTGGGCCTGTGATAGAAGAAGGAGTGGGGGAGGAATCAGTGATGTCCTCAATAATGACAGTAGAGTTTCTGCGGGCAGATGTAGTTCCTTGAGTGTTGCGGGAAATAAGGAGCACAATTCTTTCAGGGTAGTACCCTTTCTGGGAGTCAACAGATGGATCCACTAAGCATGAGTAAGTTTCTGGATCTAACATATAAGAGTCAGTTGGTTGGACAGTGGGGGAGGGTGGGGAAGTGAGTTTCTGTTTTTTGAGGAGAGAATAATGGTAATCCTCTAAGCTCTTTTGGTTGGGAGATTTGGTATTTTGTGTCTAATTGGGAATTTCAGTGGGCTTATTCTGCCTGTGATTACTGTTTTGACATTTTTATCAATCCACTCTTCTTGGTCAAGGCTAAGTTCAGGGGGAGGAATTTCGAAGGGTAAAGGTACAGGGAGATCATTGATTTTTCCTTTGCCCTTTATATTTATAGCAATGAGATTTTTTGAAATTAGGTCAATGGGATTAGTAGTTCTGTCCTCATTTAGAGTGGGAGCAAGTGTGGTAGATACAACTTGTGTGGTTAAAGAAATGGAGTCATGTGCATTTAAGTTTGGGGTGGTAAAGCCAGGGGGTAAGCCGGTTTATTAGCTCTCTTTTTAGTAGGGTATTTGAAATGGGTTGCTTGTGGGGTAGGGGATGAGAGGAATAAAGGATTGCGGTCAGAAATGTTGTCAGATTTGATCAAAGGACCAGTACTCATAAGCTCAAAAAGATCCAAATTATGACTCATAGAAGTGGTACATACCTCTTTTTTGTGACCCAAGAGTCCACAGAGGTAGCAACAATCAGCAAGCCTTTCTACACGTAGCTCCAGTTTCAAGTCCGGTCGAGCTCGAGTTGGGAAGATCAAATGGTCCACCAAAGGGTTGAAAATATTGAGTTCAACTTTGATTCTAATAAATTGTTTCCATTTGGCTTTCTCATATTCAGGGTCCAATTTGAGGAATTTACCAATAGAGTTCCCAATTTTTTCGAGGGTAGGGGGATTTATTAGGTTTGTTGGAATGTTGGAAACCCTAACCCAGAAAGAGGTGGTGGTTAAGTCGATTTCTGCTAGGGCTTTTTCTGGTGGCCATGGTTTGATAATCATGTGAGTGTTATTAAAGGACCATGAGTGTTCAAGAGTATAGTCATAGTCGGCTTTATCGGAGACGATGAAGGAGAGAGTGTTAGCCCCCAAGGAGTTTGTTTTCACAGGGTGGGCGGGTTTCCACGCGTTAAGGAGCGAAGCCTTAGGAGCGCCTAAATTGAGGGTTTTTGAGGTTAGGGCTTTTGCAATGACCGCGAATTCACCCAAAGGATAGGTGATGATGTCTTCGTATTCTGGGCTCAGATTAGTGACAAGATTTTCAGTTTGCAGGACAAGCTCATCGATGGTAGATTTCGGATCCATGGCTGAGGAGAGGGCAATGTGGAGAGAGGAGGAGGGGAGAGAAAGAGAGGAGGAAGTGGGGAAGAGAGAGAGAGAGGAGAGGAGACGGGGATGAGCAGTGGCGGCGGGAGAAACGCAAAGGATGGGTTCTACAGAGAGAGAACAGGAATCGATATTGCGTGTTTTTTTCAGACGAAGATTATGTTACCTCAATCAACAAAAGCAAGCTAAATAAGGGACATAGATACATCATTAGGCTTGCATATAGAAAATGGAAAAAATAACAAAGGGTGTGAAATTTAACAAAAATAACTAGATTTTGGCTTGATGTATGGGTTGGCGGTGAAGGTCAGATTATGAAATTTAGAAGACTCTACGAGTTGTCTTGAGATAAAGATAGTTGGTTTACAATATGGGACTTTGTCAAGATAATACGTGGTTTTGGAGGTGGAGGAGGAGAAGAAGAAGGCTATTCACGTGGGGGGAGGAACTACTTGAGGAGTTGTTGAAGTTGCTTGAAGGAATGCGCCAGAAGGAAAAAAAAATGACAAATGGACTTGGAGATCGAGTAAGGATGGAAAATTTTCAGTTGTGTTATATCATAATTTGGAGTGATGTCCTTATTAGACCTATCAAAACACTCTTGTCTTACAAATGAATCGGCCCAAAAGGCCCATTCACGAGCCATATCAGCTCAAATAAACCGTCCTAACAATATTGCCAAAAAGCCTATTATTGAAGCCCGATTTGACCAGCTCGAGTAATCTTAACTCAACATTTTTCTAATGGGCCTGACCGACGGGCCCAAGATACAAAAATAGGTCAATCCAAAAAATAAAATCGACTTAGACCTATAACATATGGCATATGACTTATAACCTATTACATATATAACATGTGACATTGACATATAGCATATGACATATACCATATGACATATGAATATGATATATAGCCAGCTTATGACATATGTCATATGACATATGAATATGATATATAGCCAGCTTATGACATATGTCATATGATATATACGGCTTGGCCATCAATAGAGGACCATTACCTGCTCCTACAATCAAGGAGTTTGATCATCTATAAATACCAGACTCCTCATTTACAAGAGACGGTTTCACTATCACTCTCATATGACATATAACAAATATGACATATTGAATACACTTATATCGTGTCTCCTATAATGTATGACATATATCATATAACTTATACATACGAGATATATTGCATATGACATATAACATATTACATACTGTATACGATCTATACTTTGTCTCCTATAGCATATGACATATACCATATGTTATATCACCCATGAGTTATCCCATATGACATTGAATACAACTTATAGCGTGTCTCCTATAGCGTATCACATATAGCATATGACATACCACCTATGAGTTATATCATATTACTTATAACTTATGACATATCAAAAACAACATATTTAAATTACTGTACATGACCTATAATACGCGTATAGGCTCATCTCTAAATGAGAAAGTCGCACAATACTGAGCCAACAACTATAACTCGATGTGCAAAGGCTCGACTTCATAAGTCCGATCTTCACCTCCAACCATGAACGACAAGATCAAAGAAACAATGAACTACGTTTGGCTTGATTCTCTACATGAGATACATAGGCAGCTTGGCTTTACCTCAAGTTCAGTCTGAGATCTACAAACTCTCAAATTGACACTAGTGACTTTTAGCCTGACATAGACTCCATCAACGAGCGTCAACTGACTTAGACATCAGAGCACCTACGCCGAGTTAGCCCCCACTAGTACATGGCCATGTTTTTCAGTGCAGGTTTTCTGAACTCAAAGCTAGCTCAAAACCAATAAGGAGTTTAGGTTAGTCTGACGTGGAGTGATTAGTCAGAAGACGAAATTACCACGCATCAAGTTTGTATAGCTTACGACGCAGTGAGAAATGATGAACTAACTTATTTTGCGTCTTGTTCACTTAAACTTATTTGGTCTATCAAATTTCCACTCAAATTACAGTTATTTGGATGGAGAATCATGATTGATCGTATCCCAAGCAAGACCAATCTTCAATGAAGAGGATTATTAATGAATGGAGGGAGTAGATTATTGCTTTTGTGGGAACGAACACGAAAACGAAGAAGCATCTCTTCTTCGAGCGCAAAGCTGCGAGGCAGATTTGGATGATATTTATAGTTGGTTTGTTGTGTTAAAAACACTCCATAAAGAGCCGAGAAGACATTTCGAGCAGTTTTTCGGTGTTGTGACAAAGAAAATGCTACTGAAGCATGGATGCAACTATAGGTGTTTGTTAATTGGGAAATATGAAAAATGAGAAACAAATTTGTTTGGGTTGGGGACCCACTCACCTATTCTTACACGACAACCATGTGGCAGTTCGTCGAGAATAAAGTGCCCAAATGTACTCTTAATATACAAGACTACAAGACTATGAACCATATGACGTATTGTTGCTCACTGAGATGACGGTTGTGTCATGGTAGTTTTCGTATTTGAGTTCGTGTTTGACATCTTAAGTTGTAAAAATTTATTTGGGTGATTCGTGATTTTATGTGCCCGTGTCAATGATATTTGGACTATAAAACACTAGAAATCACAAGTAATTGTTGTGCAGCCATACGTGTCTTGATTTGTATAAAATAACAAGTTGCGAAAATTTGGTTAGAAACTTGTGTTGTAATGTGTTCTTGTTTGTAATGTCTAGGCCATGAAGTATCAAAGCTTGCATAAATAACGCGGGAGGGTGTTCGTTTTTGTTAGTGTCCAAGGAATTTCGGTTACACAACTTTTTTTAAGCTAAAGAACCCCCCACAATCTTAAAGTTGGTTTGTGGGCTTTTGGCTTATGGTGGACTTTTACCCCTTTTCGAGTGATTATATGGATGCACTTGTTTAAAAGTACGTTTTTGGTCTTCTTACGGTGTGAAGATATTCTTTGATCTCTAGGTCGGGAAATTCCTTGCCGATTTTTTGAAGACGACGAGTAAGAATAACATCGCCCAGGTGGAGTCTATCTCTGAAGTTATTGCCCTTCTTGAAATCCTGGCCGACTATGACCCATCCGCTACTGCCAAATTGGCGAACGAGCGGGATGAAGCCTTGAGCGTTCTTAGCACCACTGAAGCGAATGTGGGTGAGCTCCTTACTCAAAACCGGGAATTGGCAGCCGCTCTTGACGAGGCCAATCTATCTCTTGCTATAGAGAAGGAGCAACATGAAAAGGCAGAGGCAAAAATTTCTTTGGTGCGAGAACAGTTGGCCCTTGCTGAGAGGGCTAACAGATGCAAGACGCTTTCTCAAGAACAAAAGGTTCGCAATGCAAAATCCTTCATTTTGAGTGAGACGTTCAAGGAAATTTTTGCCGAGCGCGGGGTGCAAGAGAGAGAGGAGGAGAAAGATTCCATCATCGGTTAGGTTCACCTTCTTGGCGGTTTTAGGGATGTTTTCGATCCTAGTTCTCTGGATCCCTTATTGGGCCTTGATGGGAAGCCCTTTAAAGACTCTAACGTGGAGATTGATGATGATCCCGAAGAGGATGTCTACATAGAGATTCTAAACCAAAAGAGTCTCGTGCTGATACATACAGAAGGTGCCCCCAAATACTCCGGCTAAGGGTCTGTGGTTCATTGTATTTTTGCTTCTTATTCTAGAGCATCGTGTATAGTGCCTCCTTTGGCAACTGTAACTTTTAATCGTGTTTTGAAATGGAACTATTTTTCTTGTCCCCTATTGACTGTATGTAATTGAGCAGAGCCCCTTGTGTGTCGGGTTTACTCCTGATATTTTATTTTGTTTTCGTATGTCGAGTTTCTTCTCCCGATTGCAGTGGATATGGGAGTTAGCCGTTGGCCTTTGTAGTTTTTGTGTATGCCGAGTTGTCTCCTGCCTATTTTAGTGGGTAGGGGAGTTATCCCAGGGCATTTTTCTTCTTTGTATGTCGGGTTGTCTCCTACCTATTTCGATTGATAGGGAAGTTATCCCATGGCATTTTTCTTTTTTGTATGTCGGGTTGTCTCTTGCTTATCTCGGTGGATAGTAAAGTTATCCCAGGGCATTTTTGATTTTCGTATGTCGGGTTGTCTCTTGCCTATCTCAGTGGATAGCGGAGTTATCCCAGGGCATTTTTCTTTTTGTACGCCGGGTTGTCTCCTGCCTATCTCGGTGGATAGCGGAGTTATCCCAAGGCATTCGTATATCTTTATCCTTTCTCGGTAGCAGATTCTCCCTGGTACTGGCGAAATGCACTGATATTCTGTTCCTATTGTTAATTAGAGAACTAATCATTTTATGTCAGAGATAATGAGTAGATGGGATCCACTTGTTATATTCGATATTCTGTTCCGCTTATCAGAGAATATCATCCTTGTTATCGGCAAGGCTTTGTTTGTACCTATGATGTATAGGTGGTATATGTATATATGCCAAATAAATAATGATATAATATTTTTGAATGATGGTATGCATGTTTGCACCTCTCATTCACTCTCTTCTAAGGGTATGTACCTTCAGTAAAGCATGTATATGTGCCGCAATCTAATATATCGATTGGAGTGAAATGAAGGTATAATGGATAAAAATCGAAGGCCAGGTAAATCAAACCCGCCAACGTATCCCGTTGTATAGGAATCAGACCAGCGTAGTTCCCCCTGTTTTAATTACATTCCAGCTCAATGGTGGGGCAATTTAGGGAAATTCAAAAATGTTCAACGTTACTGAAAGTAGGAAAATATTCCAAACGGTTTTCTTATGTTGATTACTCCGCAGCTTGGTGGTTGTGATTTAAGTTCACAGCTCCTCCAACAGCATCTATGATCCTTTGGAGAGTGAGAGAAGTTATGTAGCACAACCATCCTTCCTCATGATTGGCGATGACTTCTCCCACGCCTCATGCTGTTGGGAACTTCATCTTTTGGTGGTATGTGGATACCACTGCACGGATAGCATTGAGGGTCGACCTGCCTATAATGATGTTGTTGGCGAAGGGGTGATCAACGATCGTATATTGGATGTTGATGGTCCTCCTGTGCGGCTCCTCTCCGAATGAAATGGGGATATTGACTTGTCCCAGTAGTATCACCTCGGCACATCCGAAGCCAATGAAAGGGGTGCGGATTTGTTCCACGACATGGTGGCCCAGCGCCATCTTCTCCAGAGCATGTGCAAATATGACGTTCGTGGAGCTTCTGTTTTCTATCAGCACCTTGAGAACACTATAATTGGCAATGTCAAGTTTAACAGCTAAAGAGAAATCAAGTTTACCTGCCTGTATGGCCTTGGGAGTTAGATCCATTAGGTCCATGTTTGAGGAAGTGATATTCTCCTTTGGCAACTCATCCATTAGTGACATGAACCCAATATAGCGGTCCTCCTCCAGCCCTCTTGTGATCTTTATCCTCTGATTGGTGGAGTCTGCTCCAGTTGGTTCGCCATTGATCATGTTAATCACTCCTCTAGAGGGTGTATTGACAATCGCGTTTCCACACCCATTGGGGCCCTCTATGGCCTTCATCTTATCTCTACTAGGGGAGCAGGATTGATCCTCCCGATCATAAGAATCTCTGTTGTTCTGCACATACTCAATCAGATTGCCCTACCGAATGAGGTGCTCAATTTCATCCTTTAAATCTATACAATCCTTTGTTTCGTGCTCTTTTTGGCGGTGGTACTCACAGTACTTCCTTGATCGTTTGGTGCCTTCAGTCTTTCTCAACTTCATTAGTTGATTCAACTGCCGCTTCCTCAGAGATACTGCGAATACGGTCAGAATATCCTGATTCAGGGGAGTGTACCTTCTTGATGACCTATCCCTGCCATTCCTATCTCTGCTCCGACGTTCTCTGCCTCTATTGCGATTGGCGTGGTGGGAAGTCTGCTTCGTGGCCATCATTCTGTCTTCGTATATGATATTATGCGCAAGATCATTGATTTGATTGATCCTGGGTGACTTGAGCTTGATTAACTCTTGTGTGAAACTCCTATGTGCCGTTGAATTGAACAAAATGAGCACCACCTGGTCGCCCTACGGTTCATCCACCTTCATTAGTTCATCATTGAATCTCTTCATAAATTCTTTTAGGCTCTCTCTCTCTCTCTCTCTCTCTCTCTCTCTCTCTCTCTCTCTCTCTCTCTCTCTCTCTCTCTCTCTCTCTCTCTCTCTCTCTCTCTCTCTCTCTCTCTTTCTGCTTCATAACGTTCAGATGGTGCATGTTAGTTCTCATCCTCTTCTGACTTAAGAATTGACTTTCCAGCTTTTGCCTCATCTGTTCATAACTGGTGATTGATCCTGTCTCGATCCTGTTAAACCAATACAATGTCGCTCCGGTTAGGGTCGTGGCCAAGATCTTTGGATTAATATTGTGCGAGAACCAATGCAGGTTCAGCATGCTGTCAACACTGTGGAGATGATCCCTTGATACGCCTTGATGGCGGGTACCTTGTCACCCTTCTCCAGCACTTCTGCCTCGATCTTCTTATTGAATAGGGTCATAATATTGTGGCCCTCTACCTCTGCTAGTTTCCGACTGACATCCATCCTCTCACGGCCTAGTTGCTCCATTCTTCTAGTGATGTTTCTCCTCTCTCTCATTCGGTCAGACATTTCCTTTTCTTGAGCCCTTGACCTAGGGCGGTCCATCGTGTTGTCACTCGTGTCCTCGTGCTCTCCACCTCTAATCTCGGATCCAAGTCCTCTATCCTTAGACTATTAGGGTTACCGTGGCGCGTCACCTGCTCCTCTACCATTCAGACAAGGCATCAAAGTCTCTAAGGCTGCCTTTAGTGTGGTCCAAATTGTGGCGTTGATCTGTGTCACGATCTCAGGCGCTAAAGCGGCAGGTGCCGTGGGCGCAAACCCTACTCCTCTCGGTGCTTGATGTTGCATGGGTTCATCATGCCCCACTCTAGGTGGTGGGCCAGAATCGGTGGTGGGGGTGCACTCTCTGCCATTGAATTGTCAACCACAGGTCTATTGGACTGCGAGCGGGTCATTCTTGTTTGCATCTTGACGTCCTCGTCTGGGAACTTGGTGTTCCCACAGACGGTGCAACTAATTTAACAATATCTTGTATATATAGAATTGGGTCGGTTACAAGTGTAGTACAATGAGTATATCGCTAAACTAGGCCTACTCCAACTATGCTAGTCTCGAATAGGCTTGGTCCGGAACACCTCGAACTAACGCCAGATGCAAGGGAGGATATCTGAAGTATATCGGATATGACGTCGAAGATTATGTCGGGGATGACATTGGATCTTCTATGTCAAAAGTAATCTACGACTTATGTCGAAGACTATATCCGGGAATGCTCGATATAGGTAAACAGTAATTGCGGATAATTAAAGCTTACCTTGATTGCCGAAAAGCGGGTATTTATAGGCCTCGGGATGCGGGGACCACTCACGTGTGTTGTACTATATCGGGATGATATTAGATATGTATGTCGGGGATGATCCCAACATAGGTAAAAACTAGGGCCTGGCCCATGGCGGACCCAATACTGGAAATACCCATCTCAATGGGTTTTAATGATGAAGGAAGAACGCACTTTTTTTTCGAACGATGAAAGATCATGAGTTTCTTATGGTTTCTTTTTTGGAAATGTCATTAGAGTCAATACAACGTATTTCACTAATCGATATCATATCACTACAAGATTTGGGGGGCATCTGCAACCGCACCCCCCAACCGCCCGGGCAGAAAACATTAACCGCGACCGCAGAGCGACCGCCAGGCGGTCGCCACTTCTTCGTGGCGACCGCATGGGTGGTCGCGAGGCTTTTATAAGGCCTCGCAACCGCTTGGCCGTCGCTTGGTATCATGGCGACCGCCCTGGCGGTTGCTGATACTGGTTATCTGCAACCGCCCGGCGGTTGCAGATCACATTCAAAATTGATTTTTTTTATATTTCGGATGATTCGATGTGGCGTGTTGTTTGATCAATTAAAAATTACCCTAATGATAGTTAAAACAAGCCAAAAGATTCATGGCCAAATGAATCTTGGGGAAAATATTAAGGACTAAGTATGATGATTAGTCGTTACATAATATATATGGTACCGTTGATAACTCGCCTAATCACATCTAATCTACTATTTTACTAGCTCAATTACTAGTTTTGTACTTATTTATATTTGAGTTCAATAAACATAAACACATCAAGATACTTCCCAAAATAGGGGGGTTATCCCAAATATGGATGTTATCTGCAACAAAGGCTTTTCGCATCCGTTGGGCGGTCGCGAGGGCTTCTCGCAACCGCCTGAGCGGTTGCTGATATTGGTTAACTGGCGGTTGCAGATAACATCATACTTGAATTTTTACTATTATGAATGATTCGTTGTGGCGCGTTGTTTGATCAATTGAAAGTTACCCTAATGATAGTTAAAACAAGCCAGATTATAAGGTTTTATTGCCAAATCAAGCTTTGTGACATCATTAAGGACTAAGTATGATGATTCGTTGTTGAAAATAATATATAGGGGTATCGTTGATAACTCGCCTAATCACATCTAATCTATTATTTTATTAGCTCAATTACTAGTTTTGTAGTTATTTACTACTACTATTCACATCTAATAATTATATTTGAGTTCAATAAACACAAACATATCAAGATACTTTCCAAATAAGGGCGGTTATCCCAAATATGAATGTTATCTGCAACAAAGGCTTCTCGCAACCGATGGGCGGTCGCCCGGGCTTCTCGCGACCGCTGGGCGGTCGTTAGGGCTTCTCGCCACCGTTGGACGGTCGCGAGGGCTTCTCGCAACCGCTGGGCGGTTGCTAATACTAGTTATCTGCAACCGTCGGGCGGTTGCGAGCTTTCGAAAATTTTGAATTCGCAACCGCTAAGCGGTTGCCATGTTCTTAGGGACTTCGCAACCACTGGGCGGTTGCGAGCTTTTGAAAATCATGAATTCGCAACTGCTAGGCGGTTGCCAGGTCCTTATGGACTTCACAACCGCTGGGCGGTTGCCATGTTTATAAGGACATGGCAACCGCCAAGCGGTCGCCACGTCTCTTGGAGCTGGCGACCGCCAGGCGGTCGCAGAGCACCCACGACGAGGGGTATCTACGACCGCCTCGGCGACCGCTTGTCCCTGATATTCTGATTGCTATTGCCTTCATCAGGGACCTAATTGCGGTCCCTAATGGCAAGCGACCGAGGTCAATAGGGACCGCACAATAGCGACATATGTGCGGTTCCTATTGACCTTCAGGGACCTCTGGGGGGTCAATAGGGATCTAATTTAAGTCCCTATTGACCCTGTTATCTTGTAGTGTTATTTATATGTCTGTGTTGCCTTTCTATTGTTGTTTAATTTTATCTTAAATTTGTATTGAGTATGAAGTTACGTTACTTCACGTTGAATGCTTTGGGATATTGATGTTTACGTATAAAAGTAGTTTAATTTGAATAATCGGCCTCATAGCGTTATTCTTACTTCAAAATTAATTTGTTCGAGTTGATTTCATGTGGGTCAGTTTGTTTATTGATTTTTTTAATGTTGTAATTGGAAACGGATGATCGTTCAAGATTTTTCATATGCTCGAGTTAATTTCTTGATTGGTTTGGCTATGACTAAAAAGAATTAATCATGTTCTCACAGTATTGTACAACATGTTGATTTTTTATTTATTTTTTTGTCGGCAAAGCAAATAAATATATTAATAAAAGAAGATAGGGGTGGGAGACATACAACATGTTAATTAATAATCCTTGACATGAGGGGAAATTTATAATAATAATAATATCTGGATAAATCAACTAGGTTTTGAAACCACATGGAATATTTAAAGTTTTCTATATATTTCACGTTATATATAGGCCACAGAGTAATCTCATAGCTGGGTATATGTATGAGATAGTTTTTGTGTTAAATGCATCTAGAAACTATACCTAATTGAGTATATTATTGAATTCGTTTCGCAGTACGTTCAAGAGTAAGACCCTCCCCAATTGCTAAAGTTGGCATTGTCCACATATTTCCCTCAAATTAAAGTAACTTTACGAATAGTATATTTCTATACGTTTAAACTAGCAACTTTGACACATACGAACATCTAAAGAATTGAAGTATACAAAATAGTTTGACTATATATAACGCGTGATACTAGTACAAATTTTAATGTTAGTGTTAATAGAAAATCTATTATTAGACACGTGTTATTTAGTTTTATATATCAACCGCTACCTATGTCCTAATTAATAGATGAAAGGTGAACTAAACAATTGTCTGATTAAAGATTAAAAATCAAAAATAAATCCAGAAAGGGGAGCCGTCATTATCTTATGAGATACAGACCATATACAATTTTCATTTATTTTTTGTTTCTTTTTTTCTTTTTTTTTTCTTTTTTATCAAGCAAGGAAAATAAAAATTAATCGAGTATAAGGAATGTTCCAACCCTAAAAAGTTACATGAGAGTTCAAACTAAGCCAGAGTTAAGACAATAAATTGGATTTGTCTCAAGTCGATAAATGAACATGAAAAACACGGATTCGTAGACTTGATCCACGTCCAAATCTTCACTTTCACCTTTTCACGTTCTTCGAAATTATCAGCTTCGTCATTGTCTACATAAGATAAATCTAGAGGCCCTCCCATTCTTTCTTTTTTTTCTTCCCTTTTCGTTGTCTATCTTTCTTTGGTTCAATCTTACCTTGTAAGTTAAACTAATTACTATGTTCTGTTATATTATGTCTATCTATATGTACTATATCTATAAATTGTTAAGATTTTAGTCCTATAATTTAGTATGCTCCTGTTTTGCCCATGTTATTTCATGTAATTACTTTCCAATATATTGAAGCTCAAACTCCAAGACAAGGGGTGCAGAGGCGGATCCAGGGAGGGGGCATTCAGGGGAATCACACACACACACACACACACACACACACACATATATATATATATATATATATATATCAATGATATATCGAATATTATTAAATTTTATTTATACTTTAAAGAGTTCTATCACGAGCAACGTAACATCTAATGCCCATTTTTAGCTATGAAAAATGTGAAGAGAATGCCGCAAAGTTCTTATATAGTAGTTTATTAATGTAATTTGAAAAAGAAATTGGCCTAAGTTTTAATGGTAATTTTAGTCATCGATGAGTTTGCTCTCGTGAAACTAGAATACAAATAAATGTATTTTTTTCTTTTGTACTTGTCGCTTAATTCCCCCCCCCCCCCCCCCCCAACTCAAATTTCTGGATCCGCCACTGAAGTGGTGGCCGCAATTGTAAACTTTGTGGCGTAGAATGTGCTGGTAGGCCTCGTCGGAGGCGTGTGATGTGATGGTGATGATATGCACAACCGGAGGGGCCGAATATAGTAGTGTTTATGCGCGTCATCGGGGACGTATGATATGGTGGTGGCAGCTTAGTTGCGACATGCTGGAAGAAAATTGATTCGACCGGTGGGCAGAGAAAGTTGGGCGTCGGAGTGAGATTTCAGCGAAAAATGGGTGGTGGGGCATCCACGGCAGGGGTGCAGCGGTAGAGTCGAAATCATGGGAATAGGTGGTGTCGTGCGTGGTGAGGTTTAATAATTTGTAATTATTCACATAAATACGGTTTATTATTGCTTTATATAAAAACAAAACATGGAAAACAATTTTTTGGGTTTTAAACTTATTAATTAGACATCGAATAATATTAATTAGAATATTAATAAAAATGTGTACATGCACGTGTTGTCCCGTAATTTTGTATTATTTACTTTTTTACTAGTGTCCTTTCATTTTGATTTTTTTGATTCTTACCCCCAAAGTTTGTTATTTAACTTAGTATATTGTCGTCAATTGCAGAATGGTCCTTCTACTTACAGAATGCCCCCAAAATCATGCTATTTAACTTAGTGGCTCACTGTAAAATGCATAATGGTCGTTTTAGTTTAAAATTCTTTTATTTTTGTCCCAAAAATTTATGTTATTCAACTTATTGTTATACCTATATACTAAATAATAAAGGGGATTTCAGTCATGTAGTTTTTTATTTTCTATTTTTCCCCTATTATTTAATCGAATTACTTTTCAATATGCTGCAACTCAAAAAAGAAAAAAAGTGCAGCCGCAATTTTTGACTTTGTTGCGTGGGTTGTGATGGTACGCGTCGTCGGAGGCGTGGGGGTGTGGCGGTGGTGTGTGTCGCCGGAGGAGTGGGATGTGGTAGTGGTGTTGCGCGTCGGCGAAGGCGTGGGATGTAGTGGCGGTAGTACATGTCGCCAAAGGAGTGGGATATGGTGGTGATAGTGCGTGCCATCGAGGGAGGAGCAGGATGTGGTGGTAGTAGTGCGCGTGTCCGGAGGGATGAGATGTGGTGGTGATGGTGCGCGTCGTCGGAGGGGTCGGATGTGGTGGTGGTTGTGTACTTCGCCGGCGGCGTGGAATGTGGTGGTGGTGGCATGTAGTAGAGTAGGTAATGCGTTGGGGATATCGATGAGGAACTCGGTGGTGGAGGTGGGAGGGGGGACGAAAGCCGCGGTGGTGAGAGAGGTGGAGAAGGGACGACATTTTTTGGGTTCCAATATTGCCCCTACTTTAACTTTAATTTTCATGTTTTGCTCTTTCTTTTTACTCTTGTGATGATATACTTTGTTCTTTGCCGCTATCACTGACTATTATTAATAAATATATATTTGTATATTAGAGAATTGCAGGTTTAAACTACACAAAAAATTGCAAAAATATCTTAAATTTGTTAAACAAGTTTAATTATTTAACAAAGACCAAAGATTGACCAAAGGCAAAATTATTTGTTTATTATGTTAAGGACATTGTCACTATCCTAAACATCACAAGACACTTTCTCAAAAGTAACTAGCAAGTCATCGTCACACAGTTGACTAATGCTAATCAAAATTTCTTTTCAAACATCAACTAACATAACATCCTTGAGTGGTGGAAATCCTTCAATATTAAACACTCCGTTTCCAATGAATTTTCCCTTGGTGTCTCCTCCATATGTGACAGTCCCAAGAGAGAGGGGAATCATCTGTACAAGATTTTCTTTGTTGCCAGTCATATGCCTTGAGCATCCACTATCAAATTACCACTTACCTGCAAGGTTAGAGTAAACAGCAGAAAAGACAACATTGCAAACAATCTTAATCTTGGGAGATTTCAGCTTACCTTTCTGTCTAATACCTAATGTTCGACTAACATCAGAAGCAGTTGTTGAGTTAACATTAGAAACTGAGGTTGTTTTCTTTCCCGTATCCTTTAGATATTTTTGGCAAAAAGGTTTAATATGACCTGGTTGAAAACAGTACTCACAGATATAGGTAGGTCTACTTTTACCAGTGTTGATAAGAGCATCACTCAAGTTTATAGATTCTTTGACAAAAGTTTTTAAGTATGTAGAATTAATGTCAGAAGAAGAAGGTTTCTCAATGAACCCTATACCATTTGTACATGTGTGTCCCATATTTAGAACTTCATTAAGTTGAGAACTACCTGAATTCTATTTCGCAATGATCTGGCTATCCTTTTTAAGTTTATCTTTTACCTCTTTCAGCTCAGCTTCAGCTTTGTCAAGGTCTCTCTCATACAGTTTCATCATGTTTCTCAAAGACTCTATTTCGTGCTTGTGAGCTTCATTGCTTTTGATGAGTTTGTGGTTTTCTCTCACCAGTTTGCGAAAGGTAGCTTTTAAATCATCTATGATTCCCTCCTGGGACATTTCTCCTTCAAAGTAGTATTCCTCCTCTAGATCAACTGAGCCATGAAAACAATCAAAGTTAGTATCTTCATAATCAGAGTTATTTCAGGGTTAACACCTAAGTCGTTGTCATTCCAATTTCCAAAGAAGATCTCATGTTATGGTGTTGGGTCATGAATGTTGGAATAACATTGAGATCCATGGTAGTTCCTGGAATCTTCTCATGTCTAGTTAACCTGGGTGTATAGCGCAGAAGTGTTGATCTTCTCTGAGTTTTCTTCAGCACTTGATCTAGAGTTGAAATCAGCTTCATAAAAATCATCTACACAAACCCAACGAGAGTTCCCTCTTGATCGGAGGGTGTTAGCACATTCATTTTTAAAATTGGCAAAACCATAACATTCATAGCACTTGACATCTTTCAATTTCTCAGCATCTTGAGGTGTGTTCTTTGATGCCATGTACTTTATGAATTTATGAGGTAATTTCTTATAACCAGATCTAGTATTACCAGATTTCTTCTCTTTACCTTTATCTTTGTAACCTAACTTACTGAATTTTTTAGTAATACTTCCATAGTTATAAGAGATTAGTTCATACTCATCATCATCACTTCCACCAGTTTCAGAATTAGCTCCAAGTAGGGCAATAGCAGGTTGTTTATTAGACTTACCGAGAAATTCTAATTCAAATTCCTTTAAATTGTTCATAAGAGTTTGAAATTCTATATTGGAAAGATATTTTGACTCATTCATGGCAATCCTTTTGATAGTGAATCTAGATGACAGTGTTCTAAAAGCTTTGTAGACCATAACTTAATTAGATATCACAAAACCTAGGTTCTGACACTGATTTGAAATGTCAAGCTATTTCTCAAAGTAACTGTCTATGCTTTTATCATCACCCATCTCAATTTTCTCAATGTCCCTAAGCAATTTTCTATGTTTAGAGTGTCTGACAGCAACATCTCCCTTGTAACACCCCATATCGTTAAATAATTTTAATTCTTTCTAAAATTATGAGAACAAAGCTATTATTTTTCTGAGACGAATATTTTTAGAAATGTCATATATGAATCTTCGAATTGGTTAACACTTCTCCAAATTTATTTTAAATAGTCATATAATTAATGTAATGTCTTGTCTCGATAATTTTATTTTAGAAAGTATCGGGCCGTTACAGTTGGTATCAGAGCTTAGGTTAGGGTACCTAGGCTATGCTGGGATAAGTTCTTCGGACCGTGGGACTAGTTGAGGTGATGGTATGTGATCTCTCTTAGGCGCTAAAGTTGTGATGCATTACTCTCGGGCGGCCGACCGATGTGTAATTCCTCACATACTGAGGTTTCTCTTTGCTCAAGTTGTTACGCATTACTGTCGGCCTGGCCAACTGATAGTAATTCGATACATACTAAATCATCGAGTAGAGGGTTGGGGATGAGTGAGCTTGTGGTGTGCCTCTGAGTTTTCATAGTGTAGTTTTCAAGTAACTTAGATGTCGTCATACTTACGCCTGACTCGCTATGAGGCGGTACAGGTGCATCTTATTCTCTTATAGAGAACAGGAAAGACTGGTGTTTTGTTATAATTGGTTCGACCCTCGCTTGAGATCATACCCCATTCATAGAATATCTTCTATGCATCTCATCTCCTGCCGTATAAAACTTTTTCATATCCTTTCACTCTAATTAATATCATGCTCTTTCTGGAGCGTTATTTGGTTAACTTGAGTGGATCCCTACAATTTGTTTCATTAAGCCAAGTCTTTCATCTTTTAGGGACGATCCTTTCTCAAGTACACCCTCTTGAACTCCATCATATTATATAACATCATAGTTGTCAATGTTATTGTCAATTTTCAACAAGCGTAAGTAAAGTCGCGACAGGAGAATTTGGGGACCAAATTCTTTGAAGGATGGGAGATTGTAACACCCCATATCGTTAAATAATTTTAATTCTTTCCAAAATTATGAGAACAAAGCTATTATTTTTCTGAGACGAATATTTTTAGAAATGTCATATATGAATCTTCGAATTGGTTAACACTTCTCCAAATTTATTTTAAATAGTCATATAATTAATTTAATGTCTTGTCTCGATAATTTTATTTTAGAAATTATCGGGCCGTTACATCCCTCACAATGCAATTCAAGAATATCCCATGCAGATTTAGTTGTGTTGCAAGTTTGAATAAGTTTAAACATATGATTACCTACCCAGCTGAAAATAGCATTGAGAGCTTTTTCATTGAAGTTGTAGAGAACAATGTCATTAGTTGTCCATTGTGCTTTAGGCTTTGGTACCAGATCAGCATCTCCATCTCTTGGCAAGTACGGAGTGGTAGCCTTCCAGTACAGATTCCCATGCCGTTAGATCAATCGACTTGATATGAACTCTGAGTCGAATCTTCCAATAAACATAGTTGTTTGGTCCTTCCAATACTAATAGTCTACTGGTATTGAGGTTAGTGTTGTCCATCTTGTCGTATCAACGCCAAACGCTAGTGAAGTCGGTGCTTGGCTCTGATACTAATAGAAATTCTGGATCGGATTGGTACTTAAGTTTGATGTTAAACTAACAATGAAACTTTCAATGTTACTTTAACAGCGGTCCAGAATAATGTTGCAGCGGAAATAAAGAACACAAAATTTAAGAAGATAATATATTAATATTAGCTTCTGAGCCGTAGGTAAAATACCACAAGGGTTTAACAAAGATGTTTCTCACAACTCTCAAGCTCCTCACTCTCAAGTTGATCGAACTCAACAAAGGAGACAAGAATTGCTTTATTAATGTTAAACCTAGAACTAATCTAACAACTCACAAACTTTTCAAAAGCAAGACAACACTGAAAAACTTATAAATTAATATCTAAGATTGATTAGCTCTTGTCTCGTGTTTGTGTTGATGTACTTCACACCTATATATAGGTTCTTGACTTGGACTTCAAGGTGTGTTGTACACGATTGGTACTTCTTCAAGTTTCCTAGTTGAACTTCTCTTCCAAGCTCTCGCAGTCCTTCTTGAGTAATAGTTTCGTTGTTAGTAAACTAACTAAGGAAAGACTCATTATTCAAATCAGGACTCATCTTCAATGTTTTCTAGTTGCACTCGAACTCCACTTTCCTTTTAAGTTGCGCGGTTAACTTAATTAAGGAAACTTCCCATAATGGAAACTCGAACGATCAACCTATGATAAGTTTGTTTCCTGGACAATAATCAAAGATAAACATAACCGTGAAACTAAGTTAGTTAAGTGAATAAGGCAAAACAATAATTAAAGACTTTAAAACTGGATTGTAGAAAAGATTTTGTCTCCAATGTTACTCTAACGTTGAGATTATGTTCTCAATTTTACTCTAACATTGAGATCCTAATGTTATCCTAACATTGCCAGAATACTTGCACTTTCAATATTTTTCATCACATTTTTTTAGGAAAAAAAACTAAAAGCAAACATAGCACAATGATTATTTTTCTTTATTTTAAATTATTTTAAAAAGATTTTTTTTAGAACATACAATGTTCAGTTGAACTTAAAAATTGTTAATTATTGATACGGCGGCTAGCTCACCTTTCAACAAAGAACGAAAAAGAAGCCATAAACATGTCATGAGGTGCTTCCATGAGAAGTTTCTCCCACAAATCTTAGTGAATATCTTATTTAAAGTTATCAATTCCTTAAATTTCTCTAAATATATATCCAATTTTACCATAAATCCAAAATTTCTTTATTTCTTATTAACACGATCTTCTTCTCCATAATTTTATATTTTTAGAGTAAAAAAATAATTAATGAAAAGCAACTAAAGAAAAACGAAAATGAAAAAGAGTAGAAAAAGAATTTTAAAATAATTTACTTAACAACAACATGTACAACATTATTATATTAACATCTTTTAGATATATTATTTCTACAAGATATATGAGTGATGTAGTTATACTAAATAACTTGTATACTGTAATGTAATAAGCATATATATATATATATATATATATATATTACACTACATTAAAACTTAACGTATTTTAATTTTTAATATATAACTATCCATTAGTATTCCTATAATTTAAATAATACAAATTAAATTTTATTATATTTTTATTAAGGTTCAAAAAATGCTTCTCTCTTTTTTATTTTTTGGTAAACAACAGAAAAATGACATGTGGTCTACCCCATATGTACTAAGCAATGTCGAAATTCAACAAATTTAAAACTTGGGAGGGAGGTCTATCCAAGAATAAATCCCTCTCCCTACTATCTAAACTAGTTCTTGCTAGACTATTCGCCACTTTGTTCGTTGAGCGTGGAATACACCGAAATTTCACACTCCATGGCCTGCTCAAAAGTGATCTATGCGCCTGGACTAGCTTGTATTGGTCTTGTCGTGGTTCAATATCCCCATTATTCATCTTGTATATGCTAAGAGAATCCATCTCTATCCCCACTTTTGGACGCCTCTGGTCCCATATGAAATTTTCATTCCTCTCTTGAGTGCCTCAAGTTCCACTTCATCTACCGTTGGCGATGTCATGTTAACTTTAAATCCCCAAATTCATTCCCATATATTCGAACAGAGAAGTACAGCAACCGAACCATATTTGTTTTTCTCTTTGTGCTCCCACCAACATTGAGCTTTACCCATCCATCTTTGGGTTTCTTCCACGCCATAATCTTGAATTTATTTCCTTTCCTCCTCTTTGCATATTGTAGCTCCACGCTAACATTTTTGAATTCTATAAATAAGACCGCTCATACCATCAGATTTATCATTGAACACTTTACCATTGCATGCTTTCCAAATATCCTAAATCGTGGCAATAAAAATGAACGTCGAACTGCAATGCAGGATGACTAAGCACGTCCATTGCGAGCGGCTTTTATAATTTCCAGCCAATTGGCATTCGACATGTTATCAAAGTCCTCCAGGGATATCATGTTCAAGAGTTTCATCCGTATTCCTTGTCGCGATGCAATATCAAAGCAGATGCATGACCGTTTCATCCATACTACTCTGAATGGACATTCAGCAACTTGTAAGATTTTCCTAGTCCTCCATCAGATTATTTGTAGTTAAAGGATATCTATATTCTTCAAGTATTTAGCAGCAACTAGATCACTCTACAAACCGTCTCCTCTTTACACAAAATCTTCCATGCAATTTTTGCCAATAAGGATTCATTACTTGTTCTCTAAACTTTGAGACCCAAGGCGCCATCAGACTTCAGATGTGTGACCGTCCTCCACCCCCACAAGGTGAAGTTTCCTTTATGTGATTTATGTAGACCACAAAACATCTCGATTAAGTCTGTTCGATTGATCGCAAATGTATTTCAATATCCAAGCCAACTGCATGGTGTATATTGGCATGGTCGATCCGACGGCTTGGATCAAAGTTGCTCGCCCTGCAATCGAGAGAAGCTACTCTTCCACCTACCATGACGATTAACCACTCTATCAAACAACTCGGCATGAGTAATTCTATCAATGCGCCTATGAGTCAATTTTATCCCAAGATACTTTCCCATGTTGTGGGTTTACCCCAAAGCCACAAATACCAAAAATATCCTTTTTCAAACTCACTCCTCCTTCCTTAGAGAAAAACACCTTCAATTTATTTAGGCTTAGTTAGCTTCAAACCAGATGAGCCAAAAAATTATTTAAGACATTCCTGATCATACGCGTTGTATCCTTCGTGGCTTTACCCATCAAAACAAGGTCATCTGCAAAAAACAGGTGGGAAAGTAGAGGCCCCCCACGACATTGAACCACATCCTTTCCATTTTTTCATCTCCACTGACTCGTTGACAAGATATGAAAGCCGCTCAATGCACAATACAAACAAATAGGGAGTAACAGATCACCTTAGCGTAACCCGCATGTATGTTGAATCCCTCCAAAGGCGAACAGTTCCATAAATCTTTAGTGGGTGCGCAACGGATGCAAAACATGATTTGCTCAACAAGTTCATCTGGAAAATCAAACATCTTTAGCGTTTCTCAAAAATGCATCATAATGCACTTTGAGTTTGCATAGTTAAATCCGGCATGATTTGTCGAAGATGCATCGTAATGCACTTTGTAACAAATTTGTAAAATACATTACATAATGAGATAGGCATATATTGCATGATAGTCTCCGGGTTAAGCCCTTTTTTGAATGAGGCAAAGGAATGGATCGCAAATGCGCTTCTCAAAACTCTTTTGCCGGAAAACGTCTAATGCGAACTCCATGAGAGAATCCTTGATCGAATTCCAGTCCTTTTGATAGAAGAATGCTTGGAGGCCATCAAGTCCTAGTGCCTTATAAGGATGTGTAGCGTCTACTACCCTCTTGAGTTCCTCAATATCAATCTGTTGCACAATGTTCAAAGGATCATCTCCTTTCAACTTCATTTGGTAAGGTAATTTCTCCAAACCGCCAACTCTTCTAATCACTTGCTCCCTACTTTGATTAGAGAAAGGTTTTTATAATAGTTTCGGTTCGTGCTTCTTCAGCTGCGCTTCTTTACCCACTTCTCATTAATTTTCAGCATTGTCATTCTGTTCCTCTTCCGCGAGCCAAGGTCGACTAGTGGAAGAATTTTGTGTTTCTTTTGTCGTCTAGTCTTAACCCTTGATTTTTGGAACCAACAGACATCCTCTTGCTTTAGTATGTCATTGTACTCGTTTATCAAATCGTTCTCCTCTTCGGTCTCCCCCTAAAATATTCTGGATACTGTTAAGCCGTGCAAGAAGTTTTTTCTTACAGTAGAAGATGTTTCCAAACTGCTCTCTATTCCATGGTACCATAACTCTTGGCACTCTTATAGAATCTTAAATGTTCTTGTTCTTCTCCCAAATATTCTGCAGCATCACACCACAACCTTTATGATATAGCCATACGGCTTTTAAATCGATATGATCGCTTTCTGGTCCTCGACCCCTCTCTATGACAACACGTGAGAATAGAAAGATGGTCTGAATGAGTGTGTGGTAAGTGTACCACCAAGTTGTATGGAGATTTCTTAATCCAAGACTGATTCGCGAGAGCCCGATCTATTCGTTCCTTTATGTTAGCCCCACTATCTCGTTTGTTCGTCCAAGTGTAGTCCAGTTGTGGAATCAAAGATCTATCAAACCACACCTCTCCATATATTACTGAATAAATCTTAACCTACTGAAAGGCACGAATCGACCCCCACTTTTGTCATACGAATAACCAACCTCGTTAAAAATATCATGCACAGCATATCATGATTGTTCGCTAAGTTCTCAAGTCTATTAAAAATCTAAACCTTATCTTTTCTTCATGGTTGGGTATACAAACCATCTATCTTGGTTCTTAGGATTAATAATCGCATGAATACCCATGGTCCTCTATCCCTGTAACCTCTACTCCCACCTCCTTCTTGTTTCAGATCATCCACACTTCGCCTTCCATATCGTTAGTTGGGGCAGTAACATATCTCGTAAATCCAAGTACGGAGAAATATTACGCGCATCCTCCTCTCCTACCCGGGTATCAAGAATATAAACCACACTCAGTTCATGGACACGAGCTAACTCTCCTAGATTTCTCCTAGAATCTGCATGAGCGGCTCATTGACAATTCCATAAGATGATCTTTATCTTGGAACGGTACAGATGGTGAAACAGAACCGGGTACTCATGTCGATACCCAATCCATGTCGTAATCAACTATCTGAGTATCTCCATTGTTGTGACTTGTTGTCCGATCTGGTCCTAAGTGCCTCTAGTGACCACAGTCGATCCATCATACGGATAACAATGGTATCCTTCCATTGATTCTCAAGAGTCGCATCAATTCATCCAAAACTTTAGCCCATATAATCGACATCTTCTTTGATGGTGGAATCACATGAATTGTTTCCTCTCCTCGGTTGTCTTATCATAGTTGATATTAACATCTTGACGTCCAAGTTTTCCGATGATCACAGGCGCATAAGTACGTGGACTCATATTAGGGTCTAATTTCCCCCGATATTCATACTCACTTCGTTCTTCATCACTTTCTCATAGTTTGCCTCAACCTCTTTGCTGTCTCTGTTCTATGGGTTGTGGATTCCGGTGGCACAAATTCAGCCGATCGCCGTCGTTAGGATTTCTGATGGGGTGTTCGTCGCTAGGGTTAGGGACATTTCAAAATGGATAAATAAGTTTTTCCAAAGATGCTCCTCTTTAATTATTGCAAACACCACAAATCTAACTTTATCTGTTTTAAGTTACTTTAAAAAATGAATTTGCAAACACTCATAACTTTAAGTGAAACACAACTTTAATTAACTTGAAGTAGAAGCTAAGAATAATACGGAATTTGGGAATATAATAGGCAAGCGCTTACGGTGAGAATCAAAACTTATTCTATGGCAAAGGCAACAATAGAAAGTAAGTAATGTATTATGAAAAAATGGAATTATATTTGATATTGATTAGAATATCATCTTCCTTTTGTTTCTTTTCTATTATTTGGTGGAATGAGGAAATGATCTTCTCCATATTAACTTTGTCACGGGAAGAGAGGTTTCTTTTCACAACACTTGAATATATATCACCAATCCGTATATATATCTTCATCCGATACGTCATTATTTAATTAACTATTTTGAGTTCAATAATTATTAGACCTTATAAAACTTCATGAATATTCGACAAGTGAGCTTCAGCTACTTGGTGCATCAAAGATCAACCGAGCAATATCCCAGTAAGTTAAAATATTTATGCATTTATAATAACTGATTAAAATTTGGCCCTCTTGTGCTTTTTGGCAAAAATTAAAACTGGCTTTAGAAAATTTGCAACAAATTCTATTGCGAAATTGGAGGAGTCCTTATTTTAGCTGTGCAAAATTTACCACTGTTTTGTTTTTCTTTGTGACAATGGATTTCCTTTTTATATTTGTATATAAGCTCTAGCTTTCTCTCATTGTTTATAGATTATTATAAGAAAAAGAAACTGGAAGCCGAGACAGTTCATATAAAAAAACTTGCGGCACATAAAGTTTTTTCCTTTGAAAAGATGGAGAAAGTTGTCACAGTTTGTTGTTAAATTTCTTTTCAGCTAATCAGCTAAAGTTGAAATGATCATGCCCCTCGGCCCTCGTACAATATGATCAAATCACCAAAAAGTCCAATTACATCTTGAATGAAAAGATTTAATGTATTATATATACTACTAGAACATATATGTTAACCTTTTGTATCTACTGCTCTGTAGCAAATGAAAATCATAATTTTTAAGAATCAAGCGGGATATACAATAACAACTAACACCAAAACTTCTCTAAATCTTCATGCACTAAATGAAGCTAAAATAGGATCCAAGATCTTTATTTTCAATTAATAGATTCTCATATTTGTAATTTCTGTACTAAAAACTCCAACTGCCACAAGGAATCTCCAACCTTGTACAGAGAATATTTTATACTAGCAATCAAACTAGGGATACACGATTTATTACCTAGGGACACACGATTTCACTGGCGAATCAATTGTGAGTGACAAGTTTGATGGCAGTAACTACATTGCGTGAAGCAAAAGTGTTATCATGGCGCTCAATGTCAAGAACAAGATTCGCTTCATTGATGGCACTTTGCCTGCTCCTGACACTTCAGATCTTGACAAAATTCACCTGCTGGATGAGAGCAAACACTCTGGTATTGTCATGGTTATTCAACTCCATTGAGAAATATGTTCGAAAATCTTTAATGTATTATGATAATCCTGTTGCATTGTGGAATGAGTTAAAGACTTGGTATGATTGCACTGATGGCTCCAGAGTTTATCAATTGCAAAAGAGTTTGTCTACTATCGCACAAGGCAACATGTATGTCACTGCATACTATAATCAGTTTAGACTATTGTGGGATGAGTTTGTTAGTCAGAGGCCTTTAGCTGTGTGTACTTGTGGTTTGTGTACTTGTAATGTGAACAAAACTATGATAGATTTGCAACAATATGACTCTGTTCTTAAGTCCTTGGTAGGATTGAATGATTCTTATTCATCTATTAGAAGTCATGTGTTGCTCATTACTCATCTGCCCACTGTTTCCAAAGTTTACTCCATGCTCTTGCAAGAAGAGCAACAAAGGGATCTATACTCCTCTGTTGTGCCTACTGATATTATGGCAATGTTTACTAGGCGGAAGAAGTGTTTGTGAAGGTTCCACTTTCTCTAATCAGTACAAACCACCTAGTTTTGTTCAGAACTCCACTAACAGGTCATACAAGCCTCCTATGTCTAAACAAGATAAGAAGAAAATTGAGGTGTACCCATTGTGGTTACAATGGACACACTATAGACAGTTGTTTCCAGCTCAATGGATACCCCCCAGGTTGGGAAGGACCAACAGGAAAGAGAAGAATACCAACACCTCAGCAAACTCACAGACAGTTCATGAGAACCAGCAAGCTTCTCCAGAGAAGATCACTCCAGTCAATGCTGACAAAAGTTCTTTTTGAACAATTTATGGCTTTTAAGATGGCTCATGATCAGGCTCAAATCTCTTATGTTGGCCTAGAGACATCTCAACACTATGCTGCAGCTGCAGCATTTGATATTTCTACAACTTTTGCTTTTTCTTCTAAAGCTAAAATTGATTCTCATAAGTCTAATAATATCACAACGAACGGTCAGTGTGTGTGTGTGTGTGATGTCTATAGTTTAAAACCATATCCAAGCCTTCATCATTTAATTCATGTTCTGATATGTAATTCCGCACAGCCTCTTTGACTATCTCATCTTCTTCTATTTAATATCAACGTTATTTTTTCCTTCCTCATCACATTCGCAATTCAAATTTCCTTTTTGCACATCATTCGTATCCTCTTTCCCCACCTTCTTCTTCTTCTTCTTCTTCTTCTTCTTATTTTCTTTTTTTCTTTGGCATCTTCGTTTCGATGATATCACCTCTTTCAATCTCAAGCATCACTCTATCATCAGTTTTATCTTCCTCGTTGTTGGAAAAAATAGGTTCACAGGTTGCCCATGTGGGTTGACCCGACCCATATTATTTGAATAAAGGAGGGAGGATTTTTATTTTTGAATAGAGAATCTTGTCTAATTTTTTCCTCATCCCTTAAAACTACCAAGGAGTAGTTTTCTCCAGCATTCCAAGTGAGAAAAAATACACTAAATGCAGAAAATAAATCGATTTTTGTGCATAAACATGAACACCATTTTAGAAGAACACAAATGAGTATTTTGAGGATATTTCACCATGAAAAATAGTTCTTGGTTGTGGCAATTGATTCCCTTCCATTTGTGATCGAAATCATAACTTTATGGAGCGTGAAACCGGATCAAAATATCATGGAATCAAGCGGGTTAAAATCAAATTCATGGAGCACCATGAACAGGGGCTGATACAGAGGGGGTGCAGTGGGTGCAGCTGCACCCCCTCATTTTTTTAATTCTTTTAATTACTAGTATATATTATCATGTAAGGACCTCTAATTTCATCCAATTTACACTAGTATATATAATCTCGCACCCCCTCATTATAAATCCTGCTTCCGCCCCTGACCATGAAACCCATTTTATACGGGTTAAAGGTTAGTAACTTTCTTTTATTGGTATCAGAGCCATTTGGCTCGTTTCATGGTGTTTTAAAGCATGAAATAGCATGGTATTTATGCTTCATATGCAATGATCCAAGGTGAAATTTGTATAAGCATGTTTCATGAACACTAATGACGAAGGATTTTTTTCCTTCGACTTATGCTCTAAACTTTTTACAGAATGATGCTTATACATTGATTATAAGATCCGCTTAGTTTGGTATTGATTGGATTTTTTGATTTTGAGTTATAATCAAGTCTTTGAGTTTTTCCCAAAACTTTGACTAAGTACTGTTCTCTGGTCATTAAAGATTTCTATATGAGGCACATATATTTAGAAAGTACTCATCGTGAGATTTCCAGCCATATAAAAGAACATAATTTTGGCGAAGAATTGAGAGAGTTAAGGCCATTTGAATTCAATGTGGGAATTCAAGGGTTTCCTGCGAATTTGTGGAGAAGATGAATACGCGTGATGTCAGCGTGATACGAGGGTGACATCACTGTGTTGTTGTATGACTGGTCAATGCGATGTTGCTGCATAGAACTGTGCCAAGTGGCAATCCCTAGTCCATTCATGCTAAGGGAGCGTTTGGATGCGTATAATGCGTTTCAATTGTCCGATTTTGACAAAATTTGTACCAATATTTTCAGAATTAAGTTTTCTAATTTTATGGAAAATGATATTATAAATTTCAGAGTGAAAAATATTTTCTTGTACTTTTTTTGTAATTTTATATTACGAAAAGTAAAGAAAATATTTGTTTTTTGGTCTTGGAAAATTGTTGAAAAATATTCCATGGACTTAGAAAATTATATAAAAGGTATTGATGCCTAGTGAGAGTGTATGACCATTTTTTTGAGCCATAATTAATTTAGTCAAGTATGGAAAATTAGTTTTTCCTTAATACTAATACAAAATTAGGCATCAAATATTTCTTAATGATAGCAAGTGTCGAAGAGACGTGCTCTAAATTGTCCTTATGGACCTTCTCATTGTTTTGGACCATAGAAACATGTATATACACTCTCACAAGTTGGATTTTGTTTTGTTTGGAACACTGTTACGTCTTCCAAATGAAACCCCGAGCTTGGTAGCACATTGTTCGATATGGTCAATGGAAAGCGTTTGAAATCCTAAAAGAATTCTTACTATGCATACTTGAATAGTTAATTTGGATCGGGGATCTAAAAAAACTATAAGTGATGCTATAAAGATTCGTTGTAGGATTTTTTAATTGTTTCTTTGAGAACTTGCATTGTTATGTATATCATGACATGTTTTCTTTTGTTATTGCTAAGATGTAAGTATGTATATAAGAATTGCATGTTTATATTGAATTCTTTTCTTTATGATAAGAGTACATGCTTATCTCATTATATGCTTTTGACTTGAACATGTATTACGATTTACATCAGAAACGCATGTTGTACTAAACTCGAGTGGGGGTTCTAAGGTTGGTAGAATTTGAAATGTTCTCACCTAGAAATTTAAAGACTTTGTTTTTTAGAAATTAAGTTTGTGACAATGAACGTGGGGATATGGATGATGATAGGTCACCTTGTGATTTTTTTGGTTTCGTACCTCACGGTTAATTGTCATGAATGTTAATTTGCTAAACTCAAAATAAAACCTTTTATGGTAGATGGACGTCAAAATGATATTTCAAAATTGACAGACCATGGCAACTCAATCAATCTATTCACTGAGTTAAGTGCCTTGTTTGCACTTATTGTGAATTAAATTGACACTTTGTGTCATTAGAATTATAATAGTGATAGGGATGAGTAAGATGCTGATGAGAGAACCAACTTTATCACGTTTCATTCTTTTGAAAGCTTAAACTGCTCAATTATAGATATAGACCTAACGACTTTCAGATTTACTTAGCTTTCGATGTGTTTGCGTCGCTCTGTAAAGTCGTGTGTTTGTTGGTCTATGGATGGTGCACATTTTTCTATGAAGAAAAATGTACGACAATACGTGTTCAAGATAGCTGACTCTCAAACGGCACATGAGTTTATTAATATTGACCACGACTTGAATGACATCGAGTTGATCAATGTATGTAGTTAAGCTTACACGTTTGTTTTTTTATGAGTAGTAAGGTCGAGTCAAACCTCGTACAATTCTCTTCATCAATTAATTTTTGAATTTCAGTTTTTCCTTAAACTGAATGGTTCAAATGACGCTCAATATTAAATCTGAGATAAAACGGCATTTGTGTCATTAGACTCACTGTTGAGGCGTTGAAGGTTGATTTTAGGTTCATACCAACTTTTCAAGAGAACTTGTAAGTTTCAATTTTATGTACTGAAATGTAACCAACGACGATAGACTATTTGTATAGTCTGATATTATAAACAAGTGTTTGATCTTGGATAAACATTGTTGTGGTTACCGTCCTATTGTTCCATTCTGTATGGGTAATATTTGGATTACACTGATTGGGATATGGTACTTAAATAGGTTTCCAAGTGAGTTAGATCGTCTCTACAGTTGTAATGACAAATCTTCTCCTATATGGATTTTAATATTTATTAGAACTTGAGACTGGATCATACTTAAGTAAATCTACATGTTCTCTCACATATAATCATTGATAAGATGTAGGAGGTAAGCTCCATGCATACCAAGAAAGGGTCAACACATACATATCAAGTGATGTGGGTGTTGGATTTTTGACTACATGACATTATATGTGAGACTAAGGGGGTTAGACTTAGAATTAAAGAATTGTTTTTCTTCAATTATCTTGTGACTTGAGCAATGTTGTGACTTAGTTAAAACGTGTTGCTAGGCGTAGCACAAAGTGGTATTGGATATTGAGTTTTCTCTTATCGTGTCAACATGTGACTATACAAATGTTTTAATTACGACATTGATTATTAGGAATGACCAATGCACTTCTCGTGTAGTAACAAAAACATCAGTCACATTGCGCAAAAACGAAGATAGGGGTTATGGTGTAACACCTATTAGACATACATTCGGATTTTACCTACTTAATTGAAGTTTCTTCGTTGGAAATTTAAACATGATAGTCATCTTGGGAGATGGATTTAAACTGAGTTCCACGGGGATAAGTTTATATGATTTAACTGATACAGAGGCATGACATGGAGCCATTATTTTCATTACATTTATGGATGAACTTGAGCATTTCTAATGTTTGGATTCTTAACAAATCTGAGACACTTAAGTGTCTCTGGTGTTGTAAAGTTAAGATCCAATTGGTAGGATTTTAATGATCCCTAATATTGGAGTAGATACGTCGAGTATGTAATGAAAATAACATATTGATTGCACACGTATACGCATGTTGATGTTGCTATGAGAAAGAAAATAAATTTTTTAAATGAGAATTCCATATAGACTTAAGTTTGAACATTAATCTCGATAGGACACTCCTATTTCAACAAAATCATCAGTTGTGACCATTCGCCTTAGTATCTATTTTACTCTTTACATTGGATAAGATTGAGTGGAAGACTCTATCTATTCTACCTTGGGCCTTAGAACGACGAACTTGTATTCGTGATTTTTGTTGTGAATTGAAAAGTATGGTTCCAAACGTTAAAGATGTGTTTGTATGAGATACATCAAGTGGCTTAGGTGTTTGTGTTCATCGTGAACACATGTAGTGAGAGTAATCTGGATTAAATCATAAAATCTTATTGTTCGAGGTCTGGACTTCTTTGTTAGGAAGGATATGAAGAGGTAGAAAGCTTGTTCAGTTCGTAGATTCTAGTCATGGTTGATTATCTGTAAGTCCGAGTGTGTCAATACTTTGTGGCTCAAGTGGGAGCCAGTGGTGATAAATCAATCGATTTTATGACTGAATTAATTACAGTTTAAGTAATGTAGAAGATTCGATCAAGTAGGTGTTGGATAGCATTGGAGCAATATCAATTTTATTTATTTATCTCTATGAGATAGAAAAACTCAAGTAACAAGCAATACCTTATCCTGTCTTACTAGTTGTCTAGAGCAACGTGAGATGGAAAACGTTTTTATTTTGAGTCCGGATGTTTGGCCAAGTAAATGTACTGGTTCACTTAAGATTAAGGAATAAGATATTTGAGAACTAATGTGTTCTCATTGTTATACTTAAGACTGTAAGAATCTTTAAGAAGTATAAGCTTTATTTCACCTAAAGGGAACAATTGTGTTTTGGACAAGAACTATTCTTCTTATGGAGGTGAAGCTATATCGATTCATCATTAGTTGATAGATATGAGTTTCCGTGTATTTTATATGAACCTTGAGATTGTATTTCTCGATGAAAATATTATTACAAAAGTCTATGAACACGTTTTTAGATTCACACCAAAGGCACAGAAATAGAGTTTAAGAACTTTATGTTGGTCTATGGCCTTACACAATCTCTTAGACTATGGTTTATCAGTTTTGCCGAAAGGTAATCTTAATAAACTTGGCTAGAAGGTGTTTTTACATTACTATCATCAACGGATGATCATATATGTGAAGTTCACTGAGGGCAGTCTATGTCTTTACGATGAAAAGCTTAGACAATATTTTTGACTAGTTTATGGTTCATGAGAATCATTTTGAAGATGAGTTCATTCTCTTTCTTTGTGAAAGTATTAGACCATTATCTTTAATCAAACTTCATTGTCTTTCAATCACAATGGAATGATTATATTTGCTTTGATCATGAAAAGACTTGACAAGTGTTTATAAGTCTGTGTGGTTCGCTTAAAATAACTCTTTCTATCAATCTTGATGATACCCTGGTCGTGGGGGTTGTAAAGAGTATGTTTCAATTATTTAGCAATATTCATTCTTTTATCATTTGGATAGAGAGTGAAGTTGAGGTAAATGTATCTCATATGTCCATCATTCGTAGAAATCATCCAATGTGTTGATGCCTTGCATCTTGAGCTATATTGAGTGATTTGATGAGTTTTGGTGAAACTAATACTCATGAGAATGGTGAATATGTTAAGCCTTTGAATCTATAAAAACTCTGGTTAGGAAGATGTACAACCACTATTTGTGAAACCTCTTCGATAATTGAAGTTTATTGTGCTACACACTTGTTCTAATAATTCTAATGCCATGGGTCTGGTCATTAAGTATATCTGAATTCTTAAGAGTAGAATTTGGGCAATACTGATATAGGATCTTGGACTCCTATATTCACTGCATACTTATGAACTCAATAATGGACTTGGTCGTTATTGAAAAGAATACAATCATGTATTATAGAGATGTGATTTGACTTGGAGTAAATCGGCCTCTCGGTTTTCTTCTTTATTGGATGATTTTCTATTTGTAAAAATAGTTAAAAGCAAACGAGTGTATTGATGTGCGTATTAAATAAGACTTTATAGCACATGTCTTTTTGCAGTATTATGTGTTTGGTTGAAGTTAGTAATTTATCATTGGAGACTGTGAGGCAAGTGGGAGTTGAAGTGTACATTATGGTAACTTGCAACAATTCCTTACAATAAAGTTTTAAAGTGATAAAGCCATACACAATCACAAAACAAAGGTTTGTGGAGATATCTATGCAAAGAAAGAATTGACATTGCAATACTTATCTATGCGTGATGATGATTTAGATTGGTAATTGAACTTAAAACCTAGAGATTTATCTGTAGACGATTTAAATTCTGAAGGTTGGCATAGAATTTATCATAATTGGACTAGATGATGTCCAATTAGTTATGTCCATAGGTTTAATACTTGAATGTTACCAAAAGATCTGCTTTGTTGATGAAAACATTTGAAGTCTGAAGGTATGTCTGACAAGTAGAGATTGACTCTATCACACGAGCAATCGCCTCTGATATTGGATAGTGTGCAGAGA
Organism: Linaria vulgaris; assembly: GCA_948329865.1. Lineage (NCBI taxonomy): Eukaryota > Viridiplantae > Streptophyta > Magnoliopsida > Lamiales > Plantaginaceae > Linaria > Linaria vulgaris. The sequence goes on along the minus strand of OX415249.1, from coordinate 48,515,929 downwards.
TGAGACAATCATGATTTTGTTGGAATACAAATTCATACTTATATCAATATGTCGCCTTGACTGTTGATCAAGATGAGATTACTATTGTAAGGTAAGTAATATGGATTCCCACCATCAATTATACTTGTCGTATTGCCAGATGTGAGTTTTCTTGTGATTTGTATTTTGTAGAGGACTAACAAAAGTGTTAGGAACACTTGAACTAAGATCTGTAAGATGCATTTTACTATTAAATATGACATACGTTTCCAAAGAGGAAGAAAAGCATCGTATCATGTGTTTCATACCACATGTGCTTTTGTGACCGTTGGAGTAATGAGTGAATTGGTAATTGTTTCCTCATTGTGTGAGACCCATAGGTTTAAAAGACCTCATAATATACCCTTATAACTTTTAACTTTTTCTCGAGGCTTTATTTTGGTGTTGCTACTTTAGCATGTTACTAATAGCCATGAAAAATTCGCCAATGTGGTGCATGTCCAGGAAAGCAAGAGGTTAAAGTTAGAAAGGAAGACTGTCTGGAACTTGCACCTATCTTGTATTCACCGCGCGCGCATTTATATTAAACTTGAGGTTTTAGACATAATTGTGGATACAATGTATAGTGTTATAGTGCTCATTTTTATAACAAGGAACCGGATATGCTAAGTGAAGTCTGGGGTACAGCGAGATACATTGTCCTCGTGGTGAAAAACTTAGGCTGCTATATATCCTTAACTGGTGTATAGCTCTATGCTTAAGTATTGAGATGCTATATATCCTTAATCGGTGTATGGCATTGAAGCTCAATTAGCTCGCTGGTCACACGATCCATTTACATGTATGAAATTGGTGAATATGCTTATATGATCTTAATGAACGTTGGCTCAACCCTCATGTGCGAGTGAGAGATGTTGGAAAAAATGGGTTCACGGGTCGCCCATGTGGGTTGACCCGACCCAAATTTATTTGAATAAAGGAGGGAGGATTTCTATTTTTGAAAAGAGAATCTTATCCAATTTTCCCCCATCCCTTATAACTACCAAGGGGTAGTTTTCTCCAGCATTCCAAGTGAGAGAAAATACACTAAATACAGAAAATAAATCAATTTTCGTGCATAAACAGTAGAATTTTAGAAGATCAAAAATGAGTATTTTGAGCATATTTCACCATGAAAATGGTTCTTATGTTATGGCAATGATTTCCTTTTATTTGTGATTGGAGTCAGACCTTTATAGAGCCACTACAAGAAAATGGGCCTTTTCCGTCGGACCCAGCGATTTGGGCCGACGAAAAAGGCCCAATTTTTTCCGCGGGGCTAAATCCCGACGGTAAAGGGCTTTACTGACGGGTTTGACCCGACCAAAAAGGTAGGCTTTTATTACCGTCGGGCCAAACCCGACGGTAAAGCCCTTTACCGTCGGGTTTGGCCCGACGGTAATTGCCTTTTTAAAAACAAAAACAAAAAATTAATTAAAATTCATGTCGGCCAGATTTTTGAATGAAAAAGAACATTAAAATAGATGTCAGCCATATTTTTTGATTTAAAAAATAAAAAAAAAAATTAAAATGACGTCGGCCAAATTTTTTGAATAAAAAAATTAAAAAACAAATTTAAAATGATGTCGGCCAGATTTTTTGAATAAAAAAAATGATGTCGGCTGGATTTTTTGAATTAAAATAATAAAAAAAAATCAATGGTCTTTACCGTCGGCTTTGGGCCGACGGTAAAGCCCGTGGGGCCCGCTCAACAGTACTGTTGACCGAGTGAAAAATCAAAAAAACTCTATAAATAACGAGCTTCTCTTCTCATTTTCAATATACAACTCGTCGATTCTCACTCTCGATAACAATCCTCTCCTCTCTCTCATATTCCATACGTTTTTTTCCGTCGGCAAAATTCGTTTATTTCCGTTATGAATAACGAAAATAATCGTAACATTACCGACAAAGGTAAAGGAAAACTCGTCAAATCCAAATCCAAAAAACCTCAAAAATATATTTCAAATACAAACTTGTTCAAAAGCATTAAGGCCCTCGGTACAACTATTATGGGCCATAAAGCTCCTCGAGATGTAGCAACCTCATATCCTGACGAGGTTATGCAGCCGATAGAGGATACTATGCAACCAACAAGGCAGACTCTGGTTGTCCCCGCTGCACAGCAATAGGGGCCTGCCCGTAATCGGCCCCCTTTGGCGACGGAACTACCACAGGGGCCTACTACAACCCGAAACCAGGCCCCACCTCCGGACCGAGTTTGTGACCAAGTCTCAGTCCCGCCGCCGTCAATGACTCATGCAGCTCCGACATTCTCGCTCGCTCTGATGGACGAAGTTCCAGATGACAACGACGGGGGAGGTTCATCGTCGCAAGCCTCTCCGATTTCTGGTGGCTCAGCATCTGTTTCTACTACGCCGGTTGCTGTTAGGGAACGGGGAAAAGGTCGAGTTGCGAATGATAACGAGGCTAAGAGGCCCCTAATTGGAATTACCGAAGACTATGTTTTCGATCCATCCTTATCCTACGGTAAAAGATATCATATTGATGCGGGAGAGATTACGCGTGCAATCGACTTCATAATAAGGCACCATGTGCAAGAAGCAGCTATCTATTACTCCGATTTATCCAACGATCAGAAACAAAGATTTCTGAACCAGTTTGGGGTAACCTTTTTTAGCTTATGTTAATATTTTTGTATATTATTGTTTTTTCCCTTACATATATATTATTATAATTTGAAGAGGGTATTCCAATACTCGGATAAATTAAAGCCTATGGTTCGTGAGGCATTTGACCGGGTGGCACAAGGCATCTATAGAAACTCCATCTATGATGTCAAAAATACGTACAAGCAACGTGACAAGAAGCCATCCTGATACAAGAAGTCTTGGCTACCCGGAGGTAAAGAACAATTTTTATTTAATCACTGGCAACAAGATAAGACGATAAAACTCCCGATAAAGGCAAAAGAAAATCGAGAGTCCCTGAAAACAAAGAGTGCAGGCGGCAAGGGTTCGTTAGCCACACACCACGGTGGATCTGTCAGCACACAACAAATGAGCCTACAGTCGGTACGATACGTTACGATTCGCTTTCATTATGAATATACTTTATTTTATTACCTTTATCATTAATTAATATTGCTTTCAAACAAATGTTGTTATAACTTGAAAGCGAGACCCCCTTCCCCTACGACCTACAGTGGGTGGTCGACCACATAGTGAGGACTCCCGATGAAAAATAATCAGATGGAACCCACCGAGCGCACAAGCTTATCATGTAAGTATTACAACGTTGTATATTATTTTTGGGAAATATGTATATTGTTTATTGATTTACTTTAAAAACTGTAGATGCGTTACACGCAAGGACTCTATGATAAATATGAGGTCGACGAACGCTTTCCCTTTGAGTGTGGCAAAGAGGTCTCGACAAAGGCAGATCTCAGCGGTCAACACGGGAGGCAACGTGGCAAGCCTAAGCACAACATACCCAGGCGAGGAGAGAAGAATTCGCCAAGCCTTCCAAGATGTTCATTCACAGTACCAGGAACAATAGACTCAACAGGAAAATCGCATAGCAGCCTTGGAGCAAAAAATCCATCATGATGAGGAGGAGAGGAGGCGGGAAAGAGAGGAATCACAACGTAATTTTAACAGGTATCCTCAATATAACAACCTTCCGAACAATTACCCCAACAACAATCCCAGCCAGTTTTGGAATCAAAACCAAACACAACAGGGTCAAAGCGGTCCGGAGAATCAAGACTTTCATTCTTACGAAGGCTACGAGTCGAGACAATACCACTAGTCGAGCCAAGGCTATGATTCTTACAATCAGGGTAAACCTATGTCGTGGGACCAACAACACGATCAGGGTGCACCTTCGTCGTGGAACAAGTCATTCCACCTACTAGTTCGTGGGGCCAGAAACAGCGTCAACCCAAGACGCAGCCGGAAATTGTCCCGTACTGGCCCACGGAATATCAACCACTGACAGAGTAGTTTCTTTTGAGGTCGATCAAGGCAATACTTGGCTTTCGGCTTGTAGGTTTTATTATCATCGGTATCGACAACAAAAATCTCGACCCGAGTGGTCAACAATTCTAAGTCTCTCCTAGCTTTTAAGTTGTCTTTACTCTTAACTGGGTCGTCCATCACCGTGTTCTTTATGTTGTCGAAAAACATCTTCTCGCAATGCATCACATCCAGATTGTGACGTATCAGGTTCGTACTCCAATAGGGTACCAAAAGATACTTTTGTGGGTCCAAGTTTGCTCTATTCCTTTTCTTGGCATTATTGGTGCATCTGACGATGTAGACCTTTCTGGTAGTTATGCAACAATTACTGCCATTTCTGCGCCTGTCCTACGCGGTGGAGGCCCATCAAATTTTGTATGTCCATTGAATCCCGTCACGTCGTGACGAAATTCATGTCCCATTGGTGAGAAACAACAATGACATCCCCACCACATTGCTTTCCTACCATACTGCATAGGGAACGCCTTCATGTTCTCCAAGCAGTAAGGACACGACAGCCATCTATGTGTGCTCCACTAACATCCTCGTAGGCGGGGAAATCACTTATTGTCCACATCAATGCAGGCATCAACTGAAAATTCTGCTCCCTGAATCTGTCGTAAGCACGAACGTCGTCGTTCTACAAAACCTTCAACTCATCAATCAGAGGGCGTAGCAAAACGTTAATGTTTTGTCCTTGACTACTCGGCCATGATATGATAAGACTCAAGAATAGAAACTCCTCTCGCATGCAAAGATCTGGAGGAAGGTTATAGGGAGTCATGAATACAAGCCAACAAGAATATTGTTTCCCGAAGTTTCCGAACGGAGTGAAACCATCTGTGCAAAGACCAAGCCGGATGTTTCGTGGCTCTGTTGCGAACTCAGGATGGTTCGTGTCGAAATCTTGCCATGCTTCGCCTGCTGCAGGGTGGATCATTACATCGTCCGACGACTTACACTTTAAGTGCCACGTCATGTGTTCAGCAGTTGATTTAGTCATGAAGAGTCATTGAAGACCTGGGGCCAAAGGGAAGTACCATAACTTTTTCCTTGGCACTGGGTTCTTTCTACCTATAGTTTCATACCTATCCTCCCCACATTCAGGACAAACCAAGTAATCGAAAGATGCGAATTCTCCGTAGAACAAGAAACAATTATTCCAACACACGTCGATTGTTTCGTATCCCAACCCCAAACACATCATCATCTTCTCAGCAGCGTGCATATCCTCTGGCAGTAAGAGTTGATCCTCTGGATACAAAAGATCATGGTGCAAGTTGTACATCTGATTACACTCGGATTGATTGTAGTTATTCTCAATCTTGGTTGTAAAAAACTCGGACACCCACTGCAAAACAGATTTCTTGTTGGGTCCTTTTAGCTTAAGTTCCGACATTTGGAGCAATTTTAAAAAATCTTTTGCATCAGCTTTAGGCTCCTCACCGTTAACGTCGAATTGTGCCCGAGAAGTATCGTCAACTAGATTTTCAAATGGAATCTCGTCTTGAACAAATTTGGGGTCGTTTCTAACTTCGTGCCCCGACGATGACTCCCCTTGGCTATTATGCGCGACAAAATTTTCCCCATGAAATATCCATAAACGGTACCCTTCTACAAAACCCCATCGATAAAGGTGAGCTGCCACTTCGCCAGGGTCCAAGTATTTCCTATTGCTGCATTTTATATATAGACATCTAGGATTTCGATCATCGTCTAGATAACGCTCTTGATCTAACGCAAACGCCAAACACTGGTATACACCATTGCCGAACGTTTCATTCACTCGACACGTCTCACTCAAACGATCATACATCCAATCTCTATCTTCGTTTGGATTCATTATCTATTGTCTATAAATTTTTTAAATTATAACGATTAGCACTACGACATCTCTACATTTAGGGGACACGAACAATACTTATAATCATACAACTAGAACAAGATATAAGAGCTCGAAACTATACACGTATCTCTTGTAGCACGTTAAAAATTTCTGAAACTGCTCATTTGATTTATGGCACCGGTCTCCAAGTTGCGTCGTACTATTTCTCTAAATCGCAAATAAAAAAAATAGATAAATTAGATAAACATAATTAACGTACTAAAAAATTTATTACGTAAAAATGTAAGTATGTATATACGAACCTTATTTTGAAACCAAATGAATTGTGAATTGAGATACTAACTAGCCCGCACTATATATAGGCGTCGGGGGGCGGGGGGTGCGTGTTGCCATGTCATCGATCCGTGTAATTTTTATACAGATCGTGCCACGTCATCGATCCGTGTGAAAATCACACGGATCAAGACTATCTCCGTCGGCTTTAAGCCGGCGGAAAAGCCACGATCCGTGTGAGAAAATCACACGGATCGAATCATGCCATGTCACTGATCCGTGTGAATTTTCACACGGATCGATGACATGGCAACCCCCCCCCCCCCCCCCTCCCCCCTTTCTTCAAAATAACTATAAATACCCCTTATTTTACCCACTAAATTCATTTATTCTTTACCATTCTCCAAAAACTATAAACTTTCTCTCCAAAATATCCTTAATAACTAACAAAAATTCCTCCATATTCACTAAAATATAATTACAGTTTATTATTTATTTTATTATTTCATTTCTACTTATGTTTATTCATTATCTAACTAATAATAACTATAAAAAACTTATATTATCAAGATTTTATTTTAAATACAAAATTTTATTTATTAGAATAAATATTTAAAAAAATCGCTCGAAAATGTGCATGTTATTATTTAAATCGATTTCTTTTAAATAAAATCGACAAATAAACATAAAAATAATTATTTAAAATCGTTTTCTTTAAAAAACAAATTGCCAAAAAATTATAAAATAATTATTTTAAATCGATTTCTTTTAAATCAATTGTTTTAAATCGTTTTTCTTTTAAATTTATTATTTTAATTCATTTTTTTAAAACATTTTTTAAACCTTTTCCGTCGGCTTTAAGCCGACGGAAAAGGGTTTTTCTCTCTTTTCCAGCAGACTAAAGCCGACGGAAAAGAGAACGCTTTTCCGTCGGACTTAAGTCGACGGAAAGGCGCTTTCCGTCGGCTTAAGTCCGACGAAAAAGATTTTTGGCTCTTTCCCGTCGGACTTAAGCCGACGGGAAAACTCTTATTCCCGTCGGTTTAATGCCGACGGAAAAAATAACTTCTCCGAATTAACAAAGAGCTTTTTCGTCGGTAAAATGCCGACTGAAAAGCTCTTTTCCGTCGGTAAAAATCCGACGGAAAAGCGCATTAGTGACGAGCTTTTTTTCGTCGGGTTTTTACGACGGTTTTTGCCGACGGAAAAGCGTTTTTTCGTCGGCAAATGTCCCTTTACCGTCGGCTTTTGTGCCGACGGTAAAAGATTTATCTCTTGTAGTGAGCATGAAACCGGATTAAACCATCATGGAATCAAGCGGGTTAAAGATCAAATTCATGGAGCATCATGAAACTCATTTTATACGAGTGAAAGGGGTTAAAGATCAAATTCATGGAGCATCATGAAACTCATTTTATACGAGTGAAAGGTTAGTAATTTTCCTTCACTCGCACTTGCTACTCATGCATTCACCTACAATGCAGTTTTTATTGTTTGTTCAGTAAATCGAACATGCATAAAAGAAAAGTGAAAAACAAATGTCAACATAAAGTTTGTACAGCTAATCCAATCGATGATTATGAACAGTTTCTGAATCCTATTTGCACATGTAATTAAGGTTTTATTAATATCGAAGATGAAGTAATCAATTTGACAGAACTTACAGTAAAAGAGTAATGAACAATTTCTTTTGCAGTCGAATAATCAAAATAATTGGGTTCTCCGGCGAGGATTTTGTAATGAAAATCCATATTATTAAGCCGAAAGTTTTATGGGCTTGAGGCCCTCAACTGAAGTTAATTTAATTTGGGTTTTGTTTTTGAAATCAAAACTTTCATAAAACGCAGAAAGAAGCCCCAAAAGAGCAAAATCATTACATAGCCAGAGATAATGCCAATAAAAAACCAAAGCAAACTACCACTAAAGTTATGTTACGTCAAATAGATTCACGTCTTACCCATCTAAAATAAAACTCCTTATCACGCATCATCCTTCGCACATCATTCAAGATGTTCACGATCCGACCATCCCCCATAGTACCATTAATAATGTCATGGATTATACTTAAGCAATCTCCCTCAAACACAATATTATTCCAACCCTTCTCCACCGCCCACCGGACCGCGTTTGCTGCCGCTAACGCCTCAAAACAACCCGCATCCATGAAGGAGATGTAATGTCGTTGTCTCCACGCAAGCCAGTCCCCGTGCCTATCATGCGCCACAAGCCCAATTCCCACTTCTCCTTCCTCAATGAATTGCGCGTCATCGAAATTGACTTTAATAAAATCACCCATCGGTTTTTGCCAACCCTCCTCTTCATCACACCTCGTCCGTTGCCCCTTCTTCCCATTATGCGTCTCCCACGTCCGCGAGTATACTTGTGCAAACGTAGCCATCTCCATCTACCCCCGTTCTTTTTCCCCAGCAAGCACACTGTTTCTATTCCCCCAAATCGTCCAGCAAACCGTTCCCACAAGGCTACTATCTCGCGTCGTTGCTGTTGAGACCACACGCACCATCCAATCACATACGGTCTCCGACTCCCAAATCCAAAGGTGCGACGGAATATTAGACAGCGCCCAAACTTGCGGCGCCAAGGGACACTCAAAAAGTGCGTGCCGCATCGTCTCCTCCCCCTCGTGACAAACCACGCATGACGTCTCCGTGCAAATCCCTCGTCTCGCCAGTTTCCAACGCGTCGGAAAGATATCCATGCAACTCCGCCACAAAAACAATTTAATTTTTCCCGCGCATTCAACTCTCCAGATTTTCGCCCAAGCCGCATGAGGTGCCGACCCCGATGTCATCTCCCTCCCGTTACACCCCAGTCCTTGCTCAACAATCATGTGATACGCACTACGCACAGTGAATATTCCTCTTTTTTCATAATGCCAAACCCGGCGGTCCGCATTGTTGGGATCCCCCAACGGGATAGTCAAGATAAGTTCAACATCCACTTCCCACAAAACCTCGCGCATCCTCTCCACATCCCACCAGCCCGTCACAGGGTCGATCAAATCGCGAACCAAGAGAAAAGGCTCATCCAAACACGTCGGGGTGATCGGTTTGAAAGAAATCGGTCTAGGGAGCCACGCGTCATGCCAAACTTCAATCAACTCTCCGTTCCCCATGTGCCAACGCACCCCATGCTTCAAGACCGATATCGACTCCCAAATACATCGCCACGAAAACAAGGGAGCGTTCCCCAACCGTGCACCAAATATGTCCGAATTAGGAAAATACTTCGCCTTATAAATTTGACCTACCAAGCTCATCGGATTCATCATAATTCTCCATGATTGTTTTGTAAGCAACGCCAAATTAAAGGCCTTCAAGTTACGAAACCCAAGTCCCCCCTCAACCTTCCTTCGGCACATCTTCTCCCATGCTACCCAATGGATCTTATTTTGCGCCCCACTACTCCACCAATAGTTGCTGAAAATTGACTCAATTTACCGAATCAATGAATCCGGAAGGCGAAAACAACTCATAATAAAAGTGGGAATGGATTGCATAACCGCCTTGACAAGGACCTCCTTGCCCGCCCCTGATAGAGTCTTTCCCTTATACCCATGTGCCCGCTTCCAAATACGTTCTCTAATGTAGTCAAACAACTCCTTCTTTGATTTCCCCACCACGACGGCATACCCAAATATTTATCATGCTTATCCGCTGTTGCCACACCTAACATGCCCCCAACCACGTTCCGCGTTTGATCATCAGTATTCTTGCTAAACACCACAACTGACTTATCCAGATTAATTTTTTGCCCCGACGCTGCCTCATATTTCTCTAATATACCACGAATACACCCCGTTGTGGCCACATCCGCATCACAAAATAATAGTGTATCATCAGCAAACAATAAGTGTGACACGGCCGGCGCATTACGACAAACTCGAACCCCATTCAGCTCTTCTCGTGACTCTGCCTTTGAAATCATGGCTGAAAAAACTTCCGACACAAATAAGAATAGGTAGGAGATAATGGGTCCCCCTGCCTAATACCCCTTTCAGGGAAAAAAACACCCGATTCCCGCCCATTAATCAAAATAGAATATGAGACCGATCTAACCCCAAGCATGATAAGTGAAACAAAATCAGAAGAAAAACCCAACTTGAGCATTACCTTCTCCAGAAAGGGCCACTCGACTCGGTCGTAGGCCTTACTCATGTCCAGCTTCAGCGTCATATGGCACCGTTTCCCTGTTCTTTTATTTTTCAAACAATGGTTAACCTCAAACGCCACCAGGATGTTATCCGTGATAAGGCGCCCTGGAACAAAAGCGGATTGGGATGGAGAAATAATATTTGGCAAAATTAGCTTAAGACGGTTAGCAACTGCTTTCGATGCAATTTTAAAACACACGTTGCTAAGACTAATAGGACGGAATTGAGTCATAATATTAGGATTATGGCACTTAGGAATAAGAACAATATGCGTAAAGTTCACAAACGGATCAAGAACACGATCATTAAGAAACGAAAGCACAAAACGAGTCACGTCAGTCCCAACAATATGCCAAAATTTTTGATAAAAAACGACAAAAAAACCATCAGGCCCTGGAGATTTAAAAGGATACATCTCTTTGAGTGCTTTTTTTACCTCGCCCGATGTAAATAGTTGAAGTAATTGTTCGTTCATCTCCGGACTAACTCGCACCTCCACATCCCGCAACACGTCTTCAAGGGCTGCCTCAGAAGGAACAGTGGACCGAAAAATAGAATTAAAATAATCCACGGCAATTTGCTCAATTTCCCCCGGTTGCGTGCGCACCGTATTTGTCACATCATGTAGGCCCTTAATTTCATTCTTTTTCCGACGCTCACTTGCCCTTCTATGGAAGTATGTCGTATTCCTATCCTCTTCCCGTAACCATTGAACTTTGGCCCGTTGCTTCCAGTAAACTTCCTCCGCCCCCAATAACTCCTCAAGTTCTTTACTAAGTCGAATCTCCTCTGCTCTCGACTCCATCGTGATGATCCCCATTCTCAACCGCCCAATATCCCTGCGTAATTTCTCAATGCGTCGCTTCATATCGGCCCCGTCGACTTTATTCCACTGCACCAACCCGTGATGACACCCCTCCAATTTTTCCTGCAACCCACGGTCCCCACCCTCTTGCCAACACCGTGCCACAATCGTTTCGCATTCAGCCTTCATCAGCCACGAGGCCTCAAACCAAAAACGCATGGAAGTACGGCCCCTTTCCTGTTGATCCGTTGTACGCATGAGTAGAGCGTGATGATCTGATCTCAATGTCGCCACATGCTCAACCCGAGCAAGAGGAAACCGATCTCGCCACCCTGTATTTGCGCATGCTCGGTCTAATCTCTCCCAAACCGTGTGAGGGGATGGTCGCCTATTGCACATGTGAACCTTGGACCAAAGAAGTCAATTTCGCTAAGACTCGTGTCAACAAGAGTATCCCGGAATTGCGAATAAGCCAATTCGCATGTTTAGGCCCTCCCTGTTTGTCTTTCTGACATAAAATCTCATTATAGTCTCCCGCGCAAAGTCAAGGTAAGGCCGAAGTACCCCGGAGGAGCCTCAGTAAATTCCACGTGCGAGTTCTTTGAGTTCCATCGGGCTCCCCGTAGAAACCAGTAAAGCGCCAATCAGGCTCGGCCCCTTGACCCACCACGACCACATCTATATGATTATCCGACATGCTCAAAAGCTGAACGTCCCATTCTTTATCCCAGAGTAACGCAAGGCCTCCCGAAAGACCTTTCACCTCAACACAAATCCCAAAGTAGTTAAATTTTCCTTTCAGCTCCTCTATTTTTCTCGTCTTGCACTTGGTTTCCGACAAGAAAATAAGAGGGGGGTGATATTTGGAAACCAGCTGACGTAGTTCCCGAACTGTCCAAGGGTTCCCCAAGCCCTGACAGTTCCAAGCTAACAAACTCATTGGAATTGGCGGGACTGCTCCACAGTCGCCGCCAATAAATTATCGATGTCCCGCGAGAGTTCCTCCATTCGTGCCTTTTTCTCCACCCTTCGATCCACCCCATCCTCCTCAGTAAATAGTCGTTTCTGTCCCACGCCACTCCTATTAACCACCGTATTAAAATCAGCCCCGCCTGCACGCATAACAATTCGAACCCCATTCCCTTACCGCTGATTTGTGACTTTCACCCGAGTTGCCACTGCTTTAGTCGTCTGTATTGTCTGCATTGCCTCCTCAAACCGATCACTCCCGCCCACGTCACGCATCAGACGTGCGCAAACCTGTTGCACCCCAATAACGTGCACAAATTTGTCCTCAGCCCGACGCACATCTCCTGCCAAATGAAGCTCGGTCTGTTGCTGTTTTAGATGGCCAGTATTACTTGCGGATCAATCATGAGGCTGCGTGTCTCGAGGTACCTCCAGCCGTGATGTCACTTCCCCCTCGCCCTGAAGATCATGACCCCTCCGTGTCCGATTTTGTAGGAGTGTTGCTGACTGAGTTCTTTCAGATGACTGGGATGGTGCAGCCCTAAATTCACGCCAAGATTGATCAATACGCGTGCGGTCGTGTGAGAAAAAATCTCGTTCCCTTCCCCTACTCGTTGTTGCTGAATGTCCTCGCCACCCCTTATCAGTAAATCGCTGTCCCGCGAACACCCCTGGTCGATTCCTATTTTCCCGCAACCACTCCCCATATGGTAATTGCGAATCATTCTCCACTTCAATATTATATTTTTCCTCGCAATCCGCCATAATATGGCCAAGCATCCCACAAAGGTAGCAGAAGTTCGGAAGGCGTTCATATTTGAAAGACACAAGCATCTCCTGTCCCTCTTTTCCCCGAACTTTCATGCACCACAAAAGTGGTCGTGTCACATTAATCTTCACACGAATACGCATGGTAAGCGCTGTAGATTCCGCAAGGTCGACGTCCTCTAGTATACCAATCAAATTCCCAATAGCCGTAGCAGTCGCAGACGTTTGGCGAATTACTGGGATATCGTAAATACGGACAAAAAAACTACAGTAAATTTAATTTGGGTTTATGCTTAAGTAATTTGCAAATTTAGCATTGGAAGGATATATCATATATCACTTTTAGTATATTAAGTGGCATTTGAAAACTATTAAGTCAAATTAGCTTTTAATTTTGCTACAAAAGAACTTAATTGAAGCTAAAAACATCGAATGACTTACTTCTAGCTTATAATTAGTATGTTCTATGTAAATCAATTTACGGTTATACAATTATATCTTTCTATTATATCTTACAAACAATATCATCCAATTAAATTCAAAAGTAAATATTTTTATATCCATGATTATAGAGGTTTTCTTTAATAAGCTAATTATATTATCCAGTATTTTTATATCTATAATAAAATATAATTCTTTCTAATCTTTAGGTTCGGCCCAATCACAAAATTTCAGACTAGCCCACACAGGATACCGTACCAGATTGCATTGGACCCCAAATCATGCAAGATCGTATTCGGTCATGGATATTTTCTCGAATCTTTTGACTATGTGTATGTGATGCGCAGATATTTTGAAAACTTTTTCCTGAACTATATGCATATATATATATATATATATATATATATATATACTTTATGCATTGCATCACACTAATAATTTTGTGTTACTTTCTATGTTGCACAATCTTTTCTTGTTTATTGTTAATGTGTAGATGAATAACACTTTACTTATATAGTTATATATATAACAATTTTTTCCTACAATAGATTAAAATTGAAGTAATATAGACTAAATTATCTATATTAATTATATTCGGACAAGATCTAAGAGTTGATAATTTAGTAATGTATTCATGAGTATAATTACTTGACTGTATCGTACAATATATGGCCCTTTTCTTTTTATCTTTTTCTTTCTTTCATATAAGTACTAAATATAAGGGTTAGGGTTTTGTAATGGTGTATAATAATTTCATTAAACGACAAAGTTACTTAAGTACATACAAGCCCAGGTTATTTACGTAACTAGATTACAGCAATATGGGAATACAATATAATACATATTTATCTAATACGCCCCCGCAAAATTGATGTGCCATCGGCAGTGAATATTTTGGAAACTGTGTGCTTGCAAGAGGTTTGGTGAGAATATCGGCAAGTTGATAAAGAGTATTGACGTAAGCACACGAAGGAGCCCCTTGGAGACCAAATCACGAACAAAATGCAAGTCAACAGAAATATGTTTCATTAGCGAAGTTGAACGGGATGAAGAGAGAGACGAAGAGCACCGATATTATCACAATGAACGGTTGGTGGAGAAGCTAGAACAAGACCAATTTTACCAAAAAGATGTTGGAGCCAACGAACCTCAGCAGAGTTCACGGTATTTCGCCTTCGTGGATGACTGTGAGACTGCTCGTTGTTTGCGTGAAGACCACGAAATAGGATTAGAGCTGATGAAGATAATAAAGGTCGTGGTAGAAGTACCATGATTCGTGTCGCTCGCCCAATCCGGATCTGAGAGGGAGAAGGACGAATTGTGGCGCAAAAGAATACCATGAGAAAGCGTGCCCTTAAGGTAATGAAAAACACATTCAAGAGCAGTCCAATCCGAGGAGTCCGGCGAAGCCATTCTTTGAGAAAGGCGGTTTACTGAAAAGGCCACATCAGGCCGCGTGAGAGTGAGGTATTGAAGCCCACCATTGATTTTTTGATAAGTAGTAGCATCAACGGATTCATCCAGATTTGAGGAAGCAGGGTTACTAGCCATAGGAGTAGCAAGAGGTTTTACGCCCTCCATCTTGTGAAGTAATAGTAAATCAAGAATATATTTATGTTGCAAGAGGAAGAGACATTCGCGACACCGAAAAACCTCAAAACCAAGAAAATAACTTACAACCCCATATCCTTAACGACAAATCGTTCGCTCAATCGATAGATAAGAGAGGAGATAAGCTTATCGCACGACCCAGTGATAATGATATCATAAACATACACAAGAACATACACACGTACCTCGGCTTGAAGGAGAATAAATAAGAAAGTATCAGACTTGGACTGTATGAAGCCAAATGAGACAAATGCATTGTTGAGAGCAAGATACCAAGCGCGGGTGGCATGCTTAAGACCATAAAGAGATTTATGGAGGAGACAAAAGTGATGAGGAGCATTCTTGTCAACAAATCCCGACGTTTGACTTATGTAAACAGTTTCAGCCAGATCGTCGTGAAGAAACGCATTCTTACATCAAGTTGGCGAATGGACCATGCGTGCATGGCAGGCAATGAGAGGATGGTGTGAATGGTGACCTTTTTAACAACTGGGCTAAAAGTCTCTTTATAATCGACACTGAGGCGCTAAGAAACCCCTTAGCAACGAGATAGGCCTTATATTCCTCAATAGAGTCGTTTGGTCACCATTTGACGCGAAAGATCCATTGTGAGCCAACAAGAGAACGATCAGGTGGCCTAGGAGTTAAGGAACAAGTTCTATGCTGAGAGAGAGTCGTAAGTTCCTTATCTATATCAGCACGAGGGATCTTTAAGGTCTTGACCAACAGAAATAGGTTCAAGCGAATCGTAAACCGCATGCTTGGTGGCAAGGTACATTTTTTTGGGCTGAAAGATTTTATTACAGAAACTAGTGATCGTGTGATGGGTACGATCACTCAGACCCAAAGTAGGAGGCGGCAATAGAGGTGGACTATTAGGAGGAGCAGGGTCTAAAGACGACAGCACACGGACTCATTTAATGAGTTCCAAGTGATTTCTACAAAATACACTATGAACTAGGGGGACTCCTGATGATGCATAATCTGCCCCATCCTCGGAGAGGGGCAGAAAAATGGATACCCTACAAAAACTATCCACCATCTTGCGGAGAAATACGTTTAAGCCACGACCACCCTTGCCCAAACAGAGGCCGAAGGTCCGGGCTTTAGAGAAGGTACCGAGTCACGACTAGTAAACACTATCTAAGGTACTCGATCTAAACATTCGGAGAAGGTACCCCTAAATTCCGACTAACGCTTCTTAAAGAGATACAGTGAGGCCTTGGACACACCCCTCCCAACGACCTGACGCCTACCCAAATCCATGTACCCACGAGGAACAACCTTGGAACCCCCCAGTTCGAGAAAATAATACCCCTTGGGGCATTTAGTATCTCTCAAACTCCCGAGGAATTATCACCAATACTTAGCCAAAATTAAGGAAACATGAGCACATAATAAACACTAAGGACACCAGTGAATACAAGGAGAAGTCAAGACATACCATAATCCCAACTGAATGAAGCAGCTCACGCCCCCTGCAGAGAACGACCCCCAGGGTCTCATCCAAGGCAGTCGATCCTTAAGAGCTACCCGATCATTCAGGCCGACCATGACCCACGACCCTACTCGGAAGGCGTGCCATTCATCATCACACACCCTACGTTCCAACCACCCTAATAATGAGGAAATGCCGCATCCCATTGGTCCAACTCATTCATTGGGGAAGAAAGTAGCAAACCTTATTGGTGCAGATCAATTATTGGGGCAGATCGATCCCCATGCATTGGCTCAGTACCACCACCAAAGACCATTGGAGCGCATATCATCATTGCATGCTAAGAAGAATCGTCCGCTATTGGCCACCCCCTGAGACGACCTCCATTGGCGTAGTAGACCTTCACGCCATTGGTCACCAGCACCCAATGGAGTAAAGACGGCAAGACCGGCCCCTATTGGTCAAAGACCCCTGGAACTAACACTATAAATAGTCCTCCATTTTCAGCAAGAAGACTTCAAGTTCAACTTCACACACAAAATACATTATTCATTACAAAACCAGCACAAGAATACTCTCTACAACTTAACACTTTATTGCACTTAGAATTTTTCGCATTCTTCTAGCTCTCACTCGTGTTTTCACACAACCCCCTTGTACTTCACATAAAGTCCTTAATAAAATTATTATGCCTCATTTCCTCAAATTCGAGATTGGCATTCCGAACAAAGATACTTGAGTAACAATATCCCCACATATCCCGGCCACACGGGCCCGGACGATATTACCTCACCAACTTCGTAGTTTTTGCCTATAATTGATTTTTCGTTGGTATGTTGTTGGAAATTTGTTACTATGAACAACAAATATTTTTTGGTTGGAATCACTTTGTAGTTGTTGCTTAGTTTTCTTGTAGTGTATATATATTGTTGGATAAATTAAGACATGTCTTATTTATTGATTGGAGTTAAATTACCCAATTAAATTAAATAAGGACAATTCTTGTAAATCAAGAAAAACAATACTTATATTATTTGTTCCTGAAATTTTAAATGATTAAATATATATAGTCATCAAATCTCAAGACATGTATAGTCTTCTCCTCTAAGTCTCAATATTCAAGAGATGTCAAGAACATTCATTTAGATCAAGTCTTCCAAATCAAGAAATCATAGACGCGATCACAATCGTTCATCTCAATTAGGAGATTCTGAATGAGATTCACTCTACAAATACAAATAAAGGTTCTTCTACAACTATAAATAGGGGTACTCTTGAAGAACAAAAATCACAATTCAACCTTCAAGCATTCAGAGCAAGGAAGTTCAACAAATCTTCTTCACCAAGTTCACCAATCTTCAAGGAGTTATTCGTGGCATTCAAGGCATTCTTCGTAAAGAACTCCTTTCAATCTGACATCAAGCCTCAGTTTAATCAATAAACCTTTTTTGAAGATCATGTCTCTGCCAAGAAGATCAAATCTTCAACATATGCAACAAATTGAAAACCAAGTTCGTACCATTCTTCATCCATCTTCAAGCCAGAAAATCTGTTTGATTCGAGACCAAGTCACAAGACCCTCGAAAAACCATTTTTGAAGATTAAATTCCATTAATGGAAGATCAAAGTTCATATATAAAAAGAACTAAAGACGAATATCATGTCGTTCTTCTTCAACCTTCAAATCAAAAATATGTCCAATTCGAGATCAAGTTGTCAAGCCCTCGAATTAAGGTTTGTCAAATATCCAAGTATTTTGAAGATCAAGATTCCTCTAAAGAAGATTGACATTCAACAAGTTCAAGACGAAGATCAAATTGTTCGTCGCAAAGATCAAGTCAAGTAGATTGATAATTCAAGTACAAGCTCAAAATCCCTTGGATTAACGTTCAACTCAAATACACATGGAAGAGATCATAATCAAATCCACTCTCAAGTCAACCAAGTTTCAAGACTAGAAACAAATTAGATAATCAAATAGAAAGATTGCACCACAAATCGTACTTTGAATTTATTCATATTTACTTTGTAATCTTTTCTTGTCTTTTAATTTCAAAGGTCAATAATTTATTATTACACCACCACTTTGTAATTTGTGATGATTCCGATCTTGCCAGCAGATGGGTACTCTGATGAAGTTGTACTACCCCGATGTCAACGTCCAGAAGTTGTCCACTGCCTGGATGATCCGCCCCTAAGACCCCTGAAGCGGCTCAAGTTCTACTTCCCGGAGGTGGTTCGGGTACCCGAGGTTCTCTGGCTCCTTCGACCGCAACTGGTCCTTCCCATCCTCCTCAACCGTAGATAGCTTAGAGGGGCTTTGTGGCTGGATGGCCTTAGTTTATTTTTGTTGTTTTTCTTTTTTTGTTCTCTTTTTTGGGGTTGTACCGGGTCGTCGTCCACCGGGTTTTTAACTTTTTTATGAAGTCCAACTCTTCTTTTCCCCGGTTGCATGTTACGACCATGTCTGATGTGTTTGGTCTTTATGATTCCATGCTTAGAAGAATTTTTTTTCCATTGGTTTCTGGGTATGCTTGCTCTTCCCCATTTGAGAGGTTCCATCCTCCTTTGATTGATGTTCCCATGAATTATACTTCCGGAATCTCCTTCCTTCTCCGCGTGGGTAACCACGCCCATTGGAGTTTTGACCCTTTCTAGGTGAGTTTCCGATGGTGATCCGCTTGGGGGAGTCTCGCGATGCAAACCTACGTCAAGATAACCCCACCTTTGAAAAACTTTGGTAGTGCTCCTGGATCAGAATCCAAAATAATGAATCAGAGCACATGGAGCCATCCTCTTATCTTATTTTTCTGTCAAGAAAAAATATGGCGGATTGACTGATATTTCTATTCAGTTAATGAAAGAGCCCAATGCAAAAAAAAAAATGCATGTTGGGTCTTTGAAACAGTTCAGATCATTTTGATAATAATAAGTTTGATCTGTTTTACCGAGAAGGTCTACGGTTCGAGTCCGTGTAGCCCTAGAGCCCTAAAAAATAGGGGTAGGGTACCGTAAGGGTGCTAGGTGCCAATTCCGATGGTTGAGCTTACCATACTTAGAAAATTTTGGGCTTTTGTACAATCACTGGCGAACATCGTGGGGGTGCCCCGTGGATGGATTATCGTGAGAGCGAGCCTTGAGGAGGTCATGAATTCAAATCATCTTGCATGCATGTCTCTTCAATTATTTGTCTTGGGAAGCGTTGCCTCATTAAATGTGAAGGGACGTGAGGAGTTGGAGCGACGGTCTAACTCCCCTATGGCGATGTCTGACATGCTAGAGTTGTGCTGATTCAGGGAAGGTGGCGGTCTGAATGGGTCATGAGTGGGAAACCGAAGGGTCCCACCATTTAAATTATGGTCGTGGATGTGACCCGACTCGGGATAAGAACCATTTTTCTTGCCTATAAAAGTGCGGCCATCTTCTTCATTTTACTTCATCACTTCACTCTCAACATTTTCTGCAAAAAAGGCCCCTTCTCCAAAAAATCTTTTCTGCGATCATAGTTTCTCAAGCCACCACCAAATTTTTCCAGCGATGAGGATTCTCGTGGCTCTCTTGTCTCTCCGCTTTCTTCTCATCGTTGCTGAACGACTTCATCTCGACGGAGCAATCGCCTTAGGGCTGCACGTTTGTCGTCCACCCATTCTGCTTGAAGGAGGGAAGCCAAGAGTTCTCATGCTGGTGACGACACTGCGGCTCCACCGATATCGGTGGGGGATCAAGTTTTTGCAATTTTCGGACGTCGAGGTCCTTACCAGAATCTGACTGAGGGTTCTATTTTTTTTCAAGAGAATCAGGACCCCAATTGTATGACTGATCGACTCTGGGTCGGATCCACAGCCTCAGTTATGAACATAGTGAAGGCCTGAGCCATGTTGGAATCTTTCAACATCTCCTCCACCCTAGCGGACCTGACCGTGTATGCGAAGCAACTGCGTTGCGGCCTTCGCTATTTGGTCCATCCGATCTTGCGGGATCTTTTTGTTTTTTGGCAACTGTGTTTGAGTTAGTTGACTCAGACCTCATACCGTCACCTGGTGGGGTTCGTGCTCTGTTGCTACCCAGTGAGCATCCCATGTACCCCAAAGATCATGGCGGGGGCATTTGTTTACGGGTGATTGCACCAGGTTCGACGTTCTTTTCTCTGTTCGTTCGTGACAGTAAGAGGTTTTTTCTGACCTCAGCTGCCAAAGGCCTGCCAACAACGGGGACTGGTGTCGATTCTTCATATCCCCCATTGGGGAGTCGGCCACGAAGTGGGAAGGCATACCCGGGGAATGGCGAATGGGGTACGTTTATCTTTCCTCTAAAGTGTATATCGAAATCGCTGCCTATTTGGAGCACTGGGGTCTCTTCTATGGACTCTACGATGTGTCCTCGATGTTAAGTAGCCCAATGGTTCTGCTTATTACAGGTCTACAAGATGGGCTAATTCGTGCACGCCCTCCTTCGACAATGGTCCGACAAGATTTGGAATTCTGTAAGTACTTATATTTTTTGAAAAAAAAAATCAAATTTGCTTCGAAACTCTTATCCGAGTACATAAAGTATACTCTCTTTTTTTTACTGAGCCTCTGCTTTTGGTTTTCAGGCGCGGAGATGGCAGGTTATGCTAGTCGCCCCTTTCGATGAGACCTTATGTCATTGACAGACATTGACTCCGCCTATTCATTTTGGAGAACCGAGATTCATCTGTGAATTTTGAGTGCGCGGAGATGAAACGACGTCGAAAGCTTAGGAGGTTGACAAAAGTTGCGGCAACCACGTCCTCGAGCTCATTGGATAGAGAATACTACCCCAAGGCCCTCGGGAGTCCGTCTGGTGCTGCCGCAGATGTGGCCATAGCATAGGCGGAGGAGGAGGTCAAGCTGAACCAGGAGGAGGAAGAATTTCTCTCTACTCCCCCTGTCCCTTATATTTTTGCTGAGGGTTACAAAGACTCGACTTACTATACGTCCTTTGTAAGCAGCATCGTTAACCCTGGTGATTGTGAGATTCTGGGGGGCTTTAGCGACAGGGCCTTGTGGGACCAATTTTGCAAGAGCATCTGCGAGGTAACACCCTTCTTTGTTGTTTAAACTTTCTTCTCTCTATTTTTTATTCATTCTTCAGGTCTTCTAACTTTGTTTTCCCCCTTTTTGCAGCTCACAAAGGTCGGGGATGCCTTGGGCACATATAAGACCAGCCCTACGGTCCTGAAGGTTGTGATCGAGGAGTGCGACGCTCTCCGAATCTTGCTTAGGAATGCTCGCAAAGAGGCTGCTCAACTGGAGACAGCTTTGAAGGAGGCTCGTGGGCGTGCGGCCAAGATAAGAGTGTCCTCAATTCGGACTTGGGGGAACTGAATAGTTGCCTGAAGGAGGCTATAGCTAAATCTTATGCTAAGGCCAAGAGGTGGGAAGAGAGGGCGAGAGAAGACATCCGGGTTGCTGAGGAGGTCCCGGTACTGCGTGAGGAACAGGATCGTCTGCTTCGTCAGCTCGAGGATGCCAGAAAGGAGCTCGAAGTCGGTGTCGTTAGTGCCCGACTGGACTCGACCAGGTCTCCCCGGAGCCAAAACGTGTTGGCTTTCGATTTGAGTGACCTTGTCCGAGTGGGCTACAGGGTGGCTTTGTCCAATTTTGCGTTCCTTCCCTGAGTACCCCCGAGACTTAGTGCTCCCCGGGTTAGATTTTTACTCCCCTTCTTCTTCCTCTGGTCCCTTGTCGACCTCTCGCAGGACAAACCCCACTTTATCAGTCATGTGGATGCCCGACCCTAGCATTGGAAGATGGAGTCGAAGGAATGACGATCAAGGTCGGCACCCACATCGGAGAAAATATAGGAAAGGCTGTCACGACCACGCTCAAGACCTTCCAATCGCCTCTTCGCTTGGAAAGACGGTCCCCTAGATGAATTAGCTAGAAAATATGCGTGCATGAACTTAACGTATATCCCACGGCCAAACCAGTCCAGTAGCAGAAGCAACATGGGGCCTGAGAGAAATAAGGTGATTCGAGCTGATGTCCAACGATTATTAGACCTCCAACAAATTTGAGAAGTGCGCTGCACAAAATGGTCAATCGGCGAAGTCCTTGTCCTAACGAGAAAATGTGCGAGGCATATATGCATAGACTTCGTCAATTCTATGGTCGTACACGACATCCGATCTATGATGGATGGAGATCAGGGTTACAATCAGATCCCGATGGACAACAACGACCAAGAAAAGACTAGCTTCATCACAGACATTGGCACTTTTTGCTACATGGTCATGCCCTTTGGGCTCAAGAATGTCAGCGCCACGTACCAAAGACTAGTCAACATCATGTTTGAGGGACTGATTGGAGAAATGATGGAGGTATACGTCGATGACATGCTCCTAAAAAGGTAGAGGGAGGAGGATCACGCCTGCAACCTCGCCCGAGCCTTTTAGATCATGGACAAGTTCAGAATGAAAATCAACCCCATGAAGTGTTCTTTCGGCATCCGAGGAGAATAGTTCCTAGGATACATGGTTACCCAGAAAGAGATCGAGGTCAACCCAGAAAAGGAAGAGGCCATTCTTAACATGGAATCCCCAAAGACCATACAAGACGTACAAAACCTGACAGGCAAAATGGCCCCTCTAAGCAGGTTCATCTCTCGCTCCTTAAAGAAGGGCCCCCCCCTTTCTTCAAAATACTCAGAAACATAAAAGACTTCCAGTGGACCGACTAGTGTGAAGAAGCCTTCAGAGCATTGAAGGAATATTTGGTCAAGCCACCTCTCCTGGTGAAACGCGTCTTCAAAGAAATGCTCTTCCTGTACCTAGATGGGGGAAAAGAGTCAGTGAGTGTCGTCCTAGTCTAAGCCAAAGGAAGGGAGCATTTACCCATCTACTATATCAGCAAGACCCTCCTGGATGCCGAGACCCAGTACTCGCGCATTAAGAAGGTCGGGTTAGCCCTCGTATCCGTGACCTGGAAGCTCCAAGCATACTTTTTAGCCCATCCTATCCAATACTCATAGAACACCCCGTCCGAACCATCCTCAATAACCCGTAGGTCTCAGGTCAGATGATCAAGTGGGCCATTTAGTTAGGAGAGTTCGACATCACTTACTCTCCCCGGCCCGTCATAAAAGCTCAAGTGCTCGTCTACTTCATCACCGAGATGTAGGAAGAACTTGAGGAAGACGAGCCTGAACCCTTTGGGCACCTCCATATGGACATGTCATCTACCAACACCCACCGTGGGGTAGGCATAATCTTCAGGAAAATAGCTCCAAACGAGCCAGAGACCATTCTAGAGTCCGCCATACGACTGGAATACCCTGTATTAAACAACGAGGTCGAACATAAGGCCCTCTTGCTGGGAACTTGCCTAGCCAATGAGGGAAAGATACAAAGGATACTTGTCCACAATGACTCTCAGCTTGTGGTCCAACAGATCCATGGGACTTACGAGGCACATGAGGAAAATACGAAGAAATGTTTAGAAGCCGTCTTGGCAGGAACAACCTTGTTCCAAAAATCTTCGATCAAACATGTCCCTAGGTCGGAGAATCAAGATGCATATGCCATATCCAAACTCGCCAGCCAAGCCCAGACTGTCAACACTCGGAGAATAACATTTTTCACGGCGCATAAGTCAGCAAGGCGGGATAAGGATGAGGAGGCCAGATGGTCGCGACCATTGAAGAAGACTGGATGACAAAGATCGTTGACTTTATAAGAAATCCAGGGAAATACGCCCACGACCGGGTCAAGCAGTGCGTCATGTACAGACGTGTCGCTCGCTACTACATACAAAACGGGGTGTTATTTTAGCGCTCTTGGTCCTACCTGACCTCTCATTGCGTTAATAAGGAGGAAGCGCGACAAATCTTGGGAGAAATCCATGACGGATGCTGCGGTAGCCACTCATGAGGAAGGAGCATGGCGGTTAAAATTATTCGCCAAGGATACTACTGGCCGACCATGGCAGCCGACTGTGAAGACTATGCCCGAAAGTGTCGGGGATGTCAACTACATGCCCCCATGAGTCACCAGCCTGCCGTCCCTTTGGAACCAGATAACATCCCTTGCCTATTCGCATGCTGGGGAATTGATATCGTAGGAGCCATGGTCCTGGATAAAGGCCAAAAGAGAGCCAGAAGAGGTTCCTGCTGGCGCGGTGGATTACTTCATCAAATGAGTCGAAGCGGAACCCCTCTCTAAGATTACCAGCTAGGACGTAATAAATTTTCTATGGAGAAACGTTATGAGCCTGTATGGGGCACCCCAGTAGCTGGTGAGCGACAACAAGTTGCAGTTCCGTAATAACCACATGGAAAAATGGTGTGACAAATGGGTAATCAAGCACCGCTTCACCGGTGTCGGGTATCCCCAAGGCAACGACCATATGGAGGTGACTAACAGAATCCTCCTCAGAATGTTAAAGGCTCGTGTAGACCAATACCAGTCTAAACCGGTTGAAGAAGTCCCTGGAGTATTGTGGACCTACCGTACTACCTCACGATCAGCCACGGGGGAGACCCCTTACAGCCTATACGGTAGTGAGTTAGTGGTCCCCTCCGAGATTGCAAACTAGAGTATGCGGTTCAGGAGTGTGAGGATTCTCAGAACAGCGCAAACCTCACCCTAGATCTAGACCTCTTGGAGGAAAGACGGATCCGAGCCGCAACCCACGCAAAATTCTACGAGGCCCGAATGGCCAAATTCTATAACATTCAGGTTCGACCCCGATCCTTCCAGGTCGGGGACCTCGTTCTGAAAAGCGAAAAGCCTCCAAGAACGTGGACAAACTCGACCCAAAGTGGGGCGGTCCTTACTAGATCTCTAAGATCCTCAGACCCACCACCTACTTGCTCAAAAATATGAAGGGCCAAGAGCTGGACCGAGCTTGGAATAGCCTCAATCTCCAGAAATATTATCTTTGAACGCTATGTGGTTGACCTAATTTTTTTCATGTAGTTATGATGTTTGTATGAGCGGCTATAGCCGTGTAAAGCAAACATACTATTGGCAATAAAATAACTACGCTGAGAAAAGTTACGACTGAAAGAACAAAAAAGAGCTGAATTTTTTCTTACACAACCCTCCAAAATCACAAACCCTAATTTCCAAAATCGAAAGCAAATCCACAAAATCGAAGCTCAATTTCTTGTTTTTTCTGTTGGGTATTTGAACCGCCTCAAATACCGCCCCCAGGATTTGCCCATGAGGTAATTGTGAAGCAACACGAATAAAATATTGACGATAGTAACAACACAAGGATTTAACGTGGAAACTCCAAAACCGGAGAAAAACCACGGGGACCCGAGTAAAATCCACTATGTAGAAAATTTGTACAACTACATAATTTTCACTCAACCCGAACAACCCCCACAGAGCCTATTCACTTTCAACGCTCCCTAAACTACCCCCGCAAAAGTACTCAAGGTACTACATTGTATATTTAGGAAATACAGAAAGAAACTCTGAATTGGGATAAATTTAATGAAGGAGGAATCAGCTATTTATAGCCAAGATACTAAACCTAAAATGCATAATTAAATCATAGTGCACCATTATGAATTAATGGTGCACTTATGATTTAATGGTGCACTACCTCCCCATTACATTAATGGGGTGACTTAGATCCAACAATCTCCACCTTGAAGATTTGATTCGTGACTCAATCAGATCTTCAAAAATATCTTCACTCCGGCCCTTGGACGATCGCACGCCCACTCCGCCTAAGAAGATTTCCATAGCTCTCGCTATCACTGCAACGCAGTCATACCTCATTTCAGAAGTACCATGCTCCACCATAAAAGCATAATCGGCCTAACGTCGAAAAATAAACCCTGCTGATAAGTATGGTGCAACTCCCAACTTGGCTCCTCCGGAAGTCATCAGCCCTCGACATTACTACCACACCTTGCATCTACGCCAAGTCATGCTTGTGTGAAAACTGGGACCCACTAACACCAACGCCCTGTCTCATAGCAGTCTCATGCCATCAGAACGTACCGCCACTTATAACACGTCACGCAAGTAGGCAATGTTAGTTTCACCAGTGTTTGACTAAGAGTTGCTCGCCACATCAACTCGTTGTCCCGGACAATTTTCTTTTTCGTGGTCCTAGTGTCCGCACCACTCCACTAGCAGCAGTATCTGCCGTGCTAGTAACACCGCTACGTATAGCAATAACTCCACCAGTTGAACCATCGTGTAACCTTGACCAAATCAACTTCCCCGACTTGAACACGCCACAAGTCACAATTGATTTTCCCGTCAACATACATCACGCCAAACTTTACCATATTCGTACCCCTGCTTCTGACATTGCCTCAGTGAGTTGGTGAATTTTCAGTATATCAGAATAGTACAAAGTAAACCCCCGGAAAGAGATAGCTCGTCTTTCCTGACAGGATTTCAAGGTTCCCAGGTAATTGGTGGGGTCACAACGGTCCCGCTTAATAACCAATTACCTTTGACAGAACCGCCTTTTACAGTACCTATTCACACTACATCACACCACGACTCCACCCCAGCAGAACCCGGGCTCTGATACCACTTGTTGGGTATTTGAACCGCCTCAAATACCGCCCCCAAGATTTGCCCATGAGGTAATTGTGAAGCAACACGAATAAAATATTGACGATAGTAACAACACAAGGATTTAACGTGGAAACTCCAAAACCGGAGAAAAACCACGGGGACCCGAGTAAAATCCACTATGTAGAAAATTTGTACAACTACATAATTTTCACTCAACCCGAACAACCCCCACGGAGCCTATTCACTTTCAACGCTCCCTAAACTACCCCCGCAAAAGTACTCGAGGTACTACATTGTATATTTAGGAAATACAGAAAGAAACTCTGAATTGGGATAAATTTAATGAAGGAGGAATCAGCTATTTATAGCCAAGATACTAAACCTAAAATGCATAATTAAATCATAGTGCACCATTATGAATTAATGGTGCACTTATGATTTAATGGTGCACTACCTCCCCATTACATTAATGGGGTGACTTAGATCCAACATTTTCCACTCGATCGACAGAATCTAACAATGGTGTGGAGAGTTAGAACCCCCGTTGATGTTATACCTAAAGGAAAAATTACACCTGATTATGGTAAGAATCTCAAAATCCAAAACTTAATTTATTTCTTTGTTTGGAGTTATTTTTCGCCGTGTGGTCCCTCCTTTTGGCTCTATGTAAGGGAATAGTTGGACACATGTGAAAATTTATTAAATTTTTTTCCTTTTTTGTTCTCACTTTAACTACCACTTGTGTGTTTGTGTGATTAGTTTTAGTGTGTTTAAGTATGTTGATATAATAATAATTATTTTTTGTCTATATTCAGCTGGAGATAGAGATGACTCATTCACCATTATATTGCATCATTCTGGCAAATTAATGAATTTGGGCAAATGAGTTTATCTTGAGAGATAAGTAAGCTATATAGACTGGTGTAATGAGGATAAAATGTCTAGGCTGGAGATATTGGAAATGGTGAAAGAGGTGGGTGTTAAAACAGAGGGTTCTGTGGTGAGAATATGTTACATCACATATACTTCTCTAGGTGATTATATTGCCATAAATAATGATAAGGAGTCACTGGATATGGCACTCTATGCATCTACAAAGAAATCAGTAGATGTTTATGTTCTCACAGATGAGGTAAATGCTACTCAATTACAGAGTGAGTTGCCTAATCTTCCTCCAATGAGTGAAGGGTTGGATTATATTGGTGATAACAATGGAGGTGTCAATGTTGGTGAAGAGAAGAGGTTTGTAGAAGGCCTTGTAGAGAGTGATGATGATGATGATGAATTTCCTGATGTAGAAGATGTAGCAATTCTATTAAAAGATATGGCCACCAAAAAATCAAGAGCAACTGATATACCCAGCTCTTCAAGTGCCCCCCCCCCCCCCCAACTGAATCAAGAAGCCAGAGACAAGTACCCCAATGCTTAAGAGACAATACAAGTCCATTGTTGGAATCTATAGTTGATATAGTGGACAGTGATGATAGTGATGGTAAAGTCTTATGCGGTGATGACTCTGAATTTTCAGACACTCTGAATGATAGTGACAATGATGCAGCTGATAATGAATATCTTAGGAGTGCTAGTGAGGCAGCGGGGTATCAGGAGGAAGAAGTTAATGCACCACCTGAATTTGTTCCAAATGCTGATGATGGAGTTGAAAGCTCTAGCAGACAAGCTCGTGTGCAAGATGGGGTAGAAAGTAATGCAAACAAAGGGAAAGGAAAGGATAAAGGAGAGACTTTGACAGGGAGGAAACCACAAAAGCCAATACCAAAAAGACCTACACACCAAGGTCATCCAATTTTCAGTTCATTACTTGACATGTAATGTGTCAAATTTGAGCTAGGGATGCAGTTTGATACAACTAAACTGTTGAGGGATGTTGTGGTTCATTTTTCAATCATTGAGGGGAGGTCTGTTAGGTTTCCAATCAATTGTCAGTTGAAGCTCCAATCAAAGTGTGCACATGACAACTGTAGATGGGAGCTATGTGCATCAAGGCCAAACAAAGAAGACACAATGAGGATTAAGACTCTGAAGGACCACGAGAATGTGCCAGACAGGACAAAGTCAAACAAGCAACTACCAGATACTTGGTAAAGAAATATCATACAAAGATAAGTAGTGATCCAAACTGGCCTGCTAGCTCCATGCTAACTATTGCTAACATGGATTGTGGTATATACTTCTACATAGCTCAAATGTACAGAACTAAGAAGAGGTATTTGCTGATGTTCGTGGAACTGAAGCCAACCAATATTCCTTGCTATGGAGCTATACTGAGGAGATCATGAGGACTAATCCAGGGACTACTGTTAAGTTGAAGTGTAAAGTGATGGGAGAGGTGTGTAAATTCAAAAGAATATACATATGCTATGATGTTTTGAAGAAGGGATTTCTGAGTGGTTGCAGGCCCATCATATGCTTGGATGGGACACACCTCAAGACAAAAAATGAAGGTATACTTTTGACTGATGTTGGTATTGATGCTAATAACTGCACATATCCCATTGCATATGCAGTGGTTGAGAAGGAGAGGAATAAATCATGGTATTGGTTTCTTAGTATTCTGGTGGATGATCTGAATATCACTAACTGTGTTCATTGGACTGTTATGAGTGATAAACAAAAAGGTTTGGTTGATGTTGTTCATGAACTGTTGCCTGACTGTGAGCATATGTTCTCGTTTTGCATTTGTGGGGAAATTTGAAGAAGGATCATCTAGGTCTTGCAATGAAGAATATACTTCGGGATACTGCAAGAGCTGGTATAGTATGTGATTTCAACAAGATCATGGCTAACCTGCAAAAGAGGAATGTGAAAGCATACTATTAGTTAGCAAGCAAGCCTCCAACTCAGTGGTCTAGAGGATTCTTTAGAACACATTGCAAAAGTGATATTTAGCTGAATAATATGTCTGAGAGCTTGAATGCCTCAATTGTAAAAGCCAGGGGGATGCTAATCATTGACATGTTAGAATCTATTAGGATAACCTTAATGAAGAGGACATGTATCAGGAAGATTGTTATAAACAAGAGAAACAAAGCTATTACTCCTAAGGTATGGGATATTCTTGATAAGATTAGAGGAAAAGCTAGAGGTTATAAGGCTCACTGGAATGGACACTTTGAGTTTGAGGTTGAGGCACCTTATAGTGATACTTTTGTTGTGCACTTGGAGAAGAAATTATGGTCATGTATGAAGTGGGATTTGACAGGTATCCATTGTGTTCATGCATGTACTGCAATGAGACACATGAATTGGAAACCAGAAGAGTACAGACATGCTTATTACTCAAAAGGAGACCTATCTAAGGACTTACATTAACTACATGTCTCATATGCAAGGAAAGAGTGCATGGCTTATGCCTCAAACTCAGAGGAATATAATAGAACCTCCTCATTATGCCTGGTAGGCCCAAAAAGAATGGTAGGGACATTAATCCTGAAGAACTAAGAGAGATTCAGTTGAGGAATTAACTTAGTGGCAAACTAGCAAAGGATGGAATTAAGATGCATTGTGGTTATTGCCAAGTTGAAGGTCATAATGCTAGGGGTTGTCACGCAAGGAAGAAAAACCATCTTGCAAGTACATGGGTTCCCAAGCCAAGGGCCAATGGTAGGGGAAGAATTAAGAAATGGAGTGGGAAGGGAAGAGCCAAAAAAGCAAAAAAATGATCTGCTGGTACTAGTACATCTGCTGAAGTTCCTTCGACTCCATCTTCCAATGCTAGGGTCGGGCATCCACGCGACTGATAAAGTGGGGTTTGTCCTGCGAGAGGTCAACAGGGGACTAGAGGAAGAAGAAGGGGAGTAAAAATCTAACCCATGGAGCACTAAGTCTCGGGGTACTCAGGGAAGGAACGCAAAATTGGACAAAGCCACCATGTAGCCCACTCGGACAAGGTCACTCAACTCGAAAGCCAACACGCTTCGGCTCCGGGGAGACCTGGTCGCGTCCAGTCGGGCACTGACGACATCGACTTCGAGCTCCTTCCTGGCATCCTCGAGCTGACGAAACCAGCGATCATGTTCCTCACGCAGTACCGGGATCTCCTCAGCAACCCGGATGTCTTCTCTCGCCCTCTCTTCCCACCTCTTGGCCTTAGCATAAGATTTAGCTATAGTTTCCTTCAGGCAACTATTCAGTTCCCCCAAGTCCAATTCGAGGACACTCTTATCTTGGCCGCATGCCCACGAGCCTCCTTCAAAGCTGTCTCCAATTGAGCAGCCTTTTTGCGAGCATTCGTAAGCAAGATTCGGAGAGTGTCGCACTCCTCGATCACAACCTTTAGGATCGTAGGGCTGGTCTTATATGTGCCCAAGGCATCCCCGACCACTGTGAGCTGCAAAAAAAGGGGAAAACAAAGTTAGAAGACCTGAAGAAGGAATAAAAAAAGAGAGAAGAAAGTTTAAACAACAAAGAAGGGTGTTACCTCGCAGATGCTCTCGCAAAATTGGTCCCACAAGGCCCTGTCGCTAAAGCCCCCCAGAATCTCACAATCACCAGGGTTAACGATGTTGCTTACAAAAGACGTATAGTAAGCCGATTCTTTGTAACCCTCAGCAAAAATATAAGGGACAGCGGGAGTGGAGAAAAATTCTTCCTCCTCCTGGTTCAGCTTGAATTTACCCCTCTTGGGGGGAAGACCTTTGTCGGCTATCCTCCTTCACCGAAGGAAAGGGGTTCACAACACCCTTCCCCTGTCTTTATCGAAAATTGATGCACTACTGTTCCGTTTCTTCGAAGGACTCCCAACGACATGGGCCCGATCTATAAGGTTAAATGAAGAAATTGACAACGGGCCAAAATCGAGAGTAATGCCAAAAAAGGGCATAAAATTGTCGAAAATATGTTTAGCCATCGCAGGATCCATGGGTTGAGGCATACCTTTGGAGTTGACCTCCTCCTCCGCCTCTGATATGGCCACATCTGCGTCAGCACCAGATGGACTCCCGGGGGCCTTGGGGTAGTATTTTCTATCCAACGAGCTCGAGGACGTGGTTGCGGCAACTTTTGTCGACCTCCTAGCATTGGAAGATGGAGTCGTAGGCTCGATGGTAGGTGTAGAATTTTCCCGTATTCTTAAATCTTTGAGGGTCTTTAATAGCTCGGGTCCACTTGAAGACACACTCTTCTCCCATGATGGTCATGACCTCGGTACGTGTTATCGTCATGTGTGGTAAGGGCACCAGCTCCAGGTTTTTCTTAACTCTCTCCCTACATCCTCCTTCCTTGTCCTATGTTTTCTCCTTTCCTTTGCCAGTGGAGGAGGGCAGAGCTCGGGAGGTCTCTGCGGTTTCCAAGACCTTTTGTGTTTCATCTAACTCCATGAAAGACTCAGCTTTCTGCATCAATTCCTCTATGTTGGCAGCTCGGTTCCTTATGAGGGAAGTGGCGAAATCTCCTTGCAGCAGCCCTCGGACGGCGGAGAGTATATTTGGGTTAAAGAGCGGCATTTCATCGATGGCGTGCGATAATCGTCTCATGTAGTCCCTGGTCAAAATCATCCCCATTTTGCCGCACGTTGAATAGGTGTCCACAGGTCTTAGGAAAGACCTTGTTGCTGGAAAATTGTCTCACGAACATTTGGGTTAGGTGTTCGAAGTTGTGGATCATTCTTGGTGGAAGCGAGGTCCATGCATGGCAAGTATTGATTGACGTGATCACGAGGGTCACGGTCGTTACTTTCCCAGCGTAGGTCGGAAGTCCCGCAGATTTCATGGTAAGAGGGATGAGGGGGTCAGCTATATGAGGTGCGAAAGGTGTCTCTCGATACGCTACCTCCTTCCCTGGGTTGAGGTTGCGTCGGAGTTCACGCAGCTCCCTTTGCATCAGCTCCATCACTCCCCTCAGAGGGGCCTCAGGAGTCGGAGAACATTGGCGCCTTCATAATGGCTGGGGGTAGTAGGGCTCGTACAGATCTGGGGGATTCCAGGCCACCTTGTGAGGACGAGGTGGACATCGGGGAGGCCATGCCTCCCGGGGTGCATCGACCGAGCTTGTTGTGTGCAACAACGGTGGTCCCTTCTTCGACGAGAGGGAGAAGCACGGACTTTGTTGTATGGTGAGGCTTCAGATCGAGCCCTAGGAGGCGGGGCTGATTAGTGGCGAGGAGGATTCCTCTATTCCTCCGGGCGGTTCATGTCACGGCCCTGATCGTTTTTCGAGGACGTCCCTTTGTTTCTGTTAAAGCGAGCAAACATGTTGCGGTACATGTCCCATGGTACTTGCACATATCCCATGGCCAGTCCGCCCTCCTAGGGTGTTGTAGCAGCAGTTTGCGGCATTGGGGCGCATGTGACCTGAGGCCTAGGGGCTTCGGTAGCAGGGGTACAGGCGCATCAGGGTTTGGTGTTGAGCTATTAGGTTCCGGAACCTCCTCCTGTGGGGGCGGAGGGCTATGCTGCCGCTCTTATTCAGTGTTGTGATTTTCCATTGATTCGCGTTTCGGATTTGATGGAGATGATGCTTGTACTAGTACTCTTCTAGCTGTTTTTCTGGCCATGCAACTTTCCTCGAATTTTTCTCAGAGAACTTAAGGCGTTCCCACAGATGGAGCCATTTGGTGATGCAATATCGTCGAGGCCCGTGAGGTCGGGATATTCGGGGATCGTCACTTAATTATTTTGTTCGGAACGCCACTCTCGAATTCGAGGGAAAGGAGGCTCAGTTATTTTATTAAAGACTTTGAGTGAATTACAAGGGGTCGTGTAAAGATATAGCTAGAGCTGACAGAGTGTGCGTTAAAATCTAAGTATAATAATGTAGAGATTTTGATAGAACTTAAACTAAATTTGCGTGTTTGTGTGGTGAGCTTGTGGATTATTTGGACTTATCTCCCTTCTCTGATACTGAAAGTGCTGACTATTTACAAGGGCGGCCTTGAGGTCTTCGGCCAACGGAAATTAGTCTTTTCATTTTAACTCCGGGTGGTTGTGGCGTCCAATAGTGTGAGGGTCTTCTGCGCCAATAGGGGTCGTGTGTCAGGAGACGACCAATGGCGGAGGTTGACTTATGTTCGTGTGAGCGAGGAATGATGTCGTCTGCTCCAATGGTCTTTAGAGGTGGTTCTGAACCAATGAGAGGGAATTTTTCTGCCCCAATCGCTGGTCTGCACCAGTAGGAGTTGTGGCTTTTTGCCCCAATGGGTGATTTGGGCCAATGAGGGGTAGTATTTGGTTATAATGAGGGTGGTTGGGAGCTATGTTGAATAAGTCTAGTTGGCACATCCTCCGACTCAAGTCGTATTTTGGCTGCTTTTGTTCATATGGTTGGATGATTTTCTTGGTCTTTTGTAGGGGGTGAGACACGTGGGGTCGTTCTTTAGGGTCTAAGGGCTGTTAGGCCATCTCCTTGAATCATGTATTGAGCGATCTAGACTCTCCATTGTATTCACTCGTGTCCTTAATGTTTTAGTTGTGTCCTCCTTTCTCCTTAATATTTTTGCTAAGTGTTGGATATCGCCTCTCAGGGGTCCGAGTGGCACTTAGCGGCTCGGGAAGTGTCTACTCCTCGGTCTGGGGGGTTCCGTGGTCTTTTCCATGGGTACCCGAATCATAGACTGTTTTAGATGATATCGAGGATGATACCGGGGACCTTCTACGTCGGGAATGATGTCTTGATGGATGTCAAGTATGACGTCGGATATGATGTCGGGTAGGATGTCGTATATGACGTCGATGGGTATGTCAATGATATATATCGAAGATATATATCGGGTGCTATGTCGAAAGTGATCTTGGGGATGCTCGATATCGGGTGTATAGTATTTGAGGATAATTAAAACTTACCTTGATTAGCAGAACTCGGGTATTTATAGACCTCGGAATGCGAGGACCGCACGGGTGACATACACATGAGTTGTACCATATCGAATATCACATTCGATATGTACATGGAAACTATCCCCGACATAGATCAAATATGGGCTTGGCCCATAGGGCGGCCAAATACCCCTATCAATATATATTTATTTATTTTTGTTTCAAAGGATATGGGAAAAAATCGAAATTGGTCCTTTATTGTGTCTTAGTTACAGTTTTCGTCTTTTACTGTGTCCTTGTTTTTTTTTAGTACTTTATTGTGTATTTCATTGCGATTTTGGTGGGAAAAATCGAAATTGATCTTTTATTGTGTCATAGTTACAATTTCCGTCTTGTATTGTGTCATTGTTTTATTTTGGTCCTTTATTGTGTGTTTCACTACGATTTTGGTCCTTCGGATGGAATCTCAGCCGAAAATGTCATGTAGGAGCACGTGCCGCCCTAAATTCAATTTTTTTGAATTTTCCACAAGCAAATTCGCATGTTGGAACAACAATTTTAATTTTTTTATTTTAAATTCTGACCCGTCCGATCTGGATAACCCGGTTAAATCGGGTTGGTCGGGTCAGAATTTTAAATAAATAAAAATTAAAAAAATTTGAAACCAGCGTTTCCACATGTGAATTTGCATGTGGGAATTAAAAAAGATTGTATTTTGGCCGGCAAGTGCTCTCACGTGATATTTTCGACTCAGATTTCTTCCTAAGGACCAAAATCGTAATGAAATACACAATAAAGGACCAAAATAAAACAAGGACACAATAAAGGACTAGTTTCAATTTTTTATCCGATTTTGGTCCACCGGATGAAATCTCAGCTGAAAATGTCACGTAGGGGCACGTGCCGCCCTAGATTTATTTTTTTGGAATTTTTCACAAGCAAATTCACACATTGGAACGACAATTTTATTTTTTTTATTTTAAATTTTGACCCGCCCGATCCCAAAAACTCGGTCAAATAGGGGCGGATGGGTCAAAATTTAAAATAAATAAAAATTAAAAAAAATTAAAGCCGACATTTGCACATGTGAATTTGCATGTGGGAATTAAAAAAAATTGAATTTTGGCCGGCAAGTGCTCTTACGTGACATTTTCGACTCAGATTTCTTCCGGAGGACCAAAATCGTAACGAAATACGCAATAAAGGACCAAAAAAACAAGGACACAATAAAGGACCAAAACTGTAACTAGGACACAATAAAGGACTAGTTTCGATTTTTTCCCCAAATGATATCAATACAGTATTTCGACAACGAAATTGGCCTTAGGCCAACCATCACACGAGATTTACTAGAACTCGAAATAGGTGACTACTGAGAGATTCATTATGGTACAATTACACACATAGCGTTCTTTTAAATATTCGAGAAAGAGTTCATGAGATATCTAGCACGACAAATTAATGTTTTTAGATAAAATCCTTAATACTGATATGAGTATGACTTACAAGGTATGGTTATCTAGACAAGCTAATCTATTCATCACTTATGAAAAGTTGCACAAATCATCCCTAAGGTTCTTCTGAATCATAGTTTTCAGACCCGGACCGGACCGACGTACCGGTGCTCTCACCGGTCCGGGTCTGCCCAAAAAATGGGTTTTTAGAGTGGCCCGGTCGAACTGGTGACCCGGACCGGTCCAGTGAACCGGTCACACCCATTTTATTTTTTTTACAAGAAATTACACTTTTGCCCTGGCAGCTTTTCAACAAAACAAAGAAAATTCCCTCAGCCTTTGTACTTCCTGCGACTGAAATAACAAATAAGAAAGAAAAAAAAAGAGGAGAAAAAAAAACTAGGTCACTAACTGCCGCCGCGCCGGACCTGCTCCACCGCCGCGTCGTCTGCTCCACCGCAAAGCTGCTCGTACAGCTCGGCCATAGCTGCAGTTCCAATAAGTCGCTGCCTCTTTTTTGTTTTTTTTAATCTTTATCGATTTTTCATTTTTTTGTTCTAAGTTCTAACTTCTATACTTCTAATCTATGGTTTTTTTGCAGCCTATTGTAAATTTCTAACGAGTGTTCGTTGATTCCGACAATAACACCCTCCGACAATATGGGTCCTATGGAGGAGTGTCTAATTATCAAAATATTGGTGTGAATGTGGATGATCACAATGCCTCGTGATGAATGTATTGTACTTTATTTTGTTGCTACTTTGTTATTTGTGTTTTTTTTTGGCTTGGTAAAACTTTGAATTTGGAAACTTAAGTTGGGATTTCTTAGTTGTGAACTTGTGATAATATATTAATATAATAGCATAATATATTTATTTTTATATTTATTTTTGTGGAACGTTGACTAAAGTCAACAAATCGGCTCAACCAGTGGTCCAACCGGTCCGACCTGTTGACCCGCTGCCCAATAGCCTCACCGGTTCTGTGACCGGGCCGGGTCTGAAAACACTGTTCTGAATCATTTCTTTTACGCTTCTAATTCCTAAAGGAATAGTAAAAACTTCTTTTATCTAACTTCTGTGATTTACCTATGCTTTCAAGTGTAATTCAAAATCTAATAAATATCACGTTATTCATTCCGATGTTTAAATTTGTCATTACCCAAAATAAATTTAAACCTCGATGCACTAAATAAGGAGCACTATCAAAATCGTCAGTAAAATATTCAGAAATTGGACTTGTTCGTATTGGTCATTAGGTCTGTTGTGGGCCTGGGACCCGCCGGGTCGGGATCCCGGCCCACGGGATTTCACCGAGGGGGGAGCTACCTTGTAGCTCCCGTAACCTCCCGTCGGGAGAGGCGCTCCCAGCGGCCGGGAATCCCGTCCGGACGAAAAATACCCGAATCCCGGCGGGCAGACACTTTTTTTTTTTTTTGACAAATGGTAGCTCCCGTAACCTCCCGCCGGGAGAGGCGCTCCCGGCGGCCGGGAATCCCGTCCGGACGGGAAATACCCGAATCCCGGCGGGCAGACACTTTTTTTTGTTTTGACAAATTACTTTTTGATTTGATTGTTGTTGTTGTTGTTGTTGTTTTTGTTGTTAGACGTGGTGGTGCCTGGTGCGTGCGGCGGTGGTGAGGCGGCGGCGTGGTGAGTGTGACCCGTGAGTGTTTGCGTTGTAAAAGAAGAGAGAGCAGCCTGAGTGTTTGTGAATTGTGTGTTGTGAGTGTATAAGTCTGCCTCGTTTTTTTTTTTAATGTAATACATAAGTAGGGAGGTTAGATTTAAGAGTAAATAAGGAGAGAGAAAGTGAGAGAGAGAGAAAGCTGTTCTCATGAAGCAGCGGTGAGAAAAGGCAAAGGCTCTTTCTTTCTTTCTCCTCCATTTTTCTTCTTCTGCAACAAACACAAAAACCCATTTCCACATTTCTCTCTCTAACAACATTCACAAATTCATTTCATTCTTTGCTTCTCCCTTTTAAATTCACGAGATCCCTGTCTCTTTTCTTTCTCTCTCTCTAACAACATTCACATATTTTTTTTATATGTAAGTCACTGCCTCCCGGGATCCCGCCGGCCGGCGGGAACTGAACTGGGAGATAAAATTCGGTCTACCCGGGAAAACCCCGTCGGGTCGGGCGGGGATCATGGTTCCCGACCCTGCCCAAACAGCCCTAAGCTAACAGAAGTGGTCACTTCATGGATTTCAATACTCTCAAGTGCAAAAGATTTTCAAAAGAAAAGGAAAAAAATAAAAAAAAATATAACAAGTGCATCGATGTCCTATGTGACCATAAAGATTAAATGGAGAATTGGAGATCTTTTACTCGAGAGAAAAAAGAAGAAAATGAAAACTCTCAATATTATCTTACTTTGATTCATACAACCTGCTCCAATTAATTAGACTTTAAAGTTTCATTTTGTAGTCGTATAATTGTACCCTGAATTGATGTGAAGAAAATCGTAAGTAGCTAAAGATGAACACAAAATTCTACCAATTGAAGCAAGAAAAGATGTTCTCATTAGTTTCTCACAGTAAAGCCATCATACAAAATAGCCTCAACTTTCCAATGAATGATGAACATGAATTTTGTAATCCAGAAAAGAACTCTAATAGTGCTTCGAGGCTCAGGGGACATGCAGAAAAATGAGGGAACTGTAAGTCAAATATATGTGCATCAGTAAGTGTTGCTCCTAGCATAAGGCTACTCATAGACATTACCTCGCTACATCTGAGAAACAAACCAACTAATTAGGAATTTGAATTACCATAGGAGGATCAAACTAGATGGAGTTTACATATATTCCAGCTCACCCCAGTCAAAATGGTTTCAGAAACTATTTGTTTCCAGTAGATTCACTACCAACAGTAGTCTTGCGATTAAGGTACCTGATTGCTGCGTCTTCAATCCTATACATTGCAGAAAAGGACGGATAAGGAAATGCACTTCACAAGGAAGATAAACACTTTGGAAAATCTAGGACAATACAACAAATGCATTTACAAGTAATGGGGTTCAGTCGAAATAGTAGCATAACACTACACGACTGGAACAATACTATAAAGCCCGGGGCAGAAAACCAGAACACTGGAAAAAGAAGAAGAGAACTGGCACAGAGCTACAATTCAACAGTGGTCAAATGCATCACACCAAAATCATTACAGCACACACACTGTCAAAGCGGCTGAAAAGACTGAAACTACATACAGCAGCAGAGATTTTGTGTTGTTTTGAAATATGATTCTTGTGAAACCTGTGCAACTCCAGACTATGAAAAGGAAAAAAAAACTACTATAATCATGCGGCAGCACAATAGAATAGAGTAGCAAACCGATACACATCATAGAACAACATAGGTGAAAAGTAAATGGTCTATTCAATGACACACCAAATAGCCAAGAATAAATTTAAACCTAAAATACGCATGTTAAAATATGTTTTTCTTTTAAGGCCACATGAGTGAGTTAGGAGAAAATACTTACCATGTTTGACTGTAAAATTCAGCCCGGCGCTCTTTCTCAACATCACGACTGGTATCAGTAGCAGCAGTCTTGAGGTCCCTGGCTTGAGAAGCCACTAAAGCATTAATGAACTCTGCTGGTGACTGACTAAATCCAAGAAAGAAAGCACGCCTACGACGATGTTCTTGCAACTTCTTCATAGAAGAAGAAATAGCTTCATCACAAGCATCAATCTCCTGGTTCTTCTCTAAGTTAGCCAAGAAACTTGACATTTCTTTCTCCAATAACAGAGGAATATCAACAAGAACATCATAACAAGTACTTCCCGCTGGACTATTCCCAGAAAGCTTGATTTTGTGTTCCAAATGTATGGGACCAGGAGGAATAAGGTGAGTAGTTATTTTCTGTGTGACAGTAGAGAATTTTAACTTCTCTTCTCCAAAAACCTTCTTCAGTGGTGGATCACAAAAGAAAGAGGAAGTGTCACCAGGTACTTGTAATTTTCTCATTTTCACATAATGCCAGAGTGCTGCCAAGATTCTTGGACGTGTCTCCACTTCAATTCCAAGAACCTCTTGCAGTGCAGGAGCAAGCTTAAATCTCTCAGGCACATAGTTCATCTCCAATCTGATAATTGCATTGAACTCCTTATTCCCTTTTCTCTTCACCTCAAACCCCTCATGAAGCACAGGTGACCGAGAACTCTCCCATAAGATGACGTGATTATCTGGATAAAGACTCTGATCCAAGTATACAGTAATTTTCTTGAAGAAGGATGAAAACTTGGGGTGCAAAGAGTTTGATCTCTGCAACCCGCCTTCTAGACTGGGATCTTTGCCATCTTCCAAAATCCTCCCAATTATTCTGAGCGACCATGAAGGCTGCTCAACACTTTCATTATTGGGATTCACGTCTGTTTGGTTCGAAAAAGTGTTGAAAACGTATATCCGCAGAACTTTCTGAGCCCGCATAGGGTTTTTCAGGGATTCAACGATGTCGGTCTTCTTTCTTGCCAGCGCAGCATCTATACGTGTTTCAAATTCAAGTAACTGTGTATAAAGAGCAGATTCTGGCAAAATAGCTGCAACTTTCTCCATGATTACTTTATCTGGGAGCTTCCGCTTACCTCTACGCACAGCAGGGGCCAGTTCCATGGTCTTCATGGGTGAAGCAGTACCCTGACCAGAAGGCCCCCCAGCGAGCCGAGACGGTGGCTTATTAAGACGCTTCCCAGTTCCTGCAGTACCAGAGACCGGTGTGGTGACGGAGGGGGATGATACACCGATGTTACTGTTACCCTGCTGTTGGGTCAAGGCCTGTGGCTGAGTTTGCGGTTGAGCCGGAGAGAATGGCTGAGGTTGAGGTTGAGGCTGTGAAGGTTGAAAATGTCCTGGAAAGTAAGGCCTGACTTGAGTTTGGGACTGAGATTGTAGATGGGGAAGCGGTTGCTGGTTATGGTTTGCAGGTGGTTGCATCGGCATTTGCACTCCGCGTGGATTGCCAAAACTAAAATTCCCCCTTACGGGAGTGTTGTTGTTATTCATATTATGATGATTCATTAGACCCTCCAATCCTACAACATCCACGAAATCATCATCAATCCAACAATAAAGTAACGTGCAACGATCACGGAACTTAAATAACATCTGTGCTACAACAAATTCAATTCCAGCACATAGGAGATTCCCAAAAGCAACAAGAAAGCATAGTAGTAAATACGAGCTTAACCTTGCAAATTGAACCAAAAAAAAAAAACAGAATTAAACAATAAGATACTAGATTGAAAGAAGCTATTTCCAACCCTAATAATATCTTATCGCCAGTCCATAATAAATTAACTGTATTCAAATTAGAAAACACGAAAGTTAAACAACTGCCAGAATGAGCCCTAAAATTCGATACGCCATAAAATTACAAATATAAAATGGAAAAAAGAAAAGGCCAATGGAACTGAAAAACAAGGTAGAGAGAGAGAGAGAGAGCATTGATCTTACGAGAATTATTTTCTGCGTCGAGCTGAGAAATGAAGAACAAGATTTTGCATTTGCCGTTTTGTTTTTCTTTTGCTTTTTGCACGAGGAGAGAAGCGGAGAGGAGAGGGGTTTTATTCAGATAACAATATGACCAAATTACCCTCCACTTATTGCCCTTCCTATTTCAAATACTATATTTTACAAAAATTATTAATTCTTCTAAATTGTTGAAATCTTAATTTTTAAGCGATTTTTAGAGAGAAATTAAACTGGATTATGTTAAGATTCTTTTTCTTGTGGGAATAATAATGTATAGAAAATCGAGTGACAAGAAACGCACCATTTAAATGATTTGTTTTCAATTTTAGAAGTGTTTTTATCTGGTCACGTTTTCCACATTCTTTTGTCTTTTGGTGCTCATTTGGTCAATATGTGTAGAAATATTATGATGGATATTATTTAACTCCTAAGAAATATACATTGTTACATATAAGAGAGCTGAGTAGTTGATAAGGAAATATCATAACAAAAGATATTTACCTAAATAGATAAGAATATACTCTAACTATTCTTATCCCATATATGCCCCGCAAAATTGACGTCTCATCGGCTAAGACAGTTCTTGGAAACACAAAAGAGTGAATCGAGCACGAAGCAAGGCCTTAGTGAGAACGTCGGAAAGTTGATTATGTGAGAAACACATAGGAGGCCTTCGCTAACTACATCGGCAGACGAAGTGAATGTCAATGGCGATGTGCTTCACGCGAGATTGTAATAGGGGATGAAGAGATAAGTGTGTGGCACCAATGTTATCACAAAATATGAGTGGTTTGGCGACGAGTTGAATATGAAGCTCGGACAGAGGATGGTTGATCCAAAGAACTTCTGAGGTATTAGCGGTCAAAACGCGATATTCGGCTTCGGTGGAGGAGCGAGCGATAGCTTGTTGCTTCCGAGAGCTCCAAGAGATGGGGTTGTCGCCAAGGAATATCATGAACTTTGTGGTTGAACTGCGATCGATGGGATTACCACCCAAATCGACATCCAAGTAGGCCACAAGCATAAGGGACGAGCGCCGACAAAAAAAAAAGACCATCAGTGATGGTGCCCTTAAGATATCAAAGATGCGTTTGACCGAGGTCCAATGAGTTTTCGTGGGGGCCAATATGAATTGAGCAAAGCAATTGACCGAGAAATCAATGTTTGGACGAGTGAAGAAGAGTCTTGGAGTTCACCAATAGCTTGTTGGAAAGTGTGGATATCACATGGAGTAGTGTCGGTCGAGCTAGCGGGAGGTGTCGTAGTGGCCATAGGTGTGGAGATTGGTTTGGCTTCGGTCATATGATATCGCTCCAAGATATCATTAATATATTTCTGTAGTGATAAAAGAAGACCATCACGACACATAATTGCTTCAATTCCAAGAAAGTAAGAGAGATATCCCAGATCTTTGACCGCAAAGGAGGACTGAAGCTTTCGAATGATATCAGAGAGAAGGGAAGAGTTGTTGCAGGTGAAGACGACTTTGTCCACGTAAACCAAAAGATAGAGGCGAACCTTTCCTTTGTGAAGGAAGAAGAGTGAGCAATTGAGCCGAGATTGTAAGAAGCCAAGAGTTAAGAGCGTCGTGCCAAGGGCTTGAAACCAAGCACGAGGCGCTTGTTTGAGGCCATAGAGAGATTTGCGAAGGCAACACACATGAGAAGGAAGAGCGAGGTCGACGAAACCCGGAGGTTGTTGCATGAATACAACCTTAGATAATGTACCATGAAGGAAGGCGTTACATACATCAAGTTGGCGAATGTGCCAGTCGCTAGTGACGTCAAGAGATAAAATAGCTCAAATAGTGTCCGGTTTGATGATGGGACTGAAGGTCTCTTCATTATCTACCCATGGTTGTTGAAATTTCTTGAAAACGAGGCGAGATTTGTACTTGTTGATCGAGCCATTAGGTTTCTATTTAATACGAAACACCCATCTGCAACCAATAATTTTCTAGGTAGAAGGTCATGGCACGAGATCCTAGGTGTCGTGTCGAATATGCACATTAAACTTTTGAGATATGACGGAGCGCCAATTGGGGTCGGCCATGTCAGTTCAATAATTGGCTATAAGGGATAGAGGGTCGTCGAGTGAATAGTCTTTGGTTTGAAAATATTATTATTTGCCCTAGTGACCATAGGATGTGAGTTGAGAGGCATAGAAGGCAATGGTAATAGTGCAAGAGGCGATGAGAATTGTGCTAGAGTTTCTGTCGCGGGTGCCACAACCGCTAAAAGAGGTGCCAGAGTTTTTGTCACCGGGTGCAATAGGCACTGAAAGAGGGGCCAAATCTTCTATCGCGGGTGCCACATGCACTGAAGGTGGCGCCAACACTGTTGTTGTTGGCGCCAAAAGCCGTGCGGGTGGCTGTGTGGAACCAACCTAAAATATAGGCATCACATCTGATGAGCGTTTATTTAGCGTGATTTAAGTATATGTTTTCTTATACTTTTGAATACTTATGGTGGCATATTTATTTGTTTTATTATTATTTTCGATTTTCTTAGAATTTTATAGATTCAAGGTAAAACGAGGCTAAAAGAGGCCAAAATTGATGTTTTTAGGCGACAATGAGTCAAGACACTATTTCGGTATGTTCAGGCGCTACAAAGCACTAAGGCACTACAGTAACACGAAATACTGAAGATAGAGCAATTGAAGAGGAAGACATCAAGAGATCGCAGGGTGAAACAGAGAGCAACGCGATCCATAGGCGCGCTATGGTAGATTGCGCGCGAGGCGGGCAATGCGCACAAAATGTGGGCCGACGTACAAAACTTAAAACGAAGCGCAGAGTAGAGAAAAACTATAAATAGGGAGCTATATTCAACAGTTAGCGAACCACTCTCAACAAGCTTTTCACCATTCATAATATCCTACAACCACTTTTCCACACAGAAACCTTGAGAGTTTGTCATTGGAGAGAAAACACCATCAAAGTCTTGTTCTAGTTTAGTTGAGTCATAGTTTGAGAGAAATAGTTTGTGAAGGAGAAGATAGCAAAAGAGAGTCAAGAAGAGATTCAAGCAACA
The DNA here is from genome assembly GCA_948329865.1 of Linaria vulgaris. Lineage (NCBI taxonomy): Eukaryota > Viridiplantae > Streptophyta > Magnoliopsida > Lamiales > Plantaginaceae > Linaria > Linaria vulgaris. The sequence continues at coordinate 48,471,362 of OX415249.1, read as the reverse complement.
ACTCTCCAATGAATCCGAGAAGCTTTTATTAATCTCTTTACTTTATCTATGATATTTACTTCTGTATTGATTGTTCAACTCATGACTATGAGGAGCTAACCTACTCGTCGTTTAGAATAGGGGAGTAACTCTGATTTATGAATATGTTTATCTGCTTTACTTGATGTGTGTTTGATGATCTTGAATGTCTAGATTGAATAGTTACTTTTGTTTTTTGACTAACCTTACTCTCGCTCGGATAAAATAGAAGCACATGTGTGGGGCCGCCCGGAGTGTAGAATGCTAAGGGGAGTTATTTATATATATATATATATATATATATATGTGTGTGTGTGTGTGTGTGTGTGTGTGTGTTTGTGTCCATGTACAATTTGTGACTTTAGATTTGCGACAGCAACTGATGTGCAACCTTTAGATGACACTAGATCAATCTTGATTATGTACGTTTTGTTAACACAATTAGGATGAGTTAATTGGATTGCATATTTGATATCTCTTCTAAAATAATTGACAACTAGGCTAATCCGTTAAGACCGTAGGTTATTAGAGACTCATAGATATATGGTTGGGATAACTCCTACCATATGTCACGGATTCATTAGACATGTTAGCATCAAATAACTATCAAGTATTGTAAGTAGATAGAGAAAAATACATATACCTATCCAAACTTTGGCCCTTTTTGCACTTACCAATCCAACGTTTCAATTTTTTCAGTTATCGATCCACCGTTTCAATATTTTGTAGTCGACTGTCACGGCTTTCATTTCGCCCGTTCTCCACACAAAAACGTCTTTACTCGACTAAATGACGTCATGACGATGCCATCCGAAAGGGGTAAAATCGGTAGATTGCCAGTTTTCAACGGTTAACTCATTCAAACTCAATTTAAACGTCAAATAGCCTCAAATCGACTTATTCCACGAACCCTAAAAAGCTCAATCCGTAAATTAACAACAATTTAAACTAAGTAACGCCACAACCCTAATCGATCAATGTTAGAAACTACTCTAATGGAGAAATTTGATTGCAGGTGCGGTCTGGCGGTTACAAAGCTCTCCTTAACGCATGGTAATTTGGGTCGTCGATTCACCCAGTGTTCCAAGGAAGACATAGACTGTGGTATGTGGTTGTGGGTCGGTGAACCCCTTTGTGAGCGGGCAATAGTGGTGATATCGATTCTGAGGAGGAGAATTAAAAAGGCCGAAGCCAAATTGAAGGAAATTCAAAAGGAGGAATTTGAGCCTAAGTTGCAGCAGAAGAACATGGAGTTGGAGAATAGTAAGCTAAAGAAGAGGAACAAGAAGCTTGAAAAGCATTCTTCCAGTTTAGAGGCCAAAAATAGAAACATGTGGATTCCTCTCTGTTTTTTGATTTGTTATGCGTTATACCGTAGTTTTATTTAAGGTTGTTTAAAGTTGTTTCAATGTTTTGTTTAAGGTTGTTTGTACTGTTGTTTTTAAGGTTGTATGTATTGGTGTCTTGTCTTGTAAAGACTTGGTAATATTGTAAGGATTTTCAATGGTTGTTTAAGGTTATTTTGTCATTATGTTTAAGGTGTTCATCTGGTAAATACTTTGCATGGTGGTAATAATTAGAGTTGCTACTGTCTAAATTGTTAATGTTAAGATCAAAACTCTAATTAGGGTTGATATTGATCATTGGCGGTCTAATATTATATGACTCTAACACTATTTTGGGATGTTCATGCACTACGAACCTACACTAAGGCGAAATATCGAAGATAAGCAATTAAAGAGGAAGACATCAAGAGACCGCATGAAGAAACAAAAAGTAGTGTGATCCAAAGTCGCGCTATGGCAGATTGCGCACCAAGCATGATGTGGCGCGCGATGCAGACAAAAAGTTGGTCAACGATAGAAACCCTAAAACGAAGCCCAGAGAAAACTATAAATAGAAGGCTACGTTCAACAGTTAGAGAAACACTCTCAACAAGCTTTTCACCATTCACGATAGCCTACAACCACTTTCGGACACAAAACCCTAAACTTTTGTCATCAGAGAGAAACACCATCAAACTCTTGTTCTAGTTTAGTTGAGTCATAGTTTGAGAGAAAATAGTTTGTGAAGTAGAAGATAGCAAAAGCGAGTCAAGAAGAGAGTCAAGCAACGACGTTCCACTGGATCCCATAAGCATTTCTTTTATCGCTTTATGTTGTCTGTGATATTTACTTCTTGATTGTTGAACTCATTACTATGAGACGCTAACCTACTCGTTGTTTAGAGTAGGGAGTAACTCTGATTTATGAATATGTTTATTTGGTTTACTCGATGTGTGTTGGATGATCTTGGATGTCTAGATTGAATAGTTACTTATGTTGTATGAGTGACCTTACTCTCATTGGGATAAAACAGAAGCACACCTCTGGGGCCACCCGGAGTGTAGAATGCTAAGGATAGTTATATAATATATATATATATATATATATATATATATATATATATATAGCTTTGGATTTGCGAAAGAAGTTGATGTGCAACCTTTAAATCGTACTAGATCAATATTGATTATGTACATTTTGTTAGCACTATGAGTTAATTGGATTGCAGATTTGATCTCTTCTAAAACAACTGACAATTGGGTTCATCCGTTAATACAGTAGGTTATTAAAGACTCGTAGATGTATGGTTGGGATAACTTCTTTCATATATCACGGATCCATTAGACATGAAAGCATCTAATAACTATCAAGTATTGCAAGTATATATGCAATTTGTCTATGAACTATTATGGTTAAATCATTATGAAACTCAACTTCTCAACAGTCTTTCCAATTATTGGTTACAACTACAATCAATCAATTAATCATCAAATTTTGTCATTAGTTTAGTCTAGTTAGTTTAGTTAATTAATATTTCTTCCATCATTTATTAGTTTACTTGTTTAATTGTTGATTTGTTTTCTTGCATTCAAAACCAAAAATTGGAATTACTGTAATTCTGCATTATAAATATATTTCCGTTGCATTCTAGATTAAGCATTAAAATGATTCAAAGCATCTCTAGTATAGAAAGCATTCATAGCATTCATAAACATTCATTACATCTTGCACACATAAGAGAAAAGATCGTGATAGCAATTAGTGTTTTGCATTGAAGTGATCCATTCCTTAATCCACCACCCATTTCCATGGGATACGATACTTGATTCGTAACTATACTTACCATTTTATAACTATTTGATTCGTGTACTTGCGACAAAGTGGAATTTAGGTGTAACATTCCTTTGTTAAATTATATTCTATATTACTACACTGACACGCCCATCAACATCCACTTGTGATGTGGAAAGAGCAATCGGCGAGGGCAATTTCTAATAAGGAAATTGATCTTCACAAAACCACGCGAGATAAATAGTCGAAGAGAAATGGGATCCCAACATTTGTAGGCACTTTGCGATAGAGAATAACCAAGAAAGATGCATTGGCGAGACAAATAGGAGAGTTTCCTAGTGGCATAAGGGCATAACCACATATAACAGAGGCAACCTAAGGAATGAGGCTTCAAATAGTTTGAGTTCGTGGAGAAGAGTCGCGTGAAAGGACTCATGTTATGCAAAGTTGAGAACGGCATGTGGTTGATAAGATACACCGCGTTTGAAGATCAAAGGACCAAAAGGAGGGAGGAAGTTGCGCTTGATGAAGAAGCGAACGACCGGTCTCAAGAATTTGTTGATGTTGTTGTTCGGCTATTCCATTTTGTTCTAAGGTGTGAGAAGTTGTAGTGCACCAATTAATGCCTTCTTTTGGAAAATAACTTTTGAAAGCAAGAAGAAATTCATTGCCATTGTCACTATAGAAGTTGGTGATGGAACGAGCAAACTGCTTCTCATCTAACGGTTTAAATTTGATAAAAATATCATGCACAACTTCTGACAATTGGTGCGACTGCGAATTGGCCCAACTGAACCATAACACCTAACTAGAGATGAAATTTCAGAACCTAAACAACTCGGCTGAGAGCTCCATCTCTAGAACAATGAGAAGTATACAGAATTCAATGAGTCATATGTACAAATTAGTGGAACATCTTTCATGTCTTTCGAGAGCTTTAAATTGTGAGGAAAAACATTGTTATAACTTGACTTGGATAAGGTCGACCGCGCTTTCGAGATCCAAGACTTTATAGATGTACCACATTCAGCCATAATTAGTTCAATATTTCGGCTTCAGTTGCACCTCTATGTGCACCTATATGTGGGACTCACCAGACTCAGTTTCTATCAAGTGAAATGCGTTGTACTTACAAATTACACTGTCTATATTTTTAAATTAGATTAATTTTAGAGTTGAAACTTTTTTTATCCTAAAAATATTGTGTAACACATGAAAACCATGTGAATATACGTGATCTATAGTTACTGAGTTTCAGACTAATATAAAAAAAAATTTAACACAAGACTAAAATAGTTTCCACAACCTTTCTGTGCTCGTAAAACAAAAAATTGTACCGAAGGACAAACACTCGAACCAACATACTCATATTAACTATCGAAAACCACTTAATCATATAAAAGTCATCAATAAGCTTCAGACACCATGAACTGCAAACGCCACAAAACAAAATCAAATAGATAAATTACTTTAGTCATAGAAATGAAATGTTAAAAGGACTCCTCTGATAAATATCAGATGCCAGACACAAACTCAGAACAAAAGTTCTTTAATACCACCCATGGAAAGAGAAACGAGATATTCTAAATTCAACATATAGTCGAAGTTGTGCTACAAAATGCTCTTCAGCTGATGGATTGGAGATGAGCCAGCAAAATTCTGCAAGAAGATAAGAGTCCCCGATAAGAAATGGAACAATTCAGAAGATCATGAATAACTAAGGCATTAAGAATGACAGGAAAACAAACACATTCAAAAGTCAACATAAACGTGATGACAGTTGATCACTACGCAGGTCTTCTCGTCTTCAAATAAAGCAAATGATAAATTTATATCATGCAAGACTGAACACCGACCACTTCTTTAGCACTGAAACATAACATAAAGCGAGTTTTGTACAAGTTGGACCAACACGTTGTAGTGTTCAAGCAAATAGGAATACAACTTTCAGATAGTGTTTAGTTCGATATAAAAGCAAGTTTACACAGCATAATAAAACAACCACAAAATAATATGTATAGTTCAATATTTTCACTTCATTTTTAAGACTTGGCAAACGCCACTTAAGCAAGAAGCATAAACAAAATATAGATACAATAATATGGAAGAACCACAACTTACAGATTTTATTGAAGGCCACAATATCACAGCTCTGGACATATTCATTTATGGGTTCAACAGTCAGTCGTTCCTCAATTAGAGTATCAACAGACACCAGGTCATCCACAATGGTCATCATAATCTGCAGCTTCTTGATACCATATCCAACTGGCATAAGTTTTGCTGCAAACAACAAAAATAGTCATGTACTATTCTCAAAATGTGGTGCCACAACAAGATTTAGTCAAACTTGTTCCTGTGTAAATAGAGTATTGGTGGGAGCCACACCATTGCACACAAAAAGCAAGTCACAAGCATCATAATGTAATATATAAGCTCAGGAAAATCTTACATGCCCCCCAGAAAAGACCGTCCATCTCAATGCTCCTAACTGCTTCCTCAAGCTTCTTCATGTCAGTTTCATCATCCCATGGCTTAACATCCAACAGGACTGATGACTTTCCAGCTGAAATAACAGAGCAGCAGCAAAATGAACAGTTAAAATTATAGCAACACAAAACTGCAAAACTGTGTAAATTAGAAACTGCGATAACATATTCAATATTGATGATTAAGATATGTTCATCACTAAATTACAACTCAATACTCAAATAATGGAAATAGAGCACTCAACAGATCACAGTCACTACAACAACTTACATTCTTTCTTCTTTCCAGAAGCCTTCACTGCTGCTGCGCGTTCTTCTGCGGCCTTTTTTTCTTCTTCGGTCTCCTCACCAAACAAGTCCACATCAGAGTCGTCATCATCGTCCTCAGCAACTGCAGCCTGTTAGTCAGACAGTTTGTTAATAAATTAATGCAAATTCAACTATAGTAACAAGGCCGAAACAATTGAGTATTCAACAAGAAGAAGTGCACTGAGTTGATGCAAGCCAATTCCTATGGTTAACCAAAACCATAAAAATCATATTTTGACACGAATGGTAGAGTCGCTGTATCTTACCTTGGTGTCTGCAGCTGGAGGAGTTGCAATAGCCTCAAGAATTGGAGCTGATCCCTCAATAGTAACACCACTTCCTTCCCCAGAAACACCACTGAAAAAACAGGAAACAGTTAATTAATATAATAATAATAATAAAAAGAGTGGTGCAAAAAACACAATAAGAAAAACACGAGACTGAAATAGGAAAGACATACGAAATCCTCAACAAGGCGTCGATATGGTTGTACCACCGCGACGCATTCACGTATTCAGATGAGGGAGCTTTCGAGAGGGCAGCATACACAGTGAGATCATCCTTAGAGGCTTGATATCTGCATAACATGAATGAATTGCCCTAAATCACCATCAACTCCACAAAAAGAAAAGAAAAAAAGGTCTTTGAAACCCTAAACACAAAATCATCAAATCTAACAGAACAGGAACTGACCCGCTGATGTAACTGCGAGAAAGAAGGTAGTCATCAAGCTTCTTGAAGTCGAGGTCTTTAAAAGAGACGGCCATTGCTCACTGATCTACTTGATTGATTTTCTTCTTCTGCGTATCAGTAACAACAAAGTTAAAAAGAATTGAGAAGAATCAATCATAATCAGATCTAATAAGCGATAAGTGTAATTAATTGGTGAAGGGCTTACAGTGAGCGGCGGGCTATTGCAGAATGCTGGAGCGAGAGATGGAGCAGCTATGTATTAGGGTTCCGATATATAGCTTGAACCAGATAAAAAACAAACTGGCTATTTATGTATTAGTTCTTTTGTATTTTAGGAACTAACATTTAACTCCTTCAATTTTTTAGAATTAGTGGAAACGGCCTCTTTTCTTATATGTCCTTCACTCCTTTGGTAAAAAGTTTATCACCATACTTTAAAGGTATGCGGAGATCCATAAGCAAATTTGTCGCCCAATTCACCATGCAATTTTTATTTTATGCATACTACTAGAAAGGTTAGAAATCTATATCTCAAAATTCATTTTTCTAGGCCGCACCCTAAAAAAGTCCCCTTTTCCTATTCTTTAGCAAAAATTCCTTAAACAGCCCCCAGTTTACGACCCAAATTTAAGTATACAATCTTTGACAAAATCCTTTATTTTCACTTTTAGCTTCCGCATATATAAGTAGCAACTTCGATAAAAAAGAAACAATTAACTGCTCGAAAGACCATTAAGTTTTATTCATGGTACTAAGATACAAGCTACTCCACCTACTCGCAAGACAAAACTACACTAAGCAAGAAAAAAGAAACTACACTACTCCAACAAACTACGAGGCCGAAACAATTAACTGCTCGAAAGACCATTAAGTTTTATTCATGGTACTAAGATACAAGCTACTCCACCTACTCGCAAGACAAAACTACACTAAGCAAGAAAAAAGAAACTACACTACTCCAACAAACTACGAGGCCGACCGCTTTCTTTCCCTTATCATGCACGCACGTTCCTCCCTAGTTTTTAACCTTCCCTCATTCTTTTCCTCTTCCTCTTCTCTCTTTACATCCGCCGTCTCGGAGAACATGGGCACTGCCAGAGTCGTTCGCCCTACTGCTGAACTAGAAGAATTGCCCCTAGTCCCGAGCAAAGTCAGAACTTCTTCTGGAGAAGTCGGCATTTGCAACTCACCAGGACGAAGCCTCGAAAGATCACTGTCATCCTTGTACATGCCATGCTTTATCCCTTTCTCTCGACAGCCCTAGTAGCCGAACAAAACATGGTCTGCATAGTAGCACTTAAGGTCGGAGTCGCAGTTCTTGGACCCCTTGTACTGGTCGACCGTCCCCAAAGCAATTTTCTTCACCATCTGGTACGTATGTCCGTTGTGTATACGAGTCATCTTTGCCTCGCGATCAGCGTAATCCTGGTGAATTTGTGCCACATCATGAGTCGCCTTCTTCGATGCGGCCACCGCGTCAAAATGAGCTTTGGTTAAGGCCTTCTGCAGACAAAGTTGATCATTGGCCCGGTGTGCCCGCCGACCCTTTACGAAGGCCTCCTCCCTCTCCATCCTTGCAACATCTAGAGTTATCTGCATTTCCTCTAGATCATGTCTACGAACCTCGGCCGCATGAGCTGCATTCTCTCGTCGTTAGTCAGCATCCTTGTACTCCGCTACAAGCCGATTCCACTACTTCAAAGAGACACTTTCACATGCCCCTCCAGTATAAGCACTCTTTCTTTCAACTCCGTCACCCAAGCCGCTGCTCGATCATATAAGCCTCATACCTTCCCCATCGAAGAAAATACCTACCATGGTAGACACAGTAAGTATGCAAAATCTAAATAACCAATATATTTATTTCCTCATAACCTACACTCGGTGTCTTCAAAAGGAAATACACGAGGAGAGTTTACCTCATACAGGAAATACAATTAGAGCGCAACTCTGCCGCCGCAGACGACTCCAAAAAAAGTCTGATAGTTTCCCTCAACAAAACCTCCACCGACTCCGAAGGAGCATCCTCCACCCCCTTCTTCCTTGTCTCTCCGTCTCTCGGTCCTCTTGCAACCGAGTAACACCCCCGAAAGATACCCTCATCCTCTTCTTGCCCTTCTACTTACACTTATTATTCTTCTTTCTCTTCTTTTTCTCACTTGGACCCACACCCCGACCTCTGACGCACCTCCCTGACCCCGTAATCGACCCGATCCATCTCCCAAGGCCGCTCTTCCCCCATATTATCTTTCTTGAAAGTCGAACCGTCACTATCTCGTGCTTCAACAACTCTACATCTATACGAGCACCTAAATGAACCAACTTTAAAAATAAACATACGGGAATCATAAAAAGATACCCACACAAGACCCGCGTAAAATACTCACAGGTGATGTTGGAATCCACATGCGGAAGCGTCCAACGACCACGACGCAACGACGAAAGATTGATGCTCTTATAAAAGAAGTCCAGCACCTTGGGATTGAGGAGCTTGGTAGCATCGTACATGGTACTAAAAACCCCCTCGTCACGCATTGTCTGCATCATCGCATCCAATAGAGTAGAGTCCTGAACCAAAGGCCCCTCGTGACAGGCGTAAAAAATCGACCACGACGCCTCTAAGGAACAAATGATAAAGAAGCGAGGATTCTAGGCCCTAAAAGATGAGGAAGTTTTGACAAAAATCGAGAATGACCCTTTCAAGGAGGAAAATAAAAATTCCCTGAATGTGATAAGCTCACCCCATACACCGCCAGGAAACGCTCTACCGTACAGTCAACCCCCTTTATCAAGCACACGAAGACGAAGCAGGGCAGGCTTGATACCCGTTAGGCACCATCTGGCTAGGATATAGCTCACACGCCTGAAAGGACTTGGCAAAAGAAGGGGGGAATCAATGCATGTAACCCCACCTTAAAGTTGGGCCTCATACACTGTCACAAACCAAGCAGGAGGCCTATTGGACCTCTCGGAGGGAAGATGAACCCTAAATTCCACCTTCAAAGTGTCCATCGCATACTCCTTGAAATTATCCGCCACAAATGTCTCGAAAACAATGGAAGGAATGTCGCTAACCAGAACATGTTTGGCCTCCGCCTCCGCTCCCCTCCGTCACTGAGAAATCGACCCAACACGGTGATCACCTTGCTCATGAACCCCTCTTCCAGTCCTTGGCAATGTCGCACCTGCATTTCCACCAGAAGGAGCCATCGCAGCAGGAGTGTTGGAAGCCATTAAAGATATAAAGAGAAGTTGAGATAAAATATAAAGGGAGAATACGAAATCAGAAGAACAAAGCTTTTCCTTGCTAAAAATGAGAGAATTTGTCGTTTGCGTGATGAGTATGAGAAATCGCAAAGTGCCCCCTTTTATAGATGGATGAACAGTTTAATTCCCACCCAAAAACGAATCGCTTCGTGGAGGGGCACGTGTCTAACCAAACGTCAAGAGTCCCGCCACCTCATGAGCCACTAGCTCGTCATAATTATACCTCAGGATCTGACAAGGAGTCCCTCGAAGTCTTATCTTATTTCAAGATTAGCACGCATTAAAGATGGAGCTGACAAGGAGCCCCTCGAAACCCTTCGTAATCTTTGGACCGGGAAAAGACTACGCCTTCGGAATATTGTAGTTCATATATAATCAATTTTAAGAATAAATATATATATATAACAATATACTAAATTAAGTTATAAAATATTAAAATATATATAATGATAATGGAATACTACTAAGTAACTTAATATATTCTCATGTGTGTTTTTTAATATTAAAATAAATAAAGAAAGAAAAAAAAAGATCGAAATCGAATGATTTTGGATCAAATCGAATCGTTTAAAATTGATCTAATTTTGATCTTCATTTTTTTAGAATCGAAATCGAAGAGTAGTCTCGATTTTATCCGATTCGATCGAAATGCACAACCCTAATTGCAACAAAAAAGTTCATCGTAAGCAAAAACTTTTACTTTACGACAGAAAATAAAAAACCGATTTATAAAAAGAGTTATCGTCATCAAGAAAACTAACAATAGTAATAAAAAAGAAACAGATAAAAATTAAGAAAGCATAATGTCACATGCTGACATGCGCATCGGAAATTGCATGCCCGTGCGGCGCACAAGTCCATCCTACTTGTGCCAACCTTACCATTGTCGAGCCATTTTTCGCTTCGACCCACTTTTCGTTCAACCACAAAGAGGCTAGCAACATGAACGTGGGCACGACGTCGTCCAACACGACCGCCCTCAGGCGTTCAGCACTAGCATGCCACTCGGCCGGTCCTCAACGTACTTCGTCCGTGACACCGTCTAACCACGTCTAACCCCAATAGGTTCCCCACGGCCTACCGTCATCACTCGGCCGACACCACGCGACCACTTCATCCCACTATCGATGGCAACATGCTAAGGGTCGTCGTCCACCCAGGCGTAATCTTCGTGTGTAACGTTTGATCCCGGCGTTCAGCGACACCCGTAGTCCCTCACGTCGTTCACTAATAGTCCACATGAGTAAGGACAACACCTAGTCCTAAGACAACACTTAGTTCCATCATAATGTAAAGCATCGACATCCCATACTGTCATGCCGTTCAACCTATTCGATGCTTAGTTTCCACTCGTGCGTTGTCGCCCTAACCGCATGTCGGCATAGCATTTGGACCCTCGTGCTCGACTCAAGCCCTTAGCTGACGCACGAGTCGCCTGCGGGCCTTGATCAAATGCTAACCCGCTCGCGTCGTCTGGCGTAGAGGCTACTTTCACTATGGCGTGGAGCGTACTCCTAGCCCATAGATTAGATAACCTCGTAACCAAGCTTACGCCCAGTTAAAGCCCTCGCGACCTTAACTGCTCGAATGGCACCCTGCCGCCCGAGTATCACGTGCATCTTTTAACGTCCCCATGATATGTCTCTTGGTTCTTCCCGTGCCAAGAGAGTTGCCCTATTTGTACGTACCCCCAATCGTCCGCACGGGGAGGACTGGCCGGAGCTCACCATCGAGTCATCCACCTTACATGGGTTCCAGGCAATTTTCTTAATCCCACCAGATGTAGAGTTTCCAGATCTTCTAATAGCTTATATTGCCCAAACCCCTCCAAACTCTTTTCCTTGTGCCCCGATGGCACTCTACGATTTCTACAACAATACTTAACACCTCAAAAGTATTGTTGTAGCTCGTTTAGCTCTTTCCTTCACTTGTTCTAGGCGTCCACGCCTAGCTGATGCGGCATGGTCATGTCCTTCAGTCCCGCTCAAAGTATAAGGACATGACAATAAGCTGCCAAATTGGGAGTATTTCGTACTTCAAAGAGAAACATATAAAACATTAACCTTTATATATACATACAAATATTATAATTAAATATTGAAAAAATATTGAATATTACCTTTTAAAATTAAATTCATTGAATATATAAGATTAAATTGGCAGGCAAAGTTCCTTAGTATTTTATACAATACAAAAAACTTCGATGTATGCACATGTAAGGGGGTGGCTAACTTTTCAAGGTTACGTAGGATTATTACTAATTTATTGGAAACATTGCCTATTTATATTTTAGATCCGATTATCTCTTTCTTTAATATAACCAAGGTGGTAAGTTATCATTGGTTTTTCTAATATTAAAATCAATTTTGGTACATTAATAAATAATATTTTTACTAATTTAAAGACATTTATTAATTTAACAAGGGAAAAGGACAAACTAGTCCCATTCTTTGGACATTTTCGTGAAACTATATCCATCCTTTGAATTTTTGCAAGACTATACATGAACTTTGTATTTCGACAAAAACTATACCCCAGCTATGTTTTCGGCCAATTTTTAAATTTCGAAGGGGCAAATCTGTCACTCCGCTATAGCCAACGAATCTCTAACGGCTACTACCACCTTTTAAATCCCCCAAAATTAGCCCCACATTTAGAAACCTAAATCCCTAATTCCCGAACCCTAAATTCCTAAAATTCGATCGATTTCAAATGGAAAATTCTCAATTGTGTCGATGTGGGTTGAAGGCGTCGACTGAAACATCATGGACTAATCTCAATCCAGGGCGTAGGTTCCCATAATGCCCCAAAGCTCGGGTATGTCGTGTTTTTCAAAAAAAAAATATTTTTGATTTTGTCGCGTTTATTTATTTGATTGACATAGAATTGAACGTTGCAACTATTGGGTTTGGATTGATCCACCAATGTGTGAAAGATCGAGGCAATTATCCTCGGTTGGCTTCGAAAGGTGAATGGGCTCGAAGATGAACGTGTTAGGGCCAAGAAAATGGAGAAGATGTTTAGGGTTGAATTGTTTGTTATTTGTATGTGTGTCATCTGGACACTGTTTTTGTCAAGGGTTGCAACAAGTGGATAGGTTTCATTTGATCACATGTTGAATGCACTATTTAGTCACGGGTTTAGTTCATTTTTGGCACGGTTTTAGTCACTGAATTGTCATGTGAAGTGATGTGTTTGTTTATACTTTTGTTGTTGTCTTTTTATGTCTTGAAAAGATTGACCAATGCATGTAATGTACGGTTTCAAAATATTGTGTTTGTTGCCATTTTAATGGATTGTGTCTTTTAGTTTATTGGTAATTGGTTGCATTGGTTAAGGCCCTAATTGGACCGAAGTTTGAGGTCCATACGAAGGGTCGCCTGTTGGGCTATAAAACCCCCCAAATCCTTAGCAAATCTATCATCTAAAATAGTTCACTCTCTCTATTTATCTATTCCATCCCCTGTTTTAAAGCAGCTAAAAAAAACAATGGAGATTCCTAATGAAAATGATGAGTCCTTGTTGTACCATGACGGCAACTTTAATCAACACTTTGAGACTCAATTGTTGATAAATTTGGTGGCGTATGGTAGGAGGCACCGATTGAGTTATGTGCCTTCGTTTGAAAGGGGGTTAAGGATTATCAAGCAAGAGTTGGATGCGATGCGTTGGGAGGGAGGTGAGTGGGATATGAGAGTTATCTACATAAAGCTCTACGAACTGAGGTATAAATTTTATCGATTCATGGCGTTCCTTGTTGTGTCTGGAGTTCGTGCTCATGCGCCAGATTTTAGCGTTATCATATCGGCTCTGTATCATGCCATACCCCCACCAAGTATTGCCTTTTAAACTTGTTCATTTGCCGCCTTAATTTTGTTACCATTATTTGTTAATTTTGATACACTTATTTGTTTTGTATGAGACTATTGATGAGAAGTATTTTCGCTTGTACAGTTGTGAGAACGTTGCCTTGCTCCATGACTTGTTTGTGATGCAGTGGATGGGATGGTTGCCACCAGTTGAGTGCACTTGTTGTAATGGGTCCGAGAGATTGTGGAGTTTAGGTTTTTATTGTGTTAGGTTGTTATGTCTTTTGCCTTGTTTCCTAGTGATTGTGAGTTTTTGTTGTGAGCTTTGAGTCTGAGTGGTTGTTATATTTTTATGAATAAATTTGCTATCAATGTTTTTAATTTATAAGTTAATGTTTTTAGTTTCTTTGTGTTTGTCTTGTAATGAATTTGGTTTGATGTTTATTACTCCTATTGTGTTGTATTGAGATTGGACTAATTTCTTTTACTTGCTCTTCGGCTTACAAAAATAAAAATAAAACGAACAGCCATGTTGGGTAAATGAGACGCCATTAATGAGTTCGAAGAGATGTTAGTTGAGGATATGAAAATACACTAATGAGTATATGAAGAGGCACTAATAACTACAAACTCTTATAAATAAGAGTTCTCCATAATATGTCCTCATTACCAAAGACAAAACATTTTAGAGAAAATGAATGCGCATAATGAAATGGTGGCAGCTGATGAGTGGAATGCTTGGGGCTTTGACACTTTCTTCAACCGTTTTCGGGGTCCCTCTTTGATTTCAGTATTAGAGATGTGGGAGAGGAATGTCTTGGTCACGAAGATTGAAGGTAGAACTTGGGAGTTTAGGATAGGCGTGCAACGAGTGAATCAGGTTGATGGCAATCAAAAGTGGTGGCATCGTATTGATCTCACTCCATAGGAAACCAGGCGTCAACGAGTCTTAACCCTCGAGGTGTTGCGGCAATTGGTTTTGTGGCGGTTTAGTTTAGGGATAGGCAACCATGTGTATCTGGCGTGTCTTTACAATTCCAACATGAAGGTCTTTTCATGGAATTATCATGGAGCACGAGATAATGAATTCTTTCGAAGAGACTCTCGGGAATATGTTATGATTCATCAACCAAGCATTGTATTCGTGCTTGAAACTCGTGTAACATAAGAGGAAGCTTGGAACATTGTTCTTTTTTTGGGTTTCAATTGTTATGAGATTGTGTCAACGAGTGATATGTTTGGAGGGATTTGGATGTTATGGAACGATTTCGTCGTTGACGTTGAAGTTGATCATATGTAACTTGAGGGAATTTATGTTACTATTAGACTTGCGCATCCGTGTAGTGGACGCCTCACAAAGGTTTATTCAAGGCCGAAGAAACTGCAAAGATCCGAGTTTATGATAGTACTATAGAGGGTGATATGATATTAGTGTAGGCATGATTGTATCTAGTTGCTAAAGTCACGAAGTAACTATCTTGTAGTCACTTATTTATCAAATGAACTTACCCCGTTTTGCCCTATTTTGCTAAACATATCAAATGAGGCACCAAAAACTAGTCAAGTAGCGGTTAACATTAAAAGATCCCAACAAATCACTTCTATGATCACCAAAAAGTTCCTGACCTCGCCATGTTCGAAAATGATTTATATGATCATTTAAGAACAACAAAATATGATCAAAATCAAGAACATTTCAAAAACACAAAATATGATCAAAACATGATCAAATATGGTCAACATATGATCAAATGAGTACTCAAAATATGATATGTGGGACCATTGTTCATAGAGGATTATATCCTCCAAATTCTATCTTCACATGTGCCCACAAAGCTCCTCTGTACATTTTTTTAGGCACTCCCACAACAGGCCTTCTGGCAGGTGCTTTAAATCTTTTCCTGGTTGGAGGTGTGAGTTGCAGCTTTACTTGTGCATTGACGCTACGTGATGGCTTATCAGTTGGTTGTTGTGATGGCTCAGAAAATAATTTTCTTTTATTAGTATCAGAAGAAACAGTACCATTAGTATTTGGCATTTTCTGGGGGGTTTGACTATTTGTTTGAGGTCTGGTAGGAACTGGAGGTACATCAGGCACCACTGCATCGGTCTTGTCCTGAATAGGTGTCCTTTGACTCCTTGTAATAGGTCTAGAAGGACCTCCTATTGAGTTATCAATTGACTCTTTTCTCCCATTTGGTACCACCTACAAAAAATAATTACTTGTTAATAGTGATGTAATATCAATCTTATTAAAACCTGAATTCATTAGCAAAGCTGTTACTTGTAGCTTCCTTTTTTTTCCATTTTCTGTAATTGGGGAAACAGCAACATCAGCTGCTGCCCATTGTTCAAACTTGTTCGTTGCTTCATTGTTTGCAGAAGGGAAATCATTGGTAGGGGCAACCGGAACCTGAACAGGGCCTATAGTATTGACCTTTGCTGCCTTGTAGTATTTCTTCTGAGGAGCTCTTTTCTTTTTGGGATGTGCTACATTGGGTCCATTATTGGATGCAGTATGTGAGCTGGATGTTATTGTTGAGGATTGAGATGCATGTGATGAGGGTTTACTAAACTATGTTGTGTTCCCACTACTTGCTCATTCTAAGACAAATTCAAACCACCCAAAATCAGGATATGGCTAAAACACATAGTCAATATATAACAAAATCATAAAGATGAGTGGAAAAACCTCTGCACTCTCACAAGTAGATTGGGTTGCTGATTTCTTCTTGATTTTTTTCTTAATAGGTCCAGCCAATGGGTTTGCTTTCCTCACCTCACATGATCTAATATTATGGCTTTTTTTTGGCACAATAACTACATGTCATGTCTATCCCATGCCTTCCAAGTTTTCCAGTCTCTATAGCTTTCTTCATGTTTTTATGTCTTTGTTCATCATTCTTTGTATCCCGCTTCCCTTTCTTTGGCCTCCCTGGCATGTTAGTTGGCTCTGGTGGAACTAACTTAGCTGGTGTATTATTGGGTAAGGGCCATGCTTCTCTTCCTTCCATTGTCATCATGAAATGTCCATATATATTCAGATAAGTAGTTATGTGGTAGCATGGATGCACTCTCTGGTCAATGTCTTTATGCTTCATCCATTTCATATTTCTTATGGCATGAACACAAGGGATTCCAGTGAGTTGCCATCTATTGTAGCTGCATATTTTGCCATTAAGGTCCATAACTATGATCTGTGAAAATGAGCCATGACATTCAAATTGGTGACTTCCATTCCAATGAGGTATCCACTGTACAACATCAGACTCATTTTTTGCAATGATTTCAGCTATCTTGGGATATAAAAAAGAGTCTTCCTTCTCTATAGCCCTCCTTCTTACCCCAGTCCTCTTCATCAACAACATCCTGATGTGTTCCCACATCTCTATAATGGGAATTCCCCTGGCTTTTACAAGCAAAGAGTTCTAAGTCTCTGACATGTTATTGAGGATCAGATCAGTCTTAGAGTGATCTTTGAAGTAGGCTCTACACCATTGTTCAGGAGGTCTTTCCATTGACCAAGCATGGGCAGCTGGATCTTGCTCCCTCAACTCATTCATGTACCTATCATAATCTGCCACCCTTGTTGAAGTAGCAGCATTCCATAGTATGCGTTTCAGTGTCAAACCATTGTGAACTAGCTTCATATTTGCCCATAGATGCAGTACACATAATCTATGCTCACAATTAGGTAATAATTGTTCAAATGCATCAATAAGACCCTTCTGCTTATCACTCATAATGGTCCAATGGGAGCTATTCTGAATATTGAGATCTTCCATCAGAATCTGAAGAAACCATGTCCATGTCTTGGTCTTTTCTTTCTCAACAATTGCATAAGAAAATGGATAAGTGCAATTGTTTGCATCAACCCCAACAACAGTGAGAAGAATTCCACCATTATTGGTCTTCAAATGAGTGTCATCCAAGCAAATGATAGGTTTGCATCCATCCAAAAACCCATATTTCAAAGCCCCCTAGCAGATGTACATCCTCTTGAATTTACAGATATCACCAAATAACTTGCATTTGATTTTTACTGAACCTGGGTTTGACTTCATCATCTCCTCAACATACCTCAAAAGGTGGGAGTATTGATCTACCTCATCTCCCTGGACCAATTGAAAAACCTTGTTTCTGGCTCTGTACATTTGATGCTTATTGAATACCATATTGCATTCTCTTCTTAGTACAGTCAACATGGACTCAACTGGCCAGTTAGGATCAGATATAAGCTTGTCATAGTAATTTTTTTCCACCCATGTAGAGGTAGCCTGTCTAATAGCGTCTTGTTTTACACAGTCATGGGGTTCTATAAGATTCTTGATCATCATGTTGTTCTTCCTTGTGATCTTTGAGGTATAGATATACCAGGGACATTCTAGATCTTCACACCTTGCACTTATTTTCTCCCTACAACTCTTAATCACCCTAACTAGTCTTCTCTCATCAATTGAATATTTGACATTTGCATCCTTAAGATGATCAGAACACTGGAAGCACATCTGGATCTTGAATACAACATTGTTCATATCAACTATAGGGTTGAACACATCATGGTTTTTATACATCTCTCTGGAAGGCTCTCTTATTAGTATAGGTTTTTTTTCAGCCTCACCCTTGAATCTCTAAGGATTGTGGATGCAATGGGACCATCAAAAATCCAGGTTTGGTCTCCAGTAACAGTAGCACTTGGATTGGAATTTGATGTCTCTCCATCACTAACAGGTGCAGAAGCATTTGCATTATCAATAACAGATGCAGGAGCATTTGCATTAGCAGTAGCAGAATGAGGAGCAGGTACATCAGCAGTAGGTCTCTCAAGATCAACATTAGGCGTATCTAGACTATCATCTTCCATTGCAGCATTGTCAAGATCTACATATCCATCAGAATATACAGAATCTTACCCTACAGATAACTCCCCTTCACTTTCATCACTATTCTCCAAGTCAATAATTGATGCCATTACTGGTCCAAAATTCTCCAATATCCTGCTTGGCAAATCTCTAACACTCTCCTCTTTGCCATTTAACTCAGGCTGCTCAGTTATGTCATTAGCACCAGGTGCATTACCAACATCATACATCTCATTGTAAGTGTTGTTAATTCTCTCACCAAACGCGTTAATCCTTACTCTTCTTCTTCTTCTTCTTCCTTGGAGCTTTTTCCCTTTCCCCTTCTCAGTAGGTTCATCAGTCTTAGCAGTTTCAACACCATCACAAGACTCCACTTGACTTGTAACTCTTTCCATTTCTTCTTCAAAACCAGCAAGATCCTCTTCACCTCCAAAATTAGAACAACCTTCATCATCACCAACATAGTCGAGTGGTTCACTGATAGAAGGGAAAAGATCTACTTCTTCAACAGAGTCATCATCAGCAACCTCAACTACCTCATCATCTGACTCAGAGACAGCAGTTGGTACAATTTAAGTAGGTAAACCTCAACAATCCTCTTTTGAGTACCAATTTCAGCCATGACACAAGCATCACTGTCATTAGTAATGCATGCCAAATGTAGTGATGGATGATCAGGATCATATCTGTAAAAAAATCATCCAATTATCTCCCAAGCCTAACTCAACAACCATACTGATCAACTCAATCATGGACATCGTATTCGCAATGCAGTAGTCAACAAAGCTTATTTGTCCCTCTAAGTATGTAGGTTCTCCCCAAAACATCATATTACCTGTGACGACCGCGCCCCACGAGCTATACTTCGATCCAAGTTGGTTCAGTGGTGGCCAGCCACTTTACCCAATCCAGAATAAAGCGCAACTCATAGGAAGTGATGTCATTTGTTCAGAATCAAAACCATACACGTTTTATAAAATATATTTTGATATATACAACAAAAGTCTTGGTATTACAAACAATGTGACTATTTTAATGGTTATGCATGTAACGCCCCGTCTCATTACTTGACTATAATTTAAATTTTATAATTATAACATGAATTCAACTTTGCTTCTTTCGAATTATAGACTTATCGCGTGTTATAATTCAAAAGTTTATATATATATATATATATATATATATATATATATTGTTAAATGAAAGTCATTTTATCTAAATAACTGCTATTTAAATGTTAGTCTATTGGCACAAAGAAAACGTTTCTATGTACAAGCTTTCCACATCAAAACTATGAGCGTTATTAAGAACTATAAGTAATACTAAAACTTAGTTTTAATAAGCGGATCAACTTAAACTTGGGTGTAAAAGTCGTGGTACAATTTATTAATTGTCGGGCCCTTAATAACGAATTCTGTTTCAAAAGAAAAAAGAGAGAAATTTATACAATAGATTTCTTTGGGCAGCTAAGCAAATAATTTTCTTTTGAATTTAAATAGGCCCATAATATGGAGGCCCAAATCACAACCCTCACCAGTCACCATATTATATAATTAAGATGATAAGGCTAGGGGTTTGTTTCTATCTTTGGTACAAAGTCGGTTCGTCTCCTTCCTTTCTTCTCTCCCTGATTATGCCGGTCACTTGTCGCCATTCATAGGTGATTAAAATTAGACGGCTTCAGCCATTTGCTTCCCTTCCTTTTTGAATCGTATTGCAGGTGGGTGTTCCTAAACTCTATAATTTTCTAAACTAGAAGGAATGCGTGCATGTATATCTATATCTATATATACGTATTCATGACTCTCTACTTATTGAACTCTGCATATTGAGCTGTCATTTCTTCAAAAATGTTGTTTTTTGGAAATGTTCATTCGTGAAAGGAAGTTTCTGTAAATTGAATATTCGAAATGTTTATTTCTTAAAAGCAAGTTTTTGTAAATTGAGTATTCGAACTGTTCAGTTTTGTCAAAGCAAGTTAACCACACATTGGTTAATTGCCGTAAATGATTGGAATGGATATGATGAATGGTGTCCAGTTGGTTGTATTCGGAATTGATTAGACTGGTTCCAGTGTTTGGCGTAGGAGTGCAGGGGGTACCGTCGGGCGGCGGCGGGCTTGTCGTTGGATCTTTTGTTCCCATGTGCCTATTTCCTCTCAGACATAACATGAGGAGGTTGTGTCTTTGTTGAGTCGTAGAATTTCCGTATGTACCATGGCATACGTTATGGAAATCAAGGTCGCTCCTGGGAAGGGGAGATAAGGAGTATTATTATGAGGTGATAAGGTTGGATGCATCAGCAGCAGAATAACGTGGACACCGACCATCGGAATATGGTTTTGTTCAGATGTAAAAAGGGTTTTTATTAAATCATGAATACTTTTGATTCACAATTCTATTGCATGGCATTTGTATGCGTTAAAATTTCTTTTATTAAACTGTTTTAAAAAGAAAGTTAAGGAAAGAAAATGCTACACTTGCACACATGCATAAACACTCACATAGATTTTTATCTCACATTAAATTTTGTTTTTCCTTCCTTCCTTACAAATTAAGATGATCTAGGTTACTACCGTGTCAGGACCTGAGAGCCTTTGGAATTGGGGAGCGTTCAAAGTTTAGTAGGGTATTGAGTTAGTTGAGTTTATTTATTTCATTAGTTTAGTACTTTCAGTGCATTTGATTCAGATATTTATCGGTTAGATATGTAATAGTTGCTCTGATATCGTTTTGTTTATCTCGAAATTATCGGGTCGTTACAGTTGGTATCAGAGCTTAGGTTATGGTACCTAGGCTATGCTGGGATAAGTTCTTCGGACCGTGAGACTAGTTGAGGTGATGATACGTGATGTCCCTTAGGCGCTAAAGTTGTGATGCATTACTCTCGGGCGGCTGACCGATGTGTAATTCCTCACATACTGAGGTTTCTCTTTGCTCGAGTTGTTACGCATTACTGTCGGTCTGGCTAACTGATTGTAATTCGCTACATACTAAAGCATCAAGTAGAGGGCTGGGGATGAATGAGCCTGTGGTGTGCCTCTGGATTATCAAAGTGTTGATTTCTAGTAACTTATACGTCGTCATACCTACGTCTGATACTCTGTGATGCGGTACATGTGCATCTTATTCTCCACTTAGAAAAAGGGAAAGCCTGGTGTATTGTTTACATTTGGTTTGACCTTCAGTTATTTATGTAAAATGTAACTTACCTCAAAATTCATCGCGTACCTTGTGTGCTCGTATATCGTAATAGAGATGATTTTTTTCATTGATAGCTGACGTTATCAAAACCTATAAATCTTATTTCATAAACCATGCCAGATAGATAGTCATTTTGTCGATTCCTATTAGAGACTTCGTTAGTATGCAATCATTTCTTATCCAGCATTTTGATACGTTAGGAAACATATTGTATTAGCAGAGTAATTAAATTGCACATTCAATATGAATTTTGGGACCAAATTCTTTTAAGGAGGGGAGGATGTAACGCCCCTTCTCATTACGTGACTGATTTAAATTTTATAATTATAACATGAATTCAACTTTGCTTATTTCGGATTATTGACTTATCGCATGTTCTAATTCAAAAGTTTATATATACCATGTATAAGATATATATATACATATATATTATTAAATGAAAGTCATTTTATCTAAATAACTGCTATTTAATCTTTAGTCTATTGGCACAAAGAAAATGTTTCTCTGTACAAGCTTTCAACATCAAAACTATGAGCCTTATTAAGAACTATAAGTAATACTAAAACTCAGTTTTAATTAGCGGATCAACTTAAATTTGGGTGTAAAAGTCGTGGTACAATTTATTAATTGTCGGGCCCTTAATAACGAATTACGTTTCGAAAGAAAGAAAGAGAGAAATTTATAAAATAGATTTCTTTGGGCAACTAAGCAAATAATTTTCTTTTGAATTTAAATAGGCCCATAATATGGAGACCCAAATCACAGCCCTCATCAGTCACCATATTATAAAATTAAGATGATAAGGCTAGGGGTTTGTTTTCTATCTTTGGTACAAAGTCGGTTCGTCTCCTTCCTTTCTTCTCTCCATGATTTTGCCGGTCACTTGTCGCCATTCATAGGTGATTAAAATTAGACGTCTTCATCCATTTGCTTCCCTTCCTTTTTCACTCGTATTGCAGGTGAGTGTTCCCAAACTTTATTATTTTCTAAACTGGAAGGAATGTGTGCATGTATATCTATATCTATACATATGTATTCATGACTCTCTGCATATTGAGCTGTCATTTCTTCAAAGAAAGTTGTTTTTTCGAAATGTTCATTCTTGAAAGAAAGTTTCTGTAAATTGAATATTCGAAATGTTTATTTCTTAAAAGCAAGTTTCTGTAAATTGAGTATTCGAACTGCTCAGTTTTGTCAAAGCAAGTTAACCGCACATTGGTTAGTTGCCGTAAATGATTGGAATCGATAAGATGAATGGTGTCCAGTTGGTTGTATTCAGAATTCATTAGATTGGATCCAGTGTTTGGCATGAGAGTGCAGGGGGTATCGCCGCGCGGCGACGAGCTTGCCGGTTGGACCTTTTGTTCCCATGTTCCTATTCCCCCTCAGACATAGCAGGAGGAGGTTGTGTCTTTGTTGGGTTGTAGGATTTCCGTATGTACCATGGCATACGTTATGAATTCCAAGGTCGCTCATCGGAATGGGAGATAAGGAGTATTGTTATGAGGTGATAAGGTTGGATGCATCAACAACAGATAACGTGGACACCGATCATCAGAATATGGTTTTGTTCAGATGTAAAAAGGGTTTTTTATTAAATCATGAATGCTTTTGATTCACAATTCTATTGCATGGCATTTGTATGCGTTATAATTTCTTTTATTAATCTGTTTTCAAAAGAAAGTTATGGAAAGAAAATGCTACACTTACACACACGCATGAACACTCACTGAGATTTTTATCTCACATAAAATTTTGTTTTTCCTTTCCTTCCTTCTAGATTAAGATGATCTAGGTTACTACCGTGCAGGACCTGAGAGCCTTTGGCATTGGTGAGCGTTCAAAGTTTAGAAGGGTATTGAGTTAGTTGAGTTTATTTATTTCATTAGTTTAGTACTTTCAGCGCATTTGATTCAGATATTTATCAGTTAGATATGTAATAGTTGCTCTTATATTGTTGTGTTTATCTCGAAATTATCGGGTCATTACAGTTGGCATCAAAGCTTAGGTTAGGGTACCTAGGCTATGCTGGGATAAGTTCTTCGGACCGTGGGACTAGTTGAGGTGATGGTGCGTGATGTCGCTTAAGCGCTAAAGTTGTGATGCATTATTCTCGGGCGGCCGACCAATGTGTAATTCCTCATAGTAATTCGCTACATACTAAAGCATCGAGTAGAGGGATGTGGATGAATGAGCATGTGGTGTGCCTATTGATTGTCAAAGTGTTGATTTCTAGTAACTTATATGTCGTCATACCTACGTCTGATACTCTGTGATGCGGTACATGTGCATCTTATTCTCCACTTAGAAAAAGGGAAAGCCTGGTGTATTGTTTACATTTGGTTTGACCTTCAGTTATTTACGTAAAATGTAACTTACCTCAGAATTCAGCGGATACCTTGCATGCTCGTATATCATAATAGAGATGATTTTTTTTTCATTGATAGCTGACGTTGTCAAAACCTATAAATCTTATTTCATAAAACATGCCATAGAGATAGTCATTTTGTCGATCCCTATTAGAGCCTTCGTTAGTATGCAATCATTTCTTATCCAATATTTCGATACGTTAGGAAACATACAGTATTAATAGAATAATTAAATTGCACATTCAATATGAATTTGGGGACCAGATTCTTTTAAGTAGGGGAGGATGTAACACCCCTTCTCATTACGTGGCTGATTTAAATTTTATAATTATAACATGAATTCAACTTTGCTTCTTTCGAATTATTGACTTATTGCATGTTCTAATTCAAAAGTTTATATATACCATGTATAATATACATATATATGTATATATACATATATATATTGTTAAATGAAAGTCATTTTATCTAAATAACTGCTATTTAAATTTTAGTCTATTGGCACAAAGAAAATGTTTCTCTGTACAAGCTTTCAACATCAAAACTATGAGCCTTATTAAGAACTATAAGTAATACTAAAATTTAGTTTTAATAAGCGGATCAAATTAAGTTTGGGTGTAAAAGCCGTGGTACAATTTATTAATTGTCAGGCCCTTAATAACGAATTCTATTTCAAAAGAAAGAAAGTGAGAAATTTATAAAATAGATTTCTTTGGGCAGCTAAGCAAATAATTTTCTTTTGAATTTAAATTGGCCCATAATATAGAGGCCCAAATCACAGCCCTCACGAGTCACCATATTATATAATTAAGATGATAACGCTAGAGGTTTGTTTCTATCTTTGGTACAAAGTCGGTTCGTCTACTTCTTTTCTTCTCTCCATGATTTTGCAAGTCACTTGTCGCCATTCATAGGTGATTAAAATTAGACGTCTTCATCAATTTGCTTCCCTTCATTTTTCACTCGTATTGCAGGTGAGTGTTCCTAAACTTTATTATTTTCTGAACTGGAAGGAATGCGTGCATGTATATTAATTCATGACTCTGTGCATATTGAACTCTGCATATTGAGCTGTCATTTCTTCAAAGAAAGTTTTTTATTGGAAATGTTCATTTTTGAAAGAAAGTTTCTGTAAATTGAATATTCGATATGTTTATTTCTTAAAAGCAAGTTTCTGTAAATTGAGTATTCGAACTGATCAGTTTTGTCAAAGCAAGTTAACCGCACATTAGTTAATTGTTGTAAATGATTGCAATGGATATGATGAATGGTGTCCGGTTGGTTGTATTCGGAATTGATTAGACTGGATCCAGTGTTTGGTGTGGGAGTGCAGGGGGTACCGCCGGGCGGCGGCGGGCTTGTCGGTTGGACCATTTGTTCCCATGTGCCTATTCCCTCTCAGACATAACAGGAGGAGGTTGTGTCTTTGTTGGGTCGTAGGATTTCCGTATGTACCATGGCATACGTTATGGATTCCAAGGTCACTCCTCGGAAGGGGAGATAAGGAGTATTGTTATGAGGTGATAAGGTTGGATGCATCAGCAGCAGAATAACATGGACACCGATCATCGGAATATAGTTTTGTTCGAATGTAAAAAGGGGTTTTATTAAATCATGAATGCTTTTGATTCACAATTCTATTGCATGGCATTTGTATGCGTTAAATTTTTTTTATTAAACACTTTTCAAAAGAAAGTTATGGAAAGAAAATGCTACACTTGCACACACGCATGAACACTCACTAAAATTTTTATCTCACATAAAATTTTGTTTTTCCTTTTCTTCCTTCCAGATTAAGAAGATCTAGGTTACTATCGTGTCAGGACCTGGGAGCCTTTGGCATTGGAGAGCGTTCAAAGTTTAGTAGGGTATTGAGTTAGTTGAGTTTATTTATTTCATTAGTTTAATACTTTCATTGCATTTGATTCAGATATTTATCAGTTACACATGTAATAGTTGCTCTGATATTGCTCTGTTTATCTCGAAATTATCGGGTCGTTACAGTTGGTATCAGAGCTTAGGTTAGGGTACTTAGGCTATGCTGGGATAAGTTCTTCGGACCGTGGGACTAGTTGAGATGATGATATGTGATGTCGCTTAGGCGCTAAAGTTGTGATGCATTACTCTCGGGCGGCCGACTGATGTGTAATTCCTCACATACTGAGGTTTCTCTTTGCTCAAGTTGTTACACATTACTATCGGTCTGGCCAACTGATAGTAATTCGCTACATACTAAAGCATCGAGTAGAGGGCTGGGGATGAATGAGCCTCTGGTGTGCCTCTTGATTGTCAAAGTGTTGACTTCTAGTAACTTATATGTCGTCATACCTAAGTTTGATACTCTGTGATGTGGTACATGTGCATCTTATTCTCCACTTAGAAAACGGGAAAGCCTGGTGTACTGTTTACATTTGGTTTGACCATCAGTTATTTACGTAAAATGTAACTTACCTCAGAATTCACCGCGTACCTTTCGTGCTCGTATATCGTAATAGAGATGATTTTTTTTCATTGATAGCTGACATTGTCAAAACCAATAAATCTTATTTCATAAAACATGCCAGATAGATAGTCATTTTGTCGAACCCTATTAGAGCCTTCGTTAGTATGCAATCATTTCTTATCCAACATTTCGATACGTTGGGAAACATACAGTATTAATAGAATAATTAAATTGCACATTCAATATGAATTTGGGGACCAAATTATTTTAAGTAGGGGAGGATGTAATGCCCCTTCTCATTACGTGACTGATTTAAATTTTATAATTATAACATGATTTCAACTTTGCTTTTTTCGAATTATTGACTTATTGCGTGTTCTAATTCAAAAGTTTATATACACCATGTATAATATATATATATACATATATATTGTTAAATGAAAGTCATTTTATCTAAATAACTGCTATTTAAATGTTAGTCGATTGGCACAAAGAAAATGTTTCTTTGTACAAGCTTTCAACATCAAAACTATGAGCCTTATTAAGAACTATAAGTAATACTAAAACTTAGTTTTAATAAGCGGATCAACTAAAATTTGGGTGTAAAAGTCGTGGTACAATTTATTAATTGTCGGGCCCTTAATAACGAATTTCGTTTCAAAAGAAAAAAATAGAGAAATTTATAAAATAGATTTTTTTGGCCAGCTAAGCAAATAATTTTCTTTTTAATTTAAATAGGCCCATAATATGGAGGCCCAAATCACAGCCCTCACCAGTCACCATATTATATAATTAAGATGATAAGGATAGGGGTTTGTTTCTATCTTTGGTACAAAGTCGGTTCGTCTCCTTCCTTTCTTCTCTTCATGATTTTGACGGTCACTTTTTGCCATTCAATCATTCATAGGTGATTAAAATTAAACGTATTCAGCCATTTGCTTCCCTTCATTTTTCAATCGTATTGCAGGTGGGTGTTCCTAAAGTCAATTATTTTCTAAACTGGAAGGAAAGCGTGCATGTATATCTATATCTATATATACGTATTCATGACTCTCTGCATATTGAACTCTGCATATTGCGCTGTCATTTCTTCAAAGAAAGTTGTTTTTTGGATACGTTCATTCTTGAAAGAAAGTTTATGTAAATTGAATATTCGAAATGTTTATTTCTGAAAAGCAAGTTTTTGTAAATTGAGTATTCGAACTGTTGAGTTTTGTCAAAGTAAGTTAACCGCACATTGGTTAATTGTCGTAAATGATTGGACTCGATATGATGAATGGTGTCCGGTTGGTTGTATTTGGAATTGATTAGAATGGATCCAGTGTTTAGCGTGGGAGTGTAGGGGGTACCGCCGGGCGGCGGCGAGCTTGCCGGTTGGACCTTTTGTTCCCATGTGCCTATTCTCTCTCAGACATAACATGAGGAAGTTGTGTCTTTGTTGGGTCGTAGGATTTCCATATGTACCATGGCATACGTTATGGATTCCAAGGTCGCTCCTTGGACGGGGAGATAAGGAGTATTGTTATGAGGTGATAAGGTTGGCTGCACCAGCAGCAGAATAACGTGGACATCGATCATCAGAATATGGTTTTGTTCAGATGTAAAAAGGGTTTATTAAATCATGAATGCTTTTGATTCACAATTTTATTGCATGGCATTTGTATGCGTTAAATTTTCTTTTATTAAACTGTTTTCAAAAGAAAGTTATGGAAAGAAAATGCTACACTTGCACACACGCATGAACACTCACTGAGATTTTTATCTCACATAAAATTTTGTTTTTCCTTTCCTTCCTTCCAGATTAAGACGATCTAGGTTATTACCGTGTCAGGACATGGGAGCCTTTGGCATTGAGGAGCGTTCAAAGTTTAGTAGGGTATTGAGTTAGTTGGGTTTATTTATTTTATTAGTTTAGTACTTTCAGTGCATTTGATTCAGATATTTATCAGTTAGACATGTAATAGTTGCTCTGATATTGTTCTGTTTATCTCGAAATTATCAGGCCGTTACAATGCACTAGTGACAAAACACGAATATTTCAAAATGCGCGCTTGAACAATTATTCACTTTATCCATGTTGCCATGTTGATTTTATCCTAAGGAATGAATAGACGAAACAAGGAAAAATATTTTAATGACTTAGTGAGATTTATATAAAAGAACTGGTAATGCAAGAACTAACTGTGATTTACGGGATACGTTTCGAGGACTGGTCTTACCGGTAGAAATAATTCAACTAGATAATTTGATGTAGCAATTGTACTGAAATTTTCATAGAATAGTTAGTGAACTTGTGCTTAACACTAAACAAATCCAACCTTATGACTTCTAATATTCTACCTTAAACCTCCCGATGAGGAGCGACCTCGCAAACAAATCAAAAGACATGCTCGAGTACATATCGATCCAGCACGCGAGTTACAGCCAACTCGTGGCTGCAAGCGGCGCCTAGATAGATGGGTATCAAGCAAAATTACTTAAACCGACAATCCTTACTACCCAACAGTTACTCAACTCAATCCATGGGCCCAACTTCCCAAAGGCGACCCAATGGGTATAACAGATAAACAAATAAGCTAGTAAATTGGATAATATTCGTTGCTCCTTGAGCTGCGTGTCCCGAACATAGTTCATTAACCAACATATGAGATTATTATATCGGGGAATTACCATGATTAGGAATCAATATGATAAATAATAAATGATTGGATATAATTTAACGATGAGTAAGAAAATCAGGTTATGAGATGAGATGGAACAATATGAATATGATGAAATGTAGGTCGTTTGAGGTTTGGTAACGGAGTAGTGGCTTTTCTGTCCAAGTTCCTCAATAATAAATGATTGGATATAATTTAACGATGAGTAAGAAAATCAGGTTATGAGATGAGATGGAACAATATGAATATGATGAAATGTAGGTCGTTTGAGGTTTGGTAACGGAGTAGTGGCTTTTCTGTCCAAGTTCCTCAATGCCGGATGCCAAACGGGGCTAGAACAAATCACAAATGGAACATCACTTTTACTCGTACGGGGAATCTTGATGGCGTTGATCATTTCGTCAACCTTTAACAAATATAAATAATATTAATTAACTGAATTTATAATTCACTATAACAAATATTGGTACTTTCTCAATTCTGATGTTGGTGAAATTGAGGACGTTCTTGTTAAAAATGCTAGTTATAATGTAAATCTTAGTAAAGAACACATAAATGTAATTCATGTCTTTACACTAAACATGAAAATCTTAGATGATGAATTGAAAAACGTAAGGTTCAGTTAAATATCCAATATCAATTAGATTAACCACCTTATTGATATCTCAAAATTTTATTAAACAAACATATGTTCAAACTTATAATTGTAAGTATTATATTTTCATGTTAAAGTCATTTCCAACGGTAAGTAGCCGTAACAAGTAAAACTTGAGTATCTATCTAATTTGATGCATAATCAATTCTTAAAATTTATTACTTAACTAACTCTAAGAAAACTCGTCATTTTAGTCTTTAATCAATTCAAAATGTTTAATAACCACACATCAAATAAGTATCATGTGAAGTAACACCTTAAAATGTATAACTTAGTCAATTATTACTTTATTTTACATAGTTAGTTTAAAATGCACATAATTATGTTATAACTTAAATATAAAGATATAAACACCGGAAATTTATCAAAACATGTGATAAGGAATGTTTATTATGATAAATAATCTTATTTGATGATTAGGTCATGAAGTGGCAAGAATAATCTTGTTAGACTTATGGGAGTAGTATGTTAAACATGGTAATCTACCATTTAAATGCTATAAATAAAATAAAAAATATCAATTCATGATTATAAATTATAATAATCTAATTATAACTAATACTACATCATGTTAAATTCACGTGTGTTATAAATACTTGAATTATGATGATACTCGGGTTTCGCCGGAACGGGCATATGAAATTGCCTCAACTCTCGGTTTTACTCATGGATGGGGGTATATGGATGTTATAGAACTCCGAGCTTATTGAGGTGGAAATAAAGGATATTGATGACCAAGGGATTCATGCGTTGGTCGGCCCAAAGCAACAACCAAAATGGTATCTTTCTGGTACATATGCAATATCGAATAAGGTAGATAAAATCCGGTCATTCGATAAACTTGAAGAGATGGCACAAAGAATGGATGAGCCATGGCTCGTCCAAGGGGATTTTAATTTTTGCTTTGTACATGAAAAAGTCGGGGGTAGAAGGGATGTACATGCGAGGTGTCGTGCATTCCAACAACGTATTCAATCATGGCTGCTCCAAGACTTAGGTTATCATGGCCCAAAATTCACTTGGGTGAATAAAAGAGAAAGAGGAGCGACTATATATGAACGAATCGACCACGCGTTGGCGAACACGAGATGGGTGATGACGTTTCCAAATAACGCAATCATACATCTCCCTCGAATGCATGGAGATCACCACCCTATTCTAACTAATACCGAGGGAGGGGTGATTCAACATGTGAATAGGCCATTTCGCTTTGAGGCTATGTGAATGCATCACGTCGTGTGTGAGGGAGTGTTAAAGGAATTATGGGATGAAACAAAAAGTTGATTGAGGCGGTTAGAAGTATACCGAGTGTGATGAGGTTGTGGAACAAGAATTGTTTTGGGAATGTTTTTAGGCGAAAGCGTATTCTCATAAAAAGAACTGAAGGAGCACAACGGGGGATTGCATCGAGACCAAAATATTTCCTTGTCAATTTGGAGAAAGAATTACTAAAGGAGTATAATGGGGTACTTCGACAAGAAGAAATTTCTTGGCATCAAAAGTCGAGGGTTAAGTGGTTAGAGGCGGGAGATTGGAATACAGCGTTTTCCCACCGATCCACGATCACGCGAAGGAAGAAAAATTGTATTGTAATGCTGAAAACTGAGGGGAATTGGGTGCGTGATCATGGGCTGTTACGTGCCCACGCGAGAGACTTTGACCGAGGTTTGTTCACGGCTGGAAATCAAGATACCCCGTCCGTGTCTTCACGTTTCGCGATTCCAACATTTTCTTGATGGTGAGGAGGGACAGATTATTGGACGCGAGGTGAGTGTTGAGGAGTTGAAAAATACGGTTTGGCGCACGCATCCAAATAAGTCCCGGGACCGGATGGGTTACAGGCAATGCTCTTTCAAAAATATTGGGAATGGACGTGCGACTTTCTTATGAATTTTGTACACGATGCTTTCAATAATGGCTCGTTCGACCCAACGGTATGTGCCGTATATTTATGACTTATCCCTAAGGTTGAGGACCCTTCTCTAATTTCACAGTTTAGGCCAATATCACTTTGTAACGTCACTTATAAATTTATTACTAAGTGCATCACTTTGAGGTTTCGGGATATTATGCCTAATCTTATTGCGCTGTGTCAGTCAAGTTTCATTAAAGGGCGTAGCACGCAAGATAACATCTTCCTTATGCAAGAGATCCTTCACTCGCTGCGTACCAAGAAAAATAATAAGAAGGGATGTATGATCTT
The DNA here is from genome assembly GCA_948329865.1 of Linaria vulgaris. Taxonomy (NCBI): domain Eukaryota; kingdom Viridiplantae; phylum Streptophyta; class Magnoliopsida; order Lamiales; family Plantaginaceae; genus Linaria; species Linaria vulgaris. Next base: position 48,439,266 of record OX415249.1, on the reverse strand, counting down.
GAAGTTGAACATCGAGAAAGCGTATGATAAGATAAGTTGAAAGTTTTTTGAAGAAACATTGTTGGCGTTCCGGGTTCCGTTGAATGTGGTCAAATTGGTGATGTTATGTGTTCGTAACGCCTCAACGAGAATTTTATGGAATGAGGAGCCACTCGAGGAAATTAAACATGGATACGGATTGAGGCAAGGTGATGATTTGTCACCGTACCTCTTTATTTTGTGTGTTGAACGACTGGCGTATATGATTGAGGAAGTCGTAGAAGATGGAGCATGGGAACCGCTGATTCCTTGTCGTGGAGGACCAAAAATCTCCCACGTCTTCTTTGCGATGATATGATTTTAATGGGAAAAGTAACTTTGAAAACCACGAGGCGAATTAAGGAGGTTCTTGATACTGTTCGGGGTTGAAGTTGAACAAGGAAAAGTCAAAATTTTATTTTTCGAATATAGGCGATGCGAGTTTGAAGCGTCGGATTTGTGCTAATTTGGGTTTCGCTCAAACTTGAAATATCGAAAAGTATTTAGGAGTAAATTTGGCACACGACCGAGTGGAGCATGAACGCTATAACGAGATGCTTGATAAGATCCTTAGTTAGTTTTCGGGGTGGAAGGGAAATACTTTATCCCTAGCGGGGCGCACGACACTCATCCAGTCTAATTATAACTAATACTATATCAAGTTAAATTCATGTATGTGATAAATACTTGAATTATGATGGTACTCGGGTTTCACCGAAATGGGCATATGAAATTGCCCCAACTCTTGGTTTTACCCATGGATGGGGGTATATGGATGTTATGGAACACCGAGCTTATTGAGGTGGAAATAAAGAATATTGATACCAAGGGATCCATGAGTTGGTCGGCCCAAAGAAACAACCAAAATGGTGTCTTTCTGGTATATATGTGAAACCGAATAGTTAGATAAAATATGGGTGTTCGATAAACTTGAAGAGATGGCGCAAAGAATGGATGAGCCATGGCTGTTCCAAGGGGATTTTAATGATTTTTGCTTTGCACATGAAAAAATCGGGGACATAAGGGATGTACATGCGAGGTGTCGTGCATTCCAACAATGTACATCATGGTTGCTCTAAGATTTAGGTTATCACGGCCCGAAATTCACTTGGGTGAATAAAAGAAAAGGGGTAGCGACTATATATGAACGAATCGACCGCGCGTCATTTGGTTAGCGGCTCAAGACAAGTCGGCAATGAACAAAGTCCGAAAAGGGAGAAAACTAACCGATAATAGAGACTGCGACTTGTGTGTGGGATGTGATGAATCAGTTTCACACATTTTTCGTGACTGCTCTGTAGCAAAGAAGGTTTGGAGGAAGACTATTCCTCCCGCGTACACTGCAACTTTCGACAATGAGAACGAGGTAAATTGGATGCGCACGAATCTAAGTCGTTCTAGGCCACTGTGAGATGTATATCCCAACGAACCGTGGAATATTGTTTTTATCTCGGGGATTTGGTCGATTTAGAAGGCAGGGAATACAAGGATCTTTAGGGGGAAGAAAGAGGCGACGAATGCAACCTTGTGACAGATCTAATATACGCATTCAAAAGAGGAAAGAAAAAGAGAAACAGTTGGAGACTTGGGAAAAGTCGAAGGATGGATGGCTAAAACTCAATGTGGATGGGAGCGTTGTTGAGACAGAGAATCGTGGTTCCATGGGGGGGCGTACTCCGTGACAATAGGGGCAAGTGGATATGGGGATTCATGGCGCCAATGTCGAGTCCAACAGTGTTAGAAACAAAAGTCGAGGCAATTAGAAGGGTACTTGTGCTTGCATGGGATAAGAGAATTGCCAAACTTGAGATTGAGACGGATTCTATAGAGGCGTATAATCGTATCTCCGACCATAACCAGCCTTACCAAACTCTTCAAACCGAGATTGAGGAGTGTCGAGCACTACTCCGAAAGCCATGGACAGTTTAATTTCGTTGGGTTCCAAGAACGAAAAATCACCTTGCCGACGCGGTGGCGAAACACGCGAAGAATACAGATGAAGGCATTAGTATTTTGCTTAGGCCTCTTACTGAGTTTATTTCCATTTTAGAGAAAGATGTAGCCTAAGGGCATTAGTTGTTTTCATCTTTTTACCAAAAAAAAAAAAGAATTATGATGGTGATTTAACTTATAAACTAAGAAAATAAAGTTTGTGCCAAATAAACTCAAAAATCACCGTAGTTTCGGTTTTACCTTCGATTAGACATCCAAATGAACTTGGTTTTCAAATTCTTTTACGATTTCTGATTTCTAATGTCATGATGAATGTGTGTACCCAAGATTTTATGAAAATACAACTATGGTGAATAATTCTTGCAACATAAGAGTTGCTATCGAATGTTTTGGCAACAATTTACGGGTTATGTATTACGGACTCCTAGACCATATTTTTGGGAAAGATGTCTTCATACAAAAGATAGAAGACACCATTGAGGGGATGTATCCGAAAATAGGTAGTAAAATAATGTTTCTCCTATTTGATATGATTTTCTAAGGTGTAGGGGCAAAATCGGTATTTTTTGTGCAGAAAAAATTTTGGCGTATTTTTAGGTAGAAAATAACAAGATAAAAATCTGGAAAAAAGATTTTTCTAGCGAAAACACAACAAGGAACAACTGTTATTTCACATAACTTTTGTAGAATCGAATTATTTTGGCTGTATAAAATGTTGAACAATTGTGAGTATTTATAGGCGAAATTTATAGTTTAATAATTAATTTTCATGTCCCACCATGGTTATTTTATAATAAATCACAAAAATCTGATTTCACTCATGCTCTTAAGGATGTCATGGCTTACCTCATCAATTATTTAATTGCATATCAAGTCCCTCAATTATTTATAATTAAAATTCAAATAGGTATAATTAGATTTCTTTGTTATATACATATTTTCTCATGTAATTTTTCTAGGTAATTCGATCGTCTTGGTTAATATTTGAAATTGAAATATATCTTTTAGGATTAGAGACCTATAAAAATAATAAAAGACTAACTTTTAAGTTTAGGGACTAAAAGACAAAATTTTCTAAATATTTAGGGCCAAAATAGAAATTTTCAAAAGTTCAAGGACTAAAGTATAAATTTATTTTCTTCCTAATTTTTTGGGTGTTACATTATCCGAGTGATGTATCATTATAGTAAAAAAAATTCATTGTCAGTATCTGCATATACACAACAATACCATCAAAGCTCTAAACCCCACAACTAGTAATAAACAAACAACCCTAATCTTAAAATAAACCCTAGTATTAGTTTAATGTACACTGTTGACCGAAATCCTAATCCATGCAATAAAGTACACACCTTTTTGGTGAGTGGGGAACACATTGGGCCGACAACCAAGCAAAAATAATACAATAATTGACAAAAAATCATAAAATAGAACAACCAACTAAACACCAACTACACTTCTCAATTAGGTACCAGAAAACTATCCCTAATGCTTAATAAACAACTACATCGTAATTAGGGAAGAAAAAAACAGTGGTCATAAGAAAACCCGCTAACCATAGTCGGGAATCAACGATGAAGGGGGAATTATGGCGTTGTCGTCTCGGATTTTCCATGCCACCGACTTTGCGTCCACGGAGATGAAAGACTTAACCAGAATCGTTACGAAATTTGAGGTCAATTGGGAGAATTTTGATTTTTAGGTCGAATTGGGAATTTAGGGCTTGGAAAAAGCCCAAATTCGAGCGGGAAGAATTAGTGTAATCAGTCCAATTCCCACCTAAATACCCACCTTAGACGAAATGACTATTTTGCCCTCAATCGAAACGAAGTGATGATGTAATAACGTCCAATTATGACGTTTTTCAGCCGGAAACATAGCTGGGGACTCGGGTATAGTTTTTGTCTAAATGCAAAGTTCATGTATAGTTTTGCAAAAATTCAAATGATGGGTATAATTTTCGCAAAAACGTCCAAATGATGGGGCTAGTTTGTCATTTTTTCCTTTTGACTAATTCACTTTTATTTAAATTTAACATTGAATGGGTTAAAAGGTATTAGGTGGAATCGCTACATAATAAATTTTCCGCTATCTTAAGTTGTATAAGATATCCCTTCGTATTCCGGTAAAACGTAATTGAAAACATTATAAGTTCAGCTTTTTAGGACAGAAAATGAATTATGTTCTTAACAAACTCAATCCCTCTTTGTTTAAGTGTTTTAAGAACCGAATCAAGTGTGGAAGCAGCGAATTTGCTCTAAACACGCACAGCCCATACTTGATAGCTCGATGTCTACGAAGGCTTGAAGTTGTAGGCCAAACAAATCAATTTTATTTTTTTTTCCTTTTTCATAATTTGCAGTTTGCGCTATTACTTTCAAGTTTTAAGTTTGTTTATGTTAAAAGTTCATTTCATTTGTTCATATGCTAGCTATTTACCTGTATTGTATTCTAGATACTTTTTTTATCCATGCTATTAGATTTTCCTGGTATTTTAACAACCTTCCTTAACAATAATAACCTGCAAAACCCAAAAATGAAATAAATTCCTTCAATAAGCCCAAAACATTATAAAATCGAGAAACAAGTTTGTGTTTCTTCTTCAAAAATATTTTATACGCATCGAAACTCACAAAACATTGTGCAAGAACTATTCTAACCATTCCCTGTATGAGTGTGTAACAAACTAAGAATTAATGAGTAAAACAATTGCGCAAGGAGAGTTCAAAATCCACAAATAAAAATGTAGGGGCAAAATTCAACAATTACACGGATATAATAAATTCTACAAAAATCTTAAAGACGCAAACTACTACTACTAATACTCTGTATTATTATTAAGTAGCACCGACAATAATATTGTTGATTGGGATGAAAATCAACTTGACGAAAAAACCAACGAATCCCATCACCACGAACCCGATCGCCGTTCGAGTCGCCACCTTCGTGAATTCTAACCACAAACAAAAAAAGAGAGAGAGAAATTAATTAATCATAAATAAACCACCAAATCAATTGATGATAATTGTACGACGTTAGTTAGGGCAGATAAATAATAAATTACCTTTCCGATCGGGTTTGTGGCATCGTTTGACGAGGCGAACGCTGTCCTTTGCGAAATCTCTCAACGGATCGAAAACTGTATCCAATGAATCCATTACGTACTCGAATTTTATTACAAAAGATCTGAGTTGAACTGTATGAAATGCAGTTGGATTTATAATTTTCTATTTTATTGTGGGGAAAGGAAGGGGAAAATGAATCAAAACGTGTGGGCCGCTTTCAGATTGGTCGAGTCAAAGGAGGATGACGACATGTGAAGTACCATATATACCCCTTAATGAAGTTGGGGGATATAATTCGACAAATGATCAGCTGAAATTAATAATCTCAAGTTCTCAACAGCATTTCATATATTTTAGCATTATTAATAAATATCCTAATTCTGTAATGAACAAAATAATTTGTCCCCAAGAAATCAAAGAGACTACAGTTTAAATTAACTCAATTTTTTGGACAATCTCCACAAAACATCCTTGCCGCCAACTCAAGTATAAAGAACTAATAATGTCTGATGTGTATAACAACAGCAAAATCAAATTGTATATGTAGAAGAAATATTTGCCATATTCTTTTTTCTCATTATTGTTTACATATAGATATTGATGGTACTGATCGTCATGTGTGTTTGGTCGAAGAAAGTATGCACAGGTCGAAACACATGTCCTTATCCAAAAAAAAAGGGAAGAGAAAGATCGAATACACTTTCTGGAAATGTAACGAGGGGAAAGGCGCTTGAACGCTTAGGAGAAAACGTATAATCTTTATTTTTTAGTTAATAGCGCTTTGGGAATTGATTTATTTCCTTATTATAACAGAGTGCAAGACTCCCCTTTAGGCAATGGAAACACCTCGAAGTTACACAGATTAATCAATACGACAGTAACGAATATAAGGGGTCGTAATTAGTGAGGACACGTACAACTGTGCTAGATATTTAGAATGACGATTGTGCTTTGTCATGATTCATTGATCTTTCTCTCCGGTATGTGATAAGTTTTGTGAAGATTTTGAGTCAACATCATAGCTGAAGTGGGTCGTTCTCTTCGGAGAGGACGCGCCTTCTTAGATTACTGGTAGCTCGACCTCGACGTGTTTCATTTCTTTAGAGATTCAAGGGCGTTCAACAACTTGGTCGATATTAGCAAGTGTACCCAAATTTCGCTCGTACAAGAGGAGTACAAGGAAAATGTATTGCTACTTTTCTTTCTTTTTGTTCGTTTTATAACCATTGGGGATCTTATTGTCTTCCTCCACGTGTCGCATATTAGACGGTCTTTAAAGTGGCAACGATTTTCAAGGGTAACATTTCCTTGCTTATATAAGGTCATCTTAGTCCAAATTTCAGGCTTTATTTAGCGGAAGCTTCCTTTAGCCTATCAAATTCTGAGTTATTTTAGCGATTAGATCTTCGTGTTTCTTTAATTAATTGCCTTGCTTTTTCTTGTTTTACCAATTGTTCCTTCTCAAAATTTTCGGGTGGTTTGTTATTTATCATGGCTTCCTCTTCGTCCGACGTCACCGTTGTTTTTGTTGCTAAGGAGTTTGACGGAGTCTCTTCCGGCCGGAGCTTGCTATCGTAACCTTTTCTCCCGGTCGGTCTATGTGAAAAAGAGTGAAGAACTCTCTTTTTTCCAGTCATAGGTTGGTCCAAAGAACGAGAGTCGGCTTCCTTAAGCCCGTTGTACCTCAATAGCTTAGTGGTAGAGCGGTCGACTGTTAACTGACTGGTCGTAGGTTCAAATCTTACTTGGGGAGAATTTGGATTACTTTTTTGACTCTGACCTAGCGACCCCTATCCTTCTCCTTAGTTTCTAAACCAGCATAATCGTGGGGTGGTTATAGGGACTAATCCTTTAGGTATAGAGCGTGGTGGGTCCTCCATGGGGAGGAGAAAAGTGGTGGAGGAGGTTGAGCAGAAGCATATTCTGGTGGGGGATATTCCCTCCACCATTATAGAGGCGTGTACTTTCTCATTGGAAGAAATTCTAGGTGGATCCTAAGATGGTGGAGCTTCGAATTTCTCATCTTGATGAACGAGCCAATAATCCCCCCAAGGATTTTGTTACAATTTATGCAGCTCATATTCGAGCAGGGTTGTGGGCGTTGATGCCTCTTTTTTTTGCAAAGTATTTAGGGCTTCTGGGTTTTCTCCCAGTCAGGTTACTCGTAACGGATACATTGCCTGACTTATTTTGTGTTTGTGTGCTTAATGAAGGGGTCGATGTATTTTGCAGAGCATTTTCTAGCAATTTACGGTGTAAGTTTGTCGCTTGCGAGCTCTTTTTTTATTATTTTACTTCCTGTAACCCCAAGTCTCAATTTTTGGATAATATTTTCTCCTCTTTTGGTGATTGGAAGACTCGTTAATCTACGTGCGTCCTACTTGGACCACTTGGAAAGTTAACTTTTCTTGTCAAAAAAACCAGCTAGCCTGGACGGGAAGCGTTTGGATGCTTTGTCTAAGGAAATGGCTGACGAGGGCTTCTTTTCCACACGATATAGTGCTGCCAAGATTTTGGATGACAAGACGTTTGCGTTTTTCTACATAATGAATGGTCTGACGTCCGTGTCCACGGGCATCTAGGCTCTTCCTCGAATTGATTTTGCTTGTAAGTGTGATGATATGTTTTCTTCGATTTCCTCTTTTTTCTTTCTTTTGCTGGTGCTGTCGTATCAGGTTTTGACAAATAATTTCACTTAGGTGCTTGTATAGACGTTAAGAGGTTGGAGGTGGAAAGCTCGCATGGGTCCTCTTTCATCGAGCCAATCTGAGAGGAATCTGCTAATGTTATCAGTGATATGCCCGTGCGTGGTACCGCAAAGGGGAATGAGGTCACTGCACCTGAAGGGGTGTAGAAGAAGAAACATAAGAAGAAGAGGATGGTTGGAAAGAAACGGAGGGCTTTCGAGGGGGAAAGTCCTTCGTTAGGAGAGGCGATCGAGCTAGATGGATAGAGAGAGGCAAAGAGAAGAGATTCGCTCTTGTCTCATGTTGACATTCCTTGGAGGTCACCTGATAGCAGTCCTTGTAGCGGTGGCGACATTCCCGAAGAGGATATGTTAGAAGGTTTTGCCAATATCGCCCAAGGGAGAGGGACTCCTTTAGTTCAAGCTTTGGAGGTGACTGATGTAGACCAACAGTTGGAGTTGCCCACGGGAAGGGCAAGTCTATTTAGGCCATGACGAGCCTAGGGCCTCGGAAGGTGTGGTCCCGCCTCAGAGCGAGGAAGGGAGACGGCCCTTAATTCAGGATGAGGTTCCTCCGAGTATTTCTGATAGTTCTGCCTCAGCTCCCCCGTCCCCAGTGGAGGGGAAGGGGAAATGGGTCGTTGGTGGCTCAAGTGCGGGGGGGCTATCTAATTCGGCGGGGGCACGGAGTGCGGCAAAACTTTGAGAGTGCTCCAGTTCTGCGAGAGAAACGGTAAGCGTTGTAAGGGTAGTCGGTTTTTTCTTCCCTTGTTGTTTTTTTTGCCCTTTTTATATTTGGGTGGTTTGTGTAGGTGACCTCGGTGCTGAGGGGGTCTTGGAATCATACGATCAAATGGTTGAGCGAGTCATGTTTTGGAGGCTCATTTAAAGACGTTTGAGGCTGAATTTCGTGCGATTTGCGGCTAAGGGGCCATCGTTGAAGCAGTGGGAACAATTCGAGTGGGATTACGCTCGAGTGGAGAAGCTGAGGGTAGAGGCAGTCCAGGCTTTCGATGAGCGAGAGAAGCGCTGCGAGGAGCTCGCTCAAGTGGTAGAAAGGGTCGAGGTCGAGAAGTAAGAGATTCTCAATAAGGTGGCAGAGTTAGAATAGGAAGGGAGGCGACTGCATTTGTCTAATAACGACCGAATGAAAACGGTCGATGAGTCTACATTTCAGGCCGAAGAATTACGAGTGGAGCTTGCAAGGTCTCGGATTGAATTGGAGGCCATTGTGGCTCTTTTGTAAGTGGAGAAAGAGTCGATGCAGCAGGAGTTCGAACGAGAGGCTAATGAAGAGTTGGCTCGAAGGGATCATCATCTAATCGAGAGCGTGAAACAGGTTCGTGTAACGACGTGTGAGGATTACTCGGTGTACCCCTCAATTATAATAACGTGACATTCGAGCTTTATAGTACTCAATGTGTGCGGTTGCTCGGTGTTTGCGCTCCTCAAAAAGGTCCAAGGCTAGCGATAAGTTGTGATTATTCTGCACTTCTTCATATTCCTGGGTTCTCCAAGTATGAGACACCATTTCGGAGGGTAGTACGGCTTCATTATCGTAAGCTAAGTTGAATGGGGTTTCTCTCATGGCGGCTCATCGGGTGGTTCTGTAAGCCCACAATACACCATGCACCTCCTCAACCAATTTTAAGTGATATCGGTCCAATCGGGCCTTGAGCGTTTTTAGTAAGGTGTGATTTATAACTCCGACTTGACCATTTACCTGAAGGTATTGTACTGAAGAGAAATGGTGCTTTATTTTCCAGTCGTCACACCAATCTTCCAACGATTTGCTAGCAAATTGTAGTCCGTTGTTGCTGATTAGACGTTGCGGGGCCCCAAAGCGGCATAAGATGTTCCTCCAAATGAAGTTGATTATCACCCCTGAAGTAATATGGGCAAGAGGCTCGACTTCAACCCACTTAGTGAAATATTATACGACTACCATGAGGCACCTCTTTTGCCCCTTGTCCGGGAGCATTGGGCCTACTATGTCTATTCCCCATTTGTCAAATGGGTTGGGTATGGCTGAGATTAGGATTTGCGGTACAAGTTACCTTCACCGAGAAGCGAGTCGCGCGCTGTCTGAGTCCCTTAGGTGGCCTTGCTTTGACAGTGACTTTCTCGGGATCCTGTATATACTCATGGATGTTGACATCCACGTTCTTCCCCCCTCGGTGGAAGCGACTATTAGGGCGGTATTTTGGGCTCGCTCGCGGGTAAAGGATGTTGAGGAACGTGATTTTCCAGGATGACCACTAACAACACTAGGCTGGCTATTTGGACAGGGCGTCAGCCTCCCGGTTTCCAGTTCGAGGGATCTATTGGATTTTCAAATCTTTTAACCAAGTCTTGGATTTGGAAGGTACTCGTAAGTATTTCTTCATACTTGCTTCTTTGGCCTCGTAAGTCCCGTTGATTCGCTGCACTACTAGTTGCGAGTCATTGTAGACTAATAAGCGCTTCATTTATGTCTTCCGGGCAAGGCGGAGGGCTATGAGTAAAGCTTTGTACTCAACGTCGTTGTTTTATACATGGAACTTTAGGTGGACCGCGAAGTCCAAGATCTCTTGTGTACCTTCTGGGACGTTCTATCAAAATACGATGCATGGGCCCCTACTGAGGATCTATCTACCCAAGCTATCCATATAGCTTTGGCGGGGATCGACAACGGGGCGTAGGGCATAGGCGTAATGGGTATCAAATTCTCCGAGGTGGTGGTGGTGGTGTTTTTTTAAAAGATTTTTAGTTATTAAGAAATTAAGTTATTTAAATTTAAATTATATATTAAGTTTTTATAATTTAAATAAATAAAGTTAATTAATGAATTGGAAAAAATATATGCCATTTTAAAATATTCATGTTTTAATATTTAGTATTAAATATTTTAAGTAAATTGAGATTATACAAAAAGTTTTTTTCATAATTTAAATAATATATAATAAAATTAAATGTATTTTCGAATAAAGAAAAAATATACATTTTTTTAGTATTTTTGTTGTTTAAGGTAATATTAATCTTAATATATTTATTATTACTTGTTTAAAGTAAAATTATTCTTAATCTTAGGTTTATTAAATATTTTAAATATTTGTTTGAGTTATAAATTTAAGTTGTTAAAAAATAAATATAAAGAATTATAAAAAAATATAAAATATATTTAAAAAGTTATAGAACATTTTTAAAATCCATGTGGCAACGTCGTGGATGCCAAAAAAATGACATTTTAAAGTCTGGTCACGACAATTTTAGTTTTTTTTTTTTTAAGTTACAAGGCAAAAAAACGGCCAGAAGAACTACATGGTAAAAAGTAAAAGAGCCTAAGTTACATGGCATTTTTAATAATTTTGTCATAAAGAAACTAGAAGTCCTTATTGAAAAGACTAAATAAATAAGGAAACTTATTAAATAAGAAAGCTTATTAAACAAGAAAACTAAGCAATCCTAATATAATTAGGACTCATTTACTTGATCTTAAAGTAACTCTAGTACTCCTAGTACATGGAGTATTACTCCTCAAGAACTTGAATTATATTGATGCATATTTGCTTATTTTATGGATCATCCTCCATGGGACTGCCTATATCGGCTAAGTAACTCTTTAAACTTCCTTGCTCGTGCTCTTGTAACGAGCCCAATTGACACTTGATTTGGATCTTTTAGAATCGTGACATGATATGCATCAAGTTACGGTCGATGAGGCAAAGTATAAGTACGAGACTCTTTGCATCGAGAATGGGAGAAGTTACGGTCGTGGTGGTCTTGTGGATGCACAATCACGAACAACCTACAAAAGAAAAAAAGACAAAAGGGTAAAAAAAATGAAGATATGATAAGTACATTGCTCGAACAATTAGCTCGGAAAGTTAACTCAACTAGTCAGTTTTGAAATGGATTTCTGGTATAAGGTCTGAAAAATGTGCAAATCAAGCACATATCCACATATTTATCGAAAAGTGCTAAATATATATATATATATATATATATATATACACTAAAATACCCTTTGGCCACCTAATTTTTTTTGAATTAATATTTTTGAACTGCATTTTTAAATGAATTCCAACCCAAAAAGAAAAAGACTAGGAATGCCTTTCTTTCATCAAAAAGCAATGATGGCTAATCTAAGGAAGTTTGTAACATGCTCACGTACCCATTCTGAAATGGAGAACTTGTGGTGTGCTATAATTACGTCATGACATGTAGCACAATCATCAAATGACACATGGCCTCAAGATGCCAAATATTTAGGAGCAAAATAGTCAAAACGTCGAATTCAGAAATATCACATCGAAAAGTTGAGCATCAGAAAGTCCATGTCGGGTCGTTTTGATGTGTGTGAGGCTTCTCCTAATATCTAATGCCATTAGCAATCCACCAATGCCCCTCCACATTTATAAATACCCAACTTGATGTCCATGTCGGGTCGTTCTGATGTGTGTGGGGCTTCTCCTAATATCTCAATGCCATTAGCGATCCACCAAGGCCTCTCCACATTTATAAATACCCGACATGAACATCATTAATGCAGACATCTCATTCACACTAGTGCCACAAGATCAGAGAATCACATTATAAACAAGTTGCGACTTGATATTTCTAAAGTGCATTTTCGAAGTACCGCGTGAAGTGAGCATTCAACCCCGATTTCAATCTCATTATCAAGCATGGGATATCGTTCTGAGATAAGTAATCAAAAGTAAGACGGGCCGAGATCACCCTCAATTGGAAAAAAATGAATTACGACCAGTTTGATTTCCTAAAAAAGATAGGTAAGTAGCTTGACTTGACACGGAATTCAGTTCTAAATCCACTTACACCTATTATATTTTGTGTTGCTTAAAGTGCACGAATCCTATAAATTAAAGGCTTGTAGCACTTCGAAATATGATGTAAAATAACTAGTGTCTAGGTGAAAACACCACACACCGTTACTATTGTTGCACTCAATAAATTAACCAAAACAATTACTATTTTTTAGTTTTTACTATTCTTTTTTTCTCTTCTTCAAATGCATCCTCTATTTTAAACAATGACAAAATAAAATTTAAAGATTGATCTTGAAAGGTTCAAAAAGAAGAAGCGGTTTTTTATTTATTTTTAATTACAATGAAAGGAAAGTCAAAAAAATAACAATGAAAGGAAAAATTGTATAATAAGATAACTAAAGAAAGCCTTCATAATAGTTGAGGCAACAATAGAAAGAAAACAAACAAAGAAAGAAATGTTCAATATAAAAGTATATAACAGTTAACATCCTAGTGTGAGGCAATGGGCACTAGGGTAGTTCTTTGCACGTGGTTTTGCCGGGTCATTGGTCAACCGTGGAGTACTACTACTACTTACTCCTGCGAGTAGCAAAAAAAATATATATATATTTTTATGGAGATGAAATCGCAAGTCCATTGCCTGAAAGTAGGATTACTTAAATAATCATATTTGATGTTGTTGTTCAATTAGGTCCACTACAAGAAATAGCGCTCATTTCCGACGGCCTCCGACGGAAACGGCCGTCGGAAATGAGGCAAAAAAATTTCCGACGGCCAGTTTCCGTCGGATCTTTTCCGACGGGCTTCACCCGTCGGAAAAGACATGTCCGTCGGCATAGTGCCGACGGAAATAGTCTTTTTCGACGGGTGAAGCCCGTCGGAAAAGATTATAAAAAAATTTTTAAAAAAATATTTGCCTGTCATTTCCGTCGGCGTTACGCCGACGGAACAGACGGTGGGTCGGGCCCACGGTCATTTCCGTGGGCCGGCAGCCGTCTGTTCCGTCGGCGTAACGCCGACGGAAATGACCGGCCGTACATTTTTTAATTTAATTAATAAAAATAAAAATAAAAAAACAAAAAAAATCTATAAATACCCCCCCAAATCTTTTCAATAATCACACCAATCACTCTTCATTCTAAATATTTCAATCCTACTCTCTTCCAATATATATCTTTTTTTTCGAAAATTTGTCATTTTAAAAATGGCCGATAATCGCAAAAAAAATATTGATAAAGGAAAAGGGAAACAGAAATTATATATTTCCAATACAAATTTATCGAGATCCCTCTTCGATAAACTTTCGAGTAATTTTAAATCTCGGCGTGGTGGCGATGCTGAAACAATTTGTCCCGACGAAGTTACCCAACAAGTCGATGAACCTCCGCCACAAACTCAACATACTCCGGTTCCTACCCAACAGCGCCCAACTACAACTCAGGCCCCTAGTCCTGCTCGTGAACAACCACAACGCCCCACCACTCGGAGCCAAAGAGCTGCTGCTCCCCGACTGAGGGACGACCCTGATCCATTGTTTCTGCCTGGAATTACTCCTCCACGTTTGGTTGTTCCGCATGGCATGATGGATGAACTTCCACAAGCCAACAACGAAGGAACTTCGTCGGGACTACAACCCTCGCCAGCATCTGTTGCTTCTGAATCTGCTTCTAATAATACCAATAGGATGCCTAGGGGACGGGCGAAGGGTCGAGGTGCTACAAACTCAGACGATGTGAGGCTCAAACTTGGAGTGAACGAGCATTTTCAATTTGACAAAAATTTATGTACAGATACTATCGACACAGTTCGGCGATCAATTCAAGTTACGATAACAGGCATAGTGACCGAACCGGCGATACATTACTCTCAGTTATCCGAGGAACAAAAAGAAAAATTCATAAACTGGTTCAGGGTATCTTCTTTTAACTTGTTTTAACACATTTTTCATTATTTATGTCCATTATAATTTTTGCATTCAACTTATATGTTATCATATTTTGAAGACTATATACAAATGGGATCAACAAGAAACGGATAACATTAGAACGGCATTCCATAAGGTGGCACAAGTAAAATGGAAGGATGTCATATACGAGTGCAAAAAGCTCTACAGGAAGCGAGCTAAAGACCCCCAATGGTACCAAAAGACTTGGCTACCAATCGGCTTTGAATCGACGTACTGTAATCATTGGGAGAATGAAAGGACGATTGAACTTGCAGAAAAAGCAACGGAGAATCGACTGGCCAATAAGACAAAGAGCGTTGATGGAAAGGGATCCTTAGGTACGTACCACGGTGGATCTGTGAGTACACAAGAGAGGAGTTCAGCAACGGTACGATATGTTAATATTTCCTTGTTTGCAGAATACATTTTGTGATATTGTTTAACACTAATATTGTTTAAACAAATGTTGTTATAGTATGGCACGGATGATGTGATACGCTTCGACGAGCAATACATGCACGACCACTTAGTAACGGATCCAAATGGAAGAATACTCTATTGGGACCCCCCACAATCAGAAGAGTATTTTGTAAGTTATCTTAATTAAGCACATATATTATTGTTTTGCGTATATACCTTTTTCATTTATTTACTTTGAACATTGTAGAAAAATTATATTGAAGCGCTCGAGGATAATTGTGGTCCAAACAAAGCCAAATGGCCGCTTCAGTTTGACGTAAATATCGCGGCCATTGCAGATCATAATGGCACACATGGGAGGCTCAAAGGCAAAGATAGGTGCAATACCCTCGTAGATTATGGTAAGTCGCAGGGTAAAAATCTTAACCGTGCTGAGGTGGTAAGAACACGTAATGCAGTCAAGGATGCTACTGTTGAGTTGAAACAAACCGTTGCGGGCTTGGAGAAAAAACTTATCGATGTGGAGGGCCAAGTGGCGAGGGACCGGGAGGAGTGGAGGCAGGAGCGAGCTCGTGAGCGAGAGGAGAGAGAGCGGGAGCGAGCTTGCGATCGAGAAGAGAGGGATCGTTATCAATGGAACAACCCGCAGAGATTCTACACCAACAACTACAATTCAAGCAACTATCCTCCAAATCAGTTTCATGGAGCGCAAAGTCAACCGAACGATTATTGGCGAGATAACCAGACACATCCTGGTCAAAACTATCAGTATTGGGACCAAGAGTTTCATGGAACAAACACGTCGTGGCAAGTGCCAATTGGTCAAACGAGTCATCCAAGTACGCATAGCCAAAACAACGACCTTAATTTTGATCAGGATTTGGATTATTTGATGCGGTCTGAATTTGGTGGGAATAATCAGCGCCAGAGTGCCTCAAGAAGTACACGACATGATAATGTATCCACCCATGTTACTCAGGACGAGGAAACAATAGCCGACCTATCAAGTTTGCCTATCGGGGAGGTCGACTTTTTGAGTAATAATGCTTGGTTGAATGCCCATACTGGAGATCAACAATCTCGGCCAAGGAGTAACAGAGGTAAAGGCCCCGCCAATCAGGAATAAAGATGTTATGGGTGTTAGTGTGAGTTTGTATGTTTCAATTACCATTTTAAGTGTTGTATGTTTTATGTTATTTGTGTTAGTGTGAGTTTGTACGTTTCACTTACCATTTTAAGTTGTGTGTAATCAGTTTACGCGTTTGAGGTTTGATGTTGTTTTCCAACTTTTGAATAATTATATTTTCACCCCGAAATATTTCTTTTTGTCTTTCGTTACTCCATTTTTTACGAAATTTTGAAGAACACTCATACTTAATGTTTAGAAGATGTTGGTGGAAAAAAAAAGAAAAATTTGAGTTGTTTTCCAACTTTTGAATAATTACATTTTCACCCCGAAATGTTTCTTTGTGTCTTTCGTTACTCCATTTTTTACGAAATTTTGAAGAACACTCATACTTATTGTTTAGAAGATGTTGGTGGAAAAAAAAAGTTAAATTTGAGTTGTTTTCCAACTTTTGAATAATTACATTTTCACCCCGAAATATTTCTTTTTGTCTTTCGTTACTCCATTTTTTACGAAATTTTGAAGAACACTCATACTTAATGTTTAGAAGATGTTGGTGGAAAAAAAAGAAAAATTTGAGTTGTTTTCCAACTTTTGAATAATTACATTTTCACCCCGAAATGTTTCTTTGTGTCTTTCGTTACTCCATTTTTTACGAAATTTTGAAGAACACTCATACTTATTGTTTAGAAGATGTTGGTGGAAAAAAAAGTTAAATTTGAGTTGTTTTCCAACTTTTGAAAAAATACATTTTCACCCCAAAATGTTTCTTTTTGTCTTTCGTTACTCTGTTTTTGACGAGATTTGAAAGAACACTCATACTTATGGTTTACAAGATGTTGGTGGAAGAAAAAGTTAAATTTGAGTTGTTTTCCAACTTTTGAAAAATTACATTTTCACCCCGAAATATTTCTTTTTGGCTTTCGTTACTCCATTTTTTACGAAATTTTGAAGAACACTCATACTTATTGTTTAGAAGATGTTGGTGGAAAAAAAAAGTTAAATTTGAGTTGTTTTCCAACTTTTAAAAAAATACATTTTCACCCCAAAATGTTTCTTTTTGTCTTTCGTTACTCTGTTTTTGACGAGATTTGAAAGAACACTCATACTTATGGTTTACAAGATGTTGGTGGAAGAAAAAGTTAAATTTGAGTTGTTTTCCAACTTTTGAAAAATTACATTTTCACCCCGAAATATTTCTTTTTGTCTTTCGTTACTCCATTTTTTACGAAATTTTGAAGAACACTCATACTTAATGTTTAGAAGATGTTGGTGGAAAAAAAAGAAAAATTTGAGTTGTTTTCCAACTTTTGAATAATTACATTTTCACCCCAAAATGTTTCTTTGTGTCTTTCGTTACTCCATTTTTTACGAAATTTTGAAGAACACTCATACTTATTGTTTAGAAGATGTTGGTGGAAAAAAAAGTTAAATTTGAGTTGTTTTCCAACTTTTGAAAAAATACATTTTCACCCCAAAATGTTTCTTTTTGTCTTTCGTTACTCTGTTTTTGACGAGATTTGAAAGAACACTCATACTTATGGTTTACAAGATGTTGGTGGAAGAAAAAGTTAAATTTGAGTTGTTTTCCAACTTTTGAAAAATTACATTTTCACCCCGAAATATTTCTTTTTGTCTTTCGTTACTCCATTTTTTACGAAATTTTGAAGAACACTATTATTTTTAATAACAGTGCATATGGTGAAAACAAATCGACGCGTGGACTGATTGACACTCTCTACATGTGAAAATACAATTTTAGTAGGATAGAGTATAGCTATATAGGGTTTAGGGTTTAGGGTTTAGAGTTGAAGATCATATATATAGTGTTGTATTGTTTTTTTTTTTGTGTGTCTTTCGTTACTCTGTTTTTGACGAGATTTGAAAGAACACTCATACTTATTGTTTAGAAGATGTTGGTGGAAAAAAAGTTAAAATTGAGTTGTTTTCCAACTTTTGAATAATTACATTTTCACCCCGAAATGTTTCTTTTTGTCTTTCGTTACTCCATTTTTGACGAGATTTGAAAGAACACTCATACTTATTGTTTAGAAGATGTTGGTGAAAGAAAAAGTTAAATTTGAGTTGTTTTTCAACTTTTGAATAATTATATTTTCACCCCGAAATGTTCCTAAAAATATATATAAAAACGCTCATTTCCGACGGCATGGTGCCGTCGGAAATGAGCGTTTTTATATATATTTTTGACGCGGATCGCTGACATGGCACTATTCCCCCTCCAAAATCTATAAATACCCCCAAATTTTACACCTAAAATTCATTCATACACAAACACTCAAAATTATATCTCCCTAACTACATTTCTTCTCTCAATTCTTTCTTCAATTATTTTTCTTACTTATATTTTATCTTATCATATATATTTTATGTTTTCTTACACATATCATATATTATTCTTAATATTTTCGTAATAAACTATTTTTATTAATCTATATATATATTACAAATTAGTGTTTTTATATATATTATTAATCTATTTTCGTACCAAATAATTCATTTTATAGCTAATATATATTATTAATGTTTATATATATATATTTATGTTTTAATTATAGCCTTTTCCGAAAATTCGGACAAAATTTGATATGAAAATTAACAAAAAATTGTTTTTTTTTCCGTAATTTTTTTTATTAATATTTATGAATATTATTTCCGACGGCACCTGGCCGTCGGAAATAATTTTATAATAATATTTTTATATTATTTCCGACGGCATGGAGCCGTCGGAAAAGACATTTAAATAATATTTTTATATTATTTCCGACGGGTGCATGCCGTCGGAAAAGGTCTTTTAATAATATTTTTAAAATAATTAAATACGTATTCTTAATTTAATATGTATTTTATAAATAATACATATGAAATAATACGTATGAAAAAGGGTCTTTTCCGATGCCGTCGGAAAAGACCCTTTACCGACTGTACCATGCCGTCGGAAAAGAGGGCATTTCCGACGGCATAGTGCCGTCGGAAAAGGGGTCTTTTCCGACGGCATGGTGCCGTCGGAAATGCCCGGCAGATTTTCCGACGGCATGCACCCGTCGGAAAAGACCTTTTCCGACGGCATGGTGCCGTCGGAAAGACCTTTTCCTACGGAAGCTTTTCCGTCCACCATTTCCGACGGGTGAACCCGTCAGAAAAGACCATTTCCGACGGGAAATAGGCCTTTTCCGACGAATTTTGTGCCGTCGGAAATGCGCGGATTTCTTGTAGTGGTCTACACATAACACACTAATGAAGCTTCTCAATTATTGATTTTCTGAATTTATTAATCATATTGAGATGAAGTCACGGTCGCACTATCTATCAACTTTCAATATGCATCCACATCCCTAATCCAACTTTATCGTTAATGGGATTTAACGTGTTCCCATGTTATTGCTTATTTTTGTAACACTTCACCTTCAGAATTTATTTACTCAATGTTGTTATTTAGTTTGAACTCTGAGGTGTTGTATTAAACAACTATTAATCCAACCATTTACAGATGCTTAGAGAAACGAAGAAAAATCAGCAATATATATATCTGAAATAACAATATTATCGAATTTATTATTAGTTATTTTATATTTTTATAGATATTGACAAGTATGCCAGCAGAAAAGACCAAAGTGAAGGACGCCACTCTCCAATCTCCATCACTGATATCCATCCACTCACCACGTAAATAAAAAAATAGCCACACAAAAAGAAAGCCGCAAAAAACACACAAAAAGGGCATTTCGGGTATTTCACTTCTTCGCCACTTATAACATTCTTCTGCCCAACCACCTTTCATTTCTCTTTCCCTTTCGCACTGAAACCCTAACAAGGAATAACCGTCACCGCCGCCGACGTTGACCGCATTACATCTCCCCCGTCGATAATGGCGGCTACATCTCCGATCCCCACCTCCTCCGCTATCTCCAACTGCCCTCTCTCCTCCAAATCCCCGAAACTCAATTCCCGTTTTACCCTCCAATTTCCCACTAATCCCCAAAGACCCAACGCCGCCACCCTCTCCCACCGCGGCCGCCGTCATTACATCTGCAACGTCCTCTCCCCGGACAAAAAGGTCCACCAACAACAGCAACAACAACAACAACAAACCTACATTTCCCGATTTACCCCTGACGAGCCACGC
This sequence comes from Linaria vulgaris, assembly GCA_948329865.1. NCBI lineage: Eukaryota > Viridiplantae > Streptophyta > Magnoliopsida > Lamiales > Plantaginaceae > Linaria > Linaria vulgaris. The sequence continues at coordinate 48,419,140 of OX415249.1, read as the reverse complement.
AAGGGCTGCGATGTGTTAGTGGAAGCACTCGAGCGCGAAGGAGTCACCGATGTCTTCGCGTACCCCGGTGGCGCTTCGATGGAGATTCACCAGGCCCTCACGCGCTCCAAAACCATTCGCAACGTGCTTCCCCGCCACGAACAGGGTGGTGTATTCGCCGCCGAGGGTTACGCGCGCGCCTCCGGAATCCCTGGCGTTTGCATTGCCACTTCGGGTCCTGGTGCCACCAACTTGGTGTCTGGACTCGCTGATGCTCTCCTCGATAGTGTTCCTCTCGTGGCGATCACGGGACAGGTGCCCAGGAGAATGATTGGTACTGATGCTTTCCAGGAAACGCCTATCGTCGAGGTAACTAGGTCGATTACCAAGCATAATTATCTTGTTTTGGATGTTGAGGATATCCCCAGAGTTGTGAAAGAGGCTTTCTTTATTGCACGGTCGGGTAGGCCTGGCCCGGTTTTGATTGATGTTCCTAAGGATATTCAGCAGCAAATGGTGGTTCCTAATTGGGATCAACCTATGAGTTTGGTTGGGTATTTGTCTAGGTTGCCCAAGCCTCCGAGTGTCTTGTTGTTGGAACAGGTTGTTAGGTTGGTGTCGGAGGCAAAAAGGCCTATTCTTTATGTTGGTGGAGGGTGTTTGAATTCCAGTCAGGAGTTGAGGAGGTTTGTTGAGTTGACTGGGATTCCGGTTGCCAGTACGTTGATGGGTCTTGGTTCTTATCCTGGTTCAGATGATGAGCATGCTTTGCAGATGCTTGGGATGCATGGGACTGTTTACGCCAATTACGCTGTGGATAAGAGTGATTTGTTACTTGCTTTTGGAGTTAGGTTTGACGACCGTGTCACGGGAAAGTTGGAAGCTTTTGCAAGTCGGGCGAAGATTGTCCATATCGATATCGATTCCGCAGAAATTGGAAAGAATAAGCAACCACATGTGTCCATTTGCGCTGATATTAAACTAGCTTTGGAGGGTTTGAACTCGATATTGGAGGATAAACAGATAGGTTCCAACTCTAACCTTGACTTTTCAGATTGGAGGGCAGAGCTACACGAGCAGAAGAGGAAATTCCCACTAACATTTAAGACATTTGATGAAGCCATTCCTCCTCAGTACGCCATCCAGATGCTTGATGAACTCACAGGCGGGAATGCAATCATTAGTACTGGTGTTGGGCAGCATCAGATGTGGGCTGCCCAATTTTACAAGTACAACAGGCCACGGCAGTGGTTGACGTCTGGCGGTTTAGGGGCCATGGGCTTTGGACTTCCTGCAGCGATTGGAGCTGCTGTTGCTTGTCCTGATGCGGTTGTGGTGGACATTGATGGTGATGGGAGTTTCATGATGAATGTGCAGGAGTTGGCCACCATACGTGTGGAGAATCTTCCTGTTAAGATTATGTTGTTAAATAATCAGCACTTGGGTATGGTCGTCCAGTGGGAAGACCGATTTTATAAGGCAAATCGGGCACATACTTATCTGGGTAATCCAGCCAAAGAGTCGGAGATCTTCCCAGATATGCTGAAGTTTGCGGAAGCTTGCGATATACCCGCAGCTCGTGTGACAAGGAAGGATGATCTGAAGGCCGCACTTCAAAAGATGTTGGATACCCCTGGTCCATATTTATTGGACGTAATTGTTCCGCATCAAGAGCACGTGTTACCTATGATCCCCAGTGGAGGAGCATTTAAAGATGTGATCACCGAAGGTGACGGAAGAACTCAATACTGATGTTAGGTGCAGTATGGCAATGTTTTGTTATGGTATTTAGGTGTAAGCAGAAAGAGGTCCAGGTTTCCGTTTGTGGCGTATAACTTATGTATTTTTTTTTTCCGGTTTGAAGTTTGAATGTTTGGTTCTGTTTTTTTAGTCTGTTTTGTATCTAGCAAGACTGATCAAGTGTCCCCTCCCGTTGAGTGTATGTTACGCTGTTCAACGTTGATGATACTTGGCTATGTAACATAATTTCTGAATAATGTTTTGCTGCGGCATCTAGAGTATGAAGTTGCATTTTCCTTAGGATTCTTGTTTCCTGAGAAATGCATCACTCCACAGTTCTTGTATAGGTTATGATTGAATGAATCGCAGTTGTTTTAAGATAAAAGAGAGTAATATTAAAGGACCAAAGAATGGAAGCAACGATTGTGATGTAGACGAAATTCAAGATCTGAGTTTGGATAGATCGTGTAGGGTGTGTGATGGGTTGGAGTTGGAACACTTTTGGATCTTGATCTATTCTTTATTTAGAAATTAACTCTTCAAAGTTTAACTTTAGTCCTTGCAGCAAGGATTTAGATCAAGTTTACTTGTTTTTCCGGCATTCTGGTGCACTAAGAAATCTACCTAGAGTGGTTTTGTGCAATTCTGCCTAAATATATTTTGCCTTTCCAATTTCCCAAAATAGTGCCCTTCCCATTTTGCATTATCACTAATTCACTATTACAAACTTTTGTGGGATATTACAGTTATACCCCCTAAGGTTTGGTGTAATTACAAAGACTTCCCATGAGGTTTGAGTAATTACAATGACCTCCCCTCTAACAAGTGACTGTAAGAATGATTACAATTACACCCCCTGAGGTTTGGTATAATTACAAAGACCTCCCCTCTAGCTAGTAATTGTAAATGCATTTCAAACTTTGTCCTTGATCAATTCTATTGTTTAAATGAATTTAAATGTCTTGTTGAAAATACTTGACATTTTATTTAATTTCAAGAGCTTGAATGTAATATTAGATAAATTAAATACTGGATAAAAAGTATAAAAGAATACACTAAATTAATTTTATTCATTCTCACATATATTTAATTTTGTTACTTATTATTTCTTGACGAAAAAAAAACCTTATTGGTGCGAAAATAAAAGATAAACCCTTATGTCATAGCGGTAGAAAATATTAATTGTAATTTTGTTTTACAAAGTAATTTATTTAAGCATAAATATTTTAAAATGTAGTTTGAAAGATATTCCTAACAATTGTTTAAAAGTGGAGATAACTACATTTAAAACGATATATTTTATTAAAGAAAGGCAGAAATGTCAAAAATGCCCATTATCTTTTGCCCACTTTACTTTTTGCCCGTTATCTTTTTTATCTACCAAAAATGCCCGATATCTTTGTCAAAAATGCCCGATTCACTGTTCATAGCCATTTGTCCGCCAACTCATAAAATCGTGTCCTACGTGGCAAAATCGTGTTTTACGTGGCAATTTTTTTATTACATCTGGAATATTAAAAATAAAAAAATATAAAAAAAAACTTAAAAAATTAACAATTAAAAAACTTAAAAAAAAACAGAAAAAATTTAAAAGTTATAAAAACAGAAAAAAAACTTAAAAAAAACAGAAAAATGTAATACTTTATTCATTTAACTTATAAAAACTTTATACTTAATTTTTTAACAATTAAAAAACTTAAAAAAAACTTGAAAATAAAAAAATAAAATAAAATTGGTCGTCTCTTCCAACCAATCCCCCCTCCCCCAAATCCCGCCGGCGTCACAGATAATCTCTCGATTCCGATTACAGCTGTAAAATCGTCCCTCAATTCCGATTTCGATTTCTGATTTCGATTTCGACTCCTATTCCGATTTCGATTCCGATTTCTGAGCTCTAACTCGTTAATTTCTACAGACGGCGAGCTCTAACTCGTTAATTTCATTGATTGATTTGGGGGGCGCTGGAGAAGACGACCGGGGGAGGTGTTCCGGCGGGGTTGGAAGAGACGACCGTGCTGCTCACGCTTCTTCAGTCATCCGCTGCTTCACACGAGCTCCAGCCGGTGACTGTGGGGTGGAGGTGCGCCGGGGACTGTTGGGTGACGGAGGGGTTGGAAGAGAAGACCCATTTTTTTATTTTTTTATTTTCAAGTTTTGTTTTTTAAGTTTTTTTCAAAATTATAATATTTTGTTTTTTAATATATGTTTTCTTATTTTATAATATAGTTAATTTTATAAAAATATAAAAATGAAAAAAAAAAGATGACATGGTAGCCACGTAGGACGCGATTGAATGAGTTGGCGGACAAATGGCTATGAACAGTGAATCGAGCATTTTTGACAAAGATATCGGGCATTTTTGGTAGATAAAAAAGATAACGGGCAAAAAGTAAAGTGGGCAAAAGATAACGGGCATTTTTGACATTTCTGCCTTAAAGAAATTATGTTGCAATATAATTACAATCAATATTTTCTACCACTATGATATAAGTGTTTATCTTTTATTCTCACACCAATAGGTTTTTCTCGTCAAGAAATATTGAGTAATAAGTTTTCTTTTTTGATAAGAGGAATGAAATAAATTATATGTGAAAATCATTAAAATTAATTTAGTGTATTTTTTAATACTTTTTTATTCAGTAATTAATTTATTTACTATTACATGCAAGCTCTTGAAATTAAATAAATATCAAGTATTTTTAACAGGGCATGTAAATTCATTTAAACAATACAATTGATAAAGGGCAAAGTTGAAAATGTATATACAATTACTAGCTAGAGGGTAGGCCATTTTAATTATTCAAACTTGAGAGGGGTCTTTGTATTTACACCAAACCTCAGGGGGTGTAATTGTAATCATCCCTTACAATTGCGAAAAGGGCATTGTAATTACTCAAACCTTAGGGGAGGTCTTTGTAATTACATCAAACCTTAGGGGGTGTACCTGTAATTATCCCAACTTTTTAAGTCACCCTAGAATTTAGGAATGTTTTTAACCCCTCCATCTAATAATGAACCTTCCAAAAAGAAAAACCACTAATATGTTGCGGGAAAGAAGACATGATACCTTTTTTGCATAATCCCGAACTAACTTATAAAGAATACAAGTGGTGTGTGTGTCTCACCACTTTCAGTGTAAATATATTTCTACCTTTTCAAGTGTGTTGAGGAAATATAACATTCCATCAAGTTTCCATAATCAGTTAATCACATCTCATTCGTTGAAAAATAACTGCTTGGAACTAATCCAGAAGATGTAAGATGTGACTTAAACGGAATATTCTTTGTTAATATTTTGTTGATATATACTTGATACTGAGCTGATGAAAATAGTGGATGTTTAATTTATTTATTTGTTGTGTTTTGCAAAGTTGAAATGATACATTGGCGCCTTTCTCTTTTGTGTTAACTCTAGGTTTGTCCGCATCATACAAAATATATTGTACTATAGTTGTATGCATGCAACACATGAAATTCTTGTATGCATAGCATATAGTTGGGTACTAACGTTAGATGAGAGTTGAGTGGAGATCATTTTTTTGGATAGCTGAAAAATGGTGGTGCAGTTTGTGACACCGCATATATTATAGTGATGATTCTAATGATACTAAAATTATGGGTCTTGCGTTTTATTGGACTAAAGATGGTTAATGACAAATGCTTTCAGTCCTTTTTACCAATATTGTTATTAGCTCTAGTGTCTACTACTCTTTACAACAATAGGAAATCTTTGTGTAATTACACTAAATCTTAAAATGTATAAATATAGTTATATCAATAATAGAATACATTACCAAAGCACTGTAATATATAATAAAAAAACAGAACCTAACTCAGACAGACAATACACCAAAAATATAACCATACCTAGAGCAGCACCAACGATGTCGATATGTCCGAGTGGTTAAGGAGACAGACTTGAAATCTGTTGGGCTTCGCCCGCGCAGGTTCGAACCCTGCTGTCGACGTTTTTTTAACTTAAACTACATATGGAGTAGCTAGTTTAATAAACAATTGGATTACGAAATAATACCAGAGAGAATCTTATGAGTCCATGAACAAGGCAATCCAATCCAATTGCATTATTCTTCAAGCAAATGAAAGATACTAATATTTAACATTAGCATTTCTTGCAAGCAAGCAAAGGAATTTAATACACAGAATTCATCCATTCCTTATCATACTATAGTATAAACAGAGCTACACAGATCAATAATAGACACATTACACTTTTCGCAATACAACTTTAAAAGCCCAGTGTTTGAATCACATCAATTTGCAATGTTGGATTGGGCACCGGTGATACTAGGATTGCTATTGTTCGTGCTTCTATCGCCTGGCCTGCTGTTTCAGATTCCAGGTAACAGTCGACCAGTCGAATTTGGGAGCTTCACCACCAACGGAAAAGCTGTGATTATCCACACTTTATTGTTTTTTGTAGTTTTTACCATTCTGATTATGGCACTTGGCATTCGCATTCATACCGGATAGTTAAGGCTGTGTTAATTAAGTTTTTGTGTGTAGTTAGCAATTCCTTGCATCAATTAATTGTATCTATTAATCTGGTCTTCCTTTCCTTGTTATGACAATTTTCCTTTGGAGAAATTATGGTAGTGTGCACAATTATTTCAAAATGAACTAACTAGCTTCTGATGTCAAAGTAGGTCGTTAACTTACATATAAGACTTAGTCCTGCGTGCATTATTTCTCCTCTTACAAGAAAGAGACATATCCATTTTTTCGACTAATTTTCTAAAGTAACTAAGAACTTGTTTACTGTTATAAGCCATTATGTACAATAAGACCCACCAGTCCCATTTAATTTTGCCCAGTCACCTAACCTTCAAAAGTTGTAATGAGCTTATGATGAAGAATTTATAGATTATGAGATTATCTACCATCTACATTTTTTCTTTTCTTTTTTATCGGCAAATAAATTTTTATTACATGAGACGTAGTATAAGAAATACTCTAAAGTACAATGCTAGCAATCCGATACATGGAGAAAGAATGTTTTAATCTACCCTTGAACCAAATCTAAAACCGGACTTTTATCGTCTCAACGACTTCAGTAATCGATTTTCTTTCGTCCTTGAAAAGAGCGTCGTTTGTTAAAAGCCATAAACCAAGTTGTGAATAACCAAATGCTAGGCCAGTTGGGAGAAGAGTTATTTTTTGCTCCTCGAAAAAAACCTTCAAACCTCCATCATTAAAAAATTTTAGTTTAGATTGTTATATCTAAGTAGTTTAGATTGTTGTATCTAAGCATCATCGTCTAGACTAGAGTTGTTTTATGATAGTAACTTATTACTACAGTCTACAGTTACAATTTACTTTTAACTGCTGACGCGCGTAATCGAACTCATATCTATATATACTTTCGGGAATAACTGTTGTTATAGTAACTTAAAGTTGTTTACAAGATTGATGTATCCTGTAAAATCTTTGAACGACACATATAAACAAGTGCAATTCGCTTAACAACCCAAAAAAAGAGAAAATCAGAACATTTTCATTTTGGTTTATATCACAAAGAAGCACATAAATATTTTCTAAGTTATTTGCCAAATTAAATAAATAAATAATAAATTTATAAAAACATGTCAAGAATTTTTTTTCAAGAAGCTATCTAATATTTAATCGACTGAAACATACTCTCGAACCCAAACGAGATTTTGATCCATGGATCATGAACAGAAACTAATCTTGGGCTTTGAAATGCAAGTCCAATTGGAAGTTAAGGCCCAACTTCAGACATTAATCAGAAATCAGCTCCATTTCTGCTCCGCCCTTTCCAATTCACTTTCTTCCACTTCAATCGAACGATAATGGCGACACTAGCTCGTGTTTCTCGAAGGATCCTGCTGCCTCGTACTCTCTTCGCCACTCTTCCGGGTCAGGGTCGGGCCTTTTCATCCGAAGTCGCTCAATCGACCCCCAAATCGAATCCACCAGCTCCGATCATACAAGAGTCGGCAGATCGGGTGAAATGGGACTACAGAGGTCAGAGGAGGCTCATACCCTTGGGTCAGTGGGCACCTAAGATTGCCGTCGATGCCTACGTGGCGCCCAACGTCGTATTGGCCGGTCAAGTTGTGGTTTATGACGGCGCCTCTGTCTGGAACGGCGCCGTTTTGCGCGGCGACCTGAACAAGATCTCCGTTGGCTTCTGCGCCAACGTGCAGGAGAGATGTGTTGTCCACGCCGCCTGGTCTTCCCCCACAGGTCTGTTGTACCCTCTGTAATGGAGCTTGTACCTTACTTTAGGGTTTTATCTATTTCAGGTATAATTGGTGTGTTGAAGTTTTTGTTGATAAACTCTTTGATGCAATTTGGTTATGAGGGTTATTTGTGCGCATTTTATGTTTCAGCTGTGTTTTTCGGCACTGAGGACTTGTATCGCGGCTAAGATCGAAAAAAGCTTATACATTTTGCGTCCTTATTCTGTTATCGGTTTTAGTTTTCGCCAGTTGTTAATATGGTAGCATCGCTTTTGGGTAGCATCGCTTTTGGGTAGTACCTCATGTTACTAGGTGTTCTCTGCTTTGGAGAATTATGAAGTCGGATCTCTATTAGAACATTAACCCAGTCGGATCAACATTGCACCTTTCTTGCTAAGCTTTTTTGTGCTGCTTCAAATAATGTCTAACGTTAATTTCGTTTAGATTGATTTTGTGAGCACTGCTGGTTCTTGAGGAACCTTGTGAATTGCTAGGGTATGAGCTCGAACACTAAAATCTCTAGATTTTGCCTTGGCTTGGTAGTTTTCTGCCCGTAATTCTAAGCGAAATAAAGCAAGGAAACAAATTATATATACAAAATGGAAGGCTCGGTAAAAAATGATTCTCGCTTCTTTAATCTGTTATTTTCCATAAGCAAGGTGCATGTTGAGGAATTTCAAGTCCCCTTACCCAGAGGTGAGCTGTTAGCCTCAGGATGAATACATGCTTTGTGATGTTAATGAACTTTGAGGAATGCTTAAGCTAGCAACGCTTATAGTTGTGGCCTTGTGGGATAATATTGCTTTCGTTTTCATTTAAAATCATCTCAGCATTGGAAATTGGAATTAAAGAACTGCTTAAAGTGGTAACTGTAGAAATTTCTCTACGTAACCGACTTGTGGAAAGTAAAGGTTAATCATATAAGATAATGGAAAATGCTAAAGGGCATTGCGAGCATATTTATTACAAATGTTTCAAATATCATTTTATCAAACCAGTAGTGCAGAAAAACGTGGAAATTCAAGTTAGTAAAATTACGGGAAATTTGGAGCTTTATAACCAATTAGCAGCGTTATTGAACAAAAATCTAATGTGTTTTCTCTTCAAATCCCTTGTAAACTTTGTCATTCTAGTTTTTGCTTGAATATTGTAGACATATATGCTGCACATATACATATTTCCAGCAGAAATTAAGCTTATTAGACTTGAACTTGCCACATCCTATTGCTACTATTTAGTCGCTGCACCGATTTGCTATCTCCTTTTCCAAGGTCAAGGAGTAATTCAACTTTTTAGCTCGTGATATAGGATGAAAGTTGTCATTGCCTGTACTTATTTGATGTATTTTTCTTTCCAATGCTTATTTTTTTTCTTATGTCGCTTAAATCATATCTGAAGTTAGCCCTACTCCAGTTTTTCTTTTATGAATGCTCCCTGAACAACATCCAGCCTTTTGCCTTCAGGCCTCAAAAACACTACCTGTGATCAAATTATGCATTATAGTACATTTTATTTACAGGCAAAATGTATCAATTTCCACAGAATCATATACGGGAATTATGCATGCAGATTCCAGCTACATAAATTTCTTTCTTTGCCGTAGAGCAGCCTATTGATTTTAAAGTTATTTTTCCCTGCATAACTGCTTATAGTGTCTGAGTTTTTATTAATGAAACTATACTATGGTCATGTATCTTTTCTACATGGTAAGTATTCAAACTTATTCTTTATCGAGAATAAGAAAGAGATGTGACTGAATGTAGCTATTTGGTGTTGTTTACAGGGCTGCCAGCTGAGACATTAATCGAAAGGTTCGTCACTGTTGGTGCTTACAGTCTGTTGCGGTCCTGTACCATCGAACCTGAATGCATCATTGGGCAACATTCAATCCTAATGGAGGGTTCTCTGGTCGAAACACATTCAATCCTTGAAGCAGGCTCCGTGGTTCCTCCAGGAAGGAGAATACCAAGTGGTGAGCTTTGGGCAGGAAATCCAGCAAAATTCGTCAGGACTTTGACACACGAGGAGACATTAGAGATCCCTAAACTTGCCGTTGCAATAAATGATCTGAGCAAAAGCTACTTCTCTGAGTATTTACCATATTCGACTGTGTATTTGGAAGTTGAGAAGATGAAGTCATCACTTGGGATTTCAATCTGAAGTATGTAATACTTTTGTTACCATGCGCTTTCCTGTTCTTTTCTTGAATACAAATAAGCAACCACAAGACTGATGCTTCAGAGAAGTAGGATTTGCTCAGTATCCTTTCTTGAAGTTGAGTGTCATGGTTTTTGACACAAGTAATGAGATGTGAAATGTTTTATTGGTCTGTCATTGTTTGTATTTTTTCTTAATGAACATTATGTGTCCTACTATATAATAGTCTTTGTACTCTCAGTTGTTCTGGGTTGCAAATCGTTGTATCGGTGTTTGGCTAGCTTCATAATTGGGGTTTTAGCCTTTCATATTTATTTAGTAGGATTTGCATTTGTTGCATTAATGGATGAAGTGAGGCAATGAAACATTGGGTACTTTTGTTGTTTTGCTGTTTTCATCATATTCTTTAACTTAATGAGGACTTAGGAGACAACGGTAGTGGGGTACTGGCCAAAGGCCTGTATGTGGATGCGTACTGTCACTTATACAATTACTTGACAAGATGATTAGGATTGGATGGTACTTTTTGAAAGATAATTTGAAATGGTGTGTTGTGATTGAGGTACTGATATCATTTCTTTTTCCTGGTTGGAATATGTAAGGACCCGTTTGCTTTGGCTTTATTTAATGTTCTCACAAGCATAAGGTCATGATTAATATACTTTTCTTCACTACAATGGATGCCATAATACACCTCTACTATACTGTGCTTGTCAGACTTAGACATAATAAGAGAAACAAAATGCACTCAATCCCAATCTCATGTAACTTACTAAAGGGCTGCTTTACTTTCTTTCATTAACCTTCTAGCAATCTCGCATTTCAAGCATTTGCATAATCAATTTTATTTATGTTGCCCAGTGAGTGTAGTGTCTAGTCTTACAAAATGGTGGGCTTCACATGTATGGAGCCTACATCTATGTGATTGCATGAGACTCTCTCCACTAGATAGTATAAATTAAATCTGCATAATCATTATGTAACCGTAGATTAATAAAGAATAGGAAACGTTGTGATTTAATCCAGTAAAACTCTATGTTTTAGGGGAAAAAATGCAGGTATCAGAGTTTTTATTTTTTAATCAAAAGACCATGTTTCTCGGAATATTATTTAATAAATATTAGACTTGGATCTTTAGCTTACTTCATTTCCTCAAACCCTCTTCTTCAAAGACATGAACACGTTTTACGTAACTTTGATAGTACAAAATTACAAATGTTCATTTTCTCATTACTTGTTGAATTGGTAAATAAATGGATCTTATTGGATCAGAATCTAGATTTGCCTAAGATTCGATCCAGATGTATCTGGGTTCATAATGGATTCGATGTGTCAGATTCAAAATAAATTCAATCTAGACTGCTCTGCACCAAATCTATCTGGACTTGCACTCGAATTAGAGCTAACTCGCGCTCAAATATGAGTCGATTTATATTGAGGTTGATTATTTGGACTATCAAGTTTAAATAATAAGAACTTAATTTATGCAATTCAGTTACAAATAAACATGAGATAAGTATTTATACTTAATCTTGATAAAATAATATTATACAAAATTTTGAAAGATAATTTGAAATGGTGTGTTGTGATTGAGGTACTGATATCATTTCCTTTTCGAGGTTGGAATATGTAAGGACCCATTTTATATATATCATTATTGTACCTATTAGTTATTAGGCCGCTCAAAAAATCGGTACTTGCTTATATCAATTATTAAATGATAAAGTTGACTTGATCGGGGCGAAGTTGGAAATTTGAACTAGAATGGGCAAAATAATAAAGTGAAAAGGTTATATGTCTAAATAGTTTAAACAAATTTTCCAGTGAAAACTTTAACTGGTAAGTAATAATATTTAGTCACCGCGAGCATATATACTCCAAAGAGTTTATAGCCAACGAGAATAAATATATAGTAACATATATAATTATAATTATAATTTGTAAGAGAGATAAATAAACTAGAGGTAATTAACTTTCTTGTATGCTCTTATACTACTTGTAGCCACTTTTTTTTGGAATAAAGTCTTCAGTTATGTCACTTATGTAACACATTTTATTGAAAGTATAAATTATCAATAAAATAATATTAGAATTTGAGTAAGGTTTTACATAATCATTGTGACGAGTATGCTTTGGAAATGTATGTACTACATCAAATTGCTAGACAAGTTGGTTTTTACATTGTTTAAGATTCTCTTACAACCCATTATATCTTGATATATGTGGTGGGGTGAAATTGATGACAAGTAATAAGGATGCAAATGAGGTTTTGAAATACATGAAATTTGATCATAATTGTGTATTTATGTTGAGGATATTAAAAATTTGACAGTTGCAAGTCAAGTGGGGGCTAATTTCACCATGGGATCTCAATCTGGTAATGTTATTAGGCCTTCTCCTGTTGTTGAATCAACTAATGAAAATATGGGATATGATCCTAATGGGGATGTGGAGTTAGTCAGAAGGAAAAGAGGAAATAATGATGGGGACAAGGCAGATAATGGAAGGCAAAAGAGGAACATTGTTAGGGAAAGGGCAAATTCTGAACAGAACTCAACACAGATCAAATACCTAATCCAAGGCATGTAGACATGATCCAACTTGATTCTGCAAATGAGTCTAATGATGATGATGAGAGTGAGAATAAAGGCTGATGATAGTGATTATGCATATGGGGTTGATTTTGAGGAGTCTGATTTTGAGTATGATGATGAATTGTATGCTATTAATTCTGATAAGAAAGTTGAATGGGTTGGGCCAAATCAACAACCAGTTACAACCTCCAATAAAAATAATTTGACCAAGTAGACAAATGTGGCTACTAAGGCTAAAGAGTAAACCCAAGTTTACGGATTTTGTGGTCTATGAAGGCAATGCAAAAGACTGTGATTTTGAATTTGGGGTGGGGATGAAGTTCAAGAGTACATCAAAATTTAGATATGGAATGAGGAGGTATTCAAACCATCATTGCAAACCTGACAAGTTTAAGAAGAAGTGAACAACTTTGATAAGATAAAGGTTATTTGCAAATCTGATTGGGTTTTATATGCATCCTTTGTTTTCAAGACAAACCATACATTTCAAGGGAAGAACATTGAGGTAACCATATTTGTACATGAGAGCATAGTGCCAAGCTCTACACCTCCATATTTCTTGCACAAAAGTACATGCATCATTTGAGAAGCAATACAAGAAGTAATGGAAATGGAGAACAAGAATTTACTCTCAATTCAGAAGATGTATATGACTAAAAGGTCCTGCAACATGATCAACAATGGCCTGGAAATGGAGCAATATGAGATACTGTGGGTTTATTGTGAAGAAATCAGCAGAACAAACCCAGATACAACAGTGAAGATCAAATGCAGGCATGACTTGGGTTCTGATTTATATGATTTCAAAAGATTGTATTTGTATTGGGGTGCAATAAAAAGAGGATTTTTAAGGGGTGTAGACCTCTAATTGGGTTAGATAGAACTCACTTGAAGACTGAAAGATGAGGTGTTCTATTAAAAGTTGTTGTTATTGATGGTAATAATAATATGTACCCCATTGCATATGTTGTTGTAAAGAAGAAAGATAGAATGACATGGATTTGATTTCTTGAGCTCTTGACGGATGAATTGAATATTGGTAATAATTATCACTCGATTATGATCTCTGACAAACAACGGGGATTGATAAAGGCAGTTGAGGAGTTGTTACAAAATTATGAGCACATCTTTTCCCTAAGACATATGTACCAAAATCTGCAAAAGAAGCACAAAGGGCTAGAGTTGAAGGAAATGGTTTGGGCAGCTGGTAATGCAACACGGGTTATAGATTTTGATAAAGAAATGGAAACAATTAAAAGTAAATAACTTCTTGCATATAAGTGGTTAAGAGAAAGGCATTTTAAGCATTGGTCAAAACCACACTTCAGCACTTGGCCTAAGTGTGATATGCGCATGAATAACTTTTGTGAAAGCTTCAACGAAGTCATTCTCAAAGTTATAAACAAACCTCTCATCTCAATGCTAGAGATTATCAGGCTTATAATGTAAAAGAGGTCGCCCTGCTCAGCTGGACAAAGTGATGGAAATCTTCAGGTAATCTTTGTCCAGTTGCACAGAAGATATTGGATGGCTACTAGAAGCATGCATGTGACTATCACTTGCAATGGAATGGTGAAGATAAATTTGAAGTCACTGGATGGAGAAGATATATCTACAGTATTGACCTCCCAAAGAGAACTTGTAGCTGCAACATGTGGCAATTGACTGGATTGCCATGTGTGCATGGATTTTCTTGTATAAACTACAAGATAGGACATGTTGAAGACTATGTAGAGCATTAGTACAAAAAGTCCACATATATAAAGGCTTATAATTTTATGGTGCAACCAATAAATGGGAGAGATGAATAAGCTAGAGTACAGTTGGTTCCACTATCTCCTTGGCCTGGAAAGCATAAAAAAAGGGGTAGACTAAGCTACATGAAAGAAGAAAGGATTCAAGTGAGTTGAATGAGTGGACTGAGAATGGGAAGAAGCTTAAAAGAGATGGCACTAAGTATATGTTATCAAACTATGACAATATTGGGCAGAACAAGAAGAGTTGCAAGAATCATCTTTCAGAAAGAGTTGCATGGCCACCCATCTGTACCTATAATGACTCTGAAAATTATTTAAGTACATTTTTTTTGTCATATATTGGAGTTTTTAACTATTGTTGCAATGCAAGCTAACAAGAAGTCAAAGAAAACTCAAGCATCAATCTCAAGTCATGATGCGACTGAAGATTCTACTGCACCACCGCCCAATTCTAATGTACATGCCCCTTCTGTTACTGCACCACCACATGGCTGTAATACCCCTATCCCACCATTTAATGCACCACCAAGTTTAGGAGTTGCAATAAGATATTTCTGGATGGATGATGATAACATTGTCATACAACTGAGTCATGGTGTTTGTACAAGGGTTTATAAATGATGAGATATTTCTGGTGGTTAATTTGCAAACGTACCGTCTGTTTTATTCATGTTGGTGGTCTTAATTTGTTGTGGTGTTTTGGATAATGTTGTTGCAAAGTGCAACCAATTTACCTCCTATGGTGTTTTGGATATTTGTTGTGCGTGTGTTGGTGTGTTTGTGTGTTGGATATTGTATCTTGGGTTTGTAGCTTTGTATACTTAGTAGAGTTTATAAAGAAACCAAAATCATAATTAACTACTACCAGAATTAAGAGTCTACTTCAAACACCAATATGATGAAGAATTGGAAATAATGAAATTAAAAGCACCATCGGCATTGTCATTACATTCATTATTGAAAACAGAACTACAACACCAACATGATTTCGACAAAGGAGTGCAAACTCATAATTGACCGCAATTTGGTAGTATTGTGCTGGATTAAAACTAGTTTGGGAGTGCAAATTGATAAAAAATCACTATTTTAAGCGAGAAAGTCAGCTAAGGACTTGCTAAGGACTTGCCATAGATATTATTTTTGCACCATTGGAACCAAACTCGTTTTTGGTATTTAAAACGCACTATCCAATTTATGAGCCTATAAGTGTTTTGACTATGAAATTCTTGTAAATCATTTTATATATTTGTACGTTTTTTTAAAGAAGAAAAATGCAATTTTACGATATTTAAATTTATTGTTCAATAGTTATTAGAAACTGAAATTCTATGTTGTTTGTTTGTATAAGAAGATCTTTCAAGACAAGAAAAAGGAACAATAAATAAACATATAAACTTGTCTTAATTATATTTTTAGGAGAGGTAATATATATTTCATTCAATTCAGCAGCTTATTAACAAAGGAGAAACATGGCACACACAGCCAGACGAGAGTGCTAGTTAAAATTCTGGGAGAGTTAGTTAGTTAGTTGTCTTTGTCGTGTGTGCGATGGAAAATCGTTCGATTCGAAGGTCACGGCCAAAAATGGCGAAGGCAGAAACCCTAGGTGGCGGTGGCAAGGGGAAGAAGGATGTAACCACCGCCGGAATCGACGACATCGGAGAGGATCTAATGCGCAATATCCTGATACGGCTGCCGGCCTTATCCTTCGCATCGGCTGCTTGCGTCAACCGCTCATGGAACTCTCTCTGCAATCGTCTTCTCTCTTCTCCTAAACTCTCCTCTGCCGTCTCTTTCACTTCTACCCTTAAGGTGAGGTCATTTCTACAATTAATTATATATCATCTTTGTCTGCTTTATTGAAAATGTGATTATTATTATGATGATATATATATATATATATATATATATATATATATATAGGAAGCTGTGAATGAGGTTGTCGACAAGGTTTTATCCGAACCTATTCGTCCTCATTTTGCCCTTGTTTCCATTCGCCCCTCTTTTGGCTTACAACAAGCTCATCAACTGGTATGGTGGTAATCTCTCTCTTTCTCTCTTTCCTGAAATGCTGCTTTTGTCTGTCTGTGAGTTTCCTAATGCTTGAAAAGCCTGCTGCAGATTACCGAAAAGTTGGGTTCGGGGATTCCCATTATTACTAATGTGTCGGAAGGGATTATTGGAAGAGATCATCTCACAGATAACTTTGTAGAGGTAATTACCGATAGATACTCTGTTGTTTGTTTAATCACCTCTGTTGTTTAAGCACGGGTACTTTTGTTTCCATGAATGCTAGTTAGTAATGTCTGTTTCGTCTAGGTGCAATGGGAATTAGCTGGGGAGGAAGAACACTCAGAGGAAGAAAATAATGGTGCTGTATTGCCAAATGTCGATGTCAAACCGGGAATTATATTAACTGTTGGTTTCTTACCGGGATTGAAAGCCCATATAGTACCTTTATTCCGATATACAGTATGTTTCATCATTTTAATATTTCTACTGCTGCTTCGTTGTTCCAAATTGGAAAAATTGGTTACCTTCTGTTCTGTTTTCTTCATCCACCCTTCTTCTGATCAGCATTTTTTCCATATATTCCATTTATGACTTTTGGTATCATTGTCTGCATGTATCAGGAAGAACCAGAAGCGGTTTTCCTTGATGAATTTGTGGTGGATATTATGGAATATGCATCAACTGTTTCAGATTCCAAATCTCCTGCTTGCATCTTGTTGTTTGCTGTGAGTCTTTCATTCCCCACACTTGAACTCAGAATCACCCCTCCCCGCCCCCAACTGTACTTTCAATTGGCCTTCAGTGGGAACATCTACCATTCAATAATATTACTGGAACATAGAGTCTGAGATTTTCAGCTAGTGGTTACGTGTTTCCCCCCCCCCCCCCCCAGTATTTTACACCGGAATCCAGAGTGAATTTTTTATGTTGCAGGCTGGTTGCGAGACTTGTTCTCAGTCAGCTGGATCTCAAGCTGAGGGTCTTTAAGTTACCTTATGTTTTTCGTTAATGCTATTTTCTTGAATTTGTTTCTTACTTTTTAGTAAATAATGTGGTAGGACCAAGAAATGGACGCCAAACCTGTTCTACAGAAGATGGGTGAGTTATATACAACAATTTAATGCATGTTTATATAAATATGTATACGTTATATATATATATTATTCGGTTTCATCAGATTCTTAGGAAATGGTCATGTCGTTTCCTCTCTCTGTATATATATATATATATATAAATATGTGTGTGTGCGCACTTTTTACGGCTTTTTGTTGCCTGGAATTTGCAGAATTTGCCTTTTCCCCAGACACAACCATTGTGGGTGATGGAGGCAGCCAATTTTTATACAGAAGTGATAAAGTAAGCACTACTATCAGAACGCCAGAATCCGCTGCAATTGCGCTGGTGTTTGCAAGGGATAAGACAAAGCCCTTAGGTGAGAATTCTATCACTTTGGGACTAAGTTTTGTCATAAGCTTCGGCTTTGGTATGTCCCCTTTTACTCTACATTGACTTAACTCAAATGACTCATTTTTTTGCTTTGGATCAGCTATCGGGGAAACAAAGTTTCATGCCGTGTTATCAACCGGCATATCCCCAGTTGGTCAGACATACAAAGCATCTGCGGTTAAATGTTATGAAACTACAACTTGCCTTACTGGATCACGAGAAACACTCCACGAGTATCTTGATGGGCAAACTATGATAGAGGATATCTATAATGAGGTATCTGAGTCTGGACTTATATTATCAATACGAAAATTTTGATTTAAGTTACTATCTTGATTATTATCTACAATACAAACTTTGACTTACCACATAATTTAATAGTTCAAACTATAATTTTATTATTTATAATATTGATTTAAGTTGCTATCTTGATCTTATTTGTATTTCTGCGATCAAGTTATTTGCTTGCTTCTGTTTCCTAGTGGCTTAAAACAAAAATAGTACAATTTTTTTTAGTTTCCCTTCTTATAGAGATGATTGTGACAGCTAGGAGATCGTATCCAGTATCATCCTTCTTTCTACATCGGAGTAACGAAAATAAGAAAATGTTCTGTTGGGATGGAAAAAGTAAGACGCATGCGATTTCTGGAATTCCATGAAGTTCAGGGGTAAACTTCTCTTTTATGATTCTTGCTTTTCAATGATATATGCTTGTATGAGTTTTCATTAGTAAAATACTCCATGCGCATAGCATATAGCATTACAAGTTCATATGAATGCGTGGCACTACCAATTGATATGAATGCATGACATATGTGAATAATGGAAAGCTGAGGTCTACTTAACCGTCTATCCTGTTTTCTATATCATTCTGAGGTTCTCTCTTGGTGGCGTCAAAGAATATGACTTTCAAGAAGTATGTCCAGAATTAACTGTCCAAAAAATTGCATCTGAATGTAACATGTGTATATTATGACATGAATCATACTTCATTTGTTCTCTAAATTACATGCTTTGCTTGTATAACACTAAACCGTGAACTCTAAACCTTATGGAAGTACTGGTGTAAAGTTAAGAAAGCAGAAGTCAGGCTACCAACATTAAGAGTGGAAAGATATCGCTGCAACCGTTTTAACCTTGTTTTTGCAACGGCAGAATCTCTTACTTAGAGAAGAAGAGTGATTCAGTGAGTTAATAAAGTATACTACACTAACTACTTTGTCAGAAAAGAATGGTGCAGTTCTTTTATTTTTTTTTTTTGATTTCTGAAACAAAATATGTTGCACTAACTACAATTATGTTAAGTGAAAGGAGTTAACTTTTTTGGAATGAACTTAATTTCTTTGAGTTGCTATTAGCATGCCAGCTGACATTTGATTTCTGGTTTGCTCTCTCAACGTTTTTCGTCCTACATAAATGAGTCGAGGCATGATTGGTTTATTTTACTTTCAGAGGAAATGAAGAGTATCTATTTGTTGATTCTGCTGGCATTAGAAATGGTGACCCCTTTCGGTTTTACATCTCAAACTCAAAAGCTGCAATCTCATCTTGCCAAAAGGTCTCTGACGATCTCATTCATTTGAAGCAAGAGTGGCAACAAAGTAGTGGCAGTTCAGCTTGTAAAAGGGAAGTCTTCGGTGGCATTATCTTCACTTGCTGTGGTCGTGGCGATCCTTTTTTCGGCCAACCTAATATTGATAGCTCTCCGTTTCTTGAAAATTTTCCTGGGGTTCCTTTTGGGGGGACTTATTGTGCTGGAGAAATTGGACGTGGGAAATTGAGATCGTACGACCAAGGTAATGATGAAGGCGGTTCCATCCATTGTCTTCAGCATGTTTATAGTGCAGTTTACCTAGTTATGTCATATTGTCCACCTCCACCCCAACCATTAGATTAAGGCAGATAGTCTGCTGAAAGTAAATCTCTCTTGACCCGTAAACGTTTTAAGAACTCATCAGAAGAGCATCTTCCTGGGGATATTTGGCGAGGTTTTCTGTTACTTGTAGAAACGGTTTAGCTCTATACTCATTGGAAAAGGCAGTCTCTTGTGCGTAATTCTGGAATTGATTTTTCCAATTCCGTCTCATTCGTGCTCGTTTAACAGAAAAGTAACTTGAATGCACAGCCAAAATGTTATTGTTTAATGAATATGTAACGTATTGACCCATTGAATGAGGACCGAGGAGACTGAATAATGTCAGAAATCTGGTTACATGGTGATTCAAGGATAATCAATCCCAATTTTAAATTTCACTTGTGGTATAGGCTGGTTGCATGCCGATTTTAATTTTTGCATTATTTAAATTTTGGGTTTTTTGTCAAAAGATGTTACGCTGGTCTTCTTCATTGTTGTACAGTAAATGTGACAAATTACATCAGACATGTTGCCTCAACACCTTGATCACGGTTCATCTATGTTGCACGGGTACGGGATACGGAATTTTCAAAAATAGGCGATACGGAATACGGCAAGGATATGTCTATATATATATAAATAACATTAACATTACAAAAATTAAATGGCACGTTCATAGTAAGTAAACTAATTCGTAAGTAAAAATTGATACAAAAAACATTAATTATAAAAGTGACAATAACAAAAGTGAATTACGAAGGTGGTGTTGGGCGAGTAAAAGGTGGTAACAACCATGGATTTGGTGTCTTGGTGGAGGCGGGTTGAGAAAGAAGAAAAATTGATTAGAAGTGAGAAAATTGGAATTATGATCATGAGCTAGTTCCTTACTAATTAGATTAAAAGATTTTGTTTTAATTTTTAATTGTAGGTGGTATTTATTGAAGTTGCCATCAATTTAAAAATTTATAAAAAGGACTCGAAATATTTCCGATATGTCCCAAATATGTATCGAATACGTAATTTTTTTATTTTTTTTAATTAACCGATACGCCACGTAGCGTATCAGATTCGTATCGGTAGTGTATCGATAGCGTATCGGTATCAAATACGTATCCGATACAACATCATTAGTTTTTAGGTGTATTCGTGCATCATAACGGTTCATACTCTTTTATGTTTGCGCATATCGGCACATTCTCTTGTTGCATTTTCGGTAACACTAGAATGCCATTTAATCATCACAAATATGATTTTTTTTTCCTTGCGCATCAAAACAACTTATTCTCCTTACATAATTTTTTTACGATTTTTTAGTCACACACATCAACCATCCAAAAAGTGTAGGAGATCACCAACCCATAAGACAACACGACATGGCTAATAACTAAAAAATTATAAAAACCCGCCATCACGCGGTACTCCATATCTTCGATAGTTTGTCATGTGTATAATACAAGTACACTGTCAAATTAAAACCGTTAAAAAAGAAGTGATCCTCGAGGGAATAATTCTCAAAACTATCACGTGAACCATGCATTCCCATTCTTATATTGTCCTTCTGTCAAACAATTGCCAAAGTCGTAACAAATAAAGTTCACACATCTAAAGTCGTAACAAATAAAGTTCACACATCTACATAAAAGCTTTTTTGTGTATCACTATATATATATATATATATATA
The DNA here is from genome assembly GCA_948329865.1 of Linaria vulgaris. Taxonomy (NCBI): domain Eukaryota; kingdom Viridiplantae; phylum Streptophyta; class Magnoliopsida; order Lamiales; family Plantaginaceae; genus Linaria; species Linaria vulgaris. The sequence goes on along the minus strand of OX415249.1, from coordinate 48,397,697 downwards.
TGATGATACTCGTTTTCATGTGTGCAACTTTATTGCTTGAAACATGTGTTTACAGGAGGTCAGAACAACTTTATCGTTCCGAAAATGTATTTTTACATGGGGTCAGAACATTACCCCCGAGCCTAGAGAATTCTAGGGGAGGCTAGGGTTCCCCCTCCTCTCGTCCCATTCCTCAACTATTGTTGTGAGGTCCCTTGGTGCATATCCATCCATCGTGGCTGATGGATTAGCAAACTGTGGACGCCGCCACGCGTATCAGGGAGTATGACTCGATTTTTTATTGGGAGGGGCGTAACTAGGGTCTTCTAGTTCTTATCTTTGGGGGTTAGATATGTTAATTGAGGGCTATCTGTCAGCGTCGTTTATTTTTGGTTGCTTATATATTTTATACGAGAAAGGTCTGTTGTGGTCGTACGAGGAAGACGGAAATTCGACGGTGTATTATCAATATGTATACCAAAAAAATTATAGAAATACCAAAAGGAGTTAAAAATGAGTTAAAATGAACCTAGTGTCCAAGTAAAACTCACAATCTGTAGTTTTTTTATTTATGAATTTAGAAAGGACTTGAATTTTAATAACTGTTAAACATCGTTTTTTTTAAGTTTTATATATCACTTTCATTAATAAAAAAGAATGACATATCCTTGTTTCAAATTTTTGATATAACACATTTTAATACATGTTAAATATTTTTGAAATATTTAAAGTTTTGCTTTCTGATCAGTTAACACTTTAGAAAATACAAAATTAAATAAAGACCCTTTTACTTTTTTTTTTAATTGAGTTGACTTGTGGCCTGCTAATCTATTTTTCTATTACGTAAATCCTGAAAAGAATATAATGAGAAACACAATATGGACATGAAATTTTATTCCATCAATAAATACGATTTTGCTAGCCTCACACTCGGCCCTTTGGACTGTCTCACAGTCTTACTTGTGTGTTATTGCAATTAAGTGGCTCCATACTTTATGCAAACAAGGCCATATCTTTGTTTTTAAGTCTGTGCGAATTGTCCAATTTTTTCACTTTTTTGTGATTTTTCGACCAAAAATTGCCAAAAAAATTTAAAGTTTGACTAAAATCTTTCCCTCGATGAGACGGTTCCGATGGTGGTGAAGGTGATGCAAAATTCAAAGTTATAACATGTAAATTCTAATTTAAGTTCAATACACTTAAATTAAATTTTTCGTGCATTGACTTTGAATTTTGCGATACCGTCACCACCATCGGAACCGTCTCAACCAGAGGAAGGTTTTAGGCAATTCTCACAAACTACTAAAGTTTATACCTCACTCGGTCTAAAAATAAAGATCTGACCCTGAACCCATAAAGTGGCCTTAGTTCAGAGGGTTTGATGGAATAATCCCTTATAGTTTTATGCTTATGAAGTCTTGTTTCTTTAATTTGTGTTTCTGGTTTTGATACTACATAGCAATACGTGTTATGTCACGTGAATGCCACAATTGCAAGGATCGCCATTATTTGTGTATAACGAACTAGACACCCTATGATATTGGAAAGCCACATATATCTTGGTCGTAATGCAACAAGCGAATTGTGAATTGCAATTCGGAGCTCCAGAGTGGAAGTTATGCTCGAAACGGTGGAACTGTGCAGAGCTGGACATCATATCGAATATCATATTCAATATGCCATGTCGGGGGCCATTTTTGACATACTCTGGCCCTCTTGCCTATAAATATCCCTCCAATTGGCCATAAAATGGATGGAGAACGCCTGGGGACCTCCCCCGTACCCGCTACATTGAATATATTCGATATAGACCTCCGACATCCGATATCGAAGGGTATTTTCGACATCACATTCGACATTAATTCGACATACAACAGACCCGATATTTATTCAATGTAGAGACGTTTACTTATCCATTTGATATGTACCTTATATGTATGAAAAGATAAGGGAGTCTACTTTCCATAGGAAGAAGCAGATCGAGGTTTCAATATACGTACATTGAGATATGGCCGATATGGTGAGGCCTCAACATCACACCCGACATGATATTCGATGCCGAGGACGTTTGACATGTCTCCGCCACATGAACCTTATATTCATGGAAAGCTAAGGGAGTCTACTTTCCATATCAAGAAGAGGATTGAGGTTTGGACCTTCCTTGATGCAGTTGAGAAGGCGTTGGAGTTTAGAAGGCGTTGAGAAGGCGTTGGACCTTCCTTGATGCTAAGGGAGTCTACTTTCCATATCAAGAAGAGTGATCATCCTAAGATGGCTGATTTTGGCTCGGTCCGTTTTTGACGTGGATTAGTCCAATTGCATCCGAAATGGTTTCAGCGGGAGTACATGTGTGCAAAGGACCAGCATGATGTGTAAAGGACAAATCTGGTTTCAGCGTGACATAGAACAAGCATGATGTGGAGTGTTTCATTAGCATGTCAAGCCAGCGGACGAAAATGCATCAAATCATTAGCGCCGTATGAGGGAACACACTGGAATGTACTTGAAAACAAGCACACAACCTTAAAATTCAATCGAGTTCATCAAGAACAATGGCGGATTGGAGCGCCATCGGACCCGTGCCTTACATCAAACTCATTCTTACGGTTCTGGATTGACCCACATTCGTCAAAACCATGGAGCATATCGAGCACCCAATACCCCCACTTTGCCAATCAAGATAAGTCATACTAATTACATTATATTATTTACCTGCACATTCTGCAATTAATTACGTTATACTTATTCACTTATGTATCGAGCCTATTTTCGATGTCGAGCCTATTTTCAACATCGAGCCTATTTTCGATGTCGAGCCCATTTTCGACGTCGAGCCTATTTTCCATGTTAAGCTTACCTTTGATATAAACATCCACCTTCAATATACACCATTCCCGATATGGAAACTATCTTCGACATATCTTCAGCCCGATATCATTCCCCATATAGTCCCATATTCAATATCGCCTAGATTCGATTTTATCTCAGATTCCATATCGCTCAGATTCGATATAATCCCATATTCGATATCGCCCATATTCAATATTATCTCATATTCCATATCGCTTAGATTCGATATAATCATAGATTCGATATTATCTCGAATTCGAGATCGCCCAGATTCGATACCACTCTAGATTCGATTTCTTTCAGACTCGACGGGGTGATTGCCCAGGAATCACTTGGACTTGTTAATTTCTGCTTTTAGTTATGTTGTAACAATTTATATTTACCTGAATTGTCTTTCATCCATATTAGGCGAACTGGGGTTTACCCATTTTTTGGCCACTATCTATTATTATTCTTTATCTTGTGAATGCTATATATCTCTCTCTTTCATATTAATCGACTGATTTCAGGAGCGAACCTATCCTACGGGATAAAACAGAAATATACCTTAAAAGGGTAAAAGTATCTTATATCTTAAAGGATAGCAATCAGAGACTATCCAGTTCTTGGCTGTTATCTATGTCGAAGTCTTATATTGATATATATATATATTATATATATATTGTTGCATATATTGTTATCCTTTTAAATGACAGGAACACAGACATCCTCCGTCAACAAAACAAGGAGAAAAAGAGATCCAATATCCATCGAGATAAGGAGGACAAAAAAAAAACCCCTTATCCATCGAGATAAGGAGGATAAAGAGAAAAATGCTGATAAAAGAAGGGATGAAGATCTACAAGTCCTGAGGGATAACTCCCCTATCCACCGCGATAGGGAGGAGAGAACCCGACAAGAATAATATCTACAAATCCTACGGGATATCTACAAACCCGAAAGGGGCGAATATCTACAAATCTCATGGGAGATCTACAAACCCAAAAGCGACGAAGATCTACAAATCCCACGGGATATCTACAAACCCGAAAATGGCGCAGATCTACAAATCTCACGGGATATCTACAAACTTGTATAGGGTGACTGTCTACAATCCTACAAGGTCATAACTCCCCTATCCACCACGATAGGCAGAAGAGAACACGACGAAAATAACTGTCTACAATCCTACAAGGTCATAACTACCCTATTCACCGTGATAGGCAGGAGAGAACCCGACGGAAATAATTGTCTACAATCCTACGAGGTCATAACTCCCCTATCCACCGCGATAGCCAGGAGAGAACCCGACGAAAATAAGTGTCTTCTATGAGGTCATAACTCTCCTATCAACCGGAATAGGGAGGAGAGCACCCGAAAAGGATGAATATCTACAAACCTTATGGGATCATAATTCCTTATCCACAAAGTCACGAAGAAGACAGAGGAATACATTAACAGGTAATTTGTTTATTTACTATCCTACATGATATGACAAAAAATATTCAAATAAACTCAGAAAACCTCTTTTATTCATGAATTCAACCGAGGAAATAGACAATGCCGACAACACAAACGAGACATGCTAGAAATGGCAACGCCACTTCTACCAATACGGTAAAATGCAGCAATGGTAGAGCCACATCTACATATAAGGTAAAATGTTAGAAATGGCAGCGTCACTTCTACCTATACAGTAAAATGTCAAAAATGGCAGAGTAACAAGTACATATACGGTATTATGCCCGAAATGACAAGAGTTACATGTACCTTTACGAAAACAAACTAGAAATGGCAAGAGTCACATCTACCTACACGGTAACATACCAGAAATGGCAGAGCAACGCCTACCTAGACCGTTTCATGCCTAGCAGAACATTTACCTACGCGATACCAAACCTAAAATGCAAATAAATTTGTACCTACGTGGTACCATTCCTATAACGACAAAGACATACGTACCTACGCGATACCTTGCATAAAACGGCAACAAAACATGTACCTACGCGGTACCCTACCTTAAATCACGATGCACCCACAAGGTGCCCTAACTAAAATGACAACAAACCAAATACATGATTCCTTACATAGTATTCCTTTATATATTACAAAAAAATAGGTTACTTTGAGACACCACGCGTCGCATAAATTTTCGCACAAATATGAGATGATACGCTTGCATTAATCCAAACAAAATGAACAATGACGAACCAGATTATAGCATCAAGTACCAACGCAGTCACCCGCCTCTTAAGGCACAACGACTAGTACCTACATGGTATCCCCTCCTCATAAGGCACAAAAAAAAAGTACCTATGTGGTACCCCCGCCTTTTAAGGCACTGTAAAGCACCGAAATGAGACCCCGACTCTCAAGGGCACATAATCATCGCCAAATGCCTCATCTAAATCTGGCTCGAGAATGCAAAGGTCAAGCAGTTAGCTAGACGCCTACTCTGCATAATTACAATAAACTGAAGATAACACCTAAATAATGGCAGAATACTGTTAGACGCTCAAAAAACAGCGCGATAACATGATTAAATGAATAAATCATTCATACCATAATTTTATGACAGTGGCATTACATCTGTCACCGTACTAGGACTATAATTACAGCGTGAATCACGTTCATTATCGCGTGCGAGATGCCAGTCAAGAAAAATACCAAGTTCGAAAACATGTTGCAGATGAGAACAACATGTATATATAGTATGAGGCTTAACACCTTACCCATATTGGTCAATCAATTCAAAAGCAATCCACTCTATGTGGTACGATATGACTTTACCCTTTAAGGTATTGTCAATTTTTAAATGAAGCCGACACCAATGGTAAATTCTCATCGCTAATGAGATCTCCAATACTACCACTACGATTATAAGATATATAATGCAAGGTTCAACATGAACAACTATTGTTCAAATAAATGAGGATACATTGATTGAATAAAATCGCTCCAAAGCACAAGAAGTTTTTACCAAAAGATAAGTCCAAGCAGCGTAATATGCTGCGATATACATCAGCGTAAACTATACAACTCTTTCAAAGGGTGATTAACCTACACCCCTCAGTAGTGCAGACACGCGATCTAATACGCAATTGGCGCGAACTTAAGAATGTCAAGAAACTTTTCTGCGTCCATCATCGCATTCATCATTTTTACAACTACTATAGTCGAGAACCTTCATTACGATGACTTCTCGCTCATTACCTATCTTACCCTCTTTATGAATGACAAAGCGTATGTTTAAGTTACATGGAAGAGAATGTTGACATCTCTCATTGGACCTATAAATGATATGGACTCAAACTGTCATTTACTAACATTGGCATGAGGAGCCTCCAGCCATAACGGGCTTTAACCTTTCCAAATGATGTTTCATATGATTTTTGCTCTCGCTGCAACCTTGCTTGACTTCAAGCATATTACTAGCAATCGATTCGCCTATAGGAAAAGGCAGAAAATACCTCAAATGGTAAATGATATCTCTTCTTATCCTATGGGAAAGTGATACAAAATGCCCTAACAACCACTTCTACTCTCAGTTTGGACATTACGACGCACACTTCATGTCAGTCAACACGAGACTATTTTTCCTTAGAATCTCGATAACACCATCAAGATCAGCATTATCATACCTACACTCTGCGCTGTTTGTATAAGATTGTAGTATGCGAGCATTATGCAAATTTGATATGTAATATCGAGCCATAATTTTGATTCTTCCATCAATAGGTCAATTTTCCTTGAATAGGACGAATCAAGGGCATTTACGTCTTTTGCGACTGCGAGTTCTGGCAATATATCAGATTTTGGCCCAGAAACTGGTCGATTTTTTTGACCAAAAATTGGTTGAGTTCTAGCCAAAGATAGGTTGAATTTGAGGGCAGTCTAGTAATTTCCAGCAGTAGTTGAGGCGGCAATGCCATATCCATAATTTCGACTTACGTGTTCCCTATAAATAAGGGCGGATCCCTCTCATTTTGCAATTTATGCCTCAAGATCTCTCCACATAGGGCGAACCAATAGGTCGTACAAGATTCAATAGCTTGAAAAATAAAAATTTGATAGCTCGAATAAAATTAAAAAACATTCTGAATCAATCTTGTTAGGGCTGGTTACCACGAGTCATGTGGGCTTAAGTTGCGTCGGCCCAACACGCCTTATTGATTTTGTTTTGTTTAAATCATTAGGTTAAAGTGAAATCTTAGATGGTAATTATCTTGTTATTATTTCCATATCCTCACAAGATATTATTCCATCTTATTACTTAACTTACATATATCTCCTTATCATGCATCTAGACATATTTAGGTAGCATTTACAATTGGAGATCGTGCATGATAATTGTAGGATCTCTCGGATAAGGCAAGAAAATATAATCGGGTTGTAACCGAATAATCAGATGCACTTATCTATAAGGAATGAAGATATATTGCGGATTGCAACTAAAGATATGATGAAGATTCTGTCATGCCTATATAAGGAGAAGACTCGAGATAATGAGGGCGACACTTTGAAAAAGATATTGAGTGAGTCAGTCTTGTATTGAGTTAAAGTTTTTTGAAGAGCATTAAGTCAGAAGAACTCTGGAGTAGCTTAGTGTGTCCTTCGATTCAATCGAGTATTCCGAAATGACTTAAGGGATAGGTGTTGCAACCGCAAAGATTAGAGGGAGTCTAAGATTTGGGTTGATATAAAACCTACACTGTAATTCTTAAGTATGATACTGTTTGAGTCAAACTGTTGGGTGCAAGCCCCGTGGACTAAGACCATTTGGACCGAACCACGTTAAAATCTCTTGTGTTCTTTACTGTTTTATGTTTAGCTGTCTTCTCGTAGTTGCAATAATTAAACAGGTTTTAAACGTTAAAGAACTGTCATCTGTCTTACTTACGAGTACAGTTGCAACTATTGACAAGTGCAACTGTATTCGACTTCAAGTAATATAGATCTAAGATCTTTCAATTGGTATCAGTGTAGGTCACTATATTACATAGTGTAGATTCTGGATCAAAGATCTTTTTATTTTGTTTAAGTATTTTTTATGGAGGAAATGAGGGAAGGTATGTCGACCATAAAACCCCCAATGTTAATAGCAACAAACTACTCCTACTAGAAGAATCACATGCAAAACTTCATCAAACAACAGGACCAAAAGGCGTGGAAAAGCATCCTAAAAGGGTGGGCCCCACCTACCGACGAACAAGGAAAAGTCAAATTCGAACTAGAATGGACCGACGCAGAAGAACTTCTTGCGAATTATAACTCTACAACCTTAAATATTATCTTAGTTGCAGTAGATTATGACCAATATAAGAGTATTTCTAACTGTGAAGTTGCAAGAGATGCTTGGCAGGCTATTGAGAACGCGCACCAGGGAAATGCTAAAGTACGTGCATCCAAGTTGCAACTGCTCAATGACCAGTTCAACTTCATGCAAATGGAAGAAACAGACACCATTGCGCAGTTCCATTCCAAACTCATGCACCTAGTAAGTGAAGCCACCATCCTTGGAGCCGACTTTCCAGAATCTAGAATTGTGCTAAAGCTACTAGGATCCCTTCCAGGAAGATTTGCAATGAAGGTCTCAGCCATTGAAAAGGCGATGTGATTTTTGACGTGCGACTCGTTTACGAACGAAGAGGCGATTTGGTTTTTGGAGATGGCAACCAAAGAAAAATCCCTGGAAAAGGAACACTAAATGTGAAAGGTTTTCCTAAACTTAGAGATGTATTCTATGTTGATGGTCTGCATGCTAATCTTATTAGTATTAGTCAATTGTGTGATGATGACCTATATGTTCGTTTTACCAAAGATGAATGTGAGGTTATTGATCAAGATCAAAACAGGGTACTACAGGGATTAAGAAGTACTGAAAACTGCTATACTATGACAAATTGTAAAGCTGCTATTAGGTCTTTGACTTGCAACTTTAGTGCAGATACTCTTGCAGATCTCTGGCACCAGAGACCCGGTCACATCAACTATAAGTCTCTTGTTCATCTTTTCAACAACCAAAGTGTGAGAGGACTACCCAAGTTTGGTCCTAAACCTCTTGGGAAATGTGGATAATGTCTTGAGGGAAAACAGAAGAAGGTGAGTCATGCAGTGTTGCAATACACCCCATCTGTAAGAATCCTTGAACTCATTCACATGGATCTAGAAGGACCAATTCTGAAGGAAAGCATCTCGAGTAAACATTATATATTTGTGTGTGTAGATGATTTCTCACGATTCACTTGGGCCAAATTTCTAAAAGAAAAAAAATGAATCTTTCGTGGTTTTCAAAAACCTTTGCAACACTGTTGCAATCGAAAAAGATTTATCTGTTAAAAGGATTTGCAGCGATCATGGGAAAGAATTCAAAAATTCCAGTTATAACAATTTCTGTTCTAACAAAGGAATATTTCATGAATACTCATCTCCCATAATGCCACAACAGAACGGTGTAGTGGAACGAAAGAACAGAACATTGGTTAAAATGGCCTGAGTTACGTTGAACTCGAAGAAGCTTGCTCTTAAGTTCTGGGCAGAAGCAGTAAATACTGCATGCTATGTTACAAACCGTATTTACCTACGACCAAGTACAACTAAAACTGCATACAAACTCTAGAAAGGTAAACGGCCTAATGTTCAACATTTTCACGTATTTGGTTGTGCTTGCTATGTACTCAATGATAGAGAATCTAGAGGCAAGTTCCAATCCAAGTCTGACTTAGGAATATTTGTAGGTTACTCTCACAACAGTCACTCATATCGCGTGTTCAACATGCGTACCCAAACTGTTGTGGAATCATCTAATGTTGAATTTGATGACTACAAGGATTTTTCTTCTACATCCTCAGTGGTTAAAATCTCGGAGCTAGTCGATTCTGAAGAAGAGGAGGATGAACAACGACAAAATATGTCCAAGAACTCAAGTCAAGTTGCAACTGACCCTGTTGAACCACCAATTGTAACTACCCCAGAAGACACAGTGGAAGTTGATTCCCCACCAGAGACAAATGAAAGAACTGAACACCTAGAGGCACCTCCTCACATCAGGAGAAATCACCCACCTGAAGCAGTCATTGGTGAGATTAGTGATGGCATTCGTACACAAGATCTTCCTCGCAAAAGGTATGACCAGATGGTGCGGTTTGTTAATTACACCTCCAAAATTGAGCCTAAGAACGTCAAGGAGGCACTTTTGGAAGAAGCCTGGATTGAAGCTATACAGGAGGAGCTGAATTAGTTCGAAAGAAATAATGTGTGGGAACTAGTACCTAGACCAGCAAAAGTAAACATCATTGGTACAAAATGGATATTCAAGAACAAGGCTGATGAGCTGGGAAACATTGTTAGAAACAAAGCAAGACTTATTGCACTAGGCTACACACAAGTCGAAGGAGTAGATTATGATGATACTTTTGCACCAGTTGCAAGACTGGAATCTATTCGTCTCTTACTTGCTGTTACATGTGTCTTGCACTTTAAACTGTTTCAAATGGACGTTAAAAGTGCTTTCTTAAATGGGTACCTAAATGAAGAAGTTTTTGTTGAATAACCCAAAGGGTTCATTGATCCCCCCTTTCCCAATCATGTACTGAAACTCAAAAGAGCACTTTAAGGTCTCAAATAGGCACTTCGTGCGTGGTACGAGAGACTCACCATTCACCTTCTTGAGAAAGGATACACCAGAGAAGTGCATATCGAACCCTGTTTTGTAAACACTTTGGCACACACATTATGATTGCACAAATATATGTTGATGACATTGTATTTGGTTCCACTTCCACTAGCGAGTTGCAACAATTCATTTTTGTCATGAAAAATGAATTTGAAATGAGTATGGTTGGTGAACTCACATACATCCTTGGATTGAAGGTGAAACAGCAGGATGATGGGATGTTCATATCTCAGATAAAGTATGCCAACAATCTGATCAAACGATTCGGGCTTGAACATGCCAAACCAATGAAGACTCCCATGGGATCAACTGACCGACTCAACAAGGACGAGGGTTGCAATTCGGTGGATGCTAGTCTATTCAGAAGCATGATTGGTAGCCTATTGTATCTCACGGCTAGCCGACCGGACATATGCTTCAGTGTTGTAGTATGTGCTTACTATCTAGGCAACCCTAAGGAGTCACATCTGAAGGCTGTCAAAAGAACCATTCGATATATCGCAGGTACAACCGATTTCGGCCTCAATTACAACTTTAACAATAACCTCTCACTTGCAGGTTACAGTGATGCCGACTAGGCTGGATGTGCTGATGACAGGAAGAGTACCACATGAGGATGCTTCTATCTTGGCACCAACCTTGTGGCTTGGTTCAGTATGAAACAACACTCAATTACAATGTCCACTGCCGAGGTAGAATACATTACTGCAGGGAGCTGTTGCACCCATCTAGTTTGGATGAAGCAAATGTTGAAAGATTATGGTATCACTCAAAATGAGATCCTCCTTTACTGTGATAACACTAGTGCCATTAATATATCAAAAAATCCTGTTCAGCACTCACGCACTAAGCATATTGATATAAGATATCACTACATCAGGGAACTGGTATAGGCTAAGACTGTTGAGTTACATCATGTATGTACTGACCTTCAACTTGCAGACATATTTACAAAGGCTTTGGATGTTACGCAGTTTGAACACCTTCGTAAGTCATTAGGCCTCTACCTTATGTGAATTGCGACAGGGACACTGTTGCAACTAAGGGTGACGTTTCTAGCATTATTTACTCACTTCATTGATGAACAGTCCTCTTAGTTATTTTTTTACTCATTTTTCTCCTCAGTACCAACTGATGTTCAAAAAAAAAAAAAAAGAAGATGAACGAAATAAATTGATATGTGTGCGAAGCATGAACTCCATTCAGCAAGCCAGTTCCACAGGCCTGTAGTCGCAACTGATAAAAGCTACCTGACCTAAAAGAAACAATAGTGAAAGCTATCAATTCTTATCCCACGCGTCCACTCACTGAAAAGAGCTACCTTGTTCACAAATGAGTCAGCGTGAAAGCTACCAGTTGTTTGCGTTAATTGACTACAGTTGTAACTGAGAAGATAACGTAGTCTGGTTTCTTTTTTGGACTTTGTTCTCTTATGGAGTTTGTAAGTTTATCTCAGCAATTTTTCTCTCCTTGGAGCACATCGTCGTTGTTTTCAATTCTACTTAAATGTAGAGTCATGATTATTTCACGATTGTAACTATTTTCGTGTAACATCATGAAATTTTGAATTTTGTTTGTTAAGATGAGGATATTACCCTATGATTAGCTCAACATGATTTATCTCTATCCTCTCTCTGATTTTGGCATATCTTTCTCAAAAGTTAGATTTTATTTCATTATGCTAAGATTACGGTTTGGAGGGAAAGTTTCCCACCTTTTCTAGGGTCAAGACTTCTATTTATATACAACTTGTTCCTATCACCAATTAATCTTGCAATTAATCCTATTTACTCAAGACCTCTCACCGCCTCTCGCAAGTTTTTTTTCTTTCTCACAATTGGGTGGTTCAATGAAGCGATCGGGGACCATGCACTCTGACACCGATGATCCCATCACCATGGAACCACTGCAGACTCTCCCTCCTTCACCACCATCGACCACCGTGCATCCTGATGATACCAATGATCGTGTTCCCCCTCTTGATCACTCCACTCCGACTTTCACACCACCGCCTTCTCCGCCACGATCGCCTGCTAGGGTTTCTACCAAGGCCAAGGGTAAGGCCAAAGTAGGGGAACCGTCTATTTCCCACAATGAGTTGGGTAAAGCTGTTGAAGAGACACCTGCCCCTCCTCCATCTGCTTCTGATGTTTCAACCAAGAAGTGGACTAAGGTCCTTGCTCGCAAGTCAGTTCATCCCAGACGACTACACAAGATTTCTGAGCGGTCTGCATCTGAGGGTGATTCCGATGAAGATGCCCCACTGAACCCACTGTTGCTGTTGATGAACCAGCAGCCAAGAAGCGCCTCCAAGCTGTCGCCCCTAAAAAGATGGTGTTACCCCTTGTTGAGGAACAATTTGCCTATCTTGAAGTTGCACCTGCAACACTTGCCTTAAAATTTTTGCGGGTGTTCTCAGCCCGATTCTACACTCGTGAAGCCCAGGCTCGCTTCACGACCCATCTGAAATGCACTATGGTGGAAGAAAGACCGTTTGAAGAGAAGTCATATTCCAACACGGACATCCTTGACTCGCTGACTAAGAGGGGTTGGCTGGTCGCAACTCAGAAGGCCAACAGCTACTCCAAAGTGCTGTTGCAAGAGTTTTATGCCAACTTGACTCCACAGCTGGATGCGGAGGGTTCCCTCCAAAGACACATGATCTATGTGCGCAAGAATGTGTGCCCATTCAACCCCGAAAATATATCTGTTGCCATGAGTGTCCCTGAGGTGGACACTGGAGATCAATTTGAGTTGCGACTGCAGCGCAACAAGAACAAAGTTGCAACCGAGCTCACTGGTGGGCTCATCCGCTCTTGGCCCTCAGGCCCCCTCACCACTAGTGACCTCACCAACAGGTACAATTTACTTTTTTTCACCCTTGTCTGTCATTTTATGCCTTGAACCCACGTCTCCTCCATGAATGCAGACGTACCTAGCGTCCTTTACCGCATTGGGACGGGTGCTGTGATTGACCTGGGTAAGCTCGTGTTTGAGCGCATCTATAGAGAGGCCTTCCAAGATGTACATCTCTCCCTTGGTTTCCCGTCGCTCATCTACCGCATCATCACTACCCATATGCCATCCCTCAAGGCCAAGAAAAAGGACCTCACCAGCGTTCAAGCCCTGCGGGCCAGTCCCAAAGTGGTGAACAAACCACCCTCTCCCCAGCTGCAACTGGCAGCTTCTCAAAGAAGGGGTCGAGATCTCTTCCATATGCCACTGCGAGTCTTGATGGCCTCCACATGGAACTCACCCGCCTCAACGGCCTGGTGGAAGCTCTGAGCAAATCTCACGAGAGCATGAGCACCTCTATGGCATTGATGGACTCCAAACTAGACCACTTGGAGGCACTGTTGCAACAGGGTGGCACATCTGGCACCCCTTGATTTCTTGCATCAAAAAGAGGGAGAACCAGTTGAGAGGGGGAGCTTCATTTGCCCTCAGTTGTTCTTATTCAATATGAACAGTTTTATCTTTCTGCTTGTGTTTTGACGGATGGTTGCACCGGTGTTGCAACGACTTTTTGACCTATCTTGCTATGCACTTTGTTTTGAGGCAACACTTGAACTCCTATATATATATCTGCCTTGTGCTAACTCTTCTTGCAGAGAGGTAAATGATTTTGATAAATGAAATCAAAGGGGGAGATTGTTAGGGCCGGTTACCACGAGTCATGTGGGCTTAAGTTGCGTCGGCCCAACACGACTTATTGATTTTATTTTGTTTAAATCATTAGGTTAAAGTTAATCTTAGATGGTAGTTATCTTGTTATTATTTCCATATCCTCACAAGATATTATTCCATCTTATTACTTAACTTATATATATCTCCTTATCATGCATCTAGACATATTTAGGTAGCATATACAATTAGAGATCGTGTATGATAATTGTAGGATCACTCGGATAAGGCAAGAAAATATAATCGGGTTGCAACCGGATAATCAGACGTGCTTAAGGAAGGAAGATATGTTGCGGATTGCAACTAAAGATATGATGAAGATTCTGTCATGCCTATATAAGGAGAAGACTCGAGACAATGAAGGTGACACTTTGAAAAAGATATTAAGTGAGTTAGTCTTGTATCGAGTCAAAGTTTTTTGAAGAGCATTAAGTCAGAGGAACTCTGGAGTAGCTTAGTGTGTTCTTCGATTCAATCGAGTATTCCAAAATGAGTTAAGGGATAGGTGTTGCAACTGCAAAGATTAGAGGGAGTCTAAGATTTGGGTTGATATAAAACATATATTGTAATTCTTAAGTAGGATACTGTTTGAGTCAAACTGTTGGATGCAAGTCCCGTGGACTATGACCATTTGGACCGAACCACGTTAAAATTTCTTGTGTTCTTTACTGTTTTATGTTTAGCTGTCTTCTCGTAGTTGCAACAGTCAAACAGGTTTTAAACGTTAAAGAACTGTCATCTATCTTACGAGTACAATTGCAACTATTGACAAGTGCAACTGTATTCGACTTCAAGTAACATAGATCTAAGATCTTTCAAATCTTTCCCTTAAAATTACATAAGTACCCCTTCAACTAATAACTCAAATAATTCTAAATAGATTGACTAGGTTGAACATGTTCAGATAGGTCGAATAAGTCGAAGCGTTGCCAATAGGTCGAATTTGGGAAGGTTCCAAATTTGTTTTTTACCTGCTTTGTCCTTGATAGGTTTAATTTAGCATCCCAATTCGACTTACGCCTTATAATAGTTTTTTTCAGTATTTCTTGTGCTAGTTTTTGATTTCCCCCATCTCTTTTTGCGGGAGTTTCTTGCAATGGTTAGTCACGGCGATTACTGGAAACTCAAAACGACACCACCGATTTAACTAATTACACATTCACACGTCGACCTAATGCCGATCCAAATTTCTAACTAGACGATTGGCACATCAACTTACACATTCAGTCAAACATCGAATGTCAAAACACACATCATTCCATTCACTCAAGCACGCACCATTCCATCCCCCCAAACGAAAACTAAATTCACATACAAATTCACAAATTCACAAAATCACAAATCCACAATTCAATTATGAATTATCATAAACCATCACCGCATCATGCATCACAAATCAGTCACGAGTCACAAATTCACAAACCATAATCCAAATATCCAATTATCATAGTACCTTTCACGCATTACAAATCCACAAATTGTCCAACCAATAGTTCAATACCATCAATCCACAATGTTGCTCAATTTAAATCAAATAACAAAATATGGAATACAAATTTTCTAAATAAATTGTTCCATCCATCTAAAAAATTATTAATAAAGAACAACACGTCCCCACTTCATTTTGGCTTCAAATAATGATGCATCAGGACCATTTTGAGCAAACTCTACAAAAAGTCCAACAAAAACAAAAATGGATCAAGAAATTTTATGATATTAACCTTGTTTTAAATCAATAGACTCCAAGTTATTGTCACGCCCCGAAAAAAAAAATAACGTTTTCAATTTATTTTAGTTTAACTTGCACTTTATTCCTTCAACTTACACAAAATAGGATTTTGACACCAAATAGTTTTAGAATTTGTAAATTTAGTCCTAAACGTTTATGATTAGTTTATGATAGCCTTTACACAATTTATGTGTTCTTAAATTAGGTTCATAGATCCTAAATAATTATGATTATTTCGAAATTAGCTTAAAACATGTTAATTACATAGTTATCTACTTAATTATGTATATATATCTTTTATATAATAACTGTAATTGCATAATAGTTAATCAATTACAAGTTGTGAATTATTTAAAATGAATATATGATTTGGATTTGATATTATAAGGTGTATAAAGTAAAAAAAAAAAATTGATAAGGAGACAACTATACAAGTTGCCAACTTGTTACTATAATTGCACATGAACCTATCAGCATCTGTCAGCACTCTATATTTGACTTTGAACAATTTTATCTGTCACATTACTCACGTGAATGCACCGTTTTTCTTCATTATATTCAACCATTTGGAGTCTATTTTTGGGAAATTTACTACTTTGGTCCCATAATTTGGCACTTTTTTAATTTTGGTACAATAACTTGGCAGACCTTAATTTTAGTCACGTAAGTTGGCACTTCCACTGAATTTTGGTCCCATCACCCCATCTCCGCCTTGCCCCGCCCGGAAAAGCCTACGTGGCCGCCTTTGACGCTACAATAACTCAATTTTGACTCAATTAACGTGACGTGGCCTACACATGTGTAATTAAAAAAAAAAACAAAAAGATAAAACGGTAACATTTAGGGAAATCAACAGTCGCACCTCCTCGTCTTCGCTTGCAACGGTCCGATTACCAAATTACAAATCACAAAACTCCAGTCCCTATTCGATCAAACTCCTCATTCGCAGAACACTTCTCCTCAATTACGAAATCGAAGGTTAGTCGGAATCGGGTTCTTCATCAATCGATTTACATTAGGGTTTTTGTTTTAATTGCATGCGAAATCGAATTAGGGTTCTTCATCAATCGATTTAGGGTTCTTCATCAATCGATTTAGGGTTCTTCATCTCATCATCTCATCATATCTATCAGATCTAGTTTGTGTCGTTTTGTTATTAGAATTTAGTGTTTTGACGAAAAATCCATCTCCCATTTCAACTGTAGATGGCTCATCCAAGACAAATCCCGTGCGTTTGTGGTCGCGGATATATGTTGTATTTTCAGGCTAGTAGCACCGCGTCCCGACCCGGGAGTTTTTACTACATTTGTCCGTTGCGTGTTCGTCACCCGAATTACTTCATGTGGGCCGACGGCATCAACGAGCGTTCAAATAGGAGGAAGAAAATGTTCAGTGGTGATGGTGATGAGAGTTCAGGGCAAAGTTTTACTCAAGCCACTGTTGGGCAAAGCCTAACTCCCACTGAGCAGTCAAATCCTTTTGTGGATTATGTGTTGAGAATCAATCAAACTAGGGTTGCACTCATTTGTTGTTTCATAGGATGGTGTCTTTTTTTGTTTGTGTTTGTGATTTCGATTTGTTTGGTGATTGTCTTGTATTCTAGGATGTAATAGGTTAATAACATTTAGTTGTTTACTTGGTTGATCTTATTAATGTAAGACTAATTTAATGATTAATAGTACTTTTACTTTGTTATTTAATGTAATGTGTTGTATATATTAATGTTTGTTTATGAATGATATATGGTTTAGCAACATGGAGGATGATCAAATGATTGCTGCCTTGTCACTGCCTTGGAGAGATCCAATGATGGGAATGGAGGGTGAGAGGTACCTGCTGGAGTTCTTAACAGAGTATGCTGTGCGCCATCGAATCCAGGCTGAGAAGATTTTGCAACGCGCCTTGAGGCTGTCCATACCAGGTCTGGAGAGGCTGACTGGTCAATTTTACTCTGTTGGTCACTTGAGGACTTTTATGGGAAAGTTGAGGAAGAAGCTAGAGATGTTTAACAACTTTTGCACCCTTCCTGGAGTTGACTGCCATCCACCAGATTATGCAGTCCATATTAACTGGATGGAATACCTTGTTGGCAATGATCAAGTAAGGTTTTTGTTTTTAAATAATCTGGATCTTATGTTATGTAATTAAGGGACTAATTTGTGTGTATTACAGGAGACTGATGATCAATATTACTTCCGCCTGTGGGGCCTCTCTAATGCTACTCTAATCTACAAGCTCTTTGAAGATATTAGAGTCTACAACTTTGGAGATGACAACAGCAATGCTGCAAATCCTATTGAACTGCCTGATGATGATCTTGTGGTTGTGCAGCCAATGGAGGTTGATGTTACTGTCCACCCAGGAGGAGGTGAAGCTGATTTTGAAGCAGTTGTTGATCAGGTTGCTGAGGAAGAGAACATGGCCAGTGGAGATCCAGGGCAAAGTTCTGGTGTTGTTGAGAGGACTGATTGGGGTGGTTGGCTGAATGATGTTGATTAACTTTTGGTGTTGAAGGATATTGCTGTTTTGGTAGTGGTTAAATTATAATTATGTTTTGGTCAGTTGAAGGATAATTAATGTTTTGGTCAGTTGAAGAACTGATGTATATGGTTCTGTTTTGGTTGTTCTTGTTTGGTTGATATGAATATTCTGTTTTGATGTAGAACTGGTGTATCTGGTTCTGTTTGGTTGATATGAATATTTTGCTATTGTCATGACTTTATTCTTGTTGATTGTTATTGTGATGCCTTACTATTGTCAGTTTAGTTGTTGTTTACTTCAGACCTAGTGTAAAAATGTGAACATAGATGTGCATCAAACATCACAGTGGTTCAAAATGGTTGTTCATAGATGTGCATCAAACACCAAATGTATAGCATCAAACACCACAGTTAACAGATCTCATTCAAAATACTTCCTTAGTCTTCGAACATCACAGTTGTTCTAAAAAGCACCATAATTAGATCTATATCAAGTACATCAAGTACATCATACACCACAATTGTCCAAAAGAGCACCATTAGTTTGATTAGATCTATATCAAAATACAGTCCACTATCAACTAATATTCAGCAGACTTAATTCCTTCTTTGTAACAAAATGCTCCCTCATCTGGTTTGGAGTTTTTGAATCCTCTTAACTGGCAGCTTTCCA
Source organism: Linaria vulgaris (assembly GCA_948329865.1). Taxonomy (NCBI): domain Eukaryota; kingdom Viridiplantae; phylum Streptophyta; class Magnoliopsida; order Lamiales; family Plantaginaceae; genus Linaria; species Linaria vulgaris. The sequence continues at coordinate 48,378,648 of OX415249.1, read as the reverse complement.
GCAGATTGCAATTGTTCAGTTATTGAGGGTCCTATAGTTGGAGCTACTGTTGCTGTTGCTGTTGATGTTGGAGGTCTTGGCACCTGTCAACAAATTTGAGTTTAGTAAACAAATAAAACACATAGATAACTGAAAGTAACCATTTTTTACCTGAGACCTTGAACTTAATCTTGTTGATTGGTATAGAATCTCAGATGCTTGCTCAACAACATCATCTTGAGTTAAATCTACCAGTGGTTGTGAGCCATCAATCTGAATCTCAGATTGCCCATGTATAGTAGTCTCAACACCAATATCAACATCCTTTCCAGTATACACTGGCACATTTAACTCAACATTAGATGATTCAGTACCCTCTCCAACATTGCCCTCTACTTCAACATCCATTAAATTCCCAAATAACAGATCATTAAGATCATCTGCATATTGCTCCTCAGGTGGTTGTTGATCATCTTCCACTGAATCTTCCATTTCCTCAGCTGCCTTTTTAGCAGCCTCCTCAGCCCCAACTGCCTGTTTAGCTGCCTCCTCAGCTGCCTTGCATGCCTGTTCAGCTTCTGCTGCTTCAAGCTCTTTCCTGATTGAACAACCTTTTTTATTGTGACCTAGTACTTTGCAATGTTTGCATCTAACAGTTCTCTGCTCCCTTTTCAATCTTGTTGGATCAGTGGCTGATACTGCAACAGGCTCTCCAGGCTTACCAGCCCTTTCATCATCACTTCCACACTCACTATCCAGTTCATGAGCTGACAGCAACAAATTATCCTCCCCCTCATCAGAAAATGTCTCATATGGAGCCATGTACTCTTCTGGTGAATCAACAGGAACCTGAAATACAACATTTGAGGAGCCTTCACACCCTGAAGCAATATTCTCTTTTCTTTTGCTGGAAGCTCTATTCCTTGGATTACAATTCCTCTCAGCATTTCTACATTGGGCTTCAAATAGCATGGACTCCACAACACTCTCATTAACTTCCTGCCCCATTTATAGGTCTTCATCCATGGCATATTCTGGATCACTGAAGTATTCAAGATCACTGTCCCTGTCAACCTCACCAGTCTCTCCTTCATCACCTACCAAACCCTCATCATCTTGCTCAAATGTTGTGTCTTCACCTTCAAACATTGCCTGTTGTTCTATATCAATCCTGCCTTCACATTCTACAAACAACACCATTTTTCTACTCAGCTGAGAAGACAAGAAGTATGTTGTGATGTCATGATCATTCTGGAGAAGCACATAACCATATGATTGCTTCATATAAATATCCTTCACCAGCAAAAATCCAAGCTGTAAGCAGAGTGACTGAATGCCATTATAGCTTATATGGACTGGACCCATATAATCCACAACAACCTTTAAATTCTGTAAACTGTCCAGTGTCCTCTCACTTGTGACATTCCCACCATATTGGAATTCACAAGTAACATGCAGAGATCCACCATCTGTTGCAACAAAATCATGGATTTAATTAGTCAAAGCTTCCCAAAATCGAAAATTAGGGTTTCTGTAATTAGGGTTCTTCAATTAGCGGTTTTTGTAATTAGGGTTCTTCAATTGGGGGTTTTTGTAATTAGGGTTTATTTTAGGCATGCAATCAATGTATACGACCACAAACGTATGTATTAACATGTATGTAAGAAAAAATCGCTGAAATTCTTACCGTAATTCGGCGTCGGATCTTCATTTTTCTCCGTTTTTCGTATACTCAACTTCCTCACCCTACGGGCCATGACTGCAAGCTATTTCGTTGGACGGGTGACGACGCTTCCGGTGATATGTGATGGCGGTGAAGTTGGGAGTTGTGACGGCGATTTTTTTTGGCGCGAAATGCTTGTGTTGTGTGTGAGAATGGCGGGGAGAATGGAGTGGAGCGGTTTTTGTTACAAAATTTGTTTTTTTTTTTTTTAATTACACATGTGTAGGCCACGTCACGTTAATTGAGTCAAAATTGAGTTACTGTAGCGTCAACGGCGGCCACGTAGGCTTTTCCGGGCGGGGCAAGACGGAGATGGGGTGATGGGACCAAAATTCAGTGGAAGTGCCAACTTACGTGACTAAAATTAAGGTCTGCCAAGTTATTGTACCAAAATTAAAAAAGTGCCAAATTATGGGACCAAAGTAGTAAATTTCCCTCTATTTTTACAAAAAAATTGTTTCAGAATTTTTCCCATCATCCTTCTACCCATACAAGACCAAAACTTTTCATTGTGCAGAAAAACTGCTTTAGAATCCGAGCACTAAAAACACCATAACTCATCCAAATCAAGTCCAAAAATTCTAAAATTTGAGATCCAGATTCTCCTTTAAGTTAGGCATCTTTTCTATTCAGACACCATTTCAAAAAAGAAGTTTTTGAAGGCCAAAAGCAAGCAACAGTCAGCCTCTGTCCAGAAAGTCCGAAAACAACTTCTATCACACAAGGATTTTTACAAAATAAAAACTCTTTCTTTATCACTCCTACTCCATGCATTTATTCCTATATATATTTTGATTCTTTAAAAAATATTTAACGATGATATTCATTTGTTTACAAAGGTCAATTTAGTATAAGAATCTATGCATGTCACTATTTTAGTTATTTGTTTAAGAATACTATGTAATATTTCACCAATCTCTTTATATGATGCTTAATACCAAGAGTTAGATCTACTATATTGAAGGTTATTTAAGACAATCACTCATTAGATCATAGTTTAGACGACAAAGATAGTAGTAGCCGAGTATATTTTATTTTTACTAATGATGATGCATGTTTTTAAGTGATCTTTAGTTAACTTTCATATTAATCCTTTGTATGAATCTTTGATATATATTAGGACACGATTCTCTCACATTTTAACTTAGTTAGTATTAAAGGATAGCCTAATTACTAGTTACAGCAACTTATAAAAAACATAAACTTACTAGCTAATTGTATAACTATTAACACTTTATAAACTTATTTAGGGATTGATGAAGTTAACGAGGACAATTAGCGGCAATTGTGTGGAAAAGGTGAGGTTTGATTTTGATTATTTCAGCCCCGTTTGGCACCCGGCCTTGAGAAACTTGGACAGAAAAATCGTGATTTTTGTTCCCGAATCACGAGCCACTTATTTCATCATTTATATTGCCTTTATGTTTCATTTACTTATTCCCTTTGGCGATTCAGTTTCTTTTATCTATTGTTACTTCATGTTCAAATGCTAAATCTATGACATGTGAATTCATAATTGTATTACCTGACCTAATATGATAAACTATATATTGATTCTTGGATTGTGCAAATGAGCAACGGATATTATCCGGCTACTAGCTCATATGGTATTATATTTCACCCATTGAGACGCCTTTGGGAAGTTGGGCCCGGGATTGTGTTAATTTACTGCTGGGCAGCAAGGGCTGCCAGTTTAAGTATTTTTGCATAATACCCATCGATCTAGGCGCCGCGTATAGTCAGGAGTTGATTATATCCCGCGTGCTAGATAGACGTGTAATCGAGCATGTCTTTTCGTTTTGTTGCGAGGTTACTCCTCGTTGGGAGGTATAAGGTAGTATATTCATTGATACAAGGTTGAATCTAGTTGTTATGTGCAAATGTTCATTTTCATTACTTCATGTTCACATGTTATTAACGCTCAATAGTTATTTCTTGTCATTCTTTCCCGTTCAGTTTATTTTTGAATTTTACTTATTCTTGTTCAGTTTACTGCCTAAACATATAAATCTCACTAAGTTATTAAAGAATTATTCCTCTTTTGTTTTGTCTGTCAATTCCTCAAAATAAAAGGTGACTTATCAGTTATACAAATGCATTTAATGTATCAGTTATACTTTTAATAATTATAAAGTTAAGAAGTAAGAGGTAAATCTGTAATAAATAATAAATAAATAAATCACTTACATTACAAATGACAAGTGTTTAGAATTGTGCATCCTCTCGCTAGTGGATCTTAGAGGAGAGCATGTCGTATTAGCAGGAATTGCGTTGTACATTCTCTTGTACTCCTTAAACAACTTCTTAAACTCATCCTATATCTTGCTTTGCAAGAATCTTTCTTCTGTCACCATAATCTTGATATACCCGTCTTTGTAACTCGGGTTCAAGATTACAACATAGTACAACATATGTTTCATTTTCTTTCTCCAACACCATAGTTCTTGTCGTACTTTTCTTTCATTTTTAGTGCCACTACTTTTACTTATTGACTTTGCCATTTCGGTCTTGAAGCAACATCCATTCGCCCAATATTTTATCTATGGTGTTAATTACCCCTAACACCAAATGCAAAGTGACGTAAGAGGTGCCCAAGTCAAGTTTCACCAACTTCTTAAATGGCTTCAAGAATTGCACGTACATCTTTGCAATCTCCCAATTCTCATGTTGTGGCATAGCGCCCCTCAAATCCGTTGAATAATTATGATCACGAACCTCGAAGGGTCCAAATGCACCCCGTCCAAGTGAACTCAACATTGTGTGAGTCGACTTTCGTCTCTTAGGCACACAAGACTTAGCAATTTCTTACTTTGTACACCTTCATCTTCAACAAATCGCTTAAACTTCTTGTACCTCGTGAAGGAACCTTTGATGTACTTGATTGCACCTCTAATTCGATTTATAGAGTTCCCTTTGATGTTGATATTCAATCCATCTTGTACAATAAAATTAAGGATGTGTGCAATACACAGTATTTGCACATGGACCCAATTCAAAACAAAGAAATCTTCGTAAACGGAAAACTTCTTCACCAAATTCTCAATCCCCGCATCATTTGAAGTAGCATTATCCACCATAATCATAAAATCTTGTCGATACCTCAAATTTTTAAATACCCCTCAACATCCCGAGCTATGTCGTCACTCGAATGACCTGTAATCAAGCAAAAGTTCAGTCGGCACTTCTTCAACATCACTCCTTATAATTGAAATGAGCAGTGATGACCATGTAGTTGCTCCTCTTGATAGAAGTTCATGTGTTCGTGGTTAGACAAACTCTCAATGCATTATCTTTGTTAAACACCTTCATCTTTTTCATGTCTTCCACATAAATTTGCACGATCTTACCAGTTCATCTTTTTCATGTCTTCCACATAAATTTGCACGATCTTATCAGTTATTGTCTTGCAATAATACATTTTTAACTAGGGAAATGCTCGCCCAAACATCTCTCTCAAATTTGGTTGATCCACCGTACTAAAAGGTTAGTTTGTCGCAACTATCTACTTCACAATTCCATCCAAATTCATTATGAATTAAATGTCCAAATATCTTTGGTTGGGCTGGACCTAGTGTCACTACCGTTGGTTTGTTTGAAATTCAAACAAGTTTGGCGTATGGTGTTCTTAAGGGCTTCAGGCTTTTTTTGACAAGCCTTCATGTGCTTCGTCAAGCCAGATGCGCCTTTGTGTCTTGGCATCAACTTGTATCACTCTCCTACAATATTTACAACGACCTTTGATTTTTTATCATCTGGACACCCAAAAGGCTCATAATGCTTCCACCACGGCGACCTCAACGTAGTTATCTTCATCATAACCATGATCTTACCATTCAATGAAGGTGTTTCAACCTTCTCATGGAACATAGTATAACCACTTTTTACTTTCCATCATCATCATCATCATTTTATTCTTCTTTTATAATTTTAGGTGGTAGTTGTGATGAAGGTTCATTTTATTGATTGTGGTGGTGGTTGTTTCCCAAAAATGCTTTGAGCTTGAAGCTCAAGATGGGTGTTGTCGCTAAACGAATTGTTGGGCAAAGTAGGCTCTGTTTGAGGCGGAGCACTAAAAAATGAAGCACCCGATGTAGAAGGAGCCGGTGAAGTAGTATCGACATGCGAATATTTTCGAGATGCCAAAGGTTTTGAAGCATCTCCCTTCACTTCTACACCAAATCACCAACAAAGAAAAAACAATTAATAAGTGAATACATATAGTTTAAGACTTCCACAATTCAACAGTCAACTGATTCAAATTACTCAAATAAAACAATCTTAGACACTAAATAACTTCATGAAATTCAACAATTCTACAATCCAATTAAGCAACACTTTGATTTTTTTTTTGTCTCTAATTAAATAAAGTATGACAATCCTACACTATAATTGAATTAAATGCGACAATATTAATCTCTAATGCTTCAATAATAACCTAATTTTAAGCAACCCCTAATTTCAAAGCCCTATATAAATATCCTCATTTAAAATCCTAATTTAACAATCGACAACTCAAGATAGTAATTACTAACTCAACATATTAATACAACAATCAACTATTCAATTCAACATACAAATACACTATTAACATGTTGTAATTTAAAAGAATAAAAAAAAGTACCTTGAGATTTGAGTATTAAGATTGAGTGTGAGAGATTGAGCGTGTGTGTGTGGTGGTGGGCGGCAGGCTGCAATTGGAAGTGGTGGCATTGCGCGGTGGGCTGGTGGCGTCGGGTGAGGTGAGAGTGAGATGAGAAGAAGAGAGTGAGATAAGAGAGGAGAAGAAGCCGGCCATGTTGTGACTTACGAGGAACAGAGTGAGTGAATAATGTGTAACTGTTATTCAAAACCTACCTTCTAGTTTAATTCCTTAAAACGTGTCCCTAGTTTAATTTCTTGCATTTAAACCCCCAACCCCCCTAAAGTCATACCTCCTGAAAAAATACGGGATTTGAGAATCGATTGCCGGTCCCATCTGGAAATCCTGAATTGTACCTCCCAAGGGAAGTTCCTAAATTTCTTGCGGGAGCGGGATGTGATCTCAAAAATTGCTATCCCGCTCCCACCCCTAGTTGTGAGGCTAATGAGGATGATGGTAAGGATGAGAGGTACTTGAGGATGTTTAGGCCGAGATGGATAAAGCTAAGCTAGATATAGAACTTGAGGTAGCCTGGCCTAGAAGGCGAGATAAGTCCAACCAAAAGTTTGAAGTGGCAAATAAGGAGAGTAAGAAGCTGAAAGCGACCATCAACTCCTTGAATGAGAAGATTATTATTGATGCCCGCAAGTTATGAGTGGAACGTTGGGGTGGTTTTTTCTTCTTTGTTTATGTATCTCTCTCATTGTTCACGATTCTTACTGTGCCTCATCTTCTTGTCCTTTAGGGGCCTAGTGATTCTCAACGGGTCACCATTTTGAAAGGTTTTTTCAACTATGACAAGTGGGCCTATATGTGTTTAAGGCCTGGTGCAAGGGATATGAAGCGAGGATACAAAAAGTTTGATAAGTATCCTAGACTTCTTGAGTTCTCATCTTTTGACATGGCTGATAAAGCTCCTCTGACTCGAAGATGATCCTCTCATTGATTCTTCTGAATTTGCACCCATCTGTGGTGTCAAATTTTTGACAAATGTCTATGCCTCCTTGGTTGATTACCCTTCTCCTTGTATGGGTGATCTTATGGAGCCTCACAAGATTGAGCAATAAGGAGAATAAGATGAGGGAGGATGGGAAGCATAAGAGGAGGGTGAAGCATAATAGGAGGGTGATCAGGATAATACTGATGTTAAGGCCACTTTACCTACTACCATTGCTGATCTTGTGACATCTTCTAATGCAATAGCTATTGCCTTTCCTACTACTGCAACCAGTGTTCTTATTCAGACTATTCCAGTCTCTTCAACCATTGTAACCACTGAGACCTTAATGAGCATATAGGAACTTGAGATGGCAAGCCGACCTGTTATCGCGAGGGTCCTTGCCAGCACTGGATTGTGCCTTAGGGATGCATGGGATAGCTTCACCTCTAAAAGGCTTGCACATTTGGAGAATGAGAAACATGTCCGCATCGATCTGCATAGGATTTAGAGCGAGGTTATCTCCAGGGAGATTGGTGTTGATCTTGCTACAGTCATAGCCGATAAGAGCACCACACATCACGATGTAGGTGCATATGTTGGAAGTCAAGCTGCATGAGTTCTGAAAGTGGCCTTGGTTGGCCATATATTTTGGTGCATGTTGCCTCTTTTTAGTTTTGTTTTGTCAATCAGTACATTTGCATATACTATCCTTAGGGTTTTTCTTTTTTCCGAGCTGTTCGGATGATTATTATTGTTTTCTACATTTGCCTTACTTTGTATGGACATTAGATGATACTTGTTTTTTTGGTTTTCTTTGTTTATATGTTGAATTGTTTGTTTCTTTCCTCCCTTTATGTTTCTTAATTTGAAAGGGCTTATGTAGCAAGCCTACTTTATGAGATTTTCAACCAATAAGCTCTTCACCATAATTGGTAGGGCTTATGTATCACGCCTACTTTAGGAAATTTTCACACAATAAGCTCTTCACCTAGTTTAATTTGGTAGGGTTGATGTAGCACACGTACTGATGATGCAATATCATCTGACACCCCAGAAAGGGTAATTTTGGGATAAAGATCAAGTGAGTTGTTTAGGGACGCTGATCCCGATCTTTAGAGAGGGAGCAGTATTTTCATTATTTATTGGATGAAAGAGGGCTACAAGTGGGAGAACATAATTGGGGAGGGAGATGTTGCCAAAAGTACTAAGGATAAAGTACAAAGATGCTGAAAACAAGTATGTTGTTCTGCTAAAAGCTAGTGCAGAAGTGTTGCTGAAAGTTGTTATTGTAAAAGTGCTAACAAGTCCCCATATTTATAGGAGTTTCAGGAGAGCTGGTGGCCAATTGCATTTAGTCTTATGCTGGGAGTTATTGCCTGAGTCGGAAAAACCAATAGGGAGAGGTTCTGAAGAGGGTGACCAATAACTAGGTTTCTTTTAAGCCAAGATTTATCAAAGGTTACCAAAGCCAGTTGGGGGTGACGTTTCTGGTAGGACTAATAGTCTTCTGCATACTTAACCAATTGGAGTCGTTTCTTTGGGGTCCAATAGCTTGCCTTCTGCGGGGTAACCAATCAATTTTATGATTTTCTTTATTTATAGCAGGTAGTTGGGGGTTGGTTATTTTAGATAACCTATTTTTAAGTGTTGACGTGATGTCTATTTGGACTGGGTCGGAGACCTTCAGAAGTTTATCCAAGTCGGTTGTTCCAAGAGCGAATTACTTGGGGTTGTTTAGAGTCACTCGGGTGAGACTCGTAAGATGTCCGCCCTGGGAGACTCGTGAGATATTTGTCTAGTCTGAGAGACTTGTAAGATATCTGTCTAGAGTCACTCGGGTGGGACTCGTTAGATACCTGTGATGTTCACAAAATAGAACTTGGAGGGAGGACGTGGACGTGACCTTAGGGGTCATGACCTTACCAATATGAGCATAAGGGGTGTTAGCGTCACCAAGGGAAGTGGTCCCTTCGATGCTGCCTATTATGAATGGTTCGAGTGTGGCCCGTGGGGCTCGACCCAATACCTTTCTGTTGGCGTGGTCAGTGGGCACGTTACAAGAGTCTACTCTATGGCATCTTCACTATTAAGTTCTTCACCTAGTTTAAGTTGGCAGGACTTATGTAGCATGCCTACTTTATAGAATTTTCACTAAATAGGCTCTTCACCTAGTTTAATGCAGTAGTAACTAAGAATTTTTCTACTTCCACCCGCTTTGTCCTTTGCTCAATCATTCTTTGATCCTCCTTCCAAGAAACATCACGAGTTCTTCCTCTCTTAGTTGGTGGGCTATCTCTCCTATGATCGTGCACATATTGAACCAAATGACCTTATTTAATCAGTCGTTCTATTTGTCTAAAAAGGGCTTTGTATTGTGATGTATCGTACCCATACTATTCATGATAACGATAATACTCTTTGAAATTTTGTGTTTCCTATGTCTTTTTGAATTGTATGGGCTTTCTTATTAGAACTTTTTGATTAGTCGTAGCATAAGTCTCTATTATGCTCACATTTAGTGGGGTGTTGTTATCGACGGTCTGCTTTTCTCTTTTATCATTTTTATCTCTATCCCGACCATTTTTCCTTGTCCTATCATTTTTGCGATTATCATTCACACTTTACTTACCGTGATCCTGATATTCTCCCATGATCATCAGATTCATCTCTTCTACCTCTATCTTTTGTCGTAACCTTTGCATTATGAGTACAATTGTTAGGGGGGGGGGGGGGATGGCGCACCAGATTTTTGGCCTATTCCTTGTTCCTAAAAGTCTTGAATAGAATCCTACACACCATTCTAGGCGAGGGGGTCTGAACTTTCAACATTTTCACATCAAACTTCTTCATATATTTATGTAATGTATATTTTAATGCTTGCTTCAAATTACACAAATATTTTGGGTCCAATGGGTCCACTGAGAGGGTAGCAAACTTAGATCGAAATATGTCCCTCAGCTGCTCGTAGCTATAAATTGTGCCTCGTGGTATGTGTGCAAACCATTCTTGAGCGACTACGGCTAGGGTTATAACAAATAACCTTGCTAGATTGTAGAGCAATAACCTTCAAACTCAATATTCCATCCAACACATGCAAATGTAAATAGGGATTAGTAGTGCCAATATAGGTAGACACTAAACACACTCTCTATAGTTCCTCATAAAAGGGTGAGGATCACTTTCTTTTCCATGATTCTTATTATAGCCAATCAATCTTCTTTCCTCGTCATCATACCTTATCGGAGTCATCTCACGACGACTATGATGGTGCTTTCTTCTAGTGGGAATGGGATATCTTCTGTCGTATCCGCTGGTCCTTTCATAATCTCTCCCTCATTGGGCTTGGTCATAGGAGTTTTCAGTATCCCTCTCGACGTGCTTACTGCACGATTCAAAGGGTTCTATGTTCGTTATCACGCCTAGCCCTATAACGTATCAAGAATTCATGCGTACGTTTGACTATCTGTCATGTGTCACCTTAGGTGAATGGGAAATAGGTACCTCTATCCTAAGTGAACGTCTATGGGATTTGGCTCGGCATATGTACATAATGAGAAAAAGAGCTTTTTGCATGCTGTACGGCCCTGGCTCAAGCTTTGGGTTGAGTAGCAGGCACAACTAGGACGAAAGATGTTGCCCCTCCAAGCGCTTGCAATGCTTGAATTAGTTATGCCACATGTTGTGGTGGCAATGGTTTATAAGCACTTTCAAATGCTCTGGTGGTTCTAGTCACGATTGGTTGACACATGAGTTTCCATCACAGTTCACTTAATTGTTTCCCACAGACGGAGCCATTCATGCGGGGTAATTTTGTCTGTTGACTAATGACTTCATGTCAGACTTACCCAAGCTTCCGATTAGTCATAAGCTAGCTTAGATTTGAAAAATTCGCACTAGAAACACGACATGTGAACTAGAATGGGTCAACCCATTGCAGGCACTCTGATGCTTAAGTCAGTATTGGGCCCGTAATGAGATGGGCCTACAATGCAAGTTATAGGCCTCTAAATGCGAAAATAGCGTAAATATGGTGAAAACATGCTAAATGGATCTTAACTGACCATATAGATTGAATTCATCAAAATAGGTCAAATTAGACATGCTAGGTCGAATTCTACCAATAGGTCAAATAAAGAGCCAAATAGGTCAAATAAAAAAAATAATTAGCCAAATAGGTCGAACCAGTTCATTCGAGCTATTAAGACTGTCTCAAAAAATGTCTCTCTCTAATGATCTTTAGTCGGCTATTTATAAATAAAAAATTCTTTGATTATCGAATTGGAAATAGGTCGAATATGCTGTATTGTATCATAATGTGTATTACTCGCGTGTAATGGCCTTTGTAAACGACAAGCCACGACCGCATTGGTGCAAATCAGGCTATGAGCCATACGCTGTTGGAAATATACGGATGTCTAGTTTCTAACACAAACAACAGATCCCACTTCAATGAGTATTGAAGAAGTTATCATCAAATTAGTGAACTCGCGCATAATTGAACAGACAAATTACAACGTACAACGACCATCTATCTAAAACAAGACAAACGACCATCAAACGTAACACATAAGACAAACGTACAAAAGTAGGAAAAGAAAGATAAGGGCACCACACGCAACTAAATCCTGCCAACAAGGCCATTTCTCTAGCTCATAACATGCCTACTCAGCCGCAGCCACATCTCGAACAAATTTGTTCAAGATAAATCCTCAGCTTTAAGCACTTGATGGCTATTATGCCACTTGTTAAATGTGGCGTTGTACTTTTAACATACTCAGTCATGGCACATTCGCCATGGGCCAATGTGGATGCCATGCCACATTTGATGTGTTGTAGGTGGCACATTAGCTCCATGGCCAATGTGGATAACGTGGCACATCTGATGTGTTGTAGGTGGCACACCAGTTTTAGGGCCAATGTAGATGACGTGACTTGAGAGCTCTCTCCAAAAATTCCCGCTATTAATGATGATTAATGGGGTATTTATAGGAGTTTGTTGATGTATTATTGATGGGTTTGGGCCACAATTGATCAATATGCGCGAGTTCATTAACTTGGTCATAACTTCTTCAATACTCATCGAAATCGAGACTTTTTTTTGGTGTGTTAAAAACTAGATATTCCGTGTCTTTCCAACGCCGTATGGCCCAAAGCCTGACTTGTTCAACTCAGGCTGTTGTGGCTTGTCGTTTTTCAAAGCCCGCACAAACATATGGTATGACACGCGAATAATACAAATTAAGATACAGCATACCAATAGGATGAGCAAACTAATTCGACCTATTCTTTTACATAATTCAAGCTTTTTAATTAAATTCGACCTATTTTTGTTTTGTTATTTTTTTGGGCCTAAAGGACACGTATCAGCCTATGTAAGGTGGTATAAATTATGGTATAACATCCCCGTCAATTATATTTTTCTTAGATCAAATTAAAAGACGTTGCCATGCATGAATATAGATAGTTTCTACATACATTTCGAAGTAACATAAAAATGTTCACATAATATATGGCAAATGACAAAGCTTCAACACCACATGGGTTCCCTAGAATTGTCAGCATCACTTGCCACTTATACCATATAAACCGTGCCCAACTTTCTTTTTTCCTGTGATTTTGAACATGTGAAAGTTAATAAATTGGTCTCTACGTTTCGAAAAAAAAAAGAAAAATGCATATTTTGAGAGACATGTATAGAATATTCATTTTCTTTCAACAGGGTAAAAATATTTAATTTTTCCGCATTAAGGAGACATATACTGCAAGGCCATCACTGTTTAATATTGGTACTCATTGTTAGGTGGAAGCTAAGGTTACGTTGGTTAGAGAGTTTTCCAGAAGAAATACAATAATCTGGATAAAAAGTGAAAACTATAAATGATTTTCCAAGTCATTGTCCACTATTCTGTCACCCTAATTATTATCAAAATTTTACTTAAAGTGAAACGATTTATCATTGTACAAGATTTATCACGCAAACTGGTAAAACTGGTAAAAGTATACTGTATTAATTAAATGGAATTTACTTCAGAAAGGACATGCCAATCCAACATCTTTTGGGAAATACTTTCTACGATAAAAACGAAGAAGAAAGAAAGTCAAATAGTGCAAGTAAATATTAATTCTGATTATTCCTCTCCTTTTAATTTTCATCTGAAAAAACTAGAAGAACTACTACAAGTAAAGGTAAGAAATAAGAACAAAACCATTCCAGTGGCACAAAAGAAAGAAATTAATTGTAGCAGATTTTGTCCTTTTTATATCATAATAATAAATTTGATGCAGCCGTTGAAAAATGAAAAATATACCAGAACTTTGCATGGAAATATTGTAATTAGCAACCAAAATTCAAGACAAAATACGAATGCAAATAATTAAAATGTCCCTATCCAAAAGTCATGTGGAGATTTCAGGTTTTAATGTGAGACATCAATTAAAAGAAATTAAAATACGTATATTCCAAATTACGACTCCGACTATATATTCAGAAAAAGAAAAAGAAAAAACTGCGATCATATTGCAACGAAATAATATTAAAAGTGCAGCTCTCGTTGCACGTGCCACCTATTGTAGCTATAGTGCATCCCCGTCATTTACACGATGACGACACATTGAACAAATAACCTTAACTGCGTATTATTGTTATTCACTTCACTTCCTTACATAATAATAATAATAATAATGTGCGAGAACCAAGAAGAACAGAGCACATAGTAAAGGTGTCTCTGTGTGTCCCCAAAATTTCTTCTTCTTCTTCTTCTACTATATATCCACCTCACACCCCAAATTCACCACCTCTCAAAAACAAATGGGCGAGGTATATTTCTCTCTCTCTCTCTCTCTCTCTATTTTTGTGATTTTAATATAATATAATATAATTTTTGTTTGGATTCTTTTAGGAAGAGAAGAAACCGGAGGAAACAAAACCGGAGGGGGAGAAGAAAGGGGAGCCACCAGTAGCTCCAGCGGCGGAGCCACAAACTCCGCCGCCTCCACCGCCGCCGCAAGAAATAGTTTTGAAGGTGTACATGCATTGTGAGGGTTGTGCTAGAAAAGTCCGGAGGTCTCTCAAAGGCTTTGAAGGTAAGTTGTAGTACTACTAATTAATATTAAAAAAAAATGTAATTTGTTTAATTTAGGAATTTCAGACTACAACTTTTAATGATTTTTCATAATATTTTTGGGGGAGCAGGAGTGGAAGAGGTGATAACTGATATTAGAACAAGTAAAGTAATTGTAAAAGGAGAGAAAGCAGATCCATTGAAGGTGTTAGAGAGGGTTCAGCATAAGAGCCACCGCCAAGTAAACCTTCTCTCTCCAATCCCACCACCACCACCACAACAAGAGAGTACTCCTAACAATGAACAAAAAGAGGTCGTGGTTAAAGTTGAAGAGAAAATACAGGAGGTTAGTTTTATTTTTCATTTTTTAATTAGTGTTTTGTGGTAATTTTTTTTTTTTTGGACCTAGTTATTTGTTTTTCCTTTTCCTTTTTTTGTGTCGCAGCCTCCTATGGTTACAGTGGTGTTGGGAGTTTACATCCATTGCGAAGCTTGTGCTCAAGAAATCAAGAAGCGTATTATGAGGATGAAAGGTCAGATTCTTTTAATTTATTTGTTTTTTTGTTTTCTATAAGATTTTTTTATGTAAATGTAATTGCATAGTCTTTCTTTATGCTTTTGTTGCCCTTTTCAGCTGTATGCATTTGCGAAAGACGATTGTTTTCCTCTCTTTATTTGTTTTTGCATCTCTGAAAAAAGTAAAGTTTGTTTCATAATTTGAGATTCTTAAATTCTGGGACGGACTGCTGTACACTCTTTATATATATATACTAGGAATAAAGAAATTAGTACTCATTTCTGCATATTCTGTTTGAATTCTCGCTGGAAAGGTACTTAATAGTTTTATTCAATTTCTCAAATTTGGAAGAATTTAGGGCAATCATGTCTCTTATTCGAGTAGAATAAGAATCTCTTTATATAGAAAAACTTCAGTGTAATTTCTACATGGAAATTGAGTATCAACGATAGTTTCGAACAAAAATTAGGCTTCGCCTAAATCATCTTTGGGAAATTTAATTAGTGTAATTAGCTCATTTTCCTTGTAGTAATGCTGTTCAACTTTTCAGTTGAATATAATAATAAGCTCTGGCTTATACAGAAACATAAGTATAAAATATTTTATTGAATTCAAATGTAATTTTGTCTAATCTATGAGTACAGGGGTCGAAACTGCAGAACCCGACCTAAAAAGCTCGCAGGTGACGGTAAAAGGCGTGCTTGAACCCGAAAAACTTGTGGATTACGTGTACAAGAGAACCGGAAAGCATGCGACGATCGTTAAGGTTGAGGAGGCAGAGAAGAAAGCAGAGGAGGAGAAAGGAAAAGAGGAGAAGAAAGCTGAGGAAGGAGAAAAGGAAGCGAAGAAAGACGAAGCCGGCAAAGAAAACAAGGAAGGTGGCGGAGGCTCCGAAGGTGGAGCCACCCCACCAGCTAATAAGGTGGAGGAGGCAGAGTTGGAGGATCCGAAAATGGAATTGAAAAAGAATGAGTTATACTATTACTACCCACAGAATTACCAAGTCTACCCTCAAAGGTTTGTCCAAGACATGTATGCATATCCTCCACAGATCTTTAGTGATGAGAACCCAAATGCATGTTCTGTTATGTAAAAAATATCAATGTGAGGAACGACATGAACATGGTAACCTGTCCTTTGAGTCTCTTAATTAGTAGTACTCTTGACATGTTGTTGTGCTTCTTGATCATGTGGGCTTGTCTGAATTCTGACAGTACGTATCTACAATGAGTACGGTAGAATTTTGTGAGGGTTCTCTACCCTTTAATTTTTAGTTTCTTTTCTTATATATACTACTATAATCTTTGTCGTATATAATGTACATATTTTTGTTATGGTGGAGTACTTTAAATCTTTGAATTTTTTTCTATTGTTAATTTGTCTTTGATCAGATATATGGAGACTGGAGTATAAAGCTCATGGTCATGTAGTCACTTAGAAATACGACGTCAAATCTAAGTATCTGGTTAGCATTGTGCCTAATTTTGTAACCTCCTTTTTGACTAAACATAATCGATCTGTACGTTGAAGAGAAAACAGTTGCAATAAAATTACACTGCTACCAATTGAAGTAATTTTCCGGGGAGATCTATAATGATTGTGGTGGTGGAATAATTTACCAAGGAATATATTACAGTACTTGAAGTGAAAGAATTTCTGTTTCACTGTCACATCATGGTTGGCCCTCAACACACGAGACACGAGATCAGGAGAGTTTTCATTATTATTTTTTGTTTGAAGAAGGAGAATAATGTGATTGGCAAATTTAATATAGGAAAGCGATGTGATTGGGAAATCTAGTTGGGCAGGAACTTTCGATAATGGCCCCATTGGAATTTGGAGGATCTATTATATGTATCAAAAACTTCTATGGATAGAATATTAGAATTTACGAAAACAACATGAGTTGTTCAATTTCATCAAAAATAAAACACGAGTTGTTCAAAGGATATTGGTGCCCATGCAGTTCCCGAGCGCCTCATAGTAAGGATAACTTATGCGCATGCTATCCCCGAGTGCCTAAAGAAATAACTAGAGTGACTGAATTCTTCTAATAAAAGAACTGTAAGGATGCGAAATGGGTACGATAATATCTATTGATCTTTGTAACATCAATAGGTTTCTGATACGTGTAATAATTTAGGGCGAAGATCAGTCTTTTTTTAATCATTTTGATATATTGTGTAATACTTAGGATGAAGATTATATAATGAGATCTTATCACAAATTACATACTGAGTGTTGTAAGTCTAACTAATAGTGGTTGGACATATATACATTGAAAGTAGAAGAGCAAAAGACTATGGAAGTCAATTATTACATTTCTATTCCAGTTTTCTAAACTGCAGTGATTTAGTCATGGATGAAACTGAATAAATTCCTTTCAAGAAAAAGAATTTTCTCTCTTTTTTTTTTTTGATAGAATAAAATTTTCTCTATAAAATGGTTTTATCTTACGTGTGCAATCACAATATGTTCTAATGTGCCATACCAGGAGAAAGGGATAATGGGCACCCTATCCTCAGACGATAAAAAGCAACTCAATCATTTTGTAATGCTCGATACCTTTTTTCTCTCGAGTATTTAGTAGATAAAGTTGGACAAGGACCATATATAATCTTTAATTGTGTCAGTTGTCCATATTATGGTTAGACTTTTCATATTATACCTTTATTATCAAATCCCACTGGCTTATTAATCTTGGGGGAAAAAGTAGTCTACACTTACTTTTCGCCATTTTTGCACTTTGCCCCCGAACTTGATTTTTTAACACTTTGTCCCCCAACTTTGTATTTCATCCAACGTTACCCGCCCCCCACTCCCCCACGGGAATATTCCATAAAAAAAAATTAATATCCCGTTAAATGTTGACACACACACGCCTCACGTGGAGGCGCATTTTTAACGGAATACTCTTTTTTTTACGATCATGCTACGTCGGGGGTAACCTTGAACGGAATGTAAAGCGGAGGGGGAGGGAGGGGGGATGCAAAGTGCAAAACGACCCGTTTCTTTCCCTTAATCTTATTCCCTTAATCTTATAATAAGTATCAGATTTAGAAAATACATGCGCATATATATGAGGTGTGCATGTTTACTGAAGCCATGAAAATCATACTTGAATAAAATAGGACGGAATACTAATATACCAAGCAGTCTCTAAGGCTTCATAATCTCTTTTATAATTTAGTAATAGGGAAAATTTATAACGGTTAGCATAAACTTGTTTAATCTACTAGTATTAGTGTTTGAAAAATGAAGAAGGAGGGGGATGGAACAAGGGTTTCATCCTTTCAATTTAGAAAACGAAAAATAATAATTTGATCGAATGAAATAATGCTTTACACTCCCTATTTATACTTGGGTCAACATAATAAGTGAAAGAATGGAGGACAAGAAAATAAATTATATTAAAAATGCTGAATAACAAATAACAATTATAGTGTTAACCATAAAAAAAAATATAGGGATTAACCGAAGCGTTAACCCTAAAAAACAGGGATTAAACCTAAGGATGGTACTACCGTCACTTAACTCCCGATGCCACGTTGTATCAGGAGGGCCCACCGAGTGCCGCAAATCCAAAGTGGTAAAAAGCGACACCCGCGAAAAGGAAAATATTCGTCCCTTGAAAAGTCACAATGATTAAAAAATAAGCTATCTACGCGGCATCGAAAAAAGAATAAATCACGATAAGTCCGCGAGAACTCGATATCCATCAAGACGCCAAGAGGGACCACTGCACATATAAGGGCCCCGAGTCCCCGAATAAGAGAATATCCCCGCGCTGAGTAACCCGAGGGCCACGAACCATCGGAGTACATAATATGAAAACTAAAAATGGACTCCTATCGGGATCAAAAAGATATCGGACGGGCACCCAACCTCACCTATGAAGCTCTCCCGAGAGCCCTACCTATCGAAGAAATATCCAAGAGTCTCTTTATTAGAGCCCCTAAAAGCTATCGGAAAGGCCTATCGGAGAAAGAACCCCATAATCTCCTTATCAAAGCCCTCGAAAAGCTATCAGAAGGGATATAAGTTCATCCTAGTCACATCCTAGTAGATAAAGGACCCAGAGATAAAGTATAACTTATCCACTCACGCACATTGCGACACCTGTACTTTACTAAATTCATGCATAGTGACACATGTCCCCAAATACCTGTATATAAGGGGTACCCCCACTCTCAATTAAACACACACTCAATTCAACTCAACACAAGCAAGACATACAATTCTCAGTGAATAAAAAGAGGGATATTTTCGTCATAAGCGCACTTCTGAACTTTCGGACAAGGCGTTCCAACCCTTATAAACTCGTTAATTAGGTTAAAATAACCAACCTGTTAACAAAATGTCGTCTGTGGGAACGCCACAAAACCTGTCTTTGAGCATGTTCAACAAGTGTTGTACATTATGGACGACTTGTTCGACAGCAATAGTCCTTGGACCCACCGAGGAAATTCGAAAACTACCCCTTCAATACGTCGGTCAGAGGAAAGAGATTTTATCAACGTTCCTCGGCCCGTCTTCGAAAGGCTCGTGGAAGATACAACTCGAAGAACGCCACGAAGACCCAAGAATTACCGCAACCCACCCTCCGAGTCACCCTATCGGATAAATTACCCTTCGAAGGAAGGGATTTTCGTGCAAGATGGAGCCCTACCCCCGCCTCTTGGCACTGTGAAACCCTACGGGAACCACAAATGTATTATAACCATGAGGAAGCCATGAGGGTCAGTTAGAGGGACGAAATGTCATATCCCTCGGATTACCCAGCGCTCTTCCCCATACGGGCGAAGATCGCATCCTATGGGGAATACTCGACGGTCTACGCAAGGAGATGGGCAACATCAAGAAAACTATAGCCCCCAAGAAGGATCTGACATATAAGACCTCCCCCTTCGTCCCTGAGATTACCTTGGACTCGATCCCTTCGGGGATGCGGTCCATCAACGTCCCCTTGTACACATGAGACACTAACAGGAGAGATCCCCAAGATCATGTCCACCAATGCTTGGCAGGAATGGACCGGTCCTCCGCCCCTGATCATGCCCTATGGCGCGTGTTCCCAGTTACCCTCGGAGGACGAGCTCAAGCTTGGTTTACCCATCTTCCACCTAACTCTATAGTTAGCTTTGACCGATTAGCCAACCTGTTCGTGCGACAATTTTCCTATAACCGACGGTACCTTAAAGCCGCTACGCACCACTTTATGGTTAAGCAGCAGAAGGACGAACCCTTGAGAGGATACATAAAACGCTTCTCCGATGAAGCGTTAGATGTCCCAAATGTTAGCCCAACTGTATTAGCCGATATACTGACCCAGGGACTCCGAACAGAAGATTTCTTTCGATACCTTATGGGTAACCATGTTATGAACATGAACGAGCTTATGCAAAAGGCCGAAACTTATATCCTCATGGAGGAGGCCGAAAACTCAAGGAGGCGTATGGAGAATGATGATAATGTACGCCATGAACGCACAGAACGCGATGCGAAGGCTAAAAAGAATGGTAAGTAAGGGAAGCCATCTCAACGCAAGGACGACGACGGCGTGGTCAATAAATACCTGCAACTTGTACCCCTACCCCCGATGCCCTTCGCCCCCGAAGAGGTACTAAATGTAATGAGAGGTAATAACGAATTACACTGGCCCCTACCGACCAAGTTTCCTTACAGAGATAAGAACTCAGAGAAGTACTGCAAGTACCACAAAACCTATGGACATACCACAGAGGAATGCACCACCCTAAAAGGGAAGTGCTCCGTCTCCTAGAGGCTAGATACTTGAAAAACTACTTAAAGGAAAACAACTCCGAGGAGCCAAGACCAAACGTGTGGAAAAGAACACGAGAGAAGCACGAAGAAGAAGAGGCAACCCCTAGCCAGCGGTCACGAGAAAAAACTGTGGGGCATCAGAGCCTGCCTCCCCCCGAATCCTATGAGGATAACGCTCTTTCGGGGCGAACGATTAACATGATAGAAGGGGGAGACATTTCAATGACACCCCAAGGTAAGAAGAAGAAATATTTAAAGGAAGCGAGGCGAATGGAACAAGGATTCCCCATTTGCTCCGTTCAGGGAGCAAGGTTACCCAACATCACCTTCGAACCCGAGGACCTGAAGGGTATAATCTACCCCAACGAAGATCCCTGGTGATTAAAGCTACCATTCATGGAATTGAGATCTAGAGAATCCTCATCGACACAGGCAGTTTAGTGGATGTCCTGTTCCTACCTACCTACCTCGCTATGGGACTAAAGAAAGAACGACTAGAGATGACGGAGGTCCCCCTAGTAGGCTTCTCGGGAGAAGCCTGTAACACCATCAGGATCATAATTCTTCCTATGTCATGGGAGGAGGGAGCCCTATGAAGAACTGAACCCATCAAATTCTGGGTGGTGGAGGTCTCGTCAAGGACGTACAATGCTCTATGCGGACGACCCTCCATTCGAACCTTCGAAGCGATTCCCTCCACCCTTCACCTTAAGGTAAAACTCCCCACATATTCAGGTATCGGAGAAGTCTGGAGGAGCCAAGTCAAAGCCATGGAGTGCCGCATGAATGCTATCCCTCCGGAAGTGGACAAACCAGCCCTCGTCAACAGCAAAAGGCATAAGACCGAAGAAATACGGGTTCAGCCCTTGGAAGAACTAAAGATGGTAGAACTCGTAGAAGAAGAACCCGAAAATGTGATTAAGATGTGCACGGATATGGAGCCTGAAGTGGAAGCCCAACTAACTTCTATCCTAAAGCAATCTCACCACCTCTTTGCATGGGAAGGAGGACAGCCC
Source organism: Linaria vulgaris (assembly GCA_948329865.1). Taxonomy (NCBI): domain Eukaryota; kingdom Viridiplantae; phylum Streptophyta; class Magnoliopsida; order Lamiales; family Plantaginaceae; genus Linaria; species Linaria vulgaris. The sequence goes on along the minus strand of OX415249.1, from coordinate 48,356,989 downwards.
AGACGAATCAACAATAAGGTATGCCAACACTTTCTTAACATAAAACCAGGGCTAAACCAGTCCAACAAAAGAAGAGAAAGATGGGACCTGAACGCAACAAGATTATTCAGTCGGAGATACAACGACTCCTTAGCCTAAAACAAATAAAAGAAGTCATATACCCCGAATGACTGGCTAATGTAGTCCTAGTCCCCAAACATGGGGGAAGATGGTAGATGTGTGTGGACTTCACAGATCTCAACGAGGCTTGTCCAAATGATTTTTATCCCCTACCAAGCATAAACCAACTGGTCGACTCCACCGCCGGTTGTGAGCGTTTGTCAACCCTAGATGGAAATCAGGGATACAACCAAATCCCGATAGCAGTGGTCGATCAGGATAAAACTAGCTTTATCACTGAAGCGGGCACCTTTTTGCTATCTAGTAATGCCCTTCGGACTCAAGAATGCCGGAGCCACTTACCTAACGATTGGTGAGCCTCATGTTCGCCAGACTCATTGGAAAATCGGTAGAGGTCTATGTGGACGACATGGTTGTTAAAAGCCACACAACAGAAGACCATCCCCAAGACCTGTAAAAGGCATTGATCATCATGGATAACTTCAGGATGAAGGTTAACCCTCAGAAATGCTCATTTGGCATACTAGGAGGAAAATTCCTAGGCTTCATGGTCACGGAAAAAGGGATAGAAGTTAACCCCGAAAAGGCAGAAGCCATAGTAGGACTAACAGCTCCGAAGATGGTAAAGGACGTCCAAATATTGATCGGCAGATTGCCTTCGTTAAGCCGGTTCGTTTCCAAATCAGTGAAAAAAGGACTCCCCTTTTTCAAGATACTCCGAAACATTAAAGAGTTCCAATGGACTGCACAGTGTGAAGAAGCCCTCAAGGAGCTAAAAAATTACATGGTAAAACCACCCTTGCTGGTAAAACCATAACCTCAAGAGGAGCTCTTCGTTTACTTGTCAGTCGGGGAGGAGACCGTCAGCGCCGTACTGGTCAAAGAACAGGACGGGGAGCACCACCCTGTATACTATGTTAGTGAAACTCTCCTCGGAGCCAAAACCAGGTATACCCTAACCGAAAAAGTTGTCTCACATCTGATTACTACCGCGCAAAAGATGCGCCCATACTTCCTATCCCATCCGATCACTATTTTGACTAAACACCCGCTGCGGGCAATCCTCAATAAACCCGAGTCGTTGGGGAGGTTGATCAAGTGAGCAATAGAGCTCACAGAGTATGATATTTCTTATGCCCCAAGGCCCTCCATCAAAGCACAAGTCCTAGCAAACTTTGTAACGGAATGACATGCATGGGAGCCGAAGAAAACGCGTCGCTATGGAACACCTACGTGGATGGCTCCTCCGTAAGCACACACGGAGGAGCATGGGTAGTATCGATAAACAAGGAAGTGGAAGAGGAAGTGCTCTACTTTGCCGTTAGAATCGATTACCCCTATCCAATAACGAGGATGGGTATGAAGCCCTTCTCATCGGAATAAGACTAGCACAAGAAGGTGGAAAAAAATGGTTACTCATCCATAGCAATGATTGTTCAACAAGTTAATGGAGCTTACGAAACCAAAGAGGAAAGAATGCAAGATTACTTTCGGGTAGTCCACCAAAGACAAGGATGGTTTGACGAGTGCATAGTCGTCCAGATCCTCCGAGGAGAAAACCTAGAGGTGGATGCCCTGTCCAAAATGGCCACTCAGACATCCACCATCCACACCCGAAGGATCACCCTACTCCATGTGAGCGAGTCGGAAAAGGAGGAGAGCAAAGAGATAAACGCCACGTCAGATCCCCCAATGAGCTGGATAACTCCCATTAAAGCCTATCTGCAAGACCCCAAAGGCTATTCCGAGGATAAGTCCGTGCAATGGGTTATGTCTAGGAAAATGATCCGATACTTTCTAAACAATGGGATATTATTTCTAAGTACATATTCATGTCCTCACGCCCGATGCCTCAATGAGGAAGAGGCCCAACAAGTCTTATCGGAAATTCATGAAGGAACTTGTGGAAGTCACACTTAAGGGGAAAGCATGGCCGGGCGATTAATTTGGCAAGGCTACTACTAGCCCACGATGGCTAGATATTGCAGAAGGCACGCCGAAAAATGCAAACCTTGTCAAGCTTACGCCCCGCGGCTCCCTAGGAGCCCAGTCTAACCCCGTGCCCCTTTTCCAAATGGGGTATTGATATCGTGGGTCCCCTAATTCTCGATGCCGGGTAAAAGAAATTCCTATTGGTAGTGGTGGACTACTTCACCAAATGGGTGGAGGCAGAACCCCTAGCCGGAGTCACCACATGCACAATCATTAACTTCCTATGGAGGCATATCATGTACCGATTCGACATTCCTCGAAGCCGTGCGAGCGATAATGGGCTTCAGTTTACAAGCGAAGAATTAGAAGACTCGTGTGACCATTGGGAGATCAAACATTGTTTTGCATCAGTAGGGTATCCCCAGGTGAACGGCCAAATAGAAAGGATTAACACAACCCTCCTTAAAAATATGAAGGCATGACTAGATTGGCATAAGGCCAAATGGGTCGAGGAATACCTGGCATCTGTGGGCCTATCGAACGACACAAAGAGTGGCCACGGGTGAAACCCCCTATAACCTAGCCTATGGCAGCAAGGTAGTTTTACCCCTTGAAGTGGTAGTGGAGAGTTGGCGAGTCAAGGAATACGAAGAGTTCGCTAATAGCTCCAACTTGGCCCTCGCCCTCGATCTTTTGGAGGAAAGAAGAGCACGTGTCGCCGTCCGAATAGAGGAATACAAAGCCCGGATGTCACGATATTACAACACCAAGGTAAAGCCTAGGACTTTCCAAGTAGGAGACCTAGTGCTAAAAAGAGTCGGAGCTTCCAAGAACAAGCTTGAACCCCAATGGTAAGGACCCTACAAAATCTCGGGAATCGTTGGACCTGCAACCTACCAACTTGCCAACTCCAAAGACGCCGGTACTCCACAATACCTGGAACGCATTTAACCTTAGAAAATATTATGCTTAATGTAAGATCGGAGTTTGTTCATAAATAAAAGTTGTTTATATATAGATGGTTCCTATACATTCAGAAACAGTGGGGTAAAACCTGGTTGCACAACAAAATGATGACCCCATACGAAGTTATCTTAGCAACCTAACCCCAATGGGCCATCTGTTACAAACAACTTCACTCCATAAGCATACTAGATCGTATCCTCTCACACACACTAAGCATCCTCTATCGAACGCTTTCCTTCCCGGATAAGACGACGATGCTGCTCTGCAGACAATCTACAAGATCGTCAATCTCCAAAGATGGGACCACAAGGGCCTCGTAAATCGCTAGCTGAACTTTAGGGAAAACTTGGCGAATACTAAGCTCGGGGAGAACCAGGCCCAAAAGAAACCCTGGTAAAGCTTGAACGGCATCTTGGCACAACCGATACCTGATGCAAACCAAGTCACGCATTTCCCGTTGCAAGGACTCGCGAAGAACAAATGAACCCGAAATGTCCAATACTGCCTGGACTTGGGCTATCACTATGGCCACCTTGGGCGACCGCACCATCTGATTCGCCGCATCTATCTCTCCCGTGACGTGCAACAACTGTCCCTCAGGGTCCCAATCCTATCCTCTAAACTCACCACCCGTGCTTTCTCAAGTATTAACTTGCGCTCCAATTCCCAAGATATATTCCTCTCACCCTGCAATATCCCATCGTAAGCATTCTGAGCGGTCTCACGATCCACCTTCAGCTGAGATATCTCTTCCTGGGCCTCCAACATGCCATTTTCCAGCTCATCCCAACGACGATACACCAAACTAGTATCGAACGAAGAATCTCCTCGGGTGCCAATGGCATTAAACACCATATAAACCTACACGAATTCCACCCATCACCACAAAGAAGGCATCGAGGTTAGTGCTAAAATAACTTGAATGGAAGAACACTATACCTCGCATAAATCTTTGCAAGCCCACTCCTGAAGGGTGGATAGGGGACGAGTCTTCATCAGCTGCACCAGAAGCGACATCTCCCCTGGAGAAGACCGCAACATCAAAAGTGCCGTTAAAGGGTCCATCCGAAGATCAACGGCCATCAGACCCTCTGGCCCGACAAGTTCCAAAGAATTCACTGGGGGGGCTGCGATGGGCAAAACCATCGGATCCCTCTCCTTCGAAGAAGGATTCATCATCACCTCAAAACTCGACAGATATGAATCTTCCTCCTCCAAAAAGGCGTATCCCCCGTTTGGTATCTGCATAAGAAAAGCCTTGTTGAAAGACTTTATAGCAAACATCTCCATTTCGCACCTATCGGAAACATAAACATATCTTGAATTTAAGATATAGGAGAATATCATAGACAGAGAAGAGGAAGAGCCACTTACGAAAAAAGAATTTGGCATGCAAAGGCTGAACATGGAGATTGAACAGCTCAATCCCCTCCTGGTGACCTGCAAGGAAGCTCCAGTAAGTTGTTGATATCATAGGCACCCGAGAACAACCCGGTACCTGACAGAACAACCCACTCACGCACTGATGTTTCGGGATTAGGAATAACATACTCTAGACCCCATCGAATAGGTACCCACATAAACTAGCCGACAAGCCCTTCGGACGGACGAAAAAGAACCTCCGTCTCCAATCCCCTCAATGAGAACGATGGTTGGGGACATGCGTGAAGGCTCGACTATTGTCCCGATATGCCAGGCTGGAAAAGGGAGGACCGCCCGAACAGGGGCGTAGGATAAAAATTGCTCCCACCCGATAAGGAGACATAGGAAGTTACAAAGATCACAACACAAAATATACCCCACCAAATGACGGTATGAATTAGGCATCAGTTGACTAGCGAATATTTGCCAAGATCGAAAAAGAACTGGGAGAAAAGGGTGAAAAAAATACGTGCAGCCCACAACGCATTTGTTCGCAATAAACTGTTAGGTAATCCGAAGGAGGATCATATGCCCTCTGATCGGGGTGGGGTATAACCACGTCATACTTGTCAAAATCCAGATTACACTCGGCAAAAAGGGTCATGATGGACTCTCCATATTTAGTACTAACAGCTGACCCAACACGTCCCCGGCCCATCAGCCTCGAGGAGCTCAAATGGAGCATGTTAACGCTCGGTCGCAGCAACCCCATCGCCAACTTAGTGCACTCGAGATATCCCCACAACAAATGCCCTGTTAGAACCCCGTGGTGTTATTTCTCAAAGAGGCTCGAACATTGTCGCACGGTCTCTTTCTGAGCATATCGACCTGCCGCATCCACCTTAACCTGTAATTTCTCGGAGGAAATGGTCGCGACTAAGACCCAGTTGCTCCTGAAAGCTCCTTTCCCTTTCTTGCGTCTTCTCTTTTTCCTTATTGAGGAGCGCAATTCTAGCCCTCGAAGCTTTCTCCGAAGCTTCCAATTTCGCAAATGCGGTCTGCAAATGCTTTATCTCCTCACCCTGCCTCCTCATCCTTTTCTGTTCCTCCTCCCACCTAAAATCATAAAACGATATTTTCTCCCGAAGGACCCTCGTCTCATTCTGGTCCTCCTCCCTACTGGAATTGAAGGACACTATCTTCTCTCGAAGAACCCATACCTCGATAGTAGCCTCCCCATCTTTATTGTAACCCTACTCCGCCACGATAGCAGCCTCTCTGGTCTTCCCAACCTAAAACGAGGGGAGGTCTGGCGTAAGTTCATAGGAAAATAATACACAAAGAAGGATGAACATAAAGAAAAAAAGAAAAAACTTACCATAAGCCCCATCCAGTTGAGGCAAGTCTGCATAAAATGAAAGCCATCGGCAAGAGTGGCATTGGAAGAAACGAAGAAGCGAAGGACTTCTGTGAAGGCTTGATCCAAGGTCTGCATCGATGGAAAATCCTCCAAACGGGGAGGAACCCCTGGAAACGGCATCCCAAAGGAAATACCCCATAGGGAAACGGTCACTGGAACTGAAGTCACAACAGCGGAATCAAAAAACAAAGCCTTATGAACCCCCGTAGGAGTAGAAGGCCCCGCCACTCCCAGAAGGGAACTTAAGAGCGAAACATTGACATCTAGTTGCAACGAATTGCCAAGGTGCGCATCATAAACCCAAAAGGCCTCCTTGGAACCGCCCAACTATGCCTCCGAATCAGACTTAAGGAGCTGAGCCAACATATCCTCCCCTACAAGAAAGATCGTAAGTGAGAAAGGCTATAAATAAATAGCGGTAAGAAGTATAAGGGAATCAATCAGTTACCTAAAGAGAGATTCTCCCTATCCGTGGTCATCAGAGCCTTCCCTTTATCTACATTGCCTGCGAAAGAAGGACGAATCACTTTAACATAAGAAAAATGAAGAAGTTAAGAGTACTTGAAGGGAGAAAAATTATACAAAAAGGCTTACCATGAGTAAGAGTTTTAGAAACTGGATCCACCAAAGGCGCTAACAAAGAATCTTCAGCATCCCTTAGAATAGAAGACGAAGGGTCATTGGAGGAGATGGTCACATATTCCAGTGCAAAGGCTAACGAATCCCCATGGCCGGACCCCATTCCGAAACAAAATCCCCCTCCGAAGCCCTCGGAGACCCCGCTGTGGCAGAAGCTGAACAAGACACGGGAACCATAGCCCATGGAGGATCCACATGGATAGAGGAACGACCCCATAGATCACTCCATCGTCCTCGATAACGAAAGGCGAGTGATCCTCCTCCTCCTCCTCCTCCACCGGATGCATATCCGTGTCTTCAGGAGTATTGAGCTCCTCATCCGAAGCATCTTCCTCCCCAGGAACGTTAGAAGCCCCGCTGGACGAACGGGCCGAAGAATCCGCCTGGGACTTAGACTTTTTCCTCTCACTCGCCGTCAGAATATCTTGTTCCGATGGATTTGCAGTCACGATGGGGTCTAAAGGACTCTTGGGCAAAAAATATTTTGCCTAAATCCCCCATGCGTTATACACAAATCCCTCAGAATCCCTATAAGTAAAATCGTACTAGAAAAAATAGAGGAGATCAAGTTAAAATTACTTACCAAAGGAAACCAACTCCTCGCGAGACATGGATAAAGGCACTTCAATGGCAACATCGGTGAAAATCACGTAATGAAGCCCCGATTTCGCGTACAACGTACCAAAATCACCCCCTCCATCAAGGACTTAGCCAAAATTATCAGAGAAAAGCTCTTCTCTGGGTCCGAAGGGTACATGGGAGCTTTAGCCTTTCTCCAATCAAAGGGAATATCCCACTCCCCTTCCAAAGGCTTCACGAAGAAGTACTTGTCCTTCCAAGTACTATGGGAGATGAGCGTCCCCTCCAGAATCCTCTTCATCAAATTCTTAGCCGTGTCCCGATGACGAAAGTGATAAAAGGGAAACCCCCAGGCGATATCACAATATCGTAGATTCAGAAAAAGCAGGCCACTATACAACCCAACCCCTTCAACTGACACCGAAAAATGAAGATACATATACGACAAAGCCATTCGAAGTCACCTGACTCGGGCAGACGTTGCAGCCCCAGAAAATCTCACAGAAGAGAGGGGGAATGAATGATCGCCAACCGTATCTCATCTGTGCGTAGTACACAGTGAGATAATCCTTCGGAGGAGTATTAACCCTCTTCTTCTTAGTCAAAATTTTGAATTCCATATTCTTCTGGTACGCCCCTAAACCATTGAACAAAGACACCACTTCAGTCCGAGTAGCAATGCTCACAGTCTCCTCTGCCTTTTGGAGCTTGCGGTTATCGAACTTCTTTGCCTTAGAAACCCTAGCCTTTTTCAAAAGGGCGGCACCACCCTCCTCAGCCGCAACAGAAGCACTCCCCTTCTTTGTTCGAGTAGAAGTAGCAGGCCCACTCAGTGTTACACCATCAGCTACCGCCGATAAATCGGCGACAGAAGTAAACACCACAGCCCCCGAACCCAAGGCGGCAGTGGTAAGATCAGTATTAGAGGAAGCCATCTAAAAGAAGAAGAGTTAAAAAGAGAAATATTAGAAAGGTTTTTGTGAAATCTCACGAAATCGAGAGAGAGAGAGAGAGAGAGAGAGAGAGAGAGAGAGAGAGAGAGAGAGAGAGAGAGAGAATTTGTTAGCTTAAAAACCTGAAAAATGATAATGAGGAGGACGGAGGAGAAGACAATATTTATAGCCAAAATACTAACGATGTGGGGTTGTAATTACACCTCACGTCGCCCCATAAAGACACCACGTGTCCCAGACACGTTACAATGCAATTAGCCATTGAAATCGGCCTGTTGCCAACGGTCCGACGTCAGACTATTATTCTTCCATAAAAGACTCCATAAATGTCACCCGAGGACGGACCGTTATCCCACCCGAGGATGGATCTGACGAAGATACCCTCATAAGACCTGATTCCCGAGGATCAAAAGGTAATATCCTTGATAAATAAATACTTGTGACATATATGATATATATATATATATATATATATATATATATATGTACCCACTGTCCCATCGTAAAAAAAAATTTAAAGAAAAAGAGAGAAAGAAAAAAACCCCTCGCCTCACCGAAGGCAAAAAATCAAAGGAAAAGAGAGAAAGAAAAAAACCTCTCGCCTCATCAATGGCAAAAAAATCAAAGGGATAAAATTTCTCTCGCCTCTACGATGACAATCGAAATTTGGGGAGGTGGGGGGGGGGGGGGGGGGGGGGGGCTAGTGTTAACCCCAAAAAATAAATATAGGGATTAACCGAAGCGTTAACCCTAAAAAATAGGGATTAAACCTAAAGATGGTAGTACCGTCACTTAACTCTTGATACCACGTAATATTGGGAAGGCCCACCGAGTGCTGCAAACCCAAAGTGGTAAAAAGCGACACCCGCGAAGAGGCACCTATGTGTCCCTTGGAAAGTCACGATGACTAAAAAATAAGATATATACGCGGCATCGGAAAAAGAATAAATCCCAATAAATCCGCAAGAACTCGATATCCATCAAGACGCCAAGAGGGACCACTGCACATATAAGGACCCGGAGTCCCCGAATACGAGAATATCCCTGCGCAGAGTAATCCGAGGGCCACGAACCATCGGAGTACATAATATGAAGACTAAAATGGACCCCTATCGGGATCAAAAATATATCGGACGAGCACCCAGCCTCACCTATGAAGCTCTCCCGAGAGCCCTAGCCTATCGGAGAAAGATCCAAGAGTGTCCTTATCAGAGCCCCTAAAAGCTATCGAAAAGGCCTATTGGAGAAAGAACCCCAGAATCTCCTTATCAAAGCCCTCGGAAAGCTATCAGAAGGGATAAAAGTTCATCCTAGTCACATCCTAGTAGATAAAGGACCCAGAGATAAAGTATAACTTATCCACTCACGCACATTGCGACACCTGTACTTTACTAAATTTATGCATAGTGACACCTATTCCCAAATACCTCTTATAAGGGGTACCCCCACTGTCAATTAAATACACACTCAATTCAACTCAACACAAGCAAGACATACAATTCTCAGTGAATAAAAAGAGGGATATTTTCGTCATAAGCACACTTCTGAACTTTTGGACATGGCGTTCCAACCTTTATAAACTCGTTAATTAGGTCAAAATAACCAACCTTTTAACATATAGGTTGTCTAAAATCCTCCCCCAAGAAAGGCGTTGAAACGATTGAAGAGACAACGACTTGGTGAAAATGTCTGCAATTTAATGTTCGTAGGACTTTTGTACTTTGAGAATGGGTGGTCACATTGTCTCTCTAACGAAGAAATAGTACTCTAAATGTGTTTGATGTGTTTATGTTACAACACTGATGGAAATGCATGCCGCACCTTTGGTGTTGGTGAAGTTTAGGGGCACCAAGTCTGATGGATGTGTAAGTCGTTGAGTAGTTGTTTTACCCCGAGTAAATTCACAAGTAGTAGAGACTAAAGCTCTATATTCGGCTTCAATGGAGGATCGATTGATAATAGATTATTTATTGGCCTTCCAAGAATTGAGAGAGTCTCCGAGTCATGTGGAAAGTTTAGTGATTGTGCGCCTTAAATCCAAGCACCTTGCTAAGTCACTATCACAACACACACACACACACTTACTCCCAACATATATTATGTCCTATTAAAACTCTTTGAGGAGGCGTTTCATGGCCAAGTTACCCAGGGTGAGTTTTTAACAACAATGATCCCAACCAGGTGAATAGTCAATTATCTGAAATCATGTATCCATAATATGCCTATTGCGTCCATAGAAGAAAAAAAATGATCTTATCTTTATCCTTGCTCATGGGAGGTTTTTGAAAACGAACATTGGCGTTGGGGTTGAAGTTATAGAATTTCCTAGATTGACTTATTTGACGTTCCTTTTGTAGAATGAACTTTAGATAGGGAGAGTAGAGGGGAGATGAGCAAGATTTGACTGCAAATTGCAGTGAAATAATCATTCAAACTGATCACACTGATTAACACAAAGTCATGTTGTTGCACATCTTATATCTGCTTATTAACATTTCACACACCGGCCACAAGAATATCAAGTAATGGGTCGTTGAGTGACCAACTCATTCCAAACAGATCCAAAAGAGGCACAATCAAAGTGACAGTCAAAGAACTTTGAGATATGATATATATGGATTTCTGCAATTGATAAACGTGAGAAACATTTCTATGATAATACTTTGTTTTCAGCTCTTTCCATACCCCTTAAGTGGTGGTTATATAGCAGACTTCAGTGCAAATCTTTTGTCACGTAGTTCATTCACTAGGTCAGAACCAGTTAGATTGTTCGTCAGTGTGTAACAGAAACACTAAACTTCATTATCCTCGAGATTTGGGAGCAAACCATCGATTAATAGGGCTTTATTTTTGTTGTTTAGCTCCATTGGAATTGCCTTGCTCCAAGAAATAAAGTTATCTCCATTAAGTTGATGCCCAACAATAGACAAACTCATGAGGTCGTAAGAACCCAAAAAATACACCGACAAGGGATCTTCACTCGGGTGTTCCAGAGTAATAAGGCCGACGAAAGTAGATTAAGATGCAGAAGTGATCATCTTGTAGAATATCAAGAAGATCTTAGAAGTAGTTGGGTTTTTGAAGAGATTGTTCAATGAAGAATTTTACGCGAAAATATTTAATGAGTAAAAACCGGAGGAAAGAAGAAGCGGGACAGAGGATAAAAGCGCCTAAAGCAGGTGATTCTGTGTAAACTTGTCGACTCAAGTAGTATTAGCGTGAGAGAAACGAGGGTTTTTTTCAAAAATTGTCCTTTATCGTGGCCTCATTACAAAAATAGTCCGTTATCGCGCCACTGTCTAGATTTAGTCCTTTATCGTGGGTTTTCGTCCAAAAATGTGTTTTTTAATTTTTTTTTTGTGATTTCAATAATAAAAATTATATATTCTAAATTATAAATTTTTTGTGTTTTTTTATTTTTTTTGGGATTTCAATAATAAAAACAATATATTTTAAATTACAATTTTTTTTTTGTTTTTTATTTTTTTTATTTCAATTAGAAAAACTATATATTTTAAATTACAATTTTTTTGTTTTTTTTTTTTTGGATTTCCAGTAGAAAAACTATATATTTTAAATTACAAATTTTTTTTTGTTTTTTAATTTTTTTTTGTGATTTCAATAATAAAAACTATATATTTTAAATTATATTTTTTTTTGTTTTTGGGATTTCAACCATAGAAACTATATATTTTAAATTACATTTTTTTTTATATTTTTTGGGATTTGAATTATAAAAACTATATATATTAAATTATAAATTTATTTTTGGTTTTAAATTTTTTTTGCTCAAAATTTGGTCAAAATCGCCCCAAATTAGTCAAAATCCCCAAAAATCTGGTCAAAATTCCCAAAATGGTCAAAATCCGGTAGAAAATTTGGCCGGAGGATCAAAATTGGACGAAAAACCACAATAAAGGACTAAATCTAGACAGTGGCGCGATAACGAACTATTTTTGTAATGAGGCCACGATAAATGACCATTTTTGAAAAAAACCCGAGAAACGAAGAAGAAAAGAGGCAAATGAACTAGAGTTTTATCCCTTTGGTTCAGTAAAAGATAATAAAGAACTGACTAAGGCTCTGTTTGTTTCCCCGGAAAATAGGTAAATTTTTTGTACCTACTGTTTGGCAATTTGAGATTTTCTTGGAAAAGAAAGAAAATCTTTGGATAATAGAGAAAATCTAGGAAATCTGTGAAAAAGAGAAGAAAATCATTTTCACATAACAACGATTTTTACTTGAATCTGTATGAGCCATGAGCCAAACGCCTGAAAACAAGGGAAAATCTTGCTTTCCTTCATTTTCCGTTTTTATTTTTCGTTTTCCCTATTTTTGGAGAAACAAAGGAAGCCTAAATAAAATTATGTTTTACATTCTTTATTTATACTTGGCTCGATAAATAATATTTAATTGAAAGAAATAGAAAGTTAATTTCAAATAAAAGTAAAAAATAAAAAATAACGACTCATTGGCGTCTAAGAATTAGTAAAACTTCAATATCACTCTTCTTGTTTTGATTATAATTATACATTGTGTTTTTTCCCTAACCATTTGTTTTTAAATGTCAAATATTTCTTAGTAACTTTTGACATGTTCATAATTTTGTTATTGTAGAAGAATATTGCTATATATATATATATATATGTATTGGTTAAAACCATATACTACAAATTGCACTTCAAATTCTTGTTTTCTTTTTTATATGTTATGTTATGTTATGTTTCACTTATCTTGTCAGCAATGGTGTCTACTGATCATACATATAACATTAAAAAGCTGGTTGATAAGATTAGTGTCAAGATTAATAGATACCTCAACAACAGTTTGTTTGATTTGGGTCGTTAACGTTCTACTAGCCATTAACGTGGAAACATATTGTTGGTTTCAACTAATGACATACTGTATATTTTTCTCACTATTATATATTATCAAAAAAGTATATAAAATAAGTTATGACAATAGACATGTTTATAGAACGAAGGTGATACAAACGAGTAAGAGAAAAAAACGAAGTTAGAATCCTTTTTCTTTTATATTTTGTTTTGATTTTACGAATCAATAAGGACTTTTTCTTGAAAGGGAATCAATAAGGACTTTATAATTATTAAAACAAATTAAATATTTTCGTAAAGTTTTGACTTATTTTTATCATAATTTAATCACTTTTAAAGAAGAAAAAAAAGTACGAGAGATTAAATTAGAATTTTTGTTGCATGCTGGCAATAAAAAATTAATATGTACTTCATGTGATTAAATACTAAAAGTCTGACACTATCAAAAGAGTGCTTTTATAAATTTATAAAATGTTTAATGGAGAACTCACTACAAGAGAAACGATCAGTAGTAACGACATTTTTCTTACGGTCAGGCCGTTGCTACTATTAGCCATGGCTACGCCGTGGGCAATGATAATTACCTACGGCCCAGCTGTCGGTACACTTTTGGGGAGAAATTTCCCCACAAAAGGAATTAGTACCCACGAGCCTTCTGTGTGTACTAATATTAGGGCGACGACCCTTTTGGCTTGGGGCCTAGTTAGCCTTGGTACCCACGGCAAGCCGTTGGTACCAATAACTGGAAATAAATCCCTCCCCCCCTTTTTCCTTCTCATTTCTTTTCATTTTTGTCACACTCTCACCTCTCTTCCTCTCTCTAGCGACGACGTCGCCCCCATTTCCGATGGCTCTTCCATAGCTAATGGTGGAGTTTGTAAGTTTTAACATTATTCTCGTTTGATCTCGTAATTTTTATCTTGCGAATGTTAGATCTCGTTTGGGAATTCGTTAGATTTCGTTTGGGAATTGTTAAATCTCATGATTGTTAGATTTGTAGAAGAAAAAAAATCTCGTTGTTGAACATGGATCATCATGCATGTCGTTAGCGAGAATCATTTGATCTCATAATTATGTTATCTTAGATGTTGTAATCTTTGGATTTCGTTTGGGAATTGTTATATCTCGTGATTGTTAGATTTTTATAAGAAACAATATTGGTTTTTGAACATGGATCATGCATGTCGTTAGAGAATTAGTTAGATCTCGTAATTGAATATATCCCGTAATTGTTAGATATCTTTAGAGAAATTTTCGGTTTTAAACACGGATCATGTCGTTCGAGAATTGTTTATGCCATTAGGATTGCTTGATTTTATTATATTTTGATTTATGTTTGTTTAATTAGTTTGAATTGTAATGTTATTATATATATCCGATTATAAATGATTAGAAATGCTAAATTTTAAACACATATCATGTATTTATGCCTTTAAGAAATTATTAGATCCCGTACGTAGAATTATTAGTTTTATAATATCGTCCATGTTTTATATGTTTTTTAATTTAATTATGTTTTGATTTATGTTTGTTTAAATGTTCAATGGAAATGATATTATATAAATGTATTTAGGACTTGTTAGATCTCCTAGAATTGTTTGTTTTGAACTATCGCCTAGAGCCTTTTAGGAAATGTTAGATCTAGAAAAACATTATTATTCTTCAAACATCATCTATGCCTTTAGAAAATTTTTATAACTTAGAAATACTTATACTTTCAGAGTATCTCTATAAGTTGGACTTCAAATTAAGGTAGTCTTGATCTAACTTAGATATTTTAAATTAGTACGTAGTACATAGATTTAAAGATGTCGAACGATCCCAAACGTGGCCGTGATCGTACTACCTCTACGAGGAAGAAAGTTCGGCGATACAGACCTCTACGGAGGCATACACCAGATCTTTCCACGCCTGCTCTTGATGCAGCCGCGACACCAGTCAACACCCAACAACGTGAGTCACCGCACACGCCTACTACATCTACTCCTATAGAGTCACACATCCCGCATAGATTAGAGCTTCATGATGGAGCCGAGGCTGGAAGATCTACACGGTAGACGCCCGAGTATTCTAGGGCAGTACCCTATCCAAATAAAGTAGGATCGAGTGGTGGGGCATCACAGCCAACGATGTTACCATCACCGCCGCCATCTTGTACGTCGTCGCAACCTCTTAGGGGAGTGTCTACAGGAGATCTAGTCCCTCGTAGGTCAGATTGTACTATTGTAGGCGCTTAGCGTTGAATGAGAAGGGACATTTCAAGGACCAGCGCCGCGTTGTACATACAATCACAACCATCATGAAGAAGTGTCCGACTTCATTTGTCCAGAGCTACACAAAACTGAAAGTCAACATGAAAATTGAGTTTTGGTTAAAGTTTAAGATAATAAGTTATTTTAAAACAAAATAAAACGTGGTATATTTATTTTAAGAAAAAACCATAAAACTCAAAAATTTAATTATTTGTAGGCAACATACAAGATTCCTAACTTGGGGAGGAAGAGGTTTCATGATGCGTTTGACATTAAGGCAAAATAGAGGTATCAGGGTATGATGGATGAAACGAAGAAGAATTATCGCACGAGAAGGAACAATCCGAAGTGGGACAAACGTTACAAGACATGGATGAATGATAAATTAGAAGAGGAGGCCATGAAGTATTGGGCGAGGCTAGAAGTGGAGGCGATATCCTATAAGGCTCGCAAGAACAAAAGAGAAGGGATGGCCCCCGAGGATCATGTGTCAGCACCTTGCACTTATGCCGGGGATCCGTTGGTTACTCAGAGCACCAAGATAGGATGGTATGTTTTAATAAACGTTAAACTTGTAATTTAAGAGAATCTAATACTTGTATCTATTAACAATTAATCCAAATAACTCTTTTTATAAGTTGTAGGAGGAGGAGTTGCCCCCGAAAGTCCTTCGTATTTGATTTGATGAGTTGTATCGGGAGTTGCATATGAGGACAATTGTGAGAGAGGGATGGCCTGGTGTTTGGGAGTGGCTTCGTGGGCCAGCGTGACCGGGTCGTTCTGCGGTAATATCTTCTCCTCGTTATATGTTTTTATTTGGAATTACGATGTTTTGAGATTCCATTATGTGCTGTGTCAATAATCATATCGTATCTGGATTAACTATCTCCCATTTATATGTCGGATTATATGAACCCTAGTTAAATTTTGAGTTATTTGAAACTACAATTGAAAAATCCGCTTACTTTATGTTTGTGAGTTAATGGTTGGGACTTTCAGTTGTACTTGTCCATTATGTTGGTTTCAGAGACATGTGATAAGTGTTTGTTCTATTGAACTAATATTTACATAATTCGTAACCGTAATATCATTTGGAAAAAAAGAATAGAAGTGTTGGAGTTTGACTAGATCCATTCTCAATTGGTCCATTGTAGATGGCCAGCCCCTATGCTGTGCCGTGTACCTGTGGGCAAGGTTCAATACTCTATCTAAGGGTTGACATCACTTTAACCAGACTTGGATGTTAGTACTACAAATGTCCTGCACACCGTAATCACCCCAATTCATTTATTTGAGAGGATCATCTTTGCCTACGAAAAAACGCTCATATACAGAGGTTCTCTAATTCAAACTTCCAAAACAACTCAGAGAGTGGCAACTGACCGCCCACCTTTACCTCACAACCATTGTATCACAATGTCCACGAAGAAGCCCATAGTGCAGAGAGTCAAGATGTTGAGCAAACGGCAAGGAGAATTCCTAGTTATTTTTAAAATGTTGATGATAAGATTGTAGCCAAAGTGGCTATGATACGTTGTTGTTTTGCCTGGCTACTTGTTTTTTTCTTATCATTGGTCGTTATTCCCTTTGTAATCTTGTATGTGAAAAAATGATGTTTATATAGTTAAGGCGTCTATTGTAATAATGTTTTGTCTTGTGACATATTTATCTATACTTGAGTGAAAATGGGAACTTCTCCTTGTTTTAAGTTTGGAATTTTAATCTTGACTTATTGTGGCTATTCTCTTCTCTCATCGATAATGTTATATATCATAATTCTGCATAAGTGCCTGTTAACCATTTTAAATTTATCCTCATTATAGACTTGTGTTTGGAAATGGTTATCCTAACTTGGAATTAGTGGCTAGTGAAACTTTTAAATGAGCTTGACTTAGGTAAGGATTGAGATTTGGGTCTTTTATTGTTAACGAAGGAGTTAGGGATCACATGGACCTTTCTGATCCACTACAAATGGAGAATTCTACCATTCAAGTTGCTTTAGGGAGGAAGAAATGGGCTCGTGGGGTGTTACATGTATATCGTTATGGAGGTTAGGAAAAAGGTTGCGGCTTTATGACGGTGGTTCGAGTTATTTGAAGATTTTGTTACTCTGCCTGGTGTTAACTTCGACCCCGACTCGAAGTATTTGGTCAATGTTGGACCAGCTTACAATCATCTAAAGAAAAGTGTATATTGCCTAGAATAGTGTTTACTGAAGCTTTCATAAAATTCCTCAGTTTCTAACGATTGTATCTTTGCATATTTAAGGAGAACCTCATTCATCATCATTTTTGATTGAAAGGATTCCCTTACGCTGTGTTCAAGACAATGGGTGTTGCTTTACTGCTTGAGGAGAAGATTGGTACAATCGAACAACCAATGGAACTGCCTCCATCACCCCGTGCAGATTGGAAACATCTAAAAAACCAAATGTCGAGCCACAATTATGCCGGAACTAGTGATATGAGGTCTGGCACCGAGGATTACATCTATGTTTATCTCAGTTGAATAATACCATGTTTAAGTACTGTTTTGTGTAGTTTGTAATAATGTTTATTTCGTGACTTATTGCATGTTTGTTGTGACTGATTCACTAAACACTATTCCTAATGTATAATGACTTATTTTGTTGGAAAGCGTAAATTGGCATTTTTTCTTAATTTTTGGTTCCAAAAATGTGTTCACGGGAGAGGATTTTAATGACATGAGCTGAGTATCTAAAAAGTGGATTTTATATCACGCTCATGTGTACTTTCTTGCACATTGTTTCAACTCGTGATTCTTCCACTGCACATTCATGCCTACATTTCCTGTTATTTAATGAAATGGCATGAGCCACATTGTTCATTCCCAAAATTATCTTCCAATGAGTAGTTTAAACCACCCTATTGCACTTCAAGTAGCTACTTTTTACGGTCCTGATTGGGATGAGGATCTCGACCAACTACTGATAGTGCTGCTAAAGGCAGAGGTAGCAGCACCAACTGGTTGTGTTCCCCTGGATAACTATAGACATTTGGAAATGATCTTGGACAACGCTACCGACCACATTGAATTAACAAAGCAGAAAAATCTCACCAGCGATGAAATTTTATGTCGGTTTGAGTTGTTGGGCGAGCGTCATTTGTTTTTAGGTCTATACTGGATTTGGATTAGGCAACTTGGGATCTCAATGACAATACGATACACATGCATGCAGATATGTGGGACTCCATTTGTGAGGTATTCATTTTTTTGACTTCTTAATAAACATTTGCATTTTACCTGTTTGTTGAAAGACCTCTAAGCGTGGTTGCATGATAAGACGCATAGATGGGGTCACTGTTATAAAGAAAGGGGCAAATTTGTATGGTGGGACCTTGCAACCATTTTTGGAAACCAATAATTAAAGCCATTGTGATCCGCAAAACTCCAATAACCAGGCCATTACCAAGAACTGCAGAGATCATTGATTTAACAAGTATGTTTAATAACCTCTAAAATTCATTCTATATTTGTATAAGTTGGATACTAATATTGATGTCGAAAACGGGAACAAAGAGAACACCTCCACGATTTCGGTAGAACCTCATCCCGGTGTTGCCCTTGATAGCTGCTCAGCAACGTATGCCAGCCAAAGTAGGGTTGTTCAGATTAAGAAGGAACACAAGAGGAAAACAAAGGGATATTGTGGCAACATGAGCTCATTTTCTTCTTCGTCCGAGAAATTGACCGAATTTTAGGCCTTGTAGGGTAAATTTTGTGGATCTCAACTGGCTACTATTTATCTATGACCTGCTATTCTCGTGTAATAAATCTGGTTGCTAGTGTAAATGAGAATAAACTGAATCAATGAATGCTTTCAAAGATACGCATATAAGAATGCATAAATATAACTAAGCGCAAAAAACCATAGTTCTAAGTTACTACATGCATTTGATTCGCCAAAAACTACGGGGACCCTTTCTAGGGTTCCTACCACCCATCATGGTTGGAAAATGACAAAAAATGAGTGTGCACTCTTTCAACCTGCATGTTTCACAAAATGAGTGCACACCCCCCCTCTTAAAGCATTCTTCCTACATTAAATAATAATTAAACAATAGCCAAATTCATGGAATAACACATCACCATTGTTTAGAATTTAAAAATATTCTTGGAATCACATCCTCCTTCCCAACTTCCCACCTTTCTTCTTCATCAGCACCTTAATACACCCAAATCGTGAATTTGGAGGCAACCCTGTAAAGACATCAACATCCTCATTGGAGTGAGCAAGCTTGTGCACCATTTCAATCCTGTCCTCTTCCCTCAGACCTTGTATATCCTGTAGCATTGCAAAAAGCCCTTTGCACTGGACTGATGCGGGATATTCCTCCACAATAACTAGTTACACCACCAGCTGTGCAACTGGTTAGTCATAAAGTCATCGACATAGGGTGATGGCTTCATAGTAGCAGCACTAGTCGCCCATGTATCCTTCCTTACTCTCTTAAGACTTATCTCCTTCTTTATCCTCATTAGAAGATTCTTTGGTGTGGACATGCCTCTAGGTGATGGCTTAGATGAACCAGGAGACGACTTTGAAGGACCAAACTTGGAAGGTCCATTACTTTCAGCCATACATTCATCCATGTCAACATCCACATAGTGGTAATTTGTTAGAAGCCTCTAGGTCCATTTTGATAAATTGATGTTCCATAACCTTGATTGTTGATGACATCCTCCTCTGCAGCGCTGATGTCCTCAGCCCTATGCCTGGCATGTCCTTTCCAAAGATCTCGGCCCAATCATTGTGGAACCTGAACGACTTGTTAACGTAAGGCTCACATCATGGGTGTACCTACAATATCATGTTGTTTATTTTAGTTAACTTTCATACACCCAGTGAAATAGTGTAACAGATACTCGTACATAAAAACTGTTGCCACCTTCATATAGCCCCTCATCCAGCCATCACTTTAAAAATCAATGGTCTTGGTCAACTCATTTAGCTCTGTTCCACCACCGCATTTAAACATTTGGTAGAGATGATGGTAAGTCTTTTTCCAAATAGTCATCTTGGACTTGATCTGCGGGGTTGCCTTAATGTCAGTATCTGGAAGTATCACCTTCATTCCTTTCTCCAACTTCTCTAAGTAGCCCGCCCTAAATTAGTTGTCGATATTCAGACCACTTCATGTTTGGTCTTTTAGAGCAGTCATTAGAGCATCCTCTTCCTTCCTAGTCCATGCCCTGCGGGATCCCTTAGGCTTTTTTGTTTTCGCTGCACCACGGGTTGGTACTGAGTTGGTGCTTGAAGTAGTAGTCATACCTGTACAAATTCAAATAATAAATATCTAATTTCAAAACAAAAGTTCCACATCCTCAATTTATATCCATATGGAAATGAACACCATTATCACAACCAAATATCCCAAACATACTGTATTCTTCATCGTTACAACACAAACATACTCAATTAAGATATCCCTTTGATATCAAAGAGACATGCATCACACACAACGAATCTAAAATTCCATCACAAACAACTATAAAATAAAACAAGCATAAAAGTTCAAATTTAGAAAAACACAATTAAAATTGTTCATAAGTTTTCATTCGTTATAACGACGATCTGCTCGCCAGTCGTTCCACATTCGCATTGCAATTTCATCTATGAAATTGGCACAAGCCGGAGAATTTCGCAGACCCTCCACGAAGTCATTAGGAGGGTCAGGATCATCATCTTCGTTGTCATCATTATCTGAATCATATGAACTTGCCTGAGGATCGTCAGTCATTTGCTGTTTGATGAGATTGTTAAGGAGTGCTCCCGCCATAACACATCTATTTTGTATTTTCAAAGGGTATTGCGATTGTCTTTTCAATATATTCCACATATTCTTCAACTTAGCAAAAGACCTCTCTAGTATGCTACGTGCTCTAGTGTGCCTCATGTTAAACAACTCCTCATGATTTTGCGGCACAACGCAATCGTCCCCCACTCTTTCAAGTGGTACCTACAGCCTCTATACAGGGCTAGGAAGCCATCGCAGTTAGCATACCCAATTTCCACCAGATAGTAGTTACTTATATTTGTTGTGGAATTGTTAAATATCAATTTTTTTATAAGTAAAACCGAATAGAGTACTCATGAGCCATAAATGGTCTACAACAAACACATGTTGTGGAACTCGAAATCCATGTAGAGGAGCCCTAAAGAGAGCATGTCGTAGCACCCGACCATCAATTGCTATTACTTCCCACTCGCAGAGAAGATAACAATACTGCATCTCGGTATCATAAACGACCAAAACATTTATTTGAATCTTTCCTTTACGAGATTGGTACTTTATCTGATA
Source organism: Linaria vulgaris (assembly GCA_948329865.1). Taxonomy (NCBI): domain Eukaryota; kingdom Viridiplantae; phylum Streptophyta; class Magnoliopsida; order Lamiales; family Plantaginaceae; genus Linaria; species Linaria vulgaris. The sequence continues at coordinate 48,335,608 of OX415249.1, read as the reverse complement.
TCCAGTAGGCATCATGGCGTCTATCATCGTTCCGTCCAAGGCTCCAAGATAACCCTGATAAACAATACAAATTAGGATTGAAGAAATATTTACAGATCCTCATATAATGATTACAAGACAGAATTGTTATACCATGAAATACAACCATGGCTCGTAATAATTATCATTCTCCTTGGATATTGGTAGTGGCTGCACCAACATTAGATTGCTGCACTTCAATACAACATCCAGAGTCCGCATGAAATACCGACTAACAGTTTGACTGGAGTGCTTCCACCTTAACGACATGTTGCAGTTTGTGTCATGGTGTGCCAGTACCTTTAAGAATATCATAACTTGTTCGCGGAGACTAACGAACTTCTCGTCGCGCAACCCACCAACCTCTCTCAAAAACCAATACATGCGCAGGAAACAATGTCGATCCATTCTTACTTGTGCTATACATGTTAAATCTGTTGTTGTTGTTATCTGATCTTGATACTTCTCAATTTTCATCTTTTTTAGTAGGCTGTAACGAATTCCAGTCCAACGCGCTTAACCAGCCCACGACTCATGAAGGTGCACTAAATGCAGGAATAAAAACACACAAGCACGCTAAAGTACAAGTTGCAACAACACTAATATCATTTTTCTTCTCCATGGCTCCATCTGACAACCACCAATTACCAATATCACAAATCCATTCAAGCACACAACATTTAGTACACCTTCAATCGGGTTTTCCCAAGAGGAGGGGACATTTCATAATGACATACAATTGATACGCGCAATCATATAAGCACAGTTCAACAAAGTAAGGTTAATACACCATGATATGTGGATGAATACATGCACAATTAAATGCATTTTTTTGATTTTAAAAGAACATCCACAATTAAATGGTATCATACCTTAAGCTGGGGTTAAAGTTAGGATATTTGAGACGAAGAAACTCTCCTCGCAGTAAGTTCCTGGAAATATTAAAACGGAATCACACATTTGTTATAATTCCCCCAAATTTTCCCATAAACCCTAATTTTACCATGAACCCTAATTTATGAAATTAGGGTTTTCAAACAATAATACACATTTGTAATAGTCAGAATTGAATACAGAAGTCATAAGCATTGACCTCAATTAGATTGCTCAAACAAGTAACAACCCACTGGAATCGCACTTAACTATTAAAGGGAAAAATACAAAATAAAGGGAAAAAAATACATCAGTGTTATCGCCTAGCACGGAGAAAACATTTTTTTACAAAAAAAGTACAAGGAATTAGAAGATTAAAACAAAATCACAGGTAAAAAAATTAGGGTTCTACTGTATTACCTCTGAGTAGATCACGTGCCCAAATTTTTTAGAGTGTAATAATTTCTGAGGGAATGAGGTTGGTGGTGAAGTCAGACAACTTAAGTACGAGAATGAATCAACACTTTCATAAGTTGTCAACGTGTTTGTTAAAAGTAAGGGCAATGTAGTCGTTTTGAGTGGAGCGATTTAATAACCGAACTCAGCTTATATAATCGCTGGGGGGCAGCAATTACTATCTGAATTATTAGCGTGAACAGTTGTGGGCCGCCAAACATTTTGGTCAAAGCCCAATTTACCTATCGCACAAGCCAAACCGTGCATTAAGTACAAATAAGCCAAACCGCCCAATTTACCTATCGGGTAGCAATGATGTATGGATATTCGTAGGTCCTCTTGAATGGGTACATCCATCTGTAGTGAACTAGTCCCCCGACTTTAGCCTCGTACTTCAAGTGAATGGCCAAATGTTCCCTAGAATTGAAAAATGATGGTGGAAATATCTTTTCCAATCTGCACATCATAACAACAATTGATTCATCTAGTAGCGCCATATGCTTTGCTAAACCTTTGAAGCACAAATTGCCCTAAAGAAATGACTAATCTCCACTAATGGGTCCCATATATAACCGGGTAAAAAGTCGCGAAAGGAAATCGGGATCAATCTCTGCATGAAGACGTGACAATCATAACTCTTCATCCCATACAATCTTCCTTGTTGCAATTGTACACACCTTCCCATGTTCGAGGCATATCCGTCAAGAAACTTGAGATTACCCAACCACTAAAGCAACTTTATCTTTTGATCTTTATTGGGACAATATAAAGGATTGGGCTTTTTTGCTACAGCTCCCCTGCCAGTTTCGTCTAGAAGCAGTTCTTTACGGTTAGCCAAGATCTTCAAATCTTGTCTAGACTTTACGTTGTCCTTTGTCTTCGCGTCTTCCATCACTGCGTTGATGATGTTGTTGAGAAAATTCTTCTCACATTGCATGACGCCTAGATTATGACGGATCAAGTTTGTGGACTAGTATGATAATTGCCAAAAAACTCTTGCGAATCCAATTATGATTCATTCCAAACCCTCAAATCTTTTTTGGCTTTGGACCAGACCGTTTCGAGATCTTCCACAATTCTTCTCGTTTCCTCGCTTGATTTCCTTGGAATAGGGTCTTCTGGTGCCTCTCGAACTTTGTAGAAATCTTTTTTGTTTTTTCTCCACTTATGACCAACTGGTAGAAATCAACGATGAAAATCAATGAAACAAGGATTTCACCGTTCTGCAATGTAAAAATTTTTGTTTTCCCCATACAATAAGGGCACAATTCCCGTGCATACTCCACTCAGACAACATCCCATATGCCAGGAAATCACTGATCGTCCACATAACAACCGCTCGTAAATTAAAGTTTTGCTTCGTAGAGCTATCATATGTCAAAAAACCATCATTCCACAGATCCTTAAGCCGTTAATCGGTGGTTTCAACAATACATCAAAGTTTTTCCTAGGACTCTTTGGACCAGATATAATGAGGCTCCGAAATATGAACTCGGTCGCATAAAAAGACCGAGCGGGAGGTTATACGGAGCGATGAATACAGGACAACATGAGTAATTGGACGAAGACATATTAAATTGTGTGAATCCATCTGATCATAAACCGAGTCGCACGTTTCTTGGTCCTGCTTTGAAATCCGGATGCGTCTTGTCAAAGTGTCACCACGCGTTGCTTGAAGCTGGGTGAATAATTAGATCAGTTTCTCGGCGACACTTCAAATGCCAAGTCATATGTTTTGCAGTGCCTATAGTATAGTATAACCTTTGAAGACGAGGACCTATAGGGAAGTACCACAATTTCTTCTTCGCGACTCTTGACTTTCTACCACACTTTTTCCTTGCATATCGGGCATATTGTGTACTCACTTGCGAGATGGCCGTAGTACAAGATACAAAAATTTGGGCAAACATCAATTCTTTTGTACCCTATCCCCAATCCCGCCAATGTCCTATGCAACTCGTAAATCGAATCAGGTATCAACCTCTCAATTTCTGGGTCCATGCCATCTTTTAGCCAATTTTAAATTTTCATCGCTAGTGACGTTACTGACTTTGTGCACGCTCTTGTAAGTCAAGAACTCTGCTATCCGTTGCAGTACCGATTTATCCCTTTAAGGATGTAATTTCACGTTCGCCAAATGCAACAACTTATAGAATGCCCTAGCGGAGGGATTTGGCTCTTCTTTACGTACCACTTCATTTGCATATTGGCCCCCATATGCATCCACGACCATATCTCTAAATGGATCCACGTGCACAAGGCTACGTACATGTGTACGAGTCAGAGGTAGAGGTGGAGTGGGTGACTCTTCTAAATACAATGTTGAGGCCCTGGACACATTCTCACCGTGTAACTCCCAAACTCAATATTCCAACGTAAAGCCCGACTTATGAAGATGACTACGTACTGTGTTTTGATCAAGATATTTTATGTGTCGCATTTAAGGCACGAACACCTTAATCGGTTGCTTAGATCCAAGTATTGTCGTTGTTGTTAAGTATATTCTATGAATGCCCAAATGCCATCGATAAATCTCTTTTTCAAATAGGCATTGTTATCTAACCTATCGTACATCCATGATCTATTGCCGTGATAATCAATTAATTTATCTAAGAAAATTTTAAAAAAAATTATTCTTCTAAATATGATGCAATATAAAATAATTAATGTATGTGACAATCTAAGTAAGAGATATATAAAAGATATATACGTACTTGTTGGTGAGACAAATTACAATCTTCAAGTAGCTAGATTGCGTACACATCCATTTTTGTGGGGTCGTACGATAATATCTACAAATCAAACAACGTTAATATCAAATACGAATAAACGCAAAAAATAGTAATATAAAGTAGGATAGTAAAAATAAGACATATACCTCAACTAAGGGGCAGTTTGGTTCCGAAGATGGATTAGTAGCTAGAGATAGCCCGAATTCCTTATCCCCGCAGATAACGCTATCCATCCATTTAGTATCCGGTTTGGTTTGTATAATTACCACTAAAGATTAGCTATAACACACGTTATTTTCCTGTTTGGTTTGAGATTTACACGAAAGGATAGCAAATTGAATTCCCTAAACTACCCCCGATGTCGTTCCATTACCAAATCGACACCATCAGTCCAAAATCACTCTTTCACTCTCATTTCTTTCTCTGCTCCAACATCTCCCACACAAAACAAGTAGGGTTTCCTAAATTCGGTGAATGAGGGAATCTCGCACCAATTTCGGACAAAATCAAAGGTAAGATCCTAGATGCTAACTCATATCCTTAAATAAATCACTATTTCATCCGAATTTGTGGGGAAATCGTAAACCCTAACTTTTTGATTTTCGTTTATTCGTTCGAGTTTTTGCAAATAACTCTATTTTTCATCACGTATGTACAATTGGATGCTGCTGAATGGTTCCTGTGTATCAAGCAGATCCTTTACAGATGAAAGAAAGTTATAGTGACGTTAACATGTTTGATATTATTCCCTATTTAACGGAGTTATTTTGGGGTTGGAACGCCCTGCCCGTGATTCAAAAAACGATGATTTTATAAAGGAGACCATAGATACGAGACTATTCCTTCCTTTATTCACTGAACTTCACTCCTTAGTTTTGTGTGTATATGATTGTCTCCCTTTTCTTTCTTAAAATTGATCACCTCCCTTTATATAGAGGTTGTTAGGGACACGTGCCATTATGCATGCGTTGTAGTAAGGTACAGGTGTCGCAATGTGTGTAAAAGTGTAAAAAGTTAAGATAAGGTATATCTTTGAATCTACTAGATGCTGACTAGGCCGATCTTTGTCTCTTCCGATAGCTCCGGGGATCTCAGAGGGGCTGTTTATCGGGATGCTATTTTCCGAGGGGGCCTACATCTGGTAGGGACTTGATGGACCAGTTAGGACATTTTTCGGTGGTGTTGTTGCTTTGGTAAGGGTTTATGCTGGTGTAGGGGTTTCTGTATATGTTATCCGATGGGTGTTTCCGCTCTTGACTATGGCTTCGAGGGCTTTGACTTGGTCTCTGAGGGTTTGACTAGGTATCTGAGGGCTTTTATGTCTTCGTGGAGTGGTATTTTCTTGTCCAAGTCCTCGTAGTGTATCTTCTAGTGGTTCTTGTATTTAGATCTAGCTTTGTTCTTAAATTCGGTTTTCAGAGTGATGTTCCGAGGGCAGTTTATGTTGAGGAGTGTTCAGCAAGGAAGTGTTCTCGCGAGATCATGGGACTCGGGGTCCGTTGTGGGGTCTCTTGGCGCATTGATGGATATCAGAGTCGCGCGAATCCATCAGGGTTTACTCTTTTTCCGATGCAGCGTTGATATCTCTTTTTATTCATCGTTGACTTTCCAAGTGACGCTTAGGTGCCTCCTCGGGTATTACTTCGTACCGCTTCGGGTCAATGTCCGAGGGGTTTGGTAACATCCGATGGGCCTCATCGGGAGTGGGTACATCTCATCGGAAGTACTCGTGACAATAGTATTGTCCATATATTAATTCCTATATTTAGGACTAATATTCTCATTAATCTCATATTTATTTTTTCACGGTTAACAATTGAAATTAGGGTTATGTATTTAATTGTTCCTGTTAGAAACTATGAATTTCAAGATTATTTTGTTGATATGATGTCAACAAAGTTATGGTTAGATGTGAAAACGTGATTGGTGTATCTGTGCATACTATATATGATTCCTACTAACCAACAAACTTACCAAATTGCATGTTGCTTAATTAAATTACCTAGTTAGTGGTGTCACGTATTTTAGCCTTAATGAAGTACATTTGATGCTTAAACCCATGAAATATGTATTGTAGATGGCCCTAGTTGTTCCTTGCAATTGTGGAACTGGTCTAATGATTTACTGGGTTGCTAGTCTTACTTCAACGCGCCCCGGATGTCATTACTACGTGTGTCCGAGAAATCGTAGGCACCAATTTCATTTTTCCTGGTCTGATGAATTAGATACCCTACTAACACATGGGAATCAGGGATTCCAACACATTCCCCATCACCCGCATCCAACAGTTGAGCCACACATGTCCCAGAGAGCCCCTACTTGCACTGAGTCCACCAATCTTCACCATGAGGCACAAAGCAGTCACCATGACCACCCTACTGGCCCAACCTCTTGCACTTCAGCTGCTGATGGTGTCAATGGCAAAACTATTTCTACAAAATTCTATGAGATGATTGTGGGGGAGGGGGGAGAATATGACCTTAGCTTGGGTGGCTGTATTGTGTTGTTGTTTGGGATGGGTTATGTTCTTTATCATGCTGCTTTTGGTTATATTTTGTGTGTCCTTAATTGGGAAATGAGTGTAGTTTAGCCTGCTCTTGAGCAGCCATAATTAAGTTCCAGTAGTCTTTCTAGTTTGTGATGGTTATTCTGGTTTGTAATTCTGAAATAAGATGGTTGTATTAGGTGATCCTAAAACAAGAAATATGTAATATATGTCAATTTTCAATCTTATCTTTGCCCAACTTTATCTTGCTTTTCTCCTGTGTGGCGTTTCAGATTATCTTCTTATGCTGTCATGATTAGTTTAGCATGAATCACTATTGGATCATGATCTGTAGTTTCCCTTAGAAATCCTGATTTGATGGCTTGCCTCTTGTAGAATGGTGTTCACCAGAACTAAAAAGCTGGAACATACTTTCAAGGACGAGTACTTTGGTCGAAGAGGGGAGAGGCTAATACTCTGCATCTTGAAGGACCAGGGTATAACTATTGACTTAACCAATCTGGAGGAACTTGAGAGAGCCCTAGATGTGCTACAAGAAGATCTATCTAGGTTTCTCAGGAAGGATGTGTCGAAGGAACGAGTGGGCAATAAGATTGGGTCGTTGAGGCGCAAGTATAAGAAGTTTGTGGACTTCACTATGCATCCTGGAGCTGGATACATATATGTTTCAAACAAGGTCTGGATTGGAGGAAACTACAAGAAGCACAAGGCAATTGTTTATTACTTACCTCCTAAGTTTGCATACGTACAATGCTTATTAATAGTAGATTGACTTTTTACCAAGAAAAATATATTCAACTGGTGCTAACAAGTTTTCATTTGGAGCAGGAGACATTTGAGGAAAGATACTTCAGACTAGAGGAGGATGAGCCTTGGGATCTGTATATTGATGTATTTCAAAACCTCTACCTTGCAAAATTTCTAGAGAAGTATATGGGAACACCTCACAAGCCATTGGTCCTAGCTGATTCAATGGATGAAGATGAGGAGGTGCAACCACAAGACAGTGGATTTTTCAATGGCTTAAGTGCAACAATGGGTGGGGGTTCTGTTACTTTTGAAAGCGGTTCAACTTATCTGTCCTGAGGACTTTAGGTTTTTATGATTGAAGTGGTGGGATATATGATTATTTGTTTTTTGCTACAATGTTATGAGTCTGTTAATGCACTTTGTCTGGAACTGGTATCTCTAATCACCTGTGATTTTGATGATGGTAACATTTTGTTTATGGCCAGTTCATCTTGCAGTGAACCTATGTGGATTGCAGTTGGTTTTTTTTGGTAATAGTCCGATGGTGTTATGTTGGAAGTAGTGAGTTTTGTTTCTATGCAAATTTGTCTTGTTATGTTTGATAGATTCATTTTAAAAAGGAGTGTTTTCAATTGATTTTCCTTGGTCATCGGTCACATGGTGCCTTACTTTAGTCATGGGCAACATGAGTTCTGAAAATATAACATCAGCAGATTTGGCCAATGGTTATATACTCTGCCATTTTAAGATTCCAACATTCTCCTATAAAATGAACTCAACACTTGACTCATAACCCATTCAAAGGATCTTGCAATCACATCAGTCTCCTAATATACACAGAAAAAGTTTTTCAAACTAATTTTTTTTTTTTGTTTCAACTCCAAATTTGGGCAAGGCAAACAACACTAAAACGAGCTACTTTTACTCTCGAAGATGGCTAGAAGAGTACGACGAGGAGCAAATACTCGACTTGCAACAGTCGACCAAGGCAGTTTTTGGTTGTGTCCCTATATCAAACACCAAATTCATGGATACCGTGCTCATGAACAATCGAGATCGCACCGATATCCTGTTTGATGAAAATTTCAACCTCGATGATATCTTGAACAGTTTCTACATGTTGGAAGAGAGATACGATTGCTTCAGGATGATTCTTATGCACATGAACGTTGTTTGGGAGAAGTCTAGGAACACCGTAACATGTGATCCGACAACGTATGACTACTTTGTCGAGGTAATAATTGCTATTATTATATTTTTAAATAGTTTAATTTAAGTTTTTATTTAATACAACATAAAATGCAAGTACGTTATAAACGGGTGCTATGTAGTGGAACAAGCTTACCGAGGCGTACAAGGAGAATAGGGAGTTTGCTTGGGAGGAGTTTCAGTCCATTTTTGGAAAGGTGATGGAAGTTGCGATGGTGGTCGATGACAAACCGGTAAGAAGAAACGGGGACATTTTTCGAGGGATCCGTATGTTTTGTTTAGTTTTAATTTTTGTGTGTTTTTTTAAAAAATAACCCCGTGTATCATTATTAATTTTTAATAATTTGCACCTATTATGTAGGAAAACCTAAAAAGACAAAGTAAGAAGTGGTGAACATGCGCCAAGCTTCGTGTGACCAGAGTTCCGATGTCCACGGGAAGAAAACTGTCTACATGAATTTTCCAAGTGACTTGGAGATTTTCACAATGAAAAACGAGGGCAAAGAGCATAGATCACACGCATCGTGCTCTGCTATTTCCTACTCGTTCCAAGAATTGGCAGTTTGTAAGCCTTATAATCGCATGGGCTTTCTATCTTGTGTGGGAATTATGTGTTAGGGAGTGTGTGAGGGTTTATGTCTTTTCATATTATTGCTACTTGTACTACAATTGAACTCATTATGGTTTTTGCTTGACTGCCTATAGGTATCCTATTAAAATGTATCACTAGATTTTTATTTAATACTTGGGTACTTATGTGTTGTCATGCTAGTTCTACCTTATTTATTTGCTACATATCAGTTTGATTTCTTAAGATGTGAAAATAGTATAATGTCTTGATCACATTATAAAACATGCAAACACATATGTATATAATTTCCAGCCAATGAAACAATAAACTTTCCATTGATAAGATCATAAACATGACAGAATAATTCACAATACATAACTATTGGAGCTGTTCTGTCAAAAAAATGGAAGCTAGTCTCTATATCTGGATACCACTGCACTCCTAATGGAAGTGCATAACACAGGCACACCAATCTAGAAATTCTCATCAAGAGTCTGATCTAACCATGACAGCTCCTACGTTAGACCACATTTACAAAATGTGCACACTAGTGCAAATGCCAATCAAGCCAAAAGGGTGAGTAGTCAGATTGCATCAGGCAACCAACACATTCACAATTAAAATTAAAAATTGTTCAAAAACCATCGCAGATTATCAACCAGAGTGTTTCAGTGATTCATTTGGCAGACTTTTGATTGAGGATGAACTTCAGGTACTTGGCTTTGGAGTTTTGAGGCTTGTTGAAGAAGAGTTCAACATCTTCCTTGTTGTGAGCAAGCTTGTGGGCCGGGACCATCTTCTAATCCTTATCAAACTCCCCATACTTCTCAAGTTCTTCAAATATGTTTTTTCCGCTGGATGGTTGCAGGATCCTCTGCAACGGCCTGAGACTGGGTGAAGGCAGACACGAGCCTCTCAATATTGTCCTCAGTCTTCTGCATGAACTCCTCCATGTATAGAGGCACCTCATTTACCTCATTTTCAGCCTTCTCCAACGCCAATCTCTTCTTCTCGGTACGTTTCTTCTTCATCTTCTTCATTAGGGCCTTAGCAGTTACTTTGTCTTTTGTGCGCGCTGGTAGATTGTTGTCAGTTCCACTATATCCTATATCAAGATCACTAGGGACATCATCTCTATTAACACTGACCGGCGAGGGAGTCTCAGTCTTCATATGCCTCACTCGGCTAGGCCCAGCAACATCCTCATCAGAAGGCTTGGCATGACCGTTAAGTTTCGTGTTGTTGATCACTTCCTAAACAGTGGCTGAAATGTCCTCGACACCAGCACCATTAGCCCTATCCTTTCCAAATAGTTTCTCCCAGTCCTCATAGAATTGCCACTTCTTGCTGCGGTAGTTCTTCACATAGTCATGGACTTGTAAATGCATATAATATGAATGTCAGGGGTTTTTCAAAATAAAGTGCACCATCAACTACACCATATTTTAATAAATTTTAAAAATGTAATGTGAATAATGTTATAATGACTCACCCTCTTGTACTCTATCCACCATAGTTCATCAGTGATCTTGATCTTCTGTGTCTCGGAGTTATATGAAGCACAACCACCAGTCACCCCAAATAGTGAGTAGAGATGAGAGTAGAACCTCCTCCATGTAGTGATCGTGGACTTCTAGTGAGGATTCCCGAGGATGTCGGTGTCGGGAAAATCCTTCCTGATGAACTCCTCAAGGTCCCTCAGGTTACCAGCCTTGAAATTGTTGTCCACCTTATTCCCTACTGCCTTGTACTCATACAGAGCATTGGATAAGTGCTTTCTTTTCCTCAGCCGTCCACACACGCCTCGAACCTTTGTCGCCGTGCCCACTTGCCTTGCCCTTTCCCTTGCCCTTCTTGCCCTTTCCTGCAGATTTTTGCATTGAACTAGCACTTCTCAAAAGTCCAAAATCTGCAATACATCACAGTTGAAAGTAGTCAAACCAGTTTCTATGCACCGTAACACAGTATGCATGGAAATCAATATATGTGCACATGTTTATTGATATTACCTCGCAGTCATCAATATAAGTTAGGTGATGATATGCAAAGCAACGAGATCATCAAACAAGCACCACAATAACCAAGTTGAAAATACATATATAAATGCACTAAAAGACTAAGAGAGTTGTCGGGGGCATCCGACGACTCACTTCACTTAGAAAACATGTTCATACAATTTTAGAATATACGTAAAGGCACATAAGTGTATAAAAGTTCACCAAATAACCAGCATTTTATTTTGCCTCCTCACATTCACTCACCCATCAACTCCCATCAACCAACCCCCTACCCCATACCCCACACCACTCCACCTCTATCGGCTGCATCGACACGCACGATAATCATTCCACATTTGCATAACAATATGGTCCCTGAACTGGTTCCATGTAGCAGAGTTCCCAAGACTTTCAATGCAATTTGGAGGGGGCTGTTGTCATCGTTATCGTCGTCATCATCATCATCGGGGGCATTATTAGGGTTGTTGGGGTCATCGTTCTCATCGTCATTTGAGTTGATGATGGGATCGTCTGGCATATGCCTCATGATGAAGTTGTTGAGAAGGGCACACGACATTATAATACGATTCTGGACTTTAATTGGATAATTGGATGGCCTCTTCAAAATCTTCCATTGGTTTTTTAGCTTGGCAAATGCCCATTCAATAACGATGCGGGCTCTGGAGTGTTTCATGTTGAAGAACTCTTGGTGGTCCAGCGAGGCTGCTCTACCGGTCTCCCACTCTTTCAGAGGAATCGCCTGTCGCGGTAAGGAGCAAGGAAACCTTCACAATTTTCGTATCCGGAATCTACCAGGTAGTAGTTGGCTTGCACAAGAAATAAATGGTGAAAATGATTTATGACAAAATAATGGACAGCAGTAAGTGAAAGGATCAAACTAACATGGATAGTGACAAAGTACTTACCCTTTGGTATCCTCAACCCATTAGGATGGAAGACGGTGTCCACTAATACTCTCCCGTCAGTGGCACAACCCTCCCAACCACATAGAACATACACGAACTTTATGTTTATATCGCATACACTAAGCGCATTAACGTTGATTCGACCCTTCATAGATCTGTACCTACCTTGATCTTCCACTGGCACTGTCACGTCGATCAGTGTACCATCCATAGCCCCCCGCATCCCTATGCATGGAAAACAAAGAATAACAATGGCTCAAAACTTCGTAAACAGTTAAAAGTACTATTCATATAAACTATAAACAATCAAAATTCACAAACCTTGAAGTAAGTCCAAGGCTCTTGGCAATTGTCGTTGTCTTCATCTACCAATGTTGGTGTAACAAGAAAAAGCTCACTAGACTTCAACAATGCAGTTATCGCTTTGTTGAAGTAACAACTAATCGTCTGACCCAACCGCTGCCAGTAGAACCCCATTACCCGGTTCGTATCGTGGTGTGACATGATTTTTATCAATATTGTCACCTGCTCCCTCAAGCTAACAAACTTCTTTTCACGTAAACCTCCAACCTCTCGTAGAACCAACACACTTTATCAAAACACTCACAGTCCATCCTTAAGTTCTTAATGGAATCTATGTCATTTTTAACTGTAATCTTGTCCATGTGTTCTCTGATACTAGGAATTTTACCAGGAAAGTTATATCGTACTACTTCTCTTCTCCGAAGGTTACATAACTTAATACGTCGTTGGTGCATCATGATCATAAACAACACTACCCGAACCCTCAACAGTATAATCTGTAATATCACTAACACCAGCATACGCCTGTGATGATGATCCATATGATCATGGGACAACATAATTTCACCCAAATATTAAACACCAAACATTCAACAAGTGTTTATGTTCTTAACGTCAATCAATGGCGGTTTCAAGACTACATTTTTGTACTAACAATAATCACCATCCATATAAAAAGCACCTTAATTTCTAACCTTAATATTCATCACCATCAGCCTTTATGGTTAATTAAAAAACTAACAGAGATTTCTTGACAGTCACAACCGTACAAGATCAACAGAATAGGCAATGGAGTCAACTATTCAACCATGTTTGAACATATACACATGTTTAATTAATGCATGCAACCAGATTTAAACATGGGTGAAGTCTAATGTAATAAAATTGAACAAGCCTAGGTTATTCTACAAAAATCAGGGCAAATGGAGTGTGAGTATACCTGCTAACTCTCAGATTTGCGGAAAGCTTGCGCAAGGATGTCCTCCTTCAAACAAATTCATGCCTCGCGTGTGAAATTCGAGTTTAGAAAAGCAAAATTCGTAAGAGCACAACCTCTAACAAAGCACAAAGATTGAGAATTTTACCTGGGTATGAGGTATTAGGGTATCGCCTGTCGCCTCAATCTTCTCCACCGTTTTTGTGAAGTGAAGTGATGTGAAATGAAGAACCCTAGTTTTTGGGCGGAATATAGATGTAGATTTTGAGGGGAAAGTGTTATATGTTGGTGTTAAATTGTGAAAATTTCAAGAGCCATTTGTTTTGCAACGCATGTAAAGTCGAGGGTAATTCGGACAATTCACGATTTTGGGATTTATCACCCAATGATCGAGATAACTTATCATAGAGGGGGCGAGAGATGGAATTCAGTGGATAAAACCACTTTTTCAGCGGGCTTGGTGGATAGCCTAAATGCGTTAACTTTCAAAACAAACGGTTTATAACGATAGATAAAGGGACTTATCTATCGTTATATTTGGAACCAACCTACCCCTAAGATGAGGAAATGGAATAAATTCTCAAAATGAAAGAGGAGAGGTATTTATAGGGAAAAGTTTAACATTACCCACGACCAAATTGTTGGTATTGTCAATAGTAATTATCTTTACCAATCATGAGAGTTACCGTTGATATTCCCAACGGTCAGGCCATTGGTAATACGAGTTACCGTTACATTTTCCATAGTCAATCCGTGGGTAATGCGGGCTACGTTAATTTTTTCCGCGAAAAATCCATTCGTAATACGGGTTACCGTTATCATTTCCCGTGGCCAAACCGTTGGTACTGCAAGTTACCGTTAAAATTTGCAACAGCCTGGCCGTTGGTAATAAAGGTTACCATTAACATTTGCAATAAAAATTTAGGGGGGGGGGGGGGGAGGGGGGACGAAAGTATAATTAATGAAAAGTTGCTAAATGCCTCCAAACTCAATGTTTTTAAAACATACACCTTTTAAACATAAGTATATGTGTTTCCTAAAATTTCATGCAAAATGGAGTTAAGAAATACGATAAACAAAACTTTAGAGGGGGGGGGGGGGGGGGGGGGTGGAATGTAATTAATGAAACAGAAAATACCTTCAAAATTCTAAACCCTATACCCTAAACCCTAACACTACCAACGACAGAGCCATCCTTACTGACTTTTATTACCAACGATTTAGCCGTTGGATAATTATCCTAACACTACCTACGGCTCGGCCGTGGAAATGGGGGTTATTACCAACGGCCTGCCGTTGGTAGTAATATTCATGTACATAAAGTTTACTTTACCGCATGATTATTTAACACATATGGATGTTTTATTATGGATTACGACAATGATAAGTACAAATTAGTTGAATAAACACAAATTTTAGCTTTCGAAGCACAATCAAGCATCATTTATACAATACGGGTCTTAATGACATGATAATTAAATATCAATGCTCGTAATGACTTATATTTATACTAATTAAATCTAGCTAACACTCGTAATTTGCACATTTTAACGACCATTAATCACTTATGAAGGATGATTTCAACTTCGTAAGATCTGATTAAACGTAAGCTATAGTTAATATGAGGATATAAAATTTAACTTAGTATGTAGTAAACGTAAGAGGATATAAAAACAAATGAGGATCTAATTCTATAATCTATATTCTGATAACTCAAATACTATCATACTTGTGTTAATAGTTCTTGATTTCACATATTTTAAGAGTATCTAAACTAAAAATCATAAACAAATCACATTGATATAAGGCAAATCATGAAAACAAATTATTTAAGGGTTAGTACCCACGTACCCACGTCTTAACTGTTGGTAAAAGCCGTGGGTATTAATATTCATGGTCATTACCAATGGCCGAGCCGTGGGTAATAATATTCAAGCATGTTTACTTAGTCTTACCCAGGCGACACAAGATATCGATGACTCCTCCGTCGCTAACGCTCATAAAATATGTTGAAATTTTAAAATTTCAAAATTTGAAACTAGTACCAACGGGTGAGCCGTTGATAATGACTCCAGAATATGCAGGAAACTGAAAATTTCATGAAAATTTGAATGTTTCACCCAACAATATAAATACACCCCCTACTTTTCATTTCATTATCCACGAAAATGCTCAAGTTTCTCTTCATTTTTTTTCAACTTTTTTCTTTGTTCTCTTCCAAATTTATCTTCGTATCTTCGAAGTTTTTTTCTTTTCTTACAAGTAGTTCTTCACATCTTCAAGATATTTCTTTCCATCTGTTTTTAAATTTTCTTCAAATCTTCAAAGTTTTCCTTTCTTACAAGTTTTTTCATCATATCTTCAAACTTTCTTCAAATCTTCAAATCTTCATATCTTCAAATATTCAAAGTTTCTTTATTTCTTTAAATTTTTTTTTCATAGCTTCAAAATCATTTTCAAACATAACTTTCGGCAATTGTTAAAATGCATCCAATAATATTTCGGCATTTTGTAAATTGCCGGAATATTATTGGTTTTTTCTTTTCTTTGAATTAATGTTATTACCCACGGCTTGGCCGTAGCTACTAATATGTAAATCTTAGAGATGGTTAAATATTAGTACCAACGGCTTAACCGTAGGTAATGCCATGAATATCAGCACCTACAACTTAAATGTTGGTAATAACATCAACCACATTACCTACGGCACAACCGCTGGTAATGAGATCCATGACATTACCTAGGGCGCGTCCGTTGGTAATGACATCCATGTCATTAGCTACGGTTTGGCTGTCGGTAATGACATCCACGTCATTACCTACGACGCTCCCATTGGTAAAGGCTAGGGGATCATTAACGAGGGTGTAGCCATTGCTAATAAGTGAGGGTTGCCGTTAGTAATGAGTGCATGTCATTATATATGTCAGTATTTTGCGAGACTCGAATTCCGTTTCGCAACTTCTTTTTCATTCTACTAAATTTATGCATTTTTTTCTTCCGTGAGGGAATGTCGACCATCGTAATGTTTTACCATCATCATTTGTAGGGAGCCCCAGGGACATGTACCAACGTTACCAGGATGCAATGAAATTGGTTCAAAGGTACAACAAACCAGACATATTCATGCAACCCGAATTGGCAAGAGATACAAGAACAACTACTTTCTGGACAAACGGCTCAAGACTGACTTGATTTGGTGACTAGAATCTTCAGAAAAATATGAAAAACTTAAAAACGATGTATATACACGAGGAGTGCTAGGAAAAGTTGCAGCAAATGTCATGTCATAGAGTTCCAAAAAAGGGGCTTGTCTCATGTTCACATGCTAGTTATTATACAAGATGATAATAAGCTGAATACCCCAGATGCGTATGACCACATTGTTAGAGCATAACTTACAGATAAAGAAGAAGAACCTTTGCTTTATGAGGCTGTCCTGGAGC
The DNA here is from genome assembly GCA_948329865.1 of Linaria vulgaris. Taxonomy (NCBI): domain Eukaryota; kingdom Viridiplantae; phylum Streptophyta; class Magnoliopsida; order Lamiales; family Plantaginaceae; genus Linaria; species Linaria vulgaris. Next base: position 48,318,887 of record OX415249.1, on the reverse strand, counting down.
ATATGATACACGGGCCGTGATGATTAATGAATTCAACAGCTCCTTGCATGAAACAAGGAACTTGCAAGAAGGCATATCCAAAGCATTTTGCACTGGCTGTGTTACGAGGAAATGATTCTTATCCAATATATCAGCGGCAAGATGATGACACACACATTGCATTAGATAGATATGGGGATAAGGTTGTTGATAACAGATGGGTGGTCCCGTATAATTCCAGGTTATTGCTAAAATATGATTGTCACATCAATATTGGAATATGCAGTAGCATCAAAAGTATAAAATATCTATACAAGTATGTGTACAAAGGTTCTGACTGTGTGGCATTTGAAGTACGTCCAGACCCAAAATATAATGAAGTCAAACGATATGTAGATGGTAGGTGGATATGTGCTCCAGAGGCTTTATGGAAGATTTCTCAAGTTCCCAATGAGATGAATGTACCCTTCTGATGTGCGGTTGCAGCTTCATATATGCAACACCAAATGAGATGAATGTACCCTTCTGAATGTACCCTTCTGAATGTACCCTTCTGATGAGATGAATGTACCCTTCTGAATGTACCCTTCTGAATGTACCCTTCTGATGAGATGAATGTACCCTTCTGAATGTACCCTTCTGATGAATGTACCCTTCGAATATGCAACATGTTCAGTACTACAATCATGAACGAGTATCAAATATATTTAATAATGAGCGACACTCTCGAACCATGTTGACTAAGTTTTTCAGAGTTTACAGTGAACACAGAGAAGTCAATAAATATACGTCCAACGAATTTCATAAATACTATAGATTGCTCACAAATGTGAAAACTTGGCAACGAAGGAAAACAACCAAAAAAGCCATTGGTCGGCTATATACGGCATCACCAAATGAAGGGGAACGGTTTTACTGGCGTATGTTGCTGACTCATGTTAGAGGGCCAAAATCATTTGACAGTCTATTAACAGCAAATGAGGTTTGTTACATGACATATAAGAAAGCTGCAAGGAAACTTGGGATTCTAAAAGAGGATGAAAGTTGCATGCGGTCCCCGCGTGTGTCAAAATTGTTAGTGAAAAATAAAAATGAGGCAAAATTAAGATTATTTATCTATATATAGAACCAAACGACTTCTAAGTTAATATAAAATATAGGGAGATTTCTTGATTTGGTCTGGCTTTGTTTTTTATTTTCATAGATAACGTGCAACTTAATAATCAATAAACAATCACTACAAGAATAATCCGCATAGGAGACGAAAATATGGGCACCAAAATCTCCTACCTAATTGGAACGACATATCTGTTCCCATTGCCTGTTATCCATATTATATATTAAAGCACTGTATGCACATATTAAAGGGGACTAGTATTTGGTTCCCATTGAGTGTTGTGCCCGTTAGTGACACCTCATCGCAATGGGAACCAAAATGTGGTTCCCATTGATTAAAAAAATAAACAAAAAAAGAGTATTTGATGGTGTTTTGTGGTGTTTTGGCAGTAGTGGTTGGGATATTTATGTTAAGTTGGAATATTTTGATGAAAGTTGGTTTTTTTTGGCACAAAGTTGGAATATTTGGATAAATGTTGGATTATTTGGATTTAAGTTGGAATATTTTGATGAATGTTGGATTATTTGATGAATGCGATTAAGTTTGACAGATTATTAGAACTCGTTTTACCTACAATTTGATAGATTGTGCGATTTCGATACAGGTCGTGTTGGTGTTATTGTCGGTTTGCGTATTTTTTGTAGTGTCGATAAATAATGATTGTTAATTGGTATTATGATTAAATCTAGTTTAGTTGGACTCATATTTAATAAATGAGAGTATGTTCAGTTATGTTTTGCTTCTAAATTTGTGGTCAATTAAGTGAGTGTGTGCATGCATATGAAGATTGGGTCAAATCTCAAAATGATTAAACAAGTATCAGTTACAATTAGTTTTTTTCACAAGTCAATTTGCCAGCAAACAAAACTTGCTCAAAGTCAAGTCAATTGTAATCAGGGTCGCTATCATCATAGACAAACTCTTCTCCTTCCTCCTCATCTTCAGCGTCATCGCTGTTGCTGGACTCAAGTTCTACTTCATCTTCATTTGCTTCCTCAAACTCGTCATCAGCTAACTGGCTCATATTGAAACCACTGAAGTCAACAACCACCTCCACAGTTGGCACATTGGTTTCTTGAAAAACCGGAGGAATAGGAATCGATATCGCCGGATTTTTCATTGAACTTGTGTCGACAATGTGTCTAGCACGAGTGTGGACAACTGCCCACCAACCTCTTCGCAATCTCGGAGACTGGCATGGGTACGGAGTGTAGTATACCTGTTGGGCTTGAAATGCTAGAATGTAGGGGTCTGCTTCTCCTGATGGAAGGCGACGTCGAGGATCTATCTCTATCAATCGATGTACCGGGTGAACATATAAATCTTGAGGCAAAATATCATACCACACACACTTAAATAGAATTGCTCGGCACTTTGTTTCTCCCGGATAGTCTAGTTCTAAGACCTCCTGCAACATTCCATAATAGAAAATTTCTTCTAGTTCCCCCTACTAGCTTTGACACACACACCGCAATTCATCTTTTTCTTACCAACGGCATGCTCCTCCGTATGAAAACGAAGACCGTTAATTCTATAACCATTGTACGAATGTGCAATGTAATTCGGACCATGCCCAAATGAACGTAGACGCGAATCTCCACTGAATCGACTTGACATCACTATTTTCTTGAACCACCTAACAAATTTAGTATTGCGTTTCTGGTGAATCTGATAATCACTCAATCCAACGCACATCTGCTCGTCAAATAACCTGTTACAAAAATAATGAGGTGTTTAATATGTCAACAATTAAGTAGAATTTTTCGCTAGTTGAAAAGTAATTAATATACAACAATAACTAATATTGTACCGTAGGTAGGGGTCCACTTCAATACAATTGAGAAGAATATACAACTCTGTCGATCGATACTCATCTCTCGATAAATGTCTGTCATTAGCTTTACCAATAGTGTCTCCGGATGCCTGAAACACTGATATTTGAAAAGCCAAACTTGGATCGGCCCTAGTCTCATTCATGTTCAACCGATTTGCCCTAGTTTCAACATTATGCTTGAAGTAATGAGAAGTAAAGTTTGTCAGCTCTGAAGTAAGATATGCTTGAGCAATAGAGCCCTCAACACGCGCCTTGTTGCCGACAGAATTCTTAAATTCGAACATTCTCCTAAACGATGTCATAAAATAGAAACAATGAGACAATACTTTCCAACACTAGTGTAACGACAATGTATATATAAAATTACTTTTGTTACCTTTCGAAGGGATACATCCATCGGTATTGCACTGGACCACCCACATTTGCCTCCCACGGGAGATGTATAGCCAAATGCTCCATAGAGTCAAAAAAAGCGGGCGGAAAAATTTGCTCTAGCTTGCAGATCGTCTCCACAATGGTTGTCTGGAGGCGCTCCATATCAGATTTGCGAAGAACAGTAGCACACAAAGATCTAAAGAAGTTACTAACTTCTACAAGTGGATCCCACACTGTATCTTCTAAGAACCCACGAAAAGCAATTGGAATTAGGCGTTGCATGAACACGTGACAATCGTGACTCTTCATCCCTGTCACCCGGAGGTGTTGCATCTGAACACAACGAGATATGTTAGAAGAGTAACCGTCCAGAAATCTCAACTCACACAACCATTCACAAATTACCCTCTTCTGATCTTTAGTAAGACAATATTTTGCCTTCCGCTTGTAATCTCGACCATCCCGACCAGTTACCAGGAAAATGTCACTTCGGGTTGTGTACAACCGCAATTCCTTTCTAGCATTCAAGTTATCTTTCATCTTCTCATGATCATCCATTACAGTATTCTTAATATTGTCAAAAAAGTTTTTCTCACAATGCATTACGTCTAAATTGTGTCGGATCAAGTTACTAGACCAATACGGTAGCTCCCAAAATATGCTCTGCCGACACCAATTATGTTCCACCCCAAATCCCTCGATTATTCCACGACTTTCTCCGAATCCCACTGGTGGAAGATCACAAACGTGGGCATTCATTTGTAGCCCTGTTCTTCTCTTAAATGGTGGATCATGTTCCATTTTTTCCTTGTAAAAATCAGTGACATTGAATCTCAAAGGGTGGTTATGACGTAGAAATCGTCGGTGACAATCGAAGAAAGTTGTTTTTCGACCATGTTTCAACTGAAACGATTTCGTCTTCTCCATGCAATAAGGACACGACAACTTACCATGTGTACTCCACTGTGATAACATGCCATATGCGGGAAAATCACTGATAGTCCAAAGCAAAGAGGCACGCAGTTGAAAGGTTTCCTTTCTGAAGCTATCGTATGTTGGGACACCTACAACCCACAATGATTTTAGCTCGTCAATCAGTGGACGAAGGAACAAATCTAGATTTTTTCCTGGACTTTTTGGCCCCGAAATAAGCAAACTAAGGAATATATATTCTTGTCTCATGCAAAGATCGGGTGGTAGATTGTACGGCGTTACAAGAACAGGCCAACACGAATATTGTGATGCGTTACCAAAGGGCGAAAATCCATCCGTGCAAAGTCCTAGCCTCACGTTTCTTGCCTCAGCGGCAAAACTAGGATAGGTCCTGTCAAAGTGCTTCCAAGCTTCGCCATGTGTCGGATGAATCATTTGATCAGTATCACCTCGGCAATTTGTATGCCACGTCATATGCTCCGACGTGGTGCGAGACATGTACAATCGTTGTAGGCGTGGTGTCAACGGAAAGTACCACAACTTCTTGCGAGCAACGAGCTTCGCTTTTTTACTCGTATTCTGTTTTACCTCATACCGGGGATCTCCGCATTCGGGGCATGTAGTAATAGTGCTACTTTCGGATTCCCCATAAAATAGGAAGCAATTATTAAAACATACGTCAAAAGTTTTGACCCCAAGACCCAACCTCTTCATGAATCTCTTCATTTCGTATAAACTGTCAGGCAAAGTTTCTCGGGCAGCCTGAGGTAAGAACCTATATTCTTGCTTAATTAGCTTGTCACAAGCAACGGTGCTAATACTGTGCAATGTTTTAATTGCCATAAATTCGGAAACCCACTCTAATTTAGACATTTCTAAACCTTCTCCTATGGGTGTCTCAGCTGCACGCAACATTTCAAAGAATTCATCTGCTTCGACACATGTTGGCTCATTATTTTCAACATCATTGGAATCCATGTGTTCAAATTGGCCACCAAACATATCATTTACCATATCCCTGAAATGAACGTCGTTACTTTGTGACGACTCGCCTACATTTTCATTTTCAGTTTGTGACGACTCGCCTACATTTTCATTTTCATGCCTTGAAGATATGCCCGACTCTCCATGTGCAATCCATACCATATATTGGGAAACAAATCCCCACGAGTAAAGATGTCTAAGAATAACGTCCCTTGTAAAAAGTCTAGCATTTGTACATTTAGAACACGGACATTTAACTTTTCTTCCCGAATAACGTTGCGAGAATGCATAATTAAGGAAATACTCAACACCAACCTCAAAATGCTCGGTCAAATTACCATCATCATCGAGTCTATCATACATTCAACTTCGATCGCCATTGTTAAACATATTTCAATCTAATAACAAAGATAAATAAACTATATTAAGATATATTTCATAAAATCCTACAAAACAATAACAACAACTAGTGAAATAATAGCAAAATAAGTTAGAAACTAAACATACCTTGTAAAGACGTTTCTATTCACGAATTGAGCATTCAAGAGTGAAATGAAAAAAAAAAACCAAAGGAAGAGCTTTCAAGTACGTTACAAATGAAATGAGGAAGAATGTTAACACTACCTATATGAAGAACTTACTCACTGCCAATTTTCAGATCCATTAGTAATGGGAACCAAATTGTTGGTTCCCATTGCTTCAAATTGGACCAAATTTGTGGAACGAAGCACTAACATGCGAAATATGTGGCTCACACTCTTCTCAAAATTGTGTGGGTCACCTTTAGGATAAGATTAATTATTTTTAGTCTCTTAGCAATGGGAACCAACAATTTGGTTCCCATTGCTTCAAATTGGACCAAATTCGTGGAACGAAGTACTAACATGCGAAATATGTGGCTCACACTCTTCTCAAAATTGTGTGGGTCACCTTTAGGATAAGATTAATTATTTTTAGTCTCTTAGCAATGGGAACCAAATTTTTGGTTCGCATTGCTTCAAATTGGACCAAATTCGTGGAAGGAAGCAATAACATGCGAAATATGTGGCTCACACTCTTCTCAAAATTGTGTGGGTCACCTTTAGGATAAGCTTAATTATTTTTAGTCTCTTTAATAATAATGTTGGTCAATTGTAGAATTTTGATTTTGTTTCTCTTATTTGGATATATTCAAAGGGGGGAAATGTAATTACACTTATATTCCAAATCAACTCCAAATATTTTTATTTTTTTAAAATACCATTACTTTCAAAACACTAACTAGGAAAGTCTCGTCCATATCAATGTGGCAAAATACGGTAAATAAACGTTTGGGGAAGAAAATATAAATATGAAAAAGTTAAAGAACATCTCCGAATTCTATTTTTTTTTTCACCGGTGCATTCAAAACGCTAAGTAGGTGTGTCGTTTCAAATCTCGTCCAAATCGGAGTAACGAAATACGGTAAATAAAATTTGGGGAAGAAAATAAAAATATAGAAAAGTTAAAAAACATCTTCGAATTCCATTTTTTTTTCACTGGTGCATTCAAAATGCTAAGTAGGTGTGTTGTTTTAAATCTCGTCCAAATTAGAGTAACGAAATACGGTAAATATAATTTGGGGAAGAAAATATAAATAGGGAAAAGTTAAAAAACATCTTCGAATTCCATTTTTTTTTCACCGGTGCATTTAAAACGCTAAATAGGTGTGTCGTTTCAAATCTCGTCCAAATCGGAGTAACGAAACACAGTAAATAAAATTTGGGGAAGAAAATAAAAATATGGAAAAGTTAAAAAACATCTCCGAATTCCAGTTTTTTAAAACCGGTGCATTCAAAACGCTAAGTAGGTGTGTCGTTTCAAATCTCGGCCAAATCGGAGTAACGAAATACGATAAATAAACATTGGGGAAGAAACTTTAAATATAGAAAACTTATTAAACATCTTCGAATTCATTTTTTTTTTCACCGGTGCATTCTAAACGCTAAGTATGTGTGTAATTTCAAATTTCGGCCAAATCGGAGTAACAAAATACGTTAAACAAACATAATAATACAAATACTATATCTCTCTTCAATTCTAAACCCTAAACCCTAAACCCTTAACCCTAAACCCTAAACCCTACACAACACACTTTACATGTCTAAATTGTATTTTCTTACATAGAGGTTGTTACACACCTTCGATCCTAATTTTTTTTTCATCATACAATATCTTATGGAAAATTAGTGTGTCCTCCTAAATTTTGTTAAAAACGGAGTTACGAAAGTCCTTCGAAAAAGTTTTGGGGAAGAAAGTGTAATTATGCAAAAGATGCAAAACAACTTCAAATTCTAATTTTTTTTTAACCACTATTTTCACAACACTAATGAGACATGCACATTTAAATTTTATCAAAAAATGGACAAACAAAATACGTTTAAAATTTATTTGTGGTCGAAAATGTAATTATAAAAATTAATAAGTTGGTGGACCAATTAGCAAAGGAAGCCAATGTTTCTGGCAATGGGAACTAAAATTTCGTTCCCATTGCAGATACACTTTTCTCTATATATACCACTCCAGTAGCTTTTTTTCTTTGCAAAATAGATAGCAGAGAGCAGAGAGCAGAGAGCAGTGAGCAGAGAGCAGCAGGCGCCATTTTTCAGTTGCAGGTATTTTTTTTTTCAACTTTATTAATTCATCTCCTTCATCTCCTTTTCATCTATATCTTCAACTAACATTTTATCTTGTAGGTGAAGCTTACAAAATAGTCAAAAACAACATGAAACCAAAAACCAAAATCGAAGAGGTGAAGAACAAGATGAACCAAAAAACCGAAATTGAAGAGGTGGTGAAGAAGATGAAACCAAACCGAAATCAAAGATGTTGTATATCTACAATTCATTGTTATAATTTGTGTTGAGTTGTATTATCTAACATTCTTCAATTCCTCCTAAATTTCTTTTGTAATGTATGAATTTTTTTTTTACACATTATTCCTATTAATCAATACAACAAACTTTGTGGGGATTATAGTTTGAAATTAAACGAATTTACACCAAATAATCAAGTTTCAGAAAATACAATCAAATTAAAAATGCAAATAAATTAGAATTTAAAATTAAAATTAGCACCATCTTACACAATCAAAATTTTTGAATCAACCAAAAATAAATTGGCGGCACTTTCTTACACCAAACTGAAAAATTTGAATCAAATTAATTGAAAAAGGCGCCATGATTTCTCACATTTTGAAATTTGAAATTTTCGAATTTTTCATTGAAAAATGGCGGATTTCCGCCAATTTTTTTTTTATAAATTTCGAAACAGCAATAGGAACGAATATTTCGTTCCCATTCTTTGGCTCAGTTAGTTCCCGTTACTATGAACAGTGTGTTTCCTATGACCATATTGGGTTCCCAGTCCTAAGCAATGGGAACCAGATATTCGTTCCTATAAAGCAATAGAAACGAAATATTGGTTTTCTACATGTGAACAGAAGCTTTGGTACCCAGGCGTAACGGAAACCAAACACGTTCGTTCCTATTAGCAATGGGAACCACTTAATTCGTTCCCAAGGCAATCGCCACGGGGGTAACGGAGACAGAGCCTTTGGTGCCCATAAGTGGTTCCCATATGGTCTACGGGAACCAAAAAAGGGGGCAATTAGAACCTAATTAATAGTTCCAATTGTGCAGTTTTCTTGTAGTGAATAATTAAACATAAAAAAGAATAATCAGTAATTTACTCGTACTTAGCTTACATAGTTAACAATTCATTTATTTCCGTGCACCTTTTAAAACCTTTTACATGCTATGTACATTGGAGGATAACGAAACAATTTGACATGCAATGTACCTGCATCCGCTGATTATGTTACTTAAATTTGCATCTTTGTGCTTATCTCTTGTTAAGTAGTGGCGTGAGTTAAACTCTAAGTTGCTAGCTCGATTTCACGTCCGTGCATTCGCTTAAATAAAATTCTTAATTCTGCCCCAATCAGTTATACATTTACACTAAACAACAAAATCACACGTGAACCATGTCTGATCTGATCGATTTATTGGACTTTACTCTAAAATGAAGAAATTGCGTAATTAAATAAAAGCTTACGAGATTTCTTATACCTTCAGAATTCAGTAAAGCTAGTGAACTTGTCTCTTTAATGATATATATAGACATATATGTTTACGCAATTCGTGTGAAATTAACTGTGAATGCTGAATAGTACCTTTCGTCTATTTTCCTACTTTTTATTACGTCATTGATTTTTTTTTTTTGTTTTCTTTTAACAGAGTGTCACTGAATCTTGTCTTCCAAGTTATGTCCTTCATAATTTATCAGGTCCGCTTATTTAACGTGTCAATGAGATTTTGTAAAGAATATTTTCTTAAACTTAATTCGTACAATGCTAAAAATTGTGTCACGACATTGTTTTGTTAATGTTAAAATATAGGGTGTTGGCAGCGCCTTACAAAAGTTGCTTCCTTTATAATTTGAAGTTACTGAATTTTCTACTAATATTTAATAAAAAAAATAGCTTTTAATTTTATATTGTACTTCAATAAGTTTAATATTTGTCACGAAATAAATAGCAGCGAGACAAAGTATCTATGGATTCTAGCACTGTTTTCAGAACCGGATCGGACCGGCCGTTCCGACCGGCCCGACCGAGATATGGTGCTTTGTCCAGTTCAATGCTGAAAACGGCCTGCAAAGATGCAGCGGTTTGACCAGCGAAAAGACTGGGGTGCCCGGTCGGCCCGGTGAACCGGACCGATAGCAAACCGGTTTTGTTCTCTATCTTTTTCTTCTTTCTTTCCTCAACAATAACAATGATGTGATATCTCCAATTATGATCTAATTAAAAAAAAACTGTGAACATTGCAGAAAGAAGAAAGAAGAAAGAAAAGAGAGAGGGAGACCTTGAAAAAAATAAGGGAAAGAAAAATTTAGTATAAGTTATAGGATCAATAAGTTGTGAGATAAGTTACAAAAAATAAGGCATGAAATTAGGGAATGATATTTAAAAGTAAAAGAGATTCATATATTTGATTTGATTTGATCAATTAACCAAACATAAACACAAATCATTTAAGAAAGAAAAAGAAAAAGAAAAAAGAGACCACGTGAAAAAAGGAAAGAGAAAATGAAAGAACATCTAAAATTAATAATGGATTGGTAGGTTGTTGTGGCAGTTGCTAAAAGTAAGGCATAAAATTAGAAAATAGTTTTAAGATAAAAATAAACTCATACAAATGATTTTTTTGTTTTTCTATTTACTTAGGAAACTTTTTAATTTGATGACTGTATATGATCAGATTTCTTTATTATGGAAATTCTATTTTTTCATTTTGATACATATTATGTTATCTTTAGAAGATAAGTTATTTTTTTAGGAATACAATATTTATTTTTAGGAGTAACCATTACAAATTATGTAACTAGAATTATTGAGGATTTTAATTTATTAAATTTATTATTGTTTGTATAATTTAATTAGTCTAAGAAAGTATATAGAGTTATGGACTATAAGTAAAATAATTTAGATATTATTATGATTTACATTATTATGATTAGGCTCATAGTTTTACTGTACATAAATAAAGTTATTAATTAATAATCATGTTGTTACATATTTGATCAATTTGAAAACTGCCTTGTTATTGATTATACTGCATAAAACAAACTTCGAAAACTCTAAACTTCAATTGCAAAATCATAATGTAATATTATACCGGCATACAAATTTTATATGTATGCCCGTTAAACTATTTCGTTTGCTTATTTAATGATTAGTACTGATAATATAGTAGCATGATATATTACTTTAGAGATTTTGTAGTTGAGGAATTGAGTATTTTGTTATAACTTTTGTTATACAATTGAAGTTTGAAACTTTGAATTAGATATTTATTAAACGTTGACTAAAGTCAACAAATCGGTTCAACTAGTAGTCCGATCGATTCGACCTGCTAACCCACTACCCGGTAGCATCACCGGTTCTGTGACCGGGCCGGGTCTGAAAATACTGAATTCTAGGCTTATTAAACTCAAATAGACAAAATTATAAAAAAAGAAAAAAAAAGAAAAAAAAAACACTGATAGACAAAAGACCAAAAATACTTAGTCGCGCTGGGGTGCTTACCCACTGCACTTCAAAGTTAATAGCAAAAGAAAAATCGTCTTCCATTCATTCGAAAAAAGCAGTTCTTTCATTAATATATATATATATATATATATATATATATATATATATATATGGTATAGAGCTAAAAAATTACAGAAGTGTGTAAGCGTATAAATATAACAAATCTAAATATCCTACAACTAAAGGACTTCGACATATTGTCACTTGCCCTTTGAGTATTTCTTGCTTGACTCTCAGTTGTCTGATCCAAGCTTGTAAGATAATTAGAAGTTGTAGCTATGAACACAATTTTTGAAAGTACGGCCTCTTCTTCCACATCACCAAGAGTCTAGTGAAAACTATAATGTTATTTCTGGAACAGAAAATACATGGGAAGACAAATATCTATTTAACTGGAAATCGCACAATATCAATAAAAGTACAATTTACGCACGGAATCCAAAGTTTCTTATAGTATCAAAACTGAAGAACAATTTTTACCTCCTATAAGCGATCAACAAACTCTCGGTCTTTTGTCTAAAAAATCTGTTAGCAAACATCTTAATAATAATTACAAATTTGTACACATAGCTCTTGTGCAAGTAGCTATCAAACCCCTCACTAGATCACTAGCATATATGTTACCCTTAGAGATGGCCGAAACTTAAACTTTCATGATTCATTACTCGGCTTAGTTAATACTAGTCTTTGTAATTGACCTATTTATTTTTACTACTATCCCAGTTTTACCATTTCTGTAAAATACCCCCATATCATGGACATTTTAACCCTCAATTTTAAATGTCATAAACTACAAAACGAAGCATGGTTCTCATACTTATGAAATATTTTGTTGAATACAATACAAAGTTACGAACACAGGACTCAATGTGAAAGCTATCTAAAATGAAAAAACCCCATGGTCAAACTATTTTCTCAAAAATAAATATGTGTAAATCCAATCTTAGAGTTACTAGAACTATAGAATAGAAAAACATTAATCTCCCTGCAATTTTGCTTCTACCATCTAGGTTTGTTCCAAGAACCCAACTTATAGAAAACACGTTGATGGTGTTCTTGACATGAAGTTTAATAAACAACAATCTGCAAGATTTTGGGACTATAAATCTTTTGAATCATCCCCTCGTACTAGTCCGACAAGAAAATCTTTAAGCATCCCTGAAAGACCGAGATAAAGTTTTCAAGGGGTTAGAGTTGAAAAAAATTATAGCCAACCTGTTTATGAACAATTCGGTCAAGATCATTCAAAATAATATCTTCACCCAATCCTTCTCAAATCTTTGTTGTAACAAAATATTTTGATATTAATAAAGATTATTTAAAAACTGATTTCGTTTCTAATAATAACAAAGCCAATAAAAAATGGTTTATTAAGACGTTTTCTTTTGAACAAAGAATATCCTTCGTAAAGAATGGTATGATTATGTGAAACAAAGTAGTCATAATATTAATTCTTTACTTATTTATTTAATACGCATGGTGACGATAAATTATTAGTTATTCAAAAATTAGTCGTAAGTGGACAAAATTCGATGGCTCTCAAGTTTCTCTTGAATACCCTCCCTTAGAGGAATCTAGGGTTATGAATCAAACATTATTTCATACCCTCCCTTAGTTTTAACTGTTACTAGTGATATCAAAGAACCAGGTTATCATCTTATCCGTCAAAATAATTTCATTAATATGTCTCTACACATTGTCGGGAAACAATTAGAGCGAATTGAAAATAAAATTGATAGTAGACAAGACGAACCACCTTTAAATTTTAAACGTATCCAAGAGTCTACCACATCTACTACCAAAACTGACATTTTAAAATTCCCTTTTAAAATAACTGAATATAAACCAAGACTCCAGAATAATGAACTTCTTCAAAGAATACATACTAAGCTTGAGAACTAAAGTATTAATAAGATTAATATTTTAGACCATTCGAGTTATTATTCTGAGAGTGTGTTTTGAGACATCCGATGTTATAAATGTCTTAAATCGTGATACTAAGGTTGACGGTATTTAAAAAAAAATACTATCCAAGACCCGCTCCCCCTGATTTACAATTTGAGGAAACTCACCAACAAAAACATTTAATGGTTCTGCCATTTACGAATGGAATATTGATGGATTTGCGGAATACCAAATCCTCAATTTATGTAAACAAATGGTTGTTGTTGCTAATATTTATAAAGAAACATCCAAGTCTTTCGAAAATGATGTAGCTTAAAACATAAGCTTAGCTTGAAATGGTCAATTAAAAGGATGGTGGGATAATGCTTTAACAGCCAAAATTAGATAAAAAAATCTTTAGAGTATAAGACAAGATGACGAGGGAAACCATATTTTTGATATACAACATAGTATTATCCATAATGCTTTCCTTGTCTTATTTATACCATTGTTGTCAACTTTGTTGGAAGCCCGCAAAATTTGAGATATTACAAAATCTAAAATGCCATATATTACAAGATTTCAGACAGTATAAAGATATTCCTCACTAAAGTCTTTGAACGAGATGATCCACATAACTATTATTGGAAAGAAAAGCTTGTTTCTGGTTTACCTAAGCTCTTTAGTGAGGAAGTTAGAGATAAAATAAAAACTACAAGATATATTTGATTTATCCTATGGTAAAATTATCAAACACATAAATATTACGGCTCTTCAATTATGCAATAATTTGAATCTCAAATCACAATTGAAGACTCAGAATAATATTAATAGAAAGGAACTTGAGAAGTGGTGTGAACAATTCGGATTCAAAAAGTTCAAACTACAAGTTTGCCAAAAGTTTCATAAACACCATAACAACTTTTGTAAATGCCCGAATTTTAGAAGAAAAGATTACACACCTAAAAGGCCTTTTAAACATAATAAAAGTTATCGAAAAAACCCATCTAGACAAAATAATTTACCATAAGTGCAAAAAAATTAGACATTGTGCAAATACTTGCAGAGTGAGAAGCAAGGTTTTGTCTTTAGATATTGACGATGGTTTAAAAGAAACATTGATAAACCCTACTTGACAAATAAATCTTGCTGAAGAAAGTGACTCAAGTCAATTTTCAGATAGTGAAATTGGATTAAACCAAGTTCGCACTAATTACAAAGCCTCTTCTGATTTATCGGAAGATGAGAGTCACAATTCTAGTGCGAACCAAGTATGATGGTTTGCAATTGTGATAACAAAATAAATGTTCTAACGAACGATAACCATTTTGAACTTATATTGATTTAAAGACCCTAATGCTCAAATCTTATACTTAAATAAGCTAAAAGATATGAAAACATCCCATCATGCTAAAGCTCCTAAAACAAAATTTAAGGATATTGTTATATTTATTAATTCTTCTAAAAATAGTAAACTCGCTACTCAAGATTTACAAAGTGAAATAATTGAGTTAAAAAAGAGAAGTTAAGCATGTTAAGATAGATCAGGACAAACTCCAACAAGACCACTCATTATAAAAATTAAAGATCACATGCATGAAGAAGCTAATCAAGATAACAAGAATTATGAAGATAACGAGGATAATGAAGATAATGAGGAAGAATTCGTTTGTCAATATATTTAGTAGAATATCATATCAGAAATGGCTCGTCCAAGTCACGATTATAATCGAAGACTTTGAATTACAAACCATTCCTCTAATGGATTTAGGAGAAAATATGAACTGCATCAAAGAATGACTTCTCCCGACTAAATATTTTGAAAAAATAAAAGTAAGATTGTCTACGGTTAATGCCACTAGGTTAAAAGTCAACTACAAATTATCTAATACTCATATTTGTAATGATGGGATATGCTTCAAAACCTCTTTTGTTCTTGTTAACGATCTTAATACTAATGTTATCCTTGGTAACCCTTCCACCCAAATGCGTTATCCCATTAATGTGGATATTAGGGGCATCGAAGCCACTGTCCTTGGAAAAAAAGTTCTTTTTATATTCCAGTTTCTTGTCTCCCAGAGAGACGTTAATATCCTAAAAACTGCAGAAACTTACAAGAGGAATTTGGAAATATAAACAAATACTCTTTCTAAATGATGAAATCAGTTATAAAAGAATACAAGAACATACACAAGCTAGAACTTTTCAACAAAAGATTCTTGGTTTCCAAAATAACATGGAAAAATTAATATGTTATGAATTACCTAATGCCTTTTGGGATAGGAAAAAACATCCAATAACCCTTCCCTATGAAAACGATTTTGATTTAAAAACTATCCTCACCAAGGCAAGGTCTATTCAGATGAACCAAGAGACTTTACAACATTGCAAAAAGAAATCAAGGATTTATCAGATAAAAAGATTATTTAACTTAGCAAATCTCTGTGGTCATGCTCTACTTTCTATGTTCAGAAAAATACAGAGTTAGAACGTGATGCTCCCACACTTGTCATAAATTACAAGCCTTTAAATAAAGTCTTACAATGGATACGAGATAAATCCCCAATAAGTCTGACTTACTAAAAATACTTTATGATGCAATAATCTTTTCCAAGTTTGACATGAAATTTGGATTCTTGCAAATACAAATTGGTGAGAAAGATAAGTACAAAACAACATTCATGGTACCGTTTGGACAGTTTGAATGGAATACATGCCTTTTGGGTTAAAAAATGCTCCTTCAAAATTCAAAAGATTATGAATGATATATTTACGCCATATACAAGTTTCTCGTTTACATTGATGATGTTATCCTTTTAGTCAAAATTTTAATCAACATTGGAAACATCTAAACATATTTCAAAGAATAATAAAAGATGATTTAGTAGTTTCTGCCAAAAATATAAATTATTCCAAATTAGCGTTTGTTTTTTAGGATATCGGATTAATGAAGCGACTATAGTTCCAATCTAACGGTCCCTCGAATTCAGAGATAAATTTCCAGATGAATTGGGGATAAAAATCAACCACAAAGGCTTCTCGGAGCTTTGAATTATATCAGAGATTTTTACCATAATCTCAGAAAAATGTGTAAACACCTATATTTAATAGATTGAAGAAAGATCCAGCGTTTTAGAGTAACAAACATACTTGAATAGTTAGAGAAATAAAATTTAAGGTTATATAACATTACCATGTTTATCTATTTGTCACCTTAATGCTCCTAAAAATAGTGCAAACGGATGCGTCTGAAATATGATATAGTGCCATTCTTAAACAAATAATTAATAATCAATTCGTTATCATTCTAGAGCTTGGACTGGTGAACAACAAAATTATTCTACTATAAAAAAAGGAAATTCTCTTTATGGTTCTTTGTATTTTAAAATTCCACGATGCCGTATTAAATTAAAAAATGTAATCAAAGTAGATTGCAAAGCAGTAAAAGAAGTTTTAACAAAACATGTTTAGAATTTAGCTTCTAAGCAAGTATTTGCCAGATGGCAAGCTATACTCAGTTTTTGATTTTGATATTGAATATATAAGGGAACTGACAATTGTATACCATATTTTCTTACTAGGGAATTTTTGCAGGGATGTCTGAAAGAAAGCAATTAGTTCCATTCTCCAAATCTAATTCACCATCAAAGTCCAATTTACCAGCAAGTATCTCCGGAACAAAACCGATGACTAACCCACAACAATTTCTTTCATAAACTACCCATACTAAACTAATTTCAGCAAAACCGTACAAACAATTCCATAGAAACTAATCATGAAAACATTTTCCAAACCAAAAATAACTTTTGACATTACCAACATAGTTTTTCCTTTTTCACAAAAAAAACCAGTAACTCATTTTTTCCACACAAACATAAACCACAATACCAACATTCAAACAAACAATCTTACAATACCAAACACAAGCTAAATTATCTCTTGATGAATGTCCACATGTACAAACAAATTGGGTCTACTTCGATTGTATTATTGAAGATGAATGGAAACCCAAAATTCTCCCACAAACACTAAGTGAAAGAGCACATATGTACTCTGATATGCTCTTCGATGATGAACACTTCAGAATCTTTGAAGATTCTACAAAAACCCGACAATATTACGAGCATATTCTCGTAGTCACAATGTCCATCTATATTGAGAACAAACTACCTAAAGGTCAGCCTCCTACTTCAACGATAATCGGCTATATAAACATATTCATGTCCAAAGTATTTGGCCATGTTGAATGAGGTAACCCTTACAACACCAATACCTACAAACATTCAGGCGTCTCCTTCACATATTTCGATTATATCAAAGCATGGACACTGTTTTATTTTATTTTTTTCAAAATGAAATCCATGCCATCTCAATATGTTTCCTTTTAGTTGGGTCTTGCAATGGTGGATTTTTTTTGGCCCAATGACAAAAATCTTCCCTCTAGAAGTTGTTGAGTCCTTTAGCCTTTTGATTAAAGTTACAAAAATTCTAATCCCGACTACAAATGTTCAATATTACTCAGGTTCTACCTCGAATTCCATTTAACTTGGATTCTAAAGATAGAACAAAGAATCCAAAATTCGCCATCAGGATTGTGCAAGTTAGTAAAGGTTGCACAAGTCAAATGGTGGAACAAGATGAACAAATACAAATTCCTGAGAGTGGCAATATAAAATTGATTTCTACGAAACAAAAGTTTTGACTAAATAGCAGAATAAATATCTTCCGCAACGATCGAGAAACATGAAGAATTTTACGTAATAAAACAAAGTTTGTTGTCACAAATTGTTGATGCCACATCTTTAGAAGTCAAAAGATTACTACAGAATGCAAGTGATGATGAGGGATCGTCGACCTCAGTCCATCTCGACGATGATAATGAAGATGATTGTTACGGGATATTTTTTCGAGTTCCTCGCAAATAATTTATGATGCAAATTTCATTTGTATGATTACAAAGTTCAAAACAAAAATTGAAAATGATTAGTCAGTCGACACAAAAAGATAAAATAGCTGAATGAAAAAACAAAAGTGAAAAGGTAAGAGACAAAGTTAAAAGATTCCGAGAAAAAATTATTTGCTTCCACAAGAGTGCCATGGGATTTTCTATTCATCCACTCATCCGGAACTCAATTGAAGAATTTTACATCTGGAATAGTCGTGCAATTCTTCCTACAACTACCAACATGCAAAATAAAGAAAATGCATCAATCCTTAGTGTCAAAATCTTACTTTGATATTTTTAGCTTTAAGTGTTTAATAGTTGAAAAAATATTGAGAGACTTCTACAATGTTTATGGTTTGTTGCAAGTATCCTTATTATACAACATTTCGAATATCAATAAATCAGCTGGAACTACAAAGTTCATCAAAGTAAGTTTTCATACTTTTATCTTTTATTTTCTGCATTTACAAATTCATTAATTATGTTTAATTTTATGGATCTTACGATTCCCTACATTTTTAGTCAACAACATAACGTAACAAATATATATTTATATATATATATATACATGTTTATGAAATTGTGAATCGAATCTATTTATATCTATTCTTTTTGTTCTTCTCTTAGGGTTTTTGTCCTATTGTACTTTTTTTACTATTACTATTTTGCGTAACTGTGAAATAATTAGAGTTTGTAAAATCAAAATCTTAGATTTTGTGATTTTGCCTTCTTAGATTTTTATCTCTTAAGCTTTTTTTTTTCTTTTTGTTCGATATCTTTTAAGCTTTGATATTTAGTGTCAGCTTGAATGATTTTTCGGCATCTTAGTTTTTGAATATGTTATACAATTATATGTTGAGTGAGCTCAAAATATTAGCCATTTCTTTTTTGATTAGAAAATATATATATATATATATATATATATTTAAATTATTAATGTAAAATCTACAACGTCTTATATTTTGGAAATTTGGAAAAGGATATGGTGTTGTGATTCAGTCCATGTCTACGTTTCAGTTTGTGCAACCTGCAATGTATACCGTATAAATGGCAAATTTACATAAAATTATGACAACAACCCTAACTATATGTCTATTACTTTTAACACCTCTTAAACGGGCTTATATGACATTCTTGGGATGTGTGGGCTTTGTCCGTTTTCGCCAACTATTGAATTTAACTTGAATTTGAATGGGTTTTCTTTTCGTACGATTTTACTTGCCTCATGAATGAGGGCCGACCACTTGAAACATTAAACTATATCCATTTATAGTTACTGCGGTCAGTCATCTACGTTTCTCCAACATATATTTAGCTTTTGTTCAATATAGATTTAATTGTCCAGTTTGTTGATTTCAACTCAAAATCCACCTATGCCTTGTAGGGGTGTGCATTAAAATCGAAATCAACCAAATCGATTGGAACCGGTTTGACAGTTCAATTTTTAACCAAACCGGATAATCGATTCGAGGTATGATTTAATAGTCAAAACCGAAATAGAATATAGTTTAGTTTTGATTTGTACCCCGGTTCACCCAACCAAAACTGCATTAATATCTATTAGCCTAACTATTTAATACTACATTACTCTAATAGTTAAATTACTAAATTTGTATTTAATATAAATAAAGTTATGTAAGTAAATTAAATCAACAAAAGTCTAGCTCAAGTAAAATCTCGCTGTAACTTGTAAATTATAAGAAAAAGTGTTATATTAACGTTTTTATTGGTTCAAATACAACTATATAGCTTTTAAGCATGCATGAATATAAATTTTATGATATTTTAAGGCAAAAAATTGAAATACGATTCTTATTGCAACAACCTTTACGATGTTGGAATTGTTGATGACAAATAAATAATGTTTGACAGTTGATGGACGATTTATAAGTTATTAAATGATTTTATTAACTGTTACATGGTATTTGTTTTATAGATGTTGTTTATTATTTATTTTTGAAGCCAAAGATTGATTTTTTGATGGATAGATGAGAGCGTTTATATATTGTTTTGTAAAATCAAAAAAAAAGGAAAAAAAGTAAAATCGAAACCAGTGCTAAAAAATCTAAATCGATGGCAATTTAAATCGAACCAAACTATATCAAACGGTTTGGTTTAAGGTTTGCTTTAGGATGAAATCGAACCCTTAATTCGAAAATCGAACCAATGAGTTGGTTAAACTGAACCGTCCATCCCGCGTTGACTCAAAACTTAATTTTATTAGGGTATCAAAGCCCATGCATTAACTTATATAGAAGTCATGGACATTGATCAAACAAAGAAACATACACAAGTAACGCATCATTAGTTAATAGCAAGTTGCGTGCCATAATTCGGTAATGACACATGGCAAGCTCATAAGTCGCCAACGCTTGGCATTAGGAGTTTTTATCGCCGAAAATGATATATGTGGCTGAAGAGTTGAATTCATTGTAGCATAGTTGCTTACTAAAAAGGTTATATGATTGCATGCTACCAAGGTAATAAGGTTACGCGGTTACATGCTATCAAGGTAACAAGGTCACACAGTTGCATGCTAGCAAGGAAGCAAGGTTGCATGATGTAACAAGATTGAATTCGTAGTACCACAATTGCATACTAGCAAGGTAACGGTTGCATGCTAGCAAGGTAGCAAGGTTGCACGCCGTAACAAGGTAGAATTTGTAGTAGCAAAATTACATACTAATAAAGCAATACGGTTGCATGCTAGCCAGGTAGCAAGGTTGCACGCTTGAACTTGGACCAAGAGGTATTTATAATTACCACCTCCCCTGAAAGCAAATGGGGACACAATTCTGATTTACTTTCTCTCTCTAAGTTAGAGCTTTCTCTCTTAGACTTTAAGAGCACAAATTTTTTCTGACACACTCTAGTCCAACGACATCTCATGCGACATGGTCCGT
Organism: Linaria vulgaris; assembly: GCA_948329865.1. Lineage (NCBI taxonomy): Eukaryota > Viridiplantae > Streptophyta > Magnoliopsida > Lamiales > Plantaginaceae > Linaria > Linaria vulgaris. The sequence continues at coordinate 48,297,821 of OX415249.1, read as the reverse complement.
TGGCCCATGAAGCTCTTGTGCAATGCACCATCTAGTATGGATTACCATCCTGTCCAACCTGCTCTGGTCTGATGTCATATCTCATCAGATATGGTCCATTAGCCCAACAAGATTCAGGTCTAATACAACCCTGTCGTACACGACATACCAGTTTAGTGCATCCCATTAACCCGAGGTACAACAGTAGTCGCCAAAACATAATATTGAACTACGTTTGACTTGATTTACTATACGGCATACGTAGGCAGCTTGGCCCAGTCTAAGTTCAATTCGAACTCAAGAAACACCGAAATCACGTATGGTGTTTCACGGTGCAGGTTTTTCAAACTCAAAGCACTATTAAAGAGCTTAGGTTAGTTTGATGTGAAGTGCTTAATCAGCAGACGAAGTTACCCTTCACCAGTCGCGTCGTCCGTGGGAAATCTCTAAATGCACTATAGATGAAAAACACACGTTCGTCACAATGGAAAGGTCTACGAGAGAAACTAACAAGGCCAATGCCACTACAATTACTCAACAACGACATGAGTCTTTGACGAGAGTGCTGAGAGAGTTGTTTCAACATTCCCCCACAAAACTAAAGGGATGAAGCTTCGGGGGCTACAGTTGAGCTTGAAAACAAAACTACATCTGGCGGCTCAAATCATTCAAGATCTACAATCCAGTTTCGAGGGTGCAATACCTTTTGTCACAGTAGCACCTACTGCGCTACATGTAATCTCGACGATAATAGGGGGACAAGCACAAAACTCCCATTCTCGCAACCAATCTAGAGCATATTCGCCAGTTGGGACCTTCTTTGGGTGATGTTGTTGCTTCGGTAAAGGTTCATTCTGGTATAGGGGCTTCTGTATATGTTCTCCGAGGGGTGTTTTCGCCTTTGACTTGGGCTCCGAGGGTTTGGCATGGTCTCCGAGGGGTTTGACTTGATCTCCGGGGTCTTGACTTGGTCTCCGGGGGGTTGACTTGGTCTCTGAGGGGTTGACTTGATCTCCGAGGACTTGACTTGATCTCCGGGGTCTTGACTTGGTCTCCGAGGGCTTGACTTGGCCTTCGTGAAGTGATATTATCTTGTCCAAACCCTCGTGGAGGGTCTTCTAGTAGCTCTTGTATTTAGATCTAGTTTTGTTCTTAGATTTGGTCTTCAGAGTGATGTTCTGAGGGAAATTTATGTTGAAGAGTGTTCAGCAAGGAAGTATCCTCGCAAGGTTATGGGACTCGGGGTCCGTTGTGGTCCCTCTTGGCGCATTATTGGATATCAGAGTTGGCGGATCCGTCGGGGTTTACTCTTTTTTCGATGCCGCATTGATATTTTTTTTTTATTCATTGTTGACTTTCCAAGGGACGCTTAGGTACCTCCTTGGAGGTTCCTTCATACCGCTTTGGGTCAGTGACCGAGGGGTGTTGTAACATCCGAGGGGTCTCCTCATTGGGAGTGGGTACATCTCATCGGAAGTACTCGTGACAATAGTATTGTCCATATATTAATTCCTATATTTAGGACTAATATTCCTCTTGAGCTCATATTTATTTTTCACGATTAACACTAGCCCCCCCAAATTCGATCGCCTTCGTAGAGGCGAGGGAAATTATATTTCGTGTCCTCGGTGAGGTGAGGGGTTAGTCCGAGGCTTTTCCTTCGATGTACTTATTTTTGGTACTTTTCCGAGGGAGTATGTATATATATTTATAATTATTTAAAAACGGATCATAGGGAATTTACCTGATTGCCCTTGGGGGTGATGTCCTCATGCACGCAGAGGTTTTGGAATGTGGGTTGCAGGTAGCCGTTGACCGGTTTCAAAGTTCAAAACATCTGACCGTTGGCAACGGTCAGATTTGTAACGGCGTGGCACGTGGGTCTGGCAGATACGTGGAGCTTTAAACATGCTCCACGTTTCAAAGGCTTGTGACTGTTGTCTCCTCCGGCTATAAATAGGAGAACTGTTCATCCTTTTTTTCACTTTCACAATTTTCTCTTGCGGTAATTTTTCCTCAGAGCAACAAAGCTTCTTCGTCTCTTCTTCTTCTCCTCTCGTATTTCAATCCTTTAGTAAATTCACACGCACTTCGTCCCTTTCCTTTTCGGAGAAACACTTCTTCTTTGTTATCGCACAAATGGCTTCCTCCACCAACACTGATTCCATCGCTGCTTCCACCACCACTGAAGTTATCGCTCCAGTTGATTCTTTGGCGAGTATGGGGGGTGCTCCGACGGGGATAATCACCCGTAAACGAGAGGGGGAGACTTCTGCTGTTGTCGATGGCGGCGCTGCCTCTTCCAAAAAAGCTAGGGTTCCTAAATTGAAGAAGGCGTCTGCTCGTGACTTTGCCAAAATTGAGAAAATCCAGAGTATTGCTACTCGTGAGCAGGTATCAGAGCTGTTCACGTCAACTGCAGCCTTCCAGAAGAATATGGTGTTCCAAATTCCGACGAAGGACGAGAGGGCATGCCACCCACCTTAGGGGATGGTAACTATCTACTTTGCCTAAGTAAAGTACGGGTGGCGTTCATTCCTGCCGCCCTTCTTCTGTGAAGTGTTCAAGGCGTGTAATATCAATCCGAGTCATATGGTTCCGAATGGGTTTGCTGCTCTCTGCATCTACGTCTTTTGGTGTCAGGTGAATGGGTTGGAGTGTGGGGTGGACCACTTATTTTCCATTTTCGATGTGCGTGCAAGAGACCAAGTGGGTTGGTGAAAAGGCCAAAGTAGTAGACCCTTGGGGTTGTAAGCTTTGGTATACCGGGACAGAGAAGAACCGAAATGGTGTTGGGATCATCATAGATAAGCTTTGGCTCGAGGACGTGGTGGAGGTCAGAAGGAAGGGCGACAGGATCTTACTGGTCAAGTTGGTCATAGGCGAGGATATCTTGAATGTCATTAGTGCCTATGCACCACAGATAGGACTAGACGAAGCCGTGAAACGTAAGTTTTGGGAAGATTTGGACGAGATGGTACAAAGGATCCCTAGTAGCGAGAAACTCTTCATTGGAGGTGACTTTAATGGTCATGTAGGATCTAGCCGTGATGGGTTCGAGGACATCCACGGCGGGTATAGCTTTGGGGATCGCAATGAGCCGGGAAACGCTATCTTAGACTTCTCCCTCTCCTATGATTTGCTTGTAGCAAATACTTGGTTTAAGAAGAGAGAGTCTCATTTGGTCACTTATAGGAGTGGGTCAAATAAGAGCCAAATAGATTTCTTCTTAGCTAGGAGGGCAGATAGAAGTCGTTGCATAGATTGCAAGGTCATCCCCGGGGAAAGTGTGGTTACGCAACATAGGCTTTTGGTGTTGGATATTAGACTGCGGCAAGGAGTGAAGAGGAGTAGGCGCCGGTTGGAACCTAGAATTAAGTGGTGGCGGCTTAAGGAGTCTACCCAAAAGGCCTTCGTAGAGCGAGTGGTTCAAGAGGTAGACTGGAAGACTGAGGACGATGCAGATGCAACTTGGACCAAAATGGCTTGTTGTATCAAGAAGGTAGCTAAAGACCTCTTAGGTGAATCCCGAGGTAGTAGCCTGATAGGTAAAGACACGTCATGGTGGAATGAAGAAGTAAAGGCGGCAATCAAGGCCAAACGGGATTGCTACAGGGATTTGAAGAAGAACCATGATGGAGCAAGCTTTGAAAAGTATAAGCTAGTCAGGAAAGAAGCAAAGAAAGCTGTTGGACTAGCGCGAGAGGCTGTGTACAAGGAAATTTATGAGAAGAGGGATAGCAAGGAGGTCGAGAAGGATATATACAAAGTTGCTCGCATTAGAGAGAGGAAGACTAGAGACCTAGGTGCAGTGAAATGCATCAAAGATGAAGGTCAGTCTGTCTTAGTGCGTGAGGATCAGGTCAAAGCACGGTGGAGGGAGTACTTCGAGGGCCTGTTCAATGGAGGCCCCACCCAAGCAGTGGGTGACATCTCGCAGTCCCCTCAGGACCTGAACCGCGATTTTATGCGCCGTATTAGAAGGTCGGAAGTCAAAGATGCCTTGAAGAGGATGAAGACTCGAAAAGCCGTTGGCCCAGATGGTATCCCTATTGAGGCTTGGAGAAGCATGTGAGAGATAGGGGTGACCTGGTTGACGGACCTCTTTAACAAAATATGGCGAACAAATAAAATGCCAGAAGAGTGGAGGAAGAGTACGCTAATACCTCTATATAAGAATAAGGGCGATGTCCAAAACTGTTCTAACTATCGTGGGATAAAGCTTATGTCTCATACCATGAAGCTATGGGAAAGGGTGATCGAACACCGATTGAGACAAATTGTTCCCATATCTGAGAACCAATTTGGATTTATGCCCGGAAGGTCGACCATAGAGGCCATCCATTTGATTCGTCAGCTCATTGAGCGCTTTCGAGAAAAGAGTAGAGATTTGCATATGGTCTTTATCGACTTAGAAAAGGCATATGACAAAGTACCTCGAGATGTATTATGGTGGACCTTGGTGAAGAAGGGGGTACCCATTAAATATATCAACATCATAAAAGATATGTATGAGAATGTGGTGACAAGTGTCCGAACTTGTGGCGGTTTAACAGACGCCTTTCCAATTACAATTGGCTTACATCAGGGGTCAGCTTTGAGCCCATTTTTGTTTGCCATTGTAATTGATGAAATCACCAGAGCCATCCAAGACCGAGTCCCATGGTGTATGTTGTTTGCAGACGATATTGTCCTCATCGATGAGACGAGAATGGGAGTTAACGCTAAATTAGAACGATGGAGACAAACATTAGAAGCACGAGGATTTCGACTAAGTCGAACAAAAACAGAGTACCTCGAATGCAAGTTTAGCAAACAACGAAGAAACAACGATGGCACGGTTCAGTTGGATGGCCAAGAGATACCGAGAAGTACGCATTTTCGGTATTTAGGCTCCATACTGCAGATGGATGGAGAGTTAGATGGAGACGTCAACCACCGCATCCAAGCTGGATGGACAAAGTGGAAGAGTGCGACAGGGATTCTGTGCGATCGTAACTTTCCTTTAAAGCTTAAAGGAAAGTTCTATCGTACGGCTATTAGACCTGCTTTGCTTTATGGCTCCGAGTGCTGGGCTATTAAGCAAAGTCATGCACAGAAAATGAACGTTACAGAGATGCGCATGCTTCGGTGAATGTGCGGTAACACTAGGAGAGATAGAGTGCGCAATGAAGATATTCGGCATAAATTGGGTGTGGCGGCCATTGACGAGAAAATGCGAGAAAATCGTTTAAGATGGTTTGGGCATGTTAAACGCAGACCCTTAGATGCACCGGTACGACGAGTTGAAGATCTCGACTTAGGACAGACGGCTAGAGCTCGTGGGAGACCGAAAAAGACGTGGATGGAGGTCATACGAAACGACATGAAGCTAAAAGATCTAAATGAAGACATGCTCGTCAACCGAAACCTATGGAGGCAGAAGATTCATGTTCACGACTCGACGTGATTCATTCATGGTTCATATAGCCTACCCCAATTTAATTGGGATTACAGGCTTGGTTGTTGTTGTTGTTGTTGATGTGGTGATTTCACCTGGGGGTTCCTTTCTACCACGTTCGCCATCGGGACAACACCAAAAATTCAACGAAGAGGATACTGAACGAGTCAATCAGCTCGCACAGTGTCTGGAAAAACAGGTACTTCTTCGTGCAGCCCACACAAGGCAAATGGGACATGCCTTTTGACTGGAGAGAAGGTGCGGCTCCCGTGCGCACCATGGATCAGGAGATAGTTTTGTCCCCGGTGATTTTGCAGCAACTTTTGATGGAGTCGGAGGACTTTTTGATGCTGTTAGAGACGTCCGAGCTTCATCACGTGGTTTTTATCGACGATACTGTCGAGAAACCACTATCCATTTCTTCCGAGGCCCTGACTCTTTTCAGTAAGTATCTTGTTTTCGTTTTCGTTCTCTCTTTTCACATAGGAATAGGTCATACTCATGTTTGTTGGTTCTCGGGTGGTGCAGGGGATGTTTTAGCGAATTATTATTCACAGTTGGGTCTAGTGGAAACTGTTCCGAGCGGTCTTTTCGACGCTCCGGAGGAGGGTGACCATGAGGAGGGGGAGGTTAATGCTCCTGAGGGTGAGCACATGGATTCGGAGAGAGAAGGAACTCACGAGGATCATGCACCTTTGTACATAGACGTTGCGGGGGTGATTCAAAACGCGGTTCCACTACGCCAGGTAGGGCCCTACTCAGCCTTAGCTCTGGTGCTGGTCTCCGGGTCCGAAACGGGAAGTTCTCCGAGGGCTTCAAAAGAAGAGATCTTCCCGAGGACTGGTGGAGAAGATTCTACCCGGGAGGCCGCTGAGGTGGTGGTCCTATCTTCCAGGGATCTATCTTCCATTTCTCCTCGTAGAGGCGAGGTTCCTTTGCCAATGTCTCCAATAGTTCCGGAGTTCTCGGAAGGGGCATTGTCTGAGCCTGCTCCCCTCGGCGAGTTTTTGTTAATCCTTAATAAGATTTTCTAAACTGTTTATGGAGTTTGTTCATACACTAAGGTCTTCTATTTCGGTGCAGATATCGTGGATAAGGGAAAGGCTCCGATGGTAGAAGAGTCTTCTCCTCTAGGTAAGCATTCTGTAATTACCTCTTTCTTTTCCGCCTAATTATTGTTCCATGATTTTTCTAGGTTCATTCTCTCTTATTTACTTACACATATTGTCTTTGCAGAGGAGGAGTTTTTGGCGCAGTTTCTCAATCCTGCTCCGGAGGCTTCGTTGGGTGACTCCGAGGATATTCACGAGGAGTTTGACCCATTGTCTGATGACAGGAATGCGAAGGTGGAGATCCTGAGTTCGTTGGTTGGGGAGGCGGGCTCGTCTACAGATGCTGAAGGTCCTTGGGCGGTATTTACCGACTCGGATGTGGTGACGCCAACTCTGGAGACCCTTCCTCTGAGGAGTCACGTACCCGTCTCACTCTCTCCGAGGGGACTCACCTTCCAGACTCCACTGGCTCCTTCTAATCTGGGAGATTTGCCCTCAATTCAGGTTCTGGAGGGAGCTTTCCAGGATGAAAGCGTCCGAGAAGGCCGCCAAAGAACGGGTTACCCTTCTGGAGAAAGAGAAGAAAGGGTCTGAGGGGACTTTGAAGGCTCAAGTTGCTGCTCTTGAGAAGGAGAAAGCCGAGGGGCTGGCAAGGGAGAAGAAACTTTAGAAGTGGTTAGGCCAACTCACCGATCGGGTTGAGTCGGCCGAGGAGAGATTGGCGATGTTCCTTTCTCCCGAGGAGGTGCAAACTAAAATTGACGCGGCGGTCCAGTTTGCTCACCAAGAGACTTTTAGGCAGCACTCGGCAACTTCCCACAGGCCACCCCAAGAACTTTTAACATGCCACATGCTGTGGGGTTACTTGGAGTGTGCTAAACTGGAGAAGTCACTATTGCGGCCAGACGTGGACTTCTTTAAGTCCTTTGACCTTTGTAAGCTGAAGAGGCCATCTTCCGAGGACTGTCGTGTCCTCGTTAGGAGATTTAGTGGTTTATTGTCTCCTCAGGAGTCTCCTGCACCCTCCCTGATGCGCTCCGCAAGTAGCCCGAGTCTGAGGCCCAGTGGTTCCGGAGGGGTATTCTCACAGATATCTCGTCTGGCTCCGATGAGTACTTCTACCGAGGCGACAACCCTTCGTATTCCGCTTCACCTCCGTCCACCACAGGGGCATAGTCTAGGGTTTTTATTTTTGTAACCTTTTATTTTCACACTCTATTTTTTTTCTTTATGAAAATGTACTCTGTCTTCCGAGGACTTCTCGGCTTTCAAGTGAATAAACAGTTATCTTATTTTGCTCAATTTTGTCATTCTCTGCCTTGTTTAATTTTATCATTAACGAATACTCTAATTATTTTTCTAATTTAAACTGAGAGAGATAAAGATAAACCTTTAATCCTTGCTGACCAAGTTTTCCCCTAAGTAGGATGTGTCAGTCTGCATGGCAATATTAAGTATGTGTCTTCCTTAAGTAGGAGCATCTTATTGACACCTACCCCTCACTTTAGATAAATGAGGATTAAGTCTAGTTGTTTAATCAAAGGGTGATAAATATATAGGTGCTAAGTATTTAGCAAACATATTTATACTTACCACAAAGGGAAATTCACTAACTCTCCCGCAATTTTAGCTTTTTATTCTCACTTTAGTTTGCCTTTCGATTCCTCTTCCTCTTCAATTAAGTAATCATGAGAGAGGAGAAAATACTTACTCGAGGAGATGATGCCCCCACATTACAGACGAGGAGGATCCGTCTCATCTCATAGTTCTACCCGGAACTCGGTTCGGACTCCTTTGCAGTCACTAGGGGTACGCCATGCTTCTTCGGATAGCTTTTCCTCCCGGAGAGACAGTTTAGAGGATGACATAGCTGCCATTTTGGGTAGTTCTTCGAGGGGAGAAACTTCACGGTCTTCTAATACAAATTCCCTTAGGATGAATCACATCCGAGAGGTATTCATGGGCAGGGGATCTTACACTCTTGCGGATCAGTCTTCGGTCCTTGAGATGCTTCCTTTGAATCCCTCGAAGTTAATGGGACGAGGCCGTGTCAGGACTGCCGTGAGCAATGAACACGAGGGGTCTATTATGACTCTTTTCGCCGAGTATAATTTGGATTATAATAAGTACGATGTACTTATACCATTTTATGATTAGAGGGCTTACGATCCCCCCTCGGGCTATTTAACAATATATTGTGAACATGTACGTTATGGGCTACGGGTGTTTTTCCATCATTTTCTTCAAACCCTCTTTCGTTATTGGCAGCTATGTCCCTGCCAGTTAACACCGAACTCCTACCGTCACTTGGTGGGGTATATCCTTTGTTGTGAGCTCTTGAATCTCCCTATGACTCCTCTTCGAGTGGGGGCTATTTTTTCCTTGCGCCCCTGTTCAGGTGGTCCTCCTTTCTTTAGCCTGGTCTACCGGGAAAACATTAGAACCTTCACTCATGTATCCAACCCTTGCTCTCCTAGAGGGGATTAGAGGCGGAGGTTCTTTTTTGTTCGTCCGAAGGGCCAATCGGCTAATTTGTGGGGAGTACCTCTCGGATGGGGTTTAGGGTATGCTACCCCCAACTCCGAGACTATGGTGCGTGAGTGAGAGATGTTGTCTCGTTCTGGTTTTTTCTCGGGGACTTATGACGTGAGTGGTTTGTTGGAATTTCCTGAATCCCTGATCTTGGCGCGGTTCAAAAAGGGGTAGAGACGTTCAGTCTCCCTGTCCAGCCGCTTTGCCATAATTTCTTTTTTCGTAAGTTCTTCTTCGACTCTTTGTAAGTTTCCTTTTTCCTCTTCGGGCCCTTAATATGCTCTTCTTTGTGACAGGTTCGGAGATGGCCGCATTTGCGATTGAACCTTTTGAGAAGGCTTTTTTGACACAAACATCATACGATGATTATATTCTTTCGAAAGAGAGTGATTCTGATCAGCATAGTTTTGTAGAGGTGATAAGTCCTTCCTAGGGGAGGAGGAGTCAAAGGGCTTTGGCTATTGCAGCCCCCCCCCGGTTAACATTCAATCTCCTGCTGTTGTGGAAGATCCGATCTCTACTATTTTCCGAATGGATTTTCCGATTCCTCGGCGGGTATTACACCCTTCTCCTTCGGTAGAGGTTGGGGTTATTAACATGGTAGAGGAGGACCTCTCTCCTTCTGTTCCGGGCGGATCTCAATTTTTAGAGGAAGGACCGGATCGTGTTGCTCGGCCACCTCTCGAGGGAAACCCTCTTCTTGCGGGGGTGCCACCCTTCGGAGAAGGTGGTTCTGTGCCTACGTCCTCTTCAGCTACAGAGTTTTGCCGAAACTTTTTGAGTGGACTTTTGAATGCAACGGATTGTGAGCTAATGAAGATCCTCCCTCTATCAAGCGTTCAGGATTTAGCCTGCAAAGATTTGTGCGAGATATAGTAGTCTTTATTCGTTCTATTTAATACTAACCTTTTTACTATCTTTGTGGTAATGATTTGTCTTCATATAGATTTACATGGTTCTGAATGCCATTGGATCTCGAGGAGAGTCCTCTTCTGATCCCGATTTGGTCTATCACCGTCGGGATGAGCTGGAGAAGTGTTTGTTTGAGGCTCACGAGGAGATAGCTCAACTAACCGCTGAAAAGGAGACCGCTAGAGATGTTCCTGGAGAAATATTGTAATCTGAAAGGAACAAATCTCGCGAGCTGAAGCGCCAGCTGGTGCTTGAAAAGGCCCGGGTCCTGGGTTTAGATAAGAGGATGTACATCTTGAAGGACCAGATACGGTTTTCTGACGAGCGGTTGATGTGTGTCACGAGGGAGAGAGATGTGGCTAATCAACAGCTGTTGGAGATTACTCGTACCCACGAGGTGGCGCTAGTGATGGCTTTGGTCCAAGCAGTGTTGGAAGTGGTGGGTCCATCTAGCCCTCGGGAGTCCCTTCAGGGTGAGATGCGTCATTTGGTCCGTATAGGCTATCGATTGTGCCGAGATGCGGTTCAGGCTTTGCCAAGGTTTCCTTCGGGCTTGGTCATTCCAGAACTTGACATTCGTAGGGTCTTTGCAGAGGATTCTTCTTCGGCGTTCGAGGATTCGGTAGTTCCGATAGGTGATCTGGTTTCTCTATCCGAGGAGCAACACCGTCGCCTTGTCCGGGAAGGCAAGCGTCCAATCGAGGATGTTTAGTGTAGGCGGGGATAATGTTGATCTCTTTGTATCGGATATGATCCAATATCCCTTTGGGGTGAGGATTTTTTGTTAGTGCTAAATGTTTTGCATTAGTTGTTTGTATTAGATGGCTCCTCGGAGTCAGGTTGTCGTGATGACATTCTCGTAGAGTCATCGTTTTGTTTTGCAATCTTTTCCTCCTCTTTTTCCTTTGATTTTTGTATCGGAGCCTTCTATATATAGAAACAACTTTTTATTTATGTACAACTATTGCATTACATTAAGCATAGTACTTCCTAAGCTTGATTGAGTTCCAAGTATTGTGGAGCACTACGCCTTCGGAGTTGGCGAGGAGATAGGTTGCGAATCCCACAATCCCCGCTATCTTATAGGGTCCTTCCCATCGTGGATCGAGCTTGTCTACGTTCTTGGAAGCTCCAACCCGTTTCATCACTAAATCTCCAACTTGAAAAGTTCTAGGTTTTACCTTAGCATTGTAGTATCGTGACATTCGAGTTTTGTATTCTTCCATCCGGATGGCTACTCGGGTCCTCTTCTCTTCGAGTAGATCAAGGGCCAAGGCTAAGTTGGAGTTGTTGGTTACTTCCTCATATTCTCGGACTCGCCAGTTCTCTATGGAGACTTTCGAGGGCAGAACTGCTTCGCAACCATAGGCTAGGCTGAAAGGGGTTTCGCCCATAGCGGTGCCTTGCGTAGTCTGATAGGCCCATAGTATGCCAGGTATTTCTTCAACCCACTTGGCCTTGTGCCAATTGATTCGGGCCTTTATGTTCTTCATGAGGGTTCGATTGGTCCTTTCGACTTGTCCATTTCCTTGGGGATATCCCACCGAGGTAAAGCGGTGCTTGATTCCCCAGTGGTCACACCACTTTTCTAACTCTTGGTTCATGAATTGTAGGCCATCATCACTTACTAGGTTCCGAAGGATGCCAAAGCGACACATAGTGCTCCTCCATAGGAAGTTGATGACGGCGTCCGCGGTGATTCGGGCTAGGGGTTCCGCCTCTACCCATTTAGTGAAGTAGTCAACGGCCACGAGTAGGAGTTTCTTTTGACCGGCATCAGAGATAAGCGGGCCCACTATATCTATGCCCCACTTGGAGAAAGGACAAGAGGTCAGATGGGGTTCCCACGAGGCTGAGGGCTGATGGACCCGAGGGGCATAAGCTTGGCATGGTTTACACCTTTCGCCATGGGTTTTGCTATATTTTGCCATCGTGGGCTAGTAATAGCCTTGTCGAATCAGGCGTTCGACCATGCTTTCGCCGCTGGTATGGCTTCCGCGTGTCCCCTCGTGAGTTTCTGCTAGAGCTAGTTGAGCTTCTTCTTCATTTAGGCATCGGGCGTGGGGGCAAGAGTATATCCTTCGGAATAGTACTCCATCTTTGAGGAAGTATCGAATGGTTTTCTTAGACATTATCCGTTGTACGGCCATGTTCGTGTAGTATTCCTCTGGATCTTGTATGTAGGCTTTAATTGGGATCACCCAATTGGAGGGGGGATCCATAGTGGCGTTCACGTCTTTACCTTCGGTTTTCTCGGACTCGTTGATCTGGAGTATAGTGATCCTTCGGGTATGGACGGCAGCCATTTGACTCGCCATTATAGATAAGGCGTCTGCCTCTTGGTTTTCTCCTCGTGGAATCTGGATGACTCTACACTCATCGAACCATCCTTGTCTTTGAGGGACCACCCGGAGGTAATCATGCATCCTTTCTTCATTGGCCTCGTACGATCCATTGACTTGCTGAACAATCAGTTGTGAGTCACTGTGGAGGAGTATCCCTCTTATTACACCTTCTTTTGCTAGCCTCATCCCAATGAGAAGGGCTTCGTATTCGGCTTCATTGCTGGAAAGAGGGTAATCAATTCTGACCGCGAAGTGGAGTCTCTCCTCTTCCATGTCTTGGTTTACAAATACTATTCCCGCTCCCCCGTGTGTGCTTACAGAGGATCCATCTACATAGGCGTGCCATAAGGGCTCTTTTTCCTCGGACCCAATGCCCGTCAGTTTTATTATGAAGTCCGCCAAGACTTGTGCTTTGATGGAGGGTCTCGGGGCGTAGGAAATATCGCACTCAGTGAGTTCTATCGCCCATTTTATCAATCTTCCCGATGATTCAGGCTTATTAAGAATTGCCCTTAGAGGATGTTTTGTTAACACAGTAATCGGGTGGGAGTGAAAATATGGGCATAGTTTACGTGCCGTAGTAACCAAAGTTAAGACAAGCTTTTCAGTCAGGGTATACCTGGTTTCTGCTCCGAGGAGAGTTTTGCTGACGTAGTATACCAGATGATGCTCTCTGTCCTGCTCTTTGACTAGTATAGCACTGATGGCCTCTTCTCCGACAAATAGATAGAGAAAGAGTTCTTCTTGAGGTAAAGGTTTTACCAGCAAGGGTGGTTTCAACATGTATCTTTTCAGCTATCCGAGGGCCTCTTCGCACTGAGGGGTCCATTGGAATTCCTTAACATTTCGGAGTATCCTGAAAAAGGGGAGTCCTTTCTCTGCCGATTTAGAAATAAATCGGCTCAAGGAGGCCATTCTGCCTGTTAACTTTTGAACATATTTGACCGTCTTCGGGGTGGGTAGTCCCACGATGGCTTCTGTCTTCTCGGGATTTATTTCTATTCCCTTCTCCGTTACCATGAACCCTAAGAACTTTCCTCCTCGGATACCGAATGAGCATTTCCTAGGGTTAACTGTCATTCCAAAATTATCCATAATGACTAATGCCTTCCGCAGGTCTTCGGGATGCTCTTCAGCAGTATTCCTCTTAACCACCGTATCGTCCACGTAGACTTCTACCGACTTTCCGATAAGTCCAGCGAACATGAGACTTACCAGCCTTTGGTAAGTTGCACCGGCATTCTTGAGTCCGAAGGGCATTACCAAGTAGTAGAATGTGCCTGCGTCAGTAATGAAGCTAGTTTTGTCCTGGTCCGCTGCCGCCATCGGGATTTGGTTATACCCCTGGTCTCCCTCTAGGGTTGATAGCAGAGCGCATCCAGCAGTGGAGTCAACTAGCTGATCTATACTGGGCAAGGGATAACAATCTTTCGGGCAAGCTACGTTGAGATTGATGAAGTCAACACACATCCACCATCTCTCCCCATGTTTGGGAACTAACACAACATTAGCCAACCATTCGGGGTATATTACCTTCCGAAATTGCTTTAGGCTAAGGAGGCGTTGTATTTCCGAGCGAATAATTTTGTTACGCTCGGGTCCCATCTTTCTCTTTTTTTATTGGATAGGTTTGACCCCTATTTCACATTAAGAAAGTGCTGACATACCTTGTCACTGATTCGCCCGGGCGGTCCTCCTTCCCATGCGAAGAGGTGATGAAATTGCTGAGGAACAGAAGTCAGTTGGGCTTCTACTGAGGGTTCCATGCCAGTACCCATCTTAATCACCTTCTCGGGGTGTCCTTCCACTAATTCCACTATCTTTAATTCTTCTACGGGTTGCATCCGAGCCTCTTCTGCTTTGTGCTTTTTATTATTTCCGAGGGAAAATTCGTCCCCTTCCAAGGGAATAGCGTTCATGCGGCATGGTCTAGCCTTAGATTGACTTCCTCGCACTTCTCCAATACCTGATAGAGTGGGGAATTTTACGTTGAGATGCAGGGTAGAAGGGATTGCTTCGAAGGCTCAGATGGACGGCCTTCCGCATATAGCGTTGTACGTTCGTGACGAGGCCTCCACCACCCAAAATTTGGTGGGTTCCGTTCTTCAAAGAGCTCCTTCTCCCCACGACATTGGAAGGATCACCGTACCGAGGGAACGACAAGCTTCTCCTGAGAAACCGACTAAGGGGACCTCAGCTACTTCCAATTGTTCTTTCTTTAATCCCATAGCTACGTAGGTAGGAAGGAATAGGACATCCACAGAGCTATCCGTGTCGATGAGGATCCGCTAGATTGCAAATCCGTGGATAACAGCCGTAATTACTAAGGGGTCTTCGTGGGGGTAAATTATACCTTTCAAATCCTCGGACCCAAAAGTAATGTTAGGTAGCATGGTTCCTTGAATGGAGCACACGTGGGGCCCTTATTCTGTCCGTCTGGCTTCTTTTAGATATTTCTTCTTCTTACCTTGGGGCGCTATTGAACTTCTTCTAGAATTTGGTGTAGGTCTATCTATCAGCCATTGAACTTCTGTCTGGATTACATTATTTCGCTCTAGCCCCATGTTCCGCTTTCGTTGTTGGACCGGCTTGGCCGTGTGATACACGTTAAGCTCGTGTACACATATTTCCTAGCTAATTTGCCTGGGAGACCATCCTTCCAAGCGAAGAGGTGGTGGAATGACTTGAGGGCAGTTGTGATGGCCTTTTCTATGTCTTTCCCGATGTTGGTGCCGATCTTAAGCATTTTGCCCTCGGCGCCATCCAAAAGTTCTATGATTTTAAGTTCTTCTGTGGGCTGGACTCGGCCCTCCTCCGTGCAAGCTTTTTTGGCCTGATATTCAGCCTTGAGAGGGTCAGACTCGTTTGGTAGGAAGTTCATGCGGCATTCACGAGCAAGAGTCTACTTCCCTTTTTCCCCATAAAGGGTCGAGAACTTGATCTTTAGATGAAGGGTGGACGCGACCGCTTCGAAGGCTCGAAGGGCCGGCTGTCCCCAGATGGCGTTGTACATCCGGGAAGGGGCATCCACTACCCAGAACTTGGTAGGCTCAGTGCGGTGAGTAGCTCCCTCTTCCCACGAGGGGTACCTCTATAGGTTCCATTTGACTCCGGAGGATGTCTAGGGAAAGGTACGTGGGCATGAAAAGGGCGTTAACTGAGCTTCTCGTGTCCACGAGTATTCTTCTTACTTCGGTTCCCAATATGGGGGTACATGATGCCTATAAGGTCCTCCGGTCTAAGGAGATGATCGGTAGGTCAACTACTCGGGCGGCGAAGACCTCTAGCTTGCTATCGGCTTTTCGTGCTTTTCGTGCTTTTCGGCTTTTCTTCCTTGGTTACGGACAACACTCCTACTTTAATCATGTTGACCGTACGACTCATATGGGCGTTGTCACGATAGGTACGAGGGGGCAAAGGTAGTCTTTCCTTGTCCAGGGGCTCCCGAGCACTGATTTTTATTCTTAAGCATCTCCTCTCGCACACAATTTCTCGCAGGGTTACCTCTGTCGGGCAACATATATTGCTCCAAGAAGCCTAGTTTTAGGAGCCTGGATATCTCATGCTGGAGGTGGATGCAATCGTTTGTCAGGTGCCCATAGGCTCGATGGTAAGTGCAAAATTTCCCTGTACTCTTGAACCTCTTGGGATACTTGGCGGGCCGGGGCCACTTGGAGACACGCTCTTCTCTTATGATGGTAATAACCTAGGTAGGAGTTATCGTCATGTGGGGTAAGGGTACCGGGTCCAGGTTCTTCTTGACCTTTTCCTCCTTCCTCCATCCTTATCATTTTTTTTCTCTTTTCCTCTGCCAGTGGAGAGGACGGGGGCTCGTGAGGCCTCCATAGCCTCCAGGATTTTTCGTGTTTCCTCAAGCTCCATGAAAGACTCTGCCTTCTACATCAAGTCCTTCATATTAGCCGCTCGATTTCTCATAAGGTAAGTGGAAAATTCTTGGCAACAACCCTCGGATGATGATGTCAGAGAGCATGCCAGGGTCGAAGCGGGCCACCTCGCCCTTGGCATGAGAGAACCGTCGTATGTAGTCCATGAGGGGCTCATCCATATTTGTTCGTATATTGAACGGGTGTCCACAAGTCTTAAGAAAGCCCCTATTGCAGGCAAATTGCCTCACGAACATTTGAGTGAGTTGTTCAAAACAGTGAATCGTTCCCGGTGGTAGTTGAAAAACCAGGATTGGTCCCATCCCGTGAGAGTCGTTTGGAAGACTCAGCACATGGCGTGATCGAGAGCCGACGCCAGGTACATACACGCCGAGTATTGGTTGATTTGATCGTGGAGGTCGCGATCATTGCTCTCTCCGGCGTAGGTCAGAAGTCATGCCAACTTCATAGTGAGGGGGACGAGGGGGTCAGCTATATGGGGTGGAAACACGCTCCCTGATACGCTACCTCCTCCCCAGGTTGAGGTTACGGCGGAGTTCGCGTATTTTTTTTGCATTTGTTCCATCTTCCCTGTAGAGGGGCCTCCGGGTTTGGCGATCGTTGGTGCCTTCCAATGGGCTTGGGATAGTAGGGATCATGAAATGTTTTCTTTTTTATATTTGGAAACCATCTCGAAAAAAAGTTAAAGAGTGAAAAAAGCGTCCGGAGGGTCAGCTTGCCCCCGAAGGACGAGGTGGTCCATGAGGCCCTTTTCCCGGGGATGCGTCTACCGATCTTGTAGTATACAATGACTGTGGTCCCCTCCTGTGACGAGGAGGGGAGGCGCGGGTGTTGCCTTGCGACAATCCTTCAGATCGGGCCTACGGGGGTGGCATAGATTGATGGCATGTAGAGTTCCTCTGTTTCTCGTGGCATTCTCCGAGGCCGTGTGGTGAGGCAATATCATTCGGACCCGTGTGGTAAGGATATTCGGGATATTGTTACTCAATTATTTTTGTTCGGAACGCCCATCTAGAATTTGGGAGAAATGAGGCACAATGATTTTATTAAGGACTTAGAGTGAGTTACAAGGGGTCGTATAAAAACACGAGTGATAAATAGAAGAATGCAATAAATTCTAAGTAGAATAAAGTGTAAACTTGTGGAGAGTGTTCTTATGTTTATTTTGTGGTGAGTAATGTGCTTGAAGTCTCTTTTTGCTGAAATGGGGGGACTATTTATAGTGTTAGTCCCAGGGGTCTTTGGCCAATGAGGGCCAGTCTTGCCGTCTTTACTTCGTGGGATGCTGGTGGCCAATGCGTGAGGGTCTTCTGCGCTAATGGGGTCATCCGTTAGAAGGTGACCAATGGTGT
Organism: Linaria vulgaris; assembly: GCA_948329865.1. NCBI lineage: Eukaryota > Viridiplantae > Streptophyta > Magnoliopsida > Lamiales > Plantaginaceae > Linaria > Linaria vulgaris. The sequence goes on along the minus strand of OX415249.1, from coordinate 48,280,304 downwards.
GAGTTGACTGTAGTCCGTTTGAGCGGGTAATTATGATATATGCGCCAATAGTATTCGGAGGTGTTACTGACCCAAGTAATCAAATCGGTCTGCCCCAATCATTGATCTGCACCAATAAGATTTCTTGCTTTCTGCTCCAATGAATGAGTCGAACCAATGGGGTGCGGTCATTCATCATTATTAGGGTGGTTGGGAGCTAAGGTGATTGATGATTGCTGGTGCGTCTTCCGAGTCGGGTCGTGGGCAATGATAGGCCTGAATGATAGGATTTCCTTCTGGGTCGTTTGTTCTGAATGAGACCCAGGGGGTCATTCTTTGTTGTTGATATGGGTGAGTTGTCTCCTTTAGTCAGAATTGTGGTGGGTCTTAATTTTTCCTTGTATTCACTTGTGTCATTAACGTTTGTTATGTTCTTCTTTTTCCTCAATATTTGGCTAAGTGTTGGTGATGGTTTCTCGTGGGTCTAAGTGGTGATTAGCACTCCAGGGAGTGTTGACTCCTTGGTCTGGGGGGAGGGGGATGTTCCAGGGTTTTTCCTCGCGGGTACACGGGTTTGGGTCGGTTCTAGGTCGTTGGGAGGGGTGCGTTCAAGCCTTTTTGGTTTCACCGTACTCCTTTTGAGAGGCATTGATCGGATGAGATTTGGGGGTACCTTCTCCGGGTGTTCAGACCGAGTACCCTATACGGGTGTTCGCTAGTCGTGGCCTGGGGTACCTTCTCCGAAGCCCGGACCTTTGGCCCATGTTCGGGTATGGGGTGGTCGTGACTTAGACATGTCCCTTCGCTATATGGCTCGTTGTTTTTGCATGGTACCCATTTTTCTGCCTGTTTCCTAGAGTGGGGCAGATTATGCTTCCTCAGGAGTCCCCCCAGTTCTGAGTGTATTTCGTAGAAATTGCTTGGAACTCATTAAATGAGCTTATGCCCTGTCGAACATTTTCTGCAATTGTGGTCCTGCATGCTCCACGTGGTACTGAGTTGGCCACGGGTCAAAGGTGTCAATTGGGCTTCTCTACCTATAAATTGCGGGACTTGTAGTGTTTTATTTTCATTCACTTGAGTTTTCTCGTTTTCCTTCCCTTTTCTCTTTCTTATTTACTTTGAAATTCTCTGGCAATTTTATGGCTTCTATGAGCAGTTCCGGCGATGAGGCGACTGATAGGAGAGGCACCAGGTGGTGTCACATTGGTGATGACATGAACGAAAATGTTGCCTTATTCTGAAGAGGTGTCGCGACACCGTCACGTCATGTGTGGTTCGGCGAAAACTTCCGCCAAGAAGGCGAAGAAGGCGGTTGCAGTGGCGGCGCCACCTATCGTTTCGTTGGGGATGTGCGAAGCATAGTGAGATCTCGTGAGGAGATCGATGCCGAGTTCACTAAATATGGGGCGAGCGATGTTGGTATGGAGGTCGTGGTACCTCGGGGTTATGAGAGGGCTACGATACTGCCTACTTCGTGCAGATTATGGTGGGATTGTGATCCTTCCTTTCGGTTTTCTATCGGGAGGTATTCAAGGCATGCATGCTCTGTCTGAGTCAACTCTCTTTGAACATGAGCTCTGCTCTGGAGGCATTTGCTTTTATCTATGCAGCCTACACCCATCGTTGCTCAGTATACATGTTTTTTGTGGCTTTTGACTTGACGAGCTCCTCTATGGACAAGCTCTTCTATACTCTCACTATACGAAAGTTGACGAAGAGGATTCTTCACCAGCTATCGGGGTCTCATAGTAGTTGGAAGGAAAAGTTCTTCTTCGTTAGTCCCACCGTCGAGGGTCTTTTGACCGATTTTCATAGGGAGTGGAATTTGGATCCCCGGTTTCCGGCCAACTATGATACTGCAGGGGCCACAGATAAATTGGTGGTCGAAGGGTTCTTTGAGTAGGGTTGTAGCTGGAACAAGATATCACAGGTTAAAGTGTTATCGGCTCGGTACGAGAACTGCAACCTGAACGACGTTCTCGCTATGACACCCTTTGTGGGGAATAGGCATCCTAAAACGAATATGTACTTTGGGCAGTTCTTTGTTAGGCATTTCCTTGTCAGGATTTTCTTCATTGTTGAATCATGTATTTGCTAGTTTGTTTTGCAGAGGCTATTATGGAGACGCTGAAGTACGCTCTCCATGCTCTTCCAAGAACAAGAAGCAGAAGAAGGCTATTGCCCAAAGCCTCGGAGGACAGTGGGTCGGCTACTTCAGCAGCATCGGCGAATGACCCCTCACATGAGAAGAGTGCTTCAGCTGACGCCCCGTCTCATACAAGTCAATCGTGTGAGAAAGGGACGGGCTTGGTTGGGAGGAATCGATACCGGGAGCAGGCTGAGGTTTCTTCTAAGTGTAAGAACATTTTGCTGCCAGATTCAAAGGATGATTGTTTTCCCCTGACGCAAATGGGAAAGAATCCCACACCCTCTCGTCTTTCTTGCAAGTGGGGTCTGATGCTGGCGGGGATTGGTTGGCAAGCCATTACCAAGTGGCAATGCTGGCTGACATCGGTGGAACCTTAACGGGTGAGGCGTCCATACCTCAACCTCCGAGTGCTAGGGTGGAGTCAATGGCTGAGAGGTCTTCATCTCCGCACCCCAAGCACCAAGAAGCTAAGCCTTCTGATCTCCAAGCTCCTCCTGTTCAGGAGGTCAGAACTTGGGGTTAGGTCACCCTTTCTCCAGTGCAGTCTCTTTTGAAGGTTATCATGGGCATGGGAGCCCACTCTCTGGGTCTTTCACGAGGGCTGGCCGCCCTAGGTTCTTCTTCAACCCCTCCTCCTCTCAGTGCTAATGAACTGGGTCTGGTTGCGCAATTGTGCGACCTTGGTAAGTAATATTTGTTGTGAACACGTACATTTTATTTTCTCTCCTTTCCTTTCCCTTTTACTGATATTTGCTTTTTGCCAAAGCACAATTGGGTTGACAGGCATGCCCCACCTTGACGAGGAGACAACTCGTGAAAGGGATACTCTAAGGGCGAGGCTGCTGGAGATCGAGGCCGAGGGTTGGGCTCAAGCTGAGAGTCGGATGCCTCAGGCAAAAAAGCTTGAGGAGTTAAAATGGCAGTTGAAGGACCGTCTGGCTACTTTTGAGAAGGAGGAGTCTTTGGCTGGGAAATAGGCTGAATTGGTCCGTAAGCTTGAGACCTCGGAGGAGTTGGTGAAGTCGCTTTGAGAAGCTCTGGCAAAGACCGTGACTGAGTAGGATGAGTGTCTTTCGGCTCGTGAGAGAGAGGTGCGGGAACGACTCGCCCCTTGCTTTGAGGCTCACATTTTGTGGGGATTTCGGTCCTGTCAACAAGTGGGCTCTTTGAGGGGCTTCTACTGTCTTGTCGTTAATATCCAAAGGTTATCCACTGCTCTGATGATCTGCCCTGATACCCCCCGATGCTACACTGACATTGCTCCCTGGTGGTGGTTCGGGCCCTTCTCGCACCCCTATGGTGTAGATTACTTTAGTGGGATTTTTATGGCTGGATTGTTCTTAGTTTGTTTTAGCTTTTCCTTTGTTCTTCTTTTTGGGGTTGTACTGTGTCCCCCCCCCCCCCCCCCCACCCCCCGCCGCGGGTTTTTAACTATTAATGAAGTTTTTTTGGATCTCTGTATCTTTCCCTTTCACATACTTGTTTTCATTATTCCATACTTAAAGAACTTTTGCTATTAGCTTCCTGAGCATGCTAGCTTCTCTTTATGGAAGGGGCTCCTTCCGTCCTCGATTGATGCTTCCGAGTGTAATGATTTTGGAAGCCTCATATCCTTCTTGTGTAATTAATCATGCCCATCGGATTTGGTAGACGTCGTAACCTTCTTTGTGCGAGTTATCCAAAAGCGACCCGTTTAAGGGGGGTCTAATGAGATTTCCCCACAAGGGTCCCCGGGTATCGCGCGACGTGCCAGGCACTAACTCCAATGGTTGATCTTACAATCCTTTTTTGGATTCCATATGTGATCACTCGTGAGCGTTGTTGGGGTTCCTTGCGGAACGAACGGTCGAGAGAATGGTTCATGCGGTGGTCGTGAATTTGAATCGGCATGCCTTTTCATTCTCCCAACCGTCTCGAGAAGGGGTGTCCATTTAATTTGAAGGGACGTGGGGAGTTGAGACACCGGTTTAGGTCCTCTATGGTGATGTCTAACATGCTAGAGTTCCAATTATTCGGGGAAAGTGGTGGTTTATCTGGGTTGTAAATGAGCAACCGAAGGGTCCACCGTTTAAATCCTAGGCGTGGAAATGAACCAACTCGGGATATGAACCGTCTCTCCCGCCTATAAAAGCGCAAAAATCTTCTCCATTCTTCTTCACCACTTCCCTTTCATCTTTCTTTGCAAAAACAGACACTCATGTTGCACACATACCTCTTCTCTTTCTGCAATCATGGTTTCTCAGGCCACCGCTGTGTTTTCCAGCAATGAAGATTCACGTGATTCTCTTGCCTCTCTGTTTTCTCCTCAATGGGGTAGCACTGCCGCGTCCAGACCGAGTCGCCGCTGAAGGGTTGCACGTTCGTTGCCCATTTGATCTACTTCACGGAGGCAAGCGCGAGGCTCTTTCGTCGATGATAACGTAGTTGTTCTGCCAACGACGGTGGCAGACCGTGTGGTTTCCGTGTTTGGTCGTCGGGCTCCTTACCAGAATCCGACTGAGGGTGCGGTGTTCAAGTGCAAAAATCTAGACCCCAAGCGCATGACTGGTAGGCTCTGGGTCGGATCCACGGCCTTAGTATTGAACATGGTGGAAGTCCCGGCCTTGTTGGCGACTTTCAACATTTCTTCAGAGCAGGTGAACGTGATCATTCCTTCAAGTACGCAGAGGGTGTTTAATCCTCCCAAGGGTTACATGACCATATACGCGGAGCAATTGCATTGTAGTCTCTGCTACTTTTTCCACCCGGTCGTGAGGGACCTTTTTGTGTTCCGGCAATTGTGCCCGAGACAATTGACTTCAGCCTCTTATTGCCAACTAGTGGAGTTTATACTTACTGTTACCTAGTGAACATCCCATGTACTCCACAGACTTTGACGGGGGCATTCATACTGCGGGCCACTCCGACAACACTCGGGACAACAAACGGGTGTTCCTGACCTCAACGTCTAACATGCCTGCTAGAAACAGGGATTGGCGTCAGAGGTACTTCTACATGCCCCCGTAGAAGAGTCATCCACAGAATGGGAAGGAGTTGGGTTATGTTTATCCTTCCCCCACGGTGTGCGCGAAGAACACTTCCCAATTGGAGGACAGTGGTCTCTTCGATGACCTCTACGACGTATCCTCGATGTTGAACAGCCTCATGGTCTTGCTTCTCATAGGTTTGCAAGATGGATTGGTGAGCAAATACCCTTCTCCGATAACACTCCGACAACACTCGAAATTGCGTAACACTCCGATAACACTCTGATAGGGTCCATCCCACTTTGGGTCTAGTTTGCCAACGTTCTTGGAGGCCTCCTCTCTTTTCAGGACGAGATCTCTGACTTAAAATGATCGGGGTCGGACTTGGGCATTGTAAAATTTGGCCTTTCGGGCTTTGTAGAACTCTGCATGGGTGGCAGCTCTGATTCGCTTCTCCTCTAGAAGGTGTAGCTCTAGGACTAGATTGGCATTGTTATAAGCTTCCTTGTACTCCTGGACCCGCAGACTTTGTTTTACCACCTCAGAAGGGACTATCGACTTAGTGTCGTAGACAAGGCTGTAAAGGGTCTCCCTCGTTGCCGACCGTGGGGTAATGCGGTAGGCCCACAATACTCCAGGGACCTTTTTGACCCATTTGAACTGATACTGATCTAGACGAGCCTTTAACATTTTCAACAAAGGTTTTGTTAGTCATCTCCACTTGGCCGTTTCCGTGGGGGTATCCGACCCCTGGGAAGCGGTAATTGATCCCCCATTTGTCACACCATTTCTCCACGAGTTTGTTACGGAATGGCAAGATATTGTCGCTCACCAGCTGTTGTGGAACCCCGTATCGTCTCAGAATATTCATCTAGAGGAAGTTTATCATGACCTGGCTGGTAATCTTGTAGAGTGGTTTCGCCTCGACCCACTTATTAAAGTAATCCACCGCTACTAGCAAAAATTTCTTCTGGCCTCTATCGGGGATCGTGGCTCCCACGATGTCTATTCCCCAGCGAGTGAATGGGCAAGGGGCAGCTGGCTGGGGTCTCATGGGGGCATGCAGTTGCCAGCTCTAACATTTTCGTGCGTAGTCTTTGCAGGCAGCTGCCATGCCCCTTCCTCGCTAGTGGTAGCCACAACATCCATCGTGTATCTCCTTTAGTATTAGTCGTGCCTCTTCTTTGTTAACGCATCGGGAGGTCAGATAAGACCATGATCTTCGAAATACGACCCCATTCTGTATGTAGTAACAGGTAGTGTGTCGATACATATAGCGATGTTTGGCTTGATCCTGGGTACTTCTTGAGGTTCTGAATAAAGTCGACGATCTCGATCGTCCAATCTTCTTCAATGGCCACAACTATCTGGATTTCCCCATCGAGGCCCTGCCTTTCTGATTTGTGGGCTGCGAAGAAGGTTATCCTTCGACTGGTGACGGTTTGGGTTTGATTAGCGAGCTTAGACAAGGCGTCAGCATCTTGTTTTTTCAACCTCGAATCTGTTTAATTGAGAATTCTTGGAACAGGGTCGTTCCTGCCAGGACCGCCTCCAAGCATTTCTTCATATTTTCTTCACGCGCCTCATAGGTCCCGTGTATCTGTAAAACCATGAGTTGGGAGTCGCAGTAGACCAGTATCCTTCATATTTTTGCCTCGTTACCTAGGTGAATTACTAGTAGAAAGGCTTCGTACTCCGCTTCATTGTTGGATACGGGGTATTTTAATCGTACGGAAAATTCTAAGACGCTCTCCGACTCGTCTGGAGCAATTTTCCTGAAGATTATGCCTTACCACCACCCTCCACCCCCGTGGGTATTGGTGGATGACCCATCAATGCAGAGGTTTCACAGGGGTTCAAGCTCGTCCTCCGCAGTTTCCTTGTACATCTCGGTAATGAAGTCTGCGAGTACTTGGGCTTTGATGGTTGACCGGGGGGAGTAGGTGATGTCGAATTCTCCTAACTATATAGCCCATTTGATCATCCGTCTTGAAACCTTTGGGTTATTGAGGATGATTTGGAGGGGGTGCTCCGTAAGCACAGTGATTGGATGGGCTAGGAAGTAACCCCGAGCTTCTGTGCCGAGGACACAAGATCTAGCCTAACTTTTTCGATGCTAGAGTATCGGGTCTCAGAATCCAGGAGGGTCTCACTGACTCTTTTCCCACGGCTAGATATAGGAAGAGCATTTCCTTGGGGACGGGATTCACAAGGAGGGGTGGCATGACCAAGTATTCCTTTAGTGCCTTGAGGGATTTTTCACATCGGTCGGTACACTGGATGTCTCTTATGTTTCAGAGAATCTTAAAGAAAGGAAGGCCTTTCTCTGAGGAGCGACAAATAAACCTACTTAGCGAGGCCATTCTGCCCGTTAGCTTTTGTACATCCCCTATAGTCTTTGGTGATTCCATGTTGAGTATGGCCTCTGCCTTTTCTGGATTAACCTCGATCCCTTTCTGGGTGACCATATACCTCAAGAACTTCCCCCCTCGGATGTCGAAATAGCATTTCTGAGGGTTTACGTTCATTACGAATTTATCCATGATTTTGAAGGCTCGGGCGAGGTCGCGGGCGTGATCCTCCTCCCTCTGACTTTCTACAATCATGTCATCAACATAGACCTCCATCGTATCCCCAATCAGAACAACATTTGATACGTGGCGCCGACATTCTTGAGCCCAAAAGGCATGACTAAGTAGCCGAAGGTACCGATGTCCATGATGAAGCTGGTCTTTTCTTGGTCGCGACTTGCCATCGGAATCTAGTTGTAACCTTGATCTCCATCTATGGTGGACATGAGGGCACAACCTGTTGTGCAGTCGACCAACATATCGATGCTAGAAAGAGGGTAACAGTCCTTGGGACAAGCACGATTGAGATCGGTGAAATCCACACACATGCACCACATGCCCCTACTTTTGGAATGAGGACCACGTTCGTTAACCACTCTGGATACCGTACTTCCCGAATTTGGTGAAGGTCTATCAACTGTTGAACTTCTGCCCAAATTACTTTGTTTCGCTCTGGTCCCATGTTCCTCTTCCGTTGTTGGACTGTTCTAGCTGCGATGTATACATTAAGCTCGTGCACGCATATCTCCTGGCTGATCCGTCCTAGAGGACCATCCTTCCATACGAAGAGGTGGTGAAATGACTTAAGGGTGGTCATGATGGCCTTTTCTATACCTTCCCCGATGTTGGTGTCGTTCTTAACCGTTTTGCCTTTGGCACCATCCACTAGTTCTACCATTTTGAGTTCTTCAGCGGGCTGGACTCGAATCTCCTCCGAGTGGGCTCTCTTGGTCGGAGGTTCAGCCTCATGAAGGTCAGACTCAATTGGCGAGGCGTTTATGTGGCATTCACGAGCTAGAGTCTGATCCCTTTTGACGCCCCCCCTCTTAATCTTTAGATGGAGGGTGGACGCGACCGCTTCAAAGGTCTGAAGGGCTGGTTGCCCGCAGATGGCATTGTACGTTCGGGAGGGAGCGTCAACTATCTAGAATTTGGTAGGCTCAGTACGGCGTGTAGCACCTTCATGACATCGGAAGGGTTATAAGTCCCACGATTTGGCGTTGTTCCCCTGAGAACCCCACAAGGGGTACCTCTACTGACTCCATTCGGCTCTAGGCGATGCCTAGGGCCAGGAACATGGGCATGAAAAGGACTTTAGCCGAGCTTCCAGTGTCCACGAGTATTCTTTTTACTTTGGTTCCAAATATGGTGGTTGTGACCACAAGGGGATCTTCGTGGGGATACACGACGCCCAAGAGGCCCTCTGGTCCAAAGGAGATGACTGGTTGGTTAACTACTCAGGCAGCAAAGGCCTCTATTATCAAATTTTTTTGCTTTTCAAATGTAATTTCGCTTCTCTTCCTTAGTTAGAGACAGCACTCCTCCTTCAATCATGTTGACAATGCGGCTCGTGGGGGCATTTTCGCGATAGTTACGAGGAGGTGGGGGTAGTTGTTCCTACGCTAGAGGCTCTTTCTCAACGTCCTCGGGGGTATCCGAGCGCTGCTTTTTCTTCTTAGGTACCTCCTCTCGTCCCCCGCGTTTTCGTGGGGTTACCTTTGTCGGGTACCACAAATTCTTCCAACTAGCCTAGTTTTAGGAGCCTGGAGATTTCTTACTGGAGGTGGATGGAATCATTTGTCAGGTGTCCATACGCCTGGTGGTAAGTGCAGAACGTTCCTGTGTGTTTGAGCCTCTAGGCATCTTTCGCAGCCCGAGGCCACTAGAAGATACAATTATGACCTCAGTAGGAGTTACTGTCATGTGCGGTAAGGGTACCAGATCCAAGACCTTTTTAACTCTCTCCCTCTTTCCTCCTTCCTTATCGTCTATTTTCTCCTTCCATCTGGGGGAGCCGGGGCTCATGATGCCTCTGTAGCCTCCAGGGTCTTGCGTGTTTCCTCTAGCTCCATGAAAGACTCTTGCCTTCTGCATCAAGTCCTCCATATTAATGGCCCAATTTATGATAAGGTAGGTGGAGAAGTCTCCTAGATGAAATCCTCGGACAATAATATCAAAGAGCATTCCAAGGTCGAAACGGGTCACTTCAGCCACGGCATGAGAGAATTGTCGTATGTAGTCTCTAAGGGGCTCACCCACATTCTATCGAATGTTAAATATGTGCCCACAATTCCTTGGGAAGACCTTGTTGCAAGAAAATTGCCTTATGAACATATGGGTTAGTTGTTCGAAGTTGTGGATGGTCCTAGACTGGGCTAATCCCGTGAGGGTCGCTTGGAAGACTCGACACATGGCGTGATTGGAAGCCAACGCCAGATTCATGCATGAAAAGTATTGGTTTATATGATCACGGGGGTCGCGATCACTACCTTCTCCGGCGTAGATCGGGAGTCCCATTGGCTTCATGGTAAGAGGGACGAGGGGGTCAGATATGTGGGGCACGAACGGGAATCCCCGGTATGCTACCTCCTCCGTTGGGTTGAGGTTACAGTAGCGCTCTTGTAAGTCTCTTTGCATTTGTTCAATCATGCCCCGCAGGGAAGCATCCATTGTTGGCGAGCATTGGCACCTTCCAACGGCCTCGGGATAGTAGAGATCATGCAGATCTGGAGGATTCCAGGCTGCCCCCTAAGAATGGGGTGGTGTGGGAGGTTCTTCTCTCGGAGGTGCATCCACCTAGCTTGCTATATCCAGTGATGGTGTTCTTCTTCTGCGGTAAAGAGGGGATGTCCAGACACTACCTTGTGACAATCCCTCAGATCGGGCCCTCGAGGAAGGTGCATATTGATGGCGGAGGTTCCCTCTATTCCTCGGGGCATTCATACAGACGGTGCCATTTGATGAGGCAATATCGTCCGGAGCCGTGTAGTCAAGATATTCGAGGATATCATTACTCAATTATTTTTGTTCAGAATGCCAATCTCGAATTTGAGGGAAAGGAGGCACGATGATTTTATTAAGGACTTTGAGTGAGTTAGAAAGGATCGTGTCAAAACACGAGTGAGAGCTAGAAGAATGCGATAAATTCTGCAGGGTAAAATTAAAGTGTAAAATTGTGGAGAGTGTTCTTATGTTATTTTGTGGTGAGTAATGTGCTTGAAGTCTCTTTCTGCTGAAATAGGGGACTATTTATAGTGTTGGTCTGAGGGGTCTTTGGCCAATGGGGGCCAGTCTTGCCCTCTTTACTTCGTGGGGTGCTGGTGGCCAATGGCGTGAGGATATTCTGCGCCAATGGGAGTCTTCCTTCGGGAGGTGACCAATGGTGTGCGTTGACTGTAGTCCGTCTGAGCGGGTAATGATGATATTTGCACCAATGGTCTTCGGAGGTGGTACTAAGCCAATGCATGGGAAATGGTGTGCCCCAATCATTGATCTGCACTGATAAGATTTGTTGCTTTCTACTCCAATGAATGGGTCGAACCAATGGGGTGCCATCATTCCTCATTATTAGGGTGGTTGAAAGATAAGGTGAATGATGATGGCTGGTGTTACGATATCCACCAATGATGAATGGTATTTGTATGCTAAACGTAGGATCGTTATCTTCAGGTTATTTGGATGGAACCTCGACCCTTTGCCTTAGTACAAATAGGAACCTTGGTATGGAGACCGCGACCCGCTACTTGATACAAAGCACCAACCTTGGTATAATGAAGACACTACAAACGATTATGGAGGGTGCCGTTTGATAAGTCGGATTTGAACGCCATAAACGAGGGTGATGAACTCGTTTGATAAGGTCAGAAATAGTTCTTCAAGAACCAAAGAGGATAAAATATCACAAAGTTTATAAATATGATATGTGTTGTCTTACAATGAAAAGGGTCTTCCTAATTTATAGGAGAGACAAACTTGGTCACTAAGAAATCAACTATGACCTTCCAACAACTTCTACCAAAAGAAAAATACATTAACTAGACTAGGAAATGATGAAAGAGTCTTCTAGAAAAGGAAAATGCATTAACTAGACTAGAAAATGATGAAAGAATAGTCAAAACTCGTCTTTGACTTTTGACCAGTATTTAAAAGGTCACCTGGATAAGATTTGACAATCTCTGTTGCTCATTTGGGCCTCCTTTATCGTTATGGACCCAAACTTGGTTAATTAGCCCATAAAGAGATGCTCTCATCTTCTTAGCAAGCCCTCTTGTGATTGGCCCATTTAAGATGCGAATTTGGTCCATTCTTGTGACATCTTCTTCATTTGAATTCTTGTAATCTTCTTCTTTTGTCACTGTATCCATATTTGCATCATTCCCCTCCTCTTTAAAAGGATTTGTCCTCAAATCCGTATCACCTGCATTAAAAGGATTCAAATCAGACACATTGAAAGTAGCACTAACGTTATACTCACTAGGAAGATCCAGCTTGTAAGCGTTGTCATTGATATGCTAAGTCACCTGGAATGGTCCGTCTCCTCTTGGCAATAATTTGGAACGTCTCTTTTCCGGGAACCTTTCCTTTCTCATATGCAACCAGACCCAATCTCTCAGTTCAAATATCAACTTTCGACACCCCTTGTTTGCTTGCTTGGCATATTGTTGAGTTCTCTTTTCAATATTGAGCCTTGTCTTCTCATGTATCTGCTTGACAAAATCATCATGTTTCTTGCAATCTAATTTCACATACTCAGAAGTAGGTAATGGAGTAAGTCCAATGGTGTCAAAGGATTAAAACCATAAACAATTTCGAATGGTGAGAATTTAGAAGCAGAATGCACAGTTCTATTGTAAGCAAATTCAACATGTGGTAGACAATCTTCCCAAGTCTTAATATTCTTCTTTATGATTGGCCTTAATAGCATAGACAAAGTCCTATTTACTACTTCAGTTTGACCATCAATTTGTGGGTGACAAGTAGTAGAAAATAACAACTTTGTACCTAACTTACACCACACGGCCTTCCAAAAGTAACTCAAAAACTTCGTATCTCTATCCGAAATAATGGTTCTTGGCATACCATGCAATCTCACAATTTCTTAAAAGAACAAATCAGCAATGTGAGAAGCATCATCAGTTTTGTGACATGGAATAAAATGTGCCATTTTAGAAAATCAATCCACAACCACAAAAACAGAATCCCTACCATGTTTTGTTCTTGGCAATCCCAACACAAAATCCATAGAAATATCAATCCAAGGTGTAGTAGGATTGGTAAAGGAGTATACAAACCGTGATTTTGCACTTTGGACTTAGCTTGTTTACAAGTGATGCATCTGCCGCATGTTCTTTCAACATTCCTTTTCATGTGTGGCCAAAAGAAATGTTCTTGCATAATTGCTAAGGTCTTTGCAATGTCAAAGTGTCCCATTAGTCCTCCTCCATGAGCTTCATGCACAAGTAATTCCCTCAAAGAACAATTTTGCACACAAAATTTGTTTTCTCTAAATAAAAATCCATCTTGCCTAAAGAACTTACCACTAGCATGCTTTTCACAATCTTGATACTCAACTTGAAAATCAGAATCATCCCTATACAAATCCTTGACGTACTCAAAACCAAGCAACTTTGAATCAAGAGTAGAAAGTAAAGCATACCTCCGAGAAAGGGATCAGAAACCACATTCTCCTTACCTTGCTTGTATTGAATGACATAAGAAAATGTTTCAATGAATTCTACCCATCGTGCATGCCTCTTATTCATCTTGTGTTGGCCCTTCAAATGCTTTAAAGATTCATGATCCGTGTGAATCACAAACTCCTTAGGCCAAAGGTAGTGCTGCCACGTGTTTAAGACCCGAACCAAAGCATACAAATCCTTGTCATAAATTGGATAATTCAAGGCTGCTCCTCTTAGCTTTTCACTGAAGTAAGTTATGGGCTTCTCATCTTGCATAAGAACAGCACCTATTCCAATTCCTAGAGCATCACACTCAATTTCAAAAGTTTTAGAATAGTTAGGCAAAGTAAGTAAAGGAGCATTGGTTAACTTTTCTTTAAGTAATTGAAAAGCATTTTCTTGTTAATCATCCCACTTGAATCCAACATTGTTTTTATCACTTCGGTGATTGGTGCATCTATGGTGCTAAAATATTTCTCAAATCGTCAGTAAAAGCTTGCCAATCCATGAAAACTTCGAACATTTCCCACAATTGTTGGCCTTGGCCACTCTTGTATTGCTTTGACTTTCTCTTCATCAATACGTATACCCTGTGCACTCACAACAAATCCTAGAAACACAAGTTTATCCGTGCAAAAGGTACACTTATTCAGATTAGCAGACAACTCTTCTTTTCGTAGAACATCTAAAACAAGTTTCAAATGTTCAACATGATCATCCAAGTTCTTGCTATAGATTAGAATATCATCAAAATATACCACAACGAATTTTCCAATAAAAGCACGCAAAACATGGTTCATCCATCGCATGAAAGTACTAGGTGCATTAGTTAAACCAAAAGGCATCACTAACCATTCATAAAAACCATACTTTGTCTTAAAACCAGTTTTCCATTCATCTCCCTGTCTTATTCTTATTTGATGAAAACCACTTTTCAAATCAATTTTAGAAAACATGCAAGATCCATGCAATTCATCAAGCATATCATCTAAACGAGGTATGGGGTGGCGGTATTTTACCGTAATATTGTTGATTGCTTGACAATCAGTGCACATCCTCCACGAACCATCCTTCTTTGGAACTAAAAGTACTGGAACGGCACAATGACTCATGCTTTCCCTCACGTAGCCCTTTTTCCATGAGTTCTTCAACTTGCTTTTGCAACTCCTTCATCTCCTCTGGATTCGTTCGATATGGCGGGCGGTTAGGAATCACAACTCCCGGTACAAAATCAATTTGATTTTCAATCCCTCGGATAGGGGGTAAACCCGGTGATATATCTTCGGGAAACACATCATCATAATCCTGCAATAGAGCTTGGCAAGGAAGAAGTTAATTCGTTAGCGCTAAAAAGTGTCTCCTTGTAAAAGAGTGCAATCATTGGTTATTTCAAAAACATTGCTCTCTTCAACTCACTTGTTATTGCAAAAAAAGCTCTCTTTTTTTTTCTCATTTGCCAAAGCTTCAACTGTTTTTTGTTGGCAATTTTCTGTTTTTCACTCATTTCTTTTTGTACACTCTCCTTTTTTTTTTTTGCTCATTTTCTTTCTTTTGAAATCTCACTTGATCTTCAAATACTTCTTTTGGTGTTAAAGGAACAAGAGTGATTTTCCTCCCATTGTGGACAAAAGAATACTTGTTCGTAAAGCCATTGTGGTTAACTTTAGGATCAAACTGCCATAGACGCCCCAAAAGTATATGTCCAGCTTGCATTGGGACTGCATCACACAAAACTTCATCCTTGTGCTTCCCAATGCTAAAAGAAATCAGCACTTGCTTGTTGACTTTCACTTTGGCACAATCATTGAACCATTGCAACTTGTATGGTCGAGGATGTTTCATCGTGGCCAAGTCAAGTTTCTCGACCAAAGTAGTGCTTGCAACATTGGTACAACTTCCACCATCAATTATCACACTACATACCTTGTTAAGAACATGACATCTAGTGTAAAAGATGTTATCTCGTTGCTCATTTCCTCGTCCTTTGCTTGCACGTTCAAAATTCTTCTTATAACCAAAACATAATCTCCATGAATAGCCCCTTCTTCATCATTATCATCCCCCGAGGATTGTATTGATTCATGACCAGCCTCCTTATCGGTTTTAAACCCACCATCTTCTTTAATCAACATGACTCTTTTATTTGTACATTGATTGGCAACATGACCCCTTCCTTGACATTTAAAACATTTAATGTCACGATTTCTAGAACTTGAAGGGTCAAAATTACCTTGCATTCCTTGGCTGGTCGGTTCTTGTTTGGCCTCGATCTTTGACTTAACCATGGATTTTCTTCTTTTCTCTGGTAGTTTGTTTTCCAAGTGGATGAATTTGATCTTTGAGATGCACGAGTGCCTTTTCTTTTGAGCTGTTGCTCAACTTTGATAGCCATATGCACCATGTCTTCTAGCTCCACATAATGTTGCATTTCTACTGTATCTTGGATTTCTGGATTCAACCCATTCAAGAACCTTGCCATTGTAGCTTCTCTATCTTCTTCATTATTTGCCCGGATCATAGCAATCTCCATTTCTTGATAATAGTCCTCCACACTTCGATTGCCTTGTTTAAGCCACTGCAACTTTTGGTACAAGTCCGTATAATAATGACAAGGAACAAACCGCCTTCTCATAACAACTTTCATTTCTTCCCATGTTGCTATTGGACGTTCACCATTACGTCTACCATTCATGGTTAGTTGATCCCACCACACAATAGCATAATCAGAAAATTCAATAGCCGCAAGCTTAACCTTCTTCATTTCAGAATAGTTGTGGCAATCAAAAACTAACTCAACTTTCTTTTCCTACTCAAGGTAGGCTTCAGGATCATTCTTACCTTGGAAAGATGGGATATTGATCTTTATACTTCCCAAGTTGTTATCTTCTCTAACTCGTCTTTCACGCCTTTTACTCACCATCGTTGACAATCTATCATCGGAATCATCATCATATTACTCTTCATCTTCTCCCCTTCTACGTCGAGTATTTTTCATTACGTGGCTGCCTTTGTAGAGACTCTCTTTCGACCCTATACAACCTCTCATTTAGTGGCTCCAATTGATCTTTCATCAGATTTCCCAAATAACCCATCAATGCTTGAACTTGAAGTTCACTCATTATTGGTGGTGCTCCTTCATTGGTGTTTTCTCGAGACATAATAACCTGCAAAAAAAATGTTAGAAATAAGGAAACCTCACAACACTCCCTTACGTGTTTACTCTCAAGTTTTTTTTTCACTCAAAATATGTCACTCATGTATCACTCAAATATATTGGCTTTTTCTCTCTAATAATATCACACTCGCTGCCTTTTTTCCACTCGTATATTCTCTATAGGTTCTTCTCGAACTAATTTGAATGGAATCAAACAAAAGTGGAGAGAGACACGATTCTGGTTTCAATGTTGACCCGCGATTGGCTTAACATCCATCCAACATTGCTTCCAGAACTTTTTTCAACTATTGTGGCGAAAGTCAGGGTTCTGGTTTCAGTGTTGACCAACAATTGGCATAACATCCATCCAACATTGCTTCCAGAACATATTACTCATTCTGTCCCAACAAGAAATTAGCAACAAAAGAAATAAAGTTAATACTTCTCTTTCTTTTCTTTTTTCTTTTCTTTTTCTTTTTTTTTTTTTTTGTAGCACTATTTTTTGTTTTTTTTTTTTGGCGTTTTTTTTCTTTTTTTTTTGTACTTTATTTTCTTCTTCTTTTTTTTTTGCTAAAAAAACACAAAATAAAGATAAATGTTTTTGGTAATCCGAAGATTAAACCAAGAACGGATAGGACCTGAAAGATAAAACATTTGCTCTAGATACCAAATGATACGATATCCACCAATGATGAATGGTAAACGCGGAATCGTAATCTTTAGGTTGTTTGGATGGAACCTTGTTGCCTTAGTACAAATAGGAACATTGGTATGGAGACCGCGACCCACTACTTGATACAAAACACGAACCTTGGTATAATGAAGATGCCACAAACGGTTATAGACGGTGTCGCTTGATAAGTCGGATTTGAACGCCACAAACGAGGGTGATGAACCCGTTTGATAAGTTCAAAAATAGTTCTTTAAGAACCAAAGAGAATAAAATCTCACAAAGTTTATAAATATGATAAATGTTGTCTTACCACGAAAATGGTCTTCCTAATTTATAGGAAAGGCAAACTTGGTCACTAAGAAATCAACTATGACCTTCCAACAACTTCTAGGAAAAGAAAAATACATTAACTAGACTAGGAAATGATGAAAGAGTCTTCTAGAAAAGGAAAATACATTAACTAGACTAGAAAATGATGAAAGAATAGTCAAAACTCGTCTTTGACTTTTGGCCATTATTTAAAAAGTCACTTGGATCAGATTTGACCATCTTTGTTGCTCATTTGGGCCTCCTTTATCATTATGGACCCAAACTTGGTTAATTAGCCCAGAAAAAGATGCTCCCATCTTCTTAGCAAGCCCTCTTGTGACTGACCCATTTAAGGTGCGAATTTGGTCCATTCTTGTGACATCTTCTTCATTTGAATTCTTGTAATCTTCTTCTTTTGTCACTGTGTCCATATTTGCATCAGCTGGCGCGTCTTTCGAGTCGTGTCGTGGGCCACGATTGGCCTGAATGATCGGATAGCCTTCTGGGTCATTTGTTCTGAATGAGACCCGGGGGGTCGTTCTTTGCTGTTGATAGGGGTGAGTTGGTCTCCTTTAGTCGTAATTTGTGGGTCTTGATTTCACCTTGTATTCACTTGTGTCATTAACATTTGTCATGTGCTCCTTTTTCCTCAATATTTGGCTAAGTGTTGGTGATGATTTCTCGTGGGTCTGAATGGTGCTTAGCGCTCCAGGGGGTGTTGACACCTTGGTCTGGGGTTCCAGGGTTTTTCTTCGTAGGTACCCGAGTTTGGGTCGGTTCCAGGTCATTGGGAGGGGTGCGTTCAAGCCTGTGTGGTCACACCGTACTCCCTTCGAGAGGCATTTATCGGACGAGATTCTAGGATCCCTTCTCAGGGTGTTTAGACTGAGTACCCTATGGGGGTGTTCGCTGGTCGTGACCCAGTGGTACCTTCTCCGAAGCCCGGACCTTTTGCCCCTGTTCGGGTAGGGGTGGCCATGACTTTGACATGTCCATCCGCTAGATGGTTTGTTGTTTTTGTAGGGTACCCATTGTTTCGCCCCCTTCCGAGAGTGGGGCAGATTATACATCATCATTGTGATTGTGTTTCTGTTGAGTTGAGCAAACATGCTATGATACATATCCCAGGGTACATGTACATAGCCCATGGCGGGCCCGTCCTTTGGTGGCACCGGTAGAGTAGCTTGTGGCCTCGGGGTATTGTTAGCGGGCAACACTGGCGCGTCAGGGTAGGACGCATGACCGTTAGGCTCTAGAATCTCTTCAAGAGGGGCAGAGGGCTCTGTGGCCCCTCCATTTTGTTGTTGCGGTTCTCCATCAACTCAGCTTTTAGGATAGATCGTGATGACGCACAAACCAGTACTCTTCTAGCTCTCTTTCTAGCCATGCAACTTTCCTCAAACATTTCTCAGAGAACTCATGACGTTCCCACACATGGATCCATTTGGTGAGGCAATATCGTCCGGACCTGTGTGGTCGGGATATTCGGGGATATCGTTACTCAATTATTTATTTTCAGAATGCCAATCTCGAATTTGAGGGAAAAGAGGCACACTGATTTTATTAAGGACTTTGAGTGATTTACAAGGGGTCGTGTGGTGACACAACTTTGAGCTAGAAAAGTGCGATAAATTCTAAGTACAACAAAGTGTATAAAATTGTGGAGAATGTTCTTAAGCTGATTTTGTGGTGAATAATAGTGCTTGAAATCTCTCTTTTTTTCTACCAAAACGGTGGACTATTTATAATGTTAGTCCCAGGGGTCTTTGGCCAATGGGGGATGGTCTTTCCGTCTTAACTTCGAGTGGTGTTGGTAGCCAATGGGGTGAAAGTCTTCTGTGCCAATGGGGGTCGTCTGTCAGGAGATGACCAATGGCGTGTGTTAACACTAGTTTTCACTAAGCCTCATTCTTCCTTCACAATGCCTTCGAAGCATCACGGAGACCTACCCAGTATCGAAAGGCTTGGATGCTACTCCCGATACTGGTAAAACGGTACCCTACTATCCCCTCGAATCACGATAAGTATCTCTCAGAGTACAGATCCCACGCGAGGTATCGAAAGTTTTAAATAGCTTCACGAATACCCCCTAGGGAGACGATACTCTAGAACCTACCTTATCAAGATACGATACGGAGATTACCTTATCAAGGCACGATAAACCCTAAAGGGCCTATCGAACCCTCTAAGGAAATATTTCGGTAAAGCTCCCCTCCCCAAAAGACGGTATCGAAATGCGATAAAGATGGGATCTAAACAACTCAGCTCATATAAACTACACGAGACACCTGGCATCGGGATTCAAATATGGTAGCTCTCCAAGATTCATCAACACCCCTGAAGACAGTTGTCAAAAGCCGAGTAAAGCTACTCAGCTCCTATCAACATGCATACAAACACTTGTCAAAAGAGGAACATGCATAGATGCAATTTGTACTAAAACTTGCTCCTATATAAAGGAGGGAATATTGAGAATAAATGGGACATACTTTTTGAGGAGAAAAAGAAAGACATCAGATATTCTTCAAACTTGGGCAAGGCGTTATAATCCACCCCTAAATTCCCTAAAAATAAATAACTATGAATAAAATGGCATCGTCTGTGGGAACACCGTAAAATACTGCCTTTGAGTACGTTTAAGGAATATCTCTCATAACAACCATGGATAACCCTCTAACCTACAGCAGTCTTTGGGAACACCAAGAACATACACATGAAGAGCCTTCGAAGACCCCTTCCCTACCCCCAACAGAGAAGGGGGATTTCATAAATGTTCCCCGATCCGTATTCGAACGCCTTGTAGAAGGTGCCACCTGGAGGAATAGGCCAAAGGTGGCGCGCCCCCATTAAGATCTTCCTATACGACTCTATAGGGAACAATTTGACTCAGAAGAGTATGAGTCTCGCCCAAGACTCGTCTTCCAACAGGATCCCCGATATTGCGATACCTTTTCGCAAGACCAAGGGCCAAGAACCCGCTATAAAGATAATCGCGAGAGGGGACCACAAAATTATGAAATGGTGAGATCTCCTTACCATAGGGACCACCAGCCACCCTCCACCCCCGCAGGGGTAGACGACTCCATGTGGGATATGGTTAATGGCGTGCGCAGAGAGATGAAGGATGTAAAGAAAAATATAACCCCGGGGGAAGAACCTATGTACCACGGCTCTCCCTTTGTCCCGAAAATTGCTTAATCCTTGGTCCCCTCGAGGATGCGGCCCTATAACGTCCCCAGGGGACAAGGACGGCATGGATCCACAATATCACATCTATAAGTACATAGCAACTATGGATTTGGCATCGACGCCCGACTTCGTACTCTGCCGAGTGTTTTGAACCACCCTAACGGGTAGGACCCACGCCTGGTTCTCCTAGTTACTCCATGGTATGATATCCCATTTTGATTAATTGGCAGACTTGTTGTAAAATAATTTGCGTGTAACAGGAGATACCCCAAGTCTGCTAACCATCTATTCATGGTCAAATAAAGGAAAGACGAATCCCTAAGAGATTACATGAAGCGCGTCTTGGATGAAGCCTTAGACGTTACGAACGCCAATCCCTCAATAATAGTATATATTCTAACCCAAGGGCTTAGAACGGTGGATTTCTTCAGATACCTCATGGGAAACCAAGTTAAGGACATGAATGAGCTCATGCAGAAGGCGGAAACCGATATTATCGTGGAAGAAGCCGAAAGTTCTAAGATCCAAGTGGAGAATAATGATCACGACTACGAGAAGAGATATCACAACAAAATGAAGGGAGGAAAAATGCCTCCCCGGCGAAGGGACGACGGGGTTATAGTAAAGCGGCATCTCTAGCCCACGCCACTAGCCCCTCTAATGATAACTCCCGCATAGGTGCTCAACGTGATGAGAGGGAGTACCGACTTACAACGGCCACTACTTGTTAAAAAACCCTACAAGAAGAAAGACACAGGCAAATTATGTAAGTACCATAAAGCATATGGACACATCATAGATACTTGCACCACTCTGAGGAATGAGATACATCGACTTTTGAATGCCAGATATTTGGGAAACAACCGGAAAGAAAATAACCAAGAGGCTCCCAAATATAATATCTGGAAAAGAACCTGACTAGAAGGGCCCACATAGGAAGGGAGTCCTAGCGCTAAATACTGTGAGGAAACCACCAAGGATTGCCCCAGCCCCTAGAATCCTACGAAGACAACCCACCCTTAGGTAGGACGATAAACATGATCGAAGAATGAGATATTTCGGTGACACCCCCAAGAAGAAGAAGAAATATCTAAAGGAAGCTTGGTGTGTCGAATAAGAGCCACCCGTCTACTCGATACAAAGGGCCAAATTACCCACCATCACCTTCGGGTCGGACGACCTAAGGGGCATATTGTACCCCTACAAAGACCCATTTGTTATAGAGGCCACCACTTTCGGTGTCGATATCCAACGCATCTTAATCGACACTGGCAGTTTGGTATATGTCCTTTTCTTGCCCACCCACCTGGCGATGGGCTTAAAGAAAGAATGCCTCAAATCAGTCGAAGCTCCCTTTGTAGGCTTTTTAGGAGAACCATGTCATACGTTGGGAACTATAACTCTGCCCATGTCCTAGGGCGAAGGCGCCATGACGCGAATGAAACACACCAAGTTCTTGGTAGTAGAAGCATCCTCTCGAACCTACAACGGCCATCCATACAGACGTTCAAGGCCATCCCTTACATGCTTCACCTTAACATAAAATTCCCCACGCCGTCAGGTATAAGAGAAGTCAGGGTTAGCCAGGTCAAGGCCAGGGAATACCGAATGAATGTTATCCCCTCGAAATATGAGGAGGACATTACTACGCCCGTTAAAAAGTGTAAACTAGAAGAAGAGTTAAAAAGTACAACCAGTGGAAGAACTAAATATGATTGAAATCGTAGGTGGGACCCTAAGAAGACCGTTAAAGTGGGAACCGAGATGAGCTCCGAGACAGAGAGCGGAGGAGTCTCTATACTCAAACAGTTTCACCACCTCTTAGCCTGGGAAGGAGGACCCCCGGGAAAGATCAGCGATCGAGTCTGTCAGCATTTTCTGAATGTTAAGATGGATGTTTAGCCGATCCAACAGAAGAAGAGAAATATAGGACCAGAAAGGAACAAAATCATCCGGTCTGAGATACAACAACTGCTTAACCTACAGCAGATTCGAGAAGTCTGATACCCCGAGTGGCTAGCTAATGTGGTCCTCGTCCCCAAAACGGGTGGGGGAGATGGCAGATGTGTGTCGACTTCACCAACTTGAACGATGCCTGCCCAAAAGATTGCTATCATCTTCCAAGCATAGATCAGCTGGTCGATTCCACAATAGGATGTTCCCTATTATCCACGATGGACGGGGACCAGGGGTAAAACTAAATCCTGATGGCTACCATAGATCAAGATAAGACCAGTTTCATCACCAATGTAGGCACCTTCTGCTACCTGGTGATGCCGTTTGGCCTGAAGAACACAGGGGCCACTTACCAACGTCTCATAAACCTCATGTTTGCTGGTTTGATCGGGAAATCAATGGAGATATACGTAGATGATATGATTGTTAAAAGCCCTCAAGCGGAAGACCACCCAGAAGACCTTCGCAAAGAACTATCGATCATAGATCGATTTGGGATGAAGATCAACCCTCCAAAGTGCTCTTTTCGCATCAAATGAGAGAAATTCCTAGGATTCATGGTGACGGAGAAGGGGATAGAGATAAATCCCTAGAAGGCCAAGACTGTCATAGACATACCCACCCCTGGGACTATCAAAGACATTCAAAAGCTAAAGGGGAGGATGGCCTCCTTGAGTAGGTTCATCTCCAAATCGGACGACAAATGGCTGCTCTTCTTCAAGGTCCTAAGGACTATTAAGAACTTCCAATGGACCGCACAATGCGAGGAAGCCCTCGCCAAGATGAAAAGCTACTTAACATGCCACCCAATACTGGTAAAACCTGTGCCGCAAGAGGAGTTGTTCATGTATTTAGCGGTCGGGAAGGAAGTTGTGAGTGTCGTATTGGTCAAAGAACACAACAGAGAGCATCACCCCATATACTACGTTAGTAAAACACTATAAGGGGTAGAAGGTAGGTATACCCAAATTGAGAAACTGATGCTAGCTCTAATTACTGCGGCTAGCAAAATGCGACCTTATTTTCTCTCTCATCCTGTCACCGTACTGACTAAATACCCTCTACGAACCGTCCTCTATAAACCTAAAACCTCAAGCCGATTGATAAAGTGGGCCATCGAGCTCACCATATGATATCTCCTACGCCCTCAGGCCATCAATCAAAGCCCACGTATTGGCTGACTTTATCATGGAGATGGCAGGGAAAAAAGTCATTCAAAACTACCTCTTATGGCATATGGTCATAGAAGGGTCTGCCACGCCGACACATGGGGGAGCAGAAATAGTCCTAACCAACACCGAAGTGGAGGAGGAAGTACTCTACTTCACCGTTAGGCTCGACTATCCCCTGTCCAATAACGAAGCGTAATACGAAGCCCTATTGATATGGATGAGACTGACCCAAGAAGGAGGAATCAGAAAGGTGGTGATCTACAGTGACTCCCAACTGATTGTGCAACAAGTCAACGGTATCTACGAAGCCAAGGAAGAAAGAATGCGAAGCTATCTGTAGGTCGTCCATCGGAGGCAATCTTGGTTTGAAGGTTGTAAGATAGTCCAAATCCCACGCTTCGATAACCAAGAAGCAGACGCTTTATCTAAAATAGCCTCCCGAGCTGCCACGATACACACCTGTCGCATCAACCTCTTTAAGGTTCTAGAATCTGAGAAATCTGGAGCCGAAGAGGCAAATGCTGCATTAAACCCGAATGGAGAGGAATGGATGGCCCCAATTCTAGCCTACCTGAGGCACCCAGAGGAATATGCTTCGAGCAACACTGAACAACAGCTTATGGCACGAAGAACGGCCCGATACTTTTTGCACGATGGCATCTTATTCCGCATATCTTACTACCATCGCCACAAGAGGTGCCTCAGTAAATTCGAAGCAGAGCATGTCATCATAGAGATCCATGAGGGAACCTATGGAAGCCACACAGGGGGAGAAAGCATGGCCGAACGCATCATTGACCATGGCTATTACTGGCATATGATGAGTCGAGATTGCAAAGAACACGCTAAGCGATGCAAGTCGTGCCCGTTCTATGCCCATCGGGTCCACCAACCCGCGGTGCCATGGGTATTTGGCCTGAACCCCTGCCCTTTTGCAAAATGGGGAGTTGACATCGTAGGACCCCTAATTCCTAACGCAGGGCAGAAGAAGTTCCTGTTAGTGGATGTGGACTACTTCACCAAGTGGGTGCAAGCAGAACCCTGGCAAGGATAATCGCTGGGGCAGTTATCAACTTCTTATGGAGATATATAATATGCCGCTTCG
Organism: Linaria vulgaris; assembly: GCA_948329865.1. Classification (NCBI taxonomy): domain Eukaryota; kingdom Viridiplantae; phylum Streptophyta; class Magnoliopsida; order Lamiales; family Plantaginaceae; genus Linaria; species Linaria vulgaris. The sequence goes on along the minus strand of OX415249.1, from coordinate 48,255,620 downwards.
GTATCCCCCGATGCCTGGTTAGTGATAACGGGATCCAATTTACAAGACAAGATTTAGAGAAGTGGTGTGACCATTGGGAAATAAAGCACCGCTTCACCTCGGTGGGGTATCCTTAAGCCAACGGCCAAGTGGAAAGAACTAATCAAACCTTTCTAAAGAACCTAAAAGCAAGGCTAGATTGGCATAAGGCTAAATAGGTAGAAGAAGTCCTGGGAATCCTATGGGCATATAGGACCGTTCAACGGATGTCCACGAGAGAAACCCCATATAGTCTAACCCACGGCAGCGACGTGGTGATACCCCCGGAACTCGTGGTGGAAAGTTGGCGAATTCGAGAATACGAAGAGGTAGGCAATAGCTCCAATCTTGCCATAGCTTTGGACCTCCTTGAAAAAAAGAGTGCATGGCGTGATACTACGACACCAAGGTGCGAACCAGAACCTTCCAAGTGGGAGATTTGTTATTATAAAGGGTAGAAACTTCTAAAAACGTATAGAAGCTCCAACCCAAGTGGGAGGGACCCTTCAAGATCTCTAAGATCATCAGAGGCGCTACCTATCAATTGGAAAACCACAAGAGAGAAGTGTTCCACAACACCTTGAACGCATATAATCTAATAAAGTACTATGCTTGATGTAAACGTACTCCGTACGAAAGCACACTTCTTTGTACATAAATAAAATGCTTTTTACAGTAGGTGAATTTTACACTATCAAAAGGGAAATAGCGTTGCTATTACAAAATTATAGTTCCAAAAGGACTATGGTCAACCTTACCATACGATATCATCTATCGGTAAACAAAAGGCTACCATAGGGAGCTATCTAGACTATTTCTACATAGGCTTATACACACAAGCGAAACACACCAAAATAAAGAAAGGAGAAATATCAAAAGGTCTTTCGCCGGGTGTTTTCCCTCCAAGATCAAACGACGCCGTTGTTCCTGCGTCAGGTCCATCAGATCGACGACATCTATGGACAGCACAACCAAATCCTCTAAGGCTCACACAATACCTGTAGGAGGGACCGAAGAGATGATTGGGAACATTTGCACAATGTTCATATTAGGGATAACAGCGATCGCAGAAAAATAGGGTAACGACCGTACGGCATCCTGGCACAGTCTATACCCGATACACACCATGTCCCGAAACTCCTCTTGGTGGGAATCCTGAGGCAGAAGAGAATTAGATATATCCATGACTACCTGAGCGCGGGCCAATACCAGAGCTACCTCGTGCCTCATCATCACTTCAGCCATCTTTCGATGCGCCACGCCCCTCTCCTCTGAAACCCCTGAAAATCGCTCCTCTAGAGTACGGAGCTAACTCCGAAGGTCCTCTACCCTCTCCTCCAAGCAGACCACCCGAGCCCACTCCAATACAAGACGTCGTTCCAAGTCCCACGACTTCTCTGATAAATCCTGCAAAGTTTTGTTATGGATATCTTGCGCCACCTCACGGTCAGTCTCTAGCTACTCTATCGTTTTCTTAGCAAGAAGGAGATCTCTCTCCAGATCGTCCCGAGGACAGCATATCAGTTCCATCTTGAACGACGCTTGATCCCTCCGGAAACCCACGGCGTTTATGACCATGAACAACTGCAAAAGATATAAAGGAAAAGAAGGGCAAGTAAGGCACTAAGATAAGTGCTACACCGAGAAGAAACATAAGAAGAGAACCCTACCTCACAAAGATCCCTGCAAGACAAAGGAAAAGTGTTTAGCTCGGCGCAATCCAGCTTATTCAACAAGCCACTTAATAAAAGGTTCGACAAAAATTCACATCAGGAGCAACTTTAGGGAATAGCTCCACTCCCATCGACAGTTCCGCACGTTCGCCTCCCTCGTCCCGAGTCCCCGTACCGAGGGAAGATTGTTGATGTTTCTCGACCACATTTACAACGTTCCCACCAAAAATATGAGTTGGAGCTGTATCGGGAACGTCACCCCTCCGATAAGTGAAGGACATACGCCCAATGAAATGTCCAAACTTGGGATAACCATTGATTTTGGCACCTCCATAACCCTTCAAAAGGAACTAAACCCCCCCCCCCCCCCAGTCGGCGGTGTCTCGACAACTCGGGAAGAAGGATCCCCGATCAACTTTAGAGGAAGGTTGTCCGAGACGAAGCGCCTAGGAACAAATTCAAACCCCGAGAACGACGATCCCCCTCCATCCCCGCTACTTGGACCACCCTCGGAAGTGCTACTTAGCATCATCCCATCAAACACCTTCACTGCAAAAAACTCCATCTCGGACCCTATAAGGAATAGAGAGTGCAAGATAAGCCACGATAGACAAGGGAAAAACGAGAGAGGAAACTTACGAAAGAAGAAATTAGTATGTAACGGGCAAGGAGGGAACTCCAAGACTGCCACATCCTCCTATAAACTCGCCATGGTCAAGGCGTCCGACAGGTCCAACAAGCTGCAAATATCATACCTTCCCGAGAACAATTTGGTATCCCGCAAACCGCCGCCTCCTGAATGGTCGCCTCTGGACTTGATACTACATACCCCAACCCCCACCGAGTCGAATCTTCCCATGAGGAAGCTGACTTATCCCGGGGATTTAGGAAGAGAGAGATTCTTCCAATTGTCTGAAGGAGTGACACACCTAGTAATGGTCGTGAAGGACTGACGGTTGTCATGATACACCAGACTAAAAAAGGAAAGACCACTAGGGCAAGGCCAAAACATAAAGATGCTCCCCACTGATAGGGTGTAAGAGGCAAGTCCAAAATCCCACTACAAAGGACATACCCCACCAAATAACGGTAAGAATTAGGTGTCACTTGGCAAGGGCAAATCTTCTAGTATCGAAAAAGAGATTGTAAGAACGGACCAAAAAACAAACGAAGTCCACATCGGATTTGGTCCGAGTACACTGTTATGTACCCCGCGGGGGGATCGTAAGCCCTCTGGTGAGCTCTGGGCAACACAATATCATATCCATTGAGATTTAAGTTATACTCTATGAACAAAGCAGAAATATAGTCCAGAGACTCCGTGCTCACGGTGGATTTTATCCGACACCTACCTATTATACCCCCAGGGTTCACAGTGATAGTGTTAAAGACCCAGAAGTGATCTATAGGGAGATACGATTCCCTACCCATGAATAACTCCATTATATTACTCGCTAACAAAGTATCTGCGTGGAACTGTGCTGATGGGGGAGTTGAAGAAGGACCCTTGAAGATGGTAGACAAACCTCTTTCAACCCTCCTAGAACGTGGCGTGAAAACTTCGTTAAGATTACGATGTACTGTATGCACCGATGGAGAATTTCGGAGAGGGGAAAAGTTACCCTGTGAGCAAGATGAACGGGGAGAAGTCATAATGTACTTCCACTCTGCCAATAAGATAAGTTCTCACTTTAGTCAACTTAGTAGAATGGTGACAAAAAGGAACAAAGGGACAACATGCCTCTTTCTGCAAAAGACGTACGAAAAGATTCCTTAAAAGGCAAAATTAGTTTGGACTTGATGAAAAGGAATGTTCTGAGTTCAAAAGAATATACAGTAGACCTAAGGGCCCACCGCAAAGGGAAGGACCACCCGGGTCATGCGGCGATTCCAACTAATCACTAAGCTGCACGAAAGAGCACGTTTTATCACCCTGTAAAAGCAAAAGAAAATATTCCTTCTCATCATTTAGGTAATGATAAGAAGGAGGCACGCAGCTACTATCTTAAATAGTCCAAGATAGAGTAAAAGTTCTGAGGTTATCGCAAGAATTAAAGAGAGGAACTGAATTAAAGAGAGGAAATCAAGTCCCAAGAATGTCGGAAAGGCATTTATTCTACTAAGTCAAACACATCCACACAAAAGGTGACGCAAGCAAAAAAAAGACAAATCTTCATTGAAATTAAAGGATTTCAAAGTACAAGTTCAAAAGCTACTACCACAAGAACAAAAAAAGTCCAAGACAACCAAAAGCTCTACCTTCTCCTTCTCCAAAAGCTCTACCTTCTCCTTCAGAACCACGCCCAAAGCCTCCAACTCCGATGCTGAGGACTGAAGACTCTTGTTCTCAGCCTTCAGCTCTCGCATTCGCTAAGTGATCTTCACCCAAGTCGCCTCGTATTTTTTCACCTTCTCCACCAAATCCTTATTATCCTCCTCCATCTTCTTGAAATTCTCCTCCGCCATGGTGGCATTGTCCCGCAGCTTCCCAACCTCAAGTAAGACAAGGAGAAGTACTTTAGGCCCCTGAGAACAAAGTCAAAGTATAAAAAAGGGGCCTAAGGATGATATAACAGGATGAAGAAAGAGAAGTAACTTACTATTAAGGCTATTCAATTAACGACAGCTTGCAAGAACTCCCACTCATCCATAGGCAGAATATTATGCCGAGGGCAGCTTCCACTCCTTCTGCGGTAGGCACCTGACCCAAGGTAGGAAGACCAGAAGAAGGTGCCCTCGAAGGCACCCGACCCGCTAGGGGAACCTGAGTAACCGTTGGGCTATCGGATGGTATGGCAGCAAAGGAACCCCGAGGAATGGAATCAGCAAACGCTGGAGTTACAGACATCAACTCCTCCAGCAACAAGGCCATCCCTCCCAAGGAAGAACCCCACCAAAATTTAGTCCACCTCTTGCACCAAACCGATACACAAATAAGAACATGACTCTTCAAATCTTAATCAAAAAAGAAACCAAGGATTAGATGTTCACCTAGATCGAAGGCATCATCCAGAAGGGCTACTCCTTCATCAAAAGCCATCGGGGCTTTCCCCTTATCTACAAAAATCACCGCCCATACCGCGTAAGCAAGGAAAGCTTTGTGTGAATCTCTAATTGATAACTAAGGGAAAGTACTTACCAAGGATTGGGGAAGGAAGAATAGCAGACTGCAAAAGGACATTGACGCCAGAAGGACCAGGATTCACCAAAACTGGTGCCAACAAGAAAAGATCAGCCACCTCAGATGAGGCTGCAGACTTATCCGACGATGAAATGCTAATGTACTCCAACGGAGCAGTCGGAGACCAATAGCAGGGCCACTAAAAGAACGACGTGAATAGCGAAAGGGGGGGAGGGGGCAAAAGGATCCCATCCACCCCTACATCATTGTCCACCCCCTCTATGGTAAAGGGGATGACAGCAGTGTCCATCAAACTCACATTTGGCCCAACCTCATCGGTTGTGTCTGAGGTACCACTCGAGGACTGAGACAGGGCAGTGGAGGTTGAAGACCGAGTCTACCTTCGTTCAATAAGAATTTCGGTGGCATTGGGACCCCCGGCATCCCTTAAAGTCGAGACGTCCTCTGCAACTTCAATGCCTTGTATGGGATCCGTGCTGCCGTAGATGTCTGCACCCTCGACCATATGTGGCTTCAAAGCCCTCGCTGCATAATAACACAAAAGGTCAGATTCCGATAGATAGATATAATGTAACAAAAATCATGAGTCACTAAGGCATATGTAAAACTCACCAAAAGAAGCGGCACACTTCGCGGAAATAGCCAGGGGCATTTCCATTTTGTCCAAAGGGGCGATATGCCTCAACCCAATGGTCTGATAGAGATCTGCGAACGAGGTCGATTCCACCAATGCTTTCGCCATGAATACAGGCGAGAAAGTCAACGTGTCGTCCAAAACCCGCTCAGGACACTGGGTACTCCCGAGGTATAGGGCATATCCCACTCCCCTACGATGAGTCAGATATAGAAGAACTTGTTCTTCCACGTGCTATGTGAACTCACATTCCCCTCGGAAATGCGGTCATCCTTAACCCAATGGCCGAAAGAGTAGAAGTCCCCCACCCGGGGATATCTTCAATTCCAAGATAGTGAAAAACCTCTCCACCGTGCACTCTATCCCCTTAACCAAACACTAGAAAACAAACAATGATAGCGTGGTAAAGGAGTTGAGAGTAAGCTGACCGGGGCATATGTCACAAAACTTGAACACTTCACAAAAGAAGGGGGAAAAAATCGCAGTCCAGCCCTTACTTGCGAGTAGTATATCATAAGGTGTTTGGTGGGAGGCGCGTTACCCCTTTGATCAACCCTTGGAATCACCATTGTCACATTCTGACCCGATACCCCAAGATCCTTGCACAATTTCTGCACCTCCTCAGGAGTAGCTGAGCTAACGGTGGCGTCCGCCTTCTGGGTGTTCTGCGGAGCCCCACCCTTGTTGGACGTCCTCTTAGACTTCTTCTTCTTTTGAGCGCTCCCACTATCGCCCGCCTCTGCTATCGCCGTCGCACCCTGCTTACTAGAAACTGGAGCGAAATTTCCTGTCACCATATGTGGATCAGAAGCGGGCAAGAAGGCAATGGCGCCGGAGACAGAAGCAGCGGAAACCAAGTCGGTGGTGGATAAGGAAGCCATTGATGAAATCGAAAGAAGAAAAGAACCTGAGTCGAGAAATTAAGAATTGTGAAAGAGCAAGATGCAGAGAAGAAAATTGAATTTCACTCAGAGGAAAAATTTGGCAAGTGTAAAGTAACTTTTTTAGGAAGGAGGGTATTTATAGCCCCAGGAGTTAACGGGACATAATTACCCGTTAACCCCATTAACTGCACCATGACGCCATGTTCATTGGCGCGGAACTCAAAAAGTTCGAACCGTTACGCCGCCGCTTCCCAAAAGACGTGGCCTTTATTACGCCAAGTCAAAAAACAAAATTGATGAAAAATTGACATCAAGAAATAACTATTAAACATATATACGGGCAATGGTAACATGCCTTCTTGATACATCCGCTAGATGAAAAAGAAAATTCCTCTTGCCTCCAAATGAAGGCAACATGAATTGGGGGCGAGTGTTAACACTAGTTTTTACTAAGCCCCCTTCTTCCTTCATGATCCCTTTGAAGCATCACGGAGACCTACCCCAGTATCGTAAGTCTTAGATGCTACTCCCGACAATGGTAAAACGATACCCCACTATCCCCTCGAATCACGATAAGTATCTCTTAGAGTACAGATCCCACGCGAGGTATCAGAAGTTTTAAATAACTTCACGAATACCCCCTAGGGAGATGATACTCTATCACCTACCTTATCAAGATACAATACGGAGATTGCCTTATCAAGGTACGATAACCCCTAAAGAGCCTATTGGACCCTCTAACCGGTAAATCACCCATCCCCAAAAGACGATATCAGAATGCGATAAAGATGGGATCTAAAAAACTCAGGTCCTATAAACTACATGAGACACTTCGCATCAGGATTTAAAGGCGGCAGCTCTCCGAGATACATCAGCACCCCCAAAGACAATTGTCAAAAGACGAGTAAAGCTACTCAGCTCCCATCAACATGCACACAAACACTTGTCAAAAGAGGAACATGCATAGATGCAATTTGTACTAAAACTTATATAAAGTAGGGAATATTGGGAATAAATGGGACAGACTTTTTGGGGAGAAAAAGAAAGAGGTCAGATATTCTTTAAACTCGGGCAAAGCATTATATTCCACCCCTAAATTCCCCAAAAACAAATAACTATCAACGACGTGAGTGGATTATCGTTCGTCTGAGCGGGTAATGATGGCGTCTGCTCCAATGGTCTTCAAAGACGATACTAGACCAATGAGAGAAGATTGGTATGCCCCAACCATTGATTTGCACCGGTAAAAGTTGTCGCTTTCTGCTCCAATGAGTGAATCGGACCAATGTAGCATGGTCTGTCATCATAATTAGGGTGGTTGGGAGCTATATTGAATGATGGTGGTTGGCGCGTCTTCCAAGTCCGGTCATGGTTTAGGTCGTGCTTGGATGGTATTTTTAGTTGCTTATTCTGGATAAGACCCGGAGACGTTCTTCGCAGTTGTAATACGGGTGAATTATCTCCCTTAGTTGGAATATTTATGGGTTGGACTCCTCCTTGCATTCACGCATGTCCTTAATGTTGTTATGTGCTCCTTTTCCCTCAATATTTGGCTAAGTGTTGGAAATCACCTTTTGGGGGTCCGAGAGGTACTTAGCACTCTGGAATGTGTTTGTTCCTCGGTTCGGTGGGTTCCAGGGTCTTTCCTTGTGGGTACTCAAGTTTGGGCTGATACCAGGTCATTGGGAAGGGCGTATCTAAGACTTAGGCTCGAACCGTATCCATTTTAGAGGGCATTGGTCGGGCGAGACTTGGGGTTACCTTCTTCTGGTGTTTGGATCGAGTATCCTCTGTGGGATGTTAATTGGTCGTGACCCGGGGGTACCTGCTCCGAATCTCGGACCATTTGCCCTTTCTTATGTAGCGGTTGGCCGTGTCCTAAATGTACCCTTCTGCCCGACGGGCGTTCGTTTTTGCGGGGTACTCTTTTTCCGCCCATGTTCGAGGGCTTGGCGGATTATGCATCATCACCCTCTTTCTCAAACCAAAATAAAAACAACACACAAAACTTTGATATGCTTCATAATAGTATGTGACTATTGACTCTGCATGGGATTAAATATAATATTATTTGATATTTTTATTTAAATTATATCCTTATGTATAGATGTTAATATTAAATATTTGACATATCGCATACGTATCGTATCTTGTAAATTTAAAAAAAAAAAAAAAAAACAAAACTTATCCACGTATCTGTATTCGACGAATACCGATACTCGTATCTGTATATGTGCAACCAGGTTTGTGATCAATGTTACTTTAAACTATTTGATGCAACCAGTGGCGAAGCCACGGAGGGTGCGTGTGGGGGCAGTTGCACCCCCCCCCCCCCCCCCAACATTTTGCAATTTTTTTTAATACTACATATAGATATTGATGATGCATAATCTGCCCCACCCTCGGAAGGGGCGGAAAAGTGAGTGCCCTACAAAAAATGTATCCATTGTCTTGCGGGAAAGTATGTAACGGCCACGTCCTGCCTCCGCCTAACTAAGGGTGAACGGCTCGGACTCTGGAGACGGTACCCCCGATTCACGACCCGAAAACACCCACCAAGGGTACTTGGTCTAAATACTCGGAGAAAGGTACCCCCAGACCCAGTCGATGCCTCTTAGACGGGATGGGGTAAGGTCACAAAGGCTCGAACATGTTTCCCCCCAACGACCTAAGACCTACCTAAAATCAGGGTACCCACGACAGAATGACCTGAGAAAGCCCCCCCTCCCCCCCCACCCTCCCCCCACCCAAGTTCGAAAGAGTAACCGCCCTCGGAGCAATCGACGCCCTACGAGGCGCCCGAGGAGCCAAAACTGAGAAAACAGGAGCACATAACATTAAGGACATGTGTAAAGACAAGGCACGGTCAAAGACCCACCATAATCTCGTATAAGCAGTCCATGATCAAAGAACAGCCTCGGGTCTCCTTCACGAAGAATGACCTGCAAAGATAGCCCAAATTGACCACGACCTCCGACTCACCTCGAAGGATGCACTATTTGTCATCATCACTCCCAACGTCACGGCTACTCTAATAACGGGGAAAGACCATCCCCTATTGGTCCAACACTGCCAACGTCATGACTACCCTAATAACCAGGAAATACCATCCCCCCATTGGTCCAACTCATTCACTGGGGCAGCAAGCAACAAATATCATTGGTGCAGACCATTCATTAGTGCAGACCAGACTACATGCGTTGGCTTAGACTGTCCTCGAAGACCATTGGCGCAGAAGACTCCCACACCATTCGAAACCAGCAAAAGTAGCAAGATCGGCCCCCATTGGCCAAATACCCATGAATCTACACAATAAATATTCCTCATTTTTTAAGAAAAAGGGGACTGGGAGTCAGACTCGAACTCAGACCCGAACTCAAGCACCAATCCACTCCAGACAAAAGCAGCAATATTCTCCATCGTCATACACTCCACTTGTACTTAGAATTTATCGCATTTTTCTAGTTCTAACTCATGCACTCCATACGACCCCTTGTACTCTACTCAAAGTCCGTAATAAAAATATTGTGCCTTCTTTCCACAAGTTCGAGATTTGCATTTTGAACACAAATACTTGCGTAACAATATCTCCAAACACCCCGACTATATGGTCCCGGACGATATTCCCTCACCAAATGGCGTCGTATGTGGGAACGCCTTAAAAGTTCTCTGAGAAAAACTTCAGGAAAGTTGCATGGCCAGAAAAAGAGTTAAAAGAGTATTAGTTCGAGTATCCTCATGGTCCTCACGATCCCACACTGAAGTTGAATCCATGGAGAATCACGACGATGAAACAAAGAGGGAGTTCAGCCTTCCACTCCCTCCTGTTGGGATCTCACAACCAGATGGTCTAGTACCTCCCCCTGAAGTCCTAACACCACTTGTAGCTAAAGCTCTTGTACCACCAGGCCACCAGCAGATACCTCCAAGAATGGAACCCAATATGGGTTACGTACAGGTGCCTTTGGACATGTATCGTGACATGTTCGCTCGATTCAATCGACACGGTGTCGTGGCCTCCAATTGGCCCCACCCCCTACATCGCCAATTAGCCCTACCTCCTAGGGCTCAATCAGAGGGACTATCGCAAAATGACACATGAGCCTTTTCTCCACGAATACTGCCAGCTCGGTCGGTGCACCACGAGGAGGTGAAGCCCCCAAGCCACCCCGTTTGCAAGGGGTAGCATGAAATGCGCCCGACCGCCATGAGCCATATTATCTAGAGCCCCTAGCAAGACGTCGGCACTCACCGACACCCGATGCCCCGTTACAAGGCATGATGGAACAAATAAATAGAGAATTGTGGAAACTCCATCGATATCTCAACCTGGGTGAGGAACCTACCTATTGAGGGTCGACATTCGCCCCCGCTATCGCCGAACCTCATATCCCCCTGACCATGAAGTGTGCCATACTTCCAAGCTACGCTAGAGAGAGCATTGATCGTGACCACCGTGACCACAACAATCAGTACCTAGCATGCATGGACTTGTCGTCAGCCTCTGACTACGCCATGTGTCGAATCTTCCGCACAACCCTCACTTGAAGGGCCCAGTCCTGGTTCTCTCATCTACCAGCTAACCCAGATGTTTGTAAGGCAGTTTGCCACAACAAGGTCTTCCCAAAGACTTGCTGTCACATGTTCAACATCCGAAAAAACACAAATGAACCCCTTCAGGACTACATGCGCTGATTCTCTCTGGCAGTAGGGGAAGTGGTTCGGTTCGATCCAGGAGTGCTCTCCGATATCATCGTTCGAGGATTGCTTCTAGGGGACTTCGTCAATTACCTCATGATGAATTGTGCCATCAACCTAGAGGACATGTTGCAAAAGCCAGAATCCTTCATTAAAATGGAGGAAACACGCAAGATCTTGGAAGTGGCCGAAACCACGAGGGCCCCGGCAAAAGTGAAAGAAAAACGCAAAGACAAGGAATGAGGCAAGAGGTCAAGGGCCAAGAAGGATCTAGACTTGGTACCCTTGCCGAGCATAACGATATCCCCCATGGAAATCATGACCATCATAGGGAAGAATGCTACTTTGAGTGGCCTCGGGCCGTGAGGAAAGCCTATAGGCTTAAGCACACATGAAAATTATGAATGTACTACCGAACGTATGGGCATTTGACAAACGACTACGTCCACCTCCAAAGGGAGATAGACAGGATCCTGAAAGCGGGCTACTTGGAAGAATACGTATTGTTTGATGATCGTGACCCAATGAAAAAGAAAGGGCGCGGGGAAGCACCCAAGAAGAAAAAACACAAGTCAGGGTCACCCAAAGAAGACGATGAGTTAGAGTCCACCGAGCAGGGACAGCTTCCCCCATCCCCTCGTACGTATCGTGATAACGCTCCTACAAGTCGCACCGTGAACATGATCGAGGGTGAAGTACTATATGTAACCTCGAACAAAGGTGAAACTACATTCGGAAAGCCCGCAAAGCAAACAACAAGTTGGAAGTCTTCACTGCTAGAATAGCTAACCAACCGATTATCACCTTCGGCCCCAAGGATCTCCTGGGAATCATATCCCCCCACGAAGATCCCCTCGTGGTTACAGCTACCATATTGGGGACCAAAGCCAGAAGAGTACTCGGAGACACGGGAAGTTCAGTCAATGTTTGTTTCTTGCCTACATACATGGCTCTGGGAATTTCACGGAGTCGGATGGAGACGATCGAGGTACCTCTCGTGGGTTTCTCAGGAGAACAATGCCAAACAGTGGGAATTATAACTCTACCCATGTCATGGGTAGAAGGGGCCACACATTGTACCGAGCCAACAAAATTTTGGGTGGTGGACGACCCGCCCATTGAAACTTCAAAGAGGTTCCGTCCACTCTTCATCTGAAGGTCAAATTTTTGACCCCATCGGGAATGGGAGTGCTCTAGGGGGATCAGACCCTTGGGTAAGAAAGCCACATGAACGTCTTGCCAATCATGTCCGACCCACATGAGCTATGGCCCCCCAATAAAAAAGCTCGCTCGGAGGAGATCCGAGTCCAACCTGTCGAAGAGCTCAAAATGATAGAATTGGTGGAAGATGCTAAGGGCAAAACAGTGAAGATTGGTACCCATGTCGGGGAAGACATAGAGAAATCCATCATCGCCACCCTCAGATCGTTCCACCACCTCTTTTCCTGGAAGGACAGACCCCCTGGGCGAATCAGTCAAGAAATATGCATATACGAGCTCAACGTATACCCTACCGCCAAGCCCGTCCAACAATGAAAGAGGAACATGGGACCAGAGCGGAACAAAGTGATCCGAGCCAAAGTCCAACGGCTCATAGACCTCCACTAGATCCGAGAAGTCAGGTACCCAGAATGGCTGGCCAATGTGGTCCTAGTGCCAAAAACAAGAGGTCTGTGGCGCATGTGCGTAGAATTCACTAACCTTAACAGTGCTTGTCCAAAACACGACTATCCTCTACCTAGTATCGACATGCTAGTCGATTCCACCGCAGGCTGCACCCTCTTGTCCACTATGGATGGAGACCAAGGCTACAAACCAGATTCTGATGGCAAGCCATGACCAGGAAAAAACCAGCTTCATCAGAGATATTGGCACCTTTTGCTACCTAGTCATGGCATTTGGCCTCAAGAACGCTGGTGCCACATGCCAAAGATTAGTCAACCTCATCTTCGAAGGGCTAATCGGTGACACCATGGAGGTCTACGTCGACGACATGATTGTAAAAATCCAGCGAGAGGAAGACCACGCTCGCGACCTCCCTAGAGCCTTCGAGATAATGGAAAAATTTGGAATGAAGATTAACCCTCGAAAATGCTCCTTCGGTATCTAAAGAAGAAAATTTCTAGGGTACATGGTCACCCAGAAGGGGATCGAGGTTAACCCAGAAAAAACAGAGTTCATACTCGGTATGGAGTCACCAAAGACAGCAGGAGACGTCCAAAAGCTAACAGGCAGGATGGCCTCACTAACCAGGTCAATTTCTCGCTCTTCTGAAAAAGGCCTTCTCTTCTTTAAAATTCTCAGGAATATAAAGGAGTTCCAGTGGATCGACCAATGTGAAGAAGCCTTTAAAGCACTGAAAGAATATTTGGTCCGTCCGCCCCTTCTAGTAAAACCCATTCCCAAAGAAATCCTCTTCATATACCTAGCCGTGGGAAAAGAGTCGGTTAGCGCAGTTCTGGTCTGAGATGAAGGAAGGGAACATATACCTGTGTATTACGTTATCAAAACCTCCTCGACGCCGAGACCCGATACTTCTGTATACAAAAGGTCGGGTTAGCACTTGTTTTTGCAGCTTTGAAGCTCAGAGGCTACTTTCTAGCTCATCCGGTCACCGTCCTTACCGAACATCCTCTCTAGGCTATCCTCAACAACCCCGAGGTGTCTAGACGAATGATTAAGTGGGCCATCAAATTAGGGGAATTTTATATTACCTATTCTCCCTGACCAACTATCAAGGCCCAAGTGTTAGCTGATTTCATTACTGAAATGCATGAAAATAGCTTCAGACGAGCCACAGACTGTCCTAGAATTCGCCGTACGCCTGGAGTATTCCATTTCTAATAACGAGGCTGAATATGAAGCCCTCCTAGTAGGGATGCACTTAGCCAACGAAGCAAAAATACGAAGAATATTAGTGCATAGTGACACGCAACCAGGCTCATGAGGAAAACATGAAAAAATGCTTGGAAGCAGTCATGGCAGGAACAGCCATGTTCCAAGAATTCTCCATCAAGCAGATACCAATGTCAGAAAACCAGGATGCCGACGCCCCATCCAAATTGGCCAGCCAAGCCCAAGACATCAGTAGTCGGAGGATAACTTACTTTTCAACCCCTAGACCCGAAAGGCAGAGTCAAGACAAAGAGGTCCAGATGATAGCCCCCATCGAGGAGGAATGGATGACCGAGATCATCGACTTCATTAGAAATCCCAGAAAGTTTGCTCACGATCGAGTCAAGCAACGTGCCATATACCGGCGTACCGGTCGATATACAGAACGGGGTTCTATTCCGAAGGTCAAGGTCTTACCCCACCTCCCGATGTATCAACAAACAAGATGCGCAATTAATCTTGAAAAAATTTCACGATGGATGCTGTGACAATAATTTTGGTGGAAGAAGCATGGCCAGTAAAATCATCCGCTAAGGATACTACTGGCCGACCATGACAGCCGACTGCGAAGATTACGTCCCGAAAGTGTCAAAAATGTCAGTTGCACGCCCCCATGAGGCACCAGCCTGCCACCCCCTTGGGAACCCAAAAACGTCCATTGTCCGTTTGCCCGATGGGGAATCGACATCGTAGGAGCCATGGTCCCCGATAGGGGCAAAAGAAGTTCTTGCTAGTAGCATTCGACTACTTCACCAAGTGGGTCGAAGTGGAACCCCGTTCTAAAATCACCAGCCAAGTGGTGATAAGCTTCATGTGGAGAAATCTCTTGACTCGATTCGGAGTCCCACAACAGCTGGTGAGCGACAACAGGTTGCAGTTCCGCAACTATCTCGTTGGAAAATGGTGCGACAAATGGAGAATCAGACACCGCTTTACATGGGTCGGATACCCCATGGAAACGGCCAAGTAGAGGTAACCAATAAAACCCTCCTGAAAATGATAAAAGCCTGCATAGATCAATACCAGTCCAAATACGTCAAAGAAGTCCCCGGCCTACTGTAGGCCTATCACACTACCCCACGAGCTGCGACGGGTGAAACCCCTTATAGCCTCGTTTTTGGTACCGAGGCGATAGTCCCCCTCCGAAGTGGTGAAACAAAGTCTACGGGTCCAAGAATACGAAGAAGCCCAAAATAGTGCCGACCTCGCCCTAACCCTAGACCTCTTGGAAGAAAAGTGAAGAAGAGCTGCTACCCATCCGGAATTTTACAAGGCCCGCATGGCCAAGTACTACAACACCAATGTTCGACCCCGTTCTTTCCAAGTTGGAAATATCATCCTGAAAAGGGAGGAGGCCTCCAAGAACGTCGACAAATTAGACCCAAAGTGGGAAGGCCCCTATCATATCTCTAAGATCCTCGGGCCTACCACTTATCTACTTAAAGATGTGAACGGCCAAGAGTTCACACAGGCTTGGAACCACCTTAACCTCAAGAAGTATTACTTTTAAAAGCCGCTCTCGTGGAAAAGCAAACATACTATCGGCAATAAAATAACTACTTTCGATAAAATTTTATGTCTTACGACTCACAAAGAGCCCAAAAGGTAATCTTCCATTAATAGGTCTAAAACGACCAACAAAAAAAATAAGAATTGAGGGGACTTCGCCCATACAAGCGGTAACAAAAACAAGCCCATGAAATGCGGCAATATCACGCCCACACAAAGCAACATACAAAAAGAAACAAGGGCAACGCCCGGCTAACACTACTTCTTTGTAGGGTGCTTTTCGGCCTTGATCCAGGCCCGATGCTCCTCGACAGATAATTTGGTCGGGTCAGGCATCATCAAAACTCCGAAAGGGGTCCTACGAGGGTCTGGCGAGGTAGCACCGGAGAAGGTAGAGAAAAACTCCAGCCTTGGAGTTTCCAGCCCTCGGGAACGCCGGGAAGAGAAACAAAGGAGGGTGCCGCCATTCCATATATGAACCTAACAAGGTCCCTCATCTCGGACGATAGTATATGGTTCTGAGGCAGCTCAACCGAGTCAAGGCCGGCACTGGCAACACCCACCTGAAGCTCTCTCCTTGCGTCCTCAAGTTTGCGGGTTAATCGATCCCGTTCCTCTCGGAGTGGGTTGACCTCCTCCGCAGTGCAGATGGCTTTTCTAGCCCTCTACTCCCACCTCGTGGCCTTAGCACTGGACTTAGCTACAGCCTCTTTTAGGAAACTATTCAAGTCCCCCAAGTCTCGATCTGAGGACGCTCTCAACTAGGACATACGCCCACGAACCTCCTTTAAAGCGGCCTTGAGCGTAGCATTCTCTTCACGAACATGCCTAAGCGAGGCACGAAGAGCATTACACTCCTCCACCACAGCTTTCAAGACACTAGGGTTGGCCCTATATGTACCTAGCGCATCTCTAAGCATGGTAAGCTGCAAAATAAAAGATTAATTGTGAGATCAACGGTGTTATAAAAAAACATAAGCAAAAAAAAAAGGAAAAATGGGGGGTTACCTCGGAGATGCTCTGACAGAAACGCTCCCACAAAGGGGCGTCACCAATTGCCCCTAGGATCTCACAATCCCTAGGATTCAAGATCCTGCTAATGGAAGACCTGTAGTGGTCGGGGTCCTTGTACCCTTCAATAAAGATCGAAGGCACCGCAGGAGTACCAAGAAACTCTTCCTCCTCCGGGGTGAGCTTAAACTTGCTCTTCTTAGGGGGAGACTCGCGGCGGCAGTCTTTTACAGTCGGGAAAGGGTCGATCACCCTTTTTCCCTTATCCCTCTTCGAGGAAGATGCACCTACATCTTGAACCCCCTCTCTCTTCTTCGAGGGACCACCAACAGCATGTGCCTTGTCTGTTAGATTAAACGACGATATTGGCAAAGGCCCAAAGTCAAGCTTCGTACCAAACGGAGGTATAAAATACGAGGCAAAGTATTTATCCATCATGGGGTCTATAGGTTGCGGCATACCTTTGGAGCTAACCATCTCGTCATCTTTCGCCATCACAACATCCGCATCAGCAGCAGATGGGCTTCCCGGATCCTTTGGGCTGTACTTGCTGTCTAGATACCCCGAGGGCTCAGCAGACGCCAAAGAGGCGGTCATATCTCGATCCTCCAACGACAAGTCCAAGCCTCCGTTTAACACAACGCCTCTAAAGGGTGGACAAGCATAGGACGCCATCTCTGCACCTACAGACCAATATCATGAAGGGTTAGTAAAAAAAATGAAGGGAGCATACTCTATATACTCGGATAAGGGGTTTCGAGGAACGTTCGAAAATTTTTACAAAAAAAAAAACTCAAAGGCACTTACAAAACTCCGAGTGTTGTCGAAGGGTCAGCGGGTTAGGACGCTCATCCAGCAGCCCGTCTTGCAGACCGACAAGAAGCAAGACCATGGGATTGCTCAGCATCGATGATACGTCCTAGAGGCCGTCGAAAATGCCTCTCTCCTCTAAGTAGGAAGCAGCCTCTGAAGCCACCAACGAGGAGGGGTAAACATAATCCAACCCCCAAACACGGGGCACACCTTCCCAAAGAGTCGATGACTCTCCCCTGTGAGCCATGAAAAAGTATCTTCGGCGCCAATCATCGTTTCTCGCAGGACCGTTGGTCATCGTAGTCAGAAACACCCGCTTGCTATCACGCACTGAGAGGGTAAAAAAGGGCGAACCAATCTCGGTGGCCTGCAAGATAAACGCCCCCGCCACGGTCGCAAGGGTGCAGGGAAGGTTTAGCAGATAACAGCAGAGGATAAACCACACCAGATGGCGGTAGGAAGCCAGAGTGAGTTGGCTCAGACACAATTGCCAGAACTTAAAGAGCTCTCTCACCACTGGATGGAAGAAGTAGCGAAGCCCACAACAAATTTGCTCCGCATACACCGTCATATGACCCTCAGGATGGTCAAAAGCCCTATGCGTCTCTGAGTGGATGATGATATGAAACTGTTCAAGGAGAATGGTGTACTCCGCCAGCAAAGAGCCAATCTCCACAATGTTCATCACGAAAGGTGTGGAACCAACCCGAAGTCTACCGGTTATGCGCTTCGAATCTAGATGCTCGCTTCGAAAAACAGCACCATCCTCCGCGTTCTGGTAAGTAGCCCACCGATTGAAAATTTCAAAAACAGAACGGCAGCATCACCGCTTCTCTCCTTCCGCCAAGAGTCAGAACGGGAAGGGGAGGAACGCGCAGCCATTCCTACGAGAAGTGAAAGCGCTACTTCGCGGCGGGGGAGGACGAGAGTCACGCGAGTCCTCATTGGTAGAAAAGATAGTGGTAGCCTGAGAAACCATTGTTGTAGAAAAGGAATAAAAGAAAGAAGTATTTTTTATAGGTCAAAGAGGAGTTTTGAAGTGATGAAGAAGAAGAACGAACGCGGTTATGTTTAGATAGACGGGAAAAATGGTTCATATCCCGAGTCGTCTCGCTTCCACGCCCTAGGGTCAAAATGTGGGACCTTTCAATTCCCCACTCACGACCCAGACGAACCGCCACCTTCCCCGAATTACTGTAACCCTAGCATGTCATACGTTGCCATAGGGGAGCTAGACCGACGAACCAATTCCCCACATCTCTTCACAATAAATGAGGCAACTGTTCCCAAGGCGGGTGGTTAGGAAATGAAAAGGCGGGCCAATTTAAATTCACGACTACCTCTTCAGTCGTCGATGCCCGACCACCCCCATCGCAAGACGCCTACCACGACCACCAGGGCAACTTAAAAGTTTCGAAATTTTTTCGAAGTATAGGTCCATCATTGAAGCTAACATCTGGTACCCACTGCGATGATCTGAGGCCCATTAGGGGAAAGCTCGATCGACCTCCCCACAAAATGGGTTACCCTCAAACAAGTCACGCAAAATGGTCCCATGGCAACCACGAGCCTCGAGGATCGTGATCACTTGCCACAAACTCAAAAAACCCTATGGTCGTGGTAAGCGCAGAAAAGCTAAACAATAAGGGGAAGAGTTCCTCCCGTGGATAATGAAAGGAAAAAGCTGACTCAGAAGGCTAAAAATAAAAAAGACAACGACAAAGTATACAGCAAACTTCAAAAGTTCCATTCATAATCAAAAGCTCTAGGAGGGGACGACCCAGTACAACCCCAGGAAACAAAAGACAAAAAGAAAAACTAAACAAACTAAGGCCGACACGGCCACAAGGGTCCCTACAACTATCTACCCCTGAGGGGTGTAACTGGGGCCCACTATCACGGAAAGAGCAGTAAAGCCTCGGGCCGCCGAACCACGACCAAGAAGGAGGTTTATAGTTTCCTCCGACTTCTCAGGGTGAAACATCCTGGTCGTAGACAGTCCCTGGGGGTCAACGTCGAAGCAGAAGAAGTTCTTTGCAATGCCGAGTTGTCGACAAGCTCGGAAACCCCACAAAAGGTGACCTTCAAAGCAGGGGGCGAGCCGCTCCCTTACCTCCCTTTCGCGAGCAGCTAGACGCACATCGTGCTCCGTTATGGTCTTCTCCATAACCTCTCAAAGCGACATCACCAGCTTCTCCGAAGTCTCGAGCTGACCGAACAGCTCAGCTTCCAGTCCGACTAAGGCTTCCCTTGCCTTCTCAGAAGCCGCCAGGAAATCTTTCAACTGTTGCTCCGATCCCTTCATAGCATCCCTCTCTCGGACTGCCTTCTCGTAGAACCGAGACATACATCTCACTCCTACGAAGGCCTGCCAAAAGAAACAAGTGTCAAAAAAAGAAACTCGAGAAGCAAAAATAAACATGCTAACAACAATGTCACTTACCAAGGTCGCCCACAGTTGCGTAACCAGACCCAACTCCTGGGCATCAAGCAGAGAGAATATCAGAGAAGAGCTAAGACGAGCCAACTCGTCAGAAAGACCCAGAGTTTGAGCTCCCAGACTCGCTGCACTCCTCAAAACTGATTACACTAGAGGGAAGGTAACCTGATCCCAAGTCTCGACTTCCTCAGCAAAAGCGACCTGGAAGTTTGATGGTCCAACCCCATGACGTTGGGGAAGGGGCGAAGAAGACTTCTTAGCCACTAACTCCGTTCCCACGGTCGGGGGTTGGGGAGTAGAAGGCTGACCTGGGGGGTACCACCAATGTCAGCCCACATGGCCGAAGAATAGTGCAGCGTGAACTAGTCTCCGGCTGCACCAGACCCTATTTGCACAATCTAGGAATGACGAGAGGTGGTGGGAATATCTCCTACCTGTGCCAAAATAAGACCCTCGTCCTCAGAATCCTGAACCAAGATCACCTTACTTTTGGAGGAGACCTCGGCCTGCTCCTGATGCCTCTTTCTTCCGACCAGCTCGATCTCTTTATCACTCGAATGGCTCGTACGAGAGGGGGCCTCTGCGGAAACGCTCTTCTCTTTAGAAGGCTCGTTAGCTGATGCCGCCGAAGTACCCGACCCGCCTGCCCTCCGAGGTTTAGAAGCAATGCACTTCTTCCTCTTCTTCTTGGAAGGAGGAGGAGGAGGAGCGTCGCATTTCAGCGTCTCCATGAGAGTCTCTGCAAGATCAAAATCCCGACTCAAAAAAAGAAGAAAAACCCAAAGAAGAATATCTACCAAAAACATAAAAAATACTTACTAATCTCGGGACGATGGCTCCCCATGGAAGACACTGAAACCAGTATGTCGTTCAGGCCGCACTTCTCAAAAAGGGTTAAAAACACACTAACCTGGGACATCTTGTTCCAGCTGAAGCCTTAATCAAAGAACCCCTCCCCGTCAACTCCTCACTGGCCTTTGCATGGTCCAAGTCTACTGGAATTCGGGGGTCGAGATTCCACTCCCTCGAAATGTCATCCAGAAGGCCATGGACTGTGGGTCGGACGAAGTAAAACTTCTCCTTCTAGCTACCGTGAGAACTCGAGAGGTCGTGAAGAATCCTCTCCGTCGACTTAAGCATGGTGAAAGTGTAAAAAAGCTTGTCTGACAATGAGCTCACCAAATCAAAGGCCCCGAAGAACCTGTACACCGTACAGGGGTATGCGTAGGCCGTAAAAATAACAGCGAACGCTGCTAGAGCCGACCATCCGTTAGGAGAAAGCTGACTCGGGCAGAGCATGTAGGCCTTGAAAACCTCCTGATAGAAAACAGGGAGGAAAGATCTCAGCCCCGCATTGATATGCACAAAATATGCGGTGTAGTAGCCGGAGCGAGGAGAAGTCGCCCTCTCGTGACCCCGAGGTACCACAAACTCCAGACCATCAGGCTCGATCTCATCCAAAGATTTCACCGAACTTCGTACACCACCAGCCAAAACCCTAGGTGGCGCCGCCGCCGCCATCACATTTTTCGCCTTTTTAGCGGAAGTTTCCGCTGAACTAGAACCGACATGACGACGTCGCGATGCTTCTTCAGCAAAAGGCGACGCCACAGCTCCACCTGCCGCCACATTAGACGCCGCCCATCGTCGCACCATACCGGACGCCTCCTCGTTGAAACTACTAGCAGAAGCCATCAGATCGCTGATAAAAATTCAAAGTACCAGAGAGAGAAAAGTGAAGGAAAAACAAGAAGACTCGGGTGAATGAAGACAAATCACTACGAGTCCCCTCAATTTATAGGCGGAGCGGCTCAAACGATGCCCTTGACGCGTGGCCAACTCAGCGCCACGTGGGGCAAGATAGACCACATCTTCAAAAAAAACTCGACAACACATAGACTCATTTAATGAGTTCCAAGTGATTTCTACGAAATACACTCGGAACTGGGGGGACTTCTGATGATGCATAATCTGCCCCACCCTCGGAGAGGGGCGGAAAAGCGGGTACCCTACAAAAAATGTGTCCACGATCTTGCAGGAAAGTATATAATGGCCACGACCCGCCTCCGCCCAACTAAAGGTGAACGGCCCAGACTCTGGAGACGGTACCCCCGAGTCACGACCCGAAAACACCCACTAAGGGTACTCGGTCTAAACACTCGAAGAAAGGTATCCCAAACCCAGTCGATGCCTCTTAAACAGGACTGGGTGAGGTCACGAAGGCTCGAATACGTTCTCCCCCCCCCCACCCTCAACGACCTATGACCTACCTAAGATCAAGGTACCCACGACACAACAACCTAAAACCCCTCTAGTCCGAAAGAGTAACCGATCTCGGAGAAATCGATGCCCTACGAGGCGCCCGAGGAGCCGTCATCAACACTTAGCCAAAACTGAGAAAACAGAAGCACATAGCAAACATTAAGGACACGGGTAAAGAAAAGGCACGGTCAAAGACCCACCATAATCTCATATAAGCAGTCCGTGATCAAAGAACAGCCTCGAGTCTCCTTCACGACGAACGACCCGCAAAGACAGCCCAAATCGACCACGACCTCCAACTCACCTCGAAGGACGCACTATTCGTCATCACCACTCCCAACGTTATGACTGCCCTAATAACGAGGAAAGACTATCCCCCATTGGTCCAACACTCTCAACATCACGACTACCCTAATAACGAGGAAAGACCATCCCCCCATTGGTCCAACTCATTCATGGGGCAGAAAGCAACAAATATCATTGGTGCAGACTATTCATTGGTGCAGACCGGACCGCATGCGTTTGCTCAGACTGTCCCCGAAGACCATTAGTGCAAATGACTCCCACACCATTGGGAACCAGTAAAAGTTGCAAGACTGGCCCTCATTGGCCAAAGACCCATGAATCTATACTATAAATAGTCCTCATCTTCTCAACAAAGGGGGACTAGGAGTCAGACTCGAACTCAAGCACCAATCCACTCCAGACGAAAGCAGCAATATTCTCCATCATCATACACTACACTTGTACTTAGAATTTATCGCATTTTCCTGGCTCTAACTCGTGCACTCCATACGACCCTTTGTACTTTATTCAAAGTCCGTAGTAAAAATATTGTGCCTTTTTTCCTCAAGCTCGAGATTGGCATTCCGAACACAAATACTTGAGTAACAATATCTCCAAACACCGCAACTATACGGGCCCGGACGATATTCCTCCACCAGATATAATTATATATATATGTGTGTGTATATATATATATATATATATATTAATGTATATATATTGAAAAGGGTCGTGTTTTGCCTCTTCTCAAATCTCTTAAATCTAATGTGGGCTTCTTTTTATTACCTTTAAAAAAACTGGCCCATATATTAGCCTACAAAATAATTAAACTAACTGAAAAATTAAAGCCCATTACTAAAAATGTAGTACTAGTGTCTAAAAATCTGATTTAACCATTAGCAAAAAAAGGAAAAAGACAAAATTCTTACCTCAAAAGCGGCGAGAGCTGCGGTACTTCTTTTTGGAGGAGATTAAGAAGAATCTGCTCATCATTGCCCAATCCATTTTGTTAGTAATCATTATTTTTCATATTTTCTTTATAGTATATATAGTTTAAGTAAGATTTTGTTGATTAAGTATTTATTGTATAGAAAGCTATTTGTATAACTAAGGTTATATGATTCTACTTAGAGATGAGGAAAACAGAGAAACCACTAGCTTCATTTTTAATTTGCCCAATTTATTTTTAGGGAAAATGGGTAACTTGTAAAAAATATTTTGCTTTTATGGAAGTAAAGAAATTGGTAATTTCCTATGTAATTTTCTTTACTTATGTTTCCTATGAAACTAATATTTTCCTTTTGTAAATTGACTTTATTTTCTAGCTTAACTAATTGACTAATGGAATGAGATATTGACATATTTCTGTAAGAAATTGTTAGAATACAATTCAACGCACAAAAATGAGCAAAACTCGTATCATAGCAAATTCTTGTCTTCTTAATTTTCTAATAACAAGAAAGCTATGTTGCATTAAATATTTAAATTAATTTGTTGTTTTTTGTTTATACAATTTTGTGTTCATGGATAATGAGAAAAAAAAAATCAATTCTTATTTTAAAAAGAGCCGTGTTGTAAAAAAAAATTATAACACAATCTCGTCCCTGGTGTCGAATGCTGGCTCGCCCCTGATGGCAACCCTATCTCATTAATACCCTCAACTATTAATCACAAAGATCTGACGTTTTTGCAGTAAAAAATAAATTGTACGGCCTACACTGTAATATCCTCTTAATTTGTCACCGACGTCGTGTATCGA
Source organism: Linaria vulgaris (assembly GCA_948329865.1). Taxonomy (NCBI): domain Eukaryota; kingdom Viridiplantae; phylum Streptophyta; class Magnoliopsida; order Lamiales; family Plantaginaceae; genus Linaria; species Linaria vulgaris. Next base: position 48,231,597 of record OX415249.1, on the reverse strand, counting down.
TAGGTGCGACACGTGACCTATGTCGGCCAGGGAAAAGCAAAAAAGCAGTAACATCACGTCGACTTAAAATCAATAAAGCATACATAAGATTAAACAAATATGATGAAAGTAATGGAAAGTATATAAATATTCCTTTTTCAAAGTGATCATCATATGGAACTAAGACATGGTATTATGTGATTAATTACTGATTTGGGCGGTGCAAATTAAATTTAGTCATACCCCACGCTTAAGCAGAATCTGATGCTAACTCCTTAGCTTGATGTCCTTCCACGTGTCCCCCTTACCCTCCTCCACTGTCTATATATAATTTATAAATAGAGAGCAGAAGCTCAGATATTTTAATTTGTACACTTCATCTTTCTGAAATTCCTTGTAAAACCTTTAGCTTAAATTTAATCTCTCATTGTCGTCAGATGGCAGAAACGGACGGATTCTGGACATTGATAAGCTTTCTTCATTCACTGGCTGGGTAAGTTATTTTATGTTATTATGTATTAATCTTTACTTAGTTTAGTCTAATTAAGTTTAAACAAGATTGTCATTTAATACTTACGAAAGAATCAGCCCCCATTTTTTGTTCTTCCATATGTACATTTTTAACAATTTGAAACATGTTGCAGGCCACTGGTGATGCTGCTCTATCCTTTGTAAGTCTCTCTCTATGTGTATCAATTTGTAAATATTCATATATTTTGTGCGTGTATGAAACAATGTTGAATTTTTAATTAGACTAGTATATTGATTAATTGTTTATTGTTTGTTTGTAATTGATCGATTAGATACGCATCTGTGGTCGCAATGGAGAGCACGACAAAAGTAGATGATGAGCAGTGGCTTGCTTATTGGATCTTATATTCCTTCCTCACGCTCATAGAGATGTTGTTCCAACCCGTTTTGGAATGGTAAATAAATGTTTCAAATACTTTTTGTGTCACATTTTTCCGTATTTTCTTTTAATTTTTTGGTTTTTAATTGTAGTTTATAATTGGTTAATGAAGTAGATTCGAGGTACTAATATTTTTTGAATGACAGGATACCAATATGGTACGATGTGAAGCTAATATTCGTGGCGTGGCTGGTGCTACCACAGTTCAAAGGGTCAGCTTTCATATACGACAAGATTGTAAGAGAGAAAGTGATCAAGAAATATGGAGCAGCTTATTTCCAGAAATCCCATGACGGAAAAACCAAAAACAAAATGTTCGATTTCGTTAAGAAGGATGCTACTTCATAGTTCAATTAATGTGAAGCAAAATGCGCATTCCCGTTTCCTGTATTTTATCCCTTTTTTATCTTAAAATAACATTTTGACTGTACGGAAATGTCAATTAGTTTTTTGTTATGATTACTGGTTTAGCGTTTCTAGAATGTGTGATTCTCTTTTCTTTTTCGTTGTCTTTTTTGTATCCCCTATGAAGGCTGGATCTAATTAACATCAACTAAAGTAGTAAACTTTAATGCGAAGAAACTAATTAATATGGCTATGAGAGTATTTTTGTTTACGTGCACCTTTTTTCGTATGTTAATCCCATCATTTTCTCGACTTCTCGTAATCGGCGTCGGACCCACCCGGAAGGTGGGCTTTGGCTGGGGAAAACAACAAGTCGACATTGAAACTATGTCGAATTAAATTTAAAGCGATTTGGGATCAGCTGAATGAACCAAAAACTTTGGGCTCAATTATCTTGAATGAGCCAAAAAAATGTTTTAAGTGGTGAATGCGAAATTGCTTTATCCAAAGATGCATTTTAAATCATAATCTGCCGCTAAGCCGCTTCTTTGTTTATAATAATTCGTAATTTAATTAATTAGTTTTAAATAATTTTCCTGTTTTAGTAATTTTTTACAGCTAGTACGTGAATTAGAAATTACTTGTTAAATAGAATTAACACTTGTTTAATCCGCTTCAACTTAGCTATGTAAATAGTTCCAAACGCTACCCTGAGAATTCATTCATTCAAGCACCGATTTGTAACAAACTTTTTCGATATTTTGGATTCAATAAAATTCTTTTCAGTTCTTATTTTCAGCATTTCGATTCAATTGCGACGATAATGAATGAGAATCATGATCTTGTTATGGTATCATTCACATAGGTTTCTCGATCCGCTTTCGCACAATACTTCGCATTAATCCTCTGATTCTTGCGTCCATTGTGATCTACAATCGCGATTTTACTGTTACTCGTTCTTCTTCTATGTTTTTGATCGACAATTTTTTAATATCCTTCGACTTCCGGTCATGACAACTTCGGCGTCATTGTCAACTACAGTTTCGACCAAAAATCGGAGTGAAGATTTTTCTTCGGTGTATTTTTTTGGGATCTAACGACTCTCCGTGTGCATTGATTATAGCGAACAATTCAACGGCACAAATTATGCTCCCTAGTGTCGCAGCATCATCATGGATTTAACGGTGAAAAATACGAAGCAGTTCATCGACGGATCACCGCCAGTTTTATCTAAATCTAACGCCACTAATCGCCAGTGTTGGATCCACACTAACACCCTCGTAACTTCATGGATTAGTAACTCTACTTCCTATCAAAACTCTAGTGTTTTATGATGATGCACTTGATTTGTGCAATGGATTCAAAACAAGATATACACATAAGAGTTTTTATCTTCAAAATTCTTTATCTAATATATCTCAAAACTATGTCTTTGACTGCCTACTATAGCTCTTTTAGAGTCTTGTGGGATGATTTTTATAACTCGAGGCCTATAATAGCTTGTACTTGTGGCAATTGCACATGTAACGTGAAAGTTGTCTTGCAACAATATGATTTTGTTATCACTTTTTTGGTTGGGTTTAGTGACACTTATGTCGCTTTGAAAAGTTAGATTCTATTTAGTTATCATTTACCTAGCTTGTCCAAAGTCTATTCTATGTTGTTCCACGAGAAAAAACAAAGAAAATTTGCGCTCTTTGAATGAGCACTCTGGTGCTCTTTCTATGTCCACAAGATATAAGTCTCAACCAGATAATCAGTATAGAGGTGGTTATCAATGTCAAAACTCTAGTTACAACTCACAAAACCAAGCTTCACAAACTCAGTCTTCTGGCCAACAGTCCATAAGCCTCCTCAAAACAAGGAAAAGAAGAGACTCGATTGTACTCCATGTAGGTGTAATGTACACATTGTTGACAAGTGCTACCAGCTACGTTTTTACGCACCTGGATGAGAAGGACCAATGGGGAAGAGAATCAGCCCCTCGCATGTTGTTAATATGACTTATGTCTCTGAAAGTGCTCCTCCTTCTTACTCCACCAACTGTGCATCTAGTGATCTCTCAACTCAATGCTCTATGTTCGAATAATTCTTGGCTTTTCAGCAGGCTCAGAACTAGAAGGTCGCATCTTCCAATTCATCGAGTTATGCTCCTCAATATGCTGCCACAGTAGCAACTTGTAGCATTATGCTTTCAGTGCTTACTCTCTGATTGAAAATATTAATTGCATATCATGGATCTAACTTTTTAGATAGATTATATGAATATAAACTGCCTCGCCCATAGTATGAAATAACCACTAATAAATTAATGATTTTCAAAAATAAAACAAGGGAGTAAGGAAATCAATCCTAACACCTAACTCACTATAAGCTATAGACTCGTTAGGTAAAAACTCAGTACAACAAGACAAAGACACTTCGACAATAAGATTTTTCTCCATGGATATTTTAACTCTAGTCTTCGTGCCTTTTTCTTGATGCCCAACATGTCTATTTATAATATATTGTTCCTTGATGTCCAAGGCATGTTGTGTATGTTTTTTATTGCTCTTAGATCTTCAAGATCATCTCCAATTTTTTTCTTGAGCTTATCATCTTCTTAGGCTTATCTTTAATTAAGTTTGGAAGCTTTCCTACTTGATCCGGACTTCTCCAATTGAAGAACTCTTCTCTTGACCGAACTCCTAACTTGATAGACTTTTAATCTCCCAAAATCTTCCATCTTTATCTTCAAATTCGTTCAACTTATTATCAGAATATCTTCCTTCATTATCTTGCAATTATATCGCTTTATATTCTAGATATTCTTCTTTTGATAAGTCAACCACTTGGACTCTTGATTTAGCCTTATCCTGAAATATAAACAAGATAAACTACAACAGTGGAACTAGATTAGTTTGTAAATAAAGAAAAAATAAAATATTACAATTAAAAAACTTGTACAGTGCAGTGTTGAGTTCAGTGTTGTGCCAACGCTACAGAATATTGGACTAACACTTTACGACAACACATGCACTTACAATCTCCACCTTTTTGTCTTTCTTCACAAAACCAAAGAAGTACACTTATCTTTTACGAACAGTGTTTCAGTAACACAACATCATTAATATCTTTAGCTAAAGATCTTCTGATATTATCTTCAATTCTTTTCGACTTATATTCTTTCTTTAAGTATAAGTCTGCATGATCCTTAGAGTTCTTGATATCCTGAAACATATCACAGATAACTACAGCTTGTGGAACTAGGTGAGTTTAAGAATAAATGCAAAATAAACTATTATAAATATATAACTCGGACAGTGTAGTGTTTAAGCTCAGTGTTGTGCCAACACTTGTTATCAAAATGTTGGTCTAACACTTCACGACAACACTTACACTTTCAGTTTCATGTTTTCTCAAAATTTTATCAAGTCACGACGAAACAAAGTTAAAAGAGCACAAAATGGAAGTTTTTAGTAACAAGGTGTCACGACAGTAATTCAAGGGATACGACGCTATACAAATTAGCCCTAATGGTCACACTTGAAAAAGCCGAAGAGTCGGTCCAAGCCAAGGATGAAGTAGCACGATACAGGGGAAGTTGCGCGATAGTGCCACTGAAGTCAAAGGTAGCGCAAGCAACAGAAGCAAGCAAAACGTAGCAGAGGAGAAACAGAGAGTGGACGACGATGTAAAACCTCTGTGCTGGTAGAGGCGCGACAGATCAACGCAACTGTGTATATTGCGCGACTTAAGGACAAGAACGCCTTTTTCTATAAATAGGATCGGCCAGCACCCAAAACACACCGCGTATAACTACTTTTACAGCTTACAACTATGTATAATTAGTTTTCTTTTGTCATTATTTGAGAGTTAAGATTTTGTAAAGAAGAAGATAGCACGTGAGAATCAAGAAGATAACAAAAGATTCAATGTTCATTCGGATCTAAGAAGCTTTTCTCTATCTTTTTATTTTGCTTATGTTATTCTATTCTTTGTTGATTGTTGAACTTATGACTATGGGGAGCCAACCTACCCATTGTTTAGAGTATGAGAGTAACTTTGATTTATAAATATATTTATTTATTTGCTTTGATGTGTATTTGGTGAACTTTTTTGTCTATATTGAATTGTTATTTATAATGTGTAACTAGTCTCACTCTCACTGGAATAAAGGATGCACTATCTTGGGACCACCATAATGTAGATGTCGAGCTAGTTATATATACATGTGATTTGTGATTTTGGTACGCTAATGCAATTGATGCACAACCCCCTAGATCACTCTAAATCAATCATAGTTATGTACGTTCATGTTAACACGAATCAGATGAGTTAATTTGATTGCAGATTTGATATCTCTACTAAAACAACTGACAATTGGATTGAATCTGCTAATGTTGTAGGTTATTAAAGACTGATAGATTATATAGTTAGGATAGGTCCAGCTATAGGTCGCAGATCTATTAGACATACAAGCATCAAACTATCATCAACCATCTCAAGTAAATGTACGTAGTTTGTCTATGAACTACTATGAATAAATGAGTTGTGAAATCCAACCTCTAAACAATTTTTTATTCTATTATTTACAACTTAAGCATTCACCCAATCAATCTTGTTAAATTCTGTTTATTTACTTTCTTGCATTTAGTTTTAATTTATTATTTGCATTAAAATTATTCTTTTTCACCATTCTCATTGTTTTCATTGCATATTAGTTTATTTATTCTCTGCATCCAAAACTATTTTCATATAAGCTGCATTCATAGTTTTCTGCATTAAAAGCATCCTACATTCATCCAACAAACACAAAACACAACACCCGTGATCCCCGTAGTGTTTTGTATTTAAGTGATTTAGCCTTTCATCCAACACTCCACTCGGATATGATACTTGGTTCGTAACTATACTTACCATTTTATTATTACTTAATTGGTGCACTTGCCAGAATAGAAATTTAGGTGTAATAATTGATTTATTAACTTTATATTCTTTGTTCGCTAAACCAAAATTCTCACCAGTGCTCATTTCCAAAAATGTTGTTTTCTATGAAACATATATCTTGTTAAAGACTATTTATCTTATACTCATATTAATCGGCCTTCATCTATCATATGTAATGACAATTTCATTAGTCCTCCTAACACTAATGTTGATCATGTGATTACTCAGAATCTTGATGAAGATAGGGTTCCCGATGATCAGTTGCCGGATGATATTGGTGCACATGTTACTGATAATAATGATCAAGAATTGGTGGACCATCTCTTGCACACTCTACTAATCACCAACATCACTTGCTCACTATTGTACCAGTCACACCTGCAAATCAGAACTTTAACCCGCAAATAGAAGCAAATTCTCTATCAAAACCTATGCTTCTAATCCTTGTGCTCACACAAGTAATGAAACATGCATTTCTAACCCTCTTTCTAGAAAATCCAGTAGACACATTGCACCTCGCTCTTATCTTGATGTGTGTGATTACTTACTACCAAAAGTCACTACACAAGATTAATCACATCACTACTAGGCAAGGTAAACAATACCATATATCAAACCATCTCTCCATTGAATAGTTAAACACCAAGCACAATGCCTTTACTGCTTCCATATTACATCGCACTGAACCCAAGACCCGCACTCAAGTCCATAAACTTCCTAAATGGAAATTAGTTATGCAAAAAGAGATTGATGCCATTAAAAGACCAAAACATGGCAACTACTATTTTGCCTGCTAACGATAATATGATAGGTTGTAAATAGGTCTATAAAATCAAATATAAATCAGATGGATCAATGGATAGGCACAAAGCTAGGCTTGTAGCACGAGTTGGATTCGAGACTACCACCACGACCCCTATTCGGGGGGCACCGCTACTCATATGCAACGGGCGTGTATGATCGTCTGACATGTCGAAGAACTACGTACTACGTAGTAATTTAAAATATTTAACTTAAATCATTACTAAGTTATAGAGATTTCTAAAGGCATAGACAATGTTTAAAAACTAATAATTCTACGAGATCTAACAATTCCTAAAGCCATATATAATAATAACATTTAAATTTAACTACTTAAACAAACATATATAAAATGATTATTAAATCTAATTATTCTAAGATAACTAACAATTTATAAAGCTATAATAACATTTCTGCACATAAAAAGTATTTAAAAAATATTAAATGTAAGACATAAATTGAGAAAAACATAAAACGATACAAATCTTAATTAGATGAACACCACTATAGTTTCTAAGTTGTAGAGATTTTCTTACAATATCATCATTTCTAAGTTACAGAGATTTAAGTTAAAGAGATTCTTAAAATATCATAATTTCAAAGTTATAGAGATTCCTAAAATATCATCATTTCTAAGTTATAGCAGAGATTTCTAAAAGTATCATCATAACATTTCTAAAGGCATAAACGATGTTTATAAGCTATAATAACATTTCTACAAATAAAATTATTATAAAATTATTAAACACAAGACATAAATCGAAAAACGTTAAAAACTTACAAATTATGGGATTGCGATTGGCGAACGGCTGCAAATGAGAGGCGGTCGGTTGTAGATACGGTGGGGAGAGAAGGAGAGTGGTGTGTGTGAAATGAGGAGGAGATGGTGTATTAGGGTTATCTATAGAAAATACTACTCATTAGCAATTCCCCAGCTGCGCGCAACTGCAAGACGGTTACCTTAATCTCAGTAGTGACCGATTTTTTCCCGCCAAAGGTTAGCGGCTGCTTGGCAATCGCTATTGAGTATAGTGACTGTCAGGCAGTCGGAATGGCAGGTAACCGCCCTGGGCAGTTGCTGATGTCGGAATACCTAGTAGTGAAATACGATTGTTAAATATTTTCCGCATCAACTAACAAACAAATATTTGAAACTTGTCATTCACTTCCCTTTTAACATGACATAATTTTATTCTATTTTTGAAAATGAGCAAAAATATGTAGAAATGTTGGACTTAGTAAAGATATATTATTAAAAATTATGAATAAGTTAATTCTAAATTTTTTATTACTCGCATAACATAATTTTGTTTAAGTTGTTCTTTGACAATCCACGCATTCTTTTACCATTGATTTAAAAAGTCTTTCTTGGTTTATTTATTTAAGATACCAACTAGCTATCTTCTTACCTAAATAAATCATACTTGGTATCAATATATTATCAACCTAATGTATATTTAATAAAAATTTGAATTTAGCGGTAGACTAATAAATTTCGTTAAAAGACGCATGGAGACTTATAACGGAACTAGGACACGATGGCCCGTGCTCCGCACGGGCAACCTCTATTTTTAATGTCTTTCTCTTGTACTAAGACTTAAAAGTAAATCAAAAATAAATGTACATTTTTTAACAGCAAATCTAAATTTACACTAAACAAACTCAACTATACTATCGGACTTCTTCACAACTAAAACACACACATTCAGCCAACTTTAACATTTTCTTTTATGTGTAAATATGCACTTAGGCCCAAATCAAAACAAAAGCCCAAAAATCTGAGGCTTAAAGAATTTGTAACCAAGAGGACCCCACAGAAATAACAAAAACAAGCTAACCCTTCTCCAGTTCTCCTTCCTCTATCCTTCCAGTCGCTGAAAAACAGGAGAGTGCAACCATTATATTTTCTATGTATTACTCATCAATAGTTTCCAAACCAGGGAGGAGAAACAGAGTGCGCGCGATCGCCACTTCATCCGGCCACTCCGACGGCGCGCACCATCACCACCAGGTCCCACTCCCTCCGACGACGCGCGCCACCGCCACCACATTCCACGCCTCCAACGACGCGCGCCACCACATCCCAAACCTCCGACGCCGTGCACCGCCACCACCACACCCCACGCCCACAACGACGCCTACCACCACCATCCCACACCACAAAGTCCACAATTGCGGCTGAAACTTTTTATTTTTTTATTTTAAGGGGTGTAAAGGTGAATCAGTCGAAAGTTGAAGGGGTAAAGTAGGCAGTAAAAATTGGAGGTTGCAAAATGTTGAAGAGCTGCTTAACGGACGTTGAAGAATTGCTTAGATTCTTGTTATTATAGTATAGATATGCTTGTGTTTTAGTATTTTTTTGATATTTTGTTTTGAGAAATAATTTTTTAACTCGTCACGTGATATCAATAAAAATGAGCAAAAAATTTCAAAAATAAAAGAACAAGGGGGGAAAGTTTTGAACGAAAAGGCTTCATACATTATTAGCTCATAAATTTAATTTTCTTATGAAATGAATAGATTTCAAAAGAAAACTATAAAATAGATTGAGATAAAAGCGTGAAACAACCCAACCTATTACCCATTTTGCACCAAACTCCTCTCAAAAGTTATATAAGCGCTTTACCCCATATTCTTTGTCTACTTATGCGATTTAACCCACAAGTGTATTTTCAGCCAATGTTGGTCGGAATACTCCCTCTCAATGCGTAATACGTCTTGTACTAGATATATTTAGGAGGTTAGTGGCAAAAAGGAAACAAAAGAACACCCCAAACCAGAATTATTTCGGCAAAAAAAATGACTGAAAATTACTTGTGGGGATAAATCCCACTAGTTGGCAAAGGTTAAGAAGTAAAACATTCATATAATTTTCCGTTGGGGTCTGGTGCAAAATGGATAATAGGTTGAGGCTTTGATGCTTTTATCCCAAAAAGATTTCAAAAACAATTTGTCGAGTAAAAACATAATTGTTTGTATTGTGACGACCAATGTTATCATAACCCCAACATTTTCTCACAACTCTTTGTTTTTAACTAGAGATGGAATAATTGTTTCAAAGATCTTGGCGCCGGTAGGGGGACTTTTTGCACATAACTACGTTCGTCACGATTCTTGCGGCGATATAGCATATCTTCACAAAAATTATTTGTATTGTACCAATATTATAATTCGCCTCTAGAGCCATACTAGTTGTCCCGACTTTTATTTTCGTCATAATAAATCATCACATTAAACTTTTTTTATTGAATAAATACAATGTGTAATATATGTAAATGAGATTTAATGCGATAACTACTTTTATCAATGTTTTATTTTGTAATGAGGATTGGGTTTTAAAATATTCAGTTATAACGTTTTATCACATATAAGTATTCGATTTTATTTAAGTACGTGTATCAACATATTCATAAATTACAATTATTAAAAGTCATAAATTATGTTTTGATATATTTATAAGTTAAAAATAGATTCGAGTAACATTAAATGCTATACAAGTTATAAGTCTACGGTTATTTATTTATTTTTTATCAAAGAAAAAATAATTGTACATTACAATCTTCAAAAAATGATAACAAAATACTATTTATCAATAAACAATTATTATTAATTAATATCATTTTTATATATTACTATTATAATGATTTGATGTTTATTTTCTTACATTCTTTCGTTTAAACATTCAAATTATATATATTGAGATTTAGATTTTAAACACGTTTTTTTAAAATATTTGTAAAACATTTAAACCTGAGAGTCAAATCAAATAGTTGAAAATATATCCAAATGAAGGAAGTCTTTTTATTTCAGAAGGATTTTCTTGAAGCACTTTAGCCAACACTGAGGCAGAACACCGTCACTCATTCTTACTAAGAAAATGAAAGAACCCTCAAAAACGGTGGAAAGTGAGGAAGAAAGAGATGTAGAAATAGTGTTTTCAGACCCGGGCCGGTCACAGAACCGACGAGGCTACTGGGTAGAGGGTCAACAGGTCGGACCGGTCAGACCACTGGTTGGACCGGTTTGTTGACTTTAGTCAACGTTTCAATAAAATATATTACAAATACTCAATTGTATAAGAAAATTCATAATAAAATACTCAATTATAATTAAAGTCATAACTAAATACTCAATTTCTCAACTTTAAAATATCTAAATAAATATATCATGCTAACATCACAGCTTATCACTAAATAAGCAAACAAAATATTAAACAACTTCAAATTTAGTTCCAAATCTCGAATTCATTATACCAAAAGTAACAAAGTAACCAAAATTTCGATTTTATCGGCTGGCCTCGTAATACTCCATACTGCCATAGTCCACAGTCCACACACACATATAGTTGTTATATATATATATATATATATATATATATATATATAATTTTGTGGATGGCTGTGAACATCAAACCCTAAGCCTCGCGCCCGGTGCCTAATGTATGTTTTAAACATATTTAATTAGTGTATTAATAAATTAAATCCACTCTCCAAGAATTCTACAGTTTTCAACTGTACTACATTAATATGGTTCCGAAAAGAAAAAAGAAAAAAAACAGCTTTTGATCCCACCCACTGCAACTATTAAGAAACAAACTATAAAAAATAATACAAATAGATTAAATTATGCTAAAGTTATAGGGTGGCAGCTTTTTTCCTCACTTTCAATTTCTGTCTTCTCAGTACCCGCATCTGCCTTTAGACTTTTTTTGTTTTTTTTTCATTTTTTAAGTTAAAAAGCAGGGGCAAAAATGTATTTTCCTTTTTAAAAAGAAACATACCGGTCCAACTAGCGGATCGGGTTTCCGAAAACCCGGGCGAACCGGCCGGAACCACCGGTTCGCCCGAAAGGGCTCAACAGCCCGTTTTTAGTGCTGGACCGTTCCGGCGCTGCTCCCGGTTCCCTGTCCGACCGGTTCGACCGGCCGGTCCAGGCCGGGTCTGAGAACATAATCCAGGTAAACATAAATAAATTAAATAGCAGAGATACACCAATTTGAGAATGGACAAAATAATGATGAGACGTGCACCGCTATTCATCCGAGTACGTGTCATGTTGATTCCATGCACTGTTGCCACCAATACTACTCCATGCAAATATACATAATTCATCTCTTCTAAAGACTTAAATTAGCTTGATCATCAGAACAACTTTCATCAAATAGCTAGCTAGTACCCATCAATTACCACCAGGCATAACAATAATAATAATTATTATTATTATAGAATGGATCTAATTCACAAGTTTCTCAACTTAGTTGCTCCCCCTTTCACCTTCTTTACTCTTTTGTTTTTGTTGCCACCTTTCCAATTCTTCAAGTTCTTTCTCTCTGTTTTGGGTACCCTCTTCAGTGAAGATATCGCCGGAAAAGTTGTCATCATCACCGGCGCCTCATCCGGGATAGGCGAAGTAAGTCAAACTATAACGTACACATTATTTTATTAAATAAAAATAATTATCACTATGTATAAATACAATGATTGTTGGTTCAGTGATCGTATAAGTTCCGGGGACTTTGCAAATTTTGGTAAAGGTTGGGGAGTTAAGTTAAAGAAAAAAACTTTATGAGGTCTAGGTGTCATACTACATTAATAGAACAAATTACTTTTTAATAATATACTTGCATATGCTTTGCAGAGCCTTGCATATGAATATGCTAAAAGAGGGGCATGCTTAGTTCTTGCTGCTAGGAGAGAGAGAAGTCTTCAGGATGTGGCCGAGAGGGCACGTGATCTCGGGGCGCCAGACGTGGTCGTGGTGCATGCTGACGTATCCAAGGCCGAAGACTGCAGGAAAGTTGTCGACCAGGCTATGAATTATTTTGGAAGATGTTAGTTGAATTCAACCATATGGTTACCATTCTGGCTTATTTAATTGGCTGGTAAAGAGGTTAGATTTATGTTCATAGTTTTCTACTTCTTTTGTGTTTGATTGCAGTGGATCATCTGGTTAATAATGCTGGGATTACTTCTCTTGCTATGCTGGAAGAGGTCGACGATGTTACTGATTTCAGAGCAATTATGGTAAGGACAAGAAAGTTAATTCATCTCATTGGATTAATATGAATGATGCTGGATTAGTGGATTGTATGATTTGTGAGCTATTTAAATAAGTTGAATTTATACAGAAGATATGTCTATGTATAGTTTTTACATTCATTAAAGTTATGAATGTGTTTTGAAAAAATGAGCCCAAGGTTTCAATTCAAGTTGAGATGAGGAGAAAATGAAAACAGAGAAGACCTCGAAGTTTAATCGAGTAGAGAACGAGACGTTAATTAGTCTGATCATGTACGTAAATAATAAAAATAAATAAAAATTGCGTTTTGAGAGAAATTAATGGAGATAACTATGCTAAACCGAATTCGGAAGACAAGGCACGGATTTTTGATAGCTTGACGGACATGGCGAATATTACTAGGATACCATGGCTCGTCCAGGGGGACTTTAACGAGATTGGCTTCTCGCATGAAAAACAAGGGGGGAACACCGCGACGACGAGTCGATGTAATAACTTTCTGAGTAGAATTAACTCGTGGGGCCTTACGGATTTAGGCTTCAACGGCCCAATATTCACTTGGACTAACAAGAGGGAAGGGTCGGCTCTCATCAAGGAGCGTATCGACAGAGCGCTTGTGAATACTCAGTGGATCGAGAAGTTCCCGAATAACGTTGTCCTTCACCTCCCCCGAACGCATGGCGATCACCACCCGATCCTCACCAAGTCCGAGGGGGCTGTGGAGCGGGTTACGAACAGACCTTTTCGATTTGAATCGATATGGTACTCGCACCCGGACTGTGAGAGGCTATTGAAATCCGTGTGGGACGAGAAGGTTGATGTCTTGGAGGCAATTGACGAAATTCCGGGTATCATGAACCCGTGGAACCGAAACTGTTTTGGGAACATTTTTAAGAGAAAGCGCACCCTCATCAGACGTATTGATGGGATTCAACGAGCACTAGCTCAAAAACCGAATGAATTCTTAGAGGGGCTAGAGATTAAACTTCTTGACGAGTATAACGGAATACTAAGACAAGAAGAAACGTTTTGGCATCAAAAGTCGCGGGTGAAGTGGTTAGCGCTAGATCACATAATCCTTCACATCGTCAAAAATTTTGGCGCACCGTTCTCGCACTGGCGCATTCAGTGCCCGTGCTTCGCACTGAGACGCATTATAAATTCTTAGTTCTCGCACTAAGATTTCTTAGTTCTTTTATTCAAATTTAATGAATAATCGTAGAAAATTTGTAAAGAACGAAACAAATGAATGATATTAAAAAAGAGTCGAAGCAGATAGAGAACAAAACTAGGTTGAAAATAAAATAAATATAGAATATTAGAAGTAATTTAAGACTTATACCTTTGTCTTTCCACCATATTAATTTAAACAATATTATATAAAATTAATTATCATGAGTAGTTATTAAACAATACTCAAATATATACGAAATTATGTATCAATGTTCAATATTTAATTATTTTTAATAAACGCATTAAGGCGCATTGAAATTTAAGTATTTTTAAATTTGGCGAACTGGCGCACCCGCATCCGCACTCGCACTCGCACCCGCATCCGCTTTATGTGACCTAGGGTTAGCGGAGGGGGATAGGAACACGTCCTTCTTCCACAAATCTACAATCACAAGGCGAAAAAGAAATTGGGTGGTGAGGCTTCGAATAGATGATATCTGGGTTGAAGATCAGTCCCTACTTAAGCAACATGTCGTCGACTTCTTCCGAAGGTTGTTCACGGGTCAACGAATTGGTACAGGCCCTCTCTTGGTGTCACGGTATCAACAAAGGCTGGATGAGGAGGCGGTGATCAGCGTCGGTAAAATGATTACCATGGATGAGCTTAAGGCTACTGTGTGAAGCCTAAATCCTTCTAAAGCACCGGGGCCGGACGGATTACAAGCAAGTTTCTATCAAAAGTTTTGGGATTGGACAGGGGAATCCTTGTTCAAGTTCATACACAACGCCTTCACTAACCGAAATTTTGATACGAAGGTGTGTGCGGCGCATCTTGTTTTGATCCCAAAGGTTACATCTCCATCTATTATATCGAATTTTCGGCCTATATCTCTCTGCAACGTGATTTATAAATTCATAACTAAATGTCTAACATCGCGACTTAGAGATTTAATGCCGATACTCATTGCCCCTACGCAATCGAGCTTTATCAAGGGGCGTAGCACCCAGGATAATATTTTCGTGATGCAAGAGATTCTCCATTCTCTTAGGACCAAAAGGAATAATAAGGTGGGATGTATGATCCTTAAGCTGGACCTAGAAAAAGCATATGACAAGATTAGTTGGGATTTTCTTGAAGAAACCTTGAGGGCCTTCAACTTCCCCGAGAATATTGTGGAATTGATCATGTTTTGTGTCAAGAATGCTTCTACACGAATCCTTTGGAATGGGGAGCCGCCGGATGCCTTCAAACATGGGTGTGGACTTCGGCAAGGGGACCCTTTATCCCCGTATCTTTTTGTGCTATGTGTAGAGAGGCTAGCATATCTTATTCGTGAAGCTATCGAGGACAAACGCTGGGAGCCGATTGTTCCATGTAGAGGCGGCCCAAAGGTATCCCACCTTTTCTTTGCAGATGATTTGATTCTTATGGGGAAGGCAACGATCAAAACTACATGCGAAGTGAAGAAGATTTTAGACTCGTTCTGTGCGGCCTCGGGACTAAAACTCAATGCGGAAAAGTCTAAAATCTATTTCTCCAACTCTGGTAGTTCACGGCTGAAGCGGAGTATATGCTCACGGTTGGGATTTGCACAAACCAATAATCTTGGAAAATATCTGGGAGTGCAGCTAGTACACAACAGAGTGCGACAAGACCAATTTAACGAGACATTTGATAAGCTGAATGCGCGGCTGTTAGGGTGGAAAGCGAAGAATCTCACGATTGCGGGGAGAGCCACATTGATCCAGTCAGTGTCCACGGCGGTCCCGATCCATCTCATGCAATCTTGTTGGCTGCCAGAGATACTCTGTGATAAATTAAATTAGACAGAATTAACCGAAGCTTTCTGTGGTCTAACGACCCCAGCAATCGCAAACTACACCTTGTAGGGTGGAACCGGGTGACTCGTGAGAAGAAGGAAGGAGGGTTGGGTTTGCGCTCGACTCGGAGAAATAATGAAGCATTATTAAGCAAAATCGTGTGGAAGATTCTCCAGGACGAGCCAACCGTGTGGCTAGATCTGATCAAGGCAAAATATTTGAGAGGTGCGAGACTCACGGAGTATATTAGTCGGCCTACGGACAGCAATACGTGGAAGGGAGTTCTTAAGTGTCTAGCGTTGATTCAGCCTTTTTTGAGGTGGAAAGTGGGGAACGGGAATAGCATCTCCCTGTGGTTCGATAATTGGCTTGGGAGCGGTAGGCTTAGTGAGGTAACTCCGAATATCAGCCATGAGGAGCGCAATCTCAAACTCGCGGATATCTTTGATGAAACGGGGCAATGCGATCTGAATTTGATACAAACGCCTATTGTGGAGGAACTGAGAACAACTATTCTTGCGAGGAATATCGTGTTGCGAGACATTGAAGACCGCATCATATGGAACGAGACGGCGGACGGTAAATTTACGTGCCAAAGTGCGTATAAAGCGCTACATAGAGCATACTCAGTCAATGAGTCGAACCCGACTCGTAACTCCTGGGTTTGGGATGTGCCGTGTGGGAACAAACTACGCTATTTTATTTGGTTAGCTAGTCAAAACCG
Source organism: Linaria vulgaris (assembly GCA_948329865.1). Taxonomy (NCBI): domain Eukaryota; kingdom Viridiplantae; phylum Streptophyta; class Magnoliopsida; order Lamiales; family Plantaginaceae; genus Linaria; species Linaria vulgaris. The sequence continues at coordinate 48,214,897 of OX415249.1, read as the reverse complement.
GTTGGTGACGAATCAGTTGAGGAAAATTCGAAAACTCACGGATAACGCTGAATGTATTGCGTGTAATAACCAGGAAGAGTATGTGATCCATATTCTAAGGAAGTGCCCTTCGGCTATGCGTGTCTGGCGCAGAATTGTGCCTCGCAACGAGTGGTCAACCTTTGCTGGCTTGGAGGATGAGTCTTGGCTAAGAAGGAATTTGAATGAGGGCTCGGTCGTGAACTCACTCGTCCAGCACTCCCCCTGGAATCTCACTTTCGTAGCAACAATTTGGGAGATCTGGAAGGCGCGTAACGGTCGCATTTTTAACGGGAAATCAGAATCGACCTACGCCATTTTGCGCCACATTAAGCAGCTGAACCTGGACTTGATCTCAGCGCTCAAAGGGCAGAAAAGAGCTCCGAAGTTTATCTGGAGCAAACCGAAGCCCGACTGGCATAAGTTGAACGTTGATGGACATGTTGTTTCGCATTTGAACTATGGTACGGCTGGAGGAGTTCTACGGGATGCTCACGGGAATTGGGTTTGGGGATTCGTGAAAAAACTAGTGAACCCGACAGTCCTAGAGGCTGAACTTGTTGCTATACGGGAGGGACTCAAGCTTGCTTGGGAAAGAAGAATCCACAGGATCGAGATAGAAACGGATTCAAAGGTGGCGTTCGACTTGATAGCGAACGGAACATCTACGCACGCTGAGTTCATGCCAATTGTTGAAGAATGTCGTGCCCTCCTCGGGAGGCCTTGGACTCATGAGTTTCGATGGATAGCTAGAACGGGAAATACTTTAGCCGACGCGGTGGCACGAGTGAAGTTGATTAATAATGGCAAGACTAGTCTATTGCTTTCCCCTCCCCATGATGTTATTTCTTATTTGAAAACTGATGCTGCCTAAGGGCTTTTAGTTATTCTTCTGATTACCAAAAAAAAAAATGGAGATAACTACATTGGTTTACTATGGTGTTTGCTAAAATTTTGAGTAGCAGGCTAAAATTTTGAGTAACAGCTTCATACCCATAGTGTCTAATTCGTGAACTTGGCAATGTAGCTGGCAATCTGTTATTTTTTCTACTTATCAATGAGTACCATGATGTTGTCTTATGATACTAATAAGTCGGGGGTTGACAGGACGTCAACTTTTGGGGCTATGCGTATATGACAAGGTTTGCTCTCCCATATCTCAGAAACAGCAAAGGACGAATTGTCGTACTTTCCTCGTCTGCTTCTTGGTTGCCTGCTCCAAGAATGAGTTTTTACAATGTAAGAAGTTGTACTTCTACGTCCTTATACCTTTTGATGTTGTAGAGGCCCTGATGTCCTCAAATATGTGATGGTATGCACCAGGCTAGCAAAGCAGCAATCGCTCAGTTTTTTGAGACGTTGAGGGTCGAATTTGGCCCAGACGTAGGGATCACACTTGTTACTCCAGGATTCATCGAATCCGAGCTTACACAAGGCAAATTTTTCACCAAGGCCGGAAGACTTGAAGTCGATCAAGACATGAGAGATGTAAGCCCTAATGCATAAACCCATTCATTTTCTTTCTTTAAGGAGATAGAGAGTCACAATTGAATGTGCAATTGCTGCAGGTACAAGTGAGCTTAATCCCTATTCAGACTGCCGAGAGTTGTGCAAAAGCAATCGTGAGGAGTGCAATACGTGGGGAGAGATACGTGACTGAGCCTGCATGGTTAAGAGTGACCTATATCTGGAAGATTTTCGCCCCAGAGGTGTTGGAGTGGATGTACCGATTTATGTACATTAGCAGTGCGGGGGAGCCTGGGAAGGAAGCCATTAGCAAGAAACTTGTGGATTATACAGGAGCTAAGAGTATGCTTTATCCAGAGACAGTCCAAGTACCAGAAATTAAGAAAGATTAACGTGGAAATATGTATGGCTGAATGTGTAAGTTTAGACCCATCTTGTATGTATTTGTCCACCGGTTTAGTTTGTTCTGTTATTGTGTAAAATAATTGTATGGTTGAAATAAGGAGAAACTGTGTGTACAGGTTTTATCGTTGTAGATAGTTTCGAATTGGTGTTCTCTTGGTTTATTGTTACCGAATTGGTGTTCTCTTGGTTTAATTCAAACCTTTCGGAGACAGATGATGTGTTATCGAATTCAACGCAAGTAGTTAAGCTGTATGCGTGTACATTAAGTTAGTTTGTTGGGAGGATTCTCAAATTTAACAATGGAAAATGTGGAGAATAAATATTAGGCATGGTGTCTTAGGGACATAGGCGGGTAAGAAGATTAAAGTTATCGAGGATATATTATGCTTCTAATTGAAGCAGGAATGAACATAGTGAAGGTCATGACTAGTCATATGATTTTTACTTTTTCGTGGTACAATGGAGCGCCGTATGTATTATTATTATTACTATTTTTAATAATTGAATTGTAAGGTTGCAAGAACTATTACCGAATAGAACTAAAAGAGAAGTTCTGAAAAAATTGGTTTATATAAAAGAGCACCGATTATTTTACATCAAAAGGGGACACGTAAATTAATAAACTCCACTAGATTCATCCTTCAATTATGCATATTCCATAAAAACAAATAGCACTTAACAACCCAGGACCATGCAATGGCCAATCAAAACAGAATAGTTTTAGAACTCGTGGATTTAACATGTCTACTGTGCACTAAAGACGCCCAGGAAGTGTCTTTATTTGTTTGATCCTAAATACAACATTTGGCTGATTCTCTATCTTCATACTTTCCTTCGGCTGTCGGCAAGATGTAGCTCACTAATCTTTTTCGAAATTGGAAACTCTCAACCCCACTTGCTCAATTAAGTATGCTGCCAGGGGGATATACATACATACATATATACATATCCACAAACAGCAAAAGGATCGTCCGTGTACCTGGATTTTAGGCCAACTCCTCGCAAGAGAATGATGTTTCCTCCAAGATCATATAAGTGAGGCTTTGATTCCAGCAGATCTACTCTAGGTTTTCTTAATCCAATACACTCAATCTGAAATAAAAAGAAAATTATTTGGTCAGGAAAGAAAATGTGCAGATTCCAGATTGAGCTTTTTGCCAGATAATTACGTCCAAAAATGAATTGCACTTTCCGGTGGTACATTAGTGGTGTACAACAAAACTTTCAAAATGATCTCATTTGAACTCAAATTGTCTGAGAGGCACAGCTTTAGCTCCAGCAAGACCTTTCTAATTCAGTAATTCTACTGAGTATTTCATGCATTTGCAACTGCAAGTCCGCAACAATGGAATTCAGAACAAATTGTAAAGTATCCCCTTGACGCTTGAGTACATAGACCGTCAAGATAAATTCCTAAAACTTCTACATGTGCTGATCATATAATATGGAATCAGAGCCGAACAAGACAGCGTAGAGTTCAAGATTCAATCTGCTTTTGTGATGCGTTCCAAAGGAGCCGATTAAAGAGATAATATAAAATCAGCTCTTCTCTTTATGAGCTAAAGGCTTATATATAGTGGTCTTCTAACAAATGCATGTTGAATTCCGATATTGAATCAGATTGTGATCCATATGGTATATCTAGTATATAAACGTCAGCAGAGTTGCAACCTTTAGATAGATTCTAATTGCCACCGCCTACAACATGCAAAATTGAAGATATCGAAAGTACAGGGAACACCATACGTGTTGATTGTCTCAAGGGGATAAGTTGATAGGATTCATACGAGAATGCGCCTGGGTCCGAGTCCGACTCTGAGCAGGACTGTAGGATTTCACTCTTTTAAGAAGCAATAAGGCATCAGATGCAGGACAACCCTGCTCCATTTCAACAGCAACTGGAAAAGGAGAGGTTTTATTCATCTCCACAAGCATTGTCCCCTGCAAACCCCAAAAAAGGTTAATAAGGAAAAATGGCAGTATAACTGCAGCCAAAGACACCATTTTTTGGTGTGACATAAAAATTATACATGTTTCGACATAAAATACAACATATCAATCATTAATTGAACGTTGAAGATTTAGGGTTCACCTCAAAATTAACCAAGAATTTCTGAAACTGTTTTAATGTCTCCTTCATCCCACTCACGCTCTTGGAATCTGACGAAGTAAGAGCAGTGGTAACCTCCTGAGGAGAATAGCCGATTCCATTCTGGACAACCTAAAGAGACAAGAAAACAATTAATTAAAGAAGAGGTAAGACTCTATTGCCGTTCCTACATATCAAATTTACTCACGCTGTGATCGACCAGGATTTCAGAGATGAGGCTACCATCATCAACATAAACTCGAAGCTCATACGCAGCCCTTTGCTTGTATTGAAATCCTTTCACACCAGTCAGAAAGCACTGCAAAAATAAGAGAAGTCCTTATGCATGCACTGAAACTTCTCTACAGTTATCCTTCTCACCATAATAAAGTAAAATAAATGGCAATATTGTCAGGACATGTATGCATCTTTTTCATGTCCAAAGAGCAGTCGGAGAAAGCAGACACTCAAACAATACATGTCAAAATTTCTTGCCACTCGCAGAATTAAATAAACAAAGACCCTAAAAGCAACGACCAAGAAGCTACCGACAATAAAAGCTCGATTCTGTTGGATAACCTGCGATACAGAAAACACACAATATGATAAGCGTATTCCGTGGATCTGACATACAGTAGAGTATTTCCCATCATACATCAATCATTTCCCAGCTCTGAAAATTGAAAGCCATTTCAACGTCTTCCATAGCATACAAAAAGAATAACCGCAATGGCAGATGATGTTTACTAATGCAGTATGCAGAAGCTGTCGACTTCAGACACGATGAACTCTAAGACCAAAATGCAGCATTAGGGGTGTAGTTAAGTAAAGATCACAATTTCAAATCAATAGTTCATTCTCCGGGCTTACCTTTATCTTTCCTAGAATAACCGAATCTTGATTCTCTATTGCCGCCAACTTAGCTGATAAACTGGCCAAGTATGTAAAAGGGGTTTCTTTATCTCTTGAAAATATGAAAGAGTGTACCAACTCGTCTACCATAGAGATTTCCTCAATGTCTATGTCCATGGCAGATGAGTTACGCACGCCACTATCCCCACCAGCTGGCACAGTAAGATCTTCCACAGGCACGTCTGCGGCATCTGGTCCACAAAATAGAGAGAAAATGGACTACTAAGTCAATAAAAAATATCTGTGGGTGAATTGGTAAGCATAGAATTCTATGTTTTGACTTATATACTTTGACCAGTTGCTTGTGCAGGTATCACGGTTTCAGTCAAAGGCTTATCAAAATGTCTTGGAATGCAGGCACGTTCTGTTGGCTTCTGAGCAGATACTGCATAAGGCTCAGCGTTGTTCCTACCAGAAGGAACTCCAAAAGATTGTATAGGCCTACCATTGGCAGAAGTACCAGAAACAGTTCCTGCATGAAAGCAATCTAATTAAGAGAACTTGGAGTACCGTGTAAAACGCATATCTACAAGTTTTATAACCCTTTCAATACACATACTCTGTCTTGAATCATGTAAGGGTGTACTTGCAGGTCTATCAAAATGCCTTGAAATATTATCGGTTTCATGTGGCTGAGGCACAGATGAGGTATTGCGCTGTGAATTTTCTCTACCAGCTGGAGTTGCAAATGTTTGTCTGTGACCGTCATTCACTAAGATACCAGGGGCAGTTCCTGTGGAGCTCAAGTCAAACAGACTAGGACAAAAAGACATTTAATCATACAAATCATGCAAGTAAACGGACTTGTTTTACCTTGGGCACTGGCTTGTAAAGGTGTTGTATTTACACTGCTGGTACTTTCTATATTTCCTGGAACAGAGTCACTACACGGTCGCCACGCAGCTAAAGTTCCTCTGGATGCCAGAGAGGTAACTACTCCTGTCCTGTTCCTGAAATGGGACGAGTCACTATCAATATCTTATACGAAAATCTGTAATCTGTCACAGGAAAATATCGTGCAAACAAAAATCACCACTTATAAAACTGTCCAGCAATTCAATTCTAGGCAGTTAGGTAACTCCTAATAGGTCCTGGCCATCACGTGAAGCGACTTTGCGAAAGATCAACTTCCAGCCATAGAGAGATGAATTTTACATCAAACTTTTCTATCGTATTTTTTACCTGCCTATTTTTTGCTTATCTACCACCACAACATAAGTGCAACTAAGACACTTTATACTGTTACTTTCATACTCTCTTCTTCTTTTTCAAATGTATACTCACCCTGCTTTAAAGAAGTAATGTAAACTAAACTAATATGCTGCAACAAATGTTTAATAATCGACATTTAGGAAGTGTTTGTTAAGCTTTAAATATATCAAATATATTGGTTATAGCAAATCTGAATAAAAAGTTTCTTCACAGGGTTAGGTTTGAGATATTCCTTCAGTCCACAGTCGCCTTTGACGCAAATAGTCAAGAAAATACTTCAGTTATATTACAGGCCGTTTGGATACCTGTTCCCCCTGGGTGGCTTATTTATTTCATTGATAAGCCTGTGTCGTGCAGCATCCAAGTCCTGAACAGAGCCTCCCAGGATTTCGAGGACTTCAGGGACCAACATCAACAACCCATGCCTTACATTTACATTACAAATAACAATCTGGAAAAAATTACGAGAATGGTCATCTCCATTTCAGCATAAGAAAATCCATGAATTACCCAGATTTGATGAAATAGGGAGTTATAGAAACCTTCAGTCCAGCAGGAGCCAGAGCTTCAAGATCTTTGATCGGCCTATATTCCATGCCGAACACACGTTGGACACCATCTGTGATAGATAGCTTCAGACATCGCTTGATTCCAGCTGCGGCATTCTGGAACCTCCCACGTAGTGGGCAACTGATATTCACTATCTCATCCACCTACAGAACTCTAGGTCGTCATGATATGTAACTTTAAATAGCATTCCTACTTAAGAAAAGCAGAATATATCCCTTACAACAAATTGCAAACACCATTTTCAGGAAATGTATATCGCTGTACGTAAAGACCAAATTATGTCTTTTAAGTACAAAAGTCAGATGAATTTCACAGACGTTGAACTATGATTTGCAAAAAGGATCACGTAAGAGCCTTCGTCGTATAATCATCATGAGTAGCCATTAATCAGAAACTAAACAAGTAATATGAGTCGTTGAGATTATGCTCATGAACAGAAATTCAATCATATGTAACAACAATGCTAAAACTTTGCAGAATGTTAAACCCACATTTACGTTACAGACAAACCACTCAGCCTTTCCTGATTTACTAATAATTTCCCAGTTAAAATCTCCTTAATTACCTACATTTCACATTTTTAGTACCAATTACAGTTCAAGAAATGCTAATCACATGGAAAACACAAACCATATCCCAGTTTTGACATGCTATAGAACAATAAAAAGTTGTAGCCAACCAACACGACTATCCTGGATTCGCATCACGTATAAACTTATGACCCAACCAACAATTCTCGTTTTCAATAACGAAAGGGGCACACAGCACAACGTAAATCTTTTCGTTCTACCTGCAAAACAAAAGGCCCCTTGAGATCAACCATATGCATCGAATTGACATTTGGAGGAAGGACCCCCGCCCCGCAATAGTTCATGTCCGCGATCAAAAACTGCTGGAAGCAGAGCTTTCCCTTGGCCGAATCATCCATGAACTGGAAACCCCGCACCGACCCCTGCAGCCCGGTTAAACAAGAATCCAGCCATTCCTTGTTCAATTTCAATCCTAAACCCTCCAAAACACGGTTCACCGGAGAATCCGAAACCCCAAAAAAGTAACTACGGTTGTTAGTGGTGGTGGTGGTAGTGTTGTCAAGCATTTCATCTATTATGTCGTCGTCGTCGTCGGAGATTACAAGGGGAATGGGTTCGGTTGTTGAGGTGGTGCCGCCGTGTGTGTTGGTGGTGGAATTGTTGGTGTTGGGGGTAGGGTTTGAGGTATCGAGGGCTACCGATTGCATGTCGGCCATGACGTCATCATCTAGTTGGTGATGCTGCTCTTGCGGTGGAAGTGCTGGTGGCGGTTCGTCTTCTTCTTCTTCGGAGGAGGAGGAGCAGACTACACGGAGCCGCCTTCTCGACATTTTCAATTTTCCCTCCAATACGAAGAAATCTCAATCTGCTCTTTACGAGGGAAACAAATAAATATGTATTATATTTACACATGTACTTGGAATTACATAAATCACCCCTATTTTATGTTTGCCATTACATTTATCCCCTTCCGTTGTTATATACTATTATACTAATAGAAAACAAAAAAGGGGAAAAAGACAAAACTTTATGCGATCAGTGTGGCGACAACTAATCTTCATCACGAACACGACTCGATGGCGTCGGAGACCCCCATCTTCGATAGCCCTACACCACACCTGGGTAGAGAACAAAGTTGTTTGGACAAACTAGGGTTTGAAAATTCGGTTAGCACGGGCGCCCAAAAGAGACCGAGGCAAACGTACGAATTTACAGCAGGGAACGAACAGCATACTACTATGGCGGATAATATCTACTCGAGCGGAGCGAACACGACTGGGAAGCAATCTTATGCCAATAAAGTGCGACCTAAGGACATGTACGTCGACGAGGGAAAGATGAACATGTTCCGCGACAAGGTTAGGGTTTTGGAACCGACGAACGTTACAAGAATGAAAACGATAGAATTTGCGGATGATCTATACGACTCCATGTGTGACCGTGGATAAACACAATTCTGATTAAGGTCGTGCGCACCCCATGGTAGTATCCTAATTTGGTTAACAAGTTAAGTGTCATGTGGAAACTTACCGGAGGATGTGACATTGTCGACCTCACGCACGGAAGTTACTATTTACGTGGTCTCACATCGAAACAAATGGAGTATGTCCTTACGCAAGGGTCGTGGCAAATAGCAGGAAGTTTTATCCAAATCCGTACATGGACACCCGATTTTGATGCGGAGAAAGACTCACTTGACTGCGTTATAACATGGGCTAAAATCCTTAAACTACCTTTGGAATTCTTTGGGGAGGTGGCAATCACGGCTATGGCTAGTAGCGTGGGAGAACCAATCAAAATTGACGGAAATACCTTTATCGCGGCACGGAGGAAGTTTGCTAGGGTGTGCGTTCAAGTCTCTACAAATAAACCCTTGAGAGAGGAGTTTGCATACGGGGCAAGGCATATCAAATTGTTTATGAGAACTTGCCTATGTTGTGTCACCATTGCGGCCATGCGGGTCATAATACAAAGACATGTACGTTAAAGAAATATGCCGAGAGCGAGGCTAACAGGGAAACACACATGGATAACAACCTTCCGTTGGTGGTTCATGAGAATCCAATGAATTCGTTCGTAGAAAAAACGAGCAGAGATGAGTTCGGGGAGTGGATGCAAGTGAGTCAACGACGAAACCCTTTGAAGAGGGAAGGGCCAAGACTTACAACGCCAAATCCGAGAAAGAACTTTGACAGAAGGCAAGTGACGATTCTCCAACGCAATGCGGTGGAGACACCACATACTTCTATGCCAAAATGGACAACTAACATGTTTCAAATAGGAGAGGACAAAGGGGTGAACAACAATACCAAAGGTAGAAGGAACCCAAAATCTGGGAAGGAAAAGGAAAAGAGGGAAATAATTCCAAAAGATAAGAGTAATGTTCGCTCTCCCCAAGGAAGGAAATCAATTATTCCTTCAACATCCATCAACCCATTTGCAGCCCTTGGGGTATTGGATGAAGAGAGGCGAGAAAACACAGTTGGAGATATTATTATTTTGTCGTCGAAAAAGGGTGATAAAATCAAATATTCGCATGGTGCGAGAGGAGAATCTGAATATAATCATGGAGGAAAACATGATGGTAGTGCAAGTAAATCCTCAATTCTGGGAAGTCGAGGCGATTCATCATACGTTTGAGGGCCCTCCAAAGATTTTACTACTCGATCCAGCTACTATCCAAGTGGTGGAGATAGTTGCGACAATCTGGGAGTTCGAAGTCAGTACGACGGAGACAGGGAGAGTCGAGAACATGTCGTTGTGTTGGCAAAGAATAAGCATGAGTGCGCGGGAATGGGACCACCAGGATTATCTGATCCGGGAGTTCGTTCGACAGGAGACGTTGAGATGGAAGGGGCTGATTGTTGACAACCCTCTATGAAAGTCGTTACATGGAACTGTCAAGGTTCGGGACATGAGGCCTTTGCACCAAACCTTAGTAACTTGGTATAAACGCACGGGCCTGATATTGTGTTTTTATTGGAAACACGGGTTTCATGGGAGAGGGCAAACGAGATTGCTCCATTCTTAGGATACTCAAACTATTGCATGGCTCCAACAACCGACATGGGTGGTGGCATTTAGATGTTATGGAATAGTGCGAATATAGATGTCAAAATCATAAACGTGGAGGACCAAGGCATCCATGCAGAGTAGGTCCGAAATAGAATGATAAATGGATTCTTTCAGGGATCTATGCAAAATCATATGCGGAAGATAAAGCTCGTATTTTTGGGAGTCTACGAACTATGGGGCAACAAGTGAACATGCCATGGCTTGTTCAAGGAGATTTCAATGAAATATGTTATTCCCATTAAAAGGTAGGGGGAAGATCGAATACACGTAAAAGATGCCAAAGTGATGGATAGATATAGTAAGCTTGTGTCTCATTTTCCAATCACCAAAGTAGAAGACATTTGATTCTTGCTCGACTTTGACTCCTCCAAACCAATCATGCTCATCCCGTCCTCCTTTTGCTTAACTTTCAAACCCAAGAAGAAATCCAGTTCACCAATCACGCTCATCACTAATGTACCTGTCAAAGCCTCAACAACCTTGTCTAGAGTAGACTTGTTAGTATAAACAAAGACAATGTCATCAACAGATCTTTGAGCTAAACAATTATCAGAATATATGGCAAACATGCAAACACTCAACATTATCATATCTCTACAATTTACCCTTTTCTTGTTGTGTGTTTTGATGTCATTAATGATTTGAACCATAACCTGAGATGTAGGATGATTACTCTGAGTCCTATCAGTTGTATCCCTCCAAACATGTAAGATTGACTGCTCGAATGTTGTGTCAACATCAGGACTGGTCGATGTTGGCATAACATCAGCTTCTGGTTCATGTTCAGGTTCTGGATCTGCATGTGATGTTGGAATGACATTGTCTGGAGTCAATGTTGGAGTAACATCAGAATCCAGTAGACTTGGCATATCAGCCTCTAGCTCACCTGCAACACTTGTTAAATCATCAAAAACCACATATATAGAATCTTGAACAATATTCAATCATGTATCAAGCATTCTAATAGCAGTTTTGTTCAAGGAATATCCATCAAAGATACATTCTTCAATATTTGGATCATATTTACTCAAAAAATCTTTGTCATTTAAAGTATAGCAAACATATCCAAATTCATGAAAATGAGCATCATGTTTCTTCCTTTTCATCATCTCATAGAGAGTCATGGGAATAGAGAATTTATGAATATTTTCATTAAGCACACATAAGCCAGAGAATGACCTATTTTCAAATTCTCTATCATGATTTGACCAAATATTACCAAAAGAAGCATCATGTAAGTTATCAATACTAGCATGCAATGTTCTAAAGGTATTAAGAGCTTCTAATTTTTCTTTGAAATATCTAATCAAAGTATATCCAGAAAAATCACACATAATCACACAATCATATTGTTTACCCCCAACTCTATTTACTTTAATAAGACCTAAGAGATCCATATCAAGTAGATGAAAACAATTAGAGGTACTTGTAACATGTTCATCCACTTGAATTGGATTATGAGAAGCTTTGGTCACCTTACCTTTTGAGCAATCATAACAGACCATCTTACCAGAACTCGTGAGATTGGGAATGGCTCTCACAGTTTCGAGTTTCAGCACTTTTTCCAGATTCTTGTTGTGCATGTGTCCAAGTCTTTTGTTCTTGGCAATTGAATAGTCCACATTTGATTGAAAGCAAGTCACTTGATCCCTCGCCAAGTATTGTCTTCAAACCTCTTACCTGTCAAAGCACACACATTTGCACAATCAGATACTTCACAAGAATCTTTATCATACCTTACCAATAAGTCATCATCACACAATTGATTGATGCTTATATGGTTTTCACAGAATCCATCCAACAACATCTCATCCTTCAAGGGTGGGGATCCATCAATGTTCAACACTTTTTTACCAATGATTCTTCCTTTACTTCCATCTTCATAGGTCAAAGTTCCAGTGGTTAGTGGTACACACTTCTTCAAAATGGATTTGCTTTCTCTCCAAGCATGTGTCTTAAGCAGTGTTAAGGAAATACAATATGTTCTCAATGTTAAGGCAACATTGATAATTCAGTGTTGTATTAACATCGTGCATAATCGTATCAAATCAGATTTGTATCCAGTCATGTGCCTCAAACATCCACTATCAGAGTACCACTTACCTGCAAGGTTAGTATGTATAGTAGGAAAGATAATATTGCACACAATATAAGTTTTATGCACCCAAAGTCTAGTGTTTCTCATCCCACTATTCTGTTCAGCAATGTTGGAACCGAATGTTAAGGTAACACTGCAATAACTAGTATCAACATTGGAATGTTCAAATTCTAGTGTTAGCTTAACACCAGCATCAGCATTGCATGAATCCCTATTCCGTTCAACTATTTTCCTTTTAAGAGACTTTATGTATTTATAACAATATGGTTTAAAGTGTCCAAATTGAAAACAATATTGACAAATATAAGCCATTTTCTTAGATTCTCTAGAAAGTACTTTTTCTTTTACAAAACCAAGAATATTGGATTCAACAGAATTAGTGGAGTGGGTAACTTGACTTTGATATCCTAAACCAGAACTACCATCATTGCCTAAACATAAAACTTCATCAAGTTTGTAAGTACTTGTATTCCTGTTGGCAATGGTATGTTCAGCAATTCCTAGCTTATAAGTTACTTTTTCTATTTCATCATCTTTTCTATCCAAACTAACCTCAAGTTGAGTGATGATAGCCTTCAAGCTTTCACTATCTTCCATAGCCTTCTCAATTCTACTCAACTTTCCTTCTCCTTGAGTAGGTCTTGGTAGATGATCTTCAGTTCATCAAGAAACTCTTCTTGAATCAATTTACCTTCAAGGGCGTTATCATCTTCCAAACCTATAGAATCATGCAAATACTCAAAATCGGAATCATCATCAAACTCATCATTATCAGAAATCAAACATTCAATAGCTTCTAAGGACGTAACTCCTTACAAGTAAAGCTTCTTAACTCTAAAACTTAGACTTAATTTGCTAAACACAAACTTGGTAAAACAAGACAAAGACACTAGACTATAAAGATTTCCTCACGGGATATTTTTGCTCTTGTCTTCGTGTCTTTTTCTTGATGCCCAACATGTCTATTTATAGTGTAGTCTTCCTTGATGGCCAATACATGTTGTGCACGTTTTTGGTTGCTATTAGATCTCCTTGTATGACTCTAATTTCGTTCATGGCAAGTCTCCTTCAATAGGGAAAGGTTTCCTTGTCCAACTTGAAGTTTTCAATGGAATGGTATCCTTCTTTAACTTGAAGTCTTCTAAGGAAAGTATCCTTCTCCACCTTGTAGTCTTCTATGGAAAGTATCCTACTGCAAGTAATATTCTTTCCTTCTTGCAATTCACACGCCTTGATCTTTCCATTGCACCACACACATCTTTCCTTATTTAATTATGGAAAGTTCTTCTTTGGAAACTTCTCTTTGAATGGCAACTTCTCTTTAAGGAAATAGATCATTCCTTGAAGTCTCTTGACCTGGAGCACATACAAATACCAACTAAAACTCGTGGGACTAAATTAGTAAGTGAATAAAGGCAAAACACATTTATAGCAATAAATTCTGAATGTGCAGTTTTTCTATGTTCAATGTTATCCTAACATTGCAGTTACACTGTTGATCTAACATTGACAAAATACTTGCACTTTCACACTTAATACAATTGTGTTGGATCCCAGAGAATGTATGTGACAAGCTTGATAGGATGAGTTGGGATTTTCTTTGGGCCAATGATCCGAATGCGAGAAGGCTTCACTTGGTGGGGCTAAGATCGGGGCGACTCAACAACGAGGCTCTACTCTCTAAGATTTGCTGAAAAGTCCTAGTAAATCATGAGAGTCCTTGGTCGAATTTGATTAGAGCAAAATATCTCAAGGATACTCGCATCACATAGTATGTGTCGAAGCCGCGGGATATCCATTGTGGAAATGCGTTATGCATTGCATGGAACAGATTAACCCGTTTATCCGGTGGAAAATTGGGGATGGTAAGAATATTTCTTTATGGTTTGATAGACGGTTGGGCGATACGAGATTATGTGACGTCATTGAAGATATTGAGTAGGATGAATGTGGGCTGAAAGTGGCGGATATTTATGAGGACGAGGGTTGGAAATTTGAGGAGCTTGACACGCCGATTCCACATGAATGGAGAGTGAAGATTTGGGGCATGAATGTCGTGCTATGGGATGAGCCGGATAAGCCAATTTGGAGCCCTTTGGCGGATGGGAAGTTCACATGTCAAAATGCGTATTTGGCGTTCTTAAAGAAGGACTCGGACCCGAGCAGTTTTCGCGATGAATTGAGTTGGATTTGGCATGTTCCTTGTGGCAACAAACTGAAGTTCTTTTTGTGGTTGGCGTGTCAAGAGAGGATTGCGTCGAATGTACTAAGAAAAAAATGCAAATTAATGGAGTCCGCGGCCTATTCATAGTGCCCCAGAATTGCCCCAGAATTGATGAAACCGTGATACATATCCTACGTGATTGCGCAAAGGCCGTAAAAATTTGGAAGGTACTCATCTCGAAAAATCCGTGGAGTCGATTCTTGGCGACGGAGAACATAGGTTGTATGCGCCATAACCTCATGTTTACGGAAAAGATAAGTAAGAAGACCAAAGGCGTTTCATGGAATGTTATCTTTGCAGCGGTAGTTTGGTGTATTTGGAAGGCGCGATATCGTCGGGTTTTCAAAGGTACTAATTCCACGACATATGGCGTCATATGTCAAATAAAACAACTTTGTTCGGATCAAATATTCGTGTTGCGATCTCGAAAACCGACAGAGGCGGAAAATTGGAAGAAGCCAAAATTAGGATGGTATAAGTTAAATATAGATGGTAGTGTATCCATGGGTAATAACATCGGATCTTCGGGTGGTGTTCTACGAGACGATAAGGGAGAATGGATATGGGGATTTGTCAGAAAACTCGTCACCCCGACTGTCTTGGAGGCGGAATTAGAGGCTATTCGAGAGGGTCTAGCCATAGCTTAGGAAAGGAGGGTTCATAGGATCGAGGTGGAGACAGACTCCAAGGATGCTTTTGCAATCATAATGGATGAAACAATCCATAGTCATGAACTTTACGCGAAGATCAAAGAATGTCGTGCACTTATACATAAGCGGTGGGAGTGTGAATTTTGTTGGATTGGACGAGAGGCGAATAAAGTAGCTGACGCGATGGCAAAGATCGCACGGGAGTTCGAGGACGAGTTTAGTGTGTCACTAATCGCTCCCCTAGCTTAGTTCATATTTTGTATGCGGATCTAGCCAAATGGCTCTTTTTATTCTTTTGGTTACCAAAAAAATAAAAAACAAAAAAAAACAAAAAAGAGGCGGTGATCATGTCTCTTGCTTGGTATTCTGTTGAAAGAGTTTTGACGAAAACATATTACGGGAGTCGGAATGTGAAATTTTCGGATCGTGGATTGACAAAACAACTTTGAGAGTTAAGTTGGCGTTGCCTTAACTCAATTGTGATCTTCTTGAATATTGTAACATGCAGCGAAATTAAAAACACAAGAAGATATAATTTTAAGAAGTTTTCAATATTATTAAAAACTTTCGAGCCTTAGGCCAAATAACCAATAAAGGTTTTAACAAAAATGTTCCTCACAACAATTCACTCACGCTCTTTGTTGACCGGACTCAACGAAGCAGACAAGTAAGAACTACTTAACTTCTATGAACTAGACGTAAATAGTTAATGCAAAAACTTCGCAAAAACAAGACGAAGACAATACAACGTATGATTAGTCTCTCAGATTATTTTGCACTATTGTCTTGTATTCATCTTGATGAACTTCACAACTTTTATAGATTTCTTGAAACTTGCATGCCAAGATGTGTTGTTCACAGTTTTGGTAACTCTTGTTGTTTCCTTGTTGAATTTTGGTTTCTTTGTGAACTCGATATCTTTCTTGAATATGTGTTTCCTTTATTACCGATCTAGCAAGGTAACACATCTTCTTCAAATCGGAGTAATCCTGGAAAGAATCTAAGTTGCAGAGAACCGCCAATTTGTTTCCTTCTTTTGCAAACCGTGTTGAGTTGACTATTCAACTTAACTTGAATTATGGAAACTTCAAGTAAGGAATCTTCCATAACTCTTCCTTATGATTAAGATACCTTCCTGGAAATAAACATAAACAACTAAAACCGTGGAACTTGATTAATAAGTGAATAAAGGCAAAACTTAAATTTGGCAATTAAAGAACAGTTTTCGTACAAGCTCTCTGGTTTCAATGTTATCCTCAATGTTGTCCCAACATCGCATAACATTGATTCCAGAAAACCCTGCACTTTCAATCTCCCCCTTTTTGCCTTTCTTCACAAAACCAATACCCGTTCCAATCAAGTCTTATATCCAGAAAGTTAGAATCAACAAGAAACAAATTAAACTACTAAACTGCTCCCCCTTAATGCAAGCTAACATATTCAAAGTAAAACTATCAAAGACAAGTATTAGGATCATCACTACATCAAAAGATGTTCAGACCTCAACATTCATCAATGTTGCCTCAACATTGAGACCAGAGAGTTTCCTGCATACAAGGTTAACCAGAACAGCAGTTCAAAATGTGCTTTCATAAGCACTAGCAGTTAGAGCAGTTCAAACAGTAGTAATACTTAGAGTTACAGGCCATAGCTAGATATCAAGGACACGTCCCTTGATCAAAATAAACCAACTAGAGATAATGTACCAGCAACACAAACATATCAGGAGTTCATAAGAAACAAAACATAAACTAGAAAACTAAATTTAAAACTTGGAACTACTCTCCCCATTTTTATGAAGAAGGGAGTTTCTCCAAATTTTTCACCATGTCTTCTAGCTCTTTGAGATGCTCCTTCCTTTCCTCAATCTCCCTCTGAGTATCAGCAATTTGCCCCATGTACCAATTCAGCAGATGATCCACCAAAGTTGAGGTTATGACCATGCAATCTCCCTCTTTGGACATAGGCACTAAAGTTCAGTAAACTCTTGAGCCTTCTTCTTCTCAGTTCTTAGTCTCACCACTCCTTTTGGGTTCCAAGGAAGATCTCTCACTCTTGATCCAGACAAGTAGCTTGGGAGAATTGCCAGTTCAACATCATTCTTCCTCCAGCCCACAGTGACACTTGTCTTCGATCCTTCCTTGCTAAGGATTTTGCAGATGAGTGAGGAAAAAGGCAGCATGCCATTCTTCCTTCCAGCAACTTCAGACATTGACTTCAAAATCCTCTCCCCCATATTCACAGCTAGCCCATTTTTGATTTTGTACACTAAGAGTGTTGATTCCTTAGTTAGTACAGTGACATTTTTGCTTGGCAGCCAATTGAAGCATGCTATCTTATGCAAGACAACACTAAGGGAAGTGAGTTTTGTGGTTGGCAGAGCATCTCTCCAGATTTTGACCAACCCTCATGTCAAGTCTTCAATCACATCATCATAGTAGGGGTCCTCTGATTCTTCAGTGAGTGGGAATCCACATATCTTGTTGATGGTGTAGGGTTCAATGTTGAAGACTCTCCCCCTCACCCAAGCCTTTCCATATTTTGGAGATATGTAGTCCCTGGTCCACTTAGAGAGATTCAAGTAGAATTCCATGACAATCTCAGGAGCATAGTCATGCAACTCCATCACAGATTGGTGCATCCCTCTTGCCTTAAGCAAGTCCATCACCTTGTGTTCCTTGAAGCTGGCTATCTATAGCTCTTTCAGTGTGAAGTTCCCTTCTCTTGAAAGAGTCCCACTTCTTCTCCAAATATTTGGTAAGATAATAGGGAGAAAAGTAGTCTTCCTCATCTTCAGGGTAGATCACATACAGCCCATCAGAGTATTCTTATGTCCCTGATGTTGTCTTAACATCAGCAGCAACATCATGCTCTTCATCAGTCTTCTCCTCTTCTTTCTCCTCCTCTTCCACTTCATCCTCAACATCCACCACCTCTATTTCCTCTTCCATAACTTGCTTCCTCTTCCTCTTTCTCTCAGCAGCAGCAGACTTCCTCTCTTCCTCAGCCTTTTCCTTGGCTTCAGTAGCCTTCGTCCTAGCTAACCTCTGCTTTTGCCTTTTCCTAGCCCCAGCATGTTCCTTAGCAGTCTCAGACATAGTTCTCAACTTCTCTCCAGTACCCTTGTTCTTTTTCTTTTGAGACCTAATCCACTTCCTCACCAATTTATCCACAGACTTATCCACAGATTTATCAACAGACTCACCACCCTCCCCCTCAACAGTTATATCAGCATCAACTTCAGGGTTGGGTTTAGCCATGTTTACCTTAATTTCAGGCTCATTGATGATTGGAGCGGTTGACTCAGCAGTTGGCTCTACAGTAGAAGTCGATTCTCCATGTTTAGCTTTCTTTCCTCGTCTTACATAGAGGATCGCCTTCCTTTTAGCAGCAACTGAAGCATCCTATGATTTTGCAGCAGCACCCCGAGTGTAAGAACGGGTGCGCGCAGCTGTGGGTTCACTGCTCAGAGCAACATTTGCAAGAGTATGCATGGGAGACTTGCTTGCCATTGTTAGTAAGAGAGATTTGAGAGAATTTGCAGAGAAAATTGAGAGAATTTTGAGAGTAGAGAGTAAATTTGCAGAAATTTTAAGCACAAGTAGGGAATTGTAAGCACAAATAAGGAAATTAGGGTTTTAATTCATAATATAACCGTGAATAGTGGAGAGAGAGTGAATGTTAGTGGGTAGTTACCAAATAAAAACTTCCCACTTATGTTTTCCCGCAAACACGCGTCAATGTTTAAGTAACAGGTAACCAGAGCGGTTTTCAAAAATTTAAAAACTTATAAGTTTCTATTTTCAATGTTGGTCTGCGGCAGTGCACAATATTGGGATAACATTTAATAACATTCAAACCAAAAGGTGGAGGTACATGCTTCACCAAGGCAAATTCACGTGAGAGCTTGAGATACATCCAAACATACATCTGAAACTTAACCAATATAGCAAGTGAGTACCTCAGACATAATGTTCAAATCAAAATCATGAGTAAGCAACATAGATAACAAGAAACACATAGAGATAAGCAGTTATGAATTCAAGGAAAAATTCACTTCCACAGCATAGAAAGTCACAGAAAAGTGTGTCACCTGCAGTATGTCACCCAAGTTGTATGCCTCAACACATGAATTCTACTCCCCCTAAGCCTAAACCGACACAACTCAACAATAAGAAAGAAAAAAAACAATGCAGTTCTACATGAATGCAACAATGTAATGTCAAATAAGCAGATGGTAAACACATATGAAAAACTCCTCAAACCAGCACAGTACATATCTTTTTATAATCTTTATTATTTTCATAACTCATCTGAACCAAAAGATGAAGGTTGTTAAACACAAAGCTAATGTCACTACTGAATGAGGGCAGCCTGAACTCCACACATCCCAGTAACAACATTAACAACAGCAAGTTAGGCAAGTACAAAGGCCTTGAATGTTGGCAATTCATTTATCATGCACCCCAACACCCCAATTCCTTATGCATACTTGTTTACCAACTTGCATTCAAGAGAGTCACCAAGTGATCAGTGCTACTAAATGTAAGAAATCTAAACCTCAAACACCCTAGCAGAAAGGATCACCCTCATGTGTTCCTTGGCCAAACAAACAAAAACATGTAAATAAGCACAACTGAGTAACACCGAAGCTGTCAACATCATGTACCCCAGCTTCTCCACATGTCCTGTACACCTTCCATATGAATAAGACACAACTGAATAGACATCAAAGTAGTGAACTTTGTGTACCCCCAGCTTCTCCATATGTTAGGCTATCACAACCTCAGACAAACAGAAGAGTTTTAGAATTTTTTCAAAACAAAGATGTGAAACTGATAACTAGAAAGGGTTGTTAATCAAAGAGTCCAACCACACAAACCAAATCTGACAAAACAAAGATTATATGAGACTCACAAGGAAATAAATTCAACAAAAGAAAACAACAGAACACCTACTACACCACAACCAATATACCAATTCTAGACAGTGGTGTTATGTCAACATTGGTTTCCTCAACATTCTCACATATTGCACATGCCAAGAGATTTCCTCAAGCTGAAGAATCTCTCACTATCGAAAGGTTTTGTAAACATATCAACAAGCTGATTTTTTGTCTCAATATGTTCAATGTTGATCACTTTGTCCTCTACCATATCTCTCAAGAAATGATGTCTTATGTCTATATGCTTAGTTCTAGAATGTTGGACAGGATTCCTAGAGTTACTTATGGCACTTAGATTATCATAGAACATGAGAAGTGTATCACTCTCCAGCCCATAATCTGAAAGCATGTGTTTGAGCCACACAAGTTGGGTAACACAGCTGCCAGCAGCTACATATTCTGATTCAGTTGTTGATAATGAAACACAGTTCTGCTTCTTGCTATACCAGGAGACCAAATTATTCCCCAAATAAAAACAGCCTCCACTTGTGGATTTCTTGTCATCCACATCACCTGCCCAGTCAGAGTCACTGGAACCAACCAAGTTAGTGTTAGTGTCATAAGAATACCAAATGCCTAAAGGTGAAGTTCTAGAGATATATCTAAGAATCATCTTCACAGCAATCAAGTGAGATTGCCTTGGCTCAGCTTGGTACCTAGCACAAACACATACTGAAAACATGATGTCTGGTCTAGAGGCAGAGAGATATAGCAAACTACAATCATAGATCTGTACAATGTTGGGTCAACATTGCTGCCAGTGCCATCTTTTGTTATCTTCACTGATGAGGACATAGGAGTTTTGCAAGGCTTGGACTCTTGTAGCTCAAATCTCTTCACGAGATTCCTTGCATACTTCTCCTGGTTCAGGAAGATACCATTCTCCAGCTGCTTTACTTGTAGTCCCAGAAAGTAGTTAAGCTCACGAATCATGCTTATCTCAAATGTTCCTGTCATAGACTCAACAAACTTGTCTAAGGTAGACTTGTCAGTGGAGCCAAATACCATATCATCCACATAAATTTGAGCAATACATATATCAGAGCTTTTTCTAAGGACAAACAATGTTCTATCTCCATCTCCTCTATTGAAACCTAGGCCTAACAGAAAATCAGTTAGTCTCGCATACCAAGCTCTAGGAGCCTGTTTTAAGCCATACAAAGCCTTCTCAAGTTTGTACACATGGTCAGGATGTTTAGGGTCAACAAAGCCTTTAGGTCGTTCTACATAAACCTCTTTGTCAAGTAAACCATTCAGAAAGGCACATTTAACATCCATTTGGTAAAGTTTAATTCTAAGACAGCAAGCAATAGCAAGAAGTAATCTAATTGATTCTATCCTAGCTACTGGAGCAAAAGTCTCATCAAAATCTATACCTTCTACCTAAGTATAACCTTGTGCAACCAACCTAGCTTTGTTCCTCATAATTACACCATTCTCATCAGTTTTATTCTTGAAAATCCATTTTTTACCTATTACATTCACATGTGATGGCCTAGGCACTAGATTCAAAACTCTATTTTTGGTGAATTGTAAG
Organism: Linaria vulgaris; assembly: GCA_948329865.1. Taxonomy (NCBI): domain Eukaryota; kingdom Viridiplantae; phylum Streptophyta; class Magnoliopsida; order Lamiales; family Plantaginaceae; genus Linaria; species Linaria vulgaris. The sequence continues at coordinate 48,193,165 of OX415249.1, read as the reverse complement.
AGTTCCTCTTGCATGGCATTAATCCAGTAACTATCCTTAAGAGCTTCAGTTACATTCTTAGGTTCAATGGAGGACACGAAACAAGATGCATTTTCAACAGTACAAGAAGAAGACATACAAACACACAATTTAACCATATCCTTGTAATTAACCCTTTCTTTATTGCGTGTTCTAACTCTTTCAGTAATTTGTCCAATTACTTGAGTGGTTGGATGATCTCTTTATATCCTAGCAGGAGGATCTCTTCTGGATACTGGAACTATTTCATCTTTAGAATCTGACAGTACAGATGCTGGCCTAACATTGGGAGTTTCTGGTGTTAGGTCATCATTTGTTCCAGTTTCCAGTTCAGCATTTCCAGCTTATGTGTTCAATGTTGGGTCCAATGTTGGAGCAACATCTGAAACAGTGACTTCTTCAGTACCTGCAGAAAAAGTTAAAATGTTAAATCATCAAAAATGACATTCACTGATTCTTGAACAGTATGCAATCTTCGATTGTAGACTCTGAAAGCAGCACTATTAGGAGGATATCCAACAAATATATACTTTTCACTTTTGGGATCAAATTTGCTCAAATAGTCTCTATCTTTTAGCAAATATCAGTTAATACCAAATTCATGAAAGTGTGCTACTGTTGGTTTTGAACCCTTCAAGATTTCCTAAGGTGTCATAGTAGTACCAGGTCTAAGATAAACTTTATTACTAATATGACATGCAGTATTCAAAGCTTCAGCCCAGAGTTTCTTAGATAGATTTCTAGAATTGGACATTACTCTAGCCATCTCTTGAAGTGTTATATTCTTCCTCTCAGCAATCCCATTTTGCTGAGGTGTCTTAAGTGCAGAGAACTCATGGAAAATGCCTTTAGTTTCACAAAAAATAGCAAAGCTTACATTTTCAAATTCTTTTCCATGGTCAGACATAATTCTTCCTACAGAAGTGTCATACAGATTTTTAATACTAGCATGCAAAATCTTGAATGTGTTGAATGCCTCTGATTTTTCTTTCAAAAACTTAATCCAGCTATATCTTGAAAAATCATCGACAATAACAAAATCATATTTCTTACCATTCAGGCTACTAACCTCAATAGGACCCATGAGATCCATGTGTAGCAATTCAAAGCACTTATTAGTTATAGGGTTAGTACTTTGTACCTGAAGTGGTGGATGAACAACTTTTGTTTGTTTACCTTTCAAGCAGTCTTCACAAACAATTTTAGTCAACTTAGGCAGACCTCTTACAACCTCTAACTTCTGTATTTCTCCAGATTTCTATAGTGCACATGTCCTAACTTATTATGCCACATGACAGATTCATCTACCTTGGCATGGTAGCACTCAGCTTCATCTTGAGCAAGATAGCAGCTGTCCTTTGATCTTGTACCTGTCATGACATGGACATTGTCACTATTAAACACATTACATGAACTTTTATTAAAAGTAACTAGCAAGTTATCATCACAAAGTTGACTTATGCTAATTAAATTTGCTTTCAATCCTTCAACCAACAACACAGCCTTGAGTGGTGGAAATTCTTCAACATCCAATACTCATTTTCCAATGATTTTCCCTTTAGTGCCTCCTCCATAGGTAACTGTTCCAACAGTCAAAGGGATTACATCTTTCAGGTTGTCAATGTTTCCAGTCATGTGCCTTGAACATCCACTGTCAAAATACCACTTACATGCAAGGTTAGAGTAAACAGCAGAAAAGACAACATTGCAAACAATTTTAACCTTAGGAGTTTTTATCTTTTCAATCCAGGTTCTACTTTTATGTCCTTCAGCTTTGTTACCTAATGTTGGGATAACATTCAGATCAGAGGTTCTCCTAACATTGGTACTGCTATTAATTATTGTTTTCTTCTCAATCACACTTCTATATTTTTTACAATAAGGCTTAATCTGACCAGGTTGAAAACAATATTGACAGATAAAAGTAGGATTTTTCACAGTGTTGACAGGAATTTCACTACTCACACTACTACTTTCATTGATAAAACCAGCTTTTAAATAGGCAGAATCAACATCTTCAGAGGGAGGTTTCTCAACATAGCCCAAACAAGTTTTACCTTGATTTCCCATACTCAACATCTCATCAAGCTTAGATGTAGAAGAGTTCCATTTGGCAATGGTTTGTTCAGCTTTATTTAATTTTACATTTATCTCCTTCAGCTCAGCCTCTGTTTTGTCAAGGTCTTTCTCATACAGTTTCAACATCTCCTTCATGCATCCAATCTCTTCCTTCAGGCTTTTGTTGCTCTTGATGAGTTTGTGATTCTCCAGCAGCAGTTTGTGGTAGATAGACTTCAGGTCTTCAATGATTTCCTCTCGAGACATTTCACCTTCAAAGAAATATTCTTCATCTAGATCCATTGAACCATGAAAACAATCAAGGTTAGATTCATCATTGTTAGACACAAGATTAGGTTCAATATCAGCATCATATTCGTCCCAATCTGCAAAGAAGGTCTCATGTTCTGATGTTGGATCCTGAATGTTGGGGTAACATTGAGATCAGAAGCAGTTCAGGGAGTCTTCTGGTGTCCAGTCAATCTGAGTGAGTAGCGCAGCAGTGTGAACCTCTTCTGATTGATCTTCAGCTTCTCCATAACTAAAGTCATCTTCATTGAAATCATCTACACAAACCCACTGAGAATTTCCTCTTTTTCTAAGAGTGTTAGCACATTCATTAGCCATATGACCATATCCTTTACATTCAAAACATTGAACATCTTTTAACTTATCAGCTTCTAAAGGAGTAGGTTTTGATGCCATGTACTTCACAAACTTAGGAGGTAATTTCTTATAACCTGGGGAACTATTACTAAGATTCTTTTCTTTGCCTTTTCCTTTAAAGTTCAGCTTATTGAATTTCTTAGTAATTTTACCATAGTTTGAAGAAATTAATTCACATTCATCATCACTTTCATTATCAAGACTTGATCCTCTTAAAGCAACAACCTTGTGTTTGCTAGGTTGTAAGGCAAGCTCCATCTCAAATTCTCTAAGAGTATTCATCAAGACTTGAAACTGAAGACTAGCAAGGTTCCTAGATTCACTAATTGTAATTTTCTTGAGAGCAAATTTAGATGACAGTGTTCTCATTGCTTTATAAACCATCTCTTGATTAGTCATAGCAAAACCTAGATTTTCACATTGGTTAGCAATATCAAGAGTTTTCTCAAAATAACTATCAACACTTTCATCTTCACCCATCTCAAGTTTTTCAAATTGCTGAAGCAGTTGTCTATATTTGGAATCTTTAACAGCAGAATCTCCTTCACAATGTAATTCAAGTATATCCCAAGCATGTTTGGCTTTTGTACAATTCTGGATTAACTTGAACATGTGATGATTAACCCAACTAAAAATAGCATTAAGGGCCTTTTCATTAGAGTTATAGAGACTTACCTTTGCTGCTGTCCATTCTGCTTCTGGTTTTGGTACTAGATCACCTTCACCATCTCTTGGTAATGTTGGAAGAGAGTATCCATTGATCACGGATTGCCAGGCTCGAATATCAATAGCTTTGATGTGAGACCTCATCCTGATCTTCCAATATGCATAATTTGAGCCATCCAAAACTGGAATCCTGTTGGTATTAGGATTGACACTGTCCATTGTGTTGTATCACCTCCAAACCACCAGTGTAGTCGGTGTTTGGCTCTGACGCCAATTGAAATTTTTGGATAATGGATTGACACAACAACTTTGAGAGTTAAGTTGGCGTTGCCTTAACTCAATTGTGATCTTCTTGAATATTGTAACATGCAGCGGAATTAAAAACACAAGAAGGTATAATTTTAAGAAGTTTTTAATATTATTAAAAACTTTTGAGCCTTAGGCCAAATAACCAATAAAGGTTTTAACAAAAATGTTCCTCACAACAATTCACTCACGCTCTTTGTTGACCGGACTCAACGAAGCAGACAAGTAAGAACTACTTAACTTCTATGAACTAGACGTAAATAGTTAATGCAAAAACTTCGCAAAAACAAGACGAAGACAATACAACGTATGATTAGTCTCTCAGATTATTTTGCACTATTGTCTTGTATTCATCTTGATGAACTTCACATCTTTTATAGATTTCTTGAAACTTGCATGCCAAGATGTGTTGTTCACAGTTTTGGTAACTCTTGTTGTTTTCTTGTTGGATTTTGGCTTCTTTGTGAACTCGATATCTTTCTTGAATATGTGTTTCCTTTATTACCGATCTAGCAAGGTAACACATCTTCTTCAAAATCGGAGTAATCCTGGAAAGAATCTAAGTTGCAGAGAACCGCCAATTTGTTTCCTTCTTTTGCAAACCGTGTTGAGTTGACTATTCAACTTAACTTGAATTATGGAAACTTCAAGTAAGGAATCTTCCATAGCTCTTCCTTATGATTAAGATACCTTCCTGGACATAAACATAAATAACTAAAACCGTGGAACTTGATTAATAAGCGAATAAAGGCAAAACTTAAATTTGGCAATTAAAGAACAGTTTTCGTACTGGCTCTCTGGTTTCAATGTTATCCTCAATGTTGTCCCAACATCGCATAACATTGATTCCAGAAAACTCTGCACTTTCAGGATGCCTGTCTTGAACCTAGGAAAAAACAAAGGAAAATTTAGCTTGCAACAAATCTGGTCGTAACTCTTGTGTATCTAGGTGGGGTTGTTAAGGTGATTTTATTATCGAGAGGGCCCAAAAGGCCTCCCCTACTTCGGGCACCGGAGGACCTAAGCTCCTTTTATAGGTGGAAGGGAAATGCTCGTTCGTGCCAGCTTTGTCGAATAGGGACGTGCCAAGTGGCTGTGATGAGGGTCTCTTTTTATGATTGGTGCATGTTTGTCCATCGTGGTTATGTGAGAAACAAATATGTGGCACCATATCAGAAAGTGTGTGTCAATTTTTACTGGGGTGGGTCTGCGTCAAGCTTTCCAATTCTTATCCTTAGGACTAGATAGGTTCTTTAAGGGTGGTCTTGTCAGCGTGGTCCCTTTGTAGTTTATGTGTATTTTTACATACGAGGAGAGAGACGTATGCAATTTTGTACGAAGAAGGTGAAAAAGATGGATACATGCTTTATCAAGAGGTAAGCAACAATTTTGTTGAGATTCTTAAAATTAATTTCCAATTTAGAATATCACTTAGTTAAAACAAAATTTATTGTTTTGTTTAACATCCTTACCGTCCTTGAATTTTTATTGTATTACTTAAGTTTATCGTAACCTCAATTTTAAAACATGATAATTTATTAACAATTTTTCTATTTCTAGTTATTTTATTCTAATATTGAAAAAAAAATCGAGGAAGTCGCCTTCCCCGATTAACTTCCTCCTTAGAGCTTTGTCGTTGAGGATGTTCATGTCACTCACCACGAGGGACGACAACCCTGGTTTGAGCGATTGTCCAAGTGCTCACACAATTCACAACTACTTAGTGAGTTGCAAATTCTCTAAGTAATTACACGTTTAGTGTGACAGCTTTGTCATGACCAGGTCGTTGTTGATTCGGTCACGATGGCGAGGGAGGGTGGATGCAAGGGGTGGACTATTACAACAACAACCAAGCATGTAATTCCGGGGTAGGGTATACGAACCATGAAGGAATCACGTCGAATCGTGAACATGAATCTTTTGTCTCTATACGTTTCGATTGAATAACATATCTTTATTTAGATATTTGAGCTTCATGTCCTTGCGTATGACCTCCATCCACGTTTTCTTCGATCTCCCCTGAGCTCTAGTCGTCCGTCCTAAGTCGAAATCTTCAACACGTAGTACCGGTGCATCTATGAGTCTGTGTTTAACATGTCCGAATCATCTTAAGTAGTTTTCTCGCATCTTCTCGTCAATGGACGCCACACCCAATTTATGCCGAATATCTTCATTGTGCACCTTATCTCTCATGGTGTTACCGCAAATCCACCGTAGTATGCGTATCTCTGTAACACTCATCTTATGTGCATTATTTTGCTTAATAGTCCAACACTCGGAGCCATAAAGCAAACCAGGTCTAAATAGTCGTGCGATAGAGCTTTCCTTTAAGCTTTAAATGAAAGTTACAATCGCACATAATCCATGTTGTACTCTTCCACTTTGTCCATCCAGCTTGGATGCGGTGGTTGACATCGCCAACTAACTATTCATATGGAGCATAAATAACGGAAATGCGAGCTTCTCAGTATCTCTTGGTCATCCAATCGAACCGTGCAATTGTTGTTTCTTCGGTGTTTGCTAAAATTGCATTCAAGGTACTATGTTTTTGTTCGATTTAGTCAAAACCCTCGTGCTTCTAACGTTTATCTTCATCGTTCTAATTTAGCGTTAACTCCCGTTTTCGTCTCATCGATGGGGACAATATCGTTTGCAAACAACATACACATGGGACTTGGTCTTGGATGACTTTGGGGATTTCATCAATTACAATGCCAAACAAAAATATGATACTCAATGTTTTTTTTTTTGATTAATATGAAATTCAATATCTTATGATGAGAGAAATATCAATAAATAAATATTGAAACTTTTTAGAAAAACTATTAATAGCTGACATTTTGTTTTATAATCTTGTCTTGAAATTTGAATAATTCTATTAAAGAAGTTAGCGAGATATTTTTTTGAGAAATTATTATAGTTTACTCATTGGGAGGTCGTTAGTGTGGTTCTCCCTGATTTGTGTTTAACTCATAAAAAAAATTGTCTTCAACATCATTTTGGCCCCCCTTTGTAAGATGTAAAATTGAGAGGAACCTCAAAATAAAAGAAGGGGTTTCGGGGTTTTTTCACCCTGTTTTGGTCTTGCAGCCATTTTCAAATTTAAATATTCGAGAATTTATAGAAGAATCTTTTAAAGAAAGATATTATATATATGTTCTCAAGTGATAGTGGGAACAACCAAGATCCCGACCTATTTAGTTGGTATTCCGAGATTAAAAAGGATCGAGTTCCTCCCGGAACACACGAAAGACGGATATGAACTGCGTAAATAGAAATGGAAAGAGTTGTTCCCAATTCAAAAGGAAAAAAGAAAGATATGCGTAAGGGAGAAATAAATAAATTATAATCGGTCAAAACCTTTTAATTCTTTGTAAAGAGTGTGCCTGCAATTTTCTGGTGACTAGTAATTTCCGTTTTCGAAAATGAAGCCGCTTATTCAACTTCCTTTACACGACAGTATTTGCTAAAGATGAAATATATTAAGAAATAACTACAACCAAATGAATGCACCCAAATGAACTTCAACAGAAAACTCCAAAAAATGCAAGAAACGCTTGGCAACGAAAAGATAGAAGAATAATCTGGATGATCATTTCAATTCAGACTACCAACTCTAGTACACTGCTAACACCACATACACAAGCGCATGACTGCAAAATTCTCTCTCAACACTCTAGATACGACCTACGAAAACAAGATCGTTAAGATAGACGAGAATGGAACTTTAAAAAAGCTAGGACCGTGATATACCGTGCAAGTGAAACTAAGGAGAGATTCCAGTGCCTTCTGTACATCACCGAATTAACCCTAAAGCAGCTTCAGTTTTGGTGCTCCTACCATATACAGCTTTACACCGTCGACGATTGAGTTTACCATCAGTGATTCTACTTACCCTTTAGAAGACCTTTTCTCCAACAATTTCATCTTGTCCAGCAACTGTTGTATGGTATTTGATGCATCCTGAGTTGAATAAATCAAATTTACTATAAGTTAAGGGGCTGACCATCATAAAAAATACAGAAAAGTGAAAGGGGTGGAGAAATGATAAACCTTTAATTTTTTTCTCAGATTCTCCTCCTCAATGTCCCGACGCTGCCTCTCTTCTGAGAATATATCAATTAGACTTTCCTGCTCCTTACTTAGGTCCTCGTACTTTCTTGTTGCCTCTTGCAGCTGATCAAGTCAATAGACAACATAAGCATAAGAGACAACGTCTAGTATGGAATATCACAATTTCGAATTAAGACTGCATAAAAAGGTACCCACATTCTTTTGTCTCTTTTCTAGGGTTAGCTCACTTTTTATGGTAGAAGAAAGAGAAGTTGAAGGATTGGCAGACATGTAAATAGAATGATCCAACCAATCTATAGGATAAATGCAAGCAAAAATAATGAGGTCATCTAATGTTATGTGCATAATATCGCATACACTCTGTTAGTGAATCACCCAGTAGCCGCAAGATAAACCATGGAACAAAACATTAATATGTTCAAGTTTTTAGATTTAGTATGAATGACCAAATGAGCATTTGATGTCACATTAGTCTGAAGCTGAAAATTGGCAAGAAAGAGGAATTGATAAAGCGCATAATGCTATAAATTCTGAAAATATGTTTGCTTGACGTATTAGGATTTTCAAATTTACAACAAAAAACAGTTTATACATTATGTGGCAATTACTCCTGTACCCCTGCATCATCAAAATTCATGTCGGCTAACACTTCATTCACTCAAGTATTTGACATGTATACCAAAAAATAACTTGGACATTATGATGAGCTATTCTGAGAAAAATAATACATGATGTTACAAGAAACGCCAATTGATAATTTTTAGTTCCAAAGTTGGCGAGGCAGAATACCAATCTTTGTCATGGCCCATGGGGCAACCTTTACTATCAAGTGTGCCATGGAAGGCTGCAGGATAGGCAACCCTTAACAAGCTGTTCAGTCTTAAGTTACTAACAAATCGGTATACAACAATGGTATTGTATGTTGTGACTTGTGAGGCTTAAGCTCGTCGCAGAGTGCTCTGATGTTCATCACCAAAACCAAGTATATGTTCATGCACAAGTCAAGCAGTATTAGCATGCAAGGGATCATGAATCAGAGAAGCATAAATGAAAATTAGTCTTTTGTTACTGTTTCATAAATTCAGGAAAAATGAGATAATCAGATATTCTTAGTTCAGCTATGACAAAGAAGATGTTAAAATTGAACTATACCTGAGCTTCCAAAGACTTGCTTCTTTCTTTTTCTTCTTGTAAATCATGTAGTAAATCACCAAGAATCTCTTCTTCTTTCCGTTTTAATCTGTGGACAACAAGAATTTAACTGGGAAGCTGATCTAAAATCCTGCGGATAAATCCATAACCTAGTTAGAGTTCAAACCTTTCTCTCAGCTGGAGGTTCTCTTCTTTCAACTGAGACAAAGCATGATAGCTAGGTCTTTCAGAAGGCGAGTTATGTTCTGGAGCTTCACGTCGCACCCCTGAAGGCTTCCCAGTTTTATCTTTTCCAGACAAATTCCTTGGTACCGAGTTACTGACCCTCTTTCCAGATGTACGGTTTTGCCTATCGTCATCACCAACATCCTCTGACGAAGAAGATGATTCTAAAACATAACTTGGTCTTTTCCTAGGCGTACTGGCATCTCCCTTCCCGTTCAGATGTCCATTATGGTAATCCTTCCTCCGTGACATGTCACCTGAACTTCTCTTTTTCGACCGAGGACTTGAGGGAAGAGAATCAGGAGGTATCTCTGAAGGAAAAATCAACTACCAGTCAAGAATCGAAAAAAATGTAAGAGTGCTGAATTAGTTTGTTTGCAAGTTGAATTTCATTTTCGTCCTTTCTTCTACAATTCTCCAGTTTTCCCGTTTTCTTGGGAAAGGATTTTGCAGATAGCGCAAAACTTTTATACCTTTTTCGTGAAGCTTTTTGTTGGTTCGAGGAGCATAGCCAATTTTGTGACAGTTTGTGGACCTGACAGAAGCAAAGCAAATTAAACAACAAATCCATAACCTGAGTCCAAAACCATTCCACAACAACACAAACAAACCAATATTTCTTTTGCATGTCAACCAATTTTGCCTCCAGTCTTGCAAGAACTGTAGTGCGCTCAAACCCTTGCTTATCATGTGCAGGTTCAACAAAGTTTGCTTCTAGCACACCTTTAAGTAGATAAAGGTACATTTGTAAGCAACCTAACTGAAACACTGAAACTTATACAAAAAAAAGGTATAGCAATACCTATAACTCCACGGCCATCACTACCAGGGGCATGCCAGAGTCTCCAAAATGGCTAGAAAAATAAAACAGTTAATAAGGGGAAGAACTAAAGCACAGTACCACACTATTTCAATTCCTTAATTGACCCACAATTTAAGAAGAATCCAATAATTAAATTCAAAAACCAAATTATTAACACCAACATTTTATTACAATGTCATGTTCAGAGTTATCATGCATACAAACTTGTAAACAACTCATTATCCCAGTAGAAACTGATTCAACATCTCCATAAGCTAAGTCTTTACCAAATTATCCCATAAATGTGAGATATATTACGCTTTATATAGAGATGTATATATATAAAAATATAATTTTGAAAAAAGAGAGAGCATCCTTCATTCACTTTTGTTCTGATAAATCTTGGTTCTGTTAGTCAAGATAACAATTAATTAACTTGAGGAGTTCGTCCACACAAAGAACTATGGAAAAAAGAATGAATAATTGGCCAAAAAATAGCTTTCGAGCAGAAGTTACCTTGATAAGCCGGTTTTTGTGGTAAACATTGAATCCCTGAACATCAATGTGAGACTTTGCATCCTTCACAAACCCAACAGTAACAATAGCAACCATCTATGACATAGGTAGGAAATTGTTAACAAATTTTGCACAGGTTGAAGTTGGATTCATATTCATAGCATATTGAAAGAAAAATTACATTAGAGTCTTTGGGGACCCCATCAGCACCAGGCTGAGGACGATAGACTTGTTCCTGAGACAACATCATATCATTCACTATATTATGGTGCTCCACATCTTTACCCCGCAAAATAATCCGGAAGTAAGGGGGGATCCTGAGGTATAGAATAGCTGCATAACTCTGCAGTTCAACACAAAATTTTGTCAAAGTGAAAAAATATAACCAAGTAACTCTATTCACAAGACTATACTTCCAACATGATTGATATAATGACCCATTATGCAGTTACTTAAATCAAATAAACTGGGTTAATCTTTTATTTTTAGTAAACATTTATTTTAGTACGCCAAGGAGTTTTTTTGGATAAACTTTAAGTATTCCAACGTTGTTCATTTTGACCTCAACGCATAAGTGCCACCTAGTTACACCACATGGATTTCAAAACCGTAATTGCAACGTGACTGAAAGGTACAGGGGAGATATGTCCACACGACTAGAATCCATACAGAAGCTTCTCAACACCAAGAACACCAAGCACATGAGGTACTATAGCTTCAATCAAAAATAAAACAAATAATGGTGTATAGCTGCAGCGTTTTACCCTTAACGAATGTCGGTATGTGAGAAAATGCCTGGAGTTGGGGTATTTCCTTGCCATGTCTATGTTCTTCTCATCTCTGTTGACACCTCTTATTTGTATATCCTAGAAAAAAAATAATGAATATGAAGATTTCTTTCATGAAATACACAAATTTAGCTACATATATATAACATAAAATTAAGACGAGTGCCATACATGTAGATCTGTGTCAAAGTCCAATTCCAGCAGACCCTCATCATCTTCCCAAAGATTGTATACTATTATCCGAGTACCCTGATCTTTCATCTGATCAAACTACAAGGAAATACACAACCATAAAATCCATTAACAGTTTATGGAGAGTAAAAGTCACATCAGAGCCAAATGGACGCAACTGCTTATCGTAGCATTTAGCAGCAGGACATAACAAGGTAAGCTTTATATTTAAAATTCTTTAAACTCCATCTATCTTGAAAAGAATTTTTTATTTGACTATAATAAAACAAAACACTGGCATATAGCTAAAAAACAATGAACGTAATTAACTAATTTTAGCTCATTTTCACTGAAAAAAACAAGCTGTAGTATCCGGATTCAAATGGTTATGATAAGAGTAAAAATTATGAGAACGTTCTATATTTCTCGACACTTTGACATTGAGGACAAGATTGACAATGGGATGAATTGATGCCTCAATTTCATATCTGAACACATTATAAACTGTATAAAAGGCCAATTGAGAAAATCCACCCCAACCAGTGACCACAGAGGAAGAGATTGGACTCAAGTTGATACCACGAATAACAAAGGAAATTACCTGCCGGAGAAGATCTGCTTCGCTCGCGAATGGTGACCATTGAACAATTGTCTCAACATTTAGATTCCAGTCATCATCAGATGCTCGAACTATTCTTTTGCAGTCTTGTCCGCCTCTTTCATAATCAAGCTAATATATCATTTAGGAAGAGCTAAATCATGTCTCCAGCAATAATAACAATAGAAGAGCTGTATCAAAATGTATAAACAACAGTATTTGAAAGAGAACACTTCGTATGGGTATGAAGCAGACAACGCAAAGTAAAAACAAAATACGTAAACGAATAGGCTGAATCAATTGAATGTGATGGATATCAATAAAAATCTAAACTCTTAACATGTTTGGTTTAGTTCACAAACATTACTTGACGGAATTAAATGTACCTTAATTACTCTATAAATCATTCTACGTCCAGGTTTATGAAGCAACTGATTTCAATCTCAACCAAGTTGCAACCAATGAATTATTGAGGCTCCGCCAGAAATTGTGTTTCCCAAAGAATCAACAGCATCACTTATTTTCAAGGTAAAAATAAATTATAATTTGAATTTCAATTGTTCGACAAGCTATTTTGTTGTTCCGTATGTCATACAAGTGAGCAGACAAGCCCTCATGTATTTGTGGCCCTTGTCAGCGATCAAATAATTCCCGCAACTCGATAGAAGTCGCAACAAATATTTCAATCAAATTATCTTAGTATCCCTAGAGTTAATAGTACTTGTCCATTTAACCAACAAAAAGGATATCAATAACAGCACCATTCAGTGTCAATCAGGTGTTGCACCTACATTTATTCAAGTCTTATTCTTCTAGAGATGCAAAAATTTGTAGCTTATGCAACGAAATGCATTTTGAACGCACTCTAATTTAACTTTCCAATTTTTCAAATCCCAGGATTTTAGATGCCATCTAGAATACTTACACAGGAAATGAAATTATTAAAGGAAAACACTTGTACAAGATATTGAATTCATTACTCACCATAGGAACCACAATATCTTCTTTCCCGGTGCTCTTCAAGAACGTATAGGATAGCAATCCAATGCTTTGCGTTGGCCTGAAATGTTCTCAAAAAGCATGCAATCAGCATTATAGGTGGGGACCAATGGAACAGTTTACCACTAAATAATAAACAAAGTTTACATAATATAATGAGAATACAAATCAGTACTACAAATGCAGCGCTCTGTGTTGTGATATCAAGATAAATCTACCTGTTTTCAATAGATAATACTGCATCTATTGACTGGAAAAAGTGCAATAAACATACATGTGTAGTCGAGGTGAGCAGATGAAATATGAAGTAATATGTTTTAAAAGATTAAGAAGTAAACCTTTTCCCGTCTTTTCCGCAACATCGAGAAAAAACAACAACATCAGCACCAAGCCTCATTGTGCTCGTCTTGAAGCCATTTCCATCTAACACACAGCTTTATGCGTTAATTTTCAAAAAACCAAGACATGTCAAGAAACCAAATGATACTACATCGTGTGTGCGTGTGTGTGTGGAGAGAGAGAGAGAGAGAGCATACATTGTCCAATGGTGTTTACCATTTTACTCTTTGCAGAATAACCAAGAGACATGCAGTGACGCATTTTATCTGGATCCATTCCTCCACCATCATCTACGAAAAGGTCGGAGTAATCAGTTTGCAGATAAATTACCTAAAGACAACTAGTAATAAGTGAAATTGACAATCAAAAGAGGTCGTTGTTTAGATTGTAAGGTTCTTCCGATTGTAAGGTAATCCGGGAGAAGTATAGTCACAATACATAAGTTCACAATTTTAGACATGAAGTTGCGATGAGACTTGAAAGGATTTGAGCGATGAGGTAGATCGAAATTACAAGATAACCCAAAATACACTTTGCACGTGATAGATTTCTCAAGGAAATTTATGTGAAATTTAACAAAGAAGCTGAGACGGATATATTATTATATATAAAGCTCCTTAAATAACAGAAAAAAGACTAGGGATGTTTTTTGTTGTATTCATCAAAAATGAAGGACCAATAATACTACTTCGCCACGACCAGGTCAAAGAGAGATGGAAAGGGTATTCGGATGCCTCGTTAGCCGGAGGTCCTAATCAAGGCATAGGTCACATTTCCTTGTTTTAGTATGATATGAACCTCTCATTTTATCCGATGAATACAAAAATATGAAGTTAAAGATTCTTAAAAGAGCTAGTGATAATGATGCAATCCCTATTGAAGTTAAGGAAAGTAAAAGAAAGACAGGAAAGTAAAAGAAAGACAGGTGTGAAGTGGTGAGCAAATCTCTCCCATAAAATATGGAGAACAAAATTAATACCAAGTGGGTGGAGAAAGAATATGTTAGTAACGCCATAAGAACAGTGATGTGGTGAGCAAATCTCTAACAAAATATGGAGAACGAAAACAATACCAAGTGGGCGGAGAAAGAATATGTTACTAACACCATAAGAACAAGTGTAACAACCAGAAATGTTCCACTATCGTTGAGTAACACCATGACCAAAGTATCAAGAGAAGTACTATGGACTATGGTGAAGCAGGGTTCTTAATTAAGTAAATCAAAATAATCAAAGATATGTACGAAAATATGGAGACAAATTCTTGAACCTGTGATAGTTTGAGGAACACCTTTACTATAACAAATGGGTGACACGAGAATCAATTTTGAGCGCATTTTTTGTTTATATAATGATATACTAGAACAATCCATGATTTAGAACTACGGACGCACTCTAAGATCCTGGGGCTTTCAAGAAAGTCGAACAAAAAAGGAGTATTTTGAGTGCATATTTCAGGTAAACAAAGGATCTAATCAGTGGACAAACAAGAGATACAGAGGTTTCAACACTTAAGCTATATACCTGAAAATGATGGAGAACTAGATAATGATATCAACAAAAGATTACATACGAATATTAACTAGGGAGCGTTTATTGTAGACAATTTTTAACTTATTGGTAACATTAAACTGCAAATCTATGTATGTTACCAGGAACTCACAGAGAAAAAAAGATGAAGAAAAAAAAAATTATTTGCTGTGAGATACCTTCAATGAGTAACATTTTACTTCCGTCTTTCTTGCTTATGGCCATATCTATGTTCACATATGTTGCTCCATTGCAGACCTGGCATGAAAATATAAATAACAAACCAAAAATACAGAAGCCTAAAGCAATCCAAAATACAATAACAATCATAAGAAGACAGCACATACCTCATCTAGTGAATTATCCAAAAGCTCTGCAAAAGCTGCAGAAAGATATCATAAAGAGACTGGTATGATAAGAAATGGGACACAATAACAATTCACCTCCACTCTAAATGAAAAGAAATCACAGAAACTTTCATTGCCATATATACCTCCAAGTACCCATTTATGACTGGTAGCATTAGAATGTAAGAACTTAGGATGTACTCTAACACGATCCATGCCACCTGAAATAGCGCATAAAGGAGAGGTAATTAAGCAATTATCCTGCAAACAAGGAAGGGGAAAAAGAACAGGACCAGAAAAGACACAATCCCACAATAGACCATAATACAAAAATCGGAAAATCCACAGCCAGTTCTTAAGATGCCAAACACAAGGTAAAAAGCTCCTCATGCAACAAGCTGCAAATGCAATCTTTGAAAAACTTTCAAAAACTTGAGTTTCCCGGAACAAAAAGTAACAACGTCCAACCCTAATCCAACTCTGTAACTGCACCAAGTGCTTCAACCATTGGCATTACCCCGTCCGGTACTACAACCACAACCAACCATTACGCCGCAGAGGCGAAGGTACAACTAAATAACAAAGAAGCAACTAAGATTTGAACACAGGAAAAACAACATGCATGAAAATAATTAGTAGTACTACCATTACTAAAATCCCAATCACCACCAGGCTTCCCCTCATAATCCCCTGCTTTCCAGAACTGCTTGCAGCAACTCGCCTCCACAACGACATCGTTCTCCTTGGGCGGCGGCAGCGACCGTATCGGGACCACAGCAGCATTTTCCGCCGGCAATGGGTCTAGAAACCCCAGCGGCAAGACGTCCTCCGCCGCAGCAGCCCTTTTACTCTTCTTTCTTTTCGCATTACCACCGCCAATAGAATCCAGTGGCCGCTTGTTCCCGCCAACATCGTCGTCATCGTCGGACGAGAAGTAATCGGAATCGGAATCGGAACTGGAGAGATCGATAACAGTGAAATCCGGATTGGGAGTGGATCTATGAACCGGATTCGGGTCGATTAGTTCTTTCTTAACTTCGATTCTACTGTCGTTGTTAGCCATGGCAACCGAATCGAAACAAACAAAAAAACAGAATGGGCTGTAAGTAACTATGTATTATGTATTTGTTGTATTTATTGTTGCGACAGAGGTTAACGAGGAGTTTGCTCCTGAGATTATATTATTATTATTATTATTATTATTATTATTATTATTATTCTAATCGTCAGATCAAAGATAAATTCTGAAAAATAAATGAAACCAAATTAGGTGATCAATAGTTCATTAATTAATGAACTCTTGATCAACTAATTTTCTATCTATTGAGTTATTTGTCCTATTGTGTGAATTCACTGAATTTCCATTTCACTTTTTAGCTGACTAATGAATGGGGATATATGATCAAATCTGGGTTGGTGTACACAGGATCTATTGCTTTTCCTGAATTTCTTAAATTCGAACGGAAAATAATTTTGTTTCTTATGTATGTATAAATATACTTCATGTTTCAAAAAATAATAATGCACTACATTATTAGGGAAGGGGATGCCATACTTTTTATTGTTAGTTGCTATATTGTATGAAAATTTATACATATTGATTGTTTTTCTATTCGTTGAATATAACTAATCGAAGACCAAAATTACTACGAGGTACTAACAAGGTAATAGACACTACAAGATTCTCTGGCGGTCCCTAAAGATCTTTAGGGACCGCCAGCGTCACCAAAAGGCGGTCGCAGAAAGCCTTGGTCCCCTACCCTTTGGCGATCGCCTTGCAGTCTAGGCCCTCACTTTTCGCGACCGCAGCATTAGGGACCGCTAGGCGGTTCCTAAAGACTTATGGAATTTGGTGACCGCTTGACGGTCCTCAATGTATCAAGAAGTATTGGGGACCGCCCATAATTAAGAAGTATTGGGCGGTCCCCAATAATATTTATAGCATCAGGGACCGCCGAGCGGTCCCCAATAATATTCATAGATGGGGACCGCTAGGCGGTCCCTGATGCTATGAATATTATTAGGGACCGCTCGGTGGTCCCTAAAAGTCTGCGGAAGAATAAAAAAAATCCAATAATATTTTGGTAATTTACCGAAATATTATTGGGTTTTTTGTATAAATTGCGTGTAAATATGGGTAACAAACATTTACAAGAACAAAAACAAAGAAAATAATGGTAAAAAAAGTAAAATGAAATGAAAGTTAACCAAATCAAACAAAGAAAATAATGAAATAAAAGTTACAATAAATGATAGTTATAAAAATAAACCAAAAACAATGAAAACAGAAGAAGAAAAAGAAAGGAAGAACATATTGTTGAGCGTTTTCTTGGCATTTGTTAAAAGAAAAGAGAAGAAAAGTTGTGTTTTGGGATTTGAAGAAAAAAAAAATAGTGTTTGTTTTATATTTGGTAAAAGAAAGATGAGATGAAAGTTTTTGTTGGATGATTTTTATTTTTGGGATTTAGGAAGAGAAAAAGGAGAAGCGAAATTTTGGAGTTTGTATTTTTCAAGACTGTTGAAAATTTAGATGGGAGAGTGGTGGTATATAGGCCTGTTTGGGTCGGGTCGGGACCCATGAATCCCGCTCGACCCGCCGGGTTTTTCCCGGTTCGAGAAAAACCCGGTCGTTTGCCTCTCGGCCAGACCGGTAATTTCCTCCCGGTCTGGTTCCCGCCGGGAGGAAACGGGATCCAAACTGGATACCGTTTCCTCCCGCGGGATCCCGGGAGACAGATTACCCCACCTTATTTTTTTTTTCTCTTTTAAACACTACACAACTCACATACACAACACAACAACAACACACACACAAAATAGAAAGTGTTCCGGGAGCTACAAAGATATAATGTATGTTTCTTAACCTCCTAAATCACTCCTCAGTACTCACGCACACAACAACTCACACACAACAACAACGTCACGCACACAACTCTCACCCACCGCACCACCGCCGCACCACCACGCCGACACACTACCGCCGTTCGTCCACGCCGCCGCACCACCACGCCGCCGCATCAAAATTAAAAGGTAATTTCTCAAAACCCTAATTTTTTTTAAAATCTTTAAATTAGTTTGCTTACTTTACATCTTTCAATTATAGTTTGATTAACTTACTTATTATTGATTTACATATAGAAAATTAGGATTTATGAGTTCTCAATTAGAGTTTATAAATTGGGGGTTTTGTGTAATTAGGCCTTGGTTTTAAAAATTGACATGATAAGAGGCATTATAGTTGGTTAGTAGGATAAATCAGACGAGTTAACGTGAAATTGATCGCGTTGTGTAGATTAAAGTTTGTGAAATTGATCGAAAATTAAGTTTGTTGAAGCTTTTGCGTTGGATATAAATAGAGGCATTATAGGTCGTGAGAAATAGGTTGATTTTGATTCCGAGATGAGGTAATTGGTGTTGGATTTTGACATTGGGTATTGAATTGATCATTGAGGATTTTGTATTGCTATAGATCATTGTGCAATTGGTATTGGATCTTTTTTTGTTGATTGTTTAGATGGTAGCAACTAACAAGCAAAAGAAGTCCTCTGCCGGAGCTTCTACAAGTACGGAAATTAGAGTTTCTCCTCGTAAACGGGCCTCTACTTCCACGGCGACCGACTACTTCAAAGGCGGTCAAAGCTTCCAATAAATCCACGGCACCATCTACTTCCCGTGGTGCCCCGGTTAAGTCTTCTCGTCCTCCCAAAGGCCAAACTCGAGAAATGACGTATCGAGATGCTATAGAAGCAATGAGGGATGATGAGCCCTATAACAGTGCATAATCGGATGAAGATGATCCGGCATTTGAGACCGTACAATCTCCACATGAAGATGTCGTCGAAGAGGAGGCGGAGAAAAGTGAGGGAGATGATATTATTGAAGAAGAAGAAGGGGGAGGAGAGGTGGGAAAAGAGATCTCCAAATTTAACATGGCGAAGGTATACAAGACTTGCATTACCCACGGTTTAAGACCTAACGAAAAAGGAGAGAATGTATGGGGAAAAATAAACCATACACTAACGTCGCCATGGTGGAGGGAGTATCAGTCATACGAGGATATAAAGCTACACATTGTTATGGGCCGATGCCTTCATTGCAGCAAATCCATAAAAGCTGATGGTAATTCTCACGGCACTAAAGGATTGAGAAGTCACACCGAGAGATGTAAGGTCTTAAAAAAGAAGATGGAGAAGGGGGGAAGACAACAAAAACTCAAAGTGGAGCCTAATGGTGCAGTTAGTAACTGGGAGTTTAATCAGGAGTGGGTGCTCGAGGGCGTGGTTTTGTACTTGATTAAGAACGAGATGCCTTTCATAACGGTTGAGAAAGAATCATTTGTTGAAATGATGTATCGAGCTCAGCCGAATTTGAAACTACCTTGTCGGCAGCCCATACGGGAAGCTTGTTATGTGTTGTACCTTAAGGAGAGGGAGACGTTGATAAAGTTTATAAAAAAGATAACGCACAGAGGGTTTGTCTGACCACCGACACTTGGACATCGATCACGAGGGACAACTTCATGTGTGTCACGGTACACTTTATTGACAACATGTAGAATTTGAAGAAGAAAATCATAAGCTTTAGCTTGACATCCGGTCATACGAGAGGGGCTATAGCAAATGATATCAGTGCGGTGTTGGGTGATTGCGAGATTGACCGAGTTTTCACGATCACAGTTGACAATGCTTCTTCCAATGACATGGCTATTAATGACTTGGTGAAATGGTGGGTGGAGAAAGGCGACATATCGAGGGGAAATGGGGCTCTTGTGCAAATTAGGTGCATTGCACACATTCTTAACCTCGTGGTTCAAGATGGCTTGAAATGTAACGGCGGTGACATCTCGATAGATGGTATTAGAGATTGCATCAGGTACATTAAGGCTTCTCCTAGTCGATATTCGTTGTTCAAAAAGTGTGTGACGGCCGCTAAAATAGAATGTGGCAAATTGCTATGCTTAGACGTCTCAACATGTTGGAACTCCACGTACCCGATGCTTAGTGCCGCTTATGATTTGAGGATGGCTCCTAGACAAAATGGAGCGCGTCCGCATTCACCATGCCTCACATTTCCGGAATCATATATCTCAATGAATCTTTTGAAAAATCTAGTAAAGCTTATATAAGAACAACTACCCAACTTCATGGATTAGCATTCTTGCGGTGCACTTCCACTGTACTGGCCTTTTCCTCTTCCTCGTCTTGTCCTCGTCCTCTATTCTCATAAACGAGGACATATGACTCTTTAGTGTGATTATTCCTTCGCGCATCCTTGTTTAAAAGAGCGTTGGTGGATATTTTTTCTGCAAGGAGCACAGTTACTGCGAGTGGTGATGAGAGTTTCCCAAATATCAGACAGAGAACTAATACACAAGATGGCTTGTTCCTCGTCCTTGAGGACCCATCGATGGGAGAAGTTGGTTCGTGAGGTCGTAAAATTCACCAAACGCCTCATCAACAGAGTTTTGTAACTAGTTGTCTTTGCTTGATTCATAATTTCACGTTTTCTTCAAAGATCATACGCCTTGTTTTCATGCGCAACGTGATGGAACACACTGTGATCAATCCATTGACAAATTTGAGCCACCGTCTTCTTGTTCATTCTTTTCCATTCAACATTTATTTTTTCTCTAGTTTAACGCCTTTAGTCTCAATTCGGTCGGGCAAAGTATTCAAATTCAGCGAATCTTCCACGCGAGGCTTCCACATGTTGTAATTTGTTGGAGTAAATCGCATCATTGTGTACGACGTTGAATTTTCCGTTATAAATTCAATGAGTTTGCTTGTAGTGAAATTTAGAGACTAGATTTGAGTAACCACAATTCACGGATCAATACATAAATGTCAAAAACCTTCTGAACCATAAATGTTAAAAGCCTTCTGAACCATTCTGGCTTTGTTTAAAATATATAAAAAAGTGAATTTAGCCAGGTCGAAACAAGATGGAGGGAAGTGAACCTTATGATCCATTTTGACCAGCGTTGATCGATTTGTCCGCCTGCTGACCAGATCAGAATTGGATCGTATAGGAGCTGGGTCAGAACCAAATTTGGCAAGTTGGGTAGAGTTAACTCGTCGTTAACTCAGTTGGCGTGAAAAGATGCTTTCTAGGTACCGAAAAGTTTCGATATATATATATATATATATATTAATTCAGAATCCCTTCAACGGTAGCAAGAAACAAAGATTTTGGCACATAAATATTTTTATGATGAATCTGGTTGACCTCGAACGCCTATTTCCCACGATCAAAATCCTTTGAAAACTATGTATTCGGAATCTACACAACAAGAGCATCGAAATTGTGATATCAAATCACAATTTGAGAAAGAAAATTAATAGAAAAACAGGAAATGAAACATGGAGCTCTTGATACAACTTTGTTGGGGTTGGAAAATTCTTGATACAACAATACAAACAAAGTACAATAGGAGGAGAATCGCTCTCAATCGACTATTATAGAAAACCAACCGACGGAACCTCACGTTTTCTGCTCACTACTTTTTTTCTCTTTTTCTCTCATTGCAACTTTCTTTCTCTCTTGTTGTTCATTGTTCTTCATCAAATAGGTTTATTTATAGCCAAGGAAATGAGGTAGACACGTCAAAATTAGAGCTTTGATGAAGCGATGCGATATGCTGGTACCAATTTCATGTGGTCTCTTATGGTAGGCTGGAAACTTTGACCAGCATATCTTCTCATCTAGCCTCAGCCATATTTCTTTCTTATTTCTTCTCTTGCCAAAAAAGAGGAACACACTGTATCGCTCCTCTAGGTTCATTCCTCGAAGGACTTTATATGAAAGGACGAAAACTCCCTTTCCTCAAAACTTCTTTTTATCTAAATGACCTTGAAGAAAAGGCAAACAAATATGGAAATATGTCTTATCTTCGTATACTCGATCTTTCTTTGTATGATCCTGAAGAAAAGGGAAACAAACATGGAGATATATCGTATCTCTGTATACCCCTTCTTTCTTTGAATGACCCTGAAGAAAGATAACACAACAACTATCATTTTCTCTAAAAGCTCATAGAGAAAGTAAATGAAATCGTTGAGATGTAATTGTACGCCGCGCCCCATCATTCTCTTTTCTCGAACAACCATGTGAATGAAAAATTATTGCATAGAATTTAATCTTTGAACTCCTTTGTTCTCTTTCTCCAACATCACTATGGAGAAAGGTATACCCTCTTCGTATGAACTATGCCACACCATCGAATATGGGGACCATCGCATCACCATTTCCAATTGGTTATTTTCACTTCTTTCTGCTAGTTGTTTGCTCAAGAACTTCCGACGATTTCTTTTCACGTGACCCTCTACGCCCAATGATAGCATATTCACGTGTCTTCTTATTGACTTACGTCGTGCCTGATGTTGTTCAATTCTTGAGGTACACTTCCATTGTACTGGCTGCTTCCTCTTCCTCGTCTCGTCCTCGTCCTCTATTCTCATAAACAAGGGCATATGACTCTTCAATATGATTCTCTTTTCTTCGGGGATCCACGTTCAGAAGAGCGTCTGTGACCATACGTCTTCGAAGACCCAATCAATGGCAAAATATGGTTCACAAGGTCATGGGATTGACTCATATGCTTTATTATAGATGTACCACTCCGTAGCTTGTCATTCACCACACACCTCATCAACATAGTTTGTTATGAGTTGTCTTTACTTGATACATATTTTCAAGTTTTCTCGAAAGATCATACGCCTTGTTTTCCTGCGCAACATGATAGAACACACTGTGGTCAATCCATTAACGAATCTGAGTCACCATCTTCTTGTTCATTCTTGTCAATTTCGCATGTGTTATTTTCTTTTCTTTATCGCCTTTACTCTCAATTGGGTCAGCAAAATTATTCAAATTCAGCAATTCTTCCAGGCGAGGCTTCCACATGTTGTCCTTGTCCTCTATTCTCATAAACGACGGCATATAACTCTTCAGTATGATTCTCTTTTCATCAGGCATCCTCGTTTACAAGAGCGTCTGTGACCATCTCCATGGATATTTTACCCAGGAGCAGAGTTACTGGGAGTGATGACGAGAGTCTCCCAATTATTAGTAGAGAACTAAGAAGCAAGATGGCTTGTTCCTCGTCCTTGAAGACCTAATCGAAATCGTGATATCAAATTATAGTTTTAGAATGAAAAATTATAGAGAAGCGAGAAATGAAACTTGGAGCTCTTGATACCATTTTATTAGGGTGGAAAATTCTTCATTCAATAATACAAACAAATTACAATAGGAGGATAATCGCTCTCAATCGACTAGTACAGAAAAGCAATCCACAAAACCTCAGGTTTTTTGTTTACGGCTTTTTTCTCTATTGTTCTCTATATAACTTCTTTCTCTCTTGTAGTTCGTTGATATTCATCATAGTGGGTTTGTTTAAAGCCAATGAAGAGAGATTGAGAGGTCGAAATCGGAGCTTTGATGAAGCGATGCAAAATTGTGGTAGCAATTTCACGTGGTCTCTTATGGTACGCTGAAAACTTTGACCATCATATCTTCTCCTCCAGCCTCAACCATGTTTTTTTTTTTTATTTTGTCTCTTGCCAAAAAAAGAGAAACATAGTTTATCGCTCCTCTAGGTTCATTCCTTGAAGGACTTTATATGAAGGGACAACACTCCCCCTTACTAAAAACTTCTCTTGCTCTTAATGACCCTGAAGAAAAGGCAAACAAACATGGAAATATATCTTATCTCCTTATATTTGATCTTTTATTGAATGACCCTGAAGGAAAGGAAAACAACATGGAGATATACCGTATCTCCATATACACATTCTTTTTTCGAATGACCCTAAATAAAGGTAACACAACAACTATCTTTTCCCAAAAAGCTCAAAGGGAAATAGTAAATGAAATTGTGGAGATATAATTACTCTTCGTACACCATGATTCTCTTTTTTCATACAACCAAGAGAATGGAAAAATTACCGTTGATGCGTATTAAATAAGTGTTCAAATTGTATCCTAATAAACATTGTATCGCAAGTATACGAGCTCAAGTAATATGAAATAAAAAGTAAAGATTACTATCTAAGTATCGGATCCCACGAGGACTATGATTTAACTATTGTAAATCTAAATTGTTTTACAAACTTCTTCACAATTTCGTCACGTCACGGTTATCGATATTTATGTTTTGTAATTTAAAAGAATAACTGGAGATTGGTTAACAACTTAAACTAATTCTAACTATCTCTAATTAACTACTTACTAAATTTAATTGATTTGATTGTTGTTGCGGTTGTAAACAATATAACTTGAAATAGCTTAGAGGTTCGGGTTCATTGGATTTCTACTATGCTCTAACTACTTCCTAGATTGATGCTTATGTTTATGAGCTTTATCAATGCCACACGTGGATATTGTCCGACTTATCTTTCCCGCACACTCACGGGTTTATTTATCCCTAGAACAGGCTATGCGGTGACCTCAATGACCAACCATAACTTCAGATAAATATTATGTTGATCAGGCATAATAAAGCATTGAGTACAAGATAAACAAATAAATATAATTCTTTAATAAAAGGAAGTTTAATCACAAGTCTTCATAGAATTTCAAATCCAATTACTTCCTAAATCTTAGCTTAAAACGACTAGTCACTCAGCATTTCACAAAACAACTTACACATCATAAATAACAAGCAAAATAAATAAAGGTTGGAGAAGAAATATCTTGTTGAATGATTCTACAAGATAGTTGCGTATTTCTTTCGATCTTGGGTTACTCGTTTTGCTATTGATGATTCTTCGTCTCCTTCCTGAACGATACTCTTCTGTTGCTGCTGAAATTTCAAGGTTTTTTTCTCTCTTTTTCGTCTACTACGTCTCGTTTCTTTCGTATATAGTATATATCGTGTCTCTTTAGTTCTGCATGACTGTTGTCTTTTATAGTTATCTTCTCAGCCCGTGAGGTTACTACAGCGTTGTACAAGCTTTTCACTGCTTTTTGACCCGAGCGATTTGTCATCGCGCATCCCGATCGCGCGATCCAAGTCATCATCGCATATATCCATTGCGCAATGTTCTGTCCTTTTTTCGCGACGTCTTTCTGCTTCTCTCATTTCTCGCGCTAGTTTATGGTCAATAAGTGCTATAGTGCTACTTTTGATTGAACTTTCTCTAATTTTTCAAAAACCTATAATTTTCCCCAAATCAATAGCATTTTATTCACTCGACAATAATTTCTAAATAAAATGAAATATAACTAAAATGCATATAAAATATGGGTTAAATTCATTCATAACTATGGGTTAAATATAGATGTTTACACACATATCAAATACCCCACACTTAACTTGTTGCTCGTCCTCAAGTAACTACCTTCACTTACCTTCGAGAATACAAGTTGAACTTACTTCCACTGTCATCGAGCTTCAAATTTCAGAATGCAACCTATAGTCTTCATATAACAATGATAAGACTTTGCCAATTCTACTATCATATATCAAACTCAACTTCTTCAAATGCATGCATCATCTCATTCTTCAAAAACGTGATTCATCAAAAATATCAAACATAGTTACACAGTTTCACATGCATTCCTTTCACTTTTAGTCCTCATTCTCCTACTATGTTCAGCTCATCTAATTTCCTTATGTTGAGGATCTTCAGGATTTTTAAGGCAATATAAGGCTCATGGGTGATATATGTGGGAAAATATCTATAGCCAATTTGATCCTCTGCCCCGAGACCTCCGGGTTACTGAGGATGGTTCGGAGGGGGTGCTCTGTAAGCACGGTTACTGGGTGAGCTAAGAAGTATGCCCGGAGCTTCCGTGCACCGGAGACAAGGGCTAATCCGACCTTTTTGATTCGCGCATATCGGGTCTCAGCTAGGGGTGTGCAGATTCTGGCCGGTTCGAACTGGCCAAACCAAAACCAAACCGGTTCTCATACGGTTCTATTTTGGTCGATCGATTTTCTATTGTTCGGTTTTCAGTTTTTTGTTGATCAAACCGAAAACCAAAAACATTTACATGAATATTTGGTGCATATGATGCAGGTGCATCCACTACTAATACACGGTGGGGATGGGATGTTAGGTGGTTATTCATACAGTATAGAGATTTCCTTTTAATCTCAACTATTGGTTCGAGAAAAACCCGGTCGTTTGCCTCTCGGCCAGACCGGTAATTTCCTCCCGGTCTGGTTCCCGCCGGGAGGAAACGGGATCCAAACTGGATACCGTTTCCTCCCGCGGGATCCCGGGAGACAGATTACCCCACCTTATTTTTTTTTTCTCTTTTAAACACTACACAACTCACATACACAACACAACAACAACACACACACAAAATAGAAAGTGTTCCGGGAGCTACAAAGATATAATGTATGTTTCTTAACCTCCTAAATCACTCCTCAGTACTCACGCACACAACAACTCACACACAACAACAACGTCACGCACACAACTCTCACCCACCGCACCACCGCCGCACCACCACGCCGACACACTACCGCCGTTCGTCCACGCCGCCGCACCACCACGCCGCCGCATCAAAATTAAAAGGTAATTTCTCAAAACCCTAATTTTTTTTAAAATCTTTAAATTAGTTTGCTTACTTTACATCTTTCAATTATAGTTTGATTAACTTACTTATTATTGATTTACATATAGAAAATTAGGATTTATGAGTTCTCAATTAGAGTTTATAAATTGGGGGTTTTGTGTAATTAGGCCTTGGTTTTAAAAATTGACATGATAAGAGGCATTATAGTTGGTTAGTAGGATAAATCAGACGAGTTAACGTGAAATTGATCGCGTTGTGTAGATTAAAGTTTGTGAAATTGATCGAAAATTAAGTTTGTTGAAGCTTTTGCGTTGGATATAAATAGAGGCATTATAGGTCGTGAGAAATAGGTTGATTTTGATTCCGAGATGAGGTAATTGGTGTTGGATTTTGACATTGGGTATTGAATTGATCATTGAGGATTTTGTATTGCTATAGATCATTGTGCAATTGGTATTGGATCTTTTTTTGTTGATTGTTTAGATGGTAGCAACTAACAAGCAAAAGAAGTCCTCTGCCGGAGCTTCTACAAGTACGGAAATTAGAGTTTCTCCTCGTAAACGGGCCTCTACTTCCACGGCGACCGACTACTTCAAATGCGGTCAAAGCTTCCAATAAATCCACGGCACCATCTACTTCCCGTGGTGCCCCGGTTAAGTCTTCTCGTCCTCCCAAAGGCCAAACTCGAGAAATGACGTATCGAGATGCTATAGAAGCAATGAGGGATGATGAGCCCTATAACAGTGCATAATCGGATGAAGATGATCCGGCATTTGAGACCGTACAATCTCCACATGAAGATGTCGTCGAAGAGGAGGCGGAGAAAAGTGAGGGAGATGATATTATTGAAGAAGAAGAAGGGGGAGGAGAGGTGGGAAAAGAGATCTCCAAATTTAACATGGCGAAGGTATACAAGACTTGCATTACCCACGGTTTAAGACCTAACGAAAAAGGAGAGAATGTATGGGGAAAAATAAACCATACACTAACGTCGCCATGGTGGAGGGAGTATCAGTCATACGAGGATATAAAGCTACACATTGTTATGGGCCGATGCCTTCATTGCAGCAAATCCATAAAAGCTGATGGTAATTCTCACGGCACTAAAGGATTGAGAAGTCACACCGAGAGATGTAAGGTCTTAAAAAAGAAGATGGAGAAGGGGGGAAGACAACAAAAACTCAAAGTGGAGCCTAATGGTGCAGTTAGTAACTGGGAGTTTAATCAGGAGTGGGTGCTCGAGGGCGTGGTTTTGTACTTGATTAAGAACGAGATGCCTTTCATAACGGTTGAGAAAGAATCATTTGTTGAAATGATGTATCGAGCTCAGCCGAATTTGAAACTACCTTGTCGGCAGCCCATACGGGAAGCTTGTTATGTGTTGTACCTTAAGGAGAGGGAGACGTTGATAAAGTTTATAAAAAAGATAACGCACAGAGGGTTTGTCTGACCACCGACACTTGGACATCGATCACGAGGGACAACTTCATGTGTGTCACGGTACACTTTATTGACAACATGTAGAATTTGAAGAAGAAAATCATAAGCTTTAGCTTGACATCCGGTCATACGAGAGGGGCTATAGCAAATGATATCAGTGCGGTGTTGGGTGATTGCGAGATTGACCGAGTTTTCACGATCACAGTTGACAATGCTTCTTCCAATGACATGGCTATTAATGACTTGGTGAAATGGTGGGTGGAGAAAGGCGACATATCGAGGGGAAATGGGGCTCTTGTGCAAATTAGGTGCATTGCACACATTCTTAACCTCGTGGTTCAAGATGGCTTGAAATGTAACGGCGGTGACATCTCGATAGATGGTATTAGAGATTGCATCAGGTACATTAAGGCTTCTCCTAGTCGATATTCGTTGTTCAAAAAGTGTGTGACGGCCGCTAAAATAGAATGTGGCAAATTGCTATGCTTAGACGTCTCAACATGTTGGAACTCCACGTACCCGATGCTTAGTGCCGCTTATGATTTGAGGATGGCTCCTAGACAAAATGGAGCGCGTCCGCATTCACCATGCCTCACATTTCCGGAATCATATATCTCAATGAATCTTTTGAAAAATCTAGTAAAGCTTATATAAGAACAACTACCCAACTTCATGGATTAGCATTCTTGCGGTGCACTTCCACTGTACTGGCCTTTTCCTCTTCCTCGTCTTGTCCTCGTCCTCTATTCTCATAAACGAGGACATATGACTCTTTAGTGTGATTATTCCTTCGCGCATCCTTGTTTAAAAGAGCGTTGGTGGATATTTTTTCTGCAAGGAGCACAGTTACTGCGAGTGGTGATGAGAGTTTCCCAAATATCAGACAGAGAACTAATACACAAGATGGCTTGTTCCTCGTCCTTGAGGACCCATCGATGGGAGAAGTTGGTTCGTGAGGTCGTAAAATTCACCAAACGCCTCATCAACAGAGTTTTGTAACTAGTTGTCTTTGCTTGATTCATAATTTCACGTTTTCTTCAAAGATCATACGCCTTGTTTTCATGCGCAACGTGATGGAACACACTGTGATCAATCCATTGACAAATTTGAGCCACCGTCTTCTTGTTCATTCTTTTCCATTCAACATTTATTTTTTCTCTAGTTTAACGCCTTTAGTCTCAATTCGGTCGGGCAAAGTATTCAAATTCAGCGAATCTTCCACGCGAGGCTTCCACATGTTGTAATTTGTTGGAGTAAATCGCATCATTGTGTACGACGTTGAATTTTCCGTTATAAATTCAATGAGTTTGCTTGTAGTGAAATTTAGAGACTAGATTTGAGTAACCACAATTCACGGATCAATACATAAATGTCAAAAACCTTCTGAACCATAAATGTTAAAAGCCTTCTGAACCATTCTGGCTTTGTTTAAAATATATAAAAAAGTGAATTTAGCCAGGTCGAAACAAGATGGAGGGAAGTGAACCTTATGATCCATTTTGACCAGCGTTGATCGATTTGTCCGCCTGCTGACCAGATCAGAATTGGATCGTATAGGAGCTGGGTCAGAACCAAATTTGGCAAGTTGGGTAGAGTTAACTCGTCGTTAACTCAGTTGGCGTGAAAAGATGCTTTCTAGGTACCGAAAAGTTTCGATATATATATATATATATATATATTAATTCAGAATCCCTTCAACGGTAGCAAGAAACAAAGATTTTGGCACATAAATATTTTTATGATGAATCTGGTTGACCTCGAACGCCTATTTCCCACGATCAAAATCCTTTGAAAACTATGTATTCGGAATCTACACAACAAGAGCATCGAAATTGTGATATCAAATCACAATTTGAGAAAGAAAATTAATAGAAAAACAGGAAATGAAACATGGAGCTCTTGATACAACTTTGTCGGGGTTGGAAAATTCTTGATACAACAATACAAACAAAGTACAATAGGAGGAGAATCGCTCTCAATCGACTATTATAGAAAACCAACCGACGGAACCTCACGTTTTCTGCTCACTACTTTTTTTCTCTTTTTCTCTCATTGCAACTTTCTTTCTCTCTTGTTGTTCATTGTTCTTCATCAAATAGGTTTATTTATAGCCAAGGAAATGAGGTAGACACGTCAAAATTAGAGCTTTGATGAAGCGATGCGATATGCTGGTACCAATTTCATGTGGTCTCTTATGGTAGGCTGGAAACTTTGACCAGCATATCTTCTCATCTAGCCTCAGCCATATTTCTTTCTTATTTCTTCTCTTGCCAAAAAAGAGGAACACACTGTATCGCTCCTCTAGGTTCATTCCTCGAAGGACTTTATATGAAAGGACGGAAACTCCCTTTCCTCAAAACTTCTTTTTATCTAAATGACCTTGAAGAAAAGGCAAACAAATATGGAAATATGTCTTATCTTCGTATACTCGATCTTTCTTTGTATGATCCTGAAGAAAAGGGAAACAAACATGGAGATATATCGTATCTCTGTATACCCCTTCTTTCTTTGAATGACCCTGAAGAAAGATAACACAACAACTATCATTTTCTCTAAAAGCTCATAGAGAAAGTAAATGAAATCGTTGAGATGTAATTGTACGCCGCGCCCCATCATTCTCTTTTCTCGAACAACCATGTGAATGAAAAATTATTGCATAGAATTTAATCTTTGAACTCCTTTGTTCTCTTTCTCCAACATCACTATGGAGAAAGGTATACCCTCTTCGTATGAACTATGCCACACCATCGAATATGGGGACCATCGCATCACCATTTCCAATTGGTTATTTTCACTTCTTTCTGCTAGTTGTTTGCTCAAGAACTTCCGACGATTTCTTTTCACGTGACCCTCTACGCCCAATGATAGCATATTCACGTGTCTTCTTATTGACTTACGTCGTGCCTGATGTTGTTCAATTCTTGAGGTACACTTCCATTGTACTGGCTGCTTCCTCTTCCTCGTCTCGTCCTCGTCCTCTATTCTCATAAACAAGGGCATATGACTCTTCAATATGATTCTCTTTTCTTCGGGGATCCACGTTCAGAAGAGCGTCTGTGACCATACGTCTTCGAAGACCCAATCAATGGCAAAATATGGTTCACAAGGTCATGGGATTGACTCATATGCTTTATTATAGATGTACCACTCCGTAGCTTGTCATTCACCACACACCTCATCAACATAGTTTGTTATGAGTTGTCTTTACTTGATACATATTTTCAAGTTTTCTCGAAAGATCATACGCCTTGTTTTCCTGCGCAACATGATAGAACACACTGTGGTCAATCCATTAACGAATCTGAGTCACCATCTTCTTGTTCATTCTTGTCAATTTCGCATGTGTTATTTTCTTTTCTTTATCGCCTTTACTCTCAATTGGGTCAGCAAAATTATTCAAATTCAGCAATTCTTCCAGGCGAGGCTTCCACATGTTGTCCTTGTCCTCTATTCTCATAAACGACGGCATATAACTCTTCAGTATGATTCTCTTTTCATCAGGCATCCTCGTTTACAAGAGCGTCTGTGACCATCTCCATGGATATTTTACCCAGGAGCAGAGTTACTGGGAGTGATGACGAGAGTCTCCCAATTATTAGTAGAGAACTAAGAAGCAAGATGGCTTGTTCCTCGTCCTTGAAGACCTAATCGAAATCGTGATATCAAATTATAGTTTTAGAATGAAAAATTATAGAGAAGCGAGAAATGAAACTTGGAGCTCTTGATACCATTTTATTAGGGTGGAAAATTCTTCATTCAATAATACAAACAAATTACAATAGGAGGATAATCGCTCTCAATCGACTAGTACAGAAAAGCAATCCACAAAACCTCAGGTTTTTTGTTTACGGCTTTTTTCTCTATTGTTCTCTATATAACTTCTTTCTCTCTTGTAGTTCGTTGATATTCATCATAGTGGGTTTGTTTAAAGCCAATGAAGAGAGATTGAGAGGTCGAAATCGGAGCTTTGATGAAGCGATGCAAAATTGTGGTAGCAATTTCACGTGGTCTCTTATGGTACGCTGAAAACTTTGACCATCATATCTTCTCCTCCAGCCTCAACCATGTTTTTTTTTTATTTTGTCTCTTGCCAAAAAAAGAGAAACATAGTTTATCGCTCCTCTAGGTTCATTCCTTGAAGGACTTTATATGAAGGGACAACACTCCCCCTTACTAAAAACTTCTCTTGCTCTTAATGACCCTGAAGAAAAGGCAAACAAACATGGAAATATATCTTATCTCCTTATATTTGATCTTTTATTGAATGACCCTGAAGGAAAGGAAAACAACATGGAGATATACCGTATCTCCATATACACATTCTTTTTTCGAATGACCCTAAATAAAGGTAACACAACAACTATCTTTTCCCAAAAAGCTCAAAGGGAAATAGTAAATGAAATTGTGGAGATATAATTACTCTTCGTACACCATGATTCTCTTTTTTCATACAACCAAGAGAATGGAAAAATTACCGTTGATGCGTATTAAATAAGTGTTCAAATTGTATCCTAATAAACATTGTATCGCAAGTATACGAGCTCAAGTAATATGAAATAAAAAGTAAAGATTACTATCTAAGTATCGGATCCCACGAGGACTATGATTTAACTATTGTAAATCTAAATTGTTTTACAAACTTCTTCACAATTTCGTCACGTCACGGTTATCGATATTTATGTTTTGTAATTTAAAAGAATAACTGGAGATTGGTTAACAACTTAAACTAATTCTAACTATCTCTAATTAACTACTTACTAAATTTAATTGATTTGATTGTTGTTGCGGTTGTAAACAATATAACTTGAAATAGCTTAGAGGTTCGGGTTCATTGGATTTCTACTATGCTCTAACTACTTCCTAGATTGATGCTTATGTTTATGAGCTTTATCAATGCCACACGTGGATATTGTCCGACTTATCTTTCCCGCACACTCACGGGTTTATTTATCCCTAGAACAGGCTATGCGGTGACCTCAATGACCAACCATAACTTCAGATAAATATTATGTTGATCAGGCATAATAAAGCATTGAGTACAAGATAAACAAATAAATATAATTCTTTAATAAAAGGAAGTTTAATCACAAGTCTTCATAGAATTTCAAATCCAATTACTTCCTAAATCTTAGCTTAAAACGACTAGTCACTCAGCATTTCACAAAACAACTTACACATCATAAATAACAAGCAAAATAAATAAAGGTTGGAGAAGAAATATCTTGTTGAATGATTCTACAAGATAGTTGCGTATTTCTTTCGATCTTGGGTTACTCGTTTTGCTATTGATGATTCTTCGTCTCCTTCCTGAACGATACTCTTCTGTTGCTGCTGAAATTTCAAGGTTTTTTTCTCTCTTTTTCGTCTACTACGTCTCGTTTCTTTCGTATATAGTATATATCGTGTCTCTTTAGTTCTGCATGACTGTTGTCTTTTATAGTTATCTTCTCAGCCCGTGAGGTTACTACAGCGTTGTACAAGCTTTTCACTGCTTTTTGACCCGAGCGATTTGTCATCGCGCATCCCGATCGCGCGATCCAAGTCATCATCGCATATATCCATTGCGCAATGTTCTGTCCTTTTTTCGCGACGTCTTTCTGCTTCTCTCATTTCTCGCGCTAGTTTATGGTCAATAAGTGCTATAGTGCTACTTTTGATTGAACTTTCTCTAATTTTTCAAAAACCTATAATTTTCCCCAAATCAATAGCATTTTATTCACTCGACAATAATTTCTAAATAAAATGAAATATAACTAAAATGCATATAAAATATGGGTTAAATTCATTCATAACTATGGGTTAAATATAGATGTTTACACACATATCAAATACCCCACACTTAACTTGTTGCTCGTCCTCAAGTAACTACCTTCACTTACCTTCGAGAATACAAGTTGAACTTACTTCCACTGTCATCGAGCTTCAAATTTCAGAATGCAACCTATAGTCTTCATATAACAATGATAAGACTTTGCCAATTCTACTATCATATATCAAACTCAACTTCTTCAAATGCATGCATCATCTCATTCTTCAAAAACGTGATTCATCAAAAATATCAAACATAGTTACACAGTTTCACATGCATTCCTTTCACTTTTAGTCCTCATTCTCCTACTATGTTCAGCTCATCTAATTTCCTTATGCTGAGGATCTTCAGGATTTTTAAGGCAATATAAGGCTCATGGGTGATATATGTGGGAAAATATCTATAGCCAATTTGATCCTCTGCCCCGAGACCTCCGGGTTACTGAGGATGGTTCGGAGGGGGTGCTCTGTAAGCACGGTTACTGGGTGAGCTAAGAAGTATGCCCGGAGCTTCCGTGCACCGGAGACAAGGGCTAATCCGACCTTTTTGATTCGCGCATATCGGGTCTCAGCTAGGGGTGTGCAGATTCTGGCCGGTTCGAACTGGCCAAACCAAAACCAAACCGGTTCTCATACGGTTCTATTTTGGTCGATCGATTTTCTATTGTTCGGTTTTCAGTTTTTTGTTGATCAAACCGAAAACCAAAAACATTTACATTAATATTTGGTGTAATTACAATTTTCTTCTTGCTATTTAATGCTTGCAATTCAGAAAGAATCCACTGATAAGCTTTCTTGAAGATTGAACCGTAACCGCCAAAGCTTGAAGTATATTACAAACTATATTACACAAAAACATCTTGTTTGTTACTGTTTCTTTTTTCTTTTTATAAAAAGAATTTTTTTCTGAAATGAATCAAATTATATGAACAAAAGGTCTCTAAAACCAAACCACAATTCGTGAAGTATTTTTATCTATCAAAATAATTCATGAAAGTGATACCATGAATTTATCTATCAAAATAATTTCGGTATTACATATTTAATTATGGGTCTTTTCTACTTTGTTTGGATGATTAGTGTATGGATTATTTCTCATTTTGACAGAGATGATGGTGACGTTGATGAAGTGATGATGCATTTTGTTTATGGTTTGCTACTTTGTTTATGGATTATTATTTGTTAGTACGTAGTAGGTGTTTAATGTTTATGCAATTTTGTTATGTTTTGTGACTTTATTCCTTTGTTTATGGTTTTTAGTATGTTTATTTCAAAAACACATTAACGTTATAATTTTTTTTTTAAAAAGAATAATGGATATAAGATAACTAGATAACTAGATAAGTATTTAGCAATAATTTGCCTTCTTGTTAAACAAATACACAAGCTTTCATGACTCATGTTATGACAAATAATTAAATAAAGGGGCAAATAAATTCTTAATAGTTTTTATCATTTTTTTGTTAACAGGTTTGATATTATTTCCTATTTAACGGGTTTATTTTTGGGTTGGAACGCCCTGCCCGTGATTCAAAAGCGATGGTTTTATAAAGGAGAACAAAAGATACGAGAATATTCCTTCCTTTATTCACTGAACTTCACTCCTTAATTTTGTTTGTATGTGATTGTCTGTGTGTCTGAAAAATCCCCCCTCTTCTTCAATCGATCACCTCCCTTTATATAGAGTTTGTTAGGGACATGTGTCGTTATGCATGTGTTTTAGTAAGGTATAGGTGTTGCAATATGTGTAAAAGCATAAAAAGATAAGATAAGGTAGATCTTTAGTCTACTAGATGCTGACTAAGCTGATCTTTGCTTCTTCCGATGGCTCCGGGGATCTCCGAGGGGTTGTTCTTCGAGATGCTATTTTACCGAGGGGCCTTATATTTGGTGACGACTTGATGGACTATATAGGCAAAAAGATGCTAGTTATGCCACTGAGTTAAGGGATCGTATACCAACCGATGATGATTGGGAGAGGGCAAAGTTGTTTATCGACTTTTTGGAGCCTTTCAAGAAGTTAACGAAGGTTGTTTCGGGCACAACTTATGTGACGTCGCATATGGTACTAACTCAACTTTGCATTATCGATGATCGCTTGACTGTGTGGCTGAGACGCCCGACGACATATGAAAAGACGGGAAAGAAGGATGGTTTGAAAGCAATGGCTATGGTTATGAAAGAAAATACGATAAGTATTGGGGTGTTAACGGGAAGATGAATCACTTGTTGTATTATGCCGTCATGGTAGATCCCCGCCTCAAGCTTAGCTATGTCGAGAAAATGTTTGAAAAAACACCTACCTTGGTTGCGACAATTAAGCAAGGGTTCCGTCGATTATTTGAAGAGTATAAGGCCATGGTCGAAGCAAATGCACCAACAATTCCTCCTCCTCCAACTTCATCTTCTAGTTTTGCGAGTACGACTCCGTGGATCGAAGAGGACCTCTTACTTACGAGGCACGAACAATGGGCAAGGTACACTCAAGAAGTTTCTAAGTTTTCTATGATTATTGAAAAATTGTCTATTTGTGTTATTAATGATCATCCGATCAAATTCGTAGGGAAGAGAATGACGAGGAGGAAGCAACACAGTGCGAGATGGATTTATACTTTGGGGATAGGCGTGAAAGGGGTCAAATTGATTTCGATATCATCGTTTGGTGGAAGGCCAATGGCTATCGATACCCTATTATTGCCAAGATGGCTCGTGATTTGTTGGCTATTCCAATCTCAACGGTTGCCTCCGAATCGGCTTTTAGTACCGGGGGTCGTGTCCTTGACAAATTTAGGAGTTCATTGACTCCGAGAATAGTTCAAGCACTTATATGCTCTCAAGATTGGCTACGGAAGGATATGACGCCAATTCAAATCGAGGAGTGCTTGGAGGATTTGGAGAAACGCGAAACAGGTATACAACGTTAATATTAATTAATCAGTGATTATAATTAATTATTATATTTTGGAATGCTAATATTTTATTTTTCTTGCAGAATTTGCGGCGATGGGGCTAGATTTGAATAAAAGAGAAGGATGGTTTTGATTTTTATGTTTATGATGGATACGTTGACAAGTTAAATTAAGTTTTTATTTTGCTTTGTTATGTCGGATTTGAATGAAATACCTGTTTTGTTGGGATTATATGGTTTGTTGGCGAGAATTTGTGATGCATGTTTTTTAATAGCGTCGATTGCGTTCTTGTTGGTGATCGGATGATCCGATAATGTATTGTGATATATTTTGGGGATTAGTGTGTTGTTGTGTATTGTGGGTGATCGGATGATCCGATTAAGTATTATTTTAGTGCACACGAGAACAAAACAGGGTCGGGAGTTGGTTTAAAAAAACCAAAAGTAAGAAGAAAAAAAAAGGCTGGAACTTTGCTGCTCACTGCCGGCCGGGATCCGGGATGTCTCCCGTCCCAGTCGGGATTCCCGGCCACCGGGAACAGCGTTCCCGGTGGGCCGGGGTCCCGTCCCGGCGGGACCCCGGCCCACAACAGGCCTAGTGGTATATATAGTATTGGGGGTGAAAATTTTGAATTTTTGGAAATTTCAAATCCTCCCCCTCGCCCCCAATCCCGCCTATTTCAGTGCATTTAGGGACCGCCCGATATTTGGTGACCGTCGAGCAGTCCCTAAAAATCGTTTTCCTAATAATATTCATACTCTTTTTTTGCTTTTATTGAACGATCTCCTTGTGTTTTTAATTTAGCAACAAAACTCATTATAACATGTCAATTGAAGTAACAAATGATCATAAAACTACTAATTTAGTTTTTTAATAGTAGATTGAATGAGATTGAGAGAGTTTTAAACGTTGAACCTATTATACGTTATACGTACACCTAATCATCATATGTTGTTTGAATTTGTATGAAATGTTGTAATTTTGTTCTCTTAACTATTATTACGATAATTATCAACTAAACAAACAACGCGACACCTTAATTGTTCAATAAAAAAATGAGGTATGAATATTAATAGGGACCGCAAACGACTTTTAGGGACTACCCCGCGGTCTCTGAAACCCGTTTTAGGGATTGCCAGACGGTCCCTAATAATATTCATACTCTTTTTCTTTTTGATTTTATGGAACGATCTCCATGTGTTTTTGATTTGTAGCAACAAAACTCATTATAACATGTCAATTGAAGTAACAGATGATCATAAAACTACTAATTTAGTTATTTAATAGTAGATTGAATGAGATTGAGAGAGTTTTTAACGTTGAACCTATTATACGTTATACGTACACCTAATCATCATATGTTGATTGAATTTGTATGAAACCTTGTAATTTTGTTCTCTTAACTATTATTAGGATAATTATCAACTAAACAAACAACGCGGCACCTTAATTGTTCATAAAATCAAAAAAGAGGTATAAAGTCCCTAATAATATTGGTACTCTTTTTTTTTTTATGGAACGATCTCCAGGTATTTTTGATTTTTAGCAACAAAACTCATTATAACATATCAATTGAAGTAACAAATGATCATAAAACTACTTAGTTATTTCATAGTAGATTGAATGAGATTGAGAGAGTTTTTAACGTTGAACCTATTATACGTTATACGTACACTTAATCATCATATGTTGTTTGAATTTGTATGAAACCTAGTAATTTTGTTCTCTTAACTGTTATTATGATAATAATCAACTAAACAAACAACACGACACCTTAATCGTTCTATAAATCAAAGAATGAAATTTGAATATTATTAGGGACCACTCGACGGTCCCTAATACTTGTTTTAGAGACTGTTCGGTGGTCCCTAAAAGTGGTTTTAGGGACCACCGAGCGGTCCGTAATAATATGCATACTTATTTTTTGATTTTATGGAACGATCTCCATGTGTTTGTAATTTTTAGCAACAAACTTCATTATACCGTGTCAATTAAAGTAACAAATGATTATAAAACTATTAATTTGGTTATTTAATAGTAGATTGCATGAGATTGAGAGAGTTATTAACGTTGAACTTATTATACGTTATATGTATACCTAATCATCATATGTTGTTTGAATTTGTATGGAAACCTTGTAATTTTGTTCTCTTAACTATTATTAGGATAATAATCAACTAAATAAACAATGCGACACCTTAATCGTTCCATAAAATCAAAAAATGAGGTATGAATATTATTAGGGACTGCTCGGCGGTCCCTAAAAGTGGTAAAATAGGAACACAAAAATGTTTGTCGAAGAGGAGCGTGTTTGAAAACATTAATTTTTATTATAAAGATAAAGAAAAATGGAGTAATTTGAGGGAAAAAGACACCAAAAGGACCCCCAAAAAAAAGGGACGGAGAGCGCTCCAGCTGTGAAAAAAGTATGGTGAAGGTAAAGAAAAAATGAAAAATAAAAGTAAGTGTTCCCCGGCTGGTAACTGACTTTAGGGGGTTTCATAAAAAAAAAAAAAAAAAAAAACTGACTTTAGGGGAAAAGAAGGTTAAAGAAATAGTAAATAGGTGATATTGGGAATGGGAAAAAGAGCAGTGGGGACCATACCACAGATAAAATAAGTATGACTGTATGAGTAGTTTATGAGGTTGGGGACCGTGAAAATTCAAGAGCTAATTACACCTTCCACCATAAATTATCAATGATTTTCACTTTGCACCACATATTAGAAAAGGGAGCACTTTGCACTCATAAATTGCAATTTTTGAGCACTTTGCACCAAATCAAGTTGGTCAAAATTAGATGGACAAAATAGTAATTTTAAGTTTGAGTGTTCAGTTTTTTGCACTTTGCAGTTTGCACCATCTTAAAATGGTTTGACACATTTTCTTTCTTTTGTTTCGACACCATTTTAAAATGGTTTGACACTTTAAAATGGAATATTTTTTCTTATCTTTTGTTTAATTAGGTAATTTTTTTTAATTAATAGTGTCCAACCATTATAAAATGGTGCAAAGTGCAAAAGCTAAACACTCAAACTTGAAATTACTATTTTGTCCATCTAATTTATTGAATAAACTTGATCCGGTGCAAACTGCATTTTTTTTGCAATTCATGAGTGCAAAGTGCTCCCTTTTCTAATCTATGGTGCAAAGTGCAAAAAATTAACAATCTATAGGTGCAAGACTGCAAGGTACCATCAGCTCAAAATTCAACTTCCTAATTGTGAATTAGTGTTCTAATGGGTATTTTTTTTAACTCCCTTTTGAAATGGTGTTTTTATTGATTGTTAAAATTTTACATTTTGTTAGTAAATTATTCTATAAATATTTAATTAGTATCACCATTTAACTTTTGTCTTTTTCTTTTCTCACTACATAAATTAGAAGCTATTAAAGTAATTTATAAAATTATCTCCGACTCTTAACATTTTTTTCATTAATCGAAGGGTAAATCCAAAAAGCAATTAATTGTACCAAAATCTCTTCTTTTATTGTGTAGTAGAAGTAGATATCTTCTTAATTCTTCACCACTTGTGAAATCTCCTCTACATTACTGCATATGCATAGGCGTTACAGACTCATTTGCTCAGCTCCTTGATCGAGTTACAAACTCATTTGCTCAGACTCATTTAACGTAGTCCTCATCATCTTCTAGCTTACCACAATTGTTCATGATTTTTTGTCACTTGATTGCAGTCGGACTTTCATCTTTTTTTTTTTAATATATACATTATATATTTATATATATATAATTTATATGATATATTATAACTACGTAATTCGCTGCATTTAAATATGGCAGTGAAGTCTTTTTTCTTTATAATTAAGACCTATAATTTTAGCTTTTCCTACTATCTAGCACCCATACTTGAATTTATTACTACTTTCATAAATAAAGTAACATCCATTATTAAGTAACACTTTTAAATTAATATTTTAGCCACCCCAACTATAAATTTAAGATACTTATTATAAGTTTTTTTTTAAATAGATACTTATTATAAGTTTTTTTTAAATAGATACTTATTATAAGTTGACGATACAAATGATTACATGGCATTTTTAAATAATGGATTGATCGAATTCTAGCAACTTGATAGTAAATAGTTTATTCTATATTCTAGAACTGCTTCTGTAATGTAAACAGAGTATACTATTTTCAGTAATTACGAAGTCAGAAAATAATTTTTGTACGAAGATACGAGTTAAATAAGGTTGGTTGGTGTATTTATGTATAGGAATCAAGCTTATATATGAAGGATGTCCATTATTTATGAGTGGGCGTGGAACGAGGGATGGTCCTTATTTACGACCATTATTTATAAGGGATGGTGTAAAACTGTAAATAAATAAAGGTCAATAGTCGTTGATGGGGGTATTTTAGGAGGCCCAAAGTATTTTGGGTGGGCCTACAAAAAGGCCCAATAATAAAACTATCGAACCGGGCCCGTTCAACTGTTACACTCCGCACTTCGCATGGGCCCCACGGGACGAGGTCTATAAATACTCCGTTCCCCGATATTAACGCACACATTCATTACTACTCACCAACCGATAACAATCGAATCATAACATTCGACTGTTAACAATCGAGCTTGCCTTGTTCGAGAGTTCTCAGCTATGTTGCACGGATACTCCAAACTTTTGAAAAATACCGTGTCGGACACGCGAGGGACACTGACACTCCTTAGACACGCCTTGGATACGTCTCCGACACGCCACATGGCCTGTCCATAATTAATATAGAAATGAAAATTTTGGACACGCGTGTCAGACATTTTTGATGTGCGTGTCCGCCACATTTGTGACACGTTTGAGTTACTTTACTTATTATCAAAAGTTTTTTTAAAAAAAAAAAATATAACACCTATTAAAAGCGAACTTTAATAATTTAATTGTTAGTTAATGAATTAAAAAACAACGTTAAAAATTCAACAATCTTCTAATGTAGCGCGTCAACCATTTCTTCCGAAAGTTAGAATTTCTTTACTTTTTTTTTCTTTAATTATATTTCCTCTACATAAACGTCAATTGTAAAACTAAGTTAATTGCTTAATTTTTATTTAATTTTAATGTCTTTTAATTTCAATAATCTTAGATCAAGAATTTAGAAATGAAAACTTCTAAAAGTGTACAACACTATTTTAGTTTACCATTTTATTTTGTACGGTTTGAATTTAACCAATTTACTCATATTTGATATTCCTTTGTGAATGAACTTAAAAATATAATTTAAATATTTTGTTTTGATGTTGTTGATATACGTATATTAATATATAATATTAAAAATCTAAATGTGTCCATGTCGTATCCTATCGTGTTATATTTAAAAATCCGCGTCGTCATGTCCGTATCGTGTCATATTCATATCCCCGTATTTGTATCCGTGCAACATAGGTTCTTAGTATCGAACCGAGGCAGTTCAATAGTTTCCCAGATTCGAGGCTCAGGAGTGTCGAACCATCCTGGTTCGACTGTTTACCCGATTCGAGGCTTTAGAGTATCAAACCTTCCTTATTCGACTGTTTTCGAATTCGACTGCTTTAGAACCATCGAACTATCAACGTTCGATAGTTGTTATTCAGAGTCATTTTAGTCAATTTGCTTAAGTTTACCTGTGTTAGGTGTTGCGGACCAAGCGAGTTTATTTCTTGTAGTAGACTAGCATTATTTTGGTTAAAGTCAGGCCCATTGTAACGAGATTCTAGGTGTATTGTAACCCAGCCGAAATAAGACCAAAATATTGGCGCCGTTTGTGGGAACACCATTTTTCTTGGTAACTTAGCTAGGATGGTTAGGATAACCCGATCGCAGAGTATGGCAGCATGAAGCAACAATTATGGCTCGCATCGCATGGTCGGTCCCCCGCCGACTCTGATAGTAGAGGCAGCAACGGTCCAGCCGAGGTGGTGCCCCCACCGGTCCAACAAGAACAGCCAGGGCCAGTGGCAGAGGATCAACCCGCACCAAATGCGGGAGCGGCCGCGACTACTACCGCCTCAATGGCGAGCGCATTCAGGGATGAAATTATGGCCATGATCTGCTCAGTGATGACCGTGGCTTTGCCTCCACTGTTGCAGAGGCCGCCATCGTCGTTTGAAGGCCCTGGAGGGGTCGCACGAGAGCAGAGGTATACCGTTAGGGTCCCTGCTGATGACGCAAGAGAAGGAGCATGCGTAAACAACCGTAAGGCGAGGTCGAATTCGGTTAAGGTGCAATCTAGGAGGCACCACAATGAGGCGAGGCGCGAGGTCAGTCGAGGAAATGAATCGAGAATGGAGCAAGCAGAAGTTTCAAAGAAGTTGGAGAGATTGAATAAGGAGAGGACTGAGGTCGAGAATATGATGGTACTATTGGGAAGAACTCGCATAAGCACTCCTTTCTGCGCCAAGATAGAGGCAGAGATTTTAGAACATGGAGAAAAAATATCGGTGTTGAAGTCATACGACGAAAAGATGGATTCGAATGAGCATCTATTTTTCCTGAATAGTATACTTAACTTGTACGGATTTAGTGACAATGTATATGCCCGTGTTTTCGCCACTACTCTGACTGGAGTGGCATTGGACTAGTTTGCCATAATTGAAGCGGGGACGATCAGAAACTATGAAGAGCTAAGGAGGAAGTTCAAGAATCAATTCTCGAGCCAATCAAGGACGATGATGGATCATTCTCACTTATACTCAGTCAAGCAAGGGGACAAAGAAACCCTGAAAGATTTTATGAGGCGATTCAATACGAAACTGTTAAAGATAGACGATCCGAAAGGAGAAATGGTCGCAAACATCGTTTTCCATGCAACTAGGAATGAGGCCTTTAGCAAGGACTTACTTAAGGTGAAATCGAGGACGATCGAAGAGATCAATCAACCCACTCATCAGGTCGTGCATCGTGAGGAAATGATGGCGGCAAAGGCGATTTTCCATGCCCCTAGAATCAAGGAAAGAGTTAGAGAGGATCAGGGTCACAACAGGAACATGAGCAGCAGGTACATAAATTCATCTCCAAGGCAATACACTCCCCTAAATGTTGATATCATGACAGTGTATGGGACATCGAAGAGGAATGGTTGGCTTAAGGAGTCTAGGAAGATGAAGGATTTTCCAGTAACCAGACTGTCGACCCGCTACTACAAATACCACAAGCAGAATGGACATGAGACAGAGGATTGCAAAGACCTCAAAGATGAAATAAAACGGTTGGTAAATAATGGCAAGCTTGAAAGATGAAGAGGGCAAAGCAAATCGGGATAGGTCTCGCTCTCCTAGGAAGGACAAGCAAAAGATATTGGATAAGATGCATGTCATGGACTATCCCCAGATAATGGACAACCAACCCAAGAAGGGCATCATACACATGATATCGAGAGGTCCGATAGGAGTTGATTCCGTCAAAGGACAAAAAAGGTTCGCCAGAAAGATCGATGTAAACTGGTTTTTTGGTTTTGTGGATT
Organism: Linaria vulgaris; assembly: GCA_948329865.1. Lineage (NCBI taxonomy): Eukaryota > Viridiplantae > Streptophyta > Magnoliopsida > Lamiales > Plantaginaceae > Linaria > Linaria vulgaris. The sequence goes on along the minus strand of OX415249.1, from coordinate 48,148,772 downwards.
TGCTTAGGATAGAAGAAATATGGTAAGAGGAAATTGTCTTCTCGAAAGCTGATTTGTTGAAGCTGAGCCCGCAAGTAATTCATGTTGGAAAGTTAGACTGCCCGTTAGTAGTAACAGTTTTATAGCTAACTTTGGTGTGATGAAGGTTTTGATAGATAATGGGAGCTCAATCAATGTGCTAATGACCTCGACTTGGAATCAAATGGCACTAGGACATGCAAGGATGGAAGCAGTCAGGACCTCGTTGCGTGGTTTTGGCAGAATGAAGGTGGTGCCTCGAGGAATGGTGTCTCTCCCCACCTCGTTCGGGACGTCGCCTCAAAGGAATACAATGCTCGTCGATTATGTGGTGGTCGACCTACCCTTCTCTTACAATGCAATTCTGGGAAGGGCGGCGCTCAACGGTTTTCGAGTAGTGCCATCAACACATCACCAAATGGTGAAGTTTCCAACTATTCAGGGGACCGGTGATGTCATTGCCGACCACAGTTAAGTATGCCTCTGTTACGTAGCATCACTCAAACTGCCACCTCAAGAGGAGCAAGAGGCTCTAGCTACGTTGGGCCAAATGGAGATGGAAGGGATCGACTAAATCTCCCTATTTTTATATAGCTAGTTATTTAAATTCCTGTACTGTTCGAACAATTTCTATATGTCCCCTAAATTTCCTCGTGCATTAGGGGCTGGCATGTAATAACTTAAAATAAGAACTACGATGGCTTGAGTCCCAGGGAACCCCCTCGGGAAATGTAGGCAACCTGGCCATGCGCTAGGCTCAACCCTATCTATTATCTAATTTATGTCTCCACAAGAGGATACTTATAACCTTTTATGACATGTCTCATTGAAGGATCGCTACATGTACATGTATGGCGGAGCCTCTCAAGGCCTAAAACGGTGGCCACTAAGGCCGCCAACATACTAATTGTTTTCTTTGTTAGATAAAATATCTAGACATTACTTACAACAATACTTTAAGAAGTATTATAACAAGTATAGCTAGAGCAGATTCCCGTATTATGATACCACTATATGTAACTGGTATTGATATGCAGAAACTCGAAACGAGAGCCTCAAAACGTGAAGGGACGAACACTTCGCCAAGAATATGGAAACTGCAAACCGAAAAGTCCCGCAAAAAGAAAAAGACGGACACTTCTCCAGGAATACGGCAAGTGCAAGCCTATAAGTCTTACAAAAGAAGACAGACACTTCGTTAGGGATACGACAAGTGCAAACCAATAAGTCTCACAAGGGATGGACATTTCGCCGAGAACACGGCAAGTCCAAACCGAAAGGTCCCACAGAAAAGGAGACAGACAATTAGTCAGAACAAGACAAGTGCAAACCAATAAGTCTCCACAAATTAAAGGGACAAACGCTTTGCCAGGAATGTGTAGAGTGCAAACAAAAAGTCCCACAAAAAGAAAGAGGCAATTATTTTGCCCGAAAGGCGGCAGATGCCTAAAAAATCCCACGATACGAAAAGGGATGTACACTTTCACCTGAGGAAGCGAGTGCCAATTAAATCACAACCTGTGGCACAACGTTGAAATAGCAGATACACAGCCAAATAAATGCATAAATTGCACTATACATACAACCAACGCTAAAGCTCAAACTTTAAAGAAGTGGGCAAGTATGAAAAAAAAAAAAATAAACGACTCTCACAAACGTGAGACAAATAGTAGCAGAATATTCGACATAAGAAAGGAAATGTAAAGCAATTAAATTGTCCGAGGCAATAGGGCGACGCAACACCAAAATAAACGAAACAAATTGTTCATAAAAATAAAAATTTACGTCAAGGCACCTAGGCCTCGGGGTCATCCTCATCCCCCGAAGAAGGATAGGCGGCTATCAAGGGAGGAGGTGGAGACATCCCGCGGTTGATTAACCCCTCGTTTTCCAGTAAACTGGCAAACTAGTCTGCAGGGGCAGAGGCTGGCGGTCAAGGCCCAACGACAAATCCAACCATTGTGGGTCGAACTGCCCAAGCAAATAGCCGGTGCTATGAATCTGTTGCACTATGAGCACTTGAGACTAATCTTTCTGGCATCCTGAATTCCGCGCAGGAGACTAATCTCCTGAAAGGTATTGCTCCGCAGAAACTCCTCCTTGATCTCCACTTGCTGCTGTGCGGTGGAGGGCTATTCGTATAACACGATGAGAAATTGTCAAAGGGGTAGAAATAACCCTATGTCCAAGAACTCAAAAGAGCATACCTCACTCAACCCGCTAGCATATCCAAAATCCTAAGCAAGTACGACCTTCTATTTATCGGCAACCAATTCTTTCTCAAGGCCCGCCACCTATAACTCCAGAGCGGTCTTTCCATCCCTCATCGTGTTGACTTGGGATTCGAGCTGTTGGATTCTCGCCTCAACAAGTCTCACAGCTTCTCGATCCCCACTCGCTCAGGCAGCATTGTCTCTAGCAAGCTGCAAGGCTTTCTTTTTTTCGCCACCGCATCTCTCAACACCTTGGGATCGCTCCCCTGACATTTCGCTCTCAAACGTTCAAGCCTAGTTGTCTTTTATTTGTAGGCCCGTATTAACCCTTCGATTGTGGCATCCACAACCCCGACATCCTAAAATACAGCAACAAAATGCATGATGAATATAAGAAACTCGAACGTCATAACTAAGCACCAAATCCGAGATTAATTACCGAGCTGACAAGATGGAGCGCGAGCCGCTCCAACTGCATTCGCTGCTCGACAGAGGTGGGAAAAGCCGTTGCGAGGGAGGTAAATATCACTCTCAGAGCATTAATCTTCAGACTGATCATACCTCTTGACGTGAACTTGCGTGCACTCCCTGTAACCGGCCTCGTATTCACCTCAGCAGGAGGGGCTGAGCTACCAGCTGGAGCAGGACCTGTTTGTTGGGCAACAGGGGGCGCAATGCCATCGGTTTGGGATCTAGTCTGGGGAACCCTCCTCCTCTTAGACGGGGCGGGCCCTTCTGTCCTTTTTGCTGCCCCAACACCATCCACAATGGGAATCTCGAACCCTCTCGTCTGATTGCCATCAAACGGAGGAGGAGAGTCTTTGCGACCTACACTAAGTAGTTCCTCAAATGGGTCGACTGGCGTACGAGAACGTGTAGACGTTCCGACCTCGGTGACAGTTTTCTTCCCCTCAGCCTTTCTTTTCCTATGAGGGGGAACTACGATTGGCACCATCGTCCGAGATGCCTCAACATCTGCGGCCAAGACGAAAGATGCTGAAAAGTGAAAACAAAAAACATTAATACCAATTAAGATTAAGTAGCAAAGCAAAAACTATTGACAAGAAAAAAAATGTACACCAAGAGTATGTGCCCCTGTATACAGGACAAGGGATAACCCCACTAACGACAAAATCGCGCTCTTAACTAAGGCTTTCATGTTAAGTTGATGGTTAGTTATAAGATTGGCCCTAAAGGTATTTCCCCATCTAGGACCGCCCACATTGCGCGGTATCAGAATTTTTGGTACAACTACCCAATCCCGCCGATACACGAAAACTCCTTCAGCCAACTCTCCTTGATATAAAAATACCATTTTTTTCCAATTCTTTCCATAGCCAGAAGGCTCCCCGTCCAAAAAGAAGGAAAAACTGACTACACATGTACGTCATCCTTGCCACACGCAACAACTATGTTTAAGTTAAAAACATGCAAGATACACGACAAAACGAGCAAACAAACTACGAAAGAAAAAATGGTGAACAATTACACTTCCTTGATCAAAGTCGCAAAATATACCAATCAACGAGAAAAATTGCAATTCATACAACGAAAAGATGTTAAGCAAAACAGACAAAAAAGTAGATAAACACTAAAAATTTTTCTAAGGAAAACAGTCGAACAATCCATTGTTCAATACTAAAAGAGTATCGAACAGGGCTGGTTAGTATCGAACAATGGGCTGGTTCGACTCTTCTCACATTTGAGCGTAAGTTGTCAAGGCTACGAAAAATGAGCTCCATCAGCTCCTTACACCCTTATATAAAGGTGAGCACGCCCATCAGGCCCACAAAAGTAACAATTGAATTCGCTCTAGTTCGATAGAAATTAACAGTTGAATTAGGAAAATTCGACAATAAGATACAACTATCGAATCATGCATGATTCGATAGTAACCATAACGTTTGAATTCGCTCTGGTTCGATTGAAAATCATGGTCGTATTCGAAATTAAGACAATAACTATCGAACAAGGCCTAAATTCGGCCGTAGCCATAATAATCGAACTCGTGTCAGTTCGATTGTTAATAACAGTCGAATTCAACAAATTCGATAATGAAACAAACTATTGAATCATGCATGATTTGATAGAAACCATAACGTTCGAGTTCATTCCAATTCGATTGAAGATCACTATCGAATTCAAACATACGACAATATGACAGAGACATGGCCCGCAGATGAAAGGGCAAACTCTAAAAAATGAAGCTAACCATTGCTCGAAACAAGATAATTTTTAGAGTTTGGGACCCGCTCCTGAATCACGACCGACTCCCAAACTAGAGGGTCTATATGATGGGGGTATTTTAGGAGGCCCAAAGTGTTTTGGGTCGATCTACCCAAGAAAGGCCCAATAATAAAACTATCGAATTGGGCCCGTTCGACTGTTATTGAGACTGTCGAACCGAGCCCCGTTTGAGTATTACACTCCGCACTTTGCATGGGTCCTATGGGACAGGGTCTATAAATACCCCGTTCCCCGATATTAAGGCACGTATTCATTACTACTCATCAACTGATAACAAACAAATCCTAGCGTTCGACTGTTGTCCAGTTTGACAATTACCAATCGAGCTTGCCTTGTTCGAAAGTTCTCAGTATCGAATCGAGGCAGTTCGATAGTTTCTCAGATTCGAGGCTTAGGAGTGCCGAACCATCCTTGTTAGACTATTTATCCGATTCGAAGCTTTGGAGTATCGAACCTTCTTGATTCGACTGTTCCCGAATCCGACTGCGTTAGGACCATCGAACCGCCAACGTTCGACAGTTGTTGTTCAGGGCTATTTTAGTCAATTTGCTTAAGTTTACATGTGTTAGGTACTCGGACCAATCTAGTCCATTTCTTGTAGTAGACTAGCATTATTTTGGTTAAAGTCAGGCCCATTGTAACGAGATTCTAGGTGTATTGTAACACAAACGAAATAAGACCAAAATAGTCGTGTTTATGGTATCGAATCTTGTCAGCTTTAAGTAATTTTTCGTAGGTGGTCAATGTTGGTCGGTTATATCACGAGGTTAAGTCTGCTTCGAGGTAGTACGTCATTTTGTTACGAGAGGTTTTTTTTTAGACATAGAGCCATTTTTAACCCCCTTGCATTTTATATATTATCAGTAAATCAATATTAAATAAGCTAATTAGTCATTTCTTAATCTGTTATATAATCAACCCTTATTAAAGCTATCCAAGGAATTCGAAATGAAAAATAAGAGTAAATGTTCTCATGTTGGTAACTGACTCTAGGGTAAAAGAGAGTGAATTGTCAAAATAACACACTCCACGAAATTTATTGTCAAAATAACACACTCTCAAAAGTATTTGTCAAAATAACATATTTTTGCCACATGTGCACAAAACTAATTGTCAAAATAACACACTCTACAAAACTTATTATCAAAATAACACACTCTTGACACATGTATTGCCATGTGTATAAAAGATATTTATATACTCTTTTTTTTCCAATTAAGTAAAGCCTACTACTATATTATTATATTGTAGCATATTTGTTGTATAAAAAAATAAAAACAGCAGAGTATTTCCTTAATAAACTATACTAAAGCTGAAATAACTTTATTTTTTTAAAAAATAATTCTCTTAGACATACAAGTATAATATATGCACATTAAGAAAATCTGTGCAAATACCGCGTGTAAATTTGTTAAAAGGTTTAAAATAAGTATATTGCAACTAATTTTCTTCTTTGTAAAACTCTTAAAAGGATTAAATTAAGTAAATTGCAAATTAGTTTCTTCTGAACTTACTTACTCACTTTTAAGTATGTATAAAGGGTACGTCTTAATTAAATGAACACGATTCAGTAAATAACATTTAAGTAATTATTGATAGAAAATTGAGCAAATTACAATAATGAATATGTGAAAAATGTAAAAGGATAGTCATCCATAAAATAAAATCCTCTTCGACCCTGCAACCAAAAATGCCCATTATATTTTGATATTATGTTGGAGTTGCATGCAAAAGGTTTTGATGCTAGATTTTATGAATTGTGTTAAAATATTATGTCTTAGTTCGAAACATTAGTTCGGAGATTCTGAAATCTTAAATATGTATATGTGTTGGATATATAAATTGATAAGAATCGAACAATTCCTAATTCGAGTTTAGGAGAACTCCTTGAATTTGAGATGAGAAGTTTAGAAAAAAAAAGATAATATTTCATTAATTGTCCTTGTCTTCCTTACACACGGTACTTTAAATAAAGAAACAATAACTAAAAGTTCCTAGACTTAAGCCACTATCGAAGACACTAAACAACTACTAAAGAAAGTGCGTAGTGCTGAATGGAAATAATAAAATAACATAATTAGACTTAATAAGAAATAATTAGAAATAAACAATTGGGCCTAGACATAATCATGAAGCCTCAAGGGAGGTCTACTGATTCGTTTGGGCCACACGGTCATTGGGCCCATATCATTCCCCTCTGCTTGAGATGAGGCCTGGTCCACCAGGTCAACTTGGCTGGAATTTCCGTCACTTAGGGTTGGGGCAGCTGCATTTTAGCCGTTGAGATGAGGAAATCGTGCGATCAAGGGCTCATATTCTTCCCACGTACCATCTTCAGCTAAATAACCCTTCCAAGTAGTAAGACATTTAACCAGCCGCCTACCATTTTGCCAAACGGTCCAAAAATCCAAAATAGTCTCAGGCTCTAAAAGTGCTTCGCCTTCTTCATTACACGGTGGTACGAACGGCGGCGTCGATGGTGGCACACCATGGTAGGGTCGTAACGACGAGGCGTGAAACACGGGATGAATCCGTGAGCCCTCCGGCAACTCCAGCTCATACGCCACCTCTCCGATGTGACGCTTGACGCGAAACGGATAGTAGAACCGTCGATTGAGCTTGCCATGCTCCTGATTCCTCGCCGTGTTTTGAAGGTAAACTTTCAACTTAACAAACACCATGGCTCATTCGTTAAAATGTAGATATGTGCGGTGTTTATCGGCTTGACTCTTCATAAGTTGTTGACTGGTGTGCATGTTGTCTTTTAGGAGCCGAAGGATCTAGGTGTGAGTCATGAGTGTAGCGTCGACCGTGGCGTTGCTTGACTGTCCCTCAAAGTAGATCGGGATCGAGTTCCGCTTTCTACCAAATAAGGCTTCAAACGGCGTCATCCCAATAGTCGAATGCTTGGAGGAGTTGTAACAGTACTGTGCGAGAGGCAAAAATCGAGCCCACCATTTCGGTTCGTCGCTGCAAAAACAGCCTAAGTAGTTCTCCACTGTTCGATTCACCACTTCACTCTAACCATCCGTTTGAGGATGATATGCACTATTGAACTTTAGTGTCGTACCCAACTGTGCAAATAAAGACTTCCAGAAATTGCTAATAAAAAAGTGGATCCCGGTCAGACACTATAGTTTTGGGTAACCCATGAACACTGTAGATCTTTGTCACAAAGATAGAAGCCAACATAGCTGCATTGTAGCGTAAAGGAAGACAAATAAACCTGGCAAACTTAGTTAGTCGATCCACTATGACCCATATAGTCGTCTTACCATTAGAGTTTGGAAGATGTGTGATAAAGTCCATAGTCAAGTCTTCCCAAACATTTTCTGGAATTGGTAATGGTTGAAGAAGTCCATAGGGCTTAGTTGTTTGATATTTGATTTGTTGACATATCATACATTGTTAAACATAAGTTTGCACTTCTTCCTTGATACGAGGCCAATGGAATACTGCTGTTAGTCGAGAAAGTGTACCTTTTGCACCAGAATGGTCGCCGATGGGAGTATTGTGGAATTCTGCAATAAGTTGCTGGCGCATATCCTCTACCGAAGGTACAAATATTATGTCCTTATAATATAGTAGCCCTTGCTTAACAGAATATTCTGAGGTTTGAGAATCTGATTGTATTTGATGGATTAATTGTAATCCAGCCTTGTCTGTGGCAAAATAAGCACGGAGGCGATCCATCAAAGGCACCACCAGGGTACTAAAAGCTGCAAAAGAAGGTGAAGAAATACGAGACAATGCATCAACCACTTTATTGTCTTTACCAGGTTTGTAAATAACCTCATATTGAAACCCAACAAGTTTCGACACCCACTTTTGTTGTTCTGGGGTATGAATGGCATGTTTTAGTATGTGCCTTAGACTTTGGTGATCCGTATAAATTCTGAATGGTTTGCCTAAAAGATAGTGTCGCCATTTCTTTACTGCTTTAGTAACCACAAATAATTCCTGGTTGTATGCAGATTGGGATTGCATTCTTGGCGACAGTTTCTTGCTGAAATAGGCAACTGGATGATCGTTTTGGGACAAAACGACGCCAATGGCCGTAGCTGATGCATCCGTCGTTAGATCAAAAGGCATGGAGAAATCCGGCAATACCAGAACTAGAACAGTAGTCATAAATTTTTTTAAGTAGTCAAATGCTTGTTGTGTATTCTCATTCCATGTAAACATTTGAGCCTTTAATAAATTGGTTAATGGAGTGGAGTGGAGGGCGTATTGACGCACAAAGCGTCAATAGTAGCCTGTGAGGCCGAGGAAACCCCTCAATTCTGTTATCGTAGTTGGTGCCGGTCACTCAACAATTGCTTTATTTTTTCCGGATCAACCTGCACTCCATTAGCCGAAATAATATGCCCCAAATAATGAACACGAGGGGTGGCAAACACACACTTAGAAGATTTAGCGTAAAACTGGTTCTCAACCATGATTTCAAATACCAACTTCAAGCGTTGCTTGTGTTCATTCCAACTTTTGTTATAAATTAAAATATCGTCAAAGAGCACAAGAACGAATTTTCGTAAATACCTTCAAAAAAGATCGTTCATGGCAGACTGGAAAGTTGATGGGGCATTTGTCAGTCCAAAAGGCATGACCAAAAACTCGTAATGTCCATCACATGTTCTAAAAGCTGTTTTAAGAACATCTTGTTTGGCCATACGAATCTGATGGTATCCTGAGCGTAAATTCGGCTTCGTAAAGATTGTTGCACCCTGCAATTCGTCCAATAATTCTTCCACAGTAGGAATGGGAAACCGATCCCGAACAGTTATAGCATTTAATGCCCTAAAATCAACACAGAAATGCCAAATGCCGTCTTTCTTACGAACCAAAAGAACTGGTGATGAATAGGGGTTCCAGCTTGGTCTGATTATACCTTCTTTTAACATCTGTTGTATAATTTCAGTCATTATGGTTTTCTGGTAATGGGGGGTAACGGTATGGTTTGACGTTTATGGGATGAGAGTTGGGTTGTAAGTGTATGTGGTGATCATGTTCTCTTTTGGGTGGTAATTTAATTGGTGTGGCAAAAACTTTTTCAAAATCAGTAAGTAATTTGGTAAGTCCAGGTGTTGTGTTGTTGTATGTTAATGTGTTCTCCTGGTTAGGCAAAGTAGGGTTGACTGAAATAGAATACAAAAATGAAACTGACCTGGTTTGAATCAAACGTTGCAACCTCTTAGGTTCCACATCCCTCAACTTCGGTTCTCCCACCAAACGAACTTCACGCCCCTTATAATAGAAAATCATTCTTGGAATTGCAAAAATTGCCACAATATCTCCCAAACCTCTTAGCCATTGACATCCCAAAACTATATCTGCGCCTTGTATTGGTAAGATTAATAATGAAATTTGGAATTCTGCCCCGCCCAAGTTAACTGCCACATCACTACATTCGCCGTTGCATGGAATGTGTTGACCATTCCCAACCATAACAGATATTTTGGAACGTGCAAGAATTGGTAATTGTAATTGCTCTGCAATTCTCGGCTGCATAATGTTATGTGTACTTCCTGTATCAATTAAAATTATCAAGGGTTGCCCTTTAATCATACCTGTAACACGCAGTGTTTTAGGTGAATCCAGGGAGGGAATCAAAAGCAGCCAGGGAGAGATGAAACTCTGCCTCTTCAATTGATTTCTTCTTCTCCATGAAGCGAGCTGGAGGAAAAGGCAAATCTGGTACATCATCAGATTCGCGAAATTCCTCAAAATCACTGTCGACCTTCTGTTCATCTAAATTCTCGTCTTCGGTCGTGATTAAAGTGAGAAATTGTGCAGCCTTACATTTGTGACCAGGGCTGAATTTTTCTTTGCAATTGAAACAAAGTCCCTTAGCTCTACGGGCTTGCATTTCTGAAGGTGTTAATTGACGCACCGGTAACTGTAAGTTTGAACATGGGGCTGACAAACTTAACGTCGGTGCTGGTAATAAGACTGGTGCGTTGGGATTAATTCCAACACGTGATGAATAATTTCTGGGACGTGCATCTTAGATTTTTCTTTTAACAGCCTTAGCCAAACTAATTGCTTCTGACATCGTATTTGGTTTTAGAATGGCCAATTCTTGTTGAATATCATGTCGAAGTCCAGAAATGAAGCAATTCAAAATTGCTTCTCTACTTAACCCTTTCACACAATTGCAAATATCCTCGAACTCTTCTTGATATTGATGAACACTCTCTGTTTGGCGCAATTTGAACAATGTTGCTTGATAATTTTCATACGTCGAGGGTCCAAATCGAAGGGCCAAATCCCTTTCGAAGGCCTCCCATGTATGCAGCTGGAAATTTCCGTGCATCCATTTGTACCAACTACGCGCCTTCCCTTGCATACGAACTGCGGCAATGGACATCCATTGTTCCTGCGGTATATAAAAGTTGAAGTATAATTCAGCTTGGAACAACCAGTCCAAGGGATCAGTTCCGTCAAATGGAAGTAACTCGCATTTCTGGGCTTTTAAAGGCTCATATAGTGGGTTGAAAACTGTTTGAGGTGGCTGGGATTGGGATGGGCTGTCAACTTTATACTGGTGTTGTGTGGCTTGAAAAGACGACGCTGGTGTGTTCTGCGAATCCGTTTCAAAATGTTTTTGGAACATTGAACGAATTTCAGACATGAAAGCATTCATACTTTCTGTTTGTTGCTGATTTTCACGGCGTGTGGCCGCTGTATCTTTCGCTTGTTGGCGATTTTCCATGCGGACTTCAGCCAATTCTATTTGAACATTACAAATCGTTTCAGCCATTTAGACTGAATCGTCCGAAGTAGCTTGAGTTTGAGTGGATCTCGGACCCATTGTTGCTCTACGTGAAAGCACCAATGATAAGAATCGAACAATTCCTAATTCGAGTTTAGGAGAACTCCTTGAATTTGAGATGAGAAGTTTAGAAAAAAAAGATAATATTTCATTAATTGTCCTTGTCTTCCTTACACACAGTACTTTAAATAAAGAAACAATAACTAAAAGTTCCTAGACTTAATCCACTATCTAGGACACTAAACAACTACTAAAGAAAGTGCGTAGTGCTGAATGGAAATAACTGAATGGAAATAATAAAATAACATAATTAGACTTAATAAGAAATAATTAGAAATAAACAATTGGGCCTAGACATAATCATGAAGCCTCAAGGGAGGTCTGCTGATGCGTTTGGGCCGCACGGTCATTGGGCCCATATCATAAATCAACCACATCAATCACCATACCTCTCTTCTTTGAACAGTAGGCAGGACACTGAAACACAACCAAACAAAAGTAAAATAAAATTGTATATAAGTGTATGTACACGTATCCTATAATTTATTTAAATATGCATATATTGTACTTGTATGCCTAGGAGAATTATTTTTAAGAAATAAAGTTATTTCAGCTTTAATATAGTTTATTAAGAAAATAGTATACTGTTTTTATTTTTTTATACAAAAAATATGCTACAATTATAAGAATAGAATATTTGACAAAAGAATTTTATAAAAATAGAATACTATGCTTTACTTAATTGAAAAAAAAAATACAAGTATCTTTTAGTACACATGACACTATATGTGTCAAGAGTGTGTTATTTTGACAATAAATTTTGTAGAGTGTGTTATTTTGGCAATTAGTTTTGTGCACATGTAGCAAGAGTGTGTTATTTTGACAAATAGTTTTGAGAGTGTGTTATTTTGACAATTCACTCGAAAATTCAAAAACTAATTATACCTTAAGAACATCTGAAAAATAAATCAAACAAATTAGGTGATCAATACTTCTTTAATTAACGAACTCATTGATCACCTAATTTTCATTTATTGAGTTATTTCTCCTAGTGTGTGAATTCGCTGAATTCCATTTCACCTTTTACCTGACTTATTATGAATGATATATGATCAAATCTGGGTTCGTGTAGAGAGTATCTATTGCTTTTCATTAAATTCGTTGGGAAAATAATGTTGTTTCTTATGTCATGTTTCAAAAAATAATAAATGTGGTGGCATTTTTATTGTTAGTTCCTATTTTGTGTGAAAATTTAAAGATATCGATTGTTCTCGTTGATTATTGTAGAAATCGAGAAAGTAATCGATGACTAAAATTACTGCAAAGTACTAATAAGGTGATAGAGGTCGTAGAGACTTTTTTTATACTAAAAAGACATGTTTATAAAGCTTAATTGTTAACTCATCCAAATCAGGGCCTCGTACATCGTCTATGGCAATCTTAGGTTTCACCGAGCTTAGATGACTCAGAAGAATATTAAGATACGACTTATACAGTTCTAGTATCATGATGAAACTCACAGAATACAAGATCTCCACGAGGCACTACAGACCTTAAATGGTCCTACGATGGTGGGTTCGATGCTGGTAGTACCACCATTGATACTACCAGCTTAGATTATGACACTTGGCAGCAAGCCTTTCATCTAGGTTGCACAAATACGGATACGAGAATCTGTAGCCGTAGGATACGGATATGTGGATACGATTTTTTTAAAATTTACAAGATACGATACGTGTAGGATACTTCGAATATTTAATATTAATAAACAATAATTCTATAAATATTGTTAATAGGTAAAAATATCCGTACTAAAAATACGGATATTGATGGTTCGATTACCATTTTCACTTTATAAATTCGTTAACAACGACATCATATTATTATACGCTTCACTAAATGATTATAATTATCACGGTACATAATTTCGTCACTACACATTATTAAGACAGATCACATGTAAAATTTATACATTTAGAAGGACATAATTGCAATTAACACAACTATTATATTTAACATTATTTACACATGCTTTCTTACACCTAATTACATAGAATGACATCTAGCCATATATAATAACACCTAGCTACATAAATGGACAAGTGTAATTCACATGCAAGGGGAATATAACTCTATAAAAGCGGAGGCTGTTCTTGAGAGTAGAGGACAAGTGATCTTTGGACACAAAATAATACTTCCAAAAACTCCATAGCTCACAGTTGTTATGAGAAGAACAAGGAAAATATCCTTTCCCCAAACAAATATTGTCCAAATTCATTCTTCTACTGCTATGACTACACTACGACTCTTTTTCACTACATCAGTATAAACAAGATCGATCTTCCCACATCTTCAATACAACATAACACAACGACTACGATAATTGTATGAAAAAGCATCAGAACTACAAATGGCTTGATTCCCCGATTGTGGGATACGTAGGTACCTCGGGATCCATCCGAGTCCAGCCGCAAATCTATTAAATTTATCGTTCTCCTCGGGTCGGGATCGGTGTTCCGAACAAATCAAACGCTCCCTCCGTGAAGCCAGCAGGCACGGCGAATTTATGCATTAACAAATATATAACTAAAAATGGTTCAAATGATATATTATATCATATGCACCCACTTGCAAAATTAATTTAAACACAATAAAAAAATATAAACATATATAAAAGATTCCTAACTATTTAACCACCCATTTGCAAATTTTGCACCCCTCATTCCTTTTTTTTTTTTTGGTCAAAATGATGAAGATAACACGGCTTCACAAGTATATTTTGATGGAAATTGCAATTAAGCATTTAAATTATAAGTTTATTATGTTAGACAACTATATATTGGAAAAAATTATAAATTGGCCCCGATAGGTATCAGATACTCTTCAAGAGAGTATCCGATACTCGTATCCATATTTTTTAATTAATTTTAATTCAGGATACTCCAGCTGGCCCGCACGTATCTGACGCGTATATATGTCCGATGCGTATCCGGGGCTGACCGAGCACTTTTTTTGAGTATCCGTGCATCCTAGCCTTTCATTCTTATATTTTACTTTTTAGCTTCCATAATTTAATTTTAGTCTTTTGCCTTAAACATAATTGTTTTTATTTCTAAGATAAATTTTTCTTTAATCATAGTTGTATCCATAATTATGTATCCTTTATTCATAATATTATATATGATTAAAACTAAATTAACTAGATAGAAATTTGTACATAACGCTTAAAATCTGTAGTATCCATTTCTTTTTTCTTTTTTTTTTTCACAGTTAAATCTTAGATTTATATAATTTCAAAATCAAAAGCTACTTCTTAACACTCTTGTTAAGGGAACGACATGTTAACAATATTTCCTAAAATTGAACTACAAATATCAAGATACAGTGCATAAAGCTAATTTTTCATCGCCCTCTACAGCTAAATACTCCAATGCTATGTTTCGGTGTTCAACGACCTACAAAGACTTCACCAACCGTTCTAATCGATATGATTTCCATTTCTTTCCACATAACAACATTTACCAGCTTCACAACAACTTCTTCTCCAGTTTGCACATTAACACCTGATGAACCAAAAAGAAAAAGTAAGCATCTTTTGACAGAAACAGCCAAACAACAAAATCCCAAATGAACCAAACAAGGAAAATAAAAAGATACCCAGAAAAGCTCTATTGCTTTTCATTATATTCGTTGGGAAAATAATGTTGCTTCTTATAAGTCATGTTTCAAAAAATAATAAATTTGGTGGCATATTTTATTGTTATTGCTATTTTGTGTGAAAATTTAAAGATATCGATCGTTCTCGTTGATTATTGGAGAAATCGAGAAAGTAATCGATGACTAAAATTACAACGAAGTACTAATAAGTTGATAGAGGTCGCAGAGACTTTTTTTTTATATTAAAAGAGAAGCTTATAAAGCTTAATTGTTAACTCATTCAAACCAGAACATCGCGACAAAGGGCATCGTACTCCGTCTATGACAATTTTAGGTTTCACCGAGCTTAGATGACTCGAGAAAATGTTAAGATACGCCTTATACAGTTCTAGTATCATGATGGAACTCACAAAATACAAGATCCCCGCGGGGCACTACGGACCTTAAATGGTCCTACGATGCCCCATAAACGATCAATGGTACATGCACACCAGTAAACTAAAATAACAATCTATCACTACGATTACATGCAGAATTTGCATCCCCATGTATCCCCTATAAATAAGAGGCTTTTCCCACATTTCTGGGACTAGTTGAACAAAAGATTACAACTTAATTTCTCTCATTTTTTCTCTTTAAACTTCTGGTAGCCATCGTAATTACACGATACACTCACGCTTCTGAAATTCGGGTAGAGCGTTCTGAATAAAATACACATTAATCACACAATTTTCTATACGAAATAAAATGAGTGTCAACAAAATGGGGCCATCTCTGGGAACGCCATAAAACTACCTTCGAGCAGTTTCGAAAGTAGCAGAAGATAGCCGTAGCCACTACAAAGGTTCATATAATGGAAGGATCCACCAGTCCAGAGTTAGATAATCACAATGAAATTGAGGGTGAAATGCCCTTGCCAGAACCTTCTGAAAATCCGCCCCCAATGCCCTTCCGGCCAACACCGAATATTTCATCAATATACCCAGGACGGTTTTTGAAGACCTAATGAATGTTGGCGTTAGGAGAGCCTAACACGCTGTAGAAATGCCCATCAAACCCCAACCAATACAACCATACCATGAGAGGTATAATGTGGAAGAGCAAGGATCACATATGACCCAAACCCAATATCGTACCCCTCAGCAACGTGCCCCGATGCATAGGGGTCGGGAAGAGAGATACAAGAATCTGATAGGGGAAATAAAATTAGAGAAGGAATCATACCACCATGATATGGGCATGACCTCCCCTACCACCAAGGAGGAGAGCCATCCTCGTGGAGTGTTATTGATCACCTGAGAAGGGAAATGCGATATGAAAAGGACGATCACTCCAGGAGAAGAACTCTTCTATCACAACTCCCCTTTCATCCCTGATATAGCACAAGCATTGGTCCCGATGGACATGCGACCTGTCAACTTACCACTTTACTTAGGGGAAAAGACCGACGAGATCCCCATGTTCACATTCACCAATACTTGGCTAGCATAAAGCCAGTATCAACATCCAACTTTGTACTATGCCGAATGTTTAGAACCACTCTGAAGGGACGTGCACAAGCACGGTTCTCCCAAATCCCCCCATGCATGATAACCAACTTTGATCAATTAGCTTGTTTGTTTGTCCCAGAATTTGCCTGCAATAGGAGATACCTCAAATATGCCTGCCATTTGTTCACGATCAACCAGAAGAAAGAAGAATCCCTACGAGATTACATGAAGCATTTTTTCGATGAAGCCTTAGATGTTCCTAACGTAGAACCATCTATGATCGATGATATATTAGATCAAGGTCTTCGGTCGGGCAATTTCTTCTGATACCTTATCGAGAACCAGATAAGAGATATGAATGAACTTATGCAAAAAGCCGAAACCTACATCATCATGTAAGAGGCATAAAGCTAAAAAATTAAGCTAGAAAACGATGAGCACAATGCAAAGGCCAAGGGAAGGGAGGAGAAACCTTGCTCCCACTGAAAAGATGACAGGAACACCGTGAAAAAACATCTCCAACCCGTCTTGCTACCAGCCCTAACAATCACCCCGACCGAAGTACTAAATGTGATGAGAGGAAGCAAAGACCTACTATGGCCTTCACCTGTCTAGCAATGATCCAGGAAAGTTCTGCAAGTACCATAAAGCTTATGGGCACACCACCAATAACTGCACCACTTTGAAAAGGAAAATACACGGATTGGTTGATCTGGGATATCTAAAGAATCTCCTAGAGGAAAATAACCAAGGAAATAAAAAACCTGATACTAGGAAAAGGACTCGAAGCCAAGAGAAGGAAACATAAGAAGAAGAACTCAAAGGGAAACCCGTAGAAGAGGATTACAGACAGAGTCTCCCCCCCTCCGAGTCATACAAGGATAACCCTACTTCGGGAAGGACTGTCAACATGATAAAAAGAGGAGATGTAACAGAGACCCTTGCAGGAAAAAAAAATACCCCAAGGAGGCAATAAGAATAGAGCAAGGACATCAACTTTGCTCCATACAGGGTGCGAAGCTCCCCACCATCTATTTTGGGCAGAAGACCTGAAAGGAGTCATGTACCCTCACGAAGACCCACTGGTCATAACAACAACCATATTTGGGATAGAAGTTCAAAGGATAATGGTGGAAACCGGGAGCTCAGTAGATGTTCTTTTCATGCAGACGTACATAACTATGTGAATGAAAAAAGAACAGCTGGAACCAGCGAAGGTGTCCCACGTGGGGTTCATTCAGCCACACAATGGGAACAGTAATGTTACCCATGTCATGGGGAGAAGTGGCCTTAAGATGAATTGAACACATAAAATTTTAGGTAGTGAACACCGTGTCAGGCATTAGAGAGATAAGAGGCAACCAGGTCAAAGCCAGAGAATGTCGCATGAATGCAATACCTCTCGAAGTTGGAGAGGAGGTCACCATGCTAGGGAAAAAGAAAAATCTAAAATAAATTAAGGTATCGCCCGTGGAAGAACTGAAGATGGTCAGAATTGTAGAAGGAGATAGGGAAAAAGTTGTTAAGTTCGGGACCAAAATGGAACCAGAGGTAGAAGTACATATAGCAACCATCATGAAAAGTATATCCATTTGTTTGCATGGGAGGGGACCCCGCCAAGACGGATAAGTGTCCAAGTTTGTCAGCATTACCTGAACGTGAGGCCAACTACCAAAACCAATACAACTGAAGAAGAGAAATATGGGGACCGAGAGAAACAAGATAATAAGATCGAAAATACAACGATTATTGAATCTCTGGGAAATTAGGGAGGTCATTTACCCCGAGTGGTTGTCTAACTTAGTTTTCGTTCCCAAAATCGGTGGAAGATGGCGAATGTGCGTGGACTTCACCAGTTTGAACGATGCATATCCCAAAGTTTGTTATACCGTGCCTAGTATTGACCAGCTGGTAGACTCCACCACTGGATGCACACTCCTCTCCACGATGGATGGAGGTCGGGGGTATAAGCAGATACCAATGGTGGAACAAGATCATGACAAAAATAGTTTCATCATTGATATAGGCACCTTTTGCTACTTGGTGATGCCATTTGGACTAAAAAATGCAGGCGCCACCTACCAGCGGTTAGTCAACCATATGTTCTCATAGTTGATGGGAGAATCCATGGAAGTCTATGTGGATGACATGATTGTTAAAAGTCGGCAAGCGGAAGACCACCCAGAAGATCTGAGGAAAGCATTGGCCATCATGGATAAGTTGAGAATGAAGATTAACCCAACAACGTATTCCATCGGTATCAGGGAGAAAAATTCCTAGGGTTCATGGTAACTGAGAAGGGATCGAGGTAAACCTAGAAAAAGCAAAGGCTATCGTAGATATGCTTTCTTCAAAAACCATCAAGGATGTCCAGAAACTGACGGGGAGGATGAGCTCTCTCAGACGATCAGCTGAAAAAGGGCTACCTTTCTTTAGAAACTAAGGAACTTCAAAGATTTCCAGTGGAATGAGCAATGCGAAAAAGCTTTCACATAACTGAAGGACTACTTGGTAAGCCCTCCTTAGCTGGTAAAGCCTATGCCTGATAAAGAGTTGTTTGCTTACTTAGCTGTAGAAGAAGAGAGCTCTTCTACCATGTTGACGATTGGAGCAAAATCTGGAGTACCTGAACCTTTTACGAACGTTACCTCCAGAGCTGACACCAATAGGTAAGACCTAGAGAAGGGTCCATGGAGGCATGCAACCTCTCACTGTGTGGAGACATATCCGAAGTCAGCTCTTCGAACAACCCATCTATCAGAAGGGTTCCCATGGCCAAAGCCAACAAACCACTCTCCACAACAGCTGGACAGTCACTCGAAGCCACCTTTAGAGGTACAATTTCAAAACCAGAATGAGATGATTCCTTGTCACCCTTGGAATTAGAACTATCTTCAGGCATCAGAGCCATAAATTCATTTGCAAAAGGTTCGATGGCATACAAATTCCTTTCTGACCCTGCATAATAGAAACAGTTGAGTAAAAAATATCGCACCACAAAAATACAGGTAAGAACGAACAATTATGCTCACTAAATATCGAGTTGATATGCAAAGCCTGCGGAGGAAACTCCAGATGGTCAGGCCCTTCCTGTAAACCAGTCATTGTCAACGTCTCTGAGTTTTCCAGCAAAGCGCACGCATCGTAACAGCCAATGTATAAACCCGTGCTCATCAGAAAAGCCATCTCATGTATCGTTGTCTCCAGGTTAGGAACCACATACCCCAAAATAACTTAGGTTTTCAATCACCTAAGAAAGTAAGACACCTAGAAACAGATGTAAAATGGCGACGATGGTCCCTATGCACTAGGCTAAAGAAGGGAAGCCCATTTGGACATGGACGAAGAATGAAAGCAACTCCCACGCGGTAAGGGGTTATCGGAAGATCCAATAACTTACAACACATGATATACCCTACTAGATGACGGTATGGGTTCAATGTTAACTGGCTGGAACATATTTGCCAATACTTGAAGAGAGACTGAATAAAGGGATGAAAAGATAGATGGAGCCCACACGAGGATTTGGTCGGAATAAACTTTATCGTATATCCTAGTGGAGGATCAAATGACATTTGATGATGCTTAGGAATGATAATGTCAAAGTCATCGGGATTCAAGCGAAACTCATCGACCAACATAATGATGGATTCCATAAACTCGATACTCACACAAGACCCTACTCACCCCTCCTACCATGACTCTAACATTCAAAGGAGAAGAGTTGAAGACAGAAAAGTGATCCACTGAGGCATAAGGATCCCTACGCAGAAAAGTCAACCTCAAAGCATCTAGAAAGAAGGATGGGTGCTGTAACACCCCATCCTGTTATGTGCTTATAATTTTAAATTTATAATTTAATCATGAATTCAACTTTGCTCCTTTTTAAATTATTGTCTTTGTTGATTCAAAAGTCATGTATAACATATAAGAAATATGTTCATTTAAATGATATCTGTTAAACATTCATTTCTATGTTATACCAATCATATTTGTAAATTAAAAGTTTAATTAATTAATACTTTTAAAACGCAAGTGCAGTTTCAAAATTTTAAGTGCTCTATGTCGTAACATAGAATGATGAAATAAGGTCCTTCTTTTAGTTAAAGAATTAACTTTTAAAATTTTAGTCAATTATGAAACGTTTCTTGCAACACCAAAACTATGAGACTTAATTCTGAATAAATCAACTAGCATATTTGATAACCTTCCGACTAATATTTAAAAAACAACAAATCATGTCTTGTTTGAACAAAGTACTGAAGGTTTTTAGTTAATTACATTGTTATAAATAAAAAGGGTTATGTGAAATGAAACATTATTAATCTGTAACAACATTAGAAGTTATGGTCAATAAATTAACACAAAACCTTATAGGGCATAGGAAGAAGAAAATGCTGGGTGTTGGGCTACATTAGACAATTTAAGGTGCAAATAGATAAGGACAAATTAATATTTGTGCCCTGTAAGTTTACGTTGAAAAAAATGTCTATTAAGTTCCGAATTATTAAAAATGCTACGTTAGTGTTAACAGGTTTGGAATTACGACCTAATTAACTGAATTATTTATTTGGGTTGGAACGCCATTGTCCGTGGTTCAAAAACTAAGCGCTATTTAAAAAGAGAGAAAAAAGGACAAGAACATTTCTTCCTTTTATTCACTATGATCCACTCTTTTTCTGAGTCGATATGCGTATTTCCGAGTCTATACGTGTGCTTTCCCCAATTGTCCGACCTCTCCTTCTTTCCCTTCTTCCTCTGTTTATATAGAGTTTTTAGGGACATGTATCGCTATGCATGGTTTTACATGTGTCGTTATGCATGTGGTGGTGTTCTACACGTGTTACAATGTTTATCTAACCAATAAGATAACGTCTATCTTAAGTGCTGACTGTATCATTTTTTCTTCTTCCGAGGGCTCATTGCTTCTAACGGTGACTCGAGGGCCAAGTTTGGGTGTTCTCTTAGTGACAGTGCTTCTCCGATAGGAGTGTATTCTGGAGTGAGGGGTTCAGGATATTCTCCGAGGGGGTGTTTGTTCATGGGTTGATCTCCGATGGGGTTTTAGCTATCGTGGGTAGGTGTTTTCTTTCTCCGAGTGCCCGGAAAGTGTTGTTCTGTAGTTCTTACGTTATTGTGAAGTTCCGTTCTCTGGGTTGGTCGACTGGGGTAGTGTTCCGAGAGCATTTGTGTTGGGAGTACATAGTAAGGAAGTGTTTTTGTCAAGGTTCTGGGACTCGGTTGATTTCCGACAGCTCCAATGGGCTTTGATAGGTTGGTTCTTTTAACTCATCCTTTCCGAGGGTTCATACTTCTCGGAGAAGTAGAATGAGTGGGGCGGAGTGTTTGTCCGATGCTACGGTAGTTCCAATAGCGGTTAGTCGGTGGAATGCTTTCTTCAGATGTATATTTCGATAGGTATCTGCCTTGGTTATGGATTCCGCCTGTTGGGCCATTAGGCACAACTTTTCTCCAGTATTTGATGTTTAGAGATGTGTTCTGAGGGCGCTTGATGTAGCTAGGAGATATTTGAGTGTCGTTCTCATTTGTCGATCCTCGGGGGTCTTCCGAGGGATACTTGGGGTGTGATACCTGTATCGTGAATGCAGGTCGCATAATAATATATCTGGCAATTCCAGTAATTGATTTATTGTTTATTTTAAGCAGGTGAATTTCCATCTTGTTAACAACCCCCCCAGTTTTTAGTGCAGTTGGTCATTACGACTGCACTAGAAACTTAATAGGTCGAAGGGTACGAGGGCTCGGGTATCGTAGATTTTGTTAGGTATTACACCGGAAGTGTTTCACAAGGCCTCGTAGAACTCTCCGGGGATGTCGTAGACATTCGTCAGTGACATTTATGTCTTGTTCGACGTTTCCCTCGTTCTTGGTATTACCTTTAAAAAGGTTAGAGGAGTATCGTGGTTACTCTCCCCGAGGCGAGTGATTCCCGATGTATTCTGAAATGTGCCCTCGTTAAATCAATACCGGGGCATTAATTAATGTTGTGCCATTTAATGGTGGTTTTAAATGCAATCAATGATAATTTAATGCCACATTTATGTATGGTGCGGAGATCGAAGTGTCCTGACCGTTGTGTTCCCGTTAATCGAGGAGACGTGACAATTAATAGCACTAAGCACGACTTTTAATCGTGGGATGTGAGTGGGTTTAGTGGTCATTTAAGGCATTTATTGGGAGTAGGGTTTATAAACCTTCTCCTTTCCTAATCATACTCTTACTTGCAATTTTAAGCGAAACTTCTCTTTCTGCAAAAAAGTTCTTTGATCTTTCAACAAATTTCTCTAATGGCATCTCAATCTACTACCAACCTGGTGTCGGCCGCTTCCGGCACCGGAGGAGCAGCGGGGGCGACGTTTCTGACTTCTCGAAAGAGGAGCGCAGCGGTGGCGGTGGCGAGTGGCAGTGGTGGTGCCGGAAAGGCGAAAAAGTTAAAGAAGAAAGCCGAAAAGGGTGGCGTTCCGCGGGCTACCCAGAAAGTGGGTGATACGGTTAGCACTGCTTCGGAGAAGGAAGTTCGAAATTTGTTCATTGAGCATGGTGCTTCTGGCCGTAACGTGGAGGTGATGGTGCCGGAAGCCGACCACCGGGGTGATTCTCCTCCGCCAGGACACCTAACGGTGTATTATCCTCAGATAAATGCGGGACTGTGTTCTTTCTTCCCGCCTTTCTACTACGAAATTTTCAACTACTGCGATCTATGCCCTAGCCAACTCACCCCTAATTCTTTCACGACGTTGGCTCTTTTCATTTTTTGGTGTCTGGTGAGAGGCATCGAATGCACGAGAGATAGGTTTTTCGCTATCTTTGAGTTGAAGCCGTCTTCGGGGGGGGGGGGGGGGGGGGTCCTTTATATTGCTTCACCCATCGGGATAAGGATGATCGGATCTCCGAGGGCAACATCACCTCCCACAGTTCATGGAAAACAAGTTTTTCTTCATATGTCCTGCTGAGGGAGAGTGGGACATACCCCTGACTTGGAGGGAGCCTACTTTTCCCGAGAGAGTGATGGACGATACACTGGTGTTCTCACCGGTGTTCTCTGCGAAGCCTCTGGTGGAGTCGAAGGATTTTATTCGCCTCTATCGGACTGCGGGATTGAGGCACATTGCTCCGGTAGACAAAATCAAGACGCCTCTGGCTATCCCCGAGAAGCTCTTTGATACCTTTGGTGAGTTCTCACACTTACACCCCTTATCTTACATGTGTTTTTTCTATCTTATCTAACTTGTAACCGTCTTTGTAGTGAATGTTCTACGACCGTTCATGGTGGAGAACGAGGACGTGGTAACCAAGAAGGGGAAGTCTACACTAGGAGAGGGTGAAGACTTTGGTACTGCGGAGGGTGAGAACGAACAAGGGGGGACTCATTTAAGGGTTGCTTCAGTCACGTCTCGGTCGTCTAGCGGAACTTCTGATACCCCTGAGGAAGCGGGGTTAGGCGTGACTTCTGCAGGTGCAGGCCTTGCGGGGGTATTTGTCATAGGGGGTGGGGATGATGAGGTTGGGATAGAGGGGATGCCTTTACCACCCCCAGGTGTTATCAACATACCCTCCCCCTAGGAGTTATCGGGGGATTCCGCGTATGCGTTACTATCGACTCCTCCCAAAGGTATGTGTTTCTCCCTAGCCTTAGACGGTACTGAAACATTATACACTCCTTCTATTTATACGGGAATCTGCTTTTGATAGACAAAGGGATAACTTTTCTTAGAAAAATTTCTGATTCGCAGGAGGTGAAGACCTTTTTGGTCTAGAAGGTGGGTCGCTTCCCTCGGAACCCGTCCCTCCTCCCGCTTCTGAGGATACAATGAGTCTACTGGACGAGATTCTGGCTGCAGGTCCCCTGCTTACGGGTGCTCCCACCCCGGGACCGCTCGCGGCCATCTAGTCAGATAGTCCCGTAGTCACTCAGGTTCCACTGTCGGGGCGAGTACCTCCAGGGAGGCCTTCGTCTTCTAATGCTCCAGGCTCAGGACGAGAGCCTAGTTCCGAAGACGCCCAGGTGGCTCTCGAGACTGTCACTCGATATCTAACGGCTACCAATTCCCTGCCAGCGGACGGGTGGCAATTCGTTCGAGCTTGTACCAACAACGTGGCTATGCTGGTAAGTTTTTATTTATCTAATTCGCTTAAGATCCTTTGTCGGGATCTTTATTCCTTTGTTTTTCTTTCTTAGGCACCTAAAATGCTTCCTCTTCTGTTACTCGAGGTCGAGAAGTTGCAAAAACTGGCAAGCGCAGCTGAAGAGAGGTCTCAGAAGCTAGAGGCTGAGAACAAGGATCTCCGAGAAAGAATGGGGAAGTACGAAGAGGCGTGGGCCATGCTTACGCAGCAAAACCAAGACTTGACGGGGGAAAATAAGCAGCTCCACTCTTCGGTAAAGGAGATGGAGGCCTCAGAGCTTGTACTGAAAGAAAGGGTGACCTCCCTCGAGGAGGAAAAAGCTACTCGGGAGGCAAGGCAAAAGGAGTTGGAGCGGGATCTGTCCCAGGCACTGGGCCAGGTGGATACTCTTAATGAGAGGTTGTCACATGCTATGGTTCCGAGGGGCATCACCTCCGAGGAGGTGCAACAAAGGGTGGATGCTACTGTTAAGCAAGCTCGGGAGGACGCCACTGCTCAAGTGAAGGAACTATACATCAATAAGAACCAGGGATACTTAGCAGGATATGCTATGTGGGGGTTCCTTCAATGCTTCGGGCAGGTGCGCAGTAAGGTGGCTCCCAATTTAGATCCGCGGGTAGTCAATATTGCGGAGATGCACATGCCTACTCTGGATCAGGCCTACGACCTCTTTAAAAAGAGTAGCTCTTAACTTCCTCCCTCCTCCTCTTCTCCGACTCGGGTGCCCTTGATAGTGGTACTTCCGCGGCCTTCAGTTCACGCCCCTCCCCGAGTGGGGGTCCAGGCTGTTTCCTCTGGCGTTCCTCCTCCTACGAGTGCTCCGGTTCTTCCCCCCACAAATGAGCCAACCCCCGTCTCCTCGAGTATTCTACCCCCCAAGTCTTAGGGGTTTTTAGTTCGTTTTTTCTTTTAAGCACCATTGTACTTGTTATTATTTTTATGTGTAGTGGTACTTTTATTTCTTGTGTGGAATGAAACTTTTTTTCCGTGTTAATAGTCACATAACTTTGCAGCGTATTATGAATACTTGGTCCCTTTCCTTTAATTGTAGAACTTTAAGATTGAGTTTACAGAAATGAGATAGCATCTCACTCTTACTGGCTAAACAACTTTCTTAGCATAGCGTGTCCATTTGCAGTGCAAGTTTGGGGAAATATATTTTCCTAAATAGGAGTATCCCCTGACACGCCCTCATAGCTTTTTATAGTATGCTTTGGGCAGCTCAACTTAATTCGGTTATTCGAGGAAAGGGTCCTAAGTATATATAGGTGCTTAGAGTTTAGTGAATATTTTCACGTCCTTTCAAAGAATCATTCCAATAGAATTGTTTATATCCTCGTCACTTTTAATTATGTAGACTTTCGGAAAGCCTTTGATGAGAGAGTACGAATGAAGTTTCCCAGAGTAACTGCTCTCGGAGATATCCTCCGAGTCCACTGGACCATGTCTTCCCTCCTTCCCACAAGTTTTGTATCGACTCCGCGCAAGTATTTACATAGTAAATTAGAGAATCTTATGATTTTTCCCGAAGATATCCAAAACCGGACTCGAACTACAAATAGTGAAGGAAGGATACTTATCTTTGGTGCGTATCGTTCCATTGCTGTAGCACCTGCTTTCCCTTTTGGTTGTGGCAATGATCCCGCGAACCTGCTTAAGGGTTTAATGACCGCGAGAATAAATTCTCCCTGATTGGCATCTCTTTTGAATGCTCTTGAAGACAAATCTTATGGCGTTCCCACAGACGACGCCATTTTGTTAACAGGTTTGGAATTACGACCTAATTAACTGAATTATTTATTTGGGTTGGAACGCCATTGTCCGTGGTTCAAAAACTAAGCGCTATGTAAAAAGAGAGAAAAAAGGACAAGAACATTCCTTCCTTTTATTCACTATGATCCACTCTTTTTCCGAGTCGATATGCGTATTTCCGAGTCTATACGTGTGCTTTCCCCAATTGTCCGACCTCTCCTTATTTCCCTTATTCCTCTATTTATATAGAGTTTTTAGGGACATGTGTCGCTATGCATGGTTTTACAGGTGTCGTTATGCATGTGGTGGTGTTCAACACGTGTTACAATGTTTATCTAACCAATAAGATAACGTCTATCTTAAGTGATGATTGTATCATTTTTTCTTCTTACGAGGGCCTTGGTCTCCCTTATGACAAGGGATAGACTGCCTTCTTTGCTTCCGAGGGCTCATTGCTTTTAACGGTGACTCGAGGGCCAAGTTTGGGTGTTATCTTAGTGACAGTGCTTCTCCGATAGGAGTGTATTCTGGAGTGAGGGGTTCAGGATATTCTCCGAGGGGGTGTTTGTTCATGGGTTGATCTCCGAGGGGTTTTTAGCTATCGTGGGTAGGTGTTTTCTTTCTCCGAGTGCCCGAAAAGTGTTGTTCTGTAGTTCTTACGTTATTGTGAAGTTCCGTTCTCTGGGTTGGTCGACTGGGGTAGTGTTCCGAGAGCATTTGTGTTGGGAGTACATAGTAAGGAAGTGTTTTTGTCAAGGTTCTGGGACTCGGTTGATTTCCGACAGCTCCAATGGGCTTTGATAGGTTGGTTCTTTTAACTCATCCTTTTCGAGGGTTCATACTTCTCGGAGAAGTAGAATGAGTGGGGCGGAGTGTTTGTCCGATGCTGCGGTAGTTCCAATAGCGGTTAGTCGGTGGAATGCTTTCTTCAGATGTATATTCCGATAGGTATCTGCCTTGGTTATGGATTCCGCCTGTTGGGCCATTAGGCACGACTTTGCTCTAGTATTTGATGTTTAGAGATGTGTTCCGAGGGCGCTTGATGTAGCTAGGAGATATTTGAGTGTCGTTCTCGTTTGTCGATCCTCGGGGGTCTTCCGAGGGATACTTGGGGTGTGATACCTATATCGTGAATGCAGGTCGCATAATAATATACCTGGCAATTCCAGTAATTGATTTATTGTTTATTTTAAGCAGGTGAATTTCCATCCTGTTAACAGTTAGTATGCAATTTCCCTTTTTTATGTCCCGTGTCTGCCAACTGTACAAAAATGTACTACGTGGCTGCCACATGGAAAAAAGTCACACGCCACATAAATTTATTTAAAACTACGTGGCTGCCACATGGAAAAAAGTCACACGCCAAATCAATATATTTAAAACAAAAATATATTTATATCCAGAATGTATATAAGTATATATAAAAAATTATATCTTTATGTATTAAAATAATATTATATTTAATTTCAGAATATATATAATATATATAAAAAGATATCTTTATGTATTAAAAATAATATCATATTTAATTCCAGAATATATATAAATATAAAAAAAATATCTTTATGTATTAAAATATATTTATATCCAGAATAAAAAAAGAAAGAAAGAAAAGAAAAACCCATTGTCCTCCCACTTTACCATCGAAGATGGTGATGAGGATTTGGGGTTAGAGGTTGCCATTCTGCCTCCTCCTTCGACCACTCCAGAGGCCGCGCTGGTTCCGTCTTCTGATGCCCCCATGACCACTGCACCTGAATATATTAAAATCTCTTCAACGAACAAGTCTTCTAGCAATCACTCTTCGGCTTCTTTGGAGATGGCCAATCTTCCTTTGTCGACATCCCCATTGATAGCACCCAGTTCCCTCGATGCCCTCGTTCTTCCAAAGTTGCCTACCCTCATTCCGCAAGCTCTTGGTGAGTATAAGAAGAGTTTCTCAAATATTTGTGTGATGTCTCTGCAGGTTCTTTACTTAATATGCATGTGCTAACCTGATATCAGATAAGGGGAAGGCTCCGATGGATGAAGCCTTTGATTTAGGTGAATATATGGGCATTGTTCTTTCTTTAATAGATTTTTGTGATGGCTTCCTTATATATGAATTTGTTGTTGCAGAAGGGGAGTTCTTACGGGCTTTGGGATGGATGTCTAAGGTCCCTAGTTTGGATTTGGCTTATCTTTTGGGTGAGGACATTCTTTTGCCTGCTATCAGGAATGTGCCTTCGGGTCCGTCGTTAGGTGGAAATGCTTGGTTGCTGGACGAGTTGTTGTTCGAGAGTCCGGTGTTTGTTGGCCCATCGTCCGTTCAACCTAGAGGGTCCATTCCATATATAATGTCGGATCCCCTTATCGTAACTCAAGTTCCTTACTTGGGGGGAGCTACTCTTGGAATGCCTTATTCCTCAGGCCTTCCGACGTTGGGTAACCTACCTCTTGCAGAGGGAGTAGATGCAGCGCTTGGAATTATTCCGATTTTTTGCTTCAACCAATGTGCTGTCGGCTGATGGGTGGCAATTTCTTCAAGCTTGTCTCAACTGGATAGCTTTGATGGTATGCATTCTTCTTTTTCGTGTTTTTGTGGAATACCTTTAGGCTTCTTCTTTATATTTTTTAATTTTGTTCTTAGGTGCCTAAAGTTCTTCCCGTTGTTTGGCTGGAGGTTGGGAAATTGGGAGAAAATACGACCGTAGCCGAAGAGAAATACAAAAAGATGGAGGATGACCACAAGGGTCTTCAAGAGAAGTTGGCCAAGTACGAATCGACTTGGGAAAAGGTTAGCCATTGGATGCATGAGTTCTATGTCGAGACTGCTCGTCTCCAATCCTCCGTTTTGGAGCTTGGGGCTTTTCACTTGGCCTTGAATGAGAAGGTAGATCTCTTAGAGAAGGAGAAAGCCGTTGTAGTGCTAAGGGATGAGTAATTACAAAGGAACTTGGAATAGCCCCTTCATCGGGTGGAAGCTGTTACGCAGGAGTTGGCAAAAGCTCTGGTTTCAGGGGGTATCCCTCCAGAAGTTCTGCAGATGAAGTTAGATGCCGCGACCAAGTATGCTCAAGAAGAGACTTTTAGGCGATGCCAGGCTAGCTTCGCCCAGAAGTATCATGGTTATCTGATGGGCCATATACTCTATGGGCTTTATTCAGTGTGTTGGACATGCGCGATAAAGGAGATTTTGCAGTCGAATATTGATATACGCCTTCTAGATGTCCGTGAGATGGTGAAACCTACCTCTCCCGAGGATGCCTATGCCCTTTTTGAAAGGTATCTTTCTCGCATGCCCCCTTCGTCATCGGACCCCAGTACAAGAGTTCTCGTAACCGCGGTGCTCCTGAGGCCTGTGATGCCATGAGGAATTTACCTATGTCTCTTCCTCCGATAGCAGTGCCAACCATTATTTTGTCAGAGATGCCACTTCCGCCATCTACTTCTGCTCCACCGCCTTCCGATCTTAGGAATTTTTAAATGAAGGATCTTTTTCTCTTTGGTTATTGTTATTTTGCTTTGTTGTTTTTCTGCTTTTTCCTTTTTGTTGTCTTTATCTCTTGGCTTGTACTTGAACTTTTGAATTAATGGATGTTTACTTCTTTCATGCTTACGTCATTTTTTGTACGGATATGCACAACTTTATAGTTGTGTTTCTCTGACACTTTTGGGGACTTGAGCTTCTCTCTTTAAGTCTGCACTAATTTTTGAGTTCAGAGCATGTCCATTGCC
The DNA here is from genome assembly GCA_948329865.1 of Linaria vulgaris. Lineage (NCBI taxonomy): Eukaryota > Viridiplantae > Streptophyta > Magnoliopsida > Lamiales > Plantaginaceae > Linaria > Linaria vulgaris. Next base: position 48,118,758 of record OX415249.1, on the reverse strand, counting down.
ATCTGGGGTAGTAGTTGCGTGCCTCCATTCCATTATTGCATGGATGACGACAAGGAGTATACTTCCTTTATCATGGATGCTTTTGACACACGTCCCTTTGTTAGAGTTGTGGAAGGTGGTGATTGGTCAAACTCGCCACCTAACCCAGGTAGTCTTCTAGTTGGCGTGGGGCTCGATCAAGTGACGGTCTTACTATATATCTCTGGGCTTAATGAACATTCTTTTTCACCTGATCCAAAAATTACTTTTTTTATCAGAGGAATATTCTCTATTTTGTCAAAAGCAAACTCTTGTCTTTTTGCACTTTTCTTTCTCTTTTTTTTTGTGTTGAATTGGCCTGTGTGATAGCTCTCATAGTGATAAGGTGTACATCATGACTTCTTCACGTTCCTCTCATTCTCAAGGCAATTCCCTATCTTCTCTAAACTCCCCGCTTTTGCATGGTGTGCGTCGTACTCATGCCGAAGGTTTTCCTCATCATTTGAGGGAAAGGATTGAAAGGGGTCTATCAGCCATATTTGGGAATCCTGAAAGTACAAGTGTTGACAAGAAGTGTCGGTCCAACATTCTAAAAAGAGATGTTGGCACAACACTGAACTCAACACTGACCTGTTCGATTTATTTAAGTTAAATATTTTATTTTGCCTTTATTCTTAAACTCACCTAGTTCCACGAGTTGTAGTTATCTGTGATTATTTTAGGGTATTAATGATCATGCAGATCGATGCTTGAAACAAAGGGATAAGCCGAAGATATTCAAAGTTACTTGAAGATAATATTTGAAGATCTTATGAAGATAACACCAAAGGAGATTTCAGAGTATCCAGTGAAGAAGAGAACGATCACCAACTCGTGTCTATCATGCCACAGAATAAGGACGATCAAATCCTATAAGAAGGCGTAAAAGTAATTCTGAAAGAGTAAAAGTAATTCTTGTATTGTATTGGTCTTGTTTTACTGAGTTTTATCTAGCTAAACTATAGGTCATAGATTAGTTAGTGTTAGGATTGGGTTCTTTGCTTAGTTGTATTTGGTAAGATCATTAAAGTAACATTTAGTGATTATTTGACTGTAAGGCTCGGCAGGTTATATTCATATAACCTGCTTAAAATTCATCTCACTGTGTTCTTTCTTCTGCTGCATTATTACTCTACAACGAGTGTTGGGACAATACTGAATACGATCAGTGTTGGCACAACATTCAATGTACACACAGTGTATGAATCAAATAAAAGGGTACCAATCTCGGTCCATACATTTACAATTGGCGTCAGAGCCAAGCACCTAATTCATTGCTGTTTGGATTTGGTACCATACCATGGATAATGTGAACCACAATACTAAACATGTTAGAAGTGCTGGATGGGACAAACTATGCTTATTGGAAGATCGTGCTAAGAGAATGCATCAAATCCTTAGATCTAAGGGCGTGGAAATCAATCATTGATGGGTACACTCCACCAATGACGACCAAAGACGATGACAATAATGTACACCTGAAGCCTAAAGCTGATTGGACTCAAGCAGAAGTCATTGAAGCAGCCAACAATAAGAAAGCACTGAATGCCATCTTCAGCTGAATTGATCCACATATGTTCAGGTTAGTACAATTGTGTACAACTGCTAAGCAAGCCTGGTTGCTCCTACAAACTCATTGTGAAGAAGATGCCAGTGTCAAAGAAGCTAGACTTCAGATTGCTTTACAGAAATCTGAGAGCATTAGAATGGGTGATGATGAGTCTGTTACTTCATACTTTACAAAATTAATGGATTTATCTAATGAATGTCAAAGTCTAGGTGATCCTCTCACCAATAAACAACTTGTTTACAAAGCTATGAGAACTATGTCTCCTAGGTTTGAGGTCAAAAGATAGCTATGCAAGAAGCCAGACACATGCCATCACTTAAATTTCACACTCTTTTGAATGTACTATAAGAATTTGAAATGAACTCAGAACCCACTACCAAACACATAGGCCTCGTATTAAAAGCTACTGAAGAAGAAGTAGATGATGAAACTGAAATAAGTGCCTATCTAGGTTTAGTAGTGAAGAAGTTCAATAAAATTGCTTTAAATGATAGAGTCAGAAAAGAGAAGAATGTGCCTCCTAATCTAAGAAGACATTTTCCTGGTAAAATGGTTAAGTATTCTTTCGAAAATCCCACTGCGAGTGACACTAAGAAAATGAAATAACTCCAATGCTTTGAGTGTAAAGGCTTTGGACACATGTCATATGAATGCGATAATACTTTAAGAACCAAAGGTAGTTCTAATTGGGTATGCATATATGATATTGATGATGAGACATGTTTGGATGAGTTACCAGAAGAACAGGTGTCTGAAGAAGTTCACACAGTAGCTATGTCTGCCCAAGTCAACTGGACAGAGTATCAGGACAACATTGGGATGAATGGATGTTAGCTCAACACTCATACAGAACCAGATGACCAGAAAGACTACTTCGACAGCTGGGAGGATGATGACTATATTTCTAACCCTCAATGTCTAATTTCTAATATAAATGCATCTGAGGAACATTCTAACTTTGTTTGCTTTGGTGGATCTGTAGATTTAAATGAATAGTACTTCCTTGAAGGGGAAATGGATAAAGACAAGGTGGTTGATGAGCTGAAATTTGTTTACAGAGAACTTCTTGATGAGGTAAAGAAAATTATAAAAAGGGAAAATGAGCTCATCAAAGAGAACAGTTTCTTGATTGAAACTATAACTGAACTGGAGAAGAACCTCACCAAAAAGAAGTGTCAAATGAAAAAGATGGAGAGGAAGCTAGAAGAAGCAGAGAGAACCATTGCCAAGTGGAACTCTAGCACAAAAAGGTTGGATGAAGCACTGAGTGTTGGCAATGAAGGAACTAAATGTTTAGGATACCAAGAAAGGTCAAGTAGACATCATAATGTTATACCTGGTTTTGTAAAGGCTGGTTCTTGCAAAAATAATGGCCACTTCAACATAAGAAGGTAACTATATGTGCCAATATTGTTTCCAGTCAGGACATTTAAAACTATACTACCATAAGTACATAAATTTTTGTGAGAAATATAACTATAGCAGTAATGCTGCATCGGGTGTTGGGACAACATTAGGTCGCTCAAATGTTGGCTCAACATTCCGAAGCAACACCAGGGAACAAAACAACAGTTTTCTAAAGAACAGACTTTGGTCTCCTAAAATTAAAATTATCTGTAATGTTGTGTTCTCAGCTACTCATACTCTTACTAGTGACTGGTATTTTGGTGGCTGTTCTAGAAATATGACAGGTACCAAGACTAATCTTATGGATCTTGTGCCTGTGTTCACTAGTACTGTTACATATGGTGGAGGAAGGAAATGAAATATCATAGGGAAAAGGGTTCTCAATGTGGATGGTTTCCTTAATCTTACTGAGGTTCTGTTGGTGGATGGTCTAAAGGTTAATATCATCAGCATTAGCCAACTTTGCGATGACAATTTGATTGTGAAATTTAAAAGAATTCCTGTGGTGTGTTTGATGAATCTAACAACTTGTTATGTCAGGAAAAAGGTCAAAAGACAACTGCTACTTGGTGGATGAGGATGCACAATGCCTACATGTGAAGGTTGATGAATCAGTAATGTGGCACAGAGGCTAGGACATGTCTACTACAGGAATCTGGAGAAGATCATCAAGCTAGAAGCTGTGAGGGGCATACCTAAACTTTCCAGTCCAGGTAAACTGGTTTGTGGTGATTGTCTGCAAGGTAAACAAACCAAGACTACATATGCACTCATACATGTGGAAGGTTAGATCTCTAGAACCTCTAAATGCTTTGATTTATTGCATATGGATCTGATGGATCCTATAGAGGTTAGTAGCCTTGCTAGTAAGAAGTATGATTATGTCATTGTTGATGACTTCTCTAGGTATACTTGGGTTAAATTCTTGAGAGAAAAATCTGAAGCTGTGGAGACTTTCAAGATACTAGCTGATAGTATTAAGTTGCTCTACAATGCATGTGTTATTAGGATTAGATCAGATCATGGGAGGGAATTTGAAAATAGAAAGTTTGATGATCTGTATGATTCTAGAGGCATCTCTCATGAATACTCCGCCCCTATCACTCCCCAACAAAATGGAGTTGCTGAAAGAAAAAATAGAACTTTGCAAGAAATGGCTAGGGTTATGTTAAACTCCAGAAAGATAACTAAAAGACTTTGGGCTGAAGCACTTAGTATTGCATGTTATATTTCAAACAGAGTTTATCTTAGACCAGGCACAACCATGACATCTTATGAAATAGTTAAGAAAATTAAGCCTAATTTGAGTCATTTTCATGAGTTTGGTTGTGTGTGTTATATTTTGAAAGATAGACAGCCATTAGGAAAGTTTGATGCTAAAAGTTAAAAATGTATTTTTGTTGGATATTATGTGAATAGCAGTGCTTATAGAGTGTTTAATCCTAGATTAAATACTATTCAAGAATATGTAAATGTTGTGTTTGATGACCAGGCTGTCTCTGCAGGTATCACTATAGTCAACTAGGACTGCCCCAAACTGGTAATGTGGTGCCAACACCAATAGGAGACCATGTGGACTTAACACCTGCATTTGACACAATAGACACATGGAATGATGATGTTGAACTAACCCCGACAGATGCTGATGTTGAACCAACACCAGAATACACAAATTTTGACACTGAAGAATTTGCTTGAGAAAATGTTAGTAGGGACACTCCTGCCAGAATACAGAGAGATCATCCTACTTCTCAGGTTATAGGAAATCTTACTGAAGGTGTAAGAACCAAAAACAAAGAAAGAGTAAATTACAAAAGGATAATTCCATTAAACCCCTCAAACTATGGCACCTTTTATCGAACGAGGTCAGAACTTCCATTTTAGCTCCAGTGCCTCCTAAACTTTAGTCGTTTGTTCGATTAACTTTTATGCGTGTTCTGGCCACATTTTTATCGGAACAGTGAGGCATGTGCACAACAGGTGTTATAGTTTAAGGGCATTTTGTCCAAAAAATATTCGCCAAACTTTCATACTACCTAAACTATACTATTTTGTGCGATTTTTCCCTAAACTATCAAGTGTGCGATTTGCCCCCTGAACTATGATATGATTTTGAGTATTGCCACTTGAACTATTTTTTGAGTTTCAGGATTGGCCCCTGCAATTTTATGAGTTTTTAGGATTTCACCCCTGAACTATTTTTGTTCCTTGAGATCATGCATTTTGCTGATTTGAAATGATATTAACCGAGCAAAAAAGAAAGCATCAAAACACCCAAATATTAACATCAAAACACCAAATAAATATTTATAATGATCATTCACAACTCCATCATCACCATAATAAACAACCAGCCCATAATATGTTCCAAAGGCTTAACAAAATACCTACAAATTGTATCTGAAGGTGTTAACAAAGTCACACAAAATTTTAAAAGTAATAGATCCCAATTCTTCTTAACAAAATAAGAAATGGCATAACATCCCTCACAAAGTAGTGGTCACAACCACTTCATTTCTTCAGAATCCTGTTCACTCTCTTGGTAATCAACTTCTTTGCTGCTTTGTCAATTATAAGATCCACAATACCTAAAGTGTTTCCCACTTTGCTCAATACTTCCTTATTAGATGTCTGCATCAAAAACACAAGGAAATGAGATAATAAATTTGGGACCACAGGAAATAGATAAGAAAATTTGACCACAAACACGTAAATGCAGTTTTTACCTCATTCCTTGGTCCATTCTCCCCTGAAGTTGATGCACCCTTCTTTGCCAATTCTGCATTTTTTTTTCTGTATCTGCATTCAAATAAGCAAACCAAACCAGGTGGTTCAGGCAGATAGCAAAAACATAAACTTCAAAAATATGAGATTGCACATAAATGGAATTTAACCTCAGCTAGTGTTGGCTCATGTTCTTTATCCTCACTATCACTGAAAGACTTAGACAGATCTGTATCACTCCCCACAGAGTTGGCATCATCTATGTCAACATCTTCCTTATCTTTGATAAGCTCATCCTAGAAACCAGATTTCTTCTCAATCTCATCATCACCGTCATCTTCCAAACCCTCCTTAAAAACATCACCAACACCCTCTTGGCCCTCACCTCTAACATTCCCAGAACCAACTCCCTCTGAATGATACCCATCATCCTCAACTACATTATATAACTCCCCACCCTCTGTGTAGACATGTACAACTCTGTCCTAATCAATATACTTATCCAACTTCAAAGTTTCCTCATCCCTCCATAAGTAGTCCATGACTGATAAGTCATTCTTACCAAATTGGTTGCAGTAGAACTTAGCATCAATATTCTTCTTAAAACCAGCAACTTCACCCATTTGAAAGACCTCAAGAAGGCTTATCTCTGACACATTCAGTAGTCAATGTGAGTAACATCTCCCCCCACATATCTCACAACTCTATTGTGCCTAAACTTTCTAATATGATGAAGTGTGATAGTGAAATCTTCAGGACCATTTCCTGCAATAAGATAGTAAGTTTATTAAATTGATGTCTATCAAATTAAAAATTGACAAAAAGATTAGTTTATTATGTATGTTAGATTGTTCACATACACAAATGGACAAAAAGACTAACTTTTTTCAATGCATGACAATGATAAAATATTTATCACTTTTTTTCAAAGCATTGGTAATCACAAAAAACTTATAAATTACTATAAGGTAAAAAATAGACACTGAGACCACTCAAAGTCTGACAATGATATAATATTTAGCACTCTTTATGTTGCTACTCAAGCCCTATGTTAACTTTACTCAAATCTATGTTGATGATATAGTATTTGGCTCTTCTAATTGCAAGTGAAGCAAAGGAAACAAGGATGTTTCTATCTCAAGAGAAGTATGCCAGGAATTTGGTGAAGAGATCTGGGTTGATGGAATCTAAGCCATGCAAGACACCAGTGTCCACTACAGTGAAGATTGAGAGGGATGTAGCTGGTGAATATGTTGACTCAACACTCTACAGATCAATGATTGGTAGTCTTCTGTACTTATCAGCCACCAGACCTGACATAATATGCTCAGTGTGTGTCTATGCTAGGTATCAGGCAGCACCAAAGGTATCTCACTTAAATGCTATAAAAGAATCCTAAGATATATCTCTGGAACTGCTGAGTTAGGAATCTGGTACTCTCATGATACAAATTCAAACTTGGTTGGCTTTAGTGATAGTGTCTGGGCATGGGATTTAGATGATACAAAATCCACTAGTGGGGGGGGGGGGGGGGGGTGTTTTATCTAGGAAATAATTTGGTTTCCTGGTACAATAAGAAACAAAATTGTGTATCTTTGTCTACTGCAGAGTCAAAGTATATTGCAGCTGGCAGCTGTGTAACCCAACTGATATGGTTGAAACATATGCTTTGTGATTATGGGTTAACTAATATACTCTTCTCATGTTCTGTGATAACTTGAGTGCCATTAGTATATCTAAAACTCATGTGCAACATTCTAGAACCAAACACATTGACATTAGACATAACTTCTTAAGAGATTTGGTCGAACATAAAACAATCACAATTGAACACATTGAAACCAACAACCAACTGGCTGATATTTTTACAAAACCGTTAGACACTGAGAGATTCTTCAGTTTGAGGAAGGCTCTCGGCATGAGCGTGTTGTGAACACACTGAACATACATGTGTTGCCTTAACATCACATGCCAACACCAGTGACTGACTGTGATGTACCCAGATTGTTCTCTTGTTTGTTTGGTTAGTTCTTGTGATTTCCTTGTTATCTCATGCTTATTTGTCTACATTCTTGAACCATGTGGAGTCTCACTTTCCTGTCAACATGATTAGATAGCTTACTCTTTACAAATGTTTTTTGACTTTTTTTGTTAAAACTTTCTTGGCTTTGAGTTAGTGTCTTCACTTGGAAAAACTGGGGTACACAGAGCTGACTGCTATGTTGTATTCAGTTGTGTCCTATTTAAGTGTTAGACACACAAAACAATATAAAGAAGCTGAGGTGCACAGAGTTGACAACTATGATATATTCAGTTGTGACTTATTTATGTTGTTTTGCTTATAGAAGGGGAATATAATGGTGAACTTTTATACTCGGGTGTCTGGGGTTCTGTAACTGCCTTTCATGCAGTATATTTGCTCAATTGAGATAAAACCTTCTTATTGGTGCTCATTAAACAAGTATGTGCTAGGTAACTGGGGTGTTGGGGTCCTGAGCTGCCTGCATCCAACCCTATGTACTTGCATGTGCATCTGCATTGATTGTGTTGACATTGGGGTGTTAGGGGTCCTGTTATTGCCTACATTCAGTGAAGACATGACCCGTCATGCCTCAAAGTGTTAAGCTTGAAAGTATTTTATGTTTACCAAGTATGAAAATAAAATAAGTAAAGAGTTTATATCTGTGACTGCTGATATGGTGTGTTGTTATGATTTTAAGGGGGAGTATCTCTCAGTTTTCTTCAATTCATAAATGTCATATGCAAGGCATATCTCCTGGGTTATTAGCTGCCAGTAACACACAAGTCTGTTTCTCATTGAACTATATGAGCTTAATTATCTCTGTGATGCTAACCACGTTACTGTTTAGTTGTGGGTTTTTTTGTTATCTAACTCCCACTCTTATTTTAGATCTAAGGCAAGCTACTGATTTGAATGGTTCATTCTAATTCTTGAAGTTCCAGGTATCTTGCTTAGATTCTGCTTATGCTAGTATATGAAGAAAACCTTGGTAAGACCTTGACCACACAGACACTTGGCTTAATACTGGATGTTGAGAATGTTGAGTTCGAATGTTCTGCCAACACTGTGTCTCCGAATGTTGTCCCAACACTCACAACAACACTGTGACTCATACGTTATACGCATTAACTGCTCTGGTCACGTGTCATGCCAACACGTTCAACACGTATTGACTCAACATGGCGGGAATGGCACACGTTCTTAATATTTACCCGCCCCTTACTCCTTTAATAATTCCTACTTTCCCCATTCATCCTATTTATGTTTGAGCTTCATTTGTGCAAAATCAATTAAACCCTAGATTCTTACTTACTTCCTAAATTACTCACGCATGCTACAATGGGAAAGAAATCCATAATTACTGATATTGCTAACGTTGCAACTGCCATGTCATCTGATGCAGGGGAGTTCCACCCCATAGAAGCACCTTCACTCGCAACACGATGGTTACTACTGAACCACCAAAAAGAAGGCTATTGTTTATACCAGGAGGAACGTAAATTCGAAAAAGGGCGCCTCTACCAGTGCTAAGCCAACACCAGTTCTATAAGATGTTGTCCCAGCAAATGAACCCACTGATGTGGTCACAACACCAATTCCTGAGGATGGTGACACCACACATGAACCTACAGACACAGAGGCTACTCTGAACCCACTTGTCATCTCTGAGGATGTCCCCTTGACAGATGAATAAGAGAATCCAAAGGCAGAGGTACCTGAGGAGAATCAACACCCTACTCCTTCTTTAGAGATTGAGGGGGAGAAGGAAGGCGAACATGTACAAGATCAAGGGAAAGCTGCTGAGGAAGAAGTTATAGAGGAAGAAGCAACTAAGGAAGATGTTGTTAGTGAAGAATAAGAATCCTCATCTAAAGAGGATGATTCTGCTGATGAGGATGAGGAAGAGGGTTTGGATGAAGAAGAGGATGAGGATGATGAAGAAATGGAGGAAGAATCTGAGGAACAAATTCAGCTTGATGTTGTGCCAACATCGGCTGGGCACAATGTTGGACCAACACCCACTGATTAGAATGTTGATCCAACACCAGCTGAGGTCGATGCGGACAAAACACTGGAGTCCGAGGAGGAGTATGAGCCTGAACCACCAGAAACATTTGAGGAGGATTTTCCTACTGAACGTCATAATAGATATTTCTTGACCAAAACTGCAAGTGACAACCTTTCTATTATGACTGTTAGGAAGATTTGGGCTGAGAGGAACATTGTTATTGATGACTTTAAAAAGTACAATGTGTTTGAATTCCTTGAGTCTAGGAGCTTGGTTTATTATTTGATAGAGATTGTCCCCTATATCCCTGATGTTGTTAGGGAATTTTACTGTAATTTGTCTAAGTTTGTGCATGCTAAGGGGTCCCCCAAGTATAGGAGAGTATATGTGAGGGATAAGTTCTACAAGTTCAGTCCCTCAATTATTAATAAAGCTTGGAGGATGCCTAGAGGACAAGAGACAGAGGTAGAAATTAATGATGACAACATGATAAAGGAACTGACTGGTGGACTTGAGAAGAAGTGGAAGGAAAACTAGAAGGTGACTAGACTCACTTCCCTCATTGTTGTCCTGTGCAAAACTGCCTCATTCAACTAGATACCCTCAACCAACTCCACAGTCCTCACTCATGACATGGCTTTGTTGATCTACAAGCTACATATGGGGCATCCAATGAACATGGGGGAAAGAACTTTCAGAATGATAGTTGAGGCTGCACACAAAAAATGATGCAATCTTGCCCTTCCCTTCTTTGATCCACAAAATTCTCACTGATCAAGGATTCAAGAAAGGTGGAAATGAGACCTTTGTGGACAAGACTGGTCAGCTGTTTATCACCAAAAACTACTTTGGAGGAGAATGAATCAATGATCTCCCATGGAAGGATCCACATGCTCCAAAAAGCAGTGGTGCACAGCAGGGGAAGAAGAAGGCACACAACTTCATCACTGCCTCAGTTGCTGAGGATGATTCTACCCCATCTATGGCTATCAACTCTGCCTTCATTTAGGAAAAGGTGGAGTGGTGTGATAGGATGGTTGCTGATAGGAGAAGGGAGATTGCAGACAGAGATCAATGAGCTGGACACCATCAAGAAGCACCTGTTGGTGGTGATTTACTCACATAAATGGGGAGATTGAGGGCCACCACTTTTTTTGTTTCTTGTATTTTGAAGTTATTTTGAACAATTCATATTTTTACACAGAGAGCATGTTCTCTGTTTTGTATCTGATGGGATGTAATCTGAATATTGTTCTGCACATTGTTAATTATTCTAGTTTGCTTGGGTTTGTACTGTTGAACTAACTGCAGGTGTTGAAATGACAGATGGAAATGTTGGGATAACATAAAGGTTAAATGTGCTGGCTCAACACTACAGTTCTTCATTCTTAGATTAAGGGGGAGAAAATTAGAATAAGTAGACGTTCTTATATTCTGGAATACATGTACTTAAGGAAAATTGGTAGCAGGTGGAGTTTTGTGAAGAAAGGCAAAAATGGGGAGATTGAAAGTGCAAGTGTTGACAGGAAGTGTCGGTCCAACATTCTGAAAAGAGATGTTGGCACAACACTGAACTCAACACTGCCCTGTTCGATTTATTTAAGTTAAATATTTTATTTTGCCTTTATTCTTAAACTCACCTAATACACGAGTTGTAGTTATTTGTGATTATTTCAGGGTATTAAGGATCGTGCAGATCTATGCTTGAAATGAAGGGATACGTCGAAGATATTCAAAGTTAGTTGAAGATAATATTTGAAGATCTTATGAAGATAACACCAAAGGAGATTTTAGAGTTATCTAGTGAAGAAGAGAACAATCAACAACTCGTGTCTATCACACCACAGAACAAGGACGATCAAATCCTATAAGAAGGCGTGCTTGACATCAAGAACAATAACAAGACTAGAATTAAGTTCTGAAAGAGTAAAAGTGATTCTTGTATTGTATTGGTCTTGTTTTACTGAGTTTTATCTAGCTAAACTATAGCTCATAGATTAGTTAGTGTTAGGATTGGGTTCCTTGCTCAGTTGTATTTGGTAAGATCATTAAAGTAACATTTAGTGATTATTTGGCCGCAAGGCTCGGCAGGTTATATTCACATAACCTGCTTAAAATTCATCTCACTGTGTTCTTGTTTTCCGCTACATTATTACTCCATAACGAGTGTTGGGACAATACCGAATACGATCGGTGTTGGCACAACATTCAGTGTACACACATTGTGTGAATCAAATAAAATGGCACCAATCCCGGTCCATACATTTACAAATCCCTCTATGGCATCCGTTTTTGCTCCATTCCGTACCGATGCTTCTTTGGTAAGCATCATAAGAGCGGTATTTTTGAGGAGGGAAGCCTATCTTCCTATCAATAGTTTTTTTGTCTTTAATACCGTCTCTTTGAACCATCGTGGCATGGTTGGAGGGGGTCGAGTAGGATCCGCTTAGAGTGTAGATTTTTTGAACTCTATTATTACTTTGTTTGCCGAGTATCACATGGATCTCAAAAAGAATGACATTTTCGTACCTCATCCTCATCAAAGGACTTACGATCCTCCCGCTGGGTATATGACATTATATTCAGATCAAATTCGATGTGGGCTTTGCCTGTTTTTTCACCCCTTTATGCAGTCCTTTTTTAGATATTGGCAGATTTGTCCCAGCTAGCTTACACCCAACTCCTATCGTTATTTGATATGGTATATTTTATGTAGCAAACTTTTGGACTAACCTCTCACCCCCTATAGTGTAGAGGCTGTTTTCATCTTACACCATTGTCGAAATGGCCTTGCCTTTTTCAGCTTAGTGTATCATAATAATCGTTGCTCTTTTACTGCCATCAACAAGTGCGTTACCCCGTTGGATGATTGGAAAAATCGATTTTTTTTTGAAACCTAGGGGTAAGCCTGCCTCTTCTTGGGGTGTCTATTCGGTGGGGGGGGGGGGTTAGGGTATGTGGTGCCAAGCCCAGAGATGGCTGTTTTGTGCGATACTGGTATATTTTCAGGAAGTTACGACATATGTGGTTTGCAGGAATTTTCTAAAGCTCTTGCGATGGCGGTTTTGCAGGAAGGTGTAGAAGATTTGGATCTCCATTCACAGCCCTTGCATACTAATTTCTTTTATCGCGAGTCTCTCTCTCCTCGTGTTCTTTATGACATTATGTTTTATTATCATCTGACTTGTTGTGTTTTCTTGTCCCTTATAGGGTCAGAGATGGATTTATTTGCCGTGAGGGCTTTTGATAAGACGTTTTTAAGCTCTGTATCCAATGATAGTGTTAGCAGTGAAAGTAGAAAGGATTTCCCCTATCGGTTTTCGAGTTGGTTCCGAGACGTGCTATATTGGATAGCCATCTTGTGATGCCGAGCGATGGGCCACTTTCTCAGGTTGTTGGAAACTGTAGATGTGCCGAGTTCCTCTTTACGAGGGGTTCCAATGGTATCAGATTCTTTTGTCGTTCCCCCTTCGGATCCTCCCTAGGTTTAAGTTTATCTACTCTTGGAGAAGATACAATCCCCGTGAATGCTTCGGTTCCCTATTTGGATCAGAATATTGTGAATGCGGTTGAGGAGCGTCCGCCATCCCTTCCCCTCAGAGGACTCACGTTGTCGAAGAGCGTAGCCATAGGGTGCCATCAGGGATAAGTGTTTTTCCTCAAATAGCTCCAGATGTGAATTTCTACTGTACTTTTTTGAGTGGCGTATTAAACAGATTGGATTGTGCGTTGCTAAACACTTTCCCTTTGTATGCTCTTCAGAACTTGGCTTGCAAAGACCCCTGTGAGTTAGGAATTTCTTTTGAGTCTTCTCTTGTATATTATGCGTACCCGTGCTAATTATCTTTCATCTTTGGCAGCTGTTTATGGTTCTAAATGCCATTGGTTCTAGAAGGATCAAGTCCTGTCCGATGCGGAATTGATATTGTCACATGGACGATCTGGAAAGAGATCTTATTGTGGCTCAAAATAAAATTAAAGAGTTAAAGGCTAACCAGAAGACTGTGCAGAGTGTTCATGACAAGGCTTTGGAAGGAGAGTTGGAGAAATCTTGGAATCTAGAACGACACCTTATACTGGAAAGGGCGCAGGTAGTGTGCTTGGAGGAAAGGGTTGGGGATCTACGAGACCAACTTCGTGTATTGGAAGAATTGTTTTCCAAGGTTTTCGAGGAGAGGGATGCTGCCCAATGTAGGGTAGCTGAGATGACAAGGATGCATGAAGTGGCCCTGGTCATCGGACATGTACATCCCTTCTCTTCTTCGCGAGTCTCTCTGGGGAAAATTCCATGACATGATGCGCATAGGGTATAAGCTTTGTCAAGAGGCTGTACGGTCTTTACCTGATTTCCCCTCTGCTGTCGTTATTCCTGAGTTGAACATCAAACAAGTTCTTTCCGACACTTCCTCTGCATCTCCTGTTGGGATTATCCGAACTTTCAAGGATTTTGCGGTTCCCTCTATGGATGTGGTTGATCCGATGGATCTGACCTTAGACCAGCATCGTCGCTTAATCAGGGAAGGGAAACGTCCCTCTGAAGACCTTTACACCTTTTATGATAGCTTTTTGTATATATGTATATTTATGGGCATAGGCGAATCTTGTAAGTGTCTATGATCGACTTTTGTTTGTGAATAGATGGTATCGTAGGATAAGGTTGCTCGTGGTCCTGTTTTGAGCCATATTTTTGTTTTAGCAGCCATGCTTCTCTTTTGATAACATGAGGATCATCTATTGTAAATTGTCTTTTTTTATTTATGTACAATGGTTGATATTTTCACATCAGGCATAGTATTTTATAAGGTTAAACGCATTCCATGTGTTATGGAACATCTCTCCCTCAAGGTTTTCCAACTGATATGTGGAGACTCCGATGATTTTGGAGATCTTAAAGGGTCCATCCCATTTAGGTTGAAGCTTTACTATGTTTTTGGAAGCCTCAGCTCTTTTTAGTACCAGGTCCCCCACTTGGAAGGTTCTGGTTCTCACTTTGGCATTATAGTATCGTGCCATGCGTGCTTTGTACTGTTCTATTCGAATAGCTGCCCGCACCCTTCGTTCTTCTAATAGGTCTAAGGCTAATGCCATATTAAAACTATTGCTCACCTCCTCATACTATTTGACCCGATAACTTTCCACTACAACTTCTGGGGGTATTACTACTTCACTGCCATAGGTTAAGTTGTAAGGGGTTTCTCCCGTGTCTGTTCTTTGAGTGGTCCTACCGGCCCACAAGATGCCAGGGACTTCTTCTACCCATTTAGCATTGTGCCAATCTAGTCTTGCTTTTAAATTTTTTTAGCAAGGTTTGATTAGTTCTTTCAACTTGACCATTAGCTTGGGGGTATCCCACGGAGGTGAAACGATGCTTTATTTCCCACTGGTCACACCAGTCTTCTAACTCTCTACTGGTGAAATGAAGTCCATTGTCGCTGATGAGGTATCGTGGGATGCCAAAATGACATATTATGTATCTCCAGATGAAGTTAATAACCGCTGTGGTTGTAGTTTTGGCTAAGGGCTCTACTTCCACCCATTTGGTAAAGTAGTCAACAACTACTAACAAGATCTCTGACCTGCATCGGGGATCATGGGTCCCATGATGTCGATGCCCCATTTTGCAAAGGGGCATGGGTTTAGGCTAGGTTCCTATGGTGCCGCATGTTGATGTATTCGTAGGGCATAGGCCTGTCATGATCTACATTTTTTCGCATATATTTTGCAGTCATGTGTCATCGTGGGCTAAAAGTAGCCTTGGAGTGTGATGCGACTATCCGTGCTTTCTCCTCTAGTGTGGCTCCCACATGTACCTTCGTGAATTTCCCTAATAACTTGTTCAACTTCTTCTTTGTTAAGGCATCTTGCATGCGGGCAGGGGTAGGACCTGCGAAACAATATGTCATTGTGCAGGAAGTAACAGGCGATTTTTCATGCCATTAACCGTTGTTCTGACATGTTCGTAGAATACTCCTCCAAATGTCTCACGTATGCCTTGATTTTGGCCATCCATTCCTCTTCGGTTGGGTTTACCATGGTGTTCACCTTTTTTACCTCGGATTTCTCTAACTCCGAGGCCTGAAGAAGGGTTATACGACGTGTATGGATAGTTGACATTTGGGTGGCTATCTTGGATAAGGCGTCTGCTTCCTGGTTTTTAGAGCAAGGGATTTGGACTATCCCACACTCGCGAACCAGTCCTGTCTCTAATGGACTATTTGGAGATAATATCACATTCTCTCTTCCTTAGCCTCGTAGGCACCATTAACATGTTGTACAATCAATTGTGAATCCCTATGGATCACCAGTTTCTTGATGCCTCCTTCTTGTGCTAATCTCATTTCTATTAGTAGGGTTTTGTACTCTGCTTCATTATTGGATAAGGGATAGTCGAGTCTGACGGCGAAGTGGAGCAATTCTTCTTGTACTTCGTTGTTCGACAAGACTACTCCTGCTCCCCCATGTGTTGTTGCTGATGACCCATCTACGAACGCATGCCACATGTCAGACTTTCTTCTACTTCCATGCCCGTCATCTCCATGACGAAGTTAGCCAATACTTGGGCTTTGAATGAAGGCCAGGGGGCATAGGAGATGTCATACTCCGTAAGTTCCATTGCCCATTTTGTTAGCCACCCCGAGGATTCAGGCTTGTTAAGGATGGTGCATAGGGGATGTTTGGTTAGAACGATAACGGGATGTGAGAGGAAATAAGGTCGTAGCTTACGGGCTGTGGTAACCAGGGTTAATGCTAATTTTTCGGTTAGGGTATACCTGCCTTCTTCCCCTTGCAGCGGTTTACTGATGTAGTATACATGGTGATGTTCTCTATTTTGTTCTTTTACTAGTACCGCGCTCAAGGCTTCCTCTCCAACCGCCAAGTACACAAACAGTTCCTCATGCGGTATGGGCTTTACTAGCAACACAAGGCATACCAGATAACTTTTCAACTTATTAAGGGCTTCCTCACACTGTTCAGTCCAGCGGAAGTCCTTTATGTTTCTCAGTATCTTGAAAAAAGGGAGCCCTTTTTCGGCTGATTTTGAAAAGAACCTGCTCAAAGACGCCATCCTCCCCGTTAATTTCTGGATGTTTGGAGTCTACATCTCTAGGATGGATTTAGCCTTCTCAGGGTTTACTTCTATTCCCTTCTCGGTTACCATGAACTCCAGGAACTTTCATCCTTTGATTCTGAAGGAACACTTTTGGGGGTCAATCTTCATTCCAAACTTGTCCATAATTGCTAGCGTCTCTTTCAGGTCCTCTAGATGATCATCTGCTCGATGACTTTTAACAATCATATTATCAATGTACCTCCATTGACTTTCCGACCAGTCCTACAAATATAAGGTTTACCAGTACTGATAGGTAGCTCCAACATTCTTCAAGCTAAAGGGCATTACCATATAGCAGAAGGTGCCCGCATCGGTAATGAAGCGTGCATCTTGTAGTGGAATCGGCCAACTGATCTATGCTTGGCAACGGATAACAATCCTTCGGGCAAGTGTCATTTAAATTGGTAAAATCGACGCACATCCGCCATCTTCCTCCCATTTTGGGAACAAGAATTACATTGGCAAGCCATTCGGGATACATGACTTCCATAATTTGTCCTAGCTTAATCAGTCGTTGTATTTCAGACCGTATGATCTTATGTCTTTCTGGTCCCATATTTCTCTTCTTTTACTGGACTGGTTTGGCCCCGGTCTTAACATTTAGGAAGTGTTTACAAACCTGGTCACTGATCTTACCTGGGGGCCCTCGTTCCCAGGCGAAAAGATGATGGAACTCTTTTAGAACGGAAACCATCTCATGCTCTATCTCGGCATCCATTCCCGTGCCTATCTTAATCGCTTTTCTAAGATCGCCTTCTACGATTTCTATCATTTTCAGCTCCTCAATGGGCTGTACCTTTAATTCCTTTTCCACTTTGCATTTTTTGATAGACATAGTGGTGTATTCTTCATCTTCTGATGTGATAGCATTCATGCGACGCTCCCTGGCTTTAACTTGACTGCCTCTAACTTCTCTGGTCCCTGAATGTGTGAGGAATTTTACTTTGAGATGAAGTGTGGATGAGATCTCCTCAAACTTTCGTATGTATGGTCGTCCACATATAGCGTTATAAGTTTGGGACGATGCCTTCACTAACCAAAATTTTGTGTGTTTTGTTCGTCGCATGGCACCTTTTCCCCATGACATAGGCAGAGTTATCGTTCCTAACGTGCGGCACGATTCTCTTGAGAAGCCCACGAAGGGGACTTCAATTGATTCTAGGCGTTCTTCAGTCCCATAACCAAATATGTGGGCAGGAAAAAGACATCCACCGAGCTCCCAATATCAATTAGAATGCGTTGGATCTCGATACCATAGATGGTGGCTTCTATCACTAGCGGATCTTTGTGAGGATATATTATACCCTTCAAATCATCCGGTCCGAAGGTGATGATGGGTAAATTTGCTCCCTGTATTGACCAGATTGGTGGTCCCTGTTCTATTCGTCGAGCTTCTTTCAGATACTTCTTCTTTTCCCCCGAGGGTATCAATGAGATATCCCCTCCTTCAATCATATTTATTGTTCTCCCCGAAAGAGGGTTATCCTCGTACAATTCTAGGGGTGGGGGGTAATCCTTGGTTGGAAGTTTCCTCTCGATACTTAGTATTAGGGCCATCTTCCTCTGTTAGCCCTTCTGGACGAGTTCTTTTCCAAACGTTGGGCTTGGGAGCCTCTTGGTTGTTCTCTTTTAAGTAGTTTCCTAATTAACCGACGTCTAACAACCGGCGTATCTCTTTTCTCAAAGTCGTGCAGTTATCTGTAGTATGCCTATATGCTTTATGGTATTTGCAGAACTTACTTGTGCCTTTCTTTTTATAAGGTTGTTTAACGGGTAGGTGCCATTGCATATCATTAATCCCCTTCATAACATTCAATACTTTGGCATGTGTGGTCGTCAGGGGTGGCAACGGTACCGATCGTAAGTGCCTTTTTACCGTATTTCCATCATCCCTACACTGAAGGGGGGTTTTCCTCCTTCACTTTATCTTTAGACCTCTTCTCATGTTCGTTATCGTCATTCTCTATTCGGATCTTTGAACTCTCGGCTTCTTCCATAATAATGTATGTCTCTGCTTTTTGTGTAAGTTCGTTTATATCCTTAATCTTGTTACCCATAAGGTATCAAAAAAAGTCCCCGGTTTTGAGTCCTTGGGTCAGGATATCCGCTACTATCAAGGGTTTATCATTTGGGACACCTAGAGCTTCGTCTGAAAAGTGCTTCATGTAATCCCTCAGGGGTTCATCTTTCATCTGCTTGATTGTGAACAAATGACTGGTGGATATATGATATGTTCTATTGCAAGCGAATTGTCGTTCAAATAGGCATGCCAATTGATCAAAGAGGGATATCATGCCGGGGTGCTGCTGAGAGAACCAAGCTTGAGCTCTCCCCGCTAGGGTAGTCCTACATACCCGGCACACAACAAAATTTGGTGCCGATGCTAGATCTATACTGCTATGTATCGATGAATGTGATCTTGTGGATATCTCCCATCTTTATCACATGTATACAGAGGGAGGTTGGCAAGCCGCATCCCTGATGGAACCAAGGCTTGAGCTATTTCTGGGACGAAAGGAGAGTCGAGATACATGGGTTCTTCCCCGGGGGTTATATTCTTCTTTCATGTCCCGCATTTCTCTACGCAGGCAGTTGACCATATCCCACAGGTAGTTATCGACTCCTTGGGGTGTGGGTAGCAACTGATGATCCCGAGGGTAAGACGCTCTTACTCTTTTGTTATCTAGTTGTTCTCCCTCATGATCGTCCCCATAATAATTTATTGCTTCCATACCACGTGAAGGGGTATCGTGATATCGGGGGGCTCGATGGAGACTGGGTCTTATACGAGATTCATACTCTTCCAAAGCGTACCGCTCTCAATAGGGTTGTCGAGAAAGAGGTTCGTAAGAGTATTCGATTTCTTGCCGGGTCCTTCTAGTGGTAGCTTCTAGTAGGCATTCAAAAACGGATCGCAGGACGTTTATAAAATCCCTTCTTTCCATCTGGGGAGGAGAGGGGGTTATCCAAGGTCCTTCTCCCATACGCTTCTGATGGCCCCATAGACTACTACTATTTACAAGGCTATCCATAGAACAATAAAATTTCTCAAACACACTCAAAGACACTATTTCATGGCGTTCCCACATACGCCACCATTTTGTTAACATTTATTTATTTATCCTATTCTTCCTGGAATTAAGAGTGGGTCGGAACGCCTTGCATGAGTTAGAAAAATACGATGTGTAAAGTGTTCCAGAAGTCCTCCCTTTATTCCTTTCATTCCCCTCCCTTTTATAGGAGTGGGGTTGTATACAAGTGGCTTTCATGCATGTATGTTTCTTGACAAGTGTCATATGCATGTAATTCTTAGGAGTTGAGTAACCTTGCTATATATTCGACAACTGTCTGCTCAGTGCTGACAAGCGTTATTGTCATGCTGCTCATGTGACCTATAGTGTTTCGATACCTTTTAGGGGGGAAGCTAGTATCTTTACCCTTCGGGGATGGGATGTCATATCATGAATCTGGGGGCATCTATGCCCCACGTTGTAGTGTATCTGTATCATATCTTGATAATGCGACTGCTAGGACATTGTGTCCCTATGGGATATTAGTGAAATTATCAAAAACCTCTGATACCTCGCGTTGGAGTTGTATTCTATAAGTCGCTATCGTGATTCGGGAAAAATTAGTAGGGTACAGTTTTACAAGCATCGAGTACGACATCTAAGGCCATCGATACTAGGGTAGGTCTTCATGATGCTTTGGTGGCATCGTGAAGGAAAAAAGTATAGTGTTAATAGACTGTTTTCCCGGTTCCACTATTTTCTCTGTTCGACTATTTTCTCGGTACGAATGTTTTCTTTGTTCGACCGTTTTCCTGGTTCAACTATTCTCCCGATTTGACTGTTTTCTCCGCTTGACCGTGGAGATTCTCTCTTGCTCTCCCCCTTTTGTGAGGAGTTGGGGGAGGGGGGGGGGTATATATAGGCATTAGTAGAGGGGCATAAAGGTAATTTTTGGGCTTAGTATAGTGCAGTTACGCCAGATCTGTGCAACTGTATCATTTTGAGAATAACTTTCTCTCTGGATGTCCAAATTGCATTCTGCTTGTTGCGTTGTAACCTAGACACACGTGGATTTCTAGTAACATATCATTCAATGTCTAATTCATTATATATTATTAAAGGTGAACCAAATACGGATCAACTATATTATGCCATACCATTAGTCCCGTAGTTTGGAATATGATTTTGGAATACAAGCATAATTCAAACTATGATAAGGTGTTAGAGTCGTATTGACTCAAATTTGGGTGATCAGTGCCATTATATATCGGTGGAGTTAACCGAATGAGCCCATACCATATATGTCCCCCATTTAGGAGTCGTTCTTGTAAAGAGCGGGTGCCAAATTAATATATGTGTCTTCTAGAGAACTACTGCAACTTGTTGGGTGTTCTTGGCATCAAAACATGCCCCCCATTTGGGAGCCATATCCGTAAGGATTGGATGCCAAAATGAACTTTATTGGCTTCAAAACATGCCCCCCCATTTGGGAGCCGTATCCGTAAGGATTGGATGCCAAATGAACTTTATTGGCTTCAAAACATGCCTTCCATTTCGGAGTCGTATCTATAAGGATTGGATGTCAAATGAAATTTCTTGGCTTCGAAACATGCCCCACATTTGGGAGTCGTATCTGTAAGGATTGGGTGCCAAATGAAATTTCTTGGCTTCGAAACATGCCCCCCATTTGGGAGCCCGTATCCGTAAGGATTGGTGATCAATTTATGCGCCATTCCTTCATCTTTGAAATGTTATGCGAATTCTCGATTTTTGTGCAACCTTTGTGTATGTCGAGTATTTTTGCCCAACATAAAATGTGTTGCAGATCTGGCAAAATTTCTTAGCGATGACAAAATCGTATTTTAGTCGCGTGAAAGTTTATTTTCTTTGTGGTTTAATTATATTTCATCCTGTTATGAAGGTTCTGATGTCATAGCTCGCTTGATTATTTTCATCGTTTTGATATATTTTTTTCCTTCATATAACAAAATCTTTTGCTGTTAGTAGGAGAACTCGCAATTTTATGAAAAACATGGTCGACTTTGTAAATTCTACAAGCGGTTTTGCTCACATTCTCGTTTTCTCAGGTCTGGCATACCATGAATACTGTGAATGATTTCACAACTTCTTTGAGTTTGTTCTAGTGCAAGATCATCATGTTCTTTCGGCTTCGTAAGAGTCGTTGAACTAATTTGATGCAACTTGAGAGTCTAGAAGATTGACTGACGTTAAACTTCTGGGGTGGTTTCCATTGTAGTTTTAATGAGAATAACATCATATTCTTCCTTGTTGTTGGTCACAATTAAGTCGAGACTTATAGATTTATGAAACTCTTTTGCACCAGGGAACCGTAGGTACAAACCTATGCCTCCTTCAACATTGGTGGCTGTGCATTCGTCATTTCCACCATAACATTTAATACTTCCAAAGCTTGTGCTTCTCCCATGGTTTTGGCAACTAAGTGTGAAAGAACTTGGCCTTATTGTTGTTTTCAGGTAATACTCAATGTCATTCTCGGCAAGTTCTATGGCCCGTTTTATGAATTTTGCGGATGCCTGTAGTTCCAGCATGGCTCGACTGAGAGGTTTGTCTATCAACATCACTATAAGTGAGAATGAATATATATATAGGTGCAATTTGCGTGTCATGACAACAACGATCGCGAATTCCTAGATCTCAAGATAAAAGTTTTTGGCAATCTTCATTGATTCTAAGGTGCCTTCTTTGGCGTGCTATCTCACAATTGAGAATGCCGTAGTTAAATGATCAATAAGATCTTTAGCAATGATGCTTTTCACGAGTATGTCATTGACATAGATCTTCATGGTTTTCTTGATGTAGTTGCCAACATTCTTTAAATTGAATGGCATTACCCTGTAGCAGAATACGCCTATGTTTGTAACAAAATGCGGTTTTGATTTTAACGTAAATAACCATTAAGATTTGATGAAATCCGGTTTGAGTATCCATCATTAGGTCTTGATTCATCCAAGACTAGAGATCTATGTTGTCGCAGAGACATTGGATACGCTTTTGTTTCATAAAATTTGTCATACTAGAGCCGATGCGCGTCGTTTTGCTTAAGTCGTTAGAACACAAGAATATTTCTTTTAATTTGTTAGGAAGTTTGATGTTTATCGTGTGGTAATTATTGCCCGATTTAACAGAGTCTTTTGCAAATTCTAGTGAGCTATTTGTCTCGACGCGATGTTCAGTGTTGTTCCTGTAACTTGACCTAGAATGGGCCAAAATTTTCCCTTTATTGTGAGGGTTGTGAATCATGTTATCTATTGGATTGAATATATTTGCAGAGAGACCATGGACTAGGTAGCAAGAACAGTCTCCCTTTAGTTACCATGGACTCACTCGCACCGCGCTTTGGTGGGGAATTTCCTTTTCCAATAGTAAGTAAATACTAGCGCTTTGAGAATAATTCTGGCCTAGGAGGCTGATGATGGTGTAGTTTGTGCTAGAACGTATGTCCGTTTCTTTATATTTTTGTTCGTGGGACGTCGGCCCTCCGAGCGATTTTAGGTTTGTATTTGTCCGTGTATGAGCAGATGTCAATCTCTTGACTCTGATCACCGCGTTGACTATTCGGACTCACTCCGCCATAGTTCCACAATTGGATAGTGTAAATGAGCTGCTCCCGTTGCTTATGAGCTGCAATTCTTTTCATGTTTGTGCAGCATGCCGTGCCGCAAATGTTTTTGTTTATGTTTTGTGTGAGGAGTTTGCTATAGTAGAATTCAAGTTCCATGTGTTGTATCTCCTTGGTGTCAAGTTTCATTTTGAAAGTGAACTCATGAAGATGATTTGGTACCTTTGTCCTTAAGGGTCAAGATACGTAAGGGTAGAGCTATCTGAGGAAGGAGTGGGCGTTCCGTCGCCCTGTGGTTCGTGAATAATTATCCTTTATCGTGAATATTTTTGGTATAATGATCTCAATTGCGTAATTGTTTTTTATATTTTTGATTCTTCTCTCCCTGCTATGACATTTGTGTGGCTGAGTACGTCTCTGGTTCTTTTAGAAGTAGGTTTGGCTGGCGTAATATCGACGATGACTCTTCATGTACCTTAAGACGTAGATGACTTGGATAACACGTAGGGTATGTTTCATGTTATTTGAAAGAAAACTACTTGGATACCGCGTAAGCACCTCAACTGAAGAAGAGGTCATCATGGAGGAGGCCTTCTATAGTGACAATGAAAATGAAAAATAATTAACAGATCTGATTTAAGCTATTGAGAAGGTTCTTAAGCTTCTTTTGGTTGCACACGATGCACAAAGGATCATCGATTAAAATGCTATTGGGTGTAGAGTGGCCATATAAGGCTGATTCTCTTCTTTTGAGTTCTCTTGCGTGTTTCAAACAATGTTAAGGCAGTGACCATCTCTTGAGATTTCTGGTTTGCATTCCACAATATCAAGTCGAAGACCATCTCTTGAGATCGTAAGATTGAATGTAACCGTGTCAGGTCAATGACCAACATTTGACATTTGGGAGTCGGTCTTTACCCACAGTTATAAGAGTTCATGGAATTTTGTGCTTTTTCTTATTAATGCTCATAAGCATTGAGGTAATGATACCTTTCAAAGTATTATAGACATGTAGTTATATGGGGTAAGTTTTCATCGTACCATGCTGGGTAGATATATGTGACAACTCTTTGGACACGTTTGCTTCATACCAAGATATATAGATGTTCATAAACAGCTACATGGGGCTTGATAAATTTTCGTTCATCCTTTCCATCGCATGGATATTTGGATTACATCTTGCTTTAGCCAGCAGATGTCCATCCTTTGAGATTTAAGTTGGCGTCTGACTGTGTTAGATCAAGGTTTATCTATGAGATTTTAGGTTTGCATGCCAATGTCCATCTGTGAGAGTTTAGGTTTGCATCTCGCCAAGTCAGGTTGATGTCCATGTTCTGAAATTTTAAGTTTGCATATAACCACGTCGAGCCAATGTCCATCTATGATATTTTAGATTTTCATCTGATCACGTTGGGCCGATGTTTGTAATTTATAAGGTCAAGCCCATGTAGGGTTGTGTGGTCCAATTAGTTATGCATTGCGCGACTTCACGATTTTGATCATATCTCCTTGTTCGTTGGTCAAAAGCTCAATCCGCTTCTTGACTACTGACTTTAACTCGTGCAATTTTCAGGGCATGTCTCGGTCTATCAAATTGGCCTTGTATGAAACTGGGAATTAGATCATTACTATCAAATTGGGAGGTTCGATGGTTACTATTGTACTGCAGTGCGTGACTTCACGTGTTCGATCATATCTCTCTATTGGTTGATAGAAACCTCGATTCGCTTCTTGATTCAGGAGCCTAACTCTCGTAGCTTTCAGACCATATACGGATGCAATACTTTTTGGGTTTGAGGGTTCAAGGGTTCGACTGTTTTCCCTGTTCAACCGTTTTCTTGGTTCGACTGTTTTCTATATTTGACTGCTTTCTCCGTTCGATTGTTTTTTGGGTTTGACTATTTTCTTTGTTCAACCATTTTCTCGTTTCGACTGTTTTCCCGATTTGACAGTTTTTTCGGTTTGACCATCTTCTTTGTTCGACTGTTTTCTCGGTTCGACTATTTTCTTTGTTCAACCATTTTCCCAGTTCTTCTGTTTTCTTGGTTTGACTGTTTTCCCAATTCGATTGTTTTTTTTTTGGTTCGATTGTTTTCCCGATTCGACTATTTTGGCAGTTCGACTGTTTTCTTCGTTCGACCATGAAGCTCCTCCCTTGCTCTCCCCATCTTGTAAGGAGCTGTGGGGGTATGTATAGGCATCAATAGAAGGGTTTAAATGTAATTTTTGGGCTCAATATACTTCAGTTGCGCCAGATCTTTGCGCAACTATACCATTTTGAGTATAATATTTTCTTTGGACCTCCAAATTGTATTTCGATTGTTGCGTTATAACATAGACACACATGGCTTTCTAATGAAATATCGTTCACTGTCTAACTCATTATATATTTTTAATGGCAAACCAAATATGGATCAACTATATTATACCATACCAAACTCGAACTGGCCTGGCCGCCTGGGCCTTATAACTCGATTAAGGTTTCAACTAAAACATGTCTTTGAATTCTAACCTGTCATTCAATTCTAATTGGGCTCTCAATTCTAACTGGGTTTATAAGTTAAATTGGGCAAATTGGTGGAATTAGGGCCTAATTCAGCTTGTTTTGTTTAAATTTTCTTAAAAAAACTATCGTCTATCTTGTTGTCGAGTCGCTATGCATCGTGCATGCATGTAGGCTTTGTGTAATTTGGTATAACAACAGCTTATTTTAGAAGTTTTTATTAATGGCGGAATGCCATACTTGTAAAATTCAAGATCGATATAATAGGTGAAGGGAAAAAATATCTCCCGTTAATTATAATTTTGTGATTGTTGCTATTGTGGTAAGTTTTAATTATTCGAAATTAGTTGGTCATATGATTTATTTACTTAAATCTCTATTCATAGTTTAATATCTTGGATTATGTGACTTTTATATAAAGTCAATCGAAATAATGTTACATGACTAAAACAGGATCAAGTCACAAGAAGGCTGCTTGCTTTTCGCATTCCGAACATACGTCAGTCCGCTAAAAAACTATGATGTCTTAGAGTCATATTATCCTCTTGTGATCCTCAGCGAATTTTAACAAACATTATTCACAATAATTTACCGATTTAGTTATTTCTTAAATTTAGGTTTCAGTTCTCACGGAGTAAGAGCTTACATGAGGACATGTACTTACGTTATAAATCTCACTCGGCGCAAGTACGCTCGTTTTTCTTCTTATTAATTAAGTTTCTCGTTATACTTTGTACGTGACGCAAATATTGATTCTAATTTATGGGTTCCTTAGTTTTAAAAGTCTCCAAATAATAAAATTTAGCGATCTGAACTGGAGTACATAAAAGAAAAAAACATGAAGTTTTGTAAGTACTAACTTTTACAATTGTCAGTCGATTGTTTGTCATGTTAATGATAGATCGGAATTGCATAAATTTGTGCACGCATAGGCATAGATAGATACGTGTCAACCTCTTCTCAACCTCTGTTTTGGCTTGTGGCCTGATTTATGTTATGATTTAAAAAAATAAAATAAAAAATAATGCTCTTCAGATTAGAAATATATATTTATGTAATAACTTACTAATAGCAAAATCTTTAAAGGAAAACTAATCATACATTAAAGAAAAGCTCTGGAATCTGAATAAAATAATGAGTCTAAAACATATACGCATGAAAGAACAAATAATTTGAAAAATAGAAGAATAAACTTATTCGTCTTGATCATCACATGGAAGGGACACCCAAGACATACAAGATTCGAAGGTGACTTTCGGACATGGCAGACACATGGAAATGCATCCATCTTCCAAATCAAAGCAATACAAATTTCGGTCGAAATTATTCACGTAGTACACGCAATTACCCTTTAAACCAGATTTTGAAGCCGGAGATGAAAAGCCTTTATATACGTCCAAGAAAAATGTCCGATCACCGAGGTACTCAGTCATCACCCACTCTTTCATAGTAAAGTCTGCTTTAAAAATTTTAACATCCAAAACCTCGTGGCCAGATCTTGTGATATTAACCAAAAATAGCTCCCCACAAGAATCAATTAAGTAGTTTTTGGC
The DNA here is from genome assembly GCA_948329865.1 of Linaria vulgaris. Classification (NCBI taxonomy): domain Eukaryota; kingdom Viridiplantae; phylum Streptophyta; class Magnoliopsida; order Lamiales; family Plantaginaceae; genus Linaria; species Linaria vulgaris. The sequence goes on along the minus strand of OX415249.1, from coordinate 48,091,229 downwards.
TCCATCATCGATTGGAATAATGAGATCAAGGCCTGTACCTCTAATCACAGTTGAGAGTTGAAGATCTTCATCTGAAAATTCAGCAGTGAGTAAGTTGTAGTCTGAAAGGGACAAAATATTCAGTCTTCCCTCAAAGTTGATGGCAGCCATGGCAATATCACCATCCAATATCCATTCATGTTTGACGAATTCAGTATCGCCAACATGGCAAGACCATAATGCCTGGCCACAGATAAATAAAACACGACAACCATCATCCATTGGAGGCGATGATAGAACACAATTATCGTGGAACGATACATCCAAGGGTGGCAGCTCGAGTTTCTCTTTCGTCGATAAATTTAAAAGGGAGCAATGATCGTTATTATAATCCATCAAAACAGACCATCTTTGATAACAGCAAGCAATATATTTGTTCTGCAATTCAGAAACAAACCAAGGGTTATAGCGTTTTTCTGCTATGCTATAAAACACTTGGCGTTCGATATTCGCCCCATCACGTATAAGTAGCCAAGGATACGGACGACATGGGATTTTGACCGGCTCTTGTTCTTTGTTTTGGTCATCCATCTTCTGATTAAAAAAAAAAAAAATTGGCTTCTTGAGAATGTAGATATAGAGATTAGAAACAGAGGAGATTTTCTTGAGTTTTGTAGTTCACAAATTAAAAGACAATATTTATACGTGTTATCGAGACGCAATTAAAAGGAAAGGTGATATAACCTTTACTGTGTTTGTGTTCTGACTTGTGATTTCAGAATATAAGATTTGTACAATATATTTTGAGTTTGACGCATATATATATACATAATAATAGCTCTAATGCGCAGGTTTCGATATTCTACGAGGACCATAAAAGGTAAATTGACTGCCTTGTGAGTCTCTTTATTATAAAAGGTAAATCATAAATGTACCCTTTCCTATTCAAACACTTTTTGATTGACATGTGGCATGTGACCTAATTAGGTACTTAAGAAAAAGCTTTACGAATTATAATTTTATTTTTTCTCGTGTAAGGGAGAATGTTCCTATTTTTGCACTGTGTTGCCATAGTCAAATTGCGAAAGTTTCCAATTAAAACCTATTAAGATCAAAATTATATTATAACGGCAATCTATTTCTACTTCGAAGAATTAATATTTTCCATATAAGCTTTTGACATCTTATCGACATTTTTATTTTTGTTATTTCTTAATTAAGATGTACTCAAAGCTTTCCGACTCATTTATGGATATCAACGTTCCTAAAATTCCCAATCTAATTCTACTACTCGGAACTAATATTTTCCTTGTAGGCTTTGTACACTATTATCTCTTGGGAAATTATTAATATACATAAAAAGTAATTGTGCACGAATAAAACTTCTATGTTCACACAATAGGTTAGTTAGTATATAATACAACGCACACTGCATATCCCCTCAAAAAATCGTGATTCTCTTGATTTGCTCTTTACTTTTACTTGTTTTGCCCTACTGAAGCTTATAAAATACAAACAAAACATTGTCGAGGAAACTAGCTAGAGGCAATGGACTTGATATTAGATAGAGAAGAAAGAGTCAAGAAATTAGTAGCAGCACCATACAATTAGATTCAGGTGACCGCATATTATTAACCTTCTGATTGCTTTGCTCTTACTTATTTTGCGCTAATGAAGCTTATACCGTGTTTTGCTCTTCATATTTGCAGATCAAATCCTACAAAAAACTCACATTATGGTAGCAGAAATAGAAAAATTTGTCGAGGAACTAGAGGCACTGGACTTGAAAAAGGATAAAGAAGAAAGAGTCGAAGAAATTAGTAGCAGCATCATACAATTAAATTCCGGTGACCTCATATTATTAGCCTTCTGATTGCTTTGCTCTTACTTATTTTGCGCTAATGAAGCTTATACCGTGTTTTTCTCTTCATATTTGCAGATCCAATCCTACAAAAATCTCGCATTATGGTAGTAGAAATAGAAAAATTTGTCGAGGAACTAGAGGCACTGGACTTGAAAAAAGATAAAGAAGAAAGAGTCGAAGAAATTAGTAGCAGCATCATACAATTAAATTCCGGTGACCTCATATTATTAGCCTCCTGATTGCTTTGCTCTTTACTTATTTTTCGCTAATGAAGCTTAAAGATGTTTTGCTCTTCATATTTGCAGATCGAATCCCACAAAAAACTCACATAATGGTAGGAGAGGAGCTAGAGGCACTGGACTTGAAAAAAGCTGAAAAGGAAATAGTCGAAAAGGATAGGCCATGGTCGGATCTACCCGGTGATCTTTTGTCTTTGATACGCTCACGACTCTTTGCTGGCGATGAAGTGTCGTTTCTATCCGTTTGCAAATCGTGGAAGTTGACGTCTGTTCTTCCTATTAGACATTTTCACCTTCCAATCGGTAGTAGTCGGGGGTGCCAGACTCCGTGCTTACTAAAGTCATATAACAATATATCAGACAACAAAATCTTTCACCCACTCTACAATGAGTGTTTGGACATGGGCTTCAAATTCCAAACAGGTACAAGAGTTTACGCGGCAAAGAATGACTGGCTACTCCTATATGAACATCGACACCGACTGTTTTTCTTCAATCCCTTTACAGAAACAAAAATAGAAATCCCAAAATTTCCTTGCGCAGATCCGCGTTCAACATGTTTTACTTCATTGCCAACATCCACGGATTGGAAAATTGTTGGTGCAGGAGTTAAGGGCCAAATAGAGAGTGCTGATGGAGTAGTACTTAAGAAGCGACGAACTGTCATATATTGTTTGAAGTGCGGTGATGAGAACTGGAGTAAAATCAAGTTTGATATTGATTTCGATTTTTCGTCCTGTAGTGCCGTCATCCATAAAGGGTCTTGCTACTTTCTTGATATGGATGCAAACGTTCTGATTTACAATCTTGAGACAAGAGTTCCACGTCTTTGTATGGCTCCCAAGCGTATTAATGAAAAGATTTATGCCAGAGATGCACAACAATACCTTTTGGAGAATAAAGACAGAAAGCTGATGGCGGTTTTTGTGGGTGCTGATGGCAGATGGATTCAAACTTTTCAGTGGGACGACCATAAGGAAACATGGAGAGTAATTCTGAGTTTGGGAAACAAAATGTTGTTTGTGAGTCGTGCCTCATCCTTGTGTGAAGAGGCTTCGATTCGTGGAACTCGCAACACGATTTATTTCCCAAGGTTCGTCGACGGCCGTTGCTTGTTCTACTCACTTTGTACCAAAAAGTATCACACCTTTGCAAGGGGCTCTTCCTATGAAAGCTTTCACGAAGCAAAGGTTCACCTCGGTGGTATCGCTACTTGGATTAAACCTTAGTTAAGGAATTTTGGAAGTTCTAGATTAGAAATAGATCTTAGGTTATTTCTTTTTTATAATTATTTCGATTGGTTTAGCATATATCTTCTTTATGCATGTCATTTCAGTGAGTGATTGATATGAACCTCGTTTAATATTTTACTACTTTAGTTTGATCTAGTATATATGTTTCAGATTTTATTTTGTTCGTATCTGATAGGCGACCGTATGTTTTAATGTACGTACATTGTTTAGTTTTTTTTTTTTTTTTTTTGTATGGTGGTGAGATCCTCTATCCCATCTAATCCATGTTTCAAATACTGATTAACTCTAATTACTGATCCATGTCCCATTTTATTCAAATTGATTCCTAATTTATAGGAACAACACGGGCAACCATTTATTATAGGGCGGCGATATTGTGAAAGCAGAAATTGTTGCTTCCAAAGCAACCCCTTTAAACGGACTGATTTACCCTCCTTAATCAAAGATTATATAAGTTAAGTGTCTAAAGTCTAGTAATAATAAATTTTCTAAAAGATCTCCTTACTCAGTTATAAAGTTTCTTAATAAAAACTGCTAATTTTTGAGAACTTCTTAATCTTTTTTCTCCGAGTGCAATAATGGTACATTTATGAGAAAATCAATCCCTCGCGTCAACCCCCAAAGCTTGTGAAAACAAATTTTATTAATTCTGGAGTTAATAAGATAGGTACTAAACGATTTTTTATATCCAATTGCCTTCATCTACTAATAAATATAATTTTTTTTTTGTTGATATCACCTATTTACAGGTTCATCATAAAGAATATCCATATCAGAAATAAAACTTACATTGAATCACTATTAAAAAATTACGTTGAATCAAAAAGAAGAATTGATATATATATATATATATATATATATATATATTCTTGATCAGTATATAAAATAACAAAAAGACTATAAGTCTGATTAACTTGAATTACAAAAGACAGATGTTTTTCTCAATCATGCTTAAACGCAAGTGTTCGTAAAAGAAAGAAGATGTGTAATTCAAAACCAGGTTCTTACAAAAACAAAACACTATAAAACAATACTTTTTGAGGAAACAATATTAATAAAATAATATAATTAATCACAGAAAAATTTATTTAAGAAAAAAAAAAACTCAAACAAGACTTAAACCAAATAAATACCATAACATATCCAAAAAAGAGAATTAAATTCAATCCACGTCTGACATAAAATAAAACTCAGATAACAAAATAGTTTTCAAGAAAATCACAATGACAAGAAGTCTAGCTTCTCTTTGCTAAGCCGAAATCCTAAAAGTTCTACTAGATAATCCAAATCTTTGTTCTTTAAACTCTACAAAACCTGCAAAAAAGAACAAAAAAAATACTAAATCATTGAAATTCTAATCATAAACAACCTTTTGTAACTTAGAAATAAAATCAACTTCTTACTGTTAGAGCATTCTAATATATATGACGAGCCAAGAACTTCTGATGAACAACTAAAAATGAGCATCATATGCATAAGTCTAGTGAAAGCAATTTTGAATAATGTAGATGATTAAGAAGTTGGCACTCACATATTAAGAATTCCACGGGAAGTCTTCATAAGAAAGTGGAGCAACATTTAGATCAATGTTTGTTGAGTTGTCGTTGACATTTGAAGGATTTACCGACATTTTACTTCGACAAGTATGCATTAGATGCCTTCCATTTTTATAACTCGAACAATTTAGTGAAGCCTCCACAATCTCAAATCTTGAAGGATCACGTTTTTTAGAACTTGTTGACTTTCTTTTTCTTGATTTTGATGGCCGACCTTTTTGAGGTCGTACAATTGGTTCAAAGGACAATTGTTGGCCATTTATGACCTGAGTTATCTTTTCCCGAGCAATATCTTTCTCAACCGCCAGCCATTGTTGATAATTATTATGCAACTCATGTAGTAAACTTTCTAATGCACCTTGTTCATCACTCGGAGCATTGTCTAAGAGAAGTGTTGCCCTTGTATCTACACGCCACTGAGAATGTATAGATTCTAGAGGCAAGACCGTATCTCTCCATCCATCCATCATATGCACACAAGGAAGACCCATAGTTGTCGCATAGTGGCCCCTACATGTTAATTGCATATTACCCTTTTTGGCCATATTAATTTGTTTGTTCAATTCTTTTAGTGCAAAAAACGACACTCTGGTGAGAAGCTCCTTGAAGAATGGAGTCTTGCAATTGTGAGGGATCTGAAGTCTTTCCCTTGCTAATTGGATTTTAATCTCTTTAACCTCATTTTCAAGCATAATACACATTTTTTCCCTTACCGTGCGCAAGTCACCTGTTGAAAACATTAAGTATTTCTTCAATTTTGCATGTGCACCCTCTGCTCTTGATGAAACTCTATTATTGAAATTTAAGTGTTTTCCTGCTCACACTTCAACAAAATACTCTTTATAAGGAAGCCATGCCCTTATAATGTAACTAAGAACACCACTTTTCTCTTTGTATGATAGTTCAAACCAACGCCAAGCTTCTTCAAACTTTAATTCACTCGTACAGTTTATCACTTTATTCCATGATGATATAAACACAGTTGAATAACTTGTACTTAACTTGATGGACAAAGGATGTGCAAAAAACAAATGAGTCAAATGACCCTCCTCATCTTTTTGAATATCAAACATAAAACCACCCTCCTAATGTTTCAATTCTTATCTTCGCCTTCACATTATATATATTTTTTGACACAACTTGGAGATTTGGATTTCTTCGACGGAGAGAACTCAGAATCTGGCGTGGTGCTATCCCTGATTTGGTCATATCATCAATACTAGATTTTTCTTCTTTTGTAAAATGCCTAGCAGAGGGATGTCCAGACTGTAGGAAATATATTCTTTTATATATTGTGAATAAATTACAATGCTAGATTACATATATATTTATACAACTAGGTGACTTGATGAACAAGTAAGAAATAACTATACAAGGATATAAGTATCTTCTAAGATGGAAAAGAATCTTATTTAATTTTGGTAGATAATACCAAATCTTGATTATCCCTAATACGCCCCCTCAAAAGTGCTGAGCCATCGGCCAAGGCGCTTTTGGAATGAAGAAGTAAGAAGCGAGCACGAGGGAGCGCCTTAGTAAGAAAATCAGCGAGCTGATCCTTAGTGCTGATGTGCGAGATAGAGACGAGACCCTTTGCCACAATATCCCGAACATAGTGAATGTCGACCGCGATGTGCTTCATCCGAGAGTGAAGAACGGGATTCAGAGAGAGATGCGTTGCCCCCATGTTATCACAATAAAGGGTCGGGGGCCTACGAAGAGGGACCCGGAGTTCGGCCAATAAATGCTGAATCCATTGAATCTCAGATGTGGTTGTGGCGAAGGCTCGGTATTCAGCCTCAGTCGAGGAGCGAGCAACGGCGCGTTGCTTGCAAGAAGACCAAGAAATTGGAGTATCACAAAGAAATATAAGAAAGGCAGACGTGGAAGTCCTATCAGAAGGATCACCAGCCCAGTCAGCATCAGTGTAGGCACTGAGAGTGTTAGCGGGCCGATGGTGAATGAGAAGGCCATGGGAAACCGTGCCCTTAAGGTAGCTCAGAACCCGTTTGACGGCAATCCAATGATGCTCACGAGGGGACGAGACGGACTGAGCCAAGCGGTTGACAACAAAGGCGATATCAGGGCGAGTGAAGGCAAGATACTGAAGTTCCCCAATAGCCTGACGGTAGAGACTCTCGTCAAAGGCACTGTCATCGAAGGAGAGATGGACGAGGTGGACATAGGAGTAGTCACAGACTTAGCACCATCCATCTTGTGGCGTGAAAGAAGGTCTCGAACATATTTTTGTTAAGAGAGGAAGAGACCCCCAGCACACGGGATGGCTTTAATACCGAGAAAGAAGGAGATGGCGCCAAGGTCCTTGAGCCAAAACGTCGACCCGAGCTTAGCAACAATGGAGGTGATAAGGGCCGAATAATTGCCCGTGAAAATAATGTCGTCGACATAAACTAGTAGAAAGAGGACAGTCTTGGTGCGCCGAAAGATAAAAAGGGAGTGGTCGAACTTGGATTGAGTGATCCCAAGAGATAGGAGAGAAGTGCAAAGAGCCCAGAACCATGCGCGAGGGGCCTGTTTCAAGCCATAGATGGACTTATGGAGGCGACAGACATGAGAGGGCAAGGCCCAGTCAACAAACCCCGGGGGTTGCTGCATATAGACTTCTTCACTGAGAGTTCCATGAAGGAAGGCATTGCTGACATCCAGTTGATGAATACCCCAAGAGTTGGAGACAGCAATCGTGAGGATAGCACGAACAATGACGGGTTTGACCACGGGGGAGAAAGTTTCCATATAGTCAATGCCAGGGCGCTGGTGAAAACCCTTAGCAACGAGGCGTGCCTTGTACTGTGAGATGGACCCATCAGGATTACGCTTGAGACGAAAGACCCATTTGCACCCAATAATATTTATGGCAGAGGAACGAGGAACAAGTTCCCAAGTACCATGAGAGACAAGAGCAGTAATTTCGTCAGACATAGCCGTACGCCAAAGAGGATCCTGGACTGCTTGATAGACACACGTAGGTTTCACCGGATCAGGAAGCGGGTGGTTGGTGCAAGTAGTGAAAGCCTTCGGTCGGAAAATATTGTTCTTAGACCTCGTGACCATGTGGTGAGCGGGCCAAGGAAGAGAAGGCACGGCCAAGGATGAGGTGTCCGTAGTGTGGGCTGTGTGTGGAGGACCGCAGTCATGGGCCGGATCCGGAGGTGGAGCAAAGCCCGGGGTTAGGCTGGGCATCGGATCGCGGGTTGGGCTAGGTGAAGAAGCTACGGGGCCGCGGGTTGGGCCAGGCGAAGGGGCCGCAGGCCGAGGTGGGAAAAGAGCCTTGAGCAGAGCATGGGCCGATAAGATGGGCATTGGATGGGCCGTAGGTGATGGTGCGGAGCTGAGAGAAAGAACCGTGAGCGGCGGGGCTCGTGGAGCAGGCATAGTCGGACCGGGCAAGATAGGCTGCCACTTAGAGAAAGGAAACACTGTCTCGCAGAAATGAACGTGACGAGATAGATATAACTGATTGGAGAGAGGGTCAAGACACTTATAAGCACTCTGAGAAGTGGAGTAGCCCAAGAAGATGCAAGGGCGAGATGGAAAGGAGAGCTTGCTGTCGATATATGGGAAGAGTCACAAAACGTGTCCTTCACAGATGTCTTATTTAAAAGCGGTAAAGAAAAAACTAAAAATCAAAAAGGAACTCGTCTTTGAGGCCGGATGTCCAAGACGTGAGTGCCAAGTGGATGCACATGTCCGAACACCAAAGTTCACGAACTTTTCCAGATGCTTGAGATAGTGCAGCGGTGGACGGATGTGGTAGGTTCCATTAGTGCAAGGTCTCGTCGCCAGTGTGTCTCCCAAACCCTGATCCTTAATAGGGAAATAATCCAGAAAAAACTCCAAGGAGACATTATTATCTTGCGTGAAACGATGAACGGATAATAGATTATGATGAGAAGACGGTACGCACAACACATTGTTCAAAGAGAAATTGCGTGCAGGAAACAAAATAATAGAAGAGCCAGTGTGCGTAATAGGCATACCATTACCATCGATTAACTGAACCTCGTCAGTACCATCATACTCAGAGTGGTATACAAGGTTGTTGAGGTCTCCCATGACATGATGAGATGCGCCCGAGTCAACCATCCAAGATTGAGAAGGACGGTGACCCGCGGCTGGTGGAGGGACGACCGAGTTTGCAGTGGGGTTCAACAACTTTGGTAATTTGTAGCAATGGGAGGCTACATGATTAGGTTTCCCACAAAATTGACAAATAACCTGTTCGCCACTGCTTGGAGAGGGGTTAGTAAAACCACTAGAAACAAAACCAGAAGGGGGTCTACCTCATCCACGGATTTGACCGCGCCCACCACGGAACAGAGTACGCCCCCTGGAGATTGGTTCTTTGGAACATCATCATTTTCTTTGGTAGATTGAAAATCATCCGCAACTTTGTTATTGTGTGCAAGAGATCCAGAGATGGCATGACTTATGTTTGAAACATTTCCATCCCCGTCAGTAGCCACACTTCTTCCAGACGATTCTCCACCTTAACAACGATTGTCAAAAAAACCATAAAGTATTACTTCATATCATATAGCTACCAGAATCCACATAATGATTAACACACATAAAGCAGTTAGGTTAAGATAAAACAGAATAGTCATAAGCTATAGAGATTACCAAAGGATCGACAAGAATCAAATTTTTCCGTTTTTGCCAAAGTTCCAATGCTTGTCTTTGATCGTGCATCTTCATCCACCTCTTCATTCATGAACAAAACCGCCGAATGTTACTAAACACAGAACCACTAACTTTCGAAAATTCCCAACATCAAATCACAATTTCTCTACATACTAGGCCAAACGAGCGTGTCAAAAGCAACAACGGCAGTCTAGTTATCTATATTAATACGGAATAGTGGCCAATACAAACCCAGTACCAGAAAATACAAGAAAAATAGATAGGAATACATACCTAGAGAGGAAATTGGCGAATCGAAATCCGAAAAACCACCAAACAGCTGAGGAGAAGCATCCACAAACTTCGCTGTCGTATCCTCTTCGACATTTCCTCCTCCTTCTCAATTCAACAAACACAACATCAGCTCTCTCTCTCTCTCTCTCACACACACACACAAACAAACACACAGTTACAAACATTTCTACTCTCTCTTCTAAAAAAAAAGCTGACGATTATAAAACTACCTTGAGTGAAATTATTTGACCTGGTTTATTATTAGGTTGGGGCTTTGATTTCTGCGATTTTGACGAATTGAAGTGATTCGATCGAGAGTTTGATGAAGAACACTAATTTGTTGGGCTGTTTTTTTTCTAAGTGTGAAGTAGTGTGGAGTGACGTTTCGATTTACACCCCCCGAACTTAATCCATTTTTTAATTTTTTTTTTAATTCGTGGGAAAATAAAAAAAAACTGGAACTGACGAATTTCGCACTAAGAAGCATAGTTTAAGGGGCAATCCGCACTAAAAAGCATAGTTTAAGGGGGAATATGCATGAACTTTACACTCCATAACATGTACCGAAAATGCCCTTCTGACCCTCACGTGAGTTGCACGAGAATGGAATATTCGGCGGAAACCGGCGAGGGGGCAAATCGAACAGACGAGAATAGTTCATGGGGCAAAATGCTTATTAAATTAGTTTAGGGGGCAAGTCGTAAAAACGTGTATTGTTCAGGGGGCTTGATGCTTTTATCCCTAATAAAAAATAGCACAATCATGAATTAACTTTGAATCATGTATCAGTCTCAAGGAAAAATGACGAAAGAAAGAGCAGTGATTCTTTACTTCTTACTCGTTTGATTCCTGAAGTAATAAATTTTGTTTCTGTTATGGTTTTGGATATTGAGGGAGAAATTAAAGTACACAAGAAGATAAGAAAGTGTAGAAATAAAGGACAATATAAAAGTTGAGGCAATTTTCTCATAATCTTTATTCCACTCAATAGTACAGTACTTATAGCTGAGCTAATAATGGTACTATTAAATTCAAACGTACAAAACAACAGTAATATTAAATGAGCTGGGGATTTAACGGTCTCATAATCAGACGGCTAAGATCTAATTGATGTCTTTAATCCGCATGATCTGAACTAAAACGGCGTCGCTTCTGAGGGATAGGGTCCATGCGACTTGTTGACCAGCATGACATACGTACCCCCACGATCACGCCACGTGTCAAGCTGGCTGCTAAGTCTCTATGGTGAAACGCTGTCGTTTGGAGTTGAGTAAGCTGAGTTTAGCTTATGCCCGATTCTTAGCCCTAATTTCCTTTTTATTGTGAGTTCTTTCCCTTTCATCTTCGATTTCATTTCTTCTTCGTCTTTATTAACTAGCGGATTATTGTTGTTGATTTGCAGGGTCGTGACATTACCCCGATGAGCAAATTTCCTTTGTCCCCAAGGATCAAAGGAGGGAAACGTTGTGCGGATATGGGCGAAATCCTCCCAAGTTGCAAATTATGGGCCGGAGTTAGTCCATTGCACGAGTATTTGAGGTATGAGTTCAGTGTTTCTATTGATAGACCGCTTGTCGAGTACAATATGGATTCTGCATTCTGGGTCAACATTAGGTAGGGTTAGGGGTAATAGTGTCACTAAGTTTTTCTTGAGTAGGGAGACATGAAAGATTTGATGTATCTGGGAGTGAGGGGACATGTCTAGTTTATATGCAACAGTACCAATTTCGGCTAGGATAGTGAAAGGGCCAAAGAATTTGGCTGGAAGCTTTATGTTCTTTCTTAGGGCCATTGTGCTCTGTCTGAAAGGCTGGAGCTTGAGGTAGACTTGTTCACCTACCTCAAATGATATGTCAGTTCTATGCCTATTAGCATAATGCTTTATTCTCTCTTGAGCAATCTGGAGATTAGATTTGATTAGTTGAAGCATTCTGTCCCTTTCAGCAAGTGTGAGTCTGACATCAGCAGAGTTAACTTTCAAATAAGGACTGAGTGTGAGGTGAGTAGGTTGAAAACCATACAGAGCTTGAAAAGGTGTCATTTTCAAGCTGGTATGGAAATTTGTGTTGTACCAAAATTCTGCCATAGGGAGCCATTTGAACCACTTCCTGGGGTTATCAAATATCATGCTTCTAAGGTAGTTTTCAACACATTGATTAACTCTTTCAGTATGACCATCAGACCGAGGATGGTATGCTGTACACTGGTCCAGCTGTACTTCTAAAGCTTTAAACAATTCCTTCCAAAAACAGCTAGTGAAGACCTTGTCTCTTCCTGAGACAATCCTAGCTGGTAAGCCATGTAACCTGTAAATACAATCAAGAAAGACTTTTGCCACTCCTTGGGCCGTAAAAGGGCCTGATAAAGCACAAAAATGACTATACTTAGTCAATCTATCAACAATTACTAGTATTGAATTTTTTCCTTTAGAATTAGGCAATCCGTCAATAAAATCCATTGTAATTCGTGTCCACGCATGTTGAGGTATAGGTAAGGGTTGCAATAACCCTGGGTATGGTGCATTGTCATGTTTTGTTGTTGAACAGACATCACAAGTTTGTACAAAGGTAGTAACATCAGCTTTTAACTTAGGCTAAAAGAAAACACTTTTAACCCTCATATAAGTGACATTGATGCTTGGATGCCCTCCATAAGAGGAAGAATGAAAAGCCATAAGAATTTGTTTTCTGAGTGTGGGATCATTGCCCACATAAACCTTTCCTTTAAATCTAATGATACCATTGGTAATAGTAAAATCCTCAAAAGAATTTGGATCAACAAATTTAGCAGCCATAATATTAGAGAAGAAATGATCATTTTCATAGCTATGTTGTACCTGAATAACCCAATCAGGCTGTACTACTATGAGAGCAGAACAAGTAACATTGTTTACCTCCTGTCTTGAAAGAGCATCAGCTGCTCTGTTATCAGTGCCTCTTTTGTATTGAATCTCATATTCCAAACCTAAAAGTTTGGCTATTCACTTCTGTTGTAAAGCTGAAGTTATCTTTTGCTCCAAAAGATACCCTACGTTTTGTTGGTCTGTTCTAATAATAAAGTGATGTCCCTGCAAGTAGTGCCTCCATTTTTGGATGGCCATTAATACAGCCAAGAATTCTCTTTCATATATTGAAAGCAACTGATTTTTGGGACATAGAAGTTTGCTAAGAAAAGTAATAGGGTGTCCTTCCTGCATCAAGACAGCCCATATGCCATTGCCACTTGTATCTGTTTCAACTACAAATGCTTTAGAAAAATCAGGTAAAGCAAGGGTGGGGGCCTATGTCATTTCTCTTTTTAATGAGTTAAAAGCCTGTTCAGCTTCAGGGGACCATTTGAAAGAATCCTTCTTGAGCATTTGAGTTAGAGATGTACTAATTAGACCATATCCTCTTATGAATTTTCTATAGTAACCTGTAAGTCCAAGGAATCCTCTAAAGCCTTTGACAGTACTAGGTTTTTGCCAATTTTGCATGCATTCAATATTTGGGATCTGTAGAGACACCCTTGTCACTGATAATATGCCCTAAGTATTCCATGCTTGTAGGTCCAAAATCACACTTAGATAATTTAGCATATAATTCTTCTTATTGTAAAACTCCCAAAACAATAGCCAAGTGAGATAGATGAGTTTCCCAAGTCTTTCTATAGATCAAAATATCATCAAAGAAGACAAGTACTAATTTCCTTAAGTAGGGTCCAAAAACTTGATTTATTAAAGATTGGAATGTGGCAGGTGCATTGCAAAGAATAAAAGGCATAACTAGAAACTCATAATGACCTTGATGAGTCTCGAAAGCAGTTAAATACCTATCACATTCCATCATTTTAATTTGAAAGTAGCGTGATCTTAAATCAATTTTTGAAAAATACTTGGGACCATGAAGTTCTGATAAAAGCTCATCAATAACAGGAATATGGTAATCATGTTTAATAGTTAAGGAGTTTAAATACCTGTAATCCACACATAGTCTCCAGCTTCAGTTCTTTTTCCCCACTAACAGCACAGGGGAAGCAAAGGGACTTTTGCTGTACTGAATAATCCCATCTTTTAATAGTCCTTGCACAATCTCCTCAATTTCTCCTTTATAAGCTTGGGAGTATCTGCAAGGATGTTGGTGCTTAGGGGTACTCCCAGTTTTGAGGATGATTTGGTGCTCAACTTCTCTTGAAGGAGGTAGACTAGACCTGTAGGTTTCTGAAAAATGGACTCAAACTTATCTAATAGATTAGTGAGTTCAGGAGCACAATCTTTTTATCTGGGTTGAGTGTTAGTGCAAACACTTGCTCTGGTTTCTTAAGTATGAACTTCTGCATTTCATTAACAGCAATTAGAGAGCATTTAGGAGCTTCGGTGATCCCTGAAAAACCGTTTTAACCCCATCAATGCATATGCTCATAGTATGTTTTGAGAACATAAACTCAGCTGGTTCATACCTCATGAGCCAATCACAGCCCCGTACAATGTGACAACCACCTAGTTTGAGTAACCTCAGTGATGATGAAAAATTGAATCCTTGCATTTCCCAAGTAAACCCCTTGGGTTGTTGAGATATGAGAAGATGTATGCCATCAGCCACACTCACTCTAGTTGCTGGAATGGATTCTAGAGAGCAGCTTAATTTGTATGCAATTTCTTCATCTATGAAACTGTGTGAAGCTCCAGTATCCAGGAGGATGTGAAGTCTTTTCTTGCCAAATGTTCCTAGGATTTTCAGAGTGCCTTCATTTGTACTACCAGCAAGTGCATGAATGGATATTTTTGAAATAGTGGGTGAATCAGTTTCAGGTGAACTTATCACTTCTTTCATAGACATTAGATAGCCATCCTCCTCTTCTGGTGTTAGTTCAACTACAAACAGTCTAGTAGAACACTTATGATTGAATGTATATGGATCATCACAGTTATAACATAAGCTATTTTCCCTTCTAGCTTTCATTTCAGCAAAATATAATGTTTTTCTTTGAGGGGGGAGGGTCCTAGTGGTTGTGATAAATTACTTTTGAATTGGTGATTGGGTGAGGGAGCATATTCCTATTTTCTTTGATTATTATTCTGAGTGTTAGTGGGCCATCTAGCTCTAGATGTTTTTAGTAGGGCTTCAATGGCCCTGTCTTATTTCTAGCTAGCTCTATAGCATGCTGTAGACTTTGTGGATTAAACATGTCAATAAAAGACTGCAAATCATCATGTAGCCCACTAATAAAACTACCAATAAGGTAAGGATTAGAAAACTCCCTGTTGTTGAAGAGGAAGAGGTGTGAGGTGAGTTCCTCAAATCTTTCGATGTACTCATCCAAGCTCCTTGTTTGTTCTAGCTTGTTGAAGTCACTGCCCACCTTTTCTTCTCTAAGATCCTCAAATCTGATAGCCACCAGTCTCACAAATTGATCCCAAGTGATTCCAATCATTTTAGTGTAGTAATTCATGTACCATATGGAGGCTTTGCCATCAAAATTGATGGCAGCTAGTGTAACCTTCTGGTGTTCAGGTAGTGTGGTGTTGAGTGAGAAATAACAGTTACATTTCAGGATCCAATCTCTTGGATTGGTTCCGTCAAACTTTGGAAAATCAATTTTTGGGAGTGGGGGTGTTTTTGGACTACTGGGGGTTGTACTGAACTCTCCAGCTCTGTATTTAGGAGGGGTAATGGTATATTGATGGTCTTTGGCTTTAGAATTTGATGGTTCACCAGTGGGTGGTTTGGTTTGTGTGTTTTCACCATTTCTGGTGAGTTGTAGTTGTAATGCTTGGATCATGGAACTAAGCTGCGCATGGTTGATTTCATGTGCATTGGATTTTTCCTCAAGTTTGTTTTTGATGGTAGAAATCTGGTCTTGAAGGTTGGCTTCAGCAGCTTCCCTTCTCAGATTATCTTCCTGAATTTGATTTTGTGTATTTTTTTGATTTTCATAAAGATCTTTAAGGGTGGGGCTATTTGCCATTTCGCCTGAAGGGCGATCTGGCTCAGATACCAATTGTTATGGTTTTGGATATTGAGGGAGAAATTAAAGTGCAAAAGAAGACAAGAAAGTGCATAAATAAAGGACAATATAAAAGTTGGGGCAATTTTCTCATAATCTTTATTCCACTCAATAGTACGGTACTTATAGCTGAGTTAATAATGGTACTATTAAATTCAAACGTACACAACAACGGTAATATTAAATGAGCAGTGGATTTAATGGTCTCATAATCCGACGGCTAAGATCTAATTGATGTCTTTAATTATGGGCCACAGGATCTGAACTAGAACGGCGTCGCTTCTAAGGGATAGTGTCCATGCGACTTGTTGACCAGCGGGACACGCGTATGCCCACGATCACGCCACGTGTCAAGCTGGCTGCTAAGTCTCTTATGGTGAAGCGCTGTCGTTTGGAGTTGCGTGAGCTGACTTTAGCTCATGTCCGATTCTCAGCCCTAATTTCCTTTTTATGGTGAGTTCCTTCTTTTTCATCTTCGATTTCATTTCTTCTTCGTCTTTATTAACTAGCAGATTATTGTTGTTGATTTGCAGGGTCGTGACAGTTTCCCAGGCTCTGGAGAGGTGACGTGAGGAATGGGGGATTTATTTTCTCAAAGAGTTTTTAGGTTGTACCATTAGAACCCGTTGTTGGAAGAAAGATTAAGAAGTTTCCAAAAAATAGCATTAATTAATTAAGAAACTCCAGATTTCGGTAGGGAGATATCTTTTAGAAGATTTATTATTACTAGACTTGAGACACTTAACTTATATAATCTTTGACTGAGGAGGGTAAATCAGTCCTGTTAACAGGTTTAGAATTATAACCTATTTAACTGAATTATTTAGGGTTGTAACGCCCTGCCCGTGACTCAAAAAGCAACGATATTACAAAAGAGAACAAAGATACGAGAATATTCCTTCCTTTATTTACTGAACTTCACTCCCGAGTTTCTTGTATATGATTGTGTGTCAGTGTGTCCTTTCGATTGTGAGATCACATCCCTTTATATAGAGTTTGTCAGGGACATGTGTCGGTGTGCATGTGTTTTAATAAAGTACATGTGTCGCAATATGTTTAAAAGGATAAGATAAGGTATATTTGTAATCTACTAGGCGCTGACTAGGATGATCTTTGTTTTTTCTGATAGCTCTTCGTATCTCCGAGGGGGTGCTCTTCCAGATTCTATTTTCCGAGGGGTCTTATATTTGGTGGTGACTTGAGGGATAAGTCATAGGATTCTTCTGGTGGTGTTGTTGGTCCGACAAGGGTTCATCCTGGGGTATTAGCTTATGGATATGCTTTTCGAGGGGTGTTTCCGTTCATGATTTAGACTCCGAGGGCTTTTTTGTCCTCGTGGAGTAGTGCTTTCCTGTCCAGGTCTTCGTAGTGTGCCTTCCAGTAGTTCCTGTATATAGATCGGGCTTTGTCCTTCGATTTAACCTTCAGAGTGAAGTTCCGAGGGCAGTTTAAGTGGGGGAGTGTTCAGTAAAGAAGTGTTCTCGTGAGATTCTGGGACTCGGGGTCCGTCGTGGTCCCTCTTGGCGCATTGATGGATATCGGAGTCGCACGGATCCATTGGGTCGTACTCTTTTTTGATGCCGCGTTGATATCTTATTCTTAATTCATCTTGACTTTCCAAGGGACGCTTAGGTGCCTTCTCGGGTGTTCCTTCATACCGCTTCGAGTCAATGACCGAGGGGTGCGGTAACATCTGATGGGCCTCCTCATTGGGAGCGGGTACGTCTCATCGGAAGTACTCGTGACAATAGTATTGTCCATATATTAATTCATATATTTAGGACTAATATTCTCTTTAATCTCGTATTTATTTTTAACGGTTTAACACTAGCTCCCCAAATTTCGATCGCCACCGTAGAGGCGAAGGGAATTTTATTTTTTGGTTTTTGTAAACTGAGGGGTTTTCTTTCATTTTTTCTTTGTCAATTGGCAATTTCCCGAGGGCTGGGGAATTTTTCCCATCTTTTTTCTATTTTTGGCAATTTTCCGAGGGTAGGGGAATTTTTCCCATATTTTTTCTATTTTTTGGCAATTTACCGAGGGTAGGGGAATTTTTCCCATTTTTTTCTATTTTTTGACAATTTACCGAGGGTAGGGGAATTTTTCCCATTTTTTCTATTATTTGGCAATTTACCGAGGGTATTATAAATATATATTATAAGAAATTAGGTAGGGAAATTACCTTTTAGGGTCCTCATCGGGTTGGTTCTCGGACGAGCAAGAGGGTTTGAGCCTTTATTGGGGGTAATAACAACGGAGGAGTAACGCCCGTCGATTGCGCAACGGTCTAAGTAGCTGACCGTTGGTAACAGTCAATATTTCAATGGCTAGTTGCGGGTAACGTGCCTGACAACACGTGTTAAGTGGGGGGGGGGGGGGGGGGAGGGTGACGTGGGGTGTTAGACGCGCCCCACGTTCATCCGAGCGTCGGTTATAAATATAACCTTCTCTCCCATGTCTTCTTTACTTCCGCTTTTCAAACTTGCAGCAAAGTTACTGAGCAAAAAAAAGAAAAACTCTTTATTCACTTTCTCAATTTCACAACTCTAAGAAGGTTAGGGCTTCAAAGCCCAAGTCCGAGAACCAAAATCTTCTGACGGTTCTGAAGACGGCGAGTACAGCTACTCGGAGTCAGGTGTCACCTTTGTTCAAGACGTTGGGGGCGTTTCAGATAAATATGACTTTGCAAATTCCGAAGGCGGATGAAAGGGCTAACTCTCCCCCCGAGGGCTATCTTACGGTGTATTTCGCCCAAATGAAGTTTGGGTGGAGGTCCTTCATGCCCCCTTTTCTGCAAAGGTTTTAGCGCATGCAACGTTTGCCCAAGCCAGATCACTCTGAATAGCTTCGCAGCGTTGTGTATCTTCGTATTTTGGTGCCAAGTGAAGCAGATTAGTTGTACGCTGGACATATTTTTCTCTATTTTTGACATCGTGGCGGAGGGAGGTGGCCCCTTTTATCACTTCCGACACTGAGACAATGCGAAGAACCTTACGAGGAAGATTCTAGACGAGACGCTCAGCTCCCACAGTGCCTGGAAAGACAAGTATGTTTTCGTGAAGCCCGTGGGGGGCGAGTGGGATGTGCCTTTTGTGTGGAGGATGGATACCAAGTTAGTCAAGGCTCCGACACCTCCTCTGGATTCAGGGATGACTTTTTCTCCCGTGATTCTTCAGAAGTCTCTGATGGAGTCGAAAGATTTCAATAAGCTGTACATGGTGTCGGGGTTGCATAGGGTGGTGTTTTCCAATGATGCCATCCACGAGCCGCTCTCCCTTCTTTCTGACGAGTTGACAGTCCTGAATAAGTGGTTTCTTTTCTCTTCTTTTTTGACATTTTTATGCCTCTCTTGAGTGAATGTTAAGTTTTTCCAATTTAATGTTGTTTATGCGTGACACAGGGGGACTTTTGTCGCACTATTTTTTGATCTAGGGTCCCTCGGAACCGTCAATCATGGAGGCGTTATCGGATCAGGGGGCTCTAGCCACGGGTGGTTAGTTAAGTTTCAGGGCTCAGGCGTCCTCTTCGGCCCAATCATCGAGTGATACATCTGAGGTCCCTGAGGAGGGGGATTCTGTTTATGAGTAGGTTAACTCTCTCAAGGATAAAGGCATGCACCAGTCGGGGTACGAGGGGACGGAGGACCATATCCCCTTTATCATTGGGGATGATGGTGCCATTATAGCCGTTCCTCTGGCCAGTTTTGATCCGCGGGTTTCTATGGTCCCTGTAACGGGTCAAGGTTCGTTTGCTGGGATTTCCCCTAGGACTTCTGGGGGTGCGTTTACATCAGAGGGAGGCCATCCAGTGGAGAGGAGTCCACCTCCGAGGAGTCCATCTCCGAGGGCTGCGAAAGAGGAAGCGGGGACTGCTGTGCATGAAGTGGTGGACATTTCCTCGGAGGATCCTTCTTTGTCCCCTTCTCACGAGGAGAAGTTGACTTCCGGTAAGTTTACCATTTTTCTTTTTTTTTTTGTTTTTTAGATTTTTAGCATAGTGTCTCTAGTAATCAAGTGGTTTCTCGTTTTTCCAGTTGGCGTAGATAAGGGGAAATCCCCAATGGTAGATGAGGAGGTTGCGCCCTTGTTAGGTACCTAGTTGGTCCTTTAACTGCTTTGTTTAAATTAGTTTATCATATGATAGTTTCCTTAATTTGTGTCTTTTATCCTTGCAGGGAATGTATTGTTGGCGCAACTTCTTCGTTCTCACTCGGAGTTATCACTAGGCGACTCCGAGGAGGTTCTAGAGGTGCCAGACGTGCAGCCTAAGGACCTGATTATGCAGAAGGAGCTTTTGAGCTCGATTTTTGGAGGGGTTGGTCCTTCGGCCACTACTGGGGCTCCTCAGGCCATATTCACAGAGGCGACCACTACTACTCCGAGTGCGGCGACCTTTCCTCCGATGACTCATGTCCCGGTGACCTTTCCTCCAACGGCTCATGTCCCGGTGACCTTGTCTCCGAGGGGGAATACCTTTCAGATGCCCGCACCTTCTCGTGGACCGAAGGAGCAGCCCTCGTCTTGGACTGTGGGGGATGCTTATCGGGAGATTCTCCAGTTCTTCGCCTCTTCCAATTCCAAATCTGCCGAGGGGTTCCAGTTTCTGTATACCAGCCTTAACTGGATGGGGCTTATGGTAAGTTTCAACCTTTCTCTCCTTTTATTCGTATCTGCTTCCTCGTGTTGTATGCTCTAGTCCTTATGGTTGTTTTTTTTTTCTTCTCTTTTTGTAGATAGGAAAGACTCGGGAGGCAGTCGCCGCTGTTGACCAGCGCGGGCTAAAGGATGTGGAGCAGGTGGTAGCACTCCGAGCGCAATTGGCACCCCTCTTATCTAAGGATAAAGAGAGCAGGGTGCTGGAGGAGATGCTCCGTACGAGTATTTATGATTACAAGTTTCACTGGCAGGAGGATCAAAAGGAGAAAGAGGTTTTGCGCCTCATGATGAAGCGGACAAATTCCGCGTACGAGCGGATGGAGGCATCGGAAAAGGCTTACAAGGCCCATATTGTTCTTTTAGAGAAGGAGAGGAAAGAGTTCGAGGAGACTCTTAGGGCTCAGATTCTGGCTCTTAAGGGGGAGAAGGCGTAGGGGCTGGCAAGGGAGAGAGAGCTCTAGGGGTTATTGAGTCAGCTTACTGATCGGGCTGAGTCGGCCGAGGGGAAGTTGGCCACGGCTGTGCCGTCCGAGGAGGTGCAGAAGAAGATAGACGCCGCGGTTGCACATGCTATGGCAGAGGCGGAGCGACAGTACGCTGGGCTTTCCGAGAGGCAGCACGCTAGGGATGCTCTCGGGCATAGGCTATGGGGCTACTTGGAGTTTGTGAAAGTGGCACGAGGGATGGTTCAGCCGGGGATTGACTTTACTCGGACTTTTGATGTCTCCAAGCTGAGGCGGCCTTCTTTCGAGGAGATTCGCTCCCTTCTGGAGACATTTGATAGCATGCTGTCTCCTCGGGGTTCCCCAGCCCCTTCCGCGAGGAGTCGGAGTGAGAGGACTAGAGGTTCCGGGGGAGTTCTCTCACCTTCTGCTCGACCATCTTCCACCGCTGCCCCTTCCGAGGAGGGCACTTCTACGACCTTCGCCCCTTCTCTTCCGACGACCGGAGTTTAGCTTAAAAATCTCTTTCTGTTCTTATTGTAATTTTTATGCTTTCGTACTTTAGTTGTTTATTTTTTGCAAATGTAATCTGCTTTCCGAGGACTTCTTGGTTTCTAACTTAATGAGTAGTTTATAATGTTTTGCTCAATTTTGTCTTTTTACCTTTTGAGCAACAATAAACATTTAGCAGCTATAAAGTGTTTGATTTTTTAATTGTTGCTTAAGGATAAGTTACCAAAAACCTTGTTGGACAAGTAAAATATTAGCAGGACGTGTCTTTATGCATGGGATTCCACTATTTTCAATAGAATTTTTACTGGACACATGGCCTTAGTAATTAAATGGCTTGGGCAGCTCATGCTAGAATCACTCTTACTGATGAAATGAACAGAAGTATATATATAAATGCTTAATGAATCCTACTATATTCAGTTCAAAATTTTACCTTTCGCACTTGCGGTATTCGATTTATAAAGCCTTACTTTGATCATTGTTCTAGTGAAATCAATTTAGGAAAAATAAATTACTTACCTTGTCACGATGATGCCTCCATATTATAATAAGGACGGTTTAGTCTCTTCATGCAATTCTCTTCGGAGTTCCGCTCGGAATCCTTCCCTACCGCTCAGAGTTCGTCATGCCTCCTCGGAGAGCTCTGCTTTAGGGTCACGTGATAGGCTCAGTGGGGGAGGTACTCCGACGAAGGCAACGTCTAGACCTTCATATGTAAATTTCCATCAAATGAATCATATTCGTGAAGTGTTTATGAGCCGAGAGTCCTACTCTCTGAATGATGAGTCCTCGGTATTTGATGTGTTTCTGTTGGAGCCCTCGAGGTTATTGGGACGAGGGTGTGTTGGTTTCGCTATCGGTAATGAATATGATGGGTCTGTGGTGACTCTCTTCGCTGAATATAACTTGGATCTTAATAAGTATGATATGGTAATACCACATCTCGAGCAGAGGGCTTACGATCCCCCTTCGGGTTATCTTACTGTTTATCGAGAACAGATGCGGTGCGGGATGCGGGTGTTCTTCCACCCCTTTCTTCAAACTCTTTTTCAATACTAGCAAATATGTCTGAGTCAGTTAACACCCAACTCCTACCACTATCTGGTGGGGTATATTTTGTGTTGTGAACTTCTGAATTTGCCAATGTCTCCTCATCGGGTGGGGGCAGTATTCGCTTTACGCTCTTGCTCGGGTGGTGCCCAACTCCTAGCCTATCGGGACAAGAGTAAGGCCTTCGTTCAGGTGCCCAACTCCCACTCTGGTAGCGGGGATTGGAGACGAGGGTTTTTCTTTGTTCGTCCGAGGGGTTTGTCGACTAAATTATGGGGGGTGCCACAACGATGGGGTTTGGGCTATATTACCCCATGATGCGACTTTGAGGAGGGAGTGGGAAGTATTTTCCGGTACCGGCCTATTCTCAGAGGCATATGATATAAATAGTTTGTTGGAGTTTCCCAAGACTCTCATCATGGCTGGTTTGCAAGAGGGAGCGGAGATCTTCAGTCTCCCACATCAGCCTCTTTATAGTAACTTCTTTTTTCGTAAGTTCTTCTCTTCACCTTTTGTTCGTGTGAGATTTTGAAGCCTTCGGACTTATTGTATTTTTTGCTTCTTAATAGGTGCGGAGATGGGGGCATTTGCTATTAAGCCTTTTGATAGGGCTTTCTTGGGAGAAGTTGTGAATGGAGGGTATGCATTGTCGGAGAATGGAAGTTCCGACCACTTGGGTTTTGAGGTGTTAACAAGTCCTTCGGAAGTGAGGGATTTGGGGGTTTCACCCGTGGCAGCACCCTAGTTGACTTTCTGGCCCCGGATGTAGAAGATTTGATAGCTGTACTGGCTCGGATAGATCTTCCGATGCTGCCCCTAGCGTCGTGTTCTACTCCTCGGAGGGACCTTAGTATGGTGTGTGTGGTTGATGAAGGCTATCATCTTCCGGTTGCTGGTAGATCTCGGCCCCTCGGAGGGAGTATTGATCAGGTTTCTACTCCTCCACTCGAGGAAAACCCTCCTCTCACGGGTCTTCACCCCTCCGGGGAGGGAGTATCTTTCCTCAGGCCACTTCAGCTGTTAGTTTTTGCCGCAATTACTTAAGCGGTCTGGTGAATGCAATCGACTGCGAGTTGATGAAGACTTTGCCTTTGTCTAGTCTTCAAGACTTAGCCTACAAGGATTTGTGTGAGGTATGGTAGTAGTTTATTTTGTTTAATACTGAACTTTAAGGGTTCCTCGTAGCAATAAACTTGGCTTTTGCAGATCTACATGGTGTTGAACGCCCTCGGATCTAGGGGGAATCCTCCTCGGACACTGATCTAGTGTACCGTCGTATAGATGAATTGGAGCAAGGTTTGCTGGAGGCACAATAGGAGATTGCCCGATTGAAGTCGGATCGTGAAGCTGCTCAAGATATTCACGATGGGGTCTTGCACGCCGAGCGGGACAAGTCTTGGGACTTGGAGCGCCGTTTAATGTTAGAGAGAGCCCGTGTGTTGGGTATGGAGGAAAGATTGGGGGAGTTGAGGGACCAAATCCGTTCCTCCGATGAGCAACTGTTGTGCGTCACGAGGGAGCGAGACGCGGTTAACCAAAAGGTGTTGGAGATGACCCGTAGTCACGGGGTGGCTCTGGTTGTGGCCCGAGTCCAAGCTATTTTGGACATTGCTGGCCCGTCCCTTCTTCGAGATTCTTTACACCAAGAGATGCATGACTTACTCCGCATCGGGTATCGGTTGTGCCGTGATGCCGTGCAAGCTTTGCCAGAGTTCCCTTCGGGTCTGGCTGTTCCTGAGCTGAGCCTTCGCCAGGTATTTTCAGAGGTTTCTCCAATGAAGGATCAGGTCGTATCACTAGACAACCCTTTTAGTTTGTCCGTAGAGCAACGTCGTTGCATTATTAGATAAGGAAAGCGTCCGATGGGGGGCGCTTAGTTTGTATAAGGGTATAAGGGCCTTTGTATAGGATATGGTCCGATATACCTCTAGTGTGTGGAGTTTTGTTGTTTGTATCAAATGGTCCCTCGGGTTAGGTTGCTAAGATGACTTATATGTAGAGTCATCATTTTGTCGGGCAACCCTATTTCCTTTTGTATTGCAAGGGAACCATCCATATATAAACAACTTTTTTATTTATGTACAAGCTGTTGCATTACATTAAACATAGTATTTTCTAAGATTAAGTGAGTTCGAGGTGTTGTGGAGCACTGCGCCTTCGGAGTTGGCTATAAGATAGGTTGCGGGTTCGACAATTCCCGCTATCTTCTAGGGTCTTTCCCATTGGGGATCGAGCTTGCCTACATTCTTGGAGGCTCCGACCCGTTTCATCACTAAATCACCAACTTGAAAAGTTTCAGGTTGTACCTTAGCGTTGTAGTAACGTGACATCCGGGCCTTGTACTCTTCAATCCGGATAGCGGCTCGTGCCCTCCTTTCTTCGAGAAGATTAAGGGATAGGGCTAGGTTGGAGCTGTTGGCGACTTCCTCATATTCTCGAACTCGCCAGCTCTCTATGGAGACTTGGGCACGACTGCTTCGCAACCGAAGGTCAGGCTGAAAGGAGTTTCGCCCGTGGCGGTGCTTTGCGTGGTCCGATAGGCCCATAGTATGCCATGTATTTCTTCCACCCACTTGGCCTTATGCCAGTCGAGTCGGGCTTTCATGTTCTTTAGGAGGGTTCGGTTGGTTCTTTCCACTTGTCCGTTTGCTTGGGGGTAACCCACCGAGGCAAAGCGGTGTTTGATTTCCTAGTGGTCGCACCATTTTTCTAACTCTTGGTTCGTGAATTGCAGGCCGCTATCACTTACCATGTTCCAAGGGATGCCAAAACGGCACATGATATTCCTCCATAGAAAGTTGATGATGGCGCCCGCGGTGACTCGGGCTAGGGGTTCCGCCTCTACCCATTTGGTGAAATAGTCCACCGCTACGAGTAGGAACTTCTTTTGGCCAGCGTCGGGAGTGAATGGGCCGACTATATCTATGCCCCATTTGGAGAACGGACAAGGGGTCAGGTGGGGTTCCCACGGGGTTGCGGGCAAATGGAGCAGAGGGGCGTAAGCTTGCTACGATTTACACCTTTCGGCATGGCTTTTGCTATCTTTAGCCATCGTGGGCCAGTAATAGCCTTGTCAAATCAGGCGCCCGACCATGCTTTCGTCGCCGGTGTGGCTTCTGCATACCCCTTCGTGAGTTTCTGCTAGAGCTAGTTGGGCTTCTTCTTCATTTAGGCATCGAGCGTGGGGGCAAGAGTATGTCCTTCAGAATAGTATTCCATCCTTGAGGAAGTACCAGATGGTTTTCTTGGACATTATCCGTTGTACGACCTTGTCCGTGGAGTACCCCTCTCGATCCTGCAAGTAGGCTTTGATGGGAGTTACCCAACTGGATGGGGGATCCACTGTGGCATTTACTTCTTCACCCTCGGTCTTCTCGGACCTGTTAACATGGAGTAGGGTGATTCTTCGGGTATGGATGACGACTGTTTGAGTGGCCATTTTAGACAAGGCGTCCGCCTCTTTGTTTTCCTTTCGAGGAATTTGGACTATCTTATACTCATCAAACCACTCTTGTCTTTGATGGACTGTCCGAAGGTATTCCTGCATTCTCTCTTCTTTGGCTTCGTACGAGCCATTGACTTGTTGTACGATCAATTGAGAATCGTTGTGGAGGAGTATTTTCCTTATTCATCCCTCTTTTGCAAGTCTCATGCCGACGAGGAGGGCTTCATATTCGGCTTCGTTGTTGGAAATGGGGTAATCAATTTTCACTGCGAAGTGGAGCCTTTCGTCTTCCCCTTCTTGATTTACAAAAACAATTCTGGCTCCCCCTGTGTGTGCTTACCGAGGAGCCATCTACATAGGCGTACCATAGAGGCTATTTTTCCTCGGACCCCATGCCTGTTAGCTCCATTACGAAGTCCGCCAGGACTTGTGCTTTGATGGAGGGCCTCAGAGCATAGGAAATATTGTATTCGGTGAGCTCTATGGCCCATTTTATCAATCTTCCCGATGACTCGGGTTTATTGAGAATCGCCCGCAGGGGGTGTTTGGTCAACAAAGTGATCGGGTGTGAGAGGAAGTATGGGTGCAGCTTTCGTGCCGCAGTAACCAAGGTCAAGACGAGTTTTTCAGTTTGGGTATACCTGGTCTCTGCTCCAAGGAGAGTCTTGCTGACATAGTATATGGGATGATGTTCTTCGTCCTGTTCTTTGACTAATACGGCACTGACGACCTCTTCCCCGACGGACATGTAGATGAAGAGCTCTTCTTGGGGAGACGGTTTGACCAGCAAGGGTGGGCTCACCATATACCTTTTTAGCTCTTCAAGGGCTTCTTGGCACTGGGGGGTCCATCGAAACTCCTTGATATTCTGAAGTATTTTAAAAAAGGGAAGTCCTTTTTCTGCTGATTTAGAAACAAATCGGCTCAAGGAGGCCATTCAACCTGTCAACTTTTAAACGTCTTTTACGATCTTCGGAGTGGACAATCCCACGATGGCCTTAGCCTTTTTGGGGTTGACTTCTATTCCCTTTTCTGTGACCATGAATCCCAAGAACTTTCCTCTTCGGATACCAAAAGAACATTTTCTAGGGTTAACCTTCATTCCAAACTTATCCATGATGACCAGGGCCTTTCGCAGGTCATCGGGATGATCTTTTGCGGTGTTACTTTTAATCACCGTGTCGTCCACGTAGATTTCCACCGTCTTTCCGATGAGTCATGTGAACATAAGACTTACCAGTCTCTGGTAAGTAGCTCCCGCGTTCTTGAGCTCGAAGGGCATTACCAAGTAGCAGAAAGTGCCTGCGTCGATGATAACGCTAGTTTTGTCCTGGTCAACTGTGGCCATCAGAATTTGGTTGTATCCTTGATCTCCATCTAGGGTTGACAACAACGCCCATCCAGTGGTGGAGTCGACTAATTGATCTATACTAGGCAGAGGGTAGCAATCTTTCGGGCAGGATTCGTTGAGGTTGGTAAAGTCCACACACATCCGCCATATCCCTCCATGCTTGGGGACTAGCACTACATTAGCCAGCCACTCGGGGTATATGACTTCCCTAATTTACTTGAGGCTAAAGAGTCGTTGTATTTTCAACCAGATGATTTTGTTGCGCTCGGGTCCCATCTTTCTCTTTTTTTGCTGGACTGGTTTAACCCAAGTGTTGACACACCTTATCACTGATTCGTCTGGGCGAAGGACGGTCCTCCTTCCCAGGCGAATAGGTGATGGAATTGTTTGAGGACAAAAGTTAGTTGAGCTTCTATTGTTGGTTCAAAATTGCTACCCAGTTTAATCACTTTCTCGGGAATTCGTCTACCAATTCCACCATCTTTAATTCTTCTACTTGTTGAACCCGCGCCTCTTCTGCTTTACGCTTTTTGCTATTCCCGAGGGTGAGCTCGCCTTCTTCCAAGGGGATATCATTCATGCGGCATTCTCTAGCCTTAGATTGACTTCCTCGGACTTCTCCGATACCTGAGAAGGTGGGAAATTTCACCTTAAGATTAAGGGTAGAGGGAATGGCTTCGAAAGCTCGGATGGATGGCCTTCTGCATATAGCATTGTTGTCTGTGACGAGGCCTCTACCACCCATAATTTGATGGGTTCCGTTCTTCGAAGGGCTCCTTCTCCCCATGACATCGGAACGATAACAGTTCCGAGGGTATTGGAAGCTTCTCCTGAGAAACCTACGAGGGGGACTTCAACCATTTCTAGTTGCTCCTTACTCAATCCCATGGCAAGGCACGTGGGTAGGAATAAGACGTCAACGGAGCTACCCGTGTCGATAAGGATTCTTTGGATTTTGAATCCCTGAATGATGGCCTCGATCGTTAAGCGGTCTTCGTGGGGGTATATCACACCCTTTAAGTCATCGGGTCCAAACGTGATACTAGGCAGTTTGGCTTCTTGCACGGAACACACGGAGAGACCTTGCTCAGCCCGCCTTGCTTCTTTCAAGTACTTCTTCTTTTTACCTTGGGGTGTTATTGAAAGGTCTCCTCCTTCTATCATGTTAATAGTCCGTCCCGAGGGGGCGTTATCTTCATATGTCTCGGGGGGAGGAGGGGGATTCCACTGCCCCTTGGTTTTTTCTCGTGACTTCCGATTAGGGGTCACCTCTTCTTCTTCTTCTTCTTCTTTTTCCTCATTTGGTCTCTTCCATACATTCTTCTTAGGTTCTTCGGGATTGTTCACCGTTAGATAGTTTTTCAAGTCTCCTGCCTCTAAGAGACGAAGGATTTCCCTTTGTAGAGTAGTGCATTCCTCGGTAGTATGCCCATAAGTTTTATGGAATTTACAATACTTACCCGTGCTTTTTTCTCTATCAGGGAACTTGGCGCGCCTGGGCCAGCGTAACTCCTTCATTGCCCCTCGTCACGTTAAGTATTTCTATGGGGGGCACAGTCATCGGAGGCAGGGGCACAGGCCGGAGAAACTTCTTGACTGTACCGCCATCGTCTTTACGCTGGGGCAACTTCCATTCTTTATTATTTTCTCTAACTTTTGTCTCCTGCTCGGTGCGTTCGTGAGGTTCGTCATTTTCCAAACGCCTCTTCGTACCTTCGGCTTCCTCCATTAGGATGTATGTTTCTGCTTGTTGCATGAGTTCAGTCATATCCGTAATATGATTTCCCATGAGGTATCGGAAGAATTCGCCCGCTCAGAGTCCTTGAGTAAGTATGTCAGCTAAGATGGTGGTGCTAACATTCGGGGACTTCCAATGCTTCATCGGTGAAGCGCTTTACGTATTCTCGCACGAATTCGTTCTTTTGTTGCTTAATAGTAAAGAGGTGCGTGGATGATTTGGGGTATCGCCGATTACAGGCAAATTGCCTCACAAATAAGTGGGCCAATCGATCAAAGCTATCGATGGAGTTAGGTGGGAGGTGGGTAAACCACGCTTGTGCCCGGCCTCAGAGGGTAACAGGGAATACGCGGCAAAGGACATGGTCCGGGGAGGAATTGAGATCCATTCTGACCAGGTATTGGTGTATGTAATCCTGCAGATCTTTCCCATCCGCTTCTCCAGTGTATAAAGGAACGTTAACATGCCGCATTCCTGAGGGGACGGATGCTAGGGAGATCTCGGGGATAAAGGGGGAGGTTTTTAAGGTAAGATCCTCCTTAGGGCCCATAGGTTTCTTAATGTCACCCATTTCCTTGCGGAGGTCGTCAAGGATTCCCCATAGGGTTTGATTTTCACCCACGAAAATGAGCGGCGTGGGGCGGTCGAAGGGGAATGGTCCTCCCCTCTGATGGTTAGCCCTCGTCGTTCCTTGGTAATCGTAGCACATCCGGGGATCCTGCGGGGGTATGTGGTGTCAGCGGTCGGAGGTAGGGCTCCATCTCGTCCGAGGCCAGTCTTCTTCCGCGTGGCGGCCTCTCTGGCGGAGGGAGTGGGAGGGCGCATTCTGAGGGCTCCCGTATTCCCGTGGGGATCTCCGAGCCTCATATTCCATAAATCTCTCAAAGATAGAACGAGGAACGTTGATAAAATCTCTTTGTTGAGTCGGACGGCTTTCACTGTGAAATAGATTCTCCATAATAGGCATCGCTTCGTTGAGCTCGCTCGAAGACAAATTCTATGACG
This sequence comes from Linaria vulgaris, assembly GCA_948329865.1. Lineage (NCBI taxonomy): Eukaryota > Viridiplantae > Streptophyta > Magnoliopsida > Lamiales > Plantaginaceae > Linaria > Linaria vulgaris. Next base: position 48,061,218 of record OX415249.1, on the reverse strand, counting down.
TTCCCACAGACGACGCCATTTTGTTAATAGGTTTAGAATTATAACCTATTTAACTGAATTATTTAGGGCTGGAACACCATGCCCGTGACTCAAAAAGCAACGATATTATATAAGAGAACAAAGATACGAGAATATTCCTTTCTTTATTTACTGAACTTCACTCCCGAGTTTCTTGTATATGATTGTGTGTCAGTGTGTCCTTTCAATTGTAAGATTACGTCCCTTTATATAGAGTTTGTTAGGGACATGAGTCGTTGTGCATGTGTTTTAATAAAGTACATGTGTCGCAATATGTGTAAAAGGATAAGATGAGGTATATTTGTAATCTACTAGGCGCTGACTAGGATGATCTTTATTTATTCTGATAGCTCTTCGTATCTCCGAAGGGGTGCTCTTCCAGATTCTCTTTTTCGAGGGGTCTTATATTTTGTGGTGACTTGAGGGATAAGTCATAGCGTTCTTCTGGTGGTGTTGTTGGTCTGACAAGGGTTCATCCTAGTGTATTAGCTTCTGGATATGCTTTTCGAGGGGTGTTTCCGTTCGTGATTTGGACTCCGAGGGCTTTTTTGTCCTCGTGGAGTAGTGCTTTCATGTCCAGGTCTTCGTAGTGTGCCTTCGAGTAGTTCTTGTATGTAGATCGGGCTTTGTCCTTCGGATTTGACCTTTGGAGTGAAGTTTCGAGGGCAGTTTAAGTGGAGGAGTGTTCAGTAAAGAAGTGTTCTCGTGAGATTCTGGGACTCGGGGTCCGTCGTGGTCTCTCTTGGCGCATTGATGGATATCGGAGTCGCGCGGATCCATCGGGTCGTCCTCTTTCTTCGATGCCGCGTTGATATCTTATTCTTAATTCATCTTGACTTTCCAAGGGACGCTTAGGTGCCTCCTCGGGTGTTCCTTCATAATGCTTCGGGTCAATGACCGAGGGGTGCGGTAACATCCGATGGGCCTCCTTATTGTGAGCGGGTACGTCTCATCAGAAATACTCGTAACAATAGTATTGTCCATATTTAATTCCTATATTTAGGACTAATATTCTCTTTAATCTCGTATTTATTTTTCACGATTTAACAAGTCCGTTTAAAGAGGTTGCTTTGGAAGCAACAATTTTTGCTTTGCCAATATTCCCACCCTTCATTATACCATGTTAATTCTTAATTATGATAAAACCAAATTCTTTTGTTGGCTGTGAATTCTAATTTGACATCAAATATACTTTTTTATGCACTCGATGTGATTTATGAATGGAGAAATAAAATATTGTCAACAAAAAGCTGGTTATAAATTTGGGACGATTTCAACAACGACTAAGGAATAAAATACTCAATCATTTCAGATGCAAATTAATCATGCAATCTGATTGATGGAAAGGGTGAATATATTATTGCCGGAGAAGATTGTTATTTGAAGAAGGATGTGCAGTAAGAATTAGAAATGGGGTAAATCAGAATTCAATTCACACTTCACAATAAGAATTAGAATTAGTGTAACTTAAAAAGTCAATTCACACTTCACAGTAATATGATTTTATCAATATTAGCAATCAGAATTATACAAATAATTACTCACCTGGATATTGTGAATGGAATTGTGCGCGTGGTAGTGTTGCTCCTTTAAATTAGGCAATTAGTTTCAATTGCGTAATATTTATTGTTATCTTAATTAAGTAAAACTAGTAATTAGAAGTAATTAGTAATAATTAAATAAGTGGGACATGGAATGGGGCATAGAATGGGATAGAGGATCTCACCCATAATGTTTAGTTAGAATGATGTTGTGTCCCGCGTATAAAACAAGTTATAATTTATTAACAGTAACTTCTATATATATATATATATATAGTGGGTGTTTGCAAGAGTTTATTAAATTACTTCTTCATAACTTTTACTTATAGTTACTTAAAACTGCGTCTGACTTAAAGCTGTGAGTGTTTGCAAACGTGTTTTTAAAAGTTACTTAAAGCAGTTAAAATAGTTTTGTAATATTTGCACTAGCTAGTGAAAAGCAGCTTTTAAATAATGATTAAAATGCAATACGATTTCATTACCCATATTTAAAGTATACATAATATTAAGTTTCACTCACACTTACACAATTATGGTTATATTTAAAAATATAATAATTTAAATTTTATAATAATTGAATTAATATATACGTTTATTACATTACATTGCACAATTTATTTTGTGTAAGCATTTATGTTAAGAAAGTAAAACTTTATTTGAAATATATTAATATAAATATGTCATACTCGTTGTTGTTAAGTAATAAAAGAAATATTTTTTTCTATTATTTTTCATTATTCCTTTTTATTATATTTATTATTAGTTTATTATTCTTAAAAAGGTCACGATTTAAAATTACAGAAGATATCACATAAATGAGAAAAGAGAAAAATCATAAGATTTCTTTCTAATTAATTGAGGCTAAAATAATATTTTTGGAGAAATTTAAGGGATATATGAGTAGAAGCAGTTTATGGAAGCACTACATGACATACTTTGGGCTTCAGGGCGTGATGGTCGTTTAGCTCCGACAGAGGTAACGGCGGAGAAATGCGTCATCGGAAAGATCTCCAGGACAACATCCATGGAATCACGAAGTCGGCGATCTGACGGCTGGCAAGGAGAGGCGGAGTGAAAAGGATTAGCAATTTGATCTACGAGGAGACAGGTGGTGTGCTGAAGATCTTTTTGGAGAATGTGAATCGTTATGTAGTGAAGTATACAAAGCATGCAAGGAGGAAGACGGTGACAACGATGGATGTGGTGTACGCATTGAAGAGGCAGAGTCGTATGTGTACAAATTTGGAGGCTAATGATGGAATTTGGGGTTTTAGGGTTAGAGTTTCAAATTTGGGAGCAATGTGTAGAATGTTGGTTGAGGTTGATGTTTGTTGATATGAATATGTTATATTTCAATAAGTAGTTAGTGTCCATCATAAATATATTTCGTTATTTTTTTAAAACAGAACAAGATGGTGCACGTTTAGGTCTGATGAGGCACACCTCAATATGAAAGACACTCCACTCCAGTTATGGTAACAATCTGTGTTTACTATTTTTCTTATAAAACGTGTTATTTGTGTTGCGATTAAATGTGTATGATTATTTTTAGTTCATTTCAGATGTTTTAGACTTCAGATTTCATTTAACATATTAAGTTGAATTGAATTGCTACGCTCTCTTATCACACTACAAGACTGGACGGTCAATAGGGACCGCCCAATAGCGACCTAAATTAGGCCTTATCACACTACAAGACTGGACGGTCAATAGGGACCGCCCAATAGCGACCTAAATTAGGTCGCTCGCCTTCAGTGACTGCTGAAGGCAACAGCGACCTAATTTAGGTCGCTGAAAGTCCCAACTCAAATTGGGCCACACATTTTGGCCAAAATTGGACCAAAATTAGGGCATTTAGCCCTAATTTTTGGCGGTCAGAAGCAGCGGCCTAAGTTAGGTCGCTGATTTCTTACTATAATAAAAAAAAACGTTTTCGCCGCCGGCGCTAAGGTAGCTTCGGTTTTCCTTTTTTTGATTTTTTTTTCTCAATTTTTTATTAAATCCGATTAGTGAATGATTAACAAAAAAAATTAGATTAGTTAGATTAGTTAGTGTTAATTTTGTTAGATTAGTTAGATTGCTAATTTGTCAATTTTCTGTTACTTTCTTAATATCGTTAGATTGTTAGATTAGTGAAGAATGTTAGATTGTTAATTTGTGTTAATTTGTTAATTTGTGTTAATTTTGTGTTAATTTGTTAGATTGTTGTATTAGTTAATATTGTTAGATAGTTAATTAGTGAAGAATGTTAGATTGTTAGATTAGATTAGTGTATGATTAAGGGAAAAAAATAGATTTGTGAAGATTTTTAGATTGTTAAATTAGATTAGTGAATGATTAAAGAAAAAAAGATTATTGTTAGATTAGATTAAAAAGGATTAGATTAGTGAAGATTGTTAGATTATATTGTTAAATTAGATTAGATCAGTTTATAGTTTATAATTAAATTGTGAAAATTAGATTGTTAAATTAGATTAGATTAGTTTATAATTAGATTAGATTAGATTATAATTAGATTGTGAAAATTAGATTAGTTTATAATTAGATTGTGAAAATTAGATTGTTAAATTAGATTAGATTAGTTTGCAATTAGATTGTGAAAATTAAATTGTTAAATTAGATGTGATTAGTTTATAATTAGATTGTGAAAATTAGATTGTTAAATTAGATTAGATTAGTTTATAATTAGATTGTGAAAATTAGATTGTTAAATTAGATTAGATTAGTTTGTAATTAGATTGTTAAATTAGATTATATTAGTTTATAATTAAATTGTTAAATTAGATTTGATTAGTTTATAATTAGATTGTAAAAATTAGATACTCTATGAATATTAGTAGGGACCTAATTACGGTCCCTAATAATAGTAATAGGGACAGCAGTTAGGTCCATACTAATATTCATAGAGTATCTATGAATATTAGTAGGGACCTAATTGCGGTCCCTAATAATAATATGGACTGCAATTAGGTCCCTACTAATATTCATAGAGTATCTATGAATACTAGTAGGGACCTAATTGCTGTCACTATTACTCATACAATAGGGACCGCAATTAGGTCCATATTTACTCAAAATCAATAGGACCGAAATGCGGTCCCTATTTATTCAACTGCAATAAGGACCGCAATTAGGTCCCTATTGCTATTAAAGTACCACGGACCGCAATGCGGTCCCTAATTGTTTGGTCCCTACTGACCCTCATCAGCGACCTAATTGCGGTCCCTGATGGCAAGCGATCGAGGTCAATAGGGACCAGCCAATAGCGACCTAAATGCAGTCCCTATTGACCTTCAGGGACCAGATGGGGTGTCAATAGGGACCTAATTGCGGTCTCTATTGACCCAATATTCTTGTAGTGTCACTAGATGAGCTTAATTTCGACTTTGTGTTCGTCTTAGACTTAATTCATGTTTACCGTCGCGATGATATGCGAGTTGAGAGAGACAAATTGGGAGTGAGGAGATTTCATTCCCTGGTTTTGTAAAACCCCAATTGTTTTTGAGAAAAGAAATACATTTTTTTAGTTTCTTAAATATTATCGGTAAGTATTATTGTAGTAAACTATTATTTATCTTTTGAGTTATACTTGAATTGATAACTGCTATTAAGTATCTTAATGATACATATATATATATATAGATATACATATTGGCGTGTGAATATATGAAGGCATTGATGATTGAACTAACTAGATGAATTATTTATAATAATAATAGCAGGAGAGTAATTAATAATTGAAACTAAGATACGTTTAATCCCTACAAATACTGGTTAATATTTAGGGTTAGGATTCTCATTAGATTGTAACGCAACCATAAACGTGTAACGCATAATCCCTATTTCCTTTTCACATCATCCGCCGCTTCTTTTCTCGATTGCTTCAGGTAGTGAGAGTTCTTTTTCTTCTACATATGATCTGCTCATTTCTATTGCCATATTGTATTGCATAAATTTATTCTCACAATAAACTTAAGAGCAGATCATAGACATAGTGGGCCACGGTTTCTTCACATGAATTTGTGTATAACTTGTCATTAGGGAAATAAAGATCTGATCACTTACACTTCTAAACCCTTTCATTGAAAATCATTATTATATTATGGGCGATTTATTATTTTTGCCCATTAATTTATATTAACTTCAAGTTTTGCCTTTTTTTTACCGGGCTTTTTTTTTGCCCGTTAACTTAATTTTTTTATTTTAAATTTGCTCTGTGGGCTTCGATCTGGGCTTTTTTATTATATATTAATCTAAATTATAAAAAAATAGTATCAATTCAAGTTTATTAAAAACGTTTATTTAAAATATTTACTAAATTTCTATTTACTAATAAAAACTAAAAAAATATTTATATTTACTAATAAAACTTAAAAATAAATGTTTTTACTAGTAAAAATTTAAAATAAATTAATATGCTATATTTAATTTTATTATATATTATTCTAAATCATAAAAAATAGTATCAATTCAAGTTTATTAAAAAGGTTTATTTAAAATGTTTACTAAATTTGTATTTACTAATAAAAACTAAAACAATATTTATATTTACGAGTAAAATTTTAAAATAAATTAATATGCAAAACTATATTTAATTTTATTATATATTGATCTAAATTATAAAAAAATAATATCAATTTCAAGTTTAAAAAAAATATAACAACTTTTTATAGACTAAAAAGAAAAAAAATAAAAGCCCTACCCGTACCCCCCCCTCCCACACCCACACCCACACCCCCACCACTGCCCCTCTCCTCCGCCCCTCCGTCGCCGCTCCCATCCTCCCCCTCAAATTCAAGGCGATTTCTTCTCCAAAGGCGAGTTCGCCGTTGTCGTCGAATCCGATTTCTACGATGGAATTCTCGCCACCACCACCTTGCTATGCCGCCGCAGGAGATTCCAAATGCTTACCTCAAATGGGCTAAATGACTTTGTGCCGTAGATGACACTAGTACTGGGATGAATTCATGAAATTGCTGGAGTGGTAAAGTTTGATTAGCCATGGAAACATATTTTCTTTCTCATTTTCCACGCCAGCTGATGATGACCGCCTGCTCTTTTGTTTCTTTCCCAAGTTGGGACGTTTTCTTGGTTCACTATGTGATCTGGATTTTGCTTTTGACGATCTTGCTATGCCTCCGCAACTCCGAAAATGACCGTCGCAACTCCTCGATCGCGAACCACCACTGCTGCAACTACCATCGCACGTCACCATCTCCGCCACCTCTGCCACACCACCCACAACCATTTCGAGTTGGGTTCTGACGGATTGGGGGAAGATTGAGGAAATACCCTTGCTAGCGATCGGAGGAGAGAGAGGGTGGTGGAGAAGAAGATTGTGGTGGTGTTCGGTGATGGATCTGATGAAGATGGTGGTGGTGGTGGCGGCGGCGGGCGGGGGGGGGGGGGGGGGGGGAGTGGTGGTGGTGATGAAGATGATGATTAATTAATTTATTTATTTTTGTTTTTTTAAGATAAACCTTTTTAATAAACTTGAATTGATACTATTTTTTTATGATTTAGAATAATATAATTTGGCGATAGATCGTATTATATATATATATATATATATATATATGTGAGTCGGTTACAAGTGGGTGATCTAATAATACAGCGAATCTAACTCAAATCAGGCCTACACTATGTATCTTGCGTAGACTTGGTCCGGAACACCTCGAACTAACGCCTCAATGCTTGGATGGCAGTGGTACATCGGTGACTAGATCAGACGTATATCGGTGATTGTCTTCGACATGATATCGAGGATGCCCCTCGATGTGATATCGGTAGTGTGGTTGTATGACGTATCGGTAAAGCACCAGGTTATCCCGATATCGATGTGATGCGTGGTAGTTGAGGGATAATAATTGCTTACTTTGGGATCCGGGCACCGCGTATTTATAGACCTCGAGATCCGGGGACCACAGTGTCATATCGGTGATTATCCCTGATAAGATATCGAAATTGGCCCACGATATGGTTAAATATGGGCCAGGCCCAACACGCGATAAATGCCCATATCATGTAGTCCCCCAATTTGGGGATTCTTATCTTAGAGATAAGAATTCGCAAATTTAATTTTAAATTTCTGGGTTACCTGTACCCCTCGTCCTGCCAGTTCAAATGACGGAGGTCAAATTTGCGGAAATGCACTTTGTGATAAATTTCGCTGCACTCCCAAGTACAGTGGATGTATAATTTGAAGTCCTCATTTGAATTCTTCGTTCGCCGTACGGGATTTTAAATTCCTCGCACAGCTCGAGGTTTGCGCTCTGTGATAAACTTTGGTGAACCCCTCAGTGCGTCTGTGCTTGCCCCTGACCTTTTATCTATATCGAATATCATTACCGATGTGAGATCGAAACATATTTCGATCTAGCATCTCCGATATATATAAATAGGGCTTCGAAGGAGGTGAAACTCACTTTGGCTTTTAGCGAAAATTCGTTGTTCTTTTGCAAAGTACGTCGAATTTCACTTTTGATATTACTTTCGATATTACTTTCGATAGCTCTTTCGATTTTGATTTCCCTCATTCAGCGCGTCAGTATGTTATTTGATGGGGACAGTGTTGGCTCAGGTTTGCCCGATATGGATTTCGAATAGGTCGAAATGGGATTTTCGGAAAACGAGATATTTTGGCCTGACCAGTTGACTGGCGACCAGTACGGTACTGAATTCTCTGCTCCGCCAGAAGCTGACGGCCCCAACGTAGATGAATGGGGATTTGGGGTCAGTCCCCCGAAATACAAGACCTCGGAGAAATACGAGGATATGACATCTCATGTTCCTCATCATGCTGGTTATTACTCCGACGAGTATGACATCCCCGAGGGGTATAAGGTCATATTCCCTAGTGCGGATCAACGAATGCATACTCCACCAAAAGGCTGCATTACTGTTAATGCCAAGCATTTTAACAACAGACTGCGCTTCCCGATCGATCCTGCGGTTAGTGCTATTGTGGTGAGCATCGGGGTTTGCTTGGGACAGCTATCCCCCAATTCTCTGGGGTACATCGTGGCTTTTATTTGTGTCATGAGAGCGTTGGGAGCCCCTTGCGGAGCCAATGAGTTATGGCAACTCTTTAGTGTTATGGTCAACATGAAGGGCGATGACAAATGGTTCTTTTGTGTGCGGGCCCAGGCGGGACTTAGGTTCGTGCAATATACTCAATCCAGTTATGGATTTGGAAATAAGTGTGAGTATATGTACATCCAGGAGAGGACGACAGGCGAATTTTATGCGCTTCCTAGTGTGTGGTGTGAAGACACCAAATATGAGAGGCGAGCCATTGTCGGGCCAACTGCACATAGCCTCGTATTTCTGAAGAAATTGATCAACCATCCGTACGACGGTACCCTGCTTTGCAGTGACACAGTTTTGCGAGCAAGTGGGATATCTCCCGTACGTTATAACGGTCCCTCTACAGTCGGTAAGTGTTATATCTTTATAAATCGATATCTTCATCCCGATTTATCTCGTGATCCTATATTTCATGTGTCTTGTAGCCGATTTGGTAGAGTACTGTAGTCTGGATGCGATGGCGGAACGTAGACAAATGGGGGCCAATGCCGCTACAGATGATGTACCTCCACTCGTCAAGATGAGGGATCGTGAGGGCTTACGCATGAACGCGAAGAAAACTGTTCCCTCATCGAGCGAAAATACTTCCGGGGATGGTGGTGCCTCGCAGTCTCAACATGATGTTGATGTCGGGATGTCCACGGGGCCAAAAAGAAAGAGGGAGGAAGGTAGTTCAAGCGGGGATCACAGCGGTCTCTTCCGATCTGTAAGTAGTCTTTTTGTCTATTGGGTGTGTATTTCCTTTGGGTTTTCATTCGATTGAGCAACCAACCCCTTATTGTGGATGCGCAGGTGGCGAGCTTTTTGAAAGGTTTCTTGGCGATGGCTGTTAAGGGGCAATCGGATCACGCCGAGTCGCTCCGGGTTACCAACGGTTTGCTCGAGAAACTGGGTGAATACGATCCCGTTGCTGCCGTGCAGCTCCAGCACGAGAGAGACGAGGCCCTGGATATTTTGAAGGCCAGCGAGAGTAATGTGAGAGGCCTGTTAAATGATAATAAAAGGTTGATTACAGAGCTCGATGAGTCTCGACTTATTGCTGGTCGTGAGGCATCTCGTCGAGAGGCAGTTGAAGCCGAGGCCGCAATTCTGAAGGACCGATTAGCCCAGGCTGAAAGGCACATGCGGTGCATGACGCTGAGCAAGAACCAATTGACCAGTGCGGCCAAACAATTCCTTCTGAGTCGGTCCTATAAGATAATGTGTGCTGAGCGGGGCTTGCTCGAGCGGGAGGAGGCGAAAGCCTCCATTATATGTCAAATTCAGCTGGAAGGTGGTTTTAAAGACGGTTACGACCCTTCAGCCATAAATCTGTTGAAGGGGCCGGACGGGCAATTTCCTGAAGATTCTGATGATGACGACAAAGATCTGGAGCCGAAAGTGGAGTATCGCGAGATTATAGAGCAGAAGAGTCTGGCGTTAATCCATATTAAAGGGGCTCCTCGTTATCCCGGTTGAGAATTTAGGGATTTGTAATTTTTCTTTTGGCCCAATTGCCTCTGTATATAACTTTATGGTTTTACTCGTTAATTCAATCAATCCTTTCTGCGTGTCCTGATTTATATTTGTTCATACGTATTCAATGGTGTGATTGTTTGTGTTATTATTATGCCTCCTTCTTGTGTCGCATGTCGGTTATACCGAATTATATTGACTAATCACCCTAATCGCATGGAGGTGCTTCTGTTTCTGTTCTTTAGCGTCCGACCCCGTTATCACAGGGAAACCGTTATTGCTCGCATGTTTTAAGGTCGACCTCGTTATCACAAGGGATGTTTTCTCGTGGGTAGGGGCGCATTCCGTTATCACAGGGAACCCGCTACCGTTCAAATGTTTACTGTCAACCCCGTTATCACATGAGATACTCTTCTTGAGGGTAGGGGCGCATCCCGTTATCACAGGGAACCCGCTACCGTTCAAATCTTTGCGGTCGACCCCGTTATCACAGGGGATACTTTTCTTATGGGTATGGGCGCATCCCGTTATCATAGGGAACTTTTTCTTGGATCGACCCCGTTATCACAGGGGATTTTTTTTTTGGATCGACCCCGTTATCACAGGGGATTTTTTCTTGGATCGGCCCCGTTATCGCAGGGAATTTTTTCTTGGATCGATCCCGTTGTCACAAGGGATTTTTTCTTGGATCGACCCCGTTATCACAGGGGATTTTTTCTTGGATTGACCCAGTTATCACAGGGAATTTTTCTTGGATCGACCCCGTTATCACATGGGATTTTTTCTTGGATCGACCCCGTTATCACAGGGGATTTTTTTCTTGGATCGACCCCGTTATCACAGGGAATTTTTTCTTGGATCGACCCCGTTATCACAGGGAATTTTTTCTTGGATCGACCCCGTTATCAAAGGAGATATTTTCTTGGATCGACCCTGTTATCACAGGAGAATTTTTCTTGGATCGACCCTGTTATCACAGGGAATTTTTTCTTGGATCGACCTCATTATCACAGGGGATTTTTTCTTGGATCGACCCTGTTATCACAGGGGATTTTTTCTTGGATCGACCCCGTTATCACAGGGATTTTTTTTCTTGGATCGACCCTGTTATCACAGGGGATGTTTTTCTTGGATCGACCCCGATATCACAGGGAATGTTTTCTTGGATCGACCCCGTTATCACAGGAAATGTTTTCTTGGATCGACCCCGTTATCACAGGGGATCTTCTTCTCTTTGTAGGTGATCCGTTACCACTCATGGGTAGGAGCCCGCCCGTTATCACAGGGAAACTCGTTACCGCTCATGGATAGGAGCCTTTTCTTTTGTCTTTTTGTCTATGTCCCTTGGTGACTCTGTCGTCGTAGAGTCTATAGGTCGTTAGGCCCTGTAAAACATCACAGACAAGAAAGATTTTTCGATGTAAAAGCTTATATGACAACACGAAATGATGCGCATGTGTTATCTGCGGAATGTTCCCTCAATCTGGGAATTTCAGTTTCATGCAACAAAAGGTGTTTCCATTGTATTCTAACGTGCCTGTTGTGCCTGTTTGTACATGTTGCACCAGTTTAGATGGATAATATTGAATAATCTGGGGCAATGCCCCCTGAATCCCTTCTCTAAAAAAGCGAGGGTTTAATATTCCCTATGTCCTTTTCGGACATAGTAATGTGTGATCCTTCGGGCTATGTACCTGTAAGAGGGCGATGTGTTAAACATATATCTATGGGAATACTCCCAAATTCTCCGTGCAGTTCTCTGCACTTCCGTAATGTCCGATTAGGACATATCCCTGCATGACATATGAGATTCCATAAAGCAAAAATAAAAAGGTAGCGACGGATAACGGTCGAAGGCTAAGTAACCCTAACCCGCCTACGTATCCCGTTGAGTGGGGAATCAGACCGGTGTAGTTCCCCCTGTTCTAAGTTTACAAACTAACCCACGATGGGGCAATGTTTCAATTGTTCAAGAGTAATTTAAAAACTACCGAAATCTAAAATATTGTCCCGTTTGTTCCTCATGGTGATCACTCCATACCTTGTTGATCCTGATTTGGCCCGATTGCTTCTTCCTCTGCTTCTCTAATTCTTGGCAACGTAAGAGAAGTGATGTAGCAGAACCAGGCTTTGGTTAGCGACCACTTCTCCAACCCCTCCTCCTGCTGGGAATTTCACCTTCTGATGGAATGTGGATACCACCGCTCTTATCGCGTTCAGGGTCGGCCTTCCGATTATGACATTGTATGCGAATGGTTGGTCCATGATTGATTCTTGTCCAAATGATGTGGGAAGGTTCACTTGCCCCAGGGGAATTGTTTCTGCTCCACCGAATCCCACCAGTGGCGTACGGACCTGTTCCACTACATGGTGGCTGAGTGCCATCTTCTCCAAAGCATGCGCAAATATAATATTGGTGGAACTACCATTGTCTATCAGTACCTTGTGTAAAACATAGTTAGCGATATCAAGTTGAACAATCAAGGGGCAGTCGAGCTTGCCTGCCTGGATGGCTTCGGGGCTGAGATCCAAGAGGTCCCTGTCGAAAAACGTGATAACCTCATATGGAAGCTCCTCAATTAGTGCCGTGAATCCCACAAATCGGTCCTCGTTCAATCCACGGGTTATCTTCTTCCTCTGGTTGGTGGAATCTGCTCCCGCAGTCGCACCGATTATCACATTAATCACCCCCTCGAAGGTGCATTATTTATTGTATCGCGTCCTTGTCCACTCTCAATTGCTTTAAGGTCCTCCCTTCTTGGGGATTGGGACCTCTCCCTCGATTCAGCATACTGCCCACTCGCCTTAACGAACTCTATTAACCTCCCGTCCATAATTAATCTCTCGATCTCATCCTTTAGGTTATAGCAATCCTTCGTGTCATGGACTTTCTGGCGATGCTACTCACAGTAGCGCCTAGATTTCTTGGTGAAATCCGTCTCCTTGATTTTCCGAGGCGCATTTAACCAATTCCTGCTTTGTGCGACGGCCAAGATAGTGTGGATTGGTTGAGGGGGGTATCTCTTCCTCCCTGCTTCTGTTCCACGCCTCTCTACCTCTTTCCCTGCCGGATTCATGGGGTCTAAGCTTAGCTGCCATCATTGCGTCTTCGTAAATCACAGTATATGCTAACTCGTTTATCCGAGTGATGGTAGGTTCTGTGAGCTTGATCAACTCTTTGGCAAATCTGTTGTGCGTCGTTGCCCTGGATAGGGTATGTAACACTTGTCCTCCGTAGGGGTTGTCCACCTTCAGTAGCTCTTCATTGAATCTGTTCATGAATTCACTAAGAGTTTCCCTCTCTCTTTGTTTCAACGCTTCGAGATGGTACATGCTTGTCTTCATTCGCATATGACTGGAAAAGTGAGTTTCCAACCTCTCCTTCATATGCTCGAAGCTAGAAATAGATCACGCTTCGATTCTGTTAAACCAGTCTAACGCCGCCCCTATCAGTGTTGTTGCCATTATTTTTGCCTTAATGCCCTCGGAGAAGTCTTGTAAGTTCAAGAGCCTCTCCACGGCATGGATGTGATCCCTTGGGTCACTCTTCCCATCATATGGTTTCATGGTCGGAATCTTGTCTCCTCTGCCCAATACTTCCTTCTCGATTTCATAACAAAAAGGAGTCAACGGCCGTCGGAATCCAACTGCTGTTGCTTCATGGCTTCGTTCCTTCTCCCGACTTCTAGGTCCTTCGTCATTTTAACTGTTTCCCTTATCATGTTACGTCTGTCCTCCTCGAACGTCCTGGCTCTTCGGTCATTATCTGTATCATCACTTACTTCTACCCTCTCTTCACTTCTGCCTCTTGTCCAACACACTCTTCCCGCGTTGTCCCTTCAACCTCCTTCCGGGATCTCCTCTTCGTCCCGCTCTTGCCTTGTCCTTCGTTCCAATATGCGTGGCAACAAAGTCTCCATTGTAGCGTCAAGCGCTGCTTTTACAGAAGCGTTGATCTGCGCTAACATCCTTGGGGTTATGCTGGCAGAGGGAACGGCGCTCTGTCCTGCATCCCTCACCTCCTCTGAGCCGGGAGGATCCGTGTTTGGCATCTCGGTCAATGGGACATCCGCCGCTGGGTTTTCAGTGACCGGCCCTCGGTAGTAGGTTCCGTCGTATTTGGTGCAGAAAAGTTTGGACCTGCATTCGTGGCTCGCAGCGGCCTCCCGGGGCCGCGCCTTTGTCGTGGTTCATTCTGTGCTGGAGGAAGCTCCATCTCGGCTTGGGTCATTGTCTGTTCTTGGTCAATCGGCTGTTGAGGGAGTGGTGTGTCCTCAATCCTCGTGCTTCTAGTCACAACTCCGTTAAACTCGGATCGGGTCCTCCTTCCTTGCATCTTGGCGTCCTCGTCCGTGAACTGGTGTTCCCACAGACGGCGCCACTGATTTGGCGATAGATCGTATTATATATATATATATGTGAGTCGGTTACAAATGGGTGATCTAATAATACAAAGAATCTAACTCAAATCAGGCCTACACTATGTATCTTGCGTAGACTTGGTCCGGAACACGTCGAACTATTGCCTCAATGCTTGGATGGCAGTGGTACATCGGTGACTAGATCAGACATATATCGGTGATTGTCTTCGACATGATATCGAGGACGCCCCTCGAAGTGATATCGTAAGTGTGGTTGTATCAAGTATCGGTGAAGCACCAGGTTATCCCCATATCGAGTACAATATCGAGAATGAGATCGGGGATTTATTTCGATGTGATGCATGGTAGCTGAGGGATAATAATTGCTTACTTTGGGATCCGGGCACCGCGTATTTATAGACCTCGGGATCCGGGGACCACAGTGTCATATCAGTGATTATCACCGATATGATATCGGAATTGGCCCCCGATATGGTTAAATATGGGCCAGGCCCAACACGCGGGAAATGCCCATATCAATATATAATAAAATTAAATATAATTTTGCATATTAATTTATTTTTAATTTTTACTAGTAAATATAAATATTTTTTTTTGTTTTTATTAGTAAATATAAATTTAGTGAACATTTTAAATAAACCTTTTTAATAACCTTGAATTGATACTATTTTTTTATGATTTAGAATAATAATAATAAAATTAAATATAGCCTATTAAATTATTTTAAATATTTACTAGTAAAAAAAAATTATTTTTAATTTTTACTAGTAAATATAAATATTTCTTTTAGTTTTTAATAGTAGATAAAAATTTTGTAAACATTTTAAATAAACCTTTTTAATAAACTTGAATTGATACTATTTTTTTATAATTTATATCAAAATATAATAAAATTAAATATAATTTTGCATATTAATTTATTTTAAATTTTTACTAGTAAATATAAATATTTTTTTAGTTTTTATTAGTAAATATAAATTTAGTAAACATTTTAAATAAACTTTTTTAACAAACTTGAATTGATACTATTTTTTTAAGATTTAAAATAATATATAATAAAACTAAATATAGCATATTAATTTATTTTAAATTTTTACTAGTAAATATGAATATTTTGTTAGTTTTTATTAGTAAATAAAAATTTAGTAAACATTTTAAATAAATATTTTAATAAACTTGAATTGATACTATTTTTTTATAATTTAGGTCAATATATAATAAAAAAGTCCAGATTGAAGCCCACGAGGCAAATTTAAAATTAAAAAATTAAGTTAACAGGCAAAAACAATTACGATAAAAAAAAGGGCAAAACTTGAAGTTTATATAAATTAATGGGCAAAAATAATAAATCGCCCTTATATTATATATATCTTATAATATTATTATTATGTTACAATACTCTTATACACGATGCATTAACTAACTTAAATGAGTCTACGTTCTGATGGTTTTATGAAGGAATGAATATTTTAGGCTACTGAGATTCTTAGTGATCAATGTAACAATGCTTAACATATATGATATGTATATTTACATTTATTATATAGATAGATGAAGGACTCGTAAAAGAAATCTGAGCATATTACATTATCTCATCATACAAATTCAAGGACCGTGTTTCATATAAAAAGATGCTATAACTATATGTAATTATATTAACAAGAATTAGGAGTAGAGTAATAGTTAAGGTTTCACCTGTAGAAATTAGAAATAGAAATTAAAGTATTCTTATCGATTCTTTTGACGTATCAGGAAAGCCTGAGTTAGACGTTTAATGTTACTTTTCTCTGGTACCTGTCTCACTCCACAACCATTCAGGTTCGTGTTTCTTTAAACCGTACTATTTTTAAATGAAAGTTAATATGTGCTACATGTATCTTAGTAACAAATATATATACGTATACATATACAAATTGCTATTAACATGATTTGAAGTGCATTGTGATAATTTGGTTTCCTTAAATGATTGTTAGTTTGTTGGTAACTAATACTATGGATTATATGCATTGTTAATCGAATGCTTCTAATGTTACCTGATTACTTGGACTGTTAATTGAGTATTTGTATTGTTGTTAGATTACTTGTCTTGTTTTTGGACAATTAGTTTTTTTTTTAATGTCATTCTTGTTATGATATTGTACTGGTTAGCCTCAAAATTTTGGGACGTTACAAGTTTAGTATTCTCTACTTATGTACTCTAATTTGAGGAGTATTAATTAAAGGGTAATGTGAGAAATTTGCTTCTAATCTGACTTAAAATGGGTAAGAAAATTTGCAACCAATATAAACAATCCAGTAGGATCCACAATATAGGGATGAGCACAACATGAACAACGAAAGTTGTTACATGTGAATAATAAGGATCTTAGTAGGGAATTAAATGAAGAAGCATAGCCTCTTGCAACCAAACGAGTGCACGGTATCAAAAAGTCTATGTGGCAAAAAAAAAAAAAAGGATTATTCCACTAAACCCTCTCAACTTTGGTCACTTTATGTTTTTGAGGTCAAGACATTATTTTTAGCTCTGATCAGGCTTGAACTTTGCTCGTTTGTAGTAGTTGATTTTGTGAGTGTTTCCCACGTGTTTTCGTCCAAAAATTGGCAAAAAAAATATTTTTGTACAGAATCTTCCCCTTGTTTGGACGGTTCCAATGGTGGTGACGGCGTTGCAAAACTGAAATTTAATATACAAAAAATTTGATTTTAATTCAAGAGGTTTTCGAAAAATGTAAAGAACACCTTGCAAGTGTTCTCCATATTTTTCGGCAATATCATGAGTTAAAATTAAAATCAAATTTTCCGTACAATGCCTTTGAATTCTGTGATTACTGTCACCACTATCAGAACCGTCTCGATTCAGAAGAGTCAATTTGAATAAAAAAAATTGGCAAAAAAGAATTTCGACAATCTGCGATGGCTAAACGGGGGGTTGCCGAAAAATCTTTTTCCCGATTTTTTATAGTTGGACTCATTCTTCTCATCATTGAGACGGTTCTGATGGTGGTGACGGTATCACTATATTCAAAGCCATTACAGGAAAATCTTAATTTTAATTCAAAAAATACTAAAAAATATGAAGAACTCTTCGAAGGTGTTCTTCACATTTTTCAGAAACCTCTTGAATTAAAATTAAATTTACCGTGTAATGACTTTGAATTTTTTTTGCACCGTTACCACCGTTGGAACCGTCCAAACGAAGGGAATATTATAGACAAAATAATTTTTTCGGCAATTTTTTCGACCAAAAATCGCCGAAAACTCAGAATGGAACAATTCGCACAGACTATTAAAGTCTAGACCTTAGTGGGTCTAAAAACAAATCTGACCTTGAACCTATAAAGTGACCATAGTTCAGGGATATACCGAGTCATATCCCACCAAGATCATATAATAATGTGTAAAAAGAATCATATCACTACAAGACTGGGCGGTCTTTAGGGACCGCCCAGTAGTGACCGAAGGTAGGTCGCTGATAGTTACTGAATACTTTCAGTGACCTAACTTCGATCACTCGGTCCCTTCGCAGATATTTTCGCCAATGGGCCGCACATTTTGGTCGAAATTGGGCCAAAATGCGGGCCAAAATCAGGGCATGTAGCCCTAATTTTGGGCCGACAAAATCAGCGACCTAACTTAGGTCGTTGATTCCTTAGTATAAATATAATTTTTTTCCTATTTTTCTTATTTCCACCCGATTTTCACCATCTCAACCCGATTCTTACCCCTCTTTACCCAAGTGGGAGATTCAGCGACCGCCAAGGACGAGGAGCGACCGAAATTGAGTCACCACCGTCGATCTTCATCATTTTTGGCAATTTCCCTTGATTTCTCTTCCATTTTTCGCCCTTCTCCTCTTCGCCGCCTCTCCGTTTCTCCGCCTATTCGTTTTTCGCCGCCTCTTCGCTGCCGGCGCAAAGGTAGTTTCTCAATTTTTGTAATTTTTGGTTTATTTTCTCAATTTTTGATTAAATCCAAATTTTGTGTTAAATTGTTAGATTAGTTAATATTGTTAGATTGTTAGATTAGTGAAGAATGTTAGATTTTTAGATTAGATTAGTGAATGATTAAAAAAAAATTGGATTAGTCAAGATTTTTAGATTGTTAAATTAGATTAGTGAATGATTAATAAAATAGATTAGATTAGTGAAGATTTTTAGATTGTTAGATTATATTAGAGTAGATTAGATTAATCAGTGAATAATTAGTAGGTTAAATATTAACTTGTAAGATTATTAGTTTGTTAGATTGTTAATTTAAAGATCAATTAGTAGTTTAAAGTGAAGATTATATTAGATTAGTTTATAATTAGTAGTTTAAATTTGAATTTGTAAGATTATTAGTTTGTTAGATTGTTAATTTAAAGATTGACTATATTTTTAGTTTAAAATAAAAAAAATTAGATTGTTAAATAGGATTAGATTACTTTATAATTAGTAGTTTAAATTTGAATTTGTAAGATTATTAGTTTATTAGATTGTTAATTTAAAGATTGCTTATATTGTTAGTTTATAATTAGTAGTTTAAATATGAATTTATAAGAGTATTAGTTTGTTAGATTGTTAATTTAAAGATTGATTATATTGTTAGTTTAAAGAAAAAAAAAGATTGATTAGTTAAAAGTGAATAAGAATTTTCATGTGTTAGTTTAAATTATAATTTTTAGTTTAAGTTTAATTATACATGTGTTAGATTAAATGCACAATTGTTAGTTTAAATTAAAGTTTACATGTGTTAGATTAAATATAATATTGGTATTTAAATGTTGAATTGATATTTAAATATTATATTTATTATTTTCACAGTACATATATTCGGCGTGTCGTCACGTAAGACTAACAGTGGCAATGAAGGTCGAGGTCGTGGAGGTGTTGGTCGTGGTGGGGTTAGTGCTACTGGTAACGTTGGTCGTGGTGGGGTATCGGGTACTAGTAGTGTTGGTCGAGTTAGTGGTACTGATAGTGTTGGCTGTGGTGGTGTTGATCGTGGTAGTGGAGGGGTTGGGCGTGGTGGTGTTACTGGTAGTGTAGGTATTGGTGGAGGTGTTGGGCGTGGTGATGGTAGTGTAGGTGTTGTTCGTGGTGGTGTTAGTGGTAGTGGTGGTGTTGGTGGAGGTGTTGCGCGTGGTGGTAGTAGTGGAGGTGTTGGCCGTGGTGGTGGTAGTAGAGGTGTAGGTCGTGGTGGTGTTACTGGTAGTGGGGTCCGAGGTAGTTGCCGACATATATGGATTGTCCGCTCGGGTCGTGGTGTAGAGCCTAGCGATCCAGCCGAGCCATCCCTCCCGCCACTCAGGTCAGGTGACGAATCTACATTGAGGACACCTACGTTACATCACCTGATGTTTGTAGGCTCTGAGGAGCCCATCCCTGGAGCTTGTGTTAGACCCCGATCAGCAGATTCCACCGCATCCCAACTGCCACGACCACATACTTCAGATTCTGTTGGGACTCACTTGCCCCCATCAGTTGAGTCTAGCAAAGTTCAGACTCCACCACCTGTAGCCGACACTAGAGCTGAACCGAGCCAGAGGTCAATCGAGACTCCAGGACCGAGCCAGACTCGACCGAGTAAGGGACCAAGTGTAAGGGTTACTGTGGTTAAGACTGGGGAAAAGAAGAAGCTTATAGAATTGAAGCGTGGTTGTTTTTTTAAACCCCCCAGTCGTGAGATTGCAAAGTCGATCACTTCACTACTTCAACAATTTATGATGAGTTTTTGGCCCTCCTAATGGCGGATACTTTAGGAGGTACGACAGGAGATGTACGCGAGATTTACGGTGAGTTTTTAATGACTTATCAATATTTATTAATTTAGTATATTAAATATAGTGTTTTTCAAATATTGTTTAATTTAGGGTATTAATTTAGTGGCTTTTAATGAATTACAATATTATTTTAATCATTTTTATAGAAAGTCTATGGGATCCGTTTGTCAGAGAGGGATCAAGCACATAGGGCATACCAGCTAAAGGTGAGGGGGATTTACAAGCGTATGATGAACAAGGCGAAGGAGCAGTACTTTAGGAATAAAGAAAAGGAGAAGTATTGGGGCAAGAGAAAGACGTTGTGGATGGGCAAAACTTTGGAAAAAGAGGCGTTAGCACACTAGGACACTGATGAGCATAAGAAGAAGTCCAAAAAGGGAAAGAAAGCTAAGCGAGGCGGTGTGGAGGACGGCGAGGCGCCCGCCACCTTTTATGGTGGTTCCATTGACTACGAGGAGGTTAGGCGGCGACTGGTATGTTTTTTTTAAAATCGATTAAATATTTTATTTGTAGTTAAAATATTAATTTGTAATGTTTATTTTTTTTAAAAAAAAATGATTGATTAGTTTACAGTGAAGAAATATTAGTTTAAATTGAATAAGGACTTTGGTATCGATTATTGATAGATGGTTAGATTGATTACCATTTAAAAAAAGAATTGTAACCAACTATTACCTTAAATTTGAAAGAGAGGAATCAGCCCAACCGCACGCACCCTATTAGACACGATGAGATTTACAAGGCATGCCATACGAGGAGGGTATCGGGGATTGGCAGACGTATAGGCATACCTCTGAGGCGAGAGTGAAAGTCTGAGGCGACCAGACTTATTTACGTAAGTGTTTTATTTACCACTAATGAATTCATTACACTTTCTTATTATAATCTAATTATTGATTATAAATTATCTTTTTAATTATCTTTAAAAATTAAACAGAAGACTTACATGAAGGAATTAAAGAAGAAAAATCCGGACGCAGTAGAAGACAAGGATTTGCTCCAATGGGACGTCGATTCGTGGAAGAAGGCCATAGGCAGGATCAAGAAGGGGAAGGCGCAGGGTTTACCGAGCTATGGTGATCCACGGGACTTCGACATTGAGTGCGAGAGGGAGCCAGACTATAGGCGGGAGTTGATTAGGAAGGTCCAGGAGGAGAACAAAGAGTTGAGGATGACACAGGACCCGAGAGTCGTCCATGGCGGCCTGGCTGCGGGTTTTTAGAGAGGACATGCAGACGAAGACAGGTCGACCAGTGCGAGAGCTTTCGTCAGACTTGTTCATAGGGAGTGCTATTAGGAGCAGAGGCACATTTAGGATTCCTAGGCCGACACGTGCGAGACCCGATCCTTTTGTTTCCGATACTTCCACCACCACCGAGTATGTCGATGATGTTGATAGTGATGATGAGAGGAGTTGTGATGATGTCGATATGATGGGTGATAATGTCCAAGACCTAAATGGCAATGATGAAGATGTTGTTGTTGATGGTGGTGATGGCGTTGATGAGTGTGGTGATGGTATTGATGATGATGATCCATTGGCGACCTTGGATGATATGTATGATTTGGGTGAGAGTTCTGGTGATGAGGGGGGTGGTGTATCCGCCTAGTGATGATGAGGAGGGGCAGTGATCATGTGGCGGGTAGTTGTTTTTATCATTGTTGGACTTTTTTTATTAATGTAGGACTAGTTTATTAATGTTGGACTTTTTTGTTAATGTTATTAATGTGGGACTTTAGTTTTGTCGGACTGTTATTAGTATTTGTTTTGTCCAACTATTAGTTTTTTTGTTTTTATCGGTTTTTAGTATACTAACATACAAAATATTTTACAAATACAAAAAATGGGGGACTAATTCATATATACTAACATACAAAATATTTTACCCCAAAAAAAGGTGACTAACACATATATACTAAATTACAAGTGATACTAAAGAAAATAAAAAAGAGAAGAACTAGTCTTCTTTTGAATATTCAAAGTCATACTCATCTTCATTCGCATCACTGTCTATGCCGTCTTCTTCTCCATCATCGTCCTCGTTACCACCTAGCTCATTGATGACCTCGAACTCACCTACCCCCAACTGAATATCCATATTGAATGACCTCAGGTCTACAAACATATTAAGACCTACTGATTCGTTCTCTTGAAACACTTGCTCCTCCATCTCTGGGTCATTAGGGGTAGAATCACGAACGTTGAGTGACGACATGTCAATGATGTGTCGAGCTAGAATATGTGATACTGACAACCATCCCCTTCTCCCTGGCATTCTATTTGGTAGAGACTGATACGGGGCGTAGTAAGCCCGCAGTGCTTAATTAGCACAAATAAATGGTTCGTTGGTCCGGAGTTTTTTAGTAGGGTTAATATCCACCAATTTGTACATCTCGTGGACATTTGTGCCAAACGCTCCAATATCATACCACAAACACTTGAAGAAGACAATGGACAATGGTTTTCCAGTTCTACTTCCCCAATATTCCACTTCTAAGATCTCTTTCAAAGTCCCGTAGAATTTTGTTGTGGTGGTGTCTCCCATATCGCCCTTCACGTAAACCCCACTGCAGTCACTCTTCTTGGGCCCCAATTTCGTATCAATGTGGAACTAGAACCCATTCACAACGTAGACATCGTACGTGATTGCATCGTTTAGTGGACCGTTGATCAATGGTATTACCATATTGTCTGTCATGTAATTTCCGTTGATGTACTCTTTCTTGAATCATGCCACATACTCTTTGTTCCTTTTCGTTTGCACCTCCATTGTATTCAATCTGCTCTACTCCTCTTCTATGAACAAACTGCGTGTTACAAAACAAATAAGTTAATACTGGTACGTGATAAAGAAGATGACACTAGATTAAGATAATTGAAGTAGACTCACTCTTCCCATCCCTCAAACTCTTCGCATTAAGAAGTGTGTATAGTTCAGTTTGCTCCTTTTCATCCCCCGTTAACGTCCTTTGCTTGTCCAGAGGGCCAAGCGGTCGTCCTTTCTTTTAGAACAATAAGAGCTCACTATCCCACTTCGTGTTTTCTAAAGTCTCGTTCTTGTTAAGTCGTCTGTGAGTATCACCAGGGGTTACATCGAGATACTGGGAGATCAAATTTGATAGCTTCGAAAGTAAATAGGCTTTGGCATGCATCCCTCGGGCCTCGCTTTATTCCGCAATGACCCCTTAAAATCAAACATTTGCCTGATAAACACAACCAAGAAAACAATTAATAGCTAATAGAATAAATTAATGACAATCATCAATATATACTCCAAATTAAAAGTGATTTACCTCTCGAATGGATACATCCATTTGTAGTGAACTGGACCGCAAACTCTAGCCTCATACGGTAAGTGAATGGCCAAATGCTCCATATAATTGAAAACATAACGAGGGAATATTCTCTCCATCTTGCACATGGTGACAACAATGGATTTCTCTAGTCTTTCCATATCCTCTACCGAGACCTCTAAAGCGCAAATTGCCTTGAAGAATAAACTAATCTCCACAAGCGTTTCCTATATGTCTTTCTTATGGAAGTCACGAAAAGCAATTCGAATCAATCTCTGCATGAAGACGTGGCAATCATGTCTCTTCATTCCAGACAACCTCTGTTGCTGCACATGTACACACCGTCCCAAGTTCAATGTGTATCCATCTAGAAATTTGAGCATGCCCAACGATTCTAACACCTTTCACTTTTGCTCCTTTGAGAGACAGTACAGTGCGGTCGACCTCTTGGGTTGTTGGTTCTAAAAATAGCTCTCCACGGTTCGTCCAGATTTTTTAATATTTCTTTGACTTGATGTTGTCCTTTGCCTTAGCGTCGTCCAATACCGTGTTGATGATGTTATCGTAAAAAGTTCTTCTCACAGTGCATGACATCTAGACAGTGACGAACTAAGTTTGTGGACCAATAATGCAGTTCCCAAAATATGCTCTTTCACACCCAATTATGTTTCTGGCCAAAACATGAGAGGTGTCTGAATTGGGTACCAAACCCCACATGCCCAAGGTCATTCACAATTTCCCGCATTTTGTCACAAGTCTTTCTACGAATCGTTGCTTCGAGTGACGTTTCCCATTTTATAAAATTCTATTTGTCGTGTCTCCATTCATGACCTTCAGGCAAAAACCGGCTATGGCAATCAAAAAAGCATGGTTTACCCCCATTTTCCAACGGACATGATTTTGTGTCACCCATACAATGAGGACACGAAAGCTTTCCCTGAGTACTCCATCCTGACAACATCCCATACACAGGAAATCGCTAATCGTCCATATGAGAGATGTTTGTAATAGAAAGTTTTGATTCCTCGAGATGTCGTACGTCTCGACGCCACTGCTCCATAAAAGCTTAAGATCATCAATAAGTGGCCTTAGAAAAAGATCCAAGTTCTTTGTAGGACTAGTCGGCCCAGAAATGAGTAAACTCAAAAACATGAACTCTTTCTTCATGCAAATATCCGGAGGAAGGTTATAAGGAGTGACAAACACTGGCCAACAAGAGTAGTTCTTGCCAGATATTCCAAATGGTGTGAATCCATCCGTACACAACCAAGTCTTACATTCCTTGGCTCCGCTGCAAAATCTGGGTGCATCCGGTCAAAGTGGCGCCATGCAAAGCTAGGTGGATCATTAGGTCATTAACCCCATTAAACTTCGAATGCCATGTCATATGCTTTACAGTTCCTATGGTATAATATAACCTCTGAAGTCAAGGAGCAATAGGAAAATACAACAATTTCTTCCTACCAACCTTCGATTTTAGTCCATGCATGTGTCTAGCAGCTCAGCATATTGGGCACTTATCGTACTCCTTCGTCTCCTCCCCGTAGAACAAGAAACATTGCTTTGGACAAACATCATACGTAACATACCTTAACTCTGACTACAGCATCGTACGGATACCTTTCGTGTCCTTTGGTAATAACTTCCGTACCTCCGGCGTGAAACCTCTCTTCCCCAAATTAAAAGCCCTATCAGAATAAAGAGTACTAGCTTTGTGATGTGTCTTGTACTCCAACCACTCCAACAACTACTGAAGGATACTTATATCTTCATCCGGATACATGGGCACATTTCCTAGGTGCATCAACTTGTAGAACGCCTTTGCTTCAGGGTTGGGATCCTTGTTAGTTGCCTCGTCCTCGAATGATCGACCTCCACTTGCATACACGACCATGTCTACAAATGACACATCAAAATATAATAGGTTGTCGGGAATATCGGTGTGTGACGATCCGGGGGAATCAGACACATACGACGGTATATGACGTTTCCCCATGAAAAATCCACTATGAATATCCATCCATAAATCCCGACTTATGAAGATGATCCACTACAAACTTTTTTTCGAGAAACCGTATATTATTGCATTTCATGCAAGGGCACCTAATTTCGCCCCGTAAATCTATGAATCTAGGACCTTGTTGCGTAGCATATTCAATAAATGTCTGAACCCTAAACACAAATCTATCGCTCAGACAACCATCACTATCATACATATCGTACATCCAAGATCTATCCACTTGATAATCCATTATTTATCTAATAAGTTGTAAAATATAAAGCAAAGAATTACAATTTATACTACAAGAAATTTAAAGAGCTAAATATAATAATCAACGTACTTCTTGAAGCGTTAGAGAATGTGCCGCAAGAATGTTGTGTACACCACGATTACCCTCGTGTGTGTAATTTCACCTATCCACAAATAAATAAACTTAAGTTAGAATCTAATTAAATAAGAAATTATATTGAAAATAAACATTTGGGATAGTAAGGGAAAAAAACTGCATACCTTAAGAATTAGTGAAGGTTGGAATGAATATTAAGGAGTAGGGAGTGGCCTTTTTATAGGCCACTGACAGTCAATAGGGACCGCCGAACGGTCGCTGTTGACACTAGCCGTTTCCAATAGGGACCGGCAAGCGGTCCCTATTTATACTAGCCATTGTCAATAGGGACCGTCATGCGGTGTCTATTGCCTATATTTGTGACTGTTCGGTGGTCCCTACTAATATTCATACATAAAGATTAGGTTTTTCCGATGATTTGAGGTGACGCGTTGTTTGTGTAGTTCATAATTATCCTATTCATTGTTAAACCAACCATATTTACACATCTTTAATTGCAAATCCAAACATTATATAGTGGAAGACCCGTTTTGAAAATTTTTAATTTATACAACGACAACGATCATATATATATAGAATATATAAGTACATATATTTATACTTTAATTGAACCGCGTAACGATGTACATACTTTAATTTGTAAAGTTAAAGCATAATAACAAAAAACAACTAAGGTGTCGATGATGATTAGGTGTCGATAATGTTTTGTAACCATTAATTACTTCATTTCACATTTAGTATTGAGGTTGTTGCTAAAAATCACTAACATATCGAAATGTGACCGATTATTGAGGGTTCATTTAGTATTGAAGTTTCATTAATTACTTCATTTCACATTTAGTATTGAGGTTTCTCATTTAGTATTGAGGTTATTTTAAAGTATGAATATTAGTAGGGAGCGGTCACTATTGACGAGTGTTATTAAAGGCGCACTTTGGAGCGCGCCCCGAGCGCGTCTAGAACAAAATCAACATAAAAACGCCTAAAAGCGTTGCTTTGGAGCGAGAAATCTGTGGGGCGCGCGCCCCAATTAATGAAGCGACAGCTGAAAGCCGCATAAATTGTATTTCTTACGCCTATTTCTGAATGAGCAAAAGTACATTCCAACTCCCAATAAAAAGAGCTGGAGCATGGCCACATTAACAATACAAAAAGAAAAATAAAAGAGAAACCCAAAAGTCACTTACAATTAATCAGCAAAGGCACTAATCAATTATTATTTTCAATTCAGTTTGACGTGGCTCTGTTTTATTTTCTTAATTAAAGTAATTGGTTTCTCTCTTTCTTACTGATTAATATCTTTATTACAACAACCTAACCTTCAATCTGCATTGGTAAAGGTGAATAGCTATAAATAACCTGATTAATTTTTGCCAAATTTATCTTATTTTTTGTACTTTTTTAGTCGTATATTTAAAAAAATAATATAATTTTCTTTTGTATTTGCAATATTTTATTCACGTTTTACATTCATTATTATTGTTAATACTTGTTAATATATGTGCTTGCGGAATGAGGTTTTAAACTTGAAGCAATTTTCTTGCTACAATGAAGTTTTCTAAGAAACTAATATCTAATGACTTCAGACTTCTACATGTTTTATTAGTTGATTAACTTCATGATTAAGTTGTTCTTATTTTTATTAATTTGGTCTTTTAGTTTATTACTTTTATTTATGCAAAAAATGAATAATATATTAATATTCATGAGGCTTACGCCCTACGCCTCGGAGCTTACGCTCCGCCTCTTACTATGGAAAATGCTCCACATACGCCTTTAAGAACACTGCTATTGACCCAACTGGGACCGTCGGGTGGTCCCTATTGACTCATAAGTGATCGATGGACGGTCCCTACTAATATTCATACTTTAAAATCGTGATTTTATGATGATTTGAGGTGACGCATTGTTTGTTTAGTTCATAATTATCATTATAATAGTTAAAATAACAATAATTACAACGACGCATTGTAAATCCAAACATTATGTAGAGGGAACGGTCCGCTTTGAAGATTCTTTTACTATTTTGAACGACAAATGTCATAATGCTTACAACTTATATATACACATATATAAGCATAATGATTAGTTGATCTAACGATTGAACCTCATAATCATATCTATGCTAACATTAATGAAGTAAAGCATAAAAACAAATAACAACTACAACTAACTAGTGATGATTAGTTGTAGAACATGAAATATATGTTGAACGTTAACAACTCGCTCAATCTCATTAAATCTATTATTTCACAACTAAACTACTAGTTTTGCAATCATGTATTACTTCAATTCACATATTATAATGAGGTTGGTTGCTAAGAATCACAAACACATCAACATCAATAAAAAAAAATCAAATTTGAAGGATGAATATTAATAGGGACCACCGAGCGGTCCCTACTAACATAATAGTGATTGTAATGCGGTTACTATTTAATATTAGTGACCGCACTGCCATCACTATTTCCTTTTGTGACCGCATAACAGTTACAGAAATCTGAAAATTTGAAAATTTGGCGAAAATTTTAGGCGTGATTGAGGGAGAAATTTGAATTTTGCAAATATTTGAAAATTTCACCCTCCCCTCTATATTTACTCACCACTCTTACACATCTAATTTTATTAATCTCCAAAAAACACCCAACACAAAAACATCCAACACAAACACTTATCTTCTTCTCTTTTTCCAAATCCAAAACCAAAATCACCAACACATACTTTCTTGTTTACACGCAGTATTTCTTTTCTATTATTTTGGATCTACACATTCTACTTTTATTCTTTCACTTGTTTTATTATTCATGTAATTTTTGTTTTCCTTGCATTTTTGTTCATCTATTATTAGTCATCTTCTTCCTTCAAATTTGGATCTACACATTTAATTTTCTATTATTAGTCATTTTTCTTTATATTTTTACATTTATTAATACTTTCATGTCATTATATTAATTGTTTCTTCATTCTTTTATTGTTTTGATCTTCTTATAATAATAATTCTACAAGAAAAACAATAATAATCCAGAAAATTTCCAGAATATTATTATTTTTTTTTATTTTATGCGCAGACTATTAGGGACCGTCGAGGAGTCCCTGCTAATATTCATATACTATCTATAAATATTAATAGGGACTACAAAGCGGTCCCTATTGCTCCATCAATAGTGACCGCAAAGCGGTCCCTATTGTCTGAAAGACAATATGAAACGCAGTGTAGTCCCTATTGTTGTTAAGGCAATAGGGACTGCAGTGCGGCCCCTATTGCTGTTGAGTCAATAGGTACTGCATTGCATTCCCTATTGTCTAAAATATAATAGGAGTCCCTGCTACTGTTAAGGGAATAGTGACTATGCAGTCCCTATTGTTGTTAAGGTAATAGGGAGCGATTCGCGGTCACTGATTTTCGGTCCCTACTGACCTTCATCAGGACCTAATTTCGGTCGCTGATGGGAAGTGACCGAGGTCAGTAGCGATCGGTCAATAGCGACCCAAATACGGTCCCTATTGACCTTCAGTGACCGAATGGGGATCAATAGGGATCGCACCAGCGGTCCCTATTGACCCCTGTTTCTTGTAGTGTATCAATGCAAAAACATATTAGTCAATTATTATAGTTAAGTTAAATGTGGAGAGTAATGGACGTTAGACATTCTATTGCAAATAAGTCGAACCGAATTTTGAGAGATTCACCTAGAAAGCCAACTATCAAATCGTAAATTTCTTTAACCTTAATTATGTTACATGGACACAAACTCGCTTCAAGGAAGTTTTTTGTAATTATATGTTAGAAAATACTATATTTTTTTAAATTGAATTGAGATAACACCCTTCATTCAGTTTTACCATTTTGTAGTTCTTGTGATTTATTAGTTTTACCATTTGTAGTTCTTGTGATTTATTATTTGCAAGACGAGCAAAAAACAAAAAAAAAATTAAAAGTTTTATAGTATACTTACAGTTTTCAGAAGTTCAAGCTCCGATTCCTAATCAGTAATATGCATCGTAAACATGACGTGTTTGAAGAGAGACATAACATTTGATCTTGCCGGAGTTAAAGCCCATTGCAAGTATAAGAGATATGAGAAAAGTGATAACTATTATTATTTGTAAAGAGAGTATTTATACAACTACATGTACAAAGATAATTACGAAAAGATATATATTTTAAATACAACAATAATCCTATATTAGAGATGGAAAGATATAGAGGATATTATAGCTATGGAAAGATATACTCTAACCAATATGAAAAGATATACTCTATCTAATACGCCCCCGCAAAATTGATGTCCCATCAGCGACGAAGGTTTTGGAACGTATAAGGAGAAACCGCGAGCGAGCGAGGGGCTTTGTGAGGAGATCTGCCAATTGATCAAGGGTTTTCAAGCAGGCTACTCTTCAACGGAGATTTTTCGTGTTCCAATTTTGTCCCTGTAAGTTCAACTAATTATTGTATTATATTTTGTCTTACAGTAATAAATATCTGGATGGCCCGCATATATTAGTCGATCGAGACCCACAATAATAAAAAAATTTACGAGTTAATTGCGTTAGGGTCCGCTATAAATTGCTGAACAATCCTTCAATGTTTTAATTCTTTCGATTTTCCCTCAAAAGTTTTACGTTTCGCAGTTAGTGGGCGGCTGTAAATTACGGAATAGTCCTTTTAGTTTTTTACTTCTTTTAAATTTACCCAAAATTTTTTGTTATTTATTTATAGGCCCTACTGTAAATTATTAATTAGTTCTTTTGTTTTAGAATTATTTCAGTTTTGTCCCAAAAGTCTTGCTACTATAATTTTTGGGGTTTTCCCATAATAAATAACTTGTGTGCTCACGCGTTTATCACTTAATATTGTGGGGGTCCGCTCTAAATTTTAGAACATACCTTTTAATATATTATATTTTTGGTTATGCAATAATACATCATTAAACTCGTCCGAGTTAGGTTTCAGTAATTAATAGTACAACAGTTCAAGTGTATTTACATTGACCCCGCCTAATACTTATTCAAATTAGCAGTCTCATCATCTGCGATTTCTTACACTTTTTAATTTTTTATGGTATGTAAAATGACTTAGTTTGTTACGGTGCGTGATTTGTACAAAGTAAAAAATGTCAAGAATGAGTGAGAATTTCTTCTATTAGAGAGGAAATTAAGAGATGGGCACACGAAATTCGTAGAGGTTAGTCTTTGGTTTGAATGCAGGGAAAAGAAAGAAAAAAACCCACAAAATACAGATCTAGCACTGGGCATAAGAAATTCATATATACGATTTGCGGCTGAAAATACGTCTCTGTGTGTTTGTACAGGAGAGAGAAGATCCAGAAAAAATTATAAAAAGTATGATTGTGATATTATTATGCATTTGTAAGTTTTTTATTGGTTGGTTGCACCATGTCATCGCATATGACGTGGTGCAGCGGTTGTAAGTAATAATTTGTCCAATCTTTCATTGTTTTGATTTTGTCCTATAAATTTAACAAATTATTTTATTATGTGTTAAGAAAATATTAATATTATAGTCGCAAGTTATTTAAAAAATAAAATTTGAATATTATTTTTAAACATGTAAAAACATTTATTATTTTTCAACATAAAAAAAATATTTATCGTTCAAAACGAAACACCGCACGGGCGAAGTTGCCTAGTATTATATATATATATATATATATATATATATATATGTATATATATATATATAATCGTGGATACATTTTTTTTTAAATTTACAAGACGCGATACGTATGCGAGACGTTAGATATTTAATATTAATAATTATTTATAAGGATATAATTTAAATAAAAATATCACATAATATTATATCTAATCATTTGCACAGTCATTAGTCACATACTATTATGAAGCATTTCAAAGCTTTTTGTGTTGTTTTTATTTTAATTTGAAATAGAGGGTTTTCATGATTTTATATTTAATTTTCTGAAAAGATATTACAATTTGGTTTTTGTTGGGTCTTTTCTAGTTTTAGAAAACTATCACACTACTCTTATAAATTGTTAATACTCCTAGAATACGCCTCACAACGTATCCATGTGGCGTATTTGATACGTATCCAAAGAGTATTCGAAGAGTATCGCTATCCAATACGTATCCAACACTGATCGGCCAATTTTTTGGAGTATCCGTGCATCATAGGTTCATTCAGATTATAAAACCATAATACTAGAATAGTCAAACTGTAAAGTATTTATTATATCTGTGGGACTGTTTGTCAAAAAAAAATCTACTATTTAGTAATTATTTAACCACCAGAAATTAGAGATTATTAAAGTATTTAACGTTTAGGATTTATATAGTTACATAATTACATTTGTAGACTATTCTTCATATGAAACTAATATTTTACCATTTTTTTTAAATTCGGTTTTTTGTATAAGTACGGTTTTTCGGTTTAATCAAAAATTGAACCGAATGCAACTTTAGATTTTTGTTTGGACCAAAATCCATTTTTTGGTCCAAAATTTTCGGTTTGGTCGGTTTGAATTGGACCATGAACACTCCTGCTCAATACTCACTTAGTGTTAACAGGTTCTTTATTTTAATCTAATTAACGAGTGGATAAGAGTTGGAACGCCCTGTCCGAAAGTTTAGAAGCTTGCTTACGACGAAAATATCCTTTTTTTTATTCACTGTGAATTGTATGTCTTGCTTGTGATGAGTTGAATTGAGTGTGTTTTTTTGACAGTGGGGGTACCCCTTTATATAGAGGTATTTGGAGACAAGTGTCATTATGCATGAACTGAGTAAAGTACAGGTGTCGCAAGGTGCGTGAGTGGATAAGTTATACTTTATCTCGAGATCATTTATCTACTAGGACATGACTAGGATGAACTTCTATCCTCTCCGATAGCTTTCAGGGGCTCTGATAAGGAGATTCGTGGATTCTTTCTCTGATAGACATTCTCCGATAGGCTAGGGCTCTCCTCTCCGATAACGGGGCTCTGATTAAGGAGGTTTCTCGGATTCTTTCTCCGATAGGCTTTCTCCGATAGGCTAGGTCTCTCCTTTTCGATAGCGGGGCTCTGATTAAGGATATTTCTAGGATTCTTTCTCCGATAAGCTAGGGCTCTTGGGAGAGGTTCATAGGTGAGGCTGGGTGCTCGTCCAATATCTTTTTGATCCTGATAGTGGTCCATTTCTTGATTTTTTGTAGGATGTACTCCGATGGTCCGTGGCCCTCAGGTTTCTCAGTGGGGGATGTTCTCGTATTCGGGGACTCGTGGTCCTTATATTTGTAGTGATCCTTCTTGGCGTCTTGATGGATATCGAGTGCCCGCGGACTTATCATGATTTATTTCTTTTTCTGACGCCGCGTGGATATCTTATTTTTAATCATCGTGAATTTCTAAGGGACGCATAGGTTCCTCTTTGCGGGTGTCTCTTTTTACCACTTTGGCTTTGCGGCACTCGGTGGGCCCTCCCGAAACTACATGGCATCGAGAGTTAGGTGACGACAGTACCGTCCTTAGGTTAATTCCTGTCTTTTAGGGTTGACGTTTTGGTTAAGCCCCATCTTATTTTTAGGGTTAGCACTAGCCCCCCCCTCTCCCCCCCCCCCCCCAAATTTCGATCGCCATCGTAGAGGCGAGAGGAATTTTATTCCTTTGATTTTTTGCCTTCGGAGAGGCGAGGGGTTTTTTCTTTCTTTTTTTTTCGACGATGGGACGGTGGGTTCATATATATATATATATATAAACATATATATCATATATGTCGCAAGTATTTATTTATCAAGTATATTACCTTTTGATCCTCGGGAATCAGCTCTTCGAAGGGTATTTTCATGAGATCCATCCTCGGGTAACATTTATGGGGTCTCTTTATGGCAGAGTAACGTTTCGTTGTCGGACCGTTGGCAACAAGCCAATCTTAACTGCTAGTTGCCTTGCATAACGTGTTCCAGACACGTGTTGTGCTCAAGGGTGACGTGGGGTGTTATTTACTCCCCTTGATCTCCACGATGTTGGCTATAAATATAGCCTTCATCTCTCTCTCTCTCTCTCTCTCCCTCCCCCCCCTTCTCTCTTGATTTCGTGAGATTTCACAAAACACTTTTCTAATCTTTCTTGGGATGGCTTCTTCTAACACCAATCTTACCACTACCGCCTTGGGTTCGAGGGTTGTGGTGTTTACTTCCGCCGCCGATTTACCGACGGTAATTGATGGCGTAACGATGAGTGGGCCTTCCGCCTCTACTCGAAAAAGGAAGGGTAGTGCTTATGTTGCGGCTGAGGAGGGTGGTGCCGCCCCTTCAAAAGGGGCTAGGGTTTCTAAGGCGAAAAAGTCTGATAATCGCAATCTCCAAAAGGTAGAGGAGACTATGAGCGCTGCTACTCGGACTGATGTGGTGTCTCTGTTCAATGGATTAGGGGCGTACTAGAAGAACATGGAATTTAAAATTTCGACTAAGAAGAAGAGGCCTAATACTCCTCCGAAGGATTATCTTAGTGTATACTACGCACAAATAGATATGGTTGGCGATCATTCCTTCTCCCTCTCTTCTGTGAGATTTACAAGGCCTGTAACGTCTGCCCAAGTCAGGTGACTCCGAATGACTTTGTCGTTCTATGCATCTTTGTTTTCTGGTGCCAGTTGAAGGGGCTGACCTGTACAGTGGCCCTCTTCTTCTCAATCTTTGATATTGTGATATCGCCAGGGGTTTTTCCCTTTTACCACTTTTGTCATCGGGACACGGCTAAGAATTCGACAAAGAGGAGTCTGGAGGGGACGCTCAGCTCCCACGGCACTTGGAAGGACAAGTACTTCTTTGTGAAGCCTTTGGAAGGGGAGTGGGATATGCCTTTTGATTGGAGAAAGGCTAAAGCTCCCTTGTACCCTCTAGACCTAGAGATGACCTTTTCTCCGATAATTCTGGCTAAGTCCTTCATGGAGGGGGTGATTTTGGTACATTGTATGAGAAATTGGGGCTTCATTATGTGATTTTCACCGATTCTGCCATCGAAGCGCCTTTATCCATGTGTCCCGAGGAGTTGGTTTCCTTTGGTAAGTAATTTTGATTTGATCTCCTCTATTTCTTCTAGTAAAAATTTTACTTATAGGGATTCTCAGGGATTTTTGTATAAAGCAGGGAGGATTTTGGCAAAATATTTTTCGCCCAAGAGTCCATTGGGCTCGACCGTGACTGCGAAGCCATCGGAGCAGGACATTCTGGCTTCGAGTGGTAGGAAGAAGTCTAAGTCCCAAGCGGCTTCTTCGGCCCGTTCGTTCAGCGGGACTTCTGACGTTCCCGATGAGGAAGATGCTTCAGATGAGGAGTTCAATACTCCTAAAGACGCGAATATGCATCCGGTGGAGGAGGACGAGGATCACTCGCATTTTGTTATCGGGGACGATGGAGTGATCTATGGGGCCGTTCCTCTATCCATTGTAGATCCTCAGTGGGCTATGGTTCCCGTGTCTGGTTCAGCTTCTGCCACAGCGGGTTCTCCGAGGGCTTCGGAGGGGGGTCTTCCTTCGGAAGGAGGCCCGGCCATGGGGGGAGATTCGTCAGCCTTCGCATCGGAATATGTGACCATCTCCTCCAACGACCCTTCGTCTTCTTCTCTAAGGAAGGCTGAAGATTCTTTGTTGGCGCCTTCGTTGGATCCAATTTCGGAACCTTTTACCCATGGTAAGCTTGTTTGTATACTTTTTTTTTCTTCAAGTACTCTTGACTTTCTCGTTTTCTTATGTTTAAGCGATTTGTCCTTCTTTCGCATGCCATGTAGATAAGGGGAAGGCTCCGATGACCATGGGTGGGGAGAATCTCTCTAGGTAATTGATTAATTCCCTTATACTACTTACCGTTATTTATTTGTAGTTTTTCTTATGTATGATGTTTCTTGCATGAGGGGATTTATTGGCCCAACTTCTTAAGTCTGGCTCTGAGGCATTGTTGGGTGGTTCCGAAGATACATTCGGAGTCTTCGAAGCGCCCGTGGGTGACAGGTTTTCCTTTTGAGTTCCCTTATGGGGGCGGCAGGTCCTTCTGCTCCTACAGGGGTTCATCGGGCCCTTTTTACCGATTTCGATGCCGTTGTTTCGATTTTGGTGACCGTTTCCCCAAGGGCTATTTCCTTTGGGATGCCATTTCCAGGGTTCCATCCCGTTTGGAGGATTTTCCATCGATGCAGACCTTGGATCAAGCCTTCGGAGAGGTCCTTCGCTTCTTCATTTCTTCCAATGCCACTCCTGCCGATGGATTTCATTTTATGTAGACTTGCCTCAACTGGATGGGGCTTATGTTAAGTTTATCTTCTTCTTTTTTCTGTTCATCATTCTTTGTATATTATTTTCCTATGAACTCACGCCAGACATCTCCTTGTTTTAGGTCGAGAAGACTAGAGAGGCTGCTATCGTGGCAGAGTAGGGTTACAATAAGGATGAGAATGAGGTGAGGGTTCTCCGAGAGAAGGTAGCATCCTTTGACTTTAGGAGGGAGGAGGACCAGAACGAAATGAGGGTCCTTCGGGAAAAGATAGCGTCCTATGATTTCAGGTGAGAGGAGGATCAGAAAGAGATGATGAGGCAGAGCAAAGAAATGAAACACCTACAAGCTTTGGCTACGAAGTTGGAGGCTACTTCCAAAATTCCTTTTCAGATATTGTACTGAGTTATTTACTCGTTTCCTTGCATAGTTAGTTTTTGAACTAAGTTCATTATAGCAAGAAAAGGATAATAAGGGACTCACTTGGAAATATGATGCCTCCACACTTTAGGCAGGGGGTTCTGTGTCTTCGGGAACTTCCCCTCGGAATTTGGACTGGAATTCTTCGTTGCTGCTAGGCGTTCGCCACGCATCCTCCGAGAGTTTTTCCCATTGGTCGAGGGCTAGGACCGATGAGGGTCTAGCGCCATTGTGGGGAGCTTCTCGACGATGGGGGCGTTAAGGACTTCACATGAGGATTCTCTTCAAATGAATCACATTAGGGAAGTGTTCATGACCATAAAGTCTTATTCTCTTAGTGATCACTCTTCAGTGTTTAACATGCTCCCTTTGAGCCCTTCGAGGATGATGGGCCGAGGACGTGTTGGGTCTGCTGTTAGTACTGAATATGGAGAGCCCATCATGACCCTTTTTGCCGAGTATAATCTGGATTTTGACAAATATGACGTTGTCATACCCCACCCCGATCAGAGGGCATATGATCCTCCTTTGGGTTACCTAACGGTTTATTGTGAACAAATTCGTTGTGGGTTGCGTGTGTTTTTTCACCCTTTTCTTCAAGTTCTTTTCCTATATTGGTAAATATGCCCTAGTCAACTGATGCCTAATTCTTACCGTCACTTGGTGGGGTATATTTTGTGTTGTGAGCTTTTGAACCTTCCCATGTCTCCTTATCGGGTGGGAGCAATTTTTATCCTGCGTCCTTACTCGGGCGGTTCTCCATTTTTTATCCTGGCCTATCGGGACAACATTCGAGCCTTCACGCATGTCTCCAACCATCGTTCTTGTCAAGGGGATTGGAGACAGAGGTTCTTTTTTGTCTGCCCGAAGGGCTTATCGGCTAGTTTATAGGGGGTACCTATCCGATTGGGTCTAGGGTATATCATCCCTAACCCCGAAACCTCGGTGCGTGAGTGGGAGGTTCTGTCAGGTATCGGGTTGCTCTCGGGCACCTATGATACCAACAGCTTACTGGAGCTTCCCGAGTCCCTAATCCTCGCAGGTCTCTAGGAGGGGATTGAGTTGTTCAATCTCCATCTTCAGCTATTGCATGCCAACTTCTTTTTCCGTAAGTGGCTCTTCCTCTTCCCTGTCTATGATATTTTCATATATCTTAAATTCATGATATGTTTATCTTTCCGATAGGTGCGAAAATGAAGATGTTTCCTATAAAGCCTTTCGACAAGGCTGTTCTGATGCAAATATCGAATGGGGGATACGCCTCTTCAGAGGAGGAAGATTCATATCTATCGAGTTTCGAGGTGGTGACGAGTCCTTTTACTTTGAAGGAGGGGGATCCGGTGGTTTCGCACATCGCAGCCCCCCCCAGTGAACTCTTTGGAACCTGTCGTACCAGAGGGACTGATGGTCGCTGCTCTTAGGATGGATCCTTCTACGCCACCTTTGATGTTGCGATATTCTTTTGAGGGAGATGTCGCTTTCGGTGCAGTGACCGTGGTGGAGGAAGGTCTTCCTTCTCTTATCCCTGATGGATCCCGGCCCCTCGGGGGAAGTCCTGATCATGTAGGACTTACTCCCTTTGGGGGAAATCCTAATCCTGTGGTATCTCAGCCCCTTGGGGGAGGTGGCAGTTCTATTCCTCTGGTTATTCCGGCTGCGGATTTTTGCCGGAATTATTTTAGCGGCTTACTAAATTTGATGGACTGCGAGTTGAGGAAGACTCCCCCCCTATCCACCCTTCAGGACATGACTTGCAAAGATTTATGTGAGGTATAGTGTTCTTCCGTTCAATTTATTTTAGCACTAACCTCCATGCCTTATTTGTGGCGATGGGTGGAATTCGTGTAGGTTTATATGGTGTTGAATGCCATTGGCACCTCAGGGGATTCTTCATCCGATACTGGTTTAGTGTATCGTCGTCGAGATTAGCTGGAGAAGGGCATGCTGGAGGCCCAATAAGAGATATCTCAGCTGAAGACAGATCGTGAGACCGCTTAGAACACTTACGACGGGATATTGCAGGGTGAGGAAGTAAATCTTGGGAATTGGAGCACAAGTTAGCGCTTGAGAAAGCACGGGCGGTGAGTTTAGAGGAGAAGATTGCGAACCTGAGGGACCAAGTCCAATCCTCCGATAGACAATTGATGCAAGTCACGAGAGAGAGAGATGCGGCGAGTTAGAGGATATTGGGGATGGTCCGGGCGCACAAGGTGGCCATAGTGATGGCCCAAGTCCAGGTAGTATTGGACATTCCAGGCTCATATATTCTTCGCGAGTCCTTGCAAGGAGAGATGCATGACTTGGTTCGCATCGGGTATCGACTGTGCCGAGATGCCGTTCAAGCTTTACCAGGGTTCCCTTTAGGCCTGGTTCTCCCCGAGCTTTGTATTTGTCAAGTTTTCCTTGAAGTTTAGCCAGCGGTTTCTGAGGACCTTGTGGTCCCATCTGTGGAGATTGGCAATCATGTAGATCTATCCGCAG
Organism: Linaria vulgaris; assembly: GCA_948329865.1. Lineage (NCBI taxonomy): Eukaryota > Viridiplantae > Streptophyta > Magnoliopsida > Lamiales > Plantaginaceae > Linaria > Linaria vulgaris. The sequence continues at coordinate 48,022,204 of OX415249.1, read as the reverse complement.
AGCATCGTCGTCGTCTTATCCGGGAAGGAAAGCGTCCGATAGAGGATGCTTAGTGTGTGTGAGGGTTTTTGTCGGTATAGAGACCTTTGTATAGGATATGGTCTAGTATGCTTATGGAGTGAAGTTGTTTGTAATAGATGGCCCATTGGGGTTAGGTTGCTTAAGATGACTTCGTATAGGGTCATCATTTTTGTCGTGTAACCAAGTTTTTCCCCACTATTTTTGAATGTACAGGAACAGTCTATATATAAACAACTTTTATTTATGTAAAAACTCCTATCTTACATTAAGCATAACATTTTCTAAGGTTAAATGCGTTCCAGGTATTGTGGTGTACTGCGCCTTCGGAGTTGGCAAGTTGGTAGGTTGCATGTCCAACGATTCTCGAGATTTTGTAGAGTCCTTCCCCTTGGGGTTCAAGCTTTCCCACATTCTTGGAAGCTCCGACTCTTTTTAGAACTAGGTCTCCTACTTGGAAGGTCCTAGGCTTTACCTTGGTGTTGTAATATCATGACATCCGGGCTTTGTATTCCTCTATTCGGACTGCGGCTCGTGCTCTTCTTTCCTCTAAGAGATCGAGGGCAAGGGACAAGTTGGAGCTATTGGCGACTTCTTCGTATTCCTTGACTCGCTAACTCTCCACTACCACTTCGGGGGGTAAAACTACCTCGCTGCCATAGGCTAGGCTATAAGGGGGTTTCGCTCATGGCTGCTCTTTGTGTCTTTCGATAGGCCCACATAATGCCAAGTATCTCCTCGACCCATTTGTCCTTATGCCAATCTAGTCTAGCCTTCATATTTTTAAGGAGGGTCTGGTTAATCATTTCTACTTGGCCGTTCGCCTTGGGATACCCTACCGAAGCGAAACAAAGTTTGATCTCCCAATGGTCACACGAGTCTTCTAATTCTTTACTTGGAAACTGAAGCCCATTGTCGCTCACAAGATTCGAGGAATGTCGAATTGGCACATTATATGCCTTTATAGGAAGTTAATGAATGCGCATGTGGTGACTCGGGCTAGGGGTTCTGACTCCACCCACTTGGTGAAGTAGTCCACCGCTACCAGAAAGAATTTCTTTTGCCCGGCATTGGGAATTAGAGGACCTACGATATCTATACCTCATTTGGAAAAGGGATCCGGGGTTAGACTAGGTTCCCAGGGAGCCACGGGTTGCTAGGTTCGCGGGGCGTAAGCTTGACAAGGTTTGCATTTTTGCGTGCCTTTTGCAATCTATAGCCATCGTGGGCCAGTAGTAGCCTTGACAAATTAAGCGCCAGACCATGCATTCGCCTCCAGTGTGACTTCCACAAGTTCCTTCGTGAATTTCTGATAAGACATGTTGGGCCTCTTCCTCATTGAGGCATCGGGCGTGAGCACATGAGTATGTTATTTGCAACAATATCCCGTTGTTTAGAAAGTATCGAATCGTTTTCCTAGACATAACTCGTTGCACGGACTTGTCCTCAGAATAACCTTCGGGGTCTTGCAGATAGGCTTTAATGGGAGTTATCCAGCTCATTGGGGGATCTGATGTGGCGTTTATCCCTTTGCTCTCCGCCTTTTCCGACTCGCTAACATGGAGTAGGGTGATCCTACGGGTGTGGATGGTGGCTGTCTGGGTGGCCATTTTGGATAGGGCATCCGCCTCTTGGTTATCTCCTCGGGGGACCTAGATGACTGTGTATTCGTCAATCCATCCTTGTCTTTGGTGGACCACCCGAAGGTAATCTTGCATCCTTTCCTCTTTGGCTTCGTAAGATCCGTTACTTTGCTGAACAATTAATTGAGCATCGCTATGGATAAGTATCCTCTTTATCCCTTCTTCATGTGCCAGACTCATTCAGATGAGAAGGGTGTCATACTCGGCCTCGTTATTGGATATGAGGTAATCAATTCTAACGGCGAAGTGTAGCACTTCCTCTTCCACTTCCTTATTTACCAGGACTACCCCTGCTCCTACGTGTGTGCTTACGGAGGAGCCATCCACTTAGGCGTGCCATAGTGGTGCCTTTTCTTTAGCTTTCATGCCCGTCAATTCCGTTACAAAGTCCGCTAGGACTTGTGCTTTGATGGAGGGCCTCGGTGCATAAGAAATATCATACTCCGTGAGCTCTATTGCCCACTTGATCAATCTCCCCGACGACTCGGGTTTATTGAGGATTGCCCGCAGCGGGTGTTTAGTCAAAAAGGTGATCAGATGAGATAGGAAGTAGGGGCATAGCTTTCGCGCGGTAGTAATTAGAGTTAAGATAAGTTTTTTGGTTAGGGTATACCTGGTTTCGGCCCCGAGAAGAGTTTTGCTAATGTAGTACACGCGGTGATGCTCCATGTCCTGCTCTTTGACCAATACGGCGTTGACGGCCTCCTCCCCGACTGATAAGTATACAAAGAGCTCCTCGTGGGGTGACGGTTTTACCAATAAGGGCGGTTTTACCATGTAGCTCTTTAGCTCTTGGAGAGCTTCTTCGCACTGTGCAGTCCACTGGAACTCTTTAACGTTTCGAAGTATCTTGAGAAATGGGAGTTCTTTTTCCGCTAATTTAGAAATGAAACGGCTCAACGAGGCCATTCTATCGGTCAATTTTTGGATGTCCTTTATAGTCTTCGGAGTAGGTAGTCCTACTATGGCTTCTACATTTTCGGGGTTAACCTCTATCCCTTTTTCCGTGACCATGAAGCCTAGGAATTTTCCTCCTCGGATGCCAAATGAGCAATTCTGAGGGTTAACCTTCATCCCGAAGTTATCCATGATGATCAATGCCTTTCGCAGGTCTTCTGGGTGGTCTTTCGTTCTGTGGCTTTTAACAACCATACGGTCCACATAGACCTCTACCAATTTTCCGATGAGTCCGGCGAACATGAGGCTCACCAATCGCTGGTAAGTGGCCCCGACATTCTTAAGTCCGAAGGGCATTACTATGTAGCAAAAGGTACCCACTTTAGTGATAAAGCTATTTTTATCTTGATCAACCACTACCATCGGGGTTTGGTTGTATCACTGATTTCCATCTAGGGTTGACAAAAGCGTGCAACCGGCGGTGGAGTCGACCAGTTGGTCTATGCTGGGTAGGGGATAACAATCCTTTGGACAAGCTTCATTGAGATTTGTGAAGTCCACACACATCCGCCATTTTCCTCCATGTTTGGGACTAGGACTACATTAGCCAACTATTCGGGGTATATGACTTCTCTAATTTATTTTAGGCTAAGGAGTCATTGTATCTCCGACCGAATAATCTTGTTACGTTCAGGTCCCATCTTTCTCTTCTTTTGTTGGACTGGTTTAGCCCCCTGTTTTACGTTAAGAAAGTGTTGGCATACCTTGTTGTTGATTCGCCCAGGTGGTCCTCCTTCCCATGCGAAGAGATGGTGAAATTGCTTTAGGACAGAAGTTAGTCGGGCTTCCAGTTCAGGCTCTATGTTCGTGCCCATCTTAATCACCTTCTCGGGTTCTCCTTCTACGAGTTCTATTATCTTTAACTCTTTCACGAGTTGAACACATATTTCTTCGATTTTATGCCTTTTCCTGTTGCCAAGGGCTAGTTCGTCCTCTTTCGGAGGGATACCGTTCATGTGGCACTCCCTGGCTTTAGCTTGGCTTCCCCAAACTTTTACGATACCCGAGCATGTGGGGAATTTTACCCTAAGGTGCAATGTGGAGGGAATCGCTTTGAAGGTCCGAATGGAGGGCTGTCCGCATATAGCGTTGTACGTCCTTTACGAGGCCTTCCCTACCCAGAATTTGATGGGTTATGTTCTTTGTAGTGCTCCCTCTCCCCATGATATGGGTAGAATCACGGTCTCGAGGATATTACAGACTTCTCCCAAAAAGCCTACTAGGGGGACCTCCGTCATCTTTAGTCGTTATTTCTTTAGTCCCATAGCGAGGTAGGTAGGTAGGAATAGGACATCCACTAAACTGCCCGTGTCGATGAGGATTCGCTGGATTTCAATTCCATGAATAGTAGCTTCAATCACCAGGGGATCTTCGTGGGGGTAAATTATACCCTTCAAATCCTCGGGTCCGAAGGTGATGTTGGGCAGCCTTGCTCCCTGAACGGAGCAAACATGGAGTCTTTGCTCCATTCGCCTTGCTTCCTTTAAATATTCCTTCTTCTTACCTTGGGGTGTCATCAAAATGTCTCCCCCTTCTATCATGTTAATCGTTCGCCCCGAAGGAGTGTTATCCTCATAGGATTCTGGGGGGAGGTAGGCTCTGATGCCCCACCGTTTTTTCTCGTGACCGCTGGCTAGGGGTCGCCTCTTCCTCCTCCTGCTCCCCTCGCGTCCTTTTCCACACGTTCGGTCTTGGTTCCTCGGGGTTGTTTTCGTTTAAGTAGTTTTTCAAGTATTCAGCCTCTAGGAGACAGAGCACTTCCCTCTTTAGGGTGGTGCATTCCTCTGTGGTATGTCCATAGGTTTTGTGGTACTTGCAGTACTTCACCGAGTTCTTATCTCTGTAGGGAAATTTGGCCGGTAGGGGCCAGCGTAATTCGTTATTACCTATCATCACATTTAGTACCTCTTCGGGCCCGATGGTCATCGGGGTTAGAGGTATAGGTCGCATGTATTTTTTGACCACGCTTCCCTCGTCCTTGCATTGAGATGGCTTCCCTTCCTTACCCTTCCCTTTAGCTTTCGCCTCGCGTTCGGTGTGTTCATGGCGTTCGTTGTCGTCATTCTCCATGCGCCTTTTTGAGTTTTCAGCCTCTTCCATGAGAATATAAGTTTCTGCTTATTGCATAAGCTCGTTCATGTCCGTAACATGGTTACCCATAAGGTGTAGGAAGAAATCTCCTGTTCGGAGTCCCTGGGTTAATATGTCAGCTAGGACAGTTGGGCTAACATTCGGGACATCTAAAGCTTCATCGGAGAAGCATTTTATGTATCCTCGCAAGGGTTCGTCCTTCTGCTGCTTAACCGTAAAGAGGTGCGTAGCCGATTTAGGGTATCATCGATTACAGGCAAACTACCGCACAAACAGGTTGGACAATCGGTCAAAGCTAACTATAGATTTAGGTGGAAGATGGGTAAACCAAGCTTGAGCTCGTCCTCCGAGGGTAACTAGGAACACGCGGCATAAGGCATGCTCGGGGGCGGGGGACAGGTCCATTCCTACCAAGTATTGGTGGATGTGATCATGTGGATCTCTCCCGTCATGGTGTCATGTGTACAAGAGGACATTGATGGGCCGCATCCCCAAAGAGGTCGAGACCAGGGAAATCTCGAGGACGAACGGGGAGGTCTTATACATCGGATCCTCCTTGGGGGCCATAGTTTTCTTGATGTCGCCCATCTCCTTGAGTAGACCGTTGAGTATTCCACATAGGGTGTGATCTTCACCCTTAGGGGGAAGGGCGTCGGGTAACACAAGGGATATGGCCTTTTCTCCCTTTGACCGGCCCTCGGGGCTTCCTAGTAGTTATTACACATATGTGGTTCTCGCAGGGGTTTGCGGTGCCAAGAGGCGGGGCTAGGGCTCCATCTTGCATGGAATTCCCTTCCTTCCGAAAAAGTAATTTCTTTCCTCGGACCGACGCGTTCTCCGAGTTGTGGCTTATATGAGCCTTTTGAAGACGGATTGAGGGACGTTGATAAAATCTCTTTCCTCGGACCGACGTACCGAGGGGGTGGTTTCCGAATTTCCCTGGTGGATCCAAGGACTATTGCTGTCAAACAAGTCGTCCATAATGTACAACGCTTGCTGAACGTGCTCAAACAGGTTTTATGGCGTTCCCATAGACAGAGACATTTTGTTAACATGTTCATTATTTTAACCTACTTAATGGGTTAATAAGGGTTGGAACGCCCTATCCGGAAGTTCAGAAGCTTGCTTATAACGAAAACATCCATCTTTTTATTCACTGAGAATTGTATGTCTTGCTTGTGATGAGTTGAATGAGTGTGTATTTTTTTGACAGTGGGGGTACCCCTTTATATAGAGGTATTTGGGGACAGGTGTCATTATGCATGAATTAAGTAAAGTACATGTGTTGCAATGTGCGGGAGTGGATAAGTTATACTTTATCTCGAGATCCTTTATCTATTAGGACATGACTAGGATGAACTTCTATCCTCTCCGATAGCTTTCAGGGGCTTTGATAAAGAGATTCGTGGATTCTTTCTCCGATAGGCTTTCTACGATAGGCTAGGGCTCTTCTTTCCGATAGCGGGGCTCTGATTAAGGAGATTTCTCAGATTCCTTCTCCGATAGGCTTTCTCCGATAGGTTAGGTCTCTCATTTTCGATAGCGGGGCTCTGATTAAGGAGATTTCTTGGATTCTTTCTCCGATAGGCTTTCTCCGATAGGCTAGGGCTCTCAGGAGAGCTTCATAGGTGAGGCTGGGTGCTCGTTCGATATCTTTTTGATCCCGATAGGGGTCCATTTTTTAGTCTTCGTAGGATGTACTACGATGGTCCGTGGCCCTCGGGTTTCTCAGTGGGGGATGTTCTCGTATTCGGGGACTCGTGGTCCTTATATTTGTAGTGATCCCTCTTGGCGTCCTGATGGATATCGAGTTCTCGCGGACTTATCGTGATTTATTCTTTTTTCGGACACTGCGTGGATACCTTATTTTTAATCATCGTGACTTTCAAAGGGACGCATAGGTGCCTCTTTGTGGGTGTCGCTTTTTACCACTTTGAGTCTGTGGCACTCGGTGGGCCCTCCCGATACTACGTGGCATCGGGAGTTAGGTGACGGTAGTATCATCCTTAGGTTAACTCCTATCTTTTAGGGTTAATGCTTCGGTTAATCCCGATATTATTTTTTAGGGTTAACACTTACCCATTGAAGTGCCTTCAATGGGTCATCCCAACCTAGTTCACGTGCCATGATTCTAATGTAGGTTTGTCGAACTCAAAGCTAGCTCAGGATTATTTAGGAGCTTGGGTTAGTTCTTAGTTGCCAAGCTAGATCAAGACCATTCAGGAGTTTGGGTTAATCTGAATTGCCACTCTAGCTTTGGACAAAATTACCTCGCATCAAAATCATTATAAGGAGTCAATGTGGCAACCTAAGAATTGTCCACATGGCCCCTGACAATCTTATAAGCATGGAAAATATCTTAAACTAAAAAAGTAAATCGAATAAAGATGTTCGATGTACCTTATATCGAATGGGGTTATGACTTAAACAGATCAAGTAAAACAATGAATCGAATGTTCGTGTTTGACTCAAGAACTTTGTTCAACCTACCACAAACATTGCAGGAACGCGTTGCGTGTTTCTCATTCTACAAAAGCTATAAATAACGCAGGTATCGATTACAAAGGTAAGTCAATTTACTATTCATACTTAGTTCTAAGCTCTATAGACTGAAACTAAGGTCTTTGTACAATGATGAACGTTTAAAAGTCGTTATTTTAGTATATCTTTTTTATTTCTATGATTAATCTTTGTAGCATTTGTATTGGTTTATTACTTGTTTAGTTATTTAATAATTTCGAGTTGAGTCGGAGCAAACTGAGGCATAATTGAGGTAAATTGAGCATGAAAGCGCATTAAAGGGCAAAACAAACATTTAAGAGGAGTATGTGACCTAAAATTAGGCGAATTGTCGCCACACGAGCAGTGTGGCATGTGCTAGGGAAGGAGTGCAACCCGCACTAAGCGACCATCATTGTTCAGAAGGGACTCGCGCGACATGGGCAGAATAACGCAGCCACGAGTATACCTAATGGCAACACGTTTAGAACTTAAAACCCATAGAAGGAGAAGGTTACCCACCACAAAAGAAGTCGAGAAAAATACGTTCTATAGCATAATTCGACAAGTTTTATTTAAAATTGGTCCTTTATCGTAGCCTCGGTGTGAAAATAGTCCTTTATTGAGGTTTAGTTCAATTTTGGACATTTATCGTGTTTTTTGTCCTACGACCAAAATTTCTGCCGGATTTGGGGACTTTGACGATTTTTAGGCAATTTTGACTAATTTTGACCTTTTTTTGTATTTGCACTCCAAAATAAATTGCACTTTGCACCCCAAAACACACACACACACACATATATATATACACACAGGAATTCTTTTATATCTTTAACAATTTATAAAAGTTATAAAAATTATAAAAAAACATTTAAAAAGGTTAAGTTATCATCTTCAAATATATATCTACAATGTTTTTTTATATCTTAACAATTTATAAAATTATAACAAAAAAAATATATATTTAAAAAAATCATCGTCTTCATGTATATATATATATATATATATATATATATAAATACAATTTTCTAATATCTTTAACAATTTATAAAAGTTATAGAAATTATAATAAAACAACAAAAAACTCATTTTAAAATAAAACAAATTCATCATCTTCATACATATATATATACAATTTTTTGTATAATTTTAACAATTTATAAAAGTTATTTAAATTATAAAAAAACAAAAAAATACATAAAAAATAAAATAATCATCTTCATCAGCGGTGATGTTTTGGGGTGGTGGTAGCGGGAAGGGGTGATGAAGATAATATTTTTTTAATAATTTCTTTAATTTTTATAAATTGTTAAAAATATAAAACAAATATTATATATATGAAGATGATGATTTTTTTTTAAAATGTATGTTTATTTTGTTATAACTTTTATAACATTTATAAATTACTAAAGATATAAAAAACCTGCATATATATATATATATATATATATATATATATATATATATATATGCTATATTAAAAGCAAAGCTCTCCCACTCACAAAAAGCCAGTTGGGATACCAATTTTAGTGTTTCCTAAAATAACCCTCTTTCTCTCTCTTTAAACAAAAGCATATCAAGGCAATATTGTTATTTTTCATATTTTGCTCAACTACCCACCCTATAAAATAGCAATTCATATTTCGGTGCATTATCTTTCAAATTTTATTTCTTTAAATATTAATATAATTTACACGCGGTCCTCGCGTGTGTCAAGTTTCTAATATAATATAAGCAAAACCATTCCTCTCACAGACTAGTAGATGTTAGGCCAGCAGACCAAACACCCCACTTCCCTTTCTCAACTTGCAATAAAAAAAGGGAAAAGAGCACTTACCCCCTGAACTTTTTGGTCGCGAGCACTTACCCCCCTGAACTTTTTTTTGGAGCACTAACACCCTCAAACTTAATTTTTGAAAGAATTGTACCCCCCGTGACACCCCCCTCACGTGATAAAGAGAATACTCTACGTAATTTTTGGCTCCGCGTGCACGTGTCGTCAAACACTAATGGAAAATTCGGTAATTCAAACACTAAGGGCGGTGTCGCGGAGCCAAAGATTCCATAACACTCCTAACTTTATATGTATATGTGAACAAGAGAACAGAGCATACCATAACACTCCTAACTTGCCCTTAGTGTTTGAATTACCAAATTTGCCCTTAGTGTTTGACGACACGTGCACGCGGAGCCAAAGATTCCGTAGAATATTCCCTTTCTCACGTGTGGGGGGGTGTCATGGGGGGTACAATTCTTTCAAAAAATAAGTTTGAGGGTGTTAGTGCTCCAAACAAAAGTCCAGGGGGTCAGTGCTCGCGAGCAAAAAGTTCAGGGGGGTAAGTGTCCTTTTCCCGTAAAAAAATGAAAAGAAAATGGGATTAGCTTGAAATTTGAAAAGAACAAAAAATGGGATTACCACTTAATGCACGGTTTTGCTCAACCACCAAGTTAATAAATTAATATATATATATATATATATATATATATATATATATATATATATATCATTTCATAAACAATTCAAACAAATGTCACTCACGGTTAATTTCAATTGTTTTATTTACTTTTTTCAAAAGTTATTATTGATTAATTGATTTTGTTTGACATGTTTTTCTTATGACTTTCGTTGCAGATGGATTACATACCCATTCAACTTGAAAGGTAGATGGCCTGATTATGTATTACTTACTTTTTTTTTATCAAGCATAAAATGATTTTATAAATTGAGTACAAGGGTTACCTACCCAATTATAAATTACAAATGTTGAACATTACAGAGATTTGGATGACACATCCAATCATAGGAAGAAAAAGAAAGCTCAGGGAACTTAGCTTTCATCTAACCCCATCGACAATTTCTTGCATCGTATCGCTTAATCTTCGAAAGTCTTTCTTATTTCTACTACACGAAATTGCTCATGTACAATAAAACCACAATGTTTTCCAGATTATAGGCCTTCTTCTTCCCCAAATCAGTCCATTGTGTTGTTCAAAGTGCTCAATTGGTAAATGTTTCATCACAACCCTCACACCCCACCATTCGTACAATTTCATCCACACGTTATGTGCAAACTACACTCAAAAAATAAGTGTTTCATGCTCTCGTCCTCCCTTTCACACTGACCACATTTCAAAATATTCTCGACTTTCCTCACTCCTCTTCTTTTGAGATTATCCTTCGTGTGTATCTTATTTCCAATCATCTCCCATGCAAACACTTTAGTATTTGTTACGGATCTAATTCATTATAATTACTAATTATTAGATTTTGTGTATTAGACAATATCAAATATGTAGTGGGATAAGATTGTGGAGTAGTGTGTTAATGGGAAGTTTATTTATTTTATGTATCTATAGTGTGTTTGTACGTATTGTGAAGTAAGAAGAAATTAAAAGAAATTTAGTTTATATTTCTCTCTTCATCTTAATTTCTTAGGAGTTTTTTTTTTCTTCCTTAAATAAGAACAAATCGTGTAGGATCTATAATCCTTACATTGATGCTTTCACAGAGAGAACTATATCACCTTTAAAAAAATGAATGTGTTCCTCTCCAACATGCAAAAACACATATATGACTATTTCTCCAAAATGTCAGAAATTGCGGAAGCAGCGTGAATTTACAAAGAGATATGTCTCGCCGATTCGATCGTATTTTTTGCTTGTTATCAAAGCTTGAAAGATATTTGCATGCACGTTCACAAAGCCTCCTCCTCCACCACCGCCATCACTGCCATCACCACCACCCTCCAAAGCACTGCCCATTTCTACGAACAAAACTAAGTGTATGCTCACATATATCCAAACTTCAATCCATAAACCCATAGCTTCGTTTTTGCCACTTCACCAGATGCACAACGACAAGACAAGATGTCATCGTACAACCTTTCTACTCAAATCTGAAGTAGGGGACTTGCATTTTCATCAAAAGAGACTACAACGAACACGATGGAATTGAAAAAGAGTGTTAACAGTATTATGCTTTTTATTCTTGGGAAAGTATCTCCTTTTATTCTTGGCTTTTCTTCCCCTTTTATAGGGGATAGTTTTTACACGGTACAAGTGGGATGTTATAGGTGTCGTATTCATGGGAACTTTATCTTCCTGCTGATAGAGACAACTAGTTGTCATGGCTTCTAGATGCTTCGGATGGGGGACAGATATTTCAAAGGAGATGGTGTGGCTTCTTAGTGAGATTCTTATCCATCTATCGGGATAAGGATGGCACGTGTACTCCAAGAGCTCCTTTATTGGGAAGTATATTGCTCCATAGGCTACTTTATAAGGAAGGGAGGTAAGTTGCTCCGAGGGCTTCTTTGTAAGGAAGGGAGGTAAGTTGCTCCGAGGGCTTCTTTGTAAGGAGGGGTGGTACGTTGCTCCGAGAGTTCCTTTGTAAGGAGGGGAGGTACGTTGCTCCGAGAGCTCATTAGGTGCTTTTTTAGGGAAGTTTATCCGAAGGACATGATAGGTGCGAGAGTATCGGATGCCTGTGGGATGTTTCGGGAAGCTATTTAAAGTTCTCAACATCTCGCGTCGTATTTGTACTCTGTGAGATATCTGTCGTGGGGATGGGTGCACCATCTGCGGTTTTCCTTCGGGGTGTTTCTTTTTTAAAAAAAAAATTATATTTTAAAGGTTAACATTAGCCCCTGCCCCCCAATTCCGATGGCTCTCTCTTTAAGTGAGGCGAGAGGAATTTGGGTGATGGTCTCTCGTGGGATGTGTTTCTGATGGCCTTTTATCATTTATTTTACCTATGTAGAGATATAACTATATAATTTTTTTTTATGATGTAGCTTCATTGAAGGCCACATTGTCTTGGAACGGGGCGTAACGGACAGTCACGCCCCTTTATCATGGGGCAACGGTCCAAATATTTCGGGAGTCACACCATTAATGGCTAGGTGTAGGTTTTAATCTAGGATAGTGAGGAGTTAATAAAGGGTTTAGTGGGTAATTAATACCCACTACTCCATAGGGCTATAAATGCATTTTCTTCCTCTTTTCCTTCTCACTTTAGCAAAATTATTCCCGATCATCTTCTTCTCTACAAAAAAATAAAATTCTCTCTTCTCTTAAGAATTCATCACTTTGATTTCAATGGCGTCTCAGTCTACCACGAATTTGGTGTCTGATGTTTCCGGTACTAGTGTTGCTTCCTTTTCTCCTATTCCTGACCTTCCTGCGGTGATAGGGGCTGCTACCGTTGTTACCCACAAACACAGGCGCGGCAACGGTGGAGGCCGGTGCTAGTGGTAGTGGCAGGAAAAGTAAGAAATCACGCGCCACCGTTGGTAAGGGAGGTGCGGACAAGAGTGGTCCTACTCGGACCTTCCAGAAGGTGGAGACGACAGTTAGCACCGCCACCATGGATGAGGTTAATGCGCTGTGTGGTGAGTTTGGAGTATCGGGTCGGAACACCTCGATGCGGATTCCCAGGGCTGACGAGAGGGGTCACGCGCCTCCCAATAGGCACATCACCGTGTATTATTCTCAGGTGAAGGCAGGGTTGCGCTCCTTTTTCCCCCATTTTTACTGCGAGATCTTCAAGTATTGTGACAGCTGCCCGCGTCTGCTCACTCCCAACTCGTTCACGGCTTTGGCCCTGTTCGTGTTTTGGTGTCTGGTCCGAGGGATTGAGTGCACGAGGGACAGATTTTTCGCCATTTTTTACTAAAGCCCTCACCGGGAGGTGCACCCTTTTATTGCTTCAGCTATCGAAGCCCATCAGACTGAATCTTCGAGGGCGGTATTAGCTCCCACAGCACATGGAAGAATAAGTTCTTCTTTATCTGCCCTACCATGGGAGGAAAGTGGGATGTACCTCACACTTGGGGGAAGCCGAGAATCCCCGAGAGGGTCATGGACGACACCTTGTTGTTCTCTCCGGTATTCCAGGCGAAGACACTGTTGGAGTCGGATAAATTTGTTGGGCTTTATTGGACGACGGGGTTATGGAACATTTCGCCTCTAGACCAAGAGGATAGGTCACTGGCTATAGCCTCCGGATACGTTACTATTTTTGGTAAGTCCTTTTTGATTTGTGAAGGGATGTGCTAACCTCCCTGGGGAGGCCAGGTCTTATGGGGAGGGCGTGGTGGCCTCAGAGGTGGTACTTATGGGGGTACTTGACGCCGAGGGGGTTGTGGTTGTGCCCCGATCTTCGAGCGGGACGTCGGGCAATCGCGAGGAGGGAGGTCATGATGTGGACTCGGGGGGGGTGGGCGTTACCTTTTCTTTGGAGGGGATTGGGGGGGGATGTGGGATTGCCGGGGATTCCTATGCCTTCTCTCCCTCTGGTTGCCCCTGCGACAATGGCAACTACTCATGTGATGCTGGCCCCTATTTCTACTGTTCCTACGGAGGCGATAGACATATCTTATTCTGGTAAGTCCTCGGGGGATTCGGCGTATCAATTGCTGGATACACCTCCCACTAGCCCACCTCGAGCCCTTGGTAATTGTTCCTCTCATTTGATTCAGTTGTAAGAAAATTACTTTTTTAGAAAAGAAACCATCTTTCTTTTTTACTTAGCAAAAAATTTTATGTACAGATATGGGGAAGGCCTCTATGGAGGAAGTGGAAGGGTTAGACTTGAGATCCACCTTTGACTTGGGTAATCTTCTTTTTTCCCTAAGTTTAATATTCTGTTTCCTTTTGATTTATACTTACCCCCTCTCTCTATTTTTTTTTTTTTTTGTGCAGCGGGCAACCTTTTTGGTGTCGGAGGGAATGCTCATTTCTCGGAGCCTTCTTCTGAGGGGGCTCCCTCCTGGATGGACGAGTTGATGGGTACACTTCCGCCCTCGGCCGGCCATCCTACCCCTGGGTTATTTACTGCTCTTTCGTCCGATAGCCCGGTGGTGACGGAAGTTCATTTTTCAAGCGACCCACCGCCGAGGGGTCTCTCTACTTCTGCTCTCCCTGGGCTTGGGTCCTCTTCCAGGAATGAGAAGGCGGAGGCTGGTCTGGCCATTCTTTCCCGATTTTTGGCCTCCGCCAATTCTCTTCGCACGGATGGGTGGGAGTTTCTTCAAGTTTGCACCAATATGATCGCATTGCTGGTAAGTCACGATCTTCTTTTGTCTTTTTTATCCAAGTCTTTTGCTTATGTTTTTATATTTTCCTTTGATTTTTAGGCAACTAAAGTGCTTCCTCTTCTCTTACTTGAGGTTGAAAAGCATCAGAAGAAAGCCAGCACAGTTGGCGCGGGGATAAGAAAGTTGGAGGAGGAGAATCGCCAGTTGCGGGAGTGGGGGCGGGCGCAGCAGGGGGTGTGCGAGGAGGCCAGTAATCGTTTTTTTGAGGTAGATGAGAGGAACAAGCGCCTTCTTAGCCGTATATCCGAGTTGTAGGGCTTGGAGTTGGCGTTAAAGGAGGAAGTCAAATTATTGGACAAAGAGAGGGCATCGGGCGTGATTCGGCATTGGGAGTTAGAACGGGATCTGTCCCATGCACTTGCCCGAGTGGACGCGGTGATGGAGGAATTGGCTAAGGCTCCTACGTCGGCAGACATCCCCCCAGAGGAAGTGCAACGAAAGCTGGACGCGGCCTCCAAGTATGCTCGGGATGAGACTATCAAGTACTGTGGTGCCCTATATGCCCGAAAGTATCATGGGCATCTGATGGGGCACTTAATGTGGGGTTTTTCTGAGTGTTTTGGGCAAGTGAAGCAGCGTTTTGGTCCGCAAGTCAATCCTCAGATAGTGAGCATCCAGAATATGAAGCGGCCTACCTTGGATGAAGCCTATGCCCTATTCCTGAAGTATGGATGTATCTTTCCTCTAACTCCCGCTTCAACCCATGTGTTTTCTTCGGGTGGCATGGCTTCGGTGTCCCGCCCTATAGAGAAGACGGCTCCCCCTCCCCATTCTTCAGTTTTTGGGTCCGCATAAGAGACTGCTCCCACGCCTCCTCCTTCAGTTCTCGTGAATGCAGAAGGGACTACTCCCCCGCCTCCTTCCTCTCAAGCTTAGCCACCTTGTTTCTGTTCTTCCTCTTTTGGGTTTAAGACTTTGTAAAAAATATTTTTTTTTTTTAGTATAGGAAGAATGTTTTACCATGTATGAACTCCCTTTATTAATGAATTTGTTCTTTGTTTTGTCTCTTATGGATGTTTGTCTTTATTACGTTTGTTTTTATTATGTTTGTTAAGATGATCTTGCCATAAATATAGTAGTTGTGCTTTGACAGGCTTGGGGATCCGAGTACCTCTATTAATATCTCTAGGGATTTAGGAAACTTTGACTCTATCTGGAAGCCTTTAATGATAGTAGCTACATGTCTTTCTTTCCTCACTGCATGGGGTAGGTGGGAGTTGTTCCTTAGTTGACTTCTGGGGTGGCGACACGTGGGGTTTCAATGTTCTTTTCTACTGGTTGTGAGAACCGGAAAATCTGGGTTGTCCTTAAGTGCTTTATTTTGGAGTAAACTGTTTTAAGGAAAGTTTTAGCAATCTATAATAAGTTTGCCATAACGCTTCCCTGCTCTACTCATTATCAATGGGGCCTAATTCCTCTTCGTATGTCCCCTTCCATGCATACGGTGCGACGTATTCCGAGTGAAACTTCTATGCCCGGTCTCCGCTGTGGGGAGGTATGTTCACCATCCACCCCGAGGGGTTCAACTGTTCCTCCCTCGGTGCAACTTCGGGCGGATATGTTGCTGTCGCATAATATAATGGATGTATTTATGAGCAGGGAGGCCTACCTTCCGATAGATCGACTATCTATTTTTCATACGATCACGGTGAATCCCCGAATGTTAATAGGGGGAAGTCGAATCGGATCGGTAGAAAGCACGGAATCCGCAGATTTAATGACAACGTTGTTTGTTGAGTATAACTTGGACTTGGGTGGATATGATGTTGTGTTACCTAGGGTGGACCAACAGGCGTACGATCCTCCTGTTAGGTATATGACGGCGTTTTTCAGATCAGATATGTTATGGTTTGTGTTTGTTTTTTCACCTATTTTTACGAGCGCTCTTCCGCTATTGGCAAATCTACCCAAGTCAACTCACGCCTAAATCCTATCGTTATCTGGTGGGTTACGTCCTTTGCTGTGGGCTTTTAGACTTGCCTTCCTTATCGAGTGAGGGGCGTCTTCCTTCTGCGTTCTTGTCCCAGAGATTTACCCTTCTTTAGCCTGGTATATCGTGATCAACGTCGTTCTTTTATGACCATCACTAGGCGGGTTACTCCCCGAGATGATTGGAAGAGCCATTTTTTTTATCTGAAGCCTCGGGGGATGATGTCTTGCGCTTGGGGGGTGCCTGTCCGTTGGGGACTAGGGTATGTAGTTCCTTCTTCAGAGGTGATCACCCGCGAATCGAAAATCTTGCAGGAATCTTTGTTTTTTGCGGGGAGTTATGACATATGCGGTTTATTAGAGTTGTCTGACGCCCTTTCTCTTACTGGTTTGCAAGAGGAGTTGACAGCACGGGAGCTTTCTCCTCGCCTCTGCATACCAATTTCTTTTTCCGTAATGTTTTTCCTTTTGTGCTTCCTTCAAAATATTCTTTGTTATGGTGGGATCCTATTTTAATATACTTTGATTGTTCTTATAGGGTCCGAAATGGAGTTCTTTGCCGTGGGGAGATCAAATAGGTTTTCGGGAGTAGCGGCTCCGAGGACGTGTCCCATGGTACAGAGGGGGAGGGATTTTTGCACTCGACAAGGGAGCTAAACTTGTTAGGAGGGGACTCGGGCCTCTTCCCCTTGCGACTGGTGGGGGATTCCTCGTCTCGAGGATTTTCGGGAGTAGGGGAATCTGGGGTGGTTTTGAGCCCGTTGCTCTCCTTGAGGTTGGGCTCCCGGACCGTTGGTGAGAGTGGTAATCAAGGGGGTCATTCTCCTGGTTTTCTCAGGGTCGTTGTTAACGCAATAGAGGAGGGTGTGCCCTCTTCTCCTGATACGCCACCTCCCACCGCAGATGTGGAGCAGGGGGAAGGTTTGCGAGTGGCCGAGCGGTTTTTCGGGATCAACCCTAATGTGCTTTTTTGCCAAACTTTCTTGAGCGGAGCTCTTGAATGATTTGGATTGCACCCAGTTGAATGCTCTTCCGTTGTCGTCTCTGCAGGACTTGGCTTGCAAGGACCTTTGCAAGGTAACAACTTTCTTCATATTTTCGGGTATAAATTTTGATCCGATATTGCCTTAAATTCTCTTTTGATGGGGTATTTTCAGCTTTTTATGGTGATTAACGTCGTGGGCTCTCAGAGGGACCAAATTGTTTCCGAGGCAGAATTGATCTATCGCCACCGGGATGACCTCGAGAGGGAACTTTTGCTGGCTAAGCAAAAGGTAGAACAACTCTGGGGGGATAGGGAGGCGATCCAGAAAAATCACCGTGGGTTGGTAAAGTATTTGACCGAGAAGTCTTGGGATATGGAGAGGCGCCTGTCGCTG
The DNA here is from genome assembly GCA_948329865.1 of Linaria vulgaris. NCBI lineage: Eukaryota > Viridiplantae > Streptophyta > Magnoliopsida > Lamiales > Plantaginaceae > Linaria > Linaria vulgaris. Next base: position 48,004,591 of record OX415249.1, on the reverse strand, counting down.
GAGCGGGCGCTGGTGGTATGTTTGGAAGAGAGGGTGGAAGACCTTCGAGGGCAGCTACGTGTCTTGGAGGAGCGACTTACCTTGACCTCAGAAGAGAAGGATGCGGCAACTCGGAAACTGCTGGAAGTGATGCGAAAGCAGGACGTAGCTCTGATGTTAGCACGAACCCAGGCACTTATGGATATATTTAACGCTCTTGCACATCTGGATGTGCTTCGGGAGAAATTTCGGGACATGGTGCGCATCGGATACAAGCTATGTGAGGAGGATGTGCGATCGTTATCGGGGTTCCCTGCCACTCTAGTGATCCCGTGTCTGAACATAGTGCCTGAATCCCTTGCTACTTCATTGGCGATGGTTTCAGAGGCACTGCCGATGTCAGAGGATTTTCCCATTCCTTCTGTGGATATAGCGAAACCGATGGATCTTTCAGAGGAACAACGTCATCGGCTAATTAGAGAAGGAAAGCGACCTCGCGAGGATCCTTAAATATCGCGTTGTGCACTAGGATATACCTGATAATGTATAAAGTGTTGTATTGGCCTTTCGAAGATATGCATATTTAGTTTTCTTTGTTGTGTGTTTTGCCTTTGTTTTTTTGTTTGTAACGGATGGCTCAATAAGATAGATTTGCTGGTAGTCCTTAGAGGATTGTTCTTTCTGTAACGGCAAGGCTATCCCCTTGTTTGAATAATAAAACAAGAGTCATCTATTTTAAACACCATTTATTCATGCGTATCTTATTTAAATACAAAGGGTGGCTGGTTTCGCACGAGACAAGCGTGCTATCAAGCATAGTACTTTATTAAGTTGTACGCATTCCAGGTGTTATGTTTCCTTCATGATTTTCCAGGAGGTATGTAGCACCTCCAACGATTTTAGCTATTTTAAAAGGTCCTTCCCACTTAGGCTGGAGTTTGCCTATCTTTTTGGAAGCTTTCGCTCGATTTAGTACGAGATCCTCGACTTGAAAGAGCCGGGATCAGACTCAGGCATTATAGTGTCGTGCCATGCGCGCCTTGTACTACTCCATTCGAACGGTGGCACGGGCTCTTTTTTCTTCAAGGAGATCCAGAGCTAAGGCTAGATTGGAACTGTTGCTTACTTTCTCATACTCTCGGACCCGCCAGCTTTCCACTACTATCTCCGGGGGGGATAACCGCTTCACTACCATGGGTTAGGTTGTAGAGGGTTTCTCATGTGGCGGTCCTTTGGGTAGTCCGATATGCCCATAGAATCCCGGGGATTACCTCGACCCAACGAGCCTTGTGCCAACCTAATCTTGCTTTTAAGTTTTTCAGCAGAGTTTAGTTGGTTCTTTCTACTTGGCCGTTGGCCTGAGGATATCCTACGGAGGCAAAACGGTGTTTTATCTCCTAGTGGTTGCACCAGTTTTCTAAATCTTGGCTCGTGAGTTGGAGCCCATTTTCGCTAACCAAGTATCGGGGGATGCCGAAACAGCATATAATGTACCTCCATATAAAGTTGATAACCGCTCCCGAAGTAATCTTGGCTAGGGGTTCCGCCTCCACCCATTTGGTGAAGTAGTCCACAGCTACCAGCAAAAACCTATTTTGGCCCGCGGTGGGGATCAGTGGTCCGACGATGTCGATCCCTCATTTTGCGAAGGGGCATGGAGGTGGTCCAGACACCCACAGGATTGCAGACTGATGCACCTGGCGAGCGAAGGTTTGACACGGCTGACAGTGCTTGGCATGCTCCCGGCAATCTTTTTCCATTGTGGGCCAGTAGTAGCCTGGGCATAGTATACGTCCCGTCATACTTTCTCCTCCCGTCTTTATAAGTTTCTCGGATGACCTACTTAGCCTCCCTATGGCCTAGGCATCTGGCATGGGGGTGGGAGTAAGATCGTCGGAACAAGGTTCCTTCGTGGAGAAAGTACCTGGCAGTTTTACGTGCCATTAACTGTCGTTCCATTTTATTGGCCGCATACTCCTCTGGGTGCTTGAGGTAAGTTAAGATGGGCTCCATCCACTCGTCATTCGTGAGCTGTTGTGTCGCATCCACCTCTCTGGTTTCATATTTTTCTGAGGTTGTTGTTTGGAGAAGGGTAATACGACGGGTGTGGATGGTAGCGGTCTGAGAGGTTATTTTAGATAAGACATCCACTTCTTGGTTATCGGAGCGGGGGATTTGTGTGATCTCACAGCTCTCGACCCACGCATTTCTATGTTGTACAGCTAGTACATACTCGAGTATTCTTCCCTCTCGGGCCTCGTAGGCGCCCTTCGTTTGTTGTACGATAAGTTGGGAGTCGTTATGTATCACCACTCTTCTAACCCCTCCATCTTGGGCTAATCTCAGTCCTATCAATAGGGCTTCGTATTCAGCTTCGTTGTTGGATAAGGGATTGTCAAGTCTAACGGCGAAGTATAGAGTTTTGTCTTCTACCTCAGTGTTGGATAGGACGATTCCTGCTCCGCCGTGAGTAGCCGTGGCGGATCTATCCACAAATACATGCCTGCCATTTCTACCACAAAATCTGCCAAAACCTGGGCTTTAATGGTGGGACGAGGGGCGTAGGTGATGTCATACTCGGTAAGTTCGATGGCCCATTTTATGAGTCGGGCCGATGTTTCGGGCTTGTTGAGGATAGTTCGCAAGGGATATTTAGTTAACACTGTTATGGGGTGGTAAAGGAAGTAGGGACGTAATTTTCGTGCGGTAGTGATGAGGGCTAGCACTAATTTCTCAGTTTCGGTGTATCGCCCTTCCGCCCCTTGTAATGTTTTACTAACGTAATATATCGGGCAATGCTTCCGATTATGCTCCTTAACTAGCACCACACTTACAGCTTCGTCCCCTATTGCTAGATATACAAATAGATCTTCTTGGGGTGTAGGCTTCCTTAGCAATGGAGGTCGAGTTAGATAGTCTTTTAACTCCCCGAAAGCTCGCTAGCATCGTTCAGTCCAATTGAAGTCCTTAATGTTCCTTAAGATTTTGAAGAAGGGTAATCCCTTATCGGCTGATTTAGAGATGAATCTGCTTAAGGACGCTATTCTTCCCGCGAGCTTTTGAACATCTTTGATCGTCCTAGGAGTAGGCATATCTAGGAGCGCCTGGGCTTTTTTCTGGATTCATCTCTATTCCCTTTTCCGTGCACATGAACCCTAAGAATTTACCCCATTTTATCCCAAAGGAACACTTACGAGGGTTGATTTTCATCCTGAATTGGTCTATAATCGCTAGTGCCTTACGGAGGTCCTCTGGATGATCTTCAGCCCGAGGGCTTTTGACAATCATATCGTCAACGTACGCCTCCATTGACTTCCCAATTAGGCCAGCGAACATCAAATTCAAAAGGCGTTGATATGTGGCGCCCGCGTTTTTTAATCCAAATGGCATTACTAGGTAACAGAAGGTGCACACCTCGGTGATGAACCTGGTTTTATCTTGATCTATAACGGCCATTGGTATTTGATTATATCCCTGATCCCCATCCATCGTAGATAGTAAAGCGCACCCAGCCGTAGAGTCTACCAGATGATCTATGCTGGGGAGGGGATAACAATCCTTTGGACAAGCATCGTTCAAATTGGTGAAATCGACACACATACGCCATTGGCTAACCACTCAGGGTAACGTACCTCCCGGATTGGCTAACCACTCAGGGTAACCTCCTGTCTTCGGTACAAGGACCACATTGGCTAACCACTCAGGGTAACGTACCTCCCAGATCTGATGTAAGTTGAGCAGTCGCTGGATCTCGGACCGGATAATTTTATTTCTATCCGGTTCCATATTCCCTTTCTTCTTTTGTACGGGCTTAGCTACTGTTTTCACATTGAGGAAGTTTTAGCATATCTGGTTACTTATCCTTCTTGGGGGCCCGCCTTCCCAAGCAAATAGGTAGTTGAACTTTTTAATCATAAGGGTTACTCCCTCTTCTACTTTTGGATTCATGCCCGTTCCTATCTTGACAGTCTTGGTGGGGGCTCCTTCCACTGTTTCAATCATTTTCAGCTCCTCTACGGTTTGTACTTTTAATTCTTCCTCTAACCTTGGTTTCTTGGTTGGCAGGGTGATCTCCTATTCATTTTTGGATGGAATAGCGTTCATGCGGCATTCTCGGTTCTGAGTATCGAACCCTTTCTCTTCCGTAGTTCCTTTGGATCGAATTCTCTTCAAAACTTTGGATTTAGGGATCTATTGGTTATTTTCTTGTAAATAATTTCCCAAATATCCAGCGCTGAGGAGTCGATGTATTTCAGTTTTCAAGGTGGTGCAAGCGTCAGTATCATGTTCCCATGCTTTATGGTACTTACAAAATATACTAGAATCTTTTTTGTCATGGGTCTCCTGATGGGACGGGGCCATTGGAGGTCAGTACTTCCTCTCATAATGTTGAGCACTTCGGCGGGGGTGATGGTTAAGGGGGGTAGCAGTGCGGGCTGAAGGTGCCGCTTTAATGGTCCCCCTCTTCCCTCATCTTCGAAGGTATCTTCCCCTCCTTAGTTTTGTCTGGAGCCCCCTTTTCATGCTCTAGATCATTGCGTTATGCCCGTATTTTGGAGTTTTCTGCTTCCTCCATGATGATATAGGTTTCTGCTTTGTGAATAAGCTCATTCATATCCTTAACTTGATTACCCATAAGGTATCGGAAAAAATCCCCGGCTCTAAGTCCTTGAGTTAAGATATCCGCTATGATGGACGGATGAGTGTTTGGTACGTCCAATGCCTCGTCCGAGAAGCATTTCATATATTCTCTAAGAGGCTCATCCTTTCCTTGTTTTATCGTAAACAGGTGGCTGGCCGACTTTAGATATCTCCGGTAACAAGTAAATTGGCATACAAACAAACATGTCAATTGATCAAAACAGGAGATTGTGCCAGGCACCCGCTGGGAGAACCAAGCTTGGGCTCTTCCTGCCAGGGTGGTACGAAATACTCAGCATAAGAAAAATATGGTGCGAAGTCTAGGTTCATGGTAGCGATATACTGGTGGATGTGATCTTGGAGATCTCTTCCGTCCTTTTCTCCCATATATAGGGGGAGGTTGCTGTGGCGCACCCTGGGTGGAACTAGGGCGCAGGCTATTTTGGGGACAAAGGGAGACCCGTGGTAGACAACTTCCTCACCCGAAGCGAGATTTCTTTGTAGGTTCCTTATTTACCTTCTTAGGTTGGTGATCATGTTCCACAGAGAGTGATCACCCGTGGGGGGAAATAGTGGGTAATTGGTGTTCTCGGGAGTAGGGAATGTCTGTTCTATCTACGCCTCGGGGTACCCTGCCCCTAGCGTCTTCGAAGGGGGTTCGTCGTTCTCCTGCCAGAGGGAAGGTATCCCGATGGGGAGGAGCCGATTGTAAACGGGATCTTGGGCGGGACCCATACACTTTCCAGTAGAGATGTTCCCTGTGGTTTCGGGGAAAAAATTCGTCTCGGGGGTAAGCCACTTCTGGCCTATCTCTCCGAGTTGCTCCTTCCACAAGGCGTTCAAACATGGATCGAGGGATATTTATGAAATCCCCACTTTCCGTAGTTGGACTCCGCGGAGTTTCGTTGGCTCCCTGAAGGTCTAGAGTTAGGGGAAGTATTCATGAAAGCTTCTTTCTTTTTTGCACAAAAAATCTCTTCAAACGTTCTCAAAGGAAAAGTTCTAAGGCGGTTCCCACAGACGGCGTCATTTTGTTAACAATATTATATTTTTGACGGAATTTATGGGAATGATCGCTTTTGCCTGAGTCCAAAGAGATTTACTGCTACTATGCTTTTTATTCTTGGGAAAAGTATCTCATTTATTCTTGGCTTTTCTTCCCCTTTTATAGGGGGTAGTTTTTACACGGTACAAGTGGGATGTTACAGGTTTCGTATTCATGGGAACTTTATCTTCCTTCTGATAGAGACAACTAGCTGTCGTGGCTTCTAGATGCTTCGGATGGGGGACAAATGTTTCGAAGGAGCTGGCGTGGCTTCTTAGTGAGATTCTTATCCATCTATCGGGATAAGGATGGCACGTGTACTCCGAGAGCTCCTTTATTGGGAAGTATATTGCTCCGTGGGCTACTTTATAAGGAAGGGAGGTAAGTTGCTCCGAGGGCTTCTTTGTAAGGAAGGGAGGTCAATTGCTCCGAGGGCTTCTTTGTAATGAGGGGAGGTACGTTGCTCCGAGAGCTCCTTAGGTGCTTTTTAGGGAAGTTTATCCGAGGGACATGATAGGCGCAAGAGTATCAGATACCTGGGGGATGTTTCAGGAAGCTATTTAAAGTTCTCAACATCTCGCGCGGTATTTGTACTCTGCATTTCACCAAATCGATATTTTGCTCTCTAGTTTAATTAGTTAATCAATTCTCTCGATTCAACCAGTCCCACCAAATTAGAATAATTAGTATTTGTCTTTATTTACTAGCATATTACTATTCTAAACAAACAAAACACATTTTCTTGGGATTCGATATTATGACGTAATAAAATTTGTCTTTTAGTAAAATTTGACCGTGCGCTTGCAAACACGTGGGCGAAGCATGTTCATTGTATTCATCATTAAAACTACATGCACCGACACGCAACAAGTTTTCGACTTTGTAGACGTGGAGTGACGGTTTCTATTGGCATATTGATTCATTTATGAATTTTAAGAAACACTTACTGAGTTGTTCTTATTTCTCGTGACATTAGTGAACGACACAGGGGTAAAATCAGACACCATTACCTTTCAATCCAAAGATTGGGAGAAATTGCAGAGGTAATTTGAAGGAAAGATTTAACATGTCTAATAGAGAGGAGGAATTAGTTATGCCGGCTAGGACATTGACCAATGGTACGTAGCCAACACAAGTACCACCAGTTGTCGAAGGAGACGGTCAATTTACAGGTCGTGGTTTCTATATCCAACCTGCCAGACCAGAGATACTACATACTCTGTAAGGAATAAGTTCGTGTATCATACGAAATGAGGAGCATGAACCAATCAACCTAGCTTTTTTTCGATGATCCGTTCAAATAAATTTGGAGGAAAAGCATGTTAGGTTTGTGGAGCTTGAACAGCGGATACAGAAAAATGAACAAGTGTAGATGGTGTTTAGACAACATCTTGAAGGCAGGTTGGAGCGCTTGACGCGCCACCCTGCAACAACATATAGTAGTAGCACATGTCGCATGCCATGTGGCACGTTGTGCGACACATTGCCTCAGGTTTCCCGATGACGGAGCAACCCAATTTTGGTGCAGAATGTGCTAAAACCCTATTTCTTCATCATCGTTGTTTATATGACATTCTTAGAACTTTGTATGCATATCAAGGCATGAGAAACACTAGAGGGGGAGATTAAAATAAGAGACGAACCAACTGTGAGAGATAGTTATTGTGAGAGATTGATCTAGATCTGTGAGAGATAGTTATTGTGTCTTATTTTTTAATCGCAAAGCGATTATCATCCATCATATTGGGAATCCTAGATTGGAAGGCCACGAGAAGTAATCATAGACATACTAGATAAACAAATTATGTCTTGTGCGTTGTCATTGTCTTATCGTTTTGTGTTTTGTGTATAACTATATTCATGTTACTATTATCGAATATCTTCTATGCAAAGTTTTTCAAATCATCCGAGATGCGGCGATATTAACACTCTTCCATTCTCACTTATTGGATCAAGCACAGAGGTGGCTAAATAAGTTACCAACAAACAACATTGATCGGTGGGAGCAATTGGCACGATCATCCTTGGGTTAGTTCTGGACCAGCTCGAACAACCAAGATGAGAAGCAAGATAGTCAACTTCCATCAAATGGATGGAGAATCATTGTCAAACACTTAGAATGTTAGGATTATTGAGCCTGAACTGTGAAGACAGAGTATTGAAATTGAAGACTAGGGGTGCTGGTAGCATCACAGAGACCAACACGAGACACACCGCCCAAGGCGCGTCACACGACTCATCAAAAGACTTGCACGGTTCTCGTGACTAGGCGTGTGAGGATGCAGATTTTCTTGTGTTATTATTATTATGAAATTTTGGAATAATACACACGTTCGCAAGTATACGAGTCAAGTAATGTAAAATATAAGGTAAATTTTGTCCACAAGTATCGAATTCACGAGGACTACGATTAAACCTGGTATTCTATTACCTTACTGCTCTCCTAACTGCTTATCATGATTAAATTGATTAATGGAAAGATGAAGTTCTAAGTTAACTAAATGAAACTAAGATAAACTAAATTAAACTGAAACACATAATTTAAGTGATTTGGATTGTGGTGCCGACAATAATAATAAAATAGCTTTAGCCTCTTTAGACTACCAATATTTTCTTATTAATGTTTCGATTTTCTTAACTGATGCATATGTTTGTGACTTCTTTCGAGGCCACAAGAGGATATGGTCTTAATTAACTTTTCCACACACTCTCATGTTCAAATATCTGATATAACGTGTCATGTGGTGACGCTAATGGCCAGCCCTAACTTCAAATCAATATCATGGTGATCAGGCATGACAAAGCATTGAGCACAAGATAATCAAATAAACATAAACAGTGCAATTAATAAAAATCCATCCATAATTCTTCACATAGTTTTTAATCCAACTACTTTCTAACTCTAAGCATAAAGTAACTAGGCACTCATCATTTCAAATAACAAATTCAACATCATAAATGCAAAGATTAAGAGGAAATATCATGTTCAGTAATTCTCGAAGATAGTTGCGGATCTCTCTCGTTCAATTCTTCTTATTCACTCATCGGGTTGATTAACAATGCCTCTTCTTCTTTTGATCGATGGTCTATTCCCTTGCCCCTGATCTCTTCTCAATGATTTCTTTCTTACTTGTAGATTTTCTCTTGTTTTCTTCTCCAATGTTGTGTGTGTGAAAGCTTGTTACCTAATGCTCTTATCTTGTCCTTTTTTGTTATTGTGCACCCATCCGCTTCTAGGTTTTTTCAGCCCATTAGGTTATAAGACAACCATGCCCTTCAAGTAGAAATTCAAGACCCGCACAACCTGGCGTATCGTGCGGCTCGTATTACGCGTCTAACTGCGAGACTTGTGCATCAATTGTTCATTGTGGCGTGACTCTCTGACGTTTACAGTGATGACATCTGCCTCTCAGTGGGTCGCCCGACCTTCTGTTATTTTGGTGCCTCTCGCGTGCCTCTTTTTGTTGTGGCGCAACTCATGTGTTCCACGCTTTTTCTTGGACAACTTGGCTCTTCTCCAATCCTTGCAAGTAGATTTTATTTTTCTTTGATTTGACTCAACTGACTCGAAAACCTAAAAATACGTAAAACTATCTAAAATAAACAAAAAACACAAGGACTAAGTTGTTTATCATCAATAATGGAGGGTAAAATATATATGTTTTATACGCTTATCAAATACCCCACACTTAGCTAGTTGCATGTCCTCGAGTGATCCAAAACAATTTACAAGACTCCCAACAACTAATATACTAGTTTTTCTTACTTCGACAAGGAGAGAACTAAGGTGTGTCAGAATGCAACCTATGATCTTCACATCGTAATGAAAAGAATCCACCTACTAACCTTTGCACATCAAACTCAATCATCATCATACTCATGCATCATTTCAAAGTCAATATGGTTGTTATTGAGATAAATCATAGCAAAGCACATGCTGACAGTTCACATAATCATACATGTTAACTCTAAAAAATAAATATAGGGATTAACCAAAACGTTAAACCCTAAAAATAGGGATTAACCCCATGACGATGCTATCATCACATATACTACCGATGAGGAGGCCCACCGAGTGTCACAAACCCGAAGCGGTAAGAAGTGGCACCCGAAGAGGCACCAAATCGTCCCTTGGAAAGTCACGATGAATAAAGAAATGATATCAACGCGGCACCAAAAAAAGAGTCAACCCCGATGGACCCGGGCGACTCCAATATCTATCAATACGCCAAGAGGGACCGCAACGACCCCCGAGTTCCAGAAAATGCGAGAACCTCCCCTCACTGAACACTCCGAAGTCTAAAAGCCATCGGAGCACTCATTTCGAAGGCTGAAACACGAGAACAATGCCCTATTGAAGTCTAAAAGCCATCGGAGCACTCATCCTGAAGGCCAAAGCACGAGAACAATGGCCTATTGAAGACTAAAAACCCTTGGAACATACGTCATAAAGACATAAACGCAAGAACATTGCCCTGCTAAAGTAAAAAAGCCATCGGAGCCCACGCCGCACGTGAAAAAGTGCAGATCCACCTATCGGAGCACATATCAAGAAGAAAACGATATAAAGATAGACCGCTATTGAAACTACAATCGCATTGGACGAGTACCCTGTTTCACTTATCAAGCCTTCCTAAGAGACCCAGCCTATCGGAGAGAAGAAGTTAGAAGAGCCAACTCGTCGAAATCCCCTGACGCCATCAGTAGAGATAGAACTTGTCCTAGTCAGCTCCTAGTAGATAAATATCCTAAGAGATAAAGTGTATCTTATCTTCCCACGCATACTGTGACACCTGTATTTTTATTAAACACATGCACAACGACACATGTCCCTAAAAACCTCTATAAAAGGGGTATCCTCATTGTTGAAAAGAGAAAGGACACACACAGATACACCAAGATACAAGAGAATTCGGAGTGAAATTCAGTGAATACAAAGCGGGGCATTTTCGTAATATTGCAAGCTTCTGAACCACGGACAGGATGTTCCAACCCTAAATAAATCCATTAATTAGGTAATAATATCAAACTTGTTAACAAAATGGCGCCATCTGTGGGAACGCCATAGAATCTGTCTTTGAGCGTGTTCAGCAAGTATTGTTTATTATGGATAATTTATTCGATAGCGAAAGTCGTCAGACCCATCAAGGAGATTCGGAGGACACTTTATCAAACCACCGATCTGATGTAAGAGATTTCATCAGCATCCACCGCTCCGTCTTCGAGAGGCTCGTAGAGGCTACGGCTCGAAGAATGCCACGAGGATTTGAGAATACCTGGGACATACCCTCCAAATCCCTCCGACGGAGAAATAACCCTTCGGAAGAAGGCACACCTCGTGCTAGATGGAGCCCTACTCCCATCTATTGGCACCGCAAACTTCTGCAGGAATCACGGAGGTACTATGATTATGAAAGAACTCTGAGGATAGGTCAAGGAGAAGAAAGGCCACATCCCTCGTAATACCCTATGGGTGAAGATCATACCCTATGGGGAATATTTGATGGCCTACGCAAAGAGATGGGTGACATCAAGAAAACCATGGCCCCTAAGGAGGATTCTACACTTAAAACCTCCCCCTTTATTCCCGAAATTGCCCTAGCATCGATTCCTTCGGGGATACGGACCGTCAACGTCCCCTTATACACCGGGGACGCTGATGGAAGAGATCCACAGGATCATATCCATCAATACTTGGTCAGAGTGGACTTATCCTCCGCCCCCGACCACGTCCTCTACCAAGTGTTCCCCGTTACCCTCGGAGGACGGGCTCAAGCCTGGTTTACCCACCTTCCACCTAACTCCGTAGTTATCTTTGGCCGATTGGCCCACCTATTCATGCGACAGTTTTCCTGTAATCGGCGATATCCCAAATCTGCCATGCATCTCTTCACGGTAAAACAACAGAAGGACGAACCTCTACGAGGATATATAAAACGCTTCCCTGATGAGGCGTTAGATGTCCCTAATGTCAGCCTAACCATCTTAGCTGACATATTGACACAAGGACTCCGAACAGGAGACTTTTTCCGATACCTCATGGGAAATCATGTCACGGACATGCATGAGCTTATGCAGAAAGCAGCAGTTTACATTCTTATGGAGGAAGCGGAAGGCACGAAAAGGTGCATGGAGAACGATGATAACTAACACCGTGAATGCGCTGAACGAGAGGCGAAGGCCAAGGAGAAGGGGAAGGAAGAGAAACCCACCCAACGCAAAGACAATGGTAGCATGGTCAAGAAGTGTCTTCGGCCCGTACCCTTGCCCCCGATGACCATCACTCCCCAAGAAGTGCTCCACGTGATGAGAGGTAACGATGAGCTACACTGGCCTACGCCGGCCAAATTTCCTAATAGAGAAAAGAACACAGGAAAATATTGCAAGTATCATAAAACCTATGGGCATACCACCGAGGAGTGCACCACCCTACGGGGGGAAGTGCTCCGCCTCCTGGAAGCGGGATATTTGAAGAAATATCTCAAGGAGAATAATCCCGAGGAGCCCAAAACGAATGTATGGAATGGCCACAAGGAGAACCAGAAGAAGAAGAGGTTGCCCCTAGCCGGTGGTCACGAGAAAAGACCACGGAACGCCGGCGAAGCTCACGAGAAAGAATTATGGGGCATCAAAACTTACCCCATCCCCCAGAGTCGTACAAAAATAACTCCCCATCAGGGCGAACGATTAATATGATAGAGGGATGAGATATCTTGATAACACCCCAAAGTAAGAAGAAGAAATGTTTGAAAGAAGCAAGGCGAGTAGAACAAGGACTCCCCGTGTACTCTGTTTAGGGAGTAAGGCTGCCTAGCATCACTTTTGCGCCTGAGGACTTGAAAGATATAATCTACCCCACGAAGACCCCTTAGTGATTGCAGCCATTATCCATGGGTTTGAAATCCAGCAGATCCTCATCGACACGGGTAGCTCCTCAAGCAATGGGATTACCTATTCGCGTGGATAATGGCTCCTTCTCCCCATGACATCGAAAGGATCGCAGTTCTGAGGGTATGACAAGCTTCTCCCCAAAAACCTACTAGGGTGACCCCAGTCACCTCCAGTTGTTCTTTCTTTAATCCCATGGCAAGGTAGGTAGGAAGACAAACCCATGGATTTCCGTCCTCAAGCAATTTTATCACCTATTCGCGTGGGAAGGAGGACCGTCTGGGCGAATCAGTGACAAGGTATGTCAACACTTTCTTAATGTGAAGCCAGGGGCTAAACCAGTCCAACAAAAGAAGAGAAAGATGGGACCCGAGCGCAATAAAATTATTCGGTCGAAGATACAACGACTCATTAGCCTAAAGCAAATTAGAGAAGTCATATATCCCGAATGGCTGGCTAATGTAGTCCTAGTCCCCAAACACGGAGGAAGATGGCGAATGTGTGTGGACTTTACAAATCTCAATGAAGCATGTCGAAAGGATTGCTATCCCCTGCCCAGTATAGATCAACTGGTCGACTCCACCGCCGGATGCGCGCTCTTATCAACCCTAGATAGAGATCAGGGATACAATCAAAATCCGATGGCAACAGTTGACCAAGACAAAACTAGCTTCATCACTGACGCATGTACTTTTTGCTACCTAGTAATGCCTTCGGACTCAAGAATGCCGGGGCTACTTACCAAAGACTGGTAAGCCTTATGTTTGCCGGACTCATCAAAAATCGGTAGAGGTCTATGTGGATGACACGGTCGTCAGGAGCCAGGCCGTAGAAGATCGCCCCGAAGATCTGCGAAAAGCGCTAGTCATCATGAACAACTTCGAAATGAATGTTAACCCAAGGGTTTCATGGTCACAGAGAAAGGAATAGAAGTTAACCCCGAAAAAGCAGAAGCCATCGTAGGGTTACCAACACCGAAGACAGTGAAAGATGTCCAAAAGTTGACCAGCCGAATGACCTCCTTGAGCCAGTTTGTTTCTAAATCGGCGAAAAAGGGACTCCCCTTTTTCAAGATACTCCGAAACATCAAAGAATTCCGGTAGATCCCACAGTGCGAAGAAGCCCTCGGAGAGCTAAAAAGGTACATGGTGAAACCACCATTACTGGTAAAACCTTCACCCCAAGAGGAACTCTTCGTCTACTTGTCCGTTGGAGAGAAAGCCGTCAGTGCAGTATTGGTCAAAGAAGAGGACAGAGAGCATCACCCTGTCTACTATGTTAGCAAAAGTCTCCTCGGAGCAGAGACCAGGTATACCCTAACCGAGAAGCTTGTTTTAACTTTGATCACTATGGCACGGAAGCTGAGCCAATACTTTCTTTCCGATCTGATTATTGTGTTGACCAAACACCCCCTGCAGCGATCCTCAATAAGCCTGAGTCATCAGGGAGATTGATAAAATGGGTAATAGAGCTCATAGAGTACGATATTTCCTACGCCATGAGGCCTTCCATCAAAGCGCAAGTCTTGGCAGACTTCGTAACGGAACTAATGAGCATTGGAGCCAAAGAGAGAGCGCCCCTATGGCACGCCTAGGTAGATGGCTCCTCTATAAGTACACAAGGGGGAGCGGGAATAGTCTTAGTAAATAAGGAAGTTGAAGAGGAAATCCTCCACTTCTCAGTCAGAGTTGATTACCCCTCATCCAACAATGAGGCCGAATATGAAGCCCTTCTCATAGGAATTAGAGTCGCCCAAGAAGGTGGGATAAGGAGAATACTAATCCGCAGCGACTCTCAGTTAATTGTTCAGCAAGTTAATGGCTTATACAAAGCCAAAGAAGAAAGGATGCATGATTACCTTCGGATAGTCCATCAGAGGCAATGATGGTTCGATGAGTGCAAGGCCGCCCAAGTCCCCCGAGGAGAAAACCAGGAGGCGGACGCCTTGTCTAAAATGGCTACCCAAACAGCCACCATTCATACCTGAAAAATCACCGTACTCCATGTAAGTGAATCAGAGAAGAGGGAGAGCAAAGAGATAAATACCACGACGGACTCCCCGACGAGTTGGATAACTCCCATTAGAGCCTACTTACAAGATCCCGAGGGCTATTCCGAAGATAGGTCCGTACAGCGGACCATGTCCCAGAAAACCATACGGTACTTCCTCAAGGATGGGGTGCTATTTCAGAGGACTTACTCCTGCCCCCACGCTCGATGCCTTAATGAAGAAGAAGCCCAACATGTTCTATCGGAGATCCACGAAGGGCCGTACAGGAGCCATACCGGAGCCAAAAGCATGGCTGAGCGCTTAATTTGGCAAGGCTACTACTGGCCCATGATGGCTAGAGATAGCAAAAGGTATGCCGAAAAATGTAAACCTTGCCAAGCCTACGCCCCCCGAGTCCACCAACATACGGCTCCATGGGAGCCTAACCTAACCCCCTGCCCTTTTTTTCCAAATGGGGCATTGATATAGTGGGACCCCTCATCCCCGATGTCGGGCAAAAGAAATTCTTGTTGGTGGCGGTTGACTACATTACCAAATGGGTGGAGGCAGAACCCCTGGCCCAAGTCACCGCGGGCGCGGTCATCAACTTCCTATGGAGGAACATCCTGTGCCAATTTGGCATCCCTTGAAACCTTGTGAGTGACAACGGGCTACAGTTCACGAGCAAAGAGTTAGAAAAATGGTGCGATCATTGGGAGGTTAAGCATCGGTTTGCTTCGGTGGGATACCCCCAAGCGAACGGTCAAATGGAGAAGACCAACCAAACTCTCGTTAAAAACATAAAAGCCAGACTTTATTGGCATATGGCCAAATGGGTCGAGGAGATACCTGGCATCATGTGGGCCTATCGGACCACCCAAAAAATAGCCACGGGTGAAACTCCTTATAGCCTAGCATATGGCAGTGAGGCCGTAATACCCCCGGAAGTGGTAGTGGAAAGCTGGCGAGTCAGGGAATATGAGGAAGTCGCCAATAGCTCCAACTTAGCCCTTTCCTTGATCTCCTCGAAGAAAGGAGAGCCTGAGCTGCCGTCCGAATAGAGGAGTACAAGGCTCAGATGTCCCGATACTACAATACTAAGGTAAAGTCTAGGACTTTCCAAGTTGGAGACTTAGTGCAAAAAAGAGTCGGAGCCTCCAAAAATGTGGGAAAGCTCGACCCCCGATGGGAAGGACCCTACAAAATATCGGGGATTATCGGACTCGCAACTTACCAGGTTGCCAACTCCGAAGGCGCAATACTCCACAATACTTGGAACGCCCTTAACCTTCAAAAGTATTATGCTTAATGTAACGGTAGAAGTTTGTAAATAAATAAAAGTTGTTTATATATAGATGGTTCTCGTACAAAAACAAAAAAAAAGGTGGGGGAATGGTTGCACGACAAAACGATGACCTATGTGAAAGTCATCTTAAGCAACCTAACCCCTAGGGGCCATCTAGTACAAACAACAGATCCTCACCCCATAGGTATGTCGGACCAGATCCTATACAAATGACCCTACACCACCAAAACAACCCTCACCTAAACTATTCCTTCTCAATCGGACATTTTTCCTCCCTGATAAGGCGACGACGCTGCTCCTCGGACAAAGCCACAGGATCGTCGATCAATACGGTCGGAACCACAAGGTCCTCGGAGATTGATGGGTGAACTTGTGTAAAGACCTGATGAATGTTGAGCTCGGGGATCGCCAGTCCCGAAGGAAAACCTGGCTAAGCTTGAACAGCATCCCGGCA
Organism: Linaria vulgaris; assembly: GCA_948329865.1. NCBI lineage: Eukaryota > Viridiplantae > Streptophyta > Magnoliopsida > Lamiales > Plantaginaceae > Linaria > Linaria vulgaris. The sequence goes on along the minus strand of OX415249.1, from coordinate 47,988,288 downwards.
CAGCCGATACCCTATGCGGACTAAGTCACGCATCTCTCCTTGCAAAGACTCACGAGGGTCAGATGAACCCACAACGTCCAGTACTGCTTGGACTTGAACCATCACTATCGCCACCTCGTGAGTGCGAGTCATCTCCAGTAGCTTTTGATTTCCCACATCCCTCTCTCTTTCATGGCGCGTATCAGCTGCTCGTCGGAAAATCGAATTTGGTTCCTCAAGTCTCCCATCCTCTTCTCCAAACCTAACACATGTGCCTTCTCAAGCACCAACCGACGCTCCAACTCCGAAGACTTGTCCCTCTCGGCTTGTCGTATCCCGTCGTGAACCTCCCGAGCGGTCTCCATATCCGCCTTCAACTAAGCTATCTCTTCATGGGCCTCTAGCAAACCCCTCTACAGCTCATCCCAACGGCGGTACACCAAGTCGAGGTCAGAAGAAGAATCCCTCGGGATCCGATAGCGTTCAGTACCATATAAATCTGCACGAAGCAACCCCATTACCACAAAGGGGGTAGAAGGTTAGTTCTAAATAGAACGAACAAAAAATTGTTATACCTCACATAAATCCTTGCAGGCTAGATTCTGAAGACTGGACAGAGGAAGGGTCTTCATCAACTCGCAGTCCGTCGCATTCAATAACCCGCTCAAGTAGTTCCGACAAAAATCCGCGACCGAAGAGGCCGGAGGAACAGAACCACCCTCTCCGAGAGGTCGAATCCCCACAAGAAGGGGATTTCCCTAAAGGGCAGCGAGCAACACGATCAGGACTCTCCCGAAGGGGTTGAGATCCGCGTGGAGTAGGAGAAGGAAGACCCTCCTCCACCATATTCACAACGCTAACACCTTCCGAAGGAGAAGAGCGCAACACCAATGGTGGTATCAGAAAATCCATTCGGAGAAGAGTGGCACTCGGATCCTCTACCACAACGGGAGCTAGAAAGTTCACTGGGGGGCTGCAACAGGTGAAGCCCTCGATTCCCTCCTCTACAAAGAAGGACTCATCACCACCTCAAAACCTAATCGATGGGAGCTACCATCCTCCGACAAACCATACCCATCATTCAATATTTGCGCCAAAAAGGCCTTATCAAAAGGCTTGCTCACAAACATCTCCATCTCAGCACCTATCGGAAACACAAACATACTATAGGTCCAAAGCAACAAAGAACACATTAAATAGGAAAGACAAGAGGAAGAACTTACGGAAAAATAAGTTATTGTAAACCGGATGAAGTGGAAGATTGAATATCTCCACCCCTTCTTGAAAACCCGCAAGGATGAAAGACTCGGGAAGCTCCAACAAGCCGCTTATATCAAAAGTACCATAGAACACCCCGGTATTGGATAGCGCCTCCCCCTCACGCACCGAAGTTTTGGCGTTGGGGGTGACATATCCCAAGCCTCATCGGATAGGTACTCCCCACAAATTAGCCGATAGGCCCTTCGAGCGAACAAAGAAGAACCTCCACCTCCAATCCCCTCTACGAGAGCGTGGATTGGATACATGAGTGAAGGCCTTACTGTTGTCTCGATAGGCCAAGCTAAAAAAGGAAGGACCACCCGAACAAGGGCGTAAGATAAAAATTGCCCCCACCCAATAAGGAGACATGAGGAGATTCAAGAGTTCACAACGCAAGATGTACCCCCACCAAGTAACGATAAGAATTCGGCGTCAGCTGACTAGGACATATCTGCCAATATCGAAAAAGGATTTGAAGAAAAGGGTGGAAAAACACCAGCATCCCACAATGTACCTGCTCGCAATACATGGTGAAATAACCTGGGGGGGGGGGGATCGTAAGCCCTCTGACCGGGGTGCGGTATGACCACATCGTACTTGCCAAAATCCAAGTTATACTCAGCAAAGAGGGTCATGATAGACGCCTCGTATTTGTTACGCACGGTAGCCCAATGCGTCCTCGATCCATTAACCTCGAAGGACTCAAGGGAAGCATATCAAACACCGAAGACTGATCTGTAAAGGAATAAGGCTCCCTGCCCATGAACACTTCTCGGATGTGATTCATCCTGCGGGAATCCGCATGCAAAGTCCGTCACACCGCCCTCCTCGAAGAGCTCCCCACGATGACCGCTAGATCCTCATCGAGTCTATCTCGCTGTCCAGAAAAAAAGCTCTGCGAGGAAGCATGACGTACCCCTAGCAACAACGAGGGATTCCGAACTGAATTTGGAGTAGAATTACGAGAAGAAACGAATCCTCCTTGCCTATAATCTGGGGGCATCATCTTTCCGAGTAAGTTTTTACTCTTTTCTCACGCTTAGCTCAAAAACTAAAGAGAAGGGAAAACCAAAATACAAAAGCTAACTTCGCGAAAATGAGAAGGCAATTTTGCGAGAAAATCAGTGAGCTCAGTATCTAAAGTGGATTTTTTTTAAGCAAGTATAAGAATATTTACTGGACTCTAGGCACGTATATATACTACTCTCTCCCTTAATAAAGGAATTAAGCTTAAACCGCCTAAGCTATACTATAGCTACGGCCATGCAGGCTGGCACGTCATGCTAAGTTACATACTTAGCCACGTGTTAGTGGATACCCCTACTTAGGGAAACAATATCCCTAAAATCTGCCATGCAGGCTGGCACGTCATACTAAGTTACATACTTGGCCAGCAAGAATGAGATTCTATCTCAATCTCTCTTAACTCAACCTTAATTCCCAAATTAAAGTAACCCGTCAGAATATTTATAGATGCTAAACATTTATTGTTAGCAGACAAACATGAAAAAGACAAAAGAGAAAGAGCAGAATAATTGTTCATTCATAAAAATCGAGAAGTCCTCGGAGTACATTCACAATCGTAGAAAAATAAATAAAAATCCTAAAAGTTTGAAATTTAAACATAAATTAAGAACAGAAAGCAAGGTGGTGGAAGTTGTCCCCTCAGAAGGAAGAGTCGTCGGCGGCGGCTGAGTAGCAGGCGAGAGAACCCCTCCAGAACCGCTAGTCCTCGGACTCATGCCACTCGCTGATCTCATCGGAGAAGGTGCAGGAGATGCCTAAGGAGACAACAAGACGCTATGCCTCTCGAAAAGAGCATAGGCCTCCTCGGGGGTAGGCCTCTTCAAATTACGAACGTCGAAAGTCTTCACAAAGTCAACTCCTGGCCGCAATAACCCCATCGCCAACTTGGCATATTCCAAATACCCCCACAGCATATGCCATGTCAAAAGCCCTTAATGCCGTCTATCAGAGAGTTCCAAACACTATCGCGCTATCTCCCTTTGAGCATACTGAACCGCCGCATCCACCTTTGTTTGCAACTCCTCGGGAGAAATAGCTACAGACAACTTCCCCTCTGCTGAATCCGCACAATCAAGAGCTCGACCCAGTCGTTCCTGAAGACTCCTCTCCCTCGCTTGAGCCTCCTCCTTCTCCTTCTCGAGAAGCATGATCTTAGTCTGGGAAGCCTTCTCCGAAACCTCCAGCTTCTCATATGAAGCCTGAAAACTCTTCATCAGCTCCTCCTGCCTCTTCAGCTCCTTCTGGTCCTCCTCACATCGGAACTCATAATCAGGCATCTTCGTCTGAAGGACATCCATCGTCATCTGGTCCCCATCCCTCTTGGAGATAAGGGACGGAACTTGCGCTCGAAGGACCCTCACCTCCTCCCCACCTTTATTGTAGCCTTGCTCGGCAGCGGTAGCCGCATCTCGAGCCTTCTTGACCTGAAAATGAAGGAATACAAGCATAAGTTCTCCCATCGGAGGAAGAGTCCCTGACGGAATAAAAGAAGGATGAACAGAAAAAGAAAGACTTACCGTAAGCCCCATCCAGTTGCGGCATGACTGCATGAAATGGAAGCCATCGACAGGAGTGGCATTGGAAGAGACCAAGAAGCGGAATACTTCTCCGAAAGCATCATCTAAAGTCTGCAGTGATGGCAGATCCTCTAAGTGGGGAGGAGCACCTGAAAATGGCCTCTAGAAAGGAATGTCCCCTGAAGAAAGAGTCATCGGGACTGACGCGATCGTCTCGAAGTTTGTAAATAACACGCGATGAACTTCCGCAGCGGTAGAAGGACCCACCTCACCTAAAAGTGAACTCAGGAGCGAGACCTTGACATCCAGTTGCGACCGATCACCAGACTGCACATCGGGCACTTCCATAAGGTCCTCAGAATCACCCAGCGAGGCGTCCGAGCTAGGCCTAAGGAGATATGCTAACAAATCCTCTCCTACGAAGAAACGAACAAGTCAGCTACTAATTAAGGACAAGTAGAAATAACTAAGGCAAGGGAAGTGATCAATTACCTGAAAGATAGGTCCCCTCCTCTGTAGTCATCGGAGCCTTCCCCTTATCTAGGATAACTAAAAAAAGGGGAATAGCTACTTAAGCATGAAGGATACCAATGAAAACAGAATTGCTTGAAGAAAAATATGAAGCATGAAAACTTACCAAGAGCAAGGGACTCGGAAATTGGTTCCGCCGAAGACACCGATAAAGGCATCCCAGCTTCCCGAGAAGAAGATGGCGAAGGATCCTCAGAAGATATAACCACCAACTCTAGTGGGACAACCACTGACTCCCCCCCAATACCCCTCGGAGACGAACTTTTCTCCGTGTGGAAACCTCCCTCCGATGTGAACTCCACCGGAAGACCTCGGAGAGCCTCCAGCGGTAGAATCCGAGCCAGATGCTAAGACCATAGCTGATAGCGGATCCACGGTGGTAAGAGGGACAGCCCTATAGATCACGTCGTCCGCCTCGATGACAAACGGTAAATGGTCTTCTTCCTCCTCTGCCATCAGATGCATATCTACATTTTCGGGAGTATTAACCTCCTCGTCTCTCGGATCCTCCTCATCGAGAACATTGGAAGTACCGCTTGACAAACGAGCCGACGAAGTCGCCTGAGCCTTAGACTTCTTTTGACCACTCGGAGCCAGGATATCCTGCCCCGATAGCAGCGCGGTCACGAATAGATCCAAAAAACTCTTACGCGAAAAATATTTCGCCAAAATCCCTCTTGTATCACGTGAGAACACATAAGAGCCATGTAAATCAAAAGTCGTTTGAAAGAAAGCACAAACAAAGACTGAGCCAAAATTACTCACCAAAAATAGTTTGCCCCTCAGAAAACATGGATAAGGGCTCCAAGACGGAGGCATCGGTGAACACCACGTGATGCAGCCCTGACATTTCCTACAACATGCTAAAGTCATCCGACTCCATCAAAGATCTCTACAAAATTATCGGAGAAAGACTCATCTCCGAGTCCAGAGAGTGCACAGGAGCGTTAGCCTCCCTCCAGTCGAAGGGCATATCCCATTCACCCTCTACAGGCTTCGCGAAAAAGTACTTATCCTTCCAAGTATTGTGAGAGCTGAGTGTCTCATCCAAAATCTTCTTCGTGGAGTTCTTCGTGGTATCCCGATGGCGGAAATGGTAAAAAATGTGACCCCCGGGTGAGATTACGCTGTCAAAAATGAAAAGAACTGAGCCACAGTACAGCTCAATCCTTTCGCTTGGCACCAGAAGACGAAAATACATAAAATGGCAAAATTGTTCGGAGTTACCTGACTTGGACAAACGTTACATGCCTTGAAAACCTCGTAGAAGAAATGAGGCATAAACGATTGCCAGCCATACCTCATCTAGGCAAAATACACCGTGAGGTAACCCGTCAGTTGGCCCTCTCATCCTTCTTCGGGATCTTGAAAGTCATATTCTTCAGGTACGCCCCCATATCCTTGAACAACGATAGCACCTGATTCCGAGTATCAATACTCGCGGTCTTCTCAGCCTTCTGAAGATTGCGAGTATCGGGCTCCTTTGTTTTCGAAGCCCTAGCCTTCTTTGAGGAAGCAGCACCGCTCTCCTCCGCCGCGGAAGTTCCCCTTCCTCTTACGGGTAGCCGCAGCAGGACCACTCGATGTAACGTCACCAGTAACCGCCGGTGAATCGGTGGCGGAAGTGAAACCCACAGCCCCCGAAGCTGATGCGGCAGTGGTAAGATTAGTAGCAGAGGACGCCATCTGAGTTAATTGAGGAGAATTAAAAAGTGTTTGCAAAAATTTGAGTAGAAATCGCGAAATTGAAGAAAGAGGCAGGGAGAATTTGCTCGCTGCAGTTTGCTGAAGAAATTGAAAATTGAGAGTGAGGAAACATGGGTGTGATGGCTATATTTATAGCCCATGCCATGAATAAACGTAGAGCGCTTCTAACGCCCCACGTCGCCCACTCACCTGACACGTGCCCCTGAACACGTCGCATATCAACTAGCCGTTGAAAAGAGACTGTTACCAACAGTCAGCTGCTCGAGCCGTTACACCGTCGATGGGCCGTTACATCTCCACCATTATTCGCAATAAATACCCAACCATGTTGCTCATCCGAGAACAAAGTTCCCGAGGACCTAAAGGTAATTTCCTTAAGAATTATATATATATATATATGTAATATATACATGCGCCCCTCGAAAAAAAAGAAAAAGCCCCTCTCCTCACCGAGGGCAAAAAATGAAAGGAATAAAATTCCTCTCGCCTCTACGATGGAGATCGAAATTTGGGGGGGCTAGTGTTAACCCTAAAAAATAAGTATAGGGATTAACCATAACGTTAAACCCTAAAAATAGGGATTAACCCTAGGACGATACTATCGTCACATATACTCCTGATGAGGAGGCCCACCGAGTGTCACAAACCCGAAGCGGTAAGAAGTGGCACCCGAAGAGGCACCAAAGCGTCCCTTGGAAAGTCACGATGAATAAAGAAAAGATATCAACGCGGCATCAGAAAAAGAGTAAACCCCGACGGACCCGCGCAACTTCGATATCCATCAATGCGCCAAGAGGGACCACAACGGACACCGAGTCCCAGAAAATGCGAGAACCTCCCCTCACTGAACACTCCGAAGCCTAAAAGCCATCGGAGCACTCAATCTGAAGGCTGAAACACGAGAACAATGCCCTATTGAAGTCTAGAAGCCATCGGAGCACTCATCCTGAAGGCCAAAGCACGAGAACAATGCCCTATTGAAGTCTAAAAACCCTCGAAGCACACATCATAAAGACCTAAACGCAAGAACATTGCCCTGCAAAAGTAAAAAAAGCCATCGGAGCCCACGCCGCATGTGAAAAAGTGCAGATCTACCTATCGGAGCACATATCAAGAAGAAAATGAAATAAAGACAGACCGTTATCGAAACTACAATCGCATCAGACGAGTACCTCGTTTCACTTATCAAGCCTTCCTAAGAGACCCAGCCTATCGGAGAGAAGAAGTTAGAAGAGCCAACTCGTCGGAATCCCCTGAAGCCATCGGAAGAGATAGAACTTGTCCCAGACAGCTCCTAGTAGATAAATATCCTAAAAGATAAAGTGTATCTTATCTTCCCACGCATATTGTGACACATGTATTTTTATTAAACACATGCACAACGACACATGTCCCTAAAAACCTCTATAAAAAGGGTATCCTCATTGTTGAAAAGAGGACGGACACATACAAATACACCAAGATACAAGAGAATTCAGAGTGAAATTCAGTGAATACAAAGAGGGATATTTTCGTAATATTTTAAGTTTTTGAACCACGGGCAGGGCGTTCCAACCCTAAATAAATCTGTTAATTAGGTAATAATACCAAACCTGTTAACAATACAGTTACTCATGCATTTACTTCACATAATCATACAGTTACTCATGCATTTACTTCACCTTTAGTTTTCATCCTTCTACTACTTTCAACTCATGCATATTCCCCATGTTGAGGATCTTTCAGAACTTATCTTTCTAAGAGGTGGAATAGAATAACCCGGTTGAAGCGTAATGATCATACGTCTGTAATGCATTGTATGTCCCATAATGGGTCCTATTTTTCTACCCTTTCCTGGAAGGCTTATTATGTTAGGCTTATGTAAGGGCTCTTAGTGGGAAAAGACATATCTGGATACTAGAGATGTTTCTCGTAAGTCCACTTACAACAATACTTTTTCCTCGCTTATTATTTTTCTCAGCATCAAATATTTTCTTCTAGGCTTCTTTTGATCTTTTAGATCTCTCTTGCCTTTTTATTTTCGCAAGGTCAACGCAACCCTATACTTCACCATTTTTCAGAGCAACCCTCCTCACCCCCCCCCCCCCCCCCCCCCCCCCCCACACACACTTACATTTTCATGTGGGGATTATTAGTGCACTCTTACTTAAGTTTTTTCTACTTTATATTATATTTCCTTTTATATTTTTCTTTTAGGCTCTTATTTTTGTATTTTTTACGCTTCGTCCGTATTCATCCTTTACTTTTCTTTAAATGGAAATACTCAACTCACCTCTAGAAAAGGGTAAGGTTTTGACTTATTTTTTGGCTTAAGTGTGGTTAATTCTGGCTTATTCATAAGAAAATCCTTCAGTGGGGTACTGAAGATTAGTTCAGTAGTACGGGTTTTAGGCTTAAAAGGGCCAAACACATAAAAGAAACGATGGCCTAATTCATTTTCTCAACATATAAAGAATCTACACTTGTATTACATATTAGTCAAACAAATTCCTCATGATCCATGAATAACATATAAATCCTTACCATCATGCTTACTACTCTCACATATTTCACATCTTTAAAACAAGTAACAACTGAACGCAGAGATGAAATTTAGCATGCTCTTTGACACCACTTAAGCAAGTTGCACTCTAGCTAAGTCAGCATCTTCCTTACCTCTTATGATCACATATTATGCATATATTATCATTAATCTAAACACATGCATGTTTTCGTAATTTAAACTCGCAACTTAAAAATAAACATAAGTGCATATTAATTAAATTGTTCAAATTGACTCGCAAATAAAACATAAAGTCGAAAATAAAAGACTCAAAATCGACTATACTAATACTAACATAAATAAAAAAAACAAAATTTAAACATAAAATACTACTCCCCAAAACCTCACTAGGGTCACGTGCTTGTCCTCGTACTGGCTAGTATATAAGCCTTGTCCTACCTTCACCGATCCAATCATAATTCGGGCACGACCAAAGGCAAATGCACATGAACTTGTACCACGCCTTATTTTCCCTCATCATATCCTTGTAATCCTCATCTTAGGCTCTTGTTTGTCACACAAGAATGTCCCAATCTCCTTCATCGTCGTCTGTAAAGCCACCTGAATAGGCTCCAGTACCTTTGCTCGATAGCCAAACATATCATTGATCACTGCTGAGAGAAAGAAACCATCGTACCTCACACTCACACGTGTCGTGTTTCTGCATGAGGTTTAGTGTGAGTAGAACTCACGTATAATGTTAGGGCAGGCACGTGGTAGATCATATTGGGTGAAGGATAGGAAACCCATCCTCGTCAACTGCTCAGTGAACATTAGCATTTACCTCTCCTCGTGGATGCATATGTGTGCTATGCGCTCGAAGTAGCACTGATTCTTAATCGACTAAAATCAAGGGATATCAGCCTCGCCATCTGCCATCTGGTACGACATATGGCGTACTGGTTGAGTCGGATCTCGGGGTGCGTGAAGTATGAGTGTCACGACTGATAGTCATACTACAATAAACAATGTTCACAAATTAGATAAAAATCCAACAGCATAACCTCTAATCTATAATTACTGCAATCCCTAAGATAATCAATACCAAGGAGTTGTGTATATTAATAACTCAATTAACTCAATAATTATCTCTCCAATTGCATGAAACGGTCTAATCATCAATGCTCATACGATTAAATCTTAAACTCAATTTAAAGCTCAAAGCTATTGATATGGCATAATGTGTCTTGTCGAAGAAAAGCCACGATGGCACGAAATTGACCGGTGTGTGTCGAGAAGGCTTAGAGGTAAAGCTACCTTAGCCGTATTTCGGTCACCATAATATCTATATAGCTAATTAGACATTGATTAATATGTCATTGGAAATCCACATGAGTCTAGGTCGCAACGCAACAAGCAGAATGCGATTTGGAGGTCCAGAGAGAAAGTTATGGTCAGAATCGTAAAGCTGCGCAGAGCACATCGAATTTGCACAATTCGATGTGTTCTGAGCGCATCGAATTTGTACAATTCGATGCGGTTCTAAATGACCTTTAAGCCCCTCTAATCATGCTTATATATACCCCCCTCACTCCTCACAAGTAGGGGGACCCCACGGAGATGTCACGCATCGAATCCAAGTCGATTCGATACGCGCATCGAACCAAGTAGGTTCGATGCGCAATCTATCATGCCTCGAATTCACCTTGTTCGACATGGACGCATCGAATCAAGCCAATTCGATGCGTCCAAAGATCGAAGCCTTACATGCCCTGAAAGCCACGTGAGTCAGGGTTCTGAATCAAGAAGCGAAATGAGGTTTTGATCATCCGTTAGGGAGATATGATCGAAACCGTGAAGTCGCGCACGGCGCATCGAATTCACCCAGTTCGACATGGAGGCATCGAATTCGATGCGCACGCATCGAACCAAGCCAATTCGATGCACATTCCCAGAAAGCCACGTGAGTCAGGGTTCTGAATCAAGAAGCGGAATGAGGTTTCGATCATCCATTAGGGAGATATGATCGAAACCGTGAAGTCGCGCGCAGCGCATCGAATTCACCCGGTTCGACATTGAGGCATCAAATTCGATGCGCACGCGTCGAACCAAGCCAATTCGATGCACATGCCCAGAAAGCTACATAATTCGGGGTCCGTAATCAAGAAGCGGATCGAGATTTCGATCATCCTACAAGGAGATATGACCAAAACCGTAAAGTCACGCCAATGCTGAAACAAGTGAACTAAGCAGCCCAACCAGGGGTTGACCTAATAGAAACAGCACAAAAGAGACAAATGAACTACGTTCGGCTTGATTCCCTTAATGGGATACGTAGGCAGCTTGGCAAGTTCCCAAGTTCAGTCCGATATCATAAGAACCTAATGCCCGCAAGTCAACAGTCAAAGAGTACCAAATCTCTCACGTTCGACTGTTCCCTCAACTTGGCCATTTAGGGATTATTTCCTGTAACCTTATATTTCTCTATGTGTAATAGGTGTTCTGGACCAAGCTAGTCCATTCACTGTAATAGGATAGCATTATTTTGGTTAAGTCAGGCCCCACTGTATCGATTTCTCGGTGTATTGTAACCTAGACGAAATAAGACCAAAATATTGGCGTCGTCTGTGGGAACACCATTTCGCTTACGTTTAAGAGTGTGTTTAGGTAAAATGGCAAAGAAAGGGAATGAACCAATGAGAAAAGAACCGCGAATAGTCCCAATAGCTGTATCGAGATCGAAAAACAAGTACGAAGTTGATAATATGGAACTCAGTCCCAAGCAAACACTGAGTGGTGCTAAGAGCAATAAACAAATCCACAATTTAACCAAGAAAACTAACATTGACGGAGAGAGATTAGGGATTCTTCAATCTCAATCCTACACGGACAAACGACTACACCAGAATAGTGTCATGATTTGTCTTACCTTAATGTGATATCGAAGAATCTCACTCTTATGTGGTATCGAATGTCGGATTGCATTGATTATCAGACCAAGCAGGAACCAGCAGGGCCACCACCATATGGATACTACATACAGATGGATTTGCCACCAGTTATGGAGAAGGGGTTGGGATTCACCAATTATCTCCAGGTAGCAGAAAATTCGAATTCGCCATTAATGTGAATTACATGGTGACCAACAATGAGGCCGAGTATGAAGCGGTTATATCATAAATTACATTGGCGTTGGGGCTAAATGTTGAACATTTGGACAATGGCACGCAATTCATTGTCGAATGGACAAATGGAATCCACCAACAAGACATTGAAAAATTATTTCGAGAGGAGGAGGAGAGACAGAGAAAAAACTTGGCCAGAGGAACTTCAAGGAATATTATGGGCACATAGGACAACTACAAGAACATTGATAGTTCATTTACGTCAGATGGATCTTGACATAACATGCATAACAAGAGAAGATGCGTACCAACACACTATAGCATTTAAAAGCAGCAATGGCTAAAAGTAACGACAACAGAATTCAATTCTCAAATTTTGAGGTAGGAGATTTGGTCCTCAGAAGCATTGCGCCAAAACAGCATATCGGGAAGCTCGAACTGAATTGGAAGGGGCCTTCCAAAATCTTACAAGCAAGTTCGCAGGGATGCAATTACTTGGAGACTATGCAGGGTGTTCAACAAAAGCGTTCGTGGAATGTGCAACATCTTAAACGCTACTGTGCATAGGAGTAAAAAAAAAAAAACTCGGCAGCTAAATAATTGTATGAGCTGCGAAGGCTTGAGTCTCATGCAAAGACTAGGAAGCGTAGACCCCTCGGTAAGAAACTGAGCCCAACTTTTTCCAAATTATTAAATGTAGCTATCTACGTGAACGACGCAGGTGGAGTCTTATAGAAATGATGCTAAAAATCCCAAATGAGGAACCAAAGTTCAGCAACAAGACAAACACAAGAACATGACGTTGGGGTAAGAAGGCCCAAAGTGGTCCACCCACGCGTGTCAGAAGGAAGAACATGACGTTGGGGTAAGAAGGCCCAAAGTGGTCCACCCACGCGTGCCAGAAGGAAGAACATGACGTTGGGGTAAGAAGGCCCAAAGTGGTCCACCCACGCGTGTCAGAAAGAAGAACATGACGTTGGGGTAAGAAGGCCCAAAGTGGTCCACCCACGCGTGCCAGAAGGAAGAATATGACGGAGGGGTAAGAAGGCCCAAAGTGGTCCACCCCCGCATGCAAGAACGGCGAGATAAAGGCCCAAATGATCCGATCTCTCAGGTAAAACATGAATGCCCTAACGAAAATAATAACAGCCCAAAGTGCTCATATTTTTCATGGCAAGCACAATCATAATATTAGATATGCACCATGACATCAAAAACCATTATTGAACATCAAATAAATACTAAATCAACGACAAGCAGATGAATGAGATAACATACTTGGGAATGCATTAGGAAGAAACATTATGCGAGTAAAACGTAAATCAAAGATTATGATATCAAACAGTAACATCAGTCTTATACAAAAACCACTGCGAAAAAGTTACAAATATTCTATACAAAACAAAAAGGCCTAATATCGTCAAAATAATGTAACCTAAATACTGCTAATCACTCGAAGACTGGGGGGACTCCTGACGAATGATCACACCCACCGAACGAGCAAAATTGGCACAATTTCCTTGAATCTGATCCTATGTGGTACGTCAAACGTATCTAGAGTGGCACCAAGAATGTCCACACAAAGCTGCACGGTGTAAACCTACCTGAAATGGTACGAAGCAAACTTGTCCAAAGCAATACCAAAAGCATCAGCCCGACAAGATAAACGTAAACCTAAAATTTCAAAAATGAAATAATGGCCCGAAGTGGTCAGATGAATAAATGGAATATATCGAAGATGGACATCAGTCCATCATGGTCTGAAACATATTAGACATCGCAAAGGATAGACATTCGCTAGTAGAAGCATGATGCAAACAACATATCCATATGCCTGAAAGGCTGGATATGGCAATAGACTTCACGTGGTAAATCAGTTACATCTATCCAGCATGATACGATGCAAATCCACCCAAAACAACACGATAAACATCTAATTATAACAATACAATGAGAACGTGTCTAAAGCAGCACCACTTCAGCTACCCAGCTTAATACGATGAAAATCTACCCAAATGAGTGCATATTTAGACTACTATAAAAGGATTATCATCTTAAGAGGTGCAGATATCCATTCGTTGAATTAGCCGTCAACGTCGAAGAGCAATAACATGTGACAGCACAAAGTTCCGTAAACAGAACACGAGAAATCATTGAGCAAGAATGCAACAAAATACACGAATAAATGCAACACAATGTCCAGATAGACAAATATCTCTACCAAGCGTAAACTCCAAGATCAATGCAGGAAGCTTGAGAAACTTAGCACTAGATCGCTTTAGATCCATCACTTATATATCATTTCTATCATAATCGAAGGTCTCCATTGAGACGATCTCTCGCTCGATCGAGGTGCTTAGCAACATAATCTACGTGTTATCTAAGCTGTCTATCTCTCAAAGACAACAACGATTAATTCAAAAGATAACTGCAAAACAGTATTGGGCAAATAAACGCCGCACCTTCGCACGATCCAGCAACGCCAATGCAGCAATTGGGACGCACCAATCAAAAATATCAAAAAACCTATACCCGAGTGAGGCCATAATTCTCAAAGCGCAAATCCTACAAGGTTAAGCAACGATGGCGGCACTGTCTCAAAAATGCAGCAGAAGCATAATCACGCATTGCGAAATTATTTGCATAAAAATAACACCATCCATGATCTAAAGGAGACCAGCGATGAGAAAGAAACGAGATCGACACTATGTCTCAAATGACAAGTGCTAACCATTAAATCCCTAAAAACAAAGCAACGAGATAAGGAAGTTTATCTCAACAGACAACTGTCTATGAAAAATCTAATGAAATTGATTACGCCGACATAACAAATGTCCGATGCGGCAGAAAGAAATTAAACACGCGCGATACCCCCACGATGCAATATGGTATATGAATTGCCAAAATTAAAGTAAATTTCGAAAGCGCTAACAACAAGTTCCGCAAAAATAAAGACAAATGGGATATACACTCTGCCCACAAGTGGCAAGTGCACCCAAAGAAATCCTGCAGGATGGAAAACCTCAAAACAATGATATGAACATTGAACTAACTTAGCAAAAGATGCCATAGCAACTCTGCAACATGACGTGGCATTGAGTTGATAAGTAACATCGAAATAGAAAAAAAATGTTGCTGAAAGAAAATAACCGCAAAAAAGAAAGTAGTATAGACCCATTGAAAATCAATGTTCAAAGCATCATGGTGATGCAACGCCAAAATAGACATAACAAATTGTTCATTAGAGCAGACCCGTCAGAGTGTCAATCGAATCCAAACGCATTCGATCGATAGTAATCATCCAAATTTCAATTTTTTAACAACCTTCAAAATCAAATTAGGTTGAGACTGCGCAGTGACGATCGAATTCCATCCATTCGAAGCAAGTCATAAGTAATACTAATCAAATTCCGAGATATGGTAAAGTAACACTACCGATTTGTTTTCGCTTCAAACATGAAATGACTATCAAATAGTCTCAGTATGAATGATCTGGAGATTCATCAGATTCGATCTAGCATTGATATAACAGCTCAGATTCGGCCTATCATGTAAAGCCTTCGCCCTCAATGGAAGCAATCCACTCCATAAAGTCTCACGACTATGGGTAAAGATCTAAACCAAACATAACTGCAAAATCAGTGCACAACACCGAGGCAAAAGACTCCAAAGTCAGAGTTCATTATACTTGTCACCTTTTTATCAACAACATTGTCGAAACAGCGATACCATCAAAACTGGAGGTAAAAACCCCGTATGATCATACAACTAGATAGCACACCCAAGGTCGAGCTTTATTGCAACCAGTAACGAGGCAGAATACAAAGCTATTCTCGTCGGAACCTCAATGGCAAGCTCGTCACGAGTTGAATGCCTGGCGGTCTTTATAGACTAGCGACTGGTGAAATCATTTCACAGTCTTAACTATTACCGAATCCCCAAAGGCGGGAATGCAACTAGGTGCGCTGTCATAATTTGCAACGAAACCACGATCTTCATGGAAATTAGAGTCGTCCTATAGGCGGCAAAAGAATATGCCATAAGAATGACAAGATGTATTAGAACAATGAAAAGAATCGATCAGATTATGCCTATATGCATAAGCAAAGCGGAACCACGAGTTATTTGCATGAAACTAAAGTCATGGAGGATCTAAAAAGGGACGGATACTCTGCCTAAAACGACAAGAGATACCGCAACTCCCTAAATAACTAAAAAGGGACGGAGACTCTGTCTAAAAGGACACATGATACCGCAACTTCCTAAACACCTAACAGCAACAATAACTTTCCGTGATTATGGAAGAATGCTCGAGTTGTCAAAATAAAGTAAAAAGCAACGATAGCAATTGAAAGAAAAGGCAACGATTATGAGCCTTCGATCAAACAAATAAATGAATAGTCATAAATGACAACCATGCGACTAATAAAAAGGCGACGCAGCGCCACAAAAATAGAAAATTAGAAATTGTTCATTACAATCAGAACTTGAGCCTTACGGGCCTAGCACACACACCTCCGAGCGCCAATCTCCACTGAGCGCTAGTCGCACACATCAGACTGCCTCCCAATCAGGGGCATGATTTTCAGCATTATCAAATAACTAGCATAAAGCGGTAAGTCAAGAATACATCTTATAAGTTTGGCACCCGCTCTCTGATCGACACCGTCTCCCAAACTGGGGGGATTATATGATGTGGGCTTATTCGGTCACTGGTGCGTAGTGACATTAATCACCCCAAAACTGAGGCAAAACAACTCTAACACTTCATTATAGTTTGAAGTATGCTTATGTACCAAAATCACACTCCAAACTAGGGGACTAGTGATATGGCATAATGTGTCATGTCGAAGAAAAGCCACGATGGCACGAAATTGACCGGTGTGTGTCGAGAAGGCTTAGAGGTAAAGCTACCTTAGCCGTATTTCGGTCACCATAATATCTATGTAGCTAATTAGACATTGAGTAATATGGCATTGGAAAGCCACATGAGTCTAGGTCACAACGCAACAAGCGGAATACGATTTGGAGGTCCAGAGAGAAAGTTATGGTCAGAATCGTAAAGTTGCGCAGAGCACATCGAATTTGCACAATTCGATGTGTTCTGAGCGCATCGAATTTGTACAATTCGATGCGGTTCTAAATGACCTTTAAGCCCCTCTAATCATGCCTATATATACCCCCTCACTCCTCACAAGTAGGGGGGACCCCACGGAGATGTCACGCATCGAATCCAAGTCGATTCGATACACGCATCGAACCAAGTAGGTTCGATGCGCAATCTATCATGCCTTGAATTCACCTTGTTCGACATGGACGCATCGAATCAAGCCAATTCGATGCGTCCAAAGATCGAAGCCTTACATTCCCTGAATGCCACGTGAGTCAGGGTTCTGAATCAAGAAGCGGAATGAGGTTTCGATCATCCGTTAGGGAGATATGATCGAAACCGTGAAGTCGCGCATGGCGCATCGAATTCACCCAGTTCGACATGGAGGCATCGAATTCGATGCGCACGCATCGAACCAAGCCAATTCAATGCACATGCCCAGAAAGACACGTGAGTCAGGGTTCTGAATCAAGAAGCGGAATGAGGTTTCGATCATCCGTTAGGGAGATATGATCGAAACCGTGAAGTCGCGCGCAGCGCATCGAATTCACTCGGTTCGACATTGAGGCATCGAATTCGATGCGCACGCATCGAACCAAGCCAATTCGATGCACATGCCCAGAAAGCTACATAAGTCGGGGTCCGTAATCAAGAAGCGGATCGAGATTTCGATCATCCTACAAGGAGATATGACCAAAACCGTAAAGTTACGCCAATGCTGAAACAAGTGAACTAAGCAGCCCAACCAGGGGTTGACCTAATAGAAGCAGCACAAAAGAGACAAATGAACTACGTTCGGCTTGATTCCCTTAATGGGATACGTAGGCAGCTTGGCAAGTTCCCAAGTTCAGTCCGATATCATAAGAACCTAATGCCCGCAAGTCAACAGTCAAAGAGTACCAAATCTCTCACGTTCGACTGTTCCCTCAACTTGGCCATTTAGGGATTATTTCCTGTAACCTTATATTTCTCTATGTGTAATAGGTGTTCCGGACCAAGCTAGTCCATTCACTGTAATAGGATAGCATTATTTTGGTTAAGTCAGGCCCCACTGTATCGATTTCTCGGTGTATTGTAACCTAGACGAAATAAGACCAAAATAGCTATAAATAACGAACCTTCCTAACAATTATTACATATAAATATTTAAAAAACTAGTTAAAGTAATTAAAGTTAGGGAGTTGTGAAATACCTGAGTTGAATTTGCAGAAAGTAGTGGAGTGGTGATGTTTAGGGAGAAGTTAGAGAGAATTTAGGGAAAGTGTAATTTCGAAAAATAAAAAATGTGGTCAAAACTACAACACAACACACACGTAGAGAGCTATCAACGGGGGAGATAGCCGACACGACATGTCACGTGGCTAGTCGGTCGTCTTTTTTTAAAAACGAAAATAAATAAACAAATAATAATCAATTTAAACTAATTTAAAACACTCTCTTACCTGGTGTTTAAAAAAAACAGCTGCAAAATCAGCACACAACTACAAACTTTATGTCACTGATCGCATAGATCAATAGCTTATCCCAATTAAATGATAGCAAAAATGAAATTAATGAATTTCCTCCCATTTAGCGCTTGCTTTAATGTCGTCGGCCCGACACCTGTTTATTCATTGAACATTATCTAGAAAAATTGTCTTGAAAGTAATTTACCTGGGATTAATCTCAGTCTAGAATTAAATAGTAGCACTTGTGGACCCGGTAAAAAGCCCCTATCCAAGATTCTCTTATTGCAAAGTTTTGTTTTATGTTTATAGATCTTAGAATTTTCATAAGTTTCATTTTTCCATCGAGTTCATTTAATTAAAAAATTCTCTTTTCACTGGAGGCTCTAACATCAAAATTTAAAAATCTCGTTGCCCAAAAAGCTTTATGTTCTAACTTAATGGGTAAATAACAAGCTTATCCAAAAACAAGACGATATGTTGACATGCATATTGGTGTTTTAAAAAAAACTATATGCTGATAAAGCATCATCTAGCTTCTTACTCCAATCATAGCATGAATGTGATATCGTCTTACCTAAAGTTCTTTTTCTTTTCGTGTTAGATAATTCAACATGTCCACTTGTTTGTGGATGATATGCAGTAGCTATTTTGTGTACAACACCATTTTGTTAGTAATATTTCAAGATATTTATTTCTAAAATATTTACCTCTATCACTTATTACTGTTTGGTTTTCCCATGTGAAAATATATTTTAACAGAATTACAAATTTTGTGAGATTTCTCGATTTTTGTGTAAACACATTTTCAGCATTTGGTTTTCATTTGAGAGATAATTTCACTTTTTCACAATACAACATATTTGGTTTTTATTTCAACATAGTAGGGCTGATGGCCCACATGTCATTAGTTGTTGACTTAAAGCTGATAATGTCCTAGATGTCATTGGATGTTGAGTGTTGACATAAAATTGATACTTTATTTCCGTGTCATTCCTAACTTTATAATTTATATACCATACTTTATATCTAAAATTTGCTCTATCTCTATCCTTTAACTTATGCCAACATGCATGATTTCAACTAAATAAGTATGCCTTGACTCCAAATAGAAATACTAATATACCATAATAGCACAATCAATCAAAAGGGGTTGCTTAATCTAAAAGAGTTGATAGAGTAAAATCCTTGAGCAATTACTTCATTATCTGTATTATTATATAAAGGGAGTCACATGTTACACTAGATTTTTGGTTTCCATATTTACCTCTACACCACACTATTAAAATATTCTCACTGAAAAAAAAACCATCTACTTAATTCTCTTCTCTCTTATATGAAAAGAAGTAAGAATATAAATTCTCTTTCCTTATATATTTAATCTTTATTTACCTAAGTTATTTTTCTTCACCACACAAATTAATTATATTATATATAAAATAAATATTTTATTGCGCGGGAATTGAGTGCCAGCATTTCTAGTTTTATATATATATATATCTTTTCCCAATCCCTTGAATTTTTAGTTGCGTATATATCTTATTTAGGATTCCAATAAGAAGGAAACATATCTCACGAATATCAATCGACATAGTTTTGGTCTCTTTCCTAATTATATATACACCAATCTAAGGAAAGTTTGAAGTTATCTTTTAAGAAAAATAATTTCATGAATTATTTTTGCCATAAGTAAAAGAACTAGTTGTAGCATTTTCATAACAATTCAAATTTAGTGCTCAATAAGTATATATAGTCAGGCATAAGTTTAGTCATTAGTCCTCACTACATATATATTACGGTGATTTTCTAACTACATTCTTAAACAATTTGTATTATGACTTATCGTTTAAATGTTCTGTTGATTTTATTTTATTTGTAACTTTTGGTGATCTCTTCTGAAATAATATTTCTATATTTTTTAAATTTACTTAAAATAGAACATTTTTGGAAACGGATTACCCTTGTGAAAATTTGAGACGATAATTATCAAAAGAAAAAGAGTCATGGTTAGAAAATATAATCAATATTTAACACAAAAAAAATGTTTGTTCGATCGGCCATTCAAACTTTAATTTATGAGACTTTTTTGCTAGTATATGAATCAGTGTTATGGATCAGCAAATGTTATTCCGGTGTTAAAATTTTGAAATATTTTTCTTTTTATAAAATCTTGAATTCTTTTTCTCTTTATATATATATATATATATATATATATATATATACTAGCAAAAAAGTGCAAGTGGGATCGCGTGCAAATTGCTCTTAAATATAAAATATAATATATTTTAGGTTTTAATGCGTATCTAATATAATTGAACAAAATTCATTGAGGTGAACTTATCTAATATAATCTCTTTTTATTAAAGAGAAATTAAAATTTAAATAAAAGATTTAAAATTTCATCACTTGCAAAGGATTTAGGTTCATAAATAGTGAGCACAATTCGTAAAAAAATGAGAAATGTAGTACAGATTATTCATTTATAGGGATGGAAGCAAAGTGAATAAAAATAATTTAATATCAAAAAATAAAATGTAAATTCATAAGTGTTTTTATCATCAAAATATATTGATTAAAATACAACTAATTAGCAGGAATAAGAGTTGAATCCACATCATAATGACATTATTTCCATGAATAATATTCTCAAATATCCTATGTCCATACTCACAATGAAACAAAACTAGACAAACATTCTTCGTGCTTTAGATTTCCGCAATACAAAATATCTCAATTTGCATAAAACAATTGAAGCATTCCAAATCGTGAAATAATGTTTCAAAGAAGTATACTATCCAATTTCACTTTTCTGGTATATTAGATCTCTGAGCAAATTATTTTTTCTGCCCTTTAATTTCGGCTATATTTGCCTTTTGCCCTTTAACTTTTCGGGCTCCACTTTTGCCCTTTAACTCCTATTTTTTTGACCAAAAATGCCCTATAGGCTTTTTATCAAAAATACCCTTTAATTTATTTGTTTTAATTAAATTTAGTTTTAAAAACAAATTTAAGATAGTTTAATTTAATTTAATTTAATTTTCTGATAAATAAAAAATAAATAAAAAAACAAAAAAAAAAAAAAATCTCCCCACCCCCCCTGTCGCCCCCCCCCCCCCCCTCCTTCCTTCCCCGTCGCCCCACCCCCTCCTTCCCCATCCCGTCGCCCCACCCCCACCCCGCTGCAAATCGCGGTCATCACCGCGATTTGCAGCAACACCGCTGCAAATCGCGGTGAGGGGTGGGGTTGGGGGCGACGGGGAAGGGGGGGGTGTCGGGACGGGGAAGGAGGGGGGGGGGGGGGGGGAAGGAGTGGGGGGGGTGGGGAGATTTTTAATTTTTTTTTGTTTTTTTTAAACTTTTTCATTTATCAGAAAATTAAATTAAATTTAATTAAACTATTTTAAATTTGTTTTCAAAACTAAATTTAATTAAAACAAATAAATTAAAGGGTATTTTTGGTAAAAAGCCTATGAAAAAGCCCATAGGGCATTTTTGGTCAAAAAAATAGGAGTTAAAGGGCAAAAGTGGAGCCCGAAAAGTTAAAGGGCAAAAGGCAAATATAGCCAAAATTAAAGGACAGAAAAAATAATTTGCTCTAGATCTCTTTATATATGCAACAATACTCTACTCTTTTATGTACATTTCCCTTTCTCCATGCAAATTCGGCAGGATATCCATGAGTAATGGCTGTAAAATACAAACAATAATAAGAAATTAGAAATGATTTTACGTAAAATAAGAATTATATGAGCTTATTGAGAATATAATATTACATACATCACTTACTGATTTTTGTGACTACACTAAACTATGGGGGCGCCTCTTTAACCTAAGAAATGTGTAAATAATAAGAGCAAATGTCGTGGGTCCTTGAATAGGGGTGGGTAGCTAAATACATAACTTATAACAAATATCTAATTAAGATAATGAAGGAGAACTTATAATTAATCGATCTTTCTAAATATATATATCATACTCATCATATCTATCAAATCCTCAATGATATTAATATATTTTTTTTAGATTGTTTTCGCTTTGTTTCATTACCTTTTTCACGATTAGATAAAAACACAAATATGTTAATATGTACATCTTAGCAAAGGTTTAATTTGAATATAAAAATCACTTCTTAAATATGAACAATGATAAAATTTCGTTAAAAGATAAATGTTCACAAATTTGAGTTGGAGTAGGAATGTTATGCATGAATGATTGAATTCATACGACACGACAATTTTTTTTTATGAATAAGCAATATTATAAACAAAAGAAGAGGTTACATCGTAGGATCAAAAATCCAGAGTCAAACATAACACGACAAAAACATCCAGAGGATGGCAAAATATGCCCAAAAGAAACTAGCCCCAATCGATCGGGGGGAAATCAAAATTAATAGGGCCTTCCCAATTTGATGGCGATCCCACTGGCAAAGTGTTGTGAGCAGCAGTGTTTGCTTTCCTTGTGAGTCGTGATGAAAGACAACATCCGAAAAGGTCATTTGGCGAGAATAAGTGGGATATTGAGTATAGATTGTTCACATGACCAATTTGTTGAGTTTGCAACATCATGAACTTGATCAACCACCGTTTTGGCATCGGTCTCAACATGTAAGAAGTTAATCTTAAGCTCTTGGCATATTTCCATAGCATTCAGAATGGCGACTGCTTCTACGAAAAACTTTTCTCCAAAGCGCTTTTTTCCGTGGCATATTTCCATAACATTCAGAGCTAAGATAATAAATAGGGCAAGCCTGAGCCACATTTTTAATGAGAACAAATTTCCCTGCTTGCGAAAGACAACTCGTTTTCCAAAGAGGCTTTTTCTTATCAACTTTCTGAATCAATTCCTTATTTTCGTCATTGGAATTTGTAGTTTTGCAAAAGGATCTCCCCAGATGTTTCTGGTTATGATCGCATTCTCTAAAGTTCAGGATGTCCAAAACAAGATCTTTTTCATTTCTTCAACAGTTTTTGCTAAAGTGAATCACATTGATTGGTTGGCCGAGAGGTATTAACCGAAGCTTATACGCCCCTTTATAATTATTATTTCCCTTTTTACATTTCAATCCTTTCTTTATTTCTCTTTTATTTTGTTACCATAGTATAAATAGTCCTTTGGGCTCAGATGTAAATTACACATTTTCTTCCTTTTCATTTCAGACACAGTGAACAGAACCCTAGCCGTCTTCTTTAATCTCTCTCTGTAAATTCATTCTTGTTGCTTTAATGGAAGATTTTGATTGAGCTTTCATGGTATCATCATCTTGCGAATCTCCGATCCTCAATTTCTGCTGCTAATTTTTTGTTTTCCCCTTCCTTATGTCGTCTCCACAACACTCCTCCACCACCGTCGGTTCTGCACCAACGAGCACCGCCTCTCTCTCCGATCTACCTGTGACGCCTGTTCAGCCGCGAAACCCTAGCGAGGACCCTTCCTCTGTTTACTACCTAGGCGCACATGACGTTCACAGCAGTTCTATTGTCGGCGATCAACTTTTCGGCGACAATTATCCCTCATGCATCCGTCTTGCCCTCAACATCAAAAACAAGGGCCACTTCATTGACGGATCTCTACCGATTCTGGCCAATGACGAGGTTCTTCGGATATGCTGGACGCGTGCTGATAATCTTGTCCTTACGTGGATAATGAACTTTGTCACCAAAGATCTTCGTTGGACCCTCCTGTATGAAAACACCGCTCTTGCTCTCTGGAATGAGCTCCGCACTCGCTATGAACACACCGACGGTAGCCGTGTCTTTCAACTGCAGAAATCGTTGTACACGATTTCTCAAGGTAACCTTTCTATCACCCCTTACTATAATATGTTTCGCTCTGTGTGGGATGAATACTTGTGTCAACGACCTATTACTGTCTGTTCTTGTGGTCTGTGTACCTGCAATATCAACCAGCATCTTGTTACTCTTCAACAGAATGATTGTGTTCTTGGTTTTTTGATTGGGCTACATGATTCTTTTACGACTGTTCGTAGTTAAATTTTACTTATGTCACCCCTCCCCTCTTTGTCCAAAGTCTATTCTCTGCTTCTTCAGGACATTAGCTAAGGCTTGAGCTTCCTCCTCCGACGCCTTGCGAAAAACGATCAAATCATCTACAAACATGAGATGGTTAATATATGAGGCACTACGAGAGATTTTGATACCATTAAGTAGCCCTCTGTCATTTTCAAGAGCAAGCAAACATGAGAAAATCTAAAAGTAAACAATGAACAAAGATGGGGAAATGGGGTCTCCCTGACGAATTCAGTGGGATGGCTGGAAAAAACCGTAAGGTGCGCCATTGAGTAGGACGGAAAAGGAAGTCGACGATAAGCATTGGTAGATATAGTCGACAAATCTATTCACGAAGCCCATGTGTTGGAGGATAGTGCAAAGGACTTGCCACTCGACATGATCATAAGCCTTAGTCATATCGATCTTAACTGCCATAAACTTTTTCCCACCCTTCTTCGTGTTCATGTAATGGAGGAGCTCACTGATAAGAATGGAGTTTTCCACAATGAATCTGCCTGGAATGAAAGAGAATTGATTAGGAGAGATAAGCTTGTAGAGAAGAGGCTTGATACGATTTTCCATGATTTTCGTGATCACTTTGTAAGAAACATTACATAATCTGATTGGGCGATAGTGCTCAACATTTGTGGCATTATCCCTTTTTGGGATAAGAGCTGTAAAAGTGTGATTCATGGCTTTAAGCATTCGACCGCTGGAGAAGAAATTTTGAACAGCTCTCGTAAAATCAATGGCAGTAATGCCCCAAAACGTTTTGTAAAATTTAGGGGGAAAGCCATCTGGACCCGGAGCTGAAAGAGATTCCATGGAGAAAATTGCATCTTTAACCCCTTGATGAGAAGGACAGAGCATCAGTCATTCATTTTTAGAATCTGAGATACAGTTGTGCAAAATATTTTGAATTTGATCATATCGGGCAATAGTGCGGCAGTTCTGGGATGAGTAAAAAAGATCACGAAAATAATTGGGAAACCTCCTTCCAATTCCTTCCCAGGTTTCCACAAAAGAATTGTCAAAAAGCTTAATGTTTCTGGATGTTTGCCTCCATAGATCTGCTTCAGCTTTGAGGAGGCGGTCCAAATCAGTTTATAAGTTGAGCTCTAGAGATATATTAGTACTGTTGGGAAGATCACTATGGTCCTACTCAATTTTCAGCATAAGGTTGGAGATGTTGGTTTGGATTCGCCTGAATTCCTTCTTGTTCCATTTAACCAGTTCACACTTTGTGTTTTTGTTTTTGGAGAAGAGCTTAAACATCGGATTTCCAAGAATTTGAAGACTCCAAGCTCTTTCAATAACACCGTAGGAGTTCGGGTGATCGATCCACATCGTATTAAATCGGAAAGGCTTTGGACCAGATAACAAAGTAGGTTCAATATTCACGATGATCGGCTTGTGGTCTCAGATTTGGGGGCCGTAAGGTGACGAACCACAGCTTGAGGGAAATAGTAATCCACTCAGAAGAAGCCACTGCTCTGTCAAGCCTTTCTTGAATGTTATACGTGCCAACTCTTTTGTTATTCCATGTGAATGAATCCCCTTGGAAACCAAGATCAATGAGGTTCATTTTTGCCAACTGATTTTGGAAAATTATTAGATGACCGACCGACTTACCAACAGCAGGAACGAAAACTAGATTAGGGAGATTAAGAGAAAACAATAAATTACTAATTAATAGCAGTAGGGACTTTAAGCTTAACTACACAAAGAAAAAGAAGAGAAGGGCGGTGTTTGAACACCAAGGCTTTGAGAGCCCTTTTTTACCTTGGGGTTGGACATCCCTCGGCAGTTCCATGATAAGAGATCCATTATAACTCCCTCAGCCCTTCCGGGCTGGGAGTTTTAAAAGGTTCGTCACCATCTGTCGAAGTGATCTTAGAAGATAGAATAGAAATCAATTATCAAAACACATTGAGAAATCAAAAGTGTATTGAGAAGTTTCCATAATTAGAAATTGTTCCAGATTCTGTTAGTTAGTTAGTCTGTTATTTCTATTTTTAGTAAGTCGACAGCTGTAGTTTGTTAGGTTGTTAGATTCAGTTAAGGGAGAGATATCAGTCGGTTCTCAAGCCTATATAAGACCTGAGTCTGCACACTTTTCATTCATTAAGTTCATTTTACACATTACAGAATTACACTCAAGATTGGAGATGATTTTCTCTCCACGTTCATCAATAATATTTCAGTTTCAATATTCAGTTATTCCTCCTTCTTCTTCTTGATTTCTGCTGTTCTTTTCTTCTGTTCTTGATTGAGTTGATCCATCAACAATGGTGGAAACACTTTTATAGTGTTATTATGGTATCATTCGGCCAGATTCTCCTTCTCTCTTCCACTGCGATCTATTCTTCTCCTCTGTTCATCTGATTTCACTACTCTTCAATCTGGAAATCAGTTGAAATGACATCTCCTGCTTCTTCTTCAACTTCTGTCACTACTAAGAACCCTAGTGAAGATTCGAGTTCTGTATATTATTTGGGAACACACGACTTCACTGGATCATCAATTGTCAGAGAAAAACTTAATGGCACCAACTACCTGTCATTGAGCAAAAGGAATCACAATGGCACTCAACATCAAGAACAAGATTAGGTTCATTGATGGCACTCTCCCCAAGCCATATTCCTCTGATGTTGTGAATGAAACCTGTTGGATTAGAGCCAACACATTGGTGATGTCATGGCTAATGAACTCTGTATCAGATGATCTTCACAAGAGCATACTGTATTTTGAATCTTCCCTGGAGCTATGGAAGGAATTGAAGCTGAGATTTGCAAGGGCTGATGGTTCAAGAGTATATCAGCTACAAAAATCTCTCTCCACCATATCTCAGGGAAGTCTTTCTGTCACAAACTATTATAATGCCTTTAGATCTTTGTGGGATGAATATGTGAATCAGAGACCTGTTGTTGCATGTTCTTGTGGATTATGTTCTTGTGGATTATGTACTTGTGGAGTAAATAGAACCATGATTGATCTGCAGCAACATGATTCTGTTATTAAATTTCTTGTTGGCATTAATGAATCTTACAGTGCTGTGAGAAGCCAAATTCTCTTGATTAATCCATTGCCCTCTCTGTCACAAGTCTACTCAATGTTACTCCAAGAAGAGAACCAAAGAGAACTTACCTTCACTTCTCTCCCTACTGATTCTAGAGCTATGTTCACCAAACAAAGAATTACTCAAGAACAGCCCAACAGAAACAACTTTTCTCTCCCCAGTTCTCAACCCTACCATCAATCTCAGGGTTACCAATCTCAGGGTTACAATAACTCCAAGAAAGATAAAAAGAAACTAAAGTGTACACATTGTGGTTATACTGGTCACACAGTTGACAAGTGCTTTCAAATCTATGGCTATCCCCCTGGATGGGAAGGGCAAAAAGGTAAAAGAATTACTAGTCAGAATCATTCTGCAAATGCAGTAACTAGCTATGAACAGGTTGATGTTAGTGAAGAATCCAAACCTCAGAAGCATACTCAGCAGCATACTGCTGATTTAACTAAGGAGATTATTGAGCAATTCTTAGCCTTCAAGCAAGCTCAATCTCAGCCTCTTACTAGTTCTGCAGGACCAGATTCAAGTTCAAAACATTATGCAGCAACTGCAATTTCTGGTAAGAATATTGCTCTTTCCACTAAAGCATATTCTAAACACACTGTTTCCAAATGTTGGATCCTTGATACTGGTGCAACAGATCATATGATCTGTCAACAACAATGGTTCATTGATAAACCTGAAGCAGTAGATATAGACATTCACCTTCCTAATAATAGCATTACCAAAGCTACTCATAGAGGTTCTGTTCAATTCCTGTCTGGTATTGTGTTACACAATGTACCGTTGGTTCCTAGTTTCACTTATAATCTCTTATCAATATCTAAACTCACTGGTCATACCAACATTACATTGCACTTCCTCACTTCAACTTGTCTATTGCAGGACCAAATCACCAAGAAGATGATTGGTTTTGCTAAGCTTGAAGAAAATCTCTACATTCTACATTTAGAGACTACCAACATTAAGAAAGCTACTGCTTACTCTGCTGCATATAATGCTACTGTTGATAATATGAAACTTTGGCACCATAGATTAGGTCACACCAGCAATGAGAAACTGTCTTCTATTAGTGCATTACATATGTCTACTTGTAATACATCTCATGAATGTGATATATGACGTTTGTCAAAACAAAAGAAACTTCCCTTTCCCTTAAGTACCAGTTGTACAAATCATGCATTTGAGCTAATACATTGTGATGTTTGGGGCCCTTTTGCTGTTAAGTCTCATGACAATTTTAGATTCTTTCTGACAATAGTTGATGATTACAGTAGATGTACTTGGATATATCTCTTACAGCACAAATCTGAAGTACAAAAACATATGTATCAGTTCTACAATTTAGTGTTAACTCAGTTCTCAACAAAAATTAAAACAATCAGAACTGATAATGGGACTGGGTTCATACTAAAAGGTTTCTATGAAAAATATGGCATTTTGCATCAAAAATCTTGTGTAGAGACACCTCAACAAAATGGTTTAGTTGAGAGAAAGCATCAACGTTTGTTACAAGTTGCAAGGTCTCTCAAATTTCAGTCTAATGTGCCTATTGAATACTGGAGTAACTGCATATTGTGTGTTGCATTTATCATCAACAGGCTTCCTTCAAAAGTACTGAATAACAATACCCCTTACCAAGTGTTGTATAATAAACCACCAGATTATACATTATTGCGCTCATTTGGTTGTCTAGCATATGCCTCTACTCTCTCTGCTAACAAGAACAAATTTGATCCAAGAGCAACCAAGGTTGTGTTCCTAGGTTACCCTCAAGGAACAAAGGGATATCTCCTGCTCAATCTGCAGAACAGGAAACTTTTTATCTCCAGAAATGTTGTTTTTTATGAAAACACATTCCCTTTTCAACATAAGATAACAGATCAGCACTGCAACTCAGAAACTATACCTACAGATTTGTGCAATGACACATTCATATCTCCAAGCAGAATACTTCCTCAGACACTGGAGGCACCAGAACATCATAGTCCACCCTCATCTCCTGATCTGTCTCAAGCACTGCCAAGCACTCCTCCTTTACATATCAATAATGAAGTGGACAACTCATACACCTCAGATGCAGATACACTACAAATTCAGACATCTACAAATGACTCTACACTCCAAAATACACAATCAGCTGAAGCAAATGAAGAATTACCAGCTATTGAAACTCAGAATAGAGTATTGCCACACTCCAATTCTGAAATACAAAATACAAGACCACACAGATCAGCTGGACCACCTGCATACCTCTCAGTCTATGATGTATCACTTCCAAAATCTCTTCATAAGGCAAATTCCATCACATCTAGTAAACAGTATCATATCTCAACCTATTTATCTACTGATTTACTTGGTGATTCTCATAAAGCCTTTACTGCATCTATATCTCAAATCACTGAACCTAAGACATTCACTCAAGCAAACAAACTCATAGAATGGAGAAATGCTATGAAACGTGAATTAGATTCCTTAGAGAAAACAAAAACTTGGGAACTAACTGTTCTGCCACCAGGCCAACATTGTATTGGATGCAAGTGGGTGTATAAAGTAAAATACAAAGCTGATGGCACTATAGAGAGATATAAAGCTAGGTTAGTAGCAAAGGGATACACCCAAGAAGAAGGGTTAGACTACTTTGATACTTTCTCTCTTGTTGCAAAATTAACTACAGTTAGAGTAATACTTGCATTAGCTGCTTCACAAAACTGGCACCTGCAGCAACTTGATGTAAACACTGCATTCTTACATGGTGACCTAGATGAGGTAATATACATGACCCCAACCCCTGGATATTGTCCTAAGAATGGCAATAGAGTCTGCCTCTTAAAGAAAAGCTTATATGGCTTAAAGCAAGCCTCAAGACAGTGGTTCATAAAGCTCACTCAATGCCTTATCAAACATGGTTATTCTCAAACAGTGTCTGATTGCTCTTTGTTCACAAAGACCAAAGGGTCTAACTTTACATCCCTTTATGTCTATGTTGATGACATTATCCTTACAGGAAATGACATCACAAAAATTAACTATATAAAACAACAGTTGGACACTGAGTTCACTATAAAGGATCTTGGAAATTTAAAGTATATCCTTGGGATAGAAATTGCCAGAAACAAAACAGGTGTCTCACTCTGCCAAAGGAAATATGCACTTGATATTTTAACAGATGCAGGTTATCTTGGATGCAAACCAAGCAAAACTCCTATGAGCAACAAAGCAAAGTTGGTTGCTGATGATTCTCCTCCACTTGAAAATCCATCAGAATACAAGAGGCTAGTTGGAAGACTGATATATCTAACAATAACAAGGCCAGATCTGTGCTGCAGTATTCTGTGCTTAAGTCAACACATGAGCAAGCCTACAACATCTCATTTGGCTGCAGCACACAAAGTCCTAAGGTTTCTCAAAGCAACTCCAGGCAGAGGGATACACTACAGCTCAAGCTCACAAATATATCTCAAGGCATTCTCTGATAGTGACTGGGCAGGGTGTCCAGAAACAAGAAAAAGCATTACAGGCTATGCAATATACCTAGACAAGTCTCTAATATCCTGGAAATGCAAGAAGCAACAAACTGTCAGTAGATCATCTACTAAAGCTGAGTACAGTGCCCTAGCAACTACAACCTGTGAACTACTGTGGCTGGATCAGTTATTAAAAGACCTTGGCTTCACACAACAGAGGACATCTCTACTCTTCACAGATAGTAGAAGTGCTTATTGTATTGCAAATAACCCTGTCCACTATGAGAAGACAAAGCACATACAAATAGACTGTTATTTTATAAGGGAAAAGGGTCACAACAACTCAGTAAAGATCATGCACATTTGGAAAGAAAACCAAGTTGCAGATTTGCTAACAAAGCCATTGTCCTTACAACCTTTCAACAACATGATTGCCAAGATGGGCATTCATAACATTCATGCACATCTTGAGGGGGGCTCTTAGAAGATAGAATAGAAATCAATTATCAAAACACATTGAGAAATCAAAAGTGTATTGAGAAGTTTCCATAATTAGAAACTGTTCTAGATTCTGTTAGTTAGTTAGTCTGTTATTTCCATTTTTAGTAAGTCGACAGTTGTAGTTTGTTAGGCTGTTAGATTCAGCTAAAGGAGAGATATCAGTCGGTTCTCAGGCTTATATAAGACCTGAGTCTGCACACTTTTCATTCATTAAGTTCATTTTACACATTACAGAATTACACTCAAGATTGGAGATGATTTTCTCTCCACATTCATCAATAATATTTCAGTTTCAATATTCAGTTATTCCTCCTTCTTCTTCTTGATTTCTGTTGTTCTTTTCTTCTGTTCTTGCTTGAGTTGATTCATAAACAATGGTGGAAACACTTTTATAGTGTTATTATGAATTGAGTAGAAACTGGAGCACGAGGTTGTGAGGGCTGACCCCTGGAATACCAAATGATCCAACGTCGATAGACAAACTCAGAAGATTATTCTTGAACCATGAATGTTGGCTCATTTTCTGGATTGTTGGATGCTTGCGGTGATGGGATAGTATTGAATATCTATCTTACAAAGGTGAAATAGTAGTGAGTCAGTCTGGTGGTATAAGATCGGGTTGACTAAGAGGCAAAAGGGGTGACACTGGGTTCTGATAATACATGAGGCCAAGCGGTTAGTCCAAAGAGCTGGTGTTTTGACTTTAAAAAATTTAACTTGGTATTGGGTTAAACCGAACGAGCTTAAGTTGTCATATGATATCAGGAGAGATTTGGACTTTAGCTTTTTTTAGATAGTGGGCTTCAAAAACAAGATTGGGCCTCTTCATTGGTCTTTTTCCTGCGCCCCTGAAGTAAGGACTCGGGTATGGGTGTGAATTCTGGTTAGTGATAGGATATGGGAAGAGATGGTTCAGATCTGTGCCAGGGACCACGGTGTTCTGTTCTGACAGGTTTGAGATAGCCAGCAGCCAGGGGTATTGTTTGTTTAGAGGTTCATAGGTAACATCATCAGGGGAAATAACTGTTGGGTCAGGAACGTCACATTGGGGCACTTGGCATGGTTTCAGGAACTACCTCGGATAAGGAGATAGCAGTTTTTTGGAGGTGTGCTCTGTTGGGTTTATTCTTAGGCGGGACATAGATTGATTAGCACGTCACCAATGGCCATATGAGAAAAGACAAGTCGAACTTAGGACGGGACGGGACGCGTTCATACAATAAGAAGTATCCCTATGATCTATTAAACCACACGAGTAGCAAACAACCCCTAATCTCTCATAAGAAAGTTTGACCAAGATAGTACCTTTACCAGGGATAGATATAGGGACCGAGTGGATTAAAGGTTTCCGAATCAGAATTTTAACTCTGATTCTTAAGAGGCGATTTCCATTGTTGGTCTTCCTCTCCAAGCTCCACTTTGATAAATTCTCCAATGTGTTCAGCAATTTCCTTAGCTAAGTGGATACTCGCAAATTTCGCCAAAATATTTGTTGCCTGAACCGAGAAGGGGTAGGTAGACTCAACGTTGATTTCATGGAAAGCAAGGTCTTTCGGCCATATGCAAAGGGCAATTAGATTTCCCCTGAAATTCCATGGGCTTTGGTCTATGATTCTGACTGCTTCATCGCTATTTTAGAAAACAAATGCAAGGGTATTCGCTTCTAATTTCATTAATCGTCATTCTGCCCGAGATACTCCATGCGTGTAAGAGCGACGATCTGACTGCAGCAAGGTTAAGGGGTTTTTTGGATATGATTTTCCCAATAATGGTGAGCGAAGTGGGTTTCTGATTATTGGTGTTCATGTCAATGCATGTGAATCGCGGTTTCGCGCTACACCTATTATGCATAAACAAATGAACATTTTATAATGCAATAGTACATGCCTAACATGTCTATTTTGCACGTTGGCAAGCAAATCAAATAAGCAAAAAATATTTGTTAATTTTTTCAATGGAAATATTTAGAAACAATGCCAAAAAAAAAGATAATAGTCATAATAATATTTAAAACATAATATAATAACTTTCATTTCATCCGGGAAAAGCCATCTTTTTCTTAAGGCACACAATTGAAATATTTAAATTTCTTTTCGATGAAATGAAGAAGAGAAGTGAACCTGCTGATATAGAGTGGAGAGATGCGATAGGAAATTATTTGTATCCTGCCATCAAACATTAGATAAGTTTTTTTCATTAGAGGAGAGAGGGGTTGTGTGCGTGTGACAGTGATGGGAGATGAAAATATAATTATGTAATGGGGATTTTCGTTCATTATCAGAACCAATTATTTATCGATCCTAATGAATTAGCACTTAGTTCAAAAATCTGTAACTCTGTTACGTTTTGGATATTTAGAGAGAATTTAAAGTGCAGAAAAGATAAAACAAAGTGCAAAAATAAAGAACAATATAAAAGTTTGAGTAATTTTCTATGATTTTATTCCACTAAATAGTACAGTACTTATTGTTGGGGCGGTTCATTTTGATAATGTATAGTGCAGCAAACATTATCAAAATGGGGCGGTTATGGTGCAACACTAATTGATTAGTGCAAGATTTGATTATCTAGCATTATTTTAGTTGAAATGTTAGCCTATAAATACCAATCCCCTTCCCCATTCTAAACCATCTCAACATTTAGAGTTATTTAGCATATAATTCTCTTCTTTCCTCTTGTAATATTATATATATTTGTGCGAGGTTTATTCGGGGAGTGTTGCAGTATAAAGGCTCTGTGGGGATCGGTTGGGTTGAGCGAGAAATTGTGTAGTTGTAACAATTTTCTACATAGTGTATTTTCGTTCGGGCCCCGTGGTTTTTCTCCGGTTTTTGGAGTTTTCACGTTAAATCCTTGTGTCGTTACGATCGTCATATTTTATTCGTATTTGCTTCGTATATCCACAATGGGCAAAATCTGGGGGCGCGTATTTGTCGACTCAAATACCTAACAAGTGGTATCAGAGCCCGGGTACTGCTGGAGGTGGAGCTTTTGTTGGGGTGGAGCTCTGGTGTGATAGTAGTGTGAATACGCGCTGATAAAGGCGGTTCTGTCAAAGGTAATTGGTTATTAAGCGGGACCGCTGTGACCCCACCAATTACCTGGGAACCTTGAAATCCTGTCTGGAAAGACGAGCTATCTCTTTCCGGGGGTTTACTTTGTGCTATTCAGATCTACTTGAAATTCACCAAGGCTCACTGGTGCAATGTCAGGAAGCAAGGGTACGAGTGCGGTGAGATTTGACGTTGAAAAATTTGACGGAAAAATCAACTTTGGCTTGTGGCAAGTTCAAGTCAGGGATGTGTTGATTCAGTCAGGGTTACACAAGGCTTTAAAAGGAAGGGTCGCTAAAGGTAGCGGCACTACTAGCACGAGTTCCGAAGCAGCTGGTATAAAAGATGTGGTGGACGATGATGAGTGGGAGGATCTAGATTTGCGAGCTGCGAGCGCAATTCGTCTGTGTCTGGCCAAAAATATTCTTGCGAACGTGCATGGAATTTCTTCGGCTAAGGGACTCTGGGAAAAATTAGAGGAGTTGTACCAGGCGAAGGGCGTGTCGAATCGCGTGTACCTGAAGGAGCAGTTTCATACACTGCGAATGGCAGAGGGTGCGAGTATCTCAGATCATCTGAGTGTTCTGAACGGAATCATTGCTGAGCTTGAATCCATTGGAGTTGCAATTGATGAGGAGGATCAAGCCTTGAGACTCATCTGGTCTCTTCCAAGTTCGTACGAACACATGAAACCGATATTGATTCATGGGAAAGAGAAAATCAATCTCTCTGAAGTTACGGGCAAGCTTCTGTCTGAAGAGAGGAGGCTTAGCGGGGGTAACGGTTCACATGTAAACAATGCATTGGTGACTTACGATGGCAGGAAGACAAACTCTAGGACGAAAGTGTGTTGGCGGTGTGGACAATCTGGCCACGTTAGAAGAAATTGTCCAACAAGGGGAGCCGGTTCGGCAAATGGCTCTGAGGCATCAAAGGGAAACACTGGAGGAGATACTAACATTGCTTATTGCAGTGACTCTGAAGTTCTGTAAGCGGCATGCGCGTCCTGATGGCATGAGACCCTAAAAGTTGCCATGAGACAAGACGTTAATGTTAGTGGGTCTAGTGTGCACACGGGCATTGCTTTTGGCGTTAATGCAATGTGTGGTATATACATGTCGGCGGGCTGATGACTTCCGGAGGAGACAAAAGTGGAAGTTGCACCATCCTATCAGCAGGTTAATGTTCGACATGGGCCGAAAAGGGAAATTCTCGGAATTGTTTATTCTGAGTGGTTATGCTTTATGGTGGAGCATGGTACTTCTAAAAGTACGACTGCGATTGCAGTGATAGCGGGAGTTATGGAGATCTTCTGAGGCGGAGTGGGTATGCGATTGCCCAAGGCCGGAGTGAAGATGATTTTGAAGACGTGATTAGTCACTAATAATCACATCTTCAAGGTGGAGATTGTTGGGGCGGTTCATTTTGATAATGTATAGTGCAGCAAACATTATCAAAATGGGGCGGTTATGGTGCAACACTAATTGATTAGTGCAAGATTTGATTATCTAGCATTATTTTAGTTGAAATGTTAGCCTATAAATACCAATCCCCTTCCCCATTCTAAACCATCCCAACATTTAGAGTTATTTAGCATATAATTCTCTTCTTTCCTCTTGTAATATTATATATATTTGTGCGAGGTTTATTCGGGGAGTGTTGCAGTATAAAGGCTCTGTGGGGATCGGTTGGGTTGAGCGAGAAATTGTGTAGTTGTAACAATTTTCTACATAGTGTATTTTCGTTCGGGCCCCGTGGTTTTTCTCCGGTTTTTGGAGTTTCCACGTTAAATCCTTGTGTCGTTACGATCGTCATATTTTATTCGTATTTGCTTCGTATATCCACAATGGGCAAAATCTGGGGGCGCGTATTTGTCGACTCAAATACCTAACACTTATAGCTGAGCTAATAACGGTACTTAAATTCAAACGGTACATAATAACTGTAATAATAAATGATTTGGGGGAATTAGCGGTAGCATAATGTGACGGCCAGGATTTAATCAGTGTCTTTAGTTGTGAGCCTAACGATTTGAGCTTAAAACGGCGTCGCTTTTACGAGATAGGGCCACTCGACTTTTGACCAGCGAGACACGCGTACGCCCCACGATCACGCCACGTGTCGACGCTGGATGCTAAGTCTTTTAGTTCAAAACGCTTTCGTTTGGAGTTGATTAAGCTGACTTTAGTTTATGTCCGATTCTCAACCCTAATTTCCCGTTTGTTGTGAGTTCTTCCTCTTTCATCTTCAAATTCATTTCTTCTTCGTCTTCATTAGCTAATGGATTCTTGTTGTTGATTTGCAGCGTCGTGACATTACCCCGACGAGCAAATTCTCCCTGTCCCCAAGGATCAAATAAAGGGAAAGTAGTGCGGATATGGGCGAAATCCTCCCAAATAGCAGATTCAGGACCAAAATTAGTCCATTGCACGAGAATTTGAGGTATGAGCTCATGATTTCTGTTGATAGAACGTTTGTCCAGTATAATTAGTAGGGGTTCAATATGAATTATGCCCTCTTGGTCAACAGTAGGTAGTGTAGGGTTAGGGGTAATAGTGTCACTGGGGTTTTTCTTGAGTAGGGATACATGAAGATGGGATGTATCTGGGAGTGAGGAGGGAGGTCTAGCTTATAGGCGACAATACCATTTTTTGCTAAAATAGTGAAAGGGCCAAAAAAATTGGTCGTAAGCTTCATATTCTTTCTTAGGGCCACTGTGCTCTGTCTGAAAGGCTCTAGCTTCAGGTAGACCTGCTCACCTATCAGCATAGTACTTCATTATTTCTTGTGCAATTTGGAGATTAGACTTGATTGGCTGAAGTATTCTGTCCCTTTCAGCTAGAAATTTGACAATCTATGGGTGCAAGATACCATTAATTATAACGTATCATAGTGAATTATTCACCCATATCCTCTTCTTAATATGTAGCAGTGTTTTGAAACCGGTGACCGGCGCTTTGTCCGGCCCGGAGAGACTCAAAAGCTCGCATTCACTAAAGGCTAGTTGAACCAGCTGCAACCGGAGTAAACCCGGGTTGAATCGGTGATTCGGGTCGGCCTGAGAACCGCTGAATCGGTAATATTAAAAAAAACTGAGAAATTGTGAAATTGAACTACATGCCTCAAAACTGTAAAACTTCATACGTATTTCTCCATTAGTTCAATTATCGAATTCTATATAAATTTACTGGAAACAAACAAGTTAAAACATAAATGCTAAAGAAGAAATAAACAAGAAGAGAAATAGAGAAGGAAGTAGAGAAATGAGAAAGAAAACAAAAAACTGAGAAGATGAAATGAAATAAAAAAGCTGCGGAGATTAGGTTTTGTTTCTTAGAACCTATATTTTGTATTTAGGTAAAATGGGCATTGTCACACAAAAAATAGATATAATTTTCAGTGGGCTTATTACTAGCCTTAATCCCAAATTTAAAATAACAACTCCATCGGACTTTTGCTTCATTTACGGTTTCTCGTTGTAATCCGTAAACGACCCTCCATTGTAATTCGTTTCTACTCCTTTAATAAAATATCATTACTTTCCCTCTCTCAAGCTCGGGATCGATGTATTTGTTATACCTAGTTTTCTTTTCATGTATTCAAGTTTTTTCTCATATACGGTATGAAACAATATATATTTTAGATAAGTTTTTCATGTTCATCAACGGCCATATCCTTTTTTTTTAAAACAAAAAAGGCATGATATGGATTTCGAATCCTCTACTCCTACTAAATATCATTCTAGTACCGTATCAAACGGTTAATTTATATTTTTTATTTTGGTAAAAGTAGTGCACGTATTAAATGGGAAAATAAAGATAGTCATCATAATTATTTCTATCTAAATAAAAATCTGTTACATGCTGGAGTCATGACCACTACACCTGTTTACCTTTAGAAGCCTTTATTTACAGAATAACCCTTATTTCTTATTTATTTTTTAAAGAAGTCATCTTTTATGAAATTGAAATTTCACCCCAATAGATTGAATAGTTTTATTTTTGATATTAAAATGGATATAGTCCATTACGACCATATCAGGCCCAGCATGCTTCCGTCCGAATAAATAAACACTCTGAATT
Organism: Linaria vulgaris; assembly: GCA_948329865.1. Lineage (NCBI taxonomy): Eukaryota > Viridiplantae > Streptophyta > Magnoliopsida > Lamiales > Plantaginaceae > Linaria > Linaria vulgaris. Next base: position 47,949,916 of record OX415249.1, on the reverse strand, counting down.
AAAACAGTGCCTCTTTTGACCAAATTGTCGCCGGGTATTCCATCAGTTTTACAGTCTCCTCGACTAACCACGCGATCGCAACCGGTGGTTCTGCAATGGCTCCTTCAACGGCAACTAGCACAGCCCTGGTTCGTTTCCTACTTCGGGCGTATAAGATACCTTTTGTGATACTGACTGAATATTTAAAAGGGGAAATTTGCTCAAGCAATTGCCAGAATTTTATTTATAGAATGGAAACTTATTTATTACAATATCATAACCCTTTTCGAGAAGAGTTACTTGTTTTGCTACTCATAGTAGCTATGCTTCCTATACACATATGCTAGTTAACAACAGAAAAGAAAACTTAATACAATCTAAACTCAGAATATTTTTTTGGTTACAAATTATTTTTGAGTAAGAAAACAGAGGAGGTTGTTCGATATCTTCTGCTTCCTTCAGTTTGGGTATATATATAAGCTCATCCGGATTTCAACTTGCGGACTTCACTTCTCCTTTTGGATTAATTCGTCATGGCTTACGTTTTAATCCACTAGCTTTTCTTGTCCCGTTGTCAGTGGGAATCTGGTCCCTCCATTATCTCTGAGTGGAGGTTATTTTGTCTTGATTCTTCACATGGCTTCCTTTGCTTTGCCAGCAAAATTCGCCCACTTTCCTCCTTTTGGCATCTTTCCCTTTCTTGGAGGGCCCTCTTTGTCGTTTACCCTTTGTTTCTTTTCACAGGGAATCTTTTGCCAAAGAGTGGTTCTCCTTGATCTGGACATTTCGCACAGATCTGTTCTTTCCATCTTCCAACATGCATCATGTTGCAGAACTTCCGACTGGTTTCAGATGTTGCCGGAATCTCGTTTCTCCATAGTTTTTGCCTTTTATTTTCAAATATTCTTTCGGCAAAATCGGTGGTTGTCCCCGTCATGGAATTGAGCATGAATGGTCCATTTTCGGACTTGTGAAATGTTTTAAACGAGTATTTGACTTTGTCCATTTCTGTCAGACAAACCCAAAGTCCCCAAGCTCTTCATGTAGTAATATCATCTTCTGATATTGGAGCAACTAGAAGCTGCTCTTCAGGTAGAGGCTTTATGAAATCTAAAGCCTTCATGTATGGTCTCTGCAGCTTGATGAAATGAAAGTTGGGCTAGAAACCTTTTCCATTGACTTCTAGTGCGGCTGAAATAAATTTCAGTTCCAGAGTTTCTCCTCGTCCCAGTGTATTATTATTTTTCCACGATCCATACACTCCCTCGATTAACCATTCTGGTAATTTTGAAATTTCCAGAAATCCTGGTGATGTCGTGAAGACCGAGGCTAAACAGCCGAAGTCAAACCATTCTCGTGCACTCTCTGGTTTTGCACCTGGAAGAGTCCAAACTCGTGGATATTTCCCAGACCAATCGGCCAAGGATTTACCCGGGACAAGTCCCATTCTTGTATATAACCTTTCTCATGTTCTTTGGTATTCCATCAATGGGGATGGTTTTTGGTTATCATTCTTGACCTTAGTTTTTTCAATCCTTGGTCTAAGATTAAGCTCGTTAACTCCAGTCTCTAATTTTTTAGACTGGGTTGATTCTTTCGATGTTTCCATCTTGGAATCTTTCTCGTTTTTTGAATCCTCTTCATAAGGATCCTCTCCAGTATTTGGGTGAATCGTGCTTGAGTCACCTACCTCGATTTTTACGTCTCGTGCTCATAGTTCAGAGCAAAGTTTAGACTCTGAAGCATCTCGCATAAGGGGGCCATAAAGGCTGTCCCATAACATGGTGCTATGAAGCCTTGCGGCTTTCATTTCAGTCTGGACCTTGTTAAGGTCCTTCTCTTGTACATGTCCAGAAGCCTTTGCATTAATTGCTAGGCTGTCTATTGCCTTGTTTAGTTCTTCAAGGCTGTCGCTGTGATGCCTCCACCTTGTAAGGATGTTGTTGGCTTCACTTAGCTCCACCTCGTGTTAGGAAATCTACAAGAACATTTTCATGACATTTAATAATCAAAACGTCAAAATCGTAATATTGACACTGTGCTTGCCATCTTAAAAGTCTGGCTTTCTCGGGTTTACTTTCTATTTTGTTTTTTAAGAAAGCCTTAACACTTGTATTATCAATTTTTAGGGTAAATTTCTTTGCTAGTAAAAACAGAGGCCATTTTTTAAATGCACTGCGAACTGCAAAGAATTCTTTCTCGTTAATGTGCCATTTGGCCGCATTATTATCAGCGAATAGTCCACTGCAGTATCTACATGGGACTTCTCTTGTTGGTTCCACCTTCGTTAGAACTGCTGCCCACCAATGATCACTAGCATCTGTGTAAAGCACAAGATCATCTTCATCGTTAGGTATAGCAAGTTTGGGAAGGTTCTGGCACAACTTCTTTAGTTGTTGTACTGCTCTTGTATGTTCAGTTGTCCATTTGAATTATGCTTCCTTTTTAAGCAGAGGACTAAACACTTTCCTATAACTAGCAAGATTGTTAATGAACATCCCTGCAAAATTAACTAACCCCAAAAAGCTTTGAAGTTGTTTAACTATTTTGAAATTATCAGAACAATCACGTACCTTTTCAACCAAATGTGTTTGGAGGATAATACCTGATTCGCCAATCTCGATGCCAAAGAATTCAATTTTCCTTGTTAGAATTACTGCTTTCTTTTGAGATAACACTAATCCATTCATGAAACATATGTCTGAGAAAATCTCTAGATGTCTGATATGTTCTTTGACCGTTTTTGATGCTATGAGGATATCATCCACATAAACAAACATGAAACTGAAGTAATCTTTAAAAAGATTATCCATTTTTCTTTGGTATATTTGGGGTGCGTTGGCTAGACCCATTGATAACACATTCCAAATGTAATGTCCTTGTGGTGTAGAGAAGGCTGTATATTTTTTACTTCATTCTTCCATCTTAATCTGATAAAACCCAGATTTACAGTCAAATTTAGAGAATACCTTTGCATTTTGGACGCAATTGATTAGGTGCTCTCGACTTGGGATGTAGTAGCCATCAAACTCTAGGATCTTGTTGATGCCTTGGTAGTTGATGACAAGCCTTGGCTTCCCTCTTTTGACCTCGCTGTGATTTCTTACTAAGACCCCTGGACTGCTGTATGGCGAGACTCCTAGCGATATCAACTTAAGGTTAAGGTGTTCCTTAAGAATCATTTGCATATCCTTCCGATCCATTTGGTTCATTAGGATAGGCTTGTATCGCACGAACTCATGCTCTTTTCCCTTTTGAAGTTTTAAGGAGGCTTGGAGTTCATTCTTGTTCCACCGTGCCAAAGGATCTTCATTGAAACTCCTTTGAATCTTGTTTCTGATATCTTCAAGTGATATTTGGTCTTCGCTGGTGATATCTGTTTGTGATACTCCTTCTAGGTTGGCTTTGAGGAGCTCAATTGTTGATTCTTGGATTCTCTATGTCTCCGGATCGTCTTCTCCTATTAAGCCGGCCCTTAATTAGAGTATTGCTTCCCCATACTTGCGTTGATCTCTCATTTTTGGGTGGCGAAGTTGTCCTTCATCACCACGCTTACTGCGAAAGACGAGAGGCATTTTGCGGTAAAATGCTTGCTTTAGTCGCTGAATAACGATCTTATGGTCACAAGGAGTTGTGAGGATAAGTCTTCTTGTTTCATTATCCTGGGTGACCCTTTTAAAGGCTTGCAGAAAGTTGTTGCCTAGGAGGATATCAGCTCCAGTATCATAGAAATAGATAGACGGAGTTCTGACCTTGTACCAAGGGCTACCTCCTGCTCCTCCAATGAGTTTTTCTGCTTGTTTAATTCCTCTTTTAAAGAAAATAATCTTTTTAGAGAAATCTCTTCCTGCAACTTCTCGTAATTCTTCCTCTATGTTGGGAGGAAACACTTCCTTTTTTTCCGTACATATCCCAGCTCCTGAATCAATGTTGCAAAGTACTCTGTCATGTATTTGTCATATAACATCCCTACAGAGATATATATATAGAGAATGGACTAGTGGTCATCGAATTCAGTATCTTTTACCTTCCACCGTGAATTCCATTCTGTCTTGTATCCTTTCCCAAGCTTTGTGTACCTCAAGAAATTCAAGTCCGAGTATTAAGTTCTCGATCACTCTTCCTGCAATTCCCTGGATTGTAAAATTCATACCTCCCAGTTTTAGATATCCTAGATATCTTCCTGGTAGGGGTTGCTGAAGATAGTACAAGGCATTGCTTGGAAAGATGTTATCTTTCTGGGTAATATCGAAAATAACTTCGATTTCACTCCACCCTGCTGGACATTGGAGTTCTCCTTAGGTAGTGAACTGGCCTGGTCCTGTGATGGCTTCGAGAATTGGCTTCTTCCCTATTCTCTGGCTCGTCATTCGGTTTTCACTGAATGAAATTCTCCTTTGTTCGAACTTGTGACTAGTTGTCTGGTTTAGCACTAGTTGATTCTTGATAATCATATCCATTTCATGAATATGGGGCATGTCAGAAATTTCTGGCCTGACTGATTGGGCCACCTTCTCGAATATTTCTGGTATCTCTACGAACTCCTTTCTCCGAAACAAATCCGAATGATGTGTGTTAGAGAGTGCGTATGAGATGATGTAGGTAATAGAGTATGGTCTATTCCCTTCTTTCATCAAATCTTTATTTTCGAAATCTTGATGAAGGGTAAGCACTCTATTAAAGTCTCGATCCGCCAGGTTGTAGGCAATCTTTGGGTAAATGAACGTTGCCACTTTTCCTGCGAATAAGTTGCCTGAAATTCCACCTAGACATGCATCTTTCAAGTTTTGAATCCTTCTATCAAAGATAGCGATGTCGATTGGGGAATTGATGCCTTCTTTGAACCTTCCTTTAAGCAAGATTCGTATGGCTCCGATATGGATCCATGACATTTTCTGGGCGACATCCCTGTTAAGTCTGTTTAGTTCCTCTTTGGTTTCCATCATAGGAACTAACTGCATCTCCATCACATTACTTGTCAGCTCTATTGGGATTGCAAGTTCTCCCGATGTGACTTTGTAAATGATATGGTGCTTTCTTTGCCTTAGACTTAATTGTGTCAAGGCCATATCCATCTTACCGACTGAGAAGCCGTCATAGACGCGTAGTTTTGGATCCTCCTTCATGATTCACATTAGAGCTTTGTGTGATATGCTCGTCTGTGAGAAAAACCCCGAGACATCCTCTTGGATCTCCTAATGGAAGATTTCTTCTTCTTCAGTCTGATTCTGATTCCGAAGACTCATCGTTGTACTCTTCTTCTTCGTATATACTCTCTTCTGAGGGGATATCCTCGAACCGGAATACTTGAATAAGGTCTCGATAGTAAACAGCCTCTTCGATTCCGGGCGTAGCCTCGAACTGTTTAACTCCTTGATTTTGCGGACAATCGGTAGAGATGTGGCCTCGAGCACCACATGTCCAACAATTACAATCCTTGAAGCTTTCATTGGCTCTGGTATGGGCTCTTCTGAAAGTTCTCTTGGTAGATATCTTGTTGGATCTATCTTGGCTTGTGGCTGGTTGTCCTCTGCTTGGCCCTGATCGTTGTCCCGATTTGTAACTTCGGGCCTTCTGTTTGGACCAAAATCTCCTGGGTTTCTAGGAAGATCTCTCTTTACCTCGCCTTTCTTCTCTAGCATAAGGGTACTTTTTTCTTTTCTTATGCCCTCTGGGTTCTCCAACATTTGTGGGGATATCGTTGTTTTCGCAACATAGAGTAACACTTTTGTTGACTCTCCGTAGCCTCTTGTAATTCTTTAGTTCTGCTGCCTTCTGGCACCATTCAGCTAACTTGCTTTTAAGGAACGACACTCGTCTTGCCACCGTATCAATTCCTAGAGGCGTTTTGTATTCCTTGATCAGCATTTCTCTCCATGGACTTGGGATCTTGGCGAAGAAAAGTGGGGTGGCTGTGGCATCACTAACCTTCGACTTCCATCTGTACTCCCTGAAGAGTTTTATGTATAAGTCTATATTACATATGTCGTGTAACTCAAGGCTAGCTCGTTCATATCTCTTGGCTTGTTCTCTGCCTCCTCCAAAGTTTCCTTCTGAATCTTCGAAGTATCCAACCCCTATGAAAAGTATTTTGAATACTTTTGCCATTTTGTCTACGATATTTTTCATAGACTCTCCTGCCGCAACCTCTTCTTTGGTTCCCTGGTCTGTTTGTTCCCAGGCAATCTTGGCTGATCCCTTCAGACTCATATTAAGGAGTAATATGAAGGCTTCTTTGTTGAGATCAAGGGTTCCTGCAGCTATTCTCATTGCTGATGCCCAGTCGTCAATCAGAAGTTCCCTGTTTTTGAAATCCAGGGTATCTAGATTGAGCATTAGCCCATATGGATGTATTGGGTCCAGTTGAGACTTTCCATAAGGCGTTTGCATTATGTCGGGCCTCCTTCTTGATCTAAAAATGTTTGGTCTTATGAACTATGCGTTTAGATGTTCTTCAGTAGCAAAGTCTCCTTGATGTGGTATGTGTTCATCTTGGTGTGGATCTTGTCGGGGATTGCTAACTCCGCTACCATCTGGTGGAGCTCGGCTAGTGGACGTTGAATGTCCATCAACTTGATTGGTCTTGATATTCACCAGATTTAATCCGGTAAATGATTCTGCGAGATCATTGAGATCCTGCAAATCTCCAAAGTTGATTTCGTCTAGATGGATACCGGATGTCATGACTTTTTTTAAGGGATTGATTCTCCTCTTAATAAAGCTCTCAGCTTTTCTCCCTCGGATAATTCTCTTTTAACCTCTACAGCTTTGCCATTTTGGTGTAGAAGTGGTTCTGTTCCATACGATGGTGGTAGCCATCCTCCTTGTTTTCTTCCTGGAGAACTTGATTGTGATTCCAAGTTCTTTATTCGTCTCTGGATATCTTGAAGATTTTCAAGGATCACCTTCTGACGTTTAGACATAGTTTCCAACTTTGCATGAATCTCTTGAATGTGTTCGGGCATATGGTGTTGATAGTTACCATAGGTTTGCACCGTTTTCTGAATCTCTCTAAGATTCTGAGATAGCTTAGAGCCATTGGTCTCGACCTTGTGGAAATTTGGCAATTCCAGATTACTCATCTATTGTTTCTTTCGATGATTAATCTGATTAGTTATCTCAGTCGTGAGGCCATTAACAGATGGGTACTTGACTCGGATGCTCGTGATGTTGTCAGGTCTTTGACCAGCTAGATGTTCTAGCTTAGTCTTTAAGAGTTGAAGCTCTTGTTCTAGGGTGATACCCGGCATTCTTGTTTGATAGATTGAAATCTATCATTGCATTTTTCTTGTTTTTCGATTTCTCGAAAATTATCTTGTTTCTTGAACTTTCGTTCATCTTCATGATTTTAGTCATGATAAAAATACTCTTCTCTTAAAATAAATTATAATTTTGTAATAAAAGTTTCCATTAAATAAATAAATACTGGCTCTGATACGATTTTGTCAGAGTAAAATAAAACACTTCAATGTATGGGGTAAAGAATGAGACATTTCAAATTTAGAGGTCTTTTAAAAGTAAAAGGGTAAAGGGTTTTAATGTAAATAAGTAAAGTATGTGCACTGGTCACGTTACTAGCATTAAACAAATCCTAAATAAAATGGCATGCTAGTAACAACTAACAAGTAACAACCCTTGATATTGTTCTTTTAAACTGAACGATTGATTAATCAAAAGCCCATAAAACTTCTTGACATCCAGCCCACTGGCCCAGCGGGACTTTTTAAATATGCTGCAATTTGGTTTAAGACCTTTATGAGGAAAAAAATTTATTAATTAGATATATATTTCTAAAAAAAAATGTATGGTAGGAATTAGTACTATAGTCTCGTATTATTTCTCTAATTCTGTAAAACATTTAACTAAACATAAGATCGTTCAACTATAGAAACATTTGTAGGAGAATTGTGATTTCTCATTAAGAACTAAGAAGTGCTAATGTTAGGCTTTTATTTCAGTTAACTAATTTTTGGTATAGTGAAATTTTATATCAAGAAACTTCCATTGTGAGGTTTTGTATGTCATAAAACGTAGTTTTAAAAAGAAAAGAAACAATAAATCTATAAGTACATAAATTATGAAAGAGAATAAACTCTAAACTTAGTTTGATGTTGTTTTTTTTTTTTGAATAGAATCAAAATATATTTTGATATTTGTGATTTTTATTGTAACTTACTACCTATCATACACTTCACACAGTTTTATTATGAGTAATATGTTTCTAAATGCGGTTGGAATATATTTTGTGTATTTATAATAAGATAATTAAATAATATAATATAAATTCGGGCAGAAAAGCAATCAGAAAATAAAGTACAAAATCTAATAAGGCTTATTCTGTGACAGTGTACTTTTTAAAGTGAACCCTAGTGTTCACGTATTACACGGGATTTTTCTAAATTAAGTTAATCTTTTCCTTTTCCAAGGCCGACCTACCACGCCATTCAACCCTCCCTTTTCTAGTTCACCTTTCTTACCTCATCTCTTCTTCTAAATTTTAACGCATTGTTATGAATTGGGATCGGATTGGAATTGGATGGGAGGAAAATTGGGAGGATTTGGGAATTCAATTCGTAATATTAGGGTTTATGCAAATTGAGGATCGATCGAGAATTGTAATCAGTCGAAGAAGAAGGGACTTAGGCGTTTTTGTTGAAATCAGATTTCAATTACTAGTTGGGCCTTTTCCAAGTGGGCTTCAATTACAAGTTGGGCCTTTTCCAAGTGGGCCGCATAGCTTCTCTTTTCAGAACGACCGCTTATGGGCTGGAGATCGACGGGCCATATCAACCTAAGCCCAGAAGATCTTTATTTCTTTTTTTAGTCATGCTCAGTACTATTTTAGCTTTTCTAATGCTTAACTACTTATGTAAAAGATTCTCCCAACTGCCTATATGAGATCAGGTGTATGAGACTTGAACAGTATGAATTATTACAAGTTATTGCTCTATCTCTCTCTTCCTTTATCTGCTTTTCTCTTAAGCAATTCTTCTCTTCTCTAACAAAACACATATGGAGTCGAGTCAGATCATTACATTGGCCTTAGCGCTAAGTGATCCTGAAACATACTCTGATTTAATGATAAAACCAGAAAGTCACGCCGCGCGGCTTGATAGCCTGAAGACAAAAACAGATGAAATGCAAGTCAGTATAGAAACACTGAAACAAATGATGGAAAAGTTTTGACAAAACTAGACACCATGCACAGCACAAAGACTGCAGAATCTGAACAAACATCAGCTCACACACACAGATTTCCAGATCTGAATCAAGCAGATACAGGAGTCATGCAATCCCCCAATAGATTTGAGGGAAACACGGGAAGAGGAACCAGATTAGAGCTTCCAAGGTGTGCAGGAGAAAACCCACGTGTATGGGTAAGAAAATGTCAAAGGATATTTCATCTTAACCCTATGTCTGACTATGATAAAATACTTAATGTTGGGGTTTGTTTAGATGGAATAGCAAAGATCTGGTACCTAGATAATGTTGAAGGAAGGAAGGAACGGGTTGGGCTAGATTTGTTGAGCTGTTAATAGACAGGTTCACCCCTGCAAAAGGAGAGAACCTCATTAGGGAGTTTAACAAGCTGAAATAAACTAGGAGTGTAGATGAGTATACTAAAAATTTTGATGAGCGTAAGGCTTATATGTTTCAAAAGAACAGGCACTTAGATGAAGAATATTTCTTAAAAAGCTGCATTAGCGGGTTGAAGGATGAGGTCAGGCTTATGGTGGAGATGCTCAACCCTCTCAGTTATGGTCAAGCCATCTTTTTAGGTAGAAAACATGAGGTTATGCTAGAGACCACTACTAAGCATAACAGGGGCTGGGTGAGAGGAAACCAGGTATTAGAGGGAAAACTCCCCTTGCATCTAACCAGGAGACCAACAGGAACTCATGGGGAAAAGAGAGACTACCCTCAATAAAGAGACTGTCCCCTGAAGAGATGGACCACAGAAGAGCCAAGGGGCTTTGTTTCAACTGTGATGAGCCCTATGTATTTGGTCATAGGTGCAAGAAGTTGTTTATGATATTGGGGCAGGAGATAGATGAAGAAGAAGAAGGAGAGGAAGACAATGATCAAGAAGAGGAACCTAAGGAATATGTCTACCCTAACCCCAAGATTTCAGTATATGCTTTAGCTAGATATGCAGCTCCTAAAACAATCAAACTCATGGGTAAGGTTAAGGTGATACCACTGAATATCCTAATAGACACTGGGAGTACACACACTTTTCTGGATCAAGAGGCTGTAAGAAGACTTAAGTGCAAGCTGTCTTATTCTAATCCTCTATTAGTGGTTGTGGCTGATGGAGGTAAGGTAGAGTGTAAGGCACACTGTCCTGACTTTGAATGGGAGATGGGTAACAGGATATTTAGAACTACCACCAAGGTACTCACTCTGGGAGGGTGTGATATGGTCATTGGGGTGGACTGGCTCAGGAGATTGGGACCAGTAACTTTTGACTTCAATGAACAGAAGATTTCTTTAAATGATGGAGGGAAGAGATGTGTTATGGTTGGGATTAATGCTTCCATGTAGTTAAAAGAGATCGCATGCCAGAGAATGGGAAAATTGATAAAGAAGAAGGGCTCTACTTTGCTTGGATGCTTGTTCATGATAGGAGGAGAGCAAATCACAAAAACCCCTAAGGTTGCTGAGGAATTCCGGGAATTGATTGAAGGGTATGATGACTTGTTTGCTGAGCCAAAAACCCTACCACCTCACAGAGGTGTTTTGATCCCTGATGCACAACCTTTCAAACACCAGTCATATAGATACCCTTATATTCAGAGGGAAGATATTGAGAAGTTGGTGCAAGAAATGCTTGAGGCATGACTGATCCAGCCCAGTAGCAGTCCATTTTCTTCTCCAGTTTTGCTGGTTAAGAAGAAACATGGAGGGTGGAGATTTTGTATGGATTATAGGAAGCTCAACAGCCTCACTGTGAAGGATATACTCCCTATACCACTCATTGAAGATTTATTAGATGTGCTGACTCATGCCAGGGTGTTCTCTAAGATTGATCTTAGAGCTGGTTATCACCAGATAAGAATGAATGAAGAAGATATCCCTAAGACAGCCTTTGTCACTGTCTCAGGGCATTATGAGTTTAAGGTAATGCCTTTTGGGCTCACCAATGCACCAACAACATTCCAAGCCCTCATGAAACAAGATTTTTAAGGAGTATTTGAGGAAAATGGTGCTTGTGTTCTTTGATGATATCCTAGTATTCAGCAGACCAATAGAGGAACATGCAACTCACTTGAAACTAGTGTTTGCTAAGCTTAGAGATAACTGCTTACTTGCTAAAGCATCAAAATGTTCTTTTGGACATAAATATGTGGAGTATCTGGGGTATATAATAGGGGGAGGAGAAGTCAAAGCTGATCCTGAAAAGATTAGAGGAATGACTGAATGGCCAACTCCTAAGAATGTGAAGGGCTTGAGGGGGTTCTTAGGGTTAACATGCTATTACAGAAAATTTGTGAGGCATTATGGCATGATTGCCAAACCTCTAACTGAGCTTACTAAAAAGAGGAAGTTTGTGTGGATTGAAGATGCAGAGAAGGCTTTTCAGAGCTTGAAGGAAGCTATGGTGACAACACCAGTGCTTCAATTACCTGATTTTCCGAAATGGTTTATAGTAGAAACTGGCGCTTCTTATCAGGGGTTGGGAGCTGTGTTAAGTCAAGGGAAGCAACCCATAGCATATATCAGTAAGGCATTGGGTCCTAAGAATCTTGGTTTATCTGTGTATGAGAAGGAATTTATGTCCATCATCATGGCCATAGATAAATTGAGACCTTATTTGATCCAAGGTGAATTCATAATCAGAACTGATCAGAATAGCCTGAAGTACCTCCTGGAATAGAAAATTTCTACCCCACTACAACACAAATATATGACTAAACTCATAGGGTATAAGATTGAGTACTGAAAGGGAAATGATAACAGAGTAGCAGATGCTCTCTCTAGAAGAGGGGAAGCAGGAGAGTGTAAGGTGATCAGTAGTGTATCACCTGAGTGGATACAAGAATTGGGAGACAGTTATGTGGGGGACACAGTAGCTGAAGAAGCCATTCAAAAATGCCTGCTTCAACCATATGAGGTATCTTATTTTTCTTACACTAACAACCTATTGAGGTTTAAAGGCAAATTGTATGTGGGGAGTTCCACTAAGTTGAGGAGGAAAATCTTAGAGTTGTTGCATTGTAGTAGTATTGGGGGACATTCTGGCATTACAGGACTTACCAGAGGATACAGTTGGTGTTTTTGTGGCCTCGGCTAAGAGAGCAGGTTAAACAATTTGTTAAAGAATGTGTCACTTGTCAGTAGTGTAAGCATGAGAATTTACCATGCCCTGGGTTACTACAGCCCTTAGAGGTTCCAGAACAAGCTTGGCAACACATTAGTATGGACTTCATTGTCCAATTGCCTAAGTTAGAGGGAAAAGAAGTGATTTGGGTCATTGTGGATAGAAAGACCAAATATGCACACTTCTTACCACTCACTCGCCCTTACTCAGCTTCTAATTTGGCTAGAGTTTTCTTTGAAACAGTTTACAAACTACATGGATTGCCAGAAAGCATAATTTCTGACAGAGACAGGGTATTTGTAAGTTCATTTTGGAGGGGATTGATGAAGGTTCTAGGGGTAGAGCAGATATTGAGCACTGCTTATCACCCCCAAACAGATGGTCAAACTGAAAGAATCAACCAGTGTTTGGAGGCTTATCTAAGGTGCATGACAGGATTGAACCCCAGCCAGTGGGGCAAGTGGTTAGCTTTAGCAGAGTGGTGGTATAACACCAATTACCACTCTACTATAATATGACACCCTTTGAGGCACTGTATGGTTACAAACCATCACAGTGGGGTGTAGGACCATTTCAGAGTATGAAAGTTGTTGGGGTTAAGCAACTTATCTCAGAGAGACAACAAAAAACACAACAATTGAAGAATCTACTAGCAAATACACAACAGAAAATGAAGAGATCAGCTGATAAACACAGAATTCACATGCAATTTGATATTGGAGAATGGGTCTATTTAAAACTTAAACCCTACTAGCAATTCTCTATCCGCAATTCACAGGCGTGGAAAGTAACTCCCAAATTTGCTAGACCTTTTCAACAATTACCTGTTGAAGCCAGGATCCACTTAGTGTTCCATGTGTCCCTGCTCAAGAAACATGTGGGAGCTGGTACTCCAGTGACTCCTCAAATACTTGTCATGAACGAATAAGGAGGAGTGTTATTAGTACCCCAAAAAGTGCTAGCATGGCGCATTATGAGAAAAGCAAAGCGTGCTAATGTGCAGTGGTTCGTTCAGTGGGAATATTTACCTGAGGCAGAGGCAACCTAGGAGGATTGGGACTGGATGCAATCCAAATTCCCAAATTTCGAAGCTTGAGGACAAGCTTCAGATAAAGGGGGAGTAATGTTACGAATTGGGATCAAATTGGAATGGAATGGGAGGAAAATTGGGAGGATTTGGGGATTCAATTCGTAATATTAGGGTTTATGCGAAATGGGGATCAATCGAGAATTGCAATCAGTCGAAGAAGAAGGGACTTAGGCGTTTTTGTTGAAATCAGATTTCAATTACTAGCTGGGCCCTTTTCCAAGTGGGCTTCAATTACAAGTTGGGCCTTTTTCCAAGTGGGCCGCATAGTTTCTCTTTTCGGACCGACCGCTTATGGGCTGGGGATCGACGGGCCATATCAACCTAAGCCTAGAAGATCTTTATTTCTTTTTTTAGTCATGCTCAGTACTATTTTAGCTTTTCTAATGCTTAACTACTTATGTAAAAGATTCTCCCAACTGCCTATATGGGATCAGGTGTATCAGACTTGAATAATATGAATTATTACAAGTTATTGCTCTATCTCTCTCTTCCTTTATCTGATTTTCTCTTAAGCAATTCTTCTCTTCTCTAACAAAACACATCTAGAGTCAAGTCAGATCATTACACGCCTCAAAATTATTTGTACCAAAAAAAAAACACCACAAAATTATGATCAATACCGCGATGAATTCTTAAGTATGGAATTACAAAGGTAAAATAATAAATTAATTTTAATTCTTAGATCTTTCGTATAGGACATAGTAATTAAATCTAAGTATGGATTAATCCTTTTTATTTGGGTTTTGTTTTCAAAATCGGTCCATCTGAGATTATTTGAGGATGCAAGGTATGTAAGTTTTCAGTTTTGTATTATTTGCATTTTTTTTGTTGGTCATCGATTTCTCGTCTTGGATCGTCAAATCTGTTGTTTAGATCACGTCAAATTTGCATAGATATATAATTTTTAGGTTTGAAAGTTGTTTTTTGTGATCAAATTTGCATAGATATATAATTTTTTAGGTTTGAAAGTTGTTTTTGACACAAAAGAAGATTGTTGTTGGTATGTGTTTCTGAATAGCAGATGCAGATCTATGAATGTTATTCTTTTTAAAACCACAAATTCATGAAAATTACCACTACTCCTTTTTTTCTTTTTTGAATTATAATGGTATTTTAAAATTGCTCATTTTGATTTTATAAAGGTTGTAACTCACTTCAACGAGCTTAAGAACTTCATGCCTTCATTAACTTACCAAGTAAGCACTTTTTTCTCTGAATTTGTTCTATACTATTGTTTTCATCTTTCTTACTTCATCTTTCTGATATCCCTTGTCTATGTTTCTTCTTTGCAGGCTATCCAGTAGTTCAATGGGATTTTTTTTTTGTAAAAGGCCCATTGCTGTTATTTAGGCCGTCTCTATAAAAATTTATGCCTACAACAGTATCTCGGCTGTCGGCTGTGCAGCAACTGGTAATTTGCCCTTTTCTTTTTCTGAATTCTAATTACTAATTAGTCTTCTGGTATCCCTTGGTTTCTCATGAAGGGATTATGGTGGCACGATTAAAATTACTTTTTGTGCTTTGAAAAACTGTTATGCTTAGCGTAGTCTAATCATTAAATTTGAAATCTCAACAATATTGGTAAAGACAGTCAATAAGTTGTAAACATATGAAATCCGCAATGGGGTTACACATCATTGTTTTGAACATATTCAAATCATTGTCTTAACTACGAAATTAAGTTTCTTGTGGTCTATAACCCCACAAGTACTCATTTATTCCTCTTTTCTCTTCCAAAACCACCAGCAAATTTGTCAAATTGTAAACATACGAAATCCATAATGGGATTTTTTTTGTAAAAGGCCCATTGCTGTTATTTAGGCCGTCTCAGGTGGTTTTGGAAGAGCAAAGAGCAATAAGGGGGTTTTCGAAGATGAAAAACAAATTAATAAATTAGTGATAGTGTGGGCCTTGAGGGCTAGGGTGGGCTCCAGCCCGGGGCTAGTTTTGACCCCAATGGTAATAGGTATTTATAAGAAAAGAAAAGAAACCCAACATTGTTGAAAGTTATGCAAGTGAGGTAAAAAGTTTTTCTTGATGTCTGAAAAAGTAAAAGTCAGGTAGTATATATGCAAGGAGCTGAGCTCAATGAATGACACATATCAATCTAATGTAACGGCCATAATGGCTAAAGAAAGATTCTATACTCTTCTTACAATAAAATGACTTGCCCAATCCTAGCCACGTTCTAGAGAAGTCTAACATTATTATATAATGAAGAATCTAGAGTTGGCCTATTACATGATAGAGCCTAAGTGTTGAAAAACTTTTGGAGTGACCTGGGAACTCTAGTTTTTGGATCAGCCAGCCAAAGTGCAGGTCCCTTGTGCATGAGGTGTACATGATGTTTGGTTTGCTTGCGTGCCTAGCGCCCGCTGCTGGTTGGATGATGCGGGCTCCTGCACTCTAATCAGGCCGAAGTGTGGTAGCCCGTGAAATAATCCCCCATCAAATAGGGGATGTCCGTGACGCTTGGGAACTATTCGAAACGAATGAATATCGTCGTGAATATGTATATTAAAGTTTTCTTCTTCTAGTTCTATAGATAAAATATTTTAATTAAAGGAGAAGCATTTATAACTAATAGCTCGTTTACTAGCGCTATTAATAATTTTTTCCCCATATAGTTGTAGAGTTTAACTTCGATAAAATCTATTTAATATGTAATTTTTTCATTTTGTACCAAACGGTAATATTTTTCATTCTAATGTATACATTTTAATCTATATATTTTATTGTTTTAGTTAATTGTAGCCCGGTGTCTAAAAAGATTCTGGCTCTACCCCTGATTATATGTACTTAAGAACAGAGATCCAATGACATAAAATTTGCACAAAGACCAAACGTAAGTTGCAAAAATGTATAAAAATGTAAACCACTAACACCTGCTGCTCGGTTGGCAATATTGTATTAAATAGAGCCAAGTTACTTATATGTTATAAGTAACATAGACATATGTTATAAAATTGTACAATTAAATATTTTAACACTCAACTTTTGTAACTAATAAATATACACAAAAATATATAAAAGAATATTTTAGTATATATACTTATATTTAGCGGAATACATAGATATATGTTACAAAATTGTACAATTAAATATTTTAACACTCAACTTTTGTAAAAAAAAAAAAAAAAAATGACGCAAGTAGGCACATTTGTTCCGTGATTAACATATACTTTGAAATATTCATAAATTTCATTTCCAGATGTACACGCATAATTAAGATCATGAATAAGCAGGATTCATTACGATATTTGAATTAGTAAGCGACAAGATAAACTGTTCAATTACATGGATCACACATAATGGATGATATATTATTATTTAGTACCCTAAACAAAAACATAAGTTATAATAAGTTGAGACAAAAAGATAAGTTGCGCATACAACTATCTCAAGTACGTGAGCATCAATATTATTAAGTAGAAAGTTAACACTAATCCTACAATAACTAAGTTAACTCACTTAAGTTAACACGTCACACATTCATCAAAAGAAAAAACCCTCACACAAATTCCATTCGAGATGCCAAAAAGCTTTGATTTCATCATGAAAAACACTCACGGCAAGAGAGCAGGAGGATAAATGTTTGTATGCAAATTTTGTGCTCGACGATTCCAAGGCTTTTTCGAGAAGGTCGACATGCACCAGAGAAAATGCACGGTAAGAGAAAGAAACACCTAACAAATTCACACTCTAATTGATCTATAATATCTATTAAATTGAATTGATTTGAATCGAGATGTGTTTGTTATTTATAATATCTATAATTCACACACTAACAAATTCACACTCTAATTGATCTATACTATCTATAATATACATGTGATAGGTTAAAAGGCATCCGACGAATAAACTAGAGGTAAAAAAAAATTTATTTGTGAAGTTGGCAATGAAATCACTCAAAAATCCAATATTACTTTATATACACACGCGAAGCCTATAAATATTTTTAAAAAGAAACAAAAAACCAGTTTGTTATATAGAAGAAGCAAATAAAAATTAGGCCAGAAAAACCTTTTGTGTGCGCATAAAAAATATGAGTTTTTACTTTTTGTTTTTTTAAAATCACTTGGTGGATTTTTTATTTGCATTTTTAATTAAGTTTTCAAGCTGAACTTATATTTTTCTACAGTTTTCATATTTACCGAGAAAAAATATTTCGCCCCCTATCTTATATTTCTGGCTTCGCCCCTGCAAATGAGTCTGGTGTTTTTGATTAGTTTTACTGTGTCACTAACTCATAATACAATGTCAAGCTAGCGTGCACATAAGAACTCATGGACTGCGACGTGGGTTACCATAAACAAGTTAACATGAGAAACAAGATCATGGTTTTTCTTTTATGGATTATTTTTTGTTCTTGACTTTTAGGATGATTAACGATTTAATAACTCGCAAGAAAAGTAATAATTGCTATACTTGTAAGTAATCAAGGTCTTAACTTAACGTTAATAGAATATTTAAACGTATTGTCCTAATTTGGTAATATATCGTGTATTACTGACGAAGTGCGAGATTACAACAATATCAGGATCAATCTATTACAAATTATGTCACTTATCACTAATGCTAGTTCTAGGTAAACTTTACTTTTGAACACCTCGGAGTAACACTAGGATGTCATGTACGATGTCAATGATGAAGATATGTCGAATCCAGATAGATATCGAATATCTTCTACGTTGGGGATGTGGCTAATATAGAGAGTATGTCCATATCGGGGTAGGTATATCGGTGGTGTGTATTGGGTGGTAGATATCAAGTAGTATATATCGGGAGGTATGTGGAAGGGTGTGTCAGCTGTGGATATCGGTTATGGATGTCGGTTATGTATATCGAGTAAGTGCTCGATATCGAATATGAGTATTCGATATGCGGATGAACAATGTAGGGTATTTAATGAAGTAGATGACCCGACATATATATACAGGCCTCGGAATGCAGGGACCGCGCCCGTAATTCCCGCCAATGTTGTTGTACCATATTGAACGTAGAAATTCGATATCGAAATGTATGTTGGCCGACTTTCTGTTGGGCTTGACCCATATAATTGGGTGCGCTGGCCCATATAATACGGACCCAGTTTAGCTTTTCAATACATAGTATTATCGTTTACAAGCTTAGCCAACTATTATTAATATTATAATGTTATTAAAATAGAGAAAATAATAAAATAAAGTGAGGGGTTAGGTAGTGAGATGGTGAAGCTCGTAAATTCTATTGGAATATTTTCAATTTTTTTATTTTAAATGAAGAGTTGTTCTCCTTGATCCAATTCATGATTTTAACAAAATAATGCAGTTGTTTTCTGGGTTTAGATAACGAAAAATTATTAAATTATATTATTGCCTTGCCCATTTTCCTCGCAATGATCGATGCTTGTTAATGTAGCATATTTTGGAATCTACACTTGATATTCTCTCGTTTGATCACGTGTCACACAAGGTTGTCGCTTTGTCGCATTATCGCCTTTTAAGGTACATCACAAACTTATTAATGTTGGGTCAAGCCCACGCATATGAAGTTGGGTCAAGCCTATCAGTACATAAGCTATCTAATGGAGCTAGGCCAAGCCCATCAACTCTCAAGCCCATCCAGTGGCCCATGAGATATCTATAAATACCCCATCTCCCGAAGGCAAAAAGAAACACAATTGAGATTCTACTTTCTCACTCTAAGTCAGAGTTTTCTCTATCTAGACATGATGCACAATCCAGCACGGATCGGCATCCTATCCGACCAGCACGGCCCGACGACATCTCATTTGAAAATCCAGTACGGATTGACATTTTATCTTACCAACACGGTCCAACAAAATCTAATCTATCATGGTCTATTGACTCATCAAGCTCTTATGCGATGCACCATCCAGCACGGATGGGCATTCAGAGAAACAATGAACTACGTTCGGCTTGATTCCTTATACGAGATACGTGGGCAGCTTGGCACAACCCAAGTTCAGTCCGTAATCAACAAACCTTTACTTCACGTATGGTGTTTCAAGGTGCAAGTTTCTCGAACTCAAAGTTAACTCAGCACCATCACGGAGCTTGATTTAGTCTGACGTGGAGTGCCTAGTTAGTAGGACGAAAGCACCCTGCATCAGTGGCGCCGTATGTGGGAAACCACTAAGTGCACTGTAGAAGAAACACACGTGTTCATCACCATGGTAAGGTCTTCAAGAGCAACTGAGAGCACCAACATCACTACGACTACTCAGCAGCAAGAGGAATCTTCGGTGAGAGCTTCTGAGAGAGTTGCAACAACTTGATGAAGCTTAGGTGATTGCAACGAATATCGACAATCAAACTCCACCCATGATAAATCAACAACCGCAGGCCGAACAACTACTAAATTGCAGCATGGGGCTTAACTCCATACTAGAGTTAGTACCATGTGAAAGCTATAACAAGACTCTGCTAGCCAAGGAAGCCTTTGGTAAAGCATTTGATGCAATGTCTCAACTCCATGCTAAAGTTAGTACCATGTGAAAGCTACAACAAGGCTTTGATGGCCAAGGAAGCCTTTGGTAGAGCATCTAATTCAACGTCCCAACTCCATGCTAGAGTTAGTACCATGTGAAAGATACAACAAGATTGTGATAGCCAAGGAAGCCTTTGTGGAGCATCTCATTCAATGTCTCAACTCCATGCTAGAGTTAGTACCATGTGAAAGCTACAACAAGACTCTGCTAGCCAAGGAAGCCTTTGGTAGAGCATTTAATTCAACGTCTCAACTCCATGCTAGAGTTAGTACCTTGTTAAAGCTACAACAAAGTTGTGCTAGTCAAGGAAGCGTTTGGTAGAGCATCTCATTCAACGTCCCAACTCCATGCTAGAATTAGTACCTAATAAAGGCTACAACAAGGCTATACTAGCCAAGGAAGCCTTTTTTTATGAAACATCTGATTCCAACTAACAACACCGCAACACTTTCTTCAATAAGCCTTCTCGGGCAAATTGGTTTTTGTACACGAACAACAGTTCTTCGAGAACTCCTTGCATGAACAATAGCTCTGCATGAACCCCTTGCACGAACAGAACGCCAGCTCGTCGGAACTCCTCACGCCGACGAACAGCAGAACGCTCGAACTCACCGCTGCGAACAAACTCTTCCATGTGATTGATCTCTCCTCCCTCACCCGAAGTCCTCGTTGTGTACGAATAGATCAACGCTGCCAAAGATCTCTCCTTGCACGAACACATCTCGCACTAACAGGTTGCGCGAGAACTCCGCGGATGCACAAACTGAACCCGCAGCGTTGCACCTAATCTCCATAATCAGTAAGGTTTTTTGAACGACTCCCTTCGACGAACTCCCACAGCATCGCCCAAAAAGCTCCACTTTTTCTAAGTCCCTGGTGCTAACGAACTCTCCAGCGACGAACACATCGATGAATAAAGAATAGGCAAAAACTTTTATTTATAGAAGATTTTGGAAGTCGAGTCCTTGAAGAGTTATACGATCCGTGAAACTCTTGGACGAGATAAGGAGGAGAAAATATTTCAGATGTGAATATAAGGCAAAGTTTTCGGAAGAAATGAAGAGAGTTATAGGGATTTCAGCTTCCCTTGTTCGAATCCGTCGAAAATAGAGTTCAGTTGGAACTCTGTTTTGGTTTCTCTATTCAACGTATGTAAGAGTTGGAAGGCAGAGAGGAAATATCACATGTTTTGGTTCATATAAACCACCATTCACAATAAATAAGTGATAAAATATGTTACTTATTATTTAAAAAACAGTTGGGACCCAAATGAAATTGGACTAATATCAGCAAACCAACGTAGTAAAAATTCTGCTAAGCAGCGGTGAATTGCAGAAAGAATCCTCCCTTGTTATATTGCATGCATGGTCCTTGGAGATTAAAGGAACTACACAAATATCTTTAAAGGATAGAAAAATTGGACAATCATCCTTGAGGAGCCGGATATTGTTTAAAAGCCGAATATAAAATGTGCAAGAAGATTTTGACTCTGTAATATTGCAGAATGGTACTTAGAAGAAGAGAAAATGACAGAATAGATCTGGAACTATAGAAACTAATTTCTACTGTCTTATCAACATGATAATACACTGCGAAGTGGGAGGATTTCATACGTATTGTATTTTAATTCGACTTGTCTACTCTTAAACGGACACACTCGCATCATACGAACCACCTCTCGAAATCCGAAATCTTCTCATATGGCATGTGATGCACCGATACCGATACCAAGACAGTTATGCAGTACCCGATACATATCGATACCGATTCAGATACCGATACCAGTTCTGACGTATCTGATACGCCACGTGGCGTATCCCTTAATTTTGAAATTAAAAAAATCTCGATACGTATCCGATACATTTTTTAGGCATATCGGAACTATTATGGGTCTTTTTTATAAACTTTTAATATTTGATGGGTTAAATATTTAAATATAAATTCCACCAAATATAAAATGAAATAAAAAATAAAAATTCGTTTATCAAGGGCACGATTCAGGTCTCATTATTTTAATAATTTTACTTTTCTTTTTCTATTCATAATCACACCACCACCACCACCATGCGTCATCTTCACCCCACCACCATGTGCCACCACAATTATACTTTATTTTTCTACTCATAATCACCACCACCACCATGCGCCATCTTCAAGCTTGTTATGTTGTTGTTTAACTTATTAGTCATAAATAACTCACGTTTATATGTCTTTTTTCATATTTGATGCATGACTTTTTTTAATGTTAAACCTTCTTTTGTATATTTTTTATTTTTTTTGTTTAAGTTTTAAATTTTATTCCATGTTAAAAATAAAAAATACATATAATAAATATTAATAATTATTTATATATAGATGTATCCTTGTCGTACACGTATCGGCTGTTTTTAAAAAAGGCCGTATCGGCCTATCCCTACCGTACCGTACCCGTTCCGCCGTACCCGAACCCGTGCAACGTAGCATATGGCCAACGTGGTCCAACACTTTAATACAACTACCTAAACATGAGATCTAATTCGAGTACAACTGAGTTAGCCTCGAGATTATAACATTCGAAGTATTGAAGACTACTTAGTCTCTAAAGCTTATGGAGACGTAGCCTTTCCAAAGTTCATGAAGACTTGACTTTTTCAATGCTCGATAAAGACTTATCCCTTGTAAAGCTCAAGAAGATCTAGCATTTCCACAACTCAAGATATGAGGACATAAACTTTCAAAGATGAACAAGACTTACCTTTTTCCAAGCTCATGAAGGTTTAGATTTTTCAATGCTCTTAAAATCTAGCCTTTTGGAAGCTCGATTACTTCCTCGGGAATTAAGGAAAAAGAACTTCAAGAAATTAGTAGACCAAAATTAAATTTTCACCATACTGCCTAACAGAAGGCTCAAATTCTTTCATCAGACTTCTACGATTGACTGCCTCAAAATTTATGAAGTTAAAGTTACAATGCTCAAGATCGGCTTCATGAAGATTGAATGTGGCCCATATAAGGTATTCACGATTAAAAAATAAATGTGATGGCGAGAGAGTATTGTGATGACTGCACCCCATGAGTTGCGTTTTGATCCGAGTTGGTTCAGCATTGGTCAGACACTTTACCCAACTCAGACTAAAACACGTCTCGTAGGAAGGGGTATCACTGTCCAGGATCAACCATACACATAATGATAAAAATTGACTTTAATATACACAGTGGAAGTCCGGAAAATACAAATAATTGACACTTTAATAACTACGTACTAATGATTAATCATTTTCAATTACATGAATATTCTAAAAGGCAAGATTGGCAAAACTATTCATGTGATCCATGATGCCACGTCGGTCTTAACCTGAGGAATGGACAGACATGAAAAACGAGGAATAAGTCTTTAATGACTTAGTGAGATTCATACAAAATAAGTGGCAATGCAATAATTAACAG
The DNA here is from genome assembly GCA_948329865.1 of Linaria vulgaris. NCBI lineage: Eukaryota > Viridiplantae > Streptophyta > Magnoliopsida > Lamiales > Plantaginaceae > Linaria > Linaria vulgaris. The sequence goes on along the minus strand of OX415249.1, from coordinate 47,926,606 downwards.
TGATTCAATTGATATATTTCCGGGAGTGATCTTACCGATAGAAATAGTTTCACAGATAATTTGATGTAACAATGGTACCGAAATATTCTGAAAATAGTTTATGAACATGTGCGTTAATAGTAAACCAATCCAACCTTATACTTCCAAATACTACCTTATACCTCCCAACGAGGAGCAACCTCGCAAGCAAAACAGGGGACATGCTCGAGTACATGTCGATCCAGCACTTAGGTTACAGCCAACTCCTGACTGCAAGCGGCGCCTAGATAAATGGGTATCAAGCAAAATTACTTAAACCGACAGTCTTTACTGCCTGGCAACAAATCTACTCAATCCCTGGGCCCAACTTTCCAAAGGCGTCCCAATGGATGATTAACAAATAAGCTAGTAAATCGGATAATATCCGTTGCTCCTTTAGATACATGTCCCGAACATAGTCCGTTGCTCTTTGCACAGTTCAAGAACCAGCAAATGAGATAATTGATGAATTATCATGATTATAAATTAATGTGTGATAAATAATTAATGGTTGAGTATGATTTAACGATGAGTAAGGAAATCATGTTATGAGACGAGATGAGATGCAAAAATAGGAATATGGTGAATAATATAGGTTGTTCGTGATTTGGTAATGGGGTAATGTCTTTTATGTCCAAGTTCCTCAGGCTGGATGTCAAACTGGGCTAGAACAAAATCAGAAATCGAACCTCACATTTATTTGTACGGAGAATCTTGTGCTTCGTTGATTAATTTATCAAACATTTAATTAATAACATTAAGATAATATCAGTTAACTGAATAATCATAACTCACCACTATAAACATATGTACTATTTAACTTTCGTGTTGATGAAATTTGAGGAAGTTCTTGTTAAAAAATATAGCTAATACTAATTTAAGTAAATAGCACATATCATTGATGAAAATCTTACGCAATAAACTTTGATGTCGTAAGGTTAAGTTAAATATCAAATATACTTTGTATACGTAATTTATATCTCAAGATTTATCTTAAGCAACCATACATTTATAATTATAATTGTAGTTATAATTTTTCTAATGTTAGAAAACTATTTCAAATGGTTAAGTATACAATAATATCAAGTATAGTATGATAAACTATTTAATTTGATGCATAATAAATCTTTAAAATATATTACTTAACTGATTTATAAAAAATCATTCTTTAAGTCCCTAGTACATCCAAAAATTCGAGGAATCATGACATCAAACAATTACATTATGAAGCAATCCAGTAAATTGTATAACTTAGTTAATATTATTTTGTTTCAAGATTATCTTAAATTACATAACATTGTATTTATAACTTATAAAAATATTAATATGTAAACCTAATCAAGGTAAATGATCAAAGGATGTTTAAGTTACAATACATAATCATATAAGAGGATTAGACCTCAAAAGTATATATGATAATCTTATTAAACTTATGTAAGGATATGTTAAACATGATAAATATACTATTTGTATACTATTGAAAAATCTCAAAAATATTAATTCGTGAATACAAATCATATTAAAGTGATTCTAGTGATTGCTATATCTTATAAGAGTCATGTGTGAGTGATCAATCATGGAATTATGATGATTATTTTCAATCATAAACAAAGAACTTAAAGTATGTAAAATAAGCTAAAAATCGTCATAGTTTCGAGTTTACCTTTGATCGGATATCCAAATGAACTTTGTTTCCAAACATTTTTATAGCAACTGATTCCTAACATCACTAGAAACATGTGTACCCAAATGGGAAGGAAAATCCAAAGGTTTGCTATGCTAAATAATTCTTGAAAACATAGAGCAGTCTATGGTTTAGGAATTTCGACCCTCTAAATCACGTTATTTGAAAAACATTTCTTCATATTAAAGTTAGAGGACATCATGAGTAGTATTTGGTCGTTGACCTTGATCAAAAAGAATTTTTCTACAATTAGTTATGGTTTTTCTAAGGTGCAGGGCAGAATGGATAATTTCTGCGCAATAAAAGTTTTGGGATATTTTCGGGTAGAAAAAGATAAAATAAGAACTTGGGATGGATTTTTCCTGAAAGTAGACTCAAAAATGAAGAGATTAATAGGAAGAAAGAAGGAAAAACCGAAATGGTTTTTGATGTGAAAATTGATGGAAGAAAGCCTACTATTTATAGTCAAAAAATCATGTTAAAATACTTTTAATTAAGGTCCCTCTTTTTAATTTCTTTATCCTTGGCCACCTAATGAAGACTCTAATATGATAATTGGGTGATGTGGCTGATTTTTCTTCCATAACTTAAAATATGATATGTCTAATTCAAACAAAATACATATAACTTAATATATACATATTTATTTATTTATACATGTTAAAACAATTTAATTAAGGTCCCACCTTAATTTCTTCAACAACTAATCACCAAATTTGATTTCAATTGTCACAAGAGTGATGTGGCTGATTTCAAAACCATTCACCTATGATGTGATATTATTCTTGTTGTTTATAATAAAATAAAATATGAATTAATAGATATTTTTACACATAATTACTTATGTGAGCTTTTCTAGGTAAAAACACTCCAAGATCAATATGTACATGTAAAATATATTTCTTAAAAATATTTGAACCATATAAGATAATAAAAAATGGTTAATTTTTGTTCAAGAACTAAAATACAATTTTTCTCAAACGTTTGGGGTTAAAATACTATTTTCAATAGTTTGAGGACTAAACTGTAAATTTATATTTTCGTTCAAATTTCAGGGGCGTTACATGTATGCACTGTTAAAGATTGAAAGTGATCCTAAGAAGGTATGCAACGCTCAAGATTAAATGCGACCGTAAAGAGGGGGAGCACCATTGAAGACTGGATGCGACTCCAAGAGAATGTGCACAATGAAGATTGAAATCAACTTCATAGAGGGCACATAGAATAAAGATTAAATGAGGGCCAAGAGGGTTTGTAAAGCAAATAAATTGGGGATGTCACATATGCTATTATTGTAGGCGCATGCCTCAACTCAAGCAAAGCTAGTACGACGTGATTGCTGCATGTCGACAGATCAACTACCTCAATGAATGAAAAAGTTGGATCAACTACATCAAACTACGAACACATATCTCTCATCAAACTGCAAAAAGAGCTTCATCAAGAGTCTAACTACATCAAACTAATAAAAGCGCTTCATGAAGTGACTTACGCATCAACAATGTCTCAGTAAGAAACCCGTGCCAAGAATAGAGTTTCATTAAGCAACTTTCGCATCAACAATGCTTCATTAAGCAACTTACACCAAAATAGCTCGCACAAGGCTTTTCATGCACTTTCATCATTGTCAACTGTAGTATGGAACTAAGGGACTCCACATATGGCCGAAACAACTAACAAAAATTATTGTAGCTATGTAAGTTGCCTACGATTACAAGGTAAAATATAAAGTAGGCCCAACCTAAGCCCTACCAAAATAAACTAGGTGAAGAGCCTATTGGGTGAATATCCCATAAAGTAGGCTATCAACGTAAGCCCTACCAAAATAAACTAGGTGAAGAGCCTATTGGGTGAATATCCCATAAAGTAGGCTATCAGCGTAAGCCCTATCGAAGTAAACTAGGTGAAGAGCCTATTGGGTGAATATCTCATAAAGTAGGCTATTAGTGTAAGCCCTACCGAAATAAACTAGGTGAAGAGCCTATTGGGTGAATATCTCATGAAGTTGGCCATTATCGTAAGCTCTATCAAAATAAACTTGGTGAAGAGCCTGTTGGGCGAATATCCCATAAAGTAGGCCATTATCGTGAGACCTACTGAAATAAACTAGGTGAAGAGCATATTGAACGAAAATCAAATAAAGTAGGCGAGCTATTACGACCAGACCAAATTAAGATAGGTGAAGAGCCTATTGGGTGAAAATCCATAAAGTAAGCGAACTTCATAGCCCTACCAGATTAAACAAGCGAAAGAGCCTACATGAAGCCTTATACAAATAGAAGAACAAAATCAAGAAATGAAAAAAGTAAGATCAATGGATGAAGAGAGCAAGATCAAGAAAGGAAAGAAGCAAAGATCAATGAATTAAAAAGGGAAGGAAGAAAGAAAAAACAAGTAAGGAAGAAAACAAACTTATACAAATCGAAGAACAAAATCAAGGAGGATGAAAACAAACTTATGTAAATTGAAGAACAAAAACAAAGAAGAGAAGAAAGAAACAAGAACATTTCGTTAACAAAAGCAGATATCCAGAAGAACGTACATCTACAAAAGCAAAGCATCAAACACAAAAAACAAAACCATACTTGTTCTAGAAAAGACAAATCAAATGTACGAGAAGTATAAGAGTGAAACAAAATGCAGACACCAAAAAGTTAGGCCAACATAGCCACCTTCAACCATTAAGAAGTCTGGCCATCATTGGCAGCATCATCTTTTCCCGCAGAAGTACCACCCACCACGACTTCTATCGCATCAATGTCAAGCCAGAGCCAAACTAAACTTGGTGAAGAGCCTATTGAGTATGCCATCAATGTAAGCCATGCATGCGAAAATCAATAATGACATTTGGAGACTAAGACAAGCAAGATTAAGAAGACAAGCAAATTATGAACCAAGAAATGCTTAATCTACTTCACACTGTCTTATCCGTCTGATAACACATTGTGAAGTGGGGGACTTCTAATGTAGCATATTTTGGAATCTACATTTGGCATTCTCTCGTTTGATCACGTGTCACACAAGGTTGTCGCTTTGTCGTATTATCGTCTTCTAAGGTACATCACAAACTTGTTAATGTTGGGCCAAGCCCACGCCAATAAAGTTGGGTGAAGCTCATCAGCACATAAGCCTATCCAATGGGGCTAGGCCAAGCCCATCAGCACATAAGCATGTCCAATGGAGCTAGGCCAAGCCCATCAACACTCAAGCCCATCCAATGGCCCATGAGATATCTATAAATACCCCATCCTCTAAAGGCAAAAAGACACACAATTGAGATTCTACTTTCTCTCTTTAAGTCAGAGTTTTCTCTCTAGACATGATGTACAATCCAGTACGATTCGCATCATATCCGACCAGCACGGTTCGACGACATCTCATTCGAAAATCCAGCACGGATTGACATCTTATCCGACCAGCACGTTTCTACAACATCTCATCTATCATGGTCTATTGACTCATCAAGCTCTTATGCGATGCACCATCCAGCACGGATGGGCATCTCGAAAAATAATGAACTATGTTCGGCTTCATTTCCTATATGGGATACGTAGGCAGCTTGGCACAACCCAAGTTTAGTCTGAAATAAACAAACCCTTACTTCACGTATGGTGTTTCACGGAACAGATTTCTCGAATTCAAAGCTAACTCAACACCAGCAGTGAGTTTGAGTTTGTCTGACGTGGAGTGCCTAGTTAGCAGGACGAAAGCACCCCGCATCACTTGTTCGATATATAGATTCCAATTCGTTGAAGAATACAACCAAATTTTACGACGCTTCTATGTTTGTATTCATCCACAAGAAATATAAATACGATGAACTAAAGATTTTTTTATTTTTGAAATGCTTTGTGGTTTTATGGTTGGCGGGAGATCTACAGCTCAAGATTTAATCAAAGTTAAGGTTTGGTTGTGGCCTGTGGGTCAAATTAAAGATCGCAATTTTTCTCTGTCTTTCGTGGACTGGTACTTCGACCCGTCCAATTGTCTTGACGGTGTTCTTTGGCATTTTTTAAGTATTTATTTGTTATGTAGTTGGAGTACATTTTTGCCTTATCCAAAAAAAAAAAATTTATTTCAATTACTGAAACGCATCTAAACTTTTTATGTAAATGAAACTCAAAATCTTTTAAGAGGCGGAATATAATTACAAGCCTGTTCTTCAGCCATTGTTTTATAGGAATTCATTAGCCTGATTGAGATGAAAAGCATGTAATGATATGGATTTGCTCACGTGTACAATGACGTCAATGTGCAGAACTTGTTAGTTGACATTGTTAAATGAATCTGGATGACAAGTTTCAATTGATTTTTTATTTATCGGACATGATGAGCTTGATATTTCAGTTTTTTTTTTTAACACCTTGATTTTTCAGTTTTGACTGGCGTTAAAAAGAAGTGAGGTTCAATTCTTAAAATATGAAAAAGAATTGGACCAGTTCTGCTCTCGTTCTCGAAAGTTTGCCATGTCAAAGGCAATTATTTATACCTTACGATCAAAAGTTTAATATTGAAGATTAAACTTACCCTCGAAATGCTTCCCAATTTGTTTAACACTTGTTGAAGCATGATGGATTAGAAAGTTTGATCTGATTAAGACAATCCTGCATAATTAAGGGGTATATCTGTTTTGAACATTCAACCCCTGAAGCTCACTCTGTAAATATTTAGCAAACATCTGAATCAACTGATAATAGATAATCATAATTTTAAGGGGTAATTACATTAAACACCCCATCGTATATGGTTCATTTCTGAGTCAACCCCCTTAACTTTGTTTTGACTCAGTCAGCCTCCCATCGTTTGCCAAAATCATCACTTTGTCCCAAGTCAACTTTTTTGCACTTTTTTCAGGGGTATTTTCGTCAAATGTTAAAAATTTTAATATTTATTTTAAAAAAATATAAAATTTATTAATCGACTAATATTAATTTTCGCCAAAAAAAGTTTTTTTTCAAATATTAATTTTCGCCAAAAAAAAATTTATTTTCGGCAAATATTTTTTTTTCAAACAAATTTTTTTTTCCAACAAATTTTTTTTTCGACAACATTTTTTATTTCGGCAAATATTTTTTTTCATAAATTTTTTTCCCGACAAATTATTTTTTCAACAAATTTTTTTTCGACATAATTCTTTTTTCGAAAAAAAAAATTTGTCGAAAAAAAAAATTTGTTCGAAAAACAATATTTGCCGAAAAAAAAATTCGGAAATAAATTTGGTTGAAAAAGAATTTTTTTGGCGAAATTAATATTTGTCGATTAATAAATTTTATATTTTTTTAAAACAAATATTAAAATTTTTAACATTTGACGAAAATACTCCTGAAAAAAGTGCAAAAAGTTGACTTGGGGCAAAGTGATGATTTTGCCCTTTTAATATTTGCCCTTTTAGATTTGCTTACTAGATAGCGAAAGCTTCCTAACATAGAGATCCAAATCACATATATTTAATATGTATATTAAAATTTTCAAGAAGTTACGTTAATAATTGATTTTGTCTAGATAATTAATGATCAATCAGAACCCGTGATGACTAAAGCTAAACTGAAATTGTATGTTCTGAACTCACAACTTTATTCTTGATGGTTAATGCCATGAAAATGCCTTTACTCCATGGATTCACTGGCAATTGGTCGGATTCACTGTTTGTACCCTCCAATTTGTCACTCACAATAGATGAATCACTAAAATCATGTGACCCTAAAAAGTACATAGATGAGGAATCTTGACAAGGATTCTTGGATGCAATAGCAGGTGTATTGGTGGTTGATGATGCAGGATCAATCATTTTTTCTCAAATAATCACAAAATTAGGTTTACGAAAAGGGGGAAAATAGTGAATCCGACCAATTCAACCGTGAATAGCCAAATTCTGATGAATCAATATGATTACAACAGACAACGATTGCGATCGAGTCATACAATCATAAAGATCCACAAAAGAACTTGTAAATTGAATCGAAAATCAACAAAAAAAATAATATAATCGATCGATCACAATTAGTGAAGAATCTAAGCAGCAGAATTCACAGGATCAATAACTTTTTATTCTGTAAAAGAGGGGGTTTAGTTTAAATTAAAGATTATGTGGGATCATCGTGTATTTTTTTACCATGAAGATTTTTACAATTTGTAATGAGTCAAAATCATAGACATACATGTAAAATAAGTCTTTAACGTTACTTTGCCAACCCTGACGTAAATCCTTAGCTTTGCACCTGTCTAAGAGAAGAAACAATCACAAAGAAAAATAGCATAAACGTGAGCACGGTACCCTCAGTCCTCCAAACATCGCCGAGCAAAGTGTGATAATAGTTTAGTTTCATGGATTCAAGATTTGAGCTAATAACCAAAAATTAGAGTTATTACCGAAAACTACTAGCTATAATGAGCCGTTTGTTGCAAAAATCTTTTGAAACATTTGCTATATCTGTACCTATATGATTTCTAACTCAATTACGGCTACTATACAAATTGCTAAACAAAAGCAATGAGCTGCTATTTTATTAAGCAACTATGGAGGCAGTTCGATTAGATTCATTGATTGGATTGACCAAAGTATATAAAACAATCCCTGACATCATTTTTTTTAGAATTATTGATGGCGTTGAGTTTCCACGTGTAATACCCCACGTTTAATTTTCCAAATGTAAACCTCAAGTCGTTAAAAACATTATCCATTTTTTTCAATTTGGAGGCAAGCACTGGGTAAGGTTCCTTCTGCGTTGAAAAACGAAAATGGATGGACTGGTGGCTATATAACGCAATTGACTGCCTTGTTCATTATTAGCCCAATTGAAAACACATGCTCAATATCCCAAGTTCATCCTCTCTGAAATTTTGTCTTGTCTTCTAATCCATTTTCATGCATATGAATTTGTGCAAGTAAATCTGGCTATTATTAAAGTCCATTTCAAGTGCTTATTTTCATCTTCAATTTTGAGTGTTCTATTACAAGTAATGAACAATACAAGAAAGCCAAGATCGAGGTCCATGTTCAATTTGGCCTATGATAGAGGTTGAAATCATCAAATATCATCCAAAATTTACATATTTTGAAATATTTAGAGTGTTTTTTCTTTTCCATTTCAATAAAAAATGGAAGTTGATCATGGGAAACTGCAAAAGAAAAAATCTTTATTCAAGAAACTAAAGAGGTACCTCTCAGACACCCGAAGCTCAAAATCTCCTACGACCAATATGTTCACCAAGAGTAAGTCGTGGCACAGCACTACACCAAAGGTGTCGAAGAAAGGTGACAAACCAATGACGGAGCGCCAAGTGACACCGAACGGGTATTTTTCAGTGTACGTTGGGCCAGAGAAACAAAGGTTTGTAATCAAGATTGAATTTTTAAGCCATCCTTTGTTCACAATGTTGCTTGAGGATGCGGAATCGGAGTATGGGTTCAATAGCGAAGGCCCTTTGCTTATTCCATGTGAAGTTGATCATTTTGTCAAAGTGTTGGCTGAAATGGATAGTGGTGGAGAGTGTGACGATTATGGCCCCAGTGGATGCGACTTCTCGTGCAGCCCCTTTAGTAGTCCTGCGAGGCGTTGGGGCAAAAGTGGCTCGTACGGGCTTCTAGCTCCACCGCGGTTGCTCAAGATTAACGACTATTGAGTGATCGTGCAAACGGGGTATAGATTGTAAGTGAAGTATATTATTCTGCGCAATTTGTATAGACTATTTGTTTGTGTAGTCTAAGCAAACTTATGGTTTCGTACATCCAATATAATGAAATATATCCTTGATGTGCAGGCATTTATATTTTCTTAGAATAATTGTATAAATCCTCGCGTATATGGTTTCGATAGCGGAAATTCATACAATTAGTAATAACCTGGTCATTATCATACAAATTCCAACCTTTCTCAGGTGTTTTGAAATTTATCGAATGCCATCAAATTTACTCATAAGTGTTTCGCTAATAATGAATCATAAATATACTACGAATGCTTTTATAGTTGGTCAATAGCAAATTAACCAATGGATTGAGTGTACACGTTAACCATTAACAGCTCATATGTCAATGATGCTTATCAAAAAAACTTCACTTACAGTTGGTCAAGTGCTTGAGTTACTTATACTATTTCATTTACTAATAAAAATTCCGAAATTAGAAATATTTTATTCATCACATTAATAATGACTGTTTTACCCAATATAAATAAAAGTTAAAACTAAAAATATCGTGTAGCAGAATTACAAAATCGGATGCTTGTTCTTTAGCCGGATATCAAAGTATACGAAATAGATTCCCTCACGTGTACGATGATGTCAGGAAGAGATATAATTGACATTCTTATATAGATTTTGGATTACAAGTCTCTGTCTTTATTGGACGTGAGCCGATATTAAAGTTTTGACTTTTGTTTAAACACAAGGCAGGTAGATTTTTAAAAATATGAAGAAGAAATGGTCCTTGCATTATTATTCTCAATATTTCACAATATTAAAATGCAATTATTGCTGATGAGATGATAAAAACCTGCCCTGGGAAATGTTTCTATAGTCTACGTTTGTTGAAGCATGAAGCAAATTTAGTGACAATAATATAGAAACGAAACAATAAACATAAAAACGAAGAGAAGTAATTATATTATATTGTCTTAAATGATATAAATAAACAGATTTTACATTCTTTCCATTTTAATAATATTTCATAATTCGGTTACGTTAGTTACTAATCACTTACTATTTCGGGTAAGTTAGCTAATTGGTTAACTAATCCTTCTGATTAGTTGTTGTATAAATAGGACCAGTTAGTTATTTTTTACTTACTTGTTTCTGCACTCAATTCTCGCACACCGCAGAGAAGATTCTTCTCTCATATTGTACAACAATCTAGCTTTTGATTCATCAAAGATTCAATCATTAATAAAATAGCAATCAATGTTTGTTTTTCATTTTGTCTAGTAATTGCAATGTGAAGGAAACATACTAACCTTTTTGGTCCATGTTAAATGGATCCCAAAGTTGTTCCATGAACGTTGAATAATTCGACTTGATTCCATGACTGTTTCTCTCTTTTGCATGCTCCAATTCGGTCGAATTCCAATCAAAAATGGAAAGGAATTGTTGCCACAATCCAAGAGTTAAGTTGCAAGTGTTAAAATGTGAAGAAATTGATCATAAATGCCTTTTTTGTTTTCCTCTCATTATTCCTACGAAAATAAGAGTTGTTCTTTCTTTTTTCTTCAGAAGAAAAACTGATTTTAGATATCTGAAAGAGTTGGGAGAGAAATGGTAGTTTTTCTAATTCAAAAATATGAAGGAAGCTATTCCCTCTCTTTTTCTTGAAATTTGAATTCTGTGGGCGACCCGTTTAAATATTTCCAACATCTCTCACTCACGCATGAGGGCTAGATCCCAGTCTAGTTAGATCAAATTCACATACTCACAACTTCATACAGGCAAATGGATCGTGTGACCTGCGAGCATATGTACTAGAGCGCAATGCCATACAGTGGTGAAAGTTATATGGCGGCTCAACACTTAAGCATAAAGTTATACACCGGTTAAGGATATATAGCAGCTTAACTTCTTCAACATGAGGACGATATATCTCGCTATACCCCCAGACTTTATTTACTTGCATCAATCAGAGCATCTCTAATCCCTTGTCATGAAAAGAGCACACTCTCTTTCACACTATTCATTGTATTCACAATTACGTTTCAAACATCAAAGCTTCACATAATTGCGGTCGCGGTGAATACAAGATAGGAGCAAGTCGTAGAAAGTCTTCCTTTTCAAACTTAAGCCTCTTAACATTAAAATTGTTGCTTTCCTATACATGTTCCGCATGACCGAATCAAACATGGCTATTGAAGACACGCTAAAGTAGCAACACTAAAATAAAGTCTTAAGAAAAAGCTAAAAGTCATAAGGGTATCATATAAGGTGTTATAAACCTTTAGGTCTGACACCATGAGGAAACAATGATCTATTCACTCATTATCCCAACGGTCACAAAAGCATATGTGGTATGAAACACATACTACGATGCGTGTCTTCCTCTTCGAAAGCATATGTCATATTTAAAAGTAATATGCATCGTACAGATCTTAGTTCAAGTGTCATTAACACTTAACTTGAGTTTTCTCCTTGTAAGTCCTCTACAAACATCAATCACAAGAAAACTCACATATAGCTCTAGGACTAGTATAATGGATGGTAGGAATCCATAACGATTACTTAATGATACAACAGTAATCTCATCTTAATCATCAATCAAGGTGACATCATAAGATAAAATGACTTTATATCCAAACAAAATCATAATTGTCTTATCTCTGCACACTTCTTAATGTCAGATGCGATTTCTCATGTGAGAGAGTCAATCTCTACTTTTTAGACATACTTTTAGACTTTGAATGTTCTCGCCATAAAAGCATTTGCTTATAGCATTCAAGTCTTGAACTCATGGACATAAATAAGTGGACATTATCTAATCCTATTAGGTTAGATTCTACGCAAACCTTGAGATTCTAACAATTCAAGAGCGTATCTCCAGGTCAAGGTTAATTTATCAAACTAACCATACTAATGCATAGATCTACACAGCAAAGTCACTTCTTTCTTTCTACAAATATTCCTTCACAAAATAAACCTTTTGTGATTAAGTGTTTATTTTTATCACTTTGAGACTCTCTTGTAAGCAATTGACACATGTCATCATAAAGCACACAAAGGCTCCCACTTTACTTATTGTCTCAAATGATAAACTAGTGTGTTTGACCACACACATTATACTACAACAACATGTGCTATAAATTTTTACTATACGCACATCCATACACCCGTTTGCTTTCAGCTATTCTAACAAATTAGCATCATCATTTAATGAAGAAGAAACCTAATAGATCGATTTACTCCAAGTCATATCGCCTCTTGTAAAACTATAAGTGTATTTTGATCAATAATGACCAAAACCATTATTGAGTTGACTAGTATGCAGTATGTATAGGAGTTCAGAATCATATATCAGTATTGTCCAAATTCTACTCTTAAGAATTGGGTTATACTTAATGACCAGACTCATGGCATGACAGTTATCAGGAAAGATGAGTAGTACAGTAAATCTCAATTGTCAATTAGATTTCACCAACAGAAGTTTAAACATCTTACTAAATATAGTCTCCGTAGATTCTAAAGCTCAAGATATACACCATTGTAAGGAGCACCAGTTTCCTCAAAGTTCATTTTAAATCACTCCATACAGCTCAAGATTCAAAGCATCAAGAAATTGAATGATTTCTATGAATTTGAACGTAAGAGGTACATTTACCTCAAATTCACTATTTATTCAAAGAATAGAAGACTGGCCATCTCTAAATGGTAGAAACATACTTCTCACAATCCTAGCCATCAAGGCATTATTAATATTAATAGAGTTATTATTTTAAACAACCCACACAATCTTTTAGACATCGGCCAAGTGTTTCATGATTAAAGAAAATAGAATCACTCCTTAGTGTTTCATAAGCACCGAAATCTGATAAAGAAAATTGTATTACACTTTCACAAAGAAAGACTAATAAAATCATTCCCAAAATGATTCTCATCAATGAGAGTCTAATCAAAACACGGTCTAAAACTTTTCATCATAAAGACAGAGATTGTTCCTGGCGAGCTTCAAATTTAATCATATATCAAATATTAGTGTGAGAACACCATCTAAAAAAGCTCGTTTGAGATTACCTTTCGATAGATCTCATAAAACATAGTCCAAAAGATAGTCTAAAGCCATAGACTAACATAAAGTGTTTAAACTTGGTTATCTATGCCTTTACAACAAAATCAAGTAACTTATACATGGATTTATGTACTCAAATCTCAATCGAGAAATGCAACCTCAAGGTTCATGAAAAGTAATCATAAAACTCATATCTATCAATGCACAGTCAATTAGTAGAGTTTTACCTCCAAATGTGAAGTTGTTGTCCATAAACAACATGTTCCCTTTCAAGAGAAAAGACTTATACCACTTAAAGATTTGCGCAATCTTATTATAAATTTGAGAACACACTAGTCCTCAAATATATTGTGCCTTAAATAAAAAATTTCTGGAATTATCCTTGCATTAAAAGGTAAAACAATCCAATGAAAAATATTTTCGAACTCTGAAAAAAATATTTTAAATTACAGAAAAATAGAAAATCCAAATTGTGAGAATAACGCAATTTTTTGATCCAAAAATGGACCACCGTAGGCTTCTCACGCGCTCATATGCGCTGCTAGTGCGAGTTGTGCACTCTCTGCCACGTCTCACATATCTGTGCATCTTCTCCAAAAATACCATAAAGTCATAGGTTTGGACTGAAAATTGAAAGTGTCATAACTCTCTCAATTCTATGCCAAATTTAACGTTCTTTATATGGATGAAAAGATCTTTACATATAGTTTTTGACACCGTGAGATTCATGCCAAAATTAGTTGAAATAAAATTGCAGCATGCAATCAAAGTTTCGGGTAAAATGCAAAAACTTCGTAATATCTCACAAACCACAAAGCCATTTATTACGAAATTTTGCAGGAATGATAAACATCATATTGCCATGCTATAGTAAAAACTCGGAGGCATAAATCGAAGAAATCAAAAATTCACCATTGATGATCATGAAGCTTTTGATTTCGGGAAAGCATGAATAACTCTTGCATAAAGAGCGTGTTTACATGTTCATTCATGTTCAAAAAGTTGGAAATGGAGCCATAAGGCTCTGTTACCAATGAAGAAAACATACTAACCTTTGATCCATGTTAAATGGGTCCCAAAGTTGCTCCCATGAATGTTGAATAACCCGTCTTGATTCCATGATTGTTTCTCCCTTTTGCATGCTCCAATTCGGTCGAATTCCAATAAAAAATGGAAAGGAATTGTTGCCACAATCCAAGAGCTAAGTTGCAAGTGTTAAAATGTGAACAAATTGATCATAAATGTTTTTTTTTAATTTTCCTCTCATTATTCATACGAATATAAGAGTTGTTCTTTCTTTTATCTTGAAAAGAAAAACTGATTTTAGATATCAGAAAGAGTTGGGAGGGGAATGGTAGTTTCTCTAATTCAAAAATATGGAGGAAACTATTCCCTCTCTTTTTCTTGAATTTCGAATTCACGGGTCGGGTTTAGCCTGCATGGGCGACCCGTTTAAATATTTTCAACTCCAGTGTATGATCAATTTGCAATACTCAATATGGTATCAATCGTTAGTACGATCATTCACTAAACTCCGCTGCATTTTGTTTCTTGTATTGCATTCATATGGTTCTACGTGTTTCATTACGATCACGATTCTCTGTCATATTACTTGAATGCAATTCTGCGTAAATCAATTTTGGATAATTTCATTGATCATGACTGAACAACATCATCCACTACCACATTTCCTGTTATTCCACCTCTTGTACCCTCTAAGAATCCATGTGAAGATTCCTCCTATGTGTACTATCTTGGCTCACATGATTTCACGTGAAGATTCCTCATACATGTACTATCTTGGCTCACACGATTTCACTAGGACATCTATTGTTGATGATCAATTAAATGGCTCAAATTATATTTCTTTGAGTAAGAGTATTGTCATGACACTTATAATCAAGTAAGTTGCCATTCATTGATGGAATCTTTCTTAAGCCATCTAATTATGATCCTGTTTTCTTGAACTGTTGGATTAGGGCTAATGGGTTAGTCTTTTCTTGGTTAAGTAATTATGTTACTAGAGAATTGCGTGATAGGTTGATGTTCTATACCTCTACCTATGATAAGTGGAATAAGTTGAAGACTAGATATGCAAGAACTGATAGTTCAAGAGTGTACCATCTTCAAAAGTCTTTGTCCACAATTTCACAAGGAAGCCAGTCTATTACTGGGTATTATCACAATTTGAGGGCCATGTGGAATGAGTACAACAATTAGAGACTTGATTCTACTTGCTCATGTGGTTTATGCACATGCAATGTCAATCAGACTATGCTGGAACATCAACAATATGTAGTGGTTTTGAAGTTTTTGATAAGATTAAATGATTACTATTCTGTTGTGAGGAGTCAGATCCTATTGGTGTCACCTCTACCCTCAGTTTCTGAAGTGTATTCCTTGATCCTCCAAGAAGAAAACCAAAGGATTTGTATTCTACTTCTGCTCCGATGGATGCAATGGCTTTTTTCACTAGACAAAGGAACTTTACAGATTCTCAAAACTAACCTGGTATGTAGAATGGCTCTCGTTCAAGTGCACCTTACAAGGCTACTATGTCTAAGCAAGAAAAGACGAATTTAAAGTGCACAGATTGTGTTACAATGGCCACACAGTGGACAAGTGTTTCCAAATTTTTGGTTATCCACCTGGATGGGCATTCCCTACTTGAAAGAGATAACCACCTCAGAGCTCTGCAAACTCAGCCAATAGCTCACAATCCCCTGGCGATTCTAACCATATGGTTCATGCAGTTCCAAACCAGAATTAGAAGTCATCTTATTATGAATTTTTTGAGCAATTCATGGCATTCAAGCAAGACCATGACCAAATCAGTACCACCATTGCCCATGTTGATGGTCCACACCACTACACTTCTAATACTTTTACTAGACCACAACAACACTTTGCTACAAATACAGTGTCTGATATTTATGAACCTCTTGTACTAAATATTAATAGTTATACTTCTGCTAATCATCCTAAGTATTAGATAATGGACTCGAGGGCTACTGATCACAGTGTAACCTAAAACACTATTCATAACCACATATACCTATTCACATAGTAATACACTTGCCAAATAAAAGCATTGCTATTGCAACTTACATTGGCAATGTGTTATTGTTTCCTGGAATCATGCTTACAAATTTGTTGCATGTACCTACCTTTACTCACAACTTATTATCCATTTCTAAACTCACTAACATGACTAATGTCACTCTCACGTTCATGTCTTCTTTTTGTTTGATACAAAACTCAATCACCAAACAGATGATTGGTTCTGCTAAGTTGTTGAACAATCATTACATCCTCCAGCTTTTGATCATTTTGTTCACTCTCATGCTTCTTGTAATAATGTGAATTACATGGACAATATATAGCACATGAGGCTAGGACATCCTTCAACGAAAAAACTTTTGTTAATTGATTCTATTGTTGCCAATTCATGTAAATACAATCACTGTGATATTTGTCCTTTATCAAAGCAAAAGAAACTTTATTTTCCTGTTAGTAGTTCTCAGTATGTTGCTACCTTTTATTTAACTCATTGTGATGTTTGGGGGATTTTTCTGTACATTCACATGATGGGTTTATATGCTTTTTAACCATAGTGTATGATTACTCTCGTTGCACATGGATTTATTTGATGAAACATAAGTCAGAAGTCAGGCAACACATCACACATTTTCACAAGTCTTTGTTAATTAAGTTTTCGTTTCTATTAAGAGCATAAGGACTGATAATGGAATACATCAACAAAGTAGTTGTGTTGAAATACCACAAAAATGGCTAGGTTGAAAGGAAGCATCATCACCTCTTACAGGTTTCTAGATCACTCAGGTTTCAGTCTCTTTTGCCTCTTGAATACTGGAGCAATTGCATCTCTACTGCCAGTGTTTTGATAAATAGATTGATTTCTAAAAAAATCAACAATAAAACTCCTTATGAGATGTTGTTTATAAGGTTCCTGATTACTCTCTTTTAAGGAATTATGGTTGCATGTGTTATGCTTCCGCTTTGAGAGCCAAAAGAAACAAATTTGATGCCAGTGATATCCAATGTGTTTTCATTGGATACCCTAAGGGTACTAATGGATATTTATTACTAAACTTGCTCACTAACAATATCTTTATCTCCATGAATGTCATATTCCATGAGCATATCTTTCCATTCAAGAACAAGTCTATGGTTTCAGCTGACAATTCAACACATGTTCATACTTCATACTAATTTGAAGTTGTGCACTGACCCCTTTATTGCTCAGCATAATTACCCTCCTCGGGTTATCATTCCCCCACCTAATGACATCTTATACCTGCTAAGTTATACTCCTCACCATTTGACTTACTAGCAACACCAGAAATCATGCACAATGTTATGGATCAAACTAGATCATATGACCCTCCTAAATCTTCAAATATTGACCAAGACATGACAAGTGTGCAACAGTCAGTTGCACCAGGTACTTCTAACCCTTCTCCTTCAGTTACCGCTGAACATAGAAGGTCTACAAGGGTTGTTCATCCACCTGCTTATCTTCAAGTATATCATTATACACTACCCAAATATATTTGTAAAGTTAATTTTTCAACCACTGATAACTTTGAACAACATATTTCTTATCAAACTAAGTATCCTATCAGTGATTTTATCCGTACAGCTAGACTCAGTCACCATCGCATGGCATTCACCACTGTTGTTTCACATCTATCTGAACCAAAGACATATAAACAAGAAAGCGCAGAATGCAATGAAACTTGAGCTTGCAGCACTAGAAAATACCAATACCTAGATCCTGACAGAGTTACCCCATGTCGTCATTGCATAGGTTGTAAGTGGTTTTACAAGATCAAATTAAAGGTTGATGGAACTGCAGAAAGGTACAAGGAAAGGTGGCATCTCTTTCACTCTCTGTCGCCAGCCCGCCACGGCGCCACCAGCCCCACCTCTCCGACCTCCCCCACGCTCTACTCAAACGACCTCCGCCACCGCCACCGCCACCACGAACGAGCGCTCGAGCCTCTAGTCTCCACCACGGCACCACGAACGCCACAACACCACTGTTGTTCCATCCGACTCACCACCACCACTCCACGACGCCACCAGGCCACCACCTTCCCCGTCCAAAACAGTAAGTTCTTCAACTTTCCCCAAGTTTTTATTTTCCTTTTTCGATTTAGTCCGCCACCACCTTCAACGTTTGAATGCTTTTGGTTTCGATTGAGTCTGGTGAACGATTGAATCCGATTTGAGTATGAGTTCGATTTATAAAGCAACCCTCAACATATATACATTTTGTTAGAGGAGAAAATAAATAAATAAATTGGTATTAGTGATTGTGAGTTTTATGTTCTTGATGTGGATGATAGCCTTGTTGATAGAAAGGTCATTGAGCGCTTATTCAAGATTTCTTGCTGTAAAGGTACTGCCTTTTTTGAAATACATTCATGGGTTATTTTTCTTTCGTGACTTTTGTGTTGTTATTGAGTTTTTTTTTTTTTGGTTGTTATTTACAATGACTGTTGTTGATAGTGGATCAAGGGCTTTGATGTATCTTGGATTGGATGGAGAAACTAGTTCGGTTGGATTTGATGATGTGAAGTACTGTTGAGGTTTTGTAGTCAGGATTTTGTTGATGAATAGGAGGGAGGATGCTGATTGATTTTGGTATCTGTTTGATTTTTAGGAGTTGAATATGATAATGACTGTACGAATGTTGTTGGTAACTAAGGACTAATTCTTAGAAATATGCTTGTATTTGTTTTTATTGGTATGGATGTTATATTCTATATTGTTAGCTCAAATCGAACCAGCCCTCTGTATTGTTAGCTAAGTTATGTTATACTCTCTTTTTGTAGTTTTTGTATTTATTGTATGTATGTTTTTTGTTGAATAGTAAGGTTTGTTGTGGAGCTTTGGGGCAGTATGAAGATAATGCCTTTCGATTTATTGTGTTTTGGTTCATTTGCTTAACTATTATGGGTCTTGATTTAAGAGAAACTAGTTGATGCAGCTGGATTTTCGTCTTGATTTAAGAGAAACTAGTTGATGCAGCTGGATTTTCATTTGAATGGACTGTTCACAAATTTTGAGCTACTATGTTAGATTATGTACTGTTGGTGTTAGACATGTTTTTTTAAACAAATGTTTATTATATTCTCTTCTTTTTGTTGTGTGACATGTTTTTTAGTTTAAATCTATTATTTGTTGTATGATTAGTTTGATTAATGCATGTAAATTTGATACGATTAATATTTAATATTTTTTTTGAATTGTGTTATAACCCGCCACTCGCCCGCTAACTCGCACGATCCGCCTAACCCGCCACCCGCATGGTTTCAAAATTAAAATGACCCGCTCGGTTGAAGATTTTGGTAACCCACCATACGTGGGTATGGTGTCTTTTTTTGTGGTAACCCGCAAATACCCGCCCGTGTACACTCCTACAACTTAATGGACTAAAACTATTGCGTGCCAAATTAGTAGGCTAAAGTTCAAATAGAGCTAAGTTGGGTTTTTGGCACGTTTAGTCCTTTATGTATACCCTTCTGCAATGTTAGTCCGTTATGTATACCTTGCTCGATTTTAGTCCTTTATATATACCACATGCTCGAATTTAGTCCTCTGGCCAATTTAATTTGAATTTTGACCGGAACACGTCAACGTGCAGCGCACGTGACGTCTGAGTCAACAATTATCTTTTGACATTTTTTTTGCTCGACACGCGACTTCTTTTGACAAAATCTACCTTTTGTTGACGAATCTGCATTTTTTCTTAAAATTTAAGGTTAACATAGACATAAATAAATAATGAGACCCGTATCGAACATCACATGACTCGCACTTGACGTCTTTTGACTGAATTTAAAATTAATTTGGCTGAAGGACCAAAATAGAGCGCAGTGTATACATAAATGACTAAAATTGAGCAGTATATATATAAAGGACTAAATCTGCAGAGTGGTATATATAAAGGACTATAATTTCAATTTAAAAAATAAATAAAAAAATAATTGTTGACTCAGACGTCACGTGCGCGGTACGTTGACGTGTTCCGGTCAAAATTCAAATTAAATTGACTGGAGGACTAAATTCGAGCATGTGGTATATATAAAGGACTAAAATCGAGCAAGGTATACATAAGGGACTAACATTGCAGAAGTGTATACATAAAGGACTAAACGTGCCAAAAACCCGAGCTAAGTTAGTGGGCCAAGTTTGTTAATTATCCTCACTTTATACAAAAGAAAAGTATTATTATTATTATTATTATTATTCAACTTAATTGGGATTGTGAGGTTTATAAATTCTCTGTATTGTTTCTTCTTCACAGTTATAGCAAAGTAGTAGTTCGTTGTAGAATCAACCATCGTCACCGGAGCATAAATCCGACGCCGTTTCAGGTGAAATACCGGCTAATTAGCTGACGGATGTTGTTCGTTTGAGGCTTTTTGATTCCATTTCGATTTTTCTCGCGGTCTTTGATTTTGTGTCAGTAACTGGATTTTTGTTTGTTCTAGTTGCGAATTTGAATTGAGCTCTACGCCATGTGAAAACCGAATGCTTGTTTTTCTGCGAATTAATGCCCTAATTTCGTTTCCCCCAATTTGATCAAACCCTAGTTTTTTGGATATTTTAATTTGGAATCGGTTAGATTAAAGTAACGTATTTGAGAGTGGTGGATTTTATCTGCGTGGGCAGTTGCATTATGTAATGTGATTATGCCTGTGATCAGGATGTTGGGAAGTTCAATGATTTGAACTATTTTGGTTTAGCTTTTGTTTTGTTTGATATTGTGGAGTTTGGGTTTTGTTAGAATACTTTGTGTGAAGGATTTATGGTTGATTGGCAGATAAGCTGCTGAATATAGTTGACAAACTTTTTTCAAGTTGATATCTCTTTTGGGATATTCATTTTATAGCTGCTGTAATGGGGTGTCGGAAGGAAGACGTACATTTATATATTAGAGATGGAAGTTTCAGCGTTGAATGGTGAAACGGGAACTTGGTTACGGGCTTTGATAGTTTTCGTTATCCAATCCACCAATCCAATCCAATCCCCCATTCGAGTATTATACTTAAAATAGCAATTTTCGTTACAGCCCTAAAAATCATGTTCACAAATGATGAGAGGCAGAAAGAGCGCACTGGTAAATACGGAAGCCCCAGGCTGCAATATCTCCAGGTCATTTTTTTATTTTATTTTTTTTACTTTTCTGGTGGATTATTGTAATATTGACATTTAATTTCATTATTGGGATGAAATGTTTGTGTGTCAATGTGATGAGATTGCAATGTTAAACTTATATATTGTAGTTGGCTTTCGAATTCATTTCATTCGTTATTTTGTGACGTATTCAGGAACTTGTTGCTCAATTTCAGAATGCATCTGATGAAGGTATGTTATGTATCGCCTGCCCTATACGTACACTTGCACTTCATTGTTTTCGGTGTGTTGAATGCAAATTACTTGCAGCATTAAGTGAGACTTTTGCCGTTCGATTTCTTGGCTGTAAATCAGGTGATGGTTTTGAGTACTTTTGACACTTAACGGTTACGAAAGTGCTAAATGATGAGTTTTTATCGGGCATGTTAGTTAAAACACGTGGTAGAGCTTATTTTATTGAAAGATTGCAAATGATTTGAATTCTAACTCAAGTTTCTGTAGGCCTGGCTGGCATCTCACTCATTCTAATATGATACCCTACACTGCATATAATTGCTACGTTCCTTAATAAATTCCGTAACCTATACCACATTGAAATGCAATATTTGAAAAACTTTGTGTCTTTTCGTCCTTGGACAGTACTCCATCGTTCTTCTACGTAAGGAGAGAAGAAGTTATATTGTGAGCAATTTGAGTGGAAGAAAGTAATATGATTCGCAAGCTGTAGAATAAAGACCGCTGTAAACATAAATGAGCTAGCCGTTCATACTGCACGGATGACAAGCATGGGTTACCTGACAACCTAGTTAGGGTCAATGGTTGATCATTCTGTAAATGTGATATGCAAGCTTTGTGAGCCCCTCATCAGTATCACTTGGAATAAAACTTTTTGTTCTTGCCTGCTTGCAAATGAACACATAATGAGCGGAAGTATACACGTGCTCATTATAAATCTGGTTTTCACCAAAAGTGGTTTTCTTATAATGCTTCAATAACAATATCAATTTCTAAGAATGAACTGGAAGACACCTTGTCTTCATCCATCATTGAACGAAAATGTTATTTTCAACGTCACATTTCTTTTACTGAGTTACTCCTATAGTTTTGTGACTTATGGTATTCTTATGTTGCCACGATTTAGTTCTTCCCCTTCCACCTGTAGATAGCTCGAAACTGCTCTGTCCATGTGGTGCTTATTTGAATACTATAAAAGCATATTTGGTATCGCTTTTGCCTGTCTTTTGTAAATATCGTGTGCAGTTAGATCAATGATGAATATTTCTTATGCAGAAACCAAAGAGAAAATAGTCTCTAACTTAGGAAATTTTGCATATGATCCTTACAACTATACCTTTTTACGTCAGGTATAGAATATTCATATGCCATGCTGAATTCAATGAAAAAAACTTCTTTTCATGGGCATGAATAATGATCTGTGATATTGGGCAGCTAAATGTTTTGGAGCTTTTCCTGGACTGCCTAACGGAACCAAATGAGAGACTTGTGGAGTTTGGTATTGGAGGGGTCTGCAATGCTTGTGCTGGTATGATACAAGTTTTCTTATGCATTTATATTAAGAAAGCATGAAGGCATCTCCTTTCCCATTAACCCTTCATATTGTATTTAATGAGCAGATCCAACAAATGCTGCAGTTATCATTCAGTGCGGTGGGATTCCTCTTGTCATTCAATGCTTGTCAAGTCCAGTCAGAAACACGGTAAAAGCAACTGCAAGGCATCTCGACTCTTTACTTGGTTGGTTTGTTTAGTATATTTTCTGAAACAAAGTAAGCAAAAAGACATTGGTTTAGCTCATAGAAGGTTTGGTGGTTTGCATGATCATGTTGTTTGAAGAAATTGCACCTCAGTTAAAGTATCTGAATAATGATCACTTCCTGACAAACTAAACTGGTTTTTAATAAAGCATTCGCAATTGAGACACTGCTTGTGTATATGTTGATGATCTGAAGTAATTACTTGCAGGTGAACTATGCTCTTGCGGCACTGTACTATCTGTGTGATGAATCTACTGAGGTAGAAATTTTGAAACCAGAGGTAGTTGAAGTCATCAAAAGGTTTGCTGCGGCAGGTGCAGTTAACGTGACTTTCCGTAATCTGGCTCAGGCTTTCTTGGACAAGCACGTCACTGAGCTCAAGTGAACTGTCTCTCCAGTGGTAACTTGTCAAATGTAAAACTATATAGCTGAGAAGTCGAAACGTGTAAATCTCTTTGTATCGATTAGATAGTATGACTTTCTGTCCTCGAAGATATTGAAAATTTAGAAAGTTATCTTCAAGTGATAGAAAACAGGTAGCTACGTCATTCACGGGTTGGAACTGAACAAATCTAATCAAAAATAGATATTTGGAACCGATCAAATCTAATCAAACAAGTATGATGCATTGGCGCGCCGAAACATCATTCATTTATGTGTTTGTATCTGTGTTCAAGCATAGTTGACACGGACACTCATCTGGTACATGCCTCTATTAAAATAAATATTATTAACTCAAACACCGTCTCAAACTTATGTGATAAGGGCGTCGGACATATTTAGACATGCCCGGTAAATTGAATACTTCAAAAGACAAAGCCGATATAAATGTTGGACTTATTTAAAAAAAAAATGATTATAAATCAACGATTTAAAATTAAAAGATAAAAGGCATGTTGGACTTACTGAAAAGAAAATGATTACAAATCAACAATTAAAAAATAAGAGTTAGAATGTAAATTATTAACAAAAGGACACAAACAAAAATTAATCTCAATTCACGTCTATTGACATCGCCTTCAGTTTATTGTTCAACTCTTTTTTGTTATCAATTCACGTCTAATGACATCGTCTTCAGTTTATTTTTGATTATTGTTGAGTTTTGGTTTGTTCATTTGACATAGATACTAGAACTTATATGAATATTTTTATTAGGGCTTACGTTTGGTAGGTAGCCAGGGGTAATTTTATTATAATTATTTTATCAAATTTTGTTATTATTTCTAATCAATCTTCATTATATCTTGCAAATATTTATAGATATGTATAAGTGCACATATAGATTGTACGGCAAGTACTTTTGTAAATGGAATACTTACTGGTACTACTTGACTAAAGCAATGTTAAGATGAAAAAGACGCCCAAGTTGTTCGCATGCTTTTTTTTCGTCGTAAAACGAACACAACTCAAGTCACTCGTACTACCAATCAACTACCGACCAAAATCAATGTATCAAAAAATTTACAGAGAAATTAAAAAAAAAAAAAAAACATTAGTAATAAACTAAAACATTACAACACGCCCACACTCTGTGAAGCCAGCCACCATTGTGTTTCAAAAATGACAGAAATACAGTCTACACAGTGTCAACTAATATCCCTTGCCACCAAAAAGACAGAAAAAAATTGTTCTCATTGCACCGATTTGACTTGTAAGGACATGATACTGCACAGAGAAAATTTGAACGAATAAAAACTGATTAATTTTGAGGCATAACGAACAACAAAAACTAAATTTTCGTTGGTTTCCCATTACTAAAATTTCTAACTCAACAATTCATTGACCCTGTTTTGGGAAGAGTTTTTGGCGTAGCATCTGCTGGATTATGTGAAATAAGTACATTAACCTCTATAAAATATCAATAGCCAGATCCCTTGTGTTACGCTAAATAAGTCAATTATGTAAAAATAAAGACAAATCTTAAAGAGACACATTACCTCCTTGTGTATTTCTATACGCTGCGAAATAGATCCAACCTTCAATCCGCATGTTCTCGGAAACGTATAATTTTGCTGATGAAAGGCCTCTCTTTATGATATCTGATGACAATAAAGGAGTTGCTTCAACAGAAATAACAATGGTGATTTGCGCTGTACTTACTACACTTATAGTGCCTCCTAAATATTTTTTTAAAAAAATTCAAAAACATTCAGCACCTTAAAAAAGGAATTTCAAACTATGGAATGAAGTCTAAAATGATTTTGGGAAGAAGTAGCTTTGCATGAAAAAAACAAAAAAGAGCACAAAAATACAACTCACATCACAGAAGCTGCCACAACAAAACATGCTACACCAAAGGAGAAGTGAATGGAAAAGGTGGCCCAGAAATTATCTGTGTCCAAGTATACTCTTTCAAGGATGAACGTGGCCACGCCAGAAACCAGCAATAATTCGTAGCCCGACGGCAAGCAACCACGGAAGGAAAAAGCTGAAGACCCCTGATTGAAGGACATAAATGTACTCAGATTTCAAACCCACAACACCAAGATATATAGGATGCATTTACGACGATATCCTATGTTTGGTTAAAATGGAACACCCACAGGACACAGGTCTTAGAAATTACAACATGCCTTTTAGTAAATCAATAGCAACAAAAGTATCTTTCACATTATATCATCCTGGAACTGAGACTATGATAAACACTGCAAAAACTAGAAAATAAATAAGAGACAAGTATTGAGGCACAAAATTGAGATAAAAAGAAAACCAACAAAATCTTGTATGCTGTACAGAGATTCAATTTCATTAACCACACAACTAACAGCAAAATTGAAACCCAACTAATACCATTACTTTTAGGCTTTAGCTAATGGTTGTTTGCAATATAGCATGCATGCTTTTCAGATTCTGAAACTTGAGAGGGTGTTGTTATTTGAACAGAAACTTTGTGGGGGTGTACTGGTATTTCACTACAAGACATATACTAACCATATTCACAGAGGAAAAGTGGAATAAAGAAAGCAAATCAAATTCAGTTCATAAGATATAGATATACCTGAAAATATTGTCTGATGAAAATTGTCGAATAAATTATCCTGAAAATCATGTCTTAAACACAGTCAAGGACGCAAAGACTGCAACATACCACTCTATCTCAATAAGAACTAGAAGTCTAGTATCATAATATAACATTGAAATAACATGAATACAAGTAATAACAATTGAAATTATAAATTCTGCAGAGTCCAAGTTCGTACTAGCTTGATTATGGTGGTTAAGAGTTTTAAGCTCAATATTTTGTTTAGCTTATATGTCCAACCCAGTGGTTAAATGATTACGAAAATCACATTCTAAAATGTTTTCAAGTATAAATAAACAAAATATATATAGCTTATCTAGATGTGATTTTATGTAGATTTCAATGCTGGTGTTTGAATGTCATTGCAACTAAGATGTGACTTCACCATTGTAGCCAACTCCATGTATGGAATAAAAAAATTCGGTGAGAGGGGGGGGGGGGGGGGGGGGGGGGTGGAGATATAAATCAAAACACGAAGGATGGGAAAGGAAAAAAGTTAAATCACCCAGTCATAAAATCACAAAGGATACTCAGAGAATTCGCTAATATTAGTCCAACTGCGCCAGCTGTCCGTATAAGTATGACATTTAGGACTAGGTAAATCAATGAAAAGACAAGTAATAAGTCGTTTGATCGTTTAAGCTCATCTTCTGTTGCAACAGCATGCAGAAATGCTTCAGATGTCCCTGATTAGATAAAGAAACAAACAATATTTCAATCCCTGAAACCAACTATTTATATGGTGACAGACTGAGAATTCCAGAGAACACAAATAGTCAACATCATTGTGTAAAGTTTCTAATGTGTTTCCACCATTAAGAATGTGAAATGTGTTCACCTCGATGGAAACAATAAAAATATATATAATAGTAAAAGTCATTTTCTGGATCGATAGTCTTCACACTGTTTGGGGATCACAGCTCCTAAGAACTTCAATTTTCTTCAAAAAATACCAGGCAGCTCCAAAAACACTTTACAAGACAAATCTTGATTCAGTTGCTAATAAAATTCTTATTACTTCACAATCAAAACACATGGCCAAGGCATCAAGCAGTGTTTTACAAAAATTAAAAAGTTTTAGCTATCAAACCCAAGTAGCAAAAGTTCAGAGAAGAAAAATAGATAAAAAAGGTAAATTCTTATTTAGTCATAACTAACAACGAATAAATTTACACAAGAAATGGTATTGATAATCACTTACCGTTCATGGCTAAAACTATCACATAAAGACAATAATATTTGAGGGCTGTTGACGCTTCTCCATCACTCCATTTCCTACCATACAACATTCTGACGAGGGAATACGAATAGCTTGGACCAAATGCAACAACCACCAGACCTGACCAAAGAACATACATTTCTTAGAGAACGAAGAGAGTAAATAACAAAGAAGTCAAAAAAAAAAATCCAATGAATACCGAGTAGAACATTAGAAACTTACACGCTGATAGAATTCCACTTCAAATTTGTGAATGATATTCATACTTAATTAGTTTATACATCTGAGATTTTTCTTCACCATCTAAAAGAGCGATCAACTTAATAAGGTTCAAAGAAAGATAATCTAGTAATGTACTACTAGAATTTAGTCTCTAAGCTTCATGGTTTTCATGTTACTGCCATCCACATTATCTTCAGTCGTCTCCATGTTCTATCCGTTTGGCCAAGGTCAAGAGTTTAGACACGTCATATCAAAGCATCTATCGATCTAAGATTCACATGACAAACAATAAAAGGAAATTCTCCGGCATCTTCTCTTCAGTGGTTGCAATGCCTAACTTGGTGTGTCTTACATTTCTTGCCTTATTTCTTCTTGCGTTATCACACACCCAATCTCATATATGCATTTCACCGACACTTATCTTTGAGCATCATGTGGCTTAGGGAGCAACATTTAGAGCCATAAAGCAAGGCATGTCTGATGAATCTCTTTTTTTAAGTTAAGGAAAAGTTACGATCACAAGGAGTTTCAATAGAGCTCTACTACTTCTTTAATCAATCTTCAATACGTGGTTGACATTATTATCTATTTCTCCAGCTTTCTTAACTACAAAATCTATGTACTAAACTAGTATTATTGTACTATCATCTCGTATCCTTTGTTTGATAAAGTTGCAGTTGAGATAGTTCGTTTTGGTGTAAATTAGTCGAAACCTCCGTGACTCCAATGCTTGTATCCGAGATCTAAGGGCTCCTGCTATCGTCTCATCAACTAACGCAATGTCATCAGTGAACGACATACACCAATGTACTTGGTGTGGAAAACCTCTGATAATTTCATCTAAAACTCTTAGATCCCCAGATTTTGAGGAGGATAATTTGTTCAAACTCTTGCATATATATTTATTTCACCTAAGCACCACTATGCTGATCAGCCACAGCCGATTGGGATAATGTCACAGATAAGAGGCTTCATGCTCAGTGTATATGCAAAACTTTTTTAACTGAATTAATTTAGCAAAAATTAAACTCCCATGGCACCAACTACTGCTCCTATATATGGAGCTATTTACCCATTCCCCTAGAATGATATTGCAAATGGGTATCCAAAGAAGGAAAAATCATTATGTTGATACAGTACATATCACATTGTAGTATATGCTATACTGCTACTTACCCGGAATCAAAAGACAAAGTTTGACGCAATCCACCAAGCTTTTCCAACACAAAGTGTGTCACATGGGAATGAATTGTCCCTATGATTCCTTGATTGAAAGAGAGTGGCAGGAATTGAAAGGAAGTACACTACTGCCATTTTGATAGGATTGAAAAATATGGAACCAACGTAGTGCTAGACCTTTAAATATGGATAAAGGATCCATGGAACCACTATTTTAATTAACTTGATAGTGTAAATATTTGAATCAGACTAAAATCAATGTGCATAATTCTACATAACACAAATAGAAGAGATAAGACTATTTGACTGAAATGAACTAAGGACTACATATCACCCATATTCCAGGACCGTACAAGCCCGTTACATGAAATGCAATCAGCCGAGTGACCATTTTTCCTCTAAGTTTTTTTTGCTTTACAAATATGATATTTTTTGGGCATCCTGAGCCAGGATCGAACTCTCCATGAGATTCATAGTTGCATTACTTATAGCTTCCTTGTTCGTAGACAAAGCAGATTCGGAATTGTCTTTCATTCCAAAGCATAACTTGTATCCATGCGCTTCATATTACTGGTCTTTCTTACTACGATTACCAAGTAAACAAAAAATAAAGGGAACTATTTTCATTTTATCTTTTGCTACTGATGGTCACTACTAGCTTCTAGCTTACAAGCAAAAAGTACATGTGGCTTAGTAAGACAAACAGCTTTCACATAGCAACTCTATTTACCATATGAAGAAAAGCAAAAAGATAGTATGATCCTAGACAGAAACTGTAAGTAACATACCTATTAGCATAACAAGCTTCAAAGCATCAGTAAGACGCCTTCCCAGATTCTTTCTTTTGTCTTTGTAATCTCCTGCATGGACATATATTAATGAGGCAAAATTCATTTGGAAGAAATAATGGCATATGATTTTTTTTAGGGAGAATTACACAAAGTACCCCTCAACTATGGGTAAATTACACAAAGTACCCCTCCTCTTTGGGAAATTACACAAACTACCCTTATGACCGATTTTTCGTAATTTTTTTATTTCAAACTATTGAATGTAAATTCATGCTCTTCAATTATTTTGCACAAAAAACAAAAAATAATTCAAAATTATTGCATTAAACCTCATTTATCTCGTTTAAAAAGACAAAAAATATTGATAACAAATAATTTATTCTAAGAAAAAATAAATTTTCTGCGAATTTTAGTCTCTGCTATGATTTGAATTTGAAAGGTTGTCTTAATTATTTTAATTTTTTTGACCATAAGGGTAGTTTGTGTAATTTCCCAAAGAGGAGGGGTACTTTGTGTAATTTACCCATAGTTGAGGGGTACTTTGTGTAATTCTCCCTTTTTTTTATTAATGGCAAACTACTTGATTTGGATATTTAGGCCATAAACAAACTCCATATCAATTGAAACATTTTTAAAATTATACTACTGCTTCTTTGACCAATATGTAATGTGTGTACTTAGTGAAATAACATGTTACAAGTGTCCATGATTGAATTGTGATTAATTTCAAATGCTAATTAACTGGAAATAAGTTTTATTGTAATCAAGAAATTATGAAGTTCTGACTACTCCTAATCTTATAGCAACACAACTGTCCTTTATTCTACAGCCATTATGGTTACCATGTATCATGATACCCTGCACCAAATAATAGTACACAGCAGTGGAGAAATAAGAAAAGGGCCAGTACATATGAATCTTATAGTGACAATCTTTAGTCCAATCTACTAAAATCCCAAAGCCCTATTATGTAAACATCTCAGGATTAGGCATTAACTTTTTTTAAAGCTCTTCAGTTCAGATATGGAATAATAGGGAAGTACATAATATCATTAAGACCTGTTATTCAGCTAAGATGAGGATTCTTCTATCATACCTACAGAATCTAATGTGATGAAAAAAAAAATTGACGGTCTTCATCTTTCAATGCATCCATAAAAACTGAAACTTAAGGATATTTTTTCTTGTATCCATAGCATGAGCCCCTAAGCAGTGAACTCCACTCGAAAAACACAAATTCAATAACTTGAAAGTACAGTGTTAGTTTGGAAACGTGTACCCATGCATAAAGTATTGTAGAATCAATCATATTCATTTCAGACTCTCCAAATCTAAATAATGGCTTCCCAACAAGAAATCTTAGATAATCCACATCTAAGTCATTGCTAGAGGGAGAGAGGGGGGGGTGTTATTTTCTTTTTGGCACAATGTAATGTAAATGGGCACTGGGCAACCCGGTGCACGAAAGCATCCCCGCAATGCGAGGGTACGGAGAAGGGTCCCACCACAAGGGTGTATAAGGGGCAAGCCTTCCCCTGTCAGGAGGCCGCTCCCAGGACTTGAACCCGTGACCTCTCAGTCACACAGCAACACCTTTACCAGTGCGCCAAGGCTCCCCTTCGCACAATGTAATGTAAATAAAGTTACAAAATAAAAGAGAGATAAACCTGTTGCAGACTTAGCAAATGTAGCATACGAACTTTCTTCGAATGGAAGGAAAACCAGCCTCACCACTAAGCTCCCTGAAAAATGAGCCTGATATATCTTAGCATAGTCAAAAAAATGAGGCAAAATCCTAGAAAAGGTGCAAAACTGCAGGCTATCATGTTACAAATGTTAAGCGTGCAAGCAAAAGTTCATGAATGCCAACTTGCCTAGTTTATCCACAAGTCCATAAACCGCTTGGTTAAATGGCGTATCAAACCACACAAGAACCATCTTTTCTCCCTCCTGAAGGAACAATTTCCGGAAGGACTGAAGAGTAAAAATCATACACATGTTTGCAAGAGGTCGATCATAGGCCATTAGACTTCCTATCCTGTTTAGAGCAGACATTCGAAGAAATGATTTCTTCTGTTTCTTGAAAAAGATTTGTGACTCAAATCAAACAAAAGTCAAACAAGGGATTAAAGAAGACGCACATTGATTAAATTGGAATAATTAGCTCATGATTTTGGATATAAATAATTTAAGCTGGTTACATGTACATGGTTTACTTTAAGTATGTGTCCCGATTTCTCTTGAGCTCTATACTTACGATAAAATGTACAGAAAGAGGAGAAGAATTTAAGTAACCATTGGTGAAACATAAGAACAATGTTAGTGCAACGATAGTAGCAGGGAGAATAGCGTTTACTAGGTGTAGCAACATAATCCGCAGCACCACAACATTCGTAACTTAACTACATACGGTCCACTAACATAAGGAAACACCACAAATGATCAAATGTATCAACCAAACGAAAAGATAGCATCTTTCTTTGACAAATGGTTAGTCGTCAGTTCACGGGTCATGCGCAAAACTATAGCTTGGCCCTTCAACAGAAAGATACAAACCAAATACTTGATGAAGGATACAAACCAAATACTTGATGAAGGATACAAACCAAATACTTGATGAAGGACAACCAAGTCCATTGACATGCCAAGACATGTGAAACAAAACTCGACTAGAAAGGTTCTTTCTTTATATATACTAGATAATTAATTTTCTGTTGAAGATTAATCGTTGTCTAAATATCAGGTTTGACATCCAAAAGTTCCAACCTAAAGAAGAAAATGGGGCTCAGAGGAAAATGGTACCTGAAAGGAAAAAGAACAGAAGCTGTATACACTCGGAATAACAAAAAGTATCCCCAATAACCCACAAAAATAGAAGCTCCATATGCAGCCTGTGAAAGGGAGAATACAATTGCTTTCTCCTGTAAATCAAAAGATAGTATTCATATTAGCAGTTGTAATCAAGCTGACTCATATCCCACGCTTCAAGATACACAAATTTAGCAAAAGTATAGTACTCTGTGAAGTATTAATGTATTACGATAAACGTTAGGCCTCGAATATACCCAGAGTAATGAATGAAATATTTAGCATAGTTACATTAAAGAATGCACCATCCACCATGTGATGAATGATCTACCAAAGGTCAAGATACTGGGAACGAGGACGAAGAAGAAATCCAAATTTATGAAGCAGGATGAGATGGATGATCTGTCAAACATACCATTCAATAGTGTGTCTCAAGCACTACATTGGATGTGTTAGTAGTTCTATATTAAACATTAAGGCCAAAGAAAAGTATGATCTAAGAAGGGAAAAGAAAGAGAAAACCACCCTCAAGGTAACGACTAATCATTTTGTAATAATGGTTCACAGGACAAGCGTTAAGTTTGACATTGCGTACGAATATAAAATATGTACCAGTCCAGGTTGCTTCAGGATGAGCATATAAATTGTTGCACAGCGTGCAAAAGTAGCAGCAGTTTCAACCAAGAGCCGCAATCTGAGAAGAAGCAAGTTCTGGGACAAAATATAAAAGGGTTCTGCCAGTAGCTCAATCAGACATGCAAAACCTGCATACGCGTTTAATATATTTGACATGAGATATCTCAGCAAATCAAAAATTAAATACAAACCAATCATGTATGCTTTCCATGCATACTAACTGGTGAAGAAAAAATGGGATATGCACAAAAGTCAACAATTGTGCAATACATGTTAATGCAGAGCCACGTTTAAGGTAACCGCCTTAAGCCCACGAGCCAAAAATGCCTCAGCAAAGCCATCCCACACTACCCCAAAAAAATGCTAACACCAGAAGTTGCCATTTGGTGTTATTAATTGCCATTTGGTGTTATTAATATGACAACCTGCCACTCCTGCGTCCAGAATTTTCCAAATGCAATATGTTTTCCTCAAAGGTTTACACAGTCATGACTTCTCTAAAACCCAGTACCCTCCCCTCCACCACCACCCCAAAAAAGAGCACCTGGGAGGTACTGATTTCTTAGGTATTATATGCGGAAATGAGTAATTTTCGGAGTCCAAGATAGTGCATAAAGCTCACCGTTAATCAATATAGCTTGTCCATATGGAGTAGAATAACTTAGGCCTTGCCACCAGAACACAAGCAAACACGCCAAAAGTGTAACAGTTATCCCTAGAGGGACGGTTGTCCATGCCACTTTCAAAAGCTTAGCTTCATTAATTCCGACTGCTGAAGCATCTGCACTACATGATCCAGGTCCAATTACTGTTTTAAGTTTGATAATCCAAAATTCTAAAAAAGGAACGCTCAAGCAGATATTGGTTGCATGACGGAACCGGAGATTTGCATTAAAATTAGTATAACCATCACATATTTAAGTACTCAAACAATTGTAAACGAAACAGATTAAAATGAATATGAGATGTTATTGGCATGTCGAAATCAGTTTTTATTCTATCTACACAAAAATAAATAAAATACAAAATTCATTCTTAGTTAAGAAACCAATGAAGTGCTTGTCACACCTAGATGGCACCAAATGATATAAAAAAAAAAAAAAAGTAAGCAGCACCAAATGATACATAATAAATGCAATATAAACTTGGAGCGGGATTTGAAGGTACCACTTGATGTCTGCCCTCATGCATGCTCGCCGAAACCCTTCTCGACTGAGGAACAATACACAGGTAACAAACAGAGGGAACTGTACAGCATATAACTGCATTTTGTCAAGTAAATTGGTATGTTAGACAACAGAAATCAAGAAATGACTGGTGGGTGAAATCATAAATAATTTTAAGCCACGCATAATTCTATGGATTAGCCAAAGAAATCATAATCATGAACAGTAGTAACACAATTATTACGAATTCTACCAATATAATGGAAACAAAAAAAAGTGTGTAGAAAGACCTGCTTCACGGTATTCAAAGAATGCCAGCAAGAATCAAAGCTCAAGATCAAAATTTCTTTTCATATTAGTACAAAACGAGACCTGTATAAATCTGGTTATATCATAAACGCATATGGGAAACTCGGTGCACATTATATCAAACAAGTCGACTTCATCAAGTTGATACTTATTTCAGTACCAACAATGAATCCTATGAAGTAGTCTTTCTGGGAGTGAAAAGATATCAATCTGAACAAACACAATGCATTCTCTCCAGCTTTCTAGGTAAACCATCCAATAGCTTGCGAACCACGTCAAACGGGCAAATTACACTAGGCTAACCATAACATAACCATGTGTGACAGAGGGCTTTTGCTAGTATAGATCAACAGTAACTAATAAGAAAAACCCTTTACAAACTGAATTGGGAAAAATCATATTTCAAATTAAAAAACAAGTTCTAATCTATTACAGAATAAAACAAGTAGCAATGAATTCAAAAAAAAAAAGAGAAAATAAATTACCGCATAATCTTCTTTGGCGAGGTGCCTGACAACCCAAGAGTTGAGTATGAACGGGATTCCCCTTGAGAAGACCTGTGTTGCTATAACAAACACAAAAATCTGTAAAATAACAATATATATATATATATGAATAAATTTGATTTAAGAAAATAATAGGAAACCTAGTAAGTATTTGAAAGTGCGTGGCAGATTCGCCGATTGATCTCTATCTCCCTTCGATTCTGACATTATTGTTGCCCGCCTTCACCTCAACCCATCGCCTCGATCAATGAATTTAACCCATGTTTATTTTGTACCGCGCCGCCGCGAATGGTGGTGATATTAGGGAATTTCGTTGGAGGCGGCTTTGAGAGTGCGAGGAAAAATGGAGACTGATTTACGGCGGAGATTGATGGGGTGTCATTGATGAGGTGGAG
This sequence comes from Linaria vulgaris, assembly GCA_948329865.1. Lineage (NCBI taxonomy): Eukaryota > Viridiplantae > Streptophyta > Magnoliopsida > Lamiales > Plantaginaceae > Linaria > Linaria vulgaris. Next base: position 47,891,007 of record OX415249.1, on the reverse strand, counting down.
AGGAGTGTGGGTGGTGGTGGAGCGGAGGGTGCCGCCACTGTCTTGGGAGGAGAAGAGGGAAAACGATTAGGGGTAGGGGTGAATTTTTTTTTTCTTAAAACAAATCTGTTGTAGACTTGTAAACACGGTTTCAAGTTTTTTTTTTAAGTTTGAATTAAAACTTAGTATTATTTAATATTTTTGACTTTTCATGTATTTAAGAAAATACATTTGAATATTTCAAAATAAATTAGTTAGATAATATAATGAACTTTATAAGGCAATACCAATAAAATGAAATGAAAAGAGTTAGTAATGTTTGATGAAATATACAAATTAGCATTATCAAAAAATATTTGAATCTAATTTTTGAGATTTTTTTCTTTAGAATATAAAAACTTGGAGATTTTTAATAGAATATTAAAAAAATAGCATTATTAATTTGTAATCAAATTACAATTCTTTTTTATTTGAATTTTTATATTATTATGTGGCATCCGCATAGGCGCCCAGTGTAGTTGTGTGTCAAAATAGCTTAATTATTGGTCAACGATTGCCACATATGATTTACTCAGCGCTAACTGGACAATCTGATGAAAGGTGGGCCAAAATCGAGTGAACGTGCCAAATTAGGTGACCAAAATCGAGGTTTGCCAAGTTATTGCATCAAAATCGAAAGATAGCCAAGTTATGAGACCAAAATTGTAAATTCTCCCACCAATATAGATGTTTTTTAATATGTTTGTTTTTCAAAACTTGTTAATTAGTTTAAAGAGTGAAGGGTTCTTTGAAACTAATATTTCTTCTACATTTTTTTTTCCTTTTCGCCACTTTATTTATTTTCATTGATTGAATCAGCAAGTGACTCAAGATCTTATTCAAATCAAGTTTCTTCACGCAATATATTTCAATGAAGTATTTCATTTCATTCTCCTAATCAATCATTCCTAAATCCTAACATACTTAACTAATGAATTCTATTTTACGAAACTCTAACAAACTTTATACACTTGGTGTTAAAAGGAACTATGGTTCATTTGGTCGATATAATGCAAATTGTCAATAGTTCACTTCATTTTGCAAAACCGGATACTTCAATTAAGCTTGTGGTCAATAGATCATAAATATATTTATCACTCCAATATTCATTTATGTTATGCACCATAATATTAGTATTTAAATTCGAGAAAATGAGCCATGAACACAAAATGCATTTCAAAATGGTTAAATTTAACAGATTGCAACTTAAGAGAATTCTCATAGATCTACTCTTTTGTTAAAGAGGCATTTGTTATTCGTATATCCAGTTATATTTGATTGGGTGTCTATTCTATTGTCGCCGCGTCGTTTAGATCTAGAATGAATTGGAATTCTTAGTTTATCATGGAAAATAGTTACAATTTGTGAAAGGTTCAGAAAATTATAATATAATCGTGTTGATGTACAATTTTTTTTTTCTGAATATTCTACAAACTCGATTCTATTACTATTTATAACTCCTTTTTTATTTTTTTATTATTTTTTTCAAATGGAGTTAATGAGTTCTTCCTCTCCACAAGATACTACACTGGTGAATAATGATATATCTTCACCTTGGACTCTCAAAGAGTCACCACATATGGCCCCACCTCTACCTTTTTAAACTCAATCTCAAGCTCATTTCTAGCAAGAATCGAAACCGTGTGATACACAAGAAGGTGGAATTAGTTCGAGGCAACACAAAAGAAAAGCCACATGTAAGAGGTCTATAGTTTGGAAGCACTTCACCAAAGACAAAAACAGTGATAGGGCTATATGCAACCATTGTAAGGCTAGTTATGCCTCTTAATCAAACAAAAATGGGTCTTCTTTTTGCTTAATCACAGAAGGAGATGTGAAAGAAACACAAAGAATTTCAACAATGTCAGGACTGGTTGGTGTTGGTTCGAGAGAGTTGTCTCAAGAAGATGCAAATGCAATAAGTAAGGTAATATCTGAAATGATAATGGTTAATGACAAATGAGTTGTCGTTTATATGTGGAGAAAAAATGCTTCAGAAAGTTAATAAACATATTTGGCTCATTTTACGGTTTCATATGGATATAAGATAACAAGGTATTGTGCTAATATAAAAAATCCAGAACCAGAGAAGTTGGAAGCTTATTTCAGTGAAAACAAGCAAACAATTTGCTTGACTACGGACATGTGAACGTTTAATCAGAGACTTTCATACCTATGTTTGATTGCTCATTTTGTTGATGATGACTGGAACTTGTGCAAGAGATCTTTAAATTTCATTCCATTTCCTATGAGGTGAGTATATTGCTGGAAGAATGTCTCAGTGAATGGGGGATCAAGAGAGTTTTTACAATCGCGGTTGACAATGCATCTGTAACATTGGGTAAAGAGATTGGGTAGAGAAGATATGGCTCTTTTTGTTGGGGGCACCCATGTATATGAGATGTGTAGCTCATGTACTGAACCTTGTGATGAAAGATGGCTTAAAAAAATTGATTCATTATTTGGATCGCAGTGGTCAAATATATTAGACAGTCACCATCGCGGCTCTTGAAGTTTAAATATTATGTACAACAAGAGGAGATAATATCCCCCAAATTGTTTAGTTTAGATCTTTCTACTAGATGGAACTCAACGTATAATATGCTCCAAACAACCCTGGTTTTTAGCTAGACGTGTCTTACCGTTTAATAGATCGGTTAATCTAATTTGAGTTTGTGATTTGGTCTAATTTATAGCCATATCATTGCATTTGATAGGTGAGTTATCTTTGATTTAATGCACAAAGTAACTCTTTTACATTTTTCACAATAGGTAAAAGACGATTTTAGATATTTCTCAGGCTTGTAGAATACTTTTGATTTACGGGTTCTATAAGTATTTAAAACATTTTGAACCTTTATAACCATCGATTAGTGTTAATTGTATCGTATCTAGTTGTAAGTAATGGGGTCGTTTGATAAAATCCAATAGCTTTTTAATAAGACATTTTTGGACTTAATTACTCAATAATATATCAGTTACTAGATATATTCTAAATACAAATTCGATACGTGGTTTCAAAGAAACATAAAACTCATGAAGTTCACCAATATGCAGTGGCCGGATGCAAATTGGAGCCATGTTTTCATAGCAAGCTTGTGGATCATGTGGAAGCATAGGAATGCGATGGTCTTTCACGGCACCACGACATTTAATAAAAGCAGGGCATAATACATATCTTTGATTTATAATTGAACTAGAAACGTTGTCACGCAGGACCGCACGATTAACATTTATTTTAAGTATAATATAATTTGTATTGTAAAGATTATAAATTAAATATGGATATACAATGTATATATCTTAACCTTCTTTTTATGTAAGGGAAAATTATGAAGTAATTCTTTTTTTTTATGAAAAGATTTAAATAATGATAAAATTATAATAAATTACAATTATATCTTAATTAAGTATGTCTAAGAGTAAATAAGAAAATAAAAAGATTGGTGTCAAAGTGGCTTCACATGGCTTCCTTGATTCTAATTTCAATTTAATTGATACTTAAAATATAGAAATGCAAAATATATGCCTTTTCTTGAAAAAATTGGGATATTAAATGCTAATCACGGAGAGGTATTTGGCTAATTTATTTTTCACAATTAGATAATTTGCCGATTTAGTATAACACGGTGTGGTAATTTGTCAAAATCATTTTATTGAATGAATACAATGGTTCTCACGAAAACTATACGTGTACTTATAGGAATACATATTATATATATATATATATATATATATATATATTCTTCATTTTATTTTTCTTAAGTCCAAGAGGAGTGATGTACGTATATGTTCTTAAGAGTTCCATATATCGAATGGAATATATTGGGTTCGTATCCTGGAGAGAATATACTTTTATTGTTGACACATTATGTGTCCAATTTTAGTTCTTTATTTATTTTGTTTCGTGAAATAAATTTTCGAACAATCATATTTTCGAAGACGATTGAATCAAGGCAGCGAAGATTATTGGAATTACAGTACACTGTTTGCAGCGAAGAAATGTGCAAGATTGGAGTTTCAATTGGCAACAAGGAGCTTTAATGTCGTGCATATGAAAGAGTCCATTTCATGTTTTGGCATATTATGTTATAGGAGAGTTTGATGTCTATTTCAGACTCGAATTGATACGTAAATGCTAATTAGAATGTTTATGTCTCTATCCAATTTTTCAATGTTATTAGCAACTTTTGGATTGCTTAAAATTCATTAACATCAACCGTGATGCTAATTTTGTCACACGTAGCCTCGCTCAGCGGGCTTTTTCAAAATGCTTGGATTTTACAGTTTCAAACATCATGTTATGTTTTGCTTATGCGGTGGAAGTTACCCTGCATTAAAATACTGTGATTCATTTTGTGATTTATAAATTTCCTTATTCTTATTCCCTCCAAAAAAAAAAAGGGGCTAAAACATGTTGAGGCAATCAATTCAAATTATTAAAGCAGAGTATGCTCTGCATTAACATGTTGAAGGCGCTCCCTAAAGTTGCACTTGCTGCTAAGCTAATTATGTAACAAGTAACAACGCATAAATTCTCCAGTGAATATAAACTTTGCTTTGAGGTAAAGGAAGGAAAACGTTACATGCCATCAAAGTTATGGTGCAGTATCTCATTTACATTGACAATGAATTCATAGATCTAAATGGGGGTAAAAAGCATTTGCCACCCCTAAAGTCCCCTTTTTGACACATTGCACCCCTAAAATAAAATGACACCATTTTGCACCCCTAAAATCAATTTTTTGACATTTTGCACCACTTGAGTGTGTGTGGGTGTTTTTTACGCGACAAAACAGGTATTTCCATAATTTTTTTAAAAAAAATGAAGTCATGTTTTTGACTAAAGAAAAGAAAACAAATAGTCAAAACACAAATGGACCACCACCTCCCCCGTCGCTGCTTTTGCGCCACCACCACCGCAGCTCATCAACGGCGAACTACCACCACCGCAGCACAGTGACGCCAGCCGCCACCACCTCCTCTACGTGCGCCCCTTTGTCGCTGCAACTCCGGCGTGAACTAGCACCACCGCTAACTTCACCGACAAAAGGATGACACATTGGAGCAAAATTGTTAAATACCAAAAGGAACAACATTATTACAAAGATTCCTAATTTCCCATTATACCAAAAAAAGAAAAATCAAATTTCAGCAAATTAAGAGAAAATAAAAAGATCCGAGATTAGGGTTTGTGCAAATTACACAACCGCTTGCATAAAGATTGCATTTTGAATCCTAAAAAGAAAAAACTCATCTTTAATAAAAAAAAAATGAGGTAACGAGATCCAACAATGGTGTAATGTACGATTCCTTTCCCCCCTCTTTTGTTATGTGGATGAGTTGCAGTGGTGGTGGTGACGCGGTGGTGCTAGTTCGTGGATGAACTGCATTGGTGGTGATGTGCGTACGGGGGTGGCGCTGGTTCGCGTCGGAGTTGCAGCGACGAAGGGGCGCTCGTAGAGGAGGTGGTGGCGACCGGGGTCACTGTGCTGCGGTGGTGGTAGTTCGCCGTTGATGAGCTGCGGTGGTGGAGGCGCAGTGGCAGTGACGAGGGAGGTGGTGGTGCATTTGTGTTGATTTTTTGTTTTCTTTTCTTTTGGTCAAAACGTATGACTTCATTTGTTTTATTTTTTTATTTTATAAAATAATGAAAATACCTGTTTTGTCCCTAAAAAACACCCACACACACTCAAGTTGTGCAAAGTGTCATCAAGTCGATTTTAGGTGTGCAAAGTGGTGTCATTTCATTTTAGGGGTACAAAGTGTCAAAAATGGGCATTTTAGGGGTGCAAAATGCTTTTTACCCTTTAAATGGTTGCTTGAAGCTCTATCTTTAAATATATTGCTCATACATACGCATCTTATAAAAGCTTATCTTTAACAATGACCACTATTATAGATTACTGTAAATTTGGGGTGATCATTGTCCGGTTATCGGAGAACCGCAAAACCCCTTGAGCTTAGGTGTGATGACAAATATTCATCTACGGTTCAGAAATTATTGAGGGACAACAAACACTGTATTGGATATAAGCCTAACATGACATGATTACAGAGTCAATAAAAGGGCATAACATTCAAGAGTATATATTGAAGAACACATTTTGGTGAATGATGGAGTTTAAGTAAGACAGTGATGGAAGATTTGCCATACCTGAAATATTTAGAGACAGCAACAAACTTTAGCAATGAAAGAAAGGGAAGACGAACAAAAGAAGAGAATGAAATCTAGAAACTTTAGTTAAGGGGTCACATAAAGAGAGAAAATATTGCATGCATTAACACCTTTTTCTTTTCAACAAAATAGTCTCAAATTTTTTGGCACCAATCATAATGGAGTACCTTGGTGCCACAATTACTTCCAGTGAATGAGTATTATTATTCGAGTATTAAGCAGAGCAAAGCCTCTCAAGAGCCAAGTTTTCATCCCCACCAACACTCTCCAATGTACTCCTCACTAAACCTTCAGGAAACCCCATCTCCACAAGCTTTTGCACCTGCCAAAACCATTAAAGTTCAAACCAGTACATTTGAAACTGGAACCAGAGAAAAACTATAGAAATAAGGTTAAAAACATGAAACTTGAGTCATGTCATTACTGAGCCTAATCAGTTAATCAAATTTATTTCAGTGTTATTTCTTTGTAATTCTTCACTATGGGTGGTTGAAACAGACGAGGAACATTTAGAAAGTTAAAGGAAAAACATATACAATAAGTGTAACATGTCATCATTATATTACAAACCTTTTCTTCAACACCACGAGATGCGGTCTTGGCAAATGCTTCCGTCCAGTATCGAGCCGTTCCAGCAAATGTCTGGTAGTCTTTAAGATACTGGGGCATGAACGACAACGGCAACTCAAAAAGTTGAATGAGGAAAATGTAATATTCCCGTATGCAAAAGAGATATCCGATAACAAAATGTCAAGCCAGCTAATAAAAGGCATCTTATTGGGCAGTGACAAATAACTAGCCTAACAGAAGAGAAGATAGTAACATTCAGCAGGGAAAGGGGAAAGGAAAGAAAAGTTAAGGGACATTAGGGTGACAACACCTGCTGCGCTACAACGGCATCTTGGGGGTCATCAGGTTCCGGAGTGGAGAGCAAAGCTTGTATTGAAAGAAGAGCTGTTTTCAGTGTGAGAGCCGGGCTCCATTGGTCTTTCAGTATATCCAGGCATATCGCTCCACTTTGACTGCTTATATTAGGATGCCTTTGATGGAGATGAAAACCCAAGAGCAGGGAAAGCGTTAAAGTAATTTTGTGTATAATATACAAAAAAAGTATTTTATTCCAAACAATAGATGTAAAGATTCCAGAGGCGCCGTACTACTTTGGCGATCCACGTTAAATGCCAACAGATCAAATTGTTCTTTTTAAACTTCACCTTGATGGTTTACAACTTGTATCTCTAGTCCATCAGAAGTTCAGAACAACGGTAAGGAGTCAGTTTTCAAACTTTATCCCTCAGTTTATTCTTGAATATATAATGAGACAAGAAAACATCATACGATGCGATCAGAAAGTAAAACTAAAAAGAAATGCACTTTTTATCGAGCTTCCCCACATAAAGACCAACTTAGATCGATGTTTTCCGTCTCAAAATGCCATGATGCATATAAATACAACACAAGCATTGAGTTGCTTCAAATAATAATACCTTTCGATTCCTAACTACGTGCATCAATGAATATTCAGGAACAACTTTCCAAAACGAACCGATCAAATTCTTTAAAGACTTTGATCACCTAATAAGAACTATTGCTCACACTACTTAGGCTAAACGATACAGAGGAAGTAAGCATCAAACAATTGTTTCAACATACCATACTTTAGTGACAAACTTCATTTTGGGAGGCTCAAAAGGATAACCACCTGCAAGGACAAAAAGAACAAGAAATTCCTCTATTCAATCCAATAGACAATCCATTCATCAAAAAATGTAGTGAATCGACACGAATATCGAATCAGAAACACACTCATATCAGTACAAATATCAAACCATACAAGATTCCTTGCTTAAAAAAGAAGCAAGCACATACAAAATGTACATATAAATGAATTGCAGAAATGAAACAAAATAACTCATAAAGAACCATTTTTAAAGAAAACCCAGAAAATAAAAAAAGTGATTAAATAAAAGGGAAGAAGGAAAAACAGACTGGGTAAAGTGATGTCGATGTTGAAGGTGCCGCCTTCGTAGGGAGTACCAAGCGGACCGGGGATTGTACCAAGCAAGTGGGCTAGGTTAGCTTCGCCTTTAGGGGTTACTTTGATTCCTGATACCTCAAAATCCCTGTTGCATTCTTGCAGTTCCTTCTGCACTCGAGCGAAATCCACCATTTTTTTTCTCACCTTCAATTGGAAAAGAAAAAAAGTAAATAATGTTGGGGTTTGCACTTTGCAGAGAGAAAGGAAGGTGTAAAGGTTTTGTTTTGATTTATTAATGTTTCTTTTATTAATAAAGCCCACTAATAATAATGGTGATCTTTTACCAAAATAAAATAAAATAATGGTGATCGCCTCAGGTGTGTAAACTGTTGGCAGTAAAAAGAAAAGAAAAAAAGAAAAAAAAGATATTCTATATTTTGGCATTATTCAACAAATTGTAGTCTTTATTCATCCAAAAATAATAATAATGGTAGTCTTTTGCCATATCACTTTATACAAAACTAGCAAATGGAGCACGCGGTTCCCGCGAGAATACTTTTTTTTTAATGTCATTCTATGTGGGTTAATGATGAAGATTTATCTAGATAACATGTGCTATAAATTTGCAGTAGAACAATGGAAGAGAAGCAAATTATGGGGAAAGTAAATCATTAATTACAATTAGTAGTGTAATTAATTAGTCTAACTTAATTTGTAAGGCTATTTTGGGGATTTAATAATATATTTTTTACAATGTAGCTAAAACTCAAAGGTTAAAGTTGGAAATCAAAAGATTGGTGTCACAATGAGTTTCTTTATATAATAGTATATAGATAATAATGATGAGGATTAATGAATAATTACTACGGTCTAGAGGTTGAAATTTTGTTGTCATGCACATACGGGAACACATTGACACATTTCATACAGATTTTTTGAACAAATTACTACTAAAAGTATATTATACATGGTGTCGAATATGCGGACACAACCACAAAACAAATACAGGCACGTGTCTTTTTTGTAAGTGTTGATGTATTATAGAAGTTTTGCATGCGTAAACTCATTTTCATTTCAAATAGTCATATAAACACTCACAAAGTCTAATATTGTAAATATATCCAAACAGTATCGAGTAGTAACAAAAATGAAAATGATTATGTGACGAGACTTTATACATACAACCCCACTTTCCGCATTATTAATTTAAGGGATATGAGCAACCGATTTAGCTTGTTGTATTCAAACCTTGTTCAACTTAAACATCAAAATCTTCACATTACATAAAACCCCCTTTTTCATTTGGTCGTGGGCTATATGTTTTACTTATATTTCTTTCCATTCCTTAATTGTTTAAAAAATCAAATGTATCAGAAGTCCACAATACACCATAAATCTACTTATAGCATAATAAATCATTCGTCCTTGCATTGCACATTAGAAACAAACTAAAAACAAATAATTTAAAAAAAAAAAAAAAAGGAAGAAGAAGGAGAAGGAGAAGGATAACATAAAAAGATATGCAATTCCATTCTATAGAGCGTGTAGTCCTTCCAAAAATCTAATCTCTGTTTGTGCCAACTTCGGTATTTTGCTCCATGCCAATCTTTTTACTGTATGATAAAAAATGATACAAAAAAAATTAGCATACATTGAACAAAAATATTAAATTATTTTTTATTTATCAATAAAGTACTTCGTTAGATAGAGATTTGGCCGTTCGTACCCTGTACTTTTGTTGTTATCACAAGTTTGCGGTTGTACTGTCATGTAATCATAAGATCCTATAAAACAACAAAAATGTAGAATCAAACATTAATAAAAAAAAAGGAAAAAGTCGCACATCAAGTATATTATATATTATGAATGAATCTACACTATAATTTGAAAAAAAATAAAGATATTATACCCAGAAAAGGGTTCTAGGTCTTCAAGTGATATATTTTGTGACACCTGCAAAAATTTGAATAAGTGGATCATGGAGCGAACTAAACGTACTTGAGTTCTAAAAATCAACAATGTTTCTTACCAAAAGAGACTGAAACTACCAGCACCATAATGTGGATATGTAACTTGCGGCATATTATTACTGACACCATATTCACAATTTTCTTGAAGGCTTGGTTGAACAAGATGTTCTTCTCCTAGAGTTTTGGTACCATCACCCTACAACAACAAATCAATAATAAAGATCATAATTGATCAAGAAAATATCACCACTTTAGAGTATACGAATTATATACAAAAAACTTAATTAATTAAAACTAATAGCCCCACAAATAGTTAGCAACGTAAATTAGTTTAATAAGTATCCAATGTTTAAGGAATAAGAAAACATTTGTTTATACAAAAATTTAGAACATATCTTTTTTTGTTCTTTTTAGTTCCTTTGTAAACCTTTCCCCTTTGAGGTTTAAGACGACAACTTTTTGGATGTCCAGATCGTTTTGACTGCACAGGATCACGTACTATTTTTGTCGACATATTTGGTAGTGGAACTTCACGTGCACATTCAGAATTCTCACACTCAATAAGGTGAAGCTTTCTTAATGACTCATCTAAATCACTTATAGCAACTTCAAAGTGCTTTTTCGATGCAACTTCTTCTTCAACAAGTTTAATAGCACGCATGTGCAATTGATCATACCATCTTCCACTATCATCGTAGTTAATATCCATTGACACACTTTCTTGAAGATATCGCTGCTTAAAGTCTTTTTTCCAACGTGACAAGATATATTGACTTGGTAGCTCCTCGATTCCATTACAATGAAGCACACATAGAGCATGTCTACATAAGTAACCTTTAAAATTAAATAGGTTACAAATGCCGAAAACTTCAATTTTTATTGCATTGTATAAAACTTCAAAATCTACAATATGCATTTTATCTCCATCATAAGAACGTCGTTCTTTAACTATAAAAGTAACAATTGAACCTTCTGATCTTACTCGGGTCACATTGAAACATGAAACATCTCTTCCACCTCAACGTGAAACTTCTTGAATATACTATGAGTATAAACCATTGTTTTCAGACCCGGGCCGGTCACAGAACCGGCGAGGCTATCGGGTAGAGGGTCAACAGGTCGGACCGGTCGGACCACTAGTTGGACCGGTTTGTTGACTTTAGTCAACAATCCAATAAAATATATTTTAAATAATCAATTGTATACAAAAATTGATAACAAAATATTCAATTCATAACAAAATACTCGATTGTAACAATTTTTTGGCTAGTTGTGAACATCAAACCTAAGTCCCGCGCTCTGTGTCTAATACATGTTTTGAACATATTTAATTAGTGTATTAAACTATTAATAAATTAAATCTACTTTCCAAGAATTGTAATTAATTACAGTTTCCAACCGAATGGTTCCAAAAAAAACAAAAAGCAAATAGCCTTACATCAATAAAATATTGCAATTTGATCCACCCAATAAGAGAAACTATAAAAAAATGATACAATTTATATTAAATTATACTAAAGTTATAAGGTGGCACCACTTTCAATTTTTTCTATTTTGTTTTCTCTGCTTTCTACTTTCTGCCGCAGCTAAAGTCTCTTTTTATTTTTTTCATTTTTTAAGTTAAAAAGTAGGGGCGAAAACATAATTTTAAATTAAAAAATTAAACATACCGGGTCCAACTAGCAGACCGAGTTTCCGGAAACCCGGGCGAACCGGCCGAAACCATCGGTTCGCCCGGAAGGGCTCAGCAGGCCGTTTTTAGTGCTGGACCGTTCCAGCGTTGCTGCCGGTTCCCGGTCCGACCGGTCCGACCGGCCGGTCCGGGCCGGGTCTGAGAACAGAGGTATAAACCATTGAGACTTGCTTTACATAAGCACACTTCGTTCTTATTACAGGTTGAGAGTGTTTTGAATGAAAATCTGCTTTAGCCTCTTTCTCATATTTGTCCTTTAGAGCGAGAGTATATTTACTTGCAAATTTACTTAAAGTTATTCGGGAGTGTACGTATTCATCAAAAAAGCATTCATACTCTCGCTTCTCTGAGTAGTAGACATTCCTGCAAAAAAATGTCTTTTAAGAACACCAGAGCCCACTTTTCTCTATCATCATAAAGTGATTGAAGTCATTCACTATCTTCCAACCCATAATTATTAACCATTTCTTCCCAAGAAGATTCAAATTCACTTAATAGCAATGAGTCATAGACCTCTGCTTCTACTGCACACTTAATTGATTTGTACTCAATGTATCCACTTAACTTTTGTGGTATTTTTTGCATTATATGCCACAAACAAAATCGATGTCGAGTTCCTTGCAACATTTGAGAAACTGCATTTTGCATAGCTTTACACTAGTTAGTTATTATAGCTGGTGGAGCGCGAACTGACATACATGTAAACCATGCTTTGAACAATCAAACAAATGATTTAATTGTTTCATTTGCTATCAAACCACAACCCAAAAGAATCGATTGACCATGGTGGTTAACTCCCACAAACGGCGCAAATGGCATATCATATCGATTCGTTAAATATGGCGTATCAAAGGTAATGGCCTCTCCGAAAAATTCATAAGAAACCCGTGATCTTGCATCAGCCTAAAAAATATTTCGTAATCTTCCCTCGTTGTCAAAATCCATCTAATAAAAGAAATTAGAATTTTTTGTTTGCATATGACAAAAGTATTCATGCATAGCTTGTGCATCCCCGTGTGCTAACTTGAGGCGCTTGTACTTGTCAATATAATTTCTAACATTCTTTTCATCGAATGTTAAATTCTCAAGACCTCCAGCTTGAACCATTAGATAATAATATGACTTATTTGTTCTAATCCCTGAGTCAGAATTCAATTCAAGTCTTTGCTTAACTTTTGCACTTATATGCTTATGTGACCTGTAAAATAGTACACTAGATGGTGTAGTGTTGTGATTATGTTCAAGAATAACTTCTGTAATCATCCATTTATGAAGATTGTTCAATTTGATCCTCATCATTGCATCACAGTGATTATGTTCAAGAATAACTTCTGTAATCATCCATTTATGAAGATTGTTCAATTTGATCCTCATCATTGCATCACAGTCAACTCTTTTTTCAGGTCTAGGATTACTTACTTCATTGTTCTCCTTATGTCCATAATGAACACGACAAAGTACAACACCTATTTTCTTATGACTAATTTTTCCTTTATACGAATTTCTCACCCGAACACCAAAGCCTACGTCTTTTGCATACAAATTATAAAATTCATATGCATCTTCATAACTGTCAAATAACATGCATACAGTAGGCAGAATCGGTAACGTCTTAATTGAAGTAGACATATTATTGTTACCAATCTCGTTGTCATTCATCAAAAAAAGATACAAGTTTTTGGGTGAACATCTAAATATAACAATTAATCAAATAAGGCATAACAAAAGTTCACAAGAAATAAAAAAAAAAATATTGTAATTAGTTTGAGAATAACATACTCTGAAAAAGATAGAGATGGTGTTATAGTTCTTTAGTCCAAATTCCCCAACATCTAAATATTATCAATAATCCAAACAAATATTCAAGTAGTAACAGAAATCCATTTCCGAAATTTTAAAGTTGTTGCATGTAGACCATTTTATTTCTTTAATTGTATTAATAAAATATTTCCATTTGGTCTAGTCGTCTATAGACGGATCACGCAAAATTTCTCAACAATATTAAACATTCATTCACATTTTACACTTATTTAATTAATACAAAGTCTAAATATCACAACTCCATCAAAAAAGTTAGACAGACGGAGGAATAAATCTAAGAAATCTCACCACTCTGGACACTTTTAGAGTATTGGATTTCTTAAGCAACATGTATTTTTGTGTGCTGCCAATATCTTTCTATGTCACGTGGTTCTTTTTCCTATGCAACATGTTTCTACAAAATTCCGGTGTTTGTTACATCTGAATTTAATGTTGCAGTCAAAAAAAATTAATGTTTATTATGTGGAAATTAGTGTTGCATTACAAATAACTGAATAAGGACTCATATTGCCATTTGAGAGGTTGAACTGAGTAAACGTATGGACTAGCTAGCACTATTAGAACTGAATATTGATACAATAATGCCAAAATGGGTTGATATAAGTTATCTCCAACTAAGATACGTCAACTAAGTCGGTGGCTCCGTTAAAGGCACTCCAATGACTTTGAAAAACCTCTGGCTTAAAGAAAAAAAGTGAAAATGAAAAATGAGGTGCCTTTTCAACATTTGAGAGGAGTTGTTTATAGATAATTTATGGGTCATGGATGGGCAAGGATCGTAGATGGGTTTGGCCATAGAAATTGGCCTCAATATGATCATGTACATCGGGGTCTTTGGCCTCCAACTCGGGTCTATGGCTAAGGCTCACCATGGAGTCTCTTACCTTCCATCGCACTATTTCGAGGGTTTAACCAATGTATTTTGACACGTGGTGGGTCCAAAAAGTGTCAAGTGTCATGTACCAAAATATGGTACATCATTAGTCTCCCCACTTCGTTGAGTGTTATCAAAAGGAGAATGCACTGCGAAGTTAGTCAATATCTATTTCTTTTGTCGGTCTTTAAAAATGTCAAGTTTTCGACGCTTGAGCTTTGAAAAAGCTAAGTCTTTTGCTTGAGCGTTGGAAAAAGCTAATGCTTCAGTGCTTGAGCGTTGGAAAGCTAAGCTTTCTTGAGCTTTGAAAAAGCTAAATTTTTGATATTCGAGCTTTGGAAAAGCTAAATCCTCAATGCTTTGAGCTTTAGAAAAGATAAATCTTCGATGTTTAAATCTTCAATACTTGAGCTTTAGAAAAGTAAATTTTTCGATATTTAAGCTTCTGAAAAGCTAAATCTTCAATACTTGAGCTTTAGAAAAGCTAAGCCTTCTAAGTCTTCTGCTTGAGCTTTGGAAAAGCTAAGGCTTTAATGCTTGAGCTTTGGAAAAGTTAAGTCTTTGATACTTGAAATTTTAGTCTCCATGCGACTGAGAGTCACATGTATGATTCATAATATTGACCTTTTAAAAGACTTTCTATAATATTTTGAAACATTTGGGAGTTGACTTCAAATTTTTAACACTTTTTGGTCTCTTTGCAATTATTTGAAACTTCTAAGAATGTTCTGGAGTTTTCATGCGTACAAAAGAGTTTTTGCAATTATTGCTTGTTGTCCTCTTGCAATTATCCAACCAATGGGTCTTACTGCAATTAACCAATGCCATAACACGGCAAGTGGAATGGAATGTCCAAAACAAAAGATATTTAGTGTTATTATCTTTGTGTTAAAAAAATGTTATTATCTTTTAAAGTGGGACACATTTTTTACGTTTATGTGAATTATCGCACAAAAGAATTCTCCTTTTCTCCAATCTTGCAAATGTAATCCGCAGTCTACATAATTCGCCAAATCTCACTACCAAAATCTTAGTTATTCTAACACACACTTATTCACAAGATAAGAAGGATGTGGACCAGCTTCACTACACTGACTATCTCATGTACATATAGAAAGACGAACAAGACCGTAAATGTGTTGGCTAGACATGATTCTAATCGAGCACAAGTGGATTGCCCATGTAGCCACTTTTATGTGTAGCCTAGATGAGTTGCCCGCCTGGTCTAAAAACTTTAGCTTCGTTCGATATGTCATGTACATATACGTGCCATTCGCGAAAACCTAGACCCCTCCCCTATATATGTATATTATCTGACTCATGCCTCCTAAATAAATTAACAGGTCATGTTAAAAAAAATCGCTATTCCGCCCGTCATTTGCTTACCAAAACTCTACACACGTGATTTAAAACTAATTATGCAAATTTCTTTTATTATTCAGCTATATAGCATGAGACCTCATTATATTTCAAAAGATTTGTATTTCGTAACTCCGAGACTTTAATGGGACACCTTTCTTTTCCCTATTTTTATAGGTTAAGTATATATATATATATATATATATATATATATATTTGTTTATATGAAAGGGGACG
Source organism: Linaria vulgaris (assembly GCA_948329865.1). Classification (NCBI taxonomy): domain Eukaryota; kingdom Viridiplantae; phylum Streptophyta; class Magnoliopsida; order Lamiales; family Plantaginaceae; genus Linaria; species Linaria vulgaris. The sequence continues at coordinate 47,874,879 of OX415249.1, read as the reverse complement.
GGGTGATATTTACGGAGCAAAATCTCTAAATACAAAGCAAAATCTGATGAAATCTCTTTTTTACCCTTTTAATTAAAATAATTAATAAATCATAACTAAAAAAATATTCCTCATTAAAAGAAATTGTGTGATTATGGGAAAGATGCCAATTCTACTAAAGAAACAATTTATGCATCTAAATCTGTAGATTCTCTCATTCTACTTATTCTACTTTATTTGTCTAGAACCTTTTTCTTACCGTATTAATAAATTATCTTATATCTTAAATCATTTCTAAGGATTAATTAAACTTAGATAAGAACTAGTAATCTATAACATTTTTTTAATAATCTAACTCAAAGTAATGAAGCGACTAATTATAAAAAGGCTGAATTGCAAAATATGTTCACTAACTATTCGGTTTTGCCACTTTTGCCCAATAAATTTTTGGGCCTTGTCTAGTGCCCTACATATATTTGAATTCTTATCATTTTATGCCCAATCAGACCTTGGCTAGATTTGGATCACACATCCCGTCACTTAAGTTGCATCCCATGTGTAAAAACACTACGCCACGTCGAATTTCCAGCTCCAAATAAATAACTCTTCCCTATTAAACCTAAATTCAACAGCTGTTCAACACTTCACTTTTTTCCCAATCATTTCACTTCAACACTCTTCTCTGTTCCGTTTACCCTAGTTCATGCAAAATCCCAAATTGATTTCTACAAATCACGAGTTCACTCATTCAATCGACGGATTAACAGTCCCACAACCCATTTTCTCGAAACCGAACACATAACATCAAGCAAAAGAAACTACTGCTTTGAATCGATTCAAAGGTGGTCGTCCCATGATGAAATTGTAAGCGAATGGTACATCCACCACTAGAAAATCTAAACAAATGGTCTTTCAACGAGAATCTAATCCGAGCGATGTAGGTAAATAAATAGTCTCTTAAGGAATTATTTCTCCGCCTCCAAATCTAGCTAATGGGTTTCTGAAGTGACCCAGTTTTACGTTGCAACTCTGTTTCTTCAAAGTATCAAGAAAAGTGATATTGGTTGAGCCTCAATTATCAATGAGTAATGTTTTTGATAAGCGTCTCATTAGCGTGATTTAAGTGTCTGTTTACTTATGCTTTTGCATAATTATGATAGCGTATTTACTTGTTTTAGTATTATTTTATATTTTCTTAGGTATTTAAGGAGTCAAGACAAAACGAGGCCCAAATAGATGTTTTGGACAACAATTAGTCAAAGACACTGTTTCAGGATGTTTAAGCGTTACGGGAGCGCTACGTCGCTACAAAAAAAGAGAAATACCAAATATAGCTCGATTGAAGAGAAGACACCAGTAGACCGCATGGAGGAAATCAGAAGGTAGTGCAATCTTCATCGCGTCGCGTAGATGCCGCGCGATCAGAGCCACATCGAGCGGGGATTGCGCGACCAACAAAAAAGTAGGTCGCAAGTCAGAAACCCTAAAATGCAGCCTAGAGCAGAGAAAAACTATAAATATAAGGTTATGTTCATCAATTATGGTACAACTTTCACAATAATTTTCACAGCCTTTACAACCATTTTTTGGGAGAAGAAACCCTGAGAGTTGTCACAAGAAATATCATCAAAGTCTTGTTCTAGATTAGCGAGTCATTGTTTGAAAAAATATAATTAGTGGAGAAGAAGCTAGCAAATGGGAGTACGAAGAGGGTCAAGCAACAACGTTCCATCGAACTCGAGAAGATTTTCTTTATCTTTTTACTTTGTCTATGATATTTAATTCTTTGTTGATTGTTGAACTCATGACTATGAGAAGCCAACCTACTCATTGTTTAGAGTAGAGGAGTAACTCTGATACTATGAATATATCTATTTGCTTTACTTTATGTGTGTTTGATGACCTTCAGTCCCTAGATTGAATTGTTATTTATTCCGTGTGACTAACCTTACTCTCGTTGGGATAAAACAGAAGCACCCGAGTGGGGTCGCCCTAAGTGTAGAATGCTAAGAGAGTTATGTATATATTTATATTACAGTAGATCAATCTTGAGTATGTACGTTTTGTTAGCATGATTTGGATGAGTTAATTGGATTGCAAATTTTACATCTCTTCTAAAATAATTGAAAACTGGGTTGATTCCGTTAACACGGTAGGTTATTAGAGACTCATAGAGATGCAGTTGGGGTAGCTCCTGCCATATGTCACGGATCCATTGGACATGCAAACATCAAATAACTATCATGTACTATAAGTAAATATATGTGTTTTGTCTATGAAGTCATTGTGAAACCCAACCTCTAAACAATCTTTCCAACTATTTTCACAACCAAAACCAATCAATCAGTCAATTATATTCTCTAGTCTAGTTTAATTTAGCTTAGTTAGTCTCTCATCTTCCCAATTTTCTTAGTTTAATTGCTTTCATTAGATTAAATAGTTTAATTGTTTTCTTGCATTTAAAAAGCCAAAAACCCCAAAAGATATTTGATAATTCTTGCATTCTTAGATTAATTACATTGCATTCTAGATTAAGCGTTCTTAGCATTAAATACATTCATAAGCATTCATTACATTCTGCAAATACAAGAGAAAAGACAGTGACAGTAATCAGTGTTTTGCATTTAAGTGATTCATACATACACACATCACTCCATTGGGATACGATACTTAGTTCGTAACCATACTTACCATTTTATTATTACTTGATTCGTGCGCTTGCGATATAGTGGGATTTATGTGTAACATTTATATGCTGAAATATATTCTATTTTATTGCACCACAAAACACCCATCAGTTTTCATGGTAAAATTTGCAATGTCCAAAGTTACAACTAAAGGACAATCCAACTGATCATTACTCCAATCTAGAGGAGGTAAACCCCATATGTCTTAGTCATCAAAATTTATATCTGGGGTAGGAGGGTCTATTATTCCAATAAACTTTGGCATTGTACCATGATTTGATCATTGCAGACTTCAGACCTTCTCATTCCAAGAATTCATTGAATCACCGCCAGTTGGGCCACCGTTACTCATATTGATAACTCCTCTCGTAGGCGTATTGTCTCCACAATTCCTGTCATTTCTTACACGTAAATCTTTCGTATTTCTATCATCACGTCTCTCCATCGCTTATTATTCCTCCTTTGGGATTGTATTCTCGCTTGTACTTTGTTATCAAGCCTCTCTCTTTTTGATTCAATATTATGTTGATAAGTTCGTACAAAGTCCAACAAATATTCGCTTCTTATTAACCTTTCAAAATCATCCTGAAGGTCATAACAATGATGATCACTTGGTTGATGATAGTGGCAAAACTTAGAAGATCTTCTTGTTGCATTAGTTCCCATCATCTTTCGTGCCTCTTTGATTGGAACATCCTTTATTAAAGCAATAGAAATAATGTGTCTCATGGTTGTACTCAAAGGATTGTAGTTGTTTGTATGCCCTCCGTCGAGGTGACTGGTGGCGTTGGTCCGATTAACGACCATCTCTATCTTTTCCAAGACTCCTTCCTTGCTTGGATTCATGTCATGTGTTATGGCTAGACTTTGAGATCCCCAATGTATTTGATGTTTTAATTTTAGACATTTCCTCCTCAGCCATGTGTTCCTCGGCTAAGTCCAACATCCCATCCCATGTTTTTAATGTTTACGCACTAACTCGAGAGCAAAAGTTGTGATACGAAGATTTGAGTATAACACTGGTTATAGAAAGTTTGATGTTGGAGTTTCCACAATTAAAAGTTCATCGCTAAATCTTTCCATAAAAATTCGTAAAGCTTCACTCTTGCCTTGAACTATAGAGTAAAGGTGGTTTGCGGGCATTTGATCTCTACGCTTGCTAGCAAATAGATGTTTTTGAATTTTAGACATAATTCTTCTTAGGATGTTATGACCTGATTGGGTGCCGCATGAACCAATCTAAAACAATGCCTCAAAGTGTTGTCACAAATATCTTGGCGTACATATTGTCATTGTGACTATACAATGCAGTGTTATGAAACCCGGCCCGGTGACTGACCCAGTAAGGCTACCGGGTAGTGGGTCAACAGGTCGAACCGGTCGGACCACTGGTGGACCGGTTTGTTGACTTTAGTCAACATTCAATAAAAATATAATGTAAAAATTAATTGTATAAAAAAATTATAAGACTTTTAAGTCACTAATATTTTGTTATATCATAAGAAATATAAAATATGGTTATCACAAAACTAGGACTTGAACACGTGACCTCCAACAAAAGAAGATTTTGGAAAGTAGTGGAAACCATTGAGCTATCCAACAATTTACTAAATAATCCAATAAACATTATATTTAATACAAGTTAAAAGATTATTTTGGATTTTTAAATGTTGGCCAACCGTATCACAAAATTCAATACAAGAACAATAATATATGACACTAAAATTTGGAAAATGAACTTAGCATCGAACGAAATACTATGCATGAAATTCTCGAATGCAAGCTCATTTAGCTTCAAAGTCCAATTAAGTATGGAAAACAACATTTTTTTTGAATTTTTTTTGGCCCAAACCGCTGTAGGCCATTTGCAGTGGATAGATCTCGTCGAGATACCTCAAATAAAAAACAATGCGTCCAAAACGGACACTCCTACCCAAGTTATGACCTTTCAAAGTTTTGCATTTTTTTTCTTTATTTTTAAAATTTTTGAGGCAAGTTTGTAATTGTCAAAAAAATAGGACTTATTCGCAATTAATCGAAAACAAAAAAAAGGAAAAAAAAGCGGGCCACCAGATTCGCAAGCGGAACCGGGCGACCGGTTCGCCCACCAGAGCTTTCTGGCCGCTTTATACTCAAAACCAGCCCGACCTAGCTGTCGGTTCCCGGTCGAACCGGCCGATCCGGGCTGGGTTTCAAAACACTGATACAATGTCATCGTGTTATCAAAGGCAAATATATGTTCTGAAGGGCCACCATGGCCATCATACTAGGTCATGGCTGGAATTGGGTCATTGCGATCAACGACCTCACTTGCAATCTCGTCACAAAATATAGAATCTTTCCTCCGACGGGCTAATCCTTCATTGATTCGCCTTGCTTCTTACAGTCTCCTAGTGATTGCGTCTCTCTGTAAGGAGAGATGTCTAATCTAAGACCTTGACATTGTTGGAGCTTGCTCACCACTATGTCTATCTCTGCCTTGGCGGCGGCGAGCTTGACTTGAAACCTCCCTAGAAGCAGCATTATTTTCTTCAACAGGATCAGTTGAGCAAACTGGTGACCTAACATGACGGGTTGGATACATGGCCCCCTGAGGCTGGGTGGTTGGAACATGGACTGGCTGCTCAGGCATTGCTCGCGAAGCTTTTGCGTTAGCTAAGGTTGTTTTAACGGTTTCAAACCGAACCATTCATTTCGGTTTGCAAAAGAACCAAAATCGAACCAAACCAAATAAGAAATCAGTAAAACGAATCGTATAAAACGGCTCTGTCAAATGGTTTAATGGCCGGTTCGGTTTAAACAAAAAAAACAATTAAAATCGAATGCAAAAAATGGTTCAATATAGGACAAATGACATTTTTTTAAGAAGGGTGAACTAAATTTATATTAGAGTAGATTAAATATTGTATTAACATCTTTTTATTTAAAAGGGGGGTTGTAAACTTTGAGGAATGGATTCAGAATTTTGGTCTTAAAAACATATTGGTTGTGGGTTAACCCATTTAATAAATGGGTTATTATGGGTCAACCCATATAACCCATTATTTTAAATGAGTAACCCATGGGTTATCTGCGAATTTTCGTTAATATTTATAAATAAATAAAACACATACTACACTTAAAGAGATAAAAAAATGCACTACTCTTAAAACACATACTACGACTAAAATTTACTAAAATAAATATACGATACACGTAAAATGCCATTTTACTATTTTCAGTTGGAACTTTTCGTCAATGAAGCCCGTTTTCGGCAAATGCTACCACGTTTTCAAGTAGAAACAAACATCTGAACATAACGTAAAGACTACCAACGTGATTTTCGGTAAATTCCAACGTTTGGAGATTGAAAACGACATTTTTCTATTTCCAACTGGATTTTGTTTTTTTTGTAATTTTTAGATGGAATAAAACTTAGCTTGAACATGGGGTGATTGAAAAAAATAATTAAAATTCGAATTGTTAACAAACACAAGTTTTTTTTTTTTTATTTTAGCCTATTTTGTTTTTAATTAATTAAAATTTTGTTTTTTTGTTCCTTTTTAATAACGGTTTGATTTGTTTTGGTTTGTTTAGTCTATTTCGATTTAATTCGGTTCCATTGCAATATAATCGAAATAGTTTTGGTTTGAAACCGAACCAAACCGCATTGCAAAAATCTTTTACGGTTCAGATCAAACTGCCTTATTCAGTTCGGTTTCCACGGTTTAACCAAACCTTGGAGACCGTTGAACAACCCTAGCATTAGAATTCCGCTCCCCCCAATTGCCTTTTGAAGTGCCAAAACAATCTAAATAACTTGCTCATGTTAGAGTAGTCCAGTCGGTGCTCCTGGTTAGAGGGTGGTAGAAGGTGCTACATTAGTTGGAGGGTGGTAGAAGGTGCTACATTAGTTGGATGGCGTAGTTCTTATCCCTCATCTAGTGATCATTGACCTGTTGTTGATGGTAGTGATCCTTCACCTGTTCTCCTTGTTTCATTCATGGTCTTGCTTCAAGAGTGCGCTAGTGGTTTCCCTCATTTGGCACCACATATGCGGGTATTTTCATCTGCCTACTTCGACACTACACGTAAGACCGAGAATCTCTTCGTCAGCTCCTAAAATGCGGAATCATAGAGAGAGAGAGCTCTGTCTTAGAGAGAAAAAGTGAGAGTGGAAAATGATGTACTTTTCAACATTTGAGATGGGGTATTTATAAATATTTCCATGGGCCATGGATGGTCTTGGACCGTAAAAAATATGTTATATAAAAAAAATGACACTTTAGCATCGAAATGCAAGAGATACAAGATAAAAGTCCATCCCAAAATGATGTTGAGCATTTTTGTCAAAAGTGAAAAGATACGGCCAATTGGAAATTCCCCATGCAAAAAAGTCTCATCATCATCTCTCTCCCCCTCTCTCTCAAGTGGTCGATTAAGACTCTTTTATTTCCAGCCCTTCTCCTGCAATGAGTTGGTGATTAGACCCAAGTACCAAACTTTTTGAGTTCCTTACGTAGTTTCGTTAGGTTAAATTTATATGAGGATATGTGTATTATATCATATACCATGTCAAAAATTAAGAACTACGGCTTACTATCCCAATATAGACACGACATGCAGCATGTCTGGCCATGCTACCGTGTTGGTGCATCATATAGGTTATAACAATGTTTTCAACACCGAACCGAAAGTCGACCTGGTAACCTCACTAGTTAATGGTTTCAGTGTTTCGAATCGATCGAACCACTGGTCCGATGGGTATGATACAATATATTATAAAAATATAAAATATATCTTGCTACATAATTTTGTTAATACTAGTTTTAGGAAATTAGTATTTATAAATTAGTTTCTTCACTCTTAGTTGATATGTTTCTAATCCTAAAATTCATAATTTATTTCATTTATTTCTGATTTTAAAATTCAGAATTTAAATTAGGATATTTGATTAAAATATAATAACTAAAAGATTAAATTACACATGTAGGGGGTGTTTGGTTTCGATATTAAGTTGTGTGACTTAATTCGAGTAGTTACAAAAAGTCAAAATTCAGGGCGCCCAGTTTAGTAATTTCGCTTTAGTAACCTATTTTGATTTACAAAAAAGATAAGTTACAACTTAATAATTAGACTCAATAAACCATTTGGTTTAACATATTACTCATGTTTCGTTATTAATTACGGTGAATTTCCAATGCTACCCTCTTCACCATATATCCTCTTTGTTACCTCAAATTTTCAAGCAACTCTTCCTCTTCCAGCACAAAAATACCATAGAGTAGATACTCATGTGAAGCCATGTTACCTTGGTAAGCCATCCATTAACCTCTCTCTAATTAATCAATTGTTTCATTGTTGATTACATTAAGGTTCTTGTTTTACAAATGACAATTACTTAAATTGAGATTGTTATGAATGTATTTTTATTGTTATTACTGGTCTATTTATTACATTATTGTAATGCTGTCATTATTTGTTCATGGGTGTGGCAGTGATGCAATTGACATTCTAATAAGAAACATTTATGAAGTTCGGTCTTTTCAATCCACAAATATTAGGGAGTTTGACATTTGTATAATAATATGGTAATATGTACAATTGATTTTGGAAATGATAGTTGCACAAATGTAAGTCTGAATAAGTGTCGGTTCAACTCCCTAAGTTTTATCATAAAAATAAACTCATAAAACAACGTATATTCTAGTCAATCCATACAACTCTTTTAGAGCAGATATGAGCAGCAATGCATCTGATCACGAAAAGACACCTAGAGTAAATGAATCGTTGAAATTCCGATGGGGAGATACATAACATTTACTAGGCGTCTCTTCATATTTGACGAGCATGTTATTGGACACAATTTTACTACTATAAATAACTCCCATCTACCCTATATTCACACATTATTTCAAAATCTAAATCACCAAAATCAAGAGTAAACAAATAATGGTGTCCAACAACATAACCTTGAAAGAGGTTTACGATTCAACCATGGTAATAAGCAATGAGTTTACTATGTTTCCGAATTTATGGGTTTAGTGGTTTATTGTTGCATTATTGCTAGAGTTTGATTGTTGCAGGGCCACATCCACAAAGTGTTCCTAAATTTCGATGATTTTACAAGTGATGATGAATATATACTGATGTCGGAGCTCCGTGATATTATGAACCGCAAAATATGGTTCACTACTCAGATGATGGAGGGGATCTATGACGAGTTCGCAGGGGTACTCACCGCATTTAAGGGGAAGGAAGTAACTCCCTTAATGATCAAGGATCCCCTTACGATAATCAAAACTCGGTTCAACCTGTTTAACCGATTTTACATGTGTTCGGGGGTGAAATTTGATCAGGAGTCGGGGGTGGTGGAAATTGATCACATTATGTATGATAGGGGTTAACATTGATCACTCCGACACTATGTTTCCCACACCGTCCACATTGTCTTCACGAAAAACATTGGCAAGGGCGAAGCGTACTTTGAACACCTCTTCCCATGCTTCATAGAAAGGAAATTGCTTCCCTAAGTAGCTCTCACACTAAGGGTGTTCCTGTATCAAATTTTCGCATTTATTACTTCATTGCTTCATTAATAAGGTTAGTACTTAAATGCTAACTACAAGCAGTCTGTTACGTTGAAATACCTTGACATATTTGTTCAATTCATAATCACACCCATCTATTGTGTGAGTGAAACAGTTGAACCATACCGCTCCAGTACTGTAGGAAAATGATTCGTGGAGGTGATGATAACACTTTCTCCAAGCGGTTAAATTGAACCTGATGTGTGGAAATGCCTTGACAGTAGTATTAGACAGAAGCACCCTCATTCTCACTTCGAGACCTTGTAGGTATGCGGCTTTTAGGTAGTTGGTAACATGACCTTCTTCGTTAATTTGTTCTGTCAATGCCCATATGAGAGTGTCCTCCTCCTGCCTAGTCCATGCATGACGTGCCTTTGCCATCTAACCGTTCAACATTCATGTGAAGGTCATCAACAAGACAAGAGTATATACTAGCGTACTCTAGTTAATTGTATTTTCTAACTTAATGACGATAATTACATTATTGAAATGGACAAAGTTTTATCTATGATCAAGCTATTAATTATTATCACCATATCAATCATCAACATTCACGTGGACGTAAATTACATCAAACCAAATATAAGGCAATTACATCGTGGACAATGTTAATAGAATATCGTGGTTTTACAACCATTAACACATGTTACACTAGGTAATGCGTAAAGGTAGTAGTTTATTGCACACAAATTTGGGATTTTCTAAAAACCCCCAAATCATAACCACGAACTATAGTATGGCAAAATAGGGTTCGGATTGGAGTAAAATATTATAGAAAAAGAGTTGTAACTCAGTAAGAGGAAGTATACCTTCGTTGAAAACATGAAGAACAAACATATTCTAGAAAATTTAACTACGCAAATCGAGAATTTGTTCTAATAGATTCAAAAATTATCATGAAATTAAGACATCAAGAGTAACACATGACATGGATCTAACACGTTTTTAAAGAAACGAGCAACATTATTAACGTAATAAGAAGAATCAGTGCTTAAAATGGGTTCGTGAAACTTACCTCTCAACTGAATCGCGTCCAATTTATTTTTGATATGATATAAATTTGTCTATAATGAATAATGAAGTGGTTGTGAATTCCAGACAACTTATGTAAAAGTGGAACCCACTTTCATAAGTTGTCACGCGTTTGTTACAAGCAGGGGTAATTCTATCTTTTTACGTGGACTGATTTAATAACTGAGCTCGGCTTATATAATCGCTGGAGGGGTGGGGGGGGGGGGGAGGGTAGCGACTACTATCCAAGTTATTGTAGTGAACAGTTGTGGGCTGCTGGACTTTTCGGTCATAGCCCATTTCCTCTTTCGCACGAACCAAACAATGTATTAAGTCAAATAAGACCCCTTATTTCACCTAATATCCAGAACCAAATGCCCCGTAGTGATTTAAGTAAAATAGAAAATAAGTTTTAAATAGATATAATATTTCATGAATTGTAATTTTTAAAGTGTTCGAAAAAAATTAATCACTAATCTAAGAACATTTACTATATAGAAGAATATAAAATAACATACATGCTTTATACTAATAAGCTATAAAAAAATAGCGTTAACTCCCGTTCATCGATGAGACGAGAACGAGAGTTAACACTAAATTAGAATGATGGAGACAAACGATAGAAGCACGAGAGTTTCGACTAATTCGAACAAAAATAAAGCACCTCGAATGCAAGTTTAGCAAACAACGAAGAAACAACAATGGTACGGTTCAGTTGGATGGCCAAGAGATACCGAGAAACTCACATTTCCGATATTTACGCTCCATACTACATACGGATGGAGAGTTAGATTGCGATGTCAACCACCACATCCCAGCTGGATGGACAAAGTGGAAGAGTGCATCAGGGATCATGTGCGATCGTGACTTTCCTTTAAAGCGTAAAGGAAAGTTCTATTGCACGACTAACTCTTTTGTTTTATGGCTCCGAGTGATGGGCTAGTAAGCAAATTCATGCACAAAAGATGAACATTACAGGGGTGCGTATGCTACGTAGATGTGCGGTAACACCATGAGAGATAAGATGCGCAATGAAGATATTCGACACAATTTAGGTGTGGCGTTCATCGACGAGAAGATGCGAGAAAATCGCTTAAGATGGTTTGGACATGTTAAACACAAACCCATATATGCACTTGTACGACGTGTTGAAGATCTCAACTTAAAACGGACGATTAGAGCTCGCGAGAGATCGAAGAAGACGTGGATGAAGGTCATACGGAAGGACATGAAGCTCAGAGATTTAAATGAAGATATGCTCTTCGACCGAAATGTATGGAGACAGAAGATTCATGTTCACGTCTCGATGTGATTCATTCTTAATTCATATAGCCTACCCCAATTTATTAGGATTACATGCTTTGTTGTTGTTGTTGTTGTATGTGAGAAGAGTATATTTTAGCTATCAATTGTATATATTAATATGTGTGAAAAATACTAATTCTATTGTAGCTCAATTGGTTAAAGCCTTACAATTTTACTTAGAGGTCTATGTTTCGATTCCCCCAACCATCAAAAACTTAAAATTTTAAAACTAAAAACACAAACTCGTTCAACCACTGCCAAACCGGTTCATCGACTCTCGATTCTTTATCGGTTCTAACCGTGTTTAACCGATTTTTAGAGTAACCAACTCTAGAACTCAACCAGACCGGCCAAGCCACCAATTACCGATTAAACCAGTTCGACTGGTCGGTTCGATCAAGTTTTAAAAACACGTGGTAATAAGGAGTAGCCAAGAGCTTTATCAACCGAACCTCAATTTTTAAGACTCTAATTTCACTTGAAATCGTATATCTTGTGTAATCATATATACGCGTATTCGTTATAATAGATTATCATAGTATATTATCATAGTATATACTATTGAAATCAGTAATTCTAACTTTTATGAGTGATTTTTAGATTGTAAGATACATTTGTTTAATTAGAGTAAACACTAGGTGTGTAGGTGCAATTACTCCTTGTAAACAAATCTAAGCACGCCACGCTCTTACTCTTACATCATCCATAGAAGGGCCCCATCATATATTTTTAGATAATAATGGAAGTAGAAATAGAAATAGAAATAGAAGAAGTTAGAGAAAGGGAAAGGAGAGTAACAGATAGAAATGCGATGAGCCGCTACAACACAAGAAGGATATATAAGTAAGATTGACTGCACATTTTTCCTGATAACCAAACTTTCCTAAAAGATAAAACCCATCTCATTTGAACCACCCACAACAAGAAAAAAAAAAAACTAATGCTAGCAAATTCTTGTTCCTTCGATTAGATTATTGTGATCAGAAGGTGGGTTTGTTCTTTGTTGGATTTTAAGCTTATTTTTCAACTTATATTATGCTTAAAGACTGCATCTTTTCTGCTTGTTAGAAGAATCTTTATGTTATTATCCTTATTTGAGCCTAGATATTTTCTGGGTTCGTTTGATTCTTGTCAAATACTACTTATTCTGGTACATGTCCAAATGAAATATTACCAAACTCAGTGGGTTGGTTGATTACTTTTCTCCATGTTACTTTAGGTGGAATGATAGTCACAAGTAACTGTTTGAGTTTTTGTGTCATTGAGCTTGGAATCTGTATACAACTGTAATCTATTCAGAAAGTCTATACACACTACATACCGAAAAATTTCTGACTTGAAAGATTGGTAGCTTTTGGTGCATCACTACCATTCTTGTCCATGCTACTTCTATCAGATAAGTGCGTGCTAATCGGTGTTTCCTTTCAGGGTAAACTGGTGATCTTCTTGTTATGCAATTGGTTTGTCTTCCTGTAGCAATATGAAGGCGATGGTTATCGGTTCCGCTTCATATTTTGCTCCATGTCGGAGATTGGGTGCGAGGTTTCATGAAGAGATTTTTATAGAGATGCCGCTGCAGTACATAGATAGATAGCGATGAAGGTCTTTTGTTTCACCATGTGCACTCTGTATGAGTTGAAATATTTCTCTTGCTTTTTTACTTCATATGCTTTAGATGGTATTCAGTAACAGGGTTGATCCATTCATCTGTTCTCATGTTTGTATAATCTACTTTAAGATCACCATGGAAGCGTAGTGCTGTAAATTGAACCAAGTTTTGAGTTCTTCATTAAAAAAAAAAAACAAACCAAAAGATTGTCGTCCAGTCATGGGCTTGCCTCAAGTTCCCCCTGGAAAGACTACTGAAGAAGTGCTGGCTCAATCTGATCAAGTGGCCAGCCTTCATAAGAGTGAAATGCTTGCCAGACAACTGAGGAATTCCACTTCTCGGGACTTCCCATGCACTTCGTCTTGGGAACCTGCAAAAGAATCTGCTATTGCTCGTGTAGATAAGGATGCTGTGGCCAATGTACATAAACTAAGTATTCAGTCTTCAGAAAGAAACCGTTTATTTCATCAAGTGGGAACGAACATCCAGATGCCTACTTCTAGGATTGTGGGTTTTGAACCAAATGCACTAATAAACCACATCAGTCATTGTGGAGACAAACAATCAGGTAGTAATATCTCTATGACTTGTCAGGGGAATGAGAACTCAAGTTATGCGGCTAGCAAAAGGTTGTTATCACCTTTGAATGGCATGCTTTTGACTGATGGATTCAGAGGTGATTGTCCAGAAATTGAGCAGATGGATGATCATAGTAGTTCTGATTTAAGAGGTTGTAGTTATAATATTACAAAGAAGGAGAACGAAACTGCACTTACGGGCAACATGGAGTCTAGCTGTCCTTTTATTTGGTCCCAATCTAATTTTTCAAGGAGTAATATTCCACAGGAAAAAGATTTTGGAACAAAGTTCAGTATCGTCACAGATGGGCCTTTACTTGACAAACACAAATATGTATCTCAAAATCTTTTCCGATCATTCAATGGTCCATGTTGTAGTGGAAGAAATGTCACACCTGTCAATAACGAGGCAGTCGAGATATCAAGGGAAATTCTCGTCTCTCCACCATTATTGTCTCCTCGTGTGACAGGATTTTGTCGAAGGACTAGGTTGTCTTGGATTTCTGGGAATTCCAATAGAGATTTTAATGAGAGAGATATAAGTTTCAAGGATATGGAGCAGTCTCTTGAAGGCATTATCTCGAAAAAGAGTTCTTCTCACAAAGTAGAGCATGCCGTAACATCAAACAAAGTTCTAGAAGCTGTTGAAAGTTTGCCAATGAATTTTGAGCAGTTGACGCCTGAAAGTTTAGTATCCGTGCATATACGTAACTCCACAAGTGGGGCTCCAAATGTCAAACTTGGTAGAACTTTAAGTGGACTATCTGCCAGAAGGTCCTTGGTTGGTTCATTTGAGGAGTCTCTATTATCGGGTCGATTAGCTTCTGGAATAGTCAGCCAGGTAAGAAGATTTTTCTTGTATTTGTTCATTACTATGTTGCTTGTTCTTGTAATAATTTAATATCTAAAGGTATTGTATTTTTACTCAGGTTTTGGATGTGATATAACTACCCTATAGCATATAACTTTTGCATATGGTGTGTCTCGTGCAGAAAATTGATGGTTTCCTTGCTGTCTTGAATATCACTGGAGGAAGTTTTTCACCTCATCCTCAGAAACTTCCATTTGCTGTAACAAGTGTAGATGGTGATAATTGCTTATTATACTACTCATCTATAGATATAGGTTGTCACTCATCGTCACCCAAATGTGAAGGTCCCAAACTAAAGAGATGCCTCAGTGTCAATGGCTCCTCTGATGAAAAAGCTCGTCTGAGAATACCTATAAAGGGGCGCTTGCAGTTGGTACTCTCTCTCTCTCTCTCTCTCTCTCTCTCTCTCTCCCTCTCTCTCTCATATTACTCTTAATTAAGTGTTGAGTACGCATTAGTCATTACTCAGTTGGCCACTTCTTGGAAGACAGTTGGTGAAGCTCAGCTCAGTTTCTTTTCAGTTAGCTTGTATTAATGTTTACATAACAAGACAATGAGGTTCTTGCGCGAAAAGCACATCTTCTTATAGCGAAGTTGTCTGATTTCTTTCATTAAATATGTCTATGTATGCAATCTGTGAAACAAAATTGAAAGTCCTTTGTTCTGAGTTACGTGAAACAGCTTTGGAATACTTGAAACTGTAGAACATGAAGGTGCGGATCTACTTGGTATCAGTGGCTTTGTCTTAATGGATGTTTGGTATGATCAATAACCATACAAGCACGGTAGTTATGTGGAAAAGGAAATTTATGGCCTTCAAAGGTGATATTAGTAGACAATTCATATACTGAGCCTTGAAACAGTAGAACAGCGAAGATGAGGATCTACTTGGTATTGAATGACTTTGTCTTAATGGAGGTTTGTTAGGATCAGCAATCATACTAACACAGTATGTGGAAAAGGAAATTTATGGCCTCCAAAGGTGATATAAGTAGGCAATTAACATTCCATTGACATCAATCTATCTTTTGAATCTATCCTAAGTATTGGATTTACGATCAACTCCAGATTACTAAGTTATTCCTACATTATACTTCTAGCTCGTGTATTTGTAGGTTTGTAAACACAATCCTGTTATTGTTGGAACTTTGACTTGGAATTTCGTAATGGATAACTATTCTACTTAGGTAGAATAGATTTGACTGATAATTGAGTTTTTCCACAGGTCCTTAGTAATCCAGAAAGGACACCAGTACATTCATTCTTCTGTAACTATGATTTGAGTGACATGCCGGCTGGCACGAAGGTTGGTCTGAATCTTACTATCTTAATCCAAGACGCCTTGTGAGTTACGCTTGTCGTCTCTGGAATATATCTTGAATGCATGCAACCCATTTGAGATTTGTGGTTTTTCCCTTAGTGATCTAGGCTTTTGTTTATCATCTGAATATGAACCATGATGTCCAAAATCCAAGAAAATTAATATAGCCAGAGCAATGTCTATTATCTCTTTATCCCCTATCCCGTTGCCTTTATCGGCTCTATAAATTCTAGTGATCTTCCTAAAATACTGCTTCGGTTCGCGTTGGTGCACTAAGTATGTTACTTCTCGGTCTATCCTCTAGTCTCACCTGCTCTTTCTTAAATTTGTAGACATTTTTACGTCAGAAGGCCACTTTAGCAGTGGAAAGAGGTGGTCAAAAAGAGGCTGGTCTGATTTCAAAACCAGGCGTCCCATTACAGAAGACAACAACATTTCATGATACATGTGAAGCTGATACGCATAGCATATTGGACAGTAATAAGTGTAAAAATACTGCTGTCATTTTATCAGGTGAAAATGAAAGTAAGTCGTTATCTAGCCCATCAAAGGTTAATACAAACACTTCAGGTTCTGGCGTTCTTCGTTATGCTTTACATCTCCGTTTCCTCTGCCCCCGCCGAAAGAAGTGCGCAAAAGCGGGGCCGAAATGTAAATCTGGGCCATCGTTATTTCCAGGAAGGGACGGGTTGGAGAGTGAAGGGGAACGGCGTTTCTACTTGTATAATGACATAAAGGTGGTGTTCCCTCAGCGCCATTCTGACTCTGATGAGGGCAAGGTATGTGATCACTTAACTTCTTCTTGAAGATACATACTGATATTTGGTCTAATTTTAAGAATCTCGTGTCTCGAGGAAGGTCGAATAATTAGACAGTACTCCACGAAACTTTACAAAACATGAAAGATAGATATCTATAATGTTTTTTCAAACATAAAGTTCTTTTTTTTAGTCAACCTAACAATAGAGAATTTTGTAATTAAACCAAACTCGTAGGATGTAGATGCAATTACCCCTTCTATATATGCAGCTTCATTCTTCTTGTCAGGTTCTTACGATTTGGTGTCTGGTGATAAGTTGTTTAATTTCATGATGCAGTTGCAAGTGGAGTATGATTATCCGTCGAATCCCAAGTACTACGACATCGTCAATTAAAATAAAAAATAAAAAATCCCTTCTCAACTGTACATACGTGTATATAAGTGTACATTGAAGTTCAGACCCACAAATAATGATTCTTGTATCTTGATCCGAGTACATTAACATGTAATATTTGGATAATGTAAGTGTCATTGATATGCCTAGGTAGGCGTATTCAAGGGCTGAAATAATTTGCTTTAATAATAAAGAAATTCAAGAGTTAAACTTATAAGGAAAGAATTAATGCTTAGTGAAAATATAATGGTAACATGCTTATTTGGTTGTTTTTTTTGAACCTCAAAGAACAATTATATTGCCTAAAAAAACAGGAAAGCACTTGAAAACAAGTACCCCCAAACGTCGATTACAAAACGCAAGAATGAAACAATCAAAGCACTCAAACAAAAACCAA
The DNA here is from genome assembly GCA_948329865.1 of Linaria vulgaris. Lineage (NCBI taxonomy): Eukaryota > Viridiplantae > Streptophyta > Magnoliopsida > Lamiales > Plantaginaceae > Linaria > Linaria vulgaris. Next base: position 47,857,398 of record OX415249.1, on the reverse strand, counting down.
CACAATCAACTAAACCTCAAAGCCGTCCGCATCCTCAATAGCGTGTCTAGCTAGCTCATGTGTCATCGCATTGGAATCACATCGCACCCATCAAATGAAAAAATCCGGATGACTGCGAGAAAGCTCTCGGATATCACCTAGCACATTTGCTATGCTATGTCGCAACTAGTGCCATGTAAAATATCTTGAACGACCCTAAGGCAATCTCCTTCAAATAAAACCTTATCCCATCCTTGTTCAATCGCCCATCGGACCGCGCCTAACGCAACAATTACCTCAATGCCAACGGGATCCACCAAAGCCGTAAGCCGTCTTTGTCTCCACGCGACCATCTCTCCCCTACAATCGTGCGCCACCATATCTGTTCGAATTGCTGCGTCGTCGTCAAACTTCTCCCCGTCGAAATTAACCTTAATCACATTTTCAATTGGTGTAGTCTAATCGCTCGACTCATCCTTGTTCTTCACTCGCCCGCCCCTTACCATTCAAACACGTCAGGTATTCGCATAGCTATGTGCGAAAATTGCCATTTCATTCGGTTTACGCCCCTTCTCCTCCGTGAGTACGCTATTTCGGGTTCCCCACAAAGTCCAACACACCGTGCCAACCAAACCTGTCATCCAACTCGACACAGTCCTCGCACACGCAACAGCCACTCTCCAACTCTCTCGTTCATCCGTATCCACAAGGATTGAGGGACAAGCGCAAGAGCCCACACTTGTCGAGAGACATCACACGCGAATAAAACATGATGCATTGTTTCGTCCCACGTATGACAAATCACGCATTCGCACTCCACACAAATGTGACGACGACTCAAATTTCATCGTATTGGAAGAATATCCGTACATCGCCACAAGAATAATTTAATCTCATTAGCACACTCAAACTTCCAAGCTTCGACCACATTTCATGGGGATCCGACGTCTATGTTTCCCTTTCATTCTTAATTAAACCTTGCGCCATTATAAGGTGGTAAGCACTTCTTATTTGGTTGTTGATGATAAATACTCAATTATTAAATATCCTGCAGATATTGCTTATTGTAGAAATTTTTACATTCCCAAACTCTAGATATATTGTTGAAAGTAAACAGGAATCTGGATACCTGATATTTATATTATTTTTTTGAAAAAGTGACCATATGGATAATTGGCAAAAAACTTCGGAATCTTAGTGCGGACGTCTTGATTAATACTGAAAAAGCAAAAATACATAAATTAAATTATTGGCTTGCAAAATAAAAGGTCAATGTTGTCATTTCATAATTAGTTGTAAATGATTTTACTGTTACCAAGAAAAAAAAACATCGACTTGCGTCCTTTTTTCTCATCTTAAAAACGGATTAATTCAAAAATGTTGTGGGTTTACATAAGAGTGTGTTAGTTGAAGCATCAGTTGGAGGGTTGGAGAGTGTTTGCAAATGCTTCTAAAAGGAACTTGTGGGCTTTTGTCTATAGATAAGCCATAAATTAGTGTTTGAATATGCGACTTTTGCTTCTCCTTCTCTTAAAATAAGCCAAAAAAAAAAGCAAGCTCACAAGCTGGGTAGATGGTACTTTTAAAAGCTCATTTTAATTATGAGCATTATAAAAATATTTTTCTCTCCTAATCCCTTTAAAGTGCCTTCTACATTCCCTCCAATTAAGGAAAATATATTCTTTAATATTTTCTCTTTCAAAGTGTCGTCTATTACATGAATACTTAATTGATATTATACAAATAATAATATTAATCAAGTATGATTAACATCTCTAAATAAAGTCAATTTTTAAGAAAATAAAATACTTGATTGATATTATTATACAAATAATTATGCATTTTGATGTAATAATTATATATATTAATTAAATTTTATTAAAACGGTTTATTGTTATATTTTTTATTTTATTTAACAAGATGTATACTTGTCTAAAGTAGGTGCATGTTAATTATTTATATGCTTGATAAATAAGGGTATTTAAGTCTTATTGCATTATAAAAGTTGCTTCTCACTTATTATTGCAAACACTAAAAAATCAATTTAAACTGCTTTAAGCTGAGTTTTGAAAAAGGTTCGCAAACACTTCTTGCTTTAAGTCAAAAGGAACTCTAGACTTATTAAGTCACTTATTAAGTAAAAGCTTGAAAGAAGGAGCTTTTATAAGCTCTTGCAAACACCAACTTAATATATCTTCATCTTTTCGTGACATAATTAAGTGAATTAACATATTACTAAAATTGGGATCAGAATAGTGGAATGGAGGGCACTACAAGAAAAAGAGACACCATTCTAATCGCCCCGCGAAGACAGATTTTCTTGAGCATTTGGGAACAATCCATCTCAAAGGGATATTTTATGATTTCAACATTATACATTATTACCAGATAAGATATTTAATATTTAACAAAGACAAACATGGCCTTTTATTTTAGATTTGGCGGTTTTTATGCTCAAAATTGGAAACATACTAAAGTGACTTTTGGGAGGAAATTGGTGAAATTCTTGATAGGGTTGACCTAAGTTGTTCACTGATATTACTGAAACGTTATGAATATATCACATTCAATTTTGACCTAGGTTGTTCACTAATATTATTGATATATTTGATTGTATTATCATTCAATAACAACGGAGTGTGAGAAAGACAATAAATTCCTACGACACTGGCATGGAATGAACTAAAGGGATCCCTAAACAAAACATCATGACATGGGCCTACCATGGACTTTAAGGAACACATGTCGAGTTTTAATTCGACCTAAAAGACCTGAATTCAAAATATTACTTCAAATTCAATCTAATCTTGTAGGGCACAAATTCGACCCATTGTCCTAAATTCGACCCATTGTCCTAAATTTTTGAAGGCCAATTCGACATTTTGAGCTCCATTAATTTATAATTAGGCCCATGGATCAATGCCCATCAGAAGTAGCCTAGCAACCTTCAATAATTAAGGAATAAGATGTTTATAAATATTGTTCTAAACGCCATTATGAGGTACATAATCCCAGTTATTGAGAAAAGTAGATTCGCCTTAGCTCAATGTTTCGAGTTACCAACTATTCCCGTAGATCATTTGAGCTAATATTCGAGGTAAAGGATTTAGTAGTTCGACTTATTCTTATGGGTTCAACCTATTTGAATAAATTAAACTTATTTGGCTTATTTTGACATATAGCTCAACTTATAAGCTCGAAACCTAAAACGAGAAACTTAGAGCTTAGGCAGAAAATGCACCAATGAGTCAGCTCAATCTAACTCGCGTACTATTTTTTAGTGCAAGATACTCGAACTCACTGCCACAACATGCAATTTTTTTAAAACATTGCAAGCAACCTTAAACTAACTAGGTAGTCATGCCGCCGGTACTCAGCAATTAAGCAACAAGTCTTGCAAGAAGCATGGTTGCCCCATAATTGAGCTCCACATTGTTCGTTTGGCACACACCAAACAAATTTGATATATCGATAGGCCATGTTATCGTTACTCCTAACTAGCAAAGAACTAAAAAGCTATTCACCCACGATACACAATAGGATCCACCAATCACATGAACAACGACAGAGAGGATGAACTCATAAGACGGAGCTAGTAGAGCAAGAGATAGACAGCGCCTAAAAACTCAGGCTCACTCTCTCCGGGAGGCTCAATAATGAGAGGCCCACATGTTTGGAGGACAGTTGAAACATAGGAGCTAGTTGATGAACCATTCACTTTCTATGAAGATGAAGCCAATGGTGTTGTAAAAGATTGAAGTTGTTGGATTGGGATTTTATAATTTTCTTCCAATGTTACGATAACACTGGACGCTCGATATTATCTTAACATCTGTTCACAACAGTTAATGTTAACACCAATCCACTTGATAGAGAATATAACGTACCGAAAAAGTAAAAGAACACAAGTAGATTATATTAAGAAGATTATATATAAGTATAATCTCCCGAAAAATAACCACTATCAAAACAATGATTTTAACAAACATTGTTCTCTCAACTCTCAAGCTTTCACTCTCAAGTCGTTTGAGCTCAATCGAGTAAACAAAGATCAAATCCGTAAATCTAAACAAGACTTTAGACTTAACTCGTTAATCTCAAACCTCGAAAAACAAGACAAAGACACTCGACTCTAATAATTTTCTCACGGGATGCTCTTGTCTTCGTATCTTTTTCTTGATGTCCAACATGCCTATTTATAATGTAGTCTTCCTTGATGTCCAAGTCATGTTGTGCACGTTTTTTAAAATCCTTTAGATCTCCCTGTATGACTCTAATTTCATTCATGAATAATTTTTCTTCAATAAGGAAATGTTTCCTTGTCCAACTAGAAGTCTTCAATGGAAATGTTTCTTTATTTGACTTGAAGTCTTCTAAGAAAAGTATAATTCTCCATCTTATAGTCTTCTATGGAAAGAATCCTACTGCACGTAATCTTTTTTTCTTCTTGCAATTCACACGCCTTGTACTTTTCATTCCAGCGCATGCGACTTTCGTTCTTGAATTAGGAAAGGTTTCTTTCTTTAACTTTAAGTATTCTAAGGAAAGTGTCCTTCTCGTTCTAGAAGTCTTCATTTGAAAGGATTCTCCTCTGGAAATCTTCATTCCTAATTCACTCTTGTACTTTCCTTTCAGCCTCCACGCGTCTTCAGTTTAGAAAATGAAATTGTGGATCGGGTTGATACGTTGTTGTTGTTAACTTAACACTGGAGTGTTAACAGCAGATTGGTATGTTGTTAACTCAGCGATGTTACTTTAACAACATACCAGAGTAATAGTGCATCGGAATAAACAAACACCAAGTTTTAAGAAGTGAATATAAGATTATATTAACTTCCGAGCCGTAGGCAAAATAACCCGTTAAGGTTTTAACAAAAGTCGTTCTCTCAATTTTCAAGATCCTCACTCTCAAATTAATCGAACTAAGCAAAGCACACAAGAATTGCTTCGACTATCTCTAAAAGCTCCTCACTCTTAGATCTATTCTAACAACTCACAAACTTTGCTAAAGTAAGACAACACTCAACAACTGTAAATTAATCTCTCGGATTGATTGGCTCTTATCTTGTTTTTGTCTTGATGTACTTTACACCTATATATAGGTTCTTGACTTGGACTCCAAGGTGTGTTGTAACGGTTGGTAATTCTCCTTGTTTCCTTCTCGAACTTCTCTTCCTTGTTCTCGCAGTCCTTCTTGAATAATAGTTCCTTCGTTAGTGATCTAACTAAGGATAGACTCCTTCTTCAAATCAGGACTTCAACTTGGAAAGCTTTTCCTAGTTGCACTCGAACTCTTCTTTCCTTGTAGAGCGGTTTGCTTAATTAAGGAAACTTTCCTTCTTGGAAACTTTGAGCATCCAACCTATGACAAGTTTGTTTTCTGAATAATAATCAAAGACAATCACAACTGTGTAACTCAATTAGTTAAATCAATAAGGCAAAACAATAATAATAAATATAAACAAGATTGTAAATCGGATTCTACTTCAGCAATGTTACTCTAACATTGACTTCTCAATGTTAATCTAACATTGCCAGAATACCTGCACTTTCAGGAAAGTTCTTGGAAACTTCTCTTTGAATGACAAATTTTCTTTAAGAAAATAGATATATTCTTGAAGTCTCTAGACCTAGAGCACACAAGAATACCAACTACAACTCGTGAAACTAAGTTAGTAAGTGAATAAAGGCAAAACATACATATTCATAGTTTTAAACCTAAAATATTAGGAAGTTTCTGGTTTGAATGTTATCCTAACATTGCAGCTACAATGCTGATCTAACATTAATCAAACAACTTGCACTTTCAAAAGCAAAGACTTCTAAATATGTCGTCTTATGGTTGGACTAATGACATATTTGCACATTTGCACTTTGCGATGAAATGCTGATATTAGGTGAATACAATAAGAATGCTCAAGCAAGGCTGTTTGTGATAACTCTTACTCGAGATGCAAATGATTTTTTTCTCAAATTCTTGATAAAACTATTAATTCAAAATAGTTAAGGACTATATTTAGGATCAATTTCCATCTCATAATTGACAAAGGCTGCAAAATAACAAATCTGCCATGTATTAATTAACGAGCAAAAACTTCCAAGTGTTAATTTGTAAAGGGAGAATTATTTTATTTTGCCCTTTAACTTTGCCTAAAATTACTTTATGCCTAAAATTACTTTATGCCCTTTCAGGCCGAACTTTTCTGCCCCTTAACTTTTAAAATTTCTACTAAAAATGCCCAATTCATCTTATTTGGGGTAAATTGCTGATGTGTCAGTACAGTTAATAAGTTGCCACACCTAGTCAATAAGTTATCGCGCCACATCATATTTTTCAGCCAAAAAAATATTTTTTGCACAAACCTTTGTAATTTTAAAAATTGTACTTGCACCCCATAGTAAATTGCACTTTGCTTCCAAAACACACACACACACACACACACACATATATATATATGTTTATATATATACACAATTACTTTTATATATTTAATAGTTTACAAAAATTATAAAAAAAAATGAATTCATCATCTTCATATATATATATATATTTATAAAATTCATAAGAATTATAAAAATAAAAAGAAAATACATTTTAAAAAATAAATTAATTCACCATCTTCATTATATATATATATTATTTTTATATCTTTAACAATTTATAAAGATTATTAAAATTATATGTATATAAAAATATGTATCTTTTTTATATATTTAATAATTTATAACAAAAAATACATTTAAAAAAATCATCATCCCCTTCCCGTACCCCACCCCCCTCCAACCACCATCACACCATTTGAATCTGAATTCCAATTCGTAGCTTCGTAGCAGCGACGTAGCAGCCTGCCGTGGTGGTGTTAAGGTTGGTGGTCATAGCAGGGGGTGGTTACGGCATATCAGCCTGCCCTAAATTCGAATTCTAATTTTGATTCAGAGGGACAGGCGGCGACCGCTGGGGTTGGGGGGGGGGGGGGTGGTGGTTACATGTAGGGTTTGATGAAAATGATGACATTTTTTTAATGAATGCAATTTATTTTTATTTATTTCTTACAATTTTTATAAATTATTAAAATATTTATTATTTTTATAAATAGTTTTAAGATATAAGAAAAGTGAATATATATATATATATATGTATATATATTTAGGGGTGTCAAAGTGCAATTTATTATGGGGTGATATTATATTTTCAAAATATTTTAGGATAGTTGGGTAATAAAAGTGTTGTGTTAAAAACTTGTTTTGGGCGAATAAAATAACGACGTGACGCGACAACTTATTGACTAGGCGTGCCAACTTACTGAATGTACTGACACATCAACATTTTAGGCATTTTTGATAGAAAAATAAAAAGTTGCGGGGCAGTAAAAGTCGGCCCGAAAGAAAAGGGCATAAAGTAACTTTGGGCAAATATAAAGAGCAGACAAAATAACTCCCCCATTTATAAACAACACACTGCAGCTAATCTCATTCTTAGGTTTTACTATAAGTATGTTTAGACGAGGCTATTAAGCGCAAGTTTTGACCGGAACTTGATAATGTGGTGAAAGAATACCTAATAGTGAGAAACTCGTCATTGGAGGAGATTTCAATGGGCATGTAAGAATTAATCGCTATGGTTTTGAGAATATAATATTCATGACAACAAGTAGAGTTAGATAGTTTTCTTCTTAACCAAGAGAGTAGCTAAAAGTTGTTGTCTAAACTGTATGGTTATACATGTACGCAACATAGCTAGGCTTTTAGCATCCCACATTAAGAGTGTCAAAATAGTAGGAATAGAGGTAAGTTAGACACTAGAACTGAGTGGTGGTAGCTTAAATAGTTTAGAGATAATTCCTTCAAACCCCCTGAACTATAGCGACTTTTGGACACCACCCCTTAAACTTTATAAATAAACACTTTACCACATAACCTTTACCAATCTGTTCGAGTTGCCCCCTGACAATTTTCCAACAAAAAAATCGGCGAATTTTTTTTCCAGAATCTTCTCCTCGTCAAGACGGTCCCGGTAGTGGTGACGGTATCGAAAAATTCAAAGCCATTACACATGAGATTTTGTTTTAATTTGTCAAATTTCGAAAAATTCAAACCTTCAATTTTTTTCGAAATTCAACGAATTAAAGCTAAATTTCCAGTGTAATGACTTTGAATTTTGCGATACCGTCACCACTACCAAAACCGCCTTGACGAGTAGAAAAGTCAATTAGAATAAAAAAAGTTCGAAAACCACGGCGGCGTAGTGGCGGGTTGCCAGAATATTTTGTCGGAATTCTTAAATTTGGACTCAATATTCTCCTCGTCGAAAAAGTTTCGTTAGTGGTGATGGTATTGGAAATCCAAAGCCATTACATTGGGAAATTTAGTTTTAATTCGTCGAATTTCCAGAAAATGTGATGAACACCGAAAAATATGATGAACACCTTCAAGTGTTCTTCATATTTTCCAGAAATTCAACAAATTAAAGCAAAATTTTCCGTGTTATGACTTTGAATTTTGCGATACCGTCAGCACTACCGCAACCGTCTCGACGAGGAGAAAGATTCTGAAAAAAGAAAAAAAATCCGGTGATTTTTTGGTCGGAAAATTGCCATGGGCAACTTGAACATGTTGACAAATGTTAGGGGGTAAAGTGCTTATTTATAAACTTTAGGGGGTGATGTCCAAAAGTTGCTATAGTTCAATAGGTTTGAAGGAATTATGGCAATAGTTTAACATGAAGGCTTTTCTAATGACCTATATACGAGTTGGACAAAAATGACTAACTGCACTAAAAAACTGTAACTATAGGCCTGTTGGTGAATCAAGGGGTGTCGTTTGCACCATGCAAAGACATAATATGGTAAAGTAAAAAGGTGAAAGCTTTGATCAAGAACAAAAGAGACTACTGCAAGGATTTATAGAATAACGATGATAGAGCAAGCTTTAAAGGGGTAAAAGCTGCAAAAAAGTCTGAAGAAAGTTATTGAACTTACATGACAGTTTATGAAAAAAATTACAGGAAGCTAAGAAACAAAGAGGCCGAGAAGGATATTACAAAACTGCTCGTATAAGAAAGAGGATGACTAGGAACTTGAGTGTTGTAAAACACATTAATGATGAGGGATAAACGGTTCTGGTTATCAGATCATATAGAAATGAAGAGAACATTTCGATAGTTTGTTCAATGAAGGTTCCAACCACGACGGAGATAAAATGACAATGCCTTTCCAGGATAAGAACCTGAGAATTTCTTTAAGCAACAAATAAGGTCTAAAGTTAAAGATCCTTTATAGAAATGAAGACACAAAGTCATTGGAGGAGATTTTAATGGGCATGTAGGAACTAATCGAGATGGTTTCGAGGATATTCATGAGAGTTTTAGCACTATAGAAAGGAAGGAGGCGGGTAGCTCTATCTTATACTTTGCTCAAACTCATAATGTTGAATTGAGATCCGCATTGTGATTCAGAATCATTCAAATTGTATTTACTAAATTCGTTATAAATGCAAGAGAGCACGCTTCGAGATGTGTAAATCTCCTTAAATCAACAACTTTATTCAATACATAAAACGTTCAATACATAATAAGATCCTTCTTATACTACTATTGCTCACAACTTAATTAAAGAAAGGAAATAAAAATATGTGGAAAAGATGTAACTAAATCTCTTGCTTCTCAAGGAAAAGGAAATAAACTATAAAAATGAGGTAAGAGAATTATGCTCTTGCTTTGCCACTTCGTAACACTCCCTTCCCCTTAAAAAACGACATTGTCCTCAAGACCGGGAATGCCATTATCAGAATCCTCCCCAAACATTAGCATGACTCGATTGAGGCAACGATGATGAAGGCTATACTTTTTGTCACAGCTAAAGCAAAGGCTTTGTTCACGACGTCACATACCTCTGCTGGTGTTAAACGACGAACATGGTAACACTGACCTTTCGCCCAGTTGGAATTGAGGGGAACTCCTCGACACCGGAGTAGTTGTCATAATTCTGGCTGGTGACTGAACATAACCTGGAGGCTGAATCCTAGAACCAAATGGTCCAGTTTGCTCTCGAAACTGACCTCGATCAAGATCGGTAAAATGTTCCTCAAATAATTGAGACAAAGCCATTGCCTCGGCTAAAGTAGTCGGCTTAGAGATCAAAATTTCTCGTCGAATTTTAGGCTTTAGCCCCCACACAAAAAAATTGACAAACATAGATTCGGGCACACCCGTAATACGAGTCATAAAATCCTCAAATTGAGTACGAAAAGCAGCAACCATACTAACCTGGACAAGCTTAGAAATACGACCCAACGGATCGTCATAAATCGAAGATACGAACCGCTTGCGAAGTTCCTGAAGAAAAAACATCCCAACTCTGCAAGGCACCACCACGTTCCATCCATTCATACCAAGTGGAGGCCACACCATCCAAGTGAAACGCCACAACCGCTAAGCGAGTTACAAAATCCACACCGTGCAAATTAAAGGACTTATCAATCTTGAAAATCCAGTTATCAACGTGATGACCATCAAAACGCGGCACATCGACCCGAAGGGTACGCAAAATCGAATGCAAATCCGGAGAAGAGCGATCTGTCGATAAGACAATCCCACCCGAAGAATCACGCGACGAAGTAGCATCCCCTGAAGGTGATGGCTGGCCGGCTAAAATCTGAGCAAACTGGGACAAACGAGACTCAGTTTGAGTCATGTGCTGCTCCAAAAGCGCAGAAAATCTGGACTCCATCGAGGTCAACAAAGCGGCAATTTCATCGTTCCTCATATTGAGTTCGCAATGAAAGCACCAATTGCTACAAACAGTACTCAATTATTATCTGGCTGAAACAGCATTAGAGCATGATAAAACATTATGTTTTTCTTTGTAATTTGATAAAAAAAAATGAGTGAATCCAAGAGTTCGTAATGCATGTTTGTTTTATTATGATAATCAGTCTACCTTGAATACTCTCCCTTTTGCATGCGCATCGAAGTCAGTATTATCTGAACATCAAAAAGTTGTGCCTGATGCTCAAATAATGAGTTACGGCTGACCTCCACGGCTCCACATGTATACGACTTAAAGACTCATTTTTTATTCGAACAAATTGTTTTAGGTCCTCAATCCTCCAAGAAGCTACATGGAATAATGAGTATGATTGTACTCTGTAGCATTATTCGATCGTCATGCCGACAATTTTCGTACTAAGGCCCGTGAAAGAAATTTCAAGTTAGTTGTGAATCATGTTCCTGTCTGTTGGTTTACATATATCTAGCTGCAACGTATTGGTTCATAATGAAGTTATATGATTGAAACTACCATTTCGCGCCCTTCCGCTAATATTTACAATTTTCTTGTGATATAGGTTCATGACTTTGAATATAATTCAGAAACACAAGGGAGTTGGAGGATCGGAGGAGCTTGATCAGCTGTTGAATGATCAGGAAGCATTGGGAAGCTTATTATTGCAAGTCCTATACCAGTTATGGAGAGGTAACACGTCCCCTGCCCCCTGGTATGAGTTGCTTACATTTGGTGCTACATTGATATACCTCCACCTGGAAAGAAGAAGAAGACATACTTCATCTAAACCCTTGGTTTTCAATTACCTAAATGTGCTCATACAAAAGAAGATTAAATCTCTGGAACTTAGTCATATATTGGTTAATAGTATCCATTGGCATAGTTGTGGACCAATGTCGACTGAGATACATAATTATATTTCCCGTGTGATATCAGTTGATGCTGAATCTTCTACGAAATCAAAACCTTTTGGTTTTATTGCATTATTAATATTTGAGGTAAATAGTTAGCTTTTGGGTTTGTTTGACTGCAATGATGCTATCCTACAAATGCGCATTAAATCTGAAAGCAATTTTGTGCAATGCATGTATTTCTTTTTTCCCAGGCGTGTTTTGATTATTCTCATGAAACTTATTTTATTTGTTTGTGTTATGGCTGTATCTATTTCTATCCTATTTTTCTGCATTTTAAAACTTAACTTGCTAACTGAAATACCTGTAAACTTTCTCTTTCAGTCTGTTGTATTGTATATTTGTATGTGAAAAGAAAGTTCGAACCGTTCTGGAGGGACTGTACTACTTTTCTTGCCTTTGATTATTATCTATTCATTATCAACTACTTGTAGTCTATCTTGTAAAACTTCTGGCTTCCTGTGACTAAAGATTCCAATTACATTTTTCTGGATCATATATTACCATTGAAAGCTAAGAATGTTTCTGGCATATAAGGTCAACCTGTCTCTTCATGACATAGTAGTGGGTATCTCGTTAGTGATTCAAAATGAGTAAGGCACTAAAAGAAGAGACATTTGCAGATATCTGCATGTGTTGGAAGTCTGTAGTCAAAGCCATTTTTCTTATTGACTGAGTCAACCATTTGCTTCCTACAAGCCATATCTTTGATGGTCCATGTACTTTCTGAACTCTGTTTGTTTTTGGAAACTTTGACTAGACAAAGCCTTTTGTGGTGTATATCATTTGTCTTACATATGTGAGTTTAGCACATAGTGGAAAACTGAGGACGAAGGGGGGATGGGCGGTGTTGCAGGCGAATAAGTAGTTTAACATCCTTATGTCTCCTTCGCTTTTAATCTTAATTAAGATGAGCCATTGACGTGTTGCTGTCCATCTGCAAATTCCATGTGGTATTTTAACATGGTCATCAAATTAGGACAGAATCTATACTAGATAAGTTATCCAATTCTTGTCTTCTCTCTCAGAATCAAGTACATACTACCTGTATAACATTCTTTACTTTTGTTTTGTTTGAATAAGAGTCTCTGTGTGATCTTCATTTCCCTTCATATCATTGTTCGGAAGTTGTATTGGACTTACTGGATTTAATCCGATGAGAAGTTATACAGTAAAATAATCACTTGTTTATCCGCATGTCACAAACATTCTTTAGTATTGAATCTCTGCGTATGTTTACACGTCGATTCATCATGGAACGAATACACACAAAAAAGAAGCAAATTACTGTTATTATATCTATATTTTGTTTTTGGTGCGTGCTGGTGCGAATTGATTGTTGCATTTCTCAACAAGTTGACAAGTTGAGCACAGTGGACAAATAGCTTAAATGATCTCAGCCGAAATCTTTGTGAATTAGTGAATGCAGCATAAAATTATAGTGTGACCAAAAGTGTTATGTATTCTCTTTCGAAAGCACTTCACATGCCTTAAATAGTTGACGAGTACAAGTTGCCTTCATGTTGTATGAAACTCTTATGAGTATATTTAGAACAATCCATGTGGCATATATATTCATATTTTTCAGCTATACAAAAGGAATAAATTAGTAATTTAAATTAGAGAATGATAATAAGGAAACAAGGAAAATATTGTTCAAATACAAACTGGTTGAGATTATGTTGTGTATTTGTTCTCCTTTACGAGGCAACTTGTTTGGCTGTATGGAGTAGTGTGGTAAAGGCATTAGTGTCAGTGGTCCGTGAAGCTTCAGCAGCTCTAGTTTTCCACATTCCAATAGAATATTGATCATATATAATACTTTAAATTCATTCTGAAATTCATTATTGCTATTAGTGTGGACCTGCCTATATATTCTAGCCCGACCGAACCACAGTTTTCGTGTACAATCGGGATAATTATCTCTATATTATTTTCGAAGTTTTGCCTGATATAGGAATTCATTCAAAATAACTTCTTATGGCTTCAAAAGCATGACATATACTAGTTGTAATTTCTTTTTTCAAACTTTAGTGACAATATTTCGAACTGTACGTTTATAACTATCGAGATAAATTGAAGGGTTGATTATATTTACACTCCCCTGATCGAATATAAGGTTAGTCGAATAACATAAATATTCTCTAACGTTTCAATATTAATTACATCATGGCCGGACAAGCTTTTTAGCCTGATATAATTTTATGCATATAAATGCTCAAAAGATAATTACTGATACACTCCTAAAATTTAGAAATTTATTACAACCACACTTAATTTTGTTTTACAAGTTTTACAACCACACTAACGAATCAGAAACTCAGACGAAATATATTCATTTCCATTTCAATTGCAGAATATTATTTTAAGCATTAAATCTGTATCAATACATACATATATGCATGTATATGTCACATGATTAAAAGAAAAAGATGTCACATGAATCAGTCATTTCTACCAATTTATAGCTCGAATGACATATATTTACAGAAGAAGGGACCATTGTCCCTACAAATAAAGTGAAATAAACTTAAATACAAGAATAGGCTAACAAGACAAGGAAGCAAGGTGGGGATGAAGTGAGGGCCGTATTCCATAACTCCATATTAGGACAAGCCATGCCTTAGATGTCACCTTCTTTCTTCTTCTTTCTTATATGGGATACTAATTAATTAAAATTGATTAAGGGGCAAACAAATTCAGCTTCATGATGCATCGTGTTCATGCCATCACCTACCCCTTTCTCCACCTCCACCAAATAAAGTGCTACAAACAATATAAAGGATACATGTTAAATACCGTCCTCTTCTATTAACTAAAAATTTGAACTTAAAAACCAGTTGCTTAGTTGGTCGAAGATAAGAAGGTTAAAAACAAACAAAAAGGGAAAACCAAAGATTGTTTTTGCCTTCTTTTTATTTCTGATGAAATTACACACGCTTCTTTGGCCTATTTATCTGTCACAAGGGTGTTTTTGCAAGTGTAAACATCCAAAATTCCAGATGCTACTGCTAATCTTTAAAGATACATGCATCCATTTATGATAATGTACTACAGTCATTTTTTAATTCATTTGCATATTTTTAAAGTACAAAAGAATATACTAACCATTTTATTATGATCTCTCATAATTCATCATTTTGCATGTAACAACTTACATGAATATTGAGCCTCATATTCAGCGATCAAAATTCAATAATCATTCATATTCTTACTAACATGAATAATTTTCAACTACTTAAGTCTAAATCAATAATATCCTAAATTATCAAATAAAACTCCTGTAATTGAAGTCCTTTTATTTTAGCAAGATTATTTTTCACACGTCCTAAACTTATTACGCCCAATTGTGTACATAATAATCATCACATCCATCTCAATCTCAACTCTAAATCTAACAAAAAATTACCAATAGTCCATCACGATTGACTTTATTCGATATTAACGTAACATATGAACTGATTCAATAATTGAGTAATAGATATTTTTATCCTCTATTTTGTCATCGGAACAGAAAGAGATGGTACTTAGTGGTTTCTTATCAATTACTAAACTATAAACACCATAACGGAAGGAATCCCCGATACCCAGTGTTGATGAGTTATTAGACGAACTGAAACGGGCAATAATTTCATGAAGTAAATTTTGAGGTCAAACTTCAAAGTGCCATCAAACTAGAGTGCACAACATTACGTTCATAAGATAGCCTTTCGTACTTAATTATGGCAGTCAGAATAAGTTTAACTACGTTTGGGGGATTTAAGTTATTGAATTTAATTTGACAAGCCCAAATCAGAACAAAATGTGTGGGCAACTTTAATTATCTTGATAATTATTGTTGCATCAGTGGATACTGGATAGTTAAATTTTGTAGTGGCGTTAGGAAGTTAATTTGTAATGTATTTGTGTTCAGAAGTTCCTTTGTATTGGTACAGTTTTTTTGAATGAGATTCCTTTCCTTTTCAATATCATTTATATCTTCGAACTTTTTGGGGGTAGGTCTAAATTGAAATTGAAATAGAACGTAGGTTCATCAATACATATACGTGAAAAACTGCAAATATAAGTACTGATATTGGGGGAAATATTTTTAACTTATAAGAAAGCAGGATTATTTTCGTCACCATCTAAAGTGAATATATTAATATTGCAATTTGTCCAAATAATATTCCACTTATATTAGAAGACACGTACTTGTATGGGCTGATAACGAGTTTGATGATTGCCCATTCCCACTTTTCCTTCAACAATACAGCAATACCCCACATGAAACTTAAGTCGATTAAATTATTTATACTCCAAGAAGACCATATCATAGGGAGGTTAATGCATATATATGGATTTGTAATTCAACCCCCTCTTGTTTTTTAGCTAGTCTTACATAGTTTGTCGTGTCGGGAACATCAAGAAACACATGAATCCCAACTGCTAGGCCCATGTTGGACTTTTGGACACTAATTGATTATGTACATTATATTTGCCCACCGTTTGTTCCATGGTTCTCTTTTTTTACTTATTTATTAAATACTGTAATTAAAATTATTAGGTATTTCACTTCATCCAATTTGAAAATATATAAAAAAATGTGCTTAATGTTTTGTGGTTTTTAGAAGTTAAGTTAGCCAATTCTTCATTCTTATTTCGTATTGTATATGAAAATCCGCCGTATAACTCCACTTTGGCTTGGAACCAAAGGGAAGCTTGACATTTTTTCTTATGCATTATTGCTACCTTTGTATAGAGTTTCAGCGGCCATAAGAAAATTTGATTTAAAACTTCTTTTTTTGTCTTACTGAATATGAAATCAGTCTTTTAGTGGTATTTGTTTCCATATGTAGTAAGAGTAAACTTGATGAAAAGAGACAGAGGTGAAATGGATTAATCATATGTTAGAAAAACACAAGAGAAAGATACTTCACAAGGGTCTTGTTGGTATTTGCAACTTGACCGTTGGTTTGTGGGTGATAGACCGTAGTATAGTGTCGTGTTATGTTCAAATCTTTGCACCAAGTTCAGACGTTCTATTTAGTGAATTGGGTACCATTTTTCTGAAACAAGCACTCGCGGTATTCCAAAGTGCCCGAGCTTCGGCCCATTTAGTAAAGTATTCGACTGCCACAACTAGACATCTCTTTCATCTCTTTGTTGGACAAAAAGATCTCACAATGTCGATGTGAGGTTCCAAACTCTAAAGTCTCGTTTAGGTCCCCGAATAGGATTTGCAAATTTCCAATTTGAACCTTAACGCTACCTCAGAGAGGCTCACTAAAATGGAACCATAATAAAGCCAAATACAAACTTATTTATTACAACGGAAGCTTTCAAGATTTATAAAGTTTATTAGTACAATCCACACGAAACTCAAACCACCGAATACGTAATAAAACACACAATTATTGAGAATTTATTTTTATTGTCACACTTTTGACTTATATAAAATCCCACACGTCCACAGTAGTTTAACCCAGCCGCCTTGCTAAGCCTTGTTTATTTTGAGGAATGGACAAAGAAAATGACAGGAGATGTAAGTATTTAGTGACTTAGTGAGATTTTTAGTAACAATAATAGATGTACCAAATATATGAAATTTGATATGGTATGAAAAGAAAACATTAGAACTGAGAGGTAAAAAATAGCGAACGAACAATAAGATAATGAATCGTGCATTTCATATAACAGATTCAACCTTATTTCATCCAATATACTACCTTTTACCTCCCAACGAGGAGCGACCTTGTAAATAAATCAAGAGACATGCTCGAGTACATGTCAACCTAGCACGCAGTTACAGCCAACTCCTGACTGCAAGCGGCGCCTAGATAAATGGGTATTAAGCAAATTTACTTAAACCGACAACCCTTACTGCCCAGCAGTAAACCGTCTCAATCCCTGGGCCCCTAACTTCCTAAAGGCGTCCCAATGGAAATAACAGATAAACAATAAGCTAGTAACCTGGACAGTGTTCGTTGCTTTTGAGCTACATGTCCTGAACATTGTTCGTTGCTCGTTGCACAGTTCAAGAATCAACATGTGGATTATCATATTGGAGAAGTTATTGCAATTATGAAAAAGGATTAAGTATTCATGGTCCAAAAATATTTCAACAGTAAGCAAAAAGATTATGTTACGAAATGAGATCATAAAAGAAAACGATTTTGTTGAAAGAATAAGTTGTTTTCCATTTAGAACCAAGAATCACAAGTACTCAGTCCAAGTTCCTCAGGCCGGTTGCCAAACAGGGCTTAAAAGTATTATAATCTCACCTGCGACGATAACTTCGTGTTCGGGAAATTCTGCGCGTCTCCTAAATAAATTTAAATGCGTTAACAAGTTTAAAACAACAATTAACTTTTATAGTTTGTTATATTTTCGCGTATGTCCTTCTTATCTTTGATTACAACCAAGTCAAGAAATAGAAAATGACAAATAATCACATTTTAACTCGATTCTCGCGATTTTACCGTAAGGTTATTAGTTTCTTAGTAAAATCCATGTATGAACTATTTAGGCATACTTATTTTATTTTAAGGTTAATTATTAATTTATAGAATTTTCTAGGTTTACTACTTATTAACAATACATATTGTTACATATATAAGAAGTCACAAATATATAATTTCGTAGAATTAATTTAAGATGAAGCTTTAATTATTAACTTGGAAACAAGGTCATATAATCATGTTATAACTTAGACCATAACACAATTTCACACTTTGATTGGAATTAAGAAGAAATTAAGTATGATTATATTTCCTACAACATGTAATTAAAAGAAAAATCACAATTAATACCTATAGTTGACTAAAACTTATAATAAATGGGTTTTAACATATCCTCATGACTTTATTAACTACTACATATGATTAATTTTAAAACTAGTATCATTATGCATAGATTAATTTGAAAAATCAAATGAGATATGCTATTTAGGGCTGAAAATTGCAGCAAAATTAAATTTGCCTTTAATCGACCCTTCTAATCAATTGCAATTCCAAATATTTTTGAGGGCTTTCGTACTAAACACACTTAGGAAGATGTGTAAAGAGCAGTTTTACAAAATATTAAGTCTTGGTATTTTTTTCTATATTTTTCAAGTGCAGGGGTAAAATTGGATTTTTCGGGTAAAACTGGAATTTGAGATTTTTCTCACAACTTTTGAGTTTAGAAACTTCTGAAATTTTTTTATATGAGGAGACGACGAAAATTAGGAGAACTTTGGTGAAGAAATCATATGCAAACTCATAGGGGATTTTGGTGTGGAATGTTTACAAAGAAATGACTTGTATTTATAGGCAAGCTTACATGATTGAGGCAATTAAATTATCAACTATTTAGATTATTATATTCAAATAATTTACTGTAATTTTTTTAGAATTTTCAGCCAACTTTAATGTGACAATATTTTATTCAAATATATCTTATTATAAATAATATTTTATTCAAATATATCTTATTATAAATTATATGAAATTATTATTATGAAGACTTTTTCCTCCATTCTTTTAATGTTTGGGTCTATTTTGGTCCTTCATGTCTCCACCTTTACTTCTTGGGTCCTAGTGAAGAAAAAATCTGATTTCAATAATTATTTGTTTTTATTATTTTATCTAAATTTAAGTTAAAAGGATTAAATCAATATTTTAAAATATTTGGGGCCAAATAATGATTTTTAAAAGATGAAGGGCTAAAAGATAATTAACCAAATATTATTTTTTTCTTTAAGAAGTATCTATATGATACTTATATTCTTATATATATATATATATATATATATATATATATATGTACTAGGAAAATTTAGGGATGTTACAGTCGATGCTCCATTGATCAAATGAGCATGATGCTTGCATTTAGTTAAGAGGTTGTGCAAGAACATGTGTAAGATGTGCAAATACTTGGCATCTTTTGCCTCTTCAAACGAGATTTAGAGCATCTCTTGACAAGGTTGGTTAGTAATAACCTTGGCGCATAACCTTTGAGCCAAGGAGCGCCCTCATGAATGGTTACCACGGGTACCGTTGTGGATTTCCTTTAGCACATATCTGGTTGGGGTTATAGACACCGTAAGAGTGGTCCTTTATATGACCTTCTGTATAGCTCATCATTGAAGATGGTGAAGCGTTGAATATTGTATTCCAATCTTCGTGCTGCAAATGAGTTGCTCAAAAGTTTTCCCTCTTTTAGTTACAAGTAGATCTCATCCTTCCATGAAGTTCAGACACGATCGTCATGGCCTGTTCGACTCTTTTGAGAGTTTTTAGATATCGAGTCTTGCTTGTGGCGGACTTCTCAGCCGCTAGTAAGACGATTCTTCTTCTTGTGAATACTTTAGTTGAATTGGCGAACATGGAAAGCGCATCAGCCTTAACGTTCTCACTTCGTGGAATCTGACACCAGGTAAAGACTAGGATTTCACGATCTCCTTGAGCTGGTTTAGGTAGAGGATCATAGTATCCTCATTGGCTTCGTGGGAGGTGTTTGATATGGGCATTTCCCGCATATTGGGCCTGGCCCAAACCAGGCCCATATTTAACCATATCGGAGATCACTTTCGACGTCATATCGGTAATAATCACCGATATAGTACTGTGGTCCCCGAATCCCGAGGTCTATAAATACGCGACGCCCGAATCCCAAAACAAACAGTTATTATCCCCCAGCTACCACGCTTCATATCGAAAGAAATCACCGATCTCACTATCGATATCGTACTCGATATCGAGATAACCGTCGTCCTCCACTGATACGTCATATCATCACATTACCGATACCATATCGAGGGTGGTCAACGACATCACATCGAAGCTGATCACCGATGTACGCCCGACCTGATTTCCGACATACCCCTGCCGTCCAAGCATTAAGGCGTTAGTTCGAGGTGTTCCGGACCAAGCCTAATCGAGATACATAGATTAGGTCTAGTTTGTTAAGATAGATTCGTTGTATCTCTCTTGTACTCCACTGTAACCGACCCATGCTTATATAAACGATCTATTGTCAAACTAGTGGCGCCGTCTGTGGGAACACCAGTTCCCGGACGAGGACGTTAAGATGCAAGGAAGGAGGACCCAATCCGAACTTAACAGAGTCAGGACTAGGAGCACGAGGATTGAGGACACACCACTCCCTCAACAATGACCCAAGCTGAGATGGAGCTTCCTCCAGCACAAAATGAATCGCGACGTAGGCGCGGGCCCGGAAGGCCATCGGGGGCCACGGATACAGGGCCAACCACTCCCGCACCGAATACGGCAGAACCTGCTACTGAGGGCTCGACCACTGAAAACCCGGCGGCGGATGTCCCAATGACCGAGACGCCAAACGCGGATCTTCCCCGCTTAGAGGGGACGAGGGCTGCAGGACAGAGTGCCGTCCCCCCTGCAGCCATAACCCGAAGATTCTAGCGCAGATCAACGCTTCTGTTAAAGCGGCGCTTGACGCTACACTGGAGAATTTACTGCCGTGCATAGTGGAGCGAAGGACAAGGCAAGAGCGGGACGAAGAGGAGATCCTGGAAGGGGGTCGAAGGGACAACACTGGAAGAGAGCGTTTGACAAGGGCCAGAAGTGAAGAGAGGGCATAAGTAAGTGATGATACCGAGAACAACCAGAGAGTCAGGACGTTTGAGGGGGACAGACGTAACATGATAAGGGAGACATCTAAAATGACCAAGGACATGGAAGCCGGGAGAAGGAACGTGAACCGTGGAACGACAACAGTTGGATACCGACGGCCGATGACTCCCTTCTGTGGTGAAATTGAGAAAGAAGTGTTATGCAGAGGAGACAAAATTCCGAATATAAAACCATATGATGGGAATAGTGACCCAAGGGATCACATCCACGCCGTGGAGAGTCTCTTGAATTTACAAGACTTTTTCGAAGGCATTAAGGCAAAAATAATGGCAACAACACTAATAGGAGCGGCATTAGACTGGTTCAGCAGAATCGAAGCAGGATCTATCTTTAGCTTCGAGCAGATGAAGGAGAGATTGGAGAACCACTTTTCCAGTCAGAAGCGAATGAAGACAAGCATGTACCATCTGGAAGAGTTAAAACAGAGGGAGAGGGAAACTCTCGGGGAATTCATGAGCAAATTCAATGAGGAGCTGCTGAAGGTGGACAACCCCTACGGAGGGCAAGTGTTAAAGACCTTATTCAGGGCAACGACACACAACAAGTTTGCCAAAGAACTGATCAAGCTCACAGAGCCTACCATAAATCGGATAAATGAGTTGGCACATACCGTGATTTATGAAGACGCAATGATGGCAACTAAGCTTAGACCCCAGGAATCCGGCAGGGAAAGGGGTAGAGAGGCATGGAACAAGAGTAGGGGAGGTAGAGACCGGTCGCCGAAGAGGTATACTCCCTTCAACCAAGACATACGCATTATCTGGGCCGTCACACAAAGCAGGAATTGGCTAAATGCGCCTCGGAAAATCAAGGAGACGGATTTCACCAAGAAATCTAGATGCTACTATGAGTACCACCGCCAGAAAGGCCATGACACGAAGGATTGCTATGACTTGAAGGATGAGATCGAGAGGTTGATCAAGGACGGGAGGTTAATAGAGTTTGTTAAGGCGAGCAGACAGTATTCTGAATCGAGAGAGCGATCCCAGTCCCCGAGAAGGGAGGGCTTTAAGGCAATTGAGAGTGGACAAGGACGCAATACAATGAATGATGCACCTTCGAGGGGTGTGATTAATGTGATAAGCGGCGGGACTGCGGGAGTAGATTCCACCAACCAGAGGAAGAAGATAACCCGCAGACTGAACGAGGACCGTTTTGTCGGGTTCACAACGCTAATTGAGGAGCTTCTAGACGAGGTTATTACGTTTTCCAGCAGGGACCTCTTGGATCTCAATCCCGAAGCCATCCAGGCAGGCAAGCTCGACTGTCCCTTGGTTGTTAAGCTTGATATCGCTAACTACGCCGTACACAAGGTACTTATAGACAATGGTAGTTCCACCAATGTCATATTTGCACATGCTCTGGAGAAGATGGCACTCGGCCGCCATGTAATTGAACAGGTCCGTACGCCACTTGTGGGATTCGGTGGAGCAGAAACAATTCTCCTAGGACAAGTGAACCTTCCCACATCATTTGGACAAGAACCGCACAGGCGAACTATCAATGTTCAGTATACGATCGTGGACCAACCATTCGCATACAATGTCATAATCAACAGGCCGGCCCTAAACGCGATAAGAGCGGTGGTATCCACATTCCATCAGAAGGTGAAATTCCCAGCAGGAGGAGGGGTCGGAGAAGTGGTCGCTAATCAGGAAGAGGCTTGGTTCTGCTACATCACTTCTCTTACGTTGCCAAGAATTAGAGAAACGGAGGAAGAAGCAATCGGGCCAAATCAGGATCGACAAGCTACAGAGTAATTACTAGGAGAAACAACCAGTACTATCGTTTAAGTTCCCTTAGTTTTTAAAATCGTGATTGAACAATTGAAACATTGCCGCATCGTGGGTTAGTTTGTAAACCTAAAACAGGGGGAACTACGCCGGTCTGATTCACCGCTCAATGGGATACGTAGGCGGGTTAGGTTTACCTAGCCTTCGACCGTTATCTTTTATTTTCCCCTTTGTGGGTCGGCATGTAACTAAAACATGGGGAACTACGCCGGTCTGATTTCCGCTCAACGGGATACGTAGGCGGGTTAGGTTTACCTAGCCTTCGACCGTTATCCGTCGCTACCTTTTTATTTTTGCTTTATGGAATCTCATATTTCATGCAGGGATATGTCCTAATTGGATATTACGGAAGTGCAGAGAATTGCACGAAGAATTGGGGAATATATCCATAGATATATGTTTAACACATCGCCCTCTTACATGTACATAACCCGAAGGATTACACATTACTATGTCCAAAAAGGACATAAGGAATATTAAACCCTCGCTTTTTAAAAAGAAGGGATTCCGGGGGCATCGCCCCAAATTATTCAATATTATCCATCTAAACAGATGCAACAGGTACAAACAGGTACAACAGGCACATTAGAACACAATGGAACCACATTTTCTTTCATAAAACTGCAATTCCCAGATTGAGGGAATATTCCGCAGATAACACATGCGCATCATTTCGTGCTTTCACATAAGCTTTTACCTCGAAAAACCTTTCTTGTCTGTGATGTTTTGCAGGGCCTAACGACCCTTAGACTCCACGACGACAGAGTCACCAAGGGACATAGACAAAAAGACAAAAGAAAAGGCTCCTACCCATGAGCGGTAACGGGTTCCCCTGTGATAACGGGCGGGCTCCTACCCATGAGTGGTAACGGGTCATATACAAAGAAAAGGCTCCTACCCATGAGCGGCAACTGGTTCCCCTGTGAAAACGGGCGGGCTCCTACCCATGAGCGGTAACGGGTTATATACAAAGAAAAGGCTCCTACCCATGAGCAGTAACGGGTTCCCTGTGATAACGGGCGGGCTCATACCCATGAGCGGTAATGGGTCATCTACAGAGAAAAGGCTCCTACCCATGAGCGGTAACGGGTTCCCCTGTGATAACGGGCGAGCTCCTACCCATGAACGGTAACGGGTCATCTACAAAGAAAAGGCTCATACCCATGAGTGGTAACGGGTTCCCCTGTGATAACGGGCGGGCTCCTACCCATGAGCGGTAACGGGTCACCTACAAAGAAAAGAATATCCCCTGTGATAACGGGGTCGATCTTAAACATTTGAACGGTAGCGGGTTTCCCTGTGATAACGGGATGGGCCCTTACCCACAAGAAGAATATCCCCTGTGATAACGGGGTCGATCCTAAACATTTGAACGGTAGCGGGTTTCCCTGTGATAACGGGATGGGCCCTTACCCACAAGAAGAATATCCCCTGTGATAACGGGGTCGATCCTAAACATTTGAACGGTAGCGGGTTTCCCTGTGATAACGGGATGGGCCCCTACCCACAAGAAGAATATCCCCTGTGATAACGGGGTCGATCCTAAACATTCCATGTGATAACGGGATGGGCCCCTACCCACAAGAAGAATATCCCCTGTGATAACGGGGTCGATCCTAAAACATTTGAATGGTAGCGGGTTTCCCTGTGATAACGGGATGGGCCCCTACCCACAAGAAGAATATCCCATGTGATAACGGGGTCGATCATAAACATTTGAACGGTAGCGGGTTCCCTGTGATAACGGGACGGGCCCCTACCCACAAGAAGAATATCCCCTGTGATAACAGGGTCGATCCTAAACATTGGCTCTTGCTCAGCGTCATGCACCGCATGTGCCTTTCAGCCTGGGCTAATCGGTCCTTCAGAATTGCGGCCTCGGCCTCAACTGCCTCTCGTCGGGACACCTCACTACCAGCAATAAGTCTAGGCTCACCGAGCTCTGCGATCAACCTTTTATTATCGTCATACATGCCTCTCACATTACTCTCGCTGGTTTTCAAAATGTCCAGGGCCTCGTCTCTCTCGTCCTGGAGCTGCACGGCAGCAACGGGATCGTACTCACCCAGCTTTTCGAGCAAACCGTTGGTAACCCGGAGCGATTTCGCGTGATCCGATTGGCCTTTAACAACCATCTCCAAGAAACCTTTCAAAAAGCTCGCCACCTGCACATTCACAATAAGGAATTGGCTGCTCAATTGAATAAAAACCCAAAAGAAATACACATCCAATAGACACAAAGACTACTTACAGATCGGAATAGACCGCTGTGATCCCCTCTTGAACTACCCTCCTCCCTCCTTCTTTTTGGCCCCCGGGACGTCCCGGTATCAATGTCATGTTGAGATTGCGAGGTGCCACCCACGCCTGCAGTATTTCCACTCGATGAGGGAGCAGTTTTCTTCGCATTCTTGCGTACGCCCTCACGGCCCCTCTTCTTGACGAGTGGAGGTGCATCTTCGGTAGCGGCGTTGGCCCCCAGCTGTCTACGTTCCGCTATCGCGTCCAGACTACAGTACTCTACCAAATCGGCTGCAAGATACATGAAACATGAGGTCAAGAGATAAATCGGGGGAAAGCTATCGATTTGTAAAGATATAACACTTACCGAGAGTAGAAGGACCATTATAACGTACGGGAGATATCCCACTTGCTCGCAAAACTATGTCACTGCAAAGCAGGGTACCGTCGTATGGATGGTTAATCAGATTCCTCAGAAATTCGAGGCTATGTGCAGTTGTCCCGACATCGGCTCGTCTCTCATATTTGGTGTCTTCGCACCACACACTAGGAAGCACATCAAATTCACCAGCCGTCCTCTGCTGAATGTACATATATTCACACTTATTACCAAATCCATAACTGGATTGAGTATATTGCATGAACCTAAGACCCCTTGGGCCCGCACACAAAATAACCCTTTGTCACCGCCCTTCCTGTTGATCATAACGCTAAAGAGTTGCCAGAACTCATTAATTCCGCAAGGGGCACCCAAGGCTCTCATAACACAAATGAAAGCCACGATGTACCCCAAAGAATTAGAGGATAGCTGCCCCAAGCAGACCCCGATGCTTGCTATGATAGCACTAACCACATATCAATTGGGAAGCGCAGTCCGTTCTTAAAATGCTTGGCATTAACAGTAATGCAGCCTTTCGGTGGAGTATGCATTCGTTGATCCGCACTAGGGAATATGACCTTGTACCCCTCGGGGATGTCATACTCGTCGGAGTAATAACTAGAATGATGAGGAACATGAGACACCATATCCTCGTACTTCTCCGAGGTCTTATATTTCGGGGGGCTGATCCCCAAGCCCCACTGATCTACATTTGGGCCGTCAGCTTCCGGCGGAGCAGGAGATTCAACATCAAATTGGTCGCCAGTCAATTGGTCAGACCCAAACATCTCATTTTCAGTAAATTCCACACCGATCCCTTCAAAATCTATCTCCGGCAAACCTGAGCCAACATTGTTCCCGGTGAACGACATACTGAAGCGCTTAGTGATAAAAATCAAGTTGAACGTTAAAGCCTGAAATGAATAACCATGGCAAGGTTAGTTATTTAACTTAAAATATCTACACACACACACACACACACACACACACACACACACATATATATATATATATATATATATATATATATATATATACATCGAAAAATATTGAAGGAGATATCGAAAGCAAAATTCGATATACTTTTCGGAGGAACAACGAATTTTCGCTAAAAGCTAAAGTGAGTTTCACTTCCGTGGAAGCCCTATTTATAGACATCGGAGATGATAGATCGAAACAAAGTTTCGATCTCACATCGGTACTGATATTCGATATAGATAAAAGGATAGGGGCAAGGACAGACGCAATGGGCGGTTCACCAAAGTTTATTAAAGAGTGCAATCCCAATAGGTCCGAGGAATTCAGAATCTCGTACGGTGAACGAAGAATTCAAACGAGGACCTCAAACTATGCGTCCACTGCATTAGAGGGTCCATCGAAGTGCATCACAAAGTGCATTCCCCGCAAATTTGATCTCCGCCATTTGAACTGGCGGGACGAAGGGTACATGTAACCCAGAAATTCAAAATTAAATTTGCGAATTCTTATCTCTAAGATAAGAATCCCCAAATTGGGGGACTACATGATATGGGCATTTCCCGCATATTGGGCCTGGCCCAAACTAGGCCCATATTTAACCATATCGGAGATTACTTTCGACGTCATATCGGTGATAATCACCGATATGGTACTGTGGTCCCCCGATCCCGAGGTCTATAAATACGCGACGCCCGGATCCCAAAATAAGCAGTTATTATCCCTCAGCTACCACGCTTCATATTGAAAGAAATCACCGATCTCACTATCGATATCGTACTCGATATCGAGATAACCCTTGTGCTCCACTGATACGTCATATCATCACATTACCGATACCATATCGAGGGTGGTCATCGACATCACATTGAAGCTGATCGCCGATGTACGCCTGACCTGATTACCGACATACACCTGCCGTCCAAGCATCAAGGCGTTAGTTCTAGGTGTTCCAGACCAAGCCTAATCGAGACACATAGATTAGGTCTAGTTTGTTAAGATAGATTCGTTGTATCTCTCTTGTACTCCACTGTAACCGACTCATGCTTATATAAATGATCTATTGTCAAACTAGTGTTAAAATGATTTTCCATTAACTGCGAATCTGTGAAGTCTGCCAGGCGTTTAATTCCCAATGATCTTGCGATTGAGGTACCTACAAGAATAGCTACGTACTTTGCCTCAATATTTGTTACAATGAAGTTAAGACCTATCCCATACTCAAACTTTGTTCCATCACCAGTATTCGTTGCTGAGCCATCGAAATGCAAAATCCACACGGCTTTCTCTGTTTCAGCAGTTGCAATCTATGCATTCAAACTTTCCGCTCTTCCTGGGGTTTCAGCCTGGAAGCCAACAAGGACCTGAGCTTTAATTACGGCTTTGGGAGGTACTCAATACCGTACTTACCAAGCTCTATTGTCCATTTTACCAGCCTTCCGGAAGTCTCGGGCTTTGTCAGCACCACGATAGGGTGATTGAAAGTATGGGCACAGTTTATGTGCCGTTAACACAACAACTAGAGCAAATTTCTCTATCTCAATGTAGTTGTACTCAGCTGCCTAAAACACCTTTGAGAAGTAGTAAATGGGTTGATGGGACTATGGCTTCCATCCTTACTAGCACAATGCTTAAAACATTCTCAGATACTGCTAGGTAGAGATACAATGCTTCTCCCTCAACCGGCTTTGGCAACAACTATAGGGTAGACACATATTGCTTGTGTTTCAAGAAAACTCTTTGCATTCCTTGTTCCACTCGAAGTTCTGATTCTTCTTTAAGACTTTGAAGAATGTTAAGCTTTTTTTTTGCTATCGTAAAGATAAACCTCCCTAATGCTGTTATTCCCTCAACTAGGCATTGTACATCGCGTACACTTCTTGGCTAAGGTATTTCTGCTATGACTTTGATATTATCGGGATTTGCTTTGATCTCTTTCTGATTTACCATGTAACCGAGAAAATTGCCTCCGTTTACCCAAAAGGTACGTTTCCTTGGGTTTAATTTCATGCCATATTGTCTCATAATAGAAAAGGCAGTTGTAAGATGATCAACATGATCTTTTGCTACAATGATTTTAACTAAGATTTCATTGATGTAAACCTCTATGGTTTTACCAATATCGTCGTAAAACATCTTGGTAACCAAACTTTGAAAGGTTTCCTGCATTTTTCAATCCTAAGGGCATAACCCTATAGCAGAACACGCCTTTGTCTGTAACAAATGCAGTCTTGCTCGTATGGTAGACTACCATAAATATTTGATGAAATCCACTTTGAGCATCCATCATGTTTAGAAGAGCACATCCTGCTGTTGAATCAACGAACAAGTTTATCCTAGGTAGAGGGAACATATTCCTAGGGCAATGCTTGTTGATATCTATGTAATTCACGCACATATGCCAATCTAGGTTGGGCTTAGGTACGAAAACGATATTATATAGCCATTCCGAGAAGCGTACTTTGTATATATGTTTGACGGCCAATTTCACAATTACTTCTCTGCCAGCTGCCGAGTTTTTCTTTTTATTGAAGTTGCATTTCTTATGTCTAATAGGGTTCGCCTCTAGATCGACATTCAGCATGTGCAAGACAATACGATGATCTATGCCTTTTAGGTCTTGATCCATCGATGCGTAGATATCCCATGTTGCCATGGAGATATTGGATAAGCTTTCGTTCCACATCTCCAGGCATGCTGGTGCCAATCCGTGTTCTCTTAGTCAAATCATTTGGACATAAACATATCTCTTTAGATTTTCCAAGAGGTTCGACTCTATCTGTACTAGACAATTGCTACCTAATTTTACAGAGCCTCTTGTTCTCCAACGTTGGCGCACTTTTGGTCTCAATGATGTTGCGGAGTATTGCCATTTGTAGACGCTTGTAGGGCTAGCATTTTCCCCTCATCATCGAAAACATTGATCATGTTAACCTCTTGAAGTGAGGCTAAATAACATGTTCAAGCTTCCTTATAGTCCCCATGGACTTCACCCGCACCACTCTTGGTGGGAAATTTCATTTTCTACGTCAAAACCACTGTCTAGAAATCATTAAGGCTGGGCGACCCGAGATTTTAAGCAAATGGTGTATTGACCACATGGTACTCTAAATCCCGAGTCCTTCTTTTGGGAGTAGTTCCAAATGAGGTAGGTAGTACAACTGTACCCACTGCTGCTACTTTCTAATTCCATCTGCTCTAGTGCATATAATGAGATGACGTTTACCGAGCTTACATTGTTAATCAAGGTTTTTTTGATGTTATAGTTGGCTATGTCAATACTTACTACTAGTGGGCAATTTAAACTCGCTACTTCCATGGCTTGTAGATCAAGCTTATCTTGGCTAGCCTTATCAAAGGTAACTGTATCCTCGATAGTCTCAATTGTAGTAACTGCGTGAGTTATACATTGATATTTATCTTGTGCCAATTTGCATGAAATCCTCTTGCGTGCTTTATTGAAATCTTCAATCGTAGGGCCTCTAGAGATCATATCCACATTGTTCGGTTTCAGAATTCTGGCTATCATATAACATTATTTCCTCAGTGTTCATAGGGCTGCCTGAGCGGCATGCTCTGCGACATCTTTCTTAGTGAAGAATGCTGAACTGTAGAATTCAAATTCTTGTTGATTGGCCTCGTTGATGCGGAGTTTTACTTTAAAAATAAACTCACGGAGGTGACTCGGTCTCTTTTCCTTGTTGCACTCAAATATTAGGGATTTCCAATGTCGGGTGGCACAAAACTCATAGAGTTTGGCTCGAGCTGTAGTAGCATATGGCTCCAGTAATGCCATCTGTTTATTCAGATTTTGTCTTGCACATTCTTTGATGGGGACTCCTGCAATCATGTTGATAGCCCGTCTACATGCATGTTGTTAGCATCATCCCTGAAAGAAGGGGTTGATTTGCTTTTTCCTCTCTCAGACGGAGAGGGAGTGTAGGAATTGGAATAAGACCGCTTTTTCCGATTGTTAGGCTGCTTGTTACCCTTCACATATTCTGCTAGTTGGCCTTTTTTTATCAGAAGTTCTATTTCAGCATACAACACATGACATTTGGATGTATCATGAACATATTGCTCGTGGTACTTGCAATAGAACTTTGATTTACGAGTTTCATCCATTGCTTAGAACTTTCTTGGAGTATTGAGGAAGTACCACTTTGTAGCTATGTTGTAGATATCATGCATTCTTTTAGTAATCGAGAGTTTTTCTCTTGGAGGACATCTTTTCCGCTTAGTACCACTTTTGTCATTTATGGCGTTACGACGTGAGTCGTTCTATTTGACTGAGCATTGTCACTTTGGACATTTCTCATTTTGTTTCGCTCTTCAATTTCCATGTCACCTTCAGCTATCACATTAATCTGCTCAACAGTCTTCAATTTTTGTCTTAGAAGCTCATTAGCTACAACCTATTTTTCAAGGTGTTGAATAGTATATTTGCCACGCTTGAAGGGAATGGCATTTCAACTTGCAGCATTTCGATTGTAAACTATCTAATGTAGTCACTGATCGATTCATCAGCCCGTGGATGATAGGTTTAAGATGTTCTTGTGTCAACTATGTTCACTTATGGGTGGAAAACTGTGAGTTGAACATTGTTCTCAACTGATCATAGGTATGTATTAAGAGAGAAGGAATCCTCGAGAACCAATCTTGAGCGATATCGACCAAAATTATGGCAAACAGTCGTGCTCGTATGACTTTACTATAACCTCATAGGTTTAACATTTCATCAATGAGATGCAAGTGAGCACTAGGGTCCTTTTACCATCATAAGTGGGAATTTTGGGGATTTCACGGCCTTGTCCAAGCACAATGCATTGCAAATCAGGAGAAAACAAAGACACTTTATCAACAAAGTCATCCACAACCTGTAAAGTCCTCTTAGTTTTGATGTCGTGTGGAGTTATTCTGGCAGGATCTCATTCTCTCATCTCTTGTAGTAAAGGCTCTGGCCTTCCGACGCGTTGTTGCCCATGCCTTTCAATTTCACAGTTTTCACGTGATCTAGTGCATGTCGTTGAGCCAACATAATGCTATGGTGATGGTGCTGGTTGAGCTCTCCTATGAGTCAGATGATAGTCGATGGCTCCCTACGGTCATATTAAGCGTCAAAATTACGTACTAGGTTGTCACTGACGATCACCGGTCTCAGTGCAACTTGATCCAAGTTGATTTTTTTCATGCTAATCCCTGGAACTACATAAGCTTGCTCGTCCAAAAAATCACTATGCAACAGCTGAATGTATTTCTCATAACATCTTCTTGATGTAAACTTCGCTAGACCGTCGCTTGGTTGTGCTATGCTAAGTTTCTCCAAAATTGTTGGTCTTCATGTCTTTGGATCAATCGTATAGTAACGTCCAGATGCCATGTTCTTTTACAAAGAACAAATAGAAAAATAATATTTTCTTAAAAGAAAATAAGTAGATAGGATAATTAAAGAAGAAATAGCCCTATGAATTCTGAGAGATACTAGAATCATAAAAGTGATTAGAGGATTAAATAAAAGAGTTCTTAATTTGAATTTCAAACTTTTTTCATTAAGTTGCATAACTCTCCATAATAAATAAAATCACCACTGGAATAACCCATGTATCAATGGAATTTAATCATAAGGGAAATATAAGTAAGGTAGTAAAGGTAAAGATAGAGATTGATTAGCCGAATTCCATAGATTCTGATCTCTGCATGTCTCCTACTGCCTTTAGAACTGAAAAGCATGTACTGCAAGAAAAAGCTGAGGCACAATGCGGCCATCATGCGCCTTGATCACGCGGCTGAGGCGCGATGTAAACTTTGACGGGTTATTGGACACAGACATATAATCAGATCGCGTGCCTTGATCATGCGTGTGAGGCGCGATGTGAACAGTGATCGCACATGTGATTGCACGTGCTACTAGAAAACATGTTCTACATGCTCTGATTTGTGTTGTACTTACTTTTGTCCAATATCATCTTGCCTTTGCCCGTCTCTCCACTTATGGTTTCTTGCACTTTCTTCATTTTTCCTATCTCAATGTTTAGCTCAGCTAAATTGAAATAAAATGCTATATGAATTAAAACAGAATTCAACTGAAGACTCGATAATCAAAAACTTACTATTGTGGGTTGCCTCCCAGACAACGTTGAGTTTATTGTCGGCTAACTCGACAATTTCGGTGAAGAATCAGGGGTTCTTTGGTGCACCAATTGCACCGTGGTCTTTCTCCTCCTTTGCTTCTTTCTTCACTTTCTCATATTTTCTCCTCTTCCAATTCCTTTTTCTGAAAAGTAATTCTTATTACAAGACATATCTTGTATTTATTTTAGTAAATTCATAGCCTCATAACTTGGAATGTTAATCAAAGAACTTTGATATGGCTAATTTCATCCAATATGCATTGATTCACTGTAGTCAGACGAAGATATAAATTCTCCATATATTGCTCATCTGTTAGCCACTAGGTGACATGGGTCGAAACTTGTGTATCTACCATTAGGTAGTTATATCTTTACGAATCTTTTCCATATCAGCCCACGCTTCGCTGATAGTTGTCTCATGTTTCTAATGAAAAGTGAAGAATCGTTCCTTTGGTGTTTTCACCGCTGGATCCTTTATAAATTCATATGTGAAGTTCTTCATGACTTCCCTCCATGCCGTGATGGTCTTGATGGAGTTAGTGTACCATTTGCTCACTTTTCCCTTCAAAGAACATGGAAAGACTTCACAAATTTTGTGTTCATCCGAAATTCTACAAAAGTGGTATATCTCCTTGAACTCCTCAATGTGATGGAGAGGATCTTCATGGGGATCCCCATGAAATTGCTTGTGCCTCACCATGCACTTCCATAATGCTTCCATTGAGATGTAAGCAAGCATGCATGAGTGTTTGACTGTTTCCTTAAGCGATCGTGCTTCCTTCCCTCCATTAATGAGTTACTGTGTTTCTTTTGAGATTGGATAATTTAGAGCTTTTATTTTTGTGTAGTTTCCTCGACTCCTAAGGGTTATCCCCATTACCCAAAGAGGTAAACCAGATGCTGCTTTAACTCAGTTACATGCCATTTCCTACGGAAGTAAGAGAAAATACTTTAGTGATTTTACAAACCAGCCTGATGATTCACACACAACAATGGTGCCAAAAACTTGATGGGCGTTTAGGGTGTAGTAAAATAAAATATAAGTCAACACGAGAATGTTACACCTAAATACCACTTTGTTGCAAGTACACGAATCAAGTAATAATAAAATGGTAAGTATAGTTACGAATCAAGTATCGTATCCCAAGGGAGTATGAATGTATGTATGAATCACTTAAATGCAAAACACTAACAATTGTCACTATCTTTTTTCTTGTGTTTGCAGAATGTAATGAATGCTCTCTAAACTAAATATGCTTTGAATGCTTTTTACGCTAAGAATGCCTAAACTAGAATGCAATGTAAATTAATCTAAGAATGCATAAATAGAAATTAAATATCATTTTGGGTTTTGGTTTTGAATACAAGGAAACAATTAAAGCAACTAAACTAATTAGACTATTAAACTAATGTGAGCAAGTAAGCAATTAAACTAAGAATATTAGAAGAAAGATGGATAAACTACTTTAACTGAACTAAACTAAAGAATATAATTTAATGATTGATTCATTGATTGTGGTTGTAAATAATAATTGAAAAGATTATTTAGAGGTCGGGCTTCACAATGATTAAACCATAATAGTTCATAGATAAACTACCTATATCTACTTACAATACTTGATAGTTTGATGTTTTCCTGTCTAATGGATCCGTGACGTATGGAAGGAGTTACCCCAACCATATACCTATGAGTCTCTAATAACCTACCGCATTAACGGATCAATCCAATTGTCGGTTGTTTTATAAGAGATATCAAATCTGCAATCCAATTAACTCATTCGAATAATGTTAACAAAACATACTTCGTCAAGATTAATCTAGTTTGATCTAAAGGTTGCGCATCAATTACTTTTGCAAATCCAAAGTCACTAATTGCATATATATAACTATCCTCAACATTCTACACTCCAGACGGCCACGCACGGGGTGCTTCCGTGTTATTCCAGCGAGAGTAAGGTCAGTAACACAACATAAGTGACTTTTCTATCTAGCCATTCAAGATCATCAAATAGACATCAAGAAAATCTCACCCCTACTTTAAACTATGAGTAGGTTAGCTCATCTTAGTCATGAGTTCAACAATAAATAAAGAAGTAAATACCATAGACAAAGTAAAGAGATAAAGAAAAGCTACTCGGAGTCGGTGGAACGTTTTTGCTTCATCCTCATCTTAATTCCTTTTGCTATCTTCTTATTCACAAATTATTTTCTCTCAAGCAATGAATCTACAAAACTAGAACAACACTTTGATGGTGTTTTCTCTTTGGTGACAAACTCTTAGGGCTTCTCTGTGGAAACGTGTTTGTAAGTGATTGTGAAGGCTATGGAAACTGTACCCTAACTGTTAAACGTAGTTATTCATACATTTACAGTGTTTCTCTACTCTAGGATGCGTTTTAAGGTTTCTGACTTTGTCCCAAATTTTGTCTTGATTGCGCGCCATTCGCACGATGCGCCATATGATCTCGCACCACCCATGCGATGCACCATCTGATCATGCGCCACCCGCCCGATGTGCTGTTGGTCGCATAACGTTCTGATTCCCTTCATGCGGTCTCTTGGTGACTTCCTCTTCAATTGCGCTATGTTTGGTCTTTTGCCTTATTGTAGTGCCGTAGCGCTCTTGTAGCGCGTGAACACCCCAAAATAGTGTCTTGACTAATTGTTTCCCAAAACATGCATTTTTGGCCTTATTTAGCCTTGTTTTGTCTTGACTCCATAAATACCTATAAAAAATAAAACAATACTAAAACAAGTAAATACGCCATCGTAAGTATTCAAAAGCATAAGTAAACAAATACCTTTAATCACCTTATTTAGACACTTATCAAATACCCTTAAACTTAAACCTTTGTTTGTTCTCAAGCAAACTTTCTCAACTAACTCGATCTAGATTAGAATGTAATCATTGTCATGCCAACATGTGTAAGCGGGAATTCTCAAAATGCTACCTATGGTCAAAACAAGAGATGAGATAGAATAAATGACCACGAGCACATCAAGTTTAATACAGTCATCTTCACATACGTTTCATGTGCTCTATTATTGTGTCATACTATTGTTGATCCATAAGAGTTATTTTCGTGTTGCAAACTTATAAAACCATAGCTCTTAACATATAATCACTTCACTTTTCACTCTTTACTCTTCTATTGCCATTGACTCAAGTAGATTTATTATGTTAGGCTCGGGTGTGGGCTATAATAGAAAAAGTCATATATGAGTTCTAACAATGTGCCATCGGATCGCACACCACCCGCACGATGCGATGCTGGTCGCACGACATTCTGATTTTGTCCGCGCAGTCTCCTGGTGTCTTCCTCTTCAATCACCCTATGTTCGGTATTTCACCTTGTTGTAGTGTCTTAGTGCTCCCGTAGCGCCTAAACATCCCGAAATAGTGTCTTGACTAATTGTCATCCAAAACATTCATTTTTGGCCTTATTTAGCCTCGTTTGTGTCTTGACCCCATAAATACCTTAGAAAACATAAAACAATACTAAAAAAAGTAAATAAGCCATCATATGCATTCAAAAGCATAAGTAAAAATATACTTAAATCAAGCTATTTAGACGCCTATCAATAGGCATTGAACTACAAAATTTCGATGCAATAACTGTGAAAGGAGATATTTGTGGCATAGAAAGGCAATGGATCCAAATTTTTCGATGCAAACCAACATGGTATGGATATTTTCGATTCAATGTGCAGTTGAAAGGAAATTATAGCAATTGCATAGGAATTTCGCATTGCAACAGAAAAAGCTAGTACAATAAAACAATTAAAAAAACTTTGGGGAGGGAAATTAAATTATGTAAAAGTTGCAAAACAACTCCAAATTTACTTTTTATTCACTGATACTTTCACAAAACTGAGTTGGCATGTTCTTTCAGATTTCTTCAGAAATGGAGTACCGAAAGACGTTAAACAAACCTTATAACCCTCAAATAACTTTAACTCTTAAACACTTTATCCTAAACCCTATACTCTGAAGCCCACATTTTACTAAACTAAAATTGTGTTGTCATACGTACAAGTTGCCAAACACCTCTTTTTTCTTTTATCGTACACTATGTTATTAAAAATAGGCGTGTTCCTTCAAATTTTGTCAAAAACAGAGTAACGAAAGATAAATAAAAAATATTTCAAAAACTTCATTTAATTATGCAAAGCAACTCGAAACTCACCTCTTCTTTAACCACTATTTTCACAACACTAATGAGGCGTGTACTTTGAAATTTTGTAAAAACGTAATAACGAAAGACCTTTAAAACACATTGGGGTGGAAAATATAATTACAAAATATAGCGAGTATGGAGAATTTTAAAAATAGTTATATTACATGAAACACAAATTTTCATTTCAAAATAACATGAATCAAAATATTTCTTTGCAAATGTACTAGTGAAATGAGAATCTTCAATGCAATATTTATTCAAGGGAATATTTCGATGCAATGTAGAAGATGATTCCGTAAATTCTCTTGTCGGATGACGTGGAGGGGAAATATTCGGGCCCAAAGATAACTTTGCAAAGTAATTTTGTAATGAAAGGGTAAAAGCTCTCTCTTATAACTACCCCACCTTCACCCCAATCATCATTTTACACCTCATTCATCTTCTCCTCTCCTCACAATCTTCCATCTTCCTATCATATTCTCTCAATAATAATGAAATTAGAATATTCAATTTTATTTTATTAATTTTAAATAACATATAATTATATTATATATTATTTTGAGCAATACTTACAAATTTTCTAATCAACATCTAAATTATTTAAATTAAGTTTGTGTAATTATACAAAACTTATAAACACGTATACATGTCATTATGCAAAATGTATAAATATGTAAAGTTTAGTAATTTCATAAACCAATATTGATGATGCAATATCATCTGACAGCGTGGAAGGACTATTGGGATATAGATCTAGTGAGTTTTTCAGGGACGCTGATACCGAACTTGAGAGAAGGAGTAGTATTTTATTATATTTTGAGTAAAAAGAGGGCTACAATTGGGAAAGTATAATTAGGAAGGGAGATATTGCCAAAAATGCTGAAAATAAAGTTCAAGGATGTTGAATGCAAAAATTATTTTCCAGCTAAAAGATGGTGCAAAAGTGTTGTTGAAAGTTGTTCTTGTGGGAGTGTTGAATGAACCCCAATTTATAGGAGTTTCTGATGAGCTCGTAGCTAATCACGTTTGGTCTTGTACTGGTTTTATCTGCCTAGGTGGGGGTAACTAATTAGGAAGAATTTCTTATGTACCAATATGTGTCTTTGACGAGGGTAACCAATAGCGGGAAACCTCATGTGCCAATAGCTATCTTCTACGAGTAGGGCCAATTGGGGACGACTCTTCTGACCCAGTAGGGTTCTTCTGCGATCTGGGCCAATTAGGGTCTTTCCTTGCAGTCCAATAAATGTCCTTGGTGAACTGAACCAATGAGAAGTCTTTCCCTCGCGGTCCAATAATTTATCTTCTGCCAACCGAGCCAATGGGATTTGGTCTTCTTCTTATTTATGACGAGTGATTGGGAGGTGGCTCTCCTCGAGTCGTAAGTGCATTGTTCTCTCTAGTAGCCTCTCTCCACTAATGTTGCTTCCTTTCTCATACATGTTAAGAAACATACTTGTGCAAGTATGAGAGTTAGTGACATGAAATTATAATCCCTCGGAGTTGTCTTACTAGGCTTTCCAAATGGGAGCCACTCATATGGGACTCGTGGGATATTTTTATAGAGTCTCTTGGATGGGACTCATGAGATGTTTCTCTAAAGTAGCTTGGATGGGACTAGTGAGGAAGTATTGGTGTGATCTAAGGGGTCTTGACACGACCTGGATTAGTGTAATGGGCATTATCCACGAGGATGAGGTAAATCACTGGGTAGGTCTCGGTGGCTTACATGGATATGTCCCCCAAAGGGGGCAGGGAGAAGCAATCGAGTGTCACCGAGAGGAGCAACCCTTTCGACGCTGCTTGTCAAGAGTCGATCGGGTGTGGCTCAAGAGGCACTACTACATGCTCTCCTATTGGCGTGGTTGGTGGGTGTGTTCCAAGAGTTTATTCTCCAACCCTAGGATGCTTTGCATTGTTACGCGGGTTCCCTCTCGTGGAAGGGTATTGTTGTAATTCAATGATATATATCATCAAATAAAATTTGTATAATTAGTAAATAAAAACTAAACTAAATACAAAAAAGGATTTTTTTTAAAAAAATGTGGTCAAGTATTTCGATGCAGAAATAATATTGAATTGAAATATTTTGATTTAGTAACAACTTGAATCGACACATTTCAA
Organism: Linaria vulgaris; assembly: GCA_948329865.1. Classification (NCBI taxonomy): domain Eukaryota; kingdom Viridiplantae; phylum Streptophyta; class Magnoliopsida; order Lamiales; family Plantaginaceae; genus Linaria; species Linaria vulgaris. Next base: position 47,818,271 of record OX415249.1, on the reverse strand, counting down.
TCCAAAACCTGTACATTGTGAAATTCCGGTGCAACTTCTGGACCACTCAGAAGCTGCCATGCATGTTGTTTCTGCTTTTTTGCATAAAGTAGCATGTGTCAAATTTTTCCCTTGCACCGTGGGTGATGAGCGTTTATTTAACGTGATTTAAGTACTTGTTTTTATGCTTTTATATAAGTATTGGGACATATTTAATGGTGTTAGTACGGTTTTTTTGTTTTTTTTAGGATTTTGGTGAGTTAAGGCGAAACGAAGCTAAAAGAGCTAGAACTAGAAGTTTTTGGAAACAGGGCTTCGCGACACAACTTTGCAGCGAGGAGAATCTGATTGAAGCCATTTATTCAAATACAGGATGATAAAGTCACAGGAGGAACCCGAATCCGTGGTGTATACCATTGGAAACCCAAGGAAGTCAGTGTTCGAAGGCAACAAATGATCTTAATCCCAACATCCAACGATGAAGATATAGCCAAAAGCGTGAAGCCACGCAGAGCAGAACAAAGCTGCACGACTTGAGCACATAACAAATGATTGGGCGTTTATTAGGTGTAAATAGAATAGGATAATTTTAGCACATAAGTATTACACCTAAGTCCCACAATACCGCAAGTTCACGAATTAAGTAATAATAAAATAGAAAGTAATATTATTGCCAAAGTATCGAGTCCCAAGAGAGTAGATATTTGTGATTTAACGACTATATTTTTGAACACTCAATGAATCAATTATCTTTTTCTTTTTGGTTTTATCGTTGAAGCATTAAACTAAGGCTACGAACTATTACTTAACTACCTAACTACTACTTAGATGTCTAAACTAGAATGCTTGAGTGAAACTAACTAACTAGAGATTGTGGTATGAGATGTTTCTAAAGATCTAAGACTAAGCTATATAACTAACTAGAATGAGATTTAATTGATTGATTGTTATCTAAGTTGTAAATCAGATTCGGTAAATGATATCTAGGAGATGAATTTCATTGATCTCAGACGGATGTATTTTATAGACAAAATACCAATGACACCTATGCAAGACTCTATTTATTGATGGTTGTTTCGTTTTCGTGTTGATGTAGCAAATTTTCCCCCTTTTGACATACTAAAGAACCCTCTAATCCCTAATGATGTCATGGCGCTAAGTACTTTTCCCTCACCAGAAGTTCACCCTGTCATTAGATCCATACAACGTTTTAGAAGTAAATTCGAGTTACAAACAGCGATATAAATTCCACGAACATGTTAATAATCGAAGGCCTACAGATTTATCCGCCTTATCTATTGTGCTAGTGTTATGTTAACAATCCCCAATGCATAATTCAACGTAGTACAAGGTTATTCAATGTCACTACGTTGCTTTCAGAGAAACACGTGCATCAAATAAACCATGTAGCATAAGCAACAAATAATATCCAACAAAACAAATTCATCAATAAACATAATCAAAACATAGGCTCAAGGTTCTTCCATATGAGACCAACTACATCCTCCTCAGAGGATTAGATACTCATAGTCATATTCAAATCACAGAAATGCATCATAGATTATTCAAGTAAGAAAAAGAAAAGAGTAAACTCCCGGTCAGTCACCATGTTGCTTTCATCTACTCTGATTGTTGATTCCTTCAATTCACCTTTCTCTTTCAACTATGATTGTGGTGCTACAAATGGTAGTATTTTTGATCTTCTGTAACCCTAGAATACTCTCTAACTCTCTTTATGGTGATTTTTTTATTTGAGAATCGATACCCTAGCTACTGAACGTAGCCTCCTTTTTATAGTTTTTCTTCGTTCTAGGCTTTGTTTTAGGGTTTTTGGCATCGGCCCAAAATTCCGTCTGATCGTGCGCCAGGCGCACGACGGACCGCACGACGCGCCGCTGATCGCGCAACCCCTTGTCTCCAAAGCTTTCTTGCGCACTCACCGTTCATTTTGTTTCGTGGTTCCTTTAGTAGCGCGGTTGTTAGCGTTGTAGCTCTATTCACCTTTGTTACTAAAATGTGTTGAAATCCTCCAAATAAACATCGTTTTGCCCTGCCTCGACTCAAACTACAAAAATAATTAAATGACACTAAAACAAGTTACATTGCCATATAGATTGTACAAAAGTCTAAGAAATCAGGTACTTAATTTACTATAATTCTTGTGTTATTAAATACCCCCAAACTTAAACCTTTGCTTGTCCCGAGCAAAACTCAAAACAAAAGAGTTCGAATTCTAATATTAACAACATGCTCAAATTAGGATTACGTCTCAAAATGTCACATATAATTGTAAGCTGAAATAATAAGTTGTTTGCCATAATTACGACACTTCAAAAATACGCGGGCATCTTTGCAATAGCTCAGAGTAGAGGGGGCGAAAGACAACTTCCTCCCGATTCGAGTAAACAACCAAGATACTGGATTAAAGGACCCTCAGGTCAAGATAATTGACCTCGAGAAAACGGCCAACTACGATAAAATTTCGAACATAAAGTCCACGTGACTAAACGAAAGGACGAGACCCCGAAGCACAAGCCATGTTGGTCAAGCCGATGCTGTACGTTGTATGATGCCCGACCACATTGGTCAAACCTCGTGGAATCGACCAAGTCAAGCCAACATGTCACGCAACATGTCGGTCAATACCTTCGTGTTAAGGCACATCGATCAACACCGACGTGCCCCAGCACGTCGGGGAAAATCGATGTGCCACATAGCATGGCAATTCACATACCGCACCCATGTCCACTTTACTACACCATTAATATATGTGTGCATGCTCTCTCATGCCTTACCCTTCCCCATTTTCTATAAATACCCCCTCACTTTTTCATTTGGGGGGTTGGACACTTGAGGGGTAGCTCACTTGAAAGTTTGGATGCTCTAGCTTCTCTCTATAATCCTAGTGAGAGAAAGCACGTCAATCTATTCCACGTCAATCCGTAGCACATCAATCTTTTCCATGTCAATCCGTGGCAAGTCAATCCGTTCTACGTTAATCCATGGCACGCTAATCCATTCCATGTCAATCAGTTCCACGTTAATCGATTCCAATCAAAAGTACGTCAACACAAACACTTAGAGTATTTTCTCCTTTACTTTTTCATAGACATTCATATGTCAACAATTGGATTTAAGTACGAAAACTTTGACCCGAGATTTTACTCAATGAAACGCTACGCTGTTAGGCAGATCTTCGATCGTGATGTACCCAACATGCGTCAATACTCTGGCCACCCGTGGCTTGACTTTGAGACAAACATTCTCTGGGATAGTCCAAATCAAGCATCAGTGACAATACAATGCAAAATAGCTCCAGAGCTAGCATTACGTCATTTAAGACCCTTCAGAGGCACAAATTAACAATGAACTAAGCTCGACTTGATTCTTTCTACTTAGAGAGATACGTAGGTAGCTTGACTCCGTGTAGAGCCCACTTATAAGAAAGCAACACCTGTATCCTTCCCTAGCATAGGTTAATAACTTATAAAACTGTTTACTTTTAACCATACTATCTTCAGTGCAGGTTTCCATCGAGCCGAAATCTGTTCTTGTGTTACCTATAAGGGGCAAGAGAGTCTAGTGGGGAGATAATCTCAAGACTAGCGAAAATACCCCGTGCCAATAAGAATCATAGCTGACAAGTCATAGCACACCAAGGTTAATCAAGATGTTGTCACAAATATTTCATCGTGCAAAGTGGTGTGCTCATATATTACAAGGATATACAAGACTTCCATATAAAACTCATAAAATCAAGAAATTTCACATATGGTTACTTCTCTCTCGCTTTCTACTTTTCTCACTACTTTTCATGCATGCAAATTCTTCATGTTGAGGACTTTTAGGACTTTGTTAGCTTATAATGATAGGCTCGGGTATGGTCTATAAATGGAAAAGATATTAATGAGCTCTAGAGATGCCCATAGTGTATTTACTCATTAATGTTTAATTTTCCTGTCTTGTTTGTGCCTTCATCTTTTGGCTATACATTATAGGATCATTTTGGCATCTACACTTGTGTTTTTATTTATGAAAGAATTTAATCCACCCTATACTTCATAGATTTTTGAGATGCTCCCCCAAACTTAGCGTTTTTGCAAATGGTTATTTGTGTTTTCTATTATATTCATCCTCCTTTTCTGTTAATATTTTTTTTTTCAGCTCATGCTTTTGTTTTGTGCTCCTACCTTATTCCCTTTTCAATCCACTACTTCCATCTCTAGAAATTGGTAGGATATATTTTTCTCTTTCGGCTCTTGGTATTTGATAAGCGTCTCATTAGCGTGATTTAAGTATCTTTTTACTTATTCTTTTGAATAATTATGATAGCATATTTACTTGTTTTAGTATTACTTCATGTTTTCTTAGATATTCAAGGAGTTAAGACAAAACGAGGCTAAACAAGGCCAAAAGTGGATGTTTTGGACAACAGTTGGTTAGAGACACTATTTCGATACGTTGAAGCGCCGCGGGAGCTCTTGAGCACTATAAAAAGAGGAATACCAAATATAGCATGATTGAAGAAAAGGCACCAGGAGACCGCGAGGAAGAAAATAGAAAGTAGGGCGATCATCTCCGCGTCGCGCGGGTGTCGTGTGATCAATATTCGATCGCGCGGAGGTGGCGCGATTAGATGAAACTTGGGCCGTAAGTCATACCAGAGAAAAAACTATAAATAAGAGGTTATGTTTAACAGTGAGGGTACAACTTTCACAACAATTTTCACAACCTTTTCACCACTTTCAAAGAGAAGAAATTCTGAGAGTTTGTCAGAAGAAGGGAAAACATCATCAAATTCTTGTTCTAGATTAGTCGAGTCATTGTTTAAGAGAAGATTATTGGTGAAGAAGAATGAAAGTGCAATCATTTTGACAATGTTAGGATAATATTGAGATTTCAATGTTAGAGTAACATTGGTTGACAGAATCTTTTACTCCAATCTTGTTTTAATATCTTAATTATTGTTTTACCTTTATTCACTTAACTAACTTAGTTCCACATTTGTTGATTAGTTTACCTTTTACTTTGTGTATGATATTTAACTCTTTGTTGATTATTGAACTCATGACTATGAGGACCTAACCTACTCGTTGTTCAGAGTAGGGAAGTAACTCTGATATTATGAATTTATTTATTTTCTTTACCTGATGTGTGTTTGATAACCCGGAGTGTAGAATGCTAAGGGAGTTATATATATATATATATATATATACGATTTGTGACTTTTGATTTGCGAATACAACTATTGCGCAACCTTTAGATCACACTAGATTAATCTTAACTATGTACGTTTGTTTACATGATTCACATGAGTTAATTAGATTGCAGATTTGATATCTCTTCTAAAACAATTGACAACTGGGCTTACTCTGTTAACACGGTAGGTTAGTAGAGACTCATAAAGATGTGGTTTGGATAGCTCCAGTCTCATGTCTCAGATCCATTAAACATGCAGAAATCAAATAACTATCAAGTACTTTAAGTAAATATAGGTGATTTATCTATGAACTACTAAGTTAAGTCATTATAAAACTCGACCTCTAAAAAATCTTTCCAGCCATTGTTCACAACCTAAAAGCAATCAATCAATCATCTTAGTTCTAATTAGTTTATTTAGCATTAGTAATCTCTCATCTTTTCGACATCATTAGTTTAGTAGCTTGCATTAGATTAGGTAGTTTAATCGTTTTCTTTGCATTTAAAAACTCAAAAACCCAAAAAGATATTTGATGATTCTTGCATTCTAGATTTGGCAATCTTTGCATAAAAAACATTCCTAGAATTCTTCAGATAGAAGTCATTCATAAGCATTCATCATATTTGGCAAACACAAGGGAAAAGAAAAGTGACATTAATGAGTGTTTTTGCATTTTAGTGATTCATACATACAACCATCACTCTCTTGGGATACGATACTTGGTTCGTAACTATACTTACCATTTTATTATTACTTGATTTCCGCACTTGCGACATAGTGTAATTTAGGTGTAATAATTTTGTGCTGACAAATATTCAATTGTATTTACACATAATAAAACGGACATCAAGTTTTTGGTGCCTTTGTCGGGGAGTAATGGTACTCTTATTGTGTTGAGTGAATCGTCAAACTGAACTGCAGTATCACTAAAATATTTTATCTTATTCTCCACAGGAAATGGCCTCTGAACGAGTTAAAACCACATATGGCTTAGTTATTTGGTAAGAAGGATAACTTTTAGAGGTCCAGGAAACAATCTAAAAGCGAAGGCTTTGAACTATCTGATCCCAGAAGAAACACAGCAAACCACTGATGACGGGATAGAAGCACGATTGCGTAAGGAAATAGCCAAACACTCATCCATACTTGGTTACACCCCAGTGAAGAAAGAGTGGAAGTACATGGCGAGGCACAAGCAATTCTATGGAGAAGCCCATGAAGATCCTCTTCAGTACATTGAGGAATTCAATGAGATTTACCACTATTTTTGATTTTCAGATGAACAACAAATTTGCGAGATTTTCCTGTATTCTTTGAAGGGAAGAGCAAATAATTGGTACACTGACTCCATACAACCTAACACATCATGGAGTAAAGTCATGAAGAAGTTCACACATGAGTTTCTGAAAGCCCCAACGGTAAAAACACCAAAGGAATGGCTCCTCACGTTTCGTCAAAAACATGGAGCAACTCTCAGCGACTCATGGGATGATATGGAAAATATACGTATGGATATAACCACAGAATGGGAGAGACACAAACTTCGAGCCATGTCACCCTATTGGCTTACTGAGGAACAATATGTAGAAAATCTATATCTTGGTTTGAGCACAGTGAATCAATGCATATTGGATGAACTTAGTCCAAACTCACCAAATCAAAGTATTTTTATCAATATCCCTAGTTACGAGGCCATGCACTTGCTGCAATGGATACAAGAGAGGTCTCGTAACAAGAATCACTTCTTTAGGAAAATGAATTGGAAAAGAAAAGAAGGGAAAGTGAAGAAGGGAGCACAAGAAGAGAAAGACCATGGTGCAATTGGTGCTCAAAGGACCCCTGATTCTTTACCATAATTGTCGAGCTAACCGACAATAAACCCAACATTGTGTGGGAGGCAACTACAATAGTAAGTTTTTAATTATCGAGTCTTTAGTTTAATTATGTTTTGAGTCATATATAGCATTTTATTTCAATTCTTGTTGAGCTACCAATTAAGATAGGAAAAGCGAAGAAAGTGAAAAGAAACCATAAGTGAAGAGACGAACAAAATAGAAGTATGCCGATATTGGACACCAACAAGAATAGTACGGACCAGAGCATGCAGAGCAGGATTTCCAGAGGGAAGCGCCATCACACGCACGATCAGGCTCCATCGCGCCCCCACGCGCGATTTGAAGAACATTATATTTTTTGTCACACAGAGTTCCAGAGAGCACCACGCCCCACGCACGATCGAGCTGCGCGATAATTTCAATCGCGCCCCAGCTTTTTCTTGCAGTACACATCTCTTAGTTTGAATGGCAATATGAGACATGCATAAACCAGAATCTACGGAATTTGGTTGAGCAATCACTAACTTTACCTTTCTTACCTTACTTATGTTTTCCCTATGATTAAATTTTATTGATACATGAGTTGCTTCCATTGTAATCTTATTTATTCTAGGAGCGTCATGCAACTTAATAAAAATTTCTGAAATCTAATTATGAATTCTCCTATTTATAACTCTAATAATTACTCTTACAATTCTACTATCTATCAGGATTCATAAGGCCATTTCTTCTCCAATTTTCCTATCAATAAAAATTTCTTGAAAGAAAGTTTTGGTATTCTAATTGTTCTTTGGAGAAGAACATGACGCTTGGAAGATACTACACATTTGAACCATCAATTGGAACACCAAGAAGATCATCAAAACTCTCTTTGGCCCAACCAACATTCGATCGCGATTCCTCAGCGGCAACTATTTCAACCTATATCAGAAACTTTTAAAGAGCCACTTTGTTGATGAACAAGAAGTACAAGGGTTGGAAGAAACACTGAAGCATGATTAGGGCACATGATGAGGCGGCGGGGTATTGTGAACGACACCATTGTTTGCAAGTACTATGCTTATTATGAAGAAGGCGAGGGAAATGTTTGGCTTATGTGGATATCAATTGCAATAACAGAAGAGACATAAACAAATAAAACAAATTGAAGTCATAACATATGTTACTTTGGGACTTAGGCTCGCAACACAAGATCACAAGAGAGTGTGCCTCAAGGTATCTCCAACAATCAGGCCTCACGTTTGAGCAAAATGAAGATGGTGACTAGGAGGCTAATTACGAAATCTACGAACAATTTTTAAAAACTATATTTGTTTATCTGTTCAAGAATACTTCCAGTAGGTTACAAAGGAAAGATTTCACGGGAACGAGCCAAGATTATGGTACGCATCAAACGAGGAGACACTCAAAACATTGGAAAAATCATAATCAAAGCTATGAAAGATCACACTATCAATGGTCCTCTACACTTTATGTATTTTGGAGCACTTATTACTGCTCTTTGTATCAAAGAAGGATGTCCAGAACTTGATACAGATATTCATCATCGAAATACATACCCCATCAATCACATTGTGAGGCAAGTGATAGATACTACATTCCCCAGTAATGAGAGATAAGAAATAGAGGCAATTATAAAAACTCTATCACCTTCATCGAAGAGACAGAAGATGGCATGCGAGCAGTTGCAAGAGGTGAAAGAGCGGCTAGAAAAGGAGAATGTTGAGCTAGTGAATCAATTGGAAGAAATCAAGGAGCACTTCGAGAACAACAACACTCTCCACTGGAGAGAGTTGAGAGAAATTGAAGAAAGCTTTGCAAAGGAAGAAAACACCACCACCAGTCCGACGAGTGTCCTTTAACCTTGATCACGGGAGTCCTGCGACCTTTACTTTAATTCTTTCTATATTTATGCAATGAGGACATTGCATGATTTTAAGTTTGGGGGTGGAGTGGTAGCTACGCTATTTGCTTTACTTATTTTGCTATATATTTATCCTTAGAGTCTAGGTTGAGTCTATTTTTTTTCAAATAGGGTATTAGAATGGAATTTGAAGCATGAAAGCATGAATAAGCAGGAATCCATGATATTATATGCATAATATTGTAGAAATTTGAGATGAAGGAATATGTGAATACCTTTGGTACATCTTGAGTAGTATGGTTAAACCCATGTTTTAGTTTCATATACACATTTTAATCTGTTGTTGTGTATAATTGGGAAAAGAATGTTGCTTATTTATGAGAATAGAGTAATGAAGCATGTGATTAGAACTCTTTAAATAATTTCCTTCACTCGTTTGAGATAAAGGTAGATGTAAATGTGTTGAGGAAGTGAAATAGACCATCGTTTCAAAATTTGAGTTTTAGCCTTTCAAGCCAAGAACCGTTTACGAATATAAGATTATCCACTGAACCCCACTGAAGCCTTTTCTATAAGCCTTTGTTTATGAAGCCTACTTTCCTACCATGAGCCAAAAAGAAAAAAATTATATCTACCCATTTTTAGAGATGGATGTAGAAGATCGAAGGAGGGATAAGGTAGGAGCTCAAAACAAAAGCATGAGCTAAAAAGGAAAATCTAAATAGAAAATTAGGGTGAGTATAATAGAGAACAAAAATAACCCGTGCAAAAACTTTAAGTTTGGGGGTCTTTCTCGAAAAATCATGAAGTATAGGATGGTTTGAATACTTGCGAAAATGAAGACGCAAATGAAAAGATGCCAGAAAGAGCCTAAAATATATGGCCAAAAGAAGAAGGCACAAACAAATGAGGAAAGAGTAATACATGAGTGGTTAACTACATACATCTCTAGAACATAGCCCACACCCGAGCCTACATTACAATCTTACAAAGTCCTAAATGATCCTCAACATACGAAATCTACTTGAGTCAATGGCAATAGAAGAGTGAAGAGTGGAAAGGGAAGTGATTACATGTTAAGAGCTATGTATTTATAAGTATGCAACATAAAAATAACTTTTATGCATCAACAATAGTATCACACACTATTAGAGCACATGAAATAGATGTGAATATGACTGTATTAAACTTGATGTGCTCGTGTTCATTTATTCCGTCTCACCTCTTGTTCTGACCGTAGGTTGCATTTTGAGAATACCCGCTTATGCATGTTTGCATGTCAATAATAACATTCTAATTTAGATCAAGTCTGTTACGTAAGTTTGCTTGAGGACATGCAAAGGTTTAAGTTTGGGGGTATTTGATAAGCATATCATTAGTGTGATTTAAGTATTTGTTTACTTATGCTTTTGAATACTTATGATAGCATATTTTCTTATTTTAGTAATATCTCATATTTTCTTAGATATTCAAGGAGTCAAGACAAAACGAGGCTAAACAAGACCAAAAATGGATGTTTTCTATTTCGGTACATTCAAGCGCTACGGGAGTGCTGCAACACTATAAGAAGAGGAAATATCGAATATAACGCGATTGAAGAGAAGACAACAAGAGAGCGCAGAGAAGAAAAAAAAAATTAGGGCCATCACCACCGAGTCAAGTGGGTGGCGCGAGATGAAGGTCAGATCACGGGGAAGGGGAGGGGGTCGCGCGATCAGAGGAAACTTGGGTCGTAGGTCAAAAATCCTAAAACATAGCCCAGAGCAGAGAAAATAACTATAAATAGGAGGCTACGTTTAGCAGCTAGAGTACAATTTTGACAACATTTTTCACACCCTTTCCACCACTTTCAAAGAGAAAAAACCCTGAGAGTTTATCAGAAGAGAGAAAAATACCTTCAAAATCTTGTTCTAGATTAGTTGAGTCATTGTTCGAGAGAATATTATTAGCGAAGAAGAAGATAGCAAAAGGGAGTATGAAGAGAGTCAAGCAACAACGTTGCACTCGATCTGAGAAGATTTTCTTGACCTTTTTACTTTGTCTATGATATTTAACTCTTTGTTGATTGCTGAACTCATGACTATGACAAGCTAACCTACTCGTTGTTTAGAGTAGGGGTGTAACTATGATATTATGAATATATTTATTTGCTTTATTTGATGTGTGTTTGATGACCTTGAATCTACTATGTGATTGAACTTACTCTCATTGCGATAAAACGAAAGCACCTGAGTGGTGCCGCCCAGAGTGTAAAATGCTAAGGGATATATATATATATATATATATATATATATATATATATGCGATTTTTGACTTGAGATCTCGAAAGCAACTATTGCGCAACCTTTAGATCACACTAGATCAATTTTGATTATGTACGTTTTGTTAGCATGATTCGGATGAGTTAATTAGATTGCAGATTTGATATCTCTTCTAAAATAATTGACAACTGAGCTGATTTCGTTAACACGGTAGGTTATTAGAGACTCATAGACATGTGGTTAGGATAGCTCCTGCCTCATGTCACGGATCCATTAAACATGCAAACATTAAATAACTATCAAGTACTGTAAGTAAATATATGTGGTTTGTCAATGAACTACTAAGTTAACTCATTATGAAACTCGGCCTCTTAAAATCTTCCCCACCATTGTTCACAACCTAAAAGCAATCAAGCGATAATCTTAGTTCTAATTAGTTTAGTTACCATTAGTAATCTCTCATATTCCTGGCATAATTAGTTTAGTACCTTGCGATTAGGTAGTTTAATCCTTTTCCTTGCATTTAAAAACTAAAAAAATCCAAAAAGATATTTGATGATTCTTGCATTCTAGATTTGGCATTTTTTTTGTATAAAAGCATTCATAGAATTCTTAGGATAGAAATCATTCATAAGCATTCATCATATTTGGCAACCAGAAGAGAAAAGAAAAGTGACAGTCTTTAGTGTTTTTGCATTTAAGTATTTCATACATACAACCATCACTCTATTGGGATACGATACTTGGTTCATAACTATACTTACCATTTTATTATTACTTGATTCATGCACTTGCGATATAGTTAGATTTAGGTCTAATAATTATGTGCCGACATATATTCCATTTTATTTACACCTAATAAACCGCCCATCAGTAAGTGAGTGGGTTTCATAAACAAAGGCTCCATAGAAAAAAGGCTTCAGTGGGTCCAGTGGAGTTTTCTTTATAAAGGGTTTTGGGCTGGAAAAGCAAAAACTCAAGTGAAGCCAAAACTCTAAAAACGAAAATATTGGAGCAAAACTAACTTAAATAGTGAAGCTATTCACATACCCCCATAATTAACTTGTTCAATGTACCCATTGAACTACTCTTTTAAAAAAAAAAAAAAAAGAAGCCAAAGAGAGAGAATTAGAATAGAGGACTCCCTTGGAAATTCTATTCCCCCTGAATGTTGTCTGGTGATGTGTCAAATTCTTGCTTGTTCATCTTGTTCAACCTAACCATCATTTCCTCCCAAGAGTTGTAGATATCATCCCGAACCTTTTTGAGTTCGGTTCTGATGAATTCCTTTAATTCCTTTGTTTGCTCTTCCACCACTTTCTTCACCACTTCTTTGTAATAACATCTTCAATAAAGTCCTTCTTGTCAGATTGTTTAACTAGAACTCCCGCTACTCTACAAATCCTTGTGATTAGCCCACCATGTGGGATAGCTCTTGGTGTTTTTCCTGTAGCAAAAGCGTTAATTGAATTCATAATTTCTTACCCCACATCTATATGGATCCCATCGCATATCCACGTCAATATTTTACTCTGTCCCAGTGTTCATCTGTCATGTGGTTAGTAGGTGCAATTCGTGAAATGATGAAATTATACCAAGCTTTATATTCTGGCACCAATTTATTGTAAAGCATAAAATGACTAGTTGAGTTTGGTTCTCGAACAATGGTGTTTGGGAAAACCACGTCTTGTAGTACTATTTTAGGCATAGCCGACTCTCATTTCGGATGCTTCCCCTCTGCAATCTTATTAAGATCGAGCTTGTAGTATTCATTGATAATTCAGCAGAGATAAGTATCTTTTCCCCTCTAAGCGAAATCGGTTTCATTATTGGTACAGTTGCGTTTGTAAAGAATTCAATCACCATAGTTTGTTGACCTCTCCAGTTGTTTTACAGATGTCGTCCACCCCATGTCTTGGACCTTGTCGTGAAAAATGTCAAATCTCCTCTCCGTGATGAATGATTTCTTCATGATTCTTTGCTTCTTTATTGACCTACGATCCGCGGTCTTTCTCCTGCATGGTTGGACGCGAGGAGTGATGTTGGTGATTCCTCATCGCCAGAACTTGAATAGTTCCTGAAGTGTTTGTTGGTGTTTTTCTGCAATTTCATGGTGTTTGAACAAGTAGAACAATTGTAGAAGAGAAAAGAAAATAGTGATGAGTAACAGCAGGTTTCGAATTTTAAGGCAACATGCCAACATATAAAATCCCGGAATAATAGATAAGAAGGTAGTTAATAAGTAAGTAAACTTATTCTCGTATCAAGAGTGGACAGAGAATGTTCAAATTCTGGCGCGCGATCAGAATGATAGCGCCTCCCATCCCGCGCCAGCTGGTCGAGCAAATCGCATACATTATTCCGTCGTTGTCTTCTTCTAGTAGGTTCCGCGACCACATCGCTACGTTTCTGCATTGCGCCACTTTCTAGAAGCCGGTGCAACTAGCACGCGCTATCAGCTACATCGTGCCTCCCTCCCAGTTCAAAAACTATTGTTGTCAAATTTCCATAAAAAATCGGCTCCTTTCTATCTTCTGTAATTCGCACTCCCTCATGCTAAATTTTGATTCCTCCCACAAAAATAGTCAAAGTTGCAAAGTTTAAATAATGATAAAAATAAATAACTCAAAAAACATAAAACTTTTGGGTTGCCTCCCAAACAGTGCTTAGTTTTATGTCACATAGCCCCATGCTACTAATTCTAAGGCGTCTCTATCGCTCCATCATGGTTAAATGGATGTACTAAATTTTCTCCCTTAGTTAGCTTTCTGAGTGGTGGTTCTTTTGGATACACCATTTTTTCAACTTTAAAACTAATATACTTCTTGTTAACTATTAAAATGACAACTCCCTCTCCCACATCTATTAAAGCATTAACAGTTGCTAAGAACGGTCTTCCTAAGATCAAAGAAAGTTCATACTTTTTGGTCATATCAATAACCACAAAATCTGTCAGAAAAGTAAGTTTACCAATCCTAACCATAACATCTTCTATTATCCCTTTAGGATAATTAATACTCCTATCATCAAGTTGAATTGTTAGATCAGTTGCTCACAAAGTAGGCAATTTCAGACGTTCATTGATTAGTGCTTCCTCAAGTGTAAATGTTCCCGATAGATTTCTGAAAATCACAGCAAATTCCTCCACGTGATGAATTCTTGAAGGATATGGAATTGGTGGATAATTCTCTTTCACCACTAGCTCTCAGGATTTGCACAAAATATCTTCTTCAATTGAAACCATGTTGACCTTCCTTCGGATTATTCTCTGTATTGCTAGGCAAAGTCTCATTAGGTCACGTATTTAAATGATTTGCAATTAGGTGAAGTTGTTTCTCAATGTTCCTCAATAAGTTGTCAGTGTTTTGACATTTCGACTCTATTTGCCCTAACCTTGCATCAGTCTTCGTCATATAGTTATACAATGTTTCCCCAAGATTTGCTTTTTTCTCTGCTGGTTGAAATCCTGCTGGTCTTCGAAAACCTCCTTGCTGTTGTTGATTTTGAGGAACCCCCAAAAAATATTATGGTGGTTTCTTTCCCCCGAATTGTAACTGTTCGAGTAAGAATTGTTTTGTCTCGACTAGTTACCAACATAGTTAACTTCTTCATGCAGAGCTACATTTTCTCTTTTGCATTCTTTAGTTAGGTGATTTCCTCCACAATTGCTGCATACTATGATTGGTGAATTTGCATTCACATGCTTTAATTTGGGGTTAATGGTGTGCAGTTATGCAGAAAATTGAGTGAAAGTGTCGATCTCGTGAACTCCCATTGTTCTCTTGCTTGGATTTTGGTCTATATTCCACTTTGAGATGGTCGATGCAATTGTCTCTAGCAACGCAAATGCATCCTCGTCGGTCCTTTGCATGAATCGCCCTCCTGAGCTAACATCTCGTGTATTTTTGCACACGATGTTCAACCTACAGTAAACTTATTGGAGTAGTACCTCGTTTGTGAAGCCCTGTTGTGGTCACCTCTTCATCATGCCTTTGAATTATTCCCATGCCTCATATAATGACTCCGCATCCATTAGTCGGAAATTTACTATCTCACTTCTCATCTTTACTATTTTTGCTAGTGGGGAAAAATATTGTAAGAATAGTTGTGACATGTGCTCCCATATTGTGATATTGTTGTTTGGTAGTTCATTCAACCACCTCTTAGCTACTCCATTCAAAGACTTTACACGTTCCAATAAATTCATTGAGATGTGTGATTAGATGCTCCAAATTGAATATGGCCAATCGTAGAGAATAAACTGACTTGATTGGTTCATGATCTTCAGTTGTAACAATACATGATCCAATGGCTTCAAGTGTTGGTAAGGCTTCTAGTCTTGTATATCGAATGAAATAACCTCCTCCCAAAGGTTGATCATTGTTTCTTTCAGTGTGTTGCCCTTGTGGTGTTCCATTGAATCCCAATGGAGTAGATATTTGTGATTTAGCTATTATATATTTAAACACTCAATGAATCAGTTTTCTTTTGGTTTTGGTTTTATCGATGAAGAATTAAACTAAGACTAGGAACTATTACTTGATTAAGTAACTACTTCCTAGATGTCTAAACTAGAATGCTTGAGTAAAACTAACTAACTAGACATTGTGGAAGGAGACGTTTCTAATGAACTAAGACTAGGCTATCTAACTAACTAGAATTGAACTAAATTTATTGATTCTTATCTAAGGTTGTAAATCAGATTTGGTAAAAGGTATCTAAGAGATGGATTTCATTGATCTCGAACGCATGAATTTCATAGAAAAAATACCAATGACTCTTATGCAAGACTCTATTTATTGATGGTTGTTTTGTTTTCATGTTGATGTAGCAAATTAGCCACCTTTTGATATACTAAAGAACCCTCTAATCCCTGTTGATGTCAGGTCGTTAAGCACTTTTCCCTCACCAGAAGTTCACCATGTCATAGGACCCATACAATGTTTTAGAAGTAAATTATAGTTACCAACAATGATATAGACTCCACGAACACGTTAATGATCGAAGGTCTACAGATTTATCTTCCTGATCTATTGTGCTAGTGTTGCGTTAACAATCCCCTATGCATAATTCAATGTAATACAAGGTTATTCAATGTCACTACTTTGTTATCAGAAAAATGTGTGCATCAAATAAACCAAGTAGCATAAGCAATAAATGATATCCAACAAACTAAATTCATCAATAGACATAATCAAAACATAGGTTCAACGTGCTTCCATATGAGACCAACTACATCCTCTCTCAGATACTGAGAGGATTAGATACTCATACTCATGTTCAAATTACATCAATTTATCATAGATTACTCAAGTAAGAAAAAGAAAAGATTAGACTCCTGGTCACCTTGTTGCTTTCCTCTACCCTGATTGCTGATTCATTCAATTCACCTTTCTTCTTCAACTATGATTGTTGTGCTACGAATGATAGTGTTTCTGTTGTTCTCTAACTCTCTTGAGTGGTGCTTTTTTGCTATGAGAATTGGTACCCTAGCTGCTGAACGTAGCCTCATTTTTATAGATTTTTCTTTGACGTGGGCTTCGTTTTAGGGTTTCTAGCGTCGACCCAAAATTTTGTCTGATTGTGCACCAAGCTCACGACGTGCCGCTGATCGCGCGACCTCTTGTCTTTTTAGCTTTGTTAAGCGATCGCCTTCGTGCTTGCCCTACATTCTGTTTCGTGGTTTCATTCTTAGCACAGTTAGTAGCGTTGTATCTCTATTCACCTTTGTTACTAAAAAGTACTGAAATCCTCCAAATAAACATCGTTTTTGCCCTGACTCGACTCTAAACTGCAAAAACAATGAAATGACTCTAAAACAAGTAACGTTGCCTCAAAGATTATATAAAAGTCTATAAAATCATGTACTTAATTCACTATAATTCGCCTCTTATCAACAAACATGACGATACGCAGATAATGACACGTGTATTGGGGAGAACAATGAAAAATAATTACAATTTCAACTCCACTACCCATCTCATGACGAGGAATGCAAGCAGATACAAGGAGGAAAAGACAGTCGCACAAAGACTGTCACCTCAAGTGTAGTTGAGCGCGCCCGAAGTGATCAAGTAATTAGTGCAAGGCAATGCTTGTCAAAGATAATATCTAGGACAAGAAACGAACCAATTCATCAGGGACCAGCATCGGGCATATCCCCCATATCATTTACGAAGGACCTACCAGAAAAACAACAACAAAAGAAACTCACAAGTTGCTAGCCTCGAATGCAATGAGCATGCCAACTTGAGGGACATCTGATAATATATAAATATATCAGATCCAGAAAAGACCAGATTACGTTCGGAATAAAAGCTCTCGTAACAAGAGAAGTTTGTGAACACCAGATAGCAGGGCGCTCGTATCAAGACGAAGGAGTGTCGGCATCTCCACTTGGGTCAGGGTCACACGTAACATAATGAGTTCTCAAACTTTACTAGGCGCATGAATCCACCATCACTCCCCGAATGGCCCGTATATACTACTGTCAGTCAATCCATCCCTCACGAAGAAACATTTATAAAAGACTATCCCCATAATTTATGAGGGACACGCGATCAACCCTATTTGCACTACGAAATACTATATATGGAAGGCTAGATCAACATTGTAAAGGGACTCAAATTGAGCTCACACACTTGTACTCTATAATCACTTTATAGCAATACAATTCTACTTCTATTCACTTAAACCATCTATTTCCTCGTACTTAAAAGATCTTTATATCTCGCGAATACCCCTCCTCGAATAAGCTCTCATATTCATATATTCTCTCTATAAGAATCGCAGGAGCTGCGTTCTGAACCACATCTCACTGATAACTAAGTAATTACCAAACTCAATTAATTTCGTGTCGTCAATGATGAAACTAACTTTAGAGGAATTGGTGGTTTATTTATGAATCACATAATAAATAGGTATGGAACCAATCTTCAAATACAACATCATCAAGCTCATTAAATCCTTGTTATTTACTTGTTGTTTCATTTATAATGAAAACCTTATCATTTAAATATATTTATCACTTGTTTTATCATTGTCTCTTAAGTGCACACAATAGTTACACACTCCTCGTGGGATTCGATACTTGTGACGTAATTTACTTTCCAATTCATATTACTTGACCATGCAATTGCAAACACGTAGGATTAGTAATTTATTGCATTCATAAAAATGACACGCTTCACCACACATCAAGTTTTTAGCGCCCTTGCCGAGGAGTGACGGTGAATTATAGTTTTAATTTTAGACGTTAAACTTAAATTTTTCCTATCTTCTCTCAAGTTGATCAAGTGCATTTCCGGAGGTGAAACAAATCGGTTGTTTTCCCAACAACTATGCATAAAAGAGAGATCATTAAATGGAAACAAATATATCTGAAGACAATGCCGATAGTGAAGATTCCTTGATGGAGTATAGATCTACTTGGGGAGAAGGATTTTCCACCATCGGAAGAGTCAACACATGCACTGGCCTATACGAGTACGTCTTATACCAAACTGAATGGTACATGTGTATGGTTAGTAAGTGGTAAACTATTCTCAATCCAGACGATTGCGAGCTCCTGGTAAGACATGACGTGTCTTCTTATTTTCACCTAATTTTTAGAAAGACGAAGAAGATGTCCCGACCATTGTTGAAACTGAAGTGAGCAAAGAAGTATTAATAGAGAGTGACAAATCAATGAAATATTAACCATGAACATCTTCCAATCAATGTAGTGGAGATAAACAGGCACAACCACACACAATACCCATGAAAGTGGAATCTGAGCTTGATTTGATGCCCACAAGTCATACAATGAAGAGGTAGAGGAGATACAAGTGAATGGTCTAACCCTTAATGCAAGTTGCAAGACAGTCGAGTTCTACTTAGAATTCGGCATTGGAGACATGATGGATTGAAGGAGAAGTCAGTAAAAAAAGATATGATATTGGATACAGATAGTTAATGGCTCCTTGATTATGCGCCTACAATTTGAAGAGTCTATAATGGCGAGTCATATGAGGAAGGGATATTATACTAACCAATGTGTTGATGTTAAAACTTTGACGTGTGGACAATTGGGATATGGAAGTGGAGAACCACCTCATCGCAAGGCAAGGAGAAACAAAGAACCGTATGCCAACGCCATTATGATGATATCTACAGGGTATCAACATGGAACTCACGAGCCACCTCATAGGAAGACTAAAAGAAAGAGAGTTTGTACGCAACCTTAAAACATAAAGATATGGGTTCGGAGAATGAAGGCATGTACATGAGTCTCGGTTGGAAGAAGGTGAAGAAGCTATTTAAAAGCTATACATTAACATCCTTCATCAATTTAAATCTCATTATGTTACTTGAACCTCCGCAAATCCATCACTATGGTCGAGCTAACCGATATAAAACTAAGCATTGTGTGAGAGGCAACCCACAATAGTAAGTTTTAATTTTTGAGTTTTGCATTTAGCTAAATTTTTAGTTATTTTTATTTTGACCCATGTATAGCATAATTTTTTCTCAATGTACTTTGAGCTAACAATTGAGATAGAAAAAGAAGAAAGTGAAAGAAGATGCAAAAGTAGAGAGCTAATAATTGAGATAGAAAAGGAAGAAAGTGCAAGAAAATGCAAAGTAGAGAGATGAACAAAAAAAAACAAAAGGACAAGACGACATTGGACAAAAGTGCAGGTAGCACATAATAGAGTACATTGTACCGAATTTCCAGAAAGTAGCCTGAGTCGCGCATCATTGGTGCTTGTCGCGCAAGTTGTCTAGTGAGTCTCACAAGCATTAACACACTTGATGATTGTGGCACAACTTTTCCAGTGAGTCGCACGAGCAGCCCAACATTTGAAATCGCCGGGCAAAACTGACACGACATAGCAGCGCGACACGACATGTTGTGCATCATCTTTTCTTGCTATACACATTTTGTTGACGCGCATGAAAGGAGGAGACATGCAAAATTAGAATATATGTGGAATTTGGTTAAGCAATCTATCTCTTACATTTCCTACATTACTTACAGTACTCTTATGATTAAATTCCATTGATGTACATGAATTATTCTTAACGTGATTACATTTTGGACGAATTATTATTTTTGCCCCTTAACATTGTTTTAAACTTATCTGCCCTTTTTTTTGGGGCCCAGATTAAATGCCCCGTATGTTTACAAATTGTTATAAAAAAAATCCCTTTTTTCCTTATTCAGGCTATTTAGCCGACGTGGCACAAAACGTGTGACACAGTCAACAAAGCGTTGTGCCAACTCGTACAAATCTTTGTCCGAAACCGAATTTCAGCTCAGCTCAACGACTTTATAACATTTGAACACAACACTAACGATCATAAATTTGAAAAAGCTAAAATTCTACTTGTAGAACCCTTAATAAATAATTAGGGTAATCCATTCCAAAATTCAACTTGAACAATGTTTGAATCGACTACTACTTTGCACCTAATGTGTGACTGCGGAAGACCCGCTATTGTGTGGGTTGCTACCACCGACGCGAGTCAAAGGTTTCACTGGTGTTGGAAGGGGAAGTTCGGTTTCGGTTATTCGTTTTGGGAAGATCCTCATGTCTGTGAAAGACTTGGGATTATTGTACCATTACTGCGTACGAGAATCAAAAGGAGTGAGGTAAATGTGAAGCAACCGAAAGAAGAACTCTAGATGATGAACAACCAAAGTTTGGACACGATTCATCGAATGTTTGAGAAAACGAAGATGGAGTTGGAAGATAAGGTCAAGACATGCAAATTGAGAACAAGAAATTGAGAGGTAGGCTTAGGCTATGTGCAATTACCTTATCTGTATTGTTTGTTATTGTTGTCAAGTATCAAGGAAGTTAAGAATCGGGGAAGTTAAGAATGAATAAGAAGTTAAGAATTGGGGATGGGTGTGTTATTTGGAATGAATAAGTTCTCCTGATTAGGTGCAATGCTAAGTTGTGGTGTTTGGTTTAATGTTGGTTTGATTAATATTGCAATGTAATGGTTGGAATTCTGGATGATATTGGCAAAAGTGGAAATGAATAGTCAAGTCCCTTCATTGGAAGCTATTTCATTCAACTCCCTCCTCTATATTCAACATATGAAAAGTCACCGTTCATACTATAAATAAGTCACTTATCCATATAAACACTCACACTACTCTATTTAACGTCCCCTACTTTCAAAAAAAAAAATCTACCAAAATGATAATCTCACGTGCTATCATGATGCAATTGTTTTATATTGATCCGAGTTTCACCCGCCTAGCCAAAGTAATTCTTTTGGGTAAGCTTGTTAGGTATGTTAGGAGGCGTAGATTATCTAACATTTATGCATTGAGAAGGGATTTGAGAATCATTAAACAATAAGTAGATACGCTTGTTGTGGAACCATATTTAGAGGGTTAACTGGAAAAGCAGATAAGGGAGTTGAGGCTGAAGTATACCATGTTTAAAACATTTTGCAATGTCCCTGGGGTCAATATCGAAGGCCCAGACATATAATTCGATGCTTGAAGTGGTAATATTTTACTCCTCTGTAATTGTTTTAAATGTGGTTTTTCAATTTTGAATGTGTTTTAATGGTTATTTCACTTCGGTAGGAGACAAGGTGGGAACTATATTTTAGACTTCATGGTTTGCCCCATGCTAGAAACATGCATACTCTGTTTGATAAGAGGCGTAGTGCCCTCTTTCCTGGTGAGGCTATGATTAGGGAAGACCATGAATTCATACATGTCGATGCTTTTCAGCAGGGTGTCCCTCATGATGGGATAGAAGATGCATGAGACGGTGTTGTTGCTAATGACATAAAAGATGTTGGTAGTGTTGATGATGAGATAGAAGATGCTAGAAGTGGACCAGGTTCTGATGGGGAAGGGGATGATGAAATAGGAGATGATTAGTTAAGGTTGATAGATGTTAAGTTAAATTATGTTGATAGATGTTTAGTTATGTTGATTGAGGTTGTGTTTTTGTAATGCTTATGGACAGTTTAGTGTTTTTGATTTGCTTATGGTTTATATTGAACAGTGAAGGAGGTGTTTGCACCTAATGAATATATGGTATTTTCTGTAGTCTGATGATATGGACATGATGTACTTTCATATTTTTCAGAACCTTAGACCATATGTGCCTTCACTTATCCCATATACAGTAATAACACAATCAAACTAATCATCAATAGACACCTGATAGTCGAACATAAACTCATCAACTGCTCACAGATCAATCACAATAATTTAATCCACATGAATACCAATATAGTTACTATTACAGAATAGATTCCATCAATGTATTAATTTTTTCCCCAAGTATAACTGTTGTTCTCAGCCAATATTGCTAAAATTACAACACATCATTTTGAGATCAAAATTGCAAAGTGGATTCAAGTGAAGATCAAAAACCTACTTCAACATCACTTGTAACCAACATCATTTGCACTACAAAAAGGTAAAAAAGGATCACTAGTCTTGATGGAAACTTGCTCATGGAGTCTTCTACTTCTTTTTACCTTTCATTTTCCTCTTATCATTGTCCTTCATCCTCTTATCATGGTCCTTCCCTGCATGCTGGTCTTTGTTGTTCAGGTTGTCCATTATTGCACCCATGTCTGACTTCACATATTTCCTGCTGGTACCTAGTGCTAAGGTAGGAGTCATATTCTGTTGTGATATTAGAACCTCTTGGTTTGCCCTAAGTTGGGTGGTCATCTTTGGGGTAACTTGCTTCTGCTTCTTTTTGACCAAATTGGATAACCAGCCTTCATAAACACTTGGTATATCACCCATATCTGCATCATCGCTTGCAAGGGTTGCTTGAGGTGCTAGCTCTTCTTTTCTTGCTCTCCTTTTATTCCTTTGTACTGATCCTATTTTGCATGGCAGAGGTGGTGCAAGTGGAATTGGGTGTGAGGAGATAACACAAGTGGAAGGATCAGCAAATATCACCTAGACAATAGGGAGTATAAGTCTTCTCATCACCCTCAATACGTTCACATGACATGGATGTAAGGGATATAATATAACAAAAAATACAAGAAGTAACATACCCTCCTACTGTCAGTTATCTTCTATAACATACCCTACTATTGAAGTGGGACTTGCTCCAATGTTCCGGATCCTTGTCATTGAACCATTTTCCAAATGTTCCAGACATGGCCTCCAGTTTCTTCATTGAGGTATCAAATCGAGCTTCTGTAGTATGATTAGCAGCATTTCATATGGCATGACTGTAATCTTCCCCACTAAAATCAACTCTACCAGCATTATCAATTAGGTGCCTCACACAAAACCTGTGAGAGGCACATGGATAAATATAATTGAATGCTCCTATTAACCCTTTTGTTTGATATGAATATAAGCTTGCTAGGTTCATTCAAATCAAAGTTCTGCCTTAGTAGAGATAATAACCACGTCTAGTTGTCAGTGTTTTCAACAGAAACAACAGCCCAAGATAGAGGGAAAATGCTATTTGCAGGATCCAAAGCAACAACTGTAAGTAAGCATCCACCATTATGCCCTGTTAGATGAGCACCATCAACACCAATGAATGGCGCACATCCTGCTTTGTAACCTTCATGGCCTAGAAATATATGTACATGCATTTGAATCTATTCTCTCCAGCTATGTCTTATGTGCAAATGGCCACTGTAGTTTCAAGATTTGTCCTCCTTAGCTCAGCGTGATATTCAAATAGTTTGGAAAATTGAAATGCTGGAGTACCCTCTAACTTGATGTTTGATATTGACTTGGCTTTGTAGGCTTGATTGAAGGTGACATTGACATGAAGATTCTTGATAGAGTCTAGCATAAAACCAGTGGTGTCTCTGTTAGGATCTGTAATGAACACATCCAAGAACTTCTCTGAAAGCCATGTTGACTTCACATTGTGGACATAAAAACTCTCTACACAAGTGTGTTCATCCTTAAATGTCCTCAGTTGAAAGCATTCTTGATCTGGAACCATCCTTGCATGCAGCCTCCATGGACACTCATGCAGCCTCCATTAACACCATTAGTCATTGCAGCACCAGGCCGATTCTCAATATTTACACCATCCGTCATTGCATCACCATGTAGATTCTCAACATTTACACCTTCAGCCCTTGCATCACCATCTTGATTCTCAACTTCTATTCATTCATCCCTTGGAACACCAAGCATGTTAACATTAGGAACCACATCTTCATCACCCAACTCAATATCAGACTCGAGTTGTTCTTCATCAAAGATATCCTCATGTGCATACAACTTATCATCAGACTCTTCAGTTGATGTTGTATACATATCATCATCACCGTCATCATCAATTCCAGTTACTTCAACTGCCACACCATTACCCTTATCTAGCCATTGTGGAACACTAGCATCATTTTCTGCATCCCCCACTCCACTTTCATCAACTGCATTTGTATTATAACCAGAAACATTAGCATCATTCTCAGCTACTCTAACCTTATCCACAACAGGAACAGTATCATCATTCTGCCAACTAACCTCATCCACAACAGGAACAACATCATTCTCTCCAACTCTATCCTCATCCAAAATAGGAACGACATCCTTGTCTGATACTCTAACCTCATACAACAGGAACATCATCATTCTCTGATACTCTAACCTTCTCCAGAACAGGAACAACGTTTCCCTCCCTTACATCTTGCACCCTCTCTATACAACAACATCATTATTAGGCCCCACTAAATACACATGAATCTCCTTCCTCTCCTTATGAGCTAACTTACAATGATCATGCAAACACCCATCATTCATCAAAATAATATAGAAATCATTGTGTTGGAAAATATTCTAATTTTGCCCACGTACGCCTATATTATTAGCCATCTTATCTAAAAAGGACCTTTTCACCTCTCTGTAATTGACATAATCATACACACATCTTGTATTAGAGACTTTATAGAACCCCCCACTCAATGGATTTCTTGTAACCCCCCTCCATATTGTAATACCAGGGTCAAGCATTTACTTTCTATTGCTGCAATAATTTAAAGGACCATGGTTATAAAAGAAACAAAAAAATTACCACTCTTTTACTTAAAGCATTAATCTCAGGGACCACACAAGGGGACAACAATAGTGCAATAAGCTTGGAAGGTTACAAAAACCCAGATAACGATGAATATACACGAGCAAGGGAACCATGCACTTTTAGCCAAACCCTAAAACCCACTAAAATAATACTTACAACAACAAAGGTACAAACTTTACCCCAAAACAAATAGATATTGTCGGATACTCCACTCACTTACAATAAAGTAACTATTTAACACCAAACATTACAATGACACTATAATCGAAGCTAAACAATTGCATAACTTACAGTAATTGGGTGGGGATGAACCCATTTCATGTGTGGGTCGCAACTTCACCATCATTTGGCCCTAACTCGTGCGTCATTACAGGAGGATGATAATTTAAGCTTCAATCGCGAGGTACTAATTTAGTATTTGGGGATTAGGGTTTTCAGATTTTGCCGCGAGAATGAGTGAAAAAAAAACCTAAGTGTTGGAGCAAATGTTTTATATTCGTTGAGCTGAGCTAAAATCGGGGTTCAGACAAAGATTTATCCGAGTTGGCACGACGCTTTGTTGACCGTGTCACACGTTTTGTGCCACGTCTGCTAAATAGCCCGAAAAAGTAAAAAATGATATTTTTTATAATAATTTGGAAACATATGGGGCATTTAATCTGGGCCCAAAACAAAAGAGCAGATAAATTTAGAAAAAAAAGTTACGGGGCATAAATAATAATTCGTCCTTACAATTAATATGGAAGAGTCATGCAACTTATGAGAAATTACCAAATTTTATTAAGAATTGTTATATATATATTTATTGAAGCATAATCACATATATAATTCTCAATTCTCTTAGAGTTCATAAGATTTTTTCTCTTGTGCCTAGTTCTGAATTAAATTATTTTTCTTGTGATTTTTTTTTATTCTTTATAGAAGAACATGACATTCACATGTTACTACACAATTGATCAAGCCAAGGAACACCAATGAGAACATATAGACTATCACTAGAATCAACAAAAGGCATAACCATGCGGAGCTACCGAACACATGGGAAGAGATCAAGTAAATCCGAAATACGAACAACCATCAATTGATGGAATTGACGCATAACAAAAGAAGATAACAGATGAAAAAAGCACCAAAACCGGCAGTTTGACGAGCTTCTTGTGAACTTGTTGCTCTATCAAGGGAGTACTCTCCTCTATGCTTTATTTTGTATGTTTTCACGATGAGTTCATCGCCTGATTCTGTGTTGGGGGTGAGAAAGCTAAGGTTTTTGTTATCAACGCTATATATTTAACATGTTTTAGAGTCTAGTTTTTTTAGGATCGAGTCATTAGATTCAAGTCTGAAGCATAAAAGTATGAATAAGTAGGGATCAATCATGATATATGCAAAATCGATACGAATTTGAGATGCAAAGAGTATACGTGTGTGAAGTGAGTACATCTTGCGTAATATTGCCAAAAGCATGTCCTACCTTTAAATGTTAATTAGCCACATCAACCATCCTTTGAGCCGAATGAAAGTATGTCCTACTATTTTCTAGAGATGGATGTATTAGATCTAAAAGAAAGAAATAAGGGATAAGGAAAGGATGTGGAAAACGCAAAGCATGAGCCTAAAAGAAAAATAAAAAAGGCTGAGAAATCAAAAGGATGACGAATACAATAGAGAGCATATAATAACCTCCACGAAAAAATGTAGGTGTGGGGGGCATCTCTAAGCCAATAAAGTATTGGGTGGATTGATACTTGCGCAACTAAAAACGCAAGAAAAAAATGCCAAAGAGCTTAAATTGTATGACTAATGAAAATTGCACAAATGAGGGAGAAAAAAATGAGTTAATTTACTACATGCATCTCTAGAACTCATAAATATCATTTCCCACTATAGCCCATACCCAAGCCTTACATTAAAATTCCTAAAGATCTTCAACATGAAAAGTTCACAGGTATGGAGAACAGTGACAAAAAGAGAAAACAAGAGTGAAGTAACTATACGTGAAACTCTATGATTTCGTGAGTTCTTATTTGCATTAGGGGTGTACGCGGGAGGGTATAGTGGGCGACAATGAAAAAAGACACCATATCCAATCTTGGTGGCTTACCATTTCTTTCACTCGTGCGGGTGGTAACAATTCAGAAACCATGCGGGTTGGGCGGGTGGCGGGCGGGTTGCATTAAATAGATTACTGTAATAAAAAGTAGAAAAGACGCATGTCAAGAAAAAAAAATTGCGAACTTCCACAAATAATCATTATCTTTTAGTTAAAGGCTTTAACATGTTGCTGAAGTTTCTATAAGTATGAATCATGCAATAGCTGAATCAAAAACTCAGAATGTCAAAATCAACCAAATATATCATAAACAACCTAAATCAAATCTCTTAAATCACGCAAAATCCATCAACGCATGCTCAAAAAGTAACAACATATAAAATATTCTCCACCAATAGTCAATACATGTCCAAAAAAAAAAATTAATGTAACAACAGAAAAGAAAATAATGATCAATCATTTGCAAACTTCCACAAAATACCAATGGACCTACATCACAAAAAAAAGAGAAAAAAATGGTAAGTTCATGTTCTACATAGAAAATTATAAAAGAAAAATGATTAGTTCTACAAAGAAAAAGAAAACAAAATACAAGCATACTGTTAACGGTTTGGAAGGTCTCGGAGCGTAGGAGATGTCGTATTCAGTGAGTTCTACAGCCCATTTTATCAATCTTCCCGATGACTCGGGTTTATTGAGAATTGCCCTCAAAGGGTGTTTTGTCAACACAGTGATCGGGTGAGAGAGAAAATAGGGGCGCAGTTTATGTGCCGTGGTAATCAAAGTTAAGACGAGTGTTTCAGTTACGGTATATCGGGTTTCCGCTCCGAGAAGAGTTTTGCTGACATAGTACACGGGATGGTGCTCTCTATCTTGTTCTTTGACTAACACAGACTGATAGCTTCTTCTCCGACAGATAGGTATACAAAGAGCTCCTCTTGAGGCGAAAGTATTACTATCAAGGGTGGTTTCACCATGTAACTTTTTAGCTCTCCGAGGGCTTCTTCGCATTGAGAGGTCCACTGGAACTCTTTGATGTTATGGAGTATCTTAAAGAAGGGGAGTCCTTTCTCTGCTGATTTAGAAACAAATCGGCTCAAGGAGGCCATCCGGCCTGTGAGCTTTTGAACATCTTTAATTGTCTTAGGGGTAGGAAGTCCTACGATAGCCTCAGCCTTTTCGGGGTTCACTTCTATGCCCCTTTCTGTGACCATAAACCCCAAGAATTTTCCTCCTCAGATGCCAAAGGAGCATTTTCGGGGGTTAACCTTCATTCCGAACTTATCCATGATGGCCAATGCTTTTCGCAGGTCCTCGGGATGATCTTCTGCAGTTTTACTCTTCACAATCGTACCATCCACATAGACTTCCACCGATTTTCCGATGACTCCCGCGAACATGAGACTTACTAGCCTCTGGTAAGTTGCACCGGCATTTTTGAGTCCGAAGGGCATTACCAAATAACAGAAGGTGCCAGCGTCTGTGATGGAGCTAGTTTTGTCTTGGTCAGCAGTTGCCATTGGGATCTGGTTGTATCCATGGTCTCCGTCTAGGGTGGAGAGCAGCGCGCATCCAGCAGTGGAGTCCACTAGCTGATCAATATTGGGCAAGGGATAGCAATCTTTCGGACATGCTTCATTAAGATTAGTGAAGTCTACACACATTCGCCATCTTCCTCCATGTTTGGGGACCAGAACCACATTAGCCAACCATTCGGGGTATATAACTTCCCGAATTTGCCTCAGGCTAAGAAGCCATTGTATTTTCGAGCGGATAATTTTGTTGCGCTCCGGCCCCATTTTTCTCTTTTTCTACTGGACAGGTTTAGCCCCTGATTTTATATTGAGAAAGTGTTGGCATACCTTGTCGCTAATTCGTTCGGGCGATCCCCATTCCCAGGCGGAAAGGTGATGGAATTGCTTGAGGATGGAAGTCAGTTGAACTTCTATTGCCGGTTCCATGCGGGTACCCATCTTCACCACCTTTTCCGGACTTCCTTCTATCAATTCTAGCATCTTTAACTCTTCTACGGGTTGAACCCGTGCCTCTTCGGTTTTGAGCTTTTTATTATTCCCGAGGAGGAATTCTTCTTCTTTCGAGGGGATTGAA
The DNA here is from genome assembly GCA_948329865.1 of Linaria vulgaris. Lineage (NCBI taxonomy): Eukaryota > Viridiplantae > Streptophyta > Magnoliopsida > Lamiales > Plantaginaceae > Linaria > Linaria vulgaris. Next base: position 47,788,937 of record OX415249.1, on the reverse strand, counting down.
TTCATGCGGCACTCTCTAGCCTTGGATTGATATCCTCGAACTTCTCCGATACATGAGAAAGTGGGAAACTTTACCTTAAGATGAAGGGTAGAGGGGATAGCTCCGAAGGTTCGGATGGACGGCCTCCCACATATGGCGTTGTGTGTCCGTGAAGATGCTTCCACTACCCAAAACTTAGTGGGTTCCTTTCTTTGAAGGTCTCCCTCTCCCCACGACATCGAAAGGGTCACAGTTCCAAGGGTATGGCAGGCTTCTCCAGAAAAAACCTACTAGGGGATTATACCTTTCTCTTCTCAGCCCCATAGCGAGATAGGTAGGAAAGATAAGTACGTCCACAGAGCTACTCGTGTCAATGAGGATTCTCTGAATTTCACATCCGTAAATAACGGCTGAAATAACCAAGGGGTCTTCATGGGGGTAGATTATACCTGCTAGGTCCACGGGTCCAAAAGTAATACGAGGCAACTTTGCCCCTTGGACGGAGCATACATGGAGTCCTTGTTCTGCTCGTCGAGCCTCTTTCAGATATTTTTTCTTCTTACCTTGGGGTGTTATCGAGATATCTCCTCCCTCTATCATATTGACGATTCAGCCCGAAGGAACGTTGTCCTCGTAGGATTATTCACTTTGAGGTAGTTATGTAAGTATCCCGCTTCTAGAAGGCGGAGTATCTCCCTGCGTAGGGTAGTGCATTCCTCGGTGGTGTGCCCATAAGTTTTATGATACTTTCAATACTTCCATGCGGTCCTTTCCCGATTGGAAAATTTGGCCGGTGTGGGCCAGTGTAAATCATCGCTGCCTCTCATTACGTTAAGTACCTCTTGGGGAGCGATAGTCATCAGAGGTAGGGGTACGGGTCGCAGGAATTTTTTGACCACTCCTCCCTCGTCTTTGCGGGGGGCAGGTTTTCCTTCCTTTCCCTTTTCTTTAGTTTTCACTTCCCGTTCAACGTGTTCTTGGTGCTCATTGCCGTCATGCTCCATGCGTCTTTTCGTTCCTTTTGCTTCCTCCGTGAGGATGTAAACTTCTGCCTTTTGCATAAGCTCATTCATCTCCGTGACATGATTTCCCATGAGGTATCGGAAGAAATCCCCTGTTCGGAGTCCCTGTGTCAATATGTCCGCTAGGATGGTGGGGCTAACATTAGGAACATCCAATGCTTCATCGGTGAAACGTTCTATGTACCCTCGCAAGGGTTCATCTTTCTGTTGTTTCACCGTGAAGAGATGGGTGGCCGATTTGGGGTATCGCCGATTGCATGCAAACTATCGCACGAATAAGTGAGCTAACCGATCAAAACTTGTTATGGAATTAGGGGGGAGGTGGGTGAACCAAGCCTGTGCTCGTCCCCCTAGGGTGACTGGAAAAACACGGCATAGGACATGATCGGGGGCAGAGGATAGGTCCATTCCCACCAAATATTGGTGTATGTGATCCTGTGGATCTCTCCCATCAGCGTCCCCGGTGTATAGGGGAACGTTGACGGGTCGCATCCCCGAGGGGATGGATGCTAGTGAAATTTCGGGGGTGAAAGGGGAAATTTTAAAAGTGGGATCCTCTTTAGGGGCCATGGTTTTCTTGATATCACTCATTTCTTTTTGTAAACCATCTAACATCCCCCATAGGGCATGATTATCAACCCTAGGGTATTCCCAATGATGGGGTATTTGGCTTTCTTGGCCCGTCCTCACAGTTTTCTCAAAATTATCATACCTTGGTGATTCTCGTAGAGGTTCACGACGCCAGGAGACAGGAGAGGGGCTCCATCCGTTGGGGGGTGTCCCTTCTTCCGAGGGAGGATTCCTCCATCTGGGGAACTCGGGGGATCGATTGTCGAGGTTCCTCCGTCCATGAGGTATTCTCCGAGTCGTGGCTTCTATGAGTCTTTCAAAGATAGAGCGGGGGACATTGATGAAATCTCGTGTACCGGATTAGTGGTGGGACAAAGTCTCTTCCAAGTTGCCTTGATGGGTTTGAAGACTTTCCCTTTCAAATAAATCATCCATAGTAAACAACACTCGTTGGACATGCTCAAAGGTAAGTTCTATAGCGTTCCCACAGACGGCGCCATGTTGTTAACGGTTTGGATATTATAACCTGATTAACGGAATAATTGAGGGGTTGGAACGCTTTACCCGAGGTTCAAAAGGCGTTGATTGTATAAGGATAATAAAGATACGAGAATGTTTCTTCTTTTATTCACTGAATTTCACTCTTTTTGTGTTTCTGTCTTTGTTTTAGGTTATCCTTTCTTCAATTGATCACCTCCCTTTATATAGAGTTTAGGAGGGACATGTGTCGCTGTGCATGTGTTTTAGTAAGTACAGGTGTTGCAATATGTGTAAATGTATAAAAAGATAAGATAAGATATATTCTTGGTCTACTAGATGCTGACTAGGCTGATCTTTTTATCTTCCGATAGCTCCGGGATCTTCGAGGGACTGTTTTTTGGGATGCTAGTTTCTGGGGGGTGTTTTCGTCTTTGATTTGGTATCCGAGCGGTTTGGTATGGTCTCCGAGGATTTGTCTTGATCTCCGAGGGCTTTGGTTTGACCTTCGAGAAGTTGACATGATCTCCGAGGGCTTGACTTAGCCTTCGTGGAGTGGTTTTTCCTTGTCCGAGTCCTCGTAATGGTTTTCTGATGAATTTTGTGTTGGAATCCGTTATTGCTCTGAGATTTAATTTCAGGAATGGTGTTCCGAGGATGTTTCCTGTTGCAGAGTTTTCAGCAAATAAGTGTTCTAGTGAGTTTATGGGACTCGGGGTCCTTTGTGGTCCCTCGTGGCGCATTTGATGGATCTCCGAGTCGCATGGATTCATCAGGCGTTGCTTTTTTATGATGCCACGTGGATATCTTTTCTAGATTCATCGTTGACTTTCCATGGGACGCTTTGTGTCTCCTTGGGTGTTTATATTGCTTTTAGGTCAGTGACCATGCATATTTGTAACTCTCCGAGGGCCTACTCGTGGGAGGTGGTTACATCTCATCGGAAGCACTCGTAACAATAGTATTGTCCGCATATTAATTCCTATATTTAGAACTAATATTTTCTTTAATCATGTATTTATTTTTTACAGTTAACACATACTTATAAGGATTAGTCATTAGTTACTCACCAACAACACATATCATCCGTCTAGCACAATATCACGCTTTGGAACTTGAGGCACACGACCCTTTATCCTCTACAATAAAAAACACAACAATGTATTAATATAATTTATAAATTGGTGTACAATATTAATCTAAAAAATAAATAAGTAGTACCTTGAATCATTGTATCATACTCCTCAACTTTTTCAAGTGACAAAACCTTCATACATTCTTGAATGTCAAGCATCGAAGGAGTTGACCTCAACCAATTTTGACCACATACAAGTATGTTAACCAATTCTGGATTAAGAGAGCGTCTAAACGGATCAAGAATGCGACCATGATCAATTTTTTGCAAACTTCCACAAAATACCAATGGACCTACATCACAAAAAAAAAGAAGAGAAAAAATGGTAAGTTCATGTTCTACATAGAAAATTATAAAAGAAAAATGATTAGTTCTACAAAGAAAAAGAAAACAAAATGCAAGCATACTTATAGGGATTAGTCATTAGTTACTTACCAACAACACATATCATCCCTCTAGCACAATATCACGCTTTGGAACTTGAGGCACACGATCCTTTATCCTCTACAATAAAAAACACAGCAATGTATTAATATAATTTATAGATTGGTGTACAATATTAATCTAAAAAATAAATAAGTAGTACCTTGAATCATTGTATCATACTTCTCAACTTTTTCAAGTGACAAAACCTTCATACATTCTTGAATGTCAAGCATCGAAGGAGTTGACCTCAACCAATTTTGACAACATACAGATATGTTCACCAATTTCGGATTAAGAGAGCTTCTAAACGGATCAAGAATGCGACCACCCGTACTAAATGCAGATTTAGAACCTACTGATGAAAATGGAATAGCCAAAACATCTTTGGCAACTTGAGAGAGAATGGGAAATCCAGTTGCATTGACTTTTCACTACAACAATACGTCAAATATTTCTATATTCTTCTCACAAGTATCTCCCAAATATCTAGCAATGTCGAATTGATTCTTGCTAAGTTCATCCTTTTCCAAGTGTTTAGCAAATTTAGAAGCCAAATCATCCTCCATGTCTTCATCCGTATCCACATCAACCATTCAAAGCACTTTTTCTGGAATTACATTTTTCATAGTAATCATACAAGCCGACGAGTGCGTCCCTAGATTTTTCATCCATCGAACTAGGCATGCCACTACTCTTTTCATATACTTGACTTAGACAAAAATTGACAAACTTCAATTTGTAGCGTGGATCCAAAATTGTGGCAACTAACAATAAGAAATTAAGTTTTCCAAAAGATTGCCAATATTTTGTAAGCTTTTTCTTCATAATAGCTGCCATGAACTTCACATTGTAATCATTCTCTTTAGCCAAAGTATTTAAACTCTTTAGAACCATCACAACTTCTTGAAAAAACATATTAGAGTTTGCATGATGAAAATTGGCATGACAATAAGTTTATTAAACTTGATGTACAATGTTGATCCGTCATTTTGACCATAGGTTGCATTTTAAATATATATCACTATGCATGAAAGTTGACATGTGATGACTTGACTTCTAATTTAGATTGAGTCAATTTTTAGTTTTAAGTAACTCGAGGACGAGCAATGATTTAAGTGTGGGGGTATTTGATGAGCGTTTATTTAGTGTGATTTAAGTACTTGTTTCTTATGATTTTGTATAAGTATTGGTGCATATTTATTGGTGTTAGTATGGTTTTGTTTTTTATTAGAATTTGGTGAGTTAAGACAAAATGAAGCTAAAGAACTTAAAGCGACACAACTTTGCAATGAGGATAATCCAAATAAAGCCATCGATTCAAATACAAGGTAATAAAGTCATAGAAAGAAACATAAGTCGTGGTGCATACCAATGGAAAGCCAAGGAATTTAGTGTTCCAACGCAACAAATGAACTTAATTTCGACATCCATAAACGAAGCCAGCTGAAATCATGAAGCCGCACAGAGCATAATAGAGCTGCATGACTTAAGGCGCGCAACCTACCAAGTCGCGCGACTTCTCATTACATGTCAAAGTTCATGCTGCAGCAGAAAAAAAAAACACCAAAACACCACGCGACCACCGGCGTGACGTGTCCTGTAGCGCAACTTTATTTTTTTCCAGAAACATACAGAAACTCTGATTTTGGCCCAACAACTACTTTTACCTATGAATAATACTAGGCTACAAAATTTATCATATCTCATCATAACACAACTTGTGAGATCATTGTGAGAGAGATTCCAAAACCATCACACGTCGGGAGAAGGAAAGCAACGGAGATTGAAGACTGAGTTTATCTTATCTTTACTCTTTTATTATGATGTTTTCTTCTGCTTATATTGTTGAACTTGTTTTCATTATGTGGTAATATTCTTCGTATTTGGAGAAGAGAGTATTAACTATTTGTGCACAATTAACCTTCAGTTATGAATTCATGTTAAGCTTTATGTGTTTAGATGTGATTCGTTATATATTCCACATGTTTGATTTATACACTTGATGAGTGCTAACGTGCCTCGTGGATAAGATTACATGTTTGATTTATGTGCTAGAAGTAGGGCTAACGCAACTTTCGCATAAGCTAGATCACAGGAATATATGTCTTTTGATTATTCAATATAGTTAACATTTGAGAATGTTGAATTGGTTACCAAACTTTACTTATTTTAGATTGATCGTACTTAGCTTGTAGATCTTTAGGCGAAGGCGAGGAGATTGTAGTTGTAACTAGCGTCGCATCTAGAATTCCGATAATTCATTGAACGCACATGAACGCATGATGAAACGAACTTTAGGGGAATTGGTGGTTTGTCTATTAGTCATATAATAAATAATTATGAAAATAATATGCAAATACAACTTCACTAATCTAATTAAATTCTTGTTATTTACTTGATTTATTAGTTATAATAAAAACCTTCTTATTACTCGTTTTATCATGGTCTCTTAAGCAAACAATATAGTTACACACTCCTCGTGGAATTTGATACATGGGACGTAATTTATTTTGTATTTTATATTACTTGATTGTGCACGTGCGAACACGTAGGCATGGCATTCATTGCATTCATAACAACTACATGCTTCACCACACATCAGTGGGTTCTGCATCTGGATTTTTCGTTCCACATTTTTTTAGTACATGCATCTGATTTTTTCGTTCCACATTTCTTTAGTACCTGCATCTGAGTTTTTCGATTCAATTACTAGTTGCATCCGAATTTCTCTATTCAATATGCTTGTAACGAGAGCTATCGGACCAAGATTATGAATAGAACGTTTTCGCCTCCGTTGGTCAATTGAATTGGAAATGGTCCTTGTGAATCGAATTTCTCTCTTTCAATTGCTAGTCTTTTTAAGTGAAGATTAAATTATTATAAACAAAAAAAAGGAAAAGACTTGCAAATCCATTATAAGAAATCCAAGACAAAAATGGAATTGACGGAATTGACGCATAACAAAAGAAGATAACAAATGAAAATAGCACCAAAATCGGCAGTTTGACGAGCTTCTTGTGAACTTGTTGCTCGATCAAGGTAGTACTCTCCTCTATGCTTTATTTTGTATGTTTTCACGATGAGTTCATCGCCTGATTCTATTCTGTGTTGGGGGTGAGAAAGCTAAGGTTTTTGTTATCAATGCTATATAGTTAACATGTTTTAGAGTCTAGGTTTTTTAGGATTGAGTCATTAGATTCAAGTTTGAAGCATAAAAGTATGAATAAGTAGGGATCAATCATGATATATGCAAAATAGATACGAATTTGAGATGCAAAGAGTATACGTGCGTGAAGTGAGTACATCTTGCGTAATATTACCAAAAGCATGTCCTACCTTTAAACGTTAATTAGCCACATCAACCATCCTTTGAGCCGAATGAAAGTATCTCCTACTATTTTCTAGTGATGGATGTATTAAATCTAAAAGAAAGAAATGAGGGATAAGGAAAGGATGTGGAAAACGCAAAGCATGAGCCTAAAAGAAAACTAAAAAAGGCTGAAAAATCAAAGGATGATGAATATAATAGAGAGCATATAATAACCTCCACAAAAAAATGTAGGTGTGGGGGGGGGGGGGGGGGGGATCTCTAAGCCAATAAAGTATTGGGTGGATTGATACTTGCGCAAATAAAAACGCAAGAAAAAAATGCAAAAGAGCCTAAATTGTATGACCAATTAAAATTGCACAAATGAGGGAGGAAAAAAGGATTTGATTTACTACATGCATCTCTAGAACTCATAAATATTATTTCCAACTATAGCCCATACCCAAGCCTTACATTAAAATTCCTAAAGATCTTCAACATGAAAAGTTCACAAGTATGGAGAACAGTGAGAAAAAGAGAAAACAAGAGTGAAGTAACTATACGTGAAACTCTATGATTTTGTGAATTCTTATTTGCATTAGGGGTGTAGGCGGGTGGGTTATAGTGGGTAGCAACGAAAAAAGACACCATACCCAATCTTGGTGGCTTACCATTTCTTTCACTCGTGCGGGTGGTAATAATTCAGAAACCATGCGGGTTGGGCGGGTGGCGGGCGGGTTGCATTAAATAGATTACTATAATAAAAAGTAGAAAAGACGCATGTCAAGAAAAAAAATTGCGAACTTCCACAAATAATCATTATCTTTTAGCTTCAAGGCTTTAACATGTTGCTAAAGTTTTTATAAGTATGAATCATGAAATAGCTCAATCAAAAACTCAGAATGTCAAAATCAACCAAATATATCATAAACAACCTAAATCAAATCTCTTAAATCACGCAAAATCCATCAACACATGCCCAAAAAGTAACAACATATAACATATTCTCCACCAATAGTCAATACATGTCCAAAAAGAAAAATATTAATGTAACAAGATAAAAGAAAATAATGATCAATCATTTGCAAACTTCCACAAAATACCAATGAACCTACATCACAAAAAGAAGAGAAAAAAATGGTAAGTTCATGTTCTACAAAGAAAATTATAAAAAGAAGAGAAAAATGATTAGCCCTACAAAGAAAAAGAAAACAAAATACAAGCATACTTATAAGAATTAGTCATTAGTTACTTACCAACAACACATATCATCCGTTTAGCACAATAGCACGCTTTGAAACTTGAGGCACACGACCCTTTATCCTCTACAATAAAAAGCACAACAATGTATTAATATAATTTATAAATTGGTGTACAATATTAATCTAAAAAATAAATAAGTAGTACCTTGAATCATTGTATCATACTCCTCAACTTTTTCAAGTTACAAAACCTTCTTACATTCTTGAATGTCAAGCATCGAAGGAGTTGACCTCAACCAATTTTGACCACAAACAAGTATTTCTACCAATTACGGATTAAGAGAGCTTCTACACGGATTAAGAATGCGACCACCCGTACTAAATGCAGATTCAGAACCTACTGATGAAAATGGAATAGCCAAAACATCTTTGGCAACTTGAGAGAGAATGGAAAATTCAGTTGCATTAACTTTTCACCACAACAATACGTCAAATATTTTTGCATTCTTCTCACAAGTCTCTCTCAAATATCTTGCAATTTCAGATTGATTCTTGCTATGTTCATCCTTTACCAAATGTTTAGCAAATTGAGAAGCCAAATCATCCTCCATGTCTTCATCCATATCCACATCAACCATTCAAAGCACTTTTTCCAGAATTACATTTTTCATAGTAATTATACAAGCCGACCAGTACCTCCCTAGATTTTTCCTCCATAGAACTAGGCATGCTACTACTCTTTTCATATACTTGACTTAGACAAAAACTGACAAACTTCAATTTGTAGCGTGGATCCAATATTGTGGCAACTAACAATAACAAATTACGTTTTCCAAAAGATTGCCAATATTCTGTAAGTATTGGGGTATTTTATGAGCATTTATTTAATGTGATTTAAGTACTTATTTCTTATGATTTTGTATAAGCATTGGTGCATATTTACTGGTGTTAGTATGGTTTTGTTTTTTATTAGGATTTGGTGAGTTAAGACAAAATGAAGCTAAAGAGCTTAAAGCGACACAACTTTGCAATGAGGATAATCCAAATTAAGCCATCTATTCAAATACAAGGTAATAAAGTCATAGAAAGAAACATAGGTCGTGGTGCATACCAATGGAAAGCCAAGGAAGTTAGTGTTCCAACGCAACAAATGAACTTAATTCCGACATCCATAAACGAAGCCAGCTGAAATCATGAAGCCGCACAGAGCATAATAGAGCTGCATGACTTAAGGCGCGCAACCTACCAAGTCGCGCGACTTCTTGTGACACGTCAAAGTTCATGCTGCAGCGAAAAAAAAAACACCAAAATACCACGCGACCACCGGCGTGACGTGTGCTGTAGCGCATCATTATTTGGCCCAGAAACCTATAGAAACTCTAATTTTGGCCCAACATCTACTTTTACCTATGAATAATATTAGGCTACAAAATTCCATATCTCATCATAACACAACTTGTGAGATCATTGTGAGAGAGATGCCAAAACCATCACACGTCGGGAGAAGGAAAACAACGGAGATTGAAGACTGAGTTTATCTTATCTTTACTCTTTTATTATGATGTTTTCTTATGCTTATATTGTTGAACTTGCTTTCATTATGCGGTAATAGTCTTCGTATTTGGAGAAGAGAGTAATAACTATTTATGCACAATTAACCTTCAGTTATGAATTCATGTTGAGCTTTATGTGTTTAGATGTGATTCGTTATATATTCCACATGTTTGATTTATACACTTGATGAGCGCTAACGTGCCTCTTGGCTATGATTACATATTTGATTTATGTGCTAGAAGTAGGGCTAATGCAACTTTCGCATATGCTAGATCACACGAATATATGTCTTTGATTATTCAATATAGTTGACATTTGAGAAGGTTGAATTGGTTACCAAACTTTACTTATTTTAGATTGATCATATTTAGCTTGAAGATCTTTAGGCGAAGGCGAGGATATTGTAGTTGTAACTAGCGTCGCATCTAGAATTCCGGTAATTCATTGAACGCATGATGAAACGAACTTTAGGAGAATTGGTAGTTTGTCTATTAATCATATAATAAATAATTATGAAAATAATATGCAAATACAACTTCACGAGTCTGATTAAATTCTTGTTATTTACTTGTTTTATTAGTTATAATAAAAACCTTCTCATTACTTGTTTTATCATGGTCTCTTAAGCGAACAATATAGTTACACACTCCTCGTGGAATTTGATACATGGGACATAATTTATTTTGTATTTTATATTACTTGATTGTGCACGTGCGAACACGTAGACATAGCATTCATTGCACTCATAAAAACTACATGCTTCGCCACGCATCAGTGGGTTCTACATCTGGATTTTTCGTTCCACATTTTTTAGTACCTGCATCTGATTTTTCGTTCCTCATTTTTTTAGTACCTGCATCTGAGTTTTTCGATTCAATTACTAGTTGCATTTCTCTATTCAATATGCTTGTAACGAGAGCTATCGGACCGAGATTATGAATAGAAAGTTTTCACCTCCGTTGGTCAATTGAATTGGAAATGGTCCTTGTGAATTGAATTTCTCGCTTTCAATTGCTATGTCTTTTTAAGTGAAGATTAAGTTATTATAAAACAAAAAGGAAAAGACTTGCAAATCCATTCAAAGAAATCCAAAACAAAAATAAAAATATTATGATCGCGATCTTTCTTTCTTTTTTATTACAAATGGATGATCAACATTCCAAAAAGCAAATAAAGATTCTCTTTCCGTCCATTGTCCGAGCAAATTACACATAACCATAAATATACAATTCATACACGTTCAATCTCATCATATGACTTGTCAAACGAATTGATTACTCTCTCGTATGTTCTACCAAGAAAAGGAAAAAGAAAAAGATAGAACGCAACGACATATCGCATGAAACATATGGCGTATTGATAAACTAACTTATAACATCTTTTTTATCAAGAAATAATTGTGCATGGCCCCTGTTAAAAAAAAAAAATTGTGCATGGCCATCGATGCATCCACGTTGACAAATGAATAACAAACATGGTTTCATTTAGAAATAAAAGAAATGATATGTACAAATCCATGCCCATTAACGTCGTCATCACAAAAAAGGTGTTGAAATGAATCCTGTATGATAATTGAGAAGACTTCACTTCAGTTTTGCACTTTTGGAATATTACCGCTGTTGTATTATTGGGGTTAGAGTTTTGTACTCCACTATGATAACATGATTAATCCGTTAGCTCTACACATTTGGTTTAACAATAGATCGTATATATAGAATAAGGCCGGTTACAAGTGTGGTACAACGAGTTTATCACTAAATTATACCTACTTGAACTATACTAGTGTCGGGTAGGTTTGATCCGGAACACCTCAAACTGACATTAGATCAATAGAGGAAGTTGAAGGTATATCGGAGATTACGTCGAATGTTATATCGTGAATGATATCGGAAACCTTTTATGTCGAGGATGATCTCCTACTGACGTCGAGTATAATGTCGGATAGTAGGTCGGTGATATATATCGAAGCTATATATCGAGTTTTATGTCGAGCTCTATATCGGGTATGTTCGATATAGATGTACGGTAATTGCGGATAATTAAAGCTTACTTTGATTACCGGGATGCGGGTATTTATGGGCCTCGGGATGCGGGAACCACTCACGTGAGTTGTACTATATCGAATGTCATATTTGATATACATGTCTGGGATGATCCCCGACAAAGGTAAAATATTGGCCTGGCCTACGTGCCAGCCCTTTACGGGAAATACCCATATCATATAGTCCCCCAATTTGGGAGTTATTGTCTGAGGATAATAATTTGCAAATTAAATCTAAGTTTTTGAACTACCAGAGCCTCTCGTCCCGCAAGTTCAAATGACACAACTCGAATGCGGGAATTCATTGTGACTTTAAACAATGTTGGTGGACCCTCCAATGCAATTAGCAAATTTTTAGAGGTCGTCATTTGAATTTATGTGTTTGTGTGGGTTTTATTTTATATCGAATTTTCTTCAATATTTATGTCGAATTTGAAGTTCGATGCAGGGTTGCCATAAATGCGTATCTGATTCCCGACATCTATAAATAGCAGGCTGTGAGGAAAGAGAAAATCATTTTGTCTTCTAGCGAAATTCGTTGTCTGCTCTGCGGATGTATGTTGGGGATTTTCGTCGTTAAATTCGATATGAATTTCGATATGGTTCTGTGATTACTATTTTACCCTTTCACGAATATTTATTCGACATTGGTTTCGATACAATGTTCGATATTCGAATCGATGTATCTTCGATGTGATTTTTCGATGTACTTTCGATGTATTTTTCGATATAAGTATTAGAGTTAATTTTCCTCTTTTTGTTTTTCTAATTTTTTAGGTTTGAATTTGTGATTTTGCTATAGCCTTTTCAGAGCATTGTTCACGCTTCTTTGTACGCATCGCTGCTATGTCAAGCGGGAGTGATTTTGATATGGCCGATTTGGCTTCTGAGAATGGGGAGGCTGGAGGTCCCGAGCCTACTTTTGCTGACACCGAGTTTTTCGATACAAATGAGTTGGTTGGTGATGACGTCGGGGAGGGGTTAGATGAGGATGTCGAGGAGCCTCAAGGGAATGAAAATGTGGAGTATAACGAATGGGGTTTGCCCATTTCGCCTTAGGTGAAGAGGTATAAGATGGTTATCAGTTAAGAGGACATGGTGTCCCATGTTCCTCATTACCCTAGTTTTTATTCTTCCACGTATCTTGTGGATGTCGAGTATAAGATTAGGTTTCCCGAGGAAAATGAGAGAATGCGTGAGCCGCTGGGGGCTCCATCACCGTCCATGCAAAGCATTTTGCCAACGGTCTACATTTCTCTATGGATCCCGCCATTGTTACCATTCTGTCTAGTATTGGGGTTTGCCTCGGACTACTTTCGCCCAATTCATTCAGTGTCATCGTGGGCTTTGTTTGTGTTATGAAGGCCCTCGGTGTGCCCCACGAAGTGAACAAGTTTTGGAATCTTTTTTCCATTATCACCAATAAGAAGGTGGTGATAAAGTTTTTTTCTTCATCCGAGCACAACATGGGCACAAATTCCTTCACGGAGGCCATTCTAGCTTTGGTGCCGCAGGTTGATGGATTTGTGGGCCATAGGCCTGACATGATCTACATTTTTTTGCATATCTTTTGCAGTCTTGTGTCATCGTGGGCCAATAATAGCCTTGGCGTATTAAGCAACCGCCCATGCTTTCTCCCCTAGTGTGGCTCCCACATGTACCTATGTGAATTTCCCTTGTAACTTGTTCGACTTGTTCTTTGTTGAGGCCTCTTGAATGCGGGCATGAGTAGGATCTGTAAAATAATACGTCATTGTGCAGGAAGTAACGAGCAATTTTTCGTGCCATTAACCGCTGTTCTGACTTGTCCGCAGAATATTCATCTGGATGTCTCATGTATCCTTTGATTTTGACCATTCATTCCTCTTCGGTTGGGTTTACCATGGTGTTCACCTTTTTGACCTCAGATTTCTCTAACTATGAGGCCTGAAGAAGGGTGATACGACTTTATGGATCGTAGCCATTTGGGTGGCTATCTTGGACAAGGCATCTGCTTATTGGTTATTGGAGGCGGGGATTTGGACTATCTCAAACTCATCAAACCAGTCCTGTCTCTAATGGACTACCTGGAGATAATCTCGCATTCTCTCTTCCTTGGCCTCGTAGGTGCCATTAACTTGTTGTTGAATAAATTCTAAAATGTGGATCATTAGTTTCTTGATGCCTCCTTCTTATTCTAATCTCATTCCGATTAGGAGGGCTTCGTATTCTGCTTCCTTATTGAATAGGGGATAGTCGAGTCTTACGACAAAGTGGAGCACTTCTTCTTCTACTTCGTTGTCCGACAAGACTACTCCTGCTCCCCATGTGTTATCGCTGATGACCCGTCTATGAACGCATGTCACCGAGGCGGGCTTTCGTCTACTCTCATGCCCGTCATCTCCATGACGAAATCAGCCAATACTTGGGCTTTGATTGAAGGTCGGGGAATAGGAGTTATCATACTCCGTAAGTTCTACTGCCCATTTTATCAGCCGCCCTAAGGATTCGGGCTTGATAAAGCTGGTGTGTAGGGGATGCTTGGTCAGAATGGTAACAGGATGGGAGAGGAAATAGGGTCATAGCATACGAGCGTGGTAATCAGGGTTAACACTAGCGTTTCGGTTAGGGTATACCTGCCTTCTGCCCCCTTGCAGAGTTTTACTGATGTAGTATATAAGGAGATGTTCTCTGTTTTGCTCTTTTACTAATACCGCACTCACGACTTCCTCTCCCACCGCCAAGTACACAAACAATTCTTCCCACGATATCGGCTTTACTAGTAATAGAGGGCATACCAGGTAACTCTTCAACTTATTAAGGGCTTCATCGCACTATTTGGTCCCATGGAAGTCCTTTATATTTTTCAGTATCTTAAAATGGGGAGCCATTTTTTGGCTGATTTCGAAATGAACATGCTCAATGATGCCATTCTCCCCGCTAGTTTCTGGATGTCTTTGACATTTTTTGGGGTCGGCATCTCCACGATTTCTTTATCCTTCTCAGGGTTTACTTCTATTCCTTTCTCAGTTACCATGAACCCTAGGAATTTTCCTCCTTTGATTCAGAAGGAACACTTTTGGGGGTTAATCTTCATTCCAAACTTGTCCATGATTGCTAGAGACTTTTTCATGTCCTCCAGATGATCCTCTGCTCGATGAATTTTGAGGATCATATCATCGATGTATACCTCCATCGACTTTTTGATCAGTTCTATAAACATAAGATTTACCAGCCGCTGATAGGTAGTTGTCGCGTTCTTCAAGCCAAAGGGCATTACCGTATAGCAGAAGGTGCCCACATCGGTAATGAAGCTGGTCTTATCTTGAGCTATAATTTCCATCGAGATTTGGTTGTACCGTTGGTCTTCATCCATCATAGATAGCAG
This sequence comes from Linaria vulgaris, assembly GCA_948329865.1. Classification (NCBI taxonomy): domain Eukaryota; kingdom Viridiplantae; phylum Streptophyta; class Magnoliopsida; order Lamiales; family Plantaginaceae; genus Linaria; species Linaria vulgaris. Next base: position 47,773,857 of record OX415249.1, on the reverse strand, counting down.
TGAGCATCTTGCGGTGGAATCGACCAACTGGTCTCTACTGGGCAGCGCGTAGCAATCCTTCAGGCAGGCATCGTTCAAGTTAGTAAAATCGACACACATCCACTATCTTCCTCCCGTCTTAGGAAAAAGAACGACATTAGCGAGCCATTCGGGAAGCAGTCATTGAACTTCAGTCATTGAACTTCAGACCGTATGTTTTTATTTCTTTCTGGTCCCATATTTCTCTTTTTTTGCTGGATTAGCTTGGCCCCGAGTTTGACATTTAGGAAGTGCTCGCAAACCTGGTCACTAATCTTACCTGGTGGCCCTCCTTCTGAGGCGAAGAGATGGTGGAACTCCTATAGAACGGAAACCATCTCATGCTCTGTCTCGAGGTCCATTCTTGTGCCCACCTTAACCACTTTCCCATGGTCCCCTTCTACGATTTCTATAATCTTCAACTCTTCAACAGGTTGCACCTTTAGTTCCTCCTCAACTTTGCGCGTTTTGCCAGACACAATAGCATACTCATCATCTTCAGCTGGTATTGCGTTCATGTGACACTCTCTGGCTTTAACTTGGCTGCCCTTGACCTCTCCGATCCCTGAATGTGTGGGGAACTTTACCTTGAGATGCAGCATAGATGGGATCGCGTTGAACGTTCTTATGGATGGTCGTCCGCATATAGCGTTATAAATCCAAGACGATGCCTCTACCACCAAAAATTTTGTGTGTTCTGTTAGTCACAGAGCACCTTCTCCCCACGACATAGGCAGAGTTATCGTTCTTAACGTACAACACGATCCTCCCAAAAGCCCACTTAGGGAACTTCAACTGATTCTAGGCGTTCTTTCTTCAATCCCATAGCCAAATATGTGGGCAGGAAAAGGACATCCACCGAGCCTCCAGTATCGATTAAGATGCGTTGGATCTTGATACCATAGATGGTGGCTTGTATCACTAGTGGATCTTCAGTAGTATATATAGTACCCTTCAAATCGTTCGGTCCAAATGTGATGATGGGAAACTTTGCTCCTTGTATTAAGCGGATCAGTGGTCCGTGTTTTATTCGTCGAGCTTCTTTCAGATACTTCTTCTTTTTTCCCGAGGGTATCACTAAGATATCCCCTCCTTCAATCAAGTTTATCGTTCTCGCCAAAGGGGGGTTATCCTTATACATTTCTGGGGGTTGAGGTAATCCTTGGTGGGAGGTTTCCTTTCGATACTTGGTATTAGGGCCATCATCCTCGGTTAGCTCTTCTAGTCGAGTTCTTTTCCAGACGTTGGGCTTGGGAGCCTCTTGGTTGTTCTCCTTTAAGTAGTTTCCCAAGTAACTAACAGCCAGCGTATCTCTTTTCTCAAAGTCGTGCAACTATCTGTAGTATGCTCATAGGCTTTATGGTATATTCAGAACTTACCTAAGTCTTTCTTCTTATAAGGTTGCTTAACGGGTAGGAGTCATTGCAGATCGTTACTCCCCCTCATAACATTCAGTACCTCGACAGAGGTGATCGTCAAGGGTGGCAGCAACACTGGTCATAAGTGCATTCTTACCGTATTTCCATTATCTCTTTGCTGCAAAGGGGGTTTTTCCTCCTTTGATTTATCTTTACACCTCTTCTCATGTTCTTTATCGTTATTCTATGTTTGGATCTTTGAACTCTCGACTTCTTCCAAAATAATATACGTCTTCGCCTTTTGCATGAGTTCGTTCATGCCCTTAATCTGGTTACCCAGGATGTATCGAAATTTGTCCCCGGTTCTAAGTCCTTGGGTCAAGATATCCGCTACAATCGAGGGGTTAGCATTAGGGACATCTAAGGCTTCATCTGAAAATCACTTCATGTAGTCCCTTAGGGATTCCTCTTTTCTCAACTTAATCGTGAACAAATGACTGTCGGATTTAGGATATCTTCTGTTGTTGGCGAATTGTCGTACAAATAGGCAAGCAAATTGATCAAAGTGGGATATCGTGCCAGAGTGTAGCTGAAAGAACCAAGCTTGAGCCCTCCCCGCCAGGATAACCCTAAATACCCAACACAGAACTAAATCTGGTGCCAATGCTAGATCCATACTGGATATGTATTGATGGATGTGACCTTGTGAATCTCTCCCATCTTTATCGCTTGTATACAGAGGGTGGTTGGCATGCCACATCCCCGATGGAACCAAGGCTTGAGCTTTTTCCAGGACAAAAGAAGAGTCGTGATACATGGGTTCTTCTCCGGGGGTTATGTTTTTCTTCATGTCCCGCATTTCTCTACACAGGCTATTGACCATAACCCACAACGAGTTATCTACTCCTAGGGGTGCGGGTGGCAACTGATGACCCCGAGAGTAAGACGTTCTTGCCCTTTCGTTATCTAGTTGTTCTCCCTCACGATCATCCCCATAGTAAGTTCTTACTTCCCTACAGCATGGAGGGGTATCGCGGTATCGGGGGGCTCTATGGAGGCTCGGTCTTATGTGTGATTTGTGTTCTTCTGACCTGTATCGCTCTCAATAGGGTTGTCGGAAAATGGGTTCGTAAGAGTATTCGGTTTCTTGCTGAGTCCTTCAGGCGGTAGCTTCTAGTTGGCGTTCAAAGACAGAGCGATGGATGTTTATAAAATCTATTCTTTCCATCCGGGGTGGGGAGGGGGTTGCCGATGGTCCTTCTTCCATACGCTTCTGGTAGTCCCATAGACTGCTACTATTTACAGGGCTATCGATAATACAATATGTAAATTTTCTCGAACACACTCGAAGACAATATTTCATGGCGTTCCCACAGACGGCGCCATTTGGTTAACAGTTATTTATTTCTCCTTTTTTTCTTGATTTATGAGTGGGTCAGAACGCCCTGCCTGACTTCGAGAAAAATAAGATGTATGAAAATGATCCAAAAGTCCTCTACTCATTCCCTTTATTCTCCTTCCATTTATAGGGGTTGAGTTGTATACAAGTGGGTTTTATGCATGTATGTTTCTTGACAAGTGTCATATACATGTGATCTTACAAGTTGAGCTTTGTTCTATCTTTGACAGTGATCTTTTGGGTGTTGACAAATGTTATTGTCCGGCTTTCATATGATCTATCATTTCCTGATAGCCTTTTCAATATGAAAAGCAAGTATTTTTAATCTTTGGGAGTGGGGGATCCTATCATGCATTTTGAGGTATCTATACCCCGCGTTGCAGCATATCCGTATTGTATCTTGTTAAGGCGACTGCTAGGACATCGTGTCCTTATGGGGTATTCGCGAAGTTATCTAAAACCTCTTATCCTCGCGCGGGAGCCGTATTCTGTAAGTCGCTATCGTGATTCGGGAAAAATTAGTAAGGAACTGTTTTACAAGTATCGAGTGCAACATCTAAGGCCATCAATATTGGGGTAGGACCTCGTGATACTTTGGTGGCATCGTGAATGAAAAAAGTATAGCGTTAAAAATTACAGTGTTAACATATGCATAAGATATTCTTAACATAACTTGTATATAGTGTATCACACGCATATATTATTTACTTATTCATATGGTTTACCCAAGCGAATGTGAGTTGGATTCCACTTTATTTCTTTAAACTTTGATATAGGATTGTTCGGTCTAACAGTTCAGATCATTAATAAAATACAAATGATTTTGATGTACGACCAGGTACGTTAATTAAATCACGATATTCGTTAACACGTAATCACACAATTTAGATAAGATTAGAGACGCATATGAGGTTTGTCTATGAACTACCAAGTACTTTGGTAATGAAATTGAACTTTAGATACAACTTTCTTCCATCTGATAAACGATCTTATTCATAACGTACTTGTTTACTTTTGCTATCAACCAACCAACTCTCCGTTTACATCTTTAGTATAATAGTTAGAATTTTAGATGCGATACTTGGAGATAATTTACAAACAATTTAATGCTTAATCGTGCACTTGCAAAAAAATAACTTGTGTAAAAACCCCTTGTATCTTTTAAATCTGCACCAAACCCCTACCATTGTTTTTTGCTTGAAATTTCGGTGTATTTTCAAAAATCACAAAGTCTAATTTATAGGAATGTTAATTCTATCATCTTATTAAAGGGGGTTTGATGCATGGTATTTAAAAACACGACCGGACTTCGTGCAACAAAATGACATGAGGGTTTCGTACATAGTTTTTTAAAACACGAGAATTTAGTGTAAAATATATGACACAAAAAGTTTAGTGAAAGTTATTATTAACATATGTTGGAAAATTGGTTAAATGAAATCGTTTTGTACAAATGAATTCGGGTCAGATTTAGAGCGGGTTCTACTTGTCATTTTGATGAGGTCAAGATGGGAACGTGCTCTCCTATGTGAGAGCCTCGAAATGGTATATTACACGCTCAAAACGGTACATGGGAGAATGAGAAATTGATGCTCAAAGTAAGCTACACAAAACTGAAAATTATTGGGAAAAAATGGAGAAAATCCCAAAAAGAAAGAGAGTCATCCCACTTGGGAAAAATAGCACTTTCTTTTGGGGTTTATCTATGGGAATGCATTCTTAGCATTGTAAGAATGTATTGGCTAGTATCTCATTCCTCTCCTACGTGCGCGCAGGGGTGCAAATCTTGAGCCAAAATCAGTCGGATTAGTGGGATTCGGGCTCGTGCCGTCACACATCGGCATGTTGGGCTCCAGCTAGGATGGGCCTTGTTTTGCAATTTCAATATTTCTTTTACTGTTTTGTTTAACAGGATTATTTATTTTCTGATATATATATTTTATATATAAAAAATCCGTAGCATTATTTTGATAATTAAAATTACCTTACACGAAAATATTTTGTGATTCGATTTTAACTAAAAAACGTGTCTAAGTTCATCCCTGGTCTTTGCAGATCTGTACTTATCTTTATTGAACGATTCATAATTATCTTAATTACTATATTTGTAATTATCTTAACTAGTTTCTTGATGGCCAAGTCTTCCAATCTCCTCCCGACTTAGTCTATAAAAGGGGTCACTCCCCGAAGGTTTTATTTATCTGAAAAGTACATTGCATACACGAAAAAGGCTTTTGTGCAGCCAAATATTTTTATTCATTGTGTGGTGGTGAGGAAAATTACTGATCGAATTCGTCGGAATAGTTTTGCGTGTGCTAACAATTCAGTTCGTAGGTCGTTGTATCCTGGGAAGTAGTAGTTCAACGTTCTCAGCACGAAGAGTAGGACGATTTTGCTTTATGGAAATTGAGAGATCCTCCACCTTGTTCACGTTCGATTCACTGCAGTTAAGGTTACAATTTATCGTTACATTATTACTGCTATATTTTTTTCGTCAATCTATTATATTTGTTCGTTATCGTGCATTCCTACTAACAACATATTATATGTTTTGTGCATTTTTTTCATTTGAGATTTTTATCAATGCTACTATTATTCAATCGAATTTCACAGGCATGCATCATTCTTATGCATAAAGACAAGGCCCCATAGGGCACCAGGTACTATAACTTGCCACATCACGACATCAGTGGCGAAACATCATATCAAAGATAGAAAGTTAAGACTTATTAGTAATGGCGACTTATTCGTAATGGCGAAGGTACAAAACATAACGGTAAATTTAACTGTCCTAACAGAACTAATAATATTCAGTCATACATACATTTTTTTACTAGCAATATAATACCTAAATTTTTATACGCGTCTAACTTAGGGGGCGTTTGTGCCGCCATGTCCGAAGAGTAACAAAGATGGATCTGCTCTTATTTGGTCGGTTGTAATAATTAATATTTTTTGTCGTCCGCTGAATTTGATTCCCTTTATTGATCATGCATATGTTCACTGGGCAACTAATTCATCTGGACTACTTAGAATGTGAGCACCCTTGATTGGCCATAAGAAGCTTTAGTATCATTTAGCTCCATTACAGTAATCCTAGCAAAATCTGGACAGATTCATGAAAAATAACAACGGTTAAATCTTGGTAACAAAATATTTAGACAACCTACATGATTAATATTTCTGCTTAGAGAAGAAGTTTAAATGTTTAATTTGTTGGGAGAATTACACAAACTACCCCTGAAGTATGGGGTAATTACACAAATCACCCCTCATATTTGGGAAATTACACAAACTATGTTTATGTCAAAAAAAATAAAAATAACTAACACAATCGTACAACTTGAAATCATAGTAAAGACTAAAATCCACAGAAGATTTTATTTTTATTTTAAAGATATTATTTATTTATTATTTTTTTTGTCTTTTAAAAAGAAATAAATGCTTGTTTTTTGAGTTATTTTAATTTATTTATTATTTCTTGTGCAAAATAAATGAGGAGGATGAATTTACATTCAACAAAAGTTAATAATTTGTATACGAAAATTCTGCCATTAGGGTAGTTTGTGTAATTTTCTAAATATGAGGGGTGATTTGTGTAATTATTCCATACTTTTGGGATAGTTTATGTAATTCTCCCTAATTTGTTTATACGGTTCCACCTATAAATACGGGTGTTTGAGTGTGTATGTACATCAAGTATTTGCCCAGTGTTTGTTAAAAAAGTCTTCACTCAAGCTGTTATATATATTGGTATTTCTTTATTATCGAGCTGTTACGTTGCATTTAAAATATTATCGGCAAACTTAATTAGTACGTGGCCTTTCAAGTATTTTTGTTTTTTTAAAAAAAAAATATATTGGAAGAATAAACAGCTCTAAATTGGAAAATACTAATCAAGATCAGGTCATGTATGTTATTAATTATTAGGAAACGATAATGGTTGAGACAGGGAGTGAGTACTAACCAAATGGTTGTAGGGTAGATATGTTGGAGTTATAATATTAATGGAATGAAAACAAGTTGTTGTTGTTCATTAATCCTGGCTGATTGACAATTCTTTGTCTTTGCTCATCCACCACTTCCCACAAGACCTGTCTATTACCCTGAAAATCATACATTTTGTCCATTTTATGATACAACAAATTTTGTAATATTCTTGCATGAATAAGTAAATTATATATTCAAACTTAGGCCTAGTTTGTTTCTCCCGAAAATAAGAGAAAATGAAGATAAAAAAAGAGAAAATGAGGAAAAATAAAGTTTTCCAAAAAAATAGGAAAAAAGATTTTATTTCAAGATTTCATTTTTTTTTTTCGAAAAAACAAACTAAATAAATGTGTACCTGGGGTAGGGTATTTGGGAGTTGGGCTTGTTGAAAAAGTAGTAAAGAATTGGCAGAATTATCCACAAGAGGGTAGTCACTGGCGGTTGGGGAGCTGAATGGCTGCATGGTTGGTAATGGTGATGACAAATTACTTAAGTTCTGCATGCAATTAATCAGACAAAAAAAATAAAAAATAATGAGAGGTCACATTATTGTTAGAATAAATTAGTATTTTATTGTTGCAGAATTATGTAGTTGAAAAATATTTATGTACCTGGTCATTATCAGGCCTAACCATGAATGTCTCCATGTCCATCCCGAAATCATAGAACATAGGATTCACAGAAGCAAGTTTCATTGACAAAAACTGGAAAAAAAAAAAAAAGGAAAAATGGTTCTGATTAAAATTCACCTTAGGCAAATAATTAATGTGTTTTAGTAATGAAGCGAACGAAAAAGGAATTTCTAGTAAAAAAATGAATAAAATAATCACCTCCACTTGATTTTGGAGGGACTGAACATAGTTGATTATTTCATCCAACATGAGGGCCTTCCCAGTAACCTGTTCATCAATCAAGCCACATGATGATGTCAGACAATTAGATACACTTTTAAACAAATGTTATAATTTTAAACATTAGAAAAGACAATGATATTTAGACAAGATATTGATGTTGACCTTGTCACAACCAGGAACAAGGGCTTGTAGTAGCTTCATTCTTTCACTTATTCTTTCCCTCCTTACCTGAAAAAAAAAATTAAAAACACACAGATAAAACTAATTATTCAATACACATAACAAGATTTATTTTCAAAATTGAAGTACTATAAATATATTTATTAGTCTAAAAAACAATTTTAATACATAATTAAAGAAATGTTTTGGGGTACCCTTTCAGCAAGACTGTGGCTGTCTGTAGCCTGGCCCCTCCTAGCCCTCACATGAATGTAGCCCTCTGGTGCTTCTTCTGTTGCTTTCTTTTCATCTTTGGACTTTTTCTTCATTTTTTCAACATCTTTGACTTTCTTTTGCTTCTTATTTCCCTTCACCTTTCTCATATCCTATAATTTTTATACATCAACGTGAGTTTCGGGAAAAAAAAAAACAAGTTAACCTATTTATCTATTTATTTTAAAAAGGGTTGTTTCATATATTTACTTAAAATAAAATAGTTTTTAAGAAAGTATGAACCTTGGACTGAGCAGAATTTGCCAAAGAACCATCTTTGGACTTCCTCTTGTTGTTCATGGGATTCAACACCTTTTGAGTGATTGGCACAATGCAATGATGATGTTCATACTTATCATGATCAGTAACAATTGATGAAGAATCCATGCTATTCTTGTTTGTTACACTGAAAAGAGAGGCCTCATGATCATCATTAATGCCAAAAGCAGGGGGTTTTGTACTGTGGTCAAGGTTCTGATGAATAAGTAGTGTTTGATCAGCAGGTTGGTAAAATTGAGAAAAGCAGGTGGTTGAGTTGTTGGCATTGTCTGGTTGCTCAAAAAGGGCACACATGTTATTAATGGAGTTTGCTGCAGCAGAAGATGAGTCAAAGAGAAATGATGAAGAAAAGGCTGCCATGTTATCTTTTGGTGCTTTGGAATTGGAAACAGAAAATTTTGTAGCAATTAAAAGAGAGTTGGAGAAAGTGATGGGAGAGAGATTCTTGAGAATTGGGCTGCAAATGCAAATGATGTTTCTTATCACAAATTTTGTGGGGCTTAGAGTTAGAGACATGAGTATGGAGAGGTCGGCTGCAGGTTTATATAAACATGAGGATGGAGAGAGGGGATGGGGTAGGGGTAAGGGGTGAGAGGGGGACATCCATAACTATGCTAATTATCCTATTTGGACTCTCCCTCCCATGCACTTAACACACACTACATTTGACTGGTCTAGCTAGCTAGTCACGCAAACACACCACATACCTTATAAATTTTAATTTAGTATGGTAAAAGTATTCCACTTTTAACCCCTCTTTTGGATACCACATTTCACAACTTATCCTCTATATTAGAAAACATATATTCCCAAACCCTGTGCTATGATAAGTCCTCCCTCCTCGATTTTTTGACCAAATATTTTGTTCAAAATTTTATTTTGGACGAATTATCAAAAATGCTCGCTAATTTTTTTTTTAATCTTAAATGCCCGTTTTTTCAAAACATTTTAAAAATGCCCTGTATCTTTTAAAATTTCTACTAAAAATGCCCGAAATAAAATTTTCGGACAAAAAAGCCTATGTGGCTGCGTAGTCAAAGAATCGCAAATCCTAGTCAAAGAATCGCGCCCGACACCTAAGATTTTTTTGTCCGAAAAAACGTTTCTCCTGATAACCAATAAATATTTTAATAATTTATAAAAATTATAAAAAAAACAAATAAAAATAAAATACATTAAAAAAAGTCATCATCTTCTCAACCCCCCGCCCCTGCAGCCGCCGGTATTCACTGTTCACTGTTCACGGTGAACAGAGCAATGAACAGTAAATTCGATTCGGGTAGTGAACAGTAAATTCGATTCGGGCAGTGAACAGGAAATTTGATTCGATCAGTGAACAGTAAATCCGATTCGAGTAGTGAACAGTAAATCCGCCGGAGTTTTCGAAATCCAAATTCTGATTCGCCGCACCAGTTGCAATGGTAACGGCGAGTTGCAGCCGTTTCGGGGTGGTGGTCGCGATCTGACGCGGCGATGGGGGGGGGGGGGGAGGTGGGGGCGGTGATGAAGACGATGATTTTTTATTTTTTTTTATTTTTTTTATTTTGTTAAAATGTTTATTATTATTATTATATATTTATTATATATATATATGTTTATATCTTTATTATTATTAACATATATATACATTAGTTACATATATATAAGGAGAAATATTTTTCAGACAGTGAACAATGAACGCGACTTTTTGATTAGGCAACGCGATTCTTTGACTAGGCAGCCAGGTAGGCTTTTTTGTCCGAAAATTTCATTTCGGGCATTTTTAGTAGAAATTTTAAAAGATACAGGGTATTTTTAGAATGTTTTGAAAAACGGGCATTTTAAAAAAAAGTTAGCGGCCATTTTTGATAATTCGTCCTTTTATTTTTGAGTGATGGTAAACTTTTTGTGAAACGTGGTACACGCTAAGGGAATTCGGGTTAAGGGGACGAAAATCTAATTTTGCGGCAAGGAGCTGGGACGCCAAATTTCGTCCTCAATGCAAATGTGGGTTCCCCATAGGACTAGAGAAACAAGGGACATGGATAATTTCAGACCTGCGGGACAAAATTTTGTCCCTATGCTTCTCTTTGAAAATGAAGACTACAAAGTTTTATATTAATATATCGTAATGTAAGGAGAAAACCATTGCATGAAATCATTGCAATTATTGAAACTCGATAAGAACTAACAAGAAGCAATAACCATCTCTGATCTTTATTTAAATTCTACTTAGTCATTACAACTGAATATTGATTTGTTAGGATGTGAAAAGATTGCAAATTGTTATAGAATAACTAAAACTATTTGGTAATTATAACAATATATTAAAAGAACATAGGAAAAGAAGAGCAAATAAGGAGTATATTACTTGTGAATGAGTGTTTTTCTCTTCATCTTGATGACTCCTTATGTAGGCAAGAATCTCCAATATCTTACATTATTTACAACAACTACTATTATTATAAAATAGTATTTATACATAATTTTCAACAATGGCGGCAAGGCATATTCTACCAACCATATTTATAACACTCCCCCTTGGCCATTTGAAGATTTTGTTATGTACATGATCCGTCTTCTGCACACGTCTTATGCTGTCTCGTTAAAAACCTTATAAGGAAAAAACCTAGTGGGATAAAAACCTTAATAAGGGAAGAAGAGTGCAGCCGTGTGAACTCCCCCTCAAGTTGGCATCTCCAATTCTTCATAAGTATCGTAGGTGACGCATCCCAATACTTTGAACATGTTTCTTAAAAGTTACAGTTTGTAAAAAGATGTGCCATATTGTGACATGATTGAACATATTGGATATTAATTTCTTTGTTCTTCTCGAGTTCCTGAGTGTAGGCAAAATATCTTGGGGGTATGTGTTTGGTTCGATCACTCTTAATATAGCCTTCTTTCATGTGTGTAATACATGCAGAATTGTCTTCATATAATGTTGTAGAACCCTCTCTAATAGGTAAGCCAGATGTACTTCTTATATGATGTGTCATTGATCGCAGCCATACACATTCCCTGCTTGCTTCATGGAGTGCAATAATCTCAGCATGATTCGATGATATTGCAGCAACAAGTGTCTATTTCTGAGAACGGCATGAAATAGCAGTGCCTCCATACGTGAATACATATCTTGTTTGAGATCTGGATTTATGTGGGTCTCATAGAAAACCTGCATCTGCATAACCAATCAATTCTTGTACCGCATTGTTAGGATAAAATAGACTAAGATCCACAGTTCCTTGAAGATAGCGGAATAAATGTTTAATTCATTTCTAATGCCTTTTTGTGGGTGATGAGCTAAACCTGGCTAATAAATTCACAGTAAATGATATATCATGTCTAGTACAATTAGCTAGATACATTAAAGCTCCAATGGCACTTAAATATGGAACTTTAGAACCAAGAATTTCTTCATTTTCTTCACAAGGACGAAATTGATCTTTATCTATAGTTAATGATCTTGCAATCATATGATGGTTCAAATGTGTTGCTTTATCCATGTTAAAACGTTTCAATATCATTATAGTATAGTTATATTGATGCACAAGTATTTTATTTTTAACATGCTCAATTTGCAAACCAAGACAATATTTAGTCTTTTCAAGATCTTTCATTTCAAATTCATCCTTTAAATAATTCATTATTGAATGAATTTTTTTGTTAGCGACAATGATATTTAAATCATCTACATAAACCGCAATAATTGCAAAACCAAATGATGTTTTCTTAATAAAAACGCATGGACACAAAGAATTATTTATATATCATTCTTTTAATAAATATTCACTCAAACGATTGTATCACATGCGACCTGATCTTTAACTCATATAATGATCTTTGCAATTTAATTGAGTACATTTCTCTAGGTTTGGAACTTGATGTTGCGGGTAATTTAAGTTCATCAGGGACCTTCATGTAAATATCATTATCAAGTGATCCATAGAGATAAGCAGTGACAACATCCATGAGATGCATGTTTAGATTTTCATAGACTGCTAGACTGATCATGAATCGAAATGTAATCGTATCCATTACATGAGAATTCATTTCTTCGTAATCGATTCCAGGTCTTTGAGAAAAACCTTGTGCGACAAGGCGAGCTTTGTACCTTACAATTTCATTTTTCTCATTTCGTGTGCGAACGAAGACCCATTTGAACCCTACGGGTTTCACACTTTTTGGTGTGAGAACAATGGGTCCAAATACCTTTCGCTTATTAAGAGAATCTAATGCAGCTTGCATATCATCTTTCCAGTTATCCTAATCATTACTATTTTGGCATTCAATTACAGATTTGGGTTCAGGATCATCATTTTCATTCCCAATTTCATAAGAGACTAAATATGAAAATATTTCATCCTTATTTTCCATCTCATTTCGATCCAATACCATTCATGTATTGATATAATTTATAGAGATTTCAATGTTCTCTTTATTTATAGGATCTGATTGGATTACTTCTTGAGATATCTCATATGTCACATTTTGCGACTCATCAGGCATAGATTCCTCAATAATAGGATCATTAGGTTTTGATGTTCCTTTTCTTTTCCGAGGATTTTTGTCCTTTGAGCTAGTAGGACGCCCACGTTTCTTAGTTATATTAAAGATATCATCCTTTGATGTTTCTTTTGAAATTACAATATAAGCAGGAGCATTTGCAGCTGGTATATGTGATTTTGTTGCCTTGCTTATGTTAGTAAATGCATCGAGTAATTGATTTGCAAGAGCTTGTAAATGTAAAATGTTTTTTACTTCCAAATTACATTGCTTTGTTAGCATATCAAAGCCTGTCAAAGATGGATTATACCATGATATATCATTTTCCAACTGCTTTTTTTCTCCCTCTAAGGTTGAAAAATTTGCCTCATTAAAATGGCAATCGGCAAAACGTGTCGTAAAGACATCACTTGTTAGAGGGTTAAGATATATGATTATTGATGGTGAGTCTGATCCAACATATATTCTCAACCTTCTTTGTGGTCCCATTTTTTTCGCTTTGGTGGTACAATTGGAACATAAACCGCACAATCAAAAATCTTTATATGGGAAATATTAGGTTCATGACCAAAAGCAAGTTGTAATGGGAAGTATTCGTGATACGAGCTTGGTCTAATGCGAATTAGTGATGCAACATGTAAAATCGCATGACCTCATAGAGAATTTGGCAATTTAACTTTCATCAACAATGGTCTAGCAATTAATTGAAGACTTTTAATTAATAATTCAGCTAAACCATTTTGAGTATGTACATGTGCAACACTATGTTCAACCGTAATTCCAGTTGACATACAATAATCATTGAAAGCTTGAGATGTGAATTCACCAGCATTGTCAAGTCTGACTTTCTTGATTGTATAGTCAGAAAATTGTGCTCTTATTTTAATTATTTGAGCCAAAAATCTCGCAAATGCCATATTGCGAGTAGACAATAGACAGACATGTGACCATCGACTTGATGCATCAATTAATACAATAAAATATTGAAATGGTCCACATGATGGATGAATAGGTCCACATATATCACCTAGAATTCTTTCAAGAAATGTGGGTAATTTTGTCTTAATTTTAACTAGTGAATGCTTTATAATTAGCTTTCCAAGAGAACATGCTTCACATGGACAATTGTTGCTCAAATTGAGTTTGGATCCTTTTAATGAATTTCCATGTGTAGTTTCAATTATCCTTCGCATCATTGTTGACCCAGGATGACCTAGTCTATCATTCCATAGAGTCAATAATTATGGATTTTCATTGACTACCATATTTGATTCGATTTCATTAATATATGTATAACGTAACCCTGATGAGATATATGGTAGTTTTTCAAGAAAATCTTTCTTTCCTGGTATATGTTTAGTAATGAAAACATATTTAGCCTTATTCACAGTCATTGATTCAGTATCATATCCATGCCGATATATATCTTTAGAAATCAATAAGTTTCTTCTGGATTTTGGGGCAAATAAGGCATCATCGATGGTAAACTTTGTTCCATTTGGTAAAGTAAAAGTAGTTATACCAGATCCTTCAATCAATTTAATAGGACCTCCTATTGTAGCGACTTGAAATTTTGAGGGTTCTAAATATGTAAAATATTTCTTACTTGTGAGAATTGTATGAGTTGTACAACAGTCAAGTTCGCAAAAATCACCAGTATGCTCCATATCACGCTTCAGTTCAAATAAACAATATTAAAACAAATATTGCAATAAACAGGGTATATATTTGAAAAGAGATTACTTTATTGAAAGCACACAATAGAAATACATGAAGTAGATAATACAACTTAAAACATAAATCACAATAAGCATATTCAGCCAGAAGATCGCATAACACATATTAAGCCAAATGAACATCATAGTCATCAATAAAGTCTGCCGCCTCCATAAAGGTGGAATCACCATTTGGATTTTGTTCGACAAGGTTAACTTCCTTTTTTTTACCCTTCAAACTTTCTTGGTACATCTTACAGAGATATTCTGGTGTACGACATGTGTTGGCCCAATGCCCTTTCATTCCACATCTAAAACAATAACCTTGAGGGTTTTTATTATGTTTTTCTTTGTTCTGGTGGTTATTTTTAAAGACAATGTTGGTATGGGAGGGATTGTGAAAACCCCCTCGAGCACGACCACCTCTTTTACCGCGTCCACCTCTATAGCCATATCCTCCTCTATGATCACCTCTACCTTGACCATTACCACAACCACGACCACGACCACGACCACGACCTTGATTGGCATTCTCATTGTTACCTCGTCCGTAAGAGATTGAAAAGTTAATGGCATTTGCCTCAGGTAATGCATGTGCTCCAGGAGGACGAGATTGATGATTTTTCATCAATAAGTTATTGTAACTTTCTGCCATTAACAACTTTTATTGCAAGTCGTGATATTTTGCTATTTTCAGCAATCGGTATTGCTGTTGAACATTTATCATGGACACATGGAAAGTAGAAAGTGTTTTCTCTATCATTTCTCTATTAGTAAGCTTTCTTCCACAATAAATTAAATCTGAACGAATCTCCATAAGCGCGGAGTTGTATGCGCTTACAGTTTCAAAATCTTGGAACCTTAAATTATTCCAATCATCGGTGACTTTTGGCAACATGGTTTCCTTTTGATGGCCATATCTTTCCTGTAGATTTGTGTTGGTATCGCGTTGCAAACGTATAACAATAATAAAGAACAAATAACGACAAGAAAAACTTTTATATTCATGATGCTTATTTTCCAGAAATAAATACATATGACAAACAATAAAATTTACCGAAAATGTGTAAGAATGGATTGAAGAACGGTTTTGGACGAGTTGAAAGCAAGCCTTCTCCCCTTAAGATCGAATTCCCCGGCTATCCTTCAAGCCCTCGTGAGGAAGAGATCTCCCAAGGTACAACGTCCACTCAAATAAACAGCAAGTGAAGGACTATACTGTTTTTCTATTTCGAACACGAACGATATTTGCAAAAACTCTGAAATTGTATATGATATGCAAATGTGAAATGATATGATTTTGCTTGAATGAGATAATTTCCCTTTGCGCAAAGGCCCTTTAAATAGAAAAAATTTCATGTAACAACCAAGCCATTAAGGGGTGATTTTAATTCAGCAATAAAGCCAAATTCATTTCACATTATTATAGCATTTAGGTGTGGTTTGAATTCTCAATTCAAATCTGATTTTTTATTAGATAAAATCTTATTTAGATAAATAAAATTTTACCAATTAGCTTCTCATTAAGCCAATATAATTCACACCATTAAACTCAAGTTGCTATAATATCAATTGGACTCAATTCCAATTTCTAAAATTATATTTAGCCTCATGCCAAATAATAATTTCTCCAACAATCCCCCACATGAATGTCATTGGCTGAAATGCACGTGAGCCTATCAATGCTAAATGCAATTTCAGAGTTATGCCGGAACTTGTTGCATCAGGATATGTGGTTTTGGGCCTTGAACCTTCCTTAGTGAAATACCATCGGATATACTTGCCAACCAGTGGACGTGATGCCTTGAACTGTTCGGCGTTTTGTGTATACCAAGACAATGATACTCACACAACTCATTCCAATACCGTATTGGTTCTCGTTGTTGTCCGTTTCGGCCCTGGACTGAGGTACGATACTCTTTGATCTGAGGTACAATTTCGTATCCGATTTTCATTGTCCATAATTCTTGCCAATGATATTAAGTATACAACTACCTGTACTCGTGAGGTTAGGCATTTTGCTAGCTAAATACATAACTAAGAAAAACAGAATTAGGATCGAGACAATTTATTTAACACATAATGATATAAGCATAATTATTACAATAATACAATGCAATTATCTCATCTCTAGCCAAATCTTGAACTCGAACATTATTATGATAAAGGGAGGAATATCATAGTGAAAAACATAGGAGTGTCTTCATCTACTAGCATAAAAATAAAAATTGAAAGGTAAATGAGGATCAAGATCGCTGTTGCAAGATGGGAGAAATAAGGTGAAGATTTGTGTGGAGTTTGTGTTATGAAATTTGTGTATTTATAGAGGGAAAATATCCGTAAGTAGCCGCTTGTAGCCGTTAGAAAAACAATCATTTTTTTTTATTTTGGCATGTTTTATGAACGGTAATGTCTTTAATAATTTAGCAACAAAAATTAATTGTAATAACATGTAAAATAAATTCCGCCGCATTAATAATATTTTAACAGGCATATGGAATAATATTACGATAAGTAAATACATATATTTTTTCCGCCACATTACGATGTAAAAACTTTTATGGGCTTAAGGAATAATGTAAACAAGTAAAATAATTGCATTGAACTAAGTGCGTAAATAATTTCCGCCACATTACTATGTAAAAACTTTCATGGGCTTATGTAATAATGTAAACAAGTAAAACAATTGCAATGAATTAAGTGCGTAAATAATTTTCGCCACATTACTATGTAAAAACTTTCATGGGCTTATGGAATAATGTAAACAAGTAAAATAATTGTAATGAATTAAGTGCGTAAATAATTTCCGCCACATTACTATGTAAAAACTTTCATGGGCTTATGGAATAAAATAAGCAATAATAAATTGTCAGTAGTGGTTTCTAGCTTGGGGTTAACTCAAGCATCAACGAAACTTAAAATTAGCTTTAGTGTTAGAGTTAGATGACAGAGAGAATTTAATCATAAAATTATAGATAGGCGGTAGTCCGCCTTGTCTATAATAATGTAGATAGATGAACAGTATATATTAAATTTTAACAACAAAATTATAAACACATATTCATCTAATCATAAAATTATAGATTGGCGGTAATTCGCCTTGTCTATAATAATGTAGATAGATGAACAAATAAATATAAACATTTCGTACCTTTTAACGTTGAACGTTTTCTCTAACGAAGGAACTAAATTCTTCCGGATCGAGCACTATCGTGATGATAACGTGTTATTGAATAACTAAAATTATTTGGGAATTATAATAATATATTAAAAGAACATAGAAAAAGAAGAGCAAATAAGGAGTATATTACTTGTGAATGAGTGTTTTTCTCTTCATCTTGATGGCTCCTTATATAGGCAAGAATTTCCAATGTCTTACATTATTTACAACAACTACTATTATTAACAACATTATAAACATTTTTATATGACATGATGATGATAATTGATAAGTCTAGAAAATATATAACGAACATTTTCTTCTTTGTTACTTCATAATATAACAATTTGATATTTCAAGCACCTTTATAGATCATAACTAAGTATGAATTGAAGATAATTGATGATAAATACATGAGTTGGGAGCACTTTTAATGAAGTTCGATGTGTGTCCCTGCACTTTGAAAAAGTTACTTTTTATCTCCTAACTAACTACAATTTGTCAATTACAACCATCATAACAGAACAACGATTGAAGACAAATGGCAGATAATTGAATGGGAGTTCAATTTAGAGAACATTTATGAAGTTTGGGGGCGCCCCTAAACTTTGAAAAAAAAGATGATCATGCAAAAGAAGTTTATTAAAGAGTACAAGGGGTACTCAAAGTGATAGAATACAAATGCTCAAAGCACAGAGACGAACTACGACAAAAACTTCTTGCATGTTCTTTCTCCGTAGAACTCCCTTTTCCGGGTTCCAAACTCTTTAGTTGAAATTTTCATATTCTTCTCTCCTCTCTTCACCACTCTTTATTCTTTTCACTTTGGTTTTAGTGCTCTCTCTCTCTCTCTCTCTCTCTCTCTCTCTCTCTCTCTCTCTCTCTCTCAGAATTTCAAGAATCACATTCAGGTCCAAAATGTTAAGCTCAATTCCAACCCTCCACCTCCTCCCCCAATCCTCTAAATCCTAATCTTCTTCTTGATTACCATCCACAAACCCTTATAGCAAAAGCTATCACTAAAAAGCAACTCAACATCCAAGCCCTCAAATCCACACTTCTCCAAGCTTAGGGAATCAAGTATCCCATAAAAATCAACCACATACATCAAAATACCATTGTTTTCGTCTTCACCAACCATCAAGACGCTGACAAAATCCTTCGTCAAGCTCCCGACAATCTGGCCTCCCGACAAAACATTCGAGGAAATGGATCTATCGAAGACAGCAATATGGATTCGAGCCTTCTATATCCTCGTCTATTTCATAAATCAAAGAACCGTTGAAGTCTTAGGTAACTCTGAATTTCTTAGTGCTGACATCAAAGAGGGAAACAAATGGAATCGATTCATCAGAATTCATGTTGAAATCGATACATTTTCACCGCTCATTCTCTCATGCATGCTCAGGATTGCAAACTACTCCGAATTCAACGTCAATCTTCAATATAAGAGACTTGGTGAATACTGTTATCACTGCGGATTACTAGGGCACAAAATGCAGTTATGTAATCTTATTCCCAACTTAAAATTACTTCTTTTATCTTTTGTATTTGGTCCATGGCTTAAATCTGAGAATAGGCTTGATCACCCCAAAAAACCTTCCACCACCCTTTTACACCTACCCTCACAGAAACCCTAAACCCAACAACTCAGCTCACTCCACAACCTCAATCTACCAGTATTAACCCAATCACTAGTTGCCACGTGGCACATAATATCAACTCTTATAACACAATATCCTCTTGTTTGCTTTTGATTGATAAAAATAACATTATTGAGCAGGTCAAAAGTTTGACTCTGATAAAGCCATCTATATATAATAATGTTGTTTTTGATAAGTCAAATGAATCAAAGGACACATCAACACCATCCCTAGAAGGACCATGAAGCACTTTACCTCTCACCTCATTTGCTGATATCAATCTGTCAGGAGAAATCAACCATTTGAATGCTAAAAGAGCATACATGTCTTCTGATCCTCAGTCTTATACTATCAAAAAACATATATTCAGGTTAAACATGATTATCACCTCCTCTCTAACACCCCTAATCACCTATACTCCCATTCAAGCTATGGTACCTAATACTATGATACATGAGTACACTTAAGAAGGTAAATTGATTAATAGAAGCATTGGTTCCTTCAAACCAAATTCTACAATAATCACTGACGAACTCAACAATAATGAAGATCAATCTGAAATAACCAACAATAATGAGGTGCCTCCCTCCCAGTTTGGAAACAACCCAGACCTCATGGTTATTCCAACAAACCTCTCAAAAAACATTACAGCCTCAGAGGGGGACAGAGAGTAATGTCTCTCAAAAACTTAGCTTGGAACTTCCAAGGGTTGGGTCAACCCAAGGCAGTTAGGGCTCTGGATAGTCTACTCTACTCTGAAAAATCAGACATTATCTTTCTCTCTGAAATCAAATCAAGCAATCTCTTTCATGTGTTTAGCACTCTCAATTCCCAAAATCTTGTTAATTCTTCTCTCTCCCCTCCTATTAGCATTTCTAGAGGAATTTGCCTAGCTTGGACCTCAAATGTCTCTCTCTTCCCTTCAATCTTCAACTCTTGGTTCATCCACTGTGAAATTCACTACCCCATTCTCTTAATACTCTTACTTGGTTCTTTATTGGATGTTATTTTCCTTGTAATGATTCCCTTAAACCTTCTTTTTGGAGCTCCATTAAAGATCTGAATGTGTCTCATGAAATCGCATGGCTTTTGATGGGTGACATTAATTCCATTTTGTGTCAAGAAGAACAAAGTGGAGGCAATTTGTTTTCCAGTTCTTCTAACTCCATATTTAATTCTCCTTTAAATGATCTCAATCTCACTGACTTAGGCTTTCACGATAAAATATATATGTAGAGTAACAACAGACTAGATGATGGCAATATAAAATTGAGACCTGATAGAGGGCTTGCAAACCAACCCTGGGCACTTCAATTTCCCAACTCTTCCATTCACCACCTCCCTGCCATAGGCTCTGATCATAAACACTTTCTTCTCCACATCAACCCCTTACCTCTACTGGCCAGAAACCCTTCAGATTTGAAAATATGTGGTCTCTAAACCCATCATATCATGATATCATTCACTCTTTTTGTACCAAAAATTTACCTTTCACCCCTCCATTCATACTTCAAACCAACTTTTAATCTGTCATGTAATCCCTCATCAGTTGGAACAAAAATCATTTTGGTAATTGTTTCTCTAACATGAAAAATATTGTCAAGTCTATTGATGTTCTACAGGAACATGTGACCACCTCTGAATCTATTCAACTGGAAAAAGAACTTCAAAACAAACTTAATGATATGAGAAGATCAGTTAAAATGCAATGGAGGCAAAAGACTATTGTAAAGTGGATTGAGGAAGGGGATGCAAACTCTAAGTTCTTCCACTTATCCACCATCTTCATGGGTAAGAAGAACAAAGTTCATTCATTCGTAATGAATCATGTACTCTCTTAAGACTTGGTCTGAAATAGGTTTGATCTTTCAAAGTTATTTTTCAAACTTATTTAAGTCTGATTATGTGCATTATGCCCCTTTCCCCTATCCACTTGATATGGACAACCTCTTTAGCTCTATTAATCTCCGATGATATGAATACTGATATTTGCTCCATTCCTTCTCATGTTTGCAATAGGAAAACCTTTTTTGGTATGGATTCTAATACTAGTCCAGGACCTGATTGCCTCAACCCTTTTTTCTTCACAAAATATTGGCCTATTATTGGCTCATATGTCATCAATTATGTCAGGTCCTGCTTCCTCAACAAACCTTTTCCAAGAGCCTTTAACCACACTTTTATAGCTTTGATCCCCAAAAATAAAAATGCCAGCAGAATTGATCAATATTGGCCAATTGTCCTATGTAATGTCATTTACAAAGACATATCAAAATCATAGCTGATAGGATAAAAGACTTCCTCCACCTCTTTGTCTCTCCTCTCCAGTTTGCCTTCATCAAAGGTAGACGCATACAAAATAACAACATTATAGCCCATGAGCTCATGCACTTTCTGAATTGTAAAAAAGGTCCAAACTCGTTCATGGCAATCAAGACTGATCTCGTTAAAGCCTTTGATAGAGTGGAGTGGCCTCTTTTAACCATGATTCTCACTGAACTTGGCTTATGTGATACTTTCACCAACTGGATCAGATTTTTCATCTCCTCCACTTCCTCTAGCACTCTCATCAATGGAGCACGGCATGGCTTCTTCAAACCCACTAGAGGTATCAGGCAGGGAGATCTTCTGCCTCTTAACCTCTTCATTATCTATGTTGACATCATTTCCAGACTCATAACTAAAGCTGAAAATGAAGGCCTTATCTCTGGTGTAAAACTCTCACGCCATAATCCTCCCATCATGCTCTATGTAGATGATCTTACAGTTTACTGTAAGGCAGATGAGAATAATGCTTTTGCCATTAAAATCTTCTTTGATCTTTGCTTCTTAGAGTAGTCAAAAAATGAACTTATCTAAGTCATTTGTCCATTACGGCTCTAACACCCCTCCTAATACTAAAATTCTCATCCTCGACACTCTTAATCTTAAAGAATATTCACATACAGGAAAACACCTTGGTGTTCATTTCTGTAGAACTACCTTCAAAAAACCTTCACTTTTTCCCCTTCTTGATAGCCTCAACTCTAGTCTATCAAGATGGAAAGGCCAAAACCTCTCTCTTGCGGGCAAAACAATTCTTCTCAAAACTGTTGCCCAAGCTCTACCTTCCTACACTATGTCCACCTTCTCCCTCCCTGCTACTATTTGCTCCAAAATGGATAGCCTCATGATGAGGTTCTTCTATGTTAAAATGCCAACAAAGACATCTTTCCTCTCAAAAGTTGGGATGCCATTTGTAGACCAAAGGCTCATAGAGGACTTGGTCTAAGGAAAATGAAAGACCACAACTCTGCTCTCATTTCAAAACTTGCTTGGCATATTTCCAACAAATCTGACAAAATGTGGGTTCAAGTCCTTAGAGCAAAATATGTGCAAGATAACAAAATAAAAATCTGACTATGGCTCCAATCAAATCTAGAACCTCTTGGATCTGGAAAGATCTTCATAATCAAAGATCTCTTATTCTTGCTAGAGCCCGTTTCAATAATTTCATTGCATCTCCCATCTCTCCTTGGACTGAACCTTGGGTTTGTACTATCCCATCTTTTATCCCTTCTCCTCTTTCTAACCCCTCACTCCTCAGGATTCTATTTCTAGTGTTTCTGACCTCATCACTCAGGAAACTAGCAGTTGGAAAATTGAGACTCTACGAAAGATGTTCTGTCATAATACAATTATAAAAATCATCAAATTTCCTATTGCCCAATCTCCTGACAAGTTCTCTCTTATTTGGACTCCCTCCAAGACAGGAATCTTCTCGTCTAAAAGTGCCTTCACCTTTGTCACCAAGTCTTGCACTAACCTCAATCCCCCTCCCTTCTGAAATCTTATTTGGTCTTCTCAAATTCATAATAGACTTAAAATGTTATTGTGGAGATGTTGTGTTGATATTATACCTACTAGAGCCAAACTTAATAGATTGTTTCATATTGATAATATCATTTGTCCTCTATGTAACTCTAGAGAATAATCTGCACAACATATTTCTCTCAATTGCTCATTTACTAAGAACATTATGCTTACTTCAAAATGATCCTTTAACATGTCTAGCATTTCTTCTTTTGCTATTATTGATTGTATTTCCTTTTTTCTTACCCCTAGAAATCAAAATGTAAAAATCAACTTCGAGTTCAAACACTTTTGTGCAATTGCAATGGGAAAAATCTGGTTCAACAAGAATAAACTAATTCACAACAAAGAAGGAATCCATGCATGCAAACTCACTTCCATCATCAAAGAAGACGCCAAGATGCATTGCCAAGTCAGAAGCAACATGCTTCGCCTTAGAGCAGCCTCAAGAGCCACTAAATGGAAGAGACCTCCAGAAAAGTGGATCAAAATTAATGTTGATGCTGCCTTCAAACAAAACTTCCCATCAACTGCCTCAATTTGGAGGAGCTCAAATGGCTCCATCATACTTGTAATGGCCAATCCTTCTCCCTATTTGGATCTTGCCTCAACTGAATCTAAAGCCATTTTTGAAGCTTGTTCCATGGCCAACTCCAAAAAGCTAGGATATTCTCTTCGAATCAGATTGTCAAAGAGTCATAGAAACGATTAATGATTCTACTACCATTCCAGACTGGACCACTATTCATTTTGTTGAAGAAATTCAGAACTTATGGGTGTGCTGGCCCAAATGGACTTTCAAATTCATTCACAGGCTTTGTAATTCTGCAGCCCACAATTTAGTTTATCGAAAAAACTCTTGTAATTGGGATAGCACGATCCCTCAATCCCTCATCCTCACTTCCTATTTTTGTGATGGGAGCTTCCCCATCTTAGACTATTTGTAATTCCTGTTTGATCTATGCAAGTTCTAATTTATCAAAAAAATAAAAACTACGACAAACATTGCAAAGGTGATTGAAACCAATTAGAAAACAAAAATACGAGATCATACTTTTACACCTCTTCCAATTCCACACTTTCATCATAGAGCTCCATAATTTTATTTGAACGGGTTACCTCATTGCTAAGTATTAATTTATTTCATAGTTGTCCAAATGTTTCACAAAACTATACTCCAAATACCAGCTCAATTCTCATGACTAAGCATGAAGTGAAGTTTTTTCATAGAAAAATTGCATTAGAGTCTGATTTGGAGTTTTAGTTTTATTTTCTTATGATCTATGAATCATTGCAACCCTCTAGATAGTCATGTCCATTCACCGTTAATGGCCGGTTATAGAGTCTCGACTATATATACTCAATTTGGTCCCCATAATTCAATCAACACTCTCATTAAATAATATTCTTACACACCATTAATTGAGAGAGTAACGAATAAGAATTTGGAAAACAAACAGAACCTGCAACAACGAAAACGTCACAAAACTTCGCTTATGTTTAACAAAGCCAGAAGGTACGCCGATCTTTCGCTTCTGCATTTATGTGATTGTATATTTGAATATGATAACATTAGAACTCTTACGGTTGGCATCAGAGCATGTACATTGCCTCTGCCTTGTTTTTCAATTTTTTTTTGAAAAGTTACGTTCATGAAGTTTTATTGGATCTTTCGATTCTATCGTTAAAACTTGTAGTTTATGTTAGAAATCATCTTGAAAATCCATTTCTTAATTCTAGGCTTTGAAACGTTAATTTTGATGTTGGAACGGGTGTATAACGATCGGATTCTATAAATGGGTAGTACTGGGTCGGTTTTGACCCATCAGAAGGTTGAAAACGATGAATATTAAAAAATAAAAAAATAAAATAAAATAAAGAAAAAAATTATTCAAGGTCTCGCTGGGGATAAATTATTATATACATCCACTATATGTACAACCAATGGTTGAGATTAAAAGAAGATTCCTAAATTGTAAGAATAACCACACAACTCTCCATCCCCACCGTGTATTAGTAGTGGATGCACATACAACGGTTGCACCTAATAATCTCTCCTCGCTGAGGAGTCGAACATGAGCCCATCTGACGCATGGTATTATGCATAACCAACAGACTATCTTTGTGATTGGTGAGATACGATATCTTATTTATATAATCTCGGAAAGGTAAATCACATAATTTAGTCACAAAATTCATGGTGGAGTTAGGATTCAAACCCAGATCAGTGGTACTGTTTCGTCATGTATTGAACCGTTGGGCTGTTTAGCGACCCTTTGTGTGTTTTTGCAATCGGTATTTATTTAATAATTTGTGTAGATTCATAATGAAATAAACATGTTCACATTACGATTCGAACCAAGGCTTCCCATACATGGAATCGAGGAACTGAATTGTTGTATCGTATGTTAATCGTTGTTTAATTATCGAATCGTTTGTTATTAAACGATCATTGTTTGTTCAGTACAAGAATTAATAACACATATGTTAGGGTTCGAACCTACGACCTCTCATAATACGTTTCTAGGCCCAATCCGTTTGGGCAACTCTATTATATGTTTTACATGCATATTCTGTTTTATTTGTTATAAGCAACTTCTGGTTATGTTCTTAATAAATATATTAGCATGTTTACATTTGTTTTATGTGGTTTATGTTTACAGTTTAAAGCAGTAATTGAGTATGTTAATTATTTGAGTTAAATGTTTAGTGATTTTTAAATTTCTATTTTGTTAAAGAATAGTCACGACATCTTTAATTATTTAGAAGCATGTATGAGGAATAAATCACGTAGAAACATTAGTTGTGACTAATTACACATGGTATAATAAAACTTATCCCACAAGAATTTATTATATTGTCGTGTTGTTAATTAGAATAAAATATCAAAATTACATTTCTTAATACACCCACATGAATTAAGGAAAGGAAAATAGTTTTGATACTTTTATGGAGCTTTTAGAATAAATCTAATTGAATTTAGCTTTAGCCCACATGCAAGTTACACGTCTATAGATTTATTTGTATGCTTTGCATTTGGTAATGCATAATACGGTTAATTTTGTCTCAAAATATTAAGTCGAGTATTTGTGAATATTAATGATCTCAAAATTCAAGTTCTTGAACTAAATGGCGAAAACTATACCGTTTGGAAGGACAAAGATCTTCTTCATTTAGGAGTGGTTGATATTGACTATGCTATCCGTAAGGATGAACCACCAGTCATTGTGGAATCCAGCACTCAAGCTGATATAGAACTTTATGAATGGTGGGAGAGGTCTAATCGTCTCTGTGTCATGTTCATAAAGACTCATATATCTACTCGATTAAGGAGCTCTATGGAGAAGTATACTGGTGTTCGTTAGTTGCTTAAGGCAATTGATGAACCGTTCCAAACTTCTGAGAAGTCGCTTGCTAGTACACTCATTTGGGAGGTTTTCATCACTTAAGCTTACCATTCTCGGAGGTGTGCGCGAGCACATCATGAGCATGAAGGACATTTTAGTTACGCCGAAGTTGGCTATGTCCACCGTTATCACCAACAGGGAATCCAGATTCGTTGTTTGAATGGCCTGGGGCTCAGCTTGCGCAGATCCGCTGCTGAGAAAGTGATCTCTTCCTACGGCATTTCCTCCATCCTTAAAATGTCAGCGAAGCTAACGAACCTGTCTGATTCAACGAGCCTTTAAATTTTCTTTTTGCCTTTCGTGGAATCCGCTCCCACTGGACCACCTGATATAATAATTATCATTCCCCTTCTGACGTTGTTGTTTCCAGTTTGATGATCGGCCAACAAATGCGGATGATCGACTATCTTCTGCTTGTCCTTTCTGGGCGATTGCGATCTATCCCTTTCAGCGTCGTCCTCTTGCTCTTTCATCTTTTTTACAAACTCCACTAGTTTTCCATCCTTCACTAGTCGTTCGATCTCATCCTTGAGTTCCTTGCAATCCTCGGTTTCGTGGACCTTCTGATTGTGGTATTTAAAGAAGTGGTTCGAAAACCTTGTTGCATTTGAATCCTTCATCTGTCTGGGCTCTTTCAACCACCCTTTCCTTTTTGTTGTTCCGAATACTGTCATGATGCTAGCATTTAGGGGCATGTATCATCTTGGCGACGTGTTTTGGTACCTGTTATTCCTGTTTCTATTGTTGTTGTTGCGGTTCTAATCCTCTTTTCCTCTTTCCTTATCTTTTGGGGGCGCGATAATGGCTAACTTGGTTGCCATCATCTCTTTACGGTGGACCACCCTCTGAGTTATCATGTTTATCTCCTCGATGGTTCTGGGGTTCTGCCTGAGCAAGTCGTCGCTGAAGACTGTATTGATAGTTTCTCGGAAGAGTATACTCATCACCATCTCTCCACTTGGGCTGTCAATTCTTAGCATCTCTGCGTTGAAATGCCTTATGAAGTCCTTTAAACTCTCATTGGTCTTCTACTTCACTGAGTACAGGTGGGAATGGTCCAAAACCAGTCTCGCCTGACTTGAGAATTGGTCCTCGAACATGTTCCTTAACTGTTTGTAGGTTTTGATTGTCCCCGGAGCAATTCGAGTGAACCAATCCATTGCTACCCCAGCCAAGGTAGTGGAAAATATTATGGAATTCTTCTTGAACCCGTACAAGGTTAATTTGATGTCTAGATGGAAAAAATGATCGCGGGGATCAGATTTTCCATCGTAAGGTTTCAAATCGGGGATCTTTTCCTCGTGCCCTAGGATTTTTTCCTCTATTTCTTTGGAAAATGGAGAGTTCCACAGAGCACTTCCTATTCGCTCCATTCGGCCTTCGACCATTGTTTTTTCCCTTTCAAGCCTTTCTAGCTTTCTTACCACCTCATCGTGCTCCTTTCTGGAGCCGCGGCTTTCGGCGCGTCTCTTCTCATTATTCTCCTCTTGTTTTCTCGATTCATTGTTCCGACTTTCCTCTCTTTCTCTTATTCTCTCGTCATGGTGCCTCCTAAATTGCACCTCCACCGACTTTGGTTTGTCTCTGCGGTATTCCCTATGTGATTTTTCCTTATTTCGAACCTCCACCGAGTCTGGTCTCTCTCTTCTGCCATCCCAATGGATTTCTCCTTGTTTGCTTTTTTCGGACGTACGGTCGCGGAAGCATGTTCCCTTATTGCCTCAGCATGTCCCACTGGCGGTGGTGTTTGCATTGGTGGCGCGGGGCCAGACTCTCATCTAGTGTGGATTTGACCATGGTCATTATTTCGTCTCTTAAATTGTTCGGGAGCGAAGCTATGGTTGTTGTCGCTCCAGTCGCACCTGCATTCGACGTAGGTACGCCATCTACTTGCGTTACTGGCATTTCTTGCCTTGTAGGCGCCAGCACCCCAGTGAGTAATGTTGAAGGTCCTGCGGCTTCAGGAACAGTTTGAATTGATATCGCTTTGTTGACCTCTGCGTTTGTGCTTTCAACTGCTCTACTACGCGATCTGGTAATTCTAGATGTCATGCCTATTAAACATGGAAATGTGGTGTTCCCAGAGACGGCGCCAATATTTGGTCTTATTTCGTCCGGGTAATAAAATACCGTAAACGGTTACAATATGCCAATCAATTGCCAAAATAATGCTAATCAAATAGAATTTGAACTAGCTTTGTCCAGAACACCTATTACAAGCTGACTAGGCTTAATAAATAAAATTACAAAGTACAAAATGTGTATCGAACGGCAAGAATCTGATCTAAGTTGTATTGAATCGGGTACGTTCAATACTGAGTACGTTTGATGGCCCAATATCGAACTGAGGTCCTTCGATCTATAAGAATATCAAACTATGGTCCTTCGATGTAATAATAAACTAGCTTGCTGAGTATCGAATCAGTCCACTTCAATCGAACGTAGTGTATCGAATGCAGGGTCTTCGATCGAACTTGGGGACTTCGATCGAATGTTGATGGTTCAATGCTGAGCGAATTGATGATAATTGGAATGCATGTTGAGAATATCAAGGGACGGGGTATTTATAACCCCCGTCCCGCGGGCCACAATGGTTGTTGGGGAAAGTGCATCGAACTGGGATGGTTCGATCTAATCGTTAGATTGAACCATGTCCGTTCGATACTCGTTCAGTATTGAATTTCGCCTGTTCGATGTACTATTACAGTTGGGCTTTCTTCTTGGGCCGGCCCAATATTAATATTGGATCATTCCTAAAATACCCCCACCAGTCTATTTATGCTTTATATACAAAGTTACACCACTACTTCAGTAATGTACGTTAAAACTGGCATGAAAACTTGTGTTAATAATGAAGAATCTTCTAGTTGTGGCACCGGAGATTGGGACAAATCTCTAAGGATGGAATCAAGAGGTTGGTGAATGATGGAGTACTTAGTACTTTGGACTTTGCTGACTTTGAGACTTGTGTGGACTGCATAAAGGGAAAGCAAACCGAAATATTTAAAAGCGGTGTGCACAGAAGTTCTGAACTACTTGAAATCATCCATTCAGATATTTGTTTTCTAGACATGGATACGCAAGGTGGTCCAAAATACTTTATCACCTTTATTGATGACTTTTCATGTTACATGTAAGTTTATTTACTTCATCACAAAAGTGAAGCTTTTAATGCCTTTAAGGTCTTTGAGGCAGAAGTACAAAAACAATGTGGAAAACAATTAAAAATAGTGAGAACTGGTAGCGGGGAGAGTATAATGGTATATACACAGAAGGTGGTCAATCATCGTTGCTCAATACACCAATCCAGGATCTCCCACAGAGAATGGGGCGCCAGAAAGAAGAAATCACACATTGATGGAGATGGTTAGGAGTATGCGTAGTAATGATAATCTCCCAATACCTTGTGGACTAAAGCTCTTAAGATGGTAGTGTACATATTAAACCGTGTTCCAACAAATGTTATCCCTAAGACACCGTTTGTGTTATTCAAGGGTTGAAAACCGAGTTTGAATGATGTACGCATTTGGGGATGTTCGTCTGAAGTAATAGTGTATACCCCACAAGAGAAGAAACTTGATCCTAGGACCATTATTGGCTATTTTATTGGAAATGTTGAACGGTCTAAATGATACAAATTCTATTGTCCTTCTCATATCACTAGAATTGTGGAATCGAGAAATGCAAAATTTCTTGCAAATGACATAATCAGTGGGAGTGATCGTTTACAGAATTCTATTTCTGATAGTGATCGTGTTGGTACACAACCCTCGTCATTTATTCCACAAGCTAATATTGATTTAGTAAATCAAGTTGTTCAGGAAGAACCCCTTTGTGGTTGAACAACGCGTTGATCAACAAGATCCTCAAGAGAATGTTGATACAACCTTAAGAAGATCTACTAAAACAAGGAAATCAGTAATATCTAGTGACTATCATGTGTATCTACAAGAGTCGAACATGATCATGAAACATTTTCATAAGCCATGAGTAGTAATAAATCAAACTTGTGGTATGATGCTATAACTGATGAGATGAATTATATGGCCTCAAACGAAGTATGAGACGTTGTTGAGTTACCTAAAGGGACGAAAGCCATTGGGTGCAAATGGGTCTTTAAAACAAAGAAAGACTCATTAGGTAACATTGAGAGATACAAGGCTGGACTCGTTACTAAAGGACTCACTCAGAAAGAAAAAATCGACTACAAATAGACTTTCTCTCATGTATCAAAGAAATATTCCATTCGAATTATCATAGCATTAGTCGCACATTTTGATTCACAGTCGCAACAAATGGATGTGGAAACAGCCTTCTAAATGGAGAATTGGAGAAAAATGTATATATGAAACAACCTGAAGGATTTCCATCCAATTACGGTGAACACTTAGTTTGCAAGCTTAAAAAATCTATATATGGATTGAAACAAGCCTCACACTTGATTATGTCTTATGTCGAGTATTTCGAACAACATTAACTGCATGGGCTCTGGAGTAGTTTTCTCAAATTCCCCTAGGAACCATCTCTGATTTCGAGCAATTATCTTGCATGTCCGTTCGTCAATTCGCCTGTAATCGGAAATATCCAAAATCAGCATGCCACTTATTTCACTTATTTACCATGATACAAGGAAATAACGAAACTTTGAGGGATTACATGAAAATATTTGCCAACAAAGTATTACATGTACCGCATGTAGACCCTACCTTGCTATTGAATATATTGGCACAAGGTCTGCTTTGCGGAGATTTCTTCCAATTCTTTTAGGGAAACCATGTGAAGGACATGAACGAGTTGGTGCAGAAGGCTGAAACTTATATTATCATGGAAGAAGCAAAAAATCGAAGATGAAATCAAAAAAGTGAAGCCAATGAGGAAGAAATTAAGAACAAAAATAAAGATAGAAGTAGAAAAGACAAGAATAACTCGCACTAAAAGGATGAAAAACACACGGTGAGAAAGCACTTAAAACCAGTACTCTTACATCCCATGACGACTACACCAGCTGAGGTATGGGAGGAAGTAAATATATGCAATGGCCATGACCCATTCCTGAGCCGAATAAAAGAAAGATTCTAGACGTTATTGCAAATATCAAAAGGCCTACGGGCACTGGACGGATTAGTGTGCCAATCATTGAATGATGAAGAACCTGCCAAAGACGAGAATAAAAAGGCAAGGGCGATAAAGAACGAGTACAAATATCTCCAACCCCCCCCCCCATCCTCTTCCCATTACATATGAAGAACAGTCACCCACATGACGAATTGTAAACATGATAGAGGGAGGAGTGATGGCAGTAACCTCTACAAGAAAGAAGAGACAATACATAAAGAAAGCCAGGAAAGTGGAGCAGAAACACCAGGTTTACTCGCATCAGAATATTAACATACCAGATATTACTTTTTGTTCAAATAATATGAATGGGATAGTATATCCTCTTGAGGATCCACTAATTATCCAGGCCATAAT
Source organism: Linaria vulgaris (assembly GCA_948329865.1). Taxonomy (NCBI): domain Eukaryota; kingdom Viridiplantae; phylum Streptophyta; class Magnoliopsida; order Lamiales; family Plantaginaceae; genus Linaria; species Linaria vulgaris. The sequence continues at coordinate 47,741,793 of OX415249.1, read as the reverse complement.
CTGTGGAGTAGAGGTACAACATATCCTGATAGATACAAGGAGTTCAGTAGACGTGCTATTTTTGACGGAATATCTAGGAATGGGATTACGACGAGAACAATTGGATCCGATAGACTTACCGCTTGTCAAATTCGCAGGAGAATCATGTGTAATATTGGGAATAGTGGCCCTCCCGCGCCCTAACAAGGAAGAGCATTGAGAAGAACCAAACCAATCAAATTTTGGGTCGTGGACGCATCGTCGAGAACATATAATGAAATTTGTGGGAGACCCCCCATCCACACTTTCAAAGCCATTCCCTCCACGTTGCATTTGTAGATCAGGTTTCCAACCTTATTTGGAATCGAAAAAGTCAAAGGAGATGAGGTGAAAGCTAGGGAATGCAGAATTAATACAATTCCATTCGAATCGGACAAATCAAGTATTGCCGCACCGAACAAGAAACGAAAATTGAAAAAAGTAAAAGTTCAAGCAGTAGAAGAGTTAAAAATTGTGGAAGTGGTGAAAGGTGACAGTGGAAAGATGGTAAAGTTTGGAACTAGCATGAAATTTTACATTAAAGAAAAGGTAAGAACCGTACTCGAAGAATAAAGTCACATGTTTGCATGGGAAAGAGGACCTCTAGGAAGAATTAATCCCAAGGTATGTCAACACTTCGTCAATGTACTGGCTGATTCCAAACCAGTACAACAAAAGAAAATTAACATAGAACCTGAGAGGAACAAGATCATTCGATTAGAGGTCTGGTGCTTATTGAGCCTGAAGCAAATAAGAGATGTCTTTTTATCTAGAACGGTTATCGAATGTAGTACTAGTCCCAAAGACAAGTGGACAATGGTGAATGTGCATTGATTTCAATATTCTTAAGTATGTGTGTCCCAAATATTTCTACCATTTACCAAGCATAAACTAATTAGTTGATTCCACACCATGATGTGCTTTGTTGTGGACCATGGATGGGAATCAAGGATATTATCAGATATTCATGGTAGAGGATGATCAAGATAAGACAAGTTTCATTACAAATATGGGCACTTTTTGCTACATGGTCATGCCGTTTGGTTTGAAGAATATCAGTGCGACATATCAAAGACTCTTCAACATGATGTTTTTAAGATTTCTAGGAGATACAACGGAACTATATATGGACAACATAATCATAAAGAGTCGAAGAGCATAAGTTTTACAAAAAGCTATAACAATCATGAACAAGTTCGGAATAAAAATCAACCCCAAGAAGTGCCCTTTTCGTATCAAGGGAGGAGAGTTTCTAGGGTTTATGGTGATCGAAAAAGGGATGGAGGTAAACCCGAAATGGCAAAAGCAATCCTAGACATGCCCCAGCCCAAAACAATCAAAGACGTACAAAAGTTTACAGAGCACATAGCTTCAGTTAGTAGGTTCATCTCAGGATCAGCGAAAAAAAGATTACCGTTCTTCAAGATACTGAGGAATGTTATAAAGTTTCCAGTGGAATGGAATGATTAGTGTGAAGAAGCCTTCGAAAAATTAAAAGAATATATGGCCAGTCCACCATTGCTCGTAAAGCTGATACCCGGAGAAGATTTGTTCGCGTACTTGGTAGGGATGAAACAGCTACCGCGGTTATAGTAAGAGAACGGGGTAAGGAACATTTACCCATTTATTACATAAGTAAATATTTCAAGGTGCCGAGACTCGATATTCACAAGTAGAAAAGTTGGTTATATCACTTGTAACAACATCACAGAAATTATGTTCCTATGTTTTGGCATATCGAATAACAGTCTTGGCCCGAGACCCCCTACAAGTTATCCTCAATAGACCTGAAGTATCTGGAAGAATGGACAAATAAGTTGTGGAATTGGCAGAATATGACATCACTTACGGTCCTTGACCCGCTATAAAGGCATAAGTGTTGGAAGACTTTATAATAGAGATGGTTGGAGAGTCTGAAACAGAAGAGCATGTCCCCTTTGGCACGTCTTCCTTGATGGATCATCTGCAGGAATGCATGTAGGAGCGTGCATAATGCTCAAAAATACTCATGATGAAGAGGAAATATTAAATTTTACCACGAGAATTGACTATCATGTGTCAAATAATGAAGTTGAGTATGAAGCTTTTTTAATTAGGTTACGATTAGCTCAAGAAGAGCAAATCAAGAGGTTAGTAATACACAGTGATTCTCAATTGATAGTCCAGCAAATCAATGTAACATATGAGGAAAAAGAAAGAAAGCATGAAATAGTATGTTAGGATAGTACAATGAAGGAAAGAAGAATTCGGATTGATCCAGATCCTGCGATCAGAAAATCAAGAGGCAAACACATTATCTAAGATAGCTAGCCAAGCACAGACAATCTGCACTCGAAAAATTACTTTGCAGAAAGTAACACAATTGAAGAAGGTTGAGAAATAGGTGTTGAATAACACCGCAACACCTATAAACGATGGATGGATGAGAGAAATAAAAGCTTATATAGAAAATCTTGATGGATATTCTAATGATAGATCTTTCCAGAGGGCAATGGCCCAAAAGATTTCTCGATATTTCATTCTTGATGGAAGTCTATATCGGGGATCTTATTCTCAGTCTTACCTTCATTTTTTAGATGTAGCCGAAGCTATCCAGGTTATCCGAGAAATTCATGAAGGGACTTTTGTAAGTCACACATGAGTAAGAAGCATGTCACTTTGAATATTCCGCCAAGGATACTATTGGCCCTCCTTATTATCTAATTGCAAGGAATCTATAAAAAAATGCAGACGATGTCAAATTCATGCACCAATGACCCATTTACCAATCGCACCGTGGGATCCTTGTACTATTAAGTGGTCGTTTGCTAAGTGGGGAACGCATATTGTATAGCCCTTAATCCCTGATGCGCAACAAAAGAAGTATTTGATGGTGGTCGTGAATTACTTCACAAAGTGGGTAGAAGCCAACCTCTGGCAAAGATAACTCTAGGAGCAGTCATCAACATATTGTGGACGATTAAACTATGCAGATTCGGCATCCCTCGATACCTGGTAAGCGATAATGGGTTGCAGCTTCGGAGTATACAATTAGCAGAATAGTGTGACCGACGGGGAATAAAACACAAGTTCTCATATGTGGGTAATCCCCAAGGAAATGGACAATTAGAAAGAACAAACTAAACCCTATTGAAAAACTTGAAGACCGTGCTAGGTGTTTTACCCTCAGAAGTAGTGGTTGAAAGCTGGAGAGTGAAAGAATATGATGAAGTTAATAATAGTTCAAATCTGGCTCTTTCTTTGGACTCGCTAGAACAAAGAAGAATGCGTGCATCAATTAGATCGAAGCACTATAAAACACGAATGGCAAGATTCTACAATAATAAAATCAAGCCAATAACTCACCAAGTATGGGATCTAGTGCTCAAGAGAGTTGAAGCATCCAAAAACGTATAAGGGATAGAGGCTGGTTCAGTATTGTCTTGAATCTGTGTCTTTTTCAATTGTTGCACTAATACATCAATCTGAAGACTGGAAGCTTTCAATTGCTCTTCCAAGGTGGCCTTCTCCTGAGAACACAAAGTCTTTTCTCCTTCAAAAATGTTAACTTTTTTGCGCATCGATGACTTGGATTCCCGTTATTTGCATATTGCATTCTGTAGTGAAGCAATCTCAGAACTCACTCGTTGAATTGTATGGACCCCTCTTCCAAAGATTTCTTTAAAGGGAAATCTTCTTGAAGTAGATGGGATTTCTGAAATCGAAGCACCTTTAAATCCTTCATAGTAAGATGCCAACTCCTCCTCCTTACGTTTAAACTTAGCCTCGAAAGTAGAAGTGAACGCTTTAGCTATGTCAACTTTTTGCGAGATAGATTGGGTGATCCCAAGAGCCTTGATAAAGAATGAAAATATATCAGGCAAAATGATCTAATAGAAGAATACCATAGCGGAGATAATGTAAGATAAATTTCGAAGTTTGAATTCTTACAAAGAGGAAGCAGACTGAGTATCAATTGCACGTGCAATCAGCTAAAGAACTTTAATACCCGATTGAGGATTTGGGAGAATATGTTCAAAAGTTGGAATGCAAACTTGAAGCATCCAGAGCTAAATTAGATGTAGGAGGTATCAACAGAAGTGGGAATACAGGACTCGATGCAGTTATATATGGGAAATGAGGTTGTTACGATAGTAGGGGTTCAGTCATAACGGTGATAAGCCCTAGAGGAAATTCATCTTTTTTAAACCGTTCGAGAACATCCTCATTAAAGTAAACCATCCATCAATCCTAATGAATTATCTAAAGCCATAGGGGCAAAGATATCATTCAAATGAGGGATAATCGAGGGGATTTGCCGAGTCTTGTTTGTTGTGGTATCAATATCAAAAGTAGAAGAGGTCGTTGATATTGGATTGTTCGAAGTCTATGAAGTAAGAACTCCAGCAAGATCGAGTAAAATATCAAAAGTCACGGTCGGCATAACCTCAGAGCTGATACTCGATGAAGGTAGTAACAATGAGTAGATCCGAGTGATGTATCACACTCCCAGCAGAAATTCCTGCAGATATGGAAGAAGATGGGAGAACAGAAGAAGAACCAATGGTATTCTTTCTTACAAAAGATACTTCTAAATCTTCCATAGCTTCTTCCACTGCTGGATAATCGTCATAAACTTCCTTTGGAAAAGTCCTTTAGGATATCAGATATCGGATTCGTGCTACCAGAGGCCACGCGAGCAGAATTCCTATAAGAATTCGGGGAATATTGGAGATAGCCACATTCCCGCTAGTAGTAGGAGGATTCCTAGAAGTACTAGAAAATACAAATTCCAGCAAAATAGTATCTCGATATGAAAAAAAAGAGGTTAATATTGAGAGAAATAGCGTATACGACATAACGACAAAAGAATAAATATGTATCAAAAGAGGTGTCGTCAACAGTAAGTTCCAGACGATTGTTATACACATGTGCGACACGATACAACCAAAAAGAAATATATAATACTAAATAACTAGCCTTTATCATAACCTCAACAGCTTCATACGAAGGAATAAATAAATTATCATCGTCCATCGCTGACCCAAGATTATCAGATTGAAAATTAATATGAGCCCTGGGTTTAGCAACCCAGGTAAAAGGGATATCCCAAGTTCCCTCTTTCAGCTTAACGAAGAAGAATTTATCATTCCAGGTACTCTGGGAATTAGGGGTATTGCCCAATATACATCTAGTGGCTTTATGATGCACGAAATAGTAAAAGGGTTTTCCCTCTGGAGACACTACCACATCAAAGACATCAAAGAATCTATATGTCATGCAAGGCGATCCCTCGTATATACAAAGCTAGTTAAGGTAGTATACCCACACTTTAAAAACTTCACATAAAAGAAGGAAAGAACGAGCGAAACCCAGATTTTACTACAATGTAATAAATTGTCACATACCCTAGGGGAGGTTGATGACCCCTATGATAATCCAGAGGAATAAAACCACTTTAGTGGTGGTGGAAACCTTGTAATCGCAAAATTTCATCACCAACTCTTCCCGGTGCACAGAGTTGATGGTGGTGTGAACTTCTTGCATCTTCCTATGAGCCCTGCCTTTTTTGGGCTTCTTGGATGTCCTAGTCGCGCCGCTACTAGCAGTCGTTCGCCTCCCCTTATCCTCTTTTAGAAGTTGAAATAGTACTCCCAGAAGTATCAATAATAAGAGAAGATGGAGAAGATGAAAGTGACGTCACATCTGCTTTGGAAGTAACAAAAACAAGTTTGGTGGTGATCTCAAAGGACATGATAGAATTTTCAAGAAATTTTAGAAAAGAACTGGGGAGTATGAAAAGGTTCAGAGAAATGTGAAGAGAATTCTCGGATAGAAGAAGATAATTAACCCTAAAGATTTTGGGGATTTCAACAGTTCTAATTAATGATGCACGCCTAAAAAATAAAAGGGGCCACAAGTTTCCCCCTAGGCGAATACGTAGGCCAGAATATGCCACGTGGACAGACAACTGATATAAACTACTCTTGATTCTCACGAATACAAAAGGGATTGTGAGGGACTAGTATTAAACCCATTTGTTACACTTTATAGGTTCCACGACACTTTACAAGGGCCTACGATATCTTACATGTTCCACGATACCTTACAAGAGTCTACGATACCTTACAAGTTCCCTGAAACCTTACATGTTAAGTGGCACTAAACTTATAAATGAGCGGTTATATGAGCTCATGAAAGGCCTGAGGAATACCTTATATGAATTGTGACTAATTGCCATATAGAGACATGTGTAATATGAAATGTTAAAAGATTAGATACACAGGTAAGTTAAATAATCATACCTAGGTTGCATGAAAGACATTTGTCAAAAAATTTGAGGAATAATTTTGTCACGTGTAAGGGATTTGTATCCCTATAAATATGGTGTATCCCAAAGCCATAAGGGAAAAAGTTGAAATAAAACCTTCGACTACTATATATCTTCTCTTCCTCATTCTATATAAAACAGGTCTTATCTCGATTATCAAGCATACGAATAGGGCGTTATCGAATTTCTGATAGTTAATACACATATCATAACATCGATACAAAATGTGCATTAACAGTGCACATACTATAATATGTCATTCACATGATTATAATAAACTTTGATAGACACTTGTATATCTTGACATTTGGTAGATTATGTAATACACGGAGGATGACAGAATACAATATGCAACGAAATACGAGCAGGCCAAGTTATATTTATCTGAACAGCGTCAACAATAACCCTACCACTCATAATAGTGCTTAAAAAACAAAGTAATAGCTTTTACTACGTAAGTATTAAATACTATCAAAGGGATAACCAGTATAAGCCATGAATTATACCTGAATTATAAAAATGTAATTTGTGGTATGAGTTTTAAGATAACACCCTGGATCATTTATGAAGAACCACCCTAGCTTTCAGAATGAAAATACTAGTCGAATATTCTAATACTTTAATAAAATGACTAAAGATAATCTCTCTCTTAAAACCAAAAAACAAACCGAAAGGAAAATGAATTAAACTTTTCGGTTATATATGTTATACATAGCCCAATGTTCTAACTTATTATAAATTATTGGACTTGACAATTCAAATAGTTCCGGTACCGTTGACACTAAAGGTAATAACCACCACAACCCCTCAACACACACAAGGGGGTGAGAGGGTGAGAGTATTAAATATGAAAGTTAGACCTCCAGACAATCTATGCCATTTTCCACATACTAGTTAATCCCGTAAAAGGCAGTGATTAAAGTATTGAACAGTTGAATGTCAGTTTGCTTTTTTCGTCTCCTTTAATTCAGTGATTCAGATACAAATCTAAGGTGCATATACGATTCAGGTTATTGACTATTACAGGACAAAGTGTTCAGAACAATTATTTGATGTTCTAAGCCTAATTAATTACCCCGAATGAGCTAGGCCGGCTCATACATTTTTATTTATTTCTCTTCGTATTTCTCAAAATTATACGCTGATTAAACCGCCTCATACATTTTTTTTTATTTCTCTTCGTATTTCTCAAAATTATACGCTGATTAAACCGCCTCAAACATTTTTTTTTATTTCTGTTCGTATTTATCAAAATTATACGCTGATTAACCGCCTCATACAATTTTATTTCTCTTCGTGTCTCTCAAAATTATAGGCTAATAAATCAATACAACTTTAATGCTCAATTTCTAATTTGTAACCAAGCAATTTTTTATAAAATTATGTAAAGTATAAAGTACGTACTTTCTTAAAAATATGTTAAAAACTGGTGGATTAAGTAATAATGTATTAAAAGACTGCATGATGATTCCAGATTGTTATAAACAAACGTTAAAGTTTAGGATTCTTTCAACAAAAAACAAAACAAATTGTTTGAGTTTGTGAAAATTAATTAAAGAGTTTATTTTACTGCTATCGTATGCTTTTTTATAAGTATTGTACCAACAGACAGAGACCAGTGAGGAGGAAACGATAACGCAGAGATGCGTCATATCACACATACTAGCGGTAGAAGAAGAATGTGGTTCATCTACGTCCCATTACAATCACTACCCAAAACTAGTACACACCTGGATTATTTGTTAACTGGAAAAATTACTCATGTTAAATCGAATTACAATGACACTAATAATATGTAACTTTATTACTAATCAAAGTAACTATGATGCTTAAAATTCAGTAGAATTATTCAATTTTATGATGCTTAAAATCAGTAGAACTATTCAATTTTATGATGCTTAACAATTATAATAACTAGTAGTAAAAACAGTACTCAACCTTACTGACAAACTTTACATTGAATTGTGTTTTCTGTCACATTTATTTTCTCTTCACTCCTTTTTACCTCTGAACATCTTTATTGTTACATTATTAGGCGATAAATATTTGTAAACTGTCTTATGTTATTTTCTTTTCTTACTAGTTCTATTATTTCTCTTAGAAATTAAAATTTATATAGTCATGTCACAGCCGTTCGTTGTCAATATTATCCAGAAGAATTAGATGAACCCACCAATAAAGAAGAAATGTAAGAGAGAATGATCAGGTAGAAATAAAGAGAGGTTGAAAAGACTTTATATGGAATGATCTTGAATGTATTGGTAAGTGGCTTTGTTTTTGGTGTCGTTTTGTTGTCCACTGCTTCTAGCTCAAGGTTCATTCAATTTGAATTAAGATTCAAAGTTCTTATCAAAAAAAAAAGAAAATTACGACTGAAAGTTACAATAGTTAGTTCTAAATATATATATAAAATTATTTTTGAAAACTTTATTTCACTTTTAGTTAATTATGTAGTCATCCAAAGTTCGGGTAGAACATGATTACCATTGGTTATATGTTTAAACTCGATTCGACACTAGAGATAAGATATTACCTTGATTCTTATATATATTTTGCGAGAAAACAATTGCATGTGACTGTAATTACACCTTTGGTAGGAAAAATAATGTTATCCGAATCTGCTGTTTTTTCCTTGTTTTTTGTTTTGAAATTACGAGAACGCTGATGGTGTAAGGATAATAGCCACATATTCAACAAAAATAAAGGTAAAAGTTTTAATGTTTCCTTTATGCGTCTTCATCAAAATGTTTGATTCGCACGGTAACATGCATTTACATGACCAGTCACCACTCACTACCAACAACGCCTTCGAAAATCAATAGAATAATTATGCATAAAATTTACGACGGACTATAAACATCCTCAAAATGTGTTCTTTGAGTTCAATGAACGTGTCCATCTACTTGAACAATGATCATATAGTGTTGTCTTCTCAGCTCTAGCGTTTTATGCAAGTGGTTATACCATTACAACTCAATTTAAATGTGGAAATTAAATATGTAGATCTGATTTCTATCAATGCATGTAGGGTTTAATCAATCAAAGTAAAAAAGTTATTTATTTCGCACGTTGTGTACTTTCACTGGCTGGTTATATTATTATCATATTATGTTGATTTAATTTTCGCCTGACATGATATACATAATTTAAAATTCATCAAAACAAATGACAAGTCTATTGGGCTCCAAAACTTTAGTTCCAGTATTTTAATTTTTTTTTGTACTACTGTTTTTAAAGCTCCTAGACAATAAAAACAAACAAGTAAGTTAGACCACCGAAATATATTATGAGGCCCACATCAACAGCATCATTGCAAAATATTTGGATTTTTGTATTGCCACAATATCATTAAATTCGTTTGTCTGTTATGTCTGAAACTTTTGGAAAGTTTATATTCATATAGTATAAGTTATGCAAGAGGAAAATTCTAGATAGCAATAGTTGCGAAATAAATAAGTTTCCACCCTAGCTAGTAGGTTTCCCCTACTCCTAGTCCTAACGGCAGCTGATCTTACTTGTTTTCCAAATTTATGGCAAAGTAGGTTAGCCAATGCGATTGTTATACGTTGAACTGGAATTTGTTTTGAGGATATATTTATCTCTCAATTTGGTATCTAAATTAATTTCCTCTCAAGAATCTTCTAGTATTCAGATGGAACTTGGAATCATACTTTTTCAATTCTTGTCCAAAATCGTTTTAGAGGAACTTGTTTAGGAAACAACTAGGAACTTTCATGCATCTTTTGGACAAGACTTCCCTGTCAACAATTATCAGTACGTAAGACCCTTTTGGTCATTGATATTGTAGCTGAAGAGATATTTCTATTTGTAAAGTTTATTAAAACCTAATATATAGGAGCATTTATACGCGTCACTATATTTTCACAGAATATATAATTCCGTCACGTATTTTTTTTCCTTTTGAACTAACGTTTCATAATATTGATTTGCCTTCAGTACTATAATGGGTAGTCCCAATACTACAAGAAGGAAGAAAGCATTGCGGTCTAGTTTCTATTGTGATTTAACGCAAATGTAGATAAACAGTGTCATATGGCAGGCTATTATGATTTATGACTAAAAAGGTTAAACAACCTACGGTACCGGTATATATAATAGTTAATCAATGACAATAGTCAAAAGCAATCCCCGGGGTCAGGGCTTTGTCACATACTTAAATGTGATATTTGACCTTTCATCTCTAAAAAACAAACCTTGGAAGCATGAGATGAGACTATTAACGTTTCCCACTAGCAATAATGTTTCGGAAAATTTAAATTGGATTCATAAATTACTAAGTTGACATGCTTCGAATCATGCCAATTTTCGAAGTTTGTCATGAGGTTCAGCTTTGTAAGATTCAATGGAGTATGCTGATGTGCGTGTAAAGCGTTCACTACAAGATTTTTCGCCCTTTCCCGACCGGACATTCCCGACCGGAATTCGGTCGGAAGCATTCCCGACTGCAATGCGGTCGGAAAAACTTTTCCCGACCGCAATGCGGTCGGTACTTTCTAAAAAATCATTCACGACCGTATTGCGGTCGGGAAAACTCTGGGCGGGAAATTTCCCGCCCAGAGTGTCGCCCTAATCTCGGCCCAGCTGGGCCGCGCAGCTGGGCCGAGACTTCCCGACCGCCATGCGGTCGGGAATAATACTAATCGTTGTTATTCCCGACCGCGTGGCGGTCGGGAATATTAGGGTTTAGGGTTTAGGGTTTAGGGTTTAGGGTTTAGGGTTTAGACTTATTGGCGACCGATTTTCGGTAGGGAATAATATTCATATTCTTAATTTCACAATTTCGCTCTCAATTTTAGGTTTATCGTTCATTTAATGATCGAGTAAATCAATATTAGTTATATATTACTAAAAATCTCAAAAAAAAATTTAAATTTAGTTGCACGTTGATGAATCGTTTGAAGCGTCGATTCATATTGTCACTTATAAATAGATTAGTATATGTAGTTGTTAATAATGTAACTACTTGCGATTATGTTAAACAAATGTTAACATATATATATCACAATTAGCCTCTCTATATTAACGTTCGTAACAAATGTTAATTGACAATTGTGAACTCCTATATACTTACTACGTATGATTATTATAGGTAAAACTCCAAACTAACTTAACTTATACTCCGATAAACTATACTAATATAATAAGTAAAAGTACATTAAACAAACTAACTAATAGTGCAATTCATGAATTTAATGAGATTCTATAGTTATACTTAACAAACACATCAAGATTTTCCAAAAGATCGAAAAAAGGAAAAATTTACTATTTTTCCCGACCGCGTATCGGTCGGGAATTACCATTATTGCCGACCGCATGGCGGTCGTAAATAAAATTTAAAGGTATTCCCGACCGCCATGCGGTCGGGACTAATATTTAAAGGAATTTCCGACCGCGGTGCGGTCGGGAATAAAATTTAAACTTATTCCCGACCGCAGTGCGGTCGGTATGTCGCGGTCGGGACTAATATTTAAAGGAATTTCCGACCGCGGTGCGGTCGGAAATAAAATTTAAACTTATTCCCGACCGCAGTGCGGTCGGTATGTCGCGAGTTTCTGGGCTACAAAGTATTGCCGACCGAATTTCGGTCGGTATTTTTTGAAAAATTGGCGGTTTTTTGAAATTTTTGAAAAAATTCAACATTCCCGACCGAATATCGGTCGGGAATAATCGAAAATAATGGTGGGACTTGGTGGGAAATTCAAATTTGACGAAAATTCAAAAAATTTCAACTTTTTCTATAAATACACTTCATTATTCTCCTCATTTTTTCATCTCCACACACTTTGTTCCTCTTCAAAAAAAATTTCAAACACTTTTTTCATATTCATACACTTTTTCAAAACCTTCTTTCTTTCAACTTCAAAATTAAAAATTTTCACTTCTTTATTCAAATTTTCAATAATCAAAAACTTATTTATTTTTTTTGTGATTTAGACTAAGCAATGAATCAAAAATTTAATTATTGCAAACACAAAAACTAAATAATGTTTTTTAAATTTAATTACCGGAATATTATTTTTTTTGTTCTGATGATTATTATTCCCGACCGATATTCGGTCGGGAATAAGATGAATATTTTCCCCGACCGCGAATCGGTCGGGATTGATTTGAATATTATTCCCGACCGGGCCCCGGTCGGGAATAACATGAATTTTAATCCCGACCAATTCGCGGTCGGAAAAAGTCCCGACCGCTATCCGGTCGGGATAAAAATTCATATGATCCCGACCGCATAGCGGTCGGGAATAAAATTCAAGTATTTCCCGACCGCTATGCGGTCGGGAATAATTCCGACCGTTGTGCGGTCGGAATAATCGGTCGGTAAATTTCCGACCGTAATTCGGTCGGGAAATGCGGTCGGGAAAGGTCCGTGCCGACCGGAAGGCGGTCGGAAAACTTTTCCCGACCGAAGCAACACCGACCGCGGTTTCCCGACCGCAAAAGGGTTATTCCCGACCGGATTTGCGGTCGGGAAAGACCCAATTTTTTTGTAGTGGTTCACTTTTACCTTATTCCTTCGAAAGCTTTTGCTTAGCTTATAGCATTTTTGTTTGTTTACTTTCCTTCGTCTTTTTTGTTTTGTAGGTTTAGTTAGTCGAGTCGATCCACAACGGAGATTACTTAAAATGGACTATATGAATAAGAAATGAGAAAAATTGCAACGAGGTCAGAGTGAGCGATACCACGTACGAGATCATACCGCAACACATAAGAATCCAACACTAACCTTTTCTTTTTTTTTTTTGGTCAGGAAAAAAAGTGAATTAAAAAGACGGAGTACAAGGGGTACTCCAAACCCGTTACAATCAAATCATCCTCGTCGCCCACTCACCTTCTAAATCTTACTAAGACAATACAAAGGTTGAGTAAGCCACTCGTAAAAAGAAAATTCAAAATTTTTCTCCTTGGCTTTAAGCCAAAACCAAGTTCTCACCTTAATTATTTCAACAATCTTCTCTAGGCAAATACTCTTTACTTGGCTAGGTTTCTATTCTTCCAAATTTCCCAAATTATACAAAACCATAACATCATCCATTGTTTTTTCCCTCTCGTACGAGGAAAAAGGCCCCCGTGTTGTTCAAAGTGATTAGCCGGACAATTTTGCATAGCTGATTTGACCCCAATCCACTCATAACAAGAGCTCCAGATCTGGAACGCAGCTTTGCATTCAAAAAAAATATGTCCTGAAGTCTCATTCGTTTCTCCACACAAACCGCAGAGCATATTATTAGCCAAATTTCCAATCCCTCTTTTCTGCAGATTACTCAAAGTGGGAATTCGATCATGAATAAGCTTCCAAGAAAATGCCACTTGCTTAAATGGTGCAGCCATCCCCAAAAGAATTTGTAGAACTCTTTTTCCGGTACCTCGTTCTCCTTATGTTTGAGAGAGTAGGGCGATTTGACTGAATAAGCACCATCCTTTTCCTCCTTCCATGTCCAGCTATCTTCACGGTTCGGCGAAGGGCATATTTGTTGTAGCTCTTCTTCGAGTTTATCAAGCAGCTCTTGCTCCCATTGAAAGAGCCTTCTTCGCCAATCCCATCTCCACTTCCATTGATTTGAAACCCATTCTCCTTTATCAAAAATCAGGCTATCTTTATCATTAGCAATTAAAAATAGCCTATTATACCTTTCTTTCAAAGATCCATTCCCAAGCCATTTTTCAGTCCAGAAATATGTGTTTTTTCCATTACCCAACACCTTATTGATATTATTTTCAAACCAACATTGTTCTCCATTTTTCAAAAAGATTCTTGACATATCGTTCCACCAATAAGAACCTCTTCCAGATTTTTTCGGCCATAGTTTGAAATTGTTGCTCGAGTCTAACTCCTTGTACTTTGACTCCAATATTCTCCTCCATAGCTTAGTGTCTTCCTGAAGAATACGCCACTTCCATTTCCCAAGAAGCGTCAAGTTAAAACACTCCAAGTCTCTCACATTAAGCCCTCCATTCTCCTTACACCTGCAGAGTTTTTCCCACTTAAACCAAGCAATTTTTCTACTTTGTTCACTCCCTCCCCAAAGAAATTTTCGCTGGATGCTCCTCACCTTCTTCAACACAAGTTTTAGAGCTTTATAAAAGGAAAATTAGTACAACGGTGCGCCAGTGAGAACACTATTCAGAACCACGACTCTCCCCCCAAAAGATAAGGTCCGACTCTTGAATTCCGAGAGTCTCTTCTTCAGATAATCAACCGATGGCAGCCACGTGCGAATCCGTCGGGGATTAGCCCCCACTTGCAGGCCCAAATATTTGAACGGCAACTTACCAATCCGGCAATTTAAAATACTCGCGAAGGCCCTGATCATCGTATCGTCAATGTTGATACCGACAATCTGACTCTTGATGAAATTCACCTTTAGTCCAGAAATCAGCTCAAAATTCCTCAAAATGCCTTTTATAGCACGAATATTTTATTGTATACTAGGATCAGAAAAGAGCACCAGATCATCTGCATATTGAACATGAGAGACCCTAATCTTATCTTTGCCAACCTCAAACCCCTTATACATGTTAACTTCAGTTGCCTTTTTTATCATCCCACTAAGCCCTTCGGCAATCATCAAAAAAAGAAATGGGGAGAGTGGATCACCTTGACAAAGTCCTCTGTAAAGTTGGAATTCTCCCGACGGACTCCCATTCACAAGAACAGACGCGGTTGCCGTACGAACACATTCCATAGTCCATTCTCTCCATTTGTTACAGAATCCCATGTTACCAAGCATTTGTTCGAGGAAGTCCCAGTTAACGCTATCATATGCCTTCTCGAAATCCACCTTGAACATGACAATACCGCGTCTCTTCGTTCTCGCCTCATCAATAACTTCATTTGTTATTAAGACACTATCCAGAATATTTCTTCCATGGATGAAGGCTGCTTGTTCACTTGAAATCACCAAATCCATCACTTTACGAATTCTGTTGGCGAGTGTCTTAGCCAAAATTTTGTAAATGCTACCGATGAGAGAGATAGGGCGATAATCCTTAAGACTTTGGGGCCTGTCTTTTTTTGGAATGAGAACGACGAACGATGGGTTGAGGCCTTTAGCAAGCTTTCCGTTCATGTGAAACTCATGCATGAATCTCATAATATCTTCCTTCAACATAACCCAAAATTTTAACACAAAATTAAAATTGAACCCGTCCGGCCCCGGACTTTTTGAGCCATCACAAGACGATATCGCAGCCTTAACTTCTTCTTCAGTGAATTCCTCAACAAGCATGTTATTCTCTGTCGCGCCTAATTTTTTGAAATCCAAGTTCATCAAAGAAGGTCTCGCCCACTGGTCTTCATCAAAAAGAGAAGAAAAATAGTGTTTCACTTCACATTTTATATCATCAACCTCCTCCTTCCATTCGTTATTAATTAGCAGCCCTTTGATCCCATTGAAGTTCCTCCTAACTTTTATACATCTATGAAAGAATCTCGTGTTCGCCTCTCCATCTCTGATCCATCTCATTCTAGACTTTTGGTGCAGCAGCACCTCTCTATGTTTGAGATTTTTCCACAAGGAGTCAATTCTTTCATTCCTTTCCATCACTTCGCTATGTGTTAGCATGTTCTCCTCTCCTTTTAAATCCAGTCTCTCAATATCACTTCTCGCTTCATCAATTTGTTTGTTGATGTCCCCGAACACCTCGCGATTCCACCGTTTAATTTCCACTTTCAGGCTTTTAAGCTTTTCTTTTAGAACGTAACCACCCCACCCTTCAATCTTCAAATTGTTCCAGTGTTGTTCAATGAAGGGAGCCAAGTCTTTATGATCTAGCCAAGCGTCAATAACTCTAAACGGCTTTGGACCCCAATCAGCAGACTTGCTAGCGAGAAGAACTGGGCAGTGATCGGAAACGGATCTCTGGAGCCCACGCTGCACCAAATCTGGCCATTTTATCAACCACTCATCTGAAACGAGAAAACGATCAATACGGCTCATTGCCGTACCATCTCTTTTATACCACGTGAACTTCCTTCCGCACAACGGAAGATCAATGACATCCATGTCTCTTAAGAATTCTTCAAACCCACGCATGTCTCTGGAGGCAATATTATCACCTCTACCCCTTTTTTCGTTAGGAAATCTGACCGCATTAAAATCCCCACCCACACAACATCCGACTCCCGCAATCTGGTTTTTTACTCTAATTAATTCACTCCAGAGCAGTAGTTTCTCCCTGACTGTACACGGCGCGTACACGTTGACAATACAACACGAGAAATTATTTTTCAAACAAACCCCCTTTATTAGCAGAAAACCATCACCCTTGATAGTATCGTCAACTTTAAAAGATTCTGACCTCCAAACTGTTAACAGGCCTCCAGATAAACCCGCAGAAGGTATATTCGCCCAATCGTGCTCTGATCCATCCCACATCGCTTGAACCCACTCATTTTTAACGTTCTCCATTTTTGTTTCTTGTAGCAAGATAACATCAAGTCTATACAAATTATTTAACCTCCTAATTTCCTCTTTCTTTAGTCTCCCGCCTCCCCCTCTTATATTGTAAGAAAGTAAGTTCATGGATGACAATTGGACATACCTTCCTCAACATTTTTCTGCTCGTCCTGATTCTTTGCCTCAGAATCTCTTCGCTCCATGTCAATCAGCTTTCGCAAGATGGCTTTGTCATTTCCTCGTCCAACTATGCCAATTTTCTTTCCGAATTCCCAGATTTCTCGTGCTTCCCACTCGAATTCTTTGTTCTTCAGAATATTATTGCAGCACTCAATATTGTTGTCATGGATGATATTACTTTGCTCATTGTGTTCGTCTTCCTGCTCTTTTTTCCCTTTGCTAGTTCTGCTCATCTCCCTTTTTCGCTTGATTCTATTTGCCACCACTTTTTCAACCATTCCTATACTGCTAAGTAATTTCCATGGCTTAGCTCTTCTCTTTTGTGCTTCTCTGTTGCCTTCTCCTTTATTTGTAACTTGTTTCCTTTTTCCTTTCTTCACATAAGAAGTGTTTTTTTCTGAATGGTGACATTTGGTACCCCCAATTCAACATGCTGATGACTATCATAATTTTGACTGTTCACTTTGTTAAACAGAGCTGTTGGTGACTGCCGGTGACTGAGTCTCCTCTTAACCTTAAAAAGTGAATGAATGAATGAATGATGGAAACAAAAATGGGAGTGGAAACGTAATCTTCTCTTGGATCTCTTGCTTGATGAATTATGTCCAGGAATCGTCACCTTTACTCCCCACAGTGAGAAAGTTGATTGTTGGCAATGTATATGGGAACATGAAATAAATGACTAATTTTCAGTTCGATTCGCTTATTACCTATTATATCAATTTTCCTCATCACCACCTTTTTAAGGTCTTATGGGAGATTAAACTTGGAGCACCATCAAAGATGAAAATAATTTTCTAAAAGGTGATTTGTTATACGATTCCAACATAGTGCAATTTACTTCATTAGAGGTGTTATTCTGAGCAGTGCTTGCATTAGTTGTTCTTTCTATAACAACTGTTGGAGAATTTAATTAATTTGGTATTGAGACCAAAATATTAATTAAATTATATTGGAATTGAGTCCAGTATAAAGTGTGGCATAATATATTTATATATATTAATAGCCAAGAGTTAGAGGGTGTGAATGGTAATTTGCTCACCTCAAAGTTCTATATATAATCCCTACATAGATGTTTTTTAGAGATGACATGGTTTTTTTAAAAAGAAAAGAAGGATTTTTTTTATTTCAAGATAATGTTGCGCAGCAATACGATAAACAGAAAATCATACACAAACGAAAAGCAAGAAAAGACACGTTATTTGTTTACCCAGTTCGTTGCCTATATCTGGGGGTGATACCAAGCCAGGATTTTCACTATTGTTATGTTGTAGGGTTACAATTATAAGAGATGATATTTATAATAAGGACACACTCCTAATATTAGGCAACTCCTTATATTAGGCAACTCCTAATTATAGAATTACTCAAACTCTGCAATTCCCAGGAAACTAGGTCTCTACAACTCTCAGTTAAACTAGGAAACTTTGGTAATTCAGGCTCCACAAACCTAACAATTTCCCACTTGGAGACTAGTGTCATCGTAACCACATCTTCACTCTTCCACATAACAATCCTCTAACAATGGTACCGCCATCTTTGGACTCTTCAAGCACCAAGTCCAGTTGAAGTTATGCAAAGCTTCAACTTCTCTAAGGTCACAACCTTAGTCAACATATCAGCAAGGTTCTCACTTCCAGGAATCTTCACAAGTTGCAAAGTCTTATTTTCCAAGAGATACCGTATGTAATGATACTTCAACTCAATGTGCTTCGTTCTCGAATGAAACGCCAGATTTTTGGGCAAGAAAATAGCACTCTGACTGTCACTGTATAGAATACTATTTGTTTGCCCTTTTCCCAATTCATCCAAGAAATTCTGCAACCATACCATCTCTTTACTAGCTTCCGTTACCGCTACATATTCAGCTTCTGTAGTAGACAAAGCCACAATCTTCTGTAACTTAGATCCCCATGAAATAGTCGTACCACCCAATGTGAAAACATAACATGTAGTACTATTTCTTCCATCAAGATCACCCGCCAAATCAGCATCTACATAACCATTCAAGTCCGTGTGTTTTCCCTAAAAACACAATGATCTATCACAAGTACCACGCAAGTACCTAAAGATCCACTTCACTGCTTTCCAATGTTGCTTTCTCGGACTAGTCATATATCTACTCACAACTCCCACTGCATGCGCAATATCTGGTCTTGTACACACCATAGCATACATAAGACTCCCAACTGCTGAAGCATATGGAGTTTTCTTCATCTGTGCATGCTCCAAATCACTAGTAGGTGACTTCCTTTTTGATAATCTAAACTGACTACCTAAAGGAGTGCTTACTGGCTTTGCATCTTGCATACTGAATCTCCTCAACACTTTATCAATGTAATCAGACTGCAAAAGATACAACTTACCGCCACCTTGTCCCGATTTATCCGCATACCCAAGATTTGTTTTGCCTCGTCAAGATCCTTCATGGCAAAACGTTCAGATAGTTGCTTCTTCAACTTGTTCACTTCTTGAACACAGGAACCTGCTATCAGCATGTCATCAACATATAACAGCAAAATAATGAAGCTACTATCAAACCTCATAAAGTAACAACAATGATCAGCATTGCATCTCCCAAAGCCAATCTCATGCATGAAGCCATCAAACTTCATGTACCACTGTCTAGGAGCTTGTTTCAGACCATACAAGCTCTTTTCCAATTTGCAAACTAGCTCAACGTTACCCTCAAGCACATACCCCTCTGGTTGCCGCATGTAAATGTCTTCTTCAAGATCACCGTGAAGAAACACTGTCTTCACATCCATCTGTTCTAATAATAAATTCTCCGCTACAACTATGCTTAAGACCATCGTAATAGTCGTCAACTTCACCACGGGAGAAAATATGTCAGTGTAATCAACCCCTTCTTTCTGTTGAAAACTCTTCACAACCAGCCTAGCTTTGTAACGTTTGCTACCATCTGCTTCCTCTTTGATTCTGTAAACCCACTTGTTATGCAACGCCTTTTTCCCCTTTGGAAGCTCAACGAGATCCCACGTGTTGTTCGACTTCAAGGAATCCATCTCATCATCCATTGCAAGCTCCCACTTGCTCGAATCAACACTTTTCACTACCTCTGCATAACACTCTGGCTCACCACTATCAGTTAATAACAAATAATGTAAGGCAGGGGAATACCTCTCAGGAGCACGATGTTCCCTACTTGATCTCCTCAAAGTAGGCTCTGGAGTACGTGGTTCTTCCTTATTAGTCACCTTATTTTCCAGAATCTTGTCTTCACCAGAATTGGAGACATCCAATTCCACAATCTTCGAGTCTTTAACCCGAGTATCAACACCCACAATATTTGATGCACCCAATCTGTCTTTGTACAAAACATGTTCATTAAACACAACATCTCTACTACGAATAACCTTACTGTTTTGATCATCCCAAAATCGATACCCATTATCATCGCCGCCATATCCAATGAACGTGCACTTCACAGATTTCGCATCTAACTTGCTCCTAGCAGTAGCATCAATATGAACGTAAGAAACACAACCAAATACTTTAAGGTAAGATAGGTTTACCTCCTTTCCTCTCCAAGATTCCTTTGGAATGCCATTTTCCAGTGGAACGGATGGTCCTTGGTTGATCAAGAAAGTTGCACTGTTAACTGCTTCTGCCCAAAACATCTTAGGCAACCCACACTTCAACCTCATGCATCTAGCCCTCTCATTCAAAGTTCTGTTTATACGTTCTGCAACCCCATTCTGATGCGGTGTTCCTCTAATTGTCTTCTCCATGCGAATGTCATTATCTGCACAATACTTCTTAAACTCTGCAAGTTCATACTCTCCACCATTGTCAGATCTCAGACACTTCACACGCAGACCAGTTTCAGTTTCAACACGTGCTCTCCACTTCTTGAAAACCTCAAACGCTTCAGATTTCTGTTTCAAGAAGTATACCCATAACTTTCTTGTTGCATCATTAATGAAAGTCATGTAATACGAAGCTCCACCGAGAGACGTGATAGGGGCTGGTCCCCACAAATCACTGTGCACCAGCTCTAACTTATGCGAAACTAATCCATTTCTGCCACAAATCACTGTGCACCAGCGCTACCCAGTTCTGCCACCTTTTGCGAAACTAATCCATTTCTGTTTTCCAAACACACAGTTCTCACAGAGACCCATATCAACTGTTTTCAGACCCGACAACTTACCCTTCAAACACAGATGCTTCATTCCTTTTTCACTCATGTGGCCTAGTCCACAATGCCATAAATTAGCGTCACTATGTGCTGCAGCAACTCCAATGCTATCATGTTTGATGTCGGTCATATACAAAGTGCCCTTTTTCAAACCCTGAGCTACCACCATAGCTCCTTTGACTATTTTCCAAGCACCTCCACCGAATTTAACATCATAACCGTCATCATCCAACTGCCCTACAGCGACCAAATTTCTCTTAAGACCAGGGATGTGCCTCACATTACGCATCATCCAAAGGGATCCATTAGGACATTTAACACGAATATCTCCCTTCCCCATAGCATCATGAGGAAAATTGTCGCCCAGATAGACTCCCCCGCAATATCCAGCAACATAATTCATCATCAAACTTTTGTCAGGACAAGCATGAAACAATGCTCCAGAATTCAGAACCCAAGTCTCTATTGGACTGCATGCTGTCAGAATTAGTGCTTCACCATCATCTTCGGTGGTCACGTTTGCTGAGATGTCATCTTTCTTTGGTGCTTGACACTTATTCTGGTAATGACCCTTTTTCCCGCAGTTCCAACATTCAATGGAACTCTTGTCCTTCGTTGACTTTCTGTTCCTCGACTTCGATCTACCCCGATTCAAATTCGACTTTTTCTTATCTGCTCTGCCTCTGATTTCTGTACTCAAAACTGAGCCTTCAGAATTTCCCGACGAGTTACCTGATTCTCTCCTGCGAATTTCTTCGCTAACTATCAGATCTCTAACTTCATCAAACTGCAGCTTTACCCTTCCCGCGGAGGCACTAACAGCCGTTACTGTCCCACTCCAGCTCTCCGATAAAGAAGACAACAAAATTAGGGCTTTAATTTCGTCATCAAACTCGATATTTACCGAACTCAGTTATTGTGTAATTAAACTAAATTCGTTCAGATGATTAGACGCCACAGTTGTCTCTGTCATCTGAAGATGAAACAGACGACGCATCAGATTTACTTTGTTGGCTGCTGATGGCTTCTCGAACATATCTGCCAGAACCTTCAACACACCCATCGTAGTCGTTTCCTTTGCGGTGTGAAATGCCACGTTTCGCGACAACGATAACCTCACCGCGCTCATCGCCTTCCTGTCCAGAACCTTCCAGACGTCATCTTTCATGTCTACCGGTTTATCATTCAGAGGTTTCCAGAGATCCTTGTTGTACAAGTAATCCTCAATTTGCATCCTCCAAACCCCGTAATCAGACCCATCAAACTTTTCGATTGATTTCCCTGCTTCCATCGTAACTGCTCCCACTGAACCTGATGCTCTTGATACCACTTGTTGCGCATCAATACGATAAACAAAAAATCATACACAAACGAAAAGCAAGAAAAGACACGTTATTTGTTTAGCCAGTTCGTTGCCTACATTTGGGGGCGATACCAAGCCAGGATTTTCACTATGTGTTATGTTGTAGGGTTACAATTACAAGAGAGGCTATTTATAATAAGGACACACTCCTAATATTAGGCAACTCCTTATATTAGGCAACTCCTAATTATAGAATTACTCAAACTCTGCAATTCCTAGGAAACTAGGTCTCTACAACTCTCAGTTAAACTAGGAAACTTTGGTAATTCAGGCTCCACAAAACCTAACAGATAAACCATCCTTCATATCAAAATTCTTTTGTGCATAAAACTCATAGCATAATCATTTGGAGTTCTGCAAGTATCGCTAGTGTTCGACTGAGGGGATAGTATAGCGCTTCACTTGCTATCTCGGGAGAAGGACGTTGTACCTTGGGAGGTCAATGTCGCACGAGGCTTGAAGCGGTAGTCGCGGCATAGTGATCTTAAGGGGAAGAGGCTTTCTTCTGACTCGTCCACTATAAACGATTATTTAATCGATTGAGGTTTCTCTATCACCCTTGCATACTTTCTAATGAGTGTTCTTCTATGTTTATGTTTTATAAAGTTTATTTATTTGAAGTATTTTGTATGAACATTATCATGTTTATGTTCTTGTTGATAATAAATGCTTACATGTTTATTATATTTATGTTATTGAAATCTGGAAATTGTTGCTATATTTATACATCGGTTACAACAATCTTAACATCACTACACTATTTTCATTCCCGGTGTTCATAAGATATTTCCAGATTGTATTTATATGTTCTTGGTGCTGATAAAATATTTTCCAGGTTTTAAAGGTTGAGTGTATGTATCGTCAACGTCACTAATATAGACCATTCCCAGATTTACGTTTATCTTCAAGTGAGTTTTGAAACAATTCCAGAAAATGCGTCTCTTGGTTTTTGGATAATTAGTTGTACAGTTTTTTTTTAGTGCGTTATTCTTAATTGTAGATTGGTTCTTCACAACCGTTGTATGCATGTATTGTTAATTCTTAGTTTGGATTTGTTCATGCTACATACATGTCATACTAATTTTCGTTTACTGTTGGTATGAGAAACTTCAAATTGTTCTTAGCATAATGTTTAGAATATATTTCATGAGATATGTAGCTGAACGTGTGATTTTCTTCCATTAAGATCTGTTTAGAAATTGATTAATATTTGGTCATGTATGAGAAACTAATTGTTTGAACGATTGAGTGTACATTTGTTTTCATTAATTCGCTGAGGTTTTGAGGGAGAGCAGCTGAACGTTTCTTTACCAATTAATTTTCCTGAGGTATATATGTTTCCCTTTAACAGCACGTTTCTCCTTTTTACTTAGTTGATTGATTCAATGTTTGTTGTTGAGTAACGGCGCATGATTATCTTCAAGTAAACGTGCATATTTATTTTCATTAATCCGCTGGAAGGTCAGTCTTCGGTTTTTTATCTTGTTGTACGGTTTCAAACTTCTGTATGTTTTGATTGTGCTATGTTATTTGCTTTGCATAATATAATTACTATGGATTTAATCGTTTGAAAATTTGTGGAGAGGAGTACTCAATGGCCAATTAAATCGTTACTATGCATAATATTATTTGCTATTTACCGTTACATGATTTATAGGAGTTATAATTCTTAAATCGTAACGTTATCTTTTGGCCTGGTCCATTTATAACCAAGTTGACATGGCATTATAATCATCGATTATGAGGACGAAATTATATTTATGAGGTTGTGCGGTGTAAATGTTCCTTTATTTTGGCTGTTTCAATATGATGATTAATTAGCTTGTTAATGATGGATACTTGCTTAATTAATTATATTGACTAGTTGATTGCAGGTTATATTACATGTAACATGCACGATACGTGCTTTAGGGTGATCTTTATTATATGATTACATGCGGTAATTATTAATGTTATAATATATCATCTTTATTTGTGATAATGATATTAAAGCTTTAAGCTACTGAGTATAAGGACTTTGATTGTGAACCGTGACTTATGATATAGCCTAATTTTGAGATTAGATGTTCGTAGATCATATGCTCTAGGTAATTGCAAGTGAACCACTGAGTGGAAACATTGCATGTAAATTCGTGGGCAATTCGAATATTGCATGTCGCCCTGTTGAAAGAATTTTATTAATTCCGAGTACTGAGGCTTGTGAATTAACTTGAAGAAAATTCAAAATGTAATAACTATGTTGTGAGCGTAGAGTCCCCACAAATGAAGCTACGACATTGAGGTCGTTATGTCGCTTCTAAGACTTTAACGGTTCTGATACCGTTATGATGGTTTTGAGAACCACGACGCCATGTTCTCAACTTGAGAAATTAGAAAAGTCAGGAATTTGACTTTGAAGTTGAAAATAGAAAAATTGTGTTTTTCTGACAACCCTGAACTTGTCAATGTTTCTTAATGAGGAGAAACTTGAGGTGGATCGTGAGGATCCCCAATGTGATGCAGCCGTGGAGACATAGTCTAACGGTCTCACCGGCCAAGATGGTCGAGTATGGGGGCAAAAAGGAAACATTTGTACCTCAAGGGGATGCCCAAGTGACTAAGTTCATAGATGACTGCTAATTTTGCGGTAAATCTGGCCACAAGGCCCAGGATTGTTACTGACGTTCCAAAAGAACGAGAACAAAGGGGCAGTCGGTACTAAGGAGAAATGCCAGCGTATTCATGCGAATGGCCACAACTCTGATTACGACGTGTACTTAGTTGCAGTAGTATCAGAGATAAGTCTAATTGGAGGTAACTCTAACAAATGTGAGGCTAGTACTGAGACTAGTGTTCAAGTTTGATGTAGTAAGAAGTCTCGTGTGAGGAGACTAGTTTTACGAAATAATGTAATCGAAGTTGCATGTGAGGAAAATATTATAATTTATCTCGATTACTTGTGATGTTTTTATGACATGGAGAAAAAAAATAATACAAGTGCGAGACTTGTATATATATATATATATATATAGTTGTTGGAAATACTAGTGTGAGACTTGTATAATATGTATATTTATATATATGTTTGTAGGAAATAACACAAGTGCGAGACTTGTATGTTATTACATATATATATATATATATATATATATATACATAAATCTTTGTTGAAAATAACACAAGTATTGAGACTTGTATATTATATATTTGTAGGAAATAAAACAAGTGTGAGACTTGTATATTATTTCATATATATATATATATATATATATATATATATATTTGTAGAAAATAAAAACAAGTGCGAGACTTGTATTTTTATAGATATATATATATATATATATATACATTTGTTTAAAATATTTGGAATTGAGTCCAAATATAAGGTGCGTAAATTAAATTGCTTAGTGATAAGCAAGTGAGATTTAATACTATTTATTTTACTAAATAGGTTAAATATTCAAATTTATTTGAAATAAGACGCTATGTACGCAAATCAAATAAATTCTATTTTCTTTGAGGCTAGAGGCATTTTTTTTCTTGAGGAAAAGAAAAGAAATGTGGGGGCTAGAAGAAGAAAGCGTTGGTTAAGATTATTCTAAACTTTTAAGTTAGAAAATTAATCATAATATTTTCCGAAGACTTTAAGAGTTTAAAGAAAATATTGGAGGCGATTGACGAAAGGTCTAGTGAGAGACTAAGTAGCAAATTCGTCGAGGGAAATGGGAATTGAGCCCACCTAAAGACATCACCCCATGATGGCAACCCTGCCTGAATTGTAAACCCCAATTTGTAGGTTCAAAGGGACAACCGAATTGTGGGGGCAAGTCGAACAAAGCACTCAGGAAATCGAGTTTCCAACCCATTTCTATGATGAAAGAGTGAAGGACCTGTACAGGTTAAGAAGAACTTGAGGTTCTAATGATCCTTATGTCTTGTGAACACAAGCGGGATATTGCAGGATACCCTTAATGAGAGATCACATATGTCGAATGTGAAGGGGCCGCTTCTATGAGATGATAAAAAAAAAAGGGGGGGGGCTAAATCTCTAAAGCATTGGATGAAATTTTCCAAGGCAGTCCATAGCCGAAACGGACAACAACGAGAACCAATACGGTATTAGAATGAGTTATGTAAGTACCATTGTCTTGGTATACACAAAACGCCGAACAGTTCAAGGCATCACGTCCACTAGTTGGCAAGTATATCCGATGGTATTTCACTAAGGAAGGTTCAAGGCCCAAAACCACCTATCCTGAGGTAACAAGTTCCGACAGAACTCTGAAATTGTATTTAGCATTGTTAGGCTCACGTGCATTTTAGCCAATTACATTCATGTGGGGGATTGTTGGAGAATTTAATTAATTTGGTATTGAGACCAAAATATTAATTAAATTATATTGGAATTGAGTCCAATATAAAGTGTGGCATAATATATTTATATATATTAATAGCCAAGAGTTAGAGGGTGTGAATGGTAATTTGCTCACCTTAAAGTTCTATATATAATCCCTACATAGATGTTTTTTGGAGATGACATGGTTTTTTTAAAAAGAAAAGAAGGATGTCTTTAGAGCTCAAGATAAAACCATCCTTCATATCAAAATTCTTTTGTGCATAAAACTCATAGCATAATCATTTGTAGTTCTGCAAGTATCACTAGTGTTCGACTGAGGGGATAGTATAGCGCTTCACTTGCTATCTCGGGAGAAGGACGTTGTACCTTGGGAGGCCAATGTCGCACGAGGGCTTGAAGCGGTAGCCGCGGCATAGTGATCTTAAGGGGAAGAGGCTTGCTTCTGACTCGTCCACTATAAACGATTATTTAGTCGATTGAGGTTTTTCTATCACCCTTGCATATTTTCTAATGAGTGTTCTTCTATGTTTATGTTTTATAAAGTTTATTTATTTGAAGTATTTTGTATGAACATTATCATGTTTATGTTCTTGTTGATAATAAATGCTTACATGTTTATTTTATTTATGTTATAGAAATCTGTAAATTGTTGCTATATTTATACACCGGTTACAACAACAACGTCGTTCAAGATTCAAATTTTGTATTTTATAGATATAACCCGTATTTGTGTTTTTTTTTTTTTGTTGGCATGTTGGTTCTGTTTCAGTCGTGCCAAGTACTGCAAAAGTTCTAGCCTCACACTGATGTGGGTTAGTTCCGACAACTAAAAAGATACCAGACTGGAAAAACATTAGTTTTTCTTTATTTGCAAAATTTGAGCAATATGACACAATCACATAACCTATATTTACAACATCAGTCTCTTCAAGAAACTATTGAAAGTGCAAAGTGAGAGTTTGGAATTGGATCAATGCCAAAGCACTAGAGTACTTTTCTTATTTGTATGTGGAAGGTCTAATTCTTCTTCCTTTTTTTGTAACGTTTGGTTGGACCTTCTATTCTGGAGGAATGCTTATACTTATTATTTTGATAAAATCGAATCAGATCCATATAATTATAATTATACATGAATCAAAGAATTTAGAGGGATACCAAAATATTTCGGTTGTAGTCGAAAAACTCTCACATAGGATTTAATATTTTGTAGGTGAACACATTTTTGTTTGGTACGTAAGCAAGTAGGTGAACACATATCCATCCAAACCAAAATTATGATCCAATAAATTAAATTACGTACAAGATCTTACAAAAAAAATCGAGACCAACATACTGTGCATGACAATTGTTTCTTCGGAGAAGTTGCACGAAAGCATCCAAAACATAAATATGTATAAGACGAAATATTAAAAATACCCGCTAACTTTTTAAAAAAAAATAAAATGTCCGTTTTTTTCGGGTCTTGCCAAAATGCCTCATATGTTTAAAAAAAGCTTTCAAAAATGTCACTGACCCTTATTCGGGCTAAAACTGCCGACATGGCGGTACAGTCAATGGCATGTCAATAAATTGTCCCGTCACGTCATATTTTCAGCCAAAAATTGTTTTATAAACAAACCCTTCTAATTTTAAATATTGTATTTGCACCCAAAATAAATTGCACTTTGCACCCCAATATATATATAAATAATAAACGTATATATATAAACATATATATAACTATTTTGTAAAACATAATAAATATATATATAAATAATAATAAGGCAGAAATATCAAAAATGCCCGTTATCTTTTGCCCACTTTACTTTTTGCCCGTTATCTTTTTTATCTACTAAAAATGCCCGATATCTTTGCCAAAAATGCCCGATTCACTGTTCATCCGAAAAATGCCCGTTATCTTTGCAAAAAATGTCCGTTATCTTTGCCCGATTAACTTTATTATTTAAATTTTAAAAATCTACTCTATAATATATTTTTTTATTAAACTTTATTCATTTAAATTATAAAAACTTTATATATAAATCTAATTTCAATAACTTAATTTTTTAAGAATTAAAAAACTTTTTTAAAAATAGAAAAATGAAAAAATAAAATTAGTTTTCTTCCTCACCCAACCCCCCACCCCCCCCCCCCCCCCAATCACCGCCAGCACCACCCCCCCAGCCCCCACGCCACCACCACCACCTCCAATTGCACCGCCCCCTCACCCCCCCCACCCCCCCCCCCCCGCTCACACCCCCCTCTAAATCTTCTTCCTCTTCATCAAAAATTTCCAAAATCTCATTACTAGGTACAAAATTTGGAGCCACAGCCACCGCATTGTTGTAACAATGAGTAAAACCCTTAAAGCTTTCTTTATCACTCTCATCAACTAATTCATTTGCTCCCGCAAAGCACTTTGATGGAGCGAGTCGTGCTATTTTCTTCATTTCCCTGCTTTTACCCCATAGAACCGAGTATAATCCACCAATTATTACTACAGCGATGGTGCCGGCGGGAATTTGGGGGGGTTGGGGGGGGGGGGGGTGTGAGGGGGGACGTGAGGGGGGGGAGGGGAGGTGTGAGGGGGGGGGGGTGAGGGGGCGGTGCAATTGGAGGTGGTGGTGGTGGCGTGGGGGCTGGGAGGTGGTGCCGGCGGTGATTTGGGGTGGGGGGGGGGGGGGGGGTGGGTGAGGAAGAAGACTAATTTTATTTTTTCATTTTTCTTTTTTTAAAAAAGTTTTTTAATTCTTAAAAAATTAAGTTATTGAAATTAGATTTATATATAAAGTTTTTATAATTTAAATGAATAAAGTTTAATAAAAAAATATATTATAGAGTAGATTTTTAAAATTTAAATAATAAAGTTAATCGGGCAAAGATAACGGGCATTTTTTGCAAAGATAACGGGCATTTTTCGAATGAACAGTGAATCGGGCATTTTTGGCAAAGATATCGGGCATTTTTGGTAGATAAAAAAGATAACGGGCAAAAAGTAAAGTGGGCAAAAGATAACGGGCATTTTTGACATTTCTGCCTAATAATAATAATGAACATATATATATAAATAATAAAAATAATAAAGATATGTATATATATAAATATAATTAAAAAAAATCAAAAATGAAAAGAAAATTTCCTTTTCTTAATTAACACACACACACATATATATATATATATATATAAACATATATTTAACTATTTTGTACAAATAATAAATATACATATATATATATTAGTAATAATAATAATATTAATAATAATAAACATATATATATATATAAATATATATAACTATGTAAAAATAATAAATATATAAATAATAATAATAATAAACATATATATAAATAATAATAATAATAATAATAATGATATATATAACTATTTGTAAAAATAATAAACATATATATAAATAATAATGAACATATATATATATAATATTTGTAAAAATAAAAACATATAAATATATATAAATATTTGTACATAAAATAAACATATATATAAAAGTTATAAATATTTTTTAAAAAAAAGTTAAAATACTTCATCCCCTTCTCGTACCCCCCCCCCCCCCCCCTCCCCTCTCAGTCGCTGCCGTCGCCTACGCCTGCCACCGAGCTGGAAATCGACGCAAATTGATGGAAGTCGACGAAAATCGATGGGAAGTCGACGGATTTCGATGAAAATTGCCCGAAAATTGAAGTCGCTAGAAATCGAGCTCTCTCTAACTCGCTGAAGATTTATGTGATGAAGATGATGACGACGGCGGGGGTGGCGGCAGCGCGAGGTGGGCTGGTGGTGGTGATGGCAGCGGGGGTGGGGGGTTGGGGGGGAGGCACGGTGTGTGATGAAGATGATGATTTTTTTTTTAATTCTCTTTTTTTATTGTTTTTATTTTTTTTATATTATTAAAATATTTATTATTTTATAAATAGTTATATATATGTTTGTTATTATAATTTTAAATATGTATATGTTTATTATTATTTATATATATATATATTTGGTTATTATTATTATTTATATATATATCTTTATTATTATTATTTATATATATATATATATATATATATATTGGGGTGCAAAGTGTAATTTACTATGGGTTGTAAGTACAATTCTTAAAATTACAAGGGTTTGTGTAAAAAATATTTTTTAACTGAAAAATATGACGTAACAGAACACTTATTGACGTGGCAGCCACAGTACCGCCACCTAGACAATTTCAGCCCGAATAAGAGTCGAGGGCATTTTTGAAAGCTTTTTCGAAATATATGGGGCATTTTGGTAAGACCCGAAAAAAATGGACATTTTAATTTTTTTAAAAAAATTAGCCAGTATTTTTAATATTTCCTCCATATGCATATATATGATGCCTTAAGTTGGATCAACATCAAGCACTTATTCACAAATAATCACACACTTATCGTTTTACGCGCAAACCACACTCCATCACTAATTTAGATCCCCATATATATTTTATATGATATTGCAATATCATCGCACATCAGTAGTCAACTTCAGCATTGATAAAGAGGTTTTTACAAAGGGACAATCACATTTGTTTTTTATGGATATATATCTACTTCACCATTGATAACAAGATCTTTTACATTTGTCAACTTCACCATTGATAAAGAGATCTTTTACAAAGGGTCATTCACCATGGATATGCATCAAAAAAATCTAAAAAGCAACAAAGAAATGTTACTTGGGCCAAGTGCAAGGCCCATCAGGCAGCAGCCAACCAACCTCATTTTACTCCCTTCCAAACCAACTTTCCATAATGGTTTTACAAGTTCAGATTTCTGCTAGGCCTGGTCTACTTTACCATTTATCTAAGGCTCAGGATATTGTGCGAAACAACAATATTGACGCTGCCAAGCGTTTTCTTTTGTGTGTCTCTAATCAACATTCTTTAATTAAAAAATCTTTAATAGTGATATGGGCAATTCTCGTAATGAGGCTAGCCCCTCCAACTATTTGGGTCGAGCCCTGCTGATAGCCGGTTGTTTTGGGGTGTTTACGTCTGTTGACTCGGCAGGCTGATAATACACTTTACATCAGACTGATTCATAGTTGTGTTAGAAACAGATGTGTCCTTTACACATCTGCACTTCAAGCATCACGACATGAGAGGTTGGATACTTAATGACTTCACGCTAAACTTGGGAACGAGCCAAGCTGTCTACGTATTCTATTGAGGGAATCAAGCTGAACGTAGTTCATTTATCTATTTTGAATAAGCGTGAGATGACTAGAATAACCCTAACTATAGAATCCAGGAACTAGTGAACTATCAAACATGAGCGGATTCGATGCTGGAGTAATTGTTGAACACGATCGGTTCGATGCTGGAGTAACTTTCGAATTCTAGGACAATCGAACGGTCCTGGATTCGATACTAAAAACTGTCAAACGGGACTGATTGATTGATAACGATCGAACTGGAAGGAAAATCTATCGAACCGAAGAACTCTCGAACAAGAATAACAGTCGAACATCTTGGTTCAATTGTTGTTGGGTTGGTGAGCTGTCAAAATAATGATCCTCCTGAGTCTCAAGATCCGGGGTATTTATAGAACTCGGAATGCGGAGCCCGCTTTGCAAAAAGGCAATAACGATCGAACGTTATCGTTCGATTATCTGAGAACTATCGAAGCACCTAGGTTCGATACTTTTCCATTTGGGCCATTATTGGGCCATGCTGGCCTAGTTTGTTTCTCGGCTACCTAAATCACCCCCACCATATAGTCCCCCCAATTTGGGAGTCGGTCTTGATTCAAGAGTGGTGTGAAATTTAAGAATGTTTGTTGTTGTTCTTGAAGCATAGATATGAAGGTTCTTCGTCTGCAAAATATGCCCCCCATTTGGGAGCCATAATCTGTACGAACGGGTGTCAAAAAATGTATTCGGCTTCAAAATATGCCCCCATTTGGGAGCCGTAATCCGTAGGAATAGGTGCCAAATAATGATATTCGGCTTCAAAATATGCCCCTCATTTGGAACCGTTGAAATGATTAGCCACTAGTTGCGAGTTTGTAAAGAAGGCCAGGTGTTCTACTCCTAATGATCTTGCCATTGAGGTTCCGGCGAGAATAGCTTCGTATTCTGCATCGTTATTGGTCACAATGAAGTTAACACTTATTGCATATTCAAAATATCTAGCATTTGGAGATCTTAGGTAAACACCTACGCCTCCGCCAGTATTTGTAGACGAGCCATCGACATCTAATGTCCATGTGGCTTATTTAGTGTCAGTAGTGGGAACTTGTACCATTAGAATTTGTGCCCTTCCTAGGGTTTCAGCCATAAAGTCTGCTAAGACTTCTGCCTTGACATTGGTACTCAGGCGATATTCAATACCATATTCGTCGAGTTCATTGCCCATTTAACGAGCCTGCCAGATGCCCCCATCTAGGTTAGGCTTTGGTACGAGAGCTATGTTGCTTAGCCATTTCGAGAAGTGTACTATGTATATATGCCTTGCGGCCACCTTAATAGTTATTTCTTAATCCGTTAATGCATTCTTCTCTTTACTGAAGTTGTTTTTTTTTTACAGGTTTTGCCTTCGAGTTGACATTCAACTTGTGTGGAACAATTAATGGATCAATGCCTTTTAGGTCTTGACCCGTCCAAGCGAAGATATCCATGTTGTCTCTAAGACATTGGATAACTTCTATTCCATATCCTTTACCGATAACTAAACTGCTTAGATGAGTTGCTTTTATTACTTGTGAGTCGGGTTTCTTTTCGCACATGCGCAGCGTGTTGTGCCGCATGTCTTTTGTAAAGAATTTGCTATAGTGGAATTTTGAATTCCTGGTGTTGTAGCTCTTCGGTGCTGAAGTTTCATCGTGAAAGTAGACTCATCAAGGTGATTTGGTACTCGTGTCCTCATAAGTCAAAGATACAGATGGGTCAAGCTGTCTGAGAAGGGAGCAATCTTTGCATTACCTTGTATCATTAGGGTTTTGAGGATTACGGATTCACTCGTGTATTGGTTTTTGATATTTTTGACTGTTGTGTCCTAGCTACTGCATTGGTGTGGCTGGGTTGTGTGATGGCGCGACAGTTACGCACGTAATACAATTTTGTAGGTACTTCTCGAGTTAATCGAGGTTGACCTTGAGAGGTAGATGCCTTAGATAACACGTAGGTTATGTTTCTAATCTCCTCTATTTGAACGATAGGTCATCTTGACGAAGTCCTTCACCTACAATAACGATAAAAATGACATATAAGTGATGGATCTGGTGCGAGCTAGTGCAGAGTTTCTCAAGCTTCTTGTAGCTTATGTGCTATGGAGTGTAGCGTTGTGCACTGATTTTGGAGTTTACATTTGGTTGAGATCTTTATCTATAGTCATGAGAATTTATGGCATAACTTGCCTTCATTTAGGACGGATATGGTGACAACCAAAGATGCGAAGTTGTACCATGCCACTTAGAGTGGATTAGTTTTGAAGTGATCGGCTAGTATAGGGAAGACGTGAATCCCGATGCTCGAGCATAAATATCTATTATGTAATTTCAATTTTTGTCTACTTGGGCACTGTGTCGCCCTTGTTCGGATACTTTGTTGCATTTTTTGTTTAGGGGATTATTCCATCAAGCCCTCTGAACTATGGTCACTTTATGGGTTCAGGGTCAGATCTTTATTTTTAGACCCCAGTGAGGTCTAAACTTTGGTAGCTTGTGCGAATTGCCCAATTTTCCAGTGTTTGGCAATTTTCCAACCAAAAATCGTCGAAAAAATTATTTAAAGTTTGACTAAAACCTTCCTCTCGTTGAGACGGTTCCAATGGTAGCGATGGTGTCGTAAAAAACAAAGTCAATACACGAAAAATTTAATTTAAGTGTATTGAACTTAAATTAGAATTATGTGTTATAACTTTGAATTTTGCAACTCTGTCACCACCACCGGAACCATCTCATTGAGGGGAAGATTCTAGTCAAACTTTAAATAATCTTTTCGGTGATTTTTGGTCAAAAAAACACCAAAAAATGAAAAATGAGGCAATTCGCACAGACTACCAAAGTTTAGACCTCACTGGGTCTTAAAACAAAGATCTGGCCTTGTTTGCATAAAGCACATATAGTTTGGGGGGTTTAGTGGAATAATCCCTTTTGTTTAATGATTACTTGCGTTTTGCTTATAGCACTTTGTGCTTTTATATGTTATTGCTCGTTGACGTTGATAACTTTTTTGGCGAATTGATATTCGTACCTCTTGAGGTAATGATACATTTTATAGTAGTCTAGATTTGTACTCATTTGGGTAGATGTTCTTCGTTTCATGTTGGATAAATGCTCGTGGTGCTGCTTCGGACACGTTTGCCTTGTAGACTGATGCATCGACGTTTGTCGTACCGCTTCTGGTAGGTTTGCATCGTACCATGTGGGTAGATGTTCCTGATGCCGCTTTGGACACCTTTGCATTGTATCGTGATAAATACATATATGGCGTACTGCTTTGGGTAGGTTTGCATAATATCATGTTGGGTAGATGTCCCTAATCCGCTATGTTTAGTCTGATGCAATATCCAGCCTTATAGGCATATGGATATTTTGTTTGCATCATGATGGTGAGAAGAGTATGAAGGTGTTTGACATATCCAGCCTTTCACCATGTGAGAAGTGAGAAGAGTATGAGGGTGTTAGCTATATTTATAGCCGACACCACAACGGTCGTGGGGAGTAATGACTCCCCACGTAACCCCCAAAACCAATGTGTGTATGGACACTTTCACCACCAACTAGCCGTTGGGGCATGACCGTTACCAACGGTCAGATGAGCATCCGTTACGCCGTCAATGGTTAAAGAAAAAAGAGAGAAGAGACCGTTACTCGGAGGTGCTGCTCACCCGAGGACAAAACTCCTGAGGGCTAAAAGGTAATTTCCATCCTTACGTCTATAATATATATATATATATATATATATATATATATATATATATATATATATATATATATAAAATGTACACCTTTCTTTAAATCGTCAGGAAAAAAAATGATGACAAAACAAAAATAAGAAAAACCCCTCTCCTCACTGAAAGCAAAAAATAAAAGGAATAAAAATTCCTCTCGCCTCTATGATGCCGATCGAAATTTGGGGGGCTAGTGTTAACCCTAAAAAATAAATAAAGAGATTAACCAAAACGTTAACCCTAAACAATAGGGATTAACTCAAGGACGATACTATCGTCACATATACTCCCGATCGAGGAGGCCCACCGAGTGTCACCAACCCAAAGTGGTAGGAAGTGACACCCGAAGAGGCACTTAAGCGTCCCTTGGAAAGTCACGATGAATAAAAATAAGATATCCACGCGGCATCGGAAAAAGAGTAAACCCCGATGGACCCGCGAGACTCCGATATCCATCAATGCGCCAAGAGCGACCACAACGAGGACCCCGAGTCCCCCAAAAATATGAGAATATCCCATCACTAAACAAACCAAAGGAAAAGAGCCCTCAGAACAAAATATCACGAAAAGCAATTGAGCCCTATTGAGGACAGAAAGCCATCGGAGAACCTATTACGAAAAGAATAACACCAAGATAGCCTCTAATCGAAACTAACCATCTATCGGAGTAGAACATCCATCGGAGCATATACTGCGAATAATAAACAGCGCCCTATTTGAGGTCAGAAGGCCATCAGAGCACATACCCGGAAGAACAAAGCAAGAAAACATTGCCCAATTTAAGCTAAGAAGCCATCGGAGCTCACCAATCCACTCAGTCACCTAACGGAATACATATCACAAAGAGGACAATGCAAGAAGAGACCCCCATTGAGACTGTAATGCTATCGGAGGAATCTCTAGCCACCTTTATAAAGTTTTCCCGAAAGATCTACCTCATCGGAAAGAAGAAGCTAAAAGCCAATCCATCTGAGCTCCCTAAAGTCATCGGACTGGATAAAATTTGTCATAGTCAGCGCCTAGTAAACAAATATAAAGTTTATCTTATCCTCTTACGCATATTGCAACACATGTACTTTAATAAAGACATGCAGAGTGACACATGTCCCCAAATACCTCTATATAAAGGGTATCCCTTATCCAAATTATTACAATCATCAATTTTCAACCCAACACAAGCAAGACATAAGGTTATAAGTGAATAAAAAGAGGGATGTTTTCGTGATAAGCAAGCTTCTGAACCTTGGGACAGGGCGTTCTAACCCTTATTATCTCGTTAATCCAGTTAAATTATCCAACATGTTAACAAAATGGCACCGTCTGTGGGAACGCCATAAAATCTGTCCTTTAGCGCGTTCAGTAAGTGTTGTATATTATGGATGATTTGTTTGACAGCAAGAGTCGCTGGACCCACCAAGAAAATTCGAAAACTACCCCCTCGGTTCATTGATCCGAAGAGAGAGATTTTGTCAATATCCCTCGATCCGTCTTCGAAAGGCTCGTGGAGGCTACCAATCGAAGGACTCCACGGAGGTCTGAGAATCCCCACAACATATCCTCTGAATCTCCTTATCGGAGAAATCGCCATTCGAAAGAAGGCGAACCCCGTATGGGATGGAGCCCTACTCCTACATCTTGATACCATGAACCCCTGCGAGAAACCCTGAGGCGGGCCAAAGGGAAAGGCCATACCCCTCAGATTACCCGATGGATGGAGACAATACCATATAGGGAATACTCGACGGTCTATGCAAGGAGATGGGTGACATCAAGAAAAACATGGCCCCCAAGGAGGACCCAACATTTAAGACCTCTCCCTTTGTTCTCGAGATTTTCCTAGCATCTATTCCTTCGGGGATGCGGCCCATCAACGTCCCCTTATACACCGCGAATACCGATGGAAGAGATCCGCAAGATCACATCCACCAGTACCTGGCGAGGATGGACCTATCTTCCGCCCCCGACCACGCCCTATGCCGGGTATTCCCTGTTACTCTTGGAGGACGGGCTAAGGCATGGTTTACCCACCTCCCACCTAACTCTATAGTTAGCTTTGATCGATTAGCCCACATATTCGTACGACAGTGTGCTTGTAATCGATGATACCCTAAATCCGCTACACACCTCTTCACGGTTAAGCAGCAAAGGAATGAACCTTTGCGAGGATACATAAAATGCTTCTCTGATGAAGCGTTAGATGTCCCAAATGTTAGCTTAACTATTTTGGCCGACATCTTCACTCAAGGATTTCGAGCAGAAGACTTCTTCCGATACCTTATGGGAAACCATGTCAATAACATGAACGAGCTTATGCAAAAGGCAGAAACTTACATCCTTATGGAAGAGGCGGAAGGCACGAAGAGGCGTATGGAGAATGATGACAACGAACATCACGAACGTGCCGAACAAAAAGTAAAAACTAAAGAGAGGGGCAAAGAAGGAAAACCCTCCCAACGGAAGGACGACGGTGGCGTGGTCAAGAAGTTCCTTCGGCCCGTACCCCTGCCTCCGATGACTATCGCTCCAGAAGAAGTGCTCGATGTAATGAGAGGTAATAACGAATTACATTGGCCCACACCAGCCAGGTTTCCTTACAGGGTTAAAAACTCGGGGAAATATTGTAAGTACCATAAAACTTATGGACATACCACCGAGGAATGCACCACTTTAAATAAGGAAGTGATCTGTCTCTTAGAGGAAGGATATTTAAAGAATGATCTAAAGGAAAATAACCCCGTAAAACCTAGGCCGAACGTATGGAAAAGGCTCCGAGAGGAGCAAAGAGAAGAAGAAAGGACCCCTAGTAGGCGGTCCTGAGAGAAGACCACGGGGCATCGAGTCTACCTCCCCCCTGGAATCTTACAAACACAACGCCCCATCAGGACGAATAATTAACATGATAGAGGGGGAAGACATCTCAATGACACCCAGGGTAAGAAGAAAAGTATCTAAAGGAAGCAGGGCGAGTGGAACAAACACCCTCTGTGTGCTCCATCCAAGGAGCAAAGCTGCCTAACATCACCTTCGGACCCAAGGACCTGAAAGGTATAATCTATCCCCATGAGGACCCCTTGGTAATCGAAGCTACCATCTATGGATTTGGGATCCAACGAATCTTCATAGATACGGGCAGTTCGGTGGATGAACTGTTCCCACCTACTTACCTGGCCATGGGATTGAAGAAAGAACAACTAGAGGTGGCTGAAGTCCCCCTAGTGTATTTTTTAGGAGAAGCTTGTAACACCCTCGGAACCATAACCCTTCCCATGTCATGGGGAGAGGGAGCCCTTCGAAGAACGGAACCCACCAAATTTTGGGTGGGGGAGGCCTCATCAAGGTCGTACAACGCCATATGCAGACGACCTTCCATTCGGGCCTTCGAAGCGATTCCATCTACCCTTCACCTTAAGGTAAAGTTTTCTACATGCTCAGGTATTGGAGAAGTTCGAGGAAGCCAAGCTAGAGCCAGGGAATGCCACATTAACGCTATCCCTCCTGAAGAGGAGGAACCAGCCTTCGGAAATGGCAAAAAGCGTAAGGCCGATGAAGTATGAGTTCAGCCAGTGGAAGAGATGAAGATGGTAGAACTTGCAGAAGGAGAGCCCGAGGTAATCAAGATGGGTACAAAAATGGAGCCTGAATTGGAAACCCGACTAACTTCCGTCCTCAAGCAATTTCACCATCTATTCGCATGGGAAGGAGGACCGCCCGGGCGAATCAGCAACAAAGTATGCCAACATTTTCTTAATGTAAAGCCTGGGGCTAAACCAATCCAACAAAAGAAAAGAAAAATGGGACCTAAGCGCAACAAGATTATTCGGTCGGAGATACAATGCCTCCTTAGCCTAAAGAAAATTAGGGAAGCCATATACCCTGAATGGCTGGCTAATGTAGTCCTAGTCCCCAAACATGGAGGAAACTGGCGGATGTGCGTGGACTTTACAAATCTCAATGAAGCATGTCCAAAGGATTGTTAGCCCCTGCCTAGCATAGATCAGCTGGTTGACTCCATCACTGGTTGTGCGCTCTTATCAACCCTAGACGGAGATCAGGGATACAACCAAATTCAGATGGCAGCGGTTGACCAGGATAAAACTAGCTTTATCACCGATGCAGGTACCTTTTGCTATTTAGTAATGCCTTTCAGACTCAAGAATGTCGGGGCTACTTACCAAAGATTGGCAAGCCTCATGTTTGTCGGACTCATCGGAAAATTGGTAGAGGTCTATGTGGACGACACGGTCGTCAAAATCCATGCAGCGGAAGATCACCCCGAGGATCTGTGAAAGGCGCTAGCCATTATGGACAACTTCAGAATGAAGGTAAACCCACGGAAGTGCTCTTTTGGCATCCGAGGAGGAAAGTTCTTGGGTTTCATGGTCACAGAAAAGGGACCAAAAGTTAACCCCGAAAAGGCAGAAGCCATCGTAGGGTTACCCACTCCGAGGACGGTAAATGGTGTCCAAAAAATGACCGACCGAATGGCCTCCTTGAGCCGGGTTGTTTCTAAATCAGCAAAAAAGGGACTCCCTTTTTTTAAGGTACTCTGAAACATCAAAGAGTTCCAGTGGGCTGCACAGTGCAAAGAAGCTCTGAGGGAGCCAAAATATTATATGGTGAACCCGCCCTTGTTGGTAAAACTGTCATCCCAAGAAGAGCTCTTCGTCTGCTTATCCATCGGAGAGGAGGCCATCGGTGCCGTATTTGTCAAAGAACATGACAGAGAGCATCATCATGTGTACTATGTTAGTAAGACTCTCCTCGGAGCCGAAACCAGGTACACCTTAACTGAGAAACTTGTCTTGACCTTGATTACTACGGCACGAAAGTTGCGCCCATATTTCCTTTCCCATCTAATTAATGTTCTGACCAAACACTCGTTGCGTGCAATCCTCAATAAACCCGAGACTTCGGGGATATTGATAAAATGGGTAATAGAGCTTACGGAGTACGATATTTCCTACACCCCAAGGCCCTCCATCAAAGCGCAAGTCCTGGTGGACTTCGTGAAGAAACTAGTGGGCATCGGAGCCAAAGAAAAAGTGCCCCTATGGCACGCCTACGTAGATGGCTCCTCTGTAAGTACACATGGGGGAGCAGAAATAGTCCTAATCAACAAATAAGTTGAAGAGGAAATGCTCCACTTCGCTGTCAGGATTGATTATCCTCTATCAAATAACGAGGCCGAATATGAAGCCCTTCTCATCGGAATGAGACTAGCACAAGAAGGGAGGATAAAAAGGATACTCATCCACAGCGATTCCCAGCTAATCATTCAATAAGTTAACGGCTCTTACGAGGCCAAAGAAGAAAGAATGCGAGATTACCTTCAAGTAGTCCACCAGAGGCAAGGATGGTTCGATGAGTACAGAGTCATCTAGATTCCCCGAGAGGAAAACTAGGATTCGGGCGCTTTGTACAAAATGGCCACTCAAACAACCACCATCCACACTCGAAGAATCACCCTCCTCTACGTAGGCGAGTCAGAAAAAGTAGAAAGTAAGGGAGTAAATGCCATGGCAGACTCCCCGAGGAGTTGGATGACTTCAATCAAAGCTTACCTAGAAGATCCCGAAGGTTATTCCAAGGACAAATCTGTAAAGCAGATTGTGTCTAAGAAAACCATACGATACTTTCTTAAAGATGGGGTACTATTTCGGAGACCTTACTCTTGCCCGCATGCCCGATGCCTTTGGGAGAAAGAGGCACAACAAGTCCTATCGGAAGTTTACGAAGGAACTTGTGGGAGCCATACCAGAGGCGAAAGCATGGTCGGGAGGTTGATTCGGCAAGGCTACTACTGGCCCACGCTAGCTAGAGATTGCAAAGAGCACGCCAAAAAGTGCAAACTGTGTCAAGCATACGCCCTGTGGACCTACCAGCCAGCGGCTCCATGGGAGCCTAACCTAACGCCTTGCCCCTTTGCCAAATGGAGCATCGATATAGTAGGACCCCTTATCCCTGATGCAGGTCAAAAGAAATTCCTACTGGTAGCGGTAGATTACTTCACCAAATGGGTAGAAGCAGAACATCTAGCCCGAATCACAGCCGGTGCGATCATCAACTTTTTATGGAGGAATATCATGTGTCGATTCCGCATTCCTCGGAGCCTTGTGAGCGATAATGGGCTTCAGTTTACCAGCAAAGCATTAGAACATTGGTGTACCCATTGGGAAATCAAACATCGTTTCGCTTCGGTGGGATATCCCCAAGCGAACGGTTAAGTGGAAAGGACTAATCGAACCCTCCTAAAGAACATAAAGGCTAGGTTGGATTAGCACAAGGCCAAATGGGTCGAAGAGATAACCGGCATCCTGTGGGCCTATCGGACTACACAAAGAACGTCCACAGGCGAAACTCCTTATAGCCTGGCATATGGCAGCGAAGTGGTAGTGGAAAGTTGGCGAATCTGGGATTATAAAAAAAGTGGCTAATATCTCCAACTTAGCCCTTGCCCTTGACCTTCTCAAAGAAAGGAGAACCCGAGCTGCCGTCCGGATAGAGGGGTATAAGGCCTGGATGTCACGATACTACAACACCAAGGTAAAATCTAGGATTTTCCAAGTTGGAGACCTAGTACTAAAAAGAGTCGGAGCTTCAAAAAATGTACGAAAGCTTGATCCCCGATCGAAAGGACCCTACAAAATTGCGGGAATCATCGGACCAGCAACATACCAGCTTGCCAACTCCGAAGGCGCAACCCTCCACAATACCGGGAATGCCCTTAACCTTAGAAAATATTATGCTTAATGTAAAGTAGAAGTTTGTACATAAATAAAAGAGTTGTTTATACATAGATGGTTCCTGTATAGAAATGGGGAAGATATGGTTGCACGACAAAATAAAGACCCTACATATGGTCATCTAAGCAACCCAATCCCAAAGGGCCATCTATTACAAAACAACGAACTCTCATAGGTATATTGGACCATATTCTATACAAAGGTCCTTATACCACTAAAACTACCCTTACATATCCTAAGCTTCCTCAATCAGACGCTTTCCCTCCCTAATAAGGCGACGACACTGCTCATCTAACAAGTTCACATGATCGTCAATCACCATGAGCGGAACCGTCAAACCCTCGGAGACCGCTGAATTAACCTCTAAAAAAACTTGGTGAATGTTGAGCTCAGGGATCGCCAATCCCGAGGGAAACCCTGGAAAAACTCGAATGGCATCCTGGCACAGTCGATATCCGATGCAGACTAAGTCACGCATCTCTCCTTGAAAGGACTCACGAAGAACGGGCGAACCTGCTATACCCAAAATGCCTTGACTTTGGCCATCACCACCTCCACCTCATGAGTACTGGTCATCTCTAGTACTCTTTGGTTTGTTGCGTCTTGTTCCCTAATAACCCCAGCAACTGCTCATCGGAAAACCGGATTTGATCCCTGAGGTTTCCCATCCTCTCTTCCAAACCTAACACCCGAGCTTTCTCTAACACCAATTGGAGTTCGAACTCCTATGACTTTTTCCTTTCACGTTGTAACATTTCATCGTAAACTTCCTGAGAAGTATCACGATCTGCCTTAAGATGGGATAACTCCTTCTGGGCTTCCAGCAAACCCCTCTCCAGCTCATCCCAACGATGATACACCAAGCCTGTATCGGAGGAGCCCCATTGGGAACCGATGGCGTTCAGTACCATATAAATCTACACAAATAAATCATATTACCTCAACCAAAGGATAAAGGTTAGTGTTATATGTATGAACAAATACTATACCTCGCATAAATTTTTGCAGGCTAAGTCCTGAAGGCTGGATAGAGGAAGAGTCTTCATTAACTCACAATCCAGCATGTTCAATAAATCGCTCAGATAGTTCCGACAAAAGTCCACAGCCGAGGTGGCCGGAGGAATGGAACCAACGCCCCCTCAAAGGGCTGAGACCCTACAGGAATGGGATTTCTGTCGAGGGGAGGGGAGCCCTCGTGATCGAGACCCTCCTCGAGGGGATGAGAGCCCCCGGGGGTAGGAGAAGGAAGACCCTCCTCTACTACGTTTATCATATCAAAGACATCTCCCTTGGGAGAAAATCGCGCTATCAAAAGAGGGGTAGAAGGACCCATCCAAAAAACAGTTACTATTGGACCCTAGGGCACGATAAGTTCTTATGCATTTAACGGGGGCTGTTATAGGCAAAGCCCTCTGATCTTGCTCCTCCGAAGAAGAACTTGCCACTACCTCAAAATTCGAATGGTAAGAGCCCTCATCCTCGGAGATAGCGTATCCGCCATTCGGTATCTGCCCAAAAAAAGCCTTATCAAAAGGCTTAATGGAAAACATTTCCATCTCCGCGCCTATCAGAAGCACAAAAGCTCTATAAGCCCAAATTATCAAGGAGTACCATAAATAAAAAAGAAGAAGAAGAACTTACAAAAAAAGAAGTTACTATGAAGAGGATGATGAGAGAGATTAAATATCTCTACCCCCTCCTAAAGACCAGCTAAGATCAAAGACTCGGGAAGCTCTAGCAAACCGTTGATATCGTAGGTACCCGAAAACAACCTCGAACCCGACAAAACCTTCCATTCACGTACCGATGTCTCAGGATTAGGGACGATATATCTTAAGCCCCATCGGAGAGGCACTCTCCACACACTAGCCGATAGGCCATTCGGACGGACAAAGAAGAACCTACTAATCCAATCCCCTCGATGAGAATGATGATTGGAAACATGCGTGAAGGCTCTACTATTGTCCCGATAGGTCAGGCTAAAAAAGGAAGGGCTACGCGAACAAGGGCGTAGGATGAATATTGCCCCCTACCTGATAGGGAGACATCGGGAGGTTTAAAAGTTTGCAACACAGAACATACCCCACCAAATGACGATAAGAGTTAGACGTTAGTTGGCTAAGGCATATCTGCTGTATCAGAAAAGGAACTGAAGAAAAGGGTGAAAAAACACCCGCATCCCACACCGCACTTGCTCACAATAAACGGTTAAAT
Organism: Linaria vulgaris; assembly: GCA_948329865.1. Taxonomy (NCBI): domain Eukaryota; kingdom Viridiplantae; phylum Streptophyta; class Magnoliopsida; order Lamiales; family Plantaginaceae; genus Linaria; species Linaria vulgaris. The sequence continues at coordinate 47,697,144 of OX415249.1, read as the reverse complement.
AACCCGAAGGGGGATCATATACCCTCTGATTGGGTGAGGTATAACTATGTCGTACTTATCAAAATCTACATCATACTCAGCAAAGAGGGTCATAATAGACTCCCTGAATTTGGTACTCGCGGAGAATCCGACACGCCCTCGACCCATCATCCTTGAAGGACTCAAGGGAAGCATATTGAACACCGATGAATGATCAGCTGGGGAATAAGGCTCTCTATCTATAAACACCTCCCTAATATGATTCATCCTAAGGGAATCCTCGTACGAAGGCCCTGGCATAGCCCTCGTTGAAGAACTCCCCACTAGGGCAACCGAACCTTCATCGGTCCTATCCCTCAACCCATGGGACAAACATTCGGAGGAGGCATGATGGATGCCCAGCCGCAATAAAAGATTTCGAGATGAATTACAAGAGGAATTCCTTGAGGAAACATAATCGCCCTGCTTATAATAAGGAGGCATCATCTTTCCAAGTAAGTTCCTTATTACTTTTTAATGCTTAGTTAAAAGCTAACCCAGAGGAAAGCAAAAGCGAAAAGCAAAAATCTAGCTTTTCAGAAAAAAGGGTAAACAGCTCAGTACAATAACTTGGAAATTTTTTAAGAGAGTGTGAGAATATTCACTAAACTCCAAATATATATATACACGCGGACATTTCTCTTGAGAACCGAGTTAAAATCTTGAGCTGTCAAAGTAAAAATATAAGCAGGGACACGTGTTAGTGGATATCTCTATTTAGAGAAAAGTAACTCCAAAGTTTGCCATGCAAACGGACACGTCATGCTGAACAAATTAGTTGGGCAGCAAGAATAAGAATATTAACTCAAGATTAATGAGGAGGTCCCAGTATTTATATATAATAAAGAATTTCTTTTTTAGGCGACTACAAGTACGAAAAGAGAGAAATTAACAAAGAAGAAAGAAATTGATAAAGGTTAAAGGACTGTTCTTTCATAAACCCGAGAAGCCCTCGGAAAGCTCTTACAATTAGTAAAAATAATAATACCTACGAATGCTAAAAGTACGAAACAAAGAGTTCAAAAAATAAAACCTAAACAATCTAAGCACTGAAATTCTAAACAAAAAATTCTAAACTCCTGAGGATGGAGGAGTAGAAGCAGTGGTCCCCTCGGGTGGAAGAGTCATCGGACTCAGCAAACTGGTCGGCACCACATCGGAGGCAGTTGGGTATCAGGTGAAAACACCCCTCCGGAGCTGCTAGGCCTCGAACTCGCACTCCCCAATCTGGTGGGAGGAGTAAAGGGAGAGGCCCGAGGAGACAAGACGATATGCCTCTCAAAAAGGGCAATAAGATCCTCCTCCCTCTTAGCAATAAGAGACGCCACCTGCCCTCGAAAGATTTTCATCTCCTCCCTACCATGGTTATACCCCTGCTCGGCCACAGTAGCCGCCTCCCTAGCCTTTCCAACCTGAAAAACAAAGAGATATCAGGCGTAAGTTCTTCTATCCAGAAATTCCTACAAGGATAAGGTTACAAAAAGGGACAAATAGAAAGGAAGGGGACAACTTACCATGAGCCCCATCCAGTTGAGGCATGTCCACATAAAGTGGAAGCCATCAGAAGGAGTGGCATGAGAGGAAACGAAGAAGCGGAGGACTTCTCCGAAGACATCCTCCAAAGTCCACAGTGACGGCATATCTTCTAAATGGGGAGGACCCCCTGAAACAGGCATCCTAAAATAGATGCCCCCTGGGGAAACAGTCATCGGAACCGAGGCGATGGTAGCAGAGTCAGTGAATAAAACCCAATGAACACCCATGGGAATTGAAGGATGCGCTGCCCCCAAAAGAGAATCCAGAAGCGAGACCTTGACGTCCAATTGCGATGAATTACTGGACTGCGCTTCGGGAATCTCTGGAACATCCTCAGAATCACCTAACGATATTTTCGAGTGGGACTTGAGGAGATGCGCCAACAAATCCTCCCCTACAAGAAAAGTCTTATTAAGTTAGAAAAATATGGAATAAACAATTAATAAATATAAATTAGAAAAGAGAACCGAATAACTACCTAAAAGAAAAGACTCCCCTTCCTGAGTCATCGGAGCCTTTCTCTTATCTACGTAACCTATAGAAAAAAGGAAGAGATAACTTAGCCTAAAAAAAACAAGAATACCAAAAACACTTGAAAAAAGAATCGCAAAAACTTACTGGGGGCAGATGGCTGGGAAATTGGTCCCACCGAAGGCACCAAGGAAGAATCTTCCATTTCTTTTCAAGGAGAAGATGAAGGATCGACGGAAGAAATGGTCACGTACTCTGGCGGAACCGCCGAAGGATCCGTAGGCGGACTTCTTTTCGAAGGGAATCCACCGTCCGAAGCAAACTCCCCTTCCGAAGTCCTCGGAGAACCCTCAGTGGCAGAAATGGAACTCGATACCAGAACAAAGGCTAATTGTGGGTCCACGATGGCCAAAGGGACGACTTTGTGGATCACGCCATCCTCCCCGATAACGAATGGCGAATGATCATCCTCCTCTTCTACTGGAGGCACGTCCCTGTCTTCGGGTGTGCTAACCTCCTCATCATCTTCCTCGGGAGCCTCGGAGGTACCGCTAGATGAGCGAGCCGAGAAGCAGCCTGGGCCTTAGACTTCTTCCAACCGCTCGAGGCCAAAATATCCTGCTCCGATGGCCTCATAGTCATAAATAGGTCCGAAGGACCCTTGCGCGAAAAGTACCTCGCCAAAATCTCCCATGCAATAAAAGAGAGAAATTCCTTAAGGACCTTAAACAAAAGAGTTTACTCGAAGCAATAAAATAAAATATAGTAAAATTACTTACCAAAAGAAGTCAGCTCCTCGGAAGGTAGGGATAAAGTATCCTGAACGGCAGCATCAGTAAACACCACCTGATGAAGCCCCGATCTCTCATACAACCCCTCAAAATCCTCTGACTCCATCAGAGCTTTTGCCGAAATAATTGGAGAGAAAGTCATCTCTGAGTCCAGAGGGTACAATGGATCCTTGGCCTTCCCCCAAGTGAATGGCATATCCCATTCACCTTCCACAGGCTTCACGAAAAAGTACTTGTGCTTCCAAGTACTGTGGGAGCTGAGTGTCCCCTCCAGAATCTTCTTCGTCGAGTTCTTGGCAGAATCCCGATAACGAAAATGGTAAAAGGGAAGCCCCCCAGGTGAGACAGCGATATCAAAATTGAAAAGAATCGAGCCACAGTGCAGCTCAGTCCCTTCACTTAGCACCAAAAAAACAAAGATACAAAGTACCGCAAAACTATACGGAGTCACCTGACTCAGACAGACATTGCACGCCTTGAAAATTTCACATAACAAAAAGGGCATGAAGGATCGCCATCCACATTTCATATGTGCAAAGTAGACCGCCAAATAACCCTCTGGAGGATTAATAGACCTCTCCACCTTCGTCGGAATTTTGAAGGACATATTCTTCTGGTACGCCCCCAAACTCGTGAAAAGAGAGGACACATTTCTGAGTAGCCATACTCATAGTCTCCTCGGCTTTCTGGAGATTGAAATAATCGGGCTTCTTTGCTTTCGAAGCCCTAGCTTTCTTTGAAGGAGTAACCTCGCTCTCCTCCGCGATGGTAGAAGTTCCCCCATTTCGTTTATAAGTGGAGGCAGCAGGACCACTCAGAGCAACACCACCGGTTATCGTCGGTGAATCAGCGGCGGAGGTGAAAGCCACAGCCCCCGAGGCTGACGCGGCAGTGGTGAGATCGATAGCGGATGAAGCCATCTCTACAGAGAAAAGATACGCAGAATTGTTTGTGAAGATTCAGAATAAAAACTTGCAATGATTTGCAAAGATTCGGAAAAAGCTTGCGAAATCGTGGAGAAGAATAGAAAAAAAAATTGCTAAATAATTTGCTAGAAGGATTAAATGTGAGAAGTGAAAAGAGTATGAGGGTGTTGGCTATAATTATAGCCATCACCACAACGGTCGTGGGGAGTAATGACTCCCCACATAACCCCTAAAACCAATGTGTGTATGGACACGTTCACCACCAACTAGCCGTTGGGGCCTGACCGTTACCAACGGTCAGATGAGCGTCCGTTACGCCGTCAACAGTAAAAAAAAAAAGAGAAGAGATCGTTACTCGGAGGTGCTGCTTACCCGAGGACAAAACTCCCGAGGGATAAAAGGTAATTTCCATCCTTACGTTTGTAATATATATATATATATAAATGTACACCGCTCTTTAAATCGTCAGGAAAAAAAATGATGACAAAACAAAAATAAGAAAAGCCCCTCTCCTCACTAAAAGCAAAAAATAAAAGGAATAAAAATTCCTCTCGCCTCTACGATGGTGATCAAAATTTGGGGTGAGGGGGGGGGGGGGGGGGGGGCTAGTGTTAACCACAAAAGATAAATAAAGAGATTAACCAAAACGTTAACCCTAAATAATAGGGATTAACTCAAGGACGATACTATCGTCACATTTACTCCCGATCGAGGAGGCCACCGAGTGTCACCAACCCAAAGTGGTAGGAAGTGACACCCGAAGAGGCACTTAAGCGTCTCTTGGAAAGTCACGATGAATAAAAATAAAATATCCATGCGGCATCGGAAAAACAGTAAACCCCGATGGACCCGCGAGACTCCGATATCCATCAATGCGTCAAGAGGGACCACAACGAGGACCCCGAGTCCCCCAAAAATACGAGAACATCCCCTCACTGAACAAACCAAAGGAAAAGAGCCCTCAAAACAAAATATCACGAAAAGCAACTAAGCCCTATTGAGGACAAAAAGCCATTGGAGAACCTATTACGAAAAGCAAAACACCAAGACAGTCTTTGATCGGAACTAACCATCTATCGGAGTAGAACATCCATCGGAGCATATACTGCGAATAATAAACAGCACCCTATTTGAGGTTAGAAGGCCATCAGAGCACATACCCCGAAAAACAAAGCTAGAAAACATTGCCCAATTAAAGCAAGCAAGCCATCGGAGCTCACCAATCCACTCAGTCACCTATCAGAATACATGTCACGAAGAGGACAACGCAAGAAGAGACCCCCGTCAAGACTGTAATGCTATCGGAGGAATCTCTAGCCACCTTTATAAAGTTTTCCCGAAAGATCTACCTCATCGGAAAGAAGAACCTAAAAGCCAATCCATCGGAGCTCCCTAAAGTCATCGGACTGGATAAAATTTGTCATAGTCAGTGCCTAGTAGACAAATATAAAGTTTATCTTATCCTCTTACGCATATTGCAACACCTGTACTTTACTAAAGACATGCAGAGTGACACATGTCCCCAAATACCTCTATATAAAGGGTATCCCTTGTCCAAATTATTACAATCATCAATTTTCTACCCAACACAAGCAAGACATAAGGTTAAAAGTGAACAAAAGAGGGATGTTTTTGTGATAAGCAAGCTTCTGAACCTTGGGACAGGTCGTTCTAACCCTTATTATCTCGTTAATCTGGTTAAAATATCCAACCTGCTAACACGAGTAATTCTTTGATACGACTTACGGGTAAGATTCTTTGATACCTCTTACATGTAAGATTCTTTGATACCACTTACAGGTAAGATTCTTTGATACCACTTATGCGTAAGATTCTTTAAAACCACTTACGCGTAAGATTCTTTGATACCCCTTACGCGTAAGATTCTTTGATACCACTTAGGGGTAAGATTATTTGAAACCACTTAAGGGGTAAAACAAATTATTACATTATTCGGAGTGTAGTTGTTTGTATCCGCAGGGGAAGCTCCTCTCGGTCGTTGCCTGTAAAAAGATAAATCATAGGCTTGCTTAGAAATCTATTGGCATTAAAATGTAAATGATTAACGTATAGGATTGGTATTGGACATTCCCTAATCTTTCTTTCAATAATGTAGTTTTCCTTGGTCGTAGTGTGGATTTGATTGCTGCCATTAGCACCACTCCTTGTTTGCTTGGCACCGAGTTCCATGTTGTCGATTTCGTAGTTGTCGATATAGTTAGGATTGACTTTGGGATTGCGAGCTTGTCTTCGAGGGCATGTAGTGTGTTCACACGGATAGCGCCACTATTTTGGGTTGTTTTTGTCTGCTAACTCGGCAGGCTGATAAGACACTCCACATCAGACTGATTCATAGTTGTGTTAGAATCAGCTTTGTCCTTTACACGCTTGCATTCCAAGCATCACAATATAAGGGGTTGAATACTTAATGATTTCGGAGTTAACTGGGAACGAGCCAAGCTACCTACGTATCCCATTTGGGGAATCAAGCCAAACATATTTCTTTTATCTCTTTTGAATAAGCATAAGATGACTAAAACAACCCTAATTATCGAATTCGGGAACTGTCAAACTATCAAACATGAGCGGATTCGATGCTAGAATAACTGTCGAACAGAAGCGGGTTCGATGCTGGAATAACTATCAAATTCCAAGATAATCGAACGGTCCTTGATTCGATATTAAAACTATCGAACGAGACTGAATAATTGATAACGATCGAACTGTAGGGCAAATCGACCGAACCGAAGAACTCGCAAACTAGAAGAATAGTCAAACAGCCTGGTTCGATTGTTGTTAGGTTGGTGAGCTGTCAAAATAATGATCCTCCTGAGTCTCAGGATCTGGGGTATATATCGACCACGAGATACAGGCCCCCACTTTGCAAAAGGGCAATAATGATTGAACGTTACCGTTCAATTATCTGAGAACTGTCAAAGCACCTAGGTTCGATACTTTTCCATTTGGGCCATTACTTGGCCAGGCTGGCCCAGTTTGTTTTTTGGGCCACTTAAATCACCTCCATCACCAGCCCAACACGTGTATAATGGGGATAGGCACCCGATATACGTTACTATATCGAATATGGCAATCGATATAGTACAATGCACGTTGGATCCCAAATATCTACAAATACCTCAACTCCGTATACCGAGATAGATGGATAATTAATAGAACTACCTTCTCACTGATATCGAATACCCATATTCAACATCCAGGAGCCTTCGATATTCCAGGTTCGACATATGGTACTCCATGATACACTTCCGTCTCTGATATGCATTTACCTTCGATACACTCGCCCCCGACATCCAGGAGTCCCCGATATAGATATTCGATATCCGTTAAGATTCAATATATCATCGTCCTCGACGTCCAACCAAGCTTTCTACTGTCGGTATTTGGTGTTCTGGACTAAAGTCAATCTATAGTTAGTGTTAGTGATAGATTGACATAATTTACATTAGATTGGTTATTGTACTATTGTTATCTCGCACTTCGTCAGTAATAAACGATCTATTATCAAATTATTGGCGATGTTTGCGGGAACGCCAGTTCTCTCAGTTCGATAGCCACGGTGTAGGCAGAGAGTGAAGAGATCCCAGGATATTAAGGAGTGAGCTAAGAAGAAGATGAGGAGGGTAGCAGATCCTATGAAATTAAAGACTCGCACTCAGACTGAATTATCAAAGAGAAAAAATGCGATCTTGCCTTTTCAGGCAAAACCAAAAATGTAGCATGTGGGCGACTGTATCACCATTAGCATTGAACCAGAGAGACTGGATAGAAGATTGCAAATTGGATCAACAATGTTTGATAGCATTAGGGATACGCTAGTGGACTGTTTGAGAAGGAATGCGGATATATTTTCATGGTCGGACTCAGATTGAAAGGGGATTGACCCCAAGATCATAGTACACATGTTGAATGTCGATCCCAAGGTTAAGCTTGTGAGGCAGAAGAGATGGAACTTTAGTAAAGAGAAAAATGAGGTCGCAGAGAGGGAACTAATTGAGAAATTGAAGGTAGGCCACATTTATGAGACACATTATACGGAATGGCTCAGCAACATGGTGTTGGTGCTCAAAAAATTGGCAGAATGGAGGATGTGTGTGGACTACACTGACTTGAACAAGCATTGCCCTCACGGTCCTTTTCCATTGCCAATGATTGATCTCTTAGTGGACTCGAAAGCAGGATGTGCATTATTCAGCTTTGTAGATGCAAACAGTGGTTTCCATCAATTATTATGGCAACCGAGGACCAAGTGGAAATGTCTTTCATTACGGATACCGGAGTTTACTGTTACAAAGTCATGCCTTTTGGTTTGAGAAACATGGGGGCGACCTTTCAGAGATTGGTAGCCAAAATGTTCTATAATCTCATGGGGAAATCTATGGAGGTTTATGCAGACGGTGTGTTGATTCAGAGTGTGAAAGCTGAGGATCATGTCAAACATTTGGAGGAATTTTTTGGGATTATAAGGCACTATGGAATGAAACTCAATCCTAAGAAGTGCACGTTTGGTGTCCCAGCGGGCAAGTTCTTGGGCTATATGGTTAATGAGAGAGGAACTGAAGCTAACCCAAACAAGATCCGAGTGGTGATGAGTTTGTCGTCCCCACGGTCTATAAGAGACATCTAATGTCTTATCGAATGCATCACAACATTGGGACGGTTTATCACCACATCGACCGAGAAGAATTTGCCTTTCTTTAAGGTATTGAACAAGGCGACATATTTTCAGTGGACGAATGATTGTGAAAGGGCATTCCAGCAACTTACAAAGTATTTGATGACTCTACCACTGTTCGCAAAGCATGGCATAGGAGAGATACTTTATCTGTATGCAGTCTCCACTAATGCCATCAGCACCGTCTTGGTCAAGGACGTCAACGGTATACAATTATCTATCCATTATACCAGTTACATGCTTCATGGTGCGGAGAGAAACTATTTACAGATAGAACTATTCGCCTTGAAGATAGTAATGACAACTCAGAAATTGAAGTCGTATTCCAATCACATCTGATGATTGTGATAATGGATAAACCACTTCGACAAGTAATGGCGCACCCAATGACTTACGATTGTCTGATCAAGTGGGGAATAGAGCTAAGTGAGTCCGACTTAAAATTCCACCCCCGAACTGCTATCAATGCACAAGTCTTAGCAGATTTCATGGCAGAAACTCTGGGGCAACAGTGTTGATAACTCATGCAACCATATATTTACCATAGTTCAAGACCCGGGGCCGAGTACTCATCATTTAGCTTGGTTACTACACGTGGACGGCTCATCCACAACCAATGGCGGAGGGGCAGGTATTCACCTTGTCTTGCCACATCGTCGAGAGTTTGATTTTGCTATAATCTTAAACTTCCCTATTACGAATAACGAAGTTGAATACGAGGAGGTGTTTGCGGGAGTAAGAATGGCTAAGACATAAAGTTTCAACCACTTGGAGGTGTTCACATAGTTGCAGTTGGTTGCGAACCATTTTTCAGGATTCTTCGAGGCAAAGTAAGAAACAATGTTGTTGTACTTAGGTAAACTCAAGGCTTTGGCTTCAGAATTCTCCACATTTAACTTGACTCAGATTCCGAGGTCAGAAAACACAAAGGCAGATGCACTTTCTAAGTTTGCAAGTTCATCCGACAACTTTGTGGAAAAGCGTGTTGCCTTATTAGCCACCAGCAGACCTGTAATATGTTTCGCCAAATCCAGCAAGGTTTGGGACGACGTTGAAGTTTTCCTTCCGATAGAAGACACTCTATATTGGAAAGACGAGATTGCCCAAAGATGCCAATGCGCATTGATGCTTTAAGTACAGAGCATATAGATTCACCATCTACCAAGGAAAGCTTTAAAATCGATCCTTTGAAAGGCCACTTTTGAGATGCATATCCCTTATTGGTGCTCAGTACATCATGAGGGAGTTCCATGCCGATAGTTGTGGAAATCATTCAGGCGGACGCGCATTGGCGCAAAAGATATTAAGGAAAGGATATTTTTGGCCAACGATATGGAAAGATGCCATGCAATTCTGTCATATTTGCGAGAACTGTCAATACCATGCTAGGCTTATACATAGACCGGTCGTGCCAATGCAGCCCCTCGAAATTATACATAACGGGGCATTGATATAGCGGGTCCCTTACCCGTGGCTAAAGGTCAAAAGAAAATCCTATTGGTCGTCATTGAATACTTCACAAAGCTGGTAGAAGCCGAAGCACTAGAACACATCACTGAGAACAATATGATCGAGTTTATATGAAAGAACATTATATGTCGCTTCGGCTCCCAAGAGCACTTATTTCAGACAACGACACCCAATATTGGAGTAAGGAAATGACAGCATGGTGCAAGAAGTTGAGAATTATGCAACATTTTGCGGTAGTGGCGCATCCACATGCTAATGGACAAGTTGAGTCCACAAACAAAACATTGAAGGAATATTTGGAACGCTGGCTTTATGCCACGGGCAAAAGTTGGATAGATGAAATTCAAGGAATTCTCTGGGCCTACCGCACTACACTGCGCACTTCCACGGGGGAAGTACCCTACACATTGGTATATGGTTCCGAGGTTGTAGTGCTGGTGGAGATAGGTATACCCACCTATCGCACTACTTAATATGATCCAGAACAGTCAGCGCTATTGCGTCAGATGGACCTCGATATGATTAGGTCCACCAGGGACCACGTTTATCAGTGTACGGTGGCATTTAAGACAGCCATGGCTAGGACTTTCGACAAGCATGTACATCTGCGTAACTTCCAGGTAGGAGACCTTGTCCTCAAAAGCATGAAGGCCAGTAAACACGTGGGAAAACTCCAAGCAAGTTGGGAGGGCCTCTATCGGGTTATTCGAGCAAGCTCTAAAGGCTACTACTACTTAGAGGATATGTATGGAGACCCTTTACCTCGTCCTTGGAATGTGCAACACTTAAGGCATTTCTACAATTAAATAATTCTATCATGTAATAAGAACTACGCAAAGCTAGATTCCTGGTTTGGGATATGTAGGCAGCCACTTTCCCATCTCAGCATTGATATATGATAAATCTATTATTCCTTCAGTGCAGGTGTGGAACATTACCGACCGCACCAGCGGATCAACCTACCTGCGCAGCAAAACTACTACATATGCTAACACAACAACCAAAGAGGTCTCGCCCTCAGGACATATCGCTTGAAAATACGACTGTCCATATACCATCGCGGTAAATATGATGATACAACAGCAAAGAGGTCAGGACATATCGCTAGAAAAGGCGACTGTCCATATACCCTCGCGGTAAATATGCTAATACAATAGAAAAAAAGGCCTTGCCCTCAGAACAGATCGGTCACATACAATGGCCTAGATTAACAATGCTTTCTACAAAAGTGTTACGAAACAAGAACGATGAGATATTGACATATCAATATAGAAAAATACTTCGATAAATATTAAAGCTCATGCAAAACAAAGGATAGGGTACCACATAAGGCCACTACAACGTTTGAATTACTAAAAAAACAACAACGATACCCTTACGATGGCATCTCTTACATTTGCAAAATAAGTAAATTACATATTAGACTCAAAGACGTTTTCTCGATAATTCTCATAAATATCTTGATGAATTTCTTCCCTCGTAAGAACAATAGAGGATATACCAGATTGGGAGACATCCATAGAGAACTTCTATGGTTCCTCGTTTATATCTTCAGCGAGTTCAACGATTCCTCGAGGCGAAAGTATGTCTGAATATTTATTCCATTTAGGACTATCGGTTTCAGGATCATCCTTTAGCCTATGGCAAGCACGTAGCTTATATCGCAGAAAAGGGTATTAACCAGCAACGGCCAAAATAGTTGGTAGTCCAGGCACAAATGTAGCCTCTACGCCATCTCTATGCCATATGTCATCGATGTCATTAGAGTTCGTATCAACACCAGACACTTCATCCAATCTATCATGCACCTCGTCAAAGGGCGCAATCCCTTTAGGGGCAACGAAAGGGGAATCTCTCACTTTCTCCTCCCTACCAGGGGTCGGCGTAAAGCCAATCATATATAAGCCTCTCTTCTCCAAAAGGGGCAGAAACGGATCTTCGGGTTCAAGGGGAATATAGCAGTCACTTGTCGAACCCTCTGCTCTTCCATATTTGGTCTCATGCTTGAATCAAGCAGGCTTGGGTCAAAACTTTCCTCTAAAAACCCGAGGTCCCTATTTGACCCACCGTCACATCCATCCCGATTCTAAAATCATTTTCTCCTATAGAAAGGCCGATTTGACTAAAGGTAGAGGACCTCATGAACTCACAAGCAACAGTTTGATTATGACGATTCGACTCAAGATACTTTATACGGTCGACCAGCCCAGCATTTTGCGTCTCAAGTGATGCCATTGTATCTTCATATGAATCTCGCTCTCTTTTAATGACTCGTTTTGACGGCGCAGCTGTTCAGCTTCAGCCCTGGCTTGTTCAAGCTCCTTTCTAATCTTCCCTATCTCAACTTGAGTTTTACAAGCTCTTCCCGAGCTTTCTTTTCTCGCACCTCACTTGCATGTTTGCACGCGTTCACCCTATTACGAGAATTGTTGCTCTCCGTAACTTGATTCCGCATCTAATCAATTCTCCATCATGACTCGCTTGCACCTCTCCTAACAATAGATGATCTTGACTGATAATATGGAATAAATTCTCAAATTGTAACATAAAAGCAACAACATGGTCAGCCTACCTCAATTACCAAAACAAGATTGTATAATCTCAATTTCAAATATCTTACTACGTAGCAAAGTATCACACACGTGCGTTACAAAACACCCGCCCCAAGGTCTCGTATCAACATTTCAGCATCAATATCGGGGTAGATACGGTTCAGGCTTGCAATGGCATCTTGTTCTCTCATGGTGTGACCACTTACCCTTATAGTTAAGCGATCTGAATTTAGGTCATTTAGAAAGTCATAATTCCTTATATTCGCTCGTATGGCTGCATCATCACGATCTTGATAAGCCCTATCGCGATTGTCACGACCCGAATGCGATGCCACAAAAGGCGTGACACCAGGATTAGGCACACCATCTCTACATACGCCATTTCTAGCTGACCTAGGCACCTCTTGGGTCGCCCTTTCAGCAGTAGACTCATCCACTTCACGGGCTCCAGGGTCCACATCTTCCTCTTCCCCGACATGCATCAGCATTGCCGGTTGTAATCCACCGACGGCAATATCAAGGATTTCCACATTGCATGCACCATCTTCGGTACCATAATCAATGCTAGAGGTAGTGCTGCTAGAGCTCGCGTCGGGCTCCCTACCATCAATATTCCTATCAAACCGAGCCTTAATTTTCAGATGCCAATAGTTGGAGGGAGCATCGGGGGGTATTAGCGTAATAACAATCTTAGGAGGATTGGCTGCAAGCCTTTTCTGCGACTCGGCATCTAATACTACAGCACGCTGCCTCGCCTCGTTAGTAGTAAATCCTCTTGAATTTATGTACGAGTACCAAAAACAATACTACCACCATCGGCCCCTGGTTGAGCCACCAAAAAATGGGCAGGGAATTGAGAACTTCGTTCGTATAAACAATCTCGAGGAATTTTGACGTTGGGAGCAATACGTGGTACCTTTATAGTTGGTCAAACAGGTGCAACATCCTGATGATCAATAGGAGGTATATTTCCTTCCTCCATTGCATAGGCGGTTGGGGGATTCTGTCCCTATGCACTCCCTGCACGAACGCCAGGCACATACTGTCTCGGCAAAGCGACTTCTTTTCGACGAGAAGGATTCTTAATTCAAACCATAATTCACCTGAAAGAGAACAGTCATACTCAGCAACATATGTTATCGGATATCGAATATACATATCGAAATCTGATATCGGATATGTTTATCAAATTCGCATATCGAATATCCTATATCCAAAGTGGGAACCCAACAGAACTTGCTGTTTCGATATACTAGAAATTCGATATCCAGTTCAGAAAATGACAAAAGGACCCCAATAAAATAATAGCATCCGAACAAACGGCGGGACCATCTTACATAATAACCACACATGGGCTCTGGCGGCAATAAATGCTTTTCATATCAGAGAGATATCGAAAATGTATATTCGATATCCACCCGATATCACTGAGTTTTTTATTACCATCTTAACCAAATTGTCCAGAAAAATGGGGGAGTATCCGAGCTTTATTTTCACTATCCCAATTCGTTGTTCATGCAACTCGAAAACTTGGGGGAGCGAAGGGTATCCCTTAATAAAAACATGAGCATACAAATCAAGTTTAAAAATTATCATCCACAATGATAACTCCTAAACTGGGGGACTACATATAAGGGCAATTCCCATAATGGGCTAGCCGGCCCAACTATATGGGCCGAGCCTTGCTGATTGCCGGCCCAACACGTGTATATCGGGGATAGGCACCCGATATACGTTACTATATCGAATATGGCATTCGATATAGTACAATGCACACCGAATCCCAAAAGATCTATAAATACCCCCACTCCGCATACCGAGACAGATGGATAATTAATAGCACCACTTAACTACTGATATTGAATACCCATATTCGACATCCAGAAGCTATCGATATTCCAGGTTCGACATACGGTACTCCCCGATACACTTGCGTCTCTGATATACATTTACCCTCGATATTCACGCACCCCCGACATCTAGGAGTCCCCGATATAGATATTTGATATCCGTCAGGATGCGATATATCATCACTCTTGACGTCCAACCAAGCTTCCGACTGTCGGTATTTAGTGTTCACGACTAAAGTCAACCTATAGTTAGTGTTAGTGATAGATTGACATAATTTGTATTAGATTGATTATTGTACTATTGTAATCTAGTACTTCATTAGTAATAAACGACCTAATACCAAATTAAATAGCAAGAGTGTGAAAATCATCCTCTGTTAGTAAAGCATTTCTTAATTATACGCCTATAGCACTTCAAATTTGTACGTGTAGTATAAACAAATATGATCGAGATCTTCTATTATTTATTCAAACGACCTATTACCAAATTAAATAGCAAGAGTGTGAAAATCATCCTCTGTTAGTAAAGCATTTCTTAATTATCCGCTTGTAGCACTTCAATTTTGTACGTGTAATATAAACAAATATGATCGAGATCTTCTATTATTTATTCAGACTACATATTCTCTCATCTTAATTCACAAGACAGTACATCTATTATAAAGAAAAAAGCCACTAACTGTTTTTTTTTTCTGTCGTTTTACACCTTGCCTCTTAGCTTTAAATTTTTGCACCGTGCCCTACAACTTTCAATTTGTGAGTCTGGCGATCCCCAGCTTTAAATCTTTGCCCCACGGCCTGTATATTCTGTGAATATTTCGATTTGACAAGAAAAATAGAAATTGCTAAAAAAATATTTTACCTTAAATGTTATTTTTTTATACAATAAACCCAATTATTACAAATTTTAACAAAGCAACATATTCTCCAAATCAAACTTTGTAAAAATCATTACTCACCACATAAAAATTTTCGTTGTGCTATTAAATTATAGACACGTAAAAAGTTATGAACAACGGCAATTACAAACTAAGCAAGAGGTGACTGACATTGATTTTTTTTTTCTGTTAATGATAATAATAATGTGGAGAAATCCTTCTCCTCCAAGTGTAAAGGTAGTACTCATCTACCAATAGCCAAACACAAAAGAAATGTCAACCTAGTTTACAAGGCCTATTACGTTTACTGTACTATCCCAATCAAAAAACCTCAAGAAACTCACTAGAGTTTGTCCTAAAAGATTGAATTTTTTGACGAAATTTGGTTGTGAGAGTTCTGTTTGTTGGGGTACAAGGTTAGAGAATCGAGACTTGATATAAAAGAAGGCTTAATAAGTAGTTGGTGATCGATTTTCTGGCATTTAATTTGAAATGTCACGATAAATTAATTGGATGACATTTCAGGAGTTGTCATTATAGGTAGTTCATTAATGACATTAGCCTATACTAATTAATGACATTAGTTTGAAAATGTTGCTATAAATTTTAATAGTGTCATTCTCAAACAAATGCCACAAACAATTAACACATTAGTGGCATTAACTTATAATATTTAATGACAATAGCCTAGTAGTGTCACTGAAGATTTATATATTGTCGTTCCAGAAAAATGTCACCAACATCAAAGACATTAGTGACATTACATTATAAGAGTTAATGACATTTAGTCTTAAACGTTACCAAACAATATTATAATGTCATTCTTAAAAGCGACACCAACAACTAATATATTAGTGGCGCTCATAATAATTAATGGAAGGTATCAATCATTAATATATTAATAACATTGACTTATAATATATATCTATAAGTAATGCAATTTTTTTCAAGATTTTACAACAACTTTAGATTAATTTTGAGAAAAAATTTGTTTCCCCTCTATACTTTCGACCTACTTACCCCCTAAACTTTGGATTTTGTCACCCCCCCCCCCCCACCCTCGTCCTCAAACTATGTTAATCATATCACGTTCCCCGTTATGGTATATTTGAGTTGTTTAGTGCACGCACGTGAAGAAAGCGCTCCACCTAAGTAAGGGTGAGGGCGCAAGTGAAAATAGTGAAAAATATTTGGGGAAAGTGATTTTTTCCCTTAAATAAATTTTAATGGTTTAGTTGCTAATTTAAAAAAAAAACAAATAATAGTTTATCTTCTCCAATCCCACCTCTCTTCTCCCATTGTACCAGCCCACCACCACCGCCACACATCGCAACAAACCCCAAACTATTAATCTTTGCAACCACATTTTCATTCTCCAACCGATCAATCGCCTACAGATTCTTTACATATTTTCCTGAAACGCGCCGTCCACGCGCCTCTGTTCTCAAACTCCACCAGTTACACCTAATAGACATAGCTAGCTTGGTCTTGTATATCTTTTGTAAATCCCATGTAATTTGCTATCCTTAATTATAGTGATTTTCTTACTAGCTTTAGATACGCAATTGTATATTTGTACTCTTGAGATTAATGAGAAGAGTATCACTTCCAAAGTATCTTAAACTCTTATGTGGTATCAAGAGCCAAAATCTCTCACAAGAATCTCGATCATATTGTCGGCCCTACCACCCCCACTACCGGTGCCGGCGATACCTCCTCTGGTGACTCCCTTTTCACCAATCGGTATCTTAAAATGGCCACTCGTCTAGATAATGATTTGCTAGTCCCCATCAATGCCCATCATCATCTTTCGCTTCAACTCGATGGCAGCAATTATGCCTCGTGGCGCTCTCAAGTGCGTTTCTTCAATGGTTTTGGTATTTTTCGCTACCTTGATGGCACGACTCCACGTCCTCCCCGTGGCACCATGCAAGAATCAATCGCTCGTCGTCTTCGTTGGACTAGGTAAGATTCCTTTATCTCTACGCCCTCTTTGGCTCCATCATTGGCACGATCATGACCCTCATCTCCAATGATGAAACTTCAGCAAACGCGTGGCTTACACTGTATCGTACATACGCGGATCGTTCTCGCTGTTATTGATCACCCTCTTCACGACATCCATTTCTCTCTACATCTTGAATGGCCTCGAGCCCGCCTATCGCGACTTGGCTAGTCCAATCCGCGCTCGTGAAATTCCCATATGTTTTAGTGAGCTTCATGATCTTCTGCTCGCTTAGGAGGAATTCATTCATCGGGCAAATTCGAATCCGCTACCCTTGTCGCTAACGTCAAATAAGGCGCCTCGCATGGGCGCTTGCACAATTTGTGTGGTCGAATTCTGGTTGTGGTTTGAACTCAGGTCGCAACCGTTCCAACAATGGTCGTGGCTACAACTCACGTCACTCGTCAGAATTCCAACTCCAATTAGCGCTCAATTCAATGTTCGGGAGCGTCCTCCTCTCGTCCCGCGGTGATCTGTCATTTATGCGATACTTTAGGACAAGCGACATGCACTTGATGCCTATTGAACACACCAAATGCTCGCTTATCCACTTTACTCTCGGCCTGACTGCATCGTCAAACAATTGGTTTTTATGATGTGGCACATACATAGCTTGAGTCTTTAGTTGTTGAACTTCATCTCTTAGCTGATTGTTCTGATCTTCCAATAGCTTAATAATTGCTCTTTGGTTTGCTCCACGACTTGAGGTGTCTTTAAATACGTCGGATGGGCAAACTCCACCGCCGAACATCCGTACTAATTGCTCAGATCGTCGTTCCGTTCTCGGCCATATTTTATGCGTTTTTTGACTCGCGCCGCTATCTGTTATATGTGCATCAATTCACTAAATCCTGTTGAATATTTCTCCTCTCTTTTTGTTGTTGAGATTGCAATATGGGTGAAAAATTAACAACTAAACCATTAAAATTTATTTAAGGGAAAAATTACTTTTCCATTTATGCCTTTGAAATGTTCTTTTTACCGTTACTTAGGTGGTACGCTTTCAACATGTGACCATTTTATGAGCACTTATGATTTAACAGCTTAATTATGCTGAAACGAGAAACGCGATGTGATTAACATAGTTTAAGGGGTAAATGATAAAATTTAAAGTTTAGAGGGTAAGCGAAAAACGAACAAAAGTATTGGGAGGAAAGTGATTTTCCCCTTAATTTTGTAATCTTTAAACTAAAAGCCCACAAACTAGCCCATCACCATTTAAACCAATTTAAGCCTAAAGGTTTCTTTCTTCGTTATTATTCTATTGATCAATTCTTCTTCCAAACGGCGGCCGCTTCCGTTTTGTTGCTTTGTTACGGGTAAAATTTTCTTTTTTCTTGATTCTTTTATGATAACCACTTATCTTGATTGTTTATCATTTGAGTTTGAAGCTCTAATCTCACGGTTGACGTGTGCCAGTTTCTGCATTGCACAACTGAGATCTGCTGTGCACTTATAATTTGTTTGTGGCAATAGCTAAAATTATTTGTTTTTTTTTATATTGTAAATTATTATTTCAATGAAGTAATGCACTAGCTTATTGTATTGATTTTTATTTTTATTTTGTTGATGTGCAGAATGGACAGAAAAAGTCTTTTAGATCCTATGAGGATGTACTATCATATAACTTCAGTCTGTCATTGTTTGATGTTTACAAAAGGTAAATACATTGTAGTTGTCTTTTTATTTAAGTGATAATTCTATCAAACCCCCCAAACTATGGGGTCATTTACCGCACAGGGTCAAAACTTTAGTTTTAGCGGCAGTGCCCCCTAAACTTTGGTCATTTGTGCGAATTTCTCTATTTTCCAGTTTTTTGCAATTTTTCCACCAAAAATCACCGAAAAAATTATTTAAAGTTTGACTAAAACCTTCGTCTCGATGAGACGGTTCCAATGATGGTGACGGTGATGCAAAATTCAAAGTTATAAGATGGAAATTCTAATTTAAGTGCAATACACTTAAATTAAATTTCCCGTGTATTGGCTTTGAATTTTGCGACACCGTCACCACCATCGGAACCGTCTCATCGAGACGAAGGTTTTAGTCAAACTTTAAATAATTTTTTCGATGATTTTTTGTGAAAAAATTGCAAAAAACTGGAAAATGGAGAAATTCGCACAAATGACCAAAGTTTAGGGGGCACTGCCGCTAAAACTAAAGTTCTGACCCTGTGCGGTAAATGACCCCATAGTTTGGGGGGTTTGATAGAATTATCCCTTTATTTAATATGCCTTGCTAATCGTTTCTAAAAAAATAGCCACTATTTAGTTGTATTGATTTCATCTGTTTTGATGTGCAGGATTTGTATAAAGAACAAGTGAAATTCTTCTGATGAAGATTTAAAGAATTGTATATATAGAGAGCAAGTGAAATTCTTCGGATGAAGATTTGAGGGATATAGATTTAATACAGGGACTTGTGTTTAGTCTTTTGACATGTAACACATTTTTGTGTTTGTCGATTCTCGTAATAGATTTTGAATCTCATTGTATTTAGTATTTTTTTCAATAATTGTTATAATAATGTAAAATTTCAAAATTGAGAATATATTAGGTTCATGATTTATTAATTGCTGTTTTGGAGGGAACCGAAACAATTTTGGGGTGCCCAAAATCTGTTTTGGTTCCCAGATTATTTTTTTTGTTTACTTTAATGTGTAGTGACGCTACTAAGTGTCAATATCATTTATAAACTTGACATTGTGAAAAGACATTAAATAGTATACCAGTGACACTCGTAAGTGAAGCAATTGTTTCATATCATGTCATTACAAAACGCCTCCAAAATTCTTTGTTGTGGCAGCTTACCAAGTCACGTCATGTCTCTATAATGGCATTTATTAATGACATTATATTTAATTATAGTGTTACTCTAAAGCGCTATTAAATGTAAGCTAAGTGACATTTTTTATGTCATGAAACGGATTTTATATGACATTTTACAATGTCGTTGTATCTAGCCATGGTCACATTTTATTTTATGTCACTAACTAATTAAACGGTGACACTAAGACTTTTACTCACCACGCTACAAGTGGCATTAGAAGAAAATGCCATTATATGTAAAAATGACACCATAACAATATATTAATAACATTTTTGAATGACACTAAAATAGATATTTGTTGTAGTGGAGGAGATTGTGATTTTGTTGTTGTTAATAAGATAATGATCATTGAAGTTTGGTTGACTTGAAATATGTTGGACATAGAGTTGATGTATGGTGTCTAATATGGTTAAAGTTTGAATAGTATAATTTTGGAGTTTAAAAATCAAAGATTTCTAAACTCTTAGAGTGGTCCATCAAAATGCAAGAATGGAGATGTCTGTGTGTTGTTATTGATCTTCTTGAATGGTTGAATTTTCATGTGGTGGGTAATGATTTTCACAAGTTTGATTTGGACGAAATTTGAAATAATTGGGGTTGTATTGTATAAAAAATTAAATGTAGGGTAAAAAACATTATTAACAATTTATATTTTGCTCTTCAAAACAGAATATTCGCGGTATATACTGGTCCGGAGGCGAAAAAAATAAAGTTGGGGCAAGGTACAAAACGGCAAAAAGAAAACAGAGTAAGGTGCTTTTCTCCCTTTATTATAGGTGTTCTTTTTGTCTACGTGAGGAGTTCTTATTTTATGTTGAGAAATATTGGGACAAGAAAATGTAGTCGATCGGGTTACTAACGAATTTCCTTTATCCTTGGCTAACCAAAAACAAAGAAAACTAATTAATAAAATTTGAAACACTTCAATATAAAATGTAAAGTAGAGTAAGAAGTATACAATGTTCATCAGAAAGAGCAGTGATATCCATACATACAATTGTTAATGTCTATATGTACAGACACATACTGTCCGGTTTTCTTTAGGGATGTGCAAAACAATCGGCTCGATCGAATCGATTGAAATCGACCGATCGAATGATCCGATTCAAAAATCAAATCGAGTGTTTGATCCGACTTTTGATTTTTTCTAAGGATTGAACCCCCTTTTGATTTAATCCTTGATTTCAGAGGCTAAAAATAAATAAATATAGAATAGTATATATGTAATGTTAACTATTGACCATATTATGACTTGTAATTTAACTACTTAGAGTCATAATACTTTTTATCTAGTATATATGTACAATCTTGAATTGTAAACCACTAGTTTCTAAGCATTAATTATGGCTTGTCTTCTTTTTGGGGGTTCTATTTGAAAATTGGGTTAATATTTTATTATGAGAAACCAGCTAATGCATGTTAATTTGTTATAAATTATCATTGTATTCATGATTATTCAAGTATTCTTTAATTTTAGATGCTAAAAGGTTAATCATGTATGTTTGTTCCCTTGATATTAAAATAAGTAGGAAAAAATCTTGGGCAATTAATTTTATAGCCACCGTGAGGGCATCCAAACGGTCATGCAGGCGACGTCCCCAACCCCGACCGAACTGCACCTCAATTCCACCGAGGTTGTCCCACCGGATAAGTTCGTTTTCGCAGCACGCAACCAGAAATGTCAACGATCATTGATCCTTGATCCACAACAGGACGTCAACATGGAGGAGGCATGATTACCGCCGCCACACCCTAACCCTAACGTGACTTATGCTTCCGTCACACGCAAACACTCTGGACCAAGAGATGTCAGGTTTGACGAGTTGCGCTTCGTTGAGGTTAAGAAGCATTTGATTTTCCAAGAAACTTCGGACCCTATTCCTATCTCGCGCGTAAGCTTTTTGGATGAATTAGAAGAACGTATTAGGGAAGAATGGAAGGACAATCTTATTATCCGTGTACTCGGGAAACCATGGTGCTATGAGGCCTTGAAAACAAAATTGGACATCATGTGGTCCTTGCACAACGATTTTGAACTCATGGATCTCCGTAACGGTTGCTATTGCCTCAAAGGGCTATACTCGGACAACAGGGAGTTGGTCATCACCGAAGGACCTTGGCACCTTGAGGGGAGCTTTTTGTCTATACGCAAGTGGAAGCCGGACTTTGATGCTACTACCGACCGTGTGGACAGTGTGATAACTTGGGTGCGTATCATGAACCTCCCAATGGAACTCTTGTCGGAAGGTATTATCCACGGACCGGCGAGTATGATTGGAGAACCGATAAAGATTGATGGCAATACCATGAATGCTACGCGGGGTAAGTTTGCGCGAGTTTGCATCCAAGTTAACACGAATAAGCCCCTCAAGATGACGCTAGGTGTGCGCGACAGATTTTATCAAATAGTGTATGAGAATCTACCAACACAATGCTTCAAGTGTGGCAAAGTGGGACATCTTGTGGAAAAGTGTGAGCTGGCCGCTACTGACGCTACACAGGATATCGAACAGCCTATTGTTAACTCCCCGCCGAAAGGGATTCAGGAAAGGGCGAATTGGTTAATTGAGAAAACGCAGAAAGGGGAATATGGTGAGTGGTTGCAGGAGTCGAGATTTAACCGAAAGTGGAATGCGCAGAATAACACCCGAAAATTTGAATCACCACCAGTTATCTTGAAGCAAGGGGAAGAATATCAATCGTCTCAGATCTCACACGGTAAGCGTGTGGAAGCAAGTCGACCAATTCAGGCCTCACAAGGCAGTGATGCGCAAGGTTCATTCTCTTCTCAGGACTTGTTCATTAAGTCTAGCCGAACAACTCAGGACCCGTTTAACAAGTCTAGTCGGACAGGGAATACCCCTATTGCAAGGAAAGTCCCCAGAAATAGGAAAGGAGGAAAGGAGAGTAACAAGTTTCCTAACAGGAGTGCGAACCAGTTTGACGCGCTATATCTAGCTCATGATCAAGGGGCTGTGGACACTGTTCCTAAGGATACGAATAATTTAGAAATTATATTACCGAATTTCGAACATGGAGGGGGTTTGGATGAACGACTTGTTGCTGGGAGAACTAGAGCTTTACGAGGCAGTGATGAGACAGGAGGTTTATCAAGGTTCGACAAGAATATCGCGCACAGCGCTGGAGGATCGGGTGGTGAATTTATTAGTAGTACCGAGCAGAGTTTGGGAGATAGAGGTCTCAATGTATCGCACGCAATGCGAGGACAATTCTGCAGCGTGGTGGCTGGTGACAAGTCCGAGTCAATGGGAAATCAGTCGGCAAGTAGTCCTAGCGACAGAGCTAGGTCGGGAGATGATATCGACATGGAAGGGGTCGAAAATTGACGACCCAGTTGAACCGCACCACATTCACCTTGCCAATATGAAGATCATATCGTGGAATTGTCAAGGAGCGGGTCATGTTGATTTTCGGAGTAATTTCCGTGAGTTGGTTCGGTCTCATAGGCCATCGGTTGTTTTTGTGTTAGAAACACGAGTAAGCGAAGATAGGGCACGTGAAATTGCGCCTCGTTTAGGCTTTACTAATCACATCCTTGCTCCATCCACGGGCATGATAGGTGGGGTATGGATGTTATTGAATGAGGCAGACGTGAACGTCGAGATTGTGTCAATGGATGATCAAGCAATACATGTTATTATTAATCCAAACTTACGTGATCAATGGCGACTATCGGGGGTCTATGCTCAACCCCGATGTGCGGCCAAAGTACGCGTATTTGATAGCATGGCTAACATAGCCAACGGCTCATCCCTTCCGTGGTTAGTCATGGGAGATTTTAATGAAATTAGTTTCCCTCATGAAAAATCGGGTGGCAACACGAGATCTCTTAGCCGACTGAACTTCTTTCGCGGATTTTTGGACCGATGTAGCCTTGTTGATACGAGATTCAGAGGTATGCCATTCACCTGGACGAATAAACGTGATGACGGGGAGTTGATTCAAGAACGGTTAGACCGCGCACTAGCAAACAAGGCTTGGTTGGATTTATTTCCGAAGCATGACCTGCTCCATCTCCCCAAAGTGCACTCGAATCATCATCCGATTATTATGGACAGCCTAGGAGTCGGAGGACCGACGGGGAAAAGGTCGTTCAAATTTGAAGCAGCTTGGTTTCATCACCCCGAGTGTTTGCCGTTGATCAAGGATATATAGAACTCTCGCACAGACATACTTGCGGCCAAAAGAGAGGTTCCTCACGTCCTCGAGCCTTGGAATAAAACGAGGTTTGGAAATATATTTTATAAGAAGAGGAAGCTAATTGCTCGCATTGACGGGGTGCAGCGCCCTATAGCGAGACGGTCGACCGCGGCGTTGATTAATCTTGAACGCCAACTTATCACGGATTATAATGACGTCCTAAGGCAAGAGGAGGTATTTTGATTCCAAAAGTCAAGGGTGAAGTGGATTAAGGAAGGCGATAGAAACACTAAATTTTTTCATTGTTCTACGATATTGAGAAGGAAAAGGAATGAAATTAAAACTCTGAAAATTGAGGGCACATGGTCGACGGATGAAACAGTTCTTAAACCGCATGTGATGAGCTATTTTGAGGAGTTATTTACGGGGGGTCGACGAGCTTTAATCCTTGTGGTGCTACTCGTCTCGACGTGTCGTTACATCAAGTGAAGCTCACACCCGAGAACCGCAAAGGGCTGACCGAAACTCTTGATGATTCGGAGGTGAAGGAGGTTATATTTTCTATGAATCCATTCAAAGCTCCGGGGCCGCATGGTCTATAGGCCGTATTCTATCAAAAAAGTTGGAGAATAATTCAGTAATCCGTTGGGGAGTTTGCTCGGGCAGTTTATTGAGAAAGAAGCTTCGACCCCAAACTCTGCGAGGCATTCTTTTGCCTTATTCCTAAAACGCAGCAACCGAAAAACATCACACAATTCTGACCCATTGCTTTGTGCAACGTCCTCTATAAGTTCATCACGAAGAGCTTGACATCACGGCTTTGAGAGATCATGCCCGAAATTATATCACCAACCCGGTCGAGTTTCATCAAAGGGCGAAGCACGCAAGACAATATGTTTCTTCTCCAAGAGGTCCTCCATTTGATCCGGGGTAAGAAAAACAATACAGTGGGCTGCATGGTCATGAAATTAGACTTGGAGAAAGCGTATGACAAGATAAATTGGGACTATCTCGAGGAAACCTTGTATGCGTTTGGATTTTCGAGGGAAACAATCAAGCTCATAATGTATTGCGTTCGCAACGCTTCCACACGAGTCTTATGGAACGGTTCTCCTCTCAACTCGTTCCCTCACGCGTGTGGTCTTCGCCAAGGTGATCCTTTATCCCCCTATCTTTTTGTTCTTTGCGTGGAGAGATTTGCATATTTAATTCAAGAAGAGGTAGAGAAGGGTACATGGCAGCCCCTTATTCCATGTAGGAGAGGTCCGAAACTATCTCATTTATTTTTTGCGGATGATATTGTGTTAATGGGTCGAGCCACGAAGGGAACGATAAAGCAATTCGGGGTGTACTTGACAGATTTTGCACGGCGTCGTGTTTGAAATTGAGCTATCATAAGTCCAAGGTTTTTTTCTCAAAAAGAAGTGGACTGGGACTCAAGAATTGTTTGAGTTCGCTATTGGGTTTCGGGCAAACACAAAATCTTGGGCATATCTCGGAGTCTCATTGGTTCATGGCCACACCACGAGGGCTGACTTTGCCACGACATTGGATAGGATTATGGCACGCTTCACGGGTTGGAAAAGTCGTACTCTTACTATTGCAGGACGTGCGACACTTATATAGTCCGTCTCATCCGCCCTTCCTGTTTATAATATGCAAGCATCTTGGCTCCCCGAAAATATTTGTGACCAACTTGATCGTCTCAACCGTAATTTTCTATGGTCATCGGATATTACTAAACACAAGCTCCACCCCGTGGGATGGCCACGGGTTATAAAGCCAAAAAGTGAAGGGGGTCTCGGCCTTAGAGTTGCTCGTACAAGCAACGAGGCTTTACTAGCTAAATTAGCTTGGAGAATTTTGCGCGGGGAAGCGACAGTATGGAGAGAGCTTGTGGCAGCCAAATACTTACATTCGACCAGCCTTACGAACTACACAATGAGGCTAACGGACAGCGCTACTTGGAAAGGTTTGATTCGGTGTGTGGCGAGAATGGAGCCTTTTCTTAGATGGAAAATTGGAAACAGGCGTGGCATACGTTTTTGGTTTAATAACTGGCTCGGAGGAGGTAAATTAAGCGAAGAAGAGTGTCTGATTGATCCACGGGATGTTGACGTGGTCTTGTGCGACGTCTTAGATAGCGCTGATAATTGGAGGCTTGATCGACTTCGGTCCTTAATTCCCGACGAGGTTAGAGCGGAAATTTTGAGGTTCTAAATCACGTTGCATGATATAGAGGACAAATTTATTTGGAGTGCAAGTTCGAATGGCGAATTTTCTTGCCAATCCGCGTACAAAGTGTTTGCTGAAAAAGAGGAGTCCGATAGCAACAATACGGTCGACACCAAGTGGATTTGGGGGCTGGAAATCAGCAACAAAATTATGCACTTCATGTGGCTTGCAACCCAAGATCGATTAGCCACGAACGTTATGCGCAAGACTATGGGAATTCCAACATCAAACCTATGTCCAGTGTGTTCAAGAGAGGAGGAGAATGTGGTGCATATGATGCGGCATTGTCGGATGGCGAAGGGAATTTGGAGGAAAATGGTTGCGGTCGAGGAGATAACACGGTTTGATGCTTGGGCGGATGACGGATGGATTAAGAGGGTTGCGTTATGCAAACAGTTGGCCAACAATATTGCTAATAAGGAGGGTTGGAAGTTCGTGTTTGTAGCGGGACTTTGGGTGGTTTGGAAAAATAGAAACAAGAAAGTGTTCAAGAATTGTATGGATACGACCAAAGAATGTGTCTTCCAAATTAAACTCCTAAGCGACGAGCTACGAGGGGGGCGAAGAAGAGGCGATTTACGTGTAGAAAAGATGCGTTGGGAGAAGCCCGAGGATGGTTGGGTTAAGCTTAACACGGATGGGGGTGTAGTTGCGGCTGAAAATCGAGGGTATGGAGCGGGAGTCTTGCGGTTGGCGGATGGAAGTTGGGAGTGGCGATTCAAAATTGTCCTTACCTCTCCAATTATTGATGAAGCGGGGCTTGAAGCGATCAAGAAAGGACTCACATTAGCATGGGAGAGGCGTTATCACCGCGTCGTCGTCAAGACAGACTCACTTGTGGTATATAAGGGGCTAACGGAGGGTGTTGCGGCTGGTTCGGTCCTAGGAAATTTGATTGGGGATTGTCGAGCACTTTTGGGACTTTTGTGGGATACTCGGGTTGCTTGGATACCACGTGATAAAAATAAAGTAGCGGACAAGTTTGGAAAATTTCCTATTGACTCTAGTAGCGTAGAAATAGTGTGGGATAAGCCACCGAATTTTATTTCTAGTTTGTATCTAGCGGACATGGTCTAACGACCTTTTTAATCTCTTTTCTAGCAAAAAAAAAGTAGGAAAAAAAAGATCGAAATCGAATCAAATCAGATCGAAATCAAATGATATTGGATCGAATCGGATAATTTTAAATTGATCTGATTTTGAGCTTCATTTTTTCAGGATCGAAATCGACTTCTGGTCTTGATTCGATCCGATTCGATCCAAATGCACAACCCTAGTTTCCTTTCTCTATAATTGCTATAAAAGTCCTTTTATTAGTTGAAAATAAAAAAAGAACTCCATTTTTAACAAGGTAACTTTTGTAAGTTAACTATTAATTCTTGAACTCTTTTATAACTTGCAGCCACCGTAAATAATCATACGCTAGTGTTTTTTTTAATAACAAAAAGAGAAAATTTAACAAAACATTAATTGATTATCATTCCAATTAATTTTGAATTATCTTGTAGAATTGGAAGAAAAGAGCACCAAACAACAAAATATGGTAAGTAATTCATGACTTAAGGATGAAGAGAGGATTAAAGGTTGATTATTTTATTCTCTATATTGTTAAAAATGTTGGTTCTTTATTCAATTTTTATATTTTTTTTTTTAGATGGCAAACGTTGAAGCTGTCAAAGACAATACGTCAATTACAATTAAGACCATACCAATTAATTTATGCAATCTATGTTCATGGAATGTTATTTTTGTACAAATACTTTTTTGTTGAAAGTTGAAAGAGTTATATGATATTCTTGGAATGAGAGAGATTAAAAAAAATTATTATCCAACTATTAAAAAAGTGTTGTGTGTCGGATTATCAAAATAAGATAATAACGGATAGAAAAATAAATATTATGTATTAATTATTGAAAGTTAATAGTAAGATATAATTATTAAAAAAATTGGGCAATAACGTAATTTCTAAGGAAGGACAAGAAAAAATAAATCAAAGTTAGAGTGTAACATGTAGAACAAGTTGTGGGTTATAGAAGAAAAAATAAAACACATTATATATGTTTGTACTATTAGAAGATATTGTGTTATGTTGTATTAGTTAGTATTTTAGTATATTGTACTTTACATATATATTCATGTAAGTTAGTATATGTACTCTCGGTGATTAATGAAATTATTATTCACTTTCAAATATTGTTTCTCTTATATGGTATCAAGAGACCTAATTCTCTCACGATATTCTATTCGATCCTGGCTCTAATATGTCTCAATCGGGCTCACCTTCCCGCTCCGCCGTCGAGGGCGCCACCGACGCTACCTAAGGCCTCGTCGTCTCGGTCGACTCCATGCCACAGTCCATTTCGCCCTTCCACGGGCCTTCTTCCGACGGTGTTGCCTTGATTCCTATCAACTCCAACCAGATTCCCATCCGTTTAACTGGCACCAACTATCCTTCGTGGCGTTTCTTTATGGCTTTGACCTGTTTGGTTTTGTGGATCGGTCTCACCCTTGCCAGCCGTTGGGTGAGACGCCAGAGTAGCGCGCGGCCTATTCTGTGTGGACACGACAAGACTCTCTTCTTGTTACGGCCTTAGTTGGTTCCGTGTTTGTGGAAATCTCTACATTAATTGCTTTCACTGAAACCTCTGCATAGGTGTGGGACGATCTGGAACGTGTGTGCCAATCGCTCTCACTCCTGTGTCATGCAACCGAAGGATGAACTAAACAATATGAAATTGGGTGATCGTTCGATCTCAGAATTCCTTCAGTCTATCAAGTCCAAATCCGATGAACTTGTTGCCTTTGATGGCTCAGTGAAGGACGATGACATCACTCTCTATGTCCTCAATGGCCTTGGCTCGCTCTACTGCGACATCGCTGGTCCGATCCGTGCTCGTGAACACCCTATTCAGTTTACTGAGCTCCATGATCTTCTTGAGAGTCAAGAATCATACCTTCGTCGCCTTGAAACTGAGCCCAGCCGTAGCTCAGTTCTGTTCCAATCCCCGCAACCACGGGCACAATCAGAACTCGCCCGGGCAGCCCAACCGCGATCGCAATCGCCCGCCTCTGGGGTACGCACCGCCTGTATCATCTCTCAATTCGGGCACCTATCAACCGCCACACACCCGTAGTCCGATTGTTTGTCAACTCTACGGCGTCAATGGTCACGGCGCGTGGACTTGTGAACATTATCCTATGCCAATTGCCAACTTTGTTGCGTCTCCGTCGTCCTCAGATTCGCAACGTACTGAGATTCTGGTGCCTCTCACCACCTCACTTCTGACCTCAACAACCTTGCTCTTCACTCTGAGTATGATGGTCCTGAGGAGGTTTCTACTGCTGGTGGTACAGGTTTGCCTATATCTCACACAGGTTCCTCTCAAATTACACTTCATGATCATTCTTTTACGCTTGATAATATATTGTGTGTTCCATCTTCTCGGAGGAATCTTCTGTCTGTGCATTGCTTTACTAAGGCTAATGATGTCTTAATTGAATTTTTCTCTTCTCACTTTGTTGTGAAGGATTGTCGTACGGGGAGTAAGTTATTTCGAGGGGTGTGTGTGGATGGAGTCTATTGTGTGCGGCTACCTTCTGTTGGACGTGCTCCGGTTATGGCTTTGGTTGGTGAACGTACCAACGTTCGGTGTTGGCATGACGGGCTCGGTCATCCTCCAGGAAAAGTTGGCTCGTTTCTCAATAGAAAGTTTAGTTTACCTATTGTGTCGCCCGCTGCATCGGACCCTAGTTTTTGTTCTTCATGTTTGTCAAACAAAAGTCAAAATCTAGTTTTTCGTGATACGTCACTTGTGTCGAACGATGTGTTGCATTATGTTTATGGTAATGTTTGGGGTCCATCTCCCACTGTGTCTACTACTTGTTGTCGTTTTTATTTAATTTTAGTAGATCATTTTTCCAAGTTATGTTGGTTGTTTCCTCTAGTTGCAAAATGTGATGTACTGTGTACCTTTATTCAGTTTAGAGGTCTAGTAGAAAAACAATTTGGTCGATCTATTAAGAATTTTTATTCCGACAATGGTGGAGAATTCTTGGCGATGCGGTCTTATCTCTCGTCACATGGCATCAATTGGCTTACGACAGCCCCACACATGCCCCAACAAAATGGCACAAGTGAGCATCGTCATCGTGTTATTGTGACGATGGGGCGCACACTTCTTAGTCGTGCATCACTCCCCTCGACTTTCTGGGACTTTGCCTTCTGCACGGCCACCCACCTCTACAATCAACTACCTACCGTGGTCTTGGGTTCACGTTTTCCTTTTGAGGCTCTTTTTGGTCACTATCCTAACTATTTGGGTCTTCGCACCTTTGAGTGCCTATATTTCCCTCATCTTCGATCGTACTTTCTGGAAAAGCTCACTCCTTCCTCTCGGAAGTGCATATTTGTGGTTACTCTTCATCACAGTCAGCCTATAAATGTCTTGACATAATTACGGGTCGGCTCTATGTATCGCAGCATATACGTTTTGTTGAGGATTGTTTCCCTGGGTCCCCATAGATTGCCCTGGCTCCATTACCGTCGGCCCACCTCGCGAACCCTAGTCCCACCTCTCTTGGGCCACCTAGGGTTCCCGCGGTCATACCAGTGGCCGTTATTGGGCCCACTAGGGCTCCGCCACCACCGAACCCTAGCGCTTTGCCTCTTAGGCCCATGGCCTAGTCTCTTGGTCCGCCGCTTCCAGCCACCGGCCTACCATCCAACCATGCGGGCCATGCACCTCCATTTCTGCTGACCAAGGCCCACTCTCTGCGGTCCATTCCAATCTGCCTATTGCCCAAGGCCTTGAACCTGTGCCGCCTAGGGTTTCGCTCTCCCCTACCACACGTAGGCCGCCTTCGCCCGCCCTTGCACCGTCTGACCTAGTGACCGCACCACCACCTTCATGACAGCATCATATGGTCACACGGTCAGAAAATAACATATTTTGGCCCAAGTCTTACGCTGCTACCAAGCACCCGATTCCTGGCTCCACTGAACCTACATCAGTGCGCCAAGCCGTCGCTGACCCAATATGGCGTGCGGCTATGTCTAAGGAGCTCACCACGCTCACCACTCATGGAACTTGGTCCTTGGTCCCACTGCCCTGCAACCGTTCCATTGTTGGCTCGAAGTGGGTCTTTCAGATTAAACGCCATCCCGACGGCTCCATTGACCGCTACAAAGCTTGTTTGGTTGCCAAAGGGTTCCATCAGTAACCCGGTGTTGACTTCAAGGAGACCTTTAGTACGGTAGTCAACCTGTCACCATACCGACCGTTATTTCTCTTGTTATCATGCACTCTTGGCCCTTACGCCAACTTGATATCAGCAATGCATTTCTTCATGGTGACCTCACTGAAACGGTCTACATGAGTCAGCCTCCCTGGTTTCTTGATAAGTCTCATCCCGACCATGTCTGTCTCCTCCACAAGTCGTTGTATGGCCTTAAGCAAGCTCCTCGGGCTTGGTACCTTGCCCTCATTGCTGCCCTCGTTGCGTTTGGCTTTACTCAATCCAAGTCCAACACATTGCTCTTCATCCTTATGCGCGACATGGTCCGTCTCTATGCACTTGTCTACGTTGATGATGTTGTCGTGATTGGCTCGTGTTCTAAGACCTTGACCTCTCTCATTGAGCAACTTGGCACTAAGTTTGCGGTGAAGTACTTGGGCGCCCTTAGCTACTTCTTGGGTGTTGAGGTGTACAAGACGGGTGATGGCCTCTTCCTCTCTCAGCACAATTACATCATTGACTTGTTGTCTCGTCACAAGATGGATGGAGCCAAGCCCCTTTCCACTCCTATGGCTCGCAATCCTCCGACCCCATCCTCGGGTGATGTGGTTGATGCTACCACATATCGTCAAATTATTGGGGGTCTTCAGTATCTTACTCACACGCGCCCGAATATTACCTTCTCGGTTAATCGACTGGCTCAAAGGATGTCGGCTCCGGATTCCACTCATTGGCAAACGGGTCCTCCGCTACCTTAAGGGCAGGATCTCACACGGCATCACCATTTGTCGTGATGCCCATCTTTCTCTTATCGCCTTCTCGGATGTGGACTGGGTGGGGATGAAGTTCATGGCACATCTACATCGGCCTACTTCATCATGCTTGGCTCAAACCCCATTTCGTGGTCGTCTCGCAAAAAAAAGGTCATGTCCCGATCCTCGACCGAAGTGGAATACCGCGCTCTAGCTTTCACTGCCGTTGAGGTTCGTTTCCTTCGACACCTCTTCTTGGAGGTTGGTATCTCTCTCCGCTCGCTTCCTACGATTCGTTGTGATAATATGGGGGCCATGCGTTTATCCTTGCATTCGGTTCAACACTCACGGATGAAGCACATCTCAATTGATCTTCATTTTGTTCGTGATCTCGTGGCCAAGGGTCTTCTCAGTGTTGTCTATGTCAACACCCTTGATCAATTGGCCGATGTCCTCACGAAACCCCTTGCTCGCACTAGATTTGAACTACTTCGTTCCAAAATTTATGTCCATGATGGAACGTCAATTTTTGAGGGGCGTATTAGATGATATTGTTTTATGTTATATTAGTTAGTATTTTAGTATATTGTACTTTACGTATATACCCTTGTAAGTTATTATATGTGTTTTTGGTGATTAATGAATCATTATTCACTTCCAAATATTGTTTCTCTTATATGTACGTGTACCGACGATACACTAATCATTTTCCTTCAAAGAAATTATGGAACTGCATATAAAGGAACTAGAGCTAGTAACACAAAATAAAAACTTTTACAAATAGAGATTGCTTACAGGGTTTTCAAATTATAGGGGAATTTCATGCAAGTTTCAAACCATAAGGGATCCTTATGTTAAACATTGTAAGGGTACAATGAACATTTCAAAAGAAAGAATACAAACATAGATCAAGTCCCCTCTCACATTGAGCCAGTGTCCACTACTTCCAAATGTTCCCATCTTAAATACAACTGGTAAATATTTTATTTTTCTAGGTAACAACAAACAAGCTATAGCATCAAAAGTGTATGAGAATCAAATTACTGTATTGCAAAATATAATTAATGGAATATGATCCCAACATCCAAAACGCATCAATTCTATTTCTTAAAATGGAGGAGGTATAGTAGCTTTCCAACAAAACAAAAGGAACCTTTGTTTTTGCTTCAATCTACAATCTGTCTTCTTATTTCTGTGCCGGAGCAGGACTTCCACCGCCAGTCGTAGGCCTATTAGAACGAAATGGATGATCAATATATATATCTCCAGCTAAACTCTTGACGAAATTTTAAGAATCAAAACACAAAAAGAGAAACTTACAGCCCGACAGAAACTTTGAACGCGTCATAGATGCACCATTGTGCTCCGGTTAGAGTACCAACCATCACAATACGGAGAGGGAGACCACGGGTGCACAAGCCCCATAATCCTAGCTTATTCACAGCCTGCATGTAACACGACATCCAAGCAAATAAGCAACGTTGATCAACATATTATTAGGTCCGCTAACTAATTTATTGCAAAGGCATGTAATTGATATATACTAACTCACATCAGCCATGGTTGCGCCTTTGGCATTGTTGAGGAACGAGACCAAATTATCTGCAGGGTGCGATATAACAGCACATAACACACCAGCCACATACCCCCCACCAAAGCTAACACCAAGCTGCAAGCCTGTGCTGCACTCTGCTTTTGGGGTTGGAATTGAGTATTTGTAAATAGCCTCAACGATATTCTCAAATGTTGAAAACTTCATCATCGTATCTGCACTTATGGTACTTATTAGTCATTCGACGAGGCACC
Source organism: Linaria vulgaris (assembly GCA_948329865.1). NCBI lineage: Eukaryota > Viridiplantae > Streptophyta > Magnoliopsida > Lamiales > Plantaginaceae > Linaria > Linaria vulgaris. The sequence goes on along the minus strand of OX415249.1, from coordinate 47,662,936 downwards.
CGTTCTTCAAAAACCATTACTACTTTAACTAAAACTTAATGTCAGGAGGCCTTAGTATAAGTAGGCATAGGCTTACATGGTATCTGTCGTCCCCAAAGTGGAGCAATTCCCTTGTAAAGCCTGAAAGTTATCATACGATGTAAGAGAAACTTCGAATAGATATCTCCACAGTTAAGGGGGAAAACTACATAAACTTATTCATACCCTGAAACACCTTCAGCCCTGATAATCTTGGGAAGTCCATCGGTCAAACCACGAGCAAAACCAGGTTGAGTTTGGACACGAACCTTAACGGCCTCAAGCGGACAGAGGGCAACATCGGCAATAAACTCAGCGGAGGCAGATCCCGCGAGATAGATCAATGTCTTGTATTTGGTAGCATATTCAGGGCCGGCCATGTCGGTGTAATACTTCTTGAAGAATTCATAGAATCCATACTTGCAAGCTCCCTGTGCGCTGTATCCGAGCAGGGTCGGCGCCCAGCCTTTAAATAAACCTTTAAGTCCTTGTTCCTTTAGCAGGACTCCAAAACCAGAAGATATGCTCTTGTATTTTGCAGGATCAATCTGATCATCATTATTAATCAAGAACAAAATTAAGCTTTCATTGTACTTTATTGTTTTCTCCTCTGTACACAATCTGTTTCTTGACCTCTTCACTAAATCAGGTCCAAATTAAAAGTGCTCGGGATTTTATTCATTATTCAAAGAGAATCGAAATTAAGAATATGATGCCATTAGCCCATTACATTCATAAACTTTAATATTCGGCTAAAACTTACACAAATCAGGGAAAAATCGATTTTTGTCATCTAAAGTGGCGCCTATACAAAATTAATATTCGGCCAGACTTGTATAAAATTCGGTCCGTCATTGTGACGGAAAAGTTGATTTCAGTCCTCGGAGTACTTTAGTTTTAACTTCTCGTTGAAATTGTCACGTGTTGCACGTGATCATTGCAGCAAGAAATTGAATTAAAGCGACCCCATTGACTAAATTTGAAGTTTTTATCACAATAAAAAAAGACTAAAATTGATACTAGCCAGAAATAACAGACTAATATTATGTATTGGGCGGGGAAATTAAATTTTCTCCACAAATCAGTCTCCAATAATAAACTTGATCTCGTCATTAATAGTCCAAATGACAAAAAATAAATGACATATATAAATAAATAAATATATATATATATATATGTGTTATCTTTCACTAGATAACGTAACAGTTCTTAAAAGAGTACTTGAAAGTGGTATTATTCCTGTTTTTTATACTAAGTAAGTGATGAATAGTTTCAGCAATCTCTATTATTAGGATAAAATAAAAATAAGACTAGCTAGCAATAACGAAAAAAACCTCAATTAATTATAACCAGAAATTGGGAAAAATATCTTGGAACAGCAAAAATAATATTACCTGCATGTTGCACTTGACAAGATCAAGAGGGGTAACAGCGGCGTGAGTAGGACCAGTGCACAATACACCTCCCACCGTGCACGCCCCGTAATACGCCGGCGAGTACATCTCTATCCTTTTACTCTTCTCCTCCTTTGGCGCCGGTATCATCAAATTAATCTCAGCTGTCGGTTCCAATATCATCGATTTCAGGGTCGACGAGTAGATGAAACTCGGGATCATGGATTGTCCTGATGAGTTTTCTTGGTACAACATTTTGTTCATATTGAAAAATCAAAACCTCTCTGATCTCTCTCTATATATATATATAATGATGGTTTATTTGCAGTTGACTGGAAAGAGGAAGAGAACCAATTCTTCTTATTCAAAAACATTTAATTTATATATTATAAGTTAGGTATATATGTATATATGAGTGAGGAAGGTTCCAAGGAAATGGGAATGGCTGAGTTTTCTCTGTTGCACTAATCATTTTGTCCATTAATCAAAGTTTTATTATTTTTCTCGAAAAGTACCGAAAAGTTTCTATCTCTTGCTATGTCGGAACCAAACTTACAGGTAATTTTCAAATAATATGCAATTATAATCTTAATCAGTTTATTAAAACATGTTGAAGATGTAGTCAGTGTTTTCAGAGGTATACAACAACAACAACAACAACCAAGCCTGTAATCAGTTTATTAAAACATGTTGAAGATGTAGTCAGTGTTTTCAGAGGTATACAATACTCAAAAAAACACAGTTACTACTCAATTCAAAATCAAGCATTAATTAGAAAAAATATGTTTAGACCTTTTACTTAGCCGTTTTAGTTTAGAAATTTATATTTTTAAATCTTTTATCTTTTAATTGTTAATTTATAATCTTTTTATTTTTAATAAACTTTATACACAAACTATTAAAATATACAATATTTTCTCAAACATATCTAAAACATATTGGATATAAACTTTGTAAGTCACCGACACGCCACACTCAAGTGGTGGACACGGATGTCCGAATTAGTTTTTATTTATTTTAATATAGAAAGGCTATGTGACTTGTCGGACGAGTGTTGGGTGTCGGATACGTGTCGGACACGGTTGATGTTTTGAAGTGTCAATGAATCATAGCTTTAAATTCTAATATGATTGAATTTGCATGTCTATATTTACCATTACCAAATGAAATTTAGTTACCTTTGAAATATTAGAATGCATATATATATATATATATACATCTAGATAATTAGATAACATAAACAATACTATTTAATAGCTTTAGATGCAGGTTGAAATTTTGAGAATTGGGAAAACGAATTTAAATTAAATTTGAAGAATGTAGTCTCTTTTGTGGTGGAATTGATGCAATCAAAATTGATGGCTCTCCTCATCCCTCAGCATAATCTGAATTGACTATTTAGGGGAGACTATTATGATGACTTTCTAAACTCTAATTACCTTTTGAATTTTGCTTTCTTGAACGGCAAGTAGATATGTCACCTCAAACGGCGGTAAGAAACTAAGAATTAATATTTGATTTAGATCAAATCAAAGAACCATATTATGGCTGGCAGCTATTTTATGGACATTTAAATTATAGGCGATATTAATATACACGAGTTTAATTTATATTTACTGTTTAAAAGGGAATTCCGGTTGAACTTTGACCTAAAATAGATTCGAAATTAATTTAAGCACTTTTTCAGTACTTGTACATTATTCACTAGTCTATACATAAAATCAGTATTTTATTAATCATACAATTTATTTAATATAAATTCAGAATGATAATTTCCCCAATTTTCACACGTATTAATAGACAATTACATTCCAAAATCAGAATAAATCTAATGAGCCCGTGAAGCATCAAAAATCAAACTTTATTTCTTGCACAACATAGAACAGAAACATACGCCTCTTCAAAAACACTCTTTGAAAATTCAAAATGGTTACACAAGGCAAAATTGGAATTGGCTTTTATCTTATATATTTGACCAGTACGTATTTACGGTCCCAACAACTTGGAGTACGTGGTGACGTTAAACTTAAATATCATGCTCTGAAGGGATCCGAACAATCTAAAGCTTGTATAGTGGATATGTGAGTTTCCAAAAAAAAAAAAAACTGCCGCTATTACGAGTCATAAGTTTGGCTAGTGGATAAAAATTAACATATGTTAGTAATTAGTTAAAAGCACAAAATTGAAAATTCAATATTAAATATACTAGAAAGTATTTTTAACAAGGCGTGAAATTCCATATATAAAAAATGGATGTGGTTTTATCAAGTGTTTTGTTATTATATACTTGTTCAGCTAGATCACATCTAGAATAAATACATTTTTTTATGTTGTAAATTAAACAACTAAATACAATTTTGACCTTCTATACTTGTTACATCCCAACATACAGTCGCATTTAAAGAGAGTCAACAAAAGATGTCAAAAAGCCGAGCAAGATGCACATCCACATAAATGGAAGGTTTGCCAAATAGATGGGAAGACGAAGTCATAAGTACTGGTGGCCGATGGGTGTGTAAAACACTCCCTTTTACCATATACTTTACTTATCCAATTGCAACCCTCTTACATATTTTTTGGTTACTATGTCTTATTTTCATGTTTTGTAGGGTTAGAGTTAAGGGCATAACAAGAAAAATACAGTTGAAAAAGGCAAAATATGGTGCAAGCAGCACTTGGTGTGCGACTCTTATAGGCCGAAAAGAGTAAGCTATTAGACTCATGGATCAAAATTTCCGTGCGTTTTCTGAAAAAGTACCGAAAAGTTTCTATTTTTTAAACTACCGAAACGAAACATACATGTATTTCTCATGTTCATTATAACAATAAGTTTCACGAAATCCTCGAAACATGTCGAAATATTATCGAAACATTACGAAACGTTTCTATTTTTCAACGCACCGAAACCTACTCCTAAACCGAAATTTTAATCACTGATTAGACTAGGTGTGCATTATTGTATGGATTCGCCACATACATTAAGGAAGGTAAGGAAATGAACTTCAACTCAAAAGTAAAAATGCTACATTTCACGTTGTTAAAGCCTTATGATGGTTCAAGCTCCTTGCAAAATGCAATCGACAAAGAAGTCTTCATTCACTGAAATGATTTTGAAGATCTCAAGATGGAAGATGAGGAGACCATCGATGAGCCCTAGGTCAAACTGGCTCACAACTCAAATGAAGCTAGAGCCATTGGAAAAGACTATAGTGAAACCAGATTGATATGGGCTATTCCTATGACCCAAAGAGCTGGCAGAATAAGCAAGTTAGGCCAAGCTCATGGAATTCGCCAACCTGCTATACATAGAGCATCTACACTCGACATCCTGCTCATGTTGAATGTACAACATGGTACAGGTTGGTCCAAAAATCTCGGGAGCAGTTCCTGCGCCTCGAGGTCTATAAATACTTCTGTCACGCAATTCAATGTAAGCTCATTTATTACGCAGCAATGTTCACTCATCATATCGAGCATCCATACCCGAAGTACTCTCGACATGCTCAACATACTCACATACACTCGATATGGAGACGATCATCGACGTATCTTGAACCCCGATATCCATTATTCCCGACATCCACCTGAGACAACGTATCTCGCAGACCCGATATCTGCTAGCACTCGATATTCTCCAAGCTCGACATCATTCAGGCTCGACGTCCCCAGACTCTTGACATGTCTCAGATTGTAAACCTAGTGTCAGTCTGTAGGTGTTCTGAACATAAGTTACTCTAGACACCTGTATAAGTTATAGATTAACATAGTTTTGTATAAGTTCGCTTGTATTTCTATATTTCGTATTTACCTTACCAACTTGTACCGAAATAGTGGCGTCGTTTGTGGGAACACCACATTCTCAAACAAGGATGCTAGGGTGGAACGTGTAACTCGATCACGATCCCAGAGACCGACTGTGGAGAACTCAACCGCTAAAAATGCTCATGTAGATCAGCCATTGCCAACTCCTACTACAATGCGACCGCCTGAAGTGACCTTGCCCCAACAAGCTTCGGCACCTACACCACCAACGCCAGCCACTTTACCACCAGAAGTGATCTCGTAAATCAACGCCATCGTGCTCACAACATTAGCAGTAGCCATGGCTGCAACACTCCTGCCTCCACCAGCTCTCGAGGCCGGTGTTCTGCCACCGCATCCTCAGTAATCAAGGACTATGTGTCCTGCTAAAAGGACAAGAGGCCACAATCGTAAGGATGAGGCTAAGTCTTGGAGGGATCATCCAATTTCCAGGGTCTTCGGAGAGAGAGCTCCCAAACCAAGGGTGGAGATGATAGAAATATGACGAATGATGGAGCAATTGAACTAGAAAATGGAAGAGTGCATCACAGACTGGTGCACGTTGTGAGACACAGGAGGCTCACACCGTTTTGTGATGAGATTGAAGTTGAAGATCTAGATAGGGGAGAGAAAATTTTACAGCTAAAGACCTAAGATGGAAAGAGAAACCCTCATTAACACCTCTTCTATGTGGATGGAATTCTAAGATTGCACGGCTTTACTGACAATGTGCATGCCAAAATACTTGCCACGACCGTCTCAAGAGCAGCCCTTGACTAGTTCACTAGGATACTCATGGGCCCACTTACCAACTATGAGCAATTGAGAAAGAGGTTTGAGAGTTAGTTTTCTAGCCAGAAAATGATGCACACCAATCTGAATCACTTGAATTTGGTCAAGCAGGAAGACAAGGAAAGTCTGAAGACTTTCATGAAAAGATTCAATGAAGAGCAACTTAAGGTGGACGAGCCTAAGGGTAAGCAAGTGGCCATCATTATTTTCAATACAACTAAGCATAAGAGGTTTGCGGCCGCACTTATAGAGGAAGATCCAAAGACCATTGACCAGATCAATGAACTTGCCTACAAGACGATCTATTGTGATGAGATTATGGCAACCAAGAACACTCATAATCAAATGCAGAATCACCCCCGAGGAAAGGAAGGATGAAACCGAGACAAAAATGACCGCAATGGCGACAGATCTCCCAGGAGTTATACTCCCCTAAACAAGGATATTCTGACAGTATTCGCAGAAGAAAGGATGGCTCAATCAGCCGAAAAAGCTGAAAGACACTCCTGGGATGAGATACTCAAAGAAGTATTGCATGTATCACTGCCAAGGTGGACATAACACAGAGGATTGTAAGTAGGGTCGTGCATTTGGATCGGATAGAATCGGATCGGATCGAACTGAGGCTGGTAGTCGATTTCGATCCTGGAGAAACAAGGATCAAAATCAAATCAATTTAAAACCATCCAATTCGATCCAAAATCATTATATTTCGATCCGATTCGATTCAATTTTGATCCTTTTTTATTTATTTTAATATCAATAGAACAAATATACATGATTGCTTACTTTGCATCTAAAATTAAAGAAAACTTAAATAAACATGAATACAATATAACAAATTAACATGCGTTAGTGGATTTCTCCTTTCAAAATACTAACACAATGTTCAAATAGAAATCCCAAAGGGAAGACAAGTCATAGTTAGTGCTAGTAGTTAGTATGTTACAATTAAAGATTATACATATGTACTAGATACAAAAGTATTATAACTCTAAGTAGTTAAACTCCAAGTCATATATTAAGTTAATTAGTAGCATTTTATTAGCATTATATATAAATATATAATATTATATATATATATACTACTATATATTTATTTATTTTTTAAAAATTAAGATGAGTATTCGATTCGATTCGATTCTTAACCTCTGAAATCGATGATCAAAAGGGGAGTTCGATCCTAAGGCAAAAATCAAAAGTTGGATCAAATATTTGATTCGATTTTCGGATCGGATCATTCGATCGATTTTCACCCGATTCGAATTTTTGTTTTTTGCACAGCCCTAAGGATCTCAAGGATGAAATCGAGAGGCTTATTGGCGAAGGAAAGTTGGTGGAATATATCCGCAATCACAATGAATTGGATGAGCAGGATGAGAGGCTGACACAGGATGAAAGCGTATTAATTAAAAAATACCAGTGTATTAACGAAGATAGATTATAGAATCCACGAGAGAAACATAGTTTTTCGAGCTCAGAGTGTTGCACATCATGACAGGATACTGAGACATCAATGTTTCTCGTTCAATGAACAATTCTTGATGGTTTTTCATATCATCGGTTATCTTGTAGTCTTCATCCTCTATCTCGAGATTTACAATGAATGCAATCTCCACGTCATGAACTTATTTTACGAGGTTTTCTGTTGTAGAACTCATAATCATAAAGATGCTTTCGTTCATGTTAACTCTCTCTTCTTCCTCATCAACCACTTTTGCACTTTTTAATCCTTCTTCATCTTCAACTCCTACACTTTTAAATTCTCCTCCCTCTTCAACAACATCTACACCTTTAAATCTATTTTCTCTTTAACAACTTCCACACCTCAAAGCAAATATGAATCCTTGACGTCATTATCTTATTTAAAATAATCGTCAGATAACTTTACCGAGTTCAATGGTGGGATATATGAGTATTTCTTCAAAGTTTGTTGTGCATCCATCTCCTCTGGATTCTCTGTCACCAATCGATCGCCTAAAAACTTATTTTGGTAACTCTGAAAAATAAATTGATCGTGGTCAGGCGGTAAAAATCGATCCATCATCATCCTCTTCATCCTTCTCCAAGATTGGATTGGTGCTTTTCCTCGATGTCTTCGATGAGTTTGCAACTTTCCCCCCCAAACAACAACAATGCTTCTTAGTTTATGTGCAACCAAATTCACTTGTCGATATTCAACAACTTCAGCGAATTCAAAGTACCACTCAACATCAGAAATCCAATCCAAAAAATCTTCGATGTCTAGATTTCCACAGAACAATAGATTATTAGCCCGACTATGGAGATAACCTCGTGATTGGTTATTTTCTGTATTGTTAAGAAACATAGAATTACCAATTTGAGTTACTTCTCCTTCTAGTATGTCACTCCAGGAATTTTGATTTGTTTTGGTGGTAAAAAACTGTAGAAACATTGTCTCTAATCGTTCTACTAAATTGTTTAATTTGTGACTGCCAGCGTGCTCGCACCAACATCATCATGATTTTCTCCAGTTTTGCATCTCCCAGCCATTGAACAAGGCAATACCCTTGCTCTGATACCACTTGACGCAAGACGGAAGTGTGATAATTTGAAAATACCAGCGTATTAACGAAGATAGATTCTGGAATCCACCAGGATATGGAATAAGATTCCGATTTTGATGATAAAGTCAAAAATAATAAAATTCTCGTTTTACAGATAATGAAAAGAAACTATAAATAGCTCAATAAACCTAAACAAAAATAAATTAGACTCAAACTATGAAACAAAGTCTAAAAATAAAAAGGAAACAAACTCCTAATAAAAAAAGGAATTAGACTCGGAAAAACATGTCTCACTCACCACAGAAGGACAAACAGAAGGCTATTGAGACCGAGCGCCTATAACTGCGGCGTCATCAATGCTCCCACTAGGGGAATGATCACCATGATACATGGGGAACTAGTGGGCGCTAACTTTAGCAACAGACGAAAGAAGATTAACCGAGAGGTTGGAGAGGACAAATATGTGGGTTTCACTGCCCTGTTGGAGATCGAGGAGCCGCCCGAGGAAGGGATTACTTTTACCAAGAAGGATCTAATGCAACTCACCCCACATGCTATATAGGCTGGTATGCTAAAATGCCCCTCTATTTTTAAGCTTGACATTGCTAACTATGGAGTTTGGAAGGTCCTCACTGAAAATGAAAGTTTGGCAAATGTGATATTTTATCATGCTTTAGATAAAATGGCATTGGGTCATAATTTGATCGCACGGATCTCTACATCCCTTAAAGGTTTGGGGGGGGGGGGGAAAGTTGTTCTACTAGAACATGTCACATTGTTGGCATCATTTGGGGAGGAGCCATTGAGAAGAACACTTAATGTACAAATACCTCATAGTTGACCAACCATTTTCTTACAACGTAATAATTGGTCGCCCGGTGCTCAGCGCCATTCGAGTTGTTGTATCTACATACCACCAAAAGATGAAGTTGCCAACCCCCAGAGGAACGGGTGAGATCGTTGGTAACCACATTGAGGCCTGGCTTTGCTACATAGCATCCCTCAAACTGCGCAGGAATGATGAAGTAGAGGAACTAGAAAGCCCTCTCACCCGAGGATCAATTTATGGCGGAGTAGCCTCGACAAGTTATCTTAGCTTTTATTAGTTACTATGCATGAATAATTTACATTTATGTCGGAACAATTTAATTTCTCATAAATTGCCCATCATGGGTTGGCATGTAATTAAATAGGGGAAGTACGCTGGCCTGATTCCCATACTACGGGATACGTAGGCGAATCACAATATACCCGATATCGGCCATTATCTTTCATAACTCGATTATCCTTGATGATTATGTCAATTTTGTGTCTTAACTGCTAACCACATGAATGCGTGAAAATTTTGCAATGAAAAAAAAATCCCAAATGGTGAAACCATCATCTCCTATCCATTGTGATATGGCAGAAAATGCCTTAAACGATAGACTATCGTCTCTTATCCATTGTGATACGGCAGAAAATACCTTAAACGGTAGACTATCATCTCCTATCCATTGTGATATGTCAGAGAAACCTAAAACGGTAAACTATCATCTCCTATCCATTGTGATATGGCAGAGAATACCTAAACGGTAAACTATCATCTCCTATCCATTGTGATATGGCAGAAAATACCTTAAACGGTAAACTATCATCTCCTATCCATTGTGATATGGCAGAGAATACCTGAAATGGTAAATTATCATCTACTATTGTCGTGATGTGGCAGAGAAGGCTCTAACCGGTAGAATGTATCCCTTATCTCTTGTAATACGACAGAGACTACCTTGATCGGTAGAACACTATCTCTGATTTATCATTATAGGGGAGATGTTACCCTAACCGGTACAGTGCTACCTCCTATTCGACCATATATGCATGAAACTTCGACAGAAATTACCGTACAAAGTCACATACTATCCCATACCCAACATGATACGGCAAGGATACTCACTCGATTAAGTCCAGTACTAGTACAGTACAATCTCTTATCCAACATAATAAGAGAATACATACTTTAAGCAATAAATTTTATCTCCTAAGATAACACCAAAAAAGAATCGCCTGCATATGTTAATGAGACACCCTCCTAAAAAGACGACATTCCAAGTAAAGATGGCAGTCAAATACTTATGAAATATAAAGAAATTCAACATTGTTCGAAAGGAAAACCAGTGCAAAGCACGCATTCCTCCAAGAATGCAATTATCCAAATAAATTGACAATAAAACAACAAGGGCGACGAAGTGCCGAAAACAATTCAATTGCCAGCATAAGGAGGAGCACCAAATATGCCAATCCTAATAAGGCTATTGTTATCCAAAATCGGGGCAAAGACATGTTTCTGTCTATTCATCAGAATTTGACTCCTCCATCAGTCGTAGGTCATGCCCCAAGAACACATCCAACTGAGTGATTTTGAAACCTTCGACGAACCCATCAAGGGTCTGAATTTGTCCCACGATGGTTTCTTGCATCTCTTCGAGATCTTGCATGCCGCGAATTGCATTCATATCCTGGCAAGTCCCACTCAAAATGAGTTGCGTGGCAATACGCAACTTGATTTTGGACGATGGATTCTTTTACAACAAGTTTAAGAAGTTATTCAAAAGGCTACGCCTGATCTCGCTTCTACACGAGAAGTGACAAATACGAAAAATACCTTACAGCGCAGTACATTGCATGCTTTAGCCAGCTCCGTATCAAGGTGCTCGTTCTTCGCCTTGAGTTCCTTCACCTCGCGCTCAACGACTTCCTTGGCCTTTAGATCTCGGTCGACAACCTACTTAATTTTCTTCATTTCGTCCTCAACCTTTTTCCTCTCCTCACGAGCAGAGCGAAGAATCTCATTGTCATCTCTAAGTTTTTCCAATGCATGCTCTTTTGCGTCCAAGGCTGCTTTTGCAGCAGAAATATCAAAGTTGGATAGTTTTTCAATTTCTTCTTGGAGCTTTGCCACGATCTCAGCTTTGTTCGCCTCGGCTCCTGCCACGACCTTTATAGTACTGGACAAAAACTTTTCAATCTAACAAAGACAAAGACATACCTCATAGTCACAAGTCACATATAAGACTATACCAATGTCCTATAAACAACCCTGCCTGAAACAAACATTTCACGATCGTGCACATATATACTACAACTTTGTTTGAACATACATTCTGAAAGACGTGGATGCCTTGTCGACCTAATTGCTCTTAGTCATGTTCATGTAGCAAATGATCCCTTGCCAGCTCCAGAAAAAGGTTCCTCATGCTGCAAACTGCATGTTCCTCATTAAATTGATGAGCTCCAACATTAATGTTTGAACCAGAAGCGGGTCGGTAGTCGGTCGGGGAGTAGAAGCCCCACCAGGAAATGGCCTCTTAAGTTTGTCCAAATTATGTGTGCCTTCCATGTGAGCAGTAGTAGCTTGAGGAAGGGCCTCGTTAGAGCTGGCATGCCCAACTTGATTGACCGACACATTCGTGTACTCCGCACCCTGATACTACGAGGCTCCTCCCTCGGCCCCTTGAGAGTCCGCTGCATCACGCACCTGGGACATGTAGCCTTTCTGGCCCCCGGTCTTATGCACTCTGGGTAAGTCCTTCGCATCTTCCTCGTGCTTTGCGGCGACAAACTTCCTCATTTAGTTTTGGCACCCCATGACAAGTTTGACTGCAAAACAAAAATATCAAAATATAGTCAATACCATGATCACAGGCACGAATTTAGACGCATTAAACAGATCTCATCAGAGTGACACAGACACACACACACACATATATATACATATATATATATATATATGTGTGTGTGTGTGTGTGTGTATCTATGACACTTGAGCTATATCTAAACTATGCGAATCCTTGTATGGCTTCGGCGCCCGTGACAGTGAACCAAACTTTTCAGGACTCCTCTCCTTTATGTAGAAGTATTATTTCTTACCACGCACTCTTTCTTACCACGCACCCCGTAACTGGTCTGCTACCTATCCAAAAAACTGGCAACCTTGATTTGCCCTAACAAAACAAAATCCCTTATCCCCACCTTCATGTTTGTTACCACCTGAAACACCAAAATTTGTTGAGACCATAAGGAACGCGAAAGGCCTTCATCACCAAGATGAACGCCACTAGAGAGCCTACTGAATTTGGAGATAGTTTCCCTATACATACACCTATACTACTCAACAAAATGCTCAACATTGGGCTAAGGGGGAACCGCAACCCATTAACAAAATGCTTCGCATTCACGGTTATCCAACCTTCCGAAGGGGTATGCATCCTTTCATCTGAACCAGGAAACCTTATCTCATAACCTTCAAGACCATAGTTGTCTTGATAGTAATTAGGTGTGTGAGGCACATTGGATACCATATCTTGGCTCTCTTGCATCTTGAAGCGTTTGATCTCGGTCTCACCGGCTAGACCAAACTCATTCTCCTCAACTGAATTGTATTCAAAACCCACATCCTCAACCAACTCTTACCCATAACTATCCCAGATGAGATCTTGACATGGATCCCACATCTCATTATCGTTTTCAGCTAAGGGCTCATAACCCAACTCGTGAAATGGGCTTGCATTATGCTCCCTAGGTTCACCCCGGAGAACCGCGACCTCGCTTTCGGGTACCGCCCAATATTCTTCTTGCTGAGATATTTTTTCGAAAAACACAGCAAAAATTCCTCTAAAATTCACACATTAAAAAAAAGGTCAATAATTTACTGAACTTCATAAATTTCAAATGGAAGCCTTTAAACCCACCTTTCAGCTAACATAAATTATGAGCTTGCGCGACAAAATCTGAAAAAAGTTATACTTTGATTAGTGAAAACTACTAAAAATCATAAGAAATTTTCTAAGTACAAATGTCGAAATCAGCAACGACATATCGAGCATACATTTTTGACATACAAAGACATCGAATTACTAGATGAATTTCGATGAAGACTGTATATCGAACACATGTCAAACTCAGGACGTCGAAACTACATATCCTCGACATGCACAACAAATTCGATATTCCTTTTCCAAAAATAGCAAAATCTCAATGCTTTCTCGCTTCTCCCATCCACTATTATAGTGGTTTTCAAGCAAAAGAAATCCCATTAATTACCGACTTTCCATATTCTATATCAAATGTGACCATTTTCGACATGTAACTTACCTTATTACATCGAGGTCCCAGCTTCAATATACATCTCACGTCGAAAGTATCCTATTCGACATGTATCTCTTTGATATCTTATTCTAGCAAAATTTTATTTCTTGTTGAATATAGATATTATACTCGACATGATGCGAAGATCAAATTATGTGATTCGACATAAAAACCACGTCGAGACCTTTTGCTCGACATACCATAGTCTCGATATCATGCATATTTGATATCTTCCAATTTTGATATCATCGAGAAAAAAAATCTTCCTTAACGCGAGGAATTTCAAAAAAGGGGATACAACTTTAAACATTTACCCTTGTTATGCTTGGCATGCAAAATTATCACCACATATACAATTTTACACAAGATTCCACGTAACAATTTGTATATTGGAGGGCCTATCCACGCAACAATTTAAATATCAACCTCACGTGTCAAACACGAGCTTGTACTATAAACTTGGGGGCCACATGGTACCAACGGTATGGTTTACAAGCTATTTCTGCGACAATAGCTCCTAAACTGAGGGGCTACATTATATGGGATATTCTCATGTCCCAACGAGCGATCCAATAAGCAATTTGGGCCAAGCCCATGTAATCTGTCAACCTTAGGGGTGGGAGGGCCGGGTCGAATTCCCGAGATCCGACCCGACCCGATCGGATTTTTCCCGGGCGGAAAAAATCCGATCCATACTCCGACCCGCAGCTGTGGTTTTTATTTCCGCAGCTGCTTCCGCGGGTCGGAGTCGGGAGCTAGGGTCAGAATCCGATCCGACCCGAGCTCTCGATTTTTTTTATTACACTGCACATATACTTCACTCTTCACAGTTCACAGACAGAGTCGCGACCCTCTGTTATGAAGCGAATCTAGGGTTTAGAGGAAGGGGACCAGTGAAAGTCTGCAGTGGAATCGAAATGATGATTAAGGATTTGGGGCCACTTTGTTTTAATTAATTTAGTGGTCCCAAAATTACAACAGCTTAGTGGAGGAACGACACCATTTCCTTATTGCTTTTAATTATTTTACTTTATTGTCTGCTTTTCTATTATTAGTTAATATTCCGTGTACGCGCTTTTATGAGTTGTTGGCGCTTTTTACTTGAATTAGTTATTTACAACTCAGGCTAGTATTAAAAGAATACTGTGGAGACTTGCAGAATTATCATGAAGTTAATTAAAGAAGTATTACATTCTGAATCTCTTCTCTCATCTCATATTCTCTCTAATTGAGTTGATTCTTGTGCAGCTTTCTTTATTCTAATCTCTATTTTTACCTGCAATCAAATAAAGCAGTTGTGAGTGATTTCATTCATAATACCCTCTTTCTTGAAAAAAATAAATTTAATCCATCTCCCCTCAAACGCGGCCGCGCCACCAATCCCTCTCTCATTCTTCCGACACCGGCACCGGCACCGCCGCACCACTCATCATCTACGTTTGAAACAGTCCGCCGCTCCGTCGCCCCACCCCGCCGCTCCGCCGCATTTGGTATTAACAAATAACCGCAATTATATTTCTTTTCTCATAATTACCAAAGAGGATTACTAAATTATATATCATCAACATAGATTGTTTTGCAGAAACATAATCAAATTAATCTTAAGAGAACATAGATATACAGTCATTGCTCAAATTATTCGTTCATTCCAGGGGACAAAATTGTTCCCTGAAATTTTCGGGATCCCGAACGGGATCCCGACTCCCGCGGGACTCCCGCAATAGCGGGAGTTTCATACCCGCGGGGCGGATCGGGAGACTCCGGTGAGCTCCCGATCCCGCCAGATTCCGTAGGCCGGGATCCCGCCACCGCGGATTCCCGGCCCAACTCACCCCTAGTCAACCTGCTATATATCGAGCATCTACACTCGACATACGGCTCATGTCGAATGTACACATTCGACATGGTACATGCTTGGTCCAGAAAAAATTCGGGACCAATCTCCACGCCCTGAGGTCTATAAATACCTCCACCCTGCAATTAAATGTAAGCTTGTCTTTTATGCAGCATTGTTCACTCAGTATATCGAGTGTCCACAACCGAAGTACTCTGGACATACTCACATACACTCGATATGAAGACGATCCCCGACGTCTCATGAACCCCGATATCCATCATTCCCGACATCTACGTGAAACTCGATATCTCACGGACTCGATATATGCCAGCACTCATTATCCTTCAAGCTCGACATCATCCATGTTCGATGTCCCCAGACTCTCGACATTTCTCAGATTATAAACCTAGGGTTGGTGTGTAGGTATTCCGGACATAAGACATTTGTATAAGTTATAGATTATAATAGTTCTGTATAAATTCTCTTGTATTCTTATATTTTGTATTTACCTTACCAACTTGTACCGAATTAAAGATGGTGAGAAAATGTTATGGGTATGTCGTATACTTGTAATTATTTAAGTTCTAGTCTTAGGATTGTTAATTAAATTTAGTTTATTTTTAGTAGTTCTTTGTAGTCAGCTTGTTTAGTCTTCATTCAACGTATTTTCTATGTCCATTATTCTAGTTAGTAAGCTAGTGGGTCAATTAGAAAAAAATAGAAAAACTCATGTATTAAATATAGATGAATTTAGAGGAAATACCAGAACAAAATTTTCTCAACTTACTAGAGAATTCTCTCATTTATCTTACATTTTTTGGAGTTTTCCTCACTCGAAGGAATTTCGATATCCTGTTCATAACATTGGTGCTTTTATTTTACATTCGCAAAGCCTCCCATATAATCATGCTTTCTAAATCACAAACGTAATCACAATACACATTTGGTGAATCGTAAAACAAAGCCATATGCATGCTCTAAGTTGAGTTAGTGGAATGGAATATAAAATATGTTCAATTAGATGAAAACCATGCCTCGTGTAACCAGTAACAACGCATGAACATGGCTAAATTTATGGATGAATTACGTCTAATGCATTAAAAACCTAACCCAAATCCAGAAAATTCCCCAAACAACAACCTATCCCTACTCCAAACCCACAACTCGCACCAACGTATCATGTGGACAGCCCGCACTCTACCCCTTCGTACAGTCAAAACATTACAAATAATCCGCTTTAAAAACCTAAAATCTATATGTAACACCCCCAAAATTTGGAAGAAAATAATATAACTTTACATTTTAGTCATCAAACTATTGAAAATATCATTTTGACCGCAAGCATTTAAAAAATAAATATTGCATTTTAGTCATTGAACTGAAAACTAGTCATTGTATTATTTTTATATGATTCACTCATCCATGAGAAATATATTTTAAATGTACATATTGATCTTGGTGTCGTGAATTACATAGAAAATTTTACATAATGTAAATAACTATATAAAGATATGTTTAAATATATTTTATTTTAATTATAAACAGTAATGATGATATTATTCCTCATGTGTGCTTGTTTAGAGGGGGGGTACCTTGTATTCAGAATGTTCACCCTTTACCCTAAAAGAGATTAAAAAGAGGGAGTGGGTGTGTTGACGAGGGGTGCAAAGTGAGGGTGTACGATCATACTATTGCGAGAGTGCATAAAGTGTCTAGTTTTTTTAGGAGCCGTTTTTCTTGCCCCTTTTATAGAGTACATGGTGCTCCTTTTATAGGCAGGGAAAGCTGCTCGAAATCGTAGGCTTTGAACAATATGAAGGCGCCAGGTGTGCCAATACAGGTCTTCCAATTTCTTGTACATGTACGCTACATGTGGTTGTTGGTGGTGAGGACACGTGTAGGGGTGTCAAGGCATGCGTGTCGTCTTATCCCAGGTGGCCAGGCTTTGTCATGTTGGTTTCATCTTATATTCGGTATCAGATCAGTCATCCAAGGACTTCGTGTTGGACTCGTTGTAGGTCAGAGCCGTTAGTGGTGAAAAGATAGTGGGTGTGTCCTCGTTTACTTTCTTGGGCTCGAATTGTCCCAGGCTTTGGGGACCATACTAGGATGTCAAGTGATATAATCCACTATTATCAAATAAGAAAATATAGTATATGAACAAGAATCAGCCACATCATTACTTACAAGATTGAAATCTGAATTAGGTGGCTAATTATAAAAAAATAAAAATAAGAAGGGTGGGATCTTAATCAAAATTATTTTAACATGATTTTTTTGCTATAAGTAACATGCCATCTTCTCCATTTTTTTCACCCATCTCCACTCTGATTTAGTCTTCTTGAAATAAGAATTCTTCATTTTTGTGTTATTGTTAAGAAAACAATTGTTTTGAAGCTTTATTTCATCGTTTCCTCCCATAAAACACCTCAAAACTTTTACTGCGCAGAAAATCTGCATTTTATCCCGTGTAGAAATAAATTCATAGAAAATCAGAAACAACTCCAATTGCTATGAAATTTTAGAACCGAATTTTCTTAGAGTCAGGTATCTTCGTATTCAGACACCATTTTTGATCAAGATTTTAGAGGCCGCGATGAGGTAATTATCAACGTCTAAAAATTTGAAGACAACTTGTATGTTTACAAAAGTTATTTAGCATAGCAAACCTTAGTATTTTTAGTCAATTTTGGATGCACATCATGATGTTATTAGTCATAAACCTTAAAAACATTTGGGAAGTAAGTTTATTTGGATGTCCAATGAAAGGTAAATTCGAGACTGCAACGATTTTTAGCTTACTTTGCATAACTTTATGTCCTTAGTTTATTATTGAAATAATCATCATGATTCAAAAGTTGATCACTCACAAATGACTCTTAAATGATTTAACCGTGGTTAGAATCACTTTATTATAATTTGTGATCATGATTTAATATTTTTGTAATTTTCTTAGTAATATTTAAATAATATATTTATCATGTTTAACATACCCTTATAAGATTACCATAGCAAATTTAAGGAAAAATTATAGGATAGCATCCAAACTTTGACGGTTTTTGCACTTACTTAACCAAACTTTAAATTTTTGCTCCCGACGGTCTGAACTTTCATTCAGTGATACTTTACTATCTAAACTTTTAAAACGACATATCTCGGGCAAAGTGACGTCACTTCCAAAAAGATGAAAGTTTGGATAGTAAAGTGCAACAACTTGTACATCACAATGCAGAAAACTGATGTCACTTTGATGACCGGGATAGGTCATTTTGAAAGTTTAAATAGCAAGTGTCACCGAATGAAAGTTCAGATCGTCGGGTGCAAAAATTTAAAGTTTGG
Source organism: Linaria vulgaris (assembly GCA_948329865.1). Lineage (NCBI taxonomy): Eukaryota > Viridiplantae > Streptophyta > Magnoliopsida > Lamiales > Plantaginaceae > Linaria > Linaria vulgaris. Next base: position 47,644,100 of record OX415249.1, on the reverse strand, counting down.
TTAAGTAAGTGCAAAAAGTGCCAAAGTTTGGATGCTACCTTGTAATTTTCCCCAACTTTAGTGATCTTATCATCTAATATGATCATTTATCATAACATAAACCTTTATTGAGGATTTATTTTGATTAGTCTTACATATTTATAGTTTTGTAAGTTGTAAAAACAATGTTATGTGATTCAAAGTAATAACCCTAAAACAAAATATTAATTAAACTAAGTTATACATTTTAAGGCGTTACTTCATATAATATTTGTTTGATGTTGTGATTATAAAAAGTTTTGAAATGATTATATGCTTAAAGAAGAATTTTTCATAAAGTTAGTTAGTAAAATACTTTAAGGATTCATTATGCATTAAATTAGTTAGTTTATCAAGTTTTACTTGATATTATTACTTATCATTTGAAAGAATCTTTACAGGTATAAATTTAAAAATAGTTTTGTGTAAGATAAATTTTGAGATATCAATTCAGTATACAAAAGATATTTAATATTTGACTTAACTTTTCGACATCAAAATTTGTCGCTTAAGATTTCCATATTTAGAGCAATGACATAAAACTAAGCTTATGTGTTATTTACTTAAATTAACATTAACTAGCGTTTTTAATAAGAACTTCAAATTTCATCAACATCGGAAGTTGAAAACACATATATTTATTCAATTAATTAATATTATCTTAAATTCACTAAAAGTTTGACAAAAAGAATCGACGACTAACAAGATTCTTTGTACGAATGAAGCTGAGGTTTGGTTTTTGATTTTGTTCCAGTCCAATTTGGCATCCGGCCATGAGGAACTTGGATAGAAAAGACATTACTCTGTTACCGAACCACGAACTACCTATTATTCATCGTCTTCCTATTTTTGCATCTCATCTCATAACATGATTTCCTTACTCATTGTTAATCATATCAAATAATTAATTTATCACATATTGATTCATAATCATGGTAATTCTCCGATATTATAATTTCGTTCGCTGGTTCTTGAACTGTGCTAAGAGCAATGAACTATGTTCGGGCATGTAGCTCAAGGAGCATTTGGTATTATTTGGTTTTGGAGCTTATTTGTTTATCACCCATTGGGACGCATTTGAGAAGTTGGGCCTAGGGGTTGAGTCGATTTACAGTCGGGCAGTAAGGACTTTCGATTTAAGTAACTTCACTTGATATCCATTTATATAGACGCCGCTTGCAGTCAGGAGTTGTTGTAACCCGCGTGCTGGATCGGCAGCACTCGAGCATGTCACTTGATTTGTTTGCAAGGTCACTTCTCGTTGGGAGGTATAAGGTAGTATATTGGAAGTCATAAGGTTGGATTTGTTTATTGTTAAGGACAAGTACATTAACTATTCTATGATTATTTCAGTACTATCGTTACAACGAATTATCTAGTTGAAATGTTTCTACTAGTAAGATCACTCCTCAAAATGTATCTATTATATTACAAGTAATTCTTGCATTGTCAATTCTTTTACATGAATCACACTAACTTTTCAAAGACTTATTCCTTGTTTCTTATATCTGTCCATTCCTCAGGATAAGACCCACGTGGCGGCTTCGATCAAGTGAATAATTTTTGAGATTGCATTTTGGAATTTTTGTGTAATTTTAAAAAAGGTTTATTATCAGTACGTAATTATTAAAGTTGTTAAATTATTTTATTCACAAGACTTCCTCTGTATATATTAAAATTTAAATTTTTTATGATAATATGTATGGTTTATTTCTGGACAGTGACACCCCTTCCTAAGAGTTGTGTTTCGGTCTATGGTTGGGTAATGTGAATGATCACCACCGAACCAACTCAAATCGGATTATGGCTTATGGGGCGCGGTTTTCACACTATTAGATGGATTTGCCTGTGTTTGATGGGACAAAACCGTTGAATTGGTTGTTCCAAGAAGAATAATACTTCACTGATTATAACATTCCACCTGAACAACGATTGTGTATTGTGTCGGTGTGAATGCAAGGTAAAAAGCCCTTTTGTTGGTATAAATGGATGCACAACAACTATCAGTTGCATAATCATCAAGCCCCACTTTCAAGTTAAGGCAAACTGGATTTGTTGATAATTTTCAGGAATGTTTCGAGCGAATAGCCGATTTCGTGACGAGAGTAAGCGTTGAAGCAATGCTCAAGTATTTTATTTCTGGTATTAGAATGGAAATTCAACAAGAACTCACCTTATAAACCAATAACGGTGCAACAAGCAATTCACTAACGAAACTGGTGTGAGATACATGTGCAAACCATCAAAAATCCACGATAACACAAGTTGAACATGTGTTACTTGTCAATCAAGTAGTACCTACTCGTGCAGCACAACAATCGCCTATGACTCCAATGGAGATGCAAGTATGGCAATCCAAAGGACTATGTTTCAATTGCAATGAAATATATGGGCATGGCCACCATTGCCGGATGAGCAAGTTTTAACGTTAGTCACAAACGACACAATTGAACTCGAGGATCATCAAGTGAGCAAGTTGTTCCCACCTTAGACAAACTTTGATCTGCAGTCGGCCTTGCAGACAAGGAAGCATTTAGTGGGGGGAGAAAGTGTTATGGGGTTTGCCATCTATCTTTAATTATTTAATTTTTAGTTTTTGCATTGTTAATTAAATTTAGTTTATAAGTAGTAGTTTTATTTTTTACTTTAGTCAACTTGTTTAGTCTTCATTCAACGTATTTTCTGTTTCTATTATTCTAGTTAGTAAGTTAGTGGATAACAATTAACGAAAACTGAAAAACTCTTGTATTTGATACGGATGAATTTAGTGGAAATAAAAGAACAATACTTTCTCAATTTACTTAGCTAATTCTCTCATGTATCTTACAAATTCTTGAGTATTTCCTCACTCAAAGAAGGAATTTTGTTATCCCGTTCCTAACAGAAAACTCTCAAATCTCTTCGAAAAGGTTCAACTTTAAAATTAAGGCCATTTCAAAAATCCAAAGAGGTGGATGAAATAACCATGGGACACCTCCTTGGTTTTCGAACTGCTTTCGATGTAAAGCAGAAAGGTACAAAGGATGAGTAGAGTTGCACTCAAGTTTGAGATCTCTAAATTAAGAGATGACCTTCATTCTAACAATGAAGAGAAATTTGGTCGTGCTATGACACTCCTCAACAAGAATAATTAAAAAAACTCACTAGATCCTAGAACTGAGGAACAAGTGTTCACATCCATATAGAAATGTCAAAGAATGTTTTCATTGCTACTAACCTTAATGGACAACGACGAACAAAAAAGTACAAAGAGTGTAATAGAATTGGACATTATCAAAGAGAATGTCTTAATCAAAGAAGCGATCTAATATTCAAATTTGTCATTGTATCCAGGGGATATGATGAACATGATGACGAGTTAAAAAACGAGGAAGAATATCTCAGATAATATTTCAAAAGATGGTTCCCCACACTTCATGAGATGTTTTGTATAAGGATGCTTTTAAGAGTTCTCTCCGGTTATTATTGCCCCGTCTCTAAATGTACCACATCATAATATGAGTGGAGATATAAAGTTCGAGATTGAGAGGTGCTTATAAAACATGGCACGTGTTCTGACTAACTACATGGATACATTCTTGGTTACAGGAATAGTGCCTCGCGATTAAGGATCTTCTTGATTCTCTCAAGATCTCGCCATTATAATTGGTTCCAATCGGATGCTCTTCTGTTCAGATAATGAGGTCCCAATGATGGCAGCTCTCTTATATTATACAAAGAGAAAGAACCAAGTTAACCTACCACGCTTAATTTTTTAGGAAATTATCCACTGGATAGGGCATGCCAACTCCTCCCATGCAACGAGTTTTCCTCTCACATTTAGGGAATCATTGGTGCATAGCATAGTTGTGCCACTCCACACAAACTCATGATTCAACCACAACCTCACGTGGCCTTCAAGTCACATATGTCTCTCCACTGATTCCAGCTAATGTCATGCCTAGAGCTACTTCTTCATTATCTCTCTTGCCCAATCCCTCCTAACTGTTGTCGTGTTGCTTCTCATGATGTACATGAAGAATTTGGCCCATTGACTCAGTATTTACCCTTGTCACGATCTGCCAACACGAGTGAGAGTGGTTCTGACTAATTGATGCATGATTATGAGAGATATTTGGTTTACGAGGAGTAGCGTTTTTAAAACTATTGATATTCATTGTGTTTTCCTGTACATCTTTAATATATGATTCAAACCACTGTTTGTTTGTTCCCTATTGTATTTTCTTTTTTTCATCACATTATTTTTTTCCACGTTTGGTTTTTGACCGCCTTAAAAAACCGTTTGTGTGTGAGATACAATGGATTAATTCACGACACTAACCTTCTGCACCAATTAGTTTTGTAAAAATGTGACAAATGAAGGGATTGATACGTCCGAGTTTCAGTGTCAATTGCAGGTGAACGCATGACTCATTAGACTGTGATAGCATAGTGATAAGTGTAAAACTTTGTACTTGTTCATTTTATTTTGTTTACATTTCAATAATTGATAGTTAAGGTTCTTCCAAGCAATAAGCCTTAGAGATGATAGTTAAGGTTCTTCCAAGCAATAACTGAATTTATTGCTAGGATCTCGTTCAGTTGGTTAAAGTTTAGCCTCATTATAAGGCTTGTTGAATAGGCGATTTGATGAGCTGTGTTATGTTCAAGGAATTAAAACTAAGGTGAAGAGTTGTTGAAATGTGGTTCACTCTTATGAAGTTAGGGGCATTCTTAACATTTTAGTCCAGTTTTGAAGGTCTGTTAACTGACAAAGTGGTTAGAGTTTGTTACTACGCACACATTTCACGCGTTGCGCTGTTGGGTCTATAAAGATCTATTTTTGTTGTTGTTCCAATTCATTCTCTTCTCCCAATTCTTAGCGATGATAAAATTATCTCATTTGCTCCTTGGATGTACGTTAAGATCAATCCTTTAGATCTTAATCGAACCAAGTAAATTGTAGTGTCTTTTGTGTGTGATTGATTTGATTTGTGATTATTATTCCTTCTTATTGTGATCTTAGATGCATTTATGATTTATGTGTAATTCTACTGTGATTCAATTTGCATTTGTCATCAGTCCGATTCACTACAGACAAAGGATTGCACAACTACGCGCTGCTTAGACGATGGGAGAAGCGTGACTCACGCGTGACTACACCTAATCCAACCTTTATTTTTGTCTTTAATTTATTAAATTAAATCAAAACTTCAAATTATGTGTTAAAAGCCTATTAAGTGAAAACTAGAATTACGCTGTCTCAATCAAAATATGATTTTTGAGATGTGCAATGCTTTCCATTGCTACTTGATTCGCACACCTATGATATAATGATGAAGCTAGGGGTGTTCTTGTGGCAACAAAGACGGAATGGTTCTCATCAGAGTATTCCATCAAGTTGTAATTCCATTCGGGCGTGGGCTCGTGGATAAGGATAAGGTTAGTTGACCGACCCTCGTTAAAATTCATGCGTATTATCAAGTGATCTCTATTGGCGAAATTATCCCAAGCTCAATTTTTGAAATTGATAGTTGATATTTTATTTCGTCGAAAAGTGTAATTGTTCTGCACCCGTAAAATAGATTTTGATTTTTTTACATCCCATAAATAATATAAAACTATACTCTATCATTTGATATTTGGTAAAGTAATAAAGTAAATTTTGTAACTAAGGGATTTGCTTTTTCTAAAAACTTATTTATTTTATATTGATTAAAACTTAAAAGCAACAACAATAACCAATAAAAAAAACTTCAAGAGAAAAAGAAAAGAGACAAAATCACTCTTGAATTAATATGCAAAACTTATATGCTAGGATAAAACAAGGAAGTCAGCCAAAAAAAAGAAAAAACTAGAAAACAAGCCTTTTTTAAAATCCATTTACATTTGATTTCTAAACTATTTGAATATGTTACTTTAATAAAACGAAAATATTCAACAAACAAACAAAAAAATATTTGAGAGTTATTCAACTTTAGTTTCTTTCTTCATTTTAGTTTTTTGATGATTATATTTTTTTGTTTTATATAATTTATATTTTGATTCAAAAGTGAAAATCAAAACAAAAATATTCATAAATATGGTGTTTTTAGTATTGTTCTCTTCTTATTGTAATCTGGTAATTATAATATTTTGAATACATAAACTATAAAATTTAGATATTCAAATTAAGAAAGAATTTATGAGTCTCTATAGATTAATTTCTTATTTTCGTAAACATAAAAACAGTTGATGATAGTACACGAGACAGCAGAGAAAAAACAGAGCAGGGCGAAATTAGGGCGAAAATTGGGCGAAAAAAAATTACAATTCTCCACGGTGGCTTTTCCGGCCGACGATCCCCCAAAGACGTTGGAGGAAATACACTCCAATCGTCACAACAGACCAGACACCAACAGCAACTCATGGGATCAAATCATGGAGTTTAATCCCGCGCACGATCAGAACCAAACGGAGGAGCAGGTAACACAGAAAAGATCTCGACAAATTTATGAAGTTAGGGCTGGTACTGAGCAGAATCCGATGACGATCGATTCCCCGATCCCGGATACCAACACCCGACAATCATATGCAAGTAAGGTTAAGCATACAGACGTCCGGATTGAGGAGGGCAAATTCGCAACCTTGAAAGGAATGATTCGGGTTACGCCGCCTTCCGATAACGATCCTCTGGATAGCGTCGATTTTGACGAGGAGCTGGATAATATCATTTGCGCCGCCTGGAAGGATGCTGTTGTTATCAAAATCATAGGCCGACCATGGTACTATCCATCTTTGGTCAACAAATTGAGTGTTATGTGGAAACTCACGGCGGGGAGTGAACTGGTTGACCTCGGATTTGGCACATACTGCTTGAAAGGTATCACGCAATTTCAACGGGAAAGCATATTAACCCAAGGACCCTGGCAACTGGCAGGAAGCTTCTTATCAGTGCGAAAGTGGACTCCAAATTTTCGCGCCGATAGTGATAACGCCGAGTGCATTATTTCATGGGTGCGAATCCTTCACCTCCCACTTGAGATGTTCCACGAAGTAGTGATTGAGTCGATAGCGGGAAGAATTGGCGACCCTATTAAAATCGATGGCAACACGTTCTCAGCAACGCGGGGGAAATATGCGAGATTCTGCGTTCAACTCCCCGCGCATAAACCGGTAAAACAAGGCATACGCATTAAAGGAAAGGTCTACCAGCTTATGTATGAAAATTTGCCAAATCTATGCAAAAAGTGTGGAAGAACAGACCACAACGATTCGCAATGTGATAGCAAAAAAGAGGTTGTAACCGAACCAATGGAGAAAGAGGCAATGGACGATACAGGACATTCGGGGGTCGCCAAACAAGGTCCAGGGGAGTGGATTGTTGAGAAGGCGAAGAAGGAAGAGTTTGGTGATTGGAGTGTCGTTCAACATCGGCGGGGTTCGTTCAAGCCGAAGGTTAACCCCAGTAAGAATAATTTCTATAGAGGGCACGGATATTCCTCAAAGTCGGGCGCGAGTGAGCCCATTATCCAAAAGGAAAGAGTTGCGATGTCCTTTAACCCCGGGAAGGAGACGGGCTTGAACAAGGAAACTCCTAATAGAAGAATACTACCCCTATCCTTATCAGGGAATACCAGCGCGGCTAATAAAGAGAAAAAGAAGAGTGTTGTTTATAAGGGAGGAAGGAAGGAAAAAGCCCCACAAGAAAACTCTAATCCGTTTTCAGCCCTTTCGCTCTCGAAAATTAGCGACCACGCGTTGGAGGCGAGGGTTGTGATTTTGAAGAAGAAACAGACGCTTACTAAGGAGAACCCCGAAGGACCAGAACGAGAATCTGGAGGTGATCATGGGAGACAGCCAACTAATAGCAGCAGTTCAGTCGGAATTCTGGGAGGTTCGGACACTGTTTCACAACTTCAACGGCCACTCAGTGATATCACGTATAGAACCGCGGACCATCCACGTGACGAGTGTGGATCCTTCAATTTGGGAGTTCGAAATAACCACGAAAATCATAGAGAGGAGAGAGATTCTCCTTGTTTGTTGGTAGCGACTGAATTTGACCACTTGGGAGATAAACATGCAGCTTTGCATGATGAGGGAAACATTGAATCAACTGACGAGGTAATGGAGGGGTCTGATTTGTGACAATCCTACCCACCCGTACCATCTAGAAAATAATCCGATGAAAATCTTTTCATGGAACTGTAGAGGAGCGGGGCATGAAGATTTTCGTAGCAATTTTCGTGAATTGGTGAGAAGTCACTCGCCGGACATAGTCTTCTTGTTGGAAACTAGAGTAAATACGGAACGGGCGTATGAAATTGCGCCATATCTCGGATATTCGGATTTTTGCCTTGCCCCGACGGACGGTATGGATGGAGGGATATGGATGCTGTGGAATTCGGAAAATATTGATGTGGATATTATTATGGTAGAGGACCAGGGAATTCATGCTCGGGTTGGTCCTAAGAAACAAGAGAAATGGATGGTGTCGGGTATTTACGCGAAACCTTACACAGAGGATAAAGCGCGTATTTTCAGCAATTTGGCGAACATGAGCAAAAGTATTGAGATGCCGTGGCTTATTCAGGGGGACTTTAATGAATTCGGCTTCACGCACGAGAAACATGGGGGACGGAGTAACAATACGAGGAGGTGCATGAATTTTCAAAAGTGGATGCGGGCGTGGGGGGTACAAGACCTCGGGTTTCATGGCCCCAAGTTTACTTGGACTAACAAACGAGAAGGTAACGCGCTCATCATGGAAAGGATTGATAGGGCTCTTGCTAATAGTGCGTGGGTGGAGAAATTTCCGGAGAATGGAGTATTTCATCTCCCGCGGAGTCACGGGGACCATCATCCCATATTGACTAGCTGCTTCGGATCCGTGAGTACACCTAACACAAAGCCGTTTCGCTTTGAGGCTATTTGGATGTCAAATTCGGAGTGTGAAGAAATTATCAAATCAGTTTGGAGTGAAAAGCCGAATATTATTGAGGCCATTGATCGGGTTCCGGAAGTTCTCTTGCCTTGGAATACGAACCGTTTTGGCAATATTTTCATCAAGAAGAGGCAGCTCATTAGGAGAATTGAGGGTATTCAGCGTGCTCTTGCCCGAAAACCGAACGATTACCTGAGCAATCTTGAGAGAGAGTTGTTGATCGATTACAATGATATCTTAAGGAAGGAGGAGATATTTTGGCGACAAAAGTCACGCGTTAATTGGCTAGCGGACGGGGATCGCAATACTAAATTCTTTCATCGGTCCACAATCGCTAGACGGAAAAATAACTGAATCCTGACGCTCTCTATTGATGATATTTGGGTTAGAGACCAACATGTCCTTAAGGATCATGCGATCAGCTTCTTTAAAGGGATATTCACGGGCTCGTGTGACGCGGTGACATATTTGCCAATCTCCCGACTCCAATATGGACTTGATGATGAAATGAAAGGAGTGGTTGGACAAGTGATCACGATACAGGAGTTAGAGAGAACGGTTTGGGCGACACACCCGAATAAAGCGCCGGGGTCGGATGGTTTACAGGCTATGTTCTATCAACGCCACTGGAAGTGGTTAAATACCTCACTACTCCGTTTCATTGAAGCTGCGTTTCGGGAAGGCAGCTTTGACCCGAAGATATGCGCTGCGCATATGTGCCTTATACCGAAGGTAAATAATCCCTCTAAAATCTCTGAGTTTCGGCCTATTTCACTTTGTAACGTTCTTTATAAGTTCATAACGAAGTGCATCACGATGAGGTTGAGAGATTGCATGCCACGACTTATCGCACCAACTCAGTCAAGTTTTATAAAAGGTCGAAGCACTCAGGATAACATATTTATTATGCAAGAAATTCTACACTCCTTGCGACCCAAGAAAAATAATAAAGTGGGGTGTATGATTTTGAAACTTGACATTGAGAAGGCCTACGATAAAATCAGTTGGCAATTCTTAGAGGCTACGCTAGTCGCTTTTAATTTTCCGACGCATGTGATTACATTGATTATGTATTGTGTTCGAAATGCGTCGACGCGTATCTTATGGAACGGTGAGGTTCTTGATCCGTTTTCTCATGGGTGTGGGTTACGACAAGGGGATCCCCTATCTCCGTATCTCTTCGTGTTGTGTGTGGAGCGTCTCGCCTACTTAATTCTTGAAGCAGTGGAGGAGGGCAGTTGGGAACCGATCGTTCCTTGTCGAGGAGGGCCGAAGGTTTCTCATATTTTTTTCGCAGATGACCTTATGCTTATGGGAAAGGCCTCTATTAAGACCGCTAAGAAAATGAGAGAGGTGCTGGATGTGTTCGGCAAAGCGTCGGGCCTAAAAATCAGCAATGCAAAGTCAAAGATATTTTATTCTAAGGCAGGTGGTTCGGGTCTAAAGAGGAGAATATGTTCGATTTTGGGATTCTCGCAGACTCCTACTCTCGGGAAATACTTGGGAGTACACCTCAGCCATGGCAGAGCTAGTAGCAATCAGTATAATGATACGTTTGATAAATTATTAGCGAGGTACTCATCTTGGAAGAGTTTGACACTTTCTTTGGCGGGCCGAGCCACACTCATACAGTCGGTATCCACGGCAGTCCCTCTACACATTATGCAGTCGAGTTGACTTCCGGAGAAAGTTTTTGACAGAATTGATCAATTGAATCGTGATTTTCTTTGGTCTAATGACCCGACGAATAAAAAGATCCACCTTATTGGATGGCCGCGAGTCACAAATGAGAAGAAAGAGGGTGGTTTGGGGATCCGCACGGCGAGGAGGAACAATGAAGCACTCTTATCCAAATTTTGCTGGAATATCCTAAGTAACAAAGAGAGCATGTGGTCGAAGTTTATGGAAGCAAAATACCTACGGGGGAAAACGCTCTCCGAATATATTATGCGACCCGCGGATAGTAGTGCATGGAAAGGCATCGTAAGGTGCATGGCTTTGATCAAACCATTTATGCGATGGAAAGTGGGTAAGGGGACGAACATCTCGTTGTGGTTTGATAGGTGGATTGGTCCGCGTGCACTCCATGAGGACATTGAGAATATTCGATCGGAGGACTTTAGCCTTAAATTGGCGGACGTTATTGATGATACGGGGACATGGAGATTTGATTGGATTGAGACGCCGATTTCAAACGAGTGGAAGGAGAAAATTGTTACACAAAATATTTTGTTGACCGAAGAGGAGGATCGGATGATCTGGGGGGAGGAAGCTAGTGGACAATTCTCGTGTCGTTCCGCTTATAAAGCCTTACATAGGGAATATTCGGTGTCAAGTGCGGGTGGCAAACGCGTTGACTGGATTTGGAGGGTGCCGTGTGGTAACAAGCTGAAATATTTCCTATGGCTTGCGACGCAAAATCGGTTGGCAACAAACCAATTACGTATGCATAGACGGATAGCAACCGAGGCCGTGTGCGCAGCGTGCAAATTCCCAGAAGAATCAGTCATTCACATACTTAGGTACTGTAGCAACGCGACCAAAGTTTGGAGAAAATTCATTCCCCCGAGCTTGTGGCAGAAATTCACGCAACTGGAGGACGACCGATGGTTGAAGGTCAATCTTACAATCGTGGACTGCTCATGTTCCGTGATTCCCGATATTCCATGGCAAATAATCTTTGTCACAAGCCTTTGGGAAATTTGGAAGGCGCGCAACCACGAAGCGTTTAAAGAAAAGAGGCTTGGTTTAGACGTGGTGCTCAATCGAATCAAGCTGCTTACCATGGATATTTGGACGGCGCAGAAAAAGAAGAGGAATACTGTGATCCGTGGGGGATGGACCAAACCGAAGCCGGGATGGGTAAAACTCAACATTGACGGAAGCGTGTTAAATGCACAAAATCGTGGTACGATCGGTGGGGTCTTGAGAGATGACAAAGGGAGTTGGTTATGGGGGTTTGCGGATAGAATTAAGGGGCCAACGGTCTTGGAAGCGGAATTGGAGGCGCTGAGAGTTGGTCTCGAGTTGGCATGGAATAAACGTGTACCGAAGATTGAGATTGAATCAGATTCCAAGGCGGCCATTGATCTTGTTGTTTGTGGCACGACTAGTGCGGACCCGTTATACCAAAAAGTGGAAGAATGCCGTATCATCCTACACATGCCATGGGACTACGAAATAAGATGGATCCCAAGGGCCAAAAATATGCTCGCCGATGCTATTGCAAAGAATCATTATAGAGATGAGAGTGGATTTCGATTCATGCCCAATCCCCTCCTCGAGTTTTTATCCTTTTTAGAGAATGATGTAGTCTAAGGACTTTGCATTTCATGTCTTACCAAAAAAAAAAAAAAAAAAAAAACAGTTGATGAAAGAAATTAGGTGGTGAATATCTGCAAAACTTAACTATTGGGGTATAAAGTGCAATACACATTATCTTACAAAGTTAAAATGTAAATCATTAATTGCAGACGAGAGAGAGTAATGTTTGTTTGTTGAGAATTGAGATATATTTGCCAATAAACAAAAACAACATGAAATAATAATCATAATCGATCGAACAAAAGATGGAACACGGCGGTGACGATACTGGTGAGAAACAACACGATGAGGAAGCCAGGCATGACGATGAGGTCAAAAACATTTTACCCTACTTCCATTTCACTTTCCTTTTTCAATTTTTTTTTGTTAAATTAATTGATTACCACCAAGTTGCACTAGAAATTAGGTTTTTCCAATTATGTGTTCAATGCAATCGAATGTTTTGTTGTTGCAGGAAGCCGTTGCTCGTCTCGAAGAATTTAAGAAATCTGTTGAAGCTAAGATAGCTCTTCGGCGCACTAATTTAAACCCTGAAAGGCCTGGTTAGTTTGTTAGTTTTTTTTTTCTCTAGTTCAATTCAGCCTTCTTTTTATGGATATGCCCTTCCTAATAGGGTTGATCATCGTTGCGTATTTACTTAGTTGCTTCGAAATTCCTTTTGCTTTTATATGTTTGGTTTGAGTGTTGAAGATGTAATATTCTGCCTTTGCTCTGCGAATGAGTGCTGATTTGTTGCTTGTTGTGGGTATTATCAGACTCCGGTTTCCTCAGGACACTGGATTCTAGCATCAAGCGGAACACAGCTGTCATTAAAAAGTTAAAGCAGATCAATGAGGAGCAGCGAGAAGGTTTAATGGATGAACTGCGCAGTGTCAATTTGAGCAAATTCGTCAGTGAGGCTGTAACTGCCATATGTGATGCAAAACTTAAAGCTGCCGACATACAACCTGCTGTACAGGTGGCTAATACCTAAGTTGTATCTCGTTTGCTTGTATTGTTCATCGAGATAATACTTTTATTGTCGTGTCATCGAGGTGCTTTTACACATTGCTTTTTTTTTCATTCTGGTTGCTGTCTGGTCTCTCAATCATTCTGTACTGTTACAAGTGCCCCAACTGAGGCACGTGTCTCTTCTTATACTGCAATTCTAGGTAGGTTACTTTATGCATGCGGATCTGCTGCTTTAATTTCTCTTTACTAATGGAAAGTGAAGTGTATGACTGGCTCATTCGTAAAGGTCCTCGTAGATTCTGCATTGCTAGAAAAACAATTGCCCAAACATTTCTTCACAATTGGACTCTGTTAGCATTATATGGAACACGAGATACACAACGTGTGATGCCATAACCTGCACCATCTGAGGTTGATATGGTTGTTGCAGCCCTCATGTTGTGATATTTTGGCCCTTATATCGACTGTTTGATCTTTTTCTCTTTGGTTGATCGTGGATATTTTGGTTGACAACTGACCTCATTTGTTTTAAAATGCGGCCATAAATGAAATGATTATCTACATGGACCTTAGATAATAATCACCAACTACAATAGTCAAAGTCCGTATTAAGAGTTACCAACTACTGTTCATTTATGTTCAACCCATCCCCTGGTGTGTTACGCTCTAATTTATAATGTAACTAAAGTATCCACCCAGAGAAAGGCTATGCATTGCTTTCTGCTACAGCAATAGCCTTTCTGCTACAGCAAGTACAAACAAAAGATTATTGAAAATCCATCTTGTCGGTTAAAGGATGACCTATATGCACATTAATGGTCTAATCGATTGCAATGCTGCTTCTTCTTGGTTAAACAACATACTCTATGACTCTTTTACTCTCTTCAAGTGTTAAACTTGGACTTCCTGTTATCCTTTCAGAGTTGTTGCTGATAACATATTTTTCTTTCATCAGATTTGTTCTTTGCTTCATCAAAGGTACAAAGACTTCTCGCCGAGTCTTGTTCAAGGTCTGTTAAAAGTTTTTTTACCGGCAAAATCTGCGGAGGATTTAGATGCAGACAAAAATGCAAGGGCCATGAAGAAGCGGAGTACTTTAAAGCTTCTGATGGAACTTTATTTCGTTGGAGTTGTAGAAGATACTAGCATCTTCATGAATATTATTAAAGATCTAACTAGCTCAGAGCATTTGAAGGACCGTGACGCAACCCAGACAAATTTGTCTCTTCTTGCTAGTTTTGCTCGACAAGGAAGATTTCTTCTTGGACTTCCATTAAACGATCAGGATATTCTTGAAGAGGTACTGATGTTTCTTATTACTGAGTTTCAGGACGTAGTAAAAACATTTCACCAGAAAATCACAATTTGCATGTTTTCTTGCTATTGTGCTGAGAATTTGTTAGTATTGTTTGCTCGAATTGATGAATAGTGTGGCTTCATGTGGATTGCTTTTCATACTTGTTTTATTTGAGATTGAAATGCATAAAAACTTTTCAAGTTGTTAATTCTATCTAAAAAATTAAAATTGTCATAATGTTCACATAATGCAAAATGTAAAGGTTTCCGGACATATAAGTTTCATTATGACCACAGAGCTGAACGAGCATGGGTTTGGATTTAATGAAATATTTTCGATAGAGGGGGTCTTCTACTGAAGTATCTCCAGAAAGATGACTTGTGCTTAGTTGACACAAATTTACTGCTATTGTGTGAAGTTTTTAACTTATCTTGTGCAAAATTAAGGATTTATATGTATACTTTGCTCCGTGTTAGTCAATTGATATTATTTTGCTGGTGGAAATATTATCTGCAGTTTTTCAAAGGGCTGAATATTACAGTAGATCAGAAAAAGTTTTTTCGGAAGGCCTTTCAGACTTACTATGACACTGTTGTGGAGCTTCTTCAGGCGGAACACACTGTAAGGAATTCTGCATCTGTGGTACATGAATTTGGTGTTAGAATTGAATTGCAATTATCTTAAAAGCGTGATCTTTTATGCATAAGTTTTTTTTTTTTTGTTCTTTTTTTTTTCCCCCCACAGTCGCTTCGCCAACTAGAGCATGAAAATGCAAAGATTTTGAATGCTAAAGGTGAATTGAGCGAGGAAAATGCAACTGCATATGAGAAGCTGCGGAAGTCATATGACCATTTAAGTCGTGGCATCTCATCGTGAGTCACTTCTTAGCCTGTCCTGGATTAGTAAATTCAGATGTATTGCATTGATGTTTCTCATTTAATTGCATCTGATATGATTTATTGGCCTCCTTTTATTTTGGTTTGTTTCTTTACATCTTTAGTTTTCCGTTTTCATTCAGTTGTGGTCTGCTGACATCTGAAATGAGTTTGTCTTGCTGTAGTTTAGCAGAAGCACTTGATATGCAACCTCCTGTAATGCCAGAGGATGGTCACACAACTAGAGTTACATCAGGGGAGGAGAGTTCATCGCCTGTTGCTGGCAAAGATTCTTCTGCACTTGAAGCTCTATGGGATGATGAAGATACTAGAGCTTTCTATGAATGTCTTCCAGATCTTAGGTGGCTGTTTTATGGCTGAAATTTTATGATCTTCCTTCAGTGAAGTGAGCTGGACTAATTAGTTTTTCTGTTTAGAGCATTTGTTCCTGCTGTGCTTCTGGGAGAGGCAGAACCCAAGTTGAATGAGCAATCTTCGAAGACACAGGAGCTACAAACTGTAAGAACCGCCTGTTTATTTGGCTAATTTTTTTCAACTTACTTTTAGAGTCGTTTTCAGTCTGGTATAAGAAACTTTCAACGTTTCAGTTAGCAGTAGCTTTTATATTGGGGATTTGCCAGTACTATTTGTTCTTGCTTTCTGTGCTAGCAAGCTGTATAATGAATTTGCCCTTGCTTTTTCCCAGTTATTTGTGCATCAATTTTAGATGGTATTCGCACCATTAGAAGTTACTTGAAACTTACCATTGTTAACATGGTGGCGGAACTAGGAGTTTTTTTCCTTATGTTGCCATAATGTGTGAGATAGAATGTCTATGTTATTTGGCAAAATTCGAAATTTGACTCTTTAAGTATGGAGGTGTGGCAAAGTTGTTCTTTTAAGTATGTGAGGTGATTGAGCCTTCTAACTATTGGATAATTTGGTTCTATAAGTATATAAGTGGCAATTTTGTGTAGCTACTACTATTTGGCATGAATTAGATAATACTAATAATATTTTGTAATATTAACTAAGCAAGATCATTGTTCTAGTTTCATATGTGACTCAAGGATGTGGTAGTTAGACGTGTTTTGAATGGATACTACTTAAAACGGAAATCAGATATGTTTCATTGTGCTAACTGCTCTGAACACCAAACTGTGTTTGACAAATCATGCCCATGAGCTTCTAAAGGATGCCTCTTTATTTAAAATAAATGTCTCTTACAGTTCGATTCAAGCCAATAGAAAGACCATAGATTATATTCTGGCATGATCTTGGCGAAATTGAGTTGGAACACATGGGCATTCAAACTGACGTGATGGCTTTACTTGTTCTAAGTTGAATAATGATGAGCATTGAATGAAAAAATATCATGCAATCAGGATATGGATGATGTGATTTCATTTCGAGAACATATTCTAGTCCCTGTTAGCAAGTTCTGTGAGACAAATGCTGGTAACTGTAACAGTTTTGATGAACTTGAAAACTTTAAATTTGTCTAAGAAGGAAGGACGATGAACGCATTTGCTTTCTGTCATAAATGGGTATCCATTTGGGTGTTTGCGATTATTTAGTCTAAAACCGTATAGCTAGTTTATTTACTTGGTGTACTCAATTTGATAAATAATATTATTTCCCACCTATATACTTACATTGTCACTGGACCAAAATTGCCTCCCCAAATACTTGTAGCAACAATTTTGGTGCACCCACATACTTTTAGGACCAATATTGCGTTGTTTCCTAGTTATATCCACGTGACCTTTCTTGCTAATGCATAACATGCCTCTTGAATTCATATCATTATTTTGCCGATTATGAGTTTTCATACTTGACCATGGTAATTGCAATTAGTATGAAAATGAATATGATTTATGATTGCCATGTGATATGGATCTTTCTTGGAAGGATCTGGCTGCTGAATCAGACAAAGGTCAAACTTCTGCTCAAGAACACCCCGAGGTTTCTGCTGATTCTGGAGTTGTATCAGAGGATAAAGATAGCAAAGAGAAGGAGAAAGAAGAAAAGGAGAAAGAGAAAGTCAAAGATTCTGACAAAGAGAAGGGAAAAGAGAAGGATGTTGAGCGAAAAGGAGAAAATGAAAAAGATAAAGGTAAAGGTCTTGATGGAACAAATCTTGAAGCTTTGCTGCATAGGCTTCCAAACTGTGTGAGCCGCGACCTGATTGATCAGCTGACTGTAAACTTCTTCTTGCTCGACTTCGTGTAACTTTTACGTTGATCACTTTTTGGGAAATAGATGTTGCAATAAAGCTCTTCTTCCTTCTCATACCTATGTTTCAGGTGGAGTTTTGCTATTTGAATTCAAAGTCGAGTAGGAAGAAGCTTGTGAGGGCTTTGTTTAGTGTCCCAAGAACGTCTCTAGAGCTGTTGCCATACTATTCTCGCATGGTGGCCACACTGTCAACTTGTATGAAGGACGTGTCTTCTATGCTCTTGCAGTTGTTGGAAGACGAATTCAATTCTTTGACTAATAAAAAGGTCTCTATAATGTAGAATCTCACACTGAACTGTTACTTCTTGTTGAAAGCATATTTTTATTTTTATTTTTATTCATTGCAGGATCAAATGAACATTGAAACGAAGATCAGGAACATACGATTTATTGGAGAGCTTTGCAAATTTAAAATTGCCTCAGCTGGACTAGTTTTTAGTTGTCTTAAGGTATGATGAGATATATATTCTTTAGCCTGCATGGATTTTTTTGTGAGAGGAAGAAGTTTATTTGCCTAAATCATAATGTATTATCCCCTTGCTGGGACATACTGAGTTTGCTGTCCCATTAATGGGGTACTATAGATTTTTGTTTTTTACTATTTATTCTTATGCCATCGTTTCTAATTTTAATGCTATTTCTGCAATGCTCACTTTGCGTCCCCTACTTTTCCTTTGTACTGTTGTCAAAACACCTTTGCATTTAATGTTGCAATATTGTAAACAGTCTAATGAATTTTCTAGCATATGTGTAGTTTTATATTTGGATTGTGCTCAGACTGAAACCACTTTTTTTAACTAGTTGACTCTATTTTCTGATTTCAGGTATGTTTGGATGATTTCACTCACCATAACGTAGATGTTGCTTGTAATCTCCTTGAGACGTGTGGTCGCTTTCTCTACCGAACCCCAGAGACCAATGTACGCATGTCAAACATGTTAGAGATATTGATGCGCTTGAAAAATGTAAAAAATCTGGATCCCCGTCAAAGTACTTTGGTGGAAAATGCTTATTATTTATGTAAACCACCAGAAAGATCTGCACGAGTCTCCAAAGTTCGGCCACCATTGCATCAGGTGGGTTTTCTCTTCAGAAACTCATAATTTGCCATATTGTCTTATTGGACAACAAATTTAAGCGTTGTTTATGATTTGCAGTACATTCGGAAGCTTCTTTTCTCGGATCTTGACAAATCTTCGATTGAGCATGTGCTTAGACAGTTACGTAAACTTCCATGGAGTGAATGCGAGCTATACATGTTGAAGTGTTTCTTGAAGGTTCACAAGGGGAAATATGGTCAGATACATTTGATTGCTTCACTTACTGCTGGTCTAAGTCGATATCATGATGATTTTGCAGTTGCTGTTGTCGATGAGGTGTGCTCATTAATGCCTAAATCCTGCTTTTAGATGTTTTGCATTCTAATGTTTATGTTGATTACCCTTAGAAGTGGGAATTAAACACGAGGTATAAGAATATGGTGAGGTAGCATCATTCCTGGTACCTGCACCTATCATTTTGTCATGGAGGCTGTACTAACTGAAGATGTTTGTCTGGTTGTTAGATTTCTGGAAACATATTGAAGAAAATGTTTTATGGTCCTGAAGAATGTTACGACACACCTTTATCATAGCTGAAGCTTAGGATTAATCTTTTGTGTTTTTGACACTTAGTTTTGGTTTAAGGTATATGCTGCAAGCGTTAAGAAATGTCTTGCTATATTGTGGTTGTGCACAGGTATGGGGGGATGGAAAGAAAGAAATGCATAAGGGGTAGGAGTAGGACGAACTGGGTGCCCAAGGTTGGTCATGTAGATAGTAACAGTATCTGCCTGAGGTGCACTGAGCCCAGGACAGTACTTCTAAAATTACAATACTGTCGCTTAGAAAGAACAAGAAAATGGATTATGTGTGTGATTTTGGGTAGTAACTATTGCTTTTAATTTTCAAAATCTTGTTTTATATTTCATCATTGTGATGAGCATTCTGCATTTCTCCAGAGAAGGTTTTTAATGTATGTGATATGAACCTTGAATGTTTCATGGTGAAATCTTGAGAAATCAGACAAGATCAGCTCAAGACATTTTATAGAGTGAAATCATGTTAATAAGCTGTTCAAATTTTTATTCAGGTTCTGGAGGCAATCAGGGTGGGATTAGAGCTCAATGATTATACGATGCAGCAGCAACGCGTTGCATACATGCGTTTCTTGGGGGAGCTGTACAACTATGAACTTGTAGATTCATCTGTTGTTTTTGATACACTCTACCTAATTCTTGCCTTTGGCCATGGGACAACAGAGGTGAAGTTTTGTCACTTGCTATACTAAATATGTTATATAATATAGTTGAACATACATATATCTTTATAATTGTTCTTTTGCGTCTTGAAGAAGTCCTGTTTGCAGCCAATTTGTCATTTGCATTTGTGAATGAAGTAAAGAAGGATTTGGCTATTACTTCTATGTTCATGACAATCACTTAAGTAGTGCTCATTTATTGCATTTTGGATACGTTATTTCTCTCAAGGTCTCCACTGGACTTAATTTTGAATTACCTTTTATTATTGATATTGATAGCGTATTTCTCAAGTGACATCATTAGACCCTTCAGCGTTTTCCTATTTGTAACTAAGTAGTGCTCATTTACCTTTTCTGTCGTGCAACTCAACTATTTCTCTACTTGTCCTACTGCAAGTACATGACGAGCTGTCGATCCACTATGTGTGAAAGATCATTTATTTAACTATTATTATGTTCCATGATTTCGGTGAATATGACTACCACTGACATCGTGGATTTTATTCTTACTGTACATTAAAACTTTCTAAATTCGGACAGATTTGTTGCCATCTTTGTGATATGTGATAATTTTGTACATTGCAGATATACCAAGTTGAAATGATTTTAGTAAAAACATTTATCTAAGCTCGGCTATATGTTAGAAGCATCGTCATGAGGAAAAAGCTAAATATATGGCTGGATCTTCTGAAACTGTTTATGCTAATGCATGGCATGGAGCATATTTCGCGGTTGGATAACTGGTAGCTAATTAAACATGTGAAACAAATATCCGATTCTTTTAAGCAAGAAATTATAATGCTTTGGTTTTGCATCAATGAAGTATAAAATGACCGTCTGTATCCAAAAAGAACTAAAAAATGACCTTGACTTTAGTGTATTCTACAATAATGAAAACTATCACACCGTTGATGAACATAAAAAATTGGATTGTGAAGTTTTGCAACATTTTCTCTTAGTTCTTCTGAAACTAGTTACCTTTCATGCCTTCACTGGTCACAGTTGTCCCATTACGATTTTAAATTTGATGCAACATCAATTAAATATTTTATTTTTATTATTCAGCAAGATGTACTGGATCCTCCAGAGGACTGTTTCCGTATCAGAATGGTCATCACACTTCTTGAAACTTGCGGGCATTATTTTGATCGAGGTTCCTCAAAAAGGAAGCTTGATCGGTTCTTGATACATTTCCAAAGATACATACTGAGTAAAGGTGCCCTTCCCCTGGATATTGAGTTTGACTTGCAGGTCAGTTTTCTAGCAGCATCTTTTCGCTTCTTTCGCCTTTTTTATTTTTTTATGGTGTGGAGTGGGTTGTAAAAGGACAGTAGAAAGCATCTTTTATTTGCGTTTACTTTCTATTCCTATCATATATATTTTCTGATTTTTTCTCTGTACTCGTGCATTCATTATTTATCTTGCATGCTGGATGCATTTTCTTCATCTATCAAGAATACTCTGGTGCTGATTCTCGTACTGAAATCAATAAAATAATAAATTGTGCGCCGATACTAGTTGACCGTGGACGACCACTCATAAATTCAAATTCGAATCATGGGGTGTTTGGAGGCTCTAAATGGCTTTAAGATGTGTGGTCATTCTTAAGTAGACTGAAGTTTACTTGCATGGAAAGCTTCAGGCTTACATGTGGTTATAAAAAGAGAGAGTATTCAAGGTTTTGTGGTCAATAAATAGAGTAGTCAACTTAACGAAACCAGACCATCAGTGACCATATGACAGTGTGCAACAAGTTACAGACGTGTTTGAATATATGGAAGTTAGAAATGAAGAGGTCTGTACCTACTTTAGTTCAATGAGTGGTTCTCATAGTTCGGAGAGTGCAAATTTCTCCTTCTCCAAAGTTATATAATTTTGTAGTTGTATCACAACATACTGCTTGTACGCTATCAGATTCAGCTTTCTGGTTTAAGGCTATTGTTGGAACTTGAAACCATTTAACTGCTAGTACAGCGGAGATGCCAAATCTGATGAAATATTTTGTCTTATTGCTGTTATTTTATCCTGTTTTGTTATGGCCTTTATCTGTATTATTATCTCTGAGGTCACAGAAAGAAGAATTTTCAGGATTTATTTGTGGAATTGCGGCCACATATGACTCGCTATTCATCATTTGAGGAGGTCAATGCAGCTCTCACTGAGCTTGAAGAGCATGAACGTAGAGTTACAACAGAGAAATCTCAGAATGAAAAGTACTCGGACGCTGAAAAACCTCCTAGCAGAACAAATTCTGGCACTCTCTCTGCTAATGGACAAAGTCTCATTAATGACATTCAGAGAAATGGTGACGTGCATGAAGAGGTTGTAGGCGATACTGACAGCGATTCTGGGAGTGGCACAACCGAGCATGTTGAACCTGATGATGAATCAGATGGAGACAATCATGATGAGGCTGGTGAAAGTGAAGATGATTATGATGACAGAGGCGATGCAGGCTCTGAAGATGATGAGGTACGTGTTAGGCAGAAGGTGGCAGAGGTAGACCCTGAAGAGATGGCTGATTTTGATCGGGAACTGCGGGCTTTAATGCAGGCAAGACCTGAAACTTCCTTATCTTTATTGCGGATCGTCATTTTTAATAGTCCATTAAAAAAAATAGTGTGTACAGGAGTGCAAATGAATAAAAGTCACGACTACCAATGCTTCTACCCTAAAAGGTAAATTCATAAGGGTTTTTTTTTTCAAAATGTGCAGGAGAGCTTGGATTCAAGAAAGTTAGAGTTACGATCTCGTCCCACAATTAACATGATGATACCAATGAATTTATTTGAGGGTCCCGTCAAGGAACACCACGGAAGAGGGACGGAAGGTGAAAGTGGAGATGACACAACGGACGAAGGGGCCGGAGGATCAAAGGAAGTCCGGGTCAAGGTCCTCGTGAAGCGAGGCAACAAGCAGCAGACAAAGCAAATGTACATTCCTCGCGACTGCTCCCTAGTGCAGAGCACTAAACAGAAAGAAGCAGCCGAACTTGAAGAGAAACAAGACATAAAACGGCTCATCTTAGAATACAATGATAGAGAAGAGGAGGAACTCAATGGAGGGTCCCAACCCTTGAACTGGACTCAAAGTGGAGGCAGAGTTGTGAGCCGGGGACACACGTGGGATGGACATAGGGGTGGTGGGCCACGCCACCGCCATCTTTTTCATTCAGGAGCGGGGTTTTACTATGGCAGGAGAAGATGATCTTGCGTCTTTCTTGATGTTTTTAAGATGGTCAAAGAGTGAGGTGGCCGTGTTAGATATTCCTGACTAGTGATAGAGGTAACATATTGTCTTGTGATTGAACTCGTAATTGCCTGTGGCTGAAAGTTATGTGTTTGCACCCGGGTGATAAGTGATTATTATCTGGGGTTTGCTACTGTGATCCTGTAAAAAGTAAGACATGGATGAGTAATTAAGTGTGAAGCTTTATGAAGTTGGTTCTTTTTCAGTTTGTGTGTAGTAAGTAAAAATGAATTAGGTTATTTTTTCTTTCTTACCCAAAATTTGGGATGGCTTTACCTATCATTGTCACTGTATTTAAAAAAACATCTATATTAAATAAATACATAGTTAAGTTTTAATAAATGAACAATTGAGGTTGTCAGATTTAAGTAAATTTGGACAAAGTGTTTTCCACGTGGGGAAAAGATGTGAAGATTTGAGTTGGGCGGTGTTCTTCGTGGTGTATAATATAGGTTGAAGGAGGGGACAACAATGCCGATCATTTTTTGATCAAGTATTTTAGAGTTTAATAAGATTCTCACGATTGTACAATATTAAGTATGCAAATAAACTCGGCATAAAAATAAAACAAATGCAGAACGAATTATATATTAACATCAAACTGTTGATTTGTAATTTAAGTTACACTATAAAAAATTAAAAAGTTAGTTTACAAATCTAACCTGATAATGTAAAATACATCACACAAGTTTTTGATCAATATAAATACATTCTTCACATGGAATTATGGTTGTGTTTGCAAAAGTCTGAAAAGAATTTATTGATTTTGGGGATTACTAACATTTTTAGAGTGTTTGCTACATGAATTCTTGCTTTTCTTTATCTCAAAACAAGTCGTTAATTGGAACAAACTTGCCTCTTACATGCATCAGATCTTCATATAACTCTTAACGAGTATCAAACATAAAGAAAAAGTTAAGGCACTGGTTGTCTTAGTCATAAGAAAAAAAAACTTCAAATAATTTAAGATAAGAAATGTATAAAACCCGCATATCATAATAGACAACCCAAATCTCTTGATCAACAATATTTTCAGAATAATTATCATAGACTTTTCAATTCCTTTGAAGTGATTGTTAGATTGAAGTAATTATTTTTATATCGAGCCAAATTAGAAGGCAAATTACTCTTGAGTCAGTTAATTGCAGTGTGGGCTGTATAGTCTACAGTCGATGGATATATATATATATATATCTTATAAACAGTTTATGTATACATGTATATACAAGTAATATCTTCTAATCTGGTTAGCCATTTCGATTTAGTAAATTATTTGATTATGTGGGGTTTAACAGTAAAGCATGAAATCAAAGACCAGTAAAGTTAACTTACGTGGCCTAGTTCTCAGATGTTTATTAAACTGAAGGCAGAGAATGGTCACACGTACTTGATTTTGACCATTTAAAACAAGGGGCCGCAGTTTACACACATTGGCACATTCCAAACAACAACAAAAAAAATAAGCAAATACAGATTCTTATTGTTCTCTCTTTTTTTTTTTTTGGTTTCTTCTTTTTTCTGATCCACACGATTATTTGGAAAAATTAAATATCCCTGTTCTCAATCGAAATACTTCTAGAAGTACTAGTCTACTAGACAAAGGCAAAATGAATTTGAACCAAAGAAAATATCCTTCTTATGTTTTGTTTCTTCCTTCTTTTTGTTTTGTTAGGGTAGCCTAGAGATCTCTAGAGAAGACACGAAAGCTCTCCATTTACTTACCAAATAAAATAGGTCTTTTTATTTTTTTGGTGCTATTTTTATGGATTAGTTAAATGAGTTTAAATATATTGCTCACAAGACAACTATAGAGCTTGGTCTAAAAAAGATTTGGGTTTTAATTAAAATGAAGGCCACGTATACGAGAGTTCCAATTGGCACCTCAATATCGGTCCGTTCGATGGTAGTGGTACCACTAGTGGTGGTACCAAGAGGTGTAATTTTAAATCTAACCTTCTAGTTTAAATTATTTGCATTTTATACCCCATAAAAACGGGATTAGTCTATTACGACTATATCAGGCCCAACATGCTTCCGCAACAATAATTAAAACATAAATTTAAGAGGTACCTCGTTTGACCGTAATACCGTCGGGTATCCTACCAGGTTTTACAAAGACCGTCGACCTTCAACCACTCGATCGCAACTTATGGTTCTGCAATAGTTCCTTCAACGATAATCAGCACAGCCCTGGTTCGTTTCCTACACCGGGCGTAAAAGTACGACTTTGAATAAATGCTCAAGAACGTTACGAAACAACACACTTAGGCGGAATCCCAGATTTTATTTATTTGTGGAAACTTATTTATTACATAACACACATAACCCCTTTAGAGAGGAGTTACTAGTTTAGCTACTCATGGTAGCTTTATTTCCCTCGTACATACACTCTCAGCAGAGTTTCTAGACTATACACACTCGTATTTTACAATATAACTGGAAAATCAACACTCAGACTTTTATTACAGACTTTTAAATTTTTGTAAGAAAACAATGGGGAATGTCTCGATACCCTTTGCTTCCTTCAGCTTGTGAATATATATAGGTGAAGTCCCGGATTTGAAACACGGACTTCAACTACATCTTGATGTTTTTCTTCCCTCTATGATCGTGGTCTGACCCTCCACAATCAACCTGTCATTTTAGTGGATATTTTTCTACCCACTACAGCTCGTGGTCTGTTCCCTCCATTATTCACTTGTCATTGTAGTGGAGGTGGTCTAGATTCCTATCACATGACCACTTTAGCTTTGCCAGCTGCGTTGGTCCATTTTCCAACTCCACGCGGGACCTTTCTATCGTTTTCCCATTTGTCGCGTTTTACAGGGAATCCTTTTCCAAACAGAGGCTCCTTCTGATCGGGACACGTTGGACAGATTCGTTCCTGCCATCGGCCAACGTGTACCATATTACAAAATTTCTGGCCAGTCTCTGTTGTTGCCAAAATCTCGTTTTTCCACAATGTTTGTCGTTTGTTTTCGAAAATTATTTCCGCAAACCTTGTGGTAGTGTTCGTTATGCTGTTGAGCATAAATGATCCGTTCTCAGATTTCTGGAAAATCTTGAACGAGTACTTGACCTTATCCATCTCTGTTAGACAGACCCAAAGTCCCCAAGCTCTTCTGGTAGAAATCTCGTCTTCAGTAATGGGGGACACCAAAAATTGCCCTTCCGACGGTGGCTTGATATAGTCCATCGCCTTCATACTGGGTCTCTGTAGCTTGATGAAATGGAAGCTAGGATAGGAACCCTTCCCTGTGATTTCTAGAGCTGCTGGTATGAATTTTAACTCCAAGACATCTCCTCTTTCAAGTGTAGGATTATTTTTCCATGTTTCATACACTTTCTCGCCAATCCATTCTGGTAATTTGGATATTTCCAGAAATCCTGGTGATGTGGTGAAGATTGAGGCTATACAGCCAAAATCGAACCACTCTCGTACATTTTCTGGCTTTGACCCTGGTAGTATCCAAATTCTTGGATATTTCCCAGACCAATCGGCCACAGATTTTCCTGGGACAAGTCCCATTCTTGTGTATAGTCTTTCCCACGTCCTTTGATATTCAATCAAGGGCGTTTTCTGCTCGTTTTTATTAATATTAGAAGTCCCGGTTTGGGGTCTAAGGTTAATCTTGTCCTCATTGATTCCAGAGGTGTTTTCTGATTCTTTAGGTATTTCTACCTTTGAATCGACCTTTTCTGATTCCTTAGGTATTTCTACCTTTGAATCGACTTGTTCTTGGGTGTCTTCCTCGAAAGGATCACCAACTGGTCATGTGTTGCTTGAATCTCCATCATCAAGCGTAATTGCTCATAAATTCCGCTTTTACCTTTGAGGCAGAAGCATCTCGTAGTATGGGATCCATGATACTCTCCCAGAGACTTGTGCTACCAAACAAGGTAGTCTTCATCGCTTTTTGGACCTTACTAAGATCCCTTTCTTGTACGTGACTAGAGGCCTTAGCATTAATTGCTAGACCATCGATCGCCTTGCTGAGCTCCTCCAGGTTTTCCCTATGGTGCCTCCATCTTGTCAGAATGGTATCGGCTTCATGTGCCTCCATCACTCGTTAAGAAATCTGCAAGAATGTTTATATAAGATTTTATAACCAGAACATCAAAATCATAATATTGACATTCAGCTTGCCATCTAAGTAATCTAGCTTTCTCAGGTTTACTTTCGATCTTATTTTTCAAGAAAGCTTTTACACTAGCGTTATCGATTTTTAGAGTAAACTTTTTAGACAGTAGGAATAACGACCATTTTTTAAAGGCCTTCCGCACTACAAAGAACTCCTTCTCGTTGATATGCCATCTTGCTGCTTCGTTGTCAACAAATAGTCCGCTACAATATCTGCAAGAGACTTCTCCTTTGGGTTCCACTTTGGTTAGAACCGCTGCCCACCATGGTCACTTGCTTCTGTATAAAGAACCAGACCGTCTTCGTCATTTGGTATGGCTAGTTTTGGGAGGTTTTGACAAATTGCTTTGAGCTTCTGCACCGCTCCCCTATGTTCTTCTGTCCATCTGAACTCTGCTTCTTTTTTCAGCAATGGACTAAAGACCTTCCTATAACTTGCCAGATTATTAATAAACATACCAGCAAAGTTAACTAACCCCATAAAACTCTGGAGCTGTTTAACAGTTTTGAGATCATCTGGAAAATCGCGTACCTTTTCCACCAAATGGTTTTAGAGGATGATACATGTTTCGTCGATCTCAATTCCAAGGAACTCGATTTTTCTTGTTAGAATCACCGCCTTATTTTCAGATAGCACCAATCCTTCCTTGTGACAGACATCTAAGAAGATCTCCAGATGCTTGATATGTTCTTTAACATTTCTCGAAGCAATGAGAATGTCGTCAACATATACGAACATGAATTTGAAATAATCTTTAAAGAGATTATCCATTTTTCTCTGATAAATCTGGGGTGCATTAGCCAGTCCCATTGGCATAACATTCCAGATGTAATGTCCTTGCGGTGTGGCTGTGTACTTCTTGCTTTCTTCTTCCATCTTGATTTGATAAAATCCTGACTTGCAATCGAACTTGGAGAAGACCTTTGCGTTCTGGACGCAGTTGATCAGGTGTTCTCTGTTTGGGATATAATATCCGTCGAATTCCAAGATTTTGTTGATCCCTTGGTAGTTAATCACCAACCTTGGTTTTTCTCTTTTGATTTCTCCATGGTTCCTAACTAAGAATCCAGGACTACTGTATGGAGAGATTCCTGGTGAGATAAGCTTAAGGTCCAGATGTTCCTTAAGAATCTTCTGCATATCCTTCATATCCCCTTGATTCATCAAGATAGGCCTGTATCTGACCAACTCATTTTCCTTCCCCTTAATAATTTTTAGAGAGGCTTTGAGTTTGTTCTTATTCCATCACGCTAGAGGATCCTCGTTGTAGTTTCTCTGGATCTTCTTTTTGACATCTTCTATCGAGATTTGCTCTTCGTTAGTGATGTCCAAGTGAGGACTTAGTTCTAAGCTGGCCTTAAAGATCTTAATCGTTTCCGTTTTGATCCTTTCTGTTTTCTAGCCACCCAGACTATCAATCCTAAGCTGGAGAATTACCTTCCCATATTTCCTCTGATCGCTCATTTTTGGGTGTCGAAGTTTTCCTTCATCACCACGCTTGCTGCGAAATTGAATTGGCAATTTTCGATAAAATGCTTGTGTCAATCTCTGCGCCAAGATCTTATGATCACAAGTAGTTGTGAGGATAAGACGTCTTGTTTCATTGTCCTGGGTAAAACGTTTGAACGTCTGTAGGAAATTGTTGTCGAGAAAGATATCGGCTCCTGTATCGTGAAAGTAGATTGGTGGTGTTTTGACCTTGTACCATGGGGTACCACCTGCTCCGCCAATCAATATTTCGGCCTGTTTTATTCCTCGTTTGAAGATGATAATCTTCTTTGAGAAATCCCTTCCTGCAATTACTGGTAAGTCTTCTCCGATTTTGTCGGGGAAAACTCCTGGGTTGGTTGTGCAAATTCTAGCCCCTGAGTCGATATATGCCGCGAAGTATTCGGCTCAGAATTTCTCATATAACATTTGGACGGAGATGTAGATTGAGAATGGACTAGTTGTCATCGGAATATATATCTTTTCCCGTCCACCGTGAACTCCATTCCTTCTGGCAGTCTTTCCCAAGGTTTACGTTCCTCGAGAAATTCAATTCCAAGAACAAGTTGTTCTGGGATTTTTCCTGCTCGTCCGTTGATGATGAAATCAATTCCACCTAGTTTCAAGTTTCCTTGATATCTCCCAATGAATGGTTGCTTGAGATAATACAATGCATCACACGGAAATGTATTATCTTTCTGAGTGGTGTCGAAGATTACCTCGACTTCTCCCATCCTCATGGACATTGAAGTTCTCCTTTGGTTGTAAACTTCTTTGGTTCGATTACAACTTCAACAATTGGCTTCTTTCCCCAGGTAAGACTGTGCATCCTATTTTCTCAGAAAGAAACAGTTATTGGCTCGAACCTTTGGCTCGTATCTTTGCCAAACACTGGTTGATCTTGGATGATCATATCCATTTCATGGATATGAGGCAAATTGGAAATCTCTGGTCTGACTGCATGGGCAACCTTCTCAAAGATTTCTGGTATCTCAACAAACTCATTTCTTCGGAAAAGATCTGAATGATGAGTGTTGGAGAGCGCGTAGGAGATGTTGTAGGTGATTGAGTAGGGTTTATTTCCCTCCTTCATCAACTCCTTGTTTTTAAAGTCCTGATGTAGAGTAAGGACTCTGTTGAAATCTCTATCGGCTAGGTTGTAGGCAATCTTTGGATAGATGAACGTTGCAACCTTTCTAGCAAACAGATTTTCTGATATTCCCCCAAGACATGCATCTCGTAGGTTCTGAATCCTTCTATCAAATATGGCAATATCAATTGGGGGATTGATTCCTTCTTTGAACGTTGCTTTGAGCAGAATTCTTATGGCTCCGATATGGATCCATGACATCTTTTGAGCAACTTCTGGCTTGAGCCTCCCTAGTTCCTCTTTAATCTCATTCATAGGAACCAACTGCATTTCCATCACATTACTGGTTAGCTCCATTGGGATCGCAATTTCTCCCGCTGTAACCTTGTATATGATGTGATGTTTTCTTTGCCTGAAGCTTAGCTGGGCTAAGGTTCTCTCCATTTTTCCGGTGGTGAACCCATCGTACACTCACAATTTTGGATCTTCTCTCATAATCCTCATCAGAGCTTTGTGAGATATACTGGTTTTTGAGAAGAATCCTGACAAGTCTTCATGTACCTCCTGTCGGAGGATCTCCTCGTCTTCAGTTTGATTTTGATTCTGATTCTGAAGACTCATCTGGTCCTTCATCTTCTTCATATATACTTTCGTCTGAAGGAATATCCTCAAACTGGTATACTTGAACAAGGTCCTGAAAGTAGACAGCCTCTTCGAACTTTGGTGTAGCTTCGAATTGTCTGACTCCCGTTTTCTGGTTCTCCGGGCAGTTTGTTGAGATGTGTCCTTTGGCACCACACGTCCAACAGTTGCAATCTTTAAAACTTTCATTCGCCCTTGTATGAGCCCTTCTGAAAGTTCTCCTCGTTGGTGGTCTGCTCGTACTTGTTTGACTGAAGGTTGTTCTTCCCCGGCTAGGTCCTGATCTTTGCCCCGATTTGTAGCTTCGGGCCTTTTGTTTTGACCAGAATCTTCTTGTTTTCCAAGGAGATCTTCTGGGGAATCTACTCCTTTGTTCATAGGGGTGATTCCTATGCTTCTTCTTTCGATGTCTTTCTGGTGCTCCAACGACTGTTGGGATGTCATTGTCATCGCAGCAAAGACGGGCTGATTTATTGATTCTTTTCAGCCTTTTGAAATTCTTTTGAATAACTGCTTTCTGGCACCACTCGCTCAGCTTAACCTTGAGGAAGGACATCCTTTGGATAACTGTGTCAATCCCTACCGGCATGTATTCCCATAGTAACATCTCTCGCAATGGGCTTGGTATTTTGGCAAAGAACAAAGGGATAGCCGTGTCTTCATTTATTCGGCTTTTCCATTTGTACTCAGTGAATAGCTTCATGTATAAGTCGACGCTACATATATCATGTAGTTCCAAGCTATACAATGCTTGGTCGTATCTTCTGACCTTTTCATGGTCACCTCTTCCGGTTTGGGGATCGACGAAATATCCTTCTCCGATGAAGTATATTTTGAACAGTCTTGCCATTCTGTCCACAATGTCTTTGAGGGCATCGCCTGGCATAACTCCTTCTCTGATTTCTGGAGTAGCATGTTCCCATCCGATTTTAACTGATCCTTCGAGGCTCATTTGTAACATCATAATGAACCCTTCTTTGTTGAGTTCCAGCGTTGCCGCCGCAATTCTCATTGCTGAAGCCCATTCATCAATCAGAGCTTGTCGATTCTTGAAATCCAAAATATCCAGATTGAGCATAAGCCCCATAAGGATGTATTGGATCAAGTTGGGATCTTCCATAAGGTGTCCCATGAACATCTGGCCTCCTTGCTCTTGATCTGGTTGGTATTTCTCTGTACATAGATCCTGCCACAAAGTCATGCTGGTGCGGCATAGGCTCATCTTGAATTGGGTTTGGATTAGAGGCAAAGCTCTCGGTAACTGTAGACTGCTCCTAGGGAGGATTTTGTCTTGGTATAATCGCGTCATCTAATCCTCGGACGTTAACGAGATTTAAACCCGTAAATGATTCTGCTAGATCGGAGAGATCTTGCAATTCGCTGTAGTTCATCTCGTCAAGGTTGAATCTAGACATGATCTTACGAAGTGCTGGGTTTTTCTCGTATCAAGGCCTCAAGCTTTTCGTTCCTGGTCAATTCTTTCTTGACTTCGACTGCTTTACCCTTTTGATGTAATAAGGGTTCTTTTTCGAAATAAGGGTTCTTTTTCGAAAGATGGTGGTAACCATCCTCCTCGCCTTCTTTCAAACGATCTTGGCAAAGACTCCAGGTTCTTCATTCTCTGTTGGATATCTTGAAGATTTTCCAAGATCTCCTTCTGTCTTCAGGACATAGTTTCCAGTTTGATGATTACCATATGATTGGACTGTTTTCTGGATTTCTCTAAGGTCTTGGGACAGCTTAGAGCCATCAGTTTCAAGCTCGTAAAAATTGGGCAAAGCTAGATTGCTCATATATTGTTTCTTTCGCCAATTAATCTCATTATCCTAGTTATTTCAGCCGTTAAGCCATTAAATGCTAGGAACTTGGTTCTAATGCCAGAGATACTGTCAGGTCTTTGACTAGCTAGAAGTACTAACTTAGTCTTCAAGAGTTGGAGCTCTTGTTATAGGGTAATACCAGACATAATTAAAGGCTTAGTATTGAACTTTGCTTATTAGCTTTTTTAAGGCTAATTTTTATCTGCTTGACTATTTCTAGCCTAGCATTCTTGATCGGACAAGTTTTCCCTTGTTATTCTAAGTCGCAAAAAAGGACATCATGGTGTTTAATTTTCGTTTTATGGAATTCAAGGTATCTTGTTAAAGCAACAATTTGCTTTTTAATACTTGTACATTTGTGTCCTCCGAAAGAGAACTGATATGGGAGATCCCATATGTTACCAATTACTGGATCATTCATGTTTATAAATTACTCCTCTCATAAAGAGATTAGAAGTTATTATAATAAATAAATTTTCACACAAAATAAATAAACGTAGACTCTGATACCATTTTATTTCGTGGTATCAAATGTAAATAAAATAAACTTTGGGATTAGAATTAAATTGCATTTTCTCATGACCACAACTGGAAGCAGGGAGAATTGGGTCTTTTGTCAGAGTTTCGTCAAACGTAACCACCACCACGTATTTGGTATTTCCGTATTTATTTGAATAATAGAAGAAGAATAAAAAAAATCCCAAATCAGAACCCGTGGTATTATTATTATTATTATTTTGCAAGAACCCTAATCCCCATTTCATTTTCATTTTCATCACAAACCCTAATAGTAGAGCATAGCAGAGCAGAGGGGAGGTCGATTAACTAACTGATCGATTGGAGATGGAGACTGTGTCCGCTTTCAGCACTAGTCTTTCTCCCATTTCCAACCCACTTCCTCGACCCGGTTCTTACCGCTTCGGATCCAGATCCATCATCCTCTCTAACAACCCCTCCTCAATTATGCAGGTGAGCACCCTTGGCTTATTATTCACTGTTAATTTCAATTTCATCCCTTTTTTGTGGTATAAACAAACATGTTTTAATGAAAGTTATTATGTGAAACTTGTTGAATTATAAAATGACTGACATACTTCCCGTTTTATAACTGCGATAAAAGATTGTTTTTCTTCATTTATGTTATGATGGATTTCGTAATTTGTTCAAGATTTCATATTCAGTTTTAGTGATGATGAATGGATGTATCTGTATTGTATGTATGGACTTTTGACTAATTCAATATATCATCATGTGGTTACGCTGCAGCAAAGAACGCTTATACATTTGGGAAGAAGCAGAGAAGTAGGTTTTATGAGCAGGAAGAGGCGCTCTGCAATCAGAGCATCATCCATGCAGCAACCTTCTGATTCTGATTCTGGCACTTCACCTACTCCTCCTATTGCTCCGCTTCAGCTCGAATCTCCTGTTGGTCAATTTCTATCTCAGATTCTATCCAGCCACCCCCATCTCGTCCCCGCTGCGGTGGACCAGCAGCTTGAACAGCTCCAGACAGATCGTGATGCAGACACAGCAGACAAGGATGATGATGACCTCTCTGCATCCCCTACTGAACTCGTATTATACAGGTTAGCACTTCTTGTAACAGCAGAACACCTCAATGTCTATTAAGTCTGAAGTAATATGGACGACAGAGGAGCCTCAACCAACCACTTAGAATTTCTCGTTCTTAAGTTGAGTTTTACTTGCGGAGTTGTGCTATGCTATAGTCATTCTTGAATTGCATATTGAATCTGTTTGACACTAACTAACTCATGTGTTGATTGTACTCCTCTCCTTTATAGGAGAATCGCAGAGGTGAAAGCGAATGAAAGGAAAAAGGCCTTGGAAGAGATATTATATGCATTGGTGGTACAGAAATTCATGGATGCTACTGTTCCTTTAATTCCCACTATAACCCCATCGTCGTCGAACAACTCCGGGATAGTCGACGCCTTGCAGAGTCAAGAAGAGAAGCTGGAGCGCCTTCACTCTCCTGAAGCTTATGAGATGATTCAAAACCACCTTGCTCTCGTTCTTGGAAATCGCATTGGTGATTCTAATTCTGTTGCTCAAATAAGTAAACTAAGGGTTGGACAGGTTTATGCTGCATCCGTCATGTATGGATATTTCCTTAAAAGAATTGATCAGAGGTTTCAGTTGGAGCAAACGATGAAGCTTCTTCCACAGGGTGCTGATGATGGAGATAGTAATGTTGGAGAAGGTACAGCAGAGGAGAGGAGACCTAGTAGTGACGAGGGCTTCGGCAATGCTCAACCCCACCCCGAAGTGTCTGGCGGTATTGGTGGAGGTTTCAGTGGGATAAAGCCGTCGAGGCTGAGAACTTATGTGATGTCTTTTGATGGGGAGACGCTTCAAAGATATGCAACCATTAGATCTAAAGAAGCTATTAGCATCATCGAAAAACATACAGAAGCATTGTTTGGAAGACCTGAGATAGTTATCACTCCTGAAGGTACGATTGATTCTTCTAAAGATGAAATGATCAAGATTAGCTTTGGTGGTCTGAGAAGACTTGTTCTTGAGGCTGTGACCTTTGGTTCGTTCCTTTGGGATGTTGAGAGCTACGTGGACTCTAGGTACCATTTCGTTACGAGTTAATTATCCTTTGGTAAAAGAGATATCCTCGTCGGGGCTTTCGTGCCCAAATATGTCCTACAGTTGGGAGTAAAACTTTGATAGAAATTCTGTGACTTGTCCTAGTTGACCTGTATATAGTAACAATACGTGTGAGTTTATGTAGTGCCATTGTTAAGCTGGAACTTGTTCTGATAGTTGGTATGCCTGTTTGAATTAGTGGTATCTATCTTGTCTTCAACTCTATTGACGTGACTAAATAAAGGGTTTCTTGTTTTTTTATAGTTTGGCTTATTTCTATAATTAAACTGAAGAAGTACTATCTTGTTTTATACATACAAACATTACGAGGTTCTTAAGCTAATAAATTCTGGCCCTCTCAGTATCATATGTGCCTGGTTTCTAGTCGTAGTTTACTGAATCGTTGTTCACTTCTGCATGTAGATCGTTGGGAGATGTGATACAATCATGACATACATTCAAACTATGATGTTACAAGTAATTATGTCTGACCCAGACAGTTACTAAATCATTATAAGGGTGCCCTTGTTAATAATTTCATAATTGTCTTACTTCACTTTCTGCACTGTCATTTAGGAAAATAGTTACTCTGGGTTGTATTGTCTATGACTTCACTGATAGGTAGTGTATGGGCTTCCCAAATACGTCATAAAATACTGCAGTTGCACTGACAAAAAGCCTTGCCCATCATGGTAGAAGTGCATGCTGCTGTCATTATACAATCCATAGTGAATGTCATTTTTCCAGGCCTTTGAACCTCCCCCACTTGTTAAGAAGTGCAATTTTCTGCACCAAAAATGAATATGTAACTCGCAATATTTATCTGTTAACACTGCATAATAACGGTTTTAAACTTAACCTGTTTCTGTTACTCAGGTGTTCCAGACAGTGGTCATGTCCATTAATGTACATATCCACTTTGTGAGCCTGATAATTTTCAGAAAGAGACGACATATTTAAGGATGTTAGAAAAATTCAAAGTTTTTTCTCGTCTAAAACATATGGGTAATGACTAATGTGACATATTGAAGATAATTCTCAATATGTTGCATCATATTTCTGAGTTAAAAGCTTAAGAGTAATACCTCAAGAAGTGGGAGAATCTGGTCAACAATTTCCTTAGTGTCACCATGGTGTCCAATGCTCCTTATTGTGTGATGTCCTACCACAACTTTCCATAAAGCCTTTGATTTAGTTAGGGCCGAATCCAGGTCCTACTCTCCACGTAAAAGATATTACAACCAGTTAGCATTTTAACTTCAGGTTATACTATGTCGTATGAGAGTTGTATAAACTGGAGGGCTTACTTTGCGAAGCGCAGTCAGATATTTTTCTCTTGGCAGTATACCACTCCAATCAAACTTTTGTTTTTTGGGATTGATGAAGTATTGGTCGACGAAAGGTGTGGTATCAATGAAAAATATATCCAGAAATCCTACAGCCAGCCAATAGACATCTCCAGTTAAATGTCGCCCGTGAAACAAAATACCTAGGAAGAAAAAGGCTGAGTAATATATACCAGATCCTATGATGAAGTTTCTCTTGCAGCGCCATCGATTGTCAATTTCTCTTAGAGCGGGATTCAATTGGACCGCAGTACTTCCCAGATAGTCGTGATTTCCCAACACTACGTTTCAAAATGAGCAAGAATGGAAATTACCAGTTATTTTAGGGAGACGAAAGCTTCTGGTGATAATGGATGGAGTATAGCTACAGGTTTAAGATATGATTTTTTACCAGTGTACCATGGCTTTTCAAGGCTTTTGGCTGTGTAGATGTTAGTGAATGATTTTTTGAAGAGAGGATCATTCACACTTTTAAGTCCTTTGTCATAGAAGTTATCACCAGTCGAGATTACAAAATCGATTCCCAATTTCTTTCCGACATCTCCCATCTGCAACAACAAAATCTCATACACAATGCAAAAGGACTTTTACTACAAACACCCTGATTTTGAGGTGATTCGCTAGTGCCATTTAAACTTCAAAAGGAAGAAATTGTCTTTCAAACTTTTATATTATGTGCGATCTGCCCCTAGACCAATTTCACTAGCCATTGAGTTCTGCATTTACAACGAATTTGGTTCGAGCGTTTTCACTTTTTGATAGTGTAGGGTACTTTGATAATTATCTTATCGTTCAGGGGGTTTGACGTGATTATCTCAAATGCAAATACCCCATAGTCTCTTACAAGGTAACATAAGTCAACTCACCAGCTTGGATCTCGTAGCTCGTCACATTAGAATCCAAGCTGGTGAGTTGATTTATGTTCACTCCTAGTGATCTCCTACCCATATCTATACTATTATATAAAGAAAGTCATGTTGACATTAATTTTTTGATTTTTTGTATTTATCATACGACAAACTATTAGATTTTGTTATTAGTTGTGTATAGCTGCAATTTACTTTAGATTTATCGTTATTTAAACCTTCTCCTTAAAAGAGATATAACTACTTAATTCTTTCTTACATAAAAAAATTAAGATATATAGAATTTTTTATCCCATATTTAAGTAATAATCTTCACTAATTATACTTAAAATAACTTATTAATCACCCGAGTACCGCGTGTTAGCGTTTTTAGTATTTTAAAAATAAAAAGAATTGTTTCCCCTTCTTAAACCGGTTGTTTACAATTGTACACTTTAAACCATTTGTAAAATATAGTACTACCAGATTGCTCTTTCTACATCAATGGGAAGGGTTATTATTGATATTATTCTTATTGACCAGAGTACATTAACTAGAAACACAAAGCGGGACAGTTAAACTCCATTTTTTTACGATAACATACATGACCGGTTATCTTAATTTTCTTACGATAGCTTGTTTCTTGATTATTAGTAGACATAACATATCAGGTAACTAATTCGCAATTAACTCATGCAAATATGAAAGACAATAATAACTATTATTTGTCAGGAATTCCTCCAAATTATATTAGATATCTTGACGATTTATAACTTCCATATTAACCACATAATCGATCAAAGAAAATAAAGAAACGTGTCGAGATAATATATTGTTGGCATGAGAGAAAAAAGTCTCACATGAAAAAGTTATATCTAAAGTTGACAATATAAATACTAACGTAAGGATATATTTCTAGGAAAGAGTAAATAAAATAAAGTAATTTGAACCTGAGTAGCAGCTCTAGATTAATTGGGAGAAATTTATTTAGCAATCGATCCACTTGATTAATGTTGTTTGCACTTTTGTTTTAATCGGTAAGTTCTTTGACTTAAATTGAATGAAAGTAACATTTCAGAAGATTAGAGTAAGTACAAATTAAAGAAGATTATAAAGCACACCAAAACTAAATGGGAGTGTGGAAGTATAATTATTTATAGCTCAATGGTGGAATTCTTGGCAACACCCACTCTGAAACTCGTGGGAGACTTTCGTCAATTAATTGTTATCATTGTATTGGATGATTGTTCATTTATAGGATACCATGCAAGAATTATTAGTTATATTATCTTATAATTAGAGTAAATATTTCTATTATTAATAGTAATAAGAGGAACAACTGCAGTGACTTCTATACTAGCGGGTGAGTAAGACAATGAGATGAATATATGACATGTGTCATTCCTGCGATTTAAGTCAAAATTTGGAGACGCATATTAATGTAGCGGAAAATATTCAACTCCGTTTTGTTTATGAGTAAACTAAAGGCAAATAATGGCAAGATAAAAGTAAAACAACGCTAAATGAGATTGAGATGTATCTCATACGCCTTTCCATCTATTTTAGTCAAATTTTGGATATGCATATAAATGTGGTAGAAAATATTAACCTCCATTTCTCTTTCTCTTTTTTTTTTTTCTAAAAGTTGAAGAATCATGTTTTTTTTCATTTTCTTTTTTTTTCTTCTCCTTTTTTGCCTTTTCCCGAATAAAGAATAAAACATAATAATGAGGGATAAACAGTAGATTAAATGAGTGCTTCTTTGGAAGAAGGTAAATTACCTTAACTATTTCCAAAGTATGAATAAATACACAAAACATTCATTTTGCTTAAAAGTACACAAAAGAAATGTTTGAATTATGTTTGGAATATAATCGAGAGAGGTATTTTCGTACTTGACTCGGAATCACATGCCACGTCACCAGTTCACAAGTTAGACTTAGTTTTTTTGGAACTTGATGCGAGGTTAATTTCGTCTGCTAACTAGTTACTTCACGTCAGACTAGTTCGAGCTCCTAATTGGTCCAAAGTTAGCTTTGAATTCGAAAAACCTGCACTGTAAACACGACACGTGAACTAGGTGGGAGCTGACCCCACAAAGGCACTATGATGCCTAAGTCAGTAATGGGCCCATGATGGGATTAGCCTATAATGCAAATCATAGGCCTCGTAATACATTATTTTCAGACTCAGCCTAGTCACAGAACCGATGAGGTTATTGGTTAGTGGGTTAGCAGAACGAATTGGTCATACCACTGTTGGACCAATTTGTTGACTTTAGTCAACGGACAATAAAAAATACAATATAAAAAAATATTATAATATAAAATATAATTTTATAAAAAATTATAAGACTGTGAAAAATATTTTGTTATGTTATAAGAAAAATAAGAATATGGTTATCACAATACTATGACTTGAATACGTGATCTTCAACAAAATAAGTTCTTGGAAAGTAGTGAAAGCGTTGAGCTATCCAACAATATAATAAATAATCCAACAAACTATATATTTAATACAAGCTCAAAGATTATTTTAGATTTTTAAATGCTGGCCAACCGTATCACAAAATTCAATACAAGAACGACAATATGTGACACTAAAATCTAGAAAATGAACTTAACATTGGACGAAATACTACGCATGAAATTCTCGAATGCATGCTCATTTCGCTCCAAAATCAAATTAAGGATGAAAATTATCATTTTTTTGAAAATTTCTTGGCCCAAACCGTCGTAGGCGGTAGGCTGTTTGCAATGGATAAATCTTCTCGAGATACCCCAAATCAAAAAAAGAAAACGTCCAAAACGGACGCTTATAGGCAAAGTTATGGCCTTTCAAAGTTTTGTATTTTTTTTCTTTCTTTTTTCCAATTCTTGAGGCAACTTTGTAATTGGCAAAAAAAAGGGGCTGGTTCGCAATTGATCAAAAGCCAGGAAAAATGGCATACCGGTTCGTTGGCCAAACCGATTCATTGGGTTGACCGGTCTTTCAACTCGAACAGGCCTTTCAACTCGAACATGCATTTCAACTTGAACTAGTTCTTAAACTCATTGAGCCTTCAACTCTAAATGGGCCTTTAACTCTAATGGGAATACCAACTCTAATTGGGTTATAAGTCGAATTGGGCCCATTGGTAGATTTAGGGCCCAATTCGACTTGTTTGCTGAATTTTCGAAAAAACAATTCGTCTCATCGTTGAGGTGCCACTTGCATGAATATATTGGCTTTGTATAATTTGGTATAACATAAGTCCCCCAATTTGCAGAGAGTTGTAGTATACGAGCGTCTGCAAATTTAATGCCTTGGTTGAATCCGTCATGTTTTATTTTCCTCCCCCCAATTTGTAGGGGCTCGTAGTGTACATGTGCTTTGCAAACTTATACAGTCGAGAAGTCATAATTTGCACTTTCACATTGTTCTTAGGTTAAAACTATACTTGGTTGAAATTCTACCATTAGTATTGAAGCCGAACATACTCTCCTTGTCGAAGATGGAAAGTGTTTTGCATAAGAGGCGCTTAAGTAGTTGAATGAGTTATGCTTAGAGCCTTAGTAAGAGGCCAAAAGGGTAGTAGAGGATGTCGAATAGGAAATTTTGCAAAGAAGCACAAGCTGTTGATGAGGTGCAAAAGAAATTATGTAAGGATGCTCAAGTTGCGGCCAAGAAGCAAAGGAAGTAGGCCGTTGATGAGTCAACTAAGGCCAAAGAAGTGTTTGAGGCCACTCGGGTCGAGCTCGCAAAGCTTCAGATTGGTCATAAGTCTTTTGTTATTCGATTTGCATTATTAGGTAGGGCTTATTGCATCTCACCTACTTTATATGATTTTCACCAAATTGGCTCTTTGATTGGGGAAGAATTTAGTGAATTAAGTACCTGATTTCTAAGATCTTTTTTTGCAATATTTGTTGCAATGCTATATGTTTTAGTGCCATTTCATTGTTTTTGCAGTTTGAGGCTAGTTGGAGCAAAACGATGCTTAATTGGAGAATTTCAGCAATTTTTAGTAACAAAGATGAATAGAGCTACGACGCTATCAACCACGCTACTAAAGAAACCACAAAATATAATGTAGGGCGAGCTAGCAGTGGACGCGGAAGCACATGGCAGAGGAGATATAGAGCAACACGATGTGCAGAGCGATGAAGTTTGATCGTGCCTGTGGCGCGCGATCTTCCTAATCGCGCATGTCTGAATTTCAGCCAGGGCTTCTACATACGGTCTTTAACCTAATGGGACAGAAAAAAATTATAAAAGGAGGTGACATTTAGTAGCCAGGGTACAAACTCTCAAGGAGAAAGAAGCCAATTCTTAGAGCAAAAGAACACAAAAAAAGAGAGTTAGAGATCATTATAGGGTTTGAAGAGGAGAAACACCACCATTCGTAGCATCACAATCATAGTTGAATGAGACAAGTGAACTGAAGGAAGCATCAATCAGAGTAGAAGAAAGCAACTAGGAGGCCGGGAGTTTAATCTATTCTTTTTCTTAATGGAATAATCTATGATGAATTGATGTGATTTGAACATGACTATGAGTAGCTAATCCTCTCAGTATCTGAGGGAGGATGTAGTTAGTCTCATATGGAAGCACCTTGAACCTATGTTTTGATTATGTTTATTGATGAGTTTGTTTTGTTGGAAATTATTTGTTGCTTATGCTACTTGGTTTATTTGATGCACGCATTTCTCTGACAACAAAGTAGTGACATTGAATAACCTTCTATTACGTTGAATTATGCATTGAGGATTGTTAAGGCAACGTTAGCATAGTAGGTCAGATAGATAAATCTGTAGACTTTCGATCATTAACATGTTCGTGGAATCTATATCATTGTTGGTAACTCTAATTCACTTTTAAAACACTGTATGGATCCTATGACATGGTGAACTTCTAGTGAGGGGAAAGTGTTTAACGGCCCGACATCATTAGAGATTAGATGGCTCTTTAGTACATCGAAAGGTGGCTAATTTGCTACATCAACACAGAAATAAAATAACCATCAACAAATAGAGTCTTGCATATGAGTCATCGGTATTTTTTCTATGAAATACATGCGTCCGAGATCAATGAAATCCATCTCTTAGATACCTTTTGCCAAATCTGATTCACAACCTTAGATTGAAATCAATCAATCAAATCACATTTAGTTAGTTAGGTAGTTTAGTGTTAGTTCTCTAGAAACATCTCCAACCGCCATCTCTAGTTAGTTAGTCCACTCAAGCAATCTAGTTTAGAAGTTTATGTAGTAATTATTTAGTTAAGTAGTAGTTCTTCAACGATAAAAACCAAAAAGAAAGTGGAATTGATTCATTAAGTGTTCAACAATATAATCGCTAAATCACAAATATCTACTCTCTTAGGATTCGATACTTGGGTAGTAATCTTACTTTCCATTTTATTATTACTTGATTTGTGCACTTGCAATATTGTGAGAATTAGGTGTAAAACATCTATGCTGAAATTATCCTATTCTATTTACACATAATAAACGCCCCATCAAGTTTTTTTTTTGGGTAAGTTTTTGGCACCTTTGCCAGGGAGTAATGGTATATTTGTTATGAATTACTAATATTGTTGTTATGTGAGAAACACTTACTTCTGCGTTATTGTTGCAGGTGCAACAGTGCATGACACGAAGAGATACCGTGACACCACTACTAATTGACCCTGAGATAGAGAGAACTTGCAGACATAACCGAAAAGTAACAAGAAGTATATCGAACGCTGAAGACGGAGGAACTCCACCAGTGGTAACACCACAATGGCAGCAAACTAAAAGAAACAATGATCAGCCTTTAGGAGGAGGTATGATCGGCCAAAATCAATTCGGGGGAGGGCTTACTGAAGATCCGATGACACATCTCAAAGATTTTACTTGGAAGTGTAAAGTCTTTCAACTCATATCTGATTCAGGAAAGTTGAAGATAATTTCCATTTTCTTTGAATGGAGTAGCTAAGAGGTGGTTGAATGAATTACCAAACAACATCATCATGACATGGGAACAGATGGCACAACTATTTTTACAATAATTTTGCCATCAGCAAAAACAGCAAATATGAGAAGTGAGACAGTAAATTTTTGACAGATGGATGCAGAGTCATTATCTGAGGCATGAGGCATGACAAAGTGGTGCCAACAACACAGCTTCAGAAACGAGGTACGACTCCAACAATTTTACTGTGGACTGAACACCGTGTGCAAAAACAGACTAGATGTTAGCTCCGGAGGGGGACTCATGCAAAGAACCGACGATGATGCATTTCCTATGCTAGAGACAATAACATTGACCATATCAAAGTGGAATATAGAACGAAGTCCAAGAAAGAAAACCATGGGGACTCACGAGATCGACACTATCACTCAACTTTCTGCACAAGTGGATGCCATTAACACCAAATGGAAGCATATGAATGCAAATTTGCCAATCATGGTATGAAACAACTGTGGAGGAAATCACCCAACTAACGAGTGAAAAGGAGTAAACGTAGCCATACATGAAAAAGTTAACTATGCTAGTAACTACTCGAGACAAAACAATCTGTACTCGAACGTTACAATATAGGGACAAGAAACCACCCTAATTTTTCTTGGGGGGTCAGCTAAACCAGCAACAACAAGGACATTTTCAGAGACTATTGGGATTTCAACTAGTAGAGAAAAAGGCAAATCTTGAGAAAACGTTGTATAATTATATGATGAAGACTAATGAAAGGTTGGGGCTAATAGAGGCGAGATGTCAGAACACCGACAACCCATTGAGGAACATTGAGAAACAACTTGGCCTAATTGCAAATCAGTTAAGTACTCGACCTAATGAGACTTTACCTAGAAACACATAGACAAATATGGGGAAACAAGTCAACATGGTTTCAACTAAGAAGATATCTTGAGCAAAGCCTCAGAGCAAGTGGTGAAAGTGAATTACCCACCGATTCCATATGACCATATCCTTCGAGAATCCATCACGTGGAGCAATTTGTTTTGATTTTCAAAAATCTACTGGGAACAATGACACTTGAGGAAGCAGTGAGATAAGTGCGGGAGTATGCTAAATATTTGGGAGACACAAAGATACCCAAAAGGAAGATGGATGAGAGCGGGACTCAAAAGATCTTTGCACTTCAAGCAATTAAAGGATTGCCGACAAAGCTTAAGGATCCAAGGAGTTTTACTATTCCATGCACTATTAATAATGATTTACTTGAACATTCTTTATGTGATTTAGGTGCTAGCATAAATCTCATGCCATATACTATTTATGAACTTCTGGAATTGCCTACGTTGAGAGCAACTCATCTAACAATTCAACTTGCTGATAGGAGTATTAATTATCCTAATGGGGTAATAGAAGATGTGATGGTTAA
Source organism: Linaria vulgaris (assembly GCA_948329865.1). Lineage (NCBI taxonomy): Eukaryota > Viridiplantae > Streptophyta > Magnoliopsida > Lamiales > Plantaginaceae > Linaria > Linaria vulgaris. The sequence goes on along the minus strand of OX415249.1, from coordinate 47,599,588 downwards.
GATTGGTAAATTTACTTGTCCAACAGATTTTGTGGTTATTGATATGAGTGAAAAATATAAGTTTTCTTTGATGTTAGAAAGACGATTCTTAGCAACTGCTAATACTTTTTGATGTGAGAGAGGGAGTTGTGTAGTTTGCTATGTCAACCGTCACAACCAGTGGGCAGTCATCTGAGGATCTAATTACTCGTGATCACTCTCATCAAAAGTGATAGACTCATGCAGCTCTTCAATTACCTTCACTAGAGATACATATCTAGTGAAGACTTTTTGGCCTACTTTCTTCGTAATTTTCTTCCTTGCATTGTTTGAATCAGCACCCGTTGAAATCATATTGATTATCCCCCAGAGGTTCATTCTCTATTTTTAATGGTTGTGCACCCATTTCAATCCTTCTCGGCTCCTCCCCTTGTATAATGTCACCCGCTCTTCTCTTTTTTGCCGAAGGGCTATCACTCTTGTGGTCCCGCACATACTGTGCCAAGGGTCCCTCTTTGATTAAATATTTTATCTCCGCAAAAAGGCGGCATTGAGAAGCGTCATGCCCATATTGCTCATGGTAATGGCAATATTCTTTGGATTTACGAGTTCCCTCAGTTTCATTGAACTTGTTTGGCTTCCTGATCAAAGCCTTTTGACATGCAACAACATATGCCTCCATGGTATTTGTATTCAATGGGGTATATTTTGCGGGTGACCTGCCCCTTCGTCTGTCGTTTGTATCTTGGTCACGAAAGCTTCTCCTTGGTCTATCGTTCTCTCTCAAATCATTCATCTTTTGTCTTCCAGGGTCTCGGTAATCACCCATGTTATACTGTTTCAACTCCCCAACTTCCATCTCATCTTGCAACCTCTGCATGATCGTCTCTATGGTTGATAATGGGTTACTAACCACTTGCATATTCCAGGAACCGCTGGCCTTCCCTGTCTTCTTGGTCCTCTCATTCTTTAAAGAACCACCCTCATCGCCACCACTGCCAATTGATCAGAACTTCTCTTGTGAGAAGGGCCTCCCCACTCCAGTAACGGCAAGAGCATCAGTGGCAGAGGAAAACACGACCATGCCGGAAGTAGAGGCAGTTGCAAGAGGATCGACATCCACAAAAAAAGAAGCCATTGTAGAATGAAGGAAAGCTTGAATTCGAGAAAAAAAGAGAAAGAATTTGCAGAGAGAAACGAGAACAAAATGATGAGTTTTTCAAGTGAAGATGAAGAATGGCGAAAAATGAGTTTTTATAACCCTAAAATTAGAGAGAGAGAGAGAAGGAGTAAATGACAGAGTAAATGGCCCATAACCCCTACACTTAATGGGCCATGATGTTCGGAGAAACATGAGTCGTTACATGTTTTCCTGCCCAATCAACGCGTGGATTTGAAACAGCCACGTGGTCCGGTACGATACCATTAATTCCTCTTGATTCTCACTAATACAAAAGGAACTATGGGGATTGTTGTTAACCCCTAGTATAACATCCATCACACTATTATAGATACTCTACTATATCGTGTTTCGAGGATAATTGCATAGTATCGTGCCTATCGTTCCTTACAAGCTCAACAATATCCAACCACGTATAGTAAAATCTTAAATGAACTCGTGATACCGTAGCGAATTCTATGATGCTTCACAAGACTCACGGTGCCATAGGTACACAGATCACACACAAGGCACTACGTATCTTGAATGATTCTACGACTCCACATGAGGATCCACGATACCTTACATCGGGAAACACCCGAGTCCAAAGTCTGGCATAATAAGGTATATTCCCGATGCAATACATGCACTATGATAGTTTACGTAAAGGAAACTTAAATGGCTCTACGATACCAAAATCAACATCGTTATAGAGGGACTACCTGGCACGATGGGTACAGAAAAGAGGCCATGTGATAAAATATCACAGCAGGACACATGCATACAGTATTAAAATACAGTTGTCACTAAATAGAGCAGGCTAGTCAGCCAATGAATGCATGTACAAACACCTGCCATTATATCTAGACATGCATGATGACACATGTATCAAAACTTCCCCTATAAATAGGGAGAATACCCCATTCACTAGAGACAACTTGAAGAAACTAATGAACTTACTATACAATTCTCTATGTTCTCCTATCATCTCTTAGCCGCTAAAATCACCAATATTGAGAATTTGGGTTGGACGATCCGAATAAAAAATTGTTAAATACTCAAATATTTAAGCGATATAAAAAGCGCGTTAACAATACTTATCTTGTATAATAATAAGTCGTGTGTCCTTAAACCTTCTCTTTGATATATATATATATTGTCAAGTAAATAAAACAATATTAATGTTATAACTATACTAGCAAGCTAAGCATTGTTTTTAACTTCGCAGATTTATTTAGAGAGAGGTGTCATATTGCACTTGTAGTGGTTCTTTAATTTGCTACGTCGAGTTTTAAGCATATTATATACTTAGTTCTTATGGCATATAATTCCAACTTACAATGGTTATTAGGATATGAATTTTCTAAATGGGATAATAAACAAATTACCTTGACACAATTTTATATATTATCAACTAAGTTTATATATATATATATATATATGTGCATGTGGAAATTCATCTACGACAGTCTTCTGCCCATCCAGAATCCACACATCCAAACAAAAGTTTCATATATATATATATATAATTAAACCATCACAAAAATGATTTAATTAGCATATGATTTATCTAACGAAATCTAAATAAAACTTTCCGACACATCAAAAGCTGTTTGCAAAGTGAACTATGGATGGGCAGAAAATGTCTGACAGTGTGATGCAGGGCCCACTGCAGAACCCCGTGAATATCAGAAAGAACGAATATTCGTTCTGTTCTATATTTTATCCATTCCAGATCCCATGCGCATATTCGCATAATCCCCGAAAGACACCATTTCGGTATTCATGAAATACCACAGAAATTAAGTAATTTCTCAAAAAGTACAATAATATCCAATCAGTACCGACATAATTGATTACATGTCACATTTCTGAATTCAATTTAATTACGAATAACATTGTATTTGTGTTTGTAGAATCTCAGTCTATTATTTTCACGCTATTGCATGTGGACCGGAGAGAAATTTCCTCTCATGGTAATTGTTTTAAAACGTAACGTAACTAACTAGTTGAATTATTTTTTTAGTAGATGTATAAATATTCGAGTATCTACAAAGAAATTAATATTTAATTATTAATGCGATCCACAAAACACATAATACACTTTTTTTTTCCTTTTCCCTATATATATACATGCATGTATGTCATTGCCATTTCGTAATCAAATCTTGAAAAACAAGAGAATATCTACATTCAGGCGTTCTCTTCTTCGTTGTCCAATTTGCGCTAGTTAGCTACATTATTAATCTTAGGTCTACATTATCAATAAATTAAGGGTTTTTGGCACAATACCCCCCTGTAATATAGGAAAGAGGCGCATTACCCCCCTGTAAAAAAAGAAAGGGCATATTACCCCCCCTGTGATATACGAAATAGGCGCATTACCCCCCTGTAAAAAATAAATAGGCAAATTACCCCCCTGTAATATATGAAATAGGTACATTACCCCCCTATAATTTTTAAAAAGTTGCACATTATCCCCTTAGTACATGTGTATAAAAAGGAGGTATTTTGCACCGTATGAAAATACACAAGGGGGTAATGTGCCTATTAAACATAACACAGGGAGGTAATCTGCCTATTTTATTATTACAAGGGGGTAATATGCCTATTTCGTATATCACAGGGGGGTAATATGCCCTTTCTTTTTTTACAGGGGGGTAATACGCATATTTCTCATATTACAGGGGGGTATTATGCCAAAAACTCATAAATTAAACACACAAATATCAAATTTTATTTGTGTTTTTTTGTATATTAATCAACGGAACCATGGCGGGTTTCAGAAACAATAAATCCATGGTTCTGTTTCTATTTTCAACCATCGTTAGTTTATGTAACATAGTAAGAAATTCAGCGGAGTTTCCGACATTCAATCATCCTACGAAAGATGACGGAACGCTTAGTTTCTTAGTTGTCGGAGATTGGGGAAGAAAGGGGGATTTCAATCAATCTCAAGTTGCTCATCAGGTAGGTTGTTAATGAAATTTCCATTGAATTTTGTTACATAAGGTTTTTATTGGTGTTTTTTTTAAATTATTGATGATATGATATATTTCAGATGGGAAGAATTGGAGATAAACTGGATATAGATTTCGTAGTTTCAACAGGAGATAATTTCTATGATAATGGATTGAAGGGAAAATATGATCCTAATTTTTTGGATTCTTTTACCAATATCTACACGGCTAATAGCCTGCAAAAGCAATGGTATAGTGGTAAGTGTATATATGTGTGCAACAATTAATTATAATCTTTATTGAAACTTTGTTAATTATATGGTCGAAGTTATGTCACGTTAGTATAATTTTTTTTTCTGCGGTAAATAATTAAATGTTAATGTTCTTGTGCAGTTTTAGGGAACCATGATTACAGGGGCGACGCAATGGCGCAGTTGAGCTCTTTCCTTAGACAACTGGATACTAGATGGCTTTGCTTGAGGTCATTTATAGTTAATACAGGTGACTGACTATTATTATTAAGATTATATCTAAGTATAAATGTCATTATTATTAAAATGGGGTTTTTTAATTCTTTTATCTTTCTTATTTTTAATAAAGAAATTGCGGAGTTATTCTTCGTGGATACCACTCCTTTTGTAAAAGAGTATTTTACAAATCCAGAGGATCACAACTATGATTGGCGTGGTGTGACCCCAGTGGAGACCTATACGTCCAACGTGTTAAAAGTGAGTATTTAACGGTCTTGCAACTTTTTTATTTTTCTTTTTAGATGATTGGACTCAATGTTTAGCGGTGACTGGTGAGTCAGTAGTGGGTTCGTCAATTATCATTTTAAACTTGAAGCAGCGTTATTGCCTAAAGTTTAGTGAGTGGTGGTGAGTGATTGGAGGGTTATTTAATTGTCATTTTATACTATAAGTAGTATTATTGCCTAGAGTCTAACTTCCTTGTGTCCCAAATACAAGTGGTGGTCCTTAATTAATAATTATGGCTAGAGGAATTAACGAATATTCAATCACATCATTAAGAGATAAAAATATGCCGGCTGTCGAGTCATGATGAATGATGATCGACAACACAACCTCCTTCCCGATCCTCTTGCTTCCTACGAGCTCATGCACGATGGTGCAAATAGAGAGTTTGGTATTAGGAATCCAGTATAGGAGCATACTATAGACACTCTGGAACGCTACTAAAGAAATTGTAGTTAAAAGGTTAACCAAGTGAAAAGCCTTCTTAAAAAGACGTATGCACTCTCAGTGAGAAGGAATGAGAACCGACTTGTTTTTACTTTTAATAAATGTGTTCCATTTGTAAAAGTTGTCTCTAAAAATTAAGGTGCTTAATTTTACTCCTTTATCCAAACTAGGGGCTCAAATTTTTTAAATTTTATTTTTCATCCACCAAGAGAATGAATTGCGGCTGCTTAATGCTAAACCGGTTCACATCTTTTTTTCTTTTTCTTACTTTCCTTCAATTCTAATAACTATTAATGTCAACGTTGATTAGTATAAAATATTGAATTAATTGTGGCACAGGATTTAGAGTCAGCGCTTAAGGAATCAAGAGCAAAATGGAAAATAGTGGTTGGGCATCATGCCATTCGAAGTGTTGGGCACCATGGTGACACCCAAGAACTCGTACAACGCCTTCTTCCCATTCTTCGGGTACAAACTAATTAGCAATTTTTTTATAGTGAAATATAAGGATTTATTAGTGACTACATCCGAATTAGAGACTAATTAACTATTCCGAAGTGAGAATTCAATCAAATCCATAATTTTTTTTTCTTATGCAAAACTAATTTGGTCGTTTGATTCTAATGAAAATCTAGGCCAACGATGTTGATCTCTACGTGAACGGTCATGACCACTGTCTCGAACGTATTAGCGACCACAAAAGGTGTGCATTATTTATTGAGTTGCAGCCATTTTTATTTTTTTCCTCTTAATCAATATATATAAACGTATGATATTCTAAAGTATCGAGATTTTGAACAATTCATTTGCAGCCCAATCCAATTTTTAACTAGTGGAGCTGGGTCAAAGGCGTGGAGAGGCGATGTTAAGGAATCAAATGTTGGAGGACTTGAATATTTCTATGATGGGCAAGGGTTCATGTCTGTTCAATTGACAAATAGTGAATTGGAAATTGTATATTACGATGTATTCGGTAGAGTTCTGCATGAGTGGACTTCGTCCAAGCAACTTCATTTGGAAATGTAAATTGTTGTTTGTGCGTTTGCCAATTACAATTTGTTTTTCTCCGACCAATTGTTGTAAAGTTAAAAACATAGAGTGAGGGAAATTCCGGGTCCAAGAAGCTATCAGAAAAATCTAATAGAATGAAGAGGTCGGGTCGGGCTACGTTGTGTGACGGTTTTACCATTGGGAATAGGGGCCGGAGCCCTAGATGCACGGATGAATAAATATTTGATACACATGTCACATAAGGTGGATGCGCATGTGTGGGCGGAAGCGCGTGCACCAATGCCTTTATTTTGAAAAATCGAATTGTTAATGCGGCTCTATTAGAAAAATATAAAACTCTTGCAAATATTGAGTGAAGGCATCTATATTATATTGATGTTATAAAGAAATAAATGTTGATTACTTTTATTAAAACATGTGGTAAGTTTAGTCTTTGATTTATTAGTTAATTGAGATAAGAGTTTCAATGTATTTAGTCATTATTAATTTTTTTTTATGTTTTTTCTTATTTGTCATTGTTAACAATAGGCTTTTTTCAAAAGTCTCGTACTCACTCCACGATGCCGCCTAAGCATCACGGAGGTCATCCCGATATCGGCTAACTTAAATATTCTTCTGATACTGGATATAGGGTGTTCTATCTCTCATGCTAAGTATTTGACAGAGTACAAATCATGCGTGAGATATTGAGAGCTTTAAATAGCCTCACGAATACAGCATAGGGATACGATACTCTCGCACTTACATTATCACCCGAGACCTACTCCATCGTGACTCATAATCCCAAAGAAAATATACTGAAGCAAGGTATCAGGAAATATACTCTCTCGGAGAAAATCTTCTGCTCTCTTCACCTATCGGAAGCAAGGTATCGGGATAAAAGGAACGATATACGTCATGATCTTATCTTCTTGAAATGATAAGGCCACTAACAGAATCAACTCAGCACGCTGGAGACACATGTCCAATTAAGCCCGATGGCGGACACATCCGGAAGCTATGTTAGAATCCTCAGAGACAGTTGTCAATGCTAGAAACCAACATTCAACATTCATCCCCCAAATATCAGACATATGTCCCAAGAAAATACCCCAATTGTATGAATATTAGCCCCTATAAAAGGGGACAAAATTCAAAGAATAAGATAGACTTTGGAAGGGCAAGGAAAAAGGGGAGAAGGATAATAATAAGTGGCTGGATTCTCTTCAAACTTAGGAAAGGCGTCACTATCCACTCCAAAATTCTAAAAAAATAAGTAACTGTTAACAAATTGGCGCCGTTTGTGGGAACGTCGTAAACTTTTGCCTTCGAGTACGTTTGAAAAGATCTCCTCATATAAGTCATGAATAATTCTCCTTCTCAGAGAAACACCCAGGATTGCTCGAATCCTGTATATGAAGAGCCTTCGGGACCCCAATCCTCCCCCCCAACAGAAAGAAGGGACTTCGTGAATATCGCCCAATCTGTATTCGAAATCCTTGTAAAGGGAGCCTCCTGGAGAAGTAGGCAGGAAGCGGCATATCCCTCCGAGGACCCCCCCCCCCCAAGGCTCCTTAAGAAACGATACTATGATTCCCGTTCAGATCCCAACTTCCCGCGGGATTGTAGGCGCTACAATACCCATTCACAGAATCGAGGGCCTAGGGCCCACTTAGAAGATAATAGCGAGAGAGGGCCACGTAACTACGAGGAAGGGAGGCCTCCATACCTCCAGAATGATATACGTCATGATCTTATCTTCTTGAAACGATAAGGCCACCAACATAATCGACTCAGCATGCTGGAGACACATGTCCAACTAAGCCCGATGGCGGACACATCCAGAAGCTATGTCAGAATCCTTAGAGACAGTTGTCAATGCTAGAAACCAACATTCAACATTCATCCCCCAAATATCAGACATATGTCCCAAGAAAATACCCCAATTGTATGAATATTAGCCCCTATAAAAGGGGACAAAATTCAAAGAATAAGATAGACTTTGGAAGGGCAAGGAAAAAGGGGAGAAGGATAATAATAAGTGGTTGGATTCTCTTCAAACTTGGGAAAGGCGTCGCTATCCACCCCCAAAAATTCTCAAAAAATAAGTAATTGTTAACAAATTGGCGCCGTCTGTGGGAACGCCGTAAACTTTCGTCTTCGAGTACGTTTGAAAAGATCTCCTCATACAAGTCATGAATAATTCTCATTCTCAGAGCAACACCCAGGATTGCTCGAAACCTATGTATGAAGAGCCTTCGGGACCCCAATCCTCTCCCCCAACAGAAAGAAGGGACTTCATAAATATCCCCCAATCTGTATTCGAACTCCTTGTAGAGGGGGCCTCCTGGAGAAGTAGGCAGGAAGCGGCATATCCTTCCGAGGACCCCCCCCCCAAGGCTCCTTAGGGAACTATACGACTCTGAGGAGTATGATTCCTGTCCAGATCCCAACTTCTCGCGGGATTATATGCGCTACAATACCCATTCCCAGAATCGAGGGCGTAATGCCCACTTAGAAGATAAAAGCGAGAGAGAGAGCCACGTAACTACGAGGAAGGGAGGCCTCCATACCTCCAGAATCGCCAGCTACCCCCCACACTTATGGGAGTAGATGACTCCCTATGGGACATGGTTAATAGCATGCGCAGAGAAATGAGGGACATAAAAAAAACATAACTCCTGGGGAAGAACTTATGTACCACGAGTCTCCTTTCGTCCTAGAAATTGCTCAAGCCCTGGTACCCTCGAGGATGAGACCTAGAAATCTACCTTTGTACACAAGGGACAAGGACGAAAGAGATCCAGAGGATCACATTCATCAATATATAGCTACTATGGATTTAGCGTCGGCGCCAAATTTCATCCTATGCCGAGTGTTTCGAACTACCCTCGCAGGCAGGGCCCAAGCATGGTTCTCCCAGCTACTCCCCGGTATGATTTCCCACTTTGGTCAATTGGCGTGCTTATTCGTGCGACAGTTTGCCTGTAATAGGAGATATCCAAAATTTGCTAGTCACATTTTCACAATTAAACAAAAGAAAGATGAGTCCCTCAGGGATTATATGAAGCGCTTTTCGGACGAAGCCTTACACGTACCAAATGCCAATCCTTCGATCATAGCGGATATTCTAACCCAAGAGCTCAGAACTGGGGACTTCTTCAGATTCCTTATGGGTAAGTAAGTTAAGGATATGAATGAACTCATGCACAAGGCAGAGATCTATATCATCATGTAAGAAGCTGAAAATTCTAAGATAAAGTCAGAAAATAATGATCAAGAGCACGGAAGGTCCCAGGACAAAGCTAAAGAAGGAAAAATACCCCTCAGACGTAGGGATGACATGAATACGGTGAAACAACACCTTCAACCCACACCGCTACCTCCTTTGACGATAACCCCCGCGGAGGTGCTCAACGTGATGAGGGAAAGTACTGACTTGCAATGGCCACGGTCTGTTAGAAGGCCCTACGAGAAGAAGGATACGGGCATGATACAGATGCTTGTACTACCTTGACGAACGAGATACACCGGCTACTCAGCGTTGGATACTTGGTGAACTACTTAAAAGAAAACAATCAAGAGGCGCCCAAGTCAAATGTCTAGAAGATGATTCGATCTAAGGGACCTGAGAAGGAAAGGCAACCTAGTCGAAGTACCGTGAAGATATCTCCTCTCATGGTTTGCCTCCCCCTCCAGAGTCTTACGAGGACAATCCCCCATCAGGCAGAATGATAAACATGATCGAAGGAGGGGATATCTCTGTATCGCCCCTGGAAAGAATAAGAAATATTTAAAAGAAGCCCGGCGTGTAGAACAAGGACCGCCCGTATGTTCAATACAAGGAACGAAGTTGCCCACTAATGCCTTCGAGCCAGACGATTTAAAAAGCATAGTGTATCCTCACGAGGACCCGCTAGTCATTGAAGCCACTATTCTTCGTATTGAGGTCCATCGTATCCTTATTAATACAGGCAGTTCGGTGGACGTTCTCTTCCTGCCAACCTATCTAGCAATGGGATTAAAGAATGAATGCTTGGAAGCGGCCAAAATCCCCCTGGTAGGCTTTCGGGAGAGGCATGTCGCATTCTGGAACAATCACCATGCCCATATCTTGGGGTGAAGGCGCCATGAGACGAACGGAGCCCACCATATTCTGGGTGGTGGAGGCATCCTCCCGAACGTACAATGCCATATGCAGACAACCGTCTATACAAATTTTCGAGGCCATCCCCTCTACCCTCCATCTGAAAGTAAACTTCCCCACACCTTCGGGCAAATGAGAAGTTAGGCGTAGTCAAGTCAAAGCCAGGGAATGCCGTATGAATGTTATAACCTCCAAAAACGATGGGGATACCGCCACACCCACCAAAAAGCATAAGGTGGATGAAGAATCAAAGGTACAACCGGTTGAGGAAGTAAAGATGATTGAGATAGTAGAAGGAGATCCTACAAAGACAGTCAAAGTAGGAACAAAGATGGGTTCGAAGATAGAAGAGGGAGTAGTCTCCATGCTCAAACAATTCAACAATCTCTTTGCTTGGGAAGGCGGACCCCCGAGAAGAATAAGTGATCGGGTCTATCAACACTTCCTGAATGTCAAGGCGGAAGCCAAACCGATACAACAGAAAAAGAGAAACATGGACCCTGACAGAAACAAAATCATCCGATCCAAAATTTACCGATTGCTTAACCTACGACAGATTCGAGAAGTTCGATATTTGGAATGGTTAGCCAATGTGGTCTTCGTTCCTAAGACCTGGGGAAGATGTCGAATGTGCGTTGATTTCACCAATATAAATGATGCTTGCCCCAAGGACTGCTATCCCCTCCCAAGCATATATTGGTTAGTGGACTCCACGGTAGGGTGCGCCTTATTATCCACAATGGACGAAGACCAAGGGTATAATCAAATCCTCATGGCTGCCCCAGAGCAGGACAAAACTAACTTCATCACTGATGGAGGTACCTTTTGTTATCTGGTGATGCCATTTGGCCTGAAAAATGCAGGAGCCACATACCAATGCCTGGTAAACCTCATGTTTGCGGGCCTACTCGGGAAATCAATGGAGGTATACGTCGATGACATGATCGTTAAAAGTCCCCGAGCGGAAGACCACCCCGTGGACCTCCGCAAGGCATTAGAAATCATGGACCAATTTGGGATGAAGATTAATCCTCAGAAATGCTCCTTTGGCATCAAAGGGGGGAAGTTCTTAGGATTCATGGTCACGGATAAAGGGATAGAAATGAATCAAGAGAAGGCCAAGGCTGTCATCGATATTCCCTCTCCTAGAACTGTCAAAGATGTTCAAAAGTATACAGGGAGAATGGCATATTTGAGCAGTGTCATTTCCAATTGGCCGACAAAGGATTACCTTTCTTCAAGGTCTAAAGAAATGTTAAAGACTTCCAATCGACCGAACAGTGCAAAGACGCCCTTGTGGAATTAAAAAGCTACTTAATCCATCCTCAAGAGGAGTTGTTCGTATACTTAGCAGTCAGAGATGAAGTCGTGAGTGTTGTGTTGGTCAATGAACATGATAGGGAACAACGCCTTGTGTACTACGTCAGCAAAATGCTACAAGGAGCAGAAGGAAGGTATACCCAAACCGAGAAATTAGTATTAGCTCTTGTTACAACGGCACGAAAGCTACGCCTCTACTTCATTTCACATCCAATCACAGTGCTGACTAAATACCCTCTGCGAACCATTCTCAACAAGCCTGAGACTTCAGGTCGGTTGATAAAATGGGCCATTGAACTCACTGAGTACGACATCTCCTATGCCCCCAGACTCTCAATCAAAGCTCAGGTATTAGCTGATTTCGTTATGGAAATGACGGGTATAAAGGTCATTCAAAACCCGCCCATGTGGCACGTGTTCGTCGATGGATCCGCTACCGCCACCCATGGTGGGGCAGGGGTAGTCATGTCTAACACTGAAGTAGAGGATGAAACCCTGTACTTTGCTGCTAGGCTCGATTATCCCCTATCCAACAATGAAGCAGAATATGAAGCCTTATTGATAGGAATGAGATTGGCCCAAGACGGGGAAATCACAAAATTAGTAATTCATAGTGACTCCCAGCTGATCGTGCAACAAATTAACGGTACATATGAGGCTAACGAAGAAAGAATGCATAGCTATTTACAAGCTGTCCATCGAAGGCAAGCTTAGTTCAAAAGTTGTGAGATTATCCAAATTTCCCACTCCGATAACCAAGAAGCAGACACTTTGTCTAAAATAGCCTCTCAGACTTCTACAATACACACCCGTCGCATTACCCTTCTCCAGGCCACGGAATCAGAGAAATCTGAAATCGAGGAAGTAAACACCACAGTAAATTCGGTCAAGGATGAATGGATGAGTCCAACCTTGGCTTACCTAGAGCACCCAGAAGAATATACCATGAACAAAGCTGAACAACAAACAATAGCCCGACGAGCGACCCGATACTTCCTTCACGAAGGTATCCTATTCCACCGATCTTATTCTCACCCCCTCCGCTAGATGCCTAAATCAGGGGGAATCGGAACATGTTATTAGAGAAATTCACGAATGAACTTGCGGGAGCCACACGGGGGGAGAAAGCGTGATCAGATGCATCGTCCGCCAAGGCTACTACTGGCTAACGATGGACCGAGACTGCCAAGAGCATGCTAAGCGATGCAAAGCATGCCAGATCTTTGCTCGCATAATCCATCAACCTGCAGCACCTTGGGTATCAGGACCGAGCCCTTGCCCATTCGCAAAGTGGGGAATCAACATAGTAGGACCCCTAATCCTCAATGCGGGCCAGAAAAAGTTCTTGTTAGTAGCCATGGACTACTTTACTAAATGGGTGGAGGCGGAACCCATAGCTAGAGTCACCTCTGCAGCAGTCATTACTTCCTATGGAGGCACATAATATGCCGATTTGGTATACCCCGATACCTAATTAGTTCCAGTTTACAAGCCAGGACTTGGAGAAATGATGTGATCACTGGGAGATAAAGCATCGCTTTGCATCCGTGGGCTATCCCCAAGATAATGGTCAAGTGGAAAGAACTAATCAAACCTTACTAAAATATTTGAAAGCAAGGTTGGATTGGCACAAGGCTAGGTGGGTAGAAGAAATTCTCGGAATCCTATGGGCATATAGGACCACTCAAAGGACCGCCACGGGAGAAACCCCGTATAACTTGGCCTACGACAGCGATGCCATCATACCCCCTGAAGTTGTGGTGGAAAGCTGGCGAGTCCGAGAGTACGAGGAGGTAAGCAACAACTCTAATCTTGCCCTAGCCTTAGATCTCCTAGAGGAAAAGAGGGCCCGTGTGGCCATTCGAATGGAGCAATACAAGGCACGCATGGCTCGACACTATAACTCCAAGGTGCGAGCTAGAATCTTCCAAGTAGGAGACTTGGTACTAAAATGAGTGGAAGCCTCCAAGAACATAGGTTAACTCGAAACAAAATGGGAGGGACCCTTCAAGATAGCCAAAATCATTGGAGGCACCACCTACCTACTGGAAAACTATGAGGGGAAAGTGTTTCACAACACTTGGAACACATATAACATGATAAAATATTATGCTTGATGTAAACATATTCTGTATCTAAATAAAACAATGTTTACAATAGATGATTCGTATAATAACAAAAGAGGAATAGCCTTGCCATTACAAAATTATAGTCTTAAACAGACTTAGGCAAACCTATCCTACAACGTCATTTATCTACAAACACGAAAAAAAAACACTGAATATGCATATCACTAGAAGCCAATACACTCGCCTTCTTCTAACTTTACACACCCAAGTCACACCAAGAAAAAAAAAAGAGGGAGCTCAAAGATCTTCCATGGGGCATTTTCCCTCTCGGATCAACCAACGTCGCTGCTCTTCGGACATGTCCATCGGCTCGACCAAATCAATAGAAGGTACAACTAAACCCTCTGAAACTGGTACGGGCTCCAAAGACAGAACCAATGGGGCACCCGGAAACAGGGGCACGATGTTTAATCGAGGGATAATAGCAGTTACACGGAACTCAGGAAGAGATCGCACAGCCTCCTCGCACAGCTTATATCCTATACGCACTATATCCTTGAACTCCTCTCGGAGTGTATCACAAGGGTGGAAAGAGTTGGATATAACCATTACTGCTTGAGCCCGGGCCAACACTAGAGCTACCTCATGCCTCCGAGTCACCTCCGTTACTTATCGGAGCGCCGCGTCTCTTTCCTCCGAAACCGCAGAAAGTCATTCCTCTAGAATGCAAAGTTTGTCACGAAGGTCCACCACTCTCTCTTCTAAGCAAACTACCCGCGCTCGCTCCAACAATAGGCATCGCTCTACGTCTCATGACTTCTCCACCAAACTCTTCAAAGCTCCTCTATGAATATCTCGTGCAATTTTATTATCAGCCTCGAGCTCCTTTACCTCTTGCCTGGCTAACAAGAGTTCCCTCTCCAAATCGTCCTTAGGACAATATATTAGTTCTATGAGACTTGATCCCTCCGAGAGCCCACAACGTTGATCATCATAAAAAGCTATAAAGGATAAAAGAGAAGAAGAACGAGTAAAACATCAAAATAAAGGTTACTCCCAGAAAGTGGAAGAAAAAAGAACTATACCTCGTAAAGGTCCTTACAAGCCAGATCCTGCAAGGAATATAATGAAAGGGTACTTAGCACGGCACAATCTAACTCATTTATCAAACCACTTAAGAAGGTCCGACAAAAAACCATGTCAGGACTAATTCCGGGGAAACACCCCGCCCCCGTTGATGCTTCCCCAGGTTCATCTCCCCTAGCCTGAGATCCCCTATCGGGAGGAAGCGATACACGCTCCTCGACAATGTTTACTACGTTCCTCCAAAGGCCGAGATGAAGATCCACTTCTAGAACGCCTCTTTCCCCGATAGGTTGGGAACCTAGTCCCAGTGAGAGGAACGGACCCGAAGTCACCACTGGCCCCCTATTTCTGGAATCCTCCGACAGAGATTCCCTACCTCTACATCAGGATTCGCTATCGTTAAAGAAGATGGATCCCCAACTAAGCACCGAGGAAAGTGATCCGGGGCTAACCCCAAACCAAAACATAAGGACCCTCCTCCATCCCCGCTGCTTGGATTTCCCCCAAAGGTACTACTCAGTGAGATTCTATCAAAAGCCTTCACGGCAAAGAACTCCATTTTGGACTCTGTCAAGAAGAAAGAGTATAAGGTAAGTTACAGAAGACAAGCTAAAGCCAGTCACCAAACAAATAAAAAGGATAGACGTTACGAAAGAAAATTTTGGTATGCAGCGGACAGGGTGGAAATTCTCGTGAGGCCGCCCCTTCTTGCAACCCAGCCATAGTTAAAGCATCCGATAATTCCAACAAACCAGAGACGTCATAACTTCCCTCAAATAACTGGTTATCCTGTAAAACCCTCGCCTCTTGAACGACTGCCTCAGGACTGGGCACAACGTACCCTAGCCCCCAGCGATTGGGCACCCCCCACGAGGAAGCTAACCCATTCTAAGACCTCAAAAAGAAGAAATGGTTCTTCCAGTCGTCACGAGGGGTGACATGCCGGGTGATGGTTGTGAACGATTGGCAATGATCTCGATATACTAAACTAAAGAAAATGAGCCAACTAGGGCAAGGCCGTAAAATAAAAAAACTACCCACCCGATAAGGTGTGAGTGATAAGTACAAAAGCCCACTACAAAGAACATATCCTACTTGATAATGATAGGAGTTGGGCGTAAGTTGGCTGGGACTTTGCCAGTACTAGAAAAGCGATTGCAAGAAAGAGTGAAAGAACGTACAAAGACCACAAAGAATTTGATCCGTGTACATTGTCATGTACCCCGCGGGAGGATCATAAGCCCTCTGATTAGCTAGGGGTAATACCATATCGTACCTATCAAAATTCAAATTATACTCTACGAATAAAGACGCCACGAAATCCAGGGATTCTGTACTCATTGCAGACCCTACTCGACCCCCATCTATCAAAACTCGAGGATTGATAGTAATCGTATTGAACACCGAAAAATGATCTATTGGAAGGTACACTTCTCTACTCATAAGCACCTCCCTTCACACGGATCAGCGCATGGGACGTAGTAGGAGAAGGACCCCTAAAGATGAAAGACATGCCATCCTCTATTCGCCTAGAACGTGACGTGAAAACGCTGTCAGGAGCACAACGTATCACACGCATAGAAGGGGATCTCTGAAGGGAAACAAAGTCCCCTTGGGAATGAGAAGAACAAGGAAGAGTCATAGTAAACACCTAGCTTACTAAAGGTAAGACTTTTTCTTTTGTTATCCTGACACAAGGATGCCAAGTGGTGAAAAGGACACAAAACAAAGTGATGGAAATTCCTTTTAAGTAAGGGTGACACAAAAACATTCGTTTATGAAACAAAATTTGTCTGGACTTGATGAAAGTGATTGTTCGGAAGAGAAGGAATATATAGTGAAGATAAGGGACCCACCCCTAAGGAAGGGACTATATGAATCCCACGACAATGTTGACGAATAGCAAGAAGACACGACAGGACACGTGTCATCACCCCCTAAAAATTAAAGGGAATATTCTCTCAACATTTTTGCCATTAACGGAAGAAGGCACGCAGCTACTACCTCATTTACTTCAAGATAGAGTCAAAATTTTTAAAGAGTATCCAAGACATTAAAAGAAGGAAGTTCAAGTCCCCAAGATGTAGGAATGCATTACGATTCATTTATATTAAATATACCTTGACAAGAATATAGACGAGTAAAAGGACAAATTTCATTAAAAACAAATGAACTCGCAAAAGTACAAATTCGAATATCCAGTACATTATAAAAAAAAGAGCGAAACAAAAAAGAAAAACTCCTAAGAATGAGAAGTCGGGGCAGTCATAGCAGGAATGGAGGGGGGTGCACCCGATGGGCCAGCTACATGTCCCGTGGCTGGAGGTGGCGGCATCGGGGGAGTAATTGCGGGCCTTGGAACAACAGCGGTAAGGGGGACTCGAGCGGGAGCTGCCGGAGAAGGAGAGAAGTGAGAACTGTGCTTCTCAAAGAGGGTGAAAACTTCCTCTAGTGTGGGCCTCTGCATCTCCAAAATATTTATCTGGCATGGATCGGCATTAGGGGCAATCTTCATTCGCACCTGCCTAAAACATTGAAGAAAGGCCCACAACACGTGCCCTATCAAATACCCGTGGTTCTTACGGGCATAAACCCCCTGGCACTGACGAAGGGTCTCCTCCTGGGTGAACTTAGTAGCGGCAACCTACTTCTGTTGCAACTCTTCGGGAGAGATACCTCTCAACGCCGGAGTCTTCGCTATCTCCTCCATCAGGGTCTTCACCCGGAAAAGAGCCTGAGAAAGATTATGTTCCAACTCTTTCTGCCTTAAGGCCCCCACGACCTTCTCTTCTTCGAGGAGGATCCCCACTTTCTCTTTCAGAACCATACCCGAAGCCTCCAGCCCCGATACTGATGACTGAAGTCGCTTGTTTTCGGCCCCCAAATCTTGTATCTGCTTTGTCGCCTTCAACCAAGCCACGTCGTACTTCTCCACCCACTCCCGCAGAGCCTTATTCTCCTCCTCCATCTTCCGGAATCTTTCTTCAGCAGTAGTGGCATTCTCGTGCAACTTCCCAACCCCGTGTAAGACAATGGGAAGCACTTTAGGCGCCTAAGGAAAAAGCCAAATATGAAAAATAAAACTAAAAATATTTCTAAAGGAGGGGCAGGAAAAGACACTTACCATTATAGCCATCCAGTTGACGCATGCTTGCAAGAATGGCCATCCATCCATGGGCAAAGAACTGGTGGAAGCGAAGAATCGGGTTATTTTCTCGAGATCCGCCTCAACTCCCTCTGCATCAGGCACTTGTCCCAAAGCAGGAAAATTGGAGGAAGAAGGTCCCCTTAATGGCACACACTCTGATAGTGGAACTTGAGTAACAACATGGCTATCAGACTGAATGGCTGCCAATGAACTCGGGGCGGGGTGATCGGCAAATGACAGAGCCACAGACATCAACTCCTCCAACAAGAAAGTCACTTCCTCGGAAACAGGACCCGAGGGTAGAGTGGTGGGGGCCGAGGAAGGAGAACCTCCTCCAAAATCAAAAAACTCACCCCCTGCATACAAATCATGCCTCAATAAGAAAGCTACTCCCTAACTCAGAAATTAATTATGAAAAATCAGAACTCAAAGGCTTACTTAATTCAAAGGCATCCTCCAACGACGCCCCCTCGCCCTCGATCACTGGAGCTTTCCCTTTATCTGTTAATATAGCCCTTCCTAAGTAAAAAATCGAACACAAATTCCCCCAACTTACTTAAAGAAAGTTCTAGAAAGTATACTTACCCAAGACCTGAGTTGTAGTAATGGCAGGTGCCAGCGGAGTATGATGAGAAGAGGTAAGGCTAGCCGGCGGTGTCGCCAAAAGTAAATCCGTCGTATCCGCTGATGCAGCTGACCTATCGGATGAAGATGGCTCGATAATATTCGAAGGACGACATATGGGCCCATCGACACCAATGATAGGATCAACGGTAACTGAGGGAGCAACAGTAAGGGGTGGTAAAGACATATCGTTAATCCCCACGTCATCTTCCACCCCCTCTATGGAGAAGGCAACGACAACGGCATCATCCACCGAAGTAACATGTAAACCCCCACTCCCTAGGGGCGTCCGATGTCCCATTCGACGACCGAGACAAAGTTGTCGAGACAGTAGGACAAGTCTGCACCCGTTCAACAATAGCCGCCGCGGCATCGGGAATCTCAACCTCCCCCGAAACCAAAACATTTTCTTGGGTCCCCGTACCCTCGGAAATATGTGCCCCGCCATGGGTACCAACACTTTCCACCATAAACGGTTTCAACACCCCCGCTACGAGAAGATCAAGGTCAGTTAAAATTCCAATAAACTCAAAACATCATAAAAATTACAAAGGCAAAGGTCATACAAAGGCAACGGCGTAACCTGCGGGGATAGCCACAGGTTTCTCAATCTTATCTATCGGTGCAATATACCGCAAACCCGCGGTTCGATAAAGAGCTTCGAACTTCTGCGATTCAACCAATGTCTTCTCCGTAAACACTGACGAAAAGACTACAATATCATCCATAACCCTCTCAGGGAATCAGGGCTCCCTCCAGGTATAGGGCATATCCCACTCCCACTCGGTAGGACAAATATAGAAAATATTGTTCTTCCAGGTGCTATGCGAGCTAACGCTCCCCTCAGAAATGCGGTCATCCTTGCTTCGATGACCAAAACAGTAAAAAGGCGCCCCTCAGAGAGAGTTTCAACTCGAAAGTAGCAAAGAATCTCTCCTCCGTGCACTCAATCCCCCTAATCAAACACCAAAAGACAAATAGTGTCAGAGCCGTAAAAGAATTTGGGGTGAGCTGGCTTGGACACACATTACAAAACTTGAATATTTCACAGTAGAAGGGTGGGAAGAATGAATGCAGCCCCGCCCTCACCTGAGAATAATACACCGTAAGTTGTTTGGCGGGAGGAGCGTTACCGCTCTGATTGGCCGTCGGAATCACCAGTGTCACATTCCGACCCGAGGCTCCATACTCGATGCATAAATTCTTAATCTCCTAATGGGTATCGGTACTAGCGGTGACCTCCACGTTTTGGGTATTTCGCTGAACACCACCCTTTTTGGAATGTTTCTTGCATTTCTTCGCCGTCTTAGCACTCCCTCTGCCACATTCCCCCATCATCACCACCGCGTTCCTCTTACGAGAAACTGAAGAAGGGGCCCCCATCACCACGGGAGGATCAAAGCAGATGAGAAGGCAACGATACCGAAGACGGAAGCCGCAAAAACTAGGTCAATAGTAGAGAGAGACGCCATTAAAGAAAACTGGAAAGCTTGAAAAGAATTGATAAGTTGTAGAGAATTTTGCGAAAGAGAAAGTGCTTAGAAGTTTGCAATGTGTGAAGAAACATTTGGGGGGAAAAGGGTATTTATAAACCCTAGGAACAAACGAGAATTAATTACCCACTAACCCCTTTCTTCACACCCCACGACGCGCCACTTATCTTACACGTGGCTTAAAGACATGCTCCCCGTTAATGTCACCCTCCATAATGGCACAAAATCCAAAGAGTTCGGATCGTTACGCCCCCATAATAAAGAAACATAACTACCCGTTACCCACCACTTCCAAGAGACACGACATTAATAATAAATGTCACGTCATAAAAAAAAGAAGAAGAACAGAAAAGAAAATATAAATGTTACCGATATAGTGGATAAAAAAAACGGCCTATTAAAAAAGCAACGTATGTACAACTCCTTTCAAATTCCTATTGCCTCTTTAAGGAAAACAATAGGAATTAGGGGGGGCTATTGTTAACAATAGGTTTTTTTCAAAAGTTTCGTACTCACTCCACGATGCCTCATAAGCATCACAAAGGTCACCCTGGTATCGGCTGACTTAAATGTTCTTCCGATACTGGAATCACGGTGTTCTATCTCTCATGATAAGTATCTCGCGCAAGGTATCAAGATCTTTAAATAGCCTCACGAATACTCCCTAAGGATACGATACTCTCGCACTTACCTTATCACCCGAGACCTACTCCCTCGTGACTCATAATCCCAAAGAAAATATATTGTAGCAAGGTATCGGGAAATATACGCTCTCGGAGAAAATCTTCTTCTCTCTTCGCCTATCGGAAGCAAGGTATCGGGACAAAAGGAACGGTATACGTCATGATCTTATCTTCTTGAAATGATAAGGCCACCAACAGAATTGACTCAGCACGTTGGAGGCACATGTCCAACTAAGCCCGATGCGGACACATCCGGAAGCTATGTCAGCATCCTCAGAGACAATTGTCAATGCTAGAAACCAACATTCAACATTCATCCCCAAGCATCAGACATATGTCCCAAGAAAATACCCCACTTGTATGAATATTATCCCCTCTATAAAAAGGGAACAAAATTCAAAGAATAATATATACTTTGGAAGGGCAAGGAAAAAAGGGAGAAGGAAAATAATAAGTGGCTAGGTTCTCTTCAAACTGGGGCAAGGTGTCGCTATCCACCCCTAAAACTCTCAAAAAATAAGTAACTATTAACAGTCATGATCCCACAAAGTACTCTATTTATGTCTTGCTGAAAGTGCAGGGCTTTCTGGAATCAATGTTAGACGATGCAGTGTTAGACGGTGTTGGGTTAACATTGTGGATAACATTGAAAGCCGAGAGTCTGTGCGAAAATTGTTATTTAGTTGCCAAATTTAAGTTTTGCCTTTATTCACATATTAATCAAGTTCCACGGTTTTAGTTGTTTATGTTTATGTCCATAAAGGTATCTTAAGCATAAGGAAGAGCTATGGAAGATTCCTTACTTGAAGTTTCCGTAATTCAAGCTAAGTTGAATTAGTCAACACAACACGGTTTTAAAATAAGGAAACAAGCGAGCCGTTCTCTGCGACGCGATTCTTTCCAGGATTCTGCGAATTGAAGAAGATGTGTTACCTTGTTAAATCGGTAACAATGGAAACACATTCTCAGGAAAGATTTGAAGTTCACAAAGAAGGCAAATTTCAACAAGGAAACAACAAGAGTTACCAAAACTGTGAACAACACATCTTGGCGTTCAAGACTCAAGAAATCTATAAAAGATGTGAAGTTCATCAAGATGAACACAAGACAATCGTGCCAATAATCCGAGAGATTAATTATTCTTTGTATTGTCTTCGTCTTGTTTTGCGAAGTTTTTGTATCAACTGCTTAAGTCTAGTTCATAGAAGTTAAGTAGTTTTTACTTGTCTGCTTCGTTGAGTCCGATCAACAAAGAGCGTGAGTGAATTGTTGTGAGGAACGTTTTTGATAAAACCTTTATGGTTATTTGGCCTAAGGCTCGGAAGTTTTTAATAATATTGAAAACTTCTTAAAATTATATCTTCTTGTGTTCTTACTTCCGCTGCATATTATTATTATCAAGAAGATCAAAATAGAGTTAAGGCAATTCCAGCTTAACTCTCAAAAGTGTTGTGTCAATCCACGGTCCAATATTTTCACTTGCTATCCTTCCTATCGAAAAAGAGAGATTCATGAACTGCACCTAAATCACAATAGATGTCAGAAAAAAATACACAAACTTAGTAAGAATTCTTTCGAAAATTAAGAATCCTTGTTCGTTTCTAAGTCGCGACAAGCACTAATTCGCCAGTTCGCAACTAATGCGCTAGTGCGGCAGGGGTAGTAGGAGACTTACACGACCTAGTTCACAACATATGGCGTCAATTGCCAAACTAACACTTAAAAAAAATAAAATTAAGTACCACTTTTGAAAAATATTTTTTGAAATGTCACTCTCCAACCATACATTATTATTCCAACCTTTTCTTTCTATTACGTAATTATTAAAATGTTACCATGTTATAGTGCTCTCTGTTTACAATTTTTTTAAAAAAATTATATGATTGATTAAAAGATAACTAATTAAATAACACGATATTATGGTCAAAATCGGGTGTTTTGGATGGAAAACAATTAAATTTGATTCCTTAAGTTGTAACGATTTCTACTTATAGTCCATCACGTTGGAAGACCTCAATTTTAGCTCTATATGTTAGCCCTTGAGTTTAGTTTTGGTTCTGTTTTTGTCAAAAACTTAAAAAGTTACTAGAAATTATTTAGAGGACAACTGATTGACCCACAATTTGAGAATTTTAACTTTTTTTTAAATCAAGACGTTATTACTGCAGAAAACCCTGTAGCCCTTAAAAAACGAAGGATGTCCACACATAGTCCAATACAATCACAACCAGAAAAACCAAAAAATTACTATTCATGCGCACAAATTTAACAAACTCTGAATCACGACAGATCAAAGCCTTCCGCAGTATTCAATGCATTCCTTGCAAGAGCGTGTGCCACTGCGTTTGCTTCTCGTCGTATCCACCGAAGAAAAAACGCAGTATGCTACCGAAATCGTTGTCGCACGTCCTTGGCAATATTAGCTACATGCGCGTTTTCTTCGGTGCCATAAATGATATCGTGGATAATACCCAAGCAATCTCCTCCAAATAATACTTCTTTCCAACCCTTAGAAATTGTCCAATTCACCGCCCCCAATGCAGTCGTGGCCTCAAGTCTTGATGAATACTCTTAGAGAATTTGAGATGGAGCTTGCCTCACAACCTAGCAAACATAGGGTTGTTGCTTTAAGAGGTTCAAATCTTGACAATGAAAGTGATGATGATTTTGAAATAATTTCTTCAAATTATGGGAAAATTACTAAGAAGTTCAATAAGTTGAATCTTAAAGGAAAAGGTAAAGAAAAGAACCTTAGTAATAGTTCCCCATGTTATAAGAAATTACCTCCTAAGTTTGTGAAGTACATGGCATCAAAACCTACTCCTTTAGAAGCTGATAAGTTAAAAGATGTTCAATGTTTTGAATGTAAAGGATATGGTCATATGGCTAATGAATGTGCTAACACTCTTAGAAAAAGAGGAAATTCTCATTGGGTTTGTGTAGATGATTTCAATGAAGATGACTTTAGTTCTGGAGAAGCTGAAGAGCAAATAGAAGAGGTTCAAACTGCTGTGCTACTCACTCAGATTGACTGGACGCCAGAAGACTCCTTGAACTGCTTCGGATCTCAATGTTACCCCAACATTCAGGATCCAACATCAAAACATGAGACCTTCTTTGCAGATTGGGATGAATATGATACTGATTCTGAACCTTATCTTGTGTCCTACTTTGATGAATCTAACTTTGATTGTTTTCATGGCACATTGGATCTATATGAAGAATATTTCTTTGAAGGTGAAATGTCCCAGGAGGAAATCATTGAAGACCTGAAGTCTATCTACCACAAACTGCTGCTTGAGAATCACAAACTCATCAAGAGCAACAAAAGCTTGAAGGAAGAGATTGGATGCATGAAGGAGATGCTGAAACTGTATGAGAAAGACCTTGACAAAACTGAGGCTGAGCTGAAAGAGGTAAAGGTAAAATTAGATAAAGCTGAACAAACCATTAACAAATGGAACTCTTCTACATCTCTGCTTGATGAAGTGCTGAGTATGGGAAATCAAGGTAAAAATGATTTGGGCTATGTTGAAAAACCTCCCTATGAAGATGTTAATTCTGCCTATTTGAAAGCTGGTTTTATCAAGGAAAGCAATAACTTGAGTTGTGAAATCCCTTCCAACACTGTGAAAAAGCCTACTTTTATCTATCAATATTATTTTCAACCTGGTCACATTAAGCCTTATTGTAAAAAATATAAAATTGTGATTGAGAAGAAAACAATAATTAATTGCAATACCAATGTTAGGAGAACCTCTGATCTGAATGTTATCCCAACATTAGGTAACAAAGCTGAAGGACATAAAAGTAGAACTTGGATTGAAAAGTTAAAAACTCCTAAGGTTAAAATTGTTTGCAATGTTGTCTTTTCTGCTGTTTACTCCAACCTTGCAGGTAAGTGGTATTTTGACAGTGGATGTTCAAGGCACATGACTGGAAACATTGACAACCTGAAAGATGTGATCCCTTTGACTGTTGGAACAGTTACCTATGGAGGAGGAACCAAAGGGAAAATCATTGGAAAAGGAGTACTTGATGTTGAAGGATTTCCACCACTCAAGGATGTGTTGTTGGTTGAAGGATTGAAAGCAAATTTAATTAGCATAAGTCAACTTTGTGATGATAACTTGCTAGTTACTTTTGATAAAAGTTCATGTGATGTGTTTAATAGTGACAATGTCCGTGTCATGACAGGTACAAGATCAAAGGATAACTGCTATCTTGCTCAAGATGAAGCAGAATGCTACCATGCCAAGGTAGATGAATCTGTCATGTGGCACAAAAAGTTAGGACATGTGCACTATAGAAATCTGGAGAAACTACTGAAGTTAGAAGCTGTAAGAGGACTACCTAAGTTGACTAGCCCATGTAAAATTGTTTGTGAAGACTGCCTGAAAGGTAAACAAACAAAAGCTGTCCATCCACCACTTCAGGTACATAGTACTAACCCTAGAACTAATAAGTGCTTTGATTTGCTACACATGGATCTCATGGGTCCTATTGAGGTTAGTAGCCTGAATGGTAAGAAGTATGCTTTTGTTATTGTTGATGATTTTTTAAGATATACATGGATTAAGTTTTTGAAAGAAAAATCAGAGGCATTCAACACATTCAAGATTTTGCATGCTAGCATTAAGAATCTCTATGGTACTTCTGTAGGAAGAATTAGGTCTGACCATGGAAATGAGTTTGAAAATATAAGCTTTGCTAATTTCTGTGAATCTAAAGGCATTTTCCATGAGTTTTTAGCACCTAAGACACCTCAGCAAAATGGGATTGCTGAGAGGAAGAATAGAACACTTCAAGAGATGGCTAGAGTTATGTTGAATTCTAAAAACCTATCTAAGAAACTCTGGGCTGAAGCTTTGAATACTGCATGTCATATTAGTAATAGAGTTTATCTTAGACCTGGTACTACTATGACACCTTATGAAATCTTGAAGGGTTCAAAACCAACAGTAGCACACTTTCATGAATTTGGTATTAACTGTTATTTGCTAAAAGATAGAGATTATTTGAGCAAATTTGATCCCAAAAGTGAAAAGTGTATATTTGTTGGATATTCTCCTAATAGTGCTGCTTTCAGGGTCTACAATCCAAGATTGCATACTGTTCAAGAATCAGTGAATGTCATTTTTGATGATTTAACTGTTTCTACAGGTACTGAAGAAGTCACTGGTTCAGATGTTACTCCAACATTGGACTCAACATTGAACACAGACGCTAGAGATGCTGAACTAGAAACTGGAACAAATGTTGACTTAACACCAGAAACCCCCAATGTTAGGCCAACATCGGTGCTGTCAGATTCTGAAGATGAAGTGGTTCCTGTATCCAGAAGAGATCCCCCTCTTAGAATACAAATAGATCATCCAACCTCACAAGTAATTGGACAAATTACTGAAAGAGTTAGAACACACAACAAAGAAAGGGTCAATTACAAGGATATGGCTAAGTTGTGTGTTTGCATGTCTTCTTCATGTACTATTGATAATGCATCTTGTTTTGTTTCCTCCATTGAACCTAAGAATGTAACTAAAGCCCTTAAGGATAGTTGCTGGATTAATGCCATGCAAGAAGAACTCTTACAATTCACCAAAAACAGAGTTTGGAATCTAGTACCTAGGCCATCACATGTGAATGTAATAGGTACAAAATGGATTTTCAAAAATAAAACTGATGAGAATGGTGTAATTATGAGGAACAAAGCTAGGTTGGTTGCACAAGGTTATACTCAGGTAGAAGGTATAGATTTTGATGAGACTTTTGCTCCAGTAGCTAGGATAGAATCAATTAAATTACTCCTTGCTATTGCTTGTTGTCTTAGGATTAAACTATACCAAATGGATGTTAAAGGTGCCTTTCTGAATGGTTTAATTGACAAAGAGGTTTATGTAGAACAACCTAAAGGCTTTGCTGATCCTAAACATCCTGACCATGTGTACAAACTTGAAAAGGCTTTGTATGGCTTAAAACAGGCTCCTAGAGCTTGGTATGAGAGGCTAACTGATTTTCTGTTAGGCCTAGGTTTCAATAGAGGAGATGGAGATAGAACATTGTTTGTCCTTAGAAAAAGCTCTGATATATGCATTGCTCAAATTTATGTGGATGATATTGTTTTTGGCTCTACTAACAAGTCTACCTTAGACAAGTTTGTTGAGTCTATGACAGGAATATTTGAGATGAGCATGATTGGTGAGCTCAACTACTTTCTGGGACTACAAGTTAAGCAGCTGAAGAATGGTATCTTCCTGAACTAGGAGAAGTATGCAAGGAATCTGGTGAAGAGATTTGAGCTACAAGAGTCTAAGCCTTGCAAAACTCCTATGTCCTCTTCAGTGAAGATAACAAAAGATGGCACTGGCAGCAATGTTGGCCCAACATTGTACAGATCCATGATTGGTAGTTTGCTATATCTCTCTGCCACTAGACCTGATATCATGTTTTCAGTATGTGTTTGTGCTAGGTACCAAGCTGAGCCAAGGCAATCTCACTTGATTGCTGTGAAGAGGATTCTTAGATATATCTCTGGAACTTCACCTTTAGGCATTTGGTATTCTTATGACACTAACACTAACTTGGTTGGTTTCAGTGACTCTGACTGGGCAGGTGATTTGGATGACAGGAAATCCACAAGTGGGGGCTGTTTTTATTTGGGGAATAATTTGGTCTCCTGGTATAGCAAGAAGCAGAACTGTGTTTCATTATCAACTGCTAAATCAGAATATGTAGCAGCTGGCAGCTGTGTTACCCAACTTGTATGGCTCAAACACATGCTTTCAGATTATGGGCTAGATAGTGATACACTTCTCATGTTCTGTGACAATCTAAGTGCCATAAGTATCTCTAGGAATCCTGTCCAACATTCTAGAACTAAGCATATAGACATAAGACATCATTTCCTAAGAGATATGGTAGAGGGCAAAGTGATCAACATTGAACATATTGAGACAACAAATCAGCTTGCTGACATGTTTACAAAACCTTTAGATAGTGAGAGATTCTTCAGTTTGAGGAAATCTCTTGGCATGTGCAATATGTGAAAATGTTGAGGAAACCAGTGTTGTCATAACACCACTGACTAGCACTGGTATATTGGTTGTGGTGTAGTAGGTACTCAGTTGTTTTCTGTTGATTTTATTTCCTTGTGAGTCTCATTTCATCTGGTATGTGTGCTGTGCTGGTCTGAGGAGTTTTTCATTTGTGTTTACCATCTGCCTATTTGACATTACATTGTTGCATTCATGTAGAACTGCATTGTTTCTTTCTTGTTGTTGAGTTGTGTTGGTCTAGGCTTAGGGGGAGTATAATTTATAATTCATGTGTTGAGGCATACAACTTGGGTGACATACTGCAGGTGACACACTTTTCTGTGACTTTCTATGCTGTGGAAGTGAATTTTTCCTTGAATTCATAATTGCTTATCTCTGTGTGTTTCTTGTTATCTATGTTGCTTACTCATGATTTTGATCTGAACAATATGTCTGAGGTACTGACTTGCTATATTGGTTAAGTTTCAGATGTATTTTTAGATGTATCTCAAGCTCTCACATGAATTTGCCTTGGTGAAGCCTGTACCTCCACCTTCGGTTTTGAATGTTATCAAATGTTATCCCAACATTGTGCACAGTCACAGGTCAACATTGAAAACAAGAACTTGTAAGTTTTTAGTTTTCTGAAAACCGCTCTGGTTAACTGTTAAATAAACATCAAAGCATGTGCGCGGGAAAACATAGTGGAAAAGTTTTACTTGGTTCAAATTTGGTAACTGCCCATTAACATTCATTCTCTTTCCTATTCACGGTTATTTCTGAAATCAAAACCCTATTTTCCTTAATTAAACTTGCAATTTTTTTATCTGTGCGTATTTTGCAAATTTCTCTCAAAATTCTCTCGACCTTCTCTGCGATTTCTCTCAAAATATCTGTACTAACAATGGCAAGCAAGTCTCCCATGCAAACTCTTGCAGATGTTGCCCTGGACAGCGAACCTTCTGCTGCACGCACCCGTTCACACACTAGGGGTGTTGCTGCGAAGTCGAATGATGCTCATGTTGCTGCAAAAAGGAAGGCGATCCCCTATGTGCGACGTGGAAAGAAGTCCAAACAGGAATCAACCTCCACTGTTGAGCCAACTGCTGAATCCACCACTCCCATCACCAATGAGCCTGAAATTGAGGTAAACACTACTAAACCCAACCCTGAAATTGATGTTGACTTAACTGTTGAGGGGGAGGGTAGTGATTCGGTTGAGAAAACTGTGGAAAAGTCCATGGACAAGTCTGTGGACAAATTGGTGAGGAAGTGGATTAGGGCTGAGAAGAAAAAGAACAAGGGCTCTGGGAAGAAGTTGAAAACTATGTCTGAGACTGCTAAGGCAAGGACTGAGGCCAGAAAAAGACAGGTGGAGAGGTTAGCCAAGAAAAAGACTGAGAAAAAAGCTGAGGAAGAAGAGAAGGCTGCTGCTGCTACTGAGAGAAAGAGGAAAGGAAAGCAAGTGTTGGAAGAGGAAGTAGAGGTGTTGGATGTTGAGGATGAAGAGGAAGAATAGGAGAAGGAAGAGGAGACCGAGGAGAAGCAGGATGCTGCTGCTGATGTTGGGGCAACATCAGGAACAGAGGAGTACACAGATGGGCTGTATGTGATCTTCCCTGAGATTGAGGAGGACTGCTATTCTCCTTTCTATCTTTCACAAGAATTGGAGAAGAAGTGGGATTCCTTCAAAAGAAGGGAGATTCACACTGAAAGAGCTATAGAGATAGCCAGTTTCAAAGAAAACAAGGTGATGGACTTGCTTGAGGCAAGAGGGTTGCAACAATCAGTGATGGAGTTGCATGACTATGCTCCTGAGATTGTCATGGAGTTCTACCTTAATCTCTCCTAATGGATCAGGGACTACAAATCTCCAAAATTTGGAAAGGCTTGGGTGAGGGGGAGAGTCTTCAACATTGACCCCTACACCATCAACAAGATCTGTGGATTTCCTACTGCTAATGAATCTGAGGACCCCTATTATGATGATGTGATTGAGGACTTGACTGGAGGGTTGGTCAAAATCTGGAGAGATGCTCTGCCAACCTCAAAACTCACCTCCCTGAGTAGTGTCTTACACAAGATAGCCTGCTTCAACTGGCTGCCAAGCAAAAATGTCACTGTTTTAATCAGCAATCTTAGTCTACAAAATCAAAAATGGGCTAGCTGTGAACATGGGGGAGAGGATTGTGAAGTCTATGTCTGAAGTTGCTGGAAGGAAAATTGGCATGCTGCCTTTTCCCTCACTGATATGCAAAATCCTTAGCAAGCAAGGATTGAAGACAAGTGTGACTGTGGGCTGGAGGAAGAATGATTCTGAACTGACAATTCTCCCAAGCTACTTGTCTGGATCAAGAGTGATAGACCTTCCATGGAACCCAAAAGGAGTGGTGAGACCAATGGCTGAAAAGAAGAAGGCTCAGGAGTTTGCTGGAACTTCAGTGCCAATGTCTAAAGAAGAAGACTGCATGGTCATAACCTCTACTTTTGTGGATCATATGCTGAACTGGTACATGGGGCAGATTGCTGATACTCAGAGAGAGATCGAGGAGAGAAAGGAACACCTCAAAGAGCTGGAGGACATGGTGAAAAACTTGGAGAAACTCCCTTCTTCACAAAAAGGGGGAGAGTAGTTCCAATTTTAGATTTTAGTCTTCCAGTTTATGTTTTGTTTCTTAAGAACTGCTAATATCTTTGAACTGCTGGTACATTAATCTCTAATTGGTTTTATTTAATCAAGGGGTTTGTCCTTGATTTCTAGCTATGGCATGTAACTCTAAGTACTACTGATGAACTGCTCTAACTGCTTTTGCTTATGAAAGTACATTTTGAACTACTTGTCTAGTTAACATTTTATGCAGGAAACTTACTGGTTTCAATGTTGAGGCAACTTTGATGAATGTTGGGGTCTGAACATATGTACATATGTGGATGTAGTGATGATCTTAATGCTTGTCTTTGTTAATTTAACTTTGAATTTGTTTGCTTGTATTGAGGGGGAGCAATTTAGTAGCTTAATTTGTTTCTTGTTGATTATAACTTTTTGGATATAAGACTTGATTGGAACAGGTGTTGGTTTTGTGAAGAAAGGCAAAAAGGGGGAGACTGAAAGTGCAAGGCTTTCTGGAATCAATGTTAGACGATGCAATGTTAGACGATGTTGGGTTAACATTGTGGATAACATTGAAAGCCGAGAGTTTGTGCGAAAATTGTTATTTAGTTGCCAAATTTAAGTTTTACCTTTATTCACATATTAATCAAGTTCCACGGTTTTAGTTGTTTATGTTTATATCCAGTAACGTATCTTAAGCATAAGGAAGAGCTATGGAAGATTCCTTACTTGAAGTTTCCGTAATTCAAGCTAAGTTGAATTAGTCAACACAACACGGTTTTAAAATAAGGAAACAAGCGAGCCGTTCTCTGCGACGCGATTCTTTCCAGGATTCTGCGAATTGAAGAAGATGTGTTACCTTGTTAAATCGGTAACAATGGAAACACATTCTCAGGAAAGATTTGAAGTTCACAAAGAAGGCAAATTTCAACAAGGAAACAACAAGAGTTACCAAAACTGTGAACAACACATCTTGGCGTTCAAGACTCAAGAAATCTATAAAAGATGTGAAGTTCATCAAGATGAACACAAGACAATCGTGCCAATAATCCGAGAGATTAATTATTCTTTGTATTGTCTTCGTCTTGTTTTGCGAAGTTTTTGTATCAACTGCTTAAGTCTAGTTCATAGAAGTTAAGTAGTTTTTACTTGTCTGCTTCGTTGAGTCCGATCAACAAAGAGCGTGAGTGAATTGTTGTGAGGAACGTTTTTGATAAAACCTTTATGGTTATTTGGCCTAAGGCTCGGAAGTTTTTAATAATATTGAAAACTTCTTAAAATTATATCTTCTTGTGTTCTTACTTCCGCTGCATATTATTATTATCAAGAAGATCAAAATAGAGTTAAGGCAATTCCAGCTTAACTCTCAAAAGTGTTGTGTCAATCCACGGTCCAATATTTTCACTTGCTATCCTTCCTATCGAAAAAGAGAGATTCATGAACTGCACCTAAATCACAATAGATGTCAGAAAAAAATACACAAACTTAGTAAGAATTCTTTCGAAAATTAAGAATCCTTGTTCGTTTCTAAGTCGCGACAAGCACTAATTCGCCAGTTCGCAACTAATGCGCTAGTGCGGCAGGGGTAGTAGGAGACTTACACGACCTAGTTCACAACATATGGCGTCAATTGCCAAACTAACACTTAAAAAAAATAAAATTAAGTACCACTTTTGAAAAATATTTTTTGAAATGTCACTCTCCAACCATACATTATTATTCCAACCTTTTCTTTCTATTACGTAATTATTAAAATGTTACCATGTTATAGTGCTCTCTGTTTACAATTTTTTTAAAAAAATTATATGATTGATTAAAAGATAACTAATTAAATAACACGATATTATGGTCAAAATCGGGTGTTTTGGATGGAAAACAATTAAATTTGATTCCTTAAGTTGTAACGATTTCTACTTATAGTCCATCACGTTGGAAGACCTCAATTTTAGCTCTATATGTTAGCCCTTGAGTTTAGTTTTGGTTCTGTTTTTGTCAAAAACTTAAAAAGTTACTAGAAATTATTTAGAGGACAACTGATTGACCCACAATTTGAGAATTTTAACTTTTTTTTAAATCAAGACGTTATTACTGCAGAAAACCCTGTAGCCCTTAAAAAACGAAGGATGTCCACACATAGTCCAATACAATCACAACCAGAAAAACCAAAAAATTACTATTCATGCGCACAAATTTAACAAACTCTGAATCACGACAGATCAAAGCCTTCCGCAGTATTCAATGCATTCCTTGCAAGAGCGTGTGCCACTGCGTTTGCTTCTCGTCGTATCCACCGAAGAAAAAACGCAGTATGCTACCGAAATCGTTGTCGCACGTCCTTGGCAATATTAGCTACATGCGCGTTTTCTTCGGTGCCATAAATGATATCGTGGATAATACCCAAGCAATCTCCTCCAAATAATACTTCTTTCCAACCCTTAGAAATTGTCCAATTCACCGCCCCCAATGCAGTCGTGGCCTCAATCCCACTCGAGTCCATAAACGACGCCAACTTTCGTTGATGCCATGCAATCAACTGTCCAGTAAAATCATGCGCTACCAACCCGAACCCAATCTCTTCATCCTCACTAAAACATGCGCCATCAAAATTCACCTTAATAACTCCACCCACCGGAGCCATCCAATCCGCAACATTTCGATCGTGTGCAACGCGACCCTTAGTTCCATATCGATTTGTCCATAACGTAACGAACACTTGAACAAATCCAACAACCTCATCCGCCCTCCGTTCCTTCTCACCAGCTAATATATTGTTTCGATTGCTCCAAATAGCCCAACAAATCGTGCAAATAAAGCTCACTACTTTCGGTCGAGAATACTTAACGATGCACACAATCCAGTTCCCCAAAACTTCCGTATCCTGAATCAAGAGGGTCATAGGAACATGCGAGAGCGCTCAAACTTGACGAGCAAAGGGACAATCGAATAAGCAATGCCTCAAGGTTTCTTTGCCCCCTTGACACACAACATACTCCTTATCCACGCAAACTCGTCTCCTCTCCAATTTCCAACGCGTAGGTAGAATATCCATGCAACACCTCCAAACAAAAAGCTTAATTTTATTCGCACAGTCAAGCTTCCAAATTTTCTTCCACGACGCATGTGGTTGGGAAACCGATGTCGCTTCACTCGTTCGTTGCAAGAGACCATGCGACATTATTAGACGATAAGCGCTGCGCACCGAAAAGGTCCCATTCTTCTCATAGTGCCAAATACGTCGATCATAATTTCGACTGTCACCCAACGAAATAGATAAAATAAGCTCAAAATCTACCTCTCATAGGAAACAACGCATCAATTCCACATCCCACTGCCCCGTATTTTTGTCGATCAAGTCACGCACCATAAGGAAGGGCTCATCAGGGTGTATTGGAGAAATTGGACGAAACGATGTCGGCCTCGGTAATTTCCCCCAAATATGTAAACTGTATAAGTTAATGTTGAAGTGATGCATATTCTATTAATCGCAAAGGGTATAAGTACATAGTTACAATTTTAATGATAGTAAGTAAATCGGTAAAACAAAGGAAAGATAAGTACAAAGAATTTACAAAGAAATACAAAATATTACGAAGATTCTAGCTAGGTCTATTACGACACTGCAAAATCGATGTTCCATCAATGATAGAGAGTTTGGAACACATCAGTTGAAACTGGGATCTAGCTAGAGGTTAGTGAGGATATCCATCAATTGATCAAGAGTGTTAACATAAGAGTCTTTAAGGAAACCTTTGTTAACAAGATCTCAAACAAAATGCAAGTCGGCGGATATGTGCTTCATGCATATATGTTAGACCAGATGAAGGAAAAGACGAATGATGCACATGGTGTCATAGCGGATATGCGAATTAGGGGAGAGAGGGAACCCAATTTCATAAAACATATGTTGAATCCTTCAAACTTCAGCGAAAGCATTAGCTAAAGCTCGATATTCAACCTCAGTAGAGGAACGAGAGGCGACTTTTCTATTTTATGTACGTCCATGAAATGGGATTAGGAACAAGAAAGATGCTATAGGCTGAGGTAGAAGTATCGTGAAGGTTGTCACCAACTTAATTGGCATTAGAGTAGGCCGAAAGTGTGAGCTGATCTGAATGGTGCATGGGAAGACCATGCTATAGAGTTCCCTTCAAATATTGAAACATACTTTTAAGAGCAGCCTTATTGGATTCCGTAGGTGCGGCCATACGTTGAGCTAGACGGTTGGCAACAAAGGCAATGTCTGGACGAATAAAAGAAAGGTAGTGCAAGGCATCAATAATGTGCCTATACTGAGTCGGATCAACGACGAATTGAGAGGGTTGAGAAGACGGATTAGATGTGATCGGGGTAGCGAGCAGTTTAGCATCGCCCATCTTGTGACATGCCAAAACATCGACAATGTATTTGTGTTGCAAGAGAAAAAGACCATCACGACAACAAAGAACATCAATGCCAAGAAAACAAGTCCATGCACCCATGTCCTTAATGGTAAAGGCTCATAAAGGCGAGAAACAATAGAGGAGATGAGCCCAAGGCTGTTTTCTGGTATAATTATGTCATCGACATATACAAGCATAAAACATAGAACCTCGTCGCTAGGGTAGACAACTAGAGAGGTATCCAATTCGATTTGAACCTAGATCACATAAGGCGGGTGCGGTTGCGATTGCGAGTGCGGGTGCGTCGATGCGACGATTTAAAAAATAACACATTTTGAGTACTTCATAATGGGTTTATTAAAAATATATTAAAATAAATAATTTATATATAAAAAGCCATTATTACTGAAAGAATGTAAACTATAAACAAAAAAAAATGCAGGATATCTATATAATATTCCTAATAACTTCTCAAAAAGATGGATCACAATAAAAAAGAACCAAACTTCTTAAAGGCAAAATAGTAAAAGTATCAACAAGAACAAAAAGTATTGTCACCTAATTCACTTGTCAAAACAGAGTAAGTGAGTAAAAAAAGTAAGCTATATAAAATGGTAAAGACAAAAAACTACGGTAGTTCATTTGAGCAAAACAAAGATCAAAGATGGGGAAATTACCTTGATTCGATTTTCGATTCTTAGTTGTAGGACATTATCAGTTTCTTCTTGTTGTTTCTTGGAGAGAATCGAACGATTCATTTTGTTTTTGTTAAGATTTTGGGCTTTGGGGTTTCAATAATACACTGCAGCCTTCTGTTAATATTCTAATTTTATTGGTTTTAATCTAGGGCGCGCACTAATCTAGGGTGAAATGGTGCGGTATAGTGCGGCTTAGGGCGCGCACTAACAGACTTTAAGTCGCGACTTAAGAATTCTTAGTGCGGTGCACGTGCACTGAATCTGCCGGTGCGCGGTCTGTGCATTTTTTTTTGCCTTGGAAAGTGTGAATTATGTGATTCAGGTTTGAACTAAGCCAAATGAGAGAAGAGCCGAGCTAAGATCCAAATACCACACACGAGGTGCTTGCTTGAGGCCATATAAAGACTTGTGGAGGCGACAAACCCGGAGGGGTTACACAAGATTAACAAAGTCGGAGCTGACTCATAAAGACATTCTCTGTGAGATGACCATGAAGGAATGATTGCTTACATCAAGTTGGCGAAGAGACAAGCCCTGCTTGACCGCGAGCGCCAAGACGGTGCGAATGGTGACATGATTTACAACCGGGTAGATCATCTCCTTGTAGTTAACTCCCATTCATTGATGAAAACCCATCGCGATATGACGTGATCTGTAATTATGAACTGTGCCATGAAGCCGTTTGATACGAAACACCCATTTTGAACCAATAATATTTTTGTTATGAGGAAGATCGACTAATGAGTGCCATGTTTAAGGAGTGTCATGTAGTCTTTCGCCATAGTTGTGCGTCACTTGTGATCCTTCATGAAACATAAATGGGTTCAATTGGGCCAGACAATGGATGGTTAGTGGCAAGAAGAACTTAGCGCGACTTGAAATATTATTTCGAGATATGGTGATCATTAGTGAGGACGCTCATGCGAGGCCTCAGATTGAGACACCAATGCATGATAGGTAATGAACGGATCAACAGAGTTATCAAATAACAAGGGATCATTCGACGATGGAGAAAGATATGGTGGCGGCAGATTATGAGGGAAGGCCGAGAGTAATGCCGAAGGCACTGGTGGCAGGATAATGAGAAGTCTAGTGGATTCCTGAGGCGCAGTAGAGGATGGATTTAAAGATGAAGAGTAATATCTTCAACAAACCAAATATGGCGAGATATATAAAGCCGACCAGTATCCATACCAAGACATTTATAGGTAGACTGTGAAGTAGAGTATCCTAGAAATAGACAGCGACAAGACGGGGAATCAAGTTTTCCATGAATGTAGGGTCAAAGGTGAAGAAAACAAAGACAACCAAAAACCTAGAGTCGTTAGTAAATATGAGCACGTTCCAATCGGACAGAGAATGGGGAATCTCCACTAAGCAAGGGTGTAGGACGCCAATTAGCTAAGAAAACCGCTGTAGAGAAAGAAAATTCACAGAGGGTCAGAAGAAGGCGCACACCCAAAAGTAACATGCGCCCAATGGACACAACCTGCAGATGACAACGTTCAGTGATGCTATTATGTTGTGGTGTGTGAGGAGTGGTAGTTAACCACCTAATGCCATGTGCAATCAAGTAAGGACGCAAGCCAAGGAATTCACCACCATTATCTGATTGCAACACTAAATTATTTTTCAACAAGATTGTGAAACTGATAGAAAATAGTAGCCACCTTAGACTTTGCAGACATCGGACAAAACCAGCAATACTCGGAATAATGGTCTACCAACAAAAAGTAGTAGTGAAAATAATTAATCAAATGGACTTGCGCCGGACCCCAAACATCACCATAAATAAAATGTAAGACATGCTCAGAAATAAGAGACGATTTATTAAATGGCAATTGTGTGCTCTTATTCAAAAAACAACGTTCACAAAGATCAGAATTCAACACATATGGATTCTCACAAGGTAAATTAAACTTGATAAAAAAAAGAACTAATTCTGGAGGAAGAGTGACCTAGATGGTCATGCCAACACTCTTTATTCGTTCGCCAACAAAAGCATGCAAAGGTGATCGGGAAGTCGAAGAAGCCATAACTGATAGACTTCTCCTAAGAAGGGTCTAGTTAACAATATCCTTAGTATTGTGATCCTTAACAATAAAATGAGAGGGGAATAATTCAATAGTGACATTGTCAGACTTAGTCAACTGATGAACTAACAAAATATTTTGGCATGTGGCGGAAACACATAAAATATTATCCAGATGAAAACGACAATCTGAACATTTGATGGGATAAGAATCGACATGAGATATTTTCAAACCTGAACCATATGCAGTAGCGAATTTGTCTAGACCGTCATACTCTGAAAGAATGGATAGATTTTGAAGGTCCGACGTGGTTATGCGACGCACCAGAATCTTCAAGCTAATTATTGTGCGTTTGTGAAGTATGTGACGGGAATGTGGCCATGTTTTCATGCAACTGAGTGAAGAGGCGGCACGTACGAGTCCGATGTCCTTGGAACCACACAATGTCACGTGCACGGATTGGTCCTACTAAGTCACGATAGGTCGGCCCTAGTCCATTTAGGACATAAAGGGTAATATCATCATCGTGTAAGTGGTGATCGATGACAACAAGTTCATCAACCTCTGCCTTGACGACCTCGAGAAAAACAGAAATTGATCTTGAACCAAGTTTCATGGTGTTGAGATCATCCTTCACTTGCACGAGGCGAGAGCGATTCGCATAGGTGCGTTGCAAAAAGGACCATGCCTTCGCAGAAGTATCTACATTAGAGATGAGCTGCACGATCTCAAATGAGACAGAGCAAAAAAGTGTGGAGATGATTAGAGAATCATGTCGAGTCCAATCAACGTGACTGACAAGGATTCCAGCGTTGATCTACGAGGATGGCAATGGTATGTGTAGTCCATATATCCAAAGAGATCGAAAATCGTGAAAGAGGTGACACATTTGAGAGTGCCGCGAAGCATAATTGTCGCCATTGAGTTGAAGGTGAAGTTGTTGATGGGCATTGATCAAAATGAGCAGATCATTGTCGAGGCCAACTAGGTTGGCCACGGAAGGCAATCAAGTCGTAGTAACCGGTGTGCCGAAGGAGGAGTTGGTAGAGTGAGGCCAGTCGCCGGTCATAGGATCGAGATTCTCATTAGAGATTTTAGTCTCTGTCATATCATATATAAGAGTTTAAGTTAATATCGAAAGTGATACGTATTCTATTGATCACAAGGGTATAAATACATAGTTATAATTCTAATGACAGTAAGTAAATTGCTAAAACTAAGAAAATATAATTATAAAGAATTTTCAAAGATATACAAAATATTAAGAAAATTCTAGCTATGTCTATTAGCATCCACCTAGATGCCAACTAAATCAGTTTACATATAAAGTTATTTTCTTATTTCCTTTAAAGTTATTTATATTCATATTTTTTATTAGTAAATGTAATTATCTCAAAAAAACTAAAAACTAGATTCATTGTTTTTTTAATAATGCTAATCATATACCAAAAGAATAAATTAAACTATCTTAATAATACTAATTTTTATATTTGTTATCATTAAATATTTAAGTGTTATACCTTTTAACTCTTTATTATATATTTTACTAATTTCATAAAATTAAATCCTAAATACATATGTAACCTTCAAAAACAAAACATTAATTAAATAACACTGAAGATTGTTTATAACTATAAATAAAAAATTGTAGTAAAAAATCTCATCGTCGAACTAGAATCGCCGCACCTTTTTATAGAACTACAATCCTCCATCTTGTACAATCGTTGTCAGCTGAGCACGTCATATACAAGGGCAACACCGTGAAGTTATTATAGTGGATAAATCTTTTCTCCGATTGTACGATTAGGCAAAAACTCTTTCACCGGAGTTGAACAACAAGCCTTCTAATGATCTGTATTTTCTACAAAATCCCTCTCATATTTAGGTGTTTTTTAAATAGTCAAATTTCTCAAATTTTGGGTCAACCAGTCGCCAACTAAATAATTTAGCGAATTTCGAAATTTTCACTAGAGACCTAAATTAAACTCAAAGATAACATAGATAGTGGTGGACATTTAAAACGAGTACCTGCTCCCATATTCTTTGCGTTTGGGTGTCTTTAGTTAGGGAGAGGTAAAACGGGTTCTTGGGTATCCGCATGTTAGTGTGCGTAAATGGGTACCCGCATGTTTAGTCAATTATCTTAATACATATACATTAATAAGGAACATAGAACTTTTACTCGGTTCTAAAGATTTTGCTCTAATTATTCGAATACTTCCTCTCCCAAATGAAAAATAATAAAAGCACGGTTTTATCTGAAAGAGAATCTAAGAATAAATAAATCACAACGCCCACCAAAAACAGAAAAGTAATTTTATTCCATCTTCTATAGTACAAAAATATCTTCTGCGGTTTCATTTCCTTCGGTTCCTCCAGTTTTAACCGAGTCAAACCGGAAATCGCATTCTATATAACTCACAAATCACAATCGTAACCGTAGTAATAATATATAAACCCCTTTCGAAAAATAGGCATTATTATTTATATTATAAAAAGCAAAACCCTCGGGTGGTTGGAAAATGGCGGAACAATTGAGCGATGAGCAAATTGCTGAGTTCAAGGAAGCCTTCAGCCTCTTCGATAAGGATGGCGACGGTATCTATCAATACTTCTTTCTCTATTTCAATTTTTGAGCTTTTAATCGATAATGCCACTAATGTTGTCATAATATATACATACATATATATATATGTAAATATGAGGTTGTGGAGTGGTTTTCATGTTTTACTTCCCAATAATCTGTTGGTAACCGTATATGAAAGTTTCATTTCTGTAACATTATGAGAGTAGTGGTATCGATGAATTTTAGAAAATGTGTTCGTTTACACTCCAAAATGGAAATGTTTAATGGAAATTTTGGTTTGTTTTACTTTTACCCACGTTGGTCGCTCGATCGGTCGGTAGGTTGTATCACGACTAAGGAATTGGGAACGGTCATGAGGTCGCTTGGACAAAATCCGACTGAAGCTGAGCTACAGGATATGATTAATGAAGTTGACGCTGATCAAAATGGTACTATCGACTTTCCTGAGTTCTTGAATCTCATGGCTCGCAAAATGAAGGTAAACTTTAACCTTGTGTGTGCGTTGTGTTTTTTCTCGTTGTCCAAGTATTGTGGTTGTAAACTTGGTTGTATTCGTGATGATCAAGGCTTGTGGAGGACGGGGTTATATATGCATCATTTGGTGACACGTAGGAATTGCTTTTCTGTTTCGATTTTATGTAGCATGAATTACTTTTCTTGGTTTGCTGCGTGATTGATTGATTAACTGTTCCAAGCTATCTTTCTGCAGAGTTTATTTGTATGTATAGAATCACTGTTAAAAACAATTTTATTGTAATGTAATCAAGTAGTGGCAATGGTAAAGAAGTGTTGATATGTGATTTCTTTTTTAATCCTCTATGATCATCAATGGCTTCATGCTTGAAATAGATTGTAGCTGTATTATTTGTTTGCATAAAGCTTATGAAGTCAAGTTTTTCTAATTATCCTATTTAATAAACCTATTATGGCTATTTGTTATTTTGCGAAAAATGAAGAAATAATATAGGGCAATAAATATATATCTAGCAGAAATCCTATACTGTGCAAAAAAATAATATTCCTAATAACTTTAGATACCTGTTTGTGAAGGATACGGACTCGGAGGAGGAACTTAAGGAAGCCTTCAAGGTGTTCGATAAAGATCAAAATGGTTTCATTTCTGCTGCAGAGGTATCCTACTTTTTGCTTTCACGCTCTTACCAGTCTACTTCATTAAGTTTTGATTTTATTGGTGGTACTTCATTTTTAAAAATTTCCCTCATTTATATAATTAAATGTTTCTGCAGCTTCGCCATGTTATGACAAACCTAGGGGAGAAGTTGACAGATGAGGAAGTGGATGAGATGATTCGTGAAGCAGACATGGATGGTGATGGCCAAGTGAACTACGACGAATTTGTGAGGATGATGCTTGCGAAATGATTGTGTTTGCTTTTGTTGAATTTGGAGTTAATATAGATATATTCGAATTAGTAGCAGTGTTTACCTCCAGGCTTTTGTAGAGGGCCGATTGTTTCTCGTCCCCTGTTTACTAATACTACGGCTGGTACATCTGAATTTCATGACCATGAGAGCTTACTTTTGTAGGGCTGATTGTTTTCTGTGCCCTTTTTACTAATATACCGAGGCAGGTACTCTGATTCTCATGAACGTAAGAGCTTTTCGCCTTTTCCTTACTATACCTAACCGATTTATCATCTTTGCGTACCTTTTTATTCCCGTTAACTGGATGATAATTGCTGATAGATGTGCGCTCTTGTGTATGATACACTTATGCCTTCAGCATTTGGCTCCATCACAACTTAGAAATAGCATGGCGTGTTTAATAAAGTGTGGACTATATTTACTTCTTTGATGAGCCAAGTTGAACAAATATATAGTATCTTGTAAACATACGAATGTGGCAAGTGGCAAACTCAACTCAGGCAGCTGTGAGGAAGTTTGAAATATTTTTCACACTTTTAATATCATAACTTTAAAAACACATGCATAACACCGTCTCATGGCGAGAGGCATGGATCAAAATTTCCGTGCGTTTCCTCAAAAAAATTCATTTTTGACTATATCGAAACGAAACATATATGTAATTTTTAGGTTCAATATAACAACAGTTTCTACGAATTCTTCGAAATATGTCAAAAAAATCTCGAAACATTACGATTTTTTTTTTGAACCGAAACATACTCTAAAAACGAAACTTTAATCCATGCTAAGAGGTTATAAACATATGTTGCACGAGTACGATACGGTACAGATACGTTGATAAAACAATTTTAAAAAATAAGCGATACCGATATGACAAGATACTTCTATATAAATTAATATTTAATATTAATATTATATGTATTTTCATTTTTAATTAATAATGAAATTTTAAAATAAACATGAAAAATAAAAAAATGCACACAAAAAAGGTTGCAACTTATAACATTAAAAGATACCATGAATCTAAACTCAAAAGAAAACACACAAACATTAATGATAATTTACAAGTTCATAACAAGTTAACAAATAACAAGCTTGTAATATTACAAAATCAAAATGCCCGATTCTCGACCAAGGACTACATAAAGTTATATTAACAAAAAAAAGAAAGAATTAACAATAATGTTTTCAAGTAATTCACTTTGAAATTTAAACTACACATCATAATCTATATTGTTTTTTCTTTGATGGAATTTATCTTTTTAACTCATAAAATATTAAAAGTTTATAAAAAAGACTCACAATAGTTTTGATACGCCGAGCAAACGTATAGGATATGTATCGAATTTTTTTTCATTTTACAAAATTAATAAATACGCCATATGGCGTATCAGATACGTTGAATACGGATATCGGTATGTATCAGATACTACATATTCAAATTAGTATCGATATTATTTTGGTCTTATTTCGTCACGGTAATAGAACACAGTAAAATAATACAATCAGAATATAAATAACCAAAATAATGTTAATCCATTGAAGTAAAGCGGACTAACTTTGTCCGAAACACCTACTATCTATTACAGATCTTACACTGAATTAAATATGAAATAACATAAATTAAACAACGCATCGAATTGCGGTCATTCGATGTACGCCTCGAATGCTAATGATTCGATACCGGTTTAATTTGAGGCCGGCTTGATAAAATACTATCGATATCGAATTCATATACGTATCGAACAAGGGTGCATATCGAATTGGGGTGCATGTCGAATAGGGGTACGTGTCGAATAGGGTAATTCGATGTGGTAAGGTCGGGGCTCAAGTTCGATCTGCCTTTGAATGCTCAAAACCGTGATATATATAATAGCCTCGCTATGTGGGGCCCAAAGACAGCTGTATAAAGCGCATCGAATCATACCGATTCGATGCGCGCATCGAATGACAGTTATTCGATGCGCTTAAGGTATCGAATTGGGCCAATTCGATACGATTATGGGCCGGCCTAATCCCTAGTGCTGGGCCAGTCCTAAAATACCCCCATCACATAGTCCTCCCAGTTTGGGAGACGTTAACAAAGTGATGACGGCTTCCAAACTTCAAATCATATTTACCGTAAAAAGTTATGGGCATCGAATTGTAACAATTCGATGCGTCAGTTTGCTGGCATCGAATTTTGACAAATTCGATGCGCGCATCGAATCCTTTAAATTCGATGCGTTCAGAAAGCGGCGGCCCATGGGCCTATATATAAGGGTGCACATGTCTGACATTTTTTGTTTCCATCTGCAGAAGGAATTTTTTGTTTGCTTCTGAACTGCATCGAACGGAGTTTGTTCGACACGGTCCGTATCGAATCGTTGGAATTCGACACGCTACTGATCTTTTATTTTTACAGAAAAATTATTAAAATTTGTTATTAGGCTGATATGGCTCGTACAAAATCTCAAAATCGCAGCAAAATTGTGTTGTCCCCTGAGAACATTTATGATGCTCAGGGAAGGAGAGAGCGAAATGAGCAAAATGAGCCCTCAGGCGCGGGCCCATCTAATTTATCTTCCCCAGATCATTCTACCATGAGACTCGGTGGTATTAGTGCTGGCACTCGGGTGCCCATAGTGAGCGATTTTGAACGCAACGAAAATGTTGACACACGTAGAGTGGTGGTAACACCCACCGTTACTGGTGGACGCATAAAGGTCGGGACTAATCGTCAAATCCGAATAATGGAAGATATCGATTCTGAAGATGAAAGAATTGCCACTAACTTGGCCAAATTTAATGCTGCGAACCCTACATTCAGACAAAAGCGAAGTGCAGAGGAAGCGAGCTCCTCGCGCTCATTTGATGAGGACTGGTATACTTCCGCTAAAAGAAAATTAGCGGAGGAAGAATCCGCTCGCGACGCTCGGTACATTCCGCCGCCTCCCCCGAGACGACCTCGACCTTCGGGAAATCCAAGACCTGCCCCTCCAGGAAGTTTTATTAATTACGATTTTCTCAATGATGAGAATTCAGAATCATTAAGTGCCACATTGGGCGGATACAGATTGAGAGAGGAGCAAGGTGGGGAGATAATCCAGAGTCTATGGCCTCAGCTGGATCGCCGAACCGTTATAAATAGGTTGGGGTACCTGGATTTGGCTCGTTTCGGGCGCCTATTCTTTGCTTCTGTCATCTTAGCAGTATATCGGCTATGCAGGGATTACAGCGGGTTAGTTGAGGTGCAAAACCAACACAATGTTGTTGTCGATAATCTTCGCACTACTATCCGTAATGGAAATTATAGTCGCCAAAATGCACTGAAACGCGCTAGGGAGGCGGA
This sequence comes from Linaria vulgaris, assembly GCA_948329865.1. Lineage (NCBI taxonomy): Eukaryota > Viridiplantae > Streptophyta > Magnoliopsida > Lamiales > Plantaginaceae > Linaria > Linaria vulgaris. The sequence continues at coordinate 47,554,670 of OX415249.1, read as the reverse complement.
AACAAAAGCGTCTAGAGCCACTCGTGACAAGCATGATGCCGAAGTTAAGGCCAAGAAAATAGAAGAGAATGCTGAAGATTACAAATATGCAATTGTCCGAGATTTCGAATCTGAAGATTACAAATATGCAATTGTCCTAGATTTTACGCAAAGTAACGTATATAAATTCTTGGAATTAATCCGCGGTGCTGCTGATATGAAATATGGAATGGAAGTTGGTGTTGGCCAAGCTGGACATCTTGGGTACCTCGGAAAGGGTTTTCACAAAGATATGCTTGACGCAAATCGTAATGCAAGAATGGAGATTCTAAAGGCTACCAGCGACGATGACAATGACGATTTGCACACTCCTAGGCCTGGTGATCCATTTTACGCCATGTGGCGCGATCGTAAAAAACCAATTGTGACTGGCTCAAGCTCTTTGAAATCGAGCTCACCTCTGACCCATAAAGGAAAAGAGAAAAGCACTCCTAGCGCTACTTTGGGTGACTCAGAGAATATCAAAAGAGCTCTTCACGATGTTTTTGGTTCAAGCGATGATGATTCAAAATCACCTCCGAGAACTTCTAGGTCTACAATTTTTCTTCGAAGTCCTCCAAAGACGACGAGTTTTGAAAATGTCCCCCTATAGCCTTGGACAAAAGAAATAGGGTGGCAAGCGTACCTAAGACTTCTGGTCCTACCACAGTCTTTCCAGGTGGAACGTATCCTACTCAAGGTGACAGGGTTTCTGTGCTGGCCAGTGATGTACCTGATCCATCACTTAGTGCACAGAATCTGATTTCTCCTAGTAGATATCAACTCAACGATCCTACTGAAAGAGTTGAAGCTATCTTGCCCGATGATTGGGCACAGACTGACGAATTGACTCTTACAGAGGATCAAATTCACAGCAGTTGTGTCAATTTTTCGCGTTCAGTGAGTGTGGTTCTTCGTCAGGAGTCCCCCCATTCATCGAATGAGTAGTGATATTTAGGTTACATTATTCTGTCTATATTAGGCCTTTTGTTTTGTATATAGCCTTGTAACTCTTTAGCGGTTCCTCTTTTAATGAGAATGATTTAACCGTTTGATATTATACCCTTTGATTTACGTTTACTCGCATATTGTTTCTCTCCAATTCATTCCAACGAACGTTATTTTATTCATTTGCTTGTTGTTGAGTCAATATTTTTCTGATGTTCGATAATGGTGTTTGATGTCATGATGCATATCTGAAATTTTGATTGTGTTTGCTAGGACATATATGAGCCTTTTGAGCTATTATTATTAAGGCATTCATGATATACCTGAGTAAAGTGGACCACTTTGGGCCTTCTTATTCCTCCGTCATGTTCTTCCTTTTGTCATGGGGGGGTGGACCACTTTGGGCCTTCTTATCCCTCCATCATGTTCTGTCTTCTGGCATGAGGGGGTGGACCACTTTGGGCCTTCTTATCCATCCATCATGTTCTGTCTTCTGGCATGAGGGGTGGACCACTTTGGGCCTTCTTATCCCTCCATCATGTTCTGTCTTCTGGTATGAGGGGTGGACCACTTTGGGCCTTCTTATCCCTCCGCCATGTTCTTTCTTCAGGCATATGGGGGTGGACCACTTTGGGCCTTCTTATCCCTCCGTCATGTTTTACCTGTGCCATTTGATGAACAAAAATTTTCAGCTAATAATTATTGAGGGATTGATATCAGTTAAATTGCACGTAACGTATATTCAATGAACTTTATTCAATTTTAAGCATAGTAACGCCTGAGATGTTGCACATTCCATGGGCGTTTCTGTTGTACGCCTCTGAGAGTCTCCAAATAATAGTATCCTCGTGAACTTGCTCGCGTGACTCTAAATGGCCCTTCCCATTTTGGCTCAAGCTTTCCGATATGTTGTTTAGCTGCAAGGCTTCTCAGAACCAAATTTCCTACTTCAAAATTTCTGAATTGAACTCGTTTGTCATAACTTTTGGTCATTGCTGCCTTAAAGGGAACAGTGCGTTGATACGCATCCTCCCTTGTAGAACCTATCATATCCAGATCCATTTGTTGCAACCGTGCTGATTGCTCTGGATCATAATCAGTAATTCTGCGCGTTGGCATACCTATTTCTGCAGGTAATACTGCTTCAGTGCCATAAACAAGAACGAATGGAGTCTCCCCTGTGGATGTTCTCGGAGTCGTTCTATATGCCCACAATATTCATTGAAGCTCTTCTGGCCAAGTTTTTCCTGTACACCTCACTCTCCTTTCGAGATAATCCTTCAATGTTTTGTTAGTGGATTCTGTTTGGTCATTGGACTGTGGATGATATACTGAAGTGAGATTGTGTGATATCTTCAATTCCCCAAACCACGATTTTATCTGCTTTCCAGTAAACTGCGTGCCGTTATCACATACAATGGACCTCGGTATGCCAAAACGACATATAATGTATTTCCATATAAACTTGATCATATTATTCTCCGTGATTGATGTTATTGCTTCCGCTTCAATCCACTTAGTATAATACTCAACGACTACTATTAAGTATCGTTTCTGCCCTTTGGCTGGTGGGAACGGACCCACAATATCAATTCCCCACTGATCAAACGGGCATGCCACATCGATAGGTTGTAGCTGACGGGCTGGTCTATGAATGAGACGAGCATGATATTGGCAACTATCACATTTTCTCGAGTAAGATGTTGCGTCTTTAAGTAGAGTTGGCCAATAATATCCCTGACGCAGTATTCGTTGAGCTAAAGCTCGTCCCCCAGAATGATTCCCACAGCAACCTACATGGATTTCTTCCATGACATATTCAGCTTGAGTAGGGGTCAAACATCTTAACAACAGTCCTTCGAAAGATCTTTTATATAGCTCTCCATTGCTGATAGTAAATCTGTAAGCTTTATAACACATTCTACGCTGTGCATTCGGATCTGCCGGTAGAATTCCCTACTGAAGATAAATCATGATTTCATCCTTCCAGGATGGATCTTCTTGTATTGCCATTATAAACTCCACCCGGGAATTTGTGGTGATATATTTCGATATCCCAATTGAAGGTTTATCAGCAACCATAAGTGTGATACGCTTTTCTGCTAGAATCTCTGAAGAACTCGCGAATTTGGAAAGTGCATCCGCTTTTGCATTGTCATCCCTGGGAATCTGAGTTATATCAAAAAATTTGAAGTTCTTTGCCAATTCTTTAACCTTAGCGGCGTATAACTTCATAGTTTCCTCACGCGTCTCATATCTTCTAGAGAAATGGTTTGCCACCAAAAGTGAATCAGTGAATACGTCCAAATGTTCAATGTTGAGTCCAAGTGCCATTTTGACCCCGACAATTATTGCTTCGTATTCGGCTTCGTTATTTGTTACCATGTAATTTAAGCTAATACCAAACTCAAATTCCCTTCGCTCTGGGGACAGAAAATGTATCCTGATTCCCCCTCCATGAGTCGTGGCAGATCCATCAGTGTGTAGTATCCACGTCGGCGTTGCCCTGCTGGTTCCCACTTGGTCAGATATAGAAAAGATACAGCACGTCGTTTCTATTACACTGTTTCCCAGGGTCTCGGCCATGAAATCTGCTAAAGCTTGCGCTTTTACCGCAACTTGTGGCTTAAACTCCAATCCGAAGTCACTGAGTTCAATTGCCCATTTCACCAATCTACCTGAGGTTTCTGGCTTTGCCAACACTTGCTTCAATGGCTTGTCTGTTACCACAGTAATTGGATGAGACTGAAAATATGGTTTCAATTTCTGAGCTGTAACAACAATCGCTAATGCAAACAACTCTATTTCCAAGTAGTTTCTCTGTGCCCCTTGCAGTACTCTACTCACATAATGTATGGGTAATTGCTGAGCTCCTTTCTGCTTGACTAAAACTGTACTGATTGCATTTGCGGACACCGCCAAATAGAGATATAGCATTTCGTTTTCCTCCGGTTTCGCTAACAATGGTGGGCTTACCAAATAATTCTTCATTTGTCTAAATGCCTCTTCACATTCCGGCGTCCAAATAAAATCTTTGTTACGCTTCATCACTTTAAAGAAAAGAAGATTCTTTTCCGCAGATGTTGAAATAAATCTTTCCAAGGCCGTCAGATGGCCCACTAGACACTGAACATCCCTCACTGATCTTGGCGATGGTAAATCCAGTACTGCCTTTATCTTATCAGGGTTGGCTTCGATTCCTCTTTCATTCACCACATATTCAAGAAACTTCCCAGCCGTCACTCCAAAAGTACATTTTTTAGGGTTTAGTTTCATTCCATATGTTCTCATTATTTTGAAGGCCTCATCCAAATGTCGCACATGCTCATCGGCCTTCAAACTCTTTACAAGCATATCGTCGATATAAACTTCCATTGATTTTCCAATTTGATGGTAAAACATTTTAGCTACTAACCTTTGAAAGGTTGCTCCCGCATTCTTCAATCCGAATGGCATTACCCTATAACAATACACTCCGGTATCTATCACAAATGCTGTCTTGCTCTGATCTTGCACTGCCATAAAGATTTGATGGAAACCACTCTTTTCATCCATCATACTCAACAACGCACATCCTGCTGTAGAATCCATAAGTAAATCTATCCGAGGCAACGAAAAGGGATCTCTCGGGCAATGCTTGTTTAAGTCAGTATAATCCACACACATTCTCCATATAGCTTCTTTTTTCAAGACCAACACAATATTGCTCAACCATTCTGAGAATCTTATAGCATAAATATGTCGCGCTGCCAAAAGTTCTTGCACCTCTTTTTCAGCTGCTTCATTCTTTTCTTTGCTAAAATTCCGCTTCTTTTGCCGTATCGGTTTCGCAGTCTTATCTACATTCAATCGATGTACTATGATCCTTGAATCTATCCCGAGAAGATCAGAATCAGACCATGCAAATATATCTGAATTACGCCGAAGACAGTCTACCAATGCAGCCTCTACGATCCAGTCCATTTCTGCTCTAATCTTTATTATTTTCTCAGAACTTTCTCTGAAAGGCTGAACGATTTTGAATCCCCCCAAAGGCTCCATCTTACATTCTTGTCATTGCTTTAACAACTGACTTTCTATTTTGTCTTGTCCCTGCTCTTTAGGCTCAATCCGCTCTTGACTCAGATTTGTCTTTGCTTTGATCTTTTTCTCAGTTTGTCGCTTTTCGATCGCATTCATGCGCCGTTTATTTGTCATCCTAGCTACTCTATCTAAAACAGTGCTAACAGTGTTCCCACAGACGGCGCCAATATTTTGGTCTTATTTCGTCACGGTAATAGAACACAGTAAAATAATACAATCAGAATATAAATAACCAAAATAATGTTAATCCATTGAAGTAAAGCGGACTAACTTTGTCCGAAACACCTACTATCTATTACAGATCTTACACTGAATTAAATATGAAATAACATAAATTAAACAACGCATCGAATTGCGGTCATTCGATGTACGCCTCGAATGCTAATGATTCGATACCGGTTTAATTCGAGGCCGGCTTGATAAAATACTATCGATATCGAATTCATATACGTATCGAACAAGGGTGCATATCGAATTGGGGTGCGTGTCGAATAGAGGTACGTGTCGAATAGGGTAATTCGATGTGGTAAGGTCAGGGCTCAAGTTCGATCTGCCTTTGAATGCTCAAAACCGTGATATATATAATAGCCTCGCTATGTGGGGCCCAAAGACAGCTGTATAAAGCGCATCGAATCATACCGATTCGATGCGCGCATCGAATGACAGTTATTCGATGCGCTTAAGGTATCGAATTAGGCCAATTCGATACGATTATAGGCCGGCCCAATCCCTAGTGCTGGGCCAGTCCTAAAATACCCCCATGTGCATCACAACTATAAACCTTTTGCTTTTTATTAATGTATAAACTTTTGCGTAACTAATTATCAAAGACCCCATTCCGTTGATAATTGCTTTTCGTTGTGCGAAAAGATCAATTCACTCCTGATATTAAACTAAAGCAAAAATCATTATTCTATGTTTAATTATTATCAAAAATAAGAATCTCTTTAATCCCTATTCTTGATTTTATGCTTTTTCTTGTATTGTACTATGAAATCTTCAATGTCTATATTAATTATACTGCTAACATAAACGTTTAAAATTACTATATTACATAATTAACAAAACACAAGTTGTATGTCCAATAACACAAAGAGGGTAATTTGATCTTTCGTGCAACAAAAAGTATTTAAACTAACATAACGTGTATGGAGGGGAGTGTCAATTACTTACACATTGGGGTATTTGCTGGTAAAAATAACAAGGATTTGTGGGGCAATTAAACAAAGGGCGGGTGAGTTTTGCAGATGATTACAGTGACTAATCATATGCAAACAAAGTACGTGAGGCCTATGATTACAGGGACTAATGCAAACAAAAGTTAGGGTTCAAAAATTTAGTAACCAGTCATTAACAAGCTTAAGCAACTCTTGGGCTCATGTCCACTATTTTTTCGTGCAAAATCATATTCATGCTGCACAAAGAATCCCTCCTCCTCCTCTCCTATACTTCTTCATTGTATAGCTTGCTAAAACACTCCAAAAAATGTGGCAATTGCAAACACTAAAAATAAAGCTCCACCAATATATCCAACCTGATTCAAGAACAATATAGTTAGAATCAGACATATCCAATCATTAATTCTATACAAACAAACAAAATTAACAAACTATTACCAGCTTTTCAGAAATATATTTGGCGAGAAATGCTCCACCGAGTATTGCAATGAATGTCGCTAGCAGGTGACCCGCGATGGCTCCACCGGCTACTCCCCATGGAGACTGCAGTTTCAACCCAAAAGGAATACCATTGTCAATAGTAGTTCCTCAAGGAATTATACAAGTACTGTCGGGACTTAAGAAGATAATACCTGTGCAGCACCAAGTGCTATTGTAGCCAGCATCGAACGATCACCCCATTCCTAAAACCAATAGCTAAAGGTAAATCAACCTTTGAATAAAATACCTCATTAACAAATAATTTGGGACACATGCTGCGTTAAAACTCAGATTTTTTAGAACTTGAATGGCAACTGAACTTCAAGCTATGCCACTTTATTATGACAAATTGTACAAACTGGTGCATGAATGTTTTCTGGAATTACGAATTAACATTTACTGAGTTTAAACTCTGATTTTGAGTATTTGTTAGGCAACTGAACTCGAATCCATGCTGCTTTATTACGACAGGTTGTACCAACTATTGCCTGCATTTTTGTAGTGAAACACCGAAAAACATATATGTAATTAAAGAATAAGAAAAATGATAGAACTTCATCTTAAGACAAAGCCCCGGTGTTAATGACTGCACACCCGTCTGCAATCAAACTTTAAAACATGGCCATGCATCCAAGACACCTCTTTGACTGGTGCACGACATATTCCTCGTCAGAGAGTCCCTTCACTAATAATAATTATTATTCCCATACCCACACCCTTCTACCTGACCAATCAAAATCCTGGAGCTCAAAAAACGCTCTACGCTGCTCAGGGGTTAAAGTGAAACACTTTATACGTTTGGCTTCTCCCAATTAAAGAACCCAGGGTAACTTGAGTAACTACAACCTGGTCCACAAAGTGGAAGCGTTAAGAATATTTGGTCTGTGAGATGTCTCTGCCCGACAGGAGGATGGTGATGAACCAAGTAGTAAAACTAAAAGGATAGATACATTTTAAAAAGCGTTAATCATCTAAGAATACTTTTTACGCATGGCGGAGAAGTCATTGGAATGGGCTCGAGTTGCTTTGGGCTTATCTTCGGTTACATAAAAAAGAAATTGTAGTTGGTTTCAAGTTGGCGGAGACAACGGCGTTTCTTTCTTCGAAAATGGCAGAAATCGTTTCTCACCAACACGTTGAGCTTCTCCGAATTATCTATTTCGAAGCATGTAACTGGAGAATCTCCTTTTTCTTTCTATATGGCCATATCGCAATTGCTAAAGGTACTCCACTGATAAAAAGACCGACGAACTGAAGAGACAATCAAACACGTAAAGAACTATTTACATCACACTATACGCTTGGTGATCCAAATAGTTGTTATACTGCTCCCCCACCAAAGTAAACAGAAGTAGCAATCACTGGAAATAATTTCCAATCGCAAATGATCATTTCATGCGGCATCAAGCATGAAAATTTATATCCTCCAATGCAACAGATGAAAATGATTACCGCAAAGAATATGAGGCTGAATGATTTCCAGAGAACTTCAATGGGATTCGAGAGCCGCTCTGATACCTATGAGGACATCAAATAACAGGAGAAATTCAGATAAGATTGGCAAGTGAGTGCGAAGATTGCAAGCGTTACACATGCATACCAATGTCTCATAAAATTAAGAGAGATTCTTGAAGAAAATACCACCTTCTCCTTTACAAGTTCTTCTGCTTCAGTATATTCATCAGACTCCAGGTTGCCCTGATTACCAATTTTGGCTGCTGTTGATGGAAGGTCCCATGCGTCTTTAATCGATTTAAGACCAAAGAACATCAAAAGGGTTACAGCAGCATATTCTCCAATTGGCAAGGCTGTTTCATACATTAAGCACCTATTAGAACGCTAGGTGAAAGAAGGAAATTTGAGCTAGTCCCTCAACACACATTGAGAAACTTCACTTTTATCATAAGTTTTTAGAAATTTTAGATGTATATTCACAAAATAATGATATTACAAAAAAATAAAAAATAAAAACAAATGTTAAACCTGTCAACCGCTTTTCTAGATGATATTTTTCCCATTTCTGTTTTGTTTCTATTGAGTGTGAAGATTTTTGAAAACTTTTGAGGATATACCTAAACAAAACCAATTAATGAAAAACAGTAGGAAGGAAGTATTGCATACTTGTCTGAAATTGAGCAGGCACAGAATGAAATATCCGACCAATTATGACAGAGAGAATAGTCATAAGTGATAGTGCACCCATCGAGCCCAAAAGAACCTGTACAGAGTTATTATTTAGAGCTTATTAGTACGTCAATACAACAATAACTTATATAATACGCATAAAAGTGATGATATAAAGAGAACAAAATGGGGGGGTTGGAGGGGGTGTTCATGGAATTTGAGTGTGATTTTATGGAAACTGACCTCATCCGCAGTTGAATAACTAAAAATCAACAATTTGTAAATTGAACTGCAAAATATAAGTCATACCAGTATTTTCTCATATTGCATGGCCAAGAGTGCAGCAATGAAGAAAGTCTGTCAAATTTCAAACATAACTTTAGCTACCTGAAACCTCAGCAAGAACTGCCATGTTTAACAGAACCAGCTGACCAATCAATATGCTAGTGTAGCTAGTTACTGGAAAATGAAGAAAAGTAATAACTGAAGTGCACACTTTTGTTTGACAAAATTAATAATAGAAAATTCTAGCGCTAGTTTCATTTCTCTCCTGGTCGTGTTATGTCCACAATAAATACTCATATAACAAGTATGAACATACATCCAGCTACGTGTTTTGAAACCACATACATAGGAATAGTAGTCACCTTTACACGAGCACATCCTTATAAACTTCTTAATATAGTTTTCCAATGGATTCAAGGTGGTGGACTACATGGTTGTATTTTTTTTTCTTTTCTCTAATGCTTTACATTTATACACATAGGGTCTGAACTTGCGCACTGAAGTCTTAGCTCAATAGGTATCAGAAAAGTACATTGCCTTACCCCTGAAACTAACCAGATGACTCATATATATATATATATGTATACATGTGCGTATATGTATATATATATACACGGAGAGAGAGAGAGAGAGAGAGAGAGAGAGAGAGAGAGAGAGATTCTCAAAGGCTAGTCGCAAATTTTGTGACTCATTACCAGTAAACAGCTGAGTAGGAGAACCGTTCGAAGTGAAATCAACCGTTTATCCTCTAAAGGAAGAAGGGTAGGAACTTCAAATACAAGAATGATTTGTAGGGAAAATATACATGATTCTGGCATCGTCCTTAAACCGGTCATACCATGTCAAACAAATAATAGTCTGTAGACGAAGGAAATGCAGGGAAGAGAAATGGACTCTGGCTATGTAACACTTTAACTATTTTTGTCCATGAAGAATATGTGTCTGCCAGTTTGCCATAGGAAACCAAAAGTGTCTTTATTAAGGAAAGAAAAATTACCGCTAAACAAGTAGCAAGAGGATATAAACATCATTTGTACTATAAGTTCATCGACAATACATAGAGATGGCAGAGATGTGCTTAATGCTTCAATATACATACATGTGTGTCTGTGATTATGTGTATGAAACTAAACAGAAGCACATCTTTCTGAATGTTTTTACCTTGTCTCCAATCTCCGACACAAATATCAAAGAGAATGCTGCAGTGAAGCCTGATTTGGCAAGTGCTGGTAATACTGATGAAGGCCCTTTCGTGAAGATAGCCAGTAAAAATACTAAAGTGCATGCACCCAGCACAAGAGCTATTGATAAAGGATAAGGGATTCGATTACGGGATGATTCACTGCCAGGAAAAAATGATATGTTAGTGAGGATAGCCTGAAACATTTAAGTGCCCACCAAATTACAGTGTATATATGTGAAACTAAGGTGCCTCCAGTTATTCCAGAGACAGATAAGATCATAGGGACCAAAACTGATTCTAGACTATGCTTCTACAAATATGTTTAGATACTTAAAATAAATACAAAAACTAATTTGACTCCGTTAGTTTAACTTTGGATCAGTAAATATCAGTAGTTGTCTTCTCCTTTTCTTTTCCTACACTGGGTGTTGCATGAAAATTGAAGAAAAGAGTGAGACAAGAAAAGAAATGGAATTTTATCTCGTAATCTGATTTTATAACAATCTCTTGTATCTTTTATAGGGGAAAAATAGCTTAGAGAAGAAAATATGTCTCCATGTAACACTTATATTTACCCTTGAATACAACAATGAAATTGATGTTCCACAAGAGTGCTGGTAACGTAGGATGTTAAAACTGAAATGAGGTGATGATTCAGTTTGAACAAGTTGGTATTGGGCACAAAAAGAGAAAATTAGACTATGCAACCTGTGAACTGAAAACATGGACGGTTTATTCAGCTTGAGTAGATAAATGCTTTTCATCTCATCACATGGTTAGACAGAACACGTCACTCAAAAGAAACCTTTCTCATACATAATTCCAAACATAACCTAAAAAAATTACTGATCAAGAAAAAATAAACAATAAAATAGTAACATTTTAGATGAAGCATCACTGTGTTGTTCCCCAGCAGAGAAATTTTGGGCGTTGCTTTCTTGTCTCTCGTCATAGCCACCAGATCCTGTTCCGACATTTAATGCACGTGTTCTGATGGTTCTGCTCCTCACGTCCGACTCGGGTGCCTCTCTGCATCGCACTGTGAGAGAAAGTTGTTATACTTTTTGAAAGTAGATCATGGCCAAACACGCAATTAAAAGAAACGGTATTATTTAGCCTTTCAAGCAATACACTTGTAAGAAAGAAAGAGAAAGAGTTAGGTGCTCAATACTGGAGCCCCTTCTTGGATGAGCCAAAACATAGTATTTCAAAAACTGAAACTATCATAGAACATCGAATGCAAAGGAATGCTCGACTGCAGCACCATACACTAAATCTAACAAATCTTGACCTCTAATCTGTTAAACCAACCCTCGTACTCTAATCTAAGAAGGCACTCAGTCATGGGTGACAATGAATCTTATATTAGGATGGTACACACACTTTGACCAGAAAACAGATAAAATTGTTCAACTTAGTAAAACGGTTTCAGTGACATCTAAAATATGGAAGGCAGTACCAATCCACCAAAGACCTGATCCAAAAATCTTATTACTGGTTAAGTCCATGCATTCTCCAATCCAAGAAATATACGAGGCTTTCCTTCGGGGCGAGCGATCACTAAGATGGATCCATGGAATCAATTATGTGTGAGATGGATCATCTTGTAGCTGTGAATTATAAGAGAATACAGCACTGGAGCATGTAAACTATACGCTTAATGATATAGTGAATTACAAATCTGCAACCAATCCTATGGATTTTCAGAAAATAAGCCTAGCTGATTCAAAAACAAAAGAACTTTTACGACTGATTCAGCACATAAGTTTAACTACATAGGACAAATTCTTTGCTGGCATAAGGATTGCGAGTTGAACTGTTGTTGACTGCAATGTTCACACAAAAATTTCCTTAATCAACAAATTTGGTTAAGGGCAAACCTCAGCATGCACCACTTAAGATCAATAATAGAGGTTTTCATGGTAGAGATCAAAATCGCATACTGGGTCACCAAAGCAAAAGCCAAATATTGTTTGTATGAAACTAATTTGCAATTGCAACTGAACCCAGAACAAGAGGTACACACACCTACTGCAGCATTACAAAGATTTACAAATTCTAAAGTACATCTAACAAATCAACAAAATCAAGATTTATTTACATCCCAGTCCCCAGAAGCTGATCCAAATTCAAGTCACATAGAATACGGCTCTAACGTAAATTGAGACGCATAATTGCACATCGATTAAAGAAAACAGCATAAAAAATAGTAAAGATTCAAACTTTATTACCATACAGAATCAGACTTCATCACTATACATTAGCAGACATCATAAAGATCCAGACTTTATCACTATACAGAATCAGACATAAAGATTCAAACTTTATCACTACATAAAATCAGAAATCATAAAGATTTAGACTTCATCACTATACATTATCGGACATCATAAAGATTCAAACTTTATTACCATACAGAATCAGACATCATAAAGATTTAAACTTTATCACACTAGAAATAAGAGCAAGAAAATAACTCACATGAAGTGGGCAGCAAAGGTGAGAAAGGAAGTGAATGAATCAAAGGAAAAGCAGAGGAGAGTTTGTTACTCTCGCTTCCTTTTGTTCCTACAAATTGGGGTGGTGTCTGAAAAGCCAAGACTTGCATTTTGGACTGCAAATAAATTTTTTATTTTTCTTTCTATTTATAATATAAATCCCATTTCAAAAAACAACAATAATTGGGCTGATCCTTTCTGATGGAAGAGCTGAGAGCCTGAGAGTATGGTAGAGGAGTGAAATCTTTAATGGGTGTGAGCAGATAGAGTAGTATGTGTCTATTTCCCAATGGGCGTGTGGTGTTAAAACTCATGCTATGGTATTTTAATGTATTTGTATCATATTATAATATTTTCTTCTTTATTGAAAAAAATATTATAAACTTTGTTTGTTGTATTTGTTTCTCGATGCAGCTTCTAGTGTGTAGTTTTGTTATTTTAATTATAAAAAAAAAAACTGCGCAATATGAAGTTTATGGCCACCTTAAACTTCAGGCACCCTAAATACAAATGGAAATGATTTTTCAGAAATGAAATTATCAAAATTTCATTGACGTTAAATAATTTATCAATAAATCGAAAACATCCTAAAACACCTCTCTGTACTCGACCCCCCATCGCATCTCGCACTCTCCCTTAGAGTCGCAAAATGGTGTCTGAAATCAGACAACCTGTTGTTAAATGTCTGATTATTAAATGTCTGATTAGAGTTGCATCCTTATTTGTTATTATAGAATATCAATGTTGATGTTCTTAAATTTAAAATTTCTTGGGTTATTGATGAATGAGAGAGTTTTTTTTTTTTTTTTTTACGAATTCTTGAACTTATTTGGGAAATAAAATATAGGTTTTTGAGTGTGACAAAATCAGATGGGTTTCTCCTTTGAAGTTTGAGATTTTGTTATTGGTTAGACTATCTAGTTTTTACTTAGGGCTCGTTTGGTAGGCTTTATAAAGCCTTATTAAGGGAATTTATGTGGGCTAATCAGGGCAGCCCACAAATTTGGTTGTACATATTCATTACCGGGTCAATCCCGATGACCCGGCCTTGGGGAGCACAATCAATCAGCCTCACCCCCCTCCGATTCATAATACGGAGTGAACAATGACTTCCACAATATGTGAAATTTCCATTTAAACCTTGCAATTACGTGGTGAGTTTTACCTCTCTCTCTCTCTCTTCCATCTCATCCTCTCTCTCTCACAGCTCATGATCGCAACAATGAATAATAATAATAATAATAATAATAATCCACATGTGTGTGATTTCTGCAACGAATCGAAAGCCCTTGTCTTCTGCCGCGCCGATTCAGCTAAGCTCTGCTTCACCTGCGACCGTGACGTCCACTCCACGAACCAGCTCTTTAAAAAACACACACGCACCCTTCTCTGCAATTCCTTCCCCTTCTTCCATTTTTTGCTGCACCGAATCCTCCGTCCTCGGTCAGAATTGCGACTGGGAATCTCACTCCAAATTTTCCAATTCTTCTGTTCACGACAGGAGGCCTCTTGAGGGCTTTCATGGCAGACCTTCTGTCACTCACCTATTGAATCTTTTAGGGCTTGAAAATTTAGGGAAGAAGAAGAAGAATTTGCCTGCTGTTGTTAATGATGATGATTATGATGATGATGATGAGTTTTTGGATTATTTGGTTTGGGAAACGCCCGCGGTTGTCGGCGATGACGATCTATTGAATTTTCGGTGGTAAACGGTGGGTTGGGGGAAAGAGATTTGGGGAAGATGAAGTAACAGTGTTTTGATGATACATTTTTTATTTTTTTTATTCCATTAACTTCTAATAATTATGAAAACAATTTATATTTGCTTTAATTCTTTTGAAGAAATTCATAGATGGTATATCTCTGCCTAATTTTGTGTAATTATTTATGAATAACAAATAAATGTATCATATGTATTTTGGTACATATTTTACTTCTAAACGAGTCCTAGGAAAAAAAATTAGATAGTTTTTTTTTTTAATTCAAGGGTATTGTTGACAAGTTGCTACATTTCCAAATAATCTCTTCTAGTCTCTTTATCCAACCAAACTTGAAAATTAGTAGCTCAATCTAGCCTAGTCAATCCACCCGGATCTAATCACTCTTAATCCCATCAAGGCAACCAAACGAGCCCTTAGTCCGTTTTAGGTTAAGTTGAAATTAACATTCATGCAACAATAAAGTAACTATATATATGAAAATCTTACATGGTTCAGTCAATTAACCTAATTGGCGAGGCTATGCCTAGCTAGAAAGATAATACTATAAAGTCGAGGACAATCACAACTTGTTTGATTTACTTCGTTCTAAACACCTACCGCTTCTGCATTGCTTCTGCATTGCCACAAGAGCACATGTGGCTTCTTTGTCTTCTTATCCGTATATGACGAATCTACCATCTGCAATCATGTGTGAGCCTCTTCTCGACCTTCCACTGTCTTCTATCAAATCCCTTGAACGCAAGACATCTTCAGACAATAAAGAACTAGTTCAGATGCTATAGGTAGAAACCTAACCTCCCCACTATCACAATTTGAGGGCAAAGTTGTAGTTGTCCTCTATATTTACTTTTCAAGGGTGACCCACAATGAAGGGGGGCATGTTGTATTAACAGATACCAACACGTTCCCATTGTTAAATCTTGGACTCAATCCTATTGGGTGCAACATAAATGGGAATCATCCTCATCTTTTAGGTCGTGGCTCTTATTTTCTTACATGTCTAATCTAGTCGTCGATAAGGTAAGTCTTTGGCTTACTCTTACTTGTAAGTGTGCGATATGGGTTGAACGACTCATCAACGAGGAGATCTTTGAGGGGATATGCATCATTTCCCTACTCAAAGAGTGTGAACTAGTGGCAAACATTTGTCTTGTCAATAAGTTCCTGCTTACATTACAAAATATAGACGGGTTCTATGCAATCCTATCTTGGAATATATACCTTCTCCTCACTACTTGCAGCCATGTATACATGCAAGGAAATTTTAGTAATTTCTTGTGTTGTCATTGGTGACTATCTCCACATTTCCAGTTGTGATAAGAGACGTTTAACTGAGTCTAAATTCACGTACAATCTGTCCACTGTTGCGCAACAAAAAATATACGAACAACAAATTACAGCAACAAGCCTATGAATGGATAAATTCACACCACACGAAGAGCGATAAAACAATGAAATAACACAAGTCATAATTTGTTTACCCAATTTGACTATGTCTACCTCTGGTGGCGATCCAAGCCAGAGTTTTCACTATGATGATGATGATCGATTACAAAATAAGCTACAATAATTGTCTATTACATATCAAAAGAATCTCTCACAATGTTCTCTCAAATCTCACAAGTGTATTCTCTCTTATTTTTAAAATCGCTCTATATATATCACCCGCACTCTACAAAAGCGTAAAAAAAATACATATTTATAATTGCTAGGGCATCAGAATCGAGATGGGCTAAAACTGGGTCAAAAGTTGACATGCGTGACCTGTGCTGTAGTGCCTCCATGTAGCACCATTCTGTAACACTGCAGTGGCGCGACCTGTGTTGTAGCGCTCCATGTAGTGCCACTCTATGGAAGAACTACGTAAGTAGTGCCACTAGTGGCGCGATATGTCCTGCATCGCCACTCCTTGGTTGCACATCTTGATCTATTTTTCGTTCTCCATGCTGTTAGAACTCCCGTCTTCAATTTTAGTACACCGTCTTCATTGTTCATGCTCTACCATCCTAACATCCGCTGGCGTGCACAAACTCACTCGAAACATGGTTACATCCTAGCCTTGAGACCATGTGGCTTTTGTTATGACCCGACTCTATTGTATCATATATTATTCCACATTGCTCACAACAATTGGTTGTCCATTAGTCTAGAGAATCTATATCAATTCCAATGGTAACCTTTCTGTACCGATTGGTCAAAGAGAACTTCAATCTTTCGAGGCTTATCTTCAATGAGATGTGCAAGTAAACAAATTACATTAACAAAAATCAGGTTGTGGGTTTTCCCTATCTAATTTGTGATTTAATAACATGATTGTGCCTACCTAGAGAGTTGATGGTAAAACTGCTATCTTCTTTGGGTTATGTCGATTTTTTGTTATATCCAAGACTACAAGTGACCTACTGGTTGCGTACTATGATGGCCTCCAAACAGGATCCAATACTTGAGCTCAACTCATAAGTGCTCCCATGACACTCTCGTTGAAGTGGCTGTCTTATGACGTGAGATTGATTACCTAATGACAATTTTGGAACGCATGTTTAACCCTTAGTCCCTTATAACTTCTCCTCATTTGTCACTATTAGTTGAGAATGGGGATATCATCAACAATGAAGAGGGTTGACGCTAAAATGGAAGAGTTGTGACTCAAAGGAAGAGAAATAGTGATAGTTGAACTATTATTTTCCATTCATTAAATACTATATTTTCTCTTCATTAAAAATAGAAGTGATAAATAATCCCACATTTTTGTAATTACTTTGTTGTTTATGTTTTATGCACATTCTTTTACATACACTACATTGTAATCCCCTTAGAAGGCATTGCGAGCGAAAAATCACTAGCTACCCTAGTTTTGCCGCGTTTAGTTCATATATTATTACAAGTTTTTTTTTCATATTTTTATTCAAATTATTATGTTGTGATACCATATGCACTTAAATATGTGCAATCGAATAACGCTTCCAGGCTTATAGATATTCTTTTTTCTTTTCCAAGTGTACTAGCAAGCGATTTTTTGCTAACATGTATGTCACGACCAGCTTGTTTGAGGGACGCAAAGGTCGGACGGGGCCGGCACACTTGTGCGCAAGGATGGTCGACCACAAGCACAGCAGTCGGCTAACGAGCGAAGGGAACGCGGCGTTAGGGACAGGCATGCGACGTGGGCGCAAGGACGCGGGGCGTCCAATATCGATGCGACTAAGGGCCATGACGCGGGGCGAGCACGATGGTCCGAGAAGTTTGACGAAGGTTCTAGAGCACTCGAGACACGACGCGAAGGAGCGCGAACGCCGCCTTACAGGAAGGACCAAGAGGCTTCTAGAAACCTGCACCGACTTACTAGAGCATACTAGAAGACACGGGAGTTCTCTCGAAGGGTCTAGAAGGAGGTCACGTGCGGGACGGTCGCACGTGCCACGTAAATTGGGCAGGCCACGGGTAGGACCAACTTGCGATGTAAATACAAAGTTTTGGGGTCACTTTGTAACTACCGATAGTGTAGGGACGTGTTGTAATTAGTCCAGATCTAGAAGGGTCTAGAGTTAGCCGGAAGGGACTAGAGTGAGCACCGCCTCACTGTGGTTACAGAAGATTCGTCAATCCTACCAGCAGTAAGGTTGGCCATTCTCCTAACTGCTTATGCGGGGCCCAACAAGAGTCTATATATAGGAGGGCACCCTTGTGGTCATTAGGAACCTTGCCAAAAAAAAAAAAACCTTGGTAACTTAGCAACAAACACATGTAAATGGTTTTGAGCGTCGAATTAAAGAGCTGTAACATTATTTCAAAGCACTTGTGCTTACTTAAACTCTTTTCTTCCATTCCATCCCATTCTTCCGAGTTTCGCAGCCTTCTTGGGAAATTTAGGCTTACTAGTGAGCCGACAGGACCGCGCTTGCTAGGTCGCACGAACACATCATTTGACACAAAGGGGCGTTTGTCGATAGACAAGGGTTAAGCCCGTAACACGTGGTATCAGAGCCACAGTCGGGAAAGAAACCGAGGCTCTTGGCTTCCGCACGAGTTTAGGAGTTGTTGCTTAAAGCTTGTTGGTTTAGAGGAAGGGATGTCGGGTCAAGTCGAGCAGGGGCCGATGACTCAAAGCCGAAGGACGCGCGACCCTTTGAGTGAACCATATGCTGGGGCATTGGGGGATGGTTCCCAGGCTTTGGAACAACGCATGGACCGGATGGAGCTGGCACTTGTCGAGGCACAATGCATGTTCAAGACGCTACTTGATCGAGTAGGCGAGCTCGAGACGAACGAGGACTTAACGGAGCGATTACGCACGCTGGAGGAACAAGTTTTGTCCCAAATAAATGCAATCACTTACGATTTCAGCAACTAAAGGATGTCGTCGGGGACTTGAGCACCTTGCGGGGCGAGGTTCAGGCGATGAAGGACGACTTAGCCGTGGTGAAGCGAGCCATCCGCAACATAGAGCAGCAGAGGGACATGACGACGCCGGCTAAAGTAGACGTTCCAAGGCCATCACCATATAACGGGGTAAGGAATGCAAGGAACATTGATAATTTTCTTTATAACATTGAGATCTACTTTGTCGCCACCAACGTGCATGATACCGACACTCGCCTATGCATCATCCCACTCTTCTTGACAGACGTGGCGATGCTATGGTGGAGATAACGACAATCCGACATAGACAATGGACGTTTCCACATTTTGACGTGGGATGACTTCGTTTGGGAGTTAAAGCGTTAATTTTACCCGGAGAACGTCGAATATGAGGCGCGGGGTCGATTGAGGCAACTCCAACATCGGGGCACGATTCGGAACTATGTTAAGGAATTTCAAGAGATCGTCTTGGAGATCCCGAATCTTTTGGACAAGGATGCCTTGTTCACTTTCTTGGACGGGTTGAGGCCTTGGGCTAGGCAAGAATTGCAACAGTGCAACGTCCAAGACTTGGCATCAAGAACTAATGGTATGATTAGAAGGGCCCAATCGAAATGATGCCAAGGGATGGCGACAAGAAGGGCAAGGACCAACGGGACGACGAGGGACAACACGCCGTGAAGGACCGTGGTCGTTCGGGTTGGAGGGACAGTTCGACCGAGCCAGGCAAAGCCAGGCCGAGTGGTACTAATGGTATGGGACGTTAGGATCACTCGGACCAGCGACCGAAGTTGAAGAACTGTTTCTTATGTGGTGGGGCATATCACTTTGTCAACTTCCCGCAACGGAGCCGACTAGCGGCAATTGAGCAATGCGTTGAGGAACCGGAGGAGGATACCAGAGAAGTGCGAATGGGAGCGCCCCAACTCCTTAACGCGGTTTAGGGACATAGCGAGCCGGCGAAAGGACGACGACGGGCGCTCTTGTATGTGGACGCATGCATTGGGCAACACTTAGTCCGAAATCTTGTTGACACCGGCGCAAACTATAGCTTTATGGACGATAAAGTGGCGCGCAAGATCGGACTAAGCATCACCAAGACGAGCGCGTTCATCAAGACGACCAACAAAAGCAAGGAGCCGATAGTAAGCGTGGAAAAAGATGTCCACGTATGCGTGGGACCGTGACAAAGATCGATAAACTTCACGGTTGTACCCTTGGATGACTACGACGCCATCTTAGGACTTGAGTAGTTCGACAAGGTACGTTCTTTGGTTGTACCGTTTGCACATCATATACTTGTACTTGGCGACAATCCTTGCACAAAACCGGTCCATAGAGTGGCGACAAGGGTAGCAACCATCTCTGCCATTATGTTGATCGAGCTAGAGGCGTGCATCAACCAAGAATCAAGACATTCCAGGAGGCGAAGGAACAGACAGAGGTGCAGGGGGGCACAAGGGAGTCTGCAATTCCAACGGTGCCGAGGGCGGCGCCGATTTTGGTAGGGAAGGATGTCACGACCGGCTTGTTTCAGGACGCAAAGGTTAGACGGGGCCAGCACACTTGTGTGCAAGGATGGTCGACCACATGCGCAACAGTCGGCTAACGAGCAAAGAGAATGCAACGTTAGGGATGGGCTTGCGACGTGGGCGCAAGGACGCGGGGTGTCCAATATCGATGCAACTAAGGGCCGTGTGACGGGGCGAGCACGATGGTTCGAGAAGTCTGATGAAGGTTCTAGAGCACTGGAGACACGACGCGAATGAGCGTTGACTCCGTCTTACGGGAAGAACCGAGAGGCTTTTAGAAACTGACGATGGCGGTGCGGGGCACCGACTTACTAGAGCTTGCGAGAAGACATGGAGTTCTCTCGAAGGGTTCAGAAGGCGGTCATGTGCAGGACGGTCGCACGTGCGGGGGAAATTGGTCAGGTCACGGGTAGGACCAACTTGCGATGTAAATACAAAGTTTTGGGGTCACTTTGTAATTACCGATAGTGTATGGATGTGTTGTAACTAGTCCAGATCTAGAAGGGTCTAGAGTTAGCCGGAAGGGACTAGAGTCAGCACCGCCTTACTGTGGTTACAGGAGATTCGTCAATCCTACCAACAGTAAAGTTGGCCATTCTGCTAACTGGTTATGTGGGGCCCAACATGAGTCTATATATAGGAGGGCACCCTTGTGGTCATTAGGAACCTTGCAAAAAAAAAAAAAAAAAACCTTGGCAACTTAGGAACAAACACTTGTAAACGGTTTTGAGCATTGGATTAAAGAGTTATAACATTATTTAAAAATATTTGTGCTTACTTAAACTCTTTTCTTCCGTTCCATCCCATTCTTCCGTGTTTCGCAGCCTCCTTGGGAAATTTAGGCTTACTAGTGAGTCAACGGGACCGCGCTTGCTAGGCTGCACGGACACATTGTCGACACAAATGGGGCGTTTGTCGATAGACAAGGGTTAAGTCTGTGACAGGTAGCTCAATTGCAATTATTTGCTTGCAGGCAGTCATATATTCTTTTTTCTTTTCTACGTATTTGGTAAGCAATTTTTTGCAAACAAGCCCTGCTATGTGCTTTTTTTGTTTGCATGCTAACAGAATGTAGCCTCGTACTCTGTAATTAATAATCGCTTGCTAATTGTGCTTTCTAATTTTGGCTAGCACATTTTCGCTAGCTAATGCACCAGCCTCGAGACCAACAAAGGGTAATGCCTGAGAGCCAATTTTCATTAACTAGTTTTGCTCCAAGAAGTGAATAAAGACATTTATCTAGGATTTCATGGTCTCTATATGTAATCATTCTTGTAGTATAATGCACCTCCTGTGTAATGCACATTACAGGGGTGTTGTACCAATAAATCTTATAATGAAGGGACTAAAGGCTGTAATATCATGAATCTTATCAAGGATCGTTTATGAAGCTTTATTAGTGTTTCTTACACCTAGTTTTTTTTATGCCTGTAATATTATGGAAGGGTCAATTAATATGATAATTTAACTAATGATTTAATTACTCATTATCAATTTTAATAGTTAATAATTCTTGTGTCTCTATTATCTAGATCCAGATGCAGAAGTGGTGGCTCTATCTCCTCAAACCCTTATGGAATTGGACAGTTATGTGTGAGAGATTTGCAGTCGAGGGTTTCAACCCGATCAGAATCTTCAGATGCACCAGAGAAATCACAAGGTGCCCTGGAAGATGCTAAAGCGCGAGATAATTTATTTTAATGAAATCTACGTTTCGTGTAGATGAAGCTAGTATATTGAATTATTCAAACCAATTTGAGAAATTAAATGATAAAGTAAGCTAGTTGAAATAAGTTATCTTGAAAAAACAAAAAGAAATGGGTGGGAAGGTGAAAAGTCACCATCTCACAAGGAAAGTTTGAGCTAAATTAGTACACCTAATAAGTTGTTTTCTAATAAGGTTTTGGGCCCCTTGGGGTACCACTAGTATTTGAAGGGGGAATACCTAAATGCTATTGGATTTGCTTCATAGCCCACATGCGCGCGCTGTCGTTTGTCCAGCCTGGCCTTAACCTCGGTCGAGGCCCCGGGCATGGGTCGTGGGCCTGGGCTTGTGCTTGAGCTTGGGCTTCCCCATCAAATACTTATTCTTTTTTTGACAAAGTTTATTTAATTGTTCAAAAATGAATAAGCAGTTGTCGTCCTAGATGGAGTTCAAGAACTATATTAAGCACAAGCGCAAGGAGATAGCCCTTGAAGACTTGATAGTCAGACTTCAGATTAACGAGGATAATTGAATGTCTGAGGCCAAACCAAAGAAAATGTAGATGGAGGCTAGAGCCAACATAGTGGAACACGAGCCCAACTCTAATAAGAAGAGGAAGAATTGGGGCAACGGTGGAGGCCAACAAAAGAAGAAGGCTAAAAAGTTCAAAGAGAACTACCACAGCTGCGGAAAGCCAAATCACATGGCCAAAGACTAACGACTCCAAAAGAAAGACAACCAGAACTAGTCCAACCAAATTATTGTAATTCAGGACAAGAGTGTTCCTGTTGATATGGGTGATCTAATGCTCACAACAGTTGTCTTTGAAGCCAACATGGTGGACCATCCAAATGAATGGTTTGTCGATACCGGTGCCACGCGCCACATCTGTGCTGACAGAGAGATGTCCTCCACATGCTATTCAATCAAAAACCAGAAGCTCTACATAGGGAACTATGCAATGTTAGATATTATCGGAAGTGTAAGAGTGGTGCTGAACTTTACTTCGGGCAAAGAGATCACTTTAATTGATGTACTGTATGTTCCCGATATTTGAAAGAATTTAATATCTCGTTCTGCACTTGATGCGAGTGGGTTTAGACTAGTGTTTAAATCTGGCAAATTTGTGCTCACTAAGAATGGGAAACTTATTGGGAAAGGTTATGTAGTCAACCGACTGTACAAGATAAATGTAATGACTGTAAAACGTGACCGCAAAAATAATAATAAAACTAATAATTCAGCTTATTTTGTTGAGTGTTCAGATCTATGGCATGTTAGATTAGGACATGTTAATTTTAATACTCTGCGTAAAGTAGTAAGCTTAGAGTTATTGCCTTCATTTAAATTCTAATCTCATAATAAATGTGAGATTTGTGTAGAGGCTAAGTTAACCAAATTACCATTTCCTTATGTAGAAAGAAACACTGAACCTCTAGATTTAATTCACACTGATATTTGTGACTTAAAGTTTGTATAGACTAGAGGAGGCAAAAAGTATTTTATTAATTTTATCGATGACTGCACTAGATATTGCATAGTCTATTTACTAAGAAGTGAAGATGAAGCTCTAGAAGCTTTTAAAGTCTACAAACTTGAGTTTGAAAATCAACTTGACAAACAACTAAAAACTATCCGAAGTGATAGAGGTGGAGAGTATGGAGCTCCATTTGATAAATTTCGTGCTTCTTCAGGCATCATTCATCAAACAACAACTCCTTATTCACCACAGTCACATGGAATTGTTGAAAGCATAAATCATACTCTTAAGGAAATGATGAATTACATGTTAATCAGTTCTGGTTTACCACAAAATTTGTGGGGGGATGCAATCCTCTCGGCAAATCATATGCTACACAAGTTACCTCATAAAAGTAGAATTGAAACCCATTTTGAGTTATGGAAATGTCGAAAGCCCTCCTACAGATACTTAAAAGTGTGGGGGTGTTTAGCAAAGGTATAAGTTCCTAAGCCTAAACAAGTTAAGATAGGACCCAAGACAGTTGATTGCATATTCATTGGTTAGGCCCACAACAGTAGCGCATATCTCTTCTTAGTGCCTAAGTCTTTAATTTCCGATATTAATGAAAAGATAATCATTGGATCAAGGAATGCAGTATTCTTTGAAAGTATATATCCTTGCAAAGAACCCTTAAAAGAACCTATGAAGTTGCAGGGGATAATCATGAGGAAGATGAAGAACCCCAGACATAGTACAAGGGCTAAAACAACTAAAAGCTTTGGTCTGGGTTTTCTAACTTATATTAAGAGAACAAACTAAGGACATTAAGTGCAACATTGTCCTCTCTAGAAACTCCCTTTTATAAAGAATCCATCAATAGTTAAATGAAGTCTATTTTGCACAACCACACGTGGGAGTTAGTTGATCTCCCAGCGGGTGCAAGTCTTTGGGCTTCAAATGGATACTGAAAAGAAAGTTTAAAGTAGATGGATCTATTGATAAATACAAGGCCAGATTGGTAGCTAAAGGTTTTAGACAGATAGAAGGCCTTGACTTTTTTGACACATATTCACATGTGACTAGGATCACATCTATTGGAGTGCTCATTGCTATTGCTGCATTGAAAGGTCTTGAAATACATCAAATGGATGTCAAGACAACATTTCTAAACGGTGAATTGGATGAAAGAATCTATATGGAACAACCTGAAGGGTTTGTCACTTCAGGAAAAGAGAAAAAGGCGTGTAGACTCATTAAATCATTATATGGGCTTAAGAAAGCACCTAAGAAGTGGCACAAAAAAATTGACAAACCAATGTTGTCAAATGGTTTCACAATTAATGAGTGTGATAAATGTGTATATGTAAAGGGCACACCTAATGATTATGTGATCGTTTGTCTATATGTCAACGATATGCTAATCATGGGAAGCAATCATGATGCAATCATGAATACAAAGAAAATGTTGACCAAACATTTTTACATGAAAGACTTAGAGGTCGTCGATGTCATATTAAGGATTCAGATTACTAAGACATCAAATGGGAGCGTGTTGCCACAATCTCATTATATTGAAACAGTACTCGAAAAGTACAATGCATATGACGGTCCTCCAGCTAAGACGCCAGTAGACTTGAGTCTTCACTTGGGCAAAAATCATGGCAAACCAATCCTTTAAATAGAATATGCCAGGATAATAGGATGTCTCATGTATGTCATGAACTACACTCCTCCAGATATTACTTACTCGGTTAATAAATTGAGTAGATTTACGAGTAATCCAAATAAAGATAATTGGAAGGCATTAATTAGAATACTTAGGTATTTAAAACACACCTTAGATTAGGGATTACATTATGGTAGATATCGAGCTGTATTAGAAGGATATAGTGATGCTAACTGGATATCAGATTCTAAGAACACTAAATCCACCAGTTGTTATGTCTTTACCATTGAAGGTGGAGCAGTGTCGTGGAAGTCCTAAAAAACATGTATAGCTCGTCCCACGATGGAATTAGAGCTTATTACTTTGGATAAAATAGGCGAGGAAGCAGAATGGCTTTGTCACTTTCTTGAGGATATTCCGTGTTGGAACAAGTCAGTGCCTGCAATTTTAATACACTACGACAACCAATCAACTATTGGAAGAGCACAAAGTGGCATGTATAATGGTAAGTCTAGACATATATGTCGTAGACATAATACCATAATGCAGTTGATCTCTAAAGGTGTCATGTCCATTGATTATGTAAAATCAAAGGAAAAATTATCGGATCCGTTGACGAAAGGCCTACCAAGAGATCAAACATACAGCTTATCGAGGGGAATGGGTCTAAAACCCAACACTAAAGAATCTTTAGGATGGAACTCAACCATGTTGATTGGAGATCCCAAGATCTTGGTTCAAAGGGACAACAAAATTGTAAGGATTCAGAAATAACACTTTGGAGCTAACTCCAACTCATTCTCATGAACGATGAATGTGCTACTTGTAGAAAGGGTAATGTTAAATTTAACTTTTAATGATTCTGAAGCTTAATTAAGAAGAGTATGACTTGATACTCTTTAAAGAAGATCACCTATGTAAGTGTGAAGTTTGGCCGCTTCATAATAAAACACTTATTAACCCAAGAGTTGTCCAGGGCCAAAACGGACACAACCATGTGAATTAAAAGATTTTAAGGGAGTTACTGTGTGGATACAGTTGTCTTGGTTTACACCAATAGTTGAACGGTTCAAGACATCACATTCACTGGTCAGCTAAGTAAATCCGATGTATTCCACTCAGGAAGGTTCAAAGCCACAAGAGTTACATTTCCTGATGCAGTAAGCTTTTTGCCTGAACTCTCTCAAATATACACATTGATTTTCCATTCATTTGGGGAATTGTTGGAAAAATTGGTCTTGTAACAATATTTTATAATTTATATTAATGAGTTCCACCATTTAAAATTGGAATCTCTTTAGCTTAATGAATCTACGTTTCGTGTAGATGAATCTAGTATATTTAATTATTCAAAACCAATTTGGGATGAATGAGAAATTAAATGATAAAGTAAGCTAGTTGAAATAACTTATCTTGAAGAAAAAAAAGGAAATGGGTGGGAAGGTGAAAGTCACCACCCCCACATGTGAGAGGCTGAGAGATTGAGAAGAGATTTGGGTGATGATTCAAATGAATGGAAGCGAGTGCTTAAATAGATTGAGAGTTGGGGTAATTGTGTAAAGAGTGAGAGTTGGGGTAATTATGTAAATAATTACATTAGTTGCATGGAAAATCTTCACTTCAAAATATCATGCAAGAGAAAATTTCAATGCAAAGAGAACATGGTGGGTAAAATTTCCATGCAATGAGCAATTGAAAGAAAAATATAACAATTGAATGGAAATACTTTGTTGGAAAGAAGGAAATTAACCCACAAATTTCAATGCAAAAAGAACATGGTGGATAAATTCCCTTGCAATGAGCAATTAAAAGGAAATGTTTTGTTGGAAAGAAGGAAATGAATCCAAAATTTTCAATGCAAAAAGAACATGGTAGGTAAAATTTCCATGCAAAGAGCAATAGGAAACTCTCGCAATTGAAAGGAAATATTTTGTTGGAAAAAGGGCAATGAATCTAAAAATGCAATGCAACACAAACCTTTGGGTAGGAAATGTAATTATGCAATATAATCCACTTTTTCTTTCACCAATATATTAAACACACGAAATAGGTATGCTCTATCAAATTTCGTCCTAAATGGAGTAACGAAAGACGTTAAACAAAAATTTTGAGTGAAAAATATAATTATACAAAAATTACAAAACAACCTTGAATTCAATTTTCTTTCACCGATATTTTAAACATAATAAGTAGGTGTGCTTTATCAAATTTCGTCATAAATGGAGTAACGAAAGACGTTAAATAAACACTTTGGGTGAAAAATGTACTTATACAAAAGTTACAAAACAACCTCGAATTCAATTTTTCTTTCACCAATATTTTAAACATAATAAGTAGGTGTGCTTTATCAGATTTTGTCATAAATGGAGTAACAAAAGACGTTAAATAAATATTTGGTGTGGAAACATAATTATGCAAAAGTTATAAAACAACTCTGAATTCATTTTTTCTTTCACCATTACTTTCAACACGCTAAGTACGCGTGTCCTTTCAAATCTCGTCCAAATCGGAGTAACAAAAGTCATTAAACCAACGTTATAAGCATACAACACTATATTTCTCTTCAAACCTACACCTTAAACCCTATAAACCCTAGACACCAATACACTCTATATGTCAAACTTGCATTTTCATATGTAGAGATCGTAAAACACCTTCAATTCTCATTTTTTAAGCATACACTATGTTATTAGAAATAAGTGTTTCACTTTAAATTTCGTCAAAAAACGGAGTAACGAAAGACGTAAAAAAAATATTTGTGGAGGAAAGTCTAATTATGCCATAATTGCAAAACAACTTCAAAGCAACTCCAAACTATGTTTTTCTTAACTACTATTTACAATAACTATTAATGAGGCATACATTCAAATCTTGCCAAAAATAGAGAAACAAAAGACGTTTAAAATACATTTGGGGTCAAAAATATAATTACAAAATTTAGTAAGAAGGGGGCTTTTTGAAAATAGTTACTCAAAATGAAAGGATATATTCCCATGCAAGGAAATATTTCTTTGCAATTGAGGTCTGCAACAGAAAATTCTCATGCATCATATTACTAAAGGGAAAAATTCGGTTGCAGAAGTTTCTGCAAGGAAATTTTTCTTTGCAGGTAGCAAATGCAACTGAATTTTCCATTGCACTAATTTTTATGCAAAGGAAAATTCTCATGCAGAATTTCTTACTTTCTCCTATAAATACCCCCCACCACTCCATTTATTTCTCATTCACACAACAAAATCCTCTATTCTCTCATCTTCTCTCCTCTCATTTTCATCAAACTTTTTATAATTAAAATTTAAATGTTTTTAATGAGGAAATAATAATATTTGGAGGAATTCTATAAATATGTATCTATACGAAATGTATAAATATGTATTTATGCATATACGAAAATATTTAATATTATTTTTCAAGTGTTTAAACATGTATATATATATATATGAAAAGAAAATACAATAATATTTGGAATTACGAAAGGGTTTTTGGCACAACACCCCATGTAATGTGCCTAAAAGGTGCATTATCCTCATGTACAAAATAAATAGGTATATTACCTCCCTGTAAGCTTAAAATTATGCAATATATCTCCTTATAGAAGGAGGTGTAACTCACTTGCCAAAAAAGTGAGAGTGGTATTAATTTTTTCTTATCATTTTCCTCTTAGAAATCTACTTTTTTTAATTGTTTTTTACTTTAAATTACAAAAAGATGATAAAATACTTCACCAACTTACTAAATATACAAACAAAATATATATTTGAATAATTTATAGAATTGGATGAAGTACAAGTACAAATATATGAGAAATTTGACAGGGAGGCGGTGTGCACCAATTTTTAGGATTACAGAGGTTAATTCGCCTATTTTAAGATACGACATGGGAGTAATTTGTCATTTTCTCTTACGAAATAAATTATAACTAATTGATTACAAGAATAAAATAATTAAATGATATAATTTGAATGTGGCGGAATCCCGCCACATTTTCTTTTTATGAGATCTTTTATATGGAAGTTATTATTTTCCATGCGTATTACCCATTATCAATCAATGATTATGTTTTTCTTAATTATACAAATTAATTGAATTCATAATAGAGAAATCTAAGCCTAAATAACAAATGATGGGATCAGGCATATTCTTACGGACTTGCGCAGCACTAAACGACTTTTTCTAGACTCGGGTTAAGTGTATATCACAATTTGAAACTTGACTATAAAGAACAGAAAAACGTTCGATTTGATATCTCATGGTCCAAGAACAGAGCACTGAGTCATAAAGATATGGCGGTTTTTGTGCGGGCCCTGATTTATTACGAATTTCTTTAAAATAGGGGGTTTCTTGTCCTACATCAGTCCTCCCACTTTTGAACGGATCTGAGGACCGTCGAACGGAGGCGGTTCGAGCTACCCAATTAAGTTGTCTCTGTGAAACTGTCGAACCAGCTTGGTTCAACACTGATAACTCTCGAATCTGATTTGTTCCATACTCCTAAGCCTAGAAACTAGGGAACTGTCGAACGGTCGTGGTTCGATACTCATAACTCTCGAATGGGGCCAGTTTGATGGATAACTGTCGAATGAGAGATGTGAACTGTTGAACCGAATATCAGTCGAATATGAATAACAGTCGAACGTCGTAGTTCGATTGTTATGGGTTCATAAGTAGTAATTAATGTGTGGCATAAATATCGAGGAACGGGTTATATTGGCCCTGTTATATGGGACCCACATCGAGTGCAGAGAATAATAGTCGAACAGGGACCCGTCTAACAGTCTCAAAATGGTCGAACATGACTAGTTTGATAGTTATATTTTTGGGCCTTCCGGGAGTAGGCCGCCCCAAAACACTTTTGGGCCTCCTAAAATACCCCCACCATATAGTCCCCCAGTTTGGGAGTCAGTTTTGATTCAAGAGCAGGCTCCAAACTCCAAGAATTGTCTTGTTTCAAGTAGCGGTTCGCTTCGTGTTTCAGAGTTTGCCCTTTCATCTGGGGGTCGTGACTCTGATAGATAGGTTAACAAATAGATTTGTTCTTGCTTCAAAATATGCCCCCATTTGGGAGCCGTCACCCGTAGGGTCGGTTGCCAAATAGATTTGAACTCGCTTCCCCATTTGGGAGCCGTGACCCGCAGGGTCGGTTGCCAAATAGATCTAATCTGGCTTCGAAATATGCCCCCTATTTGGGAGTCGTGAGCCGCAGGGGAAATAAAACAGTCGAACTGACCTAGTTCGACCATTATGATAAGTGTCGAATGTGTCCTCATTCGATTGTTATTTCAAGATATTTTGATACTGTTGAATTTGAACAAATTCGACTGTTTGGTGGGTGTGTTTTAAAAGGGTCGAATCGAACGTGTTCGACTGTTATTATATGGTTGGTCGAACGTTGCTCGATTCGATCCTTAACTCTTGAACTGGGAGTTATGGCGGTGGTGGACCTATATATAGGCCCATGCTTGCCAGCTCATTACTACTTATGGAAAATTGCTGGCCGCTGAATATAACTATCGAATTCTGGGAATTCGATTGTTCTGTATAACGGTCGAACAGTCAGAGTTCGATCGTTTTGTAAGAGTCAAATCTTGGTGATTCGATAGTCTGAAAAATCCATGAATTTTAAGTAATGTTCTCGAGGATAATTGATAGCCGAAAGAAAACAGAGGGTAGCAGTAAAACAACCATGTCGCCCAAAAATATTTATACCTCCCAAGGATGTGGAAACAGACCCAGTCCTTCGGCTGAAGGTTCATCAGCAAGTAACACCGTCGTTCCCCGCGTATGTAATTTTGAAAGGCACAAGAATTTTTCCCCGCGCAGGATTGTAATGACTCTCATCGAAGCTAGAGGAAGAGTTAAGGTTGGGACAAATGCCTAAATAAGGATGATGGAAGAGTCTGACGCGCTTGACGACATGATCACCGCAAACCAGGAGTGATTCAATGCTGAGAATCAGTCTACAAACCGTGTTCCAAGACCAACTACCACGCCCGCTTTCAGTGCGGGTGGTGAGGATTGGTATTCGTCTGCTAAGAGACGCGTTGCTGAGGCCCAAACTGCCACTGAGGCCGCCAAAATTATGTCACCTCCTTCCAAACGTCCTCGAGCATCTAGGAATCCAAGGCTAGCGCCACCTGGTAGTAGAGTCGATTATGGGTTTCCAAATGATGAGAATTATGAGTCATTGAACATGAAGCTAGTAGGGTATCGACTACGGAAAGAGCTGTCTATCAAAATTATGAAGGGAATGTGGCCTCAACTCGATCACCGTGCCATGCTCGAGGGGCTTGGTTATCGAAATTTGGCACGCTTTGGGCATTTATTTTTGTTGCCACCAGTATTGTGGTTTATCGACTACGCTGCGATTATAGCGGGTTGATTGACGTTCAGGGTAAACATAAAGACGTGGTCGATAGGCTGAACGAGAGTGTTAGGAGTAACGACACTAGCCTTCTTGCCGCACTTAAGTGTGCTCATGAGTCAGAGAAGGCACAAAATAAATCCGTTCAAGATGCCCTTGCTGCTGGTGCAAATGTTAAGAAAGCGGAAGACATCATGGAGTCCTTTCGTGTCGAGATCTCCGTTTTGAAGAGGGAGAGGGGCATCTTGAAAAGAGAGAGACTCCTTGAAGGAGGTAAATAGGGGGCGGATTCCGCAATCCTCAGGTTGGGCAACAAGGTTCGATACCTTGAGTCGGAAAGCTATCGATGCGAGGTGGCTAGATCTTTTATGAAAGTCGTGTTTATCGCTTGATCGAGTTACGCCAAGACGCAGAGGATGTAAAGTTCGTTATGGACCTTGGAGTGGATCAGGCTGATTTCCTAGGGTTCGTAAAGGAAGGGTTTCGAAAAGATATGCTTGATGTGAATCGCGGTCTCCATATGGAAACCCCTAAGATTGATGACAGAGATGAAGAAGAATTTGCCGCTCCGAAGATGGGTGACCCCTTCTATCGTATCTGGTGAGGACGACATCCTAGCGCGATACCCGATTTGAGTAGGCAGAATCCTGTTACCCCTGTGACACGGGAAACATCAGAGTTTCTTGGTATCGGTGGGTCACGTGGAATCCCAAATGGGGCGCATGATGCCATTCCTGTCGTGTTTGGTAGTAGCGATGACGATGTGACCCCACAACATGTGGTAGAAACAGCACCGCTGGTGAAAAAGCCTCGAGAACACATCACTGAACCAAGTAGCGTTATTCCTGTTCGCGATAGCTCGATGACTACGCCATCGGTGTGGCACGGCTCTAGCTCAGTCGTGTGGGACACTCTGGTTGATCCCATTCCGTTTGGCGAAGCGACCTTGATTCCTGTTGTAGAGGCGTCTTCGTCTCGCATCGATGTTACGAGGCAAGCTCTTATCACTGTTGTGAGTTCAGGATCAATTAGACCCGGGCCGGCTATTACCCCAAATGACGAGAATTTGATTTCTCTTAGCATTTACGAGCTCGAAGTAGCATGGGTTGGTGCTATCGAGGAGGAGGAACTGAGATTTCCGGACGGATGGGATCAAATGGACAAGCTCATCTTATCAGGGAAGCAGAATGAGAAGAATTGTGCTAATTATGCGCGGTCCCTTGGTTTTGTATTGCGCTCGGAGTCCCCCCAGTCATTGGAGTAGCAGTGGTTTGATCGCGTACCTCGGTTTTGCTGGTCTGGCATTAGGCTATTTTGTCTTTACTAATTTGATGGTCATTTTGATGACGTCATTGTAACGGTATTCTTCATAATGATCAATTTTGGGACTATGCTTAGTATAAAATATTTTCTAAGTTGCACTTGCGTCGTTCATTTTATCGTTAAGTTTTCGTTGTCATAAGTTTGACATGTCGTACGAATTTGTTTGGACCGGGAGTCGGCCATTTCTTAGTGGGTTGAGATATTTGATTTATCTCAGGCCTTGTCGGGCTAAATGCTCCATCTCGGTCTTGAGGGGAGCGGGATTTTAAGTATGCACTTGTCCCCGTTGGGACAAATGTCCATCCCGGTTTGGGTGGAACGAGATATTAGGTTTGCACTTGTCTTCGTCGGGTCAAATGTCCATCACGGTCTTGGGCTGAAAGAGATATTAGGTTTGCATTTGACCTCGTCTTGTCAAATGTCCATCTCGGTTTTGGGTGGGACGAGATATTAAGTTTGCATTTGACCTCGTCGGGTCTAATGTCCATCTTGATTTTGGGTGGGACAAGATATTAGGTTTGCATTTGACATTGTCTGGTCAAATTTCCATCTCGGTTTTGGGTGGGATGAGATATTAGGTTTGCATTTGACCTCTTTGGGTCTAATGTCCATCTCGGGTGCGACATTCGTTGTGGTCATTCCTTTGTTTCATAGCCCCAGAGGCATTGCTTCTTTATGATTCTTCCTACAATGTTAGAAACTAAAATAATAAAGATTTTTAATTAAGATAGGACTAAGCTCGGCTTCATGCTGAGTTGCTTCCGTTTCCCGATTGGTGTGTCGGGACTCAAGCCTCTGTAGTTCATGTCTTCTTTTTTACATTTGTTTTTCGCTGGATCTCATCTGTAGTAGCATCTCAGATGTTGCACGTTCCACGAGCATGGAAACTTGTCCTTGCATGTACTCTAGATAGTAATACCCCCGTGAACTAGCCTGTATGACCTTGTTCGGACCCTCCCATTTCGGTTGCAGTCTCCCCGCATGTTTGCTTACCTCGATACTTCATAGCACCAAGTCTCTTACCTCAAAGTTTCTAAACCTGACTTTCTTATCATAGCTCTTCGTCATGACCGCCTTAAAAGCTACCGTGGCCTGGTAAGCGTCCTCCCCAGTGGAGCCAATCATATCGAGATCCATCTGACACAATTTGAACGATTGTTTTGGGTCATAGTCATTTATCCTACGTGTGGGCATGCCAATTCCAGCCGGTAGAACTGCTTATGTGTCGTATACCAACACAAAAGGGGTCTCCCCTGTCGATGTTCAAGGTGACGTCCTATAGGCCCACAAGATTTTGTGGAGCCCGTCCTTCCAACTTTTCTGGGGTCTTTTAATCTCCTTTTGAAATAATATTTCAGTTTCTTGTTAGTCGACTCGACTTGCCCGTTTGTTTGAGGATGGTAGCCGAAGGTTACATTGTGAGAAATGTGTAACTCTTGAAACCATGATTTGATTTCTTTGCCAATAAACTGTTGTCCATTGTCGCACACCATATACTTGGGAATACTGAAGCGGCAGGTGATTACCTTCTATATGAATTCTATCATATTATTTTTTGTAATTGTCGCCATGGCTTCAGCCTCCACCCACTTGGTGTAATACTCGACTGCCACCACCATAAATCTCTTTCGGCCCTTTGGAACCGGTAGCAGTCCCACAATGTCGATTCCCCATTGATCAAATGGCAAGCTACATTGAGTGGTTGCAACGGCTGCACCAGCCTGTGAATGATTCGGGTAAGAAATTGACAGCTTTTACAGCGTCGTGAAAATTCTGGCGTCCATCAACAAGGCCTACCAATAGTATCCCTGATGGAGAATCCGTTGAGCCAACGCTCGACCCCCTGAGTGACTTCCACAACTCACCGCGTGTATTTCCCACATCACGTAATCTTTCTGCGATGGAGTTAAGCAATGCAGGAAGGGCCCCTCAAATGATCATTTATATAGCTCTCCATTATGGATTGTGAATCTGTGGGCCTTGTAGCGCATACTACACCGGGCGTTGGAGTCTGTGAGTAACAGCCCGTCTGCGAGGTAACTCATGATCTCATCCTTCCAAGACAGAGCTTCCCCAATCGGTAATACATAGTCAATTCTGGCTCATGTAATGTTGTATTTTGATATCCCAATGGACGGGTTGTCGATTGAAAAGATTGTGACTCGCTTCTTCACAAGGATTTCTGACGAGCTAGCGAATTTTGACAGTGCATCCTCCTTGGTGTTTCATCGTGCGGGAATTGAGAGAGGTTGAAAAAATTGATCTGGCCAGCCAACACCATTACCTTTGCAGCTTATAGTTTCATTGTTTCCTCCCTTGTCTCGTATTTGCCCGAGAAGTGATTTTCCACTAATTGTGAATCCATGAACATCTCCAAATGTTCCATGTTGAGGGTTAGTGCCATGTTAACTCCTGCTATCACGGCTCCATACTCGACCTCGTTTTTCGTGACCAAGAAGTTTAAACTTATAGCAAACTCAAATTCTCGAGAGAGTTGGTGCACCCCCACTCCTCGTCTGCGGTTTGTGGTCGATCAATCCATATGAAGTATCCATGTGGTAGTCGCTCGACTCGTACTAGCTTGATCTGAAATTTCCAAGATGTAATTCGTGGTGCTTGCTACGATGTTGCCTAATGTTTCGGTCATGAAATCTGCCAATGCCTGAGC
The DNA here is from genome assembly GCA_948329865.1 of Linaria vulgaris. NCBI lineage: Eukaryota > Viridiplantae > Streptophyta > Magnoliopsida > Lamiales > Plantaginaceae > Linaria > Linaria vulgaris. Next base: position 47,519,076 of record OX415249.1, on the reverse strand, counting down.
CTTGATGGAAGTACGCGGGCAAAAGTCGAGCCTGAATTCACTAAGTTCTACCGCCCATTTGACCAATTGCCCGAATGTCTCATGCCTTGCCAATACCTATTTTAGAGGCTTGTCTGTAACGATTATGATTGGGTGTGATTGGAAATAGGGCCTTAATTTTTGAGTCGTTGCCACTATGGCGAGAGCGAATAACTCTATGTCCAAATAGTTTCTTTCTTCACCTTGCAGAACTCTGCTCACATAATGTACCGGGAGTTGCTGAACCTCCTTCTCTTTTACTAACACGGTACTGATGGCGTGGGAAAACCCGACCAAATACAAGTACAACACCTCACCTTCGTCCGGCTTGGTAAGGATTGGGGGACTGACCAGATATCTCTTCATTTGCTAGAAGGCCACTTCACATTCTGCCGTTTAGACGAAATTCTTACTTTTACTCGTGACCTTGAAAAAAGGTAGATTATTTCCTGCTGCAGTTGATATAAATCGTCCCAAGATCGTTAGACGACCTACCACACACTGCACCCCCTTCACTGTCCTAGGCGACGGGAGATCCATCACTGCCTTGATCTTATCAGAGTTGGCCTCTATGCCCCTCTTGTTTACCACGTAACCAAGGAACTCTCCCGTCGTGACTCCAAACATGCACTTCTTCGGGTTCAGCTTCATCCTGTATGTCCTCATAATAGTAAATGCCTCGTCCAAATGCTGGACATACTCCTCCGCTTTCAAACTCTTGACTAGCATGTCATCTATATAGACCTCCATGAATTCGCCGATTTGATGATAGAACATCTTCGCTACCAATTTTTGGAAAGTTGCTACGGTATTCTTGAGACCGCAAGGCATCACCCTATTATAAATGTTATCTTGCTTTGGTCGCTTACGGCCATAATGATCTGGTGAAACCCATTCTTGGCATCCACCATGCTCAACAAGGTGCAACTCGCCGTAGAGTCTACCATGGGACATTGTTTGTTCAAGTCAGTATAATCCACACACATTCTCCACGTTGCTTCCTTCTTGAGTACCAGCACCACTTTGCTCAACCACTCCAAAAATCTTATCGCATAGATATGTCGTGATGCTAAAAGCTCCTGAACCTCCTTCTATGTAGCTTCATTCTTCTATTTGCTAAAATTTCGCTTCTTTTTCCCAATAGGTCTTGCATCGGTGTTCACATTCAATCGATGTACTATAATCTTGGGGTCTATCCCATGCAAGTCAAAGTCCATCCAGGCAAATATATCAGTGTTCCGCCTGAGACAATCTACCATCGCACCTTCTATTTCCGAACTCATCGCTACTCCGGTTTTGATTATTTTGCTATTGTCCTCCCAGAACAGTTGCACCATCTTGAATTCCCTGAGTGGCTCCATTTCGACTCCTCCCATTGTTTCATCATTTGAAGCTCTCTTTTTTCTTTGCCTTGCCCCTAAGGTTCGGGCTTTCTCTCCTTCTCAGACCTGCTCTTCTTCCCTGCTTGTGTCTCCCTTCCTGCTGGGCCATTGCTTCTCTTTGCCATCTAACCTACAAGAGTTTTCTTGTGTAAACAATACGGTGTTCCCACAGACGGCGCCAATACTTTGGTCTTATTTTTTCTCGGTTACAATACACCGAGAAACTCGTTACAATGGGCATGACTTAACAAAATAATTCTAGCCTATTACAATAGACAGACTAGCTTTGTCCAGAACACCAGTTACACGATAAAGAATGCAAGAAAGACTTATACTACTCCAATTGGCAAAACTGAGGAAACAGTCGAACTGCGGAGGTTCAACAATGAACTCTCGAATTTGAGAATGGTCGAATGGAGGTGTTTTGAGCTACCCTATTAAGCCGTCTCTGCAAAACTGTCAAACCATCTTGGTTCGACTGTGATAACTCCCGAATCTAATTTGTTCGATACTCCTAGGCCTTGAAGCTAGGGAACTGTCGAACAACCATGGTTCGATACTCAGAACTCTCGAACAGGGCCAGTTCGATGGATAACTGTCGAATGAGAGATGTGAAATGTCGAACTAAATTTCAGTCGAATAGGAATAACAGTCGGACGTCACAATTTGATTGTTATGGGTTCGTAAGTAGTAATTAATGTGTGGCATAAATACCGGGGAACGGGGTATATATAGGCCCCGTTCCGTGGGACCCACATCGAGTGCAGAGCATAACAATCGAACGAGGGCCCGTTCGATAGTCTTATAAATGGTCGAACAGGCCCAGTTCGATAGTTATATTTTTGGGCCTTTCGGGGGTAGACCGGCCCAAAACACTTTTGGGCCTCCCAAAATACCCCCACCACCTTCAACAACTTTTATAGCTTGAAATTACTCGAAGTCTTTATCATAATTATCTTGTTCAAAGGTATCATCAAGTACCTTCTCTGAGTTCTATGTCGGGATAGTGGATTATTTCTCCACAACTTGTCGTACATTCTCGCGATTCTTTGTCGATGATAGTTTGCCTTGAGGAAAATTTTGGTAGCTTTGGAAAATAAATTGATCATCGTCAGGCGATAAAAAACTGATCCACATCATCTTCTTCATCCTTCTCCAAGATTGAATTGGTGCTTTTCTCCACGAAACAACAACACTTCATAACCTATGTGCCACCAAATTCACATGTCGATAATCATCAACTTCATTAGATTTAAAGAATCATTTAACATCTGATATCCAATATAAAAAATCTTCAATCTTTAAATTCCCATGGAACACTGGAATATCAGGGCAATCATCGGAATAACCCCATGATCCATTATTTTGCATGTTTCTATAAAACATAGAATTGCTAAATCCAGTTGCTTCTTCTTTCGGTTTGTCACCCTTGTAATTCTTGACCCACTTTAGTGGTAAGAAACTATAGAAACACTGTCTCCAATCATACCACCACTTGAATCGTTCGATCTGCAACTCAATATTGCGATTGCTAGCGTGCTCGCACCCCTCTTACCAGCATCATCAGGATTTTCTCCAATAGTGTATCTTACAATTATTGAACAAGGCAAAATCCTTGCTCTATATACCACTGGACCGGTACATTCAAAAGGCTATATTCAAAAGGTATATACACACAATCTATAACTGGTATATTCAAAAGTCCAAGTTTTCTTATTAATATAGGTTTGTAAGATTGTGCAATTAGCTCGAAGATCTCATAGGATTGTAAAATCGACTCAAACCTATGAAAAGTAAATCTTGAAGTGTTTCCTTATCAATGATCAAAGCAAAGCTTCTTATTAGATGATGGAGATCGGAAACATAATTGGTGATGTAATATCTTTAAGGCCCGTGAGGTCGGGAAATTGGGCATATTCTCACTGAGTTTTAGTTCGGAACACCTATCTCGTATCTGAGGAAAAAGAAGGCAATATTATTTTTATTAAGAAACCGAGTGAATTATAAGTGGGTCGTGTGATGAGATGGCTAAATGTTTGTGATATTTTTCTAAGTACAATGAAGTATATGAAATTATGGAGAATGCTTCTTATTTCTGCTTTTTGGTGAGTAGATGTGCTTAAAGTTGAAGTCCTTATTCTGCTGTATTGAGGGGCTATTTATAGTTTTAGCACCAGGGGTCTTTGACCAATGGGGGCCGGTCTTTCCATCGTAACTCTAAGTGGTGCTGATGGCCAATGGCGTGAAGGTCTTCTACACTAATGAGGGTCGTCTGTTAAGAGGTTACCAATGGTGCGAGCTTGATTACGCCTTGTCTGAGCGGGTATTGATGATGTGTGCTCCTATAGTCTTTGAAGGTGGTCTGCCCCACTCGCTGGTATGAGCCGGCAAGGTTTATCGCTTTCTATCCCAATAGCTGATTTGGGCACATGAGGTATTATCTTCTATTATAATAAGGGTAGTTGGGAGCTGCTTTAAGCAAGGTTGATGAGCGCGTTCTTTGAGTTAACAGCGTCTCATCGTGATGTAGGTTATGGTATGTGGGTCATTCTCCACGTCTTCTCGTTCCGTGAGGGACTCGTGGAGTCGTACTTTGTCGGTGCGATTGCATGATTGTTGTTGGCGAGTTGTTTCGCTATCTCAAGACCATAGTTGGATGGCCTTGACCATTTCTTATATTCACTCGTTTTCTTATTATTTTGTATTGCCCTCCTTCATCCATGATACTTGGACTAAGTGTTGCATATCACCACCCGAAGGTTCCTTGTTGAGGGTCCATGAGAATCGAATAGTGTTTAGCTAGTCGGGGATCAATCGCATCAATCTGGGGGGCTTTCTGTGTTATGTCCTTGCAGGCACCCGAGGTCTTGGCCAGTTTTGGGTCGTTGGGAGTGATATTCTCGAGCCTTTTTGTTTGAGCCATACTCCATTTTTCAGGCGTTAGTCGCGATTGAGGGTACCTTCTCTGGGTGTTAAACCGAGATCCCTCAGAGGGGGTATCATCTGGTCACGACCCGGGGGTACCTTCTCCGGATGTCTGTACCGCTGTGCCTTTATTAGGGTGATAGCAGGCCACTACCAAAGGGTAAATTTCTTCTGGCCCTTGGTCATTTTTGTGGGTTACCCTTTTTGCCTGTTTCCGAGTTCACGACATATTATGCATTATCAGGAGTCCCCCCTGTTCTGAGTGTATTTCGTAGAAATCGCTTGGAACTCATTAAATGAGCTATGTGTTGTCGGGCGTTTTCTACAATTGTGGTTCTGCATGTTCCACGTGGCGATAAGTTGGCCACGCGTCAAGGGTGTCGTTTTACCTTCCTCGCCTGTATATTGAGGGGACTCGACATGTTTTTTCTTCATTCATTTGAGTCCTTCTTATTTTTACCTCTCTTTCTCTTTTCTTCTTTTCTTTAAAATTTTTCGGCGATTTCATGGCGTCAATGAGCAATTTCGGCGAAAAGGCTGCTGGTGTGGAGAGAAATCGGGCAGTGTCAGACGTGGTGGCGATGGAGGCGGTGGTGTCTCCTGTTACTGAAGGGACTTCGCGGCATGGTAGAAGCATCTGCGAAGAAGGTAAATAAGGCAGTTGCTGCAGCGGCGCTACATAGAGTTTTGGCAGAGGAGGTGAAGAGTACGGTGAAATATCGCGAGGAGATCAAGGCATAGTTCGCCAAGTTTAGGGTGAACATCTCTGGTCTGGACATCATAGTGCCTTGGGAGGACGACACGCAACCTCCCTCGCGACGGCTTCTATACGACCTACTTTGTCCAGATCAAGACATGGCTGACATCTTTCCTCTCCAGGTTCTATCGGGAGGTTTTCAAGGCCTGCATGTTGTGTCCAAGCCAACTCTCCCCCAACGGGTGGTCAGCTCTAGCGGTCTTTACTTTTATTTGTACGGCCTATGGCAATCCTTTCTTGGTGCGCCGATTCTTTGGGGCTTTTGACTTGGAAATCTCTTCTTCATATAAGCTTTCTACACCTTCTCCATGTGGAAGACGACTAGGAGGGTTCTCCACGACCTCCCGGGGTCCCATAGCAGTTGGAAGGAGAAGTGTTTCTTCATCTGCCACACTAGCGAGGGTGTTTTGGAGGGTGTTCTAAGGGAGTGGAATTTGGACCCTCGGATTCCTTCCAGATTTGATATCGCGGAGGCCACAGACCAGCTTATGGCCGAGAGGTTCTTTCAGCAGGGCTTCAGTTGGGCCAAAATGTCGCGAACTAAGGTTTTCTTAGCCCTGTACGATGACTATGGGTTGAACGACGTCATGTCTTCCGCTCCTTCTATCGGGGAAAAGCATCCTCAAATAAGTAAGTTTTTGAGTAATTTTCCTATTGTTGAATCGGGTTATTGTTGTTCTGTTTGCAGAAGTCGCAATGGAAAAGCTGAGGGTAAGGCTCATCCCCCGCATTCTTCCAAGAAGAAAAAGGCGATTGCCCAAAAGACTCGGTGGACCGGAGGGTCGACTACTTCACCAGCATCGGTGAATGAGTTTTTGGAGGAAATGAGTGCTTCCCACGAGACTCTGTCCCATACGAGCCAGTCGAGTGAGAAGGGGGTGGGCCTAGTCGAGAGAAAGCGTCGTCGGAAGCAACTTGAGGTTTCTTCCAAGAGCGAGGTCATTCTGGTACAGGACTGTGACGAGGAGATGTTTCCCCTTACCGAAGTTGTATAGAGTCTTACACCATCTCTTCTTTCCCCCGACTTGCTTGGGGGCCCGAATACTAGAACGAAGTGGCTTACGAAAATGTATTAGGCCTCGCGCCTGGCGGATATTGGCGAGACCACGGGTGGCGATCTGTCAACGCCCAACCTCCGACCACCGGGGTGGAGTCTGTCGTTGAGAGGTCATCGTCTCTGCCGCCCAAGCGTCATGTGGTTGAGTCTTCTGTCCCTCTAGCGGCTCCTGGTTTGGTGGCTCATGTTAGAGAAGTCGTTATCTGGGGCACTGTCGTGCCTCCTTCTGTGCAGTCACTTTTGAAGAGTGTGGCGAGTTTGGGGGAGCAGGCCCTAGGTGTTTCTCGTGAATTAGTTGTTCTGGCTTCTTCTCCGACCTTATCTTTTCTGAGTGCCCAAGAGCTCGGTTTGGTTGCACAAATGTGCGCGACCTTGGTAAGTGAAGTTTTTTCTATGATTTTGTCTTTTATTCCACAGGCGGACTGTTGATACTTGTTTCTCTTTCTGTCTTTGCAAGGCCCATTGGGTTGAGGGGTATGTTGCATTTTTATAAAGAAGCTGGCAGCAAGAGGGACACCTTGAAGGCGAAGCTCGGGGTTGTGGAGACTGGAGGTTGGACCAGCTTTCTCCGATGCTCCGAGTTGTTTTCCCAAGCTGAGAGTTGGCTGGCCTGCATGAAGGAGCTGGAAGAGTCGGATCGCCTGACCACTTTGGAGAAAGAGAAAGAGTCCCTTATGGTAAAGGAGGCTGGTTGGGCCCGGATATTTCGGTCCTCATAAAAGATGGTAGACTCGCTCCGGGCTACTCTAGCAAAGACCATGGTGGAGCAGGACAAGCGTCTAGCGGCTCGAGAGAGGGAGGTCAGAGCGCAACTTGCTCCTTACTTTGAGGCTCATCTGTTGTGGTTGTTCAAAGTCGGTCGGAGATCGGGCTCTCAGCTGAACTTCTTCCATCCCGAGGTCAATCTCCAGAAGTCGTCTTCGACTCGGATGCTCCGCCCTGGTACTCTTAAGGCGACCCTGGAGTTGATGCATGGGGTACCCTGAGCGTCCATGGTTCTCCGACTCCTTCAACTGCAGTTGGACCTTCCTTTCCCCCTTAGTCGTAGATAACTTAGGGAGAGTTTTATGGTCGTGTGGCCTTAATTTGTTTTTTTTCTTATTTTTTCCCTTGGGGTTGTACTGGGCTGTCCCTTTTCGAAATTTTACCATTTAATGAAGACTTTTTGATTCTATCACTTGTTCCCATGGTCGAGGGTTACAACCAAGCTTTATACATCCTACTTTTGTGATTCTAGACCTATAAAGTTTTTCGCCTTCTTCCACCTAGGTACCCAAGTTTTTCCTCGTTTGAGATGTTTCGACCTCCTCTTCTTGGCGTTCACAAGTATAGCATTTTTAGAGTTTCTCAATTTTTTTAGTGGGTAGCCATGACCATCGAACTTAGAAGCTGCTCTGGCTTTTTTAGGCAAGTTGTCGAGGGTCTTCGCGGTCTTCTCGTGGGAGCCCATAAGGGTCGTTCCATGAGGTGTGCTTACCCCAAGATCCGATGCTCAAGGCTACCATACTTAGAAAATTTTTGATTTCTTGCATAATTACTTGTGAAGGTCGTGGGTATATCCCGCGGATGGATGGTCAGGGTAGTGGATCCCAAGGTGGCCGTGATTTTGAATCATCCCGCATGTTGGCCTGTTCAACTGCCAGCCTTGGGAATGACCACTTATTAAATGCGAGGGGACGTGGGGAGTTAGAGCGCCGGTCTAACTCCCTCAAGGTGACGTCTGACATGCTAGGGTTGCAATGATTCGGGAAGCATAACGGTTCCAAGGGGTCGTGAATGGGAAGCTAAAGGGTCCCACCATTTGAATCGTGGGTGGGGAACTGACCCAATTTGGGATACAAACCATTTCTTCCTGCTATAAAAGCACGAGCACCTTCTTCATTTTTCTCCACCCTCTTCTTCCCTTTCAACACTTTCCTTGCAAAAAAAGTTTCTTCATTCAGATTTTTACTCCATTTTTGCAGCCATTGTTTCTCGTGAAACCTCCATTTTTTTCCAGTGGTGAAGATACTCGTGTCTCTCTTGACTCTCTGCTTTCCCCGAATTATGGTAGTGCCGCCGTGTCTCGATAGAGTAGTCGCCGAAGGGCTATTCGGTCACCACCTGTTTGGTCGTCTTCTCGAAGAGAAACGGAGATTTCTCACGCAGGTGGCAATGCCGCTGCTCCACCTCTAATGGTGGCGTATCGGGTGTTTGCCATTTTTGCTCGTCGTGCCCTTTACTAGACTCATGCCAAGGGTGCAATCTTTGCTCGAGAGAACCTGGATCCCAAGCGCATGACAGGTCAGCTCCGAGTTGGATCCACGACCTTGGTCATGATCATGGAGGAAGCCCGGGCTTTCTTGGAGTCCTTCAACAATTTTTCCTGACCGGATGGACGTGATTATCCATTCGAGTTTCTAAAGGGCCTACGACCCCCGGAAGGTTACCTGATCGTCTATATAGAGCAGCTTCGCTGTGGACTCCGCTACTTTTTTAATCCGAGCTTGAGGGATCTTTTTATCTTCTGGCAGCTATGCCCAAGTCAACTGACTCAGGACTCTTATCGTCACCTACTGGGGTTTATACTTTGCTGACATCTGATGAACATTCCTTGAACCCCAGAGACTGTTGTTGAGGCATTTGTTCTAAAGGCGACTGCTCCGGGTTTGCTATTCTTTTTCTTATCCGTTCGTGACAACAAACGGGTGTTCCTCACTTCAACAGCGAGAAACGAGTCTACTAGTAACATGGATTGGCACTGAAGGTAATTCTTCATTGCCCATGTTGGGGAGTCAGTTCTTGAGTGGGAATGCATACCCACTCAGTGGAGAATAGGGTATGTTTACCCGTCTACCGAGGTGTTTACAGAGACCGCCGCCTATCTGGATGACATGGGTCTTTTTAGTGGGCTCTACGACGTGTCCTCTATGTTGCACAGTCCAATGGTTCTGTTGATTGCGGGTTTGCAAGACGGGCTGGTAGACGAATGCCCTCCTCTGCCGATGATTTGACAGAACAAAGAATATCGTAAGTCCTTGTATTTTTTTTTAAAATCGAATGTGCTTCGAAACCATTACCCGAGTATATACAGTATACTCCCGCTTTTTTTGTTCGTTTAACTGAGCTTCTGCTCTTATTTTTAGGTACAAAGATGGCCAACCACGCTCGTCGTCCCTTTCGAGGAGACCTTCTGTCCTTGGCCGATATTGACTCAGACTACTTTGTCTCAGAGGGTCGAGGTTCTTCTACAAAGTGGGAGTTGCAAGATATGGCACGGCGCCGAAAGCTCGCAAGGTCCTCGAAGACCGTTGCTTCTGAGTCCACAAGTTCCCTTGATAGCAAGTATAGTCCTCGTGCCCCCGAGAGTCTGATTACTGCTGACGTGGAGTTGGCCATGGTAGAAGCTAGGGACGAGGTGAACTCCAAAGGTATGCCTCAACCAATGGACCCCGTGATGGCTAAGCACTTTGCTGACCATTTTATGCTTCCCTTTGGTATTGTTCTTGATTTTGGGCCATTGCTGATTTTTTCTTTTCATCTGACAGATTAGGCCCTCGCCATCAGAAGTTCTTCGCGAAAAAGGAGTGGAGGCTCATTGGCTTCCTCCAAGAGGAGCAAAGGAAAAGGCGTTAGAGACCCTTTTTCCTCCGGCGAAGTCTAATAGTCGGAAGAGGTCTTCCCCGGATAGAAAATCTCTTAACTCGAGCCCAGAGGAGGAAGAGTTTCTTCGCACACCTACCGTTCCTTCGATATTTGTTGAGGTTTACAAGGACCCTACTTACTATCGCTCTTTTGTGAGCGGTATTGTTAACACTGGAGACCGTGAGATTTTGAGGGGTTTTAACGATTGGGCCTTGTGGGATCAGTTTTGCAAGAGCGTCTGCAAGGTGACCCGTGCCTTTCATACTTAATTTTTGACCCCCTCATTTTTTTTTACCAGCATTATGACTTTGCGCCCCCTCTACTTTTTTTTTACAGCTCACGGTGCTCGGGGACGCCTTGGGCACATATAGGGCCAATCCTACGGTCTTAAAAACTGTAGGCCAGTAGTGTAACGCTCTCCGAGCTTCTCTTAGGAATGCTCACGAGGAGGTGACTCAACTAGAGAAGGCCTTGAAAAAGGCTCGTGGACGCGCCACCAAGATAAAAGAGTTTGCGGATCGGGACATGGGGGAACTGAAGAGTTGCCTTGGAGAGGCGATAGCGAACTCCATCGCTAAGGCTGAAAGATGGGAGGAGAAAGCGAGAGAAGCGACCCATGCTATAGAGGAGGTCTCAGTTCTATAAGAAGAGCAGGACCGCTTGCTTTGCCAGCTCGAGGACGTGAGGAAAGGGCTTCAAGCCGATATAGTCAGTGCTCGACTAGATACGACTAGATCTTTTTGTGGCCTCGAAGCATGGGCTTCCGAGTCTAAGGATCTAGTTCGAGTGGGCTATGGAATGGCTTTCTCGGCTGTGTTGTCTCTCCTGAGCATTCCTTGAGACTTGATGTTGCCCGAGTTGCACTTCTACTCTCCAGTCTCTTCTACCAATCCTCCTCCTACTTCTCGTAGGAAGAATCCTGTTGCTCCGGTGGTATGGATGCCCGAGCCGGGAAAACTTTCTATGAAGGAGCGTCGAGCCTGGATCAAGTCGGGAAAACGCCCCGCGAATGAGTAGTGTTATCCGAGCATGTGAAGCTTTTATTTTGTTTTGGACCGCTTTTTGATGGGTTTAGTGCCCTCAATTCTTGTTTTTGTTATGGTCGTTGAATGCCTATTAATGAAATATTTCTTTTTAGCTCTTTTATTCTTAAGTCAATAAACTTTTTCAACGTAGTTATTTTATTGCCGATAGTATGTTTGCTTTACACGGATATAACTGTTCAGTCAAAATACAAACATTATAAGTATGCAAACAAAATTGAGTCGTCGTAAGAGGTCGATCTCTGATCTTTCAAAGATAATATTTCTGAAGATTGAGACTATTCCAGGCCCGGGTGAGTTCCCAGCCTTCCATGTCTTTGAGCAAGTAGGTAGTTGGCTTGAGAACCTTGGAGATCTGATAGGGGCCGCTCTATTTTGGCCGAGCTTGCAGACATTTTTGGAGGCTTTTTCTCTTTTCAAAACAAGGTCCCCGACTTGAATGGATCGGGGTCGGACCCGAGTGTTGTAAAATTTGGTCATCGGGCCTTGTAGAACTCCGCGTGAGTAGCAGTTTGGGTCCGTTTCCCTACCAAGAAGTCTAGGGCGAAGGCGAGGTTTGCCCTGTTTTAAGCATCCTCATATTCTTGCACCCATAGACTTTACTTCACGACCTCTGAGGGGACTATCGACTCCGCCCCGTACACGAGGCTATAGGGGTATCCCCCGTGGTCAATCGCGGGGTAGTACAATAGGCCCATAGGAATCCAGGGACTTCTTCAACCAACTTAGACAGGTATTGATCTAAGCGAGGGTTCGGTTGGTTACCTAAACTTGGCCGTTACCCTGGGAGTATTCTACACTCGTGAAGTGGTGCTTGATACCCCATTTGTCACACCATTTTTCCACAAGGTTACTGCAAAATTGCAGGTCGTTGTCACTCAACAGTTGTTGTGGTACCCCGTATCGTCTAAGGACGTTTCTCCATAGGAAGTTTATCACGACCTAACTTGTAATTTTAGAGAGGGGCTCTGCCTCGACCCACTTAGTAAAGTAGTCCAGTGCAACTATTAAGAACCTTTTTTGGCCTTATCCGGGATCATGGCTCCCACGATGTCGATTCCCCACCGTGTAAACGGGCAAGGGATAGTATCTGGCTCTTAGGGGACGGCAGGTCGATGGATCATTGGGGCGTGCAACTGGCAACCTCAGCATTTCTAGGCGTATTCTTCATAGTCAGCAGCCATGGACGACCAATAGTACCCTTGTCGGATAATTTTAGCCACCATACTTTTTTCTCCCGAGTGGCTGCCGCGGCAACCATTATGGATTTAACTCCTTGTTCACACATCGAAGATCAAATAAAACCACGAGCTCCTGAATAGCACCCCATTTTGAATGTAGTACCGGGCAGTACAACAGTACTTAGCGTGTTGCTTAACCCAATCGTGGGCGTATTTTCCTGGGTTTTTAATAAAGTCGATGATTTCTGTCAACCAACCCTCTTCAATGGCCGCAACCATCTCGACCTCCCCGTCCTCATCTTGCCTTTCCAATTTGTGTGCTGTGAAGAATGTAATTCTTGGAGTGCAAACAGTTTGGGCTTGGATGGCAAGTATGGACAGGGCTCCCGCATCTGAATTCTCTGACCTAGGGATCTGTTTGATGGAAAACTCTTGGAAAAAGGTCGTTCCTGCAAGGACGGCTTCAAGGCACTTCTTCATATTTTCTTTGCGTGCCTCGTAGGTCCCATCGATTTGCTGGACCACGAGCAGAGAGTCACTATAGACGAGTATTCTCAGTATCTTTACCTCGCTAGGTCGTATTCCTAAAAGAAGTGCCTCATACTCGACCCCGTTGTTGGATAGAAGATATTCCAAACGGACGGCAAACTCCAAAACAGTATCTGGCTCGTCTGGAGCTATTTTCTTGAAGATTATGCCCACCCCACTGTGGGTGTTAGTAGAGGACCCATCTATGTAGAGGTTCCATAGGGGTTCTGGTTCCTCTGCATCAGGTTCTTCATATATTTTCGTGATGAAGTCGGCGAGTACTTGAGCCTTAATGGCCGATCGGGGGGACTAAGTGATATCAAACTCCCATAATTCTATAGCCCTCTTGATCATCCGTCCTGAGATCTCCGGGTTATTGAGGATGGTTTAGAAGGGATGTTGCTTTAGCACAGTGATCGGATGGGCCAAGAAATATGCTCGAAGTTTCTGGGCTGCGAAAATGAGTGCTAACCCGACCTTTTCGATGTGCGAGTACCATGTCTCGGCGTCCAGGAGGGTTTTTCTGACATAGTAGACGGGTAAATGCTCCCTCCCTTCGGCTCGGACCTGGACTGTGCTCACCGACTCTCTTTCTACGACTAGGTAGAGAGATAGCATTTCTCTGGGGACGAGTTTCACCAAGAGGGGTGGTCTGACTAAGTACTCGTTCAATTCCTTGAAAGCTTCTTCGCACCGGTCGGTCCACTAAAAATCTTTTATATTTTTGAGTATCTTGAAGAAGGGCAGGCTCTTCTCCGAGGAGCGAGAGATGAACCTGCTCAACAAGGCCATTCTTCCTGTGAGTTTCTGCACGTCTCGCACCGTCTTCGAGATTCCATGTTGAGAATGGCCTCGGCTTTTTGGGATTAACCTCAATCCATTCTTGGGTGACCATGTATCCTAGGAATTTTCCCCCTTGGATGTCGAAGGAGCACTTCCGAGGGTTAGCCTTCATCCCAAACTGATCCATGATTTCGAAGGCTCGGGCAAAATCTCGGGCATGGTCCTATTCTTTTTGACTCTTCACAATCATGTCGTCGACATAGACCTCCATTGTTTCTCTGACCAAGACCTCGAACATGAGGTTAACCAGCCTCTGGTAGGTGGCTCCGGCGTTCTTGAGCCCGAAGGGCATTGCCATGTAGCAGAAGGTGCCAATGTCGGTGATGAAGCTAGTTTTTTCCTGATCGTTGTCCACCATTGGAATCTAGTTGTAACCTTGATCCCCGTCCATGGTGGAGAGGAGGGTGCAGCAGGCCGTAGAGTCGACCAGTAGATCGATACTTGGAAGCGGATAACAGTCGTTAGGATAGGCACTGTTGAGGTCGGTGAAGTCAACGCACATGTGCCACATGCCTCCCATCTTCGGGACGAGAACCACGTTGGCCAACCATTCTGGGTAGCGCACTTCTCAAATTTGACGGAGGTCGAGCAGTCGTTGGACCTCGACACGGATTACCTTATTTCACTCTAGCCCCATGTTGTGTTTCTACTGTTGGATTGGCTTAGCTGTGGGATATACGTTTAGCTCATGTACACATACCTCATGGCTAATCCGCCCATGAAGATCGTCCTTCTAGGCGAAGAGGCGGTGGCACTACTTGAGCATGGCCGTGATGGCCTTTTCTATGTCTTCTCCAATATTGGTGCCGATTTTGACTGTATTCCCTTTAACTCCTCCCACTAATTCTATCATTTTGAGTTCTTCTATAGGTTGGACCCGAGCCTCCTCCGTGAGAGCTTTCTTGGATGAGGGCTCAGTGCCAGAGGGTTCAGACTCGAATGGTAGGGCGTTCATGCAGCACTCTCGAGCCTGGGTATGATCCCCATGTTGGTGTAAATAACACGGTGACCGAGCTCCGGTGTCCACGAGGATTCTCTTGACTTTCGTACTGATTATGGTGGTCGTGATTTACCAGAGGTCCTGAAGGGGTTAAATGATGCCTAACAAGTCATCGGGTCCAAAAGAGGTGATGGGCTGGTTCACCAGTCACGCAGCATAGGCCTCCATCTTGCTATCTACGTTTCGAGCCTCTCAGATGTAGTTCTGCTTTTCCTCTTTGGTGACAGACACTACCCCTTCTTCAATCATATTTATCGTGCGGCTGGTGGGAGCATTGTCGCGATAGGTCAGCGGAGACGGAGGTACCCGCTCCACCTCTGGAGGTTCTTGTTCACTATCCTCGGAAGTCTCGGAGCGCTGTTTTTTGTTTGTAGGTGCTTCCTCTCGTCTCTGTTTCCCTGTAGACATTCCCCGGTCGGGCATCACCTATTTTTTTGGAAAGCCCAGGCCCAAGAGCCTGGAGATCTCTTGCTAAAGGTGGTAAAAGTCGTTCGTCAAATGTCTGTACGCTCGATAGTAAGTGCAAAACTATCCCAAACTTTTGAATCTTTGGGGATCCTTATGGGCCCGTGGCCATTTGAAGACACACACTTCTCCCATGATGGTCATGACTTCTGTGGGGGTTATCGTCATTGGGGGCAAGGGCACTGGCTCCAAATTCTTCTTGACTCTTTCCTTCCTTCCTCCATCCTTTTTGTCTCTTTTTTCCTTTCCCTTGCCCATGGAGGAGGTCAGAGCTCAGGAGGCCTCCGCTGCTTATAGGACCTTCTGTGTTTCCACCTGCTCCATGAAAGACTCGGCCTTTTGCATCAAGTCTTCCATGTTGATGGCTTGGTTCCTCATGAGATGGGTGGAGAAATCTCCTTGCATGAGTCTTCAGACGACGATATCAGAGATCATGACGGGGTCGAGATGAGCAACCTCAATGACTGCATGTGAGAACCGTCTCATGTAATCTCGGAGGGGCTCATCTGCCTTTTGTGTATGTTGAACAGGTGCCCACACGTCTTAGGAAAGACCTTGTTACATGAAAATTGTCTTACAAACATATGGGTTAATTGTTCAAAATTGTGGATCGTTATCGGGGTAAGCTGGGAGAACCGAGATTGGGCTCAACCCGTGAGCGTCATCCAAAATACTTGGCAAAGGACGTGATCAGGAGGCAACACGAGATACATACACGCGAAGTATTGGTTAATGTGATCACGGGGGTCATAGTCGTTACTGTCCCCAGCATAAGTCGAGAGTCTCGCAGGCTTCATTACAAGGGAGACGAGGGCGTCAGCTATGTGAGATGTAAATGGCGACCCACGATATGTTGCTTCCTCCCTGGGGTTGAGATTGCATCGGAGTTCACGCAACTCTCTTTGCATCTGCTCCATCATTCCCCTCAAGGGTAAGTCAGGGGATGGAAAATGCTGGCGCCTACCAACGAGTTCGGGATAGTAAGGTTTGTGCAGGTCTAGAGGATTCTAGGCTGCCTCATGAGGGCGGGGTGGACGTCGTGGTGGCCATGCTTCTGGGGGCGCATCCATCAAGCTCGTCGTGTGCAACGATGGTGGTCCCCTACTGCGGCGAGAGGGACAAGCACGGGCATTGCTGCGGGGCAAGCCTTTAGATCTAGCATGTGGAAGAGAAGAGGATTGATGGCGAGGAGGATTCCTATGTTCCTCTGGGCGGTCCCTATCACGTCTACAACCATTCTTCGAGGATGTTCTTCCATTTTCATTAAATTAGGAGAATATGTTGCGATACATGTCCCAAGGTACTTGTACATAACCCATGGTGGGTCCGACCACCTGCGAGACTCGGACTGAGGTGGCTTGAGGCATCAGAATGCATGTAGCCTAAGGCATAGGAGCACCGGTAGCATGAGATATGGGTACATTAGGATTTGGTTCAGGGCCGTTGTGCTCTGGCACTTCCTCGTGAGGGGGTGTAGGGCTTTACTGCGTCTCCGTTTCAGTGTCATGATTCTCCATTGACTCGCATTCTGGATTTGATCGGGATGATGCACGCACATGTGCTCTTCTAGCTCTTTTCCTGGCCATACAATTTTCCTCAAATTATACTCAGAGAACTTAGTGCGTTCCCACAGACGACGCCATTTGGTGATGCAATATCGTCCGGGCCTGTGAGGTCAGAAAATCGAGGATATTCTCACTGAGTTTTAGTTCGGAACGCCTATCTCGAATTTGAGGAAAAATGAGGCAATATTATTTTTATTAAGAAACCAAGTGAATTACAAGTGGGCCGTGTGATGAGATAGCTAAATGTTTGTGTTATTTTTCTAAGTACAATGGAGTATATGAAATTATGGAGAATGTTTCTTGTTTCTGCTTTTTTGTGAGTAGTTGTGCTTGAAGTTGAAGTCTTTTTTCCTGCTGAAATGAGGGGCTATTTATAGTGTTATCCCCAATGGTCTTTGGCCAATGGGTGCCGATCTTTTTGTCTTAACTCTGAGTGGTGTTGGTGGCCAATGGCATAAAGGAGGGTCATCTGTTAGGAGGTGACCAATGGTGCAAGCTTGACCTCGTCTGAGTGGGTATGGATAATGTCTACTCCTATAGTCTGTAAAGGTGACTCTGAACAAATGAGAGAGAGCTAGTCTGCCCCAATCGCTGGTCTGAACCGGTAAGGTTTGCCGCTTTCTGTCCCAATAGCTGATTTGGGCCAATGAGGTGTGGTCTTCTGTTATAATGAGGATAGTTGGGAGTTGCTTTAAGCAAGGGGTATAGGCGCATTCTTCGAGTTAAGGGCGTATCATCGTGATGTAGGTTCTGGTAATTGGGGTCATTCTCTAGGTCGTCTCGTTCCGCGAGGGACTCGTGGAGTCGTACTTCGTCGGTGCGATTGCAAGATCGTTGTTGGCGGGTTGTTTCGCTATCTCAAGATCGTAGTTGGATGGCCTTGACCCTTTCTTTTATTCACTTGTTTCCTTATTGTTTTGTATTGTCCTCTTTCATCTATGATAATTTGACTAAGTGTTGGATATCACCACCCGGAGGTCCCTTGTAGAGGGTCCATGAGAATCGAGTAGGGCTTAGTCAGTCAGGGAATTAATTGCATCAGTCTGGGGGAGCTTTCTGTATTCTGTCCTTGCAGGCACCCAAGGTCTTGACCAGTTTTGGGTCGTTGGGAGGGGTATTCCCGAGTCTTTAGGTATGGGTCGTACTCCCTTCTTGAGGCGTCAGTTGCGATCCGGGGGTACCTTCTCCGAGTATTTAGACCGAAATCCCTCATAGGGGATATCATCTGGTCATGACCCGGGGGTAACTTCTCCGGATGTCTGAACCGGTGTGCCTTTATTAGGGTGATAGTAGGTCGCGACCCGTGTGTACCTTTCCTCTGGTCCTTGGGCGCTTTTGTGGGGCACCCTTTTCGCCGTAATCCAAGAGAATTCAAGAGTCCCAAGTTTGTATAAAAAGACTTCTCTCGTAGTTAAGAGAGAAGTTTGTCAGTAACAAATGAATTAACTTAGAATTATAATAATAACTTGAATAATGATCTACTACAATGCTCTTGCATGTATATGTGAACCTATTTATTACAAGGAAAAAGCATTAAACCCCCAATTGTTTGACGTCATTTGTACTAAATTTCGTAACTTATTTTTTGACAGTATATCCTCCATCGTATTGACGTCGTTGCAAAGTGCTCCAAATCAACTTGTCGGCGAAAGATTACACAAAATATTTCTTACACGTGTTGGGCACATGCATGGGTCGAGGGTATCTTTGTCCAAACCTTTTGTTACATTAAGCTTGTACCCCAAACTATTGACGGCGTTGTAGATTATCCCCTAACCTTCAGTAATTTTTGATGCAACGCTGTATTTGTATACGAATTGGAATACTAATTTTTTTTCATAAAACTTGGTGGTATAAGAAATCATGTGTGAATATAGCAAGTCAATACGATATATTTGTTTCAAACAAAGAGCAATTTAGAAGAAATTAATAAATATATGTAAATTAAGAATTCTGATAATAAAGGTAATAAGAAGAACATATGCAACCAAATATTTTCAATGATATTATTATATATGCGCATATTCAATAACAAATGTAATCAGGCATTTTTTGTTTACTTCTTTACTGTTTATTTCTAATATTTGTGTGCATCATTGTATTTCTTAAATATTAATTTGCATCTACTTATAAAATTAGCTAATTATCTCAATTCGTACTTGACAGATATTTTTATTTTTTAAAATGGACAAATAAAGTCTGAACATGAGAAGAAAAAAAGAGGGGGGGGGGGGGGGGGGTTGCAAAAAGATATCCCAAAAGGTCTTCGACAAAAATACCTCCACTCATAACACGTGTAGGGAGTCTTCGACATAATCTTTTATCAGATAGTTGACTTGGGACACTTTGTTGCGCCGCTAATATGATGGGGCGTATACTGCCAAAAACTAAAGTTGTTAGGGTTTAATGCAAATGATCCAAACGACTGAGGGTTTGATATTTTTTTTTCCCTTCTTACAAATGATTTTGAGGGGTACATATAGTGAGAGGATGGAATATTTTCATTAAAGGCTAGCCATTTGGTCCTCATTAATAGATAGATTAGTGTGTTGGTAGACTTGCTGCGATTCTTATATCATGGTTCTCGAAGTATAAATGTTCGCTGATTGGACAATAATAGTCCAATAATACTTTTAACTTGTTCTTCAATGGGGCCTTTCATGGCGTCTGATCTTGCTAGATCCGAAATATAATAATCGCCTCTAGTACAAGACTGTTGTGTAATGTCTTTCATATAAGGTATACTTTGTGCCTTGATAAGAGGCAATGAATGAGAATATTTGTCCAAACCTTGTTTGATGCTGGCAGCGATGTGAACATTCTATATATCTTACAAGGCTCTTCCCCCTCGTGAGCCTCTTCTCTTGACTTGTACACATTTTAAATAGGGGATTAATTATTAGTGGGGTTAGAGGCCTTCGCTTTTACCCTCTTAGCATTTTATGAAAAAGAACCAAAAAAGGATCTACAAGATATGGAGAGTTTCCCATAGGGATGCAACCTGATATGTACAAGTACAACAAAGCCCGAGTAGAATATTCTACAACATCTCTTAATCATTTTGTTAAATACAATCAATCTCAACAAAAACACGTCTTAAAAGAGAAGTTTAAAGAGCACACCCCAACGCGCCATTGAGAAGTTTAGGTTATTTTAGGTTCTATACCTTTTTTATGTATCAGCAAAAAAGATTTTAGGTTCGATTTCTATTACATCACAACACAACCGCTTTTTGGAGGTACTCGGTACAAATGACATAAGTTCGAGCAAAAAAGGCTCGCGCATCCACATAAAGAGTTTTGTGCCAAACGTATAAGAAAACAAAGTTTGAGGCGTTGTTATGGTGTGCAGATTTGGGGACTGAAAAAAATATATGGGCTTTCAGTACTGGTGTGCCATAATATATCATGTCAAGAAGAAGCCACGTAGGCGCGAAACTGACCAATGAATGTCGAGAAGGCTTAAAGGTAAAGCTACCTTAGCCGTATTTGGATCACCATTATATCTATATAGATAATTAGACATTGAGTAATATGTCATTGGAAAACCACATGAGTCTAGGTCACAACGCAACAAGCGGAATGTGATTCGGAGGTCCAGAGAGAAAGTTATGCCCAAAATAGTAAAGCTGCGCAGATCAATGTAAAATGACATTTTAGCCCTCGAATCATGCCTATATATACCCCCTCACTCCTCACAAGAGGGGGAGAGAGAGACAGGAAGGACGAAGATGCCACACATCGAACCGAGCCAATTCGATGCGTCCCAATTCGATGCGCCCTAATTCGATGCGCCCCAATTCGATGCGTCCCAATTCGATGTGTCCCAATTCGATGCGCCCCAATTCGATGCGCCCCCAATTCGATGCGCCCCAATTCGATGCTCCCCAATTCGATGCGCCCCCAATTCAATGCACACATCGAACACATACATGGCCTGAAATCTACATGAGTTAGAGTCCATATGGGGAAGCGGATCGAGGTTTCAATCATCCTACAAGGAGATATGATCGAAACCGTAAAGTCACGCCAATGCCGAACCAAGTGAACCAGGCAGCCCAACCAACCAGGGGTTGACCTAATTGAGACAACTCAACATAGACAGATGAACTACGTTCGGCTTGATTCCCTTAATGGGATACGTAGACAGCTTGGCAAGTTCTCAAGTTCAGTCCGATATCATGAGAACCTAACTCTCTTAAGTCAACAATCAAAGAGTACCAAATCTCTCACGTTCGACTGTTCCCTCAACTTGGCCATTTAGGGATTATTTCTTGTAACCTTATATTTCTTTATGTGTAATAGGTGTTACGAACCAAGCTAGTCCATTCACTGTAATTGGATAGCATTATTTTGGTTAAGTCAGGCCCCACTGTATCGATTTCTCGGTGTATTGTAACCTAGACGAAATAAGACCAAAATATTGGCGCCGTATGTGGGAACACCATTTCGCTTACGCTTAAGAGTTTGTTTAGGTGAAATGGCAAAGAAAGGGAATGGACCAATGGAAAAAGAACCGCGAAGAGTCCCAGTAGCTGTATCGAGATCCAATAATAACTACGGAGTTGATAAATATGGAACTCGGTCCCAAGCAAACAATGAGTGGTGCTAAGAGCAATAAACAAATCCGCAATTCAACCAAGAAAACTAACATTATCAAGGAGAGATTAGGGATTCTTCAATCCCAATCCTACACAGACAAGCGACTGTACCCCTAATAGTGTCATGATTTGTCTTACCTTAATGTGATATCGAAGAATCTCACTCTTATGTGGTATCGAAAGTCGGATTGCATTGATTATCAAACCAAGCAGAAACCAGCAGGGCCACCACCACATGGATACTACATACAGATGAATTTGCCACCAGTTATGGAGAAGGGTTTGTGATTCACCACTTATCTCCAGGTAGCAGAGAATTCGAATTCGCCATTAATGTGAATTACATGGTGACCAACAATGAGGCCGAGTATGAAGCGGTTATAGCATAAATTACATTGGCGTTGGGGCTAAATGTTGAACATTTGGACAATGGCATGCAATTCATTGTCGAATAGACAAATGGAATCCACCAACAAGACATTGAAAAATTATCTCGAGAGGAGGATGAGAGACAGAGGAAAAACCTAGCCAGAGGAACTTCAAGGAATATTATGGGCATATAGGACAACTACAAGAAGATCGACGACGGGTGAAACTCATTTCATTCTTGTTTACGACACTGAGGTTGTACTGTCTGCCGAAATAGGATTGCTAACACACAAGATTCATGGCTATGATCCCGAACAACCAGTTCATTTACGTCATATGGATCTGGACATAACAGGCATAACAAGAGAAGATGCGTACCAATGCACTGTAACATTTAAAAGCAGCAATGGCTAAAAGTAACGACAATAGAATCCAATTCTGAAATTTTGAGGTAGGAGATTTGGTCCTGAGAGGCATTGCGGCAAACAGCATATCGGGAAGCTCGAACTGAATTGGAAGGGGCCTTCCAAAATCATACAAGCAAGTTCACGAGGATGCAATTACTTGGAGACTATGCATGGTGTTCAGCAGAAGCGTCCTGGAATGTGCAACATCTTAAACGCTACTATGCATAGGAGTTAAAAAAAAAATAACACCCGGCGGCCAAATAATTGTATGAGCTGCGAAGGCTTGAGTCACATGCAAAGACTGAGAAGCATGGACCCCTCGGTAAGAAACTGAGCCCAACTTTTTCCAAATTATTAAATGTATCTATCAACGTGAACGACGCAGGTGGAGTCTTATAGAAATGATGCTAAAAACCCCAAATTAGGAACCAAGAAGTTCAGCAACAAGACAAACACGAGAATCATGCCGGGGGATAAGAAGGCTCAAAGTGGTCCACCCCCGCATGCCAGTAGGAAGAACATGACGGAGGGGTAAGAAGGATCAAAGTGGTCTACCCCCGCATGCCAGAAGGAAGAACATGACGGAGGGGTAAGAAGGCCCAAAGTGGTCTACCCCCGCATGCCAGAAGGAAGAACATGGCTGAGGGGTAAGAAGGCCCAAAGTGGTCCACCCCCACATGCCAGTAAGAAGAACATGACGGAGGGGTAAGAAGGCCCAAAGTGGTCCACCCCCGCATGCCAGAAGGAAGAATATGACGGAGGAGTAAGAAGACCCAAAGTGGTCCACCCCTGCATGCCAGAAGGAAAAACATGACGGAGGGATAAGAAGGCCCAAAGTGGTCCACCCCCGCATGCCAGAAGGAAGAACATGACGGAGGGATAAGAAGGCCCAAAGTGGTCCACCCCCGCATGCAAGAAGGAAGAACATGACGGGGGGATAAGAAGGCCCAAAGTGGTCCACGCCCACATGCCAGAACGGCGAGATAAAGGCCCAAGTGATCCGATCTCTAAGGTAAAACATGAATGCCCTAATGATAATAATAACAGCTCAAAGTGCTCATATTTTTCATGGCAAGCACAATCATAATATTAGATATGCACCATGACATCAAAAACCATTATTGAACATCAAATAAATACTAAATCAACGACAAGCAAATGAATGAGATAACATACTTGGGAATGCATTAGGAAGAAACATTATGCGAGTAAAACGTAAATCAAAGATTATGATATCAAACAGTAACATCAGTCTTATACAAAAACCACTGCGAAAAAGTTACAAATATTTTATACAAAACAAAAAGCCTAATATCGTCAAAATAATGTAACCTAAATACTGCTAATCACTCGAAGACTGGGGGACTCCTGACGGATGATCACACCTACCGAACGAGCGAAATTGGCACAATTTCCATGAATCTGATCCTATGCGGTACGTCAAACGTATCCAGAGTGGCACCAAGAATGTCCACACAAAGCGGCACGGTGCAAACCTACCCGAAATGGTACGAAGCAAACTTCTCTAAAGCAACACCAAAAGCATCAGCCCGACAAGATAAACGTAAACCTAAAATTTCAAAAATGAAATAATGGTCCGAAGTGGTCAGATGAATAAATGGAATATATCGAAAATGGACATCAGTCCATCATGGTCTGAAACAAATTAGACATTGCAAAGGATAGACATTCGCTAGTAGAAGCATGATGCAAACAACATATCTATATGCCTAAAAGGCTGGATATGACAATAGACTTCACGTGGTAAATCAGTTACATCTATCCAGCATGGTACGATGCAAATCTACCTAAAACAACACGATAAACATCTAATTATAACAATACAATGAGAACGTGTCCAAAGCAGCACCACGTCAACTACCCAACTTAATACGATGAAAATCTGCCCAAATGAGTGCATATTTAGACTACTATAAAAGGATTATCACCTTAAGAGGTGCAGATATCCATTCGTTGAATTAGCCGTCAACGTCGAAGAGCAATAACATGTGACAGCACAAAGTTCCATAAACAGAACACGAGAAATCATTGAGCAAGAATGCAACAAAATATCCGAACAAATGCGACACAATGTCCAGATAGACAAAGATCTCTACCAATCGTAAACTGCAAGATCAATGCAAGAAGCTTGAGAAATTTAGCACTAGATCGTTTTAGATCCATCACTTATATATCATTTCTATCATAGTCAAAGGTCTCCATCGAGAATCTCTCGCTTGATCGAGATGCTTAGCAACATAACCTACGTGTTGTCTAACATGTCTACCTCTCAAAGTTAGCAACGATTAACTCAAAAGATAACTGCAAAGCTTTATTGGGCGAATAAACGTCGCGCCTTCACACGACCCAACAACACTAATGCAGCAGCTAGGACGCACCAATCAAAAATATCAAAAACATATACACGAGTGAGACCATAATCCTCAAAACGCTAATCATACATGGTTAAGCACCGATGGCATCATTTTTTCACAAATGCAGCAAAAGCAGAACCACGCATTGCGAAATTATTTGCATAAAAATAACACCATCCATGATCTAAAGGAGACCCACGATGAGAAAGAAACGGGATCGACACTCTGTCTCAAATGACAAGTGCTAACCATTAAATTCCTAAAAATAAAGCAACGAGATGAGGAAGTTTGTCTCAACAGACAACTGTCTATGAAAAATCTAATGAAATTGATTACGCCGACATAACAAATGTCCGATGCGGAAAAAAGAAATGAAACACGCGCGATACCCCACGATGCAATATAGCATATGAATTGCCAAAATTAAAGTAAATTGCGAAAGCGCTAACAACAAGTTCCGCAAAAATAAAGACAAAGGGGATATACACTCTGCCCACAAGTGGCAAGTGCACCCAAAGAAATCTTGTAGGATGGAAAACCTCAAAACAATGATGTGAACATTGAACTAACTTAGCAAAAGATTCCATAGCAACTCTGCAACATGACGTGGCATTGAGTTGACAAGTAACATAGAAATAGTAAAAAATATCGCTGAAAGAAAATAACCGCAAAAAAGAAAGTAGCATAGACCCATTGAAAATCAATGTTCAAAGCATCATGGTGATGCAACGCCAAAATAGACATAACAAATTGTTCATTAGAGCAGACCCGTCAGAGTGTCGATCGAATCCAAACACATTCGATCGATGGTGGTCATCCAAACTTCAATTTTGTAATAACTTTCAAAATCGAATTAGGATGAGATTGCGCAGTGACGATCGAATTCCATCCATTTGAGGTATGCCATAAGTCAAACCAATCCAATTCCGAGATATGGTGAACTAACACTATTGATTTGTTTCCGCTTCAAACACGAAATGACTATCAAATAGTCTCAGTGCGGATGATTTAGGGATTCATCAAATTCGATCTAGCATTAATCTAACAGCTCAGATTCGGCCTATCATGTAAAGCTTTCGCCCTCAATAAAGGCAATGCATCCCATAAAGTCTCACGACTATAGATAAAGATTCCAAACCAAACATAATTGTAAAGTCAATGCACAACATCAAGGGGCAGGATAACTAACTCAGAGTTCATTATGCTTGTCACCATGTTATCAACAACATTGTCGAAATAGCGAAAACATCAAAATTGGAGGTTAAAACCCCGTAGGATCATACAATAAATAACTGGCACACCCAGGGTCGAGTTTTATTATGACCAGCAACGAGGCAGAATACAAAGATATTCTTGCTAGAACCTCAATGGCAAGCTCATTACGAGTACGATGCCTGGCGGTCTTTACAGATTAGCAGCTTATAAAATCATTTCACAATCATAACTATAGCCAAATCCCCGAAGACGGAAATGTAACTAGGTGCATTGTCATAATTCACAACATAACCACGATATTCATAGAATTGAGAGTCGTCATATTGGTGGCAAAAGAATATGTCATAAGAATGACAAGATGCATTAGAACAATGAAAAGAATCGATCAGATTATGCTTATATGCATAAACACAGCGGAACCACGAGTCATTCGCATGAAACTAACGTCATGCAGGACCTAAAAAGGGGACTCGCAATAACTAAAAAGGGACGGATACTCTGTCTAAAATGACACGAGATACCGCAACTCCCTAAATAACTAAAAAGGGACGGAGACTCTGTCTAAAAGGACACATGATACCGCAACTTCCTAAACACCTAACAACAATAATAACTTTCCGTGATTATGGAAGAATGCTCGAGTTGTCAAAATAAAGTAAAAAGCAACGATAGCAATTGAAAGAAAAGGCAACGATTACGAGCCTTCGATCAAACAAACAAATTAAATAGTCATGAATGACAACTGTGCGATTAATAAAAATGCGACACGGCGCCACAAAAACAGCAAATTAGAAATTGTTCATTGCAGAGCAAAATAAATATGAGCATCGAACCACCTAATTTGATACAGTCTCGATCAAATTCCCTCAATTCGATGCACTCTAGATTCGATATAGGTCAATTCGAGATACCCTATATCGAATCCACCCGATTCGATCGTCGTTAGACTCGACCTATCGTGGACATTTAGTCAAAACAATACCTCGAGGTAAGTGCAAAATAGATCACTACTCATGACGCGACATTCATAAAGCAGATCATTAGCACACAAGTGTGTGCATCGCATAGAGCATGCATCACATCAAGTTCGATAAAAGTTATTTGGCAACGGATCCTCCAAATCATGACTCCCAAATAAGGGGCATATTTTCAAGCCATGCAAAATTTTTATAATTTGGCACCCGCTCTTGAATCAAGACCGCCTCCCAAATGGGGGGACTATATGATGTGGACTTATTCAGTAAGCTACACTAGTGCATAATGGCATTAATCACCCAAAAAATGAGGCGAAACAACTCTAGCACTTCATTATAGCTTTAAGTATGCTTATGTACCAAAATCACACTCCAAACTGGGGGAGTAAATGGTCTGCCACGTAGCGCGAAACTGACCAATGAATGTCGAGAAGGCTTAAAGGTAAAGCTACCTTAGCCGTATTTAGATTACCATTATATCTATATAGATAATTAGACATTGATTAATATGTCATTGGAAATCCACATGAGTCTAGGTCGCAACGCAACAAGCGGAATGCGATTCGGAGGTCCAGAGAGAAAGTTATGCCCAAAATAGTAAAGTTGCGCAGATCAGTGTAAAATGACCTTTTAGCCCTCGAATCATGCCTATATATACCCCCCTCACTCCTCACAAGAGGGGGAGATAGAGAGACAGGAAGGACGGAGATGCCACGCATCGAACCGAGCCAATTCGATGCGTCCCAATTCGATGTGCCCTAATTAGATGCGCCCCAATTCGATGCGTCACAATTCGATGTGCTCCCAATTCGATGCGCCCCCAATTCGATGCGCCCCCAATTCAATGCACACATCGAACCCATACATGTCTTGAAAGCTACATGAGTTAGGGTCCATATGGGGAAGCGGATCGAGGTTTCAATCATCCTACAAGGAGATATGATCGAAACCGTAAAGTCACGCCAATGCCGAACCAAGTGAAACAGACAGCCCAATCAACCAGGGGTTGACCTAATTGAGGCAACTCAACATAGACAGATGAACTACGTTCGGCTTGATTCCCTTAATGGGATACGTAGGCAGCTTGGCAAGTTCCCAAGTTCAGTCCGATATCATGAGAACCTAACGCCCTCAAGTCAACAATCAAAGAGTACCAAATCTCTCACGTTCGACTGTTCCCTCAACTTGGCCATTTAGGGATTATTTCCTGTAACCTTATATTTCTTTATGTGTAATAGGTGTTCTGAACCAAGCTAGTCCATTCACTGTAATAGGATAGCATTATTTTGGTTAAGTCATGCCACACTGTATCGATTTCTCGGTGTATTGTAACCTAAACGAAATAAGACCAAAATAAGTACAGATACACAACTTTTTTTTTGACTTTTTGTTATTGTTAAAGTCTAATATTTGTGTCTTGAAACTATGTTGGTAGACATATTGTATTTCTTCTAAATAATTGGAACCCAATTAATTTAAATGTTAAAATGAATAAAATTTGAATTTCAGAACTTTTACAAGTGATACTAAATACGTGACGCAATATTTTACAAGTTACAACATGTATAAATAATTACAGCCACATTTCTAAGTCAGCACCACTGCTAGAAAGGTGCAACTGGCTGCACTACATTACATAAGCTTCTGTCCATGTTGTAAAACATTAAAATTAAATTGTTCATTAAAAAAAAAATCAATCTTACTCCACAAACAACTCCAACTAGAAGAATCAATGTAAATAATGAATAAAAGAATATATCAAGGTTGGTATTTCATACATCCATCTCCTCTACTATCTATCTCATGTTCTAAACTAAAATTCTTCACCTCTCATCTTCAAGCAATTCATTATGCAGTTAGTTCAAAGCTCATCTACCCCAACGAATGCCCAACCGACTTAGTGATTAACTTATCAAATAACAACCAACATCCTCTTCTGCAGTTTGAGGTCCAATCCTCAATCTCAATTCATCACTTCCACTAAACACTCTATTCTACAACTTGTTTTAGAGGGCTTGTTCATCTCTAGTCTTGGCGGAGGCGTGAATTGACAAACGAAAGCGTCCAAGGCTTCCTTCATCCACGAATGTGCACAAATTTCTCGAGCTTCACGAACCGTAGTCTGAAAATAAAGAATTGGACCTTGTATTAGGAAAAAGTTATACAGTCAAGTAGTCACTCCCATTGCTATGTATAAGTCAAGAGAGTGGGAAATTTTAAAAGTTTGGACATACCCAAACTCGTTGTCTAACGTTTTTCTCGGGCCAAACGTCGAGTTCTTCAGTGACAAGCAAGGGAAACATGGATGCCTCATGGAATTTTTCTTGGCTTTTGCTTTTGAATGTCCATTCACCTAATATGTCCTGTGCAAATACAGGGGAGCAGATGAATTTAGTAACATATAGTCACACTAAAATTAGACTAAATCTCTAGTGATCTCTGGGCACAAGAATAGTACAAAAATTGATTGGAGAAATGTATGAAGTACTAACCCCAAGCATGCCTATTACACCTGCTTCCTCTAATGTCTCTCGTGATGCAGCTACTTCAATATCCTCGTCAAGTTCCCAACCGCCCTGAAATAATTTATTACAAGCATGTCAAACTATATGTTAAATTTTATTATTATTATCATAATTTGGAAATGGATAAGATGTGAATTACCTTAGGGAACATCATTCTTGAACTCTTTTGTGAACTGATTAGAAGAACTTCCAAGTGTTCAATTAAGATCCCGTTGGATGGAGTTGATTTGTGACCTTTCTTGATTCTATATGGAATACATCTGCATATTGTAAAAGAAAGAAAGTCAAACATCAGACACAAAATCAAATTAAAAAAAAAAACTCATATGAATAACAATCCATACCAAAAATCTTACCCAACAACTTGTCGACATCCCTCGTTGTAGCGCTGCAGGAGCCTTCCAGTTCGGGGAGGTGAAGATGCCAAATTCTTAATTTGCATGATGAAGATTAAACTGTATTAATTAAACCTTTACTAGTCTTCAAATGGAAAAATGAAATCAATGAATTGTATCCCCAATGGAAATGAAGTCTATTTCCCGTTGAAATATGTTACACAACTAACAAATATGTTACTATCTGAAGTAATTAAGGTGAATGTTCTTGTTTTTTCTCGAGATATGATAATGGTAGTTTTAAGGTTGTCCGTTCCTTTTATAGAAGAGATGATAAATTATATAATTTGGGGGGGGGGGGGGGGGGGGTAGGTAGGGGGGGTTTCGTGTTTTCTCGTTAAATCCGTGTTGTGTGAGAGTATGAATTTCTTATGAGTTGGGGCACTTGGGGGTCTCTTTGGAATTTTGGACGCGTTAAGAAACCTCATCATGTGCTATACATGTGACCTTTTACTTTTGGCCACACGACACCCTTTGTTTACCCGTCTAATATATTTGGCATAAATTGCACTTTTCATCCACTTTAGCATGCAGTATTTATACTTTTGGCCCTTTAGTTCTTTTTCTACTATACCATTATAATACTTAATTGACTTAACTAACGTGTTATAATTCCACGTAGTAAAAATTGCAAATGATGCAGGATATCTTCATGCACTTACAAAATACTTTATGCCGAATTAATCTAAGTTTCATTATTATTCGTATACTAGCCTACGTTTGATAAGTACAACTGCACTCAAACCGGCCACGAAGCTAACATTGTGTATGCATTTTGATATTCAAGTTAGGATCCACATACTAAAAAGCCGTTTGGTTCTATAGATAAAGTGAGATGTCTGAGTTTAGCTCACTGTATCTCTCGTTAGGTTCTATAAATTGATTTTTCGGGCAGAAGTAATATATGCCCGATTTTTTTGATTTTATCCCATAATCTGAGATAAATAATCTCACCTCTACCTACCCCTAAGATAAATAATCTTGATTTTGCCTTATCTTTTACTGTTCACTGAAATTCTCCAATAAAGCTTTTATAAATTTACAAATTACTTCATTTCTCCATTATGTAATTAGATATAATATTTATTAAAGCTCCAAATTGAAAGTTTGAAATATATATATATATATATATATAAGACTGTCTTGGACAAAAACTTCATAGTTTATTGATCAAATATTTTTTTTTAAAAAAAAAACTAGCCATGGACAAAAACTTCATAGTTTATTGATCAATTTTTTTTTAAAAAAAAAAAGACTCTTCTGATAGTTTATTTTCAAGTTTTTAATATTTAATAACACGTATATTAAATTTTAATTTGCAGAATGCGACAAAAAAATCAATTTAGTCTCTCTTACAATTTTCGTCTTCTTTAAAGGTAATTGAATTATGACAAAAACGAGTTGAAACTTTACGAAATTATTTGATTTGTTTTAATAATTGTAAAAAACCTTATTGATTCGTAAAATCAAAATAAAAAAAATCTAATTTGTTTTTGCTCTATTACTCGGTCCTATTACTCCCGTTCTAAAAATATGTTTATTGTCATAATGTATTTTTATATAATATCTTGGTAATATATAATAGTGAGAACAAATACAATATGTCATTGAGTTGAGAACAACAATATGTTTTCACTTAAAAAATGGAGTTTAAAAAATGGTTAGTTAAATCAAATTAAATGTTGTTGAGGTAACCATATATCTTGACACTTAATCTTATCAATCAAACAAGTGGCATAAATTAGATATCACAAAAATTATCACTTTTTATCTCATTTATAGTCTATACAATTTTTTTTTGAAATAAAATTCATCCTTGAAACCAAACGGATTCTAAATCTCCTTGTCGAACTAACAAACTTCTTTCTCAATTGAACAGTTGTTGTTATCCAAATGACAGGCCTATTGTTAATTTGATATTAATAACTATCAATGAATGATGTATGCGGAAACAAATACTTTGATAAGTAAAATATAACATACCTTATTTTGATTTTGATTTTTTAGGATGTTTATAGACGGTTGGGATCCTCTCCTACAAAATTGTCTACGTGTTCTACTACATTGCTTGGATGAATTCCATGTGGAAGCAATTAAAGATTCCTTGGCACCATGTTTGCTTTATATTAAAAAGTATTAAAGTTAATATTCTACTCTTATCAAACTTAAAAATATTTACCTATAAACAAATATTTCATTTCCCTAATTATGCTAACTAATTTCAACCGGGATTATTTTCTAATTTGGAACTAAAATCAAGGTATGTCAAGCTATGGGACCAAAATCGCGTAGAAACCAACTTATGAGACGAAAACAGTTAAAATCAAGCATGCACCACCCTCTTCAACGAAGAAACTTAGCTTTTCATCCATTAACTGAAATGGGTAAATATATGAGTTAAATGTTTCATTTGTTAAACGTATGTTTGGCGGTAACGATTGATAGTATTTTATGACTTTTAAATACAATTGGGTTTGTTTAACTGTTTGTAAAGAATCAACTTGTGGGTTCAAATAACTCAAGAAGCATGATAGAAAATGCTAAGACGATTCTTCCTTCTTTCTCCCTCTTCATCTAGAATACTACCTGTGAATAGGATGATGTATTCATTATATGAGTTTCTTTCTTTTTATGAAGAAGCCATGTGTCAATACTCAATAGTCAATACCTTAATTAATAGCAAAAACAAAACTTGCCGAATCCTATGGTGATTTTGGCTTCTGTCATTATTATATATACTAGAAGTGGTACGAACATCAATATAATATCAATTTTGAGATTAAAAATTCATTTGTATCGCATCGCACATCGATTACACATGAGAATCCAAAACAATTGTATAATATCAACATCGATGCCGTATATTGACTATGAGATATAATTAAAGATTTGTAACAAACATTAAGATCAAAATTACATCTATAAAACGTGCACTTATAGTTAGAGAATAGAGAGACATACTTAATTGGAAATGTGCAAATATTAATATAAACAGTTAGTAAGCAGTGACAAATTGAGAAGTTATGCGAATTACTGTAGAGTAAAGGGACCAAATTTCTAAATTTGGAAAGTGGTTACCACGTACCTAGGGATATAGCTAATAAATCAATTTTGCAATATGCACTTTTGTTGTTTTTCTTGTCATTTTCACAGGTCTGATTGTCCCTTGGGTTCAATTCAAAGTCGGACCTTCTAGTACTCGTTTTCATTGTCTTGGTCACAAATAATATATAATTAATGCGAACTTTTGCAGTTGTGTGCTAGCTAGCTTACTAGTTGGCTGTAATTAGCATTTGCATCTTTTCCACAAGAGGCCAACATAGACTTTTGGCACTTGAAAACACAAGGATACTTCACTTAAATTGAAAAGTGTTATAGAAAAATTAAAATTATTGGGATTTATAACAATACATTAAAACGACATAGGGAAAGAAAAGCAAATAAGAAGTATATTACTTGTGAATTGGTGTTTTTCTCTCCATCTTGATGGCTCCTTATATAAGAAAGAATTTCCAACATCTTACACTATTTACAACAACTACTATTGTAAAATAATATTTGTACATAATTTTCAACAATGGTCACTTGCCATATTTATAACACTCCTCATTGGTCATTTGAAGATTTTGTTATGTACATGATCCGTCTTCTGCACACGTCTTATGCTGCCTCGTTAAAAACCTTATAAGGAAAAATCCAGCGGGATAAAAACCTTAATAAGGGAAAAATAGTATAACCATCTGAACTCTCCCTCAAGTTGGCATCTTCAATTCTTCATAAGTCTCGTAGGTGACGCATCTCAATACTTTGAACATGTTTCTTAAAAGTTACAGTAGAGAGTGCCTTTGTAAAGAGATATGTCATATTATCACATGATTGAACATATTGAATATTAATTTCTTTGTTTTTCTCGAGTTCCTGAGTGTAGGCAAAAAAAATCGGGTGTATGTGTTTGGTTCGATCACTCTTGACATAGTCTTCTTTCATATGTGTAATACATGCACAATTGTCTTCGTATAGTATTGTAGGACCTTCTTTAATTGATAAGTCAGATTTACTTCTTATATGATGTGTCATTGGTCGTAGCCATACACATTCCATGCTCGCTTCATGGAGTGCAATAATCTCAGCATGATTCGATGATGTTGCAACAAGTATTTGTTTCTGAGAACGCCATGAAATAGCAGTGCCACCATATGTTAATACATATCCAGTTTGGAGATCTGGATTTATGCGGGTCTGATAGATAACCTGCATCTGCATAACCAATCAGTTCCTGTTTTGCATTGTTAGGATAAAATAGACCGAGATCCGTAGTTCTTTGAAGATAACGAAACAAATGTTTAATTCCTTTTCAGTGTCTTTTTGTAGGTGATGAGCTAAATCGAGCTAATAAATTAAGAGTGAATGATATGTCAGGTCTAGTACAATTAGCTATATACATTAAAGCTCCAATGTCACTTAAATACGGAACTTCAGAACTAAGAATTTCTTCATTTTCTTTACTTGGACGAAATGGATCTTTGTCTTTAGTTAATGATCTAGCAATGACAGGATGACTTAAATGAGATGCTTTATTCCTTTATCCATGTTAAAACTTTAAAATCCTTTTGGTATAATTAGATGGGTGCACTAGTATACCATTTTTAGTATGCTCAATCTGTAAACCAAGACAATATTTAGTTTTACCAAGATCTTTCATTTCAAATTCATTCTTTAAATAATTCATAGTTGAATGAATTTCTTTGTCAGTGCCAATGATATTTAAATCATCTACATAAACCGCAGTAATTGCAAAACCAGATGATGTTCTCTTGATAAAAACACATGAACACAAATAATTATTTATATATCATTCTTTCAATAAATATTCACTCAAACGATTGTACCACATGCGACCTGATTGTTTTAACCCATATAACGATCTTTGCAATTTAATTGAGTACATTTATCTAGGTTTAGAGCAACATGATTCAGGCATAAGTCATTCAGGGACTTTCATATAAATATCATTATCAAGTGATCCATAAAGATAAGTTGTGACAACATCCATGAGATGCACATTTAAGTTTTCATAAACAGCTAAACTAATTAAGAATCGAAAAGTAATTGTATACGTTACTGGGGAATAAGTTTTTCCATAATCAATCCCAGGTCTTTGAGAAAAATCTTGTGCAACAAGTCGAGCTTTGTATCTTACAATTTTATTTTTCTTATTTCTTTTTCGAACGAAGACCCATTTGTGTCCTACAGATCTCACGTCTTTAAATGTGAGGACAATAGATCCAAAAACCTTTCGTTTGTTAAGGGAATCCAATTCAACTTGCATAGCATCTTTCCATCTAACCCAATCGTCCCGATTTTGGCATTCATCAACAGATTGTGGTTCGGGATCATCACTTTCATTCATAAGATCATAAGCAATATTATATGAAAATATTTCACTTATATGTTTTTATTTCATTTCGATTCCAAATAACTCCTGAATTAACATAATTTACAGAGATTGCAGTATTGAGATTTGGTTCGGTGATCTCTTGAGTTATCTCATTTGTCACATTTTCTGTTTCATCATTAATAGTCTCCTCGATAATGGAGTTAATAATATTTTCTCTTTTTCTTTTTCGAGGATTCTAGTCTTTTGAACCAACAGGACGACCATGTTTTTTACGTACATTCATTTTATTATTGTTGGATATGTCCTTCGGAATTCAATCTGAGCAGGAACATTCGCAACTGGTATATATGATTTGGTTACCCGTTTTATACAGTGTTTTCAAAACCGGCCCGGACACAGAATCGACGACTTTACTGGTTTTGATCGGTTGAACTGGTTGAACCACTGGGTGAACCGATATTAATATATTAAATATAATCATATGTTGTACCATTTTCATGCTTCTCATTTTTCTACATATTATACCTAAAGTTTTCAAACAATGACGAGAAATCATAGCATTTAAAACTCTAGGTGATTTCATTGTAATATATTAATACCAAAGCACAATTTATATAATTTCATCATCTAAATTTCAGTATATAAATATATATCTTAAATAGAATAAATATCTATATATGCATATGTACAAGTATTAATTATAAAATTATATAATTATTTAAGACTTACTTGTAATTTATGATGATGAACTAAGCGGACATGTAAAATTTGTAAAAGCCCAATCACTTTCATGCATCAAGTCCATACGAGTTTACCACTAAAAAAAAAGTCCATTAGAGTGGTGAAAACCCAAAGTTTAAGTTGTTAATGTGTTAAATGAAAATGAAATGCCCTTCTTCCACATTCTTCTTCCATTTTCTAATTTCTTCACCTGCATATTTCTTCTCCTTTCTCGTTCTTTCTTTTGATTTAATTTTTTACTTCATATTCATAACTTTAATTTTTGTACACTACGTGTCAAACCTCAAAAGAGTTGTCCATTAAATTTTGTTCCTTTTTCTTTCTGATTTCAATTTTTTAGCATACATCATCAAATACCCAGTCCTCTCCCAAGGAAAATAACTGAAAAAATATCAGATCTGAAGAATTGCCGGTTAACATAAGCGGTCTGGTTCACCGGGTTTACTGGTTTTTAGCGGTTTTCACTGGTTTGACTCATTTTCCTGAGTGACCCATTTTTTAGTGTGTTTCGGACCGGACAAGGTGTCGGTCGTCGATTGAACAGGTCGGACCGGGCGGTCCGATCCGATTTTGGTTTTATATCAGTAAATGCATCAGGTAATTGATTTGCAATATCTTGAATATGTAAAATTTTCTTAACTTCTAAATCACGTTGTTTTGTTAAAATATCATGGTGTGATAAAGATGGATTATACCATGATATATTCTTGTCCAGCTGCTTCTTTTCTCCCCTTTAAGGTTGGAAAATTTGCCTCATTGAAATGTCAATCGGCAAAACGTGTCGTAAAGACATCACCTGTTAATTGTTCAAGATACCTGATTATAAATGGTGAGTCATATACAACATATATCCCTAACCTTCTTTGAGGTTCCATTATTGTTCGTTTTGGTGGAGCAATCGGAACATAAACCGCACAACCAAAAATCTTTATATGAGAAATATTTGGTTCATGATCAAAAGCAAGTGGTAATAGGGAGTATTCATGATACGAGTTTGGTTTAATGCAAATTAGTGATGCAACATGTCAAATTGCATGCCCCCATACAGAAGTTGGTAATTTATCTTTCATTAACAATGGCCTAGCAATTAACTAAAGACGTTTAATTAATGATTTAGCTAAACCATTTTGAGTGTGTACATGTGCAACAATAATTCCAGATGACATACAATAATTATTGAAAGCTTGAGATGTAACTGATGAATGCTTTATAATTAGTTTTCCAAGAGAACATTGCTTCACATGGACTATTATTGTTTAAATTGATTTTTGATCATTTTAATGAATGTTCATGTGTAGTTTTAATTATTCTTCGCATCATTTTTTAACCAGGATGATCTAGTCAATCATGCAATAAAGGTAATAATTCAGGATTTTCATTGACTACCATATTTGACTCGATACCATTAATATATGTATAATGCAATCCTGATGAGAGTTTTGGTAGTTTTTCAAATATATGTTGCTTTCCTGATATATACTTAATAATGAAAAGATATTTAGTTTTATTCTCGGCCTTTGAGTTGGTATCATATCCATGGCGATATATATCATTAAAACTCAGCAAAATTCTTTTGGATTTTGGGGCAAATAAGGCATCGCTGATGATAAATAGCGTTCCATTTTGTAACATAAAACTAGCTTTACCAAATCCTACAATCAGGTCAGTAAGACCTAATATTGTATTGATTTTTGCCTTTGTTGGTTTTAGATATGTAAAATATTTCGTACTTGTGAGAATTGTATGAGTTGTACCGCTAACAGGGATGCGAAAACCACTGGTATGCTCCATACTGACTTCATATCAAACAAGTAGAGTTAAACATGATATAACAATAAACGAAGCATATATTTGAGAAGAGGAAAATAGTTTCATTAAGATACATAAGGAAACACAATGAATGAAAACACTAAACATTAGAAGCAGAAATCGCAAATACATATCAATTCAAAAATCACACGACAAGGAATCACGTAATGCAAATCAAATCAGGAATCACACAGACATGAATCACATAGTTCATATCAAGCTATAGTAACATCATGATCATCCGTGAAATCAGATGCTGCCAAATATGTGGGATTATTAGGCATTTGTTCAACAATGTTTACTTCTTTTTCTTTGCCTTTACTCTCTTGGTCAATTTACAAAAATATCCAGGTGTAAGACACGTATTGGCCAAGTGTCCTTTCATGCCGCAGTTAAAATAATAACCTTCAGATAGCATTTTTCTTTTATTATGATGGTTATTGTTATGGACCGTATCACTGGTCGAAGGGTTGTGATAACTACCTTGACCACGTCCACGACCACGACTACCTCTAGAAACATATCCTTCTCTATAACCATCCCAACCTTGATATTGGCATCTGCCTTGACCACCATTATAGTAATTTCCTCGTCCACGGAAGTTTGAGAAATTTATGGCATGTGCTTTTGGCAATGCATGTGCTCCAGTTGGGCGTAACTCAGAATTCTTAATCAATATATTATTACTATTCTCTGTCGTTAACAACACCCACTCTAGTTCGTGATACTTAGCATATCCGACTAGTCTGTGTTGCATTTGGATGACTATATGACTGGCATGAAAAGTAGACATGATTTTTTCAATCATTTCCTCATCAGTAATTTATGTCCCGCAAAATTTTAGCATTTGTTGGATATTATGAATGGCAGATGAGTAATCATTTACTGATGTAAAATCTTGGAACCTTAATGTGTTCCACTGATGTATGGCTTTTGGAAGCATTGTTCCCTTTGGTGGGCATATCTTTCATTCAGATTAATATATAGCTCAGAAGGATCTGTAATATTGAGATATTTCGTTTGCAGGAAATTATCTAGATGTCTACGCAGGAATATAATTGCCTCGCATCGTTGCTGGACAGTACATTCATTTTCCTCATCAATTGTTTCCGCGAGGAATTTCGCAGTAAGATGCGTTTTCACATTTGATTCCCATTGCATATAATTTTTCCCATCGACAGTGAGTTCGGTAAAATCTACTTTCGAGAGATTGGACATATTGCAGCTAAATGATCATTAAAACAAACATAATTAGAATCAAGATATTTAATTTTAATACACAACCACACAAGCACAATTAGTACAATAGTATGATGCAATTATCTCTAGCCAAATTATGCACTCGAACATTACTACAACAAAAGCGAGAAATATCATAGGTAGAAACATAGGACTGTCCTCAGCTACTAGCATAAAAATGAAAAATAAAAGGTAAACGAGCATCAAGATCATTGTTGACGTGCGGAGCATTTTGCAAGATGAGAGAAAAAAAAGATAAAGATTTGTGTGGAGTTTGGGTTATAAAATCTGCATGTTTATAGAAGAAAAATATCTATACTAGTGGTTTTATAGCCGTTAGAAAACAATCATTTTTTTGTTTTGTTTAATTTGGCATGATTGAGGAATAATAATATCTTTAACAATCGAGCAACAAGAATTAATTGTATAACAAGTAAATAATTTCAATCGCATTAATAAATTTCAACGGGCATAAGAAATAATATTACGATAAGCAAATGCATATAGATATTTCTGTCACATTACTATGTAAAAACTTTCATGGGCTTGTGGAATAATGTAAACAACTAACATAATTGAAATACAGTAAGTGCGTAAAAAAATTTCGCCACATTACTATGTAAAAACTTTCATGGGCTTGTGGAATAAACTAAGCAATATAATAGGAGGTAAAACCCTTCCATAATAATTAAGTGTCAGTAGTCACTTTTAGCTTGTGGTTAACTCAAGCATCAACGAGTGTTAAGATTATTATTAATATTCGAGTTAGATAACAATATAATTATAAAGAAATTTTTATCTAATCTTAAAATTATAGATAGGCGGTAGCCCGTCTTGTCTATAATAATGTAGATAGATGAACAAGTAAATATTAACCTTTAACAATAAAATTATAAACACATATTCATCTAATCATAAAATTATAGATAGGCGGTAGTCCGCCTTGTCTATAATAATGTAGATAGATGAACAAGTAAATATAAAACTTTCATACCTTTTGACGTTGAACGTTTTCTTTAACGAATGAACTGAATTCTTTCGGATCGAACAATATCGTGCTGATAACGTGTTATAGAAAAACTAGAACTCTTGGGGTTTATAACAATATTATTAAAATGACATAGGAAAAGAAGAGCAAATAAAGAGTATATTACTTGTGAATTGATGTTTTTCTCTTCATTTTGATGGCTCATTATATAGGAAAGAATTTCAACATCTTACACTATTTACAACAACAACTACTATTATAAAATACTATTTATACATAATTTTCAACAATGGTCACTTGCCATATTTATAACAAAAAGTACTTTATTATTACAAGGTAACAATAATTATAATGGTGATGCAAATGTGCAATTAGAGATTACTAACTGTGAAATTAGAGATTACTAAATTAAGTGGGACCTTTAATTAGTCAAAGTACGTGCTAATTAATTCATAAATAACTTTAATTATGTGGTCTTCTTAATTTATGACTTTAAAAATAATAATTAACAGTTGCTTTTCTGAAATTTATTTAAAAGTTTATGACAAACTAAATTTGTTGAAATAACTTCATACATCGCTACTTCACAATAAGCTTAAACATGGATCAAAGTTTCGTTTCAAAAGTAATACTAAAAAAAATTCTTAATCTTTTAAGACCTTTTGACATGTTTCGAAAAATTCATTATAATTATTGATGATACCATCTGTCCGGTTTTGAGAGGTGGAATCGCATTTTAATAAGGGTAGGAAACACCATTCACGAATCGACTTAAACAAGATAGCTTTGAGGGACATGAAAGGAAGATTTGTATATATCTTTGAATTCAGAGTTACAGATTAAGAGAGTTTTGAAACTACTAAAATGGTGCTAAGGGAGAGGACTTGGGTTACAAAATGGGGGATCGTATCTCTCGTATGAAATACTCGCTTTTCTTCTCCCTTTTCTTGGTTGTCGGAGGCGCCTTTTTATAGACACGGATGTGCGACTCGTATATCTTCATCCTTGAATTAGTACTTGCCAAGTGTGGAAAAAGGCGGTCCGTTTGTTGTGTGGGGTGCATGTTGGTTTCGTGGCAGTGGAAGATGTTGGAGCGTGGTGGATATCATCGGAGGGGCGTGTCATTTTTCTAGGGGGGGTTTTATGCCCCAAGCCAAACTCGTCTTTGTAGGATAAGCTCTTCGAAGAGTCCTTTGTCAACGTCGTTCGTTCTTATCTAAAAAAGAAAAAGGGGAGTGATACGAAGGGGTGGTGATGGTTGATTCGGGGGGAGTAATACGAGGAGGTGGTAATAACTCTTTCGAGGGACTTTAAAGGGCATGTTCGTGTGAACAGGGTTGAGTATTTACCTACTTAATTATTAGATATATTCAAATTATTATAACAATACTATATATATATATATATATATATTTTGATATATATTACCAGGGGTCCCCCAATTCTCTTTGTATTCATAGAATACGAGGGAAATTCGAGAAATCGGGTCTTTTCTTCTTCACGAAGGGTACGAGGGGGATTTTGACTCTTCATTTCAATGAGGCGCATTGATTAGAGAATTTATGTCTCTTCGTTTGGATCGGTAATGTTGTGGATCTTCTTCAAGGGCTTTGGAGGCAAAGCCCAGATTTACTCATGAGGGGGACATCCCGTCGATGGTTTCTGATAATTTTGTTAAGGATGAATTTAAAGAGTTTATGGATGCTTTAGCGATGGAGTGGCGTACACCATATCCTGCCGAGCGGGTAAACAACATGCCAAAGGGTTCTGTCACTATATACGCGGCTCAGATCAAGGCAGAGTTATGAGCCATTCCCCCTATCTTTTGTGAGGTTTTTAGGGCATGTGGGCTATCGGCTCATTGATTAGAGAGGTTATGTCTCTTTCTCAGCATCGGAAATGTTGTGGATCTTCTTCAAGGGCTTTGGAGGCAGAGCCCAGATTTACTCATGAGGAGGACATCCCGTCGATGGTTTCTGATAATTTTGTTAAGGATAAATTTAAAGAGTTTATGGATGCTTTAGCGGTGGAGTGGCGTACACCATATCCTGCCAAGGGGGTAAACAACCCGCCAAAGGGTTCTATCACTATATACGCGGCTCAAATCAAGGCAGAGTTATGAGCCTTGCCCCCTATCTTTTGTGAGGTTTTTAGGGCATGTGGGCTTTCTCCGCGCAAGGTGACACCCAACGGGTATGTTTTCTTGGCTTGTTTTGTATTTGTCTGTTTGATGAAGGGGCTATAGTACTCTATTGAGTGTTTTTGGCGTATACACCATAAGCCCTTCACGATCGAGTCCTCCCTTCTTCTTCTTTACCCCTCGTGACGTTGGTCTCCGATTCTTGGGTAACGCTTCATCGTCTTTCAAGATTTGGAAGTCCTACTTCTTTTTTGTTCGACTTGAAGGTGGCGTGGACTATCCCATACTCGTGGCAACCCAAAACTCTGG
Organism: Linaria vulgaris; assembly: GCA_948329865.1. Classification (NCBI taxonomy): domain Eukaryota; kingdom Viridiplantae; phylum Streptophyta; class Magnoliopsida; order Lamiales; family Plantaginaceae; genus Linaria; species Linaria vulgaris. The sequence continues at coordinate 47,477,204 of OX415249.1, read as the reverse complement.
CCTTGGGCGTGGATCTCTTGAAGAGAGTGCTAAGGAGATGGTCATAGAAGGCTTCCCCAGTGTTCTTTACGATGTGCAGAAGTTTCTAAGTGGGAAGACGCTTGGCTTTTCTCTACGAGAAGAGTGAGTTGTCGGTGGTGAGCACGGGTCTTTGGAAGCTGCCTCGAGTTGAATCCTCCATTATTTGTAAGTATCTTCGAAGCTCTTTATTGTCCTTGGTCTGCTTTGTTTTGTACATATATGTTTTTTTTGTAAATGTATGGATCAGGATTAGTACAACGTTTGTAACGCAACCTGGTGTTGTCGTCCAGTGTTGAGCCAACACTGATTTTACTCAGTGTTGTCATAACACCTACTGATATAGTATAAATCACATGTTATATTAAACTGAATGTTACGCCAACATTGAAGTACTCAGTGTTGCCTTAACATTCGTGACAGAGTAAATTGTGCACAGTGGAATTTAAAGAACACAATAGGTAACTTTTTAGGCAGATACTCACCCAAAGGACGAAATAACCACTAATAAATTAATGGTTTAACAAAAAAAACAACTGAGTAAGGAAACCAATCCTAACACCTAACTCACTATAAGCTATAGACTCGTTAGGTAAAAACTCAGTACAACAAGATGAAGATACTCAACAATATGATTTTCCTCTTCGGGATACTTTCACTTTAGTCTTCATGTCTTTTTCTTAATGCCCAACATGCCTATTTATAATATATTGTTCCTTGAGGTCCAAGGCATGTTGTGCACGTTTTTGATTGCTCTAAGATCTCCAAGATCATCTCCAATTTAGTTCTTGAGCTTATCATCTTTTTAGGCTTATCTTTAATTAAGTTTGGAAGCTTTCCTACTTGATCCGGACTTCTCCAATTGAAGAACTCTCCTCTTTTGATAGGCTTCTAATCTTCCAAGATCTTCTATCTTTATCTTGAAATTCGTTCAACCTACCACCAAGAAATCTTCCATCCTTATCTTGCAAATCCATCGCCTTTATCTTATGGATATTCTTCTTTTAATGAGTAAACCACTTGGACTATTCATTTATCATTATCCTGAAATATAAGCAAAATAAACTACAACTGTGAAACTAGATTAGTTTGTGAATAAAGGCAAAATAAAATATTACGCTTAAATAATTCAGACAGTGCAGTGTTGAGTTCAGTGTTGTGCCAACACTAGTTGCCAGAATGTTGGACTAACATTTCACGACAACACATGCACTTACAATCTCCCCCTTTTTGCCTTTCTTCACAAAACCAAACAAGTACACTTATCATTTTATGCACAGTGCTCCAATAACACAACATCATCAATATCTTAAGCTACTCCACCTTAATATGACATCATTAACCACGTAGCCTTAAGATACTAATTAGAAAACACTGTGAGTTAAACATCATAGTTAAGCATAACTAAGAATACATAGGATACTTCAGATTTGTAGAAACAATAGAATAAACATGAACATACAATGGCTTACTCTTCCGCTTTTTCTGACGAAAGAAAAACCTCAACGAATCACTTCATATGATGAAAGTTCCTATACTCTTATTTAGCAGTTATTTCCATTTTCCTTTTTAGAACTCTATCATCCATTGTTTCTTAAAATCTCCCATAACCATAGTCTTCTCTCCCCGAGTGGGAACCAAACTTAGCTGTAATTGCAAATATTACCTCAGGTGTTACCTCTAATGTTGAGTCAACATTGTACACAGAAGATGTTGTCGTAACATCTAGTTCAGACTCAACATAAATTGACTTCTCATAACCTTCCTCCTCTTCTTCTTGATATCCGGGACTTCATCATCATCATCATCATTCTCACTTTCCTCAGAGCCATCTTTCTTCTCTTCGCTACTTTCTTCCTCGTTCTCGATCTCTTCGTTCCCCTTCTCTTTCTCATTTTTCTCATCATTATCTTGCAAATACCCAGCAACACCAGCGTCTCTTTTTCTTTATCAGCACCAGTGGCCAAACCACCATTATCACCCACTTCAGTCTCTGTAGCAACTTAAGTGTTCTCCCCCTTAGTCGAATTATTATTCTCAGCAAAAAAAAGTTCCTCGACCATTGTCTCCTCAGCTGTGTTTGAATTAAAAACAACACCATGTTCTTCATATTGAACTTATTATGTTTCAACAACAGTGTCTAGAACGGGTGTTTCACCTGTGAGTAAGAACTAAAGGAGCAGGGGTGGAGTTATCTTCTTGATTCTCCACATCAAGGGCCACATTAATTAGATCAGAGGTAGATTTCATGGATTTAAAAATTGCAAGTAAAACCCTTAACGTTTGAGAGAGCTAACGAACATAGATAGTAGAGAAATTTAAAGTCAATAGTGAAAAATTACTAGGCGGTTTCTTAAAATAAAGCATGCATAATTACCGCCTGTTGAGTCAACACGTGACATCATGTTTACATCACACATGACCAGAGAAGTTTATGAAAAACTTATAAGTCACAACGTTAAACCTGGATGTTGGGACAACACACTTACAAACTGGTGTTGGCACAAAACTGGCACCTGAATTGAATCAACGTTGTATCTTGTGGCTGTGTGATGACGCTAGTGACCAACCATAACGTCTAATCATTCATATATTGGTCAAATATATAAAAGCGTTGAGATCAAGATAGTGAATAAACAAATAAACAACAAGGTCTTAATCAAAACATAAGAAATTATATAGGTTCATGAATCCAAGTACGCCATAACTCTAAACATACGAAATTAGTTGCTCATGATTACAAGTTCCAAATCATAAACAAAAAAGAACATCGTAAGAAAATAGTAAAAGAAAGATAAACTCTCAATCGATGTCTCCTTGCTACTTTCTACTCGCTCTTTGACTTGAATCCTTGCTCACGGTCTTAGTTCTTATGATTGATGTTGCCTCCTTGTGTTTTTTCTTGTGAATAGTTGTGAACTGGTGGTTTTGAATCGATGAATTGTGTGAATTGTGTGCTGAATTTTGTAGTCCTAATGTCCTTAAATGGGAAAAATAGTAGTTCGGCCAAAATTAGAGTTCTATATGATAATGGGCTTTATCGCGTGATTTGGGTCTGATCGCGCGATCACACTGTGGTCATGCAAAGAACATGCTACTCTCTTTTTTGTGTATGAAATAGGCGTGATTTGGTCTAATTGCGCGCCAATCGCGGACATCATGCTTGAATCGCGCGATCTGGTCTTCTGCTTTGCACGTCGTCATTGTTTTGATGATAACTTCCTCTCTAGATGTCAGAATTAAGATCTGTTTGTTGTGTTGGAACACTGACTTTTGTGGCTTTCCAATGATATGCAGAACATCCTATGTTTCTCTTTGTAGCTTTTTTCTCTTTGTATTTAAATCAATGGCTTCCTTTGGATTCTCCTTATTGGAACATTGTGTCATGAAGCCATGATCCAACGTTGCTTCATTTTGCATTATCTCACCAGAATCATATGAAAACACAAAACCATACTGAAACCAATCAATATGAACCAATACTTATACAAAAGCACAAGGAAATGAGTATTCAAATAACGTTAAATAAACTCTCATCAAATACCCCCACACTTAGATTCATCTACGTTTTGTCTAGATGAAAATCTAGTATATTTAATTGTTCAAAACCAATTTGGGATGAATGAGAAATTAATTGATAAAGTAAGCTAATTAAAATAAGTTATCTTGATGGAAGAAAAAGGAAATGGGTGGGAAGGTAAAAAGTCACCATCCTACCTGAAAAGTTTGAGCTAAATTAGTACACCTAATAAGTTTCTTTTTGTATAAGGGTTTGGACTCTTTGGGGGTACCACATGTCCTTGAAAGGGGGAAGGCCTAGATGCTATGGCCATGCTTCAAATCCTACACGCGCTCTGGCATCAGTTCGGCCTCGCTTCGGTCAAGGTCAGAGATGGGGTCGGGGTCCGGGGTCGTGGGCTTGCGTGCTTGAAGTTTCCTACAATATTAATCTTTTTGGACAAAGTTTAATTAAGTTATGTGGGAATTAGTGACTTTGGCTCAGTGGTATTTCCATAATTCTACCATCTTGAACGTAGTTGCAACTGGGGTAGCTTGAGAAGCAGTGAAAGCTTGTATAACTGTTGCAACTGAGTGAGCGACTGTTGCAACTGGGCGACGAGAGTCAGATTAGGGCAGGCAATTAATTAAGTGGGCCGCGGGCTTCATGCGAGTTAGTTATAACGGCCTCAGTATATATACTCTGTTATGCAGCCAATTTCATAACGGTTTTTGACACAACTTTGTACTCTTAAAATCAATAAAATTGGACCTCGATTTCTCCCTTAGATTAGAGTTCTTCATCACATTGATGCTAGAACGTCGAACCAAGTTATTATTATTCATATTTTGTTTGTTCGATTTGTGCGATTCAATTGTGATTTGATTCGGTAAAGTTTTCGTTCCATTGAGCGATTTCACTACAAATTAGTGCGATGAACGTGAAGTCGATCATGGCGATGGCAAAATTTGATGTAGGAAAGTTTACAGGGCAAAATGATTTTGGTTTGTGGCGGTTGAAGATGCGAGCACTATTAGTTCAACAAGGATTGATTGATGCACTGGATGAGACGAACATCGATAAGGATCTTGATGAAAATTCGAAGAAGGTTATGATTGAGAAGGCTCATAGTGTTGTGATCCTGAGTTTGGGTGACAAGGTGCTGCGACAGGTCTCGAAGGAGAAAATTGTTGCTGGTGTTTGGTTGAAGCTTGAAAGCTTATACATGACCAAATCGCTGGTGAATCGTTTGTATCTTAAAAAAGCTCTGTATTCTTTCAAGATGCATGATGACAAATCGATAGAGGAACAGATTGATATGTTTAATAAGTTGATTCTGGATCTTAAGAACATTGATGTTGCAATTGATGATGAAGATCATGCGTTACTTTTGTTAAGTGCTTTGCCGAAATCTCATGCCAACTTTAAGGAAACTCTCATATATGGAAGGGATTCTTTGACACTTGTTGAGGTGCAATCTGCTCTAAATTCTAAGGAATTGAATGAAAGAGGGACTGCAAAGATATCACAGAATGGTGAGGGATTAACAGTAAGGGGCCAGAATCAAAAAGGGAAAGTAGGAAGAAGGAGAAGAAGTCCAAGTCACAGGGAAAGAATGGGAAGAAACCATTCATTTGTTACCACTGTGAAAAAGAGGGTCATACCAGGAAGTTTTGTCCTGAAAGACAGAATAATGGCGGTGACAAGACTAAGGTGTATGGCACTGTTGCAAGTGTACAAGAGGGGTATGAGTCTGTTGATGCTCTAATGGCTTCTGTTAGGATCCAGATAATGTGTGGGTGTTAGATTCTGGTTGTTCCTTTCACATGACTCCTCATCGATCTATATTTGAAGAATATGAAGAGGTTGATGGTGGAACAATGTACTTGGGAGATAACAAACCTTGTAAGGTGAAAGGTATAGGATCTGTTAGGTTCAGCCTCCACAATAGATCTGAGAAACTGTTTAGATTGATGAGATATGTCCCTGATCTCAAGAGAAACCTGATATCTCTTGGTGTATTAGAGAAAACGGGGTACAAGTTCTTGGGAGAGAATGGTATGGTAAAGGTTCTCAAAGGATCACAAGTGGTGATGAGAGGAGCAAGGGAAAATACCCTTTACATACTAGAAGAAAAGTCTGTCATTGGTATAGTTGCAACTGCAGTTGTTTAGGGGGTTGTTTCTAAGTCTGAATTGTGGCACAAGAGATTAGCACATGTGAGTGAAAGAGGTTTGTTAGAGTTGGGGAAGCAAGGTCTGTTGGGAGCTGAAAAGCTGGAGAAGATTAGCTTTTGTGAACATTGTGTTCTGGGAAAGGCTCATAAGGTTAAGTTCAGTGTTAGTCAACAAAGAACTAAGAGAGCTTTGGATTATATTCATGCTGATCTGTGGGGACCTTCAAGAACTGCGTTACATTCTGGAGCAAGATACTTCTTGTCACTTGTGGATGATTATTCCAGAAAGTTGTGGCTATTTGTGTTGAAGACTAAGGATCAGACATTTGAACATTCAAAAACTGGAGGACCATGATAGAGAAGCAAACTGGATTGCAACTGAAAAGACTGAGAACAGACAATGGTCTGGAGTTTTGTTCAGCTGAATTCAATGAGTATTGCAAGGTAAATGAATTATAAGGCACAAGACTGTTGCTGGAACTCCACAACAAAATGGATTAGCTGAGAGATTTAATAGAACCATACTTGAAAGGGTGAGATGTATGCTGCTAAGCGCTAACCTTCCAAAGGTTTTCTGGGCAGAGGCAGTTGCAACAACTGGATATCTTATTAATAGATGTCCTTCTACAACATTAAATATGAAGACACCAGAGGAAGTATGGTCTGGTCACAAACCAGATTTGAGTCATCTGAGAGTGTTTGGATGTTCTGCTTATGCACACATCAAATAGGATAAGCTAGAGCCAAAAGCATTGAGGTGTATGTTTATTGGATATCCAGGAGGAGTAAAGGGCTACAGATTGTGGTGTATTGAACCAGGTCACAAGAGGTGCTTTATAAGCAGGGATGTAGTGTTCAATGAGGACACTATGGCACTTAAAGAAACTGAGGATTTACCTGTGCAGGCTGTTGAGATTGAAAACGATGTTAACTCAAGAAATGAGGAAGATAGTGGTTATCAGCTTGAGGTGGAGCTTATGGCTGACAGTGAACCAGATCATCCTGGAAATTGGTTACTTGAAGAAGAGCCAGTTGCAATTGTCAATGAACCTGTTGATCAAGAGGTTGATCAAGCTGTGGAATCTAACTATATGCTGACCATAGATAGAGCTAGAAGGGAAACTAAGGCACTAGAGAGGTATGGTTATGCATACTTGCTTGCTTATTCCCTGGTAGCAGCGAGTAGTTTATTAGAAGAGGAACCAAGTGACTACAAGGTTGCAGTGAAAAGTAAGGATAGACACAAATGGCTTGAGGCTATGTCTGAAGAAATGAAGTCTCTGAAGGATAACAATACTTGGGATCTTGTTGAAAGGCCGAAGGGCTCTAGGTTAGTTGGATGTAGATGGATCTTTAAGTGAAAAAAAAGGAATCCATGGTGTTGAGAAGGGAAGGTTCAAAGCAAGGTTAGTTGCAAGAGGGTTTACTCAAAGGGAGGGCATTGATTATAATGAAGTTTTCTCTCATGTGGTAAAACACATGTCTATCAGAATATTGATTTCTCTTATGGCAAAGTATAACTTGGAGTTGGAAAAAATGGATGTTAAAACTGCATTTCTATATGAGAATTTAGATGAGATCATTCTGATGAAGCAACCAGAAGGATTTGATATCAAAGGCAAGGAGGATCATGTGTGTAAACTAATAAATCTCTGTATTGTCTGAAGTAATCTCCAAGACAGTGGAATATGAGATTTGATGAGTTCATGATGAAGATTGGCTTTGTGAGGAGTAAGTATGAGAACTGTGTCTACCTTAAGTTCAAGGATAAAAAGCGGTTCACATTCTTGTTGTTGTATGTTGATGATATTCTGATCATCGGTAATACCAAGATCGAAGTTGCAACTGTGAAATCCAAACTCAAATGAGAGTTTGAAATGAAGGATTTAGGAGCAGCTAAGAAGATTCTGTGTATGGAGATAAGAAGAGACAGATCTAAAGGTTTGTTGTACTTGTCTCAGGTGGAGTATCTTAAGAAGATACTAGAGAAATTTGGAATGTCTGAAGCTAAGGGAGTTACAACTCCATTATCTCAATAGTTCAAATTGAGTGCTGATCAGTGTCCCAACACTGATGAAGATAAGGAGTTTATGGCAGAAATTCCTTATGCAAATGTTGTTGGATCTTTAATGTATGCCATGGTCTGCACTAGACCGGATTTGGCTTACTCAGTTAGCATGATCAGTAGGTTCATGGCTAATCCTGGAAGGGTGCATTGGAAGGCATTGAAATGGATTCTGAGGTATGTGAAACACACCATCAACAAAGTTCTGGTGTTTGGTGAGTTGCAAAATCTGATGGAGAATCAGCCTCGCATCGAAAGATTTGAGGATTCTGATTATGCTGGATGTTTGGACTCAAGAAAATCACTTACTGGATATGTTTTTATAGCATTTGGAACTGTTGTTAGTTGGAAGGCTAGCTTGCAGAGAGTAGTTGCATTATCAACTAATGAGGCAGAGTATATTGCACTGGCAGAAGCAATCAAGGAGGCTCTATGGTTAGATGGGTTTGCCAAGGAGCTGAAGACTCAAGATGATGTGATCACAGTTCATTGTGACAATCAGAGTGCAATACATCTGTCGAAGAACCAAGTTTATCATGAAAAGACTAAACATGTGGATATCGAACTTCACTTTGTGAGAGAGGTGATAACATATGGCTCAGTGATAATAAAGAAGGTTGCAACTGAGCAAAATCCAGCAGATATGATCACCAAAGTCTTGCCGAGCAGCAAGTTTGATCACTGCCAGGATTTGATTCAACTGAAGAGTTGTTAGTCCTGATGTTCAGGACTACTTGGAGGAGTTGGTTTGCTGATTTTGTGATTAAGGTAGAGTTACAGAAATAAGGTGGAGAATTGTGAGAATTAGTGACTTTGGCTCAGTGGTATTTCCATAATTCTACCATCTTGAACGTAGTTGCAACTGGGGTAGCTTGAGTAGCAGTGAAAGCTTGTATAGTTGTTGAAACTGAGTGAGTGACTGTTGCAACTGGGCGGCGAGAGTCAGATTAGGGCAGGCAGTTAATTCAGTGGGTCGTGGGCTTCACGCGAGTTAGTTATAATGGCCTCAGTATATATACTTTGTTATGCAGACGATTTCATAACAGTTTTTGACACAACTTTGTACTCTTAAAATCAATAAAATTGGACCTCGATTTCTCCCTTGGATTAGGGTTCTTCATCACATTGATGCTAGAACGCCGAACCAAGTAAGTTGCGTGTGTTGTTCGTGATTGTTTACTTTCTTTGTTGTGATTATTATTCATATCTTGTTTGTTCGATTTGTGCGATTCAATTGTGATTTGATTCGGTAAATTTTGCGTTCCATTGAGCGATTTCACTACAAGTTATTTATCAATTGTCTGAAAATTAATAAGAAATAAATTAAATAATTAAGTAAACATGATTAGGGGTAAGAATCTGGTCGAATTAGTGTGTTTAGTGGCTAAAACTCTGGCGAGAAAATCCAGTAAGCGAGCAGTCACCTACACACCCCGTCAGCGAAAAGAATGCTACCTTTCATCCGAATAGGTGCACAACCAGCTGAAATGGTTCAGAATATGAAAGAGAGATGTGGCGTGGAAAGGACGTGTCCGTCCAGTCAACCCCAATGCCAACTTTTGTAATTTATAAATAGACCCCCTACTTCTTCATTTTTCATTCAATCAGAAACATACTTTCTTTCTTTCTTTATGTTCTGTTCCGAGAGTTCAAAACATTCTTTTGGTTCGCAGTTTCTTAATATTCCAAGTGTTTCCATATTAAAAAAAATAGTCGTTGTATCTTGGGATGCGATTGCAGATCAAATTGTAAGCACCGAGCGGGGAAAATATTATTTTAAAGAGAAAGAGGTCAAATCTTGCCTCGACTTTAAATACTGGTTTATTTTTTGACTTACACCCGTTATGATCAATAATTTTAAAATGATATTATATTTATGTATTTTAGAAAAATGGTGACCATATCGCATGTTCATAATAGCGACAAAAAGCTGAAGAAGTTTTATGACACCGACTTTAAAAGGTGGCAATAGAAGATGTTGTTCTACCTTACGACCTTGAACATGTCTATGATGTTGTCTGAGGATGCTCATACGGTGGCAAAAGATGAGACTGGTCCTAATCTAAGAGTTGCCTTTGACACCTGGTGTCAGAGCAACTTTATGTACAAAAACTAGATCATGAATGGATTAGACAACTCACTCTACAACGTATATTTCACCTTCTAGACATCAAAGGAACTTTGAACGTCCCTTGATAAGAAGTACAGAATCAAAGATGCTTGGTTGAAGAAATTCATCGTCGGTAAATTTTTGGACTTCGAAATGACCGACTCGAAGATGATGAAGAGGCAGGTTCAAGAGTAGCAACTAGTCATACATGACCTGGATGCAGAGGACATGAAACTCAGTGAGTCCTTCTAAGTAGTCGCTATGATAGAGAAGTTATCGCCGTCCTATAAGGAGATCAAAAACTATCTCAAGCACAATCCCAATGAGATGAATCTTGAAGACATGATAGTCAGACTTTGGATTGAAGTGGATAATCGAATGTTTGAGGCCAATCTAAAGCAAATGCAGATGGAAGCTAGAGCCAACGTAGTGGAACACAAGCCCAACTCTAACAAGAAAAAGAAGAATCATGGTAACGGTAGAGGCCAACAAAAGAAGAAGGCTAAAAAGTTCAAAGGGAACTGCCATAACTATGGAAAGCCAAATCACATGGCCAAAGACTGCCGCCTCCCAAAGAAAGACAACCAGAACTAGTATAACCAGGTTGTTGTAGTTCAAGACAAGAGTGTTCCGATTGATAGGGTGACCTACTACTTACAACAATTGTCTTCAAAGCCAACATGGTCGACCACATATGTGCTGACAGAGAGATGTTGTCCACATACGATTCATTCAACAACCTAAAGCTTTACACGGGAAACTCTGCAACATCAGATATCATCGGAAGTGGAAGAGTGGTGCTGAAGTTTACTTTGGCCAAAGAGATCACTCTGATTGATGTACTGCATGTTCCAGATATTCGGACGAATTTAATATCTGGTTCTGCACTTGATGCAAGTGGGTTTAAACTAGTGTTTGAATCTGATAAATTTGTGCTCACTAAGAATGGACAATTTATTGGGAAATGTTACGTAGTCAACCGATTGTACAAGATGAATGTAATACTGTAAAATATGACCACAAAAATAATAATAAAACTAGTATTTCTGCTTACTTGGTTGAGTGTTCAGATTTATGGCATGTTAGATTAGGACATGTTAATTTTAATAATCTATGTAAACTAGTAAGCTTAGAGTTATTGCATTCATTTAATAATGAATCTCAAAATAAATGTGAGATTTGTGTAGAGGCTAAATTAACCAAATTATCGTTTCCTTATGTAGAAAGAAACACTGAATCTCTAGACTTAATTCACACCGATATATGTGACTTACAGTTTGTGCAAACTAGAGGTGGCAAAAAGAATTTTATTACATTTATTGATGATTGCCCATAATCTATTTACTAATAAGTAAAGATGAAGATTTGCAAGGTTTTTAAAATTACAAACTTAAGGTTGAAAATCAACTTGGCAAACATATAAAAACTATCCAAAGTGATATAGATGGAGAATATGGAGCACCATTTGACAAATTCTGTGCTTCTTCAGGCATCATTTATCAAACTACGACTACTTATTCACCACAATCAAATGGAATTGATGAACCCAAAAATCGTACTCTTAAGGAGATGATGAATGTCATGTTGATTAGTTATGGTTTACCTCAAAATTTGTGGGGGGATACAATACTCTCAGCAAATCATATGCTAAACAAGTTACCTCACAAAAGTAGGAATTAAACTCCTTCTGAATTATGGAAAGGTCGAAAATCTTCTTATAGATACTTCAAAGTGTGGGGTGTTTAGGTAGAAGTGCCTAAACCTAAACAAGTAAAGATAAGACCTAAGACAGTTGATTGCATATTCATTGGATATGCGCACAACAGTAGTACCTATCACTTCTTAGTACATAAGTCTTCAATTCCTGATATAAATGAAAATGTGATCATTAAGTCAAGGATGGAAATATTATTTGAAAATATATATCCTTGCAGAGAAAGGAAAGAATATGGTTTCCTTAAAAGAACCTATGAATCTGAAAGGGATAATCATGAGGAAGATGAAGAATCTAGACGCAGTAAAAGGGCTCAAATAGCTAAAAGTTTTGGTCCTACTTTTCTAGGTTATATGTTAGAGAACTAACCGAGGACATTAAGTGAAGCTTTGTCCTCTCCAGAAGCTCCCTTTTGGAAAGAATCTATCAATACTAAAACATAGTCTATTTTGCACAACCACACCCGGGAGTTAGTTGATCTCCCAGCAAGCAGCAAACATTTGGGCTGCAAATGGATACTGAAAAAAAGTATAAAGTAGATGGATCTATTGATAAATACCAAGCCAGATTGGTAGCTAAAGGTTTAGACAAATAGAAGGCCTGGACGTTTTTGACACATATTCATATCTGGCTAGGATCACATCTATTAGAGTGGTCATTGCTATTGCTACATTAAAAGGTCTTGAAATGCATCAAATGGATTTCAAGACAACATTTCTAAACGATGCATTAGATGAAGAAATCTATATGTAATGACCAAACGGGTTTGTTGCTCCAGAAAAAGGAGAAAAATGTGTATAGACTCATTAAATCACTATATGGGCTTAATCAAGAACCTAAGAAGTAGCACAAAAAACTTCTCAAAACGATGTTGTCAAATGGTTTCAGAATTAATGAGTGTGATAAATATGTATACGTAAAAGGCACACCTAATAATTACGTGATCGTCTGTCTATATGTCGACGACGTGCTAATCATGGGAAGTAATCATGATACACTCATGAATACAAAGAAAATATTGACCAAACAATTTGATAAGAAAGAATTAGGGGTCGCCGATGTCATATTAGGGATTAAGATTACTAGGACATCAAATGTGAACATGTTGTCACAATCTCATTCTAATGGGACAATACTCAAGAACTGCAATGCATGTGATAGTCCTCGAGCTAAGAAGCCAGTAGACTTGAGTCTACACTTAGGAAGAAATCATGGCGAACATGTATCTCAAATAGAATATGCTAGGAGAATAGGTTGTCTCATGTATATCATGAACCGCACTCGTGAGGATATTGCTTACTCAATTAATAAATTGAGTAGATTTACGAGTAATCTAAACAACGATCACTGGAAGGCAATAATTAGAATACTTAGGTATTTAGAGCATACCTTATATTATGGATTACATTACGGTAGATATCCAGTTGTATTAGAAGGATACAATGATGCTAACTGCATATCATATTCTAAGGACACTAAATCCACCAGTGGTTATGTCTTTACCATTGAAGGTGGAGTTGTATCGTGGAAGTCCTCAAAACAAACATGTATATCCCGTTCCATGATGTAATCCGAGTTTATTGCTTTAGATATAGTCGGTTGAAGAAGGAGAATGGCTTCGTCATTTTTTTTAGGACACTCCTTGTTGGAACAAGCCAGTGCCTGCAATTATGATACATTGCGACAACCAATCAGCTATTGGAAGGGAAAGTCTAGACATATTCATCATAGAGATAATATAATAAGGAATTTGATCTCTAATGGTGTCAGTTCCATTGATTATGTAAAATCAAAGGAAAGTTTATAGGATCCATTGACTGAAGTACCAAGAGAAACAAACTGCTTATCGAGGGGAATGGGTCTAAAATCCAACACTAAAGAATCTTTATGATGAAACCCAACCGTGTTGATGGAGATCCCAAGGTCTTGGTTCAATGGGACAACAAAATTGTAAGGATTCAGAAATAGCACCTTGGAGCTAACTCCGGTTCATTTTCGTGTACGATGATTGTGCTACATGTAGAAGGGGTAAGGTTAAGTTTAACGTTTAATGATTCCTAAGCTTAATTAGACAGAGTATGATAGGATACTCTTTAAAGGAGACCGCTTATGTAAGTGGATGTTTGGCCACTTTATAAGAAAACACCGCAAGAGTCCAAGGCAAAAACAGACACAATCTTGAGAATCAAAAACTGTTAGGAGAGTTATTGTGCGGATACAGTTGTCTTGGTTTACACTAACTGTTGAACGGTTTAAGACATCACGTTCACTGATCATATAAGTAAATTCGATGTATTCCGCTAAGGAAGGTTCAAAGCCAAAAGCTACCTTTCCTGATGTTGTAAACTTTCCGCCTGAACTCCCGCGAATGTACACATTGAATTTTCATTCATGTGAGGGGTTGATGGAAAAAATTGGCCTTGTACCAAATTTGATAACTTATTTTAATGGGTTCCACTTTATAAAATTAAAATTTCTGTAGTTTAATGAAATCTATTTTCGTGTAGATGAATCTAGTATATTAATTGTTCAAACCCAATTTGGGATGAATGAGAAATTAAATGATAAAGTAAGATAGTTGAAATAAATTATCTTGATGGAAGAAAGAGAAAATGGATGGGAAGGTGAAAAGTCACAATCCCACATGAAAAGTTTGAGTTAAATTATTACACCTAATAAGTTTTTTTTGCATAAGGGTTTGGACCACTTAGGGTACAACATGTCTTTGAAGGAGGAAGGCCTGGATGCTATGGGACACACTTCAAAGCCCACACGCGCGCCGTTGTTGTCATCTGGTTAGCCGGCCTTGGCCTCGACCTCAGCCTCGACTTGGGATGGGGATTGGGTCGAGGTTGGGGTCGAGGTCGTGGGTTGTATGTCACGGGCCGTGGGACTGGGACTGGGCTTGGACTTGAGCTTGAACTTCCCTACAATATTAATTTTATTGGACAAAGTTTAATTAAATTTTTTATTAATTGTCTAAAAATTAATAAGCTACAAATTAAATAATTAATTAAATGTGATTAGGTGTAAGAATCTGGTCGAATCAGTGTGTCCAGTGGCTGAAAATCAGGGTGGAAAATTCAGTCAACGAACTGTCACCTACACACCCCCTCAGCAGAAAGAATGTCACCTTTGATCCGAATAGGTGCATAGCCAGCCGAAATGGTGCAGAATTTGGCAAGAGAGTTGTGACGTGGAAAGAACGTGTCCGTCCAATCAACTCAAAAGCCAACTTTCGTAATCTATAAATAGACCCTCCTACTTCTTCATTTTTCATTCAATCAAAAATATTTTTTCTTTCTTTCTATTTTGTTCCGAGAGTTCAAACATTCTTTTGGTTCGCCGTTTCTAAATATTTGAAATGTTTCCATATTAAGAAGATAGTCGTTGCATATTGGGAAGTGATTGTAGATCAAATTGTAAGCACCGAGCGGGGCAAATATGATTTTAAAGAGAAATAGTTTAACTCTTGCCTCGACTTTAAATACTAGTTTGGTTTTCTGATTTACACCCTTTACGATCAACACTAGATATATAAAGTTGTTAAGTGCTCCATATTAAAATGGATGATTCAATATATATCTTTGTAATAGTTTTAATTCTTTACTTTCTCGGACTACCTACTAATTAAACTGGTGCTCACCTTTTTTATGCAGTATATAGTCGTACGCGGGTCTATAGTTTTAATTATTAATTAATTAATATTATTATACTTTTCTTTGTTTTGCCTTTTTTTCTTTATTTCCCTACTTTATTTTATTCTGTTTGTTAGCCACGTTCGCCCACTCCTATGTTGCACGGACACGAACACGGCAGGACACAGACACGGGGACACGAATTTTCTAAAATCTCGACAAGGTCGGGACACGGCTGTATTTTTTTAATATTAAAATATATTAAGTATCACTAATAAACTTATAGAATTAATATCTTTAAACCCAAGTAAAAACTCATAACCTACTTAAATTCAAATTAAAGTATCACTTATTACTTACTAGTTATTAGCCAAAACAAAATTCAAATAAAACGCCCATTTTAATTTAACTTTGAGTTTCAAATATAAATACAAAATCAAAATAAGTTAATAATAAAACTCAAAAACATAAATACTACTCAAACCAAATCATGCATTAATCAAAAATTATTTAAGTTTAGTCTTTTTACTTAGTTATTTAAGTTTGAATAATTTGTTTTCTAATTCTTTTATCTTTTATTTGACAATTGATAATATTATTTTAATTAAAATTTGTAATACCTATAACTAAAATATACAATTTCTCATGAACAAGCTTAATTCATGTTGGAGACATCCTTATTATGCGTCGGACACTCGTCGGACACGGCACCCTTAAGTGTCCGACACGGGTGTCAGATTAATTTATATTTATTTTAATTGAGACACGCCACGTGGCGTGTCTGATATATGTCCGGAGAGTGTTGAACGAATGTCGGTATCCGATACGTGTCAAACACAAACACGACTGATATTTTGAAGTGTCGGTGCATCATAGGCCCACTCACAATGATTACGATTTTAGACATCATTAATTATCTCAAATGCACATGATCGTTATAAACTAATGGACGAATTATTATTTGTGCCATGTATGTTTCAATTTTTTATGAAAATGCCCGTTATCTTTCGAATTATTGAAAATGCCCTGGATCTTTGCCATTTTTTGTAGAAAATACCCTTTGAGTGCCACATGTGAAATTCGGGTGACATGGCATCCACCGTGGAGGAGACGTGGCAGTCACATGTAAAATGTAATATTTTTTTATATAAAAAAAATAAAAACTAATCATCATCCGCATCACCACCACCGTAGCCCCACAACAAAGCCCTTACTACCTTTGTCTGAAGAACTCAAATTCTTTCAACAAAGCCTCAGTCGATGTTTCTAGGGTGGATTGGTCGTACACTTATAATCGGAAAAAATATCACTGAGGAAAATGGGAATGATCCCAATTGATAAGAATTCTGAGACTGAATTCGAAAATGGTGGTGAAATTTAGGAGATTCAAAGGCCTGGATCTTGTCTGAAGCTTCAAAGCTGATGGTGGCGAAGTTAGTTGATGGTTACCTTGCAGAAATTGCAAAGGATCCTAATCTTGCTTTGTTGATGTTTGTGGCGGCGGCAGCGGGGGTGGGGGGTGGGGGGCAACGGTGGTGGTGATGAAGATGATGATTAGTTTTTTATTTTTTTATATAATTATATATATATATATATATGTTTATTACATGTGGCTGTCACGTCTCCTCCACGGTGGATGCCACGTCGCGCGAATTTCACACGTGGCACTCAAAGGGCATTTTCTAAAAAAAAATGGCAAAGATCCAGGGCATTTTCAATAATTCGAAAGATAACGAGCATTGTCATAAAAAATTGAAACATATAGGGCACAAATAATAATTCGTCCTAAACTAATCAAGAGAATATGTAATCCTATCCACTTCCACATTTTTCTCAACTCCTCTTTGCCATTTTACCTTTTCTCACGCCCCGGATTTGATACTCCACATTTTTCTCTCAATGCCAATTTTTATCCATATTCTATTTTGAACTCCATATATAGATTACAACCTCATTTTAAAGTTGATCAATTTTAGTTTTGCACAATGCCAACAAATTTTTGTTTTACGTGTTTTTCTTCTTTCTTTGAATGGAAAATATTTTCTAAAATACGTTGAAGAGGAACGAGTAGCAAAGGTGGTGGTTTAATTTAAAAATATATTTTTTCAAATTTCATTTTTTTTTCTTTCTTGAAACTCTTTGATCTAAAATATTCTTCTTTCTACTAACTATTTATCAAAAAAGAATTAATAACTTCCTTTCTTACTTTTGCAGATTCAGTTTGAATTACTTCTCAAATACGGTCCAAATTACCCCATTACATTGCACCTGAATTTTGATTAATTTGTCTATTTTGTAACAGTGAAAACTACTTTGTACAAATATAAATATCATATTAGTTGTTCATTTCCTTTTGTTTTCGTAACTCCATTGAACATTAATGTAAGTTAGAAGAATAGTGCAGATTATCTACATATTGATCAAGCATTGAGAAGACTGCAAAAGAGGCATTATTATTATCATTGGTACATGATACCTTTAATTTAATTTTGATTTATGTATCATTTTTTTAATTTACGCACTTTCAGTTAATACTTTTATGATTTTTTGATCAATTTGATCATTATACCATACTATCCTGAAATTCTCACCATACCTAAGAATTGTATAAGTCCACTTCTAGTTTTAACAGTGCAATAAGATCTTAAAAGATTTAAAAATATCACTCTCGACTTTTGGGAAAATAAGAATAATAATTAACACTACAAGATAACATGGTCAATAGGGACCTAAATTAGGTCTCTATTGACCCCCTGGTGGTCCCTAAATATCAATATGGACCGACCGCACATAGGTCGCTATTGTGCGGTCCCTATTGACCTCGGTCGCTTGCCATCAGGGACCGTAATTAGGTCTCTGATGAGGGCAATAGCGACTGGAATATCAGGGACCGCTTTGCAGTTCCTAATACTTTAAAAGCAATATCGACCTAAATTAGGTCTCTATTGTTGTTGAATCAATAGGGACCGCAGTTGGGTCTCTATTATTTTTCATACAATAGGGACCGTGATTAGGTCCCTACTAATATTCATAGTACTCTATGAATATTAGTAGGGGCCTAATTGCGGTCCCTAATAATAGTAATAGGGACCGCAATTAGGTCCCTACTAATATTCATAGAGTACTATGAATATTAGTAGGGACCTAATCACGGTCCCTATTGTATGAAAAATAAAAAAAATGAATGAAATATGATTAATAATAAAAAATAAAATATGAATGAAAACAAAAAGATGAATGAATAAAAAAAACAAGTGAAAGAAAAGAAAGTGTAGATCCAAAATAATAGAAAAGTAAGAAAAGAAAGTGTAGATCCAAAATAATAGAAAAGTAAGATTGTGTTGGTGATTTGTTTTTTGTGTTGGGTGATTTTTGTTTTGGATTTGTGTTGGTAAAAAGAAGAAAAGTTTTTGTGTTGGGTGATTTTTGGAGAAAAGATAAGTGGTTTTGTGTTGAAAAAGAAGATAGTGTTTTTGTGTTGGGTATTTTTTGGAGATTAATAAAATTTGATGTGTAAGAGTGGTGAATATATAGAGGAGATGGTGAAATTTTCAAATTTTCGTCAAATTCAAATTTCCCCCTCAATCTCGCCTAAACTTTTCGCCAAAATTTTAATTTTTTTGATTTTGGTGACCTAACTGCGGTCCCTAATTATTAATAGGGACCGCACTTAGGTCACTAATTTTAAATATGCGGTCCCTGTTGCGTTATTAGGGACCTAAGTGCGGTCCTTACTAATATTCATCCTTGAAATTTGATTTTTTTTATTGATGTTGGTGTGTTTGTGATTCCTAGCAACCAAACTCATTGCAACATGTGAATTGAAGTAATAAATGATTGAAAACCCAAGCTCATAGTAGTTTAGTTGTGAAATAATAGATTGAATGAGATTGAGCGAGTTATTAACGTTCAACATATATTTCGTGTTCTACAACTAATCATCACTAGTTAGTTGTAGTTGTTATTCGTTTTTATGCTTTACTTCATTAATGTTAGCATAGATATGATTATGACTTTCAATAATTATATCAACTAATCATTATGCATGTATATACAATTAGTTTGTAAGCATGCATTATGACATTCGTCGTACAAACTAGTAATTGAATTTTCAAAACGGACCGTTTCCTCTATGTAATGTTTGGATTTACAATGCGTCGTTGTAATTATTGTTATTTTAACTATTACAGTGATAATTATGAACTAAACAAACAACGATATACCTCAAATCATCATAAAGTAACGATTTTAAAGTATGAATATTAGGATGGACCGCAATTAAGTCTCTGTTGAGTCAATAGGGACCGCAATTAGGCCCCTATTGACTCAACAGTGACCTAATTGCGGTCCCTACTAATATTCATACTTTAATATCGTTACTTTATGAATTGATCTCGCTACGTTAGTGGTTTTTAGCAACAACCTCATTACTAAATGTGAAGAAGTAATTAATGGTTACAGAACAAGTGACTTTGTTATTGAATATTAGATATTGAATGTGATGGAGTGATTAGTTATTAGATATTCAATGTATCGTTGTCGTTGTATAAATTAAGAATCTTCAAAATAAACTGTTCCCTCTACGTAATGTTAGAATTTACAATGCGTCGTTGTAATTATTGTTATTTTAACTATTACAGTGGTAATTATGAACTAAGCAAACACCGGTGTACCTCAAATCATCATAAAGTAACAATTTTAGAGTATGAATATTAGTAGAGACCGCAATTAGATCTCTGTTGAGTCAATAGGGACCGCAATTAGGTCATCGATGAGTCAATAGTGACCGCAATTAGGTCCCTATTGACTCAACAGTGACCTAATTGCGGTCCCTACTAATATTCATACATTAAAATCGTTACTTTATGACTTGATCTCACTATGTTAGTGGTTTTTAGCAACAACCTCATTACTAAATGTGAAAAGAAGTAATTAATGGTTAAGAACAAGTGATTTAGTTATTGAATGTGATGGAGTGATTAGTTATTAGATATTGAATGTGATCTTTGTCGTTGTATAAACTAAGAATCTTCAAAACGGACAGTTCCCTCTACGTAATATTTGAATTTACGATGTGTCGTTGTAATTATTGTTATTTTAACTATTTCAGTGGTAATTATGAATTAAACAAACAACAATGCACCTCAAATAATCATAAAGTAACGATTTTAAAGTATGAATATTAGTAGCAATTAGGTCATTGTTGAGTCAATAAGGACCTAATTGCGGTCCATATTGACTCATCAGGAACCTAATTGTTATCCTTATTGACAACGGCTAGTGTCAATAGGGACTGCATCTAGGTCGCTATTAACAACGACTATTCAATAGGGACCGCATTTAGGTCCCTATTGGCAACGGCTAATGTCAATAGGGACCGCATTTAGGTCCTTATTGACAACGGCCTCTCAATAGGGACCGCTAAGCGGTCCCTATTGACAACATCTAGTGTTAATAGGGACCGCCTTTAGGTCCCTATTAACAACGATTAGTATCAATAGGGACCTAAGTGCGGTCCTTATTGACCGTTAGTGGCCTATAAAATGCCACTCACTTCTCCTCTAAAATTCATTCCATCTTTCACTAATCCTTAAGATATTGGCTCGAACGGCACAAATGTCCACAAGACATTCAAATTGGTGGAAATTAACCCTAATAAAATACTCCACACCAATGAATTTGGTATATATGAATTTGTATATATTTTGGATGTTGGTACACCATACAAACCAAAATAATCCATACAAACCAAAATAACCTAAATAATTAATATTCCCTACAAACCACACACCATACAAACCAAAATAGCCAAAATAATCCATATTCAATACAACCCTACACCATACAAACCAAAATAACCTAAATATTCAATATTCCTTACAAATCACACACCATACAAACCAAAATAGCCAAAATAATCCATACTCAATACAAACCCTACACCATACAAACCAAAATAATCCATATTCCATACCAACCATACACCATACAAACAAAAATAACCAAAATGATCCATTAAACCGTAATACCAAATAAGTTTAACGTAGGCGGAAATAGTCAGACATTCAAAATATCAAAATATCATAATCCATAGTTACAAATAACTACCCGCCACAAGATCACTGGCCCCCCTCATCATCACTAGGCGGATACACGACCCCCTCATCACCAGAACGCTCCGCCAAATCATACATCTCATCCTGGGTCGCCAGTGGATCATCAGCAACACCAACCCCACCCTCATGAACACCAACCCCACCCTTATCAACACCATCACCACCCTCATCAACACCATCACCCTCATCATAGCGAGTTCCGCTGCCTCAACATCCATCATATCAAGATCATCACCACTCCCCGACTCATCAGTATCAAAATCATCGACATACTGGGTGGCGGTGGAAGTACCTGGAGCAAAAGGATCTGGTCTCTGACGTATCGGCCTCAAAACCCTAAATGCGCCTCTGCTCCTAATAGCATTCCTCATGAACAAGTCTATCGGAAGCTCTCGCACTGGTCGGCTTGTCTGCGTGTGTATGTCATGTCTAAAATCCTAGAGCCAGGACATCAGTGAGTCGACTCTCGGGTCCTGTGTCGTCCTCAACTCTCAGTTCTCCTCCTGGACCTGCATGAGCAACTCCCTCCTGTAGTCTCACTCCCTCCCGAGCTCCATGTCAAAGTTTTTTGGATCAGCATAGCTCGGTAAACCCTGCGCCTTCTCCTTCTTGATCCTCCCTATCGCCTTCTTCCACGAATCGGCGTCCCATTCAGGCAAGTCTTTATCTTCTACTGCTTTCGGATTTTTCTTCCTCAGTTCCCTCTTATAATTCTTCTGTTGAATTTTCAAAGATCATTAAAAAGAGAAATTAGTTCAAAGATAATTAAAAAATTAAATTAGAATCAATAATTAGCTTATAATAAGAAAGTGTAATGAATTCATAAGTGGTAAACGAGTAGAAAATTTAAAACACTTACATAAATAAGTCTGGTCGCCTCAGACTTCCACTCCCGCCTCAAGGGTACGGATGTACCTCTGCCAGTCCCCGCCACCCTCCTCGTATGTCCTGCCTTATAAATCTCGTCGTGCCTGATAGGGTGGGTGCGGTTGGGCTGATTCCTCTCCTTCAAATTGTATGTAATAGTTGGTTATAATTCTTTTTTTTTATTTTAAAGGTAAAATTTCTATTTCTTTAAACTAATCAATAAACAATAATCTTAAAATTTAATATTTTAACTACAAATAAAATATATAATTTTAAAAATACATACCATGAGCCGCCGGATCTCCTCGTAGTCAATGGAACCACCGTAAAAGGTGGCGGGCGCATCGTCGTCCAACTTACCGCCTCGCCAAGCATCTTTCCCTTCACTGACTTCTTCTTATGTTCTTCCGTGTACCAGTATTTTGCCGCCTGCTCCTCCAAACTCTGGCCCATCCACGACGTCTTAGGCTTCCCTCGAAACTTCTCATTATCCTTGTTCTTCATGTACTGCTCATTCGCCTTGTTCATCATACGCTCATAAAGCCCCCTCGCCTTCAACTGGTATGCCCTATGTACCTGATCCCTCTCTGACCGCCGAATCCCATAGGTATTCTACAAAAAGGATAAATATTAAACAATAACTAATACACTAAATTAATAAACTAAATTAAACAATATTTGAATCTCGAGTAAATTAATAAATATTAATAATTCATTAAAAACTCACCGTAAATCTCGAGTAAATCTTTCCTTGTACTTTCTCAGGAACCTTGAAGTAGGAGGGCCAAAACTCACTCATAAACTGTCGAATGAGTGCAGTGATCGTCTTGACAATCTGGCGACTGGGGGGTTTAGAAAAACAACCCCGCTTCAAGTGAATAAGTTGCTTCTTCTCCCCAGGCCTAACCATCATAACTCTTAGATTTGGTCCCCTACCTGGTCGAATCTGGCTCGGTCCTGGAGTCTCGGTCGACCTCTGGCTCGGTCCAGCTCCGATGTCGGTTATAGGTGGTAGAGTCTGAAATCTGTTAGACTTAACTGATGGGGGCACGTGAGTCCCAACTGAATCTGAAGTATGTGGTCGTCCAACTGGGATGCGGTGGACTCTGATGATCGGGGTCTAACACCCGCTCCGGCGACAGCCGCCTCATTGTCTACAAATAACTGCCGATGTGGTGCAGGTGTCCTCGATGTAGATCCGTCACCTGACCCAAGTGGCGGGACTGACGGCTCGGCTGGATGGCTCAGCTCTGCACCACGTCCCGATCGGACAACCTGTATAGGTCGGTAACTACCTCGACCCCTGCTACCACTGCCACCACCACGCCCAACGCTACTACTGCCACCACCAACACTCCCGCTACCACTGCCACCACCACGCCCAATGCTACCAGTACCACCACCAGGACCTCGACCTCCCTACCTCCAACACCTCCACGAGCAACACTACCACTACCTGAACCCGATACCCCACCACGACCTCGATCTCCAAGACCTCGACCTCAGTACCGCTAGGGGTCTTACGTGACAACATGTCGAATATATATATATATATATATATGTACTGTAAAAAAAATTATCAATTCAATATTTAAATAACAATATTACATCTATATAATCTAATAGTTTTACTAATTAAAATTTAATAATCCAATTTCCACAATCTAATTATAAACTAATCTAATCTGATTTATCTAATTTTTACAATCGAATTTTAAACTAATCTAATCTAATTTAACAATCTAATTTTCACAATCCAATTATAAACTAATCTAATCTAATTTAACAATCTAATTTTCACAATCGCATTATAAACTAATCTAATCTAATCTAACAATCTAATTTTTATAATCTAATTATAAACTAATCTAATCTAATTTAACAATCTAATTTTCATAATGTAATTATAAAACTAATCTAATCTAATCTAACAATCTAATAAACTAATAATCTTACAAATTAATATTTAGCTTACTAATTATATACTAATTAATATAATCTAATCAAATCTAACAATCTTCACTAATCTAATCTTTTTTTTAATCATTCACTAATTTAATCTAACAATAATCTTTTTTTTTCTTTCATCATTCACTAATCTAATTTAACAATCTAAAAATCTTCACAAATATATTTTTTTCCTTAATCATACAGTAATCTTATCGAACAATGTAACATTCTTCACTAATTAACTATCTAACAATATTAACTCATATAACAATCTAACAAATTAACACAAAATTAGCTCAAATTAACACATTTAACACAAATTAACAATCTAACATTCTTCACTAATCTAATTTTCTTTTTGTTAATCATTCACTAATCAAATCTAGCAATCTAATATTACCCACTAATCTAACAATCTACAATATTAACAAATCTATAAACATTAACACGAAATTTGGATTTAATGAAAAATTGAGAAAAAAAAAACAAAAAAAGGGTTACCGATCGCTACTTACCGCCGGCGGCGGAAATGGACGGAAAAGGGAGGAGGAGCAGAAACCCGAGCGGAAAGGGACAGAGAAATGGCGGAGAGAGGGCGGGGAAGGTTTGGGGACTCAATTGGGTCGCCCCTTGCAATTTCCGGTCGCTGAAATCACTGGGTCGGGTCGAATCGGCGGTTTTCGGGCGGAGATGGTGAGGGTTTCGTGAAATGAGAAAATAAAAAAAAAATATTTATAGCAGGAAATCAGCGACCTAATTGAGGTCGCTGATAATGTCCGCCCTAAATTAGGGCTGAATGCATGACAATTTGGCCCACATTTTGGCCCAGTTTCGGCCAAAATGTGTGGCCCAATTTCAGAAGGGACTTTCAGCGACCTAAATTAGGTCGCTGAAACATGTTAGGACTATCATCGACCTAAATTAGGTCGATGTTACCTTCAGGGACCGCTGAAGACGAGCGACCTATTTTAGGTCGTTACTGGGCGGTCCCTATTGACCGTCCAGTCTTGTAGTGTAATGAATGTATAGTTTTATTGTATATAATGTGTGTCCATCATTACATAATTTGTTGATCTTGTTTATTCTTTTATAGACTACATTAACTATTGTATTATATAATTAATTTAGGACAAATTAATATTTATGCCCTGTAAGTTTGCCTTTTTGAAGAATATGCCCATTATCTATCGAGTTTTTAAAAATGCCCTGACTTATGCACTTTTCTTTAAAAAAATGCCCACCCGCTGCCACATCAGAAAAATTGCGCTTACGTGGCTGCCACATGGGAAAAAGGCACACGCCATATTAATATATTTAAAACAAATATATATCTTTTGTGTTATGTGGCTGCCACATGGAATATATATATAAAAAATATATATCTTTATGTATTAAAATATCAAAATATATAAAAATATATATATCTTTATGTATTAAAATATCAGAATATATATATATATATATATATATGTTTATGTATTAAAAACAATATCATATTTATATCTAGAATATATATAAATACTATAAAAAAAATATCATTATGTATCTAGATATATCTATATCTAGAATATATTTAAATATATAAAAAAATGAAATATCATAAATACCATTTTTTATTACTAAAAATTTAAAAGAAAATTATAAAAAAAATTCAAGAAAAAACAAAAAAAAATAGAGCCCCCCCCAAACACCCTCCCCCCCCCCCCCCTCCGACGCCACCACTGCTGCAACTCGCGGGTGCAGCGGTGGGGGGGGGGGGGGGGGTTGGGTGGGGGGGCTCTATTGGTTTTTTGTTTTTTTTATATTTTTTTTTAATTTTCAGTAATAAAAAATTGTATTTATGATTTTTCTTTTTTTAATATATTCAAATATATTTTAAATCATAAAGCTATTTTTTATATATATTTATATATATAAAGGATATAAATATATTTTTGTTTTAAATATATTCCATGTGGCAGCCATGGCGTGTGCATTGACATCCACACGACTGACACGTCTGCATATTTTCTGATGTGGCAGCGGGTGGGCATTTTTTTAAAGAAAATTGCATAAGTCAGGGCATTTTTAAAAACTCGATAGATAATGGGCATATTCTTCAAAAAAAACAAACTTACAGGGCACAATTATTAATTTGTCCATTAATTTATACATGATTTGACCGGTGCAACACATTCATGGGCTCCTTAGACATTCATTCAGTATTTCGAATTTTATGCACTAATGCTTAGTATATCTAAAGGCTAGCGATATTGCCAGAGCGCATTTTGTTGCTGCCAAAGCAAACTTGTCATGTTCTCTAATTTACCCTTATCAGTCAAAGGTTAAAAAAGTTAAGTATCAATCTTTGGTACATAAATATATTGTCTCAATTAATTATCCTACTTAATCTCATTGTTCTTATAATAAACCACTTCTATATGGAAGTTAATCGTTTCCATACGTATTACTCATTATCAATCAATGACAAAAAGCTTGATTGTTCCATGTGAATCAAAGTAACTCACAGTTGCAGAAATTAATTCCGAATACATATAGTGGAACTTTTGGTAAACTTTTTTTACTTATTGATTATTTATCAAATTTTTGTATGTTCTAATATGTGAAAGCCAAGAAAGATAAGAGTCAAATGCTCTGTTTTTTCATATGATGCCCACAGAATGCTCGTGATATGTAAACTATATATTAACTTCTAATCCATGTATATAATATTTCATCTTACACAATTTTGTTTTAAGTGTATTCTTTTATGAACATTAAGTGTATTATTATTCTGGGGTGAATTTAACAAATAAAACGAAAGGAAAAAATAAGAGAAATTTTTACATATTATTTAACTTGTTATGATGACTTGGTTTGTTGCTGAAAAACTTATGTACTTATAGTAATGTGCATGAGAGTGCATGAGAGAAACATTAAGCATGTAACTATACGAAGCTGTTAAGGTAACAACTTCTTTGTGCCAAGAAATTTGGTTACTTGATATGCATTTGGTTATATCAAATCCTAACTGTATACAACTTGTATTGCTTTACTTAACAAGCATTTGACTTTTATTATTTGAACTCAGAATTGGCAGGAAGTAAATGGCTGATCAAACTGATGCTACACGTACTGTCCAACTACAAAAAATAATTGAAGGGGATGAATTTCAACTCTTTGAAGAGATGTTTGTATCCTGTGAAGAACTTTTAAATGTTGTGAGGTGCTTTTATTCGAAGAAGGGTTATGCTTTGTCAATTAAAAGCTCTAGAAAGGACAAATATGTGACAATCGATTGTGATCGAGGAGGTCAATATCGAGATAGAATCAACGTTCCCATTGAGCATCGCCAAAGGAATACAACTACTCGTCTTATAAATTGTCCATTTGAGCTTCGAGCTAAAGTACAAGATGATGGATTTTGGAAACTTGCTAAAAGGAACGATTCTCATAATCATGAAGCTTCTGTTGATATGTGTGGACATCCCTCTGCTCGACACTTTTCGAAAGAAGAAATATCGAGTATCGATGATATGACCAAATCAGGGATTGCTCCACGCCAAATTCTTAGCTCTCTTCGACAGAAAAATCCTTATCTTCAGGCTGTATCAAGAAATGTATATAATATGAAAGGGAAGATAAGAAAGGAAACATTAGCAGGACGTACTGAAATTCAAGTTTTATTTGAAGAACTTGGCAAGGGTGACTTTATATTTGATATTCAGCAAGATGGAGAAGGTCAATTGACTCACATGTTTTTTGCGCATCCTACATCAATGAAGTTAACCAAGAGCTACTCAACAGTGTTTGTGATGGATTCCACGTATAAGACAAATAGGTATCATATGCCATTACTTGAGATTATTGGAATTACAAGCTTTAACACTTCATTCTATTCTTCTTTTGTCTTTATGAAAAAAGAGAGGCAAGAAGATTATGTTTGGGGTCTAAAAACTTTCCAAAGATCTCTCGGATTAGATCACGAACCATGTGTTATTGTAACTGATAGAGAGTTGGCGTTGATGAATGCCATCAAGATCGTGTTCCCCGGAGCAGTGAATCTTCTTTGTGTATGGCACATAAAAACAAACTTGGTTGTCAATTGTAAATCTCACTTTGAGAAATTGGAGGAGTGGGGGGGATTCTTGTCATCATGGAACGTTGTGATAAATTGTCCAAGTGAAACAGAATTTCAAGAAGCTTGGAACGAATTTGAAGTATCTTACAAAGATAAGACTCGTGTACTTAGCTACATTAAGAGGGCATGGCTTCCATACAAAGAGTATTTTGTTGAAGCATGGGTAGAAAAGTACTTGAATTTAAATAATAGAGTTTCTTCAAGAGCAGAGGGTGCACATTCAAAGCTTAAGAAGTACCTAATGGTTTCTAATGGAGACCTTCGCACTGTGAAAAATAAAATATGTCTTATGCATGAAAATGAGTTTAAGGAGATTAGGACCCAGTTGGCTAGAGAAAGGCTCCACATTCCTCACAACTGCAACATTCCGTTCTTCAAAGAGCTTTTGACTAGAGTATCATTTTTTGCATTGAAAGAGTTAAACAAACAAATTGATTTGGCAAAAAAGGGATTGATGCAATTAACATGTACTGGCCATTCGGCAAAGATGGGTCTTCCTTGTGTGCATAAGATGCGTGATTGGAGAGATAAGGTATTGCCTCTAGAATCTGTACATTCGCAGTGGCGTATAGATACAAGAGCAAATTTTCTTTTAGAAGATGCACCAAACAATGAGGAAGTTGCATTAGAAAAGTTATTGAATGAGTTACATGATAACTATCAATAATGGCCAGCTTGTGAGAAAGAGAACGCTCGTAACAGAATATCTCAAGCCATAAATGGTCAACAATTGCTCTTCGAACCGGTTGTTCAACCCAATAAAGGTAGGCCTTCAAAATCCAAAAAAAGAAAAGCATCGAGTTCTACAAAATGTGATCCTTCAAGATTTGAGATCGTAGAGGCATCACAAAGTTGTTCAAGATGTCAAAATAGGAGGCACGACACTATTGCATGCCCACATAAAATGGACAATTTTGGTGGCGAAAGCTCAATCCACATTGATCTGAACTTGACACCGCCTTATAATGATGAACAGATCCCACCAAACTTCTAATATGTAAGCATCACAACTTTACAAGCTATTTTAACTTCGTTTGCTATATTAAATTGGTATTGTTACGTATGTTATGTTTGAGTATTTTCTAAATATTATTTGACGTTAGTAGTGCTTAATGTATGAAAGTGTTTTTTTTATATCTTAATTTTATCAGTAGAGTTTGATCTGTTTATATGATTGTTATCGTTGTTGTAACGGAAAGAAAAAATGATTGTTATCGTTGTTTTTTTGCAGCTCCGGAAGAGGAAGAGTTTTAGGGAAAAATCTTCATATGGTCTTTTTTTTTTCTTGTACTACCGTTCAACATTTCTATTGAGATCCATGTCATTGAATAATGTTTACTCAGACAATCGTTTTAGGTGTGTAGTGTAATATTTCAAAGTTTCTTGAATATCTAAAAACTTTTGATGTTGATGTTATACTGTTAATTTTGTTTTGTTAGATAATCATTTATGTCCTAATTGAAATTATTTTTTATTTGGAATTGATTATGTTGTTCTTACTTAAGCAAATGAGATAAATCTTGTCACGTACGAGTTATATAAAATAATTAATTTGATTCATACATAGACACACAACATTGCAGGCCAATTAGTTAATGCACATGATCATATTCATATTCTATTGTTCTGTTTTAGTTACGAGCACAAATTTACGAACCATGAAAAGAGTAAAATGAATTAGAGCAATTTCCTCTGAATTTTTATTTTAAAGTTGGAACGTAAGTTTAATCTCAAGCTACTTTGTAATTGGACATTTACGAGAAGTCCTTAAAAAGTGAAAACATGGATATCTGTTAGCAAGTCAGATTTATTAATTCTCATTGTTGGATCGGTTGTGTAATTCTAATGATTGAGTTTCTTTAATTAAAAACAGTTAATTGAGAAAGAATATAATTTATGGACCAGTGATTACTTAACTTTTATAACCTTTGACTGATAAGGGTAAATTAGAGAACTTGAAAAGTTTGCTTTGGCAGCAACAAAATGCGCTCTGGCAATATCGCTAGCCATATCTAAAGCTAATGAAAGTCCTTTTTTTCTGTTAATAAAATGATGGTATATGAAAGAACAAATTTCAAATTTGGTAATTTAATAGCATAATCACGGCTCCGTTTATGTTGGTTATATGAACTATTAAGCACACATATAAATTATCTTAAAATAAGTATTCAAAGTATCTTCATGCAGGTTGTTGATTGCTCAAATTAGAGGTGCCTAATTTTGTGGAATTTTGCTTCAGTGTTCGGGCTACAAATAAAAGGAATGTTTAGAAGATCACGTGAACAAATACTTGATGATAATAATTATCTGTTTTTAGTATTATGCATGCCGAGTGTAAACTAACAATGTATATATATTGTGTGATTTAATTACTGTGTGGTTCTGCAACCATATTTAGTAGTCGGCAATTTGCAATTCTATTTTTCTCTTGGATTTGGTTGTCGCGTAATAAATTAATTGGCGAATAGTTTTTGTAGGGAACTAAGCATTTGAGATTTTCTCGATAATATGAATATTTATATCCTTTGCTTGATATATGAGTGTTGAAACGTCCATTCTGTTTTTTAGTTTTACCATCACTTAGTGTTTTTTTTATTTCTTCTATTGGTTAAATTTATTCTTCCTATGGAGAATTGTGTCCCTTCATTTAATTGTGCCCTTCGTGTCTAAGCTTTTCCATCACTTTCTATGCAGACACTACAAGAAAATAGGGTCTTTTGAAACTGCTTGGGCGGTTGCAAAAAACCCATGGACTGTCCCAGCTGTCGCAAAGCGACGGTCGCAGATGCCTCAGTTGCTAAAAGCTTGCGACCGCTGGGCGGTTGCAACTTGTGACCGCTTAAAGGTCGTAAAATTACAACCGTCAGGTGCTCGCAGGTGGATTAGGCGTTGTCAGCGCTAGGCGGTTGCAAATGACTCTTATGTCTTTTGCAACCGCCAAGCGGTTGCAAATAATCTTTAGGCTATTGCAACCCCCCAGCAATTGCAAATGAGCTTTACGTCAATTGCAACCGCCCAGTGGTTGCAAATAATATTCATGTCTTTTGCAACCATCTGGTTGTTGCAAATGACATTATCAGAATAAAAAAATAATAATATTCTGTTAATTTGTGGAAATAGAATGGTTGAATTTATTTGTAAATCTTAGCTCATTTGATATGAATATCAAATTGAGGGGGTGGCAAATTGAGGTGGTTGAAGGTGGTTCAGGCGTGGAAAATGACAAACAGGAGAATGGCGTTGATGGCGATCAAGAGGAGTATGGAGAAGAGGACTCAGATTATAGTGTGATTAGTAATAGAGAATACGTTGTAATAAACAGTTTCTTATATTATATGTGACGTATTTATTTTATTCATTTAAAGCTTTGTTGTGCAATTGAAACAAACAAAAGTATAAGTATGCAATACATGAATAACATAACACAATTAGATTAACAGTATATGCTTTCATTAATACAATGAAATGAATAACATGAATAATATAACATAATTAAATTAACATAAATACATGCTTTCAGTACACTAAAAGTACACATTAAGAACTTAAGTACATTAATTCAACATAATATTAATTAACTACATTACACTAATAGTTCAATTTAAGTACAAAAAAACTACAATTAGGCCATATCAATCATCCGCATCATCACCATCGAGCATGTACGTATCTGGAACAGTCCCGCTAGCCCCATCCTCGTCATCATCATCATTGTACGGGACCTCTAGATCTACAGCATCCTCGACATCATCATCATAGTTTGAATCATACTTTGACGCATACATAAGGGCTGAAGAAAAGCTCAAAGCAAATGGATATCGTGCTCTGCGGGGAGGCTGCGAAGGCGGAGGAATGGTATGAACTCCACATCGAGGAGAATTATCCATAAATCCAGTAGAAAGCGATGGAGCAGGAGTACATGTCGCCAACGTAACATGATGGGTCAAGGCATGGATATGCTGTAGTAGGATGTCAACTCTCTGATCAGTACTCCTCTGCAACTCCTGGTTCTGCTCCTCCAAGTGCCTGATGTAGCCCTGCGTAATGTCAAGCTCCTTCCTAAACTCCATACCAAAATCCTCTGGACGTGCTTCACTTGGCAAGCCATTCACCTTCCCCTTCTTCACTCCACCCGTCGCTTGACTCCACAGCTCTAGATCTATCATGGGCCAATCTTTCTGATTAGGATACCTCTCCCGCATGAACCTCATGTACTCCCTCTGTAAGTATTTGGAAAAATAAGTGTTTATATATTATAATACGGAATTTAATAAAATTAACAGGATAAATAACAAGAATATAATTGACAGTACTTACATAAATAGCCATGTATAACTCATGCAAACAAACGCGCCTTTGTGGGTCTCCCTCTCGCCGCCCTCTCACCATATATGTATGGTTAAAATGGTACGTCTCGTCGTGTTGAATAGGGGTGGTCCGATCTGGATACGCTTGAGCCTATATATTACAATAAAAATTATGTTAAACTTTACACATATAAGACAAGATTTACGCGTATAAGACAAATTTCAATATGGCATACCATCCTACGGCGAATCTCCATGTAGTCGATGGATCCCCCACCATAAGTGGGACCTACAATTGGGCGATCATCAGGGGTCTCCCCTTTTCTCCTGTTCTTTCGTGCAATGTCGGACACCAACCTATGCTCCTCGCTCGCCAAGTGAGCAATCGCCTTCTTCTCCAACTAGTCATTCATCCAGACTTTCATCTAGCCCGCGTACTTTAAATCATCCTTCCTCGCAAGGTAAGTCCTCTTCGTGTTGTTAATCAACTCCTTAAACCTCATTCTCGCCCTTTTCTCCTAGGCATCATCTACCTTACCCTCAATCGGCCTTACGGACCCCATAACTAGGCTGAAAATAATAAAATTTTTAATATTTTTCATATTTTGTTTTATAACTTCTTTATAATAATTAAATAAAATACTTATATAATAACTCACCATGAACTTCATCCACACATCTCCTCTAATCTTCTTGGGGACCTTTCCATGAGTGGGATAAAAGCCCGTCATGAATGCCATGATAAGCATCGTGATCATTGTAGAAATCGAGGACGAATTCGGAAAAAGTCCTTCCGGAGTCAATCAAATACACTGACGGCGGGCCGGATCCTGGGGGTACTGGAGCACCTCTAGAGGTCCCCTACCAGGATGCGTCTGTGTGCATGTGGATGGTTTGGCTCCTGGAGGCTCTATCAGCTCGATGCACGGTCTAGCTCATGTGGACTCAGCTGATAGTAGTCTCTGCATAGTAGGCCTGGATCCAGACGATGTATGGGGCGTCTGGCGCGTCAATCCTGAAGCATGTGAATCATTGCTATGTAGGGTCTGACATGTCGACTACTACGTACATACTAAGAACTAAGTAAAAATATCTAAGTTATATCATTAATATGTTATAGAGATTCTCTATAATTTAATCTTAGTTAAGTTATAGAGATTTCTAAATATAACATCATTTCTAAGTTATAGAATTTTTTGAAAGCATCGTCATTTCTAAGTTTTAGAGATTCCAAAAGATCGCCATTTCTAAACTTTAGAGATTCCTAAATATCACAATTTCTAAGTTTTCTAGATTCATAAAGATCACAATTTCTAAGTTGTAGAGATTTCTAAAGATCACAATTTCTAAGTTATTAAAATAATAAAAAAAAACATGTAAAAACTAAACTAATAATTTAAATAAGCTAAACTAACAACTTAGCATATAAAAATAAGATAAACCAAACTAACAACTTAAACAAACTAAACTAACAATTTAATATATAAAAGTATTATTAAAATAATAAATATCAAACGAAAAGAGAAAACTTACAAATTCTGGGGTTGCAACTGTCGAGCGGTTGCTAAAGGAGGCTGGTGGTCGCGGGGGGAGGGGGGAGGGGGTGTAAGAGAGAGTTTAGTCTGGTCAAAATGAAGAGGAGAGGGGGGTAATACCCTCTCTGCGACCGTCTTGCGGTCGCAATGGCATTGAAAAAACGGTCATGTGTATTAAGGCAACACCGTTGCCCTAATACACACATTGCGACTGCCTGGCAGTCGCAATATGCTCTTTGCAACCGCCCTGCAGTCGCAAGGTGTGGCCCTTTGGTGGAAATTTCCTTCTGCCCAAGGGTGGCGACTGTTGGGCAGTCAATATACTCGATCACCAAACCCCGCATTTGTCTGACGGTCGCAGAAGGACAGTTGCAAAAGGCCGCCCATTCTTGTAGTGAGATTTCTCGCATTGAATGAAGGTGGATTTTATTAAGGACGAAATATTAAAAATTCCCGCTAACTTTACAAAAAAAAAAAAATGCCCATTTTTTTCGGGCCTTGTAAAAATGCCCGGTATCTTTTAAACAATCTTGCAAAAATGCCCGATGGCCTTATTCGGGCTAAATATGCCTACGTGACGGCACAGTGGCTGCCACGTCAAATAACTGCCCGCCACGTCATATTTTCAGTTTAAAAATATTTTTCAAACAAACTCTTCTAATTTTAAATATTGTATTTGCACCCCAAAATAAATTGCACTTTGCACCCCAATATATATAAATAATAAACATATATATATAGAAACATATATATAACTATTTTGTAAAAATATTAAATATTTATATATATATATATAAATAATAATAATAAACATATATATCAATAATAAACATATATGTAACTATTTTGTAAAAATAATAAATATATATTAATAATAATAATAGTAATAAACAAATGTATATATATGTTAATAATAATAAAGATATAAACATATATATAACTATTTTGTATAAAAAATAAATATATATAATAATAATAAACAGTTAGAAGGGTAATTTACTATGTGGTGCAAATACAATATTTAAAATTAGAAAGGTTTGTTTAAAAAAAAATTTTTTAAATTGAAAATATGACGTGGCAGGCAGTTAATTGACGTGGCAGCCACTGTGCCGCCATGTAGGCATATTTAGCCCTAATAAGGCCATCAGGAATTTTTGCAAGATTTTTTAAAAGATACCGGACATTTTTGCAAGGCCCAAAAAAACGGGCATTTTAATTTTTTTTTGTAAAGTTAGTGGGCATATGTAATATTTCGTCCTTTTATTATATTAATATTTCATGCAACGATACATTTTCAATAAGAAATTTAAGAATATTTACAAACAATCAATACTTTATATCATTAGTGCTATTTTTATTGTTATAATTTAAATTTTGCGATACTTAATTAATTAAGTGAAGTTTGTGTATTGTGCATAGACTCAAACTTTGTGATTTATAGAGCAGTTACCTCTTCCATTCTCTCACTAATTTTTTTAATTGTAATATTGTGTATTTTTTTCTTGAATGAAATTGGTGAAAACTGAAGAAGGTAAGTATATTGTTTGTTTTGTATATTTTGATATTTTCGGTAATTATTGATTTATTCTCAATTCTTTTCAATGTTTTTTTTTATTGTGGCGTTTATTTTGGAGCTGCATGTGCATCGACACACTTTTCTTATGTTGAATTTCTTGCAAAGTTCAAGTTTTCTACATCTTTTTTTTTCTT
Source organism: Linaria vulgaris (assembly GCA_948329865.1). Lineage (NCBI taxonomy): Eukaryota > Viridiplantae > Streptophyta > Magnoliopsida > Lamiales > Plantaginaceae > Linaria > Linaria vulgaris. Next base: position 47,441,379 of record OX415249.1, on the reverse strand, counting down.
CAGATATTGCATTTTGCTAATTAAGAAATAAGATATCTCAATGAAGAGTATATTTATATTTTTTAAAGAACTTATTAAAAATAAAACATCAAACGGAATTATTGAATTTTATATGTGGTACACAATCCTGTGTGCGCCCTAATTGATAGTCTATATGAAAAACTATATCTATTATCTATTAATAATATGAGCAAAGCGATACTCCTCTCACATTGTAGACCAAACTCCAAAACCACCAAGTTTTCCTAACAAACCTTAACTTTTGGGTAATTTAAAAAAAAAAAAAGGAAAGAACTAGGAGACCAAAACGTCCCCCACTCCCTTAAATTTCTCAACTTGCAGGTAAGAAAAAAAAAACCTTTGTTTTGAATATGGGATTAAGCACTACGTTTAGGGGGAAAAAAATAAAAAGATAACCACTCTTATAGACCAGGAGACCAAAATTCCCCTCTCACAAATTAAAAAAAAAATAGAAAAGAAAAAAATCTATTATTTGTACTTCTGGCAAAAGATAAAATTTTCAAATTCAAATTGATAAAACTTCTAACACTACAAGACTGGGCGGTCAATAGGGACCGCCCAGTAGTGACCTAAATTAGGTCACTCGTCTTCAGCGGTCCCTGAAGGTAACAGCGACCTAATTTAGGTCGTTGATAGTCCTGAAGGTAACAACGACCTAAATTAGGTCGCTGATAATCAGAAGGGACTTTCAGCGACCTAAATTAGGTCGCTGAAAATGAAGAAGACTTTCAGCGACCTAATTTAGGTCGCTGAAGGTCCCTTCTGATCATTAGTGACCTAAATTAGGTCGCTGATTTCCTGCTATAAATAAAATAAAATAAAAACTTTTTTATATACCAATAGGGACCGCACTTAGGTCACTAACTTTTTATATAACAATAGGAACCTAATTGTGGTCCCTAATAGCATTAATAGGGACCGCAGTTAGGTCCCTATTGACGGAAAAGCAATAGGGACCGGAGTTAAGTCCCTATTGTTTTTGAGTCAATAGGGACCTAATGGCGGTCCCTATTGTAAGAAATGAAGGAGACCTTCAGTGACCTAATTTAGGTCGCTGAAAGTCCCTTCTGATCATCAGCGACCTAAATTAGGTTGCTGATTTCCTGCTATAAATAAAATAAAATAAAACTTTTTTTATATACCAATAGGGACCGCACTTAGGTCACTAACTTTTTATAGGCCAATAACAGTCAATAGGGACCGCACTTAGGTCCCTATTGGCAACAGTAAGTATCAATAGAAACCGCACTTAGGTCCCTAATGACTCAACAGGGACCAAATTGCGGTCCTTACTAATATTCACACTTTAAAAACGTTACTTTATGATTATTTGATGTACATCGTTGTTTGTTTAATTCATAATTACCACTGTAATAGTTTTGAAGCGTGAAAAAACGTACTTTGAAGCATGAAAAAACGCGCCGCAAGAATGTTGCATACACCACGATTACTCTCGGTGTGTGTAATATTACCTATCATTCAATTTTTTATTTTGCTGGCACACTATTAGGGACCGCAGTTAGGTCCCTAATAATAGTAATAGGGACCGAACTTAGGTCCCTAATAAGGCAACAGGGACCGCACTGCGGTCCCTATTTAAAATTAGTGACCTAACTGCGGTCCCTAATTTTTAATAGTGACCGCAGTTAGGTCACTAATTTTAAATAGGGACCGCAGTGCGGTCTCTGTTGCCTTATTAGGGACCAAAGTGCAGTCCCTACTAATATTCATCCTTGAAATTTGATTTTTTTTATTGATGATGGTGTGTTTGTGATTCCTAGCAACCCAACTCATTGCAACATGTGAATTGAAGTAATAAATGATTGCAAAACCAACCTCATAGTAGTTTTGTTGTGAAATAATAGATTGAATGAGATTGATCGAGTTATTAACGTTCAACATATATTTTATGTTCTACAACTAATCATCACTAGTTAGTTGTAATTATTTAATTTATTGTTTAATTTATTATTTAATATCTATGCTAACATTAGTGAAGTAAAACATAAAAACGAATAACAACTACAACTAACTAGTGATGATGAGTTGTAGAACATAAAATATGTGTTGAACGTTAATAACTCGATCAATCTCATTCAATCTATTATTTCACAACTAAACTACTATGAGGCTGGTTTTGCAATCATTTATTACTTTAATTCACATGTTGCAATGAGTTTGGTTGCTAGGAATCACAAACACACCAACATCAATAAAAAAAAAATCAATTTCCAGGATAAATATTAGTAGGGACCGAACTTAGGTCCCTAATAAGGCAACAGGGACCGCGCAGCGCGGTCCCTATTTAAAATTAGTGACCTACATGCAGTCACTATTAAAAATTAGGGACCGCAGTTAGGTCATTAATAATTAATAGTGACCGCACTTAGGTCACTAATTTTAAGCTGCGGTCCCTGTTGCCTTTATTAGGGACCTAGGTGCGGTCCCTACTAATATTCATCCTTGAAATTTGATTTTTTTTATTGATGTTGGTGTGTTTGTGATTCCTAGCAACCAAACTCATTGCAACATGTGAATTGAAGTAATAAATGATTGCAAGACCAACCTCATATAGTAGTTTAGTTGTGAAATAATAGATTGAATGAGATTGATCGAGTTATTAACGTTCAACATATATTTCATGTTCTACAACTAATCATCACTAGTTAGTTGTAGTTGTTATTCGTTTTTATTCTTTTCCTCACTAATGTTAGCATATATATTAAACAATAAATTAAACAATTACAACTATAACTGACTATTGATGATTAGTTGTAGAACATGAAATATATGTTGAACGTTAATAACTCGATCAATCTCATTCAATCTATTATTTCACAACTAAACTATTATGAGGTTGGTTTTGCAATCATTTATTACTTCAATTCACATGTTGCAATGAGTTTGGTTGCTAGGAATCACAAACACACCAACATCAATCCAAAAAAATCAAATTTCAAGGATGAATATTATTAGGGACCGCACTTAGGTCCCTAATAAGAAAACAGGGACCGCATTGCGGTTCCTATTAGAAATTAGTGACCTAACTGCGGTCACTATTAATAATTAGGGACCGCATTTAGGTCACTAATATACAAAAATTTGAAATTTTGGCGAAAATTTTAGGCGGGATTGAGGGGGAAATTTGAATTTCACGAAAATTTTAAAATTTCACCCTCTCCTCTATATATACTCACCACTCTTACACATAAAATTTCATTAATCTCCAAAAAATACCCAACACAAAAACACTATCTTCTTTTCCAACACCAAAACACTATCTTCTTTTCTCCAAAAATTACCCAACACAAAAAATTTTCTTCTTTTTACCAACACAAATCCAAAACAAAAATCATCCAACACAAAAAAACAAATCACCAACTCAATCTTTCCTTTCTATTATTTTGGATCTACACTTTCTTTTCTTACTTTTCTATTATTTTGGATCTACACTTTCTTTTCTTACTTTTCTATTATTTTGAATCTACACATTCTTTTCTTATTTTTTTGGATCTACAATTTCTTTTATTTCACTTGTTTTTTTTATTCATTCATCTTTTTGTTTTCATTCATATTTTATATTCTATTATTAGTCATATTTCATTCATTTTTTTACATTTTTAATACTTTCATGTCATTATATTAAATTTTTCTTTATTATTTTATTATTTTGATCTTGTTATAATCATATTTCTACAAAACAAACAACAATATTTCGGAATATTTCTGGAATATTATTGTTTTTTTTTATTTTTCTCGCAGACTATTAGGTACCGCGGTTAGTTCCCTAATAATATTCATAGAGTTCTATGAATATTAGTGTAGCGACCTAACTGCGGTCCCTAATAATAGTAATAGGGACCGCAGTTAGGTCCCTACTAATATTCATAGAGTACTCTATGAATATTAGTAGGGACCTAAATGCGGTCTCTATTACTATTATTAGGGACCGAACTTAGGTCCCTACTAGCATTCATAGAGTATCTACGAATACTAGTAGGGACCTAATTGCGGTCCCTATTACTATTATTAGGGACCGCAGTTAGGTCCCTATTGACAAAAAGCAATAGGGACCTAATTGCGGTCCCTATTGTGTGAAAAACAATAGGGACCAAAAAACACAATAGGGACCGCCATTAGGTCACTATTGGTTTTAAAGTATCAGGGACCGGAAAGCGGTTCCTGATACTCCGGTCGCTATTGCCCTCATCAGGGACCTAATTGCGGTCCCTGATGGCAAGCGACCGAGGTCAATAGGGACCGCACAATAGCGACCTACGTGCGGTCGCTATTGACCTTTAGGGACCGCTGGAGGGGTCAATAGGGACCTAATTTTGGTCCCTATTGACCCCTTTTCTTGTAGTGTAATCTCTTTCCTAAAATTTTTGAATTGCACGAAATAAGGAAACCTCTTCAATATAAAATCAATTTCCTACTATTTTTAAAAACATATGGAGGAAGCTATTAAAGAATAAAATCAATTTCCTACTATTTTAGTTGTGGGATCAAAATCAAATTCCTATTGACATTTTTTGGTAGTTGGGAGTTCAATAAAATGTTTTCCAAATTTACCCCTACTACTTCCCTACATAAATTAAAAACAAGGGCTAAAATTGTAATTCACATGCCCCATATTAATTTGCTCCCACTTTTTTCTCAAGTTTGATGCAGTTTAAAAAAATCACTCCTAACAGTACACGTCTAAAATTTGAAATACAGAATATGCAACTCCCCACTAACTCTCCGTCTCTCCCACTCCACATTTTAAGGCCACTACATATCCAGGGGTACGCACTAATTTTCTCATCAACTAATCTATTTTTTCATTTTCACCTCTCTTCTGTTTCTATCTTAATCATGTTAATTGATAAGTTGAAAACAAATTTTAGAACCATGGTTGTGAATTTTCTGTTTTAGAGTTACTAACGATTATTAATTATCTTTTTCTCGGATGAAGATTAACTAAAAGGTATGTTATTTTTAGACAAACATTGCATTTGCGTTTTTTTTTTTTTACTAACTAACACTAATACTGTGAATTGCATTATATTTTTTTTTCTGATGAAGATTTACTATAAAAGATACATTATTTGTAGATATACATCAGCGTATTAATGGTTGTAATTTTTATATTTTTGAATTACTAACACTGATTATTTGAGTTGTCTTTTTTTTTTTTGGATGAAGATTAAGCAAAAGGTACGTTATTTTTAGATAGGAATTACATTTGTGGTTTTATAGTAGATTTATATACTTTTCATCTTATAGTTCAAATAGAGATACTTTACCGGCCATATTTTTATTTATGATTGTTGAATACATACTTTTACCTCTACTCATTGTTAATTTCTTAAACTATTACTTTACCGGTCATATCTTTTTTTTTATTATTAACCATTACTCATTTGGTATTTTGCAGAGTTTGCATGGAATGAGAATATGCATATCACCTGCTTCTGAATCTTATGTATCGTTATACAGAGGAATTGAGTATATATTAGAAAAGTTCATCCGCAAAGTAGTATTTATTTTTAAGAAAGTTTTTGGATTATTAATTTTATTTTTTAATATAATTTGAGATGTTTTGTACAACTAAAATTCACCACTGGAGTAGATTTTGTTAATTGGTTATGATGTTTGATTGTTTGACAATCAATATTCAAATGGTATTTCATTCTATATACGTATGGTTCTGAATTAGTTGATGATATGCATGACAACATGAGTAGCCTATCCTACTTTCCTTATTATATTTATATCTACGACGCACTAAAAGATGCAATGGTGAAGCAATGCCTTTTTTTTTTAAAGTCATGAAAAAATTGTAGTAGACTTTTATATATTTTGACTTAAACGTAATATATTTACAACCTCTAAGAAAGGCAACAAATTATTTTTCGTCCTTATTTACAATTATACTCAACTTAACAATTTATTGCGTTTTACTTTATACATACTTAATTAATTAAAAACTTTAATCATTTAACATTTTTATCTAAATTTTAAATATTAGTTTACATGTTTATAATTGTTGAGGATTTGTAACTATAGAAGTGCATTAACACTAGAGTACTGTTTATGCTTAAGAAAACGTTGCACGCGGTCTCCGCGTGCACCATGTAGCTAGTTAATAATATAAGCAAAGTCATCACATGGTAGTTTGTGACACCAAGACCAAAACTTCTCACCTCCTAAAATTTGTCAACTAAGAAAAGAAAAAAGAGAGAGAGAGAGAGAGAGATAGAGAAAAATTGAATAATGAAACATCTCCTTATTTTTATTTTATCTAATCAACTTACACGATTTCTAAACTATAATTATTATCGGAAAAACTACACAGATTTTCTGTTTTCCTCCTAAAAAGATTCCCCACTTCCTCCACTTTCTCCAAACCTCTCGAAAAATTTATAATAAAAATAAAACTGATAAGATAAATTTGAAATTTGAATATTGGATAACCACCAATTCTGAACTCACGTTTTATATCAACTGGAAAAAATAAAAACTCCATGGTGATTATTCAGTGTTTTCTTTCCTCCCCAAAATGTTTTCTGCACAGTCCATTTACAGAATATAAGGCATTCTTTAAAACGTTTTGCATTGATTTTATTGCTTCTTAAAGCTTCATATTTTACATTTTTTAGTTTTTTATGTGTTTGTTTTTTAAAAAAAATTGCATACTTCGAATTTTAATCTCCTGCATTTACATGTAAAGAGGCCGCTTCTTCGTACTGCTACCAATAAATTCATTTTCTATGCCACTCTATATTCTACAAGTGATTTTAACTATATTGGAATGAACAATGGAATACTCGCAATTCAATTCATCTGAACTTGTTTATTCAAAAGTCAAAACTGATGTTAGGTTTTTGTTATTAGTATTCGTATGCTTTATATGTTGTGATTAGTCTTTTCGTTTCCAATAATTTGAATTTTGAATTTTGCTTTTATCTTTGCAGGTTATATTTGGAGAATAAAGAATATATACAGAGATTTACAAAATCACATCTTAAGTAGTAAGACTAAGATCGTTGTTTTATTACACTACAAGAAAAATGGGTCAATAGGGACCAAAATTAGGTCCCTATTGACCCCTCCAGCGGTCCCTAAAGGTCAATAGCGACCGCACGTAGGTCGCTATTGTGCGGTCCCTATTGACCTCGGTCGCTTGCCATCAGGGACCGCAATTAGGTCCCTGATGAGGGCAATAGCGACCGGAGTATCAGGGACCGCTTTTCGGTCTCTGATACTTTAAAACTAATAGTGACCTAATGGTGGTCCCTATTGTTTTTCACACAATAGGGACCGCAATTAGGTCCCTATTGCTTTTTGTCAATAGGGACCTAACTGTGGTCCCTAATAATAGTAATAGGGACCGCAATTAGGTCCCTACTAGTATTCGTAGATACTCTATGAATGCTAGTAGGGACCTAAGTTCGGTCCCTAATAATATTATTAGGGACCACAGTTAGGTCCCTATTGTTTTTCACACAATAGGGACCGCAATTAGGTCCCTATTGCTTTTTGTCAATAGGGACCTAACTGTGGTCCCTAATAATAGTAATAGGGACCGCAATTAGGTCCCTACTAGTATTCGTAGATACTCTATGAATGCTAGTAGGGACCTAAGTTCGGTCCCTAATAATAGATTGATCAATGTATATGTCATATTTCAATAAAGTGATATATGTTGGATCTTCTTAGTGAAGGATTAGATGTTTTCTTTTTTATTTACTCTAGCATTGCAACTGATCACCTTTACCTAATTATTTTAAGATCAAATTCTTTTCTTTCTATTAATAATGCTTCATGCACAAATACTTTTATTTTATAAATTTCACAAATTAATTTTTTTAGAGTGAATTTCACAAATTAATAATGTGATAAAATACACTAAATGGTATGATTCCTACGTTGCACGCGGTCTCCGCGTGCGCTTTTTTGCTAGTATTAAATAAACAATCCAGTATATAAAAGAAAGACGTTTGTCTTATTCATTTCTTTGCATGCGGTCTCCACGTGCACTCGGTTGCTAGTAATTATTTAAAATAATAAATGAATACATAAAACAAAAAAGTGAACCAAGGTTCCTCACCTCATTCCGAAATCTTCTGGTCTCCATGAATCATAACTTGCACAAATTTGAAGATCAACAAATTTGTTAGGAACGGTAATGTATAAAAGGTAAAATAAGTATTTCAGAAGACTCACAAAAGAAAAAGTAAAAAAGAGAGAAACGAAGATGCTTCTCATGTTTCTTTATATTCATGAAAAATGAGGAGTTGAAATTGTAGTGGCACATTAGTTACTTAATTTTGAATTCGATAATTTGAAAAATTAGAACTGCCAAAATTAATTAAAAATTAAGACTTTTTGGAGGAAGAGAGTATGTGTGACCGTGTATTATATTTTTTCCAGATAATTATCCTATTACTCAATCAGTAAGCTTATCCTTTTTTCTTTTTTGAAGTTGAGAATTTTAAGGAAGTCTGGAAGTTTTGATCTTGGTGTCACAAACTACCATTTTGTGAGAGGGCGTGCCTTTGCTTATATTATTAATAGATTATGCAAAGGTATCAAGCCTTATTCTTATGTTAGTGATATATTTAAGGCTTCAAATGAAGTGCTGGAGTTCGACCTCGCTCTACCAATACTTACGAATCAGGGTGTTTTGCTTTGAAATCTCATTCAAGCAATCAAATAAACACCTTTGTAGAACTCGTGAATTATAAAGTAGTGTATGAATTTTTCTTATTTTGTTCAATACTTATTCTTTACTTTTATTAATTAAAAGTGAAAAAACAAGACAAAATATATGATTAAATTTCATGGTTTAGCCTTAATGGAAGATGGGTGTGCGTATTTTATGATATATGTATGTATAAGAAGTTTCAAAGGCTTGCAAATTCTTTTCCTAATCAAGTTTCCAACTTTTAGGAAAAGCTCATATATAAAATCTCTTGGATATGATTAGTCAACTGTGGGAGTTAGTGACTTAGGCTCAGTGGTATTTCCATAATTCTACCAACTTTGACGTAGTCGCAACTGTGGAAGCCTGTGTCGCAGTAAAAGCTTGTATAACTGTTGCAACTAGGCGATTGTTGCAACTGGGCAGCGAGAGTCAGATTAGGTCAGGGAGTTAAGCTAATGGGCCATGGGCCTTATGAGCGGTTTTAACAGACTGCCTATATATACTCTGTTACGCAGTCAATTTCACAACGGTTTTCTGTTACCCATTGTACTCTATATCTCATCAATAAAATTGGACCTCGATTTCTCCCTTGGATTAGGGTTCTTCATCACATTGATGCTAGAACGCCGAACCAAGTAAATTGCGTGTGTTCTTCGTGATTGTTTACTTTCTTTTCCTGTTGCTTTGTTATTCGAATTTGTTTGTTAACTCTTTGCGATTTGTGCGATTCGATTGGTGGTTGAATCCGGTAAATTTTGCGTTACTATTTGACCCGATTCACTACAAATTGGTGCGGTGAACGTGGATTTGGTCATGGCGACGGCAAGATTTGATGTAGAGAAGTTTACATGGCAAAACGATTTCGGTTTGTGGCGGTTGAAGATGCGAGCAATGTTAGTTCAACAAGGATTGGTTGATGCACTGGATGAGACGAACATTGATAAGGATCTCGATGAAAAATTGAAGAAGGTTATGATGAAGAAGGCTCATAGTGCTGTGATTCTTTGTTTGGGCGACAAGGTGTTGCGACAGGTCTCGAAGGAGACAACTGCTGCTGGTGTTTGGTTGAAGCTGGAAAGCTTTTATATGACCAAATCATTGGTAAATTGTTTGTATCTCAAGCAAGCTCTGTATTCTTTTCGTATGCATGATGATAAATCGATAGAGGAACAAATTGATATGTTTAACAAGTTGATTCTTGATCTTGAGAACATTGATGTTGCAATTGATGATGAAGATCAGGTGTTGCTGTTGTTAAGTTCATTACCTAGATCTCATGCTAACTTTAAGGAAACTCTTATATATGGAAGGGATTCTTTAACACTTGATGAGATGCAATCTGCTCTATATTCAAAGGGATTGAATGAGAGAGGGAATGCAGTGAAAGAACAATTAGGTGATGTTCTAACAGTAAGTGGACAGAATCAGGAAAGTGAGAAGGAGAAGAAGTCCAGAAAACAGAGTAAGAATGGGAAGAAATGGTTCGTTTGTTACAAGTGCAACTTGGAAGGCCACACCAGGAGGTTTTGTCCTAAAAGGCAGGTTGGTGGTGGTGACAGAGCAGAGAAGTCTGTCAATGTTGCAACTGTGCAAGAGGGGATGAGTCTGTTGATGCTCTAATGGTTTCTGTGAGAGATTCAGAGAATGTGTGGGTGTTAGATTCGGGTTGTTCTTTTCACATGACTCCACATCAGTCTATATTTGAAGAATATAGTGAGATTGATGGTGGATATGTGTTCTTGGGAGACAACAGGCCTTGTAAGGTTCAAGGTATAGGATCTGTAAGGTTCACCTTTCACAATGGATCTCAGATGCTGTTGAGATTGGTGAGATATGTCCCTGACCTAAAGAGAAACATGATATCTCTTGGTTTATTGGAGAAGACGGGTTACAAGTTCTTGAGAGAGAATAGTATGGTAAAGGTACTCAAGGGATCACTGGAGGTAATGAGAGGAACTTGGAAGAATGGCCTTTACATACTAGAAGGAAATTTTGTCATGGGTATAGTTGCAACATCAGCTGTTCAGAGGGTTGTTTCCAAGTCTGAGTTGGAACACATGAGATTAGCACATGTGAGTGAAGGAGGTTTGTTAGAGTTGGGGAAGCATTGTCTATTGGGAGCTGAAAAGCTGAAGGAGATTGGTTGTTGCGAACATTGTGATTATGTTCATACTGATATGTTGGGACCCTCAAGAACTGCTTCATACTCTGTTGCAAGGCACTTCTTATCACTGGTGGATGGTTATTCTAAGAAGATGTGGCTATTTGTGTTGAAGACCAAGGACCAGACATTTGGAACATTCAAGAGCTGGAGGACCATGATAGAGAAGACTGGATTGCAACTGAAAAGACTAAGAACAGACAATGGTCTGGAGTTTTGTTCAGTTGACTTCAGTGAGTGTTGCAGGCTAAATGATGACATTGTGGCTGTTAAATACAATGGTGATTTACTTGGGCAAGCTGTTGAGATTAACAATTGTGTTAACTCAGAAAATGAGGAAGATATTAGTTACCAGCTTGAGGTGGAGCTTATGGCTGTCAGGGAACCAGATCATCCTGGCAATTGGTTACTTGAAGAAGAACCAGTTGCAACTAAGCCTGTGGATCAGGCTGAATTCAACTACATGCTGACCAGAGAAAGAGTTGGAAGTCAGGGTAAGGGACCAGTGAAGTATGGTTATAAAGACTTGTTTTCATATTCACTAGTGACAGTGAGGAGTGTATTGGGTGACGATCCAAATGACTACAAGGTTGTAGTGAATAGCAAGGATAGACATGATTGGCTGGATGCTATGTCTGAAGAAGTGAAGTCTTTGAAGGATAACAATACTTGGTATCTTAGTGAAAGACCAAAGGGCTTATGGTTAGTTGGATGTAGATGGATGGAGTTAGAACAAATGGATGTTACAATTGTTTCCTTGTATGAAAACTTAGTTGAAATCAAAGGCAAGAAGAATCATATGAATAAATCTCTGGATGGCCTGAAGAAATCTCCTAGGCTGTGGAAGTTGAGATTTGATGAGTTCATGATGATGGTTGGCTTTGTGAGGAGTAAGTATGACAGTTGTGTCTACTTTAAGTTCAAGGAAGAAGAGCAGTTGACATCTTTGTTGCTAGAAGTTGATGATATTCTGATCATCAGTTATACCAAGATCGAAGTTGCAACTGTGAAGTCCAAACTCAAGGTGGAGTTTGTAATTAAGGATGTAGGAGCAACTGAAAGGATTCTGGGTATGGAGATAAGAAGATACAGAGCTGAAGGGCTGATGTGCTTGTCTCAGGTGGAGTATCTTGAGAAGATACTGAATAAATTTGGAATGTCTCGAGAACTGGGAGTTGCAACTCCATTGTCTCAAGAATTCAAATTTGGATGTTTGGGCACTAGGGAATCAGTTACTGGGTTTGTCTGTACAACATTTGGAACTGATGTTAGCTGAAAAGCTAGGTTGCAGAGAGTAGTTGCAACATCAACTACTGAAGCAGAGATTATTGCATTGGTAGTTGCAATAGTGGAAAATCCGGCAGATTTGATCAACATGGTTTTGCCCAAAAAGGTTGATCTTTGTCTGGATTTGTTACAACTGAAGAGTTGTTAGTCTTCGGGACTAGTTGGAGGAGTTGAGTTGCTGATTTTGTGGTTGAGGTAGAGTTACAGAAATAAGGTGGAGAATTGTGGGAGTTAGTGACTTAGGCTCAGTGGTATTTCCATAATTCTACCAACTTTGACGTAGTCGCAACTGTGGAAGCCTGTGTCGCAGTAAAAGCTTGTATAACTGTTGCAACTAGGCGATTGTTGCAACTGGGCAGCGAGAGTCAGATTAGGTCAGGAAGTTAAGCTAATGGGCCATGGGCCTTATGAGCGGTTTTAACAGACTGCCTATATATACTCTGTTACGCAGCCAATTTCACAACGGTTTTCTGTTACCAATTGTACTCTATATCTCCTCAATAAAATTGGACCTCGATTTCTCCTTTGGATTAGGGTTCTTCATCACATTGATGCTAGAATGTCGAACCAAGTAAATTGCGTGTGTTCTTCGTGATTGTTTACTTTCTTTTCATGTTGCTTTGTTATTCGAATTTGTTCGTTAACTCTTTGCGATTTGTGCGATTCGATTGGCGGTTGAATCCGGTAAATTTTGCGTTACTATTTAACCCGATTCACTACATCAACCAAATTATTCTTCGCACCATATCCTCTCTTGCCTAAATAAGGTAGACAGTTATTAAATATCTCATATAATTAAGTATCTAATAATTAATTACTCTTCGAATTTGTATTTAATTTAATATTTTTAAAAAAAGTAGGAGAAAACTTAATTAATAAAAACTTTCTCGGTTTACTAATTAGGCGTCGAATAATAAAATTGGGCTCAACACTTGAGCTCACTAGTTCTGATTGGATTTTTTTATCATTTCTCAAATAATAAAATCCAATAAAAAATTGGATTTTAATTTTATTTCACAAAATCAAATTTCACGCATTCTAAATTAATCTCATTTTAAGCAGTTGATTAATCAAACTAACTAAGTCATTGATTTAATTTGTTTTTTTGGTTAATTACATTAATCAAATTATTGACCAATTTATCGAATTAGTTGATCTATGAAGTAACCATTATTTCTTTATAAACTATATTAATTTGCAATAGGACGGAAAATTCATACAACCACTTGAAACATGGGGGGAGCGGATGGACCTTTGAATCAAAACCCCAATGTCCTGAATTTTTTCACAACTTTTGTTCCATTAATTCATTCATTAATATCACGATATTTTTACTACATGTCTAATATTGAACTTTCACCATCATAGATAGGGTTTGTTTTTCAAAAATAATCATTTATCGTGGCTTCATTACGAAAATAGTCATTTATCGAGGTTTTATCCACATTAGCCCTTTATCGTGGTTTTTCATCCAAATTTGATCCTCCGAACTCTTTTTTATTTCTTTTTGCCCCTTAAACTATATTTATTAGCAAAAACACCCACATGTATTATTTATAATTAGTAAAAAGCTCCCGTTTGTTATATATTCACTTAAAAGCACTAAAAAACTATTATAATAAACTAAAATACATAAATACTAAATATTAAATTTAAAAAGTTTCCTTTATTAACTAATTAAATAACTTATTTTCAATTCTAAAATATAAAAAAGTTTTATTGTAAATTTATAATTTTGGAAATACTTATAATTTTATTTTAAACTTTTAACAAACTTAAAACGAAGATTAATATAATATATTTCTCAATTTACAAATATTATTAATTTTTTATTATATATTTAAGTTTTTTTTTGTAATTAAATCTTCAGATATTTAATAAACCTAGACTAATTGAGTGATGTGGAATCAATATTTATTTCCTAAATATAAATAAGATGAATTAATAAAAAAATAAAAAATACCAATTTTTTTAATTATAAAAAAACAACAAAAAAGTCAAAAATACCAAAAAAACATTATCAAGAAAAAAAAAAAACAAAAACAAAACCTAAAACTGCACGGTATCCTTTCAAGATATGTCACACCAACCCGGAATCCCGTCCCCCGCATTATCCGTTTGAGAACCAGATGATAGAGCAACCCGAAAAACTACATGCATCCAAATTAAAAATATCGAAAGAAAAATTAAAATTAAATTTTTTATATATATATTTGAGTGTATTTTTATTTATATTATATTTAAATTTTATATATGTTTAGGAAATAAATATTGATTCCTCATCAGTCAATTCGTCTAGTTTTATTAAATATCTCAAGATAGAATTATAATCAAAACTTAAATATATAATAATAAATAATAAATATTTTTGAATCGAGAAATATATTATATTAATCTCCCTTTTGAGTTTGTAAAATTTTAAAAATAAAATTATAAGTATGTCCAAAATTATAAATATACAACGAAATATTTTTGAGCTTATATTTTAGAATTGAAGGAAAAACATTTAATTAGTTAATAAAGGAATATTTTTTTAATGTAATATTTAGTATTTATGTATTTAAGTTTATTATATATATTTTTAGCATTTTAAGTGTATATATAATTTTAGGTGAATATATAACAAATGGGGACTTTATACTATTTAAAAATAATATATGTGGGGATTTTTTGTTAATAAATATAGTTCAAGGGGCAAAAACAAATTAACAAAAGGGCGGAAGACCAAAATTAGATTAAAAACCACGATAAATGACTAAATGTAGAGAAAACTGCGATAAATTACTATTTTCGTAATGAGGCCACGATAAATGAGCATTTTTGAAAAGAAAAAAAACCTCATAGATATATAGTTACTCAAAGCCAATTATGAGTGCTCATCGATAGAGTCAATTGTAGTCAAGTCAATCCTCTATTACTTTATGTGATATAATAGGTAAAACCCGTTACCATAGAAATATTTGACTTTCATTAGCATAATGTGCATTTGACCATATTCATAGATTAAGACAAGTAGTGGCCAACTATATATAACAAGGGAAACATATATTCTAGGATTACTTGCAGTACTGTCACATTCTGAGCTACTCGTCCTTAATCTCCCCAACCTTAATCTCTCCAAGACAAAGTTCTAAAAAAGTTGCAGGATATCGATGGGGAGGGAATTGACCTCGATGTAACTCACAGAGAATTGAAGTTAATAATCAAATGTTACACCTAAATTCCTCCTCTCGTAGCAAGTGCACGAATCAAGTAATAATATAATTGTAAGTATAGTTAAGAACCAAGTATCGTATCTCAAGAGAGTGGTGGATTAATGTATGAATCACTTAAATGCAAGACACTAACGGTTATCAAGGTCTTTTCTCTTGTGTTTGCAGGATGTAGTGAATGCTTATGAATGCAATGAATGTGGTGAATACTTTTTATGCTAAAAATGCAAAAATGGCTAATCTAGCTATGATGCAGGAAAGCAGTAAATCAGGATTGTGGTTGCATGCAAGAAACAATCAAAGCAATTAAATTATTAAACTAATGAATGCATGAAGATATTTATTATGCTAAGGCTATATTAACTAAACTAAATTAAAGACTGAATTGAATGATTGATTGATTGGTTGTGGTTGTAAACAGTAATAGAAAATATTGTTTAGAGGTTGGGTTTCACAATTACTTAACCATAGTAGTTCATTGACAAACTACATTAATATACAGTGCTTGATGATGATTTGATGATTGTATGTCTAATGGATCTGTGATCTATGGCAGGAGCTATTCCAATCATAAATCTATGAGCCTCTAATAACCTACTGTATAACGGATCAACCCATATTGTCAGTTTTTTTAGAAGAGATAGCAAATCTGCAATCCAATTAACTCATTTGAATCGTGTTAACAAAACTAACAAAACGTACATAATTAAGATTGATCTAGTGTAATCTAGGGGTTACGCATCAGTTGCGTTAGCACACCGAAGTCACAAATCGCATATATATATAACTAACTTAGCATCTACACTTTGGATGGCCCTCAATTGAGTGCTTCCGTTATTCGAATCGAGACTAAGACTAATTATACAACATAAATAACTATTTAATTTAAATATGTAAGATCAACATACGCCCATCATGCAAAACAAATAAACGTATTCATAAATCAGAGTTACACTCCTACTCTGACCAACGAGTAGGTTAGCTCCTCATAGTCATGAGTTCAAAAATAAATAAAGAAATAAATAACATAGACAAAGTAAAGAGAATAAGAAAAGCTTCTCGGATCCGGTGGAACTTCTTTCCTCGACTATCTTCTTGACTCATTTTTGCCATCTTCTTCTCTACGAACTATTTTTCTCAAACAATAATTCAACTAAATTAGAACAAAACTTCAATGGTGGTGTTTTCTCTCTAAAGACAATCTCAAAGGGTTTCTTTAGACTTTTGTAAGTGTTTGTAGGCTCGTGTAAGCTGTTCTAAACTGGTGTTGTGCCTCTGGTCGTCCCTTTTTTATTTATAGGAGAGTCTTGATGTCCTAATTTCATCAGCAGTCGTAACCTAATTAGACAGAATGATCATTCAATTCTCGTTAGGCGCGATTATGCCACATCGTGCGCGATCATAGTGCCATTGCGCTCCAATCGTGCCACTCTCTGTTTCCGCCTACGGTCTTCTGATGTTCTCCTTTTGCTCGCGCTACATTCGGTATTTTCAGTGTTGTAGCGCTTCCCATAGCGCCTAAAAGTCTCGAAGTAGTGTCTCGACTCTTTTGTCTCCAAAAACATCCATTTTGGCCTCTTTTAGCTTTATTTCGTCTTGACTCGATAAAATCCTAGAAAAACATGAGACAATACTAAAACCAATAAATATGCAATCAGGATTATACAAAATCCTAAGAAAACGGATACTAAAATCACGCTAAATAAACGATACGAATAAGATCACGACGTCTAAGTCAAAGGGGAGCTCAACACGAGCATGAGTCTATGAAAGACGATGAGTTGAGATCAATGAGTTAATGGCCATTTATATTGATGAATGATTAAAAGTAAAATTATCTGTTAATGGCATTCACAAATTTCATCTGCTCATCTATAAATGGATCATCTCCTCCAATTATGATGATATACTACATTTAGGATTTAACTCATTTGTATGTTTCATAGCTATGAGAAGCACTAACTATTTTGGTATGATCCACTAAACTCAAATCCATTCCTCTAGTAGGTAACAACTGAAATGTTGTATCTTAAATTTTATTATATAGCGATCAGTGATTTTCAAAATCCTTTTAAAATGATAATATCAAATATTCTCTGAACGACATACTTTTATTTTAGTGAAACAATTCAATATGATGATTGTATAAAAGATGTGACTCTTGTATCCTTTTTACATTTTATTTTGTCCAACTTTGTAGCATACCTTCTATTTTATGTTTTTGTTATTAATTTATAATTTAGAGTCTAATCGAGAAAAAATGGTTCTTTTGGAGCATAAAATGGATGAAAGCATAAAGATATCAGTCTAACGACCAAATAAGGAAAAAGCAAAGGATTGCAACAAAGGCGTGTCCAGTGCCATGGAGAGCACTAACAACGCTTGGTTGAAGATTTAGAAATTATCAACAGCTGCCAAGAATACGAGTCCGACTAGAACCCCAAGACAGGCGCGAGAAGCACCGGTGATTGGCGTGTGAGAGGGGCATAATACATGGAAGTGCGCGAGTAGCGTGTGACATGGAGCGCGTGTAGCGCATGTGCTGACTTAGGGCAAAAACATCAAATTACACAATTTAAGTGATGACTGTAGATCAAATTCTAATGCAACACAAAAAAAAGAACTATAAAAGGTAGGGGTCGATCCAGGTTACACTATTTTATGAAAATTTGTGTAAGGCATATGTGAGAAGAAAGTAGTGAAGGGAGAGCAAGAGAAACACACATATATAATAAAGTCAAGAGATGTGAAGAAGAAGGCAAAGAAAAGGAAATCTAAATATTAAAAGCATCGACGTTCCATCGAATCCAAGAGTTTTTCTAATCTTTTATCTTTCAGTATGTTGTTCTTCTATCCATACGTTATATTAATAGCTAACCTACTCCTTGTTTGGAGCATGGGGTAGTTACGTTTATGAATATGGTTATTTATTTATTTGATCTTTTATTTAAGTAATGACGTGCTTAGATGCAATTTATTTTATATGTTGCATGATAAGATTAGTAAATACGAGTTTCCAAGAAGCCAAAAAAAATTGATTTTAAACTATATATGTTAGAACATATTTTATGATTGTGACTAGCTAACGAGAATCATATATAATACTTAGATTACACGAATACATATCTTTGCAAGTACGCCTAGTTAACACTGGTGGGTAGTGAATTGTATTGCAGCTTTAATTTCTCTTCTAAAATTGTGCAAGTTAACGCTTTACGTAATTAGAGAGATTATAGGTTTAGGGAAAATAACAAGAAGAACATAGGAAAGATGCTTGAAAGGAAAATACTGGAGCAATATAGGATATCCAAAAAAACTGCAATAAGGAAGCTGCAAACGAGGTAACTCCTGAGCCAAACATAGGGCACCCATCCAATTAAAACCACCAACACTCAGTTTAAATAGGTTGATGCAAGATAACCAATTCCAGGGAAGGTCATACAAAAATATGAGTTGGCACATACTAAATCTTCAAGAGATAAGTAAGTATACGAGAGCTAACTGCAAAAATATCTAACGAGAAATATTTCTACTATATCTTAGGAGAGGTATCACAGCATGCCATAAGAATCAGCAAAACGAGAAATAATTATAAACTTTTAACAAAATATTAAAAGATGCTTAAAGAGGCTCCACGTTATTGATTGGCAAAGCATATACCGTTTGAAATCTTTTAGAAAGGTTTGGGTCCCATGAACCGCTTTCTTTTGGATGAATTGGTAGGACTACGTTTGATGAGTTGGTACAAGTACTCTTCCTAGAATGCCCTGGAAAAAAGACATTGCGGGATGAAAGAAAATTCTAAAAACAATGAGTAATGAATCATCACTAACGGATCAGCGAGTTGCGAGATTATCAGAGGTTTTCTATGGTTCAAGACTCATAGAAAGAAAATGTTGTGACTGCTCCTCTACGTTAAGTGATTTCTAGCAACAAAAAAAAAGAGACATTATAGTGAAACAAGTCCCAAATAATCGAAAAGGATAGAGCCACGAAAGAAAAAATGTTGTTGGTGCACTTGATGTTCACTAAAAACTCGATCAAAACGTCGGGATAGTGACATAAGACTAAGCGCTTCTTGGAAAGTAACTCATGTAGTAAGTTTTGATTTCAATTTGCTTCGTTTTAAGTTTGATTTTTGTTTTAGTGGTTTGTGATTTAATGATGAGATGTCGCGCAGTTTATAAGCTTAATGGTCAAGATAAAGGAATTTCGAAAAGACAAACAAAAAGGAGGTGAAAAGGTGAATTTGCCTAAACCAGCAACAGACGCGCGAGTAGCGCCACATAGAGGCATGGTCGCACTACACTACAGTGACTACGCACGAGAAAATCCACAATAGGCATGAGTCGCGTTGTAGAGGCAAAGAAGGCGGACAAGTAGCATGACCATGGAGCACGAGTCCCCGCTGCATAGGTTAGAAACGGGTAACGCACACATTGCACTACATTTGGGTGTGAGTTGCACGTGTAGAAATGTAAATAAACAGGTAAAAAAGAAAAATTATAGGAGACATGAGTCACAAGAACGAGTCATGCATTTTCTAGCATGAGCAACTCTCAGTCACGCTACCACAAAAATTGTGCACAATCCTTTGTTTTTTTAATTGACTATGAATTTTCTTTCTTTCATAATTTTATCATGTCTATATTTCTTTGTTAATGCTAAGATCTAATGTATTGACTATGAAGAATTATGTATAAGGTAAAATTACTTGAGATATAGAGATTTACATAAATTAGTTTCTTACTTAAAGGTCACAGCTCGCTAAACAGGAACTTCTAGTAACTACTGAATTCGGGGTCTACTCCACAACATCGATAGCCCGTGGGTTTTCTTTGCTTTGAGGCTGATTTAAAGCACACGTCTCAGTCTTTCCAGTAGAGCCAATCCTTGCTTAGAAGCATTTTTAGCGTGTTTAAAGGATGAGTCCACCCTGATGTGAGACACTAGAAAAAGGACTTCACCAGCGTTTGTGATATATATGTTGTTAGAATCTCGTGTTATAAATATTAGACTAGCTCCATGATTTATTAATTCATAAACTCTCTCGAAATAACAAAGTTCCTACTTATTACTTTAAGTTTTCATTATCCTAATTTATTTAGTCAAACTCTACTTTGTGGATTTGGATAACATGGCATCCAAAATATATTTGACTACCGAGCCAACGAAGAAAGTACAAGTAAAACCATGACATTTCAAGACCATTGAGTGTTTTAGCGCATACGAATAATTAAGGAGCAACCACTTTATTGATGGACAAGAAATAAAACTCGAGTGAAGCACACTCATGGATGTAGGTTTGGAAATGGTGATGAAACGGACGGGTCTCGTGAATAACAATATTGTGCATGAATTTAATGGAAAATCGAATTAAGCAGATTGTCTTGTCTGGATGCGTGGCCGAGAAGTCTATTTGAAAGAAGAGAAAATCAATGAGTATTACAATTTGTATGAAGACCAGTTAGTTTTTTGGAACGTAAAATACCAAGATCAATCGACAACAATTACAGAGTCACAACTGCCGCTACAAGCCCAAATGCTTTCTAACAAACAAAATAATCTCGTAGATGCGCAGTTTGTAGTGATAAACGACCAATGCAATTAGTTGCAATTGTTTATTTGCTCTAGAAGCTTGCTACTAGAAATAGAGGAAATCTCTCATGGGGATAAACACAATTTCTGCAAGCGAGATACTTCAAGTATTGGTTGAATCATAGTCCACACGATAAATAAGCTTACAAAGTAAGTTCTACAAAATGTATGGGTTTGTTTGGATGTATTTTCTCCCAAAAGTTTCATCGAAAAAATTATATTTGGTCAAATCTTGGACATGTGAAAATTATTTTGTTTCCATTTCCCCATATTCTTGAAAATATCAAATGTTTTATAAAATGAATGAATTTTTTTTTTCATTTTAAAGCAATAAAGTTTATCTTTTTACCAATTTTTTTCTTAAAATAAACGTTTTTGGATTTTAATTTTTCTTTTACTAAAACTATGTGAAAGCAAACAATCTTAAAAGTAAAAAATAAAGAATTTTTAAGAAGATGAAGCAACACACTTGGAGTAAATTTGATATTCTTATAAAAATAGAAAGAAACATTTTTTAACATGAAAAATAAAACACTTTCCTTTTCTATTTTTTTTTATTTTTTAAATGAAACGACAATCATCGAATAATAAGATTCAAATAAAAGATTTATCAACAAGCTATCATTATAAATTAAAAGTACTATTTTTATACATATTATCACATTAGTCTTATGTTTATACATTTATGTTTCTTCCCTTACACACAAACATTATAACTACATCCAAATTGATATTCTGGCACATTTTTCAAAATATTTTCAAAACACCCAAACCAAAGGCAAACCAACTTGATGAAACTACATTCACACACGACCTAATTCACTTATCACAACTTTTCATCAAAGAAAGTTGTGCAAAGTTAATACCAATATATACCACCAAAATACATATCATTTCAATAATCTTGCATGACAAGTAACTAAAAAAACCTATCTAGAAAGTGAATCAAATACGCGTTCCAATCAAGTAGACAATGATAGCCTACCCCCATTCAGAAAATGAAAGAATATCAACGAGCAATTACGGAAAATAGGCAAAAAGATGACAAAACAATATGTTAAACTTTGTCACTTGATCAAGGAGTTAAGCGAGAGAATTCAGAACGCCATTGTAACCACATGAAGCGATGTGTAGAAGATTTCACAAGCAATAAGGGAACAAGACGAGACATCACACCAAAGCACTACACGCGATCTCTATGCCAAAGGCTCTATCAACTGAGTTTTTTCATCTATGCTTAATTATTTTTCTATTTTATGTCGATGATGGCATCAACTGACGTAATTAAGAAGGTGGAAGTTGCGCTATTTCTCTAACTTTGATTTTGATAATTTATTGTTTTTATTCTTATTGTCTTTTAAAAAGAATTTGAAAAAATCTAGAAATAGTTTCGATTTTGAGTCAAGTTCAAGTTATGAACACATGCGTGAGTAAGGATGCATGGTGAATATGCGTAATATTGTATGTAATTGAGATGATATGAATATGCTTGTGCTATGCGTTTACATGTTACTTAATATTGTCAAAAACATGCTTATTTCTCATACACTACTATTACCTTGTTGCATGAAGCAGTTGACTTGGAGTTCTTAAGTGAATTATTTTATTATCATTTGATATGATTGTTAACTTTGTTGTTTGAAGAAATGAATTAAGTCATCATTTATGAGTCTTTCATGCCAAAATTCCTACAAATAAAATAACCCTCAACACTTTAATGAAGCCTTTTTTATTGAAATTTTTGTTATGATAAACATCTACCTACAATGAGCCATTAATATAATACCCAACCCTTCTAGAAAGAAAATTGATTAATTCCAAAATAAGGAAAAGAGGCAAAGAGTAGAAAGGAGGAATGTCAGAGAAGCATAGCAAACACTTTGTTTTGATAGATAAATAGCAAGGTGTGCAAACAACAACACCCGAAAAGGAGTTCACTTACAAGAAAATGGGGGATCCCCCATTACAAAAAAACATTAATCGGCAAAGAACTCAGATTAATGGGGCCAAAATAATCAGCCCATGTTGCCCACTCGGTGAGGTTATGCGCTGAATTGTTCAAGTTTCAATTGACGAATTTAAATCTCCACTTCAGCCATTTGTTCCAAAATCTACGAATCTCCTTGATGAGAGGTTTGGTTGCCCAGACTGGTTCAATTGAAGGATTGCAGATGAACAAGATGGCATTACTACTATCACTCTCAAAGGTTGCTTCTTCAATTCCAAGGTTGTTCAGCCAGAAACATGCTTGTTTGATGGCGAATGCTTCTGCCGCCAACGCATCATGTGAAAGCTGATTATGAGTGAAGGCGAAGATGATTGTACCATTGTGATTTCTTAAAATCCCTGCAACTGTTGTCCTTCCATCTTTGAAGGTTGCGTTAGTGTTGAATTTGAACTTCCCGTGTCTAGGGGCTGCCAGACATAAAGCAAGCTGCTTTCAGATTTTCCCTATCCATTTGAGCAAAGAAATGATGAGTCATTGTTGCTGAAACCTCTTTAGCCATCGTTTCGGTATCAACAATGATTATCAAAAAGAATTTTATTCCTATAAGATCACAATGATTCAAAGCAGTAAATAAAGAAGACCAGAAGTTCTTCCATATTAGCATTCTCAAACACTGAATGGGGCTTATTGAAAATGACTGGCGAAACCAATTATTTCAAGCTCCATCCTGGTAGTGCTTCAATTTGCATGTTCCATTTTGATGCAAACATGATGTTGCGGACCAGATTGCATACCAGAAACATGTGAATCGTTGATTCTGGTGCGTTGTGATAGAATTTGGTCATGAACCGGAAGAATCGAGTTGATGCGCTCGGCTGTTGGGATTAGATTCTGAATAATCTTCCATAGAAAAAGTTTATGTCGCGCATGAAAGTTAGACTTCCAAGTTTTACTCCAAATTAGATCTTGATCCAGAGTATGATGATCACAAGAGATGATGTGAAATGTGAATTTGGTTGTGAATCTCTGTGACGAGGAGGAAGACTAGAAAAGAGTTCCATCTTCATGTGATTCGCAAAAACATAGTTTAAGGATTGCGTGAGTCGAGTCTTGCTCAAAGATTTGAGATATCAGTTCATAATCCCATCCATTACTTGAAGAAAGAACCAAGTCACCAACAACTTGAGAAAAAAGAGAAGCGACAGTCAAGATAAACAAAGGTTTAGGAAAATGATCAGCAATTGAAGGAATTCATGGTTGTATCCAAATAGGAATCCACCTGCAACAATGAAGTTTCTACATTTCAAAATATCTTTACATAAATAAGAACTATTCTGTGGGCATTTCGCAATATTCAACAGGTCACATTTTTTGAGGTATTTCAAAGAGAGGAATTTCACCCAATTTTTGTACTTTGCAAACACAATATCCCATGATTTTTTGGCAAGTAGTGCCCTATTGAAATTCCATGCTTTTTTAAAACCCAAACCACCAAAAGCTTTAGGAGTACAAACCGAATCCCAAGCTTTAAGAGCTAACACATTATTGTTGCTATTTGAAGTTTGAACCCCACCAAAACCTCATGTATAAACTGTCAATGCTATTGCAAATGGAATGCGGAAGGAGACATATTTGCATGATATATATTGGCATCGATTGGATGACTGATGAGATAAGGACCCCTCGGCTCGCTTGTGATAGATTTTGCTCCTTTCATCCTGAAAATTGGACAACAATTTTAGAAACTATATCTACGCATGCTTTAATTCTAGACTTAGGTTTGCAGAAATAAAGTCCAAGATGTTTAGCCTTGTGGTTACACTCTTTGAGATTAAGACAAGTAAAATTGAGTGTTTAAGGGTGGGGTCAACGTTACTACGAAAATGGACAAACGATTTATTCGAATTGATTTATTGTGATGACCAAGACCCAAATTTGGCTAGACATTATGATGCAGATCATGTCACGATTCCACAAGATTCAAATCAGGTGCCAATTGGGCCCGTTACAAGAGCACGAGCAAAGAAGTTTAAAGAGTTACTTAACGGGCCACTTTAATAGGTTTGGGCCGAAGCAAATCTTGGCAGCCCCATGTAAGATGATCCATCAAATAAGCAAAGATGAATCAATATGATTCAAGTTCTTGAAGAGCAAGACTCCATGTTATACTAAGAGTATTAGATTTACTTGGAGATCAAGAAAAGGGGTCCTAGTTATATTAGGCTTATTTAGTTTCCTTATTTAATAAGTTTCCATATTTATTAGTTTCCTTATTTCTTAGTTTCCTTATTTAATAAGTTTCCTTATTAAATAAGTTTCCTAGTTTAGTTAGTTTCCTTTATGAGGCTTAGTTTCTTTATTTAACTAGTTTCCTAGTTTATTTAAGTTTACTTTTTCAAGAAGGAATATGTCTTCTTTCCTATTAGAATTCATGTAATATTAACCTATATATATGGCTTTATTCAATGGAAAAGAACAAGCCTTATTGCTAAATATTTGTGAGATTAATTCTCTTGGTTCTCTAAAGAACTTTTCGAACTTATCAAAATTTTTCGCGGCGTTCATTATCGACTTATCAAACGGGTTTCCATCTCCGCTTGTGGCGTCTTTACATACCAAGGTTTTTATTTTTGTTGAGGGTTGGGCTTGAGGTTCTTATACCAAGGTTCTTGTCTTTTCGTGAAATAGGGGTTGAGGTTTCCATACATCTATCCTTTTCTTATATCAATCTTGGGCATACAAATAATTGAATTATGTCATTCGCGATAATATTCATATCAATTGGTACCAGAGCCAGCTTATGTTAAGTTTTCTTCGTATCTTCTTATTAGTTTGCTTATCTTCTTCAAGTTTCGTTTATCTATTGAAATTTGAACGAAAATTTCCTTTCGTTTCCCATTCCTACTTGGTTCCTTAGTCTAAAAAAGGCAGGAATGTAAAAAAAAACGAAAAAACCAAAAAATGGAAAGTTTTGGTATTCTGTCTTTTACTTTCAGAAATTTGTTGATAAGTTCTTGGTGATCGCTTTCAGATATTCTTTTGTTGTTTGACTAATTTCGAAAGAACTGAAGAGAATTATTGAGTGGAAAAAGGCAAGAGAGTTGTGAGCTTATTAGAGGGTGAAAAAAGCCATTGAATTTGTGTGAAACACGAGCGTAGTGTGACAAACTTTTGGAGTGAAACACGAGAGGGAGTGCTATGAGCACTACTCTTTTATATTATTATTGCTACTAACCCTTTTCTTTGTTGCAGAAAGTATGTATAAAGCTAGTGATTCTGAAGATTTAACGACAAAAAACGAGAACAAGTTTCTTTTAGAAGCATTGAGGAGCTAAATTGATAAGATGATAAATAATGCGATGGAGCCTTTTCATGAGAGATTAGATAAGGTTGAGAACTCCCGTTCTAAGCAACCCCAAAATACTTCTCGTGCACGTAGGAAATATAAGGTTTTGCGTAAGGAAGAGGAGATCTCTGATTTTGATTCTGAGGGAGATTAGGAATATGATCGAGATTCTATTACTAGTAATAGATAGAATTTTGGTCGGGTAAAAGAAGTTAGAACCCGTGAGGACAATAATTTGGGTAGTATTAAGATGAACATCCCTTCGTTTCAAGGAAATAATGGTCCGGAGGTATACCTTGAGTGGGAAAAAAAGTGGAGCTAGTTTTTGATTGTCACAATTATTCTGAACTTAAGAAAGTAAAATTAGCATCCATTGAATTCTCGGATTATGCAATTGTATGGTGGGATCAATTGATGATAAATCGGTGTAGGAATAGAGAGACACCCATAGATACGTGGGAAGAGATGAAAAGAGTAATGAGGAAATGGTTTGTTCCTAGTTACTGCTATCAAGAGTTATACAATAAGTTGCAAAGCCTTAGACAAGGCAACCGCAATGTTGAAGAATATTATAAGGAGATGAAAGTGGCCATGATTCGAGCAAACATAGAGGAGGATCGAGAGGCTACTATGGTAAGATTTTTGGCAGGTTTAAATAGAGAGATTCAAAATGTTGTTGATTTACACCACTATGTGGAATTGGAAGAGATGGTGCACATGGCCACAAAGATTGAGAATCAAATTAAGAGGAGGGGTAGCACACGTGCAAACCAAAATCCAAGTCCGCCTACATGGAAACCAAATCAATGGAAGAAAGATGAGAAGCCTACCACGACAAAGCCAATAGTAGAAACGAACAACCAAAGAAATCAAGGTAATTATGATTCTTCCACTACTCGAAATCGTGAAATTAAATGTTTTAGATGTCAAGGTAGAGGTCATGTAGCAAGACAGTCCAAAAAAAAGAGTCATGTTGTTGCAAGATGATGGGGAGATTGTCACTGATGATGAGTGTTCGGACACTGATGACATGCCACCTTTGGAGGACGATTCCAATGAAGAATTTGTGGCACCTGATGCATTGACATTGGTTGCAAGGAGAGCCTTGAGTTTGCAAACAAGAAGAGTCGAAGAAGAACAACGTGAGAACATTTTTCACTCTGGGTGTTATGTGAAAGATAAAGTTTGCAGCATCATTATTGATGATGGTAGTTGTAAAAATGTTGCAAGTACAATAATGGTGGAAAATTTAGGACTTTCAGTAACAAAACACCCGAGGCCATATAAGTTGCAGTGGTTGAATGATAGTGGTGAAACAAGAGTGAATAGGCAGGTGTTGGTTGCATTCAAGATTGGCAAATATGAAGATGAACTGTTGTGTGATGTAGTGTCAATGCAAGCGGGGCACCTATTATTAGGGCATCCATGGCAATTTGATCGGCGTGTGAAGCATGATGGCTATACAAATAAGTACTCTTTAGTACTTAATCAATGGCCCATCACACTGGTACCTTTGACACCACAACAAGTATATGAAGACCAAGTGTGGCTACAAAAAGAGAGTGAGCAAAAAAAGAAGAGTGAGATTGAAAGAGGCCCTAGAGATAAAGAGAGAAAGAAAATAAAGAATTAGCATTGGAAAGAAAATCAGAGAGGACACAAAAGAATTTTTATGCAAAAGAGAGTGAGCTTAAGCGAGCGATGTTTACTTTTGTACAAAGAGGCATTAGTGAACACTGATGATATTAACACTATTTTTCCTAGTTTTGTTGTATCTCTTTTGCAGGAATATGAGGATGTTTTTTTCCGAAGAAACACCACCTGGATTGCCTCCAATCTGGGGGATTGAACATCAAATTGACTTTGTTCCTGGTGCATCAATTCCAAATCGACCATCCTATATGAGCAATCCCGAAGAGGCCAAAGAGCTTCAAGAACAAGTAAGTGAATTGTTGGGAAAAAGGCATGTAAGGGAGAGTATGAGTCCATGTGCGTCCCAGTTCTACTTGTATCTAAGAAAGATGGGACGTGGAGAATGTGTGTTAATTATCGAGCTATCAACAACAGCACGATAAAGTATCGTGACCCTATTCCTTGTTTCGTTTGGATGACATGTTAGATGGATTGCATGGTTCTTGTGTGTTTTCTAAGATTGATTTAAAGAGTGGTTATCATCATATTAGGATGAAAGAATGAGATGAATGGAAAACTGCTTTTAAAGCAAAACATGGTTTATATGAATGGTTAGTTATGCCTTTTGGTTTGACTAATACTCCGAGTACTTTTATGAGGCTTAAGAATCATGTTTTGCGTGCTTATATAGGAAGATTTGGTGTTGTGTACTTTGATGACATACTCATTTATAGCAAAAACTTTGTTGAACATGAAGAACACTTGAAAGCTATTTTAGATGTGCTTAGGAAGGAGAAGATAATTGCTAATATGAAAAAGTGTACTTTTTGCACTATTAAGCTTGTATTTTGGGGTTTTGCTGTTAGTGCACATGGTATACATGTTGACGAAGAAAAGCTACGTGCAATCCAAGACTGGTCGAGTCCCACAAGTTTAGGTAATGTTCAAAGTTTTCATGGACTTGCTAGTTTTTACAGACGGTTTGTAAAGGACTTTAGTAGCATTACTACTCCACTTACCGATGTAATCAAGAAGGATGTTGGATTTAGATGGGGGGAAGAACAAGAGAAGGCATTTCAGTTGGTCAAAGATAAACTTACTAATGCCCCCTTATTGTCTTTACCTAACTTTTCTAAAACGTTTGAGATTGAATGTGATGCTTCAGGTATTGGCATATGTGCAGTTCTTATGCAGGAAGGACGACCAATTACATACTTTAGTGAAAAACTAAGCGGGACAGCCTTAAAGTACCCAACTTATGACAAGGAGTTGTATGCACTGGTTCGGGCTTTAGAGACGTGGCAACATTACTTATGGACTAAGGAGTTTGTTTTTCATATTGATCATGAGTCCGTGAAACATTTGAAAGGGCAACACAAGCTAAACAAAAGGCATGCTCGATGGGTAGAATTCATTGTAACTTTTCCATACGTCATTCGATATAAGCAAGGAAAAGAGAATGTTGTTGCTGATGCACTCTCTCGCAGGTATGCGCTACTTTCCACACTTGATGCAAAATTACTTCGTTTTGAGCTCATTAAAGATTTGTATGCTACTGATAATGAATTTTGTGAGGAGTTTCAAGCTTGTGAGAAAACAGTTAGTGGTAAGTTCTTTAGGCATGATGGATTCTTGTTCCGAGAGAATAAACTACTTGTACCTAATTGTTCCTTAAGGGAGTTATTAATGAAAGAATCTCATGGTGGGGGGCTAATGGGACATTTTGGAGTTGCAACGACTTTAGCCATTCTGCAAGAACACTTCTACTGGCCACACATGAAAAGAGATGTTGAGAGAATTTGTGGAAGATGTATCACATGTAGGCAAGGTAAATCTAGAGTGCAACCAAATAGTTCGTATACCCCTTTACCGATTCCTATCATGCCTTGGACTGACATTTCGATGGATTTTGTGCTAGGATTGCCTAGGACTAAGCGTGGTAGAGATTCAATTTTTGTGGTTGTGGATAGATTTTCCAAGATGGAACACTTTATTCCATGTCACAAAACAGATGATCCTTCACATGTTGCTGATTTATTCTTTAAGGAGGTTGTGAAACTGCATGGTATGCCTAGGACAATTATTTCATATAAAGATGCTAAGTTCCTAAGCTATTTTTGGAAGAATTTGTGGTGTAAATTGGGTACTAAGCTATTGTTTTCAACAAATTGCCACACACAAACTGATGGTCAAACTGAAGTAGTAAATAGAACTTTGTCTACTTTATTGAGAGCAATAATTAAGAAGAATATTAAGACTTGGGAAGAATGTTTGCCATATGTTGAGTTTGCTTATAATAGATCTGTCCATTCTGCTACTAAATATTCACATTTTGAAATTGTGTATGGTTTTAATCCATTAACTCTATTGGATTTATCACCTTTACCACTCTATGAGCATGTAAATTTAGATGGCAAAAGGAAAGCTGAATTTGTGAAGCAGATTAATGAGAAAGCAAAACAAAACATTGAGCGAAGAACAGATCAATATGCAAAACAAGCCTACAAAGGGCGTCACAAGTTAACTTTTGAACCCAGAGATAGGGTTTGATGAGAAAGGAGAGATTCTCGTTGCAGCGTCGATCCAAATTACTTCCAAGGGGAGATGGTCCTTTTCAAGTCTTGGAGCGCCTGAATGATAATGCCTACAAGTTAGATTTACCTAGTGAGTACAATGTAAGTGCTACTTTTAATGTGACTGAATTGAGTCCCTTTGATGTAAGTGATGATTTGAGGACAAATTCTTTTTAAGAGGAGTGGAATGATGCAGATCATGTCATGATTCCACAAGATCCAAATCAAGTGCCAATTGGGCCCGTTACAAGAGCACGAGCAAAGAAGTTTATAGAGTCACTTAGCGGGCTAATTCAAAAGGTTTGGGCCTAAGGAAATCTTGGCAGCCCCATGGAGGATGATCCATCAAATAAGCAAAGATGCATCAATATGATTCAAGTTCCTGAAGAGCAAGACCCCATGTTATACTAGGAGTATTGGATTTACTTGGAGATCAGGAAAACGAGTCCTAGTTATATTAGGCTTATTTAGTTTCCTTATTTAATAAGTTTCCATATTTATTAGTTTTCTTATTTTTTAGTTCCCTTATTTAATAAGTTTCCTAGTTTAGTTAGTTTCCTTTATGAGGCTTAGTGTCTTATTTAACTAGTTTCCTAGTTTATTTAAGTTTCCTTTTTCAAGAAGGATTGTGTCTTCTTTCCTATTAGAATTCATGTAATATCAGCCTATATATATGGCTTTATTCAATGGAAAAGAACAAGTCTTATTGCTAAATATATTTGAGATTAATTCTCTTGGTTCTCTAAAGAACTTTTCGAACTTATCGGATTTTTTCGTAGCGTTCATTATCGACTTATCAAACGGATTTCCATCCCCATTTGTGGCGTCTTCACATACCAAGGTTCTTATTTTCGTTGAGGGCTGGGGTTGAGGTTCTTATACCGAGGTTCTTGTATTTTCGTGAAATAGGGGTTGAGGTTTCCATACATCTATCCTTTTCTTATATCGATCTTGGGCATACAAATAATTGAATTATGTCATTCGTGACAAGATTCATACCAGATTCGTCAATACATAATGCATCATTAATGTCAGCTCTGCAAAAAATGGTGAGATCATCTGCAAAAAAAAAGTGAGAAATAGAGGGTACTTCTTGTCAGATTTTAACACATTTGAACTTACCCTTAATCTCATCTTCCAATAACATTCTAGAAAGAGGTCAGCACATAACAAAAACAGATACAAAGGCAAATGATCACCCTATCTAATTCTACGGGATGGTTTGACGAAACCAAATACTGTGCCATTGATAAGAAGAGAATAAGTGAGAGAAGAAATGCTTTGAAAGATCCAATCAATCACAACAGAACTAAAGCCTAATCAATCTATTGAGGCTTGATCTTGCATCAATACCTATCCCTTGTCATATGCAGATAATGAAGAACCATAAGACTGAGTTTATCGGGGATGCCTATGCCCATAAGAAATCCCAAAGTCACTCATTAAAAGTAATAGAGCTTTGTGCGAAATTTCCTCCCCCGATATGGATAATTACCCCTTGATCACTTATATTACTCCAAAGGCCCAAACTAAAAGCCTTTTATAACTAAAATGAGGCAAAAAAAAAAAAAAACAAAAACTTAAAAATCAATAGTAGGATGAAAAACAAAAATTAAAAACACAAATATCAAAAGATAGAAGTTTGTGTGTGCTACTAAAAAGTTACAAAGTATGAGAAATAATTTAGCAAATGGAAAGTACAATTGTTTCTTCATTTTTTAAAGCATATTGTGGAGAATATATATATAGAAAGAAAAGAGAAGAGCAGAAAAGTGCATAAATAAATAAATAAATAATTAAATATGATGATTTTCTTGTCTTTGTCTTGTTAGAAAAAAGGAAAATATCTTAGCCAAGCTGGGCAAACCGCCACCACGTAAACCGGCCACTCCGCCCGAGCCACAACCGTTGATTGAAACTCTCTCTCTCTCTCTCTCTCTCTCTCTCTCTCTCTCTAATAAATTGTTATTTACATAAATGACCCCTTAACTTCTCTTCATCCTCAAAATTCATCCGTATTCAATCTTCCCACAAAACC
Organism: Linaria vulgaris; assembly: GCA_948329865.1. Classification (NCBI taxonomy): domain Eukaryota; kingdom Viridiplantae; phylum Streptophyta; class Magnoliopsida; order Lamiales; family Plantaginaceae; genus Linaria; species Linaria vulgaris. The sequence goes on along the minus strand of OX415249.1, from coordinate 47,408,871 downwards.
CTATAATAATAATAATAACATTTCATCTGAATTGAATCTGGTTGCGAAACATGCAGAGCTCATCAGTTGCGTTCAATACGCGGCCCCTCTTAGCCCAGCCTGTTTATGGCAATCATTTCCATAATAATTATGGTAAAGATACTACTACTACTACTTATTGTAATTGTACTTCTTCATTCACTCCTCACCCTAATAAGAAGAAATCTGTCGTTTTGCGCCCGCAAAGGCTTCGCTGCACCCGTGCCTACCTCGTCAATACTAAGGTATGTGTACGAGGCATTTTCTGGATTTGGTTGTTCATATTTGGAGATTTGTTGGTATAGTTGACTTTTCTTTTATTAACTACTTTTATGTTACCATGCTTGGCTTGAGGGTGTCTGTTTAGCTTCAGCTGTTGTTGTGGATTCACTTTAGAGGAAGGAGGTGTTAGTTAGGTTGGAAAATTCGGAAAACGTTTGAAATTTTTTGAGTCTTTTTTCGTAGACTTACATTTCCGAGTCGTGTATTTCTGATAACCAACTTTAACTCTGGCTGCTTCGCCTATCACTTCATCTACCTTGTCGAGCGACCTTATTTCGAGTATAACTCGTTGATGTTTTGTATCATGCGTTTTTCATGAAAGGTTTGTTAGGGGAAAGAAATGAGGTAAATGGCAACCAATTTTATTTGGTAAAGGTTGCTATTGGCGAATACGCTCACTTTGAGTTTACTGGTTCGAGTTGTAGAAACAACCTCAGATTGATCGAATGACCACTCAGTCCAAAAGTTTAAGCTTTTAGAGGGGATATGCATTTATTTATTTCCTGTCTTGTTAATTCACACGGATGTTATCTTTTTTGTTAAAACTAGCATGTATGATCTTCTTTGTGGATGGGTGAAGGGGTGGGAGGATATATGTTTTTTATCACATGGGAACACACAACCGCTACCCTTGAGGTGCGCCCCCCATAAACTCCGGATTGACGTAATAGTTTGTAAACCTTGCCGATCGGGCAAACTACACTAAGCTAAACCATGTGTAACAGCCCTAGAAGGATAGAATCAAGGGAGTTTGTTGTAGACCCTTTTACTTAATGGTGGTTATTGTCTACATGGTGATAGAACTCAGTGCATAAATATCTCTAAATGGTCTTCCAGTTTATGTCTTCGAAGCACAATGATCAATTACATGTAAAGGCTAACAGTTCCTGTTGTTAGATGCGGTTTGCTTTGTATACTGCTGAAGACTTTGTAATTTTAACCTACATAAAATGCTCTCTTGTTCCCATTGTTCACGTATAATTTTAATTCATTGCTCTACTTTATGCAGAATACATGGAGAAGAACTTCTTCTGAGCTTTATGAATTATCACCCCAGTCACGTTTGTTGGATGGGTGTCAACAAATGTCTTGCTTCCATTCCTATAAACGGAAGCAAATTGGTGTTATGAGATTCACTTCTGGATTCTTTGTTAATAATTCGAACTTCCACCTGTCGAAGCCCAAAATTGACAATGCTAAAGTAAGGCTTCAGTGATGATGGCAGTCCCTTTCCGGTGCTTTTTATATTTCTTATTCTTCTTGTAATTATATTTAACGCGCTATAATCTTTAGCTGGTCGCTTCAGTTCCATGCCATTCTCAGGAAACATGTGATCTTTGCTATTCTTATTATCTCCTTTATTTGATTGTGAGCAACAGATTATTCATGATCAGTTTTTTTCATTGCTATATTATGCGATTTCTTCTGTCATAGTTTTACTATGATTAGAATTGGTCTTGCTACTTCATCTGTAGTCTGTTTTGATACTACTCGAGGATTTTATTTGAGGTGTTTATTTTTGACTAATGGAAGGTTCCTCTGTGTCCAGATTAAAGTTCTTAAGAAAATCATTAACAGCTACCTTCGTACCTTTTGTACTGATTAATATCATTTTTCTTGCTCTCTTTGGGAAGAGAAGAATTTTCAGCTATGAGTGGGACCACTCTAACCCTAGTTACCCAAATCTTCATGTTACTAGCCTTTCTGTCCTTTTCTTTCCCTTGAAATAAGTAGAACCTTAGTAACACTTGATTTGCGGTTGATACATTCTTTAGAGTGTCTGCGATAAATATTGGGTGTTCTGTTAATTAAATAAAAAAGTTCGTTATGTTCTTGTAACATTCTGAGTTGACTTCTCTCTGTTTCTTCTTATCTGGTTAATCTTCAGGTTAGACAAGTTTATGTTCCACGTGCCACTGTGGGGCCTGAAGAGCCACATGCGGCGAGTACGGCCTGGCCTGATGGTGTTATAGAAAATCAGGGATTTGATTTAGTAGATTCAGAGGCAGAGAGATTGGAACTTGAGCGGTTTTTTAATATTGAGCTTCCTTCTCACCCAAAATTATACAGAGGACAGCTGAAGAATGGCCTTCGCTACCTCATTTTGCCAAACAAAGTTCCTCCTAACAGGTACTATTCTTTAATGCTTTTTGGTCCCTTGATACTTATGCTCGTTATAACACAATTAGTTGTGCAGACGTTGAACAACGAGTTATAGAATGTTTATAAATGTTAAAGAAAGTCACGAATCTTGAAGTTCCAGGATTCTACTTATTACGTGTTATTATGGGAAAACACAATAAATTAATTTTTAATTTTTGTTTAAATCCTTATTCCCCAGTCTTTTAAGCTTTAGATAATCTTTTGGTTGTATTTAAACCTGAGAAACTTAAGATCCTTATATAGGTGAGAAAATCAATATAAAAAACGATAATAAATCATGGTCGGAGAAATAACATGTCAAAGCATTAACTCCTAGCAGGACTTATAAACTGCTAGCGGAAGATGTATCAGAATATAATGAACAAAGTGAAACTTAATGAGCTTGCATTGGCCAACCTAGTCATATTAAAACCAAGGTAGGGTGTTGTTGGTTTGTCCACACACTAAGTTAGCGCTATATCATATTCGTTTGCTAACATACTGTGACAAGTGGAAAGCACCATTGAATTAGTGACAGGTGCAGAATATTGTTGAGTGAATAGAAGAAGAATTAATTGATTCCCCTTAGACTCCAAACCGATGTGGTTTGTTTAAATGCTTAAGTGCTTGAGTGGATGAGGAAAGTTTGTTTTCCAAACGTCTATTGAATGATTATCATTTGTCTAATCCTGCATTGCTACTATATTCTTGAGAGCTTATATGATTGTTTCTAATAGTTAAATGATATATATTCTGTTTACCTAGAATAATTTTGATTTTGGGTGTCTAGTTGGAGTGAAGGAAAGAATCTCTAAAAGATACCCCCATAATAATCATCTGCCAAAAGTTGACGACTTGTTGCAGTTACATGTACTGTAGTATCACTGATAGCATGTTCCTCCATTTGATTACCGGCTCCTCTTATAGTTTAGCCGATGTCAGTTTTATGGCACGTCGTTTGGTAGTATTTGGATATCCACGACTGTCTACTTTATATGTTGAAGAGGAGCATTATACGTTACTCTGCAAAAGAATTGAAAATCAAGAATAGATTGCCCTTGGTTGTTCAACTTTTTAACTGTTGACATCACAATTTTCTCTTACTAATGATGGACTTCTTATCCTTCTCGATTTATATTAGTGCACTGTTGCTAGTATTTGGTCTCCTTAAAACATATGTAGGAACATCTAATGAGGTGTTCCGTACGAGAGATGGACTGTTCTAAGGACATGTACTTTCTTGTAATGGTTTTCAGAATTCTTTGTTGATACTCCAATTCATTAATATTGTGCTTCTTGGAAAAGACTACGTTTTTGTTCCTTGATGGAAAACTTGCATCAGTTACCACCACTTATTAGATGTGCATCTTCCATTTTTGGTTGACTATGAATCTTTATAGCAGCAATTTTCTGTTACCTTGTTCAGTCCTAATTGAGTTTCTTGAGATATGGAACGGTTTAGAATGTTCCTATGACTATAAGTACACCAAATAATTCTTAAATCTTGGTATATTCGTTTAGTCTCTGTGAACCAAAAGAGAATCAGGTTGAGTAGAGCTTATAAATTTTCCCTTACACTTAATTGGATTAAACACAGTTGAGTTCTCTCTCGTTTTATCGATTAAGAAAATATCTTTACATCTTCTTGTTTATGGCAACTACACCTATCCCATTCTCATGTTACCAACAAACCATAAGTTTTATAACCTATATATTGTGTGCATTTCAACTGCACCCATCATTTGAATATTTGTGTTGCATAATTTCCTAACATTTAGTATTATATAATAAAGCTGGTCTATTATTTTGTTTTACAGTTTCATTTGGAAGCTATGGTAGCACAAAGTCCTATAAATGCTCTTACATGTTATTCAACCACCTTAAACTCTATGGTTTATTGATTACTGTACCTCATTTTTGAAACTGAGGGTTTATCAGATACTTCTTGTTCATCCAATCTACTGTTTTATTTGAGTTCTTTGTTTAAAGAACTTGCACCCAAAACTCTACTTGCTGACCTGCTTAATCTAGAACTTAAGATTTCAAGGTTTGTTTTTATAGCTCGAAACTTAACATTTATTCTCACCTGTATATCATCATCATATATAAAGAAAATACTTGATCAAACAACCCAAGCTAAGGTATTTCATTTTAGAAAACTCTATTGATTATATTGTTCACCGTTGCAAACAATAGTGGGCTTAAGTTGATTTTTAATTCCAACAAATACTGATCAATAAGTCATTCATTAGACTACCATAGGTTCGACAATTAGCCACCACAACACTATTCCATCATAATAGTTGTAGGGTCTCCCTTCTTCGTGAACTTTCATACGTTTGCTTAAAGTCGACGAAGGTTAGCATGGTATGGAAGTGTCTTTTCTTTAATCAAATCTTTACTCTTCTCTTAAAAACATGTTTTATGAGTTGACAAATATAAAAAAGAAGGCCTTTGCAGTCAAATCACCCGAGTAAAGTAGTATTGTGGTACAAACATAATTTGCTTTATCAGTACGATTTCATGGTGTGACATAATTTCCTTTTGTCGAAAAAAGAAAGAAAAGAAAAATATCACCCTTATTCTTATCTTAAATAGATATTAATGAGCTACTTTCCACTCATCTATTAAATGTTTTCTTTTTTAATTATGATATTCTATTTTTTTGCTCGACCAATTTGCATGTTCACTGAAAAACAGATTAGTGCTAGACAATTGCTTAAGAACACTTCTGTTATTACCAATTTGCATAATCATTTGGAAAGCACATTTATGGGAATGCTTGTTTGAGTTCTTTTAACTATTGCATCTATGGGATCTTGGTTTTTGTTCACAAGATTATCTCCTTAAACTTTATAGTCAAATGTTAAGATTTGAGATGCAACTCTATATCGGTTTATAGTTAGTTCAACTTTCTTGTTAAGTATAGGTTCGAAGCTCATATGGAAGTTCATGCTGGATCAATTGATGAGGAAGATGATGAACAAGGAATTGCTCATATGATAGAACATGTTGCATTTCTTGGAAGTAAGAAACGTGAGAAACTACTGGGAACTGGGGCAAGATCAAATGCTTACACAGATTTTCATCACACTGTATTTCATATCCATTCACCAACTAGTACAAAGGTTTGTTGTGTTTCATGTGTTTCTTGTTATTATATGAAGAGCGTAGTTCATGGATGCATTCATGGTCTAATACCACTAATATATAATCTTCCATATGTAAAATGCCTTTGATAACTAAAAGGATAGAGAGTTATATGAAGTGGCAGCAGGTTGTTTGGTCAAAAAAGTCTGGTAACTGAGTAAGAATGTCATATTTAGCTCATCCCCACGGGAAAAAAAATCCAATGTACTGTTTGGAGATTATTGTTTGATCCATAAATAATTATCTCTCATGGATATAGACCATCGGGAATGCTTGAATAACTTTTCATCTTGTGAGAACTTTTCTGAATTTTTCTGAATTTTTTCCTTACCAGAGTCCTACTAAAGTTTTTCAGTTCACTCTATGTAAGTACATACAACATTTTATTCTCTATATTCTTACTGCAACAAAATATTTGCTTCAGGACTCCGAAGGTGATTTGCTGCCAGTTGTTCTCGACGCTCTGAATGAGGTATTGTAGCTCTATTCTGCTCTTCTATTTATATTTGTTTGCAGTTCTTTTTCATTATGATCGTGCAACAGTTTCAAATGAGTCTCAAGTAAACTTTGTTTAGTGATGCTATGTATCCCACTTTCCTGTTCCATTCTGTCTGAATTCAGCTGCTTAATAGATACCTTGTTGGATCCATGTAGATTGCTTTTCATCCAAAGTTTCTGACTTCACGAGTTGAAAAAGAAAGACGGGCAATCTTGTCGGAGCTACAAATGATGAATACCATAGAGTACCGTGTTGATTGCCAGGTATTCACTTCAGCACATGGGTGTAAGCAGCATATTTGCTTTTTCTAGTCAACTTTTACCAAATCTTTTGTTTTGCTCATTCGATTTTCAGCAAAATCTTCTTTTCTTTTCTTTTGTTGTTGTTATAGTTGTTGCAGTACTTGCATTCTGAGAACAAGCTGAGCAAAAGATTTCCTATTGGATTGGAGGAGCAAATTAAGAAATGGGATGCAGATAAAATAAGGAAATTTCATGAGCGCTGGTACTTTCCTGCAAATGCCACGTTGTACATTGTTGGGGACATTGACAACATCCCAAAGGCGATTAACCACATCGAAGTATGTAACTGTTAATTTATAATAGTGGTGGATTTTCTCACTAAGCTTTTTATATGCGAGTTAGTTAGATGTTACAATTTAGCTTTCTGAGCTCTATGTGTTTTCCTGAAACTTATGCAGGCAGTTTTTGGACAGACTGGAACGGAAAATGAGGTTGCTACTGCACCTACACCAAGTGCTTTTGGTGCAATGGCTAATTTCCTGGTTCCCAAGCTGTCAGTTGGACTGGCTAATGGTTTATCTAATGAAAAGTCATCTGTTTCCATCGAGCAATCAAAAAGTTTTAGAAAGGAAAGACATGCTGTTCGTCCTCCAGTTCAGCACGATTGGTCCGTTCCTGGAAGCCACGCAGACATAAAGTCTCCACAAATATTTCAGCATGAATTGCTACAGAATTTCTCAATTAATATGTTCTGCAAGGTAGGAGCAATTCCGGAATTGACTATGAACAAATTAAATACTGAATGTCTTTTGGCTGTGGGGATTCGTGATATTTTTTTTGCATCACGTGGGCAACAGGAAATCGTGATTCAAATCTCACATATCCACTGATGCGAAAGCAGCTCTATGTGTCTAGGCTTCAGGAAAATAATACCTCCTTCATGTCAACTACATGTGATGGGGGGGGGGGGACACACTACGGTTTAAACACTTAATGAGATGGTCATTTGTTATTGCTGATTGGCATTCATAATCACTGCCGTGTAGAAAACCATATATGGGTAATTTAGTTAAGACATACAGTGAATATAAAGCAAGGTTTCTAAACATGTCAGCTTTTCTGTTGCTTTCAATCCGTAATTCAGTGTGATTTATATTGGAGTTGTCATGTGGTGATAACTAGATCCATCTTCTTCAATGGGTTTAAATTTGCTTTTAAAGATTTCATTTATGAGGATAAATAGGACCCATCTGTGCATGTATAAACCTTTGGACAGTCCTGTGAGGAAGGATATAGAGCATTTATGTACAGCTTTATTTTTATTCATTTTAGTCATTTCTTGGTTGTAAGACGTAGTGAGTTCATTTGAACCCCTTTGATGGTATTCATGCTTGTATCTCCATTATATCCCTGTGTGCAGCAAATGAAACCATTGTGGAACTTAAAGTGGAATATCTGATTACTATCTTGCCTATGCACGACTGGTTACCATTTCTAGTGTGTTCACAGTTTGACATGATTTCTTACCTCTATATCATAGGCCCTTTCTCCTCTTATGGATAAGATTTAGCTATTTATTTAGCTTCTTGTTCACCAGAGAAAAGAATGGTTTTGCTTTGCACCGGGGAACCTTCAGTCCTCCTAGGCATTCATTGTATTATTTTCGAGCATTGTCTTTGCAACTGTCAAGACCGTTGGTGTTGCAGCGTTTATAATTCATTTTAATTATTTTGTTAGAAGCTGGTAACCTTATTTTTTGCAAAATTGTTATCAGATGTCATTCTTCCTTCGTCGATATTTTACTCACTATGAGTTTATGTTGTTCATATCAGGTCCCTGTCAAAAAGGTCCATACATATGGTGATTTGCGGAATGTGCTGATGAAGAGGATATTTTTATCTGCCTTGCATTTTCGTATCAATACAAGATACAAGGTGGTTTAACTTAACTATTCAGTTGTTTCCAATCACATGGATCAAACTCTATCTTGTATATCTGCCAGATATCTGCCTGATATATGGCTGCTGTTATCTTATCTGAAATAGGGTAATTGTCCTTGCTAACTTTAAAAATCGTGATATGCCCTTTATCTATGGAGTCTTCAAGAAAAAGATTATAGAACGAGAGACTAAATAATCTCATAGCATTTCCCCTCGAATCAAAGCAGGGTACATCTTTTTGTTTTTTTTATGACGTAGGAACCCATAGCCGCCACCGCGCGCACTACGTAAACTCCCAGGTCGACGCCGACGCAATAGCCTGCAAACCTCGCCAACTGGGCAAACCACACTAGAGAAAGTTTAAGGGATATGGTCTGGGAATATTTCTGTTTAATTTCCCCGTGTTTCTGCATATCCATCTTTAATTTTTATCTTCTATCTTAAACCCAAAGTGCGATTATGGGTTAAACTGATAATGGTATTGTAAATATACAAAAACTTTTTCTCGAGGAAATAAAGTTGGGCTAAATTAAACTTATGGTTCAATCTCTATCTTCTTGATGGGACTATAATCAGTGATATTTGAAGCTTCAACTACTAATTGTAATATTTTATTCAGAGTTCAAATCCTCCATTCACCTCAGTGGAATTGGACCATAGCGACTCTGGAAGGGAAGGTTGTACTGTTACTACTCTTACGGTTACTGCAGAACCTCAAAACTGGCAAAATGCAATTAGAGTTGCTGTACAGGAGGTTAGTTATTTCTTTGAATTCCGTTTGGGTCATTGACCTCATTACTTGACCTTTTGCTAGCCATATTGTCTTGCTGTGTATTTATTTACGTACCCATACTCGCATATGTAACACTAGTGTAATATTCAGTGCTCTGCCTAAGTTTTTAATCACAGACCAATATATTATGGCATTTTTGCCTTTTATGTTGTCAAAACAGTTAGGTTCGTGTTTGGCATGGTTTCTTCCAGTATTATGTTTCTTATTTATGTCAATCATTTTGCATTTCAGGTGAGAAGGCTCAAAGAATTTGGTGTTACAAATGGCGAGCTAGCTCGTTACTTGGATGCCCTGTTAAAGGATAGCGAACAATTGGCTGCTATGATTGACAATGTATCTTCAGTGGATAACTTAGATTTTATTATGGAGAGTGATGCGCTGGGTCATACTGTGATGGATCAAAGGCAAGGCCATGAGAGTTTGGTTGCTGTAGCAAGTACCGTCACCTCTGAGGAGGTATGTCTCGCTGTATTCTGCTAATCAATTTTTTTTTTTTTTTTTTGTTTTCTGAAGCCTGGCTCCTTAGCATTGTCTTTATATGTAAACATAGAATGACATCTCAGATATATGTTCATGATACAAATTCATGCCTTCTTAAACTTATGATAGTTATAATCTGGATATAATCAGAACTAATAGAAATCCAATTTCAGTTTTTATGGGAAGACTGTAGATTTTGATAACTTGAATTTACCGAGAATGATGTTTTAACTCATTTTGGTATGTCTTAGGTCAATTCGGTTGGTGCAGAGGTGTTGGAGTTCATCTCTGATTTTGGAAAACCGTCGGCACCACTCCCAGCTGCAATTGTTGCATGTGTTCCTAAGAAACTGCACATTGATGGAATTGGTGAAACTGAGTTTAAGATATCACCTGAAGAGATCTTGAGTGCCATTGAAGCTGGTCTTAGGGAACCCATTGAAGCTGAGCCAGAGGTTTCAATTCTATGCTAATCTTGTTTCGTTAATTTTTCATGGTTACGAGGGTGGATTCATTTCGGGCCTCTAGAAATAGAGATTCATGTATTAAGCTAAGTTGTATAATTTGTACTAATGGTTGCTGCTCTGTCGCGTGATCGTGAAGCGGATATGAAGGCTGGAGCGGCAAACTTTCTGTTTTATTTGCACTGTAATATTTCCTAAGTAGCTACATAAAATAAAATCATTAGGTGGCACTGGAAACGTACTAATATTTCCTAATTTCCTAATTTGGGGTAAATGTTGAGAAAGTGTCCATATTTGGTATTAGCAAATGACAAGGAAGTTTGGCACTGGAAACATTAAAATAATTCTGAATTACGAGTGGGTCGATTTTAATACTTTTGATTACATACTAGTTTTGCCCTTATAGTTTAGTCTTAAATTTCTCTCTCTCTCTCTCTCTCTCTATATATATATATATATATATATATACACTCACATAATTTTAGAATGACGCATGAACACGCTTCGGCATCGACTTTATGTGACGTAGGTTTTTGTAAGATACTTCTGTTAATCAGAACTTTTTCCACTGTAGTCCATTTTAAAGTGTTCATTTTGATTCTGCAGCTTGAGATACCAAAGGAGTTAATATCCTCAGAACAGCTTCAGATGTTAAGGATGCAGCAATGCCCATCCTTCAGTCCTGTTGATCAAGAGCAAAAACTAACTAAAATATATGATGAGGAAACTGGAATTGTTCAGCGGTGTCTTTCAAATGGAATTCCTGTTAATTACAAGGTAAATTATCTTTATGTTCACGCTGGTTGAATATATCGTTCATCTTACTAGCTTGAAATATAATTAAATATTTGAGATTTTGAGTCATTGTGGTTTACCTTTCATCCTTTAATCTTCACAGTTTCCTGAACAAAAAATATTCATAATTTTCTTTTCCAACTTATGGTTATTGGAATGATTTTGTAAAAAGTTATGTATAGGTAGCTATGTCCTGGTACGAAACCCAAACTGCATGAATAAGCTAGTGAGCAACGTTACTCTAGCAAATACAACCACTTGCCCTTTATAAAGCCAGTCCCCGGCATAAGTATTAAGAGCGTGTTTTTGATTCTTTCTTGAGCCCCCAAAAAGGAGGTGGCTTTAACACATATTGTGGCAGGCTCACTATAGGATTCTTATGTGAATGCAGCTACTGACCTTGGAATCCAGCTCGCTTTCCTACGTAGTATAGTTTAGAGTACCCATTCGCCACCTAACTTTATTTTAGCGAGCATAAAACTCAGACATTATACAACTTTGCAAGTTCCTTATTTTTGCCACTTGAAAACCATGTTCGTATTTCACGCAATAGGTTTTGCCAAGGTTTATGGATCGTGTTAAGTTTTTTATTGGTGATATCTGAAGTTTATCTTATAACGAAGAAATTTTTATGTCACTTTGAATCAGAGACTCAACAAAGTACTATTAACATTAGATCATAAATTTGAAATTGCAGTTTCAGATTACTATTCTCTTCCTTAAATATGCGTAAACTAAGAAAAAATCATTTCTTGTATATCATGGAAATGCCAAATTTGAAAACTGGTTACGCTGTACCTCATGCGAGTATTCTGCTTCTTAGTTGTTACTCGTATCAACTTACTCATGGGCCAATCCATTTCTTTCATGGTGGACTTGTACTGTATTAGATATCCAAAAATGAAGCTAACAGCGGTGTGATGCGGCTCATAGTTGGTGGTGGACGAGCAGTTGAAACTCCTGAAGCCAAGGGAGCTGTCATTGTAGGTGTGCGAACCCTAAGTGAGGGAGGTCGTGTGGGCAATTTCTCACGAGAACAGGTGACCGCTCGCATGATGTATTTAATTATAATCTATTGCCTTCTTTCATCATTTATCTTATAAACTTGTTTCTCTTGTTCATGTATGACTTGAGGCTCTGTAGCATTCGTTCACTCTTCTAGACAGTGTTACATCACGTGTTAATTCTGTCATCTGAAGCTAAGCATATTTATTAAGTTCACTAAAGAAACATCACAGCACCTTAACAGGTTTTGTTAGTCTTATAATGGAATAACTTTAATGCAATTCCTTCTGTTTCGAAATTTGAGAATTATCCCTCTTGTTCATATTCTTATCAAATGTACTCCGTTCACTGCAGAGACATTGTTGCATGGTTGGGAGGTTTTCTTCGTCATATATTGAAAGATCTTCTATTATTATTGTTTTGTCATTCTGTTTTGAAGCAAAGAAACATCCCATTCTTGGTAACTGAGAGGATATGGGTTTCGTACATAATGAGTCTTCTGTTTAAATACTAGAGTGGTGAACGCTTTAATGGAAAGAAAATTAAGAATAATGATATAAATTCACATCTGCAATCTGATCTTTGGGGCTTCACTTTTCTGTAAAACCTGGTTTCTGCTGCTTCATTTTTTGGGCTCCTTGGCATCTCTCATCTTGCAAGATCCTACGCTTTTAATGACATGGTGTAACTTTTTGTTACTTCCTGCATGATCTCTTTTTCTCCTTGCCATCATAGTACTCAAGTAATGTCATAACATCAAATATTTGTGATCAGGTAGAACTTTTCTGTGTGAATCACTTGATAAATTGTTCTTTGGAGTCAACTGAAGAATTCATATGCATGGAGTTCCGTTTTACTTTGAGAGATGGCGGCATGCGTGCTGCTTTTCAGTTACTTCATATGGTGCTTGAGGTAACCACACAACTTTTATCATTTGAAATTTATCAAAGGGCCAATTTGTTGATTTCGACTGTGTAATCCAAGTTTTTGGTAGATATTTATCCTTATAATTGTCTTTCTCGTAAACAGCAGCATTTCTCTCGTTATTTTATGTCCTTCCTTCCTTTAGCGTAGTTTCACTTGTGGCGGTTGGGTCTGTTACTAATTGCACTCACCTGATATACCCTGATGGGATGCAAATATATAACATTAGTTGTCAAGTTTGATTGCTAAATAGGGGGTAGGGACCTGATTTCTATAGCTTCGTCGGTGGTTGTGCTATTTATATCACTTTCGTATTGAAAGTTTTCTAATGTCTTCTTGGATGGAAAAAGACTGAAAGCAACTGAAGCGATCAGTTCCCCTATCTCAGCAATTTCTAGGCTAATGTGGGCTGCTCGAGTTGGGTTAATTAACACTGTTTTACCAGTAACCTCGATGAGAAGTATTTCAGTTCTGGAGCTTCTATGATTTTTTTTTCTTCCTTTTTTCTCTTGCAGCATAGTGTTTGGCTGGATGATGCATTTGATAGAGCGAAGCAGTTATATCTTTCCTATTATCGGTCCATCCCTAAAAGCTTGGAGCGTTCCACTGCTCACAAGCTCATGCTTGCAATGCTGGATGGAGATGAACGGTTTGTCGAGCCCACACCAAATGCATTACAACAATTGACATTGGAACAAGTTAAAGATGCAGTGATGAGCCAATTTGTTAGCGACAACATGGAGGTCTGCATCTTTGCATTTCTCTCATTGTTACCTTTCTCAATAATAGGTTGTTAATATTAGTATTATATCATTGGAATGAAAAAAAAACTCATTATCTGAATATATGAGTTTTCGCTCGTTAGGTGAGTATTGTTGGAGACTTCTCGGAAGAGGACATTGAGTCTTGTATCTTGGAGTACTTGGGTACAGTTAAAGAAAAAAAAGGTTTTGAGAGATCACAAAAATACAGCCCAATTCTGTTTCGCCCATATGCTGCTGATTTGCAGCATCAACAGGTAAGAGGAATGAACTGTCTTTTTACTACGGTGTAAGTTGAGTGTACTTTCTCTAGCATAAATTTTTTGGTTTGAATTCAAATTATCTTCGCAGTTTATGTCTTGCATTGGTGTTTTATTATAGCTTATTTGGTGGTTGCTTGACAGGTATTTTTGAAAGATACAGATGAGAGGGCATGTGCATACATTGCCGGTCCTGCTCCAAATCGTTGGGGATTTACTTTTGAGGGAAAGAACCTTCTTGAGTTAGTCGGTGATGTTTCTGCAGTTGGTAAGTCCTGGATTGCACTGTGTAATGTTTCCTCTCTGTTATATGCTTGGTGGCACAAACATCACCTTAAGGCAACTCAGTCAACAAGTATGAGGTTATTAATAAATTTTATTTGATGCCGTATAACTTTTTGGCATATTATTTAACGTATTTGGATTTTGTGCATCACCTGATTTTCTTCCGTTATTTTTGGGTCAAGTATCTGAAAGCTGAGATTCAGAAGTCAAGAGAGTAAATTCTCCAATTTCTTTGATTATGCGAATTTGTTTACTGATCCACCTGCTTGTTAACAAGAGAGACTTTGTTAAGAAAACATTGAATGTTGAGCAAAGTATCATCTTACTTTATGTACTCCTGTGCGAGCTTTAGAGTCTAAGAAATAATCGAGCCTTGTTTGATCAACATGGAGTATTGTTGTAGAAATAACCTCTTAAACTGCCTGTCTCGAAAGATTGGGTTTATGCTCGAAAGATTGGGTTTATGCGTCCTGCAGATCCACTTAATAATTCATAAATATTATTGTTAAAGTTGCTCTTCTGTAAAGAATTTGATTACCATTGAAGTCGGGATACATTCGAGCTTTATTTTGATTATCATGGGGTATCGTCATGGAATCAGCATCTTAAATAGACTGTCTCAAAAGACTGGGTTGATTTGCATCTTGCTGAACTTATAAATTTACTGTTAAAGTTGCATTTCCATGAAGAATTTGACTTCCATTTGAGTGTGTACTCGTGACTTTAAAATCGGTATAAATGTTACGTTGTGGTGATGAATTGTTTTCCAGATGGACATATAACGTTTGAGGAACAAAACGTGAAGTCAGAGAATGCTCAAAAGGACTTGCAGGGGAGATTGCGTACTCACCCGTTATTTTTTGCTATTACAATGGGCCTCTTGGCAGAAATCATAAATTCCAGGTAATTTTTTACTTAGCATGAAGATATTATTATATCTGTAACTATTTATTATTCGTTAATAGTAACATATTTGTCTGAGCCACATTTTCATTCCTAAATCAATTTTGTGATGCTTTTCTTTCCAATTGCTGCAAGGTGCACTAACTAAAACTTCTGTATTGTTGTAAAGTTTTCTTTTATTATACACCAGCTATATGTTGCAGGAATCTCATCGCGCTGGGTTAGGATATAGGTGCTGTTCTTTTTCTGTTCACCAGTACATTTAATTTGATTCCAACATAGTATTCGTTATATATATATATATATGTATATAGATATATATACTATTATATAAAGGAAGCCATGTTGACACCAATCTTTTGATTTTCTTATTTACCCTTAGACTGACTATTAAATTTTGTCATTAGTTAGGATGCAATTGTAATTTATTTTAGGTTTTATCATTATTTAAATCCTTTTCTTAAAGAAAACAATTATTACCTAATTCTCCCTAACTTAAAAAGAAGGTTAAGATATATAGATTCTATATCCATATTTAAGTTATAATCTTAATTAACAACACAAGTTAATTATATTAGATTTAAAATTAAAAATTAATCACGTGGAGACCGCGTGCCCAAGTTTCTAGTATATGTATGTGTATATATATATATATGTGTATATATATGTGTGTGTGTGTGTGTGTGCGCTTGCTTGCTTGCTCGAGGATGATCTTAGGCCCAAATGCAATCAATGCTCAAGTCTGATCTCTAGTTAAATATTCTTGTTTGACAAATGTAATCCTCTCTCCATAAGTCATCTAAGTGACCAATTTCTTTGTTCATAAGTTATCATGATTACGGTGTGGATCATCTGTTCTTGGGAAGAGAATTTATCTCGTAGAACTCTTGACAACCATTGTTTACGAAAATACTGGATTGTAGAGGACGGAAACTGGTTCACTCTTGCAGATATGGTGGTTAAACATTTCAACCTTTTTGTTTTTAGGTTTCACTTGTTTCTTCAACATTTATACTTCAGTTAATTACAACCTGGCTTAAGAATTTGCATGTGAATTTCAGAATTTCAACTCCTTTTTCCCCATTTTTGTGTGATGGCTGTAGCATAAGACAGACATGGAAGTGGTAGTCCATAATTTAATGCAATCACGCATACAAGACCTCTTTTTTTAACCTATTTAGTGTTGCACACGATGCATGTAAAATGTGTTGGTAATGCAAGCTCTAGTGGGCCTTTCTACCAACTTCACCAATGGCTTGCCACACTTGCATTTGCGGAAGTGTTAAGCTGTTTGTTGAACTATTGCAATCAACTCTTAGTATCTGATAGAGTTTTTGTAATTAGAATACTTTGTTGAATGTATATATTGGCGTTGATAATTCATTTTTCCTCTGAATAGGCTATTTACGACAGTCAGGGATTCTCTGGGATTGACATATGACGTGTCATTTGAATTAAACCTGTTTGATCGATTGGAGCTTGGGTGGTATGTAATTTCAGTAACATCAACTCCTGGAAAGGTGTGTTTCTTCCTCTAAATTTCCCTGTGATGACTTTGCATGTCAACTTTTGTTCCTGTTGCATATTTAGTTTAATGAATGTATGTACAGGTCCACAAAGCTGTTGATGCTTGCAAAGGTGTCCTCAGAGGTCTGCACAGCAACAGGATTGCCCCCAGGGAGTTGGATAGGGTTAGTTACTTCTGAATGTGATTCTGCTCTTATCATTAGTATTTCAGTACCCATGCTATGATTCTGGAAAGAGTTGCAAATTTCTTTGGCTTAAACAGATGAGATCCTATCTCGTAGAACTGTAATATGCCTTAGTTTTTACTTGGGGAGATTTAGTTAATTTTATGTAGGCAGTTTTGCCCATTTTTAAAATCATATCAGTTTTGCCAATTTTGCCACTAACTTTTCTCAGATTGAAAAGTTCCAACATATTACAAATGTCATAAAATAGTATTTATGTCAGGGTATTTCTGGATTTTGACATTTAAATCCCACATCATGACTGACGCTCCCAAATGTATACAACTTCTCTGTCTTTTTACCACAAGTTTACTGCTTCTTATAGAGTGAATGATGAAGGTCAAATTATTCTTGCTCTATGAAGCTAAATACAAATGATTTATCTGCCATTAACTAAAGGACACTTGACAGTTGACCTCCAAGTTGACTTGTTGATTCTTTCTCTCTTCACATGGTTTAATTAGTCGCATTGCATGTTTGACTTGTAAATTATCACATTACTCCTGAAAAGGCTCACTTATTAAGTGGTGTGTGTGTGTGTGTGTGTGTGTGTGAGGCTGCTTTAGGCATTTATAACCCAAAAAAGTGTCAGCACTGGGAAAATTGCTTTGTTCTTACCCTCACATGCCACTCTCCTGCTGCTCCCCTGGCCCATCCTAAAAGCCTATCTTAAAAACAAGAAAGACTAACAACACAGTCTTGGGTGGGTCTGAGAAAATTTGGAACTTGAAAAACTCGTCCTTGTGCAGGACTTGGTTTTTTTAAAAATTACTTAACTTTGTATGCATTTATAGGCCAGACGAACTCTGCTGATGCGTCATGAAGCTGAAATCAAGTCAAATGCGTATTGGCTGGGATTGATGGCTCACCTGCAAGCCAAATCTGTCTCAAATAAGGTAATTATTATATTAAAATTTACAAAAACAAATTCTAAGAGGTTTTAGAGTAATTATATACATGAATGCCATGGATGGAACTTTGGGTTTGATGGTCGGTTCGGAATGATAAAAACCGAAAACTATTGAAGTGTTTTGGTAAAAACATATTGATGCTAAGAAATATAGTAAAAATTGTGAAATAAATCCAAAATAAATTAGATTTCGTCCTTGTTTTTGAGAACCTAATAATCACTATAATGTTTTATCAGTCTCATGATAAAGAACTTTCATAATTTACAGATTTAATCCATCATTACTACTCTTTCTAAACTCCTAAAAGCTAAATATCCAAAAAGAAATAATTTCTTGGGCAAAGTGATGTAATGTTCGAGACTCGGCAGCTATAATAACCACATATAATTTTTCCCAATTGTTTTGATTTTTGTTAAACTAATTTTTTCTTCTTCTGGCATAGTTTTTAGTTTTCTGTCACTCGCTTAACATCTACCACCATGTCATATACTCTTCCTCAATATTTTTGTTTAAAGTGTATGAAAAATATAGTAACTTATGGAATTTTCATGTGTGCTGTTAGCGTATGTATAAAAGCAATCAAATGTTACTAGGGTTTAAATTTAGGGTCTGGAGACAAACAACTATCTCATTCTTCTTAGTTCTTTGGTTGCCTTCCTGTTTTGTTGATTTGTGATCACATTTGACACTCTTTTTCAGTGGAATGATTGGTATGTTAGCTAAATTTGTAGGAAATTGAGATTTAATAGGTTGCTTATAGGAGAAATATGGATTCATTGGTGGTTTTTGGTTATAAAAATATAGAACTCGTGATTCCATTACATTCTTCAGAAATCAAGCAATTTTGTAAGTTGACGTGTTTCTGTTTCTTTCACTTCAAAAACCAAAATAGTTGACCATTTCTTGAAATGGTTCAAAAGTTTGAGCCGTGATGGCTGCGGAAATGTTAATGTGACAAGTGTTACCATTCATGCATCTTTTTATAGCTATGTGGCAATCGTTTTATGTGTTTCTACTCGTTGCCAGGATATTTCTTGCATCAAGGACCTCACTTTACTATATGAGGCTGCTACTATCGAAGATATATATATTGCATATGAACAGTTGAGAATAGACGAGAATTCCTTGTACTCGTGCATTGGAGTTGCTGGTTCTCAGGCTGGAGAAGAAGTTACAGGTGAAGCATAATTCTGCAACCAAGTTGTAAACATTATATTACTTTTGGTTACATACTTATGTGCTACTGCAATTGGAGCTAGGACAATCGTTTTTAACCAATTTATCATTTGCTAATTTTCTGCAGCCTCTGTAGTAGAGGAAGAATTGGTTGAGAGCCTCCCCAGTATTATTCCTGTGGGACGGGGTTCATCTACAATGACACGTCCAACAACATAAAGTTCGCATTAATTTTATGACTTGACGTTTAAGGTATGTCACCCCTCAATGCTTTACTAGTAGTCACACCTGCAATATTTTCTGGATATCTTATAAAAGCGCAACTATAATGGCTCTAGCTTTGCTCCAAAATTATAGTGCTGATTTTGGAAGCCTTGGGTAAAGAATATTCTTTGACTATGATACAATTGTGATCTTAGCTATTGTTACTCACTTTGCCTTGTTTTCATGGATAAGTTACTGACTAGGTTCAGGTTTTTAGCTAATTTTTTCCATTTCTTAGTGTCATCTTTGTGGTTTGAGTTTTCTCGAAATTAGTAGGGTACTTTATATGACAACAAAGTTTTGAAAACCCCAGTTTTGCCCTTAATTGCAATTACCAGGAGCAGCTAATCAGGCCGGTTAAGTGATGCAACATGTGGCTTTCTGAGGAGTTCCCTGATTAAAGCCTTAGTGTGGCTCATATCTATGTTGTTATATTAGTTCTGCCCACAACCTTCTCTTACTATCCTGACACAGAGATACGCAGCAACAATATAAATATTTATTGGGAAAGGACTGTCTGATCTATTATGCAGGTTGAAGGTTCTTGAACCAAAAAGATTGCTCCATCAGCCAGGACTCAATATATTTGTAGCAGAAAGAAGATCCATAAAATCATGAATGGCTCGGATGTGATACAACTGTTTAAGGAATAAAAAGCACTCAGGGTAAAATTATTAGTCAGTAGATTGCAGGCCATGTCCAATTGCAGTTGGCAGGATCAGTTCTTCAATTGTACCGTCTCAAAGGTAACATAGCTACCACCAAGAATTGCATTTGAATAGCTCAAATAAGACAGTCTTGCATAATAATATATCTCCATACTTCTTGTACCAATATTTTTCTTCTTCTTTTACAGAGTAAAGTTGTTCAGACAATTGTAAACCATTGTAATTCTTGACAACAGGGTTAGTATAGAAGTGTTGTTGTATACATGTAATTTTATGTTGTAAATAGAAAAATCCGATTTCATTGTTGCTTCTTGTTGCAGTATATTGTGTCGAAGGGTGCTGAACATTCTCTCTGGAACCAACAGTATTAGTCTACTCAAGATGTCCTCAACTTCGAGTTCTTTAAAAATTTGGTTGGTCAAATCATTTTTTGATTTTGGTCAGAAGTCGTTTGTGTGTTGTACATGACGACCAGAAAAGCATGATAAGTCGCCTATACGTGTCACGTGTGTAGCTCGGTTAGTATATTTATAAAAAAAAAAAGTAACTTTAATCTCTCTCTCGTCCCATGCCCCTGACCATTAACATATCTTGCACAAAACGTAAAACATGGATCTTGTTCATTGAACCTCACTATCCACCAAATTGGGGGGAAATCAAATTAGGTTCATCGCCCTCGTCGAAAATTCCAAATTCAAGGGCGTGGCGGTTGAACTTGATTAGTCCTCAACTCCAACTTCTTATTCAAAAAAGCATCAAATGCAAATTTTAAACTTCACAAATCTCTGCAGATATTAAATGCGAGCTAAAACACAAGTCATGTTTTGTGAAATGTCACTCGTGTTTTACAAATCAATCTCTCTACAAATGTTAATTAGGCAAAATGGCCACTTTTATGCGGGCTTCATTAGAAGAAAAAAGACTTTGGGCAACGGCGAGTATTTTTTTTTATCAATAAATTACAATGGCGAGTTTGACTACTTATACAACGAAAATGAAATAATATTATAATAAAACAACAGAGGTAGGTGGCATTAGATGGATACTAACTTTATACTACTTAGCGAGCATATAACAAATTAATCGGAGCTACTCTGTTTTGTTAGGAGGACAACATTAAGCAATTGTGAATAAATGACTAAAATTGAGCATTGCTTTTTTAGCATAGTGATTTTGCAACATGGTATCTTTGATGGACTAAAACTCTAAAACCAATGTGCTAACATCGCATGTGTAGCGTCCAAATATGTATTTGTGGTTGTACGTGACGACTTACAATCAAAATTGAAATTAATTTGGCCACATGTTCAAATTTGAGCAATCGGGATTCTCATTAGACTAAAAGTGAGCATTACAATTTTTAACAGATAATTTTGCAACAATGTGTCTTTCACGGACTAAAATCGCTAAAAACCCCAGCTACATATTAGATGGCCTTGTTGGTGTTCCTTCCGACTCTCATGGAGGCCTAAATTTCGCCACCTCTCTAAAACACAAGAATACAGTAAAATATGGCTTAATCACAATAACTTAAAAAAAAACAATGTTAAGTAAATAAGAAGTAATTGAAAATGTTAAACCACATTAATTACTCAGTTGGGTGCCCCTGTTATGTATTTGAAATAATTAGGTCTTCTCGCATCATAGTAAGTTCAACCTACATAAATCTCTTTTGTTATTTGAATAAATAGAGAGCTTACAACGAAGGACTAGTACTATAGCACATCAACAAGCATGAAAATGAGGTAGTGCAGTATCAACAAGCTCGCAACAGGAGCACGCTTCAGACACATTGCTTGGCATGTTTGTGAATTAAGATAACACAATTAAAATACACGGTGCGTGGCATGTTCGAAGAATAAATATGGTTAAATGTAGAGAATCGGTTGTGTCTGTCATAATTTTGATAGAATACTAGGAAACAACTTTACTAGCCTCTTACATATTAATATTCTCAACAATGCAAGAGTGAGAGCTTACGGATTCCATATATGTATTGACTTTGGGTGAGATCTTTTCAACTGCTAGTCAAGTGCCATGAGAAGATGCATGTGTTGTCTCTTCACCGTGAAATACAGTTATGCAGTATCCTATTTGGAAAATCCAACGATATCATCAATCGGCTAGAAAACAAAGTTAAAGTAAATGTGATAGAGAAATTAATAAGAGATGAACATAATACAAATGAGAGTTTGAAGGAAAGAACTGCAGCAAATGAGATATTTTTTTAAAAGAAAAATTTGAACCATGATATTTTGGTCTTATTTTGTCTAGGTTACAATACACCGAGAAATCGATATAGTGGGGTCAGACTTAACCAAAATAATGTTATCCTATTACAATGAACGACCTAGCTTGGTCCGGAACACCTATAACACATAAGGAAGTATAAGATGACAGGAAATAATCTCTAAATGGCCAAGCTGAGGGAACAGTCGAACGGGAGAGATTCGACGCTCTTCGACTGTTGTATTGCGGGCATTAGATACTTATGATATCGGACTGAACTTGGGAACTATCCAAGCTGCCTACGTATCCCATTGAGGGAAACAAGCCGAACGTAGTTCATTTGTCTCTTTTGAGTTGCTTCTATTAGGTCAACCCCTCGTTGGGCTGCCTGGTTCACTTGGTTCAGCATTGGCGTGACTTCACGGTTTCGATCATATCCCTTTGTAGGATGATCGAAACCTCGATCCCCTTCTTGATTATGGACCCTAACTCATGTATCTTTCTGGGCCTATGCATAGAATTGCCTTGGTTCGATGCGTGCGCATCGAATTAGATCCCTCAAAGTCGAACCGGGTGAATTCGATGGGTTGTGCGCGACTTCACGGTTTTGATCATATCTCCCTAATGGATGATTGAAACCTCGATCCGCTTCTTGATTCGGGACCCTGGCTCGTGTATCTTTCAGGGAATATAAGGGTTCGATCTGGGAGCACATAGAATTGGCATGATTCGATGCGTCCATGTCGAACAAGGTGAATTCGAGGCATGATAGATTGCACATCGAACCAAGTACAAGGTGAATTCGAGGCATGATAGATTGCGCATCGAACCTACTTGGTTCGATGCGCGTGTCGAATCGACTTGGATTCGATGCATGGCATCTCCGTCGGTCCTCCTTACTTGTGAGGAGTGAGGGGGTATATCTAGGCATGATTATAGGGGCTTAAAGATCATTTTAGAACCACATCGAATTGTACAAATTCGATGTGCTCAAAACACATCGAATTGTGCAAATTCGATGTGTTCTGCGCAGCTTTACTATTTTGAGCATAACTTTCTCTATGGACCTCTGAATCCCATTCCGCTTGTTGTGTTGCGACCTAGACTCATGTGACTTTAAAATGACATATTACTCAATGTCTAATTAGCTATATAGATATTATGGTGACCAAAATACGGCTAAGGTAGCTTTACCTCTAAGTCTTCTCGACACTCACTAGTCAATTTCGTGCCATCGTGGCTTCTTTTTGACATGATATATTATATCACACCATTTAGTCCCTCAGCTTGGAGTGTGATTTTGGAACATAAGCATAATTCAAACTATAATGAAGTGTTAGAGTCGTTTCGCCTCAGTTTTGGGGTGATTAACATCATTATGCACAAGTGTAGCTTAACGAATAAGCTCACATCATATAGTCCCCACATTTTGGATGCGGTCTTGATTCAAGAGCGGGTGCCAAATTATAAAAATCTTGCGTGACTTGAAAATATGCCCCTTATCTGAGAGTCGTGATCTGGAGGATCGGTTGCCAAATAACTTTTGTCGAACTTGATGCGATGCACGCACTTGCGTGCTATTGATCTGCTTTAATACCGCCGCGTCATGGGTAGTGATCTAGTTTGCACTTACCTTGAGGTATTGTTTTGACTAAATGTCCACGATAGGTCAAGTCTAACGACGATCGAATCGGGTGGATTCGATATAGGGTATCTCGAATTGGCCTATATCGAATCTAGAGTGCATCGAATTGAGGGAATTTGATCGAGGTTGTATCAAATTAGGTGGTTCGATGCTCATATTTATTTTGCTCAGCAATGAACAATTTCTAATTTGCTGTTTTTGTGGCGCTGCACCGCCCTTTTATTAATCGCACAGTTGTCATTCATGACTGTTTCATTTGTTTGTTTGATCGAAGGCTCGTAATCGTTGCCTTTTCTTTCAATTGCTATCGTTGATTTTTATTTTATTTTGACAACTCGAGCATTCTTCCATAATCACGAAAAGTTATTGTTGCTGTTAGGTGTTTAGGAATTTGGTATCATGTGTCCTTTAGACAGAGTCTCCGTCCATTTTTAGTTATTTAGGGAGTTGCGGTATCTCGTGTCATTTTAGACAGAGTATCCGTCCCTTTTTAGTTATTGCGAGTCCCCTTTAGGTCCTGCATGGCGTTAGTTTCATGCAAATAACTCGTGGTTCCGCTTTGTTTATGCATATAGGCATAATCTGATCAATTCTTTTCATTGTTCTAATGCATCTTCTCATTCTTATGACATATTCTTTTGTTGCCAATAGGACGACTCTCAATTCTATGAATATTGTGGTTTTGTTGCAAATTATGACAACGCACCTAGTTACATTTCCGTCTTCGGGGATTTGGAAATAGTTATGATTGTGAAATGATTTCATAAGCTGCTAATCTGTAAAGACCGCCAGGCATTGTACTCGTAATGAGCTTGCCATTGAGGTTCCGGCAAGAATATCTTTGTATTCTGCCTCGTTGCTGGTCATAATAAAATTCGGCCTTGGGTGTGCCAGTTAGTTGTTGTATGATCTTATGGGGTTTTTACCTCCAATTTCGATGTTTTCGCTATTTCGACAATGTTGTTGATAACATGGTGACAAGCATAATGAACTCTGAGTTGGTTATCATGCGCCTCGATGTTGTGCACTGATTTTTTTATCTATAGTCGTGAGACTTTATGGGATGCATTGCCTTTATTGAGGGCGAAGGCTTTACATGATAGGCAGAATCTGAGCTGTTAGATCCATACTAGATCGAATCTGATGAATCTCTAAATAATCCGTACTGAGACTATTTGATAGTCATTTTATTTTGGAAGTGGAAACAAATCGATAGTGTTAGTTCACCATATCTCGAAATTGGATTGGTTTGACTTATGTCATGCCTCGAATGGATGGAATTCGATCGTCACTGCGCAATCTCATCCTAATTTAATTTTGAAAGTATTTGGATGACCACCATCGATCGAATGTGTTTGGATTCATTCGACACTCTGACGGGTCTGCTCTAATGAACAAGTTGTTATGTCTATTTTGGCGTTGCGTCACCATGCTGCTTTCAACATTGTTTTTCAATGGGTCTATGCTACTTTCTCTTTTGCGGTTATTTTCTTTCAGCGGCATTTTTTACTATTTCTTTGTTACTTGTCAACTCAATGCCACGTCATGTTGCAGAGTTGCTATGGCATCTTTTGCTAAGTTAGTTCAATGTTCACATCATTGTTTTGAGGTTTTCCATCCTGCAGGATTTCTTTGGGTGCACTTGCCGCTTGTGGGCAGAGTGTATATCCCCTTTGTCTTTATGGATTTACGGTTAGCACTTGCTGCTTTGGGGCAACGTGTCTGTCCCGTTTCCTTCTTATCGCAGGTCCCTTTTAGATCATGGATAACGTTATTTTTATGCAAATAACTTCACAATGCATGGTTCAGCTGTTGCTGCATTTGTGAGACAGTGTTGCCATCATTGCTTAACCTTGTATGATTTGCGTTTTGAGGATTATGGCCTCACTCATGTATAGGTTTTTTGATATTTTTGATTGGTGCGTCCCAGTTGCTGCATTAGTGTTGTTGGATCATATGAAAGCGCGACGTTTATTTGCCCAATACTTAGATAACACGTAGGTTATGTTGCTAAGCACCTCGATCGAGCGAGAGATCGTCTCAATGGAGACGTTCGACTATGATAGAAATGATATATAAGTGATGGATCTAAAGCGATCTAGTGCTAAGTTTCTCAAGCTTCCTGCATTGATCTTGCAGTTTATGCTTGGTAGAGATCTTTGTCTATTTGGATATTGTGTCGCCTTTGTTCGGATACTTTGTTGCAATCGTATTTGATGACTACTCACGTTTTGTTTCTTGCACTTTGTGCTCTTACATGTTATTACTCGTCGACGGTGACGATAATTTGGCACCTGGGTGTTCGTACTTCTTGAGGTGATAAGCCTTCTATATTAGTTTAAATATCCACTCACCTGGTCAGATAATCATCGTTCCATGCTGGATAGATGCAACTGATTTACCACGTGAAGTCTATTGCCATATCCAGCCTTTCAGGCATATGGATATGTTGTTTACATCATGCTTCTACTAGCGAATGTCTATCCTTTGCGATGTCTAATTTGTTTCAGACCATGATGGACTGATGTCCATTTTCGGTATATTCCATTTATCCATCTGATCACTTCGGGCCATTATTTCATTTTTGAGATTTTAGGTTTACGTTTATCTTATCGGGCTGATTCTTTTGGTGTTGCTTTGGACAAGTTTCCTTCGTACCATTTCGGGTAGGTTTGCACCATGCCGCTTTGTGTGGACGTTCTTGGTGGCACTCTGGATACGTTTGACGTACCGCAGATGATCAGATTCATGGAAATTGTGCCAATTTTGCTCGTTCGGTGGGTGTGATCATTCGTCAGGAGTCCCCCCAGTCTTCGAGTGATTAGCAGTATTTAGGTTACATTATTTTGACGATATTAGGCCTTTTTGTTCTGTATAGAATCTTTGTAACTCTTCAGCAGTGGTTTTTGATAGGAACCGATTCTGCCGCTAGATATCATAATCTTTGATTTACGTTTTACTCGCATAACTTTTTCTTTCTAATACATTTCAAGGCATATTTTCTCGTTTTTTCTTGCTGTTGATTTCACGGTTATTTTATGTTTTATAGCGACTTTTGTTGTCATTGAGAATATTCATTATAACGATTGTGTTTGATATGAGAAGTATGAGCATTTTGGGCATTTATTATTACCTTTAGGGTATTTGTGCTATACCTGATAGATTGGATCACCTTGGGCCTCTTATCTCACCGTTATTGTGCCGATTACGTGCATGAGGGGTTGGACCACTTTAGGCCTTCTTATCCCACCGTCATGATTCTTCCGTCTGGTATGAGGGGTTGGACCACTTTGGGCCTTCTTATCCCCCGGCATGATTCTTCCGTCTGGCATGAGGGGTTGGACCACTTTGGGCCTTCTTATTCTCCGGCATGATTCTTCCGTCTGGCATGAGGGATTGGACTACTTTGGGCCTTCTTATTCCCTGGCATGATTCTTCCGTCTGGCATGGCATGAGGGGTTAGACCAATTTGGGCCTTCTTATCCCCCGGCATGATTCTTCCGTCTAGCATGAGGGGTTGGAGTACTTTGGGCCTTCTTATCTCCCGGCATGATTCTACCATCTGGCATGATGGGTTCGAGCACTTTGGGCCTTCTTATCCCCCGGCATGATTCTTCCGTCTGGCATGAGGGGTTGGACCATTTTTGGGTCTTCTTATCCCCCGTATTGATTCTTCCGTCGTGCATGAGGGGTTGGACCTCGTCGGCCTCTTATCTCGCCGTCATAACGCTTTAGTCGTGCATGAGGGGTTGGACCTTGTCGGCCTCTTATCCCACCGTCATGACGCTTCAGTCGTGCATGAGGGGTTGGACCTCGCCGGTCTCTTATCCCACCGTCATAACACTCGTGTTTGTCTTGTTGCTGAACTCCTTGGTTCCACATTTGGGGTTTTTAGCATCATTTCTATAAGACTCCATCAGCTTCATTCACGTAGATAGATGCATTTAATAATTTGGAAAAAATTGGGCTCAGTTTCTTACCGAGGGGTCTACGCTTCCCAGTCTTTGTATGGGACTCAAGCCTTCGCAGCTCATACAATTATTTGGCCGTCGAGTGTTATTTTTTCAACTCCTATGCATAGTAGCGTCTAAGGTGTTGCACATTCCACGGACGCTTCTGTTGAACACACTGCATAGTCTCAAATTAATTGCATCCCCGCGAACTTGCTTGTATGATTTTGGAAGGCCCCTTCCAATTCGGTTCGAGCTTCCTGATATGCTGTTTTCCGCAATGCCTCTCAGGACCAAATCTCCTACCTCCAAATTTCAAAATTGGATTCTGTTGTCGTTACTTTTAGCCATTGCTGCTTTTAAAAGCTACAGTGCGTTGGTACGCTTCTTCTCTTGTTATGCATGTTATGTCCAGATCCATCTGACGTAAACGAACTGGTTGTTCGGGATCATAGTCGTGAATTTTGCGTGTTGGCAATCCTATTTCGGCAGGCAGTACAGCCTCAGTGCCGTAAACAAGAATGAAAGGAGTTTCACTCGTCGATGTTCTTGTAGTTGTTCTATATGCCCATAATATTCCTTGAAGTTCCTCTGGCCAGATTTTTCCTCTGTCTTTCATCCTTCTCTCGAGATAATTTTTCAATGTATTGTTGGTGGATTCCATTTGTCCATTCGACAATGAATTCTGCGCCATTGTCCAAATGTTCAACATTTGGCCCCAACGCCAATGTAATTCCTGCTATAATCGCTTCATACTCGGCCTTATTGTTGGTCACCATGTAATTCATATTAATGGCGAATACGAATTCTGTGCGATCTGGAGATAAGTGGCGAATCCCAACCCCTTCTCCATAACTGGTGGCAAATCCATTTGTATGTAGTATCCATGTGGTGGTGGCCCTGCTGGTTCCTGCTTGGTCTGATAATCAATGTAATCCGACCTTCGATACCACATAAGAGGAGATTCTTCGATATCACATTAAGGTAAGACAAATCATGACACTATTCGGGGTGTAGTCGTTTGTCCGTGTAGGATTGGGATTGAAGAATCCCTAATCTCTCTCCGATAATGTTAGTTTTCTTGGTTGAATTGTGGATTTGTTTATTTCTCTTAGCACCACTTCTTGTTTGCTTGGGATCGAATTCCATATTGTCAACTCACTAGTTGTTTCCTGATCTCGATAAAGCTACTGGGTTTCTTCACGGTTCTTTTCCCGTTGGTCCATTCCCTTTCTTAGCCATTTTACCTAAATAGACTCTTAAGCATAAGCAAAATGGTGTTCCCACAAACGGCGCCAATATTTTGGTCTTATTTCGTCTAGGTTACAATACACCGAGAAATAGATACGGTGGGGCCAGACATAACCAAAATAATGTTATCCTATTACAGTGAATGGACTAGCTTGGTCCGGAACACCTATAACACATAAGGAAGTATAAGATGACAGGAAATAATCCCTGAATGGCCAAGCTGAGGGAACAGTCGAACGGGAGAGATTCGACGCTCTTCGACTGTTGTATTGCGGGCATTAGATACTTATGATATCGGACTGAACTTGGGAACTAGCCAAGCTGCCTACGTATCCCATTGAGGGAATCAAGTCAAACATAGTTCATTTGTCTCTTTTGAGTTGCTTCTATTAGGTCAACCCCTCGTTGGGCAGCCTGGTTCACTTGGTTCAGCATTGACGTGACTTCACGGTTTCGATCATATCTTCTTGTAGGATGATCGAAACCTCGATCCGCTTCTTGATTACGGACCCTGACTCATGTATATTTCAGGACATGTATGGGTTCGATACTGGTGTGCATCGAATTGGCTTGGTTCGATGCATTTATGTCGAATAGGTTGAATTCGAGACAGCTTGGCGCGACTCTACGGTTTCGATCATATCTCTTTGTAGGATGATTAAAACCTTGATCCGCTTCTTGATTATGGACCCTGAATCATGTAGCTTTCTGGGTCTATGCATTGAATTGGCTTGGTTTGATGCGTACACATCGAATTAGATCCCTCAATGTCGAACCGGGTGAATTCGATGCGTTGTGCGCGACTTCACGGTTTCGATCATATCTCCCTCATGGATGATCGAAACCTCGATCCGCTTCTTGATTCGGGAGCCTAACTCATTTATATTTTAGGGAATATAAGGGTTTGATCTGGGAGCACATAGAATTGGTATGATTCGATGCGTCCATATCGAACAAGGTGAATTCGAGGCATGATAGATTGCGCATCGAACCTACTTGGTTCGATGCGCGTGTCGAATCGACTTGGATTCGATGCGTGACATCTCCGTAGGTCCTCCTTACTTGTGAGGTGTGAGGTGGTATATATAGGCATGATTAGAGGGGCTTAAAGGTCATTTTAGGACTGCATCGAATTGTACAAATTAGATGTGTTATGCGCAACTTTACTATTTTGAGCATAAGTTTCTATCTGGACCTCCGAATCCCATTCCGCTTGTTACGTTGCGACCTAGACTCGTGTGGCTTTCCAATGACATATTATTCAATGTTTAATTAGCTATATAGATATTATGGTGATCGAAACACGGCTAAGGTAACTTTACCTCTAAGCATTCTCGACACTCACCAGTCAATTTTCGTGTCATCGTGGCTTCTTATTGACATGATATATTATATCACACCACATGAACAAACTGGGCTTCTTCGTGAACGAAGAGAATATCAATGATGTATTGAAACTATGACAATTAAAGACACGAGAGGTAGGGGATGGAGTTCTTATAGATATGGATTTCTTGGCTATTGAAATTATATTAGCACACACCTGCAGTCCCTTAGAATTGATCTGCATGAGGTGGAAATAATTTTATAGTAGAGGAGGTAGTATAGAGTTTGAGGAGGATGGGATTAGGAGGAAGTGGGATGTTCCAAGGAAGGTATGCTTGGATATTTAAAAGAATTGAACATTTGAGTCGTGGTCTATAGATATCACAGAAGAATGACGGATCATGTATGCCACCTTTGTGTGATGCAGTAGAGCATAAGTTGTGGGTAAAAAGTGAGAAAATTGTTAATTGAGAATGTATGACGTAAAACTGACCTACTTGACCATTTGTTCATTTTTGGGTGGAGGTGTTACATCTACGCGGTTTCAGTTGCAAAATACATCCAAAGTTTTGTTACACCTATTAGTAGCAATCGATTAGTTTACCAGAATACTCGACAGTACCATTAAAACTTATGTTGTTCTAAAGTTAACTCTCTAGAACATGACGAGATCGCACCCTTAACGTGTCTCGTTAGTCTCACCCCTAACAGTTTGATTTAAGCAAGGACAGGGTCAGGTATTCGGCTTTAGGGAGAGAGTAACATATAGAGATTTTCCTTGCAATAACATGTATTAATCAATTGATTCTAATTTATTTGGAAAATTTATACTTGTATCATGGATACGTTAATTGTAAAAGGAACACAAAGCTTCAATTTAAACAAAGACGACCCTCCTCCCCGTTCATCTTACTTTCCCAAATAGAAGTGAATAATATATTTCATTATTTTTAGGGCTAATTCCACCAAACCACCCCGAACTATACCACTTTATATATCCAGGGTCAGAAGTATTTTTTTAGCATTGGCGAAGGACAAACTATGCTTATTTGTGCCATTTGTCCCATTGCGCGTTTGTAGACAAATAAATTTTGTCTACTCCAATTAAATATTGACAAGTGTCAAATTAAATTTTTAGAAATTAAATTAATTGTTTCTATTTTAATTTAGAATTTTACTAAATTAAATTTCAATTATTAATAGGTTACTTAATTGATTCTCTAATATCTATTTGATTGGCCAATCAAAGAAATCCACATGGAAAAGATGGACAATTGCAACCAATCAAGCAAGGCCATGTGGAAAAGACGGAGTATTCCAACCAATCACATTACTACATGTGGAAATATGATGTGTTTCTTGATAAGCAAGCCAAATTAAATCCATGCTTATCTTGAAAATAAAACCGACCAATCACAGGCAAGGTGCTCTAGGTTTTTACAACTATAAATAGGGGTCATCTCATAAAGAAAAATGACACACAAAATATTCACAAGTTGAAGAAGGAAAAGATCTAAGTTTTTTGCTCCACCAAGTTAATCCATCTTCAAGCGTTCTTCGCGGGATTCAAGGCGTTCTTCGCGAAAACCTTTGTTTGATCCATCATCAAGCCTCAAGTCCATCAAATAACTGTTTTTAAAGATCGCACTTCTGCCGAGGAAGATCGAGCTTCAACAAATTCAGCATATTCGACATCCAGTTCATACCGTTCTTCAACGATCTTCAAGCCCAAAGTCCATTTGATTCGAGAACAAGCTGCAAGGCCCTCGAAAAACTGTTTTGAAGATCAAAGTCCCTTTCAAGAAGATCAAAGTCCACATATCCGAAGAACTGAAGACGAAGATCATATCGTTCTTCGACAATCTTCAAATCAAATTCCAAATCAAGTTTCTGTTCGATCCTATATCAAGCTGCCACGCCCTCGCATCAACTCTTGTCTTACATCCAAGTATTTTTGAAGATCAAGATTCCTCTAAAGAATATTGACGTTCAACAAGTTCAACAACTTCGTCGCGAAGATCAAATTGTTCGTCGCGAAGATCAAATCAAGTAGATTGTTAATTCAAGATCAAGCTCAAAAGCCCTTGGATTAACGTTCAACCCAAATACATGTGGAAGAGATCAAAACCAAATCCACTCTCAAATTAACCAAATTTCAAGATTATTTGTTGTAGAAAAGAATCAGAGGACTACTAGAGATTGTAATCACATATTGTTTGAAGAAATACAAATTTCATTTGTACTTATTTTTTCTTGTCTTTTATTTTAGGGACTTGAAATTTTGACGCTACAAATTGTTGGCACCCCCGGTGGGACTCTCTCTACCTCTCATCTCTTTTCTAGCAAGTCTACAAGTTTGAAGTTAGAAGAAGTCAGCGTTGCTCAACAATGGATAAGTCAATGGGGTCAACAAGTGGAGGCTCTTCGCAACCGATGATGAAAGCTACACTTGCACCGGGGGCAAGACACGAAGCTAAGGAAAAGAATCAAGCATCTTCAATGGAGGAGCGAGTTACTGCGCTGGCGAGAGCTATTGAGAGCTTCATAACACAAGTGCATAGACGTGAAGAGCGCTTGAATTGTCTTCTCCAAAAGCTATAGATCCAAGAAGGAAATCACAAGATTGAAGAAGTCATTGACAAAGTCAAAGTTTGAGGATGCATCAAACCTTCAAGCGACGCAATTGAAGTTGTAACTCAACCCAACGAACAAGAAGATGTAAAAAGTGGCTGTCAAGGCATGACGCATGCAAAGGCTAATCAAGGAGTTGAAGCTCAAGAATTTGATGAAGTCCTAAGTGAAAGAATCCAAGCCACTTATATTTTCCACAAGTCAAGTCTTGCGAGGAAGGAAAAGTAAGGCATCATGGCGAACACAAAATCTTTTGAAGAAACCCTTCAAGATGCTAAAGTTGGAAAACCTTCTAAGTCCTCAAGCCAACAAATTCAAGTATCCTCACAAGGTCACGTATCTACCGGTTAATTGAAGAAACTCATCGAAGAAGTTTCCAAGGAATATAAAGCTCAACATAAGTCTTTTAAATCTTATACGAAGCCTTACACTCAACGAATCGAGCAATTGCAAATGCCATAAAGCTATCAACCTCCAAAGTCTCAAAGATTTGATGGAAAAGGAGACCCAAGGCAACATGTTGCTCACTTGGTCGAAACATGCAGTAGTGCCGGAACTGATGGAGATCTTCTAGTCAAGCAATTTGATTGATCCTTAGAAGACGTCGCTTTTGATTGGTATATTAGTCTTGAGCCAAACTCCATTGACAACTAGAAAGATCTGCAAAGTGCGTTCTTCAATCGCTTTTATAGTACTCGACGCACTGTGAGCATGATAGAGCTTGCGAATTCACATCAACAAGAAGATGAGCCAGCAATTGAGTACGTCAATAGATGGAGAAACTTATCCTTAAGCTGCAAAGAGAAATTTTCTGAAACTTCAGCCATAGAGATTTGCATTCAAGGGATGAATTGGGTCTCTCTTACATACTTCAAGGAATCAAACCAAGAACATTTGAAGAGTTGGCGACGCGTGTGCATGACATCGAATCAAGTATAAAATCTACTAAAGAAGAAAGCTCAACCCACGTTCTTGATACTGAAGGTGATGATACAGATGACACCGACGATGAAGAGGGCGCGACATCAAATTTCATTACAACCAATATGCTCCTTGATATGAGCCTAAACTAACTAAAATCTTCAAATTAAGTGTCAAATCATGTACTCCTTGATAAGGGTGTAAACTATCAAAATTCTCCTTAACACGAGTATAAACTGTTTGCATATTTGAATTCAAAGTAAATTCTTCAAGTCTTCAAAGAGAATCCTTCAAGTCTCCAAGTTCTCCTAGACACGAGCCAAAAGGTCTGCAAATCCTTCAAATCCAAGTCTTCAAGAAAGTCCTTCAAATCTTCAAGTCCTCCTAGACACGAGCCAAAAGGTCTGCAAATCCTTCAAATCCAAGTCTTCAAACAAGTCCTTCAGATCTTCAAGTTCTCCTAGACACGAGCCATATGGTCTACAAATTCTTCAAGTTCAAATCTTCAAAGCAATAATTCAAGTCTTCAAGTCTCCTAGACATGAGCCAAAAGGTCTACAAATCCTTCAAGTCTTCAAACCAAATGCGCAAGTCTTCTAGACACGTCGAAGGTCTGCAAATCCTCCAAGTCTTCAAATCCTCCTAGGCACGAGCAAAAAGGTTTGCATGTTCTTCAAGTTTCCAAGTTTTGAAGTCTTCAAGTCAATTGCTCCATGACGCACGAGTCTAAACTGCATGTTACTCCTGGCTTGCATGAGTATAAATTGCACTATCTCTAAATCAAATTTGATATGCTTTGAACTACGTTTTGACTTGATTCTTTTGTTGGATACGTAGGCAGCTTAGAAATTCTGAGTTCAGTTATATCCTTTCACCAAGTTATCTTGAGTTGAAGATGTTACATGAAACTTCTTGAGGTATGATGTGCTGATAAGACGAGTAAAGCTTCCGTCAAGTAGGAGATAAAGAACGCCAATGCTTTGGATGTTGACCTTGAAGTCATGCTCCAATCTTTTGAGTGATTCTTGAGTTGACACTGCAAACTTCAGTCGATGTTTTACTATGTGCCTTGATTCCAATCTTCAAACACTTCGCTCCAAGAGGATAGCTGCAATCGTGCTCCAAGCTCACTTGATCATTGACCTCCAAACTACCATTCCAATCTTGAAAAGGATATGCCTTGCATGTTTAACTAGAGAAGTCCTTTAAGAAGATGGAACGCAGTTTGACAAATATGTCGTTTGACCACTCCCATATTGGCGAGGTTCTTTGAAAATTCAGGGTGGAGTGCAACAAGTACGTCATTCTGCTTTGCCCAACAAAGAGAATTTGCGAAGTTCTTCAAGGGGTTAGTCATCTTGAATGTTTCTTTGACGAATGAAGCCGACATCTTTAATGGAAAGAATGCACGAGTATGACCAACAAGATGAGTGCGCATGTGTTTGAAGCCAAGTCTCATCATTGAAGTCGTCTTTGATGCCAAGTCATGAAAACAATGTCTCCTTCTTCAAGGTGTATTTGATGTAGGGTTGTGAAAATAAGCCCACTCCCGCTGAATGTCTTTGACGCCAAGCCTTGAAAACAAGCCCACTCCTGCTGAATGTCTTTGATGCCAAGTCTCGAGCACAAGTCCGCTCCTATTGAATGTCTTTGACGCTAAGTCTCGAAAGCAAGTCTCTTGTTTTGAATGCCTTTTGAATGCCTTTTGAAGCCAAGTCTTGAGGATAATGTCTCCTTCAAGGTTTCTTTGATGCCGAGTCGTAAAAAGAATGTCTCTTCCTTGAAGCTCACCAATGATGTTGCGTAGATTAAGGTTTGAGTGTGCTCCTCCTCTTCTTGCAAGAGATCCAGAATTTGTCAAATATTGTTGCCTGCATAAAGCTTTCATGATCTCCAAGTTATAATTTTTGTGAATATGAACGCAAGGGTTGCCATGTATCTTTGTGGAAGTCGTTTGCTCTTGCACCAACTGAGAAAGCCTTCTTTCCGTAGCATCTCCTTTGGCAGTGTGTCGCCCCAAGGTATCAAAAGGAAGATCATCGTTTGATACTCGGTGGTGAGGAGACCGGAGCACGAACGACGGCATAGATCGATTGAAGGACTTGGGAAACTCTTCGGTCCAGTCTTTAGGTTTAATGGTGTTAATCAAAGTGGGCCATCAACTTATGAAAAATCCGGCAAGAGGGGTGCCGACTTCCAATATTGTATCCCGTTGGGTCGATTGGTTTTCGTCACCGGTGATGGTTAAAGTCTCAATTCCCTTCGAATTATAGGCATGACCGAATTTCACCATTGTGCATAAACTGTCAACATAAAGAAAGAAACGACAAGAGGGACAAGTTAGTAATTGATGGAGAAGAGTAGAACAAATAATAAAAAATGGTGAATGAAAAAAAAACAAAAAACTGTTGCTGATACAGCGAGTGCAAAAAAAAACAAAAAACTGCTGCTGATACAACGAGTGCAAAAAAAAAAAATTGCTGCTGCGAAAAAGGAAAAAAAAAAGGAAAAACAAATTTTGATTCACCTACCGTGCGAAGAAGAAAGGATGTCTCGTTCGTCGGCTCTTGTGCCCGTAAGTTGATTGTCTTCTCCGAATGGTTGCGCTGCGCAAGAAAAAAAAAGGATTGGCACAATTAAATTCTTGCATATTTTATAAGCACTCATAATATTGAACGAAAAAGAAGAAGAAAAAAAGAATCTTCTCTTTGTCTGTTCATCGCACTGTCGAAGAGATATATGGTGAAATCTTTACCCGTTGGAATTTCGTCAATGTGCTACTTGCTTACGAAACCAAATTTGGAGGAAAAGAACAAAAAAAAAACGAAGAGAATTGAAGATGAAGAAAAGAGGTTGTTCTTCGTATCTTATATAGAATTCCTATTGAAACTATAAGTCTTGTAATTATAGTGGGATTGAAATTCTTGATTTAGGGAGAAATAAAAAAAAGAAACAAAAAAAGGGGTGTTGCATGTGGCTGAAGTCTTTTGAAAAAAAAAAAAAAAAAAGGGCAAAGTATCACGTGCATGCACAAGGAAAGAAATGGTTGGTAGACAAATTACACTTTGGTCCTTAGAGAAAATTGACATGGAAGCCCTCCAAAGTTTGAATTTCTCAAAGTGAACAATCTTCTATTAATCTCATTGATGGCATGGAAATAAATATGTTGCAACATATTCACTTCAAGACGCATTTTTACAATGCTATTCGTGACAAGTCGCAAGGGGGCATTTGTAGACAAATAAATTTTGTCTACTCCAATTAAATATTGACAAGTGTCAAATTAATTTTTTAGAAATTAAATTAATTATTTCTATTTTTAATTTAGAATATTACTAAATTAAATTCCAATTATTAATAGGTTACTTAATTGATTCTCTAATATCTATTTGATGGGCCAATCAAAGAAAACCACATGGAAAAGATGGACAATTGCAACCAATCAAGTAAGGCCATGTGGAAAAGACGGAGTATTCCAACCAATCACATTACATGTGAAAATATGATGTGTTTCTTGATAAGCAAGCAAAATTAAATCCATGCTTATCTTGAAAATAAAACCGACCAATCACAAGCAAGGTGCTTTAGGTCTTTACAACTATAAATAAGGGTCATCTCATAAAGAAAAATGACACACAAAATATTCACAAGTTGAAGAGGGAAAAGCTCTAAGTTTTTCGCTCCACCAAGTTAATCCATCTTCAAGCGTTCTTCGCGGGATTCAAGGCGTTCTTCGCGAAAACTTTGTTTGATCCATCATCAAGCCTCAAGTCCATCAAATAACCGTTTTTGAAGATTGCACTTCTGCCGAGAAAGATCGAGCTTCAACAAATTCAGCATATTCGACATCCAGTTCATACCGTTCTTCAACGATCTTCAAGCCCAAAGTCCGTTTGATTCGAGAACAAGCTGCAAGGCCCTCAAAAAACTGTTTTGAAGATCAAAGTCCCTTTCCAAGAAGATCAAAGTCCACATATCCGAAGAAATGAATATGAAAATCATATCGTTCTTCAACAATATTCAAATCAAATTCCAAATCAGATTTTCGTTCGATCCGAGATCAAGCTGCCACGCCCTCGCATCAACGTTTGCCTTACATCCAAGTATTTCTGAAGATCAAGATTCCTCTAAAGAAGATTGACGTTCAACAAGTTCAACAAGTTCGTCGCCAAGATCAAATTGTTCATCGCGAAGATCAAATCAAATAGATTGTTAATTCAAGATCAAGCTCAAAAGCCATTGGATTAACGTTCAACCCAAATACATTTGAAAGAGATCAAAACCAAATTCACTCTCAAATCAACCAAATTTCAAGATTATTTGTTGTCGAAAAGAATCAGAGGACTACTAGAGATTGTAATCACATATTGTTTGAAGAAATACAAATTTCATTTGTACTTATTTTTTCTTGTCTTTTATTTTAGGCACTTGAAATTTTGACGCTACAGTGTTTTCGGCGATTTTTGACCAAAAAATGTCAGAAAAAATATTTTGAATAACATCTTCTGCTCGTTGAGACGGTTCGGATAGTGGTGACGGCGTTGCAAAATTCAAATCCATTACATGGGAATTTTGATTTAAGTTCAAAAACATGTCGGCAAATATGAAATCACCTTCAAAGCGATCTTCATATTTGCCGAAAATCTCTTGAATTAAAATTAAAGTTCTCGTGTAATGGCTTTGAATTTGCAATACTGTCACCACCATCAGAACTGTCTCAATGAGAAGAAGATTGAGTTGAACTATAGAAATTCCGGCAACCAGCCACTCTGCCGCCGTCGATTGCCAGAAAAATTTTGGCGATTATTTTTAAAAAATTGACTATTTCGCTCGTCAAGAGGATTCTGATAGTGGTGAAAGTATCACAAAATCCAAAGCAATTACAAGGAAAATTTGGTTTTAATTCAAGAAATTTATGGCAAATATGAGAACGCTTTGAAGGTGTTCTTCACATTTTCTGAAATTCTCTTGAACTTAAATCAAATCTCTGGTGAAAAGGATTAGATTTTTTCAATGTCGTCACCACTATAGAAACCGTCTCAATAAGAGGAAGATTTTGTTTAAAATAATTTTTTCGACGATAATTGGTCGAAAAATCTCTAAAAGCACACACTTTGGCAAATCGCTCAAAGGAACATAGTTTGTGCCTGACCAATGCTAAAAATAAACTACTTCTAACCTTGAATCCATAAAGTGTCTATTCTCTACTGGGTTTGGTGGGATTAGCCTTTAGTTTTATTTGTTTTATAACACATGAGATCTTTTGTCTATTTTGTCTTGCTCTTTTTCTTTCTCGCATATTACACTTATGGCACATAGGACTTATTGCCAACATCTCTTATTTAGAAATTATTAATCGTGCAACTGTCACATAGATATAATATCAATACTTATTCTTTTTATTAAATCACTAATACATATTAAATATACTTATAAAAAAACAGTGGTAACAATGTATGAACCAATATTTAGTTTTTGACAAAAATAAAAAATATTTGTTGTTGTACTTTAAATGCATGGTATAGAGTATTTCGCAGCGGAATTATAATAAAACATAAACATATTTCCTAGCATCATGAATAAAAGTAGAGGTTTGCAGATTTCAGTCGGTTCGGCCGAACTGGTCAAACCAAAACGGACTGGTTGGCATACTGTTTGGTTTGCGGTTTTTCTTGGTGACCAAACCGAAAAACCGAAAAAAACAAAAATCAAACCGATTTAGTGAAGATGCATTTTTTTATGGTTTGCTACTTTGCTACTTTGTTTATGGATTATTATTTGTAGTACTTAGTAGGTGTTTAATGTTTATCCAATTTTGTTATGGTTCGTTCCTTTGTTTATGGTTTGTTAATAGAAGAACACATTAAAATTATAATTATATATATATAAAAGAATAATGGATATAAGATAACTAGATAAGTATTTATTGAAAATTATTGGATTCTTGTTAAAAAAACAAATATTTTAAGCAATAATTTGCCTTCTTGTTAAACAAATACACAAGCTTTCATGACTTATGTTATGACAAATAAAGTGGCAAAAATAAATTCTTTACAGTTTTTATCATTTGTTTTGTTTATAGTTTACGGTGCGTTGTAATTTCGGTGACGTATTATATATTTGGGGGTCAATATTATACTTTGCACAACAATATTGAATAAAGAGGTTAAAACATTGATTTTTTTTTTCATTTTTAAAAAAATGGTAGCTAAGTAGTTTGTTCAAACAAAAAAAAAGTTCGGTCGAATCGGCAACCGACTGAATCGAACCGGTTTATAACCAATTTTGACCGGACCAAACCGGTTGGTATACGGTTCGGTTTCGGTCGACCGACAACCTCTTGTTCGGTTTATTGGTCAGATCGGTGACCAGGGGCGGACCGTGGGGTGGGCTTACATAGGTTAAAGCCCAGGTGAAAAATTCAGTAGCCCATTAGTAGTACTTATATATAATATATGTAATCTAGGCCCAGAAAAAATAAAATATAGATACAAATATTAAGGCTCAATTCTTTATTTTTGAAGGAAGAATAAAAGCCCACAATAATAACACAATTGGCCCTAAACACTTAATTAACAAATGAAAAAAAAAGAAGGAACAAATATACTAACTCACCTCACCTGGACAGTGGACGGATATTGGCAAATTACAGTAAACAAATAACAGAGCTCCTCCACTTTCTCTTCACATGTGCCAAAAGGGGACCATCTCTTTCTTATTATTTTAAGATCCCACTCAATTGAAAAATTACACAATACACCAAAGAGGTAATTTCTTCTTATTATTTAATCCTAAACTTGATTTTATTGTAGATTATTGGTAGTTTGATACTTTTAAATGAGATAAACCCTAATTATTTTATTTTCAAATTAATCCCTTGAGTGTTTTGCTCTTTTGTTGGGTGATTGTAATAAAGTTAACTATGTATATTTTGTGAGAATCTTAGTACAAAAACTTGAATTTTGAATTAAATTGTGTTGAAGCTTTTTAAGAATGATTATTATTTCATTAAATTATTTTTGTGTTAAGCGCTTTTCATATTTGTGTTGCAACATTTATATTAAGTCTTGATGTTAAATGTATTAGGTGATAATGAGCTCTCAAGAAAACAAGAAAAGGAAGAAAACTATGCTTTCTTTTTATAAACCGAAAGAGCATAGTTCAACAAGTATAGAGCATAATACGTCGAACAATGCTACCACAACTCATGACGACCAGCGTCATTCAGTATCTCAAACAGTTGAAGCAAATATTGGTTCTGTAGAACGAGATCCTGGGAAACGTATGCAGATATGTCAATATCCGGTCAACCAAATAGATGAGGTTAGGCGAGCTTATATCAAATTGGGGCCATATAGGCCTAAAATTAACTACCCATTTACTGATGATGGAACACAAAAGCGACTTTTTCAAAGCTCATGGGGTGACCAATTTTCATGGATAGAGTACTCTATTCATAAAGATGTTGTATTTTGCTTTCCTTGTTTTGTTTGTGGAAAAAGTCGTGATGCCAATCATCTTGCATTCACCATTGAAGGATTTAAAAATTGGAAGAGAGTTGGTGGTGAGAAGTGTTCATTTCTAGTACATGTCGGAGGTCATAATTCACCACATAGAAATGCGGTGGAATTCGTTGATGCTCTAAGGAAT
The DNA here is from genome assembly GCA_948329865.1 of Linaria vulgaris. Lineage (NCBI taxonomy): Eukaryota > Viridiplantae > Streptophyta > Magnoliopsida > Lamiales > Plantaginaceae > Linaria > Linaria vulgaris. Next base: position 47,367,555 of record OX415249.1, on the reverse strand, counting down.
GTAACTCATCACATTGATAAAGTGATGAATCCACAAAGTTCAGAAGAAGTCCAAAAGAATAGATTCCGACTCAAGGTGGCAATTGAATGCATTCGGTGGCTTAGCTTGCAAGGATGTGCATTTAGAGGACACGACGAATCAGCTTCATCGGATAACAAAGGTAATTTCATGGAAATGACTGACCTTTTGGGAAGAATAAACAAGGATTTGTATGATATCATCGAGGGTGCTCCATTAAATGCAAAATATACTTCACCTAAGATTCAGAAAGAGCTTTTGCATATTCTTGGTGACAAAGTGAGAATGAAGATCCGTGAGGAAATTGGGGATGCAAAGTATTGTCTTTTGGTTGATGAAGCTAAAGATGTATCCAGTAAGGAGCAAATGGCTATTGTTTTGAGATACGTTGATGCTCGTGGAATTATAAGAGAGCGGTTTTTTGATATTGTGCATGTCACAGACACCACTGCTGCAACACTTAAGAATGCGATATGCACCGCTCTCTTTCGGTATGATCTACTCGTCACCAACATCAGGGGTCAGGGATACGACGGGGCCAGTAATATGCGTGGTTCGTGGAATGGGTTGCAAGCCCTTTTTTTGAGAGATTGTCCATACACTTATTATGTGCATTGTTTTGCCCATCGACTACAACTAGCATTGGTTGCGGCTGCTGAAAGTGAGGTCTCTGTTTGTTCATTTTTTTCAAAGTTGACTCTCATTATAAATATTTTTAGTGGATCTGCTAAACGTCAAGTGGAGTTACAGGTTGAGCAAACTGCTGAAATTGAAAAAATGATAGCTAGTGGTCAGCGTGAAACAGGTAGGGGTGCAAATCAGATGGGTACATTACAAAGGGCAGGGAAGACTCGTTGGAGTTCACATTTCGAGTCAATTTGTAGTGTAGTAGACATGTATGGGGATGTGATAACGGTTCTTGAGAATATAATTGAGCGAGAGTCTTGTACCAAGACAAAGGGTGATGCTGCGACAGTTTTGGAAGTAATGAGGACCTTTGATTTTATATTTACCTTGCGGTTAATGCAGAGAATTATGGCGATTTCAAATTTTCTCTGTGAGTCCTTGCAAAAAAAATCTTTGGATATTTTAAGTGCAATGGACTTAGTCTCATCTACGAAGGAATTGCTTAACACTCTGAGAGAACAAGGTTGGGATTATCATTATAAAGAAGTTGTGAAAGTTTGCACAGAGTATGAGATTGAAATACCTGACATGGATTCTTGCTATAAGTCTTCCTTAAGAAGCTCTTCTCGACGGTATGATTCTGTTACTACTTTTCATCACTATCGCTTCGATGTATTTAATGTTGTCATAGATTTTCAAGTGGAAGAGATCAATAGAAGATTTAATGATGAGGTTGTGGAACTTCTCAAATGAAGTACTTCGTTGGATCCTCGAGATGGTTTTAAGTTGTTTGATATGGACAATATTTGCACACTTGCTGAGAGGTTTTATGCTGATGATTTTTCTGAACAAGATTTACGTTATTTGAGGATTCAGTTAGACCATTATAAATGTGATATTATTCGGCATGAGAAGTTTCAGAACATTTCATCAGTTCCCGAGTTATGCGAACGATTATTTGAGACAAATAAGAGAGAAACTTATCATTTGATTGATAGGTTAATTCGTCTTGTTCTAACTCTTCCTGTTTCTACGGCAACAACAGAGCGAGCTTTTTCAGCAATGAAGATTGTTAAATCAGTTCGGCGCAATAAAATGGAAGAAGGATATTTGGCGAATAATATGGTTATTTACATTGAAAGAGAACTATCAAAAAGTATAGATGTAGATTCTGTAATTGATGAATTTTATTCTAAAAAGGATCGAAGAGCTCATCTTCGATAGTATTGTTATTTCTAGTGTTTAATATTATGAAGTTTTTATGTTTATAATCTTGTATTGGACAATGACTTTCTCATTTTATTTAATATATTTGTACTTAAGGTTTTTTTTTCTTTCTTGAGTATAAACGTAGCCCAGGTAAAGAAAAAATCCTGGGTCCGCCCCTGTCGGTGACCGAACCGATCCGTACCGAACCGACCGATGTGCACCCCTAAATCAAAGGTTGAGCTATAGCGTTGCTCCAAAAGAAACGTGATACTGCAATTTTTTTTTAAAGGAGAGTGTATCTAGTCTTTGTGTTTTCTTTTTGTGGTACTGATGGTGTACACATGCTTTAGTTTTTATAGACAAGACGAGGACCTCTCCGGATATATATATTTTAATTTCTCCATCAAGAAATCAAATTCAAATTTTCCTATCTTGAAAAATAAGATAGGATATGAGCATGATAATTATCCAAACTTAGAGGGCCATATCTAAAAAGATTCTTTAAATGTAAAATTCAATTAATTCAAATTAAGAAAATCTTACATTCTCTCACTTGGCCCTCGTAATATTTATTTTCCATAAGGTTAATTATCAAACGTGTATGGTCAACCAATATTCATATCCTCCCCCTCAATTAAAGCACATTGCACATGAATCATAGCTGTAAGGCTCATAGTAAAGATTAAGTCGTCCCTTCCATGTATCACATGTACAATATTCTCTTGAGGAACACCTAGTAAGTAAATACTTCATGAATAATACTTTATGAATGAACTACTACTAGTCATTCAGGTCCAACTTTATTTATCTCTATAGATAAGAACTTAAAATGCGCATAAACTTTATTTCCAAAAAGAATTACGATATATGTTCATAGACAAGAGAAAGTCTAAATATTAAACCAATTGACAAGTCCCATGCATTCCACATGACCCTTAAACCGCATCATTGGTAAACCATTTGTCATGGGATCAACAATCATCAATCCGGTTCTTATGTGCTCCATAGTTATCTCGTGTTTCTTTATATTTTCTCTAACACTAAGATTCTTGATGTCGATATATTTTCTTCTACTACTATCAGAATGTATGTAGGCCATCTTTCAATCCTTTGTTCCTTGTAAATATCACATTACTCGTTTTGCATCCATCCAATGACCAACTTGCATTCATTACATTATGCATTCACATAGCATTCATCATGCAATATAGAAGACAACATCCGTGACAACCATTAGTGCTTTTACATTTAAGCGATCCTGATAAGCAATTCATCACTCTCTTGGGGTTTGATACTTGGTTCGTCATTATACTTACCATTTTATTATTACTTGACCGTGCACTTGCGAAAAGGAACATAAGTGTAATAATTCATTTGCATACTAAGTTCATAAATATCATATGTGTTCCATCACTAACAACAAATCTCATGAGACTGCTAAATGGAGTTGGAAAAATATTTGGAGTGGGTTATTTCTCTTGAGACGTAGAGATTGGGGTTGAATTTTGTCTTGCATGTTTGCTTCTGAGTGTTTGTGTAACTCAGCTTTTTGGCTACTGTAGGCATTTTATTTTTCTTGTAATGTTTTCAACTCGTTGGTATTGCAATTTAAGTGTATATAAAAAAAAAACCCTCCCTTTACTGTCGGGACACAAACACAATGATTTACTTACAACATCTGTGCTATTAAGTTAAAATTAAACTATAATTCATCAAAGATTGAGGATGCTTTGGCTACTCCGAAATTTCTGTCAATCAACTTTATCTAATTAATTTTTCAACAACAAGGATACTTTGGCTACTACTAATTATTTAAAATAACTACAACTTCAAGCATCAAATTATCTTATCACGCTTTAAAAGTATATAAATAAATAACTACTATACATGCAAGTCATAAACATTTTTATGTAACCATATATAAAACTGCACGTACGCAAAGGACCCCTTTTCTTTATTTGATTAAACTTCGAAAATCTTAAAAAAGACCCATTTTTCTTTATTTGCAAAAAACTTGGGATTACAGAAAGTCCAAAAACATTTCTTTTAGTGTCGAAAAAGAGCACCAGTTTCTCACAAAGTCTTTCTAAAACCCATCTCACTTCCTTTTATACTTAGATAGTCACTTCTACCCGGTCTGTATATCTATGCAAAGACAGATCATTGTATGATAGAAGTTTTCAAGTAGGAGGATTTCCAGATCGGCAGAGATGGCGGATTCTTATGCCATTGCCACCAAAACTTTTTGCGTTTGTTTTGATTTTTTTCAAAAAAAAATATAATCTCTTTAGAAACATGACTTTGCTTGTAAGGAGGCTTTAATCAATTTCTGGAGGGAAAAAAAAAAGGAGTTCCACGGTTTTATAATTTCTCATAATTCAGAAAATTTAAGAGAAAATACCTCACACATGTTTTTTTTTGGTAGGCAAAGAAAAACCATTTTATTCATATCGAGAAGGCGCACACACCGGGGGTATAAGAAGTACACCCTGAGAAAACCAAAAAATCATCACGATTACATCATACAGATTCTAGGGAGGGCATGCCAATCAACAAACGAAAATGAAAAGTCTGGTTTGTGTGCCTTAATCCAACTCCAAACACGTAGTTGAATTATTTCGACCACTTTATCAATATTCGCATATTCATTCTTGAAACAAATAGCGTTTCTTTGTTTCCAAATTCCCCAAACCACGGAATTGCGCAAAATTATTCCACAAATCAACATGGAGGGCGGTCTGGACATTGAGTCAATTACAAATCTTCATCCATATCTTAAGCGCCTCGTCGCAAGAAAAGAAAAGATGTCGAGTAGTATCTTCCTCATTACCACAAAAACAGCAAGTAACATCGCCTCCATTAATAATAATGTTGCGACGATGTAAATTTGTTTTGCAAGGAATACGATCCATCAACATTTTCCAAGCAAAAGTATGAACTTTGAGAGGGATTTTCACATTCCAGAATTTCTTGAACAACACTGAATCTTCACAGATCTGATCTTGGCCTGCAAGTACTTTGTAGGCAGATAGTTGTGAACAATCGGTTAGTTTCTTCTTTCCAGACCCACCTATCCTCGATGTAGTTATTAATATTGTGATTCTGCAAAATCGCATTCAACTCCTCAACCAAATTTTCTTCCCATGCAAATAAATTCCTCCTCCATCTCAAATTCCACCGCCATTCATCATTACCACACCAAAATTCCATCTCACAAATGCGATCATCCTTACAAGTAGAAATTTCAAAAAGCCGACCAAACCAATTTTTAAGGGGTTCAGATCCAACCCACTTATCGTGCCAAAATTGTGCCTTGCCTCATTTACCCACCATCACCTCAATAGCATTCTCAAACCAATCCCCGTCATTACCTTCAACACTAATCATTGCCACGTCTCTCCACCGAATGGAACTTTTCTTCACCATCAAATCCCTGCCCCTTCTCCACATATTTTTCTCGAAGCCCCCATACTTAGATATGATTATTCTATGCCAAATGCTTTTCGGCTCATTAAGGAACCTCCATCTCTACTTGCCAAGTAACGCCAAGTTGAACTTCTCGAGATCTTTCATGTTGAGCCCCCCGTTTTCTTTTTTCTTACAAAGCACTTCCCATTTTATCCAAGCAATTTTATTCCGATCTCCATCTTCACCCCATAAAAAAAGACCTCACAAGACTAGAAAGAATACATATCACTTTCTTGGGGGCTTTGTACAATGCAAACATATATGTCGGGATACCCGTCAAGACAGCATTAAGAAGAGTAATGCGTCCCCCAAAAGAAATATGCAAATTTCTCCACCCGATAAGTTTCTTTCTCATGAGATCAATAGTACATTTCCAGGCCTCTGTTCTCCACTGATTCACACCCACCTGAATGCTCTAGTACTTGAATGGAGTTTTTCCAATTTTGCAATTTAAAATGCTTGCAAAACTCTCCAGGTCCTCTTTGTCAACATTCAAACCAATCCAACAACTTTTATTAAAATTTACTTCAAGTCCCGATAGAAGCTCAAATTCCTCATAGCCCACACGTTGGCCTCGTTGGCTTCACCAAAGATTAAGGTGTCATCCGCATATTGAATATGAGTAACTATACATCGATCAAAGCCCACTTCAACTCTTTTGAATAGCTGGATATCCGTCGCTTTTTTAATGATAGAGCTCATCGCTTCTGCCACAATAAGAAAAAGAAAAGGTGTTATATGAAATTCTCTCGTGGGACTTCCATTAACAAGGATGGAAATTGTTGCTGAAGTGATGCACCCCTTGATCCAGCAATTCCATCTTTCGCTGAATCCCATCGCCTTTAGAACGAATAACAGGAAATTCTAATTCACCGAGTCGTACGCTTTCTCAAAGTATGCTTTAAATATAAGAGCAAATTTGTTGTTCCTCTTCATCTCATCAATAATCTCACTAGTAACGAGGATACTATCAGTAATATGTCGGTTCTCAATAAACGCTGATTGTTCGTCAGAGATCATCTTACATATCACCTTCGCCAACCTATTTGCAAGCAATTTTGAAATTATTTTATACATGCAGCCCACCAGGGAAATCGGCCTGAACTCCTTCAGATTTGTCGGATTTTCTTTCTTAGGAATAAGCACTAAGAACGATGGATTTGAGCCCTTAACGAATTTGCCGTGTTTCCCAGAATCCCTCCACAAACTTCAAGGTGTCCTCTTTTAAAGTATTCCAGAATTTTTTGATAAATGCGAAATTAAACCCGTCACATGTATATAAACGTGTTCTCTGCAATTAAGCACATATTCATATGGTCTTGATAACCATATAACTCTAAAACACAATACAAATCATAGCATAAAATCTTCAAATTTACAGAATTGGACATAGAAACATTTATTTCATGGTATCATATTCCTAAATAAGAACAACTACACATGTTTCCAACGAATCTCGTAAGTCACAGTTGTACTAACTTAGATATTTCAACTTAGTACATACAAATACAAATCACATTATATCATGCACATAGAATTTTCATAATTTCTGCACAACCATATGTTTAACAATACTGATCATTAGAGATGTGCCATATAATACAAAGCATGTGTAATATTCTACTTTGCACATACATACACAGTCTAGAAATCTCTTACAAATTATTAATAAGCAAAGCGATCACATGGTAGTTGTTGGACCATGGGGACCAAAAAAATTCACTATCCCAAATTTCTCAACTTCCCCGTAAATCTAAAGCAGTTAAAAAGAAAAGATCCTTAAAAAAAACTATATATCTATTACTAAAAAGAAAAGAAACATAAATTGTGTTACCTATTTTTTTCCCCACCAAAGACAATGTAAAGTTAACCACCTTCCATGAATTAAGAAAATTGCAATCACCACGTATGCATTGTGCATAATGATTTCCCTGTTTATTTTCAATGGGTGAAATAATTTTGTAATTAGCATTCATAACATTCCCACGTCTCATTTGTTTTTCAGTTTTGTTTTTCCAAATCAAATTCCAATTCTCCTTTATTTTTTATCAAGCGGCGCTTCTTAAATTTTCTACAGTTATACTGAGTACATATAAATTGAAGGTATATTTTTGATTTCTAGTCAGATTTAAATAAACTTATTAATAGACAAATATTTTGTTATTTGTTAGATTTTACCAGAATGCAGAGGATAAATGAGGAAGCAATGTGAATTTCACTTCGAAGTTTAATCTTAGGTGAGATATTTGTAAATATTTATCTTTTAATTTGGTTTGCTTTCACTTTGCTCCAATCAAGGAATTCAAAAAATTTGATTTGGGATTATCGTCTACAAAATCTTCAAAGTTAATCTTTATGTTATTTTCTCTTTTGAATTAGTTTGTTAAGAGTTGTTTAACAACAACAAATATTACAGAAATAAACCTTCACTTCTTCACTTCAAAAAGATTTCTAACGGTTGTTTTAAATAATGTTTGATACATTCAACTCATTGAATTTTCACCGTTTATTTTGTAAGGAAAGACAGGAGGAAAAAAAATTAGAGTAAGGAGGAATCTTTTTACTTTCTTCCACAGACAACAAAATGTAATGCATAAGTGTTAGAAATATTGCAACAGAAATAGAAAAAACTATAAGTGTTTGCGTTGAGTCGTGAATAATCACTGTCCTAAAGGCAATATTTTTTGCACTATATTTTATTAGAAAGAAATCAGCCTACATGATAAACAAGGCTTAAGATTTCGATTTTGAGACAAGTGCATAAAATTGGATAATGAAATTCGTCCATCAATCTCTTCCTTTTATAGACTAGAAGACAACCTTTCTAAGAGATGCAATTTTTCGAAAATGGTGGAAAATATTCAAACGAATGCAAGAAAGTTGCCACTTTTCGTTTAAATTACAAATATGTTTTCATATTTAAATAATATAATTAATTAATTCGAAATCCAAAAAATAATATTAATTCGAATTAATTAACAAAGCTCCAAGTGCCCAAGTGCCCAATCATGACTTTTAAATAAAGGCTAAATGCAAAGTCCAAAGCCCAAAGCCCTATACAAAAGTTAATGAATTAAACATTCAAGTAGGCATTTACTACTAAGCACCTCTATTTAATTGTCTTCTTCCCATGTGAAATACTACTACACATAGAATTGCACACAAAATATCTAACAATAAGTATTCTACTCTGCTCTTGGGTAATTAACGATTCTCTTGCGTGGCACTAATTAGTTTTTAATTATTTGTCTAGGTTTCACATGTTTGCCTAAAATGAGGTATGCTATAGTTGAGAAATTTTGCTTTTCAATTTAAATTCTTTTAGGACATTTTAGAACTTATATGATGTTTGTTTTTTTCATGTTATATGAGAGCCATTTAAAGAAGACTTGAAATACAAAAGGAGGGTGTTACCATTACGAGTGAAACATCTCGGCCATGTGTATATATGTGTATATATACGGGTAAAAGATACACTCTAATATTTAATAGTTCACTTTCTTCTTTTGAGACTTTAGTATTTTTTTTTTTTTTTTTTTTTTTTGCATGACGTGGGAACCCGCAGCCGCTACCCTTCGGGTGCGCACTGGGTAAACCCTCGGGTCGACGTAATAGCCTGCAAACCACGCCAACCGAGATAAACCACACTAGGCTAACCATGTGTGACAGGCTCTGACCCAGAAGGCATAGAATCAGAGTTTTACTATCCCCCTCTGGGATTCGAACCTGAGACCAAGGAAAGTTTTCTTTCCTCTTTAACCACTGGACCAACCCACAAGGGGCAAATATAATTTTAAACAGTGATCCCCCCGCCGGAAACCTAAGGAAAAACATATACATAGATACACGTGACTTTAGTATTATTTGTAGCTTGCAGTCTGTTAGTCATGGATGAAAATTTCGGTTCGGGAGTACGTTTCGGTTAGCTAAAAATTAGAAACGTTTCGTAATATTTCGAGAACTTTTCGGCATGTTTCGAAGAATTCGGGAAATTGTAGTTATAACTATCATGGAAACTACATCTATGTTTCGTATCGGTGAAGTCAAAAACGGAAACTTTTCGGTACTTTTCGAGGAAACGCACGGAAATTTTGATCCATGCTGTTAGTTTTCGTATTCTCAACACTCCTCTTGATCTTATGGATTAAATTTCTATTTTTTTGTCATTTTTTGTGAAATCTTATTGTGATTGTTTCATTATGAATGGAATGAATTGAACAGGCCAGGAACAATGTTGGTAGAAAAAAAAAATAGCGATGATCTTCCTGATTCCAACAATATCTCATTTTAATTCCTACAATTTGTTTTTCCATTCTCGAAAGGAGATAAGTCGGCATTTTATGTTTGAAAAAACACATTAAACTCTTGAATTTCATGTTCCTATTGTACTTTTCAAAAGCTTCAAATTTCAAATTAAATTATGGTACATTTCAGGTAAAATATTTAGTCTTTTGTATTATATATATCCACTTAAATTAGATTATGTTTCACGATATTCGCGCAGTAAGATAATTGCTAGATCCAACCTTAATCCGAGCAAATATCACTTGATTTGGAGCTCTAGGCTGATACGAGCAGATAAGGTTTAAAGATACTTAAAGATTATGGTTTAATTTTTCCTCTTAATACAACTTTTTTTGCTTCATTGTGTTTTCTTTCTACTTTCTAAAAAATCGTATATAAAGCCGAATACGGATTTGATGTACTTGCTTTATAAGACGAAGCTATGCCAAAAGTCATAAGTTGAATGTATCCTCCCAATATTGAGAAATGATATCATGGCAATATGTATAAGAGATATTAGAAAAGTGATAACTATTATTAATTGTAACAATATTGAGAAATGATATCATGGTAATATGTATAAGAGATATGAGAAAAGTGATAACTATTATTAATTGTAAAGAGTGTAATTATACAACTACATGTACAAAGATAATTAAGTAAAGATATATTCTAAATACAACAATAATCCTATTTTAGAGATGGAAATATATCAAGAATATTATAGCTATGGAAAGATATACTCTAGCTAATACGCCCCCGCAAAATTGATGTTCCATCGGCGACGGACATTTTGGAACGTAGAAGAAAAAACCACGAGCGAGCGAGGTGCTTTGTACGGAGATCCGCCAATTGATCAAGGGTGTTGACATACGATACCTTGATCAAACCTTTAGAGACATGGTCACGAACAAAATGGAGATCAACAGAAATATATTTCATACATGAGTGCTGAATCGGATGCAAGGAGAGACGAAGAGCGCTCATGTTATCACAACGAATGAGCGGGGACAGATAGAAGCGAAAATCCAAGCTCACCGAAAAGGTGTTGCAACCAACGAACTTCATCAGACTTAGAAGCTAAGGCACAATACTCAGCCTTCGTGGAAGAACGGGCAACTGCTTTTTGTTTTCGAGAGGACCAAGATATGGTATTGGAGCCAAGAAACACAAGATATGTAGTAGTAGACGTGCTATGAACAACATCACCAGCCCAATCAGCGTTACTGAACACGGTGAGGGATAAATAACTCGTACAACGAAGAAGTATGCCATGCGAAACAGTGCCTTTTAGATACTGAAGAACCCGTTTCAAGGCAGCCCAATTGGCAAAATCTGGGGCAGACATCCTTTGTGCAAGTCGGTTAACCGAGAAGGCAATATCCGACCGAGTTAAAGTGAGGTATTGAAGGCCTCCAATAATCTGACGATATGCGGTAGGGTCCACATCCGACGAAGAGAAAGAAGATGGAGGATTGGAGGTTATTGGCGTGGCAAGGGGTTTAGCACCATCCATTTTGTGACGAGCCAAAAGGTCAATAATGTATTTGTGTTGAGAAAGAAATAAACCATCACGACAACGACATACCTCAACTCCCAAGAAATACGTGAGGTCCCCCATATCCATAACTGCAAAACGAGCACTAAGCCGTGGAATAACTGAGGGAATCAAGGAAGAACACGAGTCAGTGATGATAATATCATCCATGTAGACAAGGACGTAAACCCGAATATGCTCCCTACAGAAAATAAAGAGAGAAGTGTCAGATTTGGATTGAGCAAAACCAAAAGAGGTAAGTGCAGTGCTAAGAGCAAGATACCAAGTACGAGGAGCCTGTTTGAGACCATATATGGATTTGCGTAGTAGGCAAACATGGTTCGGCACGTTGCTAACATCTAGTTGGCGCAAGGTCCAACTATGCATAGTTGCAAGTGAGAGAAGAGTCTAAATTGTAACTTGCTTAACGACTCGATTGAAGGTCTCCTTGTAGTCAAGACTCGGACGTTGATTGAAACCTTTGGCAACAAGACGAGCTTTGTACTTGTCGATTAACCCATTCGGGTGCCTCTTGATATGAAAGACCCATTTAGAGGCAATACTATTTCGACCGTTTGGAGAGGGAATAAGAGTCCAAGTGTCGTGCTTTGTCAAGGCGGTGATTTCTTCAGCCATGGCGGCACACCAAGTCAAATCCAATAGCGCCTTGGACGCACAAGTAGGAGCTATAAAACAGTCAATAGGATGCTTTGTTGCAAGGTGAATCTACTTCAGCTTAAAGATATTATTTTGAGAACGAGTAATCATAGAATGAGCCCTGCCATAGGAAGGATGAACATTCACGGTTGCAACATGAGCCTGCTCTGAAGAAACAGTCGCAACGAGAGAAGGAGGTGCAACATCAATAGAAGTTGCAACATTAGCAGGTACTGATTGTGCAGCGAGTAAGGGAGTCGCAACATCAGCAGGAACTAACGGTGCAGCGGGCAAGGGCTATTGCAGGACAAGTGGCGTGGGAATAACCGAGACTCCAAAGAAAGTATCCGAGAGAGTAGTTGCAACAGTAGGTGAAGGAGAAACCTTTCGAAAAAATTGACTCCACAAATCGAACATGTCGAGAGATGTATAACCGCCTCGTGGTGAAATCAAGACACTTATATGCCGCTTGAGAAGTTGAATATCCCACAAAAAGGCATGCCCAAGAAGAAGAAAGCAGTTTGTTCGAAAGATAGGCCCAAATATGAGGATAACAAAGGCCCTCAAAAGAACATGCGACGGTGGAGTGATCACACTACTATTTTCTTACTTCCTAACGAGGACAAAGTATCGAACAATGAACTATGTCTTTTGTTTAAATTTCCTAAATTGCCCCTTATGTGGGCTAGGTTGTGATACTTAAAACATGAACTATGACGACATGCGTCCCAATTTATACTGCGGGAAACATATGTAACTTAGGTCTCGCATGAGCTTAGCCCTATCTCTAACCAATATGCATTCTTTTTCCTTCATTAATCTCATATATATAAATATCTGTTAGAAATCAAATTTAGCGTAGGTACCAAAGTACCAAAGAGATGGAAACTTGGCCTAGATACAAACCTAAAATCTCACTACGGGCCTTGTCTTGTAGAAAGAAATACCAAAGAGGTGGACATATGACCTAACGTGGTCATGTGCAAACCTAAAATCTCATTACGGGCCTCGTCCCTTATAAAGCAATACCAAATATATGGACATCACTGCATGGTTTGATGCAAATCTAAAATCTCACAATGGTCCTCGTCCTTCAAGGCAACAATCCGGCAGAGATGGACATCTGACCTAACATAGTCAAATGCAAATATAATTCTCGTAACGAGCACCATCATGTAGGAAACAATCTCATAGAGATGGACATCTTTTCTAAGCCAGATAGAGCAAATCTAAAAGATCTCGAAGGTATCATGCGATCTATGAAAGGACGCGGTAGAAAAGAAACACCTATATTTGCAAATAAATGTTAAGATGATGAACATTGAAGAATGCGAGATAGCAAATTTCTATAAAAGAGAAAATTATGCATTTTGCAAGATAAAATGCACGAGTCGTTTAGAAAACGAGAATCTTGTTCGAAAAATGATAAATTCAGTACTAAGAGAAAAAACATAAGGAGCACAACATCAAACGATTCACGCACGCAAAAGCCCAAACATGATAACAAGAATAAAGAGTTTAAAACATTCTCTGCATGCGAAAGCTCAAACATGTCAGGAAATGTGGAGAATTCAACGATAAACGACGATGCAATGCACACAAATATGTAATTCATTGTTCAATATTTTCTTAATACCCTCACGGGGGGGGGGGGGGGGGGGGAGGGGGGGGGGGGGCTACACCATCATTTCATCCATAGTTGTCAACTGCATCCAGAGGGTCCTCATCTTCATCATTGGATTTGTCATAGGGGGAGAAAAGGGCAGAGCATGACGCATCCCAATTATGATAAGCTCACAATTCTGCAGCAACAGAATGAACTCATCAGTACCACTGGTGTCATCATCATCATCATCCGAGTCCTCGATAGGCTTCATGTCGGGGACTGATTCGAGATTCAGGTGTCAGGCGTGAAATTCGCCTCTAAGATAGCCCATAGTGTGGATTTTCCCCACCCTGGTCACTAATGCCTTCTTTGAGTCTTGAATACCCCCCCCCCCTCTTCGTGTTGAGTACTTGGAATGTGCAGCTACACACAAACTCTTTAGCTATAACCAACTTACAATCGGTTGTTAGGGACTACATGTGAAAACGACATAAATCACGCAATCTTAGTTTAAGAAAGATGACTGTTGAAAGCGTTTATCACCTGCCTTGAGAATAACTCTGGCCCTCAACAACTCGTGCATTCTCCTTCTCCATCGCCAGTGTGATTTCCAGCTCTCTCACTTTGGTCACTAGCTCATCCTTATCGTTTCTAAGCTTATCTCGCCGCATTCATCATGTGAAGTGCAACTCGCTGTAGTTTTTCCCTGAAAATATTTATCGCCGACACTCACTGAGCCAAAGCTGGAAACAACATATGGATGGCATGCGGCGCCTACTTTTTTGACAAAGTAAACTCAACAAACTGAACTTGAGGTCCTCTAGCCCTCTGCGCTCCAGGAATCCTTCCACTAGCAAACAACTTGGAACCACTCCCACTAAGTGCAACCTCAAGAGTCACACGACCTTGGCCACCCTCAAATCTGCCTCCAACTGTAACATGTGGAACAGGAATGGGCCGACATCCAACATCAGAACTTTCAAGCCTCAAAGCTTCTGTACGTCTCATCTTTTGCCCATCAAGCCGCGAGACATCAATATCTTCACTCAATTCCACCACGTCGTTATGACATGCAATTTCAAAGCCCGATGATGGCCTATCATCCATTCGGACATGGAGGGATTGTCTTCACGTTCTAGCTCACTCTCATCCCGTGCACTCTGACACTCTGGCCGAGTGCCTCATTTGCTGTTTGAGCCTGAGAACCTCGAAGACCCTTCCTCCCCCGGAATTTTTTAAGAGGAAGTATCAGCGCTAGCTTTGTTACCCCAACCTTAGGCCTTGGCAGCATTATCAAATAACATTTGAGTCATCCAGGTGTGACGACCCATCACCAATGCTTGTGTAAGCCATAATTAATTCAAAGTCAAATGATGAAACAAATACTAATAAAATTTCTTAGTAGACAAACTACTAAGCAAGTTATACCAAGACTTTCACTTCCATTGTACGGCTCGGGGCACAAGTTCTAACCCTCAAAACTTTTCCCTGGACTAGCATTTCCATATCAAACTCGTTATCCAACATGAGGTCATCCATAAAATCCTCACCGCATCTAGTTCTTCCTAACCCGCGGGTAACATTAATCTTCAAAGATTCAACACAATCATGTCGATAGACTCCAAATTCTCTGGGAGTACTCTTCTTGATATAAAAGTAATGTTGTTTCCATTCCTTCCCATATCCGATCTCGGCACCATAAGGAAACTTATAATTTTTATGCGCCTTCAAATAGTAGCACCCCTTTTACCTTTTGGTGCACTCGAAAGAGACTCCACAATTCTGGCAGCCTACAAGGTACACCCACCCCTTTAATCACTTGCACAAACAAAACAATTGTGCCAATTACATTGGGAGAAAGCTAGCTAAGTGAAACTCTGATGCTCTGAATGATAATCTGAATCAATGCAATAATAGGAAAGTGCAGGTCGTTCACTAGTTGGCCGACAAAAACTATAATATACCCCGAAGGCAGAGTGTGCCTCCTTTCATCGTCCTCCAGCATATACCACGTATAAATTTCACTAATATTGTATTCATTGCGGTAGTATGGATGAATCTTCTGCAACGAGGAAACATGGTCAGTATACGGGGTATCGACTTTCTTCTCTTTGGCAGCGACATGCCCCATTATCTGCTTGAGTGACGGCATGCACGTGTCCACCAAGTCCCTCTACTTTGCGATTAAAACTATCCCAGGACATGGCATCCCCTGCATTACCCGCCTTAGATGTTAATCAGGTTGTAGCCCATATAGCCCGCGAACCACCTATACTACTAGAGTTTGAGCCCAAACTACTCGAGCCACTTCTCAAAGAAACTCTAAACTCACCCACGCTAAATTTATGCTACCACATATGAAAGTCAAAAAGGGAAACACAAATAACTACCTGCACTAAAACCGCAATTAATTAGGGTTGGGACGAAGAAGCTCCTACAAAGCAAGAAAATCAAATTCAGAATTTTTTTCTTAGGCAGTCGTATTGAAAATTATTTATATCGAAAAGACACATATATCGAGAACAAACAATATCAAAATAATTCGTCGAGTTACCTGGCTTTCGAGTCACAAATCTCCGGAGACCCCAAAATTTCGACACAAGCGCAAGTTGGGCAAAAATTATCAGATTTTGCAAATAAGCGATGAAGCCCATATTTAGCCCATATTTATAGGAGCAGGCCCAACCAATCATCACATTAATTGTGCATCTCTCGAAACACACCTTGAAACTAGGTTTCGACATGTTTGAATGTATCGAACAAATAGATAAAATAAAAAGATAGTCAAACTATAAAATAAAATAATGAAACTACCAGATTTCAGGGTCCTAAATGGAGAGCATATTTTGAGACCAAAATTTCTCATTTGCCACCCGATCCTTTCCAATCTGGCTCACAAATGGGGGGCATATTTTGCAACCAAATACATATGCAATATCACAAAGCCTTTAAGGACATGTATTTTAATTTGGCGCTCGTATTATACAAAGAACGACTCTCAAATGGGAACGATTATATGGTATGGGCATATTAGGTTGGCCTGCAATAACGGATTTGGGCCAGTCTCCTCTAGAAAAGCCCAACGAGAAATGTATCCGAACTATATTTCGAGACAAGGTTTATAGATGTTTCCAAACTATGTTTCGAGATAGTGTTATTTCGATATAATCCCGAAAAAATCAAAAAAATGTGACCCGCATCCCAATGCCTATAAAATACCCCGGATCCTGAGGAAAACGTACGTCTTTAATATTGTAGCAACCCACATCTCTTGCATTGAGAGATTGTTTCGATATAACTTTCAAGAGATTCCTTACGATGCAATCACACTTTTGCGGTACCTGGACTTCAAGTGATTTGTATCGAAATCCGAGTATTTTGAGTTGATACTGTTTCGTGATTCCCTTATTCCAAAACAGGCCCAATTTCAACAACCCCAGTTTCGAGCCAGGCCTAGTTTAGAGAGATTTGGTTTCGAGACATAGCTATTTCGAGTAATTTAGAGATTTCAAGTTAGCTCAACTATTCTTCCGTGCTTAACGGTGTTTCAGACAAAGTTAGTCTATTGTTGTATTAGATTAGCATAGTTTAGTGTAATTTAGGCTCATATTTACATTTGTTATTATCGGTGTAACCAAGAGGAATTATCACCAAATTACATACCTCTTGACACAGATGAATCAAAGGTTGAGCTATAGTCTTGCTCCAAAAGAAACGTGGGACTGCAAAAGAAATTTAGACTCCGTTTGTTTCCCTGGAAAATAGGGAAAAAGGAAAAAAAAATAGGAAAAAACTTTTTTCCCTACTCTTTGGCAATTTGAGATTTTCTTGAAAATCAAAGGAAATCTCTGGAAAAGACAAGAAAATATTTTCAATTTTTTCTAAACCAAGATTTGAATTTTATCTTTCTTTCTACAAAAAAGGTGGGGAAAGCTTTGTTAATATATTTTAGGTCTTTCAAAAAATTTGAAACTTTATGCTTTTCCCACCAACACGAAAATTGGAATTTCTTTTTGGCTCTATATAAACGCATCCAATAATTTTTTTTTGTAGTATCTATCACTCTTCTTCATGCACACAAGGTGCATAATTACTAATTTATTATATTTTTTAATTTTAAATTGTAGTTTATAGATTAGAAGCTTGTTGTTTTCCTTTTATTTTTCTTTTGAATCCTACGCATGAAAAGTTGATGACTTGAGAAAGGTTTTACAGATGTTGGTGTCTCATGTAGATAAGTTTAGAATTTGTGACAGATGGTTTTTTTTTTTTGATGAGTATCATTTATGTTCTTTAATTTTTTGAGTTAATGGTAAATATTTAAGATATTAAAATATATAAGTAAAGGTAATTATCATAGTATTTATAAAATAAAGTATGCAAGTTATTGGTTTATGTACATTGATAATTCACATAAAGTAATTTTAAGGAGAACTTCAATAATAAAATATTAACTAAATTTTATACAACTTTTTTGGTCTATTAAAAAATATAATACATTTAGATTGACAATAGATACAAAAAGCCTTTACACATAATAAAAAATTTCCCTGAAAAATTATTATGAGCCAAACACTGCAAAATAAGGGAAATCTTTTATTTTTCCTAAGAAATTTTCTGTTGTTTTCCCTCATTTTTCCTATTTTTTTTGCCTTTTTTCCCTATTTTCCGAGAAACAAACGGAGCCTTAAAGAAAAGTGTATCTAGTCTTTGTCTTTTTTTTTTGTTGTACTGATGATACACATAACAATAAGAAATAAAATATATTTGTCCAAAATATTTTTACAGATCATCATCATTCGACTTCTTACGTGTAAAACATAACAATAAGAAATAAAATATATTTGTCCAAAATAATTTGGTGAAATAAATACAAAAGTTACATCACATAATTATTTACAAGTATGAGCCAAAATTGTCGACATTACATATCACTACAAGCGTGACAGAAATCAGAACAACGTGGGATCTGGTCTGAGATTAAAATATTCATTATTGTAAAATTCCAAAAGAATAAAAAAGTAAAGGCCAAAAAAATCCGAAAAGAAAAAAAACATCGCCGTTGCCGGGGATCGAACCCGGGTCACCCGCGTGACAGGCGGGAATACTTACCACTATACTACAACGACTCATTTGTAAGCTTATACTAAAACATTTTTATATAGTATTAAGTACAGTCATGAATGAAATTACCTGAGTTTTCTTTTCACACGCCAAGTCATCATCACTCATCATCAATTACACCAAATAATAAATATCATAATTCATAACGTATAATCATATTTAACCTTTTTTTTTATTTAATTATAAAAAAAAAGAATTAACCTTATTTTCAACTGCAATTCAATTCAATTCAATTCATCTCTCTTCACCACCACCACCACCATCGGAATCTCCGTTCCCCAGAATCTAGCTTCTATTTCAGCACTGTATTTATATCTATATATATATATATATATACATACAAAGTGAGTGACGCAACATATATATATATACACATATACCTACCAAGTGAAAATCAGACCACGATTCCATGAACCGGAAGAGGACCGAGAGCCCGGTCTACGCCCGCCAGTGGAGCGGCGGATCCAGCAGCACCGGTTCCTCATCTCCGGTCGGTTCTCCGGCGCATCCTCGTTCCAGGCTTCCTCCGGCCGCCGCGGGGATGTCGTCTATCAAGCGGACTCAGAACGTCGCTGCCAAGGCGGCGGCGCAGCGCCTGGCGCAGGTCATGGCGATCAGGAGTCCTAAGGACGACTATGACGACGACGAGGATGATGATCTAGGGTTCACCCGCCCTACCTCTTTTTCTGCTTATAATAGTAGTAATAATAATGGCAATCGTAATAGTGATAGTAATAGCAACGGTGGAGGAGCATTTTCGGGGATTTCGCTAACCAGGCCAAACAGATCTCCGTCGCCTGCGGTAAATATTATGTTTGTTTGCTGTTTGATGACTTCTGTTGACTCGCTATTGATTGGAATTTGACTGGAATATGTTGCATTTCTGTTAAAATCGTGTCTGCTTGTGCTGCTGATATCACTGTTAATGGATGCTAGCTTGATAGAAGAGTAAAGATGTAATGTCTTCTCGCGTTATAATAGCAACCCGAAGTTGTTTATTCGATTGCTAGGTATGATTCTTTTAGGACTCAGGACATGGTAACTTACCAAACCGATGAAGATGATATGAGATTTAATATGGATCATCAAATTATGACAAATATTTTTACTTGAAGCTCAGAATGTTTTGAACAATGTATCGTCCCCTGCATCCTGTTACATGAAAATAATAGGTTTTATATTCCTTTGTACTGAAACAGAATGTCTTTTGTTTCTCCTTCTTTGTGTCCGGCTGTTACACTTTTCCTTATTTTTGGTGGTATGGAGGTCTGACCTGTATTGAACTTATGTTGTTATGCGCTGATTTGTATTGAACTGTCTTTAGTTAGGTCGGAACTTTATGGATGTCACCCCTTCAGTTCGATCAACATCAGCTGGAAGACCTTCAATCTCTGTTCGTACAGAAACAACTGTTGCTCCACTACCCACTAGACCCTCTTTCAAAACTCCTGTTACCATCCCTGCAATTGATCCTCCTAGTAGTAGACTGGGAGGAAAAAGGTAAAGTGTAATTTCAATCTTCTTTTTATTTTGTTTAGAGAACTTTTATTGGCAATTTCTGAACAACGTAAAGCTTCTTATATGCTTCCCTTACTTTAAGAGCATTTTTAAGGCAGGAGTGAACCCATTTGACTTGGAAAGGAGTCTATTTCATAACCGTCGAGATTTCCGCTAGTCAAACTCACAATGTTTGATCTGTTAAAATCCTAAATTTGGTTCGCAGTCCAAAACAAGAAGTTCTTTCTTCGTCTTGCTGAAAAATTAGCTGTGTGCTTGATCAAAATTTGCTTCCACTGAAGTCCCTTATACTGGCCATCCTGTTTTCAGTACTGCTATGTATAATTAACTATTTTTACTAGCTCATCAAAGCATCAAGGTTACAATAACTCATTCGTAAAGTTTGGCTGTAATTACAATAAATTTTCATGTTTAAAGTTATTGTGACCTACCACGAGGTAAGTTAACATCCATATTTTACTCTTACGGTTAGTAGCCGGTATGTTTTTATTGATGCAGTTGTCAAATCCTTGAAGACTTGATACTTAATCGTGCTTTGATTGATGGATACTGTGATTTTCACAAACTGAATGATTTCAGTTTTAAAAATGTTTGTGAGCTATATTATGTATTCAATGTTAATTTTATTTATTTGATTACAAAATATTTTTATTAGAGTTATTTTGATTTACTACTGTATTTAATAATACTATGCTTTATTTTACCAATTTTTTCTGGTGAATTTTTTCTCATTTGAGTTGAGCATACATATGAAACCATATTTTAGAGATAGATCATTGATAAAACAATTCCAACAAATTCAGGTTTGGAAAATCTTGCACATCTTATCTCTTTCTTTTGGTCCGTACAAACATCTTTTTTTTAATTATGTTTCAGTTAACCTATCTTTTCTTTTTCCCTTTCTAAAATCTTGTTACTCTTTGTGAACCTAAAGAAAAACAAAACAAACAAAATAAATCTTTTATCTCAATGTAATGGTGTCAAAATTACGTCTAGTCGACACATGGATTCTGTTTCCCCGTTCAATTTTGGTGAGAAAGCGTCTTCATTAGTCATTTTGCAACCGTACAGTCATATATGGCCCCATTCAAAATATGGACATGTGTCCAAAATGAACGACTGATCAACGGTTTAGGGGGGCGTTATCAATACCTTGGAGGGCAAATTACTAATTTTTCAAACGTTTAAGTGCAAAAGAAACACAATATACAGGCGGGAGAGAAACAGGTGGCCTTTCCCCTTTCCACCAAAAAAAGAAAAAGAAAAAAAAGAAACACAATATACGTTAGGGGGCTTAATGGAGTTTACCCTTTTGTTTAAATGACTAGTTTAGTTCCTTCCACCATTCTGATGTATCAAATCAACTTCATATTATGTCATTTCTTAAAGGGAACCCAACTTTTCTCATCATTCGACTTTTCCTGAAAGAAGAAACTAAATTTCACCACAGTAAGGCTAACTCCTGTTAAAGTTCCATATAGGTTCGTGTTTTTCTTGTGTTCAGAACCTTTAGTGTCATAGGATGATATACCTATGTGTAAATATAAAAAAATGATGAGAAATATTGGTTACCCAACATGAAAATGCAAATATCTCTGATGTCTTTGGGAAAAATAGATGGGTCAGGAATTCCCACCTTCACAATATTAAGACTTGTTACCAGCTTCATAATCTATTCTAAATGGTCTAATCTAAGGTTTTGTTTCCCCATCTTAAGAACACAAACTTTTTTAACATATTGTACCCTAGGCACTCTTCATCGTTCACAAAAATTCTGTAGGTTTACGTCGGATGTGGGCCGCGAGTTTAAAGATCCAGGGAATCAGCATGAAGCTTCAGCCCTTCGTGATGAAGTATGTCGCCAACTTTCGTTTTATAAGCTAAATGTGATGCTGCATTTTTCATAATCTCTTCAAGATTTTGTCCCTTGGTTCCTTCCTAGGCTGCTGCTTATAAATGTTTAAACTTATAAACTGTATACCTGCATTCTGGTTGACTAACATCAACTCATTTTACAGCTTGATATGCTACAAGAGGAGAATGAAGTAGTTCTAGATAAGGTGAGTTTCTCTCTCCCCTGCCAAGGGGTATCAATCAAAAACTAAAAGCGGTGTAAGTAAGAGTAGAATATTGGATCTATGTGCTGTACTCTTCTTGCTGAGATGCAATGGCTAATTTTTTCAACAGCTTCGTCATGCAGAAGAAAAACGCGAAGAAGCTGAGGCAAGAGCCAGGGAGCTGGAAAAACAGGTTATATGTTGATCAGTCCTTCATTCATTCTGTTTGAAATTGTTCAGCATGTTCAATGGAGTTAATTCATTTTGTTTCTTGCATCGCTCTCTACTGAAGCTACATTTGCTGGTTTCTTTTAACTGTTACCTGGATTCAGAGAAGTGGTTCAGAATAGCGAAATTATTTACCTGTACCTAAGTTTTATTCACCATGTCCAAGTATGGTGATATTGTTGTATTCATGAAGTTGATACAGTTAGATTTTCAAATTTCGTTATCTCACTTTTGGAATAGAGTAAGTGTCATCTATTCTTGTTGTGTAATCTTCTTCACCTTCTTCATTATGATTGCACAGGTTGCTTCTCTTGGAGAAGGTATATCACTGGAAGCTAAATTGTTAAGCAGGTAATATTTATTGTTTTACTACGTAGACTTCAGTTAAACCTGTGTATGATGGCGTACTTAATTGCAGGAAGGAAGCAGCTCTGCGACAAAGAGAGGTGTGTGTCCGTCTCTTTTATGGCTCTCTATGTGCATTGATACAAAATAGACAAGAACATTCAAACATTAATATTTGTTTTACGTATATACATAAGTAAGACTTTATCTCTGTAAGATGTGTGTATACATTACAGGCTGCTCTTAAAGCTGCAAAGGAGACAAAGGATGGGAGAGACGGGGAACTTGCAGCTCTTCGTGGAGAGCTTGAGGTTGTCATATGTTTCTTAGTACACCCTTCTTCTTTGCCTGCTGATAGATATACTTGTTGTCTGATTAATTTATTATGATTATTTTCCCAGAACGTTAAAGCTGAGACTGCAGCTACTGTAGAGCAACTTCATGAAGCTGAATCTGAAGCAAAGTCTCTTCGCACAATGACACAGAGAATGATTTTGACACATGAAGAGATGGTTTCTCTTTTCGTTCTTATAATTTTGAATAATTCTCTTATTGCTAATTTAGAAGAACTCTAACCTAGATAATGGATTTTGGAATCTTTAGGAAGAGGTTGTTCTGAAGAGGTGTTGGCTTGCTCGTTACTGGAGCCTAGCTGCACGTTATGGTAATCTACTTACTATACTGTCTAGATAGTAAGAAGTTATTAACTAACAAACCAGGTGTTGAATGCTTCATCTTCTGCCATCTTACCTTGATTAAGGGATTAAAGAAAGAAATTCTGTTCAGAATTGCACCAAATTATTGAACTTCCTCCTTGCACTGCACTTGGTTGTATGGATTTTATTATTTTTCTGGAAATAATGCGATAGAAGATCCTGTCTCTCCACCTGGGCAATGAGCATTTAGTTAGCATGTATGGTCAACATAAAGCAAATTAGTTTTGCAGCTTCTTCCCTAAACTCCTTTGCCCTACAGGTATATGTGCAGATATAGCAGAGACAAAGCACGAGTACTGGTCTTCTTTGGCACCCCTTCCTTTTGAAGTTGTCATATCTGCTGGACAGAAGGCAAAAGAAGAATCAGGGGATGGTATAACCTTCTCGTTCTGCAACATTGCTGCTGCCTGCAATAACTATACTTAAATTTTGTGCATATATGTTTTGTGTTATCCATTACTAAGTATTCTTTATTCTTTTTGGCATCGTGTAGATGGAGATGAATTCTATCAGAGCAAACTTGCTCGTGATTTGAATGATATAACAGGGGAAGGAAATATTGAGAATATGCTTTCGGTTGAGATGGGCTTACGGGAACTAGCTTCATTGAAGGTTTCTAATTCATATATTTTCATTATTTATCTAACTTTAGTGATATCCACTTTTGCTGTTATATATATATATATATGCCAGTCTGCAGTTCATTTTATTGTCTCGCTCATTTATACTATTTGAAGGTTGAGGATGCTGTTGTGCTTGCGTTAGCTCAAAATAGGCGTTCAACTTTGGTTCGCCAATCCTTCTCTGGTATGTGAAAGTCTGGCTACGTTTGTGCATCGTTGAGTTTTCTAGTTACCACATCTTACTGATATCACCTGAAACACGTCGTTAAAAAAATGTATTGTGTGTAATAATATCACACACATATATATGCATATATATGTCTCACATTTGGTTTAAATTCACACTATGTTGTGCACAAACGTTGAAATCGTGCTTGCAGTAGCCAAGACTCCAAGTATATGGATATGGCTCCAATACTTGTCCACTATGATACGTCATATGGCATATCTGCTGATAAAAAGTAGTTTGGATACGGTATAGGACATGGACATGGCTGAAGAATGTTTCTAATTCAGGGTATGGCTCAAGGAAGTATCTAATACATTTTGGATATGGCTGAATTAATATTGTGAAATCTGTGACTATAAAAATTTGAAATGTAAGTGCTAAAAGCTGCAAATTGAAATTAGAAACATAAGCAACTAAATGATAAAGTAAAGGTAGACTTATCAATTTATTCTCAATTTATAAATTGAAGGTGAGTCTCGTCCTTCACGCTCAGCTTCTCCATCTTTATTTGTCAATCTTTAGGCCTTGGAGATATATGGAACTCATTTTTACTTTGTTCTGTTCATCATTATTTCTCTTCCTTCTTTATTTAGAATTCGATCTTCTAGAAATTATAGTTCGTTTCTTTAATTTATGATTTTAGTAAAAAAAAAAAAAAAAGTCAAAAGTGAAGAAACATGCAGAAACAAAAGAGGAACTTGGTCTTATAATATATTTTTCATTATTATTCTTGCTGATGCTTAGACAAATTTTGTTTTTGAGACACTAATATTATTGAGTAATCTACTAAAATTGGCAATTTGTATAATTTGGCTTTATATTTTGGGTTGATGCATCATAGATTATAGTTTTGGTATTGATCTTTAATAAAAATAAAAATATTAAAATAAGTAGATACCGGCATACCATATTTAACATTTTGAAGAAAAACCCATACCACCAGACCTGTATACTACTTTACGCATGTCCATGCGACATTAACTTCACTGTGGCCATGTCTCTCTAATTTTGCATTCTTTGACATTTTCGGCATTTTTTCAGCATTATAATCAAATGAAACAATTTGCATACCAAACGTACGAGGCACAGATATGGATTTTGGACACGAACACCACACGACCCAATACGAATATGTCGACATATATTTTTAAAAATTACAGGACACTACGTAGATATGAGTATAAACTCATTTATTTATACTGTTCTCAAGTTATAAAAAGCTAGTCATAATTTCTGTAAAGTCTATTAACAATTTTTAAAACTTATTCTGAAGTTGTTATGAACAAAAGTATCTAAGGCTTAAGCTCCTTCAGCTTATGTGAAAGAACATGCAGCACAAATCTGACGAGAGAAGTTATAATAGATATACTCAAAAATGAGAAACTTATTTCAATCCGAAACAAGAAAAAGTTACCCAGTAAATTGATTATTGATTTTATTATGGAGTTTTGAAACATAATAGATGTTTTACAATGTGCTGGACACACCCTGGATTTGTGTCAGACATGGTGTACTTAATTTTAAACTAGCTTCCGGGCGCACGCGGGGACTGCGTGCGACGTTCTGAAATTGAAACTAATTGATATAAATACAAAGTATTTTCAAAAGAGAGAGAGTCAATTAATTTGAAAATTAAAACCGAAAGAGGTGGAGAATTGAGTTTGAATTTGATTTAATCGAATTTGTCTCTCTTTTTTTTTATTTAATTACGTAAATTATATCAAAAAATTCCTAAGATCGTGAGGGATTCCCATTTTAAATTTCAAAGTTAAGAAAATGGATTAAATGACACAATTTTAACCTTCTTTTTCTTTAATTAAATAGGCAAGGGAGGGGCAAATATGGAAAACACAATTTTGGTATAACAACTACCTTTTTGTGAGGGTAACTTCCGTATGTGAGGGGAAAATGACTTTTTTTTTATATATTAATAGATATGGGATATGCTAGATGGTGCATCTGATACATATCTGAAGAGTGTTAAGAAGTGCTGGTATCCAAGTGTGTCTGATATTGCATCCTGTGATTTTTTGAAGTGCCCGTGCAACATAGACCAAGTGAAAAAGCATCGATTATAGCGTGTCCATGCTCTATTTTTGATATTTAAAAGTTCAAATAATCTCTCATCTGCACTATCTTTATTAATGTGTTTTTTTTTTCTCAATGGAGTTATATGTGGTGTATCCATGAGTTCTAATCTCGAGCTAAAATTCATGCAAGTATGTGTTTTATGTGCAGTTTTACAGTTATTGGCTTAGTATTCCTTAACCTGTACTCTTTGTTCTGTTATATTGCAGATCCTAAATCTTCTGGTGATCCAAAGTTCGCGGAGGCATTTGGTAGGAAACTTACTCTGTAGACCCTCTTTCCTAGGTTACAAGGGATTTTGGCATTTCTATTCCTCCATTTATTGTTTAAATGTCAGAAATTGATGAAATGATCTGGTTTTTAATTTCATGTACTATTAACCTATCTACTTAATAGTGCTAATTTTGTAATAGAGCATTGTGCAGCTTGTTGGTTGGAGTTGTTACTAGGAAGTTATTTATCTAATTGCGTCTTATTTTCACTTGTTTTTACTTTTTAGTTAAAAGATAAGATTTTACTTACTAGTCAAATCAATTGTTGAATATGTGCAATGCATGAATTTGAGTGTATTTGTGGATGATTTCGCAATTGAGAAACCAGCACTGTCAAAGAATACGTCTCTCAGTGCAAAAAGTTATACAGCTTCAATCTTGTTTGATTAGTTGGTTTAACTTTTACTATATTGCTTTACTCATTATGAAACTAAAAATTATCTTAGAAATATTAGTTTGATGAATGCTCGGGTAAGTTGAACTCCATTATTTATTGGTCCTACCGTCCGCCATTCATGACTCCAACATAAAGTATTGCATGATAGAATAGTTTGCTTCTAATTTTTGTTGGCATGAAATTGCCTAATTGGTGTGATTGATAATTTTTGAGTATATGGTAATTCATTATTCCTTTGATGACGTGTTCTTAAATGAAAACTTAATTTATTTAGTTTTATTTTGAGATATTAATCTATAACTCATACCAAATCTGTTTTCTTTGGTTGCAGAATTGAGTCAAGAGGAGTCTGAAGATGTTCTTTTCAAGGAGGTCTGTTTTCAAGTTTCTTAAATTTTACACATTTGTGTGTTTTAAGATAGTTGTTGCTAATACTATTATATTACTTGCCGCACGCAGCTGTATTATTTACTCTTGGCAATCTGCATTCCTGAAAATGCACCTAATAGAATTCTCCATAGATACAACATTTGTGCTTGTATCTATGAAAGGATGGGAGATTGTTCATGGATAGAATCATTTCAGTAAATAACCGCGCCAACAGAACTAGATGTATCCCATATATGATCTTTATAGCTCGGAGTATTTCTTTATCTGATTGAGAAAACCATGCATTGAGGCTACCTATTTCCTTTAGTGCATCACACACGAAAGATGTTTCTCCGTCAGAAGCTTATATGATCATTAGTTTCCTAGGATACAAGTTCTTGGCGCTTATAGATGGGATATCGGTGGAGATGCTAAGTGCTGTATTCACGAGAATAGTGTTGCTGGAGATATTTTGTAGCCAAAAACTTCAGATGTAGAAAGAATTTAGAAGAGGGATTTTAAACCACCTTACACGTAGTCAATAAGGAAGAGAATTAGATAGGAACTCTTAAAGTTGGAGGTTAGGTTTGGAAATAACATTATATATGATTTAATCTTTAAAAGAAAAGTGATAATTATGGACCTAGCATCTGGAAACGTTCATACAACGCATAAAAGGTATGTAAAGCTCGTTGAATGAAGAAAGTGATACACTAGAACAAATGATAAATTTTATTTAGGCTTAGAAATGGTGGTTTCCTCAGACATCAATGAACACACTATCATTAGCACAAAGATTGGAAGCCCCAGAGAGATGATAAGTATATCTTCACATCACTTCTCTGACACTACCTATGTGGGCTCCGAAAAACAATTTACTTGGAAGTTGAGGATTGGTCAAAGTTAAGCGAGCTTCAAGATTGAGTCATTCTGTCTGGAATTATGTGTGACGCTGCATGAACGGAAGGCTAACATACTAACCTGCACTTCGACCATTAAATAAGAAGTATTCGCATGTAGATACATGTGTGTGTGTGTGTGTGTGCTTGAACGCGGGCTATTTGGAGGAGATATCAACTCTCAAAACTAGTTGCATTTGTCTATCTTTCTTTAGTCTAGGAAGAATTACAGAATATAATTGAGCGTCCATATTGTTGTTGAAGTGTTTCTCTTGTTGACAATGTGTATTTGTACATATGTAACGTTTGATACGATATTTATACAGGCTTGGCTTGTGTACTTTTGGAGAAGGGCAAAAACGCACAGTGTTGAGGAAGATATTGCAGAAGAGAGGCTTCAGTTCTGGATAAGCCGCAGTGGACAGGCTCCAACTTCTCATGATGCTGTGGACGGTAATTATTATTTTCTCAGTTTAACTTAACAACTGAATTTTGTTTTTACAAAAGAAACTTATTTGGTAAATACTTGGTTTGCGGCTAATGCTGCACGCCGTTCGTCCTCTTGCATGTTACATTCATGCATTTTTCCTTACGGCTTGCAATATTTATGTGCCAACAGTTGAAAGAAGTTTAACAGAGCTGACGAAATTGGGCATTGAACAGCAGCTGTGGGAGGCATCTCGGAAGGAATTAGGCCAGCCATCATTAGCTAACGGCAAAAATACAGAATCGGAGAACTTAATTTGATTTGATTGATGTGGCAGACGAGTTCTGTTTGCTTCCCTCATTCTATATTTTTTGTATATTTGCAGAATCTCCATACGTCGAAGTTTTTGTGTTTATGTCCGAACGAACCTAAGGTTCTCCTGAGTGCAAAAGGTGTAGAGTGCTTCTGTTTGTTATAGAGTATATTGTAAGAAAACCCAAGTTGGATGCGTTGTATTTCAATTTTTTATTGTGAATCAAATTTCCTTGATCTTCACTATTTGTGTAAAATTATCGCCCGGAATACTCAGCGACTACCCATTAGAAAAATTTGCCGAAATTCCCAAACCTATTATGTTATTTTCGTACTATAATGTTGGACGCTGGCATTCGATTTCTGCTGTTTAATAATTATTATTAATTATGATGTGTGGGCTAGTAGGTGTTACATTGGGTGGATCATTATTCAGTTGAGTCGAAAAATGACTCAACCCGTAATAATTCATTTACCCACCTGTTTAACATTAATCAACTAATTCATCAAAAAAAAAAACATTAATCCACTTAATTAAACATAGTACTTACACTCATCAAAAAAAAAAAAATAGTACTTACAAACTGATTAACGTACATATCTCAGTTGAAACATGCACACACTAACATAAAACAGTGTTTCCAAACGCAGACCAAGACCTAATTAGACCATATACGTAATGAAATACCAAAGAGAGATGATACTCTTTTTCTCTGATATGGATAAATATTGCATGGGCCAGCCCAGTTGAATTACTGGTCCAAGCCCATTGCATATTGGAAATTTACACTCGATATCTTGCTTTTATATTGAATATCCATCTTCATATTGAATACCCATATTCGATGTGGTACATGGTTCGCCGCAAATCTCGGGAACGGACACTACCTTCGATATCTATATAAAGGCTCGGTCCGCAATTCAAGGTATATTTTTTAATATAATATATATACACTGTTCACCCTGCATATCGTATACTCCTCTTCGATATCAATACATCTTTCAACATACTATTTTACCTGATATACGAGTATACCTGATATGGAGCCCATCTCCGATATCTCTTAGTTCGACATCCATACTACACCCTATATCCGCATCATTCCCGACATCCACCAGTATTCGACATCAATCAGAAGATTCAACATCTAACAACAACATCCCAATCGTCATCTTTGGTGTTCCGGACACAGTCAACCTATAAGTTAGTGTTAATAATAGTTGGCATAGTTTGCATTAGGTCAAAGACTATTTCCATAATCTATTGTACTTGTTTGCAAGCTACGATATTGTACTAAATTATTGGCGCCGTATGTGGGAACACCACATTCCAAGATAAGGACGCTAGGACGCAACATATGACCAGATCACAATCTCAGAGGGTAATAATGGAAAACTCTACTGCTGAAAACGCTCCAACTGGGGGACCACTACCAGGCCCGAGTGTTGAGCAATAGACGCGGGTCCCACCTCCCCCCGGTACCAACATCGCTTGTTGTTCTACCACCGAAGATGATCGCCCAAACCAATGCTATTGTTTAAGCAATCGTGACTGTGGCCCTAGCCGCCGCCCTGCCCCGTCAACAGGTGCCCGATGTTGGAACTTTGCCACCTCGTCCCCAAGAGTCTAGGACAAGGGGCCTGGCCGAGAGGACCATGGCTCATCACCGAGAGGACAAGACCGCATCCAGAAGGGATCCCCCGGTCTCCCGAGCTTCAGAGGAGAGAGCCTCAAACCCTAGAGCAGAGATGAGGGAAATAGCGAGAAGAATGGAGCAGTTGAACCAGGAAAGGGAGGAAGTACACCGCATACTTGTCCAAGCGTCGGGTCACCATAGGCTTACACCCTTTTGTGATGAGATCGAGGCTGGTGCATTGAACATAAGCGAGAAGATTCCTCAACTCAAGACCTATGACGGGAAAAGTGATCCACGTTGAAGGAAACATACTAACCTTTGATCCATGTTAAATGGATCCCAAAGTTGCTCCCATGAACATTAACAACCCGGTTAGATTCCATGACTACTTCTCCCCTGTTTATGCTCCAATTTGGTCGAATTCCAATCACAAACGGAAAGTAATTGTAGCCACAACCCAAGAGTCAAGTTGCAAGAGTTAAAATATGAAGAAATTAATCAAAAATGGCTTTTCCATTTTTCTCTTATTTTTCCTATGAAAATATGAGTCGTTCTCTCAAAGTTCTGTCTTCTTTCTTCAAAATAAAAACTTATAATGATGTAAGAGAGAGGAGGGAAACTTGGATGGTTTATCTAATTCAAAATTAGGAAAGAATCCACTCTTTCCCTCTTTATCTGAATTTAAATTCAGCGGTCGGGTTTAGCCCACGTGGGAGACCCGTTTAATTATTTCCAACATCTCCCACTCGCACATGAGGACTAGATCCCAGTGTATTAAGATCAACTTTACATACTCACAACTTCATACATGCAAATGGATCGTGTGATCTGCGAGCATAGAAGAGCTCAATGACATAAACTGGTTAAAGATATATGGCTGCTCAACACTTGAGCATAAAGCTATACACCAGTTTAGGACATATAGCATCTTAACTTCTTCAACATGAGGACGGTATATCTCGCTATACCCCAGACTCCACTTACTTGCATCAATCAGAGCATCTCTAATCCCTTATCATGAAAATGGCACACGCTCTTTCAACACTATTTATTGTATTCACAGTTACATCTCAAACATCAAAATTTTACGTAATTGCTATCGCGGTGAATACAAGATAGGAGAAAGTCATAGGAAGTCTTCATTTTCAAACTTAAACCTCTTAACATTAACATGATTGCTTTCATAGACATGTTCCGCATGTCCGAATCAAACATGGCTATTGGAGACATGCTAAATAGAAACACCAAAATAAAGTCTCAAGAAAAAAAGCTAAAAGTCATAAGGGTATCATATAAGGTTTCATAAACTTCACAGTCTCACACAATGAGGAAACAAGGATCTATACACTCATTATCCCAACGGTCACAAAAGCACATGTGGTATGAAACACATGCAACGATGCGTGTCTTCCTCTTCAAAAGCGTATGTCACATTTAAAAGTAACATGCATCGCACAAATCTTAGTTCAAGTGTCCTTAACACTTAGCTTTAGTTTTCTCCTTGTAAGTCCTCTACAAAGACCAATCACAAAAAATCTCACATCTAGCTCTAAGACAAGTATAATGGATGGTGGGAATCCATAACGATTATGTAATGATACAACAGTAATCTCATCTTGATCATCAATCAAGGCGACATCATAAGATAAAATGATTTTATATCCAAACAAAATCATAATTGTCTCATCTCTGCACACTTCTTAATGTCAGAGGCGATTGCTCGTGTGAGAGAGCCAATCTCTACTTGTCAGACATACTTTGAGACTTTGAATGCTCTCACCATAAAAGCATCTGCTTATATAGCATTCAAGTCTTGAAATCATGGAGATAAATAACTAGACATCATCTAATCCAAATTAGGTTAGATTCTACGCAAACCTTGAGATTCTAACAATTCAAGAGCGTATCTCTAGGTCAAGGTTACGTTATCAAACTAACCATCACTAATTCATAGATCTACGCAACAAATTCACTTATTTCCTTGCACAAATATCTCTTCACAAAATAAACCTTTTGTGATTAAGTGTTTGTTTTTATCACTTTGAGACTCTCTTGTAAGCAATTGCCGCATCTCATCATAAAGCACACAACGTCTCCCACTTTACTTACTGTCTCAAATGATAAACTAATTTCTTTGACCAAACACACTATACTGCAATAACACGTGCTATAAATTTTCCTTTTATACTCACATTCATACACTCGTTTGCTTTCAGCTATTCTATAAAATCACCTCTTGTAAACCTATAAGTGTAGTATGTATAAGAGCTCAGAATCCTATATCAGTATTGTCCAAATTCTACTCTTAATAATTAGGTTATACTTAGTTACCAGACCCATGGCATGACATATATCATGATAGATGAGTAGCACAGTATATCTCAATCGTCAAAGAGATTTCACCATCATAAGTTTAAACATCTTACTTATATAGTCTCCGTATATTCTAAAGCTCAAGATATACACCATTGTAAGGAGCATCAGTATCCTCAAAGTTCATTTCAAATCACTCCATACAGCTGAGGATGCAAAGCATCAAAAAATCGAATGATTTCTATGAATTTGAAAATAAGAGGTACATTTACCTCAAATTCACTCTTTATTCAAAGAATGAAAAAATGGCCATCTCTAAATGGTTGAAACATACTTCTCACAATCCTAATCATCAAGACATCATTAATATTGATAGAGTTATTATTTTAAACAAACCACACAATCTTTTAGACATCGATCGAGTTTTTCATGATTAAAGAAAATATAATCACTCCTTAGTGTTTCATAAGCACCGAAACCTGATAAAGAAAATGGCATTACCTTTTCACAAAGAAATACTAATGAAATCATTCCCAAAATGATTCTCATCAATCATAGTCTAATCAAAACACGATCCTTAACTTTCATCATAAAGACAGAGATTGTTCCCATGAACTTCACATTTAATCATCTCTCAGATATTAACGTGAGAGCACCATCTAGAAAAGCTTGTTTGAGATTACCTTTCGATAGATCTCATAAACCAAAGTCCAAAAGATTGTCTAAGGCCACAGATCAACATAAAGTATTTATACTTGGTTATCTATGCCTTTAGTACAAAATCAAGTAACTTATACATAGATTTTTGTACTCAAATATCAATCAAGAAATGCAACCTCAATATTCATGAAAGGTAATCATAAAACTCATATCTATCAATGAACAATCAATTAGTAGAGTTTCACCTCCAAAAGTGAAGTAGTTGTCCATAAACAACATGTTCCTTTTCAGGAGAAAAAATTATACTTCTTAAAGATTTGCATAATCTTAGTATAATTTTGAGAACACATTAGTCCTCAAATATATTGTGCCTTAATCATAAGTCTACCAGTACATGTACCGATGTACACAGTCAGACATATAGACATACGAACTCAAAAGAAATTGTTCCATCTCACTTATTTGAGAAACCTTTGTAAGATAGGATATGGAGTTGTTGGTCGCTTGAATTTCATCCATCTCTTCGAGATATAAAAAGAAAATCAATGTTGTTCTAATGTCGTATGACATATACTTGAACATATCTTATTCAGTACTTTATTGAATTTAATTTTATTCATGTATCAATTGATTTACCCCATAAGGCTCCCACTTGAGTCGTGAAGCTCTGAAGCTTAGATCTGAAGTAATCAATTCAATAAACCATAACTTAAATTAGTTAATCACCATTAACCCATTACCTCTTAGTTGTCCTATCAAAAAAGATCATACTCCACATGTTTATGATGGACAAATACACCACAACCAATAGGTGTATCCCATATGAACATGGCTTAACAATTGGAATAATACTTCTCAACTATGGTGAAATGAGTATCATAAGTTATTTGTTCCAATGTCCTAGGCTGATCAGATCGAGTCTTCCACTCAATCTCGTCTAACATAAAGAGTAATGAGAGTAAGGAGAATACTAAGACAATTGTACATATTATATAGACTTTAGCCGAGAAAGAATCTCCTACTGAGGAAATCAATATTACAACTCAAGTCTTTATGGACTTCTCATCGTTTACAACTTCCCATTTCTTCTAATGACAACACCCAACATATAAGCCGAAGAAATCATAAGTTATTAGTGAGATGTCCCTTCCATTACATGTTTTGCGCATTAACCCAATCCTAAGGACCAATACAACCCTATCAATTGGATCTTAACTCTACAACGTCTAAGACACTTACGTATCTCAGATTTGTCAACAGTTGAACAACAACGAGAAATGCACAATGTAGCCGTTAACTGTAATGAAAATGAAGACTTTATGCCTTGCCTTTGTATTAGTTAAATCATAGAAAACTACGAGAGTTATCTCAAGGGAACTCAGTCTACATCATCTTTCAAGATGATTCTTGTATCAATATTTTCAATAAAAAAAATCAAACAAGCGGGTCAAACAAGAAAGTGGACCACTTAGGTGCTACACCATAAACAGTGTTTGTTCTTGCCCAATGTGACTCAAAGATGTGTATCAAGTACACTATATCAATATTTTCACTACTCATTAAAAAGTTGCATTAATAGTTGCCAACGATTAATGCGGCAAGTAAATATTTCTTTAGTAACATATTGACACTCTCAGAGAAAGAAGGATGTCTAAGCCACCAAATGCTACACATAACAACATGTTCCAACTAAGTCACAAACTCGCTCAAGTCAATTACTCTTCAAAGAATAATAATTATTTGACTCAAGTCTTACCTATTCATCTCACATATGGTAGAATGTAGGAAAAGATTATGTCATGACACAAATAAATTTGTATGCACTGGCTCTTGTTAGGAATGGCCTCGCATTTCCTCCCACATCTTTCTAATTCATATGTGTGCATGAACAAGTTAGATTTCCTTCAGTGTAATTCAGTCTCAAGTTATCGTAAATTTGAAATCCACGTAGGACAATATTTGTAGCATAACCATAGAGGTGACACAACTTCATAGAATATCTATTTAAGCGTTATTTACCAATGAAATGCAATCAAAAGATTAGCACTTAGAATGTAACATCAACACGACAACCTCAATAGTGTTTATGCTTGATCAAACACATTAAATCATTCCCTGAAATAGTCCTTTCATCATTGTCTTATGTTCCAGTCCAACATACAGCTTAAAACTTAAAAGTTTTCTCTAGAAGTTCTTGTGAACCTGGAAATAACTTTAAACAGATTAACATAGATAACAATATAAATGTTGCTCATCTTAAGTTTAAAGTTGACCTTATCATTTGAACAATCAATTTAAAAGATAAACAAATGTTCAAATGAATGATGATGAGAATGATATTGGGTTTAACTCTTGAGCATATTACTCCACGTGTGTTAACTAACTAAAATTATTGATCACACTTGAGCAAAATCATAGTCGTGATTTTAACAAATGCGCCATTTTTGTTAGAATGATGATGAGAATGATATTGGGTTTAACTCTTGAGCATATTACTCCATATGTGTTAACTAACTAAAATTATTGATCACACTTGAGCAAAATCATAGTCGTGATTTTAACAAATGCGCCATTTTTGTTAGTTAATGTCTCAAACACGAGTTGGTCTTACATTTATATTTTATGTATAAAAGTACACCATCTATATAGATCATTAATCACATGGCTATACAGCACGACACAGGCAGCAAAATTAAATCGTCTGTATGCCCTTAGATCTATATCGAAAGAGTAGAGTATCCTGATAAAAGGTTTGGAGTGACTTCATCAATGTTGTTAGGGGCATCTAACTGTCTTATCCTGATATCTAAACTCTAGAGGTTTACAGTCAGTTCAATTCAATAGGTGCTTTGCTAGCACTTATTTGAACCTATGAACGTGACCGACTTGGTAGCCATGGTCTGTCATTAGCTAGAGATATCTTCTTAATGCCCATTGCTTAAAAACGTTAGATTTTTTTATCTAGCAAATTAACATTCATGATAATCAACCATAAGGTACAGAATCGAAGAGGCCACAAAGTGGTCTATCATCATCCATATCTCAATGTTCATTATCACGAAATTAATTTCTAAATCAGAAAATCTTCTAAGTTCAAGGTGAGAATTTCTAAAATCCTGCAAACCATAGAACTCCACTTAGCTAAAAACTTAGCGTGGATACATCATGTAATATATAAAATTACATGCTTAAAACAAATGCACATAAGGAAACAAACATGTATTCTACATGAACCAAAAGATGATTAAACATAATCATACATGTTTTAATACATGCTTTCGTCACGAAACTATTGAATACATCACTTCACATGAAATAACTAAACTAATTATCTTCTTGCTTACATGTGATTATTCCAAGAAAAACAAACCCAATCAAATCTCAATGGCATCTTCGGGAACATTTAGATCCCGATCTAAATTATAGTCACCAAGTGCGTAAAGAGACTGTATTAGGCTTTATAAAGTTTTCCAACATCCATCTAGAACTACGGGACTCCAAGCTCCGGGTTTTCTTCTCGAGCATCTCACGTTGTTTAAAATTGCAAAAATTCAACACAAAGAAGTGTATATACACATATACATTAGTTGTCAAAATAATATATATCCATAAGATAATTTCGAGTATGTTGTATGATACTCGAGACCATAATACAACATTAAATGCCCATTTTTGACACAACTATCAAAGAAAAACTAAATTTTTCAGTTAAAAAAATTAATATGCTCAAATAAATGTTTATACACTTCCACTTGGATCACATGCCTTTTTAGATAATTTCCAGAGTCTAAAATAATATTTTTTAGAGTTTTCCAAAAAAGAAAAATATTTTTCCAGAATTATCCTTGCATTAAAAGGTAAAAAAATCCAATGATTTTTTTTTCGAACTCTGAAAAAAATATTTTAAATTATAAAAAAATAGAAAATCCAATTGTGAGAATAACGCAATTTTTGGATCCAAAAATAGACCAATGTAGGCTTCTCGGGCGCCCCCGCGGGTGCAAGTCATGAACTCCGTGCCACGTGTCGAATTTCTGTGCATCTTCTCCAAAAATCACAGAAAATCCTAATTTTGACTGAAAATTGAAAGTGTCATAACTCTATCAATTCTTGGCTAAAATTAACGTTATTTATATGGATGAAAATCTCTTGACATGTAGTTTCCAACCCCGCAAGATTCATGCCAAAATTTATTGAAATGAAATCACAGCATGCAGTCAAAGTTTTGGGTATAACGCAAAGACTTCGTAATATCTCACAAACCACAAAGCCATTCGTTAGGAAATTTTACAAGATTTATATACATCATATTGGCATGCTACAATAAATATTTGGAAGCATAAATCGAAGAAATCAAAAATTCGCCGTTGATGATCAAGAAGACTTTGATTTCGGGATAGCATAAATAATAGTTGCATAAAGGACATATATACATGTTCATCCATGTTCTAAAAAGTCAGAAATCGAGCCATAATGCTCAAATACCAATGTAAGAATCACACTAACCTTTGATCCATGTTAAATGGATCCCAAAGTTGCTCCCATGAACGTTAAATAACCCGGTTCGATTCCATGACTGCTTCTCCCTTATTTGTGCTCCAATTTGGTCGAGTTCCAATCACAAATGGAAAGAAAATTGTAACCACAACCTAAGAGCCAAGTTGCAAGAGTTAAAATGTGAAGAAGTTGATCAAAAATGGCTTTTCCATTTTTCTCTTATTTTTCCTACGGAAATAGGAGTTGTTCTCTCTAAGTTTTGTCTTCTTTCTTCAAAAGAAAAACTTAAAATGATGTAGGAAAGAGGATAAAAACTTGGGTGGTTTATCTAATTCAGAATTAGGGAAGAAACCACTCTCCCTCTCTTTATTTGAATTTAAATTCACGGGTCGGGTTTAACCCGCATGGGCGACCCGTTTAATTATTTCCAACACATGTGAAGATTGGATTTTACCTAAATTTCCCTATATGGGCTGGCATGTAACTATAATTGGGGGAACTACGCCGACTTGATTCCCATACCACGGGACACTTAGACGAATCGAAATATACTCGGTTCTCAACCACTATTTAGTATTAATCTTTATTTTGAGAATGTTATCTCTCTCTCTCTCTCTCTCTCTCTCTCTCTCTCTCTCTCTCTCTCTCTCTCTCTCTCTCTATCTCTATCTCTCTCTCCTATATTGTCAAATATGATTGCAGGAATAAAGTTATCTCATATCCTACGGGGTATGGTAAAAATATACCTTAACGGGTAAAGTTATCTCCTATCCTACGGGGTACGACATAAATATACATTATGGGTAAAGTTATCTTCTATCCTACGGAATATGACAGAAATATGCCTTAACGGGTAAATTCATCTCCTATCCTACATGGTACAGTAGAAATATGCCTTAACGGGTAAATGCATCTCATATCCTACGGAGTACGGCAGAAATATACCTTAATGGGAAAACTTATCTCCTAGCCTACCACGGTACGACATGAATATACCTAAACGGGTAGACTTATCTCCTATCCTATGGGGTGCATCAAAAAATGATAAACTCTTTTCCTATCAAAAGCTATAAGGACAAACTATCCCCTAAATAAAAACATATACTCCCCGTTCTCCAAGTGACAAAAGAACACGCCTATCTTTTGCAATAATAGAGCGCAAAATTATATACTATGTTGCCCGAACATGGACACGGCAATACGGACACAGAGACACGGGTTTCATGAAAGATTTGACACGGCCGGGACACGGTTTTATTTTTTTATTATTAAAGAATATTAAATATCAGTAAAACTTATAAAATTAACATCTATAAATCCAAGTAAAAACTCATAACATACTTAAATTCAAACAAAATGATCACTTATCGCTCACTAATTAATAACAAAGAAAAAGTTCAAATAAAACACTTACATAAATTCAACTATCATTGTCAAGCATAAAAATAAACCAAAATAAATTAGTAATAATACTCAAAAACATACATACTGCTAAAATCAAATCTTGCATTAGTTGAAAATTGTTTAAGTTTAGGCATTTTGCGTAGTTATTTAAGTTTTAACAATATATTTTGAAAGTGCAAGCATTCTGGCAATGTTAACATCGATAGACATAATCTTTTCTACAATCCAGTTTTAGTATCTTACTTATTGTTTTGCCTTTATTCACTTAACTAACTTAGCTCCACGGTTATGATTGCCTTTGATTATTGTTCAGGAAAAAAACTTACCATAGGTTGATCGTTCAAAGTTTCCATTATGGGAAATTTTCTTAATTAAGTTAACCGTTCAACTTAAAAGGAAAGAAGAGTTCGAGTGCAACTAGGAAACATGTAAGACGAGTCCTGATTTGAAGAATGAGTCTTTCTTTAGTTAGTTTACTAACAAAGGAACTATTATTCAAGAAGGAATGTGAGAACTTGGAAGAGGAGTTCAACAAGAAAACTAGAAGACTTACCAATCGTGTACAACACACCTTGAAATCCAAGTCAAGAACATATATAGGTGTGAAGTACACCAAGACAAACACGAGACAAAAGCTAATCAATCTGAGAGATTTATTTACAAGTTGTTGAGTGTTGTCTTTCTTTTTCAAAGTTTGCGAGTTGTTAGATTAGTTCTAGGTTTAGAATTAAGAAAACAATTCTTGTCTGCTTTGTTGAGTTCGAGCAATTCGAGAGTGAGGAACTTGAGAGTTCTGAGAAACATCTTTGTTAAAACCTTCGTGGTTATTTTGTCTATGGCTCGGAAGCTAATATTAATATATTATCTTCTTAAATTTTTGTTTATTTATTTTCGCAGCAATATTATTCTGGACCATTGTTAAAGTAACATTTTTAGTTTAACAATGTACAAGTATCAACTCGATCCACAATTTCATATTTTCAACTCTTTTGTCTTTTATTTGTCAATTTATAATATGATTTTAAATAAATTTTAGAACACAAACAATTACAATATATAATTTCTCCTGAACTAGTCTAAAACATGTTGGACACACTTTTATTATGTGTCGAACACGACACGCTCAAGTATCGGACACGGCATGCTCAAGTGTCAGACACGGGTGTCGAATTAATTTTTATTTATTTTAATTGAGACACACCACATGGCGTGTCCGATACGTATCGGACAAGTGTCTGTGTTGGATACGTGTCAGACATGGATACAGTTGATGTTTTGAAGTGTCGGTGCATCATAGATCATATAACAAGGAAATAAATTGTCTATTTCGAAAGATAGTCAAAATAATAATGATAACAAATGTCAGAATACCAACATTGTCTCATAATCAGGATCTAATAATATTCAAGAAAATACTATTATTCAAAGAGGATAGAAAAATGGAAAACTCAGCGCCACGACTATTAATTAGGGTACGGAGGCGCGCCTTTCATGCGAATCATCACCAACATTACTTTCTACAAGATCTCGGCAAAGGCGTCAGGCTAAGAGTCCCCATTAGAGTTCGAGTCATCAAGAGGATTCCCATCAGGGTCGCGCATGACATCCAATTGGGTCATATCAAACCCCTCGCAGAATCCGTCTAGCCTCTCGATCTGTCCACGATCGCCTCCCCACCCTCTTCGCGATCTTGGTAACCACACCTCGCATTGGTGTCCTTGTATGTATTGCCCAGCAAGAACTGCATCGGAATACACACCTTGATTTCAAGCGATGGGTCCTACGCAACAAAACAAAAAAATACTAAGAACCAAAAGTTACCGTTATTCTAAAAGTTAGAGACTCTAAGACAAGAATTCTACTTCGAACTCAAATGCTCCGATAGCTTTAGCTTAGAAGCTTCCCTGCCTTTCTTCTTAGTAGATACATCTTTCTTAGCCTGATCGAGTTCAGACTTCAGTTTCTTATTCTTATTCACGCTACGCGTTAATTACTGTTCACCAATCCACATCAATCAAACCCTATTGTTTGACTGTTCGACTGTTATCGGGTTCGACAATCTTATGAGCAAGTTTTATTATTAAGTATCTGCGCAGTCCTGTTCGAGAGGTATCAACATCGTACCGTTCTCGTTTCTATTGTTCAACAATTCGATATTCATTTCAGTGTCGAACCGTCATCCGTTCGACTGTTCCCAAATTTGTCCATCTAGGGTTATTTCTGTCATTTAGAGCTTTTCAACGTGTACTAGGTGTTCTGGATAAAGCTCGTTCACTCCTTGTATTAGGCCAGTATATTTTGGTTTGTTTTAGGCCCATTTGTATTGTATTTTTGGTGTATTGTAACCTAGACAAAATAAGACCAAAATATTGGCGCCTTCTGTGGGAACACCATTGTTTATACTTAAGATTTTGTTTAGGTAAGATGGCGAAGAGAGGGAACGGCGCAACGGTGAAAGAAGTGCGAAGGGCAAAGAAAAACCAAGCTCGATAAGCTGGCAAAGGAAAGAGGACATGAATCTCAGAGGTAATGCAAAGAAAAGTGTGAACTCCAGATAATGAAATAATGGGAGGAGTCGAAGATGGACACGCTCTGAGAATTCAAGTTAGTGCAATTGTTCAGGGAGGATGCTTGAAGAACGATTAGAATTAGAACGACTATGAGTTGAGAAGTAGAAACCACGTTGGTGGATTACCTGAGGCGCAATGCTGATATATTCGCATGGGCAAATTCGGACCTGCACGGGATAGATCCAAGGATTAATATGCACCGACTAAATGTGAACCCCGTGGCCAAGCCGATCAGACAGAAGAAACGAAACTTTAGTAAGAAAAACAATGAAGAAACTGAAAAGAAGGTTGAGGAATTGCTCGCAACACGGCATATCTATGAGATAAGATTTTAGGAATGGTTGGGCAATGTGGTACTAGTGCTCAAGAAAGAGGCGTCATGGAAGATGTGCGTGGACTACATAGATCTGAACAAACGCTGCTCCCGCGATCCTTTTCCCCTGCCCAGGATTGATTTGCTAGTAGACTCGATGGCAGGTTGTGCTTTACTAGGTATGTGGACGCCAAGAGCGGTTTCCATCAGATTTTTATGGTCGTAAATGACCAGAGCAAGACCACGTTCGTAATAGATACATGAGTTTACTGCTACAGAGTGATGTCGTTCGGCCTCAAGAATGCTGGTGCGACTTTTCAAAAGTTGGTTGCAAAGGTGTTCTACCACGAAATTGGTAAATCCACGAAGGTATACATAGATGACATATTGGTCAAGAGCTTAAAGGCCGAGGAGCATGTTCAGCATTTAGACGAGGCATTTTCTATCATGAGAACTTAAGAAATGAACCAAAATCCGAAGAAGTGTACGTTCAAAGTTACAGGGAGAAAATTTCTCGGATATGTGGTGAATGAAAGAGGCATAGAAGCGAACCCCAATAAAATCAAGGCGGTGATGGAACTTCCGTCACCAAGGATGGTGAAAGATGTACAAGGCTTAGTGGGCCGATTGATAGCCCTTGGAAGATTTATATCAACCGCGACGGAGAAGAACTTACCTTTCTTCAAAGTTATGAGGAAGAGTAAAGATTTTGTCTGGACTACAGAGTGTGAAGCGGCTTTCCAGCAGATGAAGAGATACTTAGTGAGTCCTCACTCCTGGTCAAGCCGGATGAGGGTGAAATGTTGTACTTATACTTGGCAGTGTCTTCACACG
Source organism: Linaria vulgaris (assembly GCA_948329865.1). NCBI lineage: Eukaryota > Viridiplantae > Streptophyta > Magnoliopsida > Lamiales > Plantaginaceae > Linaria > Linaria vulgaris. Next base: position 47,324,317 of record OX415249.1, on the reverse strand, counting down.
CCATCAACATAGTGCTAGTGAAAGAGAAAGGGGTCCAGTAGCTCCCGATACATTATGTGAGTCGAGTATTGCAGGGCGCAGTGAAGAACTATTTGGAAATAGAACTTTTCGTCCTCTCCATAGTGGCAACGTCTAGGAAACTAAGACCATATTTTCAGTCACACCCGTCACGGTCGTAACGGACAAGCCTTTGAAACAGGTGTTGGCGAGGCCCAAAACTTCCGGTCGGTTGATAAATGGGCGATAGAAACCAGTGAATTTGGCCTCAAGTTTCATCCTCGTACTACAATCAAAGCCCAGACATTGGCACACTTTATGGTTGAGACAATAGGAAATAGTGTAGCATGCTCGACAAATTTCATCTGGCAATCTCCGACCAACCGAGCACGAGTCGTGCAGCTACGACGTGGTTGCTTCATACGGATGGATTAGCCACGAACTACAGAGGAGGTGGGGGAGCACCTACTCTCCCCTAATCGTTGGGAATTTAAATTCGCCATAAGCTTGGATTTTCTGGTAACGAACAACGAGGCTGAGTATGGAACGGTGTTAGCAGGAGTACACCTAGAGCTAACCCTCAACGTTGAGCATTTGGAGGTATTCACGGATTTACAATTGGTGGCTAACCATTTTTTTGGCAAATATGAGACGAGGGAGGAGACAACGAAATTGTACTTGGCCAAACTGAGGGATCTTGTCGGAAATTTTAGCTTCTTCAATCTTTCACAGATCCCACGCATCAAGAACAACAAGGTTGATGCCTTGTCAAAATTCACCAGCTCGCAGGCGGCCTACTTATTGGAGCTGTACCAGAGGAACCACCAGCTCGAACGTCGTTATTCGTTGGCGAACCCGCACTTGCACGATAGGGACCGACTCCGCGACCTTGTGGGGTATAGATTTTCTCAGGCGATGTCACGACCTTACTACGACCCCCTGATTTAATCTAAACCATTATAAATGACAAATAGACTGAAAACGTTCGATTGTTCCTGCCATTCGCCCGTTTCTGGGTTCGATCGAATACACAGTTCGATCATTTTTTGGTTCGGCAATTTTTTGGTTTGATTATTATTTGGAAATCGGCAAGGGTTTTCCAACACTTCATAAATGATCTGGCAACATGGGGCTCACTTATATAGGTCCACCACCGCCTTCAAGCCACCCCCACACACGACATTGGTGGTTCGATAATTAACTATCGAACAACAAACCATTCGATACTTCGGCTAGGGTAATCGAACTCCCAAGAGTTTGGCACTTCTAAAATAGAGCAATTTCATAACTATCGAACGCGCATAGAGTCGATAGTATCTAATCAGCTAACATCCTAAAGAGTTAAACGATCTAATCACATATGGTTTGACACTCAATAGGATAATCGAATCACAAACCATTCGATCGTCCCTAAATATAAAACAGTAAATCATAAGAGCATTGATCCTACGGATCACGACTCCTAAATGGGGGCATATTTTGAAGTTATATATTATTTATTTGGCAACCGGTCCTACAGATCACGGCTCCCAAATGAGGGGCATATTTTGAAGTTAGATGTTATCTATTTGACAATCTATCCTCTGGATCACGGCTCCCAAATGAGGTGCATATTTTGAAGCTAGATGTTATCTATTTGACAATCTATCCTCTGGATCACGGCTCCCAAATGAGGGGCATATTTTGAAGCCAGATATTATTTATTTAGCAACCGATCCTACGGACCACGACTCCCAAATGGGGGGAGGCATATTTTGAAGCCATATATTATATATTTGGCAGTCGGTCCTCCGGATCACGACTCCCAAATGGGGGACATATTTTGAAGCCATATATCATTTATTTGGCAACCGATCCTACGGATCACGGCTCCCAAATGGGGGCAGACATATTTTGAAGCCATATATTACCTATTTAGAAACCAATCCTCCGGATCACAGCTCCCAAATGGGGGTGTATATTTTGAAGCTAGAATTATTATAGAATTTGACAACCCCTCTTGAATCAAGACCGACTCTCAAATTGGGGGGACTATATGGTGGAGGTGTTTTAGGTGACCCATAAATGAACTGGGTCGGCCAGCCCCATTAAAGGTCCATAAATAAGAGAGTCGAACCTAGGCGGTTCGACTAATTTCGAACAATCGAACGTCCATGTTCGATTGATATTGTTCGTTCGCGGAGCGAGTCTCTTAGACCGAGGTCTATATATACCATGTTCCCCGATATTCACGCCACGCATTAATTATTGTTCACCAACCCACATCAATCGAACCCTATTGTTCGACTGTTATCCGATTCGACAGTCTTATGAGCAAGTTCGGTTGTTAAGTATCTGCCCAGTCCCGTTCGAGAGTTATCAGCATCGAACCATTCTCGGTTCGATTGTTCAGCAGTTCGATATTCATTTCAACGTCGAATCGTCATCCGTTCGACTGCTCCCCAATTCAGCCATCTAGTGCCATTTCCGTCATTTAGAGCTTCTCAATGTGTATTAGGTGTTCCGGACAAAGCTGGTCTAATCCTTGTATTAGGCTAGCATATTTTGGTTTGTTTCAGGCCCATTTGTAATGTATTTTCGGTGTACTGTAAACCTGACGAAATAAGACCAAAATATACTCTGATTGGGTAATAAATACCAAATAATTCGAAGTAATCGCCTAATTCAACCTTTAAGTTTGTATTAAGACATCGAATATTGTTAGTTAATAATAAATCTTTATACCGCACTGACTGATTTTTGTACGAGGCTAATTGTACTCTTTGTACGGTGAAGGTCATTCTTACCTCGTCTGGTGGTGTTGTTGTATGGGCGTTCCTTCTCTATTACGAGCTCTTTTGATTCGTGTACTTCTTCGATTTGTGTTAATTTTGACGAAGCAGTCCATTGTGAGATTAGATGTCCTCTTCACATCTCCTAACATATTTGAGTTATTGTAAGTCTCGTAGTCCTAAGATGTTATTGTAAATGAGACTAGGATTTTAGAGTTACTTTGTGCGGCTCCGAGTTCTTTGTGAGCTGCTTCTTCCTTTGTGACTAGGACGGCTACCTAATGTCGATCCTTCCTTTGTTCCACAAGAGCTCCCTGCCCACCTGAGCCCTAAGCTCCCTGCCCACCTTAACTAGTATGTGTATCAATTATGAACACTATATTTTTCTCAATTATTTTATATCAATTGAAATATTCATTTCATTGTATTTGTGAAAAGCCATTCAAACCAAAATCGTATTACTCCTACTGTCATTGTTAATCACGTATCTAATAAGAATTTTGCTTGGAACAACACTTCAGCAAGGATCAAGTGTAATGTAACCTTGTTCTTCAATCGTAGTTGCACTCGGAAGTTACCGAAATTTTGCAACACATTGTTTGTCTGTTATCGCCCATTATTCAACCAATCATCAAATACAGTTCAAAAAAGACGTTTTCTGTAAAGATGCACATTGCTTAAACCACATAGGTAGTGATAATAAACACCATTTTCACTATATAAACAAGTCCTCTTTATCAAATAGTTCAAGTCTAAGACTCCACTTCCTACTTGACAGACCTACAGTAGTGCAATATAATTTCAGTACAGTAAACATAGTCTCAGGCTAGTTCAGAAGTTTCAGCTTGTAAATCTTCCATTCACGCGACTGCCATACCAGTTATTTCCATACGTCCAGTTCAAATGCAAAGGGCAGTACAAACAACAGAGGAGGTAAGCCTACACCACAATTGGTTCAGGCGAGGATTCTGGAGGAGCGCCACTGGTACCGTTGAGAACTATAACATTGCCATCAGAATCGACATCAACAATAACCGAATCCCCTTCCTTAATCTCACGGGCAAGCATCTTCTCCGCCATGCTATCCTCCAACAGTCGCATAATAGCTCTTCGAAGTGGTCTAGCCCCATAACTTGGGTTATACCCCTCGTCGACCACCCTATCTCTAAACCTCTCTGTCACTTGAAGTTCTATCTCTTTTCCTTTTAGCCTCTCAAACACTTCCTTCAGCATAATGTCGGCTATGTCCTTCACTTCCAGCTTGGTTAGCTGTCTAAATACAATCATTTCGTCCAATCTGTTCAAGAATTCTGGCCTAAAATATTGTTTCAATTCTTCCGTCACCAAGCTTTTGATTCGGTTGTAACTGCTGTCCTTCTCATCGTAATCTAGATCAAAACCTATACGACGACCTCCCTTTTCAATCACACTGCTCCCCACGTTTGATGTCATGATCAGAAGCGTGTTCTTGAAGTCAACAGTTCTGCCTTTGCTGTCAGTCAACCTTCCATCTTCCAAAATCTGAAGCATCATGTTGAAGACATCAGGGTGTGCCTTTTCAATCTCATCAAAAAGCACGACAGTGTAAGGGCGGCGGCGAACTGCCTCGGTTAGTTGGCCGCCTTCTGTGTAACCAACGTAACCAGGTGGTGAACCAATGAGCTTTGAGACAGTGTGCCTCTCCATGAACTCACTCATATCAAGCCGAATCATGGCTTCTTCAGATCCAAAGTAGTAAGCGGCCAAAGCTTTGGCTAGTTCCGACTTCCCGACACCAGTTGGCCCCGAAAAGATGAAGCTGGCGATAGGGCGATTGGGGTTCTTAAGCCCGACACGGGCACGGCGGATTGCACGACTAATGGCTTTGACAGCTTCATCTTGGCCAATGATTCGCGTATGGAGGGTATCCTCCATCTTGAGGAGGCGATCGGATTCATCGGTGGAGACCTTATCAACAGGGATGCCTGTCCAAGAAGAGACGATGTGCTGAATGTCGACTTCTGTGACAACAGGGCCGACGTCCCCGGCCTCACTTTCAGCCTTTGTCATCTCCTTGTTTTTGTCTATAAGAGCGGATATCTGTGCCTTGAGATCCATCTCTCTGTCACGCAGCTCCCCAGCCTACAATTTCATTGAAATTCCACAAAATTGAGGACTCAAAATCTACTTCATACCCACTTATAAAATGTAAGATTCAAGATCTTTAATCTCCATTTCACAGGATAATTACTCGCAAGGTGCATTAGATTTACCTTCTCAAAGTCTTGACCTCGGACAGCTTCATTTTTCTCCTTCGTAAGCTGCCTGAGCTCTTTCTCAAGCTCTCTAGCTTCCTCTGGCAACTGTAAGGATCCAAGTGTCATATAGATATACAAGTACTGATTATGGCCTTTTAAAGCAAGAAACTTACCTGTGCATGACGAAGCCGGACCCTTGAACCAGCTTCATCAACCAAGTCAATGGCTTTATCAGGCAAGAAGCGGTCGCTGAAACATGCAAAGATAGAATTCATATTAAGATCAAGTGTTTAGTGCTCAGTATTTGACCCTCAAATTTATCAATAGGCAACTGGCAAGCAGATAAAAACCTAGAAGATTCTAAAATAGCATCATCTCATCACCGGTCACAAATTTCAGAACTTCCAATTAGGAGTCATGAGCAATCAAAAGGCATGTGATGTAATATTCACATGTATAAGTTTCTTTCGAGTAGACGACCATAAAAACAAATAGGCCGACCGACAGAATAGATTGTGTCAAGCTTATGATCATAGCCACTCTTCAAGCAAGTTATACAAGTATACATTAGGATCAGATGCCAGATAAAGGATCACATTACTACAAACCTACCTGATATATTGATAGGACAACTGTGCCGCAGCAACTAAGGCTTCATCAGTGTATCGAAGCTTGTGGTGTATCTCATACCGTTCTCTAAGCCCTTTAAGAATCTGAATGGTTTCATCCACAGTGGGTTCAGGGACCTTGACAGGTTGGAATCTTCTTTCTAGTGCTGGATCCTTCTCAATGTGTTTCCTGTATTCATCTAGTGTAGTGGCCCCAATGCACTGCATGATAATCGAATTTGGTAATATCAGACATAAAAGAAGAATAAACAAGAAAATACTGAACAAGCCAAATTTCTTAAATACATAAGATTTTTCACCAGGAAAGTTAGTATAACCCCACAAATGCTGACCAACACAAAGATAAGATCCACATTTGCAGCAGTAAACATGGTATACATGGATGTTCTATCATTAATAATGCAATTACCAAATGATGTCTAATATCTCCAAAATACCCGACAGATGCATGACCCAAAATGTCCCACGAAACAATTTTTTTTCCAAACAAACACCACTCGTAGAACAATGGACCAGAAGTCTATTTTTAGTGACCCTGTTTGAAAATATTACTTAGACCTAAAGTGTAAGGGGTAAGCATTTGCAGTAACACACTTCAAACATCAAAGGTCTAATGACAAAACTATACAGCTATTCATCTATAGCACAGTCGGATCAACAAATCCATTATGATATCAGTCAAGTAGAATAGTTTCAACATTGTGATGCAACAACAGTAAAGAACCCAAAAAACAGGAGTTATCATACATCAACAAAATCTTGTCAGCTGAGCTAGATCTACATTGGGTGCATCATGCACAATCTTAAAAGGTGTAATTATGTTGCCATGTGGAACTTTATCCTATGATATGTTCTTGGCTAACCTGTAATTCTCCTCGCGCTAATGCAGGCTTCAAGATGTTTGCAGCGTCAATTGCTCCTTCGGCAGCTCCTGCTCCGATCAATGTGTGCACCTCATCGATAAAGAGTATGATTTCATCACTTTGCTTAATTTCCTCCATTAGCTTCTTTAATCTTTCTTCAAATTCACCACGATATTTTGTGCCAGCAACGAGAAGACCCATGTCAAGGGTAATAACCTAAAATAGTGGAAAATAAACACAATTACTTTAACAATAACATGAAAGAAACCATGAGTAAACCTTACGAAAAAATGTAGCAGTGAAGAGGCAATATCAGCTGATATCACAACAACTGAAAGTATGTTCACAATAAGAAAGAAAAAAACATACATAGTTACTCGACTAATAGGCCACTTAGAGCGTAAACTTGACAAAAGCATATCGATACATGTATACAGTTGTTATTCTTATTCAAGGATCTCAATAAATATAAATCAAAAATATGTAGGTATGAAAACATTGCCAATATTGGGTTAACCTACCAGGCTCATTATTTTCGCGTCAGCACTATGAACAAATGATGTGTTATTACTTGTTACTGTACAGTTAGACATTACTATCTAACCTTTTTCCCCTCAATCGTCTCAGGTACATCTCCATTGGCTATTCTCTGAGCGAGGCCCTCTGCAATAGCTGTTTTTCCAACACCAGGTTCTCCAATGAGACAAGGATTATTTTTCGTGCGACGCCCCAAAATTTGTGTGACCCGTTCAATTTGAGCCTGCCTTCCAACAACAGGGTCTAGCTTACCCTGGAAAAGAAAGGATAAAAGCTCCCATTAGGTCGTCGACAAACATTGAACATCAGAAATTGAGATGACGGAAACATACCTCCTCAGCAAGCTTGGTTAAATTAGTACCGTACTCCTCCAATGTAGGCATTTTGTTGCCTGAGCTTCCACCTCCTACTCCAGCCCCAACAGCCTCTGCACTCTCACCCACCATTCTAATAACCTGCTCACCAGTGAGCTATTTCAGTCCAGTTTGTTCCCAAATAAATACGCACTAGAGAAAGAAGTAGAGATACTTGCCTGAGTTCGAATATTACTAGGTTCTGCGCCTAAATTCTCAAGGACGCGGGCTGCAACACCTTCCCCTTCACGAAGCAATCCCAACAGCAAGTGCTCAGATCCAATGTAGTTGTGTCCTAAATCAAAGAAAACATCAAACTAAATTCAGAAAATGCAATCATAACAAAAATCACTAGTAAGATATCATCTGTCTCCCAAGTAGAAAAGTGAAAGCTCATCAAGACATGGCATAACCGCATTCACGGGGAGAGAGAAGAGCAAAGAAATACACAGTAAAACTATGAAAAGATTGAAGCAATGTCCTTGGGCATTTCTGGAGAAAGTACAACTACAGGCCCATGAAGAAGACACCAAGCATAAGTTTTGAAATGTCAAACCGAGAAGAAGCATAAAGAGAAGGAGACTTACCAAGCTGGCGGGCTTCCTCTAGTGAGAGTTCCAGAACACGCTTTGCACGAGGCGTAAAAGGTATCTCCACTGCAACAAATCCGCTACCCCTTCCAATTATTTTTTCAACCTCTACACGGGCATCTTTCAGGTTGATTCCCATGGACTTGAGAACCTTAGCAGCGATTCCAGTGCCCTCACCAATAAGTCCCAACAAGATCTGCTCTGTCCCAACAAAATTGTGGCCAAGTCGTCTAGCCTCCTCTTGTGCAAGCATAATAACTTTAATGGCTTTCTCCGTGAAGCGTTCAAACATAGCTCTTGGCACCACACGTAATTTCTGTCCACGCTTGCCAACGTATGCTGCTGCTACCTTTGACTGGAGAGTCTGGGCAGCTGGCCTGAGCATCATGTCTACAGCATTAGCTCCCCGCAAGCCTGAAAAATCCCTTATCCTAATCGGTGTAGTTTGCAAGCTGTAGAGCATTTTAGCTGCTCTTTTTGTTCTATTTGATCCTTTAAACTGCCCATTATTTACCCAACCAACTGAAGACGGCAGATTGGTCGACTGAACTACAGCATGTGCCATGTCTGCCTGCAAGGGTTCTGCATGCATGTTAGTAGCAATTGATAGATATGAAAACATGAAGATGATGTAAGGATTGGACCACGAACAATTCAACCAAACATAGGATTTGACAACAGATGATGCACATAGGAACAGAACCTTCAAGATAAAAGCAAAGATATCAACAGCTCCAGCATTAGTTAGTTAACCAACCAGCCAAGTTCATGAAACACTAATAACAGAAAACAGTGTTACAACCTGAGAAACAAACGCGATTCGTCATTTAAGAAGTATGTCTTCAATAATCAGAATAGAGCAAGAGAGGATATACTCATGGTTCTGGGAGTACAAGTGTGAGGACACCGAGGCATGCCTTGAATAACAAAGAAAAGCTAAAATCTGACAGCTAATTAAAGAAATATCAAGCAACTAACCTAGAAAGGCACACAACAAGCAATTGAACAAAATATACCGAACTCAAATCAAGAACATAAATTTTTTCAGCAAAAAAGCACAAAAATGAACATGAGCCTAATCCCACTTAAACCAATGAACATTATTTGAACTTTAGAGTAACCAACAATAAGATTGAGCACTTAAACATATACAAGATTTCATTTTTACAGACACCCACTTAATAAAAATGGGTAAAGAAGGATAATAGCTTACCTAAGTAAAGATTAGAGAACAAAGAGAGCGCTGAAATGCTCTCTTCTTGGTGCAGTGTTTGAAGAGAGAGAAAGAGGAGAGGCCCTAATATGGATAGAGAATAAATGTGGATGATAATTTCTTCCTCGATTTATTTTTCTTCATATTTTAAATATTGTTTAATTTATCTTACGGTTCTATTACCATACACGCTGCCTCCTTTTACTACCGTGCACCGCATGCGCAAACAATCTGAGATTACTATTGACAGTCAAAGTATTTAATCCAAAATTTACTTGTGTCTTTGTTTGTTCAAGATCAATTTGTTAGTCTCAAAAGTTTGTAATTGTAAATCATTTTTGGTGATATAATATCATTTGGGTACTCGGGAAGGGGCGAAATTGAAGATACAATCAAGCACTGTTTTGAAAACTGACCCGGACCGATCGGGAACTGGCAGCTTGTTCGGGCCAGTTCTGCACCTGGAGCGGTCTGCAAGCTCCAGGGGGCAAACCAGCGAGTTCGCCCGGTTCACCCGACGACCCGGTCGCCCAGTTCTGCCGGTTCGCCCTCTTTTTTGTTTTTTGGAAATTATGAGACTGGCCGTATGAAAATTTGTAAAAAAAAATGCAAAACTTTTAAGGGTCATAACTTTGCATGAGCGTCCATTTTAGACGTATTTTTTTTATTGATTTTGGGTATCTCGACGAGATCTATCAACCGCAAACGCCTATGACGGTTTGGGCCAACAAATTTTCAAAAAAAAAACATTGTTTTCCAGCCTTAATTTGATTTTGAAGCGAAACGAGCATGCATTCGAGAATTTCAGGCATAGTATTTCGTCTGATGCTAAGTTCATTTTCTAGATTTTAGTGTCACATATTTTTGTTCTTTTATTAAATTTTGTGATACGGTTGGCCAACATTTAAAAATCCAAAATAATCTTTTAACTTGTATTAAATATATAGTTTGTTGGATTGTTTATTAAATTGTTGGACAGTTTAATTGTTTCCACTACTTCACACGAACTTGTTTTGTTGGAGGTCACGTGTTCAAGTCCTAGTATTGTGATAACCATATTCTTATTTTTTATATAATATAACAAAATATTAGTAACTTAAAATATTTCTCACAATATTATAATTTTGTATACAATTAATTTTTATTATTATATATTTTATTGAATGTTGACTTTAGTCAACAAACCGGTCCAACCAGTGGTCCGACCCGTTCGACCTGTTGACCTACTACCCAGTAGCCTCACCGGATCAGTCACGGGGTCAGGTTTCAAAACACTGCAATCAAGTGGGCTTTTTTGGAACGTCGATCTCGAGCTTGAGAGAGAAAAGCAGTGTTATTTTATACAAGGAATAGAGACGGTTTACAAGAAGGGGGTCGTGTATAGGGTGAGGGATTTCTTTTAAGGCTCGTAGAATGCTACAAATTTTATATAAGTACAAGGATTATTTTATAGTTAAGAGTAAACTTCTCTTCTGTTCTTCTGCATGGACTTGTCTTTTGCTGTTGGATGGGGTGTTATTTATAGGAGTCTTATGGGGTCCTTTGCCCAAGGGTTAGTTTGTCTTTCGTAATTACTTCTAGAAATGGAGAGGGCCAATACTGGGGGTGTTTTCTGCACCGAAGGGATGCCAGTAAAGAGTTCCCAATAGCGTGGGTTTGACGAAACTTTCCTTGCCAGGTGTTGAATGTGCATGCTCTAATCGTCTTGCGGGGCATTCTAAGTCAATTGTGGTAGGCTCGTTCTGCTCTAATAGTTATCTGCGGTGTGGGAGGTTCAATCGGAGCCTTGACCAATCAGGTAAAGTTGCATATCTTGATGACGGGTAGTTGGGGGCTGTCATTAATACTGGTAGTTGCGTGATATCTCTCCATGGGTCCTTCTTCGAGGGTAAGTGTTGTGTTTCTCGGGTAGTACGACTTATTTCCCTGGTAATGACCATTTTGTATTCGTTCTTTCCTTGTCATTTTGCACTGCGTTTCTTCTCCTTGTGAACTCTAAATTTGGCTAAGTGTTGGATAATGATGCCAATTGTTTGAGTAACGAGGCAAGCTCATTGTATGTCAGGAGTTTGCACGTTTGGGGGTATATCTCCCCAGCTCCCAAGGAGTGGGTCGTGGTGAGTACTGGTTAACTAAGCTAGATAATCATCTGAGGATCTCGAGTTGCGTCTCGGCGGTCACTCAAAGTCAGAGATCTATTTTTGGTACCTCGGGTGTGCCAAGCATTTTCTCTTTAGTGGGGCGTACTCGGGGTATCCGCCTAACACCTCTTAGTAATTTTTGTAGGGTACCCAGTCTCTCCTCATGAGCACATTTTAGATATGTTTACGAATATACATCATCAATTTTCGTAAGAATTTTTTTATATATATAAATTAGACCACTAAATTGTATATAGGGTAAGAAACCATTTGATTCTATAATAAAAGTGAGATATCTCAGTTTAATCTCACTTTATCTCTCTTTTTGTTCTATAGATTTATTTTCCAGTGAGAAGTGAAATATGCCTGATTTTTTTGAATTTATCCCAAAATATGAGATAATTAATCTCATATCTCCCCCTAAGATAAATGATGTTCATTTTGCCTTATTCTTACTATTCATTGAAATTGTGTATTAGCCCCTAATAAATTTATAAATTAATTCAGTTTTTCATTACATGATTAGATATAATATTTTATTTTAAGCTCCAAATTAAAAGTTTGAAAAAGAAGTATATATTATATTTATAAGATTCTCATGGATAATCACTTTATTGTTTATTACTCAAATATAAATATTAAACTATTTTGATAGTTTATTTTCAGTTTTTATTATTTAATCACATGTACAAATATATTAATTTTTTATTGCTCTGCGCAACAAAAAATTTAATTTAGTATTTCTCTTTTTTTTTTATTCTTCTTGAAAGGTGATTAAATTCTAATAAAAATAAGAAAAAATATTACAAAATTATTTAATTTGTTTTTTAAAATAGTAGAAAAAATCCCACTCATTTGTAAAATTAAAATAGAAAAGGAAAAAAAATATAGCTTCCTTTTCATCTTTTATAATATTTTGACTATTTTATATTTAGTGAATACGTAGTGATCATATATAAGATAAAAGAAATTAAACATATATGATAATGTTACACATAGTTCAAGAAATAAATATGTTATTGAGTTGAGAATATAATATGTCTCCACTTTTTATAAGAGGTTTAAAAAAGTCATTTTGTTTGACTAATTGAACATTAATGACACAAATCAAACAAAAGATTATTGAGATAACCATTTATCTTATCAATTAATCTTATCAAAACAAGTGGCACGTGTTAGATATCACAGAAAATCCTAATTTTTTATCTCATTTCTAATCTACGCTATTTTTTTGAGATAAAATTCATTTTGAAACCAAACAGCTTCTAAGAAAAATAGAACATATAGAAATAAGTGAGTAAAGAAAAGAACTTAACCATCTTCAATACCGTGTTCAATTCCAACAAATTTTATGCATGTGCCACTTTATTTGAATTTTGATACTTATATTTTGAATTTGTACTTGAACTTAAAATCATTGTTTTTGAACGTATGGGGATATTTTAACAAATTTTATATCAAAATTCAATCGCGTACATTTAATGTATTCGTTAACGTGTTTGTGCCGGTCGTCATACATAGTAGCTTTTGGTTTGTGCGTTTGTATGGAAAATCTCAAGGAAAATAGTATTAGTAGTCGTTGTTGTTCATAACGACAGTTCCAATGAATTCTTAAGAATTATTTGTTTATGAGTTCATTAACTATATAAGAACAGTCAAACCCGTAATCTCAATAAATTGGGATAGGCTATATGAACCAAGAATGAATTACGTCGAGTCGTGTAAACGAATCATTTGTCCTTATTCGTTAAGGTTGAGAAGTATATCTCCATGTACGTCTCTGACCTTCATGTCGTTATGTATGACTCCATCCACGTTCTCTTCGGTCTCCCATGAGCTCTAGTCTACAACCTAGCTTGAGATATTCAACGCGTTGTACCGGTGCATCTATGGGTCTGCGTTTAACATTCTCGAACCATCTTGAGCGGTTTTCAAGCATCTTCTCGTCAATGGGTGCCACACCCAATTTATGTTGAATATCTTCATTGCGCACCTCGTCTCTTCTGGTGTTACAACACATCTACCATAACATTCGCATCTCGGTTACGTTCATCTTATGTGCATGATGACTTTGCTTAATAGCACAACACTCGAAGCCATAAAGCAAAGTAGCTTGGATGCGGTGGTTGACATCACCATCAAGTTCTCCATCATTATGCAGTATGGAGCCTAAATATAAAAAATATGAGCTTTTCGGTATCTGTTTCCAACTTGACGGTACCATCGTTGTTTGCTAAATTTGCACTTGAGGTACTATGTTTTTGTACGACTTAGTTGAAAACCTCGTGCTTCTAACGTTTGTGTCCATATCTCTAATTTGGCATTAATTCTCGTTGTCATCTGGCTCTGGTGATTTCAGTAATTACAATGGCAAACAAACATGAGCTCATAGTTGATCCTTCATGTAAGCCAATTGTAATCAGGAATACGTGTTAAACCGTCACAAGTTCGAACATTTGTTAACACTTTCTCATACATATCTCTTATGATCTAATATATTTAATGGGTACCACTTTTTTCACCAAAGTCCATCATAATACCTCTCAAGGTACCTTATCATATGCCATTTCTAAATCGATAAAGATCATATGTGTTAACCCTTAAAAAATATATATAGCACCCCGGAAGACCTCGATGGTATCAACAGTCTTAAAATGACCTCCCCGATACCATATGAATGGTGCACCTATCCCCACGACAGATATCTCACAGAGTAGAAATACCGCGCGAGATGTCGGGAACTTTAAATAGCTTCCCGGAACATCCCCCAGGTATACGATACTCTCGCACCTATCGTGTCACTCGGATATACGTCCGTAAAGAACATCCTGCGAGATGTCGGGAACTTTAAATAGCTTCCCGGAACATCCCCCAGACATACGATACTCTCACACCTATCGTGTCACTCGGATATACGTCCTTAAAGAACACCCCTGAAAGAGCCCTCGGAGCAATGTACCTCCCTTCCTTATAAAGAAGCCCTCAGATCAATGTACCTCCCTTCCTTATAAAGAAGCCCTCGGAGCAATGTACTTCCCTCCCTTATAAAGGAGCCCTCGGAACACACGTGCCATCCTTATACCGATAGACAGATAAGAATCTCATTAAGAAGCCACGCCAGCTCCTTCAGAACACTTGTCCCCCATCCAAAAGCGCCTAGAAGCCACGACAGTTGGTTGTCTCAATCAAAAGGAAGATAAAGTTCACACAAAAACGACACCTGTAAACATCCCACTTGTATCATGTAAAACTACCCACTATAAAAGGGGAAGGAAAGTCAAGAAAATAAGATATACTTTTTCCCGGAATAAAAACATAATAGCAACAAATCTCTTCAAACTCAGGCAAAAGCGATCATTCCCACCCTAGAAATTCCTTGAAAATAAAACACCGTTAACAATATGCAAATCTTTACTTATTTCTTGAAAGCGTTCAATGAGCTGACTAATCAAATGAATGACCTTTATGGTCAAACTATTAACCTATTCTTTTGAACATATGAATAAAGTATGAAAATAACCATGAAACAGTTGACAACCACCAACTAAAAAGCAACATACACTGAAAAATTCATGTAAAGCAAATCCCAGTAGAAAGGTATATATATGGATGCCATAAAATATTAACAAAGACTTCACATCAAGCATCTTGATAATTGTTTTGAATCAACATGTTTTTCCCATAAAAGGTGCAAATACAATATCAAAATAAAAAACAACATGATATTGAAACTCATTTTTCTCTAAGAAATCATTTAACATATCATTCATCTACCACAAGCTAAGTCTAGCATATCATAATGATGAATCAGCAAAAACCTGGGATCTTGAAAATCATAAAGAAACCTCTTATGACGTCCAATACGACTATTATGCGATGTATAACATTACTTTAAAGGTCATTGTTGCTTCCGGAGAAAACTCCCCTAACAACATAATCTTCATCTTGGACGTAGCAAATAACAAAACAACCTTTTGACATCTTGAGCCAAAAATTGCATAAATAACCAACTTTCTACTATATTCAGAAATACAAAAACAACCTTATGACATTTTTTTTTTCATTTTCATCATAAAACTCTTTGTACTGTTCTAGTTCAAATGACTTTTTAAAAAAGAACTCTGATAGAGTCCAATAAACTGGCCTTATATTAAGGTTGTCAATCCATTTTTGAAGATTTGAACCTGCAACATCAAATCATATATAGTGTGAAGCACCCATTCACATGAAATGCAGAGTGTTCATGTCCAATCTCTCAAGTAACTCCTGAAGAGAAAGACGGAAAAAATAAAAGAAACAAAAAAGGATTGAGTAAATTAAACAACAACCGATAAATATTAATACCTTAGTATAATTCCAATCTGGAAGCACCAAAAAATAAAAATAAGTAGCTTCAGGAAATATACAATATGAACCCATGATCTCATCCATAAGAAGTATATTCACCATGAGGAATGTGTTGAGGAGTTCAACGTCAAAGAAAAACAGGGCATTAACATCATAAAGCCCTCGATTTCGTATTTTTTATATACTTTCAAGAGGAAGGCCTATGACATATAATACACAATCCTTCCAAATGAGGTACGTGAAATTCCATCACGGTTGAAGTGGCATCGAAGTTTCATAACCATCTCATAATATTTTCTAACAATAAAATTTATATACTACTTATTTTTTGGCAAAAATGTTAAGAACATAATTGCCATTGGCTAAAGAAGCCATTTTGTTTAGCAATAAAAAAATCAACAATATGGTGAACAGAAGTTACTTTCAAGAAGCCTCACCAAAATTAGGTTGTCTCTGAAATAAGGAAACAAATACCTAAACTAAATATATGTGTCGAGGCTTAATGGACCAAAAATTAATTAAACCAACCGATTCATATTACATAGCTTAAAAAATAAACGATCAAAATACTGCACAAAGAAGTTTTTTTACTAAATCTATTGATAAGGTGGTATTGCTACAAAAATGGAAAAACTCTCTTACCCAAACAAAGATAATCACACAGACGTCACCTGCAGATAAGAAATAAATATTGTTCATATTATGAGAGGCAATAGAAATTAAAAAACCTGTATTTTTTAAAGTGCCTAAAGAGTTGAAAACAGAAGTAAGAACCAACGTCAAATGAAAAAGAAAAATTGACCTTTCTCAATTATAATTCCACACCCTCGTCTTATAATAAAAAGGAAAAATTACTACATAACTTCATCAATATTCAGAATGCAATTTGATAATGAATTACGAATCACAACTCATTGCTATGAGAATACCAATAACTCAATAAATACTTACTGTTATTGTTCCTTTGGTGGCTGACTTCTTTCAGGAATACTTACAAATACCTTGAGATTGTGTAACCTGTAACCTAAGATAACAATTAGAAGTGAAAATTTATTCCAATAAGCAACCAATTCCAGCCCCCTAAAGCAAATTAAAGACAAACAAAGAAAGAATCTGTATTCTACGGGAAAACAAAACCACAAAACAAAAAATGGTTAATGCTCATACAAAAGAATAATTAAAAAACCCAAAAAAAAAACATGTGCTACCTTTCTATATTCTCCGTGACATCCAGCAGACAATTGTTGAATTGAATGGGCAAAAAATTGAAGCCGTTGTTTAAGTTTGAAAAGAGGACACTGAGATTTGAGAGTGGAAGACGTGGAGACGTCAATTGGAGTCTAAGTTGGAAAGAGAGTAATGGCAATTACTATTCCGTCCCTGTTATGTAGTGTGGTAATTTGGGAAAAAGGGTATTTTAAGTAATTTGCCTCCCTCCTTTATCTTGCTCGCCTGCTCTCTCTTTGTCTTGCAGTCTCACCTTCAATTGCACGATCAGGGGTATCATGTGTTGATCCTATAGAATCCATTTAGGAGTTTGCCATCTGAAAGTTGAGTTGAAAAAGTCAAAACCAAATAGCATAGTGAGAGGAATTAAGGAGTTTTAAAATACATCACGAGTTCCTACAAAAGAATAAGCAAAGCGATGTATGTTAAAAAAGAATTGAAGACTTTAAGGTGGACATAATTACTGTCACCCTCATTAGGAAAAAAAACATGTGTAATGAACTTGCCATCTTCAAAGAAAAAAGCAAAAACAAAGCATGCATCTCCTAAACAACATATGTGCACTGTTTTCGGTGTTTGCAAGAAACTTGACTATCGAATCTTACTAATCTTAATCAACTAATTGTTGCACCTGAAGTTTGAAATTTGACACATGATCCAATTGCTCACCCAATTCAAGAATTTATTGATTTGTACCCTAATATATAATAATTTCAAACTATTAACCTATTCTTTTGAACATATGAATAAAGTATGAAAATAACCATGAAACAGTTAACAACCACCAACTAAAAAACAACATACACTGAACGATTCATGTAAAGCAAATCCCAAGAGAAAGGTATATATATGGATGCCATAAAATTTTAACAAAGATTTCACATCAAGCATCTTGATAATTGTTTTGAAAAAGCATGTCTTTCCCATAAAAGGTGCGAATGCAATATCACTATAAGAAACAACATGATATTGAAACTCATTTTTCTCTAAGAAACCATTTAACATATCATTCATCTACCGCATGCTAAGTCTAGCATATCATAATGATGAATCAGCAAAAACTAAAAGACCCGTATTGAAATATGAGTCTTTTAAATTGCCTAAAGAGTTGAAAACAGAAGTAAGAACCAACGTCAAATGAAAAAAAAAATATTGACCTTTCTCAATTATAATTCCACACCCTCGTCTTATAATAAAAAGGAAAAATTACTACGAAACTTCATCAATATTCAAAATGCAATTTGACAATGAATTGTTTAAATCACAACTCATCGTTATGAGAATACCAATAACTCAATAAACACTTACTGTTATTGTTCCTTTGGTGACTGACTTCTTTCAGGAATACTTACAAACACCTTGAGATTGTGTAACCGTAACCTCAGATAACAATTAGAAGTGAAAATTTATTCCAATCAACAACCAATTCCAGCCCCCTAAAGCAAATTAAAGACAAACAAAGAAAGAATTTGTATTCTACGGGAACAAAACCACAAATCAAAAAATGGTTAATGCTCATACAAAAGAATGATAAAAAAATCCAAAAAAAAAAACATGTGCCACCTTTCTATATTCTCCGTGACATCCAGCAGACAATTGTTGAATTGAATGGGCAAAAAATTGAAGTCGTTGTTTAAGTTTGTAAAGAGGATACTGAGATTTGAGAGTGGAAGACGTGGAGTCGTCAATTTGAGTCTAAGTTGGAAAGAGAGTAATGGCAATTACTATTCGGTCCTTGTTATGTAGTGTGGTAATTTGTGCAAAAAAGGGTATTTTAGGTAATTTGCCTCCCTCCTTTCTCTTGCTCGTCTGCTTTGTCTTTGTCTTGCAGTCTCACCTTCAATTGCACGATCATGGGTATCATGTGTTGATCCTGCAACATCCATTTAGGAGTTTGCCACCTGAAAGTTGAGTTGAAAAAGTCAAAACCAAATAGCATAGTGAGAGGAATTAAGGAGTTTTAAAATACATTACGAGTTCCTACAAAAGAATAAGCAAAGCGATGTATGCTAAAAAAGAATTGAAGACTTTAAGGTGGACATAATTACTGTCACCCTCATTAGGAAGAAAACATTTGTAATGAACTTGCCATCTTCAAAGAAAAAAGCAAAAAACAAAGCATACATCTCCTACACAACATATGTGCACTTTTTCGGTGTTTGTAAGAAACTTGACTATCGAATCTTACTAATCTTAATCAACTAATTGTTGCACTTGAAGTTTGAAATTTGACACATGATCCAATTGCTCACCCAATTCAAGAATTTATTGATTTGTACCCTAATATATAATTTATTTCAAACTATTAACCTATTCTTTTGAACGTATGAATAAAGTATGAAAATAACCATGAAACAGTTGACAACCACCAACTAAAAAACAACATACACTGAACGGTTCATGTAAAGCAAATCCCAGTAAAAGGGTATATATATATGGATGCCATAAAATATTAACAAAGACTTCACATCAAGCATCTTGATAATTGTTTTGAATCAGCATTTCTTTCCCATAAAAGGTGCAAATGCAATATTAAAATAAGAAACAACATGATATTGAAACTCATTTTTCTCTAAGAAGTCATTTAACATATCATTCATCTACCACAGGCTAAGTCTAGCATATCATAATGATGAATCTGCAAAAACATGGGATCTTGAAAATCATAAAGAAACCTCTTATGATGTCCAATACGACTATTATGCGCTGGATAACATTACTTTAAAGGTCATTGTTGCTTCCGAAGAAAACTCCCCTCACAACATAATCTTCATCTTGGACGTAGCAAATAATAAAACAACCTTATGACATCTTGAGCCAAACAATTGCATAAATAACTAACTTTCTACTATATTCAGAAATACAAAAACAACCTTATGACATTTGTTTTTCATTTTCATCATAAAACTCTTAGTACTGTTCTAGTTCAAATGATTTTTAAAAAAGAACTGTGATAGAGTCCAATAAACTGGCCTTATATTAAGGTTGTCAATCCATTTTTGAAGCTTTGTACCTGCAACATCAAATCATATATAGTGTGAAGCACTCATTCACATGAAATGCAGAGTGTTCATGTTCAATCTCTCAAGTAACTCCTGAAGAGAAAAACGGAAAAAATAAAAGAAACAAAAAAGGATTGAGTAAATTAAACAACAACATATAAATATTAATACCTTAGTATAATTCCAATCTGGAAGCACCAAAAAATGAAAATAAATAGCTTCAGGAAATATACAATATGAACCTATGATCTCATCCATAAGAAGTATATTCACCATGAGGAAGGTGTTGAGGAGTTCAACGTCAAAGAAAAACAGGGCATTAACATCATAAAGCCTCCGATTTCATATTTTTTATATACTTTCAAAGGAAGGCCTATGACATATAATACACAATCCTTCCAAATGAGGTGCGTGAAATTCCATCACGGTCGAAGTGGCATCGAAGTTTCATGACCATCTCATAATATTTTCTAAAAATAACATTTATATACTACTTATTTTTTGGCAAAAATGTTAAGAACAGAACTGGCATTGGCTAAAGAAGCCATTTTGTTGAGCAATAATAAAAAAAAACAATATGGTGAACAGAAGTTACTATCAAGAAGCCTCACCAAAATTAGGTTTTATCTGAAATAAGGAAAGAAATACCTAAACTAAATATATGTGTCGAGGCTTAATGGACCAAAAATTAATTAAACCAACCGATTCATATTACATAGCTTAAAAAATAAACAATCAAAATACTGCACAAAGAAGTTTTTTACTAAATCTATTGATAAGGTGGTATTGCTACATAAATGGAAAAACTTCCCTTACCCAAACAAAGATAATCACACAGACGTCACCTGCAGATAAGAAATAAATATTGTTCATATTATGAGAGGCATTAGAAATTAAAAGACCTGTATTGAAATATGAATCTTTTAAATTGCCTAAAGAGTTGAAAACATAAGTAAGAACCAAAGTCAAATGAAAAACAAATATTGACCTTTCTCGATTATAATTCCACACCCTCGTCTTATAATAAAAAGGAAAAAATACTACGGAACTTCATCAATATTCAGAATGCAATTTGACATTGAATTGTACAAATCACAACTCATCGCTATGAGAATACCAATAACTCAATAAATACTTACTGTTATTGTTCCTTTGGTGGCTGACTTCTTTCAGGAATACTTACAAACACCTTGAGATTGTGTAACCTGTAACCTAAGATAACAATTAGAAGTGAAAATTTATTCCAATCAGCAACCAATTCCAGCACCCTAAAGTAAATTAAAGACAAACAAAGAAAGAATCTGTATTCTACGGGAAAATAAAACCACAAATCAAAAAATGGTTAATGCTCATACAAAAGTTGTTTGACAATAGATCATTTATATAAGTAAGGGTCGGTTAAAGTGGAGTACAATGGAAATACAACGAGTCTATCTTAACAAACTAGGTCTAATCTAGGTGTCTCGATTAGGCTTGGTCCGGAACACCTCGGACTAACGCCTCGATGCTTGGATGGTAGGGGTATGTCGGTAATTAAATCGGGCGTACATCGGTGATCAGTTTTGATGTGATGTCGATGACCACCCTCGATATGGTATCGTAGTGTGGTGGTATGACGTATCAGTGGAGCACAAGGGTTATCTCAATATCGAGTACGATATCGAGAGTGAGATCGGTGATTTCTTTCGATATGAAGCGTGGTAGCTGAGGGATAGTAATTGCTTGTTTTGGGATCCGGGCGTCGCGTATTTATAGACCTCGGGATCCGGGGACCACAGTACCATATCGGTGATTATCACTGATATGATGTCGAAAGTGATCCCCGATATGGTTAAATATGGGCCTGGTTTGGGCCAGGCTCCGTATGCGGGAAATGCCCATATCATGTAGTCCCCCAATTTGGGGATTCTTATCTTAGAGATAAGAATTCACAAATTTAATTTTGAATTTCTGGGTCACCCGTACCCTTCGTCCCGCCAGTTCAAATGACGGAGATCAAATATGCGGGGAATGCACTTCGTGATGAACTTCGATGGGCCCCCTAATGCAGTGGATGCATAGTTTGAGGTCCTCGTTTGAATTCTGTGTTTCTTTGGATTTGAATTTCTTATAAATATGGGAGTTGCACTTAGAAAATTGCGATGGGCCCGCCGGTGCAATTGTTATATTTTCGAGGCTTTTTTGCGCAATAGGATAGGATATCGGGTTTCAACGTCGATATCACGTCGAAACGCATATTCGATATGATGTCAAAAGTATCTCTCAATGTAGTTAAAGCTTTCGTCTATAAGTAGGGCTTGTAAGAGACTTTGAAGGTCATAGTTTTATGTGTCTTCTTTGTCGTTAGCGTAACCACATCGGTATTTATATCGGTAATCATGTTCGATATATTCCCCGACGTGTATTTCGATCTCACTTTTATACTTGATTTATTATTATTATTTTTTCATGCTGATATTCCAATTATTCTGCAGGTATATTTTATTTTTTGAGATATTCCGTGAGAATGGGTTTCAGACAATTGATGCGTAAACTTCAAGCCGACCGTGATGCTCAGAAAGCTGCATTGACTGAGATGGCAGCGGTTGCGCTGGCGCCTGAAACAGGGTCTGCGTCTAACTTTGATCTGAATAATGCAGCCAGTGAGGTTCTGGCAGAGGTATCGTGATACTACATAATATAGTAGCGATACGTGTTATGTCACGTGGATGCCACAATTGGAAGGATTTCTATTATTTGTATATAACGAACTAGGCCCTCTATGATATGTCTTTGGAAAGCCACGGGTTTCTAGGTCGCAATGCAACAAGCGGATCGCAATTCCGAGGTCCGGAGTGGAAGTTATGCCCAAAATGGCGGGACTGTGCAGAACCTGCACTATATCGAATATACATCGAATATCATATTCGATATGGGTCCAACGCCTATAAATACCCTTCCTCCTTGGCCATAAGAGAGGTAAAAACACCCAGGGATCACCCCGTCATGTCTATATCGAAATGTACATCGAATATCATCTCCGATATGCCATATTCGATATAGATCCCCGACATACCTTCGACATACCTTCGACATACTGCAATACCTGATATTATATTAAACATAACTACCGATGTACTTATCCATTCGACATGTATAATATATGTATTGAAAGCTAGATGTGTCAGATACCCATAGGAAGAAGCAGATCGAGGTTTCGACATACCGATCTCGAGATATGGCCGATATGGTGGAACCTCGACATATCTCCGATGTGCCAGAATACCCGATCTTATATCGGATGTCACTACCGATATACTTATCTCCCCAAACATGTACCTTATATGCTTGGAAAGCTAAAGGAGTCTACGTTCCATATCAAGAAGCGGTTTGAGATTTGGACCTTCTTTCAAGGAGATATAGTCAAAACCGTAAAGCCACACAGTGCAGAATAGACAAATGAACTACGTCTGACTTGATTCGCCCAAAGGGATACGTAGGCAGCTTGGGGTAACCCGAGTTTAGTCCGAAATCGTCAACGATCCATCTGTCCCCTCACCACATCGCTTGGAGTACATGTGTGTAAAGGACAAAGCTGGTTCCAGCACAGCCTAGGATCAACATGATGCGGAGTGTTTCATCAGCATACGACAACAGACCAAATCATTGGTGCCGTCTGTGGGAACACAATGGAATGCACTTAGAAACAAGCATGCAACCGTAAGATTCAACCAAGTTCACCAAGAACTATGGTGTATTGGAGCGCCATCGGACATATGCCTTACATCAAGATAAGTCTGTCAATTACATTATACTATTCACCTACATATTCTGCAAGTTAGTTACACTATCCCTTAATTTTTATCTTTAACTATTATTGAAAAATCATTAATTTACTTTAACCGCCCTCTGTGCTGACCTATAGCTGAAACAGGAAGCACCACGCAGGTGTTATTCCCTTATCGCGTGATGCATCGGCGAACTAGGGTTCACCTAGTTCCCAACCGTTGTACATTGTGAATCTTTATATATGGAACGTTATATATCTCTCTCTCTCCTTCATATTGATAGAATGTTTGCAGGTACACCGTAAGTGTACATGTACCTCTTATCCTAAAGGATAGGCGGATCAGAGGTTATCCGGTTCTTGCATATCATGCATTTTGAAGTTTCTTATTGATACATATTGCGACGCATATCGTTATCCATCTTTAACCCTTATTTTCCCTAGATAAGCATATTTGTATTGTCGTGTCCTTGATTCTTGCAGGAACGTGTCCTAACGGATATGACGAAGGTGCTCTAACGGCACACTGAGATTATGGTTTCTTTCCCATAAGAAACTAAAAAGATCTAGTTAAATTATTGCGTGATTATATATTTGCTTCCTATAGGTACATATCCTAGACGGTATAACGTGCTTTAACAGCACGAAGAATTTTTAGAAATTTTCTCGCAGGAAAATCACGGGATGACATCCCACATTACTCACTATTATCTGTTAAAGCAGGTACAACAGGAACGCCTAACTCTCATACATGAACATTCACCTCTCACGAAATCAAAACTCCCCATAAGGGAAAACTCATAACGCAATATATGTGTATTCCACTATATATATCATTATGCATGCACATTCCACTTTTTGTCTTCATTGGATTACAGGTATCCAAGGCTCTACAAACCCTACGTGGAGGAAAACTACCAGTAAACAGCGACAAAAGCTGAAGAAAGCAGGCCCCTACCAATGAGCGGTAACAGGTCACCCAAAAAAAAAAAAAAGGCAGGCTCCTACCCATGAGCGGTAACGGGTCCCCTGTGATAACGGGCGGGCTCCTACCCATGAGCGGTATAGGGTCACCTATGAAGAAAAATGCATGCTCCTACCCATGAGCGGTAACGGGTCCCCTGTGATAACGGGCGGGCTCCTACCCATAAGCGGTAATGGGCCACCTATGAAGAAAAAGGCAGGCTCCTACCCATGAGTGGTAATGGGTCACCTATAAACAAAGGCAAGCTTCTACCCATGAGCGGTAAGGGGTTCCCTGTGATAACGGGATGGGCCCCTACCCACGTGAACCGATCCCCTGTGATAACGGGGTTGATCTTGAAGATTTGAGTGGTAACGGGTTCCCTGTGATAATGGGATGTGCCCCTACCCACGTGAACTGTTACGTTAGGCGAAGAGCCTATTGGGTGAAAATCCCATAAATCAAGCTAGGTGAAGAGCCTATTGGGTGGAAATCCCATAAATTAAGCTAGGTGAAGGGCCTATTGGGTGAAAATCCCATAAATCAAGCTAGGTGAAGAGCCTATTGGGTGGAAATCCCATAAAATTACGCTAGACGAAGAGCCTATTGGGTGAAAATCCCATAAATCAAGCTAGGTGAAGAGCATATTGGGTGGAAATCCCATAAATTAAGCTAGGTGAAGAGCCTATTGGGTGAAAATCCCATAAATCAAGCTAGGTGAAGAGCCTATTGGGTGAAAATCCCATAAATCAAGCTAGGTGAAGAGCCTATTGGGTGGAAATCCCATATATTAAGCTAGGTGAAGAGCCTATTGGGTGAAAATCCCATAAAACAAACTAGGTGAAGAGGCAGGCCCCTACCCCACGAGCGGTAGATGGTCACCTATCTACAAGGCCCCTACTCCACGAGCAGTAGTGCAGTCGACAATCTGCAATCCCCTATCTACAGATCCCCTATTCCCAAGAATAGAGCGGACGACACTATACCTCGACAATATGAGGACAAACGGAGGAACGAACAATGCGGACAACACAAAGGAAACATGCTAGAAATGGCAACATCACCTCTACCCATCAATGTATAAGGTAAAATGCAAGAAATGCTGCGTCACTCCTGCCAAAGAAGATTTACCTATACGCTAACATGCCATAAATGGCAGAGCAACCTCTACACGTACAAGTTCATAACTAAATTGAAAGGCGAACATGTACCTACGCGGTATCCTGCCTTAAATGACAAGTAAGCGCACACCCATGAGGTACCCTAACTAAAGGGACAACCAACCAAATACACGATTTCTTAACAGTATTCCTTTAAATATTTCAAACACACAAGTTGTTGTGAAATACCGTTGGAATTGCAAAAATTTGCGCACAAATATGAGACGACACTCTTGCATTAATCCAAACAAAGTGGACAAGACGAACCATCTTACAACATCCATTACCTACGCGATAACCCGCCTCTTAAGGCGCAACGGTTAGTACCTACATGGTACCCCCGACCTCATATGGCAAAAACAAGTATCTATGTATTACCACACCTTTTAAGAGCACAGTATACTGCTAAAACGCTCAAACCCAGCGCGATTGCATGATTAAAAGAATAAATCGTTTATACCATAGATTTATAACAACGTCGTTGCATCCGCCACCGTACCGGTCTAAGATTGACAAATAATAAATGAAGCCACCATCAACGGTAAATTCTCATCACCAATGAGATCTTCAATAATACCACTATGACTATGAAATATATAATACAAGGTTCAAAATGAACGACTATTATTTAAATGCATGAGGATGCATCAATCGAAAGATTATTCCAAGCAGCATAATAAACGACGCTTCGCATCATCGTAAACTATGCGACTCTTTCGAAGGGTGAACAACCTACAATACTCACTAGCGCAAGCAAGCGATCTAATACGCATTAAACGCAAACCTAAGAACGTCAAGAAAATTATCTCCGTCCATTATCGCATTCGTCATTTTCACAATTATTATAACCGAGAGCCTTCCTTGAGATGACTTCTCACTCATTGCCTATCTTACCCTCTTAAAGATTGGCAAAGTGCATATTTAACTTACATTGAAGATAATCATGACATCTCTCATTGGACCTATAAATAATTTAGACGTCAATCTTCAGTTACAAACATTGGTCTGGGAGCCTCTAGTCCGCATATCGGGCTTTAAATTTTCCAAGTGATATTTCATATAATTTTGGCTCTCGCTACAACCTTGCGGGACTTCATACACTTTATTATCAGATTGATCCATCTACGAAAAGACACAAAATACCTAAAAACGATAAGCAACACCTCCTATCTTACGAGATAAGGCAGGGACTACCCTTACGGGTAAAAATATCTCATTCTTATGAGAAAATTCAGAGAATACCTTAACAAGTCGACTTCTCTCCTATCATATGTTGATATGCCACCAAACACCTTCACCGGCATATTTATCCTACAGTGCACGACAATAGATGTCTACCCAAGGCTAATGCTAGGATTTGAACGAGAATCTATTATACAAACAAATGGCAAAGCAAAGACCAGGATTATCCAAAGGTTATTAGATAATCAATAGCAGAGGCGACGTAGCCCCACTTGAATTCTTAATTTCAATTTTGCGAGCACACTTCACGCCAATCAACACGAGACCCTTTTTTTTCTTAAGAATCACAATAACGCCACCAGGCTAAGCATTATCATACCTACACTATGCGCTGGTGATAGCTCAAAATCACCCATGAGATGTAACATTATTTGAAGCTACATCAGCAATAGCTTTAGTTGCAAATTGCCCAATAACGGTAGGGTGAAACATACCGAGAGCGTAATCATAGATCATACCTCACAATGTATGACAAGTGTTGTTTATGATATAATATCAACTACGTCTACCTGTAAAGGTAAACAGAAGTGCAGTCAGACACTACCTCTGATAAAGTACTTGAATAACTCAAGACGTACCTGTAGATAAATTAATTTTGTCTACTCCAATTAAATATTGACAAGTGTCAAATTAAATTCTTAGAAACTAAATTGATTATTTCTATTTTTAATTTGGAATTTTACTAAATTAAATTCCAATTATTAATAGTTTATTAATTAATTTTCTAATATATATTGTTGGCCAATCAAATAAAGCCACATGAAAAAGATGAAGAATTGCAATCAATCAAATAAAGCCACGTGAAAATTGGTGATGTAGTTCAACCAATCAAACAAAGCCACGTGGAAAAGATGGAGTACTTCAACCAATGATGTTACGCCACGTGGAAATATGATGTGCTCTAGATATTTCTTGATAAGCAAGACTAAATTAAATCCATGTTTATCTTGAAAATAAAACTGATCAATCTTCAAGCAAGAAAGTCCGTTTGATTCGAGAACAAGCGGCAAGGCCCTCGACAAACTGTTTTTGAAGATCAAGTCCCTTTCAAAGAAGATCAAAGTCAACATATCCGAAGAACTGAAGACGAAGATCATATCGTTGTTCAACAATCTTCAAACCAAATTCGAAGTCAAAAGTCCGTTCGATCCGAGATCAAGCTGCCAAGCCCTTGCATCGACGTTCGTCAAATATTCAAGTACCTTGAAGAAGATCGAAGTGAAGATTTCCTTCAAGACTTTTTAAAGTTCAAGTCATTGTCCTTGTAAAATCGAATCAGAGGATCAAAGAGATTGTTACTCTATAAATTCATCAAATTCACAAGTTTTATTTGTTCAACTATTTTTCTGTCTTTATTTTAAAGACACATAAAAATTTGTTGCTACAAATTTTTGGCACGCCCAGTGGGACCATCTCTACCTCTCATCTCTTTTCATCAAGGACAAGAAGACGCATCTACATGAGTTCAATAAGGACTCACTCAAGGACTCAATCAAAGGAAGACCAAAAGGCAAAGATGACGGATGAGTTTGCACACGACGATGATCAACGCGATGAAGCTGCTTTTCGTGAAGAGTCCGACAAGGATAAACAATCTCCTCCAACATCTCCACGCACTAAGTCAAAAACTCCTACCTCGGCAGATGTAGTACCCGCCATGACAACAAATGCTACAACTTTGGAGGAACAACTCGCTGCAATAACGAAGGCAATTGAGCGGCTTACAAGGCATACTGTTGAGCAAGATGCAAAGATTGAGCAACTTCTAAGCAAAGGAGAAGTTGTTGAGACAACTGACGTAGCACAAAAGCGCCCACAACATCTCGAGGAAGGGGAGACGTCTATCAGGCACAGTACAATTGAAAAGGAGAAGTCCACAAGTAAAGAGCTCCAAGTCTTTCCCGGCGACATGATTCACGCAGCGCAGTTGAAAGAGTTCATCATGGGAGCAATCAAGGAAAACATTGGAGGAAGTTCTAGGTCCTCATTCACATACTCAAAGCCGTATACTAGAAGGATTGACATTCTGAAATTGCCAAACGGATATCAACCCCCGAAGTTTCAATAGCTTGATGGCAAAGGCAGCCCTAAGCAACACGTTGCTCACTTTGTGGAGACATGCAACAACGCAGGGACTTACGGGGATCAATTGGTGAAACAATTCGTCCGATCACTCAAAGGGAATGCATTCGACTGGTACATTGACTTAGAAGCAGAGTCCATTGATTGTTGGGACCAATTAGAGCAAGAATTCCTCAACCGTGTTTCTACATCACTCGAAGAACTGTCAGCATGGTTGAACTCACAAGCACTCGTCAATGGAAGGAGGAACTCGTCGTTGACTACATCGACCGTTGGAGAAACTTGAGCCTTAATTGCAAAGATCGATTATCCAAGACCTCGACCATTGAGATGTGCATCCAAAGAATGCATTGGGGACTTCGGTATATACTTCAAGGTATTCAACCTAGATCATTTGAAGAGCTGGCAACTAGAGTACATGGCATGGAGTTGAGCATGACTGCAAGTGGAGCTGATGGGCCGCTCATTGGTGACCCTACCAAAACAAAAAGTAAATCAGAGCCAAGGAAGGGGGCAAGTTCTTTGCTAAGGCACCATCCAAAGACTCCATGGCCGTGACTACCGCACCTCTCAAGATTTCAACTAGGGCAAATGAAGGAAAGAAGTCACATGTGACATCTGAAAGGAAGAATTCCTTGCAAGACAAGGAGCAAACAAAGTTAACTCTAAAAGAGATGCAATCAAAAGAGTATCCATTCCTTAACTCTGATGTTCCTAGGATTTTTGACGACTTACTTGGATCTGGTCTTATTGAATTGCCCGAAATGAAGAGACCCGAAGAAGCCGGACGTTCAAGTGATCCAAAGTATTGCAGATATCATCGCCTTCTTGGACATTCGATTGAAGACTGCTTCGTGTTCAAGGACAAAGTTATGCGATTGGCTCGTGAAGGCAAGATAACCCTAGAGGAAGATAAGGTGACCGCAAATATTACAACAATCCCTCTCGAGACTTTGGAGGATAAAACAAGCAAATGGAAGGAACTAAGTTGGTTTTGTGAAGAAGACATTGGCAAGTCATGCAACGTGACTCACATACAAGATGCCTTATCAAATGAATCATGCCTAAAGACTTGCATGAATACTAGCCAATGTGCGGCAACAATTTGCTTTGGAGATGAAGATCTCTTACTTGGTTCGAAGCCCCATAATAGGCCACTTTTTGTAGCTGGATTCAGTCGTGAGCAAAGGGTTAATCGAATCTTGATCGATGGAGGTTCAGCCGTCAACATATTACCCTTGCGTGTGATGAAAGAAATGGGAATACCAAATGAAGAGCTCACAAGTAGTCACTTAATGATACAAGGCTTCAACCAAGGGGGGCAAAGGGCTATAGGCATCATACGACTGGAGCTGTTAATAGGAGATATGACATCAAGCGCATTATTTTACGTCATAGATGCCAAAACTTCATATAACATGCTTCTTGGATGACCTTGGATACATGAGAATGGTGTTGTCCCTTCGACTCTACATCAATGCTTTCAATATCGCCAAAATGGGACAACAAAGAAGGAGCTCTAGGTTTTTACAACTATAAATAGGGGTCCTCTCATAAACAAAAAGGGACACACAAATATTCACAAGTTTGAAGAAGGAAAAGCTCAAGTATTTTATCTCCATCAAGTCCATCAATCTTCAAGGCGTTCTTCGCGGGATTCAAGGCGTTCTTCGCGAAAACCTCTATTTGATCCAGTGTCAAGCTCCAAGTCCATCAAATAACCGTTTTTTGAAGATCGCACTTCTGCCGAGGAAGATCGAGCTTCAACAAATTCAACAAATTCAAGTCAAGATCATATCGTTCTTCATCAACCTTCAAAACAAATTCCAAATCAAATTTCCGTTCGATCCGGGATCAAGCTGTCAAGCCCTCACATCAACGTTTGTCAAGCATCCAAGTATTTTTGAAGATTAAGATTCTTCTAAAGAAGATTGACGTTCAACAAGTTCAACAAGTCAAGACGAAGATCAAATTGTTCGTCGCAAAGATCAAGTCAAATTGTTAATTCAAGATCAAGCTCAAAAGCCCTGGGATTAACGTTCAACTTAAACCACGTGGAAGCGATCAAAGTCAATTTCGCCGTCAAGTCAACCAAGTTTCATGATTAAAAAAGAATCATAGGATTACTAGAGATTGTAACCCCATATTCATTTGAATAAATAAATTTTATTTGTACTTAACTTTTCTTGTCTTTTATTTTAAAGACATAGATTTTTTAACGCTACAAATTTTTGGCACGCCCAGTGGGACAATCTCTACCTCTCATCTCTTTTCTAGCAAGTCTACAAGTTTGAATTTAGAAGAAGTCAGCGTTGCTCAACAATGGACAAGTCAATGGGGGCAACAAGTGGAGGCTCTTCGCAACCGATGATGAAAGCTACACTCACACCGGGGGCAAGACACGAAGCTAAGGAAAAGAATCAAGCATCTTCAATGGAGGAGCGAGTTGCTGCGCTGGCGAGAGCTATTGAGAGCTTCACAACACAAGTGCATAGACGTGAAGAGCGCTTGAATTGTCTTCTCCAAAAGCTAGATATCCAAGAAGGAAATCACAACATTGAAGAAGTCATTGACAAAGTCAAAATTCGAGGATGCATCAAACCTTCAAGCGACGTAATTGAAGTCGCAACTCATCCCAACGAACAAGAAGATGTAAAAAGTGGCTATCAAGGCATGACGCATGCAAAGGCTGATCAAGGAGTTGAAGCTCAAGAATTTGATGAAATTATAAGTGAAAGAATCCAAGCCATTTATCTTCTCCACAAGTCAAGTCTTGCGTGGAAGGAAGAGCAAGGCATCATGGTGAACACAAAATCTTCTGAAGAAACCCTTCAAGATGCTGAAGTTGGAAAACCTTCTATGTCCTCAAGCCAACAAATTCAAGTATCCTCACAAGGTCACGTCTCTACCGGTCAATTGAAGAAGCTCATCGAAGAAGTTTCCAAGGAATATAAAGCTCAACATAAGTCTTTCAAATCTTATACAAAGCCTTACACCCAACGAATCGAGCAATTGCAAATGCTGGAAAGCTATCAACCTCCAAAGTTTCAAAGATTTGATGGAAAATGAGACCCAAGACAATATGTTGCTCACTTCGTCGAAACATGCAGTAGCGCCGGAACTGATGGAGATCTTCTAGTCAAGCAATTTGTTCGATCCTTAGAAGACGTCGCTTTTGATTGGTACATTAATCTTGAACCAAACTCCATTGACAACTGGAAACATCTACAAAGTGCGTTCTTCAATCGCTTTTATAGCACTCGGCGTACTGTAAGCATGATTGAACTTGCCAATTCTCAACAACAAGAAGATGAGCCAGTGATTGAGTACGTCAATAGATGGAGAAATCTATCCTTAAGCTGCAAAGAGAAACTGTCTGAAACTTCAGCCATAGAGATTTGCATTCAAGGGATGAATTGGGGTCTCTCCTACATACTTCAAGGAATCAAACCAAGAACCTTCGAAGAGTTGGCGACGCGCGCGCATGATATTGAAACAAGCATGAACTCTACTAAAGAAGAAAGCTCAACTCATGTCTATGATATTGAAGGTGATGATACAGACGACGACGAGGATGGAGAGGGCGCGGCGTCAAATTTCATTACATCCAATATGCTCCTTGATACGAGCTTAAACTATCTAAAATCTTCAAATTAAGTGTCAAGTCATGTACTCTTTGATAAGAGTATAAACTATCAACATTCTCCTTAACACGAGTATAAACTACTTGCATATGTGAACTTAAAGTAAACATTCAAGTCTTCAAGTCTCCTAGACACGAGCCAAAATGTCTGCAAGTTCTTCAAAGCCAAGTCTTCAAAGCAAATATCCAAGTTTTCAAGTCTCCTAGACACGAGCTAAAAGGTCTGCAAGTTCTTCTAGTCTTCAAGTCTTCAGGCAAATCCTTCAAATCTTCAAGTCTCCTAGACACGAGCCAAAAGTTCTACAAATCCTTTAAGTCTTCAAACCAAATGCGCAAGTCTTCTAGACACGTCAAAGGTCTGCAAATCCTTCAAGTCTTCAAGTCCTCCTAGGCACGAGCAAAAAGGTCTGCATGTTCTTCAAGTGTCCAAGTCTTCAGGTCTTCAAGTCAATTGCTCCATGACGCACGAGTCTAAACTGCACGTTACTCCTGGTTTGCATGAGTATAAATTGCACCATCTCTAGATGAAATTTGATGTACTTTGAACTACGTTGTGACTTGATTCCTTTATTGGGTACGTAGGCAGCTCAGAAATTCTGAGTTCAGTCATATCCTTTCACCAAGTTATCTTGAGTTGAAGATGTTACATGAAACTCCTTGAGGTATGATGTGCTGATAGGACGAGTAAAGCTTTCATCAAGTAGGAGATAAAGGACGCCAATGCTTTGAATATTGACCTTGAAGTCAGGCTCCAAGATTTTGGGCGATTCTTGAGTTGACACTGCAAACTTCAATCGGATGTTTTACTATGTGCCTTGATTCCAATCTTCAAACACTTCGCTCCAAGAGGATACACTTTGCTCCAAGAGGATAGCTGCAATCGTGCTCCAAGCTCACTTGATCATTGACTAGACACTTTTGTGTTGTTAGATCAAAGTCGATACCTCCAAACTACCATTCCATTCATGAAAAGGATATGCCTTGCATGTTTAACTAGAGAAGTCCTTTAAGAATATGGAACGTAGTTTGACAAGTATGCCGTTTGACCACTCCCGTATCGGCGAGGTTCTTTGAAAATTCAGGGTGGAGTGCAACAAGTACGTCATTCCACTTTGCCCAACAAAGAGATTTTGCAAAGTTCTTCAAAAGGTTAGTCATCTTGAATGTTTCTTTGACGAATGAAGCCGATATCTTTAATGGGAAGAATGCATGAGTATGACCAACAAGATGAGTGCGCATGTGTTCGAAGCCAAGTCTCGCCATTGAAGCCGTCTTTTGATACCGAGTCATGAAGACAATGCGCTCCTTCAAGGTGTTTTTGAGGCCAAGTCGTGAAAAGGATGTATCCTCGTTCAAGCGGTATTTGATGTAGGGTCAACGGTGTCTACTCTTGCTGAATGTCTTTGATGCCAAGTCTCGAGAACAAGTCTGCTCCTGCTGAATGTCTTTCACGCTAAATCTTGAGAACAAGTCCACCTCTGCTGGATATCTTTAACGCCAAGTCTTGAAAATAAGTCGACTCATGTTGAATGTCTTTGATGCCAAGTCTTGAGAACAAGTCCACTCCCAATAACCAGGAAAGAAGCGAATTTCGCCAGGAATGTGTAGAGAGGCATCTTCCCACGTGGCATCGCCTTGCATGATGCGTCATCCCAAAGTTGAAAGAGGCGTGTAGTCGGTTGATGGTTGGTGATGTGCGGCACGGAGTACCAACAGTCGGGAGGATCTACTCGAAGACCGGGATATTCTTCAGTCCACTCCTTCAATTGACCGTCGTCCATCAATGTCGGCCACGGGTTCACATAATATCCATCAATCGGAGTGCCCACCTTCAAGATTGTGTCTCGCCTAGTTGATCGATTGTCGTCGTCAATGATGATTAGATTCTCTGCGCCAGATGAGGAAGAGCCTTTCTTGAATGAAACCATTGTAGCAATTCTGAAACGACAAGAGAGACAAGTTAGCAATTGACGAGGAAGAATAGAGCAAATAATCAAAAAAGGAGAATGCAAAGAAAAGAAGAATAGAAAAATATATACCCAAAGAATATGTCTCTGTCACGAACAAAGCAAGTCTTCCTCTTTCAGTCCAACAAACTGCTACAACTTGCGAACAAATATCGAAGAAAAAAAGGGGTGATCAGCAAGAGAAAGCAGAAAAAAAAACAAAAAAGAAAAAGGGGCTGGAAATAATAATACCAGAAGTTTTTGTCTCAGTTTTGCAATTGTAGTAGGCACCCTTCTTTCCAATTCAAAACAAAACCTTCTGCTGCGAAAACAAAGAAACAAAAATAGAAAAAAGGATGATCAGCTAAAGGAAAAGAAGGAAAGAAAAACAAAGGAAAAGAAAAAAAGAGAGAAAAAAAGGAGAAGAAGAAGAGAACGCTGCCTGCAACAAAAGAAAGAAGAAGAAAAAAAAGAGAAAAAAAAGAAAGAAAAAAAAGGGAAAGAAAGAAAGATGAAGAAAAGATAAGGAAGAAAGAAGAATTGGTACCAGCGAAACTGTTCTTCAAAGGTCGTTGATCAAAGATTCGCTGCTATCCGCACAGAATTTGCCGCTCTACGAAAAATTCGCTGCTCCACGTCAAGAATTTCTGCCCCCCTCTTTTTTTTTCTGATATCGAATCGCAGAGGATTAAGAACAAGAAAAAGGAATTTTCGCCTTTTGTTTTTGCTGATGTTGAATCGGAGAAGATGAAGAACAAGAAAAGGGGTTCCGTCCTTTATATAGAAATTTTCTCGGAAGAGTTTCAATTCCAATAGAACTCAACTTATGAAATTGCAGTTGAGTTATAATTGATTTCCGAAGTTATCAGAAGTTAAAATTCAAGAGTTATCTTGAAATTGCTGAATCCTAAGTTAATTAACAAAGGAGAGCAGCAGTCCGCCATGTCTGCAATTCAATTTGGAAAAGGGGTCTTGAGGAATTATGCCATGCATTCGGTCCACATAGACCAAGCCTTAAGAAAAAGAAAAAAAACAAAAAGAAAGAAAAAGAAGAAGGTCACGTGTGGTAGGCAAAAAAAAAAAAAAAAGAAATGGTTTGGTACATAAATTGCGTTTTGGTCCCTCAAGAAATTCACATGGAAGTCCCTAAATATTGATCTTTTTAAAAGTGAAGTACATATATTTCACCGAATCTTATTAATAGCCCGAAAATAAATATGTTGCGACATATTCACTTCAAGACGCATTTTTACAATGCTATTCGTGACAAGTCGCAAGGGGGCATTTGTAGACAAATTAATTTTGTCTACTCCAATTAAATATTGACAAGTGTCAAATTAAATTCTTAGAAACTAAATTGATTATTTCTATTTTTAATTTGGAATTTTGCTAAATTAAATTCTAATTATTAATAGTTTATTAATTAATTTTTTAATATATATTGTTGGCCAATCAAATAAAGCCACATGAAGAAGATGGAGAATTGCAACCAATCAAATAAAGCCACCTGAAAAATGGTGATGTAGTTCAACCAATCAAACAAAGCTACGCGAAAAAGATGGAGTACTTCAACCAATGATGTTACGCCACGTGGAAATATGATATGTTCTAGATATTTCTTGATAAGCAAGACTAAATTAAATCCATGCTTATCTTGAAAATAAAACCGACCAATCTTCAAGCAAGAAAGTCCATTTGATTCGAGAACAAGCGGCAAGGCCCTCGACAAACTGTTTTTGAAGATCAAGTCCCTTTCAAAGAAGATCAAAGTCCACATATCCGAAGAACTGAAGACGAAGATCATATCGTTCTTCAACAATCTTCAAACCAAATTCGAAGTCAAAAGTCTGTTCGATCCGAGATCAAGCTGCCAAGCCCTCGCATCGACGTTCGTCAAATATTCAAGTACCTTGAAGAAGATCGAAGTGAAGATTTCCTTCAAGATTTTTTAAAGTTCAAGTCATTGTCCTTGTAAAATCGAATCAGAGGATCAAAGAGATTGTTACTCTATAAATTCATCAAATTCACAAGTTTTATTTGTTCAACTATTTTTCCGTCTTTATTTTAAAGACATAGAAAAATATGTTGCTACAGTACCGACCAAGTTTGAGTTAGTTACATACCCACACATTCAACGCAAAACCTAGCCACACTAACGCTATGGCCATGCCAACACACAAACATTTTCCCATATCCCAAATGCTTATGAGGGAAAAATCATAATAAGTGACAACAAGCGCTCCCATCGATCACCCTGAGACTTTCAGTCACTCGTCAACCTCACGCAAGGTTGGTAAAAACCCAATTTTCATAAACAATCACGTATACACAATCGCAAGCAACAATCACGATTATATATGCAAGATTGCACGTACAAGGCCCCAAGTGGTCATGTTCGTCTACCTCGGTTACACGCTACTCCATGTAGCCTTCTCGCAACCACACATCGCAGTTGCATCCATTTTGCAAGTTTCATCGAATATATGCATGTTACTCCAAATGCACTTCTTATGAAGGTGTTTATCGATTGACGGTGAATCAAAAGATATACGCTTTCGCTAAAACACAAACGATTTTTCTGTCTTCTAACTTATTGAGGAACTTATATCAATATATATTCATTGTCTGTCGCGCTATCCTTGATAGATAACAGGGAACTAGTGACCTCACCTCAGCAAAAAGGGCAAGAAATCTACAAATCCTATGGGATATTGCGCACTGTTCACCTAAAAATACAAAGGTAAGGCTTTGCAGCAAAGCATTGATTGCTTAGTACGAAAACAGCCGAAGAACTGCAACTACCAAATGATAAGCTTCACCGAGAATTCGCGCCGAGAGGAACATTTTTCTCTATGATAATTCAAATGCGGACCTCTAGGCTACGTAAATTACATTGGGGGTCCACCAACATCTTGGAATGAATTCACATATCCGAGATCCATCATTTGAACTGGCGGGACGAGAGGTACAGGTAATCCAAAAACTCATATTTAATTTGAAATTATTATCCTCATATAATAATCTCCAAACTGGGGGACTAGTGGTGTGTATAAATATGACATCCAATTAGAGTTTGAAGTATGCTCATGTTCCAAGACCACACTCCAAACTGGGGACTATTGATACTACATAATATAGTAGCGATACGTGTTATGTCACGTGGATGCCACAATTGGAAGGATTGCCATTATTTGTATATAATGAACTAGGCCCTATATGATATGTCTTTGGAAAGCCACGGGTGTCTAGGTCGCAATGCAACAAGCGGATCGCAATTCCGAGGTCCGGAGTGGAAGTTATGCCCAAAATGGTGGGACTGCGCAAAACCTACACTATATCGAAAAGTATATCGAATATACATCGAATATCATATTCGATATGGGTCCAACGCCTATAAATACCCCTCCCCCTTGGCCATAAGAGAGTGAAAAACACCCAGGGATCACCCCGTCATGTCTATATCGAAATGTACATCGAATATCATCCCTGATATGCCATATTCGACATAGATCCCCGACATACCTTCGACATACTGCAATACCTGATATTATATCGAACATAAATACCGATGTACTTATCCATTCGACATGTATAATATATGTATTGAAAGCTAGATGTGTCAGATACCCATAGGAAGAAGCAGATCGAGGTTTCGACATACCGATCTCGAGATATGGCCGATATGGTGGAACCTCGACATATCTCCGATGTGCCAGAATACCCGATCTTATATCGGATGTCACTACCTATATACTTATATCCCCAACATGTACCTTATATGCTTGGAAAGCTAAGGGAGTCTACTTTCCATATCAAGAAGCAGTTTGAGATTTGGACCTTCCTGCAAGGAGATATGGTCAAAACTGTAAAGCCGCGCAGTGCAGAATAGACAAATGAACTACGTCCGACTTAATTCCCCCAAAGGGATACGTAGGCAGCTTGGGGTAACCCGAGTTCAGTCCGGAATCATCAACGATCCATCCGTCCACTCATCACGTCGCTTGGAGTACATGTGTGTAAAGGACAAAGCTGGTTCCAGCACAACCTAGGATCAGCATGATGCGGAGTGTTTCATCAGCATACGACAACACACCAAATCATATCGGAAGTTGAACAACCTCCCCCTAGCATTGTAGTACGTGAAAATTTTAATGAAGAATGCTTTGAAAGTGTTCATGCAACGGTTGGGTCCTTTAGCCAGGACATCCTTGATGTGGTAGGAGGCCTGGACGGTGCAGCCAATCTCTTGGAGGTGTTGACCTCGAAACATGAGGGTGTGGTTCATTCACCTGAAGGGACTGTGTTGACTGAGAGACCAGATGCTAGGTCTCCTTCTGGTGAGTACGTAGCCCCACGTTCTGAGTCGGTGTCCAACATTCCTTTGACCGAGAACGTTGGTGGTTCGGGATCGAATACCCATGTCAACTTAGGTGATTTAGTGGATGCGCTCTTTATCGTGGGGTCGAGCTCTTCAAGCCCGAACCCTATTAGCGGCAAGGGAAAAACGCATGTTTTAGGTACGGCCGATAAGGGTAAAGGGCCACTGCATGGGCCCTCGATATTGGGGGGTTTTGCCCATATCTTTCCTGGAATTCCGATTAGGTAGCCTGCCGTTGACCTGGCTAGGGTATCGGGTAATAAAAGGTCTCATGACGGGACTGTCCACAATGTCCACTCGTCTTCAAGTTCGGGCCCCAAGAAGGTGGGTGCAGTCAAATCCTTCAAGCGAGTAGAATTCCCTAAAGCAGATGTTGTGCGGGGAATGATGCGGGATTTTCCTCCTCCAGCAAATGTGCGGGTGCTTACAGAATTCGAGCGGGCCCAGAATATACGCCGCAACACTCATATGTTTCAGAGTGTACGTATCTTAGCATGACTTCGATTGATTTCATTTGACTGTTTAACATAACGTTACTGATTGTATTGCGCAGATGGCAAAGCTGGCGGTTTCGTGTCTGAAGACAATGCGTGAGTCCAAGGGTGACCCTGACGCTGTTGCTGCCGAGTTCGAGGCTGATATATTGAGGATAGGGAGAATTCAATCCCATGGTGCTAGAGAAGTTGGAGGCCGAGAAAGAGGATGCCCTGAAGACATGTCGTAAGCTTCGGGAGGAGTATGATTTGTTGAAGGGCAACTTCAAAACATTAGTGACTGACATTGACCAAGGAAAGGCGCGTGAACTTGCGGCCAATAAGGAGCTGGAGAAACTGAAGGCTGAGGTGGTGGCGGTGAAGGCTGCTAACGAACGTCTCTCGTTGGAGCTCTCCACTGCCAAACTAGCTCCCTTGGACTTGGTATATATCTTGTTTATGATATCTGCTTCTGTTTTTTCCTCCTGTATTTAATAGAGTTCAATTTGTAGAAACGTCGTCCTGATCTCCTCCGGGTTGGAGCAGAGAAGTTTATGGAAAGCTCGAGCTTCCGAGACTTAGTTTTGAAGGTTCGGGAGGCAGCATTTCATGCTTGCGTAGGGCATGTATTGAAAAATGATGGTTTCAAGGACTCCCTCGAATTGAGTGGGTTGAACCCAAGGCACGATCATAACGACCTGCCGATTGGTGGACTAGACGAGGTGGAGGAGGGTGCGGCCGACCCTGACGTACTTTCCGAGGTCGTTGAGAAGAAGACTGAAGGGTCCCTGTGGGAGTAGCTGTTTGCTACCTTAATTGTAACTTGAATTTATCCCTTTCCGGACTATCTCCAATTCGTGGTTCTGTAACTGAATATTTATTTCTCTGTTATCTTCATAATCTGTGACTCTTCGTGGCCTTGTTGTCTGATAACTTGTTGATTTTTTATTGTCATGATGATAGAGTATGCAGTATTTCGATAACTGACCCTACATTCATTTTGTTCTCGTATTTGATGAGATTTCTTTAATCTGCTTGTTGTCAATAAGGAATGATTAGAATTTCCTCGGTGTTGGTAGAAACATGGGTAATCTGCCACCGCTCATGTGTTTAGGATCGACCCTGTTATCACAGGGTATCTTTTTCTTGTGGGTAGGGGCCCATTACCACTCATGGGTAGGAGCCCACCCGTTATCACAGGGGAACCCGTTATCACAGGGGAACCCGTTACCGCTCATAGGTAGGAGCCTTTTCTTTGTCGATGACCCGTTACCGCTCATGGGTAGGAGCCCGCCCGTTATCACAAGGGGAACCCGTTACCGCTCATGGGTAGGAGCCTTTCCTTTGTAGATGACCCGTTACCGCTCATGGGTAGGAGCCCGCCCGTTATCACAGGGGAACCCGTTACCGCTCATGGGTAGGAGCCTTTTCTTTGTCGATGACCCATTGCCGCTCATGGGTAGGAGCCCGCCCGTTATCACAGGGGAACCCGTTACCGCTCATGGGTAGGAGCCTTTTCTTTGTCGATGACCCGTTACCACTCATGGGTAGGAGCCCGCCCGTTATCACAGGGGAACCCGTTACTGCTCATGGGTAGGAGCATTTTCTTTGCAGATGACCCGTTACCGCTCATGGGTAGGAGCCCGCCCGTTATCACAGGGGAACCCGTTACCGCTCATGGGTAGAAGCCTTTTCTTTTGTCTTTTTGTCTATGTCCCTTGGTGACTCTGTCGTCGTGGACTCTATGGATCGTTAGGCCCTGTAAAACATCACAGACAAGAAAGATTTTTCGATGTAAAAGCTTATATGAAAACACGAAATGACGCGCATGTGTTATCTGCGTAATGTTCCCTTAATCTGGGAATTTCAGTTTCATGCAAGAAAAAGTGTTTCCATTGTGTTCTAACGTGCATGTTGTACCTGTTTGTACCTGTTGCACCTGTTTAGATGGATAATATTGAATAACATGGGGCAATGCCCCCTGAATCCCTTATTTTAAAAAGCGAGGGTTTAATATTCCCTATGTCCTTTTCGGACATAGTAATGTGTGATCCTTTGGGCTATGTACCTGTTAGAGGGCGATGTGTTAAACATATATCTATGGGAATACTCTCCAATTCTTCGTGCAATTCTCTGCACTTCTGTAATGTCCGATTATGACATATCCCTGCATGAAATATGAGATTCCATAAAGCAAAAATAAAAAGGTAGCGACGGATAACGGTCGAAGGCTAGGTAAACCTAACCCGCCTACATATCCCGTTGATTGGGGAATCAGACCGGCGTAGTTCCCCCTGTTTTAGTTACATTTAGACCCACGAAGGGGCAAAATAAAAGATAACGGTCGAAGGCTAGGTAAACCTAACCCGCC
Organism: Linaria vulgaris; assembly: GCA_948329865.1. NCBI lineage: Eukaryota > Viridiplantae > Streptophyta > Magnoliopsida > Lamiales > Plantaginaceae > Linaria > Linaria vulgaris. Next base: position 47,282,385 of record OX415249.1, on the reverse strand, counting down.
TACGTATCTCGTTGAGTGGGGAATCAGACCGGCGTAGTTCCCCCTGTTTTAAGTTTACAAACTAACCCACGATGGGGCAATGTTTCAATTGTTCAAGCATAATCTAAAAACTACTGAAATTTTAAAATATTGTTCTGTTTGCTCCTCATGGTGATCACTCCGTGCGCGGAATGTATTCTTGGTGTGGGACTTGTATTTCTTGTCTTCTTCTGATTCTAGGGTGCCTCAGCGAGTCCACATAGCACATCCATCCTTGTATCTGGTAACCTAGAATTTCGCCGACTCCCTGAGGTGTCGGAAATTTAATCTTCTTGTAATAAGTAGAGACCACTGTCCTGATATGGTTGAGTGCCGGTCGACCAATGATGGCGTGGTAGGGAAACGGGATGTCGACTATTGTGTATTTTATCGGCGTCACCCGGGTGCGTGGGCTTCTCCCAAACATTGTGGGCAATATAACTTGTCCGAGTGGAACTACCTCTGCTCCGTCGAATCCGGTCAATGGGGTGGATATTGGCTTTAGCCGGTCTGGGGCTATCCTCATCTGCTCGTAGGCTTTTGAGAATATCAGGTTTGCGGAGCTTCCGCTATCCACCAGAACTTTATGCACCTGATATTCATCCACATTAATAGTAATAACCAATGGGCAATCTAGTTTACCTTCGGTCAAGGCCAATGCACTAAGTTGCTCCAAGTCTCTCCTGGTGAAAGAGATCTCCTGCTCCAAGTACGCTTTCGGCATGATTGCATTTGTGTACCCAATGTAGGCTCCACCCTGGAGTCTTCGTATTATGGTTTCTCGGCCGCGAGCCGTGTCGGCTCCCAAGGCTCCTCCGTTGATCATGTTTATGACGCCTTTGCTCGGGGCATTCACTATGGTCCTACCACGCTCTTCGGGTGCCTCAATCATCTTCTGCTTTCCTCTCCTGGGTGAGTAATCTCTTTTAGGGGATAAAGAATTGTCTGTCCCTCTAGCATCTTCCTTGACGTTTTTGACAAACTCGATCAATTTCCCTTCTTTAATCAATCTTTCAATTTCATTCCTCAGGTGCGTACAATCCTCCGTCCTGTGTCCGGGCTATCAGTGGTACGCACAGTATTTGCCCGACGACTTCATCCCAGGAGTCTCATTCAATGGCCTGGGTTCTGTCAACCATCTGTTCCTCTTTTCCACGGCCATCACTTCCAGAATGCCTCTATTCAACGGTGTGTACGTCCTTGGGGGCCTTTCTCTGTTGCAATCTCTGTCCGCATTCCTGTTGGGAAATGAACCTTGACGCGTTGCCATCATCTCGTCCTCGTAAACCATTTGGTTTGCGAGCATGTTGATCTGTGCTATGGTGGGCTCAGTCAATTTGATTAGCTCGCCGGCGAACCTGCGGTGGGTCGTACCCTTGAACAGCATCATCATAACCTGCCCCCCATGTGGCTCATCCACTTTCAACACTTCGTCATTGAACCTCTTCATATATTCCCGGAGGTCCTCCCTTCCCTTTGTTGCACCGCGCCGAGGTGAAACAAGTTGGTCTTCATTCTCTTCTGGCTAGAGAACTGGTTCTCAAACTTTTCCCTTAGTTGCTCATAGTCTGTTATGGATCGGACCTCCAGCCTAGTGAACCAATCCAGTGCAGCGCCCGTTAAAGTGGTGGATAGGATCTTTGCCTTTATGTTTTTTGAGTAGTTGTGCAAATTCAAAATGCTATCGACCTGATGGAGATGATCTGTATGATCACTTCTTCTGTCGTATAGCTTGATCACTGGGATCTTGTCCCCTCTTTGCAATACCTCAGCCTCAATCTCATCCGAAAACGGGGTCCTGCTGCGACCTTTCCAATGGCTCTGAGTCACCTTCTTCGTTAACTCTGCCCTCTCGCGGTCTAGTTGTTCCATCCTCATCGATATTACCTGCAGTACTTCTGCGTCTTCATTCTTTGAATACGTAACCTTAGCGCGGTCGCGACTGCGTTCCATTCTCCTGATTACTTTCGCTCTCTCGCGGTCAAGTCGTTCCATCCTTCTTGCTATCTCTCGATCCAGGGTCCTAGGATCCCGTCTCTCCGACCTATCATAAGCAGCGGGCGATATCTCTCTGAATGAGTCTCCTGTATCCTCTTGTTCATCATATCCTTGCCTTGCCCTTCTCTCACCCGCTCTGGATTCATGGGGCCTTGCCCGAACGTCCCTTGTCCTTTGTTCCGCCAGTCGTGAAAGCAAAGTCTCCAGTGTAGTGTCAAGCGCCGCTTTTACAGAAGCGTTGATCTGCGCTAGCATCTCCGGGGTTATGGCGGCAGCAGGAACAACGCTTTGTTCTACAGCCATCGTCTCCTCTGAGCCGGGAAGATCCGCGTTTGGCACCTCGGTCATTGGGACATCCGCTTCTGGGTTTTCAGTGGTCGGGCCCTCAGTAGCAGGTTCTGCCGTATTTGGTGCGGCAGTGGTTGGACCTGTATTCGTGGCTCGCGATGGCCTCCCGGGCCCGCGCCTACGTCGCGGTTCATTATATGTTGGAGGAAGCTCCATCTCAGCTTGGGTCATTATCTGTTCTTGGTCAGTCGGCTGTTGAGGGAGTGGTGTGTCCTCAATCCTCGTGTTTCTAGTCACAACTCTGTTAAATTCGGATCGGGTCCTCCTTCCTAGCATCTTGACGTCCTTGTCCGGGAACTGGTGTTCCCACAGACGGCGCCACTAGTTTGACAATAGATCGTTTATATAAGTAAGGGTCGGTTACAGTGGAGTACAATGGAAATACAACGAGTCTATCTTAACAAACTAGGCCTAATCTAGGTCTCTCGATTAGGCTTGGTCTGGAACACCTCGGGCTAACGCCTCGATGCTTGGATGGTAGGGGTATGTCGGTAATTAGATCGGGCGTACATCGGTGATCAGCTTCGATGTGATGTCGATGACCACCCTCGATATGGTATTGGTAGCGTGGTGGTATGACGTATCAGTGGAGCACAAGGGTTATCTCGATATCGAGTACGATATCGAGAGTGAGATCGGTGATTTCTTTCGATATGAAGCGTTGTAGCTGAGGGATAGTAATTGCTTGTTTTGGGATCCGAGCGTCACGTATTTATAGACCTCGGGATCCGGGGACCACAGTACCATATCGGTGATTATCACCGATATGATGTCGAAAGTGATCCCTGATAAGGTTAAATATGGGCCTGGTTTGGGCCAGGCCCCATATGCGGGAAATGCCCATATCAAAAAGAATGATAAAAAAATCCAAAAAAACAAGTGCTACTTTTCTATATTCTCCGTGACATCCAGCAGACAATTGTTGAATTGAATGGGCCAAAAATTGAAAAGAGGACACTGAAATTTGAGAGTGGAAGACATGGAGTCGTCAATTGGAGTCTAAGTTGGAAAGAGAGTAATGGCAATTACTATTTAGTCTCTGTTATGTAGTGTGGTAATTTGGGCAAAAAAGGGTATTTTAGGTAATTTGCCTCCCTCATTTCTCTTGCTCGTCTGCTCTCTCTTTGTCTTGCAGTCTCACCTTCAATTGCACGATCATGGGTATCATGTGTTGATCCTGTAGCATCCATTTAGGAGTTTGCCACCTGAAAGTTGAGTTGAAAAAGTAAAAACCAAATAGCATAGTGAGAGGAATTAATGAGTTTTAAAATACATCACCAGTTCCTACAAAAGAATAAGCAAAGTGATGTATGCTAAAAAAGAATTGAAGACTTTAATGTGGACATAATTACTGTCACCCTCATTAGGAAAAAAACATTTGTAATGAACTTGCCATCTTCAAAGAAAAAAAGCAAAAACAAAGCATGCATCTCCTAAACAACATATATGCACTGTTTTCGGTGTTTGCAAGAAACTTGACTATCAAATCTTACTAATCTTAGTCAACTAATTGTTGCACTTGAAGTTTGAAATTTGACACATGATCCAATTGCTCACCCAATTCAAGAATTTATTGATTTGTACCCTATATAATTTATTTCAAAATATAAACCTATTCTTTTGAACATATGAATAAAGTATGAAAATAACCATGAAACAGTTAACAACCACCAACTAAAAAACAACATACACTGAACGATTCATGTAAAGCAAATTCCAATAGAAAGGTATATATATGGTTGCCATAAAATATTAACAAAGACTTCACATCAAGCATCTTGATAATTGTTTTGAATCAGCATGTCTTTCCCATAAAAGTTGCAAATGCAATATCAAAATAAGAAACAACATGATATTGAAACTCATTTTTCTCTAAGAAATCATTTAACATATCATTCATCTACCACAGGCTAAGTCTAGCATATCATAATGATGAATCAGCAAAAACCTGGGATCTTGAAAATCATAAAGAAACCTCTTATGATGTCCAATACGACTATTATGCGATGTATAACATTACTTTAAAGGTCATTGTTGCTTCCGAAGAAAACTCCCCTCACAACATAATCTTCATCTTGGACGTAGCAAATAATAAAACAACCTTATGACATCTTGAGCCAAACAATTGCATAAATAACTAACTTTCTACTATATTCAGAAATACAAAAACAACCTTATGACATTTGTTTTTCATTTTCATCATAAAACTCTTAGTACTGTTCTAGTTCAAATGATTTTTAAAAAAGAACTGTGATAGAGTCCAATAAACTGGCCTTATATTAAGGTTGTCAATCCATTTTTGAAGCTTTGTACCTGCAACATCAAATCATATATAGTGTGAAGCACCCATTCACATGAAATGCAGAGTGTTCATGTCCAATCTCTCAAGTAACTCCTGAAGAGAAAGATGAAAAAAATAAAAGAAACAAAAAAGGATTGAGTAAATTAAACAACAACAGATAAATATTAATACCCTAGTATAATTCCAATCTGGAAGCACCAAAAAATGAAAATAATTAGCTTCAGGAAATATACAATATGAACCCATGATCTCATCCATAAGAAGTATATTCACCATGAGGAAGGTGTTGAGGAGTTCAACGTGAAAGAAAAACAGGGCATTAACATCATAAAGCCTCCGATTTCATATTTTTTATATACTTTCAAGAGGAAGGCATATGACATATAGTACACAATCCTTCCAAATGAAGTACGTGAAATTCCATCACGGTTGAAGTGGCATCGAAGTTTCATAACCATCTCATAATATTTTCTTACAATAGCATTTATATACTACTTATTTTTTGGCAAAAATGTTAAGAACAGAACTGGCATTGGCTAAAGAAGCCATTTTGTTGAGAAATAAAAAAACAACAACAATATGGTGAACATAAGTTACTTTCTAGAAGCCTCACCAAAATTAGGTTGTATCTGAAATAAGGAAACAAATACCTAAACTAAATATATGTGTCGAGGCTTAATGGACCAAAAATTAATTAAACCAACCGATTCATATTACATAGCTTAAAAAATAAACAATCAAATTACTGCACAAAGAAGTTTTTTACTAAATCAATTGATAAGGTGATATTGCTACAAAAATGGAAAAACTTCCCTTACCCAAACAAAGATAATCACACAGACGTCACCTGCAGATAAGAAATAAATATTGTTCATATTATTAGAGGCATTAGAAATTAAAAGACATGTATTGAAATATGAATCTTTTAAATTTCCTAAAGAGTTGAAAACAGAAGTAAGAACCAACGTCAAATGAAAAAAAAATATTGACCTTTCTCAATTATAATTCCACACCCTCGTCTTATAATAAAAAGGAAAAATTACTACGGAACTTCATCAATATTCAGAATGCAATTTGACAATGAATTGTACAAATCACAACTCATCGCTTTGAGAATACCAATAACTCAATAAACACTTACTGTTATTGTTCCTTTGGTGGCTGACTTCTTTCAGGAATACTTACAAACACCTTGAGATTGTGTAACCTATAACCTCAGATAACAATTAGAAGTGAAAATTTATTATTCCAGCCCCTAAAGCAAATTAAAGACAAACAAAGAAAGAATCTATATTTTACGGGAAAACAAAACCACAAATCAAAAAATGGTTAATACTCATACAAAAGAATGATTAAAAATCCAAAAAATAACATGTGCTACCTTAATTAAAAGTGAAAATTTCTTCCAATCAGCAACCAATTCCAGTCCCCTAAAGAAAATTAAAGACAAACAAAGAAAGAATCTGTATTCTATGGGAAAACAAAACCACAAATCAAAATATGGTTAATGCTCATACAAAAGAATGATAAAAAATCCAAAAAAAACATGTGCCGCCTTTCTATATTCTCCGTGACATCCAGCAGACAATTGTTGAATTGAATGGGCAAAAAATTGAAGCCGTTGTTTATGTTTGAAAAGAGGACACTGAGAGTGGAAGACGTGGAGTCGTCAATTGGAGTCTAAGTTGGAAAGAGAGTAATGGCAATTACTATTCAGTCCATGTTATGTAGTGTGATAATTTGGGCAAAAAAGGGTATCATAACCACCCCTTTGTGAGTGTAGGAGGTTTTCTCTTAGTTAATAGTATAGATAACAATATATGCAATAATATATCAATATAAAGGTTTTAGATAAATAACGGCCAAGAACCGGATAACATCCGAGTTGCCCACCCTTTAAGATAGGAGATACTTTTACCCATTAAGGTATACACTGCCTCACCCCATAGGATATGTTCGTTCCTGCAATCACTCTGACAATATGAATGAGAGAGATATACGATGTTCTCAAGATAAAAAGTAATAACAGATAACGATCAAGACCTAGGTAAATCCTAGTTCGCCTATGTATCCCGTGATAAGAGAATCAGAACGGTGCGGTTCTCACTATTTTAATTACATGCCAGCCCACGAGGGGAAATTTAGGTAAATATAAATTGTTCCAACATATTTAAAAGCAAAAATTAATAAGCCCAAGTGACTTCTGGGCAGTTACTCTATATATGGATGGTATTCAATAGTGGTGGTCTCTGTCTCTCGCCTTTCTCTATGATACTATGTAGTTTGAGTGATGCAATGTAGCATATCTAACCTTGTTTCTGATCACATATGATCTCACATATTCCTCCATGAGTTGGAAACTCCATCTTCTGGTGGTAGGTTGATACCGCTGCCCGAATTGCATTGAGGGTGGGATGGCCGATGATGTCATTGTAGGAGAATGGAGGTCGACTATTTTATATTTGATATCAATAGTCCTTCTGCAAGGATCATCGCCAAATGGGGTCGGCAACGTGACTTTTCCTAGAGGAATCACCTCTCCTCCTCCAAAACCTAGTAGTGGGGTAGAGATTCCTTCGACTATGTCACAGTCCACGACCATTTTTTCAAAGGCATGTGCAAATATGACATTCAACGAACTGTCATTGTCGATAAGAACCCTCCATACTCCACAATTAGCTATATCAAGTCTAATAACGAGAGGATAATCTAGTTTAACCTGAAAAAGGTCTTACGATGTGAGCTGCATTAGGTCCTTTTTGGTGAAGGAGATATCCTCGTCTGGGAATTATTCCTCCTCTATGAGAGTTGTGAAACTCACATATCTGTTGTCCTGCACCCTTTAGGTAATCTTCTTGTGTCCCTATGTGGAATCTGTACCTAACGGTCCTCTGTTGATCATAGTGATCATTCCCCTTGAAGAGGCATTCACAATTTCCCTCCCACGATCGCTAGAAGCCTCAATGGCTCTATGCTTGTCCCTCCTGGGCGAGCGGGATTGATCCTTTCGAGGTGAGTGGGACTTGTCATTTGTATCTCTCGTCTCCTTAGAGCTTCGGACAAATTCAACCAAATTACCTTCCTAGACAAGACTTTCAATCTCATATTTAAGGTCTATGCAATCTTCAGTAGTGTGCCCTGCTTGGCAGTGATATTCACAGTACTTCCTTGAGTATTTTGTCCCTCGACTTTATCTCAACTTCCTTGGCTCATTAAGCCACTTGTTCCTTTAGGCCACAACGAACACATTCATGATGCCTCTGTTCAAAGGAGTATATCTCTTGGGGAATTCGTCTTCTACATGGTTGTTCTTGTCTCTACTCAATCCTTCTTTTCCTTTCGATCGATTATGTGCCTGATACGACGTATGTTTAGTTGCCATGATGTTGTCCTGGTAGATCACCTCATATGGTAATGCATTAATCTGATCAATAGTAGGGGAATTCATCTTGAGTCAATCAGCCGCAAACCTCTTGTGAAATGTCGCGTTGAAGAGGATGATGGCCACCTGCTCGCCTTTTGGCTCATCCACCTTGTGCAATTCTTCATTGAAACTTTTCATGAAATCCTCCAGGTTTTCTTTGTCCTTATGTTTAATCGAGTTCAGGTGGTTCATGTTTGTGTGCATCCTCTTTTGGCTGGAGAACTGGCTTTTAAACTTCTGCCTCAACTGCTCGTAGTTGGCGATAAAGCCAACCGTTATCCTCGTGAACGAGCGCGACACCAGTTAGGGTTGTAGCAAATATATTTTCTTGCACATTATCAGTGAAGCGGTGAAAGTTCAGTATTCCGTCCACGTAGTATAGATGTTCACGAGGATAACTCTTTCCGCCATATGTCTTGAGTGGTGGGATCTTATCTCATTTCTCCAACACTTCAGCCTCAATTTCTTCACTAAAAGGGGTCAACCTTCTGTGTCCGTTCACTAATGCCAATCTATGGTTGACATCCTCCTTCTCCTGATTCAACTGATCCATTCTCCTCGTTATGTCCCTAATCTCAGCCCTTGGATCAGGACTCGGAGGCTCTTCCACCGTGAACTCTAGAAGTCGGGCGCTCTCTCCTAGATTCTGCCACTTTCTCATGCTCTCGAGCCCTGGATCCTTCTGCTGGATCTCTTATCCTAGACTCCTGAGGTTAAGGAGGTGGGTTTCCGATACCCTGGTTAGCTAGGCGATGTAGCAATGTAGCCAAAGAGGCATTTAAAGTTGTCTGGACCGTGGTGTTGATCTGAGCCATAATCGCTGGTGGGAGGACAGTGGGACTCGCGGGTGCAGACCCCGGAGCTGCTGTTTGAGGAGGAGGTGGACCGCGTTGTTGTTCAATACTAGACTCGGGAACCAGAACCTCTCGTGGAGCATTCTCTTTGGCTACGGTAGGTCTTACAGATCGTGGTCGGGTCACCCCGCGCTGCATTCTAGCGTCTTCATCTCGGAATGTGTTGTTTCCACATACGACGCCACTAGTTTGGTAATAGATCGTATATTAATGACGAAGTGCGGGATTACAATGATACAATAGTCAATCTAATACAATCTATGTCTCATATCATTAATGCTAGCTCTAGACAGACTTTTGCCCAGAACACCTCAGAGTAGCGCTAGGATGCTTCACATGATGTCGAAGGAGAAGATATATCAAATACATGGGGATATCAAATATCTTTTATGTCGGCGATATGACTGATGTCGAGGGTGTGTCCATATCTGAGGTAGGTATGTCGAAGGTATATATCGGGTGAGTATATCAGAATGTATATTGGATGTTGTATATCAAATGTATATACGATGTTGTATATCGAAAGGGTGCTCGATATCGAATATGCGTATTCGATATGCTGCTGAAGAATATAGGGTAATTAATGATACTTGCCTTGATTAGCAAAACCTGGATATATATAGGCCTCCAGATGCGGGGATAGCACCCGTAATTTCCGGCGTAGCTGTACTATATCGAATATGCGTATTCTATATCAACATGTATATCGAGTGCCCATCCCGATATATGATCGTTGGGCCGACTACCTGTTGGGCTCGTCCCATATAATTATGCGTACTAGCCTAATACAGATATTGCCCATATCAAGCTATTTACAAAGAAAGTGGATTATATATTAAGTTGTAAGTTATAAAAGAAAAGTAATATATATTAATTCCAAACAATTTCTAAAGTTAGGCTTACATACTAATATATAGGTATTCAATCAATAATATTTAAATAAAATTTTATACATAGATGTGATGTTTAGATACATCAACATTAAATCACTCAAATTACATTCAAACTAAATTCAATTTAAATTTTAACTTTCTCACGTTTTTCATAAAATTTTCCAAACACCTAAACCAAAATGAGTCAAACCAAATTAAGGAAAATACATTCAAAACGGGGCCTTACATTCTTGCAATCCTTTCCTTTTCCGTCCATGCCAGTTTGTATTTTGATTATTTATTTTAGTCGATCTTCTAGTATCTAGAATTGAAATGCATATACAGTTGATTTGGTCAACTTAGCTCTGGCTTGCTTCACAGGCAATTTGGGAACGAAAAAAGGGATGAAGAAAAAAGTTACTTCATGTGTTTCCTTCTTTTGGTATACTTTTATGTTTTCTTAGTAGTTTCAAGTTATTATTCTTATTATATGAAGCTTAATTCTTAGTCTTTCATGTTGCTTTTGGTTCTTTCTAAGAGTTTACCTTTTATGTAAGTTATAACTGTGTACTGAATAGTGTAACTGTTTATTATATCATCATATCTGTAATCTTTTTTTCTAAGAAACTATATCAATAATGCATTGAGTTTTTTTTTTTCTTTTTTTTTTTTCTTTCTTCTTTTATAACTTAAGTATATATTTAGAATTTACAGCTCTTAACAAGAAATGGGCTAAAATACGGGCCAGACCAGACAAGCGGGGCCTCAACTCAACTCAATTTATCCAGCAAATTTTGGCGAGTCAGGACCGCAATGAGTATGGGCTGAGATGGGCCTAAGCTCACTTGTAATTGCCACATGTACATCTCGTCATTATTAGTAAAATAATGTGGGATAGTTATTATATTTCTCGCAAAATTTGTATAATCTAACAAAATTATACATGACGTGTGCGAGACTATTACCGTTAACTATCTCTTTGTGGACCAAAGAACTTAATAAATCTATATGATTAATTAAGTGAAAATGATGCTTTTGTTATTTAGTGAAATCACAGAAAGTGGATTACTACCTCGCACATGCAACATTAAAATCACGATGCATGGTACTGAGACTGTGTATACGCTATCCCAAAATTGCAGGTACACCACATTTGTTCATGTAGCATAACTGTCTTGGTTTAACCAATTGCATAAAAAAGAAGAGTGATTATCATTTTTGGAAGATCCAACAGTTAAGGCATAAATACAACCCTATATTACTTCTCCATTTGCCTCGTGAGTCATTTGATGTTGATATTCTTGACTCCCCGTATCATATATAATAAGTGAAGCATATGATTAATGACTAAATGTTGCTATCATGTCCGACTAAAACTGTGTGCAAGTATGAAACTTATATCTAGTAGTTAACATGCATAATTGCACCAGAAATTCAGAATATCATATATTAGGCCAAAACGTATCTGTAATTTATGACAAAGTTGAAAGATCGTCAGGTGCAAAATCATCTATTAAGATGAAAAATTAACTAGTCTTAAATTAGATAGGTACTTTAACTTGTGATGTGGTACGAACACAAACTATTTAAAGTCTACCCATAAAAAATGTGAGTCTTGAAAGATCTAACCTCCTGCTATGCAACACTAAGTCAAATCTTCTTCTTCTTCTTTTGGTAAAAGTCAACCTTATTTTTATTGGCCAAAAAACTGTACTCGACTTGTCCACTCAATAGAACAAACACGAGTCATTGTAGGTAGTTTGGTATATAATGATGCATATCATAAAATATAATTAATTCTTAACGAGAGGGATAATCAAGTAGTAACGAGAATCATCCCAGGAACGAAGGTTAGATTCTCGGAACACCTCTAACAACCACTCGTGACCCGATTCCCTCCTAATAGATAGCGTCCACATGATCTCCTCTCTCGGCGACGCTCGCTTGCTCCTCTTACCACATGGGACATATCCAAGTAACCCGCTGAGACCTACTCTTCCGAGATTTATCTTCTCCTCGCAAATAATGCATGTTACACACCCTCCCCTTGGTAGGGTCACGACCTCTAGAGTCACGCACCCACACCTCTTCTCAGAATAATGCTTCGAAAAGCCACTCGTGGACCAAGTCCCATTCAAACGACTCTAGCTCGAGCTTTCACGAGTTTCTTTAAAACAACAACCCACGAGTCTTACACGTATCTTTCCCGGATACCAGGATAAAAAAACTTGAGGGCATCCAACCCTAACAACCCGAGAACACCAACACTTAAAGAAGTATATCACTAACACTATACTTTCCTAATTCTTAGCAGGAATGAGAAGGGCAATAGTATTAACAAACAAGAGGTAACGAGAGGAAACTCAATATGATTTTAAAAACCAACTCCCAACTACTCAATATAAATAAGGAGAAGGTCAAACCTGATTAGCCGGCCCCCGTAGAAGACAAGCTATTGGACCTAAAAGAGACGACTCCCAGTGTTCAGTATGCCGGCGACACTCGTTGAGCTAGAAGTGTCTCCCCTGATTGGCACCCCCAACCGACGATCCTCATTGGCGCATGGGAAGCATCGTTATAGGCCACCCTCACCAGAAACCCCAATAGCGCAGAAGAAGACCTACCCATTGGTTGACTTAACTAAAGCAATAATTCTCAGCAGAAGATTAGCTGCAATCGCCCAATGGCCCCATGAAAGTCCTATAAACAAGGCTTGTTAGTACTTCCCCTGTTATTAAAGGCACACCCTATATCCTAAAATCAATAAAAACGCCCTTGAGCGTTAATCTGAGGCCAAATGACATTCTGCTTATTAAATGAGTGCACCGATCACGAAATTAAGAAAACTAGGAGCGTTGTTTCATTTGTTTAGTTCAAAAGCCCAACATACAATGTGGGTCATGTCACTATAAGTAGAGAAATAGAAGAAAAAATGTAACAAATGTGAACAACTAGTACACGATAAGTTTTTGAGATTTATATGTTTTTAATTAACTTTTCTTTTCGTGTTCTTCTTTCTTCGCCTTTTAAGGCAATTGGAAAGGTTTGAAAAGTATTAAGGACTATTGATTGAAATTAGCCAAAACTATTACATCGTTTTTTACTTTTTTTTAGTACATTTCAATTTATTTTCATTTTCATATGCATATTCAATCACTATTATATATATATATATATAAGTAAAATATAAGCGTTCGTAGGGCTTACACCTAACATCTAAAAACATACGCTTCGCCTCTAGGTATGCAAAACTATCCATTTACGCCTAACGCCTTTAACAGCACTGGTACTCTCACAACAATAACTTTTCAGCAACACTTGGCACGAAGTTCTCAGCAAAAACATACTTGTTTATGTAGTTTTGTACTTTATTTCTAGCTATTTCCGTCACATCTCCCTCCCCAATTGAGTTACAACATCTGTAGCTCTCAATTCCTCATAAATATTAATAAAATACCGTTCCCTCTCTCGGAATTGGGATCAGTGTTCTGAAAAAACTCACTTGATCAGTATCTCTAAATTACCCTCATTGGGGTGTGTGTGTGTGGGGGGGGGGGGGGGGGGGGGGGGGGGTCAGATGGTATTGGATCATCAAATGACGCCGCCTGTGGGAACACTGCAAAATCCATGAGACAACATGAGAAGAACACGTTAAGATCGGTAGCCTAAAATCACCAAAAAGAAGAGATAAATTCGAGCCATCAAAGGTCGTTCTAGGAATGGAGAATCACGTCCCAGCCTTTCCGATGCTATATCAATTTTAACGAAAAGAGGGCAGTCGAGTTTACCTGCCATTCGCCTGTGGTGTAAGTTGTTCTAAGTCCTTTTTGGTGAAAGATGCTTCTTGGTCTAAGAAATCTTCCTCATCGGCAAAGGTAGTGAAGCCCACATATCTCCCTTCCTGCATCTTATGAGTTATCGTCTTTCACCCCTCGGCCAAGTCAGCACCTATTGGTCCTCAGTTGATCATGTTGATCATTCCCCTTGTAGGGACATTGAAGATCGCTCTCCCGCGCTTGCTAGGAGCCTCGATGGCCCTTTGCTTGTCCCTCTTGGGCAAACGTGATTGATCCCTCCGAGGCAAGTGGGACCTATCACCCGTGTCACTCTCGCCCTTTGAACTCCGCACGAACTCTACCAGTTGCCATCTCTAATGAGCCTCTTAATCTCATCCTTGAGATCAGTACATTCCTCGGTTGTATGTCCTGTCTGACGGTGGTACTTGTAGTAGTTTCTAGAATATTTTATTCCCCTGTTTTTTTTCAATTTCCTAGGCTCATTTAGCCACATGTTCTTCTGTACCACAACAAATATGGTCATGATTCCTCTGTTTAAGAGAGTATACCTCTTAGGGGATCTGGCCCCTTCATGGTCATTCCCGCGTTTGGTCCATCCTTCATTTCCTTGCATTCTGTTCTGCGTCTGATGTGGAGTCTTCTTGGTAGTCATCAAATTATCCTGATAAACAGTATCATATGTCAGCGCCTTCATCTGGTCAATCATAAGGGAACAAAGCTTGATCAGCTTTGCCGTGAACCTTTTATGTGACGTCGTATTAAATAGAATGAGGGCCACTTGATCGCCCTTTGGCCCATCAACCTTGAGTAACTCCCCATTTAACCTTTTTATGAAGTCTTCAAGGCTCTCTTTCTCTTTTTTCTTCATTGAATTCAAGTGATTCATAATTGTTCGTATCCTTTTTTGACTAGAGAACTGGCTCTCGAGCCTCTATTTCATATGCTCGTAGCTGGCTATAGAACCAACCTCTATCCTTGTGATCTAGTCCAGGGCTGCCCCAGTCAATGCCGTAGCCAAAATCTTTCCCTGCACATTGTCAAAAATTTGGTACAGGTTGAGGATACTATCCACATAGTATAAGTGCTCGCAAGGGTCACTCTTCTCATCATATGTCTTGAGTTGAGGGATCTTATCCCCCTTCTCCAGCACCTCGAATTCGATCTTCTCGCTAAATGGGGTCAACCTTCGATGACCTCCTGCCAATGCTAGCTTGCGACCAACCTCTTCTTTCTCCCGGTTCAACTGCTCCATCTTTTTTGCTATGTTCCTCCTTTCGACCATGAGGTTGGGTCATTCCTCAGTGGGAGCTCTCAAATGTGGGCGTTCCCTCCTCAACTCCACCACATCTTCGCGCTCATGAGCCTTGGATACGGCTCCGAGGCCTCCTGTTCAGGATTCTTGAGGTTGCGGGGGTGCTTTGCTGGCACCCTGGTTGATTATACGAAAGTCTCTAGTGCGGCATTCAGAGTTACTTGAACCGTGGCGTTGATCTGCGCCATAATCTCCGGTGCAAGGATAGTAGGTCCGCTAGCACAGGATCAAGTGCCCTCAGAGGTTGGGGAGGCAACGTGTCATCCTGTTTAATATTGGGTTTTGGTACTTGGACTGGCGGTGGGACACTCTCTGTTACCGAGTTATAAACAACTGGTCTTGTGAATCGCGATCGAGTGTTCCCACAGACGGCGCCACTAATTTAACAAAGACTGTGTATTTAAAATAAAGTGCGAGGTTACAAATGTGGGCCTGCAAATCTATCAAAAATTAGTTCTCATATCACTATCGCTAGTTCTAGGTAGACTTGGTCCGAAACACCTCAGACTGACGCTTAGATGCACTGCCTGATGTCGATGACGATATAGAATGTAATGTCGAAGATGATATCGATGATGACGTCGAATCTCTTCTACGTTGGGGATGAATCCATGTCGGGAATGATATCAGAATGGATATTGGGGATGATGTCGGAATGGACGTTGGTGATATATATTGAGGATATGTATTGGGTAGTATATTGGATATGATAGCGCGTACTATATCGGATGTGATATCGGGTGTCCTCGATATCGAGTGAACAATGTACGTAGTAATTAAAGCTTACCTTGATTAGCGGAGCCCATATATTGATGATGCATAATTCGACACGCCCTCGAAAATAGGCTAAACGGGTACCCAACAAAAATGACCATGAGTCAGAGGAAAGGTACCCCGGGTCACGACCCATTATTACCCTAATAACGAAACAACGGTCCAGACATACAGAAAAGATACCCTCTGGTCTTGACCAACTGACACCCTCTGTGAGGGTACTCGGTCTAGACGTCCGGAGAAGGTACCCCCGGACAACGACCAACGCCCCAAGGAGGGAGTGCGGCTTGGATATAAAGACTAGGGAATACCCCTCTCTAATGACCCAAAATTGGTCAAGGCATCAGGTACCGCAAGAAAAAAACACAAAAAGCTCCTCGCAATCTGATGTGGTTAATTCCCCTACTAGCTAAGCACTACTTAGATCTCACGAACCCCCAATAAGGGACCCCGAGTGGTGATATCTAACACTTAGCCAAAATATCATGGAAGAAGGAGGACAATACAAAAACAATAAGAAAACGAGTGAATACAAGAAAGGGACAAGGCCATTCAACCAGGGTCTTGAGATAGCAGAAAAAACCACAACCAACGATCGCGAAATCACACCGATGAAGTACGACTCCACGAGTCCCTCACGGAATAAGATGACCTGGAGAGTAACCCGACCTTCTAGAGGGAACTTACATTACAACGAGACACCCTAAACTCGAAGAGCGCGCCTATCACCCTTATTTAAAGAAGCTCCCAACCACCCTCATTATCACAGAAGACCACACCTCATTGGCCAAAGCCAGCTATTGGAGCAGAAATCGACAAATCTTACCAGTTCAGACGAATGATTGGGGCAGACTAGCTCTCTCTCATTGGTTCAGAGCCACCCTCAAAGACGATAGGAGCAGACATCATCACTGCTCGCTCAGACGAAGCTTAGTCAAACTCGCAACATTGGTCAACACCTGACAGACGACCGTCATTAGCTTATAAGACTTTCACGCCATTGGCTACCAGCACCACTCGGAGTTAAGACGGAAAGACCAGCCCCCATTGGCGAAAAACTCCTGAATGTAACACTATGAATAACCCCTCATTTCAGCAAAAAAAGAATTCAAGCACAATCACCCACCACTTAGCAGAAACAAGGGCATTCTTCATAATCTCATACACTCCATTGTACTTATAAAAATATTACAAGCATTTAGCTATCTCATTACATGACCCACTTGTAATTCACTTAATATTTTTAATAAAATAGTATTGCCTCCCTTTTTTCCTCAAATTTGAGAAAGGCGTTCTGAACAAAACTCAGTGATAATATCCCCGAAACTCCCGACCTCACGGGCCCGGACGATATTGCATCACCAAATGGCGCCGTCTGTGGGAATGTCGTAAGTTCCCTAAGTATAGTTTGAGGAAAATTACATGGCCAGGAAAAGAGCTAGAAGAGCACCTGTACGCGCATCATCCCGATAAATCCGAAACGCGAGTCGATGGAGAATAACGACACAGAAACGAAGATGCAGCAGATCCCTTCCCCTCCTCAGGAGGAGGACTAGGAATGCAACGCCTCTACACCCAATCCTGATGCACGCATACCTCCTGCTACTGGTGCCCCTATGCCCCAAACCAACGGTGCCTCAGCTCTGCAAATACACTGGGACATGTATCGCAACATGGTTGCCCGATTTAACAAAAAACGGAAGAACTACCTTGAAGAATGGTCGTGGTTGCGACATGGACCCTTCGGAGGACAAAGAAATCCTCCTCGTCATCAGTTTGCCCCGCCTCCACAGGCCAGATCTGAAGGCTCTCCACATAGCGACGCCTGCACCGGAGGAGTGGACCACCATCGTTGCATTTGGCAAGCTCGGTGGATGCACCCCCAGAGGCGTGGCCACCACAATATCCTCCTCGCCCTCATAAAGCGGCCTGAAATCCTTCAGACATACATGAACCTTACTATCTTGAGCTCATCAGTAGGCATCCGCGTTCGCCGTCCCTCAACAGACCCTTGAGGGGCATGATGGAAAAAAAGCAGAGAAAGTTGCATGAACTGCGACACAACCTCAACCCTGGGGCAGAAGCATCATATTGTGGGATTCCGTCCATGGCTGATATAGCTAACGCGCTCGTCCCTCTCGGGATGAAGCCCGTGGGGCTCCCGACCTACGCTGGGGAGAGCAATAACCGCGACCCTTGTGATTACATCAATCAATACTTAACATGTATAGATCTCGTGTCCCCTCCTAATCACGTCCTCTACCGAGTATTTCAGACTACCCTTATCGGTCGAGCACAATCTTGGTTCTCCCAGCTCTTCCCAGGGATTGTCTACAGTAGGGCTGTGCAAAAAGAATCGGATCGATCGAATCGGGTGAAAATTGATCGAATGATCCGATCCGAGGATCAGATCGAATATTTGATTCGACTTTTGATTTTTGCCTTAGGATCGAACCCCCATTTTATTCGATCCTCGATTTTAGAGGCTGAGGATCGGATCGAATACTCATCTTATTTTTTAAAAATAAATAAATATATAATAGTATATATTATATTATATTTTTATCTATAAAGCTAAGCTTATTAATGCTACTAAGATTTTTCTATATATAATGATAATATTACATTTTTATATATACACATACCTACCATCTTTTTCTTGGTCCATTTGAAGGCCATGTTTCTGTCTTTGAGAAACATATACAATTGTAAATTTGTAACACCTTTCTCTCGCCATATGAAAGTGAATTTTATAATTTAGTAACTCTGTTTGAATGTTGTGGTTGGTTCCATTGATATTAAATGAAATAAGAGAAAAAAAGAAAAAAGGATCGAAATCGAATCGAATCGGATCGAAATCGAATGATTTTGGATCGAATCGGGTCGTTTTAAATTGATTCGATTTCGATCCTCATTTCTCCAGGATCGAAATCGACTTCCAGCCTCGATTCGATTTGATTCGATCCGATCCGATCCAAATGCACACCCCTAATCCACAGTTTTGAACAGTTGACCTAGATGTTTGTGAGACAGTTCGCATGTAACCGGGTCTTTCCCAAGACTTATGGCACCTATTTAACATACAACAAAAGGTAGACGGATATCTTAGAGACTACATGAGACGGTTCCCACATGTGGTCATCGAGGTTGCCCACCTTGATCCTGGCATGATCTCCGACATCGTCGTCCAGGGGCTTCTGCAGGGAGATTTCTCCACCCACCTCATGAGAAATCGGGCCATCAACCTCGAGGACCTAATGCAAAAGGCCGAATCCTTCATGGAGCTGGAGGGAACTCAGAAAGTCCTAGAAGCCACGGAGGCCGCTCGAGCTCCAAACCCCTCCGCGGAGAAAGGAAAAGAAAGGAAAGATGAAAAAGTTGGAGGGAGGAAGTAGAGAGTCAAGAAAAACCTTGAGCCAGTGCCCTTACCTCCCATGACAATAACCCCTACTGAAGTCATGACTATCATGGGAGAAGAGCGCGTCTTCAGATGGCCATGTTCAAAAATTTAGGATAATTATGTGCTTACCACCGAGCCTTTGGACACCTGACGAACGACTGCTACCACCTCCAAGAAGAGATCGCCAGGCTACTACGGCTTCTCGAGAAGTACGTAATGCCCGATAGGGGGACATTCGCAGGAAAGAAGGGTCGAGAGGAAGCTCTCAAGAGTAAAAAATCGCTCTTTGATACTTCTGAGGACATCGAGCAACTACCTTTGGAAGAGGAACGATGACCTCCGCCCCCGCGGACCTATCGCGACATTGTTCCCACCGGCCGCACGGTACTCTCCGTCACCAAAGAGGAAAAACAGATCTACATTAGAAAGACCCAAAATCCAGATAGCAAGTTCGAGGTCTATGTAGCCCAATTGGTAAACCAACCTGTCATTTCTTTTAGGCCTGACGACCTGTTAGTCGTCGTATATCCCCACGAGGACCTCTGGTGATCACGACCACCATACTCGGAAAGAAGTTAGGATAATCCTCGTAGACATTGGAAGTTCGGTCAATGTGCTCTTCACACCAATGTACCTTGCCCTGGACATTCGCCGCAACCAGATGGAGCCTAAGGAGGTTCCCCTAAAAGGATTCTCAGGAGAACAGTGTCAACAGTGGGGCTTATAATCTTGTCGATGTCCTGGGGAAAGGGCGTGACTCGCCGCACTGAACCGACCAAGTTCTGGGTAGTGGAGGCCTCAACGCGTACGTATGCCGCATCTACCCTCCATATGCGGACGACCGATAGTCCGAGCCTTTTGACGCATTCTCATCTACTCTCCATATCAAAATCAAGTTCCCCACCCTTTCCGGGATAGGGGAAGTAAAGGGAGATCAGACCTTGGCTCGGGAATGCCGCATGAACACACTACCAATCGAATCCAAACCCTCGAGTGCTGAACCCTCGGCCAAAAAGGCCCATACCGAGGAAGTTTGGGTCCAACTCGCAGAATAGCTCAAAATGATAGAGATAGCAGAAAGAGTCGGGGGAAAGATGGTCAAGATTGACACCAACATCGGAGAGGATGTCGAAAAGGCCATCACGACCACGCTCAAGCTGTTCCATCACCTTTTCGCCTGAAAAAATGGTTCCCCAGGGCAGATTATCCAAGAGATATACGTACACGAATTAAACGTATATCCCACCGCCAAGCCTGTCTAGTAGAGGAAGTGAAACACGGGGCCAGAGCAGAACAAGGCGATTCAGGCCGAGGTTCAATGACTACTCGACCTCCATCAAATAAGAGAGGAACACTACCCGAAATCGTCGGCCAATGTGGTGCTTGTCTCCAAGACAAAAGGTATGTGGCGTATGTGTGTCAACTTCACCGACCTCAATAGCGCATGTCCTAAGGATTGTTACCCCCTTCTGAGCATTGATCTGCTGGTCGATTTTATGGCCGACTGTGCCCTCCTATCCACCATAGATGGGGACTAGGGTTACAATTAGATCCCAATGGCGAGTAACGACCAAGAAAAAACTAGCTTCATCACGGACATAGGAACCTTATGCTACTTGGTTATGCACTTTGGGCTCAAGAACGTTGGGGCCACATATCAGAGGCTAGTCAACCTCATGTTCGAAGGTCTAATTGGAGATACGATGGAGGTCTATATCGACGACATGATCGTGAAAAGTTAGAAGGAAGAGGACCATGCTCAAGACCTCGTCCAAGCTTTCAAAATCATTGATCGGTTCGTGATGAAAATCAACCCTCGAAAATGTTCTTTTGGCATTTAATGGGGAAAATTACTAGGGTACATGGTCACCCAGAAATGGATTGAGGTTAACCCCATAAAAGTCGAGGCCATTCTCAACATGGAATCCCCAAAGATGGTACGGGACATGCACAAGCTTATCTGAAAAATGGCCTCACTGAGCAGGTTCATCTCTTGCTCCTCAGAGAAAGGCATGCCCTTCTTTAAGATACTCAGAAACATAAAAGATTTCTAGTGGACCGACCGGTGCGAAGAAGCCTTCAAGGAATTAAAGGAGTATCTGGTCAAGTCACTCTTGGTGAAACTCGTCCCCAAAGAAATGCTCTTCCTATACCTGGCCATAGGAAATGAGTCAGTAAGCGTAGTCCTGGTCCGAGCCGAAAGAAGGGAGCACTTACCTATCTACTATGTCAGCAAGACCCTCCTGGATGTAGAGACCCGGTACGCATGCGTAGAAAAGTTTGGTTAGCACTCGTTTCTGCAGCTCGGAAGCTCTGAGCATATTTCTTGGCTCATCCAATCACTGTTCTCACGTAGCACCTCCTTCGAACCATCCTCAACAACCCAGAGGTCTCAGGACGAATGATCAAGTGAGCCATAGAACTAGGGAAGTTCGATATTACTTAGTCCCCCCGACCAGCCATAAAGGCTCAAGTGCTCGCCGACTTCATCACATAAATGTACGAGGAATCTAAAGAGGAAGAGTCAGAGCCCTTATGGAACCTACGCATAGATGGGTCATCTACCAACACCCACGGTGAGGTAGGCATAATCTTCAAAAAAATAGCTCTAGATGAGTCGGAGACTGTACTGGAGTTCATCATCCGATTAGAGTACCCCATGTCCAACAATGAGGCCAAATACGAGGTGCTTCTTTTGGGAATGCGCTTGGCCAATGAGGCAAGATACGGAGGATACTTGTCCATAGTGACTCTTAACTCGTGGTCCAACAGATTCATGGGACATACGAGGCGCGGGAGGAAAACATGAAGAAATGTCTTGAAGCCGTCCTTGTTGGAACGACCCTGTTTCAAGAATTCTCCATCAAACAAGTCCCCAATTAGAGAATCAAGATGTGGACGCCTTGTCCAAACTTTCTAGCCAAGCTCAGACTGTTAGCACTCGGAGAATTACATTTTTTACGGCACACAAATTAGAAAGGTAAGACCAAGATGGGGAGGTCCAGATGGTCGCAACCATCGAAGAAGATTGGATGACAAAAATCATTGACTTCATTAGAAACCCAAAAAAATATGCCCACGATAGGGTCAAGAAGCGTGCTATGCATCGACGTACCCTGTATTACATACAAAATAGGGTGCTATTCCGACGCTCGTGGTCTTATCCGACATCCCGATGCGTAAACAAGGAAGAAGCACAACATATCTTAAGAGAGATCCATGATGGGTGCAGCGACAGCCACTCGGAAGGAAGAAGCATGGCGGCTAAGATTATCCGACAAGTGTACTATTAGCCGACCATGACTACTGACTGTGAAGAATACCCACAAATGCTGAGGTTGCCAGTTGCACGCCCCAATGATACATCAGCATGTAGCTCCCTAGGAGCCAGACACTATCCCCTGCCTATTCACACGGTGGGGAATCGACATCATGGGAGCCATGATCTCGGATGAAGGCCATAAAAGGTTCTTGCTAGTTGCAGTTGACTACTTCACCAAGTGTATCGAAGCATAAACCATTTCCAAAATCACCAGTCGGGTCGTAATAAACTTCATATGGAGAAACATCCTAAGCAGTACGGGGCAAAACAACATCTGGTGAGTGATAACGGACTATAGTTTCGCAACAACCTCGTAGAAAAATGGTGCGACAAATGGGGTATTAAGCACCTCTTCACAGGTATAGGATACCCCTAGGGTAACAGTCAAGTTGAGGTAACTAACCTGGCCCTTCTGAAAATGCTTAAGGCTCGCCTAGACCAATATCAATCTAAGTGAAGCCTCTAAAAACATCGGCAAACTAGACCCAAAATGGAGCGACCCCTATCGAATCTCCAAGATCCTTGGGCCAACTACCTACTTGCTCAAAGACATGGAAGGCCGGGAACTCACCCGAGCCTGGAATAGTCTTAATCTCCGAAAATATTATCTTTGAAAGCTCTAAGATCGACCTCTTACGAGGACTCTATTTTGTTTGCGTAGTTATAATGTTTGTATTTGATTAAACGATTATACCCGTGTAAAGCAAACCTACTATCGACAATAAAATAACTGCGTTGAAAAAAGCTTGTTGACTTAAGAACAAAAGGACTAAAAAGAAATATTCCATTAACAAGCACTTAGCGAGCATAACAAAAGCGAGAACTAGGGGTGAACAAAAAAACTGTGACCCGCCCGAACCCGCGAGAACCTGGCCGCACCCGCGTTTTTTTTTTATTTATTACTTACACGCGGTTGGTTATTTTGTAACCAGCAAGGAAAACAGGTGGGTCGCGGGTATAGACATTGTTTAGCCTACAGTTACTACCCACCCACATAATTATTAGAAAAATGATATGTTATTATTATATTACTAATAAATCATAGTTATATATATATATTCTTTGTGCGACATAGTTTTATATTGTAAAGACTGAAGAAAATGAGAAAAAATTAACCCTAACAAGCAAGAACAGCCGTGCACACACACAATACACACGCACACACTTTCAATCTTCCCCGCCTCTCCCCACCGGCGCCCATTGGCGGCTCACCGGAACCACGAATTTCGTTCTCCTTCTTCACTCTCTCTGTCTCTCCACTCCCCAATGTAAGTTTTCGCCTAATTGCATAGATTAATTTCACTGTTGATTTGCTTTTTCTTAGGGTATGTTTTAGTTTATTGTAATTAGCTTGGATGTGTAATGTATTATGTATCACTTCTATTTCATGTTGAATTGTTGATTTGATTGTTATGCTTGTTATTTTTGAAAGTGATTTTTTTTCTCATTGGATAACCCGCCACCGCCCGCAATCGCACGGTTTGATAAAAAAAATAACCATATGGTTTGTGATTTTTGTCAACCGCTGCAATGTGGGTGGGTGACTTATTTTTGGTAAATTCGCCCACTACCACCCGTGTACACCCCTAACGAGAACTGTGGGGACATGACTCATACAAAAGTGGTCCCAAACAAAATAAAGGCTACACATGCCCGGCTAACACTACTCCTCCGTGAGACGTTTTACCGCCTTGATCCAGGCTCTACGTTCCTCCGCTACGAGCTCGCTTGGGTCGGGCATCCACACAACTGAAGCAGCGAGATTCATCCTACGAGATGCGGGCGGGTGAAGGATCGGTAGTAGAGGCCGAGAAATAGAAGTCCAACTTAGGTAGCACCAAGTCTCGAGGAATGCCGGGGAGAGACGAGACAATCGTCAAAGCCATTCCATAGCCCACTCGAACTAGGTCCCTAGACTCGGAAGCCAACACTCCTCGGCTCCGGGAGGATCTGGTCATATTCAGTCAGGCACTAGCAAGGCTGACTTGAAGCTCTTTCCCCACGTCTTCGAGTTGGCAAAGTAGGCGGTCCTGCTCTTCTCGCAGTGGTTGGACCTTCTCTGCAGCCCAGGCCGCTTCTTTCGCCCTCTCTTCCCACCTCTCGGCCTTAGCGATGGAGTTAGCTATCGCCTCTCGAAGGCAACTCTTCAGTTACCCCAGGTCACGATCCGCAAACTCTTTTATCTCAATGTGCATCCACGGGCCTCTTTCAAGGCCTTATCCAGTTGAGTTGCTTCTTCTCGAGCATTCTTTAGCGAAGCTTGGAGAGCATCACACTCTTGGATGACAGTCTTTAGGACCGTAAGACTGTTCCTATATGAGCCCAAGGCATTCCTGAGTACCGTGAGCTGTAAAAATGAGGGAGCCAAAGTTAGAAGACTAGTGACAATAAAGAGGGACCTAAGTAAAGTAAGGGCGAAAGGGTATTACCTCGCAGATGCTCTTGCAAAAATTTTCCCACAAGGACCCGTCGCTAAAGCCCCCCATAATCTCACGGTCTCCAAGGTTAATAATACAGCTCACAAAAGAGCGGTAATAAATAGGATCCCTATAACCCTCTATGAAAATCAAAAGAACGACATGAGTGAAAAGATATTCCTCCTCCGAGGGGTTCATGTGAAGAGAATCCGTATCTCGGGAAGATCTCTTCTGATTGGACGACTTCATAGGAGGGAATGGGTCTATGACACCCTTCCCTGTGCTCTTCTCAGAGGAAGCCAAGGAGCCTCATCTCCTTTTCCGTGAAGGACTCTCAACCTCATTGGCCCGTACGATATTGCATTACCAAATGGCACCGTCTGCGGGACTGCGAAGTGTTTAGCCATCACGGGATCCATAGGTTGAGGCATACCTTTGCAGTTCACCTCATCCCCAGCCTCTGCCATGGCCACCTCAACATCAGTAGTGGTTGGACTCCCAAGGGCACGAAGACAATACTTGTTGTCGAGGGAACCCAAAGACTCAGAAGCAACGGCCTTCGAGGACCTCGCAAGCTTCTAGCGTCATGCCATATCTTGCAACTCCCACTCTGCAGAAGAACCTCTGTCCTCCGAGACAAAGTTGTATGAGTCAATATCGACTAAGGACAAGAGGTCCGCTCAGAAGGGACAAGGGGCGTCGTTGGCCATCTCCGCACCTAAAAACAAGAGCAGAAGCTCAGTTAAAAAACAAGAGGGAGTATACTATATATACTCGGGTAGTGTTTTCGAAGCACATTCGATTTTTTTTTCAAAAAATACAAGGACTTACGAAATTCCTCGTTATGTCAAATCATCGGCAGAGGAGGGCGTTCCTTTTTCCACCCACTTTACAGACCCACAATCAGCAGGACCATCGAATTGCGTAGCATGGAAGACATATTGCAGAGCTTGTTGAAGAGGCCCATATCATCTAGATAGGCGACAATCTCTGTGAACACCTCGGCAAAAGGATAAACATACCCCTCATTGAGTGGGTATGCCTTCCCACTCGAAAGCCGATTCTCCAACAAGAGCTACGAAGAAGTACCTCTCACGCCAATCTCCATTATTAGCAGGATCATTCCTTGCACTTGAAGTGAGGAACACCTGTTGTTCTCACGAACAGATAAGGAAAAGAAAGGTGAGCCCATAGCAGTCGCCCTCAGAACAAATGCCCCAACAACAGTCTAAGGGGTGCAAGGAATGTTCACCAGATGGCAGCACAATATAAACCCCACCAGGTGATGATAAGAGGCCAGAGTCAGTTAACTCGGGCATATCTGCCAGAAGATAAAGAGATCCCTCATAATCGGATGAAAAAAGTAGCAAAGTCCACAACGAAGTTGCTCCGCAAACACGGTCCTGTAACCCTCCGGGGGGTTGTACGCCCTTTGGAGACTCGAAGGGACAATCACGTCCACCCGATCAGGAAAAATGTTAAAAGACTCCAGCAGAGCTCGGGCCTCCTCCATGTTCATAACTGAGGTCGTGGATCCAACCCGAAGCCGACCTGTCATGCGCTTGGGATCTAGGTTCTCTCGAACAAAGATGACACCCTCAGTAGGAGTCTAGTAAGGGGCACAATGAGCTAAATTGGCAAACACTCGGTCCGCCACCATCATAGGTGGAGCAACAACATCGTCACCGGCGTGAGAACTCCCTGCTCCCCTTCAAAAAGTCGAAAGAACATGCGGCGATCGAGTAGCCCCTCAGTGGCTACTCCATCGAGAAGTAGTGACACTACTACGGAAAGGGCAAATAGGAGAGTTGAGAGAACCACGAGAGTCCTCATCACTCGAAAAAGTGGAGGTTGCACAAGAAACCATGACTGCAAAAGTGAGTAAAAAAGCTTGAAGGAAAATTTGTTTTTGTAAGGAAAGTGTTGAGAGGGAAGAAGATGGTGAAGAATAATGAAGAAGGTGGTCGTGCTTTTATAGACGAGAAGAAACGATTCAAATCCCAAATTCGGTCAGTTCCCCGCCCACAATTCAAATGGTGGGTCCCTTCAACTGCCCACTCGCGAACCCTCGGAACCGCCACAAACTCCAAATCATTGCAACCCTAGCATGTTAGACGTCACCATAGGGGAGTTAAACAGGCACTCCAGCTCCCCACGTCCCCTCATATTTAATAAGTGTCCGTTCCCAAGATGGGTAGTTGAATATGCCCGTAGGCTGGACGATTGAAAATCACGACCACCTTGAGACCCCTACCCCGACCATCATCCACAGGATACACCCACGACGTTCGCAGGTGAGAAATCAAAAGGTTTCTAAGTATGGTAGCCTCATGCATCAAAATTAGGGGAAAGTGGTCCCCACGACAAAACCCTTATGGCCCCCCACGAGGAAATCGCAAAAAGCTACCAGAAGCAAGTGACCCTCGAGAACTCGCCTAAAAGGGCCATGACGACCTCTAAGTTTGATGGTCATGGCTACTCACTCGAGAAATTGAGAAATTCTATAAACGTTGTGCTCGTGAACATAAAATAAGAGGAGGAGGTCTAAACATCTCAAACAAGAAAACAAGAGGGTACCCATGTGGAAGAAGCCGAAAACATTTTTTGAGTCTGGAATCATAAAAACAGGATGTATAAAGCTTGGTCGTAATCCTCGACCATGGGAAACAAAGTTGGAATCAAAAGGTTTCATTAAACGGTAAAAATTCGGGGAAGGGGGGGGGGGGGGGGGACAGCCTGGTACAACCCCAAAGAAAAGACAAAAAGAAATACAAACTAAGGCCACATGGCCACAAAACTATACCCAAGCTATCTATGACTAATGGAGGAGGGAAGGTCCAGCTGCAACCAAAGGGGTCGGAGAACCATGGACGTTTGGGGCACCCCCGGACAGCAGCTGCAGGGTCGCCTCAGGAGTACTAGGGCAGAGCATCCGAGTAGAAGACACCTTGTGGGGATTGACCTTGGGGCGGAAGAAGTTTAGCTGAAAGCCCAATCTCCAGAGGCTTTGAAGCCCTACATCAGATAAGCCTCGAAGTAAGGAGCGAGTTGCGCCTTGACCTCCATCTCTCGGGCTTCTAGATGCTCGTCTTGTTCCACCACGGTCTTTGCCAGAGTGGCCCAGAGCGGCTCCATCACCTCCTCCGAGGATCAAAGTCGACTGGCCAAGTCGGCCTCCTTGCCCACGAGGGACTCTTTCTCATTCTCCAAGGTGGCCAGATGGTCCTTCAATAGTCCCTCCGACTCTTCCAGCTCCTTCATCCGGGCCATTCGGCTCTCCACTTGGGCGGACAACTCAGAGCAACAGAGAAAGCTAGTACAACCTTCGGTCTCAACCACTCCAAGCCCCGCCTTCAAGGTGTCTCTCTCGCAGACCGCTTTCTCGTAAAAATATGACAGACCCCTCAACCCTATTGGGCTCTGAGAACACAAATTAAAGAAACAAATGGTAACAGTTTGAGTGCAAAACAAAAGGAAAAATCGTAAAAGAAACTTCACTTTTCAGAAGTCGGAGAGAAAGCCAGAGCAGCCAGCTCACGGGAAAGACCAAGGGCCTGCTCCCCTAAACCCACGACACCTTTCAGAAGTGACTGCACAGGAGAAGGAACGATAGTTCCCCAAGTAGCAGCTACCTCAACATGAGCCACCAGACTAAGAATCGCGGGAGGACTAGAATACTCAGCCTCACGAAGCTTGGACAGCAGAGATGAGGACCTCTCACCAACTGACTCCACCCCGACGATCAGAGGTTGGGGCGTCGACGGCTCGCCACCCGCGGTCCTGCCAATATCTGCCAAGTGCGAGGCCTCATACCTTTGTGCAAGCCATTCCGTTCCAGTATCAGGCCCCGCAGGCAAGTCGGGGGAAAGACGAGAAGGCGTAGGACTCTCTCCGACTTGGGTGAGGGGAAACATATGCTCGTCAGAGTCCTGTACCAGAATGATCTTGCCCTTGGAAGAAACCTTGGGTTGCTCTCGACGATGCTTTCTCCCAACTAGGCCCGCTCCCTTCTCACTCGAATGGCTTGTATAGGACAGAGCCTCGTGGGAAGCACTACTTTCCTCCAAAGGCTCATTCACCGACGCTGCTGAACTAGCCGACCCTCTAGTCTGTCGAGTCTTCTCGGCAATCGCCTTCTTCTTCTTAGAAGGACGCAGGGGGAGGAGCCTCACACTTCAACTTCTCCATTGCAGCCTCTGAGCTGCAAAAACCCGATTCAACATAAGGAAGAAAAACCTGAAGAAAAGAAGACTCAAAAAATTACTTGAAAACTTACTTATTTGGGAACGTTTGTCCACAATAGAAGGAGCAGAAGCCATGATGTCGTTCAGACCATAGTCGTCGTAGATGGCTGAGAAGACATTCACCCGTGACATCTTGGCCTAACTGAAGCCTTGCTGAAAGGACCCCTCGGCCGCCAGCTGGTCGGTGGCCTCTACAATATAGAATCTGGAAGGAATATGGGGGTCCAAATTCCATTCCCTCAGAACAGCCTCCAGAAGGCCCTCGCTAGTGTGGCAGATGAAGAAGAACTTCTCCTTCCAGCTGCTACGGGACCCCGGAAGGTCGTGAATAACCCTCTTGGTCAACTTTCGCATGGAGACGGTGTAGAAAATCTCGCCAAGTCAAAGGCCCCGAAGAACCGGCGCACCAAGCAAGGATGGCCGTAGGCCGTGAAGATGAAAGTAAAGGACGCTAGGGCTGACCACCCGTTGGGGGAGAGGTGGCTCGGACATAGCATGCAGGCCTTAAAGACCTCCCGATAGAACGCCGGGAGGAAGGATCTCAGTCCCGCCTTGATCTGGACAAAACAGGTAGTATAGAAGCCCTCGCGAGGGAAGGTTGCCCTTTCGTCCTCCTGAGGTACCACGATCTCCAGGTCAGAGACGCCCGCCCCGAATTTGGTGAACTCGGTCTCAATCTCCTCGCGAGATCTCACCATACGCTTCACCTTCTCTGCCAAAACCCTAGGAGTCGCCGCCGCAACAGTCACCTTATTTGCTTTCTTTGCATATACTTTCGCCATCCGAAAGGTGGAACGATGTCTCCCGCGATGTCCCTTCAGTAATAGAATACACCACCGCCTCCGTCGCCATCACATTTGAAGCCGCCCCTCGTCTTCCCACACCAACAGCCTCATCGTCGGAACTTCTCAGCGACACCATGAAATTGCCGGAAATTTTTGAAGAGAAAACAAAAAATAAAGAGAGGGAAAAATAAGAGGAACTTGGATGAATGAAGACAAAACACGCCGAGTCCCATCATTTTATAGGCAGGGAAGGTGAAGCAACGCCCTTGACGCATGGCCAACTCAGCACCACGTGGAACATGTAAGACCACAATTGTAGAAAAAGCTCGACAGCACATAGCTCATTTAATGAGTTCCAAGCAATTTCTATGAAATAAAATCGAAATGGGGGGGGGGGGGGGGCTCCTGGTGATGCATAATCCGTCACGCCCTCGAAAACAGGCAAAACGGGTAAGCTACAAAAACGACCAAGGGTCAGAGGAAAGGTACCCCTGGGCCACGACCCGCTATTACCCTAATAACGGCACAACGGTCCAGACATCCAAACAAGGTAACCTCGGGTTATGAACAACTGACACCCCCTATGAGGGTACTCGGTCTAGACGCCCGAAGAAGGTACCCCCGGACAACGACCAACGCCCTAGGGAGTGAGGCTCGGATATAAAGACTCGGGAATAATTGGTCAAGGCATCAGGTACCCCGCAAGGAAAAATACAGAAAGCTCCCCCAGACAGATGTGGTTAACTCCCCTACTGGTTAAGCACTACTTGAATCTCACGGACCCCCCCCCCCCCCCCCAATAAGGGACCCCTGGGTGGTGATATCTAACACTTAGGCAAAATATCATGGAAGAAGGAGGACAATACAAAAATAATAAGGAAACGAGTGAATACAAGAAAGGGTCAAGGCCATTCAACCAGGTCTTGAGATAGTAGAAAAACCCACTACCAACAATCACGCAATCACACAAACGAAGTACGACTCCACGGGTCCCTCGCAGAATAAGACCACCTGGAGAGTAACCCGACCTTTCTGATGGAACCCGAATTACGACGAGACACCTAAACTCAAAGAGCGCGCCTATCACCCTTATTCAAACAGCTCTCAACCACCCTTATTATCACAGAAGACCACACCTCATTGGCCCAAGTCAGCTATTGGAGCAGAAAGCACAAATCTTACCGGTTCAGACCAACGATTGGGGCAAACTAGCTCTCTCTCTCTCTCAAAGACGATGGGAGCAGACGAAGCTCAATCAAACTCGCACCATTGGTCACCACCTGACAGACGACCCTCATTGACGTAGAAGACCTTCCAGCGATTGGCTGCCATCACCACTTGGAGTTAAGACGGAAAGACAGCCCCCCTTGGCCAAAGACCTATGTGGCTAACACTATTAGCAGAAAATGAATTCAAGCACAATAACCCACCACTTAGCAGAAACAAGAGCATTCATCATAATTTCATACACTCCATTGTACTAAGAACAATATTACAAGCATTTAGCTATCTCATTTCACGACCCACTTGTAAATCACTCAATATCCTTAATAAAATAGTATTGCCTCTCTTTTTTCCTCAAATTCGAGAAAGGCGTTCCGAACAAAACTTAGTGATAATATTCTCGAAACTTCCGACCTCACGGGCCGTTGCATCACCAGATATATATAGACATCGGGATGTGGAGACTGCACGCGTAACCTCCACGTGATCTGTACTACATCGAAGGTAATATTCGATATAACCATTCGTATCGAGTGACATCCCCGATATAGATGATTATGGGCTTGGCCCATGGTCCGGCCCAATACGAGAATTACTCATATCAGTTAAAAATTGGACATTTATGTTAAAAATGTAACTAATAGATGGTTAAATTAATCATTTTACCAGGAAATTGTTTCGCCCTAAATTTTTAGAAGTATGTAGACCTTCTCCCTGAAGTATAGTATACATGTAGGTTATATAAAAATCTCCGTGTTTGCTTGATGCTCCAAAATTAATAAGAGTACCTCATCAAATAATTCTTCATATCAAAGTTCTTTGAGATGACTGCGAAATACACCAAAACTTGTTGGGAAACATTATTATAGTTTTTGAAGCTTAAGAGGACAATGTACTGTTTTTGGCCAACGTTAAAATTGATTCTTTGCGATGAAGTGGTCCCTTTCTTTTAATGAATATGTTGTACTCATGGTCCTAAGTCAGTGAATTGTTTTCCTAATGGATAAAATTATCGTTCTTGTTTTTATGTGCTTCTGGGCCTATATCGTCTCCGCCACTTTTCCATCTATATTTTTGTCCCCGTCGTTAAATAAAATATCTAAAAATTATATTATATAGTTATAAAATTGCAGCTGATCGAAGTTTGCCCAGCAACATAGGCCAATAGCAGTGAGCAACTGCAAATTCGGATAAGCATTCAGCTGGATAGATAGAGTACTATAAAACATGCATAGTGATAACATATTATAACAAGTGAGCTTTTAGTCTAGTTTCAACACCTTTTCTCAAGTATTATAATGTAAAGTGTTACATTGTTTTAAGTTTTTAATATGATCGACGCACTCTAACTTTGAACATTTAATCCCAGTTGAATTACAAAATATGCGAAAATGAGTTGACACAAATCTTCAGTGCACTGTTGAAATTTACACTGGATCGGGAGGCGTTCATTGTCAAAAACGTAAGGCACCAAAATGATGTAGCCAAGCAGCGATTGTGAAGTGTACAACAAATCTAAAAGTTGTAAAGTATATAATATTAACCCACGTCCAAGAAAATGATATCGACCTGGAATTTGTGTCAACAATATTTTTCTGATATGGATCCAGTTTACTATATATTAAAAAGAAAAAAAAACATCAAACTCTCAACGTTTGGAGTTGTTTGCAGCTTACTCCCTAACTTTATTTTTTGATAACTTGCCCGCAACCTTTTTTCTGATGCACGTTTTAACTGTATGATTTGTCGATGTGTCTACATTTTGACCGTTGGATTTACAAAGTTATAAAAGTTGGGGGGCAACACGCAAAAAAATAAAGTTAGGGGGTAAGCTTCAAACGACCCCAGACGTTGGGGGTTGATGTTTTTCTCCTATTAAAAATAATTGAACTTTCAACAACTTTGTTAATTAGAGATTAATCTAAAACTTTCGTTTGGTTTCAAAAACTTGTAAAAATCTCTTCCTAATTATTTGAATCTAAAACTCTTTTGTAATACCATGATAGAAATTGAAGCACATCATTCTCCACTTAAAAGGCCTTGTTAAGTGGAGGGGGAACTTCTCTTTATTAACATTAATCCAAGACCATACCCAAGCGATGTGGGATAATATATTCTCAACACGCTCCCTCACGTGTGGCCCGGTAATTATCTTCGGTACCATCACGTGGGTAGGTCGCGGAGCCCAACAATACGTTTTGGGTTGGCTCTGATACCATATTGAATTGTCATTTCATCTAAAAGTTTAAGCTGTTAGAGAGGGTAGACATTTAATGTGGGGTAAGCTGCAAACGACCCTAGACGTTGGGGGTTGATGTTTTTCTCCTATTAAAAATAATTGAACTTTCAACAACTTTGTTAATTAGAGATTAATCTAAAACTTTCGTTTGGTTTCAAAAACTTGTAAAAATCTCTTCCTAATTATTTGAATCTAAAACTCTTTTGTAATACCATGATAGAAATTGAAGCCCATCATTCTCCACTTAAAAGGCTTTGTTAAGTGGAGGGGGAACTTCTCTTTATTAACAGTAATCCAAGACCATACCCAAGCGATGTGGGATAATATATTCTCAACACGCTCCCTCACGTGTGGCCTGGTAATTATCTTCGGTGCCATCACGTGGGTAGGTCGCGGAGCCCAACAATACGTCTTGGATTGGCTCTGATACCATATTGAATTGCCATCTCATCTAAAAGCTTAAGCTTTTAGAGAGGGTAGACATTTAATATTTATATATTATTTCCAACACGCTCCCTCACGTGCAGGCTGTAAAATCTTTTTGTTACGCCTGTCACGTGACACTTTTTTGATAATCGGGTGGCGGTGGGATTCGAACCCAGGACCTCCTCCTTGGCCTGAGCTCTGATACCATATTGAATTGCCATCTCATCTAAAAGCTTAAGTTGTTAGAGATGGTAGACATTTAATATTTATATATTATATCCAACAGTAATTTTAAAAATTATCGCACAAAATTCTCCCTATCTAGTAACTCCATGAATTTTTATTAGATAACTAAACGCCCCCAACCTCCATTTTATAAATATATATTTTCTCTTTTATTTTAAAAAGATATTATTTGTAACATTTTCTAACATAAGATATTCTTAATCGACAAGAGATGTTAAAAAATTATACGTTTTGTTTACTAATTAATGATTTAAAATAAGGACCGTGTCTTATATGAGTTTTGTTTTCAAAACAACAAAAAAATTGTGTTAATTAAGATTTTGAAGGGTATGCGTATGATGGACTTTAGAGTTACACAAAATCAAGCAAAGTCTGTCATAAAGAGAGTGTAATTTTCAATCTATACAAAGTAATTGTATGGGAGAAAGATTATGTGCAAAACTTAGGACGAAATATTAAAAGGGATAAAAACATCAAACCCCTTAACCTATGGGATGTTTTGCACTTTGGTCCTTAAACTATGTTTATCAACGCTTTGGTCCCTAACTTTTAGGGTGTCTGTACGATTTGGTCCTATTTTGCAGTTCCGGTTTTTTGTGGCCAAAATATTCTTCTATTTGAGGTGTTTTTTTGTCTTTTTTTTTTTCACCAACTATCATTATACATCTAGTACAACACATATGAGTCTGGTAGAGGAGAATATTCTGGCCAAAAATGGCCGAAAATTGCCGGAAATGGGCAAATCCCGTAGTGCCTTCATGATCTTTTAATGGCCAAAATATTCCTCCATTTGAGGTGTTTTTTGTCTTTTTGTTTCACCAACTACTATTATACATCTAGTACAACACATATGAGTCGGGTAGAGGGGAATATACCGACGAAAAATGGCCGAATATTGCCAAAAATGCAAAATAGGACCAAATCGCATAGGTTAGGGACCAAGGCGCTAATAAATATAGTTTAAGGACCAAAGCGCAAAACACCCAATAGATTAGGGGGTTTGATGCTTTTATCCCTAATAATGGCCGCTAACTTTTGAAAAAGAGTTAAAATGTCTATTTTTTTCGGGTCTTGCAAAAATGCCCTGTATGTTTTCAAAAAACTTTCAAAAATGTCTGATGCCCCTATTCGGGCATAAAACTACCTACGTAGCGGTACAGTGGTTGTCACGTCAATAAACTGCCCCGCCAAGTCATATTTTCAGTTTAAAAATGGTTTTCATACAAACACTTCTAATTTTAAATATTGTATTTGCACCCCAAAATAAATTGCACTTTACACCCCAATATATATATATATAAATAATAAACACACACATATATATATAACTATTTTGTAAAAATAATAAATATATATAAATAATAATAATAAACATATATATATATATATATATAAATAACAATAAGAATAATTAACATATATATAAATATAATTAAAAAGGGTCATATATATATATATATAAACATATATGTAACTATTTTGTAAAAATAATAAATATATATATATATTAATAATAATAATAGTAATAAACAAATGTATATATATGTTAATAATAATAAAGATATAAACATATATATATAACTATTTTGTATAAATAATAAATATATATAATAAAAGTTTATATATAAATAATAATAATAAACATTTTAACAATATAAAAAAACACAAAAAAATCATCATCTTCATCACCACCACTGGTTGCTGCCCCCCTGCGCCGGTCGCGACCACCACCACCTGCAACACCACCACCACCATCTTCATCACCACCACTGGCTCCCTCCCCCCCCCCCCCCCCCCCCCCCCGCGCCGGTCGCCACCACCACCACCACCACTCAATTTTTGGGGGAAATTGAACCAGAGCAACCGGTGATGTATTGTAGCCGACGATTTGGGGGGGGGGGGGGGGTACGGACTAAACAATTTTTTTGGGGTTTTTTTGTTTTCTTTTTCATTTTTTTAATGTTTATTATTTGTTGAAAATTAAGTTTATTAAACCTTTTCAAATAAACTTTTTTTAATTTTTTTTATATATTTTATGATTTAGATACTATACAATAAAATTAAAACAATTTTTGAATTAAGATTTAAGTTTTTATATACGTTTTTATTTTTACAAATAGTGTTATATATATATATATATGTGTGTGTGTGTGTGTGTGTGTTTTATTTTTATAAATGGTTATATATATAACATATATATATATATATATATATTAGGGTGCAAAGTACAAGTTATTTTGGGTGCAAATATAATATTTAAAATTAAAAAGGTTTCTTTAAAAATATTTTTGGCTGAAAAATATGACGTGGCAGAACACTTATTGACGTGGCAGCCACTGTATCGCCACGTAGGCAGTTTTAGTCCGAATAAGGGCATCGGGCATTTTTATAAGTTTTTTTAAAACATGCAGGGCATTTTTGCAAGGCCCAAAAAAATCGAGAATTTTAACTTTTTTCCAAAAGTTAACGGGCATTTTTAATATTTCGTCCCAAAACTTACTAAATCAGAAGAAGGTTAGAACTTCCAAAATTAGAAGAGTTTCTGGACATTTATCAAACCACTAGGTCTCGTACATATTGTCATGACCACCTGAAGTTTTGTGCATTTTTTTATTTAACTATGGTCCAGGATGTTCTGGGTATTAAGCAACAAACAACCGTTAGGTCAAAACTATATATTGGTAAAACAATTAACTAATTAAACATTATCACGAATATAATGGTTAATAGCACAACATACTATCACTTTGTGGGGGGAATTGCACAAAACCCCTCATGATTTGTAAAACCTGCAAGAAATCACTCTCAAGTTTATTAATTACTTAGAACTTTTTTATGGGTTGGATAATCATGCACAAAACTAGGGGTGTACGCGGACCATTTTTATGTATGCTTAAAAAAAATGACATCCAACTCAGGTTTAGCGGTAGCCAATTTTCTGACTCCTGAAAGTACATTTACAATTTGTGCGGGTGGCGAGTTTCAGTATAATAAAAAAAAGAACAAAAAATATAATGATAAAGAAAACCATGTGCTTAATATCTATAAAAGAAAAACACTAACACGAAAACTAGTAAACACAAAAAGAAAACTATTGTATTTTGGATATTTAACTTATTTATATACAACAATTTATATTTATTTACTATACTAATTAATATGCATTTATGCAGATTTGTAAATGGGTTTGCAAAATGAATAGAAATATTTAAAATCACACTCTCACTCTAATCACACAAGGATATCCGAACTCGTAAATTTGAAGACATCTATTAGCAACCGAAGTATAAGAAATTTAACATAGTATACTAAGCATAGAAGGATAAAACAACATATTCTCACTAAGATAGTAGCTACGCATATTCATAATAATTTCCATTTCTTAAGTTCACATTTTGATGGTTTATTATCATTACATTTCATAAAAGTCCGAGAAATCACAATTTACTCCAAATAAACCATTTTTATTTTGTAAGAACTAATTTGATAGATAGTTTAGAGTGCTTATAATAAAAACAAATATGTGGTTGGAGGCTTGGAGCTGGTGGCGGGCGGTTGAGAAGATAAACACCCCACACAATCTACAATGGGCAGGTTGTTGCAAAACCGGATTGGGCGTATACGACCCCTACATAATACTTCCTCTAACTCCATTAGAAAATAGCTCACACTTCCTTTAGATGAAATGAAATTGAATTTTGGTTTTTTGTTTGATACATAAGTCTAGAATACCTCTTAGACTATTAGAATAAAACACCATAGCCTAAAAAACATGTATAAAATCTCCATCCCTATTGTTTTATGAAGTATGTGGCTTTGCCATAGCAAGTCCAATTGGAACAATCTATTCTCTTCTCGCTTGCCTTAATAATAATGGGGACACTAGCTCGAAAGATCTGTCTGCCTTGTCGGGCCTTTTCATTCGGATTCGCGCAAAACATAAGAGAAGAGTTTGTGAATTCGGACAACTGAAGGCAGAAGAAGATCATAATGCTTGGTCTGTATCCTCCTAAGATCGGCGTTGACTCCTACTTGGCACCCAACGTCGTCTTGGTCGGTGAGATGTTGGTGTGCGGTGGTGCCTCTGTCTGGAACGACACCGTTTTGCATGCCAACCTACACGAGATCACTCTTGGCTTATGCTCGAACATGCAGAAGAGATGTCCAAGTCGTTGGGTCTATGATATGAATCTTGTTGCGAATGACTTGATTCAATTATTTATATGTTGAAGATCGATATAGAAAAAAAAAATTACCTGTGGAAACCTCAACCCCTATTTCATGAAATGACAAGAACATTGGTACAAGAACCTCAACCCCAACCCTCTACGAAAATAAGAACCTTGGTTCCACTTCCTCAATCTCTGTAACGCGACCATGCCCTAGCTCAAGTTAGCTTGAAGTTGTAAAGACGCCACAAACAAGGTTGGAAATTCGTTTGATAAGTCGATAATGAAAGCCACAAAAACTTTTGATAAGTTCGAAAAAGCTCTTTAGAGAACCAAGAGAATTAATCTCACAAATATTTAGGACTATCCTAATTAAACACTGAAATATATATTTTGGACTTATGCCATGATTCTCATCATTCTACCCCCACGGGTCAGTTACTCATCTTCTTTACTTATTTATTTATTGGAGATTGTACTATTCTCTTTTTGGTTCATAATAATTGTGTGTTGAAGTTTTTGTTGCTAAAATTCATGATGCAATTTAGTTATATGTTTGAGCTGTGGGTTTTTTTTTCTTTTTTTTTTTGTGTCACAAGGACTTTATCATAGCTAAGATTGAAAGAGCTTGAGTCTTTATTATGTTATACATTTTATTTTCCACCTATTATTATTATTATTATTATTTTTATTTTTTTGGAACAAAGTTAGCGTTTTATTCCATTGGCTTGAAATCCATCATCTCAATTACATCAGCATTCTACACTGCAAAAATATCAGTCATATATAATAACAATGTACTAATCTTCCAACTAGTTCTACACTCTAGGATAATCTGTCCAGCTCTGGCATACTTGGAGCAGTTTCAAATCACCTGAGCATCGACCAACAACTCGCTGCACACATGTTCGCATCATGTGGTTGTATTCCTGCCTCTTATCTTGGAAAATCCTACGATTTCTTTCCATCCAAATCTCATAAACAAACTCAGTGATAAGGGTCTTCAAGACTCTTCTCATTGGACTTCTTCCTCTAACCTTAGCACTCATTTCTTGTGTAATCTGTTCCCAGGTCCCTTGCACACATGGCTCACCATACCATTGAAGAAGCTGGTTCCATGTAGCTTGGAGGACAGGGCAAGAAAAGAACAAATGGTCAATGTCTTCATCGCCTAAACCACAGAACACACATTTCAGATCAACAACAATGTTGAATTTCTGCAATCTTGCTTTTGTTGCTAATCTTTTCCACAGAGCCATCCACAGGCAGAACCTTGCTTTTGGTGTAGCCCTATTGTTGAGAACCATTTCTCGCCAAGGCACATTCAATATAGGAGGCCGAAGACATGAGTAGATTTCTTTACCATCAAATCTGTCCTGATTTTGCATCTGTACTACTCTAGTTTCCCCCAATTGGTTTATGCACTTTAACACTTTCTTTACTAACACAGAAAATTGAGTATTGGCTTCCATGGTGGCCACATCCTGCCCTCTTATATAGTAGGAGTGCATCCATTTCACCCAAAGCTTTTCTGCTTTATTACTAATTGCCCACAGCAGTTTACAGTAAGCAAGTTTGTTCCAAGTTGGGAGGTGAACCAGCCCTAGCCCCCCCCCCCCCCTTCCTTGGCCTGCAAATAGAGTCCCATGCAACCACTGATTTCTTACTATCTCCAGCTTCTCCTGACCACAAAAACCTTCTACATAAACTCTCCACAGCCTGCATCACCTTTTTTGGAAGATAGAAAATCTGCGCCCAATAATGTTGTACAACATATAGTACACTTTGGATTAATTGCAGCCTTCCACCATAACTCAACAACTTGGATGTCTAGTGTGTGATCTTAGCCACCATCTTCTCTAGTAGGGGTTGATATTGCAGTATAGACAATCTCTTTGCACTCAGAGGTACTCCAAGATATCTAAATGGCAACTTCCCTTCCTGAAGTTGACTGTAAGCCAAAATGCTATCTTTAACCTCCCTCTTCACACCAGAAAAATATATCTCACTTTTCCTCTTATTTGCTATCAAGCCAGAAGTAGCACTAAAACTTTCGAATTGCTCAAGTAGACTTTGGACAGACTTCAAGTCTC
Organism: Linaria vulgaris; assembly: GCA_948329865.1. Classification (NCBI taxonomy): domain Eukaryota; kingdom Viridiplantae; phylum Streptophyta; class Magnoliopsida; order Lamiales; family Plantaginaceae; genus Linaria; species Linaria vulgaris. The sequence continues at coordinate 47,242,121 of OX415249.1, read as the reverse complement.
CTTTGCAAAAGAAAAGTAAGTCATCAGCAAAAATCAGGTGGGAGATATGTAAAGTAGTACATTTTGGATGGTATTTGAACTGATTATTGTGTTGCAATCTCCTAAGCAATCTTGATAGATACTGCATACATATCACAAAGAGGAAGGGGGACATAGGATCTCCTTGTCTTAGCCCTTTTCCTCCAACAAAAGGGTCTGTGATCTGGCCATTGATGCAGATTTGATAGGATATTGTAGTTAGACAAGCAGATATCCAAGTGCCAAATTGTGCAAGGAAGCCCATTGCTCTTAACAATCCAAGCACAAAGCTCCATTGGATGGAATTGTATGCTTTCTGCATGTCCATCTTGATCATATACCTTGCAGACATTCTCTTCCTCGCATATCCTCTTATGATCTCTTGTGCCAAGATAGTATTATCATGGATATATCTCCCTGGCACAAATCCAGATTGTTCTTCCCCAATGAGTGAACTGATGACCGACCCTATCCTGTTTGTGATGACCTTGGAGATTATTTTGTAAAGTACATTGCAACAAGCAATTGGCCTATAATCATTTACTGTATTGGTTGTACTACTCTTACGTAGCAAAGTAATGAGAGAAGTGTTCACACTCTTGAGTAACTTCCCTGTTCTGAAGAAATCTTGAACTGCATTAATAATGTAAGGGCCTATGATTGGCCAAGCACTCTTGTAAAATTTGGAGGAGTATCCATCAGGGCCCGGGGCTTTTGTGTCTCCAATGGACATCAAAGCATTCTGGATCTCCTTTGTTGTGACAGTTTGCACCAGTGTAGCCCTTTGACTCTGTGTAACCAACTTACCAGATTGCACAACCTGAAGGTCAACTGCAAGTGTTGTAGTTGCAGTTGTGCCCAAGAGTCTTCTGTAGAAGTGCAGAATCTCTTGTTGAATGTCCCCCCTCCTCTGTTAGCTTTACTCCAACTGCATTATATAGGACTGAGATTCTAGTTGCTCTTCTAGATTTTAGACTAGCATAGAAAAACCCATTATTGCCATCACCACATTGGAGCCAATGCACTTTTGATTTTTGTTTCAAAATTTGCTCCTCAATGTGATACCACTTATCAAACTCCTTTTGTATATCTGTCATAGTTTGAAAAAGAGTAGTGTTGAGAGGATCATGTTGTAATGCTGTCTGTGCATCATCTAGTTGAGCTCTTAACGAAGTCACTTTCACCTGAACTTGTGAAAAATGAGCTGTAAGACCCTTCAGCTTTGTTCTTACATTTTTCAATCTATTCCAGACTTGGAACATTCGAACTCCCTGGACCTGTGTATCCCAACCACTCTTTACTGCATCAAGAAAATCTGGATGGTTTACTGTAACGTTTAGAAATCGAAACCTTGGTGCTTGTCTCCTTCCTCTTGCTCCAAGTTGAAGTAATAATGGAGAATGGTCAGAGCAGCTAGTGTTACCAACTTCTACAACCACAGCTGGGAACTTACTAAGCCATAATGTGTTTGCAAAACATCTATCAATCTTGGAATATATAAGCCTATTGTCCTGCTTATTACTCCATGTATATTTCCAGCCACAGTATTGAAGTTCTTGTAGTTGAGAGTCGACTAAAGCATCTTGAAAATTCAAGCATTCTGCAGCAGATACAGGATTCCTTGCCAATCTATCCTCTGTTCCAAGCACATTATTATAATCGCCTAGAATTATCCAAGGATCTGTTGTGCCGGATGCAATCCTGCGCATTTCTTCCCAGAGTGGAATCCTCTCCTATTATTATTATTATTATTATTATTATTATTATTATTATTATTATTATTATTATTATTATTATTATTATTATATGTGTATATATATATATATGATTGCATCACTTTTGGGGTAGTACCTCATGTTACTATGTGTTCTCCAACTACCTATAGTTTCTGAATTTATATAGGAAAAAATGCAAAATAGTATCCCAAGTAGGCGATTTTAACACTTACATGGTCAAACTTTTATTTTTTGTACTTGGTTATATGAAGTTTGCTCCGACTAGGACTCGACTATCCCAACATTCAAAAATTAATTTTCTAGCCAAAAAACTTCATTTTTCGATTTTATGATGTCACTAGAGAGGCTAAAACCGTCAATTCACCTAAAAATGGAATAAATTAATAATGCCACATGTTCAATAACTTAATATACCCTAAGAGGGTGTTTGGTTCACTGGATTAAGTCTTAATCCAGATCGAATAAGTGTGAATCTGCATTTTGGTTCAACTGATAATTTTTATGGGCCTTTTACCAAACCTTGTATAACCCGCTAAAACTCGGTACTTTTTCGGCCTAATCCACGGACAATAATAACAGGTCCTCCATGAGATTAGCTTATACAAGTATTAGTCTTTTTGTAAAAAGATGAAAATGACCCTAAAAGTCAACAAAGCGACCGCGTTTTGTCACAGTCGTGTATCACTTTGTTTTCATACCTATTTTCATCACAAACCATCAAAAACATAGCGTGAAAATAGGGGGAATTTCATTCGACATCAGCGGCGATTTTGGTGACTATGGTAAGAATTTCGACCAATTTTCCTCGTATTTTACGATTTCTTGTCCTTTGTCGTTTCATTAACGCTTACTATACATTACTTTTTCAAGGAATTGCTAAGGAGCAAAACCTAGGGTTTCAAGTGTTGTCTAAAAGGTTCGATTCTGTACTGCTCTTGCATTGTTATGAAATTATCATCGTTGTTGTTCTGATTTTTAACAGTCGTTCGTTGTTTGTTTGTCAACAGGTGAGATTTTTTTCAACATTTCCCCAAATACCCAAAAATCAAAAGATAAGTTTCATTATTCTTAAATTTCTTAATTCGATCTATTTTTTGATTAAGATTTGTGTGCTTGTGGTATTTTTGGTGAGTTCGGTTTTTGGATTCTCTTTGTTTAAAAATAGATTATGTTTTCCCCAAAATATAGATATGTAAAAATGAATATATGCCCTGATTTACTTTGATACAAGAATTATTGTTAAAGAAATTACATTCTCAGACTTTACATATGTCACAACTCTATAATAATCTGTTTATATATGTTTGTAATGTCTTTCCAACAATATGTCTTTTTTTTTTTGTGATATAGTGTTCTTCATGTTTCAGGCTTTGTGGTGAGGTGGCTTACAAGGGGAAAGCAGATTTACAGAAGAGTGAGCACTGACTGGAAAGTTTAAGGTAAAGATTTTAGATGAACAATATTACTTGACTGTGTCTATGTCATGATATGACAATGTCTCTTCTGATCAATCATATATGATAATATCTGTGTTGGATTTGTGGGACCATTTCATATGATAGGTAGTTTATGTGGTGATTTATTCGCATATGAGGGTGTATGAGTTGCATGATGCTTTGTGTTAGGCTGTCTAATATGGTGGATGCGGTTATCTGAATCTGATTTGCATCTCAAACTTGTATGCCTGGTAATTGTGTTCGAGATGAAGCAGTGGAGGAGAAAATTGATTTTAGTTCTATGTTAACTTATCCTTTTGTGCGCAAATATTGTTATGTTCTTGATCATTATGCACAACCATGAAACTGAAGTGGCTTCTAAACGGCGACGGGTGATTCGCTATAGCATGTTGGATAAAATACCTGAGATAGATAAAGTGATGTATCGAATGATAGAGTTGAACGATGCGTATTGCATAGCCAACCTTATGATGGATAGGAACTGTTTCATGAAACCTTGTTGGCTACTTAGAGAGATTGGTGGACTTAGGGATGAGAAATACTTAACACTTTGCGAGCAAGTTACACTGTTCCTCAAGATACTATCACATCACGATGTAAATCGAACCATTGTCTTTAGTTGGCATAGATCCGGGCAAACAATTAGTCGTTACTTCTGACGTACTCTCGATGCTCTGCTCAAGTGTAGTCACTTACTACTTGTGAATCCGAAGCCTATATCAGATGAAAATGGTAACCGCGAAGAGCCATGGAAACATTTTGAGGTATAACAACTTATCATTTAACTACTCATACATGATCTTATATTATATGTTCTGTAAAAGGATTGGGTTACTTAAGTGTCTTTATCTGGTGATGCATGGCTGTCTTGGGGCTTTAGATAGGACCATGATTGATGTAACAGCTCCACTACTTGATCAGCCGAGATATCAGAGTCGTAAGGGTAGGGTTCAAGTTAACGTACTCAGGGTTTCTGACATTTAAATGAGCTTTGTGTACTTTCTATGTGAATGGGAGGGTTCTGCAGCACACGGCAGGGTACTAATGAATGCACTTCACCGACTGCCACCCAGTGGATTTCGGGTGCCACAAGATAGAATTCTACGATTACAAAAATATATATAGCTTGGGCTTGTCTAATTGATCTGTTTAATGATCTAGAACTGATTGTATATTGTATTTACAGGTTGCTACTACCTGGTGGATGATGTATATGCAAATTGTGATGGATTTCTGGCTCCATATAGGGGTAGACGCTATCACTTAAAGGAGTGGGGTGAGGGATGTGTGGTGCCACAAGACAGAGAGGAGATGTTCAACATGAGGCACTCAAGGGCAATGAGCATTATCGAATGGGCTTTTACAAAGCTAAAAAACAAGTGGAAAATCTTGAAGAGCGCATCAAAGTATCCATTGAAGATTCAAAACCAATGCGTAATTGCAGTTGCATTGCTTAATAACTTCATCAAGGTCCAAATGACAAACTATGTAAGTGATTCGACTTCTTCGTTTGACGATGATGGCTCATCGAATGACAGCATCGATGATGAAGAACCAACCAAATACATTGATGGGCTACGAAGTACTGCTGCGTGGGGTAGATACAGGGATGATATTGCTACTAGAATGTGGGACGAGTGGCGGGTTGACCGTCATACATGATACTCTAAAAATGTCCTAGTTTAGTGGATTTGTGGTGCATTTAGTTTCTTAAAGATGGTTTGGTTGGAGAACATTTGTTTTTTGTTGTTTGACTCTGTGATTTGCTTTCAATTATGGATTGATGAAACTTAATCAACTTTTCCTCGTATGTGATTACTTATCCTGCTTTTGAGATGTCTATACATATGTCATTCCTTGTGTGATTATGCTTATGAGTTTTTCTTTCATTTTCTGTGAACCTTGTGACATACAAATTTGCAATGTAGATAGCAGTAACATCGAGTTCCAACTCCGCTCAGGTTGAATCCGAACCGAAGGCTACTAAGAACTGGTACAAATGGACAAAGGAAGAGGAGCTAGCACTCATAGATGCTGTGAAGGACCTAAAGTGCAAAGGGATGAAGATTGACAATGCTTTCCGTGCGGGGTATCTTCTAAAGCTGGAGAATTCTATCAGGAAGATGATACCAAGCTCTAAGGTGAAATGTGATCCTCATGTGAGGTAGAAAATGACAGCGTGGAAGCGGACTTATGGTTATCTGTATATAAAGTTTGATGGTTCTGGTGGTGGTACTGGGTTATGTCCGGTTACAAAGACCATCCAGTGTGTGAGTGAGAGCTACTTTGATGATTATGTGAAGATATGTCTATACCTCTATTGACTGGTTCATTAATATATCCATGCAAACTCTTGGTTTATTCATTCTAGCTAAATTCGAAAGATATTCATGCTATATAGGATGGTATCTATGAAGCATATTTTTAACTTTTAATATGTACATGTTGATTGTTGTGTTACCTTGCACTTGTTTGTTTTTGAATTGTAAAATGCATTTTGTTTCCATTTGTATAGGCGCATCCCTACATAGCACAATACAAGGACAAGTTGTTCCCATTCTTTGAAGATTGGGCCGACATATTTGGCAAGGACCATGCATATTTGGCGGCAACTGTGAATGATTTCTTCACTGATAAAGGAAAAAATGTCATGACTGACAATGTGCCACCCCCAGCCTGCTCCTGAACATGTGCCCTAACCTACCAGCACTCAGACAGACTTCGTTGACCTCGACATGGACGAGGCAGTGGCAGACAATGATGTGGCAAGTTCTTCAGGTCCTTCTAGGAGCTTTGTTAAGAAGATCCTCAAAAAGATCAAGAAGGAGAAGGGACAGAAAATTAGGCGTGAGTCTGCACCCCTTGTTGATAGTGCACCAGCTATTCCGGCATACGTTGACGAGTTCATCAAGGAGACTAATGATACAATGGAACGTATTGCACAGCTGTGTGTTGCTTCTTCTACGCCAGAAGACATTGCAAGGGAACAGAGGCGAGGTCTTTATGCTGCAGTTGCCAAGTTTGAGGATTTCGACGAGGATCAGAAGATCGACCTTGTTCATCGCCTGGCCCATTCCCCACAAGATACAAATGTCTTCTTTGCACTGCCTGAAGATTCACAGTTGAGGTATCTTAAGCATCTCATGAGTAAGAAGAACATGAAGAAGTGATTTTTCTATGCAACTCCTAGGAAGACATTGTTGAAACTCTGATGGTTTTTTTAACTATTTTGGTATGCTCTTATGTGAGCTAAACTTTAGGTATCTAGTATTGGATTGTTATTTTAGGATTCTGGCTATCCCTTGCCTCTTTATTTTGAAGTACTATCGGCACTAGCGAGTACGAACGTGAACTTGCAGTCTTGGACATGTTTAGTAATTAACCATATCAGCTTTGAGACGGGAACTATTTTGATACCAAGTTTCCATTTCATCATTTTCAATGAGGATATGCTACATACTTTTTATATTTATGCTATCATTTTGATATTTGCAAGTATCAAGATAATACTTAGAATGAACTTGTGTCAAAATAGTTGTGTGATTTGCATCTGTGATTAACTTGTTTAATAGTTGTGTGATGTATACTAGTGTGACCAATATAACACACATTGAAAGTTTGTGTGATCTACTAGCGTTCGAACATAACTTCAACATATATTGCATGCAACACAGAAGATAACTCATGAGTATAAGCACTAAACTCGTAAAAAAATAAAATACCAAAATATCCAACAACGTACGATACTACAAAACATAAAATAATGGAACATGAACTAGGAAATTGAGAAATGCGACAATGGACAGTAAATTTCCTTAATTTGCAAATTAAGAAATAAAACTTAGAAGTAGAACGATTTATCGAAACATGAGGCGACGAAATCGGCGGGCTCACCGTTGAGGTTAGGGTCCTCGGTCTTTTTTGTTTTTTTGTGGTTTAAGGAGAACCCGAGCATGATCATTGTTGCCGGAAATATGGTCGGATGCGGTAACAAATGACATTTCCTTAGTAAGACGTGAAGCTTCTTGCTTCTCTCTTCTAGTTGTGTCGAGGATCTTTTGAGTTGTTCGTTTCTTTTCACAAACTTTTTCGATATACTTCTTAGGGGTTAAGATGCGGGCACACACTCTAACCGTGCCAAAAAGCATCTCTAAATCACCCCACGCAAACTCGCCATGGACTTTGTAGAATTTGTGCATCTTCCAAGTACCCTAGTAAAAGGTACACAAATTGTGGGGGGGAGGGGAAACGGTAGTAGGATAATGTAAGCTCAAAGAAAAAAAGGCGACAAAACCTTATTAAACCAATCCCAAACTTCTTTCGGTACGAAAAATTGTTGTCCATGTTCCAAACTGTCCTGCCATGGCTAAGCATCTTCTTGAAGACGTTGTGCCTCTCCGCTAAATTGTTGAACCGACATGTTATCTCACTCTCCGTGAATTGAGTATCGTGTATGTAGTTGATTATATCCATTGCATTTCCGAGTATCATGTCGATGTATTTCGAGTTGTGTAGAGGAACGAAACCTTCGCTGGAAACGCATTGTTCCTTTAGGACATCGATAAGTGTCTCGTCGATGTCCGAAATCCATTCTTCGTCGTAGAATCTTTTCCGTTGAAGATTGCTAGCGTGTGGAAGCATTTCTCGTTGCTGTTATTTGGAAGGGTGTTTAAAGATTTTTATTTATATGCTGCAATTTAAACCTTTATGTTTGTAGTTGAGAAGAACATGAAGAGGGAGGACTTGTTTATATAGTGGAGTATAGCAGTCCCTTTTACTAGGTCTTGTGGAAAAGAAGGATTTTTTAAATAAAAAATTGCAACTCTATTTTTTAAAACCCACACATGACACAACTCATTGGTTTTTTTTTTTTGTGAGTAACTCACGTGTATAGTCAAGCCAAAATAAGTGACATGGGGAAAAAAGTAAAATAATATAAAGACAAAGTTCACAATTGGGCATTGAAGAGAATCTCTGGAAATCAAAAAACATAGCATGCCTTTGTTGCTTTTTTATGGCATGTTTCACCAAAAGGTGTAGTAAAAGATCAAAATTGATGTCATGAGATCATTGAAGAATCTCATGACATCCCCACAACAAAATTCAGTACACCATTTCCCCAAATGCCATGCATTTAAAATGAATTCAAATGCATAACATAAAAAGTTGTCTAAAATATTCCATAGAAGCAACCATAATTAAGGACCCTACTTAGTTCGGACTAAGCTTGAGTAACACTCCCCCCCGTTATCTGTAATGTAGCTAGTAGTCACACCACTCCCAACAGGCGCCCGACCCCAAGGTGGTACAACCCCTTCATCATCCAACACTATAGGCTTCTCAATTGTTCCCCAACGTTCATAAGGGAGGATAGTTGCGGATCGGACAAAAAATACCTCGGCGTATAATAAGTAATCCTTAAACCCATGAATACAGAAGTGCTTCTCAATAGTATTCTCCTGGATATTTGCACATAAAACAAAAATCTGTTGTTATTTCTTCATTATTAATAAAATACAACTTAAGTGGTTTTAGTTAATCGGGTTAAAAATTACGTTTTACCTTCTTGAGGTAGTGTACATATTCTGGACCTACGGATACAAAGTTATACCTATCCCAACAATCGAATTTGACTCATGGGACGTTAATCCAATTGTGGAATGTCTCCAGCCGATGCATCATTGCCTTCACCTTTTCTTGAATCACCATAATGAGATATTTATTCCCATCACTGTCTCTCACAACGTCGCGCACTTCTAGCACATCATACTTCATCTCATGCACGAATGATATGTCATGCTTCTTGGCATATGCAATCAAGACCTTCAAAACATATCTTGATCCATCCATTACGAGTGTAAGGCATGTCTAACAACGACAAAATTTTGCACTACAACACAACACATGCTCTCAAGTTTTAAAATTTCTTATAGCTCATAAAAAAATTACTTAAGTAAAGAAATTCAAATATTAATAAATCATCATAACATTGAACATGCTAAAGCTGTCAAACTTCATTACATAATATTAGGCTTGCACAACCTAACATTCGAATAATAACTACTAGCATTCTCTAGATTAAACACCACCACTTCACTAGCGGGAGACAAAGACAATGATTAAAGGAATTACAAATAACACAATCAACAATACTAAGACCCAAGATAAGCAACAACACATCGCAACCATTTTAGTCAATGACCTTTCGGTCATGCCATCAACACATGAATGGATTAGTACGCTAAGCGGTCGTGTGTTGTTTTCATTTCGAGCTCCAACTTTAGGGTGGGATAGAAGGGGCTCAGTTTGAGAAAACTGTGTACTATTGTTGGCGGCAGGAACATTTGCTTCATCACTTGCCTCCATATTCACATTACGATGTGAAAAGTTGTTTTCCTCATTTGGGGTTGGGGACGTCGCCTGACGATTAGTGCGAGAAAATCGTGGCATTAACAGTTCAAGCATTAACAGTTCATCAGCCCAAATGAAGTAGTCCTTATGATGTATCTGAGCCGGACAAATATTGTAGTATCTCCCGGGGTATCTACCAGTCCTAGTTACCTACGATAATTCATAGGGCCGCGCCCACACACACAATTGACAATGAATGGGGCATACATCTACAACAACCGCACACTTTCTAGTTTTATAAGTAGGAATCGAACAAATGTGTGCGAAAGCAGATCTCCACAAGTTTTATAAACGGACATGATATTTGGAAAACAAACATGTAATGTTAAAATCAATGTCACACTTCATCCCACCTCTAGTTGTATATTCATAACATTTCTAAGATCAACCTAAATTGCATAGTATTAGGTTCACAACAGAGCTACAAGCTAAATTCCACATATAGAATATCATTGTCAACATCCAAGCACAAAGTCATAAACGTAGGTGCTAAACAATACTACAACTAGTTTTAATAATCAAAAATCAAATCGACAAGTAGACATGCAATTCAGACATCATCCTTAAAACTCAACAGGACTACTAAACATAGAACTATTTAACTTTCGGACAACTAAACATTCATGACATTAGGCAAACATCGGGACAAATAAACACGCGAGTCATGTAGTAGACATTAATTATTAACAAATAGCACATGTCTCGACGAATAAACCCTAGGCATCAATCGATTTACATGTGAATCTAATAGAGCATAACAAATGTTAATCCTACTTCATAATCATACTTAAAACTAGACCAAAATTGGGGTTTATCATAGCGCAATTTCAGGACCGATAATAGATCGTAGGAACAACGTAAGGAGCGTCGAGAAACATAAAAATCAAAATTGAAAACGAACTTACACTTCTGATTTGTCGTTGATTTGGTGTAATGCGCAAAACCCGAGTCTAATCACGTCAAAATCGGCCTCAATTTCGCGTTCTAGGGTTTGTAACGGTAAAATTTGGAGGTGAGACGAATTTAATCGGTCTAATTTGGGAAGATTGAAGAGTCCTCAACTTTTTATACGATTCACGCCGAGGGCATTTTTGCCTATTCAAACTAATTCGGGATTTAGTCCATCAAACCAAAGTCGTTTAATTAAATTTTTTGACAAACAATATGAAAAAGTATCACACGGACCAAAGACGATAATAACGCATTAGTATTATATATTACGGGTATTAGTATGACTTTTTACCTAACTCTCGTAATAAACTGTACATGAAACCAAACACCCCCTAAGTTTATTTTATACACATTGCACCTCAAATATTTGTCTTTTTTTTTTTTACGAAAATGCTATTTTCTCCAAAAATCCAACACACACACACACACAGAGGTTTTATCTCATTCCCTATAAACACACTCACCCTAAATTCTCAATATATCTTAAAATTCGAAAAAGTTCATGAAAGTTTTGTTCCTCTCAACAAATCCACCACCAACAATGACCGGAGAAATTGCCTAAAAAATTGCTTGATCATAGATAGACATTTGTTGTGATTCCAAAAACCTTCAAATCATTTCAAAATGATTTGACCCTCTCGAATCGGGGTTTTTCCTTTTGGCTCAGGGCGTGATAGAAGAAGGCGTAGATGGTGTGTGAGATTCCGGCCGACCTTGGTAGAATCTGGTGGTGGTGGTAGATTTAGTTTTTAAAAAATAAAAATATGTGTGGTGCAATGTGTGGAAAAAAAAACTGAAGGTGTATTATTTCGGAGAAGATTATATTTTTGTTAAAAAAAAAAATCAAAACATTTGGGGTGCAATGTGTTAAGAAAAAAAAAAAGAGGTAGGGTGTATTATTTGGAGAAGATGGTATTTTTGTTAAAAAAAATTAAATATTTGGGGTGCAATGTGTAAAAATAAAAAGCTTAGGGTGTATTATTTTGGAGAAGATGATGTTTTTGTTAAAGAATCAAAACATTTGAGGTGCAATGTGTAAACAAATAAACCTAGGATGTATTATTTTGGAAAAGATGGTATTTTTGTTTAAAAAAAATCAAAATATTGTGGTGCAATGTGTAAACAAATAAAAGTTAGGGTGTATCATTTTATTATATATTTTGCACTATACTCCCTAATGTCGAAATTGCCTCTGAAAGCTGGTGGCGTGGTCAAAACGCACTTAATTTTGCCAGGAAAATTGATAGTTGGGATAGTCGAGTGCTAGTTGGAACAAACTTCAGTCGAATGCAAGAAATAAAAGTTTGGCCATGTAAGTGTCATAATCGCCAAACTTGAGATACTATTCTTCAATTTCTCCCTTTATATATTAATGAAACTAGACTATTTTTCAAAAATAGTTCTTTATTGTGGCCTCATTATGAAAATAGTCTTTTATCGCGGTTTTGTCCACATTTAGTCATTTATTGTGGGCTTTTTTTATCCAATTTTGGTCCTCCATCCTTTTTTTTTTTTTTTACCCCTTGCACTATATTTATTAGCAAACAAACCCCATATGTGTTATATATTCACCTAAAATTATATATTCACTTAAAACAAACTAATGAAAATTATAAAATAAACTTAAATACATAAATACTAAATATTACATTCAAAAAAATAAATTTTCTTTAATTCTAAAATATAAGCCCAAAAAATTTTTATTTTATATTTATGATTTTATTTTTGAACTTTTTACCTAACTTAGAGGGAGACTAATATAATATATTTTTCTCAATTCAAAAATAATATTAATTTTTTATTATATATTTAAGTTTATTCTCTTTTTTAGAATTCTATATTGAGATATAATAAATGTGGAATACATAATTATCTCTTAAGCATAAATAAATTTTAATTATAATTCTAACTAACAAGAATTAATCAAAACAATATAAGAAACAAAAACACAAATAAAAACCACATAAAAATACGAAAGAAATAAAAAGAAACAGAAACAACAAAAAAGTCAAAAATACCATACAAATATTATGAAGAAAAGAACAAAAACAAAATCAAAAATACCAAAAATAAATAATTAATTATCTTTTTTTAAATATAGTTTTTGATTAATTTTTGTTATTCAAGATTTTATTAAGAAATTATTTATATTTAAGAAATAAATATTTATTACACATCACTCAATTAATCTAGGTTTATTAAATATCTCAAGATAGAATTAAAAAAACACGTAATTATACAGTAAAAAGTTAATGATATTTTTGAATTGAGAAAAATATATTATATTAATCTCCCTTTTATGTTTGTTAAAAGTTGTACAGTAAAATTATAATCATGTCCTAAAATTATAAATATATAACAAAACTTTTTTGGGCTTATATTTTAGAATTGATGGAAAATTATTTAATTAATTAATAATGGAATATTTGTTTTGAATGTAATATTTAGTACTTATGTATTGAATTTTTATTATATATTTTTTTTAGTTTGTTTTTTACTGAATATATAACTTTACGTGAATATATAACACATGGGGCCTTTTACTAATTATAAATAACACATGTGGGGTTTGTTTGCTAATAAACATAGTTTAAGGGGCAAAAAGAAATAATAAAAGGGTTTGAAGATGAAAATTGGATTAAAAACCACGATAAAGGACTAAATGAGAACAAAATCGCGATAAAAAAAACTATTATCATAATGAGGCCACGATGAAGGACCATTTTTTGAAGAAAAAAAAACCTTGCATTCGATAAACCAAGAATACAAGAGAGCTGTGGCTAAATGTACATACCAACTTATTTGGTGTTCTTGACAAGCCTGCCGGCTGAAACATTCCTTGAAAGGTTTGTCAGTGTTGGTGATTAAAGATGATGAAGTTCTGCACTATTGAACTTGAATGTATCATTTGGCAGCATTCAATGGTAATGGACAGTTCTCTGATTGAAACATACATGAGGCAGGAGAATACCAAGTGGTGAGCTTTGGACAGGAAACCAGCAAAATTCATTGTCCGAGTCTTTACCATTACCTCGTTCAACTGTGTTTTAGGAAGTTGAGAAGATGAAGTCATCACTTGGGATTTCAATCTTAAGTATATACTAGTTTTGTTATACCTTAGAGGATTGATTGATGCCTTAGAAAAGTAGGATTTAGCTTTTACATAATGTCCTCACAAGTAAAATGTCATGATTAATATACTTGTTTTCACCAAATTTGTTGCATGGATGCCATAATATACACCTTGCAATTATTTTTGGAGTATGTAAAAGATATATTCTCTAAAGAGTAAACTGCAAAAACCTACATTGCGTTATCTCTATTTAGCAAAAACCTTCATGTGTTGTTTTTATTAGCAAAACCCACTTGTGTTATTGATAAATTAGCACTTTGCACCGAATTTAGTTTTGAATTTTGAATTGTGATTTCTACCCTTTATATAAACCTATAATCATTTCATAAATTTGTTTAGAGATTTCTTAAACCAAAATATCTTTCATACTATGTATACCTTTTGTTTTAAAATGAAAAGTAAAGGAAAAGCAGAAAATTCCAAACAATGTTTATATTAATAATCTGCCCTAGTATCTGGAAATATGAAAAACGAATTTGCTTTTGAGTTCTAAATAGAAAAATGCTCATCATTTGTATTTCCCCTGTCCAATGTTACCAAAAAAGTAAAATTCGAAAAGAAATTATCTTCTACCTCTCACTCACAATTGAATGAAAGATTATATTATTGCTTAAGAATCAGGTAGAATTTCACAATAAATCCCTAATTCACTGGATTCAAACCTTACCTTCTTCTTTCGTTTTCAAAAACAACTCAGAATTTCTGCCATAATTTGAACCTTGTCTGTCGGAGCACAAATGTCCGACATTGCAGGGGAAGAAGTTGCGGTTGGGGTGGATTTCGTTTATTTCTTGCAAACCATTGGAAGATTCAGTTTCAACGGGAGAAGACTTAACTCAAAATTACATACAACAAATAAATTCGATTTGACATAACCCTTTCCTTTCTCTTTCACAACCACCTTGTTTTCATCTATAGTCTCAATGTGGATCATTTTTCTTACAAGCATTAACTCTAACAATTTGGTCCCTATCTCAAATGGATTCCCTTTTAGATTCTTTAGATCCTCCTCCTTAATACTAACCACTTGGGGTTTACTTATGATATTAGCGTGTATTTTCACAGTGCTATCTAGCTTAATCAACAAAGTCGATACCCTCACAACCGAGGTGTTTTGAATCGAATTGTACAACAAACCAAGGATACATATAATGATAGCCTCTAACGTATATTGACCTAAAGGTTCTATAGTACATATATATAAATCTCTATCTAGGTGTTTATATAGATAATCCTTAGCGCATATAAGATCCTTTCCTATCAATATTTTAATTAAGTTAGGAGTCACTTTAAAGATACTCTTCCCATCAAAATTCATAGTCAAATCTTCAATCTTCATTTGTAACTCTTCTAACTCCCTCTTATCTGAGACATCTGTAGTCTAATTAAGGCTTTGTTTAGTCTTCTTGTAATCCATCAACAATTTCATAACCTAATTTTGATAATTAGATCCTTCTTCTTTCTCGATTCCTTTCGCTTTTAAATCCCTGTACAACTTTAGCCAAAACTCATTTTCACCGTCTGCTTATCTCGATTACTCCGCGCCTCTCTACTGAAATACCTTTTTCTACCTTTTATGTGCCTGCTCTTATAGTTTATACTCCACAAATACCTCTTCTGCATTATTATACTCCACCATATACCTACTCGATTATCTATCCCAGTGGCCCTCTTGTATAAGGGAAGGGCCATCCCTCTGTAGTTAAGTTTCCACATCATGGTTTTTTCCCTCTTTATATCTATTTGGGTGTAGTGTATTTTCCTTATTATAAATCAAATAAGACAAACTGCAGTTACGGCTAAAACTTATTATTTTTCTTTATCTCTATAAGGGTGTACGATAGTACAGGTGTACACCTGTACATGTTTATTTGTCTCTATAAGGGTGTATATATTACAAGTGTATTTTACACTTTTCAGCTCTAAGGAGGCCTTTGCCTTTAGTTTTTGCATTTTAGTCTTTCTTTAAAATAGTACAATAGATGTGGCCTTTGTGGAAATTGTTGTACCTATACTTAGGCTTACTATTTAGCATAGTAATAATAATTATTATAAACACTATTGACATAGTGTATTATATTGGAAAAGCCTCTATAGAGCACTCTTCCGGATGTAAAATGATACCAATTCACAAGTGCTATTACTTAATATTTGCATTTCTTTTCCTAAATTTTTAATATATTGTTATAAACCCCATCAATTTTAGTTATTCTATAACAAATTTAACTAATTTAGAGAATTGTAAAACTTGTCCTACTACGCGGTTTCCCTAAATGACTCGTATTAATTCAAACTTTTTTAGTTGACCGTCTACTAATACTTAATCTTTTTGACATAATCTATTCATCTCCAGCTCGCATAGCCGACTACTCAACACAATGCATGTGTTATGCGTGTACTTGCTAATTTGGCTACCACATGACCATCCCATATATGATGAACAATTATAAACATTTGAAATACCTTAAAATTATATTAATATATATATATAGTTATTACTTAATTTTATTATCTATAATCAAATTGTGAGAAATTAATTTATCATTTTCGTATTCTTTTACTTTCTTTTCACCTTGATTGCAATAATGCGATTTTTCGATGATTGTAGCCATCTTTGACGTTATTTCCTCTTCATACTTAAATTTTTTAGAATCCCTCTATGCTCTCTTTCCTCCGCAGCAACTCCATGCCCACCAGCGTCGTACAACTTCACACAATTGATACGACTCGTTAGGTACCGCATCTTGAACCTAATTCAACAGTGAAATGAAAGACTTATGAAGAAGTATGAAGTGATTGAGACCCTAAATGAAATTTCTCATTTTGATTCGACGAAATTAAAATTTAAGCCGTTAAAATAAAATCAAAGACTACAATCAAATTATTAAGTTTTAGAAATAATTATTTTATAACTCTATGTCAATCATCGTTCACCCACCATCATTTTAATTGCTTCTTGAGTTTGGGGTTTAATTGCTTCTTGAGTTTGGGGAGTGGGATGGAGGTAGAGTATAAGAAGAAGATGAAGTTTTCGTTTTTTATTTATTGGTAAAATACAAAAAATGTACAAAGATAAAATCAAACTAAAATTATAAAACAATTGTTTATTATTTATATAACGTACAATACAATTATTTATATTGAATCTTGTAATAATTTTAAAAGATTTATTTTTAGAGTTTAAAAATAATATTACAAAATTGCCATGATTCCTTGTGGTAAATGTGCAATGACATTCACGTAGGGAGTGTACGCGAATAATTTATGACAAGCGTTGAGTTCACGTTTCGGGTTAGTGGTGGTCATATTTTGTCTTTTGTCTTCTTTTTTTCTTTTTTGTCTTCTTTTTTTCTTATAAGGTTAGAGGGCCTATTGAAAGTTCGAAATAATCTGAATCATTATGTGGTATCATCGTAGTATCGTGCCTCATATTCAATTTTTCTTAATAATTTACTAGCAAAGTTACTTTAGGACTCACAAGGGTCGTCTAATAGGTAAAAGATGAGATATTTATCTCATTAGCCTCAAGTTTGATCTCCACAATGAACGTCTTGATCATATACCTTCTAGGTCTTTGACGGGTAACATCGGTGTGGTTTGCCAAGTTGACGAAGTTTGCAGACTATTATTTCAACTTTCGGATTTACCTAATGCATATCCCAAAAGTAGTGATTGAGGGTTTCCACGTTACTGAAAGAACAAAAACAAAGTTAGATTATAATTCTAAGGAGAAGAGTGTGCAACATACTCTAAGCAAGATAGGAGATTTAAGATAACAATGAAATCACGTGATAGTACATACGTTTTAAAAATGAAGATTTTAAGTTATTCTTCTTGTGCAAAAAGTTGATAGCACAAGTTTATATATGTACTAATTAAAAAGTATTAGAAAATATTTCACCGATTTATGTATTCTTTCAAAAGTTGCTCTCTGTACTTGCTCTGACGAATGGTATTGTAGTCACCAAACTCGTGACTTAGTTTATTATAACAAACAATTCAAATAATTTTTGAATACTGAATCTGAACAATAAGCACCTACTAGTATGAAAGAGTTTAAGTGCATTGGAAAATTGAAAAGGTAACAGATTTTACAACAGATTCTTACATCAGGCAGTTTTCACACTTACTAACCCTCGTTTTTTGTACTGCTTACACCACATTTCTTTGCACTTAAGTAACTGAATTGTAATCATTAGCTTTCACCCAAAATATGGTTACAAAACAGAAGCAAAATCCCAGTGGTAATATGTGTAACATGTACTTTTTTCCTAACAAACTAGGTGAGGAAAATCCCATAGAGACTAGAAAGCCACAAAATCCTACACAAACCTCCAAATGTGATGATTAACAATATAATCATTTCCATACCATCAAATTATATTTATATATTTATATTTGTATAAATTTGCTAGTCCCCATGTGAATGTATCTATATAAAGACAGCCAGCAGGTGCAGGCAACAGGCAAAAGGCCTTGGAAACGTAAAGTTTGTTGAAGTTTTTTTTCTTTGGGTATAGTGATGATGTGTCATTTTGCCTGACTCAACTAAAGACACTTCCCTTATCTCTTTCTTCATCTCTGCTCAGCAATTTAACAAACACCTTACTGTATGTACCTCTGTTTCTCTTCCTCTCCCAATTTTTTCCTCCATTTGAAAAAAAAAAAGGAAATTTTAACAAGTGGGTTTTGCAAGAATGTTGTCAAGAGTTAACAGCATGGATTGGAAAGTGGAAAATGAAGCACCTTTATGTGTTAACAACAACAACAACAACAACAACAATGGCGGTTTGTTGGAAAACAGAGGAGAAGTTGAAATGGGTTCTTCACTTTCGACTTTCAAGTCCATGCTTGAAGCCGAAGGGGACGACTGGTACTTAACCAACCACTGCACCACCAACACCGCCGTGCATGGCGGCGGCATCTCATTTTCCCCGCCGTTTGATTCCTCTTCCTCCTGTTCTCCAACACCAACCCCTGTTTTCAACCATCATCATCAGGTTAACAACTATTTCTTTCCGCCACAACCACCACTACCCAAATCTTTGATTCCTTTTGATTTGGGTTGTGAAAGTGGGTATTTTGAGAATCTTTTGGATAGTAAGGATGTTGGGCTTTTGAGTGGTTCTTGTTTTAGTGATGTGGGGTCTCAATTTGCTCAATTGGGCACACTTGATTTGAACAACTCTAATATGGCTGCTCAGTTTGCAAATGCTAATAATAGTTTGCTTCATCAATTGCCTCAATCGAATGTCGGGTTTGGTGCATTTGGGTATGGTGGGGAGGAGCCCATTTCGGATAATTCGTTGTTGTTCAATAATAGGTCTAAGATTCTTAAGCCACTTGATGATTTTGCCTCCATTGGTGCACAACCCACTCTTTTCCAAAAGAGGGCTGCTGCATTCAGAAGGAATCTTTGTAATTCGAGTGGCGGAAGTTTAGAGTCTTTGAACTTTGGTGGTGATATGAGTCAGATTTGCCTGAAGAAATCTCCAACTGTTAGTGGAACTAATTTGGATAGTTATGATAGGGAAGGAGAGTTTAGTGAAGTGAATGACAGGAAAAGGAAATTTGGTAGTAGTGTGGGTGATTTTGAGGACGTTAATGTCGAAGACTCTAATCTGGATTACATTTCGAATGATGCATTCTTCGAGAATAGCACGATTAATAAGTTGGAAGAGAGCGTCGTAAATGGTGAAGGAAGCTCTCACGAATACAGCACGGTGACGGGTGTAGATCACAAGGGGAAGAAGAAGGGGCTTCCAGCCAAGAATTTGATGGCCGAAAGGCGCCGAAGGAAGAAGCTCAACGACAGGCTTTACATGTTGAGATCGGTTGTGCCCAAGATCAGCAAGGTATATATTTTCAAGCTGCGAATTTCTTATGATTTACAAAGTGCGTTTTTATGTTTTAGCCATAGAAGTAGTTCTCATTAACCATTTCACATCCCTTGAGATTTCCATTTTCTTTCTTTTTGTTTGCCTAAGTTCTGTTTGTGCCTCAGTTTCTCTTCAGTTTAGTGGCTTGTTGGTATTTGATCATTAATGATAGCATTTGTTGATTTTGCAATTTTGAATTTTGATTGGGACACCTGCATGGAATATGATAGCTATTAATGGTCTCACATGGTATCTGTGATCTGATTCAAATGGAATAAAAGGAAAAGTTGTAAAGAGACAATTTTGAATTTATTTCTTCACTGACTTAGTGAATGAGATAATTGCTTAAAAACACTAACATGCAATCACAAAAATTATGTAGGAATAAGACTAATGGAATTACTCAACAGAAACTTTTGGACTTAACCATCCTGTAAAATTCAAGCAGAGATTGAGATTAAGATTAAAAGTTGTTTCTTTTCAAACTTTTACTAAGCCGTTTTTTATTCTCAATTCTCACACAACACGCATGAGGATTTGAATTTAGCTTCATGTTTAGAGCATTTCGCATTCCTAGTTTGGTTTTCATGATTGAATGATATGAAGCCAGTGTTTGTTTTCTTCTTTTATTGGCAGATGGACAGGGCTTCAATACTTGGAGACGCAGTTGATTACTTAAAGGAACTTCTGCAGAAAATCGATGACCTTCGTACCGAATTAGAGTCACTCCACGGTAGTAGCTCTGCATCGACTCCATCTGCAAGCTTTCCCCCTCAAACGCCTACAACTCCAAGGCTTTCTGCCCGTGTCAAAGAAGAACTTTGCCCAACTACATTTGCAAGTGCGCTGTCTAGCCCAACTGGGAAACCAGCAAGTGTACGAACTCAAATCATTTTAATGAAAACCCAATCTTTTTCATTCGATCATTTTGTCTTGATAATCTAGTACCGAACAAATATTATTCAATAAAAAAGGGGGTCTTAGTTTACTCTGCGGTTTGCTGAAGCTAATGCATGGATGATTTCACAGGTTGAGGTAAGGCTAAGCGAAGGGCGAGGCGTAAACATTCATATGCTCTGTCGCAGCCGCCCAGGCCTTCTGCTCTCCACTATGAGGGCTATGGACAACTTTGGGTTAGACGTTCAGCAAGCCGTTATTAGCTGCTTTAATGGTTTTGCTATGGATATATTTCGAGCCGAGGTGACCATGTTCACCCATCTTTAATTTACCTTTATACCTTCAACCTAAATTTAGTTTTATTGAAAAAAAATCCATTTTTCTTACTCGAAATATCCTTGCTGCTTGGGCATGCATGAAGCTTGCACGACTTCTGCTTGCTATTATGTTATAGACCTAGCGTAGTCGAGAATCATAGTCCTTTTTTCTTCCTTTCTGCATAAATTTCCTTCCTTATATTTTTTGTGTTCCAATTTTCTCAGCAATGCATAGAAGGACAAGACCTGAATCCCGATCAAATCAAGTCACTTCTTCTAGAATCGGCTGGTTTTAACGTGATGGTATGAATTTGTTAGACAGAACGTGGCTGACAGGTCTAGGATGGCTGAGATGTTACAACTCGCTTGCGGATCAACCCTAGTCGTGCAAAGACGACTGTTGGCAAATGGGGTTCAGTCAGAAGAGGCCAACTTCAACTTACTTCAATCAGTCGGCTTTGTCTCGTCATTTTGTTAATTTTTATTTTTTTTCAGTTTTCTTGTAGGCGGGTGTCATTTAGGTTGATGAATTTCTGTAGTCCGGAACTTGCATGCTTTCCTTTCCAACTTTGTAGTGATTAGTGAAATTCTTCATTTTGCTATGGATTATTAAGTGTTGCTCGCCATTTTTCTTGATGCAATTAAACAGTTACATTGCCACCAATCTATTACTTAGAAAATTAAGTAAAACACAAAAAATGTACACATAACTAAATTCATTTAAATATATGAAATATTGCAACGGGTTGAAAAGTCCCAGGATGTTGCTACAGATAAGTAGGCGTTTCCTGGTAATCTTTGGTAATAATATTTTATCTTTATTGGTTAATTTATTCGAAAATGACATAAAAAGATAAAAGAAGATGATCATCATTTGTCTAATTCTAAAGATTGTAGTGCTATTACCTCATCAACATTAAATAAAATCCCATCATTCATAAACCAACGGGATAATCAATCAACTTCGTTTTTACATTACAATGAAAGTAACTAATCCAAGTCTTAGACAGACAAGTATATTATGATCCGCTTTTTTTCTCTGTCGTCTGGTCAATACTTGTCTTCAACTTAGCCATTTGATCCTTCATCTTTTCAACCTCCTCCTCAGGTCCATTGACGTTTTTGAGAATTCCATTAGTGACCTTCAATAGCTGAGTTCTCGTAGTAGTGTGTAGGGGTGTTCACGGTTTGGTATTTCTAACCATTGATTCGGTTTCAAGAAACTTGAATTATTGGTTAGCCAAAAAACGATAACCAATAACCAAACCGATAAAGTAGTTTAGTTTTCGGTTAAAACCATTCGGTTTAGGTTATGGTTCGAGTTAACCAATCACGTACTCTTCCCGGAAAAAGAGCACTTTCCACACAATTAATAAATATATAAAATTAACAATAAAAATATATATATATAATTTTTTAAAATAAATGGATATATAAAATTAAAAAGTCAAATTAACAACCTATTTCACACGTTACAAACTTGACTATTAATAAGAAGCAAGCCGTGTTCAAAACATGACGCATATATAATTGAAAATCATCTCTCTAACAATACATTACCTAGCAATCCAAAATAATTTACAACACTTATACGATAATTCATTAATTGTAATTAGTAAAACATATGCAAATATTCATTCACCAGTGAACATAATGCATATTAAATAAACCGTCCATCAATTCATAAAACCTCCCAATTTCATCTAAAATGGTATGTTTTTGGTTGACTTGGGTTAACCGGGTTGCAATTTTTTTAAAAAATTGATATTTTTAAAACTCCAGAAGCCATAACAAAAAATCAAACCAAGTGGCTAATTTTGGTTATGGTTCTGTCTAAAAGTTCGGTTGGGCCTAATGTTGAACACCCCTAACAGTGTCTATTCAAACAAAAAACTTACATTCCCTTCTTACGTGTGTTTAAACACAGGTTAAGCTTAAATAAATAAACAGTTTGAAATAAAATTTTCAGGTTAATGCGCTCGACTTTACTTTGGCTTCACAAAGAACGAATTCAATCCAAAACATAAAAATATGCATTATCCATTTTATGGAGTTACTAGATCCAATATTGTTAAATGTGTCAAGTGTAGGCGAGGCGTTTTACGTGACTAAATACGAAGCGCAAGCACTAAGGTGTGGGTGTAAGCTCCACACCTTTTAGTACAACTAAAGATGAAAAAGTCAAAAACATAAGTTAAGATGTTCTGAAAAGATGTCAAAAATAAATATTTACGTTAATTTCAATTTATAAAATAAACAAAAAAAAAAATATGCGTATATAATTTGTTTCAATATACTTATTTTATGAAAAAAGATATGTAAGTAAATAAAATAATAATTAATAGGTTTGTAGATTGAGGCATATATTTATAAGTTTAAACCGAAAAAGATGTGTCTTTTAGGTTCCGGACCTATTGCACATAATTTTCTTACTACTCCTGCCGCATTAGCACAGTAGTCGCGAACGGGCGAACTCAGTCATTAATTCTCGAACTAAGAATTTTTACTTAATTCGTAAATCTTTCTAAGCATCTATTGTGAATTAGGGGAGGTCTATGAATGTTTTTATTTTTCGATAGAAAGAAGAGAGGGAGAGGGGAGAGGGGGAGAATATCTTTTGGGATCAAGACAAATAAGAAAGGAAATAACAAGATAAATATGTGACTTAGCTCCGGTTCAAGCCCCAAATCACGGGGTAAGCCCCGCAATAGCGAAGTCAAGTGCAGGTTTTAGGCTCCAAGCAAGCCCTAAGCAAAGCTTTAACAACATTGATTAAATCGTACCAACTTATTTTTCTTAACTGACGACCAACTCTTACTGTCTTAATAAACTAGCAACTTTGACACAGGCGGAGACCGCGTGTAAATTATTTGAACTTTTAACGAAATTTGAATCGTTACACGTGATTATTATATTGTATATACTTTAGTCTTTTCGTTAATTCATATATGTCTCACTAATAGTTTGCGTGAATTAATACAAATTGAGTGAGACTTATGTAGAATTATCATACGCAGAATTTGTTTATTCATACTATCACTTCTAAAAAATATGAACTTCAATTAATTTCAAATATAAGAAACGTAATGGTGTCACAATATTAGCTTCACCCTATAATATCTTGCTATATAAATAAATGAGTGCAAACAAACGTGCTCTATACGTAGTATGTACTATATTACTTTTCCAAGTGAATGTATGCAGGTCGCATTATGTACCTTATCTCACCCGCAGCCATCGCCCATAGCATGAAAACTAATTGTTAATCTGGATCATTGCATGTGGTAGACTGGTGGTCTGAAAATTTATTTATATTCATTCTCATGTCAACAAACTTTCCATGTAAGAGCAAAGAATTACCATAATATGATTTTGAACAGTAAAAACATGCATTCTATCATGTTTTTCTCAATGACCTCAAAAATGAAACAAATTATTAAGACCCATGCAATTGCAAAGGAAATTAAAAGAAATGAATTAAACCGTCATATATGTTCATAAAGAATAAAATGTTACACAGGATGATTAAATTTTGCCAAATGAAATGTGAAAGGAAATAAATATTAAAAAAGCATGAGATGAAAAGGGCATACAGTGACTATATCGCAAACTCTTACTCCACTACATTTTGCCATCTCAATCTTTCCGAGTGTTTGCTTTTGAATTTAATAAGGCCCTGCATATTAGGAAAACACATATAGTGGGATTTAAGCTTTAAATTAATGTATATGATACGTCACATGTACATCAACACTACATAGGACTTATCTAAATTAAAACAAAAATTTACAGAATTTGGTAAGGAATTGAAACTGCCTGTAAATGCAAACAAAAGTAAATGACGGAGAACAAATAAGTATGGGTGAGAAAATATATCTGTTACCTAATTTTATCTCTCCCTATATAATAGGAATTTGAATTTGAAAAAAAAAAAAACTGATCTATGTGGTTAGAGTGGCAGTTGAGAAGAGCAAAAATTAATGACCTTTATGCCTTTTTTATGTTTTGTTAATGAATAAGAAATGGGTATTTTAAGCAATTCAAAAGTTGGTATCCTAACCACCTCTTTGTGAGTGTAGGAGCTCTTCTCTTAGTTAATAGTATATATAATTAGTAATTGCAACTAATTTCGTCAATGTAAATGAATTAATCACAATCTTACCCAAACATCTAATACAGTTTGTAGGATTTACAATTACATGATAGAAATAGCAAAAAAAGAATTAGAAATTTCAAGCCTTATAATTCAGACATCCATCGTAGCACCGCCCATCATTCAAATTCATCCAAGCACACCTAAAGTGTTGAGAATATATATTATCCCACATCGCTTGGAAATAGTCTTAGATTAATGTTAATAAAGAGAAGTTCCCCCTCCACTTAATAAGATCTTTTAAGTGGAGAATGATGGGCTTCAATTTCTATCATGGTATCAGAGCCAACCCAAGACGTATGTTGGGCTCCGCGACCTACCCACGTGATGGCACCGAAGATAATTACTGGGCCACACGTGAGGGGGCGTGTTGAGAATATATATTATCCCACATTGCTTGGAGATAGTCTTAGATTAATGTTAATAAAGAGAAGTTCCCAAGACGTATGTTGGGCTCCGCGACCTACCCACGTGATGGCACCGAAGATAATTATCGGGCCACACGTGAGGGGGCGTGTTGAGAATATATATTATCCCACATCGCTTGGAGATAATCTTAGATTAATGTTAATAAAGAGAAGTTCCCCTTCCACTTAACAAGGTCTTTTAAGTGGAGAATGATGGGCTTCAATTTCTATCATAAAGGTTGCCCATATTGCTGCAAAAAGCACGTCTAATTTTGGGAGGGTGTAGATGAAGGCAATGGCGTTTAAGGTAGAGGTTGAAAAGTGTGATTTGGGGGGTTGAAGACCAAAATCACAGTATGTCTTAGGATTAATTTGCACATGAATATCAACTGCTTATTCCAACTAGATATAGGAAAAAATGAACGACTTACCAAAATCGAATAGATTTATAAGTTACAAGACCAATTTTGATATTTTCCGTGAAATGTTTACATCAAATGATAATAAGCGAGTATCGTAAATAATCCCTAATTACAAAATTTCTTTCTTATGCTTGACTAACTACGAAAACACTTATACTTGACTAACTATGAAAACACCTGAAGTTTGCAGAAAAATTACAAATAAATCAAAATCTATGTAAGTTTCCTACAAACTTCAGGGGATGTTTCACAAATCTTTCAATCTTTTGGGATTTTATTTAAGGGATAAAAGCATCAAACCTCCCAACCTATAGGCTTTTTCTGACCTTGCCCCTTAAACTTTTTTTTTTGACTACTATAGTCCTTTACCTTTAACTACTTGTGCGAATTGCCCATGGCGCTTTAACGGCCAAAATCACATGAAATATTCCTTTTAGATGATGTCACGTGACCAACACATGTCATCCATGAGAGTATTTTCGTCCGTGAAATCACCTGAAATATTCCTTTTAGATGCTCTCACGTGACCAGCACATGTCATCCATGAGGGTATTTTCGTCCGTGAATTTTGCTTGAAAATCATGTATGTTTTAACCAACCACCCCCCCCCCCCCCCAAAAACTTGATTTATGTAGAATAATTAAAATATCAAAGTGTTAAAAGTGGAATTTGAACCCACGGCCTCTTACCACTCGGCCATTATGATATTGTTAAAATGCATTACTTTTTAATTATATTTGTAGTTCAGTAAATGAATATCAATAGTAAAGTCACATCATAAATATTTTAGTAAATCAATATTTATAAAATATTTAAGTAAGTTAATATTTTGGTAAATCATTTTTAATAAATAAAAATCACATTTTTTTGTAAAATTTCAAGTAAATCAATATTTTATTAAATATATACTTAGGTAAATGAATATTTTGTAAAATATTTTGTGATAAATTAATATCTTATTAAATAAATATTTTAGTAAAATATTTTAGTGAATGAATATTTTAACGAAATATTTTAGTAAATCATAATTTTCGAAAAATATTTTAATAAGTCAATATTTTATGAAATAAATATTTTAGTAATATGTTAGTATAGAAATATATATATATATAAGTAATATATTTTAATTCAGAAAGTCTTATTAAAAAGCTTTCTTTAGGAGAGGTCATATAAGACGACCGTGCTTAAAGGTCTAAAGAGTCACGTTCAATGCCCATCAGCCTACCGGAGATGAGCATGAACAAAAGCCCGAAGCCAAGGGCATTTTTTTCTACATTGAGACTTCAAAGATTGGAGAAAGTTGGAAGCCGAATGAAGTGCCCCATTGAATCATGGCTTGTTTGGATCATATAATCCGAAAGTCAGCGGCAGTAGCAAAGCCAGCCAACTACTTTATCATGATGGTCAAGTGGTATAGGACCCAAACTCAAATAAGAGGGCATAGGTTCTGAAAGTGCAGGTTTTCTGGATGTTAGGATAACATTGAGATTTTCAATGTTAGAGTAACATTGCACGTCCAGAAACTGTTTTACAATCTAGTTATTATTATTATTATTGTTTTGCCTTATTCATCTAACTAACTGAGTTCCACAGTTGTAGTTGTCGTTGATTATTATTCAGGAAACAAACTTGCATTAGGTTGGACGCTCAAAGTTTCTAAGATGAGAAGTTTCCTTAATTAAACAAACGGCTTGTAAAAGGAAAGAAGAGTTCTAGTGCAACTAGGAAAGCTTCCAAGGGAAAGTCCTGAATTGAAGAAGGAGTCTTTCCTTAGCTAGATCACTGGCGAAGGAACTATTATTCAAGAAGGACTGCGAGAACAAGGAAGAGGAATTCGAGAAGGAAACAAGGAGAATTACCAACCGTGTACAACACACCTTGAAGTCCAAGTCAAGAACCTATATATAGGTGTGAAGTACATCAAGACAAATAACGAGACAAGAGCTAATCAATACGAGAGATTAATTTACAGTTGTTGAGTGTTGTCTTGCTTTAGCAAAGTTTTTAAGTTGTTAGAATAGATCTAAGAGTGAGGAGCTTTTAGAGATAGTCGAAGCAACTCTTGTGTGCTTTGCTTAGTTCGAACAATTCGAGAGTGAGGAGCTTGAGAGTTGTGAGAACGCCTTTGTTAAACCCTTGTGGTATTTTGCCTACGGCTCGGAAGTTAATATAATCCTATATTCACTTCTTAAATTCGTGTTTGTTTATTCCGCTACAAACTGTTACTCTGGTCTGCTGTTAAAGTAACATCGTAGAACTAACAACAAACACAAACTGCTGTTAGAACTTCAGTGTTAAGTTAACATCAACAACGTATCGACCCGATCCACAATTTCAATTGGTATCAGAGCCAAGCACCAACTTCACCGGTGTTTGGCGTTGATACGACAAGATGGACAATTCCAACCCTAATACCAGCAGGTTGCCTGTATTGGAGGGTCCCAACAACTATGCCTACTGAAAGATCAGGCTCAGAGTCCACATCAAATCCATTGACCTAAGAGCTTGGGACGCAGTACTAGAAGGCTACACCATTCCCTACTTGCCAAGAGATGGAGATGCTGATCTGGTACCTAAGCCAAAGGGACAATGGACAGCTAACGAAATTGCTCTCTACAACTTCAATGGAAAGGCTCTCAATGCTATTTTTAGCTGGGTAGGTAATCATATGTTCAAACTGATTCAAACTTGTTCTACTGCTAAAGCTGCATGGGAAATTCTTGAATTACATTGTGAGGGTGATGTGGCTGTGAGGGACTCTAAATATAGAAAACTTTTGAGGGACTTTGAGAAGATAGAGATGGGTGAGGATGAAAGCATTGATAGTTATTTTGAGAAACTTCTAGATATTGCTAATCAGTGCCAAAACTTAGGTTTTATCATCCCTAATCAAACCATGGTCTACAAAGCCTTTAGAACATTATCCTCTAAGTTTACTGTCAAAAGAATTGCTATGAATGAGTCTAGAGATCTTGCCAACATGGACTTTCAAACATTAATGAACACTCTAAAAGAATTTGAACTAGAATTCCTAGGAAAGTCCAGTAAACAACTTGCTTTAGCCTTACTAGGTACTAGCTCAGATTCTACAGGGAGTGATGCGGATGAATATGAGTTGATCTCTTCTAACTATGGTAACATCACTAGGAAGTTCAGTAAATTGGGCTACAAAGATAAGAGTAAAGAAAAACAACCCAGTAATGCTGCTGTTAGTTATAAGAAATTGCCCCCAAAGTTTGTAAAATACATGGCGTCTAAGAGCACTCCTCAAGATGCTGAGAAATTGAAAGATGTCCAGTGTTATGAATGTAAGGGGTATGGTCACTTTAAACATGAATGTGCTAACACCCTCAGAACAAGAGGGAATTCTCATTGGGTCTGTGTAGATGACTTTAATGAAGCTGACTTCGAATCTGGAACAAGTGCTGATGAGCAATCTGAGTAAATCAACACTGCTGCGCTTTGCACTCGGATCATCTGGTCAGGAGAAGACTCCAGAAACTGCCAAGAATCTCAATGTTACTCTAACATTAGAGAACCAACAGCAAAGCAGGAGATCTTCTTTGGAGACTGGAACAGCAATGACACACAGGTTAACCATGACACACTCCCTGATTGTGATGATGCTAACTTTGATTGTTTTCATGGCTCAGTTGATCTAGAAGAGGAGTACTTCAATGAAGATGAGATGTCCCAGGAGGAAATTCTTGATGACCTACATACAACCTTTCTCAGACTTGAGAGAGAGAATGTCAGACTCATAAAGAAAAATAAAGCACAAAATCATGACATTGAATGTTTGAAGAACATGTTGAAACTCTATGAAAGAGATCTTAACAAAGCTGAAGCTGAGTTGAAAGAGGCAAAGGATAAACTCAAGAAAGACACACAGATCATAGCTAAATGGAATGCAGGTACTTCTAAACTTGATGAGGTACTAAGCATGGGAAATTCAGGTTCATGTGGTCTGGGATTTGTTGAGAAACCTTCCACTTCAAATGTTAATTCTGCCTATCTAACTTCTAGCTTTGTTAAAGAATCTGACTCTAAGAGTTTAGGTACCATCAACACTGTGAGAAGTAAACCAACTTTTATCTGTCAATACTGTTACCAACCAGGCCACATAAAACCATTCTGTAGAAAATTTATAAGAGAATGTGGTAAGAAAACAGTTACTGAACCCAATGTTAGAACAACAGCAGTTTCTGATGTTAGACCAACATTAGGTTCAGGACAGAAAGGTAGAACTTGGGTAGAAAAAGTTAAGACCCCTAAGATTAAAGTTGTTTGCAATGTTGTTTTCTCTACTGTGTACTCTAACCTTTCAGGTAAATGGTACTTCGATAGTGGATGTTCAAGACACATGACAGGCAGGAAAGAGAATCTTAAGCAAATGGTACCTTTGAGTGCTGGAACAGTGACCTATGGAGGAGGCACCAAAGGAAAAATCATTGCCAAGGGGACGTTGAATGTTGATGGATTCCCTCCCTTGAAGGATGTGTTGTTGGTAGATGGGTTAAAGGCAAATCTAATCAGTATCAGTCAGCTGTGTGATGATGACTTACTGGTTACATTTGATAAGATATCTTGTGATGTTTATGATAGTGACAATGTTCTTGTGATGACAGGTACTAGATCCAAAGACAACTGCTATCTAGCCCAGGAGGAAGCAGAATGTTTCCATGCCAAGATAGATGAGGCTTCTATATGGCATAGGAAACTTGGACATGTTCACTACAGAAACCTTGTGAAATTACAGAAAGTTGATGCTGTAAGAGGCTTACCAAAGCTGTCTTGTCCAGGTAAGCTTGTGTGTGGTGATTGCCTCAAGGGTAAGCAAACCAGAGCAGTTCATACACCCCTACAGGTACAGAATGCTAACCCTAGATCTAGTAGGTGTTTTGAATTGCTGCACATGGACTTAATGGGTCCAATTGAGGTAAGTAGTCTCAGTGGGAAGAGATATGCCTTTGTGATTGTAGATGACTTCTCTAGATACACTTGGGTAAAATTTCTTAAAGAAAAGTCAGAAGCTTTTGATCAGTTCAAAATTCTTTGTGCTAGTATTAAAAACTTGTATGGCTCCACTGTGACTAAAATTAGGTCTGATCATGGTAAAGAATTTGAAAATGCTAGTTTTGATAACTACTGCAATGCTAAAGGTATTTTCCATGAATTTTCAGCTCCTAAGACTCCTCAGCAGAATGGGATTGCTGAGAGAAAGTACAGGACTCTTCAAGAGATGGCCAGAGTTATGCTCAATGCCAAAGACTTATCCA
Organism: Linaria vulgaris; assembly: GCA_948329865.1. Taxonomy (NCBI): domain Eukaryota; kingdom Viridiplantae; phylum Streptophyta; class Magnoliopsida; order Lamiales; family Plantaginaceae; genus Linaria; species Linaria vulgaris. The sequence goes on along the minus strand of OX415249.1, from coordinate 47,211,061 downwards.
AAAGACTCTGGGCTGAAGCCTTAAATACTGCTTGTCACATTAGTAACAGGGTGTATCTTAGACCTGGAACTAACATGACTCCATATGAACTCTTGAAGGGTGTAAAACCAAATGTTGCATATTTTCATGAATTTGGATGTGATTGTTATCTACTGAATGACAGGGATTATCTGAGTAAATTTGATTCTAAAAGTGAAAAATGCATCTTTGTAGGATACTCAGCCAATAGTACTTCCTTTAGAGTCTACAATCTTAGATTGAAGACAATTCAGGAATCAGTGAATGTTGTGTTTGATGATTTCACTCTTGATACAGGTACTGGTGACATCTTAGTTCCCAATGTTGAACCAACAGTGGAAACCGAGAATGTTACTCTTGACAATGTTACACCAACATTGGAACTGGAAGCTGGAAACACTGAACAAGAGTCAGGGAACGATGTTAGACTAACACCAGCGAGATCAGATGTTAGAATAATATTAGAGGATTCTGACTCAGAACATGAAGGTGCCTCTGAACCTAGAAGAGACCCCCCGGCTAGGATTCAGAAAGACCATCCAGCATCCCAGGTAATAGGTGAACTCACTGAACGGGTAAGGACACGCAATAGAGAAAGACTTGACTATAGAGATATGGTAAAACTGTGTGTCTGTATGAACTTCACTTGTACTGTTGATAATGCCTCTTGTTTTGTCTCCACCATAGAACCTAAAAATGTGAACGAAGCCCTTCTTGATAACTTTTGGATTAATGCCATGCAAGATGAACTATTACAGTTTACTAAGAACAATGTCTGGATACTTGTACCTAGACCACCTAATGTTAATGTAATAGGGACAAAGTGGATATTTAAGAACAAGAGTAATGAGGAAGGGGTTATAGTTAGAAACAAAGCTAGACTAGTTGCTCAGGGGTACACACAGGTTGAAGGTGTAGATTTTGATGAGACTTTTGCTCCAGTTGCTAGGATTGAATCTATTAGGTTACTTCTAGCCATAGCATGTTGTCTTAAGATAAAACTATACCAAATGGATGTAAAGGGTGCGTTTCTGAATGGGCTGATTGATAAGGAAGTATATGTTGAACAGCCAAAGGGGTTCACAGATCCTAAGTATCCAAACCATGTGTACAAGCTTGAAAAGGCACTATATGGTCTTAAACAAGCACCTAGAGCATGGTATGAAAGGCTTACAAAGTTCCTTTTAAGTCTTGGTTTTGTTAGAGGTGATGGAGATAGAACACTGTTTGTCTTGAAGAAAGATTCTCATGTCTGTATTGCTCAAATATATGTAGATGATATTGTGTTTGGCTCAACTAACAATTCTATTCTAGAAAAATTTGTTGAATCAATGATAGGGCAGTTTGAGATGAGTATGATGGGAGAATTAACTTTCTTTCTTGGTCTTCAAGTAAAACAAACAGGTAATGGAATTTTCCTAAGTCAGGAAAAGTATGCAAAGAATTTGGTGAAAAGGTTTGAATTAGCAGATTCAAAGCCTTGTAAGACTCCCATGGCATCTGCAGTGAAGATGGCCAGGGATGATACTGGTGTCAATGTTGATCCAACATTGTACCGTTCAATGATAGGAAGCTTGTTATACTTGTCTGCTTCAAGACCTGATATTATGTTCTTTGTGTGTGTATGTGCAAGGTACCAGGGATGTCCAAAGCAGTCACATCTGATTGCTGTGAAGAGAATACTTAGATACATTTCTGGCTCCTTGGCTCTTGGTATATGGTATTCCTTTGACACTAACACAAATCTTGTAGGTTTCAGTGACTCAGACTGGGCAGGTGATGTTGATGACAGGAAGTCTACAAGTGGAGGATGTTTTTATCTGGGGAACAACTTGGTCTCATGGTACAGTAGAAAGCAAAACTGTGTGTCACTATCCACTGCTGAGGCTGAATACATTGCAGCAGGTAGTTGTGTCACCCAGTTGGTATGGCTCAAACATATGCTACTGGACTATGGGTTAGACAGTGATACCTTACTTATGTTTTGTGATAACCTTAGCGCTATAAGCATCTCTAAGAATCTTGTTCAGCATTCTAGGACAAAACATATAGACATTAGGCATCACTTTCTGAGAAACATGGTAGAAGACAAGCTTGTTGACATTGAACATATAGAAACTAACAATCAGCTTGCTGATATGTTCACTAAACCATTAGATACTGAGAGGTTCTTCAGTCTGAGGAACTCTCTTGGCATGTGCATTGTTTAGAGATGTTAGTTCACCAGTGTTGACATAACACCACTGTCTAGCATTGGTTATTGGTTGTGGTGTAGCTGTAATTCTTTTATGTTCCTTTTTGCATTCTTCTTTCTTGCAAATTACATCTTTGTTAGAGAAACTGTTGGTTGTGTGGTTGACCTGTATGAATAGCTAAGGTGATTGGTGAACAGGTACATATCAAGAGGTTTGGAAAGAAATAACTTTGTTGTTAGTCTGTGAATGTTAACCTAACATCATGGGAGAAGCTGGGATACACAGAGCTCACTACTCTGATGATATTCAGTTGTGTCTTATCCATGTTAGGTTTGACAAGGTATGAAGAGAAGCTGGGGTACATGATGTTGAAGGCCTCATTGTCATTCAGTTGTGCTTATTTTCATATTTGTGTCTATGGCCAAGGTTTTTACTTAAAGTTTAGACTGTGTGCATTCAGTAGCATTGATTACTTAGTATTTCCTTGATAAACAGGTTAGTAAACAAGTATGCATGAGGAGTTGGGGTGGAGAAATATTTGATAAAAGTGTTGTCTTCATTCAATTCCTTTGTACTTGCCTGATCTGTAGCTGATAGTTAAGTTGCTGGGGTGTGTGGAGTCCTGTGCTGCCCACATTCAGTGATGAGACTGTCCTTTAACATTCATCAGTTTTTTTATTCAAAAAGAGTTTCTAAAAATAGTGAAAGTTAAAGATAAATTGATATGTCCTGATCCCAGTTGGCAAGGCGGTTTGTATGTGGTTACCATCTCTCAAATGCTTATCTAACATGGTTGCATTCATTCTAGTTCTGCATATTTCCTTTTGTCGGTTTGGGCTTAGGGGGAGTAGTTAAGTATCATGTGTTGAGGCATACTTCTTGGGTGACCAGCTACAGGTAAAAGCACTATGTTTTGTGATCTTCTTGCTGTGGGAAAATCTTTTCCCTGGATAAGTATATCCTCTGTGTTTTTCTCTGTTTGATTTGTCACTTGCTTATACTGATGATCTTAAACTGTGTCATTGTACCTGTGTACTTGGTTGAAGCTTCAGATTAGTACAGGAATATCTCACGCTCTCACAAGATGATGCTACTTTGGATAAAGCCCTGCACCTCCAACTTCCCTCCCTGATGTTAACTTGCCAATGTTAGTCCAACATTGTAACATTGTAACTTATAAGTTTTCAGATTAGTACAGGAATATCTCACGCTCTCACAAGATGATGCTACTTTGGATAAAGCCCTGCACCTCCAACTTCCCTCCCTGATGTTAACTTGCCAATGTTAGTCCAACATTGTAACATTGTAACTTATAAGTTTTCAGGAATGGAGACTGCTCTGGTTACGTGTTAACCTAACACTGACACGGGGTAAGAATAACATGAAGGGGACGCGTGACAGTGGTCAGATTATTATGGTAACATGTTACAACACCACTATCCCATGCTCTTCATCTGAATCATATATATAATTTGCCCTAATTTCTTCTTCATTCTAACGCTAACAATCTGTGCAAAGCAAATTACTCTCTAAATTTTCAAAATCTTCAATCTTTTTATCTCAAAATTACTCTAACAATGGCACGCAAGTCCAATATTGATGCTCTTGTAGAAGCAGCTGCGCAAGTCGAGCAAGCGCCACGACGCAGTACCAGACGCACCGCCGCTGAAACCACAGTCGCCGCCTCTCCAAAGAGGAAAGCTACCACTCAACGGCGCAAGGGCAAAAAGATTTCAAAGAAAGATGTTGGTTCAACATCAGATGCTGTCGAGCAAGCTCCTGCTCCCACCAATCCTGAAATCGAGGTAACAATGGCTAACCCTACTCCGAGTATACCTGCTGATGTTGATGTTGGTATTGAGGGGGAGAATGAGGTCCCTGTGATTGGGTTGGGTAGTGCTGTGATTGAGCCAGCTGAGGCTAATGTGGTTGAGGAAGTGGTGGAGCCAACTGTGGCTAGTTCTATTGAGCCTAATGAGGCTAATGATGATGAGCTTGCTGCTGCTGAGGAGAGTGGACATGCTACTGGTGAGCATGATGAGGATTTGTCTGAGGAGATTGCTGTTGATGGCAATCTTGGTGTAAATAATGGGGTTGCTACTGAAGTTAACCAAGCTGTTGTGAGTGATCAACCAGCTGAGGTTGAAGGAGAAGAAGAGGATGAGGATGAAAACCTTCCCTTGGCTGCCCTTGCAAATGCTGCCAGGAAGAGGAAGGGTAAGGAGGTGATGGCTGAGTCTTCTGAGGATGAGTCAGAAGAAGAAAAAGAAGAAGAAGAGATTGAGGAGGAAGAGGAAGAGGAAGTTGAGGAAGAAGAGCTTGTGGCTGATGAGCCAGAGCAAGCTGATGGTACTCTAACATCATATGATGATCAGTTTACTGATCTGATGATGAGAGGGTATCCACATGAAGCTTACTCTGACTTCTATGTGTCTCCTGATGCTGAGGAGCAATGGGAGGCATACCAAGCCAGGGTAATCCACAAGGAAAGGGCTATTGAGGAGGGTATTTTCAAAGAAAACAGGGTGTTTGAGTTGCTTGAGGCTAGAGGAGTCTTGGGCTCTGTGCATAATCTGTCTGCATATGTTCCTGATGTAGTGAGAGAGTTCTACATGAATCTCTCTGAGTGGGTGATCAACCTGGATTCTCCTAAGTATGGGAAGGCTTGGGTTAGGAAGAAGGTCTATGACATCACTCCTGCCATGATCAATGAGGCTTGGGGTCTTCCTGATCCTGAAGAGTCTGAGGATCCTACTATGGAGGAGATCATCACTGATCTTACAGGTGGCCTCACTAGGCAATGGAGAGAGAGCTTTCCCACAACCAGGCTGACTTCTCTTAGTGCCATCCTTCACAAGATCAGCACTTACAATTGGCTTCCTTCTTCAAACACTACTGTGATGACCAAAGAGTCAGCAAAGTTGGTGTACAAGCTGAAGAATGGAATGAGTGTAAACATTGGTGAAAAAGTGTTGAGACACATGAAGGAAGTCACTATGAAGCCCAAAGGAATCCTTCCTTATCCCTCTCTGATCTCATGCCTGTTGGTGAAGCAAGGCTTCAAAACCAAGAAGACTGAAGGATGGATCAGCAACAAGGCTGTAATGTCAATCACCAGGAGCTACTTCACTAATGTGAGGATCCAGGATTTGCCTTGGAACCCTCAAGGAGAAGCTGGTCCCAGCAGGAAGAAGAAGAAGAAGACACACAAGTTTGCTGCATCTTCAGTTCCAGTGAGCAGTGGTGACAGCTGCTCAGTGATTACAGATGCTTTTGTTGAGGAAACCTTGGTCTGGCTGGATAGGGAGTACAAGGACACCCAGAGGGAAATAGCTGACAAGCAAGTCAGACTGCAGGAACTGGACAGCTTGAGGAAACACTTGAAGGATCTGCCTTCCTCACAAAAAGGGGGAGAGTAGATCAAATTTTCGAAATTTCCTGCAAGTTTTTTTAGTTTCTGTTTCTAATGCCTTTTGAACAATTGTTTTCTTTTTAATTATTCTGATCAAGGAGACTGTTCCTTGCTGCTAGTATGGACTGTAATTAGGTACTTTTTAATTTTGGGTACTTAGTGTTTCTGCTTATGCTATTATTGAACTGTGATTGCTGGTACTAACTCTGTTTTGCAGGTGTTAACTTTCTGATGTTAAACCAACATTGATAAAGCTGGATGTTATAACATTGAAAGTATCATTGTTAGAATAACATTGGATTAGTCCCTTCTGATATTCAGGGGGAGAGTACTTAGTTTTTCATTGTTATGATATAATGAAGTTTTTCTGAATAATTTGATCTGATAAGAACTGTTTCTTAGGTTTTGTGATTAAGGCAAAAAGGGGGAGATTGAAAGTGCAGGTTTTTTGGATGTTAGGATAACATTGAGATTTTCAATGTTAGAGTAACATTGCACGTCCAGAAACTGTTTTACAATCTAGTTATTATTATTATTATTGTTTTGCCTTATTCATCTAACTAACTGAGTTTCACAGTTGTAGTTGTCGTTGATTATTATTCAGGAAACAAACTTGCATTAGGTTGGACGCTCAAAGTTTCTAAGATGAGAAGTTTCCTTAATTAAACAAACGGCTTGTAAAAGGAAAGAAGAGTTCTAGTGCAACTAGGAAAGCTTCCAAGGGAAAGTCCTGAATTGAAGAAGGAGTCTTTCCTTAGCTAGATCACTGGCGAAGGAACTATTATTCAAGAAGGACTGCGAGAACAAGGAAGAGAAGTTCGAGAAGGAAACAAGGAGAATTACCAACCGTGTACAACACACCTTGAAGTCCAAGTCAAGAACCTATATATAGGTGTGAAGTACATCAAGACAAATAACGAGACAAGAGCTAATCAATCCGAGAGATTAATTTACAGTTGTTGAGTGTTGTCTTGCTTTAGCAAAGTTTTTAAGTTGTTAGAATAGATCTAAGAGTGAGGAGCTTTTAGAGATAGTCGAAGCAACTCTTGTGTGCTTTGCTTAGTTCGAACAATTCGAGAGTGAGGAGCTTGAGAGTTGTGAGAACGCCTTTGTTAAACCCTTGTGGTATTTTGCCTACGGCTCGGAAGTTAATATAATCCTATATTCACTTCTTAAATTCGTGTTTGTTTATTCCGCTGCAAACTGTTACTCTGGTCTGCTGTTAAAGTAACATCGTAGAACTAACAGCAAACACAAACTGCTGTTAGAACTTCAGTGTTAAGTTAACATCAACAACGTATCGACCCGATCCACAATTTCAGGTTCAAATCCTAATTTTGACAATTTGATATTTTAATTATTCTACATAGATCAGGGTTATGTCGCGCACATAATTTCATAGGTTGGGGGAAAGGGGGTTGGGGGTAAAGCACATGATTTTCAAGAAAATTTCACAGACGAAAATACCCATTTCTGCGGCACGTGAAGAGAATATTCCGAGCGAATTTGGTTGCTAAAGCGCCGAGGAGCAATTCCCACAAGTAGACAAAGGTGAAGGACTATAGTGGTAAAAAAAAAAAAAGAGAGTAATGTCAAAAAGAGTCCATAGGTTGGGAGGCTTGATGCTTCTATCCCTTTATTTAATTCTGTTAGACAAAAGTTAAGAGGTGTAGACACAATTACTTCAAAAACATTCAGCAATAAAATGAAACTACAAGACTGACTTATACAGCAACTTTGCTCTAGACCGCTAATGCATCAGACAAGAGAACCTGATGACTTCTACGACAAAAAGCTACACACTATTTAACCAAAACGCTGATACCAATATGTTGATACACATTAAAACACCAAAAATGTGCAGTATAATAGACCGAACACATACTATACTGTGTGCAGCGAGTTCTTAATTACATTGGTGGAGGGCAATTGCCCAGGGGCTATGTACAAAGGTTAATGGTTGGGGGTATATGCTTCTAATGTGCCATGCATGATAATCTTCATCGAATACGAGATATCTTGCCACCCCCACCTCAAGAGGAGGGCTATGGGATGGGGGATTCGCCAAAATTGTAACTAAAACTGCATCATTGTAATAGAGCCGTCATCCAGAACCTGGAATGACATGTCTATCACCATGTCCTCAAAATTCAAATATGGCTATATAGCTTTTTCAGTGCATTGATTATGTACCTGTTAGGTTGCACAAGAAAATGTTAATTTCCACATCAGAAACATGTATCCTGGATAAGTTAATCATTGAAAAGGTAATAAGAAATACGTGTTTGTTCCTAGTAACACAATTACACAAAGATAACATGACACGCCACTTCACTCAACTCTCAAAGGCCCAGCGTAGTTTCAAAGAAAATAGATAAAGTAAGAAAAGCAGAAGGGAATAATACTCTAGTTCAACCCCTTGCGACATGCATTAGCAAATAGCCATGTGCACTGAAGATTTTTATATATAGACATAGAGAAGTGCCACGACGTGGAAAACTAGCAATTACCGGGACTTGATGACGAAGTAGGCAAATTTTTCACATTTTTAGTATCCAGGCCTTCTGTAGCTGATACGGTGTCCTCTTCTTTAGAACCAAAGGTTCCTGGACTCATGCGCTGTACTTCCTCTTTTGTAAGGATTAGGATCTTACGTACCATACCACAAAATTCGCTGTTCGGAGAAAGAGAAACCACTGATGATGAGCAAGAAACGAGATGAAAGTGCCATAATTTAACTTCTAATGCAAATTATTCAGGACTGAACGATATCTTACTCCCATGGATCATCTCCAACAAGCATCATATCATCCTCATCGTCGGTGTAAACAACAAGCCAATTCTTCCTCTGTGCCTTGAGTTCACCATTAAATTCGAAGAGATTATCCAATTCAGCAACTAATTCATTATAGTCATTGAACTTGGCAAGATCCACAGACCTACCAAGGGCTGTTCCCTGCTTATGAACCTGTAATTCAGACTTTGAATATTAGAAAATAATGGAATGTATAGTAGATGGATGAAAAAATTATTTATATCTTAGACCTTGGTGCAACTTCTTGTTGAAGCAGAATGTCCTTTGCTTTCTCTGTCTCCAGCTACAACGGAGGTCTGTTGCTTATCCTGCTCACTAGTAGCAACAGAACCATCCACCACTTTTGGGTATGGTTGATATGATTCAATTGCTGGAGATTGATGAGAATATACCCCATGCTGCATGCTACTCGATGGCTCAAGTACTGCTTTACTGTGTGTCATAGCTGGTGATGAGTTACTTACGAGAGGAATACCAAAGAGCTTGCAATTCTTTTCCTTGGGCATCATAGGATTATGCTCTTGAGAAAACAGAGACATTGGCATCAGCTCTCTAGAACGAACAGAAGGCTTTTGAAAGTATGGTGAAATAGGTGGAGGCATCATCCAATTTGTTTGTTCATTCTCACTTCCTGAACCAGATGTCAAGGAAAATTCACTAAAAGCAACATATCTAACAATGCCACATGTCTGATAAGAAGTATCATCAGTACCTTGCCTATGAGTCTCCATGGTAGAATCTATCAGATTAAGTGAAAGACCAGAAGGAATTACAGACCAGGTGTTCCCAATCATGCTAAAGTTCACCTCATGGTCTTGTTTCTGTCGCTTGGAAATTGCTTGATCATCCGGAGGCATACAGAAATCACGGGGAGAATTCAATTGCGACCCAAAACCAGATAACAGATCTGTGAATGACGATTCGGGCCTTCCCAAAGGCAACCACTTGTCTAACTCGTATCTTCTAGAAACAGAAATAGCATCAATGTTCTTATCATCGAATGAGGAACTCTTCAGCAATGTCTTCTCAGACGAGTCAGACTCATTTTTTCCCCCAAATGTGCTTCTCAAGGTCGATAACTCTTGACCTTGCAAGACCCTCGAGAATCCACAGGGAGATGAAGGATCAACCATCATCTTAGATGGACCTACATAGAGTTTGAGCTCCAGATTTAAGCTACAATATAGAGTGGTAGCAATAAAAAGTCAAGCGAGGTGAAGTAGCAACACACCTTCCCGAGTAAGGACCAAAGAATCAGGAGATGAGGGCAAGACACTAGATCGCAACCTTTTTGGTCTGGGAACCGGAAGTGGATTTAGTGCAGGAGGAGAAAGTGCCGGTTCTATGTTCCAGGGTGAAACTCTCTCTGGTCGAGGCGTTGTTGAAGTTTCATCCCATCGAACCTTAGGGAGAAGTAGGAAAAACTCTCAGAATTGAAAAGTTCATGAAAAAACAGTGGGTATGTCGAGTTCTGTTAAATTTAGAGGTGATACCTTCAGGCACCTCCACTTGGAATCAGGCCACCGTTTTTGATCTGCATCTTCAACGCCAACAATAGTTCCAGTAAACCTATAAAATTGAAGTCACACAAAAATACATAAATAACTGTTCACAGAATTCATTCAAATCTATGGACTATATTCTGGAGCCTCTTACCTCTGCTCTGGAGCCTCTTCACCTTCAAATCTCATTTTAAATCTCATTCCTATTGAGTAGTTGCTTTTGACCGAGTCCATGTACTGATCATAGGAGACAATAAACTCAGCTGGGCTGGTCCTGGGAAGGGAAAGGGCAGAATACAAATTACAACATCATTATTTCAAAAGAGACCATACAGGCAAACATCATTTAGGTGTAGCCTAGCAAGTTAATAATTGAGGGGGGAAAAAAATCTACTTGATAGACACAGCGGGGGAGGGGGGGGGATGTCACAATACCTGGGCTTGTAGTATACGCTGAACATGGTTTTGGTTTGAATAGCGTGACAAGCTGTAGCTAGAACACCAAGATGCATACTGTGGCTGGATATTACTGATGATGGACCATTACCCTGTTGTCTCAAGGCACGCCTGACACCTACGCGCAAGTCCCCATTCTCCCCTCTGAAAAAGTCAGCATTCACTTCAGATATTTCATATTGTCTTGCTTGCAAATGAAAGACGTATGACGCTAGCATCAAACCTCAAAAATATAAAGGCATCCCCAGCAACAAGCCTCTTTGAACTAACAAATACACTCCAACCACTCTGCAGGAGGTGTCTCCGTGGTTGACCTGAAATTCACCAAATTAGTCAATGATACCATGCAATCCTACAAAGCTGGCTCATACAGTGTTTCATACATGAAACGTTCCATCAGAAATACACACTGTGCTACAAGGTCATGGCTATGAAGTTTTGTTCCTTCATATTACCTTTGACGAGTCTTACAGCTGCATTTAATTTAAGCAACTAGAGGTTCTCTCATAAGTACTTATTATTATCTTTTTGTCACAACAATTCAACCTTGACCAACCAATCATTTCATATTTAGAACTCTATTGGAGTTTTTCGCTAACACTTGAGTATTTCTTTAAACTTAAATTGCTCTTTTTCAATCCCCATTAACTCCTTTAGTCAGAGTTAATTCTCGTTACCCTAATGTTTGACATAAAAGTACATATGATTGAACTATGAAAATCTAGTTTGTGCACAAACAGTCTGATACAGATTCAAAACCTTTGATGATTCACACGTCAGAAAAAGAAAAAGGAAACACATTCAAATTATGAACAGAGATCTGCCACAAATTTACCACGAAAAATATGCCTGAAGCGCCATTCATTTCCATGCAAATCTTTGGCCACTAATTCCTGAGTGGGAGGTTGCCTTGACATGTCCTATCACAGAAGACAACCATACCATCACTAAGACCAGAAAATGAATACCCAAAGGAACTTACTAAACTTCAGCTTATATATATTCATCCTAACCAGTGGGGGCAGACATTCATCAGCATGACGCCTCAGCACCGAGAACCCGCCATGGGTGCTTGTATCTGAGGCGGTAAGAGTTTTACAAAAGGAATTGACGCGAAAAGGAGGTGGTGGTGGTGGAAGAGATTCCTTTTTCACTGCATTCTCGTCTTGCTGCAACAGAAAACCTCTATCAACATTAGTACAAGATATATCTTTATGAAGTATGTTGCTATCACGCACTAGCTTACATTAGGTTCTGGCATCAAAGTAATTTGAGCGAAGACCTCGTCAGTGTCAGGTTCAGCCTACAAATGAAACAAAATAAAGGAAAATGAGAAATCTATGTAACTTTGTAAACCCGGTAAACAGAGTTGAGTTTAGTTTCAAGTAAAAACACACTAGGTAGGTACCTTGAGTAGAACGTTACCCACTCGGCAGAGGATCTTTGGAGGAAGATTATACACAGGCATCTGTTGGTCAGCACATTGATTAGTTGACGCCTCCACCTGCACAACAAGGAAGAACCTTACAAATTACGATAGCCCCTAAACCAACAACGAAGTAGAATGAATTATCTTAACTCGATCGACCCCCAACGTAACGGTGTCGTTTATTTGTTTATTTACTCTAAACGCTTCATTCAATAAGAAACCTGAATCACACCCTTAGATCACACATCAACACAATTAGCATAATTAACAGAAAAATTAGGATAAAAACCTGTTCTATGTGTCCCTGAGGGAAATAGAAGACAAGGTCGTTTTCGCGAGGCACGGTGACTAAAGGACCCGCGCATGCCGTCCATAGCTCCGTGTACAACGCCTTCTCAGCATCATCCACTGACAAAAAAAATACTCAAAAATCAAACAACAACACTGATTATTAAAAACAGTAACAACAACATTACGTTTGTCTTTGGCGGCGTTGTCGATCGAAGCATCAGTGACAGTGACAGACATTTCTTCTAATTCGAACTACTGAGATCTCTCCTCATCTCATACGCACCGGCGCGTGAATGATTGATTGTGTGGTGAGATTTTAGGAAGAAGGAGGAGGAGAAAGAGTATGGTGAGTATTATTATCTTTGAAGCATGGGAGGGGAGGGGAGGCTAATTCACGGTATGGCAGAAATTGATGGGTAAGGTAAGACTAGACAGACAGACTTGTGATGAGAGAGAGAGAGAGAGAGAATCTTTTTTCAATATCACTCAACTGACTACGGGTCACACTCACTGTGTGTCTCATTTCACCACGGGGACAAACGGGCTACGCTTGCAACCGGTCACACGTTTCAGATTCGGTCTTCGAGGATGTTTTTCTCCCATGTTTTTTTTTTAACACACAAATTTTTATTTATTTACTAATCCCGAGGCCAGGCAATGTATAACGCTGTGCGGGGTCAGGACTTGCCGAATAGGCGTACATATGTATAATCTTTATCACACAACTCAAAACACGCCAAACTGGACGGACATTGAAGCCAAACAGCCGCTAACCGTGGTTGTTGAGGGCAGTAAACTACGTCCCGATCACATCCTTGCTTCACAAGCACATCCGCGAACATATTCCCCTCTCGGTATGTACATGAGAGGAATAGGGTTGGTATTCTTCCTCCTAAACTCCGTATGTCACGGAGCAGGGCACGCACTTCTGCCGAGGCCATAGCGCCCCGCATCCTGGTCAAATAAGAGTATGTTACCTCCGAGTCAGTCTCAATAATGAGTGCAAAAATAGAAACATGCAGTGCAAGTAATATTCCTTGTCGCATGGTCCTGAGTTCGGCGACATTGATAGTGTTGTGTCTTGTTGCCTACGTGAATGCATCCACTACCTTGCATGTGTAGTCGCGAATCACGTCGCCGATACATGTTGAACCCGAGTTGGAAAGCAGCTGATCCTTCTGTGTTAAGGTTGTACATTCCTCTTGAGGGTGGAATCCAACAGATCGCGAACCTATAAGCTTTGGGGGGCCGTGGCGGAGGACCTGGGGGGTTTCCACCAGGGTTTTGGAGATAGGGTGGGAGATTGACTCAGTAGAGATGGGTGTTCCTCGAAAGAGGAACTCATTCCGGGCCCTCCAAATGGCCCAGCAATCGACTAGAGTTACAGTTGGGTTCGGAAGGCGCAGTAGGTGAGGAATTATATGAGTGTCATTTCTTGGGGGTTTGAAGAGGGGGATTTGTGCCAGATTTCGTCAAATAAAGGGAGGACGCAAACAAATGTTCGACCGTTTCTACCTCTGAGTGGCAAAGGGGGCAAGTGTTGCTTATGGGGAATGCCTGCGAGAAATGAAGTCACGGGTTGCAAGGCCATTCTGCCCCCACAGCCATCCAAAGAATTTGATTCAAATTAGAACACGTGTTTGCCAGAGAGCCGATCAAGGTAGATTGGGCGACGACCAGTCATGGGTTCGGTTAACCAGCTAGTTGTACGCTGATTTGATCGTGAACTCCCCCTCTGGAGTCCAGGCCCAACAAGTGGAGTCCACATCGTTTCAATTGGCAGTGGAATGTCCCTTATTCGGGTCACAATGTTGGGGGGAGGAGGTGGATGACCCTAATGAGGTCCCAATTGTCGTCTTCCCCAATGATATCGCGCACGGTGAGGGTGAAGAGCCCGACTGGTAAGCTGGGCACGTATTCTGCGATAGTGGATTCGCTTATCCAACCGAAAAACCACAAATTGATAGATTTCCCGTCGCTACGGTCCAACGGGTGGACGCCAGAATATTGGGGAAAAAAGTGGGCCACGGATTTCCATGCTCGACTTGCTGCAAGAGGTACAAGTGTCGTTACCGGGTGTTTATCTGCAAAGTACTTAACTTTTAGAGTATCCGGTGATTGGAGCAGACGCCATCCTAATTTGGGCATGTATGCGTCATTGAGTTCTTCGAGATGCCGAAAGTCGAGACCCCCTTGTTTCAGGGGCATACAAGCAGTGTGCCACGGAACCGTCCCTTTCCGCCTACCATTCCCGTCTACGTTCCACAGGAAAGCTTTTGACAATTTGGAAAATGTGGTAAGGACAATGCGTCGTAAGGAAATCATACTCATTTGGTACCCCGATATGGTTTAGATGGTGGATTGGATTAAGAGGCGATGACCCGCGTAGGACGGGTGGCGGGTGTGCTAGGCGCCTATTCGGCGTTGGAATCTCTCAATGACCGGGTCGAGAAATCCAGGACGGAACCGCCTTTGCCAGATTGGGACACCTAAGTACTTGTCAAGGTTTCCCATGGTTTCCATTCGTAGAAGGCGGAGAATTGCTCGATGCCTCCTAGTTGGAATGTGGGGGGGGGGGGGGGTTCTCCCATCTTTTTCAAAATGTTTAGTAAATATTATTTTATGCAAATGTTCACCTAGACAACCACAATTTCTACATAATACAATTTTATTTGTTATTACAATATTCACCTAGACAACCACAATTTCTACTTAATACAATTTTTTGTTTTTACAATATATATAGAAATAATCATACTCAACACCCCATACCAAATACCACACACCACATGTATCTTGGTAGTTGTTGCACTATGTTAACAATATAAACATTGTATAAAAGAATTTCTCCGTATAGCGTCAATATAGAATTGTATTAATTTTTGTCCTCTATATTGTGACATCTATACACAATTAAATTGTGATTTGTATTAATTTTAGTTTTTTACTGTGAAGGAAAGTCAAATTTCAATCCTTCGGTCACTTATATTTCAATTTGTCATCGAACATAAGACTCATGATTTTGGAGATTTTCCATTTTTTTTCCTCTATTAAAAAATGGATTTTATAGTGTCATGTGCGGCACGTGATGATTTTTGGGGAGAGATTGAATAAGTGGTAGAAAGACACAAATTAGATTCTTCGTCATAATAATAAGTGCCTAAAACTGATAGAAGCCACAAAATAAGATAAACTTTGTGTGTATAGGTGCCACAGTGGAGAACGAATAGTAAATTTCTTTACTATCAAAAGAACAAAAATTGTTCGAGATTTTGCTTTTTTCCTTGAAAAATATATTTTAATACAAAAGGACCTTATCTTGTGTACATGTTTGGGCATTTAAATAGAATAATAGTTTATTATAGTATCATAATCTTACCAAAATAACGATGATTAGTGTGTGTATTTCTTATATGTATCAAAAATGACGTGTCAAGTGTAACGTAGTAAAGTAAATTATAACTATAAATTAACTTTTAAGTGACCTTCAATATTCAATTAACAATGATAATAATACTTGTTAACCATAAAAATAAATAAAAGGTTAAGAAGAAGGTTAATCCTAATCAGGGGAATTAATAAATGGATAATACAATTGTCACGAGTATTTCCGATGAGATGTACCCACTCCTAATAAGGAGATCCCCTCGGATGCCGCCCTACCCCTCGGTCACTGACATAAGAAGGCACAAAGGAGCACCCGAGGAGGACATAAGCGTCCCTTGGAAAGTCAAATGGTGAGTAAAAAACAGATATCAACGCGGCATCGGAAAAAGAGCAAACCCCGGTGGACCCGCGCGACTCTGATATCCACCAATGCGCCAAGAGGGACCACAACGGACCCCGAGTCCCACGAACTTACAAGAAAACTTCCTTGCTGAGCACTCCTCAACATGACCAGCCCTCGGACCATCACCCGAGAACCTATTCTCAGAGAAAAACCAGGAAAAGAATAACAGAGCACCTAGATAATATATTCCGAGGACTTAGACAAGAAAATACTGTTTCAAGCAGAGCAAATCAAGCCCTCGGAGATCATATCACGCCATCGGAGATCATATTATGCCCTCGGAGATCACACCAGGCCATTGAAGAACGGACCTGAATCGAGAAAGAAAAATAAAACCCCTCGGAGGACATATACAGCAGTCCCTACTCCCGAATACACTTATGCCAAAGCATGGTACCCCCGGACGAGCATCCTAAATATTTATCAACAAAAGCATAGCCCCTCGGAAGAGTAACGCCCCCAAAACAACCATTCATCAGAGACCCTCGGAGCCATCGGAAGACATAAAGATTGGTCTAGTCAGCATCTAGTAGATTAAAAGATAAACCTTATCCTAATTTTTACACCTGTATCAATATAACGACACTTGTCCTTACTAAAGCACATACACAATGACACCTGCCCCTACCAAAGTCTATATAAAGGGAGGTGATCAATAGAAGAAAGACAACTTGACACACACAAAGATAAAATGAGGAAAAGTTCAGTGAATAAAGGAATGAATATTCTTGCATCACTTGTTATTTTCAATTATTTCCATCCATTATTGTTTTTGAATCACGGGCAGGGCGTTCCAACCCAAAATAATATTCGTTAAATGGGGAATAATTCCAAACCCGTTAACAAGATGGTACCGTCTGTGGGAACGCCATAATATCTGTCCTCGAGAGAATTCAGCAAACATCGACTAGGATGGATGACCTCTTCGAAAGTGAAAACCTTTCAATTCATTACAACGACTCGGAAGAAACTCTGTCAAATCATGAATCAGGTACGAGAGATTTTATTAATATTCCCCGATCTGTCTATGAAAGACTTGTAGATGCTACACGGGCACTCCGGAGGGGGGGACATCTCGGAAACATGTCCTCTATATCCCCCGAGGGCAGAAATTTCCCTTCGGAAGGAGACACACCCCAGGCGACGTGGAACCCAAACTCAATCCCTTGGCACCAGGAACCCCGACAAACGTCTCGAAGGTATGTTTGTCATGAAAGAACCCCAAAGAGGGGTCGGGGAGAAATTTCCCGCCCCTCTGAATATCGGGGAGATGTTGAGCACGCCTTATGGGGAATGATGGATGACTTGCGAAAAGAATTGGGCGACCTTAAGAAAACCATGGCCCCCGAGGAGGATCCCACATTTAAAACCTCCCATTTTATTCCTGAAATTGCCTTAGCCTCTATCCCCTTGGGGATGCGACCCATTAATATCTCGTTATATACCGGAGAAGCGGATGGGAGAGACCCACAGGATCATATCCATCAATATCTGGTCGGAATGGACCTATCTTCCGCCCCTGACCATGTGTTATGCCGCGTGTTTCCTGTTACCCTCGGAGGGCGGGCTCAGGCGTGGTTCACTCATCTTCCACCTTGTTCCATTATGAGCTTTGACCGATTAGCTCACTTGTTTGTACGACAATTTGCTTGTAATCGAAGGTATCCCAAGTTCGCCACACATCTTTTCACTATTAAACAGAAAAAGGATGAACCCCTACGAGGGTATATAAAGCGCTTCACGGACGAAGCACTAGATGTTCCCAACGTTAGTCCAACCATCATGGCGGACATATTGACTCAAGGACTTCGAACGGGGGATTTCTTCAGATACCTTATGGGAAATCGTGTCACGGACATGAATGAACTTATGCAAAAGGCGGAAGTCCACATTCTGATGGAAGAGGCGGAAGGAACGAAAAAACAAATGGAGCAGGATGATAATGAACACCTAGAGCGCGTTGAGAGAGAGGCAAAGACTAAAGAAAAGAATAAAGAGGGAAAACCCCCTCCGCGTAAAGATGAGGGCGGAGTGGTTAAGAAATTCCTCCGACCCGTGCCCTTACCTCCGATGACTATTACTCCCCCGGAAGTACTCAATATAATGAGAGGCAACAACGAGTTGCACTGGCCCGTACCAGTTAAATTTCCTAACCGAGACAAGAACACAGGGAAATATTGCAAATACCACAAAACCTACGGACACACCACTGAAGAATGTACCACCCTTCGTAGAGAAGTACTTCATCTCCTAGAAATAGGATACCTGAAGAATTACCTCAAGGAAAATAATCTCGGGGAGCCCAAGACAAACGTATGGAAGAGGTCACGAAGAAAAGAAGAGGAAGAAGAAGAGGAAAGGACGCCCAGTCAGAGGTCACAAGAAAGGACAGTTGGACGCCTACGAGCCCAAGAGAGAACCAAAGATCGTCGACAAAATTCACGAGAGAGGACGACAGGGTATCGGAGTTTGCCTCCTCCACCTGACTCTTATAAAAACAATCCCCCGTCAGGACGAACCATTAATATGATTGAAGGAGGTGAAATTTCAATGACGCCCCAAAGTAAAAAGAAGAAATATTTGAAAGAAGCCAGACGAGCAGAGCAAGGATTCCCTGTCTGCTCTGTCCAAAAGTCAAAGCTGCCTAGCATTACCTTCAGACCCGAAGATCTTACAGGTATAATATACCCTCACGAAGACCCACTAGTTATTTCAGCCGTCATTTACGGGTATGAAACCCAACGGATCCTCATAGACATAGACAGCTATGTGGACGTACTCTTCTTGCCTACCTATCTTGCTATGGGACTGAAACAAGAAAAATTGGAAACCGCTGAAGTCCTCTTGGTAGGGTTCTCTGGGGAAACTTGCCATACCCTCGGAACTGTGACTCTTCCAATGTCATGGGGAAAGGGAGCCCTTCGGAGAACGGAACCCACCAAGTTTTGGATAGTGAAAGATTCTTCACAGACGTATAAAGCCATTTGTGGGAGACCATCCATTTGAGCCTTTGAAGCTATCCCATCTACCTTGCATCTTAAAGTGAAATTCCTCACCTCTTCAGGAATCGGAGAAGTCTGAGGAAGTCAATCTAAAGCCAGAGAATGCTGCATGAATGCCATCCCCTCGGAAGAAGATGAACCTTCCCTCGAAAACAATAAAAAGCGTAAGACCGAGGAAACACGAGTCCAACCTGTGGAAGAATTAAAGATGGTAGAGTTGGTAGAAGGAAGCCCCGAGAAGGTGATCAAAATGGGTACCCACATGACACCAGCAATAGAGGTTCAACTGATTTCCCTCCTCAAACAATTCCATCACCTCTTTGCATGGGAGGGAGGACCGCCCGGGCAAATCAGCAACAAGGAAGGTATGCCAGCACTTTCTTAATGTGAAGGCCAGAGCTAAACCTGTCCAACAGAAGAAAAGAAAAATGGGACCCGAGCGTAACAAAATCATTCGCTCGAAAATACAACGCCTTCTCAACTTGAAGCAAATTCGGGAAGTTATCTATCCCGAGTGGTTAGCTAATGTCGTATTAGTTCCCAAGCACGGGGGGAGATGACGGATGTGCGTTGACTTTACTAACCTCACTGAAGCGTGCCCAAAAGATTGTTATCCCTTACCAAGCATAGATCAGTTAGTTGATTCCACCGCTAGATGTGCACTACTGCCAACCCTGGATGGAGACCAGGGATACAACCAAATCTCGATGGCAGCAGTGGACCAGGATAAAACTAGCTTCATTACGGACGCAGGCACATTCTGTTACCTAGTCATGCCCTTCGGGCTAAAAAATGCTGGGGCTACCTACCAAAGGTTAGTAAGTCTTATGTTCGCAGGACTTATCGGAAAGTCAGTAGAAGTTTATGTGGACGACACGGTAGTTAAAAGTAACACTACCGAGGAACATCCCGAGGACCTACGGAAAGCGTTGGTCATTATGAACAACTTTGGCATGAAAGTTAACCCTAAGAAATGCTCTTTTGGTATCCGAGGAGGAAAATTCTTGGGGTTTATGGTTACGGAGAAGGGAATAGAAGTAAATCCCGAGAAAGCAGAGGCCATTATGGGACTACCCACCCCGAAGACGGTGAAAGACGTTCAAAAGTTGACTGGTAGAATGGCCTCATTGAGTCGGTTCGTCTCCAAGTCAGCAGAAAAAGGGCTCCCCTTCTTCAAGATACTTCGGAATGTCAAGGAATTTCAATGGACCCCCCAGTGCGAGGAAGCCCTCGGAGAACTAAAAAGGTACATGTTGAAACCACCTTTGCTGGTAAAACCTTTACCTCAAGAAGAGTTATTTCTATATTTGTCGGTCGGAGAAGAGGCCATTAGCGCCGTTTTAGTTAAAGAACAAGACGGAGAACATCGTCCGGTATATTACGTCAGCAAAACCCTCATCGGAGCCGAAACCAGGTATACCCTAACTGAAAAACTCGTCCTAGCATTGGTTACTACGGCCCGCAAGCTACGCCCCTACTTTCTTTCCCACCCGATTACAGTGCTAACAAAGCATCCCTTAAGGGCAATTCTTAATAAGCCTGAGTCATCGGGGAGGTTAATAAAATAGGCCGTAGAACTCACCGAGTATGACATTCCCTACGCTCCGAGACCCTCCATCAAGGCACAAGTCCTGGCGGACTTTGTAATGGAACTTACGGGCATCGGATCCGAAGAGAAAGAACCATTGTGGTATGCATATGTAGACGGATCCTCGGTAAGCACGCATGGGGGGGCAGGAATAGTTTTTGTAAATCAAGAAGGGGAAGAAGAAAGATTCCATTTTGCAATCAGAATAGATTACCCCCTCTCTAATAATGAAGCCGAGTATGAAGCCCTCCTTATTGGTATGAGACTAGCAAAGGAAGGAGGAATGAAGAGAATACTCCTCCATAGTGATTCTCAATTGACTGTTCAGCAAGTCAAAGGATCATATGAAGCAAAAGAAGAAAGAATGCAAGAGTACCTCCGGGTTGTCCGTCGAAGGCAAGAATGGTTCGAGGAATATGATATAGTTCAAATCCCCCGAAAAGAAAACCAAGAGGCGGACGCCTTATCTAAAATGGCTACTCAAACAGCCACCATACACACTCGAATGATCACTCTACTTCATGTCAACGAATCCGAAAAAAGTGAAGGCAAAGAGGTAAATACCATTTCAGATCCCTCGTCTAGCTGGGTAACTCCTATCAAAGCCTATTTGCAAGATCCCGAGGGATACTCCTCGGACAAGAGTATCCAGCGAATGATGTCCAGAAAAACCATTCGGTACTTACTCAAAGATGGAATACTTTTCCGAAGGAAGTACTCGTGTCCCCATGCTCGATGCCTTAATGAAGAAGAAGTCCAACTGGCTTTAGCGGAAACTCACGATGGGACATGTGGGAGCCATACTAGCGGCGAAAGCATGGTCGGACGCTTGATTCGACAAGGCTACTACTGGCCCACGATGGCTAAAGACAGTAAAAGCCATGCCGAAAGGTGTAAACCGTGCCAAGCTTACGCCCCTCGGGTCCATCAACCCGTGACCCCGTGGGAACCCCATCTAACCCCTTACCCGTTTTCCAAATGGGGCATTGATATAGTTGGACCCCTCATTCCTGACGCCGGTCAGAAGAAATTTCTACTAGTAGTCGTTGACTACTTTACTAAATGGGTAGAAGCGGAACCCTTAGCTCGGATCACAGCGGGAGCCGTCATCAACTTCCTATGGAGAAACATCATGTGTCGATTTGGCGTCCCTCGGAGTTTGGTAAGTGATAATGGCCTACAGTTCACAAATCAATAGCTACAAAAGTGGTGTGACCATTGGGAGATTAAACACCGCTTCGCATCGGTGGGGTACCCCCAAGCAAATGGACAGGTAGAAAGGACCAACAGAACCCTTTTGAAAAACATGAAGGCCCGACTCGATTGGCACAAAGCCAAGTGGGTTGAAGAAATACCCGGTATACTATGGGCCTACCGGACCACGCAAAGCGCCGCTACTGGCGAAACTCCTTTCAGCCTATCCTACGGGTGTGAAGCTGTCTTGCCCTCGGAGGTCTCCATAGAAAGTTGGCGAGTCAGAGAATACGAAGAAGTAACCAATGGCTCCAATCTAGCCCTTGCCCTTGATCTACTCGAAGAAAAGAGAACCCGAGTAGCCATCCGGGTGGAAGAATACAAGACCCGGATGTCACGATACTACAATACCAAGGTAAAGCCCCAAACTTTTCAAGTGGGAGATCTAGTAATGAAACGAGTAGGGGCTTCCAAGAATGTAGACAAGCTTGATCCACGATGGGAAGGACCCTATAAGATAGCAGAAATTGTGGGGCCTGCGACCTATCGTCTTGCCGATTCCGAGAGAATAGTGCTTCGCAATACCTGGAACTCAATCAACCTTAGAAAGTACTATGCTTAATGTAACAGTCATGCATAAATAATAAAGGTTATTCATATACGAAGGGTTCCATTACAAAAGAAAGTAGAGTTGCTTGACAAAAGGGTAACTCTACACATGAGTCATCTTAGCAACCCAACAAAAAAGTCCCTCGTATTACGAACTAAACTACACAATATCCTTATACAAGTTAAGCCCCTCCTATAGGGCGTTTTCCTTCTTTTATAAGTCGTCGGCGCTGCTCCTCGGAAAGAGAAACCGGATCATCAACAAACACAATCAGAACTGTAGAATCCCTAATGGGTGAGGAAGGAAGTTCCTCAAAAATCTGACGAATGCTAAGTTCCGGAATGATCAAGCCTGAGGGAAACTCTGGCAAAGCTTGGACAGCGTCTTGGCACAACCGGTAGCCTATATGAACCAAATCACGCATCTCACCCTGGAGAGACTCACGAAGGCTAGATGGACCCACCACTTCCAACACTGCCTGGACTCGAGCCATAACCAACGCCACCGCCTGGGTGCGAGTTATCCCTAGTAGTTGCTGATTCAAGGCATCTCTTTCCTTCGTAGCCTGCGTCAGTTTCTCTTCCGAGGACCGCATCTGGTCACGTAACTCCTCTATTCTCCTCTCTAAATTCAATACACGAGCCCTCTCGAGCATTAGTTGGCGTTCCAATTCCCACGCTTTATCCTTCTCGGATTGTAACACATTGTTGTGGATCTCCCGAGTGGACTCGTGAACTTCCTTCAATTGAGTTATCTCCACTTGAGCCTCTAAGAGACCTTGCTCTAACTCGTCTCGGCGACGATATACTAAACCAGGATCAGAAAAAGAACTTCCGTAAGATCCGAGGGCATCTAGCACCATATAAATCTGCCCCAAAACAAAGCAAATTACATCAGACAGGGGCGATAGGTTAGTATTAAATAAAATAGATAAAATAATGAAATACCTCACACAGGTCTTTACAAGCTAAGTCCTGAAGAACGGATACCGGAAGGGTTTTCATCAGCCCGCAATCCGTCACGTTTAATAAACTACTAAGAAAGTTTCGACAAAATCCCACCGCTGATCCGAGGGGAGAAACATCCTGATTATCCCCGGGGGGAGAAGATCTCCCGAGGGAAGGGTTCCCCTCGAGCGGCGGTGCGGGAACACGATCAGGGCCACCTTCAAAGGGCTGCAAGTCCTCTGTATCAGGAGAGAGAAGATACTTCTCTAACACATTCACTACGGCAGAGTTACGAGGAAAAGGCTGTGACACCACCGGAGTCGTGTGAAAGTCCGTCTGGGAGAGAGCCGGTATCGGATCCGACACCCCGAGAGGAATTATAAAGCTTACTGGGGGGCTGCCATAGGCGATCCCTCCAGTCCCTCCTCCTCGGAAGAAATATCAACCATCGCCGCATTTACGAGTGGATCAGAACCGCCAACCTCCGGCATCCCGGGACTACCATGCAACGCCTGCCCCAGAAAAACATCATTAGAAGACCCGAGGGAAAACGCTCCCATCTCTGTGCCTGCAAAAAACATCAGTGTGCAAACAGGCCGAGGACACCCAGAGAATTTACAAGCTGAACAGATGAAGGGTGATCAGAAAAACTTACGGAAATAAAAGTTACCGTGAAGAGGACGAGATGGGGAGGGGGGTACATCCCTCCACCCCTTCTTGCAAACCCGCCAAAATCAGGGCCTCGGGGAAATCCAGTAGCCCGGATATGTCATAGGAACCAGAAAAAAGTCCTGAGCGAAGCAATACCTTCCTTTCGTGACCTTGTGTTTCGGTGTTGGGAGCAATATATCCTAGACCCCATCGGATGGGCACACCCCATGACCTGGCTGATTGACCTCTTGGAGGGACAAAGAAAAACCTCCGCCTCCAGTCCCCTCTACAAGAGTGGGTATTGGATACACGAGTGAAGGTACTTTCCTTGTCCCAATAGGTCAGGCTAAAAAAGGGAGTCCCCTCTGAACAGGGTCGAAGGGCAAATATTGTTCCCACCCGATAAGGGGACATAGGAAAGTTTAAAAGCTCGCAACGCAGGACATACCCCACCAAATGACTATATGAACTTGGCGTTAGCTGACTCGGGCATACCTGCCAATACCGAAAGAGTATTTGGAAAAAAAGGGTGGAAAAACATTCGTAACCCGCAACGCATTTGTTCGTTGTAGACAGTCAGATAACCCGAGGGAGGCGCATAAGCTCTCTAACCCACGGAAGGCACTATCACGTCATATTCTTCAAAATCCAAGTTATACCCAGTGAAAAGAGACCTTACTGAGCTCTCGCACTCCGTACTCGTAGTGGATCCCACACGTCCTCTACCTATCAATCTGGACGGATTAAGAGGAATCAAATCAAATTCCGAAGACTCATCTGCCAAAGAATATGGCTCCCTACCCATAAATATCTCCCTAATATGATTTACTCTACGAGAGTTTGTAGATGAAAGCCTATGGGCTACTCCCAAATAGGAACTCGCGCCAAGTGTCGCCTGATTTCCAGACAAACTATCCCTCGGCCCCGGAGAGGAACTCTCACAGAGGATAGGAGGAGCCCTTGACGGTCCAGAAGGACTCCGAGCAGTGTCTCGAGAAGAACCACAAGATGAAACTGAACCACTCCGCCTATAGTAAGGGGGCATCATCTTCTCAAGTAAGTATTATCCTCGCGCTTATGATTATTGTCAAAGTTGAAAAGGTAAGAAAATCAACAACTAGTTATGATTGTGAGGTTAGTGATAAACATGACTGCTGAATGGCCTAAGTACATATATATCCTTCACCCCTTGATTATAGAAATAAGATTAAATCCCCATTACATAAAGCAAAGGACACGTGTCAATAAATCTTCTTAATTAAAAATGACATGTATCCCACGTTGCCATGCAAGATAACACCTCCTACTTAGGAGATAAACCTAGTCAGCAACCTTAAGTGGTTTATCATTATCTTCCTCAATTAGATTTTAACAGTAAAGACAAAAGGTAGAGAAATGAAAGATGGAAAAAATGATTATTTATTTGAAAGTCGAAGAGCCCTCGGAAAAGGTAGTATGTACAAAAGACATTTATTAAAAGCGAGAAATAAAAACTACAATGAATAGACTATGCCCCCGTGGTAGAAGGGTGTGAAGGAATCGTCGCCTCAGCATAAGTACCCAGCGGAGCAAGGCGAGAAATTGGTGAAAATACCTCCCCGGAACCGCTAGCCCTCGGACCCGGACTACTGGTAGAACGCATCGGAGAAGGTACAGGAGAATCCCTAGGGGATAGTAAACCCCCAAATCTCCCCACAAAGTAATGACCGTCATCGGGAGTTGGCCTCTTCAACTTACGAAGGTCAAAAGACTTGGAAAAGTCCACATCCGACCGTAACAAAGACTTGGCCAACCTAGCACATTCCAAATAGCCCCACAAAAGATGGCCTGTCAAAAGCTCCTGAGAAGGTGTATCGGAGACTCCCGAGGGCTGTCTAGAGATTTCTTGCTGAGCAAATTGAACCGCTGCATCAATCTTAGCCTGCACCTCCTCGGGAGAAAGGAAATTTGCCAACTTCCCCTCGGCCGATTCAGCTCTGTCGGTGACCTGACCCAATGTCTCCTGAAGACTTCTCTCCCTCTCCGAACCTTCCGCAATCTTCTTCTCGAGAGCATCGATCCGAGCATTAAGAACCTCATCGGACTCCCTTTTTTCCTTCTCCAAAAGGGCTATCTTAGCCATTGCAGCCTTCTCGGAGGCCTCTATTTTCTTATGGGCAGACTCTGCAGTGTTCAACCTATGGTGCAAGCCCTCCTTCGCCTTCTCAGCTTCCTGAAGGATGAATTCGTAGTCAGAGATTTTTGTAAGGAGAACCTCTTCCCTCGTCTGACTCTCCTTGTCCCGGAACAAAATAGGTGCCAATTGTGCTCGGAGAGCTTCCATCTCCTCCACATCCTTTCGACCACGCTCTTCTACAACAGTAACTGCCTCCCGAGTCTTTCCAATCTACAAGAGACAAGCGAAAAAAAAGAAATTATTACGAATGAATCATACAACCCCAAGAAGACTAGTACGAAGAGACTTACCATGAGCCCCAACCAGTTAAGACTGGTATACAAAAATTGATACCCCTCGGCGGGTGTTGAACTAGAGGAAGCAAAGAACTGGAGGATGTCCTGATAGGCATCCCCCACGGTCCGAGACGAGAAATGTCCCTCTGGCCCACTAGGAGGTATGTGCGTCTGAAAAGTGTGACCTCTCGAAGATAGAGTCACGGGAATAGACAGAGTCACTGGAATGTGGCCCCTCGGAGGAGTATTTCCCGGTACTGGAGTCACCACCTCCGAATTGGTAAATACGGCCCGAGAACCACCATCTCCGACGGACGGGCCAGTCTCCCCCAACAACGAATTCAAGATCCCCTCTTTCACGTCTCTGTCCTCGGACGAGGGATCAAACTCCCCTTGAGTATCCTCGGAATCCCCTCGTAAAGCCTCCTGCCCGGGAACACTGAACTGTGCCAAGAAATCTTCCTCTACAAAAGGTAACATTAGTGTGTAAGAAAGAGAATGAAACTAGAAAAAATTATCGTTAGAAGAAAAAGACAAGTGAAGAACGCTTACCATATAAAGAAGGCTCTTCCACCATCGGGGCCTTGCCTTTGTCCACAGTCTCTGCATCAAGAAGGAGAGCATCAGCACATGAATAAACTCTTCAGTAAAGGTATGGAAAATTTCGTTAAAAACCCATAATAACTCACCACGAGGGACAGATTCAGGAACTATCAGGGGCGTAGGCTCAACTCCATAAGTAGAAGCAGGAGAGGGATCATCAGAAGACAAGTCCACCACTTCGGTAGTCTTCTGAACAGATTCTTCCTCGCTCGCCCTCAGAAATATCCCCTCTTCGGAAACCCTCAGAGAATTTCCTATATCAGATCCAGAGGTGGGCAGATCTCCCGTATAGGACCTAGAGACCGGCACCAAAGCCCAAGAGGAAGAAGGAGCTACCTGGCGTAAGGGAACAACACTTCTGATAACCCCCGTCATATCTATATACAAAGGAGAATGGTCCTCATGAGCCCCTCCTGTCTCCGGAGCCATAGGCTCGCCCTCGGAAGCATTGACCTCTCCTTCTTCATGATCACCCTCTTCTGGCACATCGGAAGTACCACTCGGAGTGGGTTCTCTTGGACCCGACTGCAAATAGTAATTCGCCATAACCTCCTCTGCACCACCCCAGAACCAACAGATATGAGTATAATTCACTACTACACCCAGAGAAGGAACAAAAGAAGAAAATAAAGAACTTACTGAAAAGATTCCTCGCATCGGATGATAGGGACAAGGGCTTTTCCACGACGTCATCGGTAAAAACCACATGATGAAGTCCGGATGTCTCGAACAACATCATAAAGTCCTCTGACTCCATCAACTTTTGCTGAGAAATTACAGGAGACAAAACTATCTCCGGGTCCAGAGTGTGCACGGGAGATGCGCCCTCTCTCCAATCAAAGGGCATGTCCCATTCACCTTCAGCGGGTTGCACGAAAAAATATTTATTTTTCCAAACGCTATGCGAGGAAATTGACTCATCCAGTATTCTCTTCGTGTTATCCCGATGACGAACATGGTAAAACGGATACCTTTCGGCTGAGATTACCACATCAAAAATGGAAAAGAAATGGTTCACCTCACACTCCAACTCGTTCACCTGACATCAGTAGACATAAATACAGAGGGCAGCGAACCCATTCAGAACCAGCCGACTCGGGCTAATATTGCAGGCCTTGAACACTTGGCAGAAGAAAGGCGGCATGAATGAACGCCACCCGTATTTCACCTGGGCAAAATAAACAGTCACCATCCCCTTCGGAGGGTAGCAGGCTCTCTCATCTTTCGTCGGAATTTGGAAGATCATATTTTTTTGAAAAGCCCAAGTAGAGGTGAATAACTCCAACACCTGTTCACGAGTGACCACGCTGGGAACCCTCTCAACTTGGGAAAAATCTCGAGGAGGCGCCGCCTTCTTCGATTTGGGAACCCTAGCTTTTTTAGAAGAAGCGGCGCCGACCTCGGCGGCAGCAACAATCTCTCCCTTGCGCTTACGAGTGACCACCCCTATCGGAATACCCCTCAAATTTACAGAAGAATCGACCGGAGCAGTGACTTCTGGAACAGTGGAGGCATCAATGGGGTCAACGTTGGCAGAGGAAGCCATTTATACACAAGTAAAGAAGGAGTGTTTATTCGGAAAAGGAAAAAGATAAATTGCGCGTGAAATTGCTGAAAAATCAAAGTGTGAGAAGAAAAGAAGAAGAATCGAATTTTGCTCTTGAGAGAATTCACCGTAAAAGGAAGTTGCAAAAGTGAGAAAAAAGGTGAATAGTTCCCCTATTTATAGCCAAACGGTGGCAACGGTCAGATATAATTCAAACGTGGAGCACATTCAAAGCTGCACGTAACCGCCGCATGACCGTGCCACGCCATCACTAATTTGACCGTTACCAACGGTCAGATATTTTAAAACTTCAAAGCCGGTCAACGACGTCCTGTCCCCTACGCCCCGAGATCTCCGCGTACAATATCCCTAGGGGTATTCAGGTAAAATCCCTTTGACTTTTTTAAATAATTAATATATATGCATATTCCCTCGAAAAAATACCAAAAAATAAATACATTGAAGACCAAGACATGGACTAACCCTTCGCCTCACTGAGGATGATAAATAAAATTTCCCACGCCTCTACGAAGGCGATCAAAATTTGGGGGGGGGGCTAGTGTTAACCATAAAAATAAATAAAAGGTTAAGAAGAAGGTTAATCCTAATCAGGGGAATTAATAAATGGACAATACAATTGTCACGAGTACTTCCGATGAGATGTACCTACTCTTAATAAGGAGATCCCCTCGGATGCCGCCCTACCCCTCGGTCACTGACATAAGAAGGCACAAAGGAGCATCCGAGGAGGACATAAGCGTCCCTTGGAAAGTCAAATGGTGAGTAAAAAATAGATATCAACGCGACATCGGAAAAAGAGCAAACCCCGGTGGACCCGCGCGACTCCGATATCCACCAATGCGCAAAGAGGGACCACAACGGACCCCGAGTCCCACGAACTTACAAGAAAACTTCCTTGCTGAACACTCCTCAACATGACCAGCCCTCGGACCATCACCCGAGGACCTATTCTCAGAGAAAAACCAGGAAAAGAATAACAGAGCACCTAGATAATATATTCTGAGGACTTAGACAAGAAAATACCATTTCAAGCAGAGCAAATCAAGCACTCGGAGATCATATCACGCCATCGGGGATCATATTATACCCACGGAGATCACACTAGGCCATTGGAGAACGGACCCGAATCGAGAAAGAAAAATAAAACCCCTCGGAGGACATATATAACAGTCCCTACTCCCGAATACACTTATGCCAAATCATGGTACCCCCGGACGAGCATCCTAAATATTTATCAACAAAAGCATAGCCTCTCGGAAGAGTAACGCCCCCGAAACAACCATTCATCAGAGACCCTCGGAGCCATCGGAAGACATAAAGATTGGTCTAGTCAGCATCTAGTAGATTAAAAGATAAACCTTATCCTAATTTTTACACCTGTATCAATATAACGACACTTGTCCTTACTAAAGCACATGCACAATGACACCTGCCCCTACCAAAGTCTATATAAAATGAGGTGATCAATAGAAGAAAGACAACTTGACACACACAAAGATAAAAGGAGGAAAAGTTCAATGAATAAAGGAATGAATATTCTTGCATCACTTGTTATTTTCAATTATTTCCATCCATTATTGTTTTTGAATCACGGACAAGGCGTTCCAACCCAAAAATAATATTCGTTAAATGGGGAATAATTCCAAACCCATTAACAATACTTAATCTAAAAAGGTTGTGTGCATTCGTCGTACTCTAAAACTTGTATGTAACATGTAATTATAGGCCTTTCTTTATCAATAGTAAAGATTCAAGACCTATTTGTTACATTTTGTACGCCATCAAGTCGACAATTTATTTAACTTAAAGCATAAGTCACCATTTGAAAACTGAAAACCAAAAAGCTGTCATTTCTCTAAAGTTTTGAGTTAATATTTTGTTGATTTAATGCTTACTTTATCTTCCGATGGTTTTAAGGAACAATTAACTGTAAATCTCAGTTATATTATTATATAAGATGGTTAGTGTTGGAATTAAATCAAATATATCCGTATAGAAAAAATGAATTAAATCAAATATACGTGTGGTGGGAAATTGAGAAATATTTCAATATTTTGAGTGTAACTCAGAACTTTTGTACTAGCTTATTGAAAAAAAAAAACACAATTTCTTTTGACTTAGGGAGGTAAAAAAACGAGAGGATTGTTGAGCTTAACCGGTAATACCCGGTGGAAGAGACGCTGTTTAGGGGGGACACAATTAATGCGAGGGGTGCCTTAACGACGTTACTCTGCTGCCGTTATGGTGTCAATTTGTCATTGGTTTAGCCATTAACGACGTTTTGTCTAAACCGTTAGTGGCAATTTTGTTATGCTTTTTGTGGGGAAATGCGCCTGTCTTGCTATTTACGGGCATAATAGGATAGGATTTAGTGCGCACACCCTACTAATAGGATTGGGGTTACAGACCTAACCATGGTTACTTTTTATGCTCTGTGTCCCAAAGATTCCGGAGTTCTGACTCCCAATTTTTAAAACATTTGTTACTTATAAATTATAATAATTATTAGTGTCATGGCCTTATTATGGGCCTTCTCATAACTTGTGATATTGTCATCCGTTAATATCTTTTATCTTACGAAATGAAAATAAAACGGGAAAATACGATTAGTTAAATAAACAAATTTAGTTGTATCACACTTATGTTTGATCTTGATTTTTCGGGGCTCAATCATTCATGTTTATCCTTATAGGGAACATGCAATTGAACTAAGAAGTAAGAAGTGATCTTATAAAAGTTGAACAGAATATTGAAGCATATTAGTTGATATTGGCTTTGAATAAAAATAATCAAAACAATATGTTTTGATCTTATTCATTTTAAGTGGTTAGGCTCGAGAGCATGACGTTGGCATGCCTATGCATTCGCCTTTAAAGCTTTAAATAGTCAACTTTACGTAAGGTGATTAAGTTATGATTCCTAATTATGGTAGATTAAAGATGCTAATACACCAACTTATGTAACACGGAAAATCGGAATTCCCTATCATTTCTTGGAGTTTTGGTTTTCGTGGAAATTGAGATAGGGTGCACCATGAGGTCAAAGTTATACTAATATTTAACGATTAATGTTGCACTGCTGCAACATATAAATATAATATATGATAATACATCCTCGAATGTCCAACACACGATCCTGCTCGAACGGAGGAGAAACGACATTGACGAGAAGCACTCAAAAGACTTATCCAAACTCAAACGATAAGATCTAAGACACACGTCATCCTCTAGTAAATAAGCAACACCTTGACTCTGAAGTTCGTCAGGCGTCCATCAGACCTTACGCCACGAGAAGCGGATATACACCATTTTAATCAAGGAGGACCCACCTTCATCTGATGTGGCCCACTTCCGTTCGCCAAGACAAAATACGAGCCTAGCCTCTATCCCTTTAAAAGGGCCCCCATGGCTGCAGAGAAGAGGAAGCACATGCGGCACATTTTGACCCATGTAGATACTCCCTTCGTAAAATTCATAGTCATTTACGACCCAATGCGATATTCATTCATTGGGAAAAACGAAGGAACTCCTTCTTCACAAATCATTCTCTTTGAATAACACACTAGCGCATATGAGAACAAATATCATCAATATATTTATAAAAGATGCCAGAATTGTTAAATTTGTCCACTATATTTCACTATTTTTTTTTGCCTTTTTCTCAATAAAACTTTCATCATGATCTTTAACCTGCATATTTGATGATTTTCGCTAAAAATACCCAATGTGCTCTTTTTTGGATTTTTGACTTACGTAGTAGCGAAGTGCATTCTTAGGTGGACAAAAATAACAACTCTTATGTTATCTTTAATTAGAAGTAACCCATATAATATTTTAATTAACAAAACTCTCCCCGTAGGTTTATTTAATTAGAATACTGCACCCAAAATTGTTTTTAGCACCCATATACAATCTTTGTAATTATTTTAAACTTAGAAATAATAAGTCTTATTTTAATTTAAATTGATTATTTTTCTCGTAAATCTATAAAATAATCTTAACATCTTTAAATTTTAGTATTTAAAATTAAAATTAAAACTGATAAACTAGGAATTCAAGTTTTCTTTTTTGAATATAGGCTTTTAACTTCTTTTAAACCTTTTACGAAAATATTTGTAAAGAAGATAAAATCAATTTTACATAGTTTTTCTTAGATCAGAAAATAAAACAAAATACAAAAAGAACAAAAAGAAAAAGAACCCCCACACCTGCAACACACAAACCACCACCACTACCACACCCACCACCATCTCACCATGAACTTCAGATCTATAAATTCGTCACCAAAGTTGGAAGGGGGAGTTGGTTCGTGTGCAACGACGTCGTGTTTTTAAATCTACAATGTCGTGGTGTTTGAAAGAAATCAATGAAGGTGGTGGCAGGGTGAAGAACAATACTTCTTTTTCTTTTTTTTCTTTTTTTTTGGCAAATAAGATTTTTTTTATGTTTTTAAACAATTATTAATAAAATAATCTTTAATTATCACTTATTGAAAAAATATAATTAAAGTGAACTTACACTAATTAACAACTCAATATAATTGAAATATCTTTTTTTTTTCTTTTTTGTTATTTTGTTTATGAGTAAAAACAAAAAGTATTATTTTATAGATTGGAAAGAGTTAAGCTTAACTTAACTGAAATTATAGGCCCACCACCACCATCCTCGCCGGAACCGCCACCACCAACGCCTGATTCTTCTCTCTCCTCACCGTCCTCCATAACCACCACCTCTGCTCTACCCCTAAAATTCCTTCCCTCGAAACCCTAATTCCCCCAACCTGATTTCGATTCCAGTTCTGATTGAAGTCGCGGAGGAGGAGGAAGCTTGAAGGCGCGGAGGAGGATTCCGATTCCGATATTCCGCGCACGACTCCTCCGGCGAGGATGGTGGTGGTGGGGGGTGTTGTTGGAAAGGGGGGGGGGGGTGTTGGTGGTCGTGGGTATTATGGGGGGATGGGGGGGGGGGGGGGAGGATGGAGGGATAATTAAATATATATTATTTTCTATTATTAAATATATTTTAATTAT
Source organism: Linaria vulgaris (assembly GCA_948329865.1). Classification (NCBI taxonomy): domain Eukaryota; kingdom Viridiplantae; phylum Streptophyta; class Magnoliopsida; order Lamiales; family Plantaginaceae; genus Linaria; species Linaria vulgaris. Next base: position 47,177,511 of record OX415249.1, on the reverse strand, counting down.
TAAGAAATTAAGTTATTTAAATTATAATTATATATAAAGATTTTTATAATTTAAATGAATAAATTTAATCACAAAGAATTTAATTTAAAAATATAAATGGTCATTTTAAAATTTCGAATTTAATTACAAAGAATTTAATATAAAAATATAAATGGGCATTTTAAAATTTCGAATTTAATTACAAAGAATTTAATTAAAAGAATTAATTTTGAAATTCCTTTTTTTTTTTAAATTTGGATTTTTTTTAATATCTACGTGTCCCTATATTTTTTGCCACGTCGACAAGGATTTATCCAGTTGGCAGTGCAAAATTGCATTGCAAAAGCAAAATGGCATTTTAAAAGATAAAGGGCATTTTTAGAAAGATAAAGGGCATTTTTAGCAAGAAAAAAAGATAAAGAGCATTTTAAGAAAGGAAAAAAGATAAAGGGCATTTTAAGAAAGATAAAGGGCATTTTAAGCAAGGAAAAAAGATAAAGGGCAAAAACTCAAGTGCGCAAAAGATAAAGGGCATTTTTAGCACTTCTGCCATTTAAATATTATACAACAATGTTATAACATAAAATGAAATTAAGCATATTACCATTTACCATGAATATGATAATTTTAGATTATACAACAACAACAATAATCAAAAATAAAATTTTGAAAATTTTCAAAATAAAAATGGCGCCAATATAAAAAATTTGAAAATGGTACTGTTTTGAAAACAATTCAAATTTTCCCCCTTATTTTTTAACAAAATTCAAAATTTCCGCCATTTTTTTTAAAATTTTGAATTAAGCAATAGGAACGAAGTTTTCGTTCCCGTAATTTGGACAAGTTGGTTCCCGTTGGCAGAATAATGTGTTTCTCATGTCAGAATTGGGGGTCCCAGTCCTAAAGCAATGGGAACCAAAGATTCGTTCCTATTATGCAATAGAAACGAAATATTGGTTTTGTGCGTGCGAACAATACATTTGGTTCCCAGATGTAACGGAAACCAATGGCGTTCGTTCCTATTAGCAAGTGAAACCATTTATTTCGTTCCCAAGGCAATCGCTACGGGGGTAACGAAAACGAAGCCTCTAGTGCCCATGTCTGGTTCCCATTTGGTATACGGGAACCAAAAAATGGGCAATTGGAACCTAATTAATGGTTCAAATTGTGAAGTTTTCTTGTAGTGTACTAAATTATATTTAAACTAATATATACTATAATTGGAGCTTTGAAGGAAATAAAAATCGGTTTTTACACCTGGACAATGTTTGTACACGTTGGCATCCACATAGACCCAAAAGTTCGAACAAGAGCCTATTGAGCATTTTTAGCGAAAAATCGCAAATATGCAGGGCAAAAGTCATAATAAAAATCTTATTAGATAAACGACCAAAAAACTGAAAGTTACTAAACAAATTTGACAATTCTACCATAAAAGATTGTAAAGTTATTGCAAAACATTCAACCAAATACTTTTGTTCTTCTTTTTCTTTCAACAATCACTTAATATATTCAAAAGAATCAAATGCCCTGCTCAAATCAACACATGCATATATAAGATTCAATATTAAAAATATATAGTACCATGCATATATGACAATCCAAGATATGCAGTTTAATATTACAAATCTTGACCGACGTTTGTGTAGGATATATTAGCAACACCTCAATGTCTGAGATCGTACATCAATTAAGTTAAATAAAAAAATAATATAAACTGTTATAAATATGGCAACGCCATTGTTAAAAATTATGTACAAATATTATTTTGTAATAATAGTAGTTGTTGTAAATAGTGTAAAATGTTGGAAATTATTTCCTATATAAGGAGCCATTAGGATGACGAAACAGACACCCATTCACAAGTAATATACTCCTTATTTGCTCTTCTTTTCCTACGTCTTTTTAATATATTGTTATAAACTCCAATAGTTTTAGTTTTTCTATAAAACGTTATCAGCACGAAGGTGCTCGCTCAAATACATTTCCTTAATATTTCTTTTTCCCTATGTACAATATATCCTTTCTCTCCAAAGAAAAAAGATTTAATATAAATTCAAAATATTCATACTATTCAATGAATCATTCACCAAAAATTTAGTATAAACCCAAAACGAGGATTCAGTATTTCAAAATTCAGTTACAGTCTTTAAAGACAACGTTCAACGTTAAAATGTACGGAGGTTTATATTTACTTGTTCATTTATCTCCATTATTATAGAGAAGGCGAACTACCGCCTATCTATAATTTTATGATTAGATGAAAATCCTCTTTATATTTTACTGTCATGTAACTCTAACATTAACACTAATTTTAACTTTCATTGATGCTTGAGTTAACCCCAAGCTAAAAACGACTACTGACAGTTTATTATTATGAAAGGTTTTACCTCCTATTATATTGCTTATTTTATTTCATAAGCCTATGAAAGTTTTTATATAGTAATGTGGCGAAAATTATTTAAGCACTTAATTCATTGCAATTATTTTACTTGTTTACATTATTCCTTAAGCCCATGAAAGTTTTTACATAGTAATGTGGCGGAAATTATTTATGCATTTAATTTATTGCAATTATTTTACTTGTTTACATTATTCCTTAAGCCCATGAAAGTTTTTACATAGTAATGTGGCGAAAAATATATATGTATTTACCTATCGTAATATTATTCCATATGCCCGTTAAAATATCACTAATGCGGCGAAAATTATTTTACATGTTATTACAATTAATTTTTGTTGCTAAATTATTAAAGACATTACCGTTCATAAAACATGCCAAAATAAAAAAATATTTTTCAAACGACTATAAACGGCTACTTACGTATATTTTTCCTCTATAAATACACAAACTTCATAACACAAACTCCACACAAATCTTCACCTTATTTCTCTAATCTTGCAAAATGATCTCTACGACAACAGCGATCTTGATCCTCATTTACCTTTCAATTTTTATGTTTATGCTACTAGATGAGGACACTCCTATGTTTGTCCTTATGATATTCCTCTCTTTTATCATAATAATGTTCGAGTTCAAGATTTGGCTAGAGATGAGATAATTGCATTGTATTATTGTAATAATTGTGCTTCTATGATTATGTGTTAAATAAAGTATTTCGATCCTAATTATGTTTTTCTTGGTTATGTATTTAGCTGGAAAAATGTCTTACATCACGAGTACAGTTAGTTGTATACTCAATATCACTGGAAAGAATTATGGACAATGAAAATCAGATACAAAATTGTACCTCAGATCAAAGAGTATCATTGAAACTCTTGCTGCAGTAAATACAAATACGGATCTAGAAAAATATGAGGCTGTGATCTATATGAGAAAACATTTAGATGAAACCTTAAAGAGGAAATATCTCGATGTTACCGATCCTCATGAATTATGAACAAACCTACTGGAAAGATATAGCCATCAAAAGGAAACCATGTTGCCAAAAAGCCACCGATGATTGGAACAATTTAAGGTTCCAAGATTTTGAAACTGTAAGCGCATAAAACTCCGCGCTTATGGAGATTCGTTCAGATTTAATTTATTGTGAAAGAAAGCTTAATGATAGAGAAATGATAGAGAAAACACTTTCTACTTTTCATGTGTCCATGATAAATGTCCAACAAAAATACAGATTACTGAATATTTCAAAATATCACGACTTGCAATAAAGTTTGTTAATGGCAGAAAGTTACAATAACTTATTGATGAAAAATCATCAATCTCGTCCTCCTGGAGCACACGCATTACCTGAGGCAAATGCCATTAATTTTTCAAACTTCTATGGATGAGGTAACAATGATAATGCCAGTCGAGGTCGTGGTCGTGGTCAAGGTAGAGGTGGTCATAGAGGAGGATATGACTATAGAGGTGGATGCGGTAAAAGAGGTGGTCGTGGCCGTGGTCCTGGTGGCGGGGGTTGTCACAACCCCTCGCATACCAACATCATTTTTAAGAATAATCACCAGAACAAAAAAAAAAAAAACATAAAAAACTCTCAAGGTTATTGTTTTAAATGTGGAATGAAAGGGCATTGGGCCAACAAATGTCGTACAACAGAACATCTTTGTAAGATGTACCAAGAAAGTTTGAAAAATAAAGAAAATGAAGTTAACCTTATCGAACAAAATCCAAATGACGATTCCACATTTATGGAGGCGACAAACTTTACTGATGGCTATGATGTTTGTTTGGCTTAATATGTGTTTTGTGATCTTCTGGCTAAATATGCTTAGTGTGATTTATGTTTTAAGTTGTATTATCTGCTTCCTGCATTTCTGTTATGTGCTTTCAATAAAATAATCTCTTTTCAAATATTTACCCTGTTTATTGCAATATTTGTTTTAATATTGTTTATTTTAACTGAAGCATGATATGGAACATACCGGCAATTTTTGCCTACTTGATTGTTGTACAACTCATACAATTCTCACAAATTAAGTAATATTTTATATTTAGAACCCTCAGAATTTCAAGTCGGTACAATAAGAGGTCCTATTAAATTGATTGAAGGATCGTAGAGCTACTTTTACTTTACCAAATGGAACAAAGTTTATCATCAATGATGCCTTATTTTCCACAAAATTCAGAAAGAATTTATTGAGTTTTAAAGATATATATCGTCATGGATATGATACTAAATCAATGACTGTGAATAACGCTAAATATGTTTTCATTACTATGCATATGCCAAGAAAGAAACATTTTCTTGAAAAATTACAATATATCTCATTAGGGTTGCATTATACATATATTAATGAAATCGAATCAAAAATGGTAGTCAATGAAAATGCAGAATTATTGACTCTATGACATGATCGACTAGGTCATCCTGGTTCAACAATGATACGAAGGATAATTGAAACTACACATGGACATTCATTAAAAGGATCCAAACTCAGTCTGAGCAACAATAGTCCATGTGAAGCATGTTCTTTTGAAAAGCTAATTATAAAACATTCACTAGTTAAAATTAAGACATAATTACCCACATTTCTTGAAAGAATTCAAGGTGATATATGTGGACCTATTCATCCATCATGTGGGCCATTTCAATATTTTATGGTATTAATTGATGCCTCAAGTCGATGGTCACATCTCTGTCTATTGTCTACTCGCAATATGGCATTTGCGAGATTTTTGGCTCAAATAATTAGAATAAGAGCCCAATTTCCTGACTATACGATCAAGAAAGCCATATTTGACAATGCTGGTGAATTCACATCTCAAGCTTTAAATGATTATTGCATGTCAACTGGAATTACGGTTGAACATAGTGTTGCACATGTACATACTCAAAATGGTTTAGCTGAATCATTAATTAAATGTCTTCAATTAATTGCTAGTCCGTTGTTGATGATAGCTAAATTGGCAAGTTTTTTATGGGGTCATGCAATTTTACATGCTGCATCACTAATTCGCATTAGACCAAGCTCGAATCATGAATATTCCCCATTACAACTTGCCTTTGGTCATGAACCCAATATTTCTCATATAAAATTTTTTGGTTATGCGGTTTTTGTTCCAATTGCACCACCAAAGCAAACAAAAATGGGACCACAATGAAGGTTGGGAATATATGTTGGATTTGACTCACCATCAATAATCAGATATCTTGAGCCTCTAACAAGTGATGTCTTTACGACACTTTTTGTCGATTGCCATTTTAATGCGGCAAATTTTCCAACCTTAGGGTGAGAAAAGAAATAGTTAGAAAAAGATATATCATGGTATAATCCATCTTTGACAAGCTTTGATATGCTAACAAATCAATGTGATTTGAAAGTAAAGATAATCTTGCATTTACAAGCTATTGCAAATCAATTACCCGATGCATTTACTGACATAAGCAGGGTAACAAAATCACATATACCAGCTGCAAATGCTCCTGCTCATATTGTAATTTCAAAAGAAACATCAAATGATGATCTGTTTGATATATCTAAGAAACGTGGACGTCCTGTTGGCTCAAATGTACAAAAATCCTCGAAAAAGAAAATGAGCATCAAAACATAATGATCTTATTATTGAGGAATCTATGTCTGATGAGTCGTAAAATGTGACATATGAGATACCTCAAGAAGTTATACAATCAGATCCTATAAATAAAGAGAAGGTTGAAATCTCTAATTTTATCAATACATGAATGGTATTGGATCGAAATGAGATGGAAAATATGGATGAAATATTTTCATATTTAGTCGCTTATGAAATTGTGAATGAAAATGATGATCCCGAACCCAAATCTATAATTGAATGCCAAAATAGGAATGATTGGGATAACTGGAAAGATGCTATGCAAGCTGAATTAGATTCGCTTAATAGGCGAAACGTATTTGGACCCATTGTTCTCACACCGAAAAGTGTGAAACCCGTAGGGTTCAAATGGGTCTTCGTTCGCAAATGAAATGAGAAAAATGAAATTGTAAGGTACAAAGCTCGCCTTGTCGCACAAGATTTTTCTCAAATACCTGAAATCGATTATTAAGAAACGTATTCTCCTGTAATGGATACGATTACATTTCGATTCTTGATCAGTCTAACGGTCAATGAAAATCTAAACATGCATCTCATGAATGTTGTCACTCCTTATCTCTACGGATCACTTGATAATGATATTTACATGAAGGTCCCTGATGGACTTAAATTACCTGCAACATCAAGTTCCAAATCTGGAGAAATGTACTCAATTAAATTGCAAAGATCATTATATGGGTTAAAGCAATCAGGTCGCATGTGGTACAATCGTTTGAGCGAATATTTATTAAAAGAAGAATATATAAATATTTTTTTGTGTCCATGCGTTTTTATTAAGAAAACATCATCTGGTTTTGCAATTATTGGCGTTTATATAGATGATTTAAATATCATTGGTAATGACAAAGAAATTCATTCAACAATGAATTATTTAAAGGATGGATTTGAAAGGAAAGATCTTGTAAAGACTAAATATTGTCCTGGTTTGCAAATTGAGCATGTTAAAAATGGAATACTTGTGCATCAATCAAATTATACTAAAAAAATATTGGAACGTTTTAACATGGATAAAGCAACACCTTTGAACCATCCTATGATTGCAAGATCATAACTATAGATAAAGATCCATTTCGTCCTTATGAAGAAAATGAAGAAATTATTGGTTCTGAAGTTCCATATTTAAGTGCCATTAGAGCTTTAATGTATCTAGCTAATTGTACTAGACATGATATATCATTTACTGTGAATTTATTAGCCAGGTTTAGCTCATCACCCACAAAAAGGCACTAGAAAAAAATTAAACATTTATTCCGTTATCTGCAAGGAACTGTGGATCTTGGTCTATTTTGTCCTAACAATGTAGAACAATAATTGATTGGTTATGCAGATGCATGTTTCCTATCAGACCCACATAAATCCAGATCTCAAACTGGATATGTATTCATGTATTGAGGCACTGCTATTTCATAGCGTTCTCAGAAACAAACTCTCGTTGCAACATCATCGAATCATGTTAAGATTATTGCACTCCATGAAACAAGCAAGGAATGTGTATGGCTACGTTCAATGACACATCATATAAGAAGTACATCTTGCATACCTATTAGAGAGGTTTCTACAATATTGTACGAAGATAATTATGCATGTATTACACAAATGAAAGAAGGCTATGTCAAGAGTGATCGAACCATACCCCCAAGATATTTTGCATACACTCAGGAACTCGAGAAGAACAAAGAAATTAATATCCAATATGTTCAATCATGTGATAATATGACAGATCTCTTCACAAAGACACTCCCTACTGTAACTTTTAAGAAGCATGTTCTAAGTATTAGGATGCGTCACCTACGAGACTTATGAAGAATTGGAGATGCCAACTTGATGGGGAGTTAACACGCTGCACTCTTTTTCCCATATCAAGGTTTTTATCCCACTGAGTTTTTCCTTATAAGGTTTTTAATGAGGTAGCATAAGATGTGTGCAGAAGACGGATCATGTACATAACAAAATCTTTAAATGGCGAAGGGGGAGTGTTATAAATATGGTAAGTGGCCATTGTTGAAAATTATGTACAAATACTATTTTATAATAGTAGTAGTTGTTGTAAATAGTGTAAGATATTGGAAATTTTTTCCTATATAAGAAGCCATCCGAATGAAGAAATAGACACTAATTCACAAGTAATATACTTCTTATTTGCTATTCTTTCCCTATGTCCTTTTAATATATTATTATAAACCCCAATAGTTTTAGTTTTTCTACAACATAAACCAAAAACTTAACAGAAATTTTGGCCATTATTATTCTTTCTTGAACTTTATCTTCACGTGAACCAGTACTGATACTAATTCTTAGAACCAAATTGCGGTTTCAAGTAATCATGGGTAATTTTGGTATTATTTCATCTGAGTCACACAAGAATTGAAATGCGGTACAATTGAGCCCGAAATATATCAAACTATGCTAATTTATTACAGGAATCGACTAGATTTGTTCGAAACACCTATTACATAGTAGGAAAGCCTAAAATGACTAGAATAACCAATGTGTGTCGAATCCAGGAACTGTCGAAAAGAGTTGGTTCAATTCTGAAATAACTATCGAATTCCAAGACAATCGAACTGTTTTAGATCCGATACTGAAAACTGTTGAACGGGATGCTGACCGAACAACGATCTAATAAGTGATGGATCGATCGAACGAACATGGTAACTCTTGAATATATATAAGTATCGAACGCTTGGTTCAATGCTTGTAGGGTTGGTGAACAATAACTAATGATCTTGCGCGAATCTCGAGCTTTGGGATATTTAAAGACCTCGGGATGCGGGATCCTCTACGGGAAAATGCAATAACTATCGAACGTTCCCGTTCGTAGTTCAGGAAGTATCGCACCAACTGGGTTCGATACTCTTCCGAATGGGTCGTAAGCGGGGCATGTCGACCCAGTTCATTACTGGGCCACCTAAATAACTGCCACCATATAGTCCCCCCAATTTAGGAGTTAGTAATGTTTCAAGAGTGGGTGCTAAATTTAAGAATTGTTTGCTGATGTACTTAGAATGTTGTTAAGAAAATATTTTGCTTCAAAATAAGCCCCCCATGTGGGAGCCGTAACCCGGAGCAACGGGTGCCAAAAGTAATATTCAGCTTCAAATATGCCCCTCATTTAGGAGCCGTAATCTGAAGGAACGGGTGCCAACTAATAATATTCGACTTCAAAATATGCTCCTCATTTGAGAGTTGCTACAATCATCAAATCATGCTTGACTTTGAATTCTCTATTTGATAATGAATTCAGGCATCCCCGTTCATATAGGATCATATTTAATTTGACTTTTTTAATAGAATCGAATGGTACTTGGTTCAACAGTTTTGGAAAGTATCGAATCTTGAGTGATTTGATGGTTTTGGGAAATATCGAATGTAGAAGAATTCGATTGTTATGAAGATATCAATTCTTTGATCAGTACCAAATCGTGAATGTTTTAGTACTTCTAGAGAGTATCGAATCGTAGTGATTTGATCGTTCATTTTATGGGTCGCGCTATTGAGGCTTGGAAATATGGGCCGAGTGCTATATATGTGGGTGGAGTTGAGTGACGAAGCTCATTTGCAACTTGCGTTCAAGCTTTGGCCAAGTACAGTAGTATCTGAAAGTGCAAGGTTCTCTGGAATCAATGTTATACGATGTTGGGACAACATTGAGGATAACATTGAAACCCGAAAGCTTGTACGAAAACTGTTCTTCAGTTGCCAAATTGAAGTTTTGCCTTTATTCACCTATTAACCAAGTTCCATGGTTTTAGTTGTTTATGTTTATGTCCAGGAAGGAATCTTAATCATAAGGAAGAGCTATGGAAAATTCCTTACTTGAAGTTTCCATAATTCAAGCTAAGTTGAATAAGTCAACTCAACACGCTTTCAAAAGAAGGAAACAAATTGGATTCTCTGCAACTTTGATTCTTTCCAGGATTCTCCGATTTGAAGAAGATGTGTTACCTTGTTAGATCAATAATAAAGGAAACACATATTCAAGAAAGATATGAAGTTCACAAAGAAGGCAAAATTCAACAAGGAAACAACAAGAGTTACCAAAACTGTGAAAAACACATCTTGGCGTGCAAGTTTCAAGAAATCTATAAAAGATGTGAAGTTCCTCAAGATGAAGACAAGACAATCGTGCTAAACAATCTAAGAGATTAATCATTATTTGTATTGTCTTCGACGGTGTCAATCCTAATACCAACAGGATTCCAGTTTTGGATGGCTCCAATTATGCATATTGGAAGATCAAGATGAGGTCTCACATCAAAGCTATTGATATTCAAGCCTGGCAATCCGTGATCAATGGATACTCTCTTCCACCATTACCAAGAGATGGTGAAGGTGATCTAGCACCAAAACCAGAAGCAGACTGGACAGCAGCAGAGGCAAGTCTCTATAACTCTAATGAAAATGCTCTTAATGCTATCTTTAGTTGGGTTAATCATCACATGTTCAAGTTAATCCAGAATTGTACAAAAGCCAAACATGCTTGGGATATACTTGAATTACATTGTGATGAGATTCTGCTGTTAAAGATTCTAAATATAGACAAATGCTTCTGCAATTTGAAAAACTTGAGATGGGTGAAGATGAAAGTTTTGACAGTTATTTTGAGAAAATTCTTGATATTGCTAACAAATGTGAAAATCTAGGTTTTGCTATGACTAATCAAGAAATGGTTTATAAAGCTATGAGAACACTGTCATCTAAATTTGCTCTCAAGAAAATTGCAATGAGTGAATCTAGGAACCTTGCTAATCTACAGTTTCAAGTCTTGATGAATACTCTTAGAGAATTTGAGATGGAGCTTGCCTCACAACCTAGCAAACATAGGGCTGTTGCTTTAAGAGGATCAAGTCTTGAGAATGAAAGTGATGATGATTATGAAATAATTTCTTCAAACTATGGTAAAATTACTAAGAAGTTCAATAAGCTGAATCTTAAAGGAAAAGGTAAAGAAAAGAATCTTAGTAATAGTTCCCCAGGTTATAAGAAATTACCTCCTAAGTTTGTGAAGTACATGGCATCAAAACCTACTCCTTTAGAAGCTGATAAGTTAAAGGATGTTCAATGTTTTGAATGTAAAAGATATGGTCATATGGCTAATGAGTGTGTTAACACTCTTAGAAAAAGAGGAAATTCTCATTGGGTTTGTGTAGACGATTTCAATGAAGATGACTTTAGTTTTGAAGAAGCTGAAGAACAATCAGAAGAGGTTCAAACTGCTGTGCTATTCACTTAGATTGACTGGACGCCAGAAGACTCCCTGAACTGTTTCGGATCTCAATGTTACCCCAACATTCAGGATCCAACATCAGAACAGGAGACCTTCGTTGCAGATTGGGATGAATATGATACTGATACTGAACCTTATCTTGCGTCCTACTTTGATGAATCTAACTTTGATTGTTTTCATGGCTCAGTGAATCTAGATGAAGAATATGTCTTTGAAGGAGAAATGTTCCAAGAGGAAATCATTGAAGACCTGAAGTCTATCTACCACAAACTGCTGCTTGAGAATCACAAACTCATCAAGAGCAACAAAAACCTGAAGGAAGAGATTGAATGCATGAAGGAGATGCTGAAACTGTATGAGCAACAAAACTGAGGCTGAACTGAAGGAGGTAAAGGTAAAATTAAATAAAGCTGAACATACCATTGACAAATGTAACTCTTCTACAACTCTACTTGATGAAGTGCTGAGTATGGGATATCAAAGTAAAAATGGTTTGGGCTATATTGAGAAACCTTTCTCTGAAGATGCTGATTATGCCTATTTAACAGCTGATGTTATCAAGGAAAGTAGTAGTGTGAGTAGTAAAATTCCTGTCAACACTGTGAAAAAGCCTACTTTTATCTGTCAATATTGTTTTCAACCTGGTCACATTAAGCCTTATTGACGTAGCGGAAGCTTATAGGAAAGATAGGAACGACACACAAAAATCAAAAGCTTGTTGATTCACGAAGAATACCAAGAAATCGATGTAAAAAAAAGAGAGAAACTCTCAAAACTTTATTCAATAATCAACTGAATGTCTTCTTAGGGTTTACATAGAATATATACCCTAAAAGCACAACTAAAATAGGAAATAACGTTTTTTCCAAAAAAGGAAAGAATCGAAATAAAAGCATAAACTAAAAGTGCTACTCATAAGGAACACGCTCCAACAAGCGGAATGCAATTCCGAGTTCTAGAAATAAAGATATAACTGAAACGAAAATTACTAAAAACGGCAAAAATGGCCTTTTCGAGGCCTAAACGAAGGAATTTGGCTAAAATCTACTCCCTAAATGATCTTTAGATGATTACTATGATTCGTTAGTCCGTTTCGGATAAAATTTGACTATTCGCACGTCAAAAATGGACCGAGCCAAAATCAACCTCTCAACTTGGGATGATCCCGTTTCACTATAAACTCCAACGCTTTCTCGACTGCATCACTTATTGTAAAAAATTCAAAAGTGTGATTGAGAAGAAAACAGGAATCAATAGCAGTAAGCTGAAGGACATAAAAGTAGAACTTGGATAGAAAAGATAAAACCTCCTAAGGTTAAAATTGTTTGCAATGTTGTCTTTTCTGCTGTTTACTCTAACCTTGCAGGTAAGTGGTATTTTGACAGTGGATGTTCAAGGCACATGACTGGAAACATTGACAACCTAAAAGATGTAATCCCTTTGACTGTTGGAACAATTACCTATGGAGGTGGCACTAAAGGGAAAATCATTGGAAAAGGAGTATTAGATGTTGAAGGATTTCCAGCACTCAAGGATGTGTTGTTGGTTGAAGGATTGAAAGCAAATTTAATTAGCATAAGTCAACTTTGTGATGATAACTTGCTAGTTACTTTTGATAAAAGTTCATGTGATGTGTTTAATAGTGACAATGTCCGTGTCATGACAGGTACAAGGTCAAAAGATAACTGCTATCTTGCTCAAGATGAAGCTGAATGCTACCATGCCAAGGTAGATGAATTTGTCATGTGGCACAAGAAGTTAGGACATGTGCACTATAGAAATCTGGAGAAACTACAAAAGTTAGAGGTTGTGAGAGGACTGCCTAAGTTGACTAGCCCAGGTAAAATTGTTTGTGAAGACTGCCTGAAAGGTAAACAAACAAAAGCTGTCCATCCACCACTTCACGTACAGAGTACTAACCCTAGAACTAATAAGTGCTTTGATTTGCTACATATGGATCTCATGGGTCCTATTGAGGTTAGTAGCCTGAATGGCAAGAAGTATGCTTTTGTTATTGTTGATGATTTTTCAAGATATACATGGATTAAGTTTTTGAAAGAAAAATCAGAGGCTTTCAACACATTCAAGATTTTGCATGCTAGTATTAAAAATCTGTATGACACTTCTGTAGGAAGAATTAGGTCTGACCATGGGAAAGAGTTTGAAAATGTAAGCTTTGCTAATTTTTGTGATACTAAAGGCATTTTCCATGAGTTCTCTGCACCTAAAACACCTCAGCAAAATGGGATTGCTGAGAGGAAGAATAGAACACTTCAAAAGATGACTAGAGTAATGTTGAATTCTAGAAACATATCTAAGAAACTATGGGCTGAAGCTTGAATACTGCATGACATATTAGTAATAGAGTTTATCTTAGACCTGGTACTACTATGACACCTTATGAAATCTTGAAGGGTTCAAAACCAACAGTAGCACACTTTCATGAATTTGGTATTAACTGCTACTTACTAAAAGATAGTGACTATTTGAGCAAATTTGATCCCAAAAGTGAAAAGTGTATATTTGTTGGATATTCTCCTAATAGTGTTGCTTTCAGGGTCTACAATCTAAGATTGCATACTGTTCAAGAATCAGTGAATGTCATTTTTGATGATTTAACTGTTTATACAGGTATTGAAGAAGTCACTGATTCAGATGTTGTTCCAACATTGGACTCAACATTGAACACAGAAGCTGGAAATGTTGAACTGGAAACTGGAACAAATGATGACCTAACACCAGTTCCTCCGCTTAGGATACAAAGAGATCATCCATCCTCTCAAGTAATTGGACAAATTACTGAAAGAGTTAGAACATGCAACAAAGAAAGAGTCAATTACAAGGATATGGCTAAGTTGTGTGTTTACATGTCTTCTTCATGTACTATTGATAATGCATCTTGTTTTGTTTCCTCCATTGAACCTAAGAATGTAACTGAAGCTCTTAAGGATAGTTACTGGATTAATGCCATGCAAGAGGAACTCTTACAATTCACCAAAAACAGAGTTTGGAATCTAGTACCTAGGCGATCACATGTGAATGTAATAGGTACAAAATGGATTTTCAAATATAAAACTGATGAGAATGGTGTAATTATGAGGAACAAAGCTAGGTTGGTTGCACAAGGTTATACTCAGGTAGAAGGTATAGATTTTGATGAGACTTTTGATCCAGTAGCTAGGATAGAATCAATTAGATTACTTCTTGCTATTGCTTGCTGTCTAGGATTAAACTTTACCAAATGGATGTTAAATGTGCATTTTTGAATGGTTTAATTGACAAATAGGTTTATGTAGAAGAACCTAAAGGCTTTGCTGATCCTAAATATCCTGACCATGTGTACAAACTTGAGAAGGCTTTGTATGGCTTGAAACAGGCTCCTAGAGCTTGGTATGAGAGGTTAACTGATTTTCTGTTAGGCCTAGGTTTCAATAGAGGAGATGGAGATAGAACATGGTTTGTCCTTAGAAAAAGCTCTGATATATGCATTGCTCAAATTTATGTGGATGATATTGTATTTGGCTCTACTAACAAGTCTACCTTAGACAAGTTTGTTGAGTCTATGACAGGAACATTTGAGATGAGCATGATTGGTGAGCTCAACTACTTTCTGGGACTACAAGTTAAGCAGCTGGAGAATGGTATCTTCCTGAACCAGGAGAAGTATGCAAGGAATCTGGTGAAGAGATTTGAGCTACAAGAGTCCAAGCCTTGCAAAACTCCTATGTCCTTTTCAGTGAAGATAACAAAAAATGGCGCTGACATCAATGTTGACCCAACATTGTATAGATCCATGATTGGTTGTTTGCTATATCTCTCTGCCTCTAGACCTGACATCATATTTTCAGTATGTGTTTGTACTAGGTACCCAGCTGAGCCAAGGCAATCTCACTTGATTGCTGTGAAGAGGATTCTTAGATATATCTCTGGAACTTCACCTTTAGGCATTTGGTATCCTTATGACACTAACACTAACTTGGTTGGTTTCAGTGACACTGACTGGGCAGGTGATGTGGATGACAGGAAATCCACAAGTGGGGGCTGTTTTTATTTAGGGAATAATTTGGTCTCATAGTATTGCAAGAAGCAGAATTGTGTTTCATTATCAACTGCTGAATCAGAATATGTAGCAGCTGGCAGCTGTGTTACCCAACTTGTGTGGCTCAAACACATGCTTTCAGATTATGGGCTAGATAGTGATACACTTCTCATGTTCTGTGACAATCTAAGTGCCATAAGTATCTCTAGGAATCCTGTCCAAGATTCTAGAACTAAGCATATAGACATAAGGCATCATTTCCTGAGAGATATGGTAGAGGACAAAGTGATCAACATTGAACATATTGAGACAACTAATCAGCTTGCTGATATGTTTACAAAACCTTTAGATAGTGAGAGATTTTTCAGCTTGAGGAAATATCTTGGCATGTGCAATATGTGAAAATGTTGAGAAAACCAGTGTTGACATAACACCACTGTCTGACACTGGTATATTGGTTGTGGTGTAGTAGGTATTCTATTGTTTTCCTTTGTTGAACTTATTTTCTTGTGAGTCTCATTTCATCTTTGTTTTGTCAGTTTTGGTTTGTGTGGTTGAACTTTGTGATTAACAACTCTTTCTAGTTATCAGTTTCACATCTTTGTTTTGAAAAAGTAATAAAACTCTTCTGTTTGTCTAAGGTTGTGATAGCCTAACATATGGAGAAGTTGGGGTACACAAAGTTCACTACTTTGATGTCTATTCAGTTGTGTCTTATTCATATGAAAGGTGTATAGAACATGTGGAGATGCTGGGGTGCATGATGTTGACAGCTTCAGTGTTACTCAGTTGTGCTTATTTATATGTTCCTGTGTGTTTGGCCAAGGAATACATGAGGGTGATCCTTTCTACTAGGGTGTTTGAGGTTTAGATTTCTTACATTTAGTAGCACTGATCACTTGGTGATTCTCTTGAATGCAGGTTAGTAAACAAGTATGCATAAGGAATTGGGGTGTTTGGGTGCATGATGAATGAATTGCCAACATTCAAGACCTTTGTACTTGCCTAACTTGCTGCTGTTAATGTTGTTACTGGGGTGTGTGGAGTTCAGGCTACCCTCATTCAGTAGTGACATTAGCTTTGTATCTTAGCAACCTTCAGCTTTTGGTTTAGATGAGTTATGAAAATAATAACGATTATAAAGAGATGTGTGTTGTGCTGGTTTGAGGAGTTTTTCATATGTGTTTACCATCTACCTATTTGACATTACATTGTTGCATTCATGTAGAACTGCATTGTTTTTCTTTCTTGTTGTTGAGTTCTGTCGGTCTAGGCTTAGGGGGAGTATAATTCATGTGTTGAGGCGTACAATTTGGGTGACATACTGCAGGTGACACACTTTTCTGTGACTTTCTATGTTGTGGAAGTGATTTTTTCCTTGAATTCATAACTTCTTATCTCTGTGTGTTTCTTGTTATATATGTTGCTTACTCATGATCTTGATCTGAACAATATGTCCGAGGTACTCACTTGCTATATTGGTTAAGTTTCAGATGTATTTTTGGATGTATCTCAAGCTCTCACATGAATTTGCCTTGATGAATCCTGTACCTCCACCTTCTGGTTTGAATGTTATTGAATGTTATCCCAACATTGTGCACTGCCGCATGCGAACATTGAAAACAGGAACTTATAAGTTTTCGAATTTTTGAAAACCGCTCTGGTTAACTGTTAATTTAACATTAAAGTGCGGGCGCGGGAAAACATAGTGGGAAGATTTTATTTGGTTCAAATTTAGTAACTCCCCACTAACATTCATTCTCTTTCCTTATTCATGGTTATTTCAGAAATCAAAACCCTAATATCCTTAATTGTGCTTGCAATTTTCTTATTTGTGCTTACTCTACAAAATTACTCTCTCCACTCTCAAATTCTCCCAATTTTCTCCGCAAATACTCACAAATCTTCTTCACTAACAATGGCAAGCAAGTCTCCCATGCAAACTCTTGCAGTTGTTGCCATGGGAAGTGAACCCACTGCCGCACGCACCCGTTCACACACTAGAGGTGCTGCTGCAAAATCAGATGATGCTCCTGTTGCTGCTACAAAGAAGGCGATCCCCTACGTGCGACGAGGGAAGAAGTCCAAACAGGGAGAATCGACCTCCAATGTTGATCCAACTGCTGAATCAACCGCTCCCATCACCAATGATCCTGAAATTGAGGTAAACACTGCTGAACCCAACTCTGAAATTGATGCTGATATAACTGTTGAGGGGGAGGGTAGCGGATCTGCTGAGAAATCTGTTGAGAAGTCTGTGGATAAGTCTGTGGACGAAGCGGTGAGGAAGTGGATTAGGGCTCAAAAGCAAAAGAGCAAGGATGCAGGGGAGAAGTTGAGAAATATGTCTGAAACTACGAAGCAACGCGCTGAGGCTAGGAAAAGACAAGCTGAGAGATTAGCTAGGAAGAAGGCTGAGGAAGAGAAGAAGTCTGCTGCTGCTGAGAGAAAGAGGAAAGGAAAGCAAGTGATGGAAGAGGAAGTAGAGGTGCTGGATGTTGAGGAGAAGGAAGAGGAAAAGACCGAGGAAGAGCAGGATGTTGCTGCTGATGTTAAGGAAACATCAGGGACAGAAGAGTACACAGATGAGTTGTATGTGATCTACCCTGATGATGAGGGGGACTACTTTTCTCCTTATTATCTCACCCAAGAGTTGGAGAGGAAGTGGGATTCCTTCAAGAGAAGGGAGATTCATACTGAAAGAGCTGTAGAGATGGCCAACTTCAAGGAACAGAAGGTGATGGACTTGTTTGAAGCAAGAGGGATGCACCAATCAGTAATGGAGTTGCATGACTATGCTCCTGAGATTGTCATGGAGCTCTACCTGAATCTCTCCAAGTGGATCAGGGACTACTGATCTCCAAAATATGGAAAGGCTTGGGTGAGGGGGAGAGTCTTCAACATTGAACCCTACACCATCAACAAGATCCGTGGATTCCCCACTGCTGATGAATCTGAGGACCCCTACTATGATGATGTGATTGAATAATTGATTGGAGGGTTGGTTAAAACCTGGAGAGATTCTCTGCCAACCACAAAACTCACCTCCCTTAATGCTGTCCTGCACAAGATAGCTTGCTTCAACTGGCTGCCAAGCAAAAATGTCACTGTACTGACCAAGGAATCATCACTCTTGGTGTACAAAATTAAGAATGGGCTAGCTTTGAACATGGGGGAGAGGATTGTGAAGTCAATGTCAGAAGTTGCTGGAAGGAAGAACGACATGCTGCCTTTTCCCTCACTCATCTACAAAATCCTTAGCAAGCAAGGATTGAAGACAAGTGTCACTGTGGGCTGGAGGAAGAATGATACTGAACTGACAATTCTCCCAAGCTACTTGTCTTGATCAAGAGTGAGAGACCTTTCTTGGAACCCAAAAGGAGTGGTGAGACCAAGAGCTGAGAAGAAGAAGGCTCAGGAGTTTGCTGGAACTTCAGTGCCTATGTCCAAAGAGGAAGAGTGCATGGTCATAACCTCAACTTTTGTGGATCATCTGCTGAACTGGTATAGGGGCAAATTGCTGATACTCAGAGGGAGATTGAGGAAAGGAAGGAGCATCTCAAAGAGTTGGAGGACATGGTGAAAAATTTGGAGAAACTCCCTTCTTCACAAAAAAGGGGGGGAATAGTTCCAAGTTTTTTGTTTTTTTTTTTTATTTCAGTCTTCTAGTTTATGTTTTGCTTCTTATGAACTGCTGATATGGTTGTGTTGCTGGTACATTTATCTCTATTTGGTTTATTTTGATCAAGGGACATGTCCTTGATATATTGCTATGGCTTGTAACTCTAAAGTACTACTACTGTTGAATTGCTCTAACTGCTATTTCTTATGAAAGCACATTTTTGAACTGCTTGTTAAACACCATTATTTCTTATGAAAGCACATTTTTGAACTGCTTGTCTGTTTAACCTTTTATGCAGGAAACTCACTGGTTTCAATGTTGAGGCAACATTGATGAATGTTGGGGGCTGAACATCGTTTGATGTAGTGATGACCTTAATACTTGTCTTTGCTAATTTAACTTTTATATATTAGCTTGTATTGAGGGGGAGCAGTTTAATAGTTTAATGTGTTTCTTGTTGACTCTAACCTTCTGGATATAAGACTTGATTGGAGCAGGTATTGGTTTTGTGAAGAAAGGCAAAAAATGGGAGATTAAAAGTGCAAGGTTCTCTGGAATCAATGTTATACGATGTTGGGACAACATTGAGGATAACATTGAAACCCGAGAGCTTGTACGAAAATTGTTCTTCAGTTGCCAAATTTAAGTTTTGTCTTTATTCACCTATTAACCAAGTTCCACGGTTTTAGTTGTTTATGTTTATATCCAGGAAAGTATCTTAATCATAAGGAAGAGCTATGGATGATTCCTTACTTGAAGTTTCCATAATTCAAGCTAAGTTGAATAAGTCAACTCAACACGCTTTCAAAAGAAGGTAACAATATTGGAGGTTCTGTGCAACTTGATTCTTTCCAGGATTCTCCGATTTGAAGAAGATGTGTTACCTTGTTAGATCAGTAATAAAGGAAACACATATTCAGGAAAGATTTCGAGTTCACAAAGAATCCAAAATTCAACAAGGAAACAAAAAGAGTTACCAAAACTGTGAAAAACACATCTTGGCGTGCAAGTTTCAAGAAATCTATAAAAGATGTGAAGTTCCTCAAGATGAAGACAAGACAATCGTGCTAAACAATCTAAGAGATTAATCATTATTTGTATTGTCTTCATCTTGCTTTTGCGAAGCTTTTGTATCAACTATTTACGCCTAGTTCATAGAAGTTAAGTAGTTCGTACTTGTCTTCTTCGTTGAGTCCGATCAACAAAGAGCGTGAGTGAATTGTTGTGAGGAACATTTTTGTTAAAACCTTTATGGTTATTTGGCCTAAGGCTCGGAAGTTTTTAATAATATTGAAAACTTCTTAAAATTATATCTTCTTGTGTTGTTACTTCCGCTGCACATTATTATAGTCATGAATATCACAATAGAGTTAAGGCAATTCCAGCTTAACTCTCAAAGTTGTTGTGTTAATCCACGATCCGAAATTTTCAATTGGCGTCAGAGCCAAACACCGACTACACTGGTGGTTTGGAGGTGATACAACACCATGGACAGTGTCAATCCTAATACCAACATGATTCCAGTTTTGGATGGCTCCAATTATGCATATTGGAAGATCAAGATGAGATCTCACATCAAAGCTATTGATATTTGAGCCTGGCAATCCGTGATCAATGGATACTCTCTTCCGCTATTACCAAGAGATGGTGAAGGTGATCTAGTACCAAAACCAGAAGCAGACTGGACAGCAACAGAGGCAAGTCTCTATAACTCTAATGAAAATGCTCTTAATGCTATATTTAGTTGGGTTAATCATCACATGTTCAAGTTAATCCAGAATTGTACAAAAGCCAAACATGCTTGGGATATACTTGAATTACATTGTGAAGGAGATTCTGCTGTTAAAGATTCTAAATATAGACAACTGCTTCTGCAATTTGAAAAACTTGAGATGGGTGAAGATAAAAGTGTTGACATTTATTTTGAGAAAAATTCTTGATATTGCTAACCAATGTGAAAATCTAGGTTTTGCTATGACTAATCAAGAAATGGTTTATAAAGCTATGAGGACATTGTCATCTAAATTTGCTCTCAAGAAAATTGCAATGAGTGAATATAGGAACCTTGCTAATCTACAGTTTCAAGTCTTGATGAATACTCTTAGAGAATTTGAGATGGAGCTTGCCTCACAACCTAGCAAACATAGGGCTGTTGCTTTAAGAGGATCAAGTCAAGTAGGTCAACGAGAGAGCAGGGTGGTGGAGACTCACGGGTAAATCAAGTCGGAAATGTCTCGTCATCACCAATGTTGGGGTCAAGTGGGTCAGCAAGGATGATATATCGGTGGATAGTCATTGGTACGAGGCCAGTAAGGAATGGGTAGCGAATTAGATGGTAGTGAAGTGGAGGAAATAAGGAGTCATATGACGAGGTGGAGGTGGCCAAAATGCCATATATATACTACATCTCGCGTTTGCAAATAGGTCGAGTGCACTATCGACGCAAGTACAAAATTAAGATTAACTACAAAATCATTGTCCCAACCGTGAAACAGAGGGTAACACTCCAACCCCGTGCTATCTCACGGCCTTTTTTGGGTAATTGGTCAATGAATTGAGATTTCCTATACCACTGGAGGTGCAGGATATATTTCGGACAACATGACTGGTGTCGAGTCAGCTCTGCCCCAATTTTGTTGGGTATATCATCACATTTATTCTCGTTATGAAGAGAATGAATATCCCATTGTGGGCCCAACGAGTTCTGGTCCTTTTTGAGGCTGGGTGCAAAGGGGTGGCTTCTATCATGTGAAGGCTTTGAAGAAGATGAAATTTCTGTATGGGGGCGGAGTGGTTAGGGCGAAAATTGGAAGAAATGGTATTTTTACATCAAGGAGAGTTGGGCAGGTAAATTCGTCTCTGAGAAGAGACTGGGTAGAAGTGTCGAAGATTACAATTCCATGTATTGTTGGGGCCCCTAGGTGGGGTAACACCTTTAGGGCTAATCTCATCACAAACTATAAGTTTGATATCACTCTGCTGGTTACGGACTAGATGTTGAGCGTTTGTGGACCGTCTTCGATTCCGTATACCGAAAATTTAACTATTGGTATAAATCACGAGCTAGGTTGGATGCATTGTTGCATCCGTTTTGTTGTCTTGTTACTGGCATTGTTTAATAATCTTTGCGTAATCTCTGATCATGGGTAGACGCGCTCGCATAGGTCAGGTGTTGGCTGCGGAGGCTAGAGAAGGTCAGGCAAATGCTGCTATTCTGCACCCCCGACTTACCAAAGAAAAAGAAGTCTCAGGGCAATGCTGGTGCATAGGTTCACATGCGTAATCTCAGGCTGGGACAACCAGTAAAGGTACTGGTCAAGTTGACCCGTTTGAGGACGTAAGTCATGGCAGAAAGAGCACCCCCCAATTCTTATGAATGGAGATACCTCGGGGGGAAGGGGTGTTTGAAGGATCTGTAACCGATAATGTTGGGGGAGATGATTATGCCAAGGCAGTTGTCGAGGCAAAAAAGAGACGGGTTCATGAGACTAGGTCTCAAACTAATGGGGTCGGCCAACATAGGTTTGCTCTTGGAATTTTAGATTTTTATTTAACCGCGTTGGGTCAAATATCCACCGATCTTCTTTGATGAGATATTACGTTTGCATTTGACCACGTCGGGTCAAATGTCCATTCCTCTTTTTGGGCTAAACTTTGCCTCTTCATACGTCCGATTTGAGTATATGGGCTATAAAACATGTTCTGTTGTACCTTGGAAATTATCATCCCTCTTGGCAACAACAACAAATACTGCATAAACAAGGATATCAATGTAAATAAGGATAAGGTTGAGCCAAGCGTAATGCTGAGTCGCCTACGTTTCCCGAGTGGTTCCTCAGGACTCAAACCGTCGTAGTTCTTGTGTTAAGTTTTACATGCCAACTCCATAGACCTTGAGCAATTTAGGGAATCAATGGAAAGATTATTCAGATGTTCTAAGAAAATCAACTAAAAAACGGATAATATAACTCAATCAATCATCTCCATTTCAGTCGGCACAAATGAAATCAGGGCCACCTTGCTTTCGAGAAGTCTCCAACGATGCCACATAGCACAACCATCCTTCACGATGATTGCCTATCACCTTGCCCGTGCCAATAGAAGTGTGGAATTTCATTTTTCAGTGATATGTGGACACTATGGCCCTAAAGGCATTGAGTGCTGGACTGCACAGTATGGCATTGTATGGGAAATGTTCATCCATGATAAGGTAATAGACATTCATGGTCCTTCTATGTGGAGTTGTGCCTAGTGAAGTCAGCAGTGTCACTTTCCCCTGTGGGACCACCTTTGGTCCCCGAACTCGTGCAACGGGGTTCTCACTGATTCAACCTCGTCGCCTCCCAATGCCATTTGCTACCAAGTCGATGCGAACATGATATTGGCAGAACTCCCGATCAATACCTTCATCACCTCGTAGTTAGCGATATCAATAGTTATTACTAGGGACAGTACCACTTACCTGCTTGTATGGTCTAAGGGGTGAGGCTCATTAGATCTGACTAGGTGAATGTGATCTCCTCGGGTGCCATTTCTTCGATTCTGAGAAGCTAAGTATTAATGCTCATTTTGTATCACTCAGATATTTGAGTAATTAACGTATATTTTTATTCAGAACGCCCTATCTGAATTTCAAAAATATAAAGACTGAATGAACTATACAATGGAAGGGAGGGAAAATGAGAGTAAGTTGATCAGTTTATTCAACTTGTCCCCAAGCTATGGGGTGAACTCAATATTTATAGAGGATATTTTGGAAACAAGTGCCATTATGCATGTATAATATGTTGATATGTGGTTATTCTTGCATCTATTGGCTGAGTAACCTGATTATTCTTCCGACAATTGGTCATTTCTTTGTGAGCAAGTGCCATGATTGGCATTTCATCACGTGGCTTTGTGTAAACCATCGTATCTGATAGCCTTCATGTAGGGGCGATTCCTTCGGCATCATGGGGTCATTTAAGTCCTTTACCATGTGAGTCCTCATGATATCATTGGTATGGGGAATGTACCCTAGAGGGAGAGTTTGTGCTCGTAGTATCCTGATGTGTAGCTTGAAGGGTATCATAGATCCTGTGAGGCATCGTAGAATCATTCAGGATCCGTAATGCCACGGGAGGACTCTCTGTACCATGTAAGCTCCATCGTGATGATGTGATAATTGTGAAGCATCGTGGTGTCCTATGGGTATCACCAAATCATCTAAGACATGTGATCCTTGGAGGGGTATCGTGATGTTCATGCCCATCTTTGGGGATCTTAGTGGTATACGATGTTTATTCCTAGTTCAGCATGGCATGGGCACTATCATGGACTGAGGGCATAAATACGAGGGGTTAACACCAGTCCTCCCAGTTCCTTTTGTATTCATGATAACCAAGAGGAGTTCTTGGTATCGTATCGAGCCACATGGTGGATTCAAAACCGCATATAATGCGGACGGGAAAATGCGTAACGATTTCTAATTTTTCGGGAGTCATGCCCATTAAGTGTGGGGGTTACGGATCATTAACTCCCTTATAACACCCCCAAATTTTAGGGTTATAAAAACTCTTCATCTGCCATTTTCTTCTCCATTTAATCATTTTCGCTCTTTCTTATGTTTTGTTTCTTCTGCAATTTCTCCATTTAATCATTTTCAAAAGTTGTTCACGGATATTGGGGCTTCGGGCTGTAATCTAGAGTTCATCATTCCTGAGGCATGGCAAAGAGGAGATAACCCTCCTGCTAAACACATTATGGTATACTATGTGCAAGTGAGGGAGGGGATTTGGTCGTTCTTCTCTGCGTTCTATTGTGAGGAATTCGAGGCTTGTGACATAGGTCCTATCCAACTTACTCCGAACAGCTTCGTTGTCCAATCGATGTTTGTTTTCTGGTGCCTGTTGAGGGGCTTGTAGTGCACGGTGAAGAGTTTTGTTTTTTCTATATTTGATGTGTCGGTGTCTCCGGGAGGGGCGCCTTTCTACTTTTTTTGCCATTGTGACCCCAGCAAGAGGATTATGGATGGTACTATCAGCTCCCATAGCAGCTGGAAGAGTAAGTTCTTCTTTATCGAGCCAGATGAGGGTGTGTGGGACATGCCTCTTACGTGGAGGGTGCCGAATGCTCCTCAATATGAACTTGACAAAAGTATGGTACTTTTTTTGGTATATGATGCGGAGATTCTTTTGGATTCATCTCATTATAGAACCTTATATAGGACCGTGGGTCTAGTGCATATATGCCCCGTAGATAAGGTGAAGGAGCCATTGTATCTTGCTGTTGAAGCTGTTACCCCTTTCCGTAAGTCCTTATGACTTTTGTTGTATTTTGGTGTAGTGAGACATTGCGTTTATTTTAATATCTCTGTGGATTCCTTTGTTATCTTGTAGAGAATCTCTTGAAGGAGGTTGTTATTGCCCCTTCATCCACAACTGCTTCGACTCAGGGTACTGTTCCAACTTCTCAAGCTGATCATATCTAAACTTGGTTTGCATCAAACGATGTTGTCTCTATCGCTACCGCATTGTCAAGGACATCCAGTGGCACACACGATACACTTGATGATGATAACTTGGGTGGCACCTGAATTAACAAGAAACCTTTTTCTTTTACTATTAGTGATGGTTCAAATGAGCTTGGGTTAGGTGATGTTTTATAATTGGCAGCGGCTACTATTTCTGAAATTGGTCTGAGTTCAACGCCTGCTTTGGCCCCCGATGTGCTGATGGCTGCTTCAACACCACATGACGTGGTTAACATCTCATTATCTCCTTCTAGATCATCGGGTGAATGTTCCCCAATGCCCTTTGAAATTATAACTCTTTCTATGATCTTGATCGAGCCTTCTCCGACGATTCCTGCTTCTTCTACTACCACCATTGTTTCTCTCCAAATGAATAAATCTTTCTTATAATTGTCTCGCATTTTACTACATGCGTATCATAACTAGTGTATTTCTCCTTCGACAGATAAGGGAAAAGCCCCTATTTCGTATGATGATACCTTCTTTGACTTAGGTAAGTTTATTATTCTCTCCTTCATGTAGTTTCTCAATTCTTTCCTCGTCACTGACATGTAGAACATCATTTTGTCATGACAAAGGGTGAACCATTACTAATTTTTGGGAGGAGTGGGTGGGTGGGATCATTGAATGCAAACCTTCTTCGTTCGCAGATTTACATGGTGAAGGTCCTCCGCATCCCCTTGTGGATAGCGTATCCCATCTTACGGCCCATCATGATAGTTCCCTGCTTCTAGACGAGTTGTTATCACGTAGGCCCTTAAATGATGCGCTGCATACCCAACCTCCTAGAACAGCACTAACGCCTATTATGTATGATCCTCCCATTTTCCTTAGCATGTATTGGTATCATTCCCGTCTCGTCCGATGGGATTCGGGTTAGGCGTTTCATTTGCAAATTTAGGGGCCGATGCTTCTTCTGCTATAGCCGGTTCTAGTGCCAACATCCTCCTATCGTCATCGGATGTGAATGAGGTGTTAAAGGTCATTTTCTATTTCTTTGCCTCTACAAATGCTATACTTGAAGATGCTACATGGACTGGATTAACTCTTATGGTATGCTTCTCGGTTTTCTCTTATACTTTGTCCCATTTACGATGTTCACAATTTTCTATTTCTTCGTTAACTTTAGGCGCCTAAAGTCATTCATGCTCTTTGGCACGAGGTTGGAAAATCACGAGGGGCAGATGTCTTAGTTGAGGAAAGGCTCCGAAAGAAGGGAGAGGAGTGTGAGGCACTTCGGACCAATACAAAGAAGTATCAATCGACTTTGAAGAAGGGATATCATCAGATCAATAAGTTGAACTTTGAAGAAACCAAACTTCAATCGACCATTAATGCACTTGAGACATCAAAATTGAGTTTTAAAGAGAAGGTTAGGTCTTTAGAGAAGGATCAATCGGCAGGGGCACATAGGGAGGAAGATTTGAAGGCTGCCTTAGCACATGCTCTCTTGCGAGTAGACATCGTCACCGACGAATTGGA
The DNA here is from genome assembly GCA_948329865.1 of Linaria vulgaris. Classification (NCBI taxonomy): domain Eukaryota; kingdom Viridiplantae; phylum Streptophyta; class Magnoliopsida; order Lamiales; family Plantaginaceae; genus Linaria; species Linaria vulgaris. The sequence goes on along the minus strand of OX415249.1, from coordinate 47,150,611 downwards.
AAGGCTCTGATGGTACCATCGAGGTATATCTCGCCTGAAGAACTACAAATTAATCTGAATTTTACCGCGACTCATGCTCAAGAAGAGACATTTAAGCAATGCATGGCCAACTTCGGGGAGAAGCACCATGGATTCCTTATGGGCTATCTACTTTGGGGATTCGTGCAATGCTTTAAACAAGCACGTGCTAAGAAACTTTTAAGTCCCGATGGCGATATACGCCTTTTGGATATTTTGGAAATGGATAAAATGGTTAGTCCTGAAGAGGTGTATGCTCTCTTCAGGCGACACACTTCTCTTTCTCCTCCGAAGTCTTCTTCTTGATGTCTCCTTGTAATTTTTCCTTTTTAGTTAGTTGTTGATTTTTCTTTGAGTACTTGTAATTTTGTTAGGGGCTTAATCCTTGTTCGTAATTTAGAATTGACATTTGAATGAAAAGTTCGTGTTTGTTGTTTTGTGCCTTTACTCATCGTATACCTCTATACTGATAGTTGTACTGCACTTGACTTTCTTTTACATTGCCTTCTGACCTGCATTGGAAATTGTGCCATTTCTTAATTCGGGTGTTTATACTTGGGATCAGAGTATGTCTCCCACTATATGAGACCTCCCTTATACATGTCCAAGGGTTTCAGTTGCATGCAGTTGCAATTTCTCAGGGGAGTCGTTCACTACTTAAGTTCCTTCAATGAAAGGGGTTGAGTAGGTGGTTCTTCTCCCTATAAATACCTATCTTCTACCAACATACTCCTCACCTCCCAAATTTCATTCCTTCAACTTTTGCAGCCTTTTATGAAAAGTGGTTCTCTGGTTTTTCTTACATTCATCCAACTTACAACATTTTTAGTGATGTTCTGCGACCTTTGATTACTTTTTAGTGATACTTAGTCACTTTTATCAGTTTTGGTGATAAGCACACTTCTCTTCTTCTTCAATTATCTATCCATAGTGATGACTTTTTCTCGAGCGTTTCATTCATCTTCCCATTCCAACAATTGTTCTTCAAACCTTAAAAACTTTTCTCTTTGCATGGTGTTAGACATGCCCCTACTGAAAATTCTAGAATTTCTTCACGAGCTCGTGTGAGAATAGGGAGCGGACCATCTGTCGCTTTTAATGAGCCTGCGATAGCTTTCGCTACTCCTCCTTTGCACACTAATCCCTCTCTTGTTGAGGCCATACAAATGACCTTCCTTCATAGGGAGGCTTATCTGCATGTGGACCAATTCTCGGTATTCAATGTAGTTTCTTTAAACGCTAGGAACATGGTTGGGGGAGGGCGGGTGGGTTTGTCCATGAGTACAAAGCTTTTGGAGTTCGTGGTCACTTTATTTGCTGAATATTATTTGAATCTAGATGAGTATGACATAATCATCCCTAACTCACACCAAAGGTCTTTTTACCATCCGATAGGATACATGACAGTATACTCTCTTTAGATACGATGCAAACTTCGACTATTTTTTCATCCGCTCATCCAGTCTCTCTGCAGGTATTGGCAGATTTGTCCCAACAAACTTACTCCCAACTCGTTCCACCACCTGATAGGGTATATATTGTGTTGGAAGATGCTAAACCTCAAGATCGATCTGCCCCTGCCCTAATGGGCTTCCCTTTTTTAGTCCAGTGCATTGGGACAATTGTCAAAGTTTTACCATCATCACTAGAAATATTCCCCAACTAGATGACTAGAAACGTAGATTCTTCTAAATGAAATCAAAGAGAGAATCCTCTTTGGGGTACCCATCCAATTGGGCTTGGGTTATGTGGTGGCTAATACGGAGACTGTTGTGCACGAGATGGCTTTCCCAATGAACATATGTTTGTATATGGGTTTGTATGATGTGTGTGCTGTGTTGGAAGATTTGGAGACCTTAACAATGGCCGACTTGCAAGAAGGCCCTGGGATAGTAGAATTTCCTCTCGAGCCCTTGCATACAATCCTTTATTCCGTGAGTCTCGTGATCCTCTTTTCTTTTCTATGCATTTCCATTTGCTTCATTTCAATATCGTCATCTTTACGGTTACTTTCTTGTGTAGGATCGGTGATAGATCTCTATGCCATACAACCATTTGCCAGGACTTTTTCGGCTCCTTTGCGTGATGATAGCTCCAATACAGGAGATGGGGTGGTTTCCCCTCCTCTAGACTTTGAACTTGTGCCTATGTCGTCTTTGTTAGATCGCCTGACTGTCATGCATAGCGGTCTTTTCACCTAGGCTATGGGGGCTTCGTTAGAAGGTGAATTGGGTTCAATCTCTCGTGACTTCTCCTTCTAAACTTGTCCTCTCAAGATGGGAGGCTAATTTCCTCTGTTGAGCCATCATTAGGACTTACTCTACCGACTCTTCCTGCAATGAACAACATCACCTTTGGGGGAAAAAGAAAAAAATACTCGGCACACCCGAGGCATGAGGAAAAGCAGATCTCCGACCTCTGAGTGATCGCCCATACGCAAATCGAGAGCCCTTAGTACTCACTACGACCCATCAGGGATATACCACTAGGCATGTAAGATCCTGGCATAACAACGAGCTTGCCTCGTTATCCAAATAGTTGGCACCATTTCTCAACACTTAGCCAAATTCAGAGTCCACAAGGAGAATAAAAATAGTGCAAAATGACCAGGAAAGAAGGGATACAAGAAGGGTTGTAACCAAGGGACTCAGTCGCACTACCCAGTGGACGCAACACTTACCCACGAGGAAGGACCCCAGAAAGATATTACGCAACTAACAACATTAATAACAACTCCCAACTACTCGTCATCAAGGTAGACGACTTCACGTGATTTTGTCAAAGCTCCGATTGGACCCCCAAACGACCAGTCAAACCCACACCATTGGGCACTCTCTACTGGAATCCCCTCGTTGGTGCAGAAGACATGCCCCGAGATCAGACCTCTCCATTTCCAGAAGTAATTATGGATGATTGAACAACCATTGGGCAAATGACCCTTGAAGACTCCTATAAATTTCACCCTGTTCAACAGCAAAAGGGTGGTCAAGACAAAAGCAAATAATTGACGTTTACTCTAAGCAATCAGATAATCCCAATAGTTAGATTAAACTTGTAGCCCTCTATGAACCTTGAAAGAAATTCCACCCCCAATACACGACCCCCTTCTTGTAAACAGCCTCTACTCATATAATAAAATATCACTGCTTTCTCTCTCAAGCTCAGTTCAATGTTTTGAAAAAATTCACTTGAATGTATCTCCAATTTTGCCCCTCCCGAGTTCCCCGGACGATATAACATAACCAAATGGCGCCGTCTGTGGAAATGTCATAGAATCCGTGAGATAAGCTTGAGAGAGTTCGTAAAAATTCGCAAACACTATAAAAGAAAAAAAAAGAGAAAGAAGGGAAACTGTCCCTCGTTAAGACAGAATGGAAAATCACGATGAGTAGGAGCAAACTCAATCCGCCGTTCACTCCCCTCAAGGTGCTGATGCACATAATCCGGCTCAGGCGCAAGAGATGCCCTTACCTCAGGAGCAAGTGCCACAAATGCCCTAGGAACTCGGACCAGGGATGACTTACGTCCAAGTTCCCTAGGACATGTACCGCAACATGTTCACCCACAGATTCAACAAAGAAGAAAATACTATGACTAAAAACGACCGTGGCCATGAATAGTCTCACCCCGAGGAACCTAGAAACCCTCCGTCGCCCCGAGCCAGATCCGATCCCTCTTATCACAGTGAAGCCTATGATTCTCATTTTCCTTAAAGGATAAATGGGCCCCAATCTCCACATTCAAGGAGTTATATAGAAGCCCCCCAAAGGGCCCGTGTCTCGGAGTATCCTTCTCGAAGAAGGAACCCAGTGGGAAGCACCAATTTCCCTGAAGGAGGCTACTATACGAAACCTCGTCCACAATGCTCACCGACCCCTGATGGTCCCTTACCACACATGATGGAGGGAATGCAAAGTGAGTTACGGGAGCTCCGCCGAAATCTCAACCCAATGGAAGAAGTTGCCTATAGAGGATCACCCTCTCCGGTCCACGTGTCTTAGGCCCCCATTCCCCTAGGAATGAAACCAACAGGACTCCATAGCTACTTAGGAGAGAAAACTGATCGGGACTTGCACGACCATGTCAATCAATACATGACATGCATGGATCTCATTTTTGCCCCAGATTATGCCCTATGTCGCATATTCCGAACTACCCTCATGAGTTGGGCCCAGGCCTTGTTTTCCAAACTAACGCCCAGAATCGTACACGAGTTTGAATAGCTGACATAAATGTTCCTCATACAGTTCACTTGTAATCGCGTCTTTGCCAAATCGTGTGGGTGTCTTTTCAGTATCTGGCAGAATCTAGAGGAATCACTCTGAGACTTCATGAGAAGGTTCTCCCAAAGAGTCATAGACATTCTCCACGTGGATCCACGCATGTTATCCAACATATTATTACACGGTGTGCTACCCGAAGATTTTGCCAAATACCTAATGAGGACTCGAGCGAAGGATCTTGAAGACCTGATGCAGAAGGCAGAAACCTATACGGATATGAAAAAACCCAGAAGGCCATGGAGGTAGCCGACCCAGCTAAAAGCCCAGCCATAACAACAGCAAAAGAAAGGGAAAAGAAAGATGACAAATAAAGTACCAAGAAATAAGACAAGGCAAAAAAGAACTTAGAGGCAGTGCCATTTCCTCCCATGATGGTAACCCCCGCAGAAGTCATGACCATCATGGGAGAGGATCGCATCTTCAAGTGGCCTCCCCCCCTCGATATTCAAAGAAGTTAAGAACTCAGGAAAGTCCTACACTTACCACCGAGCCTAAGGGTACGTTACCAACGATGTTATCACCTCCAAGAGGAAATTATTAGGCTCCTAGGTATGGGTTACCTCGAAAAATACATAATGCTAGACAAATAAGCACCCACAGGGATATAGACTAGGGACGACGAGCAAAAATGCAACGGGAAGAAACCTCATCCAGACCCCTCCAAAGATAGTGGTATGCCCTCCTCGAAAGGGACGCAGTTGTCCTCTCCTTCTTGGATGTATCATGAAAATCCCCCGACCAAAAGAATGGTAAACATGACTGAAGGAGGAGTAATGGCCACAACCTCACTTGGGCGTAAAAGAAATTATCTATGAGAATTCCAAAATGCAGAGGGCAAGCAAGCCGTTTACGCTTCCGGAGTCGTGGCCCTGCCTACCATATCCTTCAAGGCTGAAGATATGTTGGGTCTCATGTATCCACGAGGACCCCTTGGCCATAGTAGCCACCATCCTCGGCACCGAGGATAGACGAGTATCATTGATACTGAAAGCTCGATAAATGTCTTTTTCTGCAAACTTATATCGCCCTCGAAATTCCCCGAGACCAGATGGAGCCCTTGGAAGTCCTATTGGAAGGATTCTTTGGGGAGCATTGCCAAACTATAGGTCTCATAAACCTACCTATTCTTTGGGGAGCATTTCAAAACTATTGGAAGAACTCGACATCACATACGCCCCCAGGCCCGCTGTCAAAGACCAAGTACTTGCATACTTTATAGTGGAAATGTACGAGGGTGAAGAAGAGGAAAAGCTAGAACCACTATGGCACCTGCATGTGGATAGACCCCCCGCCAGCTCCCATGGTGGGGTCGGGATAGTCTTTCAAAAGATCACCACTGACGAGCCAGACACGGTGCTCGAGTTTGCCATACGATTGGAATATCCTATGTCCAACAATGAGGCAGAATATGAGGCCTTCCTATTTGGAATGCGACTCGACAGAGAAGGAGGAATGCAAAAACTCTTCGTGCATAGCGACTCTCAGCTCATAGTACAACAGATCCACGGAACCTACGAGGCCAGAGAGGAAAACATGAAGGAGTGCTTGGATGCAGTCCTTGCAGGGACAACCGTGTCTCAGGAATTCAACATCAAACAAATCCTTCGGTCCGAAAATCAGGACATGGATGCTCTGTCGAAACTCGCCAGTCAAGCCCAGTTTGTCAGCATTCAGAGAACTACGTTCTTCACGACACATAAGTCGGAACGACAACAAGATGCTGAAGAGGTTCAGATGGTAGCCACCATCAAAGACAGCTGAATGACCAAGATCATCGACTTTATTCGGAACACGGAAAATTCATCAACAATTGGTAAGCTTACATAGCCATGCATAGACGAGCTGCCCGCTACTTCCTATAAAATGGGGTGCTCTTCCGCCGCATGTGGTCCTACCCCACTTCTTGGTGCATCGATAAATAAGAGTCACAACACATTATACGAGAAGTACATGAGGGGTGTTGTGGCAACCACGTGGGAGGTGGCAACCACGCGGGAGGAAAGAATACCGCAGCTAAGAAATTTCGACAAGGATATTATTGGCCAAGAACCATGGCCGTCGACTGCGACGAATTCGCTCAAAAATGCACAAAATGTCAAATACATGCTCCCGTGATACACCAGTCGGCAACACCATGGAAACCGGATACCATCATGTACCCATTTGCCCGATGGGGCACTGACATCGTGAGAGACATGACACCCAATAAGGGCCAAAAGAAATTCCTACTAGTAGCGGTCGACTACTTCAGTAAGTGGGTAGAAGTTGAGTCCCTCACAAATATCACTAGTAGGGTCATAGTCAACTTTCTTTAGAGAAACATCTTCTTCCGCTTCGAGGTACCCCAACGTCTGGTAAGTGATAACGAACTACAATTTAGGAACAATCTCATCCATAAATGGTGTAACTGATAGGGCGTCAAACATCGCTTCGCTGGAGTCGGGTATCCTTAGGGTAACGGGCTGGTGGAAGTAACCAATCGATCCCTCCTGAAAACGATAAAAGAACAATTGGATCATTATGAATCCAAATGGGTTGAGGAGATACTCGAGATCTTATAGGCTCACTGCACGACCCTTAGGTCAGCAACGAGGAAAATGCCTTTTAGCCTCGTATACGGCACTGAGTCGGTGATCCACTTCGAGGTCGTAAAATAGAGTCTCCGAGTTCAGGAATGCGAGGAAGCCCAAAATAGCACTAACCTCGCCTTAACATGAATGGTAAAATACTACAACACTTGGGTTTGTCCTCGCTCGTTCTAAGTTGGCAATCTCATCCTAAAACGAATGGAAGCCTCTTAAAATATGGGAAAACTAGATCCCAAGTGGAATGCACCCTATCAGATCTCAAAGATACTCGGGCCAGCCACTTACTTGCTAAAAGACATGAAGGGTCGAGAGCACCTACAAGCTTGGAACGCTCTCACATTCGCAAGTACTACTCGTAATTTCCAAACCAGACCTTTTCCAACACGTCTGAATATTGTGCAACGTAGTTAAGTGTTTGTATTTTGAATTCAGCAGTTGTACCCGTGTAAAACAAACACTACGTTGAAGAAAAACAACATAATTAGCAACACTTTAATATTATTTCAAAAAGTCCACCAAGGATAGGAGGGGGGACCAAGCCCTCACAAAAGACGTCCCAAAAAATGAGGGGCAAACACACGCCCGAGTTAAACTAATCCTTAAGGTACGCTTGCCCTCTCTTATTATTCTTCGACGCCCCTCCACCGATACCTCGACTGGATCTATCATCCTCACGGGTAGAGGGTTACCGGCTGGTACAATATGACAAGTCGAAGATAGATCATTAGTGGAACGACCAATGTTTGATATGAACTCCAGGTCGGAAAGGATGAGGGCTCGGGGGAATCTAGGAAGGGCCCTTGTTGTCGACTGGGCCATCCTATAGCACACCCTCCCCATGTCCCTGAGTTCAGTCGCAGAGGGTTGTCGAGCCTCTCGAACCTCCTTCACATGAGCAGTGGCTAAGCTAGATTTGTGCTCAACTTTCAGGTCCTTGATCTGACGATGCAACCTATTATGCTCATCTGTCAATCGTTGGACTTCATCTTGAGCACGAGCAATCGACTCTGCCCTTCGCTCCAACTTCTCCCAATTAGCATTAACTCGGGCCACCTTGCTCCCCAGGATACTCTTCAAATCCTCTCTTTTGCGCTAATAAGTCACCTTCAGAGCAACTGTGAGCCCACGAGCTTCTTCCAAGGCCTTCTCCAGTTGAGCAGTTTCCTCCCGAGCATTCCTCAAGGAAGTTGGTAACGCATCACGCTCTTGAAAAATGGTCGTCAGAACTGTGGGACTTGCCCATCCACGTGCCCAAGGAAACACCAAGTACCATGAGCTAATAAAACAAGAAAGATAACCAGAATGAATTATTACCTCAAAGAAAAAAAGAGGGACAGGGGTGGAGAGAGAAAAAATATATATACCTCGCATATGCTCTTACAAAACCTCTCCCACAAGGCGTCGTCGCCAAAACCTCGAAGAAGCTCGTGGTCACCTTGGTTCAGTATGCCAATCACAAATCAACGATAACACGAGGGATCCACAGGATCCTCAATAAAAATAGACACCACTTTAGGGTTGTTACCTTGCTTCCTAAAAGTAGGTGGGTCGTACGTTGCGCCCTCCCTAGAAGAAGGATTTCTTTTACTAGCAACCCTCACCTTGGGAAAGGGGTCAATAGGACCATTTTCTTTGATCTTCTCTAAGATACGGTCGTACATACCCTCGTCTTTCCCCTTGGAGGAACTTGCAACGATAGGGGTCCTAACTGTCACATAGGTCGAAAAGGGATCCAAGAAGCCAAGATTCAGTACGCTTCCAACATAGACATAAAATAATCAGCAAAATGTTTCCCCATAACAGGGCCTATGGGTTGTGGTTCACCTCGGCCAGAATTCGACTCACTCCTAGGATGTATCCTTGCCATATAGCCCAATACATGTTCCACATCGGTGGTCGTAAGGCTATATGGACCACGAGGGTAATGCTCAAATTCGGGAAGATAACCACCCAGACTCGCCACCCAGACTCATCTACCTCCATAGCATTATCATCGGTTATGTCAGCTAGTTGCTCCTCACTGTAAGGGTTACGAGCATGTTGTGCCACCTCCTCATCTGATACAACAAAATGTCAATTAAAAAAATACCATCGGGGTACCGAGAACATACGAAAAGTAAGGTTGAGGTGGAGAGAAGCAGGAGGAAGCTCTTTCAGTACGCTCTAGAGACCGTCGATCATCATGGCAAGGGGATTATGCAGCATGGATAACATATCGTATACGCCACTAAAAAGGCCTAGTCGGCCTAGGTCCATGACAACCTCCATGTGCACGTCGACAGAAGGCACAACATATCGTAGACCTCACTGGGTTGGAACACCCCAATAAGAAATTCCCCTCACCGTAGGGGCAACAAAAAATATATTCGGCGCCAGTCTCCGCTACCATCCGTGCCCACGGTCGCCTCCAAAAACATGTGCTTGTTGTCCCGAGTGGACAACATAAAGAAAAGATACCTAGCTGTAGTCGGCCTCAATACGAATGCCTCCGCCACGGCTTGGGGCATGCGCGGGATGTTCAGAAGGTTGCATGAGAGAACAAAACCTACAAAAAATTGGTAGGAAGCAGAAGTCAATTGGCTCGCGCACATCTGCTGAAACAAAAATAGGTCCCTCAGGATCGGATAAAAGAAGCATCGGAGCCTGCAATGAACTTGCTCAGAGTAGACAGTCATATATCCCTGTAGAGCGTCGTATGCCCTTTGCACCCTGGAAGGGATAATTACATCCACATCCGTGGGGAAAAAATGGCCTTTCGGAGCTGAGTACGTCAGGAGACCGTCGCATCACTTACCACTGAAGATTGGCAGTTGGATCGTAGAAAGGGTGTATCGCCAGAACTCCGGGAACTTTCATTGCTAATATGAACGGAGGTAGAGAGAGAAACCATATTCATGAAGAAATCTAAAACAATTGCAGAAGGAAAAGTGGAGAAGGTTGAGGATTGTCAGGAAGAAGGCATGAGGAACCCACCTTTTATAAACACGGAGGACGGTTCTCATTCAAAACTGGCTCGGATTCCAGCCCACATTTAAAAAGTGGGACCCCCAATTTCCCACTCACAGTCGCTCCTAACCGCCATGTTCTGTTAATCATTGCTACTCTAGAACGTCAGACATCACCATAGGGGAGTCAAATTGTTGCTTTAACCCGCACATTCCCTCACATTAAATGCTCGCTTGTTCCCAATGCCAACTGGCACAAACACGTCTGGCAGGATGATTTGAAAAAATAAGCGGTACAAAGTTCTAACTCACGAGTACCCATTCAGAAAAGTGAAGAATCCCCTAAGTGGGATATCCGAGGGTATTCGTCCAAGAAATCCAAAAAAATTCTGAAGTATGGTAACCACGGGCATCCGTACAAGGAGATGAGAATCTTCTAGGCATGACACTCACTGGTATTCATAGGAGAGATCAAAAGACTCCTAAATATGATGCCCACAAGTCTTCATTCAAGAGATCGAAAAGTTTCTAAGTATGGTGACCACGATTATTTATACGAGAAACTGAGAATCTTCTAAAGGTGACGCATGTGGATTTCTACACGAGGAATTGAAATTCTCCTAAGTAGGGCATCCACGTTGGTTTACGACAAAGAAAAACCGTAAATTATTACCAAAATTTATTTTTCCCAACCCTATACCACATGTTCTATCCACAAAGAAAGATAGATCGGACATTTATCCAGAGTTTCACAAAACAAAATAAGGGTAATGATATTGCAAAGAATCTCATTCAACCCGGGCAGCGAACTTTCTAGTACAACCCTAATAATTTTTTACAAATTAAAAGCCCTCGAGCCACAAAACAACCTATATTGCTAATCTACCACTAAGAGGTCGGGAGAGAAGATCTCAGGCCAAAAGAACGGGTAGGAGAGCCCCTCAGGCTAGGGGCACACATTTCAGCACAAACCAAGCCTAATGTCGCTTCGGGGGTTAGAGGACGAACCATCTTTTGGGAAGCCAGCACCCGAAGGTCTACCTCTTCGTGGAAAATGCTAAGCTTACGACCTAATTCCTTGCAGGCCTTGAACCCCCAGAAGAGGTGCCCGATGCAATATCGGCCTAAACGTTGCTGGAAATCCTCCTCTAGAGCCAAATTTTGGGTCGCCTAGCTTCATGTCATGCTCCAAACCATAGCAGAAACCATCCCGCATAACGAATCCACCAGCTCTGTAGACTTTTGACGTTCGCGAACCATTTCCTCCTCCTTCTTCAAAAGTGATTCGTTCCTCTTCTTTTACTCTAGCAATTGGGCCCTCAGAAGGTGCTCCGGCTCTTCTAGCTCTTGGGTACGAGTCCACCGACTCTGCCTCCGCAGACAATTTCGAGTAGCGGAGAAAGTGACCCCAACTAATCTCCTGAGAATTTCCCAACCTTTCTCACAGGAAGACTTGCTTGCAGGAAACCTTGTTGAAAGAACTCACGAGCCTTTTCGCTCCCACAGATGCCTATGAAATATCGCAAGTCAACACAGACATGATCAAAACCAAAAGAAACAATAAAAATAATAACCACGAATGCTCACCAAAACAGATGCCAAATGCATCATGTGACCGTAAGACTTGAGGCTAAAGGAGGAAGAGGTCGGAGAAGCCAATAAGGCCGATACTTGACGACATCTCAAAGATCTCTTACCCAACCTCACAACGCCTTCTAGGAGAGAGTGCAAGGATGAGGGCACAATTGCCCCCCGAGTGAAGAAAGCCCCAACGGGAGAAATGGACCTCGGCAAGGTAGGAGGACTAAGAAGCCCCTTATAATGACTCGGAGACAGTAGAGGGGAGACCTTATCTGCCGTCGATTAAGATAATACTTCCACTGGACGCTCATTGGTAACAGAGAGGTTTACTTCTCCATTCGTATCCAATTCCAGGCAATCTCCGGGCCAATGGGTCTCCGCTCCACTCCCCAGAACCTCAGGGAGTTCATCGAAAAACTGAGAGTCTCCCCGACTTCTCTCCTTATGGGTCGACATGCCTTTTCCTCATCCGAGTCCAGCACATGGATGCTAGTGACTTTCGAGCTAACCTCAGGTTGGCTTAGAAGAAAAGTTAGGTCCAAGGGACCACTCTCCTCCCAACTAGCCTAGCTTGGATTTGTATGAGTCTCCTCCTGAATGGTGCTCTCACTCCCAGAAGGCTCGTTCATGGTAGCCGAGGCCGTGAAAGCGGCTGAGCTCTAAGTTAGCCGAACCTTAGAGGCGAGAGCCTTCCGTCCCTTGGCCGGTCAATAAGGTGGAGCCTCGCACTCCAGCTTATCGATAACGTCCTCTGTGCAAGAACAGAAAGTAAGCTAATAAACAAAAAACAAAGGATAAGAAAAGACCTGTGTTAGAAACTTACTTATCTGGGGTCGTTGATCCCCTTTAAAAATGTCCATTGCGATGATGTTGCATAAACCACACGCTGTAGAGACATGAAGGTGCCGCCTTTCATCATCTCTTTCTAATCGAACCCATGGGCAACAAACCTCTCGGCCTCAAGCTGAGCCAAGTTACCCTCAGAATCGTTCTCCACAAAAACTTTTGGATCATCGTTCCAGTGCATAGGAACATCCCAATTCACTGTCTCATCCTTGGGTCAGACAAAGAAAAACTTGTCCTTCCATCTGCTGTGACACTCAGAGAGGTTATGTAGGACTTGGGAAGTCCCTTTCCGCATCACAAAGGTATAAACAATCGAGCTCGCCAAATCAAAGGCCCCAAAAAACTGATCCATGATACAAGGGTGGCCATAGGCCGAGCAAATAAAAACAAAAATGGCCAAAGTGGCCACCCGTTCGTAGAAAGTTGACTCGGGCAGAGAAAGTAGACCTTGAAAACCTCGTGGCAAAAACCTGGTGTTAACGGGTTTGGAATTATTCCCTATTTAACGGAAGATATTTATTTGGGTCGAAACGCCCTGTCCGTGATTCAGAGGCAATGACAAGTGGAAATAATAAGAATAGCTGCAAGAATATTCCCTTCCTTTATTCACTGAACTTTTCCTCCTCTCTTTCTTTTTATGTATTTGAATGTCAAGTTGTAGTAAGTAAACTGAGTTATCTTAAGTTGTTTTTCTTCTACGGATCACCTTCCCTTATGTAGACTCTGGTAGGGACATGTGTTATTGTGCATGTGCTTTGGTAAGGACAGGTGTTGTCGTTACCTTGATACAAGTGTTTAAAATAAGGATAAAGTTTATCTTTTATCGACTAAGCGCTGACTAGATTTAATCTCCATCTCTTTTGATAGCTCCGAGGGCCTTTGATGTGGATTGTTTTGATAGAACTATTCTTCCGAGGGACTCTTTTTCTCTTTCTTGATTTGGGTCCGTTCTTTAATGATCAGGAGTAATCTCCGAGGGCATAATTTGATCTCCGAGGGCGTGGTATAATCTCCGAGAGTTAAATATGATCTCCGAGGGCTGAATTTGCTCCTTTTGAAATGGTATTTTTCATCTAAGTCCTCGGAATATATTATATGGGCACTCTGTTATTTACTTCTGATTTTTCTCCGAGAATGAGTCCTCGGGCGATGGTCCCAGGGGTGTCTTTTCCGAGGAGTGTTCAGCAAGGAAGTTTTCTTGTAAGTTCATGGGACTCGGGGTCCGTTGTGGTCCCTCTTGGCGCATTGGTGGATATCGGAGTCGTACGATTCCATCGGGGTTCGCTCTTTTTCCGATGCCGTGCTGATATCTGTTTTTTTATTCACCGTTTGACTTTCCAAGGGACACTTATGTTCCTCCTCGGGTGCTCTTGTAAACCTTTTCGGGTCAGTGACTGAAAGGTAGGGCAATCCTCCGAGGGGTTTTCTTTATATGTACATCTCATCGGAAGTACTCGTGACAATAGTATTGTCCATTTATTGTTTTTTCCGAGTAAGAGTAATCTTCTTTATTTTATTTTTGGGTTAACACTAGCCCCCCCAAATTTCGATTGTCCTCGTAGAGACAAACGGAATTTTAAATCATCATCCTCAGTGAGGCGAGGGGTTATTTTTTGTTTTAGTGTCCCTGTACTTATTTTTTGATATTTGTCCGAGGGGTAAATATATGTATTCAGAGTTTTGCAAGTGATTTTACCTGAATACCCTTAGGGCATCATCGTTAAGCACGCGAGAATCTCGGAGGCGCAGGTTGCGGGTTACCGTTTGACCAGTTTCGAAATTTGGAGCATCTGACCGTTGGCAACGGTCAGAATCTTGACGGCGTGGCGTGAGCGGGCGACGGTTACGTGGAGTCTTGAATAAATGCCACGTCTTTATGGGCATTTGACCGTTGTAGCCTTTGGTTATAAATAGGACACTGTTGCCTCTTCTTTTCTTCATTCACTCAAGTATAATCTGCGATAATTTTCTCTCAGAGCCACAAATTTCTTCTCTTATTCTCTATTCTCTTGCAACTCTAAGTTCCAGTAGGTTTACCCACTAAAAAAAACTTTCCTCTTTTTATATCCATGGCTTCTTCTGCCAACGTGAACCCTGTTGCTGCTGTTACCTCCTCGGAAGTCATTGCTCCGATTGACACTTCTTCGAGCGTGAGGAGTATTCCGGTGGGAGTTGTTACTCGTAAACGCAAGGGAGAAATTGCTGCTGCTGCTGAGGGCGGCGCCACTTCCTCGAAGAAAGCTAGGGTTCCCAAATCAAAGGAACCGCCTCTTCGGACTTTCGCTAAGGTGGAAAAGATGCGGAATATTGCTACTCGTAAGCAGGTAGCGGATCTGTTTACCTAAACCGGGGTCCTTCAGAAGAATATGGTATTCCGAATCCCGACAAAGGATGAGAGGGCATGTTATCCTCCTCCGGGTATGTTGACAGTATTTTTTGCCCAGGTGAAGTACGGGTGGCGTTCATTCATGTCACCTTTTTTCTGTGAACTTTTCAAGACTTGTAACATCTGCCCGAGTCAAATGGTGCCGAACGGGTTTGCCGCTATTTGTATTTATGTCTTTTGGTGCCAAGTGAATGGGCTAGAGTGCTCGGTGAATCATTTTCTTTCGATCTTTGATGTGGCGGTATCACCCGGGGGGTATCCGTTCTATAATGTTCGTCATCGGGACAACACGGGGGATTCCACGAAGAGGATCTTGGGTGCTGCTATTACCTCACATAGCGTCTGGAAGAATAGATATTTCTTCGTGGGACCTGTTAAGGGTGAGTGGGATGTGCCCTTCGATTGGCGAGAGGGTACTACTCCTGTGCACGCTCTGGACCAGGAGGTGGTGTTATCTCCTATAATTTCTCAGCACAAATTGATGGAATCAGAGGATTTCACAATGTTGTACGAGACCTCCGGTCTTCACTACGTAGTTTTTACCGACGACGCCGTAGAGAGGCCTTTATCTTTGTCTCCTGATGCGAGGAGTCTCTTTCGTAAGTCCTTTTATTTATTCTTTTATTCTTTTATTCTTTCTCCGAGTACAGTAATAAATTGTGCTTATACACATTATCGGTGGGTTGACGCAGGGGAGGTCATGGCGAACTACTATCTGCAGTCGAGTCCGAGGGAGCCTACTCCTAGTGGTGTTTCTGAGATACCAGAGGAGGGTGATCACGAGGAGGAGGAGGTTAATGCTCCCGAGAGTAGGCCTATGGGTTCAGAGAAGGGTGAATTTCACGAGGACCATTCTCTTCTATGCATGGATATGACGGGGGTCGTGAGGAGCGTTGTTCCCTTGCGTCAAGTAGCTCCTTGGGATTTGGCTTTGGTGCCCGTTTCCAAATCCGAGTCGGGGAATTTACCTGCTTCTGAATCTAATATAGGAACTTCTCCGAGAGTTTCCGAGGAGGGGATCTTTCCGAGTGTTACCGAGGAAGAATCTGCTCAGAAGGTTACTGAAGTAATAGACTTATCTTCCGAGTGTCCTTCTCCTCAGCCTCCGATAGTTTCCGAATCCGCTCCTCGTGGTGAGTTTCTATGAGATTTTAATGAGATTTTCATACCTCACTCGTGACATTCGCTGATGTGTTGACACTTTTCCTTTTGATGTAGTAGCTATGGATAAAGAAAAAGCTCCGATGGTAGAAGAGCCTTCATTATATGGTGAGTATCCGTTATTCGCCCTTTTTCCATAATTTTTTCTAGTTTCATTCTTTTTCTCACTGACAGTGTGTATCTTTTGTAGAGGAAGAATTTCTGGCCCAATTCAACATTCCCGAGCAAGAAGGTTTACGAGGGGATTCCGAGGATACTCAAGGGGAGTTCGATCCTTCTTCCGAAGACAGAGATGTGAAGGAGGGGATTCTTAATTCACTGTTGGGTAAGACTAGTCCACCCACAACAGTTGGTGGTTCTCGGGCCGTTTTTACGAATTCAGAAGTGATGACTCCCATAAAGGATGCGACTCCTCCGATGGGGCATGTTCCGGTGACTTTGTCTCCGAGGGGTCATACATTCCAGGAGGCCGTTCCTCCCAGTGGATCCAGAGGGTAGTTCTCGTCTCGGACGATGGGTGAAGCTTATCAGGATATTCTCCGATTTTTCGCCTCCTCCAGTTCAACACCCGCCGAGGGGTACCAATTTTTGTACACCAGTCTTAACTAGCTGGGGTTTATGGTAAGCTTCTCTAAATTAATCCTCTGAAATTACATGATATCTTTCTGTTAAATTCTTTATTGTTGACTTCTATGTAGATTGGAAAGACTCGGGAGGCGGTCACTGCCGTTGAAGAGCACGGTCGGAAAGACCTAGAGGAGTTAGAAGTACTCCGGGCGCAATTGGCACCTCTCTTAGTCCGAGACAAAGAGAGTCAAACTAGGGAGGACCTTCTTCAAACCAGGATTTCCGACTACGAATTTGCTCTTAATGAAGCAGAGAAGACGAGGGCAGATTTGCAAGGTAACTTAAACGCTGCTGAGTCCGCTTACAAACAGATGGAGGCGTCCGAGAAGGCTGCAGCAGCTAAGATAGCTCTTCTGGAGAAGGAAAGGAAGGAGTCCGAGGGGGTCTTTACTGCTCGTATTGTGGCTCTCGAGAAGGCGGTAGCGGACGGGAATGAGAGAGAGAGGGTTCTCCAGGAGACATTGGGCCAAGTTACTGATAGGGCTGAGTCAGCTGAAGAGAAGTTGGTAAACTTTCTATCTCCCGGGGACGTGCAAGCTAAGGTGGATGCAGCCGTTCAATTCGCTCACCGGGAGATTTCACGACAGCAATCAAGAGTATCCGAGATGCCTTCTCACGAGCTCTTGACAGGCCACCTTTTATGGGGTTATCTGGAGTGTGCTAGGTTGGCTAAGTCTTTGATAAGGTCGGAGGTTGACTTCTCAAAGTCTTTTGACCTTCGTAAGCTGAAGAGGCCAACTCCCGATGATTGCCAGTACTTTGTGGGGAGATTTGGGGGTTTACTATCTTCTCGGAATTCTCCAGCACCTTCTCCGATGCGATCTGCCACTAGTCCGAGTCCGAGGGCTAGTGGTTCCGGGCGGATATTTTCTCCAATTTCCCGCCTCGCTCCATTGGGTACTTCTGCTGAAGAGACAATTTCTCCCCTCCCTCCTTCCACGGGAGCTTAGTCTTTTTTTTTTTTTTTTTTTTGCAAGAATGTTCTTTGTATCTATTACCCTTCCGAGGGCTCTTCAGCTTAAATAAATATTTTGTTCAATTTCCTTTTTCTATTTTTTGGTTTTATAATTAAAATTTAACTAAATCAGATAATGACAATTCTTATAAGGTTGATGACTAAGTAAGCTTTCTAAGTAGGAGGTGTTGCTTTGCATGGTTAAGTAGGGTACGTGTCACTCTTAATTAAAAAAAGTTTCAACACGTGTCCCTTTTTTAACATAATAAGAATCTAAACTTCTTCTTTTAACCACGAGTTTAGAGAGTATATATATACTTAAGCTTTTTACCAATTATGCACTTATCTCTACTTTTGTAATCATAATTAACCATTAATTTTCTTTCACAATTGCAAGTACGAAGATAATACTTACCTGATACGATGATGCCTCCTTATTATAGAAGAAGCGGTTCAGCTTCGTCTTGTAGTTCTTCTCGAGATACCGCTCGGAGTCCTTCTGGATCATCAAGGGTTCCCCCGAGGGACAATCCATCCGAAAATCAAGCGACACTTGGTGCTAGTTCCTCTCTTGGAGTGGCTCGTAGGACTCCATCTACAAATTCACGTAGAGTCAACCATATCAGGGAGATATTCATGAGTAGGGAGCCATATCCTTTGGCGGATGAGTCTTCGGAGTTCGATTTGATTCCTCTTAATCCATCAAGATTGATAGGTAGAGGACGTGTAGGATCCACTATGAGTACAGAATGTGAGACCTCGGTAAGATCTCTTTTCACTGGTTATAACTTAGATTTCGAAGATTATGATATAATAGTGCCTTCCTCGGGCCAAAGGGCTTACGCACCCCCCTCGGGTTACATGACCGTTTACGCCGAACAGATGCGTTGCGGGTTGCGGATGTTTTTTCACCCCTTTTTCCAAATACTTTTTCGGTATTGGCAGGTGTGTCCGAGTCAGTTAACACCAAGTTCTTATAGTCATCTGGTGGGGTACATCCTTCGTAGTGAGCTTTTAAACCTTCCAATGTCCCCCTATCGGGTGGGAACAATATTCACCCTTCGACCTTGCTAAGAGGGGACTCCCTTTTTTAGCTTGACCTATAGGGACAAGGAAAATATCTTCACTCGTGTATCCAGCTCCCATTCTTATAGAGGGGATTGGAGGCGGAGATTTTTCTTCGTCCGTCCGAGAGGTCAGTCAGCCAGATCATGGGGGGTACCCATCCGATGGGGTCTGGGATATATTGCTCCCAACCTTGAAACACAAGGGCAAGTGAGGGAGATATTGCTTCACTCGGGACTTTTCTCTGGTTCTTATGATATATCCGGGCTACTGGATTTCCCCGAAGCCTTGGTTTTGGCAGGTTTACAAGAGGGGGTGGAGGGATATACTCCTGTTTCTCGTCCTCTTCACAGTAACTTTCATTTTCGTAAGTTCTATTAATCATTCTTTAACTTGTAAATTTCATAAGTGCCCTCGGACCATTTTCCTACTAATATCTTTTGCAGGAGCGGAGATGGGAGCATTTTCCCTTGGGTCTTCTACCGACGTTTTCCTTGGGAGAGCATTGCACGGTAGTCCCGGAATGGTGGAGATTGGTAATTCCGTTCCTCTCGTGAATGAGGGCATGGTTGAGATTTCCTCGGAGGAGGAGAAACCTGTAGCAGCCCCCCCAGTCAGTTATATAATTCCTCCGGGGCCGTCAGATACGATAGCGGTTCTTTCCCCAGCAGATTTTCACGGGAATCCTATAGTGTCACAGCCTAGTCCTCGTAGCCCTGCCATGGTGAGCGTGTTAGAGGAGTATCTTCTCTCCCCTGGCACAGAGGTCTTGCCGCCCCGGGAAGATATCCCTGATCGTATTCCTGTACCACCGCCCGAGGAGCACCCTTCCCTCGGGAGAACTCTTCCCCCCGGGGATAGTCGGGATGTTTCTCTTCTTGGATCAGAGGTGGGATTTTGCCGAAACTTTCTCAGCGGTTTATTGAACGTAACAGATTGTGAACTGATAAAAACCCTTTCGGTACCCGTTCTCCAGGATTTAGCCTGTAAAGACCTGTGTGAGGTATTTATTCATTTTATTTAATACTAACCTGTCTTCCGGTCTGATGCCCCTTGCTTTGTTTTTTGACCAGATTTATATGGTGTTGGATGCTCTTGGTTCTTACGGAAGCTCTTCTTCAGATCCAGGTTTGGTATACCGTCATCGGGACGAGTTAGAGCAAGGTCTCTTGGAGGCTCAAGTGGAGATAACTCATTTGAAGGAAGTTTACGAGTCCGCTCAGGAGACTCATATCCATGCGTTACAATCCGACAAGGATAAGGCGTGGGAATTAGAACGCCAATTAGTGCTTGAAAGAGCTCGTGTATTGAATTTAGAGAGGAGCATTGAGGTGTTACGTGGCCAAATGCGGTCCTCGGAGGAGCAACTAACACAGGTTACGATGGAGAGAGATGCCTTGAGTCAGCAGTTGCTGGGAATAACTCGTTCTCATGCGGTAGAGGTGGTTATGGCCCGAGTCCAAGCTGTGCTGGAGGTGGTGGGTCCATCCAATCCTCGTGAGTCTCTTCGGGGTGAGATGCGTGATTTAGTGCATATAGGCTATAAATTGTGCCAAGACGCCGTACAAGCTTTGTCAGAGTTCCCTTCGGGCTTGCTCCTTCCGGAACTCAACATCCGTCAAGTCTCCGAGGAGTTTCTACCTTCACCTAGTGGAGATTTTGCGATCGGAACTGTGTTCTGTGATGACCCCTTCTCTCTTTCCGAGGAGCAACGCAGAAGACTCATCAGGGAGGGGAAACGTCCCATGGGAGGGTCTTAGTTTGTAGATGAATGTTATATAGTTTAGTTCATAATACAGAGGGTTTTTATTATTATCGGGTTGTCTCGATGTCTCATATATAGAGCCATCATTCTGTCGGACAACTCTTTTTTGTACTATATCCCCTCGTATATGAACACTCTTTTTATTCATGCATGATTATTACATTAAGCATAGTACTTCCTAAGATTGCTTGCGTTCCATGTGTTGCGAAGTATTGCCTCCTCGGAGGTGGCAAGCCGATAAGTCGCCGGTCCCACAATTTCCACTATCTTGTAGGGTCCTTCCCATCGTGGATCTAGTTTACCCACATTCTTAGAGGCCCCGACTCGTTTCATCACTAAATCTCCAACTTGAAAGGTTCGGGGTTTTACCTTGGTATTGTAATATCGTGACATCCGAACCTTGTATTCTTCCATTCGGAGGGCGACTCGGGTTCTTTTTTCTTCGAGAAGATCAAGGGCAAGGGCTAAGTTTGAGCCATTGGCCACTTCCTCGTATTCTTTGACTCGCCAGCTTTCTATGGAGACCTCCGAGGGCAAAACAGCTTCACACCCGTAGGATAGACTAAAAGGGGTTTCGCCCGTAGCAACACTTTGCGTGGTCCGATAGGCCCACAATATCCCGGGTATCTCCTCAACCCACTTAGCTTTATGCCAATCAAGCCGGGCCTTCATGTTCTTCAAGAGGGTTCTGTTGGTTCTGTCTACTTGGCCATTTGCTTGAGGGTATCCCACGGAGGCAAAGCGATGTTTTATCTCCCAATGATCGCACCATTTTTGTAATCCTTGGTCAGTAAACTGCAAATCGTTGTCACTTACCAGGCTCCGAGGGACACCAAAGCGACAAATAATACTCCTCCAGAGAAAATTGATGACTGCCCCTGCAGTTAATCTAGCCAGGGGTTCCGCTTCCACCCATTTGGTGAAGTAGTTAACGGCTACTAATAGAAATTTCTTTTGACCGGCATCGGGAATAAAAGGTCCCAGTATATCAATACCCCACTTGGAGAATGGGCAAGGGCTCAAATGAGGTTCCCAAGGAGCTGTAGGTTGATGGGTCCGAGGGGCGTATGCTTGGCAGGATTTACATCTTTCGGCATGGATTTTGCTATCTTTGGTCATTGTGGGCCAGTAATAGCCTTGTCGAATCAAGCGTCCGACCATGCTTTCACTGCTGGTATGGCTTCCGCATACCCCCTCGTGAGTTTCTGCTAAAGCTAGTTGTGCCTCCTCTTCATTAAGGCATCGAGCATGGGGACATGAGTATGTCCTTCGGAAGAGTATCCCGTCTTTGAGGAAGTATCGGAGGGTTTTTTTGAACATCATTCGCTGAATATTCTTGTCCGAGGAGTATCCATCGGGATTCTGCAAATAGGCTTTGATAGGGGTCACCCAGCTAGATGAGGGATCTGAAATGGTATTCACCTCTTGGCCTTCGCTCTTTTCAGATTCATTGACATGCAGTAGAGTAATCTTCCGAGTATGTATTGCAGCTGTTTGTGTAGCCATTTTGGACAAAGCGTCCGCCTCTTGGTTTTCTTTTCGGGGAATTTGAATTATATCATACTCTTCAAACCATTCGGATCTTTGACGAACAACTCGGAGGTACTCTTGCATTCTTTCTTCCTTTGCCTCATATGACCCCTTAATTTGCTGAACAATCAGTTGGGAGTCACTATGGAGGAGTACTCTCTTCATTCCCCCTTCCCTTGCTAGTCTCATACCGATAAGGAGAGCTTCATACTCGGCTTCATTGTTAGAAAGGGGGTAATCTATTCTAACCGCAAAATGAAGTCTTTCATCCTCCCCTTCTTGGTTTACCAAAACTATTCCAGCCCCCCCATGTGTACTTACCGAGGA
This sequence comes from Linaria vulgaris, assembly GCA_948329865.1. Classification (NCBI taxonomy): domain Eukaryota; kingdom Viridiplantae; phylum Streptophyta; class Magnoliopsida; order Lamiales; family Plantaginaceae; genus Linaria; species Linaria vulgaris. The sequence goes on along the minus strand of OX415249.1, from coordinate 47,128,534 downwards.
TCCGTCCACATATACATGCCATCGTGGCTCCTTTTCCTCGGGTCTTATGCTCGTAAGTTCTGTTACAAAGTCCGCCAGAACTTGCGCTTTGATTGATGGTCTCGGAGCATAGGAAATATCGTACTCAGTAAGCTCTACGGCCCATTTTATCAGTCTTCCTGATGATTCAGGCTTGTTAAGAATTGCCCTCAGGGGGTGCTTAGTTAGCACGGTAATTGGATGAGATAGAAAGTAGGGACGTAGCTTACGAGCCGTGGTAACCAATGCTAGAACTAGTTTCTCAGTTAGGGTATATCGGGTTTCGGCTCCGAGGAGGGTTTTGCTGACGTAATATACCGGGTGATGTTCCCCCTCCTGTTCTTTGACTAAGACAGCGCTAATAGCCTCTTCTCCGACTGATAAATACAGAAACAACTCTTCTTGGGGTATAGGTTTTACCAGCAAAGGTGGTTTCAACATATATCTTTTCAATTCTTCGAGAGCTTCCTCGCATTGAGGGGTCCACTGAAATTCCTTGACATTTCGAAGTATCTTGAAGAAGGGAAGCCCTTTCTCTGCAGACTTGGAGACAAATCGACTCAACGAGGCCATTCTTCCAGTTAATTTTTGGACATCTTTCACCGTCCTAGGGGTAGGCAATCCCATGATAGCTTCTGCTTTTTCGGGGTTTACTTCGATTCCCTTCTCCGTAACCATAAATCCCAAAAATTTTCCTCCTCGGATACCAAAAGAGCACTTCCGAGGGTTAACTTTCATGCCAAAGTTGTTCATAATGACCAACGCTTTCCGTAGGTCCTCGGGATGTTCTTCGGCAGTGTTACTTTTAACTACAGTATCATCTACGTAAACCTCTACTGATTTCCCAATAAGTCATGTGAACATAAGACTTACTAACCTTTGGTAGGTAGCTCCCGCATTCTTCAGCCCAAATGGCATAACTAAATAACAAAATGTGCATGCATCTGTGATGAAGCTGGTCTTATCTTGGTCAATAGTCGCCATTGGGATTTGGTTATACCCTTGGTCTCCATCTAAAGTTGATAGTAGCGCGCACCCTGCGGTAGAATCAACTAGCTGATCTATGCTCGGTAAGGGATAACAATCTTTTGGGCAGGCTTCATTAAGGTTGGTAAAGTCAACACACATTCGCCATCTTCCTCCATGCTTGGGCACTAGCACGACATTAGCTAGCCATTCGGGATAAATGACTTCTCGAATTTGCTTCAAACTAAGAAGGCGTTGTATTTCCGATCGGATAATCTTGTTGCGCTCGGGTCCCATTTTCCTTTTCTTCTGTTGGACAGGTTTAGCCCCGGGCTTTACGTTAAGAAAGTGTTGGCATACCTTATTGCTGATTCGCCCGGGTGGTCCACCTTCCCATGCAAAGAGGTGATGAAACTGTTTGAGGAGAGAGATCAGTTGACCTTCTATGATTGGAGCCATATGGGTGCCGATTTTGATTACTTTCTCGGGGCTTCCTTCTACTAATTCCACCATTTTTAACTCTTTCACAGGTTGGACTCATGTTTCCTCGGTTTTACACTTTTTGTTCTTTCCGAGTGAGTGTTCGTTCTCTTCTGAGGGAATGGCATTCATGCAGCATTCTCTGGCTTTCGACTGACTTCCTCGGACTTCTCCGATTCCCGAAGAGGTGGGGAATTTCACTTTAAGATGCAGAGTGGAGGGGATAGCCTCAAAGGCCCGAATAGATGGTCTTCCGCAGATGACATTATATGTTCGTGAGGAAGCTTCCACTACCCAAAACTTAATAGATTCCATTCTTCGAAGGGCTCCTTTCCCCCATGACATTGGCAGAGTAACAGTTCCGAGGGTTTGACAGGCTTCTCCTGAGAATCCTACTAGCGGGACCTCAACGGTTTCCAATGTTTCTTGTTTCAACCTCATAGCCAGATAGGTAGGTAAGAAGAGTACATCCACGGAGCTACCCGTATCTATAAGGATCCGTTGGATCTCATACCCGTAGATGACAGCAGAAATAACCAATGGATCTTCATGAGGGTATATTACGTCCATAAGATCCTCGGGCCCAAAAGTGATGCTAGGCAGATTTGATCCTTGAATGGAGCAGACAGACAATCCTTGTTCTGCTCGTCGGGCTTCTTTCAAATATTTCTTCTTTTTACCCTGAGGTATCATGGAAATTTCACCCCCTTCAATCATATTGATCGTTCTCCCTGTTGGGGGGTTGTTTTTGTAAGAGTTAGGTGGAGGAGGCAAACTCTGATACCCTGTCGTTTTCTCTCGTGAATTTTGCCGACGATCTTTAATTCTCTCTTGGGATCGGAGACGTCCAGTTGTCCCTTCTCGTGAATTCCGACTAAGTATCATTTCTTCCCTTTCTTGTTCTTCCTCCTCTCCTCGTGATCTCTTCCAAACATGAGCTTTGGGCTCCTCGGGGTTATTTTCCTTGAGGTAATTCTTCAAATACCCTATTTCTAACAGGCGGAGCACCTCTAAACGAAGGGTAGTACATTCTTCCGTAGTGTGCCCGTAAGTTTTATGGTACTTACAATATTTCCCCGTGTCCTTGTCCCGGTTAGGGAATTTAGTCGGTCTGGGCCAGTGTAACTCGTTGCTACCCCTCATTATATTGAGCACTTCTGGTGGGGTAACAGTCATCGGAGGTAGGTGCACGGGTCGGAGGAACTTCTTAACCACTCCTCCTTCGTCCTTGCGCTGAAGAGATTTTCCTTCCTTATTCTTTTCTTTAGCCTTTGCCTCTTTCTCAACGCGCTCTAGGTGTTCATTATCCTCCTGCTCTATTTGCTTTTTTGTTCCCTCTGCCTCTTCCATCAATATATGGATTTCTGCCGTTTGCATTAGTTCATTCATGTCCGTGATCCGATTTCCCATAAGGTATCTGAAGAAATCCCCCGTTCGGAGTCCCTGAGTTAATATGTCCGCCATAATGGTCGGACTAACGTTGGGAACATCAAGTGCTTCATCCGTGAAGCACTTTATATACTCTCGTAAGGTTTCATCTTTTTTCTGTTTAATAGTGAATAGGTGTGTGGCAGATTTAGGGTACCTTCGATTGCAGGCGAATTGTCGCACGAACAAATGGGCTAATCGATCAAAGCTCGTAATGGAACAAGGTGGAAGGTGAGTAAACCAGGCTTGGGCCCGCCCTCCGAGGGTAACAGGAAACACGCGGCATAACACGTGGTCAGGGGCAGAAGATAGGTCCATTCCAGCCAGATATTGATGGATGTGATCCTGTGGGTCCTTTCCATCAGCTTCTCCAGTGTATAATGGGATATTGACAGGTCGCATCCCCGAGGGGATAGATGCTGAAGCGATTTCGGGAATGAAATGAGTGGTCTTGAAGGTAGGGTCCTCTTCAGGGACCATGGTCTTCTTTAGGTCACCTAATTCTTTTCGTAAATCATCCATCATTCCCCATAAGGAATGTTCAACCTCTCCTTGATACTCCGAGGGGCGAGAAATTTCTTCTCTACCCCTCTCTGGAATTCTTTCCTGGCACACATACCTCCGAGGCATCTGTCAGGATTCTCGTTGCCAAGGATTCGAATTTGGGTTCCACGCCATCGGAGGTACATCTCCCTCCGAGGGGGAATTCCCATTATCGAAGAGCACATAGGATGCTTGTCCGATAGGTTAATTCCTCCGGGGTGTTCGTGCAGTATTTATAAGTCTTTCGTAAACAGATCGGGGAATATTAATAAAATCTCTAGTACCTGGTTCGTAATTGGACAAAGTTTCTTCTGAGTCGCTGTTCGAGAAAGGAAGGTTGTCACTTTCGAAAAGATCGTCCATCCTAGCTGACATCTGCTTGAATTCTCTCGAGGACAGATATTATGGCGTTCCCACAGACGGCGCCACTTTGTTAACGGGTTTGGAATTATTCCCTATTTAACGGAAGATATTTATTTGGGTCGGAACGCCCTGTCCGTGATTCAGAGGCAATGACAAGTGGAAATAATAAGAATAGCTGCAAGAATATTCCCTTCCTTTATTCACTGAACTTTTCCTCCTCTCTTTCTTTTTATGTATTTGAATGTCAAGTTGTAGTAAGTAAACTGATTTATCTTAAGTTGTTTTTCTTCTACGGATCACCTTCCCTTATGTAGACTCTGGTAGGGACATGTGTTATTGTGCATGTGCTTTGGTAAGGACAGGTGTTGTCGTTACCTTGATACAAGTGTTTAAAATAAGGATAAAGTTTATCTTTTATCGACTAAGCGCTGACTAGATTTAATCTCCATCTCTTTTGATAGCTCCGAGGGCCTTTGATGTGGATTGTTTTGATAGAGCTATTCTTCCGAGGGACTCTTTTTCTCTTTCTTGATTTGGGTCCGTTCCTTAATGATCAGGAGTAATCTCCGAGGGCATAATTTGATCTCCGAGGACGTGGTATAATCTCCGAGAGTTAAATATGATCTCCGAGGGCTGAATTTGCTCCTTTTGAAATGGTATTTTTCATCTAAGTCCTCGGAATATATTATATGGGCACTCTGTTATTTACTTCTGATTTTTCTCCGAGAATGAGTCCTCGGGCGATGGTCCGAGGGGCGTCTTTTCCGAGGAGTGTTCAGCAAGCAAGTTTTCTTGTAAGTTCATGGGACTCGGGGTCCGTTGTGGTCCCTCTTGGCGCATTGGTGGATATCGGAGTCGTACGAGTCCATCGGGGTTCGCTCTTTTTCCGATGCCGTGCTGATATCTGTTTTTTTATTCACCGTTTGACTTTCCAAGGGACACTTATGTTCCTCCTCGGGTGCTCTTGTAAACCTTTTCGGGTCAGTGACTGAAAGGTAGGGCAATCCTCCGAGGGGTTTTCTTTATATGTACATCTCATCGGAAGTACTCGTGACAATAGTATTGTCCATTTATTATTTTTTCCGAGTAAGAGTAATCTTCTTTATTTTATTTTTGGGTTAACACCTGGGAAAAACGATTGTAGCCCTAACCTGAGCTGAATATAGTACACAGTGAGAAAACCCTTACAAGGAGACGTAGCTCGCTCATCCCCACAGGGCAATCTGCAGGTCGGAGTAGTCCATGCCTAGTTTGGTAAATTCGGACAACCTCCTCGGGCAAATTTATTGCACTCGCCGCCTCCTCCGCCAAAACCCGAGGCACAACCACTATTGACGACTTTCTTGGAAGGAGTGTCAGTCACCTAAAAAATGGCCCGACGACATCACGAAGTCCCCACCACAGTAAGTGGCATCGCCGCTACTGGAACTCCTCTCTCAGAGATAGCCCGACTTCTCTCCTCCCTAGTGCCACCCTCATCAGACCGATTCCTGGACGCCATTAAAAATAGACTTTTTGAAAATGGAAGAAGAGAGGAAGAGAGGGAAAATAAAAAGGGCTAGATCGCGTATGGAATAAAGACAAAAATGGCCAAGTCCCCCGATTTCTAATGGGAGAAGGCCAATTGTTAGGGCAAGATGCGTGGACACCTAAGCGCCACGTGGTCCACACCAAACCACTAACCCATGAGTGCACAACAGCTCATCCTCTAAGTTCCCAGTGATTTCTACGAAAAACACTACGAACTGGGGGGACTCCTGATGTGCATATTCGTAAACATATCTAGAATTTGCCCACGAGGAGAAAATGGGTACCCTACAAAAATTACTAAGAGGCATCAGGCAGGTACCCCGAGGATGCCCCCCCCCCCCCCCAAAAAAAAGAAAAATACTCGGCACACCTGAAGCAACAGGAAAAACAGATCTCTGGCCTCCAAATGACCTCCCAGACACAACTCAAGAGCCCCGAATAATTATCTAGCTTAAGTTAACTAGTACTCACCACGACCCATCAGAGATATACCCCCGGGGTGTGAGATCCCGACATAACAACGAGCTTGCCTCGTTATGTAAATAGTTGGTACCACCCAACACTCAGCCAAATTCAGAGTCCACAAGGAAGAAGAAAAACATAGCACAATGACAAGGAAATAACGGATACAAGAAGGGTTGTAACCAAGGGACACAGTTGCACTACCCGGGGGACGCAACACTTACCCTCAGGGAAGGACCCCATGAGAGATATTACGCCACTAACAGCATTAATAACAACTCCCAACTACCCATCATCAAGGTAGACGACTTCACCTGATTGATCAAGGCTCTGATTGGACCCTCAAACGACCAGTCATATTGGACCTCCCATACCGCAAACAACTATTGGAACAGAACGAGCCTACCCCATTGGTTCATAATGCCCCTCAAGACGATTGAGTAAGTGCATTTAATACCTGGCAAGGAAAGTTTCGTCAAACCCACACCGTTGGGCACTCTCTACCAGCATCCCCTTGTTAGTGTAGAAGACATACCCCGAGATTGGGCCTTTACAGAAGTAATTATGAATGACTGGACAACCATTAGGCCAAGGACCCCAAAAGACTCTTATAAATAGCACCCTCTTCAATAGCAAAAAGAAGGTCGAGACAGAAGCAAATAATATAAGTTTACTCTCAACAATAAGATAATCCCAATAGTTAGATAAAATTTGTAGCCCTCTACGGGCCTTGAAAATAAATCCCATTCCTATAAACGACCCCCTTCTTGTAAACCGTCTCTACTCCTTTAATAAAATAACACTGCTTTCTCTCTCTCAAGCTCGGGATCGACGTTCCAAAAAATATCACTTGATTGTATCTCAGATTTCACCTCTCCTCGGGTCCCCGGACGATATTACATCACCAAATATGTTTTGTACTCACAAATTACTAAAACTTTGAGTATCGAAAGAATAAAAAATTATATTATGATCGCAAATCTACAAGGACTTGAATACTTCAGTAAAGGATATTTAGCTAACTTAATACGATATTGATTTTTAGCTAATTATCAGGGAAGTTAACGTTGATATCTTACTTTGTCCTTTTAGCAGACTTGGTACCTTAACTTGTACAACCTTACAAATGGTATTATAAGTTTGCATTTTCTCCTCAGAAGTGGTACTCCCGTGGCGGAGCTGTAAAATTACTGCTCCAAATGCACATGTCGACCACCGTTGACCTTAGAATTAGGAATTTTGACCATTATTTGCCACACGGACCTACTAACTGTATTAATAAACAACTTTAATTTTAAGAAAAAAAGATGAACAAAACTACTCTCCATCGGTCATCATCACAAATCTCCGCCCATTTCAGCTTACAATCCCTACTTTTAAGGTCAACGATGGTCCACATGTGCATTTGGGACGGTGATTGTGCAACTTTGCCACATGGGTACCGCTTCTGAAGAGAAATGTAGATTTAGGGTACCATTCTAAAAGTCTGTTAAGAAGACTAACTACGGTACCAATATTGATTTTTCCACCATATTATTATAATACTGATTAAGTTGCTAGTTGATAGACGATCATCGCTTCACCAATTCTAGCTCGCTACGTTTGATCAAATTTATGAATTATTTCTCTGCGTGCCAATCAATTTAATGTACGTGGACATGAATATGATTGTTGTTTATAAGATTAATCCATTTGATCTTGTCAAAATCAAATCAATGAATAAGATAAGCTAAACCAATTATTGATTATATGTATTGTCAATCGAGACATTAATTAGAGTTATGACTTTCATAAATTGATTGTAAATGCAAAACAACAAGCATGAATATTAATGTGGGATATTTTTTTAACAATCTTTATTCTCATTTAGTTCATTGCAAATATTATGAAACAACTGATTTTCTCTATCAATCTTATACAAAACAAACATATTTATAACCACTATATGATAAAAATAGAATTTATATTGTGCTGAAAAAATCGAATCGATTAGGAAATAAAAAAGCTCTCCAGCTCTCGGCCGACTTAAGAAAATGATAAACATAGAGATTTTGCCAAACCACCACCACCTCCTCCCCCACCGCCTCTCCCACCGGACCCGCCTCTTGACTTCTCAAACCCTCAACCATCCCCTCCCCCCACCTTCCACCAACAACCACTTTCCCCACCACCCCTCCACCACCTGCAACCACCCCCTCCACCACCCAATCCATTGGGTTCTCAACCCCGATCACCATCAACCCTCGTACCAACCTCCTGCCTCCCCGCAAGGTCTGACATCGCCAATGGACTCCCCACTGAACATCATTAGACAACTTCCATTCGACGGTCGTACTTTGATTGCAGAGAGGACCGCACCCTGAACATCAGTAGACAACTTCCATTTGACAGTCGTACTTTGGTTCATCTTGTTGGCTACTACGGCGGTATATGGGTCCTCTACCATATGCAGCATATTATACACCATACACTGGCCATCGATTCACGGTCCATGCACATGGAGGTGACCTTCCACACTAATCAGACTTTCCATCTGACTGCTATCTACAACCCTCTACAACCAGCCCTACAAGACCAGGTATGGGATGCACTTATGTCGTATGATATTACTGTTACATCGCCTTGGTTAGTTGTGGGAGATTTTAATCCTATATTACAAGCTACTAACAAACACGGGGGGCATCCCAAAACATGGTCCTCTATGACCCAGTTTTGTTCATGTATTGAAACTTGTGGCCTTTCTGACATTGGTTTCTCCGGGCAGCCGTTCACCTGGATGAACCGCAATATGGGCCAATCATTTATTTGTGAACGTTTGGACCGCTTTTTCGCTAACCTTGCTTAGGTTAACGCGTTTCCCTTAGCCCGAGTCCACCACTTGGCATCTTATACTTTTGACCACTCACATATTCTCTATTTCTCCTGGACCTCCTTTCCCCTGAACCTCCGTCAGCCATGACTTTTCCTTACGAGATGGCATGGGATCTACATCCTACTTTCCCAGCAGTAGTGTCTATGATCTAGGACTGCACAAATGACCTGACACTGCCATTTACCATAGTTTGTCGCTGATTTGCAGTTGTTGCCTGACATTGGAAGCACACGCAATACGGTAACCTTGATTCACAACTCATCTACCTTCAATCACAACTTATCCATATTATGCCCAAACTTATATCTAACCCACTTCCGCAAACCTTCATCGCGGAATGTTCCTTTCGCAAAAGCATCGCATGTTGCCTCGCACAGAAAAAAGTTTATTGGGCCCAGTGGTCCCATGAATGCTGGATCATCGACGGGGACAACAACACAAAGTTATATCATGCGTATGCCTCTCACCATCGTCGGATGAACACAATCCAGGGGATTTGCACGACCGATGGGGTCTGGGCCCGCAGCACAGGCCCCATCATTGCCGAATTCCACGAATTCTTTCAATTCAGTGGTTCCAACAACCCCCCTCCTCCCCCCCCCCCCCCCCCCCCCCCCCCCGCTGCTTCCCCCGACCAATTCCATATCACACCCTTATTTCCCCCTCGGTGAGCAATTCCACTCCTCTCCTTCAACCCGTGGACGATGTAGAAATCCGTGCAACAACCTTTAGCATAGAAGCCACAAAGGCCCCTGGCTCGGATGGTCTCAATTGACACCTCTACCACCGATACTGGATCCACCTTAGGCCCCATATTGTGACCATGGTCAATGTTTTCCTCTCCACCGCTCATATGCCTCCCAAAATTAATCAAACAACAATTGTCCTCATTCCTAAAAGAGAGTACCCTCACCTCCTTCATCACTTCAGACCAATTAGCCTTTGTAATGTCAGCTCTCCAAGCTGTTCGTCGCTCGCCTTCGATCGGCCATGGACTCTTTTATCTCCCCATACCAAAACTCTTTTGTTCCACAATGTTCCATCACGGACAACGTCTTTATAGCCCAAGAGCTGATTCACACAATCAATAATCGCCGCAATGGTCGCAAGGGGCTACTAGCCATTAAAATTGATCTGACCAAGGCCTACGACCACGTAAACAAGGCCTTCATTGAGTTCACGCTTCAGCAGCTCCAATTTTCGGCCACCCTCATCGGTTGGCTCATGGAGTGTGTCCAATTTGTGGAATTCAACGTGGCAGTCAACGGGTTCTGTTCTGCTGTGTGGCACCCGTATCAAGGTTTTCGTTAAGATGACCCCCTCTACCCCATACTTGTTCATTTTCTGCATGGAGCTTCTGATCGTTGCCTTTGTTCGGGCCACAGAAGAGGGCGAGTTCCATGCTGCCCGAGCTAACTGGGGGACCTGCCCATACTAGTACTCATCTTTGCAGACGACTGCTTCATCTTCTGTGAAGACCACCCCGGAACCCTCCAACTCCTTTTACACTTCTTGAACTCCTTTCATGCCATGGCAGGACCTCGAGTGAGCTATGCTGAGTCTCAGGTCTTATTCTCCCCAAATATCCCACGTCGGCGTCGGTGTTCCATCCTCCAACTTCTTGGCATGGAATCACTCTGGATAAATACCTTGGCATACTAATTTGTCAAGGTCGCTTTTTCTCGCGATTCTTTGATCTTATTTTCGACCGATTCACTCGCAGAATCGGAAGTTGGTACACTCGCTACCTATCGTACGCTGGTCGGCGTACCCTAATTCAATCTACTCTGCAAACGATTTCCAAATATGTAATGAGTATGGTCCACCTACCTACTTTATGTTCTTACCTCCTTCACCAAACTCACCAAGTCCTTTCTGTGGAATGCCGACGGACAGGGCCGCCGCAAGGGACCCGTTCTGTGGAATAACATTTGTTCAGCTAAACATGTAGGGGGACTTGGGTTCTACCTTCTCGAGCAACTAAACGAGGCTTATATACTAAAACTTGGTTGGCGTCTCTTGCAACAACCAGACTCCCTCTGGGCCAAGGTTCTACATGCCAAATACTTTAAGGCTCGAAGTCCGGTGACGACACCGATCCCTTTAGTCCTTGAACTTTTAAAAAAAAATCATTTTTGACCATAAATATTTAGAAAAAATTGCATTTGAGCCCCTGAACTTAAAAGTTAGTCTTTTATTATACTTACAGGTCTCTAATCCTAAAACATATATTATAATTTCAAATATTAACCAAGTTGATTGAATTACCTAGAAAGATTACATAAGTAAATATGTATGTAACAAAGAAATCTAATTATACGTATTTGAATTATAGTTATAAATAATTGAGGGACTTGATATGCAATTACCCAATTGATGAAGTAAGTCATGACATCTTTTTGATGAGGTAAGCCATGACATCCTTAAGAGCATGATTAAAAGATTTTTTGTGATTTATTATAAAATAATCAAAGTAGGACCTTAATTAAAAGTATTTTTAACATGACTTTTTTGCCTATAAATAGTAGGCTTTCTTCCAACAATCTTCACACCCAAAATCATTTCGGTTTTTCCTTCTTTCTTCATATAAATCTCTAAGTTAGTGAGTCTACTTTCAGGAAAAATTCATCCCAAGTTCTTATTTCATCAATTTCTACCTGAAAATACCCCAAAACTTTTATTGCGCAAAAATTATCCATTTGGCCCTGCACATTAGAAAAATCATAACTAATTATAGAAAATTCCTTTTTGATCAAGGCCAATGGCCAACTCCTCATGATGTCCTCTAACTTTCATATGAATAATTTGTTTTTCAAATAATGTGATTTAGAAGGTCGATATTCCTAAACCGTAGACGGCTGTCTGAAAATCCAAAAATAAGTTCTATGTTTTCAAGAATTATTTAGCATATAAACTTTTGGATTTTCCTTCCCATTCGGGTACACATGTTCCTAGTGATGTTAGGGATAAGTTGCCATAAAAAATATTTGAAAACAAAGTTCATTTGAATATCCGGTCAAAGAGTTGACGAACTAATCAACGCCATCAAGGTTCCCCGTATGAGTTAAGGTAAAGTTCCATTTCTGATTTGTTCTAGCCCCGTTTGGCATCCGGACCTGAGGAACTTTGACAGAAAAGCCACTACTCCGTTACCAAATCTCGAACAACCCATATTTCATTATAATCATGTTTGGCATCTCATAACATGATTTTCTTACTCATTGTTAAATCATATCCAATCATTTATTATTTATCATATCTATTCATAATCATGATAATTCTCCAATATCATAATCTCATATGCTGATTCTTGAATTGTGCAAAGAGCAATGAACTATGTTCGGGACATGTAGCTCAAGGAGCAAAGGATATTATCCGGTTTACTAGCTTATTTGTTTATTTGTTATACCTATTGGGACGCCTTTGGGAAGTTGGGCCCAGTGATTGAGTCGAGATATTGCCAGGCAGTAGGGACTGTCGGTTTAAGTAATTTCACTTCATACCCATCTATCTGGGGGCCGCTTGCAGTCAGGAGTTGGCTGAACAAGTGAGACCCCTTCCTATGAGTTGCGCTTTAGTCTGGATTGGGTGAAGTGGTTGGCCACCACTGAACCAACTCGGATCGAAGCATGGCTCGTGGGGCGCGGTAGTCACAGTATGGTATCAGAGCCATTGGTTAAAATATTTGGACAAATATTAATCACTCAAAGATGTTTCACTAAAATATTCATATAGATTAAAATATATATTCTTACATCAAACACTAATCAACATAAAAGAGTTACAATCGGAGTGTCGTATCTACATCTAAAGCACGTTTCTTACCACGGCTATTGTCACTACTTGTCTGCCATTGAATTTGTGACAAAATAGGATCTACTTTTGATACATATGTTTTAAGTTTGTCAATCAATTCATTTGCAGTATGTGCAGAGATGAAAATTTATTTGAAATTAATGTCAGCTAAGGCTTTTGGTATGATCCCTAACACAATACCTTTATTTGAAAATGCACTAGTTGCAACACACCCCATTAACCCTAAACTTCCTCCCCCATACACCAACTTAATCTTTCTCGCAGCCAATATGTTTCCCAAACTACTTGCTACCTCCAGAAACTCTCGATATTTTCTTGTACTAGACCCACAAAAGACACAAATGAATTTTATTTCTCGAATTGAAGATTTTTCCATCTCAAATTTTTTTTCCTGATAATATGGTATGTGTCAATGTGTGATCTTCGATATCATAAAATCGATATTTATAAGAAAACATAGTAGGCGTACCGAGGAAGCTTTTGAAATAATAATAATACAACACCTTCAAAAATAATAATTAATTAAATAGCGTCTCCAACAATCCATCTTTTATGAATAGCTTCCCCTACAATCCATCTTTGGTGGTATGACATTTACCAATCTAAGAAAACGCATTCATATCGTTGTACCCCATCATCTATTATTTGTGCCTATTAAAAATAATATACATATATATATATATATATATATGTGTGTGTGTGTGTGTGTGTGTGTGTAGATAAGACCGTCTAAGTTTTATTTGTACTGAAAAACTAAATATTTGCATAATTTTTAAAATTGCACGTACTTATAAGGAAAAGTTATATTGCCTTATTTTCCTCTTGTGTTTTGTCTAAGTATCCAGATTTATTCATTTGAATACAAAATTTGCATAATAATAATAAGGGAGAATTACACAAAGTACCCCTCAACTATGGGTAAATTACACAAAGTACCCCTCCTCTTTGGGAAATTACCAATAATAAATAAATAAAACTTCTATGTTATGTTACAATTAAATTACTCGTGTTCTTTGTGGTAGTTATTTTTTTAAAATAAATAAAATATTAATTAGCATGATTTATCGACAAACAAAAATTGGATTAAAATTTTTGGTACTCAAAATTTTAAGAATATTAAAGATTTTTTTAATTACTCTATATTATGCTCTTTAGTTAAAACTTTTTTTAACTAACATGATTTTTACAAATAAATCATATACTTCTAATCTTAAATTTCGTCCCAATCATCATACCATTCAAAAAGAAAAAATCCTCTCAACGGTTATAAACGTCTATAATGGCCATATCTCCTTCTATAAATACATCATTTTTATACTACAAAACACACACTCATCTTCATCTAACTTCTCTCTACCAAAAATGAATCATATGGTTCAAGTAATTCTTGTTGTAATTCTTGTTGTAATTTTTGTTATTTTTTTTTATTATTCTTCTAAATGATGAAGAAACATCATTTGAATTTGCTATTGTATTTTTTGGATTGGCAATACATTTCCTATTTCTTGCTCTTGGTATGAGTTTACTACTATTATGTAAGTTCAATTGAAATATTGCATCTTGGATAATAAGACATTTATTTGAGTAGTCTTCTTTTACCTATATAGAATTGTTATAATGTGTGAAACGTCAAAAAACTTGAATTGCATAATTATATTAAGCTAATCAAAATAAAATAAAATATAAACTACTAAACTCTCGGTTATTGTTAGATAATAATCATAAGAGTTTAATTTTCTTCTTCTGAGAAAATGGGTTTACGACTTCCTATGGTGTTAAGTGTTAGTCCTTAAAGATAAAATTAATTGAAATATCGGTTAGAAATACTTCTCTTTTGGAATATGTTAGTCTTGTTTGAAAAAAAAAAGGATGGACTTTTAGGTATCAATTACAAAAAGATATTCACTTTGAAATATAGATTGACTATCTGATCTATTTTATTTTTTTATAATTATTGACTATCTGTTAATGGATATAAGTTTGTTAAATTTAAATAGTGGATATCAGACTGACAATTTGAAGGTGAAAGGTAAATTTGAGACATAGGGAATGGATTAAAACCTTAAGCGAATAATTATCTAGGTGATTTTGAGGTTATTAGATATTCACACGTTGAGAGTGGATTGATAATTTTTGGAAGAGACATTATAAATTTGAGTTAGAGGCGAGTCAAGTTATGAATATGTACATTGTCAAGTATTAATTCAATTAACGATATGAGGATTCTTGAAGCAATAGTTAAAGAGAAAATTGATAATTTGGTGTGAAATTTTCAATAAGTTTGAGAAGACGGAAATATATATGGAATAAGTTTATTGGATTTTCATAGGTTCTAATAATTTGAGATTACATAAATTAGAAAGACCGGAAAGTTTTTATGCTGCATGTTTATCAGGACAGATCACTAATTAAAAGAAATCTGATGAAAAAAAGAGATGAAATCGTGATACTTTATCTTCGAAACAATTCAGGTGAGAATCTGGGGACCAAATTCCTTTAAGGAGGGGAGATTGTAACGCCCCAAAAACTTAGGAAGAAAATAAATTTATACTTTAGTCCTTGAACTTTTGAAAATTTCCATTTTGACCATAAATGTTTAGAAAAATTTGCATTTGAGCCCCTGAACTTAAAAGTTAGTCTTTTATTATATTTACAGGTCTCTAATCCTAAAACATATATTTCAATTTCAATTATTAACCAAGTTGATTGAATTACCTAGAAAAATTACATAAGTAAATATGTATGTAACAAAGAAATCTAATTATACCTATTTGAATTTTAATTTTAAATAATTGAGGGACTTGATATGCAATTACCTAAATGATGAAGTAAGCCATGGCATCTTTTTGATGAGATAAGTCATGACATCCTTAAGAGCATGATTAAAAGATTTCTTGTGATTTATTATAAAATAATCAAAGTGGGGCATTAATTAAAAGTATTTTAACATGATTTTTTGCCTATAAATAGTAGGCTTCTTCCAACAATTTTCATACCCAAAATTATTTTGGCTTTTCCTTCTTTCTTTCTACGAATCACTAAGTTAGTGAGTCTACTTTCAGGAAAAAGTTCTTATTTCATCATTTTCTACCCGAAATGCCCCCAAACCTTTTATTGCGCAAAAATTATCCATTCGGCCCTGCACCCTAGAAAAATCATAACTAATTGTAGAAAAATCCTTTTTGATCAAGGCCAGCGGTTGAATACTCCTCATGATGTCCTCTAACTTTTATATGAATAGTTGTTTTTCAAATAATGTGATTTAGAAGGTCGAAATTCCTAAACCGTAGACTGCTGTCTGAAAATCCAGAAATAGGTTCTATGTTTTCAAGAATTATTTGGCATATCAAACCTTTGGATTTTCCTTCTCATTCGGGTACACATTTTCCTAGTGATGTTAGAGATCAGTTGCCATAAAAATATTTGGAAACAAAGTTCATTTGGATATCCGATCAAATGGTTGACGAGCTAATTAACGCCATCAAGGTTCCCCGTACGAGTTAAGGTAAGGTTCCCGTCCTGATGTGTTCTAATCCCATTTGGCATCTGGCCCTGAGGAACTTGGACAGAAAAGCCACCACTTCGTTATCGAACCTCGAACAACCTATATTTCATCATAAACATGTATGGCATCTCATAACATGATTTTCTTATTCATCGTTAAATCATATCCAATCATTTATTATTTATCATATTTAGTCATAATCATGATAATTCTCCAATATTATAATCTCATCTGCTGGTTCTTGAATTGTGCAAAGAGCAACGAACTATGTTCGGAACATGTAGCTCAAGGAGCAACGGATATTATCTGGTTTACTATCTTATTTGTTTATTTGTTATACCCATTTGGGACGCATTTGGGAAGTTGGGCCCAGTGATTGAGTCGAGTTACTTTCGGGCAGTAAGGACTGTCAGTTTAAGTAAATTCATTTGATACTCATCTATCTAGGCGTCGCTTGCAGTCAGGAGTTGGCTGTAACCTGCGTGCTAGATCGACATGTACTCGAGCATGTCTCTTGATTGTTTGCGAGGTCGCTCCTCGTCGGGAGGTATAAGGTAGAATAGTAGAAGTCATAAGGCTGGATTTGTTTATTGTTAAGCACAAGTTCATTAACTATTCTATGAAAACTCCAGTACCATTGGTACATCAAATTGTCTAGTTGAATTGTTTCTACCAGTAAGATCACTCCCGAAATATATCCAGTAGGTCACAGTTAATTCTTGCATTACCAGTTCTTTTATATGAATCTCACTAAGTAATTAAAGACTTATTCCTCGTTTTCTTCTGTCCATTCCTCAGGATAAAATCAACATGGCAGCATGGACCAAGTGAATAATTATTCAAGCGTGCATTTTGGAATATTCGTGTTTTGTCACTAGTGCATAACCATTAAAATAGTCACATTATTTGTAATACCAAATATCAATATATATATATATACATATATCAAAATATAATTTATAAAACGTGGATGGTTTTGATCCTAAATAAGTGAGACCCCTTCCTATGAGTTGCGCTTTAGTCTGGATTGGGTAAAGTGGCTGGCCACCACTGAACCAACTCGGATCGGAGCATGGCTCGTGGGGCGCGATCGTCATAACCTGGAAGTCTGTAGGCAAAGGGACTCCATTAACTTTTGGCACTCTTGTCTATCCCCCATTACCTACTCTCCCTCAAAGTGAGGGGCATCATCCAACCGACAGGATCTTGGGACCTTTCCACCGTTGGCCCCTCCTCCCTCGAGATTTCGTAACTCGTATCAGAGGACGGCCCCTTCCATTGGATAATGTCCCAGATAGTACTTTATGGGCCCGAAACCCTAGTGGGAAATTCACAATAAAATCAGCCTACACTTGGCTTTCTGAATCAACTTACGGTGCTCAACGTCCCAGCCTCCCTTGGACTGCCTTGTGGTAGTCCCGAGTTCCCCCGCAAATCAAATTCTTTGGTTGGTTATGGGGACATGAAGCCTTAGCCACTCGCAATTTCCTCTGTCGTCGGCACGTCCTGATCCCCGATCAATGCCCCTTCTGTCACTCGGCTACTGAAACTACTATCCACCTTTTCACGGAATGCCCACTCCTTTCAGATGTCCGCTAAGCCTTTCCCTTTTTTACTCCCCCCTCGCAGGGGGAAAATACCACCTCTCACCTCCTGCGCACCCCCCACCTGGCCGCTACCCTTATTGTGTGTGGCTCTAAACCCCCCAAGATTTGCAGGTTCCCTATCAGGTGCCCCCCCCCCCCTCCCTTCGCGGGGGACTATCAAGCTCAATATCGACGGCTCGGCGTTGGCCAACCCTGGCCCCTCGGGTATTGGCGGCGTGTTACGTGATTTTGTAGGTACGATAATTGGTGCTTTTTTCGAATCGACGGGATGCAACACCAACAACGTAGCTGAACTCTGGGCTATTCGCCACGGAATACTACTTGCTCTACACCTTTTGATTATTGCTCTTATTATTGAAACGGGGTCGGAAGTTGTGTTTGGCAGCCTGACCAGGATGCGGGGCCTTACGGCCTCAGTAGAATCGCTAGCCATGCTCCATGATATATGGAGTTTAGGAGGACAGATTCTCACCATGTTCATCTCACATATATATAGAGAAGCAAATAGGCTCGCGGACGTACTGACACGCATGGGATCCGATCAGACCTTAGTGGACTGCCCACTTCAATCACTTTTTTGCGCAGCTTGGACGAGATGCCCGCCCGGTCTAGCACATTTTGGCATAGCAAATATGCATTGTATATTTACGCGATTATCCCGTCAACCCCGACCCCGCACCCTATGTACATTACCTGACCTCCGTCGTAGTCTTTTAATAAAATAACGTTGTCCAAAATAAAATTATATTGACTCTTTAAATTTCGTATGTTATTGCTATGGTTCTCTCGATTTTATTTTTAAAAAGAATCTATTAAACCCGTGACCAAATTTCACGAGTGTACGCATTTTTTGCGAGTAAAATGTGTGTCAAATATGTAAATTTGCAGTTAAATACATGTGAAATTGTGAATCATTAGTACTTGAACACGCAATGGATCCGGCTTTGGGCAATCATGAAAAAGCATCATTCACAAATCAGGTAACAAATGTGGCCCCACTCATTCATTGCCAGTGATCGTGACACTTCTTCAGTGGTCTATCTTTTTTTCCCACCATATATTATCTACCAACAAAGGAATTCACTCACAAGAATAAAGATAAAAATATAATTTCGTTCTTGCATGAATATTTCTAAAAGTAAATATTTTTGATAATACTTCTAGTACCATATTATACTTTATTGATGTACTACTTATATGTTTTCTATTTGCGCTAATAATTTTTAGGGAATGTTTTAGATGACTTGGTCTGCTTAAACTTATGCATTGTATATTAATGTTTGACGTATTACAGATAAAATTTAATTAATCACAAATTAAATAATTAATATTATACATAATTTAAAACTTAACATTAAAATCATTTGCCTTGTATTTGCGTATCTGTATTCAAAATAATAACCAAAAAGGTCATATTGCCACACCCATTTTTTGTATCCCTGCAACAGATATATTTAACTATCATTGGTGATTATGCTGCTTTTCGAAAATTCATTAGCACTAATGCAAGAGTCACAAATAGTTTAGCATGAATTTTCTACTCTGTAATAAGTGTGATTCTTGCTTAAATCCGGTATATATCTAGGCCTTATAAGTTATATCATAATTTAATCACGTCATTTATGACTAAGTAAGGATAGAGGTGAAAACACATTAGCATATATGAACAACTAGTCTCACAATTTATATAGACACTATATATTAAAGCTTTTCAATAAACACCGTAATTTATTTTATAATATAATATAGTTCTATTTATTATACTTATGTATAACATAAGAGGATGCGTAAAAGAATCTTAATATAATATAATGTGGGTCAAATCAACTTTAGCAAGTTTGTTGCATAATTAGACAACATGGTGTTTGGCGGGGTCTACCCCTACGCCTCACAAATTACTAACCTTATTTTGACCCCTAGATATCAGACCAAATGCTTATTTTTCTGTTTAATGTAACCTACCCCTATTGATGTATCAGAACTCAATATAATATTAGAAACTAATTTCTTAGCATTACCAACAACAGACAAAACATCTCCTTACAGTCTTTCTGAAGTCAAAATTGTTCTTTAGCGAAATAGTAAATCAAAATCAAGGTTTGACACTTCAACCTACAGTTCTTCTGCATCAAAAAGATGTTTAATGTATATATGATTGAATTCATTTTTCTTGTCCAAGGGAGAGCAAATTTATGTGGGAAGAATATTTTTTTGCCCTACAATTAGAAAAAGTAATGATATATGAGCTGAGCAAATCTCCAAGGGAGAGCAAATTTATGTAAAATCACACTTTTCGTCTTCTCGAAACAAAGTAAAAGAGCAGACCAACAGTAATCTCTAAACTAACCTTCATATAATTTATTTTGGTCTTATTTTATCACGGTAATAGAACACAGTAAAACAATACAAATGAGATATAAATAACCAAAATAATGCTATCCAACTTTATTATCGCACTAGCTTGGTCCGAACACTTATTACAAGCTTACTAGGTTGAATAAACTA
Organism: Linaria vulgaris; assembly: GCA_948329865.1. NCBI lineage: Eukaryota > Viridiplantae > Streptophyta > Magnoliopsida > Lamiales > Plantaginaceae > Linaria > Linaria vulgaris. Next base: position 47,108,439 of record OX415249.1, on the reverse strand, counting down.
ATTACAAGATTACTGTAACGTATCGAATCCTCAGTGTTCGATGCTGACGTGTCGAATTCCTATGTTCGATGTGAAATATATGACAAGGGTTCGATTCTGATTTGAAGGTATCGAATTCGATGCGTACTCAAGGGTATCGAATTCGATGCGTACTTTGTCGTGTCGAATGAAGCAAATTCGGTCCGATCACGTGTCGAATAGAAAACCGTTCGATCTGATGCGTCTCGAATGAATAGTAATTCGAGGCTGACTGTGTTGAAGTGATTCTCTAATTAAAACGTACACGAATTATAGGAGACGGGCTATATATAACAACTGTCATGTGGGTCCCAATGTCAGCTACGGAAAGCGCATCGAATCATACCAATTCGATGCGTGATTCAATGAGGTTATGAGCCGGCCCAATACACAAGTATTGGGCCAATCATAAAATATACCCATCACATAGTCCCCCCAGTTTGGGAGTCGATGTCAATTTGAGATCGATTTCCAAACTTAAATAATAAACTGTGGATTTATGAACGGTCGACGTTGTACCACTTGGATGAGGCTTATTTCCTTAATACCAATTATTTTTCACTGGTTAAGGATATTCCTAATCATTCGTTACTTCAGAACAGATTTTAAATGTCCGCAATTGATATTCGAACCGCATCGAATCGGAAGCATTCGATGCGTTTGCATTGTCGCATCGAATAAACGGTATTCGATGCGTTTGTAATGTCGCATCGAATAGCACTCATTCGATGCACTGATTCAATGCGCTCATGGCATGGGCTTGGTGGGCCGTCCGCTGCCTATATAAAGGATTGACTGAGGTGGAGGCTTCATTCTGCTCCTTGTGCATTTTGTTTCCGAGGTAAAGCGCATCGAACAGATGCAATTCGATGCAGCCCACATCGAACAACATAGATTCGATGCCTTTGGCATCGAATCGTGAGTGTTCGATGCGGTGCCTTAACCTTTTTTGAAAGCCTATCATGCGTTATTTATGATGCTTATCTCTATTTTTTGATATTTTGCATTTTTTATCTGTTTTATCAGATCAATTAATCAAGCAAAAGCTTTTCTCCGGGAAATTCATTTAAGGTAAAATGATACGCCCTTATTTATTAGATTTTATCTGTTCAATAAGTTAATTTTATGTTTGTTTGAGAGATATATGAGAGCCTAGAGTGACATGTTCGTCCTTAGTCAGCCTCTGTTTCTTTTCAATTTATTTTAGTTCGTTCTCGTCAAAGATGGTGAGCAGTGAGTCAACGTCTGACAGTGAATCGAGTAGTGGCTCGAGCTCCAGTTCGATTAATATGGTGAACCCACCTAATATTCCCGCGGTTATGAGCATTGTCGCAGTAGACGAAGTTGAGTTAATAGATATAGAAACTATTGATTCTCCTGTGGGTAACAATCCCGACGCAAACGTTGAACAAACAGCGCCTGAGTTTGAAAGTGATAACTCGCACATATCATCCTACCGGGATAATCGCGCTCCCATCGAGGGCGAAGAAGACATAGATTATATCAATAGGGAGTTTGATGATCATGTTGAGGTCCCAGGAATGTCCTATGATCAGTACATTTTCCGCCTCCAACATAGTCGTAAGGGGCTCCGCAAAAAAAATGATATACCTGACAAGTATAAAATCGTCCTCCCCGGGCCAAATAATCGAATGCATACCCCACCACCCGGGCATATGACTGTGTTTGTCGGTCAACTCCTCAATGGTCTTCGCTTTCCAATCTCCTTCGAATTAAGATGGCTTCTAAGGAAGATTAATCTTGTACCCGCCCAACTCACGTCAAATTCTTATGGGAACTTGATTGGCTTCACAATTGTCAAGAAAGCATTGCGCCAACCACAAAGTCCCAATGAATTCTACGCACTGTTTGAGATTGCGAGGCGGGATGAGGGGTTTTATCCTAGCTCACATAAGGCGGATACGCATGCATGGGCGTGGGCAGATGCGCGTGCGCCAATGCGCCGATTTTGAAAAATCGAATTGTTAATGCAGCTTAAGCTTTAGTGCGTCTATTAGAAAAATATAAAATTCTTGAAAATATTAAGTGAAGTCATCTATATTGATGTGAAAAGAAATAATGTTGATTACTTTTATTAAAATATGTGCTAAATTTAGTCAGTGATTTATTTGTTAATCAATATAAGATTTTCAATGTATTTAGTCATTATTAATTTTTATGTTATTTCTTATTTGCCATGATCCCACAATGTACTCTATTTGTATATTGATATCCTTCCTATCGAAAAAGAGAAAAATTCAGCAACTAGCTCTAAATCACAATAGATGTCGGAAAAAAAATCACAAACTTAGTAATAAATCTTAGGTCGAGAATTAAGGATTCTTAGTTCGTCTTTAAGTCGCGACAAGCACTGAATTCGCCAATTCGCGACTAATGCGCTAGTGCGGCATGGGTAGTAGGAGACTTATGTGACCTAGGTTTTATCATGTCAAGGCACAAACGCATCGTAAGTTCTTGAATGGTGGGGCGACTAGATATGGGAAAGATTGGAAAAGACGATAATTGTTATATCGAGGAGAGTTATGAAGGCGAGTTTAGGTATTATCGCCGTGAGTGGTTTAATGGTGCAAGGGTAACGATACCCGCTGGCATTACTGTGACATCATGGGATTGCGAATTTATCCCAAATTTAGTTCGAGAATATCAACTTGATGTCAAAAAATTAGTTGAAAATCGAGTCTTCTCGTTAGCTGGCTTGTCCCCAGTCAAATATAACGGGAGGATGACCCTTGGTATAACTGCGTAACTCTTTTGATATTTTTGATTTACGTCTGTTAAATATTCTAATGATATAATTTTCTTGCAGTCAATTATATTATGGACCGCCATGCGAGGATAAATCAAGTTGTTGCTGCTGATCAGGCTAGCTCACAGACCAACACCACTACTGATATTCCTCCCCCACGAAAAAGAAAGAGTAAGGGCAAGAAAAACCTTGCCGGTCCCTCTACTGTTGTTGCTGCTGATTCAGCAGTCGATCCTTTCGAGGATATATTGGGGGGAAATCGTGACACTGTTCAAGGCGGTGTTGAAGCTTCAGAGAGCCTGGCAGCTGATCTGGGCGACAATATCGAAGGCGCCGTCCAGAGCAAAAAGAGAAAAATGCCTCAAACTCGGTCACAAACCGGAGGGGTTGTTCCCCATGCTGCCCGAACAGGTAGGCCAAGTGCTGCCAGTGCCCTCGCCCATGCGACTGGACCAAGCGCAGGAATTGGGTCAAGCCAAGGCCCTCGTGCTCGGGCCGGTGGGTACGAAATTTTAGAGGCTGGAGCTATCGACCACCTGAAGTCTCTTTTGCCTGGTTTAGCTGTTCCTCTTCCGGTATCTGCCAAAGAGAGGAGGATGGTGGAGCGGAATACGCTTCATTTGTTGGCAGCGGTAATTTTTTCTTTTCTTTGAGCTAATCTTTGTTTGACTTGAATTTTAAATGTTGATTTGCTTGCTCATTAATTGTTAGGCGGGCGGTTTCGTGGACACTATGTTCGCGACGCTGATGGAGGTCCGAGAAACGGACGCTGGCGGTGATACTGCTGCCTTTAAAGCTGCCCTTGATGACAAAGAAAAGGCATTGCAAAAGGTCAATGATTATGCCGCAAGGGCGCATGCCGATAGGGAGGCAGCAAAAAAGGCGCGGGAAGAGGCTGATCAGCTTAAAGAAGAGCTCACCAAACAAATCACCGAGCTCAAATAGGAAGTGGCGATTGCTAAAGAAGAGGCTTATAATGCTGACAATGCTGGATATCAGCGCGACCTTGGCGAGGTAAAATATTCCCAACTCTAGTATTTTGCGTTCCTTTTATATTTTGTCGTATTAATAACCTTCGTGCCCCTATAGGTTTCTGCTCAGCAGAAGGTGGAGATTGCCGAAGAATTTCTTCGGAGCAACACCTTCCGAGAAATTTGCGCTCACTGAGGCGATCTCGAAGCTTACAAGGCACAAGTTTTGACTGTTCGTCAGTTTTATGCGACGCAGTACGTTCGCGGCGGTTTTAGGCCAGATTGGTTGAGCCTGTCTCTGGGGCCCAATCGAGAACCTTTATCGCCTCGAACAACTTCTGAGCCTTCAGATCCTGACGAGTTAACCTCTCTGTTGGAGAATGACAATCTTGTCCTCCAGGGACTCTCATCTCCGTCACCGATGCCCGAGCCGTATCCCTCCTCCGAGGATGAGGAAGAAAATTGATGTTGCAACCTTAGGGCTTTTCTTTTTGTTTATGCCTATGAACAATTTTTAATTTAGTTTCCGTGGCGCTGCGTCGCTATTATGCGTTTGAACAATTTTTGATTTAGTTTTATCCGTGGCGCTGCGTTGCTATTATGCGTTTGAACAATTTGATGACCGGCAGTATTACGCTTTTGAATTTTCTTTTTGAATTGCTTAATTATCTAAGCTCATATTTGTTGCCTTTATTTCAATTTTCTGTATTGGTTTTTTACTTTATTTTGACAACATGTCGGTTCTTTATTGTTCATTCTGCAATGAAGAGTTAAATAAGGTTTTTTCTTACATGATTATAAGTGTCCTACTTGTTATTATTCCATTTAGGAAAAGGTTTTGCTTGTCATTTTGGACATAGTACTTTTTTCCTTGTATTTTCGTTCAGTCGTTGTTACTCGTCTCTTGAGAGTTTCGTTCATGTTCTTTGGAACTGTGAGTTTTAACGAGCACTTACAGTGTTATATGTAGTGTCTGTTCCTTGCTTGTTTTTCCAAGCAATCGTGGTAATAGCTGCCATTCCGGAGATAACCGTTCATCCCTCCTCGTCATTTGTGAGATTTTGAGTGTCTTGTGGTACAATAAATAGAGTATTCATCCCTCCCTAGTATCCTTTGGGAATTGCGGTATCTCGTATCACATTGGCTAGAGTCTCCATCATTCTTGATTGTCTCTCAGGGAATTGCGGTATCTCGTGCCACGATGGACAGAGTCTCCGTCCCTTTCGTTGCCTCTGGCTTTTTTAGGTATCTCGTGCCACGATGGACATAGTTTTTGTTCTTCTCATTCCTCTAGGGATTTTCGGTATCTAGTGCCACGATGGACAGAGTCTCTGTCTCTTTCGTTGCCTCTGGATTTTTTTGGTATCTCGTGCCACGATGGACAGAGTTTCCTTTCTTCTCATATCTCTAGGGATTTTCGGTATCTCGTGCCACGATGGGCAGACTCTCCATCCCTTTCATTGCCTCTGGATTTTTTCGGTATCTCGTGCCACGATGGACATAGTTTTCGTTCTTCTCATTCCTCTAGGGATTTTCGGTATCTCGTGCCAAGATGGACAGAGTCTCCGTCCCTTTCGTTGCCTCTTGGACGTTATGTCCTGCATACAGTTTTATCATACATATTAGATGAATTTTACATAGACCGATTGATTAAGAGGAATCTTTTTGAATGAACCAAATTCGATTATGTGAGCAGATCGGAGCTTGAGTTACAGCTCGTTCACCCTGATTTTCTATGTCGCCTTCCAGACTCATGTTCTAGGTGTCCCTGTTTCAAGTTTACATATGTTTGCCCCTCATGCTTGTCATAGCAGAGGGGACGAATAAATATTGTTCAAAATATTCAAAATACTAAGGACTCTTATAAGCTGAAGTGAAATCTTTAATCAATGTGCTCCATTTGCCCCGGAGCCAATGCCCTTGCTGCGTCTTCTTCCTGTTGTGGCCGCGTCCAGAGCGAAGTTACATAGCACTTCCAGCCTTCGATATGGTCTGCTATGACTTCGCCTGTACCGGCAGAGGTTGGAAATTTTACCATTTGATGATATGTTGACGGTAACGCTCTGAATGCATTTAGCGCCGGTCTTCCTATGATTCTGTTGTATGCGAAATGCATGTCAACGATCACATAGTTCTCCAGAATTGTCTTTTTCTACGGAGCCGTACCCAATGATGTTGGGAGCTTAAGCATTCCTAGTGGTACTATCTCTGGACCTCCAAATCCATGAAGGGATGTTCTCACTGGTTCCAGTATCTGGTTATTCAATCCCATTTTAGCCAATGTAGAACTGAACAGCACATTTACAGAGCTTCCGTGGTCCGCTAACTTAAATAGTTAGCTATATCCACAGTTATTAAAGGGCAATTTAAATTTGACATTTGTATAGCCTGTGCGCTCAGTTTCCGTAGGTCTATTGTAGAGAATGTGACTTCCTCGTGTGGCATCTCTTCAATTCTTAGTATATTGGCCATATTGACAAAGTTATCCGACTCTATCATCCTCGTGATCCTTCTCCGCCCGTTGGTGGAATCCGCTCCTCCCGGTCCTCCTGATATCATATTGATCATCCCTTTCCTTGCGTTTCCATCTTCAATTTGAGGATACTCGAATAAATGTGGTTCGTCGACCATCCTTTGTTTATCCTTTCTGGGGGATGGAGTTCTATTTCTATTGAAATTGTTTTCTTGTTCTTAAACCTTTTTAACAAACCCCACAAGTTTGCCATCTTTTACTAATCGGTCTTTTTCATCCTTCAAGTTTATGCACTCTTCCGTATCGTGGCCCTTCTGATTATGATACTTGCAAAATTGATTGGAATACCTTGTAGCTTTGGATTCCTTCATTGGTGTAGGATCTTTTAACCAACCTTTCCTTTTTGCTGCCCCCAAAGACTGTCATGATGTGAGCATTTAGTGGCGTGTATCGTCTAGGCGAACTCTCCCAGTGTTTGTAATTCTTGCTCTTATTGTTGTAGTTATTACGGTTGTGATCCTCTCTGTCCCTTTCTATCTCTTTCACGGGCGTAATTACGGGTACTTTAGTTGCCATCATTTCTTCAGAATGAACCACCTCATGTGCTATTCTATTAATTTCTTCGATGTTGGTCGGCTTACGTCTTAGTAAGTCCCCGCTGACAATTGTGTTGGCGGTTGCTCGGAATAATATACTCACGATCATCTCTCCAGACAGGCTATCAATCCTTAGCAGCTCCGTATTGAAACGTTTCATAAAGTCCTTCAGACTTTCATTGGTTTCTTGTTTCATTGTATAGAGATGAGAGTGATCCAAAACCAATCTAGCTTGACTGGAGAATTGATCTTCAAACATCTTTCTCAATTGGTTGTAGCTTTTGATCAGTCCTGGAGAAATCTGATTAAACCAATCCACAGCTACTCCTGATAGAGTTGTTGCAAATATCCTGGCTTGGATATTGTCTTTGAAGCCGTGAAGGGACAGTTTCCTATCCAACTGAAAAAGATGATCTCGAGGATCATACTTACCATCGTAAGTTTTTAGGTCCAGAATCTTTTCCCCTTGTCCCAAGATCTCTGATTCTATCTCTTGACAAAATGGACTACGGTTATAAGTATTGTCCTCATGTACCATTTGAGCTTCTACTGTTGCTTTCCCTTTCTCCGGCCTTTCTATATTTCTGGCCATTTGGTCACGCTCGCTCCGTGAATCATGACCGTCCAGGTGACCTCTATCTTTTCTCCTTCTTAGTTCTTCTATTTAGTTTTCTTCCTCATTACGTTCCCTTCTGGAATCATGACTCTCTGAACGTCTCCTATCTTCTCTTCTTCTATGTTCAGTAGCGCGGTCTTCCTCCTTTTCTCTTTCTCTCCTCCCACGGTGTCTTCCTGACTGTACCTCGACCGACACTAATTTCTTCCCCTGATCATCACAGGTAGGTTTTCCCTTACTTTTCATTTCCTCCGATGCATGTTTACTTCTTCTATCATCCTGTCGGGACTTTTCTTTCTCCTTTCCTCTCAGTATTTGGGCAACGGAACCTTGTTCCCTTAATACCTTTGGATGTTCAATAGGTGATGGTATCAATACGGGCGGTGCTGGAGTCAGTACTTCGGCCAATGCGACTTTTACCATTGCCATGAGTTCATTCTTCATATTGTCTAGAATCAAAGCACTCGTCGCTGTCGCTCCAGTTGCACCTGCTTCAGTGCCTGGTGCCTCCACACCTTGAGGTCCTTGATTTTTCCTTCTTGCTGGTGTTGGTACTGCCGCGGGTACTGCTGACGGTCACGCATTATCCTGCGTTATCTGTTCAGGTGTAATTCGTTCAGCCTCTCCCATAGTTCCTTCTAGAGCTCTACTGCGGGATCGGGTAACTCTAGATATGTTGCCTAATAAACTAATAAAACTTAGTGTTCCCACAGATGGCGCCAATATTTTGGTTTTATTTTGTCACGGTAATAGAACACGGTAAAACAATAAGAATGAGATATAAATAACCAAAATAATGCTATCCAACTTTATTATCGGACTAGCTTGGTCCAGAACATTTATTACAAGCTTACTAGGTTGAATAAACTAATTACAAGATTATTGTAGCGTATCGAATCCTCAGTGTTCGATGTTGACGTGTCGAAGTCCTATGTTCGATGTGAAATATATGACAAGGGTTCGATGTTGACTTGAAGGTATCGAACTCGATGCGTACTCAAGGGTATCGAATTCGATGCGTACTTTGTCGTGTCGAATGAAGCAAATTCGGTCTGATCACGTGTCGAATGGAAAATCGTTCGATCCGATGCGTCTCAAATGAACAGTAATTCGATGATGACTGTGCTGAAGTGATTCTCCAATTAAAACGTATACGAATTACAAGGGGACATGCTATATATAGCAACCATCATGTGGGTCCCAATGCCAAATACGGAAAGCGCATCGAATCATACCAATTCGATGCGTGATTCGATGCGGTTATGGACCGGCCCAATATACAAGTATTGGACCAATCATAAAATATACCCATCATAATTGAAGGAGACTCAATTCGTGATTCTAAGTAATAATATAATTTCTCTTGGTTTATACTTTTTGAAAATACAACCGTATATATATATATATATATATATATATATATATATATGATTTGAATGGGAAGAATCTTTTCGTATTCCTTCTTCGGGAATGTATGAGGTGCTCCTAGGGGCACAACTCTGTGCACTCACAGAAGTGTGGGCCCCACACATGTGGGGCCCGCATGGGACCCACACTTCTGTGAGTGCACAGAGTTGTGCCCCTAGGAGCACCTCAGACAAATCCTGAATCAATGGTTAAGGCTGGCACAGTCTGATACGTGCCTAGTCAAATTATTATATTAATATATTTGATATAATTAATATTATGTATTAGATAGAATTAATGGGTAGTTAATTATGTATTAGTGGGTAAAGTTACTAGAAGTTATGTAATTTTCTTTTATATAGCAAAACCGTCTGTGTATTGGAATTATGAATAAAATTATCAAAGTTCTGTCTCTCCCTCTCTTAATGTTATTTAGGAGTTCGGTCCCTACTCGAATGTAGACAAATCTGATACGACTAATTATTTAGTTTGTATCACAATCATTTTTGTTAGAGCCCCAAAAATGCACTGATTATCGCAAGACGCAAGTATACGAATTGAATCGAATAATAAAGTTAATTGTGAATTACAAATAATTATCAGAAAAAAATAGACTTATATATAAATTCAACAGGAATAATTATACAACTCTGGTCATTTGATATTCAGATACCGAAAATTCTAAAGCTATGTTTCAAAAATATTATACAAATAAAAATACCCCGAAAAGTCTGATACATTAATTTTTTTGTTGATGTGTTGTTTTATTTGAATTTCTTTAGTACTTGTGTGTTTTGTTGGCCTTTTGGATAGTTGTTGGCCTTTGGAAGAGTTGGCCTTTGGAAGGGTTGGCTTTTTGGAAGAGTTGGCCTTTGGAAGGGTTGGCCTTTGCTTCAATTCCTCCCTATAAATAGGGGTATGGATTGTGAAGGAAATTCATCCCAACATTTAGAGTTCTTTAGCATATAATTATCTTTTTTCCTCTTGTAATATTATATATATTTGTGCGAGGTTTATTCGGGGAGTGTTGCAGTATAAAGGCTCTCTGGGGATCGGTTGGGTTGAGCGAAAAATTGTGTAGTTGTAACAATTTTCTACATAGTGTATTTTCGTTCGGGCCCCGTGGTTTTTCTCCGGTTTAGGAGTTTCCACGTAAAATCCTTGTGTTGTTACTATCGTCATATTTTATTCGTATTTGCTTCGTATATCAACGACGGGCAAATTCTGAGGGTGCGTATTTGTCGACTCAAATACCTAACAAGTGGTATCAGAGCCCGGGTACTGCTAGAGGTGGAACTTTTATTGGGGTGGAGTCCTGGGGTGATAGTAGTGTGAATATGCGCTGATAAAGGCGGTTCTGTCAAAGGTAATTGGTTATTAAGCGGGACCGCCGTGACCCCACCAATTACCTGGGAACCTTGAAATCTTGTCTGGAAAGACGAGCTATCTCTTTCCGGGGGTTTACTTTGTGCTATTCGGATCTACTTGAAATTCACCAAGGCTCACTGGTGCAATGTCAGGAAGCAAGGGTACGAGTGCGGTGAGATTTGACGTTGAAAAATTTGACGGAAAAATCAACTTTGGCTTGTGGCAAGTTCAAGTCAGGGATGTGTTGATTCAGTCAGGGTTACACAAGGCTTTAAAAGGGAGGGTTGCTAAAGGTAGCGGCCCTACTAGCTCGAGTTCCGAAGGAGCTGGTATAAAAGCTGTGGTGGACGATGATGACTGGGAGGATCTAGATTTGCGAGCTGCGAGCGCAATTCGTTTGTGCCTGGCCAAAAACATTCTTGCGAACGTGCATGGAATTTCTTCGGCTAAGGGACTCTGGGAAAAATTAGAGGAGTTGTACCAGGCAAAGGGCGTGTCGAATCGCGTGTACCTGAAGGAGCAGTTTCACACACTGCGAATAGCAGAGGGTGCGAGTATCTCAGATCATCTGAGTGTTCTGAACGGAATCGTTGCTGAGCTTGAATCCATTGGAGTTGCAATTGATGAGGAGGATCAAGCCTTGAGACTCATCTGGTCTCTTCCAAGTTCGTACGAACACATGAAACCGATATTGATTCATGGGAAAGAGAAAATCAATCTCTCTGAAGTTACGGGCAAGCTTCTGTCTGAAGAGAGGAGGCTTAGCGGGGGTAACGGTTCACATGTAAACAATGCATTGGTGCCTTATGATGGCAGAAAGACAGACTCTAGGAGGAAAGTGTGTTGGCGATGTGGACAATCTGGCCACGTTAGAAGAAATTGTCCAACAAGGGGAGCCGGTTCGACAAGTGGCTCCGAGGCATCAAAGGGAAACACTAGAGGAGATACTAACATTGCTTATTGCAGTGACTCTGAAGTTCTGTAAGCGGCATGCTCGTCCTGATGGCATGAGACCCTAAAAGTTGCCATGAGACAGGACGTTAATGTTAGTGGGTCTAGTGTGCACACGGTCATTGCTTTTGGCGTTAATGCAAGGTGTGGTATATTCATGTCGGCGGGCTGATGACTTCCAGAGGAGCCAAAAGGGGAAGTTGCACCATCCTATCAGCAGGTTAATGTTCGACATGGGCCGAAAAGGGAAATTCTCGGAATTGGTTTATTCTGAGTGGTTATGCTTTATGGTGGAGCATGGTACTTCTAAAAGTACGACTGCGGTTGCAGTGATAGCGGGAGCTATGGAGATCTTCGGAGGTAGAGTGGGTATGCGATTACCCAAGCCCGGAATGAAGATGGTTTTGAAGACGTGATTAGTCACTAGTAATCACATCTTCAAGGTGGAGATTGTTGGCCTTTGGAAGAGTTGGCATTTGGAAGGGTTGGCTTTTTGGAAGAGTTGGCCTTTGGAAGGGTCGGCCTTTGCTTCAATTCCTCCCTATAAATAGGGGTATGGATTGTGAAGGAAATTCATCCCAACATTTAGAGTTCTTTAGCATATAATTATCTTCTTTCCTCTTGTAATATTATATATATTTGTGCGAGGTTTATTCGGGGAGTGTTGCAGTATAAAGGCTCTGTGGGGATCGGTTGGGTTGAGCGAGAAATTGTGTAGTTGTAACAATTTTCTACATAGTGTATTTTCGTTCGGGCCCCGTGGTTTTTCTCCAGTTTAGGAGTTTCCACGTAAAATCCTTGTGTTGTTACTATCGTCATATTTTATTCGTATTTGCTTCGTATATCCACGATGGGCAAATTATGGGGGACTCAAATACCTAACATGTTTTTCGTCTCTTTTTTGTGCGTAGTACTCGTAAATGGGCCTGTATCTATATGTTAATTAAGAAAGTCTATATATAATAAGTGTAACAGCAAAATGCACAAAGTGTCACAACGTGCCACACCACGACGATATACTTGTGGCATGCATAGATGTTGATTTAAACTTATCCAAAGATTACTTATTTAAGTGTCTGATTCATTCTTAGACCCTACAATGTTTTGACCACAATACCACGTCCATTAATATCCGCCTCATGCAAGATAATCTTAAATATATGTACGTAGTATATAAAAATCAATAGACTAGCTAACATTATAATAAACGTCCATGTTTAGGTGTTGAAAACTTTGTGGTGCTCCATGACCATGGGTATATCATATGGGCTATGGCCATACTCATCCTTACGCCATCATGTTTCATATACCCACCGACCATAAAAGAATTCGATTCGTATTGTAATACAATATCGCTAAAATATTCTACTATGAGAACATTAAATATATATATATATATATATATATATATTCGATCACTAATGAGATCTAAAATAAAATTACACTAACTGTGCGCATACTATTAAAGTAATTTCTACTCTTTTTTTGAACAAAACTTTATTTACATTTTGTATATTAAATCACAGGGTGGGAGAGGTAATCGCATGGTCGGAAAGGTGGAAAGAACGCAATATTTACACTGCCACAGGATAAGGGCCATGCTGTCCAAAATGTGCAACACTAGTGTGTACACTTTCTCTGAGATTAGCGGACGCCCAAACGCGTCAACGCGTCTACAACGCTATTGATCTCACGATATATACATGAGACTCGTAGCTGAGTGAAACTAGAGATCCCTATTTTTTGATCGTTTCACACAAAATTCAGGTTAGAAATTTATAACTAATTAAGAAGTATGTCATATAACAACTAATTAATAGTTTCAATCCCCAATTAAGTGCGATACACTATACTGCATATGAACCAAATAAATTGACCTGAAGCCCTAGGAAATAGCTTATGTGGGCAATTCCAAAACGAATTATTCCAAAATAGCCACACATCATATTTCGGCACTATATATTTTATAAGTACTACATTACTGCAACGATAAGCCCAGGCCTTTTTCTGTGAGTACCGGTTTGAAAACCAGAAACCAGCTTCATTATTCCAATTTATGGCCAACGTTTTTATTTCTTTTGCTTGACGTGTATATTTACTTAGAATCCTGGAATTGGATGAACTATGATCGCAGACTTCTGATTCAGACAGCGTTTGGAATAACAATTTGCAGGAAAACTCCTGGATTGAGTATCAAACTTTTAATTCAGGTCTTGGTTTGGTAAAACAAATTGCAAGAGAAACACAAATTTCAGAAAAGTGGGAAGAAATTGCAGAATCGTTTTGACAAGTACAACATAGTACAATTTTTTCAAAAAGTTTTTTTTTTTTTTTTGTGTTTTCTGATACTCGCTCGTGTCGTTTACGTTCTTTTTGGTACTTTTTTAAGTCATGCATCTTATATCTTTTAATACATTTTAATGTCGCGTCATTTCCGGTACAAAACCTTGCACTTTCTCCAAGATTATGACAAAACATAGATACACTAGAATAGATGATTTTCTAAAGACCCTAAAATGAATTTTGAAAAGCATTCCAAAATTAATGAGTTCTAAAATGGTAAACGTCTTTTAAAACTACTCCAAACAAGCCCTTAGCTTTTCACTGACTATAGTTAAATGTTTGTGCTGTGTTAGAAACTAGGATTTTATTAGTAGAAGGGTGAAGTTCAGAACATATATGTAGTCAGCGAAAAGCTAAGGGCTTGTTTGGAGTAGTTTTAAAAGATGTTTTAACCCATCAATTTTCTTGGAGTGCAGAATACATCTAAGTACTTCACAAGTTGCATCTTCACTGTATATTGTCAAAAAAGGGGGAAACGAGAAAACTGAGTTTGCCGTCATAATATACAGCTACATAAAACAATTCCTCCTAGCTGAAAACTGTGCCAGCTTTTTTTTCATCACAAGATGCTGTTAAGTCTAAGAAACTCACGGAGGTTCCATTTCACATGATTCTGTAGTTCAACAGTCTAATCCAAAAATTTCATAATGCTCCTGAATAGGGAACATAATGGCCAAAATCTCGCCTTTTTGTCTGAAGAACTCTATAGTAAAAAACCAGATAAACAACTGATACTCATCTCCACAGCCTACTTATGAATCCCTTCACCTCTTTCTTCATCCTATTCTCGAGCGATGGGAACTCGATCGAATTGTAGGCAAGATCAAGAACTATTGGATTACGAGGAACCGATTGGAAGGCAGGTGGGAAGGCTTCAATACGAGGGATCGACTTTGTGGTGGGGTCACCCACAGCCGATTCAAACTCATCCAGTTTCTCCAACAGTAGTTTCTCGACCTGATACAAAACCAGATGGAAACATAAGAGTGATTCTTATACAGAGAGTGGAATAGTTATTCATTTGAACATGTATAGAGAACACGAGCAGGGAGCAAACCTGCATAGCTAAAGGGTTAAAAAAACTTAATGGTAAACCGAAAAGCACGAGCTATGGATAAAACCAATAACACCCTACTGAAACCCTATAAGGTTTGACTTTCTATCACTAATTTCCTTTCACGAAAAATCGTCAACAGCTAGCAGTCCTCCATCTTTTCACTTAGATTGCAGCAGTTGAACATTATGCTTGGTGATGCCCTGCTAATTTTGGTGTACCAGATGAAGATGGAGAAGTGATAGTCATCATCTAAATCACACTTTACCAGTCACAAGTTGAGGCAACAAAGTTGCAGTTGGTATCAATTCTGCAACATTCTACAAAAGAGACTTCAAAATCCTACTAATATAATAAAAATACGATATTTGTTCCAAGAAAATCTCAAGTTCTCTGAATGTAACCTGAGCAAACAGATAAAACAGTACAAAAATAAAGCATATACCCATTGCTATCAGCTCATAAAGTATGTATTCTAATATAAGAGATGCCACGACCATTGATATGTAATCAAACTAAGTCTGCTACATTTCACTGTCTCAAAATTAACATGATTTTCACAATGTTAATTCAAATATTTACAAGAGAGATACCTCACACGAAATGTACAAGTCAACAAATAATAATTGTATGCAGAAAAAAAGAAACAATATACGGTTGCGGATAACTAATCGACTATGATTTAGTAGAAAAAAAAATTGCCCAGGTTGAACCAAACGGGAAAAGTTAAAGCTGCACACTACCTTCTTATCCTTTCCAGATAATGATATACTTGAAATCTTTTTTGAAAGATTTTCTGGTGCCTTTTCTTCCTCAATAATCCCGGTTGCATGCTCTATACAGCTGTTGGATCGACAGTCACTGTAAAGCATCTTCAACTCCTTAATAGTTACCTGCTAGAGCAATTACGAGAATGTCAGAAGAAAGACAAATTTCAACTTCAACCTGGCAAAGGCCTCATTTGATAACATGGAGAAAGGCATGGTGAACAGAAAACCTCCACAACCGTTTATACAGATATTTCGTAATTACAGAAGCTGGCTGCCCTAAGGCTCACTGGATATAATTAATAAATATAACTCTCAATTAGTATACAAGCAACTAGCTAACAAATAAAGATTATCAAAAAAGAAAAAATCAAAGAAATTGTTTGAACCTCTGCGTGAAAAAAGTGTAAGGGGGTAGAAAAAAAACGTATACCTGGTCAGGATTGCTTGAACTCTGAAGCTTCTTAAGAGCAGAATCTGCAAGGGACCGAGCTCGGCAGAACAAAGCATATGCTTCTGCCCTCTTTCCAGCCAAACTATAGGATTTAGCCAAGTAAAAGCACCTGCAAAAGTAGGTAACGTTGCAGATCATTTGCAATTGGACTACATCCATCCCAGACTGTTGAGAAGCACATTATCTAGAAGAAACGAAATTAAGCCTTGCTAATTAGTGGACGGGGATAATGAAAGTGAGTGACTGCACAAACTAAGTTTGGTAACTATATCACTATTAGTATTAGCTCAGCTAGAATCAGCCACCAACATGGCAAGTACGCAAACGAAAGCAAGAACGACAGAAGTAATCAAGCGAGCTAGATACAAAGAAGATTTCTGGAAATGGCTAAACTCTAGGTTGCATTAAAGTTACAATTATCCTATAATAATGATGAGCAGAAAACAGAAATATTAAGTGAATAAGTCAGTTAAGGTAATTCCACTTGGGATAGGGATGGAAGATTAGTTCTTCTGTCATCTTATTTGTATTTCAGTCTTTCTATTATTCTCATTTCAATAATTCCAGAATATACCAATTGGTACCTAACCGGAAGTTACATGCTAAACAGAATTATATAAGATGCCAGTAAAATATATATGATACTAGTAAAGTAAAGTATTTCAGGTAAAACTTAAAATATGCATAATGAAATGTCACGGCTGCAGCAGCCATGTACAACATTAAGTGGTTTACAACTTCTACACTCATTACGCATACTTTGATAGGAATCAAATACAACTATTTTCACAAAGGGGTATACTTTAACTCTACTCAGCATAATAGAAAATATTCACACAATAGACCCACCTGAAGCTTCATCTATGTATTTCACTAACCAAGGAGGATAATAAGAACTAAAACACTAAAGAAAATTATGTAGGTATTAACAGTCAAAAGTAAAATTTCAGGTATATTTGACATTCAATACTACAGAAAAATAGGCCACCCAGGACTAAAATAGAGGAGAAAACAAACAAGCGCCAAACCTCTGTGCTTGAAAAACAAAACTTTTGAGTTCACATTCCTCTGCAAAGCTCACTTCTTCTGGCTTTCTATCTCTTCCTGAACTAACCAAATCAGAAAGATCCGAAGTATTCTGCACAGCAAGAGCAAAGCTACTTCAGTTTTATCAGAATATGTGGGGAACAAACTTGTATTGCTGTAAGGCCCAAACAATAAAAATACTTGTATACACTAAGTGTAAAAACCATATAGATCAAGTACCAAAATCAACATTCACCTGTAGGAGAAGATCATACAGTCGGACAAGTTCTTCAGGTTTTGTGACTCTTTCATTTTTGTCATCACGTACTTTACTGAGTTTACTTTTTACCATGCTCACCAACAACTGATTACGTTCAATGGTCCTCTGTCCCAGGACAGCTCCAATAGCCTTATCAAGGCCACTGAGATCATCTTTCATGTTTTCAGAATTACCAGTGGTTGCCTAAAAGCAAACATAACACTGGAATCAGACTCCAAAAGTGGGAAAAAGTTGGGGACACATCCTCAGGATTAATCTTCTTTTCCTTCATGCTCAGTCAGCATATAAAGTTGTTACATGGAAAAGTACATGTAGACAACTTACCAAGTCACTTCGTATGGAACTCCTTGCTTCATTATAAGCAGCAAAAACTTTGTCAAATATGGCTAGCTTTTTATCAGCAGGAAGTGAATCTGCAGCCGAACCATTGATATCTTTCTCCAGTTCCTGAGCTGATCATATTTTTAACCATGTATAAAGACAAGATATGTGAAGCTTTTGCAATAAGTTGGTTTAAGCCAAAAACATAACAATTTCAACAGCTAATATGCATTCAGAGCCATGCACAATGATTTTACTAGCAGCAAAATGCAATGAAGAAAACAATACATATCACCTTGGTTATCGGCCTTAGTATTCCACTCGCCAGCCATTTCATACTAAGACTTCAGCATGAGTTCAAGTTGGACTAAATCTAGGTTGCATTTGATAGAAAACAGAAAAAGACCCAGACACGTGCATTGGTGGGGAAAAAAGAAAAAGAGATCTGCAGGCTACATTAAGTAACATACATCAATATCTTAAGAATACAATACATATCGCAAGTTTCATTATCACAACAATTACTTTCCTTGAGGCAGTAATCTGAATTAAACAATTTGAATCTAACACTAAGGAGTAACAAGATGTACATAAGCATCCAAATACAGTAAACTTCCAAGCTTTAATAATGCGAGAATCATATGCCTAGAGGATTTCGCTTAGTATCACTTCAAAAGAACACCATAACAGAGTCTAGAACTCAAATATAACATTAACCTCCAGAATCCAACGACCATAATTAGTCCTAGTGACATGCTACTTTTTTGAGTAGCAGCATTCAAATAGCCGCAGTTATTGAGAAAAAGGAGAAAAGGGCAAGCACTTATATACTCTCAGCAGATTGTTATTGCTTTGAGCTACAAATAAAGTATCAAGAAGCAATCTAACCTTTAAGTATCGAAACCCGAGTTTTTGGGTTTGAAATAGGGAACCTGTGACCAAGCCAATGGAATTCAGTCATAGATGCAGCCTGCTGTGATCGAGCCTCGGCCATGACAGCCTGAAGCGAAGACAAACCAAAATAAAGGGTTGATAATAATCATCCTAAGCATGATAGCGTTGCTAAGATAACCTCATAAGTAATATTAATGAACCCAAAGGACCATATCATAATATTCAAGAATTAGCAAAATATTTCAACGATCAAATAGTATTCAAAAAATAAAATGTAAAACTAGCAACGGAAGTAACACTGTTTAGAGCTTCTAGACACGTCTAGCGCATCGTTAGATGAACTGACCTCCAGTTTAGCTCTGAAAAGGTCTAAAGCAGGTCCTTCAATTTCTCCTATTTGGACTAGTTCAGAAGCTTTTAGATTTGACTCCCCAATTTTGTGCAGGCAATACCTAATGCTGGGCTCAAGTTCTTCAACTCTCTCCCGGCATAAAACTTGATTCTCTATATCTCCATATTTAGCGAGTTCCTCATAAACAGCCCTGACAAAATAGAGGAAATTGGACAGTATGAGAGAGGCATAAATGATAGTCAGTGTAACCTTTGTCCATCGACTTTAAGAGTAGGCCCAATAAAGGATGGACAAGAAAAGCAATTGCGATTTAACTTCCGTTTTGTAAACTATTTCCCTTTTATTTTAGAATACTCAAAATTTACTTCTAGTAAATCAAAACATACCTGGCACTTTTAAAAGACTTCAGTGCTATGTCCCAGTGTTGATCTTGTTCGAATAACAAGTTCCCTTTCATATAAGAGGCGTAGGCCTGCAAATTAGACATTGAAAGCTGTTGTATAAGAAATTTACTATCTCTTGTAAAATTTGGCTAGTCATGATAACCAATGTATTTGTGATTCTTATAATGATAGAAGATAAAGGTTCTTCAGCCTCACATAATTTGAACAAAAATTGTAGTGGCAATGAATTGGAAATAATTATAATCTAATAGCTTGGTTGAAGATACGAAGACCCCCACCCACCAGCAGCATCTTAAGATATCAAACTCACAAATGAAGCTTTTATCTCAAGAACAAAGGTGAAAGGATAAAAATAGAGGGGGTTATATCATCGTATAAAGAAGCTTCAAGGCAGATGGACACCATGGAGACGCAAGAATGACAATTGTGAAATGGCAATTTAAGCTTGATGCAAAGTGACATATATTTCAGTAAAGTTTCTAGACTCCCAGGCCCCAGCAATGAAGATCACATTTAGACCAAGGATAGCCTCATTAAAGCTCCATTAGTGCATCAAAACTTTAAGGTTTTATCGTGCAGAACAAACCCGTTTTGACATTTGCTTCTTCCACAAGGCTGTTCACCACTAACTAGCTAACGAAAACGTGGAAACTCTCCATGAAACAACAAGCTGACAATATTAATGATAGTAATAGATGATTTGGTAAACTAATCTTGCATCATTATACAAGTAATAGCTTGAAATATTTTCAGAAAGGAAAAAGTAATCTCATAATAAGTCACAATTCTTAGTGCAAGTTATAAATAAAACATCAAAGATAATAATAGTAGCCAAGTAGAAAGTCACGATTCACACCTCTGCTTCAAGAGATGTTCTCGAGTCTCCTTTGACAGCAGATAGCTCTTGAAAAAGAGTAGCCCATTTAACGGCCTTTCTTAGCCTACCAATTAGGTAGCTCCTCTGGCGTGCATTTGGACCATCTGGTAAAGTTTTCTTCTCCATGGCATGGCTCCATGCTCTTTCGGCGGTATAAAGAACCAAATGGAGAAACCTGCACAGAGATTCCAGGTGCGTCCACGGAATAGAGACAAAGTTCACATCATAACCTAGTCAAATTTTGATGAACAGAAACACGAAGACCTCCATCACGAATCTTAATTACATTTTTATTTTGTGTCTGTATAAAACAGCTTATCCGCTATGCTTACAACTTCAAACTCCAACCTCCCGCGCCAAAAAAGCGAAAAAGAAAATCGCGAAAATTGGTTTTGACAAGAAACTTGGAGATGAAGAACTATCAACTACAATTTATACAATAGGGACAATAAATAATGGGATTGAAAAGTTATGGTTGGTCTTTATCAAAATAAAGAAAAGTTATGGTTGCAGATTTCTTCATATTATTGTAGCAGAACCAAATTGAAAAATTAATCAGAAAATGTTTTTTATTGGACTGTACAGATGATGTTGTCACGCTAATCCTTTACATTATCATTCAGTTCTTTGGTGATCTACCGCAGATTCAAATGACATTGAGAACAGCTTTTTATTGATCTATTTATAAACAACGATTCAAAGTAAAATTCAGAAGACCAGTAGTCCTGGAGCCTTTTTGTGTGGCTTTTTCATTCTGCCATCAAAACTAAGTAAACATCAGTTAAAATAAAATAAAGAGACCTGCCCCTCTCCCCCGCAAATATATATAAACTTGTCAAGCTTGATATTTTCACGATTTTAGAAGTTGAATGTATAGCTCGTCAAAGAGAACTTAACTAATTTTTGATATGTTAAGATTTTTTAAATTATTGTCAATTTTATTAGCCATTAAAAATCATACATAGCTCACGACCGATTCATTTATTGAGTCTTGCCATTAATCCATGCATAGTAACCACAATATTAGATTTAAGCTTAAGGAATGTTATTTTATATACACCTATCTACCAAATTCAAACCTCTGTATGATACAAATAATACCATGACTGAAATTTTAATTTACCGCAACATGTTGAATGGGTGTAATAAGAAAATAATACACTTTGGAGGTGGATGTGCAACGTGTCCATTCTAAAGCAAAATACAGACGAAAGCTTGGGACAGGAATAAGGGAGCTACGCAATTCATACACAAAAATGACATAACTAAAAAGGCATCCCAAATTCCCCAAACGGAAAAGGCACCACACACCCACAGTCATATTTGTCGCCATATAGGAAACAGACATGTTACTTTAAATCTCCCATCCATATAGAGCCTACCAAAGCAATACCTTCTTAATATCAAACGTTTTACAGCTACACGTTCAAAAGTATGAATGAACATTTACCTGACTTCAGTCACAGTAGAAACACTAATGCCTCTTTTGTTATACTTCCCACGGCCATGCGTAAACTTCAGCGACTTATACAGTCTCCGCAAGCGTGCAGTGCAGTACCTCCTACATAATAGATGTTAATCAGACCTCGTGAATTCCAACAACGAACATCAACCAAGCCCTAAATCTTAAATCTAATTCCACCATTTCCCACCCCCCAAAATCCCAACAAAAAAAACGTATAAATAAACAAAAATGCACCACAAACAGCGCCAGTGAATCATACCGGTAACGAACATAATCACCAAAGCGCAATCCATGCTGCATTTGCGCGGATTTCAACAGCTGTAAAACTGATGCAAAAACAAAATAAACAAATTATGAACAAACAGAAAGAAATGGTTACACCACAGAAGGAAAATAGAAACCGTACCGTTAATGGAGAATTTAGGGTTACTGATCTGATCACCGGTGGTCGGATTCCGGTCATCGACTTCCATAGCAGCGACGTCGTTTCCCTTCGCCATTTGCAAAAACCACAGTGAATAGAGATCTTCTGTTTGGTAAATTGAGAGATGTAATTGAACAATCGAATATTCCGGCAGGTTCGATGATGCGCCGGGAGCGGGCACGGCGGCTGATTTTGGATGCGAAGGATGGTTCAGTCCGTGACGTCAAACTGATGTCTCTCTCTCTCTCTCTCTTCACTCTCACTGAAAAATGAGAGATTTGGTTCGGCCCAATTTGGGATAATTGGGCCAGGCTCGGATCCAATCCAGTTTTATAATCCAATTTGGAGTATATTGTTTATGTTTTTTTGGCAACTAAATAAAACTTTTGGGCGTATATTTGTGATTATGTTGGAAATTATTTAGTGAAATTTCATTCTTAGAGGTTGGAAAAAGCTAACTTTAACACCTACTTGTAAGAACAACACTCCATCAAATGTTATTAAACCAGTTTTTAAAATAAGTCCCCATCTAATATGTAAATATCCACCAAAATACTATTAACATGTACTTATAAATCGATGTACTTATAAAAAATATTAATTTGTACATACTATAACATATATTTGTATATTAATATATACATACATATATATGTATATATACATACATAAATACCAGAGTGCAATATTAAATAATTTTACTCTGGCATATAAGTACCACAGAAGCTTCATGTTGAAAATCTGCCCAATGAAATATGCAGTTTACCTTTAGTATAAAAAAACAAGTAACAATTAACATAAACAATATTTTTGATTCATTTCTTTTTTATTGAAAGAACTCACTTATGTTGCGTGAAGAAGAATAGTCTCAAATGTGTTATACAATCACAAATGATATAAATGCATGATATATGTCAACAGCACACATAAAAATTCAACATAATGCAGAATTTGAGTAATAATCCAAAGGCAGAATACATAATCATTGCCTTCCAATAGAGTGAATTTCAAACAACTTTTCAATTTAAAAGACTTTCGAAGACATGGAAACCACTTACAAACATAACATAAACTAGAAAATGATTGCATTACATTCTTGAATAGAAAATGAATACCACAATTAGCAATAACGAATATGAGAAGTAGAGATGCAATACAACAACATAATGGTAGTGGCCTTAGTTGCAGTCATAGTCACAAAGTGTTCTATCAATGGTCTGTGATGATCAATTTCATCAGTTGTGTACATAATCGGAGATGTATTTGATACTCGGTTAAGTGGAGATTCTTGTTCAAAGTTTTCAAAATACTCCTCAACACGAAATGTATTTTTTCATATTAGGTGTAGCATTGGATCATTTGTTAGTTGAATCGGCCCAAATGAAGTAATTTCAGTGACACTCTTTCAATAAAACCTATTGAGGCGCATGGCATTGTTACTACCTTTAAAATAAAGCTCGTGCCTTGGCCACATTGGCACGATATTTGGTAGGGGTGCAACATCTACATTACAAAGCACTACAAACCAAACTAATAACTATTTTTTAATCATTTTTCAAGAACCCTAAACTAATACCTATTTTTCTTATAGACCCCAAATCCTATACACAATGCACAAATTCTTCAAAACCTTCCAAACACTAATATTCAATGTATCCTTAAACAAGAATCCTTAAACCTCAACGACCTAAACTAAGCAAAAATATTTTAAACCAACATCCAAAAGATCATGGACAAAACCAACCAAACACTATACGTCACCAATAAATATAACTACTTAAAATGATATAAAATAACTTTATCGGTACAAAATCACAATTCTTTAAAATCAACCCTAACACTACCAAAAAATGACAATTAACCTCCTTTCTTGCCTACATGTGTACAAGGAAAAATGGCATGGACTAAGATCGAAACACATAAAGTGCAAAAATATATAAAACAAACTAAAAAAACTTAAGATCTAAACCCATAAAAATGAAATAAAAATATAAAACCCTAAACAATTAACCTTGGCTAGAACTTGGGACGACAATGGTAGAGAGAGGGAAAAGGGCAGGACACTTGGGTGGTGAAGTGTAAAGAGCGGGACCTTTGGATGTTTTAAATTGTGGTGAAAAAAATGCACCGTTGGCTGGATTTATGATTTTCATTTTTTTAATATGTGGCATCCACGTGGACGCCATATGTGTTTTTGGGTCAAAAATTGGTCAAACAACAAAAATATGGTCAACACTAACACATAGGACTTTCATGAAAATATTTTGAAACCTCGACGACGAGGGACCAAAATTGAGGCAAAGTGTCAAGTTGAGTGACTAAAACTAAGGTTGGCCAACCTAAATATGTAATAGATGAAAGTCGAAATGTGACACTATAATGGACCAAAACTGTTTTTTCCTCTCTTTTTTACACAAGTTGTTCCAACTAGTAATTAGACTATCTTTAAATTTTAATAAATAATAATTAGACTATCTTTAAATTTTAATAAATAATAAGGCGAGACAGTAACAAATTGATACTTTGTATTGATTTATTAAGTTTGTAATTTATACTAAAGGTTCTCATAAAAAAGATTCATTAAAGCAAACTAAAGAAGGACATCAAAATATGCATGATCATTATTAAATTTATACTCGTCTACTACTATTATTGTTGTCCAAAGTTCCAAACTATCATCAAACGAGTGATTTATTTTACTAACCTTGAATATATGTGATGCGTTTATATCATTTATCTAAGTATAGTTACTCATTATATTAAGCCTTTCGTTTAAGAAAGTTTAAACACTATGTGTTCTAAGATAGCTAAAGAGTGACATGTTGATATTCTTAACGCAATTCAAACTTTCTAAATTATTATTAACATAATTAAATATATTTTCAAAGATCTACACTTATATATGTATAGTGGAATACAATATAGTTGAGAAAGAAGAGTTTTTTTTTTTTACTATTTTCAAATATCTTAGTGAGATAGATGTTGCTTAATTCATCCTTCAATAGTCCATTTTCTTTTCCGTAATCCACGTTTGCCTTGACTCGACTTAAACCCAAAAAACAACAAAATGACATGTAAAATACTAAAAATGTCATGAACAATACTAAAAATACAAGTAAAGTACATTCTAGAACTGCAGATTTAGACAATGATGAATATCTAAAAAACGCAGTTTTAGTATCCTTTTTACTTGGTATTTTGTTTTGTTCGTAGAATTTTTACTATTTTATGTCTTGTTTTGTTATTTTTTTTGTTTTGAGTCAATTCAAGGCGAGAATTAAGCTTACGGACAAAAATGGGACAAAATATGCTTCAAATGTCATCAAGCCGGCCGACCTAAAAACCGGTTCACCCAATTCGGTCGGTTAACTGGACTGCTAGCGAAACGGTTTTGCTCTTCTTATTTTTTTCGTATTTCTTTTTCCATGTTTGTGCCAATTACATTTATGCCCCTTACACCTTGCCGGACTGACCAGTCATGTACCAAACAAACTAGAAATTTCTCGAAAACCCAAAAGATCTAAAAGTATTTTCGATTGTCATGAAAAAAGAAAAATCTTACCCCCAAAAATAAGATTTTTCTAACATAATTCAAAGTTTTATTAAACTTTAATTCGCAACTCTATGGTAATGAAAAGAGAAAGTGTTATGAAAAAAATATAAAATAACATATGAGATAAAAGTTTGAGGAAATAAATAATCTATATACTATTATATAAAGAAACCCATTGTGACACCAATCTTTTGATTTCCAACTTTAACCTTGAGTTTTAGCCACATTGTAAAAATGTATAACTAAATTCCCAAAATAGCCTTACACATTAAATTAGACTAATTAATTACACTATTAATTATAATTAATGATTTACTTTCCCCATAATCTGTTTTTCTTCCATTTTTCTACTCCAAATTTATGGCACATAGAATGACATTGAAAAATGAATTATGCTCGCGGGAACCGCGTGCTCCATTTACTAGTATATATGTAAAAGAAGAAGAAATGAAAACCAGAGAGAGAGAGAGCACTTGAGCGGCGGGATGAGATGATGGAAGTAGAGAATTTGTTTTTTGATTTTTCTTTGTTCATTTTAAATATTATAGTATATTGATTGCGTGATTTTAATCCTCTTTTAGAGTGCTTGCATTATATATTGGGCTAACCTCTTTATTATGAAAACATAAATTGGGTCGAATATAGTTTGGATGTTTTTCTATTTAATTGTATGAGGATTATAAACCTGTGGATCACCATCATGTTACGAGAATTTGCAAGAAGTTTAATTCTTTGTAATTTTATGGTCAATTTACATATAACTACTTTGATGATGCATAATCCGACACGCTCTCGGAGATGGGCAGAAAAAGAGTACCCCACAAAAACGATTGACCGTCTAGTGGAAGGGCACGCTCGGGTCATGACCAACCACTATCTGAATAGGGGCAAACGGTCCGGGATTCGGAGGAGATACCCCCGGGTCACGACCAGCTAGCACCCCAAAGAGGGTATTCAGTCCAAACACCCGGAGAAGGTACTCCTCCAAGTCTCGTCCGATTGACGCCCCTAAAAGGGAATACGACTCGGATCCAAAGACTTATGTACACCCTTCCCCACGACCTAGAGTATGTCTAAAACTCGGGTACCCACAAAGAAAGAGCACGGAACCCCCCCCAGACCAAAGAGTAGACACTTCTCAAACCGTTAAGTGCCGCTCGGACCCCCGAGAGGCGATATCTAACACTTGGGAAAACATTAAAGAGGAAGGAGCACGCAACCACGACATTAAGAACACGAGTGAATACAAAGAAGAGCCAAGAACCCTCAATATATGGGCTAAAGAGATAGCTTAATGATCTTACAACTACAAAGAACGACCCCACGAGTCCCGCTCAGAACAAACAACCAAGAAGGCCATCCAACCACCCAGGCGAAACCCCGCACGTGACCAGACTCGGAAGATCTGCCAACCACCCCTATTCAACATAACTCCCAACCACCCTAATAATGACGAAAGACCACACCACATTGGTCTGACTCACTCATTAGAGCAGAAAGCGACAACTCTTACTGGTGCAGGTCAATGATTAGGGCAGACTAATCCCCTCTCATTGGCCCAATGCCACCTCTGAAGACCATTGGAGCAGACGCCATCATTACTCGCTTAGACGAACATCAGTCAACTCACGCCATTGGTCGTCCCCTGATACTCTGACCTCCATTGGCGCAGAAGATCCTTACGCCATTGGACGACAAAGCCACCCAGAGTTAAGACGAGAAGACCAATTCCCATTGGCCAAAGACCCCAAGATTGCCCCTATAAATAGTCCACATTTCCAGCACCAGAGAAACAAAAGTAAAGTAAGAGCCTGAAATCCACAATGCGCAAATTCAGCCCAAACTCTGTCAAAATCTCTACACAATTGTACTTAGAATATATTACATGTTCTACTAGCTCTAGCTATCTTACCACACGACCCCTTGTAATTCACTCAAAGTCTTTAATAAAATAATTGTGCCTCCTTTCCCTGAAATTCGAGAGTGGCATTCTGAACAAAATAATTAAGTATCGATATCCCCGAATACCCCGACCTCACGGGCCCGAACGATATTGCATCACCAAATGGCCCGTGGGAACGTCTTAAGTTCTTTGAGAAAAATTTGAGAAAAGTTGCATGGCTAGAAAAAGAGTTAAAAGAGCACCTATACGCGCGTCATTTTGATCGAATTTGGAACGCGATTCGATGGAAAACCACGACACTAAAACAAAGGGGCAGCAGAGCCCCCCACCCCCTCAGGAGGAGGTTCTAGAGCCTAACGACCATACACCCAGTCCTGATGCACATGTATCGCCCGCTACTGAAGCCACTATGCCCCAAGTTACGGGCATCCCGATGCCACAGAACACTGCACCAGCACCGCAAGAAGCTGGACCTAGTATGGGTAACGTATAGATACCCTGGGACACGTATTATAACATGTTTGCCTAATTTAATGGAAATGAAAGAGCCACCTCGGAGAATAGTCGGGGTCGTGACCCCGCCTCCGCGGGCTCGATCCATAGACTCACTACGCAGCGACACTCGCGCCTCTCCCCCTCGCCCAAGAAGAGGACCACCATTGTTGTACACAACTAGCTCGGTAGATGAATCCCAAGAGGCATGGCTGCCTCGGCGTCCCCCTCGTCCTCATAAAGCAGCCTGGAATCCTCCAGATCTGCACGAGCCTTACTATCCCGAGCCCATGGGATGGCCAGTAGTTGCCGACCCTCAAAGCCCCTCTACGAGGGATGATGGAACAAATGCAAAGAGAATTGCGCGAGCTCCGGTGCAATCTCAACCCCGTGGAGGAGGCGGCATATCGAGGGACACTATTCGCACCTCATATACCTGACCCCCTTATCCCCCTTACTATGAAGCTGGTAGGACTTCCGACCTACGCTAGAGAAAGCAATGACTGTGATCCCCGCGACCATATCAACTAATACTTGGCATTCATGAACCTCGCGTCGGCTCCGGACCATGCCATGTATCAAATATTCTGAACGACTCTCATAGGATGAGCCTAGTCATGGTTCTCCTAACTTCCACCGGGAATGATCCATAGCTTCGAACAACTCACCCAAATGTTCGTAAGGAAATTTGCGTGCAACAGTGTCTTTCTTAAGACTTATGGCACTTGTTCAACGTATTACAAAATGCGAATGAGTTGCTCAAGAACTACATGAGGTTGTTCTCACACGTTGGCGAGGTAGCCCGCCTTGACCCCAACATGCTCTCCGACATCATCGTCCGAGGATTATTGCCAGGGGACTTTGCTACCTACCTTATGAGTAATTGAGCAGCCAACGAACGTAGAAGACTTAATGTAGAAGGCCGAGTCTTTCATGGAGCTAGAAGAAACGCGAAAGGCTTTAGAGGCCTCTCGAGCTCCACCCTGCACTACTGGCAAGAGAAAGGAGAAAAGAGACAAAAATAATGGATTCTTACCTCACATGTCGGCCACCCCCGCCTAGGTCATGGCCATCATCGGGGAAGAGCGGGTTTTCAAATGGCCAGGGCCACTAAGGATCCTCAAAGGCTCAAAAGTATGGGAAAATTATGCATGTACCATGGAGCCTATAGACATCTAACTAACTATTGTATCCACCTTCAGCAAGAAATCTCGAGGCTCCTAGGTCTGGGTTTTCTGGAAAAATACGTGATGCCTGATAGGGGCAACCCCGCGGAAAAGTGTGGGCGAGATGAGGTTCCCAAGAGCAAGGCAATGCTCAGATACCTCCGAGGACAACGAGTAAGAGCCCCTAGAGTAGGAACAACTACCTCCACTCCCACGTACCTATCACGACAACACCCCTACAGGCTGCACGATTAATATGATTGAAGGAACAATGATGTCTATAACCAAAGAAGAAAGACGGAACTATATCCGAAAGGCACGAAATGTTGATAGCAAGTTGAAGGTCTTCGCTACCTGACTGGTAGACCAGCCCGTCATCTTGTTTGGGCCCGATGATCTGCTAGGCGTCATATACCCCCCATGAGGATCCCCTGGTAGTTACTTAAACCATACATGGTACAGAAGTAAGAAGAATTCTTGTGGATATTGGGAGCTCGGTCAATGTGCTTTTCATGCCCACATATCTTGCCCTAGATATCCCTCGGAATCAGATGGAATTAACCAAGGTTCCCCTCGTAGGGTTCTCAGGTGAACAATGCCAAACGGTAGGATTTATAACCTTGCCAATGTGTTGGGGTGAAGGCGCTACCTGCCGTACCGAGCCAACCAAGTTTTGGGTAGTAGAAACCTCCTCTCGGACGTATAACATCTTCTACGAGCGACCAGCCCTCCAAGCCTTTGAAGCAATCGCATATACTCTCCACCTCAAAGTCAAGTTTTCGACCCCCTCCAGGGTAGGTAAGATGAAGGGAGATCAAACCTTAACTCACGAATGTCACATGAAAGCCCTATCGTTTGCGTCAGAGCTTATCAGTGCTGAGTCTCCAGCCAAAAAAGCTCGAATGAAGGAGGTCTGGGTCCAACCCACAGAGGAGCTCAAATTGATAGAATTATAAGTAGAAGGATCCGAGGGAAAAATAGTTAAGATCGGTACCAACGTCGGAGAAGATATAGAAAAAGCCATCATGTCCACATTCAAGTTATTCCACCACCTCTTCGCTTGGAAGGACGCCCACTGGGGTGAATCAGTCCAAAAACATGTGTATATGAGCTCAACGTGTATCCCACGGTCAAACCCGTCTAGGAGCAAAAGTGCAATATGGGGCCTGAACGCAATAAGGTGATACGGGCGGAGGTTCAACGATTGCTAGACCTCCATCAGATCCGTGAAGTACGCTACCTAAAATGGCTGGCCAATGTAGTTTTCATTCCCAAAATGAGAGGTCTGTGGTGCATGTGTGTGGACTTCACTGATCTCAACAGTGCCTGTCCTAAGGACTGTTATCAGCTTCCAAGCATCGACATGCTGGTCGACTCCACAGCCGGCTGCGTCCTCCTATCCACCATGGCTGAAGATCAGGGTTACAATCAGATCCCCATGGCCAACAATGACCAGGAAAAGACTAGCTTCATTACGAACAATTACGAACATCGACACCTTCTGCTACATGGATATGCCCTTCGGGCTCAAAAATGTTGGCGCCACGTATCAGAGGCTGGTCAACCTTATGTTCGAAGGTCTAATTGGAGACACAATGGAAGTTTATGTTGGCTACATGATCGTAAAAAGCCAAAGGGAGGAAGACCCATGCCCGATACCTCGCCCGAGTCTTTGAAATCATGGACAGGTTTGGGATGCAGGTCAACCCTTGGAAGTGCTTCTTTGACATCTAATGAGGGAAATTCCTAGGGTTTATGGTCAGTCAGAAAGGGATTACAGTCAACCCAGAAAAAGCAGAGGCCATTCTCAACATGGAATCTCCAAAGACTGTATTGTTTGGCCCATCCAATCATCATGCTCACTGAACACCCCCTCCGTACTATCCTTAATAACCCAGAGGTCTCGGGGCAGATAATCAAGTGGTATATAGATCTAGGAGAGTTTGACATCACCTACTCCCCCAGACCCGCTATAAAAGCCCAAGTGCTCGCTGATTTCATTACCAAAATGTATGAGGAACCTGAGGAGGACGAGCCAAAGCCCCTATGGTATCTTCAGATAGATGGATCTTCTACTAACACCCACGGTGGAGTAGGCATAATCTTCAGAAAATAGCCTTGGACGAGCCAGAGACCGTTCTGGAATTTGCCATTCGTCTAGAGTATCTTGTATCCAATAATGAAGCCGAGTATGAAGCCCTCCTGTTAGGGATCCGCCTAGATAATGAGGCCAAGATACAGAGAATTCTCGCCCACAATGACTCTCAGCTCATGGTCCAACAAATCCATGGGACGTACGAGACACGTAAATATGAAAAAAAATGTTTGGAAGCCGTTCTCACAAGAACAACCTTGTTCCAAGAATTTTCCATCAAGCAGATTCCCAGGTTAGAAAACCAAGATGCAGACTCCCCATCCAAACTTAGACCTTTAGCACTCGGAGAATCACATTCTTCACGGCCCGTAAATCGGAAAGACAAGAGAAGAATGGAGAGGTCCAAATAGTCTCGACCGTCGTGGAGGATTGGATGACACAGATCATCGACTTCATCCAAAACTTGAAAAAACACGCCCATGATTGGGCCAAACAGCGCGCAATGTATTGGCGTACCGCTCAATACTACATACAAAATGGGGTGTTATTCTGACGCTTATGGCCTTACCCGACCTCACGATGTGTTAACAGGAAAGTGACACGGCATATCCTGAGAGAAATCCATGACGGGTGCTATGGTAGCCACTTGAGAGGAAGGAGCATGGGGGCTAAGATTATCCGCCAAGGGTACTACTGACCGACCATGGCAGTTGACTGTGAGATTACGCTCGGAAGTGCCGGGGCTGCCAGCTACACACCCCCATAAGTCACCAACCTGCCATCCACTAGGAACCAGACAACGTCTCCGGCCCATTTGAACGACGGAGAATAGATATCATGGGAGCCATGGTCCCCGATAAAGTCCAGAAAATAATCTTACTAGTAGTAGTGGACTACTTCACTAAATGGGTCGAGGCAGAGCCCCTCTCCAAGATCACTAGCCAGGTCATGATAAACTTCATGTGGAGGAACATCTTGAGCCGATACGGGGTTTCGCAGCAGCTGGTGAGCGACAATGGTCTGCAATTCTGCAACAACCTTGTGGAAAAATGGTGTGACAAATGGGGAATCAAGCACCGATTCATAGGTGTGGGATAACCCCAAGGACATGGTCAGGTAGAGGTAACCAACATAACCCTCCTAAAAATGTTAAAGGCTCGTCTATCTAAATGGGTTGAAAAGGTCCCTAGAGTCTTGTGGGCCTACCGTACTACCCCATGGTCAGCCACGGATGAGACCCTTTATAGCCTCGTATACGGTTCTGAGTTAGTGGTCCCCTCCGAGGTCGTAAAACAAAGTATGCGGGTACAGGAATACGAGGATGCTCAGAACAGTGCAAACCTAGCCCTAGCCCTAGACCTATTGGAAGAAAAATGGATCCGATCTGCTACTCACGTGGAGTTCTATAAAGCCCAAATGGCCAAATTCTACAACACTCGGGTACGACCCAAATCCTACCAGGTCGGGGACCTCGTTCTAAAAAGAGAGAAAGCCTCTAGAAACATTCGCAAACTCGACCCAAAATGGAGCGGTCCTTACCAGATCCCTAAGATCCTCGGACCAGCTACTTACTTTCTCAAAAACATGAAAGGCCAAGAGCTCGACCGAGCTTGGAATAGCCTCAATCTCCAGAAATATTATCTTTGAATGTTTT
The DNA here is from genome assembly GCA_948329865.1 of Linaria vulgaris. Classification (NCBI taxonomy): domain Eukaryota; kingdom Viridiplantae; phylum Streptophyta; class Magnoliopsida; order Lamiales; family Plantaginaceae; genus Linaria; species Linaria vulgaris. The sequence goes on along the minus strand of OX415249.1, from coordinate 47,075,748 downwards.
GTTGTCGACCCTTTACGGCGTCTCAAATTTGTTTGCATAGTTATGATGCTTGTATTTTGACGGAACGGTTATACTCGTGTAAAGCAAACATACTATCGGCAATAAAATAACTACGTTGAAAAAAAAATCTTACGACTTCAAGAACAAAAAAGAGCTGAAAAGAAATATCCCCTTAATAGGCGCTAAATGGCACTAACTTAAAACGAGAATTGGTGGGAACAAGGCCCATATAAAGTGATCCACAAAAGAAAAACAAGGGTTACATATGCGCGGCTAATACTACTCCTTTGCAGGGCGTTTCTAACGTTGATCCAAGCTCGACTCTCCTCCGCTGAAAGCTCACTTGGGTCAGGCATTCATACAACAACGTGATTCAACCTACGAGAAGTGGGTGGAAGACCTGTAAAAGAAGAGGGGGAATAGAAATCCAGTTTGTGCATCACCAGATCTTGAGGTAAGTCAAGGAGAAACGCGAAGGTTGACATAGCCCACTCGGACAAGGTCCCTCAACTCGGAGGCCAGCACAGCTTGGTTTCGGGGAGGCCTGGTCGAGTCCAGTAGGGCGCTGGCAACGCCAACCTCGAGTTCTTTCTTTATATCATTGAGCTGACAGAGCACGCGATTCCGCTCCTCCCGCAGAGCAGGTACCTCCTCGATGGTCGTGATGGCTTTCTTCGTCCTCTCATTCCACCTCTCTGCCTTAGCTATCGCCTCTCCAAGGAAACTATTCAGTTCCCCTAAGTCCCAATTCGAGGACGCTCTTATCTCGGTCACACGCCCCCAGGACTCCTTCAGAGACGCATCTAGCTGGGCAACCTCTTCACAAGCATTCCTAAGCGAGGCTCAAAGCGCTCCTCGATTACAGCCATCAAGACCATGGGGCTGGCCCTATATGTGCCCAAGGCATCCCGAAGCACCGTGAGCTATAAGAAAAAGAGGGAAAGTTAGGAAAACAGTGGAAATAAAAGAGAATCAAAAGTTGAACAGGGAAGAAGGGCGTCACCTCGCAGATGCTCTTGCAGAACTGGTCCCATAAGGCCCCATCGCTAAACCCCCCTAGAATCTCACAATCTCCAAGGCTCACGATGTTGCTCATAAAGGACATATAGTTAGTAGGGTCTTTATAACCCTCAACAAAAATGGAAGGGAAGGTAGGAGTATGGAGAAACTCTTTCTCCTCCGGGATCAGCTTAAATTTACCCCTCTCGGTATAAGACCGCTTACGGCTATCTTTCTTCACCATGGGAAAGGGGTAGATAACGCCCTTTCGCTCGTCCTTTCCAAAAGACGTCGGGCCACAATTCCTCTTCTTTGAAGGGCTCCAGACTGCATGAGCCCGATCTGTCAGGTTAAAAGAAGAAATTGGTAGCGGCCCAAAATCAAGAGTATTGCCAAAAGGGGGCATAAAATGATCGGCAAAATGTTTAGCCATCACAGGATCCATGGGTTGAGGTATACCTTTGGAGTTTACCTCATCCTCGGCCCTCGCCATAGTCACATCTGTATCGGCAATAGGCGGACTTATAGAGGCCTCAGGACAATACTTGTTGTCCAGCAAGCTAGAGGACTCGACAATCGCAGCTTTGGACGACCTCCTGAGCTTCCGACGCCGTTCCATCTCTTGGCATTCAAAATCCGCAGAGGAACCTTGGTCCTCCGGAACAAATCCGAGTCAATGTCGGTCAACGAAAGAAGGTCTCCTCGAAAAGGGCGCCATGGGTAGCCATCTGCACCTGAAAACAAAAGGCCAACATACAGTATATGGAGTACACCGTATATACTCGAATAAGGGTTTCAAAGCACATTTGAATTTTTTTTCAAAAAATACAAGTACTTACGAAATTCTAAATTCTATATGACCATCGTCGAAGATGGGCGCTCGCCAATCAACTTGTCTTGCAATCCCACAACGAGAAGGACCATCGGGCTACGCAACATTGAAGACACATCGTAAAGCCCATAGAAGAGGCCCCCACGCTCCAAATAGGCAACATTCTCCATGTATACCTTGGAGAAGGGATAAACATACCACACACCATATTGAACGGGTATACCTTCCCACTTTGCAATCGACTCCCCAATGGTGGATATGAAGAAGTACCTCCGACGCCAATCCCTATTGTTGACTGGCCCACCGAGGACAGACATACCTGCTTGCTGTCACAAACAAACATGTAAAAGAACGACAAACTGGAAGCGGTGGCCCGTAGATATCCATGTCCCATCGCATTTAATGAACGTCCTCTTCAAAGACGTGCAGTTCAAAGGACCAGCTAGCGGGACGATTCAAATCCATGACCACCTTGGGACTCGCTATCACGACCATCCTCTGAGAGAATATCACACTCACGGCGTCGACTAGCAATAACCTACAGAAGTCCAAACTTTTCTAAGTGCGGTAACCTTGAGCCTTCAAAACTAAGACCAAACACCCTTGTGGCATACTTCATACGAGACCCTTGCGGGAAGATCGCCTAGACCTCCCCCAACGGGCCACCCTCGAAAAATCACCCAAAGGGGTCAAAAAATTCTTGAGTCTGATGATCGTGGTTACCCATGCATAATAGAGAATAGACTCTGAGATAACAACGCTTGTGGGCAACGTGTAAGAGAAGGTCGAGTACTCCCTTCAACAAAAGAAGCTGCGAGTATCCAAGGGAACAAGGACAAATTTTTTTAAGTATGGAATCAAAAAGATGGAATGCGTCAAATATGGTCGTAAACCCCGACCAAGGAAAGAAGAATCGAAGTCTAAAGATTTCACTAAATAGTTAAAAACTCATGGGGGGACGACCTCGTACAACCCCAAGAGGAAAATGCAACACAAAATAAAACCACAAAGCCAGAAAAACTCCTCTAAGCTATCTACGGATGACGAGGGCAGAAAGGACCAGCAGCAGTCAAAGGAGCCGGAGAACCTCGAACGCCTGGACCACCTCCGGGAAGCACCACCAGAGCTGCATCAGGAGTCTCAGGATGGATCATACGGGAAGAAGACAACTGTTGAACGTTGACCTCAGGACTAAGTTCATCAGAGAACCCATCTGCCAGCAGGCCCAGAATCTCCACACAAGGAGAGCCTGAAAGCAGGGGGCAAGCTGTACCCGCGCCTCCTCCTCACGAGCTACCAACCACTCATCTTGATCCTCCACGGTCTTCGCGAAGGTAGTCCAGAGCTTCTCCACCACATCCTCTGAAGCCTGGAGCATACGAGCCCAGTTAGCCTCATTCTCGACCAAGGAGTCCCTCTCTTTCTCCAGGGTAGTAAGGCGCTTCTTCAAAAGTCGCTCTGACTCCTCTAATGCCTTTACCCAAGCCAGGCGACCCTCGGACTCCGCGGCCAGCTCGGAATAGTGGAGGGAATTAGCATGGCCATTAGTTTTGACCGCCCTGATCCTCGTTTTCAGAACGTCCCTCTCATGGATGGCCTCCTCGTAAAAGTGGGACATACCTTTAACCCAATTGGGCTTTGCCAAGAAAGAAAAGAGACAAGCATCAAAATATTGTTCAAAGCAAAAAAAATCATCATAAAAAAGATTCACTTACCAAGGTTATACACATTTGCGCAACCAGACCCAACTTCTGGGCACTAAGAAAAGAAGGGGTCGGAGAAGAGTCTAAGGCGGCCAGCTCACGGAAAAAACCCAGAGTCTGGGCCCCAAAACCTACGACTCTCTTCAGAAGAGACTGCACAGGAGGAAGATGACTTGACCCCATGTAGCAGTTTCCCCAACAGGAACCACTACTGGAGGACCAGAAAACCCAGCCTCATGACGTTTGGGCAGAGCAGACGAAGACCTCTCAGGAATCGACTCCCTTTTGGCGGTCGAAGGTTGGGGCGTTGATGGCTGACCACATGGGGTCTCACCAATATCATCCTAAAGCGCCTCGGCATACCTCTGCCAGCCACTCTGCATCTGTGTTGGGTCCCACTGGCAAGGCGGGAGAAAAGCGCGAGGGGGTGGGGCTCTATCCCATTTGCGTAAGATAAAACCTCTTCTTGTCAGAGTCCGGCAACAAAATAACCTTACTCTTGGAGGAAACCTCGGGTTACTCCCGACTCCGCTTTCCCCCAACTAGGCCCGCCCCCTTCTCACTCGACTGGTTCATATGGGACGGAGCCTCGTGGGAAGCGCTCCTTTCCTCCGAAGGGTCATTCATCGATGCTACTGAGGTGGCCGACCTTCCAGTCCTCCGAGTCTTTGAGGTAATAGCCTTCTTCTTTTTCTTGGAAGGACGGGGAAGGGGAGCCTCATACTTCAGCTCTAAAAAATAGAACAACTAAGCCCGATTCAACAATGAAGAAAAACCTGACAAGGAAATGACCCAAGAAAACACTCAAAAAACTTTTTTTATTTTGGGACCTTCATCCCTAATAAAAACAACATGGGCCAGAATGTCGTTCAGACCGTAGTCCTTGTAAAGGGCCTAGTACACCTTGACCCTCGATATCTGAGCCCAGCTGAAACCCTGCTGGAAAAACCCCTCAGCCATTAGCTGCTTCATGGACTCCGCAATATCAAAATCCGAAGGAAGGAGGATCCAAATTCCACTCCTTCGGAACTCCATTCAGCAGACCCTCGGTAGTATGGAGGACGAAGAAGATTTTCACCTTCCAGCTATTGTGGGACCCAAAAGCTCGTGGAGGATCCTCTTCGTCGACTTCTGCATAGTAAAAGTATAGAAGAGTTTGTCCACCGAAGAGCTCGCCAAATTAAAGGCCCTGAAAAATCTGTGCACCAAGCAAGGGTGGTTGTAGGTCGTGCAGATAAATGCAATGGCCGCCAAAGCCGACTACCCATTGGGAGAGAGTTGGCTCAGACAGAGCATGCAAGCCTTGAAGACCTCTCGCTAGAAGTCCAAGAGGAAGGATCTCAGCCCCACCTTGATCTGAACAAAGTAGGTCGTGTAAAAGCTTCCGTGAGGGGAAGTTGCCCTCTCATCCTCCCGAGGCACCACGATCTCCATGCCAGTAGCCCCCGCCCCATACTTGGCATGCTGCGGCCACGTCTGATGCCACTCGACGTCTCTTCGCACCGGTTACCTCTTCACCGGAACTGCTCATTGAAGCCATAAAATCACCAAAAATTTTGAAGAAAGAAGAAAAATGAAAGATAGGGAAAATTTGAAGGCTCGAATGAATGAAGACAAAACACACTGAGCCCCCTCAATTTATAGGCAGGTAAGCCCAAACGACGCCTTGGACGTGTGGCCAACTCAGCGCTACACGGAACATGCAGGACTACAAATGTAGCAAAAGTTCGACAACACATAAGCTCATTTAATGAGTTCCAAGCGATTTCTACGAAATACACTCAGAACTGGGGGGGACTCCTGATGATGCGTAATCCGCCACACTCTCAGAGATGGGCGAAAAAAGGGTACCCCCCAAAATAATTGACCATCTAGTGGAAGGGCACGCTCAAGTCATGATCAACCACTACCCGAATAGGGGCAAACAGTTTAGGATTCGGAGGAGATACCCCCGGGTCACGATCAGCTAGCACCCCAAAGAGGGTATTCGGTCCAAACACCCGGAGAAGGTACCCCCGAGTTTAGCCGATCGACGCCTCTTAAATGGAATACGGATCGGATCCAAAGACTCGAGTACACTCTTCTCCACAACCTAGAGTCCGTCTAAAACTCGGGTACCCACAAGAAAAGACCACGGAACCCCCAGACAAAAGAGTAGACAATTCTCAAGCCGTTAAGTACTACTCGGACCCCCGAGAGGCTATATCTAACACTTAGCCAAACATTAAAGAGGAAGGAGCAACCATGACATTAAGGACACGAGTGAATACAAGGAAGATTCAATACCCTTCAATAAATGGGCTAAAGAAATAGCTTAATGATCTTACAACTACGAAGAACGACCCCACCAGGTCTCGCTCAAAACAAACAACCAAGAAGGCCATCTGACCATACAGGTGGAACCCCCCACGCGACCAGACTCGGAAGATGTGCCAACCATCCTATTCAACATAGCTCCCAACCACCCTAATTATGATGAAAGACCACACCACATTGGTCTGAATCACCCATTGGAGCAGAAAGCGACAACTGTTACTGGTGTAGATCAATGATTGGGGCAGATTAATCCCCTCTCATTGGTCACCTCTAAAGACCATTGGAGCAGAAGCCATCATTACCCGCTCAGACGAACATCAGTCAACTCACGCCATTGGTCGTCCTCTGACACACGACTCCCATTGGGGCAGAAGACCCTCACGCCATTGGACAACAAAGCTACCCAAATTTAAGACGAGAAGACCAGTTTCCATTTGCCGAAGACCCCAAGATTGCCCCTATTATAAATAGTCCACATTTCCAGCACCAGAGCAAAAAAAAAGTGAAGTGAGAGCCTGAAATCCACAAGTTCTCCCACATACGCAAATTCAGTCCAAACTCTGTCAAAATCTCTACACAATTGTACTTAGAATATATTACATGTTCTACTAGCTCTAGCTATCTCACCACACGACCCCTTGTAATTTATTCGAAGTCTTTAATAAAATAATCGTGCCTCATTTTTCTCAAATTCAAGAGTGACATACTGAACAAAATAATTAAGTATCGATATCCCGAATACCCCGACCTCACGGACCCGGACAATATTGCATCACCACTACTGATATTTAGTATGTGTATTTGTTCATGTCAGATAATTTTTAAACATACATCATTTATTGGTTCAACTAGTGGTTCGATCGGTTCGACCAACTGAACCATTAATCAGTAGCCTCACGGGTTCAGTGACCGGTCCAGTTGTGAAAATACTGGTAAGGATTTTAGATATTAATCATAGCATACTCTATGTGGGATTTGATACTTGGAACGTAATCTTTACTTTTCATATTATATTATTTGACTGGGCATTTGCGAATATATGTGCAATATTATATTTGCATTATATTCATACTACTATATAATACACTCCAAATGCTCATCACATAATTTGAGAAATTAATAATAAATCAAGTTCAATTTTCAATATTCAAAAACTAAGTAAATAAAGTTTGTAGGCGCTCCTTTCAAATCTGTAAAAATTTAACTCAAACATAAATAAAACATATTAAATGCAAAAAAGGCATGGATAAGAATGATATAAATGTTCTTTTCATTTTTATACAATTTCTACGAAAAAACTACAATGTATACATACATATTGCGACTCTGTCAACGTAATATTGAGTAAAAGAATTTATAACAAAAAATGGGGTTGAAATGATATTACTTACCATATTATTGAAAACTTTTATGGTTGACAGCTTTGAAGTATTTAATTTTCACCAACTACCTACTCCAGTTTGTTCACATCCGCCTATTTAACCAAGAGCCACAATGTGCTCAAACATGAACAAATTCACTTTCATTGTATATCGTTTATTTGTTTACCATATTTTCATTGTTTTTTTCATGGCGAACAACAACAATCAACAAGCAAGAAATGGCGAAGTCCATGTCATGTACAAGGAATGCCTTCATAACTATGGTGCAAGGTCTATGCGTTACATCTTTGACGGTTGTGGTCAATTTTTGGCCAATGGACCTAATGGCACTCCAGATGCCATGATATGTGCGTTATGCGAATGTCATAAATATTTCCATAGGAGGGTTCCAGTAGACCTTCACAATGCTGCAAATTGTGATCTCACCCAGGAGAGTGTGGGGGAGAACGCCTCGGCTATAGCAGCACACTCACAACCACGAAAAAAGCGCAATTATCAACAATCCACCAGCCATAAAGGTCCGTCTGCACCATCCCCAGCGACAAGAATGAATCACGGGGAGCACTAGCCTTGCACCAGGTGTGGCTCGTCTATACCTGTCACGGGTTGGCCCACACCCTGACCTGTGAATTAAATATCGGGCCTAGACCTGCACCCGGTCCCATAAATGTACTCCTTTTAATTGTGGTCCAATTCTAGACTCAAAGTTATACTTCGAGTCTGGATCCGAACCTGCTTTACTTTATTTTTGCCTTCTTAAATATTTTTGTTGATTTTTAGAGGAATAAATGGTGTTGTCATAATTAACAAAGTGGCAAATTTCTTTTCTGTAACTTATAAGGAAAAAATTCAAATTCAAGAACAACACAGTTTTAATTCTAATGTCGTCAAATAAAACATTTACTTTTCGTATAGTTTGTTAAACATATCTATGTATGTTATATAATTAATTGACAAGTGAGTTCTTATGAAATGAAAGTTTGTGTACTACTTCGTACCATGGCAAAACTATATATTTTTTTTGGATCTTCAATTCGCCTTATATAATTAAGTCATCAAAAAATAACAATATATGTGTAATTTACTCAAGTTCCTGCAAAACACAGTGACAAAATTAATTGCTTATTTCAAAGTAGATTTTCTTAGATCTCTAGTTTACCTTTTATGATAACAAGATTTCTTGTCTATCCTTAAAATCTTTTCAATCAATAAAACAAATTATTCAAACAATCTGTACTAATTTATATAACTGCTTCATAAAGGAGATTTCAAAAAACTTACACCAATTGGGATATCATTTTATAGCAACTAAATACAATACTAGATTTATTTCATTGACAAGCAAAAATTCAAAAGACAAGGGCAAAGTAAGAAAAATATAAAAAACTGTAAGAAAGATAAGGTAAAAACGGAACAAAATACCAGGGAAAACAAAAATGGAATAAAGAGAAAAAATACTAATGAGTCATGATAAACTATTGAGGGTCCTTATTAGGCCAGGTCCACTTTGGGTCTTAGCTCGGGCCTAATCTATTATATGGTGTGGGCTTTGCTCAGTCCCTCGTCTATGTTCTAGTAGAACCCTCTAGTGGTAGACCTAGGCATATCCTCTTCCTCGAGGGCATATGACTGAGGAATGGTTAGAACAAATAGAGCAATGATAACACAAGAACAGTCCCAAGCTCTAAGACATATTGTAGTGTGGAATAACTAGTATGAGAACTAATCTTACAAATCTGCTATCTCTCTGGTGCCGTAGCCGGCTGTGGTACCACCACCAGTGGTTAAGGCACCTAAGTCACATGTCTCGAATATCCTAAACACAATAATTGGACCAAGTGCTATTTTTACTCAAGGCTTCGCTACTTCAGGTCTTGCCATGCCCAATATGGAGTTCAGTAGGCAAGACACTTGCTAAAGTAATCTGGAGCTTGCTCAACTGCTAAAGAAGCTAATCCATATCGTTGATGAGCAAGGTGAGAGAAGCGGGTAGGGGAGCTAAAAACTTGGAACATTCACGTGCAGGCTTAAGGAAGATAACCAAGAAACTGAAAACTCAATGAGATGGAAAAATAGGTACAGAGAAAACTTGTGCAGGTAGCAAGGCCTCAGAGATCGACCCCATTTAACAGAGAAATTGAGTGAGAATTACTCAAACGCTGTGAGACTATATTGAAGTTGAAAATATACAATGAAATGATAGATCCTCGAGATTGTTCTACCTTTATGGGATTTTGTCATTACGTGGAGTTACCAAAATGAGCACGCTAGGATCTTTACCACCACTTTAACAGACTTGGCACTAGATTGGTTCTCCACGATACCTGACTGTACTATTGAAACATATAACCACTAAGAACGTAGTTCACAAGTTAATTCTCAAGTCAGAGGCAGTCCAACCTATAACAAAAATTTCTTCATTCGATTAAGCAAGAAGAGTAAGAAAGTCTTAAAGATTTAAGGAAAAGGTTTAACACTGAGTTTCTGAAAATAGATGAAGCAAAAAAAAGAATTTGTGGCAAGCATCTTGTTTAGCGAAAGAGGGACATGTATTTTGTGGCAACAGTTATAAGTGAGAAACCCAAGACCATTAACAAGATCAATGAGAAATTAAAGGTTTTATTAAAAATAATATAGGGTAATATACATGCGTGCCCATGATGGAGTACCCAACCAAAGCTGACCGAGAATTACATAAGAAAGCAAGGGGCTATAGGCCCCATTTAAAGAAAGAGACCCAAAGAAGTATGGCTAAACTCAAAATAGTTACATGACACAACAAATAAGTAACATAACAAATCTTATAAAGCTCTCTAGTCTTCCTTCAATCAAAGGAACCCCAGATGTAGAGAAGATCCATCATGACTTCGTAAGGTACGAGTAGTTTTTTCAACCACTTTTTGTGATTTCTTCTTATGCGCATTGGTAGAAGCTACCACTTTATCTTTATCGCTGACTTTAAAGGTGGGGATGGATTCTTGTATATCACAAGCGGAGGATATTCACTTTCATCATCGCCAAATGCATTAGAATACTCAATGTCACGGGCTTGCTCACTTGAGACTGCTCGAGTTTTTTTGAACATTCAGAATTCGAAAGAATTTTTTCATCATCGAATGTGTCATTTAAAATAAGATCATCCATGGAATCGAAGTTAATTTTCCTTTTGCATTCTGAATCGGAACGTTCACCCCGAGAATCAATCACATCCTTTAAAACATCATCCATTGAAGCACTATAATCTTTTCCCGAGGTACCCGACTCAACAATAAGAAAATAATCCCATAAGTAATAATATCCTCACACTCAACCAATTCTTTAGCTGAAGGACCAAATTCTTCAATAACCAAGTTATCTTCAACGAGATTCAAATCATCAATAACGTTGGAAACCAAAACAACCTTACCCTTATCAATTAAGCTCGCACCCTTAGGCGAAACAACATCCACATTGATAACCTCTGCACAATCAACCCCTGCATCCGGTTCATCATTAATAAGAGCATGGAAAGAGTTATCATTACCTTGTGATGAGGTTTTAACCGGAGAGGAAGGCTTTGCTCCTTTGGGCTCCTCTTTTTCAATAGGCACTTTATCAATGTTACTAACCTCAACACAATCAATCGGCTTCGTAAGACCACTTGAGGAAGCATCGTGCTTGCTACGAACGGTACCCAAACTTTGATTGATCCTTTAGGATCTTCTTTTTCCATATGCACTTTAGCAACTTGTACAGATTTTTTCTCGGATTTCTCAACACCACATTCTTCAATAACATGGACCAACCGTTGACATTTCCGACAGTAATTGGTAAAGTTTTCATAAATAACTTTCTGTTTGACGTAAGTTACTTTATCTCCAACTTGAACACCCCATTCAATTTCCTCCCGTAGTGGCTCCAAAAGAATAACCTCAACACAAATACGAGGGTAATCAGGACGAGACATAGTGATAGAACCTTTGTCTAACCTCAGTGGTGTGCCAAAATAGAGATGGAAAAACATCGAGTGCTGCGTTCACAATATCTCAAGTTCAGGTTCGGTAATCCAATCCAAACCGGTGCAATTGGCGGTTCAGAGTCCGGTGCAAAAGAGAGACTCCATTTGAAAACCTTTGCCGAGACACCATGAAAATCTAGAGAGTTTTTCATCCAAATCCTCGTGTAATCCTCTTCTTTTTCAAGTTTAAGCATAACGCGATGAGGGCCAATGGGGCCGATAGTGTACGTGCCTTTTAGAACAAGTCTTTGAATCATGCGATGCATAAACATATAATTTGGTTTCACAATCGGGAAACGAATAATAAGCACCAAGTCCAAATGATTATCAGGATCTTTTATCTCATTTTCTTCGAACAATATCATCGATTTACCTTAGAGACTATGAAACTTTTTCGGCACAATCGACGTATCATCAACGAGAGATCGCTTAAGATCATAATTCTGACTCGGATTAGCAATCTGAGAAAAAAACATACCTTTTAAGGGATTAACAAGATCAATGAACTCGCTCAAGAGAATATCCACTTGGACGTGCTATGCCTTTCAAAATCTCGGACAATTCAACAAAAAGTCGCAAAAGGGAAAGAATGACCGGAGATAAAACAAGGACCGTAATGACAAACCACAAGGGAGGGTGATATGTATCAAAATCATTCATCTTTAGTCCTTGTTACTATAAGATGCATTGCCAATTTCTTGAGGTTTTAGTCTATTTTGCTTGTTTTCTAGTTTTAGTGTCAGTTGTGTTAATTCGAGGTAAAAAGATGCGAAAATGAGTTGATGGAGATGACTTAATTACGAAAGTCAAAGCTAGGAGTAGCAATGGGAAAGATGATTATGGAGCAAGAAAAGTATTAGAGTGAAGAAATGGAACGAAAAATCAAGAGAAAACACTGACCAAACGTTGCTCGCGCCGAAAACGCAGAGAAGTGCACAACATATGCTTGGATGGGGGCACGCTGTTTACCTAGGAGACAGAATGAGGTGCAGTCATCGGCGTTGGTCATGCACCGACGTGCGACATGAACATGCCGCACATGTGTAGATGACGTTCAACATGATGGTAAAGTTATCCAGTACTAAAATCTCGAATCCTATACGTAAAATTACACAAGCTGCACATATAAATAAGATTCAAGGAGGTTAAACAAGAAGGAGAAATCCAGTAAAGAAGCAATACACTAGTTATAGAAGCATAATCAAATATTATCAAGATTTGGGAGAAAATCATTGTTCAAATGTGAACGAAGCATTCATCATCATAAGGAAATTCAAATCAGAAGAGTCGGAACAAGAGAATACACAACTATCCTTGAGATTCATCAATAAGGATAATTCTTCCCAATCTTTTATGTTTAATCAATTTTTTATGATGTTGTTTGCTTTACGTTTTGAAGTAAGGAGTTGCTAGTCACTTTATGCTTAGAGTTAGGTATTAGCTGTTCAACACTATATGATGATTTATGTCTCAGTTTTGAATTAATGAATTGCATGTTTATTTGATTATCTTGTGTGTAATGCTTTACTACGCCTAATCAATGTAGAATCGATTAGAGTTTTGAAGGACTCCTAACACATCCATGAAAAGTACTTTTGCTTGTGCAAATATGATGATATTTGAAGAGAAGGTCCTAGGATATGCAAGAAGCATCTCTATGAAGTTCAATATGATTAGTACGAGCCATTTGAGAGTTGACACGGTGATCCATGGCAACACGCGATTACAACTAAGTGCTCAGAAAGGAGGACTTCTCATCGTGCGAATTAGTTGGTTCTTAGTGGTAAGGTGAAATGAAGCCTGCCTAGGTAGGTGACCTGGAAGGTTAGCATCAACTTAGTATTAGGCGATATTTGAAGGCAGCGTCTCTCGACTGAGGGATTAGATGATGTTTGGACTTGGTGAAGCATTAGTTGAAAGGTGTAGATTTGCTACGAACCTTACGGAGTATCGTTTGCAGCACCAAACAAAAAGGTTATGACAGAAAAAACAGAAAAGTAAGCATGTTGGACATTTAAGTATCTAGTGGGAGGAATATGGTTCTCGCATGGACTTGTGAATATTGAAGATGTGAGCCTTTTCGTTAGGGTAAGGCAGAAAATTTGACGAGATATTGGACTAAAATGCAGCTTTAGCACCCTTGCGCAAATGCTTAACTTAAGTTGACTAGTGAAAGTCATTGCTTGTGCATAATAAAAGTGGATATCCGAAATCGATGCAATGGTGTGTTCTGTCACAAATAGCAGAACGTGTGCTTGTTGGGCATTTGAGTGTCGAGTGGGGGAACAAGGAAAAAAGTGTCCAAGTATATACTATAATGGAAGAACAGGCATGGCGAACAACCAACCAATCTCCCCCGTTTTGAGCTACAATACGAGGTCCTAAGTGTACGCTCTCATGGGACCGTCTAGCCATCACTAGTCGACTATGACCATCATTAATGCGAGTCATAGTTCGTGATCGATTAGGGTACTAGTTGGGCAAAACCCAATCGGTTGCAATGGCTACATAACAACCATCTCGCCTAGTCCTACAATGCTAGTATCGTATCTCTAATTTTCTTAAGTAACGTTCTTTTTTTTTTTTTTTGATAAAAATAATAATTACATAGTCTCAATAGAAAATAACATTTTTTTCATAGCAACAAACTATTTGCCGAGGGGGGACCCACTACAAGTCCAGTGTGGCGTATTGTATCCACTCAGCCTATATTGTTATCATCATCATCCTTCAATCCTTTCAGCTCCCATTATTCAAACGACAATGGCTTTTTCCGGCATATTACACCACCCCATCCACTTCACTCTCCCCACTCCCCACCACCGCCGCAAACACCCTCTCTCCGTCACCGCTGCCATCCCCACTGCCGCCGCCGCCGATGTCTCCGCTATCGCCACCTCCTTCGACAGCACCACCATTGCCGTCATAGGCGGCAGCTCCGTGCTTACTCTCGGCGCCATACTCTCCCTCACTGACCCGGAGAAGCGGCGGCAGTTGCAGGCGGAGGAGGTCGGCGGCGGGGACAAGGAGGTTGTCCGGGAGTACTTCAACAACGACGGGTTTCAGCGGTGGAGGAGAATTTACGGCGACACCGACGACGTGAATAAGGTGCAGAAGGACATTAGGCTGGGCCACTCGAAGACAGTGGAGAGTGTGATGACGATGTTATTGGATGAGGGCCCGTTGAGTGGGGTCACCGTGTGCGACGCCGGGTGTGGGACCGGGTGTCTGTCGATTCCGTTGGCGAAGGAAGGAGCGGTCGTGGCCGCGAGCGATATCTCGGCTGCAATGGTTTCTGAAGCTGAGAAACAGGTCCGGATTTATTGATTGATTGATTGATTGATCGAATGTTTTTCGTTGTTGATTTGTGCATTTTGAACATGATTGGTGATCTTTCGATTATATGTAGTGAGTTGATACTTCGCATTATAAGTTTGGAGTTGTTATCACTTAGGCTGTAGTTGTTGATATGTGGATGGAAAATCAAAATTTTGGTTATTGGGGATTCTAAGTTATTCTCTGATTCTCGTGATAATTACGTTTAGCATGTGCACGGTTTAGTCTAATTTTGACAACTTTTCTCGACATTTTGTTACGATGGAGCCAATAATTCCAACCCCAGGAGGTGTCGTTGTACTTGTTGTGTAAATTGTCGATGTATTTGTAAGATGTAAGGAGTCTCGCATTGATTATTCAATTCCAAGAAGATTTTTTTGTACTTACACCAAATTTCACGAATGCACATCTAGTTATCCCTTTATCGACGTGTGAGATGTAATGATCAATTACTGGTGAAGTCATGTTATCTCATCTTTTTCTCAGTTCTCTGTCATTGCACTGACTGGGTCATAATTTTCATGCGTCGAGAAAGGCTTTGCAACTGGAAAACTGAGAATTGGATGTATTTCTTTCGAAGTTTCAAATTTCAGCACCATGATATCATTAAAAGAATGCATCTGAGTGAAGTACATTTTTTTTTTTTTTTGCTAAAAAGGCTACTGTACTCATTTGAGATTGATGATACAGGCAAGGGAAGAGCTCTTTAAAGGCAAGGACGAACTCCCGTCTGGACTGCTGTTGCCCAAATTTGAGGTGAAAGATCTGGAGAGCTTGAACGGAAAGTATGACACTGTTGTGTGCTTAGATGTTTTGATACACTACCCACAAAATAAAGCAGATGGCATGATAGCCCACCTTGCTTCTTTGGCTGAGAATCGCTTAATTCTGAGTTTTGCGCCAAAGACATTTTACTATGATCTGTTGAAGAGAGTCGGAGAATTATTCCCAGGACCTTCAAAGGCTACGAGGGCTTATCTCCATGCTGAGGCTGATGTAGAGAGGGCGTTGCAAAAAGTTGGGTGGAAAATAAGGAAGAGGGGTTTAACTACCACACAGTTCTACTTTTCAAGAATCGTTGAGGCTGTTCCTGCATAGTGCGGAAAAAAGAGGTTAGATATGCTTTTTGTATCGTTATCACTGAGTGTACTAGTACTTCTGCGATAGTCAACATTGAAGTTCTCTAAGGCCGTAACCGTATTGACATCTTCCACTAATTATGCTTAAGATACACCATGTATAGAGGACTGACTATGCTTTTGAACTTAGTGGTAGTGGAAGATGTCACTCGTAAAGGTCGATCATTGTGTAATTGTAAATGTTGTACTTTTTGAATACTGCTGCAAGTGTTGTGTGCATCATTCTCTCGCTTGTACTGTACTTCACTCGAGTAATGCTTTAGTTCTTACCTAATACTCTCTTTTGCTTGTTTTTCTCACTGCCGCGAGTGATCCTTGTTAAATGCATTATATATATTAGATCTAATGCTGAAAGAATGGTGGTCTACATAGATGCGATCTAAGTAACAAAATTTGGTCGAGTTCTCCATTCTCAACCAACATATGCTGACTGAAAGATATTGGTATGCGACGAATCTGTATACTGGTATATAACTCGTAACGCTCTACTGATGAGATAAATTCACCGTAGTTAAGAATCCAATGATCGTACCCTTAAACCAGACAGCATTTCGTTCATATGGAAGGGGAAAAGTGGGAGCAAGAAAATTTACCAAGCTAAAAGCAGCTGGAATTTATGTATCTAAGGTTACTGTTCCGGTGTTGATACTGATTAGTTACTTATCAGTTGCATTGTTGTAATTTTGGGACAAAAGATTTGTGATGGTATCTGTGGGCAAAGAGTTGACAATTGCTTGTTTGGTGCAAATTTCGGTAGCAAACGATCTCTTCAGTTTAAATATTCGGATAACACCACTAACAGAAAGAACTCCTCTAGGACAAAATAACACATTCTGCTTAATTTGCCTAGAAGAACCCGTGCGACGGTTTGAATCGGCAAATAGCGCTTAAATAGTTTTTTGTTATTTTTTGTAAGTTAAATCCCCAATTCAACGCATTTACCATTATGCCCTATGGGGCTTCAAACGAAATCTTATTTTCCCAAAGCTATATGGATTATTCATATTATCTTTTTGATAAAAAAAAGTAGTGGATTATAATTATCCTAATCTGGTGTTCGTCTGATACACATAACGATGTAAATACTTGATCCTCAACCTTGAGAGCTCTATTATGTATTAGCTTTGTCTGGAATAGATTTAGACAACATGAATGCTCGTGAACTAAGTTGGGGCAATAGCCTCTTCAATGCCTAAGTCAGCAAAGTGTATAAGGCGATATGTCGAATATTAGGATATATCGAATACTGGTTTATGTCGTAAATAGCTATCTATCAGAAAGTATGCCAAGTATTATGATCGATATAAAACATGTGAACAATAGTACAATAATAAACGATATACATTGGTCGTCAGAGCTGAAGTATTTGTAAGCCTCGTCATTTGAGACCACACATCACGTTTTCTCGGAGACATCAAGCATTTCCTCCATACGTCGAATATTATGCTTGATCTACAGCTTTTTCGAACCAATTCAGTATACATCGAATCCCGTGCGACGTACTTATGTCGAATATTATGCTCGACGTACCAGTACCAATAGACTGTATCAGCTCGTTTGGTTGGTTACTATAGTCCATATTATGGGCTTTAATGCGGGTTCAACAGTATTTAAATTACCTCTGGTTTCTCAGGCCTAATCTTGGGTCGACCCGGGCGAAACTGACTAACCCGGGTATAGCGCAGCTTGATAATCCGCCTCCCTTGGCACGTTTTATTAATATGGGCCCAACAGTAATTATTTTTGTGGCGTGAAATGTCAGTAATAACCCTAAAACTTGATAGTTACTACCATTACTACCCCTCTTCTCTTACTAGTTCAGGAAAGGTATTTCCCCCCAAAATTTTTTCACTCCACAAACCCTAATCGCGTTTCTCTGACAGAGCTCAAGCAGGTAAAAAAAAAATCTTCCATAACCTTTGCAAATTTAA
The DNA here is from genome assembly GCA_948329865.1 of Linaria vulgaris. NCBI lineage: Eukaryota > Viridiplantae > Streptophyta > Magnoliopsida > Lamiales > Plantaginaceae > Linaria > Linaria vulgaris. The sequence goes on along the minus strand of OX415249.1, from coordinate 47,058,113 downwards.
CTTCACGGGTTTGATTATTGATAATGCGTTAACAATCCCTAACATCGGTCTCTTTTTCTTCCATTAATTTTGGCTCGCGGTTTGTGGCAAATTTGTTACCTAATTTCAAACGGGATTTGTTGTGTCAACAGGTAGTTGAATTCGTACGATTTTGCACTTCAGTTTCTTATACATATCCTAATTTTCACACATTACTCTGCCATGTCCATTCAATTCCACAAATTATTGCGGTTAAATTGTTCTAATATGCAACCATGTTTTATATCGATAGGGCAAATTCATCTATTGGAGCAGCCCCCTCTTACGTTCAATTAGGTAATTCGTGCTCATTGCTCCCTTATCATTTGCTTTTTATTTCATCTATTTGAGCAGCCCACTCGCTACATTCGATTAATACACAGTTATGGTTACTTTCAAAATATGTCCAGGAAGATATATGATATAAAATTTGGGTTGTGTGGTTATATATGTGCATTGATATGAGTTGTGTTATTCTTCTTGATGATTCAAATGATTCTTTCATATGTGCTTGTATGATTTTGGGGATAATGATGTATGACGTATCCTGAATAAGATTAACAGTGAGTTTATTTGAATAAAAGGTATACTACATGCTTGTGGGTATTACTTTCAGTAATTTATATTGTCGGGTTATGTGTTAATTAATAGTAATGTTTTTTATGTTCAACTGGTGTATAAATGCGCACCTCTTGTGGAATAAAATCTAATTGAGAATGTCAGTACTTGTATTTAACTAATTAGCACATTAGGTAACACTTTGGTGTATTTAGTAATATACTACCATTATTACCATTGGTGTATCAGAACTTATATTATTGCTTGTTGGTGGTTCAAACCCCGTAATTAAGTCTTCATTTTCATAACAAAAAAGTAATTTGTTCGTAGGATGAATTGGCAAACACATGCGATGCTTCTAGCCGCCGCACAATTGCATTTGTTTAGACTTAGAACTATTACGATAGCATTGACCTACTTCCTAGCCAGGACACGCCTAACCAATGCTACTAAACGAAAAATGAGTTATAAATATAGTATGCTTGGTAGACTTCCTAGGCAAATCGCTCATATGCAAGACCTAATACACATCAACGACATTGATTGCATCGATATCTTGCGAATGGATAGGAACAGTTTCCACAAATTATGTTACCTATTAGAACATGGGGGGGGGGGGGGGTTAACTAGCTCAAAATATGTGAATGTTCAAGAGATGACTGCCTTGTTCTTGCAAACACTGGCCCACCATCACAAAAATCGAGTTGTTCGATTTGATTTCAAAAGGCTCGGCCAGACCATTAGTCATTACTTTCATAAAACGATGGATGTTTTGTTCAAGATTTCCGACCACCTTATGGTTAAGCCAACTCCCATACCAACAGATTGTACATATGAGCGGTGGAAATGTTTTCCGGTAAGACACCATACCACTCTTTCCCTAGTCCATGACATTGTAACTATTATAAACATTACATTTTTTTTATAGCAATGAATAAGTGACTAATCTAAAATTTGGTATCTATAACACTCTATAGGGATGTTTAGGGGCACTAGATGGGACACATGTTGAGTTGTGCGTTCCACTAACCGATAAGGACTGTTACATTGGGAGGAAGGGGTATGCGACAACCAACGTGCTAGGGGTATGCGACATAAACAAGAATTTTGTTTACATTTTGTCTGGATGGGAAGGTCCAGTAGCAGATAGTACCGTGCTTCGTGAAGCTTTAGTTAGGTAGAATGGTCTAAAAGTACCGATTGGTAAGCTATTCTCCTTAGTCAACAATTGAATTAAATAAGGATTTTTGAACATCCAGGCTTCTTATTATAGAAAAAAACTTCTACAAGTCAGTATTACTTATGTGATCTAGGATATCAGAATGGTGAAGGTTTTCTAACGCCGTACAAGGGTAGGAGATATCACTTGAATGAGTGGTCTAACGATCGCAATCGGCCTAGGGATCGTGAAGAACATGAAACATAGTAAAGCACTTAATGTGATCGAGTGTGCTTTTGGTTTGTTGAAGATGTGTTGGCCTATATTGGAAGTTCCAACTCATTTCTCTGTTGACTCCAAATGCAATATTGTGTTGGCATGTGCAATGTTGCATAACTACATCCTATTAACAATGCCCATTGACCCTCTCGAAGCAAGTGGCGTACCTCTACAATTTGCACCCCTGACGAAGCTGAATACATTGAGACGATTACCCCTTCTCCAATTTGGCAAGGGTGGCGCGATAACTTGGCTGACATTATGTTCAACGATTGGCGTTTGAGACGTAATATAGCCTAGGAAATTGTCTGTTAGTCTAGGTTTATTTGATGTAACTTAATTATTCCCACATCTGTTATTAAGTTTGTTAAACAATGGTTCATTTATCTTACAACTCATGTGATGTATTATGATCAATCAGACAATGTTATTATATTATTATGTGTGAAAACTATTTGGTGAGTATAACATTAAGGATGAATACTAGCAAAAAGTGCAATGCATTTGCTGTTACCTATAATTACTAGGGGTGCTCCATATAACAGGGAATTGGCAATAATACTAACATTAGTGACTTTATGATTAATGATGAATTTACTGTCTGGATTAATGATGAATCTATTTATTACATGTATAACTATATAACTAATTATTATTTCTTTCTAATTTTTTGAAGATCTGAGTATCACATCAATATGCATGTTTAGATTAGCTTTTATGATTGAAAAATTATTCCCACATCTGTTATTACACATCAGTAGCAAGTTAATTTTTTCATTTTTTTTTATGTCTATCAATAATGCCTTTATTAGACTAGGTAATTATGATTTCTTTCTTATTTTCTAAGATGTCAATATCACATCAAGATGCCTTTTATGATTGAAAAATTATTTCAATATCTGTTATTACACATCAGTAGTAAGTATTTGTTTCATTTTTTTAATGTCTACCACTACTGCCTGCATTATAATAACTAATTATTACTTCTTACTTTTTTTTTTGTCTTCTCACATTCACATCAAGATGTCTTTTATTAAAACTCTCACTTCCTCTTTTTTATGTCCATAAATTATCAGTAATAATAAAAATTGTAATTTCTTTTTCAGATATGGATATGGACACCTCGAGTTGCAATGTGCGCACACCCAACGACACGGCAGCAGGAAGCAAAGGGAGCCGCAAGTTCTAGACCCGGGTAGAGGAGGAAGCCTTGATCAGTATTGTAAAAGACCTCATTGTTGAAGGATGGCATGCTGGAAATGGATGGCGTCCGGGGTTCAATAACCAAGTAGCACTTAGGATCCGTACAATGATACCCACAAGTGATGTGTTGGGTAACCCACATGTAATTTCTAAGATGTCAGCGTGGCGTAAAGATTACGGCGCTCTGTCAAAGTTATTTGATCGAAGTGGACATAACGAGATTGGTCTACATCCAACCAACTTCACTATTACCATCATTGGAACTCCTATTTGGGAAGCTACTCTAAAGGTACTAACTAAACACACTTTTGGGTTATAAAACATTATCAGCATGTTAGTTAGAATTTAGTGAAGAATTTTGATCATGATATCTACCTCATCTTTTTTTTTTGTATAGACCAATCCGGAGTTGGAGAAAATGAAACTCAAGTCTTTCCCTTATTATGACGATTGGGAAGCAATGTTTAGAAATAGTAAGGGAACTGAAGTTCATGCCGTTGACGTCGGTGCGGCACGCCAACGCGTGTTTAACATTCCCATGAATCTACCTCCTACGCCGACTGTGCTAACTCCAACCGCTTTAGAAGATTTAGTTGGTGAAACCTGCGAGACCTCATCAGCGACACCAACTTGTGAAGGAGGAGCGCCTTGGAAGCCATCTGGAATCAAGAAAAGAAAGGCTCGCTCGGCTTTGGTTGAAGATGAGATGATAATCTCACTTACTTCGGCACTCGACGAGTCAAAGACTGCTATTCGCGACCTTTCTATTGCCATCCGATCATTGAAAGAAGCCGATCCAGCGGTAAACATAATTTTCTCGGGTTTGAAGGAATTGTCGGGTTTCAATATGACGGCACGTGTTAGGGCCGCTAAGAAGATAGTTATGTCCCAGTCGCACGTGGCTCTTTTCTTTAGCATGGACGCCGAGGAGAGGGCTGAATTTGTTATGAGCATCCTCGCCGAATGAATTTACGTCTTCGGTGTTTTGGGTGACTAACCATGAATTAAGGCATTAACTGGAAGTAATCCAATTAACCATAAACTTTAAACACATGTGCCTTAATTTATTTTGTGTGGCATATGTGCCTTATTTTGGATTTATATTAGGTTTTTCAATTCTGTTCCCTAAGTTCACCATGCATGTGTTTGTTAAACACTCTGTACTAATTTATATGGTTCCGTTTCGATGACGTTGCTCAAATATTGCCTAATACTATACTCTTGCGGATCTATATTATTTATAGACTAAAAATAATTCACTGAAATTTTTCTACCTTATATTCTTCATAAGACAAGAATTGTCATAAGACAAGAATACAATTCTTGTGAAACATGAAAAGGTTGGATATATAATTATTTAATGGTGCAAGTTCAACATGTTTAATCTTGAGATGTTTGCTATCAAGATGAGCTCAACGATGATGTGTACAAATTGATGGGGGCATAATTGGAATTTTGATACATATCATGTTCCAAACCCGATGGTAAAAGGCTTACCAAAGCAAATATATTTGTAGGGTCCACATCTGAATGAAAAGGAGAAATTGAACAACCAAACCTGTTTTTTAAACATGAAAATGGATCCTAATAGGCACTAACAATTCGGCAGCTATTAGCTCGGTTTGCAACCAAACAAGCCGTATATTCGTTATCTGGGTTCAATGTTAGTAATTGTGTTGGGCCATGTTGACCCACCCATATTTACATTACAAATCTAAGAAAAAGCAAGAAAAAGCAAACAGAGAGTGATTGCGATATATTTCAAAAGTAGAAACTAAACTAAACAGTTAAAATAGAGTGTCGAGCAAAAGAGAATGACAGTATTGAGTATTTTAACTCACTTTTCATTAACTTGGAAAAAACCTTGTATAATGAAAATCTCACAAGGTTATTTTTAATAGGGCTTTTGGCAAATTACCTTTCTATGTTATATTAAATTGGCAAGTTACCTCCGGGTAAAAAAAAAAAAAGTTGGTCAAATACTTTATTGTGATTTCAAAATCTGGAATTGTATTCCTCTATGTAGAGAGGTGTAGTTCACTCGCCCATAAATTATGAGAACGAGGATTATAAATTTTATTCAAAAAAGGTATTTATACCCCTATTTTTTCAAGAAAAAATTACATCTTTTAATTTTATGTTTTCTACCATCAATAACAAAAAAAAAGAAATTTAAGATTACAAATCTTAGATATATACATGTATGTGCCTTTTTTCCTAAACTTTTATTTCTTTAAATAGAAAAACACAGTAAAGTTAAATTTGAAATTACGCAAATGAAAATATTATTACAAATAATGATATTTTAGTCTATAATATAAAATTTAAAATACAAAGTTTTTCAGAGAGGTGATTTGCCAACATTTGAGATCACATGAAAGTATTTGACTAACTTATTTTGGAAGGGAGGTAACTTGATAATTTAGCATAAGGCAGGGAGGTAATTTGCCAAAACCTATTTTTATACTATATATAATATATTTCATTTTTAAGTGCGGGTCTTCTGCTAATAGAAAAAGCAAATACAATAAACAAAATACATATTCTTACTTGTTTTTTTTTTCTACTTTTATTATTACTTTATTATTCGATTGGGTATACATACATACACAATACACTAGAAATGGTAGTGCGTTGAGAAATGAGAATCGAAGTATCATCAGATCAGCCAAGAAACAAAAAGCAGTAGTACTAGAGATACGAGAGAGCTGTTCTGTTCTGTTCGTCAATCAATCCGTAATGGATAAGCTGTTGAATTTTGGTCGAAAAGCTCTGTTTTATGTTAGGGTTCTATCAGGTTACGAAGAACGGAGAATCCGATCTTACAGATTAAATCTACAAAAACGCCTCCAATACGTACCCTACCTTCCTTCTATTCTGTTCTATTCGGGTTTATTAACTGAATTCCGTTCTGTTTTATGTTGTTGTTGTTGTTGTTGTTACTCTTAAGATTAGAGCACTAGTCTTGTGTGTATTCATTCATGCCATCTAAATTCATAAATTTTTGTCCTTACTACTACTTTCTAGGCACAAGAAAAGAAAGCGGCTGTTGAGAAGGTTCCCGAACAAATTATATTAACCGAGGTCCGCCGGATGGTTGAAGAAATGCAAACTTTGAATAAGAAGCTAGAAGACACTGTGAGTTTATTATTATTACTTAAAAGTTAAAACATCAATTTGTTGAACTAGCCTGCCTACCCGTTATTTGTCATATATCCTTGTTATTAGTGTGATGATACTCTAGTTAGTTAGTTAGTTTTTGATGTCTTCGTATAACTTGTTATTTTTTGTGTGGCCTATGTGTATTGTGAAAGATCGATAGATGGTGATGAAAAACGTATTAGGCTTGGTTTTCTTTCTTATTAGGACATGCTACATGTTTCACAGAGTTTCTTAGAGACCAACTCCACATTCTTCATACCATCTACATTTTGTTGGTTTGCTTTTGTTTTGTTTTGTTTTGTTGTCAGTAAGATCCATTGTACTAGTATGGTTGGAGTCGCAACTGTCAGTAAACCATCCATCGTAAATTGTCTGTGCTCCTATACCAACTACTGCCAGATTGCCCTTTGGACAAATGTTCCTAAGTGACAAACATAGCAGGGTTTAGATAAGCAAGAACAACATCAGAGATTCAAGTCCTTGTCCTTGACTAACTACCTCTACGCATAGACTTGATTGTCAGTAGTATCGCAATTAAAATCCCATCCTCCAAAAATGTTGTACTGGGATTAAGATTAGTATGAATGTGGAAACCAACCTTATATCACGCCCTTGCAAAGGAACTGCATACTATAGCATATTAATCTTATAGCACATGGTGAAAGATTTGATCGCCCTGAGTAAGCAACCAAGGAATGTCATTGCTAATTATCTTCTTTCAACTTTTTCTTTTTTGTTTGTTTCAATCTTTACTACTCCTGTATCTGTGGATGACTGAGATTCTCTCATATGATTCTTCTGCTTCATTGAAACATCTTTTTCCCCTGTTATTAGGTGCACAATATTGTTGTATTCCCCGTCCTTGTCTTTTTCTTTCCTTGCTCGTTCATGGGATGTTCATTTTTCTGTTGTCTATTATTCCTCGACACAAACTAGCTGGATCATGGTTGTTGCTTTAGATATCCCTATTTTACTTGATCGCATGTCTTCCATTTCCTTCATTTAAAATTTGGGAATAATTTTCATTAAACTTAATTACCACATTAACCTCTATGTTCTAAATAGGTAGATCTTATTTAAACTAAAGTGATTTCTTTTCATTTGCCTCTGCTATGTCTAGATAGTTTTCTCGATGAATTAGAAAATTTTCATGCAGAGACCTTTTATTTATCAGCTCAGCCTGTGTCTTTAGTAGCACCACTGTGCTGACTGTATTGATTTCTTTGTAGCGCTTCGTCTATTTTTATATTAAAGAATATGTGATTGTCCCCAGGAAGCGGCAATTGAAGACTACTTCAAGCCAATTGACAAGGAAGCAGAGATGTTAATGAAAACACAGCTTGAAGGTGAGGAGAAGACAATGAAAGAGATGATGAGGGCCATGCAGGCTCAGGCTTTACTCGAAAAAGCCGAAGCTGAAAGAATCGGAAATTCAAATGCTAAAACCGATCATGATAGCCAGGAGCCAACATCCTCTGACAAATATGCGCAGATGAGGTGAATTTTATGCACTTCCTGAACATTTTGAACATTTTTGACCAGGGGACCATGTAAAAAAGGTCATGCTTGTTACCCTATCTCTGTCGTGTGCAAGTTAGATCTGGTGTTACCATCTCTCTTAAAGCATGAAATTTCTTTGTAGTTGCGTTCTGTTGTATGTGACGAAGCTATATCACATCCAGTGCAGTTTTCTTCCTAGATCAAGCAGTCAGCCTAATAATGATGAATTTATTTGAATGACCATTGTAAAACGAAAAAGGTTGTGGTAACCCAGGTTGTTGGTGGATTTTGCCAGTTTATCTGCTATCAAGTTAATGTATTCAGTTACTTTTTGGATCTTGATAGTTAGTATTATCAAAGTTAATTGTTGAAAAATTTGCGCTACCTCGCCCAGGCTTGTGGAAGACTGGAATCTATTGTGTATTATCTTTCAGCTGTGAGATTTTTCACAATATGATCAGTATTTGTACAATTTTTTATCAGTATCCAGTTATTTGCCTTCTTCAGATGCCGGATCCCCCCTTCACTTCTTTTTCCTGTTCTGTTTCCAAAAGATCATTGATCTAAATTATGAATGGATTCTAGTTATTGATAAATTCAAGTAATAGATTTCCATATATTATTTTTTCATTAGATGAACAGGCAGGAACTAACATGAATGACAAGTTTAAGAATGGCTCCTTAGAATTATGTTGTAATTTATTAAAAAACTAAAATTACTTTGAAGTAAAATCAAAGAAGTATCTTCAGATTTTATGTCGTATTTTTTCTTCTAAACATAATTTATTTCTCCAGTCTTTTTCTCTTCGTAATCTATTGATATCTTGATGGTCAATCGGAACACGACCATGGGAAAATATGTATATTTTGTTTTTATTCTTCCTTTTATTTTTTGGATAGTGCTTATTGCTTAATGTATCACTCTGGCAACAAAATGAAAAAAAAGAAAAGAAAAGAAAGCTATTAGTCTTTCCAAGTTTACTCTGCTTTTCCCATAGTAAAACATTGTTGAATTTTTGTCTAAAATCTCAAGCTCGAACACTTATGTTTATATATATATCTATATTTATACAATATAATATATGTGAATGTTGTTAGTGGTTTATTATTATTTTCAGTTTTACCCTTGTTCTTTTCGTTATTTTAATTTTTTATCTGAAAATGTTTTTGACTTCTTATCTTTCGGTCCAATTGTTTTCTGCTATGATAAATTCTTGCGGTCTTTATGGAAATCCAACATGGTTTGTCAGCGGCCATTGAGAATTAAGTATAGATACAATTACACAAATTACTCATGAGATATGAAATAATTATAGAAATTACCTCATGTTTGAGAAGTTACACAAATATCCTTTATGACCGGTTTTTGTCTAAAAAATATTAATTTCTTGGAATGTAAATTCGAGCTCCTTATTGATTTTGGCAAGAAACAAAAATTTATTCAAAATTACTCAAAACATAGGAATTATACCTCATTTTTTTTAATAGACAATTTGTTTTTTGAAAAACAAAGAGTATCTTAAAAGTTAAAATAAATTATCTCCAAATTTTAAGTTCTGCTATGATTTAAAGTTGTAACGCTATTTTAATCTTTTAAATTTTCTTACATAATGGGTATTTGTGTAATTTCTCAAACATGAGGGATGGTCTCTGTAATTATTTCATACATCCGAGGCCGTTTGTATTATTCACCCTTAATTTATATTGTCACAACATTGGTAGGCTCCAATCAGTTATTTTGATTGTGTATGGTAAATATATCTTAAGTTTGAAATTTGCAAAAGGTACAATAAGGTAATTTATTTAAATATCTTAATGTTAGGGGAGGGGGTAATTTGACAGAAAAACATTAGATAATATGCATTTGTAGGAGGGAAGCTTTGTGCCATCTATTGTTAAATTTAGTGGATGAATTGTTTATCAATATTTGTCTATCTAAAAGAATTTTAATTATATTTTATTTTTATCGTCAAGTATTTTTTCCTAGTTATTTGAAGTTGAATAAAAGCATAATTGATTGATATCGCACTTCCCTTTTACAAACCTAAACCCCTAAAATAATATTAATATTTTTAATTGAATATTCACATTAGTTATCTCGATGTACTATTTTATTGTGAGCGTGTCTTCATGGGCGTTGATGGCTTTAATGAAAGTTTCTGGATTCAAAAAAACAAAATAAAATTAGAATAATATTTATTAAAATATGATTAAATTAGTCGATTAGGATTTAAATCGCCCGTGCACCATTGCACCGCTTACTAGTTTATATAAATAAAAGACATACATATGTATATATATATATATATGTTTTGATACCGTTTCGTACGTACATGTTGTAATATCTTTTTAAGTCCGACAAGTACAATATTTTTTGAAGGGGTGACTGTTGAATTCAAGCACCAGCAATTTTTTGATTGATACTACATAAATTGTTGCTCCATTTAAAAATTTAAACTAGCAGAAATACCAATTTTTTGATTTCCTTATTTTACTTCTCGACACACTATTAATTTTCTATTAGTTGTGGTATAACTGTAATTTATTTGAATTTTATCATTTTTTAGACCTTCTCATTAAAGGAAAAGATTATACTCAATCCTTCTCTTACAACTTTCTTTTAAGATTTATAGACTTCTTTTTATCAACTTTTAAGTTATAATAATCTTTACACTACGAGATTACAAATCAACTTTAATTATACTTAATATAATTTTTTATCATTAAAAGAAAAGAAACGAAGCACAAGGGTTCTCCAACCCCTTAATATAAATTAAAAATACGCGGGAACTGCGTGTCACCGTTTCTAATAGGATAAATTAATATTTGTGCCCTGTAAGTTTACCTTTTTGAAAACAATGCCCAACAAGTTCCGAGTTATTGAAAATGCCCCAAAATTATGCACTTTCCTTTTTTTTTTTATGCACTGTTTCTACCACATGTGAAAAAATTGTTACGTGGCTGCCTAGTTGGAAGATATTTAAAGATATATTCTGAAATTAAATATAATATTGCTTTTAATACATAAAGATATATTATTTTTATATATTTATATATATTCTGGATATAAATATGATGTTATTTTTAATACATAAAGATACATATTTTTTATATATATTTTATATATTCTGTATATATAAATATTTATATACATAAAGATTTTTTTATTTATATATATATTCTAGAATTAAATATGATATTGAATTTAATACATAAATATTTTTTTTATATATTATATATATTCTGGAATTAAATATGATATTATTTTTAATACATAAAGATATATTTTTTTTATATATTATATATATTCTGGAATTAAATATGATATTGTTTTTAATATATAAAGATATTTTTTTGTATATATTTATATATATTCTGGATATAAATATATTTTTGTTTTAAATATATTGATGTGGCATGTGGCTTTTTTCCACGTGGCAGCCACGTAGCACAAAAAATATATTTTTATTTTAAATATATTGATGTGGCGTGTGGCTTTTTTCCAAGTGCCAGCCACGTAGCACATTTTTATACAGTGGCAGACAGGGGCATAAAAAAAGGGAAAATGCATAGTTACGAGGCATTTCTAATAACTCGGAACTTGTTGGGCATTGTTTCAAAAGGGTAAACTTACATGACACAAATATTAATTTGTCATTTCTAGTATATAAATATTTACCAACACTCAAAACTCGGAGACCATTCTCTGTGTCAAAAGTTGAGTGAAAATGTTTGGAAAAGTAAACATGCCACCCGTTGATTATTGAGGCATGGCTGCACAACTCTTATATATGGCATATGAATTGCAGGAAATAAGACGTTTGACAAACTTTTCCAGGCAGCTTACATTTGTTTTTTTTGGGAGAGTCGCCCCCTTGCAGTTTGCTACTTGATCAATTGTTCCCGAGTAATGGACAGGAACAACTACTACATCTAACTATTATTTTTTTTATTATTTTTTTTATCAGCAAGAAAAGAATTTATTCATGAGAGGTATAAGAAATACCCCAAGGTAAACACCAAGTTTCAGATTTTTCAATGAAGAGGGGAATTAAAAAAAGTATAACAGTTTATCATCTAAGAAATAAAACTACGAGTCTACGATCATCTTAAATGTGTCGTGTACGCCATTTTACAATCCAATTTATACAACATATAGATATATGTATGTATGTAGTATGCGTGATTGTGGATATACACTAATTGCTGCATATACTAAATCGGTACAGTTTGCACCATGCTCACACAAATAGATTTCTCTATGTTTTTCGTACTGATTTGACAAACAAACTAAAGTGTACATAATTTATCATTAAACTAACCGATTGCAGTAAATTGTGTTTCCATCAAGCCACATGCATGCACGATTTGGAGAGAACTTATTCTGAAGCTTTGCCTAATGGCTAGAACTTATTCTGAACGAAGCTTCTAATTATAGCTATCTTAAAATTAAAATAAAAAATAAAAAACAATATTACAGTATGTACCATGGGGTCTGATAATTATACAGGTAAATTTGCCTAAGCATTCATTTGTGTACTTTGGGGTGGGGTCCCGTGGGTGGCCTCACGGGCACCGGCGTCTGTACAGGACTGCGGAACGCTGTTGAACAAACCAAACAGAATGAACTGTGTCATACAGTAAATAATTATAGCTAGGGAGGTTTTCTAAAATTATTTGAAGATCATATATATGTTTACGTACCTTCAAGAATTCTTGCCTGGTCAGTTCTCACAAAAGCCAAAACGAATAAAAGTAGTCCCATGATAATCATCCTCGTATAAGACTTCATCGTTTGCCCTGTTTTTGAATGGGTTTGAAGGACTTATAATTACACCTCTTATATGTCATGTCGGAATTTATAACATATTCTGTGTCAAAAGACCGAAAACCTAGGAAATTTCCAGTTATGTGACTTATTGGGTTGAAATAGTCTACCAAGAGCCACTGGGGCGGGTGGTGTTTTATTTTTTTCTTGTTGGTTATATTTTTTTTATCAGTTGATATTAACTGTCAACCTTTTTTACAAAGTGTTATATTTTGAAGGTAGGATGCTAATATATTCCAAATTCTAATCTTCTAAGATGGTTTAATGAGTCTTTTCAAAGACTTTCTGGTTTCCGACGCGTGTTTTCTTTTCATTTCTCAGAAACATATAAACTATATGCCAGAAGAAAACTAACTAATGTGGTCTCTGTTCTTGCCTAATAACAAAGTTCAGTCCTAATAACTAACTAATATGCACATATACATTAACATATTTGATATAGTACCGATGGCAATACAAAATATTAAAATTTGTAAAATACAACGCTGACATGAATGTAAGTGTGTAGAAAGCAAAATCGAGAGAGAAAAGTAGGAAACATGTATTACATATATAGTGTATTGAATTGTAGAGCAGGATATATATATCTTTAATACGCGATTTTCGCGTAATTAACATTTATTTTAAGTATAATATAATAAATTTGTGTTGTAAAGATTATAACTTAAATATGGATATAAAATCTCAACTTTTTTTAATATGTAAGAGAGAATTAGGTATTAATTATACATTAATATAATATATATATTAATATATATAAATACACAGTTTTCAACTAACTCGGGCACAACAAAATTAGAGCGGGAAAATTTGTTACTAACAGACTACGGCTAATAACAAATAACACTGTATACAATGAATAAATATCAACATCCTCCCTTCAAGTTGGAGACTGAAAGCATCGCCAATACCCAACTTGGAAAGTCGATGCTAAAACAACGGTGAAGCAAGCGTTTAGTGAAAAAGTCAACAAGGATGGTGAGAAGTAGGATAATGTTGACGAAGTAGGTATTCAAGCTTGAAAGAATCCCTCCAATCGATATCCAAGTATTTGGTACGTCATGAAAGATAGGGTTTGTGTATGATGTGAAGGGAAGACTTATTATCATAGTAAAGAGGAATAAGAAGTGTGTTAGAAACCTGGACTTCACAAGGAGTTGAAGCCATGCTGCAATGTTTGACTTCTGTCGAAGGACGAGACACAGTAACCCGTTTCTTAGTTTTCCAGCTGATTAGAAAGTTACCCAAGAATATGCAAAAGCCCGTGACAATGATGCACCAACACTTTAAAACATCAGCCGTGTCCGTGTTCAACACGTATAAGACACCGACACTCTTGTGATACTCCCCGACACTTGTTAGATATGCCATGTGGCGTGTCTCTATTAAAATAATCAAAACTAATTTAGACACCCGTGTTCAACACTTGAGAGTGACGTGTCTGTAGACAAATTAATTTTGTCTACTCTAATTAAATATTGACAAGTCTCAAATTAATTATTAGAAATTAAATTAATTATTTTTATTTCTAATTTCGAATTTTACTAAACTAAATTCCAATTATTAATAGATTAATTGATTGATTTTCTAATATATATATTGTTGGCCAATCAAATAAAGCCACGTGGAAAAGATGGAGTATTTCAACCAATGATGTTAAGTAATGTGAAAATATGGTGTGTTTCTTGATAAGCAAGCCAAGTCAAATTCATGCTTATCTTAAAAATAAAACCGACTAATCACAAGCAAGGAGCTCCAGGTTCTTACAACTATAAATAGGGACCCTCTCATAAAGAAAAAAACACACAAAATATTCCAGTACTACTAAAAAAACCGTCTTTCGAGACGCCGATTTATGTCACCAAAAACTGGATTTAGTCACGCTTTTGTTTTAGTGACGCACGTCAAAAGCGTCTCCTAAGTGGGCGTGACTATAGGTTATTGTGACGCTATAGAGCGTCTAATAAAAAAGATTTTGTGACACATACTTCTATCTCATAAAAAGGATTTGGTGACACGTTCATGCGTCACAAAATGCCCGTTCTAAGTACCTTAACTACTTGAGTTAATGACGAGTAAAAGTGTCACCGCATATATATGTACAAACACAATGACAATGTCACCATATACAAATATTTAGACGTATGATCGGCGTCACAATAGACACATTTGTAGTGTTGCTCTACCAGAAAATGCTATGCCACGAAACAAATAATATAATCGCAATTGCTCTATTTACAAATTATTTTTATTCTATAACAGATAAATCAAACTTATCTAGTACTCAAGCATAAATATCAAAGTAATACTTTATACCAATTCAATAGTTCGCATTCCTTGTGCTTGATAATCAACAATTGTACCAATACCAAAGAAAAAACAAATAGAAATACCAATGTTATATCTTCCAAGCAGTGCAAAATAATATAATAACAATACCAAATAACATTTATCTATCCTTGTCCTAATCTTATAAACTATGGCAAGTCTATGGATCATTCCAGCAATAGCTTCCTACCATACTTTGTCCATAGCAATCTAAAAAATCAAGACAAGAGGAAACAAGTTTAGTAACGAACTGAAAATTCTAAGAACCAAAAAAATACCATATCAAACTAGTGAAATAAGTAATACCAGATCCTTAGGCCAAGCAATGCTACAACCAATAGCATCTCCAACAGTTTTGACATTTTCCACAGATCGAAGTAATGGTTCTTCAAATTCCATAGCCACATTAACTTTAACCTCACACCAATTTTCCCCTAAAGCCTCATATCCTATAACCTTTTCTGGATCTAAGCTTAATATGAGGCCTTTTGCTACAAGCTTTGTAATATCAAACATGCTTTGCAAATACACCGTAAAACCAACCTACATAATTTCAAAATAGTATAAATATATCGCTAAAACTATTCAATTCATGAACATAATCATCCAGTAGATAAATGTTGAAAAGACTTACACGTAGCTCAAAACAATTGGTACTTGAGGTTTGGGGATGTGGAGATGGTGCAAAATGACGAGAAACAGATGGTGAAGCGACCCTTCTAACAATGGGATTATTATTTCTTGCCATTTCCTTATTTACTCGCACTAAATCACGAATCAGCTTACCCTGATCATCAAGTTGTTGCTGCATTATTGCCATATCAGCTTTGTATCCCATATTCATGCGGTAGCTAGCGGCTCGACTAGGTATATCACCAAACACATCTGCTGCAACAGTTCTAGAACCATACATTCTGACCCGCCCACCTTTGTCATGTCGAGTAACTTGAGCAAAAATATCATCTGGACCTTGATCTTTTGCACCAGGTTTAAGTCCACTTTGTAAGACCTTCATTCTTTCCTATACAGATTTCATGAAAAAAATTATATTTTATATTATGCGAATAAAATACTTTATATCAAATCTGAAACAAGGAAATTAACAACATCCGCGAAAGAGAAGGGGAAACAGATAATAAGAGAATTATACCAAGGCCTTTGCCACTTCAGGATTAGACGTATTTCCGTCTTTTGTATAACATTCAGGAAAAAGATCTGCTTGATCTCCTCATCCATTTCATCATCTGAAATTGCATCACTATCCATTTCAGTTTCTTCAGGTGCACCATCACTTTTTTTCTCTTTCTACAAACAATATTTCACTCAGGTAAAGTTTATCACGATAAAAGAGCTTTCCTATCCAAAAGTAGTACCTTTTTCAGCTCCTTAATTTGAGCAAAGCTCTTCTTTCCAGTAATCTGCTGCATTACTTTATTTTCTCTATTTTTCTTGTTTTTCAAGCTTATTCCCTGAAAACACAATTTAACAATATGTATTATACAAGTAAACCCCATATCTAATAAAATAGAATAATATAATTACCTTTGCTGATTCACTACACCAATACTTTAAAAGGTACTTCCAATGCTCGGGTAATACTCTCTCATCAGGTGGAATGGGATTTTTTCGAAGATTTCCCTCCAATGACAGCTTTGGATCAAAGTGTTTCGTTTTGATTTTGTTTTTGAAACTTCTCCAACTTTTTCCTATAGCCTGTAAAGTGTCCACTTCAGATCCAGGAGGTAGCACAAATTTCCCCTACAAAATAATCCATAAGTAAGCATAAATAGATGCATGAGACACATTAACCATAATCTACATGAAACCGTATCACTATCATATGTTTGAACCACAATGGGATTATCACCTTCTTATATCTTTTATAGTAAGTGCAACTGCATTATGCAATTAACTGATTTTCAATTTAACACATGCAGAATCTTAGTTATCAAAATATAAAAATTAACAAATACCTTATGAAAATGACGGTTTTGTATTATTTGCACATACATTAAGAAAACAAGGCTTCGTGATAAAACAGGAAATATCACTTATTCAAAAACAAAGTTTCGTGAAAAGCCTGATCTTAAAACTAACCAAATAATTGCACAACGATATATTTCCCAGGCAAACCTACTATGTCTGTGGTTAAAGACGAGGTGCTTCATTTATAGAAGCCATATCAAATGAATGGTTTTAGAGAGTGTGTTCTGGAGAAGTTTTGGTTAAATATGATTTGATCAATAACTCCATTATATCCTACAGAAATGGTAAATTACAGGCACCCTGTCATATAGCAAACAAGAAGTCTTGAACTGTAAGGAATCGAACCAAAACGAGAATTATGTTGAAGCTAGAATATTACTCGTTGCTCCGATCAAAGAGAAAGTCATGCCCAAGTCAGTTAGCAACTGGTAATAACTGTAATGAACTATTTACAGAACGCAAGCTATCTACATGGTCCATGGCCCACCAAGGGGGTATCCATAAAAAGTATAGATAATCTAAAAAAAATATACATGAAAAAAGAATGCTGATAGTAACCAACGAATCCTTAAAAGTCAAGAAGTAGGTTCTTTAAATTAAGTACATAAATAGCATTTTTCTTACAATTTTCTTTAAATTAAGTACATAAATAACAGTTTTCTTACAAATTATAACCATTGATCAGAGAAGTCATGTACAGTAAGGCTCCATCTAAGTACTCAAGTAACTGAAAAAGGCAAAATGTCTCGAAAAGAACTCTGATCGTACGTATCAACTATTCTTCTCCAAGAAAATGAAGAAATAAAGCGAAGTAACTACTACATAAGGTAAACTTTTCACTATCTAAAATGTGAAATGCACAGACTTAACACATAATGCATAAAGAAACGAAGAATTGAACAATAACAAGTAAATATAGCATTTAGACTATGAGTGTGACATAACAAGTAATCATTAATTGTTTTATCTTCAATCTCTATGGATTACGAAGAGAATAAATAACAAAAATTTATTACCTTAACTATTTCCACCATTGCATCTTTCATGCTTTTTGAAATACCATGCCAATCCTTGACATTAAGTGGAGCAAGTTTCCCATTTCTTGCTATAGTCTCTAAAAATTCGACATACGTGCTTTAGTTTGGGCCTATAGGATTACCAAACTTGTCAAAGTCAACTCGTGGAGGCTCTTTCCCAGGTTGATTGGGATTTACAGCCCAAATATGCGGCAAATAAGTTAACCCCCTAGTTCTCTTTTTCACATTCCTGTTATCTAAGAGTAGAAAAGCAAAAAAATATGCATTATAATACTTTACTTGGAAGCTAATTAATGAAAAGAATACTTCTTTAGTTTCGTGTCAAAGATATATTTGAATTGTTCTACATGCTTCATTGTACCTTGGATATTGCGATTTTTCTCGCTGTTCACATTATCAGAATGTTGAGTTGTTCGTTGATCACCCTCTAAAGAATGTTGCTCATTTCTTTCACTATGTCTTGAACACCTACGTCCTCTCGCCATTGCTGCAAAATCACTACATAGACAATGTAAGTAATAATATCACCAAGATGAAATATGAAAGTATAACTAATAGTGTGTGTTAGAAAAAAGAATTAGTAAAAACTTCGCAACAGAGAAACATAAAAAAAGAGATCAACAAAATCATTCTAAGCAACACAGTTATCATAGTCCAATAAGTAAATGCAATTTAGTCACTCATGATACTTAATGTCAATAAAAAAAAATAACTATTTAGCTATATAGTTCAACTATAGCCTTCTATTCAGCTAAAGTAGGAGGAACCCCTTCACGATCCCAAGAAATATTCTCATCAACTGGTTGTTCAATCAAAGATTCAAACAAAACACTATCAATGTCGATTGTAGAAGAGTCTTTTCCATCTTCAAATTTGTCTCTTGCTTTAGTCTTTATCACGACATTCCAGTCTTTGTTTGAATAATCTTCCACAAAGAAAACTTGTTGTACTTGAGATGCAAGGGCAAAAGGCTCATTTTGACGCTTTATATTTGCAAAATTCGCCAAAGTGAATCAGTCATTGTCCTGTTTGAGTCTTTTTCCATTTGACACCCAGTCACATTCAAACAATACAACCCTTTTTTCACATGGGTAGTTTAACTCAATTATGTCCTTCCGAATTCCGTAATAAGTCAAGTCAGACAAAATTGGTCTTGTATCTTTTTTGCTTGCAAAGCTTGTCGTTATTGCATTAACCACCACCCCGCAATTTTGTGTTTTTAAGTCTCCCTCCAACTCACGAGTACGAGTGTGGAATCTGAAACCATTGACCAATAGACCATTATATCTTTTTCCAGCTTTAACCGAACCTTTTGCAAGACATGTTAAATCACTTTGGCTCATATTCTCTGAGCTATTACTCAATGCTTCAACCTACAGAAAAATTATATATATCAGATGTTATGGTAAAAAAACTAAAGAAAATTCCTTAAGAATATAAATCATTCAACTTACTTGGTCAGAAAACCATGAGGCAAAGGTTTCACTGTGAACCTGTCTTATCT
Organism: Linaria vulgaris; assembly: GCA_948329865.1. Taxonomy (NCBI): domain Eukaryota; kingdom Viridiplantae; phylum Streptophyta; class Magnoliopsida; order Lamiales; family Plantaginaceae; genus Linaria; species Linaria vulgaris. The sequence goes on along the minus strand of OX415249.1, from coordinate 47,038,551 downwards.
CATGCTCTGGAGATCGACGTTTTTTACGTCTAACTAAAGCCTCATGTTCCCTGCACAATATTACTAATCATATAAGTAACATGTGAAATTATAAAACCAATTATAGATATTTATGTTTCGACTTCCGCTCTATATGACTCAATTTCTTTGCAATTGAAAAGCACATATCTATGTGCTTTCTCCAGAGTCTCATTTTCTAAGTTTATTGGTTCTCCACTCCATAATGGACCACTTGTCGTTGAAAATATCTGAAAGCCTTCACCATTTACAACATCTCCCTCATGATTTCGACCAACTCGATTATACCGTGTTTCTACATTCTCATCAAAGTATAATGAGCAAAATGCTAAACATTCCTCTGCTATGTAACCTTCTGCAATTGAGACTTCGGGTCGGCCTTTATTGCGAACATAAGATTTTAGTGTGCTCAAATACCTAAAACAATAATTAAAGAGTTTGTTAAAAACTAATGATAATATAATCAAAACTATTAAGATTGACAATTAAAAGTATTACCATTCAATAGAATACATCCAACGGTAGTGAACAGGGCCTCCCAACTTTGCCTCAGTAACCAAATGAATAATTAAATGCACTGTGATATCAAAAAACGATGGAGGAAATATTTTCTCAAGCCGACAAAGTATAACTGGAATCTCGTTTTCCATTCGAGTCAAATCCCTATGATGGAGTGTTTTAGAACACAAGTCTTTGAAGTATTGACTTAAACGAAGTAGAGTAGAGCGTACTGCGGTCGGCAAAAGTTTGCGCAGAGCTATTGGTAGTAAATGCTGCATTAGGTTATGACAATCATGACTCTTAAGACCAAAGATTTTTGGTGGTTTCAACTGAACGCATTTTGAGATATCAGCTGCAAAACCATCTGGAACTTTTATATTTTTCAAAACTTTGAAGAATTGTTCCTTCTCATGCTTATCAAATGTAAAACAAGATGCAGGTAACCACTCTTTTCCATTCTCTTCTACAGAAGGATGAAGTCTCGGTCTAATGCCCATCTTCTTCAAATCGAGACGTGCATTTTTGTTGTCTTTCGACTTATCAGAATTCAACAATGTGTACAAGACTTTATCACAAACATTTTTCTCAATGTGCATAACATCCAAGTTGTGGCGTAGTATTTTACTTTCCCAATATGGTAAGTCAAAAAAATACTTTTTTTCTTCCAATTGTATGGGAGATTTTGAGAGTCTGAAGCTGTTTTCCCAAATTTATTAACAAAATTCTTTACCTCAGCAAATACCTCTGAGCTTCTTGGATAAGGAGGTGCTTGTCGATGCTCTTTATTCCCATCAAATGAATGCTTATCATTTCGATATGGGTGGTCAGCAGGTAGAAATACTCGGTGACACATGTAACAATGCTTACGAGAATTATACAAATATTCTGAGTTTGTATGTTTTGCACACACAGGACACGCATATTTTCCTTTAGTACTCCAACCAGACAAGTTTGCTAGATCTGGAAGATCACTGATAGTCCAAAGCAACGCCGCTCGCATTTGAAAGTTTTGTTTCATAGAAGCATCATATGTTTTTACACCAACATTCCACAACTCCTTAAGCTCTACGATTAAAGGTTCTAAGTAAACATCAATGTTGTTGCCTGGTTCACTAGGTCCCGGTATAAGTAGAGACAACATAAGTAAGATTGCTTCATGCACTCTCCCGGAGGTAAGTTATAAGGCATCAAAATGACCGGCCAAGTACTATGGCTGATGTTCATGGTTCTAATGGACTAAATCCATCAGCGGACAACCCCAATCTGACATTTCGAGGATCTTTAGCAAAATCCGGATGGCGTTGATCAAAAGTATGCCAAGAAGGAGAATCAGCTGGATGTCTCATAACACCATCTTGAGTGCGTTCATTTGCATGCCAACTCATTAGAGATGCAGTTCTAGATGCCATGAACAATCTCTGTAATCTTGGTTTTAAAGGGAAGTGCCAAAAAGATTTTGCAGCCACTTTTTTCTTCTTTTTACGCTTCTTTGATGTAGCTACAACATTATCTTTTTGTATATTCTTCCATCGTGACTCATTACAGGTATCACACATCGTCTTCTTTTCATTTACTCCCCAATAAATCATGCAATCGTTTCTACATGCATCAATTTTTTTATAGTGAAGACCTAAATCATTTATTGTCTTTTTAGCTTCATAGTAGTTCTTTGGAAGTTCAACATCCTCAGGAAAAGACTCCCTCAACAAATCAAGCATCAAACTAAATGATTTATCACTCCACTTTCCAAGACATTTGATTTGAAGCATTCGAACAATAAAGGAGAGTTTAGAAAACTTTTTGCATCCTGGATATAACTCTTTTTCAGAATCTTTTAGAACTCTGAAAAACTTAGCAGCTTCTTCATTAGGCACCTCTTCCTCCCTATGTTCCATATCTCCCATTATACTGTCTTCATTAAGCATTCTAAATGTATCATTAAGTAACCCTTGCATATTATCAGATGTCTCTATACCACCATATGAATCAGTCAAAGGCACACTATTTGAAAACAATTCCCCGTGTAGTACCCATTGATTATAGCCATCCAAAAATCCTTTTGTATGCAGATGTAGTTCAACGACTTTTCTTTCTCTACATATGCCATTTTTACATTTCTTACAAGGACACAAGATCAAACCATCATCCGAGTTTGAAAATGCAAAGTTAAGAAAAAATTGCACCCATTTTTTGCAAATGTCACTTGACTTCGATAATTTCATCCAACTTCTATCCATATTTGTTCGTTGAAATAAATTAGAGCTCCAAAAAATCAAATAAGTATGAATAGAAACCCACTGTGTTCATCCAAAAAATGATTAGTTGCAATACATTAGCAAACAACAAAATTACCAGATGGTGATTGAATCATTTATATAGAAATAGACACCAGACTTTACGGGATGAACAACATATACAGATAACAAGCATTGAACCTCTTGATAAACATAGCTACTTTAAGAAACAAAATTTTAAACTATAACGAAAAGAAAAAAATAACTATTCTATTCAGTCAAGGTAAAAATAGTCATGTACAAAAATCAGTAAAATTATTATACATTCAACTGTCATAAAATAAACTCTCTACTATTCTTATCTTTTCTATTGCTACAGGGATTCACCATTTTGTCGTTATAATGCTCAAATGTCTAATCCAGGTAACATAGAAGCATCTAAAAGGACACTGAAGTGACCCCTACTACGTACTGTTGCTTTTTCTTTTGGTCCCAAGTACTTAGAATCTAGGGTGCTATAAGAAAAAAACTATTCTACTTTAAGAGAATTTACGCGTTTACGATATGTGTTACAAAATTGGGATTCAAGCAACAAACTGAATCGATTAGTTCGGTTTTGGCAACAGTTGAACATAGCTAACTCCAAGCTAATTAATTAATAATTTAGATTTTTTTTGCTTTTGGATGAGACATTTTCTCAAACAGGTGATAGCCACGTATACCACATATACTAGATAAAGTTCTTATTGTGTAGGTTATAACTATTGATCGTCAATATAATAGTAATAGAAGAGAAAGATCAATATACCAACAATAAACAATCACATTGCCATCCAGTACCAAAAATCAGATTGCAAACTGTAAAAAGTTCCAACGCAGGAGTATTATCATGATAAATCAGTTAAATAGAGAAAATCGTCAAAGCCCATACCTTGAATGTGTGAAATTCTATGATGTCGATAGTTTAATCCATCCAATAACCCTAATTTTCAGAAAAAGTAGATCAAATACATACTTTTAAGAAATCCTAGAATTGTTTTTAAAAAGTACTCTTACCGAATTGCTTATCTCCAGTTTGCGTTGATTTTGATGTCGGTTGTTTCTAATCTTGTTGATTTGAGAAGAATCTAGGTTGAAGATCGTGGAAAATTTCTGCCGCCAAATCTCTTTCCCTAATTTTCTCCCTCTTTTTTTCCCCGAAGTAAGAAGCTGCAAATTGTTTCTAAGTTAAAAAAAAAAGGATAGATAATACGTGGGCTTGTATGTGGCCTAGTGCTTTTGCTTTAATAAGTAAAATATTGCCTATATACATATTGAAACGTATCACTTGTTAGTTATTAGAAAGAATGTAGCATTTTTTATCTTATTATATATTGAATATTTCATCTATATACATGTACATTTTTTCAATTTTTTTATTAAGTTTAAGCCCCAACCAAAAACTATAACAAGCTAGGTAGGAAGTTTGAGCTCTTTTAAGTTTTAACCCTTTATGGAACTACGAGTTAATTAGCCAACATGACGAAATTTAATTTAATTTGATCTTTGTAATTAATTAATTCGTGTGCTGTGTAAAACAGACATCATCATATACACAAATATATTTGTTAAGTATTTTATTAATTCATTCCAATTTTACACCTTGATTGACATGTGGACAAACTGAATTAGAAAATCTTGCATAATAATTAGATAATGTTACGAATTACAATAGTGGGTCAGATTTTTTGGTTACTTATAATAACAACTTTGTTTTGTACGGGAAATTGATTTCCTAAGCTTTATAAAATAAAAATTTTTAGTGACACTTTGACCATGTGTGACTAATGATACAATTTGGTGAGGATAGTAGAGCGTCACTATAAAGGCGTCAAATTAAAAGGTTTTTTTAGTAGATTCACAAGTTGAAGAGAAAAAATCTCTAAGTTTTTCGCTCCACCAAATTCATCCATCTTCAAGCGTTCTTCGCGGCATTTAATGTATTCTTCAACAATCTTCAAGGTGTTCTTCGTTAAGAACTCCTTTCAATCCGCTATCAAGCCTCAAGTTCATCCAAAAACCGTATTTTTGAAGATCGTGTCTCTGCCAGGAAGATCAAATCTTCAACAAATACGAAATCCAAATCAAATTCATACCGTTCTTCAACAATTTTCAAATTAAAAATCAGTTTGATCCGAGATCAAGTCAATGGGGGCAACAACCGGAGGATCTTTGCTATCGATGTTGAAAGTTTCACTTGTACCGGGGGCAAGGCTTGAAGCTAAAGAAGATGGTCAAGCAACCTCATTAGAAGAGCAAGTTGCGATGCTTGCAATAGCCATTGAGAATCTTACAAATCAAACTCATAAACGTGATGAGCATTTGAATCGCCTTCTCCAAAAGCTAGAGTGTCAAGAAGGACTTGAAAATTCCAAAGATGTCACCGACAAATTGGAGTTCAAGGATGCATCAAGACTACAATCAACAAAACTGAAGTCTCTCCTCGTCTCCAAAAGCAAGAGCTCGTGGAAAGCGACGATCAAAGCATGACGTATGAAAATGCTACTCAATGAGTCAAAACTCACGAGTTTGATGAAGTCCTAAGTGAAAGAATCCAAGCCACTTCTCTTTTCCACAAGTCAAATGTCTCAAGGAAGGAAGAGCAAGGCGCCATGATGCACACAAAGTTTGCCGAGAAAAGCATTCAAGATGTTTAAGTTGGAGAAAATGCTAAGTCCTCAAGCAAACAAATCCAAATTTCCTCGCAAGGCCTTGTCTCTGCCAATCAATTGAAGAAACTCATTGAAGAAGTCGCAAAGGATCATAAAGCATATAAAAAAAGTTTCAAAGCTTACACAAAGTCCTACACTCAAAGAATTGAGCAATTGCAAGTGCCGAAAAGCTATCAACCTCCGAAGTTTTAAAGATTCGACGGGACTGGAGACCCAAGACAACATGTTGCTCACTTCATTGAGACATGCAATAGTGCCGGCACTGATGGAGATCTTCTAGTCAAGCAATTTGTTCAAACCTTAGGAGACTTTGCCTTTGATTGGTACATTAATCTTGAACCAAACTCCATTGACGGTTGGAACGATCTACAAACTGAATTCTTCAATCGCTTTTATAGCACTCGGTGTACTGTAAGCATGATTGAACTTGTAAATTCTCATCAACAAGAAGACGAACCAGTGGTTGAGTACATCAATAGCTGGAGAAGCCTATCCTTAAGTTGCAAAGAGAAACTGTTTGAAACTTCAGCCATGGAGATTTTCATTCAAGGGATGAATTGGAGTCTCTCTTACATACTTTTAGGAATCAATCCAAGAAAATTTGAGGAATTGGCGACGCGAGCGCATGACATAGAGAAAAGTGTAAACTCATTACCTTGATATTGAAAGTGAAAATACAGACGACGATGATGACAATGAAGAAGGTGCGTCGTTAAGTTTTGATCCAACCAATATGCTCCTTGATACGAGCTTAAACTATCTCAAATACTCAAATTAAGTGCCAAAATATATGCTCCTTGATACGAGCTTAAACTATCTCAAATCCTCAAATTAAGTGCCAAAATGTATACTTCTTGATAAGAGTATAAACTATCAAAATACTCCTTAACACGAGTATAAACTGTTTGCATATCCAAACTCAAAGAAAATCCTTCAAGTCTTCAAAACAAATGCACAAGTCTCTTAGACACGAGCCAAAAGGTCTATAAACCCTTCAAGTCCTCAAAGCAAATGTTCAAGTCTCCTAGACACGAGCCAAAATGTTTACAAGTCCTTCGAGTCTTCAAATCAAATGCGCAAGTCTTCTAGACACGTCGAAGGTCTGCAAATCCTCTTTAACACGAGTATAAACTGTTTGCATATCCAAACTCAAAGAAAATTCTTCAAGTCTTCAAGACAAATGCACAAGTCTCCTAGACACGAGCCAAAAGGTCTATAAATCTTTCAAGTCCTCAAAGCAAATGTTCAAGTCTTCAAGTCTTCAAATCCTCAAGTCAATTGCTCCATGACGCACGAGCTTAAAACTGCATGTTACTCCAAGCCCCCATGAGTATAAACTGTGAATAGCACACTTAAATCAAAATTCATGTTTTTGAACTACGTCATGACTTGATTCGTTCATTGGATATGTAGGCAACTAGAAGTTCATTCTTAGCTTAGTCCTACCCCTTAAATCAATCTTGATTTTTTTGAACTACGTTATGACTTGATCCTTTTTATCGAGGTACGTAGGCAGCTTAGAAATTTTCTAAGTTCAGTCATGAAATTTTCTTAAGTTGGTTTTGTTGCGATTATGTTACAATATTCATGGGAAAGAAACATGATGCCACAAAATGAGGTAAATAAAGGAAAATCTTTCATTAATCTCGAAGTTTGATGATGTTACAAATCCAAAGCAAAACAGAATAAAGTATATCAGTAAAACAAAGATGAAGGAAAGAAACAAGGGAAATCTCTCTCAAACAAAAGGCCTCACATCCCCCAACTCCAATTCTGCAGTCTCCAAGTTCAATCTCAAAACATTCAATTCGTCCATCTTTGCGTCACTAAGTGAAGGAGTGCTTTTAAGGACATATAGCTTCTCTTCCAAATTAGAGATCTTACTGTCGACACCTCGAAGAAACTCTTGTTGGCTCTTTAAGGATGACGTCAAGCTCGCTTTCTCTGACTTTAAGTCCTTCAATCTTCTTTTAACACTTTGAAGTTCATCTTTTGTGGACCTAACTCGTGACTATCCCTTTTCCTTGTCAGCTTTGGCATCGGATATGTGGCCCTCCATTTCTGAAATTTGTTGAAGAAGTGATGAGTTTTCCAATATTTTGGAGTTTCGCACATCATAAGCAGCGACTTGATTGAAAAATTTTCTCAGTAAGGCCTCTAAGGGTGCAATTGTTTCCTTCCCAGCCAACTTCATTCTTTCAAAAACAATGTGGAATTCATCTTTAAAAGAAGAAATTTGGTTAATTGGTGCGCTAACAATCCCCCCGCTAACATCGGCCCATAGAAATTGAGATACCTCTTGTTATGAATTTCTAATAGACTTTCACCCTTGAAAACAGAGACGACAACAAATAGAGAACTCTCCTTACCATTCTTTGAGTCTCTTGGTTTCAAATGCACTTTGTCATCTTTTAAAGGTTAGTGCCAGCACATGAAGTAGACCCTTCGCTTGTTTGAGGATGTTGCTCATCACCCTTCAAAGTAGAATCCTCTCTTTACCCACCTATAAGGAATATGTCAAAAGTTAGGAACATATAGACACACACACACACACACACACACATATATATATATATATATATTTATATATGTATGGAAATAAAGAGCAAAGTTGACCAATACCTGTACAACCAAGTCCAATGTCATGGATGGGGTGCTCGAAAGGCAGCGAGGAGAATTGACTTCTCTAGGTTGCGAGAAACTTGAGTATTTCTTAACCCTCTTCCAGTTGCGGTCGCCATTTTCGTTGCTGCAGCTCTCTTTGACAATGCTTTTTCTTTTTGCCGATTCCTCTACCGCAATGTGTGGCGAGTCTCGTGAGCTCTTCCCGAGAGGAGAAATTTGGTTGTCATGACTTTGTGCGACCTTGTCATCTCCACCGAGTATCAAACGCTTTTGAGGCAAAAGTAAATAGTCGATATTATCTTCAAGGTAACTCATATGGGTTTTGGTTATCCATGACTTATAACTATCCAAAAGCGCCTTCTTGCGTTAAGAGGAGCATTGGGAATCCAAACCTTTGAATATGTCCTTTGTGCAAGACTTAACTTCCAAAAACGTAGTCCTTCATCCAAAGAAGCTTCGCGGTAGTCATTTTTGAGTACGCCAGTGACATCTTGATAATATCCAAATTGTTGGCCGAATCGATGTGGACTATAGGGCTCAACATCAAAAGTCTCGCCTTTCTCAGAGTAAGATAGCACGATCGAAGGTTGATTAAATAGTCATTGTCTACTTTGCCAAGGGTACCGCAATCCACAAGTGCGACGTTATTGACATTTGGAAGAAGGTTGCATGCCCAGGTGGTGTAGTCTCCTTTGTGAATCCTCTTGCAAGCTTCTTTTGGATCAAAAGCCCAAGTGGTGTAGTCTCCTATACGTGAATCCTCTTGCGAGCGTCTTTTGGATCAAAAAACCTCGCTCCATTTTCTCCAGAGAATACTGTCATTCCAGGTTTCTGCGACTCTGGGTGGATGAAAAACTGAGTCTTGAAGTATAGCGCCACCCACCCGTAGACTAAATGGATCGAAAAAGGAAGGCACCCTCGAGACGGTTGAGTAGACCTTGATATTGCATTCAACCCTTTGTAAATCGATGCTAGTACCAGAATGGCAAGGCATACTCTTTGACCGCTGGCTATAAGACTCGCCATCTTAAATGTACTTGGACGGATAAAGCCAATATCCTTTATAGGGAGAACAAAGATGCAAAACCAACAAGCTAAGTGCGCGGCCAGAAATGTCTCTTCCTTCCAACAGCCTTTGATACCGAGTTGTGAAAACATGATCTCTTCCTGCAATGACCATCGATTGCATGGTTCGCGCTTTTTGGAAGGGTTGTGTGTCGCTTGAGGTCGGCGCACACTTTTCCTCTCCTTGCGTGATGGGGGACATTTGTATTTGACTTCTTTCTTCGACCAAAAGTTGACCCACTCTTTGATTGGAACTCGAGGATCGTCATCACCAACATGTGTTCGAATTAAGTGAAATGCGTGTAACAAAGCTCTACATGACCACAACAAGTGATAGTTGTCTTTTTGTTTGCCGAAAAGTTCTATCTTTCTCGGTATGACTTCATCATATATGGATCCAAATATGGGCAGACCGACAAGGTGTTCCAAGTCCCATATGGAAACTGACAGCTCTCCAAGTGAAGTGACAAGGATGTTTGTAGACGGTGACCATGTTTCGCAAAAGGCTTTTATGATTTCCAAATTGCACTCATATGTGAACAGGGATGCATAGACTGGCTCGTACGTATTGGTGGAAGTGAGTGTAGACTTGCACCGAACAAGGACATCTTCTGTCCACTCCCATTATCCGGGGAAGTAATGGTCTCGCCGGGAAAGTGAAGAAAGGCATTGTCCCACATGGCAACTCCTTTGGTAATGCATCGCCCCAAGGTATCAAAAAGAAGATCATTGTTTGATACACGTTGGTGAGGAGACTGGAGCACAAACGACGACAGAGATCGATTGGAGGACTTGCAAAAATCTTCGGTCCAGTCTTTAGGTTTAATGGTGTTAATCAAAGTGGGCCATTGACTTGTGAAAATTTCGGCAAGAGGGGTGCCGACTTCTAATATTGTGTCCCGTTGGGTTGATTAGTTTTCATCGCCGGTGATGGTTAGAGTCTCTATTCCCTTCGAATTATAGGCATGGTCGAATTTCACCATTGTGCGTGAATTGTCAACGCAAAGAAGCAAACAAAAGAGTTAGAAAAAAGGGGAAAAAGAAAGAAATATTAGCCAAAATACGGATATGAGTAAGAGTACAAATAAGGTATATGTCGGTTCGATAATTCTTGTGAAAGTGACTCTTTCGGTCCTTAAACCTAGTGCAAACAAAAAAAAGAAGGGTGAAATCAGAAATAAAAAGAGAAAGAAAGAAGAAGAAAAAGGAAGAGAAAAAAAAGAAACAGCGAAAGAGAGAAGACGAAAAAGAAAGAAGAAGAAAAAAGAAAAAAAAAGAAAGAAGAATAAAAAGAAAGAGAGAAGAGCGAACAGAGAAAGAAAGAATAAAAGAAGAAGAAGAAGAAGAAGAAGAAGAAAATGATAGAAAGAAGGAAAAAAGAGAGAGAAAGAAATCAAGAAAGAAGTTTACAATTTGTTGCTGACTCCTGAAGATTCACAAGCTCGTTGCCCGATATCCCGTACTTTGTTCACGCGATTGAACGAGTTTGGAAAGAAATAAAGAAAAAAGAGGATAAATAAAAGAAAAATGGTCGTCTTAGTGTCTTTATATAGAATTTCAAGGGGAAGTTTCAATCCTATTAAAACTATAAGTCTTATAGTTATAGTGGGATTGGAATTCTTGATTTAAGGAGAAATTAAGTTAAAAAAAATAAATTAAAAAAGGGTGCTGATTGCCGGGTCTCTGCAATCCTAGTTGGAGAAGAAGACTGGAAATTATCCAGTACATTGGGTCTACATAGACCACCAGATAAAAAAAAAAAGCACAACATTCCCGCGTGCCTTGCTTAAGGAAAAGGGGTTTGGTCCTCAATAACATTATAGTCCCTACTCAAATTGACATGGAGACCCATTAAAGTTTGATTTTTAAAGTGAAGTACACAATTTTCCATCAATTACATTGATGGCACGAAAGACAATATGTTGCGACAAATCCACTTCAATACGCATTTCACGATGCTATTCGTGACAAGTCACAAGGGGGCATTTGTAGACAAATTAATTTTGTCTACCCTAATTAAATATTGACAAGTGTCAAATTAATTATTAGAAATTAAATTAATTATTTCTATTTCTAATTTGGAATTTTACTAAATTAAATTCCAATTATTAATAGATTAATTGATTGATTTTCTAATATATATTGTTGGCCAATCAAATAAAGCCACGTGAAAAAGATGGAGTATTCCAAGCAATGATGTTAAGCCATGGGGAAATATGATGTGTTTCTTGAGAAGCAAGCCAAGTCAAATCCATGCTTGTCTTGAAAACAAAACCGACCAATCACAAGCAATGAGATCTAGGTTTTTACAACTATAAATAGAGGCCCTCTCATAAAGTAAAACACACAAAAAATATTCACAAGTTGAAGAGAGAAAAGCTCTAAGTTTTTTGCTCCACCAAATTCATCCATCTTCAAGCGTTCTTCGCGGCATTCATGGTATCCTTCAACAATCTTCAAGGTGTTCTTCGTTAAGAACTCCTTTCAATCCACTATCAAGCCTCAAGTTCATCCAAAAACCGTATTTTTGAAGATCGTGTCTCTGCCAGGAATATTAAATCTTCAACAAATCCGAAAAATCCAAATCAAATTCATAGCGTTCTTCAACAACTTTCAAACCAAAAGACCGTTTGATCCGAGATCAAGTCACAAGACCCTCGAAAAACCGTTGTTGAAGATCAAAATCCGTACTAGAAAGATCAAAACTCACATATTCAAAGAACTCAGGACGAAGATCATATCATCCTTCATAAAATCCTCAAATCAAATCATTGTTCATCAAATCCTCAAGTCAAATCATTGTTCATCAAATTCTCAAATCAAATTAGTGTTCATCAAATCCTCAAATCAAATCACCATTTAATCCGAGATCAAGTCCAAGGACCCTCGAATTAACGTTTCTCCAAGTTCAAATCATTTCAGTGAAGATCAAATTGAAGATTTTCACCACAAATTTTTATATTGTTCTTGTAGAATTGAATCAGAGAATTAAATAGATATTGAACCACTATTGTACTTTAAATTTACTCAAAAATTATTTTGTAATCTTTTTCTTGTCTTTTATTTTTAGAATTCAAGAATTTGTCGTCACAGTGTCGAAAACTTGCGAAGTTTGTGTCCAATTTGTTTTAGACATATTCGAGAGAAAATTGTATATTTTTTTAGTTTGTATTATAAAACATATTTCAAAAAAGATTACAAATTAACAATTAAAAGATAAAAGAGGTCAAAATTCCTAAAACTTTAAAACTAAGTAAAAGATCTAAACATTTTTTTTCTTCCAGTTAATGCATCATTTTGGATAGAGCGGTATCTATGTTTAGTTAATGCATCATTTTGGATAGAGCGGTATCTATGTTTTGTGAGTATTGTATAACTTATGATTGTTCTTCATTGCTTCATATTTGTGTTTGACATTAGTAACTGAATTAAAGTGAGTGTTTAATTTGAAATTTAGTTTAGTTAATAACTAGTGAGTAGTAAGTTGTAATTACATTTAATGTTATTAGTTATTAATTGTGTTTAAAGATATTAATTCTATGAGTTCTAGTGATATTTAATTTACCTTAATATAAAGATACAACCGCGTCCCAACCATGTCGAATTTTAGAAACTCGTTTCCCTGTGTCTGTGCCCTGCCGTGTTTGTGTCTGTGTTTGTGTATGTGCTTGTGTCCGTGCAACATAGGCATGTGAGTGATACCCTAGAGTCCTTACTAGATTCCCCCAATCAGCATCACTGTAGTCACATAATCTTAAAGAACAAGAGATAATAGAGGCCAATAGAAGGACAACTTTGAGGTAATGCAGAACAATGAGCACAACATCCCAATGTGTTGATAAGGGCTCTGCATGAACTGGCTAAGTTGGGTATTCTATGAAGCAAATGTCAGACTTAATCATATTGCGGCAGTGGGGCATCTATACTGCTCGGGTTAGGAGAACAAAGAACCAACAAAAGTGAATTGAAACCCTTTAGGACAAGGAATGTCAACTATAAGAGAGAATATTTATGATGAGCAGGTTTGGAAAATGGTCTATTACTGCGTCTGAGATCGGAAGGTGCAACATGAGGTATATTTGGAGGAGGTGGAGTGAGTGTAGGAGTCTCAGCAACGCGTTTAGGCACAATGGCCTTAGTAGGTTCAATGCGTTCATTGGTAATAGAAAGTGGACTATGTGCTGGAGTGCATGTCGAGAATGAAGTGTTTGTAGAGTAAGCATTGCTAAAGGGTAAAGAAGGGAGAGGCATGGTGTTAGGTTCCATGATATATAACAGAAATGGAAAGTAAGACTCAGAACATAATATCACTGGTAATGAAAACTTTCTTGTGCTCAAAACTGTAGACATTGTAAGATTTATGTCTTGGTGCATCCATTGGATTGAATATGGTGTCAATTTATCATGTGAAGGCTTTGTGCTGAAGAAACAAAGGCAACCAAAGACTTTCAAAGCTGGTAAGTCAGGTTTAGCAGAGTTTAAAGTTCATAAGTACTCTAGTTTAGTAGTTGTGTTGGAGTCATGTTGATGAGATGAGTGGCCATTAAGATGCCATGAATCCAAAAGGATAGTGGCATGTCAATATTGTATAGTAAGGCACATGCTACTCGAAGTAGATGCATGTGTTTTCTCTCAACTACCCCATTCTGCTGAGGGGTGTAGAGAGTGGATCTCTAATGAATAATGCCATTGGTTGAGAACATATTATGACACTGTGGGTTAGTGAACTCTATTCCATTACGTGACTTAATGGTTATAATTTTTGTATTGAACCGAGTTGCAACATAAGCAACAAAGTTTTCAAGGAGTGAGGGTACCTGAGACTTATTAGATGATAGAAAAGTCCAGGTGGACCTACTATAATCATCAACCAAGGTAAGAAACTAGTGAGCATTAGTTATTGTGGGAAATTTGTATGGTCCCCATAAATCCATATGTTACCAGTTGAAATAGAGATTTGGATCTAGTAGTGTTGAAATTGAAAGTTTTTGGAGTGTCTAACATGTAAGTCAAAAAAGACTTATTATTGAATCGCTGGAATGTTAGTGCTTGAAAGTAGTGTATCATGCATGATCAAATCTCTCATGCCAAAGGATCTCTTCATCAGAATGTTTATGATTAGCAGAACTTGTGTGTGGTACAATAGTTTGTGAAACAGAAACTGAGTCAAGAGAACATAAACTCTTAATACAATTATAAGCATAACATTTCTTAAGATCTACAATGTAAAGGTTACCTACCATGTGCCCTCTTGCAAGGAACCTTCTAGTCTGAAAGTCTTGCAAAACACAATGAGCAGGAAAAAAATGTGAATTTAATGTTTGATTGATGTAAGAGTTTAGGAACAAACAATAAATTGAACTTAAAATCAGTTATCTGCTAGGCATTGTGAATGAAAATGTGTTTGGTAAGTTGGACATCTCCTAAGAGTGTCACTATACTATATGATCCATCATGCAGAAACATAAGAGTGTGTTGCAAGGGAATAACGAAATTAAACATCCAATGTGCATAAGCAACCATATGGTTAGAATCCAAGTATCCGTTATCCAAACATCAGTAGAGTTCTTGTTAAGAGAAAGGATACTAAGGTGAGTACGAATAAAGTCTCCAAAGTGTGCAAAGTTGACATGGCCAACATCTTTACTTGCAAAGCTCTGCAACTTGTTCTGATTCATCATTGCTCTCATCATGTTGAAATCACTATGAAACTAGATGGCATGCTAGTAAAAGATGATGATGTCGAATGGTTATAGTGAGGAGTAGCAAATCGTTGTCCTTGAGGAGCCTTCTTTTTTCAATTACTTGTACGAGGCTGGAATTCCAACTAGTTTAAAGCAGATATCCTTTAGAAGATCCATGGTCTTGTAGAATTCACAAAACTTATCAAAAGGTCTTCTTCTTAGAGTCCTTATGAGGGTAAGGAGCTTTACTAACCTATTTGGCATACATGTAGAGTGATCATGAACATCAGTGTAGTTAAGTTTGTTTCTCAACCCTAAGTACCATGGAGTAAGCCTTTTCCACCATAGGTAAATGGTCGAGACCAGTAATCTGACTTCTCACCCCATCATAACAGTCATTTAAGCCCATAAGAAATTGCATAAGCCTAGTAAGAGAGTTAGAATGCAAAGCATGTTTTGCTAACTAATAATTGCAAGTAGAAGCAACAACACAATGACAAGTAATCATAGGTATAAGACAGCTCTATTCATAGTTTCTTCAACTTAGTATAGTACACATAAACTGAAAAAGAGCCATGCGACATAAAAACAACCTCTCTTTAGAGCCATTAAAGTAGGGGGCCATTACTTTGGCCATAATTAGTTTCAAGTTGAGACTATAAAGTAGAAGTAGAACCAACAAAAGTAGATTCCTCATCTCTATTCATCAAATATGGAACACAATAGGCATGAAGTAATCTTACAATCATTTCTCTCATTCTCTTCATATCCGGGATCGGAAGGATCATGTTGTGTAATTGAACCTTCAATAAAACCTAATTTACATTTATCACCTAATGCAATACAATTGTGCCCATGTCAAATGGTTCTAAATACCAGAAAGAGTAACAAAGGTAAGTATAATACTTGGTTGATTGGAACTCTAGAGCTGAAGCGATGCGACGATAGAGCATGGTTCGGCGGAGGTGATGCAAATATGGACCCAGTGACAAAAGAAGAAGATTACAAGAATTCAAAGAAGATGTCACAAGAATGGACCAAATTCGCACTTTAAATGGGCCAATCACAAGAGAGCTTGCTACGAAGATGAGAGCATCTCTTTATGGGCTAATTAACTAAGTTTGGGTCCATAATGATAAAGGAGGCCCAAATGAGCAACAAAGATGGTGAAATCTGATCCAAGTGACCTTTTAAATAATGGTCAAAAGTCAATAACGAGTTTTGACTATTCTTTCATCATTTCCTAGTCTTGTTTATGTATTTTCCTTTTCTAGAAGTCTATTTCATCATTTTCTAGGCTAGTTAATGTATTTTCTTTTCCTAGAAGTTGTTGGAAGGTCATAGTTGATTTCTTAGTGACCAAGTTTGTCTCTCCTATAAATTAGGAAGATCATTTTCATTGTAAGACAACGCTTATCATATTTATAAACTTTATGAGATTTTATTCTCTGGTTCTTTGTAGAACTATTTCCGAACTTATCAAACGGGTTCATCACACTCGTTTGTGGCGTTCAAATCCGACTTATCAAACGGCACCCTCCATAACTATTTGTGGCGTCTTCATTACACCAAAGTTCATGTTTTGTATCAAGTAGCGGGTCGCGGTCTCCATACCAAGGTTCATATTTATACTAAGGCAACGGGTCGAGGTTCCATCCAACCAACCTGAAGATAACGATCCTACGTTTAGCATACGAACACCATTCATTCCTGGTGGATATCATATCATTTGGTATCTAGAGCAAAGGAGGTCCTATCCGTTCTTGATTTAATCTTCGGATTACCAAAAACATCTATCTTTAGTTTGTGTTTTTATTTCTTAGTAAATAAAAAAAACTTGAGAGTAAACACGAAAGGGAGTGTTGTGAGGTTTCTTTCTTTCTAACATTTTTTTGCAGGTTATTATGTCTCGAGAAAACACCAATGAAGGAGCACCATTAATAATGAGTGAACTTCAAGTTGAAGCATTGATGGGTTATTTGGGAAATCTGATGAAAGATCAATTGGAGCCACTAAATGAGAGGTTGGATAGGGTCGAAAGAGAGTCTCTACAAAGGTAGCCACGTAAGGAAAATACTCGACGTAGAAGGGGAGAAGATGAAGAGTCATATAATGATGATTCCGATGATAGATTGTCAACGGTGGTAACTAGAAGGCGTGAAAGGCGAGTTAGAGAAGATAACAATTTGGGAAGTATAAAGATGAATATCCCATCTTTCCAACGTAAGAATGATTCGAAGCCTATCTTGAGTGGGAAAAGAAAGTTGAATTAGTTTTTGATTGCCACAACTATTCTGAAATGAAGAAGGTTAAGCTTGCGGCTATTGAATTTTCTGATTATGCTATTGTGTGGTGGGATCAACTAACCTTGAATATGAGACGTAATGGTGAACGTCCAATAACAAAATGGGAAGAAATGAAAGTTGTTATGAGAAGGCGGTTTCTCCTAGTCATTATTATAGGGACTTGTACCAAAAGTTGCAACAGCTTAAACAAGGCAATCGAAGTGTGGGCGACTATTATCAAGAAATGGAGATTGCTATGATCCGGGCAAATATTGAAGAAGATAGAGAAGCTACAATGGCAAGGTTCTTGAATGGGTTGAATCCAGAAATCCAAGATAGAGTAGAAATGCAACATTATGTGGAGCTAGAAGACATGGTGCATATGGCTATCAAAGTTGAGCAACAACTCAAAAGAAGAGGCACTCGTGCATCTCAAAGCTCAAATTCATCCTCTTGGAAACCAAACTACTCGAGAAAAGAAGAAAAGACCATGGTTAAGTCAAAGACCGATGCCAAACAAGAATCGACCAGCCAAGGATTGCAAGGTAAATTTGACCCTTCAAGTTCTAGAAATCATGACATTAAAATTTTTAAATGTCAAGGCAGGCGTCATGTTGCCAATCAATGTC
Organism: Linaria vulgaris; assembly: GCA_948329865.1. NCBI lineage: Eukaryota > Viridiplantae > Streptophyta > Magnoliopsida > Lamiales > Plantaginaceae > Linaria > Linaria vulgaris. The sequence goes on along the minus strand of OX415249.1, from coordinate 47,020,799 downwards.
CAAATAAAAGAGTCATGTTGATTAAAGAAGATGGTGGGTTTGAGACCGATGATGGAGCTGATTGTGAATCAAGGATGATAATGATGAAGAAGGGGCTGTTCATGGAGATTATGTCTTGGTTACAAGGAGAACCTTGAATGTTCAAGCAAAGGATGAGGAAAGTGAGCAGCGAGATAATATCTTTTACACTAGATGTCATGTTCTTAACAAGGTATGTAGTGTGATAATTGATGGGGGGAGTTGTACCAATGTTGCAAGCGCTACTTTAGTGGAGAAACTTGACTTGGACACGATCAAACACCCTCAACCATACAAGTTGCAATGGTTCAATGATTGTGCCGAAGTGAAAGTCAACAAGCAAGTGCTGATTTATTTTAGCATTGGGAAGTACAAGGATGAAGTTTTGTGGATGTAGTTCCAATGCAAGCTGGACATATACTTTTGGGGCGTCTATGGTAGTTTGATCGTAAAGTTAACAACAATGGCTTTGCGAACAAGTATTCTTTTGTCCACAATGAGAGAAAAATTACTCTTGTTCCTTTAACACTAAAAGAAGTTTTTGAAGATCAAGTGAGATTTGAAAAAAAAAGAAAATGAGCAAAAAAAAAGAGTGTAAAAAAAGAAATGAGTGAAAAACAGAAAATTGCCAACAAAAAAGAAGTTGAAGCTTTGGCAAATGAGAAAAAATAGAGAGAAAAAAGAGAGCTTTTTTGCAAAAACTAGTGAGTTGAAGAGAGCAATGTTCTTAAAACAACCAATGATTTCACTCTTTTACAAGGGGACACTTTTAAGCACTAACGAACTAACTTCTTCCTTGCCAAGCTCTATTGCATCTCTTTTGCTGGATTATGATGATGTGTTTCCCGAAGATATACCACCTGGTTTACCTCCTATTCGAGGGATTGAACATCAAATTGATTTTGTACCGGGAGCTGTGATTCCTAACCGCCCGCCATACCGAATCAATCCAGAAGAGACGAAGGAGTTGGAAAAGCAAGTAGAAGAACTCATGGAAAAGGGGTACATGAGGGAAAGTATGAGTCCTTGTGCCGTACCAGTACTTTTAGTTCCAAAGAAGGATGGTTCGTGGAGGATGTGCACTGATTGTCGAGCAATCAACAATATCACGGTAAAATACCGCCACCCCATACCTCGATTAGATGATATGCTTGATAAATTGCATGGATCTTGCATGTTTCTAAAATTGATTTGAAAAGTGGTTACAATCAAATAAGAATGAGAGAGGGAGATGAATGGAAAACTGTTTTCAAGACAAAATACGGTTTGTATGAATGGTTAGTGATGCCTTTTGGTTTAACTAATGCACCTAGTACTTTTATGAGATTGATGAACCATGTTTTGAGAGCTTTTATTGGCAAATATGTACTTGTCTATTTTGATGATATTCTGATTTATAGCAAGAACTTGGATGATCATGTTGAACATTTGAAGCTTGTTTTGGATGTTCTAAGAAAACAAGAGTTGTTTGCTAACTTGAAAAATTGTACTCTTTGCACGGATAATCTTGTGTTTCTAGGATTTGTTGTAAGTTCACAGGGTATACGTGTTGATAAGAAGAAAGTCAATGCAATACAAGAATGGCCAAGTCCAACAAGTGTGGGGAATCTTCGAAGTTTTCATCGACTGGCAAGTTTTTACCGACGATTTGTGAAGGATTTAAGTTATATAGTTGCACCAATCACTGAAGTGATAAAGAAAAACATTGGATTCAAATGGGGAGAGGAACAAGAAAAGGCTTTTCAATTACTTAAAGAAAAGTTAACCAATGCTTCTTTACTTACTTTGCTCAAATTTTCTAAAACTTTTAAAATTGAGTGTGATGCTTCAGGAACTGGAATAGGTGCTGTTCTTATGCAAGATGGAAAGCACATAGCTTACTTTAGTGAAAAGCTAAGAGGAGCAGCCTTGAATTATCCAACTTATGACAAGGAGTTGTACGCTTTGGTTCGGGCCTTAAACACATAGTTTGTGATTCACACGGATCATGAATCTTTGAAGCATTTGAAGGGCTAACACAAGCTGAATAAGAGACATGAACGATGGGTAGAATTCATTGAAACATTTCCTTATGTCATTCGATACAAGCAAGGTAAGGAGAATGTGGTTGCCGATGCCCTTTCTCGAAGGTATGCTTTACTTTCTACTCTTGATTTGCTTGGTTTTGAGTACATCAAGGATTTGTATAGACATGATTCTGATCTTCAAGTTGAGTATCAAGATTGTGAAAAGCATGCTAGTGGTAAGTTCTTTAGGAAAGATGGATTTTTGTTTAGAGAAAACAAACTTTGTGTGCCTAATTGTTCTTTGAGGGAATTACTTGTGTAGGAAGCTCATGAAGGAGGACTAATGGGACACTTTGGCATTGCAAATACCTTAGCAATTCATTAAGAACATTTCTTTTGGCCACACATGAAAAAGGATGTTGAAAGAACATGCGGCAGATGCATCACTTGTAAACAAGCTAAGTCCAAAGTGCAAATCACGGTTTGTATACTTCTTTACCAATTCCTGCTACACCTTGGATTGATATTTATATGGATTTTGTGTTGGTATTGCCAAGAACAAAACATGGTAGGGATTCTGTTTTTGTGGTTGTGGATAGATTTTCCAAAATGGCACATTTTATTCCATGTCACAAAACTGATGATGATTCTCACATTGTTGATTTGTTCTTTAAAGAAATTGTGAGATCGCGTGGTATGCCAAGAACCATTATTTCAAATAGAGATACAAAGTTTTTGAGTTACTTTTGGAAGACCGTGTGGTGTAAGTTAGGTACAAAGTTGTTGTTTTCTACTACTTGTCACCCACAAACTGATGGTCAAATTGAAGTAGTAAATAGGACTTCGTCTATGCTATTGAGGGCAATCATAAAGAAGAATATTAGGACTTGGGAAGATTGTCTACCACATGTTGAACTTTCTTACAATAGAACTGTGCATTCTTCTTCTAAATTCTCACCATTTGAAATTGTTTATGGTTTTAATCCTTTGACACCACTGGACTTAACTCCATTACTTACTTCTACGTATGTGAATTTAGATGGCAAGAAAAATGCTGATTTCGTCAAGCAGATACATGCGAAGACAAGGCTCAATATTGAAAAGAGAACTCAACAATATGCCAAGCAAGCAAACAAGGGGCGTCGAAAGTTGATATTTGAACCGGGAGATTGTGTTTGGTTGCATATGAGAAAGGAAAGGTTCCCTGAAAAGAGACGTTCCAAATTATTGCCAAGAGGAGACATACCTTTCCAAGTGATTGACCGTATCAACAACAACGCTTACAAGCTGGATCTTCCTAGTGAGTATAACGTTAGTGCTACTTCCAATGTGTATAATTTGAGTCCTTTTAATGCAGGTGATACAGATTTGAGGACAAATCATTTTCAAGAGGAGGGGAATGATGCAAATATGTACACAATGACAAAAGAAGAAGATTACAAGAATTCAAATGAAGAAGATGTCACAAGAATGGACCAAATTCACACTTTAAATGGGCCAATCGCAAGAGGGCTTGCAAAGAAGATGGGAACATCTCTTTATGGGCTAATTAACCAAGTTTGGGTCCATAATGATAAAGGAGGCCCAAATGAGCAACAAAGATGGTCAAATCTGATCTAAGTGACCTTTTAAATAATGGTCAAAAGTCAAAGACGAGTTTTGACCATTCTTTCATTATTTCCGAGTCTTGTTTATGTATTTTCTTTCTCTAGAAGTCTCTTTCATCAATTTTTTAGTCTAGTTAATGTATTTTCTTTTCCTAGAAGTTGTTGGAAGGTCATAGTTGATTTCTTAGTAACCAAGTTTGTCTCTCCTATAAATTAGGAAGGCCATTTTCATTGTAAGACAACACTTATCATATTTATAAATTTTGTGAGATTTTATTCTCATTGGTTCTTTGAAGAACTATTTCCGAACTTATCAAACGGGTTCATCACCCTCGTTTGTGGCGTTCAAATCCGACTTATCAAACGGCACCCTCCATAACCGTTTGTGGCGTCCTCATTATACCAAGGTTCATGTTTTGTATCAAGTAGCGAGTCGCGGTCTCCATACCAAGGTTCCTATTTGTACTAAGGCAACAGGTCGAGGTTCCATCCAACCAACCTGAAGATAACGATGCTAGGTTTAGCATACGAACACCATTCATTCTTGGTGGATATCGTATCAGGAGGACGGGGGAGCTGTGGCCAGAGTAGTACTATACATGATCATCGAGATTGGTCAAAGATGAATTGCGAACAAAAGCGACGCAAAATTAAGGCAAAGAAAAAAATTGTCGGATTATTATAGAGTTAGTACAATAAATATCGATCGAAAAACAAGAAATCGAGGACCAAAATCGGCGGATGATACCATGTGGAAAGTTATATTGAAAGAGAAAAGTAGAAAACATTTATTTCATATATTAGTGTAATGAATTACAGGGCATTAAATAAAATATATGTAAAGTTTTCAACTACCTCTGGCATAACATAACAGATATAATTGGGGCGAGAAAGTTTGTTACTAACAAACTATGGCTAATTACAAACAATACCCTATACAATGAATAAATATCAACAAAGTGCATATTTATATATCTTATATCGAATTTTATCGCTACAACAAAACATACCAGGAATTTAGCAGGGAAAAAAACCCTTTCTTAAAGTCGACAATTAAGTACCTACAACATACCGCGTGTCCCTATTTAAAAGAAGTTAAGCAGCCTATAGGGAAATTTGGTACATAAATTTCGGTACAGAAAATTCATACATGTATCTTGTAAAAATGAAGAAACATAAAGCGATGCCCAAATTGATGTGCAAATTGTTAGAGTCCTAATTCGAGAAAGGACTAAATCTCCTTTGAAAAGAGGATTAAGAAAGAGATAACACAAAAATCAACTTTTATTTTCTTCTTACTCTTTTACAAACGTTCAGATCATATTTATAATACAAAAACTAAACTACTAACTACCCGGTTACTGCTCTAATCTAACTGCTAAACTGATCATAATTACTAACTGCACTAAACTGCTACATTTATATAACTGATATATATAATATTAATATAATATATAGTAAAATACATTAAACTAATAATAACTACTCTAACAATCCATCCCCCTTAGAAGGCCTTGTCCTCAAGGCCCAAAAATAATCTAGCCCAAATGCCCTTAAACTGATCATGGCATGACATTACGAAGTCTATTTCATTTTGAATATGTTGGAGAACATTTGTCATGGATGGAGTCGATTATGAGGAGAACGAACGTGTTTGAACAAATTTGGGAGGCTTTGGCGAGTTCAATGATGAAAACACCAAATGTTAGTGTCCTAATTCGAGAAAGGACTAAATCTCCTTAGAAAATAGGATTAAGAAAGAGATAACACAAAAATCAACTTTTATTTTCTTCTTACCCTTTTACAAATGTTCAGTTCATATTTATAATACAAAAGCTAAACTACTAATCACCCGGTTACTGCTCTAATCTCACTGCTAAACTGATCATAATTACCAACTGTACTAAACTGCTACATTTACATAACTAATATATTATAATATTAATATAATATATCGTAAATATATTAAACTAATAATAACAACTGTAACACAAATCAATAGTATATGTGATATATACTATAACCCCATTTTATCACCCATGCATGAATTCAAATTAATAATTTCTACAAGTCGCGCGAAAACGTTACCTTTTATGGTCATTTTCCTTACAATCGAAAGACGACTATGTTTGTGAGTGATCTTTTTTGATGTTAATTTTTTTTTATAAATTAAAAAGAATTTACAATCATATTCTGTGACAAAATTTTTGTGAAAATGTTTGCCAAAGAAAACAGGGCAGATCTGTTGGCTAGATTAATTAGCCATGGTTGCACAACTCTTATGGGGGTATTTTGGTCTTATTTCGTCACGGTAATAGAACACAGTAATACAATACAAAATGAGATATAAATAACCAAAACAATGCTATCCAACTTTATTATCGGACTAGCTTGGTCCGGAACACTTATTACAAGCTTACTAGGTAGAATAAACTAATTACAAGATTTATATAGCGTATCGAATCCTCAGTATTCGATGCCGACGTGTCGAACGCCTTTGTTCGATGCAGAATAATTAACACTGATTCGAAGTTGTACTTGATGGTATCGAATTTGATTCGTGCTATAGGTGTCGAATTCGATGTGTACTTTGTCGTATCGAACGGAGGAAACACTGTTTAATCACGTGTTGAATTAGGATTGTTCGATCCGATGCGTCTCGAATGAATATTGATTCGATGCTGACTGTGCTGAAGTGGTTGTCTTCCCAAAAATGTGCACGTATTACAAGGGGACGGGCTATTTATAGCAGCCGTCATGTGGATCCCACAGACCAATGCGGAAAGGCGCATCGAATCCTGTTGACTCGATGCGCGCATCGAATCCTGTTGATTCGATGCGCGCATCAAATCTTGATGATTCGATGCGCTTATGGGCCGGCCCAGTCACGCAGCATTGTCTGTTGATTCGATGCGCGCATCGAATCTATCCAATTCAATGCACTTATGGGCCGGCCCAGTAACAAAGTATTGGACCAATCTTAAATCACACCCATCATATAGTCCCCCCAGTTTGGGAGACGATGTCAATATGGAGATCGTCTGCCAAACTTAAAGAATACTTTTAGAATTACTTTGAACGGTCTGCGCCGTAACACTTTAATAAAACTTTCATACATATTACCAAATGTTTTCACTGATTTAGGATATTCCTAATCATATGCCACTCCGGAGCGGTTCACAATAGTTCTATGAACAGTAACTGAACGCATTGAACAGCAGCTGTTCGATGCGTCAAATATACCGCATCGAACGATGTTCGTTCGATGCGGTTATTCGATACGCTCACTGAGTTGGGCCTGGTGGACCTCTCGCTTCCTATATAAAGGTAAGTCTGCCGTAAGGAGCTCATTCTGCTCCTCACGCACTCCGCTTCTTAGGTAAGACGCATCGAATTGGTACCATTCGATGCGATCCGCATCGAACAATACCTATTCGATGTGATCCGCATCGAATTGTGTTTGTTCGATGCGGTGTTATATAATTTTTCAGCTGTTGTGTCCCGATTTTTTAAGTTTTGTACGGGCATTTTTAACTTGTTTCTTTGTTTTGCTTAGGATATATTAATCAAGCGAAAGCTATTTCTTCCGAAAATCCAATTAAGGTAAATAATTTGTCGTCATTTTGCTGAATTTTCTTTTCAAATAATTCCCTTTTATGTATGATTGAGAGATATGCGAGAGCCTAGAGTGTCGTGTTCGTGCTTAGCCAGCCTCCGTTTTTAATTTATTTCAGTTCGTTCTCGTCAAAGATGGTGAGCAGTGAATCAACTTCTGGGAGTGAGTCGAGTACTGGCTCGAGCTCCAACTCCATTAATATGGGGAACCCTGCGAATGCTCTCGCGGGTCTGAGCACGGTCGAAGTAAATGAATTTGAGTTAATAGATATAGAAACGATTAGTTCGCCCGCGGGTAACAATCATGATGCAAACACTGAACACCCAACGACTGAATTGGAAAGTGATAACTCATCCGTGTCATCCTATCGGGATAATCGCGCTCCCAGCGAGGGTGAAGAAGACATAGATTATATCAATGGGGAGTTCGATGATCATGTTGAGGTCCCTGGAATGTCTTATGATCAATATGTTTCCCGCCTCCAACATAGTCGTAAGGGGCTCCGCAAAAAGTTCGATATACCCGATAAGTATAAGATCGTCCTCCCTGGCCCAAATGATCGGATGCATACCCCACTGCCCGGGCATATGACTGTATTTGTTGGTCAGCTCCTCAATGGTCTTCGCTTTCCAATCCCGTTTGAGCTAAGATGGCTTTTGAGGATGATAAATCTTGTGCCCGCGCAACTCACGCCAAACTCTTATGGAAATTTGATTGGCTTTATTATAGTTATGAAGGCGTTGCGCCAACCACAAAGTCCCAATGAGTTTTACGCGCTATTTGATATTGCGAGGCGTGAAGAGGGATTTTATCATATAAAATCACAAACGAATCGCAAGTTCTTGAATGGTGGGGCGACCGGATATAGAAAAGATTGGAAAAGACGATATTTTTATATCGAAGAGAGTTATGAGGGCGAGTTTAGGCAATATCTCCGCGAGTGGTACACTGGGTCAAGGGTAATGATACCTGTCGGCATTGCCATAACTTCATGGGATTGGGAGTTCATCCCGAACTTAGTTCGAGAACATCAATTTGATGTTAAAAAACTTGTTGAAAATCGAGTCCTCTCGTTAGCTGGATTGTCCCCAATGAAATATAACGGGAGGATGACCATTGGTATAATTGCACAACTCTCTTGATATTTTTGATTTACTTCTGTTAAGTGTTCTAATGATATAATTTTCTATTTTATGGACCGCCACGCGAGGATGAACCGGGCCGCTACCGCTGATCAGGCGAGCTCTCAGACCAACACTGCTACCGATATTCCTCCCCCCGGAAGAGAAAAAGTAAGGGCAAGGAAAACATTGCCGGTCCCTCTACTGTGGTCGCTGCTGATTCTGCAGTCGATCCTTTCGAGGATATATTGGGGGGAAACTGCGACAGTATGCAAGGTGGTGCTGAAGCTTCTGAGGGCCTGGCAGCTGGTCCAGGCAACAATATTGAAGTCTCTGTCCAGAGCAAAAAGAGAAAAATGCTTCACACTCGGTCAGAAGCCGGAGGGGCTGCTCCACCGGCCAGCCGAACAAGCAGGCCAAGTGCGTCCAATGCTCCGGTGCATGCGACTGGGCCAAGCGCAGGAAGTGGGCCTAACCAAGGCCCTTGTGCTCGGGCCGGTGGGTTCGATATCTCAGAGGCCGAAGCTATCGACCATCTGAAATTGCTCTTGCCTGGTCTGGCTGTTCCTCTCCCTATCTTTGCTGAAGAGAGGAGGATGGTGGAGCGGAATGCGCTTCATCTGCTGACAGCGGTAATTATTTCTTTCCTTCGAGCTAATCTTTGTTTAACTCGAACTTTATATGATGATTTTAGTGCTCATTAATTGTTAGGAGGGCGGTTTCGTGGACACTATGTATGCGGCACTGATGGAGATTCGGGAAACGGCGGCTGGTGGTGATTCTGCTGCCTTTAAAGCTGCCCTTGATGACAAAGAAAAGGCGTTGCAAAAAGTTAGTGATTATGCCGCAAGGGCACACGCCGATAGAGAGGTAGCAAAAAAGGCGCGAGAGGAGGCTCATCAGCACAAAGAAGAGCTGACCAAACAAATCAACGAGCTCAAGCGGGAAGTTGCGGCTGCTAGAGAAGATGCCTATAACGCTGACAACATTGGATATCAGCGCGGCCTTGCCGAGGTAAAAATATTCCCAATTCTGGTGTTTTACTCTCCTTTTGTATTTTGTTTTGAATAACTCCATGGCCCTGTAGGTTTCTACTCAGCAAAAAGTGGAGATTGCCGAAGATTTTCTGAGGAGCAACACTTTTCGAGAGATTTCCACTCGCCGTGACAATCTTGAAGCTCGCAACGCTCAAGTTCTGACTGTGCGTCAGTTTTATGCGAAGCAGTATGTGCGTGGCGGATTTAAACCAGACTGGTTGAGTTTGTCTCTAGGGCCCAATCGAAAACCTCTCCCGCCACGTACAACTTCTGAGCCTGTCGAACCTGATGAGTTCGCCTCGCTGCTCGAGAGTGATAATCTTATCCTCCAAGGGCTCTCTACACCACCTCCCATGCCTGATCCGTATCCCTCCTCCGAGGATGAGGAAGAAAATTGAACCAGCTAACCTAATGCCTTTTCAGCTTTTTTATGCTTATGAACAATTTGTAGTTTTAATTTTGTTTTATTCGTGGCGCTGCGTCGCTCTTATGCATTTGAACAATTTGATTTTCTGCGATATAATGTTTATGAATTCTCTTTTTGAACTGTTTCATTATCTATGCTCATGAATGCAACCTTTTATTTCAATTTCCTGAATTGGTTTTTTGCTTTATTTTGACAACATGTCGGTTCTTATTGTTCAAATTTGTTGGACATAGTTTAGTCCTTGTTACTCGTTTCTTGAGAGTTTCGTTCATGTTCTCTCGGATTGTGGGTTTTAGCGAACACGTACAGTGTTATATGTAGTGTCTGTTCCTTGCTTGTTTTTCCAAGCAAACGTGATAATAGTTGCCATCTCGAAGAGAATCATTCGTCCCTCCTCTTCCTTAGTAAAATTTTGAGTGTCTTGTGATGTATAAATAAAGTCTCGTCCTTGCCTAGTATTCTTTGGGAATCGCGGTATCTCATATCACATTGGATAGAGTATCCATGCTTCTGGATTGTCTTTCAGGGAATTACGATATCTCATGCCACTTTGGACAGAGTTTTCGTTCTTCTAGTTGCCTTAAGGATTTTCGGTATCTCGTGCCACTTTGGACAAAGTTTTCGTCCCTTTGTTGCCTCTGGCTCTTTTCGGTATCTCGTGCCACTTTGGACATAGTTTCCGATCTTCTGGTTGTTCTAGGGATTTTTGGTATCTCGTGCCACTTCAGACAGAGTTTTCGTCCCTTTCGTTGCCTCTGACTTTTTCTGGTATCTCGTGCCACTTTGGACAGAGTTTCCGTTCTCCTGGTTCCCTTAGGGATTTTCTGTCCTGCATACATTTTTATTAAGCAGATTAGATAGAATTTACGTAATCAATTAATTAAAATTAATCTTCTTGGATTAACCAAATCAGATTATGTGAACAATTCGGAGCTTGTATCATTGCTCATTTGCCCTGACTTCCTGAGTTGTCCTCCAGATTCATGTTTTGGCGTGCCTATTTTAAGTTCATACATGTTTGTCTCTCATGCATGTCATAGCAGAGAGAACGAATATAAATTGTTCAGAATATTCAAAATGCTAAGGACTCTTGTAAATTGAGGCGGAATCTTCTAATCAATATGCGCCATTGCCTAGGAGCCATTGCCCTTGCCGCGTCTTCTTCCTGTTGTGGCCGTGTCCGAAGCGAAGTTACGTAGCACTTACAACCTTCAATATGGTCTGCTATGACTTCGCCAGTTCCGCTAGAGGTAGGAAATTTCACCGTTTGATGATAAGTCGACGGTAAAGCTCGGAAGGCATTCAATGATGGTCTTCCTATGATTCCGTTGTATGCGAAATGCATGTCAACGATCACGTAGTTCTCCAGAAGTGTCTTTCTCTGTGGCGCTGTACCCATTGATGTCGGGAGCTTAAGCATTCCGAGTGGAACTATCTCCGGACCTCTAAATCCATGAAGAGATGTTCTCACTGGTTCCAATGTCTGATTATTCAATCCCATTTTAATCAACGTAGAACTGAACAACACATTTACTGAGCTTCCATGGTCCACTAGCATCTTGGTGACTCCATAATTGGCTATATCCACCGTTATTACCAATGGGCAATTTAAATTGGACATTTGTATAGCTTGTGCGCTCAGCTTTCTTAGGTCTGCAGTAGAAAAAGTGACTTATTCATGCGACATCTCCTCAATTCTCAGTATATTGGCCATATTGACAAAATTATCCGACTCAACCAGTCTTGTGATCTTTCTCCGTCCGTTGGTGGAATCCGCTCCCCCCGGTCCTCCTGATATCATATTGATCATTCCTTTCCTGGCATTTCCATCTTCATCTGAGGATACTGGAAGAGATGCGGTTCGTCGACTACCGTTTGCTTATCCTTTCTGGGGGATGGAGTTCTCTTCCGGTTGAAATTTTTCTCTTGTTCTTGCACCTTCTTGACATACTCCACGAGTTTGCCATCCTTTACTAACCGTTCAATTTCATCCTTCAAATTTATACACTCTTTAGTATCATGACCCTTCTGATTATGATACTTGCAGAATTGACTTGAATACATCGTTGCCTTGGATTCCCTCACTGGTTTATGATCCTTCAACCAACCTTTCCTTTTTGCTGTGCCAAAGACTGTCATGATGTGAGCATTTAACGGCGTGTATCATCTAGGAGAACTCTCCCTTTTGTAATTCTTGTTCCTGCTGTTGTAGTTATTACGGTTTTGATCTTCTCTGCCTCTTTCTCTCTCTTTCACAGCTGCAACTACATGTACTTTAGTCGCCATCATTTCTTCATAATGAACCACCTCTTGTGTAATTTTGTTAATCTCTTCGATGGTGGTGGGCTTACGTCTGAGTAGGTCCCCACTGAACATTATATTGGTGGTTGCTCGGAAAAGTATGCTCACAATCATCTCTCCTGATGGGCTATCAATCCTTAATAGCTCTGTATTGAAACATTTCATAAAGTCCTTTAGACTTTCATTGGTTTCTTGTTTCATTTTATAGAGATGGGAGTGATCCAAAACCAGTCTAGACTGACTAGAGAATTGATCTTCAAACATCTTTCTCAATTGGGTGTAGCTTTTGATCTGTTCTGGAGGAATTCGATTAAACCAATCCACAGCTACTCCTGATAGAGTTGTTGCAAATATCCTGGCTTGGATATTGTCTTTAAATCCGTAAAGAGACAGTTTCCTATCCAATTGGAAAAGATGATCTCGGGGATTAGACTTTCCATTGTATGTTTTCAGTTCCGGGATCTCTTCCCCTTGTCCCAAGATCTCTGACTCTATCTTTTGACAAAATGGACTATGGTTATACGTATTGTCCTCCCGTACCATTTGAGTCTCAGCTGTTGCTTTCCCTTTCTCCAATCTTTCTATATTTTTGGCCTTTCTATCATGTTCGCCTCGTGAATCATGATCGTCTGAATGTCTTCTGTCATCTCTATCCTTCCTCCTTCGTAATTCTTCTCTTTGATATTCTTCCTCATTACGTTCCCTTCTGGAATCATGACTCTCTGATCGTCTCCTATCTTCTCTTCTTCTCCGTTCAGTAACACGTTCTCCATCCTTTTCTCTTTCTATCCTTTCAAGATGTCTTCTCGATTGTACCTCGACCGACACTAACTTCTTTCCTTGATCATCTCGGGTGGATTTTCCCTTACTTTTTGTTCCCTCCGAAGCATGTCTACTTCTTCTATCATCTTGCCGAGATTTTTCCTTTTCCTTACCCTTCAATATTCGGGCAACAGAACCTTGTTCCCTTAATGCTTCTGGATGTTCAACAGGAGATGGTATAAAAATAGGTGGTGCTGGAGTCAGTACTTCGGCCAACGCGGCTTTAACCATTGCCAATAATTCATTCTTCATATTATCTGGAATCGAAGCACTCGTTGCCGTCCCTTCAGTTGCACCTGCTTCAGTGTCGGGTACCTCCACACCTTGAGGTCCTTGATTTTCCCTTCTTGCTGGTGTTGGTACTGCCGCGGGAATTCTTGATGGTCCTGCGTTATCCTGCGTCATCTGTTCAGGTGTATTTTGTTCTGCTTCTCCCATAGTTACCTCAAGAGCTTTGCTGCGTGATCGGGTAATTCTAGACATGATGCCTAATAAACTAATAAAACTCAGTGTTCCCACAGACGACGCCAATATTTTGGTCTTATTTCGTCACGGTAATAGAACACAGTAATATAATACAAAATGAGATATAAATAACCAAAACAATGTTATCCAACTTTATTATCGGACTAGCTTGGTCCGGAACACTTATTACAAGCTTACTAGGTAGAATAAACTAATTACAAGATTTATATAGCGTATCGAGTCCTCAGTATTCGATGCCGACGTGTCGAACGCCTTTGTTCGATGTAGAATAATTAACACTGATTCAAAGTTGTACTTGATGGTATCGAATTCGATGCGTGCTATAGGTGTCGAATTCGATGCGTGCTATGCGTGCTATAAGTTGTACTTTGTCGTATCGAACGGAGGAAACACAGTTTAATCACGTGTCGAATTAGGACTGTTCGATCCGATGCGTCTCAAATGAATAGTGATTCGATGCTGACTGTGATGAAGTGGTTATCTTCCCAAAAACGTGCACGGATTATAAGGGGACGGGCTATTTATAGCAGGCGTCCCGTGGATCCCACATACCAATATGAAAAGGCGCATTGAATCTTGACGATTCGATGCGCTTATGGGCCGGCCTAGTCACGCAGCATTGTGCTGTTGATTCGATGTTGATTCGATGCGCGCATCGAATCTATCCAATTCAATGCGCTTATGGGCCGTCCCAGTAACAAAGTATTGGGCCAATCTTAAATCACACCCATCAGGGAGTGCACATAAGAGATATATAAAATTGACTGTTTTGTCGGAAACCTTGCAATATTTTTGCTTTTATCTTTTTTATTTATTATTTTTTACAATCGGCACCTTGCAGTTTGCTACTCGATAAATTGTTCGTTACTATAGATCAAGAACTGTTACATCCAACGAAATACAAAACAAAGGCAGTATATATCATCTAATTGGAAATATTAGACCATATACCACCATCTCTTAAATGTGCCGTGCACACATTCTACAATCCAATTTATACATATGTTTATATGAATATGTATGCGTGTGTATGTGTAATTGTGTAAAATACGATTTACCTTCATACATTGAAGTTTTGTCTGATGACAAAAACTTATTCTGAAACTTTAGATTACAGAGATCGATAACATTTACAAATAAAATAAAACAATATTGCAGTGTCTCTCTGACATGATCACGAGGTATGACATGATAAGTACTGATTTTCGAAAACAATAAAAAAGATTAATAAACCAGAGCTCTAGCTGCTATAAATGTTTCAAGAGTTTCATGTGACTACTCTAGGGGTGGGGTCCCTGCGGTGGCTTCACGGGTGGTGGGGCCGGTACCGGACTGCGCACCGCTGTTGAACAAACAACAAAGATGATCGCCGGTATCATAATGGTTAGATTATAAGGATTAAAAATCTAATCGTCAGAAGATTAATTATGTGTTTAATTACCTTCAAGAATTCTCGCCTGATCAGAGGTTCTTACAAAAGCCAAAATAATTACAAGTAGTACCATGATAATCATCCTCGTATAAGACTTCATCATGATCTATTGCAGGGTCGAGACAAGTCATTACCCCGCCTTCATTTATATGACATTGATCGAATTTGAAAGTTTTGGTGTCAAACTCATAGGCCAAAAACGATTATTCTCTAAATCTGATGCTAATGGGGTAGAATTAGTCCATAAAGACCCTGACTAATTGCTACCCTTCATGTTGTTGCTAATTGGCAAATAACCCCCAAATACCCACTGTGTAGTTTAAAATTAATTAGCAAAACCTTTGATTTTTTAATTTAAGTTGATTGTAATGGTAATTAATGATTTCTATGTATTAGAACTTTATATCAAACATACATATTCAACTAAATACTATAAGCTTTCTGATAATTTTTTGATTTTTTTGGAATCATCTATAAGTATAGCAAAATTACTTGGCAGAGTGTTTTTATGTTTACATTCCAGAAAGTAATTTATTCTTCAAAGGTTTTAGATAAAAAATACCTACATAATTTAATTTGAACAACATTATATTAATTAATCTGTAAAGCATCACGTATGTACAAAATATCAAGTTGTCTGTTCAATCTCAATACGTGAAAATTTATTGTGCTATGGTTATTTTTGCTAAGATTTTAACATTACAGAGTTTTCTCTCTAATTAAGTAAGACGAGGGGCTAATTGCCAATTAGCTATTACACAGCGGTAGTCTTTGCTATCTACTCAATATAATAATAAGCGGTAGCCTTTGCTATCTACTCAATATAATAATATGTTTCATTTTTGATATTTTCTTATGATTGTCAAGCATTACAGAGTATAATATTTGAAAGTAGCTATGATGTTAAGTGTTAACAGTTCTAAGCTCTAATTAATAATCTTCTAAGATGGTTTAATGAGTCTTCCTGAAGACTTTTTTCGACGCGTTTATTTATTTTTTCTTTTCTTCAAGACGTGGACATATCAACATGTAAGAACACTAGACATGGACTTTCTTCTAGGATGCACGCATATGACAATACAGTTGACGAGAAGTTTTGAGAATTATAAATTGCAGCACGGCATGAATATTATTAGTACATACTTGAGGAATATAATGCTTATTCAGTTAAATAAAGCAAATTGAATTCATTATGTTAACACTATTTTTCCTTCACCGTGCTTGAAAGCATCACGAAGATCTACTACCGTATTGATGAGCCTTAGATGGTGCTCCTGATACCGGCAAAACGGTACTCCGATATCACGATAGGTATGTCACAGTGTACAAATCCCACGCGAGGTATCAGAAACTTTAAATAGTTTCACGAATACTCCACAGGGACACGATACCCTAGCACTTACCCTATCGAGGTACATAAGAGGTTTATCAACCCCTCTCAAAACACGATATGGCTCCCTATCTACGAACGAATTCCTATCCCCGAAAAATTAGTATTGAAGCACGATGGTGGTAACCTCCTAGTACACGTCAAACATTCATCCTCAAAACTGATAAGATTGAAAAGAAGAACAACTCAGCTCCTGTGAGACACATGGCATCGAAAATTCAATAGCAACAACTTCCTAAGATATATCAGCATCCCTGCAGACAGTTATCGAAAGTCAAGCCCCTCTACCACTACAACAAATCGGAGCAATAGCATGGAAAGTCTTGCATCCGAATTTTTATTTTCGGATGCAAGATATTTAGAATCGAAAAAATTCGATGCAATTATATAGTATCGAAAAATTCGGATGCAGCAACGCAGGCTGCATCCGAAAAATCCGATGCAAAGTTTGCATCGGATAAATCGGATGCCGCCTATTAAAGTTGCATCAGATGATTCGGATGCAAAGGCTCCTGCATCGGATTTATCCGATGCAGCAATAAAAAAAAACAATATAAAAAACAAAAAACCACCCACTGTCCGTCGTCCCGCCCCCCCCCCCCCCACACACACACACATACAACCACGCGCATCGTGACCACCGTTGACCGTCCACCGTCGCCGGAAATCGCCTAAAAACACCGATAAACAATTCTACTCTTCTCAAGGATCAATTTGATGCAACTTTGACTATTTTTCATCAATTATTTACATTTGTGCAATTTTAAAATTGTTAATATAATTTTGATTATTGTAGTTACTTGTTAATGTGAATATGATTATTGTGTTGTTATGTGAATTGTTAAAATAGTTAGGGCTTAATTGCGATTTTAGGGCTTAATTGCGATTTTAGGGCTTAATTGTTAAAGTAATTGCGATTTTAGGGCTTAATTTGTAGTTTAACAAAAGGTTAGAGGTACAAATTGTAGTTAAAAAAATTTAAGGGTAGATAAAGTAGTTTTTAGAAAGTTATAGTCTCAATTTAAAGTTTAAAATTTTTATGGTGTTGAATGTATTTACTAGAGTATATTTTAGGAATAAGGTAATTAATTAGAAGTGTTAACGGGTTTGTAATTATTCCCTATTTAACGAGTTATTTATTGGGTTGGAACGCCAATCCCGACCCGAAGGGATCGTTGGTTTTTATTAGTTTGGGGCTGGACTCGGATATGTTCCGAAGTGCCTACGTATCCCCCGATTGGGAATCAAGCCACTCGTAGTTCTTGTTCTTGGTGTTGATTAATTTGGAGTATCGATTTTATCGGATGTATTGGTTTTGTATATGTTGGAGGGGTTACCCTCGTGAAATATTTAGAGAGAGAGAGAGATAAGTCCGAGGGGAGGGGAGAAAAGGTTTTCTGCCCGTAGAGAAAAGAAGTTGTTGCCTTTTTCGGACCTGTCCTTCTTCTGTTGCTCTTGTCCCCTTTTATAGAAATCCAGTCTTGCTCCCTAAGTTTGGAATCTTTATTATTTTAATATTAGTTATTTTTATGTTATTATCTGTACTGTTATTTATCTGTTCAAGCAGCACAATAAGTAACTTATCTATTTAAGCTGTGTCAGCAGACACGTGTTGTGCTCTTTGTGTATTATATGAAAATCGTACGTGTAATAATATATCGAGTCGTGAGACATTTTATAAATACGAGCATAATCCGGGTAGTATTTTAGTTATAAATCTGGCCGATAGCTGTGTGTCATGATTTACGATATACGAATAGTATAATGTTTAACGAAGTATACCGGTATTTAAACCGTGTTATAATGCGGTGTCATTTATGAATATAATTTATATACCAAGTAATTTTGGTAATTGAATAATCGCTTATTTTAAGCAGGTGATTTTCTACCCTGTTAACAAAGCCCCCCAGTTTTTAGTACAGTCGGTCATTATGGCTGCACTAGAAACTTAAAAGTCGGGAGTTGTGAGGGTTCGAGTATCGCGGATTTTCTAGAGAGGTATCGTAGCCTCTTGTAACGAAGTCGTTCTAAGGCATTGTTTCGAGCCTTTTAAAGTATACGTCTTTCTCGTTTTTTCTGGTCGGAGATATTATAGTGTATGCCCGATAGCTATTAACGTTTTTAGCGTTTCTTTTGAGGTATCGTAGAATTATTTAGAACCTTGCAGGTCCTTGTCGGTTATTGCGTCGTGATTGTCCCGTAGATCCTCGAAAGGCATCTAAGTCTCATATAGGACTCGAAAAGCCTTGGTAAGGTATCGGGGAACTATTTTGGGGTATCGTAGGCCTTTGTCATTCGATGTTTATATCCGTTTAACATAAGCCCCCCCAGTTTTTTGCTTACTTTAAAAGAGGCGAGGGAAATATCGTGGTTGTCTTCTTCGAGGCGAGAGACTTTTTACTTCCGATGCCTTCATTGAGGCGTGCCTTCGTTGGGCCTTCTCATCGGGAGTAGAACGATAGTATCGTCATTGAGTTAATAACGTTTATGTTTTGGACTTTTTACTTCGCATTTTAGCACTTGTAATTACTTTTCATGCTTCGTAAGCATTTCTCCGAGGAGTCCTCGGCTTTGGATAAATACGCAATTATTTTGCCCTTCATTCTATTTTGTCTTTTTCGTGCTAATACTCATCATAACTTTTCAGCACTATAAATACTTGGACTCTCTCCTTTAATTGTAGAATTTAAGATTGAGTTTAAAGAGATGAGATAGTATCCCATTCTTACTGGCCAAGAAAACTACTTAGCATGACGTGTCCGTTTGCAGTGTAAACTTTGGAGATTTTTCTCTTAATAGAGGTATCACCCGACGCGTAACCATGGCTGTAATATAGCCTGGACGGCTCAAGCTCAACTCGTTTATCCGAGGAAAGATTCCTAAGTATATATATAGGTGCTTTGGAGTTTAGTGAATATTCTCACTTCCAAAAAATCTTTTTCAGTTGAGTTGTTTACTCATTTCTTTCTTCGGGAAGTTTTACATTCCCGTTATTTTGTGCAGGCAATGTCTTGGAAAAATATATTATAGTTTGTTTGTTCAAGACCGTGGAGTTCTCGGAGCAGGGTCTACATTCCTTTGCATATGTATAAATTGAAGAAATCTCTTTATGGACTGAAACAAGCACATCGTGCTGGTACGAAAGATTAACTCTTCATCTTCTTGAAAAAAGGTACTCTAGGGGAAGTGTCGATCGCACAATCTTTCTTAAACATTTTGGTAATAACATCTTGATTGCTTAAATCTATGTTGATGTCATAGTATTTACATCAGAGAAAGTGTTGCAACAGTTTATTACGGTGATGAAAAATGAGTTTGAAATGATTATGGTTGGAGAATTAACTTATTTTCTTGGTTTACAGGTCAAACAAGGTGAGTCTGGAATGATCATCTCTCAGGTTAAGTATGCCAAGAATCTTGTGAAAAGATTTGGTCTCGATCATGCAAAACCAATGAAGACCCCCATGGGATCAACTAATCATCTCGGTCATGATAAAAGTTGCAACTCCGTTAATCCCAGTCTCTACATAAGCATGATTCCTAGCTTCCTATATCTTACTGCCAGCAAACTAGATATTTGCTTTAACGTAGGAGTGTGTGCCCGCTATTAGGCATGTCTGAAAGAGTCACACCTCAAAGCTGTCAAACAAATTATTTGTTATATCTTCGGTACAACTGATTATGGTCTCAGTTACAACTTCAATGATGATGCATACAACGATTCTGATTGGGATGGTTGTGCTGATGATAGAAAAAGACAACTGGAGTATGCTTTTATCTTGGAACCAAGTTGGTTTCATAGTTCAGTAAGAAACAAAATTCAATTGCTCTCTCAACGGCTGAAGCTGAATACAATGATGCTGGAGGTTGTTGCACTCAACTGGTTTGGATGAAACAAATACTTTAGGATTATGGTATAGGACAAAATGCTCTCCAGTTATTTTGTGACAATAACAGTGCAATTAACATATCAAAAAATCTTGTTCATCACTCTCGGACCAAACACATTGATATAATATATCACAGATTGATGAAGTTGTATTTGAAGTTGGTTTCGTAACTACTTATTATGTGATTCATAGACAAACCACCAATTCCACCATAGATAGTTTCATCATTATAAGTCCATGTGTTCAATGAATTACCGAAACTCTAGATGCAAAGCTAATTACAACTATAATCCCCTCGCCTCCTTCTAAAGATCCAGCGACCTAAGTGCAATCAATCTAAAAGAATTATAGTTTGGTAACTAATTCGACTTTTTCTCAAGTGTTACCTATTCTGAATAGATCAAAGACATGGATCTGTGTGATCTAGCTTATGTGCGAGTTACGTTAGTCATACTTCTATCACATAAATCAGACATGTAGTTTGGCCATGAGGCACGTTAGCGCTCATCAAGTGTATAAATCAAACATGTTGAATATAAATAGAATCACATCTAAACACAAAAAACTCAACATGAATTCATAACTAAAGGTTCATTGTGCATAAATAGTCATTATTCCCTTCTCCTAGTACAAAGAATATTAAAACGTAACGAAAAAAAGTTCAATAAAATAAACGGAAGAGAAAATCATAGTAAAAGATTAAAGATAAGATAAACTCAGTCTTCAATCTCTGTTGTTCTACTTCACCCAGCCTGTGATGCCCTTCCCAATGATCTCACAAGGTGTTGTAGGTGTATGGTATGAGAGATTATGAGTTGATTACTGAATTTCATAGCCCTAATGTCCTTATATAAGAAAAATAGCAGTTGGACCGAAATCAGGGTTTCGGTACGTTTCTAGTCCTAATTACTAAGGTGATATGAGCCGGTCGCACTTGGGCGGCGTGACACGTTGCAATCGCGCTAGAAACGCGCTACTCTCTGTTTTATGTCTGAAGCTCGCGCGATTATGTCGGGTCGCTCCTGCTCTTTTTTGCTCTGCGCGGCGTCACAGTTTTGACGAAAACTTCCTCTTTGGATGTGGGAATCTGGATCCGCTTGTTGCATTGGAACACTGACTTCCTTGGCATTCCAATGTTACGTAGCACAAGCTCTGATTCTTCTTGTAACTTTGTCAACTTATATTTGAATCAATGGCTTCCTTTGGATTCTCCTAATTGCAACGTTGTGTCTCGAAGATATCTTCCCAAAAACATCCAATTTAGGCTCTTTTAGGTTCGTTTTCTATTTCCTCACCAAAATCCAACAAAATAACAAAACCATACTAAAACAATCAATATGCACTAATGGTGTTCCATAATTACGACATTTCTAAAAATGCACAATCATCTTGGGAATAAATCAGAGTAGAGGGACCGAAAGGCGAATTGCTCCCAATCCGATTAGACCACTCAAGATTCAAAATCAAAGCGACTCTCAGGATAATACCGTTGACCTTGAAAAAATGGTCCATTATGGCAAAACAACAAACACGAAGTCTGGGCAATGCAAGTCGTGAAATGGCGTCGAAACCCGTGCCATGTCGATTTGACCTACGTGGCACATCGGTCAACTCATGCCACATCGGTCAAACCAAAGAAACCCGTGCCTTGTCGGTCAAACCAACGTAGCACATTGGTTAACTCATACCACGTCGGTCAAACTGACGTGGCACGTCAGTAAAAAATGCCACATTGGTAAAACCAACGTGGCATATCAGTCGGACGTGCCATGTCTGTCAAATAAACGTGGCACATCAGAAGATTGACCACGTCGGGCTATCCCAACGTGCCACATGCCACGTGGTACGTCGGTCTATCCCAACCTGCCCTATGGTGCACCCCTTTCTCTCCTTCACCTTTACTGTGTGTAGGCACGATCTTTCATGCCTTAACCTTCTAATTTTCTATAAATACCCACTCACTTCTTCATTTCGGGGGTCGGACACTTGAGAGGTAGCTCACTTTGCAGGTTGAAGCTTGGACGCTCTGGGTTCACTCTAGAATTCTAGTGAGAGAAAGAACGTCAAGCATTCTATGTCAACACATTTGGCTGGCCGACCCGAGGCACGTCAACATGGTTTACACGTCAACTGTGGCACGTCAAATGATCCAACATCAATATTTTTCACGTTAACAGTTTTGGCACGTCAATAATTCTACGCCAACCAAAAGTACATCAACCAAAATACTTGTATTTTATCCTCTACTTTTCCATAGACATTCAAATGTCAACAATTGGATTTAAGTATGAGAGAGCTTTGGCCCGGAATTTGACCGTTTTGTGGTGCAAATTGACAGAGGTCCCGATCTCAGGCCTAGGGGCTCGATGAATTGCAACACCGTTAGGCTGCCTAAATGATCTCTGATCTTGATAACAACCAACAAGGGTCAACACTTCTGCCACCCAGACCTCGACTACAAGACATACATCCTCAAGGATAGTCCAAATCAATCCTAAGGGCCAGTACAACGCATACAGCTCCCGAGCTCGTACTACATCTAATAAGTCCCTCCAGCAGGCACAACTGAATTATGAACTAAGTCTGCCTTGATTCATTCCTCTCAGAGAGATACGTAGGCAGATCAACCCCGCGTTGAGCCTAGTCGCAAGAATATGTCACCCATATCCTCGCCTATCCATTATGTCTTTAGTACACGTTTTCATCAAACAAAAAGCTCTTCTTGTGTTGCCTACAAGGGGCAAGAGAGTCTGGCGAGGGAGTAATCTTGAGACTAGCAAAAACATCCTGTTCCAGTGGCACTGTTTATGGGAAACCACTAGATGCACTTTCTGAAAGAGACCATGGTTACAACACGTAAACAACATGTATCTCTGAATGCATTTTCGAGTCACTCCAATGCAGCTTTGCAAAGGAAAACTTAGCGTCAACAACCACCAGCAACTAATCAACAATCTTCTCCCGCGCGGCTACAATTGCTTAGACGGAAAACATTGCGTTAGCAAGTGCACAACCAATTACTCCCGAGCAATTCGATCAACTGATGAATACGGGTAGGCAACACTTGATTGTAAATCCAGCACCGCCAGCTTCGATTCGTGTTCAAAACTTGGGTCAACCTGACAACCAATCCCAAAGTTCAACTCCTAGAATGACTACTACTGCATGAACTTCAGAGGATCGCAGACACCCACGTGGGAGGAGAGCTCAACCCTCGCCATCTCCATCATGTTCTGCTGCATCTATTGTGCATACTAGATCATGTGACGACCTTGGTAATAAGATGCAAGGTCAACAATGCGCTAGAAGGCCGCAAGCTTTGCTCCAAGAAATAAGAGAAGGAGATCCCGCCAGAATTACTCCTCCTGGCCTCACTAGAAGGACACTTTGGGAAGTCGATGAATTCATTGTTGAGGCTTCTCCATTCTCACCCGACATTCAACGAATCGTTCTAGGCCGAGGCTATGAAATCTCGAAGATGCCAACCTATAATGGTAAAGGGGACCCAATTGCTCACTTGCATCTCCTAGACAAAATGCTTAACTTGAGAGGCTACTAAAAAGGCATACAAGCACGCTTGTTCGCTATCACTCTCGTTGATGTATCTCAAGATTGGTTTTGTAGGATTTTGCCACTTTCGATACATACGTATGATCAGCTCAGAACAGTGTTCAAGACACATTTTCTACGCAGAAGCGGACTCAGTTGACACAAGAATACTTTAAGACTATCATACAAGGCAACGATGAATCAACTAGAGACTACATCAGACGGTTCAATCCCGATATACTGCGATATGAAATGCCCTTTGCTCAGAGCATTGCAAATATCTTATTCAAGTTCTTGAGAAACAAATTGCTAGCCAATGAGCTCTTGAGGAAGAAATCACAGACTATCAAACAAGTCAACATGATCGCTAAATGCAATATGGAGATTGAGGAGCGCAACAAAATGAGAAATGTCTGAAACAACAAAACTTAGTCTAAATAGAACGACCTATGTTACAACAAGAAAAATGGCAAGAGTGGTACAAAGTGCGAAAGGTCTTCTCTGATAGAAAAACTCCTGAATACCACCAGCATGCGTGACATCTACAATGTTGCTAAAAAGCAAAATCTCATCAATACTACAAGAAAGATTCGAGAAATGGAAGAAACACACAAATCAAAGTTGTACTGCAAGTATCATGAGCAATACGGCCACGAAACGTCAAAATGTCGTGCACTATATGCTGAGATAAAACGTTTAATAAAGGAAGGCTACCACGCAGAATATGTCAAAGGTTACAAATAGCCTGATAATCGGAAAAAACGAGCAAACTCCAATTCCGATACACCCTCTCCAACAAAAAGAGGACATACAATCTTCGTCCTTGTCAATGATAATGACACTATGCCCATTAAGGAAGTTATTAATATGATTGTAGGTAACACCATCAAACAATGGGCGAGACATAACTCGCACAAATAAATGGCCACACTAGAGATGGATGCTATTACAACATGAGCCAAACTCTACAAGTTCTGCACAATATGACATTGGAAACCCCTAATCTTCGAATGCTACAAGGAAGAGGGTCCAAGTCATCTCCGTGAGTTCCCTTTCAAAGTGAGAAAACGCGTTGACAGACTCAAACAAGAGCAGTATGAATTCTATAGTTCAATATTCTTCACAAAGAAAGAAGCCGTTGAACATACCGCACAAGCTGCCGTATGGTTCCTTAAGTAAAAAAGCTACATGACTGCAGAATGCCAATCCCGAGCGGCGTCTCTATGATCTCTGGAGGCCCAACGGGTAGAGACTCAAATAAAGCACGCAAAAGGATCACACGTGATCTGGCACAAAACAACTATCAACGAGTATTTCATACAATAGCCACGATAGAAAAAATTGAGGATGCATTGATATTTGCAAAGTTGATGAAGATATACTCGATCCACAAGCTATGAAAGCTCGAGTTTGAATTGTTCGCTAGGCTTAAGCCTAGACATTTCAAACAACAACATCAAGAAATTCTTGATTGACAATGCAAGCTCAGGCAACATCATCTCTTTAAATGTACTATAGCAAATGGAACTAGGCGACACGCACATGAAATGGTCAAAACTCTGCTATACAGCTTTCGAGGATCAAGAGTTGCAGCAGTTGGAATGTTCGTACTTCTTACCTCTTTCCGGACTACTCCAAAAACAAGGACTCGTAACTTAGAGTACCTCATCATTGACACGCCATTCACCTATAATATAATCATTGGCTGCTCGGTCTCAATGACTTCAAGGCAGTGGTATCGACCTATCATCAGAAGATGAAATTTCCCACCAAATGTGGTGCAGGTGAAGCCCACAGAGACTATAAGGAAGCGTGGACATGTTATATGACATCACTTCAAGCAGATCCAACCCTAGAAGTCTACAAGATCAACACTCTTGATGATAAGGGAAAAGTGCTAGCACCACAAGAGCCGTCAAAAAGCAGTACTCCAATCAACATCATTGAAACAGAGATATCACCAGAGTTGGAGGACTAGAGACTCCCCAAAATCAAACAACAACTGGCTAGCACAACTAGAGTCAAACCTCTAGAAAATCAAGGGAGATATGTCTATCTTCGACCGATTCAACAAAAATAACACGCATCGGCACCAAAATGCAGGAGAATGTAGATCGCAAGCTTATTCAATGTCTCTGCTACAACATGGACATCTTCGCATGGACCGATAGCGACTTAAAAGGTATTGATCCCCGTATTGTTGTACACAAGTTAAATTCTGATCCAGAGGCGAAACCTTCTAGACAAAAGAAACAAAACTTCATCAAAGAAACGAACGCTGCAACCGACAGGGAAATAACCATAAAACTGGTCGTTCGCCACATATAAAAAGTACGCTTCTTGGAATGGCTCGGCAACATTGTTCTCGTACCAAAGTCCAACCAAGATTGGCGAATGTGCGTAGACTACACAGATCTCAACATGAGTTGTCCTAGGGATCCATTCCCTCTACCACAGATTGATTTGCTAGTCGACTCAACAGCAGGATGCGCACTACTAAGCATGATGGATGCTCAAAGTGGGTTTCATAAAATAATGATGGCCGTCTACGATACGAGAAGAAATGCATTTGTCAACAGATATAATAGTATTGTACTACATGGTAATGCCTTTTGGTCTAAAAAATGTTGATGCCACCTTTTAACGGTTGGTGGCCAAGATATTCTACGACCATATTGTCAAACCGTGGAGGTCTACATAGATGACATGCTTGTCAAAAGCATCAAAGCTGAAGATCAGGTTGATCACCTCACAACTGCTTTCTCAATCATGAGATAGTACGGCATGAAACTAAATCCGAAGAAATGCATCTTTAGAGTCAACGAAGGAAAATTCCTTGGCTACATGGTCAAGCAAAGAGAGATCGAAGCAAATCCCGACAAAGTAAAAGCTATAGCAGAGCCACCTTCTCCAATAAGCGTGCGAGATGTACAATGCCTCGTCGGTCCTATGACAGCTTTATAAAGGTTCATTTCAACGGCGGCAGAGAAAAGCTTGTCATTCCTCAAAATCCTCAAGAAGACTTAGAATTTCAAATGGACCGACGAATGCAAAGAAGCTTTCATGCAACTCAACTAGTATCTCGCCTCCACACCGTTGTTGGCAAAATTGGTCAAGGGAGAAACTTTGTATCTCTACCTAGCGATATCCAAGAATGCTATTAGCACAGTAATTGTACGCATGGAAGGCATAACACATCAAGCGATCTACTACGTCCCCAAAGTGTTTCAGGATGCTGAAAACAACTACATCGAGATTGAAAAATTTGAACTGGTTGTCATTGTCACGACACAAAAACTGCGTCCTTTCTTTGAGTCATACCCCATTATGCTGTTAACTGACAAGCCACTCAAGCAAGTGTTATTGAAGCCTGAAACTTCAAGAAGGCTGATCAAATGGGCCATAGAGCACAACGAGTACAACATAGAGTACCACCCTAGAACAGCTATCAAAGCACAAGTTTGAGCCTACTTCGTTGCAGAAACCCATGGAAGGGCAGAAGTCAAGATGCACAATTTGCTACCATTTAAAGAGAAGAAGTCCCATTGGCATTACATGTTGATGGATCAACTACTAAAAAGGCAGAGGAGTAGGTGTATATGTGCGATCTCCCGACTTTAGGAATTTGAATACGCGATCAGTCTAAACTTCTTGCTAACTAACTTCAAGGCGGAATACGAAGCTATCCACGCCAGAAACTCAATGGCAAGCTCATTGGGAGTCAAACGACTAGCAGTCTACACAAATTCACAACTTATGTCAAATCACTTCAACGGCTCGTACGGAGCCAAGAAGGACACGATGATCCTCTACTTGAACAAGCTTAAAAATATTGTGAAATCTTTTACTATTGTTACATTGTGCCAGGTCCCAAGAAGTGAGAAAATCAATGGCGATGCGCTTTCAACTTCACCACTTCAACAAAGGTCTACACTGAAAGAAGAACCGTCTTACTAGCGGTAGAGGAATCTACCATAGGCAAGACTCGATATATAAGAACTCTCAAAAGAGTCAAACATGCCATGCCAATTATATCTGAACCCTCTTGAAAGGATGAGATCTACACTTACTTCAAGGAGGGAAAGCTTCCAAGCAACACCGTTGCCGTTCAAAGACTGAAATACAATGAACATCGTTTCACCATCTTCAATGATGAGCTCTACAGAAGATCCTTTGATGAACCAATTGTAAGGTGTCTATCACCTCGTCAAGCGGATATTGTGCTAGACGAAATACACAGTGTAGCTTGCAAAAATCATTCAGGAGCGTGCTCCTTGGCTCAAAAGGTACTGCGCCAAGGTTAGTAATGGTCAGCCTTGCCAAATGATGCAATGGATATTGTCAGAAGATGTAAAATTTGCCAACTCTTTGCCCATCTTACGCATGTTTCTGCACAACCTCTCAATTCGATGAAAGCATCATGCCCATTTGATCAATGGGGCATCGACATGGTCGGACCCTTCTGATTGACGAAGGGGACAAAAGAGATTTCTAGTTGTCACAGTCGAGTACTTTACCAGATGGGCTGAGGTTCAAGCATTGTCCTCCATTACGGAGCGTAACGTCATTGAATTCATTTGGCAACATATCATCTACCATTTTGGAATACAACGAATACTCATATCAGATAATGGCACACAATTCGCGGGACAGAACATCTGCATATGGTGCAAAGATTTTAGTATCACTCAACACTTCAAGATAGTTTATCATCCACAAGCAAATGGTAAAGTAGAAAATATAAACAAGACCCTTGTAGAATACCTTGAGAATAGAATACACGAACTTAAGGAATCTAGGGTGGAAGCTCCACCTGGGAAACTATGGGCCTACTGAACAACCGAGAGAACTTCTACTGGCCAAACACTATTTCTACTGGTTTCCAGCTCAAAAGAGTTATCCTTACAAAAATTGTTATGCCAACACAGCGCATACTCACTTACAACCAAGAAAAAGCGAGAAGAATGAGCTTCAAGGACTTGTAATTCATAGGCTCTACCCGTGATGAGGCATACAAGCGCAATCAAGCCTACATGATAATGATGGCTAAGTCTTACGATGAATGGGTTCGTTTCAGTGGGAAGGACCTTTACAAGGTCTTCTGAGCTAGCTCCAAAGGCTCCTACTATCTGTAGGAAATGGACGGCCGCGATCTAGCACATCCTTGGAATTCCAAAACCTTTGAAAATTCTATGCCGAGCAACGACATCCAAATTTCTTAGCTCACTGCAGTTTCTACCCATTTTCACGAATAAAATGATGTAATAAATAAATGAACTACGGAGACGTGGTTTCCGAGTTTACTCGGGATAAGTTGGAAACTTGGTTAAAAGCCAAGTGCAGTCTAAAAATAAATAAAAATCTTTTCCTGTTTGTCTTTGCTATGAATAGGTTTCGTGTACACACTTCAACTTACTTTTCCCCTGGATAGGAAAAAGTATCACAACACGGCCCAAGAGCCGGAATTCCGTTTTTCAAGGGAAAAAAAGGAGTAGCACCCCGTAGCCGGGTCACCTCCACATTCAACTTGATCCAAATGCCCAAGGCGTTTTTCAAGGTAAAAAAAGAAGGAGTAGCACCCCGTAGACGGGTCACCTCACATTCAACTTGATGCAAATGTCGAAGCCATTTTTCAAGGAAAAAAGGAAGCAGTAGCACCCTGTAGCTTGGTCACCTTCACATTCAACTTGTTGCAAGCACCCAAGCCGTTATTAAAGGAAACAATGAAGGAGCAGCACCACGTAGCTGGGTCACCTCCACTTTCACCTTGATGCACATGCCGAAGCCATTTTTCAAGGGAAAAAAGAGAGGAGTAGAACCCCATAGATGGGCTACCACCCTACCACTAAGACTTCATATTTTGAAGCAGAAAAAGCAAAATACTGTGCAAGAGTGAAAGCTTTTGTTGCAAATTTACAATTATACTGTGCATTGGTGTAAAAACCTTTGTTGCAAAACTTACTCATGCTCATGCTAATAACCTAGAAATATTTCTCGTTGGTGACATGTCATACACGATTGTGGGTTCATTAAATGGGAGCGCTCCAACAACACGAGATTTGGTTGTCTTAGATGCGTAAACCATGCAAGACTTGGTTGACTTTAAGGCGTAAATTCATGTGTAATTTGGTTGCCTTAGTTGCGTAAAACCATAACCAATCAACAAGAGCCATGGTTGCAACCGAGTATGTAACGTCCTTGAAATAGGTTATACTCAAGATTGCGTAAAGCCACGCTAAAATTGAGGGGTAGCACAAGTTGCGAAAAACCTAACAAAATTGCTTGCAGCGAGAAGGAGCTAAGGAGTAAATACAACAACTCATGAAGACCCACACATCGCCATAAACGACACACCACGAGTTACTTATGGGCTCTATGCCTTAAAGAGATCAAATCTAACTAAACACACCTATTTGATGTCTTGTACTAGACTGAGCTCAGTTTTCATCTAAAGCACACATTCCAAAAGAATGTCGTGCATTACGGCACACACGCCTTACACGCCTATTTGGTGTCTTAAACTACATCGAGCTCACTTCTTATCTAAAGCACACATTCCAAAAGAATGTCGTGCATTATGGCTCACATGCCAAACACACCAACATGGTGTTTCAAACTAGATCGAGCTCATTACTCATCTATTCCATGCTCTTAACGAGATAACGTCTTATAAAAGGCTTCGTAGCTCCTATTCCCATTCAAAAGATATAGAAACGGATCGAGTACTACTCGCCGATCATTAAGAGGAACCACGTTTCCTCTAACTACTATGCGCATACGCCACGGCCAAAGATGACAACCTTGTGACATGTTACCGAGACTAAAATTCGGTCAACAAAGCAAACATCTCCTTTAACAACAAAGGATCGATAAAAGCAAAAGGTCACTTAATCATCAACGAAAAGCCGACATCAAAACATTTAAGGATAAGCAAAGCACACAATGTAAGACTTATCCAACAAACAAGACTAACATGGACAAACATGCTACGCGCATAACATCTATCCACAGGTCAATGTGAGCATAACAAAATCTCAAATCCTATTGCTACCAACAAGAATTACAAAAAGCACAATGATAAGTTCAAACAAACATAATGCCATACATCGGCGCAAAATATCAAAGGGTACCAACACCCAACATCCAAAAAGTACTGGAATAGGTAAAGTACGAATAAAAGGCACATACCCCGACCCTAAGACAACATGGCTGAATAAGTGAACCTGAGTGAATGCTCAAACCACAGGCTCAATCATGTTCTCATCGGCTACACTGGAATAGGTCTCTGGGCCTTATGCTCCAATGTCGTATCTGTATCCTTTAGAAAGGTAGGAGTGTCCAATATGCCATTGAAGTTATCCTTGGCACGTGCACCATCTGAGACCATCGCGCTGGAAATCTGCAGCTCACATGAGTTCAATTCGGCAATACTTGAATCAGATGAAATGTATACAAGCATGTTCTGTGCATTCGAGGTAGAACGATTTAGTCGTGCGAAAATACCTCTGGAGTACCAACTGTAGAAGCAAGTGCACCACTGTGGGCCATGGCAAGCCCTATGCATTCTGAAAGCTCAAAAGCAACGAGAGAGGTGACATATGCCTCAGGAAGAACCTCTACATCCTCCACACCTGTAGGCATAACCTCCTCTATTGTTGGGTCCTCAAACACCTCGTCTTATGCGAATGGATCATGGATCAATGTTTCGTAGCCAAAGGCTGCATCGACTCTTAAGACTGCTAAAAGCACATGTACTCTCTATGATAGGATCATCTTTGGCATCCTCTTAAGTATTAAATTCCACGTAATTCTCATCCAACAATATACATCCAGAGAAGTATTGGGCAGGATCAAAACCCGGGCCCATCTCATCGTATGAGACGATGTGACTCATACAATCCTTGTATCCATTTACATTCTCAATGATGCCACGCGCTCAAGAAATATTCTTCTAGGTATCAGACACCAAGAACTCATTAACCACCTTGATCTTACGGTCATCATCCAAAGGCTGTTATTCAACAACACCAAGTACAAATAATTATCTTCATGAAAGACAACAACACTAAAAGGTAACCAGTTTATTAAGAGTTCTGATAAATGGAGAATTTTGCCGCAGAATGTCCTTGCTTGAGAGCTTCAGTTTGAGCCTTCTTGGCTGCCTCTTTCTCACGCTCCAATCTCCTAATAGTAGCTTCACGCTCCTCCAAGGCCACGCGTTGAGACTCCAAAATAGATTGAGCTCCTATGAACTCCTAGGGAAACCTTATTCTTGTTCTCCACGACTAAAAGCTCATCCAACTTGAGATGCTTTGCTTCCTTTTCAGCCAAGCGCTCATCCATAGCCTTGATCTTCTTTTCATTATTAGTAATAGGGAAAAAAACAGACCACCCCTTTAGCTTCGGTCATTTTGCACTTTGCCCCCCGAGCTTTGTTTTTTAGCACTCAGTCCCCCAAGCTTTGTATTCTATCCAACGTTACCCCCCACTGGAATATTCAATCAAAAATCAAATATTTCGTTAAATTTTGACATGCACACCTCACGTGAAGGGGCAGTTTTAACGAAATATTTGCTTTTTTAACGGAACATTTGTTTTTTTTTGACGGTCATGCTAAGTCGGGGGGGGGGGGGGGGGAGGGGAGGTAAAGGAAGGGGGGGGGGGGGGAGCAAAGTATAAAACGGCCAGAAGCTAAGGGTGTGGGCTGCTTTTTTTTCCTTAGTAATATTATAATCAGCCCGTCTGGCAGCATCTTGCTCAGTCTCCATAGACTTATCATGTCTTGTCTTGTAAGAAGACGATCATGCTCATTGATGAACACCCTTGAACATAGCATGGACTAAAAAGGCCCAAAAAGTGAAAGTAAGCCCATGTTCACAAAACATAAGGTAGTGGAAATCAACGAGACAATGTCAAATTACTTACCAATGTCTGGTTATGGCCAACAATACGCCTTAAACATTCTCTTCCACCAACTTGCTGAATGATCTTATCGTTGTTCACTATCGGCTTGATGCTACTAACTTAGCCTAAGGCATATGAATCAGTTAGCTCTTCATTAGGGCCCAATTTTGTGCTCAAATCCATAATGCTAACAGGGTGATCATTGAGATCTACGACAAGATACTACGATGTCTCCCAACGGCTGTGGCGAATGGGCTGAGCAGCGACACTTGGAGCCGCAACATCCTCTGCAGTAGCTCTTTTTTTCTAAGCGGGCCCTTACACGAAGCACTAGCTCCACTACCCAACCCGACCTCAGGTCTAGGCGGCAATGCCCCTATCTCACCAGGCTCAAGAGCCTCGCCATCAACAACGACCATTGTGAATGGGTCCGCAACAACGTGAGGAACCCTCTCTTAGATCACATCTCTTACGGGCAAATTACCATCAGAACCCCGCTCCATAACAGAGGCATCCCTCATCTACTCATCCGAGGTAACCCAGTCACCATGACCTCCATGGTTCCCTCTAACTCACCGCGAATGGGAACAAAGCTAGCGGCCGTGCAACAACCATGCGCATCTCCTCGGACCTATCTCCCACCATGTTAACTACAGATGACAAAAGAGACCAGATGAGAACACAATACCAAAGTGTTAAATAAAAGCCATGTATGCATGCAAAGGTAATTATAAAGAACATAAATGCAAAAATAAAAGTTATACCCAAAGTCTCGGTCCTTGTGTAATCAACAGGCGATACTATTTTTTTTTTAAAAGCAAAAGCTTAAAACAATCGGCTCCCCCCCTCCCCCCATAAAACACATACTCTCACACACTAAAACCTATGGCCTCCCAAGAAAAGTTGTCCTAAAACCCTCAAAAAACCATCATTTTGTCCCCATCCTTTTTTTTACGATTTTCGCACATTTATTTGAAGTTTTGATATATTTCGTATTTTCTCGATCTAGTATTGTAGATATTAGATTTTTTTGTCATAATTTTGAATATAAAGTGATAGTTTTGATGTTTATTTGGTAACGATATGTTGAATTTTTAATAATTTTAGGGTATTTGGTTGAATTTCGGAGTTCAAGGTTGGATGTAAATTATGTAGATTGTATTTTATATTATGTTATTTATTTGAGGACAAAAATGTTGGATTTTAAGTTAGTTTGGGTTAAAAAGTATAATTAAATAGTGTATATTGTAGTTATTTAGATATGAACGGTATAAAATTGTAAGATTATAATTAATTAGCATGGGTCAAAAGTATAGTAATTTAAATTTTAGAGTGGAGATTATATAGTCTTTAGATTTTTAACGTAAAAAGTGTAATTATATAACTCAGATGGTAATAATTAACGTGTTTTGGGTTTTAGGTAATCTCATTAGTATAATTGCATTAGATTTGTGACTGATAATATATTATATTTTAAATAGCTGGTAGGAGTGGTTCATTGGCTCGAGAGATAGATCGGCTAGAGGAGGTCGTGGTGGGAGAGTTGGTGTTCCGATGTTGAGATCATATGGTGGTTTTGGTGGATCCAAGGTGAAATACAGACGACTCTACCGGGAGGTGTTTCACATGGGACATCACTCCAGATAATGTATCAGAGTTTGGACATTGGCCCCAACAATTGTCTTTTATGGGTATGATGAATTTTGCCCTTAGCCTAACCAATATGCCGAGGAGTATGTGAGGATGGGAGCATACATAGGTACCCAACTATTTCAGTATATGATGTAGCTGATCGGGCCAGGCGGGTACGAGAGTATGGGAAGTCGCCGATGACGGGCGTATAGGTGGTTTGCTGTAGTTTTAGTATCGTAGGCCGCATATGAGTTCACCCCCGGTGGGTACTGTGTCGATGATGTATTCATTCCAGTGGATGACGCAACAGATATCGATGGGGTTCAGACATCATTTTGGTGGCCCAAGCCAGGCTTGTGTGTGGAGGTTTAGGAGCTACGATTCAGCCAATCGGGGCAATTCCTTTATGACACCGCTCTAGCTCAGTGGGTGCCTTCTACAGACCGAGATCTTCGACCTAGCGCTCACAGGACGACACAAAGGGGTTAAAGGGTGATTTTGTCGATGTGGCACACATTGGAGGGGGGTGGGATGGCGGAGGCGAGGTTGAGTATATGCATATTCTAGAAATCTATAAACACCCTCTATAAAACTTTTGTTAAGATAACCCCCATTATGCACTCTATCGTACATCCAACTCATATCTTCATTCTTGTACATTTTAGATCAACATCACTAATCCCATATCCATTTTTTTTTTTTGGGAATTTCAACCTCAATAAATTTGCTTACATTTATTAAACCTTTTTTTGCCATTTGTGGTGCAGTCAATAAAAACAAAATTCAATGTATGAACTTGTAATTAAACACTAAATAAGAAAATTTCAATAAAAATAGCATATATATATATATACCTTTTCACTAACGATTCATGGAGATCCAATGAAAAAAAAATTAATTATGATGTTATGTTAAAAAATACGAGGCAATTTATGGAGTTCTTTTTTTCTCTCTCTTCTCCTTGGACATGGAGAAGATGTAACATTGGAGGGGAATGAAATGTAGGAGAAATCCGTGCATTAATAGTGTTTATTTAGGTAGAAGGCGATTATTCTATTTTTAGGTGCCATCTTTGCAATTTTCTTACTGATTTTGAATAACTAGTTATTCAAATAAAGGAGGTGAAAACAGCCTCCACCAAAGAAAACCATGATCCGCGTCAAATATGTAAAGAAAAACCATAAAATCACAATCCGCGTGATTGGAAGGAGGCGATTTTCACCTCCAACGTGGCAGAAGGTCAATTCGCCTCCCTCAGCCACGTCAGAGGCAAATATTCGCCTCCGGCAGTAAACTTGTTCATATCTTTCCTATCCTCTATAAATACCACACAATTCCTCCACAAATCTCATTCTTCTCCCAAATTCCTCTTCATAATTCTCATTTCTCATCTAATCATAATTTAATTTTAGTTTAAGTTGTTAGTTTCTTGTTTAATTCATAGGTTTTATAGGAATAATTTATCTTAAATATCCAAGTCTTAGTTTAATTCAGTTTTTTTTGTTCAAACCATATTATTTAACAAATTTTAGTTTTGGGAATGATATCATGTAGAATTTTGTTATATTAATATTTTTCTTGGGATTATTAACCATCTACATATTCATGTGTTATATGATATGTGGTGTGGTTTTTAACATTAATTCAATATGCATAATTTAACATTCATATATAACAGTTTCACCAAAATATTAAATCACTTATTAACAATCCTAATAATAACATAATTCATGTTTTTTTTTTGATCAAGTAAATAGATTCAAAGAATGAAGCACAAGGGGTGCTTCAACCCCTTACAAAGAACACCTAATCTTTCCAAGCCAAACAAGATCGAGGATTAACACACCAATCGTAAAAAGAAAACTGAAAATTCTTAAGGTTTGCATTAGCCCAACTCCATGACTTCACTTGAACAAGCTCAAATGTTCTAGTTGAGTTAAATGGTTCCCCATGGAAAATAAGTCTATTTCTCATCATCCACACCATCCATACCACAATGCACCACATACCTTTCCAGAAATGTTTGTAAGTTGCTGACTTAGCAAGACCCATATGCGCATATATGTGAGTGATAGGATCCAATGGAAGAACAAGGGAGAAGCCGAGCCACCAATAGACTTGCATCCAAATCTCATAAGAAGTCTCGCAACCAAAAAAGAGATGGAAAGAGGTTTCTAATGTGCTGTTGCAAAGACAACAACTGTCTTGATTAAATGTCGTGCCCGCTCCTCTTCTTATCAAGTTATCTTTGGTAGGAATACGATTAAGAAGCAGGCGCCAAGCAAAAAAACACATTTTCGGAGGGGCTGATAATTCCCAAAACTCATGAAAAACAGTCTCATTCGCATCGTTCGATTGCTGCGTCAAACACTCATATGCAGTTTTTACCGTGTATCGGCCCGAGGGATTCCAGCGCCATGAATCTTCTTTGGTAGCATCCATCTGAATGCATTGGATGATGTTACCTAATTCTTCAAGCAACTGCAGCTCCCAATGGAAGAACCTCCTTCTCCACTTCAAATCCCAAACCCATGTTCCGTTCTGCCAAGCACCTAAGGAATCAATTGTTTTTCTTTTGTCCATTGAAACAGAATACAATCTATTAAATCTTTCACAAAGCGGAGATGGACCTATCCACTTATCCTCACAAAACCGCGTAGTTATACCATTACCCACCACTCTCGCCATATTACCCACAAACCAATCTTCAACATTATCAATCGAAAAAACCGAAGCAATATCCCTCCACCAAATAGAACCCCTTCTTGTTGATAGAGGAATTCCATTGATAGAAGTATTCGGCATCCCCGTGCCATATTTCGCATTGATAAAATCTTTCCATAAAGCATTCCCATCATTCCACCACCTCCATCGCCACTTTTCCAATAAAGAAATGTTGAACCATTTAAGATTCTTAACACCTAAACCACCATTAGCTTTATCCATACAAATTTTATCCCAACTCACCCAAGATATTTTTTTCTTTTGTCCTTCACCACCCCAAAGGAAATTTCGTTGGATTTTAATTAAAGACTTGATAACCTTCATCGGAGCCTTATAAAAGGAGAAATAATAAGTCGGTATCCCGGTAAGCACTGAATTAAGAATCACAACTCTGCCGCCAAAGGAAAGGTGAATATTTAAATAAGTAGATAACCTTTTCTT
This sequence comes from Linaria vulgaris, assembly GCA_948329865.1. Lineage (NCBI taxonomy): Eukaryota > Viridiplantae > Streptophyta > Magnoliopsida > Lamiales > Plantaginaceae > Linaria > Linaria vulgaris. Next base: position 46,983,396 of record OX415249.1, on the reverse strand, counting down.
GAGTTTTTCTTCAACCGGAATCCAGCTCTCGATCCGTCTAGGATTAACGCCCACCTGAATCCCAAGATACCTGAAAGGGACTGACTCTTTTTTGCAATTTAAAATCTCTGCCCATTCGGATAATATCCCCTCTTCCACGTTGATGCCGATCAAGCTGCTTTTCTTGAAATTAACTTTCAGACCAGACACAAGTTCGAAATTAAAAAGTATACTTTTAATAGCAAGAATATTTCCATATATTGGGTCACAAAAAATGGCTGTATCATCAGCGTATTTGACATAGGAAACCTCCAGCTCTCCTGACCCAACTTTGAATCCCCGAAAAAGACTTTCTTCGACAGCTATACTAATAATTCGTCCAAGAGCTTCAGCCACGATCAAAAAGAGAAAAGGAGACAAAGGATCACCTTGTCTCAACCCGCGGTGGAAGGAAAATTCCTCCGTAGGGCTGCCATTAACAACGACCGAGGCTGTCGCGGACGTAATACACTCACGAATCCACTTCCTCCATTGATTACAGAATCCCATTTTCCCATCATAAAATCCAAGAAACTCCAATTCACGCAATCATAAGCCTTCTCGAAGTCCACTTTGAATATGAGGCAAGGTTTATTATTCCTTGTCGCATCATCAATAATCTCGTTGACGACCAGAATGCTGTCCGAAATGTGGCATCCACTAATGAAGGCTGTTTGTTCTTTGGAGATGATTCCATCCACAACACTCCTAAGGCGTTTTGCAAGAAGCTTGGCGATGATTTTATATAAACTTCCGATCAGTGAAATATTGCGAAATTCACTAAGACGGAGAGGGCTCGCCACCTTTGGGATTAAGACAATAAATGACGGGTTGAGACCTCTCACGAAACGACCATTGCTGTGAAATTCATGCACAAGCTCGCACACATCAGCCTTTATAATATCCCAACAGCTTTTTAAGAAATTAAGATTGAACCCATCCAGACTGGGGCTTTTCGTACCCTCACAATTCCACACCGCGTTTCGAATTTCCTCTTCCGAAAATAGGAGAACCATCATCTCATTTGCCGCGCCAGAGACTTGCTTGAAGTCCATATTTTCTAGAACAGGCCTGTTCCAATTACTTTCTGAAAAAAGTTTCTTATAAAATTCCCTGGCCTCCTCTCTAATACCTGTAACATCCTCCACCCATCTATTATTCACCTTTAGACCCCGAATGGAATTCCTCGCCCTGTTCCTATTTACACAACCATGGAAATACCCCGTGTTGAGGTCGCCAGACTTCATCCACTTCATCCTAGCTTTCTGTGCGAGAATGCTTTCTTTCGATCTTAAATTCTGCATTAACTCTCCTGTGAGCCCTTTTCTTTGCATGAGATGACTTTCGGAAAAAACTAACTCTTCTCCTTTAAGGTCAAGACCATTAATTGAATGAAGTATCTCCTCAATTCGCTTATCCACATGGCCGAACACCTCCTTGTTCCAAATTTTCAGATTACTTTTCAAGAACTTAAGCTTTTCTTTTACTCTAAACCCCGCCCAGCCACTTGGATTATTTTCGTTCCACAGCTTCTCGACAAAAGGCTTGAAATCTTTATGACTTAGCCAACAATCAAGGAACCTAAAAGGCGTAGGACCCCAATCACGGCCATCAGCTTTGAGAAGAACCGGACAATGATCCGAAACTGATCTCCTCAAACCCCATTGAGATAAGGAAGGCCATTGGGTGAGCCACTCTTCGGAAACCAAAAATCTGTCAAGACGACTCATTGCTGAACCCCAATTTCTATACCACGTGAATTTCCTCCAAATGAGAGGTAAATCAATTAACTGAGAATCAGTAATAAACTGCTCAAAATCAATAATATCCCCCGAAGAAGAGCCTTCTCTACTGCCCCTTCGTTCACTTGCGTTTCTAACCGCGTTGAAATCACCACAAATGCACCATGCTCTTGCCTCAAGAGACTGTTTCAGATTAATCAATTTAGCCCATAATTCCTTTTACTCAGAATTGACGCAAGGCGCGTAGACATTGGCGACGTAACAAGATAACCCTAATTCAGTCCACCTTCCTGCCACCACCACGAAGTTAACTCCTGCAAATTGGTTTTCAAGACGGAAGCTCCCCCTCCTCCACATTGTAAGGACGCCACCTGCCGATCCTTTAGCACCAGAAAATACCCATTCACAGTCCAATCCAAATTTTACGACAAAAACTGCTGTCCACCTCCTGCTTTTTAGTTTCTTGCAAACAAATCATATCCACCATGTGTTCCCTAACCAGCTTCCTGATATTACTTGCTTTCACTCTCCCTCCACTCCCTCTACAATTAAAAGAGATAATCTTCATAAAAGACCATCATTATTCCCTACCTTCTCCATTTGATTCTTGATGCATTCTTCAGACTTTCTTCCCCTTTGGTTCATCTCCACTAGCTTAGCTATAATATCATCATCGTTTCCTCGCCCGACAATCCCAATTTTTTCCCAAAGTTCCACATATCTATTGCTTCCCAATCAAAATCATGTTTCCTAATTGCCTCATTGTGATTCATGATATTACTGTCACTAATAGATTTGTTTAAGGAACTCTTACCCTCGTGACGATTCGAGCTAGGGCCGACAGTGCTTCCTCGATTCTTCTTATCCTTCCTAGTACCACCCCTGTTACGAGAGCCTTTAGGCCTGCCTCTCCTCCTCTTTTTTTCATATGGCGCCTTGTCACACGTCGCTTCTTCATCGACAGTCTCAATCTCCGCGACGAAGGATTTTCAATAATTATTTGCCTCTTTTTATTTTTTTCCAATGTTAGGAGAATGTTGAGCAGAATTTTCTGTCCCAGCTATGGCTACATCACTCACTTCCTTGCAGGTCGGGTCTTTTGATTGTTGAGCAGTATTAACATTAATTGGGCCAGTATTGGACTTCGTTTTTACTAAATAATCTGCACCATTTAATTGTTCCACCTGGGCCTCTTGTTCTCTAAAAGAAAGCGGCCCAACAAGAGAGTCCAGCACTCCTTTTTCTTTCTCTAAGTCGCCACTCAGCTCCTTACACGTGTCAATGACCACCTCATCCCCATTACCTTTATGCAGATTCCTTAGATGACCAACAGACATCGCGTGGTCTGACTCGTCAGCCTCGATTCCCTCTTTGTGTTGACACTTGGACAGACAATCAAAATGGGTCTCTGCCACTTCCTCCGACAACCAACCATCGTCGCCCGCTGCCTCGTATCCTGATTGACCCGATTCCGACCAGTCGCTATCGAAAATCCAGTTATGACGATGAAAACTAGCCGCGCATAGTTCGTCGGAATTCACCTTTCCTTTACCATCATCCCGCACTTCTGTCAATCTGATATCATAACAGATACCATTTACTTTAATGTTCAAAATGACATTGATCCAACTTTTAATGGTAGTAGCAACCAGGAATTTGGCTTCGTCCATTCGAGTTTTGTTGACAGTAGCGGCATCTGTTCTCATGATAGTACCAACTTCACTCAGAACTTTAGATAAAATGGTGTGGTTCCAAGCATGAATAGGCAGCCCCATTCAAAAAATCCATACTATCTTTCATGCCTACTCAACAACGGATCCCATGGTTTTACCTCATCGAAAAGAACGTCACACCATTTTTCCTTCGCTAGGACGAAGCTTTGCATTTCCGCTTGGGATTCGCACTTCAAAAGAACATCCTTACCTTGAAGGGGAATGGAACGGATATTGTGAAAACCCACTGATCTCAATCTAGTGTCAACCACTGCCTTATCTTCAACATTGATCAAATGACCAATAAGAGCCACTTGCAGCCATAACATATCTTCTTCTTTCACCACAAACTCCATATCCACCTCACTCTTCTTCGCCAGACGAACCTCTGGACCTGAACTAGTAAGCGGCAACCTTTGGGAGAGAACTTGAGCAAAAGTCCAATTATCCGAAAACCTTTCTTTTACGATTAAATTTTCAGAGTGTTGCAGAGAGTTGCCTTCTCGCCTACCCGACGCGACCTGTCGATCGAACTTGGTGAAATTCGCCCTCATTTTATAACCCCCAATCCATATCTCATCTAACCTTTTTGCCAGAATCTGCATGTTCCCATCAGCTTTGAATCGAGCAAATCCAAACCGGCGACCTAACCGATTCTTCTTATTTGGGATAAAGATATCCCAGACCTTATCATACTTTTGAAACAGCCCCCAAAATATCTTCAGTCTTCCAACTATCTGGGAAGTTTTCGAAGTAGAAAGAGACAATAGGGAAACCTGCCGCCATTGTTTTGCTTTATTATTGAGTTTTAGTAATAACATAATTCATGTAAGAAAGAAAGGATGTAAAATTGTGCAAAATTGGGGATGATTTTTTTTGAGAAAAAAATGGTAATATTTGCCGTTTTCTATATATCCATTATGTGCAATACCGAAAAAAGTCGGTAGGGCAATACATCGCTCTCTTTGTTTATTCATATCAACATCAGCTGGAGGCGAATTGTCCGCTTCAGTTGGCTGATGTTTAGAAAAGTAGGTCTTTAGAAAAGTAGGTCACCGGTCAGCCACATAATTAATGTTTCACCTCTTATTGCTTATGTGGCTGACCGGTGACCTACTTTTCTAAAGGCAAGTAATCGCCTTCTTCCATAAAGCGATGAAGGCGATTTTGACCTCTTATGGCCATGCAGACGTGGAAGGCCAATAATCGCCTACAACCACGTACCATGCACATGTGTTACGTGCGATTTGAAGGAGACAATTTTCGTCTCTAATCTACGCAGTTGGCGGCAATTATGGCCATATTAGAGGCGAGATTGAGCCTTCAATATGGAGTATTTTATGTAGTAATCGTATATATGTTATCAATTTATGACGATGATTTAATTAAAAGATTGAGTCCAAAATCAATCAAGAGATTTTAAGGAAAGGTTCTATCTTTCCATTGTATTTGAAATAGATATGTCCTTATATCTAATTCGTGGTCTTTTGTCGGAAGAACATACCATTGTAGAAAGTGGACTATGTTTTTGTTTCAAAACTGACTGTACAACATAAGTATAATTAGCAACTTTATGATCTAACACAATAATTACGAATTAGATTTTTTTCTTTCATAAACATCTAAACAAACATATTTAGTAAACTAATTTGACAAGCATCCTGCGACCCAGTTTCTCAATAGTTTGTGTTTTTTATGGTTTTTCAAAAAAGAAAATGTTAAAAGTAATATTTTCCATGTCTATAAACATTCGCAAGCACCATTAAAGATGTATAATATTTAAAAACAAACTTAAAAGGTCGATTTTAACAAAAGTACTCGATGTAATATCTAACACAGTTAGCGAAACGTCTTCAATTTTTCTTGGATGTAATTTAATAATTAATACACGGTTTTAATTCAAATTTCGTCTTCCATTTTTCTTGGGTGTAATTTATTAATTAATACAAGGTTTTAATTCCTTAATTTGATTGATTTTATTCACTGAAAGGAGCTAGCATATTTTGTTTTGTTCCATTAACTTAGTGTTTTCAACTTTAGTTTAGATGTTTTTACTTTCCAATCCACATGCGCACACACTACACCACAAAAGGGCATTCACGGCCGTATTTCCGGTCGCGAATGCGATATTTCGGTTGCCAAAGGCCATTGGCGACCGAATTTCGGTCGCCAATGGCCAGTGGCATTACCACGGTCGGTAATGCTTTGGCAACCGAAATCCGGTCACCTTTAGCCACCCCCAATCGGAATCTGGTTGGGATACTATTTAGGAATTCTCAACCGGAATCTGGTTGCGAATGACTGATTAGTATTTCCAACCGAAATCCGGTCGCGAATGCCTAATTACTATTCCCAACCGAAATCCGATCCCGAATGCTTAAGTACACTACAAGGGAAAACCCCTTTACCGTCGGCCCAAAAGCCGACGGTAAAAGGGCATTTGCCGACGGAAAAAGGCTTTTCCGTTGGCAAAAACCGTCGAAAAAACCCGACGGAAAAAAGCTCGTCGCAAAAGCTTTTTTCCGTCGCATTTTTACCGACGTAAAAGGGCTTTTCCGTCGGCTTATTGCCGACAGAAAAGCCTTTTTCCTATTCCGTCGGCTTAAAGCCGACGGAATAGCTTCCCTTTACCGTCGGTTGTAAAGCCGACGGAAAAGGGCCCTAAGCCGACGGCATAGGGTTTAAAAATATTAAAAAAAATTTAAAAAAACAATTTAAAAAAACCATTTAAAGCAATTGATTTAAAAGAAATCGTTTTAAAATAATTAATTTATGATTTTTTGCCGATTTATTTAAAAGAAATCAATTTTAAATAATTATTTTATAATTTTTTTTCGATTTTTTGTAAAGAAACGATTTTAAATAAATTTTTTATGTTTATTTGGCCATTTAATTTAAAAGAAATCGATTTAAATAATAACATTCACATTTTCGAGCAATTTTTTAAAATTATTTATTATAATAAATAAAATTTCGTATTTAAAATAAAATCTTGATAATATAAGTTTTTTATAGTTATTATTAGTTAGATAATGAATAAACATAAGTAGAAATAAAATAATAAAACAAATAATAAACTCTAATTATAATTTAGTGAATATGGAAGAATTTTTGTTAGTTATTAAGGATGTTTTGGAGAGAAAGTTGATAATTTTTGGAGAATGGTAAGAATGAATGAATTTAGTGGGTAAAAAAAGAGGTATTTATAGTGATTTTGGAGAAGGGGGGGGGGGGTAAATAAGGGGTTGCCACGTCACCGATCCGTGTGAAAATTGACACGAATCGGTGACATGGTACGATCCGATCCGTGTGATGAAAATCACACGGATCATGGCTTTTCCGTCGGCTGTAAGCTGACGGAAAAACCTATTTCCGACGGCTATAAGCTGACGGAAATGCCCAATATTTTATTTTTTTGTTTTTTAAAAATTTAAAAATATGGCCGATATTAGTTTTTATTAATTTTTTATTTTTTTTTAAAAAGGGGCTTTACCATCGGCTTTGGGCCGACGGTAAAGCCCATTATTTTATTTTTTTGTTTTTTAAAAATTTTAAAATATTGCCGACATGATTTTTTATTTTTTATTTTTAATTAATTTTTTGTTTTTTTTTTTAAAAATGGCCATTACCGTCGGCCCAAACCCGACGGTAAAGCCCATTACCGTCGGATTTGGGCCCGGCGGAAAACATTGGGCCTTTACCGTCGGCCCAAATGGCCGGGCCCGATGGAAAAGGCCCAATTTGTTGTAGTGGTAGTATTCCCAACTGAAATTCGGTCGCGAATGACTAATTAGTATTTCCAACCGAAATCCGGTCGCGAATGCCTAATTAATTTTTCCAATCGGAATCCGGTCGCGAATAATATTCAACGTATTGGCGAGCGGATTTCGGTCGCCAATAATATTTAACGAAAAAAAAAAAACAACAATATTCCGGTTAAAATTTACTGGAATATTGTCGTTTTGTTTTGTTAGATTCCGATTTCTTGCGATTAGAAAACAAAAAAAATGTTTGGAGAAAAGAGTTTGGAAAATTGTTTGAAGATAAAGAAATAAAGAAAGATTGGAAGAAGGAAAGAAATGAAGAAAAATGTAAGTGTTGGTTTTTTTTTTTTTATGAAATGAAAGAGATAAGAGGGAGTATTTATAGAATTTAGGGTGAAATTTCGAATTTTTAGAAATTTTAAATTCTCGCTCATTTTTAGGGCTATTGGCGAACGAAATCCGGTTGGGAATGCCAAAAATTTCGAATTTTCGATTTATTCGCTAAATTTCGGTCGCCAATAATATTATAAGCATTCGCGACCGAATTTTGGTTGGGAATAAGGAGTATTCCCAACCGAAATCCGGTTGGGAATACTCCTTATTCCCAACCAGAATGCGGTCGCGAATGATTAAAAAGTTTGAACTTACGAATTTTTTCATCGGATATTGATGTATTTTTTATTTTAAACATAGAATCTCATTAACAAACATGAGTTCAAGTTATACTTAATTAGTTTATTAGTATTTGAGGTGTGAATTAAAGTAATAAGTTATTTATAGTCGATTAACTAAGTTACCAACTATATACTAAACTCTTTTTTGTTCTATATTTAATGATACGTAGTGGAGCAGTTGTCTCATTTGCGATTGTCATTCATTACAAATGTTAATATAGAGGTTCCAGTGATATTTATATAGATGTTACAACTAAATATTATAAAACATACGTATAGTCAATATGGATATAGCAAGTATCGTTAATATGAACTGATGCTTAAAATTATTATGTAATGTGCTATGAAACTAGTTTTTTGTGTATGTTTAACATACACGTACCTATCATTGTTGAAATTGATCATTAAACCAATGATATATATTAATTCCGATTAAAAAACTCGTAAATTCAAACTTTTTGATCATTCGCGACCAGATTCCGGTTGGAAATAAGGAGTATTCCCAACCGAAATCTGATCGCGGTGTGTATGTCAAGGGATAAATGAGAGGATCTGAGGCAACCAACTTCTACGGAATGTTGAAAGACATAATACAAATTGAATATTTTGGAGGTAGTCGACCACTATACATTGTGATGTTCAAATGTTTGTCGTGTAGGAACGAATGATATTTCTCGTGCAAGAACGAATGTTCACGAAACGTACAACCTTGTTGATAGTAATCCACGCCGTACCCTTGCCATAAATGAGCCCTTTGTTTTTGCTAACCAAGCACTACAAGTGTACTATGCCCCATACCAAGCGAAGATAAATGGCCGCCCTGGTCGTAGAAGATGGTTGGCAGTATCTACTATTCCGGCCAGACACATAATCAATATGTCATTAATTGTCGATTCTGATAGTGTCCAAGGGGGAATGCCAAATAAAGTACTGGAGGAGAATGAATTCGGAGGGTTGAATTTATGTGTGGACCATAACTCGTTCGATATGAATACTCAATGAGGGGATGGGCAATACGTGGTGGTTGTAGAAGGCAGTGCATAGAGGAGAATAGTATTGGTTCAACGTCAGAAGATAGTGAAGGGGATTAGGATAATTATTGTTTGACGGCATATTAAAGTTATTAAATATGTTCGTATTGTGTAATATTGTTGATTCAAATTATATTTTAAATAAGATTGTCAATTGCACTATTATTTATATTACATTAACATAATCAACAATAACATATCCATTAACATAAACTCATTACATAAATATAAAGAAAATCTAACTACAATATTAATTAGATTACATCAACATACTGCACAAATTAATAACATAATCATAAATGAATTACAATAGCATATCCATTAACATAAACTCCTTACATAAAGATAAATGAAATCTAATTAAACACAAAGTCTTAAAAACGGTAAATTACATAGTCATAATCAACAACTAATACAACTACTCATAATCGTCGTCCCCCGAAAAAACACGCTCAACACCATCGATGCCACCGTCACCACCATCACCATCGACGCCTAATTCATCGCTATGCCATAAAGGAAAATCATCCCTGTCTAAACTCAAAAGATCATCCCACTCGTCATCATATCCTCATACTCGGGCGCATACATTGGTGCCTCCGAACAGCTGGGAGAAAATGGATCACACTCGGCCGATGGCGTCAGGGGAGCTGCAAGAGGCATGGAACCCCGGTAGTAGGGTGCATGTCCAGATGCCATGAAACTTTGTGGAAGATAATCTTCCTCAACCCCCTAATATCGTTCAACTTCTGGCTCATCTTCTAGGTGACATGTGTAAGAACGTCAACTCTATGATCTATAACGCTCCTAAGACGGTGGTTATCCACCTCCAAGCTCCGCATGTACGCCTAGCTCAAGTCAGGCACCTGCCTCGACTAGTGACCATAAGTCTCTATCTGCACCTGAACAGGCAACCCCACAATCTTGCCCTTCTTCACACCACCAGTTTCTCTCTCCCACAACTCGACATCGTAGTCTTTCTAATCTGCCTCGTCACTGCCATACCTCTCTCTCATCAGGGCAATGTAGGCATCCTATTCAATTTTAAATTAAAGTTAGTATATATTGTATAATGCATAAGTTACTAGAAATTGGTAGATAAATTACAATATGAAAATTAAAATTACTTTCGTATATAGCCCTGTGACTCTGGTCCACCCAAACTCGGAGTCCTCGTGATCCATGTAGGCGTCCAAGTAGAGCTCTCGTCTTCAACACATGTGTATGGTAATAACAGTACACCTCATCGTGTCAAGTCACCCTCTTCAATGACGAGTACTCCCGCATCTACAATAAAAAACTCGGAGTCGTCATGATCCAGGTAGGCGTCCACGTAGAGCTCCCATCTTCGGGGCATGTGTATGGTAATAACAGTACGCCTCATTGTGTCAAGGCACCCTCTTCAATAACGGGTATTCCCGCATCTACATAATACAATAAAAAATACGTTATATTTTTTTAGGTTAAAGACAAAACCTCTAAGCCGTATATAGTCCCAGATGGATTAACGTCCCATCCTATCACGGTTCTTCCTCATGCTGATGGATCCAAAGCTATGTGTGCTGCGTGGAGTAGCTAATGGATCCCCTCATCTTCTGTTTTTCTTGGACTTAGCGGAGAGTTGTTTATGCTCCTCCGACTCCCAATGTTTAACCTACTCCTCCTCCAACTTGTTGTTCATCCACTCTGTCTTCAGAAGACCTACCCACTTCGGATCATCGTTCTTCTTAGAGTAATTCGTCTTTGTCTTTTTGAATATTGAATATAAACTTCAAATAGTTAAAATATTTTATTATTTTAAACTTGGTTTTTAGATATTGAATACATTAGGGGATATATATACGTCTGCGAAACCTTGTTACTATCCCTAAAGCATCCATGGGAATTGATAACAAGGGGTCTTTTCCCTAGGAGTAAGCGGTACTTGAATACCTCTAGATATTCCCCTACTGGGATGCCTGTCCGTGGCCGTAGATGGTCTTGCTGCTCCAATGGACTCATCAGACGGTGGCCGGTCCACATTACACCTAGATCCGATCGATGCAGGGGGAGTCGATCCTGCGACCGAATCATCTAATCTCTGTGAAAAGACTCGCTCGGGTGGTGTAGCTACTCGAGTCGATCCACCTTGGGACCTATAAGTTCTCGTGGCCTTGAAGGCCTGCTGCAATGGAACACGATGCTGAGAAGGTGTAAGTGGCTCGTCCTCGGCACGAGAGGGCGATGAAGCACCCCTGCGAACTATCCGGAGGCGAGGACCGACACTCTATGGGACATTGCCACTACGTCCAGTGACACTAGTACTGCTGGCAACGCTACTATGTTTGGCGCCGCTACTACGCCCCCTCTTCGAGGGGCGATCTAATCTAGTCGAACGCGACGACCGTAGATGATCGCCCAATATGTCTACGTACTAAGTCAAATTTCCAAGTTAGATTATTTCTCAATATGGGGATGACCTAGAATTTAATCATTGCTAAGTTATATAAATTTCCTAAAGCCTCGTACGATGTTATAAATACTAGCAGTTCTAATAGACCTAACATAAATTTCTAAAGACATACATAATAACTTTCCCAACTAATTAAAGTAACATATAAACATACATATATATATATAAAGACAATATAAAATCAAATTATTCTAAGATATTAAACATTGCAAATCTAAGTTATATGAATTCTATAATAGATATTAAACTTGCATCGATTCAACATAGAGAGATTACTAAAATAAGCATTATTTATAGGTTATATATAGGAATTCCTTAAAACCATCATGATTTCTAATTTATAAACTAATTCTCTAAAACATAATCATTTCGTAATAAAAGCCATAAATGATGTTTTAAAACTAACTATACTATACATTAATTACCTAAAAGCATAAATAACTATTCTACAATATCTAACAATAATTACCTATAGGCAAAAATAACTATTTTATAATATCTAACCATTCCTAAGGACATAAATAATATTTAAACGCTAAACTAACAATATAACAATAAAATTACTATTAAAGAAATAAATATAAAACATAATTTTTTTTAAAAAAAACTTACAAAATCGGAATTGCCGACATAATTCTTGTCGCGAAAAGAGCCTTTCCGATCACGCATAAGGGTGGAGGGGGGAAGAGAAGAGTGAATTAGCAAGTGAATGGAGGAATCCGGTTGCCGATGCGGCCCGGATTCTGAGCCGCTCTCAATTGGGCGGGAAATTTTCTCGCCCGATTAAGGGCGACCGGATTTCGGTTGGGCTATTATCGGCGACCTGAATCCGGTCGCCAAATATGGGCGAACCGGATCCGGTCCTCGATAATGGCGATCGGAATTCGGTCGCCGTTGTCCGGTTGGGAAAGGGGGGTTTTCCTGTAGTGCCACCGCTAGGCCTAAACCATGGACGGTGGGAAAATTTATTTAATCCCGTAAGCTTTTTAATTTTGACAATCCATCAGTATCGTATCCCACGCACATTTATCGTTCCCATAGATTGTGAAAAGAAAAGAAAAGGTAAAGCAACAAAGAATAGGAACGCAAATTTATGTATATATCAAAACGTGTTAAGTGAGTGAATTATTGCAATAAGAGCAGATAATATTTGTAAAAATAATTTGATCACACCATGGAGTGCTGTTAAAACCGGAATAACTTATATATATTATAAAAGACCAGAATTTAACACATTATTAAGGAGACACAATATCCACCTTCGCTAAAATCTCTAAAGCAGAATTTTAAAATCTTATAAGAGCTGATTTTGCATCATTATATTTTGAAATGTTGAAGCGCAAATCTCAGTGCAAAATGTTATTTGTACGTAAAGAAGAACTGTAAAAGGGATACAACACAACTAAACAGAATTTCGGTTATTTGATATTTGGTGATCGTCTTTCTATTTAACACGGAATCCTGACGTGTGCCCTCTGAATGGGTCCCGATGACAGCCTGACGCGCCGCGGTTGTGGCGGAGACGAACGACGTTCACGTGAGTTAACTGTTATAGGTCCCGACGGTGGTCTGACGCCATGCGGTGGTGGCGCAGACTGGCTACATCCACGTGGGTTAGTTGTTATATAAACATGATAGTGAATTATATTTTAATATGTATACGTAAATAAAACAGAAAGTTCTTATTTGTAAATAAGGGAAATTACATCAAACACCCCATCGTTTGGGGACATTTTAAGTCAACTTTCTTATGTTTGTTTTGGAGCGGTCAACTCCCTATCGTTTGACGAAATAGGCAGTTTGCCCTAGGTCAACTTTTCGGCAAAGGATGTCGCCGGAGATTCCATCCACGTGTCAGGCACGTGTTTCGACGAAGGGTATTTTCGTCCGAGCTCATTGACAAAAAATGTTCAACCCCCTAACGTTTCCATTTATTTGTACATAACCCCCTAACGTTTGGTTTGATACCCCTTAACGTTTGGATCATGCCCCCTATCGTTTGTAGAAAGCAATTAAGCCCCCAACGTATTACTTCTGTTGAACAGTACCCCTGAACTATAAATTTTAGTTGGTTGTACCCCATGAACTATAAATTTTAGTTGGTTTTGCCCCTCGTAGTATAGTTTGTGTTCTTATGTGACCGCTTATTCAATTAACTACCATTTTCGCGCCCTTTTTGTTATTTGTTATCATTATTTTTTTTTTCAAAATCGATGAAAACCCAAGGTTAAACTGCACAAAATTAAACTACATGGAATCATTGGAGTTGAATTACTTGGACAGTTTATACATCACATACAATCAACACTTAAACAAACACATCACATATCCAAATTTAGACATAAAAACCTTGAAGCTACTATTTGCTCCACTCTTACACGTAATTACTTGGACGTTAATACATCATTTTCCATGCCAAAATATGGACACATGTCATCAATACTTAAACCAACACAGAAAAAAACCATGAAGCTACTACTTGCTCCACCCTTAAACATCAGTTTCAAAATAGTGAAATGTATCAATGACAACACTTCACTCTGCACCTTTCAGTCTTCCATCTTCACTTGTTTAGAGTTTGATTGATAGACTTTTGAAGCAATCTAGATGACACCTTGACCTTAGTATCTCCAATAGGTAGTTTTGACCAAGGGTGCAATTAAAACATACCATATTACCATTAAACACAAATAAATGAATAATGAAAAGCGGTAACAATCAAACAAAGTTTGTTATTGTTTTGAAACCTCTTTTTTTGTTGCCTCTTCAATAGCCTCATCTGTATTCATAACAATTTGAACTTTTGGTGTAATCTTTGCATTCTTTGCATGCTTCTTATCCACCTTTCTGCCACTCACTTCCTCTACCAATCTAACCACCTTCTTCCTTGGCCCAGCCTATCTTGTTTCATGCTTTATTAGCTCTTATTGCCCCAGGTCCAGTTTTCTTTTCACCTTACCACCATTCCAATTTCTTCCTCCTACTATTAACACCATTTACAGATTCAGATACTAGTTTATCTGGCAAAATATATTCTATGTTTCACACAGTCAAACATGCACAATAAAAAACCCCAAAACTTGAAAAACATATAACATACATGCACACTACTCCCTTCTGCATCTCTACATTTTTTCCCTTTCCTCACACCTACAGACACAGCCACACTCATCTTGGCCTTCTCCTTCCCTTTGCACTCTTCTTTAGTAATCTTAGCCTTTCCATTCCCTTGGAATTCTGCATCACACATCTTGGCCTTTTCCTTTGTCTTTACTTGAACTAACACTCCCTCTTCGAGTTCTTTTCAACTTTGGAGATCTTCTCATAGGACTTGAATCTATAACATTGTTTTTAACATAGTCATCAGACAATCTTACATCATCTCTATCACCACCATTACCATTAATAGTCCCTGTTACACCATCATTTTTTACACTTTCACTTCCGCCATCTTTTTTCACATTGTCACTTCCACCATCATTTTTCACACTGTCACTTGTACCAACCTTCCCATTTTTGTTTTTTTGTCCCCTAAAATGCAACAGAAATAATCAATCTACAACAAATAGAATAATTGAATGTCAATCATACAACAAACATCAACAACAAACCATTACCATAGCAGTTGCTTTAGTAGATTTAGGCTTTTTTCACACTTGTAGGAGATACTTGTAACAATGAGCAGGTTCAACAACCACCCAAAATGCAATAATGAATATATGATGTATAATGAATATATTGAATTACTTACTGGATTTTTTGGAGGGACATCTTTTCCTGGCTCATCACTCTCATACCCTGCAGCAACCTTCCTAGAAGGACAAGACCTTTTGTTGTGGCCAGGCTCCCTACATACACCACAACACATGTCCAAGCCCTTTCTCCCTAACCTTTTGGTATCACCATGGTCTACTGGTTTCTTGTTCTCCTCCATTAGCTACTCTTTATTTTTCTTTCTATCTTGTTTCTTAGGCTTCATTGGAATCCTCGCAGGGATTGGTGGCAAACAAGCAGTCAAGTTATTATCTAGCCACATAACATGCTCATTAAGAATTACTGTAACACCTCAGATATGTTGCCTTTGAGTAGCATTCATCTACATAATCTATAGGTTCCCTTTCCTTGTATCTAATTCCACCTATTCATGAATGCAAGGTATACCAGTGAGTTGCCACTTTCTACATGTACATGTATTGTTTTCAATGTTAACTGAGCACTTTCCCTCTTGTTCTTCCATCTCAAACTCAGCCTCCCCATTCTAGTGGGCCTGACATGACATGCTCAAGCCCTGGTTAGCATCCACCAGCTTCTCTATATTTGGACGCAATGCATAACCCCACTTCTTTGTTAAATACCTCTTAACATGGACTCTCTTCATCACAATAAATCTGATGTGTTCAATCAAGTCAATGATGGGCATGGGTCTTGCCACTAGTATCAGAGAGTTGAAACTCTCACACATATTGTTCAAGATGACGTCACACTTGATGTATGTCTTGAAGTATGCTCTGGACCACCCCCGTACTTGGCCGTTTTGCAAGCCACTTGAATGCCTCCAAGTCCCTCTTCCTTATGATATTATAAACCTTGTTAAATTCCGGTATTGTAGTTGCCTTGACAACCCTCCAAACCAGCAACTTCAAAGCCAATCCACTATGTTTTTTCTTGAAGTTGCTATACATGTGCATCACATAAAATTTGTGAACACAGTATGGCAACATTGTATCAATAACATCTATTAGACCCTTTTTCTTGTCTGACATCACTAACCACCCACCACTCCCATTTGTTGAGATGTTCAAGTCTTTCACCAATAAACCCAAAAACCATTCCCAGTATTCCCTTTTCTTCTTCTCCACTACTGCATATGAAATAGGATACATGCAATTATTAGCATCTATCCCTATTGCAGTCAGCAAAATCCTTCCACAAAAACTCTTCAAATGACATCCATCGAAGCATATCACTGGTCTACAACCATTCAACATCCCATTCTTCAATGCTCCCCAACATATATAAATCTCTTAAACCTTGGACCATCTTCTGTCTTAGTAGGTTTAATTCTCCTGTGTTCTCACTATCACTCCTCATAATCTCAGCAGCATATCTCCAGAGCATTGCATACTGCTCCTTCTATGTGCCAAAGGATATCAACCTCAATTTCCCCTTAGCCCTATACATCTGCATTTTAGAGAACTTCACTTTGTTTTGTTCTTTGAATGTGGTCAACATTGATCCAACTGGCCACTGCATGTTAGTCTCGATCATGTTCTTGTACTTGTCTACAACCCAAGTAGATGTGTCACAATTAACATTTTCATCCCTGGGACAGACATGAAAGCCATTAAAAGTTTTCGCCTTCAATGTTCCATCCACTCCCACCTCAGATGCATATATTTCCCATGGTCACTTAGCATCCTTGCACTTAGCCCTTAGTCTATCTCTGTCTTTCTTCACCCATTTGATATCGCTTCCTAGTTTAATAGCAAGCTCCCTAACTGCTGCTCTAAATATTTTGGCATCTTCAAAACACTGTCGAACCTAAAAAATGGGGTTCTGCATATCAAGTTTGGAATTGAAAATAGGATCATTCCCATGTTTGAAAGATTTCTTCTTTGCTGGCCTTGCACTCACACATGCAGGTGCATTACTCTGCCCACTACGCTCACCTTTAGTCTCTCCACTTCCCACATAGAAAGCCTCGTCATCTATGAAATCATGCTCACTGTCTGATGGCCGATTAGAGATATCAGTATCAGTACCAATTGAGTAGGCATCATCATCAGATTTATCATCTAACAACTCCTCATATGGCTCACTTATAAGATCATCAAACAGTGGAGCACCCCATTTCTCTTCCACATTAGCTCTATTTTCCTCATTCCCATTTTCTTCAGGCCCCTCCTCATTCTCAGTATGGTGCTCATCTTTCACACCACAAGGTCCCTCAGTAACCCTCTCAGTTTCTTCCTTATTCAATCCATCATGTCCCTCATTCACTTCCTCTCTTTTTTTGCTACTATGTAGAAACACCACCACAACTCTGTCAGCATTCATATGTGTAACCATATCTCTAGCCTCCTTATATCACCCCAAATACCCAATGATAGTGCACACATCTGCTCTAGTAACACTAGGGTAGTACTCACATGAACCATCATCACTATCACCCAATTCATCAAAACCCAATTTAGTCCCCAAGTCAATAATATCCACCATGCTCATCTTAGTAGGATCACACCAATCAAAGTAACCCACTTCCCCGTCAAGATAAAGAATTCTCCCATCCACAGTCTCAAATCTGCCATGGTGATGAATTATTATAGTGTAGTGTCTCCATTCTAGTCCTGTAATATTGAAAAGTAGTACAATGTTAATATCGTACATACACATGTATAAACCAATTGTTAGTTTGAGAACGAAACAAATAAATAAAAACAATAATGTTATTCAAAATTAACTATTGTATCTCTCGAATTAATACATCCATCTATAGTGGACCAATCCCCCAACTCTAGCCTTATACGACAAGTGTATGACCAAGTGCTCCATAGAATCAAAAAATGATGGAGGGAATATCAACTCCACCCAGCACATCGTAACAACAACGTATTCCTCAAGTCGCATCATATATGTGGCTGAAACCTCTGAAGCACAAATTGCCTGAAAAAGTGACTAATCTCCACTAATGATCCCCAAATTGAATCTGGCAGAAAGTCGCGACAAGCAATCGGGATCAATCTCTGTATGAAGACATGAAAATCATTACTCTTTATCCCATCAAATCTTCCTTGTTTCTTTTGCACACATCTTCTTAAGTTCGAGGCATATGCATCAGAAAACTTAAGATCGGTCAACTACTCCAGCACCTTATTCTTTTGATCCTTCGTGAGACAGTAGGTTACCTTGGGCTTTTTAGCTTTCTTTCCTCTGCCAGTGGAAACTAGCAACAATTCTTTACGGTTAGTCAAAATCTATAAAGTTAGTCTAGACTTGACGTTATCTTTCGTCTTAGCATCATCCATCATTGTACTTACGATGTTATCGAATGCAAGATATCTAGATTATGACGAATCAAGTTTGTGGACAAGAAAGGTAGTTCCCAAAAAACTCTATTGCGACACCAATTACAAGTCGTTCCAAAACTAATCAATGGAAGCATATCCACAATTTCCCTCATTTCCTCATTCATTATCTTTAGAATATGCTCTTCAGATGCCCCTCGATCTTTGTAGAAATCCTTTTTATTTTTCCTCCAACGATGTTTTTTGGTAGAAACCGATGATGACAATCAAAGAACAACGATTTTCCACCATTCTTCAGAAGAAAAGATTCTTTGTGCTCCATACAATAAGGGCACGATAACTTTCTATATGTACTCCACTGAGACTACATTCCATATGTCGGGAAATTGCTGATCGTCCACATTATGGCTGGTCATAATTGAAAGTTTTGCGTTCTAGAGTTGTCATACGTCCACAAACCATCCTTCCATGTATTCTTGTCGCATGCAAAGATCAGGACGGCGGTTATACGGGGTGACAAACACCTGCCATCACGAGTAATTTGAGCAAGATTGACCAGATGGTGTGAAACCATCCTTGCATAAACCTAGTCGCGTCTCTCAAGGCTCTACAACGAACTCCATATACGAGCGAACAAAATGTTGCCATGGCTCGCCTGAAATCGGGTGAATCATTCGATTAGTTGACTGACGACATTTTCAGCACCAAGTGATGTGATTTTTTGTGCCTCTAGAATAGTACATCCTCTGTAGACGAGGACCTACATAAAAGTGCCACAATTTCTTTTTTCGAGATGAGCGACTTCCCACCGGGCTCATACCTTGCCTCCTTGCAAATGGGGTATGCTTTGTATTTCCTACTCGCGTACTCGCCGTAGTACACGAAACAATTATTTTTATAGACATCAATCCTTGGTACCCTAACCCCAAGCCTACCAACATCTTATTCATGTCGGGAACCATATCAAGTAACATCTTCCAAATCTCTGGGTCCATACCATCTTTAGACAACTTTAAAAATTTGTCTCAAGTGGCATTACTAACTTTGTGCTTGCTCTTGTACGTCAAAAACTCCATAATCGACTGTAGCACATATTTCTCTTTTTTACTATGTAATTTTTTGTTTCCCAAATGCAGCAACTCGTAGAATGCTCTGGCATTGAGATTTGGGTCTTCGTCACGTACCTATTCATCAACAAATTGGCCCCTAAATGCATCCACGACTACTTCTCTAAACAAATTATCAACGTGAACATGGCTATCTACATTAGTATTAGTGTGTGGTGGGCTGGGTGACCCGTATAAATATGATGTAGAAGCCCCGTACACGTCCTCGTCATGCGATACCCAAATCCAATATTAATTCATCAACCCTGACTAATAAGATGACTACTGACTACGTTTTGATCCAACAACATTAAATTGTTGCATTTCAGGCACAGACACCTAAAATGGTTGTTTAGTCTAGGTAGTCTCTTTGTTGTGAAGTATACTCTATGAACGTCTGAACGCTAACAACGAAACACTCTTTAAAAGAACCATTGCTTTCTAATCTACCATACAACCTAGATCTATTGTTGCGATAATCCATTATCTATCTAAGTAACTAGAAAATAATTAATTACAATTTATTATACTAAACAATTGTCAATATAAATCGTCACAAACATTGTATAAATGATGTTGTGTGGACGTCTACCCTCGTTGACGTGCAGAAAACCAGTTGTTAACTATGTTGTGTGGACGTCTACCCTCGTTGCGTCGTACGACAATGTCTAGTAGTCATCAACAACAAGAATAATCAAATTAGCGTTCATATCAAAAACAAATTATCGTAGAAAAATAAAATAAATGATTTTATCAAAAAAAAACTGAAATACCTTAACTAAGATGTGAGATTGGAATGAATTCTTAAAATGAATGAGGTATGGTATTTATAAAAAAAATCATCAGTAGCGACGACCAGACCGTGGCAAACTGTAACTAGCAATTGTGACACGCTACTATAAGTTACCGTCGCAAAGCCGTTACTGTTTGCAAGAACCAAAACGTACCTAATGATAGTTACCTTTAAGGCTTACAACGACCCGACAGTCGCTAATCCGCAAACATACAGTGATTTTTTTGAACCGATAACCCTAAACCCTAACAGTAGCGACCTCCCGGACGTCACTAATTATGGTCATTAGTGATGGCCCGAAGTTTGCTTATAATATTCATGTTCGTAAAATATGCATTTCACTTATTATTTAACACATATTGTTGGTTTAATTATCAATTACGACAATAATAATATTAAGTAGTTGAAAAAACACAAACAACTGGTTTCTGGGCATATCGAGGCATCATTTATAAGGTCGGTTCATAATAACATTTAAACTTGGACATTGTGACGAATATAAATCACATATGAGGCGATTATAACTACTTTTTAAGATCAATCGTAGACCATAAATTATTTCAATCGTAAATAACTTGGTTTATTAACCATAAAGTAGTATTTTGATAACCCAATTACTAGTATACTAATTATATATTACTTGATTTCACATATATTAAGACCTTCTTAACTAAATATCATAAACACATTAAGACCGTATAAGACATACCAGATAAATAAATAAAACGTATTAGTAATGACAGCCTAGCGCCTTAGCGGTCGCTACAAATAATTAAATATAGAGACCGTTAGGCAGTCGCTAGTAATATTCATACAACAATTGTGATGGTTGCGCGGTCGCCATTTCTGGGCGATGACAATAGCGACGGCTCGACCATTGCTAATTCCTCTGAAGCTGGAAAAAAATTCAAGTTTTCAAAAATTTGAAAATTTTGCGACGGTCGTGCTGTCGCTAAAGAGCCTAATTTGGCATTAATCGGAGGAAAACTCAAAATATATGAAATTTCAAAATTTTCACCGTACAATCTATATATACTCTCTTCTTCCACCCTCATTTTCAATATCTCAAAATTATATCTTCAAAAATACCTAACATGTTATTTTTTCTAACCTTCAATCATTTTTTCAAATCTTCAAACTTTTTTTACATGTTCCAAAAAAAGCCCAAACACATTTTCAAACTTTTCTTCATATCTTCAGAAACAACCAACACCTTTTCTTAACTTTTCTTCACATCTTCAAAAAAAACAAACAGATTTTCTAACATTTCTCCATTTCTTTCCTTCATATCTTCAAACTTTTCTTTAGTTTTCAAATTTCTATTCCATTCTTTAAAAAAAATTATATTTTCAAACATCTTTTGTTTTCTCAACAAAACAATTCTCGATTTGATAACTTGTGAAATTATCGGAATATTATAACTTTTTTCTTGTTAAATAGCACCACCGACTGCCCGATGGTCGCTACTAATAATCGGCGTCGCTAATGTTTTGAACCTTAGTAGCGACCGCATAACAGTAAATATTGACATGTGTCTGAGTAGCGACTGCTTGGCGGTCGCTATTGACGTGCGCTTGAGTAGTGACGTCTTGGCGGTCACTAATTTTTAGCGACGGCTTGGCGGTCACTATTGTCGTTTGAGTAATTAAGGACGGCTCCGCAATTGCTAAAGTAGATAGCGACTGCTGAGTCGTCGCTACTGGTAGACGACCACTCGACCGTCGTCACCTTTCTTGGCGACGGTCGGGCTTTCGCAAATTAAAGTCTAGCGACCGTCCTATAGTCGATAGTCATTAGTCACAGAAGCATCTGCAAGCCTTTGTCAGCGACGGTCAGTCCATCGCGCGAATGACACATTAGCAACGACAATATGGTATCTGCGACGACGTCAGCTGTCACTGATGACATTTTTCCTTTTAGTGGTTGTTACATGCAGTCTTTATTCCACCAAATTGTTTTAATTGTGTTGAACAAGTAACATCTGAAAAGAATAATTTAAATGACATTAAACTAGCAATAACCAAATACGTACACCAGTATTTTCATATTTCTTACATAACAAATTCTAATTTCTACTAGTAGACTTCAATTCCAAACATAAAATACAAAAGGGAGCAATTTGATTTGCAGATTCTTAGCATTGATCAAGCAGAAGTTTAAGATGTCGCCTTTAAATCAGGTAATTAACTCGTTCGGCGAACAACTACAAGCACTTTTTGATATTGGCTCCCAAGGTAAAATGTTAACCATTGAAGCAGCTTAATTTGGAAGCTCAAGATTACTCAGCTTCGAATACTCGCAAAAAAAGCTTTATGAATGTACGTACAGCTTCGAATACTCGCAAAAAAAGCTTTATGAATGTACGCATGGTTCTAATGACTAAAGACCGTTCTATTGTAGGCATGGTTCTAATGACTAAAGGGCGTTCTATTATAACTACATATTAAGTCATTTGTCATGAATGGTCGGGTGCTTTTACTGTTATATTTAAGATATTTAATAGATTCGTTATAAATTATCATGTTACTAAAAGTCGGTATCAAATTTTCTCATGCTATATTTTAGCATCGAGTTTTCTTTTATTTTTGAAAACTCTGCGCAAAACCTCCTCGTATTTTCAAAACCTGAATGAAACCCTCTCGTATCATTTATGTAGCAGAAAACTCCCTCGCATCCCCCCCCCCCCAAATTAAATATCAATTATCTATTTTACCCACTTATTAAGAAGGGGTTTGATGCATGATTTTTAAAATACGAGGGAGCTTGGTGTAGATTTTTAAAACACAATCGGTTTGGTTTATGAATTTTAAAAATATGAGAGGATTTTGTACAGTATAAAACACTAGGTAGTTTGGTGCAAGAGTTTCCAAAACACAGGGAGACTTTCTACACTAAGAAAATACATTGAATGTGTTTTGTGCATGTTTCGGATAATGCATGGGAGTTTTATATATTTTCCCCCGAAAAAAGAAAGAAAAACAAACCAACTATTGCAAAAAGCATATTCTCTAAAATAGAGTCCTATAGCATATTAAACACATTTTTATTGTTTAAGCGCTAGTCTCATACCAATTCGGATTTTAGTATCTGACAACATGAATGTACTTGATTACAATGTGACATTGTGTCACGGGGAGTCTTTGGCGAGCGGCTTAAAAACCTCCCCCACGATACACTGAAAATGTTGGCGCGGGGTGTTTTCAAAACGTCTCAAGATTACTCGCTCTCTAGACTCTTTCGCACCTTATAGGTAATACGAGAAGAACTTCTGGTTCGATGCAAACCGACAATTAAGAGGATAATGTTAGAGATAAACAGTTAATCATAAAGTAAACCTAATCTAGGGGTGGATACAATTTTATTGTGCTTGTGACTAAACTCAACGCGGGGTCAAGCTGCATACGTATCTCTCTGAGAAGAAAGAATCAAGCCGGATGTAGTTCATTATTCACTTGGACCCGTGTAGGGTTTTAGGAGATGTCGCACCTATCTTAGAAGTTGTATGCCATTATCTGGCCCTTTGGGCTCGGTTGGACAACCCCGTATGGTGTACATCTCGTAGATGAAGCCTTGTTAGCTATAGAATCAACCCCGAAGGCTGTTAGTCTCATTTATAGATTATTAGGGCGGCCTAATGGCGCTCATTATTCATCAAGCTCGCTTGGAGGCTTGGTATTTGGACGTCGAGTGATTTACATTATGAAGTGGTCAAATCACGAGTCAAAGTTTATGTCGTTGACTTGGGAGTCAAGTTCATCTCTCACTTAGTCCAACCATTGCCATATCTATGTCTATGAAAAAGTAGAGGGAAATCGTAGAAGTACTTTATTTGACGTGCTTGTTGGACGTGCTCTGTAAAACGTGTTTTATAAGACGTGGGTTATAAAACGTACATTATAAGACATGCCACAAATCAACATGGCACAAATACACGTGCCACAAGATGAGAATCCGCCAACCTTAGGAGGTTTGAGGTGCCAACTTATAAGTTGACGTGGATGTTAGACGAGATTTTATAGAGAGAGAAAGCACTCACACCCTTGAGCTCCCATAAGATCCCATCCCATCAAATGGAGAAATGAGGGGCTATTTATAGATGAGAAGAAGACCTTGGAGTGTGGGGACCACCCCCAAGGTGGTTACGTGACTTGTTGACCAGCCCAGTCAAATGTTGACTTTATCGATCAATGTTTGACTGACATGCCACGTCAGTCAAGTGATCGACGTGGTCGTTAAGCCGACCGATATGCCACGTCAGATGCCCCAGTGTGGCACATCGGTTTTTGGACCGACATGGCATCTCGACGTGCTACTTTGATCATTGGGTCGACATGCCTCGTCACGTTGATCATCGAACCGACATGCCAAAGCACGTCAAACATTGAACCGACATGCCATGTTAGATGCTTGTCCAATGTGGCACGTCGATGCAATGATCGACATGCCCCCTTCTGGGGGCCCGCGTGGCCTGACGAGCCACGTCGGTTTGGGTTGACGTTTCCTCGTTCTAGGATGCGACGGGACATCCAAAATGTGCTTTATGTCTCTGTGAGGATCGAGTCGTTCGTACATCGCCTTGACATATTCTTGACATTACGAATTGAGTGAGAATTGCCTTCTCGTCCTCTTAATTCTGCGTGTTGTTAATTGTAACTCTGTATTTTTGTGGTGTCGAAATTATGGCACACCATAAGTCCCCTAGTTTGAGATGGCCTCGACTCGTTGTGCGCTCAAACTAAATAAAGATAATGCATAATAACATGAACTCATACACAAGTGTTTCGGCTCATAAAGCCTATCATGGTCCCACTTGTTACTTAGCAAGCATTATAGACCAATTTTTTAATTTTCCGCAATTTTAGAAAAGTTTGTGGCCAAAGTGCAAATATTTAATTGCAAAAACTTTGAAACCCACACTTTTTTTTATCGATCCAACATAGTTGGATGATTTATTGGGACACTAGAACATGTTCTATATAAAAGGAAAATAGGCAATGTAAAGAAGACCTAGCGGACTGCTTAAAAGCGAAGCGATAGCGGGGATAAGGAGGCGTGGAATTGAGATTGAAGTTGGAGCAAGAGTGATCGAGTCGTTTGGAGGAATGGTTGGGGAGTTTTCTCCTTCGTATTGGGAAGACTAGTGGTCTTCTTTACAAGACAAGGGCGGATAGGGATGAGTATTGGCGTTTTCTACTAATCAAAATCACCTATTGAAACGATTATTAAAATATATTATTTAATTATAAAATATAATAACTTGTTATGCATTATTTCAGTAAGTAAAGTTTATTTTATGAACCAACATTAACTTTCTTTTTCCAAATTTTATAGTTATTTTAGTTATAGAAATTAAAATAGAGGGTTCCATTCAAAAAATATTAAAAATAAAACAAAGGGTTCATCTTCCCCAACCACACTCTTCAGGTCCAAACCCTACACCCTTATGTACTATCTTTCTCAATTCGAAACAAAATCAGATTGCCACCACGCCACAAACCCAAGATCCCATTTCGCAATAGAAGGTGGGGATGAAGTGGTTCAGTACGTGGGGTGGGGAAAATGAAGGTGGAGGTAGGGTGGTTGTTGGCGCAGAGGGTAGATAGAGGTGGTGGAAAATTGAATTATTTCTGTTTAAGGTTTTTAATTTTTGATAATTAAAAAAATTAAGTTTATGGAGAGATTTACTCAGGTATTTCACAACTCTCAGATTACTCTCTGCACAATCTACTCAGGTATTTCACAACTCTCTAATTTCAATAAGTTTAGTCAGTATTTAAGTACTTTTGATCCTAATATTATTAGGAAAGTTGATGATTTACAACTTTAGGCTTTAAATTGAGTTTTGGATTTCATTCATCCAGCATTAAATAGTTAGTTGGTGATTAGATTGTTTTAAGAAATAGAAGAGTTAGAACATGAGTTTATTGATATTAAATTCCTTTGTATTGATAATCTTAGGCATTGCAGCAATTACAGAGGTTATGCTGCCTGATTTTTATCTTATTTGTGAAATTTGTCTATTGCAGTATGATTATCAGCCGTAAGACAAACACTTCACGCGCCTCAGGATCACATTCGACCAGTACACCCCATGTCATACCAGATGATGAGGCTGATATCCCTCGATTTTAGTCGATAGAGACACAGGAGTATTGCCGTCGTATAACACACACACACATATCCACGATAAGAGGCAGATGCTACTTTTCTTAGAGCAATTAGCGAGGATGGTACTGCTCTCCTTCTCACATGAGACCTGAAGCGTATTTGCCCAGATATGGACATGAGTTCCACTCACACTACACCCCAGTACGAATGAGACACATGTTTGAGTGAGGGTAGGATGCTCGCTTACTCACCAACAGTGATCAACGATATGTTTGGTTATCGGGCCGAGATAATGGAGCGATTTTAGGTAGCATTACAGACGACAATGTTGGATATTGAGAAGTTTCTTTGTGGCAGAGAGGAGCCTCCTATTAGGATGACCAAGAATGGCATGGAGGTGAACTACAAGGACCAGGCGTGTGTTTTTTGTTGCTGCTATGTGTGTTTTGTCCGTCCCTTACGTCTTTTGCTTTTTTGCAGTTATCCCTTTTGGTGGAAGCTATGCGGGATTGCTATGTGGCAACCTCTTTTGACGTGCCGGCTCTGCGGAGGCAGTATCTGGAATTGGAGGCCGGGTTGGTAGAGAGTCGTCGCCAGCTGGGTCAGAGGGAGGCGGAGGTAGAGGCCTAGCGGACTGCTTAAAAGCGAAGCGATAGCGGGGATAAGGAGGCGTGGAATTGAGATTGAAGTTGGAGCAAGAGTGATCGAGTCGTTTGGAGGAATGGTTGGGGAGTTTTCTCCTTCGTATTGGGAAGACTAGTGGTCTTCTTTACAAGACAAGGGCGGATAGGGATGAGTATTGGCGTCACCCGATGGATGTACGACGCGTATTCAAGGAGAAGTTGGCCAGGGCTTGAGTACAAGCGGCGTTAGGGAATGTGGGAGCGGTGTGGCATGGAGGTTTCGTTGATGAGGGGGCATATCAGTTTCTCCTGATGGGCTACAAGATTTGCCAGGAAGTTGTTCAGTTGGTGCTACGGTTTACATGGCTTTTTTTCTTATTAACATTACTAAAGTGTCTCCTGGAGCCCCTTTAATTGGGAACCAGGCAGTCCTTTTATATGCGGAGGGAAGCAACTCGTTCCAATGGGCTGCGTCTAATGGGAGTGTTCCAGGTAGTTGTGGGCGCGAGCCTTTTTACTTGCTTGGTGCATGCTTGTCCTTCGTGGCCGTTCGAGTGGTGGACATGCGTAGAGGTGTCAGGAGGTGCGTGTCATTTATTCTTAGGTGGTTGATTCGTGTCATGCTAATTGGTCTTTATCTCAAAGCTTGGATAAGTTATTCGAAGCTTGCTTTGTCAGCATAGTCGTTATAGTCTGGTGGGAAGCGGGGATGGCGTACGTCCCGTCTGCTAAGTGGTCGTGCTTCTTTGTACGAGGAAGGTGTGCTTGTGGTTTGACCGAGGGAGACAAAAACTCAAACATGTATCATCACTAATAATTTTTGGTTTGTGAAAATTCTTAGTGCACGACTTTTAAAAATTTGTTTAGTTTAAAGAAGTTTTGAGAGAAATTTTATTCGACCTCAACTCAACATGGATAAACTTCACTTTAAGGTTTTAGATACTAATAAAATATAAAATAATTATTATATTTTAAATTGAATAAAGTAATATATAATGTTAAAATTAGTTTATTGAAGACGTTAAAATAAAATAATAAAATATGCCCTGTAATTATTAATCCTATGTGACAAGGTCATGTGGCAAGTGGCAACTAAATCACTGAAACACATACATAACATAGAATTATGCTTCGGTATGACTTTGCAGGTGGATAAATATTTGTCAATCTCTTATTAACTTAACCTAGTGGTCAACTAAAAAGGTCGGATGTGTGTACAATGGCTTTCTATGACGTGGCATGTCGATGGTGCTAGTGTTAAGTAGCTCTATGAGTTATATCATGGACCTCGAGGGCATACAATCCTATAACATAATGTCGTAATTGGCTCACGACGACATTAGCCAACAATTTAATGGTTAAGGCTTATATCTTCGTTCGGAGGGGTAAAGAGGCCAAAAATCTCAATAATGTTATAACAACGAGGACGACGTCAGCCGAACGTATTATGTCCAATTACTTGAGGTAGTAGTATCAAAAAAAGCATACACCACCTTCGGTCAAATGCATGAATTCTCTATCAGTCGATATGTATTCTATTTCTGGGTGAGTCACCACTAATATTTTATAATTCCTCAAGATTGACACTTGGGCTTGAAGTCTCTTCCAGATGGCCATAACTTTTGCAAGTCTTTTCCAGCTACTTAACTTCTGCGGACCAACTAGTTAAACTTTTTCATTAGCTTTGTCAAGGCTTCTTCCGATTTGTTGTTTTTATAATAAAAAAACTTGCATTCCACCTACCATGAAAGAAACTTCCATGTACTTCACCGGTCTTGTGGGAAAAAACTAGTTATGCGTCCCATTGATCTGATCAACAATCCATTTTATAATACGCCCTCGTCTAAAATTTTAACCAAACACAGTTTCTTTACCGGACACTTAAAAAATTTCAAATACAATCCAACTTTTTAAAAAAAAAAAACTCCCAGTCCAAGTATAACTTTCTTCTCCAGAAATATAAAGGAAGTAGAAAGAATGAAGTCTGCTAAGAGGATGATAATTTTCGTGCTATTTCTGATCGTTTTTGCTTTTGTCCGAAGTAGTGAAGCAAGATTTTTGGGAGGTAAAGCATTTCTGGGAAAAAAATAATTAAACTTCTCTTCTTGTATACATTCTTCAGATTAAGGATATTGTTCATCATGTAATTGTTTATTGAACAGAGCGCCGCCCATCACCGCCACCACCACCTCCTGTCAGACCGCCGCCGGGACACCGCCCAATTGGGCCATAGTTTGGAGTTCCTATGTTGACAGCATCTCCTCATGACTATCAGATTTATATTAATGTTATAAGTAAAATTTAATTACTTTATGGTTTATTTAGCTGAGAACAGTTCGCATGCATTAATTTAGCGTCAATGTAATAATGTATTAAATATATATTGATTAGAACAACATCCATTACACTCATTACATAAAAATAGGTACATTACTTATATATATCTAGGGATTATTCTAACAAACTCCCTGAACGGTATGTCCATTTTATGGGTTCAGGGTCAGATTTTTTTTAACCCAGTGAGGTCTAAACTTTGATAGTCTGTGCGAACTACCCCATTATGTGTTTCGGGTGATTTTCCAACCAGGTAACAATATCACAAAAAATAATTATCGTCATGTATAAGTTATATACATGACTTAGCACGTTAGAATTTGTCACCATATCAGAAGATTTTTTTTTAAACTAATAAATATATATTTATTATCAAAGATAAAAGTAGTATCATATTCTAGCAATCCTCGGATTTTACAAAGGTTTACGATATATGAGTAAGAGCACTATTGAGCAAAAAAAAAAAAAAAGAAGTAGGAGCACTAGTCCTCTTGATAGTATTGGTTGTTACTTTGTTTTTGCTGTTTGTTTGTTCAGTTAGCCATTTTTTTCCCATATATGTTAACCCAATTAAAATAGATCATACTTTATATAAATTTAACAATTATTTTTTCTTTTCCACAATTGTTTGTTATGACTGAAGGGGCATTATTAGTTTTATGCATGTCTATTAGTTTATTACTGTAGCACAAATTGCACTTTTCGACCAACCGTACCACAAGCTAATATATATATATATATATATATATATATATATATTTACTAAAATAGAGCAAAAGCAATGCTCACTACAAGTTGAAAGTACATACAATATATGTATGTATATATATATATGTGTATACAAATAAAGAACGAGTAGCCTACTAATAAATTGGCCCTACTTAATTAACTAACAATGACAAAGGCTTGCGAAACTGTAGCGCCCTTTCCTTTTTGAATAACCCATTCTCGTTCTCTTTCATAAGTCAAGTGGGCAAACCTATAGGTTTTTAGTAGCGTTGACAAAGTAGAAAATGATCAATTAAAAGACAACGAATCTTTTTATTTAGACTTCTATCCTTTCTATCTAAATAATGGAAAGATCTATTTTTTATAACTTCTACTTATCGATCCTAGCATAGAAAAGTGACCGACCAGGGCCCTATTGATGAATGAAAGAAACGGTTTATGAGCCATATCCCTGTAAGCCCACACCTGTGGAGAGTGGATCATTTAACACCTGCAACACAAACCTATTTTTGACCTATTGGTCCTAGCTAGTATCATAGGCGACCGAACGGCCGACCCTTAATTACTAGACCGACCTGCTATAATAATTTCATAAACACCTAGCGAATATATGGGAAACAAATAAAGTATTATTTATAGTTTTGCATGAGCATATTTCTAATATTTGATAAATCTATTATGTGATTTTGTTACTTGAGAAATGAATAATTTATAGCACAATGCAAGTCTGGTTTACTTTAAAATACCAATTATTCGTTATAAGTCTTAATTATTCTGTATACAGTATATATTAATTACAAGTTCCACACTACCACTAGCTATGGTGAAAAAACCAAAAGAAAAGAAAGAGATGAAAATAGAAGAGAAAAAACTAAAAAGACACACGCACCAAAAAAAGAGAAAAGAAAAGAAAGAAGAAGCAAAGCTGATTGGAGAGAGAAAGAAAGAAAAAGTACTTCCACCGAAGGCTATAGGTTTTCTCCAACTATTGTGGATGATTATCCGGGATGCACATGGACCTATTTTCCAAAACAAAAGTCTGATGTAAAAGCATGCATTATTCAATTCCATACTCTCATTCAAAATAAATTTAACATCAACATACAGAGCATAGGATCAGTCAATGGCACTGAATTTTGCCTTCATGATTTTTAACTCTAAAGGCATAGTGCATCAAACTAGTTGTGTGGAAACACCCTGTAAAATGTTGTAGTTGAGAGGAAACCACAACATATTTTACAAGTTGCTAGGGCCCACAGATTTCAATCAAACATATTTCTTGAATTCAAACATATTTACTGTGTTGGCACTGATGTCTTCTCATTAACAGAGTTCCTTCAAGGGTTTTAGACGATAAAACTCCATTTGAATTATTATTCAAGAGACCTCTTGACTACAATGTCCTTAAAACCTTTAGTTGTTTGTGTTATACTTCAATTTTATCTGCTCACAAGATAAAATTTGATGCAAGAGCAATCAAATGTGCTTTCATTGGGTACCCCAGAGGTACAAAAGGTTATTACATGCTTGATCTATCTAACAGTAAAGTGTTTATCTCTAGAAATGTGAAGTTCCATGAAGATATATCTCCATTACACACTCAGCCTACAATAGAACATCACATTACTCAGAAACAGAGAAAAAATCGAAACTAGTCCTTTATTGTGTCATAATTACAGTTTTCGTCCTTTATTGTGTCCTTGTTTTATTTTGGTCCTTTATTGTGTATTTCATTACGATTTTGGTCCTTAGGAAGAAGTTTGAGTCGAAAAATATCACGTGTGAACACTTGCCGACCAAAATAAAAACATTTTTAATTCCCACATGCAAATTCACATGTGGAAACACTCGTTTCAATTTTTTTAATTTTTATTTATTTAAAATTCTGACCCGGCCAACCCGATTTGACCGGATTATCCGGATCGGACGGGTCAAAATTTAAAATAAAAAAATTAAAATTGTTGTCCTAAAATGTGAATTTGTTTGTGGAAAATTCAAAAAAATTGAATTTAGGGCGGCACGTGCTCCTACATGACATTTTCGGCTGAGATTCCATCCGTAGGACCAAAATCGTAGTGAAACACACAATAAATGACCAAAATAAAACAAGGACACAATAAATGACGAAAACAGTAACTATGACACAATAAATGACCAATTTCGATTTGTTCCCCTAAAAAACACGCACCATTTTGCATAGATCCCTTCATTAACATACATGTACCATCAAATTCAAACCATTAATGTTAACCCCTTGGGAAATTAATAAACCATCGGATGTGGACATTAATAACCCGAGTGATATCATTTACCATCGGGTGAGACTATTTTAGAATTACATGAAACGATGCAGGACAAAACCACTCACAAAGCATCCGATACAATAGGCACTACCAGTCTTGGATGACTATACGATGCCTAAAATAATCGTCGATGCTTTAGCAAGTGAACGATCCGATGGTATTGCACTCACGAAGGTGGTGCAAACTCAAAATACTTCGATAGGAATACAAAAGCTACTTACACGATGGCATGACATATTCTTAGGTCCTTATAAAATGTATTAACATCGTGGAAGCCAAAATGTATTAACATCGTGGAGGTCAAAATAAACTAGCATCGTGGAGATCAGAATGTATCAGCATCGTGGAAACCACGTGTCATCGCCAAAGGTATATCAGCATCATGGAAACCAGGTGTCATCGCCAAAGGTATACTAGGTGTCACCGCTAAGGATATATCAGCATCATGGAAACCAGGTGTCACTATAAGTACTGGTGTATCAGCATCAAATGAGCTAGGTGTCAATACAACAAAAGCTTTGTCAGCCCATAAACATGACAAGTGTCCTCAAGTATGACACCTAAATCATATCTCAAATCTATTGGCAGACTATAAATACCCCCGTACTGCCAAAGGAAAGGGATAACTGGGATAAGAGACTGACTAGAATATTGACTTGTTTAGAAAGAAAAGAGAGAAAAAGAGTATTGTAATTTCTTATTGGCTATTGGGTAAGGCGTTTCTTTATAAAAAAAAGAAATTTTACTCTTATGAGTTAACAAATGGCGCCGTCTGTGGGAACGCCGTAGATCATTGCCTTTGAGTCGCGTCAATAAAAGAATCACAATACCTTCAAAACATCTAAAGCAGATGGAGAGATCTGTTAATTCGAGGCGACAAATGGAAAATCATAGTGAAAATATGCCTCAAGAATCCACATAAGTGTCTCTAGAAAATTCTCAACATAATACTGACTACATAAATGTTCCAAGAGCGATTTTTGAAGATTTAATGGAAACAGCTTTACGAAGGGCATCACAAACTCTTGAAAGACCCCCATAACCCCAACCCTTACAGCCCTATGGGGAGAGGTATCGGGTAGAAGAACAAGGATCTAGAATGACACAAATCCCATTGCAAGCGCCACAATGACCAGTATATCAGGACATAGGGTATCAAAATAGAATTCCCAACCAAATGGGTGGATTTGACAACAGGATGCCTCCAGGGCAAATACCCAATATGTTTCCCCACCACGGTAATGACCCAGTTTTATGGGAAATGATGAACTATCTCAGGCGAGAAATGCGTAGCATGAAAAGGGCTATCACACCTATCGATGAACCAATGTATCATGGTTCTCCATTTGTCCCCTAAATCGCCCAAGCTATAGTTCCAGCTAATGCCAGATCTGTCAACTTACCCACATACTCTAGAGAAAAAGATGGGAAGGATCCGCAAGACCACATTAACCAGTACATAGCCACAATGGATTTGCAATATGCCCCTGACTTTGTGCTTTGCAGAGTATTCTGCACAACGTTAACAGGGAGAGCCCAGTCGTGGTTTACACAGATACCGCCTGGCACAATATCTAACTTCTCTCAGTTAGATTTTTTATTCGTACGGCAATTCGCTTGTAATAGACGCTACCATAAATCAGCATGACACTTGTTTACTATCAAACAACAAAAAGATGAGTCACTCAGGGATTTCATGAAACGCTTCTCCGATGAAGTGTTGGATGTTCCCAATGTTGATCCAGCTATGATAGCTGACATTCTAGCACAAAGTTTAAGGTCAGGTAGCTTCTTTCGATATTTGATTGGGAACAGGGTGAAAGACATGAATGAGCTCATGAAAAAAGTTGAGACATATATTCTCATGGAAGAGGCAGAAAGTTCAAACTTAAAAGTGGAAAGTGTTGATATAAGTACCAAAACAAAAGAAAAAGAGGATGTAAAGGGACTCCCACCACGAAGCGATAACCCATGAGTGGTAAAAAGACACTTGCAACCCACGCCACTACCCACACTAACCATTACTCTGACGGAAGTACTTAATGTGATGAAAGGGCATAAAGACTTTTCCTGGCCAATGCCTGTTCGGCAACCGTATAAAAGGAAAGATACAGGAAAATTCTGCAAATATTACAAAGCTTACGGACATACCACTGATGGATGTAAAAACCTGAAGAATGAAATTCATAGGTTGTTGGATATGGGATATTTACACGACTATCTGAGCGACAATAGGAATAATCTAGCAGTTGAAAGGAAAAAACCTAGAAGTGAGGAGAGGGAAAGTGCTGTCGAAGTCCCTCCAGAAAAAATAGAGCAAGAAGACTTTGTGAATTCTTTGCCTTCTCCCCCCGAATCCTATCAAGATAACCCCTCGACAGGGAGAATAGTCAACATGATTGAAGAAGGTGAGATATCCATCATCTCCTCGAGAAAATAGAAAAAGGTACTTAAAGGAAGCCCGAAAAGTTGAGCAAGGATTACCGGTATGTTCCCTGTAGGGAATAAGATTACCCGCGATATCTTTTTGGCCCGAGGATCTCAAAGGGATAGTGTATCCTCATGAAGATTCACTCGTAATCACAGCTACCATCATGGGAATTGAAATAAAGAGGATCTTGAAAGATACCGGAAGCTCGGTGGATGTATTATTCACCCTAACCTTCGGGACGATGGGGTTGAAAAGGATACATCTTGAACCTACGGAAATTCCTTTAGTTGGATTCTCAGGTGAGTCCAGTCGTACGATAGGCACAGTATCTTGTCTATGTCATGGAGATAAGGAGCGTTAAGGCGAACAGAGCATGTGAAATTTTGGGTGGTGGAGGGATCCTCTACAACATACAACGCCATATGTGGAAGACCATCCATACATGCCTTCGAAGCCGTACCATCTACTTTACACTTAAAAATAAAATTTCCCACCATGTCAGGTATCGGAGAAGTTCGGGGCAACCAGGTCAAGGAAAGGGAATGTCGCATGAATGCAATCCCTTCGGAGATAGCAGAAAAACTCGATACCCCCTAGAAAAAGCTGAAGATGGAAGAAATCCGAGTGCAACCTGTTGAAGAATTAAAATTGGTAGAACTGGACGAAGAAAATAAAAGGGTTAAAATGGGAACAGAAATGGATCCCACAATAGAGGTGGAAATTATTACCGTTCTGAAGGAATATCTCCATCTCTTCGCATGGGAAGGTGGTCCCCCGGGACGAATTAGCCCTCAGGTATGGCAGCATTACCTTAATGTAAAACCCTCCTTCAAGCCCATTAGGCAGAAAAAGAGGAATATGGGGCCAGAAAGAAACAAAATAATTCGATCCGAGGTGCAGCGATTGTTGGAATTACAGCAAATAAGAGAAGTGATCTATCCAGAGTGGTTATCCAATGTGGTATTAGTACCAAAAACCGGGGGACGATGGCGGATGTGTGTTGATTTCACAAACTTAAATGATGCATGTCCCAAAGATTGTTACCCTTTAACGAGCATTGACCAATTAGTGGATTCTACAGCCGGATGCGCGTTACTGTCCACAATGGATGGAGACCAGGGATACAATCAGATTCCGATGGCTGAAGAAGATCAGGAAAAAACAAGTTTTATTACAGATGCAGGTACATTCTGCTATATGGTGATGCCCTTCGGATTAAAAAAAAGCGGGAGCCACATATCAAAGGTTAGTGAACTTAATGTTCTCAGAAGTAATTGGGGACACCATGGAAGGGCAGAGGATCATCTGAAAGATTTGAAGCAAGCTCTAGCCATTATGGACAGGTTTGGAATGAAGATAAATCCCAAAAAATGTTCCTTTGGAATTAGGGGTGGAAAATTCTTAGGATACATGGTAACAGAAAAAGGAAAAAAGCAAAGGCTATCATAGAAATGAAATCTTCTGGCACAATTAAAGAGGTACATAAGCTAACTAGAAAAATGGCATCGCTTAGTCGATTTATTTCTCGATCAGCTGAGAAGGGATTACCCTTCTTTAAGATATTGAGGAATGTAAAGAATTTCCAGTGGAGTCAAGAGTGTGAAAAAGCTTTTGAAGAATTAAAAAATTACCTGGTGAACCCACCCCTGTTAGTAAAACCTGGACCAGGGGACAAATTGTTTGTATATTTGGCAGCCAGAGAGGAAGCAATAAGCGCAGTGCTAGTAAAAGATCTAGAAGGAGAATATCCACTGAGAACCATCCTTAACCATCCTGAAACCTCAGGGAGAATGATAAAATGGGCAATAGAGCTAAGTGAGTACAATCTATCATATGCTCCTCGACCATTTAGCGGATTTCTTGGTAGAAATGAAGGAGATACAAGTTGAGAAGATACCTGCGTTATGGCATATCCATGTTGACGGATCGTCATTGGGAACACATGGTGGAGCGGGAGTGGTCTTTAAAAACACTGAAGATGAAGAAGTATTGTATTTTGCCATAAGGATCGGTTATCCTTTCTCCAACAATGAAGCTGAGTACGAAGCCTTGTTGATAGGAATGAGATTGGCGCTGGAAGGAGATATTAAACGGATAATCATTCATAGCGACTCGCAATTGGTGGTACAGCAGATAGTAGGTGGATTCGAAATAAAAGAAGAACGACTGAAAAGGTACGCGCAAGCAGTCCAAAGCAGAAAAGAGTTATTTGAAGAATTCCAGATAATCCAGATATCTCGCTCAGAAAACCAAGAAGCCGATACCTTGTCTAAAATAGCCACCCATTCGATGGTGGGAACACGACGCATCACGTTGTTACATGCAATTGTATCAAAAAGGCAAGAAAATGAAAAAGTTGCTGATACCATCGTAGCACCCATCACCACAGGATGGGTGGCGGAGATCATAGCATATTTGGAAGATCCCACTCGGTTTTTGGGAGATGAGAAGGAAAAGCAAAGAATGGAAAGAAAAACAGCTCGCTATTTTGTACACAAGGGAATTTTATTTCGAAGATGCTATTCAAATGTTCATACCCGCTGCCTTGATGAGCAAGAAGCTTTGGATGTAGTGAAGGAAATGCATGAAGGAGAGTGCGGAAATCACTCTCAAGGGGCAAGCATGGCACATCGTATCATTCGCTAGGGAAATTATTGGCCTACGATGGTTCAAGACTGCAAAGAATATGCGCGTAAATGCCAGGCTTGCCAAGCACACGCGTCACAAATTCATCAACCAGCAGCTCCATGGGAGCCCAATCTCTTAGCCTGTCCTTTTGCAAAATGGGGAATCGATCTTGTGGGACCTCTAATCCCCAATCCTAGACAGAAGCGATTCTTGTTAGTAGCAGTGGACTACTTTACAAAGTGGGTAGAGGCTGAACCGATGGAAAAAATTACCTCTGGAGCAATCATAAATTTTCTATGGAGAAACATAGTATGTCGGTTTGGGATTCCTCGATATCTGGTGAGTGATAACGGGCTCTAGTTTGATAACGAACCACTCGGAAAGTGGTGTGAACACTGGGGGATCAAGCATCGATTTGCATCGGTAGGATATCCACAAGGTAATGGTCAAGTAGAAAGAACCAATCAGACTCTGCTGAAAAGTTTGAAAGCTAGGCTGGATTGGCATAAAGAATGATGGGTGGAAGAAATTCCGGGAGTTTTATGGGCCTATCGAACCACACCAAGTTCTGCTACCGGGGAAACTCCATATAGCATGGCATATGGATGTGAAGTTGTAATTCCCCCTGAGATAGTAGCAGAAAGCCGGAGAATAAGAAAATACGAGGAAGTTAGCAATAACTCCAATTTGGCTTTAGCCTTGGCTTTGTTGGAAGAACGAAGACACCGAGCTTCTGTGAGAATGGAAGGATACAAAGCTCGTATGGCTAAACACTATAATAAAAAGGTTAAGGTCAGAACTTTTCAGGTAGGAGATCTAGTCCTCAAAAGAGTTGGAGCATCAAAAAATGTGGCCAAGCTGCAACCCAACTGGGAATGGCCATACAAAGTAAGTGGACTAGTTGGACCAGGCACGTATCAGTTTAGTACTTCGGAAGGTATCGTTCTTACTAGAACTTGGAATGCTTTAAATTTA
The DNA here is from genome assembly GCA_948329865.1 of Linaria vulgaris. Lineage (NCBI taxonomy): Eukaryota > Viridiplantae > Streptophyta > Magnoliopsida > Lamiales > Plantaginaceae > Linaria > Linaria vulgaris. The sequence continues at coordinate 46,944,948 of OX415249.1, read as the reverse complement.
AGAAAATATTTAGCATAAATCTAATGTAAATATCACGAGTGTACATATAAATAAATCGTGGTTGAATAAATATGGCATTTTATTTACATAGTAGAAATTATATACTGTGTGTTAAAACACTATCAGGAAAATACACAATCATTCCACATTTGCCATCCAACCCGACTTATCTATATACACACACTACATAAATACACGGATACTACATGGATAATACACAAAGAGAGTCAGTCCGACAGGGGATATTTTCCTTCCCGGATAATTCGACGTCGTTGCTCTTGAGAAAGGTGAATTGGGTCTATAACGATCACTGTCGGGATTACTGTCCTTCGAAATGGCAAAGGAGAAGCAATTACATTTGAGAAAGTACTAATCTCCAAATTGGGTAAAGTCAGGTTGGGAGGAAAACTTGGGAGTACCCTTACAGCATCCTGAAAGATATGATAGCCAATCAGGACCATCTCTCGCATCTCCTCTCTAAAAGTTTCCCTCACATGAGAGATACTCGGAGGTATTACAACCGTTTCAGCCTGATTAGCTGCTTTATAGGATTCTTCCAAGTTTATCAGCCTTAAAGTTAGCGCATCCCTCTCGGCAGATAAAGAGGAAAGCACGGTATCGGAGGCCTCAATTTGGGCCAGAAGGATGGCCATTCTATTTTCTAGTTCTTGAGAATGTTCTCGTTCAAAGGTTAAAAGTTGATTCAAGTGGAAGGATGTATCTTGGGCTTCCTTCCATAAAGTTTCCAACATTTCTTGGTCTGAATCATATTGAGCCTGCAAATTGTCATTTTTATTGCGAGCCATGGCTAAATCCCTTTTTAAGTCGGCCAGATGACGGAAGAACCTCTAAAGATCAAATATAGGCCGCCAACAGTTCTCCTAGCTTGAGTATTACCATTTGAAGAAGTAGGATTTGTGCGCTGAAGTGAAGACTGATCAGAAGAGGAGGTGGATCGTGAAAGAGGTGGAGTCATGATAAGAGTGTCCTTTAAAAGAAAATGGCGTCTGCAAACGAACATAATGAATTGGAACCATATTTATAGAGCTACATGAGAATGGCAGCAAGAAACGTGTCAAGGGGAAGGCAACATCTGGACTAATCATAAAACATGCAGTTGGCAAGATGGACACGTGAGGAAAATTGCCTCTCGTAATGGGAACAGTAAAACATTCTCCGAACATAAGTGATGGGCCAGAAAACAAAACGTGCGTAAATAATAAAGAAAATGATTAAAAGGTCCACTTTGATTAAAATATCCACTTTATTATTTAATACAAAAAGGAACATCCGTACATTAAAAAAAAAAGAGAAAGAAAAGGTCTTCAAAAGGTCTTCATAGAGATGGCTGCATCAGACGTCGGGCGACTTGGGAGTATCCTTTGAGGAAGAGGGAGTCGGTTGATGAGATGATGAAGGGTGCAAGCTGGTGAGAGGAGCAGGAGAAGGAGAGCGCATGAGTACACGTTGGTAAGCAGCATAAGCTTCACTCAACGATGGAGGATTTTGTATCAAGGTCCGAGGAGTAAGCAATCTCCAGTTCTCCATATGAGCAAACAACCTATCCTCGCGACACTGGTTGATACATCCCAGAAATGCCAACAAAAAGTTACCTAGCAGATACCCTTGTTGACGAAACTGAAATTCCCTCTCATATTCCTCCTTCGTCAGTTACACTGCGCTGGCTAGCTTGGCTTTCAAGTCTTCGGGAGATACGTAGCCCGAGGGAAGAGCAAGAGGTTTTTTCAACTGCTCCTTAAGCATCCCTACCCTTTCGTGGAGTTGAGTAATTTCCTCCTTCAGACCCTTCTCCTTGGTGTTCCAAAGCTTGGCCTCTTCCTTCAAGGCGAACAATTCATCATCTAAGGCATCCCGCTCCGAGGTAAGAGTCGTAAGAGTTGCCGTTGTTTTCTTCAGCTCGTCTTCGAGTGTCTTCTCTCTAACAAGACCTTGTGCAAAGTTAGCACGAAGGATATTGATTTCATTCTCAGCAGCCTCCAGGGCTTGATTCTTCCTCTTTAGCTCCTCCATGGAAAATTGCCCGATGGCTTGAGCCGCATCAACTTCTCGCCAAATGGAGGGAATAATCTCTGGGACCTGAAAATCAAAAGCAATTAGTCATTATACACTAACAGTTCATATCAAAAGGTGTATTGAAATATACTCACCATAGAGACCATCCACTCAGAGAAAAATCTGGCCACATTCTCCTCATGACGGGTGGCTTCGGAAGAGGCATTGAGATATTGTGTGACTACATCAAAAGCCTTCTCCAATTCGGGATGGATAGGCCTTACACTTGATTCCGCCTTCTCCCATGTGGTATGAATGAAGTAAGGAGAGCCAGTGGGGGTAAAGCGACTAGAAAAGGCCATCCCCTCGGACTGAGAAAAGAAAGTGGCAGCTCTTGGGGAAGAACTTGATGGCATCGGTGAAGGCTCTCCTGAAGGAAGGTTCCATGCATCTTTCTTCACTAATGAAGGAAGCAACTCATCGAAGAGTCCCGAATCTACAGATTGATGGGGAATATGAGCAGAAGGATCAGAAGCAGCGCCTTCGGGAGGAATTCTTCACCTTGCAAAAGGTCATCAAGGGATAATAGTTGAGGACCTAAAGAGCGCCTTGAAGCACTCGGAGGAAGCACATCTGTTTGAAAAAAAAAGGGGATGTTAAGTAACCAGAGAGATATAAAGTATAAAGAAAAGTAAGATGAAAAGCTAACCTGATGCCAAAGTATCATCATCACTGATCAAGATAGCTTTACCTTTCTCTGTGAAAAAAGAGGAAGTATTAGTGTATGAAATTGCACGCATCAGTAGAGTAAAAAAAAAAACAAAATCATAAAAATACCTGTGGAAGAAGGAATTTCAATAGGAGTTGGCCTAGGAGATGGGGTATTGATTTCTGAAGGTAAAACAGAGGGGGTTGTCGTACCCGCTTGATCCAACTCTGAAGGTATCAGAATAACAGAGACAGAAGGTTGTTCATAAATATCGTGAAGAGCAGTAGGCAATGGAGCATCGGGGATATCGGAACGATTGTCTTCGATGGCAGGATCAGTTGCTTCCTTGTCCGAAGGCTTAGGAGAATCCACTCCTTGCAAGTCAACAGAATCGGATCCCTTGCTCGATGCCTGAGAAGCATCATCTATCAGCTTACTCGCCTCACTCGAAGATTTAGCCTTAACCCGGAAAGTGGTAGAGCGAGCAGTTAAAGGCTTATCCGATATAGATTCCTTCCAATTTGACACTACAGATGAAAATAGACCAAAACAGAGTAAAGTAAAATACATGGGAAGAATAAATAAGAGGCAAATATAACCAGTAATAGATTTACCAAAAGTGGGATGTGCATCCTTCGGAAGTTGAATAAAAGATTTGCCCTCGGATTCAACATCGATGGGTGAAATCTTGAGTAATCCGGCTGTCTCGTACAAAGTATGATAATACTTGGACTTTAAAAGCTCAGCAGCATCAAAGGTCAAATCGAAGGATAAAGAAGGATCCATCTTATATGAAGGAGCCTCAGGATAACAAAAGGTACGGGAAAAATCCCATTTACCTTCTTCAGGTTTAATGAAGATAAATTTTTCTTTCCAACTGCTATAAGAAAAACTTGTACCTACTACTACACGCTTAAGTGGATCCCGATGGGCAAAGAAATAAAAAGGGTGACCCGCAGAAGAAACATTCGCAGTGAAGATAGAAAAGAATCTCCTAACAGTGCACTCAAGCCCTTTCGAGAGGCACTAGAAAACAAAGGTAGACAATATAATAAAACTATTGGGAGTCAGTTGACTTGGACAGACCCCGCAAGCCTTAAAAACTTCACAATAAAACGGAGGATAAAAAGCACGAAGGCCAGCACGTACCTGAACATGGTACAGTGTAAAATGGTCCTCGGGAGGGGCATCGCCTCTCTCATCATCGGAAGGGATACAATGGATTATGTTACGTGAAGAAACTTGAAATTCTTGAAAAAGGGTGGAAATCTCTTCTTCAGTTACTGTGCTTGCCACATCACTCACTTTTTGATAGCGGCGAGGTTCTGGTGCCGGAATGGTGGCGGAAGACTTCTTGGGGCGCTTAGAAACGCGGGGCGATTCATCTCCTTGAGAAACCCTAGCTTTACTTTTCTTTTTGCGGCGGTAGATTTCCATGCCGGCAGTTTTCTCCGGCAACATCGCCGTCGTAACAGCGGTAAAAGCTTCTTCAATGACCGCCGCTTCAGTTGCAGCACTGGTAATAGGTAAAATTTCGACCGTTGGTAATTCTGAAGCCATAAAGAAGACTTGAGATAGTGATTTTGCTGGAAAAAAAAAAACTGGAGACAATAATTTTGCTGAGAAGAAGAAAATTCGAAACAGTGATTTTACTGAGAAGAAGAAAGCTTAAGAGAAAATTGGAAAAGAGAAGGCGGTAAAGAAACAGTGAAAAAGGAGAAATGACGGGGAAAGCTTATAAAGGACGCATGAAGTAGTGGGAAGTTAGTACCCACTCACGTCCTATGGCACGTTCTCTGAAAAAAATGGAGCCGTTACGACTTCTAGACTTCTCCTTAAATGAAGAAGTAAATATGGTCAAAATAGAAAAATTTGATGGTTGCTCAAAGTATATACCTAAAGAGTTCTTGATGATTACAAAGAAATACATCAGGAACTGGGGGGGGGGGGGGGGGACTGGTGTTAACCCCTTGGGAAATTAATAAACCATCGGATGTGGACATTAATAACCCGAGTTATATCATTTACCATCGGGTGAGACTATTTTAGAAGTACATGAAACGATGCAGGACAAAACCGCTCACAAAGCATCCGATACAATAGGCACTATCAGTCTTGGATGACTATACGATGCCTAAAATAATCGTCGATGCTTTAGCAAGTGAACGATCCGATGGTATTGCACTCACGAAGGTGGTGCAAACTCAAAATACTCCGATAGGAATACAAAAGCTACTTACACGATGGCATGACATATTCTTAGGTCCTTATAAAATGTATTAACATCGTGGAAGCCAAAATGTATTAACATCATGGAGGTCAAAATAAACTAGCATCGTGGAGATCATAATGTATCAGCATCGTGGAAACCAGGTGTCATCGCCAAAGATATATCAGCATCATGGAAACCAGGTGTCATCGCCAAAGGTATATCAGCATCGTGGAAACCATGTGTCACCGCTAAGGATATATCAGCATCATGGAAACCAGGTGTCACTATGAGTACTGGTGCATCAGCATCAAAGGAGCTAGGTGCTAATACAACAAAAGCTTTGTCAGCCCATAAACATGACAAGTGTCCTCAAGTATGACACCTAAATCATATCTCAAATCTATTGGCAGACTATAAATACCCCCGTACTGCCAAAGGAAAGGGATAACCGGGATAAGAGATTGACTAGAATATTGACTATTTTAGAAAGAAAATAGAGTATTGTAATTTCTTATTGGCTATTGGGCAAGGCGTTTCTTTATAAAAAAAAACAAATTTTACCCTTATGAGTTAACAATTAAGAACTTGCACCACCCATGGTTATACCGACTGCAAGTAACTCAGAACCTTTTCTTGATGCCATGTTTCAAGTCTCTAGAGACTAGAATTACAAATTCACCATGAACTAGAAAGCACATTCACTGCTGATACAACTTCAGAACAACATGCTCCTACTCTTATTGCATAAGACATCCCTCCTACTCTTATTGCATAAGACATCCCAAAATGTCCTGCTCAGACAAGAAGATCAACAAGAACTATAACTCCTCCATCATACCTCAAAGTGTATGATTACTCTTTACCTCAATCTCTTAGTAAAGCTAATATTTTTGCTACTAATGCTAATGTCACAAGCAAAACATAAGCGAAACATATCCTATTGAGGACTATATCTCCACTAATAAACTTGGCTCTAACCTCAGAGCTTTTACTGCTTCGATTTTATTAGTAACTGAACTAAAAACCTTTACTCAAGCTAACAAAGTGAAGGAATTGAAAGATGCAGTGCAAAAAGAAATACATGTATTGGAGAAAACCTACACTTGGTAATTGACTACACTCCCTCCTAATCAGCACAATATAGGTTGTAAATGGGTCTACAAGATAAAATATAAGTTTAATGGCACTGTTGAGAGGTATAAAGCAAGACTTGCAGCCAAAGGCTACACACAAGTAGAAGGGATTGGCTATTTTGACACATTCTCACAAGTGATAAATTTAACAACTGTGAAATTTCTCCATGCTATTGCTGCCTCCAAGAATTTGTTCCTTCACAAGTTGGATGCCAGCAATGCGTTTCTCCATGGTGATTAGATGAAGAGATTTACATGTCACTTTCTTCTGGTTATTGTGACAAGAACTACAACATAGTCTTCCTCCTTAAAAAGAGTTTGTATGGACTAAAACATGCATCAAGACAATGGTTCAATAAGCTAAATTCATGTCTTATCTCGTTTGTTACGGTCAATCAGTTTCTGATTCCTATTGGTTCATGAAGAAATCTCGTTCTTCTTTCACTTCTTCATGTGTATATGTTGATGACATTATCCTAACAGGTAATGACATGTGATGATGCATAATCCGCTGCACCCTTGGACATGTGCGGAAAAAGGGTACCCCACAAAAATAACTGCCTGTTTAGCGGAAGGGTACGCTCAGTTCATGGCCAACCACTACCCGGATAAGGGTAAACGGTCTGGGATTCCGAGAAGGTACCTTCGGGTCATGACCAGCTAACACCCCATAGAGGGTATTCGGTCTAAACATCCAGAGAAGGTACCATGTGTCTCGTTTGATCGGCGCTCCCAAAGGGAGTTCGGTTCAGATTCAAAGACTTGGACACACCCTTCCCCACAACCTAGTGTCAGCTCAAAACTCGGGTACCCACAAGAAAAGACCATGGAACCCCCAGACCGAGGAATAAACACTTCACACTTTGGAACCCTTTGGAACCCCGAGAGGCAACACTCCACACTTAGCCAAATATGAAGGAGGAAGGAACACATAACCACAAAACGTTAATGACACGAGTGAATATAAGGAATAGTCAAAACACATCGGTATTTAGGCTAAATGAGATAGCTCAACAATCTTACAACTATGAAGAACGACCCCACGGATCCTGACTGGGATAAACGACCAACAAGCCATCTGATCACCTAGGAAGAGCCTAGACCATGACCAAGCTCGGAAGATGTGCCAACCACCATCATTCTATATAGCTCCCAACCACCCTAATTATGAAGAAAGATCGCACCACATTGGTCCGAATCACTTATTGGAGCAGAAAACGACAACTCTTACCGGTGCAGATCAATGATTGGGGCAGACCAGTCTTCTGTCATTGGCCCAGTATCGCCTCTGAAGAGCATTGGAGCAAACGCCATTATCACCTGCTCAGACGAATATCAGTCCACCGTGCACCATTGGTCACCTCTTGACAAATGACCCGTTCAGAAGACATTCACGCCATTGGCTACCAGTAAGATCACGCCATTGGAGTTAACACGGAAAGACCAGCCCCCATTGGCCAAAGATCCCTGGGACTAATACTACAAATAACCCTGAAAGTGCAGGGTTTTCTGGAATCAATGTTATGCGATGTTGGGACAACATTGAGGATAACATTGAAACCAGAGAGCCTGTACGAAAACTAGTCTTTAGTTGCCAAATTTAAGTTTTGCCTTTATTCACTTATTAATCAAGTTCCACGGTTTCAGTTGTTTATGTTTATGTACATGAATATATCTTAATCATAAGGAAGAGCTATGGAAGATTCCTTATTTGAAGTTTCCATAATTCCAGCTAAGTTGAATAAGTCAACTCAACACGCTGTCAAAAGAAGGAAACAAATTGGATTCTCTACAACTTTGATTATTTCCAGGATTCTCCGATTTGAAGAAGATGTGTTACTTTGTTAAATCGGTAATAAAGGAAACACATATTCAATAAAGATATGAAGTTCACAAAGAAGGCAAAATTCAACAAGGAAACAACAAGAGTTACCAAAACTGTGAACGACACATCTTGGGGTGCAAGTTTCAAGAAATCTATAAAAGATGTGAAGTTCATCAAGATGAGGACAAGACAATCGTGCAAAATAATCTGAGAGATTAATCATACTTTGTATTGTCTTCGTCTTGCTTTTGCGAAGTTTTTGTATCAACAATTTACGTCTAGTTCATAGAAGTTAAGTAGTTCATACTTGTCTGCTTCGTTGAGTCCGATCAACAAAGAGCGTGAGTGAATTGTTGTGAGGAACATTTTTGTTAAAACCTTTATGGTTATTTGGCCAAAGGCTCGAAGTTTTTAATAATATTGAAAACATCTTAAAAATTATATCTTCTTGTTTTTAAATTCCGCTGCATATTACTTTAGTCAAGAAGATCACAATAGAGTTAAGGAAAAGTCAGCTTAACTCTCAAAGTTGTTGTGTCAATCCACGATCCGAAATTTTCAATTGGTATCAGAGCCAAATACCGACTACACTGGTGGTTTGGAGGTGATACAACACCATGGACAATGTCAATCCTAATACCAATAGGATTCCAGTTTTGGATGGCTCCAATTATGCATACTGGAAGATCAGGATGAGGTCTCACATCAAAGCTATTGATAATCGAGCCTGGCAATCCGTGATCAATGGATACTCTCTTCCAACATTACCAAGAGATGGTGAAGGTGATCTGGTACCAAAACCAGAAGCAGATTGGACAGCAGCAGAGGTAAGTCTCTATAACTCCAATGAAAAAGCTTTTAATGCTATCTTTAGTTGGGTTAATCATCACATGTTCAAGTTAATTCAGAATTGTACAAAAGCCAAACATGCTTGGGATATACTTGAATTACATTGTGAAGAAGATTCTGCTATTAAAGATTCTAAATATAGACAACTGTTTCTGCAATTCGAAAAACTTGACATGGGTGAAGATGAAAGTGTTGACAGTTATTTTGAGAAAATTCTTGATATTGCTAACCAATGTGAAAACCTAGGTTTCGCTATGACTAATGAAGAAATGGTTTATAAAGCTATGAGAACACTGTCACCTAAATTTGCTCTCAAGAAAATTGCAATGAGTGAATCTAGAAACCTTGCTAATCTACAGTTTCAAGTCTTGATGAATACTCTTAGAGAATTTGAGATGTAGCTTGCCTCACAACCTAGAAAACATATGGTTGTTGCTTTAAGAGGGTCAAGTCTTGACAATGAAAGTGATGATGAATTAATTTCTTCAAACTACGGTAAAATGACTAAGAAGTTCAATAAGCCGAACCTTAAAGGAAAAGGTAAAGAGAAGAATCTTAGCAATAGTTCCCAGGTTATAAGAAATTACCTCCTAAGTTTGTGAAGTACATGGCATCAAAATCTACTCCTTTAGAAGCTGATGAGTTAAAAGATGTTCAGTGTTTTGAATGTAAAGGATATGGTCATATGGCTAATGAATGTGCCAACACTCTTAGAAAAAGAGGAAATTCTCATTGGGTTTGTGTAGATGATTTCAATGAAGATGACTTTAGTTCTGGAGAAGCTGAAGAACAACCAAAAGAGGTTCAAACTGCTGCACTACTCACTCAGATTGACTGGACACCAGAAGACTCCCTGAACTGCTTCGGATCTCAATATTACCCCAACATTCAGGATCCAACATCAGAACAGGAGACCTTCTTTGCAGATTATGATGAATATGATACTGATACTGAACCTTATCTTGCATCCTACTATGATGAATCTAACTTTGATTGTTTTCATGGCTCAGTGAATCTAGATGAAGAATATTTCTTTGAAGGAGAAATGTCCCAGGAGGAAATCATTGAAGACCTGAAGTCTATCTACCACAAACTGCTTCTTGAGAATCACCAACTCATCAAGAGCAACAAAAGCCTGAAGGAAGAGATTGGATGCATGAAGGAGATGCAGAAACTATATGAGAAAGACCTTGACAAAACTGAGGCTGAACTGAACGAGGTAAAAGTAAAATTAAATAAAGCTGAACAAACCATTGCCAAATGGAACTCTTCTACATCTAAGCTTGATGAGATGCTGAGTATGGGAAATCAAGGTAAAAATGGTTTGGGCTATATTGAGAAACCTCCCTCTAAAGATGCTGACTCTGCTTATTTAACAGCTGATGTTATCAAGGAAAGTAGTAGTGTGAGTAGTGAAATTCCTGTCAACACTGTGAAACAGCCTACTTTTATCTATCAATATTGTCTTCAACCTGATCACATTAAGCCTTATTGTAAAAAATTCAGAAGTGTAACTGAGAAGAAAACATGAATTAATAGCAGTACCAATGTTAGGAGAACATCTGATCTGAATGTTATCCCAACATTAGGTAACAAAGCTAAAGGACATAAAAGTAGAACTTGGATAGAAAAGATAATAACTCCTAAGGTTAAAATTGTTTGCAATGTTCTCTTTTCTGCTGTTTACTCTAACCTTGCAGGTAAGTGGTATTTTGACAGTGGATGTTCAAGGCACATGACTAGAAACATTGACAACGTAAAAGATGTAATCCCTTTGACTGTTGGAACAGTTACCTATGAGGGAGGCACTAAAGGGAAAATCATTGGAAAAGGAGTATTGGATGTTGAAGGATTTCCACCACTCAAGGATGTGTTGTTGGTTGAAGGATTGAAAACAAATTTAATTAGCATAAGTCAACTTTGTGATGATAACTTGCTAGTTACTTTTGATAAAAGTTGATGTGATGTGTTTAATAGTGACAATGTCCGTGTCATGACAGGTACAAGATCAAAGGACAACTGATATCTTGCTCAAGATGAAGCTGAATGCTACCATGCCAATGTAGATGAATCTGTCATGTGGCACAAGAAGTTAGGACATGTTCACTATAGAAATCTGGAGAAACTACAGAAGTTAGAGGTTGTGAGAGGACTGCCTAAGTTGACTAGCCTAGGTAAAATTGTTTGTGAAGACTGCCTGAAAGGTAAACAAACAAAAGATGTCCATCCACCATTGCAGGTACAAAGTACTAACCCCATAACTAATAAGTGCTTTGAATTGCTACATACGGATCTCATGGGTCCTATTCAGGTTAGTAGCCTGAATGGTAAGAAGTATGCTTTTATTATTGTTGATGACTTTTCAAGATATACCTGGATCAAGTTTTTGAAAGAAAAATCAGAGGCATTCAACACATTCAAGATTTTGTATACTAGTATTAAAAATCTGTATGGCACTTCTGTAGGAAGAATTAGGCCTGACCATGGAAAAGAATTTGAAAATGTAAGCTTTGGTAATTTTTGTGAAACTAAAGGCATTTTGCATGAGTTCTCTGCACCTAAGACACCTCAGCAAAATGGGATTGCTGAGAGGAAGAATAGAACACTTCAAGAGATGGCTAGAGTAATGCTGAATTCTAGAAACCTATCTAAGAAACTCTGGGCTGAATCTTTGAATACTGCATGTCATATTAGTAATAGAGTTTATCTTAGACCTGGTACTACTATGACACCTTATGAAATCTTGAAGGGTTCAAAACCAACATTTGGACACTTTCATGAGTTTGGTATCAATTACTATTTGTTAAAAGATAGAGACAATTTGAGCAAATTTGATCCTAAAAGTGAAAAGTGTATATTTGTTGGATATTCTCCTAATAGTGTTGCTTTCAGGGTCTACAATCCAAGATTGCATACTGTACAAGAATTAATTAATGTCATTTTTGATGAACTAAGAGTTTCTACAGGTACTGAAGAAGTCACTGGTTCAGATGTTGTTCCAACATTGGACTCAACATTGAACACAGACGCTGAAGATACTGAACTGGACACTGGAACAAATGTTGACTTAACACCAACAACCCCCAATGTTAGGCCAACATATGTGCTGTCAGATTTTGAAGATGAAGATGTTCCTGTATCCAGAAGAGATCCTCCTCTTAGGATACAAAGAGATCATCCAGCCTCTCAAGTAATAGGACAAATTGCTGAAAGAGTTAGAACACGCAACAAAGAAAGGGTCAATTATAAGGATATGGCTAAGTTGTGTGTTTGTATGTCTTTTTCATGTACTGTTGAAAATGCATCTTGTTTTGTGTCCTCTATTCAACCTAAGAATGTAACTGAAGCTCTTAAGGATAGTTACTGGATTAATGCCATGCAAGAGGAACTCTTACAATTCACCAAAAACAGAGTTTGGAATTTAGTGCCCATGCCATCACATGTGAATGTAATAGGTACAAAATGGATTTTCAAAAATAAAACTGATGAGAATGGTGTAATTATGAGGAACAAAGCTAGGTTGGTGGCATAAGGTTATACTTAGGTAGAAGGTATAGATTTTGATGAGACTTTTGCTCCAGTAGCTAGAATAGAATCAATTAGATTACTTCTTGCTATTGCTTGCTATCTTAGGATTAAACTTTACTAAATGGATGTTAATTTTTGAATGGTTTAATTGACAAAGAGGTTTATGTAGAACAACCTAAAGGCTTTGCTGATCCTAAACATCCTGGCCATGTGTACAAACTTGAGAAGGCTTTGTATGGCTTAAAACAGGCTCTTAGAGCTTGGTATGAGAGACTAACTGATTTTCTGTTAGGCCTAGGTTTCAATAGAGGAGATGGAGATAGAACATTGTTTGTCCTTAGAAAAAGCTCTGATATATGCATTGCTCAAATTTATGTGGATGATATTGTATTTTGCTCTACTAACAAGTCTACATTAGACAAGTTTGTTGAGTCTATGACAGGAACATTTGAGATGAGCATGATTGGTGAGCTCACTATTTTCTAGGACTACAAGTTAAGCAGCTAGAGAATGGTATCTTCCTGATCCAGGAGAAGTATGCAAGGAACCTGGTGAAGAGATTTGAGCTACAAGAGTCCAAGCCTTGCAAAACTCCTATGTCCTCTTCAGTGAAGATAACAAAAGATGGCACTGGTAGGAATGTTGGCCCTACATTGTACAGATCCATGATTGGTAGTTTGATATATCTCTCTGCCTCTAGCCCATATATCATGTTTTCAGTATGTGTTTGTGCTAGGTACCAAGATGAGCCAAGGCAATCTCACTTGGTTGTTGTGAAGAGGATTCTTAGATACATCTATGGAACTTCACCTTTAGGCATTTGGTATTTTTATGACACTAACACTAACTTGGTTGGTTTCAGTGACTCTGACTGGGCAGGTGATGTAGATTACAGGAAATCCACAAGTGGAGGCTTTTTTTATTTGGGGAATAATTTGGTCTCCTGGTATAGCAAGAAGAAGAACTGTGTTTCACTATCAACAGCTGAATCAGAATATGTAGCTGCTGGCAGCTGTGTTACCCAACTTGTGTGGCTCAAACACATGCTTTCAGATTATGGGCTAGATAGTGATACACTTCTCATGTTCTGTGACAATCTAAGTGCCATAAGTATCTCTAGGAATCATGTCCAACATTCTAGAACTAAGCATATAGACATAAGGCATCATTTCCTAAGAGATATGGTAGAGGACAAAGTGATCAACATTGAACATATTGAGACAACAAATCAGCTTGCTGATATGTTTACAAAACCTTTAGATAGTGAGAGATTCTTGAGTTTGGGGAAATCTCTTGGCATGTGCAATATGTGAAAATGTTGAGGAAACCAGTGTTGACATAACACTACTGTCTAGCATTGGTATATTGTTTGTGGTGTAGTGGGTACTCTGTTGTTTTTCTTCTGTTGAATTTATTTCCTTGTGAGTCTCATTTTATCTTTGTTTTGTCAGATTTGGTTTGTGTGGCTGAACTCTTTGATTAACAACTCTTTTTAGTTATCAGTTTCACATCTTTGTTTTGAAAAAGTAATAAAACTCTTCTGTTTGTCTGAGGTTGTGATAGCCTAACATATGAAGAAGTTGGGGTACACAAAGTTCACTACTTTGATGTCTATTCATTTGTGTCTTATTTATATGGAAGGTGTACATGACATGTGAAGAAGCTGGGGTACATGATGTTGACAGCTTCAGTGTTACTCAGTTGTGCTTATTTACATGTTTCTGTTTGTTTGGCCAAGGAACACATGAGGGTGATCATTTCTACTAGGGTGTTTGAGGTTTAGATTTCTGACATTTAGTAGCACTGATCACTTGGTGATTCTATTGAATGCAGGTTGGTAAACAAGTATGCATAAGGAATTGGGGTGTTGGGGTGCATGATAAATGAATTGCCAACATTCAAGGCCTTTGTACCTGCCTAACTTGCTGCTGTTAATGTTGTTACTGGGGTGTGTGGAGTTCAGGTTGCCCTCATTCAGTAGCGACATTAGCTTTGTGTTTAGCAACCTTCAGTTTTTGGTTCAAATGAGTTATGAAAATAATAAAGATTAAAGAGATGTGTGCTGTGCTAGTTTGAGGAGTTTTTTTTCATGTGTGTTTACCATCTACCTATTTGACATTACATTGTTGCATTCATGTTGAACTGCATTGTTTTCTTTCTTGTTGTTGAGTTGTGTCGGTCTAGGCTTAGGGGGAGTATAATTCATGTGTTGACGAATACAATTTTGGTGACATACTGCAGGTGACACACTTTTCTGTGACTTTCTATGCTGTGGAAGTGATTTTTTCCTTGAAATCATAACTGCTTATCTCTGTATGTTTCTTGTCTGAGGTACTCACTTGCTATATTGGTTAATTTTCAGATGTATTTTTGGATGTATCTCAAGCTCTCATATGAATTTGCCTTGGTGAAACCTGTACCTCCATCTTCTGGTTTGAATGTTATTGAATGGTATCCCAACATTGTGCACTGCTGCAGGCCAACATTGAAAACAGGAACTTATAAGTTTTTGAATTTTTGAAAATCGCTCTGGTTACCTGTTACTTAAACATCAAAGCGTGTGCGCGAGAAAACACAGTGGGAAGATTTTATTTGATTCAAATTAAGTAACTGCCCACTAACATTCACTCTCTCTCCACTGTTCACGGTTAGATTGGGAATTAAAACCCTAGTTTTCTTAATTGTGCTTACTATTTCCTATTTGTGCTTACTCTGCAAAATTTACTCTTTAATTTCAAAATTCTCTCGATTTTTTATGCAATTTCGCTCGCAAATCTCTTTTACTAACAATGGCAAGCAAGTCGCCCATGCAAACTCTTGCAGATGTTGCTCTGAGCAGTGAACCAACTGTTGCTCGCACCTGTTCGCACACTCGCGGTGCTGCTGCAAAATCAGATGATGCTCAAGTCGCGGCTAAAAGGAAGGCGATACCCTACGTACGACGAGGAAAGAAGTCCAAACAAGGAGAATCGACCTCCAATGTTGAGCCAACTGCTGAGTCAACCGCTCCCATCATCAATGAGCCTGAAATTGAGGTAAACAATGCTGAACTCAACCCTGAAATTGATGCTGATTTAACTGTTGAGGGGGAGGGTAGTGGATCCGTTGATAAATCTGTGGAGAAATCCGTGGACAAGTCTGTGGATAAAGCGGTGAGGAAGTGGATTATGGCTCAAAAGAAAAAGAGCAAGGCTGCAGCGGAGAAGTTGAAAACTATGTCTGAGACTGCTAAGCAACGTGCTGAGGCTAGGAAAAGGTAAGCTGAGAGATTAGCTAGGAAGAGGGCTGCTGAAGCCGAGAAGAAGGCTGAGGAAGAGAGGAAGTCTGCTGCTGCTGCTGAGAGAAAAAAAGGAAAGGAAAGCAAGTGATGAAAGAGGAAACAGAGGCGATGGATGTTGAGGATGAAGTGGAAGAGGAAGAGAAGGAAGAGTAAAAGACTGAGGATGAGCAGGATGTTGCTGCTGATGTTAAGGCAACATCAGGGACAAAAGAGTACACTGATGGGTTGTATGTGATCTACCCTGAGGATGAGGAGGACTACTTTTCTCCTTATTATCTCACCAAAGAGTTGGAGAAGAAGCGGGATTCCTTCAAGAGAAAGAAGATTCACACCGAAAGAGCTGTAGAGGTGGCCAGCTTCAAGGAACAGACGGTGATGGACTTGCTTGAGGCAAGAGGGATGCACCAATTAGTGATGGAGTTGCATGACTATACCCTGAGGTTGTCATGGAGTTCTACCTGAATCTCTCCAAGTGGATCAGGGACTACAGATCTCTAAAATTTGGAAAGGATTGGGTGACGGGAGAGTCTTCAACATTGAACCCTACACCATCAAATTCCCAACTGCTGATGAATCTGAGGACCCCTACTATGATGATGTGATTGAAGACTTGGCTGGAGGGTTGGTCAAAACCTGGAGAGATGCTCTGCCAACCACAAAACTCACCTCACTTAGTCCTGTCTTGCACAAGATAGCTTGTTTAAACTGGCTGCCAAACAAGAATGTCATTGTACTGACCAAGGAATCAGCACTCTTGGTGTATAAACTCAAGAATGGGCTAGCTGTGAATATGGGGGAGAGGATCTTAAAGTCAATGTCTGAAGTTCCTGGAAGGAAGAATGGCATGCTGCCTTTCCCTCACTCATTTGCAAAATCCTTACCAAGCAAGTATTGAAGACAAGTGTCACTGTGGGCTAGAGGAAGAATGATACTGAACTGACAATTCTCCCAAGCTACTTGTGTGGATCAAGAGTGAGAGATCTTCCTTGGAACCCCAAAATGAGTGGTGAGACCAAGAACTGAGAAGAAGAAGGCTCAGGAGTTTGCTGGAACTTCAGTGCCTATGTCCAAAGAGGAAGAGTGCATGGTCATAACCTCTACTTTTGTGGATCATCTGCTGAACTGGTATAGGGGGCAAATTGCGGATACTCAGAGGGAGATTGAGGAAAGGAAGGAGCATCTCAAAGAACTGGAGGATGTGGTGAAAAATTTGGAGAAACTCCCTTCTTCTAAAAAAGGGGGATAATAGTTCCAAGTTTTTTTAAATTTCTAACCTTCTAGTTTATGTTTTGTTTCTTTGAACTGCTGATATGGTTGCACTACTGGTACATTTATCTCTGTTTGGTTTATTTTGATCAAGGGACATGTCCTTGATATATTTATATGGCCTGTAACTAAGTACTACTAATGTTGAACTGCTCTAACTACTATTCCTTATGAAAGCACATTTTGAACTGCTTGTCTGGTTAACCCTTTATGCAGGAAACTCACTGGTTTCAATGTTGAGACAACATTGATGAATGTTGGGGTCTGAACATCTTTTGATGTAGTGATGACCTTAATGCTTGTCTTTGCTAATTTAACTTTGAACATGCTAGCTTGTCTTGAGGAGGAGAGTTTAGTAGTTGGTGCCACTTGAATCTGACCCTCCCAAGGCTGAACCTCCAACCAAAGAAGCCTGCATGGAAGAGGTCCGAGTCCAGGCTGCATATGAGCTAAAAATAATAGAACTGGTCGATGGTGCCGACGAAAAAATAATTAAGATCAACACCAACATTGGGGAAGACATAAAAAGGCTATCACGGCCACACTTAAGTCATTCCACCATCTCTTCATTTGGAAAGACGATTCCCCCGGGTGAATCAGCCAAGAGATATGCGTACATGAGGTTAACGTATATCCCACGGCCAAGCAGGTCAAACAGCGGAAGCGGAGCATGTGACCAGAGCGAAATAAGGTGATTCAGGCTGAGGTTCAACAGTTGATAAATCTCCACTAAATTCGGGAAGTGCGCTACTCGAAATGGTTGGCCAATGTTGTTCTTGTTCCAAAAACAGGAGGTCTATGACGAATGTGCATGGACTTCACTAACCTCAACAGTGTTTGCCCAAAGGACTGTTATCTGCTCCCAAGTATTGACATGTTGGTCAACTCCACGACGGGCTGTGCCGTCTTATCCACCACGGATGGAGATCAAGGTTACAGCTAGATCCCCATGGCTAGCAACGAACAAGAGAAGACTAGCTTCATCACGGACATCGACACCTTCTGTTACCTGGTCATGCCCTTCGGACTCAAGAATGTTGGCGCCACATATCAGAGGATACTCAACCTCATGTTCAAGGGGTTGATCGGACAAACACTGGAGGTCTATGTCGATGACATGATCGTAAACAGCCAAAGGGAAGAAGATCACGCCCGCGACCTCGCCCAAGCTTTTGAAATCAGGGATAAGTTCGGGATGAAGGTCAACCCTCGGAAGTGCTCTTTCGGTATCTAAGGAGGAAAATTCCTAGGATATATGGTGACCCAGAAGGTGATCAATGTCATCCCAGAAAAGGCAGAAGCCATTCTTAACATGGAGTCCTCAAATACTGTACGAGATGTGCAAAAATTGATTGGTAGAATGGCCTCATTAAGCAGGTTGATCTCTTGCTCCTCGGAGAAAGGCTTTCCCTTCTTCAAGATATTCCGAAACATAAAGGACCTCTAGTGGATTAACCGATACAAAGAGGCCTTCAAAGCATTGAAGGAACATCTGGTAAAGCCACCTCTCTTGGTGAAACCCGTCCCTAAAGAAGCGCTATTCCTATACTTGGCTGTCGGAAAAGAGCCAGTAAGCGCCATCTTGGTCCGAGCCGAAGGGAGGGAGCACTTTCCCATCTACTATATTAGCAAGACACTCTTGGAGGTTGAGACCCGGTACTCACACATCAAAAAGGTCGGGCTAGCCCTTGTTTCCGCCTCTCAGAAACTCTGGGCATACTTCTTAGCTCACCCGAACACAGTGCTAATAGAACACCCCTTCGAACCATCCTCAACAACCCGAAGGTCTCAAGATGGATGATCAAATGGGCCATATAATTAGGGGAATTCAACATCACCTACTCCCCCCGACCAGCCATAAAAGCTCAGGTACTCACTTACTTCATCATCGAGATGTACGAGGAGGAAGATGAGCCAAAACCCCTGTGGCATCTCCACATAGACGAATTGTCTACCAACACCCACGGGGGAGTTAGCATAATCTTCAGGAAAATAGCTCCGGACGAGCCAGAGACCGTCTTGGAATTTGCCATACGATTAGATTACCCCATATCCAACAACGAGGCCGAGTACGAGGCCCTCTTACTTGGAATCCGCCTAGCTAATGAGGAAAAGATGCCAAGAATACTCGTCCATAATGACTCTCAGCTTGTGTTCCAATAGATCCACAGGGCCTACGAGGCGCGGGAAGAATATATGAAGAAATGTTTAGAAGCGGTTATGGGGGGGAACAACCTTGTTCCAAGAATTTTTGATCAAGAAGATTTCCAAGGTCGGAAAATCAAGATGCAGACGCCCTATCCAAACTCTCCAGCCAAACTCAGACTGTTAGTACTCGGAGGATAACATTCTTCACAACACAAAGGTCAAAAAGGCAGAATCAAGAGGGGGAGGTCCAGATGGTTGCGACCATAGTAGAGGTCTGGATGATGAAGATCATCAACTTCATTAAGAACCCCGACAAATATGCACACGAATGGGTCAAGCAGCACACCATGTACCGCCGTACTGCTCGCTACTACATACAAAATGGGGTTCTATTTTGGCATTCATGGTCTTACCCGACCTCCCGGTGCATTAACAAAGAAGAAGCACTACAAATCCTGAGAGAAATCCACAACAGATGTTGCGGTAGCCACTTGGGAGGAAGGAGTATGGCGGCAAAAATTATTCGCCAAGGATACTACTGGCCGACCATTGTAGCAGATTGTGAAGACTACACAGGAAGTGCTGGGGCTGCCAGCTACACGCTCCTATGAGACACCAACTGGCTTCCCCTTGGGAACCAGATAATGTCCCCTGCCCATTCGCACGGTGGGGAATAGACATCGTGGGAGCTATGGTCCCCGATAAAGGCCAGAAGAGATTCCTGTTGGTGGCAGTAGACTACTTCACTAAGTGGGTCGATGTGGGACCTCTCTCCAAGATTACACATCAGGTCATGATAAACTTCATATGGAGAAATATTCTGATTCGATACGGGGTTCCATAACAGCTGGTGAGCGACAACGATCTGTAATTCTGCAATAACCTTGTGGAAGATGGTGTGACAAGTGAGAAATCAGGCATCGCTTCATAGGGTCAAATATCCCCAGGGCAATGGTCAAGTAGAGGTAACCAACAAAACCCTTTTACAAATGTTAAAGGCCCGTCTAGACCAATAACAGTCTAGGTGGCTCAAAAAAGTCCCCGAAGTATTGTGGGCCTACCGCACTACTCCTCGGTTAGCTATATGGGAGACCCCTTACAGCCTCGTATACGGCACAGAGTCTGTAGTCCCCTCCGAGGTCATAAAACAGAGTATGCGGGTTCAGAAATACGAGGATGCCCAGAACAGTGCAAATCCGAGCTGCTATCCACGCGACGTTTTACAAAGCCTGAATAGCCAAATTCTACAATGCTCGGGTCCGACCCCGATCCTTTTAAGTCGGAGACCTTGTTCTGAAAAGAGAAGAAGCCTCCAAAAATATTTGCAAGCTTGAACCAAATTGGAGCGGTCCCTACCAGATCTCTAAGATCCTTGGGCCCGCCACCTACTTACTCAAAAATGGAAGGCCAAGAGCTCGACCGATCTTAGAATAGCCCCAATATCCAGAAATATTATCTTTGAACGCTCTGTGGTCGACCCCTTACGACTACTCAATTTCGTTCACGTAGTAATTATGTTTGTATTTTGACTAAAGCACATACTACCAGCAATAAAATAACTATATTGAAAAAAGTCTCACGACTTAAAGAACAAAAAGAAGCTAAAAAGTAATATTCCATTAATAGGCCTAATACGGCCACCAAACAAAATGAGAATTGGGGGGACAAGGCCCATACAAAGCAGTCAAAAACAAAACAAGGGCTATATATGCCCGACTAATACTACTCCTTTGCGAAGCATTTCCCAGCCTTGATCCAGGCTCGACGCTCCTCTGCCAAGAGCTCGACAGGGTCAGGCATCCACACGACACTAGAGTTCTCCCTACAAGAAGCGGACAGAGGACCAGCGGAAGGATATGGGGAATAGAAGTCCAGCCAGAGCTGCACCAGATCTCGGGTACGCCGGGGAGAAACGCGAAAGTGGATATTCCATAACCCACTCGCACGTGTTCCATCAACTTGGAGGCTAGCATACCTCGGCTCTGAGGAGGCCCAGTTAAGTCCAGGCAGGTACTGGAAACACCCACCTCAAGCTATCTCTTTGCATCCTCGAGCTAACTGGAAAGGCGGTCCCGTTCATGCCGCAGCGCAGGGACCTCATTGGTGGTCTGGATGGCTTCTCTCACCCTCTCTTCCCACCTTTCGGCCTTAGCATCAGATTTAGCTGCAACCTCCTACATGAAACTATTCAGTTCCCCCAAGTCTTGATCCGAGGACACTCTAATCTCGACCGCATGCCCATGAGCCTCTTTCAGAGCTCTATCCAGTTGAGCAGCCTCTTCGCGAGCATTCTTGAGCTAGGCTCGGAGAGTATCACGGTCCTCGACCACAACCTTCAGGACCGTCGGGCTGGCCTATATGTGCCCAAGGCATCCCCGACTACCGTGAGCTGCGAAAAAAGAAGCCAGAAAAGTTAGAAGGTCTCAGGCAGGAAATAGCCAAAATATGCACAAAAAAGAAGGGTGTTACCTCGCATATGCTCTTGTAGAACTGCTCCCACATGGTCGTATCACCAATGCCTCCGAGGATTTCACGATCCCCGGGATTAAGGATGCCACTTACAAAGGAGGTATAGTAGGCACGGTCTTTATAACCCTCAATAAAAATCAAAGGGACAACAAGAGTACGAAGAAACTCCTCCTCCTCCGATGTGGGCATGAATTTGCCCTTCTTGGGGGGGGACCTCTTCTGGCTATCATCCTTCGCCGAAGGAAAGGGGCCGATGACACCCTTCCCCTTGTCTTTTTTGGACAACGACAAACCACCATCTCGTTTCCTCAAAAGGCCCCCGAAGCGTGGGCCCGATCTGTCAGATTAAATGACGAAATTGGCAACCATCCAAAATTAAGAGTTATGCCAAAAGGGGGCATGAAGTGATCGGAGAAGTGTTTATCCATAATATGGTCCATAAGTAGAGCCATACCTTTGGAGTCAGCCTCGTCCTCCACCTCTGCAATGACCACGTCCACTTCGGCAACAGACGAACTCCCGGGGGTCTCCGGGCAGTATTTGTTGTCCAACAAGCTCGAGGACTCGACAGCCGCAGCCTTGGACGACCATCCAAGCTTCCGACACCGTTCCATCTCTGTACATTCAGCGTTGGCTGATGAACCTCAGTCCTCCAAAACGAATAGGTCGGAGTCCATGGCTGCCAACGACAGAAGGTCTCCTCGAAAAGGGCGGCTAGCATGTGAAGCCATCTCCGCACCTGAAAATAAGAAAGTATAGGGGATCAGTAAAAAAGAAACGAAAAGAATGGAGTATACTGTATATACTCGGATAAGGGTTTCGAAGCACTTTCGATTTTTTTCATAAAAAAATACAGCACTTACGGAACTCCGAGTCCTGTATGACCATCGTTGGAGAATGGCGCTCGCCTACCAACCCATCTTGTAAACCTATGATAAGTAGAACCATCGGGCTGTTCAGCATCGAGGAAACGTCGTAGATTCCATAAAAAAGACCCATGCACTCTAAATGGACATCGGTCTCCGTATACCCTTGGAGGAGGGGTAATACCCCAATCCCCACTCCCTGGGCACTCCTTCCCACTCAGCAGTCGACTCTCCAATGAGGGATATGAAGAAGTACCTCCGACACCAGTCCCCATTGTTGGCAGGCCCATTAGCAGCGGAGGTCAGAAACACCCGCTTACTATCTGGAATGGACAGAGAAAAGAACGGTGAGCTAGGAGCAGTTGCCCCCAGCACAAACGCACCCGCCATGGTCTATTGGGTGCAGGGAATGTTCATCAAATAGCAGCAGAGCACAAACCCCACCAGATGACTGTATGAGGCCGGGGTCAATTGACTCGGGCACAGGTACCAAAAGACAAAAAGGTCCCTCAGGACCGGATGAAAAAACTAGCAGAGACCGCAACACGGTTGCTTCGCGTATATGGTCACGTAGCCCTCGAGTGTGTTGAATGTCCTCTGAGTACTCGAGGGTACGATCACATCCACCTGTTCGAAAGAAATGTTGAATGATGCCAGCAGGGGCCGAACCTCCACCATGCTCATAATCGAGGCCGTAGATCCAACTCGGAGCCAACCTGTCATGCGCTTGGGGTCCAGGTTCTCTCGGACAAACACCACACCTTCGGTCGGATTTCGGTAAGGAGCTCGAAGGCCAAACACAGAAAACATGCGCTCCACCGTGATCGGTGGAGCAGTGTCTTCATCACCAGTAAGAGAGCCTCTAGCTCCTCTCGGCAAAGTAGAGCGAGTAAACGTCCAATGCGCAGCCCTTCGGCGGTGACTCCGTCGGGATGCAACAGCGCTACCCCGCTGAGGAGAAAGCGGAGAGGCAAGGAAACTGCGTGAATCATTTTCACTGGAAAAAATGGTGGAGGCTTGGGAAACCATGATCACAGAAAAGAAGGAAAATAGTTTTTTGAATAATGAGCTCTTTTTTGGTGAGAATGTTGAAAATTAAGTGATGAAGAAAGGTAGTGAAGATGGTCGCGCTTTTATAGGCGGGAAAAACGGTTCGTATCTCGAGTTGGTTCATTTCCATGCCCACGATTTAAAGAGTGGAACCTTTGGGTTTCCCACTCACGACCCATACAAATCGCCACCTTCCCCGAATCATTGCAACTCTATCATGTCAGACGTCACCATAGAGGGGTTAGACCGGTGTCTCAACTCCCCACGTCTCTTCGCATTAAATGAGCTCGCCTTCCCAAGACGAACACTTGAGAAAGCGGAGAGGCATGACGGTTCAAATTCACGACCGCGTCAAGATTTGCTCCCTCGACCATCTGCCCACGAGGTCACCCCACGTGGCTCATAGGCGGTTATACGAAGAGTTTAGAATTTTTGTAAGTACGGTAAGCTCAACCATCGGAGTTAGCACCTAGCACCTCTCGTGACACACTACCCCGAGGCCCAAGTGGGGAGAACTCGTAAGACTCCCCCAAACGGGTCACCCTCAGAAGACTAACCCAAAGAGAGTCGCAACGGCTGCCCAACCCGATGGTCGTGGTTACCTACGGAAAAAGATAAGGACTCCAAAAAATATAATGCTTAGAAGCACCAATTAGGGGCGGATAGAGACTCTCAAGCAAGAAGAAACAAACGCAGTCAGAAAGTCACTAGAAAAAATTTCTAGGTATGGAGTTACAAGGACATAACACATCAGATATGGAAGCAACCTCCGACAATGGAAGAAAAGAGTTGAATCCAAAAAACTTCATTATATAGTTAAAAATCAGGGATGGGGGATTGGGGGGGGGGGACCCCTACAACCCCAAAAGAAAAAAAAAGAGGAAGAGCCAAAAACAGACTAAGGCCATCCGGCCACAAAAACTCCTCTAAAACTATCTACGGCTGAGGAGTGTGAGAAGGACCGGCTACATTCGAAGGAGCCGGAGAACCTCGGGCACTCGGACCACCACCAGAGCTTCTTCAAGGATCTTGGGATGGATCATTCGGCCGTAGCCAAATTTTGAACGTTGACCTTATAGCGGTAGAAGTCCATTAAAGTACCCATACACCGACATGACCTGAATCCCCACAGGAGGTGAGCCTCAAAACAGGGGGCAAGCTTTTCCCTCACCTCTTTCTCCCGAGCTACCAATCACTCATCCTGCTCTATCACGATCTTTGCTAAAGCCTCTTGGAGTGATTCCACTAAGTCCTCCGAGGACTGGAGCTTCCGCGCCCAATCAGCTTCTTTCCCGACCAGAGATTCCCTCTCCTTCTCAAAAGCAATCAGTCGGTCTATCAACTGCCGCTCCGACTCCTCCAGCTCCTTCACTTGAGCAATCCAGCTCTCAGCTTGGGCTCGACCTTCGGCCTCTCCCTCAAAGTGTCCCTCTTATGAGCCGTCTCCTCGTAAAGTTGGAACAAAACCCACAACCCGATCGGGCTCTGCCAAAGAAAAAAGAATCAGAGGGTTAAACAAGAGGGAAAGAAGATAAAAAAATGTTCGCATCTTCAACCACAGAGACAAGTTCACTTACCAATGTTGCACACAGTTCCGCAACCAAACCAAGCTCTTAGGCACTTTGAAGAGAAGGGGTCGGAGGAGAACCCAGGGCAGCCAACTCACAGGAGAGGCCCAGAGTCTGTGCCCCCAGACCCACGACACCTTTCAAAAGAGACTGCACTAGAGAAAGGGTTACCTGAACCCTAGTGCAGGCCTCCCGAGTAGAAGCCACTACCGGAAGACCAAAGGACTTCGCCTCTTCGTTCTTGGGTGGAGGATACGAAGACCTCTACAAAATATAACAGCAAAAACCCGATTCAACAATGGAAAAAAACCTGACGAAGAAATGACCACCAAAAAAACACCCGTAAAACTTACTTATTTTTGAGCGTTTGTCCCCAATGAAAGTCGCAACGGCCATAACGTCATTCAGGCCACAATCCTCGTAAAGGGTTGAGAACACCTTGACCCACGATATCTTGGCCCAGGAAGAAACTTGCTCAAAGAACCACTCGGCTGCTAGTTGCATTGTGGCCTCCGCGGTATCAAAATCAACCGGGATCTGGGGATCCAGATTCCACTCCTTTGGAACATCGGCCAGGAGACCCTTAGAAATGTGATAGACGAAGAAGAACTTCTCCTTCCAACTTCTATGGGACCCCAGAAGCTCGTGGAAGATCCTCTTCCTTGACTTCTGTATAGTGGAACTGTAGAAGAGCTTGTCTAGAGAGGAGCTCGCCAAGTCGAAGGCCCTAAAAAATATGCGCACCACACATGGCTGATTGTAGGCCGCGTGAATAAAAGCAAAGGCCGCCAGGGCCGACCATCTGTTCGGAGAAAGTAGACTCGGGTAGACCATGCATGCCTTAAAAACCTCCCGATAGAAAACTAGGAGGAAGGATCTCAAGCCTGCCTTTATTTGAACAAAGTAGGAGGTGTAATAGCCCTCACGGGGGGAAGTAGCCTACTCATTCTCCCGAGGTACCACGACCTCCATGCCAAAAATGTCTACCCGTGCTACGCACGTCATGGGATTTCACCGTGCTACACACGTCCCCAGTCGAAACCTTAGGCGGCGCCGCCACCATAACCACCTTCTTCGTTTTCTTTGCAGAAGCCTTCGCTACTGTAAAGACAGCGCGACGACGCCGCGACGTCCCTTCAGCAGTAGGCGACACTGCCACCTCCATCACCGCCATGTTTGACGCCACCTGGCGTCTCCTCGACGGAACTACTCATTGAAGTCATAAAGTCGCAGAAATTTTTTAGAAGAAAGAAGAAGGAGAAAAGAGGGAAAATAAAAAGGGCTCGGATGAATGCAGACAAAACACGCCGAGTCCTCTCAATTTATAGGCTAGGAATCCCAAACGACACCCCTGACACATGGCCATCTAAGCGCCACGTAGAGCATACAAGACCACAATTGTAGAAAACGTCCGACAACAAATAGGCTCATTTAATTAGTTTAAAGCAATTTCTACGAAATACACTCGAAACTGGGGGGACTCCTGATGATGCATAATCTGCCACACCCTGGGACATGGGAAAAAAAAGGGTACCCCACAAAAATGATTGCCCGTCTAGCGAAAGGGTACGCTTAGGTCATGGCCAACCACTACCCGGATAAGGGCAAACAGTCCAGTATTCCAAGAAGGTATCCCCGAGTCACGACCAGCTAACACCCCATAGAGGGTATTCGGTATAAACACCTGGAGAAGGTACCCCCAAGTCTCGTGTAATCGGCGCTCCTAAATGGAGTACGGTTCAGATCCAAAGACTCGGACACACCCTACCCCACAGCGTGGTGTTAGCCCAAAACTCAGGTACCCACAAGGAAAGACCACGGACCCCCCCCCCCCCCCCCAAATCGATGAATAAACACTTCTCAAAGCGCTAAGGTACCCTTCAGAACCCCGAGAGGCAACATCCCACACTTAGCCAAATATTAAGGAAGAATGAGCACATAACCGCACAATGTCAAGGACACGAGTGAATACAAGGAAGAGTCAAAAGCCATCGATATTCAGGCTAAAGAAGATAGCTCAACAATCTTACAACTACGAAGAATGACCCAACGGATCCCCGACACGGATAAATGACCAACAAGATCATCTGATCACCTAGGAAGAGCCCACCCAACGACCAGACTTGGAAGATGTGCCAACCACCATCATTCAACATAGCTCCCAACCACCATAATTATGAAGAAAGACTGCACCACATTGGTCTAAATCACTCATTGGAGCAGAAAGCGACGACTCTTACTGGTGCAGATCAATGATTGGGGCAGACCAGTCTCCTCTCATTGACCCAGTACCGCCTCTAAAGACCATTGGAGCAGGCGCCTTTATCACGTGCTTAGATGAACATTAGTCCACCGCACACCATTGGTCACATCCTGATAAATGTCCCTCATTGGTGCATAAGGCCTTCACGCCATTTGCTACCAGCACCACTTGGAGTTAAGACGGAAACACCAGCCCCCATTGGCCAAAGATCCCTGGGACTAACACTATAAATAGTCCCTCATTTCAGCAGAAAATGAGAGAGAACTTCCAGCACAACAACTCATCACAAAGTAGAAATAAGAGCATTCTTCACAATTTTAATACACTTTATTGTACTTAGAGTTTATCATACTCTTTTGGATTGAGTTATCTCATCATAAGACCCCTTGTAATTCGCTCAAAGTCCTTAATAAAATAATTGTGCCTCATTTCCCTCAAATTCGAGAGTAGCATTTCGAACAAAAATAATGGAGTGACGATATCCCCGAATATCCCAACCTCACGGGCCCAAACGATATTGCCTCACCAACATGCATGAGAATCTGATATAAAACCAAAGGTTGATGAAAAATTCACAATAAAAGACCTTGGCACACTCAAATACATTTTAGGTATTGAGGTTGCAAGGTCCTCAAAAGGTATAAACTTATGCCAACATAAGTATGCTTTAGGCATGCTAACTGAGATATGTTACCTTGGATGCGAACCTTGCAACACTCACGTGGATGCCAACAACATACTGAAAAATGATGATTCTGACTTATAGGATGATCCTTCTATTTATAGAAGATTGGTAGAGAGGTCGTTATACCTTACGATCACTAAGGCCAGATCTTAATTATAATAGTCAATGTCTATCTCAATTTGTACCTAAACCTACTACTAACCACTTCACGACAGCTCACAAGGTACTCATGTATTTGAAAAGTGCTCTTGATAATGAATTTTTCTTTCAAGCTAACTCTGATGATCAATTAAAAGTCTTTTATGATAGTGACTAGGCAGGTTGCCCAGCCACAAGGAGTATCACTAGTTTTGCAGTTTGCTTAAGTTAATCACTGGTGTCCTGGAAAGTAGAGAAACAACAGATAATGAGCAGGTCCTCAACTGAAGCTGAGTATATAACTATTGCTTCAACAATTTGTGAGGTCCACTGGTTGATCCAACTACTGAAAGACCTTAAAATTGATTAGATCAAAGACCCCGACGCTTCAATAACAGCAAAAGTACCTTATGCATAACCAACAACTTGATTGTCATTTTTCGAAGGAGAAGGTTTAGCTGAAATTTCTCAAGATCTTGCACATTTCCAGTGATCAACAAGTAGCAAATGCTCTCACAAAGCCATTGGGGATTCAGTTCTTCAGTCAAATGTTTTCCAATATGCGCATGACTGATATCCCATGCTCATCTGCGGGGTAGGGGGGGGGGGGGGGGGTGGGGTTAATGGTGTTGAAATACATTGCTATTATTATTACGTTACTTCAAATATTAGTTAGTTTAATTAAACTAACCGTCAGATTCTTAAGCTCCTGATTAAGTTAGTCTTATTAGTTTTGGCTGCTGAATGAGCCCGTACAACTCAGTATTAGTCTTATTAGTTTTGGCTGCTGAATGAGTCCGTACAACTCAGTCTAAATAAATAGGAGTACACTCCTCTCTCTACTTCACTTTTCTATTCATCAAACACAGTTACACCAGAGAGAAGAAAATTCTCGCAATGGTCGATTTCAATTTTCAATCGATTGTTGTTGATCTTAATTTCATTAGTATTGCTTATTTCTTGTTACATCCATACATTTATGTTCTATCTAGGAGCCATTCAACTCAGGAGAAACATACTGGCCTTTGGAATGGAAATATTTTGTCTCTATGTTGGTCTTATTTCGTGTAGATAATAAAACACCGTAAAATGTAACAATTAGAGTACAAATAGCCAAAATAATGCTAATCAATTAACAATTGTAGTAGCTTGGTCAGGAACACCTAATACAAGCTTACTAAGTAAAACAAATAAATTACAAAGTCAATGTTAAGCGTCGAATTGGTTGCGTTCGATTTAGGTGTATCGAACCTTGGTCGTTCGATACTGAATATACTGTAGTGGTCCTGTGTCGAACTGGTGTATATCAAATTGACCTTATTCGATGTGGTGTTGAGCGTCGAATGCAAGGTCTTCGATATGGTACGGTATTGAATGCTCTGAGTTCGATCTAAGGACGTATCGAATGCTCGAAGTTCGATGTTGGGCAGATTTGAATGAGTGTTCAAAACATGGTCCGATTGTCGGGGGACGGGGTATATATAACCATCGTCCCGCGGGCCACATTAGCACTTGGGGAAAATGCATCAAACCAAAGCGGTTTGATGCTCATTCCGCATCGAACAACGAGAGTTCGATGCGGATTTAACATCGAACAATGACTGTTCGATGTACTATTCAGCATGACGGTGCTGTTGGGCCGACCCAATACATGATAGTGGGCCAATCCTAAAATATCCCCATCACATAGTCCCCCCAGTTTGGGAGACGGTGTCGACCAGAGAGCGGCTTCCAAACTTATGAAAACAAGTCCTTGATTTGTAGGCCATTATGCTTATATTTTGAAAATAATGCCCCCGATTGGGAGGCGGTCAGGTGCGTATAACCTTGGTAAGTTTTTTTGTACTGGTTTCAGATATACTTAATTATAAGTTTCTTCAGAGGGGATCCCATTATATTAGTTTGTAAACTCCCAATTGAACTTAAGCTTACAGTGGAACGCGCTGGTTTCGATGTTCAACCGCATCGAACGCGCTGGGTTCGATGTGGATTCTGCCTGGATCCATCGCAGATCGAACCAGGGGCGTTCGATACTGTATTACGCGTTGAATCATCTTGGTTCGATGCGCCTTTTATTTTAATGGACCCTAATGGGCCTTCCGCTGTCTATATAAAGGGTGAGTGCTGATGAGAAATTCATTTCCCTCCTACCAAACTCATGCACGCAAGTAAGTAATGTCGAACAGGGGTTGTTCGATGCTGAGTAGATCGAACATCTTCTGTTCGATGCTTTATCCATCGAACGGTGGCTGTTCGATCTAATGCCTTATAAATTTTTTTAATTATTCTTACTGAAATTTTTAGGTTTTACCCCTTATTTCTAACTTGCTTTATATGTTTTTGCTCTCCAGGAAAATATTTTCGAACAATCTCGTTTTCTCTGCTATTTGCAATCAAGGTAATTTTTACACGCATTACTGCGAGGTTGCTTATAATCGTTCTTTTTTTTAAACAGTCGTTTTAGATATATCGCGTTAGTGTTGCGAGAGCTGAGAGTGACGGATTCGCTTGCAGCTTTTTCTTTTTAATCTTATTTCAGTTTTTTCTCGACCAAGATGGTGAATTCTGAGTCAATTTCTGGGAGTGAGTCGAGTAGCAGCCCGGGCTCTAGTTCTAGGAATTTTGTGGTGGGCCCTTCCAATGATCCTACGTGTTCCAATATAGCGGTATGAACTGGCCATGAGCCCATTGACATAGATTCTTCCGGTTCACCTGTTGAAAATAATCCCGATGTTAATGTTGGACAATCGCTGTCTCGGGGTTAAGATGAAGATTCGCAATCTTCTTCATTAGAGGATAATCGTGCCTTTAGTGAGGCCGCGGAAGATGCTGATTCATCAATAGGGAATTTGATGATTTCGCGGATATGCCAGGAATGGTGTACAATACGTACGTCTCGCGTCTGCAGCATAGCCGCAAGCAGCTTCGCAAGAAATTCAACATACCAAGTAGGTACAAGATAGTACTCCCCGGTTTAAATGACCGTATGGATACTCCGCCTGGGCACTTGACAGTGTTTGTAGTCCAACTTTTGAATGGGCTACGGTTCCCGATACCGGTTGAGCTAAAGATGCTTCTAAGGTCTATCGACCTTATGCCAGGACAACCTGCACCAAATTTGTATGGCCATTTGATAGATTTCATTATCGTGATGAAGGCTCTAGGCGAGCCTCAGAGTTCCAACGAGTTTTGGGTTTTTTTTTGAAGTCGCTAGGCGGGAGGAAGGGTTATACCATGTTGAAGCGATGCGGAGACGCAAGTTTTTGAATGTCGAAGCCACTGGATACAGAAAGAAGTGGAAAATGCGCTATTTTTATATTAAGGAGTTATGAGGACGAGTTTTTGACTTATCGCCGCGACTGGTATAATTTGACGTTACCCCCCGGTATTGTCCTGAACTCTTGGGATTGTGACTTTATTCCAAACTTGGTGCGCGACCACCAGTTCGACGTTAAAAAATTGGTTGAAAGTCGTGTTTTGTCTTTACCTGGTCTTTCCTCGGTTCCATATAATGGGAGATTTACTCTTGGTATAACTTTGCATCTTTAATTGATGTTCTACTTTGTGTTAATAATATGAATATGCTAATAGTGTGACATTTGTTGCAGGCCACTTTTTTATGGATCGTCACGCCCGCATGAATCGAGCCCTTGCTGCTGAGCAAGCAAGTTCTCAAACAACCACCGTTCACGAGATTCCCCCTCCAAAGAAGAGGAAAAGCAAGGAAACAGTTCTCAAAAAACCACCGTTCACGAAATTCTTACGGTAATTCAGTTCTACACGACCAAATATGCTCGTGTGGGATTTAACCCTGACTGGTTGGATCTTTCTCTCAGACCAAACAGAGAGGTCTTGCCACCCGCAGTGGAGGATCAAGCTGCAGATCCGGACGAGTTTGCTGTCTTGTTGGAGAATGACAGCCTCGTTTTTCGGGGAATCACACCACCGCTTGAAATGCCGCCCCTCTACCCCTCATCTGATGATGAGGATGTAACTGATATCTGACGGCCTTGGTTTCATTCCATTTCATTTTGTAATGAACTATTTTAATTTCACTTTTTATGGCGCTGCGTCGCCTCTTAATGACCTGAACAATTTGATAAATTGCATGACTTTTTTTCATGATATTTTGCGTTGATTTGTTTGATGTAATACTCATATTAGTTGCCTTTTCTTTCAATTGTTAACGTTGCTCTTTTACTTTATTTTGACAACTTGAGGATTCTTCTATATTCGTGGAAAGTGGTATGTTTCGCTTCGAATCATAGGGTTATTGTTTTATTCAACAGTGTTATCGTGTGGATAGGTATTGTTTGTCGTTTTTAGACAAAGTGTCCTTCTTTTTTGTATTCTCACATGGTCGGTATCATTCACCTTTTTGGACGAAATGTCCGTTTCTTTTTTCGGGTTGGGGGATTCACGGTAACACTTGTAACATTATACGTAGTGTGTGTCCGTATCTTCCGTTCTGGGGATTTTCGGTAACACTTGCCACTTTAGACAGAGTGTCCGTTTCTCTCCATCGTCTTTTGGGATTTGCGGTATCTCGTGCCACTTTGGACAGAGTTTCCGTCCCTCTTCATTGTCTTTTGGGATTTGCGATATCTCATGCCACGATGGATAGAGTTTTCGTCCCTTTTCATCGTCTTTTGGGATTTGTAGTATCTCATGCCACGATGGACAGAGTTTCCATCCCTCTTCATCGTCTTTTGGGATTTGCGGTATCTCGTGCCATGATGGACAGAGTTTTCATCCCTCTTCATTGTCTTTTGGGATTTGCAGTATCTCGTGCCACAATGAACATAGTTTCTGTCCCTCTTCTTGGAGCGAATCATCTTGAGTCCTATGTTGCCATCTGGGACTGATTGTTTGTCCTTATGCGTCGTATCTAACAATTTTATATCTTGCATAAAGGTTGATCATGCAATTTGAATGGATTTCATATAGATGGGTTAGTCAAAAGGATTTCTCTTGGAAACGAATTCAAATAATAGGGGTAGAGCGGAGCTTGATTTTATACCGCGTTCTGGTTTGCTTCCCAATGTATCCCTCCAGGCTCAAGTCCTCAGTGTCCCTATTTTAAGTTAATACACATTTGCCCCTCATACTCGTCATGGCAGAGGGGACAAATAAATCTTGTTCAAAATACTCAGGGTACTAAGAACTTGCAAAAAAATAAACTAAAGCACTTCAGTCAATGTGCTCCATCTGCATGGGAGCCAATGCCTCCACTTCTTCTTCTTTCTGCTGTGGTCGCGTCCGAAGCGAGGTGACGTAGCATTTCCATCCTTCAATATGGTCCACTATTATTTCACCTGTGCCGACATGAGTAGGGAATTCACCATTTGGTGGTAGGTCGATGGTCATGCTCGAAATGCATTCAGTGGGGGCCTTCCTATGATGCTGTTGTATGCGAAATACATGTCTATAATTACATAGTTTGCCAGTAGTGTTTTCCTTTGCGGCGCTGTACCTAACGAGGTAGGAAGCATAAGCATTCCGAGAGGAACTATCTCTGGACCTCCGAATTCGTGAAGTGACGTTCTCACCGGTTCCAATGTCTGAACGTTCAATCCAATTTTGGCCAGAGTAGAGCTGAATATCACGCTGACTGAGCTACCGTAATCCACCACCATTTTCGTGACTCCATAATTGGCTATGTCCACAGCTATTACCAACGGGCAATCCAGTTTTGACATTTGAATGGCTTGTGCGCTCGATTTTCACAGGTCTGTGGTCGAGAAGGAGATCTCTCCTTGTGGCATTTCCTCGATCCTTAGTATGTTGGCCATGTTGAAAAAATTGTCCGATTAGACGAGCCTCGAAATGTTCTTCCAGCCGTTGATGGAATCCGTCCCCCGGGGCCTCCTGATATCACATTTATCATGGCTTTTCGGATGTTGCTATTCTCAATCTGAGGATAGTCGAACAACTGTGGTTCATCAACCATTATTTATTTGTCCTTCCTAAGCGATGATGTTCTATTTCTGCCGGCGCTGTCCTCTTGTAGTCGTTCGATTTCATCCTTGAGATCCATGCAATCTTCGGTTTCATGCCCCTTCTGATTATGGTACTTACAGAAGCGGGTTGAAAACCTTAATTCCTTGGAATCCTTCATCTGCCTGGGCTCTTTCAGCAAACCTTTCCTTTTTGCCGCCCCGAATACTGTCACGATGCTAGCATTCAGAGGCGTGTACCACTTAAGCAAAGCGTCCCGGTACCTATTTTTCCTATACCAGTTGTTGTTGTTGTTGTTTTTGTTGCGGTTTTGGTCTTTCCTTCCTCGTTCCTAAAATGGACCACCTCCTACGCTATCTTGTTAATTTCTTCAATAGTGGAGGGTTTGCATCTGAGTAAATCCTCGCCAAAGACTGTGTTGTTAGTCGCTCGGAAGAGTATACTCATTATCATCTCTCTAGATGGGCTGTCTATTCTCAGCAACTCCACATTGAAATGTCTCATGAAATCATTGAGACTTTCATTGGTTTCTTGCTTCATGGTATACAGATGGGAGTGATCCAAGACCAATCTAGCTTGACTTGAAAATTGATCTTTAAACATTTTCCTTAGTTGTATGTAGCTTTTGATTGATCCTGGAGTAATCCGAGTAAACCAGTCCATTGCTATCCCAGATAGGGTTGTTGCGAATATTCTGGCCTGCATGTTCTTTTTGAACCCATACAAAGGCAGTTTCCTATCCAAATGAAAGAGGTGATCGTGGGGATCAGACTTTCCATCGTAAGTATTCAGATCTGGGATCTTTTCCCCGTGCCCTAAGATCTCCACTTTTATTTTTTCGGAGAACGGGCTGCTCCTCGGAGCATCGCCTCCTTGTCCCATTTGGGATTCGATTGCAGCTTTCTCTCTCTCAAGCCTTTCCAATTTCCTGGTCATTTCATCATGTTCCCTTATGGAGTTATGACTCTCCGTACGTCTTCTGCCATCTTTATCCTTTGTCCTTCTCGGTTCATCCATTTGATTTCCTCCATTTTCTTTCCTTCTTGTCTCGTGGTGCATTCTTGATTGCACCTCGATTGACTTCAATCTTCCTCTTTCATCATCGCGGGCTGACTTTTCTTTGTTCTGTTGTTCTCCTGATGTAGGTTTGCTCCTTCTATCGTCCTGCCACGACTTCTCCTTGTCCGCTCCTCTCGGAGCCCTGGCCGCTGAACCCTGTTCCCTTATGGCCACTGCATGCTCGACATGTGGCGATGTGTGCACGGGCGGTGCGGGGGGGGGGGGGGGGGGGGTCAGCACTTCTGCCAGTGCGGCCTTAACCATCGTCATAATTTTGTTTCTCAAATTATTTGGGATCGAAACAGTAGTTGTTGTCACCCCAGTTGCACCTGCTTCAGCTCTCGGTGACTCTTCACCTTGGGGCCCCGACATTTCTTGCCTTCCCGGCGTTTGCACCCCAGCGGGTATTGTCGATGGTCTAGCATTGTCCGTAATGGTCTGGTCAGAGGTCGCCCGCTCGACCTCTTTATTTTGGCCCTCTCCAGCTCTACTGCGAGATCGGGTAATTCTCAAAGTCATGCTTAATAAACTGGTTAAATATGGTGTTCCCACAGACAACGCCAATATTTTGGTCTTATTTCGTCAAGTTAATAAAACATCGTAAAATGTAACAATTAGAGTACAAATAGCCAAAATAATGCTAATCAATTAACAATCGGACTAGCTTGGTCCGGAACACCTAATACAAGCTTACTAGGTAAAAGTGGTCCTGTGTCGAGCTGGTGTATATCGAATCGGCCTAATTCGATGTGGTGTTGAGTGCCGAATGCAAGGCCTTCGATATGGTGATGTATTGAATGCTCTGAGTTCGATCTAAGGATGTATTGAATGCTCGAAGTTCGATGTTGGGTAGATTTGAATGAGTGTTCAAAACGTAGTCCGATTGTCGGGGGACGGGGTATATATAACCACCATCCCGCATGCCCCATTAGCACTTGGAAAAAATGCATCGAACCAAAGCGGTTCGATGCTCATTCCGCATCGAACAACGGGAGATCGATGCGCATTTAACATCGAACAATGATATTTTCGATATACTATTCAGCAGGCCGGTGCTGTTGGACCGGCCCAATACATAATATTGGACCAATCTTAAACTATCCCCATTAGTCTTCTAACCTTATTCATAGAAAAAGAAGACGCCAACAATAATCTTACAACGTTAAGAAAACGATTATCTGTTTTTCACCGAGAGTAGTTGATTGGTTTTCTCTTCTCTGGACCGTTTCAGTTTTGAATTTTCGACGGTATAATCATTTGTTGACTAATCTTTCATTGACCAATTTCAGAGCCATTTTATCGTGGGTCCTAATCATTATACCCAAAGGAGCACGTGAGATAATTAAATAACAAAATATTAATTACTAATCTTGATTTTATTCTTCCCCTAATTTTGGAGATTAATATCCATCATTAGTAGTGGTGTGATACAACGTGTCATGTCAAGAAGAAGCCACGATGGCACGAAACTGACCGATGATTGTCGGGAAGGCTTAAAGGTAAAGCTACCTTAGCCGTATTTGATTCACCAAAATATCTATGTAGCTAATTAGACATTGACTAATATGTCATTAGAAAGCCACAAAATGCGATTAGGTGTTCCAAAGAGAAAGTTATGCTCAAAATAGTAAAGCTACGCAAAACACATCGAATTTGCACAATTCGATGTGTTCTGAGCACATCGAATTTGTACAATTCGATGCGGTCCTAAAATGACCTTTAAGCCCCTCTAATCAAGCCTATATATACCCCCTCACTCCTCACAAGTATGGGGGACCGACGGAGATGCCACGCATCGAAACCAAGTCGATTCGACACGCGCATCGAACCAAGTAGGTTCAATGCGCAATCTATCATGCCTCGAATTCATATTGTTCGACATGGACGCATCGAATCAGGCCAATTTGATGTGCTCCCAGATTGAAACATTATATTCCCTGAACTCTACACGAGTCAGGGTCCCGAATCAAGAAGCGGATCGAGGTTTCGATCATCCATGAGGGAGATATGATCGAAACCGTGAAGTCGCACACAACTCATCGAATTCACCTGGTTCGACATTGAGGGATGCAATTCGATGCACACGTATCGAACCAAGCCAATTCGATGCATAGGCCCAGAAAGCTACACGAGTTAGGGTCCCGAATCAAGAAGCGGATCGAGATTTCGATCATCCATGAGGAAGATATAATCGAAATCGTGAAGTCGCGCACAGCGCATCGAATTCACCCGGTTTGACATTGAGGGAGCAAATTCGATGCACATTCACAGAAGGATACATTAGTCAGGGTCCATAATTAAGAATCAGATCGAGGTTTCGTTTATCCTACAAAGATATATGCTAGAAACCGTGGAGTCGTGCCAAGCTATCTCGAATTCACCATGTTCGACATAGATGCATCTAACCAAGCCAACTAGATGCACACCAGTATCGAACCCATACATAGCCTGAAAGTTTCATGAGTCAGGGTCCGTAATCAAGAAGCAGATCGAGGTTTCAATTATCCTACAAGGAGATATGATCGAAACCGTGAAGTCATGCCAATGCTGAACCAAGTGAACCAGGCAGCCCAACCAGGGGTTGGCCTAATAGAAGCAATTCAAAAGAGACAAATGAACTACGTTTGGCTTGATTCCCTTAATGAGATACGTAGGTAGCTTGGCCATTTAGGGATTATTTCCTGTCATCTTATATTTCCTTATGTGTAATAGGTGTTCCGCACGAATCTAGTCCGTTCATTGTAATAGCATAGCATTATTTTGGTTATGTCTGGCCCCACTGTATCGATTTCTCGGTGTATTGTAATCTAGACGAAATAAGACCAAAATAAGTAGCAAACGACGTCTTTAAGTTAACAGAAACATTTATTTTACTCATATGTAGTAATTTAAACTTTAACCATGTGCGCAATCCTGAACTAAACCAAATTCAAAAGGAGATCGTAAGACTCCACTATATGGTCTTCCTATTATGTTGATGGAACTTAATAGAAGTCTTTTCCAATTACTTTACGTTTCCAGGAAATATGTTCAAAAGACTTTAATTTTTTGTTGAAATCTCCTTCAAGAATTTAATGTGTCTAGAATTTTCCATGCAACTACATACTGAAGGTCTATAAGTGGCCCTCTTCCAATTAATTGCAACGTTTTTGAAGTTATGTCAATTGTTTGATTCGTTTTTTACTTTTTCTTCTTTTCTTTATTCAATAGAACAAAATGATCTTCTTCATTATATATGTTCATTCAGTTGCTCTTCAAAATAAAATAAAAAACTTATAAAGAAGTACTGTATGCAATGATGAAACAAATATATTACACAAAACATATTATCATATGCCCAGAAGGATACATTAGTCAGGGTCCATAATCAAGAAGCAGATCGAGGTTTCGATCATCCTACAAAGAGATATGCTCGAAACTGTGGAGTCGCGCCAAGATGTCTCGAATTCACCCTGTTCGACATAGATGCCTCGAACCAAGCCAATTCGATGCACACCAGTATCTAACACATACATAGCCTGAAAGCTACATGAGTCAGGGTCTGTAATCAAGAAGCAGATTGAGATTTCGATCATCCTACAAGGAGATATGATCGAAACCGTGAAGTCACGCCAATGCTGAACCAAGTGAACCAGGCAGCCCAACCAGGGGTTGACCTAATAGAAGCAATTCAAAAGAGACAAATGAACTACGTTCGGCTTGATTCCCTTAATGGGATACGTAGGTAGCTTGGCTAGTTTCCAAGTTCAGTCCGATATCATAACTATCTAATGCCCGCAATACAATAGTCGAAGAGCGTCGAATCTCTCCCGTTCGACTGGTCCCTCAGCTTGGCCATTTAGGGATTATTTCGTGTCATCTTATATTTCCTTATGTGTAATAGGTGTTCCGGACCAAGCTAGTCCGTTCATTGTAATAGTATAGCATTATTTTGGTTAAGTTTGGCCCCACTGTATCGATTTCTCGGTGTATTGTAGCCTAGACAAAATAAGACCAAAATATTGGCGCCGTTTGTGAGAACGCCATTTCGCTTACACTTAAGAGTCTGTTTAGGTAAATGGCAAAGAAAAGGAATGGACCAACGGGAAAAGAACCTTGAAGAGTCCCAGTAGCTATATTGAGATCGGGAAACAACTACGGATTTGACAATATGGAATTCGGTCCCAAGCAAACAAGGAGTGGTGCTAAGAGCAATAAACAAATTCGCAATTCAACCACGAAACCTAACATTATCGGAGAATGATTAGGGATTCTTCAATCCCAATCCTACACGGACGAACGACTACACCCCGAATAGTGTCATGATTTGTCTTACCTTAATGTGATATCGAAGAATCTCACTCTTATGTGATATCGAAGGTCGGAGTGCATTGATTATCAGACCAAGCAGAAACCAATAGGGCCACCACCACATGGATACTACATACAAATGGATTTGCCACCAGTTATGGAGAAGGAGTTGGGATTCACCACTTATCCCCATATCGCAGAGAATTCGAATTCGCCATTAATATGAATTACATGGTGACCAACAATGAGGCCGAGTATGAAGCGGTTATAGCAGGAATTACATTGGCGTTGGGGCTAAATGTTGAACATTTGGAGAATGGCGCGCAATTCATTGTCGAATGGACAAATGGAACCCACCAACAAGACATTGAAAAATTATCTCGATCGGAGGATGAAAGACAGAGGAAAAATCTGGCCAGAGGAACTTCAAGGAATATTATGGGCATATAGGACAACCGCAAGAACATCAACGGGTGAAACTCCTTTATTCTTGTTTACGGCACTGAGGCTGTACTGCCTGCCGAAATAGGATTGCCAACACGCAAGATTCACGACTATGATCCCGAAAAACTAGTTCGTTTACGTCAGATGGATCTGGACATAACATGCATAACAAGAGAAGATGCGTACCAACGCACTGTAGCTTTTAAAAGCAGCAATGGCTAAAAGTAACGACAACATAATCCAATTCTAAAATTTTGACGTAGGATATTTGGTCCTGAGAGGCATGGCGGCAAAACAGCATATCGGGAAGCTCGAACCAAATTCGAAGGGGCCTTCCAAAATCATACAAGCAAGTTCGCGGGGATGCAATTACTTGGAGACTATGCAGGGTGTTCAGAAGAAGCGTCCGTGGAATGTGCAACATCGTAGACGCTACTATGCATATGAGATGAAAAAATAACACACCCGACGACCAAATAATTGTATGAGCTGCGAAGGCTTGAGTCCCATGCAAAGACTGGGAAGCGTAGACCCCTCGGTAAGAAACTGAGCCCAGCTTTTTCCAAATTATTAAATGTATCTATCTACGTGAACGATGCAGGTGGAGTCTTACAGAAATGATGCTAAAAACCCTAAATGATGAACCAAGGAGTTCAGCAACAAGACAAACACGAGCGTCATGACGGTGGGATAAGAGGCCGACGAGGTCCAACCCCTCATGCACGACTGAAGCGTCATGACGGTGGGATAAGAGGCCGACGAGGTCCAACCCCTCATGCACGACTGAAGCATTATGACGGCGGGATAAGAGGCCGATGAGGTCCAACCCCTCATGCAAGACGGAAGAATCATAACGTGGGATAAGAAGGCCCAAAGTGGTCCAACCCCTAATGCCAGACGAAAAAATCATGATGGGGGATAAGAAGGCCCAAAGTGGTCCAACCCCTCATGCCAGATGAAAGAATGATGCCGGGGGATAAGAAGGCCCAAAGTGGTCCAACCCATCATGC
This sequence comes from Linaria vulgaris, assembly GCA_948329865.1. Lineage (NCBI taxonomy): Eukaryota > Viridiplantae > Streptophyta > Magnoliopsida > Lamiales > Plantaginaceae > Linaria > Linaria vulgaris. The sequence continues at coordinate 46,904,185 of OX415249.1, read as the reverse complement.
ACAACGGAAGAATCATGTCGGGGGATAAGAAGGCCCAAAGTGGTCCAACCCCTTATGCCAGAAGAAAAAATCATGACGGGGGATAAGAAAGGCCAACGTGGTCCAACCCCTCATGCCAGACGGGAGAATCATGACAGTGGGATAAGAAGGCCTAAAGTGGTACAACCCCTCATTCACGTAACCGACACAATAACGGTGAGATAAGAGGCCCAAGGTGAACCAATCTCTCAGGTATAGCACAAATACCCTAAAGGCAATAATAAATGCCCAAAATGCTCATACTTCTCATATCAAACGCAATCGTTATAATGGATATGCTCAATGACATCAAATCGCTATAAAACATTAAATAACTATGAAATCAACAGCAAGCAAAAGAACCAGAAAACATGCCTTGAAATGTATTAGAAAGAAAAAAAAGTTATGCGAGTAAAACGTAAATCAAAGATTATGATATCAAGCGGCAGAATCGGTTCCTATCAAAAACCACTGCTGAAGAGTTACAAAGATTCTATACAAAACAAAAAGGCCTAATATCGTCAAAATAATGTAACCTAGATATTGCTAATCACTCGAAGACTGGAGGGACTCCTGACGAATGATCACACCCACCGAACAAGCGAAATTGGCACAAGTTCCATGAATATGATCCTCTGTGGTATGTCAAACGTATCCAGAGTGGCACCAATAACGTCCACACAAAGCGGCATGGTGCAAACCTACCCGAAACGGTACTAAGCAAACTTGTCCAAATCAACACCAAAAGCATCAGCCCGACAAGACAAACGTAAACCTAAAATCTCAAAAATGAAATAATGGCCCGAAGTGGTCAGATGAATAAATGGAATATATCGAAAATGGACATCAGTCCATCATGGTCTGAAACAAATTAGATATCGCAAAGGATATGCATTCGTTAGTAGAAGCATGATGCAAACAACACATCAATATGCGTGAAAGGCTGGATATGGCAATATACTTCACGTGGTAAATCAGTTACATCTATCCAGCATGGAACGATGATTATCTGCCCAGATGAGTGCATATTTAAACTAATATAGAAGGCTTATCACCTCAAGAAGTACGAACACCCAGGTGCCAAATTAACCGTCACCGTCGATGAGTAATAACATGTAAAAGCACAAAGTGCAAGAAACAAAACGTGAGCAGTCATCAAATATGATTGCAACAAAGTATTCGAACAAAGGCGACACAATATCCAAATAGACAAAGATCTCTACCAAGCATAAACTGCAAGATCAATGCAGGAAGCTTGAGAAACTTAGCGCTAGATCGCTTTAGATCCATCACTTATATATCATTTCTATCATAGTTGAAGGTCTCCATTGAGATGATCTCTCGCTCGATCGAGGTGCTTAGCAACATAACCTACGTGTTATCTAAGCTGTCTATCTATCAAAGACAACAACGATTAATTCAAAAGATAACTGCAAAACCGTATTGGGCGAATAAACGTCGCACCTTCATACGATCCAACAACACTAATGCAGAAACTGGGACGCACCAATCAAAAATATCAAAAACCTATACATGAGTGAGGCCATAATCCTCAAAACGCAAAGCATACAAGGTTAAGCAACGATGGCAACACTATCTCACAAATGCAGCAAAAGCAGAGCCACGCATTGTGAAGTTATTTACATCAAAATAATGCTATCCATGATCTAAAGGGGACCTGCGATAAGAAGGAAACAGGACAGACACTCTGCCCCAAAGCGGCAAGTGCTAACCGTAAATCCATAAAGACAAAGGGGATATACACTCTGCCCACAAGCGGCAAGTGCACGCAAAGAAATCTTGCAGGATGGAAAACCTCAAAACAATTATGTGAACATTGAACTAACTTAGCAAAAGATGCCATAGCAACTCTGCAACATGACGTGGCGTTGAGTTGACAAGTAACAAAGAAATAGTAAAAAATGTTGCTGAAAGAAAATAACCACAAAAATGAAAGTAGCATAGACCCATTGAAAAACAATGTTCAAAGCATCATGGTGTCGCAACGCCAAAATAGACATAACAAATTGTTTATTAGAGCAGACCCGTCAGAGTGTCGATCGAATCCAAACACATTCTATCGATGGTGGTCATCCAAACTTCAATTTTTTAATAACTTTCAAAATCGAATTAGGATGAGATTGCGCAGTGACGATAGAATTCCATCTATTCGAGGCATGCTATAAGTCAAACCAATCCAATTTCGAGATATGGTGAACTAACACTATCGATTTGTTTCCGCTTCAAACATGAAATGACTATCAAATAGTCTTAGTACGGATGATTTAGAGATTCATCAGATTCGATCTAGCATTCATCTAACATCTCAGATTTGGCCTATCATGTAAAGCCTTCGCCCTCAATAAAGGAAATGCATCCCATAAAGTCTCACGACTATAGATAAAGATTCCAAACCAAACATAATTGCAAATTCAATGCACAATATCGAGGCGCAGGATAACCAACTCAGAGTTCATTATGCTTGTCACCATGTTATCAACAACATTGTCGAAATAGCGAAAACATCAAAATTGGAGGTAAAAACCCCGTAAGATCATACATCAACTAACTGGCACACCTAGGGTCGAGTTTTATTATGACCAGCAACGAGGCAGAATACAAAGATATTTTTGTCGGAACCTCAATGGCAAGCTCATTACGAGTACAATGCCTAGTGGTTTTTACAAATTAGCATCTTATGAAATCATTTCATAATCATAACTATTGCCAAATCCTCGAAGACGGAAATGTAACTAGGTGCGTTGTCATAATTCGCAACAAAACCACGATATTCATAGAATTGAAAGTCATCCTATTGGCGGCAAAAGAATATGTCATAAGAATGACAAGATGCATTAGAACAATGAAAAGAATCGATCAAATTATGCCTATATGCATAAACAAAGCGGAACCACGAGTTATTTGCATGAAACTAACGCCATGCAGGACCTAAAAATGGGACTCGCAATAACTAAAAAGGGACGGATACTCTGTCTAAAACGACACGAGATACCGCAACTCCCTAGATAACTAAAAAGGGACGGAGACTATGTCTAAAAGGACACATGATACCGCAAATTCTTAAACACCTAACAACAACGATAACTTTCCGTGATTATGGAAGAATGCTCGAGTTATCAAAATAAAGTAAAAAGCAACGATAGCAATTGAAATAAAAGGCAATGATTACGAGCCTTCGATCAAACAAACAAATTAAATAGTCATGAATGACAACTGTGCGATTAATTAAAATGCCACGCAACGCCACTAAAACAGCAAATTAGAAATTGTTCATTGCAGAGCAAAATAGATATGAGCATCGAACCACCTAATTTGATACAGCCTCGATCAAATTCCCTCAATTCGATGCACTGTAGATTTGGTATAGGCCAATTCGAGATACCCTATATCGAATCAACCCGATTTGATCGTCCTTAGAATCGTCCTATCTTGGACATTTAGTCAAAACAATACCTCGAGGTAAGTGCAAACTAGATCACTACCCATGACGCGGCATTCATAAAGCAGATCACAAGCACACAAGTGCGTGCATCGCATCAAGTTCTATAAAAGTTATTTGGCAACCGATCCGCCAAATCACGACTCCCGGATAAGGGGCGTATTTTCAACCCATGCAAAAATTTTATAATTTGGCACCCGCTATTGAATCAAGACCGCCTCCCAAATGGGGGGACTATATGATGTGGGCTTATTCAGTAAGCTACACTAGTGCATAATGACATTAATCACCCCAAAACTGAGGCGAAATGACTTTAGCACTTCATTATAGTTTGAAGTATGCTTATGTACCAAAATCACACTCCCAACTGGGGGACTATATGGTGTGATACAATGTGTCATGTCAAGAAGAAGCCACGATTGCGCGAAACTGACCGATGAGTGTCGGGAAGGCTTAAAGGTAAAGGTACCTTAGCAGTATTTGATTCACCAAAATATCTATATAGCTAATTAGACATTGAGTAATATGTTAATGGAAAGCCACATGAGTCTAGGTCGCAACGCAACAAGAGGAATGCGATTCGGAGGTCCAGAGAGAAAGTTATGCTCAAAATAGTAAAGCTGCGTAGAACACATCGAATTTGCACAATTCGATGTGTTCTAAGCACATCGAATTTGTACAATTCGATGCGATCCTAAAATGACCTTTAAGCCCCTCTAATCATGCTTATATATACCCCCTCACTTCTCACAAGTATGGGGGACCGACGGAGATGCCACGCATCGAAGCCAAGTCGATTCGACACGCGCATCGAACCAAGTAGGTTCGATGCGCAATCTATCATGCCTCGAATTTACCTTATTCGACATGGACGCATCGAATCTAGCCAATTCAATGTTCTCCCAGATTGAAACCTTACATGCCCTGAAAGCTACACGACTCAGGGTTCCAATTCAAGAAGCGGATCGAGGTTTCGATCATCCATCAGGGAGATATGATCGAAACCGTGAAGTCGCGCATAGCACATCGAATTCACCCGGTTCGACATTGAGGGATCGAATTCGATGTGCACGCATCGAACCAAGCCAATTCGATGCATAGGCCCAGAAATCTACATGAGTCAGGGTCCCGAATAAAGAAGCGGATCAGGATTTCGATCATCCATGAGGGAGATATGATCGAAACCGTGAAGTCGCGCACAGCGCATCGAATTCACCTGGTTCGACAAAGAGGGATCGAATTCGATGCGCACGCATCGAACCAAGCCAATTAGATGCATATTCCCAGAAAGATACATTAGTCAAGGTCCATAATCAAGAAGCAGATCAAAGTTTCGATCATCCTACAAAGAGATATGCTCGAAACTGTGGAGTCGCGCCAAGCTGTCTCGATTTCACCCTGTTCGACATAGATGCCTCGAACCAAGCCAATTCGATGTACACCAGTATCTAACACATACATAGACTGAAAGCTACATGAGTCAAGGTCCGTAATCAAGAAGCAGATCGAGGTTTCGATCATCCTACAAGGAGATATGATCGAAACCGTGAAGTCACGGCAATGCGGAACCAAGTGAACCAGGCAGCCCAACCAGGGGTTGACCTAATAGAAGCAATTCAAAAGAGACAAATGAACTACGTTCGGCTTGATTCCCTTAATGAGATACGTAGGTAGCTTGGCCATTTAGGGATTATTTCCTGTCATCTTATATTTCCTTATGTGTAATAGGTGTTCTGCACGAAACTAGTCCGTTCATTGTAATAGGATAGCATTAGTTTGGTTATGTCTAGCCCCACTGTATCGATTTCTCGGTGTATTGTAACCTAGACGAAATAAGACCAAAATAAGTAGCAAACGGCGTCTTTAAGTTAACAGAAACATTTATTTTACTCATATGTAGTAATTTAAACTTTAACCATGTGCGCAATCCTAAACTAAACCAAATTCAAAAGGAGATCGTAAGACTCCACTATATGATCTTCCTATTATGTTGATGGAACTTAATAGAAGTCTTTTCCAATTACTTTACGTTTCCAGGAAATTTGTTCAAAATACTTTAATTTTTTGTTGAAATCTCCTTCAAGAATTTAATGTGTCTAGAATTTTCCATGCAACTACATACTGAAGGTCTATAAGTGGAACTCTTCCAATTAATTGCAACATTTTTGAAGTTATGTCAATTGTTTGATTCGTTTTTTACTTTTTCTCCTTTCCATTATTCAATAGAACAAAATTATCTTCTTCATTATATATGTTAATCCAGTTGCCCTTTAAAATAAAACAAAAAACAAACAAAGAAGTACTGTATGCAATGATGAAACAAATATATTACACAAAACATATTATCATCTTATTATGAAATATTGCGCTTTGTCAGACTCATCGTTAACAATTGTCATCCAAACTTTTCTTATAATTAAAACAAATGACGGACAATTATTAGTGATTGGTGAGGGAGTATCGTGTAGTCGGGGTGTTTGGAGATATTGTTACTCAATTATTTGCGTTTGGAATGCCAATCTCGAGCTTGAGGAAAGGAGACACAATATTTTTATTAAAGACTTTGAGTAAAGTACAAAGTGGTCGTGTGGATTGCACGAGTTAGAGCTAAAAAATGTGACAACTTCTAAGTAAAAGTGGAGTGTATGACAATGGAGAACACTGCTTCTTTTTTGCGGAGCGAATGAGCTTGTCGATCGTCCCGTTGCCCCTTTGTTTGCTGAAAATGGGGGCTATTTATAGTGTAAGCCCAAGGGTCTTCGGCCAATAGTAGCAGGTCTTTGCAGTCGTCGCTCGTGCCCAACGGGGGCGAGGGTATTCTGCGCCAATAGTCTTCGGGGATACTACGCGCCAATGCATGCAGTCCAGTCTACACCAATGAATAGTCTGCACCAAAAGTATTTGTTGCTTTCTGCCCCAATAAATAAGTTGGACTAATGGGGGGATGGTCTTTCCTCGTTATGAGGGTAGTCATGGTGTGGGGAGAGCTAGACTAATGGGGAATGGTCTTTCCTCGTTATCAGGGTAGTCATGGCGTGGGGAGAGCTGGACCAATAGGGGATGGTCTTTTCTCGTTGTGACATTGGGAGTGGTGATGATGAATAGTACGTCCTTCGAGGTGAGTCAGAGGTCATGGTTAATTTGGGGCGGTCTTTGCGGGTCGTTCGTCGTGAAAGAGACCCGGGACTGTTCTTCGATCTTGTAGTGCTGATATGAGATCTTAGTGTGTTTTTGACCGTGCCTTGCCTTTACTTGTGTCCTTAATTTTTGTTTTGTGCTCATGTTTCCTCAATTTTGGCTAAGTATTGGTGGTGGTTCCTCGGGCGTCTCAAGGGTTGTCAAAGGCTCCAAAAAGTGTTGTTCTCCGAGCTGGGGGGTTTCAGAGGGATAGTTGTGGTGTTCCCTGTTTTCAGATAGGCCCTGGGTCGTTCGGGGATCTTATTTAAGCCTTTTTGACCACACTGTATTCCCTTACGAGGTGTTGGTCGAATCCAAATGTACCTTTCTCCGAGTGTTTAGACCGAGTACCCTTGGTGGGTGTTTTATGGTCGTACTCGGGAGTACCGTCTTTGGAGCCCGGGCCGTCTACCTCTTTCTAGGCGTAGGCGGGTCGTGGCCGTTATGTACCTTTCCGCAAGACCGTGGACAATGTTTTGTAGGGTACCCACTTTTCTGTCCTTCCCCGAGAGTGGGGCAGATTATGCATCATCAGGAGTCCCCCAGTTCCGATTGTATTTTGTAGAAATCACATGGAACTCATTAAATGAGTATGTGTGCTGTCGAGTTTTCTTCTGAAATTGTGGTCGTGCATGCTCCACGTGGCGCTGGGCTGGCCACGCATATAGGGCATCGTTTGGGCTGCTCCGCCTATAAATTGAGGGGACTCATAGTGCTTTGGGTTTATTCACACGAGCTTTTCTATTTCCCTCTCTTTTCTCTCTCTTTGGTTTTTGAATTTTCATCGGCGATCTGATGGTTTCCATGAGCAGTTCCGGTGAGGAGGCGTCTGGTATGGTAAGACAGGGGACGAACTATGTTGCGGCCGGTAGGCGGTGCTGTAGCGTCGCCTTCCGCTGAGGAGATGTCGCGATGCTATCGCGTTGTTTCTGGTACAGCGAAGGCTTCTGCTCAAAAGGCTCAAAAGGCGATGGCAGCGGTGACGCCACCTAGGGTTTGGGCTGCTGGTGTACAGAGTTCAGTGAGATCACTAGATGAGATTAGTGCTGAATTTTCCAAGTACTGGGCGAGCAGTGATGGTCTGAAGCTCATGGTGCCCCAGGGTCACGAGAGGTCTACTTATCCTCGCTCCAGCTATTACACCGTCTATTTCGTGCAGATCAAGGCGGGTTGAGATCTTTCCTCCCAGCTTTTTACAGATAGGTCTTCAAGGCATGCTTACTTTCCCCAAATAGATGGTCGGCTTTGGTGGCGTTTGTCTTTATCTGTTTGGCCTTCGGGTATCGCTGCACGGTGGACAGGTTCTTTCGGGCCTTTGATTTGGCGAGCTCGTCGTCGGACAAGCTCTTTAATACTTTCACCATGTGGAAGTCGACGAAGAGAATTCTTCACGACCTCCTGGGTTCCAACAGCAGCTGGAAGGAGAAGTTTTTCTTCATCCCTCCTACCGTAGCGGGTCTTTTGGATGACGTTCTGATGGAGTGGAACCAAGATCCCCTTATTCCTGCTAACTTGGACCATGCGAAGGCCAAGGAGGAGTTAACATAATAGGGGCTCTTTGATCAAGGCTTTAGCTAGAACAAGATGTCCCAGGTCAGTGTGTTTTTGGCCCTTTACCAGAAGTGTAACCTGAACGACCTACTGGCTTCGGAGTCCTCGGTGGGAAACAACTGCCCTGAGATCAGAAAGTTATCTTGGATAGTTTTCGTAGGTGTTTTTTCTTCGGGCTTTTCTTCATTTTGTTGAATCAGAATCGTAATTATCCAGGGACTATCATTGCGACGCTGAGATGCGATGCTCCCCCCACGCCCTTCCAAGAAAAAGAAGGAGAAAGCCAGTGCTTCAAAGCCTCGGAGGATAGGTGGGTCAGCCACTTCTGCTGACTCGGTGAACATACCTTCTGAGGAGAAGAGTACTTCGGCCGAGGCCCCTTCTCATCCAAGTCGGTCGAGCGATAGGGAGGTTGGTCTGGTATGAAGGAAGCGGCGAAGGGAACAGGCCGAGGTCTCCTTTCAAAATAAGGTGATATTTAGTTCAGGATTTCAAGGACGAGGGTCTTGTTCTGGCATAAGTTGGCGATAGTCCTACCACCTCTCATATTTACCCCATTGGGTCGGGAGTGACCGGAGATTGGTTCGTGGTGCACTACCTTTCGACAATATTGGCATACCTTAGGGGTTTTTCTCCGGGTCAGCGTTATACTCCTCAGCCCCCTACCGAAGGAACAGAGTCAATGGCTGAGAGGAATTCTTTGCCACTTCCCAAGAGTCGAGAGACGCGACCTTTGGATTTCCAGGTCGCCCCTATTTAGGAAGCCAGAACTTGGGGTCAGATCACTCTTCCTCCACTGCAATCGCTTTTGAGGAGTGTTGCGAACCTAGGAGCTCAAACGGTGGGTTTATCCGTCGAGTTGACTCGTCTTGATGCCTCTCCGAACCCTTTCCTACTTGATGCCCAGGTGTTAACCGTGAAAAATACATAGAATATTAGTCCTAAATATAGGAATTAATATATGGACAATACTATTGTCACGAGTACTTCCGATGAGATGTACCCGCTCCCGATGAAGAGGCCCATCGGATGTTACCACACCCCTCGGCCATTGACCCGAAGCGGTATGAAGGAACACTCGAGGAGGCACCTAAACGTCCCTTGGAAAATCACGATGAATTGAAGATAAGATATCAGCGCGGCATCGGAAAAAGAGTAAACCCTCAGAAAGCATATCTAGAAACTACTACACCAGGATGAACCCTTATCGGAGCAACAAGATCACCAAAAGAACGTCCAAACTTGTCCATCAAGTCACTATCAAATATAGGACCCCTCGGAAAATAGAGTCCGGAAGAGCAACCCATCGGAGATCCGAGGAGCTATCGGAAGTAGTAAAGATCATCCTAGTCAGCGGTTAGTAGATGAAAGATATATCTTATCTCATCTTCTTATCCATATTTCGATACCTGTAAATTATGTCAACATGCACACCGACACCTACCCCTAGAAAACTCTATATAAGGGGAGGTAGTCTCATAGTTAGAGGCAGGCTCAGACTTTTATACACAATCATACACAAGAAACTTGGGTGTGAAATTCAGTAAATAAAGGAAGGAATATTCTCGTATCTTTGCTCTCTTTTATAATATCAACGCTTTTTGAATCACAGGTAGGGCGTTCCAACCCTGAATAATCCAATTAAATGGGTTATAATTCTAAACATGTTAACAAAATGGCGCCGTATGTGGGAACGCCATAGAATCTGTCCTTGAGTGTGTTCAATAAGCATTGTCTATTATGGAGAATTTATTCACTAGTGAAAGTCTTCAGACCCGACAAGGTGATTCCGAAGAGACTTTGTCAAACCGCCAATCCGAGATAAGAGATTTCATCAACGTTCCCCGCTCTGTCTTCGAGAGACTCGTATAAGCTATGACCCGGAGAACGTCACGAGGATGGATAAATTTCGAGACTCGTCCCTCCGAATCCCTCCGATGGAGAAATCCTCCTTTAGAGGAAGATGCACCCCGCGATAGATGGAGGCCCCCTCCCGTCTCCTGGTATGGCGAACCTCTGCAAGAATCACCAAGGTATGATAATTACGAAAGAACTCCAATGAGGGGTCAAGGAGAAGAAATACCCCGTCCTTTGGAATACCCTAGAAATGATGATCATACCTTGTGGGGGATGCTAGATGGCCTGCGCAAAGATATGAGCGACATCAAGAAAACCATGGCCCCCAAAGAGGATCCTACATTCAAAACCTCCCCGAAATTTCCCGAAATTTCTTTAGCATCTGTTCCTTCGGGGATGCGTCCCGTCAATGTTCCCTTATACACTGGGGACGCCGATGGAAGAGATCCACATGATCATATCCACCAATACTTGGTTGGAATGGACCTATCCTCCGCCCCATACCATGTCCTATGTCGTGTGTTCCTGGCCCGTCACCCTCGGAGGACGAGCACAAGCTTGGTTTACGCACCTTCCCCCTAACTCGATAACGAGCTTCGATAGATTGGCCCATTTATTCGTGCGACAGTTTGCATGTAATCGGCGATATCCCAAATCTGCCACTCATCTTTTTACGGTCAAGCAGCAGAAGGATGAACCCTTGCGAGGATACATAAAATGTTTCACAGATGAAGCTTTAGATGTCCCTAATGTCACTCCAACCATCCTAGCGGACTTATTAACACAGGGATTTTGAACAGGGGATTTTTTTCGATACCTCATGGGAAATCGTGTCACCTACATGAACGAACTTATGCAAAAGGCAAAAGTTTACATCCTCATGGAGGAAGCGGAAGGTGCTAAAAGGCGCATGGAACATGACGACAACGAGCACCGTGAGCACGCCGAATGAGAGGGTAAAGCTAAGGAGAAGAGCAAAGAAGGAAAACCCGCCCCACGCAAAGACGTTGGAGGTGTGGTCAAAAAATTCCTTCGGCCTGTACTGTTACCCCCGATGACCATCGCTCCCCAAGAAGTGCTCAACGTGATGAGAAGTAACGATGAGTTACACTGGCCCACATCGGCAAAATTTTCCAATAGGGAAAGGAACACGGGAAAATATTGCAAGTATCATAAAACCTATGGACACACTACCGAGGAATGCACTACCCTACGGAGGGAAGTGCTCCGTCTTCGAGAAGCAGGATATCTGAAGAACTATCTCCATGAGATAATCCCGAGGAGCCCAAGTCGAATGTATGGAAAAGATCACGAAGAGAGCAAGAAGAGGGAGAAGTGGCTCCCAGCCGCCGATCGCGAGAAAAAACCAGGGAGCACCATCAGTCCCAGGGATGGACCGCAGAACGTCAACGGAGCTCTCGAGAAAGGACTACGAGACATCAGAATTTACCCCCTCCCCCAGACTCATATGAGGATAACGCCCCATCCGGGCGAACGATCAATATGATAGAGGGAGGAGATATCTCGATAATGCCCCAAGGTAAGAAAAAGAAATATCCAAAGGAGGCCAGACGAGCAGAACAAGGACTTCTTGTATGCTCTGTTCAAGGATCAAAGCTGCCTAGTATCTTCTTTGGACCAGAGGACCTAACAGGCATAATTTACCCCCACGAAGAACCCTTGGTTATTTCAGCCGTTATCTGTGAATGTGAAATCCAGCAGATCCTCATCGACACGGGTAGCTCCGTGGACGTATTCTTCATTCCTACCTACCTAGCTATGGGATTGAAAAAAGAACGATTGTAGATGGCTGAGGTCCACCTAGTAGGTTTCTCTGAAGAAGCCTGCCCTAACCTTGGAACTATGACCCTTCCGATGTCATGGGCAGAGGGAGCCCTTCGAAGGACGGAACCCACCAAGTTCTGGGTGGTGGAAGCCTCGTCACGGATGTACAACGCCATATACGGAAGGTCGTCCATCAGAACCTTCGAAGCCATCCCTTCATCTTAAGGTAAAGTTTCCTACCTTCTCAGGCATCGGAGAAGTCCGAGGAAGTCAATCTAAGGCTAGAGAGTGCCGCATGAATGCTATCCCCTCAGAAGACGGCGAACTTACCCTCGAGAATAACAAAAAGTGCAAAGTAGAAGAGGCACGGGTTCAACCAGTAGAAGAATTAAAAATGGTGGAATTAGTATAAGAAAGTCCCGAGAAGGTGATTAAGATGGGTACCAATATGGAACCAGCAATAGAAGCTCAACTGACTTCCATCCTCAAACAATTCCATCACCTTTTCGCCTGGGAAGGAGGACCGCCTGGACGAATCAGCGATAAGGTATGCCAACACTTTCTTAATGTAAAACCCGGGGTTAATCCAATCCAACAGAAAAAGAGAAAGATGGGGCCAGAACGCAACAAAATTATTCGGTCTGAGATACAACGACTCCTTAGCCTAAAGAAAATTAGGGAGGTTATATACCCCGAATGGCTGGCTAATGTAGTGTTAGTCCCCAAACATGGAGGAAGATGGTTGATGTGTGTGGACTTTACCAATCTCAATGAAGCCAGCCCGAAAGATTGCTATCCCCTGCCCAGTATAGATCAACAAGTCGACTCCACCGCTGGATGTGCGCTGTTATCAACCCTATACGGGGACCAATGATACAACCAAATCTGGATGGTAACAGCTGACCAGGATAAAACTAGTTTTATCACCGACGCTGGCACATTCTGTTACTTGGTAATGCCCTTCGGACTCAAAAACGCCGGTGCAACTTACCAGAGATTGGTAAGCCTCATGTTTGCTGGCCTCATCGGAAAGACAGTAGAAGTCTACGTAGATGACATGGTAGTTAAAAGTAATAGGGCGAAAGACCACCCCGAGGATCTGCGAAAGGCACTGGTTATCATGAATAATTTTGGGATGAAAGTCAACCCTAGAAAGTGCTATTTTGGCATTCGAGGAGGAAAGTTCTTGGGGTTCATGGTCACGGAGAAGGGGTTAGAAGTCAACCCCAAAAAGGCTGAGGCCATCGTGGGACTCCCCACTCCGAAGACAATTAAAGATGTTCAAAAGCTAACAAGCCGGAGGGCCTCCCTTAGTCGATTTGTTTCTAAGTCAGCAGAGAAAGGACTCCCCTTCTTTAAGATACTCCGAAACATCAAGGAATTACAATGGACCCCCTAGTGCGAAGAATCCCTCGAAGAACTAAAGAGATATATGGTGAACCCACCCTTGTTGGTAAAACCTTCACCCCAAGCAGAGCTTTTCATATACCTATCCGTCGGACAAGAGGCCGTGAGTGCCGTGTTAGTCAAAGAACAGGATAGAGAACATCACCCAGTTTACTATGTCAATAAGACTTTCCTCGGAGCAGAAACTAGGTACACCCTAACTGAAAAACTCGTCCTAACTTTGGTTACTACAGCACGAAAGTTGCGCCCATACTTCCTCTCCCACGCGATCACTGTCCTTACCAAGCACCTGCTGCGAGCAATCCTCAACAAACCCGAGTCGTCCGAAATATTAATAAAATGGGCAGTAGAGCCCACGGAGTATAACATCTCCTACGCCCCGAGACCTTCCATCCAAGCACAAGTCCTAGCTGACTTTGTGACAAAGTTGACGATTATCGGAGCCAAAGAGAAGGCTTTCACGTGGCATATCTACGTGGATGGGTCCTCTGTAAGCACACACGGAAGAGCAGGAATAGTCTTGGCAAACAAATAAGGGGAGGATGAAATACTTCACTTCGCGGTTCGAATTGACTATCCCTTATCGAACAATGAAGCAAAGTACGAATCCCTACTCATTGGGATGAGACTCGTCTGGGAAGGCGGGATGAGAAGAGTGCTTGTTCATAGCGACTCACAGTTGATCGTGCAACAAGTCAATGGCTCATACGAAGCCAAAGAAGAGAGAATGCAAAAATACCTTCAGACAGTCCATCAAAGACAAGAGTGGTTTAATGAGTATAAGATAGTCCAAATTCCCCGAGAAGAAAACCAAAAGGCGGACGTCTTCTCTAAACTGGCCACTCAAACGGCCGCCATCCATACCCGAAGGATCACCCTACTCCATGTCAACGAGTCCGAGAAGACTTGGGGCAAAGAAGTAAATGCCACTACGGATCCCCCATCCAGTTGGGTAACTCCAATCAAAGCCTACCTGCAGGATCCAGGGGGATACTCCACGGACAAGGCCGTACAACAGATAATGTCCAAGAAAACCATTCGATACTTCCTCAAGGATGGAGTACTATTCCGAAGGTTATACTCTTGCCCCCACGCCCGATGCCTAAATGAAGAAGAAGCCCAACTAGCTCTAGCAGAGACTCACAAGGGGACATGCGGAAGCCATACCGGCGGCGAAAGCATGGTCAGACGCCTGATCCGCCAAGGCTATTACTAGCCCACGATGGCTAAAGATAGCAAAAGCCACGCCAAAACGTGTAAACCGTGCCAATCTTACGCCTCCCGGGTCCATCAGCCCACAGCCCCGTGAGAACCCCATCTGACCCCTTGTCCATTCTCCAAATGGGGCATAGATATAGTGGGCCCACTCATCCCCGACGCCGGCCAAAAGAAGTTCCTACTCATAGCGGTTGACTACTTCATCAAATGGGTAGAGGCAGAGCCCCTCGCCCGGATCACTGCGGGCTCCATCGTCAACTTTCTATGAAGGAATATCATGTGCCGCTCTGGCATCCCTCGGAACCTGGTAAGGGATAACGACCTGCAATTCACGAACCAAGAATTAGAAAAGTGGTGTGACCACTCGGAGATCAAACACCGCTTTGCCTCGGTAAGATACCCCCAAGCAAACAGACAAGTGGAACAAACCAACTGAACCCTCCTGAAGAACATGAAAGCCCGACTCGACTGGCATAAGCCCTAGTGGGTTGAAGTGATACCTGGCATACTGTGGGCCTATCGGATCACGCAAAGCACCGCCACAGGCGAAACTCCTTTCAGTCTGGCCTACGATTGCGAAGCGGTCGTACCTTCAGAAGTCTCCATAGAAAGGTGGCGAGTCCGAGAATACGAGTAAGTCGCCAACAGCTCCAACCTAGCCCTGGCCCTTGATCTCCTCGAAGAAAATAGGGCATGAGCCGCCATCCGGATTGAAGAGTACAATGCCCGAATGTCACGATACTACAACGCTAAAGTAAAACCTATAACTTTTCAAGTAGGAGATTTAGTGATGAAATGGGTCGGGGCTTCCAAGAACGTAGGCAAGCTCGATCCTCGATGGGAAGGACCCTACAAGATAGCGGGAATCGTCGGACCCGCAACCTATCTTCTCGCCAACTCTGAAGGCGCAGTGCTCCCCAACACCTGGAACGCACTCAATCTTAGAAAATACTATGCTTGATGTAATGCAACAGTTTGTATATAAATAAAAAAGTTGTTTATATATAGATGGTTCCCTTACAATACAAAAGGAAATAAGGTTGCCCGACAAAATGATGACTCTATATGTAAGTCATCCTAGCAACCTAACCCGAGGGACCATTTGATACAAACAACGAAGCCCCACACACTATAAGTCTATCGGACCATATCCTACACAAAGGCCCTTATACCAATTATAAAACCCTTATACAAACTAAGCATCCCCCATCAGACGCTTTCCTTCCTTAATAAGTCAACGACACTACTCCTCGGATAGAGAAATAGGATCATCAATGACTACCGTCAGAACCGCAGAATCCCCGAAAGCCGAGTGAGGAACTTCTGCAAAAACCTGGTGAATACTAAGTTCAGGAATAACCAAGCCCAAAGAAAATCCTAGCGAAGCCTGAATCGCATCTCGACACAATCGATAGCCTATACGGACCAAATCGTGCATCTCACCCTGAAAAGACACACGAGGGCTAGATGGACCCACCACCTCCAACACTGCCTGGACCTGGGCCATCACTAATGCCACCTCGTGAGTACGAGTTGTCTCCAGCAGCTGCTGATTCGCCACGTCTCTCTCCCCCATGGCGCGTATCAGCTGCTCATCAGAAAACCATATCTGGTCCCTTAATACATCTGTCCTCTTCTCCAAACCCAATACATGGGCCCTCTCAAGCACCAACCGGCGCTCCAACTCCAAAGATTTAGTTTTTTCGGCTTGCAAAACCCCATCATGAACTTCCCGAGCGGTCTCCTTGTCCGCAGTCAACTGGGCTATCTCCTCGTGAGCTTCAAGAAAACCTCACTCCAACTCGTCCCGATGACGATACACCAAGTCGGGATCAGAAGAAGACTTTTCTATTGATCCAAAGGCGTTCAAGACCGTATAAATCTGCATAACGCCAGTCCATCAACACCCAGAGGATAACAAAGGTTAGTGCTGAATAAAATAAATGAAAAATTGTTATACCTCACACAAATCTTTGCAGGCTAGATCCTGAAGACTGGATAGAGGAAAGGTCCTAATTAATTCACAATCCATCGCATTCAATAACCTGCTAAAGTCATTCCGACAAAAGTCCGCCACTGAAGAGGACGAAGGCACGGAACCACCCTCTCCGAGGGGACGGATCCCCACAAGAAGAGGATTGCCCTCGAGAAGTGGGCGAACAACACGGACAGGACCTTCCCCTAAGGGTTGAGATCCACCAGGAACAGAGGAAGGAAAACTCTCCTCCACCACGTTTACAACCCCTCCTGAAAAAGAACGCGATACCAACTGAGGTATCGGAAAATCCATTCGAAGAAGAGCGGCGGTGGGATCCTCGGAGACAACAGGAGCTGGGGGCCAGCGGCAAGCAAGACCTCTTGATCCTTCCTCTCCGAGGAAGGACTCGTCAAAACTTCAAAACTTAATTGATCAGAACCGCCATCCTCCGAAAAAGTATACCCAATACTTAGTGTTTGCGCTAAAAAGACCTTATCAAAAGGCCTGATAGCAAACGTTTGCATAGCCGAACCTATTGGAAAGACAAGCACACTCTAAGCTTGAAGCAACAAAGAACACCCCAAAAAATACAAAGATAAGAAGAGGAAATTACGAAAAAAATAAATTACGATAAAACGGCTGAACAGGGAGATTGAACGTCTCTACCCCTTCTTGAAGGCCCGCCAACATCAAAGACTCGGGAAACTCCAACAAACTGCTTATATTGTAAGTGCCCGAGAACAACCCAGAACGGGACAGTGTCTCCTCCTTGTGTATCAAGGTCTCGGCGTTGGGAGTAACATATCCCAAGCCCCATCGGAGAGGTACTTCCGATAAATCAGCCGATTGGCCCTTCGGGAGAACAAAAAAGAACCTCCACCTCCAATGCCCTCTACGAGAACGTGGGTTGGATACATGAGTGAAAGTTCTACTGTTGTCCCGATAGTCCAAGCTAAAAAAAGGGGGGCCACCTGCACAAGGGCGCAATGCAAAAATAGCCCCTACCCGATGAGGAGACATAGGGAGGTTCAAGAGCTCGCAACACAGGATATACCCCACCAAGTGACGGTAAGAATTTGGCGTCAGCTGACTAGGGCATATTTACTAATAATGGAAGAGGATTTGAATAAAAGGGTGGAAAAATACCCGCATCCCACACCGTACCTGTTCGCACTATACAGTCAAAAATCCTGAAGGGGGATCATAGGCCCAATGTTCGGAGTGCGGTATGATCACATCATACTTGGTATAATCCAAATTATACTTAGCAAAGAGGGTCATAATTGATCTCTTGT
Organism: Linaria vulgaris; assembly: GCA_948329865.1. NCBI lineage: Eukaryota > Viridiplantae > Streptophyta > Magnoliopsida > Lamiales > Plantaginaceae > Linaria > Linaria vulgaris. The sequence goes on along the minus strand of OX415249.1, from coordinate 46,886,439 downwards.
GCTCGTTACTCACGCTGTCCCCACGCGACCTCGGCCCATTAACTTTGTGGGACTCAAAGGAAGCATATCAAACTCCGAAGAATGATCCCCCAGGGTATAAGACCCCCTACCCATAAATACCTCTCGGATGTGATTCATCGTGCGAGACTCAGCATTCACAGACCTTGCAACGGCTCCCCTTGAAGAACTCCCCAAGAGAGCCGCTATGTCATCGTTTAGACTGTCTCGCATAGAAGTAAAGCTATCCGAGGAAGCATGTCGAACCCCTAACGACAACGGAGGAGTCCAAACCGAGTTCCAAGTGGAATTGTGAGAAAAAACGGACCCTCCTCGCCTGTAATGGGGGGGCATCATCCTGCCAAGTAAGTTTTAACTCCTTCTTCAAGATTAGTTGTTTAAAGAAATCTGAAATACAAAATCTAACTATGCGAAATCTAGAAGACAAATTTGCAAGAAAACTAATGAACCCTATATTTGGAACAAGTTTCCTTTGGAGTGATTATAGCTTTGTCTACAGAACGCACAATGCGTATATATATACTCTTAACTTCATTCTTTAATTAAGAATTAAGCTTAAATGGCCATGTTAGGAACGCGTGTCAACAAGATTCTCTTGCTTAAGAAGTACTCATCCTTAAAATTACCATGCATGTTGGCACGTCATGCTTAACATCAAACTTAGCCGACAAGGATAAAATTATATCCTAATCTCTCTGAACCTAATAGCAATCCGACATTAAAAGAACAGTCAGAGTATTGATAGGTTCTCAACATTTATGATTAAATCGACAAATATGAAAAAGGCAGAAGTAGGCAAGGATGAAATAAATTGTTCATCAGTAGAACCCGAGAAATCCTCAGAGAATAACTGTACATTGCGAAAAATGCTAAATTAAAAGTTTAAAAATGCTAAAGCTAAAAACGAGAAAAGACAAGTCCTAAGTTATGCCCCCGTGGTTGACGGATGCGGGGCGGAGGGTGAAGAGGTCGTCGCCTCAGAGGGAAAATTCATCGGAGCCAGGCGAGAAGTTGGTGACATTACCCCTCCAGCGCTACTGGGCCTCGGACTTGGACTACTCGCTGACCGCATGGGAAAAGGTGCTGGAGAAGCCCGAGGAGACAGCAAGCCTCTGAATCTCTCGAAAAGGACGCGAGACTCCTCGGGAGTAGCCTTCTTCAGCCTACGAATGTCAAAGGACTTGGGAAAATCTACATCCGACCGCACCAACGTCTGTGCAAGCCTAGCACATTCCAAATAACCCCACAACATGTGGCCTATCAAGAGCTCTTGTGGCGGCCTATCGGAAGTCTCTGAGGACTGTCGAAGGATCTCCTTCTGAGCTAATCGGACTACCGCATCAACCTGCGCATGTACCTCCTCGGGAGATACAACCTTCTCTTCGGCCGATTCCGCCCTGTCCATAGCCTTACCTAACAACCCTTGAAGTTCGGCCTCCCTGGTCTTACTCGCTTCCAATTCCTTCTCGAAAAGGACAATGCGTTCTTTAGAAGCCCTCTCCGACGCTTCCATCCCGTTGTATGAAGATTGCAATCGCTTCATTTGAAGATGCAACAAACCTTTCTTTTTCTGATCCTCTTCCCATCGGAAGTCATAGGCAGAAATCTTCATTTGACGTACCTCTATCTTCATCTGATCTTCCTTCTCCTTAGACATAAGAGACGCCACTTGAGCTCAGAGAAGTTTTACATCCTCTCCCTCCCTTTGATACCCTTTCTCTACTGCAGCGGCATCGTCCCGAGTCTTCCCGCCATACGATAAAGAAAGAAAGGCATAAGAGTTTAAAGCAGAATATTTAAAAGAAGGATGAGCAGAAAGAGAGAAAGAAAATAAGTTAACCTTACCATAAGGTCCATCCAGTTAAGACTCGTATGCATAAAATGAAACCCGTTGGCAGGGGTTACATTTGAAGAGGCGAAGAAACAAAGAATCTCTTGAAAAGCCCCCTCTAAAACCTTTAACGAGGGCAGATACTCAAGGCTACGAGGGGACATCGGAGGCTGAAAGGTTAGACCCCTTGGAGAAAGTATGACGGGGACATGGCTCCTCGGATGAAGGGTCCCCGGAGTGGGAGTAACAACATCCGCGTTGGTAAACAACGCACGAGGAGCCCCCGCAGCAAAAGAAGGGTCCGTCTCCCCGATCAGTGAGCTTAGAAACTCTACCTTCGCATCCTTCTCATCGGAGGGCGCGTCAAACTCCCCGTGAATATCCTCCGAGTCCCCCAACGAAGCCTCCGAGTCGGGCTGGAGAAATTGCGCTAAAAATTACTCTCCTGCAAAGAATGTATATATATATATAAGGAGAGATGATAAACACAGAAAAGTCATCAAGAAATAAAGGAGCAGAAAAGAAAGAGATGGGTAATAATGAATTACCAAAAAGAGAATGCCCTTATGCCATCGGAGCTTACCCCTTATATACTATATCTGCACAGAAAAAAGAATCTTAGTACATAAGAAGTTTTCTTTATGTCCCTAAAAACCTAATATCAAGAAGAACTTACCAGGAAGATGAGACTCGGAAACTATCTTCTCCGAGGATTCAGAAATCATTGAGGGGGCTGAAGAAGGAACCCCGACCACGTGAGAAGGAGTTGGCGACAGATCTTCAGAGGAAAGAACCACTAGGTCTAGCCTGGGCTCCTCCTCAGCAGCTTTCGGAAAAGAACCGCCCTCGGATGCGGGTCCCTCCTACGAACCCTTAGAAGAACTCTCGGTGTTATACGTTGGGACATGCGCCAGCGCTAAAGCTGATTGAGGATCCACCGAAGTAAGGGGGACGCCACCGCAGATTATACCATCTGCTCCGATGGTAAAAGGTGAGTAATCCTCCTATTTCTCCTCCCTCGGAGGCATGTCTGTGTCCTATGGAGCATCAACCTCCTCATCAGTAGGATCCACCTCCTCGGGATCATTGGAGGTACCACTCGAAGAACGAGCCAAAGAAGTTGTAGAAACCTTTGGTCTCTTCCGACCACTCAGAACCGAGACCGGAGGACCTTGACGCAAATAGTAACTTCCCAGAGTGTCCCCTACATTACAAGAAATTAGATAAGTATCTTTTAAAGAAAAGACAAAAGACAAGTATAAAATTACTTACTGAAAGGAACCAACGCATCGGAGCCTAGAGACAAAGGATTCTCAATAGCAGCATCGGTAAATACCACGTTCTGTAGTCCCAACATCTCAAACAACATCATGAAGTTGTCCAACTCCATTAAAGCCTTCTGCAAAATCACCGGAGATAAGCTTACCTCCGGGTCCAAGGTATAGACTAGAGTCTCGCCCTCCTTCCAGTCGAAGGGCATGTCCCACTTTCCATTCTCGGGCTGCACAAAGATATATTTATCTTTCCACGTGCTATGGGAAGTGAGGGCCCCCTCCAGAATCTTCTTGTTCTTGGCGGTGTCCCGATGGCGCAAGTGATAGAAAGGCCACCCCTGGGCAAAATCACCATATCAAAGATGGCAAAAAAACGCTCCACGCTGCAGTCCAAGCCATTCACATGGCACCAAAACACAAATATACACAAGGTTACAAACCCAAAAGGAGTCAGCTGACTCGGACCTATCTTGCAGGCCTTGAACACATCATAGAAGAAAAGGGGCACAAAACATCGCCACCCAAACTTCATTTGTGCAAAATAAATGGTGAGCCAGCCATCGGGATGATTGCACGCCCTCTCACTCTTTGTCGGAATCCTGAAAGTCAAATTTTTATTGAAGGCCCACAAACTCTTGAACAAAGCAGACACTTGCTCTCGGGTAACAGTACTCAAAATCCCCTCAATCTTGTGGAACCCACGAGCGACGGGAACAACAGGCTTTTTTGATTTGGAAACCCTAGCCTTCTTAGAGGGCCCAACATTACCCACATCAGCACCACAAGTTACCGCCGGCGAATCAGTGACGAGAGTAAAAGCCACAACCCCCGAGGCGGAAGCGGCAGTGACGGGATCAGTAGCAGTGGAGGAGGCCATCGTATATAGTTAAAGAGGAAGGAGAGTACTTGCAAAAATTTAGAGGATGAAATTGTCGGATTGAGAGAAGGGGAGGAGAGCATTTTGCTCGTCAAAATTTTACTAGGGAATGAAAGATTAAAGTGAAGAATAAGAATGAAGGAGACGGCTATTTATATCCGGTAAAGGGCAACGGTTAGATGTTATTTAAACGTGGAGCGCGTTTAACGCTCTATGTAACTCCCCCACTTGACACGCGCCGTTTGGCGCGCTAACCGTTATCGGGCCTTTGAAATCTGACCGTTACCAACGGTCAGATATTTTGAACTGTGGCGACCAGTCAACAAGCGTTACTCCTCCGTCATCATTTTTCCCAATAAATGCTTAAACCCTCCTGCTCGTCCGAGGACCAACACACCGAGGACCCAAAAGTTAATTTCCATACTTGATTTTTATAATATATATTTATAATACCCCCGGGAAATTGTTGAAAAAATAGAAACCAAAATGGGAAAAATCCCCTGCCCTCGAAAAATTGCCAAAAGATAAAATTGACAAAGAAAAAATAAAAGAAAGCCCCTCAATTTACAAAAATCCAAAAAACAAAATTCCCTCGCCTCTAGATGGCAATCGAAATTTGGGGGGGCTAGTGTTAACCATGAAAAATACATAGAATATTAGTCCTAAATATAGGAATTAATATATGGACAATACTATTGTCACGAGTACTTCCGATGAGATGTACCCGCTCCCGATGAGGAGGCCTATCGGATGTTACCACACCCCTCGGTCATTGACCTGAAGCGGCATGAAGGAACATCCGAGGAGGCACCTAAGCGTCCCTTGGAAAGTCACGATGAATTAAAGATAAAATATCAGCGCGACATCGAAAAAAGAGTAAACCCCGATGGATCCGCACGACTCCGATATCCATCAATGCGCCAATAGGGACCACCACGGACCCCGAGTCCCAGAATCTCACGGGACACTTCCTTGCTGAACACTCCTCAACTTAAACTGCCCTCTGAACATCACTCCAAAAGCTGAATCTGAAGAACAAAGCCAGATCCAAATACATCAGCCATTGGAAGGCACACTACGAGGACCTCGACAAGAAAGCGCTACTCCACGAGAAGAAAAGAGCCCTCGGAATCCCAGTCACGGACGTAAACCCCCCTCGGAAAGCATATCCAGAAACTACTACACCAGGATGAACCCTTATCGGAGCAACAACATCACCAGAAGAACATCCTAACTTGTCCATCAAGTCACTATCAAATATAGGACCCCTCGGGAAATAGAGTCCAAAAGAGCAACCCATCGGAGATCCGAGAAGCTATTGAGAGCAGTAAAGATCATCCTAGTCAGCGCTTAGTAGATGAAAGATATATCTTGTCTCATCTTCTTATCCATATTTCGACACCTCTAAATTATCTCAACATGCACACCGACACCTGCCCCTAGAAAACTCTATATAAGGGGAGGTAGTCTCATAGTTAGAGGCAAGCTCAGACTTTTACACACAATCATACACAAGAAACTTGGGAGTGAAATTTAGTAAATAAAGGAAGGAATATTCTCGTATCTTTGCTCTCTTTTATAATATCATCGCTTTTTGAATCACGGGCAGGGCGTTCCAACCCTAAATAATCCAGTTAAATGGGTTATAATTCTAAACCTGTTAACACCAGGAGTTGGGCTTGGTTGCGCAATTGTGTGCGACATTGGTAAGTGATGTTGTTGTGAATATGTTTTACTTCTTCTTGCGTTGCTTTTACTGACGTTTGTCTCTTCTGGCAGGCCCCCGTGTGAGTGAGAGGTCTATCTCAGTTATATGAGGAGGCGGCCCGAGAGAGGGATGCTTTGAAGGGATCGGACCAACAATTCAGAGAGCGCCCAGGGGCCTCGGAAAAGGTAAGGGAAGCCTTGGCTGGGAGGGAGACTGAGTTGGTCAGGAAGCTCGAGGACTTTGAAAAGCTGGTGACTTCTCTTTGGGGGCTCGTGGAGAAGACCATAATGGAGAGAGACGAATGTCTAGCTGCTCATGAGAGAGAGATAAATGAGCGTCTCGACCCCCTGTTCAAGGGTCACCTTTTGTGGGGTTTCCAAGCTTGCCGACAAATTGGCGTTGCGAAGAACTTCTTCCGTTCCGAGGTTGATTCTCTAAGACTGTCCTCGACCCGGATGTTCCGTCCAGAAAAGCTGAAGGATACTCTAAATCTCCTCCCTGGTCGTAGTGCGGTGGTGCGAAGCTCTCCTACCCCTTCCACTATAGTAGGCCCAAACCACACTCATCAGGCGTAGATAGCTTGTTTAAACCGTTTTTTATTTTTCCTTTTCTGGGGTTGTACCGGGTTGTCCCCGCCCAAAATACTTGATTATGAATGAAAACTTTTCTGGAAGTCTCCATATGCTCTTTCTTTTAACTTTTCTGGAAGTCTCCATATGCTCAATTTTTTACACTTACCACGACCGAAGGGTTTTTGAGTTTGCTATAAGTATATGAGGTCATCGGAGCTCGTGGTTGCCATGGTACCGTTTAATGCGACCTGTATGAGGGTATTCCGTTTTTGTGGGGGTGTTGTTCTAGCTTTTCGTTTATGGACCTTGAAAAATCATAGTGGGTACCAGGCGTTCACTTCTAAAGTTGCCCTTGTGGTCGTGGTAGGTGTCCTCGGATGGGGGTAGTCGGGCGTCGGCGACTGATGGGGTAGTCGTGGATTTGAATTGGCCCGCCTTTTCGTCTCCCAACTACCCGCCTTGGGAAGAGCTGCCTCATTTATTATGAAAAGACATGGGGCCTTGGTGCGCCGATCTAGCTCCCCTATGGTGACTTCTGACATGCTAGAGTTATAGTGATTCGGAGAAGGTGGCACTTAATCTGGGTCGTGAGTGGGGAGTCGAACGGTCCCACCTCTTGAACTGGGGGCGTGAAAGCGACACAACTCGGGATATGAACCGTATTTTCCCGCCTATATAAACATAGCCACATTCGTTCTTCTCCTTCATCACTTCCAAACACATATTTCCCTTGTGAAAATATTTATCTCTTTCTTTCTTTCTTTCTAAATAATGGTTTCAAAGGCAACCACCGTGTTTTCCAGCAATGATGAGTCTCGTGACTCTTCTGTTTCTCGTCCTACCCCACAGCGGAGTAGCTCTTTCGCTGTTTGCCGTAATAGACGGAGGCGGGCAGTGCATTCCTCCCTCATCTGTTCCGACTCACGGCGGCGAGAGCGAGGTGGTGATGCTGTCGTTTCTCAAATGACGACGACGGATTGTGTTCGTGAGGTTTTTGATTGCCGGGCTCCTTATCAGAATTCGGAGGAAGGCGTCATATTTCGTAGCGAGTACCTAGACCCAAAGCGTATGACTGGTAGGCTTAGGGTTCGATCCACGCCCTCCGTGATGAATATAGTGGAGGTTTGCTGTTTACTGGTGGAGTATAACATTCCCCTCGAGCAGTTTCACATCATCATCCCCTCAGAGACGCATAGGGATTTTGACCCTCCCGAGGGTCATATGACGATGTATGTGGAGCAAATTCGTTGCGGACTTTGCTACTTATACCATCCAGTAGTGAGAAAGCTCTTTGAGTTCTGGCAATTGTGCCCGAGCCAACTAACTCCGGCTTTCTACTGCCAACTGGTGGGTTTCCTTCTTTGCTGCCATCTGTTGGACCTTCCCTGTACTCCTGCGACCATGGCGGGGGCGTTTATCTTGGAAGCTGGACAGTAAGCGGGTGTTTCTGCCTGTGGCGACCAATGGTCCTGCGAGCAACGGTGATTGGCGTCGGAAATACTTTTTCATGGCTCCCTTGGGAGCGTCATCGACTCTCTAGGAAGAGGTGCCCCGAGTTTGGGGGTTGCGTTATGTTTACCCTTCCCTGCTGGTGGATTTAGAGGCTGCTTCCTACTTGGAGGAGAGAGGTGTTTTTTACGGCCTCTACAACGTATCATGGTGCTGAGCAATCCCATGGTCTTGCTTCTAGCTGGTCTTCAAGATGGATTGGTGGATGAACACCCTAACCCGCTGACCCTTCGGCAACACTCGGAGTTTCGTAAGTTTCTTTAAGTTTTTTTTTTTTTAAATTTTTTTTGAACGTTCCTAGAAACCCATTGTCCAAGTATATATAGTATACTCGCTCTTGTTTTTAAACATATTTCTTGGCCAATTCGGCCAAGGGCCCGTCCTTCCAAGCGAAGAGGTGGTGGAAGGACCTGAGAGTGGCAACGATGGCCTTTTCAACATCTTCTCCAACCTAGGTACCGATTTTCACAGTTTTGCCCTCGACGCTCAACTAATTCTATCATTTTGAGCTCTTCAACGGGCTGAACTCGGATTTCCTCCGAGCAAGCTCTCTTGTTGGGGAGATGCGGCTGAAGGTGACCAGATGCAATTCCCAATGCATTCATGTGGCATTCCCTTCCGTGGGTCTAATCTTCTTTGAGTACTCCGGTTCTGGACGTGATTGGAAATTTGACCTTCAGGTGGAGAGGGGACGGAATGGCTTCGGAGGTTCGAAGGGCGGGTCGTCCACATATGGCGTTATACGTTCGCGAGGGGCGTCCACTACCCAAAACTTGGTGGATTCGGTACGACGATTCGCACCTTCTCCCCAAGACACTGGTAAAAATATAATTCCCACTGTTTGCCATTGTTCTCCAAAGAATCCTATGAGGGGGACCTTGGTCAGATCCATCTGACTCTACGTAATTCCCAGAGCTATGTACGCTGGTGGGAAAAGAACATTAACTGAACTTCCCATGTCTATGAGCACTCTTCTGACTTCGGTCCCCAATATGGTAGCCGTGATTACGAGGGGGTCTTCATGGGGGTACACGATTCCCAATAAATCCTCGGGGCCGAAGGAGATAACTGGTTGGTTAGCTACCTTAGTGGCGAAGTCTTCTAACTTGTTTTCCATATTGTAGGCCTTCCGTATATAGTTTCCCCTTTGCTCGAGAGTTACGAACAGCACTCCACCTTCGATGATATTATTGTGGTACTTATGAGGTGGTAGAGAAAGTTTCTCCTGCTCGGCGGACTCTGAATCATCGTCTTGGTCGGGTGATTTTGACCTCTGTTTCTTTTTCTTGGGTGCCTCTTTACGCCCTTTATGTCTTACGGGGTCGCGCTCATCGGACATCACGTACTTGTCCAAGTAGCCCAGCTTCAGAAGCCTGGCTATCTCCCTTTGGAAGTGGACGCAATTGTTCGTCAGATGCCCGTACGTTTGATGATAACTGCAGAACTTTCTTGTATACTTAAGCCTCTGGGTGTCCCTCGCAACCCGAGGCCATTTGAAATAGCACTCTTCCCCCACGATGGTCTTGATTTCTACGGGGGATACAATCATGCTCGACAAGGGTACCGGGTCCAATTATTTATTGGCTCTTCCCGTGTTACCTCCTTCCTTGTCTTCACACTTTTCTTTGCCCTTGTCTGGGCCCTCGTGGTTTTGGCAGCTTCCAAGATATTGCGCATCTCCTCCATTTATATGACGGATTCTTACATTTCAACAGGTCTTCCAGGTTGATGGCGCGATTCCTCATGAGGTAATTGGGGAAGTCTCTGGGAGCAATCCTCGAATGATGATATCGGAGAGCACTCCTGTGTCGAACCAGACCACTTCCCCTACTACCTGAGAGAATCGATGCATGTAGTCCCAAAGGGGTTCGTCCATATTCTGTTTGACGTTGAACAAGTGACCACAAGTCTTTGGGAAGACCCTGTCGCGGGCAAACTGCCTTACAAACATCTGGGTTAGCTGGTCGAAACTATGGATGGTACCTAGAGGCAGATGAGAGAACCAGAATTGGGCCCTTCTGGTGAGGGTTGTGCAGAAGATTCAGCACATGGCATAGTCCGGGGCTGACGACAGGTCCATGCATGCTAGGTACTAGCTGATGTGGTCACGGGGTTCATGATCAATGCTTTCTCCAGCGTAGCTCGGATGTTCGGCGGGCTTTATGGTCAAGGGGACCTGAGGCTCGACAATAACGGGCACGAATGGCGACCCTTGATAGGCCGGTTCTTCGTCCAGGTTGAGATAGCGATGGAGTTCCCGCAATTCTCTTTGCATTTGTTCCATCATGCCTCGTAACGGGGCATCGGGTGTCGGTGAGCACCATCGTTTTGCTATGGGCTCTGGAGAAAATGGCTGATGGAGGTCGGGCGCATTCCTCGCTGCCCCTTGCGGACGAGGTGGCCTGGAGGGTTCACCTCCTTGCGGCGCAGCGACCGAGCTGGCAGTATTCGGTGAGGGTTGTCTTCCTATTCATCATAGAGGGGATGCTCGGGTGTTATTTTGCGACAGTCCCTCTGACCGAGCCATATGAGGTGAGGCCAATTGGCGATGTGAGGGGTTCCCTCTCTACTCGGAGCATTCTCTGTCTCGAGACCAAGCATTCTCCGAGACTGTGGCTCTTCGTCGGTTGAACCGAGTGGACATGTATCCAGGGGCACCTGTACATAACCCATAGTGGGTCCTGTTCCAGAAGGTACCTGTTGGCGGTGTGGCGGTAGAGGAGCTTCAACTGCAGGTGGTGCCGGGACTTCAGGGAGAGGTACCGGACCACTTGGTCGTAGAACCTCGTTTGGAGGGAGTGGAAGGCTTAGCTCGCTCTCTATTTCATTGTCGTGATTCTCCATGTATTCGACTTTGATGTGGGATCGTGAGGACCATGAGGATACTCGAACTGGTACTCTTCTAGCTCTTTTTCTGGCCATGCACCTTTCCTCAAGCTTTTCTCAGAGAACTTTTAAGGCGTTCCCACAGACAGCATCATTTGATGAGGGAATATCGTCCAGGCCCGTGTAGTCGGGGTGTTTGGAGATATTGTTACTCAAGTATTTGTGTTCGGAACGCCAATCTCGAGCTTGAGGAAATGAGGCACAATATTTTTATTAACTACTTTGAGCAAAGTACAAAGGGGTCGTGTGGATTGCACGAGTTAGAGCTTGAGAAATGTGACAAATTCTAAGTAAAAGTGGAGTGTATGACAATGGAGAACACTCCTGATTTCTTGAGGAGCGAATGAGCTTGTCGAGCATCCCGTTGCCCCTTTCTTTGCTGAAAATGGGGGCTATTTATAGTGTAAGCCCAAGGGTCTTTGGCCAATGGTAGCCGGTCTTTACCGTCGTTGTTGGTGCCCAATGGGGGCGAGGGTATTCTGCGACAATGGTCTTCGGGGATAATCTCCGCCAATGCATGCTGTCCGGTTTGCACCAATGAATAGTCTGCACAAATAGTATTTGTTGCTTTCTGCCCCAATGAATGAGTTGGACCAATGAGGGGATGGTATTTCCTCGTTATCATGGTAGTCATGGCGTGGGGAGAGTTGGACCAATGGGGAATGGTCTTTTCTCGTTATCATGGTAGTCATGGCGTGGGGAGAGCTGGACCAATGGGGAATGGTCTTTTCTCGTTATTAGGGTAGTCATGACGTGGGGAGAGCTGGACCAATGGGGGATGGTCTTATCTCATTATTAGGGTAGTCATGGCGTGGGGAGAACTGGACCAATGGGGGATGGTCTTTCTGGTTTTGACGTTGGGAGTAGTGATGACAAATAATGTGTCCTTCGAGGTGAGTCACAGGTCGTGGTCGATTTGGGGCGGTCTCTGCGGATCGTTCGTCGTGAAGGAGACCCGGGGCCGTTCTTCGATCTTGGACTGCTGATATTAGATTATGGTGGGTCTATGACCGTGCCTTGTCTTTACTCGTGTCCTTAATGATTCATGGGTCATCGAAGCCTCCGAGGAGTGTTGTTCTCCGAGCTCGGGGGTTTCATGGGGATAGTTGCGGGTTTCTTATTTTTAGATAGGCCCTAGGTCGTTGGGGGTCGTATTTAAACCTTTGTGACCAAACCATATTTTCAGATAGGCCCTGGATCTGAGGGTACCTTTCTCCTAGTGTTTAGACCGAGTACCCTTGGTGGGTGTTTTCTGGTCGTACACGGGGATACCGTCTCCGGAGTTTGGCCGTCTACCTCGATCCAGGCGTGGCCGGGTCGTGGCTGTTACGTACCTTTTTGCAAGACCGGAGATAATTTTCTGTAGAGTACCCACTTTTCTGCCCTTCTCCGAGAGTGGGGCAGATTATGCATCATCAGTGATAATATTAAGAGTTATCTCCTCGAAACCGCTCTATCGTACGTAACAATAACTCGTGGATAAAGAGACAATGTTGACAATATGTCCCTCGAAAAACTTATCTTATAGAAAGGGATCAGCTCAAAATACGGATACTCCCATAAACATTCGAGAGACACCTCCTAAATACTTGCCATCCATCAAGATCCCCTACAGCTACGAAGGACAAACATGCACCATGAAAATAGAAAGTCCCACTCCGTGATTAAATGGTGAACCGCCACTTAAGGAAATAAGAGGACGAGTAGCCAATCTTCACCTATAAGAGTTTCCCCCTAGAATCCAAGAAAAAGGGAGCATAGGAACAAAATTTTGTTCACCGGTAAAGAGAATCAAAGGTAAGTCGCTTCTTGAAAGAGAATCAAAGGTAAGTCGCTTCTTGAAAGCAGCATAGGAACAAAATTTTGAGCGATCCCATAAGAAAAGGCATAAAAGTCAAGCGACCTTAGTAAATATATTCATTACGAGCTCAACAATTGCCCATTTTGACGACAACATTCCCTAGCGGGCTAACATTATTTGGGGTCACATAACCAACTTGAGGTAGGCACCAACGGGGTATGACAATATGAAGGCACCCCGATGGGAGGATCGAGCACCAACCGGTATCGCTAAGTCAGCACGGAAACTTTGCATCGCTTGTACCACGTCTTGAAAGATTATGTAGCCCATCCAAAAAAATTGACGAGTCCCTTCATTAAAAGAGTTATCCGAACCAACTATTCCCCCAACCCCTAAGGTAGCTTGAGCTCGAGCCTTCACCAACTTTTCCTTGAATAAACACCCTAAGTACATCAGATGACCTTGGTATTCGTCCTGCTATGCCTTGATATTACAAAAGAGCTCACATGTCTGCTTGAGGCAAAAAAGCAAACCCTCCAGCCATTTCTCTACCTGAGCTGACTGTTCGTGCATCGACTGTAACTCTTTCTCCAACATATCCATACTCCCATCAGTATCCTGGACATGCGCGGCCCGTAGGTCCTCAACCTCAGCCTCCCTCTACGCAAATAGACAATGAACCCCTTCTAAAGCTAGCTTTAGTTCTTGGCGACCATCTCTTCACTCTGACGCCCCAAAGGAAATAAACAATCACTAGAGAAAGACACTCGAGCAGGAACATCCATCTCAACCCCTATATCAAAAAACTCCCAATGGATCACGAGTCAAGATCAGACGCACAAATAAACTCTAGAATGAAATTTCTCCAAACGATGAAAAAGGAAACTTACCAAATAAAGGGTTCTTATGGAGGGGTCCTTCGGGGGAATTCCAGTACTTCAGCAGCCTATTGAAGCCCATCTATGATCATAGTAATCGTGGAATTCAACATATATATCACATCGCAATGACCTGAGTACAAGCCTCGCTTTTCTATTTACTGCCTTGTTGTTCTCCTAAGAGCAAAAATAATAGTCACTTCCTTAAGAGGGTCCCACCTCTAAAAAAGCAGACGGTCCAACCAGCTAAAAATAAAAGAAGAGGGACCCAAGGGTACTACGTGTAACAAAAAGACGGCCAAAAAGTGAAGGGGGGAGCAATCTATATCTAATAGACCACAAAATAACTTGAATCACACCACTCACCTAAATGATGAAAGCAGCAATTGGCTAGGGCAAATTTGCAGAAACTGAAATAACCTTCGTACCAGAGGATGGAAGAACAATCAGAGCCTGCAATGAGCTTGCTCGACATAAATCGTTAGATATGCCTCAGGAGGATCATGCGCACGTTGATTAGACGAAGGTATCACCATGTCAAAATTGACCGCATCTAAGGACACCCTCTTGACCAAACGACACACTAACCCCACAGTGGCTGAAATAGGCACCACTCATATTCTCCTAGGACTCATCATGGATCCTGGTTCAAAATAACCTGGCACAAACTCAGCACCAACAACAAGAGGATTATATGGGCCCCCTCACATAAAAACTACCCTGACGCTATCCACCGCGTGATTGAAGGCAAAGGTGGAAGAAGTACCTTCGCCCACACCGCCAACATAAGATTACAACGGTTATGACGCACTTTAGCCATACCCGCTACTCACACTGCAGTGAGCCCTGGAAGCCACGCCGTTAGTCAACAACAAAGCCTCTACTAACAACTGGCACGAGATCGATTAACACTTCGCCCAACATTCATCACAGAAGGAGAAAATGTAGTAAGATTACTGAATGTTCTAGTGGACTCTGACTCAACAAGCAACGGATCTGAAACTTCGGAGCCAGGATGATCCATGATAATCCAAAAAAAAAGAGAAAAAGAGAGATAACCTGAAAGAGGCCAACAAATCTTAAAAAAAACAAATTTGCTTTGGCTTAGGAAGGTGGCTAAAAGTGAGAAGAAGAAAATTGATAAGGAAAAAATAAAAGCATGACCCCTAAACAATAAAGTTAGGATTGTGGAGCCTAAACAATAAATTTGGTGTACTGAAATTCAAGACTGGAGTTTTAACAGCAGTGATAACGAAGAGCAGATCAGATGTGCAACCAGGGAGTGGCACTACATAACAGGTTGTGCCACTGGTCGCTCAACTAGTGGCGCTACATAACTAGTCGCGCCACTAGTGGCGCTGCTTTGGCATATTGTACCAGGGAGCGCTACAGCACAGGTCGCGCCACTGCAGCGCTACAAAGTGACGCTACAGCATAGGTCACACGTGTCGATTTTCGGCCCAGTTTCAGCCCATCTCGATTATGATGCCCTAGCAACTATAAATATGTATTTTGTACGGTTTTGTAGACTGCGGTGGCTGATAGAGAGAGAGAGATTAAAAATAAGATAAAATACAGTTGGGAGATTTGAGAGAACATTCTTGATCCGTGACAAACAATTGTTGTATCTTATTTTGTAATCGATCATCATCATATCGAATATCCTGGCTTGTATCTCCCTTAGAGGTAGATATAGTAGAACTGGGTAAACAAATTGTGCCTTGTGTTCTTTTATTGTTTTATCGCTTGTCGTGTGGTGTGAATTTATCGGTTCGTTGGTTTGTTGCTGTTCTTTGTTGTTCATATATTTTCTGCTGCACCACACTTAAAAAGAAAGAGGAAGTGAAATTTTCGCTCAAAAGACGTTTCATAAATGAAACAGTCCCCAAAATCGATGACCCCTCTTACCTGATCGACGTGGGCATATCGTAGAGTGGTAATTAAAGTCCGCGTGGTTGTGTAGACAAACAACCGCAAAAGGTAATAAATGTTCTTAATGGACAAAGTTATGACATACTTATCTGACAAACGTGGCATCTAAGTAGATCAAACATCTTAAAGAAGAAACCGCCATTATGGCAAATCTGCTAAAGTGTCTACCTTTCGATCAATAGTTGAGCCCATTCCTCGAAAAGAAAGAGCTTTGTATGAAAGGTAGTGCAACTTCTTTGAACCGAATCCCAACGACCGCAGAAAACTCCATGCGGAATACGATGCTCCACTCTCAAACATACCTTATCAGGTTAGACCTCTTTGTCGTAATTTAAGATATTCGTGATAGAATTCCTTTCTGTCCCAAGGCACCACAACCTAATAGTAAGGGGTTACACACCCCTAAAAAACCGACACTAAAGGTGACTCACTACCCCCATAGAGCCTATCTACTTGAAGGAACTACATTGTCTCGAAACTAGTTCGAGGGGAACTGCGATCCTCACGAAGAACACTCAATGAAGCGTCTTGCGGCCCCATAGATGGTTTGCGGGCATCTTCTTACGCCTAAGAATGCTACCATGTGTTTAAAAATATATATACAGCACAATGAAGATGCCATATATATAGGGGGGAATATAACCCTAACTACCATCAAAGAAAATAAAAATAAAAAACAAAACAAGAAAAGCTATACTACGAGGGGGAAGTCCTCTTCTCGACCTTCGCCCGTCTAAGTTGCTCCTCCCACGTTGTAAGCCCCCCCCCCCACCCCGCCTCATAATTCTCCTATTCTTCTCTCTCCCCCATGGGTGTTGCTGCGACTGGTGGTGCAGGAAGAAGTGGCCTCGTAGCCATCTGGGCCGGACACAAAGAACTACCTCGAGATCCTTACAATAGAAGAACAACATCGAGTGTCTCTGGCATTCGTAGGTCCTTAGGATGCAACAGGGATAAATATGCGTCCTCCTTATTGAGACCTGACTCTTTCCCCCTCTCTCGACAGCCCCAATAGTCGTACACAACATGCCCTAGAAAATGACGACAAAAGGAAGAATAATAAATGAAAGATCCCTTATACTGATCCAACATGACCATGGCAAACTCCCTCACCGTCTTGAATAAATGGGTATCATGCTCCCACTCAATCTTCGCCTCCCTGTCGCAAAACTCTGGTGTAGCTCGGTCATATCTTGGGCCACACGCTCAGCCGCGACCTTAGCATCAAGGTCGACCGTTAAGAAGGCCTTGTGTAGACTAGCCACCTTGTTCTTTTGCTCTTCCACTGTCCCACCCAGCTCACTGTTAGCCCGCACATCTGCCTTCCTTTCTACTAAAGCCTTTCCCTTTCCTCTTCTACCACATATAGCTCGTGTTGTAGCTCCTCGACACGTCGGGGTTGTTCTTCGACCGCTTGCACTGCCTCGAGTCTCTGATCCTCTAGTCGGGCATAGGCACTCAAATGCTCATCCCAGGTTATGCCCCTGGAAGAGTGTGCACCTCCCTCGCCTCTGGAGTCCACACACTTGTTTCGAGCTCCTTGATTTGATCCCCACCTCCCCCATTGACGCAGACACCTAACATTAAAAAACAAGAATGGGGAACGCACAAAAAACATACTTATAGCCGACACACTTGAAAAAAAAAAGTCGAAACCTCCTCGACAACTCGTCGCGAAAGATGTTGGAGCTCATCCACCCCTGTCGACGCTACAAGAGGACAGAGAAGGGCCGACCGGTCCCTCGAAGGTTCTTTAGGTCCAACATCCCTCACCCCTCTACTAGAAACACCCACAAGCAAAGGAAGATTACCCTCGTCTGCTGCTTCTTCGCAGCAAATAATTATAGCATCCCAAGCCGTCAACAATTTCCGGGATAAGAGGAGAGGATAAGGACGACGGACCTGGTGGTCCCTTTACGATACTTGCAAAGACCTCCGAAAAATCATCATCTAGGAGAGATCCACCCAAAAAAACTAGAGTGGGACGCCTCTAAAAAGGCCTCCACCAAGGAGCTGTGCAGAGCCTTTTGCTACTTCTCCAACCGCATTGCAGCATCAGCACTAACCCCTTCTCCTCGAACGCCCCCATCAGCAACCACCTGCAGACCTTGTTGATTGCCCCATTTCTCTTGCATCGGGGACCTGACTCCTCTAGGTCCCTCCTTGCCACATGCTTCTTCACTGACACATGCTTGGGTTCTGTCTCCGCCACCCTCCTCTTTCTCAAAGAGGATCCACGACGCTTTCTTCATCCAGAATACCCCCTTGTAATGTCTGGTAAAACATGCATGGGAACCAAAGCTGCCCATGTACTCACAGGAACAAGATCCCTCTTCTCATAAGAAGGTGCAACATCAGTAGGAACGATAAATGACATAATCTTCTTGAATAAAGGAAGAGAAGAATTGCTCTTAAAAAAGGGAAGAAGCTAGTGAAAGAAAGAAAACTGATTGCTAGAAGATTTGTGTGATATGAAAAATCTAGGTTAAGTCCCCCTTTTATATACACATCGAGTCAATGCAATTAAATTTGCTCCCAAACACGTCAATTCAGAAAGAGGCACGTGGAGAAATATATTGGACTCCGAAAGTTGCATGGCTTCGAAGAGACGTACCTGACTCCAATCAATGCATCCCATCCAACCATAAAAACAAAAGGTCGTGACTCTCTAAATTCCCTCGTATTCTCCAAAGAAATCAAGAGTCGTGATTTTGAGAATTCTCCTCGTATTCTCTGAATACAAGGATAATTGGGGGATTCCTGATAATATAAGGTTCATCTCCTAGAAACCTCTCCCTCGTATGTAGCAATAACTCGTGGATAAGAAAGAGAGACGACGTTAATAAGACGTCTCTCGAATAATTTATCTTGTAGAAAGAGATTAGCTCAAAATACGGATGCATTCATAAAATTTTGACATGTACCTCCTAAGTACTTGCCACCCATCAAGACCTCTGCAGCCACCAAGGACAAACATGCACCACGAGAATAAAAGGGCTCACTCCGCGATTACATGGCAAACCAAGAGGATGAGCTGCCAATCTTCACCTATAAAAGACTCCCCTCGGAATCAAAAAAAAAAAGGAGCTTCTTCGAAGACCTTAAAAAGAGAGGACCCTCGTAACCCCTAATAAAATACGACTCCCCCTCCCCCCCCCCCCTCCCACCCCCTAGCCCATTTTATCCTTCGCTGCTATTTTCTTTCGCTGTTATTTTCTTTCTAATTGTTTCGAGAGTGTGTTCCTACCTTATGTAAAATTATATTTTCTGTTTATACGACTAGGCACACAGAAGAAGTACTATCATCAATTACGTTTATCATACATACCCTACATTATAAGTCAAACTTAGTTCCTTGAAAATTCTTCATTTCTCTTAATTTGAAAAATTCCGGTAGAGAAAAGCAATAGGAATTGTCCAAGGTTTTGATTTGTTCACACCATGCAATCAAACATGTTCCATTACTTATAAATAATTCTTGCTCCCCCTTTTTAATTTCCAATTATTTTGCTAGCCACTTAAGGAACTCAAAAAGAAAAAAGAAAAAAAATGCAATCTGCCACGAGGATGATCATTGTAGTACTAATTGTCATCTTTTTGGCTATCATAAGAATTGAAGGAAGAAGCTTCAGAGGTAAAGGATAATCTTGAGAAAATCATTAAACCTTTTCCGTTGCACGTAACTGAATTATGATATTTTTCTGTGACCAAAAAAAAAGAATTATGATATTTTTCGTTGTTTTGTTTGTGAAACAGAACTCCGTGATAATCCTCCACAAAGCGTCAAAGGTAAAGGATAATCTTGAGAAAATCATTAAACCTTTTCCGTTGCACGTAACTGAATTATGATATTTTTCTGTGACCAAAAAAAAAGAATTATGATATTTTTCGTTGTTTTGTTTGTGAAACAGAACTCCGTGCTAATCCTCCACCACCGCCACCTGACAGGTCACCAGGGGGGCCAAATCCCGTCCGGTAATAGATCAGATCACCTCATGGCGATCATATTGAGATTTTTAAGTTATAAAACGAATCAGTTTGCTGTATTTCTCTTCATTTTATTGTTTACTGAGAACCATTATTAGTACTTAGGATAAGTAACTGTCCTGCCTCAAAATATATGTCTATTTCGGGAAGCGTGATCTATTGTTGCAGAAAAAGAAACTGGCTCCTCAACCGTTTAAATATGTACAGACTATTCGAATGTTTTAAACGGAGTATTATGTCACAGACATCCCTGGTTTGTGTTTGTCTTAGTTTAAAAATATTGTAACTTATGTAATTTACTACTTTAGGAAGTTGTTTGAATTCCAGTTATGTAGCCGTTAACTACCTAACTTACCTGAAGAGGAAACTTTCGGTTGAGAGTTGATCCTCTAATTTCCAGGCTGTATTTTGAGACGATCCAACTATATAATGGATGCGCAACACACCATCCACACTTTTCACAATCACAAATTAGTTGTAACAAAATTCTCTACATACCAATCGGTCAATTCGAACAATTGGTTCATACAATTTGTCAGGCCTAGGGAGGATGATTAAGGTTAAAGAAACCAGGACCTTTGTTAGGATTATAGATCCTAAGAGATTTGTTCTTATTCGAGGAAGAAAAAAAAAACTCCTAAAAAATTAAGATGAGATGAGAACTTTAAACTTAATTACTTTTAATTTTCTTCTTGTTTACAATACGTACAAACACAAATATAAATACATAGAAATAACTCCCACTAACACATAACTCTTCCACAATCTTATCCACTAAGCCACTATATAATTTGATACGGCCCAAAATGAAGGCCGTAGGGTTTACTGATTAGGAAATTAGTTTATTAAGTTATGTTATTCTTATATTAGGGGTCTTATGTTAGTCTTAGATTAGGAATCTTTATTTAATTAGAGTAGTATTAGATTTCTATTTCCTTTAGTAGTCTAGGGTTATTTTGTCAAGGTTTATTAGTATAAATAGTCCAAGTCTTGTAATATTTATTCATTCAGAAAATAAGTAAAAGTTTAGTTATCTTAAATTTAGTCTCTCCTCTTCCTTAAATAATTTTTGGAATTCATTCTAGCTCGAATAGAACCTTATCCCTAACAATTGGTGCTTCCCTATCCCTAACATAATTACTATTATCTAATATATAAGAAACCAAGTTATGTTATTCTTATATTAGGGGTCTTATGTTAGTCTTAGATTAGGAATCTTTATTTAATTAGAGTAGTGTTAGATTTCTATTTCCTTTAGTAGTCTAGGGTTATTTTGTCAAGGTTTATTAGTATAAATAGTCCAAGTCTTGTAATATTTATTCATTCAGAAAATAAGTAAAAGTTTAGTTATCTTAAATTTAGTCTCTCCTCTTCCTTAAATAATTTTTGGAGTTCATTCTAGCTCGAATAGAACCTTATCCCTAACAATTGGTGCTTCCCTATCCCTAACATAATTACTATTATCTAATATATAAGAAACCAATAACTAATATTGCTAATTAAATAACATATTATTATTTACTACACCAAATATAATTTGGTACGTATCAACCTTGGTCAAGGAACAAACGGTGCATATGATTTGTATTCAGGAAACTAAAAAGGAGTTGGTAGATGGTAAATTATGCTATTCGCTGTGGGGGAATGATAGTTGCGGCTGCGGGTGGGTTTTCAAAAGTGCAAATGGTAGTGCACGTGGAATCTTGACTTTGTGGAGTCAAGAGAGCTTCAAACTGGAAAGTCAAGTCCTTGATGAAGGTCTTATCATTGTTACGGTTGTTTGGCTTTCCAATAGTTTCACGAGTAATGTGGTGAATATTTACTCTCCGTGTGACTTAAAGGGTAACAGAGACCTGTGGAGTAAGTTGCTGGATCATAAACATAATTCTTCGAGGCAGGCACGGTGTTTAGTGCGAGATTTTAATTCAGTAAGAAAGCCTCAGGAAAGAAGAGTGATGGAGTATTCTAGGAAAGGCCCAATAAAGATATTGAGTCGGCCTGCAAGAGAGAGGTCCAAAAAACTGAGTATCGAAAACGAGGAATTCGACCTTAAATAAATGTCGAATGTGTAGGATTCAATCTAATAGGTAAATCGAACCAGCTCGATTCGATATTCATACCCCTACTGCCACTGGGACCCATGGGACGGGTCTATAAATACCACGTCTTCTGACATAATCGAGACACATTCAAGACTATCACTCAACCACTCTATATCGAAGCATCCTGATTCGATATAAGGTAATTCGATCTTCAATCGATCGAAGCTTCTAAATTCGACACATGGTGATTCGATATTCAGTCGATCGAAGCCTCCTGATTCGATACACAACAAGTACAACCATCTCTATATCGAAACCTCCAGATTCGATATAGGCCAATTCGACATGCCATGTATCGAAGCCACCCCATTCGACATTCAGTCGATCGAATCTCAGTAGTTCGATCTACATTATAGATATTGTATTCTAGTTATATTGCCTAGTCAGGTGTTTTGGACCTAGCTAGTCCGATTTATATTCGATTAGCATTTTTTTGGAATCTATTGGGCCTTTTGTAACCTGGATTAAATAAGACCAAAATAGCCACCAAGGCAATTGTTGCTGTCCTCCCCCCCCCCCCCCCCCCCCCTAAAAGAAAAAGAGAGAGGAAGAGAGGAGCAGAACCGCAATAGGAACATAAATAACAGATACATGGACACGGCGCAGAGACGATATACGCCCTTAAATGCTGACATTATGATAGTATTTGAGACTGCAAAAAAGAAAGGTTGGCTAAATGAGCCAAGACAGATGAGAGACTCCAAGGCAACGAGGTTGTCAACCCATTACTGTAAATACGACAAACAGAAGGGCATGAGACCGAGGATTGCAAGGATCTAAAGGACGAGATCGAACGATTAATCAAGGATAACGAACTTGTGGAGTATGTCAGAAATTTGAAGAAGCAGGAGGATGATACAAATAGTGATAGATCTTGTTCTCCGAGAAAAGACAAACAAAAGGCGGTCGACAGGCCGCAACTGCTGGATTATCCCCAGATAACAAACAGTAACATTAGTAAAGGAATCACACATATGATTTCAGGAGGTCCGGTAGGAGCGGATTCCGAAAAGGGCCGAGAAAAGATCACAAGGGATAGACTGCTTTGTTGATTTTGTGGATCTTTTGAGAAATGAGGAGATGCCACAGGAAGAGGTCACTTTCTCGATCGCAGATATGCGTAAGTTGACTGGTCAAGCAATTCAGGTAGGAAAATTGAACAGTCCATTGCTAATAACGATGGACATTGCCAATTTCGGTGTGATGAAAGTGATGGTGGACCAGGGCAGCTCCGTTAATGTACTTATGAGGTCGACATGAGAGAAAATGGGTTTGGGTGACAAAAGATTAGAACCAGTCAGAACCTCGCTTCACGATTTCGGGGGCCTTAAAATAGTGCCCCGCTGTATGGTATCATTCCCCACCTTGTTGAGAACGGCCCCTCAAAGAAGAACACTGCTGGCAGACTATATCGTGATTGATATGCCCTTCCCGTACGATGCCATTTTGGGAAGGCCAGCGCTGAATGCTTTCCAAGCACTGCCATCAACCTACCATCAAATGGTAAAATTCCCAACTCCTGCACCAATGGATGAAGTTATAGCGGATCACAGAGACGGTTGGCAATGCTATGTGGCATCGCTCAGATTGTGGCCACAGGAGGAAGAAGAAGGGATGAATGCTCTGAGACCCATGGAGATGGAGCATATTGATTAAACCGTTATTTTCTCATTTTTGCAAGACTTTAGTTTTCGGCACATTTTGAACAACTTTTATTTGTCCCCTCTACATTGATGAGTATGAGGGGCTACTGTGTAACAACCTAAAATAGGGACACCGAAGACTTGAGTCCCGAGGACACCCTCGGAAAAGTATGTGCGACTGAGCTTTCAAATCGAGCTTTGACCTATCTTTTAATATGATTATATCTCTACGCGAGATACTTTTGATTTGATTTATTGATTTATTATATCTTTACGCGAGATACTTTTGTCTTAACAAGTGCAGAAAACGCAGAATCCTATACCACTAGGTTAAATGCAGAACATTGATAAAGTGTAGGATCCGAGGAGGTTCGAAGACTAAGCAACTGGACGGACACTCGGTCTAAAATAGCAAGTGCTAACCGTAAATCCATAAAGACAAAGAAACGGGACTAACGCTATGTCTAAAATGACAAGTGCTAACCGTAAATCCCTAAAGACGAAGACACGGGACGGACACTCTGTCTAAAATACAAGTGCTAACCGTAAATCCATAAAGACGAAGAAATGAGATGGACACTCTGTCTAAAATGACAAGTGCTAACCGTAAATCCCTAAAGACGAAGAAATGGGACGAACACTCTGTCTAAAATGACAAGTGCTAACCGCAAATCCCTAAAGACGAAGAAACGGGACAGACACTCTGTCTAAAATGATAAGTGATAACTATAAATCCCTCGATGATGATAAAGAGATGGACATTCTGTCTAAAACGACAAGTGTTAACCGAAAATCCCTCAGAAATGAAGAAAAGGGACACACACTCTGTCTAAAAAGACAAGTGCAAACTGAAAATCCCACGACAATGATTAGTAAAAAATAACGGACACCCGATGTGGTGAAAAGGGCATTAAATGCATATGTCAAAGCCATTCTACAGTACAATACGACATGTAAATCGTCAAAATAAGAAGTAAATTGCGAAAATCGCATTTGAAAGAAAGGAAAGAAAAAATGCAAATAAATAAGCGGTTAGACAATCGTGAGAATTAAAACAAGAAATATGTGAAAAGGAGTTTAAGCAAGGAAATTGTTCAAAACAAACGGGCGACGCAGCGCTAAACCAAATTAAACGAATTGTTCATAAAAGTAGAAAATTAAAACCAAGGCTTTCAGCCTTCGGCATCATCTTCATCCTCAGAGGAGGGATAAGCGGTGGACATTGGAGGAGGCCGAGATGTTTCCCGATATATAATGCGCTCATTTTCAAGGATGCTCGCGAATTCATCCGCAACGGCAGGCGGATCCTCGATGGCCAACGGCAGAGTTTCCTTGTTAGGACCCAGCGACAAGTCCAACCATTGCAGATTGAACCTACCACGTAGGCAGCGTGTGTTGTGGATCTGCTGCACTGTGAGAACTTGAGCTCTCTTTGCATCCCGGAACCCTCGTCGAGCACTAATTTCTTGGAAGTTGTTGCTCCGAAGAAACTCCTCAACAATCTACACGCGTTGTTGCGCGGTGGGAACCAACTCAAGAAACAAAACAAGATTAACAAGGAAGAATAGAAGAATATGTCTTTAAGAATCAAAAGTAAAGAGGTCGAGTACCTGGCTAAAGCCGCAGGCATATCCAATGTCTTTCACCTTAGCAGCTCTCTCCTTATCAGCGGCGAGCTCCTTCTCAAGCTCTTCGACCCGCTTCTCTAGCGCGCTCTTACTATTCTGCATGTTGGTGACCTGCGACTCAAGCTGCTTGACAATCTTCTGCGCGAGTTTTATCGCTTCCGTGTCACCGCTTGCCCGAGTAGCATAATCTCTCACTTACTGCAAGGCCTTCTCTTTCTCTACCAGCGCAGCCCTCAGTGCATCGGGATCAATATCCTGAAATTCAGCCCTCAAGCGCTCTAGCCTGCCTCAACCCCACAATCATTGCATGCACAACCCCTCCGGTCTAGAAAAGAAACAACAAGAATTTAAGTAATGAAGCATAAAATAAATATTATATCAGACTGTATGATCACATTACCCAGCTGATCATATGGGTGCATGCCGCTCTACTTTCTTTCATTCCTTTGCAGATGCCGTGAAGGGGACTGCGAGACTCGGGAAAATCACCTTCAGAGCATTAATCGTCTCCTCCTCAGAATGATGAAATTCTGTGATGCGGGCCCACGGACCCTGGCTGGCCTCAGCGCCAACACTTACCCCAGGAGCGGGAATCGAATCACCAGCAGGTACTGGAACAGATGTACGCATGATAGGGGGGACAACACCTCCTGTTTGAGAGCGATGCTGAGGTGCTCTCCTTCTTTTAATCGGCACGGCCATCTCAGTCTATTCAACAGTCTCGCTCTCGTCCAAATCAGGTCCATCAAAACCTCCCGCCTAACTGAACTCAGTTGGAGGAGGCGAATTTTCACGACCCCTGCCCATAAGATCCTCAAAGGTATCATGCGGTGCCTCGAACCGAACAGATGCAGAAGCTTCGCCCGTAGATTTCTTGCCTTTGGCTTTCCTCTTCCTTAGGGGTGGCACCGGAATAGGAGCAGTTGTCTGGGAATCCTCAACTTCTGTGGCCAATACTCGACTAATGCGGGCGTGACGGTTCACGATTAATTGACCTGAGAAAAAGAGAAGAAGAGCATTATTAACTTAACAAAATTGAACGAAAGAGAACAACATCAATTAAGAACGCAAAATTTTACCAAGAGTGAGTCTCCCAGTATACCGAACTTGAGGCAACCCAGCTAATGACAACAAGCGATTTTCAACAAGTTTTCTAAGATTAAATTGGTGGTTATGTACCAGGTTCGCCCTAAAATTTTCATCCCACCTAGGAAAACCTACCCCGCGGGGAATCGCAACTTTCAGAACATCTGCCCAGTCACGACGATACACGGAGAACTCATCCGCATAACTTTCCTCAATATAAAACTATAGCTTCTTCCTATCTTTCCCGTAACCGAAGAATTCACCTCTCAAAATTTGTGATGCCTCAGTGCTTTAATGTGATAGAAGCCTATCTCCCTTTTACACACCTCGAACAACGCCCAAAACTCATTGGGTCCGCACAACTGGCCTAAGCCTTTCATGACGATGATAAAACCAACTCTATGCCCGAACGAGTTCGGCGTCAGCTTACTCGGTACAAGGCCGATAGACCTTAGAATACCTCTGACTTCGACGGGCACGAGAAACCGTAACCCATTAGCCAATTTCCCTACAAACACGGTGAGGCGACCAGGGGAAGTAGTATGCATACACTGGTCCGTACCGGGAATCACTAACTTATAATTGTTCCATATGCTCTACGTTTTGCGCAGGAAGAGGCGACTATGCTGCAAACGTGACACATAAGCAGTTTACGCCATTCCCGGGACCTCCTCATAGTCATCAAACTCCATGTCGATTACCTCATTTTCCTCGCCTGCTTCACTGTCGGCGCGATAATCCTCTACGGGATGAGGGGAAATTCATCTACCCCAACCTGCGCCGGTTGATCATCATCCTCATCAAGATTATCATCCATGTACCAGTCAGTCGAATCTATGTCAATGGCATCATAACCATCTCCTTGGGATAAATTCGAACCTGCAGGACTGCCTACAGGACCCATTACTGAGTTAACTAAATCGGAGCTTGAGGTGCTACTAGACTCACTCCCAGACGAAGCCTCTGAGCTCACCATGTCGATCGACACAAACTGAAATAAAATAAAAAATTAAAGAAAAGCTGACTACGCATGTACGTCACTCCCGATACCTACGACAACTACGCAATATGCGGAGAGCACAATAAGATGATACGAATAACGAGAGGCAAAATAAAGCGAACAATCAACTACCTTGATTAAAGCTGCAAAATCACCAAATTGAGTGCGAAGAACACTGCCCAAACGGAAAAAGAGAAAACGAAGTTAGAAAAAAAAATTACATTTTTCAAGAAAATTGTGATTTTTTTCCAAGGCATTAGATTGAGTGACTTATCGTTCGATACACCCTGCATCGAATCGTGTACATTCGATGCTGAGAGTATCGAACCGTTCCCGTTCGATATTTCTCACATGTAAGCCGGAATTCTGCGCAGGGAAGAATGAGGTCCTCCGTCCCTCTTCCCCTATATATAGAGTGAGAAAAAGCCCATTTGGCCCATCAAAACGAATGTTGAATCAGGCCATTCGACATAGCTCGCAAGATAGAACGATGTTGATTCGATCGACGCCAAAAAAAGGCAAAATATCGATCAAATCCTCTGCCATTCGCTTTAGGGCCTAAAATAGAATCTGACCCATTCGATCTATGATAATAACCTAAAACCTTAAATTAATATATAATGCATGTATGTCAGAATAGCTGCAAAATCAAACCGACAGAATTCGACGTTGTCTATAAGTCGGATTCGAGATTGCGTACTCAGGATCGAAGCGTAGGATCCAAGACAATTATTTGGGATCCACGTTCTCCGAATCTTAGTTCCCTATAGGGGGCATGGATTTCAACTATCAAAACGCAAAGTAAATACTTGGCGACCGAGTCAGCGCAATTTTAGAGTTTGGCACCCGTTCTTTGAACAAGACCGACTCCCAAATTGGGGGGGACTATATGATGGTAGTATTTTAGAAAAGGCCCGATAAAGATATTGGGCCAGCCCGCAAGAGAGAGGCCCAAAAAATTAAGTATCGAACATGAGGAATTCGACCTTAAATGAATGTCGAATGTGCAGGATTCGATCTAAGAAGTAGATCGAATTAGCTCGATTCAATATTCATTCCCCAACTGCCACAGGGACCCACGGGACGGGGTCTATAAACACCCCGTTCTCTGACATAATCGAGACGCATTCAAGATTGTGAGGTCCCAAACTCTAAAGTCTTGTTTAGGTCCCCGAATAAGATTTGTAGATTTGTAATTCGAACCTTATCGTTACCTCATAGAGGTTCACTAAAATGGAACCATAATAATGCCAAATACAAACTTATTTATTACAGCGGAAGCTTTCAAGATATATATAGTTTATTATTACAATCGACACGAAACTCAAACCACCGAATACACAATAAAACACACAATTAGCGGGGATTAATTTTTAGGGAAAAATGCAGTTTACTATCCAATCTTTGGCCCGTTTTGCACTTACCTATCCAACCTTTTTTTTTTACACTTTACTGTCCAACTTTGCATTTTTTGACACGCGACTGTCCGATCTTTGTTTTCCGGCAAGTCTCCACCGAAAAACGTCATTATGCGACCAATGACGTCACTTAGTAAGGGTATTTTCGGTACTTCCAATTAAATCTTAAAAAAAATTACACTTTACGGTCTGATCTTTGAAATAAATTACATCTGAATGCCTTTCATTTAACAATTGCGTCATTAAGCAGCAACGTTTCAAATTAAATGTGTCCCTTCAACTACCCTTCTCTATTATCTTTTACCCTAAATTGAAATCTGCAGAAATGGCCGCCCCATTGGAGTTGATGGAAAAGAACACGAAGTTGGAGTTGGATGTTAGTAAGCTCAAGAAGAGGAACAAGAAACTCGAGAAGCATGTAGCCATGGTTGAATCAAAAAACAGAAAATTGAGCTTTTGTCTCTGTTTCTTCATTTGTTGTGTTGTTTACAAACTTTTGTTTGTGTAGGGTGGAAAATGTTTGTGTATGGTGTGAAGTGTTTGTGTAGCCTTGAAAATGCTGGTTGTGATGAATAATAATGAAGGTTAGAATAAAGGGCTCTGTTTTTTGTTGTGTTAATCACTGTGCTAAGGCTTATTAAAAGACTAATCATAGTGGCATGCATAATTAACATCTATACTCTAAACAAAAGCGAAATGCAGAAATAGAAACCAAACCATTCAAAACAGATTAATATTACAAACCTTAATAAAAATAGTTCAGCAGCAGAAATGAAAATTGTTCAAAAGCAGAGTAGATAATTACACAGCCCAAAATAGAAACTACAACCGATTTAGAGGTGGTTCCCGTAATAGAAATCATAACGGGTGAACACTCTAATCGGTGGGATTGGCAGGCCCTCCACGACAAGGCAATATAGGGATCGGTTGTAGTTTGGCATTCCACTACGTGCGAAAGCTCGCTCCATGTCAGTTGGCTATATGTAGTAGAATTAGAAATAGTTAAAATTTGGTTCATAAAAGTGCATGCAAGCGGAAAAGGTAGAGACGCGCTCGCATTATGCGAAGCCTGTCAAGGATGTCCACAGGGGTAACATCATGACCCATGCGAGCGGTCATCAACACTGCCAATCTTCTGTAAATGGGCTGCATCATTTCTTCAGTGTACCAGGTGGATTCTTTGACCAAGAATCGAAGGCTTTTGAGAAGGAACTTCTCATCTTGTCTGCTGAAGTTGTGGAAATCATAGAAAATTAGACTAACATCTTCTAGTTCTTCATTGTAGGTGTTTCTAAGTGTAGATTGGATGTTGGGAAGGGGAAGGGGTGGGGCGGCCATTTCTGCAGATTTCAATTTAGGGTAAAAGATAATAGAGAAGGGTAGTTGAAGGGACACATTTAATTTGAAACGTTGCTGCTTAATGACGCAATTGTTAAAGGAAAGGCATTCGGATGTAATTTATTTCAAAGATCAGACTGTAAAGTGTAATTTTTTTTAAGATTTAATTGGAAGTACCGAAAATACCCTTACTAAGTGACGTCATTGGTCGCATAGTGACGTTTTTTGGTGGAGACTTGCCGGAAAACAAAGATCGGACAGTCGTGTGTCAAAAATTGCAAAGTTGGACAGTAAAGTGTAAAAAAAAAGGTTGGATAGGTAAGTGCAAAACGGGCCAAAGATTGGATAGTAAACTGCATTTTCCCCTAATTTTTATCGTCACACACTTTTGATTTATTTAAAATCCCACACGTCCACAATAGTTTTATCCAGTCGCCTTGCTCAGCCTTGCTTATCCTGAGGAATGGACAGAGAACATGACAGGAGGTGTAAGTCTTTGGTGAGATTTGATATGGTATGAAAAGAAAACATTAGAACTGAGAGGTAAAGAATAACAAACGAACAATAAGATAATGAACTCATGCATTTCATATTACGTATTCAACCTTATTTCATCCAATATACTACCTTTTACCTCCCAACGAGGAGCGACCTCGCAAATAGATCTAAAGACATGCTCGAGTACATGTCAACCTAGCACGCGAATTTACTTAAATCCGACAACCCTTGCTGCCTAGCAGTAAACCGTCTCAATCCCTGGGCCCAACATCCCAAAGGCGTTCCAATGGGTATAACAAATAAACAATGGGTAAGTAACCCGGACATTGTCCGTTGTTTTGGAGCTACATGTCCCGAACATAGTTCGTTGCTCGTTGCACAGCTCAAGAACAAAAATGTCGATTATCATATTGGAAAAATTATTGTAATTATGAAAAAGGATTAAGAATTCATGTTCCAAAAATATTTTAACAGCGAAGGGATTATGGTACGAAATGAGATT
Source organism: Linaria vulgaris (assembly GCA_948329865.1). NCBI lineage: Eukaryota > Viridiplantae > Streptophyta > Magnoliopsida > Lamiales > Plantaginaceae > Linaria > Linaria vulgaris. Next base: position 46,855,951 of record OX415249.1, on the reverse strand, counting down.
ATAAAAGGAAACAATTTTGTGGAAAGAACAAGTTTTTCTCCATTTAGAACCAAGAATCACAAGTACTCAGTCCAAGTTCCTCAGGTCGGGTGCCAAACGGAGCTTAAAATTATTATAATCTCAACTACGACAGTAACTTTATGTTCGTGAAATGTTGCGTCGTCTCCTAAATAAATTTAAATGTGTTAATAAGTTTAAACCAAATAATGAACTTTTATAGTTTGTTATTTTTTTCTCGTATGTCCTTCTTATCTTTGATTACAACCAAGTCAAGAAATGGAAATAGGACAAAAATGACATTTAAACTCAGTTTTCGTTATTTCACCGAGATTATTAATTTCTTGTTAAAATCCATGTATGAACTACTTAGGCAAACTTATTTTATTTTACGGTTACCTATTAGTTATAACACAAATAACTTTGATTTTAACATGAGACTCATATCTAATAATGTATATAATTTTCTAGGCTTACTACCTATTAACAATACATATTGTTACATATATGAGGAATTACAAAGATATAATTTCGTAGAACTAATTTAAGATGAAGCTTAATTGTTAATTTGGAAACAAGGTTATATATTAGATCATAACACAATTTTACACCTTGATTTAGAATTAAGGAGACATTAAGTATGCGTATATTTCCTACAATATGTAATTAAAAGAAAAATGATAATTACTACATATACTTAACTAAAACTTATAATAAATAGATTTTAACATATCCTCATGAATTTATTAACTACTACATATGATCAATTTTATGATTAGTATCATTATGCATAGATTAATTTGAAGAATCAAAAGAGATATGCTATTTAGAGCTGAAAATTGCAGCATGCTTAAAATTACCTTTAATCGACCCTTATAATCAATTGTAATTCCATATATTTTTAGGGCTTTTGTTCTAAAAACACCTAGGAAGATGTGTATAGAGCAGTTTAACAAAATATTAATCCTTGATATTGTTTTTATATCTTTCAAGTTCAGGGCTAAAACTGGAAATTTTGGGAAGAATTAGAATTTGAGCTTTTTCTCACAATTTTTTAGTTTAGGAACTTCTGGAAAAAAATTATATGAGTAGACGACGAAAATTATGAGAACTTTGGTGAAGTAATCATATGCAAACTCATAAGGAATTTTGGTGTGGAATTTTTACAAAGAAATGACTTGTATTTATAGGCCAACTTACATGATTGAGATAATTAACCCATCAACTATTTAAATACTATTTATATTATTATATTCAAGTAATTTACCGTGCTTATTCAATAATTTTCAGCCAAGTTTGATGTAACAATATTTTTTTTTCAAATATATCTTATTATAAATTATATGAAATTATTATTATGAAGACTTTTTCCTCCATTCTTTTAATGTTTGGGGTCCTAGTGAAGAAAAATCTGAATTCAATAGTTATTTATTTTTATTATTTTATCTAAATTTAAATTAAAAGTATTAAATTAATATTTTAAAATATTTGGGGCCAAATAATGATTTTTAAAAGATGAAGGGCTAAACGGCAATTAACTAAATATTATTTTTTTCTTTAAGAAGTATCTATATGATACTTATATTCTTATATATATAGATATGTATATATATATATATATATATATATATATGTGTGTGTGTGTGTGTGTGTGTGTACTAAAAATATTAGGGATGTTACAATCTCCCCTCCTAAAATGAAACTGGTCCCCAGATTTCTAACCTGAATTTTCGAAGAGGTATGGGTAATGTTTCCGCATATCTTGCTCAGGCTCCCATGTAGCTTCTTCAACTTGATGGTTTCTCCATAGAACCTTCACAATTGGAATATTTCGATCCTGAGTTATTGAAACTTTTTATCAAGAATTTCGATGGGTTTCTCCTCATGGGAAAAATCACTCTCGATTTGAATAGCATCGGGAATAATGATATGAGATTCATCAGGATAATACTTCTTCAACTGAGATACGTGAAACACGTCATGAATTCCTATTGTATTTTGAGGAAGTATCAATCGATACGCTAAGTTTCCAATCCTTTTTGAGATCTCAAATGGTCCTACGTAGCGTGGACTTAACGTTCCCCGTTTACCAATTCTTTTTAACCCTTTTTGAGGTGACAATTTGAGGAAAACATGATCTCCAACCTCAAACTCAATGTCTCTCCTTCGCTTGTTGGCATTACTCTTTTGGCGATCTTGAGATGCCTTGATGCGTTGCTTGATTAGTTGGACTTTATCAATGGCGTCATGTATAATCTCATGCCTCGTAAGCCGATGAAGACCATCAAGAATAGTTTGGCGTTCATCCAAATCCCAATGAATTGGCGATTTATATTTTCTACCGTACAGAGCTTCATATGTGGCCATTTGGATAGAAGCCTGATAACTATTGTTGTAGGCAAACTCTACCAAAGGTAGGTGTTTATTCCAGACTCCTTTAAAGTCAAGTACACATGCCCACAACATGTCTTCTAGGAACCAAATTGTGCGCTCAGATTGTCCATCTGTCTTAGGATGGGACGCGGTGCTAAATTTAAGCTTAGTCCCAAGACTCTCTTGTAATTGTTTCCATAGTTGCGATGTGAACTTGTGATCCCTACCAGACACAATACTTATTGGGATCCCATGTAGTCTAATTATCTCTCTTTTATAGAGATCGGCCAATACCTCCACTTTATAATGGGTTCCAACTGGCAGGAAATGGGCTGACTTGGTGAGTCTATCCACAATAACCTAAATGCTATCATAACCTCCTGTGAGAGTAGGAAGGCCAATTACAAAGTCCATGGTGATGTGTTCCCACTTCCAATCGGGTATAGGAAGGCGTTGTAGTTTCCCGACTGGGTGTTGATGTTCGGCCTTGATTAACTCGCAAGTCATGCACTTTTTTACGAAATCTGCAACATCTTTTATTAATCTATTCCACCAGAAATGTGTTTTAAGATCTTGATACATCTCGGTACCTCCATCATGTACCGTATACTTGGACTTATGAGCTTCTTCTAGTAATTTAGTCCGTATTTTATAGGGTACATAGATGCGACTTTGGTACATCAACAACCCCATAGGACCAATGTGGAATTCAGAGTCTTTCTTGGATTCCATCAGGGACTTCTGTTTTTTCAATTTCCTCGTCTCCCTCTCCATTTGAAACTCTGGTTGAATTATCAACCCTGTTATGTGTGCTTGTGATTGGATCATAATGCCAAAGCGTCTTCTACCACGTTGGCCTTCCCAGGGTGATACAAGATGGAACAATCATAATCTTCTAGGAATTCCATTCACCGCCATTGTCTCATATTCAAATCTTTTTGGGTAAATATGTATTTCAAACTTTTATGGTCTATATATACCTCAAAAGTTGTCCCATACAGATAGTGTCTCCACTTTGCTAATGCAAACACAACTGCTCCTAGTTCAAAATCATGCGTTGGGTAGTTTTTCTCACTTGGCTTCAGCTTTCTTGACGCATAAGCAATGACTTTTCCATTTTGCATTAGTACACACCCTAAACCCTCTTTAGATGTGGCTGTGTAAATTAGAAACCCTTTGGAGCCTTCAGGGACGGCTAAAACTGGTGCTAAAGTCAATCTCACTTTCAACTCTTGAAATCTTGCCTCGCACTTTTCATCCTAATGAAAAGGTTGGTTCTTTTGAGTTAACCGGGTAAGTGGTGCAGCTATCTTTGAAAAATCCTTAACAAATCTTCGATAGTATCCCGCCAAACCTAAAAATGACGAATTTATTTAACATTTTTGGGTTGTTTCCAGTTTAGTATCGATTCAATCTTAGAAGGATCAACTTCTACTCCTCTTTCAGAGATCACATGCCCCAAGAAAGCTACTCGTTCTAACCAAAACTCACATTTACTAAATTTGGCATAAAGCTTGTTGTCTTTCAGAACTTGCAGCACAATTCTTAAATGGTGTGCATGGTCATCCTTGGTCTTTGAGAATACCAAAATATCATCGATAAAGATAACCACAAATTTATCCAAATATGGTCGAAAAATCCTATACATCATATCCATGAAGGCTGTAGGAGCATTCGTAGGCCCAAACGGCATTACGACAAATTCAAAGTGGCCATATCTAGAATTGAACGCAGTCTTGGGGATATCCTCCTCCCGAATCTTTAATTGGTAGTAACCTTGCCTCAAATCCAATTTGGAATAAACTTGTGATCCTTGTAATAGATCGAATAACTCGTCGATATGAGGTAAAGGATACTTATATGTTATGGTAACACTATTAAGACCACGATAGTCAATACACAGTCTTAGTGTCCCATCTTTCTTTTTAACAAACAAGACTGGTGCACCCCAGGGTGATGTACTCGGTCGTATAAATCCTTGTTTCAGAAGATCTTGCAACTGGATTTTTAACTCTTTTAATTCTGCCGGAGCCATACAGTATGGAGTTTTTGAAATATGTGTGGTATTCTGAAGTAACTCATTAAGGAACTCTATCTCTCGATCAGGAGGGAGGGAATCTAATTCTTCAGGGAATACCACTGGATATTCCTTAACCACGGGTACATTCTCTAGCTTATCTGTATCTTTGGGTTTATTTATTAGATAAGCTACAAATCTAAAAGCCCCAGTTCTAATAAATCGTTTAGCTTCAACAAACGAGATACTAGAAATTGAAGTGGGCTCTGGAGAATGATCCAAGGCATTAGTGTGACCCAGCTTTATCTCTTTAGTATAACAATTTACCTCAGCTCGGTATTTGTATAACCAATCCATTCCTAAGATTGCGTCGTACTTGGACATTGGAAACTGTATTAGATTACCGGGATACTCAATCCATTTTATCAGGATTGAACATTCTTTATACATGATATCACTTACCAAACTAGCACCCACTGGTGTGCTTATCTCAATTAGGTATGGTAAACACTCACTTTGATGAGATAAACGTTTAATAAAAGATAACACAATAAAAGAATGGGTAGCTCCAGGATCATATAAAACATTCACGACTTGGTCGAGTATTAGAATGTTACCTTCAACTACTGCATTTGGGTCAACCTCCTCTTCTGTTGCTTCTAGAGCGTATGCACAGGCTTGAATTTTTGGCTTCCCATATTGCGATGGAGCAATTGGAGTCGAATTCGCTCTTTTAGGGCAATACTTAATAAGGTATTGATCACTACCACATGCAATGCATCTTCCATGCTTTTCCAGCATTCTGCCTCGTTATGGTTCGAATTTCCATAGAACACACAAGGCCCTTTTGGAGATGCATTTGCTCGAGACAATGGAGCTTGTTACGCTGAGTTGATTGGTTTGGTTTGGTTGTTGCGAGATGCTTATTACCATGGCTAAATTTTCCTTCACCTTGAGGTTTTCCATCATTTGATCGGTTTCTTTTTACCCTCTCTTCAATCCTCGCAAGTTCTTTTATCTCGACTTCCACACGAAGTGGTTTTTCTAACACCACATCATAGGTAGTTAAATTGACTGAAATTACTGCCCAACGGATTTTTAATTTCAGCCCTTGAATAAACTTTCTTACCCTTCGCTCTTTGTCTCCCAGATAGTGTGGCGCGTATTGAATTAACCGAGTAAATGTCCCGCTCATATTCCTTCTCTCGACTAGTGCGCACCACATGAGGAATATACTTGTTGTAGAACTCATTGACAAAGTTATTCCTAGTGCGTGGAGTTCCATAATTCTTCCATCGCTGATCTAATATGCGCTACCAGTAACGTGCAACATCCTCGAGGCGAAAAGCGGCAAAATTGACTTTCTTCTCTTCAATATTGTGGGTAACACCAAAGATCTTTTCCATCTCTTCGATCCAAGATTCAGCTATGCGGTCATCAGGCCCCCTAAAACCTTAGGCGGTGGAAGACGAAGGAACCTTTCAAACTGTTGATCTTCTGAGTTTGAATTTGTCCTATCTGCATTTACTTGAGCAATTTGCATAAGTTGGTTTTGCATCATTGCATACATTGGTGGAACAGTTTGGCCATGTTGTGGATGCATTTTCATTTCAGTTGTTTGACCATTGGTGGTGTTGTTGGGGTCAGAGGACTTGTCGTTGTTATTTTGTGGCGTCAAGTGTCCTATTCCTCCCATGTTGTTCCTTCCACCGGGACTAGTCATTCTACGTTAGATTTATACATGAGAATCAATTATTTTATATAGTTCTGATCACAAAATATTCTTGCATAAATAATAAGATAATTATTTCACAATATTACCACACTATATTTTACATATTCTCGCACTTGCACATAAGTCACATATTACAAAGGGAGTTTAGGCATCATACAGTAAGAAAAATATAATATTGCACACAACTTATAAGTACTACGTGTGCTAGCACACTTCTCACGTATCTAAGGACCGTTGAGCCATTCACGCGTTCATATTTTTGTCAGATTTCTCTAAGAGCTCGATGTTGGGATCTTCCTCGGGTTCCTCTTCTGGTTCCTCTTCCGGTTCCTCTTCTGGCTCTTCCTCGGGTTCCTCTTGTGGTTCTTCTTCAGGATTTACGGGTATCCATGTCGAGCCATCAATGTGCGGTATACCGCTACTATCCATAGCCTCTATAGGTACCCTATTTACAGAATTAGTAGGAAAAACATTGATGGAGAATGGCTCTACTCTTTTCATAACCGCCCCATATCCATGTGAGATTAAATCATCAATAATATTAATTTCTTGGATCAACCAATCCTTAATATTTGGGTCTAGTGGTAATGGGCTCAAAGCACAAAATATGCCAGCTAGGTTTTATCCAAGTTGGTCTAAATGACTCATACCATATTTGTGCATCATTTGTTGATGGATTATCATTCTATTGTTTTCAACTTCTAGGTGTGTGATATACGAGTTGCGATATTCTCTATACATCATTAATTCTCTTTGTAGAATGTGATTCTCCATACGTAGTGCCTGGTTTTCAACGGACATCTCAATCAGGTGATGACTTAATTTAGATGCCGAAAATCTGGCCTTGTCCCTTTCCCGTAAGATACGATCTCGATCATCCGCTAGATCTTTAACTACCTGGTCAAGATAGTGTCCAATGAGCCCTGCACTAGTAAAATGATGTGTGTGCGATGGGTCATCTCTACGAACATATAACGGTTCAGGATGACCATTTGTCAATGGTAGACCATCTACGTACAAGTTATTATGTGCGTCCATCTTCGCCAAAATACCTAAGATTTAATTCACAATGATATATCAATACTTTTAACACATCAATTTTTTTTTTATTAATAATATATATATATATATTTAGAGCACATTAGTTTTTTTTTTTAGAAACATGTACCGGCTCTGATACCACTATTGTGAGGTCCCAAACTCTAAAGTCTCGTTTAGGTGCTCGAATAGGATTTGCAGATTTCCAATTTGAACCTTAACGGAGCCTCAGATAATGGAACCATAATAACGCCAAATACAAACTTATTTATTATAGCGGAAGATTTCAAGATTTATAGAGTTTATTATTACAATCCACACGAAACTCAAACCACTGAATACGTAATAAAACACACAATTAATGGGGATTTATTTTGATCGTCACACACTTTTGATTTATTTAAAACCCCACAGGTCCACAGTAGTTTTATCTAGCCGCCTTGCTAAGCCTTGCTTATTCTGAGGAATGGATAGAGAAAATGACAGAAGATGTGTCTTTGGTGACTTAGTGAGATTTTTAGTAACAATAATAGATGTAACAAATATATGGATTTTGATATGGTATGAAAAAAAACATTAGAACTGAGAGGTAAAAAATAGAAAACGAACAATAAGATAATAAACTCATGTATTTCGTATAACGGATTCAACCTTATTTCATCTAATATACTACCTTTTACCTCCCAATGAGGAGCGACCTTGTAAATAGATCTAAAGACATGCTTGAGTACATGTCAACCTAGCACGCGGTTACAGCCAACTCATGACTGCAAGCGGAGCCTAGATAAATGGGTATCGAGCGAATTTACTAAACCAACAACCCTTGCTGCCCGGCAGTAAACTATCTCAATCCCTGGTCCCAACTTCCCAAAGGCGTCCCAATGGGTATAACAGATAAACAATAAGCTAGTAACCCGGACAGTGTCCGTTGCTTTTGAGCTACATGTCCCGAACATAGTTCGTTGCTCGTTGCACAGTTCAAGAACCAACTTGTCGATTATCATATTGGAGAAAATGTTGTAATTATGAAAAATGATTAAGAAATCATGGTCCAAAAATATTTCAACATTAAGCGAAAGGACTATGTTACGAAATGAGATCATAAAAGAAAATAATTTTGTGGAGGGAATAAGTTGTTCTCCATTTAGAACCAATAATCACAAGTACTCAGTCCAAGTTCCCCTGGTCGGGTGCCAAACAAAGCTTAAAATTATTATAATCTCACCTGCGACAGTAACTTCGTGTTCGGAAAATGCCGCGCCGTCTCCTAAATAAATTTAAATGTGTTAATAAGTTTAAACTAAATAATTAAATTTTATGGTTTGTTATTTTTTTTCTCGTATGTCCTTATCTTTGATTACAACCAAGTCAAGAAATAGAAATAGGACCAACATAATATTTTAACTCAGTTCTCGTTATTTCACCGTAAGATTATTATTTTTTGTTAAAATCCATGTATGAACTATTTAGGCAAACTTATTTTATTTTACGGTTACCTATTAGTTATAACACAAATAACTTTGATTTTAACATGAGACTCATATCTAATAATGTATAGAATTTCCTAGGCTTACTACCTATTAACAATACATATCGTTACATATATAAGGAATCACAAAGATATAATTTCGTAGAACTGATTTAAGATGAAGCTTAATTATTAATTTTGAAACAAGGTTATATATTATATCTAGGACTGTTCATCGGCCGGTTCGGTTCGGTTTCGGCCGATTTCCGGAAGAACCGCATAACCGAACTTCCGAAATATGGCCGACCGAAACCGAACCGAATGTAGTTCGGTTCGGTTTCGGTTTAACCGGTTTTCAACCGGTCCGGTTCGGTTATCCGGCCGGTTCTCCGAAAAAAAAAAAACCCGAAACAACAACTTTTTGATGTAATGTTCTTGTTGATGTAATGTTCTTGTAATATTGAGGCATAATGTTTTAAGAACGTTTTTTGTCCCTTTATGTGTGTCATTCATTGAAAGTTTAAGTAACAATCTTTTTTTAGCAAGCATTAAGAGAATTGAATCTTATTGAAATAGATTAATGATTGCTTGAATGTTTTTTTTTCTCAAGAATCCAATAGCACAAATCATATATGATTTAATGATTATATCCAATACGAGTTACGACATATATGATACACCTATTAATTAGTTATACTATTTTTTTAAGATCGGCTAATTAGTTATTACTATTATAGCAATCCATAAACAAAGTAACCAATACTAATATACTATTATACTAAGTAGTTACTAATTAGTACTATTGTACCATAAAAAAATGTCGCATCACCAATGGCAAGTTGGCAAGGCACAATCACGATTCACGATTCACAAATTCAGTCCCATCTCATAACGTTAAATAATCTAATAATGCAAACTCAATCCACAAATTAAATACGAAATATCCATAAATATGCAAATACCAAATAATCTAAAATTTATGTCGGCACATAAATAAGCCTAACATAGGCATAACCACATAAGTTAATGCTTAATCAAAATCGAAACATCAGTATTCAATATTCATAACTCATTAAGAAACAACAAAACATCGTGATAACTGAAAATTAATATGACTCCATTTGCTATGAGTCTATGACAAGTTGGCAACCGACGCCTCTTTTTGGATCACGGGCTCCTACGTATCAAAAATACAAGATTATAAAACAGAAAATTAATCAACGAACAATACAAAAAATACATTAAAGCACTAAGTTCACAAGTAACATATTCTTACCTTTTCAATAAGGCTTAACTCTTCAAATACCTCCTCAATAGGTATCAAAGGTGACTCCTTTAGCCAATTTTGTGCACATATCAAGGCTTGTGCTGAAAACGAGGTCAAAGAGGATCTAAAATCCGAGATAACTCGACCTCCTGTACTGAAAACTGATTCAGAAGCTACACTTGATATAGGCATAGCAAAGATATCCCGAGCAATCTTCGCCAAAATTGGATAGCGAGGACTTAGAACTTTCCACCATCCTAAAATATCAAACTCCTCGCCACCTACCACCTCGGTCCACCTTTCTGGCATCTCCGCGAAATACTTATCCACCTCGGTCACATCATCAACACCCATACTAGTCCTTTGACTCAACAATTTCATCATATCAACTTGTTTTTGCATACTTCTTCGCTCAGATTCAGTAACACTCTCCACATTGGCTTCAGGAGATTGAATATACGACGAAGAAGTAGTAGGAGGTGTTTGTGATGGCCTAGGAGCATACCTATCTTTGTACTCGAAGTATAATTGCTCAAGACATAACTTTGCCTTCTTTGCCATTCGAATCCCAGGAAGCACACCATGCATCTCAGTCAAGATCACCTCAACATAAGCTATCTTCTTGCGAGGGTCTAAAATGACCAGGATGTACAATAACATGTTCATATCAGCTTCTCCCCCCCCCCCCCCCCCCCCCCCAATATTTGTCAAATTTTTTCATCTTAAGTGCAACCTATATTGAGTAATAACAAAAATTACAAAATTAATATATCATTACATTAACTTATTTGCAATTCTAAATTATTTTACATAGTAATTACTAATTAGTAAGTAGACAAATTGCTAACCTCCTGCAATTGTGGATCTTCGTCCTGTGCTACATCATCCTTGATCACGCTGTACACATTTGCAATTTCATCTAAAAAATGTTTGAGGTCACATACGATGTACCTGATACCTTTTCTGTAAGCTTTTCAAATGTTGCAAAACCTTCGTCAATTTTTCCACTGCAAGCCAGTCAACTCTTGTTGGAGGGCCAACATCTTTGTATGTACCATTTTCACCACAAAAATCTTGCTGAAAATGTGAATCCAATCTCGCGTACCTGCCAAATAAAAGGCTTATAATCAGTTAACTTACTCACAATATGAAATACATGATAAGTAAAATATTGACAATTATTTATATTAAATACCTCTCGAAGGCTGCCTGATACTCTAGTGCAACAGTCAACATCTTATAAGTTGAGTTCCATCGTGTTGGAACATCCAGCATCAAGTGTAACTTGCAATCAATGCGTTCATGCTTGCAATATTCAGCAAACTTCAACTCTCTCATAGGTGATTGAACTCGGAACCTCTGTATCCATGCAATCATCTGAATCTTCTGAACTAGAAAGCATAACATCCATGTCATCACTATTGGTTTCCTCGTTTGAGAGCTCGTTTTCTTCTAAATTGTCGGAGGAGCTTGATGATTCTACAGTATCAACACATTAGAAAATCAAGACTGATATAACACTTCACAAGCATCACACTTAACAGTTCACAAGCATCAAGACTGATTTACAAAGCATGAAGAACATATTATCCTTTCCAAATAAATTCACAATTGAGAGTGTAATATCAACTACAAGTTTACAAGTTACAACACATCCCCTATCACAAACAAATGCGAAATTTTAACAATTAACAGAAAAAAAAATTAGGGCTTTTTATCAACAAAACAAAATTAGTAAATTACCATAAGTTTGAGGGCTTTTCCCCTTTGCTGAACGGGATGGCTTTCCCATAGAGCGGCGGTGGCGGCGCGGCAGAGCGGCGGCAACCCTTCTCCTTTCTTTTTCTTTCTTTTCTTCGCTTTCTTTTTATTTCTTTCTCTCTTCTCTTTCTTTTTCTTTCTTTCTCTCTTCTGTAAGTTTTGTCTTCTGCCCGTGTACAGTACAGATATGAGATAACAATTGTCAATAATTTTTTTTTTGGGCCAAAGTTTAAAATTAAATAAGGTTATATTGAAGCCTAGTCCAAGATGTAATGAGGATGAATTAATTAATTAAAATGGGCCAAAGTTTAAAAGTAATTAAAATTAAATGGGCCTGACTCAGCCATGGCTATTTATTCGGCCGGTTTCGGTTTTTTGCAGTTTTTCGGTTCGGTTTCCGAAAGAACCGCATAACCGAACTTCGACAAAATGGCCGACCGAAAACGAACCGAAAGTAAATCGGTTCGGTTTCGGTTAGACCGATTCGGTTCGGTTTCGGCCGAAATTTGGACAGTCCTAATTATATCATAACACAATTTCACAGCTTGATTTAGAATTAAGGAGAAAGTAAGTATGAATATATTTTCTACAACATGTAATTAAAAGAAAATTCATAATTACTACCTATACATAACTAAAACTTATAATAAATGGGTTTTAACATATCCTCATGACTTTATTAACTACTACATATGATCAATTTAAGATTCGTATCATTATGCATAGATTAATTTGAAGAATCAAAAGAGATATGCTATTTAGAGCTGAAAATTGCAATAAGCATAAAATTACCTTTAATCGACCCTTCTAATCAATTGCAATTCCAAATATTTTTAGGACTTTTGTTCTAAACACACTTAGGAAGATGTGTATAGAGCAGTTTAACAAGATATTAAGCCTTTATATTGTTTTTGTATCTTTTAAGTTCAGGGGTAAAACTGTAAATTTTGGAAAGAATTAGAATTTGAGCTTTTTCTCACAATTTTGGAGTTTAGGAACTTCTGGAAAAAATTTATATGAGTAGAAGATGAAAATGAGGAGAACTTTGGTGAAGGAATCATATGCAAACTCATAGGGTATTTTGGTGTGGAATTTTTACAAAGAAATGACTTGTATTTATAGGCAAACTTATATGATTGAGATAATTAACCCATCAACTATTTAAATACTATTCAAATTATTATATTCAAGTAATTTACTGTGCTTTTTCAAGAATTTTCAGCCAAGTTTGATGTTATTTATTTTTTTCAAATATATCTTATTATAAATTATATGAAATTATTATTATGAACAATTTTTCCTCCATTCTTTTAATGTTTGGCCATATTATGGTCCTTCATGTCTCCACCATTAATTCTTGCGGTCCTAGTGAAGAAAAATATTAGTTCAATAGTTATTTATTTTTATTATTTTATCTAAATTTAAATTAAAAGGATTAAATTAATATTTTAAAATATTTGGGGCCAAATAGTGATTTTTAAGATAATGTCCCTTCTCTCGTAAGGGTTTTGTCTTCTCCGTGTGAGGGTGTGATAGTGCCTTCTCTCGTAAGGCTTGCTGTACCCTTCGTTGCTGTTCGATCCGGTGATAGCGATGTTGATTCCCATCGTACCTGTTAGCTTCTCTTAATGTTATTGCTTTTACTTTGTTTTGGCTGATCCCCTTTTCGTTATCCACCGTGTGGTTTATTAGGTTATTACGGCTCTTATTCACGTCGGGACAACTAGCTCTATTCAGGTAGATCCTTATATTCTCATTGCCACTAGGTCTGCATGGATTCCGAAATCGAGAGGGTTGGGTCAGCGGCTGAAAATCTCAGAAGATGAGGGAGTGGGGCTCGAAATTCCAGACTCTGTATGGCTCAATGTTGACACAACAACGGAATTGGCACTGGTCGGCCGAGTCATTACCAATAGACCTTTCAACTTTGGGTCGTTTGTCAACGTCATGAAGAACCTCTTCAAAGCCAAAAAGGGAGTAGACATACAAAAACTAAAAGGGGAAAGAATTCTGTTCCAATTCAATCATATCATCGATAAAATGAGGGCTCGTGAAGGTTGTCTGTGGGCTTTCGACAAACAAGTAGTCATCCTAAATGAGATTGGGACAGATGAAAATTCGGGCCAAGTGAACCTTGATTTTTGTGCCTTCCACATTCATATTCATGACATGCCTCTCTCGAGGCAAACAAAGGACATGGCGAGGTTGATTGGAAATAGATTAGGAATTTTTGAAGAAGAAGATATAGCACAGGGAGGGGTTTGAGTCTGCGAATCCGGACTAAGATCAACGTCACAAAACCGTTGTTGAGATGTCTGAAGTTGAAAGTTTCCAAAGGGGAAGAGTTAATGATCGGCTTTACGTACGAACGTCTCCCTAATTTTTGCTACATGTGCGGGATAATCGGACACTTTACGGCGGACTGCAATGTTCAATATGAGTCGGGTGAAATTCGCAAGGAGTCGGTGTTGCCGTACGGGGCATGGCTGCGAGAGTCATCGGAAATTATGACCGGGTTTCAATCTAAGAGAGATATTCAAGGGATGTTTCGTTCTCCTGTTCAATCAGAGGAAAGTGCAAGAAGAAATAATGAGGAGGAATCTGCTACATCATCCACTAAACCACATGAATCAACATTAAAAAATAAAGAAATACAAAAGGTTGTTTTAGCTGATGAAAACCAGGCCACACCTCACAAAACTTTGGAGATTATTAATAGCCAACCAGCTGATTTGCATAGGGACATGGAGGTCCTCTATACTGAAGCCGAACAGGTAGCAACAATTATGGGGAAGGAGAATGCAGTTAATATTAATTCGTGGCAGAGCAAAGAAAGGACTGTGCAAACTGGTGGGAAGGAAAATTCAGGCTCGGGTTCAACTTCTGTGGTTCGCATTACACATTTTCGAGTTCTCCAGGACCTGACCAACTTCGGGGTGGAGGAAAATTTGAGCTCTAATCCTTTCGACGTGTCGGTTTTAGAAGCGGGGATTAAGTTGAGTGGAAAAGGGAGAGGGAGAGGGCGTGGGGCAGGGATGATTAAGGCTAGAAAGGTAGATGGGAAGAAGGTAGGCTCCCCGAGGAAGGTTGTGGGGAGGAAACGTACAAAAGAAGTAAGTGAGAATTTGGGGCCACCATTGAAAAGAGCAAATCTTGCGGGAAATGAAGAACTCCAGACGACATATTTATCAGCGATGACTGCAGAGCAGTCTCGCCAGTCAGAATGAGTATCTTATGTTGGAACTGTTAGGGCTTGGGGCGCCCTTGGACAGTTCGGGAGCTTCGGGGTGCTGTTTCCCGGTTAAACCCCTCTCTTATTTTCCTTATGGAGATGAATAGTTACACGAGGAGGATAGAGATTTTGAAACAACAGATCGGGTTTTATGGAGTTGCAGTTGATGTACAGGGCAAGTCAGGCGGACTTGCTCTTCTTTGGAGGAGAGATATTGTGGGCAGACTGTTAGGCTTATCCAGATATCACATTGATATCATGATTGAGAATGAGGATTCTAATCTAGACTGGAGGTTTACTGGTTTCTACGGGGAACCAGATGGGAGTAAGAGTCATAGATATTAGTCACTTCTGAATAGACTGAAACATATATCGAGCAAGCCTTGGATTTTCGGGGGGGATTTCAATGAGATCATAAGCCAGGACGAGAAGAAGGGGGAGTCTCTAAGCCCGCTTGGTGTATACGAAATTTTAGGGAGACTGGTCTCGGGTTTGAGGGTAGAGTATTCACTTGGTGCAATCGTAGAGAGGATGAGGATACTATATGGGAACGACTGGATAGGGCGTGCGCTTCAGATTCATGGCGAGTGTTGTTTCCTTCGGCCTGTGTTGATAATATACCTATGCGACACTCGGATCATTCGTCTATTCTCATTTCTCTTAACCAGGTGCGTCCGTTTAGAGAAGAATGGAAGAGGACGAGGTTGTTACGGTTTGAAGAGACATGGGTTAAAGCGACAGAGTGCAAGGGACTGATCGAACAATTCTGGAACAATAAGGAAATAGAAGAAGCGGCGGGTGACATAAATGTCAAACTGGAGCGGTGTCGGGTGGGACTGGTTAAATGGGACAATCTATCGGGCTCAGAGATTAAAAAGTGTATTGAGGATCTTACGAAACGTATCAAAAGTCTCAGAGAGGGGGCTATCACGACAGAGTCCAAAAAAGAGGAAGCTGATCTCACGAGGGATTTAGAGGCCATGCTAGATAAAGAAGAGTTATTTTGGAAACAGAGAGGAAAGGTCTAGTGGCTGAAGGAGGGGCACAGAAATACGAGTTATTTCCATAGACGGGCTAATGAACGAAAGAAGAAAAATACTGTTATTGGGCTGAGAGATGCGGGTGGAGTTTGGCGTGATACAAGAAGTGGGGTGGAGGAGATTGCAGTTGACTACTTCCGCTATATTTTCAGTTCCAACAGCCATGCGGACGATGAGATTGATGATGTTCTACGTGTTATTCAAGCAAAAGTGGGTCCAGACGTGAATGAGGAGCTGCAACAACCTTTTACTCCTGAAGAGGTAATCAAAGCTTTATTCGATATGTTCCCTCTCAAGTCCCCTGGCCCTGATGGTTTTTCCCCAGTCTTTTACCAGAAATTTTGGAATATTTTGAGCTCTGATGTGATCTGTTTTGTGCTAAACTTCTTGAATAACCGTGTATTTCCCGAGTCTATGAATTTCACGCATATCGTACTTATTCCCAAATGCACGGATCCAGAACTCATGTCTCAGTTTCGGCCTATTTCTCTGTGTAATATTTTCTATAAAATAGCTTCAAAAGCAATAACGAATAGGATTAAGCCGTTTCTTCATGATATTATTTCCTATACGCAATCTGTTTTTATTCCGGGGCGGCTTATCACTGATAATATTCTTGTAGCTTTTGAGATTAACCATTTTTTGAAGAATAAGAGAACAGGTAAGGTGGGGCACATGTCACTTAAGCTGGATATGAGCAAAGCGTATGATCGGGTCGAGTGGTCCTTTCTTGAAAAGGTACTCCTTAGACTAGGCATTGAGTGTCATTTTGTTTCTCTTATTATGATGTGCGTCAAAACTGTTTCATATTCTCTGTTTATTAACGGTTGTGAGGTGGGCCATATTAAGCCTGAACGTGGATTACGTCAAGGCGACCCTCTGTCGCCATATCTCTTCCTGTTTGTTACTAAAGTGTTTTCAGGTTTGATTCGGGATGCAGAGCATAGACATATGTTAAAGGGTGTGGCTGTGAGTCGTCATGCGCCACGAGTATCACATTTACTCTTTGCCGACGATACATTACTCTTCTGTGAGGCGGGGGAAAATGCAGCAAGGGAGATTTCCTCTATATTGGATAGGTTTGAAAAAGCATCGGGGCAAGAAATCAACATGGAGAAGTCCGTGGTCGTGTTTAGTAGAAATACGCCGGAGGAGTGTAAAAGGGTGGTTACTCATATTTTGGGAGTCCGGGTAGCAGAAAAACATGATATTTACTTGGGGATGCCGGCTGTTGTGGGGCGATCAAAGAAGGAACTCTTCCATTATTTGAGGGATAGAGCGGGGAAACGGTTCCAAGGATGGAAAGAGTTGACTCTTTTGGGGGCAGGAAAAGAGGTGCTAATTAAATCGGTTGCGCAAGCCATTCCTTCATTTGTTATGAGCTGTTTTCGCCTCCCGGATATACTCATTAGAGAATTGGAGTCTATGTTGAGCAATTATTGGCGGGGAAGTGGTGCACAAAGGAAAACACATTGGATTGCTTGGAATAAGTTGTGTTGGAGTAAAAGAAAGGGGGATGGGATTTCGTGACTTGCGAGCTTTCAACTTGGCGTTACTCGCAAAACAAGCGTGGCGAATTTGGAAAAATCCGGACAGCCTAGTGGGACAAATTTTTAAAGCAAAGTATTTTCCAAATAGTCAGTGAGCTACTGGATGATGAGACGGGGTGGTGGGATCAAAGTCGTGTTCGCGAGCTGTTCTGGGAAGAGGATGCATCACTGATTCTCTCTATCCCGCTGGGTTCATTGGACATACTGGATTCGCAGATTTGGCATTATACTAAATCGGGTTGTCTCACAGTACGAAGCGCGTACTACTTAATTTTAGATCATGGACTGTCCTTGGGAGTTGATGTTACCTCTAGTAGCGAAGATGTGGATTGGCGTCGGATTTGGAGGTTACCATGCCCAAATAAAATAAAACATTTTTATGACGGGCGTGCTCAAATATTTTACCAACACGGAGTTTACTTGCGCATCGTTACATTGGGACATACCGAGATTGCAGTCTTTGTGGGGGTAAACTTGAGGACGCACATTATTCTCTCTTTTCTTGTCATGTTGCAAGGCAAACATGGGCACTCAGGCACCTACCGCAAGACCTTGCGATCAAAGGAGAGGAGGATTTATTAGCATGGTTTTTTCTGGATTTCAGCGAAGTTCAGCGAGGAGCTGGTTATTCGAGCAGTCACATTGTGGTGGACCTTATGGATGAATAGGAATAAATTCATTGCCGGAGAAAGGATAGCCTCACCACCGACTATTGCTGATTTCTGCGTGCAATACCACTCCTTATGGAATTCAGTTGCCCCCATTCCAGAGCTGGGACGGACAGCCGAGCAGGTGATGTGGTCTCCGCCTTGTTCTCCATGGATAAAATGTAATGTAGATGTTGTAGTCTTCGAGGGGCAAGGGAGCTCTGGAATCGGGATAATTTTCTGGCATAGCACTAGCGGAAGTATTGCGAGAATTCAAAGGCGTTTCTCGGGCAATCATGGACCCATCAACTCGGAGATCATGGCTCTATTTCTCGCGGTCCAGTTTGCTGTTTCCAAAGGGTGGAGAATGGTAGTCTTTGAGGGTGATAATCTTGGGGTCATCAACTCCGTTGTGTACAAGAATGAGATGGGGGCCGAGGGAGGAAATATAATCACAGACATCCGCCGTTTGTGGCATGAGAACTCGGGGTTTTTCTTTCGTTGGATTAGTAGAGAAGCCAATGTCGATGCTCATAACCTCGCACGCACAACCATTGCTGATGTCACTTGGATGAAAGTCGTCGAAGTATCTCCTTAATGATTCTTGTTTCCTTTGCATTTGAGCTGTTGGATTGCTGTTTTGTTCTGCTGCATGGGTTATACATGCAGCACGGTTTTTTTCATTCATCAATGATCATTTTATTCAAAAAAAAAAAGATGAAGGGCTAAAAGGCCATTAACCAAATAATATTTTTTTTCTTT
Organism: Linaria vulgaris; assembly: GCA_948329865.1. Classification (NCBI taxonomy): domain Eukaryota; kingdom Viridiplantae; phylum Streptophyta; class Magnoliopsida; order Lamiales; family Plantaginaceae; genus Linaria; species Linaria vulgaris. Next base: position 46,837,064 of record OX415249.1, on the reverse strand, counting down.
ATGAAGTATCTATATGATACTTATATTCTTATATATATATATATATATATGTGTGTGTGTGTGTGTGTGTGTGTGTGTGTGTGTGTATGCTAGAAAAAATTATCGATGTTCCAAAGACTATCTCTCAACCGCTCTATATTGAAGCATCCTGATTCGATATAAGGTAATTCGATCTTCAGTCAATCGAAGCTTCTAAATTCGATACACGACGATTCGATCTTCAGTCGATCGAAGCCTCTTGATTCGATACAAAACAAGTACAATCATCTCTATATCGAAACCTCCAGATTCGATATAGGCCAATTCGACATGCCCTGTATTGAAGCCACCCAATTCGACATTTAGTAGATCGAATCTCAGTAGTTCAATCTACATTGAAGATATTGTATTCTATTTATATTGCCTAGTCAGCTTATGTTAGGTGTTCCGAACCTAGCTAGTTCGAGTTATATTCGATTAGGATTATTTTGGCATATATTGGGCCTTTTGTAATCCGGACGAAATAAGACCAAAATAAAAAGGAAGGCAAGAGTCATGTCACGGGGAAGAGATGCTTGAATTTGATTCTTTCATATCCAACATGGACTTGATAGACTTACTGCTTACAGAGAGAAAATTCACATGGTGAAGGTTGGATAGATCTTTTGTTAATAGGATCGACAAAATTCTCTTTTCTGAAGAGTGGTTGATACAATGGCCTAATTTATCCTAGCCTGATCTTAAGAGAACAGTTTAAGATAATTGTCCCATCCTCTTACAATATGAAAAGGTTGATCGGGGACCTAAAATTTTAGGTTCTTCGACTGTTGGTTCTGTTGGAATTTAGCATGTGCACAGACATAAATATAAAGTAGAATATTACATTTTGAGAAACGTAAAAACATCAAACAAATAATACCATATTCATATAACACCTATAGCGATAAAATAAAAATTATAATAAAGTAAATAAATTGGACCTTTCAGCAACTGAAGAAAAATTCGTGAAATAGATTGGACTAGTCGAAAGTTTAGCCCCCTCCGCTTAAGATGGCAACTATATACCAAGCCCTCAGATGGCAACAATCTCCCAAGGAACAACGTCGTCATGTGAAGCAACATGTGAAGCGCAATACTGCCCCCTCAGTCGAACAAGAACGGTATTTGCAGAACTCAGAAAATGTGTATGTATGCTGAAAAATACTTTGCTTTTTGGATGCTTTTCACTTCTGCCCAGAAGCTTTCTTATATAGGGACAAAAAGATGTAACAGCCACACCATATTAAATGGAGGATTAATTCAAAATTATATATGATTTAATACATGAATTAAATATGCATGTTGAATTCTACATGAAACCGACATTGATTTAATACACAAATTAAATCAAACATTGAGTGTGTGATTGAAATATTTAAATCTGAATATTTAATTAGTATTATTTATTTAAATAAATAAAATAAATAAACTTTCTCCAAAAAGATAGAACTGCCTTCCTGCAGTGAAACGCGCGACACGACATGACGCGGCGCAATGAGGCGAGTCAAGTCGAGATAGACAAATGACGACGACGATTGCGCGAGGAATTCTTATCTCGTAGTTCACTACATCCTTTTATTTGGGTTCTCAATATAATCAATACAAAATATATGACTTTTTTCAATGTGGGATAAAGTCGTAATTGGACTCAATTTCAATTTAAATAACAAGTGTGGCCTCAATGCCAATCTGTTATTTTTCTCCAACAGGTTCATTCACCGCGAGTTCATGCCTTTCGTTAAAAAACAGTGGGAGGATCAACATGTTACTGGACGATGGGCTTACGTGATGAAAGAGAAACTTAAATTATTGAAAGGTAGCTTGAAGAACAGGAACAAAGAGGTTTTCAGAGTGGTTGATAAGCGTATTGAAGAAGCAATTGTGAGATTGAAGCCATGGAATTGAAAGGTGAGCAAATTGGGTTGACAACGGTTGAAGTTATTAATAGAAAAGATAAAGTGGGATTACTTTGGCAATTAATGCACTCAATGGAAAGTATACTCGCGCAAAAGGAGAGATTACGATGGCTTATGAAGGGGATATGAATACTCGCTTCTTTTATAATTGTATTAAATCTGATAGGAGGAGGAACGAGTTAAGGGAAATAAAAGTTAGTTTAGATGGATGGATGATGTGCTAGAGGTTAAATTCGAAGTGAGAAAGCATTTTCAGCACTTGTTTTCAGAAGTTTGTTGGCTTCGGTCAGACCTAGCTAATTTTGGATTTCAAACAAATTGCTGAAATTGACAAGGTCAGGCTCACTCAACCATTCTTTGAAGAAGAGATAAAATAAAAAAAATTGGGGTTGCGACGACTCGAAGAGTCCATGCCGAATTGATTTAACTCTGATTTCTTGAAGAATTGTTGCTATATTATGAAAAATGAATTATGCACCTTTGTTCATAAATTCCATACAAATGGAAAGTTTGTTCGAGGTCTGAATCGTTCATTTTTCACTCTTATTCTAAAAGTCGACAGCTCACAATCATTAGATGAATATCCATTTCTTTTATCGGGCGTCTTTATAATATTATTGCTAAGATGTTGGCCACAAGAATTAGTTTAGTGTTGGATTCAGTTATTCGGGAGGAGCAGCAATCCTCTTTTGCCGGTGGTAGGCAAATTTTAGACAATATATACAAACGAAATTATCAACGAGGCACATAGACGTAAGAAGCCGTGTCTTCTCTTTAAGATTGACTTTGAAAAAGGCCTACGACAATGTTAATTGAGACTTTGTGGATCTCATGCTTGGTAAACTTGTTCTTTGTGATTGGTGGTAATGATGGGTTAACCAATGTATTAGAACAGCCACAACTATGGGAGCCCGACTGAGGAATTTTCACTCCAACGTGGTTTAAGACAAGGAGACACTCTCTCCCCTTTCCTATTTATTATTGTGGCTAAGTCTCTTAATGGAATTATTAAAAGGGTGATTGAATGCAATCTTTACAAAGGGTTCAAGGTCGGCAATCCGGGAATTGAGGTCTTTTATGTACAGTTTGTCGATGATACTATTCTGGTGTGCCATCCATCCGAGAGGAATGTAAGAGCTATTAAATATATCCTTTTAAACTTTGAGTTGATCTATGGATTGAAAGTTTTTTTTTTATGAGTAATCTATGGATTGAAAGTTAATTTCAACAAAAGTCAGCTTATTGGTATCAACACTCAAGAGTCAAGAGCAAAAAATATCGAGATGAGCTGATATGAAGTTGTAAAATTGGTGGTATCCCACTTAAGTATCTAGACATCTCAGTTGATGCTAACCTAATGAGACTTAACACGTGGCGACTGGTGGTGGATAAAATTCAAAAGGTAATGTTTCCATGGAATAATATTTTTTTGTCTTTTTGGAGGGCGCTTTTATAGGGATTCCAACTTATTTCTTTTCTTTCTACAAAGCTTCAAAAAAAGTTTTGAACATGTTTAGGACTATTAGGAGTCTTCAAAGGAAATTTTGTGGGGAGGTAACGAAGATGGTAGAAAAATTTCTTGGATTGGTTGGGATCGGATATGCACGAGTAAGAAGCATGGAGGGTTGGGAATAAAAAATCTAAAGCTGCTTAATAACCCGCTTCTAGGCAAATGGCATTGGATGTTGTTAGGTAATAATGATAGCGATGTGCAAAATATGGAGGAGGAAATCAAGTGACTCATATAGTGAATGAGATGAGAAGCTTCCTCAATTTGGACACAAGATATTAGATCTCTTTTTAAGAAAAAGTGTTGCGAGGATTGGTTTCAACAATAGATACAAAGTTATGGGATGATTGTGGGATTGGCACCAAATCTTTAAAAGACAAGTGTGGTTCTCTTCTTTATTTTTAGAGATAAAGGCAAAACTTTAGCTAAGTTGGGGGTCTGGGTCGACGTAACATGGGAGAGGAGACTGAAATGGAGGAGGAAATTTTTTGAGTGGGAGAACTACTTGTTTAGTGATTTTTTCTCTCATATTCAGCATGTGCAACTTTACGAGCAAATAAAGACACTTGGAGATGGAGATTGGAACACGGGAAGAGTATTCAGGGAGATCACCCTATAATCTTTTAAATCATAGGCATGACATCACTTCAAATGAGATATTTAATACCTTTTGAAACCACTCAGCGCCGCTCAATATTTCACTTTTTTGTTTGGAGAGTCTTGCATAATAGAATCCTGGCTAGAGTTAATTAATTGAGGAGAGGAGTTCTTGGTGATAATGTTCATGATATATGTGGATTGTGTGGTACGCATTATAAAACTGCAAATCATCTTTTCTTTGAGTGTCATGTGTCCTACTTCATTTGGATCAATATATATATATATATATATATGTATGTATAAGTGGATTGGAGTTTTGTGAACACTTCACTATTTGCTGGAAACTCACTTTCCATAACATTTTGTTCTTGCCCATTTTTTTAAGATAAATCTATGTGGGGAAAAAATCGAAACTAGTCCTTTATTGTGTCCTAGTTACGTTTTTAGTCCTTTATTGTGTCCTCTTTTTTTTTTAGTCCTTTATTGTGTCTTTCGTTCCGAAAATGGTCCTCCGGTAGAATTTTCAGCCGGAAGTGTCACGTGGTGTCACGTGCCGGGAAATTTTTGAATTTTTTTAATTCTCACGTGCCAATTCGCACGTATAAACGGAATTTAAATTTTTTTCCCAGGTCAACTCGGTCAACGGATCTACTCGGTCAACTCAGTCAAAATAATTTTTTTTTTTTTTAAAAAAATTCATCTGCTCCGCTCCATTAACAGCGCTGACCCGACCCAATCCAATTCATAAACACAAATTCCCCAACCCGTCTCTCTCTATTTTCACACACAACACAAATTTTCTCAAAATCCCCCAATTAGGTAGAACCCTAACCCCCAAATCTGAATAAACTGCTAAATGCCTCAATAAAATCCTCTATTTTGGACTACCAATTTATCAAAGTGAACTGCAATTTCCTAAAATAGAACCAAGCTATAATTTACAATTCATTTTGTCACCACAACAAAACTGAACAAATTTAGCACTCAAAAATTGGTTCAAAAACTGAACCAAGCTATAATTTATCCAACAAAATCCAACATGCCCGGCTATAATTTAGCAAACAAATACTATTTCAATATCAACCATAAAAAAATTCCAACTAAATAACAATAACCAAACAGTTAGAACAACTGACATCATACATTAAGCTTCACAATTTCATCAAGTACCAACCAAACTCCAAAATAGACAATAAGCAGCTAAACCAACAATGTTTTGGCAACAACTAGTGACCCTACCATGTTTTTACATCATCCAGCATCGAAGAAAACATTTAACCGAAACAACAGATCACTAATGTACCCCCAAAAGTTAAGACCAGTAATGTTATTGGTCTACCAAAATATTAATCAATTTAACCCAAACACTACAACTTCTTCTTCGCAGTCCTCTTAACAACCGGCTTCGGCTTGTACTGCTTGGTAGGAGCGATACCGGTTTCCTTCATTATTTGTTTAAGCTTCTCTGTACTTTCGGCAAGGTAATTTGTCACTTGATCACTTATATCCCTTGGCGCTTGGTTATTGGACTGAAAACTTGTTGCCGGCAGATTTGTCAGAGGATTTACGTTGCTACTAGCAGTGTTCCCAACCTAAGAATGTATCAAACAATTATTACATCACATTAAATCAATAGATACACAATTGTCCCCATATAAAACAACAGGTAAAATCATTCAACTCACACTTGTGGAACTGACTTCACTCATTCTAGGGAATTCCCATTTCCTAGTCGGCGCATTTCCAAACTCTTGTTTTATCTAAGAAGATCAAATAAAAATTTCAACAAAACACTATAGTAAATCAAATGGTAAAATTGAACAAAGCAGGCAAATCAGTAAATTAAGTTAACTTAAATATCTCAATATTACAAAATATCATACCATAGGTATGTCAATTAAATACTTACATTCTTCGATGTAGGGGGTTTGAAAGGTAGATTACGGGAGGTAGTCTTCGCCGGTTTTGGAGGCTCAACAACCACTTTGGCTTTGCCTTTAGACCTTGTAATTGGCTGGCAATAAAAACGTTAGATAACTATATTATATTAATCCAATATCGTTATAATTCAAATTGTAGTAATCACACTTACACTACGAGGAGGTGTTTTTTCCGGATTGATAGACTGCTTAGACTTCATCTTTTCTTTCGCATTCAGATTCAATGACTAAGAAATTCAAAAAGCTCAATTAGTATTCAATGGAAGCAACTTATTTAATATAAAGTGTTATTAAACACTTACTGTTTTGTGGGGCAATTCACTTTGGCTGTTTTGACTGGCAACAGGGGCACTTAAATTCACATCAACTAGGGAGTGATTTACTGGTGCCACATTGGATTCCTTTAAACATCAAATTAAACCTATCAGTTCTAAATATCAATTATATTTTTCACCATTTAGTTTTAAATGTCATTACCTGATTAAAGTCATTTGATATGTTGTTCGACTCGGCAGTAGTACTAGACGATTTAGGAAAAATCTGCAACAAATACAAAAAAACAAAAGTGTTTGAAATCAGACTTAACAAATTTATACCATCAGACTTATACAAAATCCTAAAGGTTAGTTTATTATATGAAACAGAACTCAAATACCTACCCTCAGAACATAAATTTCAGCAGATACAATTAAACTCTAATATGAAATGCAGCAGACCACGATTCTTAACAGAACGAACCAAAACCAAACCCTAACGAATTAACGAATTAACGAATAAGCGCGTTACGTACTGTATGACGGCGGTGGAAAATCATTTCTCGACTCATCTCGTAAGCGCCATGATCGAATCATCTTGAAATCGCGCTTTCGAAAAAGTCGTCGATTGGACTCGAAATTCAACCGGATGTGCGGCGATTCGGCCGAGAAAACACTCACTCAACGCGGAATTAGAAGATATTGTAATGAGATGAGCTCGAACTGGGGATTTGTGTTACGGTTCTTGTGGATTTGAGGGTTAGGGTTCTAACCATTTGGGGATTTTGACAAGGTTGTGTATGTTTGTGTGAAAAACTGATTCGGGTTCTAACCATTCGGGTTTCTTGGCTATATGAATTGGATTGGGTCGGGTCGGGTCAGCGCTGTTAATGGAGCGGAGCAGATGAATTTTGTTTTTAAAAAAAAAAAATTATTTTGACTGAGTTGACCGAGTAGATCCGTTGACCGAGTTGACCTGGGAACAAAATTTAAATTCCGTTTATACGTGCGAATTGGCACGTGAGAATTAAAAAAATTCAAAAATTTCCCGGCACGTGACACCACGTGACACTTCCGGCTGAAAATTCTACCGGAGGACCATTTTCGGAACGAAAGACACAATAAAGGACTAAAAAAAAAAGAGGACACAATAAAGGACTAAAAACGTAACTAGGACACAATAAAGGACTAATTTCGATTTTTTCCCAATCTATGTGGAATGGTATTTGTTGTGTTGTTTGGTGCATCTGGTTGAGGAGAAATAGAGCACTTTTTGGTGGTGATGAGATTGGCGGGGAATACGGCGGACCTCATTACGATTAAAGCGTGGACTTGGTTCAAGGCTAAGGTGCCAAATTTTTTGTGTTCTTTTATTGATTAGAGCCCATACCCATTGTATTGTATCCCATAACAGTCGGTGTTTTGATATGTGACAAGACGCCTTGGTCTTTATTGCATGGGTTAGAAGCACCTCTAGTGCTTCCTTGTTCATAAATTTTACTTGATAAACAAGAAAAGGTATATTCGTTCAATTCTTAAAATCCGAGTTTAATTTGTGCATTGTGATCATAACAGGTACCTCTATCCCTACTCTGAGGAAGTCTGCTAGACATATCACACCACCATCTTACTTGAATGTTTGTGATTATTCTCTACTTCAGTTACTTCACAAAGCCAACATTGTTAAACAGGGCAAACAATATCTCATACAAGAATATCGATCAACTTCTTGTTTAAATAAAAATCATAAAGCATATTCATCGCCGCTATATCTCAAATAAGTTAGTCTAGATCCATCATTTAGCTAACAAACATGATGAATGGAGATCCAAAATGAAGAAAGAACTTGATGCACTTGAGAAGACCCATACCTGAGAACTGACAACTTTACCTCATAGTTCTATTTACATAAGTTGGAATGGGTGTTTAAGGTCAAATGTAAATACGATGGACCAATAGAGAGATACAAGGCTAGATTTATGGAAGAACATGGATGTATTGCTGAGACCATTGCTTGAGAAGCTTAAGGATTATGGAAGGATGGTTTATGGATGTATGACAGCTCTGGATAACAAAACTTTCAATTACGCGCAACCGTAATGTGGACGATCAGCGATAGCTCGACATATGGAATGTAGTCTCAGTGGAATACACACGGAAAGTTATTGTGCCTGTATTGCATGGAGCACACAAAATCTTTTCAGCTGAAGAATGGTGGAAAACCTTCGTTCTTTGATTATCTTCGTCAGTTTCTAACAAACAATCATAGGTGGAGGAAAAATAAAAAGGATTTCTACAAAGATCGAAGGGCACCTGAAGAGCCTATTCTAAGGATAACGGACGAGAAAATGAGAGAAATTGTGGATATGCTCCCACCGATTGGTTTTGGGGTAAACGCACAAAAGATCAGGGGGATTGGAACGACTCGTAATTGGTGTTGTATGAGCCTTCTTTTTGGGAACCACCTAACTTGTCCACAAACTTTATTTATCACAATCTAGATGTCTTGCATTATGAGAATAGTGTTTTGATAACATCATCAGCGCAATGATGGAAGACACAAAGACGAAACACAATATCAAGTCTAGACTAGATTTGCAGATCTTGACTAATGGTAAAGAATTGTTTCGAGTTTCCACTAGCAAAGGAAAGGACGTTAAAAAGCCCAATGTAACCTACCGTCTCACGAAGGATCAAAAGAATAAGGTGCTAGAATGGTTGAATGATCTTAATTTTTCTTATGGATATGCCTCGAACCTAGGAAGATGTGTGCAAAAGCAAAAAGGAAGATTATATAGGATGAAGAGTAATGATTGTTAAGTCTTCATGCAGAGATTGATCCCAATCGCCTGTTGTGACTTCCTACCCGATTTAATTTGGGGACCATTAGTGGAGATTAGTCATTTTTAGGGAAATTTGCACTTCAAAGGTTTCAGCCATGAAATTTTTGGATCGCGGATTGACACAACAACTTTGAGAGTTAAGCTGGTGTTGCCTTCACTCAGTTGCGATCTTCTTGAATATTGTAACACGTAGCGGAATTAAAAACACAAGAAGATATAATTTTTAAGAAGTTTTCAATATTATTAAAAACTTCCGAGCCTTAAGCCAAATAACCATAAAGGTTTTAACAAAAATGTTGCTCACAACAATTCACTCACGCTCTTTGTTAATCGGACTCAACGAAGAAGACAAGTACGAACTACTGAACTTCTATGAACTAGACGTAAATAGTTGATACAAAAACTTCGCAAAAGCAAGACGAAGATAATACAAAGTATGATTAATCTCTCAGATTGTTTTGCACGATTGTCTTGTCCTCATCTTGATGAACTTCACATCTTTTATGGATTTTTTGAACCTTGCACGCCAAGATGTGTTGTTCACAGTTTTGGTAACTCTTGTTGTTTCCTTGTTGAATTTTGGATTCTTTGTTAACTCGATATCTTTCTTGAATATGTGTTTCCTTTATTACTTATTTAACAAGGTAGCACATCTTCTTCAAATCGGAGAATCCTGGAAAGAATCAAGTTGCAGAGAACCGCCAATATTGTTTCCTTCTTTTGAAAGCGTGTAGAGTTGACTATTCAACTTAGCTTGAATTATGGAAACTTCAAGTAAGGAATCTTCCATAGCTCTTCCTTATGATTAAGATACCTTCCTGGACATAAACATAAACAACTACAACCGTGGAACTTGATTAATAAGTGAATAAAGGAAAAACTTAAATTTGGCAATAAAAGAACAGTTTTCGTACAGGCTCTCTGGTTTTAATGTTATCCTCAATGTTGTCCCAACATCGTATAACATTGATTCCAGAAAACCCTGCACTTTCAATCTCCTCTTTTTTGCCTTTCTTCACAAAACCAATACCTATTCCAATCAAGTTTTATATCCAGAAAGTTAGAATCAACAAGAAACAAATTAAACTACTAAACTGCTCCCCCTCAATACAAGCTAACATATTCAAAGTTAAACTAGCAAAGACAGGTATTAAGGCCATCACTACATCAAAAGATGTTCAAACCCCAACATTCATCAATGTTGTCTCAACATTGAAACCAGTGAGTTTCCTACATATAATGTTAACCAGACAAGCAGTTTAAAATGTGCTTTCATAAGAAATAACAGTTAGAGCAGTTGAACGGTAGTAGTACTTAGAGTTACAGGCCATAGCAAAATATCAAGGACATGTCCCTTGATCAAAATAAACCAAACAAAGATAAATGTACCAGCCACACAACCATATCTCAGCAGTTCATAAGAAGCAAAACATAAACTAGAAGACTAGAAATTTTAAAAAACTTGGAACTATTCTCCCCATTTTTTGTGAAGAATGGAGTTTCTCCAAATTTTTCACCATGTCCTCCAGTTCTTTGAGGTGCTCCTTCTTTTCCTCAATCTCCCTCTGAGTATCAGCAATTTGCCCCCTATACCAGTTCAGCAGATGATCCACAAAAGTATAGGTTACGACCATGCACTCTTCCTCTTTGGACATAGGCACTGAAGTTCCAGCAAACTCATGAGCTTTCTTCTTCTCAGTTCTTGGTCTCACCACACCTTTTTTGTTCCAAGAAAGATCTCTCACTCACGATCCAGACAAGTAGCTTGGGAGAATTGTCAGTTCAGTATCATTCTTCCTCCAACCCACAGTCACACTTGTCTTCAATCCTTGCTTGCTAAGGATTCTGCAGATGAGTGAGGCAAAAGGCAGCATGTCATTCTTCCTTCCAGCAACTTCAGACATTGACTTTAAAATCCTCTCCCCTATATTCACAGCTAGCCCATTCTTGATTTTGTACACCAAGAGTGATGATTCCTTGGTCAGTACAGTGACATTCTTGCCTGGCAGCCAGTTGAAACAAGCTATCTTGTGCAAGATAGTACTAAGGGAGGTGAGTTTTATGGTTGGCAGAGCATCTCTCCAGTTTTTGACCAACCCTCCAGTCAAGTCTTCAATTACATCATCAAAGTAGGGGTCCTCAAATTCATCAGCAGTTGGGAATCCACAGATCTTGTTGATGGTGTAGGGTTCAATGTTGAAGACTCTCCCCCTCACCCAAGCCTTTCCATATTTTGGAGATCTGTAGTCCATGATCCACTTGGAGAGATTCAGGTAGAACTCCATGACAATCTCAGGAGCATAGTCACTCAACTTCATCACTGATTGTTGCATCCCTCTTGCCTCAAGCAAGTCCATCACCTTCTGTTCCTTGAAGTTGGCCATCTCTACAGCTCTTTCAGTGTGAATCTCCCTTCTCTTGAAGGAATCCCATTTCTTCTTTAACTCTTTGGTGAGATAATAAGGAGAATAGTAGTCCTCCTCATCCTCAGGGTAGATCACATACAGCCCATCTGTGTACTCTTATGTCTCTGATGTTTCCTTAACATCAGCAGCAACATCAGCAGCAACATCCTGCTCTTCCTCAGTATTTTCCTCTTCCTTCTCCTCCTCTTCCACTCCATCCTCGACATCCACAACCTCTATTTCCTCTTCCATCATTTTATTTCCTTTCTTCTTTCTCTTAGCATCAGCAGCAGCAGCAGAGTTCCTCTCTTCCTCAGCCTTCTTCTCGACTTCAGCAGCCCTCTTCCTAGCTAATCTCTCAACTTGTCTTTTCCTAGCCTCAGCACGTTACTTAGCAGTCTCAGACATAGTTCTCAACTTCTCCCCTACACCCTTGCTCTTTTTCTTTTGAGCCCTAATCCACTTCCTCACCGCTTTATCCACAGACTTATCCACGGATTTCTCCACAGATTTATCAACAGATCCACTACCCTCCCCCTCAACAGTTATATCAACATCAATTTCAGGGTTGGGTTTAGCCGTGTTTACCTCAATTTCAGGCTCATTGTTGATTGGTGCAGTTGACTCAATAGTTGGCTCCACAGTAGAAGTCGATTCTCCCTATTTAGACTTCTTTCCTCGTCGCACGTAGGGGATCGCCTTCCTTTTAGCAGCAACTGGAGCATCATCTGATTTTGCAGCAGCACCCCGAGTGTGAGAACGGGTGCGTGCAGCCGTTGGTTCACTGCTCAAAGCAACATCTGCAAGAGTTTGCATGGGCGACTTGCTTGCCATTATTAGTAAGAGAGATTTGAGAGAAATTGCAGAGAAAAATCGAGCGAATTTTGAGAGTATAGAGTAAATTTTGCAGAGTAAGTACAAATAGGAAATTGTAATCACAAATAAGGAAATTAGCGCTTTAATTCCAAATCTAACCGTGAATAGTGGAGAGAGAGTGAGTGTTAGTGGGCAGTTACTTAAGTGGAATCAAATAAAATCTTCCCACTATGTTTTCCCGCGCACACACTTTGATGTTTAAGTAACAGGTAATCAGAGCGGTTTTCAAGAATTCGACAACTTATAAGTTCCTGTTCTCAATGTTGGCTTGCGACAGTGCACAATGTTGGGATACCATTTAATAACATTCAAACCAGAAGGTGGAGGTACAAGCTTCACCAAGGCAAATTCATGTGAAAGCTTGAGATACATCCAAAAATACATCTGAAACTTAACCAATATAGCAAGTGAGTACCTCATACATATTGTTCAGATCAAGATCATGAGTAAGTAACATAGATAACAAGAAACACACAGAGATAAGCAGTTATGAATTCAAGGAAAAATTCACTTCCACAACATAGAAAGTCACAGAAAAGTGTGTCACCTGTAGTATGTGACCCAAATTGTATGCCTCAACACATGAATTAAACTCCCCCTAAGCCTAGACCGACACAACTCAACAACATGAAGAAAACAATGCAGTTCTACATGAATGCAACAATGTAGTGTCAAAAAGGTAGATGGTAAACACATATGAAAAAACTCCTCAAACCAGCACAGCACACATCTCTTTATAATCTTTATTATTTTCATAACTCATCTGAAACAAAAGCTGAAGGTTGTAAAACACAAAGCTAATGTCACTACTGAATGAGGGCAGCCTGAACTCCACGCACCCCAGTAATAACATTAACATCAGCAAGTTAGGCAAGTACAAAGGCCTTGAATGTTGGCAATTCACTTATCATGCACCACAACACCCTAATTCCTCAGGCATACTTGTTTACCAACCTGCATTCAAGAGAATCACCAAGTGATCAATGCTACTAAATGTAAGAAATCTAAACCTCAAACATCCTAGTAGAAAGGATCACCCTCATGTGTTCCTTTGCCAAACAAACAGGAACATGTAAATAAGCACAACTGAGTAACACTGAAGTTGTCAACATCATGCACCTCAGCTTCTCCACATGTCTTGTACACCTTCCATATGAGTAAGACACAACTGAATAGACATCAAAGTAGTCAACTTTGTGTACCCCAGCTTCTTCATATGTTAGGCTATCACAACCTCAGACAAACAGAAGAGTTTTTATTACTTTTTCAAAAACAAAGATGTGAAACTGATAACTAGAAAGAGTTGTTAATCAAAGAGTTCAACCACACAAACCAAATATGACAAAACAGAAATTAAATGAGACTCACAAGGAAATAAATTCAACAAAAGAAAAACAACAGAGAACCTACTACACCACAAACAATATACTAATGCTAGACAGTGGTGTTATGTCAACACTGGTTTCCTCAACATTTTCACATATTGCACATGCCAAGAGATTTCCTCAAACTGAAGAATCTCTCACTATCTAAAGGTTTTGTAAACATATCAGCAAGCTTGTCTCAATATGTTCAATGTTGATCACTTTGTCCTCTACCATATCTCTTATGAAATGATGCCTTATGTCTATATGCTTAGTTCTAGAATGTTGGACAGAATTCCTAGAGATACTTATGGCACTTAGATTGTCACAGAACATGAGAAGTGTATCACTATCTAGCCCATAATCTGAAAGCATGTTTTGAGCCACACAAGTTGGGTAACACAACTGCCAGTAGCTACATATTCTGATTCAGCTGTTGATAGTGAAACACATTTCTACTTCTTGCTATACCAGGAGACCAAATTATTCCCCAAATTAAAACAGCCGCCACTTGTAGATTTCATGTCATCCACATCACCTGCCCAGTCAGAGTCACTGAAACCAACCAAGTTAGTGTTAGTGTTATAAGAATACCAAATGCCTAAAGGTGAAGTTCCAGAGATGTATCTAAAAATCCTCTTCACAACAACCAAGTGAGATTGCCTTAGCTCAGCTTGGTACCTAGCACAAACACAAACTGAAAACATGATATCTGGTCTAGAGGTAGAGAGATATAGCAAACTACCAATCACGGATCTGTACAATGTTGGGTCAACATTGCTGCCAGTGCCATCTTTTGTTATCTTCACTGAAGAGGACATAGGAGTTTTGCAAGGCTTGGACTCTTGTAGCTCAAATCTCTTCACCAGATTCCTTGCATACTTATCCTGGTTCAGGAAGATACCATTCTCCAACTACTTAACTTGTAGTCCCAGAAAGTAGTTGAGCTCATCAATCATGCTCATCTCAAATGTTCATGTCATAGACTCAACAAACTTGTCTAAGGTAGACTTGTTAGTAGAGCCAAATACAATATCATCCACATAAATTTGAGCAATGCATATATCATAGCTTTTTCTAAGGACAAACAATGTTCTATCTCCATCTCCTCTATTGAAACCTAGGCCAAACAGAAAATCAGTTAGCCTCTCATACCAAGCTCTGGGAGCCTATTTTAAGCCATAAAAATCCTTCTCAAGTTTGTACACATGGTCAGGATGTTTAGGATCAGCAAAGCCTTTAGGTTGTTCTACATAAACCTCTTTGTCAATTAATCCATTTAGAAAGGCACCTTTAACATCCATTTGGTAAAGTTTAATTCTAAGACAGCAAGCAATAGCAAGAAGTAATCTAATTGATTCTATCCTAGCTACCAGAGCAAAAGTCTCATCAAAATCTATACCTTCTACCTGAGTATAACCTTGTGCAACCAACCTAGCCTTGTTCCTCATAATTACACCATTCTCATCAGTTTTATTTTTGAAAATCCATTTTGTACCTATTACATTCACACATGATGGCCTAGGCACTAGTATTCAAACTCTGCTTTTGGTGAATTGTAAGAGTTCCTCTTGCATGGCATTAATCCAGTAACTATCCTTAAGAGCTTTAGTTACATTCTTAGGTTCAATGGAGGAAACAAAACAAGATGCATTATCAACAGTACAAGAAGAAGACATACAAACACACAATTTAACCATATCCTTGTAATTAACCCTTTCTTTATTGCGTGTTCTAACTCTCTCAGTAATTTGTCCAATTACTTGAGTGGCTGGATGATCTCTTTGTATCCCAGCAGGAGGATCTCTTCTGGCTACTGGAACTGTTTCATCTTTAGAATCTGATAGTACAGATGTTGGCCTAACATTGGGAGTTTCTGGAGTTAGGTCATCATTTGTTCCAGTTTCCAGTTCAGCATTTCCAGCTTTTGTGTTCAATGTTGAGTCCAATGTTGGAGCAACATCTGAACTAGTGACTTCTTCAGTACCTGCAGAAACAGTTAAATCATCAAAAATGACATTCACTGATTCTTGAACAGTATGCAATCTTGGATTGTAGACCCTGAAAGCAGCATTATTAGGAGAATATCCAACAAATATACATTTTTCACATTTGGGATCAAATTTTCTCAAATAGTCTCTATCTTTTAGCAAATAACAGTTAATACCAAATTCATGAAAGTGTGCTACTGTTGGTTTTGAACCCTTAAAGATTTCATAAGGTGTCATAGTAGTACCAGGTCTAAGATAAACTCTATTACTAATATGACATGCAGTATTCAAAGCTTCAGCCCAGAGTTTCTTAGATAGGTTTCTAGAATTCAACATTACTCTAGCCATCTCTTGAAGTGTTCTATTCTTCCTCTCATCAATCCCATTTTGCTGAGGTGTCTTAGGTGCAGAAAACTCATGGAAAATGCCTTTAGTTTCACAAAACTTAGCAAAGCTTACATTTTCAAACTCTTTCCCATGGTCAGACCTAATTCTTCCTACAGAAGTGCCATACAAATTTTTGATACTAGCATGCAAAATCTTGAATGTGTTGAATGCCTCTGATTTTTCTTTGAAAAACTTAATCCATGTATATCTTGAAAAATCATCAACAATAACAAAAGCATACTTCTTACCATTCATGCTACTAACCTCAAAAGGACCCATGAGATCCGTATGTAGCAATTCAAAGCACTTATTAGTTCTGGGGTTAGTACTTTGTACCTGAACTGGTGGGTGGACAACTTTAGTTTGTTTACCTTTCACGCAGTCTTCACAAACAATTTTACCTGGGCTAGTCAACTTAGGCAGTCCTCTCACAACTTCTAACTTCTGTAGTTTCTCCATATTTCTATAGTGCACATGTCTTAACTTCTTGTGCCACATGACATATTCATCTATCTTGGCATGGTAGCATTCAACTTCATATTGAGCAAGATAGCAGTTATCCTTTGATCTTGTACCTGTCATGACACGGACATTGTCACTTTTAAACACATCACATGAACTTTTATCAAAAGTAACTAGCAAGTTATCATCACAAAGTTGACTTATGCTAATTAAATTTGCTTTGAATCCTTCTACCAACAACACATCTTGAGCGGTGGAATCCTTCAACATCTAGTACTCCTTTTCCAATGATTTTCCCTTTAGTGCCTCCTCCATAGGTAACTGTTCCAACAGTCAAAGGGATTACATCTTTCGGGTTGTCAATGTTTCCAGTCATGTGCCTTGAGCATCCACTGTCAAAATACCAATTTCCTACAAGGTTAGAGTAAACAGCAGAAAAGACAACATTGCAAACAATTTTAACCTTAGGAGTTTTTATATTTTATATCCAAGTTCTACTTTTATGTCCTTCAGCTTTGTTACCTAATATTGGGATAACATTCAGATCAGAGGTTCTCCTAATTGGTACTGCTATTAATTCATGTTTTCTTCTCAATGACACTTTGATTTTTCTGCAATAAGGTTGAATGTGACCGGGTTGAAAACAATATTGACAGATAAAAGTAGGCTTTTCACAGTGTTGACAGGAATTTCACTACTCACATTACTACTTTCTTTGACAGAACCAGCTATTAAATAGGCAGAATCAACATAGCCCAAACCATTTTTACCTTGATTTCCCATGCTCAGCACTTCATCAAGCATAGATGTAGAAGATTCCATTTGTCAATGGTATGTTCAGCTTTATCTAATTTTATCTTTACCTCTTTCAGCTCAGCCTCAGTTTTGTCAAGGTCTTTCTCATACAGTTTTAGCATCGCCTTCATGCATCCAATCTCTTCCTTCAGGCTTTTGTTGCTCTTGATGAGTTTGTAATTCTCAAGCAGCAGTTTGTGGTAGATATACTTCAGGTCTACAATGATTTCCTCCAGGGACATTTCACTGTCAAAGTAATATTCTTCATCAAGATCCACTGAGCCATGAAAACAATCAAAGTTAGATTCATCAAAGTAGGACGCAAGATAAGGTTCAATATCAGTATCATATTCATCCCAATCTGCAAAGAAGATCTCCTGTTCTGATGTTGGATCCTGAATGTTGGGGTAACATTGAGATACGAAGTAGTTTAGGGAGTCTTCTGGTGTCCAATCAATCTGAGTGAGTAGCACAACAGTTTGAATCTCTTCTGATTGTTCTTCAGCTTCTCCAGAACTGAAGTCATCTTCATTGAAATCATCTACACAAACCCAATGAGAATTTTCTCTTTTTCTAAGAGTGTTAGCACATTCATTAGCCATATGACCATATCCTTTACATTCAAAACATTGAACATCTTTTAACTTATCAGCTTCTAAAGGAGTAGGTTTTGATGCCATGTATTTCACAAAATTATGAGGTAATTTCTTATAACATGGGGAACTATTACTAAGGTTCTTTTCTTTACCTTTTCCTTTAAGGTTCAGCCTATTGAACTTCTTAGTAATTTTACCATAGTTTCAAGAAATTAATTCATATTCATCATCACTTTCATTGTCAAGACTTGATCCTCTTAAAGCAATAGCCCTATGTTTGCTAGGTTGTGAGGCAATCTCCATCTCAAATTCTCTAAGAGTATTCAACAAGACTTGAAACTGTAGATTAGCAAGGTTCCTAGACTCACTCATTGCAATTTTCTTGAGAGCAAATTTAGATGACAATGTTCTCATAGCTTTATAAACCATATCTTGATTAGTCATAGCAAAACCTAGATTTTCACATTGGTTAGCAATATCAAGAATTTTCTCAAAATAACTGTCAACACTTTCATCTTCACCAATCTCAAGTTTTTCAAATTGCTGAAGCAGTTGTCTATATTTAGAGTCTTTAACAGCATAATGTCCTTCACAATGTAATTCAAGTATATCCCAAGCATGTTTGGCTTTTGTACAATTCTGGATTAACTTGAACATGTGATGATTAACCCAACTAAAGATAGCATTAAGTGCCTTTTCATTAGAGTTATAGAGACTTGCCTCTGCTGCTGTCCAATCTGCTTCTGGTTTTGGTACTAGATCACCTTCACCATCTCTTGGTAATGTTGGAAGAGAGTATCCATTGATCACGGATTGCCATGCTCGAATATCAATAGCTTTAATGTGAGACCTCATCCTGATCTTCTAGTATGCATAATTGGAGCCATCAAAAACTGGAATCCTGTTGGTATTAGGATTGACACTGTCCACGGTGTTGTATCACCTCCAAACCACCAGTGTAGTCGGTGTTTGCCAATTAAAATTTTCGGATCGTGGATTGACACAACAACTTTGAGAGTTAAGCTGGCGTTGCCTTAACTCAATTTTGATCTTCTTGAATATTGTAACACGCAACGGAATTAAAAACACAAGAAGGTATAATTTTTAAGAAGTTTTCAATATTATTTAAAACTTTCGAGCCTTAGGCCAAATAACCATAAAGGTTTTAACAAAAATGTTCCTCACAACAATTAACTCACGCTCTTTGTTGATCGGACTCAACGAAGCAGACAAGTACGAACTACTTAACTTCTATGAACTAGACGTAAATAGTTGATACAAAAACTTCGAAAAAGTAAGACGAAGACAATACAAAGTATGATTAATCTCTCAGATTGTTTTGCACGATTGTCTTGTCCTCATCTTGATGAACTTCACATCTTTTATAGATTTCTTGAATCTTGCACGCCACGTTGTGTTGTTCACAGTTTTGGTAACCCTTGTTGTTTCCTTGTTGAATTTTGGATTCTTTGTGAACTTGATATCTTTCTTGAATATGTGTTTCCTTTATTACTTATTTAACAAGGTAACACATCTTCTTCAAATCGGGGAATCCTGGAAAGAATCAAGTTGCAGAGAATCGCCAATATTGTTTCCTTCTTTTGAAAGCGTGTAGATTTGACTATTCAACTTAGCTTGAATTATGGAAACTTCAAGTAAGGAATCTTCCATAGCTCTTCCTCATGATTAAGATACCTTCCTGGACATAAACATAAACAACTACAACCGTGGAACTTGATTAATAAATGAATAAAGGCAAAACTTAAATTTGGCAATAAAAGAACAGTTTTCGTACAGGCTCTCTGGTTTCAATGTTATCCTCAATGTTGTCCCAACATCGTATAACATTGATTCCAAAATTCCCTGCACTTTCAAGCCACATATATGATGCGACTTGAGGAATCAATTGTTGTTATGATGTGTTGGCTAGAGTTGATATTTCCTCTGTAATTGTTTGATTCAATGGAGCACTTGGTCATACACCTGCCGCACGAGGCTAGAGTTGAATAACTCGTCCACTATAAATGGATGTATCCATTCAAGAGGTGCAATAGTTAATTTTGAATAACATTATTGTTTTTATATTTTTTTTTCGTCCTCTAACTAACAATTGGTTTGTACAGGCGTATGTACGATATTACAAAATCAATGTTGAATAAATGGCTGGTCGAAGGATTGTTAGCCAATTCTTAGGTACTATCAGAGCTTGCCAATATGTGTTTTCAATATCTGGACATCTCTGTTCAAACTAGATATTACCGTCTCAATAGGAACGAGGCGTTCGTTAGCACATAGTGGGATGATGAGCTTTCAAAATTTCTCAAGAAAGGGGTGCCGGTAGGAGCATTGAACAATCAATGACAGTTGACCTTCGATGAATTGGACCAGATTAAACTTTATACACTTCTTAATTTTCCAGAGCTTGACGGTTAGGTCGAGTGAGTTAACATTATAACTATCACAATTTAATAACACTCTATCTTGTCTTGTTTATGTTTAGTACTAACACGTTATTTTATATTATACATGTTATTTGAAGAGCGGGAGTGTGGTAACCTCAGTCCCATGGATGTCCAAACAAAAAGGAACACATAATTCGTAGCATGGTTCAAACAGACAACTTTCAGTGGACACTACGAGATTGATCACCGTCTAGATCCTCTAATCACTTGACCCATTGTTACAGTGACCAAGTATGATGGGGTTCAGATTCCACTTTTGTATGGCGTTGGGTTCGAAGAGGAGTGATTGTATCAAGGTTTATGTCAAATGAAGCATGGGAGGATCCAAAGCCACCAAATTCTATGAAATGTTGCCAAACATTATACTAGAGGAATATTATAGAGGAGGAAGACCGATCTACATTGTGTTATTCAAATGTGTGTGGTGTGATATTGACCGAGGGATGGAAGTTCACCCAACACACAATTTGGTTGATATTAACCCACGATGTTCCCTCACCACCAATGAGCCGTTTATTTTTGCCAATCAAGCCCTACAGGCGTACTATACCCCATACCCAACTCAGACCATACCTCGTCGAAGAGGATGGTGGGTTGTATATACGATTTCTCTAGACAAGCAGTTGACACATCAACACTGGTGAATTCAAACGAGGACCAAGTTGAAATGTTGGCAGAAGTGTTACAAGAGAATGAATCTGGAGGGTGAATCTATATGTTGACTTGAGCTCATTTAATATGGATGTCCAACTACGGGTTGGTGAATTTAATTGAAGATGATGGTCGTGTAAACATTGGTTCAGACAAGGAGGATGATGTTAATACCAAAGAGGGTAACGGTGTTGAAACATAAGAAGAGGAAGATGGCAATAGAGATTTGGAGTCGGATGAAAGTGTGTGAGTAGCAAGGCATGATATTCTAATAGTCGGTTTATTTGATTGTAATAGTTAAAATAATTATTTTCCATATATTTATTTTATGCCTTCCATGTTGTGTAATGCTAGTTAGACAAGCAATCATATAAGTACGGAAGACACGATAAATATAATTATTTTAAATAACTAATTACATGAAAAGTACATAAAGAGAACTTAATTACATAACTAGCACTTTTATGATACAGTTGTACTCAGTTAACATAATTAAATGAAATTTGACATAATTATAAAAAATACAATCAACTACTCTTAAGATCAACATCCTCATCCAATGTCGCATTATCGTCCAAACCAAAGCTAATCGAAATGGTCTACATAATATCCTCATTGGTTAGGTCCTCCGGGTTGAGTAGATCGTCAAATTGCATCCCACGTGAAGAGTTAGGTGCAAGTGGATCTCATCTTCTATGGGGCAGTGCCCTAGACAGCGATGACATGTTACTAGTGCCAGATCTACGGGCATCGCGCATGAATGAAAAATGAGGTGGTGGAGGCTGAGTACATGTTGCCTTGACGATGACCTGGCTCAATAGCTCAATAAGCCTCACCATGTCTTCTTTCCATGTATCATCAAATGTCATCAACTCCTTGTTCTCCTCCTTCAAGTCCTCCATGTATGCCTGGTTCAAGTCGGCTCATTCTTCTAGTGGATACCAAAAGACTTAGGACGTTTGTCACTCGGCAAGCCCTTCGCCTTCCTATTCTTTGGATCTCCAGTCACTATGGTCCATAAGTCGGGATCAAATACGGGCCAGTTACCCCCATACTTGATCTTCAAATCCTTGTAGTAGGCCCTATGTTCAATTTTATAACATTCAGTATAAATATAAGAATACAGAAGTTAATATAATTGTCAAGATAAATAACAAGTATTTAAGTGAAAATACTTACCCAGTTCTCCTCATACGGCCTAGCAAGCTAAACAAGTGTCCCTAACTCACCCTACCACGTCAGCGGTATCACTCACATGTGCAAATAGTCGTATAGTTGATCATGTCACACTAGAGAGGCATTCAAGGCCTAGTCCGTCTACAAATTACTAGATTAAGTACAGTAAATAACACAAACTTTACAACAATAACACTACAAGAATCCGGGGTCATTCGTGACCGCCGGCTCGTGACCGCCGGGCGGTCGCGAGCATCCGTGACCGCCCGGCGGTCGCGGATGCCACCGTGACCGCCGAGCGGTCGCGGTAAACAACGCCGTGACCGCCCAGCGGTCACGGATAGCCCCGTGACCGCTGAGCGGTCACGAACATAATACTCGTGACCGCCCAGCGGTCACGGGAATCCATAGGCGGGCAAAATCCCGCCCACTGGCGTCCGCGACCGCCCGGCGGTCGCGGATGGGAGGGGGGTTTTCTATATAAACCCCCCTCCTCTTCTCTCATTCCTTACCTCTCCTCTCTCATTCCTTACCTTTGTAAGTCCTCTCCTCTCTCTCTTTTAAATATTTATTTTTCTAGTTTTTAATTATGTTTTATATTTAATGTTTTAGTAATAGTTTTAATTGTTTAATTATAAGTTTATTTTTATTAATGTCAAACTTAGAAATAATGCCTTTAGGAAATCTTTATAATTTAGGAATAGTGTCTTTAGGTGTTCTTTATAAGTTAGTACAAATAATCTTTAGGGAACTTTATAACTTAGAAATGATGCATTTAGAGAATGTTTATATTTTAGAACAAATAATCTTTAGGGGTTCTTTATAACTTAGTACAAATGATCTTTAGGGAACTTTATAACTTAGAAATGATGCCTTTAGAGGATCTTTATATATTAGAACAAATAATCTTTAGGGGTTCTTTAGAACTTAGTACAAATGATCTTTAGGGAACTTTATAACTTAGAAATGATGCATTTAGAGAATCTTTATATTTTAGAACAAATAATCTGTAGGGGTTCTTTATAACTTAGTACAAATGATCTTTAGGGAACTTTATAACTTAGAAATGATGCCTTTAGAGGATCTTTATATATTAGAACAAATAATCTTTAGGGGTTCTTTATAACTTAGTACAAATGATCTTTAGGGAACTTTATAACTTAGAAATGATGCCTTTAGAGAATATTTATTTAATATTAAATTGTTAGTTTAGGTAATTTAATGTATTATTATCCGTCGCGGTAATTTAATGTTAAACTATTAGTTTAAATGCATGTCAAATTATTGGTTAATGTTTTTTAGGACAAATGATCTTTAGGGAACTTTATAACTTAGAAATAATGCCTTTACAAAATCTTTATATATTAGAACAAATAATCTTTAGGGGTTCCTTATAACTTAGTACAAATGATCTTTAGGGAACTTTATAACTTAGAAATTATGCCTTTCGAGAATCTTTATTTAATATTAAATTGTTAGTTTAGGTAATTTAATGTATTATTAATCGTCGCGGTAATTTAATGTTAAACTATTAGTTTAAATGCATGTCAAATTATTGGTTAATGTTTTTTTTGAAGAAATAACGCCTTTAGGGAACTTTATAACTTAGAAATGATGCCTTTACAAAATCTTTATATATTAGAACAAATAATCTTTAGGGGTTGTTTATAACTTAGTACAAATGATCTTTAGGGAACTTTATAACTTAGAAATTATGCCTTTAGAGAATCTTTATTTAATATTAAATTGTTAGTTTAGGTAATTTAATGTATTATTATTCGTCGCGGTAATTTAATGTTAAACTATTAGTTTAAATGCATGTCAAATTATTGGTTAATGTTTTTTTTGAAGAAATAACGCCTTTAGGGAACTTTATAACTTAGAAATGATGCCTTTACAAAATCTTTATATATTAGAACAAATAATCTTTAGGGGTTGTTTATAACTTAGTACAAATGATCTTTAGGGAACTTTATAACTTAGTAACGACTGAATTTTAGAGAATCTCTTAGAATCATCTAGCTTAGATAATTTCTCGTAGTTTTCTAGCATATATTCGATATGGCAGGAAGTCGTCGTCGTCGGGGTGGTAGTGGTCAACAATGTTCAAATGTTTCTGATGTTCCTGATGATGCGGATGTTCCTGATGTTCCCGATGTTCCCCCTACTGCTAGTGGGCGAGGTAGTCTTGGACCTCGTATAGTTATTACACGTGGCGGTCGTAGTCACGATGCCGCAATCCCCAACACGTCTACATCGTTGACGCCTTTACTACAACGCCGACTTTCTTTTGATGTCGCTGCCGTGCCCGATGCCGCACCGACTGCATCAGGATCTAGGGCTAGAGCATCATCTTCCGCTGGTTCCACCGGAGCTGGCCCAAGCGAGAGGCCGAGTGATACTCCAGCATCGGGAGTATTCAATGTCACGCAACAACGCCCAACTAGAGGCACCTCCAAAGGTGCACAACAACCCAATGACGAGACTCAAAGGCAGATCATTAAATTGTGTCCTCTTGGCTTGTTTATGAACCCCTCTAGCAACGAGGTTGCGACTACGATCACAGAGTTGATCAGACAGTTCATGAAGGAGTTCTGGCCTACCTACTTGACGATGCCCGAAACTGTGCGAGGCAAAATGTTTATTAAATTTACGGTGAGGAATTATTTCACAACTATATCATATTATTTAATTTAATATATTCATAAATCGAATTTTATTAATTGGCAGAAAATATATGGTATTCGTGAGTGAGAAAAACACGCAGTACAACGGGCCTACGAAACGAAGGCGAAGTTGTGTTATAAAAATTTGATTTACAACACGAAGAAACAATACTTTGAGAGGGTTGTGGATCCAAAATGGGCCGGAAAAGACAAAACTTGGATGCACGACGGGTTAGAGGCGGCGGCGATTAAGCATTGGGCCACTGAGGATCATCAAGAGGTGTCGCATAAGTCTAAGAAAAACAGGAGAGGAGGCAAGGAGCCAATAGAGGGGGTGAAGGCACCTCCCACTTTTTTTGGTGGATCCCGCGACCTAGAGGAGCTCAGACGTCTGCTGGTATGAATTATGAAAATTAACAATATGGGTGTAATTAAGTAATCTTAATATATGCGTAAGCCAATTTTAACGTACTCTTTCTTGAAATGTGTAGGCTGAGGAGGACCCAACACGAAAAGACCCTATTCGATATGATGAGGCCTACAGACGTGGTCACACGCAGCGGGTGAAGGGGACGGGCGGTGACACAGGAGTTCCAGCTCGGCGGACTTGGGTAGATGCTGCGACGAAAGCACAATATGTAAGTTATTTCAACCGCATACTCCTTTTTATCTTCCTCAACTAGCTTTAAATTATTTATTCCAATATAAGTACTGATTCTTTCAAATGTTAATGCAGAAAAAGTACATGGAACTATTGAGGACAAGATATCCCCGCCCAGCTAAGCTCCCGGTGTTCGATCCCGACTGTTGGACCGATGCATTTGGTCCTGTGAAGAAGGGGAAGGCGAAAGGCTTGCCGAGGGATGCACGCCCAGAGGCGTTCAAGATTAAATACAGGAAACAAGAAGATTATTCACAGGCCTGCATCGACGACTTACAAACACAGAATGACCGCACAATCTATCGCAGTGATCAAAGGATGACTGATATGAAAGCCACTATGGAGCTATGGAGATGCTTGCTTAATGAGAAGGTGGACGTGGACCTTCCACCGATATCAGATTCTATATTCATGGGGCATGCACGTAGGACCGGAGCTGTGATTCCACCGGTTCGTATGCCTCGTCGTAGGCCAGATCCATTTGCTCCCAGTTCTTCCGATAGGCCTGCGTATATCGAGGAGTACTCTGATGACGATGGTGACGACGATGTCGATGATATTATGGCGTCGTTGCAGACTGACGATTTTGTGGAACTGGGTGTTGAGGATGGTGTTTGGAGTGGTGAGGATGATGGGGAGGATGATGGTGAGGATGAAGACGGGAATGGATGTGGGTTGGATGATAGTTCGGATGATTAGTTGTATTTTCATTATTGTATTGTTGGACTATTAAATTTTAATTATTGTAATGTTGGACTATTAAATTTTCATTATTGTAATGTTGTACTGTTAAATTTTCATTATTGTAATGTTGGATTGTTAAATTTTCATTATTGTAATGTTGGATTGTTAAATTTTCATTATTGTAATGTTGGACTGTTAAATTTTCATTATTGTAATGTCTTTTACAACACAACTTATGAAGATGATCACGGACTTGGTATCGATCAAAAAACTTTGAATTGTTACATTTTTTGCACGGGCACCTAATACGCCCCCTATATCTAAATAGCCATCTTGTCGCGAAGCAAATTCTATGAATGTGCGAACCCCAATTCCTATCTACTTAATAGTCCATTATTTATCTAAGATGTAAATTTTAAAGGAAATAATTAACTACAATTAATACTACAAACAATTAATAATTAACAATTTAAAATGTAACAATTATCATGCACGATAAGGTTGTAGAGTGATAAATTGATCAACTTACTTCTTGAAGCGTAAAAAAACGAGAATACCTTAAGAGAAATGGTGAAGATTGTTGTGAATTAGGAAAGTAAGGGAAAGGATATTTATAAATGAAAATCTGGCAGTTCGTGACCGCCTAGCGGTCGCGAATGCCAACATGCCGTTGTCATTCGTGACCGCCGGGCGGTCGCGAAAGCCAACTAGCCGTTGGCATTCGTGACCGCCGGGCGGTCACGAATGAAACTAACAGTTGGCATTAGTGACCGCTGGGCGGTCACGAAAGACCCTCATACGTGACCGCCCAGCGGTCACGAATAATATTCATAAAAGAAAATTTGATTTTATGGATTCATCTTGATGTGTTTATGATTTTTAACAATAAGTCTCATTACTACATGTGAATTGAAGTAATAAATTAGTACAACATTAGTAATTAACATATTAAAATAGCGAATTAGATGTGATTAGGCGAGTTATGAACGAATAACCTATTTTATGTTCTACAACTAATAATCATCATATACACTAAGTTGTTTTAGATGTAACGTGTAATTTTGTGATAAACTCTCTTTTAATTTACTTAGTAGTAAGTATTTTATCAATTTAACAAACATCGCACCTTAATTAAACAAACAAAAATCAAATCTTTCGAATGAGACTTATTCGTGACCGCTGGGCGGTCACGAATAAGGGTCTTTCGTGACCGCTGGGCGGTCACGAAGTAGGTCTCGTGACCAAAAGTAGGTTTCGTGACCGCCCAGCGGTCACGAATAATATTCATAAAGGAAAATTTGATTTTATGGATTCATCTTGATGTGTTTATGATTTTTAACAATGAGTCTCATTACTACATGTGAATTGAAGTAATAAATTAGTACAACATTAGTAATTAACATATTAAAATAGCGAATTAGATGTGATTAGGCGAGTCATGAACGAATAACCTATTTTATGTTCTACAACTAATAATCATATACACTAAGTTGTTTTAGATGTAATGTGTAATTTTGTGACAAACTATCTTTTAATTTACTTAGTAGTAAGTATTTTATCAATTTAACAAACATCGTACCTTAATTAAACAAACAAAAATCAAATCTTTCGAATGAGACTTATTCGTGACCGCTGGGCGGTCACGAATAAGGGTCTTTCGTGACCGCTGGGCGGTCACGAAGTAGGTCGCGTGACCAAAAGTAGGTTTCGTGACCGCTGGGCGGTCACGAAAGACCCTCATTCGTGACCGCCCAGCGGTCACGAATAATATTCATAAACGAAAATTTGATTTTCGAATAAGGATCTTTCGTGACCGCTGGGCGGTCGCGAAAGAGGGTCATTCGTGGTGAAAATTTTGAATTTTCAAAAAATTTGAATTTCCCCCCAAGTTCGTGACCGCTGGGCGGTCACGAAAGACACTCATTCGTGACCGCCCAGCGGTCACGAATAATATTCATAAACGAAAATTTGATTTTCGAATAGGGGTCTTTCGTGACCGCTGGGCGGTCGCGAAAGAGGGTCATTCGTGACCGCCCGGCGGTCACGAATAACATTCATCGTGAAAATTTTGAATTTTCAAAAAAATTGAATTTCCCCCCAATTCCAAGGTCTTTCGCGACCGCCCGGCGGTCATGAATAACCTTGGAATTGGGGGGAAATTCAAATTTTTTGAAAATTCAAAATTTTCACCAAAATTTTATATATACCCACCATTCCACCCATTAATTTTTCATTACACACACATTATCTTCTCTAAAACCCAACACTTTCTCCTCCTTTTCTCATTTTCCAATCCAAAACATAAACACCAACAATTTTTCTTCTCCTCTTTCTTTATATCTTCAAAAAACAAAACATCAACTCTTTTATTTTCTTTTTTTCCTTACTTATAACACAAATCATTCTCTTAAATGATGTTTTTATAAAAAACCGTCCAACCATACATTATATTCGCAAAAAACAAATATTTATTCCGGTATTTTACCGGAATATTTTTTTTATTTCGTATAATGTCATCCGTGACCGCCGGGCGGTCACGGATGACTTGAATATTATCCGTGACCGCCCGGCGGTCACGGAGGGTTTAAATATTATTCGTGACCGCCGAGCCGTCGCGGATGACCCCGGGGTCATCCGTGACCGCCGAGCCGTCGCGAATGACACCGGGGTCATCCGTGACCGCCTGGCGGTCGCGGTGGTTGCCGCGACCGCGGAGCCGTCGCGGATGACCCCAGGGTCATCCGTGACCGCCACGCGGTCGCGGTGGTTGCCGCGACCGCCGAGCCGTCGCGGATGACCCCGGGGTCATCCGTGACCGCCGAGCCGTCGCGGATGACCTCGGGGTCATCCGTGACCGCCAGGCGGTCGCGGTGTTGGCCGCGACCGCCGAGCCGTCGCGGATGACCACGGGGTCATCCGCGATCGCCAGGCGGTCACGGATGACTTTCGTGACCGCTGGGCGGTCGCGGATGACCCCGGGGTCATCCGCGACGGCTCGGCGGTCGCGGATGACTACCGTGACCGCTCGGCGGTCGCGGATGACTGCCGTGACCGTCGAGCGGTCACGGATGACCTCCACGACCGAGGGCATCCGCGACCGGGCATCCGCGACCGCTGGGCGGTCGCGGATGACCATCCGCGACCGGAAATGGGTCATTCGCGACCGCCCCGGCGGTCGCGAATGACCCTTTTTTCTTGTAGTGTAATAAGTGAACTTTGCCAATGATTACAATTACAAAATTTAATAAGACATACCATCCTAATACGATGCTTCGTGTAGCCGACGGATCCACCCGCATAAGTGCTCAATGCCTTGGGGGGCTACTGGATAGTCTTTCCTCCTCTCCTTCTTTTGAGACTTCTCGGATCGTGCCCTCACCTCTTCGTGCTCCTAGTACTTTGCAAACTTTGCCTCTAATTTATTGTTCATACAGGTCTTCTGACGTACCACTTGGGATTATCCATTCTATTGAAATAATTATTTTTAGTGGAATTAATCATTCTAGCATTGATCTCGAATGCGGTATGTACCTTACGCCAATCGACTTTGTGGACCTTATATGTAGACTACAAATTATTAAGGTTTTGAGATTTTACGTACTTTGTTTTATAATATAAAATACACAACATTAAATAAAATACTTATATAATAACTTCTCACTGTAAATCGTAGCCGTATCAAGTCACTAATCGTCTGTGGGAAGCTCATGTAAGTGGGACAGAAGACGGTGATCGTCAATGCAACCAAGTGTCCATCCTCAAAAAAATTGTGCCTATCCAAATATGCACCAATCTCGGGGCATAGATCTCCTCGGTTTACTCCCTTAGGAGGGCGCTCTTGCGTACTAGTAGATGGTCCTGCTCTTGCATCAGTCGACCCGCTATTGAGTCATGTCCATGTTTGTGTTGGCCTACTACTCGATCCTACATGGGTAGACTCAGCGGATGGTGGTCTAGGGAGCGTCTAGCGCATCGATCTTCCATGTTGATCGTGTTCCTCTAGTCCATAGGGAATGCGTGGCCCTGGAGGGGTAGATGATGTAGATCTACCATGCGACCCACCCGTCTGTTTCTGACGGGTGGCTCGACTACATCGCGAGGCTCAGTATCGACGGGTGTCACGCCATCAGCATGAGCTAGATCCATAGTAGCCGAATGTACTATGTATATGTGGCGAGGTCCTACACCACCACGATCCCTCTTCAAGTGGGGCCCACCACTACTCAGACACGGGTGTGTAGGATCATCTGACACGTCGAAGATCTACATACTACGTACTAATTCAAAATATCTAAGTTAGATCATTTCTAAGTTATAGAGATTCCCTAAAAATATAATCATTACTTGAGAATCTCTAGAGGCATACATGATGTTTTATAAACAAATAATTCTACGATATCCAACCATTTCTAAAGGTATAGACGATAATTAAAAACTAACAATTCTACGTGATCTAACCATTCTTAAAGGCATATATAATAACATTTCAATTCAACTAATTAAACTGACATATATAAAAACAATATTAAATCTAATATTTCTAAGATATCTAACAAGTTATAAAGTTATAGAAACATTTCTATAAAAACAATTATTAATAAAATATTAAATATCAGACATAAATCGAAAAAAATATTAAACCTTACAAATATAAGTGAGATGAAAGCTACTATAATTTCTAAGTTATAGAAATTTCCTAAAAGTATCATTATTTCTAAGTTATAGAGATTCCTTAAAAATATTAATTATTTCTAAATTATAGAGATCAATTTCCTAAAAGCATATACATGCAATGTTTAAAAACTAGTAATTGTACGAGATCTAATAATTCCTAATTAAAGGCATAAACGATTTTTCAACACTAAAAATTCCTAATTAAAGGCACAAACGATGTTTCAATACTAACAATTCCTAAATAAAGGCATAGACGATATTTAAACACTAACAATTCCACGAGATCTAACAATTCCTAAAGGCATAAATGTTGTTTAAAAGCTATAATAATATTTCTACAATTAGTTTTTTTCATAAAAAACATTAAATAAAGACATATGGTGATGCAATATCATACGGGCCCCGTAGGGTCGGGAATTTCGAGGATATTATCACTGAGTTTTGTTCAGAACGCCTATCTCGAATTTTAAAAAAATGAGACAATATTATATTATTAAGGACATTGAATGAATTACAAGGGGGGTCGTAGGAGGACATAGCTTCTACTTGTAGATAGTGTTTTTTTTACTATTTTGTTAAGTACAATTGAGTGTGTGTGGGGGGAATTTGGCAAAAGTGCACTTGTCCTTTTGATGCTGAAATGAGGGCATGTTTATAGTGCTAGCCTTTGGGTTTTTGTCCAATAGGGATCGGGCTTCCGTCTTAACGTCGGGTGGGAGTAATGACCAATGCCGCGAGGGGTCTTCTGCGCCAATCAGGGTAGTCTTCCTTCTTAACTCCGAGTGGTATTGATTACCAATGACGCGAGAGCTTTCTGCGCCAATGGGGGTCGTTTAGCACGAGGTGCCTAATGGCGTGAGTTGACTAAGATTCGTCTAACCGAGAAATAATGGTGTCTGCTTCAATCATCTTCGAATGTGATATCGAACCAATGAGCGAGAGCTGGTCTGCTCCCATCGTTGGTCTGGATTGATAAGTTTTGTCTCTTTCTGCTCCAATAGCCGTATCAGACCAATGAGGTTCGGTCTTCTATCATAATTATGAGTGGTTTGGAGCTACTTTAATCATGGGTGGTTGGCACTTCCTTTGAGTATGGTCGTGTCATCGTGGAGTTCGTCCCTTCTAGAGGGTGGGGTTGTCCTCCAGATCGTGTTTATCACCATATATTCCGATGGGATTTGTGGAGTCATGCTTCGTGGAAGTTTCTGCGAAATCTTCGGAGCTATGTCTGTCTTTCGTTATATTGAGACCATAAATGAGAGGTCTTCTTCCTTCGACCCTTCTTTGCATTCACTCATTTCCTTATTGTTTTGTATTGTCCTCCTTCCTCAAAGATGTTATGGCTAAGAGTTGGATACTACCACCCCCTTATCGCGGGTCCCGTGAAATCCAGGTGGAGTTAGTCAATCAGGGTGTCAGCACATTGACCCGGGGGCTCCGGTTATTTTCCTTGTGAGTACCCCATATCGTGGGTGACTCTAGGTCATTGGGTAAAGTATGTCGGGTCTTTTGATTCGAGCCGTATTCCCTTATTGGGGGGTTCGCTGGTCGTGATCCGAGGGCACCTTCTTCGAGAATTTAGACCGTGTACCCTCATTGGGGTGTTAGTTGGTCATGACCCAGGGGTACCTTCTCCGGATGTTTAGACCGTGTACCCCCATTGGAGCGTTAGCTGCTCGTGACCCAGAGGCACCTTTTTTCTAGCCATTGGTCGTTTTTGTGGGGTAACCTTTTTACCTCTTTCCTTGGGCGTGGCGGATTATGCATCATCAACATAAATCTAAGAAAACTTTAAGAACTTATAAATTCCAGGGTTGCAACTGCCGGGGGTTGCAAAAAAGAGGGCGGCGGTCGTTGATTTGGAGGAGGGAGGATTTTTGTGTGAGTGAGAAATGAAGAGGAGTATCCCCCTACCCCAGTAGTGACCGCTACGTCGGCCTAGTTGGGCCCAATAAATTAGAGCGACATTTATGTGCCAACTGAGGACCTTTGACGGGAGTTTTTCTCGCCAAAGGGTAGGCCGTCGCTGATGGCGAACGACCGCTCAGCCGTCGCAGCTGGGTGGTCGCTAATTCTTCGAATTATTGTAGTGAATATATTCTTGTCAAATATGATAAATTGACAAATAAAAGTACTTTGTAATATAAAAGTACTAACATAGTAGTTTTTTAAATTATAAGATATCAGTTTACATTTCTATTGTAGATCGAAGATACAATACATCAAGCCAAAATCAGCCACTGTGCGCATTTGTATGTAACTAACAAAGATTCAACCAACACGGAAGTCTAGTACCTATTACAGAGTTTTGTAGTAAGTTTTTCTCCAAGTGTTCCTTGAAAACGTGCAAGAAACTATTCCAAGTATTTAAATTCTGTTGAAATCTCCGATGTTATGTTCAAGTCGATGTGTTTCGTCCTTGCCCTCAATATTCCATGAGTAAAAACAAAATAAGACCATTAATTCGTCTTCAATATTACTCCACGGGCTTTGAAAAGTGTAAGACACGTGCGTCCTTTTTTCTTTAGTTTTATAAAGTGCTCGTCAGAATTTTAAATTCTAAAGAACATTTTACCAAACTAATTGGCACGAATAATAAAGAGTAACAATTAATTATACAACATACTTTAACAATAGATCCTATATATATATATATATATATATATATATATATATATATATATATAAATATATATATATATAATGAGGTCGATTACAGGTGTGTATAACGATTCTATTACCAATTAGGCCTACCTAAACTAATGTTTGTGTTGAGTAGGCTTGGTCCGGAACACCTCGAACTAACGTTAAATGCTCCATTGGATGTCGGAAGTATATCGGGTGCGACGTCGAAGATGATATCAGAAACCTTCCACTTCGAGGATGATGTCCTGGCTGACGTCGGGGATGACATCGAATGTGATGTCGAATAGTGTATCGGTGATATATGTCGGAGATATATATCGAGTGCCATGTCGAATGCTATATCGGGTATACTCGATATAGGTGTACAGTAATTGCGGATAATTAAAGCTTACCTTGATTACCGAAATGCGGGCATTTATAGGCATCGGGAAACAAGGACCGCACACGTGATAAACACGTGAGCCGTACCATATCGAATGTCATATTCGATACGCATGTCGGGGATGACCTCCGACATAGGTAAAATATGAGTCTGCTCTATGGGCTAGCCCAATACGGAAAATACTCATATCATGTAGTCCCCCAATTTGGGAGTTATTATTTGAAACTAATAATTCGTAAATTAATTATAAGTTTGAATCACCAGTACCTCTCGTCCCGCTAGTTCAAATGACCGAACTCGGATGCGGGAATTCATTTTCGAAAAAATTTCGGTGGACCCCCTAATATTTCTAGGGTTTTTAGGTCTTTATAAAACTTATATCAAATTCTTTTCGACATACATGTCGAATTTAGATTTCGATATTGTTTTCCCATAAACGCTCATCGGAGGACCCGACGTCTATAAATAGCAGTCTGCTGGAGAGATGTAGGTCATTTATCTTCTAGTGAATCATGTCTTCTTTCTGTATAGGTATGTCGGGGATCCCCGGCATAGTTTCCGACATCTGTTATCGTTATATGCTTTTGATTTACATATTCGATAATCGTTTTGATGTTGACTTTCGACATGCTATTCGATATACGGTTTCGATATGTTTATTCGATATGATTTTTGATATAATAATTTTTTTTACAAACTTTGATTTTTCAGGATTCTTTTGTGGTGGTTCTTGTATTCGTGGTTCTTTGTTGGTAGTCACGATGTCTGCTACGAAGAAGGTTGACATGGCCGACTTGGGGCATGAGAACGTAGAGGTCGGGGGTTTGGAGTCTGCTTTCTTTGATTCCGATTTTTTCATAATAGAGGATTTGGTCGGTGATGACGTGGGGGATGGGTTAGATGAAGAGGGTGATGATCTTCATGGGGATGAGGATGTGGAATACAATGAATGGGATTTCCTCATGTCTCCTGAAGTGAAGAAATATAAGACGGCTATTAGCTATAAGGACATGCTGTCCCGCGTGCCCCATCATCGTGGTCATTATGATGCGATATATCATGTGGATGATGGGTACAAAATTAAGTTTCTTGGAAAGAGGATCAAATGGATGAGCCCCCTCGGGGCTCCATCACCGTGCATGTGAAGCATTTCTCCAATGGACTACGATTCCCTATCGATCCAACCATTGTTGCTATTCTTAAGAGTATTGGGGTGTGCCTGGGACAGCTCTCTCCCAACTCTTTTGGTGCCATTGTGTCCTTCATATTGGTTATGAAGGCACTTGGTGAGCCCCACGGGGTTAATGAATTCTGGAATCTCTTCTCCGTCGTCACCAACAAAAGGGTGGTGATAGGGTCTTCTTCTTCATTTGAACTCATTCCAGACGAAAATTTTACAGGGTCGCGAGACCAGCTACGATTTTGGTAATAAACATGAATATTTCTATGTCGAGGAAAAAATTGCTGGGGAGTTCGATAATCTCCCTCAACAGTGGTCGACGATGAAGAAGTATGAGAGGCATGGCAATGTTGGTGGACCCTAATGGGCTCCTGTTTTTGATTGGTTTGTTGGCTTATCGGTACTATTTCACTATGCTTTCGGACGAGGAGGTACTCCGCCCGGGTGGTCTTTCACCAATGCCTTACGTAGGCTCGTTCGACCTTGGTATGTCCTCTCATTTGTCTTAATTTTATGGTTTTAAGTAGTTCTCTAATTGATGATGTGCTTTTGTCTGTCTGCAGCGGAACTCGTGAAGTATCGCAGGTTAGATATGATCGCTTAACGAGCTGCTGCAGCGAAAGCCAATGCTAGCGCCGACTCGTCGTTGCCCGTCATTCATAAAACTCGCGGGCGCAAGGGGCACCGACTCAAAGAAAAGATTGGTGGATTGTCCCAAGGTGAGGAAAATGCAGAAGGTGTTGTCCCTGGGGGTAGTGTGCCCTCTCAGGGTGGAGTCGGCGCGAGCTCTAACAGGAGCTAGGCTCCGGGGCCTTCGGGTGTAAACCCTTCCCAGCATAAGATAAAACATATTAACGGTGGTGGTACGACTCATTGCGATCCCCAAAGCTATACCCATTGAGGATGTCCTCGAATCCATAACGGCTAGATCCTACATGACCATTAAAGTCACCTCCAATGAAGAGTTTCTCGCTACTAGGGATCCTTTGTACTATCTCGTCCAAATCTTCCCAAAACTTACGTTTCACAGCTTCGCCTAGTCCTATGTGTGGTGCATAGGCGCTAATGGCATTCAAGATATCTTCGCCTATGACCAACTTGACCATTAAGATCATGTCGCCCTTCCTTCTGACCTCCACCACGTCTTCGAGTCAAAGCTTATCTATGATGATCCCAACACCATTTCGGTTCTATTCTGTCCCAGTATACCAAAGCTTACAACCCCAAGGGTCTACTACTTTGGCCTTTTCACCAACCCAGTTGGTCTCTTGCATGCACAAGATGTTGATCCTACTTCTAGACATTGCCTCAGCTAGCTCGGCCAATCTTCCTGTGAGCGACCCCACATTCCACGATGCAAGGTGAACTCGTCTTTCCTGGACTAACTTCTTTACCTCACCCGTCCTGGAAGGTGAAGGAACCCTTGCTCATTTGACACCACACCCAAACGTCGATGTGGCGCGTCATTTTTGGGCGACGACCTAGCAACCCTTGCCCATTTAACACTACACCCGGGGTCCGATGTAGCGCGTCGCTGAGTAGGAAACGCCCCAACAAAATTCATAGTAGGATTTATATCATAAGATGCGACAGAGTTTTTATGTTGGCTGTCACAAGTCAACCACAACCCTCCTCTTTTATCCTGGCTTGGGACACACAGTGAAAGCTCACTGGCGGAGTTTAGTCACGTAGTTGCAATTAGATAAATTATAGCAATTTTCAGTGCTCCTTAGTTCTTGAAGAACTCGCTTTTCCTTTTTATCAATTACCTCAATCCCATCTTTATTAAAATCTCACAAAAATATCATCATCACATAATTCACTTATACTGATTAAATTAGCATGAAGTCCATCAACAAGGAACACATTTTTTACTTCAGTAAAATATCTCACATTCAAGGTTCTTCTCCCAAGAATCTTTCTTCGATTCCCATTTCCAAAAACTACATCCATTTTTCTTTCATCTATAAACGTCTCAAGATGTTCTTATCTTCTGTCATCTACAAGGAACATACACTATCAAATCAATTACGGGATACACAGTTGCATGCTACGAGACATGAATGTGTTATAGTAGATTTCTCTACCCAAACTTTCTTTACAGATTTGACAGTTGCAACACCCTTTGGATGTGCCTTCTTCTTCTTCGTCTTATTTCCTTTCTCCTGCCTCAGTGGGGCAGATACTTTAAGGGCTGGAGTTTGTGACTTCCAAAGTTGGTAACAGTAAGGTCGTATATGTCCCTTACTCCACGTAAATGAACTGGTTGTTTGGGATCATAGCCATGAATCTTGCGTGTTAGCGATCCTATTTCGGCAGGCAGTACAACCTCAGTGCCGTAAACAAGAATGAAATGAGTTTCACCCGTCGATGTTTTTATAGTTGTCCTATATGCCCATAATATTCCTTGAAGTTCCTCTGGACAGGTTTTTCCTCTGTCTCTCATCCTCCTCTCGAGATAATTTTTCAATGTCATGTTGGTGAATTTCATTTGTCCACTCGACAATGAATTGCGTGCCATTGTCCAAAAGTTCAACATTTAGCACCAATGCCAATGTAATTTATGCTATAACCGCTTCATACTCGGCCTCATTGTTGGTCACCATGTAATTCACATTAATGGCGAATTCGAATTCTCTGCTACCTGGAGATAAGTGGTGAATCCCAAGCCCTTCTCCATAATTGGTGGCAAATCCATATGTATGTAGTATCCATGTGGTGGTGGCCCTGCGGGTTCCTGCTGGGTCTGATAATCAATGCAATCCGACCTTCGGTACCACATAAGAGTGAGATTCGTCGATATCACATTAAGGTAAGACAAATCATGACACTATTCGGGGTACAGTCGCTTGTCTGTATAGGATTGGGATTGAAGAATCCCTAATCTCTCCCCGATAATTTTAGTTTTCTTAGTTGAATTGCGGATTTATTTATTCTTCCTAGCACCATTCGTTGTTTGCTTGGGACCGAGTTCCATATTATCAACTCCGTAGTTGTTTCTCGATCTCGATACAGCTACTCGGACTCTTCGCGGTTCTTTTCCCATTGGTCCATTCCCTTTCTTTGCCATTTTACCTAAACAGACTCTTGAGCGTAAGCGAAATGGTGTTCCCACAGACGGCGCCAATATTTTGGTCTTATTTCGTCTAGGTTACAATACACCGAGAAATCGATACAGTGGGGCCTGACTTAACCAGAATAATGCTATCCTATTACAGTGAATGGACTAGCCTGTCCGGAACACCTATTACACATAGAGAAATATAAGGTTACAAGAAATAATCCTTAAATGGCCAAGTTGAGGGAACAGTCGAACGTGAGAGATTTGGTACTCTTTGATTGTTGACTTGTGGGCGTTAGGTTCTTATGATATCGGACTGAACTTGGGAACTTGCCAAGCTGCCTACGTATCCCATTAAGGGAATCAAGCCGAACGTAGTTCATTTATCTCTTTTGAGTTGCCTCAACTAGGTCAACCCCTGGTTGGGCTGCCTGGTTTGCTTGGTTCAGCTATCGAATTAGGGCATCGAATTGGGATGCATCGAATTGGGGCGCATCGAATTGGGGCGCATCGAATTGGGGCGCATCGAATTGGGGCACATCGAATTGGGGCGCATCGAATTGGGGGGGCATCGAATTGGGGGCATCGAATTCGGGGCGCATCGAATTAGGGCGCATCGAATTGGGGCGCATCGAATTGGGGCGCATCGAATCAGCGCATCGAATTGGCTTGGTTCGATGCGTGGCATCTCCATACGTCTGTGCTTCTCTCTCACCCTTTGTGAGGAGTGAGGGGGGTATACATAGGCATGGTTCGAGGGCTAAAAGGTCATTTTACACTGATCTGTGCAACTTTACTATTTTGGGCATAACTTTCTCTCTGGACCTCCGAATGGCATTCCGCTTGTTGCGTTGCGACCTAGACTCATGTGGCTTTCCAATGACATATTAGTCAATGTCTAATTAGATATATAGATATAATGGTGATCCAAATACGGCTAAGGTAGCTTTACCTTTAAGTCTACTCGACATTCATTGGTCAGTTTCGCGCCTACGTGGCTTTTCTCTGACATGACACATTATACCATATCAGTGTGGAAATTCTTTCCAACTACTTTGAATTTGGAATTTTACTTCAATTACTGTATATGCCTCTCGATATTTTGTTGGCTTCTGATAGTTTTATGTGTAGTTTCTTCCCATTAATATTTCACAATAAAACCCTATTTAGAAACTTATCTATGTAGCCCGAGTTGATATATTGCCGG
The DNA here is from genome assembly GCA_948329865.1 of Linaria vulgaris. Taxonomy (NCBI): domain Eukaryota; kingdom Viridiplantae; phylum Streptophyta; class Magnoliopsida; order Lamiales; family Plantaginaceae; genus Linaria; species Linaria vulgaris. The sequence goes on along the minus strand of OX415249.1, from coordinate 46,797,657 downwards.
ACATTGAAGAGATGCACGTAGTTCTCAATAATTTTTGTCTGATACACATCCGCGACGCGTCTCACTAAGATAAAACAAAAATAAGATACAAATATTTATCTGCTCATATCCGTCACCCACACATCATGAGTCTCTAATATGTTTCAAAAAATGATGCTGAAATTAGCGTAACACATATAAAATGAAGGAAAGGAGATTAACTAAAATATTTCTAAGTTTTATGGCAAAATAGTATAACAAATATATTATTACTGTTATAAATATGGTTGGTAGAATATGCTTTGTGGCCATTGTTGAAAATTATGTACACTACAAGAAAATTGATTATTAGCTAGAACTATTGGCTACGGATGGTGTAGGCAATGGTGCTTTTGACATTGGCTACGAAAAATCCGTAGCCCTTGGTCATTTTTTGGATTTAAAAAAAAAACCTCTTTGGCTACAGATATATCCCGTCGCTCTTAACCATTCGCGACGGGAAAATTCGTAGGCATTGGTTAAAGGCGACGGGTCGCCCATAGTACATGTACAATTAAAAAGAACAAATACATATATATAATATATATATATACATATATTGACTACGGCTAAAAGCCGTATTTAATCTGGGCGCCACAAACCAAGGGTGACGGGCTACACTTGTCGCCCATAGACAATGCGCCCGTCGCCCTTTGTTTGGGATTGGCGCCCAGATTAAAGGCGACGGGCGCATTATCTATGGGCGACGAGCTCCCTTGTTCCCAAAAAAAAAATTCTATAAATACTTCATTTTTCATGCAAAATATATCAACTCATTCACAAAAAATATCTCAATCTCTCTTATATAAATTAGTGTTTTTCTGTAATGGGAGATCGCAATCAAGCCTCTCGCCCTTCAAAAAATGTTGGTGCAACTAATCGAATTAGCGTTCAAAATCTTCAAAGGCAAAGTGTTCAAAATCGAGGTCGTAATGCCACCACTAATGAGCGCCACAATGAAGTCGAGCTAGGTGTTAATACACTTCCCAATGAAGTTGCGTTAACGGATATATACGATTCTTGATGGCGAGGCCCCCTATTCTCCCTTTGGCTAGTGCTCTCACCACTCCTCCCAATGCAGGTGTATCTCACGGTTTGGAGAACGTGGAACCCAAAGATGAAGAGGAAAATGAAGACAACGAAGAAGCAAATGAAGATGAAGATGAAGATGAATATGAGGAGATGGTTCTGCCACCTTTGTCGATAGGGCGCCCCTCACCTGCTGGCTCGCAACGCTCGAGTGCAGGTAGTTCTACCCGTCGTCGTACTCGGGGTTTGACGCTTGGTGACCAAACACACGATGACCCCTTGAAGCGACGCTCCATTGCGGTTAATGAACATGGAGAATGGAAAACACAAAAAATCGAATTTCAAGCACGATTAGCACGATCATCAAGAGGTGTTTACAGACATTGGCACCGACATTCGACCGTATCACTCAAAGCGGCCTAGAGTCTATGGAAAAATGGTTTAAGGTAAACAAGTACTTATTTTAAATATTTCATCTTTAATTATATTAGAATGTTAATTTAATTTATACTAATTAGACATTATGTTTTTCCAAGGGAACGTATACATGGAATAGTAATAATGATGATGTGATAGACTTTGCATTCAAGAGAACTGCACAAGTACGATTTTCTGACAATGTTTCTCGGTCCAAGAGGTTGTACTACCAAAGGGTTAAGGATCTTGCTTATGAAGGCCGACCTTATTGTTGGATGTCTGACGCCTTGTTGGAAAAATACAAACCATATTGGGAGGAAGAAGACACAAAAAAGATCTCTGACCAAGCGTCAAATAACAGAAATGCAAACAAGAGCCACACGGGTAGCAACTCTGCATTTTCAACATATACTGGTGGATCCATTAGCATCGATGAGCATTCCTAGAGAAAGCTAGATTAATTACGAGTTATTAATTTTGAAATTATTGCATTAAGTCTATAATCTATATTATATAATACTATTGATTATGTCTTTCAAAATATCGTTGTAGAACATGTATTTCAATAGGGAAATGAAATTTCATGAGGCGTACATGTGGACTCGAGTGGTTAAGGGTTCAAAGGGCGAGCCATTGAATATTTGGTTGAACGCGGAAGATAAGGCCTTTTGGGTAAGTATATCGTTACATACCCTTGACACTTATTTTGTACCTTATTTGTGTTGTACATGTCTATTTATATATGAACTATTATTATTGGAAATGTGTAGGAGAGATATTGCAACATAATTAAAAGGGAATATGGGCTCGTTGAAGCTGATTGGTCAAGCGAGAGGATTTTGGCTTTTGTACAGGAAGCAAATGGAAAAAAGACAAAGAAGGGGAGATATAGGGGCCTGCCTAGCGGTGCTGTTCCTGCAGCACACGACTTGGCGTCAGGAAGGGTGTCCAATGGGAGAGGATAAGGACTATTAGGCTGGAAAAATAAGTGAATGAGCAAATGGCCGAACAAGCAAGACTCTTAAAAGATACATAAGAACTAATGCGTGCCCAAAGCCAACGATTGGCTGACATGGAGAAAAGACTTGATCAAGAACGCCAACCGTATTGGAGTCAAAACTTGAATGGTGGAAGCTCATCTGAACAGCCCCCCGTGGGTCAAGGGACTAATGAATGGCAACCCCGAACGACTTCTTTCCTGCTGCGAACAACATTGATGGAACAGGTCCGAGTTGTTAGTTTGTTGTTTACTTAATATTATATTAGGATTTGTTGTAATGTTTACTATTTTCTTTAATTGGGTTGTACGATTTTTCCTCGGCATGTAAGAATTTTTAATTTGGTTGTTTAAGTTTGTTCGAATTCAGTTTTAAACTATTTATTAGTATGTTTCCACGAATTTCATAAAAAATAAAATTTCAGAAGACCATAAACGAACTTTCGGGGAAAAAAATGTAACCATTCAAAAGTCGTAAAACAAGCTCGATTCCATTTCTTCTTTCACCAAACACTTTTAAACTATTTATTTGTATGTTTCCACGAATTTCATAAAAAATAAAATTTCAAAAGACAATAAACGAACTTTCGGGGAAAAATGTAATTATTCAAACGTCGTAAAACAAATCCGATTCTATTTCTTCTTCCACCAAACACTTCTAAACTATTTATTAGTATGTTTCCATTAATTTTATAAAAAAATAAAATTTCAAAAGACCATAAACGAACTTTCGGGGAAAAAATGTAATTATTCAAAAGTCGTAAAACAAACCCGATTCCATTTCTTCTTTCACCAAACACTTGTAAACTATTTATTAGTATGTTTTCACGAATTTCATAAAAAATAAAATTTCAAAAGACCATAAATGAACTTTTGGGGAAAAAATATAATTATTTAAAAATTGAATAAAAATACACAATAAATACTAAAAAAGAAAAAAAAATGTAATACGCATTAGCTACGGATTTTCCGTAGGCAAAGACTATAGGCTACGGAATATTTCTTAGGCAAAGATTATTGGCTACGGATTGTTCCGTAGCCAATAACTATTTTATTGGCTACGAAATATTCCGTAGCCAAAGACTATTGGCTACGGAATATTCTGTAGAAAATGAGTATTGGCTACGGATTGTTCCTTAGCCAATGACTATTGCCTAAGGATTACTCCGTAGCCAATAGTCTTGGTCTATTCTATAAATACCCCAACTCTTCCATTCATAAACATATTCCTACAACTCTTTCATAAATCTACCTTCCACCATAAATTTTTTCTACAATTTCTACCATTCAATATTTAAATTAAGCCTTCAATTCATATAATTTCCAAGATATTTAACCATCTTTATTTAAAAAAAATATATTTACTACATTCCATTTAATAATTCCAAAATTATTTCAATATACAAATATTTATGCATTAAATATATTACATAATTAATCTTGTAATCATTATTGGCGATTATTACATATATAATTAAAAAATATTACGAATATTGCATATATAAATAAAAAATATTAAAATTGTTTTAATTTTTTTTCTATATTTACGAATATTACTGGCGACGGATGAACCCGTAGCCAATAATAGTTTTTTAAAAAACAATTAGAGTATTGGCGACGGAATATTCCGTCGCCAATAATAAGCTAAAAACGTAAAAAGAAAATTAATGGTATTGGCTACGGAAAGTTCCGTAGCCAATAATTATTGGCTATGGAACTTTTCCGTAGCCAATGCCCATTGGCTACGGAACTTATCCGTAGCCAGTAATTATTGGCTACGGAAAGTTCCATAGCCAATAGTAAAAAGGCATTTTGGTCTTCCGTTATTGGATATAGAAGATCCGTAGCCAATAGTCATTGGCTACGGCCATCCGTAGCCAATGACTATCACCTACGAGGGTTTTCCCTTACGGGCATTGGCTACGGATACCCGTAGCCAATGACTATTTGCTACGAAAAATTGGGTTTTTGGTTACGGATTTAATCCTAGCCAAAAACCCTTTTTCTTGTAGTGGTACAAATACTATTTTATAATAATAGTAGTTGTTGTAAATAATGTAAAATATTGGAAATTTTTGCCTATATAAGGAGCCATCAAGATGAAGAGAAAAACACTCATTCACAAGTAATATACTCATAATTTCCTCTTCTTTCTCTATGTCTTTTTAAATATATTGTTATAAACTCAAATAATTTTAGCTTTTCTATAACACGTTATCAGCACGATAGTGCTCAATCCGGAATAATTCAGTACCTTCGTTAAAGAAAACGTTCAGCGTCAAAAAGATATAAAAGTTTTATATTTACTTGTTCATCTATCTACATTATTATAGACAAGGCGGATTACCGCCTATCTATAATTTTATGATTAGATGAATATGGGTTTATAATTTTATTGTTAAAGTTTAATATTTACTTGTTCATCTATCTACATTATTATAGACAAGGCGGACTACCGCCTATCTATAATTTTAAGATTAGATAAAAAAACTCTTTATAATTTTATTGTCATCTAACTCTAACACTAACTCTAATTTTAACTTTCGTTGATGTTTGAGTTAACCCCAAGCTAGAAACGACTGCTAACAATTTAAAATTTATGGAAGGTTTTACCTCCTATTATATTGCTTAGTTTATTCCCCAAGCCCATGAAAGTTTTTACATAGTAATGTGGCGGAAATTATTTACGCACTTAGTTTATTTCAATTATGTTACTTGTTTACATTATTCCACAAGCCCATGAAAGTTTTTACGTAGTAATGTGGCGGAAATATCAATATGTATTTACTTATCGTAATATTATTTCTTATGCCCGTTAAAATTTATTAACGCGGATGAAATTATTTACTTGTTATACAATTAATCCTTGTTGCTCGATTGTTAAAGATATTATCATTTATCAATTAAGCCAAATTAAACAAAACAAAGAAAAATAATTATTTTCTAACGGCTATAAAACGGCAACTTATAGATATTTTTCTTCTATAAATATGCATATTTCATAACTCAAACTCCACACAAAATTTTCATCTTTTCTTCTCTCATCTTGCAAAATGCTCCGCACGTCAACAATGATCTTGGTGCTCATTTACCTTTTATTTTTCATTTTTATGCTAGCAGTTGAGGAAAATCCTATGTTTCTACTTATTATATTCATCGTTTTTGTTGTAGCAATGTTCGAGTGCATATTTTGGCAAGAGATGAGATAATTGCATCATACTATTGTAATAATTGTGCTTGTGTGGTTGCGTATTAAAATTATATATCTTGATCCTAATTATGCTTGTTTTAATGTTCATTTAGCTGCAATATGTCTAATCTCTCGAAAGTAGATTTTACCGAACTCACTGTTGATGGGAAAAATTATATGCAATGGGAATCAAATGTGAAAACGCATCTTACTGCAAAATCCCTCACGGAAACAATTGATGAGGAAAATGAATGTATTGACCAGCAACGATGCGAGGTAATTATATTCCTGCGTAGACATTTAGATAATTTCCTGCAAACAAAATATCTCGATATTACAGATCCTTCTGAGCTATGGATTAATCTGAATGAAAGATATGGCCACCAAAGGGAAACAATGCTTCCAAAAGCCATACATATGTGGAACACATTGAGGTTCCAAGATTTTACATCAGTAAATGATTAGTCCTCTGCCATTCATAAAATCCGACAGACGCTAAAATTTTGCGGGACATAAATTACTGATGAGAAAATGATTGAAAAAACTCTTTCCACTTTTCATGTCAATCATATACTCATCCAAATGCAACACAGACTAGTCGAATACACTAAGTATCACGAACTAGAGAGGGTGTTGTTAACGACAGAAAATAGTAATAATATATTAATTAAAAATTCTGAGTTACGCCCAACTGGAGCACAGGCATTGCCAGAAGCACATGCCATAAACCACTCACAAGTAAGAAATATTTTACATATCTAAAACCAACAAAGGCAAAAATTAATTCCTACTGACCTGATTGTAGGATTTGGTAAAGCTAGTTTTGTTTTACCAAATGGAACGCTATTTATCATCAGCGATGCCTTATTTGTCCCAAAATTCAGAAGAAATTTACTGAGTTTTAATGATATATATCGTCATGGATATGATATCAACTCAAAGACTGAAAATAAAACTAAATATCTTTTCATTATTAAGTATATATCAGGAAAGCAACATATATTTGAAAAACTACCAAAACACTCATCGGGATTGCATTATACATATATTAACGCAATCGAGTCAAATATGATAGTCAATGAAAATCCTGAATTATTAACTTTATGGCATGATCGACTAGGTCATCCTGGTTCAACAATGATGCGAAGAATAATTGAAACTACACATGGACATTCATTAAAAGGATTAAAACTCAGTTTAATCAATAATAATCCATGTGAAGCATGTTCTCTTGGAAAACTAATTATAAAGCATTCACCAGTTAAAATCAAGATAGAATTACCAACAATTCTTGAAAGAATTCAAGGTGATATTTGTGGACATATTCATCCATCATGTGGACCATTTCAATATTTTATGGTATTAATTGATACCTCAAGTCGATGGTCACATGTCTGTCTATTATCTACTCGTAATATGGCATTTGCGAGATTTTTTGCTCAAATAATTAAAATAAGAGCTCGTATCATGAATACTCCCCATTACAACTTGCTTTTGGTCATGAACCTAATATTTCCCATATAAAGATTTTTGGTTGTGCAATTTATGTTCCGATTGCACCACCACAACGAACAAAAATGGGACCTCAAAGAAGGTTAGGGATATATGTTGGATATGACTCACCATCTATAATCAGGTATCTTGAACCATTAACAGGTAATGTCTTTACGGCACGTTTCTCCGATTGTTATTTCAATGAGGCAAATTTCCCAACCTTAGGGGGGGAAAAGAAGCAGCTAGAAAATGATATATCATGGTATAATCCATCTTTATCACACTATAATATTTTAACAAAATAATGTGATTTGGAAGTTAAAAAAATTTTACATTTTTAAGACAATGCAAATCAATTACCCGATGCATTTACTGACATAAAATTGGTAACCAAATCACATATACTAGCTGCAAATATTTCTGCTCGGGTTGAAATTCCGAAGGACATATCCAACAATAATAAAATAAATGCACATAAGAAACGTGGTCGTCTTGTTGGTTCAAAAAATAAGAATCCTCGAAAAACAAAAGGAGAAAATATTATTAACTTCATTATCGAGGAAACTATTCATGATGAAACAGAAAATGTGACAAATGAGATAACTCAAGGGATCACCGAACCAAATCCCAATACTGAGATCTCTGTAAATTATGTTAATTCAGGAGTTATTTGGAATCGAAATGAGATGAAAAATACAAGTGAAATATTTTCATATAATATTACTTATGATCTTATGAATGAAAATGAAGATCCCGAACCACAATATGTGGATGAATGCCAAAATCGGGACAATTGGGTTAAATGGAAAGAAGCCATGCAAGTTGAATTGAATTCACTCAACAAACGAAAGGTTTTTGGACCTATTGTCCTCACACCTAAAGACGTGAGACCTGTAGGCCACAAATGGGTCTTCGTTCGAAAAAGAAATGAGAAAAATAAAGGTGTAAGATACAAAGCTCGACTTGTTGCACAAGGTTTTTCTCAAAGACCTGTGATTGATTATGGAGAAACTTATTCCCCGGTAAATGATACAATTACTTTTCGATTCTTAATCAGTTTAGCTGTTTATGAAAACTTAAATATGCATCTCATGGATGTTGTCACAGCTTATCTTTATGGATCACTTGATAATGATATTTATATGAAAGTCCCTGAAGGACTTAAAATGCCTGAATAATCTAATTCAAAACCGAGAGAAATGTACTCAATTAAATTTCAAAGATCGTTAAACAATCAGGTCACATGTGGTACAATCGTGTGAGAGAATATTTATTAAAAGAATGATATATAAGTAATTATTTGTGTCCATGTGTTTTTATCAAGAGAACATGTTAAGAATCAGCCGTCAAATTGATCGCAAAATCGACTCGTTCACGCACAATGTATGAATCACATCAACATCAAATCAATCAAACTCAATGCACGCTAATCGGAACAAAACACACACACACAGAGTTGCGCACTTATTTTACTTGGTTCGGCACTCGAATTTCAATGTGAAATCGAGCCCTATTCCAAGGGGAGGGAGGATCTTTTATTGATGTTAATGGAGTTTACAGTTACAGAGGAAGAATCACTAACAAAACCAGAAGAAAAACTGAACAAAATGAGCTCACACGCAGCTAATAAGCTGTGCTCGATTCTGTTCTGCTAACTAACCGAATTTTGGCTAAAGTGAGCTGCTAAACAGCTCTTAACTGATTCTGCTAGCCTGCGCCTGCTTATGTGGCAATGCAAGTGAAAGGACTGAACTACCCCTCTAAATGACAGTGGGCACAACTTCACAATTCTCCACCTTGGCCACTGACAACATCAACCAAAACACCTCCTCTCCAACTAGCTGTAACAGAAGCTAAATAAACCAAGTTCATAAGAACTTACTAGCTCTTCAACCGAGCTACTCCCTAGTTCAATGAAGAACTACCTGTCCCTTAGCCCAACTAAGTCCAAACAGTGAACAAACTTGTTGTTGGGCAGCACTTTTGTGAGCATATCTGCAGGGTTATGTTCAGTAGATATTTTGCTCACCTTCACAGAACCTTTAGAGACTTCATCTCTGACAAAATGCAGCTTTATATCAATGTGCTTTGTCCTCTCATGGAACATTTGATTCTCTAACAGATGTATGGCACTTTGGTTATCACAGAACACTGTAACCACTTGTTCTTGCAGCTTAAGTTCTTTCACAAAACCATGCAGCCACAGAGCTTCTTTAACAGCTTCAGCAAGGGCCACATACTCAGCCTCAGCAGTTGAAAGGGCCACAACTTTCTAGAGAGTTGCCTTCCAACTTACAACAGTGCCAAAAGCAGTGAATACATATACTGTCAGGGATTTCCTGGTATCCAAACACCCTGCAAAATCAGAGTCAACACACCCTTCTATCATGTTTAGCTCCCTGTCATGCTCTTGGCTTCCACCATAAATCAAGACTTTGTTTAAAGTCCCTTTTACATATCTCAATATCCATTTCAAGGCCTGCCAATGAACCTTTCCTGGACTTGACATAAACCTACTGACTATGCGTAGAGGATATCCAAAATCAGGCATGGTACAGACCATGGCATACATCAGTGAACCAACTGCACTTGTATATGGAATGTCCTCCATGCATTTCATCTCTTCTTCAGTCTCCTAAGACTGATCACTACTCAGCTTGAACTTTTGGGACAAGGGAGTAGTTACTGATTTTGCATCTTGCATTCCAAACCTTTCAAGAACCTTTCTCAAATACTCTTCTTGAGACAGAGTTAGCAGCCCTCTACTTCTGTCTCTATTGATTTCCATTCCCAGAATTCTTGCAGCTTGTCCAAGATCCTTCATCTCAAACTCTCCCTTCAATTCATTCTTCAACTAAGCTATCTTCTGTTTACTGTTGTTGACCAGAAGAATGTCATCAACATATAGTAGCAGAATGAAAAAATCCTTTCTCCCAGAGAACTTAAAATATACACAATTGTCATATTTGCTTCTTGTGTACATGAGTCTCATCATGAACTCATCAAATCTTTTATTCAACTGTCTTGGAGACTGTTTCAAACCATAGATTGACTTTTTTAACTTGCAAACATAGTCCTCTTTTCCTTTCTCTTCATATCCCTCAGGTTGCTTCATGAAGATGGTTTCCTCCAGCTCCCCATACAAAAATGCTGTTTTGACATCCATCTGCTCAAGTTCTAGGTTATTCCTTGCAACTAGAGCCAAAAGTATCCTGATAGATCTATGTTTGACAACTGGTGAGAAGACATCAGTGTAATCAATGCCCTCTTGTTGAGTGAACCCTCTTGCCACTAGCCTGGCCTTAAACCTAACCTCTTCAACCCCTGGAATACCTTGCTTCTTCTTGAATATCCATTTCCTACTAACAACCTTAGCTTGCTTAGGTTTCTTCACAATTTCCCAAGTGTTATTCTTGTTTAGAGAATTAAGTTCCTCTACCAATGGATGGGATCCATTTGTGCTTATCTTTACTTGAAATGGTTGTTCTGTAATCCTTGGGTTCATCTTCAAGAACTTCACTAGCAGTTACTAAAGAATAAGCCAACAGATTAGCATATCCAAATCTTTGAGGTGCCCTACTTTCTCTTCTCACTCTGTCTCTTGTCAGCATATACCCATCATCAACATCCTATTCTTGTTGATGATCTTCTGGTGGGGTCTCATTATCATGTGGTTCTTCTTCTCCCTCAAGCAACCAGTCTCCAGCTTGTACTTGAATCTCAGTGTCATTCTCACACTCCGCCTCAATCTGTACTTGCTGAGTTTTCTTCAACATATTTCTTTGATTTTCTGTTGTTGTTTCTGAGATCTTGTTTCCATAAGCCATCTCATGTTCATTAAACACAACATCTCTGCTTATTATACACCTTTTGTGACCAGGTTCCAAACACCACAGTTTGTATCCCTTCACACCCTCAGGATAACCAATAAACATACACTTTAGAGCTCTAGGCTCTAACTTGTCCTGTTTTAAGTGAGCATAGGCAACACATCCAAAAACTTTCAGATTCTGCAAGTTAGGTGGGTGACCAGACCATTTCTCTTCAGGGGTTTTCATCCCTAATGCTGCTGATGGACATCTGTTTATCAGATATGTTGCAGTAGTGACAGCTTCAGACCAGAAACCTTTGGGTAACCCTGCACTCAAAAGCATACATCTCACCCTTTCTAGCAGTGTTCTGTTGAACCTCTCAACCAGCTCATTTTGCTGAGGAGTTCCAGCCACTGTTCTATGTATTGCAATGCCATTTGTTCTACAAAGATCATTGAACTGTTCTGAACAAAACTCTAGGCCATTATCAGTTCTCAACTTCTTGACCTTTCTCTCAGTCTGAGTTTCAATAAGGTTATTCCAGTTCTTAAATGTATCAAATGTTTCATCCTTAGTCTTCAAGATGTGTATCCATATCTTCCTTGAATAGTCATCAACAATACACAAGTAATATCGTCCTCCTGAATGTGACTCAGTTCTTGAAGGCCCCCACAGGTCTGCATGAATATAATCCAGCTTCTCCTTAGAGCTATGAACTCCATGGGTGAACTTTACTCTACTACTTTTTCCCAAACACACAGTTTTCACAGAAATCAAGCTTCTCAATCTTGTCATTTCCTAGTAAGCCTTGCTTCTTCAGCTCATTCAGTCCTTTCTCACTCACATGAGCTAATCTTCTACGCTATAACTCAGATTTGTTTGTTCCAACTGATGAAACTGCAGCTGCTGATCCCTGTACTGTGTATCCTTCTAGTATGTATAGACAGTCCCTTCTAACTCCTCTTAGCACCACAAGTGAGCCACTGAGCACTTTCAGAACACCTCCTTACCACTGTAAGAGAACCCTTTCTTATCAAGTAATCCAAGAGAAATTAAGTTTCTCTTCAATTCTGGAACATATCTAACATCAGTTAGGATTCTGGTACACCCATCATGAAGTTTAAGCTTCACTGATCCTTTTCCATGAACTTTACAGGGTTTGTTGTCACCTAAGAGTACTGAACCACCATCCCCTTCTTCATAATCATCAATCCACTGTCTGTGAGGTGTCATGTGGAATGAACACCCAGAGTCCATTATCCACTCATTCTTAGAATCTGCATTTGACACAACAAGAACACCAGCCGACTCATAGCCATCAGTTGCTATAGTGGCATTTGCTGCTTCTTTCTTATCATTTGCACTGTTCTTCTGCCTTTCAGGACAGAACCTTCTAGTATGTCCCTCATTATGACAGTGATAACATTTGATGATAAAATTACCAGAACTACTACCAGCAGAGTCCTTATTCTTGTCAACACTGACAAACTTCTTCTTCTTTTCAGTTTTACCACTTTTCTTGTTTTCTTTACTCATGACTACAAGACCTTCAGCTTTAACGCTAGTTTTCAGCTCACTCCTTTGATTTAATTCTCTAGAATTCAGGGCAGATTGAACCTCATTGAGAGTCAACACATCTCTTCCATAAATCAAAGTCTCTTTAAAATGATTGAAAGACTTAGGTAGTGAACTTAACAACATTAGAGCTTGATCTTCATCTTCTAATACAACATCAATGTTTTCAAGATCTAAAATCAATTTGTTGAATGTGTCCATTTGTTCCTCAACTGACTTGTCATCATGCATTTTAAATGAGTATAACGATTGCTTCAGGTGTAGGCGATTTACCAGAGATTTTGTCATGAATAGGCTGTCAAGCTTTGCCCAAACAGCTGCTGCTGATTTCTTCTTTGACACTTAACGGAGCACTTTATCACCAAGGCAGAGAATAATCGCACTGTGTGCTTTTTCCAGAATCGATTTCTTCACCTTCGGATCCAGATCCTTATCCATATTCGGTTCATCAAGCGCATCAACCAATCCATGTTGTACGAGCAGCGCTCGCATTTTCAATCGCCACCGACCAAAATCATTTACTCCGGTGAACTTTTCCACGTCGAATTTTGCCGACGACATCGCCTCCACGTTCACCGCACCACTTGTTAAGAATCAGCCTTCAAATTGATCGCAAAATCGACTCGTTCACGCACAATGTAGCAATCACAGCAACACCAAATCAATCGAACTCAATGCACGCTAATCGGAACAAAACACACACACACAGTTGCGCACTGATTTTACTTGGTTCGGCACTCAAATTTCAATGTGAAATCGAGCCCTATTCCAAGGGGAGGGAGGATCTTTTATTGATGTTAATGGAGTTTACAATTACAGAGGAAGAATCACTAACAAAACCAGAAGAAAAACTGAACAGAATGAGCTCACACGCAGCTAATAAGCTGTGCTCGATTGTGTTCTGCTAACTAACCGAATTTTGGCTAAAGTGAGCTGCTAAACAGCTCTTAACTGATTCTGCTAACCTGCGCCTGCTTATGTGGCAATACAAGTGAAAGGACTGAACTACCCCTCTAAATGGCAGTGGGCACAACTTCACAGAACATCATCTGGTTTTGCAATTATTGCGGTTTATGTAGATGATTTAAATATCATTGGCACTGACAAAGAAATTCATTCAACTGTGAATTATTTAAAGAATGAATCTGAAATGAAAGATATTGGTAAAACCAAATATTGTCTTGGTTTACAGATTGAGCATACTAAAAATGGTATATTAGTGCATCAATCTAATTATACCAAAATGATTTTAAAACGTTTTAATATGGATAAATCAACTCCTTTAAATCATCGTGTCATTGCTAGCTCATTAACTAAAGACAAAGATCAATTTCGTCCAAGTGAAGAAAATGAAGAAATTCTTAGTTCTGAAGTTCCGTATTTAAGTGCCATATCTTGCTAATTGTATTAGACCTGATATATCATTTACTGTAAATTTATTAGCCAGGTTTAGCTCATCACCCACAAAAAAACACTGGAAAGGAATTAAACATTTATTCCGTTATTTGCAAGGAACTGTGGATCTTGGTCTATTTATCCTAACAATGCAGAACAAGATTTGATTGGTTATGCAGATGCAGGTTTTCTATCAGACCCACATAAATCCATATCTCAAACTGGATATGTATTCATGTATGGAGGCACTGCCATTTCATGGCGTTCTCAGAAACAGACACTTGTTGCAACATCATCAAATCATGCTGAGATTATTGCATTCCATGAAGCTAGTAGGGAATGTGTATGGTTACGATCAATGACACATCATATAAGAAGTACATCTCGCTTACCTATTAGAAAGGGTCCTACAACATTATACGAAGACAATTCTGCATGTATTACACAGATGAAAGAAGGCTATGTCAAGAGTGACCGAACCAAACACATACCCACAAGATATTTTGCCTACACTCAGAAACTCGAGAAGAACAAAGAAATTAATATCCAATATGTTCAATCATGTGACAATATGACATATCTTTTTACAAAGGCACTCCCTACTGTAACTTTTAAGAAACATGCATGTTCAAAGTATTGGGATGCGTCACCTACGAGACTTATGAAGAATTGGAGATGACAATTTGAGGGGGAGTTCACACGGCTGCACTCTTTTTCCCTTATTAAGGTTTTTATCCCACTAGGTTTTTCCTTATAAGGTTTTAACGAGGCAGCATAAGACGTGTGCAGAAGACGGATCATGTACATAACAAAATCTTCAAATGGCCAAGGGGAGTGTTATAAATATGGTTGGTAGAATATGCTTTGTGGCCATTGTTGAAAATTATGTACAAATATTATTTTATAATAATAGTAGTTGTTGTAAATAATGTAAGATATTGAAAATTCTTGCCTATATAAGGAGCCATCAAGATGAAGAGAAAAACACTCACTCACAAGTAATATACTCATAATTTGTTCTTCTTTCTCTATAGCCTTTTAAATATATTGTCATAAACTCAAATAATTTTAGTTTTTCTATAACAATTACTTAGTTTATGTATTTATATAATGAATTCAATTTTCTTTATTTAACTGAATAAGAATTATATTCCTCAAGTATGCACTAATAATGCCGTGCTGCAATTTATAATTCTCAAAACTTCTCGTCAACCGTATTGTCATATGCGTGCATCATAGCTTCTGATAGATTGACTGCAAATAATTAAGAAGAAAGTCTACGTCTAGTGTCTGACATATTGATATGTCTACGTCTTGGAAAGAAAACGCGTCGAAAAAAGTCTTGTGGAAGGAAGACTCATTAAACCATCTTAAAAGATTTTTTTTTTGAACAGAACGTAGTGAATTTGATGGTTATTAGTTAGAACTTAGAACTCATTAACAACATAGCTACTTTCAAATATTATTATACTCTGTAATGCTTTGACAATCATAAGAAAATATAAAAAATTAAACATGTTATTATATGGACGAATTATTATTTTTGCCCTGTATGTTTCAATTTTTTATGAAAATGCCCGTTATCTTTCGAATTATTGAAAATGCCCTGTAACTTTGCTATTTTTGGTAGAAAATGCCCTTTGAGTGCCACATGTGAAATTCGGTCGACGTGGCATCCATTGTGGCTGCCACATGTAATATATTGTGTCTATGTGGCTGCCACATTTAATATATTTAAAATATAAATATATTTATATCCATAATATATACAAATATATAAAAAAATATATCTTTATGTATTAAAATATATCAAATATATATATATATATATAAAAAGGAAAAAAAATCATAAATATCATTTATATCCATAATATATAAAAATATATAAAAAAGTATATCTTTATGTATTAAAATATAACAAATATATATAAGTATATAAAAAAGGTAAAAAAATCATAAATATAATTTTTTATTATTGAAATTAAAAAAAAAATCTTTTTTTTACTGAAATTAAAAAAACCCCCGCTGCAACTCGTCGATTACAGCGGTGGCAGCGTCGATCGACGCCGCCACTGCAACCCGCCACCACTACAACTCGCGAGTTGCAGCGGTGTGGTGGGGGGGGAGGTGGAATCTATCTTTTTTTGGTTTTTTTATTTATTTTTTAACTTCAGTAAAAAAAAAATTGATTTTAATATCAGTGAAAACAAAGTTTTTTTTTAATTTCAGTAATTAAAAAGTATATTTATGATTTTTTCCTTTTTTTATATATTTATATATATTTGATATGCCACCTGTGCTCTAGCCAACTCTGCTGGTGGGTAATTGACTCAATCTTTATATGCAACAGATGGATTTCATCTTAATACATAAAGATATATTCTTTTTTATATATATATATTATGGATATAAATATATTTATATTTTAAATATATTACATGTGGCAGCCACATAGATGTAATATATTACATGTGGCAGCCACGGTGGATGCCACGTCGACCGAATTTCACATGTGGCACTCAAAGGGCATTTTCTACAAAATGGCAAAGTTACAGGGCATTTTCAATAATTCGAAAGATAACGGGCATTTTCATAAAAAATTGAAACATACAGGGCACAAATAATAATTCGTCCTTATTATATTGAGTAGATTGCAAATTAAGACTACCGTTGTGTTAGCTAATTGGCAATTAGGCCCTCGTGTTATTTAATTAAAGACTATGTTGCACGGACATAGACACGGCAGGACACGGCAAGACACGGGGACACATACACGGCGATATGGATTTTCTAAAATCTCGACACGGCCGAGACACGGATGTATTATTCTAATATTAAAATATATTAAGTATCACTAATAGACTTATAGAATTAATATCTTTAAATTCAAGTAAAAACTCATAAACTACTTAAATTCAAATAAAATTATAACTTATTACTCACTAGTTATTAACCAAGACAAAGTTCAAATAAAACACCCGTTTTAATTCAACTTTGAGTGTTAAACATAAATACAAAATCAAAATAAGTTAACAATAATACTCAAAAACATAAATACTACTCAAACCAAATCATGCATTAATTGAAAATTATTTATGTTTAGTCTTTTTACTTAGTTATTTAAGTTTGAACAATTTGTTTTCTAACTCTTTTTTTCTTTTATTTGACAATTGATAATATTATTTAAATAAAATTTATAATATAAATAATTGAAATATATAATTTTTCATGAACAAGCTTAAAACAGGTTAGAGACACCCTTAATATGTGTCGGACACTCGTCGGACACGGCACCCTTAAGTGTCCGACACTGGTGTCGAATTAATTTATATTTATTTTAATTGAGACACGCCACGTGGCGTCTCCGATACGTGTCGAAGGAGTGTCGGACGAGTGTCGGTGCCGGATACGTGTCAGACACGGACACGGCTGATGTTTTTAAGTGTCAGTGCATCATAGATTAGAGAGAAAACCTTGTAATGTTAAAATCTTAGCAAAAATAGCCCTAGCACAATAAATTTGCACGTATTGAGATTGAACACACAACTTGATTTCTTTTGTACACATACGTGATGCTTAAAGGATTAATGTTGTTAAAATGAAATTATATATCCATTTTTTATTAAAATCTTTGAAGAAGAAATTACTACTTTCTAGATCGTAAACACAAAAACACTCTGCCGAGTAATTTTGCTATACTCTTAATTAGATAGTTCCAAACAAAACAAAAAATTATAGAAAAGCTTATAATATTTAATTTAATTGAATATATGTTTGATATAAAAGTTCTAATACATAAAAAATAATTAATTACCATTACAATCAACTTAAATTTTAAAAAATCAAAGGTTTTGCTTATTAGTTTTAAGTTTCACAGTGGTATATTTGGGGGTTATTTGCCAATTAGCAACAACATGAATGGTAGTTTTTACAATTAGTCATGGTCTTTATGGACTAATTCTACCCCATTAGTATTAGATTTGGAGAAATAATAAACGTTATTGGCCTTTGAGTTTGACACCAAACCTTACAAATTCGATCAATGTCATATAAATATAATGAAGGTGGGGTAATTACTTGTCTCGACCCTGCAACAGATCATGAAGTCTTATACGAGGATGATTATCATGGTACTACTACTTATTTTGGCTTTTGTAAGAACCACTGATCAGGCGAGAATTCTGGCAGGTAATTTAAACACATAATTAATCTTCGGATGATTAGATTTTTAATCCTTATAATCTAACCATTATGATATATACCGGCGATCATATTTATTTGTTGTTTGTTCAACAGCGGAGCGCAGACCGGTACCGGTCCGACCGCCCGTGAAGCCACCGAAGGGACCCCACCCCTAGCGTAGTCATATGAAACTCATGAAACATTTATAGCAGCTAGAGCTCTGGTTTTTAATCTTTTCTATTTTCTTCGAAAATCAGTACTTATCATGTCATACTTCGTGATCATATCACAGAGACACTGCAATATTGGGTTTTTTTTTTTGTAAATGTTATCGATCTCTGTAATCTAAAGTTTCAGAATAAGTTTTTGTCATCAGACAAAACTTCAATGAGTATGAAAGTAAATTGTATTGTACACAATTACACATACACACGCATACATATTCGATTATTCATATAATACATGTATAAATTGGACTGTAGAATGTGTACACGGGCATATTTAAGACATCATGGACGTATTTGGTCTAATATTTCCAATTAGATGATATATACTGCCTTATGTTTTGTATTTCGTTGGATGTAAGATTTGTTGATCTATAGTCGCGAACAATTTATCGAGTAGCAAACTGCAAGAAGGTGCCGATTGTAAAAAAATAATAAATAAAAAGATAAAAGCAAATAAATTGTTGTGTTAAAAAAAAAGCAAATAAATTGCAGGGTTCCGACAAAACAGTCAAGTTCATATATTTTTATTTTGGTCTTATTTCGTCCCGGTTACAAAACACCATAAACTGTTACAATGGGCCTGTTAAATGCCAAAATAATGCTAATCAAATAAAAATCAATCTAGCTTGGTCTGGAACACTTATTACAAACTGATTAGACAGTACAAGTGAAATTACAGTATCTCAAATGTATATCGAAGTACAGAGATTCGATCCAGGGAGTATCGAATCAGTGGATCTCGATGTAGGGAATGTCGAATTTGTCCAATATCGTATCTTGACGTTTCGATATAGGAATGATAGAATTTGATGTGTACCGAATTGTGGTGCTTCAATCGAATACTGAGTATCGAACGCGGGAACCTCGATCGAATGGTGAGTATCGAATGCGGAGTATCGAGCGTATGAGCCTCGATCGAATGATGAGTATCGAATGTTGGAGCTTCGATGTTGAGTAGGTGAGGGCTAATCTTGAATGCATCCTGAGAATATCAGAGTACGAGGGTTGATCTTCGATTTGCTTTGATCTATTGAGTCAGTCCTTAAACCATATCGAAACCATCTCGTTCGGTTTTTCTATGTATGCATTTAAAGATAGTTAAATGTATATAATTATACATACATGCATAATCTGCCCCAATCTCGGAGAAGGGCAGAAAAGTAGGTACCCTACAAAAACATTATCCAGGTTCTTGCGAAAAGGTACGTAACGGCCACGATCCGCCCACGCCTGGATAAAGGTAGACGACCCGAACTCTAAAGGTACCCCCGAGTAGGACCAGAAAACACCCACCAAGGGTACTCGATCTAAACACTCGCAGAAAGGTACCCCCGGATCCGACCAACACCTCTTAAGGGAATACAGTATGGTCACAAAGGCTTAAACACGACCCCCAACGACCCAGGGCCTATCTGAAAATAGGGATCCCACAACTATCCCCATGAAACCCCCCAGCTCGGAGAACAACACTCCTCGGAGCCTTCCACGATCCTCGAGACGCCCGATGAACTGCCACCAACACTTAGCCAAAATTGAGGAAACAGGAGCACAAAACAAACATGAAGGACATAAGTAAATATAAGGCATGGTCAAAGACCCACCATAATCTCATTTCAGCAGTCCGAGATCGAAGAACCGCCCCGTGACTCCTTCACTACGAACGACCCGGAAAGATAGCCCCAAATTAACCAAGATCTCCGACCCACCTCGAAGGACGCATTATTCGTCATCACCACTCCCAACATCACGACTACCCTAATAACGAGAAAAGACTATTCCCCATTAGTCCAACTCTCCCCACGCCATGACTGCCCTGACAACGAGGAAATACCATCCCCCATTGGTCTAACTCATTCATTGAGGCAGAGGGCAACAAACACTATTGGTACAAACTATTCATTGGTGCAGACCGGACTGCATGCATTGGCGCAGAAGACCCTCGCCCCTATTGGGCACCAACGACGGCAAAGATCGGCTACCATTGGCCGAAGACCCTTGGGCTTACACTGTAAATAACCCCCATTTTCAGCAAAGAAAGAGAGGCGACTAGAGGATCGACAAGCTCATTCGCTCCGCAAGAAAGAAACAGTGTTCTCCATTGTGATAAACTCCACTTTTACTTAGAATTTGTCACATTTTTCTAGCTCTAACTCGTGTAATCCACACGACCCCTTTGTACTTTACTCAAAATCCTTTATAAAAATTTTGTGCCTCCTTTCCTCAAGCTCGAGATTGGCGTTCTGAACACAAATACTTAAATAACAATATCTCCTAACACCTCGACTACACGGGTCCTAACGATATTCCCTCACCTAATGGGGTCGTCTGTGGGAACGCCTTAAAAATTCTCTGAGAAAAGCTTGAGGAAAGTTGCATGGCCAGAAAAGAGCTAGAAAAGTTCCAGTTCGAGTATCCTCATGGACCTCACGATCCCACACCGAAGTCGAATCCATTGACAATCACGACAATGAAACAGAGAGGGAGTTGAGCCTTCCACTCCCTCCAAATGAGGTCCCACGACCAGATGGTCTGGTGCCTCCCCTGAAGTCCCGGCGCCACCTGCAGCTGAAGCTCATATATCGTCGCACCACCAACAGGCATCTCTGGGAATAGGACCCGCTATGGGTTACGTACAGGTGCCCCTAAACATGTATCACAACATGTTCGCTCGGTTCAACCGGCAAGGAGCCACAACCTTGGAGAATGCTTGGGGTCGGGATAGGGAATGCTCCGAGGAGAGGGGAAACCCCCCACATCGCCAATTGGCCCCACCTCCTAGGGCTCGATCAGAGGGACTGTTGCAAAATGACACTCGAGCTTCCCATCTACAACGAAGAGAAAGAAACCCTTCACCGGATACTGCCAGCTCGGTCGGTGCGCCGCGAGGAGGTGAACCCCCTAGGCCACCCCATCGGCAAGGGGCAGCGAGGAATGCGTCCAACCTCCATGAGCCATATTATCCAGAGCCCATAGCAAGACGTCGGCACTCGCCGACACCCGTAGCCCCATTTCGAGGCATGATGGAACTAATGCAGAGAGAATTTTGGGAACTCCGTCGCAATCTCAACCCAGGCGAAGAACTAGCCTATCAAGGGTTGCCATTCACGCCCGCTATCGCCGAACCTCAGGTCCCCCTAACCATGAAGCCCGCCGGACTTCCGAGCTACACTGGAGAAAGCACTGACATCATCCAGTACCTAGCATGCATGGACATGTCGTCAGCCCCGGACTACGCCATGTGCCGAATCTTCTACACAACCCTCACCGAAAGGGCCAAATCCTGGTTCTCTCATCTGCCTACGAGTACCATCCATAGTTTCGACCAGCTAACCCAGATGTTTGTAAGGTAGTTTTCCTGCAATAGGGTCTTCCCAGAGACTTGCGGTCACCTGTTCAATGTCCGATAGAACGCAGACGAATCCTTTCGAGACTACATGCGTCGATTCTCTCATAAAGTAGGGGAAGTGGTCCGGTTCGACCCAGGAGTGCTCTCCAATATCATTATTCGAGGTTTGCTCCCAATGGACTTCCCCAATTACCTCATGAGGAATCACACCATCAACCTGAAACACCTGTTGCAAAAGTCGGAATCCTTCATAGAAATGGAGGAGACGCGCAAGATCTTGGAAGCTGCAGAAAACACGAGGGTCCCCAGCCAAGGGGAAAGAAAAGCGCGAAGACAAGAAAGGAGGTAAAAGGGAAAGGGCCAAGAAAGAACTGGGCCCGGTACCCTTGTCGAGCATGACGGTATCCCCAGTATATATCATGACCATCGTGGGGGAAGAGCGCTACTTCAAATGGCCTTAGGCTGCGAGGGATGCCCAGAGGCTCAAGCATACAAGAAAGTTCTGCACGTACCATCGAACGTACGAGCATCTGACAAACGACTGCGCCCACCTCCAAAGGGAGATAGCCATGCTACTGAAGCTGGGCTACTTGGACAAGTACGTGATGTCCGATGAGCGCGACCCCTTAAGAAATAAAGGGCGTGAAGAGGCGCTCAAGAGAAAGAAACAAAAGTCAGAATCACCCGACCAGGACGATGATTCAGAGTCCGCCAAGCAAGAGCAGCTTCCTCCGCCACCTCGTAAGTACCGCTATAATCCTCTTACGGGTCGCACCGTGAATATGATCAAAGGTGGAGTGTTGTCCGAAACACTCGAGCAAAGGTGGCTGAGGAGGGTGGTTCCGCTTCTTCGAACAGGGCTAGGGTTTTTAAGGCAAAAAACTTGCAATCTCGAGAAGGCCGAGGAGACTGTGAGCACTGCTACTCGGACCTAAGTAGTGTCCTTGTTTACTGGTTTAGGGGCGTACCAGAAGAACATGGAGTTCAAAATTCCTACGAAGAATGAGAGGGATAATGCTCATCCGAAGGATTATCTCACAGTGTAACTACGAAAAGATGAGATACGGTTGGCGATCATTCCTTCCCCCTCTCTTCTGTGAGATTTTCAAGGCCTGCAACGTCTGCCCGAGTCAGGCCACTCCGAATGTCTTTGCCATTTTATGCATCTTCGTATTTTGGTGCCAGTTGAAGGGGTTGAGTTGTACAGTGGCCCGCTTCTTCTCAATCTTTGAAATGGTGATATCACCTGGGGGTTTTCCATTTTATCACTTCCGTTATCGGGATACTGCTAAGAATTCAACGAAGAGGATTCTGTATGGGGCGCTCAGCTCCCACAGTACTTGGAAGGACAAGTAGTTCTTTATGAAACCTTTGGAAGGGAAATGGGATATGCCCTTCGATTGGAGAAAGGCTAAATCTCCTGTGTATCTTTTGGATCCCGAGATGAGCTTCTCTCTAATAATTTTGGCTAAGTCTTTGATGGAGGGGGTAATTTTGGTACGTTGTATGAGAAATCGAGGCTTCACTATGTGATTTTTAGCGATGATTCCATCGAAGCGCCTTTGTGTCTCCCGAGGAGCTGTCTTCCTTCAGTAAGTAGTTTTGACTTGATCTTCTCTATTTTTTCTTGTAAATTTTTACTTCTAGGATTCTGAGGGATTTGTGTATAACGCAAGGGGGATTTGGGCAAAATACTTTTCGCCCAAGAGTCCTTTGGACCAGACCGTGATTGCGATGCCATCGGAGCAAGACATTCCGGCTTCGAGTGGTAGGAAGAAGTCTAAGTCCCAAGAGGCTCCTTTGGCCCGTTCTTCCAGCGGGACTTCTAACGTTCTCGAGGAGGAAGATACTTGGGATGAAGAGGTCAATACTTCTGAAGACGTGGATATGTATCCGTTGGAGGAGGAGGATCATTCGCCTTTCATTATCGGGGACAATGGAGTGAT
This sequence comes from Linaria vulgaris, assembly GCA_948329865.1. Classification (NCBI taxonomy): domain Eukaryota; kingdom Viridiplantae; phylum Streptophyta; class Magnoliopsida; order Lamiales; family Plantaginaceae; genus Linaria; species Linaria vulgaris. The sequence continues at coordinate 46,774,029 of OX415249.1, read as the reverse complement.
CTATGGGGTCGTTCCTCTGTTTATTATGGATCCTCGGTGGGCTATGGTTCTGGTGTCTGGTTCATCTTTTGCCATAGTGGGTTCTCCAAGGGCTTCGAAAAGGGATTTCGTATCGGAAGAAGGTCTCCCTTTGGAAGGAGGCCCGACTCTTGGGGAAGATTCGTCAGTCGTCGCATCGGAATATGTGACCATCTCCTCCGATGACCCTTCGTCTTCTCCTCCAAGGGAAGCTGAAGATCATTTGTTGGCGCCTTCGGTGGATCCAGTCTCTGAACCTCTTACCTATGGTAAGCTTTTTGTATACTTTTTCTTCCTTAAAGTACTCTTAACTTCCTTGCTTTTCCTTTTATGCTTAAGTGACCCGTCCTTCGTTTGTATGTAATGTAGATAAAGGGAAGGCTCCGATGACCACAGGAGGGGAGACTTTCCTTTCAGGTAATTAGCTAATTCCCTTATCCTACTTACCACTATTTATTCATGCTTTGTAACCTTTCTTACCTGTAATCTTTCTTGCAGGGGAGAAGTTATTGGCCGAGCTCCTTAAATCGGGCTCGGAGGCATCGTTGGGCAGTTCTGAGGATACTTTGGGAGTTTTTGACGCGCACCTTGGCGACTCTTTGCACCTGGATGCCAATGTTTCACTCTTGAGTTCCCTTCTGGGGGTGGCGGGTCCTTCTGCTCCTATGGGAGTTCATAGGGCCTTTTTTTCCAAATCCACTGATGTCACCTCGATTCCGATGACCATTTCCCCATGGGGAATTTCCTTTGGGATGCCTTATCCAGAAGTTCCTCCCCGTTTGGAGAATTTGTCATCGATGCAGACCTTGGATAAAGCCTTCGGAGAAGTCTTTTGCTTCTTCGTTTCTTCAAATGCCACCCCTGCCGATAGTTTTCATTTTATGCAGACTTGCCTCAACTGGATGAGGCTTATGGTAAGTTTTTCTTTTCTTTTTTCTTTCTGTTCATCCTTCTTTGTATCTTATCTTCCTATGAACTTACGCCAGACATCCCCTCATTTTTGGTTGGGAAGACCAGAGAGGCTGCTATCATAGCGGAGTAGGGTTACAATAAGGATAGGGATGAGGTGAGAGTTTTCCGGGAGAAGGTAGCGTCCTTCAATTCCAGTAGGGAGGAGGACCAGAACGAGATGAGGGTCCTTTGGGAAAAGATAGCATCCTGTAATTTTAGGTCAGATGAAGGCCAAAATTGCGTTCCTCGAGAAGAAAAAAGAGGAGGCGCAAGAAAGGGAAAGGAGTCTTCAGGAGCAACTGAGTCAGGCTCTTGACCACGTAGAGTCTACTTCGGAGAAGTTAGCCGCGACCATTTCTTTCGAGGAATTAAAGGCTAAGGTGGATGCGGCACTTCGATATGCTCAGAAGGAGACTATGCAACAATGCTTGTGCCTCTTTAAGAAACCGCACCACTGAGTTATAACGTGGCATCTGTTGTGGGGATATCTCGAGTATGCTAAGTTGGCGATGGGGTTGCTCCGACCGGGCATTGACTTCCAGCAAGCATTTGACCTCCGCAAGATGAACAAGCCTGCCAACTCCGAGGAGGTCTATGCTCTCTTCGAGAAGCATAGTGGCTTGTCTCCCCATGTGTCTCCCTCGCCTTCTCCTTCGAGGCCTGGTTTCTTTGATCGAATGCTGAGTATCGAACGCGGGAACCTCGATTGTACGGTGAGTATCGAATGTTGAGTATCGAACGTATGAGCCTCGATCGAATGATGAGTATCGAATGCTGGAGCTTCGATGTTGAGGAGGTGAGAGTTGGTCTTGAATGTGTCCTGAGAATGTCAGAGGGCGCGGTATTTATAGACCCCGTCCCGCAGGCCCGAGTGGTAGTTGGGGAGTGAGTATTGAATCGGGCTGATTCGATCTATCTCTTAGATTGAACTTGGCGCATTCGATACTCGTTCAACATCGAATTTCTCATGTTTGATGTACAATTTTATTGGCATTTCTTCGTGGGCCGGCCCAATATTTATATTGGACATTTCCTAAAATACCCACATCAATCTCTTATGTGCCCCCATAAGAGTTGTGCAACTATGGCTAATTAATCTAGCCAACAGGTCTGGCCTGTTTTCTTTGGCAAACATTTTCAAACATTTTCACTAAATTTTTGTCATAGAATATGATCGTGAATTCTTTTTAATTTATAAATATAAAAAAATAACATCGAAAAGATCACTCACAAACATAGTCGTCTTTCGATTGTAATGAAAGTGACCATAAAAGGTAACATTTTCGCGCGACTTGTAGAAGTTATTAATTTGGATACTTGCATGGGTGATAAAATGGGGTTATAGTATATATCACATATACTATTGATTTGCACATCAATTTGGGCATTGTTTTATGTTTCTTCATTTTTACAAGATACAGGTACAACAGTCGACTTATTTGGTGAAAGAGCGTCATGCAAGCCCTAACTCCGTCGTCGGAATCGAATCCGGCAAATTTCAATCCCGGAGCCACCGAATTTGTTCTGCCAGACTTAGATCTCGGAAACACAAGAAACCAGAAACGTCATAGGCAAGGAGAGGAGATCGCATTCAATATCGTAATGACCCTAACACCGATCTCGATAGCCCCAGAGAAGCGGCAGATACCCCCCAATTCTTACGCCGGACTATTCAAACAGAGGAATGCGCACGTAAGGGTGGATGACGAAGATACCTCTATGGAAGATGGACTGATATTCACACAAGCCTCGACTGAGTCAATGCCTTTCAAGAATGTGGAATTTGCGCCTGAACTCGATGAGATGATTGCAGAAGAGTGGAAGGATGCAATAATCATACGGATCCTCAGAAAACCGTGGTATTACCCAGCCCTAGTCACGAAACTCGACACGATGTGGAATTTAGGAAATGCATTCGAACTTGTGGATCTAGGGTATAATTGCTACCTTCTAACAGGAGTCGACCGATTGACAAGGGAAAAAATACTCACGGAAGGACCTTGGCAACTAGCGGGGACATTCCTTTCCATACGGAAATATTATCCGGAATTCCGGGCGGACATGAATAAAATAGACAGCACTATAACGTGGGTACGAATTCTTAACTTGCCTTTGGGTTATTTCCGAACAGCGGTAATCAAGGCCTTGGCTAAGTGCATCGGAGACCCGATAAAAATTGACGAAAACACCGCCAATGCCAAGAGAGGAAGATTCGCACGTGTTTGCGTGCAAGTACGTACCGATGTACCGCTAGAACTTGGCGTTAGTGTGAAAGGGAAGGCTTACCAAGTGGTGTATGAGAACTTACCGTCGTTATGCCACAAGTGTGGGAAAATTGGCCACCTGTCCACGACATGCGAAGAACCAGTGGACAACAGCGTACAATTTAGTGCGGATAAGGGAAAAGATATTGTGATGGAAGAGTCACAGTGCGAAGGAGTAGAAGGAAACAAATATGGTAGCACAAACAATCCAAGTTGGCTGATTGAAAAGGGGAAGAAGAAAGAGTACGGGGGCTGGATCGAGGTTCAATACCGCAGGGGAAAAGGCTCGTCGCTACGTGGAGGATATTCAAAGGAGAGACTAGTCGAGCAATGAAGAATAGAATAGAAATTAAGGAAAAGGTGGAAAGAGCCAGATCCGAGCAACCCTTATTATTCAAGGCTGATAAATCATTTACAGCTACGAAAGAGACACATGGAAAGAGAGTGCTTCCCAAGTCTATAACTAAACTTGGAAATAAAGGAGATTATGGCAACAAGAAGTCTACTGCTCCTAGAATTCTAAAGAAAAAAAATAGTGATATAATTAATAGGAAGGAAAGTGCAGGAAATACCTTTAATTCGTTTGAGGTACTGGAAGAAGGGAAAAATTGTTTTAACACGACGGAGCAGCCCCCAAGTTCTCGAAACAGCAGCGATCGACACGAGGGACGTGAGAATAATTTGGTGACACGGGGGTATGATAGTCGCGTGGGTGGAGGAGCCAAGGTTCAACACGGTAATACACCTTTTTCGCGGCTTCTCCAGGACATTACGAACCTTGCAAGAGGAGAGGACAGCCCGAGTTTTGAAAATTCCAGCCACGGTTTGGGAAGTAGAAACAAAAATAATTCGGAAGGCGAATGCGAACAGACCGGTTGCTTGGTGGAATCGAACGGCTGTGAGCGTCTGAGAGGTGAGGAGACAGATGGCCTTAATGTTGGAAACGATAAGAAAATTGGCAGCGATGTTGTTGGGATGTCCTTTTGACAACCCCACCTGCCCATACCATTTAAATAATTTTTCTATGAAGATAGTTTCTTGGAATTGCCAAGGGGCGGGGAATGACAACTTTAGAAGGAACTTTCGTGAGCTGGTGCGAATTCATGCACCCACGATCATTTTTGTGCTCAAAACAAGGGTAAGTGTTGATCAGGCAAATGAAATTATTCCTACCTTGGGATATACGAATCATGTGAAGACCCCGACAACCGGTATGATGGGAGGGGTTTGGATGTTGTGGAACGAAGCGGAGGTGGTGGTAGAAATTAAAAGTATAGAGGACCAATTGATTCACTCAATAATTAGACCTCATGGGGCTGATATGTGGGGATTAACGGGGGTATACGCTCAACCAAGGAAGGCGGATAAGGTAAGGACCTTTGACAATCTTGTGAAAATAGCGGCGGACGTGAATATGCCTTGGCTCGTCACCGGCGACTTTAATGAGGTTGGTCTAGCGAATGAGAGGCAGGGGGGACGCATACCACCTGTAAGGAGACTCCAATTTTTTCAGAATTATATGGATAGATGTGGTCTCATAGATTTAGGTTTTCACGGCCCCGCGTTTACATGGACTAACAAACGCGAAGATGGAGCGAATATAAAAGCGCGCATAGACCGCGCCTTAGCCAACCAAAGTTGAATCGACCTTTTTCCGGAGAATACAGTGATTCATCTACCGAGGACACATGCTGACCACCACCCGATCATTACACACTGCCACGGTATAAATTTAAATGGGAGAAGAAGGCCGTTTAGATTTGAAGCGGTGTGGCTTCGGAATGACGAATGTAAAAATCTGCTAAGATCCATTTGGGAGAGGAAATCCGACATGCTTGAGGCGATTGATGAAGTGCCACGGGTCCTCATACCGTGGAACAAAGAGCGGTTTGGCAACATATTTTACAAAAAGAAAAAACTGCTCGCAAGACTTGAAGGGATCCAAAGAGCTAATTGTCAAGGAAGAAACGAGTTCCTTAATGACCTTGAGAAGGGGCTGATCCATGAGTATAATGAGATCCTCTTACAAGAGGAGATATTTTGGTTACAAAAGTCGAGAATTAAGTGGATCCGTGAAGGGGATAGCAACACCAAGTTCTTCCACCGTTCTACAATTGCAAGGCGGCGAAAAAATAAAATCGTTTTGTTGAAGGTGGATGACCAGTGGGAGAACGATACTCAGCGGTTACAAACGCATGCGAGGGCGTTTTTTGGAAAGCTATTCACGGAGGGGGAGAATAATCAACACATGGTAATGCTTCCATCACCAAGTTATCAGGTGACATTAGACACGGATCAGGTGAACAGCTTATGCCGAGATATAACCGAAGAGGAATTAAAAGATGTGGTGTTCGCACTTCACCCCCTCAAGACGTCGGGACCGGATGGCTTACAAGCCATTTTTTATCAAAGTAATTGGGAATGGATAAAAAAATTGTTGTTGAAGTTTGCGAAGGATGTCTTCACTGATCGCCGCTTTGATAAACGTATCTGTGAGGCATTTTTATGCCTCATTCCCAAAACCCCGAACCCGGAAAGTATTGCTCAATTCCGACCCATCTCCTTATGCAACGTCCTTTATAAGTTCATTACGAAAAGCATAACGATGAGGTTGAGAGAGATTATGCCCCGGATTATCGCTCCCACCCAATCAAGCTTTATTAAGGGTAGGAGTACCCAAGATAACATCTTTCTGCTCCAAGAAGTCCTTCACTCATTATGTGGCAAGAAAAAAAATAAAACGGGAGTCATGGTCAAGAAATTCGACCTCGAGAAGGCGTACGACAAGGTGAGTTGGTCTTTTCTTCAAGATACGTTGAGGAGTTTTGGCTTCCCAGAGTCGCTCACGGAGCTGATTATGTTTTGCGTGACACATGCGTCGACTAGAATCTTATGGAACGGGACCCTGTTAGAAGGTTTTAATCACTCATGTGGGCTGCGCCAAGGGGACCCTCTCTCCCCGTATTTATTCGTGTTATGTGTCGAACGCCTTTCCTATATGATTCAGGAACGGGTGGATAAAAAAAATGGAAGGCGGTGGTTCCGTGTCGAGGGGGGCCTAGAATTTCTCATATTTTCTTCGCGAATGACCTCGTGTTGTTGGGGAAGGCGACGAATGATACGGCTAAGGAAATAAAAAAAGTGTTGGAGAGTTTCTGTGCGGCCTCGGGACTGCGGGTAAGCCCCTCTAAATCTAAAATATGTTTTTCGATGAATGGGGGTGCGAGTATCAAGTGAACTATTTGTGAGAGGCTCGGATTTGCGCAAACTGGTGACTTAGGAGTTAATCTTGCGCATGGCCGAATGGACAAAAAAAAATTCACCGAACTATTGGATAGGGTGATGGACAGATTCGGGGGATGGAAAAAACAATTGCTCTCGCTAGCGGGGCGGGCGACGCTCATCCAGTTCGTATCATCGACCTTGTCGATATATCACATGCAAGCGGCGTGGCTTCCCGAAAGTGTTTGTGAAAGACTCGATAAGTTGAATAGAGATTTTCTATGGTCAACGAATATTGAAGAAAAAAAGATTCATTTAGTTGGATGGGAAAAGGTGACGAAGCTGAAGAAAGATGGGAGTTTGGGGATTAGAACTTGTCGCACTAGCAATGAAGCGCTGTTGGCGAAGATAGCGTGGAAGATATTAAAGGATGAGAAGACGGTATGGAGCTCTTTAGTTCAGGCGAAAGATTTAAAAGGGGCTTCAATCCTAAAACATAATCCGAAGAGCTATGCGAGCGTGACGTGGAAAGGTGTAATGCGATGTATGATCTTGATGAAACCTTTTTTAAGGTGGAAGATTGGGAATGGAAAGAACACGTCGTTTTGGTTCGATAACTGGTTGAGGGGGTCGCGGATGTGCGATATGGTTCAAAATATAGCGCTGGAGGATCGGGAGCTGCGGGTTTGTGATGTGCTCGATGAATTTGGTCAATGGAGATTTGATAGGCTGGGTATGATGATTACGCAAGAGATTAAAAATTTGCTGAATAGTCGGATGATCAATTTAAAGGAGCAAGAAGACGTAATCTTATGGAGTGAATCGGGAGATGGAGTGTTCTCTTGTAACTCGGCGTATAAAGCTTTCCGTAATTTTTATGGAGTGACAGATAGGGGAAATGCTAAATGGGATTGGATTTGGAAGTCACGGCTAAGCAACAAGATGAAACATTTTTTGTGGTTGGCGGCGCAAAATAAATTGGCGACAAATCTTTTGAGGAAGACTAGACGACTAACGGATTCAGCAATGTGTCCGGCATGTATCGAGTCGGACGAATAAGTCATCCATCTTTTGAAAAACTGCGCTGCAGCACGGGATGTTTGGAGCAAAACCTTGAACAGGGAGGAGCTTTGGGAATTTCATGATCATAGAGAGAAGGACTGGATCCGGACGAATTTACAAAAGAAGAAATACTCGTGCGCATACTTGAAAGAGATACCGTGGGAGTACATATTCGCTGCAGCACTGTGGACTATTTGGTGTGCGCATAATCACCTTGTGTTTCGTGGCGAGATGGAATCGCTCCAGACTTGCATTGCCTCAGTCAAGCGTCTTAGTCATGATTTATGGACTGCGGGGAAGAGGAATAGCATCGTGAAGGAGAAGAGCAGGTGGGAGAAACCGAAGGTCGGGTGGTTTAAGTTAAATGTGGATGGGGGCTGTCGATCCAACACAAACAATGGAACTACAGCGGGGGTGCTGAGATCGAGTGACGGAAATTGGTTGTGGGGATTTAAATTGGATCTTGAAGCACCGACGGTAGACGAATCAGAGTTGTGTGCACTTTGGCGAGGTCTACAAATAGCTTGGGAGAAAAGATTCAATCATATCGAAGTGGAGACAGACTCAGATGCTTGCTACCGATTGGCTTCGGATATTAGGGAGCCGAACGTTGGATATAAGAAACTGGTGCAAGATAGTCGTAAATTGCTTCACCTGCCATGGAATGTGGAATTTAGGAAGATTGCTCGTGATGCTAACAACGTTGCGAATCGCCTTACCAAAGTGGAGTTAGATGGAAGAGTTCGGGAAGTTTTTTGGGAAACGCCACCGAATATCGTTCTTAGTCTGCTACATATGGATGTAGCCTAACTGTCTGTAATGTCTGCTTTGTTTCACTGCTTACCAAAAAAAAAAAAAAAAAGGCTACAGGTACGAATTTTCTGTACCGAAATTTATGTACAAAATTTCCGTATAGGCTGCTTAAACTTCTCTTAAAAAGGGGCACGCGGTATGTCGTAGGTACTTAATTGTCGACTTTAAGAAAGGGTTTTTTTTCCTGCTAAATTCCTGGTCTGTTTTGTTGTAGTGGTAAAATTCGAGATAAGATATATAAGTATGCACTTTGATGATATTTGTTCATTGTATATAGTGTTGTTTGTAATTAGCCATAGTATGTTAGTAACAAAGTTTCTCGCCCCCATTATATCTGTTATGCCTTGGGTAGTTGAAAACTTTATATATATTTTACTTACTGCTCTGTAATTCATTACACTGATATATGAAATACATGTTTTCTACTTTTCTCTTCCAATTTTGCTTTCTACATGGTATCATCCGCCAATTTCGGTCCTCAACTTCTTCTTTATGCGTATTATGTGGAGACGTTAGTGACCAATCATAACTTCAAATCAATATCATGTTGATCAGGCATGACAAGGCATTGAGCACAAGATAATCAAATAAACATAAGCAATGCAATTATTAGAAATCAAATCATAAGTCTTCACATAGTTTTAAATTCAACTACTTCCTAACTCTAAGCATAAAGTAACTAGCCACTCATCATTTCAAAAAATAAATTCAACATCATGAACAATAGTTGAAAAGAAGGCAAATATTAAGAGGAAATATCTTGTTGAATAATTTTCTAGGATAGTTGCGGATCTCTCTCGTCTAAGTCTTCTTATTCACTCATCGGATTGATGAATGATGCTTCTTTTACCTTCTGCCAATGGTTTATTTTCTTGCTCGTAAATTCTTCTCGGTGACTACTTGCTGCTTGCAGACTCCAAGGTTTTTATCCTCACAAGTTGTGTGTTAGTAAGCTTGTATCTAATGCTCTTTACTTTTGTCATTTTTGTTGCTGCTACGTGCCATTAGGTTTTTTGGCCCATTAGGTTGTAAGACAACTCTGCGCTTTTAGTACAACTCTTGGGACACGCACTACCAAGCGTATAGAGCGCCTCATGTTGCGAGGGTACCTACACTGTCCACGTGGCTTTTTCTGCTGTAGCGCAACATTTGCCAGTTTGTCGTGGTGATATTTTATGCTCTGTGGGTTGCGCGACCTAGCCTGATTGGCACGGTTACCGCACGTCTTTGTGTTGTGGTGCAAATCCTGTTTGTTCCTGGCTTCTGCTTGGTCAGCTCGGCTCTTCTCAAATCCTTTCATTTAGAAATCATTTTGCACCGTTTTAACTCAATTGGCGCAAAAACCTAAAAATACATAAAAATATCTAAAATAAATAGAAACCACAAAGACTAAGCAATTTATCATCAAGAATCGAGGATAAAAAATATATATATATATATATATATATATATGTTTTATAAACTTATCAAATACCCCCACACGTAGCTCATTGCCCGTCCTCAAGTGATGCCAAACTAACTTAAGACTCCCAGCCAACTTAAATATAAGTTCTTCCTACTCCTCCCGCGCCTGGTTTATTTCATTGGGAACCGTGCAATGTAGCTCGTCTCCCATTGGGTGCGAACCATCCACTCTGCAATCGAAAAGTTACGAGTAGCCATGTAAAAGAATCCTTTCTTGTAAACGTCTTTAGGCTCCACTAGGGGCCTCAGCTCCAAAATCATGGACGAAGCACTTAACGCCATCGAATGAGAAAAGGGGGATCTGATGGCACCGTTTGCAAAGAAAAGGCCTTCGAGAATCAAAGTGGAGAAAAGTTCGTAAACCCGACGACATACATGTACAAAGCCAGAGATAATTGGTTCGGACTAACCAATAGAAACTGAAAACGTTCCATCACCATATGATGAAAAAACCATCTTAGTCTGTAACTAATCTTCTTCGCAAACACTGTTAAATAACCCTTGGAGGATCATAAGCACGTTGGTCGGCAGAGGGAATCACTATATTGAACCTAGTCACATTCAATGCCACCCTCTCAAATAGATGATGTACCCACTCCTTTGTAACAGAGCTACGCATAGTGATGCGTGTTTTATATGTGTCTTTGTTCTACCTCAATACAGACTCATTCGCAAGTATATGAGTCAAGTAATAATAAAATATAAAAGATAGTTACTACTCAAATATCGAATATCAAGAAAGTAGATATTTGTAACTTTAGCAATTATGTTGTTAAAGATAGAAAACTATTAACTCACTAACATTTAATGATCTAAACTAGAATGTTGAAGTACGATTAACTAGAGACTGCAATTGGAAAGATTTGTAAAAGAACCTAAAACTAAACTAACTAACTAAAACAGAATTTAATTGATTGATTGATTGCTATCTAAGGTTTTAAAACAAATTTAGCAAAAGGTATCTAAGAGATGGATTTTATTAATCTCGGATGCATGTACTTCATAGATAAAATATCAATGACTCATACGCAAGACGGTATCTGTTGATCATTGTTTTGTTTCCAAGTTGATGTAGCAAATTAGCCACGTTTCGATGTACTAAAGAACCCTCTAATACCTAATGATGTCAGGTCGTTAAGCACTTTCACCTGACCAAAGGTTCACCATATCATAGGATCCATATAGTGTTTTAGAAGTGAATTAGAGTTACCACTATGATTTAGATTCCACGAACACGCTAATGTCGAAGGTCTAAAGATTTATCTGCCTGGTCTACTATGCTAGTGATGTGTTAACAATCTCCTATGTATCATTCAACATAATAAAAGGTTATTCAATGTCACTACTCTGCCTCATAGAAACGCGTGCATCAAAACAAACCAAGTAACATAAGTAACAAATAATATCCAACAAAACTAAGTCATCAATAAACATAATCAAAACATAGATTCAAGGTGCATCCATATGAGATTAACTACATCTTCCCTCAGATACTGATAGGATTCGCTACTCATAGTCATATTCAAATCACAACAATTCATCGTAGATTATTCAAATAAGGAAAAGAAAAGATTAAACTCTTGATTTTCCCGCTGCTTTCCTCTACTTTGATTGTTCAATCATCGTGTTCACCTTTCTTTTTCAACTATGACTGTAGTGCTACAAACGGTAGAATTTCTGCTCTCCTAACTCTAGAACTTCTGCTCTCCTAACTTTTTGTGTAAAAGTGGTATTTTTTGTGGGTTCTGAACGGTACCCTAGTCGTCGAACGTAGCCTCCTTCTTATAATTTTTCTTCACTTAGGGTTTCGTTTTAGGATTTCTGATGTCAGTCCACTTTTTGTCTTGATTCCGCGCCTGGTGCGCGATGCGCCATTGATCGCGCCCCATTTGGTTTCTCCTGCTTCTTTGCGCGATCCTGATCTTGCTCGTCCTGCATTCTATTTTGTAGTCCCTTTAGTAGCGTGGTTGGTAGCGTCGTAGCTCTACTCCCCTTTGTTACCAAAAAGTGTTGAAATCCTCCAAATAAGCCTCGTTTTGCTTCGACTCAACTCAAACTACAAAAACAATGAAACAATACTAAAACAAGTGAAATTGCCACAAGGATTGTACAAACGCCAAGGAAATCAAGTACTTAAATCACTACAATAATTCACTTATCAAATATCCCCAAACTTAGATCTTTGCTCGCCCCGAGCAAGACTCTAAACAAAATTTAATTCAAATTCTAATAATAACAACATGCTCACATCATGATTTCATCTCAGAATTCCACCTTATGTTTGGAAATTAAAATAATAAGAACTATGGATGTCAGGTCACAGCACATCAAGGTTAATCTAGTTTTCGTCACAAATATTTCATCGTGCAAAGTGGTGTTCTCATGTATCACAAGTATAGAATACAAGACTTTCATATAGAACTCATAAGATCAAGAAATTTCACGTTAAGTTACTCGTCTCTTGCTTTCTACTTTTAGCCTTGTTTTTCATGCATGCAAATTTTTCTTGTTAATGATCTTTGGGACTTTGTTAGCTTATTATGATAGGTGTCCATAGTAGATTTACTCATTAATGTTTTATTTTCCTCCCTTGTGTGTGCCTTCTTCATTTGGCCATACATTTTAGGCTCATTTTTCCATCTTTTCATTTGAGTTTTCATACGGGCAAGATTTCAATCCACCCTATACTTCATAAATTTTTGAGATGCACCCCCAAACGTAAAGTTTTTGCGATGGGTTTTTTGCGCTCTCTGTTATATTCATCCTCCTTTTCTGTTAATTTATCTTTTTAACTCTTGCATTTGTTTTGCGCTCCTACATTATCCCTCCTTCAATCCACTACGTCCATCTTTAAACATGGGTATGATAGAATTTTTTTCTTTCGGCTCATGGTAGGTGATGATGCATAATCCGCCACGCCCTCGAAAAAAGGCAAAACGGGTACCCCACAAAAACGACCAAGGCCTAGGAAAAAGGTACCCCCGGGGCATGACTACAAACACCCCAATTAGGGTACACGGTCTGGACACTAGGGAAAAGGTACCCCCGGGTCACGACTGGCTAACACCCGAATAAGGGTACACGGTATAAACAAAAGGACCCGGGTATATTTCACCTAACAACCCAAAGTCACTCACGATTTGGGGCACCCCCAAGGAAAGTCACGAGAGCCCCCCCCTCTTCAGGTCAATATGATGACCAATCAACTAGTTAACTCCACCACCCGGATCTTATGGGACCCGCAATAAGGGACCCATCCAACAATTAACCAAAATATCTTTGAGAAAGAAAGACAATACAAAAAAAATAAGGGAACGAGTGAAAACACGGAAGGGTCTAAAAAAGAAGACCTCTCATCCGCGGTCTCAATATAACAGATCAAAGACAGACATGACTCCAAAGATCTCACAGCTACTCCAAAGAACCCCTCTCAGAAAACACAGGGATAAATAGAACTCGGAGGGTCTTATTACCCTCGAAGCGAAAACAAACACCACGATGGCACGACCCGTCTCAAAGGAAGTGTCAACTACCCATGTTAAAGGCAGCTCCCAACCACCTCTCATTATGAGGATAGACCATGCCTTATTGGTCCAAGACTACCACTGGGGCAGAAGATGGTGAATCTTATCGGTCTAGATCAACATTTGGTGTAGGACCGACTCACCCTCATTGGCTCAGAAAACCCTACAAGACAATTGGGGTAGGCATCATCATTATCCAGTTACACGAAACTTAGTCAAACTCACACTATTAGGCGCCTTGTACCAAATGACCCCCATTGGCGCAGGAGACCCTCTACAGCATTGGTCATCGCCTCCACCTGAATTAAGAGGGAAGACCGACTCCTATTGAACAAGGACTTCAAGACCATCACTATAAATAGCACCTCATTCAGCATCAAATGGACAAGTGCACCCTAGCCAACTTCACTATGCAAACACATCATTGTACTTAGCAAAATAACAAAAGCACTCTCTAGCAGAAAAGCTATCTTTACACGACCCCCTTGTAATTCACTCAAGACCGTTAATAAAATAATATTGCTTTCTTTTCCTCAAACTCGGGATAGGCATTTTGAACAATAATTAGTGATAATATCCCCAAATTCTCCCGACCCTACGGGCCTCCGACAGTATTGCATCACCAAATGGCGTCGTCTATGGGAACACCATAAATTCCTTGAGAAAGTTCGAGAAAATAGCATGGCACTAAAGAAAACGAAAAAATAAAAAGCACCCACAAGCGTATCATCCCGACTGGTTTCTGTTTATGAATCAATGGGAAATCACAACACAGAAACTGAAACGCAACAGAGTCTCCCGCCTCACGAGGAGGAGGCCCAAACTTGAACTGGCCCAGCTCCAAATTCAGATGCCCCTTTTGCCTCAAGCGACAGGCGCTTAAGCTCAACAGGAGGGCGGGCTTGGAATGGGCTACAAGCAAGTACCCTTAGACATGTACCGTAACATGTTTGCTAAGTATAATGGAAGACCTACACCAGAGAAGGGTCACAGTCGTGAACAAAACCTCTTGGAGGAGTCCCAGAATCCTCTCTGGCACTCGAGCCAAATTCGACGGTTCACCACACAGCGGAACCCATGTCGTTCCTCCCCTTCCCTTCTCCTCGACGAAGAAGGGGTCCACCATCATTGCATTCAGTAAGCTCGGTGGATGCACTCCCAGAGGCTTGCGTGCTGCAATACCCTCCTCGACAACAAGAAGCGGCCTGGAATCACCCAAGCTTGGAAGAGGGCTACTATGATGAACCCTTGAGGCACATGATGGAAGAAATGTAGAGAGAATTGCGCGAACTCTGACGCAATCTCAACCCTAAAGAGGAGGCGACATACCGAGGATCACCCTTTACACCCCACATAGCCAACGCCCCTATGCCTCCATTGATGAAGCCCGCGAGACTCTCAACTTATGTTGGGTAGGGCAACGATGGAGATCCTCATGATCTAATCAACCAATACCTGGCATGCATGGATCTCGTGTCTCCATCTGACTACGCCATCTGCCGCATATTATGGACAACCCTTGCTTGTCGGGTGCAATCTTGTTTCTCTAATATCTCCCCAGGAACGGAGAAAACCTTCGAATAGCGAACCCAAATGTTCGTAGGGCAATTTGCATGCAACCGGGTTTTTGCCAAAATGTGTGGGCACCTGTTCAATAAACGGCAGAAGCCAGATGAGCCCCTCAGGGATTACATGAGATGGTTCTCCCACGGGGACATTGATTTCTCGCATGTCGACCCTCGCATGCTCTCTCGCTGCTCTATAAATCCTTGTGATCAGCCCTCCATGTGGGATAGCTTTTGATGTTCTTCCTGTAGCAAAAGTGTTAATCGAATTCATAATTTCTTGCCTCACGTCTATATGAATTTCATCGCGTATCTATGTCAAATATTTTACTATGTCCCAGTGTGCATATGTCATGTGGTTAGTAGGTGCAATTCAGTTATAAGGGATAAAAGGATTAGTTGAGTTCGGCTCTCGAACAATGATGTCTGGGACGAAATCCCTCAATGCTTCTTCTGACATAGCTAGTTCTCGTTTCTAGAACTCCCCTTTTACAATTTTCTCTAAGTCCAACTTGTAATATTCATTGATAATCATTGCGAAGATATGTACATTTTTCCCTCTCAATGAAATTGGTCACTTAATTGGTGCAGTCGCGTAAAGAATTCAATCACCATAGTTTTTGTTGTCCTGTCCTGATTATTTAGCAAACGTCGTCCATCCCATGTCTTAGATTTTGTCATGAAAAATGTCAAATCCCTATCAGTGATGAGTGATTTTTTCATGAGTTTATGTTTCTTTGTTGGCGCATCACCCTTGATCTTCCTCATGCATGGTTGGGCGCGTGGAGATGATGGTGGTGATTATTCCTCTTCGGAACTTGAAATATCCCTAAGGTGTTTGTTGGTGTTTTCTACATTGTCATGGTGTTTGAACAAGTAGAACAAGTGTAGAAGAGAATAGAGAATAATAGTGAACAAGAATAAGTTGGGATTTTAACTTGTGTGAGGGGAATAATGACCTGAACCTTGAATTCACCCAAATAAATAGTATAGTAATACATATAGCTATAGATGGACTAGGATTTCACCATATAGGTCATTTCAAAATTAAGGAAACATTCCCTCACAAAGTAAATATATTTAGGCAACATGTTAATATATAAAATCACAGAATAATAGATAAAAGATTAAATAAGTAAGGAAACTATCAGTAGTGTACACAAAGCGTGTTGAATTTGGCGCGAGATCAGCGCAATCACGCGTGAGGTGCGCGATCAAAACCACGTCGAATTTTTTTTTCTATCCTTTCCAGTAGGTTCCGCGATCACATTGCAAAAAATCTGCATCGCCCAAAATCGTCCAGAGGCACGCGCGATTAGTACGCGCTATAAGCCACATCGCGACTCACTCAGTTAAAAAACTGTTGTTGACATATTTTCGTCAAAAATCTTTCTTTTTATCTTGTGTAATTCCAACTTCCTCATTCTTGTTCCCAGTTTCTCATACAAAACAAACAAAATTAAATAATTAAATAATGATAGAAATAAATGACTCGAAAGAAATATAAACTTTTGGGTTACCTCCCAAACAACGATTACTTTTTACGTCGTCTAGCCCAACGCTACTAATTCTAAGGTGTTCCAATTGCTCCATCCTGGTTAAATGGATGCACCAAATTTTCTCCCCTAGCTAGCTACTTGATGAGTGGTTCTTTTAGGTAAACCCTTTTCTCAACAGTTTAAAATTTTATTTCGTCTTTTAATTTGGCTACCTCACCAAATTGGTCTCTGATTTTGTCACCTCGCCAATTTGGTCCGCTAACTTGGTAATTTAGTCCCAGGTAAAATTTCAAAAAAACTTAGAAAAATATGATGTGGCTATCGGTTGACCGTCCTCCACCTAGTTTGACCAAAGAAATTAATTTTAATTCTATTTTTTACACCTGGAAATTCTAACTAAGCAACAAAAAAAAAACATAATATTAAAATTAAATATATTCCAATGATATATTTTGCTCATTTCAAAAACTAAAATTTATGTTATCTATCAAAATTATGAAAAGTTAATATATAAGTTTACTTAACAAACTTTATTTCTCAATAAATAGTAAACATAAAAGATAAAAAAAAAAAAAAACAGAATTCTTTATTTTTCCAGGTCATATTCTGTCATAACCCCCCGGCCACACTACCACCACCACCATACTAATAATACTTCGCCACTCGGAACCCCACTGCCAAGGCGTAAAGCTCCTTTGCGACGTCAAGAGTAAAAACTCGGTTCACTACCCCACCGCCACCACAAACCACCATTACTCTGCAATTTCGCCCAAAATTATTTCAAGTGTAAGAAAATCCTCTCGCCGGAGAAAATGTTCCTTGTGTTGGATATGCACGAAGTGTTTTGCCGGGCTGAATTACGATTTCTGATTTGCGATTTGCGATGTAGTGTCGATTTGTTATTTGAGATTTGCAATGGGGATTTGGATTTGCATTTGAGGTTTGCAACGAGGAGTGAGTGAGGTGGGATTTGAGTTTCACTCTGACTCAAAAGGTAGCGGTGGGGATTGAGGTAGAGATGGACGGAACACAGTGATGGTGGCGGTGGCGGTTGGGTGGTGTGGTTGCAGCGACGGGAGAGGTGGTGCGGTGGAGCATCATGAAGAAGAAGATGATGAATTTTTTCTTTTCTATTTCTATTTTATTTAACTTCTATTTTGCTGCCAAAAACAAAAATTACCTTCTAATTCAAGAAAGAACCAAATTTTTTTTTTTTCAAAATAGAAGATACATGAAAATGTAATTTATACAAATAAATATGAATTTTTTTTTTAAAAAATTATTAGTTATTCAAAATTAAGTCTTTTAATTGGAGTTTTTTTATTTTTTTTTCTTCTTAGTTGGAATTTCCAGGTGTGAAAAAAAGAATAAAAAATTATTTTTTTTGGTCAAACTGAGTGGACGATAGTCAACCCATATCACCAATTTTTGTCAGTTTTTGAAAATTTGACGTAGAGGGGACTAAATTATCAAGTAAGGGGACCAAATTGGCGGACTTCCAATTTGGTGTGGTAAAATTAAAGGACGAAACAAATTTTTAACCGTTTTCTCAACCTTAAAACTAACATGCTCCTTGTTAAATTTGAAAGTGACAATTCATTCTCCTACATCAATCAACGCATTAGCAGTAGCTAAGAATGATCTTCCCAAAATTAATGAAAATCTATACTTTTCACTCATATCAATAACCACAAAATCAGTCGAAAAAAGTAAATCAACCAATCTTAATCATAACATCTTCTATAACCCCCTTTGGATAAGTAATACTCATATCAGCAAGTTGAATTGTTAGATCAGTTGCTCTCATATTAGGTAATTTTAGACGTTCATAAATAGTGTATGACATGAGATTTATACTAGCAGCTAAATCACAAAAAGAATGTTCAAGTAAATTATCACTAATTGTGCATGGTATAGTAAAACTCCTTAGATCCTTAAGCTTTGTTGGCATTCCTTCAATTGCTTAAAGTGTAAAGACTTTGTGAATCCCATCCCATCCATCTTTCTCTTGACTATTCTTGTGTTTCCCAAAAACTTATCATATTTTGGTACTTATCTCATGCTTTTTCAAGTGTCATCAAACCCAGTAGGTTTCTGAAAACCACCGAAAATTGTTCCACGTGATGAATTCTCGAAGGATATGGAATTGATGGGTAGTCATCCTTCACCACTAGCTCTGAGATTTTGCTTAAAGTATCTTCTTCAGTTGAGACTGTATTAACTTGTTCTATCGGATTTGTTTATGTGTTACTAGGCAATGTTTCAGTAGGTCGAGTACTTAGCTGGTTTGCAATTAGGTCAAGTTTTTTTTCAATGTTTCTCAATGAGTTGTCGGTGTTCTGATATCTCGCCTCTATTTGCCCCATCATTGCATCAGTCTTCATCATATAATTATATAACGTTTCCTCAAGAGTTGCCTTCTTTTCTGCAGATTGAAACCCTATTATTTTTTGAATTTTTCAGTGCTGTTGATTTTGTTGCCCTCCCCAAGAAAAGTTAAGGTAATTTCTTGTTCATGGGTTGTAACTGTTCGAGTATGGATTGTTTTGCCTCAAGTAGTTACAAGAATAGTTGACTTCTTCATGCATGGCTACATTTACTCCTTTGCACTCGTTGGTTGGGTGATTTCCTCCACAGTTGTTGCATACCATGATTGATGAGCTTGCATTCATATGTTTCAATTCGGTGTTAAGGGCGTCCACTTGTGCGGATAGTTGAGTGATAGTGTCGAACTCGTGAACTCCCATTATTCTCTTGCTTGGACCTCGGTCTATATTCCACTTTGAGATGGTTGATGCCATTGTCTTTAGTAGAGCAAACGCATCCTTAACGACCCTTTGCATGAATCCCCCTTTGGAACTGATATCTAGTGTGTTTTTGCACACGGTGTTTAGCCCGCAGTAAAATTGTTGGAGTAGTACCTCATTTGTAAAATTGTGTCTTGGAGATTTCTTCGTCATACCCTTTGAATTGTTCCCATGCTTCATATAATGATTCCGCATCCATTTGTCAAAAATTAACTATCTCACTTCTCATCTTTGTTGTCTTAGCTCACGGGCAAGATTGTTATAAGAATAATTGTGACATCTGTTCCCATGTTGTGATGTTGCTATTAGGTAGTTCATTCAGCCACCTCTTAGCTATTCCATTCAAAGAAAATGGAAGTAACTTCAATTTCGTTGAATCAGATCTGAGTTGAAATACTTTACGCGTTCTAATAAAGTCTTTGAGATGTGTCATTGGATCTGCAGTAATTTCTCCCCCGAATTGATTTTGGCCGATCAAAGAGAATATTGCTCACTTGATTGGTTCATGATCTTCAGTTGTAACAATACATGATCCAGTACCTTCAAGTATTGGTAAGACTTCTTGATTTGTAAGTCAAATGAAATATCCTCCTCCCAAATGCTAATCATTATTTCTTTCAGTTTGGTGCCCTTGTATTTCTCTAGGTGGGGTTACTCCTTCTTCAGTGTTCGACATACTTCGTGTTCCTTTTCGGTTACGTCTGCAAGTTCTTTATATCTCAGGATCAAATAACGGTGTCTATTCATGTCATGCACTACAGGTACTAGAATTAATAATGCAAAAATAAGTGTTTCTCAAAAAACAACAATATTAAAAATTGCTAATAAATATACTGTTACTCCCCGGCAACGGCGCCAAAAACTTGATGTATATTTGTATGTGTTCTGATTTTACCTCAATACACACTCTATCGCAAGTATACAAGTCAAGTAATAATAAAATAGAAAGTATAGCTACCGCCCGATTATCGAATTACAAGAGAGCAGATATTTGTAACTTTAACAATTATATTGTTTGAAGAAATAAATAAGATAGAAAACTATTAACTAATTAACTAACAATTAAAGATCTAAACCAGAATGCTAAAGTAAGATTAACTAGATACTGCAATTGAAAATATTTGTAGCAGAACTTAAAACTAAACTAACTAACTAAAACATAATTTAATTAATTGATTGATTGCTATCTAAGGTTTTAAAATAGATTTAGCAAAAGGTATCTAAGAGATAGATTTCATTAATCTCGGATGTATGTACTTCATAGACAAAATACCAATGACTCCTATGCAAGACGCTATCTATTGATAATTGTTTTGTTTTAAAGATGATGTAGCAAATTAGCCACCTTTCAATGTACTAAAGAATCCTCTAATCCCTAATGATGCCAGGCTGATAAGCACTTTCTCCTCATCAGAAGCTCACCATGTCGTAGGATCCATACAGTGTTTTAGAAGTGAATTAGACTTTACCAACTATGATTTAGATTCCACGAACACCAGGTCTAAAAATTTATCTGTCTGATCTACTATGCTAGTGTTGCGTTAACAATCTCTTATACATAATTCAACATAATACAAGGTTGTTCAATGTCACTACTCTTCCTCATAGAAACGTATGCATCAAAACAAACCAAGTAACATAAGCAACAAATAATATCCAACCAAACTAAGTCATCAATAAACATAATCAAAACATAGGTTCAAGGTGCATCCGTATGAGATTAAGTATATCCTCCATACTGATAGGATTAGCTACTCATAGTCATATTCAAATCACAATAATTCATCATAGATTATTCAAATAAAGAAAAGAAAAAGATTAAATTCTTGATTTCCCCGCTGCTTTCCTCTACTCTGATTGCTGACTCCTCTTGTTCACCTTTCTCCTTCAACTATGATTATAGTGCTACGAATGATAGAACTTCTGCTCTCCTAACTCTAGAATGCTCTCTAAACTCTTTGTTACTTGTTTGTTTTTTTGTGTGTAAAAGTGATGTTTTTTGTGGGTTGTGAACGGTACCCTAGTTTTTGAACGTAGCTTTTTCTTATAGTTTTTCTTCACTCTAGATTCGGATTAGGGTTTCTGACATTGGCCCATTTTTATCCTGATCACGCGCCTGCCACGCAATGTTCCACTGATCGTGCCATTCTGTTTCGCACGCTTCCTTGCGCGATCGTGCTCTTGGTAGCCCTGCATTCTGTTTTCATGTCCATTTAGTAGCGTAGTTGGTAGCATAGTAGCTCTACTCCCCTTTGTTATCAAAAGTGCTGAAATCCTCCAAATAAGCGTCGTTTTGCTTCGACTCGACTCAAACTACAAAAATAATGAAACAATACTAAAACAAGTGAAATTGCCACAAGGATTGTACAAAAGCCTAGGAATTTAGGTACTTAAATTACTATAATAATTCACTTATCACATAGATCTGATCCTTCCGAGATCCACTATCGACCCTAGGTCAAAATGACCGAGCACCAGCTCCCCACTCGCAAGAGTTGAGTGGTAAGGCTCTCCTCAAAGAAAAAAACGCTCTTACGCCATCTACTGCTCGATTCGAGATAGAGGCTGAAGAGACACACTCGCTATCATTAGAGGTCTCTTTCCGTGCCAACAGAGAATTACCATTATTATGTCGTACTTTGGTAACCGTCGCTTTGCGCGCCACCCATTGACAGCGAGTCCGAGAAGCTACCTTTGTAGCTAGCAACGCCGCCTCCCCGCATCACACCATTAAAGATCGGTCGTGGTTCCAATCAACACCAGCAACTGAGGAAGGAGGAGTAGTTGGAAGAGTGGAATCTTGGTAGAACGTGAATTTGGGGTTGGCGGGTCAAAAATACTCAAATATAGACGATCCATGATAACTCAAAAAGAGGAGTGACAAAACACTAACAGTTGGAAACTCTAAGTTTTTAAAAATGCCCCCTACCTGAGAAAGAGGAAAATATGACCGAAATCTGGTCGAGCCAAAATGGGAAAAGAATGGCGCGAAACAACCCTATTTATAAAGGTCAGGTGAAAGAAGGAAAAGCTCTAGCTGGAAAATATATCCTTTTAAAACAAGAGAAATGGACGACCACCCACTATGCTCGACGTGGTCAAATTGTGGAACAATAAGAAAAACCCATGTGTCCAAGCATACAACCGACCATAAGAAGCTATTAATGCTCTTAATGAATGAGTTATAACATAATTATCTCATGAACATGGCGTTAAATTGAACAAATTACTTAAAAGAGGAATTGCCGCCTACATCAAATGAGCCAGTGCCACGTGGAACCAAAATCATATAGACATACAAGCTGACAAGATAACGATAAATCAGCCTCGATGACCGATGGCCCCCGCACAAAGAAAAATACAACTTTTGAAACCCACACCCACGAAAACAATTTTAAGCTTTAGAACGATCTCATCCGTACGACCTCTGATAACGCAACAAGTAACTCATCTCCCCAAAACACCACAACGAGAGGTTATGCCTCCCTAAACCGGCTCTAAAACAGACTCACAACTTACATATAGAACACCCAATTTAAGGGACAACTTAGTCCTGAAACTAGTTCAAGGGGAACCGCGATCCCCTATAACGCAGAACACTCAAAGGGTCTCGCGGCCCTGGAGACGGTTTGAGGGAACCTCCTTACGCCAGAAAAAACCACCACGTGACAAAAAGGCCTCATGGCCCTAGAGCACAAAATCTCCCTAGAACCATTGTTCGACAGCCGAACTTAGCTAACCCTTTTATCCTTTAAAACAAATTGGTGTAAGAATATAAGGCTTGGTATAATTCCATTATTTCACGAACATGACAGATGCACACTGGGACATAGTGAAATATTGGACATGGATATGCGATGGTATCTATATAGATGTGGGGCAAGAAATTATGAATTCAATTAACACTTTTGCTACAGGAAGAATATGAGGAGCTATCCCACATGAAGGGCTGATCACAAGGATTTGCAGAGTTGTGAGAGTTTTGGTTAAACAATCTGACAAAAAAGGACTTTATTGAAGATGTTTATACAAAGAAACAAATTGACGGATATGGAAAAGTAAAAGTAACGCCGCCAAAGTCACCGAGTTTAGAAAATTGGTGAAGAAAGCAATGGAAGAGCAGAAAAAGCAATTAAACGAATTCATCCGAACTGAGCTCAAAAAGGTTCTGGATGATATTTACAACTCATGGGAGGAAGTATGGCTGAGTTGAACAAGATGAATGGGAAAGAATTCGACACAGCACTAGACAACATTAAGAAAGAACAGAATTTCCAAGGGAGTCCTATGTTCTAATTCTTTTCTTTTTCTTTTTCAAAAGAGTAGTTCAATGAAGACATTGAATAAGTTAAGTCTGGGGGTTTGTGAATAGCTTCACTATTTAAGTTAGTTTTGCTCCAACTTTTTCGTTTTTAGAGTCTATTTTAGTTATTTTTTTAGTATGTCTATTAGAATAAGAATTTAAAGTAATAAAAGCATGCAAAAGTTAGGATCTATGATGATATATGCCTAATATAGGAGGATCTTGGAAGAAACGATTATGTATGGATGATAGGAGTATACTTTGGTTAATTTGGTTGAAGGCATGATTATTTCATATACACCATTCAGAGCATGAGTAGAAAATATGGGGTAATTGTATGGGATTTATGAGAAAATGAGAGGTTACATATAAATTATGAATCTTAAGTGATTTACTCTATTACTATTTGTAGTAACTGTGAATTTGAAGTGTTGAGGAAATGAAATGGGACATATTTGCTATGTTTGAGTTTTAGCTTTTTAAGCCCAAACCCCTTAATGAAGAAATATCCACTGAACCCCATTGGAGCCTTTTCTATGAAGCCTTTATTTATGAAACCTACTCACCTACCTGGAGCCGAAAGAAAAATATATATCCTACCCATTTATAGAGATGGAAGTAGTGGATTAAAGGAAGAATAAGGTATAAGCTCAAAACAAAAAGGTGAGCTAAAAAAATATATTAACACAAAAGGAGGATGAATATAATATAGAGCAAAAATAACCCTTTGGAAAAACGCTAAGTTTGGGGGTGAATCTTGAAAATCTATGAAGTATAGGGTGGATTGAATTCTTGCGGAAATGAAAACGCAAATGAAAAAAATGCCAAAATGGGCCTTAAATGTATGGCCAAAATAAGAAAGCACAAACAAGGGAGAAAAATGAAACATTACTGAGTAAATCCACTATAGACATCTCTAGAGCTCATAAATATCTTTTCTATTTAAAGCCCATACCCGAATTTATCATTATAAGATAACAAAGTCCTAAATCATCAACATGAAGAATTTGCATCCATGAAAAACAGTGAGCAAAGTAGAAAGCAAGAGAGGAGTAACTATATGTGAAATTTCTTAATCTTATGAGTTTCATATGAAAGTCTTGTATTCTATACGTGATACATTACCGCACCACTATGCACGATGAAATTTATGTGAAAACAACTTGATTTACCTTGGTGTGCAATGACCTGACATTCATGGTTCTTATTATTTCAATTTACAATTGTAGGTGGCATTCTGAGACGAATTCCTGATATGAGCATGTTGTTATTATTAGAATTTGATTTTCTTTTTTTAGAGTCTTGCCCGGGACGAGCAAATGTTTAAGTTTGGGGTATTTGGTAAGAGGAGAATTATAGTAAATTAAGTACCTGATTCTTTAGACTTTTGTACAACCTTTGTGGAAATGTTACTTATTTTTGTGTTATTTCATTGTTTTTGCGTTTTGAGTGGAGTCGAAGCAAAAAGATGCTTTTATGGAGGATTTCAACACTTATTAGTAACAAAGGGGAATAGAGCTACGATGCTACCAACCGCGCTACTAAAGAAACCACAAACTAGAATGCATGGCGAGCAAAAGGACGATCGCGCAAGGAAGCTGAAGAAACAGGGAGTCGCGCGATTAGTTGCACGTCAGGAGCCTGGCGCGCGATCAGATGAAAAACTGGGCCAATGCTAGAAACCCTAAAACGAATCCTAGGATGAAGAAAAACTATAAAAAAAAGTCTATGATCAGCAGCTAGTGTACCGATTTTCAGAGAAATTCTACAGTTCGTAGCACCATAATCATAGTTGAAGGAAAAAGGTGAACCAAAGGAATCATCAATCAGAGTAGAGAAAAGCAACAAGGAGATCAGGAGTTTAATCTTTTCTTTTCCTTACTTAAATTATCTATGATGAATTGTTGTGATTTGAATATGACCATGAGTAGCTAATCCTCTCAGTATCTGAAAGAGGATGTAGTTGACCTCATATGGATGCACCTTGAACCTATGTTTTGATTATGTTTATTGTTAAATTTGTTTTGATGGATATTATTTGTTGCTTATGCTACTTGGTCTATTTGATGCATGTGTTTCTTTGACAGCAAAGTAGTGGCATTGAATAACCTTGTATTATGTTGAATTATGCATAGAATATTGTTAACGCAACACTAGCATAGTTGATCAGGCAGATAAATCTTTAGACCTTCGATCATTAACGTGTTTTTGGAATCTGGATCATAGTTGGTAACTTTAATTCACTTCTAAAACATTGTATGGATCGTATCACATGGTGAACTTTTGGTGAGGGGAAAGTTCTTAACGCACTGACATCATTAGGGCATAAAGGGTTCTTTAGTCATCGAAAGGTGGTTAATTTACTACATCAACTAAAAACAAAACAGCCATCAATAAATAGCGTCTTGCATAGGAGTTATTGGTATTTTGTCTATAAAGTACAAGCAACCAAGATCAATGAAATCCATCTCCTAAATACCCTTTTCCAAATCCGATTCACAATCTTAGATAGCAATTAATAAGTCAATCAATCGAATAAATTATGTCTAGTTAGTTAGATAGCTTAGCCTTAGTTATTTAAAAATATCTCCAACTGCAATCTCTAGTTAGTTTCACTGAAGCATTCTAGTTCAAATCTCTAGTAGTTAGTTAGTTAATCAATAGTTCCTAGTCTTAGTTTAATTCTTCAACGATAAACTCAACAATAAAAGAAAATTGATCCATGTTCAATAATATAGTCGCTAAATTACAAATATCTACTCTCTTGGGATTCGACACTTGGCAATTAATCTTACTTTTCATTTTATTATTACTTGATTTTTGCACTTGTGACATAGTGAGATTTAGGTGTAACAATTATGTGCTAAGATATATTCTTTCTATTACACCTCAACTCACCCCCATCACTCATCCCAATATTCCAAGCTTACGCCCTTTGAAGAGTAAAGCGCCTCATTTGCCTCCAGAGCTTGCACCTTTGTATCAAGCTCTCTCACTCGGCAGGTGACTTGGTTTTACAAAGCCCGCACCTCTTTCACCACCTGAGACTTCTAGCGCAAGGTACCCAACAACTAAGCCAGCGATCCTTAAGAAAATTCTCGACAGGCCATAACAAAGGAAAATTAAGAAAAAAGAAAATTTAGTGCTTACCCCTTCAAAAACCGATCCCATACGACGCCTGAGTTCCTTAACTCTCGACATTAATGAAGGCAAAAACCCTCCCTTCTGCTAAAACAACACGAGCCCGTGAGGACACTTCATCATGAAAAGAGTCTGCGAGCATGATAAAGGCACTCGCCGCAATATGAGTATCATCTCCTGCTCGTGACGCCCCCCCCCCCCTACTAACTTTCTCCGCACCCTCCTACCCCACTACCGGCAAAGGGACTCCTCCCACCGCATCTCTTGACTCCCCGCTCATGATAACCATCACCATAGCCTATGGAGTACGCATCGACTCTATGGAAGGCATAACTAATACAGTCGCTTCAGCACCTCTGTAAAGGGATACAGGTAGAAGGCGCCATTGACAATTCCTTAGCAATACTCGCAAAAACATCTGACATATCCTCTTCAGGAATAGAGTCGCTCAAAATGCTTGGACGGGCCGCTCTCAAAGCTATCTCCCCTAGGTTACAAAGGAGAATCTCTTGTCTCTTATTTTGTAACTCTTCGTTTCCCCCTACCGAAGGACTCTCCTCAACTACACCAGTCACCCGTTCTGTGCAATTACCTCTCTCCAAGGACACTATTTTCCTCTTTCTGCCTTTCTTTTTCTTCTTCTTCTCCTTTATCTTCTCAACCGCCGCGGACACCCTGGCCCTGGCTGTAGCAACCTTCCCCTAAACTTCCTCAACCTCGGTAAGGGTTGCCTCCTTGTACTCCTCAATGTATGTCGACCCCTCAGTACTCCCATGTTTTAGCCTCTTGAAATTTATACGATCATCTGAAAACAACTGATCAAATGGTTGCGTAAGAAAACTCCATACCAACACGTGGACAAAAGGAGAATGTTATACCAACCATATGTAACTTTCAAAATCCTTACCAATAGCGTTGAGGTCAACTCGAGGAAGTACCCATACATCTGTATTCAACACCGACAAATCGATCTTCTCGTAAAAATATAAGTTGAGGGTTGTTTCCTTTAGAAACTTAGCGGTGTCATACAAGGTATCGAAGTAACCCTCAGAATTCATCTCCTCCACCATAGCATCTAAACGATCTACATCTTGAACTCTAGACTTCTTCTGCTACGTATACAAAACCTCTTACGCAGCTTGTGCAAGGATAACATAAAAGTATTGAGCCTCCCAATTCCCAAAAGACAAGGACGTGTTGTCCGATAAAAAAAAATTGGTGTTGAAGGGTGAGGTAATAGAAAGAGGGACCTGAGGGTGAGAGTCTTACTCCATACATCATTAAAAGCCGCTCGATGTAGCTCACCGCCTTTCTCATCAACCAAACAAACACGAAGCAAGCAAAACACATGTACCCATTTGGCATCATCTAACTAAGGGAAAGCCTGCAAGCCCTAAAAACATCGCAGAAGTATCACTGCTCGTAACCCAACCCTAACATGTGCTGCATATATGATGACATAACCTAGCAGCTGCTAGTTGGCCTAATCGTTAGAATGAAGAATGTGAACTTCGACCACCGAAGAATCCACAGCAAACTCATCCAACTTTGTTCTCACATACTTATCAAAAGTAGTAGAAGGTGTCACACCCACCGAAATGTGCTTTGGCTTCATCGTCGCCTCCACCACTTGTGTCCTCTGCAAGAAGGATCCCCTACGCCTTCCTCCACCAACACGCACTCCTTCACCACACAACCGCCTACAACACCAGGTAGTTCTTCTCTATTATCCAAAACGGCAGCCAAACTCATTGGAGTAACCCTCGCCTCCGTAGAAGAAGATACAATTGCGGCATAAACAGAGGAAGACATGTTCTTCTCAAAATTCACTTCAACAAATAAGGAAGGAGAAAAGTTGCTATAAAGAAGAATCATAGGAAATTGTTGTGAAAGAAAGAAATCAGTGAAGGAGAGTAAGAATGGATCATAGAAAATCTTGGTAAGTAAACAATCCCTAATTAGATTGACTTATATAAATGGCCAAACGGTTCCATTAAATTCTCGCCTAAAGGCACTCAGTCCATAAAGGGACACGTGAGATTATGGATCGAATCCCAAGGGTCACACCGATTTGAAGAGACATAACCGCTAAATTTAATACATTCCTCTCAACAGGCAAAATTAAATAACCATAATGTTCTAAATTTCCCTTGTACTCTTTGACTACAAGAGGAATTGGGGGTCTCTTGATCATATATGCTTGATTTTTTGTCTCCCTCAATCAAGCCGCAAGCACACCCCTCCTCGTACAAAGAAGAACGATCACTTAGTAGATGGGACATATGCCACCCCCACTTCCAACCATTCTATAACAATGGTGCTGACAAATCAAGCTTCGAATAACTTATCCAAGCTTTTAGATAAAAACCAATTAGCATGACACGGATCAACCACCTAAGAATAAATGACACACACCTTCTGATACCTCTACATGTCCACGACTCGAACGGCCACAAAGGACAAGTATGCACCAAGTAAGCAAAGAGGCCCGTGCCCACAACCACTTGGCAAGCTTCCATTTGACGGAGCCTATAGGGACGAACTGCTTCCCTCCGGCTATATAGGACTATCTGGTGCCCAATAAAAGGGGCTCTGGTAGACGAAGGTCAATAAGAAAAAAAACTCGTGTAAACCCTCGTAAATAAAGAAAGTCACGACTGTTACCGGTATTAGCTACTTTTACCTCATTTTTTCCTTTGGCTCGGGAGAGGTGTTCCGACCCCTCAAAATATGCTCTACCAAATTAAGCACACAGGAGAATAGTTATCATCAATTTGAAGAATCAATAATTAACAATAAATATTTATTAAGAAAAGGTATCATCTTCTTCAACCCCCATCAATCCTCGCGCTACACCACCAAAATCCAACTCACGTCACTCCTCTTGTCACCAGCAAACCCACCTCAGAAGCCATCACCAATCCTTCAGATCCAGCGCCATAATTAGCCACAAAACAAGGGTTGCGAAGTACCGTGGCAGCTAAGTGGGTCTATAAATCATGATATTCTGCTCATTCCTAGTATATAATATAGATTACGATAAGTCTTTTGTTATTTGCTATATATTTTCTCTCTTCGTAAAGTCGTCTTTTCTTTCTCTCTATGAAATTAGTTTAGTATCACTAGACGTGTATACTGTAGCAAACAAGTTTTTTTAAGTCTTTAAAATAAAAGATGGTGGGGTGTTTGCTAGTGCTTATAATTAGGTTTACGTATTACACCTAAATTCCTACCATTCGCAAGTTAACGAGTCAAGTAATGATAAAATGGTAGGTATAGTCACAAACCAAGTATCATATCTCAAAGGAGTGGTGGATGCTTGAGTCACTTAAATGCAAGAACACTAATGGTTGTCACGTTTGCTATCTTTGTGTATACAGAATGGTGTGAATCCAAAATGATTTGAATGCATAAAATAATTAATGCAATTTTATGAAAACGGTTTTGGATGCAAATTACTACTAAACTAGAATGTAATGAAAGAAGTGAATGAAAGCTAACAATGAGTTTAATGCATAAAAACGATTTGAACGCAAAGGAACTAAAAGTAGAAGCAGACTGAATGTGGAATGAAAGCGCTTATACTAGTCTAATGCAAGAATGTAAACAAAAATAAATTTAATATGATTGAGGGGTTGAATGTTTTAGTTAGAAACAGAAAAGATGTTTAGAGGTTGCATTTTACAACTGATTTTAACCATAATAGTTCATAGACAAATTATGATTACTTGATATGTTTGATGAGATTCTGAGTAATGTGTATCTAATGGATCTGCGACCTATAGTTGGACCTATCACTATAGAATTAGTAAGTCTGTAATAGCCTACCGCGTTAGCGAAATCAGCCCAATTGTCAGTTGTTTGAGTAGAGATACTAATTTTGCAATCCAATCAACTCATCCATATCGTGTTAACATAAACATACTTAGTGAAGAATGATTTTGCGTGATCTATGGGTTGCAAAACAGATGCGTAAGCGTACTAAAGTCACAAAGCGCATGTATACATAATTAGCTAACATCTACACTCTAGCGATCCTAGGGTAGTCCATCCGTTCTTCCAGCGATAGCTAGACTAGTCATGCAAAATAAAGACTAATCATTCTAGACAAAACACACATAAAACAAAACAAATAAACATATTCATAAATCAGAGTTACTCCCCTACTCCAAACACGGAGTAGTTTAGCTACTCATAGCCATAAGTTCAACAATCAATAAAGAGTTAGATAGCATAAAAAAAGTAAAAGAGATATGGAAGCTTCTCAGATCCGATAGAATGTTGGCACCGTGCTATCTTCTCCAACTCCTATGTGCTATGTTCTTCTTTACAAACTATCGTCTTTAGAATATGAAAACAAAATTAAGAACAAAACTCGAATGGTGTTTTTTCTCTTTTCACAACTAACAGAAAAGTAACTACTCGTGATTGTGAGCGGTAAAAGCATTTGTAAGTTGTCAAAGCAGTGTATGCGGTTGTTTTGCAGCCACTGTAAGTGTTGGTTGTTCTCTCGTATTTATAGGAAAGTAGCATTTCCCTCGTCTCAAAAATAGTTGCAACTTATTCTATAGTGAAAGGCAGTGTTGCCCTAGGATGCGCAGCTTTGACATGACCCGCGCTGGTGGCTGTGTGGCTTTGACATGACGCGATGGTAATTGTGCGGCTCGCACAGCTTTTGTTCATTGCGGTGCGACTCTTTGCCAGTTCTACATGATGACCCGTAATGTTCCATGGGTCACGCAATCTATTGTCTATTGTACGTTGTCGTGTAGCTCCCTCCTCGACTGGGTCAAATGCTGAACTTATTTGCTTAATGTGACCAGGGTTGCCTCAATTTATGGTGTCGTAGTGCATAAAGTCGTGTCGTGACGCCCTCTGTTCAAGTCATTCCAAAAACATCCATTTTGTGCTCTTTTCCAATCGTTTTGTCTTGACTCGACAAAAGCCTTTAAAAACATAGAACAATACTATAACCCAAAAATATGCACCAAGAAGTCTACAAAAGTCTAAGAAAACAAGTACTTAAATCACGTTAAATAAACGCTCATCAAGTACCCCCAAACATAA
The DNA here is from genome assembly GCA_948329865.1 of Linaria vulgaris. Lineage (NCBI taxonomy): Eukaryota > Viridiplantae > Streptophyta > Magnoliopsida > Lamiales > Plantaginaceae > Linaria > Linaria vulgaris. The sequence goes on along the minus strand of OX415249.1, from coordinate 46,742,329 downwards.
ACATTTGTTTGTCCTCAAGCAAACCTGCTAGTCTGACTCAATCTAAATTAGAATTCAAGTGCTAACACTCATGATTAGGGATATATTCTTAGAATTCAACATATTGTCAAAACAAGAGATGAGAGGGAGTATCAACAAAAACATAAGCACATCTATCTTAATAAAATCATTGTCATGTAAATTTCATGTGCTCAAAAGTGTGTGCCACTGTCACTCATGCAAAATAATAATTTTCACATTGCAGGCTCATTAAAGCATAGCGGTTCACACACAATCACTTCACTCTCATTCCCATTCTCTACTTTTCATGTTACCAACTTACCATCAATTCATGCAAACTTCCTATGTTGAAGATCTTTAGGACTTTTGTTGCTTGTAATGCTAGGCTCAGTGTGGGCTATAGTGGGTAAAGTTATTTATGAGTTGTGGAGATGTACAAACTCCCCCTCCCCCCCTTATTTTATTTTTATTGGCCATACATTTTAGGCTCTTTTCATATTTTCCTTGCGATTTCAATCCACCCTATAGTTCATGATTTTTCGAGATGCACCCCCAAACTTAAAGTTTTCTTTGGGGTTAATGTGCTCTATATTATGCTCATGCTCATTTTGATTTTTAGCTTTATTCTTTCATTTTTCATAAGCTCATGTTTTTTTTTACCTCCTTTCTTATCCCTCCTTAAAATTTACTACATCCATCTCTAGAAAATGGTAAAATATATATCATTGGCTCATGGTGCAGGTAACTGGGGCTTCATAAACAAAAGGCTTCACAAGAAAAAGCTTCAGCGGGATTCTGAGAATTTATCTTTATTTGTAAAGGGTTTTGGGCTTGAAATGCTAAAACGTAATAAAAAAGATGGCCTAATTCCTTTCTTCAACACATGTAAAGTCTACAATCATCTCCAATAATCATCAAGAAAATTACTCAAGATTCCTAAATCACATGCTATGTACTACTTTCTCATGAGGAAACAACGTTATTCTCACTCTTCTACTCTTGTAACAAATTGATAAGTGTATATGAAAATAAAATATGCTTTTGATAATATTACTAAAGATGTACTCAATTCAAATGTATACTCTTGCAACTCAATTCGTACCATGTTATGCATATAACATTATTGATCCCTACTTATTCATGCTTTCATGCTTCAAACTTGAATCTAATGACTCGATCCTAAAAGAAAATAACTAGACTCTAAAACAGGATAAATATATAGCATAGATAACAAAATTGAAGATTTCCCACCCCAACATAGAATCATACGATGCCCTCATCGTCAAAATATAAAAGTAAAACATACATGAGAGTACTCCCCTAATGAAGCTCTGAAAACAATCGTCGGGTTGTTGGTATCGGTGCTTTCTTCATTTGTTATCTTTCTCTCAATGTGCCTTAGTTCCATTAATTGATGGTTGTTGACATTCTGAATTTTCTCTTTGATTTCCTCCAATTTGTTCACTAACTCGTCATTGTCTTTGTTCAACCTCTCCTCTGCCTCTTGCCATTGTGCTTTAAGCGTTTTACATTTCTTATGCTCAGGCACCCGAATTTCTTCAATTGAAGCAATGGATGAAGACTTGCTCGTATGGAACATCTTCTCGGTCACTTATCTCGCAATGTGATTGATGGGATATGTATTTCGGTGATGGATATTTATGTCAAGTTTGAGGCAACCTTCTTTGACACAAATGCAGTGATAAGTGAACCAAAATACAAGAGTCGTGGTGGACCATCAGCAGTGTGGTCTCAAATGTTAGGAGTATTTCCTCTTTTGGTAGCCATCATAATCTTTGCTTGCTTCCATGGAATTCTTCCAGGATTGACACGTGGTAGAATTCGCGAACTCGTGAATAGGCAAAGCTCTTTGAAATGAGCTTTGAGTAATCCATAATCAGCTTCAAGGTCACCTTCTACGTTTGCTTGGAATGTTGCTTTGTTGGTAGTTAGTTGATATGATACGACTTCTCTGGTCATCTTTCTATATTCCCTCGACATCTCCCTCGATTGCTTCTTCAAACCGTAGTGTTCGTTGATTTTTTTGTGCAGAATTGGACTTTATGCTGACGGATAATTTTTGATAAGTCTCATCGATCATAGTGAGCGTATAAATCATGCACGAGATTGTCATTAACATCCCTCAGTTTAATTGCCATTTGATCCATGTTTACGTTGCTCATGTTGACTCCTTGAACTGCAAGTGCTTGCTCATCCACAAAATCAATGTTCAACAACTTCTTGCACTTATCAAAATAACTTCTTGTGGTGAATTTGATCAAATTATCTTGTGTTATGCTGAGTTTTTCCATGGTTGTTTCCTGTAATTGGATCAATCGAAAAATAACGTTTGGATGCTGAAAGTGCAGGTTTTCTGGAATCAATGTTAGATGATACAATGTTAGACAATGTTGAGTTAACATTGATGATAACATTGAAAGCCGAGAGTTTGTGCGAAAACTGTCAGTTAGTTACCAAAATTAAGTTTTGCCTTTATTTACTTATTAATCAAGTTCCACGGTTTTGGTTGTTTATGTTTATGTCCAGGAAAGTTTCTTAAACATAAGGAAGAGCTATGGAAGATTCCTTACTTGAAGTTTCCATAATTCAAGCTAAGTTGAATAGTCAACTCACACGGTTTCAAAAGAAGGAAACAAGCTAGCTGTTCTCTGCGACGTGATTCTTTCCAGGATTCTCCGAATTGAAGAAGATGTGTTACCTTGTTAAATCAGTAATGAAGGAAACTTTATATTCTGGAAAGATATGAAGTTCATAAAAGAAGGCAAATTTCAATAAGGAAACAACAAGAATTACCAAAGCTGTGAACTACACATCTTGGCGTGCAAGACTCAAGAAATCTATAAAAGATGTGAAGTTCATCAAAATGAAGATAAGACAATCGTGCTACATAATCTAAGAGATTAATTATTCTTTGTATTGTCTTCGTTTTGCTTTGCAAAGTTTTTGTATCAACTGCTTAAGTCTAGCTCATAGAAGTTAAGTAGTTCTTACTTGTCTACTTCGTTGAGTCCGATCAACAAAGAACGAGAGTGAATTGTTGTGAGGAACGTTTCTTTGTTAAAACCTTTATGGTTATTTCGCCTAAGGCTCGGAAGTTTTTAATAATATTGAAAACTTCTTAAAATTATATCTTCTTGTGTTTTACTTCCGCTGCACATTCTCAAGAAGATCACAAATAGAGTTAAGGCAATTCCAGCTTAACTCTCAAAAAGTGTTGTGTCAATCCACGGTCCTACAATTTCAGATGCCATGTTCTTCTACAAAGAAACAAAAGAATGAATTCTTTCAAGAAAAATAGATGAATTGAGAAGTTAGGAAGAGAAAAAAAATCTTATGAATTCTGAGAGATGTGTTAGAATTATAATGTTTAACAAATATATATAAGAGTTCTTAAAAAACAAATATTGACAATTATTTCATAAGTTACACAACTCTCTATATTAATTGTAATCGCATTAGGAATAATTCATGTACATCAATGGAATTTAATCATAAGAGAAGTATAAGTATTGTAGGAAAGGTAAAAGATAGAGATTGCTCCGCCAAATTTCGTATAATCTGACTCCTTCTTCATGTCATACTCAATAAAATGTGTTTCGAAAGAAATGGTGACGCGCGACATACAGGTTGCGCGCCAAGTCGCAAGAGTATCTGAGCGATGGCAGTGAATGTTATGCGGGTCGCACGTGTCTCTAGATGATCGTCACGGCCCACGCAGGCTGTTGGGCTGTCGCGCGATTCACACGTCTCCATGCATTGTCGTGCGATAACCTGTTGCACGTCATGTTTGTTGATGGTTTCCTGTTCATTTCTTTACTTCCTTCGTTTTCTTCATAGCCCCTCTTTGCAAGTCATTCTAATAACATCCATTTTGTGCTCTTTTCCCATCATTTTGTCTTAACTAGATAAAATCCTAAAAAAAATATAAAATAATACTAGAACCAATAAATATGCACCAAGAAGTCTACAAAAGTTTAAGAAAATAAGTGCTTAAATCACGATAAATAAACGCCCATCAAAAGACAAGGAAAATAGTGGAACAAATTAAACTTGCAAACTTGAAAAACATATGGAGTCACAATCTCTTTAATCCTATGATTCGATTTTACAAGGACAATAACTTGAACTTTGAATAAATCTTGAAGAAAATCTTCACTTTGATCTTCTTTATGATAATTTGATGCTTGTTAAACGTTGAATCAGGGCCTTAATAGCTTGATGTCGGATCAAAAGGTGATTTAACTTGAAGGATGTTGAAGAACAATATAAACCTCGCCTTGAATCTTCAATATGTAGGACTTTGATCTATTTTAAGGGACATTTAATCTTCAATAACAGTTTTTCGAGGGTCTTGACACTTCATCTCGAATCAAATCGGTTTTGGCTTCAAGATTGATTAAGAAGAGTATGAACTTTCTCTTGAACTTCTTGAATAACTTGGGTTCAAGCTTACTAAGCAGAATCGTGATCTTTTAAAAATATTTATCTGATGAACTTGAAGCGTGACGCCAATTCAAACTGAGCTTTTCTGTAATCTCCGTGAAGAACAATTTGAATCTCAAAATGAACATCTTGACTCCACCGGCACAATCAAAGCCTTTGGGTTCAGGGGAGAGTATGACTAATGAACTTAATAGAGAGAAATCTCTAGAGCGTTTCTCTTCAAAACTTGATGCTTAATATCTTGTGGTGGCTGGTTTTTCTTTAAGGAATAGCCTCTATTTATAGTTGTACGACTAGAACCTACGAGGCATGTGGACTTGTAGGAGGAGAAAAACTTTAGTAACGAAATTCAAAGGACGGTCCTTGTAAAATTCACCATCATCCTTCGAAAGAAAAGAGGACTAGCGAGATAACTCAAAAGATACTTCTACTATATTAAAAAGGGATAAATGCATTAAACCCCCTGAACTATGCACGTTTTTGCGTTTTCGTCCTTAAACTAATTTAATAAGCGTTTCCCCCCCTAAACTATGCACGTCTGTGCGATTTGCCCCCTGGCCGGGTTTTCGGCCATTTCCGGCCATTTTTAGCCGGAATATTCCTCTCTACCCGACTCATATGTGTTGTACTAGATGTATAATGATAGTTGATGACAAAAAAAGGAGAAAAAACATCTCGAACCGGGCATATTCCGGCCAAAATGTGATTTCGTTTTGGCCGGAATATGCCCCGTTCGAGGTGTTTTTTCGCCTTCTTTTTGTCATCAACTACTAATATATATCTAGTACAGCACATATGTGTCGGGTAAGGGGAAAAATTCCGGCCAAGAATGGCCGGAAATGGCCGAAAACCCGGCCAGGGGGCAAATCGCACAGACGTGCATAGTTTAGGGGGGAAAACGCTTATTAAATTAGTTTAAGGACGAAAACGCAAAAACGTGCATAGTTCAGGGGGTTTAATGCATTTATCCCTATTAAAAATACTAATTAGATTTGGTACAATAAGGGCAATCATTTATAGACACACATACGCCATTATGGGCAAGTAAGAGATGTTCAAGCCTGGGTTGATCCAGCATTTAACCTGTCGGTGAATCCATCTACCAATGGCAAATCATAAGTGCGGATTACACGTCCATTAAAAGAACAAAAAGTTACGTGTAATAATGAGGGATCCATTGATCATCTGTAATGATCATCACTCAATTCTAGACATATACTAAGGAAATATTCAGCTCACATGGGATATTAAATCCGAATATATACATTATAGAGAATTTATTCCCTCGTATAATAGTCTTTAGTGCTCCTAGTAAAGAGGACATCTCTGTAAGAGTACACGAAGAGTATACTGAATTCCCTCTACATTCATAATTAGTGCCTAATGTCAATTTTGGATCTATCAATACCATTTCGGATGCACATCTATTTCTATTCACACACCAATAGTTCTCCAATAGCGTTTACTAAATAATGTGATACCATACACTATTTGTTGATGACCAAATTGATTTTAAAAAATTAAGAGATAAATAATAACATTAATTATATAGTTGAAAATATTGTTTTGGTGTCAATTTTAATATTTAATATTTTACCAAGTAATTTTTAGAACAGAATTGTTCCGTCTTTATCTAGCATTACATATCTAAATCACTTTAGAAGAAAAAAAAAACTTCAAACAACTTAACTGAGAGAAAAAAATCAAGAAACATACCATAACTTGGCACCTTACCAATTTTGGTACCATAATTTGTCACCTATCAAGTTGGTACTCCAAGTTGGCAATCTCGTCGAATTTGCATACCCTTACGTCGGACCATCCTAACTGCCGCCCCTCTGGTCCTAGTTGGCACGCCCACTACAACAAAAATGGCCTTTTCCGTCGGGCCCGGCGTTTTGGCCCGACGGAAAAGGCCTATTTATTACCGTCGGGCCCAATCCCGACGGTAATAGGTTATACCGTCGGCTTTGGGCCGACGGTACAAATGGGCTAGCTTTACCGTCGGCCCAAATCCGACGGTAAAGCCCATTCCCGTCGGGTTTGGGCCGACGGGAATGGCCCGTTTTACAAAAAAAAAAAAAAAATTGGGCTGGCTTTACCGTCGGCCCAAACCCGACGGTAAAGCCCATTCCCGTCGGGTTTGGGCCGACGGGAATGGCCCATTTAATAAAAAAATAAATAAAAAAAAAAAAAAAATTGATGTCAGCCTTTTCTTTTTAAAAAAAATTAATAATAAAATTAAAAAAGGATGTCAACAATATTTATTTAATAAAAATGATGTCGGCATGTTTTTTTTAATTACGATTTTGCGTGTTTAATATCCGAGTTTATTTTTTTAATTTAAAATAACATTGATTTAAAATAAATTTTTGTATTTAAAATAAATTCTTGATAATATATCTTTTTATAGTTATTATTAGTTAGATAATGAATAAAACATAAGTAGAAATAAATTAATAAAACAAATAATAAACTCTAATTATAAGTTAGTGAATATAAATTAAATCAATGTTATTTTAAATTAAAAAGACAAACTCGGATATTAAACACGCAAAATCATAATTCAAACACTCATACTCGAAAATTAAACACACATACTAGAAATTTAAACACTCATACTCGAAAATTACACATTAATGCGACCCCGGCTATCATATCCAAGATGGACCACCGTATTCTCTATTCACGTCACTGTTCTAAGCTTGATTAGTGTAGTCTTCAGTCGGTAACTCCAAATTGTTTAGATCAATTACGGGTTCGACTTGATAACCCCTTGCAAAACTCGGAGAAGTGTCGCTAACTCTAGCACGTCGTGGGTCATTTGGACGAGCCCCACTATAACTAGCATGTCTAGGAGCACTTTGAGCATAACAGTGATCGTGCCACGAACTTGGTGGTTGATATTCATCTGACCATAACGGGAAAGTTTCCGGCTGCGGCTTGGGTTGACGTTGTTTCTGGCCCCACGAACCAGTAGGTGGAATGACTTGTTCCCACGATGAAGGTGCACCTTGATCGTGTTGTTGGTTCCACGACATAGGTGTAACCTGATTGTAAGAATCATAGCCTTGGCTCGACTGGTTGTAAGAATGAAAGCATTGATTCCCCGGAGCGATGTGGCCATGTTGTGTTTGGTTTTGATTCCAAAACTGGCTTGGATTGTTGTTGGGGTAATTATTGGGAAGGTTGTTATATTGAGGATACCTGTTAAAATTACGTTGTGATTCCTCTCTTCCCCGCCTCCTCTCCTCCTCATCATCAAGGATTTTTTGCTCCAGTGCCGCTATGCGATCCTCCAGTTGAGTATGTTTTTCCTCGTACTGTGAATGAACATCTTGCACGGCTTTCCTAGTTCTTCTCTCCTCGCCAGGGTTAGGCTTCTTTGCCGTCGTCCTCCCTGAATCTGACATCTTGTTGTGCTTAGGCTTGCCACGTTGCCTCCCGTGTTGACCGCCGAGATCTGCCTTTGCCGAGACCGCTTGGTCACACTCAAACGGAAAGCGTTCTTCGACCTTATATTTATCATAGAGTCCTTGCGTGTAACGAGTCTACAGTTTATAAAGTAAATCAATAAACAATATACATATTTCCCAAAAATAATATACAACGTTTTAATAACTTACATGAAAATCTTGTGAGCTTGGTGGGTTCCATCTGATTATTTTTTCATCGGGAGTCCTCACTGTGTGGTCGACCACCCACTGTAGGTCGAAGCGGTAAGGGGTATCGCTTTCAAGCTATAACAACATTTGTTTCAAAGCAATATTAATTAATGATAAATGTAACATAATAAAGTATATTCATAACGAAAGCAAATTATAACGTATCGTACCGACTTTAGGCTCTTTTGTTGTGTGCTGACAGATCCACCGTGGTGTGTGGCTAACGAACCCTTGCCGTCTGCACTATTTGTTTTCAGGGCCTCTCGATTTTCTTTTGCCTTTACCGAGAGTTTTATCGTCCTTTCCTGTTGCCAGTGATTAACGAAAAATTGTTCTTTACCTGCAGGTAACCAAGACTTCTTGTACCAGGCTGGCTTCTTGTCACGTTGCTTGTACGTCTTTTTTACATCATAGATGGAGTTTTTATAGATGCCTTGTGCCACCCGGTCGAATGCCTCCCGAACCATTGGCTTTATTTCATCCGCGTATTGGAATACCCTCTTCAAATTATAATATCATATAAGTGTAAGGAAAAAAACAATAATATAGACAAATATTCACATAAGCTAAATGGTTCAGAAATTTTACCCCAAAATGGTTCAGAAATTTTTGTTTTTGATCGTTGGATAAACGGGAGTAATAGATAGCTGGTTCTTCCACATGATGCCTTATTATGAAGCCGATTGTACGAGTAATCTCATCCGCATTAGTATGATATCTTTTATCGTAGGATAAAGATGGATCGAAAACACAGTCTTCGGTAACGCCAATTAGGGGCCTCTTAGCCTCGTCATCATTCGCAGCTCGGCCCTTTCCCCGTCCTCTAACAGCAACCGGCGTAGTAGAACCACTTGCTGAACCACCAGAAACCGGGGAGCCTTCCGACGTCGAACCTCCCCCGTCGTTGTCATCTGGAACTTCATCCATCAGGGCGAGCGGAAATGTCGGAGCTGCAGGAGTCATTGACGACGGCAAGACCGAGACTTGGTCACGAACTCGGCCCGGAGGCGGGGCCCGGTTTCCGGTTGAAGTGGGCCCCTGTGTTAGTTCCGTCGGCAAAGGGGGCCGATTACGGGTAGGCCCCTGTGAAGCGGGGACAACCCCAGTCTCGCTTGTTGGTTGAATAGTATCATCTATCGGCTGCATAACCTCGTTAGGATCTGAGGTTGCTACATCTTGATGAGATTTATGGCCCAAAATTTTTGTGATGGCCTTAATGTTTTTGAACAAGTTTATATTCGAAATATATTTTGGAATTTGTTTGGATTTGGATTGGACGAGTTTTCCTATACCTTTGTCGGCAACGTTACGATTATTTTCGTTATTCATAACGGAAATAAACGAATTTTGCCGACGGAAAACAAAAATATCGAATATGAGAGAGAGGAAAGGATTGTTATCGAGAGTGAGAGTTGAAGAGTTGGATATTGAAAATGAGAAGAGAAGCTCGATATTTATAGGCCTTAGGAAAGGGGGGGATGCCACGTCAGCGATCCGTGTGAATTATCACACAGATCGCTAAGCCGACGGTATAGATCTGATCCGTGTGATTTGATCACACGGATCAGATTTCGCCACGTCAGCGATCCGTGTGATAATTCACACGGATCGCTGACGTGGCATCCCCCACCCCCTTTTTTTGATTTTTTTAATTTAACCTACTCCTCCTAAATATCTATAAATACCCCTTATTTTAACCACTTAATTCATTCATTCTTCCCCTTCTCCAAAAACTATCTACTTTCTCTCCCAAAGTTCTAAATAACTAACAAAAATTTATCCATATATATTTACTAACTTATAATTAGAGTTTATTATTTGTTTTATTATTTTATTTCTACTTATGTTTTATTCATTATCTAACTAATAATAACTATAAAAAACTTATATTATCAAGATTATATTTTAAATACGAAATTTTATTTATTATAATTAATAATTTAAAAAAATTGCTCGAAAATGTGAATGTTATTATTTAAATCGATTTCTTTTAAATTAAATCGCCAAATAAACATAAAAAATTTATTTAAAATCGTTTCTTTAAAACAAAATCGCCAAAAATTATAAAATGATTATTTAAAATCGATTTCTTTTAAATAAATCGGAAAAAATCATAAATCAATTATTTTAAAACGATTTCTTTTAAGTCAATTGTTTTAAATCGTTTTTTTAAATCATTTTTTTAAATTGTTTTTTTTTTTAATATTTTTAAACCCTTTTCCGTCGGCTTTAAGCCGACGGAAAAGCCCTATACCATCGGCTTTAAATCATTTTAAATCGTTTTTTTAAATCATTTTTTTAAATTTTTAAATTTTTTTTTATATTTTAAAACCCTTTTCCGTCGGCTTTAAGCCGACGGTATAGGGCTAAGGCTTTTCCGTCGGCTTAAAGTCGACGGAAAAGCCCTATTCCGTCGGTAAAAGTCCGACGGAAAAGCTCTTTACTTACGAGCTTTTTTCCTTCGGCTTTTACCGACGGATTTTGCCGACGGAAATGATTATTTCCATCGGAAAAGGGGCCTTTACCGACGGTTTTTGAGCCGTCGGTAAAGGCAAAATCTGTTGTAGTGGTCGTTGACCTAAAATTTGCGGATTTTGACTCTAGACCTCCAAGTGGCTGCCAACATGGAAATTTAAAAAAAAATCAATTAAATCTTAAGTATTACATATTTCTACAAAACAAATAGCAAATTCTTAATTATTTTTTAAAAAAGAAAATTAAACAAGGCTTCTTTCTTTATAGGGGTGGGAACGTGGGGTTGGGTGTGTTGGGAAGATGATCTTTCTTTAATGCTAAATTAATTATATAAAAACTTTAATTATATGTTAATTTTTTATCTAATTGATTTTTCTAAATATAAGTATAGTTAGATCATAGAGTATACAGATGATTTTTTTTTGTAAATTTAATATAAATTAATGTTATGTAATTATATTGTTAGTTAGTTAAAATTCTATCTTTTAATGATACTAACTCTATTTTTTTGCTCAAATAATGATAACATTCACTTATAAGATATATTTTGTTTTTTGGCGAACAAGGCACCTACTGTGACAAAATTAGAAAAAAAAACAAATGAAAATGAAATGACTTTAGTATTTCAAATCTGATCACTTCATTTCAAATATCCAAAATGTAACATGTTTTGTACAGTTAAATAGATTCTGTAGGGAATTTAATTTTAAATTTCTAAAATATAAATTAACTTATTGTTAGGGATTTAAACATATTTTTTAAAATTAATTTATGTATTTTTAAGGATATAAACACAAATATTTAAGAGTTAATAAATTTATTTTAAAGACATAATATATGTTAACCGTATAAAATAAATACGAGATTAAAGAGAATATTAGTCCTAAATAAAAATGATTAATAAATGGACAATACTATTGTCACGAGTACTTCTGATGAGTTGTACCCACTCCCAACGAGGAGGCCCATCGGGTGTGACCAATACCGCTCGGTTACTAACCCAAAGCAGTACGAATGGCCATCCGACGAGGGTACCTAGCGTCCCTCGGAAAGTCACGATGAATCAACACCAGATATCAAGGCGGCATCGGATAAAAAGCAAACCCGGATGGATCCGCCTGATTCAGATATCAATCAAGACGCCGAGCAGGGCCCCAACGGACTCCCGAGTCCCAGAACCTTGACAAGAACGCTTCCTTGCTATGCACTCCCAACACAAGTGCCCTCAGAGCAATGCCCCAGACGGCCAACTCAAAGAACGGAACCACACATTGATGCAAGAACTAGAGAACAACACTTTCCGGGCACTCGGAAAGAGAAACGCCTATCCACGAAGGCTAAAAACCCCTCGGAGTTCAACTCACGGGTGAACACCCTGTCGCAGAAAATGTCCAGAATCACTTACTTCAGGATACCTCCCTATCGGAGCAGCATTATCATTAAGAGGACACCCAGACTTTGCCCTCAAGTCATTATTAGAGGCAATAAGCCCTCGGAGGCAAAGAAGGCAGCCTACCACCTATCGGAAAGAAGGCGAAAGCCCTCCGAAGAAGATAAAGTAGTACAGTCAGCACTTAGTAGATCAAGATAGACATTATCTTATTGATTGGTGTACATTGTGACACTTGTGTTCATCCCAAAACATAGCAACATGCATAGCAACACCTGTAAACATGCATAGAGACACATGTCCCTAAATTTTTTTATATAAAGTGAGGTGATCTCATAATCAAAGAAAAGGAGGAAAGGAGAAAAAAAGACTGACTATCATACAAAGGAGTAGATTATAGTGAATAAAGAAAGGAATGTTCTTGTTATTTTGTCTCTTTTAATAGCATTTAGCTTTTGAACCACGGGTAAGGGCGTTCCAACCCAAACAAATAATTCAGTTAATTAGGACATAATTCCAAACCTGTTAACAATATATATATTTTCAAGTTGGTAGTCACGTGGAGGTCCAGTCAAAATTCCCAAATTTTAAGTCAACGGCGTGCCAACTAAGACTAGAGAGGCGGCGATTAGGGTGGTTCGGCGTGGGGTATGCAAATTCGACTAGATTGCTAATTTGGGGTACCAAACTTGATAGGTCACAAGTTATGGTACCAAAGTTGCTAAGGTGCCAATTTATGGTATGTTTCTTGTTTTTTTCCCACTGAACTGATTATCATGCCATCAAGGTAATTAGAAGTTCATTTATAGTTTTTAGTTAGAGGGAGGTAATTGTAATTTTTCTTACTAGAGGGAGGCATTTATAATAACATCAAAACTCAGAGGGCGTAACTTCAATTATCTCAATGATTAATGCAAAACTCAAACGTGAAATACAAGAGCACAAGCCGATCAAAAGAAGGCATGAGCATAAACAGGCTAATATTACATTTATTAGAGCAAACACTGGTTTGATGAACAAAATGGAAATATAAAAGAGTTGTAACAGAATTGAGTTTTTTTTTTCTTTTTATGGGCTTGTTACAGATAATTGAGTTGTTTTAAAGGCATAAAATTACAAGTTTGATTCTGTCTAGGGACGGGAACCCCCCGGGGGTCTTACAGGAGGTGGAGGTGGCGGCAGCGGTCGTGGCGGCGGGCCAATTGCAACTCCTAAATATAGAAATGGATCATAATCAGCGTTTAAAAAATGATTATATATATTATGAAGTTCTGATTATAATGAGGATTAATTGAGACATACCTGATCCTGACATAAGTCTTCGTGCTCCGGTTTCCATTAAAGCCAAAATAATCAGAAGAACTATTAGAATCACTATCCTCGCCTCAAACTTCATCGTTGCACTTTTTCTAAATTAATGAGTTCCGAGAAGTAATTATTGGACTTTAAATCCTGCTTTAAAAAAAATAAATGGGGGATCGGATGATAGAAACGCAATGAATTTTGGCAAGGCTTCCCTTGGGTTTTAGCGCGTAAATTACTAATCTTTGGTATACGTTTAGGGGTTAAAAAAAACACAAAAATATGTAGGAGACGCACATCAAAAGGTTAGATGCTAATTTTGCTCTTCCCGGCAATTACATAAGGTGCATGTGAGGGATTATACGGAAAAATATTCCCCCAATTTTGAATGAAATGTTGACTGGGCCAATTCGAGTAAAGCTAAGTCAGTTGAAGGGGCATTTTTTCTTTCCCCCTAACATAGTAAATTACTTATCTTCTTAAATAAAAGAAGGGATAAAAGCATCAAGCCCCATCCTATAATCCCTTTTTGACATTGTCCCTTTACCTTTTTTTTGAACACTCTAGCCCCTGACCCAAAGATATTTTTCAGAAAACAAATCATTTTAAGAGATATTGGGCTTCTCAGAAAATATAATTTCTGCCCATTAACAACATACTTGGGTGGCAATTGAAATTAGTTGAATAAAAGAAAATGTAAAATTGGGGGAAAATATAACATTTACTTCAATCGAGGTGCGACAGTAACATAAAACAATTGTTGATTTATTTAGCTAATGATTACAAATCATGACTTATTTATTCCAATTAATATTCTCAATCATGATTACAACTCTTCATGTGATTTCTTTATCTCATTGCACTCATGGATTAAAATTTCGAAACGATTCGTACGAAATCATCGAAAAACTTCGGTTTGTCAAATGAACGAAACGAAATTGTTGATCACTTTCGAAATTAATAAAATAATAGATAGATTTCTGTTTAGTAATTAAATCAAGTGGTAAAATATTGTCAAAAGTATTACAATTATAATTCGTGGCTCCGGATTTTACATCTTTATTGCAATTTATTGATAACTAGGCCTTGAGGGCTCTCCTCCTGTTTAAGTATTATTTTTATATTTTTCCTTTCTTGAAAGCGTGTTTAGGTGTGATTAATCAAAAAGAATGTTTTGTTCGTTTAATTTCAACTTCCATGACCATGTTACACTGTCGGAACAAAATTCGGACCATATTATATTAGTAGTAACCAAAAGGTCTTGATATATTAGCAAGATTCATGGCAAAGTTACATAATTGAAATATAATATCAAGTATTTATGCATAGAAACCACAAGTGTCCTTTTACCTTCATTTTGATTGTTGATTTATAATGAGCTCGTATGGTTACTCCTAATAAGGCCTTAATATGGGTCTAAATGTGGGTTACGCAGTGAATTCAGAATGTTTGGTAGGAAAGCATGAAAACCGGGTTTTCCTTACTTAATCTTTCTGCCCCGTTTTTAATGGCTGAATCTAATCAGCCACAACCCCCTGGATTCGTTATCTCTTGTCTACAGTGACAACGGCTAACGGTTGAAAGTACAATTTTATCCTCTTAAACTCTAAAAGCCAATCTCCAATAATCACCCAAAATTTCGTTATCGCATCAAATTCCTCAAAAAGAAATTGTGTGAATGAATAGGTAAACTCGCGCCTCTTGGAGAACTAAAGAACGCACCGACATTCTCCATAACATCACAATCACTTGGCAACAATATGTCCAAATCACTGAACCATCATATCTCAGTTTACCTCTGCCCTTATATTTCGTCGCAGTTTTGATTGGGTAACTGTCTCTTCCTCGTTTTCTCAAAGCAAGATCTTAGTGTACGAAGGTTGATCGGCGATTCCCAAAGACTGATTTCTTCCCCTTTCTCAAAGCTTATGTGTTTTTTCCTTGGCCAAGAAAAGAGAAAGAAACATCACTAGAACACTACGCCTGGAAATTCATTGTGCATAATTTTGGCAAAAATAATGGGCAATTTAAGTACCAACTACGGATAGAATTATATTTTTTCTTTTAATACCGTTAGGAATACTCTTGAAGAAGAAGATCTTAATTTAATTTGTGAATGGATAGTTTTTGATTTACGTGCACGATTATTAAATATGGTCACCAGTGTCTGAAATAGCAGCAGGGGTAAACTAGTAATTAT
The DNA here is from genome assembly GCA_948329865.1 of Linaria vulgaris. NCBI lineage: Eukaryota > Viridiplantae > Streptophyta > Magnoliopsida > Lamiales > Plantaginaceae > Linaria > Linaria vulgaris. The sequence goes on along the minus strand of OX415249.1, from coordinate 46,726,833 downwards.
ACTTTGAAGGGATGAAAAAAAGGGTCCTGTAATGACTAACCAAACAACTAATCTCGTATCACCGCTTCTTATATAATTCGCAACCAAACGAAAAATAGGGTTGATCTAGTATGGCTCAATACGTGGGTCCATGATTAAATATGGGAGAACCGGCTTAATTTCACCCGGGCAACCATACGCGCCCAATATATATTGCATTGTGGAAGAAACATAATTCTTCAACAACTTGCTTACCAAAATACTTTTAAAATTACATGAAGTCCACAAACTTTGAGAAGTTTCAATCAGTAATTAATTTAGTCTGGATTGAACGAGAAAATAACTGTGCAAGTGGTAAAAAAAAAAAATCAAGAGTTAACACGCGTCAGAATGTATAACAAGAAAAATAAACGCGGCACAAATGTGCACTAGTATATAAAAATTAACAAAGGTAAAATATAGTCAAAGAGTAAATAGATATATATCATCGATTTTGATGCACCGAGACAATGTGCAGCTGTACGTTGAAAATAAGCTGGTGGATAACTTGAGAGGCTTTGTGGTGAGTGGTGACATTAAAGATGATGAAAGCAGCTGCAAAACGAGAAGAAACATCATAAATATGAAGAAAAAATTAAGTTATTTAACTTTTCTTTAAGTAATAGATTATGCCATTTAATGCGTAGTTCCTCACAATTTTCAAAACCAATATCACCAAGGATGAAAACTCTTCAGAAAGTATGAAGTTCAACTTTTCCAAAAAACAAAAAAAATGGACATTTACAACCTTCGTGATGTTCCAAATTATCATGTTTGTTAATATATGGATGAATATTAAACAAAATCTATAAATTACAATTAGTTAGTAGTGAAATTTCAAAAATACTTTTAAGTTAGTAGTAAAATTTCAAAAATACTTTTAAATACACAATTATATTAATCATTTAGGATTAAGCTTGCCCGTGCGGGGCCAAGTATCCTACTATATATTCTACTTATTAATAAGAAAGGAAAATGATGTTATCAACCATTTTTCTCCCTTTCACTTATACCCCCTTCAACTTTGTTGTTTATGTTTTTATCCTATATTTCTGATTAATTTCATTACGGTCCTCTATAAATTTTTTTAAAAAAAAATCCACAAAATATTACATATTCATGAAAACAACTAAAAACTTTAAAATTACGCACAAGAGTATGTGTAACGCACAAAGATCACACAAGAAGAATGAAAAATGATTCAATACACGTAAATTAATACTATATATACATAATTTTCTTTACATTCTCTAATATGAATAACTTAAGTTATAGCATAACATCAAATTAAAAAGTAATTTTAGCATTAAAATTTCATTTTTCCGTGATCCTTTAAATTAGGATAAAAGATTATGTATGATTTAAGAAATTTTTGCAGATGAGAAGATTTTATGTGATTTATACGAAAAGATAACTGATAATGGAAAGTAAATAATTTTGTTAAGTTTGGTTTAATGAGAGAGAGAGAGAGAGAGAGAGAGAGAGAGAGAGAGAGAGAGAGAGAGAGAGAGAGAGAGAGAGAGAGAGATTACGTGAGATGAGAGAGAGAAGAGAGAGAAGAGATAAAAAAAAAAATGGGGAGAGATGTGATATATGGTGGGGTCACAGGTTAGTGAAAGCAGTGTAGCATAGATATTACCCTTAATATTTCATAAAATGTTGATATCGCATCCGAATAGTCTGGTATTGTCTGTAAATCAAAACATACGATATTCTAGCCGATGGATGAATCTTGCATAGCATGAAGTGGACGCGATCTAAAGCACTGTCAAGTCCGATCGGGGTTGAAATGTCAATCTCTTTGGTGATGTTGTGTAAAATCCTTCCTTATGTAGCTTTTGTCTAATGAACGGTGCCAAAAACCTTTGCATATAAATAGATGGTCTTCCCATTTAACTTGATCGCGCGTCTGCATTTGTTGTATTCATGATCACCGTAAAAAGTGTATATCACCTTGTTAGGGGGACTTTCTTAATGACTATCATCACATAAGCATTATACGAATTGTCAGATAATCTAGAAACACCCCATTATTTATAGCAGCTGTATTTTCTTCCATATACCCATAATACATAATTCTATCAATATTACTGACAATGCAAAATGTACTGGAAACAATGTTAAATTGATGTTGGGCCAACATCAGGACAACATTGATACCAGAATATTTTCAGATAATCTGTTTTAACTACTTTCTTTAAGTTTTGCCTTTATTCCCTTATTGCCGATTTTCACAGTTTTAGCCCTATTTGATTACTATCAGGGTCATAATGAAGAGCATTATATGCAGATTCAAACGCTCAACGTAGTCACGCATTTGAAGACCGAAATATTTGGGCTTCGAGTGCAACTAGGATTTATTCATATCATAGTATGAATTGGAGAATGAATCTATTATTCAAGAACGAGACCAAGTTCGTTCAACAAGGAAAGAAGAGTTCAACTAGTAAACAACATACGTTAACGGGTCTGTGTATTCGTGTCCCTTTTTAGGAAATTCAGTATGATTTATGACCTTAATTTTTGGACTGTAGGCACATGCGCTTGCCGTGGCATATCATAATGAAGGTGAACTGGCCTAGAATGAACTCTTGTTCGTCTTTGGACAACTTGAACTAGACGGGACGAGACTCACTGTCCCAATGGTCGACCTCATTGTTGATCCATTTAGGTTCGACGAGATCGACATTGAAGACAAGTACGGTTCACTGTCCACGACCGATAACTTTCTTGAGTTCCCAAGCTCAGACACAGTACGCCCAGTGACTTACTAGCGAAAGGCGATCACCTTCGGTGACCTTCTCGAGTCGACGCTCCCATTAAAAGACCTTGCTGCAGAGGACCTTAACCCCAAGAGGAAGAGAGTCGTCATTGCAAAGTGTCTGTTTCCCATCCCATTAGGAGATAGATCGTATTTCCCATTTTATCCAAAATAGTGTCGTATGGGATTCTCATTTTTCTTTGATATAGCTAATAGCTGGAAATACAGTTTTTTTAAAAAAAAAAATAAAACGAATTTACGGTACAAGCTAATAATTTTCTGAATTGTGTATAGTGTTTTGTTTACTAAGATATATAATACATTTTATTTTTGGTCCAATCAATTTTAGGGTAAATTCGATGCTGGTAGCACCACCACTGGTGCTACCAGCTTATCCTCTGACACGTGTCCTTTGTGATAAGGAATAAAGTAATTTGAAATCTCCAAACTTTGTTTAACCCCATCAAATAAACTTGACCGGGTCTCAAAACTTTTCCTTAAACAGTACTCGATACTTAAATAAATTTTAAATACCAGTTTAGAATTTGTTGCTCAGCAGTAAAGTATTATTCTCTATTTTGTTTTTGTTAGTTATGTAATTTAATTTTTTTATTTTAACTTAACTATACGTTGTTTCAAGTTGAATGAAAGAAAGCAATTTTTTTTTTTTTGTAGCAGCTTAATTTTGCCTTTGTTTTGTTATTACCCTATTCATTTTTTCCTCTTCATTTAAAAGAGTTGGTTTTGCATCGTGGTAGAAACTTGAAACTATTATATTTAATTTCTTTCTTGTTTAAGTATTCTCTTTCCAATCAAATAAAATTGAAGAGAAAAATAATCTTATAATTTTCAACGTAATGTCGTAATTAACTAGACCACTTATAATTGTTAAAAGTATTTGTACAAGGTGCTCAACTAAAAATCTGTATTAAACTTATGGTGAACTTTGAATTAAGTGTACAAAGCTTTTGAAGAGCTCAATATATATATATATATATATATATATATATATATATATACCTTAAGGATTTTTCTGGAGATATATATTTTATTTTATTTTCATAATATTTTTTGTACTTTTTTTGTAGGTAATTAAAATCTTTTTTTTTTTTTGCAAAAAAATAGATACATTTTTATGAATAATTAGAAGCCTTATTGTCGCTACCCAAACTGAAAAGTTTAATTAAGACGTTTATCACGTCCAAGATCATAAACAAACGATGAAGAAAAAAAAAGGATAGGGAGAGATTGACTCGATATAAATAAAAAATAATAATTTTACATCATATCATCAAACTAGGATAGATTGACTCCCTGATTTAGTGAACAATGATATATATGTCATCTAAACAGATACGCAAAAGTCCACAATTTTAGGAAATATTGTTTACATATATCGTTCCCTTAACAAGAGTGTTAGGAAGTAACTTTTAATTCTGAAATTATATAAATCAGTGATTTAACTGTTAAAGTAACGTTAGAAAAAAGAAAAAAAAAAGAATGGATACAACAGATTTTAAGCGTTATGTACAAATTTTTATGTAGTCAATTTATTTTTAATGATATATATTATGATTAAAGGATACATAATTATGGATACAATTATGATTAAACTTAAAAACAAAAATAATTATGTTTAAGAAAAAGGCTAAAATTAAATCATGACAACTAACAAGTAAAATAGAAGGGTGAGGTCGGTGGAGGGAGTACCACTGGTCTCCCTGCTTAAAACGCGACACGTGTCCCACTTTTATTAAATTCTTTATTTCTCTCTGTTCAGTCAATCTCTAACCTGGGTTAGGAGAGTTGGTTATGATTATTTCAAATTTTTCAAAATCCCGCTGCTTAAACCAATTCCAGTGATTTTGAATTTGAAATGTGGCGCAACCCTATAAAATCAAGGGGAGCAACCAAGTAGTAGAAATTCAGAGATTTCATTGTTGTCTTCAATATCTTACAAAAGCAAATAATTCTATTTCACGGAGAAAAAAAAAGCAAATAATTCTATGTTATACTTTTACTTATATATATCAACGTAGGAGGCTTCGAGGGTAGAACATGGTTGTCGGAGATGGCTCAGTCGGTTTCACATTCAAAGAACTTTATCCAGTTAGCTAGCAGCGATAAGCTCGTCATAAAGAAGAGTAATTTTATTTCTGATCGATACAAAATATATCAATGGTCGGGGAAGAAAGCAGCAAAAACAGAGTAGTGTCCAATCTTACAATTGTATATCATCGAAAGAAAGAGAGGAGTTCCTATTGTGAAACAAGACATTTTATTTTATTTTATTTTTCAAGATGTATTTGTACTTATTTGCAGTTGCAATTATGCAAAACTACGCTCAGTTCAATTTTGCCTGAAGTTTGTGAAATGTAATTCTTTTGCAAGATTTTGTAATGACAATTCAAGTTATGGTCATTTATTTGTTGTAAGTTGTTACCACCTTATTCTCTTTAATACTAGAATATCTACAACACAAAAATATTTATTTATTTACCGAATGGTACTTTAAACAACCAATTGAATTTGGATTGGGAGGCTTTAAGGCTCAATACAAGAAGGGCTCGTATGGTTGCCCTTATTAGGCCCATATAAGAGTGTTAAACTGGGCTAAATAGTAAATTGGCTTGTTTGGTTACTAAAGAATGAAAAGCGGGTCTCTATGACAAAATCTTGCCGCCCCGCTCCTAGCGGCCATATCTAATCCACCATCCCCCTCGGATCCGGAAGCTCATCTCTACAGTGGCGGATCAGATGCAGTGTTAAGTACCAAATTATCCCCAAACTTCTAAATACCATTTCAATTATGCCTGTGAAATTTATTTACTGCCGTTTGCGAAAGAAAGAAAATAGTCTCCGCTGCGACGGCGAGCTTGAGGCTTCATCAGACTGCACCTTTGCCCCTTCGGAGGAAGCTCGTTCAAGTTGCTCTCTCTGCTGATTCCTCCGGCGCCGTTCAATCCTCTTTCTCTTTCGTCACCCCTACCTCCGCCGTTTTCCAGGTGATTGTTTGTGGTAGCGTTGGAGGAGGTTCTTTTGTTGGAGGAGGTGGAGGTGGCTCTGCTGCTGCTTCCGATGGTGGTGCAGCTGCTGAGGCACCTGCTGCTGAGGAGAAGAAGGAAGAGAAGGAGGAGAGTGATGATGACATGGGATTCGCACCAATTTATTTCATTAGGGATTCACACTACTTTTTCCCCTTTTTTTTAAGAGAAAAACTAACTGAGGACGTGTTTTATTGGAGAAGAAGACAACCCGATGAAGAAAGAAGAAGTGGGGTTAAATGGGTAATTGTACGCAGTAGGGACAAATCAAAAAATAAATTAGACATATTATATATATCATAAAACTTGTAACCAAACACAAAGTATGGCTGGTCAAATCGGTCTTAGTATGTGGGGCCAAGTTTGTATACGGAGCCAACCTGTTTATTTCAATCAGCCAACCATACGAGCCCGAAGTGTTACGAGGAACAAAACTAACTTACCAAGTTTTAATAGTAATTTGAAACAAAAAATGATGCAACTGACTAATATATCATAGATTTTGGATTGATAGTAAAAGAGCAGCTAAATGAACATGATCAAACTTAAACCATGCTAAACTTCATTTCAGATTTTTTTAGTGCCAGACTCAAATCATTAAAATAATGCAAAACATATATGTACAAATGTTAGAAAAATATTGCAACAGAAACAGAAAAACTATAAGTGTTTGCCTTGAGTCGTGAATAATCACTGTCCTAAAGGCAATATTTTCCGCACTATATTTTTTAGAAAGAAATCAGCCTACAGGATAAACAAGGTTTAAGAATTCGATTTTGAGACAAGTGCAGAAAATTGGATGATTAAATTCGTCCATCAATCTTTTCATTTTATAGACCAGAAGACAGCCTTTCTAACAGACTTCAAAAATAGAGGAAAATATTCAAACTAATGCAACACTACAGAAAGTTGCAACTTTTCGTTTAAATTATAAATACGTTTTTCAGATTTAAATAATATTATTAATTAATTCGAAATTTAAAAAATAATATGAATTCGAATTAATTAATTAATATTAACACTAATCTGAATTAATCAACAAAGCCCCAAGTTGCTCCAAGTGCCTAAGTGCCCAATCTTGACTTTTAAATAAGGGCTAAATGCAAAGCCCAAAGCCCTATACAAAAGTCCAACACATGAATTAAACATTCAAGTGGACATTTACTAATAAGCACCTCTATTTGGTTGTCTTCTTCCCATGTGGGATACTACAACAAATAAAATACTTTACACAAAATATATAACATTCGCCCACTATTTTGTGTACAAAGCTTCTGCCTGATTTGCATTATGCATACTTAGAGGTATCTCTCGATTTGGACCTCTAGTTAGTGCACACACCTTAAGTTCTAACAAAGTCATAGGTGTCCGAAGATTGAACCTTGACTCCATATGTTAAAACGAAGACTAGGCACACACAATACATATCTTTAAGTCTCAAAAGATTCTCAACACAACCTTAGCACGATTATATATGGTCATGTGCTAATCCTGCTCTCGTGAACATTTATAAGAATAACACATATTCTTATTGAAACGGCAAAACTCCTATGTTCACATAGGTGAAGTCTCAACTCTGTCCCAGTTGCTTTGGACGACATTTAGTGAGATAGACTTCATTAAAAGCAAAAAGCTCATCCTCTTTTCATCGCAATTGTTGGTACTAGCTACTTTTAACTTTATGATGGAACTTTGATAGTACTCTCGAGCAATCACAATAATTTGTTGTTACCCTTTGAACTTTTAAATCAGCTTTTACTAATTTAAAGTTGGGTTTCCGTTATTGCTGCTAAATAAACAATTTAAGTCCCATACCACTTGTAGTGCTTCTCACTAAGTCTCTTGAAAGAGCCTTAGTGAGAGGATCAGCGAGATTATCGCCAGATTTTACATAAACTATGGTGATCACCCCATTCGTTATTAATTCTCGCACATATGCATGTCTCAAGCTTAAATGTCTAGATTTTCCTTTATATACTTCACTATACGCTCTAGACATTATAGCTTCACTGTCGCAGTACAAAGAAATGGCAGACATTGGTTGCGGCCTCAACTCTATTTCAGACAATAAGTCTCTTAGCCATTCTGCTTCTTTGCCTGCTGCAGATTGGGCTATAAACTCTGACTCCATGGTCGAATGTGCAATGCAAGTTTGTTTCTTAGATGCCCAACTTATAGCCCCTCCTCCTAGACAGAATATCTATCCAGAGGTTGACTTACTTTCATTTATAGTAGACATCCAACTTGCATCACAATAACCCTCTAGCACACTTGGATAATCTTTGTAAATGATGCTCAACTCTCTAGTGCGCTTTAGGTATCCAAGGATTCTTGCAACAGCTTTCCAGTGTAAAGTGCTAGGTTTGCTAGTAAACCTTGACATCATGCCAACATCAAAAGCTATATCTGGCCTCGTACAGTGCATAGCATACATAAGACTTCCAATGGCACTAGCATATTCAAGTTGTGCAACAACTCTTTCATTGTTTTCTTGAACTCTTATGCTGGAATCATAAGGAGTGTTCGCCTCTTTTATATTGAGATATTTAAACTTATCAAGTACCTTATCAATATAATGAGTTTGATTTAATGCATAGCCTCTCTCATGTCTCCTAACTTTAATTCCCAAAATAGTATCTACTTCTTCCAAATCTTTCATTTTAAAAACATAAGTTAGATAACTTTTGGTCTCTTCAATGCCTTTCATGTTAGTACTAACAATTAGCATATCATCAACATAGAGACATAAGATCACTCCATATTCACTAGTCATTTTGCAATAGATGCATTTATCAGCATTGTTATGCTTGAAGCCATTGGCCAAGATCACAGAATCAAACTTTTTATGCCATTGTTTTGGAGCCTGTTTTAAGCCATATAACGACTTAACCAATTTACAAACTTTATTTTCATTTTCCGGAAGAACAAATCCCTCGGGTTGCTCCATGTACAATTCTTCCGTTAAGTCACCATTCAAGAAAGCCGTCTTAACATCCATTTGATGTATATGTAACTTATAAATAGATGCCAATGCAAATAGTACTCTAATTGATGTTATTCTTGCCACTGGAGCATATGTATCAAAATAATCTATACCTTCATTTTGTTTGAAGCCTTTTGCTACTAGTCTTGCTTTAAAGGTTTGAATAGTGCCATCAGTTTTGCACTTTTTCTTGAACACCCATTTACACCCAATTGCCTTTGAACCAGGTGGTAGATCTACTAAAACCCATGTATTGTTGGACACTATAGAGTCCATCTCATCATTGACTGCTTCTTGCCAAAAAGAAGCGTCCCTTGAAGCCATAGCTTCCATATAGGTTTTAGGATCATCATCAACATGTATGACCATAGGTGTAACCTTAAAGACTTCATTTCTACTTGCTTCAACAAGGATGATAATAGAATCTGGTGAAACAAAATCAGAACTCAAGTGTTTTTCTTTTCGAGCCCGTTGGCTTCTTCTTGGTTCACTTGGTTCATTTAATTGCACCCTTTTTTCACCGAGTTCTTTATCAACACCACTACTTGATGTTTCATTATTTTCAACAAGTTTAGGCTCCACAGAATCATGCAAGAATTTATTCTCAAAGAATTCAACGTTTATAGATTCTACAATAACATTGGATTCTAAATCCAACAATCTATAAGCCTTAGAATTTTGTGCATAGCCAACGAAAATACTTTTAATTCCCCTCTGACCTAACTTGGTTTTGTGAGGATCAGTAACTTTATAAAAAGCTATACACCCCCACACTTTAATAAAATTTAAGTTAGGCTTTCTACCATTATTCCACAGTTCATACGGTGAAGCACGAAATTTCTTAAAAGGAACTCTATTATAAATAAGACATGATGTTAATAAAGCTTTACCCTATAAATTAAAAGGCAACTTTGCATTCATAAGCATTGCATTCACCATATCAACCAAGAATCTATTTTTTCTTTCAGCCAACCCATTTTGTTGAGGAGTATATGGGGCTGTTCTTTGATGAATTATACAATTTTCTTCACAGAAAATGTTAAAGGAGTGAGAAAAATATTCTCCTCCTCTATCACTACGAAGCACTTTGATCTTTTTATCCTTTTGATTTTCAAATTCGGATTTAAACTCCTTCAATTTATCAAAGGTTTCATCCTTGGTTTTTATTAAGTACACATATGTGTACCTTGAATAATCGTCAATAAAAGTGATGAAATAACGTTTTCCACCCCTTGTTAATTGACCGTTTAACTCGCAAATATCAGAATGCACAAGTTCCAATAATTCAGAATTTCGTTCAACTTTAGAAAATGGTTTCTTAGTCATTTTGGCTTCTACACAAATTTTACATTTATCAACTCGTTCATCTTTGAAAGTAATATAATCATGCTTAGACATATAACGTAAATATCCATAATTTAAGTGTCCTAGTCTAGCATGCCATAAAATAGAAGAAGAATCAACAACATAAGCAATATTACTAGTTTTATTAATAGATAACTTGAACATGCCATCAACAGAGTATCCTTTGCCTATAAATACTCCGTTCTTAGTTACAATCACATTCTCATATTCTAGTACAACCTTAAATCATTTCTTACATAAGAGATCAGCAGAAACTAAATTCTTCCTCAAATCTGGGACGTGCAACACATTCATAAGGGTGAGTTTATGTCCAGATGTGAAGTTTAATTTGACACTCCCTTTCCCCATAACTTTTGCAGTAGCATGGTTTCCCATCAGAACTTCTTCAAACTCCTTCAACTCGTTGTAGTTTTTGAACATACTCTTATTGTTGCACACATGAACAGTGGCACCAGAATCAAGCCACCAATCAGGAGACACGACAACAGATGCCATATGCAATTATGTTATCATAGCAACAAACTCTTGTCCATCAGCCTCAACCACGTTTGCTCGGTTGTTGTTGCCCGAACCAGAATTCCCATTTGCATTGGGATTCACTTGATTGTTCTTGAATCTACACTCCTTTATGTAATGCCCCTTTTTACCACAGTGATAACAATGACGATTTTTCTTAACATTTGATTTTTTGAAATTCTTTTTCTGTGGTGCAAGGTTGTTTTGAACAGCATGAACCGTGCCAGATGAAGTACCAATATTTGGAATACTTTCAGAAACATGGTTCACTTTAGAACCCATAAAAGACTCATCTCTCGCACGATTCTCGCTTTCAATTTGCAAATGAGCGTTGAATTTTTCAATAGTATAATTCTCAGAAGAATGAAGTACTTTCTTTCTGAAATCATGCCAAGTGGGTGGAAGTTTCGACAATATTGCCCCCACTTGGATGGCATCAGGCACATTAATCTGTAACTCACTCAATTGTGAAACTAGAATCTCCAAGTCACGAACATGATCCATAATTGGCATATTTTCAGTAAATTTAAATTCAAAATACTCCAATGCCAGAAATCTGTCCGTACCTTCTTTCATGTGTTTATATTTTAATTCGAGGGCAGACCATACCTCTTTTGGCATTTTTTAATTGCGATAGACATCATACAGCCTGTTGGTGAGGGAATTCAGAATATAACCCCTGCACAACATCTCATCCTTCTAACGATTCTCCTTATCTATTTTCGCTTTCTTTTTGACTTCATCAGTAGCATCTGCGGCCGGTTCTGCAACTGCTTCAAGTTTCGGATTCAACAGGTAGTACAGATTCAGAGACAACAAAAGCCATGACATGCGGTCCTGCCATCTGGTGTAGTTTGTTCCATCGAAACGATCGAGTTTGTTGGATTCTTTCTCTTGAAATTAGAATTTCATGGCGGAATTCATGCCTGTTTCCATTGCTAATTATTGCCTTTTGATTGTTAGAAAAATATTGCAACAGAAACAGAAAAACTATAAGTGTTTGCCTTGAGTCGTGAATAATCACTGTCCTAAAGGCAATATTTTTCGCAATATATTTTTTAGAAAGAAATTAGCCTACAGAATAAACAAGGCTTAAAAATTCGATTTTGAGACAAGTGCAGAAAATTGGATGATTAAATTCGTCCATCAATCTTTTCATTTATAGACCAGAAGACAGCCTTTCTAACAGATGCAACTTTTCAAAATAGAGGGAAATATTCAAACGAATGCAACACTACAGAAAGTTGCAACTTTTCGTTTAAATTATAAATACATTTTTCAGATTTAAATAATATTATTAAGTAATTCGAAATTTAAAAAAATAATATTAATTTGAATTAATTAATTAATATTAACACTAATCTGAATTAATCAACAAAGCCCCAAGTTGCCCCAAGTGCCTAAGTGCCCAATCTTGACTTTTAAATAAGGGCTAAATGCAAAGCTCAAAGCCCAAAGCCCTATACAAAAGTCCAACACATGAATTAAACATTCAAGTGGGCATTTACTAATAAGCACCTCTATTTGGTTGTCTTCTTCCCATGTGGAATACTACAACACATAGAATATTTTACACAAAATATATAACAACAAATTCATTGAGATTTCCTCCCACAACTCCTTGTTGAAAAAACTAATTTGTTTAACATTCCGACAACGGCTTCAAACAATCTTACATAATGCATATTACTTCAGTTTTCTAATCATGGACATATTCTCTCGTTATTTTTCTCGGACAAAAATAATATTACTGCAATTACAATATAGAAATTGATTCTTTGGCAGCCTACGAACACACTTCGTCGCACACAGCAGTAGAGGTAAGCGATGGCTTTAGTAGTTTAGTTGCACATAGCAGTGAAGACACAACAATGAAGGGCCTTGGTAGGTTGTGCCATCTACAGTGGCGTCGCTTCCGGGAAAGAGCTTGAGAAATTTGCAGCTTGTGAGATGGTAGAGAAAAATAAATTCTAAATACTGGTGGCAATGTCTAAAAAGGTTCTTATACCAGCTGATCGGTAAAAATTTCAAAACATTTGGAATTGCATCCGAGCGGGATTTGAAAATTTTGAAATAATTTAACCAACTCCTCCTAACCCAGTTAGAAAATTGACCCTAAAAAAAAGAAATAAAGATTTTAATAAAAGTGGGACACGTGTCACGTTTTAAGCAGGGAGGACTAGTGGTACTCCCCCACCATAGACCTCACCAAATAGAAGAATAAAAGACTTGTTGTCAAGTATCATAATCAGCTGACATAAATGCATAAAGGAAAAGCTATAACATAAAGGAGAAACTATTTTCTAGTCTATTTGTTATTTAATTTAATTCAGATTTTAGAGAACACCAATTGGGCCAATTTAAATGTGTTTTGGGCCCTTTTCAAAAGTCCTAAACCAAACATTTTTTTTGGTTTGTGAAAATTCTCAGATCTTTTTGAAATGAACACCAAACAGGGGCAGGGGCTTAGTCCCTCAACTATCCCTACTTGTTCGAATTGCCCCCTGGCGCTTTAACGGCGCTTTAGCAATCAAATTCGCCCGGAATATTCCCTTCACGTGCCGCCAAAAAGGGTATTTTCGTCCATAAATTGTTTCTTGAAAATCATCTATGTTTTAACCCCCCCCCCCCTCAACCTATAAAATTATGTGCGACATGCACCCCGATCTATGTAGAATAATTAAAATTTTAAATTGTAAAAATTAGGATTCGAACTTGCACCATTTTACTTGAGTTTGGGCCTCTGCACTACTTAACCATCATGATTTTGTTTGAAAATGTATTACTTTCTAATTATATATTTCCATACTAATACATTGATTTACTAAAATATTTATTTAATAAAATGTTGATTTATTAAAATATTTTACGAAAATTATGATTTACAAAAATATAGTTTAATAAAATATTTCGTTAAAATACTCATTCACTAAAATATTTATTTAATAAGATATTGATTTACTACAAAATGTTTTAAAAAATATTCATTTACCTAAGTATATATTTAATAAAATATTGATTTACTCGAATATTTTACGAATATTGTGATTTGTTTTATCAAAAAACTGATTTACCAAAATATTATTCTAAAAAATTTACTTAAATATTTGACAAATATTAATTTACTAAAATATTTATGACGTGATTTTATTATTGACATTCATTTACTAAACTGCATATATAATTAAAAAGTAATACATTTCAACAATATCATAATGGCCGAGTGGTACAAAGCTCCAGACTCAGGTAAAAGCTCTTGTGTTCGAAACCCACTTTTTTAACAATTTGATATTTTAATTATTCTACATAGATCAGGGGGCATGTCGCACATAATTTCATAGGTTGGGGGATAAAACATACATGAATTTCAAGCAAATTTCACGAACGAGAATACACTCTTGGATGACATGTGCTGGTCACGTGAAAGCATCTAAAAGGAATATTCCGGGTAATTTTGGTCGTTAAAGCGCCAGGGGCAATTCGAACAAGTAGGGATAGTTGAGGGACTAAAGTGCTCACAAGAAAAAGGTAAAGGGACAATGTCAAAAAGGGACCATAGGATGAGGGGCTTGATGCTTTTATCCCCAAAAAAGAAATAGATTATATATGTATATATACATATATACACACACACACACACACATATATATATATATATATATATATATTCTAGTGTCAAGATATTCTTCGTAAATTACTTTTCATCAAATGACTCTATTATTGACTTCGAAAGGAGAAATTATTTCATGTAACAATTGTATTGTTGACGTGGTACAACGACTACAAATATACGGAGATGATGTTATGGAGTGGTTATTTCCTCAATTTACAAAAATCAAAATTCAAAAACAAGATGGTACTACAAATCACTTTTGTTTCTGTACGTAATAAAAATAGTATTGCAGGAGCATAGCGGGTGCCCAGATCATAATCAGGTAATTTGGACCTTAAAATCAGGTGATTTGGACTCTTGTAGTATTAGGTATGATTTGAATCATCGTGATTTTGTTCATTAAATTCATTAATTTATAGATATTTCCTTACAGATAAATAAACCATTTATCTAAAAAAAAAGTATATGAGGATAGTACATGAGTTAAAAGATAAAATCAGGGGACATTGATTGTAAGAAAAAAGAAATTATGTTACAATATTATTATTCTTAAATAATGGGTGATTGCTAAATTTTTTCAAATGAATTTAAAATTAAGTTATGCCATAAGAGTATCTTAATATTTTTAGTTGGGATGTTAACTGTCAACAATTTAATCTCAAGGTGAGAAGTATAAAAACTAAGTATAGGGTCTTCACTGTAGTAAAAGATAGAACTATGGGGTCTTCTTGATTCCATGATTTCCGGAATCCAAAGCTTGAGGTCAAGCTTTAGTGAAGGAGGAGGCAAATGTCACGATGGAGATTGAGGAAGATTACTAATTTTGGATAAAATGAGGCTTTGGCGATTCGGGAAAGAAGGGGGCCAATTATTTTTTAATTAATTCAGTTAATTAGTTATTCAGCTTAGTTCGGGTTGGTCCGGATAATAGCGTTTTAAGTCCATTAGTTATAGTGGGCTCGGGCAATCGTGTGGGCTGAATTACCAGTCAGCCCATAGGATCTTTTATTTCTATTTTTGCACTAGAATAGTACTAGTTACTTTTATGATCTATTTTGACAATTATGTAAATGATTCCCTGATATTAATCTCGGGTCATGTGCTTTATTGGGACATCAGATTATTATTAAAAACTTTATCTCCTTTTTCTCTCTACTCTCTTCTTTGAATTCTTCTTCTTCTTAGCAAAATACTCTTTATCTTACAGGGACATTGATTGTAAGAAAAAAGAAATTATGTTACAATTATATTATTCTTAAATAATGGGTGATTGCTAAATTTTTTTAAATGAACTGTCAACAATTTAATCTCTTGATTGTAAGAGTATCTTAATATTTTTAGTTGGGATGTTAACTGTCAACAATTTAATCTCAAGGTGAGAAGTATAAAAACTAAGTATAGGGTCTTCACTGTAGTAAAAGATAGAACTATGGGGTCTTGATTCCATGAGCAACGAATTTTATTTTATGGAGTTTGGCAGCGTCACCATGAGGTGCAGCCACCACTGTCCAACGATTTCAGCGTAGATCGTTATTGTGTAGACAAAAAGTATCATGTCATTTTTTCGAAAATTATGAAGTGTGGCCAAGTTCTTCACCACACATTAAGACTAGCGTTCAGATCATTAAGCTAAGCCGGGGTCAAACAACATTAAAGAAGTGATTCCCGTAAATTACGTCTTGCATTATGCAAAATTAGAAGATTACTTCCTGTAAAAGTAAATTAGCAAAATACTTTCTATTATTACAAAAATTGACAGATCACCCCTTCGTTGTTTTGTATTGTTACTTAATATTTGACCAAGATACCCTTCTTAGTTCAAGCATTTTCTTTCGAATATAATTTCCGTATTGTTTTCTATAATTTTTTTATAAATTGAAGATATTAACACAAGATATATGCGTATATGTCTCGTTTTTCAACTTTTATATTGGATATCCTCGATAATTCAAAGTACAAAAGCAAAATACAAACAATATTTTTTTGAAAAATCAATACTTGTCTCTTTCTGCACAAGCCACAATGCTCTCTCACGTACAGAAGAGTAAACTACGCCTCTTTGCATAGAAGGTGTTGTACTCAATGAAAGTCTACACGGGATAGCTTATCAATTCATTATGTATAATAGATGAAATAATTTGTTGAAACCCTCTGAAAAATACAAAACCCTCAACCTCTTTTATAATTCGGTAAGCAAATCCAGAGCCTTCTGATTAGGGGTGTTTGGGCCGGGTCGGAAATAAGAGAAAAGAAAAATATTCCTTATCAACATTCAAGCAAGGATCAAAGGAAGGCATGCAGCTACTATCTTAAGTGACCCAAGATAAAGTCAAAACTCAAGGGTTATCGCGGAATCAAAGAGAGGAACTCAAGTCCCCAAGGATGTCAGAAAGGTATTTATTCCACAAAGTCAAACACATCCACACCAAAATGATGCAAGTAAATTAACAAGTCTTCATTAATATCACGGAAGTTCTGAGTACAAATCCGAAGGCTACTACACCGAGACAAGAAAAGTCGAAAAACGACAAAGCGAAACCATTACAAGGAAAAGGAAAAACATATAAAAAACAATTCTAAGCATGGGAAGGCGCCAGCATCGTAGAAGGAACAGCAGGGGAAGCATCCGATAGACCCGCAGTTGGCACCACTATCGGAGGGGGTGAAGACATAGATGCACTTCCGGGAATCTCAGGCCTCGGAATTATTGCGGCAACTGGAATTCTGGTGCCGGGATCCGACGAGGAAGGCAGAAGACGAGAGCTATACTTCTCAAAGAGAGCATAAGCTTCCTCGAGGGTGGGCGTTGCCATCTCACAAAGATCCAATTGGCGGCAATCGGTACCCGGGGATATCATCTCCTTCTTCCGCACCTGAGCAAAACAGTGGAGAAAGCCCCAGAGCAAGTGACCCATAAGATACCCCTGATTTTCCCGAGCAAATGAAGCCTAGCATTGCCTGAGAGTCTCCTCCTGAGTGAACTTAGCGGTAGGGTCCAACTTCTTCTGCAAGTCTTCAGGGGCGATACCCCCAGGGTCTTCGCCAACTCCTCCGGCAGGGCATCCACTCAGACAAGAGCCTGCCCCAAACTTTTCTCTAATTCGGCCTCTCTCGACGCCCCAGCAGCCTTCTCCTTCTCCAAAAATTCCACCATCTCCTTTAAGACTAAGCCCGAGGCCTCCAACTCCGATACATAAGATCGCAAGCGTACAAGCTCCGTATCGGACTCGTGCATCCGCTGAATGGCTCTCGCCAAAGCCGATTGATACTTAGCCGATTTCTCTTGAAGAACTTTAAATCCTCCTCCAATTTCTTGTACTTCTCTTCGGCCATAATAACATTGTCTCGCAGCTTCCCAACCTCAAGTAAGACAAGGGGTAGCACTTTAGGTGCAGCCTAAGAATGTTTCGAGAAGATGAACAGAAAGATAAATGGCTTACCATCAAGGCCATCCAGTTAACACAAGCCTGCAAGAACTGCCACCCATTGACATGCAATGCATTGGTGGAGGGGAAAAATGGAATATCATCCCAATTGCTGTCTCCACCCCTTCCATTGCAGGCACGTTGCCAAAGGCGGGGAAGCCAGTAGAAGAAGGCGCCCCGGGAGGAACCCCACTTGCAAGAGGGACCTGAGTAACAACGGGGCTATTGGATATGATGGCAGGAATGGAACCCCAAGGAGGGGGAGGAGCAGAATCGGCAAATGTAGGAGTTATGGACATCAACTCCTCTAATAGCAAGGCATTCCCCGCTAAGGAGAAACCCGATGGTACGCTATCGGCGGAAGGCAGAGAGGAATCCCCACCAAACAGAAATAACCTTCCTCATGCGTGCAACCGATAGAACGAGTAAGACAACTACCTTCAAATATTTAATCGAAAAAAAGTCAATCTTTGAACACTCACCTAAGATGAAGGCATCGTCCCAAGAAGCATCCCCCTTGTTCGTAGCCATCGGAGACTTCCCCTTATCTGTGAAAAATGCATGCAAGTTAAGTACGAAAATTCATAAGAACACTACGCTTAAAGTTGGAGCAAAAACTCACCAAGAGCCTGTGCTAGAGGAGTGGTAGACTCCAAAAGAATAGTTGCGCCAGAAGGACCCAGGGCTGTTACAAGCGACGCAAGCGAGGGAAGATTAGCCATCTCCGATGAGGCTATATTCTTATCCGATGATGAGATATTAATATATTCGGATGGGGCGATCGAAGGACCAACAGGAGGAACGGCAGAAAGAGGAGGCAAAATGACCCCATCCACCCAGACATCATCGTCCACCCCCCGCTACTCCATACCCTCCTCCAGAAAGAAAGGTCCAATGCGTACCCTAAGCCCCTAGCTTAACCCAACCGCCACCACCCCCAACCCCTCTCATCCACCACTACCAACATCCCGCCGCCCCTCTCCACCATCACCTCCACCATCTCGCTGCCCCCAGCCCCTCTCCACCACCACCATCTTCAAATCCCATATCCTACATCTCCACCATCCTGCCGCCCCTCTCCACCACCACCACCACCATCCCATCGCCCCCAACCCCTCTCCACCATCATTATCTTCAAATCTCACATTCTACATCTCCAAATACACATCTACACCATCTCGCCGCCCCTCTCCACCACCACCATACCCCCAAACCACCGTCGTCGCCCACCGCAATGGAAGCTGTCTAATTGACCTGTGCTTCTCATGGGGGCGCCTCTACCTATGGCGGCGGAATCCGCTTCACTGCCAAAACAACCAAAAATGACGAACTCTCCTCAAAGGTTGTATGTTACGGTAGCTCGCGCCCAATCTGGACCCAAGATTCTGAAGTCGTGTGTCGATGACCCATCATTACAGATCGTGAATCGAAGAATCAAACCTAAACAAGTTGAGATTTACAAAGGGAAACGCTCGATTTCTATCCCCGATGATGAAGTGTGAGTGCTGTTGCAACCATTCAAGATCGTTTTAGTTGGAAAATTCTCCCATGGATGCCCTAAACTCAATGAATTAGCCCAAGGTTTCAGATCGTTGGGATTACGGGGAAAATATTCGATCGGGCATCTCGATCCAAAGCATGTGTTGATTACATGTACATTGGAAGAAGATTACTCCATGTTGTGGGTGCGCCGTGATTTAAAGATAGGGGGTTTCCCAATGAGGGTGCTTAAATGGACAAAGTCGTTCAAGATCGAGGAAGAATCACCAATCATCCCAGTGTGGATTATGATTCTGATGTCGCCGACGTATTTGTTATCGAAGGATATATTGATTGAGATTGCAAAGATGATCGGAAAATCGATTCGACTTGATGAAGCGACGGCGTGTCGCACCAAGCCTGGTACTGCTCGGATTTGCATCGAAATTAATCTGTTGGAGAAATCTCAAGACTCGGTGGTGGTGAGAATGAGTGACGAAGAGGTGTTGTTGAAGATAGCATATGAAAACGTTCCCAAGTATTGTACCGAGTGTAAGCATTTGGGTCATGAGAAGACAACCTGCTTGATGAATGGAGATGGGCATAAAGAAAAATCACAGAAGGTTGCCTATGAAACTAGAAAAAGAAGTGACCCAAAAGTGCTCAACGAAATGCCGAAACGAAGAGCAACAAAAGAAATAAATAACACGACATTATCAGCTGCAGTTCCAGTGACGAATACGTCGCCGAGGCTAGTTTTTGAATCTTCTAATAAATCTGGGGTATCAGCCGAGTTAGTCGATAATGAAGGTGACATGATTTCTGGAACACTACGTGTTGATGGGGGTAATGAGATTTTAAAAGGTGCTATTGATTACAATGATTTAACTGTTGCCTTTTGTTGATGGCGAGGTTGAGATTTTAAAATCTGTTGATTTGGTGGCTGCCGGTGAAGGAAATGGATATGTGGATGGGACTTTAAATGTAGATAATGAGGAGGGAATTCAAATATGGAGGATGGAGATGGGAGTTCTGATAATTTAGATTTAGGGGTTGCTGCTCATGTAAATGCACAAAAGGTTGTTGAAGAGGAGAAATTAGAAGAAGGTGAAATTGTAGTTAAGTACACTGAGGAGGTTTGCAATCAAGAGTACCAAATGGTAGAATATGTTCAACAAGTGAGGGAAGGAAACAAAGAAAACTGGTCTGATTTAGACCCGTTCTTTAAGGACAACGGAAAGGATGTCTTTGCTGAAACTGGAGGAGCTTTTAGGCCCTCAACGGAGGATATTTTTCAGGGTATTGTTGATAATAGAGCTGAATGCTCGGATTCAGAATGCCAAAGGCAAATTCACTTTGAATCAATTGATTATATTATTATCAACGATTCCACAGATGACAGGGGTATGTTGTCGGATTCCGAATGCTCAAAGAAAACTCATATTGGCTGTAGTGATGCTGAAATCACGAGCAAAAGATCTTCTGCGGGTATGACAATGAGAAATAGGAAACGCCAACTTGCCAAAAGAAATAAAGATTTTTAGTACTATTAATTCCGTAACAGATTTGCGGGTTTAAGTATGTATTGAGTATCATCTGCCTTTTGTGAGTGCTAAAGGAAATTAGTTTGGCCTTCTTATATTGGCTTAGTTAATAGATTTTATGTTTTTAGCTAATGGGTTTTTAAGTTCTTGTTGGTCTTTTTGTGGTTGCATGGATAGGGTACACTATGCGATCTACATATGTAGTACACCTCATTTTCCTTTCTTTATAAAACCTTTTTCTTTCTTCTCATCGTCCACCCCCTCTATGCCTCGAGTCACATCTGGCCCCTCATTTTCGGGTACATCTGAAGTACCACTTGACGACCGAGACAGAGCAGTGGAAGCCGAAAATCGAGTCTGCCTTCGTTCAGCAGACCCCGGCAGCATCGTGATCCCCGACATCCCCCAGAGGCAAAACATTTTCTGCGGCTTCAACACCTTTAACTGAATCTGCGCCGCCATAGATATCGGCGCCCTCAACCATATGAGGTTTCAAGGCCATCGCTGCAGGAAGACACAAAGGGTAAGTTTTTGATAAATAAAGCAAGTGTAAAAAAAACAAAAGGGCAGCCCGGTGCACGGAAGCATCCCCGCAATGCGAGGGTCTGGAAAAGGGTCCCACCACAAGCGTGTATAAGGGAAAAGCCTTCCCCTGTCAAATTTGACAAGAGGCCGCTCCTAGGATTTGAATCCATGACCTCTAAGTCACACAACAACACCTTTATCGGTGCGCCAAGGCTCCCCTCCAAATAAACCAAGTTTAAACAAAGAAAATTTTCGAGTCACTAAGGAAAAGGTAAAACTTACCAAAAGAAGCAGCACACTTCGCGAGAATAGCCAAAGGCTTCTCCATCCTGTCCAGAGGAGCGATATACCTCAGCCCAACGGTCCGATAAAGACTCGCGAACGAAGTCGATTCTACAAACGCCTTCGCCGCAAACACGGGTGAAAAAACTAGAGTATCGTGCAAGACTCGCTCAGGAAACTGGGGCACCCTCCAGGTGTAAGGCATATCCCACTCCCCTACGACGGGTCGGATATAGAAGAACTTGTTCTTCCAAGTGCTGTGCGAACTCACGTTCCTCTCGGAAATAAGATCATCCTTAACCTGATGGCCAAAGCAGTAGAAGGGAGCCCCCCCCCCCCCCCCCCCCGGGGGGATATCTTCAACTCAAAGATAGTAAAAAAAAACCTTTCTACCGTACAGTCTATCCCCTTGATCAGACACCAGAGAACAAAGAGCGATAGCGCGGTAAAATTGTTGGGGGTGAGTTGACTGGGGCATATATCGCAAAACTGGAATACCTCACAAAAGAAGAGTGTGAAGAATGATCAAAGCCCAGCCTTCACCTGCAAATAGTATATCGTGAGGTGCTTGGCGGGGAGGCGCGTTGCCACTCTGGTCAACCCTCGGAATCACTTTACGACACGACACTCCAAAATCTGTGCACAGTTTATGCACCTTCTCTTGCATGGTGGTGCTAATGGTGGTGTCCGTTGTCTGAGTGTTTCGCGGAGCCTCACCCTTGTTGGATGTTTTCTTGGACTTTTTCTTCTTTTGGGGAGCACTTCCACTGCCACCAGCCTCCGCCATCACTGCGCACCCCTCTTGAAAGTAGCCGGAGCAGAAACTCCTGTCACCACAAGAGGATCAGAAGCGGGAGAAAAAGCGACGACGGCGGAAATGGAGGCGGCAGAAACAAGGACGGTATTAGAAAAAGAAGCCATTTACAGAAGTGGAGAGTTAGGAAACTCAAAATTGCAAGGCGTGAAGTTGCAAAGAGGAAAGCTGAATTTGCTCTAAGAAAACAAAAGCTCGAAATTTGGCAAGTGTGAGAAAAAATTTAGGGAAGAAGGTATTTATAGCCCTAAGAGTTAAGAAGGGGGAAAAGGGTTTAATTACCCACTATCCCACATTTAATGCGCTTCTAAGAAGGGGAAAAAGGGTTTAATTACCCACTATCCCACATTTAATGCGCTTATCCCCACGACACCATAATAAGGGACACGGAAGCCAAAAAAATTGGACTATTATGCCACCCTTTGCCCCCCCCCCCCCCCCCCCCCGAATGTGGCCTTATTTGTGCCACGTCACAAAAAAAATAATATATATGTAACGATAACATGCCGATACCCCCCACCCAAAGAAAATTCCTCTTGCCCTTAAAACGAGGGTAACAAGAATTTGGGGGGGGGGGGGTTGCTAGTGTTAACCCTATTTTTCCTTCACCGTGTTGGAAAGCATCACGAAGACCTACCCGCGTATTGGTGAGCCTTAGATGATGCTCCCGATACCGGCAAAATGGTACCCCGATATCACGATAGGTATGTCACAGTGTACAAATCTCACGCGAGGTATCAGAAATTTTAAATAATTTCACGAATACCCCACAGGGATACGATACCCTAGCACTTACCCTATCAAGGTACATAAGAGGTTTATCAACCCCTCTCAAAACACGATAGGGCTCCCTATCTATGAACGAAGTCCTCTCCCAAACATTCATCCTCAAAATTGATAAGATTGAAAAGAAGAACATCTCAGCTCCTGTGAGACACATGGCATCGAAAATGCAACACTTTTCAAAGAAGGAATATGCATAAAAATACCGTCTTTACTCAAAACTATAAAAAGAGGAGAATGTATAGAATGAAGGTAAACAGACACCAAAAACACAATAAAAAAGAGGAGAGGGTTATTCTTCAAATTCAGGCAAGATATTATAATCCACTCACAAAATCCCAGAGGGTTATTCTTCAAATTCAGGCAAGATATTATAATCCACTCACAAAATCCCAAAAAATAAATGTCAACACATTATATGTATTTTTTTTTGGTTAACAGAATTCATTATATATAAATATATATAAACGAAGTAATAAATATATATTTGTTATTTTATTTTGCCATTAAATTTAGGGATATTTTAGTTAATCTCTTTTCCTTCATTTATATATGTTATGCTAATTTCTTCATTATTTTTTAAAACATATTAGAGACTCATGATGCGTGGGTGACGCGGTGACGGATATGAGCAGTTAAATACTTGTATCTTATTTTTGTTTTATCTTAGTGACGCGTCGGATGTGTGTCGGACAAAAATTATTTTTGTTTTATCTTATTTTTCACATGCAAGGAGCATATCTCTTTAATGCCCGGCAATATATCAACTATGGCTAGCTACATAGATAAGTTTCTAAATAGGGTTTTATTATGAAATATTAATGTGAAGAAGCTCCACATAAAATTCAGAATCCAACAAAATATCGAGAGGCATATAAAGTAATTAAAGTAAAATTCCAAATTCAAAGTAGTTGGAAAGAATTTCCACACCCTTTTAAAGGATGTTTTCAAATGCGTTTATATGCTCCTTGCATGTGAAATTTTCTTCACTAACAACTTAATGATCACCCTATAGTTATCTTATATATAGGGCATGCACTTACTGGGACATAATTTTTTTCCAGCAATATCTGCAAACCCCGTCTACACAACTCCTCCTTCAGAGAGACAAAGAGATGCATCATTTTATGTAGTTGGTGCCAAATTAGAAGAGTATTTGTAAAAACTAAAAAGAGTTTAGCAAAGACTCTTTACTTAAAAGACACTGCTGTGTGTTTCACTGTAAGTCCAAAGAACACCACACGGCTAGTTAATAAATAAAGAATTGTAGCAAATATTAAATCTATCTTTGCTTGCTATCTCAGTAGTGCGTACAAACTGTTCTTAATGAAGAAACAAATGAAAAGAGATACAACAGAATCCGAAATAAATTTGATGTCATGAGTTGATACATCAATTATGGCCGAGATCCCGTGGGCGGCTTGACACGCGGCGGTGGTGGCGGAGACGGACGGCGCCGAGCTTTTCGACAACACAGTTTGATAAACAACATTATAACAGAATCAGTAAAACTCATTTTTTTTCTTAGAAAATAATTGAAGTCAAATTATCTAAGATTAATTGCGTCATTACCTTCAGAAGTTCTAGCAGGGTGAAAAGCCAAAACAATCAGTAGTAGTATTGCAATAATCATTCTCATATATGCAGACTTCATCGTATATAAATTTAGCGTCTTTAAGTTTTTGAGATATATACCAACATATGGGAGAGCAAGCTTATTATATAGTAATAGAATCGACTTGCATTGGTATGGAACCATGAAAATTTGGAACGCGATTTGTTTTCTAGTCAGCTAGTCTTAGAGAGATGACGAATTTTCGGAATAAAATTTATTAGTATGACCTGAAAAATGTGATTTGATTGTTTCAAGAGTTTGACTAATCTGGTGAAAGATTAATAAATGTTTCAAGAGTTTGACTAATCTGGTGAAAGATTAATAATGATGTCCGCAATTAAAACTAGTGTTTTTAGACATGGTCCAGTCACAGAATCGATGAGGCTTGGTTAGTGGGTCAACATGTTGGACCACTGGTTGAACCGGTGTAGTCAACGGTCAATAAAATATATAATTCAAGCTTCAATGACATAACAAAATACTCAATTTGCATAACACCGTGAAAATATTCTAATCACTAATATTTAGTTATATTGTAAGAAAAATAAGAATATTGTTACCACAATACTAGGACTTGAACACATGACCTCCAACAAAAAAAAGTTACTGGAAAGTAGTGGAAACCATTGAGCTATACAAAAATATAATAAATAATCCAACAAAACATGTATTTAGTAAAGATAAAAAATATTTTGAATTTTTAAATGTTGGCCAATCGTATCAAAAAATTCAATACAATAACAACAATATGTGACTAAAATCTAGAACATGAACTTCGCTTTGTACCAATTACTAGGCATGAAATTGTATGATGAATGCTCGTTTTGCTTCAAAATAAAATTAAAGATAGAAAACGATGTTTTTGACATTTTCTTGGCCTAAACTGCCATAGGTTGTTTGCGGTGGATAGATCTTCTCGAGATACCAAAAAAAAAAAAAAAAACTCGTCCAAAACGGATGCTTCTACACAAAATTATGGCCTTTCAAAGACTAGCTCAAAAACTCGGGCAAACCGGTCTAAACGGGGAATTCGCCGACTAGCTCGCTGGAGCTCAGCAACCCCAAAATGAAGCAAAACCGGACCGGCAAGGCCACCGGTTCCGGGTCGAACTGGTCGGACAGGTCGGTCCAGATCGTGTAAGAGCACTAAGAGGCTATTTTTTTTTAAGAATAAAAAGGAAAGAATAAGAGGATAAATAATACAAATAATAAGTGAAGAAAGAATTGTTGCTATTTTTGTGGGGGGTTTAATGAAGATGAATGCGTGCAATAGTTTTTTTTTGTTTTTAAATAAATGAATAATCCCACAATATAAATTTAATCATGATGGTATCAATAATTAAAGATATGCATTGCATTTTTTTATTATATATATATATATTTATATATTTATCAAAATAAATATTATATACTATGTTATAGTTTTGTAGATTTATAACTAGATAAAAGCAAAAAGAAAACAGAAAAAGAGAAAAATAGTAGACCACGCTGCATTCATGTTTCTACATATGTAGAAATTAATGTTTTCTTTACAAATATTGTTAGGGCCGATTTTCTCGAACCTTAGTTATTTAAATTGATCTTGTTTTTAAAAATCAAATCTCACTAGTCAATATCCTGAATATGGAAGTTATCTTGTATAATATAATCATATCATGTGATTGACTAATTATATCATGATGATTATTTAATCCGATCTTTGTTCTGGCTAATCTGGACGTGATTATGGTGCATATTCGTGGAATATATCTGTATCTTATTGTTACACGTTATATCTGATAACATAGGAAGATATGTAGAGGATCGGAGGATGTTACAACAGCTATCTTCCAGGATTTTCAAAGGCTATAAAAGGAAAAAACTCGAGACGCATAAAGGACAAGCTTTGATAGAAAATTTATAGCCATTCGTCTGGTATCGAGTCAAAGTATTTGTTAATGAAACCTCTTGTCAAAGGAACTTTGAGTTATCTTGAAGTTTCCCAACTCAAAGGAGTATACTGAAATAGTTGATGCTTAGGTGTTATAACAGTAAATAGAGGGAGTCCTGGAATTACTCCATGATGTGATGATCAAGTCTATAGCCAGTTGTATTGGAGAGCCCATCAAAATTGATGGGAATACATTCTCGGCAACAAGGGGTAAATATGTAAGAGTTTGCGTACAAATATCGCTGAACAAACCAGTTAAGCAAGGCGTAAGAGTGAAAGGAAGAATCTATTAGTTAATGTATGAAAATTTACCCAACTTCTGTTAGAAGTGTGGGAAATCTGATCATAACATGAACGTGGGCAAGGCTTTAGATGGAGATAAGTCGGTTAAGGAAACACCGAAGGACATGGATATGGGAGAAAGTTGGAAAGGAAAAATAACAAGTCCAAGCGATTGGCTGGTAGAAAAAGTGATGAAAGAGGAATTTGGTGAATGGGTTGTGGTTCCACAAATGAGGGGAGGTAGAAACAGAGGAGGAAATAACATAACCCAAATAAGTCGAGGGAAGAATGAAATGGGAAAGAGTCCGAAAGGCCCAAGAAATAAAATTGGTGACTCTATTAACCTTAGAAATAGCCATGCACAAGGATTCGAGTTGGGGAAGGAAACAACGAGTAATAAGGAATTTGTAGGGAAACGTATCCTACCACCAACCTTATGGAATGCTACTAACAAAGGAAAGAAGAAAGTTGGCATACAGAAAAATATAAAAACAGCCAATGCAAGACTGAACGTAACTAATAAATTTCAAGAACTGGCGGTTATTGGCGAGTCGACGATTGACTGTTTATTCATCGAAGGGAATAACACAAAGGAGGGGGGACAAAAGTTTATTGACTTTGAATGGATCCGGGGAGAATCTACAACTGAACATAGAAAATGAGGCTCTAATAGCAGTGATCCAACCAGGTTTATGGGACTTGAACATGGAGTTTCATTAGTTCAAAGGCCTCTTGAAGATCTCACAAACAATTTGGGAGTTCCTAATCAATATGGAAATTATACAGACGATCAAGAATGTACCAATATGTTGGCAGAGACTAGAATTGAGCACATGGGAGAAGATCAGAATAATTATATATTGAGGGAAACCCTGCAACAGCTGATACAGTCATGGCAAGAGAGGATTGTTGACGATCAGATCCAACCATACCATCCCGTTAATTCGCCAATGAAAGGCATTTCCTAGAATTGTCAAGTTGTCGGGGATCCAACATTTAGAGTTACTTTTTTGGATTTAGTGCGGATTCATTTGCCGGATATAGTGTTGCTTCTAGAAACCAAAGTGGGAAGCGAAAGAGCTATTGAAATGGCACCCCACCTTGGATATACATATTACTGTATCGGACCAACAGATGGTATGGATGGAAGAGTTTGGATGCTTTGAAATTCTGATAGCATCGAGGTGGAAATTATAGATGTATAAGATCAAGGCATTTATGCGAAGGTAGAGACAAAAAACCAAGATAAGTGGATGGTGTCTGGTATATACGCTAAACCATATAACGAAGATACAAAGCATATCTTTGGTAAATTAGAGAGAATAGAAAATTAGATTGATATTTTTTTGCTCGTGCAAGGGGACTTTAATGAAATTGGTTTCACCCACGAGAAACAAGGAGGAAAAAGGAATACGATGAATATATGTTTAGCGTTTTAAGGTGGATGCATGCTTGGGGTGTACACGGCCTCGACTTTCATCGTCCTAAATTCACGTGGAGTAACAAGAGGGATAGAAGAGCTATTATAATAAAGGCTAGACAGGGCACTTACCAACACGAGATAGATAGAAGAATTTCCAATTAATGGCGTTTTTCATGTCCCTGCCACACACGGTGACCATCACCATGTTCTTACGAGTTGTAATGGATTAGAAGTGAATGAATTCTCCAAACCTTTTAGGTTCGAGGCCATATGGTTGTCGCATCCAGAGTGTGGGAGTATTCTCAAACCAATCTTGGAGAGAAACACGAGGATTGTAAAGGCCATTGAGAAAATACCAGAAATCATCATCTTTTGGAATGCTAAACGATTTGGTAATATCTTTGTCAAGAAAGGAGGCTTCTTAGTCGAGTTAATGGTATACAAAGAGCATTGGCAAGGAAACCAAACAGATTCCTTGAGAATCTAAAAACTGCATTACTTGAAGAGTACAACACTGTGTTGAGGAAAGAAGAGGTTTTTTGTCAACATAAATCCCGTGTTAAATGGCTTGCAGAGTAGGATAGTAACATTGCCTTTAATCCCGTGTTAAATGGCTTGCAGAGGTCTATTGGGTGTGCGACCATACCTGTCTCATGAATACAATACACGCTCAATGTGGACATGTCGAATTGTGTGGGTAAGATGGTGTCTATGGAGGAGTTAAAAGAGACGGTTTAGGCTACACATTCGAAAATGGCGCCAGATCCGGATGGAATACAAGCTATGTTTTATCAAAAATATTGGAGCTGGATGTGCAATTCTCTCTTGGAGTTTGTCTGGATGCCAGAGAAGAAAGATTCAATCCAAATATTTGCGCGGCGTTCATGTGCTTAATCCCAAAGGTAACGAGCCCATCTCAGGTCTCTGAATTTAGATTTATCTCATTATGTATTGTACTTTATAAATTCATTACGAAGTGCATTACCATGAAGCTTAGAGAGTATATGCCTTTACATATTGCTCCGACTCATACTAGCTTTATTAAAGGCTGAAGCACTTAGGATAACATATTTGTCATGCAAGAAATCCTTCACTCTCTAAGGTCCAAAAAAAGAACAAAACCAGGTGTATGAACCTAAAGCTTGATCTTGAGAATGCTTACGATAAGGATTAGATGGGACTTTTTGGAAGATTCTCTAAGAGCCTTTCGTTTCTCGGATCACATTGTGGAGCTGATTATGTTTTATGTTAGAAACACGTCGACTCATATTCTGTGGAATGGAGAGCCACGTGAACCGTTTCACCATGGGTGCGGTCTTAGGCAAGAAGATCCGCTATCCCCATATTTGTTCATATTATGTGTCAAAAGGTTAGCATACCTTATTCTTGAGGGAGCTGAGGATGGAAGTTGGGAAGCTCTCGTGCCGTGTAGAGGGGGACCTCGCATGTCACATATATTTTTCGCGAATGATTTAACGTTGATGGGAAATGCTACTATCAAAACTACGCATAAGATGAGAATTATATTGGATAGGTTTGGGAATGCCTTGGGACTCTTGCTGAACAAGGAGAAGTCTAAAGCTTATTTTTTGAAAGTAGGAGGCGCGAATATGAAGCGTAGAATCTACTCGTGCTAGGGTTTGCACAAATGGGAAGCCTTAGAAAATATTTAGGTGCGCGCCTTAAGCATGGCCGGGTGAGCAATGACCAAGTTAATGATATTTTGGATAAGCTCACATCCAGATACTCCTCATGGAAAACTAACACCCTATCTCTCGCGGGGAGAGCGACGTTAATACAATCGATTTTGATGGGTCCCTATTCACCTAATGCAATCTACTTGGCTATCTGAGAAGATTTGTGATAAGCTTGATCGACTTAATTGTGATTTCTTGTGGTCGAATGAGCCGAATGTCAAAAGGATTCATCTTGTGGGGTGGCAACAAAGTGACGAAAGACAAGAAAAATTGAGGGTTAGGGATTCGAACGAGAAGGAGGAATAATGAGGCATTACTTTTTCGTTATTGTTGGAAAATCATACAAAAGAAAGATAGTTTGTGGTCGAATCTAGTGGAAGCAAAATATTTGAAATGAGTGAACCTCATAGAGTATATTGTCAAACCGGGAGATAGTATTACATGGAAAGGAATTGTTAGATGCATGGCGTTGCTTAAACCATTTTTTTGTTGGAAAATTGGTCGTGGCATGAAGATTTCACTATGGTTTGAAAACTGGCTTGGATGTTCTACGCTCCATGAGGTCGTGGGGAATATTGATCCATCTGAATTGGGGCTGAAATTGGAGGATGTATTAGAAGAATCGGTGGCTGGAAATTCGAGCAGCTGCGCACACACATTCCTCAAGAGTGGAGAAAAAAATGATTGAAAGTCATATTATTTTTCAAGACCAGGATGATAGAGTGATATAGTGAGAGGCGGCGAACGGGATTTTTTCTCGTCAAACGGCATATAAAGCGCAACAACGTTCTTACTCAGTTTCGGCAGAAGTTTGGTCACGGGTTAGCTGGATTTGGAGAATTCCGTGTTGGAACAAAGTTAGACATTGTATATGTCTTGCGAGTCTGAAGCGTCTTGCAACAAACCAGTTAAGAGGGAAGAGGAAGTTGGCGGAATCTGAAGAATGCGAGAGATGCCATCATCCCGTTGAATTTTGTCATGCATAACGTGCAGAATTGTGTGGAGATGAAATGAATATGAATAAAGTTGGTGCCGCGCTCTTTGTGGGATAAGTTTATGGCACTTGAGGAAGAGAATTGGCTGAAGGTGAACTTGGGAATCACGGAGGAGTCGTGTGCACTGATTGCGGATGTGTGGTGGCAAAATATTTCCGCGGCGACTATTTGGCAGCTATGGTAGGCGAGAAATCACCGAATATTTAAGGGGAGGCCGCTGATTTTGCATGTGATAATCGGGCAAATCAAATAGTTGAGTGTTAATATGTGGTTGGCGCAAAGGAAAAAGAAATGCATACCAATGGAAGGATGGAAAAATCCTAGGTCGGGTTGGTTTAAGTTGAACCTTGGCAGAATTGTGCTCAACAAGCGCAATAGTGGAACAATTGAAGGTGTTCTTAGGGATGAGAATGGGGCATGGATTTCGGGTTTTGCAGTGCACATTACAAGCTCGACGGTGCTAGAGGTGGAAGTTGAAGGGATTCGCAAAAGGACTAGAGCTTGCATGGAGCAAAAGGGTGGAAAATTTGAGATTGAATTGGATTCAAGTGCAGCGATTCGAATTATCAGTGAAGAAATTAATCTGAGGGATAGCCTTTTCCATAAATTCGAGGAATGCCGAAAGTTACTTCATATGCTGTGGAGACACAAGATAAGATGGATTCCCAGATCTAGAAACATATTAGCTGACGCGGTGGTGAAAAATCATTATGGAACAGAGAGAAAATTTAGTTTTTTGCTTGATTCCCCCCCCCCCCCCCCCCCCCCCCGAGATACGATATATTGTAATGAATGATATAGTCTAAGAATTTGTTTTTCTCTGTGTTTACCAAAAGAAAAAAAAAGTAAATAGAGGGAGTCTAATTTACTTTAAAGTAAATCATAAGATTGTAAATCATAAGTAGGCATTCTTGATTTGAGTTAAACTTGGGTGAAAATCCCATGAAGTGAGATCATTTGGACCGAACCACGTTAAAACCTTGTATTCTTTATTGCTATGTTTTAACTATTACAAGAGTTCCTACTTGCAAGATTAGAAGTATTTTAAGTATTAAAGGACTAAGATCTTTCAATTAGTGTGTCACTATTCTTAATAGTGAGATTCTGGACATAAAGATCTTATTTTAATGGAGGAAATGAGGGAAGCTCTTTCGACGACTAAACCACCAATGCTAACTGCAAACAATTATTTCTACTAAACAATTGCATGCAAAATCTCATAAAACTACAGGATCAAAAGGCATGGAAAAGCATTTTGAAAGGTTGGGCCCCTCTAGTAGATGACAAGGGCAGAGTAAAATTTGAACTTGAATTGACTGATGCAGAAGAACTTCTCTCAAACTATGACTCTACTACTTTAAAAATTATCCTTAGTGTTGTTGATTATGATCAATATAAAATTCTCTCTAACTATGGAATTGCTAAGGATGCTTGGAAATCTATCAAGATCTCTTGTGAAGGAAACTTCAAAGTCTGTGCATCTAAGTTGCAACTTCTGAACAATCAATTCAAGCACATGCTAATGGAGGAAACATAAATGATTGCTCAATTCCACTATCCTTGGAGCAGACTTTCCTGATTCTAGAACTGTATTGAAGATGCTAAGATCCCTTCCCGAAAGATTTGCAATGAAAGTTTCAACAACTGAAGAAGCTAAGGATATTGAGACGTTTCCTCTTGCAGACTTGATGGGATCGCTCACTACGTGGGAAGTGAAACTGAAACAAGAAGGAAACATCTTTGCAAAAAGGAGTTGCACTTCAGGCTAGTCTCCAACAAAACCTTCCCAACATAGAGCTAATGCAGTCTATCTATCTATGTCTCTAGCTCCTATCAAAAAGGTTCAACAAAATGAACAAAAACCAGAAAAGGTAACTCTTCTCATACTGTTGCAAGTCCCTCTAATTCTTTTTCTACTACAAATAGACCTGAAAACAAAAAGACATGGAATGTCAAGGTTTTGGACACATAAGAGTTGACTGTAAAAACTTGCTGGAGAAAAACAAAAGTCGTGCACTCTTGACATCAGGGAGTGATGATGAGTCTGATGACAATGATGAGGAAACTGAAGAAAAGGCAAATGTTGCATTTTCCTCAATGGTATCATTTTTCGCCAAAGCAACTATGGTTGTTGCAACTGATGATATCCTCACAGAATCTGACAGTGGCTCGGATGATGATGATATAAAACCTAAACAGAACCAAATATTGATTGACGCAACCATGGCTAAATGCGATGATGTTAGTCAATGGAATAATGAACTTGAAGCGCAGTTCAAAATTTTGAGATCATACGGAAGCCCAACTAAATTGAACAGCAAAATCCTAGATCTAGAAAGAAAAGTTATCTCCCTGTTAAAAGGGAAGGATCACATCACGGAGGAATTGAATGCTGCACGAGAAAAGTTATTGATCACTTAGAAGGAGCTAGAATCTATCAAGAAAAATGAGAAGTTACAGACCCTTGGGACAGAAAAACTCAATCGAGTACTTGACAGTTAGCGAGTTACAACATGGCAAAATGGAGTAGGGTTCAGCGACGCTTAACCTAATTTTCTTAAAAATACATAAGTCACACGTGTCCAGGAAGAAAAGAACTCCCAGAGGAGTAGAAATTCTATTGCATTATTCCACTTTACACCAATATCCTGATCAGGCAGATCACCATTGCAACTCTAAATTGAACTGTGTCCCTAATTCTATTCACATCACACTGAAACATGTTTGTCCCAACGTGTCATCATTGTGGAGTCAATGGACATATACAACCTTACCGTTACCAACTTAGGGAGTCACAAACTCCAGCCCTCAAAGTTACTGCCCCGCTAAGGAAGAATAAAAGAAAGAAGACGAAGAAGAAGAAGGCACATGCAAAGGGTGTTGCAACTGTGAAATCTATAAAGAAAGTTTGGGTAGAGAAATCTGTAGAAAATCTCCACTCCTCTACAGCAAGTATATGACCAAGATTCTTGGTTATACTTACAGAATTGAGTACAGAAAAGGGCAAGAGAACAAGGCAGCTGATGCCTTGTCCAGGAAGAAAGGAGGGGAGGAAAGGGAAAGAGAAGAGAGAGAAGCTGAGTGCAAGGCTATTTGCACTGTTTAGCCTGATTGGATGAATGAACTAGTAGACAGCTACAAGGGTGACTCTAAGGCATAGGAGGCTATTCAGTCGTGTTTACTGAATCCTTATGATGTCAGCTATTACTCCTATAATGACAATCTACTTAGATACAAGGGTAAGTTTTATGTGGGTACTACTACTGATTTGAGGAGGAAGGTATTGGATTTAATGCACAATAGTAGTGTTGGAGGGCACTCAGGAATTATGGGTATATATCAAAGGGTTCAGTTGGTTTTCAGGTGGCCTGGCTTAAGGGAACATGTTAAGGGGTTTTTTGGGGAATGCCCCACTTGTCAGTTGTGTAAACATGAGACTGTTGCTACCACTGAAGATACCAAGCAGACCTTGGCAAGACATAACTATGGATTTCATCTGCCAACTACCTAAGTCTGAGGGAAGGGATGCTATATGGGTTATAGTTGACAGATTCACTAAGTGTGCACATTTCATACCACTCACACACCCCAATAATGCTTCCAGCTTAGCTAAGCTATTCCTAGAGGTTGTCTACAAGCTGCATGGTCTACCTGATTCTATTACTACTAATAGAAATAGCATATTTATGAGTCAATTTTGGAGGAAGCTCATGAAGAGCTTAGGGATTCAGCAGCAGTTGAGCACTGCTTACCACCCCCAAACAGATGGTCAAACTGAAAGATGCAACCAGTGTTTGGAGGGGTACCTGAGGTGTATGACTGGTTTACACCCCCAAGAGATGGGCAAAATGAATCAACTTAGCAGAATGGTGGTACAACACAACTCACCATTCTGCTATTCAGATGACCCCCTTTGAGGCTTTGTATGGCTACAAGCCTCCTCAATGGGGTATGGGACCACTACAAGAGATTAAAGTAGTGGGGGTGGAGGAACTCATTACAGAAAAACAACTCATGACACAACACATGCATGAGTCACTTTTTAAAGCACAGGACTACATGAAGAAGCAAGCTGACAAACACAGAATACACAGGGAATTCAATGTAGGAGACATGGTACACTTGAAACTCAAAGCATATAGGCAATTATCAGTGCGCAACAGCAACCCATGGAAACTTAGCCCTAAATATGTTGGGCCGTTCGAAATTACAGAAAAAATGGGAACTTTGGCTTACCTCTTGAAGTTACCTCCTGATTGTCGCATGCATCCAGTGTTTCATGTGTTGGTTCTGAAGAAGCACATTGGACCGACGACAAGGGTTTCAGCGGCTATTCCGGTGACGAACGAGGAGGAAGGAGTGGTATTGTTCCCATCTAAAGTGTTGGCGATGAGGATGATCAAGAGGGAAAACAAGGCAGTTGTTCAGTGGCTTGTTCAGTGGGAGAATTCATCGGACTCCGATGCTACTTGGGAGGACTATGAGTGGGTCGCGACGAATTTTCCAGAATTCAAAGCTTGAGGTCAAGCTTTAGTGAAGGAGGAGGCAAATGTCACGATGGAGATTGAGGAAGATTACTAATTTTGGATAAAATGAGACTTTGGCGATTCGGGAAAGAAGGGGGCCAATTATTTTTTAATTAATTTAGTTAATTAGTTATTCAGCTTAGTTCGGGTTGGGCCGGATAATAGCGATTTAAGTCCATTAGTTATAGTGGGCTCGGGCAATCGTGTGGGCTGAATTACCAGTCAGCCCATAGGATCTTTTATTTCTATTTTTGCACTAGAATAGTACTAGTTACTTTTATGATCTATTTTGACAATTATGTAAATGATTCCCTGATATTAATCTCGGGTCATGTGCTTTATTGGGACATCAGATTATTATTAAAAACTTTATCTCCTTTTTCTCTCTACTCTCTTCTTTGAATTCTTCTTCTTCTTAGCAAAATACTCTTTATCTTACAGGGACATTGATTGTAAGAAAAAAGAAATTATGTTACAATTATATTATTCTTAAATAATGGGTGATTGCTAAATTTTTTTAAATGAACTGTCAACAATTTAATCTCTTGATTGTAAGAGTATCTTAATATTTTAGTTGGGATGTTAACTGTCAACAATTTAATCTCAAGGTGAGAAGTATAAAAACTAAGTATAGGGTCTTCACTGTAGTAAAAGATAGAACTATGGGGTCTTGATTCCATGAGCAACGAATTTTATTTTATGGAGTTTGACAGCGTCACCATGAGGTGCAGCCACCACTGTCCAACGATTTCAGCGTAGATCGTTATTGTGTAGACAAAAAGTATCATGTCATTTTTTCGAAAATTATGAAGTGTGGCCAAGTTCTTCACCACACATTAAGACTAGCGTTCAGATCATTAAGCTAAGCCGGGGTCAAACAACATTAAAGAAGTGATTCCCGTAAATTACGTCTTGCATTATGCAAAATTAGAAGATTACTTCCTGTAAAAGTAAATTAGCAAAATACTTTATATTATTACAAAAATTGACAGATCACTCCTTCGTTGTTTTGTATTGTTACTTAATATTTGATCAAGATACCCTTCTTAGTTCAAGCATTTTCTTTCGAATATAATTTCCGTATTGCTTTCTATAATTTTTTTATAAATTGAAGATATTAACACAAGATATATGAGTATATGTCTCGTTTTTCAACTTTTATATTGGATATCCTCGATAATTCAAAGTACAAAAGCAAAATACAAACAATATTTTTTTGAAAAATCAATACTTGTCTCTTTCTGCACAAGCCACAATGCTCTCTCACGTACAGAAGAGTAAACTACGCCTCTTTGCATAGAAGGCGTTGTACTCAATGAAAGTCTACTACAGGGGATAGCTTATCAATTCATTTTGTATAAAAGATGAAATAATTTGTTGAAACCCTCTGAAGAATACAAAACCCTCGACCTCTTTTATAATTCGGCAAGCAAATCCAGAGCCTTCTGATATTGATGACACCAAAATACAAATACCAGGCAAGCCACTAAATAGCAAACCTTATATTTATGTACAATGAAATATATTTCTACATACAAGAACATACATATGGGCATATATATATATATATATATGTATATATATATATACACACGTATTAACGTTCTTTTTTATCGGGACATATGTATGAAGCGCTTATCGTTTAATGTTAATATTCCCTACCAAACGACTACCTATAACAGTTTAACGCATGATGATAGTTAAGTTTCCCTCATTAACAAACTGCGGGGACCTGCCAAAGACTAGTGTACAGTTTGCTCTCTGGGCATAGCCTCTCATAGGCCCTAACAAAAAATAAAAGAACCTCAAAAAAAACAAAAAGAGAAACAAAAATTCTAACAACATATAATATTAAAAAAAAAAAGGGGCAGCCCAATGCACGAAAACATCCCCACAATGCAAGGATCCGGGGAAGGGTCCCACCACAATGGTGTATACGGGGCAAGCCTTCCCCTGTCAAATTTGACAAGAGGCCACTCCCCAGACTTGAACCCGTGACCTCTCAGTCACACAGCAACACCTTTACCGGTGCGCCAAGGCTCCCCTCCTTTATACATAACACGCATATTGCATAAAATACTTATTTTCCAATTAAGAGTGTAAAGGGTTCCCAAAACTTTATAGAACATATTAGAGACACAGCAAATGCCAAATTTCTAACATATTCTGTATACATACACCAAGCCAAGTGATAAAGAATTCAAGAACAGAAAAGAGAAAAGATTATGCTCTGCTTTGAATTTTGGGAAAGCAAACTCTAACAGCAGATATTATAAATATAGCCAAGCACCTCCCTGGCGAAAAGTTAATCCGTAAAATACGCTACTCAATACACCGTAAAACGATCTTTCAGTTTGTATTTGGTTCTTTTGGTTGGTGAATCGTTTCAAGACATTCTTTGGCTCTATGAACCTTTGATTGGAGATAAAAAGTTCCATTTTTAGCGTTCTGCTCAAACAAGTTGTCGTACTTCTGAAACAAGAAAAAATAGAAAGTTATTCATATTGCCAGGTGAAAAGCTCTGTTCTTAATTAAGAAAGAGAATAGAAAGGAGACCTTCAGAATTTCTTCCCATGACGAATTCTCTGTTACACCGAGAATTTGTCTTGCTTCAGACTCGGTCATCAATTTACTACCCCTTCGGATGT
This sequence comes from Linaria vulgaris, assembly GCA_948329865.1. NCBI lineage: Eukaryota > Viridiplantae > Streptophyta > Magnoliopsida > Lamiales > Plantaginaceae > Linaria > Linaria vulgaris. The sequence goes on along the minus strand of OX415249.1, from coordinate 46,688,565 downwards.
TCTGTACTGCTTCCTGAGCAACTCCATTCTTCGAGGCATCTGCAACCAATAAGGACAGAACCAAACATAAGGATAACAACTAACTAGGTAAGAGTAACATCTACAGTTCACCTGTTTAGTTTTCTTTAACTAAAGAATATGACAAGTAATACATATAGAAGAATCAGAAATATTTCTTTCAGATCTGCCAGCATCAGACAGTCTGATGTATGTAAATTAACGTTATATTCACAAGTTTCCTGTAAATTTGCTTAAAAACAATAAGGCGCTACTGTTCAACAATCTGATCACGGGCTTAGCTAAAGTCTCTGCAAAAACCTACAAAGTCATAAATAAATCATATTCATATTTCAAGAAGACTCACTGGTTAGTGCCTGACGATATGCCTGAACAAAGGCTCTAGCCATTATTCCAGAGCCCATAATTAACAAGTTTGCAAGAATCCTTGCAGCCTACAAAGTAACAAGAAACATGAGTAATTGAGTTACATTTCCATTTCGATTTGATTTTGATATGTCTGCTATAAGGTCAGACGACACCCCAAGTATATAATACTGTATGTACGAATCTCAAACTCTTAAATCAAAGAGGCTAGAAACTACCAAATAAAGACATATGGTCAAGCGCAGTCAACGAACAGCAACTAAAATGCACAGTATATACAAGAGACAATCATCATAATCTAAACTCTAAAGTGATTAATGTCCAGAGAAACTACCAGTCCAAGAAGCAGCCAAAAAGTTCAACCGACAACTAAAGTTAAATCAACATATCATGAATCAGACAGCCCTATGCCACAGAACCAAAATTCAGGTTAAGATTCACAGCAAAAGGTAGCAATATGCTCAACTCAATGTAGAAGACATTTCTATTAAAATTAACATTTTGTGTTTTCGTAAAATGTGAGGTGCTGATATAAGCTAAAGTGACGAAGACAGAACAATATGAAACGTGGATCCGACAGAAAAGAAGAATTATGATATAAGGGGACCATATAATTTGTTCAAATCCTTATACCAGCTCTTGTTTATGGAAGTATGACATCTAGGTCCACAGACAGTTCAAGCCAGAAAAAGATTTAATGAGGGTGATGCATACAATCACATTATCTTGAATGATAAATTTAGTAACAAATACGGTAGAGTAGCGCAGTAATGAGAGAAACAATAACTTTTTTATGTACATGATAGTAAGTAGTAACACAGTACCATACTACAAAGGTAACTCAAAAAACAGTGGAACTAATATGCAGGATCATAAATTAATCAATCCAATTTTGGATCAACGAATAAATCATAATCAGCTCATACAGAAACAACAGATCCAACGTAGGTTTTACAGAAATGCTGAAAACCAACTTTGTCAGATATTTCAGTTAAATGATTAACGGGAACTATGTAAAGAAAGCATCAGAATCTGGCATCTTTGAAAACAAGAACAGCCCCGGATCAAGACAGCATAACTGATTTACATGACTTTGCAAATTCAAGGACCAGAAACAATTCTACACAATTTGGCAAGACTTGATTTTGTAAGAAATGAGGTTAGAGGAGTGTACCATATCTGGAGAAGAATTAGAATCAGTGGTCTTCTTGAATTTCAATCTTTATGATCTGCAACAACTGTGCAATAACCAAGACTGCAATGAATAAAATCAAAAGGGATTAGATTACACAGGATTAAACTATAACTGAAACTAGAAGTGGATTATAAATAGCATCCATATCGAAACTAACTACGAGGCCATTCAAAAAGTATCAAACTTTAGATCAGCTACTGTTATAGAAGCTCACATCGCTATACAAAGTTTCTAATCCTCAAACGAGCTCATGCTACTTCCCCTGTGTTCTGTATAACCTACCAAATATACAACCATTTATTCTTTCCTTAAGCTGCGGCACCTCATCAAATAAACGTACGCAACGTCAAACCAATTGTTCAAACCCTAAAAGTACATTTTTTTCCCAGATAACTGTCCACCCAATCAGATTATATCGACGGGAGGAGTCACGAAAACATATAAGACTATATGAAGAAAAAGCCTAAAAAAACGAAACAAGCGTAACCTACAAAACCAACCGTACATGAATAGAATCCTAACTTCATACCAATTACAAACGAGCCAAATTGAAAAGATTATGTTTTAAAAAAACAGATATTGATAATTGTTACAATATATATATATATATATAGAAAGGAAAGAATCATATCTGAAATCAATAATCCCAAATTAAAAGATAAAATCCAATCAAACAGAGAAAGGAATAATGACGCTCTATACACAAGAAATAGAAAGGATAATCTGATGGAATGAAGAATAATGATAAGAAACAACTTACAGTAACTCAATTAAGAAAGAGAAGATTGTGGAATTAGGGTTTGTAGAGAGAGAGGAGACACAGGTTGCGAAGGGAAAATATAATTTGAGAAGAGCTGCTTTAATTTATTCTAAAACCAATTTTTATATATATTTAAATATTTTTTATGTATCTTGACTGGCTTGACAATCACGAAATTGACCCTTCCTAGACCCGAAAAAGTAGAACCTACTAGCCTTACAGTATCCCAAATGCAACAGTTAATCTGTTACCCAAAAAAATAAAAAAAATAAAAAGAATGCAACAGGTTCTCACAAGCATTTTGTCAAACACTAGGCGGGCGTGTTAATATACTGCCTACAGATACAAGAATCAGTACTATAAACCAAAAATAATCTCAACTGGTTCATCGAACAAACCTTAGAGATCGAAGAGAGAGGAGTATGTATTTTGGTCTTATTTCGTCAAGGTAACAGAACACTGTAAAATGATACAATTAGAGTACAAAAATTCCAAAATAATGCTAATCAATTAATAATCGAACTACCTTGGTTCGGAACACCTAACACAAGTTTACTAGGTAAAACAAGTAAATTACAAAGTCAATCTTAAGTGTCGAATCGGTTGCGTTCGATATAAGAGTATCGAACTGTGGTTGTTCGATACTTAATATATTAATTTAGTCCTTTATCAGCCTTGTGTGTATCGAACTTGTCTGATTCGATGTAATGTTGAGTGTCGAATGCAAGGTCTTCGATATGGTACAATATCGAATGTTAAGGGTTCGATCTTGGGGCGAATCGAATGCTCGGAGTTCGATGTTAAGTAGGTTACAAGTGAGTGTTCAATCGTCCGAAAAATACCAAGGGACGGTGTATATATAACCACCGTCCCGCGGGCCCCATTGACAAATGGGGAAAACGCATCGAACCGAAGTGGTTCGATGCTCATTCTGCATCGAACAATAGTTGTTCGATGCGAATCAAACATCGAATAGTGCTTGTTCGATGTAATATTCAGCAGGCTGATGCTGTTAAGCTGGCCCAATACATAATATTGGGCCAATCCTAAAATATTTCCATCACATAGTTCCCCGAGTTTGAGAGACGGTGTCGATTAGAGATCGGCTTCCAAATTTATGAAAATAAATTCTTGTTATGCAGGCCGTAATGCTTATATTGTGAAATTGATGCCCCTATTCGGAAGCGGTGAGTGGTGTACAGCCTCGATAGGTTTTTGTACTAGTTTGAGATATTCTTAATCATAAGTTTCTTCTAAGCGGGTCCGATTTAATGTTGGGTTTGTAAAACTCGCAATTGAAGTTAAGTTCCAGTCGAACGAGCTGGGTTCGATGCTCAACTGCGTAGAACGGTGATCATTCGATACGAATTTTGCCAGGGGCGTTCGATTTTGAATTACGCCTCGAATCGCGCTGGTTCGATGCGCCTTTTTATGGGCTCTGATGGGCCGTTTGCGGCCTATATAAAGGGGAAAGGATAGCATGAGGCTTATTTCGCTCTTGGACAACTTACGCAGAAAGGTAAGGAGCATCGAACGGGCAATGTTCGATGTTGTATGCATCGAACGTTCTTCGTTCGATGCTTTATGCATCGAACGAAGTGTGTTTGACCTAATGCCTTAGAAAAAATTTTGGTTTTGCACCTCATTTTTTATAATGATTTTTCTGTTTTCACGCAAATATTCTGAATAATCGCTTTTGCTCTTCCACCGTTGATTAAGGTAATTTATTACATACATACTTGTGAGCTTCATTTATACTTGCTTAGTACGTAGTCATTTTTGTATATGCCGCGTTAGTGTTGCGAGAGCAGAGAGGGACGTATCCGCACACAATCAGCTTTTTTTTATTTATTTTTTTTCAGTTTTTCTCGAACAAGGTGGTGAATTCTGATTCAATTTCTTGGAGCGAATCGAGTGGCGGCTCGAGCTCTAGTTCGACGAACTCTATGGTGGGCCTTTCAAGTGCTCCCGCATTTTCTGATATAGCTTTAGGAAGCGGCCATGAGCTTATTGACATAGATTCTGCCAGATCACCCATTAAAAATAATGCCGGTGTTGATGTTGAACAATTATTATCTCGGGGTGAAGATGCAGATTCGCAATCCTCTTCATCTGAGGATAATCGTGCCTCTAGTGAGGCTGCAGAGGATGCTGATTTCATCAATAGGGAAGTAGATGATTTCGCGGATGTGCCAAGAATGGCGTAAAATATGTACGTCTAGCGTCTCCACATAGTCGCAAGCAGCTTCGCAAAAAATTCGACATACCCAATAGATACAAGATAGTACTTCCTAGCTCAAATGACCGAATGGATACTCCGCCACCTGGACATTTAACAGCATTTGTAGCCCAACTTCTGAATGGGCTACGGTTCCCGATATTGGTTGAGCTGAAGATGCTTCTGAGGTCTATCGACCTTGTGTCGGGACAACTTACCCTAAACTCGTATGGCCATTTGATAGGCTTCATCATCGCATAAAAGCGCTAGGCCAACCTCAGAGTCCCAACGAGTTATGGGCTCTTTTTGAAGTCGTTAAGCGGGAGGAAGGGTTTTATCATGTGTAAACGATGCAAAAACGTAAGTTTTTGAATGGCGAAGCCACTGGATACGGAAAGAACTGAAAAAGATGCTACTTTTATATTAGGGAGAGCTATGAGGACGAGTTTTTAAGCTATCGCCACGATTGATATAATGGTTCTAGGGTTGCAATACCCCACGGTATTGTTCCGACCTCCTAGGATTGTGATTTTGTCCTAAATTTGGTGCACGACCACCAATTTGAATTTAAAAACTGGTTAAAAGTCGTGTATTGTCTTTAGCTGGTATGTCCCCAGTTCCGTATAACGGGAGATTTACTCTTGGTATAATTTTGCATCTTTAATCGTTGTTCTACTTTGTGTTAATAATATGAATATGCTAATAGTGTTATATTTTTGTAGGCCACTTTGTTATAGATCGTCACGCTCGCATGAACCGAGCCCTTGCTACTGAGCAAGCAAGTTCTCAAACGACCGCGGTTCAAGAGATTCCTCCTCCGAGGAAAAGGAAAAACAAAGGAAAGAAAGTCGATGCTGCGCCTTCGGCTGCTGTCGCTGCTGAATCCCAAGTTAATCATTTCGAGGATGTTCTAGGTGGAAATCGTGATGAGAAAGAGAAGGCCTTGCAGAAGGTAAAGGGCTATGCTGCAAAAGCCCATACCGATAGAGAGAGCGTGAAGTAGGCGAAGATGGCTCTGAATCAGCTGGAATCACAAGTGTCCAACCTTTCGGCTAGTAAGGCGGAGCTAACCAAGCGGATCGCCGAGCTTGAGAAATAGGTAACTGCTGAAAAGGTGAGGACCGACCATGCTGAGGAAGTTGGCTATTCTCGGGGCCTCAATGAGGTATTTAATGTGTTCTTTTGTAAATTTATATTCTTCTATACTTCCTTGTTAATCTCTTTTCTGGTCATGTAGGTTTCTGCTCAGCAAAGGGTGGAAATCGCCGAGTCGTTCCTCCGGAGTAACACGTTTCAAGAGCTTAGCGCTCGGAGGGGTGCCGTGGAAGCTCATAAAGCTCAAATTCTCACGGTGCGTATGTTTTACACGACCAAGTATGTTCGTGTGGGATTTAACCCTGATTGGTTGGATCTTTCGCTTGGACCAAACAGAGAGGTCTTGCCTCCCGCATCGGAGACTCAAGCTGCAGATCCGGACGAGTTTGCTGTCCTGCTGGAGAATAACAGCCTCGTTCTTCGGGGAATTACACCACCGCTAGAAATGTCGCCCGTCTATCCCTCCTCTGCTGATGAAGATGAAACTGATGTCTGACGACCTTAGTTTTATTCTATTTTACTTTGTAATTGACCATTTTAATTTTGTTTTTTATGGCGCTGCGTCGCCCCTTGAACAACTTGATTAATTGCATGACTGTTTTTCATGAACTTTTGCGTTGATTTGTTTGATTTAATACACGTAGTAGTTATCTTTTCTTTCAATTGTTGATGTTGCTTTTTACTTTATTTTGACATTTTGAGCATTTTTCTATATTCGTGGAAAGTGGTCCGTTTCGCTTCGGATCATAGGGTTATTGTTTTATTCAACAGGATTATAACCGCTATGTTTAGTGTTATTCCCCGTGGAGATGGGTATTGTTTGTCTTTTTTAGACAAAATATTCACTTTTTTTTTTTGCATTTTCGGATGGTTGGTATCATTTTCCTTCTTGGGATTGTCGGTGTCTCGTGTCATTTTGGACAGAGTTTTCGTCCCTCTTCGTTGTCTTTTGGGGATTTGCGGTATCTCGTGCTACTTTTGAACAGGGTTTCCGTCCCTCTTCGTTATTTTTGGGGATTTGCGGTATCTCGTGCCACTTTTGGACATAGTTTTCGTCCCTCTTCGTTGTCTTTTGGGGATTCACAGTATCTCGTGCCACCTTTGGACAGGGTTTCCGTCCCTCTTCATTGTTTTGGGGGATTTGCGGTATCTCGTGCCACTTCTGGACAGAGTTTCCGTCCCTCTTCTCAGAGCGAATCATCTTGAGTCCTTCATTGCCATCTGGGACCGAATGTTCGTCCTTATGCGTCGTATTTTCCAATGTTATGTCCTGCATAAAGTTTGATCATGCAATTTAGATGAATTTCATATAGATGGATTAATCAAAAGGATTTTCCTTGGAAATGAAATCATATTATGTGAGTAGAGTGGAGCTTGATTTATAGCTCATTTTACCTTGCTTTCCTATGTAGTCCTCCGGACTCACGTCCTTGGTGTCCCTATTTTAAGTTGATACATGTTTGCCCCTCATACTCGTCGTGGCAGAGGAGACGAATAAATATTGTTCAAAATATTCAAGACACTAAGAACTCGCAAAAATTAAACTAGATCACTTTAATTAATGTGCTTCATCCGCATGGAAGCCAATGCCTCCGCTGCATCTTCTTCCCGCTGTGGCCGCGTCCGGAGCGAGGTCACGTAACATTTTCATCCTTCAACGTCACCTGTGCCGCCAGGAGTTGGAAATTTCACCATTTGGTGGTAAGTCGATGGAAATTCTCGGAATGCATTCAGCGCAGGCCTTCCTATGATGCCGTTGTATGCGAAATGCATATCAACAATTACATAGTTTGCAAGTAGTGTTCTTCTTTGCGGTGTTGTACCCAACGAGGTTGGAAGCATAAGCAATCCGGGAGGAACTATCTCCGGACCCCCGAATCCGTGAAGTGACGTTCTTACTGGTTCCAATGTATGGCCGTTCATTCCCATTTTGGCCAGAGTAGAGCTGAATATCACGTTGAATGAACTACCGTGATCCACCAGCATTTCGTGACTCCATAATTGGCTATATCCACAATTATCACCAACGGGCAATTTAGTTTTGACATTTGAATGGCTTGGGCACTCAATCTCTGGAGGTTCGTGGTCGAGAAAGTGTCTCTTTCTGGGGCATTTCCTCGATCCTTAGTATGTTGGCCATATTAACAAAATTTTCCGATTTGACAAGCCTCGAGATCTTCTTCCGGCTGTTGGTGGAATCCGCTCCCCCTAGGCCTCATGATATCATGTTGATCATGGATTTCCTGATGATGTCATCCTCAATCTAGGGATACTCGAACAATTGTGGTTCATCAACCATTCTTTGTTTATCCTTCATGGGCGATGGTGTTTTATTTCTGCCGGCGATGTTCTCTTGCTCTTGAATCTTTTTGACAAACTCCACGAGTTTACCATCCTTCAATAGTCGTTCGATTTCATCCTTGAGGTTCATGCAGTCTTTGGTTTCATGTCCCTTCTTGTTAACAGGTTTTGAATTACGACCTAATTAACTGAATTATTTATTTGGGTTGGAACGCCTTTGCCCGTGGTTCAAAAACTAAGCGCTATTTAAAGAGAGAGAAAATGACAAGAACATTCCTTCCTTTTATTCACTATGATCCACTCTTTTTCCGAGTCGATAAGCGTATTTCCGAGTCTATATGTGCCTTCCCCAATTGTCCGACCTCTCATTTCTTTCCCTTATTTCTCTGTTTATATAGAGTTTTTAGGGACAGGTGTCGCTATGCATGGGTTTACAGGTGTCGTTATGCATGTGGTGGTGCTTTACACGCGTTACAATGTTTATTTAACCAATAAGATAACGTCTATCCTAAGTGCTGACTCTATCATTTTATCTTGTTCCGAGGGCTTTGGTCTCCTTTATGATAAGGGGTAGACTGCCTTCTTTGCTTCCGAGGGCTCATTGCTTCTAACGGTGACTCGAGGGCAAAGTTTGGGTGTTCTCTTAGTGACAATGTTTATCCGATAGGCATGTATTCTGGAGTGAGTGGTCCAGGATATTCTTCGAGAGGGTGTTTATTCATGAGTTGATCTCCGAGGGGTTTTTTAGCCTTCGTGGGTAGGTGTTTTCTTTCTCCGAGTGCCCGGAAAGTGTTGTTCTGTAATTCTTACGTTATTTGTGAAGTTCCGTCCTTTGGGTTGGTCGACTGCAGTAGTGTTCCGAGAGTATTTGTATTGGGAGTGCATAGTAAGGAAGTGTTTTTGTCAAGGTTCTGGGACTCTGTTGGTTTCCGATAGCTCCAGTGGGCTTTGATAGGTTGGTTCTGTTAACTCCTCCTTTCCGAGGGTTCATACTTCTCGGAGAAGCATAATGAGTGGGGCGAAGTGCTTGTCCGATGCTGCGGTAGTTCCAATAGCGGTTAGTCTGTGGAAGGCTTTCTTCGGATGTGTATTCCGATAGGTGCCTGCCTTGGTTACGGATTCCGCATGTTGGGCCATTAGGCACGACTTTTGCTCTAGTATTTGATGTTCGGAGATGTGTTCCGAGGGCGCTTGATGTCGGTCCTCGGGGGTTTTTCGATGGATACTTGGGGTGTGATACCTGTATCGTGAATGCAGGTTGCATAATCATATAATAATATACCAGGTAATTTCAGTAATTGTCTATTTTAAGTAGGTGAATTTTCATCCTGTTAACAAACCCCTCCCAGTTTTTAGTGCAGTTGGTCATTACGACTGCACTAGAAACTTAATAGGTTAAAGGGTACGAGGGCTCAGGTATCGTAGATTTTGTCAGGTATTATACCGGGAATGTTTCATAAGGCCTCGTAGAACTCTCCGGGGATGTCGTAGACATTCGTCAGTGACATTTATGTCTTGTTCAACGTTTCCCTCGTTCTTGGCATTACCTTTAAAAAGGTGAGAGGAGTATCGGGGTTACTCTCTCCGAGGCGAGTGATTCCCGATGTATTCTGAACTGTGCCCTTGTTAGATCAATATCGGGGCATTAATTAATGTTGTGCCATTTAATGGTGGTTTTAAATGCAATCAATGATAATTTAATGCCGCGTTTATGTATGGTGCGGAGATCGAAGCGTTCTGACCATTGTGTTTCTGTAATCGAGGAGACGTGACAATTAATAGCACTAGGCACGACTTTTAATCGTGGGATGTGAGTAAGTTTAGTGGTCATTTAAGGCATTTATTGGGCATAGGGTTTATAAACCTTCTCCTTTCCTAATCATATTCTCACTTGCAATTTTAAGCGAAAACTTCTCTTTCTGCAAAAAAGTTCTCTGATCTTCCAACAAATTTCTTTAATGGCATCTCAATCTACTACCAACCTGGTGTCGGCCGCTTCCGGCACCGGAGGAGCAGCGGGGGAGACGTTTCTGACTTCTCGAAAGAAGAGCGCAGCGGTGGAGGTGGCGAGTGGCAGTGGTGGTGCCGAAAAGGCGAAAAAGTTGAAAAAGAAAGCCGAAAAGGGTGGCGTTCCGCGGGCTACCCAGAAAGTGGGTGATACGGTTAGCACTGCTTCGGAGAAAGAAGTTCAAAATTTGTTCGTTGAGTACGGCGCTTCTGGCCGTAACGTGGAGGTGATGGTGCCGGAAGCCCACCACCGGGGTGATTCTCCTCCGCCAGGACACCTAACGGTGTATTATCCTCAAATAAAGGCGGGACTGCGTTCTTTTTTCCCGCCTTTCTACTGCAATGTTTTCAAGCACTGCAACCTATGCCCTAGCCAACTCACCCCCAATTCTTTCACGGCGTTGGCTCTTTTTGTTTTTTGGTGTCTGGTGAGAGGCATCGAATGTACGAGAGATAGGTTTTTCGCTGTCTTTGAGTTGAAGCCGTCTCCCGGGGGGGTCCTTTCTATTGCTTCAGCCATCGGGATAAGGATGATCGGATCTCCGAGGGCAACGTCACCTCCCACAGTTCATGGAAAAATAAGTTTTTCTTCATATGTCCTGCTAAGGGAAAGTGGGACATACCCCTAACTTGGAGGGAGCCCAATTTTCCCGAGAGAGTGATGGACGATACACTGGCGTTCTCACCGGTGTTCTCTGCGAAGCCTCTGGTGGAGTCGAAGGATTTTATTCGCCTCTATCGGACTGCGGGATTGAGGCACATTGCTCCGGTAGACAGAATCGAGACTCCACTGGCTATCCCCGAGAAGCTCTTCGATACCTTTGGTGAGTTCTCACACTTACATCCCTTATCTTACAGGTGTTTTTTCTATCTTATATAACTTGTAACCATCTCTGCAGTGAATGTTCTGCGACCGTTCATGATGGAGAACGAGGACGTGGGAACCCAGAAGGGGAAGTCTACACTAGGAGAGGGTGAAGCCTCCTGTACCGCAGAGGGTGAGAATGAGCAAGGGGGGACTCGTTTAAGGGTTGCTTCAGTCATGTCCCGGTCGTCTAGCGGAACTTCCGATACCCCTGAGGAAGCGGGGATAGGCGTGACTTCCGCAGATGCTGGCCTTGCGGGGGTATTCGCTATAAGGGGTGGGGATGATGAGGTTGGGATAGGGGGGATGCCTTTACCACCACCAGGTGTTATCAACATACCCTCCCTCTCGGAGGCATCGGGGGATTCCGCATATGCGTTATTATCGACTCCTCCAAAAGGTATGTGTTTCACCCTAGCCTTAGACGGTATTGAAAAATTATACACTCCTTCTATTTATACGGGAATTTGCGAAGGGATAGCTTTTCTTAAAAAAATTTGTAATTCGCAGGAGGTGAAGACCTTTTTGGTCTAGAAGGTGGGTCACTTCCCTCGGACCCCGTCCCTCCTCCCACTTTTGAGGATACAATGAGTCTACTGGACGAGATTCTGGCTACAGGTCCCCCGTTTACGGGTGCTCCAGCTCTGGGACCACTCACAGCCATCCAGTCAGATAGTCCCGTAGTCACTCAGGTACCACTGTCGGGGGGAGTACCTCTAGGGAGGCCTTCGTCTTCTAATGCCCCAGCCTCAGGACGAGAGCCTAGTTCCAAAGATGCCCAGGTGGCTCTCGAGACTGTCACTCGATATCTAACGGCTGCCAATTCCCTGCCAGCGGACGGGTGGCAATTTGTCCGAGCTTGCACCAACAACGTAGCTATGCTGGTAAGTTTTTATTTATATAATTCATCTAAGTCCCATTGCCGGGATCTTTATTCCTCTATTTTGCTTTATAGGCACCTAAAATGCTTCCTCTTCTGTTACTCGAGGTTGAGAAGTTGCAAAAACTGGCAAGCACAGCTGAAGGGCGGTCTTGGGAGCTAGAGGCGGAGAACAAGAATCTACAAGAGAAAATGGGGAAGTATGAGGAGGCTTGGGCCAAGATCACACAGCAAAACCAAGACTTGAGGGGGGAAATTAAGCAGCTCCAATCTTCAGTAAAGGAGATGGAGGCCTTAGGGCTTGTACTGAAAGAAAGGGTGACATCCCTCGAGGAGGAAAAAACTGCTCGGGAGGCAAGACAAAAGGAGTTGGAGCGGGATCTGTCCCAAGCACTGGGCCAGGTGGATACTCTTCACGAGAGGTTGTCACAGGCCATGGTTCCGGTGGGCATCACCTCCGAGAAGGTGCAGCAAAGGGTGGATGCTGCTGTTAAGCAAGCTCGGGAGGACGCCACTGCTCAAGTGAAGGAACTATACATCAGTAAGAACCAGGGATACTTAGCAGGATATGCTATGTGGGGGTTCCTTCAATGCTTCGAGCAGGTGCGCAGTAAGGTGGCTCCCAATTTAGATCCGCGGGTAGTGAATATTGCGGAGATGCAGAGGCCTACTCTGGATCAGGCCTACGACCTCTTCATAAAGAGTAGCTCTCAACTTCCTCCCTCCTCCTCTTCCCCGACTCGGGTGCCCTTGACAGCGGTACTTCTGCGGCCTTCAGTTTACGCCCCTCCCCGAGTGGGGGTCCAGGCTGTTTCCTCTGGCGTTCCTCCTCCTGTGCTCCGGTTCTTCCCTCCACAACTGAGCCAGCCCCAGTCTCCTCGAGTGTTCTACCCCCAGTCTTAGGGGTTTTTAATTCGTTCTTTTTTTTTTCTTAAGCACAATTGTACTTGTTATTATTTTTATATGTAGTGGTACTTTTTATTTCTTGTTTGAAATGAAACTTCTTTTCTGCGTTAATAGTCACATAACTTTTCAGCGTATTATGAATACTTGGTCCCTTTCCTTTAATTTTAGAATTTTAAGATTGAGTTTAAAGAAATGAGATAGCATCTCACTCTTACTGGCCAAACAACTTACTTAGCATAGCGTGTCCATTTGCAGTGCAAGTTTGGGGAAATATATTTTCCTAAATAGGAGTATCCCCTGACACGCCCTCGTGGCTTTTTATAGTATGCTTTGGGCAGCTCAACTTAATTCGGTTATTCGAGGAAAGGGTCCTAAGTATATATAGGTGCTTAGAGTTTAGTGAATATTTTCACATCCTTTCAAAGAATCATTCCAACAAAATTGTTTATATCCTCATCACTTTTAATTATGTAGACTTTCGGAAAGCCTTTGATGAGAGAGTACGAATGAAGTTTCCCAGAGTAACCGCTCTCGGAGATATTCTCTGAGGCCACTGGACCATGTCTTCCCCTCTTTCCACAAGTTTTGTACCGACTCCGTGCAATTATTTACATAGTAAATTAGAGAATCTTATGATTTTTCACGAAGATATCCAAAATCGAAATCGAACTACAAATAGTGAAGGAAGGGAACTTATCTTTGGTGCATATAATTCCATTGCTGTAGCACCTGCTTTCCCTTTTAGTTGTGGCAATGATCCCACGAACTTGCTTAAGGGTTTAATGGCCGCGAGAATAAATTCTCCCTGATTGGCATCGCTTTTGAACGCTCTTGAAGGCGAATCTTATGGCGTTCCCACAGACGACGCCATTTTGTTAACAGGTTTTGAATTACGACCTAATTAATGAATTATTTATTTGGGTTGGAACGCCTTTGCCCGTGGTTCAAAAACTAAGCGCTATTTAAAGAGAGAGAAAATGACAAGAACATTCCTTCCTTTTATTCACTATGATCCACTCTTTTTCCGAGTCGATAAGCGTATTTCCGAGTCTATATGTGCCTTCCCCAATTGTCCGACCTCTCATTTCTTTTCCTTCTTCCTCTGTTTATATAGAGTTTTTAGGGACATGTGTCGCTATGCATGGGTTTACAGGTGTCGTTATGCATGTGGTGGTGCTTTACACGCGTTACAATGTTTATTTAACCAATAAGATAACGTCTATCCTAAGTGCTGACTGTATCATTTTATCTTGTTCCGAGGGCTTTGGTCTCCTTTATGATAAGGGGTAGACTGCCTTATTTGCTTCCGAGGGCTCATTGCTTCTAACGGTGACTCGAGGGCAAAGTTTGGGTGTTCTCTTAGTGACAGTGTTTCTCCGATAGGCATGTATTCTGGAGTGAGTGGTCCAGGATATTCTCCGAGAGGGTGTTTATTCATGAGTTGATCTCCGAGGGGTTTTTTAGCCTTCGTGGGTAGGTGTCTTCTTTCTCCGAGTGCCCGGAAAGTGTTGTTCTGTAATTCTTACGTTATTTGTGAAGTTCCGTCCTTTGGGTTGGTCGACTGCGGTAGTGTTCCGAGAGTATTTGTATTGGGAGTGCATAGTAAGGAAGTGTTTTTGTCAAGGTTCTGAGACTCTGTTGGTTTTCGATAGCTCCAGTGGGCTTTGATAGGTTGGTTCTGTTAACTCCTACTTTCTGAGGGTTCATACTTCTCAGAGAAGCAGAATGAGTGGGGCAGAGTGCTTGTCCGATGTTGCGGTAGTTCCAATAGCAGTTAGTCTGTGGAAGGCTTTCTTCGAATGTGTATTCCGATAGGTGCCTGCCTTGGTTACGAATTCCGCCTGTTGGGCCATTAGGCACGACTTTTGCTCTAGTATTTGATGTTCGGAGATGTGTTCCGAGGGCGCTTGATGTCGATCCTCGGGGGTTTTCTGATGGATACTTGGGGTGTGATACATGTATCGTGAATGCAGGTTGCATAATCATATAATAATATACCTGGTAATTCCAGTAATTGTCTATTTTAAGCAGGTGAATTTTCATCCTGTTAACACTTCTGATTATGGTACTTGCAGAAGCAGGTCGAAAACCTTGTCGCCCTTGAATCCTTCATATGTCTTGGCTCTTTCAGCCACTCTTTCCTTTTTGCCACCCCGAATACTGTCATGATGTTAGCATTCAGAGGCGTGTACCGCCTGGGCGAAACGTCCCAGTACCTGTTATTTCTATTTCTGTTGTTGTTGTTGTTGTTGTTGTTGTTGCGGTTTTGATCTTCCCTTCCTCGTTCCTTCTCCTTTGGGGATGCGATGAGGGGCACTTTGGTTGCCATCATCTTCTCGTAGTGGACCACCTCCTGCACTATCTTGTTAATTTCTTCTATAGTGGTGGGTTTGCGTCTAAGTAAATCCCCGCTAAAGATAGTGTTGTTGGTTGTTCGGAAGAGTATACTCATTATCATCTCTCCGGATGGGCTGTCTATCCTTAGCAACTCTGCATTGAAACATCTCATGAAGTCCTTTAGATTTTCGTTGGTTTCTTGCTTCATAGTATACAGATGGGAGTGATCCAAGACCAATCTAGCTTGACTTGAAAATTGATCTTCAAACATTTTCCTTAGCTGTTTGTAGCTTGTAATTGGTCCTGAAGTAATCCGAGTGAACGAGTTCATTGCTACCCCTGTTAGGGTTGTTGCAAATATTTTGGCATGTATGTTCTCTATGAATCCATACAAAGACAATTTCCTGTCCAAATGAAAAAGGTGATCGTAGAGATCAGACTTTCCATTGTAAGTTTCCAGGTCTGGGATCTTCTCTATGTGCCCTAAAATCTCCGCTTCTATTTCTTCGGAGAACGGGCTGCTCATCGGAACACCGCCTCCTTGTCCCATCCGGCTTTCGATCACGGTTTTTTCTCTCTCGAGTCTTTCTAGTTTCTTGTTCATTTCATCAGGTTCTCTTCTTGAGTCATGACTCTCAGCGCGCCTCTTGTCATCCTTACCCTCTCTCCTTCTTAGTTCATCCTTTTGATTTCCTCCATTTTCTTTCCTTCTCGTCTTGTGGTGCCTTCTCAATTGCACCTCGATCGACTTCAGTCTTTCTCCCTGGTCGTCGCGGCCCGAATTTTCTTTGTTCTGCTGTTCTCCGGATGCAGGTTTGCTTCTTCATTCGTCCTGCCTCGACTTCCCCATGTCCACTCCTCTCGGAGCCCTGGCTGCGGAACCTTGTTCCTTTACGGCGACTGCATGCCCGACAGGCGATGACATCTGCACGGACCGTGCGCGGGTCAGTACTTCTGCCAGTGCGTCCTTAACCATTGCCATGATTTCGTTTCTCATGTTGTTCGGAATCGAAACAATAGTTATCGTCGCCCCAATAGCACCTACTTTAGTTATCAGTGCCTCCTCACCTTGAGGCCTCTACATTTCTTGCCTTGCTGGCGTTGGTACCCCTGCGGGTATTGTTGATGGTCCCGCGTTGTCCGGGATGATCTGGACAGGGGTCATCCGCTCGGCCTCTTCATCATGTCCTTCTGCAACTCTACTGCGAGATCGGGTAATTCTAGAAGTCATTCCTAATAAACTGTAAAAGTATAGTGTTCCCACAGACGGCGCCAATATTTTTGTCTTATTTCGTCAAGGTAACAAAACACCGTAAAATGATACAATTAGAGTGCAAAATGCCAAAATAATGCTAATCAAATAATAATCGGACTAGCTTGGTCCGGAACACCTAATACAAGCTTACTAGGTAAAACAAGTAAATTATAAAGTCAATTTTAAGTGTCGAATCAGTTGCGTTCGATATAAGAGTATCGAACCGTGGTTGTTCAATACTTAATATATTAATTTAGTCCTTTATCAGTCATGTGTGTATCAAACTTGTCTGATTCAATGTAATGCTAAGTGTCGAATGCAAGGTCTTTGATATGGTGCAATATCGAATGCTAAGGGTTTGATCTTGGGGCAAATCGAATGCTTCAAGGTTGATGTTAAGTAGGTTACAAATGAGTGTTCAATCGTCCGAAAAATACCAAGGGACGGTGTATATATAACCACCGTCCCGCGGGCTCCATTGACAGTTGGGGAAAACGCATCGAACCATCCCGCATCGAAAAGCAGTTGTTCGATGCGAATCAAACATCGAACAATGCCTTTTCGATGTATTATTTAGCAGGCTGATGCTGTTGGGCCGGCCCAATACATGATATTGGGTCAATCCTAAAATATCCCCATCAGTATGTATAATTTTGGGCGAGCGCTGAGGACTCCGATGGCATTCGCGACGCACGGCTCTTAGGCGTGGTGGCACGACAGATTTTGCGGCAGCCGGTGGGGGATGAAGTCAGAGAGAGAGAGAGAGTTGGGTAGGGTTTATGTCAAAAAGAAAATCGACAAAAGAAAATGATGATTTATTATTAATATTTTTTGAGTAATTGCCTATATGACTTAATTGTCTAAAGTATAAAGAGTTGTTTGATTAAGGTAACACATATATATGTATTTACATTATATTTTAACATTTAGGTCAATTATTTTTTCAATTTATCCAACACGGGGAAAATGTAGATAAATCCCAATTATAACATGAATTGCATTTTGCTGACTTTTAAAACTCTGCACGCTGCAATCTAAATATTGTGAAGTTTATGGCATCACCACCAACGAAACTTCTAAATTTCTATTTTCTGACCAAAATACGTGATGGGTGTAATTTAAGATTGGCCCAATACATTGTTATTGGGCCGGCCCATAAGCGCATCGAATTGAGAGAATTCGATGCGCACATCGAATCTACAGCCTAATACTTCGTCATTGGGCCAGCCCATTAGTGCACCGAATAACCCTGATTCGATGCACGCATCGAACCGTGATGATTCGATGCGCCTTTCTATATTAGTCTGTGGGCTCCATGAGCCGGTTGCTATAAATAGCCCGTCCCCTTGTATTCTGTGCACGTTTTGGGAAGACAACCACTGCAGCACAGTCAGCATCAAACCACTATTCATTCGATACGCATCGGATCGAACAACCCTAATTTGATACGTGATTAAACAGTGTTTCCTCCGTTCGACACGCCAAAGTACGCATCGAATTCGACACCTAATGCACGCATCGAATTCGACACCATCCATAACAACTTCGAATCAGTGTTAATTATTCCGCATCGAACAAAGGCATTCGACACGTCAGCATCGAATACTGACGATTCGACACGCTACATAAATCTTGTAATTAGTTTATTCTACCTAATAAGCTTGTAATAAGTGTTTCGGACCAAGCTAGTCCGTTAATAAAGTTGGATAGCATTGTTTTGGTTATTTATATCTCATTTTGTACTCTTTTACTGTGTTCTATTACCGTGACGAAACAAGACCAAAATATTGGCGTCGTCTGTGGGAACACTAAGTTTATTAGTTTGTTAGGCAATATGTCTAGAATTACCAGATCCCAAAGTAAAGCTCTGGAGAGAAATATGGGAGAAGCAGGACAAAATACACCTGAACGGATGACGCAAGATATTGCGGGACCATCAACAATACCCGCAGCAGTACCAACTCCAGCGAGGAGGGAGAATCAAGGACCTCAAGGTGTGGAGGTACCCGCCACTGAAGCAGGTGCAACTGGAGCAACGACAACGAGTGCTTCGATTCCAGATAATATGAAGAATGAATTATTGGCAATGGTAAAAGCCGCTTTGGCCGAAGTACGGACTCCAGCACCACCCGTGTTGATACCATCTCCTGTTGAACATCCAGAAGCCTTAAGGGAACAAGGTTCTGTTGCCCGAATGTTAAAGGGGAAGGAGAAAGAAAAATCCCAACAAGATGATAGAAGAAGTAGACATGTTTCGGAGGGAACAAAAAGTAAGGGAAAATCCACCCGAGATGAACAAGGAAAGAAGTTAGTGTCGGTCGAGGTACAATCAAGAAGACATCTTGAAAGGAGAAAAAGGGAAAATGAGGCAGAACGTGTTACTGAACGAAGAAGAAGAGAAAATAGGAGACGTTCAGAGAGTCATGATTCCAGAAGGGAACGGAATGAGAAAGAAGATCAAATAGAGGAATTACGAAGAAGGAAGGATAGAGATGACAGGAGACACTCGGACGGTCATGATTCACGTGGTGAGCATAATAGAATGGCCAGAAACGTTGAAAGACTGGAGAAAGCGAAAGCAACGGCTGAGACTCAAATGATACGGGAGGACAATACTATTAACCATTGTCCATTTTGTTAAGAAATAGAGTCATAGATCTTGGGACAAGCGGAAAAGATCCCGGAACTAAAAACATACGATGGGAAATATGATCCCCGAGATCATCTTTTCCAATTGGATAGGAAATTGTCCCTCAGGATATCTGCAACAACTCTATCAGGAGTAGCTATGGATTGGTTTAATCAAATTCCTCCTGGACAGATCAAAAGCTACAGCCAATTGAGAAAAATGTTTGAAGATCAATTCTCCAGTCAGTCTAGACTAGTTCTGGATCACTCCCATCTCTACACAATGAAACAAGAAACCAATGAAAGTCTAAAGGACTTTATAAGACGTTTCAATACGGAGCTATTAAGGATTGATAGCCCATCAGGAGAGATGATTGTGAGCATACTTTTCCGAGCAACCACCAATACAATGTTCAGTGGGGACCTACTTAGACGTAAGCCTACCACCGTCGAAGAAATTAACAAAATTACACAAGAGGTGGTTCATTATGAGGAAATGATGGCGACTAAATTACCTGTTGTTGCAGCGGTGAAAGATAGAGAAAGAGGTAGAGACGATCACAACCGTAATACCTACAACAACAGGAACAAGAACTACAAAATGGAGAGTTCGCCTAGACGGTACACACCGTTAAATGCTCATATCATGACAGTCTTTAACACAGCAAAAAGGGAAGGATGGTTGAAGGATCCTAAACCGATGAGGGAATCCAAGGCAACAATGTATTCAAGTCAATTATGCAAGTATCATAACCACAAGGGTCATGATACTGAAGAATGTATAAATTTGAAGGATGAAATTGAACGGTTAGTGAAGGATGGCAAACTCGTGGAGTATGTCAAGAATGTGCAGGAACAAGAGAAAAATTTCAACCGGAAAAGAACTTCGTCTCTCAGCAAAGATAAGCAAATGGTAGTCGATGAACACATCTTTTCCAGTACCCTCAGATCGAAGATGGGAATGCCAGGAAAGGAATGATTAATATGATATCTGGAGGACCAGGAGGAGCGGATTCCACCAATGGTCGTAGAAAGATCACAAGAATGGTCGAGTCAGATGATTTTGTCGATATGGCGAATATACTGAGAATTGAGGAGATGCCACATGAAGAAGTCATTTTCTCCACAGACTTAAGGGAAGCTGAGCGCACAGGCTATACAAATGTCCAATTTAAATTGCCCTTTGGTAATAACGGTGGATATAGCTAATTATGGGGTCACCAAGATGTTAGTGGACCATGGAAGCCCAGTAAATGTGTTGTTCAGTTCTACGTTGGCTAAAATGGGATTGAATAATCAGACATTAGAACCAGTGAGAACATCTCTTCACGGATTTGGTGGTTCGGAGATAGTTCCACTCGGAATGATTAAACTCCCGACATCATTGGGAACAGTGCCGCAGAGAAAGACACTACTGAAGAACTATGTGATCGTTGACATGCATTTCGCATATAACGAAATCATAGGAAGACCAGCGCTAAATGCTTTTCGAGATTTACCGTCGACTTATCATCAGATGGTGAAAGTTCCTACCTCAAGTGGTACATGTGAAGTCATAGCGGACCATATTGAAGGTTGGAAGTGTTACGTAACTTCGCTCCGGACACGGCCACAACAGGAAGAAGATGCAGCAAGAGCATTGGCTCCTAGGCAAATAGAGCATATTGACTAGAAGATTCCACTTTAATTAACAAGAGTCCTTAGTATTTTGAATATTTTGAACAATTTATATTCGTTCTCTCTGCTATGACATGCATGAGGGACAAACATGTATGAACTTAAGACAGGTACACCAAAACATGAACCTGGAGGACAACGCGGGAAGTCAGGGAAATTAAACAATGACTCAAGCTCCGAATTGTTCACATAATCTGATTTGGTTAATCCAAGAAAACAAATTGTAATTAATTGTTTACATGAGTCCTATCTAACCTGCACTATAAAATGTATGCAGGACAGAAAATCCCAAAAGGAATCAGAAGAACGGAAGCTCTGTCCAAAGTGGTACGAGATACCGAAAAAAGCTAGAGGCAACAAAGGGGACGGAAACTCTGTCCGAAGTGGCACGAGATACCGAAAATCCCTAGAACCACCAGAAGAATGGAAACTCTGTCCAAAGTGGCACGAGGTACCGAAGAAAAAGCCAGAGGCAACAAAAGGGGACGGAAACTCTGTCCAAAGTGGCACGAGATACCGAAAATCCCTAACGAAAACTCTGTCCAAAGTGGCACGAGATATCGAAATTCTCAGAAAGACAATCCAGAAGCAAAGATACTCTATCAAATGTGATACGAGATATCACAATTTCCAAAGAACACTAGGCAGGGACGACGACTCTATTTGAATATCACAATATATTCAAAATATTACAAAGGAAGAAGACGGATGAATGATTCTCTTTGAGATGGCAACTATTATCACATTTGCTTGCCAACACAAGCAAGGCACCGACACTACATATAACGCTGTAAGTGTCCATTAAAACTCACAAATTCAAGATAAATGAACAAAACTCTCAGGAGATGAGTAACAACAATTAAAATATGTCCAAATAGACAAGCAAAACCTTTTCTTAAATGAAATAATAATAAGTAGCATAATTACAATCACGCAAGCAAAAACATTACTCAACTTTTCATCGTAGATGAAAAATAAAGAACCGACAGGTTGTCAAAATAAAGTAAAGAACACAAATAGGATATTGAAATAAAAGGCAACAAATATAAACACAATAAATAAATAATTAACTAGCGACAAGCATTCAAAAGTGTAATTCTGCTAAGCATAAGTTGTTCAAACGCATAAGAGCGACGCAGCGCCACGCGTAAATTAAATTAAAAATAAAAATGGTTCAATAACATGGAAAGACAAAACAACATTAGGGCTGCAATTTCAGATATCTTCCTCATCTTCATATGAGGGATACGGCTCAGGCATTGGAGGCGGTGGTGATAGTCCCCGGAGAATAAGATTCTCATTCTCAAGCAGCGAGGCAAACTCATCGGGTTCTGCAAGCTCAGCAGTTGTACGAGGCGGCAATATTTCTTGATTTGGTCCTAAAGATAGGCTCAACCATTCTGGTTTGAAACCGTCACGGACATACTGCTTTGCATAAAATTGATGCACAGTCAGAACTTGAGCATTCCGAGCTTCGAGGTCGCCTCGACGAGTGCAGATTTCTCGAAAAGTGTTGCTTCGAAGAAAATCTTCAGCTATCTCCACTTTCTGATTGGGAGAAACCTACAAAGGGAAAAAAATATTAATATGATAACAGAAAAATGGGATGCGAAACGCCATAAAAAGAAATATATCCTACCTCGCCAAGGCCGGGCAAATAACCATTGAGGTCGGATTATGGGCTTCTTCTCTAGCTTTATCCACTTCCTTTTGGAGTTCGGTAATATGCTTGCCCAGCTCTTCTTTGAGCTTATTAACCTCCTCCCGTGCCACCTTATCTGCCTCCCTATCAGCATGCGCCTTCGCAGCATAGTCTTTGACCATTTGCAAGGCCTTCTCTTTCTCATCGAGGGCTGTTTTTAGGGCAGCGTTGTTACCACCACTGGTCGTCTCTCGGATTTCCATAAGCGTCGAGAACATGGTATCCACGAAATCGCCGCCTAACAATTAAAGAGCAATTCGATCAACATTTATAAATTCAGTTCAGAAAAAATTAACTCTATCAAAAGTGATAGTTACCACAGTCAGCAGGTGAAGCGTATTTCGCTCCACCATTTTTCTCTCTTCGGCAGAGACAGGGAGATGCACAGCAAGACCAGGAAGCAGTGCCCTCAGATGGTCGATGGCTTCGGCCTCTGAGATTTCATACCCAACGGCCCGAGCATGAGGGCCTTGGCTAGGCCCAATTCCTGCACTTTGCCCAGCTGCATTAACCGGAGCATTGGAAGCACTCGGCTTGCTTGTTTGGCCGACCGGTGGAGCAGCCCCTCCGGCTTGCGTCCGAGTTTGAGGCATCTTCCTTTTCTTGCGTTGGACTCCGACTTCAATATCGTCGCCTGTACCAGCTTCTATGCTCTCAGAAGCTTCAACACCGCCTTGAGCATTGCCAGGATTTTCCCCTAATATATCCTCGAAAGGATCAGCTGTTGAATCAGCAGCAGCAGCAGCAGTAGAGGGACCAACAATGTTCTTTTTGCCCTTACTTTTTCTCTTTCGGGGGGGGGGGGGGGGATTTCGGGCACAATGTTGGTCTGAGAGCTCGCCAAGTCAGCAGCAACAGCTCGATTCATCCTCGCGTGACGGTCCATGAAATACTTGGCTGCAAGAAAAATAAATCATTAAAATACATAACAAGCAAATCAAAAATATCAAAAGAGTTGCGCTATTATACCAAGGGTCATCCTTCCGTTATATTTTACTGGGGACAATCCAACTAACGAAAGGACTCGATTTTCAACAAGTTTTTTAACATTGAATTGATGTTCTCGAACTAAGTTCGGGATAAACTCACAATCCCATGAAGTTATGGCAACGCCGCCGGGAATCATTACCCTTGCCCCGGTGTACCATTCACGGCGATATCGCCCAAACTCGCCTTCATAACTCTCTTCGATGTAAAAGTATCTCATTTTCCAATCTTTTCCATATCCGGTCGCCCCACCATTCAAGAACTTCCCGTTCGTTTGTGCTTTAATATGATAAAATCCTTCTTCACGCCTCGCAATCTCAAATAAAGCGTAAAACTCATTGGGACTTTGTGGTTGGCGCAACGCCTTCATAACTATAATAAAGCCAATCAAATTCCCATAAGAGTTTGGCGTGAGTTGCGCGGGCACGAGATTTATCATCCTCAAAAGCCATCTTAGCTCAAAAGAAATTGGAAAGCCAGACCACTGAGGAGCTGACCGACGAATACAATCATATGACCGGGCGGTGGGGTATGCATCCGATCATTTGGGCTCGGGAGGACGATTTTATACTTATCAGGTATATCAATTTTTTTACGGAGCCCCTTACGACTATGTTGGAGACGAGAGATATATTGATCATAGACCATTCGTGGGACCTCGACATGATCATCGAACTCCCTATTAATATAATCTACATCCTCTTCACCCTCGCTTGGAGCACGGTTATCCCGATAGGATGACGCGGACAAGTCATCACTACCCACTTCGGGCGCTGGTTCAATATTTGCAACGGGATTGTTATCCGCGGATGAATCAATCGTTTCTATATCTATTAATTCGTATTCATTTACTTTGACTGTGCTCGGGCCTGCGGGAGCATTCGAAGGGTTCCCCATATTAATGGCACTGGAGCTAGAGCCAGTACTCGACTCACTGCCAGAAGTGGATTTACTGTTCACCATCTTTGACGAGTATGAACTGAAATAAATTAAAACCGAAGGCTGACTAAGGATGAACACGTCACTCTACACTCTCGCATATCACTCAAACATACATAAAGAGGAATTTATAAAAGAAATAATCCGGCAAAATAAAGGCAAAATTTTTTACCCTGATCTAATTTCCGGTAGAAATAGCTTTTGCATGGTTAATATATCCTAAGCAAAAGAGAAACAAGTTAGAAATGCCCGTGCAAACGTTTTAAAAAGGAAAAACAACAGATTTAGTTAATATAAGTATCGCATTGAACCATCACAATTCGATGCTGATCGCATCGAATTGATGATCGTTCGATGTGGATCGCATCGAATGACTCCAATTCGATGCGTCTCACCTGAGGAGCCGAGGGCGTAGGCAGCGAAATGAGCTCCTCACGGCAGAACTCCCCTTATATAGGGAGCGCAAGGCCCACCAGGCCCAATTCAGCGACCGCATCGAATAACCGCATCGAACGAACATAATTCGATGCGGTTAATTTCACGCATCGAATTGATGTTGTTCGATGCGTTTAGTTTATGTTCATAGAACTACTGTGAACCGCTCCGAACTAACATATGATTAGGATTATCCCAAATTAGTACAAATATTCGATAATATATCTAAACAATTTAAAGGTGTACGGCGAAGACCGTTCACAGTAATCCCAAATATATTCTTTAAGTTTGGAAGACGATCTCCACGTTGATATCGTCTCCCAAACTGGGTGACTATATGATGGGTGTAATTTAAGATTTGCCCAATACATTGTTATTGGGCCGACTCATAAGCGCATCGAATCTACAGCCTAATATTTCGTCATTGGGCCAGCTCATTAGCACACCGAATAACCCTGATTCGATGCGCGCATCGAACCGTGATGATTCGATGCGCCTTTCTATATTAGTCTGTGGGCTCCATGGGACGGTTGCTATAAATAGCCCGTCCTCTTGTATTTTGTGCACGTTTTGGGAAGACAACCACTTCAGCACAGTCAGCATCAAACCACTATTCATTCGATACGCATCGGATTGAACAACCCTCATTTGATACGTGATCAAACAGTGTTTCCTCGGTTCAACACGCCAAAGTACGCATCGAATTCGACACCTAATGCACGCATCGAATTCGACACCATCCAAAACAACTTCGAATCAGTGTTAATTGTTCCGCATCGAACAAAGGTATTCGACACGTCAGCATCGAATACCGACGATTCGACACGCTACATAAATCTTGTAATTAGTTTATTCTACCTAATAAGCTTGTAATAAGTGTTCCGGACCAAGCTAGTCCGTTAATAAAGTTGGATAGCATTGTTTTGGTTATTTATATCTTATTTTGTACTCTTTTACTGTGTTCTATTACCGTGACGAAATAAGACCAAAATAATACGAATTCGGTCGAATGACTAATTAAGCAGGGGTAAAAACATCTGCACACATCTTTGGCTTAACGGCTGTTAAGTTTGAATTCAACCTCTAAACTTGAGAAATTATTACATGCAGTCGTTTGACGACGAGGTGGTGCAACCAACCCGTTATTGTTATCAATACTTAGTGTAGATTAGGTGTTGGACGAATATTTTGTATAATATAGAAAAGATGATTAAGTTCATACACTCATGTCGATTATTAGGATTTCCAAAAAGATTTTCACTTTGGGTTATGTAAGTTTTGCTCAAAAGAATTAGACCATTAAGCCTTTACCTTGGTGGATTGATTGATTGTGCGCAAAACTGAATGATACCATATATTTTCCATATTAAAACAACATATACCTAAATATAATTTTGTCTTGATCGACCACTGAATAGTTTTAGATTTTATATAGTTTATTTAAAAGTCTTGATCGACCACTGACTGTTTTTATTTTATTATTTTAAAATTCAAAGAAGCAGCAACCGAATGGATGGTTACAGGCTTGCAGCTGTTAGGAATTGGTGTTCTGGACACACAGTTTGTGTGTATGTGCATGAGTAGATGCTTTTGTCTATTTGGACAAAACCACAGGGATTAAAAATAATATATTAATAATATCTCATAGGAGTATTTCTATATTAATTAGGATTCTAGTAGTATTATTAAATTAGGTTTCTGTATATTGCGTAATTAAGATTTTATTATGTTGGTAAGTTGCTTTGATTAGGAGTCTTGCGTATGGTATGTTTAGGCTCAAGCAATGGAGATGAGTCTTCAGGAACAGTTGGGTCGGGCTCTTGATCGTGCAGAATCAGCGGAAGGGAAGTTATCTGTAGCCATTTCTCCCGAGGAGTTGCAAACAAAGGTGGATGTGGCGGTTCAGTATGGTCAGAGGGAGACGGCGCGGCAGTGCTCAGAACTTTCCGATAGACGTCATCAAAGGCTCTTGACATGGCATACACTGTAGGGGTATTTGAAGTGTGCCAAGTTGGCAATGGGGTTATTGCGCCTGAGAATTGACTATGTGAGAGCTTTCGACTTTCGCAAGTTGAAGAGGCCTACCCTCGAGGAGGCCTATGCCCTTTTCGAGAGGCATACTAATGTGTTATCTCCTCCGGCCTCTCCCGCTCCTTCTCCGATAAGATCAGCTAGTGGTTCCGGAGGGGGTCCTCTCGCCCACTACTCAATTACTTAGCCTATAAATATAAGGCTAAGGGTTTATTTATTAGACAGTTTATGAATGATTATTGATTATTTGAATTGCCGAGCAATTGTTGTCTTCTCTTTATTCTCTTCTTGTTCTTCTTATTCTGTCTCTCGCCCCTCTAAAATATGAAATCTGGGAATTAATTCCCCAATCTCTATCAAATTGGCACCAGAGCCATATGATTTTTCCTCGATTTCCGCTGCCGTCAAATTTCAGTTTTTTTAGTCAATTTCGTGTTTAATTTTTTATGTTCTTCATAGTTTAGGGTTAGATTGCAATTTTCTAAAACAAAAAAAAAAAGAAAAAAAAAACTTGCAGCAAAACCCTAGGCGCGGCCGCCGCCTCCATCGTCGGCGTTCGCGCTTCCGCCATCACCACCGGTCACCACCACCCGTTGCCGCCACCCTTTCTCCCCAGCTCCGCCATTCGCCGATTTTCGTGCAACACCGCCACTGTTCCCACCAATCTCCACCTCCATCGATTCTCGTCACCACCACCACCTAGAACCGTCGGAGGTTCCCCGGATTTCTCCGCTAGACGTGTCACCGTGACTGCTGCTACACTATTCGAACTCCCACTGCGCGCGTTCCGTGAACAGGAAGAAGAAGAAGCAATATTGCAGTTTCAATCCTTTTTGTTATTTGCACTTTAATCCTCGACTTGCTGCTAATATTTCTTTCTTGATTTTCAGTGGTATTTTGGAGTACTGAAGCCCAAGATCGGAAAGAAGTGGAACCACAAGGCACAATCATAATCTGGTTGGCTCGATTTTGCTTCGGTAACGTACTCCTGCTATTGAATATTGGACTCTGGAATTTTAGTTGGCAAGTTTAGTTTATTGTATAAAGAAAAAAGAAAAAAAAACTCTTTATTTTCGTAGTCATATAATTATACTTGTTCCTTTGAGTTGTCTCTGTGAATTTCAAACTAGTTTATAATTGATTTACTTGCGAATTTGACTTGATATCGGCAACACAATGCATTCTAGGATGTCGTATTTGTCTTCCACTCAGTCATTCAAAGGTCATGTCCATGTAGATGATAAAAGTTCTTGCATTGAGCATCGTAGTTTTCGTGTCTACAACCATGATAGGTTTAGAGAGCATGAACATTACACCACTCGAGATAAGTCTCGTCTAGATAGACATATGCATCACGCTCCAAGCCATTACTATGAATATCCTAAGTATTTGTGTTTTGATGACATCCCTGAGTTTGATGGAGAGAATAAGAGTATTTTAATTGATGATTGGTTATTTTACTTGGGAGACCACTTTGAATATTATGGTTTAACTCACATTGATAAAATTCGATTTACTCCATTGAAATTGGTTGGGCGTGCTAGGACATATTGGCGAGCAATACGAGAGGAGCGTGATTACTACCATGAACCACAAGTAACTAGTTGGAAAGAAATGAAATACATTCTGAGAGAGAGATTTCGTAAGCCACAATTAATATTTAGGTGGTTCGAGTTGAGACAGTGGACATCAAGTGTGACAGAATATTTTACTACATTTAATGACTTGAAGAAAAGATTGCATATTATAGAAGCAGAGTATATCACAATAGATAGATTCATTGAGGGGTTAAGGTACGACCTTCAAAAGGAAGTCATTTTGTCGAATCCCAGGACTTTGTTTGATGCCTATCAAAGCGCCTTAAATTCTGATGAGTGCCTTCAGTCTTCTCATTTACGTAGTTCGGCTTTTCAAGTCGAGGAGTCTAGGAAAATTCAAACTGTTTATCAAGAGTCTTCTCCTCTATGTAGTTCGGATTTTCAAGTCGAGGAGCCTACAGAAGTTGAGGCTATGATTCAAGATTTTGATACTTCATTCAAGTCATTTCAAGATAATAAGCCGCTTAAGCAAGAAAGTGAATCTAATTCATATAACTTCGTCACTCTGCCTAGTGTTCATATTAATTCGCCTTGTGATCCTGTTGTGTGTGCTTCATGTCAAGAGATTGACCATTTGCCCGCTAGTTTTCTGCATCTCGAGTCTAATGCGAATAATCAAGAACTTTCATCTCATGAAACGTCTAGTGTACAATTGCATGATGTTTCTGCATATCTTATTGGAAAGGAAGTTGAGTCTAGTATGTCACGTTCCATAAATCATGAGTTGCATGCCGATCATCAACCAATATTTGCACAATGTAATGAAGATTATAAATTGGTTATTGACATGCACTGTGACAACTTAGAGCTACATAAAGGGGATGATTAGATTATGCCAGCTTGTCTTGATAATTCTGTTGCATATGGTTTTGAACAGTTTTTCTCTAAGATTTCAGGACCTTTTTGTGGCTTCAAATCTTTTGGCTCTAATGCATATTTGCGAGACTTGCCTTCTAATTTATCAATTAGTCCAATTTTCAATAGTAAGGACTTAACTCACTCTCGAGGCATTCTTGAGCCTCCCAAATTTTCTGCTAGTGCTACAGGTGGTTTCGCGACTTATTCAATTTTGGTGCCTAAGCTACTTCCTATACTATTGTTGGTCATGAAGGAAGTATATGTGGTCAACAACACTAGAGATGGACACTTCTTGTACCTAGTTCGATGGAAAGTGAAGGAAGAATATATTGTCAACAACGTCGGAAATGGACATTTCTTGTATCTTGTTCGATGGAAAGGTCGTCCTAATGGGGATGTCACATGTTTGGATCGAGATTCCGTGCTCATTTTCCCATTTTGGAGCGTCACTTCAAGCAAACTCTCTGGACGCGAGTTTTTCAAGTCGAGGAGAATGATAGGGATCAAGAATAATATATTAATGATATCTCATATTATGAGTATTTCCATATTAATTAGGATTCTAGTAGTATTATTAAATTAGGTTTCTTTATATTGCGTAATTAGGATTTTATTATGTTGGTAAGTTGCTTTTATTAGGAGTCTTGAGTATGGTATGTTTTTGTTACTTAGCCTATAAATATAAGGCTAAAGGTTTATTATTAGGCGGTTTATGAATGATTATTGATTATTTGAATTGCCGAGCAATTGTTGTCTTCTCTTTATTCTCTTCTTGTTCTTCTTATTCTGTCTCTCACCCCTCTAAAATCTGAAATCTGGGAATTAATTCCCCAATCTGTATCACCCTATTTTCTCATAAGATCAGATGAGATAGCAGTGTTAACACTATGGAAAAAGATCAAACACAAAAGCCAAAACGTAACAGAAGAACTTTCCATGCATGAATTCAAGTATGTGCAACCTGCCCAAAAAGACACAGACTTCAACAGGTTTGCAAGAGCTTTTTCGCATCTATGAAAATATTGTCTAAAATTTGAATTTCAGGGCCAGTGCTGCAATTTCAGTTGCACACGCATAGATTTAATATGGAATAATTCTATCAAACCCCCCAAACTATGGTACCTTTTACTGGACGAGGTCAGAACTTTCATTTTAGCTCCCGTGCCCCCTAAACTTTAGTCGTTTGTGCGAATTGCCCCATTTTCCAGTTTTTGGCAATTTTTCCACCAAAAATCATTGAAAAAATTATTTAAAATTTGACTAAAACCTTCGTCTCGTTGAGACAGTTCCGATGGTGGTGACGGTGTCGCAAAATTAAAAGTCATACATGAAAAATTTTATTTAAGTGTATTGCACTTAAATTAGAATTTCCATATTATAACTTTGAATTTTGCATCACCGTCACCACCATTGGAACCGTCTCATCGAAACGAATATTTTAGTCAAACTTTAAATAAATTTTTTGGTGATTTTTGGTGGAAAAATTGCCAAAAACTGGAAAATGGGGCAGTTCGCACAAACGACTAAAGTTTAGGGGGCACGGGAGCTAAAATGAAAGTTCTGACCTCGTCCGATAAAAGGTACCATAGTTTGGGGGGTTTGATAGAATTATCCCATTTAATATTGCCAAAAGGAATTATTCGTAGAGGTGGTCGCATCGTGAAAGTCTGCATTTGATTAGAAAGTTAGCAGCAGCTGGCAGTTTGTATCAAAAGCTCCAATGTCCACTTCTGTGAATAAACTTTGTTTATTTACATAACTAATTGCTTTGAGTATGAAGTCAGGGAGTCATTTTCTTGCGAGGAAACACCTTTTGATTTACTGCTGAAGAAGAAGAGCCTAAGAGAAGCTATGGATTCTTGAATGAAGATTCTGGATCGAGCCCTTTTGTTTTAGAATTTTTAGCAGACGTGAGATTGTTAGTTGGTGGAGTTCTAGTCAACGTGAGCCCTTTCCTATACTTTTGTATGCATTTAAGCCCTTCCGGCCCATGAGGACCTCCTCCTCTTTTTCAGTAGCTCCCACTATAACTTATCACCTTTAGATTGATCTTCCTTCACAATGGGAGTCTTAAAAACAAAGAGGAGGAACAAATATCAGTATACCATATTATACTAAGAGACTTATAAGGTATAAGACTAGTACTTATATGAAGAGGGTACTGCCAATGACAGCATACTCAAGCCGAACTACAAACAAGATAATTAGTACTTGTATTTTGCAATGCACATACACTAAGAATGTTAGAAACAGGGTTACCAATTATGCGGTCTCCTTCCTTATGACCTACCACGGGCTTCAGGAATTTGAGCATTAGTTGTTGATCTGGTTATCATAATTGGAACGTTGATGTGTGGCTATGATTTTACTTTGCCTGTTCAACAGAATTTAGGTATCTGGGTATTTAAGGTGATCAGACTTTTAAGGAAAAAAGACTGGCATAACAGGGTTGTTATATATTCAAACAATTGGTCACTACCGGATTTTGGTAATAGAGTACACGCATTTATATTAGAATTAATTTTACTTCGAGTATTTTGCGTTAAAGAAATAGCGTGGAGGAAATGGATGAGATTTTAGAGACACCTGTTCTTGTGATACCAGTGGCTGAGTTGAGGCTTCCTCCGATTCAATGCCATCATATGTTAGAAGTCGTAGAGATATGGTTAGACTCCTGTTCGTTTCTTCTGACTCCCTCACCTTGCTCAAAGTTTCGATTCTACGTTCTTCTGCTAACCGTTCCCTCACTCTTCTTTCTTCCAGTTCAAAATTCCTGAGCCTCATTGCCTCATCCTGTTCTTTAATTACTTCCAGTAAGCGTGATCATGTCCATGTCTTCATTTCTAACTTAAGAACTTTGAAGTAATCCACCATAGGAATGCAAAGTTTTGGGCAAGGACACGTATCATGTCATCCACCCCAACCTCTCCACTGAGCCAAGGACAGAATCTACTTGCTGGAATGTGGTCTTAAGCAGTTGTAGCATCAAGCCGGAGAGTTTGTTATTTCAGCTGGACTGCTGAATTGCAGAAACATAGGTAAAAGCTCTCTTGAAGATTATTTTTCATGTAATTTTGATTGTAGGCCAGGCTCTGGCAGATGCTATTTTGGCTTGAATTCACCTGGGCTTCAATAGATTTAAGAAGTTTGATCAATTCAATCAACTGTTGTTTCTGTCTATCAATGAGTTCATTGCCAGATGTCAAGACTCCTCTCACATAGTAATCATCCTGTTATACATAGACGTGTTAATGAAGTGGCGTCAATGCAATCTCTTCAAAAGAAAAATCATATGATCGCTAAAGAATACCTCGTATGTGATTTATAATCCTATGACAGAGGTATATATAGGGGAATACAGAAATACAGCCAAATACTGAGACCAATTATGTTGCACCACAGAAGAGTATTTGCTCTGATTGAAAAAATTGGTAACATGATAGACTCGGGTGTTATACTGTGGCTCGCCAAAAACACTACATGCTAAACCTTTAGTCAACCACTCGTGTTGGGAAATTCACTAATTAGTTTGCATTCTATGGCTGAAGTGCTTGGGAATCTCTATTTTTATTCTAGTACCCTGGCCTTTGAAGAGATTTTTTTTTTTTTGCACGAAAGATAAATAGATAGAAACTCGAAAGAGCGTAATACAGAGATACAAGGGGTATATCCCAAGATGAAGCCAAGGTCTAGACGCACTAAACAATCAATAACAAAACCAATGCACTATCTAGCTAAGGAATACAACAAGCTCTAGCATAGGGACTATTACTCGTGTAAAGTCTTGAACAAAATCTATAATCTTTGAGCCCATAAGACAGTACCCCCTTCGTTCCGAATTCTGGGACATGTCTGTGACGGTACTCTCCAGGTACACCATCCAGTAGACTTTGGCTGCTCATTCAGCACTCTTTCAGGAGGGGGAGAGGTAGGAGTTCAGAGAAACCACATGCCATGAAGACTATATGGATACCTGAAAAAAAAACATGGACGAAATATTAAAAATGCTTGTTAACAATTTTTTAATAAGTTAAAATGCCATTTTTTCGGGCCTTGTTAAAATGCCCCGTATGTTTAAAAAAAGCTTTCAAAAATGCCTTCGGCCCTTATTCGGGCCAAAATTGTCTACGTGGCAGTACAAAATTGTACTTTGCACTCCAAAATAAATTGCATTTTGCATCCTAAAATATTTTGGGGTGTAAAATGCAATTTATCTTGGGGTGCAAAGTGCAATTTTGTACTGTCACGTAGGCAATTTTGACCCGAATAAGGGCCGAGGGTATTTTTAGTAGGCTTTTAAAAGATATGGGACATAAAAACAAGGCCCGAAAAAAAGGGCATATTAACTTTTTAAAAAAAGTTAAGGGGCAAATTTAATTATTCGTCCAAAAAACATCATCCAACATGCAA
This sequence comes from Linaria vulgaris, assembly GCA_948329865.1. Taxonomy (NCBI): domain Eukaryota; kingdom Viridiplantae; phylum Streptophyta; class Magnoliopsida; order Lamiales; family Plantaginaceae; genus Linaria; species Linaria vulgaris. Next base: position 46,655,097 of record OX415249.1, on the reverse strand, counting down.
AACCAAGTCCAGAGAAGGAATAGGAAAGGAGAGAGTATGTTGGAAACCAAACATAAATTAGGGATTTAAACCTTAAATTCTAGTTAGGTTATTAAGAATACTTTTAGTAAATATGTTATCTTTCTTCTCCAGTTTATACCCTTAGGGGCTGTTTGGTTCGAGATATGGGATAGTAGTTAGGGATAGCCCGATCTGCTAATCTCGGAAGATTCGCGCTATCACTACTACAAAGTATGTTGTTTGCTTCATGTGTGTAGCGTGATTGATTAGTTGTCATAGTCTTTTGTATGCTGTTTGGTTTGGAAATTTGGCATGCCTACGTGAAACTGAATTTACAGTTATACCCTTGTGTCGTTTCATTACCCAACGCAAATATTCAGACCAAAATCAACGCGTATCTCTCATTTTTCCTTATCTGCTGAAACGATTCTTGCCAAAAAAACGAGGGTTTCCAAATTTTGATTTTTTCAACCGATTTACACCAAATTCGGTCGAAATCAACGGTAAGATCCTATAATCTGATTCCTAAGTTATATTATATCATTATTATTTCCGAATTTGGGGCAAATCGAAAACCCTAAAATTCTGAATTTGTAATTTTTGTTCGAAATTGTCTAACAATCTCTCCTTTGTCCATCCCATGTGTATGTTATGATGCCATTGCATAGATTTGGTGTATATATCAGGCACTCTACCGAAGAAATCAAGGTACAATAAAACTAGGGTTTGATATTTTCAATGTTGAATGGATAAAGTCTACTGGTATTTGGTTGTTTCGTTATTAAGTTAGTTACAATTGCACTATCATTACATGTTTGGTATTACTTTGCATAGTATGGATCTGTGATTTTTTCCCCCTAAATGTTAGTGAGCAAAATTGCATGTTCATTATTATTTTAGGTTTAGTTTTGTTGTTATGAGTTGTAGGCACCTATTAAATCAAGGTACAATTAAAATAGGGTTCGATATTTTCATTGTTGATGAAAAAATGTTTAGAGCTCGTTCGTTTTAGGATGTTTTGTTATTAATTTTGTTAAAATTGCACTATCATTACATGCTTGATTTTAGTTTGCATATTATGAAGCACTGGTTTTGGGAATTAATACTGCCCGAGTGAGTAAAATGGCATGTTTAGTAATCTTTTAGGTAATTTAGTCGTGGTGTTATGAGTTTTAGGCACTGGCAATAGTTATCCATAAATGACAGTAGGTTTGATGATTGAACCCCTGGAATATGTATTGTAGATGGCCAACAACCTAGTTGTTCCTTGCATTTGTGGAGCTCGTCCAATGATTTACCGGCCCGCTGGTTCTAATTCAACTCGTCCCGGGTATTATTACTACCTGTGTCAAAGGAACTGTAGGCACAAATACCATTTCATCTGGTTTGATGAGCTTGACACCCTACCTACTCATGGAGGTCCATAATTCTAACCCATCCCACCCCATCAACCTCCAACGGGAGAACCATACGTGTCTCGCAGAGCCCCAACTATCTGTGACTCCAACAACCAAAATCCTAATGCTCAAATGTTTCAAAATGCTAACCACACTGGGCCAACTTCCTCCATTTTCACTGTAGACAGTGTCAATGGGAAAATAGTAGCTGGCAAATATTATGAGTTGATGGGGGGGGGGGGGGGGGGGGAGAGAGAGAGAGAACAAGACCATATTTCGAATTGATGTCTTTTGTTGTTTCCTGGGATGGGTCATGTTTATTATTATGTTTTTTTGTTGTATTATGTGTGTCTTTGATTGGCAAATGAATGTATGACTGAGTTTGTGAGCTACTCCACTTATATATTAAATGATTCTATGTTTATTAGATGTTGTTTAGTGTGATAGGGTGTTGTCAATAGTTTGTACTGATGGTCCAATTTTATGAAGTTTGGAATAAGATTATTTTTAGCTATTACAATGATCTTATGTTCACTGATTACATTATGGTCTTTCCCAACTTGTACTGGTCTCCTGCTTATTGAGTAATTTATATATGTTATTTAATCTTTTATGTGTCCCATGTGAAACCTGTGTTGATGGTTACCTTCTTGTAAGATGGTTTTCACAAGAACTAAGCACTTGCAAATACGTTCAAGGATGATTTCTTCGGTCTAAGAGGGGAGACACTCATTCTTTGCATCATCAAGGACCAGGCCAAGACTAGGGACCTTACTCAACTGGATGAACTTGAGATGACCCTTGATGTGCTGCAGACCAAACTTTCCAGTTTTCTTAACCAAGATGTGTCGAGAGAACAACTACGCAAGAAGATTACATCAATAAGGCACAAGTTTCACATGTTTGTTGAATTCCTAATGATTCCTGGTGCTGGATATATTTATGCTGAGAACAAGGTGTGGATCGGAGAGGCGTACAAGAGGCACCTGCACAAGGTAAATGTTCCAATTAACATTGTATCAAGTGTTAATAACCAACTAATCAATAACATGTTCATGAGCATTAACACCGTGTATATATATACCCACACACACACACACATATATATATATATATATATATATATATATTGTTTTTGTTGCAGGTGACATTTTTAGAAAGGTTCTTCAGGCCAGATGAGGGGAACCGCTCGGATCTATATCTTAATGTATTTCAGAACCACCACCTTGCAAAGTTTCCTGAGGAGCATATTGGAACACCTCGACGACCACTGGTTATCGATGATGAAGATTCATACAAGGAGACGCCGGATGTCAGTGTCTTCAGTGCACTAATGGGCGGTGGTTTATGTTACCTTTGAAAGTAGTTCTGCTTATCTCTCATTAATAATTTCAGTTTTTGATAGGGGGTTACTTATTTTGGAATGGTTTTAATTTATTTTTATGTTGTTAGTACAATATCATATGCTACTGTTTTACTTTTATTGATCCTCCCTGGCAATGATGAAGGTGCATTTTTTTGGTATGGTAATATGACAATACATTATGGTCATTTTTGCTTTCATATTGTGAATTTTAAGGTGCCAGATATGTTGGGAGAAGTGAATTTGGTTTTTTATGCAATTTGTCTCCTTATAGCTGATAAATTCCTTATTAAAAGTTGTGTATGATATTGTTTTTAGTTTTTTACTTGTCACATGGTGTCCTGCTTTATTCCTTTGAAATGTGCAATCTAAAAATATAACATCATCAAATTTGTCCCATGATTTGATTCTCTATCATTGAGATTTTCCCACATCTTAGTATAAATTGAACAACAAATTCACATATTTTTGCACAAGAATAAAAAAAAAAAACACAGAACTCTCACATCAATCAACTCATTTCAAAATTAAAGTCTTGTCTATCAATCTTAAAATATCAATAGCACTTTAATGGGAAGGCAAATAACACCGAAGCTAGTTACTTCTACTCTCGACGTTGGCTAGAAGAATACGACGAGGAACTCATAATCGACTTACAACATTCCACGAAGGCGGTTTTTGATTGTGTGCAGCTTTCAAACACCCAGTTCATGGATACCGTACTCGTGAATAGCCACGATCGCATCAATCACTTGTTCCATCAAGATTTCAATCTCGACGATATATTGAATCGTTTTTACATGTTGGAGGAGCGTTATGATTGTTTTAAAATGATAATTATTCACGCGGACGTGGTTTGGGATAAGTTGAAGAATACCATCACTTGTGATCCGACGACTTGGGACTACTTTGTTGCGGTAAATATTACTATAACCGTTTTAATCATTTTTTTGAGTATGCATGTGATGTAGATATGAGTGTTTATAAGTTTGTACCTAACATCGAATATTTTACTGGAACAAGCTCGCCGAAGACTACAAAGAGAACGGAGAATTTGCATGAGATGAGTTGCAGTCCATATTTGGAAAGGTTACGGAAGTTGCCATGGTCGTGGATAACAAACCGATAAGGAGTAATGATGATATTGTTCTTGGAACTCGTACGTAATATTATTATCAAGTTTTTGATAATAAAAAAAATCATGTTTTCCAAATTTGATTTTAAAAGACACATATTTTGCAGGCCAACCCAAAAAAAATAAAAAAAGATGAGGTGAAGATGGGACAAGCTTTGTGCGATCAAGGTTCCGACGTGCATGGGAAGAAGACTTGCTACGTGAATCTCCCTAGCGACTCGGAGATTATATGTCTCAACAACGATGGCGAAGATCAGAGCTTACTCGCATCATGATCAGCTTCTTCATGGTCGTTTTAGGATCCAGTCGAGCGTTCGCCTTATAATCACAGGGGCTGATTATATTGCGTGGGAATAATGTGTAATCGAGTTTCTAGGAGTTGATGTCATAGCATGTACTTGCTACTCCCATGGCCAGTATGCCTTTTATGTCCAATGTGTTTGTTTTCTAGAGTACCAATTTGAGTTTGGGTATGTTTGATTGCATTACCTTTACCCACTAATAACTTGCAAATTTTCCTGTGAATATATGTAACTGTAGTAGTGACATTAACTTACTGGTCAGCTACCATGATAAAAGTTAGGGGTATGATGAAACTCAATAAGTATTATCAGCAACATCAAATAGTTAACCAATCATCATGCCAAAAAAAAGTAGCACAAACTGAGAAAACAAAATTCCCATGGAATAGATCACCATCATGGCAACAAAAGCCACTCTACACATATGTTCAAGGTGCTCCTAGCAAAAAAATGGACTTTAAACCCTATATCTAAAAGGCCAGTGTACTCCTAATGGAAATGCATAACAAGGGCATTCCTTGCAAGAATATGAGAATGGATATGATCTAACTATGACTTCTCCTAGGTTAGACCACATTTACAAAAGATGCACACTTGTGCATTTTCCAGTCAAGCCAAAAAACGGTAAGATGTTCAGACAATTTCATAAAACATCACATAAAAAAAGATAGAAACTGTTCAGAAAACCATAATTTAAAGAAAACCAATAAACTTCATCAGATTCATTTGGGGGACTTTTGCTTCAAGATATACTTCAGGTACTTGGGCTTTGAATTATCAGGCATGTTGAAGAAGAGGTCATCATCTTCTTTTTTATGATCAAGATTGTGGGCAAGGACCATCCTCTTATCCTCATCAAACTCCTCAAGTTTCTCCAGTTCCTCATAGATTCTTTTGTGCTGGATGGTCGTCGGATCTTCGGGTACAGTTTGAGACTGGGAGCATATGGTTACAAGCCTCTCAATGCTATCTTCAGTCTTCTGCATGAACTCCTTCATGTATGGAGGCACCTCATTGGCTTCCTTCTCAGCCTTCTCCAATGCTAATCTCCTCTTCTCAGCCCGAGCCTTCTTGATCTTCTTCATTATAGCCTTAACACTTATTTTGTCCTTAGTGCGGGAGGGAGGTTATAGTCAGTACCACTGGAACCCATGTCAAGATCGCTAGGAATATCTTCTCCCCTTGGTGAAGGAGTTTCAGTCTTCATACGCCTAGCTCAGCTTGTTCCAGCACCATCTGCACCCACACTGTTACCATTGCCATTCAGTTTAGTGTTGTTCATAACCTCCAGAACTACAGCAGATATGTCCTCAGCTCCAACACCATTAGCCCTATCCTTTCCAAATAGTTTTTTTCAGTCCTCATAGAAGGGAAACTTCTTGGTGCGATAGTTTTTGACATAATCATGGACTTGTGAATGTAATAAACAAAATGTCAGTGATATTTAGAAATACATTGCACCATCTACTATATCACATGTTAACAGAACTTAGAAATTTTGTATCTTAAAAATTACAAGATCTCACCCTCTTGTACTCAAACCACCAGAGTTCATCAGTGGTCTTGATCTTCTGAGAATCTGGATCATAGGAGACACAGCCACCATCGACCCCAAACAATGAGTAAAGGTGTGAATTAAACCGCCTCTAGGTGATGATCTTGGACTTCACATGAGGATATACAAGAATGTCGGTGTCGGGAAACTCTTTCCTAATGAAATCCTCAAGGTCCCTCAAGTACCCAACCAATAAATTGTTGTCCACCTTGTTCCATGTTGCCTTGTACTCATACAGTGCATTGATCATCACTCTCTCCTCCTCAATGCTCCACACGTGTTTTGAACCTTTGTCGCCTTCCCCTTGCCCTTCTTCCCCTTCATTGTTGCTTTAGGCACTGAGCTAGCATTTGATGTCTCCATCTCAAAAGTAAGATATCACAAGTCAAAAAAGTCAATAGCAATACAATTAACACCAATTTTGCAGTATGCATGGAAGTTATAAGATGTGTTTATATGTGATCAAAGTACATGTGAGTCACAGATGTAATGTAATGGTAATCAATGAGATCCTCAATCAACCAACCCAATAACCATGGACAAAACACATAAATTATGGCGTCGAAAGCCAGCGATAATTCAATTCAAGTATCAATATAGTTCATACAACAGCAAAAAATAAGTTAAGGCATATATATGTATATCTAAGCAAATAAAATCCATAATGTTAAGCAGCCTATTAAACTGCCACCTCCAATCACTCATCCAATAAAGTCCATTAACCAAAATGGTAATCGTTCCACATCTCCATAGCAATATGGTCCCTGAACTGGTTCCAGGCAACAGAGTCCCAAGACCCTCAATGAAATCTGGAGGGGGGTCGTCTTCATCGTCTTTGTCGCCTTCATCAGGGTTGTTGGGATCATTACTCTCATCATCACTTGAGTCTATGATGGAATCGTCCGGCATATGTCTCCTGATGAAGTTGTTTAGTAGGGCACATGCCATTATAATACGGTTCTGGACTTAAATCGGGTAGCAGGAAGGCCGCTTCAGAATCTTCCATCGGTTTTTCAGCTTGGCAAATACCATTTCGATGACACTACAGACTCTTGAGTGCTTCATGTTCGTGGTCCTGAGGCGCAACTCTACCGATCTCCCACTTTTTAAGATGGTAGTGTCTGCCACGATAAGGAGCAAGGAAACCCTCACAGTTTGCATAGCAGAGTCTACCAGGTAGTAGTTGCCTTGCACATCAAAGAAAGAGTCAGACTTCATCGTGTAACCGATAACATGATACCAGGCAGCTAATGGTTATAATTTCCATGGACAGTGATGAAGCCTTACCTTTTAGAATTTTCAACCTATTAGGACGGAATATGGTGTCTCTCAATACTCTACGTCAGCGGCAGAGCCCTCCCAAACACAGTAGGTATACAAACTTCATGTTGATATCACACACGCCAAGCACGTTAACATTGATTCGACCCTTCCTAGATCTGTATCTTGCTTGATCAGCCAAAGGCACCGTCACTATACAATCAAAAGCTCGTAGGCAACCATATGCATGAAAAAAAAGAAACAGTGCTCAAAACTTTGTAATTTAAAAAAATTAAACTTTAGCTAAATTGTTAACAAAGCAAGGTCAACAAATCAAAGTCACAAACCTTGAAGTAAGTCCAAAGCTCATGGCAGTTGTCGTTGCCTTCGTCTACCGGTGTTGGAGTAACCTCAAGAAGCTCATTGGCCTTCAACAAGGTAGTGAGAGCTTTACTAAAGTAACGACTAATCGTCTAGCCCGATCGTTGCCAGTAGAACCCCATTACCCGGTTTGTATCGTGGTGTGCCATGATCTTTATGAACATTGTCACCTCCTCCCTCAATCTAACAAACTTCTCTTCTCGCAAACCCCCAACCTCTCGAATCAAAACACTCACGGTCCATCCTTAAGTTCTTAATGGAATCTATGTCATTCTTAATTGTTAGCTTGTCCATGTGCTCACTGGTACTAGGAATCTTACTGAGCAAGCTATAGCATACATCTTCTCTTCTCCGAAGATTACGTAACTTAATCCATCGTTGGGGCATCATGCTCATAAACAAGACAAACTCTCACATTATTATCTGCAATAACACTAACTAGCATACGCCTCTGATGATGATCCATCTGATGGCCACACAACACAATTTCATCCACAAATTAAAAGCTCAAGCAATCATATGTTCAGTTTGCCAAGTTCAATCATTGTTGATTATATTAACCAACCCTAATCACTATGTAGATTAGAATCAAGCCCAAATACTAACTCTAACACTCATGGTCAGCTATGAAATCTATAGTTTAGTATAAAAACATATTTTTACACATACCCAAGCAAATAAACAACACAATAGCCACTGATAACTATAATCCAAACATGTTTGCACATAAATACAGGATAAATTAACACATGCATCAACATTTTATCATGATTTCAAGTCAAATGTTACAAAATATAACAAAGATTTCCTAATACATTATAAATAAGGGTCACAACAGTAAGATTATACTTGCAAACGTTCGGAGTAGGGGTATGCTTAAGCAATGCAGACCTGTTTCGCGAGAATTCCTGCAACGTGAATGAATTTCTTGTTAAAATTGGAAAATCAGTACAACAATTCTGTTACACAACGTCGAAGATGTGAAAAATTTACCTGGGTACGAGGTACTCGAGAATCGCCACTAACCTTGCTCACCGCCCTAATTTTGTATGAAGTCAGCAGAAATGAGGAACCCTAATTTTGGGAGGGATAATGAGCTGAATTTTGGGGGGAATGTGTTGTATGTGGGTGTTAAAGTGAAAGATTCCGGTGAACCAATAATGGTGTGACACGTGGAAATTTAAGGGTAACCTAGATATTTCACAATTTCGGGTTTTATCATTCAAAGGACGAGATTACTGGTCCCGGGGAGGGGGGGGGGGGAGGGGTTTGATGGAAATGGAGAATAACTACCATTTTTGACCGGGCTTGGATAAGAGCCTGAACGAAAAGTCATCCAAACCAAACAAATTTTAACGAAAGATAAAGGCGTTTATCCGTCACTATATCCAGAACCAAACAACCCCTTATTCTTTTTATACCCTTATTTTCACCTGGAATTCATTGGCTATATCTCTGCACAAGCTTTGGGCAGGGATGAGCTTGTTCTCAAAGATCCTTACATTTCTCCATCTCCACATGCCTGCTAGTATGCTTCCAAACATTGTTGCCCCACTTGAAATAATGCACTCTTTCTGCGGGTAGATTAGCAAAACATATCAATCTAGTGCATGAGCTGCACATTGCGAACATACACTCCCACTACCCTCATCATGGTGTCCAGCACAGACCCGACCATGGGGCAATGAAAGAATAGATGCTCCAGAGACTCATCAGTATTATTACACAAGACACATGTGTTATCAATAATAATTTTGACTTGGCTAACCTCTCTCTGACAATGAAATGCTTTATAGCATCTACTTATCACTTGGTTTTGGGGTTCCCTTCTCCAGTCACTTGCTTACATTGTAGGGAAATTCATCCTCATCTCATCGGTTAGCTTTAAACGGGTCATCCACGTAGGATAGTCTCCTGATTTCAACTGCACAGTCCAGATGCTTCCTTCTCTCAACTAATACTCAGTGATCCATGTGGACTCGATTGTAAGGCTTGATGTATCACACAACAATTGACTTATGTATTTTTTTTTTATAATACTTTCATATAGATGTAAGTTTGAGAGTGTTGATAGAGATAAGGCTCCACTAGTGTCATTAGGATGAGAAAATGATTATGTAATTAGATTCTTATTTTTTTAAATAGAATTAGACACACAAAAACCGATGACCTTATTGATACAAGTCTGATTGGTAGACTTGATATAACAACTTAGTTGATTGATAAAGACTGTTCAAAAGCCTGAAAAGCTATATTTTAAATATTTGTGAAGGTATATATTGTTTTCTTATTTTAATTATTACCTTTAGAACTAATAATAACTCAATAAGCAACACCATTTTTACTTTGAAGATGAAAATCATCTTTATATTTTTAGCCAATGTGTTTCAAGGACTTATAAAGTTGATGTATTGTTTGTTATTTCAAACTAGTCAATATTTAAGTTTTTGTCTACTTAGAGTATTTTTTAATAATACGTATATACTATAAGAGAAAAAGTCGCACTATCACCTATTTTTGGTGTCACATATTGCGGATGTTGGTCTCACGATCTTAAGGTCCAACCACGTTTTCCTAGCTACCCGTGCCTTTTTTTTATGATGGGAAGTGAGTTCGTCACCTAGTACTTTGGTTCTTCTAGGTGTAGTAATGAACGATGCAATGAATGCGTTCGTAAGTGTAGTGAATACTTGAGCACATGCGATAAATGCTATCACGTGTTGTTTCCTTAGAGAGACTCCATAAACTCCAATGGTTTGTTTTTGGTTCATTATCCCTCGTGTGGAAAACCTCATGGGAGAGAGCAAGCCAAGGGTTCATTCATGCCACAAGATAGTGTACCACTAGATCAAGTGTTCTAAACAATATCACATTATCAATTTGTTTAAAAAAAGAACTTTATGAAATGCTTTAGTTTTTGAAATGTTTGAAAAGTAACATATGCTCACTCTTCTAGGGTTATGCTTTTAGTAAATTCTTTTTTAGAGAAGCAAAAATAAGAAATATGTAGTATTTTGTTTTAATGGATATAAAATATGTTAGTATATGTATCTTGAAGATGATAATGTCAAGAATTTGCAAGCAAACAAAGGCTCCGAATTGCAACACATCCCAACAAAAGCCATAAATAAACTTATTTCCCAACACTTTCACTAATAATACCACATAAAAATAATTATGATTTTAAAAATAATACCACATGAAAAGTACCTCGGATTACCAACAACTATGGGTCGAAGTAAAAAGGAGGTGTTTGATTGGATACGAGATAGACTTTGGAGTAAAGTCCAATCCCTTGAAAATAAAGTAATTTCCAAAGCGGGCAAAGAAATTCTTGTTAAAGCTGTTTTCCAAGCGATACCGACCTACGTGATGAGTTGTTTTAAATTGCCAGATTATCTTTTACATGATGTTGAGTCTATGATTTCTAATTATTGGTGGGGGGAAGATGGAAAGAATAAAATGCATTGGATTACTTGGAAAAATTTGTGTAAAAGTAAATGTGGCGGGGCCTGGGGTTTAGAGATTTTAAATCCCTTAATTTAGCTCACATGGGGGAAAAAAATTTGGCGAATTATACAATATTCTGAATCTCTTCTTAGTCGTATATTGAAAGCAAAATACTTCTCTCATTGTACTATTTTTGAGGTAAAACCAAAAGGGAACTCATCCTTTACATGAAAAAGCATTTGTTTGGCGATACCTCTGGTTCAAGAAGGCATTAGATGGCGAGTGGGAAATGGGGAAAATATTGATGTTTGGAAGGATAATTGGATCCCCGGGAATTATAACTTTAAAATTAAAATTCCTGATCTTTATGCAATTGGTCCTATTAAAGTGAATGTACTCCTGGATATTTCTTCTAACTGTTGGGATTTGAGTATCTTGAAACATTTATTTTGGCAGGAAGATGTTGATGAGATTATGAAGAACCCGCTTGGCAGACCGCATACCCAGGATATTATGGTTTGGCACTATACAAAGCATGGCCTATATACTGTGAAGACAACCTTTCATCTTGCTACGGAGATAAAAAGGCGAGAAGTCGAACTGCGGATTGGCGGGACAAGTGCGGGAGAGAACACTTGCTGGAACTTTGTGTGGAGCGCATTTTCTCCTAACAAAGCTAAGCAACTCACCTGGAGACTCCTCAAAGGTATTCTACCTACAATGTCCACACTTAAATATCGACATTTGGCGACCAGTGAGGATTGCAACGTGCATTTTCTGTCAATTTGCAAGAGTTTTCTGGGCTTTATCAGATCTGCCCATTTAAGCTGTGTATGGAAATACAATATGAGAGTGGATTAATGCAATATACAGGAAGTTGAACAAAAGTGATTTCGGGTTGTTTATGGTATGTTGCTGGTACATTTGGAAGAACAGAAACAGGCTTTGGCATGAGAACCAACACGACTCTCCGCTTGATTTAATTCGGTTTGCACGGCGCTACTTCAGGGATTTCATCGTTGTAGGGAATAAAAAGAAAGGAACACTCGAGGGAACGGCTGATGAAGTGGAGGAAAAGTGGAAACCACCTGCTCCAGGTTTTGTCCTAGTTAACTTCGACGCGGCTACTGGAAATTCACAAAGAACCGGAGGAATTGGAGTCGTCGCTCGTAACTCACAAGGACATATTCTTGCTTAGAGACGCATCCGTATTCTGGGAGGCTGGAATGCTGAAATCTCAGAAGCGGCGACAGCAATATTGCAATGCATATGGCGATTGAGGAACAATGGACAAATGTTATCGTGGCTTGTGATTGTCGATCTATCATTGAGTATATCAACGCCAATAGTCAAACAAGAGCAGAAATTGGAATCTTCTTGAACGATGCCATGAATCTGAAATCCCGTTTTAACTCACTTAATGTCGTTCATATCCGACGAACGGCCAATGGCTTGGCACATAAACTGGCGCATGACATTGCTGAAGATGCAAGTAGGTCTTCTGTTCTTCCATTCTCTTTTGTAGAACCTGCTTAATTACTTTGCTGGTTTATATTTCATTTGCTAGTTTTTTTTGTCATTTTGAACTATTCTGCTTATGTACAGTACGTCATGTATCTTTTTTGGAATGAAATGTTTAGTCTGTTTTCTCCTAAAAAAAAAAAAATTATGATTTATTTAGTACAATTTTCAGAAATAATCGGATTTCCTCAACTCTAGTCTCTATCATTGGTCATATATATATATAGACTAAATAAATAATAATAATAATAATAATAAAGCAAATTTATTAATGAAAAACAGTTCAGTTCCACAACAGCAAGTGACAGCTAACCCACCAAATCAGACCTTCTTCTTTCTTCAAGCAATAGCCCTAATTTCTATTTGTGAAATTGTTGTGAGTATCAAATTCAAGTATTTTGTTGGGATCAAGAAAAAAAAAAGAAGTTTCTTGCAACTACTCTGTGTAATGACATTCCAACCATCAGACTTGCAATCCCTCCTACCCATTTCCCCAAATTCATTATAAAGATTACTCCTTTTTAAATTGTTTCTTGTGATAAAGACTTTTGATTTTGAGATTACAGATGAGGAATCCCAGATGGGTTTTAGTTTTTCTTGTTGTTTATTTGGCATTTTGTTTGAAGAGGATTGATGCTTTCAAGTTTCATAGGAATCAACGTACTGAAAGGATATCAGGTATTGTGAATGAATCTTATTGACTACTTCTTATTATTTGGTTTTTTGGATTTGGGATTTTGAACTTTACTTGACTGTTTTGACTGAGCAGATTGTGGGCAATCTGATACGAGATTCGTTTAGTTGTTCGACTAGCAGATTGTATCAAATGGATTTTTGTAATCTGAGGATGGAAATTTAATGAGTATTCATGTTCTTGTCCAGTTTTAGGGAACTATGAAGTTGCATTTCTAGCCTGCTTGTGATCTACATCTAGTTCCGACTTGCTTTGAATCGTTGGATATGCGTGTGTCTTGCCTTCTTTTTGATTGAAGTTGATTAGGAAAATACTGTTTCTTCTTAGGTTTGAGAACTTCCTACCTGTTCCTTCCCAGACACTAATATTACGTACTTACGAATAAGAACAAGAACGGCGTGTATAAATTTCACTTCAGTTATGCATGATTCAGGAACAAGTCAATCAGTTATGAAAAGTGATTGGCTAAGCTACTTCTTCTTTGGTTGGCTAATTCATCTGTCAGTTGACCATGTTTCTGATATGTGAAGTTTTTGCTTCCAAATTTCATGCATCAATAACTAGCTGATTCTAGCACTAGTTGCAGTAGCTAGATTCTATCCAGGAGGTGGGATAAAATTTTATTTTGGCATTGGAAAATGATTGGCTGTTTAAATAGTTCAATTTAGTTTAGCGAATGTTATCATTGTCTTGGTTATTTTGGAAATAGTTTTATTCAATCAACTATGGATCTTTCCTTGGTTAAGACTATGGTTACCTAATTCAAGAAGAATGTATTGATGTAAGCATTTAAATGAGTTGCACTTCTACATTTTAGGCAGTGCTGGGGATGTACTGGAAGATGATCCAGTCGGAAGGTTAAAAGTTTTCGTGTATGAACTTCCCAGCAAATACAACAAAAAGATTTTACAGAAGGACCCGAGATGCCTCACTCATATGTTTGCTGCCGAGATTTACATGCACCGATTCCTTTTGTCGAGTGCGGTTCGTACTCTAAATCCTGAAGAAGCTGACTGGTTTTACACGCCTGTGTATACTACTTGTGACCTAACCCCGAATGGTCTCCCTTTGCCATTCAAATCACCCCGTATGATGAGGAGTGCGATTCAGCTGATTTCTTCCAACTGGCCCTACTGGAACAGAACTGAGGGGGCGGATCACTTCTTCATCGTTCCTCATGATTTTGGCGCATGCTTTCACTATCTAGTAAGAAATCTCTTCTTCACTTCCCCTCTTGTTTAATGGATTTATGGAGTTTTTTGTTTCTTCTGTTCCTTAAAAGTAAAATTAGAGAACTGCGCATATGTGTAGTAATTAAGATATCTTTAGCAGTATTTCATGTTGCGAGTTTAATCGATGTATTATTCTTACTACAGGAAGAGAAAGCTATTGAGAGAGGGATTCTTCCTTTGCTCCAACGGGCTACCTTGGTTCAAACTTTTGGACAAAGAAACCATGTATGCTTAAAGGAAGGGTCAATTACAGTTCCTCCATATGCTCCTCCACAGAAAATGCAGGCTCATTTAATTCCTCCTAGCACTCCTCGGTCCATTTTCGTTTACTTCCGAGGTTTGTTCTACGATGTTGGAAATGACCCAGAAGGGGGTTATTATGCAAGGTATGCTATTCGTCGTCAGGATAAGAACTCTTATTGAACTTGTACTAAACGCTCATTGTAGTTTTCTTATTCTTTGTTTATATAAATCTATGTACAAACTTGTGGAGACCTCCAGTTTTTTCTTTTCAAAAAGCAATCTTTGGAGAAGCAAAGGAAAATTTCAATGAAATTTGATTGCCAGTTTCTTTTCGTTTGTCCAAAAACTGCATATGCTGCACCCTGGTGACACTCTATTGCACACACAAACAATAGTTAAGGCAGAAGAATAATCACATGTAAGTCCCAATAGTTTGGTCCAATTTCAAGAACTTCCTCTGAGGGTTGAATAATTCCGCAGCCCCTGTAAAGCTTACAAAAACCATGAGGTTAACCAAGTCTAATTTTCTTGCAGGGTTTAGGGGATGTCTATTGTTATTCAATCTTTGAGGGGGGTTTCTATAGTTAGGATGAACATTAAGGACAGTACTTGTAAATTTTGCTAAATTTAGATGATAGATATCAACCATTGACTTATATATTGACAATCTCAATTAACCTTTACTTATATTTTGACAGAGGTGCAAGAGCATCAGTCTGGGAGAACTTCAAGAACAATCCATTGTTCGATATCTCAACAGAGCATCCGACCACATACTACGAAGACATGCAAAGGGCTGTCTTTTGTTTGTGTCCACTTGGGTGGGCTCCATGGAGCCCGCGACTGGTGGAAGCTGTCATATTCGGTTGCATACCAGTTATTATAGCCGATGACATCGTCTTGCCATTTGCAGATGCAATCCCATGGGAAGAAATTGGTGTTTTTGTAGCAGAAAAAGATGTTCCTAAACTAGACACCATTCTCACCTCAATCCCAATAGATGAAATATTAAGGAAGCAGAGATTGCTGGCTAATCCATCAATGAAGCAGGCAATGTTGTTTCCACAACCTGTTCAGGCGAGGGACGCGTTCCATCAGATACTGAACGGACTTGCTCGTAAGTTACCTCACGATGAGAGTGTGTTCTTGAAACCAGGTGAGAAAGTGTTGAACTGGACGGCAGGTCCACCGGGTGACCTTAAACCTTGGTAGGCGATTGTAGTGAAATATATTCGCTCGTTTGTGTAAACCATGATGCATTGTAGGTGTTGATTAATCTGTGAGAGTTTGTATTTGATATGTAATTTGAAATCCCATGTGGGAGTTATTGTAGTTAGATATGGGAATTGTGGGTAAGATAGGGATAGTTGCACCGTTGTTGTATTGCCACTGAGTTTTGTAGCAAGAAGAATTGACTGCATCTTTGCACTGTGGTGGATATTTTCAGTGGTAACCTTCCTTGTGGCGCTTGTAGTTTGGCCTTTATGAATTTCATTTGGTCTGTTGTGAAGGATTAGTTTGTTAATACTCTCAACTGAGCTGAGCATGAAATTTGGTAATGAGGTATAAAATCGTGATAAGTTGATGAGGTTCCTCGACTAATTAAACTCACACTGGTTTCAGTTTCGTTTTGGTTTTGGTTTTCGTTTTCGTTTTGCGATTTCAAGTTTTGATGAACGAAAAAGAGATGATACATCAGCCTAGTTTACGGGTTAATTGTGCTGAGAATTCTTAATATCATCTTACCATGTTGTGGAAACTAGAAATCTACACTGTACTAAAAACCCAACTTACTGTTCTACCTGGCCTAACGCGAGAAAGTGCTTGTGGCGTATCAGTTCTAAATATTCTATTAAATTTTCGTTCTTCCCAACTTTCTATTGTGCACCTTAGTACCTTTAATTTTAGAAATGGGAAAAAATCACATACTCCCCTATTCTATCACCCGAAAATCACTTACCCCCCATCCTATTCTAAACTCATTACCTTGCCCTCCAAAACGAAATTAAGCATAACTCTTTCAAAATTGGTCATGTGCGACTCGTGTGGCTCCTAATCAAGGGCATTTTCGTCAATTCAAGTGGCACAAGTATTACAATTGGGTTTCTTCTCCACTTCACTCGAAATCACCAATTACATTCTCTCCCCCAAATTCTTAAAACCCCGAATCCCTAAATTCGTAACCAAAATCTTCCATATCACCCTCAATCGACGCCGATTCTTGTCCCATTGCAATGGGTTGGAGGTTACGTACCGATGGCGACCCAATTCCGCCGAAAAAAGCAACCCCCGAATATGGTAAGGACCAAATTTTATTCCTTTTTGAAGAAGTAAAGCATCAATTTTATTCCTTTTTTTTCGTGTTTAATTTTGTTTTGAATTACTTCAACTAAGTTTGTAATGTTTGTTTTCATAGCAAAATGGATTGCGTGAGTATTGGGTGTGGATCGACCCACCCATGTGCGAGAGATCGAGGGTGATTATATCCGGATTATTGCGCAAAGTGAACAAACTCGAGGAAGAGATCGAAAGAATGAAGAAGTGGGTCAGAGTGTTACGTATGTTGTTGCTCCTCTATTTGGTTGGTGTGTGGATGAAGACGACATTTTAGTTCTAGCGTTAAGGTTGCTTAAATGTTTTAATCTTATGTATGTTCTTGGTTGTTGTTGGTTGTCCATGTTGTTTTCATTTGAGTGTTTATGTTCAATGTTGTAATAGTGAACGCTTGATTGTAATGAAATAATGATGGTGTTAGTTATTATGGTTTATGCAATCAACTAGTTATTAGGCATATATTTTCGCTTGTTGCTACTCAAATGCATGAGTTTTAAGTTGAAATAGTGTAATTATCGAGTTTGTTGTTTCTTGTTGGATCAAAAGAAGCATATTGCAACAACAACCACTTAAACACCAAATCTAATTGACCTCCTACATCAATAAACAACAACCTCAAGCCTGTTTCGAAAAATAACAATACCAACGAAAAATAACAATACCAACCATAGTTTTCAGACCCGGACCGGACCGGCCGGTCCGACCGGTCTGGCCGGGAACCGGTGCCCTCACCGGTCCGGGTCTGCCCAAAAAACGGGTTTTTAGAGTGGATCGGTCGAACCGGTGACCCGGACCGGTCCAGTGAACCGGAAAACCGGTGACCCGGACCGGTCCAGTGAACCGGTCACACCCTTTTTTTTTTTTTTACAAAAAATTACACTTTTGCCCTGGCAGCTTTTCAACAAAACAAAGAAAATTCCCTCAGCCTCTGTACTGCCTGCGACTGAAATAACAAATAAGAAAGAAAAAAATAGGAGAAAAAAAAACTAGGTCACTAACTGCCGCCGCTTCGCATACTCCACCGCCGCGCCGGACCTGCTCCACCGCCGCGTCGTCTGCTCCACCGCGAAGCTGCTCGTACAGCTTGGCCATAGCTGCAGTTCCAATAAGTCGCTGCCTCTTTTTTGTTTTTTTTTAATCTTTATCGATTTTTTATTTTTTTGTTCTAAGTTCTAACTTCTATACTTCTAATCTATGGTTTTTTTGCAGCCTATTGTAAATTTATAACAAGTGTTCGTTGATTCCGACAATAACACCCTCCGACAATATGGGTCCTATGGAGGAGTGTCTAATTATCAAAATATTGGTGTGAATGTGGATGATCACGATGCCTCGTGATGAATGTATTATATTTTATTTTGTTGCTACTTTGTTATTTGTGTTTTTTTTGGCTTGGTAAAACTTTGAATTTGGAAACTTAAGTTGGGATTTCTTAGTTGTGAACTTGTGATAATATATTAATATAATAGCATAATATACTTATTTTTATATTTATTTTTGTGGAACGTTGACTAAAGTCAACAAACCGGTTCAACCAGTGGTCCAACCGGTCCGACCTGTTGACCTGCTGCCCAGTAGCCTCACCGGTTCTGTGACCGGGCCGGGTCTAAAAAACGCACTCCAATTCATGGGAAAACATGTATAATCACCTAAAACTCATTCCCATTAACATGAACATGAAAATATTCACATAACCATTCATGAAAATACCCACATTAACATGAAAATATTCACATAACCATTCATGTGCAAAGGCACAACTAGTAACAGAACACAAAATACCATTACAAAATGCCAATGGTGTCAACTCCCACATCCAAAAACCCATCAATTATACCTAATAACACACCCAATCTCAAACACCAACCAGCAAGTTTCCGGTCTTTGTGGGGTAGTATGACTTCTGGTAACAGGCCTAAGGGGTGATATATGTGGAGTAGTATGACTTCTGGTAACAGGCCTAAGGTTGTGTTGCCTTCCCATTTCCTCTGTTTACTCCTCCTGATGTGGACCTTTTCTTTCTTACTTCTATTGTTGGTTGGCTAGATATATCATGTTCATTTGAAGGCCCTTCACCAACTAGGCTATTTGCAGGCCGTTTAACCTATAAGAAAAGTGAATAGTTTAGTACCTAAAGCTGAAAGTCATCATTCACTTAAATGTTTAAGATAAATAAAAAAGTTTCACATACCTTAAGTTTCTTCCACCTTTGTGTAAGTGCAGGTGCATTTTGATTGCCAAACATCTCTCCAACATTTGAGTCACTGAACACCTTAAAAGAAGCAAAATATGCAACATTAGTAGTCAATAAATAATAGAAAATTGTAAGTAATATTTAACATAATATTACCTATGGGTTATGTACAGCAGCCGGTGGTTCTAAACCTTTTCCTTGCACTTTCTTTTTCTTCTTGTAAACAGCATTTGGGTTAAGCTTCCTGCCAGCGCATGTCCTAAAGTTGTGACCTCTGTTCTGACAGTAACTACATTTCATAAGAAGGCCTGTCTTGTTTAATTTCCCATACTGTGGAACCTTATCCCCTTCTTGGAGTACACTGTTATGCTTTTTGGTCTTCCAGGCATTTTTTGTATATCAGGAGGTACCAAATTAGCCATGCGAATTGACGGAGCTGGCTATGTTTCTTTTCCTTGCATTGATTTCATAAAATGGCCATAAATGCTCATGTAAGTGCTAGTCAGGTAGCAATCCTCAATATAATGTTCAGGCTTTTGGTGCATTGAATAAATGCAGCAAATGGCATGTGGACAAGGTAAAGCATTCAATTCCCACATTCTGCAACTGCATCTCCTATCCCCAATATGCACATCATATCTAGTCCCTCCATAAGCCTCCACCTCAAAAGAATTATGCCCATTCCAATGGGCTTTCATGTCCATCGATCTTCCTTTTAAAACTTCCAACCTCTGGAATATCTTTGGACATATTATTTTGTTGTTCTTCTGCATTTCCTTCCTTCTTACCCCTATCCTCTTCATCAACATAATCCTGATCGATTCACACATGTCCACAATAGGCATGGTTCTAGCCTTTCTGATCATTGAATTGAAGCACTCTGACATGTTGTTTAATAACAAGTCACTTTTACAGTGAGTGCTGAAATAAGCCCTTGACCAGTGAGCTGGTGGCTTGTCCTGCAGCCAATCATATGCAAGTGGAGATTTCTCTTTGAGGTCATCCATCACCCTTTTAAAGTCTGCTGGTCTTGAAGCTCTTGCTGCATTCCATAGTATGTTCTTCAATGCAAGACCACCATGCTCTTTCTTGAAGTTCTGATATAAATGCATAACACAAAACCTGTGCTCATAGTTTGGTAGCACCTCATTCACAACTTCTATCAACCCTTTCTGCTTATCACTCATTATAGTTCAATGATAGCTATTCTGTATTCCCAGATCATCTGCCATTATTTGTAAGAACCACTGCCAAGATTTTTCTTTTATTTCTCACAGACTTTTCTTTTATTTCTCACAGACTGCATATGAAAAAGGGTAGATGCAGTTGTTGGCATCTAGACCAACAACAGTGAGAAGTACTCCACCATTGCTTGTCTTCAAATGTGTCCCATCTAGACAGATGATTGGCCTACAACCAGCAAAGAATCCCTTCCTCAATGCATCCCAACAAATATAAAGTCTCTTGAACTTGGCTTGATCACCATTCAACTTGCATTTTATTTTGATTGGAGTGCCTTTGTTAGTCTGCATTATCTCCTCAGCATATCTCCACAGTAGGCCATACTGTTCTAAGTTTGTTCCTCTCTCTTTCTTGAAAACAATGTGTTTAGCTCTATACATTTGTTGGTCACCAAATACCAGCCTCTTTTCTTTACCTATTATAGTAAGCATTGAGGGAACATGCCAGTTTGGGTCACTTCTGATCTTATCGAAATACTCATTTGCAATCAATTTTGAATTAGCCTGAGTGAATTTGTCTTGTCTTCCACACTCATGTGGCCCATCCAATGTTTTCACTATCATGGTATCTTCACCGGTCATTCTTAATGCATACAATTTCCAAGGGCAGTCATCTTGCTTGCACTTGACCAGTATCTTCGTCTTCTTATTCTTCTTATATACCACTGACCTCCCTTCATCAATTGCAAACATCTTTATTGCAGCCCTTAGAGTGTCTGTGTCATAAAAACATAGCCCTAGGACGAACACTACATTGTCCATATTTAATTTAGGGTTGAACACTTTGTGGCCTTTTTAAACAAATTGATCCTTGAGTTGTGCGGGCCCTGGTTCATCTCTACTAACCTATCTAACTTATGCTGCAGGTGTTTCAAAGCTCAAACCCCCCCACTCAGCATCACTGTCAACATTGTTGTCAAATAAGTAACTATCATCTTCACCAAACTCATTTTCACTGTCCATCATGAATCCCGAGTGCTCTGAGTCTTCACCATTTGTTACTTCTCCATCATCACTACCACTGCCACTGATATCCAACACATATAGTGAATGTTGGACTGTTGGGTTGAAATCCCTCAGGTTGGGGATCATTTACAGCTGCACCAACATCTGCAACATATGTTGGACTGGTGGCTTGAATTCCTTCAAATTGGGGCTCATTTACAATTGCACCAACATCTGCAACATATGTTGGATTGGTAGCATGCATTCCCTCTAGTTGAGGCTCATTTACAATTGCATCAACAACTCTAGTATCTGTTTCCCTTGCGGTCTGCATTCCCTCAAGCTTTTCCTCATTTATAACTGCACCCACATCTGCATCATTTGTTGGACCGGTGACATCATTTTCCCCAAATTCTACATCACTGACTACCAATTTAGGCAACTCATTCTCTTCTTCATTATCTTGAACCACTGGTGTTGTGTGTTGAACATACACCACCACCACACCATATTCATCCACAAAGTTTTCCATGTCTAAAGAATCTCTGTCATTAAAAATTGGAACTATGCTGCTGCATGGGAATGTTTCATCTACACTGTAATAAAATATCACACTTCCTGTCAAGCCCAACTCCAATGCCCTCGCATCTAGCTCGAGTCTGGACATCTCATCTTATGTGCAGAAGTCAATGAAGTTGATCTGACCACCCATATAAACTTGCCTACCCAATTGCAGCATTTGACCAGAATGGTGCATTTTAATAGAGAATAAATCATTGTTTGAACCTGCAAAAATGAAAGAAAAAATAAAGGTTATTTAACTAAAAAGACAATTATACACATAAATGGAAAGCACCCCTCAAATGTAAAGTAACAAACACAGGTTATATACAAGTAAGAAACATTAAACAAAGTCATACAATTAAATACTCTACAAGTCCAGTTTTACAAGTCCCCTGCCATGCAATAATCAGTGAACCCTTTTTACTATCAGTTACATAAATCCAAAGAATGAATACCATTTGTACTTGAAGAAAATCCAATATAAATGCTAATAATCAGATTTTACCCAATCTATAGCAGATTTCACAAACAAACCACCAAAAGTACTCCTTCAAACTCTATATTACAACAATAAGTGAACATGCAATCCACAATATAATAAGCTTCTATGATAAGCTTCTATGATTAGATAAAAAATGTAACTAGTCTTATCCTTATGTGGGGTAGGTGAACAGTATAAAACAAATTAACTACAGGAACATAAATTAACAGCATTTGCAGTTGGACGAAAAATACTTATTATCAGAGAGACAAACAACATTGGTTCCAGAGTACTGATGAAATTCACTATTGAATTGCTGCTCAGTGATTCGTGAAATTAACCTTCAAAACTTTTACAATTACTTCTATCTCAAATTGCATTTTCTTAAAAAAGCTTTATTCTATTTTTCCGTTCGCAGACAACAATGCCAAAGAGGAACATAACAGGTTAGACATGCCAAGTAAATTAAGTGTAAAGTATATCACCGGCTCCCCTTGATGCTTCAGCCTTCAAATTTGGGCAGAAAAGCTAGCACGAAAAAAAAAAATTGGGCAGAAATTCAAACGGTCCTTACCATAATCGGGGGTCGCTTTTTTCGGCGGAATTGGTTCGCCGTCGGTATGTAACCTCCAACCCATTGCAATGGGACAAGAATCAGCGTCGATTGAGGGTGATATGGAAGATTTTGGTTACAAATTTAGGAATTTGGGGTTTTAAGAATTTGGGAGAAAGAATGAAATTGGTGATTTCAGTGAAGTGCAGAAGAAACCCAATTGTAAGTAATACTTGTGCCACTTGAATTGACGAAATTGCCCTTATTAGGAGCCACACGAATCGCACGTGACTAATTTGGAAAGAATTATGGCTTAATTTCGTTTTAGAGGGCAAGGTATTGAGTTTAGAATATGATTGGGGGGGGGGGGGGTAAGTGATCTTCAGGTGATAGGATAGGGGGTATGTGATTTTTCCCTTTAGAAATAAGTAAAGATTGACATGTTGACACAGAAAATTAGAGAGGGTATAAATGTAAATATCAAGAACATAAAGATTCTAATAACAAGTCAAGAATATGAAATTTTAGTCTTTTGAAACTTTTCGATTCAAAAGTATAGTGCCCAAGTTGAGTGTGCAACAAAAGTTTTGCAGAGTTTCATTGAAGGGTGAAAATACAAGACTTATAGGGGAATGAGACGATCACAACCTTTTGTTAGGGAGGAAATCATTAATGGTAGCAGTTTGCTCATTCAAGTCTCTATTTGTTGCATACGGGGATGATGCTTACGATCGGATGCGCTCTGGGTTACGAACACCATTGGCATTATAGCTTATCCAAGAACTTAAACTATGGAGGCTAAATTATTTCTGTTAGAAATCAAATTAAGTGTTATATTTTAGAGCAGATGCAAATAAGCAATTATTTAAACATATAAACGTATAACAATTAACAATTTAAATAATTTACTTATGAATAAATGAGATACCATTTGTATCTTATTGATAGTTTTGTGCTCCGTAACCAAAAAGTTACATAAAAACAAGAGGTACATAATATTTGGTGCAAAAGTCGGCATATGACCAACTAAAATAATGATCAAAGTATAAGTATTCAAAAAAAAAGATTAAATTCCCAAATAAACGCGCCAAAAAAATACACATAACGTGCGATTTTGGTGTGATTCTGGTGCGAGTCGGACCGCAATTCCTTCGCCTGCAATGGCGAAGAAGCGAACACAATCAATGATTGAACAAAGGGACATTCAGAAGGGAATGCGAGATGCGAATCGAGAACAAGGAGAAAACAAATCTAGGGCTAAATCGAATAATGAAGAAGACGAGGAAGAAGGGGAATTAAAGTTTGAGGAAGAGGGGAGTGAATGAAGAGAGAAGAAATTTCAGGCTATACTCCCCGATTTACAAGGAACATGAGATGTAGGAGTACTACCACAACGAAAAACAAAAAGGTGTGAAAATATTGGACCGTGGATTGACACAACACTTTTGAGAGTTAAGCTGGAATTGCCTTAACTCTATTTTGATCTTCTTGATAATAATAATATGCAGCGGAAGTAAGAACACAAGAAGATATAATTTTAAGAAGTTTTCAATATTATTAAAAACTTCCGAGCCTTAGGCGAAATAACCATGAAGGTTTGATAGAAAAACGTTCCTCACAACAATTCACTCACGCTCTTTGTTGATCGGACTCAAAGAAGCAGACAAGTAAGAACTACTTAACTTCTATGAACTAGACTTAAGCAGTTGATACAAAAACTTCGCAAAACAAGATGAAGACAATACAAAGAATAATTAATCTCTCGGATTATTGGCACAATTGTCTTGTCTTCATCTTGATGAACTTCACATCTTTTATAGATTTCTTGAAACTTGCACGCCAAGATGTGTTGTTCACAGTTTTGGTAACTCTTGTTGTTTCCTTGTTGAAATTTGCCTTCTTTGTGAACTTCAAATCTTTCCTAAGAATGTGTTTCCATTGTTACCGATTTGACAAGGTAACACATCTTCTTCAATTCGCAGAATCCTAGAAAGAATCGCGTCGCAGAGAACATCTCCCTTGTTTCCTTATTTTGAAACCGTGTTGTGTTGACTAATTCAACTTAGCTTGAATTATGGAAACTTCAAGTAAGGAATCTTCCATAGCTCTTCCTTATGCTTAATATACCTTCCTGGACATAAACATAAACAACTAAAACCGTGGAACTTGATTAATATGTGAATAAAGGCAAAACTTAAATTTGGCAACTGAATAACAGTTTTCGCACAGACTCTCAGATTTCAATGTTATCCACAATGTTAACCCAACATCGTCTAACATTGCATCATCTAACATTGATTCCAGAAACCCTGAACTTTCAATCTCCCCCATTTTGCCTTTCTTCACAAAACCAACACCTGTTCCAATCAAGTCTTATATCCAGAAAGTTATAATCAACAAGAAACACATTAAACTACTAAACTGATCCCCCTCAATACAAGCTAACATATTCAAAGTTAAATTAACAAAGACAAGCATTAAGGTCATCACTACATCCACATATGTACATATGTTCAGACCCCAACATTCATCAATGTTGCCTCAACATTGAAACCAGTGAGTTTCCTGCACAGAAGGTTAACTAGACAAGTAGTTCAAAATGCACTTTCATAAGTAATAGCAGTTAGAGCAGTTCACCAGTAGTACTTAGAGTTACAGGCCATAGCTAAATATCAAGGACATGCCCCTTGATCAAATAAAACCAATTAGAGATTAATGTACCATCAGTTCAAAGATATTAGCAGTTCATAAAAACAAAACATAAACTAGAAGACTAAAATTTAAAATTGGAACTACTTTCCCCCTTTTTGTGAAGAAGGGAGTTTCTCCAAATTTTTCACCATGTCCTCCAGCTCTTTGAGGTGTTCCTTTCTCTCCTCGATCTCTCTCTGAGTATCAGCAATCTGCTCATGTACCAGTTCAGCATATGATCCACAAAAGTAGAGGTTATGACCATGCAATCTTCTTCTTTAGACATTGGCACTGAAGTTCCAGCAAACTCCTGAGCCTTCTTCTTTTCAGCCCTTGGTCTCACCACTCCTTTTGGGATCCATGGAAGGTCTCTCACTCTTGATCCAGACAAGTAGCTTGGGAGAATTGTCAGTTCAGAATCATTCTTCCTCCAGCCCACAATCACACTTGTCTTCAATCCTTGCTTGTTAAGGATTTTGCAGATCAGTGAGGGAAAAGGCAGCATGCCATTCTTCCTTCCAGCAACTTCAGACATAGACTTCACAATCCTCTCCCCCATGTTCACAGCTAGCACATTCTTGATTTTGTAGACTAAGAGTGCTGATTCCTTAGTCAAAACAGTAACATTTTTGCTTGGGAGCCAGTTGAAGCAAGCTATCTTGTGCAAGACAGCACTCAGGGAGGTGAGTTTTGTGGTTGGCAGAGCATCTTTCCAGGTTTTGACCAACCCTCCAGTCAAGTCTTCCATCGTATCATCATAGTAGGGGTCCTCAGATTCATCAGCAGTAGGGAAGCCACAGATCTTGTTGATCGTGTAGGGGTCAATGTTGAAGACTCTCCCCCTCACCCAAGCCTTTCCAAATTTTGGAGATCTGTAGTCCCTGATCCACTGGGAGAGATTTAGGTAGAACTCCATGACAATCTCAGGAGTATAGTCACTCAGCTCCATCAGTGATTGTTGCAACCCTCTTGCCTCAAGCAAGTCCATTACCTTGTTCTCTTTGAAACTGGCCATCTCTATAGCTCTTTCAGTGTGAATTTCCCTTCTCTTGAAGGAATCCCGCTTCTTCTCCAACTCTTGAGAGAAATAGTAAGGAGAAAAGTAGCTCCCCTCATCATCAGGATAGACCACATATATCCCATCTGTGTACTCATCTGTTCCTGATGTTGCCTCAACATCAGCAGCAACATCAGCAGCACCATCCTGCTCTTCCTCAGTCTCCTCTTCCTTCTCCTCTTCTCCCTCTTCATCCTCAACGTCTACTACCTCAGTTTTCTCTTCCATTACTTGCTTTCCTTTCCTCTTTCTCTCAGCAGCAGCAGCAACAACATCCTTCTTCTCTTCCTCAGCAGCCCTCTTCCTAGCTGATCTCTCAGCCTGTCTTTTCCTGGCCTCAGCCCTTGCCTTAGCGGACTCATACATATTTTTCAATTTCTCCCCATTGCCCTTTCTCTTTTTCTTTTGCGCCCTAATCCACTTCCTCACCATCTTGTCCACATACGCATCCACGGATTTCTCCACAGATTTTTCAACGGATTCACTACCCTCCCCCTCAACAGTTAAGCCAACATCAAGTTCAGGGTTGGGTTCAGCAGTGTTTACCTCAATTTCAGGCTCATTGGTGATAGGAGTGGTTAAATCAGTAGTTGGCTCAACATTGGAGGTCGATTCTCCCTGTTTGGACTTTTTCAAACGTCACACGTAGGGGATCGCCTTTCTTTTAGCAGCATGAGCATCATCTGACTTCGCAGCAGCACCCCTAGTGTGTGAACGGGTGCGTGCAGCAGTAGGTTCGCTGTCCAGGGCAACATCTGCAAGAGTTTGCATGGGAGACTTGCTTGTCATTGTTAGTACAGAGATTTTGAGAGAAATAGCAGAGAAGGTCGAGAGAATTTTGAGAGCAATTTTGCAAAATACGCACAAATAAGGAAATTGCAAGTTTAATTAAGGAAAATAGGGTTTTGATTTCAGAAATAACCGTGAATATGAAAGAGAATGAATGTTAATGGGCAGTTACCAAATTTGAACCAAGTAAAACTTTCCCACTATGTTTTCCCGCGCACATGCTTTGATGTTTATTTAACAGTTAACCTGAGCAGTTTTCAGAAAACTGAAAACTTATAAGTTCCTGTTTTCAATGTTGACCTGCGACTGTGCACAATGTTGGGATAACATTCGATAACATTCAAAACCGAAGGTGGAGGTACAGGCTTCACCAAGGCAAATTCATGTGAGAGCTTGAGATACATCCAAAAATACATCTGAAACTTAACCAATATAGCAAGTGAGTACCTCAGACATATTGTTCAGATCAAAATCATGAGTAAGCAACATAGATAACAAGAAACACACAGAGATAAGCAGTTATGAATTCAAGGAAAAATTCACTTCCACAGCATAGAAAGTCACAGAAAAGTGTGTCACCTGCAGTATGTCACCCAAGTTGTATGCCTCAACACATGAATTATAAATTATACTCCCCCTAAGCCTAGACCGACACAACTCAACAACAAGAAAGAAACACTGCAGTTCTACATGAATGCAACAATGTAATGTCAAATAGGCAGATGGTAAACACAAATGAAAAACTCCTCAGACGAGCACAACACACATCTCTTTAAAATCTTTATTATTTTCATAACTCATCTGAACCAAAAACTGAAGGTTACTAAACACAAAGCTAATGTCACTACTGAATGAGGGCAGCCTGAACTCCACACACCCCAATAACAACATTAACAGCAGCAAGTTAGGCAAGTACAAAGGCCTTGAATGTTGGCAATTCATTTATCATGCACCCCAACACCCCAATTCCTTATGCATACTTGTTTACCAACCTGCATTCAAGAGAATCACCAAGTGATCAGTGCTACTAAATGTAAGAAATCTAAACCTCAAACACCCTAGTAGAAAAGATAACCCTCATGTGTTCCTTGGCCAAACAAACAGAAACATGTAAATAAGCACAACTGAGTAACAGTGAAGCTGTCAACATCATGCACCTCAGCTTCTCCACATGTCCTGTACACCTTCCATATGAATAAGACACAACTGAATAGACATCAAAGTAGTGAACTTTGTGTACCCCAGCTTCTCCATATGTTAGGTAATCACAACCTCAGACAACATAAGAGTTTTATTAATTTTTCAGAACAAATATGTGATACTAATAACTAGAAAGAGTTGTTAATCAAAGAGTTCAACCACACAAATCAAATATGACAAAACACAGATGAAATGAGACTCACAAGGAAATGAATTCAACAAAGAAAAACAACAGAGTACCTACTACACCACAACCAATATACCAGTGCTAGTTAGTGGTGTTATGACAACACTGGTTTCCTCAACATTTTCACATATTGCACATGCCAAGAGATTTCCTCAAACTGAAGAATCTCTCACTATCTAAAGGTTTTGTAAACATGTCAGCAAGCTGATTTGTTGTCTCAATATGTTCAATGTTGATCACTTTGTCCTCTACCATATCTCTTAGGAAATGATGTCTTATGTCTATATGCTTAGTTCTAGAATGTTGGGCATGATTCCTAGAGATACTTATGGCACTTAGATTGTCACAGAACATGAGAAGTGTATCACTATCTAGCCCATAATCTGAAAGCATGTGTTTGAGCCACACAAGTTGGGTAACACAGCTGCCAGCTGCTACATATTCTGATTCAGCAGTTGATAATGAAACACAGTTCTGTTTCTTGCTATACCAGGAGACCAAATTATTCCCCAAATAAAAACAGCCCCCACTCGTGGATTTCCTGTCATCCACATCACATGCCTAGTCAGAGTCACTGAAACCAACCAAGTTAGTGTTAGTGTCATAAGAATACCAAATGCCTAAATGTGAAGTTCCAGAGATATATCTAAGAATCCTCTTCACATCAATCAAGTGAGATTGCCTTAGCTCAGCTTGGTACCTAGCACAAACACATACTGAAAACATGATATGAGGTCTAGAGGCAGAGAGATATAGCAAACTACCAATCATGGATCTGTACAATGTTGGATCAACATTGCTACCAGTGCCATCTTTTGTTATCTTCACTGAAGAGGACATAGGAGTTTTGCAAGGCTTGGACTCTTGTAGCTCAAATCTCTTCACCAGATTCCTTGCATACTTCTCCTGGTTCAGGAAGATACCATTCTCCAGCTGCTTAACTTGTAGTCCCAGAAAGTAGTTGAGCTCACCAATCATGCTCATCTCAAATGTTCCTGTCATAGACTCAACAAACTTGTCTAAAGTAGACTTGTTAGTAGAGCCAAATACAATATCATCCACATAAATTTGAGCAATGCATATATCAGAGCTTTTTCTATGGACAAACAATGTTCTATCTCCATTTCCTCTATTGAAACCTAGGCCTAACAGAAAATCAGTTAGCCTCTCATACAAAGCTCTAGGAGCCGGTTTTAATCCATACAAAGCCTTTTCAAGTTGGTACACATGGTCAGGATGTCTAGGATCAGCAAAGCCTTTAGGTTGTTCTACATAAACCTCTTTGTCAATTAAACCATTCAGAAAGGCACCTTTAACATCCATTCGGTATAGTTTAATCCTAAGACAGCAAGCAATAGCAAGGAGTAATCTAATTGATTCTATCCTAGCTACTGGAGCAAAAGTCTCATCAAAATCTATACCTTCTACCTGAGTATAACCTTATGCAACCAACCTAGCTTTGTTCCTCATAATTACACCTTTCTCATCAGTTTTATTTTTGAAAATCCATTTTGTACCTATTACATTCACATGTGATGGCCTAGGTACTAGATTCCAAACTCTGTTTTTGGTGAATTGTAAGAGTTCCTCTTGCATGACATTAATCCAGTAACTATCCTTAAGGGCTTCAGTTACATTCTTAGGTTAAATGGAGGAAACAAAACAAGATGCATTATCAATAGTACATGAAGAAGACATGCAAACACACAACTTAGCCATATCCTTGTAATTTACCCTTTTTTTGTTGCGTGTTCTAACTCTTTCAGTAATTTGTCCAATTACTTGAGAGGCTGGAAGATCTCTTTGTATTCTAAGAGGGGGATCTCTTCTGGATACATGAACCACTTCATCTTCAGAATCTGACAGCACAGATGTTGGCCTAACAATGGGGGTTTCTGGTGTTAAGTCAACATTTGTTCCAGTTTCCAGTTCAGCATCTCCAGCGTCTGTGTTCAATGTTGAGTCCAATGTTGGAGTAACATCTGAACCAGTGACTTTTTCAGCACCTGTAGAAACAGTTAAATCATCAAAAATGACATTCACTGATTCTTGAACAGTATGCAATCTTGGATTGTAGACCCTGAAAGCAGCACTATTAGGAGAATATCCAACAAATATACACTTTTCATTTTTGGGATCAAATTTGCTCAAATAATCTCTATCTTTTAGCAAATAGCAGTTAATACCAAATTCATGAAAGTGTGCTACTGTTGGTTTTGAACCCTTCAAGATTTCATAAGGTGTGGTAGTAGTACCAGGTCTAAGATAAACTCTATTACTAATATGACATGCAGTATTCAAAGCTTCAGCCCAGAGTTTCTTAGATAGGTTTTTAGAATTCAACATAACTCTAGCCATCTCTTGAAGTGTTCTATTCTTCCTCTCAGCAATCCCATTTTGCTGAGGTGTCTTAGGTGCTGAAAACTCATGGAAAATGCCTTTAGATTCACAGAAATTAGCAAAGCTTACATTTTCAAACTCCTTTCCATGGTCAGACCTAATTCTTCCTACAAAAGTACCATAGAGATTCTTAATACTAGCATGCAAAATCTTGAATGTGTTGAATGCCTCTGATTTTTCTTTTAAAAACTTAATCCACGTATATCTTGAAAAATCATCAACAATAACAAAAGAATACTTCTTACCATTCAGGCTACTGACCTTAATAGGGCCCGTGAGATCCATGTGTAGCAAATCAAAGCACTTATTGATTCTAGGGTTAGTACTTTGTACCTGAAGTGGTGGATGGACAGCTTTTGTTTGTTTACCTTTCAGACAGTCTTCACAAACAATTTTACCTGCGCTAGTCAACTTAGGCAGTCCTCTTACAACCTCTAACTTCTGTAGTTTCTCCAGATTTCTATAGTGCACATGTCCCAACTTCTTGTGCCACATGACAGATTCATCTACCTTGGCATGGTAGCATTCAGCTTCATCTTGAGCAAGATAGCAGTTATCCTTTGACCTTGTACCTGTTATGACACGGACATTGTCACTATTAAACACATCACATGAACTTTTATCAAAAGTAACTAGCAAGTTATCATCACAAAGTTGACTTATGCTAATTAAATTTGCTTTCAATCTTTCAACCAACAACACATCCTTGAGTGGTGGAAATCCTTCAACATCCAATACTCTTTTTCCAATGATTTTCCCTTTTGTGCCTCCTCCATAGGTAACTGTTCCAACAGTCAGAGGGATAACCTCTTTCAGGTTGTCAATGTTTCCATTCATGTGCCTTGAACACCCACTGTCAAAATACCACTTACCTGCAAGGTTAGAGTAAACAGCAGAAAAGACAACATTGCAAACAATCTTAACCTTATGAGTTTTTAGCTTTTCTATCCAAGTTCTACTTTTATGTCCTTCAACGTTGTTACCTAATGTTGGGATAACATTCAGATCAGAGGTTCTCCTAACATTGGTATTGCAATTAATTACTGTTTTCTTCTCAATCACAATTTTATATTTTTTACAATAAGGCTTAATGTGACCAGGTTGAAAACAATATTGACAGATAAAAGTAGGCTCTTTCACAGTGTTGGAAGGGATTTCACAACTCAAGTTATTGCTTTCCTTGATAAAACCAGCTTTCAAATAGGCAGAGTTAACATCTTCAGAGGGAAGTTTCTCAACATAGCCCAACCCATTTTTACCTTGATTTCCCATACTCAGCACTTCATCAAGCAGAGATGTAGAAGAGTTCCATTTATCAATGGTATGTTCAGCTTTATCTAATTTTACATTTACCTCTTTCAGCTCAGCTTCAGTTTTGTCAAGGTCTTTCTCATACAGTTTCAGCATCTCCTTCATGCATCCAATCTCTTCCTTCAAGCTTTTGTTGCTCTTGATGAGTTTGTGATTCTCAAGCAGCAGTTTGTGGTAGATAGACTTCAGGTCTTCAATGATTTCCTCCTGGGACATTTCACCTTCAAAGAAATATTCTTCATCTAGATCCACTGTGCCATGAAAACAATCAAAGTTAGATTCATCAAAGTAGGACGCAAGACAAGGTTCAGAATCAGTATCATATTCATCCCAATCTGCAAAGAAGGTCTCCTGTTCTGATGTTGGATCCTGAATGTTGGGATAACATTGAGGTCCGAAGCAGTTCAGGGAGTCTTCTGGGGTCCAGTCCATCTGAGTGAGCAGCGCAGCAGTTTGAACCTCTTCTGATTGTTCTTCAGCTTCTCCAGAACTAAAGTCATCTTCATTGAAACCATCTACACAAACCCAATGAGAATTTCCTCTTTTTCTAAGAGTGTTAACACATTCATTAGCCATATGACCATATACTTTACATTCAAAACATTGAACATCTTTTAACTTATCAGCTTCTAAAGGAGTAGGTTTTGATGCCATGTACTTCACAAACTTAGGAGGTAATTTCTTATAACCTGGGGAACTATTGCTAAGGTTCTTTTCTTTACCTTTTCCTTTAAGATTCAGCTTATTGAAATTTTTAGTAATTTTCCCATAATTTGAAGAAATTATTTCAAAATCATCATCACTTTCATTGTCAAGATTTGAACCTCTTAAAGCAACAGCCCTATGTTTGCTAGGTTGTGAGGCAAGCTCCATCTCAAATTCTCTAAGAGTATCCATCCAGACTTGAAACTGTAGATTAGCAAGGTTTCTAGATTCACTCATTGCAATTTTCTTGAGAGCAAATTTAGAAGACAATGTTCTCATAGCTTTATAAACCATTTCTTGATTAGTCATAGCGAAACCTAAGTTTTCACATTGGTTAGCAATATCAAGAATTTTCTCAAAATAACTGTCAACACTTTCATCTTCACCCATCTCAAGTTTTTCAAATTGCAAAAGCAGTTGTCTATATTTAGAATCTTTAACAGCAGAATCTCCTTCACAATGTAATTCAAGTATATCCCAAGCATGTTTGGCTTTTGTACAATTCTGGATTAACTTGAACATGTGATGATTAACCCAACTAAAGATAGCATTAAGAGCTTTTTCATTAGAGTTATAGAGACTTACCTCTACTGTTGTCCAGTCTGCTTCTGGTTTTGGAACTAGATCACCTTCACCATCTCTTGGTAATGTTGGAAGAGAGTATCCATTAATCACGGATTGCCAGTCTCGAATATCAATAGCTTTGATGTGAGACCTCATCCTGATCTTTTGGTATGCATAATTGGAGCCATCCGAAACTGGAATCCTGTTGGTATTAGGATTGACACTGTCCATGGTGTTGTATCACCTCCAAACCACCAGTGTAGTCGGTGTTTGGCTCTAACGCCAATTGAAAATATTGGACCGTGGATTGACACAACACTTTTGAGAGTTAAGCTGGAATTGCCTTAACTCTATTTTGATCTTCTTGATAATAATAATATGCAGCGGAAGTAAGAACACAAGAAGATATAATTTTAAGAAGTTTTCAATATTATTAAAAACTTCCGAGCCTTAGGCGAAATAACCATAAAGGTTTGATCAAAAACGTTCCTCACAACAATTCACTCACGCTCTTTGTTGATCGGACTCAACGAAGCAGACAAGTAAGAACTACTTAACTTCTATGAACTAGACTTAAGCAGTTGATACAAAAACTTCGCAAAACAAGACGAAGACAATACAAAGAATAATTAATCTCTCGGATTATTGGCACAATTGTCTTGTCTTCATCTTGATGAACTTCACATCTTTTATAGATTTCTTGAAACTTGCACACCAAGATGTGTTGTTCACAGTTTTGGTAACTCTTGTTGTTTCCTTGTTGAAATTTGTCTTCTTTGTGGACTTCAAATCTTTCCTGAGAATGTGTTTCATTGTTACCGATTTAACAAGGTAACACATCTTCTCCAATTCGCAAAATCTTGGAAAGAATGGCGTCGCAGAGAACAGCTCGCTTGTTTCCTTATTTTGAAACCGTGTTGTGTTGACTAATTCAACTTAGCTTGAATTATGAAAACTTCAAGTAAGGAATCTTCCATAGCTCTTCCTTATGCTTAAGATACCTTCCTGGACATAAACATAAACAACTAAAACCGTGGAACTTGATTAATATGTGAATAAAGGCAAAACTTAAATTTGGCAACTAAATAACAGTTTTCGCACAGACTCTCGGCTTTCAATGTTATCCACAATATTAATCCAACATCGTCTAACATTGCATCGTCTAACATTGATTCCAGAAAGCCCTGCACTTTCAAGGTGGAACAATTTATTCGCTGGCAATAGAAGGCCAGAAAACGGATGCAAAGTTGAATACACGAAGCCGATAAATCGTTCATTGATGGAATTCACTCTTGAAGATGTTAAAGAGAATAGAGAATATTGGGGACACGCCTTGCTGGGAACAGCCATCGGAATGCCATGTCGTATTAAGCTATGAAGAGGTACGTGAAGGCGAGATGACAACATAGGCCGACAATCCATGTAGCAGACAAGGGCACCTTTGTATTCAGATTTGAAACAGGAAAAACTGATGGAGATTTATGGAGGAGGACCATGGATGATCAAGGGAAATTACGTCCCGATACTGAAAAAATGGGAACATGGCATGATCACAGACCTATCCACACTGCAAAACAACCCCACATGGGTGCAGCTACCTGGCCTTGATCTGCAATTCTGGTCTCCAAATATGCTAGGTAAGATTGCCAACTTAATAAGTAAACCTTGCTTTATTGATAAAATGACTACTGGCAAAGGTAGATTAGCATATGCATGAGTGATGGTTGAATTGCTGTCAGGAGAAAGAATGATAGAGAATATGAAACTTAAAGGACCAAGTGGAGAAATATATGAACAAAAATTAGTTTATGAGGGAAGGCCTTTCCAATGCTACAAGTGTTTGAAATTTGGACATGTTAGGAACCGTGAGACAAAGAAGGAGTCGGTTGTGAAAAGCATAGGACAGAAAGGAGATAAAAAGGAGAACATTGGAGAGGACAAAAGTGGAAACATAGAGATAACAGAGAGGACAGAGGAGTTAAGAGAGGGCCATGAGAATATAACAGCAACACACATAGATATAGCTCAGACAGAAGAAGAGTAAGCTGAAAATGAAAAAAAAACAAGAAGTAAACGTGGTAGAAAAAGCTATACAAGTTATACAGATAGAGGAAACACAATAAGGAGGCAAGCAGTAACGAAAGGAAATCAACATAAGTGCTAAGCAAAGAGGAGAGGGCTCACTGACGAGGAACAACAAAGTAACACAAAGCGATAAGGAAAAGGAACTAGCACATGAAGACTGGAAGAAGGTTGGTACAAAAAAGTCTAAAAAAATAGAACAAGATAAAGCTGAGAGGAGTGGGAGACCTACTTAGAGAGAAAGTGAAGGAAGAACCAGAAGGGCATTATGCCCTAATGGATAGTGTCACTTTATGTGGATGGAACTTGAGAGGGCTGAATGACCCTCTCAAGCAATGGTCTTGGAAACAAGCTATGAGAGATACTAGAAGCAAGTTAGGAGCCATTATTGAGACTAGACTTAGAAGAGAAGCATATGAGAAAATAAAGAAGGATTTTGAGAACACTTGGAAGGTGGAGAGTAATATTGACATGGGAAAGAATTGTAGAATCATGATGGTTTGGGAGGATGCTAAGATATACATCACGGTGCTACATAAATCAAATCAACTAATGCATAGCAGAGTCAAGACCAAGGATAACATATGTGATTTCTTGTGCACATTTGTTTATGCCTACAACAACCCTAAAGATAGGAAGCACATATGGAAGACTTAGAGGGCCTGGAGAAGAATATCAATAGCCCTTGGATCTTAATTGGGGGACTGGAATGTGGTCCTTAACAGAGATGAAAAATGGAATGAGGATAAATGTGAGGTCATTGTGGGAGAGGAATTAAAGAATGTCCTGGAGAAGACAAATATGATGGATCATCAATACTGAGAGGCCAAATTCACATTGTTTAATGGCCATACTTATTATATGTTGGACAGAATTCTTGTCAACCAAGCCTGACTAATCAAACAAAAGGACTAAAGTGTGATCTTTCTCACACCCAAAGTTTCTGATCATGCATGGGACTTGTTAAAATGCATAGACAAAACATCAAAAGGAATATCCCAATCATATTTAAGAATTTTTGGAGCAAGGATAAAGACTATCAAAGCATGGTAGAGAAAGCATGAAATCACAATGTACCTGAGCCCTTATGAACAAGATGAAGAAAGATAAGGAGGAGATGAAAAGACTGAATACTAGGAAATTTCAGGACTTGGAAACTAAGGATGAATGCCTCAAAGAACTTAAAGAGAAGCAGAAGGGTGTTATGATCAACCCCACTAATAGAACTGGGCAAGCGCAGATCAATGAACTAAGAGAGAAGTATGAAGAAACTAAGAGAAACCTTATGAGCCAGTTTACCTAAGCTGCAAAAATGGATTGGATGAAAGAGATGTAAACTCTTGTACTATAATGTTCTTTAACAACATCAAAGCCAGGAGGAAGAATAATAACATACTAGCTCTGTTTGACAATGATGGTAATC
Organism: Linaria vulgaris; assembly: GCA_948329865.1. NCBI lineage: Eukaryota > Viridiplantae > Streptophyta > Magnoliopsida > Lamiales > Plantaginaceae > Linaria > Linaria vulgaris. The sequence goes on along the minus strand of OX415249.1, from coordinate 46,617,843 downwards.
TGATGACAGAGAAGGAAGAAATCACCAAACACATTCTTACTTTCTACACTAAGTTACTCGGTACAGAATACCCTGTGAAAGACTTTGATAGTAGAGTGATCACTAAAGGGCATGTAGCCACAAATGATATGAATGAAAGGTTAAGGAGTAACTTAACTGGTTAGAAGATTAAGAAAGTTGTGTTTCAGATGAATGATACTAAGAGTCCTAGGCTAGATGGCATGAACTCATATTCAAGTGAAGTTGGAAAACCACATGGGAGCTAGTGTGTGAGGCAATCAAGGAAGTATCTACAACATGGAAGTTACTTAAGCAAATTAATACTATTGCAATTTGTTTAATTCTTAAAGTTCCTAACCCTACAAAAATCATTGAGACTAGACCAATTGCATGTTGTAATGTGATCTATCAAAGTGCTTGCTAACAAATTAAAATGTGTGTTGCATGATATCATTCTAGCTAGCCAATCAACTTTTGTCCAGGGTAGAGACATCTTTCAGAATATCTTCCTTGCTCAAGAACTAGTTAGAGGCTATGGTAGAAAGAACATATCACCTAGATGCATGATTACGATAGATATTCAAAAGACTTATGACATTGTTAATTAGGGTTTCCTTGAATAGGTCCTTAGGAACTATAAGTTTGATGAGCAGTTTATTCATTTGATTATGCTTTGTGTGACTTGTACTAGATTTTCCTTTAGCATTAATGGTAGTCTTGAGGGTAATATGGAAGGAAAATAAGGACTTAGACAAGGGGCCCATGTGTCTTCCTATTTATTTGTCTTCTGTGTGGATTATCTTGTCAGATTGCTTAAAATAGGTTGGACAACAATAAAAGATTTAAGTTCCACCCTAAATGTAGTTAATTCAAACTATGTCACATGGCTTTTGCAGATGACCTTTTGTTGTTTTGCAGGGGAGATATAGATTCATTGAGAGTGCTGAAGGAACCTTTACAAGAATTCTCAGACATGTTGGGACTAAGAATCAGTGCAGCCAAGAGTGGTATATTCATGGCAGGAGTCAATAACAGAGATAAACAATAAATGATCCAAATGATGGGGTTCACAGAGGGAAAATTCCCTATCAAATATCTAGGAATTCCACTAAGCCCTGGAGCTTTGAGAATTGCAGATTATCATCAATTAATTCAGAAAATGGTAACCAGGATCCAAAGCTAGCAAGCCAAGAACCCCAGCTACGCACAAAGATTACAGCTAATTATGGCAGTTTTCTAGAGCATTCAAAACTTTTGGAGCCACATATTTGTCATGCCAATAGGAGTTATTAGAAGAATAAAAAGAATATGCAGGAACTACCTATAGTATGACAATGAGGAAGGAAGAAAAAGTGTAGTGGCATGGAAAGTAGTCTGCCAGGAGTATAAGGAGGTACAGATTAAGGAGGTACTTTGGTAGAACAAAAAGACCATGTTAATGAAAATTCTCAAACAAGCAAAAGAGGAACCACATACAATATGGTAATAATGGGTAATAACTTACAAACTGAAAAGCCAAACTATTTGGGAAGTGGAGAAGAAAAGCAGTGACTTTTCTTGGTGGAAGCACCTACTAGACCTGAGAGACGGCCTGAAAGAGATGGATCTAGTAGTAAGACAGGATAAAGCATAAGGATTGGAGACTTGAAAGGGGTTGTGGCTCTGTATAAATGGTTTGTCCTTAACAATCATTAGGTTAACATGTGGAGGCAAGTTGGGAACACAATTTCCCTCCCCAAATCTACATTTATTCACTGGCTAGCTGTACAAAATAGACTAGCGACAAAAAGGTAGGATTGGTAAATTTATAGCTTAACTAATACTAACTGTGTTTTGTGTGATGGTAATATTGTAACACACATCCATTTGTTTTTCAATGCATCTGGTCCTATGCAGTTCAAAGCAGGGTCATGAGATGTACATGAATGATGAGATGCCCAAAAAATATGACAGAATGGAAGAGGTTGTTTACATTATCAAGAGCAAAGGAAACCAACATTTATCACATAAGAGCAACAACATTAGGTGAAACTGTGGCAACAATACTGAAAGTTGGAAATAAGAAGATATTTGAAAGGAAACAACAAAATGATACGAAGCTAGAACTTTGAGAACTAAGATACAACACATAGGTGGGAAAAACGTGAACATAATTATTAGAACCATTTGTGAAAAATTGAATCATGTTTAGCTCTGATTGAACTATATATCTTGTATTGGTTTATGTGAATATGTGGACAATTATGACTGCCTGCAAAGGTAGACTCTGTTCTGATTATGCAGGTGGGAAAGAGGAATCTAGCATACAAAAGGACACCACAAGTAGCCTCCTTAGACTTCATCTCCCTCTTACCCTAGAGAAACAACTGAGACAAGAAGACAAGAAAGCATGCCATCACTGAAGGCTAAGCAAAGCTACACTGATAGTGCTTCAGGTATGGTAACAGTCCTATATTGGAGCCATTGAGTGGTGAACGCCCTCTTAGCCATTTGATATTTGGAGGAAAATGTGATGTAATTATTGGAGATTTGTGGGAGATTGGTCTAGTCATAGACTTAGTCTAGAGTTAGATCTTCTCCTAGCTAGATGGTTAGATCAATAGTTAACTAGAGTTTATTGCTTTCGATTGGGGTATGCTCCACTAAATGTCTGTAAACTCTTCGATTTGGGGTTTTAATCCATTTTAACTTTCTGCGAAGATAATAATGGCCAAAGTTAAAAACACTAATGGTAATCGTTTTAGTAGTCACTGAACAAAATAAAAGTTTGACAAAACAAGTAAGCCAAGTAAAGTCAATTTGTGCTTTTGTTAAAAAAAAGAATTTAATTCTTAGGCGAATTAGATTGTTATTTTTATTTTCTTGTATAAGAGTCAATTAACTACTAATAAATTTAGTCAAAAAAGTTAAAAGTTATACCTAGACTAATTAATTACATAGCGCAAGCCCACAGGCGGATTCGCCATTGGCGAACACCCTGATGGATGACTCGGCAAATATGATCAAACTGGTGATTAACGCTTGAGCCTTTAAAGGGGAGATATAAAAGTTGTTTGATGCACATATATAGATAGAGTCGAGCTTAAAGACATCAAAAGGTAGTTAATTAATATTCTTAACGACTGCATGAAAACTTTGATGATAGATGGTGGTAACTGGTGACACCATGTTAGAGAGCTCTTGAGACAACGACATCACACCATGCTTAGTCACATATTGATGACTTAATGGTTAAACATAGTCGGATCGTGCCTACGACGTTGAGAAATTCAGTGTTTAGTGCTAGGATATGGTGGCATATTTTAGTGCTAGGATATGGTGGCATATTTTAGTGCTAGGATATGGTGGCATATTTTAGTGCTAGGATATGGCGATTTTCGAACGAGGATTTGGCAAAAGCAAAAACCGAGTTCATGAAGTGGGATGGTGATGGAGTTAGGTCAATTTGAGGTGGGTTTGGGGTTTGGTGGAGGTGAATTTGGTGGGCGTGGAGGGGGTGAGGCGTGGGGGGTGGGTGCATGGGAGAAGATGAAGTTTGTTTTTTTAGTTTTAAATTGTCAACTAAATAATAAATCTAACTGAAAATTATCAAGCTTAAAAAATTACTAATTAAGTTTATCGAAAAGTTTTAATTTTTAAATATATAATTTCATTTGAAGACACATTTTCTTCAAACTAAATTGATAATATTTACTATTAAACTTGTAAACAAAAAGAATTTACTTTATCTTTAGATGATGAGTTAAAGTTTATTAGTTTTAAATTTTTTGAATATTTTTGAAGTAAAATAAAAATAAAAATGGAAAATGTATAGGGTGTATGATTTACTTATACATATTGCACTATACCCCATAATATGTAAAATGATGAAATTGCGTCCTCTAATGATGTCAACATGATGTCACAAAGCTAAAAAGTGACGTTTTTTGGCTGAGATATATCGGAAATATAGTTTAGACCGTCGACTATAAAGAAATTGAAAGTTTAGACCGTAAAGTGTAACGAGTGTAAGTTTGAATAAGTAAGTGTAAAAGAGGCCAAAATTTGGATAGTTAACTAAAATTTTTCCTATTTAATATTATATATCAAGTGGGGCACATTATGATTTTGATATTGTACTCGAAACTAAAATTGTATCATAACTTCCACAAAACATTAAGAACCAACACCTTTATAGTTTTACCATTGAACCCCCCCAAAAAAAAGGATTTATATATATTTCCATACCAGAAAGATAAGAAAAGAGGGGCAAGAAGAGCTTTTTGTTGGAAGTATGATAGCCACGCTTCCGCACTAACATTTCTACACTCTACACACTACACAACCAATTACTTTTCTCCTTATCACCTCATAATTCACATCATATATTCATCACATTTCCACATACTGATCTAATTACACATTGGTGTGAGCCCCAAAAGTAAAAAAGTTTAGAGATGGCCTTGGCACCCACCAGGCTTCACGGCTCCAACGCCACGGCACCACTAGTGACTCCGCCAGGAAACGCCGCGGGCCTCCGTATGCCCTCGAACCGATATGCCCTGAAGTCATCATTCTTTTCGCCCTCTATCCACCTATTGCTCCCCTCTAAACCGTCCAACGTTCCCGCTACTGCACCCAAAGTCTCAATGCGTGTGGCTAACAAGCAAGCCTATATTTGCCGTGACTGCGGGTATTAATTACTACTACATTAATCGCCTTAATCTCTATATGTATATTGTCCTTAACAAATACTGTGTTACAAATTGTTGAATTGATTTTCATCCAATTGTTTAGATTCTGGAAGCAAACTAGTTAGTAAAAATTTTCTTTTTTGATGATGTAGTTGTAAAATTAATACAGTTACTATAGGCGACACCTTAAACTTTAATCATTCAAGATTTAACTGAAATCTCTGGATATAAGTGAAACTTTATATTGAATTATTTTACATGAATTCTAATTAACTTTGAGCATTAATCGTGCAGCTATATATACAATGAGAGAACTCCATTTGAGAAGCTACCCGATAGCTTCTTCTGCCGTGGTACGTTATAACTTCTTCTCAGTCTATTTACGGATAAATTATATCCCATGATATTATAATGTCTTAATTTTTACTGAGAATTTAATTTTGTTTTAATTACCTTAATCTAAGATTCTCGGTAAAAAAAAATCCCCCAAAAATACATTTTTCTGAAATAAATAAAATGAGGAACGTTTATGATTATTTGGCCATTTACGAATGTGGAAGCAAAATGGTGCAAGACGTCAAATTCTGCTACAGTTGTGTGGTTAGAACTGGGATTTTTAACGTTTTGGTCCCATAAGTTGGCCTATCAGCGATTTTGGTCCCATAACTTGGAGGGCCGCGATTTTGGTCCCATAAGTTGGCTTACGAACTCGATTTTGGTCCCTCGGTCAACGTTTTTGAAAATATATCCGTTAATCGCCTACGTGGCATCGTTTGACCGCATGCGTGGCAATTTTGACCTGAATTTAACACTCACCTATACACATGGCACACACATGGCAATTTTTAACCTGAATTTAATCTTAAAAAAGTTATCAGAATAATTAATTATCTAATACCAGCCCCACCCAGCACCACCACCACCCCCACCCCCAGCACCGCCGCACACCACTACCTTACAACCCCCCCACCCCCCACCCCCACTCCCAGCACCGCCGCACACCACCCAGCACCACCACCACCACCACGCACCCACCACTACCTTACAACCCCATCCCCCCCACCCCACCCCCACTCCCCGCCCCGCCGCACCCACCGCACACCACCCAGCACCACCACCGGCCCCACGCACACACCACCCCACCCGCACCAGCACCACCCCACGCACACACCACTACCTTACAATTACAACCCCCCCACCCCCACCCCCACTCCCCGCCCCGCCGCACCCACCGCACACCACCCAGCACCACCACCAGCCCCACGCACACACCACCCCACCAGCACCACCCCCACCCCCACTCACACACCACTCCACCAGCCCCACGCACACCCCCACGCACACACCCCACGCACGCACCATCCCCACCCCACGCACCACCACACACGACCTCCACCATCATCGCCCGACCTCCACCAGCAACACAACCACACACGACTTCTTTAGATATTTCGATTTCGATTTCGAAATCAACACCATCACTCGACTTCGATTTGGGGTTTTGGAGGGGCGGCGACGGCAGGGGTTTTGGAGGGGAAGTTGTTGAGGGTTTCGATTTTTGATTTTGGAGGGGCGGCGGCAGGGGAGGACCACCGGGGTGGGGGGAGAAGAATGTGATTTTTAAAAAAAATTATAAATTAATATAATTAACTTTTAAATTATTTGTTATATAAATATTTAAGAATGAATTTTTTATTAAAATTAAGAATTAATGAATTTTTTTTTATTTTTTTCCACATAGATGCCATGTGTATAAGTGAGCCCTAAATTCAGGTCAAAATTGCCACGCATGCGGTCAAACGATGCCACGTAGGCGATTAACGGATATATTTTCAAAAATGTTGACCGAGGGACCAAAATCGAGTTCGTAAGCCAACTTATGGGACCAAAATCGCGGCCCTCCAAGTTATGGGACCAAAATCGCGAATAGGCCAACTTAAGGGACCAAAACGTTAAAAATCCCGGTTAGAACTAGACGACCATTCTGAATTCTAGAGAGTTCATTCTACCATCAACATGTGGGCCCATGCCCTTTATTACATTTTTGTCTGGTCCGCTAGTAATTTTCAGCTTAGGACACTAAAGAAAATAAAATAAAAAATCATGACAAAAGAAAGCAGAAACAATCAAGAACACGTGAAAATAAATAATTTGATCCAGGTAGTTTGTTTTTTGTTTTTTTTATCCAAGTAGTTTAGAAACGTAAGGAGTGCCTTGACTAGTTAAATTTTCAAAGTTAACAAATTGACATCATTATAGTTTCAGCTCACTATACCAACAAGCTCCAATTTAAGTCTAATAAGTTGCCACAATTGTCAATCTTGAACCAATTTGACACATTATCAGAATAGCCACGCAAACCGTCTGTAACCTTCCTTTTTTTTTTTTTTGATAAGTAAAACCGTCTGTAACCTTAGGTGTGCGAACCTGATACAAAAATGCTGAAAATATTTTTTTTTCGTATAAATTTAAAAGTTAGCACATTATGTTAGCACCATTTCAATTTCAATCCAACGCACTATTAACAAATTTCAATAAGTCCATTAAGTGTATTATGTGGAACACACGCTGTTTGCGTGGCACTTCAACAATGTGTCATACGTGTCAAAATTGACACTAGTGCAAATCTATTGGACTAATTGAAAATTGTTCATATGAGGTGCAAAAATTGAAATGGTGCTAACATAGTGGGTCAACTTTGAGAAAATCTTTCTTTTAATTACGTTAAATTATACCTTTGATTGACTCACCAAGGTGTTTATTTCATCATTTTGACTATTATCAAAAAAAAAAAAAAAAAGCCGATCATGCAATGCATTTTAAATTTTTTTGACTATTATCAAAAAGATTTGTGGCGATTTTTTGTTGCCAATTTTCTTTTTTTTTTTAGTTTGTGGTGCCCCAAAGCGGAGATTTAGGGAATATCAGCCACCGGTGACCAAAGATGCGAACGACCTATCTGTTCGTAAAGCAAGGAAAGAACAGATCAAGAAGGACGAGGCCATCGGGTATTGTCATAAAACTTTATGTTTAATTATTTCTATTTAATCGAATATATATTTGTTGTTTTTCTACTTCTATAAGCATAATATTTTACATTTAAGAAAAGACAAATTTGCGTAATGCAGGAAGGCACTGCCCTTTGCTGTTGCACTAGGAGTTGCGGCGCTCATTGGTTTATACTTCTACCTCAACAGCACTTTCTGAAGTTGAATAGAACCAGTATTTTCAAATTTTCCATAATCATCTATCAAATGCCCCTCCATTTTTTTTAGAAATCGTAATATGCTTTATTTTATACCTTCTTTCCCTAATAAACATTATCCATATTAAACTCGCTCATAGTAAAGCGACAGCGATCATGTAAAAATTAACGTTGAGGGCTGTAATGATTAACTAAGTCAAGGAGCAAATAGCCTTTATTCGTGTCTCAATGTATTGGGAGAATTATGACGACACTCAATAGTCTTCACACCCCACTGCATTTCCAAATTATAAGTACGTTGAGACAAGAAATTGACTAATAGCAACTGTAACAAGTATATATCAACAGTGCTACAGCTGTTTGAGAGAGGATCCTTAACTTAGTATTAAAAAGTTTAATATTTGAAGTAAAACAAAGAGATAAACCTGAAAGTAACACTCCATAATGTACTAAAATGCAATAGTTCATTAAGTTTCTGCTTACAGGCCAAATACTAAAATATCGGTACTGCCATCAAATGAAGCAATTATAAATTTTTGAAAGTGGATGCTTTCCATAAATTCTGAAGGTGGAGTTAAAGAGTAATAATAATAATTGTTCATACTTCACATAAATTGGACCAAGTGTTGACAAATAGTTTACTATACATCATAAAAGTAACAGCCTTTAGTAATAGTTCTACCATGCACTTTGGCCAATCGTCACTCATAGGAAAATAGAAATCGATTATATAAGCCACCAGCAAACTCCCTCATCTCGGTACCTAAATGGCTCGTCACCTGGGCCTTATTCTCACACCACCAAAGGAAAATACAACAACAACGAAAACAGTTTGCAGCCAAATAATATTCTCTTTTCAGTTTGCGACTTATTTACGCTATAGAAAGAGCACTTAATAATGAGGCTTCCTATTTAAGAATGACTACTGGTTACCAGTAATAGGGGCATCTCGATTCTTCGTGTAGTCATCCCAACCTCTCACCCACGGCTGCCCAGGTGTTGCTCTTGTTTCAGGAGACGCGTGGTTCTTGAGATTGTTAACAACCTTTTCACGCACAGACACAAAAACCTAAAAGAAGTACCAGAATGAAATCACAAAATATAAACGCAGAAAAAGATGGAGTTAGTTCAACTTGTGTATTCTAGGCTTACAGGATTCTTGCTCACTGCCTCTGGGGGTTGCTCCTGACAGGACAGCCATTTCCACAAATCGGGATTTTCCTGAATGCCATAGAAGATATACATGCTTAAAGAGAAATAACTATGTATTACAATCAGCTTGAGCACAGGAGGCATGGGTTGGCTAGGCTAATTAAATATCGGAAATTTTCACTATTACACATATTTCTCCCTTAAAAGAAGTATTGTTTTTTCTTTCACACAAGTTCAAGTCAAAGAAACGGATATTCAAAGCAAAATAATTTGCAACCCAGTACGAGCACTTCATTCTATCATAGTTAGAGGTAAAAGGTAAAAACTGGAAAATAATTAACCAGTTCCAGGCAAAAGCCACAAACATAGATAGCATTTGGGTCAAGATATCTCACATAGATAAGAGAAGTTTGGCCTTGCAATTAAGTACGCAATATATGAAGAAAGAAAAAATTGCAGCTGTGCTAAAATCTAGAGCTTAATCTGTCATGAGGGTTCTTAACCGTGTAGAGAGGCATACCACTTTATATATGCTTTGCAGAAAGAAATTGGTACTCATTGAATCTTCATAACTTGCTGCCTAAACCAGGGGAGGGGACTCTTTACACAAAACTGGACCTATGCAGCCTAATAATAAAACTTTTATGTAACCTACTATAACTATATCTCAGCTCCATCAACGACCACAGACTGAATAAATATGTTTCAGCTGCAACTACTAGGTAGTTTACGTCTTTGTAGCATGGCTTCGTGAAGTTGTGTCACTGGTTTCCAAATGATACCTCGTTTTGGATGGCTGTTGCCTAGACTAAGTCTGAAAAATTCATTGGCTTTGCAGCAAGAACTAAGCAACATACATAAAACATCTGTCCACTTCTAATACATTCTAGACCTATCATCACAATATACATGTAAAGAATTTACGATATTCAACGTCAAAGTTGGAAAATGGTTTATGGAGCATCTTTTAGCGGTAAACAAACACAATCTTTCCAAGGAATTGCCAAGACGAGTAAAGAAGTATCTTATATAAAAAAATTATATCCCACTGAAACCGCAAAGCATTTTCATCATCGGACTCAATAGATATAAACCTAAAAGAGATCTTACAAATTCACCACCAAGTACTTTCATGTTGTCATCAGATTTTTTTTTTCTTTTTCGAAAAGCTCAAAGAGTTTCAAATATTTTAACAAGCCATAACAAATAACGGAACTTCGATCCAAAACGAATATAATGGAGAAACAGAGGAAGTAAGAAATATAACCAGATCAAGGACATGAACGAGGGATTTAATTCCATTTTCATCCATGGATTGAATGTTCTCCTCCACCCATTTCCCCAAAACCAAGTCTAGCTCCAGATACCCTCTCTGTTTACTTCTATATAACAGCCTACATATAACCCACAAACAACAAAATATGAGAAATTATTAGGTGCATCCGCTGCACGATGAGGTGACACAACCAGTTGGTTATTTCTACCAATCCACACCGAGTCATGGGTGGTTATTCCATATAACGTAGTAAATAGATTTAATCCCAATCCTTGGTTGCACCACGTCATCAATACAATACATCGGTCGTACATAATAATTTTTCATTGTCACACAATAATGATACCTGTTAAACAACTGCCTTTTGCTTTCTTCATTGGAGAGATCGATGTTGAGTGAGTGCGAGCTCTCGTTTGCAGAGAACAATCGCGGGAAAGAAGCACCACCCACAATAGGCCTGAACAAAACCCACAAACAGAATTACGATAAAAATCGAGAAAAATGTTACCAAATTACGAAATTGATATGTGACCTGATTAGAGAATTGCTGTGGATTGCAGATGAGGTTCGATTATAGCTTAGAATACGCGGGATTGTGGAGAAAAGGGTTCTCAAAGGTGCCATTGTTCTTTAATTTTGATGATGGAATTTTAGGGAGGTAAATGGTTGGGGCGAGTATTTAGGGGTGGGTGGAGAGTCGGCGGTACCGTGGCGCTCTTGGCGTCCACTGGATTGATTGTCCGTATCGAAGCCATCAACCAAGTCCCGGGAATTTAGTTTTTAGAATAGGTTAATAGCATTAAAGTCATCCAACTATTCTCGCATTTACAAACTTCCCTCGATCTATAAAAAGCTACTCTCACTCGTATAATTATTTACATCGAGATATAGATTTGGCGAATGACTAATTACTCCACAACAGACATGTCAAAGCTCTCTTAGAATTCTTAATCAGGTTTTATTTGAGACCACCAACATTCGAACATCCAATAACAAGGTTAGTAATTAACCATATTAAAATGTAGATGAGACTAACGGTTGAATATTAGAGCAGAAGTTCGAATCGTGAACTAGATCGAACTGATTAGTCAAAATCAAAAGGTCCAATGTGATGGGTTGAATTAGTTCAAATAACATAAGTGAAATGAGGCACCTGAGAACTCAAAATTATGTATAGCTTAATGATGAGCATGTGATACTTATACACAAATAGCAACGTGGTTAGATCCGATACTTATAGCGCAAGATCTAGGCTTATTCCTAGTCCAAAACGGGTACATTGAAAGGTTAAAATAGGACAAATCATAAAATGCGCCCTTCATGGTTGGCCAAAGTCGAGCCAACCATTAATAGAAACTTGTGACCCTTACTCTAAGGTAAAACTCATGCCAGATGGGGAACTTTGAGGGTTGAACGGGAGAGTCAACGAGATATTTTAAATGGTTGTTAACCTATACATTCATAACTCATTGGCCAACTTACGAAGATTCGTTGTTTTGTTGCATGGCATGTGTCATTTCCAAATTATGGGACAACAACACTCCCCATGTTTAGATACTTGGTGACACAATCGTACTTCAAACTCTTCACAGTGCGATAATTTAAGTCTACTTGCAATATTATGTTAGTACCTCGAGCACCCATAATCGAAGATAATTTCCTTATTAATGGGTCACTTGAGGCTCAAGCTTCGACCAGGCCCAAGCGTATGGTGTATCAACTCATATTATATCTAATAAAATATATTTATAAATATGTAAATGAACCATTATGCTTGGTATAGATAAAGTTTATATAAATATTTCGACAAGATGAGGTATTTAAAAGTTCTTATGTTCAAAATCATTCTTAACGACTCCACGAGTCATACTACATATATTGATGACACGAAATAAAGAATGTATGGTTATCTAATTTTTAAGGGTGTCTGTCTAACTAGAAAGGAATACAAAATTGATATTTCACTCTTTATCATTCTCGTCAAGAAGAATTTACAATGCCTCCGAACGACCAAACCCAATTTGGTGGAGGTACTCTTGTTTGTTACTAAATCACTCCATGTTAGACTAGTCTAAGCTCTAGATTTGGACCTACTTTGAGCTAAAGAATCCTGCATCAAAAACACCATACGTGAACTAGGTTGTGACTAACCCAATATTTTCTTAAGTCAGATAATGCTCACTACAAGTTGAGCCTATAAATAGACTGTATAACAAAATTATGCCATTCCAAAAATAACTTAATTGTGTAATGTGGCGACTAAAAAAAGCACACCAAATAAAAAATCCAAGTCAAAAAAGGCAAGGAAATCGGAATAATGAGTAGATTAGATACAAAGTTGCTAATCTAAAATAGATACCTAAGTGTCTAATAAACTGTAAGTACCTACCTCTTAATGATCAGTAGTTAAATATTTCTAAATAGCACATTTCCTTAATAATAGGAGTGCTCTCTTGAAGAGGCTTTTGGTGGGCCATAGCTCCCTAGGTCGAATATCACGATGGAATACTCTAAAAACATTGGGTTAGCCATACAATAGCAGAATCAAAACATATCAAAAATAAATTATGAAAGCACTCTTTCGTACAAAGCAACACAAAGAAAAAGACGATGCTGACAAAGACGCCTTAAAAGTCTTATCATGTTTAAAGATCGACACGAAGAGAAAGATAATGGTGACAAATATGTCTCGAAATTCTTATCCTGTTTAGAGATCAACACGAAGAGAAAGACGATGTTGACAAAGACGCATCGAAAGTCTTATCACGTTTAAAGATTAACATGAAGACAAAGACGATGCTGACAAAGACGCCTCGAAAGTCTTATCATATTTAAAGATCATCACGAATAGAAAGACGATGTTGACAAAGACGCCTCGAAAGTCTTATCCTATTTAAAGATCAACACAAACTCTACACTCCCAAGGGACACTTGTCAAGATCTCATTCGATCACACATTTACAGTCATTCGAGGGAACCAAGATACGAGCCGTTCAAATCATCTATATAAAGAGCCCCCCCCCCCATTTTTCAGAGAGGTGGGCAAGAAAGAAGAAAGACCAGAAAAATAGATCAAGGAAATTAGTATATTTAATGTCATCATTTCCTTTATTCCTCGATTCGGGAATAGGCCAGCCCACCAATATATGAATCATTCTTCTATTATTTTATACTCACAGAAGAAAACCTATCATCAAATGGCACGATCTATGGGAACATGTGGCCTTTCACTCCATAAGAAAAGACTTGCATCAGTAAATGAAGTTGAGGACATGCCGATGCAAGTTTGCCTCTTTGCTTAGAGAATAACCGCTGATAAGCGTCTCATTAGCGACATTTAATTATATGTTTACTTATGCTTTTGAAAACTTATGATAGCATATTTACTTGTTTTAGTATTATTTCATGTTTTCTTAGATATTCGAGGATTCAAGAAAAAACGAGGCTAAACGAGGCCAAAAATGGATATTTTGGACAACAGTTGGTCAAAGACACTATTTAGGTATGTTCAAGCGCTACGACAGTACAAAGAGAGGAAATACCGAATATAGCGCGATTGAAGAGAAGACACCAGATGACCGCAAAGAGGAAACCAGAAAGTAGTGCGATCAGCACCGCGTCGCGCGGGGGTCGCGCGATCAAAGGTCGTTTGGGCCGCAAGTCAGAAACCCTAAAATGCAGCCCAGAGCAAAATGAAAAACTATAAATAAGGGGCTACGTTCAACAGTTAGGGTACATATTTCACAACATTTTTCATAGCTTTTACAACCACTTTCAAAGAAAAGAAACCCTGAGAGTTGTCACCGGAGAGAAAACACCATCAAAGTATTGTTCTAGATTAATCGAATCATTATTTGAGAGAAGATAATTAGTGAAGGAGAAGATAACAAAAGGGAGTACGAAGAGGGTCAAGCATCAAAGTTTCACCAGATTCAAGAAGCTTTTCTTAACCTTTTTACTTTGTATAATATATAACTCTTTGTTGATAGTCGAACTTATGATTATGAGAAGCTAACCTACTCATTGTTGAACTCATGATTATGAGCAATTGCAAGAGGTGCAAGTGGAAGAAATTAAGGAGCACTTCCAGAGCAACAACACTCTCCATTGGAGAGAGTTGAGAGAAATCGAAGAAAGTTTTGCAAAAGAAGAAAGCACCACCACCAGTCCGACGAGTGTCCTTTGAGCTCGATCAGGGGATTCCTCTGATCTTTACTTTAATTCTTTCTATTTTTATGCAATCAGGACATCGCATGATTATAAGTTTGGGGGTGGGGTGGTAGCTACGCTGTTTGCTTTACCTATTTTGTTATATATTTATCATTAGAGTCTAGTTTGAGTCTATTGTTTCTCAAATAGGGTATTAGAATGGAATTTGAAGTATGAAGGCATGAATATGTAGGAATCTATGATAGTGTATGCATAATACTGTATGAACCTGAGATGAAGGAATACACGAATACCTTTGGTACATCTTGAGTAATATGGTTTAAAGCATGTTTTAGTTTCATATACATCTTTCAATCTGTCGGTGTGTATAATTGGGAAGAGAATGCTGCTTATTTATGAGAATAGAGTAATGAAGCATGTGATTAGGACTCTTGATACAAATTGCTTGGCCGTTGTTTGAGATAAAGGTAGATGTAAATGTGTTGAGGAAATGAAATAGGCAATTGTTTAAAAAAATTGAGTTTTGCATAGAACCCTTTATAAATATAAGATTATACACAGAACCCATTGAAGTCTTTTCTATGAGCCGTTGTTTATGAAGCCTACTTTCCTACCATGAGCCGGAAAAAAAATTATATCCTATCCACTTCCAGAGATGAAAGTAGATCAAATGAGGGATAAAGTAGGAGCTCAAAACAAAAACATGAGCTAAAAAGAAAAATCTAAATAGAAAATGAGGATGAATATAATAGAGAACACAAATAACTAGTGCAAAACATTTAAGTTTGGGGGTGTTTCTCGAAAAATCATGAAGTATAGGATGGTTTGAATACATGCGAACATGAAAACACAAATGAAAAGATGCCAAAATGAGCCTAAAATGTATGGCCAAAAGAAGAAGGCACAAACAAGGGAGGAAATAGTAAATCATGAGTAGTTTATTACATACATCCCTAGAACTCATATATGACTGTTTCCATTACAGCCCGCACCCGAGCCTACATTACAAGCTTACAAAGTCCTAAATGATCCTCAACATATGTGGTGAGGCAATATCGTCCGGGCCTAGATAGTCGGGATATTTGGGGATATTGTTACTCAAGTGTTTTTACTCGGAACACCAATCTCGAGTTTGAGGAAAGGAGGCAAAACAATTTTATTAAGGACTTTGAGTAAAGTACAAGGGAGTCGTGTGAAAGACACGAGCGAGAGCTAGAAGAATACGAGAAATTCTAAGTACAATAAAATGTTGAATTGTAGAGAGTGTTCTTATATTGCTATTTGTGATATATTTTCGTGTGGACTGAATTTGTGTTTGAACTTTTGCTTGGATCTGCTTGTTGAAAATTGGGGACTATTTATAGTGTAAGACATATGGATCTTTGGCCAATAGGGGCTGGTCTTGCCGTCTTTGCTGGTATCCAATGGTGGGAAGTCTTCTGTACCAATGGGGTCATCTGTCGGGGGTGGCCAATGGCGGATGGTCCGTCTGAGCGGGCAATGATGATTCCTGCTCCAATGGTCTTCGGTGGTAGTATTGGCCAATGCATGTGATTCGGTCTGCGCCAATAGATGGCCTGCACCGGTAGTGTTTGTTGCTTTCTGCCCCAATGAATGAGTCGGACCAATGAGGTGTGATATTTCCTCATTTTTAGGGTGGTTGAAAGGTAGGGGAAAACAGTAGAAATAGTGTTTGGCCAGTAGAAGTTCTCTCGGTTGTGTAGTAGGCCCACAGTTTCCCAGGCGGAGCTTCCACCCTAGATTCCTTAAGTTCGTGTATTCTCTTCTCAAGGTATTCCACAAGGGTCTTGTTTGTATTTTCTACTTGACCATTTTCTTGTGGATGATAAACTATCGTGAAGTGTTGAGTGATACTAAAATCTTTGCACCATGCGCAGATGTTCTGTCCCGCGAACTGTGTGACATTATCTGATATGAGTATTCGTTGTATTCCAAAACGACAAATGATATGTTGCCAAATGTGTTCAATGATGTTACGCTCCGTAATGGAGGACAATGCTTGAACTTCAGCCCATTTGGTAAACTATTCGAGTGTGACAACTAGAAATCTCTTTTGTGCCCTTCGCCAGTCAGAAGGGTCCGACCATATCGATGCCCCATTGATCAAATGGGCAGGATGCTTGCATCGAATTGAGAGTTTGTGCAGGAACATGCGTAAGATGGGAAAAGAGTTGGTAAATTTTACATCGTATGACAATATCCATCGCATCTTTTGGCAAGGCTGACCAATAGTAACCTTGGCGCAACACCTTTTGAGCCAATGAGCACGCTCCTGAATGATTTTTACAAGCTACACAGTGTATTTCGTCTAGCACAATATCCACTTGACGAGGTGATAGACACCTTACAAGTGGTTCATCAAAGGATCTTTTGTAGAGCTCATCATTGAAGATGGTGAAACGATGTTCATTGTATTTCAGTCTTCACGCGGCAACAGTGTTGCTTGGAAACTTTCCCTCCTTGAAGTAAGTGTAGATCTCATCCTTCCAAGAGGGTTCAGATATAATTAGCATGGCCTGTTCAACTCTTTTGAGAGTTCTTATATATCGAGTCTTGCCTATGGCAGATTCCTCTGCCGCTAGTAAGACGATTCTTCTTTCAGTGTAGACCTTTGTTGAAGCGATGAACTTGAAAGCGCACCGCCCTTGATTTTCTCACTTGTTGCGACCTGACACAATGTAACAATAGTAAAAGATTTCACAATATCTTCAAGCTTGTTAGGAAGGATCATCGTGTCCTTCTTGGCTCTGTACGAGCCGTTGAAGTGACTTGACATAGGTTGTGAATCTGTGTAGACTGCTAGTCGTTTGACTCCCAATGAGCTTTCCATTGAGTTTCCGGCGTGGATAGCTTCGTATTCCACCTCGTAGTTAGTTAGCAAGAAGCTTAGACTGATCGCATATTCAAATTCCTAGAGTCAGGAGATCGCACATATACACCTACTCCTCCGCATTTGTTAGTACTTGAGCCATCAACATGTAATGTCCATGGAGCTTCTTCTGTTTAAATGGTAGCAAATTGTGCATCTTGAACTTGTGCTCTTCCATGGATTTCTGCAATGAAGTTGGCTCGGACTTGTGCTTTGATAGCTGTTCTAGGGCGGTACTCTATGTTGTACTCATTGTGCTCTATGGCCCATTTGATCACCCTTCTTGAAGTTTTAGGCTTCAATAACAATTGGTTGAGTGGCTTGTCAGTTAACACCACAATGGGGTATGACTGAAAGAAAGGATGCAGTTTTTGTGTCGTGACAATGACAACTAGTGTAAATTTTTCAATCTCGATGTAGTTGTTTTCAGCATCCTGAAACACTTTGGGGACGTAGTAGATCGCTTGATGCATTATGCCTTCCATGCGTACCAATCCTTCCATGCGTACCAACATTGTACTAAGAGAATTCTTGGATACCGTTAGGTAGAGATACAAAGTTTCTCCCTCGGCCAGTTTTGCCAATAACGGTGTGGAGGCGAGATACTGGTTGAGTTACATGAAAGATTCTTTGCATTCGGCGGTCATTTGAAGTTCTGATTCTTCTTGAGGATTTTGAGGAATGACAA
Organism: Linaria vulgaris; assembly: GCA_948329865.1. NCBI lineage: Eukaryota > Viridiplantae > Streptophyta > Magnoliopsida > Lamiales > Plantaginaceae > Linaria > Linaria vulgaris. The sequence goes on along the minus strand of OX415249.1, from coordinate 46,599,789 downwards.
GCTTTTCTCTGCCGCCGTTGAAATGAACCTTTCTAAAGCTGTCATACGACCGACGAGGCATTGTACATCTTGCACGCTTTTTGGAGAAGGTGGCTCTACTATAGCTTTTACCTTGTTGGGATTTGCTTCGATCTCTCTTTGCTTGACCATGTAGCCAAGGAATATTCCTCCGTTGACTCCAAAAATGCTTTTCTTCGGATTTAGTTTCATGACGTACTATCTCATGATGGAGAAAGCAGTTGTGAGGTGATAAACGTAATCTTCAGATTTGATGCTGTTGACAAGCATGTCATCTGTGTAGACCTCCACTGTTTAACGATGTGGTCATAAAACATCTTGGCCACCAACCGTTGAAAGGTGGCACCAATATTTTTTGGACCAAAAGGCATTACTCTGTAGTAGAATACTATTATGTCTGTGACAAATGCATTTTTTCTCGTATCGTAGAAAGCCATCATTATTTTATGAAACCCACTTTGAGCATCCATCATGCTTAGTAACGCGCATCCTGCTGTTGAGTCGACTAGCAAATCGATTTGTGGTAGAGTGAATGGATCCCTAAGACAACTCCTGTTGAGATCTGTGTAGTCTACGCACATGCGCCAATCTTGGTTGGACTTTGGTACGAGAACAATGTTGTTGAGCCATTCCAAGAAGCGTACTTTTTATATGTGGTGAGCGACCAATTTTATGGTTATTTCTCTGTCGGTTGCAACGTTCTATTCTTTGTTGAAGTTTTGATTCTTTTGTTTGGAAGGTGCCTCTGGATCAGAATTTAACTTGTGTACAACAATACGAGGATCAATAACTTTTAAGTCGCTATCGGTTCATGCGAAGATGTCCATGTTGTAGCAGTGAGATTGAATAAGCTTGCGTTCTACATCCCCCGGCATGTTGCTACCGATGCGTGTCATTTTTGTTGAATCGGTCGAAGATAGACATATCTCCCTTAATTTTCTAGAGGTTTGACTCTAGTTGTGCTAGCCAGTTGTTGTTTGATTTTGCGGAGTCTCTTGTCCTCCAACTATGGTGATATCTCTGTTTCAATGATGTTGTTGGGAGTACTGCTTTTTAACGGCTCTTGTGGTGCTAGCATTTTTCCCTTATCATCGAGAGTGTTGATCTTGTAGACTTCTAGGGTTGGATCTGCTTGAAGTGATGTCATATAACATGTCCACGCTTCCTTATAGTCACCATGGGCTTCACCTACACCACATTTGGTGGGAAATTTCATCTTCTGATGATTGGTCGATACAAGTGCCTTGAAGTCATTGAGACCGAGCAGCCAATGATTATATTATAGGTGAATAGCGTGTCAATGATGAGGTATTCTAAATTACGAGTCCTTGTTTTTGGAGCAGTCCCGAAAGAGGTAGGAAGTACGAACGTTCCAACTGATGCAACTCTTGATTCTCCAAAGCCGTATAGTAGAGTTATGACCATTTTCATGTGCGTGTCGCCTAGTTCCATTTGCTCTAATGCATTTAAAGGGATGATGCTGCCCGAGCTTGCGTTGTCAATCAAGAATTTCTTGATGTTGTTATTTGAGATGTTTAGTCTTACGACTAGTGGACAATTCAAACTCGCGGCTTTCATAGCTTGTGGATCGAGCTTATCTTCAACAACTTCGCAAATATTAATGCATCCTCAATTTTTTCTATCGTGGCTATCGTATGAAATACTCGTTGATTGTTGTTTTGTGCCAGATCGCGTGTGATCCTTTTGCGTGCTATATTTGAGTCTCTACCCATTGGGCCTCCAGAGATCATAGCAACGTCGCTCGGGATTGACATTCTGCAATCATGTAGCCTTTTTACTTAAGGAACCATACGACAACTTGTGCGAAATGTTTAATGGCTTCTTTCTTTGCGAAGAATATTGAACTATAGAATTCATACTGCTCTTGTTTGAGTTTGTCGATGCATTTTCTCACTTTGAAAGGGAACTCGCAGAGATAACTTGGACCCTCTTCCTTGTCGCATTTGAAGATTGGAGGTTTCCAATGTCATATTGTGCAGAACTTTTAGAGTTTGGCTCGTGTTGTAATAGCATCCGTCTCTAGTGTGGCCATTTGTTTGTGCGAGTTGTATCTCGCCCATTCTTTGATGGTGGTACCTACAATCATATTAATAACTTCCTTAATGGGCAAATTGTCAGTATCCTTGACAGGGACAAACATTGTATGTCCTCTTTTCGTTGGAGAGGGTGTGTCGAAATTGGAGTTTGCTCGGGCTATTTGTAACCTTTGACATATTCTTCCTGGTAGCCTTCCTTCATCAAGGGTTTTATCCCAGCATATAGTGCACGACATTTTGACTTGTCGTGGCCGTATTGCTCATGATACTTGCAGTGCAACTTTGATTTGCGTGTTTCTTCTGTTTCTCAGATCTTTCTTGGAGTATTGAGGAGATTTTGCTTTTTGGCAACATCGTAGATGTCACGCATGCTGGTGGTATTCAGGAGTATTTCTATCAGAGAACACCTTTTGCATTTTGTACCACTCTTATCATTTTTCTTGTTGCAACATAGGTCGTTCTATTTAAACTAAGTGTTGTTGTTTCAGACATTTCTCATTTTGTTGCGCTCCTCAATCTCCATATTGCATTTAGCGATCATGTTGACTTGTTTGATAGTCTGTGATTTCTTTCTCAAGAGCTCATTGGCTAGTAATTTGTTGCTTAAGAACTTGAATAAGATATTTGCAACGCTGTGAGCGAAGGGCATTTCATATCGCAGTATCTGGGGATTGAACCGTCTGATGTAGTCTCTGGTTGATTCATCATTGCCTTGTATGATAGTCTTCAAGTATTCTTGTGTCAACTGAGTTCGCTTCTGCGTAGCCAAATGTGACCTGAACATTATTCTGAGCTCGTCATACGTATGTATCGAAAGTGGCAAAATCCTACAAAACCAATCTTGAGATACATCAACGAGAGTGATAGCGAACAAACGTGCTTGTATGCCTTTTGAGTAGCCTCTCAAGTTAAGCATTCTATCTAGGAGATGGAAGTGAGCACTCGGGTTCCCTTTACCATCATAGGTTCGCATTTTCGGGATTTCTTAGCCTCGACCTAGCACGATTTGTTGCATGTCGGGTGAGAATGGAGAAGCCTCAATAATGAATTCATCGATTTCCCAAAGTGTCCTTCTAATGAGGTCGTGAGGATGGATTATGGCGGGATCTCCTTCTCTTCTTTCTTGGAGCAAAGCTTTCGACCTTCTAGTGTATTATTGACATTGCCTCTTGTTACCAAGGTCGTCACGTGATCTAGTATGCACAATAGATGCAACAAAACGTGATGGAGATGGCGAGGGTTCAACTCTCCTGCCACGTGGGTGTCTACGATCCTCTGAAGGTCATGCAATAGTTGTCATTCTAGGAGTTGAACTTTGGGATTGGTTGTCAGGTTGACCCAAGTTTTGAACACGAATCGAAGCTGGCGGTGCCGGATTTACAGTCAAGTGTTGCCTACCCATATTCATCAGTTGATTGAACTGCTCGGGAGTAATTGGTGATGCACTTGCTAACGCAATGTTTTCCGTCTGAGCACTTGTAGTCGCGCGGGAGGAGATTGTTGAATAGTAGCTGATGGCTGTTGACGATGAGTTTTCCTTTGCAAAGCTACATTTGAGTAACTCGAAAATGCATTCAGAGATACATGTTGTTTGCGTGTTGTAACCATGGTCTCTTTCAGAAAGTGCGTCTAGTGGTTTCCCATAAACAGTGCCTCTGGCACGGGATGTTTTTGCTAGTCTCGAGAGTACTCCCTCGCGAGACTCACTTGCCCCTTATAGGCAACACAAGAAGGGCTTTTTGTTTGATGAAAACGTGTACTAAAGACATAATGGTTAGGCGAGGATACGGGTGACATATTCTTACGACTAGGCTCAACGCGGGGTTGAGCTGCCTATGTATCTCTTTGAGAGGAAAGAATCAAGGCAAACTTAGTTAATAATTCAGTTGTGCCCGCTGGAGGGACTTATTAGATGTAATACAAGCTTGGGAGCTGTATGCATTGTACTGGCCCTTAGGCTTGATTTGGACTATCCTTGAGGATGTATGTCTCGTATTCAGGGCCCGGGTGGCCGAAGTGTTGACCCTTGTTGGGTGTTATCAAGATCAGAGATCATTTAGGCAACCTAACAGCGTTGCAATTCATCAAGCCCCTAGGCTCGAGATCGGGACCTTGGTCGATTTGCACCACAAAACGGTCAAATCCCAGGCCAAAGCTCTCTTATACTTAAGTCCAATTATTGACATTTGAATGTCTATGGAAAAGTAGAGGATAAAATACAAGTATTTTGGTTGACGTACTTTTGGTTGGCGTAGAATTGTTGATGTACCAAAAGTGTTAACGTGAAAAATATTGACGTGGAATCATTTGACGTGGCACAGTTGATGTGTAAAACATGTTGACGTACCTCGGGTCGGCCAGCCAAACGTGTTGACGTAGAATACTTGGCTTTTTTTCTCTCACTAGAATTCTAGAGAGAACCCAGAGCGTCCAAGCTTCAACCTCCAACGTGAGCTGCCTCTCAAGTGTCCGACCCCCCAAATGAAAAAGTGAGGGGGTATTTATAGAAAATTGGAAGGTTAAGGTATGAGAGATCGTGCCTACACACAATAAATGTCAAGGGGAGAAAGGGGTGCACCATAGGGCATGTGCACCCACATCACACCACACCAGACCGGACCTTGGTTTGGCCTGGAGAGCCAACATACCACGTGGAACGTTGGGATAGATCGACGTGGTCAATCTTCTGATGTGCCACGTTGATTCGACCGACATGGCACATTCGACTGATGTGCCATGTTGGTTTTACCAACGTGGCATTTTTTACTGACGTGCCACGTCGGTTTGACCGACGTGGTATGAGTTGACCAATGCGCCACGACGGTTATTTTGATGTGGCATGGGTTTCTTTGGTTTGACCGATGTGGTATGAGTTGACCAATGTGCCACGTCGGTCAAATCAGCATGGCACGGGTTTTAGCGCCATTTCACGACTTGCATTGCCCAGACTTCGTGTATGTTGTTTTGCCATAACAGACCATTTTTTCAAGGTCAACGGTATTGTGCTGAGGGTCGCTTTCATTTTGCATCTTGAATGGTCTAATCGGATTGGGAGCAATTTGCCTTTCGGTCCCTCTACTCCGAGTTATTCCCAAGATGATTGTGCATTTTTAGAAATGTCGTAATTACGGAACACCATTGGTGCATATTGATTGTTTTAGTATGGTTTTGTTATTTTGTAGGATTTTAGTGAGGAAATAGAAAACGAAGCTAAAAGTTGGGAAGATATCTTCAAGACACAACGTTGCAATGAGGAGAATCCAAAGGAAGCCATTGATTCAAATATAAGTTGACAATGTTACAAGAAGAATCAGAGCTTGTGCTACATAACATTGGAATGGCAAGAAAGTCAATGTTCCAACGCAACAAGCGGATCAAGATTCCCACATCCAAAGAGGAAGTTTTAGCCAAAACTATGACACTGCAAAGAGCAAAAAAGAGCAGGCGCGACCCGACATAATCACGCGAGCTTCGGACATAAAACAGAGAGTAGCGCGTTTCTAGCGCGATCGCAACATGTCGCGCCACCCAAGTGCGACTGGCTCATAGCACCTCAGTAGTTAGGCTTAGAAACGTACATAGACCCTGATTTTGGTCCAACTGCTATTTTTCTTATATAAGGACATTAGGGCTACAAAATTCAGTAATCAACTCATAATCTCTCATACCATACTCCTACAACACCTTGTGAGATCATTGGGAAGAGTATCATAGGCTGGGTGAAGCAGAACAACAAAGATTGAATACTGAATTTATCTTATCTTTAATTTTTTATTATGATTTTCTCTTCCGTGTATTTTGTTGAACTTGTTTTCGTTATGTGTTAATCTTCTTTGTACTTGGAGAAGGGAATAATGACTATCTATGCGCAATGAATCTTTAGTTATGAATTCATATTGAGTTTTATGTGTTTAGATGTGATTCTTTTTATATTCAACATGTTTGATTTATACACTTGATGAGCGCTAACGTGCCTCGTGGCTAAACTACATGTCTGATTTATGTGCTAGAAGTATGACTAACGTAACTCGCACATAAGCTAGAACACACGGATCCATGTCTTTGATCTAAGTATAGGTAACACTTGAGAAAAGGTCGAATTAGTTACCAAACTTTAATTATTTTAGATTGACCGCACTTAGCTCGCTGGATCTTTAGAAGGAGGCGAGGGGATTATAGTTGTAATTAGCTTTGCATCTAAAGTTTCGGTAATTCATGGAACACATGTACTTATCATGATGAAACTATCTATGGAAGAATTGGTGGTTTGTCTTTGAATCACATAATAAGTAGTTACGAAACCAACTTCAAATACGACTTCATCAATCTGATTAAATCCTTGTTATTTATTTATTTTATAAGTTATAATTACAACTATATTTATTCAATCTTATTATTATTTATTACCGTTGTCTATTAAGCGAACACTATAGTTACACACTCTCTATGGGATAAATACTTGGTCAATAACTATACTTACCATTTTATTATTATTTGACTCGTATACTTGCGAACGTGTGCATTAGAATTATAACATGAGAAAATACGCATCATTAAGCCCGTGGTCCTCCTCAAATGTGGCGAATTGTTCTGGAACAGAAAGTTTCTTGATGGAGCCACCCATCGGAGATAGCTGCAATGGAGAGAAAAAAGACAAAAGAAAAAAGAAGAAAGAAAAGAGAGGAGGTGATTAGGGCAATTGTGAAAAACAACCTTGTAGTTGTACCAATGAAATAGGTTTGGGCCTCAAGAATAATCACACTCAAAAGAGAGGAAGTTTCCGTCCAAAACTCAAACACTTATTCCACACAAACACAACTACGTATACAACCGCTAGTTAAGCCAGATACGTAGTAATAAGATAATTATGGAAGAGATATTTGCTCCACAAAATCGTCTACGATAGAATTGTTCAAATATGCTACAACCGCTTTCCTAAAATTACGCATTCAATTTTAGTACAACATGTAATCCATTAGCAGAGAATATTTTTAAACAAGAGGCGATATTCTAATAAAATTTTCATAATCCAGCAAAAGATAGAGCGCAATCAAGCCCGATAACACGACATAAGGAGCACAATTTTGTGAATCAAATGGCCTTTGAAAAATAAAAATTTCACCAAAAAATAAAGTCAGGTAGCTTTTGCACTGACTCATTTTTTAGATAAGGTAGTTCTTTTCAATGATGGAGGTGTGAGATAAGAATTGAATGCTTTCACACTTATCTCTTGTAGGTCAGGCAGCGTTTTCCAGTTGCAACACTAGAGCAGTTGGTAAGATCAACCGAATGTTGTTTTATTCCCTTTTTTTATTAGCATCCGTGAAAAAAATTGAGACAAAGGTATCTAAAATAAAAAGAATGTGCTCACAAGTGATCGTGTACAGAACTTGATGGAAAAGAACTAGAGAGGATGGATAAAAATTTGTCATGAGAGACCATCCGTGGCTGCAAGAGTGCTATTGCGACTTACATGTGAAATATTCCCAAAGAATTCCTCAAGTGCTCAAATCGAAGAGGTGGGTAATTTAAAGATCTATCCTAACATGCGTTATCTCAACAATTTTTTCCTCAACAAGTTCTTTAATATAGTGATATATTATATCAATGTGTTTGGTCCGAGAGTGATGAACATGATTTTTTGATATGTTAATTGCACTATTATTGTCACAAAATAACTGGAGAGCATTTTATCCTATACCATAATCCTAAAGGATTTGTTTCATCCAAACTAATTGAGTGCAACAACTTCCAGTATCAATGTATTCAGCTTCAGACGTTGAGAGAGTAATGGAATTTTGTTTCTTACTGAACTATAAAACCAAGTTGGTTCCAAGATAAAAGCATACTCCAGTTGTCTTTTCCTATCATCAGCACAACCAGCCCAATCAACATCGTTGTATGCATCATCATTGAAGTTGTAACTGAGATCATAATCAATTGTACCGGAGATATAACAAATAATTTGTTTGACAACTTTGAGGTGTGACTCATTCAGATATGCTTGATAGCGGGCACACACTCCTACGTTAAAGCAAATGTCTAGTTTAATGGCAGTAAGATATAGGAAGCTAGCAATCATGCTTCTGTAGAGACTGGGATTAACGGAGTTGTAACTTTTATCATGACCGAGATGATTAGTTGATCCCATGGGGGTCTTCATTGGTTTGGCATGATCGAGACCAAATCTTTTCACAAGATTCTTGGTATACTTAACATGAGCGATGAAAGTTCCAGACTCACCCTGTTTCTCCTGTAAACCAACAAAATAAGTTAATTCTCCAACTATAATCATTTCAAACTCATTTTTCAAACTCAATTTTCATCACCGTAATAAACTATTGCAACTCTTTCTCTGATGTAAATACTATGTCATCAACATAGATTTGAGCAATCAAGATGTTTTTACCAAAATGTTTAAGAAAGTTTGTGCGATCGACACTTCCCCTAGAGTACCTTTTTTCAAGAAGATGAAGAGTTAACCTTTCGTACCAGCACGATGTGCTTGTTTCAGTCCATAAAGAGATTTCTTCAATTTATACACATGCAAAGGAAAATGAAGATCAATGGATCATTTTAGTTTTTCTACAAAGACTTCTTTATTAATAAAACTATATAAAAATGTACTTTTCACATACATTTGAAACAATTTAAATCGCAAGACACTTTCAACAACAACAAGAAGAAGACGAATAGATTCCAGTCTTGCAATTGGAGCAAATATTTCATCAAAATCTACTCCTTCAACTTGTGTATAACCTTAAGCGACTAACTTGGCCTTATTTCTCACAATGTTACCAAGTTCATATGTCTTGTTTTTACAAGATCCATGTCGTTCCTATAATTTTTATATTTGAAGGTCTTGGAACAGGTTCCCAAACATTGTTTCTTTAAAACTGATTAAACTCCTCTTGCATAGCCTCAATCCAAGCTTCTTCCAATAGTGCTTCTTTGATTTTTTTTTTTCTCAATCGTGGAAGTGTAGCTAACAAATCTACACATTTTATCATACATTTCTAGAGGTAGAACTCCAGTGCAAATAACTTCATCCATGTATCAGATCACAAATTCGGGTGGATGGTTCTTTCTGATATGATGAAGAGCTTCCTTTTGAATTTTCATTATTACCTGGATTTCCTTATGTATCATCAACTTGTTCCGGCACAGTTGCAACAATTGTGTTATCTAAACCGCTTATGTGGTCCTCTTTACTTGATTGCCTTTCAGGTTGTTGTGACTTAATAAGCTCAGTTATTTCAACCTCTCTCGATGGAGATGAAAAGTCTCTGAAATCATCAAATTCAATATTATATGGTTCAATAATAGTCTGAGTTGCATGTTGTAGTCTTTATAAGAATGACTATTGTGAAAGTACCCAACAAATATCCCTAAATAACATTTGGATTGTTTGTACCTAGTCGCGAGTATTCTCTATTGATAATGTGGCATTCGGTGTTAACCGCTCTCTAGAATTTAAGAGCCATTCTCTTGGAGTTCGACATGACTCAAGCCATTTCAATTAGGGCCCTATTGTTTCTTTCAACCACACCATTTTTTTGTGGTGTAATGGGAGCTGAAAACTCATGAAATATTCCTCTATCATTGCAAAAGTCAATAAATTGAGAGTTTTCAAACTCTTTTCCATGATCACTTTGTCTTCTTTTAACTCTTAAATCTTTCTGTATTGCAACAGTGTTACACAGGTTTTTACAGACAATAAAAGATATATTTTTTTCTCTTAAAAAATCTACCCAGGTGAAACGAGAGAAGTCATCAACACATACAAAATGTATCGTTTACCAAAGATGCTTTCATTCAGAATGGGACCAACCAAGTCCATATGGAGAAGTTCCTATATCCTCTCAGAAGGAGAATGTCGCAACACGGCATGACTGGTCTTCTTTTGTTCCCTTCAAGGCATAATCCACACTTTCCTACTGGTTTAGGTCCTATTTTGGGTAGTCCTTTCACAGCCTTGATGTTGTGTAATTTTGCGAGTGTCCTAAATTTTATATGACCCATCCTCTAGTGCCAGAGTTCTGTAGGATTGTCTACACTAAAGTTGCAAGAGAGAGTATTAGTCACATAGTTGCAATTAGATAAAGTATAGCAATTTTCAGTGCGCCTCAGTTCCTAAAGAACTCGTTTTTCATTTTTATCAATTACTTCACACTCATCTTTAGTAGATCTCACAAAAAGATCATCATCACATAATTGACTTATACTAATTAAATTAGCATGAAATCCATCAACAAGGAACACATTTTTGAGTTTAGGAAAGTCTTTCACATTCAAGGTTCCTTTCCCAATAATCTTTCCTAGATTCCTGAAATTGTTGGATCGGGATTGATACAACTTTTCCACGTTTCAGAGCTCAAGTTAAGCTGGCGTTGCCTTAACTTGATCTCAAACAATCTTCTTGATAGAGTATAATGTGCAGCGGAATTAAAGAACGCAAGAAGATAAATTTTCAATGGTTTATTATAAATAATCAACCATCTAGCCTTACGGCAAAATAACCACGCAGATTTTACCAAAGATGTTCCTCACCACAAAATCACTCTCGCTCTTTTGTAGATTGGACTCAGCAAAGCAGACAAGAATTTTCTCCTTAAATCTAATCCTAGACTTAACTCGAAAACTCACAAACTTTGCAAAACAAGAAACATAGCAACAATGCTTAAGATCTAATCTCTACGGATTTATAAGATCTATTGTTTCTCTATGTATCTTGATGTACTTCACACCCTATATATAGGTTTCTTCAAACTTGATCTCCAATGTGTGTTGTACACAGTTTTGGTAACTTGTGTTGTTTCCTTGTTGAACTCTACTTTCCTTCTTGAACTCGATCTCCTTCTTGAATAATAGTTCCCTTTATTAGATTGAGTTCTAATAAGGAAATACTCCTTCTTCAATTCAGAGTTGATCTTGGAAAGATTCCTAGTTGCACTTGAACTCCAAAACTTTCCTTCTTTGAAACCGTGTTGACTTGACCGATCTCCTCCTCTTGAATTATGGAAACTTCAACTTAGGAAACTTGTAATGTTCTTCCTTATGATTAAGAGATGTTACTGGACATAAACAAAGACAACTAAAATCGTGGAACTTGATTAATAGGTGAATAAAGGCAAAACTAAAATAAAGCAGTTAAAGGCAGATTGACAGCATATATACTTGTTTCAATGTTGCCCTGTGAATATTGGCTCAACATCCATCCAACATTTAAAACCGAATACTTTACTCATGTTCAGAAACATGTTTTAGGTTAAGACTGTTCTCGGGTTTCAATGTTGTCCTCTGGATGTTGGCACAACATCCATCCAACATTGATAACAGAACATCTTACACTTTCAATCTCCCCCTTTTTGCCTTTCTTCACAAAACCAATCAACCTGTTCACATAACAGATAATATGTCCAAATATCAATTAAGCATATTAATCTAAACTACTCAAACTGCTCCCCCTTAATGCAAACTATCAAGTATTAACTTGGCATAACAAAGATTAATCATTAAAGTCATCACCACAACTCAAAAAAAGTTGTTCAGACATTTAACTCATCAATGTTGTCTCAACATTAAGACCAGAATGTACCTGCACATTAGTTTATCAGCAGAAATAGCAGATATAGACTATCTTCATAAGCAAAAGCATTAAGAGCAGTTAAAGCTAAGTAGCATTACCATTACAAACCAAAACAAATAAGAAGGACTAACAGCAAAATAGAAACAGTTCAAAACATATCAAAACAAAAACATAAAAACCAGAAATCAAAAATTAAAAACTAGATCACTCTCCCCCTTTTTGTGAAGAAAGCTCCTCCATGTTCTTAATCAAGACATCCAGCTCTTGCATTTGTTTTTCCTTGAAAGCAACTTCTCTCTGAAGATTGGCATAAGCACTTCTATACCAAGTCAACTGCTGATCAACAAAAGATTTTGTTGTTTCCCTGGTTTCTTCCTCATCAGATTGAGGCACTGAAGCTCCAACAAATGGTTGAGCCTCCTTTTCCTCTCCAGGTGCAACTCCATCTTCCGGATTCCAAGGCAAGTCCTTCACTCTTGTGCTAGATAAGTAGGATTGAGTGATGGTGAACCTAGCCTTGTTCTCTGACATTCCTCCAAACTCTTTCTTGTTCATCTTCTGTTTTAGCAGCAGAGTTGTGATCAAAGAAGGAAATGGTAGAATCCCTTGCTTCCTCCCAGCAGCATCTTCCATAGCCTTTAAAATTCTCACCCCAATATTCACAGCAAGCTCATTCTTCAGTTTGTAGACCAAGTAAGCTGACTCCTTAGTCAAAACAGTAGAATTTTTAGTAGGCAGCCAATTATATGATGCACATTTGTGCAGAACAGCACTTAGGGCAGTGAGCTTTGTTGTTGGTAATTGTTCAACCCAGGTTCTCTCTAGACCACCTGTGATATCCTCAATCACCTCATCTGGCTTTGGATCTTCAGATTCCTTAACATGTGGCAGTCCCCAAATCTCATTTATCTTATTAGGACTAATGTCAAACACTTGTCTTCTTACCCATGCTTGACCATATTTGGGAGACAACTCACAAGTGATATACTTTGAGAGATTCAGGTAGAATTCTTGTACAAGCTCAGGAGCATAATCACCATGCTTCTTCATTGAATTCTGAACCCCTCTTGCTTTCAACAACTCAAAAACTCTGTTTCTCTTAAAGTTGTCCATGTCCATCACCCTCTCTTTGTGACAATCCCTCTTTCTAAAGTCATAAGCCTTGTCCTCTATCTCCTTATTAAGATAGTATCTAGACCTAGCTTCCTTACTAAAATAGGATAATGCAAGAGTGTCACAGTACTCTTCTTCATTCTCATCATCATCACCACTAGCTTCAGACTCTTCAGCAGCAGTTTCCTCTTCCTCTTTCTCCTCTTCTTCTATATCACCTACCTCAACTTCCTCATCCACAATCTGTTTCCCTTTCCTCACTCTCTCAGCCTCAGCCTTAGCCTTAGCCTTTTTCTTCTCAAGTCTCTCTCTTTGAGCTCTTCTAGCCTCAGCTCTTAGCAAGGCTATTTTACTCATTGTCCTAGACCCCATAGGTGTTCTCTTTCTTCCAGAACCAGCTCCAGATCCCTCCCCCTCAATTATATTATCAACATTATTCACTTGGGGTTTAGGGTTAGCCACATTTACCTCAGATTCAGATTCATGGGCTTCTGATGTTGCGCCAACATTCGACTTAGATTCCACATTCTTAGCTCGCTTTGCCCGTCGTTGATAAAGAATCGTTGGTCGTTTTGCAGCAACTTGAGCAGTAGGCCGTCCTTGATCCTCACGCGCAGCAGCCCTGGTGCGTGTTGTTGTTTTCTTGACATTCACGGCCAAATCTGCAAGAGTGTCTAAAGGAGTCTTGCTTGCCATGTTAGTTTTGAGAATTGAGAGAAAACTATGAGAGATTTTTAGATAATTATTTGCAGAAAGAAGGACAAATTGCACGAGTGACAGAAATTAGGGCAAGTTGTTCTTTTAAGTTGTGAAGAGTGGAGAGAGAAGGAATGAATGTAAGTAGGATTATGGAATATGATCAATTAAGTTTTCCCACTCCTCTATTCCCGCGTAAGAACTTCACCACGTGTCACTTAAACACAACAAGTAACCAGAGCAGTTCACAATAAAACAATAAAAACTTAGTTTTTTAAAATTTTAAACAAACTTATAAGTTACTGACTTCAATGTTGTGCAGACCGTGTGGCAATGTTGGACTAACATTCAGATCAGAGAGTAGAGTAACATTCAAACCAGTAGGTTTTCAAACCATAATATTTGAGGTTTTGGGCTTCTTCAAGGCAATTTCATGTGAGAGCGTGAGATATATCCAAACTTATATCTGAAACTTCACCAAAGTAGCAAGTGAGTACCAAAAACATAAGATTTAGATCAAAATCATGAATAAGTAACATATCAAACAGAGAACACACAGAGATAAGCAGTTATGAATTAGAGAATTAATCCACTTCCACAGCATAGAAGGTCACAAATAGTGTGTCACCTGCAGAATGTCACCCAAAGAGTATGCCTCAACACATGAAAGGGACTATATACTCCCCCTAAGCCCAAACCTAGTCAACCATACTAACCAAAGATGAAAGACAATGCAGTTCTAGAATGAATGCAACAATGTTATGACAACATTGACAGATGGTATACACAGTGAATCACTTTTCAAACCAGCAACAGTTCACATCACTTCAAATCTTCACTATTTTCATTATCTCTTTAGAACAAAAACTGAGGGTTGTTTTAAAAAAAAAAGGATAATGACATTACTGAATGAGGGCAGCACTAGACTCCACACACCCCAGTAACAACATTATCAGCAACAAGTTAGGCAAGTACAAAGGTCTTGAATACTGGCAACACATTTATCATGTACCCCAATACCCCAATTCCTTATGCATACTTGTTTACCAACCTGCATACAAGAGAGCACTAAGTGATCAATGCTACCAAGTGAAGGCAATCGAAACCCCAAACACCCTAGTAGAAAGAACCACTTTTATGTACCCCTTGGCCAAACTAAACAGAGACATGCCAATAAGCACAACTGAATATCATTGAAGCTGTCAACATCATGAACCCCAGCTTCTCCACATGTCCTGTAAAACCTTTTTCATATGAATAAGACACAACTGAATAGACATCAAAGTAGTGAACTTTGTGTACCCCAGCTTCTCCATATGTTAGGCTAACACAACCTCAGACACACTTTAGAGATTTATACTTTTCAAAACTTAGATGTGAATCTGAAAGCTAGAAAGATTAGTAAAACACAGTGATCAACCACACAATCAAATATGACAAAACAAAGATCAATGTGACTCAAAAAGAAAAGAAAAGAAACAAAAAAACAAAAAGTTACATCCTACACCACAACCATTAACCAGTGCTAGACAGTGGTGTTATGTCAACACTGGGCTCCTAACATTCTCACATATTGCACATGCCGAGAGATTTCCTCAAACTGAAGAATCTCTCACTATCTAAAGGTTTAGTAAACATATCAGCAAGCTGATTATTTGTCTCAATATGCTCAATGTTGATCATTTTATCCTCAACCATGTCTCTCAAGTAATGATGTCTTATATCTATATGCTTAGTTCTAGAATGCTGAACAGGATTCCTTGAGATACTAATGGCACTAAGATTGTCACAAAACATGAGGAGAGTATCACTATCTAGCCCATAGTCCAGCAACATGTGTTTAAGCCATACTAGCTGGGTAACACAACTGCCAGCAGCTATATATTCAGATTCAGCTGTAGATAATGACACACAATTCTGTTTTCTACTATACCATGAAACTAGATTGTTTCCCAAATAGAAACAGCCCCCACTTGTGGATTTTCTGTCATCTACATCATCTGCCCAATCAGAATCACTAAAACCAACAAGATTTGTATTTGTATCAAAAGAATACCAAATGCCCAATGATGAAGTTCCAGATATATATCTTAATATTCTCTTCACAGCAATCAAGTGAGATTGCTTTGGATCAGCTTGGTACCTAGCACAAACACAAACAGAAAACATAATATCTGGTCTAGAGGCAGAGAGATATAGAAGACTACCAATCATAGATCTGTACAATGTTGGGTCAACATTGTCTCCAGTGCCATCTTTAGTAATCTTCATAGAAGAAGACATGGGAGTTTTGCAAGGTTTTGACTCATGCAGCTCAAATCTCTTTACCAGGTTCCTTGCATACTTCTCCTGGTTTAAGAACATACCATTCTCCAGTTGCTTCACTTGCAATCCCAGAAAGTAGTTTAGCTCTCCAATCATGCTCATCTCAAATGTCCCTGTCATTGACTCAACAAACTTGTCTAGAGTAGACTTGTTAGTAGAACCAAATACAATATCATCCACATAGATCTGAGCAATACAAACATCAGAACTCTTTCTTAGAATAAACAAGGTTCTGTCTCCATCTCCTCTATTGAACCCAAGACTTAACAAAAATTGAGTTAGTCTTTCATACCAAGCTCTAGGTGCCTGTTTTAAACCATACAAAGCTTTCTCAAGTTTATACACATAATTAGGATATTTAGGATCAACAAAACCTTTAGGTTGTTCAACATATACTTCTTTGTCTATCAAACCATTAAGGAAAGCACCCTTCACATCTATCTGGTAGAGCTTAATCTTAAGACAACATGCAATAGCAAGAAGTAATCTAATAGATTCTATCCTAGCTACTGGAGCAAATGTCTCATCAAAGTCAATTCCTTCTACCTGAGTATAACCTTGTGCAACAAGCCTAGCTTTGTTTCTTACAATTACACCATCTTCATTAGTTTTGTTCTTGAAAATCCACTTAGTTCCTATAACATTCACATTAGAAGGTCTAGGTACTAGATTCCAAACATGATTTTTGGTGAATTGTAACAGTTCATCTTGCATAGCATTTATCCATTTACTATCCTTAAGAGCTTCATTCACATTCTTAGGTTCAATATTTGAGACAAAACAGGAAGCATTACTTACAGTGCAAGTGGAAGACATGCAGACACACAACCTTACCATGTTTTTATAGTTTACCCTGTCTTTGTTGCGAGTCTTCATGCGTCCAGTGATTTCACCTATCACTTGTGAAGCTGGATGGTCCTTTTGAATCCTAGTAGGGGGATCTCTCCTAGGTTCATCAACAATGTCATCCTCTGAATTGGACTGTGGGGATGTTGGCCTAACAGCAGCAGGTGTCAGCTCAACATTAGAACCAGTCACAACTTCAGTGTCTTCAGCTTCTGCTCCTGATGTTGAGACAGTCTCTGTTTCCAATGTTGGGACAACATCAGAGACAGTGACTTCATCAGTACCTGAATCAAAGGTGGAATAATCAAACACTATATTTACTGATTCTTGAATAGTCTTCAATCTTGGATTATAAACCCTGAAAGCAGAACTATTCACAGAATAACCAACAAATATGCACTTTTCACTCTTTGGATCAAACTTACTAAGATAGTCTCTATCTTTCAACAAGTAACAATCACATCCAAATTCATGAAAATGAGCAATATTTGGTTTCAAACCCTTCAAGATTTCATATGGTGTCATATTTGTACCAGGTCTAAGATAAGCCCTATTACTTATATGACATGCAGTATTTAAAGCTTCAGCCCAAAGTCTTTTAGATAGATTTCTACCATTAAGCATAACTCTGGCCATCTCTTGAAGTGTCCTATTTTTCCTCTCAGCTATCCCATTTTGCTGAGGTGTCTTAGGTGCTGAAAACTCATGGAAAATTCCATTCTTATCACAGAAATCACTGAAACTAGCATTTTCAAATTCTTTCCCATGATCAGACCTAATTTTACAAACAGAGGAACCATACAGATTTTTGATGCTAGCATGTAAGATCCTAAATGTGTTGAATGCATCAGATTTTTCTTTAAGAAACTTAACCCATGTATATCTAGAGAAATCATCTACAATAACAAAGGCATATCTCTTACCACTTAGGCTGCTCACCTCAATAGGACCCATGAGATCCATGTGTAATAATTCAAAACACTTACCAGTCCTGGGAATTGTACTTTGTACCTGGAGGGGTGTATGAATAGCTTTTGTTTGCTTACCCTTTAGGCAGTCCCCACATACAACCTTACCTGGGCTGGATATCTTTGGTAAGCCTCTTACATCATCAACTTTCTGTAGCTTCTCAAGGTTCCTATAGTGAACATGTCCTAGCTTCCTATGCCACAGAACTGCATCATCAACTTTAGCATGAAAGCAATCTGCTTCTTCCTGTGCAAGGTAGCAATTATCTTTAGATCTAGTACCTGTCATAACAAGGACATTTTCACTATTAAATACATCACAAGAACTTTTATCAAATGTAACAAGCAAGTTATCATCACAAAGTTGACTAATGCTTATTAGATTTGTTTTCAATCCTTCAACTAGCAGAACATCTTTGAGAGGTGGAAATCCTTCAACATCTAGTACTCCATTTCCAATGATTCTTCCCTTGGTGCCTCCACCATAGGTGACAGTTCCAACATTGAGAGGAATCAATTCTTTAAGATTTTCCTTGTCTCCTGTCATGTGTCTTGAGCATCCACTGTCAAAGTACCACTTACCTGCAAGGTTAGAGTACGCAGCAGAAAATACAACATTGCATACAAGTTTCATCTTAGGAGTCTTTAATTTTTCAATCCAAGTTCTACTTTTCTGTCCTGTTCCTAATGTTGGGATAACATCTGTACCACTGACCAACTCAACATTAGAGACAATTTCTGTTTTCTTCACATTTTCTTTCAAATATTTCTTGCAATAAGGTTTTATGTGACCTGGTTGAAAACAAAATTGACAGATATAAGTAGGTTTACTTTTGTTGGGATTAGCACTGCTCAAGTCTTTTGATTCCTTAACAAAACCTTCTTTAATGAAAACAGGATTAGCAACTTTAGAGGTAGGTTTCTCAATATATCCAAGACCATTTGTTCCTTGATTACCCATGCTCAGTACGTCATCAAGTTTAGATGTACCTGAGTTCCATTTAGCAATGATCTGATTATCTTTTTCAAGCTTTCCTTTTACCTCTTTAAGTTCAGCTTCTGTCTTGTCAATGTCTCTTTCATACATCCTCATCAATTTCTTCAGTCCATCAATCTCCAGCCTCTGAGCTTCATTCTTCTTGGTGAGTTTCTGATTTTCTTTCAGAAGATTATGAAAAGTAGACTTCAAGTCTTCAATGATTTCCTCCTGGGACATTTCACCTTCAAAGTAATACTCTTCATCTAGATCAACTGAGCCATGAAAACATTCAAAGTTAGATTCATCATTATCAGACAAAGAATTGAGATCAATATGGGTATCATATTCAGTCCAATTCCCAAAGAAAGTCTCATGTTCTGATGTTGAGTCCTGGATGTTGGAGCAACATTGAGACCCGTGGCAGTTATGGAGATCTTCTTCTGTCCAGTTGACATGAGTAAATAGCGCAGCTGTATGAATCTCTTCAAGGTTTTCTTCAGTATCAGCACTTGTTCCAGAGTTAAAATCCTCTTCATTGAAATCATCTACACAAACCCAATGAGACTTTCCCTTCTTGCGGAGGGTGTTAGCACATTCAACAGCAATATGACCATAACCTTTACATTCATAACATTGAGTAGTTTTCAACTTTTCAATTTCTTCAGGACTAGATTTTGTTGCCATATATTTAACAAATTTGGGAGGCAATTTTCTATAACCAGTGGAAGTATTGCTAGGTTGTTTCCCTTTGGATTTATCTTTAAAGTTCAACCTACTGAGTTTCTTGCTAATATTTCCATAGTTAGAAGAAATAATTTCATCCTCATCTTCACTCTCATGATAATTTGTTCCTAACAAAGCAATAGCTTGTTGTTTGGTAGTCCTAGCAGGAAACTCTAGCTCAAATTCTCTAAGAGTGTTTAACAAGGATTGCAATTCCATGTTGGCAATATCTCTTGTCTCTCCCATGGAAATTCTCTTGAGAGCAAATCTAGGTGACAAAGATCTAAAAGCTTTATAAACCATAGTTTGATTTGAAACAGGAAATCCTAGATTTTCACATTGATTTGTAATGTCAAGGATTTTCTCAAAATAACTATCTATACTCTCTTCATCACCCATCTCAAGTTTTTCAAAATCTTTAAGCAATTGTCTATGTTTAGAGTTTCTAACTGCTATATCTCCTTCACAATGAAGCTCAAGGATGTCCCAAGCTGATTTAGCTGTGGTGCAGTTCTGAATTAACTTAAACATCTGATTGGTAACATAACTAAAAATAGCATTAAGAGCTTTCTCATTGTAGTTATACAGTGTTACCTCGTTTGCTGTCCATTGTGACTTCGGTTTTGGTACAATATCTGCATCTCGGTCGTTCTCAATCTTTGGGACATAATATCCATCAAGAACGGCATCCCATGCTTTCATGTCAATGGATTTGATGTGAACTCTGAGCCTGGTCTTCCAGTAAGCATAATTGATGGATCCTTCTAAGACTGGGAGTCTGCCAGAATTGGGATTGATGTTGTCCATCGCGTTGTATCACCTCCAAACACCAGTGAAATCGGTGCTTGGCTCTGACGCCAATTGAAATTGTTGGATCGGGATTGATACAACTTTTCCACGTTTCAGAGCTCAAGTTAAGCTGGCGTTGCCTTAACTTGATCTCAAACAATCTTCTTGATAGAGTATAATGTGCAGCGAAATTAAAGAACGCAAGAAGATAAATTTTCAATGGTTTATTATAAATAATCAACCATCTAGCCTTACGGCAAAATAACCACGCAGGTTTTACCAAAGATGTTCCTCACCACAAAATCACTCTCGCTCTTTTGTAGATTGGACTCAGCAAAGCAGACAAGAATTTTCTCCTTAAATCTAATCCTAGACTTAACTCGAAAACTCACAAACTTTGCAAAACAAGAAACATAGCAACAATGCTTAAGATCTAATCTCTACGGATTTATAAGCTCTATTGTTTCTCTATGTATCTTGATGTACTTCACACCCTATATATAGGTTTCTTCAAACTTGATCTCCAAGGTGTGTTGTACACAGTTTTCGTAACTTGTGTTGTTTCCTTGTTGAACTCTACTTTCCTTCTTGAACTCGATCTCCTTCTTGAATAATAGTTCCCTTTATTAGATTGAGTTCTAATAAGGAAATACTCCTTCTTCAATTCAGAGTTGATCTTGGAAAGATTCCTAGTTGCACTTGAACTCCAAAACTTTCCTTCTTTGAAACCGTGTTGACTTGACCGGTCTCCTCCTCTTGAATTATGGAAACTTCAACTTAGGAAACTTGTAATGTTCTTCCTTATGATTAAGAGATGTTCCTGGACATAAACAAAGACAACTAAAATCGTGGAACTTGATTAATAGGTGAATAAAGGCAAAACTAAAATAAAGCAGTTAAAGACAGATTGACAGCATATATACTGGTTTCAATGTTGCCCTGTGAATGTTGGCTCAACATCCATCCAACATTTAAAACCGAATACTTTACTCATGTTCAGAAACATGTTTTAGGTTAAGACTGTTCTCGGGTTTCAATGTTGTCCTCTGGATGTTGGCACAACATCCATCCAACATTGATAACAGAACATCTTACACTTTCAATTCCCATTTCCAAAAATCACATCCCCTTTTTCTTTCATCTATAAACTTACTCAAGATGCTCTTATCTCTTGTCATGTGCCTGGAATATCCACTATCAAACAACTAAGAGTTAGATGAATTACGGGATACAAAATTGCATGCTACGAGACAGGAATGTGTGTTAGTAGATTTCTCTACCCAAACTTTCTTTACAGATTTCACAGTTGCAACACCCTTTGGATGTGCCTTCATCTTCTTCATCTTCTTTCCTTTCTTCTGCCTTAGCGGGGCAGTAACTTTGAGGGCTGGAGTTTGTGACTCCCTAAGTTGGTAACAGTAAGGTCGTATATGTCTACTGACTCCACAATGATGACACGTTTGGACAAACATGTTCCACTGTGATGTGAATAGAAATAGGGACACAATTCAATTTAGAGTTGCAATGGTGATCTCATTGATCAAGATATTGATGTAAAGTGGAATAATGCAATAGAATTTCTACTCCTCTGGGAGTTCTTTTCTTCCTTGACACGGTGACTGATGTATTTTTAAGAAAATTAGGTTAAGCTTCGCTGAACCCTACTCCACTTTGCCATGTTGCAACTCGCTAACTGTCAAGTACTCGATTGAGTTTTTCTATCCCAAGGGTCTCTAACTTCGCATTTTTCTTGATAGATTCTAGCTCCTTCTAAGTGATCAATAGCTTTTCTTGTGCAGCATTCAATTCCTCCGTGATGTGATCCTTCTCTTTTGAGAGGGAGAGAACTTTCCTTTCTAGATCTAGGATTTTGCTGTTCATTTCAGTTGGGCTTCCGTATGATCTCAAAATTTTGAACTGAACTTCAAGTTCATTATTCCATTGACTAACATCGTCGCATTTAGCCATGGTTGCGTCAATCAATATTTGGTTCTGTTTAGGTTCCGGATCATCATCATCCGAGTCACTGTCAGATTCTGTGAGGATATCATCAGTTCCAACAACCATAGTTGCTCTGGCAAAAAATGAAACCATTGAGGAAAATGCAACATTTGCCTTTTCTTCAGTTTCCTCATCGTTGTCATCAGACTCATCATCACTCCCTAATGTCAAGAGTGCACGACTTTTGTTTTTCTCCAGCAAGTTTTCACAGTCAACTCTTATGTGTCCAAAACCTTGACATTCCATGCCTTTTTGTTTTCAGGTCTATTAGTAGTAGAAAAAGAATTAGAGGGACTTGCAATAGTATTAGAAGAGTTACCTTTTTCCAGTTTTTGTTCATTTTGTTGAACCTTTTTTATAGGAGCTAGAGATATAGATAGATAGACTGCATTCGCTCTATGTTGGGAAGGTTTTGTTGGAGACTAGCCTGAAGTGCAACTCCTTTTTGCAAAGATGTTTCCTTCTTGTTTCAGTTTCATTTCCCACGTAGTGAACGATCCCATCAAGTCTGCAAGAGGAAGCGTCTCAATATCCTTAGCTTCTTCAGTTGTTGAAACTTTTATTGTAAATCTTCCGGGAAGGGATCTTAGCATCTTCAATACAGTTCAGGAAATAAAGCCTGATCCAAGGATAGTGTAATTGAACAATCGTTTATGTTTCCTCCATTAGCATGTGCCTGAGTTTTGAGTGGAATTGAGCAATCGTTTTTGTTTCCTACATTAGCGTGTGCTTGAATTAATTGTTCAGAAGTTGCAACTTAGATGCACGAACTTTGAAGTTTCCTTCACAAGAGATCTTGATAGACTTCCAAGCATCCTTATCAATTCAATAGTTAGAGAGAATTTCATATTGATCATAATCAACAACACTAAGGATAATTTTTAAAGTAGTAGAGTCATAGTTTGAGAGAAGTTCTTCTGCATCAGTCAATTCAAGTTCAAATTTTACTCTGCTTTTGTCATCTACTAGAGGGGCCCAACTTTTCAAAATGCTTTCCCATGCCTTTTGATCTAGTTCTTTTATGAGATTTTGCATGCGATTTTTTAGTAGGAATAATTGGTTGCAGTTAGCATTGGTGGTTTAGTCGTCGAAGGAGCTTCCCTCATTTCCTCCATTAAAATAAGATATTTGTGTCCATAATCTCACTATTAAGAATAGTGACCCACTCTGATACCAATTGAAAGATCTTAGTCCTTTAATACTTCAAATACTTTTAATCTTGCAAGTAGGAACCGTTGTAATAGTTTAAAGATAGCAATAAAGAACACAAGGTTTTAACGTGGTTCGGTCCAAATGATCTTACTCCATGGGATTTTCACCCAAGTTTAACTCAAATCAAGAATGCCTACTTAAGATTTACAATCTTAGGATTTACTTTAAAGTAAATTAGACTCCCTCTATTTACTTTTTTTTTCTTTTGGTAAACACAGAGAAAAATGAATTCTTGGACTATATCGTTCATTACAATAGATCGTAACTCGAGGGGATCAAGAAAAAAACTAAATCCGCTCCCTGTTCCATAATGATATTTCACCACCGCGTCAGCTAATAGGTTTCCAGATCTGGGAATCCATCTTATCTTGTGTCTCCACGGCATATGAAGTAACTTTCGGCATTCCTCGAATTTATGGAAAAGACTATCCCCCGAATTAATTTCTTCAATGATAATTCTCATCGCTGCACTTGAATCCAATTCAATCTCAATTTTTTCCACCCTTTTGCTCTATGCAAGCTCTAGTCCTTTTGTGAATCCCTTCAACTTCCACCTCTAGCACCGCCGAGCTTGTAATGTGCACTGCAAAACCCCAAATCCATGCCCCATTCTCATCCCTAAGAACACCTCCAATTGTTCCACTATTGCGCTTGTTGAGCACACTTCCGCCAAGGTTCAACTTAAACCAACTCGACCTAGGTTTTCTCCATCCTTCCATTGGTATGTATTTCTTTTTCCTTTGCGCCAACCACATATTAACACTCAGCTGTTTGATTTGCCCGATTATCACATGCAAACTCAGTGGCTTCCCCTTAAATATTCGGTAATTTCTCGCCTTTCATAGCTGCCAAATAGTCGCCATGGAAATATTTTGCCACGGAACATCCGCAATCAATGCGCACGACTCCTCCGTGATTCCCAAGTTCACGTTCAGCCAATTCTCTTCCTCAAGTGCCATAAACTCATGCCACCAAGAGCACGGAACCAACTTTATTCATATTCACTTCGCCTCCACACAATTATGCACGTTATGCATGACAAATTCAACGGGATGATGACATCTCTTGCATTCTTCAGATTCAGCCAACTTTCTCTTCCATCTTAATTGGTTTGTTGCAAGACGCTTCAGACTCGCAAGACATATAAAATGCCTAACTTTGTTCCCACACGGAATTCTCCAAATCCAGCTAACCCGTGACTGAACTTCTGGCGAAACTGAGTAAGAACGTTGTTGCGCTTTATATGTCGTTTGACGAGAAAAAACCCCTTTCGCCGCCTCTCACTATATCACTCTATCATCCTGGTCTTGAAAAATAATATGACTTTCAATTATTTTTTTCTCCACTCTTGAGGAATGTGTGTGCGCAGTTGCCCGAATTTCCAGCCCCCCAATTCTTCTAATGCGTCCTCCAATTTCAGCCCCATTTTAGATGGATCAATATTCCCAACGACCTCATGCAGCGTAGAACATTCGAGCCAGTTATCAAATCATAGTGAAATCTTCGTACCCCGGCTAATTTTCCAACTAAAAAATGGTTTAAGCAACGCCATGCATCTAACAATTCATTTCCATGTAATACTATCTCTCGGTTTGACAATATACTCTATTAGGTTCACTCATTTCAAATATTTTGCTTCCACTAGATTCGACCACAAACTATCTTTCTTTTGTATGATTTTCCAACAAAATTTTGAAAGTAATGCCTCATTATTCCTACTTGTCGTTCGAATCCCTAACTCTTCATTTTTCTTGTCTTTCATCACTTTGTTGCCACCCCACAAGATGAATCTTTTTGACATTCAGATTATTCGACCACAAGAAATAACGATTAAGTCGATCAAGCTTATCTCAAATCTTCTCTGATAGCCAAGTGGATTGCATTAGGTGAATAACGACCTACATAGAAACTGATTGTATTAACGTCGCTCTCCCCGTGAGAGATAGGGTGTTAATTTTCCATGAGGAGTATCTGGATGTGAGCGTATCCAAAATATCATTAAATTGGTCATTGCTCACCCGGCCATGCTTAGGGAGCGCACCTAAATATTTCCCGAGGCTTCCCATTTGTGCAAACCCTAGCACGGAGCAGATTCTATGCTTCATATTCGCGCCTCCTACTTTCAAAAAATAAGATTTAGACTTCTCCTTGTTCAACAAAAGTCTCGAGGCATTCCCAAACCTATCCAATATATTTCTCATCTTATGCGTAGTTTTGATAGTAGCCTTGTCTATCAACATTAAATCATCTACGAAAAATATATGTGACATGCGAGGTCCCCCTCTACACGGCACGATAGGTTCCTAACTTCCATCCTCAGCTCCCTCAAGAATAAGGTATGCTAACCTTTCGACACATAATACGAATAAATACAGGGATAGCGGATCTCCTTGCCTAAGCCCAGACCTATGGTGAAACAGTTCAAGTGGCTCTCCATTCCACAGAATATGAGTCGACGTGTTTCTAACACTATTGCAGAGTTTCCCTCAATAAATAATTATTCTGGTCTTCTCCCATGTGCTCAATTCTAGTCTCTGCCAACATATTGGTACATTCTTGATCGTCTGTATAATTTCCATATTGATTATGAACTCCCAAATTGTTTGTGAGATCTTCAAGAGGCCTTTAAACTGATGAAGCTCCGTGTTGAAGTCCCATAAACCCGGTTGGATCACCGCTATTAGAGCCCCATTTTCTATGTTCAATTGTAGATTCTCCCCTGGGTCCTTTCAAAGTCAATAAACTTGTGTCCCCCTCCTTTGTGTTATTCCCTTCGATGAGTAAACAGTCAATCGTCGGCTCGTCAATAACTGTCAATTCTTGGAATTTATTAGTTACGTCCAGTCTTGCATTGGCTATTTTTATATTTTTCCTGTATGCCAACTTTCTTCTTTCCTTTGTTAGTAGCATTCCTTAAGGTTGGTGGTAGGATACGTTCCCCTACAGATTCCTTATTACTCGTTGTTTCATTCCCCAACTCGAATCCTTGTGTATGGCTATTTCTAGGGTTAATAGAGTCACCAATTTTAATACTTGGGCCTTTCGGACTCTTTCCCATTTCATTCTTCCCTCGGCTTATTTGGGTTATGTTATTTCCTCCTCCGTTTCTACCTCCCCTCCTTTGTGGAACCACAACCCATTCACCAAATTTCTCCTTCGTCACTTTTTCTACCAGCCAATCGCTTGGACTTGTTGTTTTCCCTTTCGAACTTTCTCCTATCTCCATGTCCTTCGGTGGTTCCTTAACCGACTTATCTCTATCTAAAGCCTTGCCCAAGTTCATGTTATGATCAGCTTTCCCACACTTCTAACAGAAGTTGGGTAAATTTTCATACATTAACTAATAGACTCTTTCTTTCACTCTTACGCCTTGCTTAACTGGTTTGTTCAGCGGTATTTGTATGCAAACTCTTACATATTTACCCCTTATTGCTGAGAATGTATTCCCATCAATTTTGATGGGCTCTCCAATACAACTGGCTATAGACTCGATCATCGCATCATGGAATAATTCCAGGACTCCCTTTATTTACTGTTGTAACACATAAGCATCAACTATTTCAGTATACTCCTTTGAGTTGGGAAGCTTCAAGATAACTCAAAGTTCCTTTAACAAGAGGTTTCCTTAACAAAATACTTTGACTCGACCGGACCAATGGCTATAACTCTTCTATCAAAGCTTGTCCTTTACACGTCTCGAGTTTTCTCCTTTTATAGCCTTGGAAAATCTTGGGAAATAGCTGTTGTAACATCCTGCGATTCTCTACATATCTTCATATGTTATCCGATATAACGTGTAATAATAAGATACAGATATATTCTACGAATATGCACCATAATCACTTTCAGATTAGCCAGAATAAAGATCGAATTAAATAATCATCATGATATAATTAGTCAATCACATGATATGATAAGATTATACTAGATAACTTCAATATACAGGATATTGACTAGTGAGATTTGATTTTTAAAAACAAGATCAATTTAAATAACTAAGGTTCGAGAAAATCGGCCCTAACAATATTTGTAAAGAAAACATTAATTTCTACATATGTAGAAACATGAATGCAGCGTGGTCTACTTTTTTTTCTCTTTTTTCTGTATTCTTTTTGCTTTTATCTAGTTATAAATCTACAAAACTATAACATAGTATAAAATACTTATTTTGATAAATATGTATATATATATATAAAAAAAATAAAAAAAAATGCAATGTATATCTTTAACTATTAATACCATCATGATTAAATTTATATTGTGGGATTCTTCATTTATTTACTAAAAAAAGAAAAATACCATTGCACGCATTCATCTTCTTTAAACTCCCCACAAAAATAGCAACAATTGTTTCTTCACTTATTATTTGTATTATTTATCCTCTTATTCTTTCCTTTTTATTCTTAAAAAATATAGCCTCTTACACGATAGTTGGATTTGCACTGGATACATATAACACTATTAGTTTTAATCACTGTTTTCAGAATCGGACTGGACCGACCTGTCCGACCAGTTCGACCCGGAACAGGTGGCTTTGCCGGTCCGGTTTTGCTTCATTTCGCGGTTGCTGAGCTCCAGCGAGCCAGTCGGCGAATTCACCAGTCTGACCGGTTTGCCCGGTCGACCGGTCCGGCTAGCGAACCGGTCTGGCATTTTTTTATTTTCTTTTTCTTTTTTTTGGCTTTTGGTCAATTGCGAACGAGTCCCTCTTTTTTGCCAATTACAAAACTGCCTTGAAAAGTAAAAAAAAAAAAGAAAATGCAAAACTTTGAAAGGCCATAATTTTGCGTAGAAGCATCTGTTTTGGACTTGTTTTCTTTTTTTGGATATCTCGTGAAGATCTATCCACTAAAAACAACGTATGGCGGTTTGGGCCAAGAAAATGTCCAAAATCGTTGTTTTCTATCTTTAATTTCATTTTGAAGCAAAACGAGCATACATCCACTACAAGATTTGGGGGTCTTTAGGGACCGCCCGGGCGGTCCCTAAAGACCTCCGGGCGGTCCCTAAAGACCTTTAGGGACCGCCCAACGGTCACCAAAAGGCGGTCGCGGTTGCCCTTGGTCCCCTACCCTTTGGCGACTGCTTGGCGGTCGCGGGGACCATTTTTCGCGACCACAAATTTAGGGACCGCCGGGCGGTCCCTAATGACTTATGGGGACCGTCGAGCGGTCCCCATTAATATTCAGACTTTTAGGGACCGCCCAGCGGTCCCCAATAATATTCAGACATTTAGGGACCGCCCAACGGTCCCCAATAATATTCAGACTTTTAGGGACCGCTGGGCGATCACCAGGGCTATGAGCGGTCCCTAAAAGTCTGCGGCAGAATAAAAAAAAAACCCCAATAATATTCCAGAAATTTACCAGAATATTATTGGGTTTTTTGTATAAATTGCGTGTAAATATGTGCAACAAACATTTACAAGAACAAAAACAAACAAAATAATGATAAGAAAGTAAAATGAAATGAAAGTTAACAAAATAAAACAAAGAAAATAATGAAATAAAAGCAAAAACAAATGATAGTTATTAAAATAAACCAAAAACAATGAAAAAGAAATGAAGCAAAATAAATGAAGAGCATATTGTTGGTGTTTTCTTGACATTTTTTAAAAGAAAAGAGAAGAAAGGATGTGTTTTGGGATTTGAAGAAAAAAGAAAGCTTGAGAAGAAAGGAAGAAATGTTGTGTTTTGGATGATTTTTATTTTTGGGATTTAGGAAGAGAAAAATGAGAAGAGAAATTTTAGAGTTAGGTGTTTTTGAAGAGTGTTGAAAAATTGGAAAGAAGAGTGGTGGTATATATAGAATTAAGGTGAAAATTTTGAATTTTCGAAAATTTCAAATTTCCCCCCCAATCCCGCCTATTTTTTAAACATTTAGGGACCGCCGGGCGGTCCCTAAATATACTTGGTGACCGCCGGGCGGTCCCTAATGACTTGTGGTGACCGCCCGACGGTCACTAAATATGTTTTTTAGGGACCGCCCGACGGTCCCTAATAATATTCATACTCTTTTTTTTTTCGATTTTATGAAACGATTTCCATGTGTTTTTGATATTTAACAACAAAATTCATTATAACATGTCAATTGAAGTAACAAACGATCATAAAACCACTAATTTAGTTATTTAATTGTAGATTGAATGAGATTGAGAAAGTTTTTAACGTTAAAACTATTTTATGTTATACGTACAATTAATCATCGTATGTTGTTTCAATTTGTATGAAACTTTGTAATTTTGTTCTTTTAACTATTATTAGGATATTTATCAACTACACAAACAACGCGGCACCTTAATTGTTCCATAAAATCAAAAAAAAAAGTATGAATATTATTAGAACCGTCGGGCGGTCCCCAAAGCCACCTTTAGGAACCGCCGGGCGGTCCCTAAAGACAATTGGTGACCGCCCAGCGGTCCCCAAAAGTGGTTTTAGGGACCGTCAGGCGGTCCCTAATAATATTCATACTCTTTTTTTTCGATTTTATGAAACGATTTCAATGTGTTTTTGATATTTAACAATAAAATTCATTATAACATGTCAAATTGTCAATTGAAGTAACAAACGATCATAAAACCACTAATTTAGTTATTTAATTGTAGATTGAATGAGATTGAGAAAGTTTTTAACGTTAAAACTATTCTATGTTATACGTACAATTAATCATCGTATGTTGTTTCAATTTGTATGAAACTTTGTAATTTTGTTCTTTTAACTATTATTAGGATATTTATCAACTAAACAAACAACGCGGCACCTTAATTGTTCCATAAAATCAAAAAAAAAATATGAATATTATTAGGGACCGCCGGGCGGTCCCCAAAGCCACCTTTAGGAACCGCCGGGCGGTCCCTAAAGACAATTGGTGACCGCCCAGCGGTCCCCAAAAGTGGTTTTAGGGACCGTCAGGCGGTCCCTAATAATATTCATACTCTTTTTTTTCGATTTTATGAAACGATTTCCATGTGTTTTTGATGTTTAGCAACAAAATTCATTATAACATGTCAATTGAAGTAACAAACGATCTTAAAACCACTAATTTAGTTATTTAATTGTAGATTGAATGAGATTGAGAAAAATTTGAACGTTGAACCTATTCTATGTTATACGTACACTTAATCATCGTATGTTGTTTCAATTTGTATGAAACTTTCTAATTTTGTTATTTGAACTATAATTATGATAGTTATCAACTAAACAAACAACGCGGCACCTTAATTGTTTCATAAAAAAAAAGTATGAATATTATTAGGGACCGTCCGGCGGTCCCTTAAGCCAATTTTAGGGACCGCCGGGCGGTCCCTAAAACCCGTTTTGGGTTGGGGACCGCCCAACGGTCCCCCTTTTGGGCTGGTGACCGCCCAGCGGTCCCCATTCTAGGCTGGTGACCGCCCAGCGGTCCCTGTTTGGGATGGGGACCGCCAAGCGGTCCCCCTTTTGGGCTGGTGACCGCCCAGCGGTCCCCGTTTAGGATGGCGACCGCCCAGCGGTCCCCGTTGCTCTGGGCGGTCACCAAAAAGCTGGGGACCGCCCGGCGGTCACCAGGCGGGGGTCGCGAAAACCCCCCAAATCTTGTAGTGATCATACAATTTCATGCCTAGTAATTTGTACGATGCGATGTTCATTTTCTAGATTTTAGTCACATATTGTTGTTATTGTATTGGATTTTGTGATACGATTGGCCAACATTTAAAAATCCAAAACATTTTTTTAGCTTTTATTAAATACGATTGGCCAACAGCGGTGCATATTCTTTAAAAAGGCAAACTTACATGGCACAAAAATTAATTTGTCCTTATTAATCTTTCACCAGATTAGTCAAACTCTTGAAATAATTATTAATCTTTCACTAGATTAGTCAAACTCTTGAAACAATCAAATCACATTTTTCAGGTCATACTAATAAATTTTTATTCTGAAAATTCATCATCTCTCTAAGACTAGCTGACTACAAAACAAACCGCGTTCCAAATTTTCATGGTTCCATACCAATGCAAGTCGATTCTATTACTATAAAATAAGCTTGCTCTCCCATATGTAGGTATATATCTCAAAAACTTAAAGACGCTAAATTTATATACGATGAAGTCTGCATATATGAGAATGATTATTGCAATACTACTACTGATTGTTTTGGCTTTTCACCCTGCTAGAACTTCTGAAGGTAATGATGCAATTAATCTTAGATAATTTGACTTCAATTATTTTCTAAGAAAAAAATGAGTTTTACTGATTCTGTTATAATGTTGTTTATCAAATTGTGTTGTCGAAAAGCTCGGCGCCGTCCGTCTCCGCCACCACCGCCGCGTGTCAAGCCGCCCACGGGACCTTGGCCATGATTGATGTATCACCTCATCACATCAAATTTATTTCGGATTCTGTTGTATCTCTTTTCATTTGTTTCTTCATTAAGAACAGTTTGTACGCACTACTGAGATAGCAAGCAAAGATAGATTTAATATTTGCTACAATTCTTTATTTATTAACTAGCCGTGTGGTGTTCTTTGGACTTATAGTGAAACACACAGCAGTGTCTTTAAAGTAAAGAGTCTTTGCTAAACTCTTTTTAGTTTTTACAAATACTCTTCTAATTTGGCACCAACTACATAAAATGATGCATCTTTTTGTCTCTCTGAAGGACGAGTTGTGTAGACGGGGTTTGCAGATATTGCTGGAAAAAAATTATGTCCCAGTAAGTGCATGCCCTATATATAAGATAAACTATAGGGTGATCATTAAGCTGTTAGTGAAGAAAATTTCACATGCAAGGAGCATATAAACGCATTTGAAAACATCCTTTAAAAGGGTGTGGAAATTCTTTCCAACTACTTTGAATCTGGAATTTTACTTCAATTACTTTATATGCCTCTCGATATTTTGTTGGATTCTGAGTTTTATGTGGAGCTTCTTCACATTAATATTTCATAATAAAACCCTATTTAGAAACTTATCTATGTAGCTAGCCATAGTTGATATATTGCCGGCAATTAAAGAGATATGCACGTAGTTCTCAATAATTTTTGTCCGACACACATCCGACGCGTCAATAAGATAAAACAAAAATAAGATACAAATATTTATCTGCTCATATCCGTCACCGCGTAGTCACCCACGCATCATGAGTCTCTAATATGTTTCAAAAAATAATGAAGAAATTAGCATAACATATATAAATGAAGGAAAAGAGATTAACTAAAATATTCTTAAATTTAATGGAAAAATAAAATAACAAATATATATTTATTGCTTCGTTTATATATTTATATATAATGAATTCTGTTAACCAAAAAAAAAATATATAATGTGTTGACAGTTATTTTTTGGGATTTTGTGAGTGGATTATAACACCTTGCCTGAATTTGAAGAATAGCCCTCTCCTCTTTTTTATTGTGTTTTTGGTGTCTATTGCCCTTCATTCTATACATTCTCCTCTTTTTATAGGAACATGTTTTGAGTAAATATGGTATTTTTATGCATGTTCCTTCTTTGACAAGTGTTGCATGCATGTCCATAGGAGCTGAGTAGAGGGGCTTGAATTTCGACAACTGTCTCCGAGGATGCTGATATATCTTAGGAAGTTGTTCCTATTGAATTTTCGATGCCATGTGTCTCACAGGAGATGAGTTATTCTTCTTTTCAATCTTATCAGTTTTGAGGATGAATGTTTGGGAGATGACTTCGTTCGTAGATAGGGAGCCCTATCGTGTTTTGAGATGGGTTGATAAACCTTTTATGTACCTTGATAGGGTAAGTGTGGGGGCATCGTGTCCCTACGGGTATTCGTGAAATTATTTAAAGTTTTCGATACCTCGCGTAAGATTTGTACACTGTGACATACCTAACGTGATATCGGGGTACCGTTTTGCCAGTATCGGGAGCACCATCTAAGGCTCACCAATACAGGGATAGGTCTTCGTGATGCTTTCATGCACGGTGAAGGACAAATAGGGTTAACAGTAGGACCCCCCCCCCCAATTCTTGTTGCCCTCGTTTTAAGGGCAAGATGAATTTTCTTTGGGTGGGGGGTATCGGCATATTACCGTTACATATATATTATTATTATTTTTTTGTGACGTGATGCAATTAAGGCCACGTTCTGGGGGGAAGGAAGGGTGGCATAATGGTGCGAATTTTTTGGCTTCCATGTCCCTTATTATGGTGTCGTGGGGATAAACGCATTAAATGTGGGATAGTGGGTAATTGAACCATTTCCCCCTTCTTAGAAGCGCATTAAATGTGGGATAATGGGTAATTAAACCCTTTCCCCCCTTTCTTAACTCTTAGGGCTATAAATACCTTCTTCCCCAAACTTTTTCTCACAGTTGCCAAATTTCGAGCTTTCGATTTCTTAGATCAAATTCAGCTTTCCACTTTGCAACTTCACCCCTTGCAATTTTGAGTTTCCTAACTCTCCACTTCTGTAAATGGCTTCTTTTTCTAATACCGACCTTTTGCCACCTCTATTTATGGCGCTGTTGCTTTTTATCCCGCTTCTGATCCTCTTGTGGTGACATGAATTTTTGCTCCGACTACTCGCAAGCGAGGTGCGGCGGCGATGGCGGAGGCGGGTGGCAGTGGGAGTGCTCCCCGAAAGAAGAAAAAGTCCAAGAAAACATCTGACAGGGTGGGGCTCCGCGAAACACTCAGACGGCAGATGCCACCATTGGCACCACCATAAAAGAGAAGGTGCAGAAACTCTGCACAGACTTTGGGGTGTCGGGTCGTAATGTGAAGGTGGTGATTCCGAGGGCTGACTAGAGGGGCAACGCGGCTCCCACCAAGTACCTCACGTTATACTATTCGTAGGTGAAGGCTGGGCTGTGATCATTCTTCCCACCCTTCTTTTGTGAGGTATTCAAGTTTTGCGATGTATGCCCCAGTCAACTCACCCCCAACAGTTTTACTGCACTATCGCTCTTGTTTTTTGGTGTCTGATCAAGGGGATAAACTGTACGGTAGAAAGGTTTTTTACTATCTTCGAGTTGAAGATATCCCAGAGGGGCTCCCTTGTACTGCTTTAGACATCGGGTTAAGGATGATCGTATTTCTGAGGGGAATGTGAGTTTGCACAACACTTGTAAGAACAAGTTCTTCTATATCCGACCCATCGTAGGGGAGTGGGATATGCCTTACACCTGGAGGGTGCCCCAGTTTCCTGAGCGAGTCTTGGACGATACTCTAGTTTTTCGCCCGTATTTGCGGTGAAGGCATTAGTAGAATCGACTTCGTTCGCGGGTCTCTATCGGACCGTTGGGCTTAGGTATATCGCTCCTCTAGACAGGATGGAGAAGCCTTTGGCTATTCTCATAGAGTGTGCCGCTTCTTTTGGTAAGTTTTACCTTTTCCTTAGTGACTCGTAATTTTTCTTTGTTTACACTTGGTTTATTTGGAGGGGAGTCTTGGCACATCGGTAAAGATGTTGCTGTGTGACTGAGAGGTCACGAGTTCAAGTTCTGGGAGCGGCCTCTTGTCAAGTTTGATAGGGAGGGCTTGCCCCTTACACACCCTTGTGGTGGGATCCTTCCCCGAGTCCTCGCATTGCGGGGATGCTTTCGTACACCAGGTTGCCCTTTTTTTTTTACACTTGGTTTATTTATCGAAAACTTACCCTTTGTGTCTTCCTACAGCGAGGACCTTGAAACGTCATATGGTCGAGGGCGCTGATATCTATGGCGGCGCAGATTCAGTTGAAGGTGTTGAAGTCGCAGAAAATGTTTTGGCTCTGGGGGATGTCGGGGATCACGATGCCGCCGGGGTTCCTGTTGAACAAAGGCAGACTCGGTCTTCGGCTTCCACTGCTCTATCTCGGTTGTCAAGTGGTAGTTTAGATGTACCCGAAGAGGAGGGGCCAGATGTGACTCCGAGGCATAGGGGGGGTGGACAATGATGTAGGGGTGGATGGGGTCATTTTGCCTTCTCTTTCTGCCGTTCCCCCTCTTGTTCCTTCCACCACCCCATCTGAATATATTAATATCTCATCATCGGATTAGTCTGCAGCCTCATCGGAGATGGCTGATCTTCCCTCGCTTGCGTCGCTTGTGACAGCCCTGGGTCCTTCTAGCGCAACTATTCTTTTGGAGTCTACCACTCCTCTCGCACCGGCTCTTGGTGAGTTTTTGCTCCAACTTTAAGCGTACTTAACTTGTATGTGTTTTTCGTACAAATTTTCGTACTTAACTATTCTTACAAATTTTCGTACTTAACTTGTATGTGTTTTTCACAGATGGGGAAGTCTACGATGGCTACGGATAAGGGGGATGCTTCTTGGGATGATGCCCTCAACTTAGGTGAGTGTTCAAAGATTGACTTTTTTTTTTAATAAATATTTGAAGGTAGTTGTCTTACTCGTTCTATCAGTTGCGCGCATGAGGAATGTTATTTCTATTTGGTCGGGATTCATCTCTGCCCTACGTCAATAGCGTACCATCGGGTTCCTCCTTAGTGGGGAATGCCTTGCTATTGGAGGAGTTGATGTCCATAACTCATGCATTTGCCGATTCTGCTCCTCCTCCTCCTCGGGGTTTCATTCCTGCCATCATATCCGATAGCCCCATTGTTACTCAGGTCCCTCTTGTGGGTGGGGTTCCTCTCGGGGCGCCTTCTTCTTCTAGCTTCCCCGCCTTTGGCAACGTGCCTGCAATGGAAGGGGCGGAGGCAGCAATTGGGACGATATTCTATTTTTTCGCCTCCACCAACGCATTACATGTCAATGGGTGGCAGTTCTTGCAGACTTATGTTAACTGGATGGCCTTGATGGTAAGCCATTTCTCTTTCTGTTCATCTTCTCGAAACATTATTAAGTCCTTTCTTTATACTTTAATTTTTTCCTTAGGCACCTAAAGTGCTACCGGTTGTCTTACTTGAGGTTGGGAAGCTGCGGGACAATGTCATTATGACCGAAGAGAAGTACAAGAAGTTGGAGGAGGATTTAAAAGTTCTTCAAGAGAAATCGGCCAAGTATCAATCGTCTTTGGCGAGAGCCACTCAGAGGATGCATGAGTCCGATATCGAGATTGTATGCTTGTGATCTTATGTATCGGAGTTGGAGGCCTCGAGCTTAGTATTAAAGGAAAAGGTGGAATTTTTGGAGAAGGAGAAGGCTGTTGGTGCGTCGAGAGAGGCCGAATTAGAGAATAGTTTGGGGCAGGCTCTTCTTCGAGTGGATGCCGTGACAGAGGAGTTAGCGAAGACTCTGGCATCTGGGGTATAGCCCCTGAAGAATTGCAGAAGAATTTGGACGCTACCACTAAGTTCACTCAGGAGGAGACTCTTAGGAAATGCTAGTATGCCTTTGCTCGGAAGGATCAGGGGTATCTTGTGAGTCACTTGCTCAGGGGCTTTCTCCAATGTTTTGCTCAGGTGCGGAAGAATGAGATAATACCCCCTTGTACCGATTGCCGCCAATTGGATCTTTGTGAGATGGCTACGCCCACCCTCGAGGAAGCTTGTGCTCTCTTTGGGAAGCATAGTTCTCGTCTTCCGCCTTCTTCGTCGGATCCCGACACAAGAATTCTAGTTGCCGCAATACTTCCGAGGTCTAAGATTCTCGGAAGCGCATATATGTCCTCACCCCCTCTGATAGTGGTGCCGACTGCGGCTCCATCGGATGCTTCCCCTGCTACTCCTTCTTCGATGCTGGCGCCTTCCAATGCTAGAGTTGGTTTTTATATGTTTTTCCTTTCCTTGTAATGGTTTTGCTTTGTCGTTTTTCGACTTTTCTTGTCCTTAGTGTAGTAGCCTTCGGATTTGCACTATGAACTTCACTGATATTAATGAAGACTTGTTCTTTTGTTGCATCATTTTGGTGTGGATGTGTTTGGCTTTGTGGAATAAATACCTTTCTGACATCCTTGGGGACTTGAGTTCCTCTATTTGATTTTGTGATAACCCTTAAGTTTTGACTCTATCTTGGGTCACTTAAGAGAGTAGCTGCATGCCTTCCTTTGATCCTTATATGAATGATGATAAGGGATATTTTCCTTTTCTCTTAGAAGGCGATGACACGTGCCCCTTCGTGTGATATGGTGATTGGTTAAAATCACTGCACAACTCGGGTGATCCTTCTCTTCGCAGTGGGGCCCTTGGACCTACTATATATTCTCTTGAACTCTGAATATTTCTTTTCATCAGGCCCCAAACAAACTTTGTCTTTTAAGGAAATTTTTGTAAGTCTTTTGCAGAAACTGAACTCTTGTCCCCTTGTGCTTTCCTTTTCATCCTCTTTATGCTAGGTTGACTCTTGTAATACTTTGTCATAGTGATAAAGTTCAAAATACATCATGACTCCTCCTCGTTCGTCTCGTTCGCAAGCCAGACCATTTCCATCCTGAAGGTCTCTATCAGTGCACACGGTGCACCGTAATCTTAACGATGTCTTTCCGCTACATTCCAGAAGGGCTAAATAGGGTTTATCCGCTATATTCGAAAGCCCTTCCTTGGCGTCCTTATCAACTCCACCCAGCTCAGATACTTGGTTAGCGAATAATATTAGAGAGGTATTCATGGGTAGGGAGTCATATCTCTCGATAGATCGGTTTTTAGTGTTTAACACCATCACTATGAACCCTCGTGGTTTGATTGTGGGAGGTAGCGTGGGGTCCGCTGTGAGCACGGAGTCTTTAGACTCTGTGGCTACTTTATTTATCGAGCATCATCTAAACCTCGATAGGTACGATATTATCTTACCCCGTTCTTTCCAGGGGGCTTATGACCCCCCTGTAGGGTACATAAATGTATACTCGAATCAAATCCGATGCGGGCTCCGTTTGTTTTTCACCCCTTCCTACAGTCCCTTTTTCAA
This sequence comes from Linaria vulgaris, assembly GCA_948329865.1. NCBI lineage: Eukaryota > Viridiplantae > Streptophyta > Magnoliopsida > Lamiales > Plantaginaceae > Linaria > Linaria vulgaris. The sequence continues at coordinate 46,561,671 of OX415249.1, read as the reverse complement.
TATTGGCAGATTTGTCCTAGTCAATTAACGTCGAACTCCTATCGTTATTTGGTTGAGTATATCCTTTGTAGTGGTCTATTGGGTCTGCCTCTTACTCCTTATCGGGTGAGGGGCGTTTTTATTTTAAGGCCTTGTCCGAGCGGTCTTCTTTTTTTCAACCTGGTGTATCGAGGTAATCTCCGCTCTTTCACGACTATCACGAGGCGCATCACTCCCTCAGATGATTGGAAGAATCATTTTTTTCTCTTTGAAACCTATGGGTGGTCCCGCTTCCTCTTGGGAAGTACCCACTCAGTGGGGGCTGGGATAAGTGGTGTCGAACCCGAAGACAACCGTTCAAGAGGCGGCAGTTTTACGGGATACAGGGTTGTTCTCGAGAAGTTACGATATTTATGGCTTAATGGAGCTTTCCGATACCTTGACCATGGCGAGTTTTCAGGATGGAACAAAAGTTTTGGATTTCCCTCCACACCCTCTACATGCCAACTTTTATTTTCGTAAGTTTTTCCTTGGTTTATGTCATTTTTTCCTCTCGTAGTTTATCGGAGACTTTTTATTCTTTTCAGGATCCGAAATGGACTTTTTTGCGGTGAAGGAGTTTGACAAGGTAGTGGTGAGTAGTACCTCCGAGGGGGGACCTAGTAGCGGAGACAGGGCAGGATCGCCATTTTTGGGGTTTGAACTGGTTCCCAAGCGTTTTGTCCTAGATAATCCTTCCCCGAGATCTATCGGAGATCCTTCTTCCCGAGGTGAGGCGCATGACTCTCATCAGAGGGCTACTAAAGTATCGGAGTCTGTTGTGGTTACCACTTCGGCTCTTTCCTTGGGCTCTTTGTTTTGGTAGCTGTTCATGTTTATAAACATCGTGGGCTCTTGACGAGACCAAGTATCATCCGAGATGGAATTGATATACCGTCATAGAGATGACTTGGAAAAAGATCTCCTTCTTGCTCGTAAGAAGATAAAAGAATTAGAGACTGGCCTTAAAGTTGCACAGGGCCTTCATAACAAAGCTTTGAAGGGTGAATCTGAGAAGTCGTGGGATTTGGAGCGTCGTCTCATGATGGAGCGGGCTCAAGTAGTATGTCTTGAGGAAAGGATAGAGGATCTTCAAGACCAACTACGCGTTATGGAGGAGCGTTTCTCTAAGGTCTCGGAAGAGAAAGATGCAGTTTATCGGAAGATGGCGGAGGTGACGAGGAAGCAAGATGTGGCTTTGGTACTTGCTCGCGCCCAGGCAGTGATGGATCTATCCAATTCCCTTCCCCCCCGGGAATATCTCCGAGGGGAGTTCTGGGATATGGTTTGTATCGGGTACCAACTATGTCAAGTGGCGGTGCGGTCCTTACCCGATTTTCCACCAACTTCTATTATCCCTGATTTGAACATTGTACAAATGTTCCCCAATGCTACTCCGATTTCTTCTACAGAAGTTGCACGATCCTCTGAGGATCTGGTCGTGCCCTCCATAGATGTTGCTGACCCAATAGATCTGACTCTAGATCAACGACACCGCTTAATTCGAGAGGGGAAGCGTCTAGCGGAGGAAATTTAGATAGTTTTCTTTCCTTTGTTCTGCCGTGTTTATTTATATGTATAAGTGTGGGTAAAAATAGATTAGGTAGCTCTCTGCGATAGTTTTTGTTTGTAGATAGATGATATTGTAGTGTAAGGTTGCGTTTAGTCCTTTTGGGACTGTAGTTTTGTAATAACTACGCTAATTCCCTTTTGACAGTGTAAAATTCATCTACTGCAAACAGTATTTTATTTATATACAATGGAGTGTGCTTTCGTACGGAGTATATATTCATTAAGCGTAGTATTTTATCAAGTTATACACGTTTCAGGTATTGTGGAATGCTTCCCCTTTGCGGTTCTCCAGCTGATAGGTAGCGCCTCCGATGATCTTAGAGATCTTGAATGGTCCTTCCCACTTGGGTTGAAGTTTCCCTATGTTTTTGGAAGCCTCTGCTCTCTTTAATACCAAATCTCCCACCTAGAAGGTTCTGGTTCGTACCTTAGTGTTGTAGTATCGTGCCATGCAGGCCTTGTATTGTTCCGTTCGGATGGCCTCGCGGGCTCTCCTTTCTTCTAATAGGTCTAAGGCTAAGGCCAGATTGGAGCTATTGCCCACATCTCCGCACCCTTTAACTCGCCAACTTTCAACCACGACCTCGGGGGGTATCACTGCTTCGCTGCCATGGGTCAGACTGTATGGAGTTTCTCCCGTGGCTGTCCTTTGGGTGGTCCCATATGCCTATAGGATTCCCGGTATTTCCTCCACCCATTTAGCCTTATGCCAGTCTAGTCTTGCCTTCAGGTTTTTCAGCAAGGTTTGGTTGGTTCTTTCAGCTTGGTCGTTGGCTTGGGGATATCCCATTGAGGTAAATTGGTGCTTTATCTCCCACTGGTCGCACCTTTTCTCTAAGTCTTGGCTCATGAATTGGAGCCCGTTATCACTGACCAGGCATCGGGGGATGCCAAAGCGGCAGTGATCCTAGCCAGAGGAAGTTAATAACTGCTCCGAAAATGAACCTAGGCATAGGAAGTTAATAAATGCTACATCAGTGATCCTAGCCAGAGGCTCCGCTTCTACCCACTTGGTAAAATAGTCAACATCTACCAACAAGTACTTTTTCTGACCTGCATTGGGAATCAAAGGTCACACAATATCAACTTCTCATTTCGCAAAAGGGCAAGGATTCGGGCTAGATACCCAGGGCACCGCGGGTTTGTGGACTCGGCAGGGGGTGGGGGGGATAGGCTGACACGATGTGCACCACTTAGCGTGTTCTCTACAATCTTGGGCCATTGTGGGCCAGTAAGAATCCTGGAAAATGATGCGTCCAACCATGCTTTCTCCCCCTGTGTGACTTTCACATGTCCCCTTGTGAATCTCTCTAATGACATGCTCTGCCTCTGCTTTACTGAGGCATCTCGTATGGGGCTGAGAATAGGATCTAAAAATAGGATGCCATCGTGTAAGAAGTATAGGGCCGTCTTTCGTGCCATCAGCTGTTGTTCTTCTTTGCTCACGGCATACTCATCGGGGTGCCTTAAGTAGGCTATAATCGTAGACATCCATTCCTCTCCAGTTGAGTTCACTATGGTATTCGCCTCTTCGGCTTCGGATTTCTCGGATTCCAATGCCTGAAGAAGGGTGATACGGGGAGTGTGTATCGTGGTTGTTTGAGAGGCTATTTTAGATAGAGCTTTCGCTTCCTGATTATCGGAGTGGTGGACTTAGACTATTTCGCAGCTTTTGAACCAAGTTTGTCTCCGATGGACTATCTGTAGATAGTTTCGCATTCTTTCTTCCTTGGCTTCGTAAACACCATTAACTTGTTGTACAATCAGTTGGGAGTCGTTGTGGACCATCATCTTTCTGACTCCCCCTTCTTGCGTCAGTCTCATCCCTATCAACAGGGCTTCGTACTCCGCTTCATTGTTGGATAGGTGATAGTCAAGCTTAACAGCGAAGTAGAGCACTTCCTCCTCCACTTCGGTGTTGGCTAGTACTATTACTGCCCCCCCGTGCGTTGTTGTGGCAGATCCGTCCACAAACACAAGTCATAGGGGAGGGTTTTGGGTGGCTTCTATACCCGCAATTTCCAAGGCAAAGTCGGCCAAAACTTGGGCTTTGATTGAAGGCCTGGGGACATAAGAGATATCATACTCGGTGAGTTCTACGACCCACTTTATCAGTCGGTCCGAGGTCTTAGGTTTGTTAAGAATGGCATGTGACCGAGGTCTCAGGTTTGTTAAGAATGGCATGTAGGGGGTATTTAGTCAGCACAGTGACAGGATGGGAGAGGAAATAAGGTCGCAATTTACGAGCCGTGGTGATTAAGGCCAACACCAGCTTTTCAGTTTGACTATACCTACCTTCTGCCCCTTGTAGCGTTTTGCTAACGTAATACACGGGGCGATGCTCTCTGTTGCGCTCTTTGACTAATACAACACTCACAGCTTCCTCTCTGATCGCCAGATATATGAACAACTCCTCTTGAGATACAGGCTTTACCAATAACATGGGGCATATTAAGTAGCTTTTCAGCTTGGCAAGGGCTTCCTCGCACTGCACGGTCCATTAAAAGTCCTTAATATTCCTTAAAACCTTGAAAATTTGGGAGCCCATTGTCGGCTGATTTGGAGATGAACCTACTTAAGGAGGCCATCCTCTTCATTAACTTTTGGATGTCCTTGATAGTCCTAGCGGCAGGCATGTCTATGATGGCCTTGGCCTTCTCGGGGTTTACCTCTATTCCTTTCTCTATTACCATGAATTCGAGGAACAGATCGGCGACCCTTGCTCGACACATCAGGCCTCCTTGAGGTTTCTTCTTCTTCCTAGACGACGTTACCGAAATATCTCCTCCTTCGATCATATTTATTGTCCTACTCGAGGGTGGGTTGTCCTTGTAGGATTCTGAGGGTGGGGTTAATACCTGGTGGGAAGTTTCCTCTCGATAATTAGTGCTAGGGCCCCCTTCCTCCATAGGCCCCTCCGATCGAGTTCTTTTCCAGACATTAGACTTGGGAGCCTCTTGGTTATTTTCTTTAGATAGTTGCCCAAGTATCAAGCAATTAGAAGCCACTGTATTTCATTCCTCGGAGTGGTGAAAGCATCTGTAATATGTCCATATGCCTTATGGTATTTACAGAATTTACCCGTATCCTTCTTCTTATAGGGATTTTTAACGGGTAATGGCCACTGCAAGTCGTTACTTCCTCTTATCACGTTTAGCACCTCCATAGGGGTGATTGTTATAGGGGGTAGCGGTGTGGGTTGCAGGTGCCGCTTTACCACACTTCCATCATCCCTCCGTCGGGAAGGCATTTTCTCTTCCTTTGTTTCATCTTGAGACCTCTTCTCTTGTTCATGATCATTACTCTCCGCCCGGATCTTAGAGTTTTCCGCTTCCTCCATGATAATATAGGTTTCTCCCTTTTGCATGAGTTTGTTCATATGTTTGACATGATTTCCCATAAGGTATCTGAAGAAATCTCCTGTTCTAAGCCTCTGAGTTAGGATATCCGCTACTATCGAAGGATTGGCATTCGGAACATCTAAGGCTTCATCCGAGAAGCGCTTTATGTAATCCCTTAGGGATTCGTCTTTCCTTTGTTTGATAGTAAAGAGATGACTAGCAGATTTGGGGTATCTCCTGTTACATGGTAATTGTCGTACAAACAAGCATGCTAACTGGTCAAAATGGGATATCGTACCAGGGAGCAGCTAGAAGAACCAAGCTTGGGCCCTACCCGCTAGGGTGGTTCGGAACAGTCGGCAGAGGACGAAGTTGGGCGCCGATGCTAGGTCCATTGTTGCTATGTACTGGTGGATGTGGTCTTGCGGATCCCTTTTATCCTTGTCGCCTGCATACAGGGGGAAGTTGTTGGGCCACATCCTCGAGGGGACCAAAGCTTGCTTGATCTCTGGGACAAATGGAGAGCCCTGGTACATGGGTTCTTCTCCTATGGTTATATTTTTCTTTATATCTATCATCTCCCTACGCAAGCTATTAACCCTATCCCATAGAGAATCGTCCACTCCTATGGGAGCGGGGGGTAGCTGATGATCCCGAGGGCAATGAGTTATTTCTCTCTCGTAATCCCGCAGCCCCCTCTCGCGGTAATCCTCATAGTGAGTTCTTAGCCCCCGATTCTAAGAAGGGAATCATGGTGTTGGGGATCCTGCTGAAAGTTTGGCCATAGGCGAGATTCGTACTATTCTAGTCATATCACTCTCTATAGAATCGCGTGGGAAGGTCCTCGCGGGGGTGTGTCGTCTCCGGCCTTTTCCTTCGAGTGGCCCCTTTTAAAAGGCGCTCAAATACGGATCGGGGAATATTTTTGAAATCCCCATTTTCGCTGGTGCTGGGGAGGGGGTCCTCGAGAGCTCTTCATGCATATGTTCTTGGTGGTCCCAAACGCTGATGTCGGTTTGAGGACTATCCATGGTTGTAGCGAGAGGAATTCTTCAAACGTACTCGAAGGCAATATCTTACGGCGTTCCCACAAACGGCGCCATTTTGTTGATAGTTGTTTATTTTTTTGGGATTTTGTGGGTGGATTATAACACTTTGCCTGAATTTGAAAAATAACCCTCTCCTTCATTTATTGTGTTTTTGGTGTCTGTGCACCTTCATTCTATATATTCTCCTCTTTTTATAGGAGCAAGTTTTGAGTAAAGACGTCATTTTTATGCATGTTCCTTCTTTCACAAGTGTTAAGAGCTGAGTAGAGGGGCTTGACTTTCGACAACTGTCTCCGGGGATGCTGATATATCTTAGGAAGTTGTTGCTATTGAATTTCCGATGCCATTTGTCTCACAGGAGTTGAGTTGTTCTTCTTTTCAATCATATCAGTTTTGAGGATGAATGTTTGACGTGTACTAGGAGGTTACCACCATCGTGCTTCGATACCAATTTTTCGGGGATAGGACTTCGTTCGTAGATAGGGAGCCCTATCGTGTTTTGAGAGGGGTTGATAAACTTCTTATGTACCTTAATAGGGTAAGTGCTAGGGTATCGTGTCCCTGTGGGGTATTCGTGAAACTATTTAAAGTTTCTGATACCTCGCGTGGGATTTGTACACTGTGACATACCTATCGTGATATCTGGGTACCGTTTTGCCGGTATTGGGAGCACCATCTAAGGCTCACCAATACGGGGTAGGTTTTCGTGATGCTTTCAAGCACGGTGAAAGAAAAATAGGGTTAACATAATGAATTCAATTTGCTTTATTAAATTGAATAAGCATTATATTCCTCAAGTATGTACTACTAATATTCATGCCGTGCTGCAATTTATAATTCTCAAAACTTCTCGTCAATTGTATTGTCATATGCGTGCATCATAGCTTCTGATAGATTGATTGCAATTATTTACGAAGAAAGTCCATGTCTCAGGAGCTTCTAATATACATCAGGGGGCACAACTCCCCCACTCACAGAGAGGTGGATCCCACGCGGACCCCATGTGTGTGGGGCCCATCTCTCTGTGAGTGGGGGAGTTGTGCCCCTGATGCATATCAGATATTTCCATGTCTAGTGTCCTGACATATTGATATGTCTACGTCTTGAAGAAAAGAAAAAAAAACGCGTCGAAAAAAGTCTTCAGGAAGACTCATTAAACCATCTGTTAACATCATAGCTACTTTCAAATATTATACTATGTAATGCTTGACAATCATAAGAAAATATCAAAAATGAAACATATTATTATATTGAGTAGATAGCAAAGACTACCGATGTGTAATAGCTAATTGGCAATTAGCCCCTCGTGTTACTTAATTAGAGAGAAAGCTCTGTAATGTTAAAATCTTAGCAAAAATAACCCTAGCACAATAAATTTTCACGTATTGAGATTGAACAGACAACTTGATTTTTTGTACATACGTGATGCTTAAAAGATTAATTAATATAATGTTGTTCAAATTAAATTATGTAGGTATTTTTTATCTAAAACCTTTGAAGAATAAATTACTTTCTAGAATGTAAACATAAAAACACTCTGCCAAGTAATTTTGCTATACTTATACATGATTCCAAAAAAATCAAAAAATTATCAGAAAGCTTATAGTATTTAGTTGAATATGTATGCTTGATATAAAGTTCTAATACATAAAAATCATTAATTACCATTACAATCAACTTAAATTAAAAAAATCAAAGGTTTTGCTAATTAATTTTAAACTTCAAAGTGGGTATTTGGGGGTTATTTGCCAATTAGCAACAACATGAAGGGTAGCAATTAGTCAGGGTCTTTATGGACTAATTCTACCCCATTAGTATCAGATTTAGAGAATAATCGTTTTTGGCCTATGAGTTTGACACCAAAACTTTCAAATTCGATCAATGTCATATAAATGAAGGCGGGGTAATGACTTGTCTCGACCCTGCAATAGATCATGATGAAGTCTTATACGAGGATGATTATCATGGTACTACTTGTAATTATTTTGGCTTTTGTAAGAACCTCTGATCAGGCGAGAATTCTTGAAGGTAATTAAACACATAATTAATCTTCTGACGATTAGATTTTTAATCCTTATAATCTAACCATTATGATACCGGCGATCATCTTTGTTGTTTGTTCAACAGCGGTGCGCAGTCCGGTACCGGCCCCACCGCCCGTGAAGCCACCGCAGGGACCCCACCCCTAGAGTAGTCACATGAAACTCATGAAACATTAATAGCATCTAAAGCTCTGGTTTTTTAATCTTTTTTATTGTTTTCGAAAATCAGTACTTATCATGTCATACTTCGTGATCATGTCACAAAGACTTTGCAATATTGTTTTAATTTGTTTGTAAATGTTATCGATCTCTGTAATCTAAAGTTTCAGAATAAGTTTTTGTCATCGGACAAAACTTCAATGAGTATGAAAGTAAATTGTATTGTACACAATTACACATACACACGCATACATATTCAATTATTCATATAATACATGTATAAATTGGATTGTAGAATGTGTACACGCCAAGGGGTGGGAATTGGGATATCCCGCGGGAACGGGATACCGCGAGAGTGATTCCTGCGGGAACGGGACACCAAAATGTATTCCCGTTCCCGTTGGCAGAGTATGGGATCCTGCCAATACGGGATCCCTCATCCCGCGGGATATCATATGGGATTCCCGAATTTTCCCAGTTAGGTCACTCTAATGACTAAAAAAAAAACGGGAATTTCGCTGGAATCCTATTATTTTCCAGCCTATATGGCCTTAAAAGATGAACCGCATCTTCCTTAATTTTCCGCATCCATTCACAAACCACTAAATATTACTCGTAAGTCATAACGCAACGAGGAACTATCGATCATACTAATAAATAACAATTGAACACTATATCAAGCAAGAACTGAGAAATTGAACGTTGGAAATGGGAGTTAATATGTAAATTGTATTTACATACACTACAAGAAAAAGCCGCAAGGGAAACTCCAAAATTGGTTGCCTATACCCGTATTTTGGTCTCCAATACTCAATGGGCACGGATTTTGTACACCAAACTGGTTGTTTCGTTTACGCTGGTAGCGAATGCATTAGGGACTAAGCACTTGGTTCCCATTGCTCATGGGAACGACGGAGATTAGTCTCGATTACATGCGGGAACCAAATGCTGCATTAATGCAATCTTTGGTACCCTTTGCTCTATAGACACGATATTTTGGTTCCCATTATTTAATATTGTTGACTAATTAATCAACGACTTTGGTTGAATTTTCTCAATCAGAGGGACCCATCTTCGACCAGTGGGAACGAAAATAGGAACCAACGTTTGGTTCCTATTGCTTTTTCGAAATTTTTAAAAAAATTGGCGGAAACCCGCCAACCAAATTCTGAAAATTCAAAATTTTCAGAATTTTGGTTCCAAAATTTCAGAACCCGCCTTTTCCAAATTTTTTGATTCAAAAATTTTGGTTTGGTGTAAGAATTTTCCCCCTTTTTGGTTTTGGATGATTCAAATATTTTGGATGGTGAAATTCCTAATTTTAAATTATTATATATTTGTTTTTATTTTGGTTTCTATTTTCTGAAATTTGCTAATTTGTTGTATAATAATTATATGGCAAACTAATCCACACAATTTGTTGTATAATCACATAAAAGCATACAATACAAATTAAAAAGCATTATAATAAATTTCATTAATGTGTAAAAATAAAAAACATACAATACAAAATAAGATTTGAAGAAAAAGGTGTAAAATTGTTGATGAATTCAACAAGTTTCTGGAAAAAGCAAAACGCAGCGTTGTGTTCGGTGTGGAAGGTTGTCATCGGCGGCGGTGGAGATGGTGAACGGCGGCGGTGGTGGAGATGGTGAACGACGGCGGTGGTGGAGATGGTGAAGTAACGCACCATCTTTGATTTCATCTTCTTCTTTTTTTTTGAAACGTAGCAATGCATCTGCATCTTCTTAACCACAAAATTTCGATGTCGATTTCATCTTCTTCTTCAACTCTCCAATTTCACTTTTAGGTTTCATCTTTGTTCTTGACCATCTTGTAAGCTTCACTTAGAAGATTAAATGTTAGTTGAATTTATAGATAAAAGGAGATGAAGAAGATTAATTAAGAAAGTTGAAAAAAAAAATTACCTTGTCAACAATGGTGGCCGCCGCGCCTCTGTTCTGTGGAAAGAAATGAGGAAGAAGAAGGAAAATGATGAATGTGAAATGGGCTGGTAATGGGCTGGTATATATAGATAGAAATTTAGGAGCAACAGGAACTACATTTTGGTTCCCATTGCCAAGAACATTGGTTTCCTTTGGTAATTGCTTCAGCAACTTATTAGTTTTTATAATTACATTTTTTACCACAAATAATTTTTAAACGTGTTTCGTTTATCCTTTTTTTGATAAAATTTAAATTTGCATGTCTCATTAGTGTTGTGAAAATTTTGGTTAAAAAAAAACTTGAATTTGAAGTTGTTTTGCATCTTTTGCATAATTACAATTTTTCCCCAATACTTTTTCGAAGGACTTTCGTAAATCCGTTGACCACGAAATTTTGTATGACATAGTAATTATCCATAATATATTGTATGGTGAAAAAAAAATTGGATCGGAGGTGTGTAACAACCTCTACGTAAGAAAAGACAATTTAGACATGTAAAGTATGTTTTGTTAGGGTTTAGGGTTTAGGGTTAAGGGTTTAGAGTTTAGGGTTTGGGATTGAAGAGAGATATAGAGTTTATATTATTATGTTTGTTTAACGTTTTTCGTTACTCCGATTTGGCCGATATTTGAAATTACACACCTACTTAGCGTTTAGAATGCATCGGTTAAAAAAAATGGAATTCGAAAATGTTTAATAACTTTTCCATATTTAAAGTTTCTCCCCCAACGTTTATTTATTTATTTCGTTACTCCGATTTGGACAAAATTTGAAACGACACACCTCCTTAGCGTTTTGAATGCACCGGTGAAAAAAAATTAGAATTTGGAATTATTTTTTAACTTTTCTATATTTATATTTTCTTCCCCAACGTTTATTTATCTTATTTAGTTACTCCGATTTGGACGAAATTTGAAACGGCACACCTCCTTAGAGTTTTGAATGCACCGGTGAAAAAAAATTGGATTTCGGAATTGTTTTTTAACTTTTCAATATTTATATTTTTTCCCCTAAACATTTATTAACCGTATTTCTTACTCCGATTTGGACGAAATTTGAATTGACACACCTCCTTAGGTTCTTGAATGCACCGGTGAAAAAAAATTGGATTTTGGAATTGTTTTTTAACTTTTCAATATTTATATTTTTTCCCCTAAACATTTATTAACCGTATTTCTTACTCTGATTTGGACGAAATTTGAATTGACACACCTCCTTAGCTTCTTGAATGCACCGGTGAAAAAAAATTGGAATTAGGAATTGTTTTTTAACTTTTCAATATTTATATTTTTTCCCCTAAACGTTTATTAACGGTATTTCTTACTCCAATTTGGACGAAATTTGAATTGACACACCTCCTTAGCTTCTTTAATGCACCGGTGAAAAAAAAATTGGAATTCGGAATTGTTTTTTAACTTTTCAATATTTATATTTTGTCCCCTAAACGTTTATTAACGGTATTTCTTACTCCAATTTGGACGAAATTTTCCTAATTAGTGTTTTGTAAGTAATGTTATTTTAAAAAAAAAAAATTGGAGTTGATTTGGAATAGTAGTGTAATTACATTTTCCCCCTTTTAATATATCAAAAAAGTAGAATTATAATCATAATACTACAATTTATCTACAATATTATTAAAGGGAAATAATCTAATTAATCTTATCCTAAAGGTGACCCACACAATCTTGAGAGAAGAGTGTGAGCCACAAAATTCGTATGGTATAATATATGCCACGAGTCTGGTCCAATCTGAAGCAATGGGAACCAAATATTGGTTCCCATTGCTAGTGGATACTAACTGAGACAGAGAGTTTGCTCTTCAAATTGATCAATACTCCATTTTTTGAACGTAAGTTTTTTTTTCTTCATATTTCACTCTTTCATATTGCTCATTTGTGAATTGCAAAATCATTACAAGCTAAGGTATGTTTAGTTTCTAACTTAATTTGCTATTTATCACTCGTTGTTGTTATTGTTTTGTAGGATTTCTTGAAATATATCTTAATATATGTATATATTTTTTCGTATTAGATTGAAATATGTTTAACAACGGCGATCGAAGTTGGATGTACGATAGAGTCGATCACGACGGTAATCTGACCGAGCATTTTGAGGTTGGTGTTGAGTATTTCCTTAATTACGCATTCTCGCAACGTTATTCGGGAAGAAAAGTTAAATGTCCATGTTCTAAATGTAAGAACGCTATACTTTTTACAAGGGACGTTATTCTTAGACATCTTTACTCGTGGGGATTTGTTTCTCAATATATGGTATGGACTGCACATGGAGAGTCGGGCGTTTATTCGAGGCATGAAAATGAAAATGAAAATGTAGTCGAGTCGTCACAAAGTAATAACCCTCCTGATCTTCGAGATATGGTAAATGATATGTTTGGTGGCCAATTTGAACACATGGCTGCCAATGACGTTGAAAATAATGAGGCCACATATGCCGGAGCAGATGAATTCTTTGAGATGTTGCATGCAGCTGAGACACCCGTAGGAGAAGGGTTAGAAATGACTAAATTAGAGTGGATTTTTTGATTTTATGAATATTAAAACATTGCACAAGATTAGCATTGTTGCTTGTGACAAGCTAATTCAGCAAGAACATCAGTTCTTACCTCCTGCTGCCCGTGAATCTTTGCCCGACAATTTTTATGAAATGAAGAGATTTATGAAGAGGTTGGGTCTTGGGGTCAAAACTTTTGACGTATGTTATAATAATTGCTTCCTATTTTATGGGGAACACGAAAGTAGCATTATTACTACATTCCCCGAATGCGGAGACCCCCGATACGAGATAAAACCGAATTCGAGTAAAAAAGGGAAGCTCGTTGCTCGCAAGAAGTTGTGGTACTTTCCGTTGACACCACGCCTACAACGATTGTACATGTCTCGCACCACGTCAGAGCACATGACGTGGCATACTAATTGCCGAGGGAATACTGATGAAATGATTCATCCGGCACATGGCGAGGCTTGGCAGGACTTTGACCGAAGATATCCTAGTTTTGCCGGTGAGGCAAGAAATGTGAGGCTAGGACTTTGCACAGATGGATTTTCGCCCTTTGATAACGGATCACAATATTCGTGTTGGCATGTTCTCGTTACGCTGTACAATCTACCACCCGACCTTTGCATGAGACAAGAATACATATTCCTTAGTTTGCTTATATCGGGGCCAAAAAGTCCAGGGAAAGATCTAGATTTGTTCCTTCGTCCACTGATTGACGAGCTAAAATCATTATGGGATGTAGGTGTCCCAACATACGATAGCTTCAGAAAGGAAACCTTTCAAATGCGTGTCTCTTTGCTTTGGACTATCAGTGATTTTCCCGCGTATGGCATGTTATCGCAGTGGAGTACACATGGTAAGTTAACCTGTCCGATTTGTATGGAGAAGACGAAATCGTTTCAGTTGAAACATGGCCGAAAGACAACTTTCTTCGATTGTCACCGACGATTTCTTCGTTATGACCACCCATTCAGGTTCAATGTCACTGATTTTTACAAGAATAAACCTGAACACGATCCACCGTTTCAAAGAAGAACAGGGCCAGAAATGTATAAGCACGTTGAGCATCTACCACCAGCGGGATTCGGATTAAGTCGTGGAACAATTGATGGATTTGGAGATGATCATAATTGGTGTCGGCAGAGCATATTTTGGGAGCTACCTTATTGGTCTACTAACTTGATCCGACACAATTTAGACATTATGCATTGTGAGAAAAACTTTTTTGACAATATTAAGAACACTGTAATGGATGATCCTGAGAAGACGAAGGATAACTTGAATGCTAGAAAAGATTTGATGTTGTACACACTCCGGAGTGAGCTTTTCCCTGTAACTGGTCGGGATGGTCGAGATTACAAGCGTAAGGCAAAATCTTGTCTTACTAGAGATCAGAAGAGGGTAATTTGTGAATGGTTGTGTAAGTTGAGATTTCCAGACGGTTACTCTTCTAACATATCCCGTTGTGTTCATATGCAACAACTTCGGCTGACAGGGATGAAGAGTCACGATTGTCACGTATTCATGCAACACCTTATTCCTATTGCTTTTCGTGGGTTCGTAGATGATACAGTGTGGGATGCACTTGTAGAAGTTAGTAACTTCTTTAGATCTTTGTGTGCTACTGTTCTAAAAAAATCAGATATGGCGCGCCTCGAGACAACCATTGTGGAGACGATCTGCAAGTTAGAGCAAATTTTTCCGCTGGCCTTTTTTGACTCTATGGAGCATTTGGCTATACATCTCCCGTGGGAGGCAAATGTGGGTGGTCCAGCGCAATACCGATGGATGTATCCTTTCGAAAGGTAACAAAAGTGCTTTTATATATACAGAAATTAAATTGTCATACAATATTGTTGTCATTTGTTTGCCATTTTTCTGTTTTATTAGGAGAATGTTCGAATTTAAGAATTCGGTCGGGAACAAGGCGCGAGTTGAGGGCTCTATTGCTCAAGCATATCTTACTTCAGAGCTGACAAATTTTCTATGTCATTACTTCAAGCATGATGTTGAAACTAGGGCAAATCGGTTGAACAGGAATGAGACGAGGGCCGATCCGAGTTTGGCTTTTCATATTTCAGTGTTTAATGCATGCGAAGCCACTATTGGTCAAGCTCGTCCACGATATTTATACTGGGATGAGTATCGATCGGTAGAGTTGTATATTCTTCTCAATTGTGTTGAAGTGGAACCCTACCTACGGTAATGCACAAGTGATTATTACTTTTCAATAGTCGTAATATTCTACTAAATTGTTGACATATTAAATACCTAATTATTGTCGTTACAGGTTATTTGACGAGGAAAAATGCGTTGGATTGAGTGATTATCAGATTCACGAGACACGCAATACTAAATTTGTTAGGTGGTTCAAAAAAAAGTGATGTCAAGTCGTTTCAGAGGAGATCCACGTCTACGTTCGTTGGGGCATGGTCCAAATTACAGTGTAAATTCGTATGATGGTTATAAAATTAACGGTCTTCGTTTTCACACGGAGGAGCATGCCGTTGGTAAGAAAAAGATGAATTGCGGTGTTTGTGTCAAAGCTAGTGCAGGAGGAACCGAAGATATTTTCTATTATGGAATGCTGCAGGAGGTCTTAGAAGTAGACTATCCGGGCGAAAAAAATTGCCGCGCAATTCTCTTTAAGTGTGTGTGGTACGATATTTCGCCTGATGGTTTATATGTCCACCCAGTGCATCGATTGATAGAGATAGATCCTCGACGTCGCCTTCCCTCGGGAGAAGCAGACCCCTACATTCTAGCAAGTCAAGCCCAACAGGTATACTATACTCCGTACGCATGCCAGTCTAGGAGATCAGTGCGAAGAGGTTGGTGGGCAGTTGTCCACACCCGTGCAAGACACATTGTCGACACAAGTTCAATGAAACATTCGTCGATATCGATTCCTATTCCTCCGGTTTTGCAAGAAACCAATGTGCCGACTGTAGGGGTGGTGGTTGACTTCAGTGGTTTCAATGTGAGGCAGTTAGCTGATGACGAGTTTGAGGAGGCAGATGCCCCCGAAGTTGAACCTGAGTCTAGTAACAGCGACGACGATGAAGATGACGATGACGATGACAATGGAAATGGGCAAGGAGAAATGATTGTCTC
Organism: Linaria vulgaris; assembly: GCA_948329865.1. Lineage (NCBI taxonomy): Eukaryota > Viridiplantae > Streptophyta > Magnoliopsida > Lamiales > Plantaginaceae > Linaria > Linaria vulgaris. Next base: position 46,545,912 of record OX415249.1, on the reverse strand, counting down.
CGATGATAGCGACTAATTATGTGCGCATGAGCTGTTTCTAAATATATATGTAATAGACTGTGAGTGTGTGTTACTTTCTCCTTGTTTTTCTTATTTGAGTATGAAGATTGTTGGTGTTTATTGCATGGACGTTTAATGAAATGGCGACTATATAAATAATTATGTGTTGTTACTTGTTTTCCCAAATTAAGGTATGAAAATACTACGTTATTTGCATGGTCCTTTTATCGGAGTTGGAGAGATACTATCGAACAAATATATTTTATCTTTCAAAAATTGCAACGCAATAACCTAACCATGTGCATCTCTCAAGCAAATTAAAAAAAAAACAACCATACATTTCAACAAAAATTGTGAAAATCCTTAAACTCTGTCAAATCCATTCTTTCTCAATTTCACATAAACTGTCAACATATATAATCCCTTTAAGTGTCAATCACACTCCTACAATATCATGCCAAATTACTCCTCTATTAACAACTAAATCAAAGCAGACAAATCAAACTTCATACAACACTTATAATAAAACATTCTACCAAACAAACTTCAAACTCTTAAAATCCATAATCATCCAAAATACACAATTCATATTGTGTTAAAACACAAACACATGTCTCAAATTCAAGTACCATATTCATCCAAAATAAAGACCTGTCTCAACAGATCCCACCACCCAACCACTTAATATTCTTACAATACAATAACCTTGTCCAGACCACACTTAACTTGAAATAAAAAGGGAACACGGGCTCTTAATTACCAAAGAAATCAGTAACGTCACCTTCTCGGTGACCAGATTGATGTGTCCCGTGCGACCCACTTTGCTGATGCGACTGTCCACGCGCCCCAGTATGCGATCCACTCGGTTGGACTCCCACTCCCTGATTTATTTCCTGCTGCACCCCTTGCTGTCCGTTCACGCCAGCCGGCATCCCTCCATTCTGCTGCTGCTGCAATTGCTGCTGTGCATGCATTCCAGACGGCTGAAACGAAGTCAGCATCCCCTAGAATCCACCCATTGGCTGCTGGGAGCCCTGATAACCGTTCCACCCCGGGTATCCTCCCATCCCTTGCTGTAGATACCCCTGGAAAGTACCCATCCCCTGTCCAGACCCTTGCATCCCACCCATCCCTTGCTGAGGCATCGAAAAACCGCCCATCCCTTGCTGCGTAGACCCTCCAAATCCACCTGGCACCTGCTGCATCCCCTGAAAGCTGCCCATTGGCTGCTGGAATCCACCGTTCGTGTTATTCTGATGCTGCTGCGATGTCACAGACGTCATATCTGGCATGTAAACACCACCAGTAGGTTGTGGAGCATGCATGGGCTGAGAAGCCTGACCACGTTGTCCGCCCCCGACAGTTTGCGGGTCGCCGGTAGGTTGCACTGTGGAATCACCCGGAGGAGGAGTCGGCACGGTAGGCCTGGGCATAGGGGAAGTGATCGGGCCAGGAATCTGCGTCGAGTCGACCAATGGTGTGCTAGGGAACTGCGGAAAATCTGGCATTGGACACCCAAACTGTTGTGTTATCTTCAGCAGGGTATCTATCATAGCATTCTCGTAGGACCGCATCCATTGCTGATGTGCCCGAAACTGTGCCGGCAACTCCTCGGCAATGGTCCCTGATCCTTGAATTAATACAGCTCCAAAACTGGCCCCGTTACCCTTTGACCCAATGGCTTTCAAACTAGCATGCTTTGAAAAGCCAGGAACCCTCTTCCTCTTCTTCCCAACCACTTTGATCCAGGTGCGTAAATCCCAAGCTGGCCAATTATTCGTGTTGTGACCATATCTGTCTCGCCACATTTCCAGAGCCTCGTACTGTGACAAGAGCAATAATTAGATTATTCAGTGGCAAACAATTAAGAACTTAAATGAACATATATCAAGGTTTCGTTCCGTAAATCAGTTGTGTGAAATTAAAAGGATAAACTTAAGGATTACAATCTGCCCTGCTACTTTCAGAAACATTTCCCAACAGTTTTTCATAACAATCACTAACTGATGATGTTGAATTTTAATATATTTCTTAACACTGAAAAAACTGACATGTTAATATATTACTTAACACTGAAAACTCAAACAAGTAACTTATCTAACTATGTGAAATGTTAAGCTACAATGCAATTGATATATTAACTAACACTTGAAAGGAAAGTAGATCAAATGAAACATGCATCTCACATCACATGAAACTGATGTAACTTTTATTCCAAAAATCAGACATGTAACTTATAATTTTGAGGAAAGAAGCATGCATTGTTAGACTTACATATGCTGCCTTCGCTTCGGGATGTATCCAATCACCTGCCGATCCGTCTTTGTTCGTCTTTTGCCTCTTCAGCTTATACAGCCACGGCAGGGGGATCTTAACGACGGGAATGCCCAATTTTACCGACTATAACATAAGACAATTATTAAGTTAGTATAAGCATTGAAAAACACATAAATGCACATTATATTCATGTAATTAGTAAGTAGTTTAATGATTACCTCGCGCCTGGCCCACTCGTCATGGCTCAGACTTCCACCATACCAGGTAATTTCCTTCCCTTTTTTCCAGTTTTCCCTCCCTCGGTTTGATCGTTCCATATGTTGTTTGCTCTTCCAGTGATCCATATATTTACGACGCATGTTGGGTGGGATCCAGATCTTATGGTTCTTTTTCTTCGTAGGATCTGCTGCGACTTTAAGGCACATCTTTTTGATCTTGCTCAGGGCGCTCTTAAACCGATCAGCAGCTGCTGCTTCGTACAACTCCCAGATGCGGGCTTCATCAATCGGAGCCCACTGAAACGTTTTCTGCGTCAAATGCAAAACACACATTGTTAAAATGATATTAGTAAAGAATATGATAACTAAACTGAAAAGTATGTAATCTAATTAAAGAACATCTTTTTACCTTAAACTCATCCCGTGCTGTCTTTTTATGTTTTGGCTTCCAGGCCCTGTAGGTAAAGTACGGCCTCCTCAAGGTCCTCTTTAGAATAGCACCAATCGTCGTCGTTATCTCATGACTATCCAACCACCCTCATGTACTGGGATCGATAGTAATCACCTCCCGCTCTTTCTCATTTGTAGGGGGCATAAGTCCTCGAGAGGGACCGCGGCAGGCTTTCCCAGTGTCGCTATCGACGTCCATCTCATCATCACTGCCATCCTCATCAGTGCTCGACCCCGAGGATGAATCGGATGAATCGAACAGATCATACGGACAACTTGTAGACGGTCCAGCAGAGCTCGTGGAACCGGCCATCCCAGAAACACCAGCGGAGGCCGACTGTGACCCTCGAGCAACAACAGGATGAGGGAAAGGATTCTGGATACGTGTCAAATTCGAGGACGATCGCCGCGGTGACAGAGTAGGGCATGGCAAAGGTCCGATAGGAATGGGGCCGACCAAATCCCAGGGATTATCCAAGATGGTCGATGTGGGGACGTTACTGGGCCCAGGATCACCAGTCTCATCATCTGCCACTCTAGAAGATCCAAGCGGCGTTGTTGTGCGAGCCTCTACTGTCGGCTCAAGCGGCGAGGTAGCCTCTACTGGTGCTACAGGCGGCGGGGAAACCTCTACAGGCGGATCAGACGGCACGCCAGGCTCTACAGGTAGTTCAGTCGATGCGGTAGCCTCTACTGCCGGATCAGGCGTTGGAGAAGGTTCTACTGGCGGTGCAGTACATGGGGTAGGTTCTACCAGTGGTGCAGTCACACGGGTACTTGCTCGGGTAGTCCCTCGGTTATGCCTTCGGGTAGTCGCTCGGGTAGGCGTTCGGGTAGTTGCACGGGCAGTTGCACGGGTAGGTGTTCGGGTAGGCTCTTGGGTAGTGGCTCGGGTAGTTGCTCGGGTAGGTGTTCGGGTAGGCTCTCGCGTAGCCCCTCGGGTTGTCACTCGGGTAGGCGTAAGGGTAGTCGCACGGGTGGTTGCTCGAGTAGGCGTAAGGGTTGTGGCTGGGGTAGGTGTTCGGGTTGCTGCTCGGGTAGGCGTTCGGGTACGCTGTACTGGAGGATCATTTGCTGGTGGAGGTGGAGGTGGTGGAGGTGAAGGTGGTGGAGGTGGAGGTGGCGTAGTATCACGAGGCCTGCCGCGATATGCAAGACGGCGAGAAGCACGTGGTTTGGTAACTAATTCACTCACCGGCTCCTTACCCTTATTTTGTTTCTTTGCCATCTGAAGACAGAAAAATAGGAATGTTAGAAACTGAAATTGAATCAGTACTAGAAATAAAACATGAAACCTTCACTTATATAATTAATCTAACTATCAAATTATGAAACAAGTATCTACTCAAAACAGCATGCATTTCTATGATTTCATAATGATTTATACTTGTAATATACTTTCCTAAATTCAAGCAATGAACTTTAATAAACACAGAATGTATTTCACTAAGCTTGGCAGAATAACGAAAACCAATCCTTCAGTTTCTATACACTATATATACTGATCACTGATACCTCAAAGCAAACAACATCATTCTCAAACAACACACCACTGGATAACCAAAATGATCCTAATTGAGACAGATCTAAGTGCATAACAACAGCCATGTCCAAATTACCATCTTTCATTCAAACACCCGAAAAACACTTGGAGAGGAAATTAACATTTTTCTCTCAAACACCATCCACTAATAATTTAAAACCTAAACAACTATCACAAACAGCTTTAAACTTGAACATATCACAAATGTTTTAGAATCCCTATTTCCCAACCTTAACATTTCAAGAATCTTAACACTAAATACTTAAATTACTAGCTGCAATCTGAACATTTCAATAATCCCTACTTCCCAATCTTAACACTAAAACTAGATTTCAAGTCAGATTTCAAGTCATATTCACACACAAAACACACACAGGTATAACAATTTTAGTCTCTTTACTAAACCCCTTAAACTAATCCCTAACCCCCACTATAAAGATTATTGCATTATCAAGAATTGCATCAAACAACTAAACAGGACAACTTTTCCTTCCTTTACAACAGATACAACAAACATGCATCAACCAATTCAAAAAAAAAAAAAAAAAACAAACATGCATCAACTTCCACTGCAATAATTTGATCATCCACACATATTTTCATTAAGAATTACAGAAAACATGAAATTTACAGAAGAGATCATGATCAACACATATAATCAAAGTAAATTAACAACATGCAACATCAAACACTACTCAATTAGCAAACAACAGACACTTAACAACATAAAACTCGAGACCTAATCAACAAATCGACTGGAACATACCATACGAAAAAAAACCAACGAAACATCAAAATTAAAGTATCAAATCGAAGGTTATGTGATGGAGATTACAAACCTTGGTTCGATTTGAGGAATTAACGGCTGATCTGGGCTAATTTGATGGATTATGTGTAAAAACCCTCGTGGGTTCTGTGTGTGTTTTGTGTGTGTTTAGTGTATGCGTGCGAATTGGGGAAAGTGTGATATAAGAGAGAATCAGATTGTCTTGCTTATTAACGTTATTATTTTTTTAAAAAAAAAATAAATCAATGGGAACCAACATTTTGGTTTCCATTGAGTTCACGTGGCACTATTGGATACTACGACTTAGTAGGAACCAAAATTGTGGTTCCCATTATTCTAATTTTACTTTGAATTATTTATAGAGCCGTTTAATAGCAACGGGAACGAGATATTGGTTCCCATTGGTTGCCAAATCATGGCAACCAACATTTGGTTCCCACACTTCTGTATCCGTTGTGGCTTTTTCTTGTAGTGATATTAACTACCTATATTTATCTATTTCTTCCAAAAGCACCACCTTATTTATTTTTGTAACTTATTAGTATAGTTATTAACTCCCTTAAAGATAAATGTTGAAAATTTGCGGGAATTCCGTTCCTGCGGGAATCGAGATTTTATTCCCATTCCCGTCCTCCTAGATACGGGATTCCCGTTTATGGCTTCCCGCGGGAATTTCTCATACGGGAATTGCTCGCGGGAACGGGACAGGATCCCACAAATCGTCGTCCCACTTCCACCCCTCTTACTACACGGCATATTTAAGAGATCATGGACGTATATGGTCTAATACTTCGAATTAGATGATATATAATGCCTTATGTTTTGTATTTCGTTGGATGTAAGAGTTGTTGATCTATAGTCGCGAACAATTTATCGAGTAGCAAACTGCAAGAAGGTGCCGATTGTAAGAAAATAATAAATAAAAAGATAAAAGCAAATAAATTGCTGTGTTAAAAAAAACCAAATAAATTGCAAGGTTCCGACAAAACAGTCAATTTTATATATCTCTATTTTGGTCTTATTTCGTCCCGATTATAAAATACCGTAAACTGTTACAATGGGCCTGTTAAATGTCAAAATACTGCTAATCCAATAAAATCAGCCTAGCTTGGTCCAGAACACCTATTACAAGTTGATTAGACAGTAGAAGTAAAATTACAGTATCTCAAAACACTACAAGAAAATTCGTTTCTGGTAACGAAAAAATTCGTTACCATAGGTATCGTTTCTCGTTACCAAATCAAATGGTAACGAACATTTTGTTACCAAAATTTAGTGCTTTAAACCCCGTTACAAAAGGTTTTAGTAACTAAAATTTTGCATTCGTTACCATTGAATTGGTAACGAATCATATATTTGTTACCACTCTTACATATTCGTAACTAACAATTTGTTATGCAAAGTCGTCCACTTTGTTACTGAAGCGCGTTTGTTACCAATCTTTTGGTTATGGAAACAATTGCAATTTGTTACAAAAAATACATTTGTACCAATAAATAATTTAAATTCATGTTTTTAATTCAATAATTTGTTTACAAGTTAGTAAATTTGTTACCTTACCCTAATTGCAATGATTTAAAAATGTAAATTGGCTATTATTGATATAAACTGAACAATTTTAAATCATATAAAAAACAAATATGTCTTTTACATCATCCAAAACTATCCCCACAATTGTAAAGAAACATAAACAAATCTACTTCATACAGTGATTTTTTATTACAAACATAGTACCCTTAAATAAAAAGAACTTATGATTGCTAACAACAAAGTACAACTAGTTCGCAACAATAATATTTTAAATGAAAAGATAGATAACATCAAAATACTCCCAACTCGTTGCACATTTTGCTCCACCTGATGTAGATGTTTTATAAACCTGCAATCAAACCAAAAGAAAAGAACATGATATGAAAACTTAATTGAAAAATTACAGTCGAAACATGTCACGTATGAATATTTAATTGAAAATCTATCAAACAAAACCGTTTCAACATATCATTCCATCACAAGAAACTATAAAGGTGGCATAAATTAATGACTCTAAAGGAAGAAGAAGAGATAATGAAAAAGCTAATAACAACCCCGACTTTATACCGGGTATTGACTTACGTTGCAGCTGAATAGAAAACACATAAGTTGATCCAGTGCATGTTCAATGACTTGAGCACTAAAGTTTGTCATACGCATATATTAGAGTTGTTTTCTTAAATACTTCAATGAAATACATACCAAATATATAGTGATCAAATCGTATATAGTGAAAAGATCATGCAAATATTAAAATGCAGAAGCAAAAACATATAAATGGATAATCGCAAACTTTAGGATAGCTAGAGATATGAAAATGCAGAAATATACCATCCTGGTTGTGTGGTTTTCATGTTTTTTACATGCATGACCAAATAAGAATTCAACCTGAATTAATGTTGTGACTCCTGAAAGGATAAAAACAGATTAATAGTATCAACTCAATGAAAAATATGGAGATAGTAAACCTTAATATTTCATTTTACTTTATAATTACTAATTAGCCGACATGATAAATGGATTATCAAACTTAAACTGAGAATCAGCCTAAGCTCCATTTGAGCACCAAATTGAGCTGCTAATCGAGAAAATACTCAATTATTTCATTTGCATATATCGTTATCTGCATAAATCGTTTAAGATGGTTTGGTCATGTTAAACGCAGACCCACAAATGCACTAGTACGATGAGTTGAAGATCTTGACATCTGACAGAGGACTAGAGGTCGTGGGAGACCGAAAAATACGTGGATGGAGGTCATACGGAACGACATGAAGCTAAAAGATCTAAATGAAGACATCCGCCAACCGAAACCTATGGAGGCAGAAGATTCATGTTCACGACTCGACGTAATTTATTCATGGTTCATATAACCTACCCCAATTTAATTGGGATTACAGGCTTGGTTGTTGTTGTTGTTGTTGTTATCTGTATGTCTATGATAAATACCATCATATCAACAATTTTGATAGAGCTACCGTGGCCTCAAGTAGATAACATCATAACCACCTTGGCATCATATTCTGAAAAAGGTAATTGTGCATATATTAAGAAAATAAGTTTTTCATCTCACTCAAACTTCTCAAGAATCTTTTAACTAACTACTCGTTCATAAGAGATAATTGCACCTGGAAAGCAAAATTTGGATTTTTTTTCCTAACCCAGCGAGCATCATTTTGAAAGTTACAATTAATAAAATGATAATGATAGATCAATTAGAAAATTCATAAGAAGTATAGAGCTTTACAAATGAAAAGAGAATAGAGAGATCACCAAATAGTTGTAGTGGAGAAAAGAAAAAAAGCTATACCCAACAGATCCGACAAGAAAAAAATGTTTTAGCAAATATGAAGCAATACTTGTATATTCTTCACTACCCAGAACATGGGGCTATATACGGTTGCAATGGCTTTTGATGGTCAAAAAACAACGATGGAACTCAGAAGACTATTTCTTAATAACAACTTTGTAATGTAAAACTTATAATGGAACTCCAGATGTGTCCATTGCCTATAAAACTTATAAAATCTCTTAATGTGAAAATCTCTTCTAAGATCACAAATACCCTATCTTTGGATGTTTCGAAAGTTATTGCATGGGCAAAGAGCCAAAGACTTCTATAATTAAGGTCGATAGCATTTTTCTCTGAGAACTCAAAAAACTGATTCAACACCACTGGCATATTTGCTACTAAATCTATCTTTTTCATCAATCCAGCTCTTATCCATCACTGCTACAATTGGTGAATTGGAGTTTTAAAATTCAAAATTAGAATGAGGCAGGGTAATAAATAGTTCACATAAATGAACACGTATATTTGACTAACACACATTACATGAGATGAATTAAGAGATGTCTGTAGTAACTCCGAGAAAAAAAATGACAACATAATCGAATAAATGATGTAAACTATCGATTACATAAACGTCCATAAAATGTTCCTTTTTGCACTACTCTCACACACTATTATCTGTCTAATTTGAAGCATAAGTGTGATCAGAAGATTAATTTAAGAATATACAAAAACTAAGATCATATTTTATTTACAATGATGGAGCCATTATATGGAATCGAGCAAAAGAAAGCAAACACATCTTAAAATCACCAACCTTTCAGGTTATGCAAGGATCATGAAAAACTCGCATGCACTTTATGTGAAACTTTTTAACTCAAATTGTAGGATATTATACCTGTGTGACCTCCTCTAAAGTGAGCCATTCAATATCACCAAGTTGGTCTCACTTCAACGCTCAACAAGTACAGCCCACTGAGAAAAGACAAGAAAAGTATTTTATGTAATGAACTAAGAATATATAAACTTGCAATGTCTTCAGTCAAAATCATTAGAAGAAATCTAAACACGTAACACACTTCGCAAGATCGTATCTAAAATAATCCGTTGCACTTTGATGTACAAGCAATAGAAGTGACATGCACGTTGTTAATATCGTACAATCTCAGGATAACTTATATGATAGTTAGGACTAAAGAACCGTTTCTTTAGCATGTCATAAAATTAGTCCTTTTTGCTATTTTAAGCTCCATATTTTGAGATGAAACTTATCCCAGCCTACGATTATAAGTACTACATGTAAATTTGGCATTCAGAGCTGATCATCTACAGACAATCACGAGGGAATTGATTATAAGGTGCCTTTGGACAAATGAGTGAACATATTATCCACAAGTTATTCGTGTACCTTATACACCATTAAATTCTAATAAGTTCCAGATATTTTCTTATGCGTTGTTCTCAAAAGTAAAGTTTTTGTACATTGAGATCAATATGTCAAGCCTCGCCACTAGTGTATTGTTATTCTGTATATGTAGAATATTACATGTAACGTTAAGGTTGTATTTATCCACTCTATGTCGAATAGTAGTGGTTCTGGATATAAGATGATCAATATAACCACTCTAACTTTCTCGACAACTATTGATTTTATAATATAATTTCAACATAACTCTGCACATTTTGTAGTAAGATTTTTTATCTAAATTCTTCTTAGGCAATTACACTAACAGATGGTTCTCAAGTTTCATCAATCGAGTTACACCATGTTTGCTTCAGATTTCATCAAAACGTAAAAGTTTCCTCAACAAAAAAGCGCACGGCTGTTCAAGGAAAGGAACACTTAATGGTTGCACCTATTATTTTCTTAAACATAAATACAACTACACAAGCGAATCAACTTTTAAAACTGGTCATAATGATAGAGAAGAACGCACGTGTCCATGTCCTATGAACAACAAAGGTCATCAACATACCTTCTGTTAAGAAAAACTATTGTTGGAGTTACTAAACATTTATCAACTCTCCAATAGAAGATCAGCAAATATGAGCTTCAGTTTTAATGACTTCCAAGGCAAAGCTTCAAACTCCTGTTTGTAAAGATAATATATGATAGCTCTAATTTCACCTTCTTTTTAGTGTTTCAGTCATAGAATTATTACTGAACATTTGTCAACCCTCCATAACGTATTTAGAGAGGTTTTAGAAGCTAGCAAGTCACAGTCATTGAATTTATTCCATTTGTAACTTTTATAAATTTCTATGGTTCTGCGTATATTATTTACATGGGATGTTATTTACAAATATGCACATCAAACTGAAATTTTAAAGCAACAATAGACACAAACAGCAGTAAACATAAATAACACAGAACTGCTTGAAACTTAAAGAGTTTCTTACAAAAATTACTGAATAGCAATCCTTAAGAAAAACCAGAACACGTTCAAACTTTATGAAACTCGACTTGAAGATACGAATCAACATGTACAACAATTGAAAAACTCGAAAGAGTTAGCTGAAAATACTACATAATCGAGAATATTTCTTAAGTAAACAAATAAAAATGCAGTAATTCGGTGGAAATTGTAAGAATTTTACAGGATTGGTCTCTCGTAGACATAAAATTAAAGAAATTTTACCTTCTTTATCTTTGTAATTTGGTGGAGTAAGTAAGGGTTCAGTCGTTCAGGTGTTTGATCGAAGATGTAATTCAATAACCCACTAAACCGATCGTGAGGTACACTTGAGAAAAATTGGGAAATTTCGCGCTTCTGTTCTTTCACATGCGCGCCAGACTATTTCTTTCTCTTTTTCTTTTGTTTTTATGCACCTCCTTTATATCTTAATTAATTATATTTCATGTTTCATGATTTTCATACTTTGATATAATTATGTTTTCATGTAATTGGTTTTTAATATTTATAAGTTTTGTCCACATTAATTTTCTTGAAATTAATTGCATAAGTAATATTTATCCATGTGTTTGATTTTATGGATAATAACTACATTTGAAATTTATAATTAGCTATCATTGGTATATTTCTTTTATTAATTGTGCATTTTTATTAGGTGTAACTTTTCTTCTTATTACTTATGTTTGTATAATATAACTTAACAACAAGTGAAAGCACATGAATCTTATTAGGATTATGCGTTTCGATAAAATCAGGCGGATTTTGATTCGTAATATTATATGTCGATTCTATGAAAACAAGAATTAGAATTGGATCAAAGTGAACCGTTTCGGTTTAAAATAAGTCAAATAATCTGGTATGATCTAATTTGATAATTTTATTTTTTACTTTAGGATGTGGCTAGGAATTGGGGCATGTCCTCAGGCAAAAGCAACAACGACAAGCGCAACTGGTCACATGGAATAGGCCGAGCGATGAATGACTCAAATTAAACTCTGATGATTTTGATAGGGGGCACGATACATCATCAAGCTTAGGGGGTGGGGTTCAAAATCATTTGGGTGAAGTGAAACTGATTTACAAGCAGTGGTTAGGTGATGTGAGTAATAACAAGGCAGAACTCCGCGAGATTCGTGAAATGGATTAAAGCTTGTATTGCTAGAGCCTGGAGTCAAATTTCGGTTGAAACTGACTCTCAAACTTCTATCGATCTCATATAGGGGAGTAGATGTGGAGGTTGGAGGCTTTTCTAGTGGTCGACGAGATGCAACAACATTTGAGGAGAGGAGGGTTTAAACTAACGAAGGGGATTGAGGTTAACATGGAAAAAGTTGAAGCCATACTCCACATGGAATGGCCAAAAATCGTGCGAGACGTTTAGAAGCTAACAGGCAGGATGGCCTCACTAAACAGATATATTTCTCGCTCTTCCAAGAAAGGCCTTCTCTTCTTTAAAACTCTCAGGAATATAAAGGAGTTTGAGTGGACGGACCAATGTGAAGAAGCCTTCAAAACACTGAATGAATATTTGGTCCATCCGCCCCATCTGGTAAAAACCGTCCCCAAAGAAATGCTCTTCTTGTACCTAGTCGTGGGGAGAGAGTCAGTTAACACAGTTCTGGTTCGAGCCGAAGGAAGGGAACATCTGCATGTGTATTACGTTAGCAAAACCCTCCTCGACGCCGAGACCCGATACTCTCGCATAGAAAAGGTTGGGTTAGCCCTCGTTTCCGTAGCTCGGAAGCTCAGAGGCTACTTCCTAGCCCATCCGATCACCGTCCTTACCGAGCATCCTCTCCAAACTATCCTCAATAACCCGGAGGTGTCAAGACGAATGATCAAGTGGGCCATCAAGTTGGGGGAATTTGATATTATGTATTCCCCCCGACCCGCGATCAAGGCCTAACTGTTGGTCGATTTCATTATTGAAATGCACGAGGAACCTGAAGAGGACGAGCTGGAACCCCTGTGGCACCTATATATTGACGGATCCTCCACTAATACCCACGGGGGAGTATGCATAATATTTAGGAAAATAGCTCCAGACGAGCCAGATACCGTCATGGAATTCGCCGTATATATGGAGTACCCCATTTCTAACAACGAGGCCGAATATGAAGACATCTTATTAGGAATGCACCTAGCTAACGAGGCAAAAATACGAAGGATATTGGTGCACAATGACTCACAACTTGTGGTTCAACAAATGCATGGAACCTACGAGGCTTGAGAGGAGAACATGAAGAAGTGTTTGGAAGCAGTCATGGTAGGAACGACCCTGTTCCAAGAATTCTTGATCAAACAGATTCCAAGATCAGAGAATCAAGATGCTCACACCCTATCTAAGCTGGCCAGTCAGGCCCAAACTGTCAGCAGTCGGAGGATAACCTTATTCTCAACCCCAAGGCTTGAAAGACAGACCCAAGGCGATGAGGTTCAAACGATAGCCCCTATTGAGGAGAACTGGATAGCCGAGATCATCGACTTCATCAGGAAACTCCGAAAATTTTGATAACAATTGAGCCAAGCAACGCGCCATGTACCGGCGTACTATCCGATATTACATACATAACGGGGTTCTGTTCCGAAGATCAGGGTCCTATCCGACCTCCCGATGTGTAAACAAGCAATATGCACAATTAATCCTATAAGAGATTCACGACGGATGTTGTGGCAATCACTCCGGCGGAAGAAGCATGGCCGCCAAAATTATCCATCAAGGGTATTACTGGCCAAACATGGCAGCAGATTGCAAAAATGTTGAAAATGGCAAAAATGTCGAAAATGTCAGTTGTGCGCCCCTATGACGCATGAGCCTGCCGCCCCTTGGGAACCCGACAACGTTCTTTGTCCATTCTCCCTATGGGGAATCGACATTGTAGGAGTCATAGTCCCTGATAAGGGACAAAAGAAGTTCCTGCTAGTAGCAGTCGACTACTTCACCAAGTGGGTTGAAGCGGAACCCCTTTCTAAAATCACCAGCCAAGTGGCTCTTAATTTCCTCTAGATAAATATCTTGACTCGATTTGGAGTCCCCCAACAGCTGGTGAGCGACAACGAGTTGCACTTCCGTAATGACCTCGTTGGAAAATGGTGCGTTAAATGGGGAATCAAACACCGCTTCACAGGGTCGGATACCCCCAAGGAAACGGCCAAGTAGAGGTAACCAACAAAACCCTCCTCAAAATGTTAAAAGCCCTTCTCGAACAATATCAGTCGAAGTGGTTCAAAGAAGTCCCCGGCGGACTATGGGCCTATCGTACTATCCCACGAGTTGCGACTGGTGAAACCCCCTACAACTTCGTTTTTGGTACCAAATCAATAGTCCCTTTCGAGGTGGTGAAACAAAGTCTACGGGTCCAGGAATACGAGAAACCTCGCCCTAGCCATAGACCTCTTGGAAGAAAAGCGAATAAGAGCTGCTACCCATGCAGAATTCTAGAAGGCCCGCATGGCCAAGTACTACAACACCAATGTTCGACCCCGTTCGTTCCAAGTCGTAGACCTCATCCTTAAAAGGGAAGAGGCCTCCAAGAACGTCGAAAAGTTGAATCCAAAATGGGAAGGCCCCTATCAGATCTCTAAGATCCTTGGCCACGTATCTACTTAAGGACGTGAATGGCCACGAGCTCACACGAGCTTGGAACAGCCTTAACCTTCGGAAGTATTACCTTAAAAAGGCGCTCTGTAGTCGACCCCTTGCGGCGACTCGATTTTTCTCACATAGTTAATATGCTTATATTTTGACTTAGCGATTATACCCGTGGAAAAGCAAAGATACCATCGGCAATAAAATAACTGCGTTTGATAAAAAATTCAGTCATACAACTCACAAAGAGCCCAAACGGTAATCTTCCATTAACAGGTCTAAAATGACCAACAAAATAAAAACAAGAATTGAGGGCACTTCGCTCGTACATAGCGGCAAAAATAAAATGCCCATACAAAGCGGCTACATTACGCCCTAAGCGGCTACATCACGCCCATAGCAGAACATAAAAAGAAACAACGGCAATGCCCGACTATGACTACTCCTTTGCAGGGCGCTCTCCGGCCTTGATTGGGTCAGGCATCATCAACACTCCAGAAGGGGCCCTATGAGGCTCTGACGAGGCAACACCAGAGGAGGTAGAAAAGAACTCTAACTTGGGAAGTACTTGCCACGGGGGATGCCAGGGAGAGAAACCAAGGAGGACACTGCCATCCCGTATCCGATCCTGACAAGGTCCCTCGTCTCGGATGCCAGAATATGGTTTTGGGACACTCTGGCCGGGTCAAGGCGGGCACTGCCAACACCCACCTGAAGCTCTCTCCTCGTATCCTCGAGTAGCAAGCTAATCGATCTCGTCCCTCCCGAAGTGGGTTGACCTCCTCCATAATCCGGGTGGCTTCTTTAGCCCTCTACTCCCACCTCGTGGTCTTAGCATCGGACTTAGCTACAGCCTCCTTCGGGTAACTATTCAAGTCCCCCAAGTCCCGATCCGAGGACTCTCTCAACTCTGTCGTACGCCCTTGAGTCTCCTTTAAGGTAGCCTCTAGTGATGCATTCTCTTTACGAGCATGCCTAAGCGAGGCTCGGAGAGCATTACGCTCCTCCACCACAGCCTTTAGGACACTAGGGCTGGACCTACACGTGTCGAGCGCGTCTCCAAGCACAGTAGGCTGCAAAACACAAACAAGTCGTGAGCCCAATGACTGTTACAGGAAAAGCACATGCAAAATAAAAAATAAAAGGGGGGTGTTACATAGCAGAGGCTTTGACAACAACGCTCCCATAAAGCGGCATCACCATAACCCCCTAGGATCTCATGATCCCTGCGATTCAAAATTCCGCTGACAAAAGACCTATAGTGGTCCAGATCCTTGTACCCCTCAGTAAAAATCGATGGCAATGCAGGAGTACGAGGAAACTCTTCCTCCTCCGGGGTGAGCTTAAACTTGCTCTTCTTAGGGGGAGACTCAGGCCGGCAATCCTTCACGGCCGGGAAAAGGTCGATCACTCTTTTCCCCTTATCCCTTCTCGAGAAAGATGCACCTACATCTCGACCCCCCTTTCTCTTCTTCAAGGGACCACCAATAGCATGCGCCTTGTCTGTCAGATTAAACAACGATGTTGGCAAGGGCCCAAAGTCAAGCTTTGTTCCAAATGGAGGTATAAAATACGAGGCTAAATGTTTAGCCATATCGGGGTCCATAGGTTAAGGCATACCTTTGGAGCTAATACCCTCGTCAGCCTCCGCCATCACAACATCCGCATCGGCAGCAGATGGGCTCCCTGGAGCCCTGGGGCAATACTCTATATATAGAGAACCCAAGGGCTCAGTTGGCTCTGAGGAGGCGGTCATGCCACGACCCTTTGATGCGGACGACTTTGAGCCTCCATCTGATAACGCGAGAACGTCACCTCTAAAGGGTCGACGACCATGGGATGCCATCTCTGCACCTACAGACTAGCACCATGTAGGATCAAGAAAAAAAAGAGCGAGTATACTATATATACTCGGACAATGGGTTCCGAGGAACGTTCGAAAAAAATTTACAAAAAAAAATTAAAGTCAGTTAACAAACTCCGAGTATTGCCGAAGGGTCAGCGGGTCAGGACGCTCATCCACCAATACGTATTAGAGACCGGCCAGAAGCAAGACCATGGGATTGCTCAGCATCGATGATACATCATAGAGGCCATCAAAAAGACCTCTCTCCTCCAAGTAGGAAGCATCCTCTGAAGCCACCAGCGGGGAAGGGTAAACATAACCCAACCCTCAAACTCGAGGCACATCTTCTTAGAGAGTCGACTACTCTCCCAATGGAGCCATGAAAAAGTATCTCCGACGCCAATCACCGTTGCTCGCAAGACCATTGGTCGCCACAGTCGGAAATACCCGCTTATTGTCCCGCACCGAGAGGGTGAAGAAGGGCAAACCAACCGCGGTGGCCCGCAAGATAAACGCCCCATTCACGGTCGTAGGAGTACAGGGAAGGTCCAACAGATGGCAGCAAAGAGGGAAACCCACCAGTTGGCGGTAGGAAGTCAGAGTTAGTTGGCTCGGGCACAATTTCCAGAAATCAAAGAGCTTTCTCACCACTGGATGGAAGAAATAGCGTAGTCTGGAACGAATTTTCCCCGCATACACCATCATATGACCCTCGGGAGGGTCGAAAGCCCTATGCGTCTCCGAGGGGATGATGATGTGAAACTGCTCGAGGGGAATGTTATACTCCGCAAGTAAGAGCCAACCTCCACTATATTCATCACGTGGGGCGTGGATCCAACCCTAAGCCTACCAGTCATACACTTTGGTCCAGGTGCTCACTCTAGAATATGGCGCCCTCCTCTGGATTCTTATTAGGAGCCTGACAATTGAACACGATCCACCATTGTCACCTACGAAACGGAAGCATCACCACCTCGCTCTCGCCGCCATGAGTATGAACGGACAAGCGAGGAATGTGTTGCCCTCATTCGCCGATTACGATGAGAAGCGGAAGAACTACTCCGCTGTGGGGTAGGACAAAGAAACAGAAGAGTCACGAGACTCCTCATCGCTGGAAAACACGATTGTTGCCTGAGAAACCATTATTGAGAAATAAAGAGAGAAATATTTTTACAAAGGAAAGATGTGTTTGGAAGTGATGAAGAAGAAGAACGAACGTGGTTATGTTTTTATAGGTGGGAAAAGACGGTTCATATCCCGAGTCGTCTCACTTCCACGCCCTCAGTTCAAGAGGTGGGACCGTTCGACTCCCCACTCACGACCCAGACGAACCACCACCTTCCTTGAATCAATGTAACCCTATAATGTCAGACGTCACCATAAGGGAGCTAGATCGGCGCACCAATTCCCCATGTCTTTTCACAATAAATGAGGCACCTATTCCCAAGGCGGGTAGTTAGGAGATGAAAAGGAGGGCCAATTCAAATCCACGACTACCCCGTCAGTCACCGACGCCTGACCACCTCCATATGAAGACGCCTACCACGACCACATGGGTAACTTGAAAGTTTCAAAACTTTTTCTAAGTACATATCAACTGTCGGAGTGAACGCCTGGTACCCACTGTGATTTTTCGAGGTCCGTAAGGGAAAGCTCGAACGACACCCCCGCAAAAATGGAATACCCTCATACAGGTCGCATAAAATGGTACCATGGAAACCTCTTGCTCCGACGATCGCAGATACTTATAGCAAACTCAAAAACCATGTGGTCGTGGTAAGTGTAGAAAAATTGAGCAGTGCGAAAGAAGAATCATGTCGAACGGTTAGGCATAGAAAAGCGCAAAGAAAGAGCATATGGAGACTTCCAAAAACGTTTTCATTCATAATCAAGAATTTGGGGAAGGGACGACCTAGTATAACCCCAGAAAGGGAAAAATAAAAAACAGTCTAAACAAGCTAAGGCCAACACGACCGCAAAACTCCCTACAGCTATCTATGTATGAGGGGTGTGGTTGGGGCCTGCTATAGTGGAAGGGGCAGGACAGCTTCGCACCACCGCACTACGACCAAGGAGGAGATTCAGAATATCCTCCAGCTTCTCCGGATGGAACATCTGGTTCGAAGACAGTCTTAGGGGATCAACCTCGGAGCGGAAGAAGTTCTTCACAATGCCAATTTGTCGGCAAGCTCGGAAACCTCACAAAAGGTGACCCTCAAAAGGGGGTCGAGCCACTTCTTTATCTCCCTCTCGTGAGTAGCTAGACGTTCATCTCGCTCCATTATGGTCTTCTCCATGAGCCCCCGAAGCAAAGTCACCAACTTCTCAGAGTCGTCGAGCTTCCTGACCAACTCATCCTCCCTCCCAGCCAAGGCTTCCCTTGCCTTTTCCGAGGCCACCAGACGTTCTATCAATTGTTGCTCCGATTCCTTCAGAGCATCCCTCTCTCGGGCCATTTCCTCGTATAATTGAGACACACCTCTCACTCCCACGAGGGCCTGCCAAAAGAGACAGACGTTAGTAAAAGCAACGCGAGAAGAAGTAAAGCATATTCACAACAACATCACTTACCAAGGTTGCATACAATTGCGCAACCAAGCCCAACTTCTGGGAATCAAGCAAGGAAGGGGTCAGAGAGGCACCAAGATGAGCTAACCCATCGGAAAAAACCCACAGTTTGTGCTCATGGGCTCGCAACACTCCTCAAAAGAGATTACACTAGAGGAAGAGTAATCTGACCCCAAGTTTCGGCTTCTTGAGTAGGGGCGACCTGGAAATCCAAAGGTCCCGTCTCTTGATGCTTGAGAAATGACAAAGAAGACCTCTCAGCCACTGACTCCGTTCATGTGGTCGGGGGCTGAGGAGTAGAAGGCTCACCTGGAGAAACACCCCCAAGGTCTGCCAATGTTTTCGAAGGGTAGTGCGCCATGAACCGATCTCCAGCCACTCCCGACCCAATGGGGGAAAGACGAGAAGCGATAGTACTATTGCCCACTTGTGCCAAAACAAGACCCTCGTCCTTCAAATCCTGAACTAAGATTAAGTTGTTCTGAGAGGCGACCTCGGCATGTTTTCGTCGCCGCTTCCTTCCTACCAGACCGACCTCCCTCTAGCTCGACCGATTCGCGTGATAAGGGGCCTCGGCCGAAGCACTCTTTTTCTTAGAAGGTTCATTCGTCGAGGCAGTAGAAGTCGCCGACCCACCTGTCCTCCGAGGCGTAGAAGCAATGGCTTTCTTCTTCTTCTTCTTGGAATGCCGGGGGGAGCATCACATCTTAGCGTCTCCATGATAGTCCCTGCAGAATTAAGATTCTGATTCAATAAAAGGAAGAAAAGCCCAAAGAAAAAACACATACGAAAACTATCCAAGAGCACTTACTGATCTCAGGGCGGTTGTTTCCCACTGAGGACTCCGAAGCCAGTAGGTCGTTCAGGCCTCACTTCTGGTAAAGGGCCGAAAATACATTGGCTTGAGACATCTTGTTCCAGCTAAAGCCTTGATCAAAGAACCCCTCTTCCGTTAACTCCTCCTTGGCCTTCGCATGGTCCAAGTTAGCAGGAATTCGAGGATCTTGGTTCCACTCCATTGGAACGTCATCCAAAAGACCCACTACGGTAGGATGGACAACGAAAAACTTCTCCTTTTAGCTGTTGTAGGAACCCGGGAGGTCGTGAAGAATTCTCTTTGTCGACTTTCGCAATATGAAAGTATAAAAGAGCTTGTCCGACGACGAGCTCGCCAAATCGAAGGCCCCAAAGAACCTGTCCACTGTGCAGCGATACCTGAAGGCCAAACAGATATAGACAAATGTCGCCAAAGCCAACCATCCATATGGGAAAAGTTGACTCGGCCAAAGCAAGCATGCCTTAAATACCTCTCGATAAAAACCAGGGAGGAAAGATCTACACAAAATAGGTGGTGTAATAGCCGAAGCGAGGAGAAGTAGCCCTCTCGTGACCCTGGGGCACCACGAGCTCCAACTCATCATTGCTCGACCCATACATGGAAAATTCAGCACTAATCTCATCTAGAGATTTCACTAAACTCCGTACACCACCAGCCGAAACCCTAGGTGGTGTCGCCGCCGCCATCGCCTTTTTTGCCTTTTGAGCGGAAGCCTCCGCTATACCCAAAATAACACGACGTCATCGTGATATCTTCTCAGCGGAAGGCGATGCTACATCATCGCCCGCCGCCACAGCAGACTTCGTCTGTCGCCTTACCATACCAGACGCCTCCTCACCAGAACTTCTCATGGAAGCCATTAGATCACCGATGAAAATTCAAAACACCAAAGAGATAGAAAATATAGGGAAAATAGAAAAGCTCGTGTGAATAAAGCCAAAGCACTACGAGTCCCTTCAATTTATAGGCGGAGCAGCATGAACGACGCCCTCGACGCGTGGCCAGCCCAGCGTCACGTGGAGCATGCAGGACCACAATTTCAGAAAAAACTCGATAGTGCATAGACTCATTAAATGAGTTCAAAGTGATTTCCACAAAATACACTCGGAACTGGGGGGACTTCTGATGATGCATAATCTGCCCCACTCTCGGAGAAGGGCGGGAAAGTGGGTACCTTACAAACAATTGTCCACGGTCTTGCGAAAAGGTACGTAACGGCCACGACCCGCCCACGCCTTGATAGAAGTAGATGGCCCGAACTCCGAAGATAGTACCCCCGAGTACGACTAGAAAACACCCACCAAGGGTACTCGGTCTAAACACTCGGAAAAAGGTACCCCCAGATCCGACCAACACCTCTTAAGGGAATACGGTATTGTCACAAAGGCTTAAACACGACTCCCCCAACGACCCAGGGCCTATATGAAAACAGGGAACCCACAACTATCCTCCTAAAACCCCCAGCTCGGAGAACAACACTCCTTGGAGCCTTCGACGACCCTCGAGACGCCCGAGGAACCACCACCAACATTTTGCCAGAATTGAGGAAACAGGAGCACAAAACAAACTTTAAGGACACGAGTAAAGAAAAGGCGCGGTCCAAGACCCACCATAATCTCATATCAGCAGTCCAAGATCGAAGAACAGCCCCAAATCGACCACGACCTTCGACTCACCACGAAGGACGCACTCTTCGTCATCACCACTCCCAACGTCAGAACGAGAAAAGACCATCCCCCATTGGTCCAGCTCTCCCCATGCCATGATTACCCTAATAACGAGAAAATACCATCCCCCATTGGTCCAGCTCTCCCCACGCCATGACTACCCTGATAACGAGGAAAGACCATTCCCCATTGGTCCAGCTCTCCCCACGCAATGAATACCCTGAGAACGAGGAAAGACCCTCGCCCCCATTGGGCACCAGCGACGATGGTAAAGACCGACTACCATTGACCGAAGACCCTTGTGCTTACACTATAAATAGCTCCCATTTTCAGCAAAGAAAGGGGCAATGGGACGATCGACAAGCTCATTCGCTCCGCAAGAAAGAAGCAATGTTCTCCATTGCCATACACTCCACTTTTACTTAGAATTTGTCATATTTTTCTAGCTCTTACTCGTGCAATCCACACGACCCCTTTGAACTTTACTCAAAGTCCTTAATAAAAATATTGTGCCTCATTTCCTCAAGCTCGAGATTGGCGTTCCGAACACAAATACTTGAGTAACAATATCTCCAAACATCCCGACTAGGGGCCCGGACAATATTCCCTCATCAATCACTAATAATTGTCCGTCATTTGTTTTAATTATAAGACAAGTTTTGGATGACAATTGTTAACGATGAGTCTGACAAAGCGCAATATTTCATAATAAGATAAGATGATAAGATGTTTTGTGTAATATATTTGTTTCATCATTGCATACAGTACTTCTTTGTAGGTTTTTCTATTTTATTTTAAAGAGCAACTGGATTAACATATATAATGAAGAAGATCATTTTGTTCTATTGAATAATGAAAAGGAGAAAAAGTAAAAAACGAATCAAACAATTGACATAACTTCAAAAACGTTGCAATTAATTGGAAGAGGTCCACTTACAGACCTTCAGTATGTAGTTGCATGGAAAATTCTAGACACATTAAATTCTTGAAGGAGATTTCAACAAAAAATTAAAGTCTTTTGAACAAATTTCCTGGAAACTTAAAGTAATTGGAAAAGACTTCTATTAAGTTCCATCAACATAATAGGAAAGCATATAGTGGAGTCTTACGATCTCCATTTGAATTTGGTTTAGTTCAGGATTGCGCACACGGTTAATGTTTAAATCACTATGTATGAGTAAAATAAATGTTTCTGTTAACTTAAAGAAGAAGTTTGCTACTAATGATGGATATTAATCTCCAAAATTAGGGGAAGATTAAAATCAAGATTACTAATTAATATTTTGTCATTTAATTATCTCACGTGCTCCTTTGGTTATAATGATTAGGACCCACGATAAAATGGCACTGAAATTGGTTTTTCATTTGGATTTCAATGATCAATGAAAGATTAGTCCACAAATGATTACACCGTCAAAAATTCAAAAATGAAACTGTCCAAAGAAGATGATGGGGATATTTTAGGATTGGCCCAATATCAAGTATTGGGCCGGCCCAGCAGCACATCGAATAGGCACTGTTTGATGTTAAATGCGCATCAAAAGCCTCCTATTCGATGTGGAAAGAGCATCGAACTACTATGATTCGAGGTTCTTCCCCCATCTGCCAATGGGACCCGCGGGATGGAGGTTATATATATTCCGTCCCTTGGCAATCTGAGGGTGCATTCAAGACACGTTCAAACCTACTCAACATCGAACATAGAGTATTCGACACACATCTGGATCGAAACATGAAGCATTCGACTCGGCATTACATCAAAGACGTTGAATTCGATACTTGCCACTGTATCAAACCAGTCAGATTCGACACATCCAAATTCGACATAGAACCTCGACTGCATATTTAGTATCGAACAACCGCGATTCGATACGTCAACATCGAACATCCTCGATTCGATACGTTACAGAGACTTTGTAATTTACTTGTTTTACCTAGTAAGCTTGTATTAGGCGTTCCGGACCAAGATAGTCCGATTATTTATCAATTAGCATTATTTTGGCAATTTGTATTTTGACTATGTTTGTTACCTGGACGAAATAAGACCAAAATATTGGCGTCGTCTCTGGGAACATCATATTTATTCAGTTTATTAGGCATGACTTCTAGAATTACCCGATCCCGCAGTAGAGCTGTAGAGGGCCAGAATGAAGAAGCCGGGCAGGCAACCCCAGACAAGACCATCCCGAGCAACGCGAGACCATCAACAGTACCCGTTGGGGTGCAAATGCCCGCGAGGCAAGAAATGTCGGGGTTCCAAGGCGAAGAGGCACTGAGAGCTGAAGCGGGTGCAACTGGCGCAACAACAGCTATTGTTTCGATCCCGAATAATATGAGGAACGGAATCATTGCAATGGTTAAGGCCGCATTGGCAGAGGTGCTGACTCCCGCACCACCCACACAGACACCGCCGCCTGCCGGATTTGTTGAGGCTGTGAGGGAACAAGGTTCCGCGTCCAGGGACCCAAAAAGAGCGGAGATGGAGAAGCCGCGACAGAACGACAGAAGAAGTAAACCTGCATTAGGAGGACAATAGAGCAAAGAAAAGTCAGGCCACGATGATCATACAGGAAAAATGAAGACAATCGAGGTGCAATCGAGAAGGCATTACAGGATGACAGGAACGAAAAAATGAGGAAATCAAAGAGATGAACCGAGGAGGAGAGAGGATAAGGATGAGAGGAGACGTCCGGAGAGTCAAAACTCCAGAAGAGAACATGATGAAATAACCAGGAAGCTGGAGAGGCTTGAAAGAGAAAAAATAGCAATCAAAGGCCGGATGGGACAGGTACGTGATACTCCTAGCAGCAACCCATTCTCCGAAGAGATAGAAGCAGAGATCTTAGGACACGGGGCGAAGATCCCTGATCTAAAAACTTATGATGGAAAGTCTGCCCCCCGCGATCACCTCTTCCATCTGGATAGAAAACTATCCTTGTATGGCTTCAAAGAGAACATGCAAGCCAGAATATTCGCAACAACTTTATTGGGGGTAGCAATGGATTGGTTTACTCGAATTACTCCAGGATCAATCAAAAGTTACAAACAATTAAGGAAAATGTTTGAAGATCAATTTTCAAGTCAAGCTAGATTCGTCTTGGATCACTCCCATCTGTATACCATGAAGCAGGAAACCAATGAAAGTCTGAAAGACTTCATGAGACGTTTAAATATGGAGCTGCTGAGGATAGACAGCCCATCTGAAGAGATGATAATGAGTATACTCTTCTGAGCGACCAACAAAATGGTCTTTGACGGAGATTTACTCAGACGCAAACCCACCACTATCGTAGAAATTAATAAGATAGCGCAGGAGGTGGTCACTTTGAGGAGATGATGGCAACCAAAGTGCATGTCGTCGCACCACCAAAAGAGAAGGAACGAGGAAGGGAAGATCAAAATCGCAACAACAACAACAGAAACAGAAACAACAAGTACCAGGACCCGTCGCCCAGACGATACACGCCTCTGAATGCTAGCATCATGACAGTATTCGGGGCGGCAAAAAAGAAAGGGTGGACGAAGCAGCCCAGACAGATGAAGAATTCAAGGGCGACAAGGTTTTCAACCCGCTTCTGCAAGTACCATAATCAAAAGGGTCATGAAACTGAAGATTGCAAGGATCTCAAGGATGAGATCGAACGGCTATTAAAGGATGGCAAACTAGTGGAGTACGTCAAAAGGATGCAGGAACAAGAGGATAATGCCAGCAAAAATAGAACACCATCGCCCAGGAAAGATAAACAGAGAATGGTAGATGAACCACATTTGTTCGAATATCCTCAGATTGAGAATGACAACGTTAGAAAAGGCATGATAAATGTGATTTCAAGAGGTCCAAGAGGGGAGGATTCCACTAACGGCCGAAAGAGGATATCGAGACTCGTCGAGTTCGACAATTTTGTCAACATGGCCAGCATACTAAGGATCGAGGAAATACCATAGAAAGAGATCACTTACTCGACTGCGAACCTGCGAAAATTGAGCACCCAAGCCATTCAAATATCAAAACTAGATTGCTCATTGGTGATGACTGTGGACATAACTAATTATGGAGTCACAAAAATGCTGGTGGATCACGGTAGCTCAGTCAACGTGCTATTCAGTTCTACTCTTGCCAAAATGGGATTGAACGGCCATACATTGGAACCGGTGAGAATATCACTTCATGGATTCGGAGGTCCGGAGTTAGTTCCTCTCGGAACGCTTATGCTTTCGACCTCGTTGGGAATAGCGCCACAAAGGAAAACACTACTGGAAAACTATGTAATTGTTTACATTCATTTCGCATACAACAACATCATAGGAAGACCCGCTCTGAATGCATTCTGAGCGTTGCCATCAACCTACCACCAAATGGTAAAATTCCCTACTCATGCCGGCACAGGTGAAGTGATAGCGGACCATATTGAATGACGAAAATGGTACGTGAACTCGCTCCGAACACGACCACAGTAGGAAGAAGAAGCAGTGGGGGCATTGGCTCTCATGCAGATGGAGCACATTGACTGAAGTGTTCTAGTTTAGTTTTTGCTAATTCTTAGTACCCTAGATATTTTGAACAACTTTTATTCGTCCCCTCTG
Organism: Linaria vulgaris; assembly: GCA_948329865.1. Taxonomy (NCBI): domain Eukaryota; kingdom Viridiplantae; phylum Streptophyta; class Magnoliopsida; order Lamiales; family Plantaginaceae; genus Linaria; species Linaria vulgaris. The sequence continues at coordinate 46,519,809 of OX415249.1, read as the reverse complement.
CCATAACGAGTATGAGAGGCAAACATGTATTAACTTAAAACAGGGACACTAAGGACTCGAGCCCTAAGGGCTACATTGGGAAGCAAAGTAGAACGAGCTATAAGATCAAGCTCCACCCTACTCCAATAATTTGAATCTGTTTTCAATAGAAAACATTTTAGTAACCCATCTATATTAGATCCATTCAAATTATCTAATCAACATTTATGTAGGATATAACGTTGTTAGATACGACACATGAGGACGAACACTTGGTCCCAAATGGCTACATAGGTCTCAAGATGATTCGCTCCAACAATAGGGACGAAAGCTCTGTCCATCGTGGCACGAGGCACCACAATTCCCAAAAAGACGATGAAGAGGTACGGAAACTCTGTCCATCATGGCAATAGATACCGCAATTCCCAAAAAGGACGATAAGGAGGGATGGAAACTCTGTCCATCGTGGCACGATATACCGCAAATCCCAAAAAGATGATGAAGCGGGACAAAAACTCTGTCCATCGTGGCACGGGATACCGCAAATCCCAAAAAATACCATGATGAGGGACGAAAACTCTGTCCAAAGAGACAAGTTTTACCGAAAATCCTTGAAGAGGAGGAAAGGGACAGACACTACGTACAAAGTTACAAGTATCACTGCAAATCCCGCAATACAGAAAAAGATATGGATGGACAGTTCGTCCAAAAAGGGCGAATGATACCAACCATCCGAAAATATGAAAAAGAAGGATACTATGTCTAAAATCGACAAACAATAACTATCCCCACGAGGAATAACACTGAGCAGGACGATTATAACCTTGTTGAATAAAATGATAACCATATGATTCGAAGTGAAATGGATAATTTTCCACGAACATAGAAGAATCATCAAGTTGTCAAAATAAAGTAAAAGAGCAACGTTAAAAATTGAAAGAAAAGACAATGAGTATGAGCATTAAATCAAACAAACCAACGCAAATATTCATGAAACACAACTATGTAATTAATCAAATTGTTCAACTCATCATAAGGCGACGCAGCGCCATAGAAAAACAATTAAATAAAAATAGTTCATTATAAAACAAAATAAAACCAACGCCCTCAGGCGTCAGCATCATCTTCGTCCTCAGACAAGGGATAAATCGGAGGTATAGAAGACAGCAGGGACAGTCCACTTTGGACAAAGTTGTTGTCCTCGAGAAGCACAACAAATTCGTCTGGAGAAACTGACAGATCATCCACTGGGGGCGGCAAAACCTCTCGATTAGGCCCTAAGCTGAGATCCATCCATTCAGGGTTGAAGCCCTCTCGAACGTACTTGCTGCTATAGAATTAATTCATGGTAAGCACTTGAGCCTTAGGGACTTCACGGGCACACCGACGAGCACTAACTTCTCGAAAGGTGCCGCTCCGAAGAAACGCCACGGCAATTTCCACTCTCTGTTGCGCGGAAACCTATACGAGCACAAAGGAAATTAGCAAGAAAAAATAAAACATAATACAAACATACATAAGTATTAAAATTCTTTACCTCATTGAGGCCGCGGGAGTATCCAACACCCTCGGCGTGTTCAGCCCCCTCTTTCTTGGTCGCCGCCTCTTTCTCGAGCTCGGCGACTCGTTTGATCAGTTCCCCTTTGCTGGCCGAGAGATTGGATACTTGCTATTGGAGTTGATCAACAACCTTATTCGCATGTCTCACTACCTCCCTGTCGGCATGGGCTCTCGTGGCATACTCCTTGGCCTTTTGCAAGGCATTCTCTTTACAATCAAGAGCAGCTCTTAAGGCTTCGGCATCTCCACCAGGTAGCTCACCTCTGCCCTGTGGCTGTCCACTCGTGGCCATTTCATGAACTTGGACCAGAGCCGCAAACATGGCATCCACTATTCCACCACCCTAAAACATAATAAGCAAACAAATCAACATTCATACCACAAGCCCAACAACAATTCACTCAAGAAAAAGCATTATTACCACTGTCAATAAATAAAGTGTGTTGCGCTCCACCATTTTCCTCTCCTCAGTAGAGATCGGATGAGGCACAACAAGGTTGGGAAGAGGAGTCTTTAGAGCATCAATAGACGAAGCGTCGGAGATCTCATACCTACCAACGTGGGCACGTGGACCCTGGCTGGATCCAACCCCAACATATGGTCCCATCGCATGAGAAGGGCCACTCCTAGCGCTCGGACAACCTGTCTGCGCAGCAAGGGGAATAGCCCCTCCAGTTTGGGAGCGGGTCTGGTGGACTCTTCTCCATTTGGCCTAGGCAATAGCTTCGGTATTATCACCCAGTCCAGCCGCCATACCCTCAGAAGCTTCAGCTTGGCTAAACTCAGCAGTAGGAGGCGCAGTATTATGATTTCCCCCCAGAACATCCTCGAAAGGTTCGACATGGGAGTCGGCAGCAGGCAACGACTCTTTTTCCCTTGTTTTTCCTCTTCCTTGGAGGGGGAATCTCCCGAACATTGGTTGTTTGAGAACTTGCTTGCTCAGCAGCAAGGGCTCAATTCATGCCGGTGTGCGATCCATGAGAAAATAGCCTGTAAAAATGTCACATTATTAGGATATTCATATTATTAACACAAAGCAGAACATCGAAACAAATATGCAAAATTATACCAAGAGTAAATCTCCCGTTATACGGAACCGGGGATAGACCAGCTAAAGATAAAACACAACTTTCAACCAATTTCTTAACGTCAAATTGGTGGTCGCGCACCAAATTTGGAACAAAATTGCAATCCTACGAGGTCGGAGCAATGTCGTGGGGTATTGCAGCCCTAAAACCATTATACCAGTCGCGGAGGTAGGTCAAAAACTCATCCTCATAACTTTCCTTAATGTAAAAATAACGCCTTTTCCAGTCCTTTCCATATCCAGTGGCTTCGCCTTTCAAAAACTTGCGTCTCTGCATCGTTTTCACATGTTAAAACCCTTCCTCCCGCCTAGCGACTTCAAAAAGAGCCCAGAACTCGTTGGGACTCTGAGGCTCGCCTAATGCGTTCATTACAATAATAAAACCTATCAGATGGCCATACAAATTTGGCGTGAGCTGCCCTAGCACAAGGTCAATAGACCTCGGAAGCATCTTTAGCTCTATCGGTATCGAGAACCGTAGCCCATTAAAAAGTTGGCCTACAAATAATGTCAAGTGCCCAGGCGGCGGAGTATCCATTCGATCATTTGGACCGGGGAGTACTATCTTGTACCTAATTGGTATGTCGAATTTCTTGCGAAGCTGCTTGCGGCTATCCTGCAGACAGAAGACATTGGTATTGTACGCCATTCCTGGCATATCAACGAAATGATGAAATTCCCTATTGTTGAAATCAACATCTTTCGCAGCCTCACGTGAGGCACGATTATCCTCAGATGAAGACGATTGTGAATCTTCATCTTCATCTTGAGGCAGTGGTTGTCCAACTTCAGCACCGGGATTATTTTCCACAGGTGATCAGCCTGAATCTATGTCAATGGGCTCGTGGCCGCCTACTAACGCTATATTTGAACACGTGGGAGCACTGGATGGGCCCACCACAGAGTTCATAAAACCAGAACTCGAGCCGCTACTCTATTCACTCCTAGAAGATGACTCAGAGTTCACCATCTTGGTCGAGAAAAACTGAAATAAAATTAAAAAAGAAAAAGCTGACTACGAGCAAATACGTAACTCTCGGCTCTCGCAATACTAACGCGATATATCTAAAATGACTATTTTAGAAAACTAAAAAATACAATTATAAGCAACCTCGCAGAAATAGCGTGTAACAAAGTACCTTGATTGCAAATTGCAGAGAGAAAGAGATCGTACGAAAATATTTGCCTGAAAAAGAAAAACAGATAAAGCAAGTCAGAAATAAGGGGCAAAACCTACAAATTTCAGTGAAAATAAGTAAGAATTTTGCTAAGGCATTAGATCGAACAGCCACCGTTCGATGGAAAGAGCATCGAACCAAAGATGTTTGATCTGCCAAGCATCGAACAACTCATGTTCGACATTACTTACTCGCGTGCGTGAGTTTGGCATGAGGGAAATGAAGTTCTCCTCAGCCCTCGCCCTTTATATATGCAGGGACAGGCCCATCAGGGCCCATAAAAATGAGCATCGAACCGCTATGATTCGATGCTACATTCAGCATCGAACGTCCCTGGTTCGATGCGTGATGGAACCAGGAAGAATCTGTATCGAACTATCACCGTTCGATACGTGTGTGCATCGAACCCAGTGCATTCGACTTTAACCTTAACTTCAATTGGTAGTTTTCACGTTAATATAATATGATCCGCTCAGTCATAACTTTAGGATTAAAAACATCTCAAACCAGTACAAAAAAGGTGTACGCAGCCGACCGCCTTCAAATCAGGGGTATCGTTATTTAAATATAAGCATACCTGCCTGCAAATCGAGGACTTATTTTTAAGTTTGGAAGTCGTTCTCTACTCGACATCGTCTCCCAAACTGGGGGGACTATATAAATGTGATATTTTAGGATTGGCCCAATATCATGTATTGGGCCGGCCCAGCAGCACATCGAACATGCACTGTTTGATGTTAAATGTGCATCGAACGCCTCTTATTCGACGTGGAAAGAGCATCGAACCACTATGATTCGAGGTACTTCCACCAGCTGCCAATGGGGGCCGTATGATGGAGGTTATATATACCCCGTCCCCTGGCAGTTCGAGGGTGCATTCAAGATACGTTCAAACCTACTTAACATCGAACATAGAGTATTCGACACACATCTGGAATGAACCTGAAGCATTCGACTCGGCATTACATCGAAGACGTTGAATTCGATACTTGCCACTAGATCGAACCAGGCAGATTCGACACATCCAAATTCGACATAGAACCTCCACTGCATATTTAGTATCGAACAACCGTGATTCGATACGTCAGCATCGAACACCCTCGATTCGATATGTTACAGTGACTTTGTAATTTACTTGTTTTACCTAGTAAGCTTGTATTAGGTGTTCTGAACCAAGCTAGTCCGATTATTTATCGATTAGCATTATTTTGGTAATTTGTATTTTGATTGTATTATTTTACGGTGTTTGTTAATCGGACGAAATAAGACCAAAATAGAAGCGAAAACCAATCAAGTACTCTCGATGAAAAACAGAGAATCGTTTTCTTAACGTTGTAAGATTGTTGTTGGAGTCTTCATTTTCTATGAATAAGGTTAGGAGACAAAATATTTCCATTCCAAAGGCCAGTATGTTTCTCCTGAGTTGAATGGCTCCTAGATAGAACATAAATGTATGAATGTAACAAGAAATAAGCAATACTAATGAAATTAAGATCAACAACAATCGATTGAAAATTGAAATCGACGATTGCGAGAATTTTCTTCTCTCTCGTGTGACTGAGTTTGATGAATAGAAAAGTGAAGTAGAGAGAGGAGTGTACTCCTATTTATATAGACTGGGCTGTACGGACTCTTTCAGCAGCCAAAACTAATAAGACTAACTTAATCAGGAGCTTAAGAATCTGACGGTTAGATTAATTAAACATAAAATGTCTCTTTTCTAGTCCAAAGTCAGATTTCTCTTGCCTATGGAGGCTGCACAGATGATTCGCGTCAAACTATAGAGAGCAATTTCTTGACATTATATTGAAAAGGGTAACATAATACCTATTAACAGAAGTATTGAATTTGCTGATAAATTTCCGGATGAAATTCGGGAAAAAGCTCAATTACAAAGATTTTTAGGGGGTTTGAATTATATCTCTCCTTATTATAAAAACCTTACTCAGGATACGTCTATTTTATATGAAAGACTTAAAAAGAAGCCATATTTATGGACAGACAACATACTAATGTTGTTCGAAAAATTAAAGAAAAAGTTAAATCTTTGCCTTGCTTAATGTTAAGCAATCCCCATTGGAAAAAAGTTATTGATACTGATAGTTCAGAGATTGGATTTGGAGGAATTCTCAAACAAATCAATCCTGATACGAAACAAGAAATTCTTGTTAGATTCCATTCTGAAAAATGGAACAATGCTCAAAAGAATTATCCAACAGTTGCAAAAGAAATCTTAGCAATTGTTAAATGTGTTTTAAAATTCCAGGATGATTTATATAATCAACATTTTACCATGCAAACTGACTGTAAGTCAGCAAAGTTTATGTTTAATAAAGATTTTAAACATGATGTTTCTAAACAAATGTTTGCCAGATGGCAATCACACTTAGCGCCTTTTGATTTTGAAATCGTTTATAAAAAGGGTGAAGATAATAGTCTTCCAGATTTCCTTACAAGAGAATATCTAAAATGATTTCCCCAATTAATTACTTAAAAAAATTAGCCAGATATATTAAAAATGATAAATTTTTAATAGAATTATTCCAAAATCATACTGCGGAAGAATTAGGGTTTCATCATGAAGAAACTCGTCTTAATGAGTTACATGCCCGAAAAAAGAGTCTGAAGAGGCAAGAAAAGTTAGCAAGTTTATTACTTGTCTAATTCCTCTTTCATGTTTGCAGATATGCATAGCCGGGAGCGGCTTCATCCTCATATAGAGGACGAGGAGGCAGAGGCAAGAATCCAGAGGTCGAATTGATAATCAAAGGCTTATAGCCTCAGATCTTTCTCATAATAGAGAGTTCCAGGAATGGCTGGAATCTAAGAAACAACAGAAACGGAGTAATACTCAGGAAACCGTTAATAGCCCAAAAGAAATGGCATCATATGCCAAAATTACATCAGATGATGATTTCAATATTGGGTTTTCGAAAAACACAAATCCGAAAATCATCCTTATAACAGAAGATTCAGATCTCAAATGGGGAAAAGAGCCATGGACAATTATCCGCAGAAAACTTGATACCGCCGGTAAGCCTGGTCGGAGAGTTTCTAGGATAGTGGGGAGTGGTTGAGTGAAATTGTGGCACTTATAAATCAAGAATGTTTTATGAAACATTACTTCAACATACTGGTTCATGTTGATGAATGGGGATCTTCTCCAAATCGTGAAAGGGAATTAATACATCCCACTTCAAAAATTCCCATTAAATATAATTATTGGGATTATATGGAAGCCTTTAATAAGGTGCTTCTTTATGAAAATGATAAGTTCAAATACACATGGTTTATAAAATTGTGTGGACATCTTTATGATAAAAAGATACCAAATTGGTTTCTTAATTGGTGGAAATTCCACGGCACTTCGGTGAAAATTTTACAAGAAAATTTCAAAGAAAAATTTAAACTTTGGGTAGATATCTGTCCAAAGATTTTTGAAAGACAGCAAAATATTGCTTGTCCAGAAGGAATATCTTCTTTTTATTTCTTTATGGAATTCTCAATTCCATACATATGGAAATGGACCCCTGAGGTTGGAAGGAATGAGGATAATATTCCTTGTCTTTTCAGGAAAAGCTACTCTAAATTCTGGGAAAAAATGCTAAAGAAGAACCCAGAAACTAATCAACCAGAAGGTTATGAGACCCTTCAACAAATTGATGGAAAAATAAAAATTTATAAACAAATAGTTGATAGTCAAAAGAAGAAGGAAATTCAAACTCCTCTTGATCTGATTAGGAGAAAGATCCAATTAAGATCAGAAAATTGGATAAAAAAAGTCTTCTTCAGGCTTATATTGAAGAAATTCAAAAGGATATAACCAAAGAAATGGAAGATCTTAATGGAAATATTTCAATAGGATCAAATAATGAAGATGAGTCCCATGAGTTTATAAATCCAACCAGATTCCATGATGAACTACAAGATGCTCAAGATCCAAATTAGTTGGACATTTCGGAAATATTCAAACTCCTTAAGGATGCAATTAAGGAACCAAAAAGAGGATTTTCCTCCAATTCTGATAAAAGCATGGGCTCCTGATTCCACAGAGAAGTTGATGTAAGGCGTGACATCACAGGAAGGGCATTTTGGTTAATGACTATTTTACTTTTTAAAAGTAGTTACTGTTTTATAAAATAGATTGTAAAAATTTTAAAGTCCGGACTCTATATAAGGACTTCTTGTTTTCATTTCTAGGTAGAAGTTTTAGAGTTCACTTCCCCTCTTCTCTTTGTAAACATTTCCTTTCTTTGTAATCGTCAGTACTAAGTTTGAAATAAAATATCTAGCTTTGATACGTGCTTGTAGTTCAAGTACGTTTTATTTACTGTATTTATTTACTATTCTTCGTTCTTCCTTAGCCTAATGGCATGCTAAGTTATTGTTATGTAATGGGTTAAGACCTTAGTATGTATATTCTGGAAATTGGCAAAGAATCACCCTTTTTATTTAAAGAACTAAAGTAATCTATCCATGTTTATATCAATTAGTCTGTTATAAGTATCATAGCATGGTTTGAATAAGAGTCTGGCAAGTTTAAACAACAGACATGTTTTGCAAGACCATTACCACTTTTTGGCGTTTGTTGTGGGGAATTTGGTTGTTGCCTTTTGTCTGATTTAAGCTTTGACGGACTCCAATTCTCTAATATCCCCCATGCGTCACACTTATAACTTACAAAATCGATATGAATTAGGGTGGAGATCTGAGGTCCTTGGGTAAAGATGGTATCAGAGCCATGGAGGGATTTTTGAATTCTCCGCTTATTTCTTGCCTGGCTGGAGATCCAGGACAAAAATCAATTTTGGACTTAATATCCATTAAATATCAGGAAAATTCATTTATGAAGCAGTCATATCAGCTTCCTTCATATGATGAACATTTTCATAAACTCCATGAACAATATTATCTTTATTTATAAACAAATTTTGTATTTTATCAGGCGTATGAACCCTTCGTCTACAATTATCATTGTCTGACATTAATATTTTAGATGCTTTATCATTTAATGTTAAAACTCATGGTTATAATTATTTACCTGGGACAGAAGTAATATGTATCTCTTATAGAGTTTATTATAAACCTTTATATACTTTAAATCCTCGATGTAGAAAGGTTGATAAACCTTTAAATGGAACTATTTTAATAGAAACTAATTTTAAGAAATCTAGAATAACTACTAGAAGAACCATAAAATGGGATGAAATCCAATTTCTTGAAAATTGGGTAATTAACAACGCCGTCCCTATACAGCAACCCTTAATTGATAATAATTCTTTTAAAGTTTTACAAACATCTGAAGGAACTGTTCAAATACAGTTTGAACAGAGAGAAAATGGATTATCAAAGACTGATTCTTTGAGATCTTATATCTCTCCTTTAGATTATATTGTTGAAACTCCATCAAGATATTTGAAGTATAATAACGTAATAATAAAAAACACATTTTTGGTTATACCAATGTATTTCAACACCATACCCCCCCCCCCCTCCACCCCAACCCACAGATGAGCATGGGATATCAGTCATGCGCATATTGGAAAACATTTGACTGAAGAGCTGCATCCCCAATGGCTTTGTGAGAGCATTTGCTACTTGTCGATCACTGGAAATGTGCAAGATCTTGAATAATTTCAGTTAAACCTTCTCCTTCGAAAAATGACAATCAATTTGTTGGCTATGCATAGGGTACCTTTGCTATCACTGAAGCATCGGGGGTCTTTGATCTAATCAATTTTGAGGTCTTTCAGTAGCTGGATCAACTAGGGGCGCTCACAAGTTGTTGAAGCAATAGTTATATACTCAGCTTCAGTTGAGGACCTGCTCATTATCCGTTGTTTCTTTGCTTTCCTTTGCTTTCCAGGACACCAGTGATTCACCTAAGTAAACTGCAAAACTAGTGATTCTCATTGTGGCTGGGCAACCTGCCCAGTCACTATCACAAAAGGCTTTTAATTGATCATCAGAGTTAGCTTGAAAGAAAATTCCATTATCAAGAGCACTTTTCAAATACATGAGTACCTTGTGAGTTGCAGTGAAGTGATTAGTAGTAGGTTTAGGTACAAATTGAGATAGACATTGACTGTTATAACTAAGATCTGGCCTTAGTGATCGTAAGGTATAACAACCTCCCTACCTCCCTACCAATCTTCTATAAATAGAAGGATCATCCTATAAGTCAGAATCATCCTTTTTCAGTATGTTGTTAGCATGAATGGGAATGTTGCAAGGTTCGCATCCAAGGTAACCTGTCTTAGTTCGTATGTCTAAAGAATACATGTGTTGGCATAAGTTTATACCTTTTGAGGACCTTGCAACCTCAATACCTAAAATGTATTTGAGTGTGCCAAGGTCTTTTATAGTGAATTTTTCATCAACCTTTGGTTTTATATCAAAGTCTCATGCATGTTGGTGAGGCAATATCGTTCGGGCCCGTGAGGTTGGGATATTCGAGGATATCATCACTCGATTATTTTTGTTTGGAACGCCACTCTCGAATTTGAGGGAAATGACACACAATTATTTTATTAAGGACTTTGAGCAAATTACAAGGGGTCGTATGATGAGATAACTCGATCTAGAAGAGAATGATAAATTCTAAGTACAATAAAGTGTTTAAAAATTGTGGAGAATGCTCTTATTTCTGCTTTGTGATGAGTTGTTGTGCTGGAAGTTCTCTCTCATTTTCTGCTGAAATGAGGGGTTATTTGTAGTGTTAGTCTCAGGGATCTTTGGCCAATCGGGGCTGGTCTTTCGGTCTTAACTCCAAGTGGTGCTGGTAGCCAATGGTGTGAAGGCCTTATGTACCAATAAGGGTCATTTATCAAGAGGTGACCAATGGTGCGCGGTGGACTAATGTTTGTCTAAGCAGGTAATAATGGCGCCTGCTCCAATGGTCTTCAGAGGAGGTACTGGGCCAATGAGAGGAGACTGGTCTGCCCCAATCATTGATCTGCACCAGTAAGAGTTGTCACTTTCTGCTCCAATGAGTGATTCAGACCAATGTGGTGCGGTCTTTTTTCATAATTAGAGTGGTTGGGAGCTATGTTGAATGATGGTGGTTGGCACATCTTCCAAGTCTGGTCATTGGGTAGGCTTTTCCTAGGTGATCGGATGGTCTTGTTGGTCGTTTATCCCAGTCGGGATCCGTTGGGTCGTTCTTCGTAGTTGTAAGATTGTTGAGCTATCTCCTTTAGCCTGAATATCGAGGTGTTTTGACTCTTCCTTTTATTCACCCGTGTCCTTAACATTGTGTGGTTATGTGCTCCTTCTTCCTTAATATTTGGCTAAGTGTGGGATGTTGCCTCTCGGGGTTCCGAAGGGTACCTTAGCGCTTTGAGAAGTGTTTATTCCTCGGTTTGGGGGGGGGGGGGGGGGGGGTTCCGTGGTCTTTCCTTGTGGGTACCCAAGTTTTGGGCTGACACCAGGTCGTGGGGAAGGGTGTGTCCAAGTCTTTGGGTCTAAACCGTACTTCCTTTGGGGGCGCCGATTAGACGAGACTCGGGGGTACCCTCTCCGGGTGTTTAGACTTAATACCCTCTGTGGGGTGTTAGCTGGTCGTGACTCGGGGGTACCTTCTTGGAATCCCAGACCGTTTGCCTATATCCAGGTAGCGGTTGGCCATGACCTGAGCGTACCCTTCCACTAGACGGGCATTCTTTTTTGTAGGGTACCCTTTATCTGCCCATGTCCGAGTGCACGGCGGATTATGCATCTTCAGGAGTTCCCCCAGTTCCGAGTGTATTTCGTAAAAACCGCTTGGAACTCACTAAATGAGTCTATGTGTGGTCGAACGTTTTCTACAATTGTGGTCATGCATGCTCTACGTAGCGTTGGCCACGCGTGAGGGCGTCGTTTGGGCTTCCTTGCCTATAAATTGAGAGGACTCAGCGTGTTTTGTCTGCATTCATCCGAGTCCTTTTTATTTTCCCTCTCTTTTCTCCTTCTTCTTTCTTCAAAAATTTTCTGGTGACTTTATGACTTCAATGAGCAGTTCCGGCGAGGAGGCGACCAGTGTAGGGAGACGCTGGGTGGCGTCAGACGTAGCGGTGATGGAGGTGGCGGTGTCGCCTACTACTGAAGGGATGTCGTGGCATCGTCGCGCTGTCTCTGGGGTGGCGGAGGCTTTCGCAAAGAAAGAGAATAAGGTGGTTATAGCAGCGGCGCCGCCTATGGTTACGGTTGGGGACGTGCGTAGCACGGTGAGATCCCGTGAGGAGATGGAGGCCGAGTTCACCAAGTATGGGGTAGACACTACTGTCCTGGAGGTCGTTGTACCTCAGGAGAATGAGAGGGCTACTTCCCCCCGTGTGGGCTATTACACTTCCTACTTTGTTCAAATCAAGGTGCGGTTGAGATCCTTCCTCCCGGTTTTCTATTGGGAGGTCTTTAAGGCCTATATGCTATACTCGAGTCAACTTTCTCTGAACAGGTGGTCGGCCCTGATGGCCTTTGCTTTTATTCGCGCGGCCTACAATCATCCAAGTGTGGTGCGCAGAGTTTTTGGGGCCTTCGACTTGGCGAACTCATATGTGGACAAGCTCTTCTACAGTTTCACTATGCAGAAGTCACCGAAGAGGATCCTCCACGAGCTTTCGGGGTCCCATAGCAGTTGGAAGGAGAAGTTCTTCTTCATCCGTCACACCTCTAAGGGTCTCCTGGCCGATGTTCCAAGTAAGTGGAATCTGGATCCCCGGATCCCGGCTGATTTTGACACCGCAGAGGCCACAGAGCAACTAGCAGCCGAGGGGTTCTTTGAGCATGGTTTTTCCTAGGCCAAGATATCGCGGGTCAAGGTATTCTCAACCCTTTATGAGGATTGTGGCCTGAGCGACGTTCTGGCGCTTGCAACTTTCATTGGGGATAAGCGCTCCAAAATAAGTAAGTTTTTCGGGTATTTTCTTGGTGACCATTTCTTCGTCAGGTTTTTCTTCATTGTTGAATCGAGATTTTGCTATTCTATTTTTCAGAGGCTACTATGGAGAAGCTGAAGTGCGATGCTCCTCCTCCACGCCCTTTGAAGAAGAAAAAGAAGTCTATTGCCCAGAAGCCTTGGAGGACTGGGGGTCTATAACCTCTGCGGCACCGGCGAACGAACGATCCTTTGAAGGAGAGGAGTGCCTCCCATGAGGCTCATTCTCATACGAGCCAGTCGAATGAGAAAGGAATGGACTTGGTCGGAAGAAAGCAACGTCGGGAGCAGCCTGAGGTTTCTTTCAAGAATAAGGTCATTCTCTTTAGGGGTGGCAATATGGATCAACTAGTTGAATCTAGTTGAGATCCAATGGGTTGAAGTTGAGATAAGGTTGAGTTGATATTTGATCCACATTAATGGATTCTATATCAATCTCAACTCAATCTCAATCAACCTCAACTTTTACTCAATCCAAAGAGAACTTCTTAGGTTGAAATTCTCAACCCAATTTCAACTCAACTTCCACCTCAAGTTTTAAAGTGTAAAAAAAACCTCAAATCTAAAAATAAGAAAAAAAAAATATAAAAAAGCACCAGAACCTCAAATATTTTTATAAATTTCTCAAATAACCCCCAAAAATTTAAAAATTGTACAAATGCCCCTAAAATTCTATAAACTCCGTTATAACCCCAAAAATCACAAACAAATAGAAAAAAAAAACCTCCAAATCTAAAAGTAAGAAAACAAATATACAAAAGCACCAGAACCTCAAATATTTTTTTAAATTGCTCAAATAACCCCCAAAAATTTAAAAATTGTACAAATGCCCCTAAAATTCTATAAACTCTGTTATAACCCCAAAAATCACAAACAAATGGAAAAAAAAATCTCCAAATCTAAAAATAAGAAAATAAAAATATAAAAAAGCACCAGAACCTCAAATATTTTTTAAAATTGCTCAAATAACCCCCAAAAATTTAAAAATTGTACAAATGCCCCTAAAATTCAATAAACTCCGTTATAACCCCAAAAATCACAAACAAATGGAAAAAAAACCTCCAAATCTAAAAATAAGAAAAAAAATATACAAAAGCACCAGAACCTCAAATATTTTTTTAAATTGCTAAAATAACCCCCAAAAATTTAAAAATTGTACAAATGCCCCTAAAATTCTATAAACTCCGTTATAACCCCAAAAATCACAAACAAAGGGGAAAAAAACCTCCAAATCTAAAAATAAGAAAAAAAATATACAAAAGCACCCGGACCTCAAATATTTTTATAAATTGCTCAAATAACCCCCAAAAATTTAAAAATTGTACAAATGCCCATAAAATTCTATAAACTCCGTTATAACCCCAAAAATCACAAACAAATGGAAAAAAAAACCTCCAAATCTAAAAATATAAAAAAGCACCAGAACCTCAAATATTTTTTTAAATTGCTCAAATAACCCCCAAAAATTTAAAAATAGTACAAATGCCTCTAAAATTCTATAAAAAACTTTCTAGCCCCAAACTTCAACTTCTATGAATGTGAATCAAGCGATGTGCTTCCAATTTGTAGATCCGAATTCTCAAAATCTAGCAAAAGCTCCTCTTCGACGTCTTCATCTTCATTGTTTGGAACTACAAAGAGTAAAAATACATATTATGCCATAAAATTAAGATTTGAAAGATCAAAAATGAAGTACTAGAAAGTGAAATTCCAATCAAACCTTCAAGCCAATCACGTGCACATACAAGTGCTTCTGCATTCTGTGGCAACAACATACTATGAAATTTTCCAAATATTCTACCACCGTGACTAAAAGTAGATTCTGAAGCTACAGTGGTAATTGGAATGCTAAGGATATCCCGTGCCATCAAACTCAACTGAGGGTACTTTGTCATGTTTGACTTCCAAAATTGTAACAAATCGAGTTTTTCGTGTTCATTCCTATTCAAAAGAGGCTCTGCTAGATACAGTTCCAACTGAGTTCGACTAGTGACGACATCTTCTTGACTCAAAGAAGCATCAAATTCCTACAAAAGAAGTTTATTATGATATATTAACAAATGAAAGAAAATATCAACATTTGGACAAAAAAGAATTTACTTACATTCATGAACCCACGACCACTTCCACGAGCAACAGATCTAGTCGATGAAGTCGAAGTTGATGCTTGCAAATATTCCTCAAAAAATGCTTTCATCTTATCCTTTAGATTATCCACGTTAGTAGAAGTAGTGTCGGGATCCATTTTTTCATATGCAAAATTTACAAGCCTTAATTTGTAGCGAGGGTCAAGGACGACAGCGAATACTAAAATGGTGCTATACTCATTCCAATACTTATCAAATTTCTCTTTCATTTTCATCGCCATACCCTTGATAATCGGATCTCCACTTCCCAAATTACGTTGTATCTCTAGATGAGTTGTCAAAACATGTTCAAAATAAAGATTTGATGTTGGATAGTGAGTACCAGAAAATAGTTCGGTCATTTTATAGAAGGGTTGCAAGAATTCGGCAATTTTCTCCACTCTTTCCCATTCCTCGAAAGATGGACAACACTTGTAAACATTATCGAACATACCCATATGTGTAAACGCATCCTTGTACAAGAGGGCATTACTTAGCATCAAATACGTGGAATTCCATCTAATCGGTATATCTTGTGTCAACTTTTTGGTGTCCTTTATATTCAGCTGCTTCACACAATCTCTAAATTTCTTGGCTTGCATTTCTGAGCTCCTCATATATTTGACGCTTTCTCTTACTTTCTCAGTTGCTTCACCAATAGCTCCCAAACCCATTTGCACAATCAAATTCAAAATATGGGCACCACAACGTATGTGTAAAAACTCGCCATTAAAGAATAGAGAATTTGTCATACGAAGATGGTTTGTCAATCCGTCAATCACATTGTTGTTGTACTTAGCATTATCTAAAGTCAATGCCAATACCTTTTTCTCTAACCCCGACTCCTGTAAAAAGCTAATTAATTTCTCACACACCTTTACCCCAATATGTGGAGGATCAATGTGACGAAAAAACAACACTTTACTTTGTAGTATCCAATCATTATCCACATAATGAGCCGTGACTGTCATATAACCATTACATGCAATTGAAGTCCATAAATCTGAAGTCAAGCATATCCTTCCGTCAATTGATTCTAGAACCTTTTTCAGTTTTTCTTTTTCTATCTGATAAATCTTAAGAATATTCGCCTTTGCTGTGTTTCTAGAATAATGAACAACTTGGGGATTTAAGTAACTAAATGCCTCTCTAATACCATCGTACTCGACAAACTTGAAAGGTAGATTATCCTTGATCATTGCTTTAGCTATTATATCTTTGAAAATGTCTTGATTGAACTCTCTATTCACTACAACACGATCACGACCAACACATAACTTCTCAGAATGGCGTTTCATATTTGATGTTCCACCTTCAGCATATATTTTTCCACATGACTTACACTTTCCCACTTTTTACCCATTCATCTTAATTTTCTCGAAAAATTCCCAAATGGTAGAAGTAGTTTGCTTAGACCTCGATTCCCCAACAGCCGAACTAGATTCTATAGCATCATCATCAAGCATCATATCACTAAAAAACATAAATAACGAAGCTAATCAAGACACTAATTAACAAGAATCATGAATTATCCCACATAAAAAAGAAAAAGAAAAATACAAGGGAGTAATTTTTCACAAATCAACAACTAATCAATTCCACGAATCATTCTAAAAATTCAATCTACCAATTTCCCATTTTGACTAGATATTGCATGTAAGGAAATCCAGTATAAGCCAAGACTAATTCACTTATAATCAAGAAACTAATAAGAACACAACACTCAGTTAACCTATATATTTTCATGACAAAACACAAATTAACTTAGACTAACAAGTATTCAAGTAAGTTTATACCAAATATGTTTAAAACTAGCGGTAGTTTGACTGTAAATCACACAGCAACAATTTTGGTATAAACTACAATCGGAGTCGAAGAGACTATTACACTCCAAAGTCCAAATCACACCCTTATACATTTAATCATTTATACTACAACACTACAAGAGGTATGTAAAGAAAATTCCAAAATTACCTGGAATTTGGAGCCTCCATGGCAGACTGACGCGATTCTCGTTCTTAGGGTAATAGGGTTTCTTTTGAAATTGATTTTGGGGCTACTCCAGTCTTATTTGTCGTTTCTTTTTTCTTTTTTCCAAAAAGCTAATAAGACGGAATAATCATAAAGTTTTGAAGAATTATTAGTATAAGTCGCGTTGTCCCAATGGAAGTGCTGAGGATACAAGTATTTGAGGTCGCGAGTTCGATTTCTTCCAGCGAGCGGGGTGCTTTTGTTTTATTAGCAGCGAACTGGGCTATTTTTAGATAAATTGGGCTTCAATCTGGCAAGGTTGATATTTGAGTTGGGTAAGGTTGATATTTGAGTTGGACTTTAATCTGCTTCTGGTTGAAATAGATCCCACCCAAAAAGGATCCCAACTCAACCAGGTTGAGTTGGGATTTTTCTCAACCTTATATGGATCTGGTTCTGTAAATCTGGACCAAATATGGTTGATCTACAGAACCAGATCCATATTGCCACCCCTAATTCTGTTGTTGGATTCCGATGAGGAGGCCTTCTCGCCTTTCTCCTGGTTCATCACTGGGACCTGATGTAGGTGCAGAGCGATTAGCAGAGAGGTATAAGGAAGCGTTGTTGGCTGACATCGGCGGGACCCCGATGAGTAAGCCATCAACGCCCCAGTCCTCGACCGCCAGGACGGAGTCATTAATTGAGAGGTCTTTGTCTCCTCTGCCCAAGAACAAAGAGGCGGAGTCCTTTGGTCCTCTGGTAGTGGCTTCTACTCGGGAGGCCGGCACTAGGGGTCAGGTTACCCTTTCTCTAGTGCAGTCTCTTCTGAAATGTGTTGTGGGCTTGGAGGCACAGACTCTAGGCCTCTCATGTGAGTTGGTTGCCCAGGGTTCTTCTCCGACCCCTTCTCTTCTAAGTTCCCAAGAGCTTGGTTTGGTTGCGGAATTGTGTGTAACCTTGGTAAGTGGACTTGTCTATGCGGTTGAAGATGCGAACATTTTTTTTATCTTCTTTCTCTCTTGTTTAACCCTTTGATTCTTGTTTCTTTGGCAGAGCCCGATCGGGTTAAGAGTTTTGTCCCAGCTTTACAAGGAGACAGTTCGTGAGAGGGACACTCTGAGGGCGAGACCAAAGGTCGAGCCTGGATGGCACAAGCGAAGGAGCTGGAGAAGTCGGAGCGGTAGTTGAAAGATCGCCTGATTGCTTTTGAGAAGGAAAAGGAATCCCTGGTCGGGAAAGAAGTTGATTGAGCGCGGAAGCTCTAGACCTCGGAGGACTTAGTGGAATCGCTCCGAGAGGCTTTAGTAAAGACCGTGATGGAGCAGGATGAGCGATTGGCGGCTCGGGAAAAAGAGGTGAGGGAACAGCTTGCCCCCTGTTTTGAGGCTAACCTCATGTGGGGATTCTGGTCATGTTGGCGGATGGGTACTTTGATGGACTTCTACCGCCATGAGGTCAACGTTCAAAAGTTGTCTACGTCTCGGATGATCCGTCCAATGACCCTTGAAGAAGCTCTGGTGGTGCTCCCTGGTGGTGGTTCGAGTGCCCGAGGTTCTCTGACTCCTTCGAATGTAGCCAGTCCTTCTCACACTCCTCAGCTGTAGATAGCTTTAGAGGAGTTTTTGTGGCCGGATGGCCTTAGTCTGTTTTTTGCTCTTCCTCTTTTTTTTCTTTTGGGGTTGTACCAGGTCGCCCCACCCCCACCCCTGATTTTTAACTATTTAATGAAGTTTTTTGGATTCAACTCTTTTCTTCCATGGTCGGAGGTTGCTTCCACATCTGATGTGTTATGTCCTTGTAACTCCATACTTAGAAATCTTTGCTAGTGACTTTCTGGTGCGCTTGTTTCTTCTTGCTTGAGAGTCTCTATCCGCCCCTAATTGGTGCTTCCAAGCGTTATATTTTTGGAGTCCTTATCTTTTTTGCGTAGGTAACCACGACCATCAGATTAGGTAGCCGTTGCGACTCTCTTTGGGCGAGTTTTCTGAGGGTGCCCCTTTGGGAGAGTCTTACAAGATCTCCCCGCTCGGGCCCCATGGTAGTGTGCAACGAGAGGTGCTAGGTGCTAACTCTAATGGTTGAGCTTACCACACTTAGAAAAAATTTGAACTACTCGTATGTGAGCCTCGTGGGGTGACCCCGTGGGTGGATGGTCGAGGGAGTGAATCTCGAGGCAGTTGTGAATTTGAACCGTCATGCCTATCCCATTTCTCAAGCGTTCGTCTTGGGAAGGGGAGCTCATTTAATGCGAAGGGACGTGGGGAGTTTAGGCGCCAGTCGAACCCCCCTATGGTGATGTCTGACATGATAGAGTTGCAATGATTTAGGGAAGGTGGCGATTTGGATGGGTCGTGAGTGGGTAACCCAAGGGTCCCACTCTTTAAATTGTGGGCATGGAAATGAACCAACTCGGGATACGAACCACTTTTCACGCATATAAAAACGTGGCCATCTTCACCACCTTTCTTCATCACTTCATTTTCAACATTCTCAGAGAAAAAGAACTCCTTCTTCAAAAAATTATTTTTCTTATTTTCTGTGATCATGGTTTCCCAAGCCACCACAATTTTTTCGAGTGACGATGATTCACGCAGTTCGCTTACCTCTCTGCTTTCTCCTCAATGGGGTAGCGCTGCTGCATCCCGACGGAGTCGCCGCCAAAGGGTTGCGCATTCGTCGTCTACTCGCTCTACTTTGCCGAGAGGAGCCAAAGGCTCTCTTGCTGGTGATGATGTCATTGCTCCCCGGATGACGGTGGAGGAGCGCGTGTTTGCTGTGTTTGGCCATCGGACTCCTTACCAGAATCCGACCGAGGGTGTGGTGTTTGTCTGAGAGAACCTGGACCCCAAGCGCATGACAGGTTGGCTCCGAGTTGGATCTACGGCCTCGGTTATGAACATGGTCGAGGTTTGGGCCCTGCTGGCGTCTTTTAACATTTCTTCCGACTAGGTGGATGTGATCGTACCCTCGAGTACTTAGAGGACGTTCGACCCACCCGAGGGCTACATGATCGTATACGCGGACCAACTGTGTTGTGGTCTCTCTTACTTTTTTCACCCTGTCTTGAGGGACCTTTTTGTCTTTTGGCAACTATGCCTGAGTCAATTGACCCGGGCCTCATATCGTCTTGAGGGACTGGCATCGGAGGTACTTCTTCATATCCCCCGTCAGAGAGTCGATTGCTGAGTGGGAAAATGTACCCAGGGAGTGGGGATTGGGGTATTACCCCTCCTCCAAGGTGTATACGAAGACCACTGCCTATTTAGAGCGCATCGGTCTTTTTTATGGACTCTACGACGTTTCCTGAACAGCCCGATGGTTCTGCTTATTGCGGGTTTACAAGATGGGTTGGTAGTTGAGCACCATTCTCCGATGATGGTCCGACAGGACTCGGAGTTCCGTAAGTGTTGTATTTTTTAAAAAGAAAATTCGAAAGCGCTTCGAAACCCTTATCCGAGAATATACACTATACTCCCTTCTTTTCTTTTCTCTTTTACTGATCCCCTCTGCTTTCTTATTTTCAGGTGCGGAGATGGCTTCCCATGCTCGCCGCCCCTTTCGAGGAGACCTTCTTTCGTTGACGGGCATTGACTCTGACCTATTCGTTTTGGAGGACTGAGGTTCATCAGCCAACTCTGAATGTGCAGAGATGGAACGACGTCAAAAGCTTGGATGGTCGTCCAAGGCTGCTACCGTCGAGTCCTCGAGCTCGCTGGACAACAAATACTTCCTGGAAACCCTCGGGAGTTTGTCTATTCCCGAAGTAGACGTGGTCATTTAATCTGGGTTGTTGCCGATTTTGGCATAACTCTCAATTTTGGGTTGTTGCCGATTTCTTCATTTAATCTGACAGATCGGGCCCATGCTGTCGAGGGCCTTTTGAGGAAATAGGATGGTGGTTTGTCGATTCCCAAAAAAGACAAGGGGAAGGGCATCATCAACCCCTTTCCTGGGGCGAAGGATGATAGCCGGCAGAGGTCTCCCCCCAAGAAGGACAAATTCACGCTGACCCCGTACGAAGAGAAGTTTCTTCGTACTCCTGTTGTCCCTTCGATTTTTGTTGATGGTTATAAAGACCCTACCTACTATACCTCATTGTAAGCGGCATTATTAATCTTGGGTATTGTGATATCCTCGGAGGCTTTGGTGATACGACATGTGGGAACAGTTCTACGAGAGCATTTGCGAGGTAACCCCCTTCTTTTTTATGCATATTTTGGATATTTCCTGCCTCGGACATTCTAACTTTTTTTGCTTTCTTTTTCACAGATCACGGTAGTCGGGGATGCCTTGGACACATATATGGCCAGCCCGACGGTCTTGGAGGCTGTGGTCGAGGACCGTGATGCTCTATGAGCCTAGCTCAGGAATGCTCGCGAAGAAGCTGCTCAGCTGAAGATAGCTCTGAAGGAGGCTCGTGGGCATGAGGCCGAGATTAGAGCGTCCTTGGATCAGGACTTGGGGGAACTGAATAGTTGCATGTAGGAGGCTACAGCTAAACCCGATGCTAAGGCCAAAAGGTGGGAAGAGAGGGCAAGGGAAGCCATCCAGACCACCGAGGAGAGAGCTTGAGATGGGCGTTTCTAGTGCCCGCATGGACTTAACTGGGCCTCCTCGGAGCCGAGGTATGCTGGCTTCCAAGTCGAGGGAACTCGTCCGAGTGGGTTATGGAATGGCACTATCCACTTTTGTGTTTCACCCCGGCGTGGTGCTGCCCAGGCTGGACTTTTATTCCCCCTCTCCTTCCGCTGGTTCTCTGTCCACTTCTTGTAGGGTAAATCCTAGTGTCGTGTGGATGCCTGACCCTGTTGAGCTCTTGGCAGAGGAGAGTCGAGCCCGGATCAAGGCTGGGAAATGCCCCGCAAAGGAGTAGTATTAGCCGGGCATATGTAGCCCTTATTTTGTTTTGGACTACTTTGTATGGGCCTTGTCCCCCCAATTCTCGTTTTGTTTGGTGACCATATTAGGCCTGTTAATGGAATATTACTTTTTCAGCTCTTCTTTGTTATTTAAGTCGTGAGACTTTTTTCAACATAGTTATTTTATTGCTGGTAGTATGTTTGCTTTACACGGGTATAATTGTTCAGTCAAAATACAAACATAATTACTACGCAAACAAAATTGAGTAGTCATAAGGGGTCAACCACAGAGCGTTCAAAGATAATATTTTCGGATATTGGGGCTATTCCAAGCTCGGTCGAGCTCTTGGCCTTCCATGTTTGTAAGTAAGTAGGTGGCGGGCCCAAGGATCTTAGAGATCTGGTAGGGACCGCTCCACTTTAGTTCGAGCTTGCCAATGTTTTTCTAGGCTTCTTCTCTTTTCAGGACAAGGTCTCTGACTTAAAAGGATCGAGGTTGGACCCGAGTGTTGTAGAATTTGGCCATTCGGGCTTTGTAAAAATCCACGTGGGTAGCAGCTCGGATTCGCTTATTCTCCAATAGGTCTAAGGCTAGGGCGAGATTTGCACTGTTCTGGGCATCCGCGTATTCCTGAACCCGCATACTCTGTTTTATGACTTCGGAGGGGACTACAGACTATGTGCCGTATACGTGGCTGTAAGGGGTCTCCCATGTAGCCGACCGGGGAGTAGTGCGGTACCCACAATACTATAGGGACTTTTTCGACCAACCTAGACTGTTATTGGTCCAGACAGGCCTTTAACCTTTGTAAAAGGGTTTTGTTGGTTACCTCTACCTGACCATTGTCCTGGGGATATCTGACCCTGTGAAGCGATGCTTGATTCCCCACTTGTCACACCATCTTTCCACAAGGTTATTGCGGAATTCCCGACCGTTGTCCCTCACCAGCTGTTGTGGAACCCCGTATCGGCTCAAAATATTTCTCTATAAGAATTTTATCACGACGTAACATGTAATCTTGGAGAGAGGTCCCGCCTTGACCCACTTAGAGAAGTAGTCTACTGCCACCAGCAAGAATCTCTTCTGGCCTTTATCGAGGACCATAGCTCCCACGATGTCTATTCCCCACCGTGCGAATGGGCAGGGGACATTATCTGGTTCCCAAGGGGCTGCCAGCTGGTGTCTCATAGGGGCATGTAACTGGCAGCCCCGGCACTTCCGGCGTAGTCTTCACAATCTTCTGCCATGGTCGGCTAGTAGTATCCTTGGCGAATAATTTTGACCGCCATGCTCCTTCCTCCCGAGTGGCTACCTCGACATCCGCCATGGATTTCACTCAGGATTTTTAGCGCTTCTTCTTTGTTAACGCACCTAGAGGTCGGGTAAGACCATGAATTCCAAAATAGCACCCCATTTTGTATGTAGTAGCGAGCAGTACGGCGGTACATGGGGTGCTGCTTGACCCGGTAGTGGGCGTATTTGTCGGGGTTCTTAATAAAGTCGATGATCTTCGTCATTCAGTCCTCTTCGATGGTCGCAACCATCTGGATCTCCCCCTTTTGATTCTGCCTTTTCGACCCCTGTGCCACGAAGAACGTTATCTTCCGAGTACTAACAGTCGGAGTTTGGCTGGCGAGTTTGGATAGGGCGTCTGCATCTTGATTTTTCGACTTGGAAAATCTACTTGATCAAAAATTCTTGGAACAAGGGTGTTCCCCCCAGAACTGATTCTAAACATTTCTTCATATTTTCTTCTCGCGCCTCGTAGACCCCGTGGATCTATTGGACCACAAGTTGAGAGTCACTATGGATGAGTATTCTTCGCATCTTTCCTAGTAAGAGGGCCTCGTACTCGACCTCGTTGTTCGATACGGGGTACTCCAATCGTATGGCGAATTCCAAGATGGACTATGGCTCATATGGATCTATTTTCCTGAAGATTATGCCCACTCCCCCATGGGTGTTGGTAGACAATTCGTCTATGTGGAGATGCCACAAGGGTTCTGGCTCACCTTCCTCCTCGTACATCTCGGTGATGAAGTAAGCGAGTACATGAGCTTTTATGGCTGGTCAGGGGGAGTAGGTAATGTCAAATTCCCCTAATTCTATGGCCCATTTGATCATCCGTCTTGAGACCTTTGGGTTTTAGAGGATTGTTCAGAGGGGATGTTTTGTTAGTATTGTGTTCGGGTGAGCTAAAAAGTATGCCCGGAGTTTCCAAGAGGCGAAAACAAAGGCTAGCCCGACCTTTTGATGTGTGAGTACTGGGTCTCAGCGTCCAAGAAGGTCATGCTAATATAGTAGATGGGTAAGTGCTCCCTCCCATTGGCTCGGACCAAGATGACGCTTACTGACTCTTTTCCGACGGCCAAGTGTAGGAAGAGCGTTTCTTTAGGGGACGTGTTTCACCAGGAGAGGTGGCTTGACCAGATATTCCTTCAATGCTTTGAAGGCCTCTTTGCATCGGTTAGTCCACTGGAGGTCCATTATGTCAGAGTATCTTGAAGAAGGGAAGGCATTTCTCTGTGGATCGAGAGATGAACCTGCTTAATGAGGCCATTCTACCCGTCAAATTTTGCACATCCCGTACGGTCTTTGGGGACTCCATGTTAAGAATGGCTTCTGCCTTTTCTGGGTTGACCTCAATCCCCTTCTGGGTAACCATATATCCTAGGAATTTTCCTCTTCGGATACCAAAAGAGCACTTCCGAGGGTTAACCTTCATCCCGAACTTATCCATAATTTCAAAAGCTCGGTCGAGGTCACGGGCGTGATCTTTTTCCCTTTGGCTTTTTACAATCATGTCATCGACATAGACCTCCATTGTTTCTCCCATCAGCCCCTTGAACATGAGGTTGAGTAGCCTCTGATACGCGGTGCCAGTATTTTTGAGTCTGAAGGGCATGACCAGGTAGCAGAAGGTGTCGATGTCCGTGATGAAGCTAGTCTTCTCTTGGTCGTTGCTAGCCATGGGGATCTGGCTGTAACCTTGATCTCCATCCGTAGTGGATATGAGGGCACAGCCCGCCGTGGAGTCAACCAACATGTCAATGTTAGGGAGCAGATAACAGTCCTTTGGGCAGGCACTGTTGAGGTCAGTGAAGTCCACGCACATTCGACATAGACATCCTATTTTTTGGAACGAGAACTACATTAGCCAACCATTTCGGGTAGCGCACTTCCCAAATTTGGTGGAGGTTTCTCAGGTGTTGAACCTGAGCCCGAATCACATTATTTCGCTCTGGTGACATGCTCCGCGTTCGTTGTTCGATTGCCTTGGCTGTGGGATATATGTTAACCTCATGTACGCATATCTCTTGGCTGATTCACCCAGAGGGACCGTCTTTCCAGACGAAGAGATGGTGGAGTGACTTAAGTGTGGTTCTGATAGCTTTTTTTATGTCTTCCCTGATGTTGGTGCCGATCTTAACTGTTTTGTCTTTGGCACCATCGACCAGTTCTATCATTTTGAGCTCCTCTGCTGGCTGGACTCGGACCTCCTCCGTGCAGGCTTCTTTGGTCGGAGGTTCAGCCTCGGGAGGGTCAGACTCAATGGGCAGGGCATTCAAGCGGCATTCACGAGCCAGAGTATGATCCCTATTTATTTCCCCTACCACGGAGAGTGTTGGGAACTTGCTTCATAGATGAAGGGTGGATGCGATCGCTTCAAAGGCTCGGAGGGCCGGCCGTCCGCAAATGGCGTTGTACTACCCAGAACTTCGTAGACTCAGTGCGGCGAGTAGCGCCTTTCCCCCAAGACATTGGCAGAGTTATAAGTCCCACGGTCTGGCATTGTTCTCTTGAGAATCCCAGTGCAGAACTTTCTTGTGCTCTTGAGTCTTTGGGGATCCTTGGCGGCTCGGGGCCATTTGAAGATACGTTCTTCCCCCATAATGGCCATGACCTCGGTATGGGTTATCGTCATGTGGGGTAAGGGTACCGACTACAGGTTTTTCTTGACTCTCTCCCTCCTTCCTCCATCTTTCTCATCCATTTTCTCTTTTCCTCAGTCGGCGGAGGGGACCATGGCCCGAGAGGCTTCTGTGGCTTCCAGAACTTTTGTGTTTCCTCTAGCTCCATGAAAGACTCAGCCTTCTACATTAAGTCTTCCATGTTTGTTGCTCGATTCTTCATAAGGTAGGTAGCAAAGTCTCTTAGTAATAATCCTCGAACAATGATGTCAGAGAGCATGCATGGAACGAAGCGGGCTACCTCACCTACGGCGTGTGAGAATCATCGCATGTAGTCCCTGAGTGGTTCATCCGTATTTTTTCGTATGTTGAATATGTGTCCACAAGTCCTAGGAAATACCCTGTTGCACGTAAATTGCCTTACGAACATTTGGGTGAGTTTTTTGAAGCTAGGATCATTTCCGATAGAAGTTGGGAGAACCAGAACTGGGCTGGTTCTATGAGAGTCGTTCGGAAGACTCAGCGCATGGCATGGTCGGGAGCAGATGCGAGGTCCATGCACGCCTAGTATTGGTTGATATGGTCGCGGGGTTCGCGATTGGTGCTTTTTCCAGCGTAGGTCGAGAGTCTTGTCGGCTTCATAGTAAGGGGGATAAGAGGGTCAGCTATATTGGGAGCGAACGGAGTTCCCCGATATGCTGTTTCCTCCCTCGGGTTGAGGTTGTGTCAGAGCTCATGTATATCTCTTTGCATTTGCTCCATCATCTCTTGTAGAGGGGATTCTGGGGTTGGCGAATGCTGGAGCCTTCCCACGGGCTCGGGGTAGTATGGATCATGAGGGCTACCCCCCTCCCCCCCCCCCCCCCCCCCCCGCGAGGATGAGGCGATCGTCGAGGTGGACATACCTTCGGGGGTGCGTCTACGGATCTTGTCGTGTGTAATGATAATGGTCCCCTTCTGCGGTGAGAATGAGAAACGCCGGCATTGCTGCCTGACAAGTCTTCATAAATGGGCTTGCGGGGGTGCCGCAGACTGATGACGAAGAGGGTTCATCTGTTCCTCGGGGCGACCCCTGTTACGACCCCGACCATTCTCCGTGGTCGTGCCTCAATTTCTGTTGAATTGAGCGAACATGTTACAATACATGTCCCAGGGTAACTACACGTAGTCCATGGCAGGTCCGGCCTCTTGTGGTGCTAGTGCAGTAGCTTGTGGCATCGGAGCCCCGGTGGTAGGTGGCACAGGCGCTTCAGGATGGGGCGCAGGACCGTTAGGCTCTTGCATCTCTCTGTGAGGGGGCGGAGGGCTCTGTTGCCCCTCTGTTTCAGCGTCGTGGTTTTTCATTGACTCGCATTATGGATTCGATCGTCATAAAATGCACGTACCGGTACTCTTCTAGCTCTTTTTCTGCCTATGCAACTTTCCTCAAACTTTCCTCAGATAACTTAATGCGTTCATTCAAACGGCGCCATTTGGTGAGGCAATATCGTCTGGGCCCGTGAGGTCGGGATATTCGAGGATATTGTCACTCGGTTATTTTTGTTCGGAATGCCACTCTCGAATTTGAGGAAGAGGAGACACAATTATTTGAGCGAATTACAAGGGGCCGTATGATGAGATAACTTGAGCCAAAAGGGTATGATAAATTCTAAGTACAATAAAGTGTATAAAAATGTTGGAGAATGCTCTTATTTCTACTTTGTGAGGAGTTGTTGTGCTAGAAGTTGTCTCTCATTTTCTGCTAAAATGAGGGGCTATTTATAGTATTAGTCTTAGGGATCTTTGGCCAATGGGGACTTGTCTTTCCATCTTAACTCCAAGTGGT
This sequence comes from Linaria vulgaris, assembly GCA_948329865.1. Taxonomy (NCBI): domain Eukaryota; kingdom Viridiplantae; phylum Streptophyta; class Magnoliopsida; order Lamiales; family Plantaginaceae; genus Linaria; species Linaria vulgaris. The sequence goes on along the minus strand of OX415249.1, from coordinate 46,492,398 downwards.
ACTGGTAGGCAATGGCATGAATGTCTTCTGCACGGGTCATTTTTTAGGAGGTGACCAATGGTGCGCGGTGGACTAATATTTGTCTGAGCAGGTGATAATGGCGCATGCTCCAATGGTCTTCAGAGGCGGTACTGGGCCAATGATAGGAGACTGGTCTGCCCCAATCATTGATTGCACCGGTAAGCGTCGTCACTTTCTGCTCCAATGAGTGATTCGGGCCAATGTGGTGCGGTCTTTCTTCATAATTAGGGTGGTTGGGAGCTATGTTGAATAATGGTGGTTGGCACATCTTCCGAGCCTCGTCTTGGATTAGGCTCTTCCTAGGTGATCAGATGGTCTTGTTGGTCGTTTATCCCGGTCAGGATCTGTGGGGTCGTTCTTCGTAGTTGTAAGATTGTTGAGTTATCTCATTTAGCCTGAATATCGATGGGTTTTGGCTCTTCTTTATATTCACTCGTGTCCTTATAGTTATGTGGTTATGTGTCCCTTCCTCCTTAATATTTGGCTAAGTGTGGGATGTTTCGTCTCTGGGTTCCAAAGGGTACCTTAGCGCTTTGAGAAGTGTTTATTCCTCGGTCTGGAGAGGGTTCCATGTTCTTTCCTTGTGGGTACCCGAGTTTTGAGCTGACACTAGGTCGTGGGGAAGGGTGTGTCTGAGTCTTTGGATCCAAATCGTACTCCCTTTGGGAGCGCCGATCAGACGAGACTCAGGGGTACCTTCTTCGGGTGTTTAGACTGAATACCCTATGTGGGGTGTTAGTTGGTCATGACCCGAGGGTACCTTCTCGGAATCCCAAACCGTTTTCCCTTATCCGGGTAGTGGTTGGCCATGACCTGAGCGTACCCTTCTGCTAGACCGGCAGTCGTTTTGTGGGGTACCCTTTTTCTGCACATGTCCAAGGGTGCGTCGGATTATGCATCATCACATGTCATCACTTGTTAGGATAATGTCCTAAATATATACACATGAAGAAGTGAATCGTTTTTCCTGTTTTTTAGTTAATCACACATCATAAACATATATCTTATTCAAAATTATAATTTGAATTAAGAAGATTTGCTGATCAATATAATTGAAAATGAATTTACAACGCTATCAAGATTCTATAAACAACAACAATTTACAATCCATAATCAAACTACGGACGACTTGATTCCCAGTCGAGTGATGCGTAGGCACCTTGGAATCTATCCAAGTTCAACCGTAAATCTTTCAAATTCATCGCTCTCCTCGGGTCGAGATTGACGTTCCGAAAAAAATCAAACGCTCTTTCTCCGTAAAGCTAGCAAGGACGACGAAAAGAGTGTTAACAAAGGCATTAGATAATATTATGCAATGATAACGAGAAAATCTAGCCTTATGCAGAGAATCAGCCCAAATAATAAAATCCCTATGTTGCACATTTTTCGGGCATATATAATAGTATATACCAGAGTTCTTAGCACAGGCCTGCCCTAAAACAACGCATGGTTCCCCGTCCACACAAGCACGGTAGTTCATAAGGATGCACCATTTATAATCAAGAACTCAAGTTTTCAAGGATCACAAATGGTTAATCAGGTATATCAAAACCTATTTAAACAATATTTTGTATGAAAAGATGAATAATTTGCAAAAATACCAAAAACTAAATACTATTTGCATAAACCCTAAATTGGCCACAACCCAACAATTTGTATACCTCAAATTCACCTTAACCCAATCTATTCCCCACTTAAATACCCACAATTTAACCACAAAACAAGCCGAAAATCACGAAAGAAATAGGGCAAGAGAGTAAAATGGTGAAAACACAAAGCAACATGGTTGCAGAAAATGTATGCAAACACAAAGCGAGAAAACAAAGATTATTTTTGGAGGAGTGGGAGAACTTACCTTCGATCGGGAAGGAGAAGCATCGAAGTAGCGAAATGAACCGTCGTGGAGATGAATTGTGACCATTAAAAGGAATGGTGGGTGGTTTTAATTTGGAGGGAGCTGACGCGATATTTTGTAATCTGTTTTTTTTTTTTTTCAAGTTTACATCTTATGTGTCAAAAATAAGTCAAAATCCTCAATTCTTGCAACCAACGACGATCTACGTGCATCTCAAGAGCGGCAATTGGGTTGCTCGGCGGCCGGGGTACCAAATGTGTGGAGGCCAACTCGAGGTACCAATTCCGTAAAGGGCCAAGTTATGGTAGCATATTTGTTAGGGAGCCAAATTAGAGTACTAAGTTTAATACATGTTAGAGTACTCAGTTTGATTTTTTTGGCTCATGCCTTTTAACCTTGTTTAACCTTGTTTGGTGCAGAGATGCAATAGTTTGCCAAGCATGTCCCTCTTTCTGTACCTTTTTTACACGATATTGTCTAAATTTACTTATTTGCCGATACTTATTGGCCCTTTTTTAGACTTGCACGTTAACCATGTTTTGGGAAACGGGAAATTTACTTAGTGGCGTAGTTTCTGATCTAAATGAGCGAAAGAGATAGACACATCCCAATAAATGGTCTCATTTACATTCTATTACAAACCTAATATACGTAAATAAAAATTGCAGTTCAGGTCCTCAAAAAAGCCAAAATTCCAGTGCAGAAGGAAAACAAACAAGCCCAAAATCCTATCCAGTGATCCACCAATGGCAAATCATATTTGCTAAATCAGACCAATAGAGCCAGATAACTTTCTACCCAAGTTCACTAATCCTCGCGCCTTGAGTTCCTTCTACGCGGGGGAGCAGCGGCAGCATCCTCATTCTGTTCTTCCTTCGCCTCCGAGCCTTCTTGGCTGTTTGAAGTCTCAGCAACATCTGGTTTCTTTGTCTCGGTACTTACGTTAGCCTACATTTTAAAAGTTATATCCACCGGGGCTCAGTAAAGTTAAAGAGCTTTATTGTGTGAAAGAAGGGGAAAAATATTGAGTATTTGGCAAGTAAGAACGAGCTACTCACAGGCTTCTTTCCTCCAAAGATGAGTTTCAACAATACTGTAAAGATAATAACTACAACAGAGGCAATGACCCCAATTGTGAGGTTTGCTTGTTTCTCAGCCTTCTCAAGTAAATCCTGCTAGGAAGATTCTCTGAAATATAAGGTCACTGCAAGAAAGTAACATACCAAAACTCCCAATAAAAAAGTACTACTTACCAATACTTTTGCTTTGTGCTCACCCAAAAAGGGAAGATCTGCGACCTTGTAGAGGTAGTCAAAGACAATTTTCTGAAACAATTAAGCAGGTACATATCAGTCTCTCGACTAGTGAACCGCATTTTTGGAAAATAATGAAGTTAACCATGACAAAATTACCTGAATTCCCTTGAGACCATCAGAATCAGCAGTTTCCTCATCCTTTTGATTCTCTTTTTCTACCTCAAATTTTGGCTTCCATGCAGTCTCCCGGTAGGACTCTGCTGTCTTTTCTTCAGAAGCTATCAAAATATTGTCAAACAATATACCATCTTGCATCGTCCAAATCTCAATGCCAATAGCAGCAATGGGTTCAAAGTTGGGTCTATCAAGTTCAAAGTACTCTGGGTTTTCAATTTCTTGGGGCTTCCAAATACCCTTATAATTGGGGTTGTCAATGAGTGGAGGCTGCCATTTTCCCTTGTAAGCAGGGTTTGCCTTTGTTGGTCGCTTCCATTCCCCACATCCAGGAGCATCAGCACACTTGGGGTTATCAATTTTTGGTGCCTCCCACAGACCATCCTCTTCATCGTCCCAATCTTCTGGTTTCTCGGAATCAGGATCGTCAACTTCCTCAGGCTCATCATCCAACCAACCTTCAGGCTTAACAGCCTCTTCATCTTCAATTTCCATGGGAGCATCCTCGTCCCAGTCATCGGGCTTTGAAGCTTCTGGGTCTGGGATCTTAGCCCGCTCATCCCAATCCTCGGGTTTCTTATCATCTGGATCAGGGATAGTTTTGGAGGGGATGAGTGGTGGTTCAAAGTCTTCCTCTGACAGGAAGTTAGCCTTCTTCTTCTCCTCACCGTCAATCAAGATCCTTACCTCATTGTTGGGTTTCAAGATAGCCGTGTAAACGTGAGTCAATTTGTCAAGAGGCACTGATGGTGGAAACTTGAGATGGTGTTCAACAAACTTTCCACTCTTGGGATTTTTGTGCTTCAAGATGAAGTGAACCTTGTTAGTGGCTCCACATTTATCAGGCCCAAACATTATAGTGTAGGGCGACTCGTTATCAAACCCCTGAGCAGTCCACCCAGCTTCCTGTGGGCGGAGGTATTTGAGATAGGCACCACCACATTCAAGGCCATTCTGGAGGCGAACCTCAAACTGAAGAACAGTCGCCTCCTTAAGGTCAACAACTTCATCAAGCTCCTTTACAATGGCATACTTCCTGGCCTGTTCACTGACAAGAAGCCCATAGTCATCATGTCCCTCACTCTTTTCATGTTTCCACACACCTGATAGCAAAATCATAATCCAATAATGAACATCCTTCAATTATTAAAAGTAATATGCAACAACATCAATCCAATAATTTAGTTGCACCAAAAGATTTACGGCAGAGATGTGTAGTGAAGAGCTTAGCGCACAAATTTCAACGCAGAATCTCACAACATTACTACCATTAAGCTATTTGATCCAATAAACTATCAAGTTTCATTATACACCAGTCATGAACACATTACCGCGCTGATATAAAACATCACCATTAACTTCAAACGCAATACAGAGATTAAAGGAATTATTATATCCTAGCGTTAGCTACAAGGGTGTTCAATCCATAAACACTGAGATTTATAACATAGAGCAACATCGAGAGATCCTTTCCTACCGCCTACAATAGGTCTCAAAAAGCCTATAAAACTACAACAAATAACAGAGTTAATCATCATATAAATACTATAAATACTAGCAATCATCATATACAGAGTTAATAACATTAGATTCATGACACAGCACGTAATTACGAACATTTTATATTCATGAACCATAATCCGAGAGTAAACAGCACCGGTAGCAGCATTAAACTACAAAATCATGTTAAAATCGTTAAATCAACAACAACTGACCATTATAATCATCCTTCTTCGACACAACCCATCGCCCCTCGAATGCCTCATCAAACGACTCGTAAAACTTCTGCAATCGCCACATACAAACAAATCAGTCGATTACACAAAAATCGATCGCACAAATACACGAAAAATGAACAGTAATCTAACCACGTCATCGGTAGAAGCGGAGAGCTGCGAGATGAAGCAGCCGATGGATAACAGTAACAAGCATTGCATTACATGAATCTTACGCTTTCGATTCTCCATTTTCACCAGATCTGAGCTTCAACCAGAAGAAGAAGATTCTGGATACTGAAAAATATGACCAACAGTGGAATTTGAGAATAAACCTAAAGGCGAATAATCTGGTGTATCTATAGATTTGCGGGAGCAAATGGGGGTTGGTTTGTTCGACCAATCATATGCTAAGCCACGTTAAGTGTACCAATGGGATTGTGCCACGTAAGTTTTCATTACGAGCTGTGGAGCTGGCTGACTCGTCTTGGTGACTGGGTATTTCTCTTTCTTTCTTTTTCTTTTTTTCTCTTTTTGTTTGATAAAGTAAACTTATATATATTAAAATATTATTATCATTTCTTAAAATTAACCATATATCATTTTCTTTTGACCTTTTTGAAACACAAATAAGTAAGTAAATCTCTCTTTTGAAGTCCAAGGATTTAAATTTTAACCATAGATAAAAAGCACACTCATAATTTCTGAATATTATTTCAAAGTGCAAATGCGTCCTCACTTCCAGGCTCTACAAAAATATATAACATAAGAGCATTTATGTATCCATTGTTATAAAGCAACACTCAAAATTGAGACTTTGATTAATAGATAAGAGTATAGGTTGGCTTAACTATATATCAAAAGACATCATTATTATATACTCATGAGAATAATTACAATATACTTTGTTGATTTTTTATTTGATTAATTAATATACTTTGTTGATTTTTCTAGCCATCTAAATGGCGTGCAAGAGGAGTCATGATATAGATTTTGCTCATTATATTTTACTTTTGTATCTTTGAAAACGGACATATATATAAGCAAAAAGCTGCATATGATTTTCAGGTTAGCTTAAACGTAATGGATGAAGTTGGTGTACCAAGATAATTTTAGAATAAATGGCTAAAGCATGTACCCACAGCCTAAGTCACCTAATCCTCCACGCCTAGAAAGTTGCAGGCGCACCGGTTTCGCCCTGGCGACTTCGGTGCCCGTGCTTCGCACTAAGACGCTTTACAAATTCTTAGTTCTCGCACTAAGATTTCTTAGTTCTTATGTTAAAATCTTATGGATAATCATAGTTAGTAGAAGACAAACAAAAGAGTGATATTGAATAAGGAGCAAGAGGAGGACAAAACTACTCAAAAATTATATAATTACAAAAAATTAGAAGTGTTTTAAGACTTATACATTTGTCTTCCCACCATAATAGTTTTATAAAATACTATACAAAATTGATAACCATGAGAAGTTATGTACTATTTTTTTCATTATAATTCATTTTTTGTCTGAAAATTTTATATATACTTTTATTTTATGTGTTTATAACATACTAATTTTGGTAATAATTGTTTTATTTTTATATATATAAGCTATTTTTCTTTTTCGGAGAAGCGCATTATAGTGGCGCACTAAGGCCACAATATTTTAAAATTGTCGCACTGACGCACCCGCACCGGTACTCGCACCCGCACCCGCATCCGCCTCAGGTGACTTAGCCCACAGCAATAGCAGCAAAAAACTTATCAAAAAATAAGAAAGTCGTGGACGGCAGGATTCGAACCACTCCGGCACGTCCACCTGATGGCCTAGATTTCAAAGTTTTAGCTATAAATTAGCAAGGTTTTATCCAAAGAAACCTTTCCAGTATATGTCAAAATGCAAATGAGATTACTAACTCTTGTCAATTATCGATTAATTTATAAAATGGGATATCTTTTGTGGCATGAGTAGTAGGTTGAATCAAAACGCCAAGAGAGACTTATCGAAATCGCTTACAATTTAATTATTTTTTATATTGTAGCACGTGCATTCAAATACTATATGCTAGCTAAGTTTTGATAATGGTAGTGGAGCAAAGTCGAGAGAGTGAAAAGAAATCATTATATTGTATCGAAATAATGAAACAAATATTCTCATAATTGATAATTACAACGTGTGTGCTATATATAAGAAACAATGTAGCTAAAAGACAAAAAATAATAACATCTAACTACCAAAGATTCTTTTTTGTGCCGAGTCACTATTATGGCTATTACAATTAAGCTCTATATTCTATATTTTTCTTCTTCAATTCATTATACTAAGAGTGACTTAAATCATTGTGGATCCTAATATTACTTCTTGAATAGAGTTTTTAGTTAACACACATATACCAAATGTAAATCTAGTTGAAGATTGAATTTTGAAGATGAAGTACGAACTTTGAACTTGATCAAAACTAATGAGTCAAATCAAAAGGGAATAACTCTATATAAGTAGGATTCAATAGCTGCAATCTTTACTAACATTGTTGTATTTAATATCCATGCATTTTGTGTTAATTAAATGGTTACGGACGTTTATATATATATATATATATATGTATAAAAGAAGTCTCATCCTAATATGTACTATTCAAGTTTTTATAGTATACAACCATCGTACTTTTAAGTAAAATACTACAACTATATAGTTAGGTAATCAAGTTATTTGATCTTCAGCTCATCCGGTGGACGTGCCGGAGTGGTTATCGGGCATGACTAGAAATCATGTGGGCTCTGCCCGCGCAGGTTCGAATCCTGCCGTCCACGTAATTTTTGGCTCCCTATTGCGTCTGATGCTTTTGCCAAATTTTCTAATTCTTTTCTCTAGAAAACCCACCTAAATCTAATAGATCATCCATTGGGCTAAACTTATAACTAACCTCAAAATCATATGCAATCTTAATCCATTGTAAAGAAATACCCAATTACATGTCATCGTGCTTGTCCATTTGAAGACCAAAATAGTTAGATATGATAAACAAAATATATATTCTAATGTTTTTTGCTCTCGATTGTGAAGGCAAGAAAAGTATAATAATAAACAAAATTGTATGTTTTAATTATTCTCACGAGTACACCAATAATGATGTTCTTTGACAGAGATATCTGTATTAATCTGTAAAAAAATTTTATTTGGTACACCTAAATATAGATTTCAACTTTAACCTTACGACTCAAGTTAAAATCTTTTGATTAAGTTAATATCACAATCTTTTGTTTCTAAAATTACATTTAATTCATCTCCACTAATATCGCCACCAATTGATTATCGATTAATCAAGTCTACTTAATTTATAAAAACAAAACTTTTAATTTCTAAATATATATTTACATAACGATAACTACATTAAAATAAAATAAATAAACGTTATACTTATATTTCAAAGTAAACTTCATAAAAATAGTTTTGATAACACATGAGAGTAGCATGGACCAACAAGGCGCCGCCCACTCAGGAAAAGGACGAGCAAAAGCCTCTAGAGATGTTGATATACTATTATATAAAGAAATTCAGTGTTACACCAACATTTTGATTTCCTTATTTACTCCTCATTATACAATTAAACTTTGTCATTAGTAAGGATATAACTGTAATTTATTTTAACTTTATTATTATTGAAGTCTTCTCGTTAAATAAAACAAAATCATTATTTAATTAGTTAATTTCTCTTGCATAAAAGTAAGGTTTAAGATATATAGATTTTTTTATCTTTGCATGTTTAATCTCTAGATATTTAAGTTGTAATATTTATCTTTTAAATTAATTATATCATATTAAAAATAAATTTTTAATCACGCAAGGACCGCGTGCAAACGTTACTAGTAAAGGACAAAAAAGAAGGCCTCTTACGAAAGAGTCACAGAGCGTTCGCGAACTTCCTAATCACCATCCATCACTTGAGAACATGATCGATACGAATACGTGTTGAAGAACTAGTAATTTAAGATAAATATATCTGCTCAAAAAACTACCCTGTGTTATTTCTAATTGGCAAAAAAACCCCTGTGTTATTTTTATTAGCAAAAACCCCCCTGTGTTTTTTTAACCTTAGCACACCGCCCCCTACTCAGATTTAATAGTTGACCGCTCGCGAAAGGACTATTTTACCCCTTTCTTAATTACCTCAAAATTAAACCCCACAAGGGTAAAATAGTCTCAAAAAAACTTTAAAAAGCCGAAATTAGGTAAATAGCAAAAACTACCCCTGTGTTATCTCTAATTGGCAAATAACCCCCTGTGTTATTTTAATTGGCAAAAAAATCCCTGTGTTATTTCAAAATTAACCAAAAAAACCCCTACTACACTGAATTAATTCGCACATACTGATATTGATCTCAAAATATGATTTTTATTGTATGTCTTTGATACATATGGAACTAATAATGTTCAAATTAAATTGTATACATATTTTTGTTTATTAATTTTGAAGAAAACCTTAGTTTTTAGATCTGTAAAAATATAATTACGGTACCGACTAATTTTATTATGTTTTTATACAATTTTAAAAAAATCTAAAAAATTTATAACACGATGCATAATATTTATTGTAACAAGTATATGTTTATTATTAAATTGTAATACTTATAAATCCTTAATTATTGGTATTGTCATTATAAAATATGTCATGAAGGGGGTTTTTGCTAATTTATGAATAACACAGGGGGGTTTCTGCCAATTAAAATAACACAAGGGGTTATTTGCCAATTAGAGATAACACAGGGGTAGTTTTTGCTAATAGCTCTGCCGAAATTTAAAGTTCAAGTCGCAGTTCAGGCGCGTGACTTACAAAATTGTACGATAGGGAGTTTTTCGCCTTTGACCAAATAACACAGGGGGGTTTTTGCTAATAAAAATAACACAGGGGTCTTTTTGCCAATTAGAAATAACACAGGGTAGTTTTTTGCATTTTACTCATAATAAATATGACTGCTTGAGAATGCCCTCGCGATCTCAAGGAGGACATTGAAAACTTCGATTGCAATTTGCAACACATTAAAAAGAGTTGGTAAATCTTACCTAACTAAAGATACAATTAAAGTGATAAAATCAAGCAAAATCAAACGATAAAAATAAGAAACATATATATATATATATATATACAGTCGTCACAAAAAGAAAATGAGAAAAGACCCCCAGGTCAGTCAACAAGACGAGCTCATAATGAAGCGTTACGTGGCGCAACTTGATTGGTACAGTTCACGTGGCTGAGCATATGATTGGTCGAAACAAATCGACAGCATTTGCTCCCGCAGATCTATACATACACCTAATTATTCACCTTAGGTTCCTAAATCAACAGCCCTAAATCCCACTTCTTTTGCACTTTCGAGAACCTTCTTCTGGTTGGTGCTCAGATCTGGTGAAAATGGAGAATCGAAAGCGGAAGATTAATGTAATGCAGTGCTTGTTGCTGTTGTCGATCGGCTGCTTCGTCTCGCAGCTCTCCGCTTCTTCCGATGACGTGGTTAGATACTGTTCTATTTTTCTGTTTCTCGTTCATTTTCGTGTATTTGTGCGATCGGTTTTTGTGTAATTGATTTGTTTGTTTGTTTGATTGCAGAAGTTTTACGAGTCGTTTGATGAGGCATTCGATGGGCGTTGGGTGGTGTCGAAGAAGGATGATTATAATGGTTAGTTGTTGTTGTTGTTGATTTACCGATTTGAACAGGATTTTGTAGTTTAATGCTGCTACTGATACTGTTTACTCTCTGATTATAAAATATCGTAATTACGAGCTGTGTGATTAATCTAATGTTATCAATTCTGTATATGATTGCTAGTTTGAAGTATTTATAGTTCTGTTTTTCTTCGGCTTGGGCTACTCAGACGCAAAATGCTGTTATTTGTTGTAGTTTTATAGGCTTTTTTAGACCTATTGTAGGCGGTAGAAAAGAATCTCTCGATGTTGCTATATGTTATGAATTTCAGTGTTTATGGATTGAACAGCCTTGTAGCGACTGCTAGAATATAGTAATTCATTTAATCTCTGTATTGCGTTTGTGCAATTAATCTCAAATGATGTTTTGCCCTTGAAGTTAAAGGTAATGTTTGATATCAGCAGAGTCATGGTGCTCATGTACCTTGTTACTGGTGGTGTTTCAAGTAATGAAACTTGATAGTTTATTGGATCAACTTCTTTAATATATGTGATAACTTAATGGTAGTAATGTTCTCAGATTCTGCGTTGCAATTTGTGCCCTTTGAGTTTCATCACATATCTCTGCTGTAAACCTTTTGATGCAACTAAAATATAGGATTGTATCAGCAATGTTTTCTACATATTACCTTGATTATTGAATTATGATTTGGTTGCAGGGGTGTGGAAACATGAAAAGAGTGAGGGACATGACGACTATGGGCTTCTTGTCAGTGAACAAGCCAGGAAGTATGCCATTGTAAAGGAGCTTGATGAAATTGTTGACCTAAAGGAGGAGACTGTTCTTCAGTTTGAGGTTCGCCTCCAGAACGGTCTGGAATGTGGTGGTGCCTATCTCAAATACCTCCGCCCACAGGAGGCTGGGTGGACTGCTCAGGGATTTGATAACGAGTCGCCCTACACTATAATGTTTGGGCCTGATAAATGTGGAGCCACTAACAAGGTTCACTTCATCTTGAAGCACAAAAATCCCAAGAGTGGAAAGTTTGTTGAACACCATCTCAAGTTTCCACCATCAGTGCCTCTTGACAAATTGACTCACGTTTACACTGCCATCTTGAAACCCAACAATGAGGTTAGGATCTTGATTGACGGTGAGGAGAAGAAGAAGGCTAACTTCCTGTCAGAGGAAGACTTTGAGCCACCACTCATCCCTGCCAAAACTATCCCTGATCCAGAAGATAAGAAACCCGAGGATTGGGATGAGCGGGCTAAGATCCCAGACCCAGAAGCTTCAAAGCCCGATGACTGGGATGAGGATGCTCCAATGGAAATTGAAGATGAAGAGGCTGTTAAGCCTGAAGGTTGGTTGGATGATGAGCCCGAGGAAGTTGATGATCCTGATTCCGAAAAACCAGAAGATTGGGACGATGAAGAGGATGGTCTGTGGGAGGCACCAAAAATTGATAACCCCAAGTGTGCTGATGCTCCTGGATGCGGGGAATGGAAGCGACCAACGAAGGCAAACCCGGCTTACAAGGGAAAATGGCAGTCTCCACTCATTGACAACCCCAATTATAAGGGTATTTGGAAGCCCCAAGAAATTGAAAACCCAGAGTACTTTGAGCTTGATAGACCCAACTTTGAACCCATTGCTGCTATTGGCATTGAGATTTGGACAATGCAAGATGGTATATTGTTTGACAATATTTTGATAGCTTCTGAAGAACAGACAGCAGAATCCTACCGGGAGACTGCGTGGAAACCAAAATTTGAGGTAGAAAAAGAGAATCAAAAGGATGAGGAAACTGCTGATTCTGATGGTCTCAAGGGAATTCAGGTAATTTTGTCACGTTTAACTTTATTATTTTCCAAAATGCGGTTCACTAGTCGAGAGACTGATATGTACCTGCTTAATTGTTTCAGAAAATTGTCTTTGACTACCTCTACAAGGTCGCAGATCTTCCCTTTTTGGGTGAGCACAAAGCGAAAGTATTGGTAAGTAGTTTGTTTTCGTGGGAGTTTTGGTGCTCTACTTTCTTGCGGTGACCTAATATTTTGAAGGATCTTGCCTAGCAGGACTTACTTGAGAAGGCTGAGAAACAAGCAAACCTCACAATTGGGGTCATTGCCTCGGTTGTAGTTATTATCTTTACAGTATTGTTGAAACTCATCTTTGGGGGAAAGAAGCCTGTGAGTACCTTTTTTCTTTTCTTGCCAATACGCATATTAGTTCCTTCTTCACACAATAAACTCTTCTAATTCTACTGAATCCTTGTGAATTTAACTGTTGAAATGTAGGCTAATGTAAGTACCGAGACTAAGAAGCCTGATGTTGCTGAGACTTCAAACAGCCAAGAAAGCTCGGAAGCGAAGGAAGAACAGAATGAGGATGCTGCCGCTGCTCCCCCCCGTAGGAGGAACTCAAGGCGCGAGGATTAGGGAACTTGGGTAGAAAGTTATCTGGCTCTATGGGTCTGATTTAGCAAATTGGCTATGATTTGCCATTGGTGGATCACAGAATATATTTGGGTCTTGTTTGTTTTCCTTCCGTGCTGGAATTTTGGCTTTTTTGGGGGACCTGAACTGCAATTTTTATTTACGTAAATTAGGTTTGTAATAGAATGTATACGAGACCATTTTGTTGAGATGTGGCATCTCCTTCCCTCATTTAGATGAAAAGCTCAGGTGTTTTCTTAGTTCTTACTTTGAAGTTCCTAAATATTTTCTCGGAATCTAAGCTTCTCTGGTTATTATACTGTTTTCATGTCGCAGTTAATTACAAATGTGTAATTTACTTTTAAGTAAAATTTCTCGCCCTTAAGCCTTAACGATTTACAAGTTAAGCACGCAACTCTTGCAAAGGGGTAACTAAGTTTATATAGGAAGTAATCAGCTATTCTTCGGAGAAATTGTGCTTGATAGCTAAGTTGATAGTTTGTTTGATCTAAGTTAAGTAACAGAATCAGTGTATATATAAATTAGGACACACGAGAATTATCATCCTGTATTCCTGTGATATATTATACACTTTGTACTTGTAGTCCTAAATATAGTGGCTCAATGTTAGTGCCGTCATTAGTATCTCAACGTCTTTGTACCTGCACATCTCTTTTTTATTGATCTAGTAATTTAATGTGAAAACTGCCGAATAACTAGAAATAAGCTAAAGGGAATCCAGAGAAAATGCATGCCAAAATTGTTACTACACAATTTTCTACTTACCAACACCAATCATAGGGCCTTCTCACTGGTAGGTTACTGAATCATATTGGGGAACACTGATTTTTTTTTTCAATCACACTTGACAATGTTACTTCAAGTAATACATCTTTGGAATGTTTAGTACATAAATATAGCGAGAGGAAAATATGTCCTCTTTGTGGATCAATGTTTATATATGGTATATGTTGCAAATGTACTTAATCTTATGGAAAGATGAATTGACTGAATGCAGGGTTTTGGTAGACCGAGTGCATGCAATAGTGAGTTATGTTGGACAGTCACCCACATGACTAGCACCGTTTCGAGGTTTTTGTAAGGTTAGGCAAATCGCATGTACCAAATCTTTGGTCTTAGATGATTCTATGAGATGAAACTTTACATACCACGTAGTAAGTATAATGATGAAGTTTCAATGTACCTTCAAGTGTACACAAATGCATATCATAAATAAGTTTTACAATTTATTTAGACATGTAATATTATATTCTTTTTTTTTTCTGAACTTCAAAACTTTTTTATTTCCAAAACTAACGTACCCCCTTAGAATGCAAGGGTACATCAAACTGAAGTTATTACATAAGTATAAGAAAGCACCAAAAGCACAAAAACCATCAAAAAATACAAAATCGAATAAAACTAAAGATACCGAGCTACTACGACAAACTACTCTTCTACTTCAAATCCATCGGCGTCTTCAACCGCATTCTTTGCAAGTACGTGATATTAGACAAGAGTCGTAGTCTTTGTATTTTAGAAAAATATTCTTTATATTTATTTCTTTTTGTATTTATCTCTTTCCTTATTGTATTATAAGTTGTACTTATATATACCACAATTGAGTGAAGAATAAAATCATCACTTCATAAATCTTATATGGTATCAGCAGGAAAATATCACTAAAGAGAAATCACGATTCCTGATGTCTTCCGCTGGAAACCCTAGTGACTCGGCCTCCTCGGCCCCACGTCCTCCGCTCCTCTTCAGGTTGCGGGTTCCGGGGTTCCACCCCTCGTTCCACCGTTTGGTCCCGATGGTCCTCCCATTGTGCCTATCAATGCACATACTCATCTATCTCTGCAGTTAAACTCTGGGAACTACACATCGTGGAATGCACAGATTCACCATCTGTTTTATGGCTATGGCTTTCTTGGCTATTTGGACGGTACGACCCCCTGCCCTCCCTGTGGTGATTCTCCTGAATCTATCTTTGCGTTTGTTCACTAGATGCATCAGGATGCACTACTTGTATCTGCCCTCTTTGGTTCGCTCTCTTGGGAAGTCATGCAACTTGTCTCAAACAAGAAGACATCGATTGAAATCTGGATGTCCTTGCAGAACACGTACGCCAACAAGTCTCATGCTCGTGTCATGCAATTGAAGGAATCTCTCTCTCAGACCTCAGTTGACCATTGGCTCCAAATAAGTGTCAGAGTTCCTTCAACTTGTCAAGGTGAAGGTTGAAGAACTTGCCCTTGTCGATCATCGACTCTTTGATAATAATGTTACTCTCTTCGTTTTGAACGGTTTAGGGGCATCCTACCGTGACATTGCGGCTCAGATCCATGCTCATGATCACCCGCTCTTCTTCTCGGTGCTTCATGACAAGTTGGTGGCTCATGAGATCTATGTCAAACGCTTGGAGGCTCAAACTGCCTCTCTTGTGGCTTCGGCCAATGTTGCCTCGTACCACCACAACTCCAATCAACGTGGTGGTCAAAACCCTAGCTGCCATAACAACTCCCGTGGTAACTCAAATTGCCAAAACTGTGGCAATTCTTCAAACCATGGTGGCAACCCTAATCATCTGGGTAATCGGAACAACAACAACAATCGTTCGAGATCTAATGGGCGTCCCAATATCACGTGTCAAATTTGTGGTATTTATGGTCATGGAGCTCATACTTGTCGTCGTCTTCAGCAACCTATTGCTAACTTGGCCTCGACTCTGAATTCCCCTTCTCACGATACCAACTGGCTCGTTGACTCAGGGGCCTCTCATCATCTCACCTCGGATCTCCAAAACCTAATAGTTCACTCCGAATATGAGGTGACAAATGAGGTCACAATTCCTAACGGTTCAGGTTTGCCTATCACTCACGTTGGTTCCACTTCTATTACAAAATATGGTCGTAAATTCCTTCTTACTCTCATTTTATGCGCTCAGTCATCTCAACGAAATCTCTTATCGGTGCATCAATTTTGTCTTGCTAACAATTTTATGCTTGAATTTCATCCTTGGTATTTCTTTGTTAAGGATCGAACCACGCAGGATATACTCATGCACGGGGAATGCAATAATTGAATTTACTACTTGGACGTGCGGTCGCGGTTTGCTAAGAGTCCTTTGGCGTGTGTTGGGATTCGCACTAATAGAGACAATTGGCATAGTCGTTTAGGTCATCCGTCTTCGGATATTAGTTCCTTTTTGTTTAGCAAGTTTAATTTACCTTGTAATTCGAAGGATACTACTTTTTGTCATTTTTGTTTATCTAATAAAAGTACGTAATTGCCCTTTAGTGCTACGTCTCTTGTCTCTACTTCGCCGTTGGAATACATTTATGGTGATGTTTGGGGTCCCTCACCAGTTCCCTCTTTGGATGGCTATTGATATTACTTATTGTTGGTTGACCATTTTTCATAGTATTGTTGGTTCTTTCCTTTTACTCACAAGGCTCAAGTTGCTATAGTGTTTCGTCAATTTCACAAGCTTGTTCAGAAACAATTTGGGTTCTCCATTAAGAACTTTTATTCGGACAATGGGGGTGAGTTTATTGCGCCGCGTTCTTACTTCTTGGAATGTTGCATTAGTTGGCTTAGCACTACTCCCCATACTCTGCAACACAATGGCACTGTTGAACTGCGTCATCACCATGTTGTCACTCTTGGGCACATTTTTTTACAGCAGTCGGGCCTTCTGTCATCGTTTTGGGACTTGGCCTTTTCTACTGAGGTTTATCTTTATAATAGGCTGCCTATAGTTGTTCTTTGATGCAACAGTCCGTTTGGCGTCTTGTTTGGCTGATCGCCCAACTACCATAAACTACGAACGTTTGGGTGTTTTTGTTTCCCGTGGCTGCGCCCTTATTTTTTGGGTAAGCTCACGCCTCCATCTCGTGTGTGTATCTTTTTGGGCTACAATGTGACTCAAAGTGCTTATCTTTGTCTCGACATTGAAACGTCTCGGGTTTATGTGTCTTGTAACGTCCGCTTCATTGATACTGAGTTACCGAGTTTTGCGCCGCGTTGCCCTAACCCTAATCCGCTGCCGCCCAAGCGCTCTTGGCCCATTATGATCCTTCCCTATGGACCCGACCCTTCTTCTTTTGGGCCTGAGTCCACGGGTCATGAGGCTCATCTGCCAGTCAGCGGTCCGGGTTTGACCACTATGGCCCATTTGCCCTCTCCTAGCGGTCATTCAGCCCATGAGCGAACCCTAACGCTATACGGGCCTGCAGCCCAGTTCTCCCCTGAGTCGTTGTCGACTGCGTCGTCCGCTGCTCTGTCTCGTTCAACGCGACCGCCTGACCCCGACTCACCTCCTTCTGCACCGCTTCCCCCTTCTAGGCCGTCTATTCTACACATACTCATACTATGACCACTCGTGCTCAAAACAAAATCTTTAAGCCGAAGCAAATCTACTCAGCTTCTAAGCATCCTGTTTTGGGCCTCATGGCACCTACATGCGTCCCTCAAGCACTAAAGGATCCGCTTTGGCGCGCGGCTATGGCCGAGGAGTACACGAAACTTATGCAGTTTGGTGTTTGGGATTTGGTCCCTTCCTTGTTAGGGAAGAACATTATTGGGTCTAAACGGGTGTTTTACATTAAACCTCATCCGGATGGGTCCATTTATCTGTACAAGGCTCGCCTTGTTGCGAAGGGCTTCAATCAACGTGAGGGTGTTGACTTCAAGGAGACTTTCAGCCCCGTTGTCAAATCAGTCACAATTCGCATTGTGTTGTCCTTGGCCGTTATGCATAGTTGGTCGTTATGACAACTTGATGTAAGTAATGCTTTTCTTCATGAAAATCTTAATGAGGCTGTTTTTATGCCTCAGGGTTTCGTTGATCTGTCTTTCCCTTATCATATTTGTCATCTCAAGAAGTCCTTGTATGGCTTGAAGTAAGCTCCTCGAGCATGGTTTCTTGCTTTGTTTGCCGAGTTGTGTTCTGTTGGCTTTCGTCAGTCCAAGTCCGATTCCTCGCTCTTTATTTACTCCAAGGATAATGATGTCGTTTATCTTCTTGTTTATGTGGACGATATTATCGTGACGGGGAGCAACAACACTCTTATCTCGCATGTTGTTCGTGGTCTTGGTAGTAAGTTTGCGGTTAAATATTTGGGGCATCTCTCTTATTTTCTTGGTGTTGAGGTTTTCACTTGCAAAGAGGGCCTCTTTCTTTCGCAACATAAATATATCTGTGATATTCTTGCTCGTCACAAGATGGATGGTGCGAAGACTTTAGCCACTCCCATGGCGTCAACCTCGTTGGTCTCCACTTCATCATCTTTGACTGATGCTACGGAGTATCAGCGTGTTATTGGTGCCTTGCAGTACCTTACTTTGACTCGATTCGACATTGCCTTTTTCGTCAATAGGTTGGCTCAACGAATGTCCGCCCCCACTGAGGCTGATTGGACGACTCTCAAACATGTCTTACGTTATTTGAAGAGTACGCTTTCTCATGGACTACTTCTTCGTCGTGCCTCATTTCATTGTCTCCTTGCTTACTCTGATGCGGATTAGGCGGGGGATCTGGCCACTACTGCATCTACTTCGACATACATAATCTTTTTTGGTAAAAATCCGATTTCTTGGTCTTCTCTTCGCCAACGTGCTATTTCTCAGTCTTCAACTGAATCCGAGTATAGGGCCTGGCGAATGTAGCTGTTGAAGTTCGTTGGTTGCAACATTTGTTTCATGAGCTCGGTGTGTCCCTTCCTTCTTCACCGCATGTTCTTTGTGATAATTTAGGGGCGATCCGTACATCTCTTTATCCCGTTTTGCATTCCCAAATGAAGCATATATCTATCGATCTACACTTCGTACGTGATCTTGTTAATAAGTGGTTTCTTAGTGTCTCTTATATTAACATGACTGATCAACTAGCGGATCTCCTCACTAAACCTTTACCTCGTGCCCATTTTCTTCTTCTTCGATCCAAAATCGCCATTAGAGATGGGACGTCGATTTTGTGGGGGCATATTAGACAAGAGTCCTAGTCTTCGTATTTTAGAAAAATATTTTTTGTATTTATTTCCTTTTGTATTTATATCTTTCCTTATTGTATTATAAGTTGTACTTATATATACCACCATTGAGTGAAGAATAAAATCATCACTTCATAAATCTTATACGTGATCCATTGCGTTTGAATCACGTCTAACCCATTTAATGTTGAATAAATTATATTCTATTTAAGAATACTAATTATAAGTGTTAACCCCCTTCCCATCATGACCATCATTCCACCATACCTAATAGAGCCACGTGATGCTTTATAGGAACAACACCACCACAATATACCTTACAGGTGCAAGGGCATCTCACAAGGCTCTAATCCTAGCTGGCTCCACGATGCTTTACAAGGATCCATGACACCTCACAGGTATTACATCTACGATGCCCAAATGGCCATATGATACCTTACAAGCGTCTACTATACCTTGAGAGGGTGTACAATGACTTATAAGGATATACGTTGTCTTACATGATGTATATCTGCGCTACATGCTACAAGCCACCTTACAAGATCATACGTGTCCAAGCGGACCCCCAACATCTTACAAGGATCGTTAATACAATAGGATCTATCAGATCCAAATAGATATTCAAAGACAATGTGACAAAATATACAATCAAGATACGTGTAAATGTTCGTTGTCAAAAAATTAGGCATGTTAATTAGCCAATAAAGTTCATGTTAAACAATGGTCACCACAAGAAGGCTTGTAATTGACACCTGCCCATATGTTTCTCTTATAAATTAGGAGTCCATCCCACATTGTAAGGACAAGTTGAATAAAATTCTTCAACTATTAATAAACTATCTCTTTCTAACTAAATGTCCTTCCAATCTATTTTAGTCTTATAAACTCAATTTATTCAGAATTCGGTAGAGCGTTTTCGAATTAATAAAGTTATCTACTCCATCACGATAGTTAACTAAAAAGAGCGTTAACAAAATGATGTTGTCTGTGGGAACGCCATAAACTGCCTTTGAGTGTTTCTAGTGATAATATTGTGGATTGAAACGACTTGCTCATCTAAGAAAAGACCATATAATGGGAGATCGTCATGGACCAGTCGAACAACATGAAGAGGAGTATGTACCATCACCTTACCACAAGGTGAAAACATAGACTTAGTTAGCATACCGATGACAGTTTTCGAGAACCTATTGGATGCTGCAGTTGGAAGAGATGAACAGATGATGGAACTCTGATCGAGCCACAACCAATGCTCCCCTATCGCGAGGGAAATTATTTGGAAGAGCAAGTGTCTCGCATGACTCAAACTCCATACCAAACACCTAGATATCGTACTCCAACTCGCAAAAGGGAAGAAAGAGGATATGGTAGTCGACATTATAATGACATAAGAATTGTTGTCCTAAGAGGGGAAACTTCTACTCGAGAAATAAAGGGAATCGTTACTTAAGTAGAATAGGTGATCACTTTGGAGCATGATACACAACTTGAGAAAAGAAATGTGGGATATAAAGAGGAATATCATCCCAAGAGACGAACCATTATACCTAGGATCACCATTTGTGCCAAAGATAGCACAGACTCTTGTCCCCATGGGAATGAGACCAGGCAATTTGCCCATGTTTTCTGGAGATGAAGACAACCGAAATCCACAAGATCACATTTAACAGTACATGGAAAGCATGGATCCAGTGTCGGCCCTAGATTTTGTCATATGTGAGATCTGAACGACTTTGACTGGGCAAGCGCAAGCTTGGTTCTCACAGATCCTCCCTAGTACTATTTCTAGCTTTGACCCATTATCTTGCATGTTAGTCAGTTTGCTTGCAATAGAAGATATCCCAAATCAGTTTGCCATTTGTTCAACATCATATAAAAAAAATGAGACATTAAGGGATTACATGAAGCCATTCTCTAATGAAGCTCTTAGTGTTCCTTATTTGGATTCGTCTATGATCGCGTGCATACTAGTGCAAGGATTACGATACAGAGACTTCTTTCAATACCTGATGGGGAATCGTGTCAGGGATATGAATAAGCTAATACAAAAGGCTGAAACATATATCATTATGGAAGAGGCTTAGGATTCAAGTAAGAAATTAGAGAGCGATGTAGGTGATACTGAAGTAAAAAGCAAATCGTAAGAAAGAAGCAAAGAAGAAAAACACACCACGCCGACAAGATGAAAAATACATAGTGAAGAAACATTTGCAACCAATACATTTGCCTCCATTGATCATCATTCCAACATATGTATTGCATGTCATGGAAGGGAACAAAGATCAACAATGGTCGTGGCCCGTCTGCGAACTTTAGTAGAAAAAGGATTCTTAAGTTTTGCAAATACCATAAGGCATACAAACACACGACGGATAAGTGCACCACGCTGAAGAAATAAATCCACAAGTTTTTAGACCTAGGATACCTTCAATTGTTTTTGGAGGAAGGATATAGAAAGGCACAAGAACTCGATTCTCAGAAGAGAATACGAAATGAAGAAGAACCTACAAGCGAAGAAGGTAGAAAGATATGATCTCAAGGAGAATAGTATAGGTCATAACCCCCACCTCCATATTCCTATGAAGAGAATCCTCCCACTTGCGGAACGGGGAATATTATCGAGGGGTAAAATGGCAGTAATTACTGCAGAAAAAGACGATATCTCAAAGAAGCCCGAAGAAAGGGACATAAACTAAAAGTTTGCTCTCTTGAAAATGCAAAACTACCCAAAACCACGTTCGGACCCGAAGACCTTAGTGGAATCGTATATCCTCACGAAGACCCGTTATTTATCCGAGCAACTATTTATGGGGTGGAGATACAAAGGATCCTAGTAGATATAGGTAGTTCTGTCGATGCATTATTCATGTCGATGTACTTGGCCATGGGATTACGACAAGAATAATTGAAACCAATAGACGTCCCGCTAATAAGATTCTCTAGCAAATCCTACCGGACATTGGGAACAATAATCCTACTGATGTCTTAGGGAGAGGGAGTTTTGAGAAGAATGGAAGCGATCAAATGCTAGGTGGTGGACGCGGCAACAAGAACATACAATGCTATATGAGAAAGACCCTCTATTAACACTTTCAAGGTAATACCCTTCACATTACATCGTAAAATGAAATTTCCAACTCCCTCGGGAATCATAGAAGTGAGAAGAGACCAAGTGAAAGCCAGAGAATGCAGAATGAATGCGATACCCCTAAATGTGGACGAATCAGCAGTAACACCCTCAAATAAAAAGAGAAATATGGAGGAAGTGAAGTTACAAGCTGTAGAAGAAGTGAAAATGATGGAGATTGTGGAAGGTGACAAGGGAAAAATAGTTAAGCTGGTAACCAACATGGAACCCGATGTAGAAAATAAGGTCAAAATAGTATTCAAAGAATATAGTCACATATTTGCATGAAAGGAGGACCACATGAAGAATCAGCTCTCAAGTATGCCAACATTTTCTAATGTGCAAGCATGTGCCAAATCCACACAACAAAAGAACAAGAATATGGGACCCGAAAGGAACAAGATCATACGATCGGAGGTTCCACGCTTATTGAGCCTGAAACAAATTAGAGAAATATTTTATCTCGAATGGTTGTCTAACATGGTGCTAGTCTCCAAGACAGAAGGAAGCTGGCGAACGTGCGTTGATTTTACAAACTTAAATGATGCATATCTTAAAGATTGTTATCTATTGCCAAGTATCAATCAACTAGTAGATTCGATCGCTGGATGTGCCTTGTTATCTACTATGGATGAGGATCAATGATACAATCAGATACTAATGGCGGAAGATGATAAAGATAAGACCAACTTCATCACCGATGTGGGCACCTTCAGCTATTTGGTCATGCCGTTTGTATTGAAAAGCACCGGAGCAACGTATCAAAGTCTGGTGAATCTGATGTTCTCGGGGTTGATAGGGCATTCGATGGAGGCATATGTTGACGATATGATTGTAAAACTCAGAAAGTTGAAGATCACCCAAAGGATCTAAAGAAGGCTCTAGCTATCATGGACAAGTTTGGAATGAAAATCAATCCCAAGAACTGTTCCTTTGGATCAAAGGGAGCAAAATTCTTAGGATTCATGGTGACAGAAAAAAGGGATAGAAGTAAAGCCGGAGAAAGACAAAGCCATCGGAGACATGCCTCCACCAAAGAGAAAGTGTTTATACGAGTGAGTTTCGAAATATGGAGGCCCTCTATATATGTAAAGTGATAGAAATACAAGAGAAATATTAAAGAGTTATACTACTTTGCTAAAATGAGAATACAAGTATGTTATGTGAATATGACTTGGTTACAATAGTTGAATTCCTCCTCTATTTATAGGATTTTGGGTGTGTTTAAGAGTGTGGTGACTTGTCCTTCATTAATGCTGGGTATGGGCACCATTAATACTGCCTCGTACGAGATGGGTTTGCTTAAATGTTTAATGTGGGTCATTCGTGACTTAAGTATGGTTCATGATAATAATGACTGACATTTCTTTATTGCACACGTGATTCTTCCAAGTGGACAATTAAGACGTTTGACCGCGTCAGAGTGGTGTGATGGTGTTACGAGGCTGTAAATGGTCTCCAAATAATGAGGTGAGCGAGAATCTTCTAGGACGAAGGGCCTTTTCTTGGCATATTTTAGTTTTTTCGGTACTCGGTGTATTTATGCATTATTAGATGTTCCCAAGTCTGCTGGTTTGTGGTACACAAGGCAAGAGAATTTTGAGTTTGCTAGATCCCAATTTTTCTTCGAGGAGTATTGCCAAAGGAAGGAGAAGTTCGTTATTTTTGTCGTTCTCCTATTAGGAGAAAATTACTGCCATTTAGAATTTGTCAATTACACCATCATGTCGGACGTGGGAAATGTGCCCCCATCCTATCGTCATTAAATGCTCTATCTGTGTAATGCGCGAGTAGACAGTCTAGATGACATCCCGTCTTCAGACTTGCGGTGCGTGCATGTCACGTGTGACACGTGTTTCGATTTGATCGATTGATTTGAAAAACTGGTGGTTGTAAGCCCTTGTTTTTCCCCACTTGTTAGTATATATAAAAAGGGCTCGAGTTAATCTATCGTCTCCATTGGGTTTTTTTTCTTTCAAAAATGGTCATTTATCGTGGCCTCATTACGAAAATAGTTATTTATCGCGGTTTTATCCACATGTAGTCCTTCATCGTTGTTTTTTATCCAATATTGGTCCTCCGCCCTTTTTAATTTCTTTTTGCCCCTTGAACTATATATATTAACAAAAAACCCTACGTATTATTTTTAATTAGTAAAAGCCCCCATATCACTTAAAAAAAAGCTAAAAATATAAAATAAACTTAAATACATAACGACTAAATATTGCATTAAAAAATATTCATTTTTAACTAATTGAATAATTTTCCTTCAATTCTAAAACATAAGCTAAAAAAAGTTTCGTTGTATATTTATAATTTTGGAGATACTTATAATTTTATTTTGAAAATTTTAACAAACTTAAAATGAAGAATAATATAATATATTTCTCAACTCAAAAATATTCTTAATTTTTTATTATATATTTAAGTTTTTTTTTTTAATAATTCTATCTTGAGATATTTAATAAACCTGGACGAATTGAGTGATGTGGAATCAATATTTATTTCCTAAACATAATACATTTTAAATATGATATAAATAAAAATGATACTCAAAATATATATTAAAAAGTTAAATTTTAAATATGATTTTTTATTTAGTTTTTGTTTTCGTTTTTTTCTTGATAATTATTTTTTGGTATTTTTGACTTTTTTTTTTGTTTTTTTTATAATTTTAAAAAATTAGTATTTTTGATTTCTTTTTTTCTTCCTAATTCATATTAATTTAAAATTTATTATATTTAGGAAATAAATATTGATTCACATCACTCAATTAGTCTAGGTTTATTAAATATCTCAAGATAGAATTATAAAAAAAAACTTAAATATATAATAAAAATTTAATAATATTTTTGAATTGAGAGATATATTATTTTAATCTCATTTTAAGTTTGTTCAAAGTTTAAAAATAAAATTATAAGTTTTTCCAAAATTATAAATATACAACAAAACTTTTATGGGCTTATATTTTAGAATTGTTGATAAATTATTTAATTAGTTATTGAACGAGACTTTTTTAAATTTAATATTTAGTATTTATGTATTTTAGTTTATTATAATATTTGTTTTTTCATTTTTAAGTGAATATATAACAAATAGGAGCTTTTTACTAATTAAAGATAATATGTGTGTGTTTTGTTTGTTAATAAATATAGTTCAAGGGGCAAAAAGAAATTAAAAAGGGCGGAGGACCAAAATTAGATGAAAAACCACAATAAAGTACTAAATGTGGACAGAACCCCGATAAAAGACTATTTTTGAGGCTACAATAAGGGACTATTTTTGAAAAAAACTCGTCTCCACCCTTTCACTTGCTGTTAAATATTTATTCGAGTTTCCATGTTCTTCTCCGATTTAATGTCTTTTCTTGCTATCTCCTTTCTTCCCTACTATAATGGCTTCTCTCCATCGCCCCTTCTTTACTTCTGCTTCTGATTCTGATGAGGTTTCTGCAGGTGCCTCGATGGCAGTTTATTCCAGCGTGATTGAAATTGGCACTATTCTAAAGACAATCTCTACTCCCTGCATTCCTTTGCGCCTTACTGGTGGCGTTAGGACCAAGTAGTGGACCTATCGCGAGTTTTCGAAAGGGAAGAAGAAGAAGAAGAAAAAAGTTGATGGATGCATGTATCAAGCTCTGGTGGCAGCCTTCTTTGATACAGAGTGTGGTGATGAGTGCTCCAAAAATACATAAAACGTGGTAGACCGTTGACGGTGTTATGCTCGATAGCTTTAATTACGATCTCTCCGATTTTGGAGTGTCTCTTCATTTTGAGCATATCATGATTTTTACTTGTTCTCATGAAACTTTTCCTTTATAATCTGGTGGAAGTATCCATGAACTAATAAACAAATATAATTCCTTACAAAGTGTTTGTAGATCCCTATGATCATCATCTCAGTCACCATCTTTATTTTTGTAAAATGTAAGGTCTGGATGTAAGAGATATCTTGAGGCACCCTCTCTTGTAAGCATGTCTTGTGAGCTTAGGTCCCAAAGTATCATCTGATCTACCTTCAGTTTGTAGTATTTTTTTTTGTCTCTCTTTGTGATTGCAACTGGTTCCCCCTAAGCCAAACATTACCATTTCCTTCTTCATAATGGGCATAGTATTCGCGAACAATGGTGTTGTTCACAATACCCGATCTCTTCATCATGAGCCCTAATCTCGCACGCTCCAATGTCTTTCCCAACCCTTGTACTTCTTGTTCATCAACAAAGTGGCTTTTTAATAGTGCCTGATACAGCTTTAAATAATTGCTGCCGATGAATCGATAGTGATCGAATGTTGGTTTAGATAAAGAGAGTTTTGATGCTCTTCATGGTGTTCCTGTTGCTGGCTCAAAATTGTAGTATCTTCCAGTTGCCATGTTCTTCTACAAAGAACAAATAGAAAAATAAAATTTTCTTGAAAGAAAATAAATAGATAGGAGAAGTAAAGAAGGAATAGCCTTATGAATTCTAAGAGATAATAGAATTATAAAAGTAGTTAGAGTTATAAATAAAAGAGTTCTTAATTCAAATTTTGGAAAATTTTCATTAAGTTGCATAACTCTCCTATAATAAATAAAATCACAATGTGAATAACTCATGTATCAAAGGAATTTAATCATAAGGGAAATATAAGTATGGTAGGAAAGGTAAAGGTAAAGATAGAGCCCTGCCAAATTCCGTAGATTCTGATTTCTGCGTGTCTCCTATTGCCTTTTAAACTGAGATATATGTACTACAAGAAACAGTTAAGGCGGGATGTGGCCATAGTGCGCCTTGATCGCGCGACTGAGGCACAATATAAACTTTGACGCCCTATTGGATACGGTGTCTTCTGGAAACTTTACGACCTCCCTATTTCTCCCGAGGGATTGGGTTTTGACTCAAGTAGGCTGCTTTATGTGGATCATTCTAGGTGCATGATGCTTTTTACAGAGCGGGCTTCGGCCATGGTGATGCGGCGAAGAGATTTATCGCCAAGAAGAAGATGGGGGGGGGGGGGGGGGACTTAAATCCCCTTGCCTCATGGTTTTGGGGGATGTGCTCTGTGATGCCGTGGATGCTTACTCAAAGAAGAAAAAGAAGATGATGAGGCCTCGAATTCAGGTCTCCGAAGTTGTTGCTCAAGTGGTCGATGTTGTTGCTGCTGCTTTTTCATCAAAGAAGAGGCCTTCATCATTTGCCTTTGTTAGTGCTCCAGTCGTACGTCTTTTTCGTATTTTTCTCTTCATCTTTGCTTTATAGAATTTTGCTGACTGTTCTTAATTTCTTATTTCTTGTTGTTTAGGTAAGAGAGCTCTCCTATTGCTGTGGGGACTGCCAATGCCCCTCTGAGAATTATCGCCAAAGAAGAACGCCATATCGCCAAAAGGGGAAGGAAACCAAGGGGCCTTCGGGTGGGACGGGGTCAAAGCTTCCCCTCCTATCACCATGCGGGTGTATGATTTGTCTCCAGGTCACTCTATTGCTCCTCCTCTTATCAGCCATATTCTATTTTTTTTTACAAACAGATATGGAGGGGCGATGTGAGGAGATTGTTCGTGAGCGAATGGTTTCAAGGCTGACGCTCGTTACTTCCAATATTCTCAAAATGACGTAGAAGTTGCCTTGACCATTGTTGAAACATAGGTGGGCAAAGAAGTGCAATAACAGAGATAAAGATGAATCATTCAAGAATAACCATTAACAACTCACGAGCGAGAGAGTAGAGATCAATAAGGCACCGCTATACACTATCTCTCTGAATGTTGAGACGAGGCTTGATTTAACACCCCACAAGTCATACACAAGAAGAGGTAGTGAAAATATGTTCGTGAGGGAATGGTGGTCAAGGTTGATGCTCGTTACTTCCAATATTGTGCATGTTCATTGAAGTCAAATTTCACAATCCCATCCACGATGTTGAAGCTTGTAGTTGATAGAATGCAGTTTCACTAATCACCTCCACACTTAGCTTATCCAACAAATGACGAATAATCATACTTAGACCCAAGTAGAAGATATAAATGTCGTGCATATCTTCTAACCAAGATGGTGTAAACTCGAAACCTCTTTTTCCACATCATTCCTTGAAAATTGATCTATGCATCAGCTAATATGGTTTCACATTTTTACACGTGATTTAAGATTTGTTCCCTTAAGGATTTGGTATGTTGCCCTACGCGGAACATCTTCTCGAATTCATTGATGGTTGTTCCCCAATCCATTCCTTTGTCAGCTTCCTCATCATACCATGTATTTGCCTGAAGTAGAGAGGAAATATTCCTAGTAACATGGACTCCTCTTTGACATTGACGTGGAGACATGCTTCTTTAAATTCTTCCACATGGTTGCTTAGGTTTTCATGAGGCTCTCTTTCAAGTTTCTCTTCGGTCACAATGTACATCAAATCTTCCTTTACCTTTGTTATGTTGACAATTAGTGGTCGAGGAACGGTTGTGTTCCTTTGATAATTGACCTGATTGTTTGGTCTTTAGTCATGCCAATTGGTGTAGTTAGTTTGATTGAATCCATGTGGCTGCATTGGTGTTCCACGTCCATTCCCTCTTTCAATAGTGCGATACCTCATCTTGCTTCCCCATAGTGGTAAGTTTGTTGTTCTTTCACGATAATCCTTGATTTTTTTGTGGAACGCAAAAAGGTGGATCAAAGTTCCAACAAATAAGCTGAATGACTCTAGAGATTTTTACAAAATAGGGTATGTTAGCTACTAGTAACAACACACAAATCTATTTTCACTTTCCATATAAGCTTAATTATCTATGTGATCTTAACTTCTTTCCTTGCTTGTGATGTGTTTGCTGTCATCTAATTTCTCATGATTCCACAGATCTAAGCTACACTAGGTTTTAACGATTCCATTCAAATCTCGAGTTCTAGATATGTTGCTCAAAATTTTTGTTTTTGGTCTTTAATTGAAGAAAACCTTGGTAAGACTCATACCACATACATACATGCTCTAGTGCTAACAGGATGTTGTGCCAACATTGTTTATTCTGGATGTTGCCTCAACATTACCATTAACACTGGGACTTATAAGTTATTCAATTAATTGCTCTGGTCATGTGTCAAGGTGACACGTCTGCATGTGTTGACTCAACAAGGCGGTAACGACATACGTTCACATCAATTACCCGCCCACTACTCCTAATCCATCTCCACTTTCCTCTTTGCATCTCCTTATATTGATGCTTTAATTGTGTAAATTCAATTAAACCCTAAATTTGCTAATTCCCTTATTTATCTTTACAGGATACATCATGGTGAAGAATCCACAATTGATGATCTTGCTAAAATTGCTGCCACTATGGACCTCAATGCAGGGGGAGTTCAACCACAAAGAAGCACACACACACACACACGCACCACTGTGGTTGCTCCAGATTTGCCAAAGAGAAAGGCATCTGTCTATTTCAGGAGGAATGTGAAATCAAAGAAGGATGCATCCACCAGTGTTACTCCAACACCAGCATCGAAAGATGTTGTGCCAACACAGGAACCCAAGAATGCCGACAACACAAGAATCACACATTGTACCAAAGGAAGTTCTTCAAACCGTGGAACCTGTGAGTGTCTCCGTTGAAGTACCTTTGCAACCTCAACCTATTTTCCCACTTGCTGAAGTTGAGGGGGAGAAAGGTACTGAAGATGCTGAAAAGGAGCAAGTCAAGAAGATGAGGATGTTGATGCTGGTGACAACAAGAAATCATCTAAGGAGGAGAATTTTGATGATGAAGATGAAGAGGAGGGATCTGAAGAAGAGTAGAGTGATGACAAAGAGGAAAAGACTGAAGTTGAGAAAGAAACTGATGGTCCGAACCAACTGAATGTTCAACCAACATCACAAGACAAGGATGTTGACCCAACGTCAGATTCTGCAGAAGAAACAACGGATGAGGTACCTGATACTTTTGAACTTGGTTTTCCTACTGAGCCTTATAATAGGTGTTTTTTGACTAAAAATGACAGTATATATTATGATGTTGTTCGAGAGAGGAAAATTTTGGCTGAGAAAACTCTAATTGTGGATGACTTTAAGAAGTATAAAGTGTTTCAGTCCCTAGAGTCTAGAAATCTGCTTGTTTCCCTATTTGGTATTGTTCCATATGTCCCTGAGGTTATTAGAGAGTTTTTATTATAATCTGTCCAAATTTGTTAAAGCTCCTAGATCACCCAAGTTTGGGAGAGTTTATGTGAGGGATAAATTCTACAAGATCAATCCCTCAGTCATTAACAATAACTTAAAGATGCCAAATAGGCAGGAGACTAGTGCGGAGATCGATGACACTTAGATGATAAAGGAGCTGACTGGTGGGCTGGTGAAAACATGGAGGAAGAAGCTGAATGTAACTGGGCTGGCCTCTCTTACAACAATCATGTGCAAGGTTGCTTCATCCAACTGGATGCCTTCATCAAATTCTACAATCCTAACTCATGAGTTAGCTGTATTAGTATTCAAGTTGAAGAGAGGACTTCTAGTAAACATGGGGGAAAGAATTTTCAAGTCTATTGAGGATGCTACTTACAGGAAGAAGGCTATTCTTCCATTTCCATAGTTGGTATACAAGATACTCAGTGACCAAGGGTTCATAAATGGTGATAATGATGTCTTTGTAGACAAGGCAAGAGAGTTTGCCCTCACAAAGAACTACGTTGGGAGAACCAAGATCAATGATCTACCTTGGAAGCATCCAAATGCACCTGGTGGAAGTGGACTGATGGGGCATTTGGTGTGATAACAAAATAGAATGTAAGATAACAAATAATTGTCATGCTTAAGTCCCATTGTTTCGGAAGTGCACGAATCAAGTAATAATAAAATGGTAAGTATAGTAAAAAACAAAGTATCGAATCCCAAGAGAGTGGTGGACTGTTGATGGATCACTTAGATGCAGAATACTAACTACTATCACTTTTGTCTCTTGTGTTTGTAGGGTGAATGCTATTTAATCTAAGAAATGCTATGAATGTGTTTAAACCAGTGTTTTAAAACCTGGCCCGGACCGGCCGGTTCAACCGGGAACTGGTGGCCTTGCCTGGCCGGTTCAGCAGCCATACCAGGCTACTAAGCTAGGACTGCCTTTTTTTTTTGGTTTTTGATCAATTGCAAACCAACCTCTATTTTCTGACAATTACAAACTTGCCTCGAATATTTTTAAAAAAAGGAAGAAAAAAACTGCAAAACTTTGAAATGCCATAACTTTGCGTAGGAGCGTCCATTTTGGATTTGGGTATCTCGACAAGATCGATCCACCGTAAATATCCCACGGCGGTTTGCGCCAACAAATTTCCAAAAAAAAGAGTTGTTTTCCATCATTAATTTGATTTTGAAGCGAAACGAGCATGCATTCAAGAATTTCATGCAAAGTATTACGTCCAATGCTAAGTTCATTTTCTAGATTTTAGTGTCACATATTGTTGTTCATGTATTAAATTTTGTGATACGGTTGGCCAACATTTAAAAATCCAAAACAATCTTTTAGCTTGTATCAAATATATAGTTTGTTGGATTATTTATTAAATTGTTGGATAGCTCAATGGTTTCCACTACTTCCTAGGAACTTATTTTGTTGGAGATCACATGTTCAAGTCCTAGTATTGTGATAACCATATTCTTATTTTTCTTATAACATAACAAATATTAGTGACTTTAAATATTTCTCACAATCTTATAATTTTTGTATAAAATAAATTTTTATTATTATATATTTTATTGAATGTTGATTTTAGTCAACAAATCGGTCAATCCAGTAGTTCGACCGGTCCGACCTGTTGACCCACTACCCGATAGCCTCACCGAGTTACTCACCGGGCCGAGTTTCAAAACATTGGTTTAAACTAAGAATGCTTTATCTAAGATGCTTAATAACTAGGATACAAGAATGAATTATATCTGACATGCAAGAAAAATAGTAAATTATGCTTTTTTAATGAAAAATAACAATAAAAAACAGTGAATCTAAGAGAGCAATTAATTCTATTAAACTACGAAAGCTTTGAATTAAAATAAACTAAATAAACTAGAAGAGAGTTGAATTGATTGAATTTGTTAACAATATAAAGAAAGATTGTTTAGAGGTAGGGTTTCACTAAGATCTCTTCCTATATTTTAGTTCTAATCCTTAGTAATTGCTTGATGGTACACGCCTAATGGATATGTGGCATATAGCATGAGTTATCCCAACCACCCCCATATGAGTCCCTAATAACCTATCGTGTTAACAGAATCAACCCAATTGTCAATTATTTTAATAGAGATATCAAATCTGCAACCCAATTAACTCATCAGTCTCGCGTCAACAAAACCTACATAATTAAGACATACATAATGGGATCTAAGTATTGCGCTTCAGTTGCTTTCGCATGTCCAAAGTCACAAATTAAATATATATATATATATATATATATATATATATATATATATATATATATATATATATATATATACTAGCAACCCAGTGCACCCGGGAACCGCGTGCAACGTACTCTTTGATATAACATATATAAATATTTTACATAGTTGATTTTTAATAATCGATGAAAATGAAAATATTTATGCTTTAAATAATAAAAATGATTTATTTATAGAATGCCAGAGGTTTTTTTTTTTTTTTTTTTTTTTTTTTTGGTGAATTGAGTTTAAATGACTTTGAAATGAAGAGTGCATTTGCTATCCTAAACTGCTAGCAAGCGTCTTTCAACAAGCGTTTCATTTTATGTGCTTTTGTCTTACACGTGTAGCTTTTGTAATTAATTAAACTTAGAAATTATATTATTATTAAAATATTAGATGTGTAGATCAATCTTGTCTTGAATATGATTAATTATATGTCTTATGTGGATTGAATTTCTAAATTTAATACTTTCAATATTGATCCTATGATTCTAATCTTGTACGTTTGTGTTCTCCACCGCCGCTTTTAAGATGTCCTTGAGAAGTCCATAAATTTAACAAAAAAGGTTATTGAACAAATGAACAAACTTTTTTTTTAAATTAATAGTAAACATATGACTAACTTAAATTCTAAATATCAAAGGAGTTGGGAGTGAAACGATTTGATGAGGGGGCCAAGAAAAGTGAAAAAAGAGTTTAAACACTTCTCCTTTCCTAAAAAAAGATTAACATGATACATACAACACACATAGAATTAAAACATAAGAAGTCTCCAAAAATTTTAAGTTCTACGCCCCAAGTCTCCAAAAAAAATTACTTCTAAAACTTTCAAAACAACCAAAGCTTAAAAAATGATATCTTAAAATAAAAGTCTCGACATATACAATAAATATGTACACATACATTGGCCAATTCTAAATTTGAATATGTCAAAATAACATTAACATAACAGTAAGAAAAAACATGTTATTGATTTCCTTTAAAATGTTAGTATAACTTCTATTGAATGGCTCCTGCACAAAATCCATAATTATATTAGAAAATTGCAAGATATATAAACAAGAAAGTAAACTCTATGGAACAAAATTTGGAAACATGACGTGCTTATTATTTTGAAGTCGTACCGGAAATTCAAGGATGACAACTGTTTCTCCCTTGAGTTTTGATGCATCTCCAAGAATCTTCTGCAAAATGTAATTTATTAAACATAATTAAAAGGAAAAAGGTCAAAGATCAGGGGGAAAATTGTTATTACTAATCAATCCAACAAACCCAGCAACACACCTACAATAAATATATATGTACAATTTATTGTAGACAATTAAGAAAGCAAATAAAATGGAGAGAAAGTGTGAATGAGAGACGTACGATTAATGGGGATTAACAGTAAAGTTTGGTGGTTGCTTATATATTGGAGATAATCATGGGTGGTTATATTTCAAATTTTAAAACAATTCTCACATTCAAATAAGTAACAAATAACCGAATTGGAAGTGGGTTAGTGGGGCATATGCAGTTTTTTAAAATTTGAATTTTGTAAGTTGAAAACTAAAGCTGATAAAACGGATGAGTGGGATTTTAATAATAATACAATATTAATAGTAATCCTTTTTAAACTATTTTTTTGATCCGATGGTGTCACAAAATGTTTTGGCTTATATTAATAGATTTTAATAATAATAAACTATTAATAGTAATCATTTTTTAAACTATTGTTTTGGTCCGATGGTGTCACAAAATATTTTATCTTATACTAATAGATTTTAATAATAATAAAATATTAATAGTAATCCTTTTTTAAACTATTTTTTTGGTCCGATGGTGTCACAAAATATTTTGGCATATATATATATATATATATATATGACAATCCTTAGCGTTCTACACTCCGAGCAGTCCCACTCGGGTGCTTTCGTTTTAAATTGCTTGACTCTCAGATCCGTTCATTGCTTGACTCTTCCTCTTCTCTCCTTGATGATCTCTTCTTCTTCTAAATTGCTTTCTCTCACACAATGATTCTACTAAACTAAGACTTTGTAGTGCTCTCTCTCTCTCTCTCTCTCTCTCTCTCTCTCTCTCTCTCTCTCTCTCTCTCTCTCTCTCTCTCTCTCTCTCTCTCTCTCTCTCTCTCTCTCTCTCTCTCTCTCTCTCTCTCTCTCTCTCTCTCTCTCTCTCTCCCTCCCTCTCTCTCTCTCTCTCTCTCTCTCTCTCTCTCTCTCTCTCTCTCTCTCTCTCTCCTCCCTCCCTCTCTCTCTCTCTCTCTCTCTCTCTCTCTCTCTCTCGCTCTCTCTCTCTCTCTCTCTCTCTCTCTCTCTCTCTCTCTCTCTCTCTCTCTCTCTCTCTCTCCAGCGACTCTTAGGGTTTCTCTAGCGGAAAGTTGTTGTATGTTACTGTAAGCTATTGTAAGTGGTTGTGTCTCTCTCTCCTCGAGTTGCTAAAAGAACCCTCTTGTTTATAGTTTTTCTTCATGTTCTTGGCTTCTTCTAGGGTTTCTGTCGTTCTGGCCTAAATTTCGATAGTTGTGCAATTAGGGGATGCACGATCTGACATCGCGCAGCAGTTGCACGATCTATCTCCTTTGCGCTGGTCTCTACCTCCTTTCATGATCCTCTTATGTTCGCTCTTCAGTCTCCCTATGCTCTGGTCTTTCTTCATTGAATCTCGAAATTAGTAACTTTACCAATTGTATCCCAAAAGCATTCATTTTAGTTCTTTTTAGCTTATTTTCATCATGACTCCATAAAAATCCTAAGAAAATACAAAACAATATGAAAACAAGTAAATATGCTTGCGCTTTACCTTTTTCGTTGCTTGTTTTCATGACCAGTGATTTGACCAATATTAAAATGACATCAGTGATTTGACCAATTATATTTAAGTTTACCTTTGTTCATGATCTTATCTAGTTACACGAGTTGTAGTTATCTTTGGTGTATTTCAAGATATCAGAGGATTAATGTTTCAAGAGGATTAAGCATCAAGAAAGAAGATAGAGCAGAAAATGATTATGATAAAGATGAAAGGTCTTTTGAAGATAATCACAAGGAAGATTTCAAGACTATCCAAAGAATCGAGGAACGATCAATTGTGTCTATCACATCTTCGAAAATGAACGTGTGAACTCTATAAGAAGGGTGGTCGACATCAACCTAAAATACAAGACTAGAGCATAATATTCCGAGTGAATAGAAACATTAGAGTCGATTATTTCGGTCTTGTTTTGCTGAGTTTTTATCTAACGAGTGAAAGCTACAATCTATATAACGTTTAGTGAATTAGGTTGGTGGGGTTGATTTTCTTGCTCAGTTGGATTTTTTAAAATCATTAAAGTAATTTAGTGGTTATTTTGTCGTAACACAATCGAATAACGTTTTTGTCGTAACACAATCTAGTAATTTTGTAAAATCATTAAAGATTCATTAACTGTGTTTATCTGTTCCGCTGCAATTTACTCTTCAGTGAATGTTGAGATAATATTGAATACAACCAGTGTTGGCGCAACATTTCAAATTAACACAGCGTGTGAATTAATAGGAGTATCAATCCCGATCTACACATTAACAGTATTCACAGGGTATATTAGGAAGTTCATATTTTATTAGTATCATAACTTTCATTTTGTGAGTAAAAACTGCATTCCCTTAGATATTAGAGATAAGAATAAAGCAGACAACAATTCAATTACCGGTAAATAATAGTAAGTGTTTACTCATGTCGACTTTTTTATTGATAGATTACTGATGTCGACTTTAGAAAATAAACTACTTGGGCACTTGGTTTTAGTACACGCGTATAGGCTCGTGGTATTCATAATGAATCTCTAATATAATCATGTTTCTTTGGTGCAAAATAAATTCAAAGAGAAAAGTTTTAAAATATGAATACTTAACGAGCCTGACGAGGTAACACATATAATTATTTAACTAGAGGACATGGCCAGTTTAGGGTGGGGCGACAATAAACGAACCAACTTGTGCGGCGAAGTTGCATATAAATGACCACAACTCTTCTCCCTTCTCACTCACCCTCCCACAATTTCTCTCTTCTTCAAACAAGTTTCGTATACCTTTTAAAGTCAAAAAAACAATAGTTATGAAAGACCAAAATATGGTAGGAATCAAGCCTGCGCGTGGCTACTGCAGTTGCCAAGTACAAACGGAATATGTTTCAAACAAGCCTCTTAAGGCACAAAATGCATTGCTCGACTCAATGCGTGCCTCTTCCCCCACACGCCGGTCCTCAGACACCGAAGATCACAAGTCCTGGATGGTAAGTGGTAGTTGTCATCAAAACAATACTGTACAATATTTTGTCTTGTATATATATGCATGCATCTGATCCACACGCGTCTGCTTCTGTAATAACAGTTTCGCCATCCCTCTGCTTTGAGCATGATAGAGAAAATTATGGCGGCTTCCAAAGGGAAGAAAATAGTAGTCTTCTTGGATTATGATGGCACCATATCGCTTATTGTTGAGGACCCCGGCCGCACTTTCATGACTAATGAGGTTCGGAACTTTTTCATTGCTTTGTTGCAAAATGATTATGTGCTGGACTTGATTATTACTTACACTACAAGACTGGGCGGTCAATAGGGACCGCCCAGTTAGCGACTCAAGGTGAGTCGCTCGCCTTCAGCGACTTCTGAAGGCAACAGCGACTCACCTTGAGTCGCAAATCATTTCGAGAACAACAACGACCCACGTTGCGTCGCTGAAACAAACAGACGACTTTCAGCGACCCATGTTGGGTCGCTGAACTAAACTCACGACTTTCAGCGACCCACGTTGGGTCACTGAACTAAATACGCGACGTTCAGCGACCCAGGTTGGGTCGCTGAAAACCTTTTTTTTACATGGGCCACACAATTCGGCCCAAAATTGGGCCAAATTGTGGGCCGCGTCAGCCCTAATTACCATGGAAGCAATCAGCGACTCAGAAGCGGTCGCTGATTGCTTCCTATAAATTGAAAAAAAAAACCATTTTTAACAAAACGCGAAATTCCTCTCCTTCACCCGTTTTGTGCCCCGACCCGATTCGGATATCCTCCATTAGCGACCTATTAAGCTTAGTTGCGACCCAAATCGAGTCACTAACCCAACCAAACCCAACCCCGCTCGTTTCTTCCGATTTCCGCCTCAAATCCGCCGTGCTCCGCCTCAATCGCCGTCGTGCTCCGCTTCCATCGCCGCCCCTTTGAATTTCCGTCCATTTCCGCCGCCGGTGCTAAGGTATAGCTTCGGTTTTCATTTTTTTTTTATTTGTTTTTGTCATTTTTGAATTAAATCCGAAAATTGTGTTATTATTTTAAGAAAATGTTATATTGTTAATTTTGTGTTAATATTATTGTGTTAATCTTGTGTTAATCTTGTGTAAATTTTGTGTTTTATTGTTAATTTGTTAAATTTTTGAAGAATTATTAGTTAATATTGTTAATTAGATAGTTAATTAGTGAATAATGTTAGATTGTTAGAATAGATTAGTGTATGATTAAGGAAAAAAAATTATTTGTGAAATTAGATTAGTGAATGATGAAATAAAAATTTAGTGAATGATGAAATTAGATTTAGTTAAATTTAGTGAATGATTAAATTAGATTTAGTTAAATTTAGTGAATGATTAAATTAGATTTAGTTAAATTTAGTGAATAATGAAATTAGATTAGATTAGATTAGTTTATAATTAGATTGTGAAAATTGGATTATTAAAATTTAATTAGTAAAACTTGTTAATTAGTGTTAATTTGTAAGATTATATTAATTAGTGTAGATTATATTTTTTAGGTTATAATTTGTAAATTTTGTAATTAGTGTAGATTTGTAAATGTTGAATTGATATTTAAATTTTTTTTACAGTGCATATATATATATCCGGCATGTCGTCACGTAAGACCCCTAGCGGTACTGGAGATCGAGGTCTTGGAGGTCGAGGTCGTGGTGGGGTATCGAGTTCAGGTAGTGGTAGTGTTGCTCGTGGAGGTGTTGGAGGTAGTGGAGGTCGAGGTCGTGGTGGTGGTACTGGTAGCGTTGGGCGTGGTGGTACTGGTAGCGTTGGACGTGGTGGTGGTAGTGGTGGCGGGATTGGTGGTGGTAGTGGTAGTGGTAGTGGTAGCGTTGGGCGTGGTGGTGGTAGTGGTAGCGGGGGTCGAGGTAGTTGCCGACCTATACGGGTTATTCGATCGGGACGTGGTGCAGGGTCGAGCCATCCAGCCGAGCCGTCTGTCCCGCTACCTGGGTCAGGTGACGGATATGCATCGACGACACCTCCACTACATCGGCAGTTATTTGGAGACGATGAGGCGGCCATCTCCGGAGCGGGTGTCCGATCATCAGAGTCCACCGCATCCCAGGTGGCACGACCACATACTGCGGATTCAGTTGGGACTCACGTGCCCCCATCAGTCGAGTCTAGCAGACTTCAGACTCCACCGCCTACAGTCGACACCGGAGCTGGACCGAGCCAGAGATCGACCGGTACTCCACGACCGACCGATACTCGACCGGGTAGGGGACCCAATGTAGGGCTTACGGCGCTTCCTAAAGGGAAGAAGAAGGAGCTTATTGAGTTGAAGAGGGGTTGTTTTTCTAAACCCCCCGGTCGCGAGATTTCCAAGACGATCACTGGCCTCATTCGACAGTTTATGAGTGAGTTTTGGCCCTCCTACTTGAAGGTTCCTGAGGATGTACGAAGAGAGATGTACTCGAGATTTACGGTGAGTTTTAAATGAATTATTAATATTTATTGATTTACTCGAGGTTCAAAATATTGTTTAATTTAGTTTATTAATTTAATGTATTAATTTATTGTTTAATATTTATCTTTTTTGTAGAATGTCTATGGGATTCGGCGGTCAGAGAGGGAGCAGGTACATAGGGCATACCAGTTGAAGGCGAGAGGGATTTATAAGCGTATGCTTAACAAGGCGAAGGAGCAGTACATGAAGAAAAAGGACAAGGAGGAGTTTAAAGATAAGCCTAAGACGCCGTGGATGAGTCAGAGTTTGGAGGATCAGGCGGCAAAACACTGGGACACTGAGGAGTTTAAGGCGAAGTCCGTGAAGGGAAAGAAGGCTCGACGAGGCGGCAAGTTGGACGGCGATGCGCCCGCCACCTTTTACGGTGGTTCCATTGACTACGAGGAGATCCGGCGGCGCCTGGTATGTTTTGTTAAATTATATATTTTATTTATAGTTAAATTTTAAGATTATTGTTTATTGATTAGTTTAAAACAATGTAATTTTAACATTTAAAAAAAAAGAATTATAACCAACTATTACTTACAATTTGAAGGAGAGGAATCAGCCCAACCGCACCCACCCTATCAGGCACGACGAGATTTATAAGGCAGGACATACGAAGAAGGTGGCGGGGACTGGCAGAGGTACAGGCGTACCATTGAGGCGGGAGTGGAAGTCTGAGATTACCAGACTTATTTACGTAAGTGTTTTAAATTTTCTACTCTTTTTTAATGATCTTTGTTTTAATTTAATTTCTTTTTTTTAATGATATTTGAATATTCAACAGAAG
Organism: Linaria vulgaris; assembly: GCA_948329865.1. NCBI lineage: Eukaryota > Viridiplantae > Streptophyta > Magnoliopsida > Lamiales > Plantaginaceae > Linaria > Linaria vulgaris. The sequence continues at coordinate 46,452,278 of OX415249.1, read as the reverse complement.
ACTTATAAGAGGGAACTGAGGAGGAAAAATCCGGATGCAGTGGAAGATAATGACTTGCCTGAATGGGACGCCGATTCGTGGAAGAAGGCGATAGGGAGTATCAAGAAGGGGAAGGCATCGGGGTTACCGAGCTATGCTGATCCTCGAGACTTCGACTTGGAGGTCGGGAGGGAGCCAGACTACAGGCGGGAGTTGCTCAGGCAGCTCCAGGAGGAGAACAACGAGTTGAGGTCGACAAAGGACCCGAGAGTCGACTCCATGTTGTCTTGGCTCCAGTCTTTTAGAGAGGACATGCAGAGGGATACAGGTCGACCAGTGCGAGAGCTTCCGTCAGACTTGTTCATGGGGAACGCTATTAGGAGCGGAGGCGCATTTCGGGTTCCGAGGCCGATACGTGAGAGACCAGATCCTTTTCTATGAACAAACTGCATGTTACAAAAAAATAGTTAGTACTAACACATATAAAAGAAGATGATACTAGATGAAGAAAATTGTAGTAGACTCACTCTTCCCATCCCTCCAATTCTTCACAGTTAAGAAGTGTGTACAATTCAATCTGTTCTATTTCTTCCCCCGTTAACTTCTTCATCTTCGCCGATGGGCCAAGCGGTCGTCCCTTCTTTCGGAACAATAAGAGCTCTCCATCCCAATCCGTGCTTTCCAAAGTCTCGTTCCTGTTAAGTCGTCGGTGTGTAGCACCAGGGGTTACATCGAGATACTGGGAAATCAAATTTGATATCTCCGAATTTAAATAGGCATTGGCCATGCATCCCTCGGGCCTCGCTTTGTTCCCCACTGACTGCTTTAAATCAAACATTTGTCTGATATACACAACAAAAGGAACCATCTTACATTACACATAAAATAAATTAAAGACAATCATCAATATATACACCAAAAGTGATTTACCTCTCGAATGGATACATCCATCTGTAGTGAACTGGACCGCAAACTCTAGCCTCATACGGTAAGTGAATGGCCAAATGCTCCATAGAATCGAAAAAAGAAGGAGGGAATATTCTCTCTAGCTTGCACATGGTGACAATAATAGATTTTTCTAGTCCCTCCATAGCCTCTACCGATACCTCTGATGCGCAAATTGCCTTGAACAACAAACTAATCTCCACAAGTGTTTCCCATATGTCTTTCTTAAGGAAATCACGAAAAGCAATTGGAATCAATCTCTGCATGAAGACGTGGCAATCGTGACTCTTCATTCCGGACAACCTTTGTTGTTGCACATGTACACACCGTCCCAAGTTAGAAACGTATCCATCTGGAAATTTTAGCGTGCCCAACCATTCTAACAAATTTCTCCTTTGATCTTTTGAGAGACAGTACAATGCCTTTGGCTTCTTCGTTCCCCCCCTCGGGATGTTGAATCTAAAAATAGCTCACTACGGTTGGTCCAAAGTCTCAAATCTTTTCGTGATTTGATGTTGTCCTTTGTCTTAGGGTCATCCAAAATCGTGTTGACGATGTTATCGAAAAAGTTTTTCTCACAATGCATGACATCTAGACAGTGACGAACCAAGTTTGTGGACCAATAAGGCAGTTCCCAAAATATACTCTTCCGCACCCAATTATGATTTTGGCCAAAACCTGGGAGTGGTCTGCATTGGGTACCGAACCCCACATTCCCAAGGCCATTAACAATTTCCAACATTTCAGCACCAGTCTTTCTACGAATCGCGTCTTCCTCCCGAATTTCCCCTTTTTTAAAGTTATAGTCATCGTATCTCAAGTCATGACCTTCAGGCAAGAACCGGCGATGGCAATCGAACCAACTTGGCTTACCCCCATTCACCAACGGAAAGGATTGAGTGTCACCCATACAATAAGGACACGAAAGCCTTCCGTGCGTACTCCATCCCGACAACATCCCGTAAGCGGGAAAATCACTAATCGTCCACATGAGAGATGCACGTAAAATAAAGTGTTGCTTCCTCGAGACGTCGTACGTCTCGACGCCAGTGCTCCATAAAAGCTTGAGATCATCAATAAGTGGCCTAAGAAAAAGATCCAAGTTCTTTGTTGGACTATACGGCCCGGAAATGAGTAGACTCAAAAAGATGAACTCTTTCTTCATGCAAAGATCCGGTGGAAGGTTATAAGGGGTGACAAACACCGGCCAACAAGAGTACGTCTTGCCAGACATTCCAAAAGGTGTGAATCCATCTGTGGACAAACCAAGTCTTACGTTCCGTGGTTCCGCTGCGAAATCTGGGTGTGTCCGGTCGAAGTGGCGCCATGCCTCCCCTGAAGCTGGGTGAATGATTTGGTCATGAACCCCATTACACTTCGTATGCCATGTCATATGTTTTGCAGTTCCTATTGTATAATACAACCTCTGAAGTCGAGGAGCAATAGGAAAATACCACAATTTCTTCTTCCCAACCTTAGATTTTAGTCCATCCACGTATCTACCTGCGAGGCATATCGGGCACTTATCGTAGTCCTTCGTCTCCTCTCCGTAGAACAAGAAACATTGTTTTGGACAAACATCATACGTAACGTACCCTAACTCGGACTGCAGCATTTTACGGATCCCTTTCGTGTCCTTAGGTAATAACATCCGCACCTCAGGCGTGAAACCTCTCTTCGCTAAATTAAAAACCTTATCAGAATAAATAGTACTAGCCTTGTGTTGTGTCTTGTACTCCAACCACTCCGACATCCACTGAAGGATACTTATATCTTCACCCGAGTCGGAATCCGAATACATGGGTATATTTCCTAGGTGCATCAACTTGTAGAACGCATGTGCTTCCGGGTTGGGCTCCTCGTTAGTTGACTCGTCCTCAAATGATCGACCTCCACGTGCATCCACGACCATGTCTACGAATGGCACATCAACATATACTGGGTTGTCGGGAATATCGGTGTGTGACGAGCCGGGGGAATCGGGCACATACGACGGTGTAGTATCTATTAACGTTTCCCCATGAAAAATCCACTCTAAATATCCATTTGTAAAACCCGACTTATGAAGATGATCCCGTACAACCTTTTTATCGAAAAACCGTATATTATTGCATTTCATGCAAGGACACCTAATTTCGCCCCGTAGATCTACGAATCTAGGACCTTGTTGCGTAGCATATTCAATGAAAGCCCGAACCCCAAACACAAATCTATCGCTTAAACAACCATCACTATCATACATAGCATACATCCAAGATTTATCTACTATATAATCCATTATTCATCTAATAAGTTGTAAAATATAAAACATATAATTACAAATAATATAACAAGAATTTTAAAGAGCTAAATAGAATGATCAACGTACTTCTTGAAGCGTGAAAAAACGCGACACAAGAATGTTTTGTACACCACGATTACTCTCGGTGTGTATAATATTACCTATCACCAAATAAATATAATAAATTTAAGTTAGAATAATTAAATAACAAATTACATTGAAAATAAACATTTGGGATAGTGTAAGGCAAAAAAATGTGCATACCTTAAGGATTAGTAAAGGATGTAATAAATTTTAGAGGAGAATGGAGTGGCCTTTTTATAGGCCACTAACAGTCAATAGGGACCGCACTTAGGTCACTATTGCCAACAGTAAGTCTCAATAGCGACCGCAGTTAGGTCCCTATTGATACTAACCGTTGTTAATAGCGACCTACCTGCGGTCACTATTAACAATAGCCGTTATCAATAGGGACCAAAATTCGGTCCCTATTTAATAGCTGTTGTTATTAGCGACCAAACCGCGGTCGCTATTGACAATAGCAGTTGTCAATAGCGACCGCAAGTAGGTCACCGATATGTCAATAGTGACCGCGGATCAGGTCCCTATTGACCCAACAGGCACCTATTTGCGATTGCTACTAATATTCAAACTTTAAAATCATTATATTATGATGATTTGAGTACACCGTTGTTTGTTTAGTTCATAATTAATAATATAATAGTTAAAATAACAACAATTCACATGTTGCAATGTGTTTGGTTGTTTGGAATCACAAACACATCTCGTTCCTAAAAAAAATCAAATTTCAAGAATAAATATTAGTAGGGACCGCTCATAGGTCCCTAATAATTAAACAGGGACCGCTCTGCGGTCTCTATTAATTATTAGTGACCTAAGTGCGGTCCCTAATTATTAATAGTGACCGCAGTTAGGTCACTAATTGTTAATAGTGACCGCACTGCGGTCCCTGTTTCCTTATTAGGGACCTAAGTGCGGTCCCTACTAATATTCATCCTTGAAACTTGATTTTTTTGTATTGATGTTGGTGTGTTTGTGATTCCTAGCAACCAAACTCATTGCAACATGTGAATTGAAGTAATAAATGATTGCAAAACCAACCTCATAATAGTTTAGTTGTGAAATAATAGATTGAATGAAATTGATCGAGTTATGAACGTTCAACGTATATTTCATGTTCTACAACTAATCATCAATATAGTTAGTTATAGTTGTTATTCATAGTTTAATTTTTTGTTTAACAACATCAAATAACATGATAACTTGATTAGTTAATAACTACAAATAACTATAATTAACTATTGATGATTAGTTGTAGAACATGAAATATGTGTTGAACGTTCATAACTCGATCAATTTCATTCAATCTATTATTTCACAACTAAACTATTATGAGGTTGGTTTTGCAATCATTTATTACTTCAATTCACATGTTGCAATGAGTTTGGTTGCTAGGAATCACAAACACACCAACATCAATACAAAAAAATCAAGTTTCAAGGATGAATATTAGTAGGGACCGCACTTAGGTCCCTAATAAGGACACAGGGACCGCAGTGCGGTCACTATTAACAATTAGTGACCTAACTGCGGTCACTATTAATAATTAGGGACCGCACTTAGGTCACTAATATACAAAAATTTGAAATTTTGGCGAAAATTTTAGGCGGGATTGAGGGGGAAATTTGAATTTTACGAAAATTTAAAAATTTCACCCTATTCTCTATATATACTCACCACTCTTACACATCAAAATTACTTAATCTCATAAAACACCCAACACCAAAACACTATCTTCTTTTCCAACACCAAAACACTATCTTATTTTCTCCAAACACAAAAAAAATTCTTCTTTTTACCAACACAAATCCAAAACAAAAATCACACAATATAAAAAACAAATCACCTACTCAATATTTCATTGTTATTATTTTGGATCTACACTTTCTTTTCTTACTTTTCTATTATTTTGGATCTACACTTTTTTTCTTACTTTTCTATTATTTTGAATCTACACATTCTTTTCTTATTTTTCTATTTTTTTGGATCTACAATTTCTTTTATTTCACTTGTTTTTTTATTCATTCATCTTTTTGTTTTTATATTATTCATATTTTATATTCTATTATTAGTCATATTTCATTCATTTTTTACATTTTAATACTTTAATGTCATTATATTAATTTTTTCTTTATTATTTTATTGTATTGATCTTATTATAACCATATTTCAACAAAAAAAACAATAATATTTCGGAATATTTCCGAAATATTATTGTTTTTTTTATTTTTGTCGCAGACTATTAGGGACCGCAGTTAGGTCCCTAATAATATTCATAGAACTCTATGAATATTATTAGGGACCTAATTGCGGTCCCTAATAAAAGTAATAGGGACCGCGGTTAGGTCCCTACTAATATTCAAAGAGTACCCTTTGAATATTAGTAGGGACCTAACTGCGGTCCCTATTTCCGTTATTAGGGACCGAAACTAGGTCGCTACTAATATTCATAGAGTTCTATGAATATTAGTAGTGACCTAGTTGCGGTCCCTAATAAGAATAATAGCGACCGCAATCAGGTCGCTACACAATATTCATAGAATCTATGAATATTTTGTAGCGACCTGATTGCGGTCGCTATTATTCTTATTAGGGACCGCAACTAGGTCGCTACAAAATATTCATAGATTCTATGAATATTTTGTAGCGACCTGATTGCCGTCGCTATTAGTCTTATTAGGGACCGCCTGTAGGTCGCTAATATTTATAATAGCGACCGCTCTCAAGTCGCTATTGTTTTTGCGACATTAGGGACTTAATGACGGTCCCTATTGTTTGAAAAAAATAGTGACCCAAAAACACAATAGCGACCGGCGTTAGGTCGCTATTCTTTAAAGTGTCAGGGACCGGAAAGCGGTCCCTGATACTCCGGTCGCTATTTCCCTCATCAGGGACCTAACTGCGGTCCCTGATGGAAAGCGATCGAGGTCAATAAGGACCGCACAATAGCGACCTACGTGCGGTCGCTATTGAGCTTTAGGGACCGCGTGAGGGGTCAATAGGGACCTAATTTTGGTCCCTATTGACCCCTTTTTCTTGTAGTGTTATTACAAATGAATTAAATGGGGTAGTAACTATTTTACTTTTTATAAATAGATGTGAGAAGCTCTTAAGGACCGAAGCTTTTCCCAACAGCCATAGTAAGCGGACGGTGCCGAGCTAAGGTGTACAAATTGGTAAGATTGTCTGAGCTTTATTATGCCGGTAGTCATGGTATGGACATCAAGGGTCCAGCAAAAGGGCATGCAAATAAAAAGGTGAGTGAGTATTAATGTCAAATTACTCAGCATTTCTACGTCGGGCGTGTTTGCATGTGATATGGGTAATTCCCATATTGGGCTAGCCCACGCTTATCTATATCGGGGATGTCACCTGATATAGATATCGAATACAATATTCGATATAGTACAGATCACGTGGAGGTCACATATGCAGTCCCAACATCCCGATGTCTATAAATATTCGGGTTGCGCTAATCATGGTAAGCTTTAATTACTACGTATACTGTACATCCGATATCGCACCCGACCTAGCACCCGATATATATCCTCGATATATATCACTAACACCAATTTCGACATCATCCCCGATGTCCATTCCGACATCATACCCGACATCCATTTCGACATCATCCTCGACATGGATTCATCCCCGACATAGAAGAGATTCAACGTCATCCTCGATATCATTTTTGATGTCGCATTCGATATTACCTTTGACATCAGGCAGTGCATTCAAGCTTCAGTTTGAGGTGTTTTGGACCAAGTTTACCTAGAACTAGCGATACTGATAGTAGACCTAGTTTGTAATAGATTCGCAACCCAACACTTGTAACCCCACAATTCGTACTCAATGTACGATGTATTGTCAAACCCCACACTTCGTACTCAATATACAATCTATTGTCAAATTAGTGCTACCGTTTGTGGGAACACCACATTTCCAGACGAAGATGTTAGGATGCATTGCAGGGTGACCCGACGACAATCTACAAGACCAGTTGTGGATAACTCATAGCATGATCCATTGGCTCCTCAGCTTCCGGTGGCACCTGAGCACGTGGTCGTGAACCCTACTGTCCTTGCACCGGAAATCATGGCGTAGATCAACGCCACCATTCAAGAAACTTTGAATGCCGCTCTGGAGACTTTGTTACCTCGATTGATCAATTAGGGTGCTGGCAACGTGCCTCGGCAACCCCAAGAATCCAGAACAAGAGGCCCCGGAGTTGGGTCTAGGGCTCATGAGCGCAAAGATATGGTAAAATCTAGGAAGGAGCACCCACGGTTGAGAATTCCCGTGGAGGAGGGCCCCGACGCCATGATGGAAAGAAGAAACATAGCAAGAAGAATGCATCATTTCAACCGCGAGAAAGTAGAGGTCGGTCGCAAGCTAGCATTGGCTAGGAGGCACAAGATTTTGATCCCGTTCAGCAAGGAAATCGAGTCAGAAGTTCTAGAGAAAGGGGATAAGATCCCTCAACTCAAGACATATTATGGGAAGAGTGGCTTTCATGAGCACTTATACTATGTGGATAGTATCCTGAACCTCCACCGATTTTTAGATAACGTGCAGGCAAAGATCCTGGCTACGACTCTAACTGAGGCAGCCCTTGACTGGTTTACAAGGATAGAGGTTAGTTCTATAGCCAGCTACGAGCAAATTAGGCAGAGGCCCGAGAGCCAGTTCTCTAGTCATAAGAGGATGCATACGAGTATGAACCACTTGAATACAATGAAGCGGTAAGACAAAGAGATCATTGAGGAATTCATAAAAAGGTTCAACGAGGAGTTTCTCAAGGTTGATGAGCCAAATGGCGAGCAAGTGGTCCTCATTCTATTCAATGCGACATCACATAAAAGGTTCGTAGCAGAGCTGATCAAGCTCAGATCTCTTTCGATTGACCAGATCAATGCACTGGCATATCATACTGTTTATCAGGATAATATGATGGCTACCAAGCAGACTCCGCATCAGGCGCAGAACAAAATGCAAGGAAATGAAGGATGAAGCAAGGGCAGGAATGACCGTGAGGGGGGGGGGGGGGCAGATCCCCTAAAAGGTATACTCCCTGGAAGAGAGGAATCATACCCTTATTCGCTATGGCACAGCGAAAAAGAACAGGTGGCTGAATGAGCTAAGGAAACTAAGAGAAAGCAAGGGAATAAAATTTTCTAGGAAGTACTGCGAATACCATCGCCAGACAGGACATAAAACTGAGGAGTGTACTGTCCTCAACAATGAGATTGAAAGGCTCATTAGAGAAGGTAAGTTAGTAGAATTCGTGAGGAGCTCAAACTGCTGGTAAACCAAGACACAGTCGAAGTAGTATCAACCCCATTGGCAGGATTCGGTGGCGGAGAGGTGAATCCAAGGGGACATATCATATTACCCACATCGTTTGGGGATGAAACCTATAAAAGAACAATAAATGTCAAGTACACCATGGTCGATCTCCTTTTCCCTTACAACGTCATTATCAAACGCCTTGCCCTCAATGCGATAAGAGCAGTGGTATCCACTTACCACCAGAAAATGAAGTTTTTAACTCGGGGCAGGGTCGGCGAGATCCTAGGCGATCAGAAGGAGGGTTGAATGTGTTACGTGGCATCACTTAGACTCCTTAGGATTAGGGAGGAACATGAGGTAGAGGTGGCCGAAGAAGAATACCTACCAGGCACAGAGTGATTGCATAGTAGCCACGCAGACTCCTTGATTTCATTTCTATTTTTTTTTCCTCAAACAATTTGATTCATGTTATTATGTCTCTTGAACAATGTTCGTTTACCTAAATTTCCCCTTCATTGGGCTGGCCTGTAACTAAAATGGAGGGAACTACGCCGGTCTGATGCACATACCAATGGGATACGTAGGCGAACTGGGCTTTACCTAGTTCTCGACTGCTATCCGTTATTAATATTTATCTTATGCCTGTTATAATTCTACTACTTCCATGTCAATACAACTCTTGTAGGAACAATTAGATCCTACATGACAAAGTTGAAACGTACCTTGAAAGGGTAAACCGGACATTATCCGACTTGCGGTTCTCACCTATAATGAAAATTACATTGATATCCGTTTATTACACGTTATGCTCTCTTTGATAAATGACAGTGACTTATATACCCTATACCAACGACGAAGGAGAAAAAGATCCCCTATCCACGAGATAAGGAGGACAAAAGAAAAGAAATAGATCCCATATCCACACGCGATAAGACGGACAGAAGAATAGAAGATCTACAATCCTACAGGATACTGACTCCCCGGTCCAACGAGATACCGAGGAGAGAACCCGAAAGGGGCGAACCCATCCTTAAAACCACTCATTGCAATAATTTTCCCGACAATCGCATTCTTGGTATCCTCTCTCTCCATGAAAGCATGCTCCGCGAGAAGATCTTTATAGGTATCACTCGCAAGAAATTTTTTCGCGACATAGATCATCAACTCAGGAGATGCATCCTGGATACACAACCTTTCCTAAGAATACGTTATGAAGAACACAACTACACAACAGGAAAAATATACATACCGCATTTTCCAGGTCAAGTCGAGCCTTCGCGAGATCGGCTAGCAAACGCTCATTCTCCGCTTTCACCTTGTTAAGCTCACGCTCAGCCAAGCGTCTGTCACTTTGCTCTTTGAGAGCATGCTTTGTCGTACTGATAAGCGTATTGGAAAGCTTCTCGTTCTCAACACAACATTCATCATAATCATCTTTGATCACCAGCCATCGGCGCTGCGCCTCTTCCTTCTCAGCAATAAGCTTTTCAGCAGCAATTGAGTTAAATTCACCCATTTTCTCGATATCAACCTCAATCTGGGCGATTATCGCATCTTTGTCCCCATCAGCTTGATTAATGTTCTTCATGTTGGTGACCAAGAACTTGTCAAACTACATGTGTCGCAAACATGAAGGTTACGAAGACAACTTCTAAATACTACTTACAGAGCAAAAACAAAGAGCCTTAACCGCTTACAGTCTGAAAGATGTGCATATTACGACGCACGTTCTGCGCACGACCCTACTCCCCTAGCACAAGAGCCTTACCGGGAAGAGGGAACGCCCGCTTCATGGAACGAACCACGTGATCTGTTACTACAACACTTTTCCTTCTTTTCAAAAACAAAAAGCCCAACCATTTTCTTTCTCTTTTTTTCTTCCATTCCCAAAAAAAAATCCCCAACACTTTTCTTCTACTCTTTTATTTTCTTATACCAAAAAAACCCCCCAAACACTTTTCTTCACTTCTTTTCATTTTTATATAGCAGTATGAATATTATTCGCGACCGCCCAGCGGTCACGGAATGACTTTTCGCGACCGGGCAGCAGTCGCGGTTGCCCTTCGACGGAGGCCTTCCGCGATCGGTCATTGGCGACCGCCAATGGTCATCCGCGACCGCTCGGGCGATTGCGGATGACCCCATTTTTTGTAGAGATTATCGAGTACTTATATTAACTTTACAAAAGATTCTCTGAATTCCTTTTTCTCGGCTACCATCCAAATTGTAAATTTTACTCCACTTTTATTTTATAAAGTGCGAACATAGTTTATATATATATATATATATTGTTTCGGGGCTCATTCTATTTTAACTATTGTTTAATAAATAGGTTAGTTTTTTAAGAATAAAAGAAAAACCATGCAAGCAAATACTTTATATTCAATAAAAAATTAAAGTTTAAAACTGCATAGAATCAAAAATATTGTTTAATAAACTAGTAATATAATATTAAATTTGAGCTATTTGTACATTAAAGGAATATCCTTATCTTACGGTATGTATGCTTACGGGTTACGGGCTTACGGCCTATTTTTTGGTTAGTTAAAATTTATGTTGTTACCGGCTACCAGTAAATCATTACGTGAATTAGTAATTTAGTATCACCATTTTCTTTCCTTGTTTACTTCTTTGATCATATCTGTTAACCCTAAAAAATAAATGAGGGATTATACGAGTTAAACAAAAGATTAACCCTTAAATTAGGGATTAATCCCAAGGACGATACTATCGTCACGAACACTCTCGTATGTCACATACCCTACTATGGTATGACGTGGCACCCGAAGAGATACTAGAGCCCCTCGGATCTCACATACCCGATTATGGTACGACGTGACATCCGAGTGGGCACCAAAGCGTCCCTTGGAAAGTCAAGATGAATAAAAATAAGATATCAACGTGGCATCGGAAAAAGAGTAAACCCCGATGGATCCACGCGACTATGATATCCATCACTGCGCCAAGAGGGACCACTGTACGAGAATACTTCCTTGCTGAACACTCCCAAAGCCCTCAGAATCATCACCCCGAAGGCTAAATTCACAAAACAACGTCTTACTCAAAGCACAAATCACCAAAGTCACTTACCACGAAGGCCCGAGCCAAGAAAGTTACTCAGCCAAGGCCAGGAAGCCCTCGGAGAATTGTTCCCGAAGGAGCCACTACTCTAATGACGACAAGAAACGCTCGGAACCCATACTACGGAGATCCAGACGCAAGAGCACAACCTTACTTGCATATTGATGCCCTCAGAGCCCACCTCACGAACAGGAAGAAGCAAATCTGCCTCTCGGAGAACCTTACCAAAGAAGACGATGAGAAAATGACTGTCCCCGGAGCAGAAACCTCCTCGGACACCCACTTCACTTCAACTAGTGAACCTCCTCATGAAATCCAGTCCCTCGGAGAAAAGAAAATAGAAGATTCAGTCCATCAAAGAGAAGAAAAAAGAAGAAGCAACCCCTCGGAACTCCTCGAAGCCATCGGACAAGATAAAGATCAGCCTAGTCAGCGCCTTGTCAACAAGATATACCTTATCTTATAGAAGGACACTTGTAACACATGCAACACTACACTTGTAACACATGCATAGTGACTCAAAAACACCCTCCCATGCACCTTACAAGAAATCCTATATAAAGGGGGATTTTGAGGGACAAGGAGAGGGAGGAAAAAGGGAGACAAGTTAAGGAATGAGAAAAAAAGGTAGAAACTAGCGCAAAATACATACTGTGCACAGAAACTCACTCGGAAAAAAGCATAAGGTCATACTTATGATCCGCAGGAGTGAAAAGTCCAGTGAATAAAGGAAGGATATTCTCGTAATTTTCCATAATAGTCATTTACTCTCTTTGAACCACGGATAACGGCGTTCCGAACTTACAAATAATTCAGTTAATCGGGTATTATTCTAAACCTGTTAACAAGATGGCGCCGTCTGTGGGAACGCCATAGAAGTTGTCCTCGAGCGTGTTCAAGAAAGCGAACCTACTATGGAAAATTTGTTCCACAGTGGAATCCACCCGCCCCATCTGGGCAATTCGGAGGAAACTGTATCGGATCGTTGCTCCGACGAGAGGGATTTCATCAACGTTCCCCGATCCGTCTTTGAAAGACTAGTGGAAGCCACCACTCGAGTTAATCACCGAGAGTTCGAGAATCCCCTGGAAACAGTCCCAGGATCTCCGCACCAAGGAGATTACCCCTCGAAAGAAGGCGAAATTCATGCAAGAGGGACACAGTGCCCTACCCCTATTTCGTGGTATCAGGAAGCTCCTCGGAGGATGCCAGGGCGTTATGATCATCTAGAGGCTCCGAGGATAATCCAAAGAGAGGAAAGACCTCTCTCCGTATATCGGCCCACCCCCATTATCACCCCCAACGGAGAGCCAACCTTATGGGGAATCCTTGAAGATCTACGAAAGGAAGTAGGAGATCTCAAGAGGACTGTAGGGCCCAAGGAAGATCCGACGTTTAAGACGTCTCCCTTCATCCCCGAAATCGCTTTTGCTCCGATTCCTTCAGGAATGCGTCCTATTAATGTACCATTATATACAGGAGAAGCCGATGGGAGAGATCCACAAGATCACATACACCAATACTTTGCAGGAATGGACCTGTCGTCTGCCCCGGACTATGTTCTGTGTCGGGTGTTCCCCGTTACCCTCGGAGGACGAGCCAAATCCTGGTTCACCCATCTCCCTCCCAATTCAGTGGTCAACTTTGACCGATTGGCTCACCTGTTTATACGCCACTTCGCCTGTAATCGTAGGTATCCCAAATCGGTCACTCATCTTTTTACTATCAAGCAACAAAAGGATGAATCCCTTCGGGGATATATAAAACGCTTCACGGACGAAGCGCTGGATGTTCCAAACGTCAGCCCAACCATTATGGCCGATATTCTGACACAAGGACTCCGAGCGGGAGAATTATTTCGATACTTGATGGGGAATCATGTCACGGACATGAATGAACTCATGCAACAAGTTGAAACTCATATTCTTATGGAAGAAGCTGACCATACAAAGAGAGGGCTGGAGAAGGATGACAACGAGCGTCACGAGCATACGGAAAAGGAAACTAAGGCAAAGGAGAAGGGTAAAGAAGGAAAACCACCCCCTCGGAAGGACAGTGGGGAGATGGTCAAGAAATTCCTTAAACCCGTGCCCCTTCCTCCGATGACCCTAGCTCCCGTGGAAATACTCAACGTGATGCGAGGCAATGAAGAATTGCGCTGGCCCCGGCCCGCCAAATTTCCCAATAAAGATAAGGATACGGGTAAGTACTGTAAATTCGATAAAAATTATGGACACACTACCGAGGAGTGTACTACCCTGCGAAAAGAAATACTTCGCCTCCTGGAGGCAGGATATCTGCATAACTACCTAAAAAGAAATAATCCCGAAGAGTCCAAAGCGCATGTATGGAAGAGACCCCGAGAAGGACCTGACGAGGAAGAAGATACTCCCCACCGGCGGTCACGAGAACAAACCTCGGAACATCGGCGGAGGTCCCAAGAAAAAACCAGAAAGCATCAGAGATCCCCCCGAGAAAGAACTGCCGCGCCTCCGCGGCAATCACGGGAGAGGACCACAGGTTATCGGAACTTACCTCCTCCTCCCGACACGTACGAAGTCAACCCTTCCTCGGGGCGGACGATTAACATGATAGAGGGAGGAGATATTTCCAGAATACCCCAAGGTAAGAAGATAAAATATCTCAAAGAAGCCAGACGAGCGAGACAAGGGCTCCCGGTATGCTCCGCCCAAGGGGCCAGATTACCAAATATCACTTTCGGACCCGAAGACCTGAAAGGTATAATCTACCCCCATGAAGATCCTTTGGTAATTGAAGCTACTATCTATGGATTCGAGATCCAGCGTATCCTCATAGATACGGGCAGCTCTGTGGACGTCCTGTTTTTGCCCACTTATTTAGCCATGGGATTGAAGAAGGAGCAACTGGAGGTGGCCGAAGTTCCTCTAGTAGGCTTCTCCGGCAAAGCCTGTAACACCCTCGGAACCGTTACCCTGCCAATGTCGTGGGGAGAAGGAGCCCTTCGAAGAACGGAACCCACCAAATTTTGGGTGGTGGAGGCTTCGTCAAGGACGTACAACGCTATATGCGGAAGGCCCTCCATTCGGTCATTCGAAGCGATCCCTTCTACCCTCCACTTTAAGGTAAAATCTCCTACATTAGCAGGCATCGGAGAAGTCCGAGGAAATCAATCTAGAGCCAGAGAATGTCGAATGAATGCTCTACCCCCCGAAGAAGGCGAAAACCCCTCGGATTGCAGCAAAAAACGGAAAGTAGAAGAAACCCGAGTCCAACCCATTGAAGAGCTCAAGATGATAGAACTTGTGGAAGGAAACCCTGCTAGGGCGATCAAGATGGGCACTAATATGGAACCTGAGTTGGAGGCCCAATTGACATCTGTTCTAAAAGAATTTTGTCACCTTTTCGCATGGGAAGGAGCTCCCCCCGGAAGGATCAGCAATAAGGTATGCCAACACTTCCTTAATGAGAAGCCGGGAGCCAAACCCATTCAACAAAAGAAGAGAAAAATGGGGCCCGAACGCAACAAGATTATCCGATCAGAAATCCAACGGCTTCTCAGCCTACGACAAATCCGAGAGGTTGTGTATCCCGAATGGCTGGCCAATGTGGTCTTGGTCCCTAAATCGGGAGGAAGATGGAGGATGTGCGTGGACTTTACAAATCTCAATGATGCTTGCCCGAAGGATTGCTATCCCATACCAAGCATAGACCAACTGGTCGACTCCACCGCTGGCTGTGCACTCCTGTCGACTCTAGATGGGGATCAAGGATACAATCAAATCCCGATGGCATTCCCAAGACCAGGACAAGACCGGATTCATTACGGATGCAGGTACCTTTTGTTATTTAGTCATGCCCTTCGGACTTAAGAACGCGGGAGCTACCTATCAACGATTAGTGAACCTCATGTTTGTGGGACTCATCGGAAAAACTGTGGAAGTATATGTGGACGACACGGTCGTCAAAAGTCGCTCCGCGAAAGATCATCCCGAGGACCTACGAAAAGCACTGGCTATCATAGATCGCTTTGGGATGAAGATAAACCCTAGGAAGTGCTCCTTCGGGATCCGAGGAGGCAAATTCTTGGGATTCATGGTTACCGAAAAAGGAATAGAAGTTAACCCCGAGAAAGCCGAAGCAATTATTGGGCTACCAACCCCGAAGTCAATAAAGGATGTGCAAAAACTGACCGGACGAATGGCCTCCCTCAGCCGGTTTGTCTCCAAATCAGCAGAGAAGGGACTCTCGTTCTTTAAAATCCTTCGGAATATCAAAGAGTTCCAGTGGACCTCACAATGCGAAGAAGCTCTCCAGGAATTGAAAGGCTATATGGTAAAGCCACCCTTGCTGGTCAAACCCTCGCCTCAGGAAGAACTCTTTGTGTACCTGTCCGTAGGAGAAGAGGCCATCGGAGCAGTCTTAGTCAAAGAACACGATGGAGAGCACCACCCGGTTTACTATGTTAGCAAAACTCTCATTGGAGCAGAAATCAGGTATACCCTGATAGAAAAGCTTGTACTTACTTTGGTCACCACGGCACGGAAACTGCGCCCATACTTCCTCTCCCACCCGATCACTGTCTTAACTAAGCACCCTCTACGGGCAATTCTCAACAAACCCGAGACTTCGGGGAGACTGATAAAATGGGTTGTCGAGCTAACGGAGTATGATATCTCCTATGCCCCGAGACCTTCCATCAAGGCCCAGGTGCTAGCGGACTTTGTAGTAGAACTTACGGGAATCGGAGTTGAAAGGAAAGAACCTCTGTGGCATGTCTACGTGGACGGTTCCTCCGTAAATACACATGGCGGAGCCGGAGTAATCTTGATTAACACGGAAGCCGAGGAGAAGGCGCTACATTTCGCGGTTAGAATTGATTACCCCGTATCCAACAACGAAGCCGAATATGAAGCCCTCCTTATCGGAATGAGGCTCGCCCGGGAAGGCGGAATGCGAAAAGTCCGCCTGCATAGCGACTCTCAGTTAATTGTCCAGCAAGTTCAGGGCACATACGAAGCCAAAGAAGAAAGGATGCAGAGTTATCTTCGGGTAGTCCATCGGGCCAAAGCGTGGTTTGATGAGTATCAATTAGTGCAGATTCCCTGAGGGGATAACCAGAAAGCCGATGCCTTGTCTAAAATGGCTGCACAGATGGCCACCATTCGTACCCGGAAAATCACTCTGCTGCATATGAGTGAATCAGAGAGAGCTGAACCTGAAGAGGTGAACGCCACCACAACGAATCCTCCGATAAGCTGGATAACGCCCATCAAAGCATATTTACAAGATCCTGAGGGTTACTCCGAGGACAAATCTGTCCGACGAATGATGTCTAAGAGGACCATCCGATACTTCCTCAAAGACGGAATATTATTCCGAAGGACATACTCTTACCCTCACGCACGATGCTTGAATGAAGAAGAAGCTCAACTAATCCTGGCGGAGACTCACGAGGGGGTGTGCGGCAGCCATACCGGTGGCGGAAGTATGGCCGGACGGTTAATTCGTCAAGGGTATTATTGGCCCACGATGGCCAAAGATTGCAAAAGTCACGCTGAAAAATGCAAGTCATGTCAAGCTTATGCCCCTCGGATTCACCAACCAGCGGCTCTCTGAGAACCTCATCTGACCGCCTGTCCGTTCGCCAAGTGGGGAATAGATATAGTAGGTCCACTTATTCCCGATGCTGGTCAAAAGAAATTCTTACTCGTGGCAGTAGACTACTTCACCAAATGGGTGGAGGCGGAGCCCTTAGCACGAATAACTGCAGGTGCGATCATTAACTTCTTATGGAGGAACATTCTGTGCCGTTTTGGAGTCCCTCGGAGCCTGGTAAGTGACAACGGCCTGCAATTTACTGACCAAGGGTTAGAAAAGTGGTGTGATCATTGGGAGATTAAGCACCGTTTCGCTTCGGTGGGATACCCCCAAGCCAACGGACAAGTTGAGAGAACCAACCGAACTCTCTTGAAAAATATGAAGGCCCGACTTGACTGGCACAAAGCCAAGTGGGTTGAAGAAATACCCGGCATATTATGGGCCTATCGGACCACGCAGAGTACCGCCACAGGCGAAACCCCTTTCAGCCTATCGTATGGTTGTGAAGCGGTTGTACCCTCCGAAGTCTCGATTGAAAGTTGGCGAACCAAAGAATACGAGGAAGTGGCCAATAGTGCTAACTTAGCTCTTGCCCTTGATCTCCTGGAAGAGAGAAGAATCCGAGCCGCCATTCGGACCGAGGAATACAAAACTCGAATGGCACGATATTATAACACTAAGGTAAAGCTTAGAACTTTTCAAGTTGGTGATTTAGTGCTAAAACGAGTCGGAGCCTCCAAGAACGTAGGCAAACTTGAGCCCCGATGGGAACGACCTTACAAGATAGCGGGAATTGTCGGACCCGCAACTTATCTACTTGCCAACTCTGAAGGCGCCACTCTCAGCACCACGTGGAATTCCTTCAATCTTAGAAGATATTATGCTTAATGTAACACCATCACTATTACATAAATAAAACTGTTTGTTTAGAAATAGATGGTTACGATACATTCAATTCCGATAGGGTATATAGGTTTGCAAAACAAAAATGGTAACCTTACATAGGAAATCATTGTAAGCAACCTAACCCCAAGGAGCCATCTGCTATAAATAAACAGTCATCGGACCCCGAAGGACCACTTACTACAAGTTAAATACTACCTACTACAAACTACTCCTCTCGCAAAGGACGCTTCCCTTCTCGGATAAGGCGACGACGCTGTTCCTCGGATAGGGTTAGTGGATCCGCCAATAACACGCCCTCGGAAGCCACGGGGCTATCTTCAGGAAAGATGGGGTGAAGACTAAGCTCGGGAATAACCAAGCCCACGGGACACTCTGGCAATGCTTGAACAGCATCCGTACCAAGTCGATACCCGATGCGGACCAGATCACGCATCTCCTTTTGTAAAGACTCCCTCAAAGCCGAAGGACCCACGATATCCAAAACAGCTCGGACCCGGGCCACCACCAAAGCAACATCATGGGCACGAGTAATCTCCAACACCCGATGAGTTGCCGCATCCCGTTCCCGAGTCGTCTGCAGTAATTGGTCATCGGAGTAGCGAAGCTGACCCTTCAACTCCTCCAAACTCGCCTGAAAACTCGTCACCCGGGTCCTCTCTAACATCAACTGGCGCTCCACCTCCTAGGACTTATCCTTCTCAATCTGAAGGACCATCTCGTGAATCGCCTTAGCAGCTTCATGCTCTTCCTGCAAGCGGGAAATCTCCATCTGAGCCTCCAACAAACCATGCTCCAACTCGTCCCGACAGCAATATACCAGGCCAGGATCCGAAGAGGAACATCCCCGAGATCCGATGGCGTCTAGCACCATATAAATCTGGATGGAGACGAATGGGTCACTACAGAAGAAATAAAAGGTAAGTAATTGAAAATTGCAAATAAAATGAGTATCTACCTCACACAGGTTTTTGCAAACCAAGTCCTGAAGGCGAGAGGAAGGAAGGGTCCTCATGAGCTCACAATCCGTAACATTCAGCAGACCGCTAAGAAACTTTCGGCAAAACCCCGATACCTCTCCGAGGGGAGAAAACTCCGGGTCACCACCTAGAGGAGAGGAGCCCACGGGAGGAAGATTCCCTCCGGGCAGCGGCGCGGGTACGCGCTCAGGACCTCCCTCCACAGCATTCACGATATCGGAAATCCGAGGAAATGGTTGCGACACCAAAGGAGGCACTGGGTAATCTATCGGAGAGAGAGCCGCAACCGGATTTTCTACCCTAGGAGGAATCGCAAAGTTCACTGGGGGGTCTGCCACGGGCGAACCCTCCGATTCCTGCCCCTCCGAGGAAGGGTCAGTCCTCGTAACAGCCATGAAGGTATCGGAGGTGCCCTCCGACGCCCTTCGCATACCGGGCAGAGCCCGCCCCAGAAAAACGCCATTATATGGCTCTATGGAAAAAGCCGCCATCTCAGCACCTATATACAGGTATAAAATATATGATGATCCCGAGGGCACACACGTTGATAAGAGAGAAGTCGACAAGCATACAGACTTACGGAAATAGAAGTTGTCGTGAAGAGGACGAATCGGCAAGTTCTCTCTCCTTATTCCCTCTTGAAGACCTGCCAGAATAAGAGCTTCGGGACACGCAAGCAGGCCGGTAATATCATACGAGCTAGAAAATAACCCGGAACGGCTCAGTTCCTCCCACTCCCGCCCCAACATCTCGGATATGGGCGAAACGTATCCCAGGCCCCATCGGATGGGCACTCCCCACGATCGTGCCGAATGACCTTTCGAACGGACGAAGAAAAACCTCCACCTCCAGTCCCCCCTACGAGTGCGAGGATTGGATGTACCAGTGAAGGCTTTCTCGACGTCCCGATAGGCCAGGCTGAAAAGGGGAACTCCATCCGAACAAGGCCAAAGGATGAAAATTGCCCCCACCCGATACGGGGATAGGGGAAGGTTAAGGAGCTCGCAGCATAAAATGTATCCCACTAAGAGGCGATACGAGTTGGGTGTTAACTGGCTCGGACAGATTTGCCAGTACTGGAAGAGCGATTGAAGAAAAGGGTGGAAAAACACCCGTAACCCACAGTACATTTGTTCACAATAAACCGTTAAGAATCCCGAAGGAGGGTCATAGGCTCTCTGATCCGGAGAGGGCACGATCACGTCAAAATCATCGAAATTCAGATTGTATTCCGCGAAAAGAGTCACTAGGGACTCTCCGTACACAGTGCTAGCGGCGGAACCAACTCGCCCCCGACCTATCAACCTTGAGGGGCTTAAAGGTATTAAGTTAAATACAGAACGCTCATCGGCAAGAGAATATGGCTCCCGGCCCATAAACACATCCCTCATATGGTCCAACCTTCGAGAATCCGTATACGAGGACCTATTCCCCATCTGGGAAGACGAGCTCGCCGCATTGGTCGCTTGATTTTCAGCATGCCCATCCCGCTGCCCCGGAGAAGAATTTTCCGAGGACACATGACGAACCAGGGACCCATGAACAATCCGAGCATGGCTCCGAGGAGAACTACCTGATGATGTGGACCCCCCATGCCTGTGATGTGGCGGCATCATCTTTAATAGTAAGTTCTCTGATTACTCTTATACGAAAATCGAAGGAAAAGTATTGAGTATGACTGCGGAAGCAAACACTAAGTTCTGCGAGAATAGATTTCTAAAAGAAGAAATTAAAATGATTTATCTGCTAAAGCAAGATAGATTTTAATGATGAGTATAAGTACCACTGTTAGCATATTATATATGATAAGCTAATCCCGAAAAATGAAGCTGGAGCTGTTCAATCCATTTACAAGGGCGTGACACGTGCTAATGAGTGTCTCTAATTAGGGATAAATAACTCTAAGTACGCATGCAATCTGACACGTCCTGCTAAGTCACGTACTTAGTCAGCAAATAAAGAATTTTGTCTTAAGCTCGGTTTTTTAGAGAAAATTAAAGGGATAAGTTTTTACATATAAACATGCTAATAGTTTATTACTATCTCAAGCTAATGGACAAATAAGACAGAATACAAAGGGAATCGGACAAACTGTTCATTCATAAACCCGAGAAGCTCTCGGAAAAGTCTACAAAAGCATAAAAAAAGAAGAAAATCCTATTCTAAACCCCTTGTACTCGGGGGAGGCGGGGACGGAATGACAGTAGACCCCTCGGGGAGACTAGCAGATGGACTTGGAGGCAAAACCCCACTCGGGCTGGCGGCCCCCAGATTGGACGCAGTCGGAGGAGGAGCGGGAGAGTTCCTGGGCGTCATCACAACATCAAACATCTCAAGAAGGTTCTGAACCTGTTCGGGAGATGGCCTAGCAAGCTTCTTGACATCGAAGAGGCGGCCAAAGTTCACCCCCGAAGGCACTACCCCACGGGCTACAATGGCGCATTCTAACCATCCCCAGAGCATATGCCCAAGGGACTCTCGAGCGGACAAGGAAGCGTATCGGCGTTCCGCCTCCGCTGCTGCGTACCGAACGGCCTCATCAATCCGGACTTGTACCTCCTCTTGTGGCACTGACCCGACTAACTTTAGCTTCACCAACTCATTCACCCGAGATTGAAGCTCCTGTTCTCGCTCCAACCACCCCGACTTCTCCTTCTCCAAAGCATCCACCTGAGCACGAAGAATCTCCTCGGACTCTGCCTTTTCCTTCTCCAGGCGGGCTAACTGAGCCCGGACAGTCCTCTCGGAGGCCTCCATCTTGTCGTAAGCCGACTGCATCCTCTGCAAAGTAAGGCGCATCACTTCCTTGGCCCTCTGATCTTCCCTCCAGATGAAGTCATTGGCTTCCAGCTTGGTGCGAAGAGCGTCGGTTAGTGACTCGGCCTCGTGAAGTTGGGCCCGGAGAGAAGTCACCTGCCCCCGAAGAGATCCTACTTCCGCCACCTCCCTTGAATGGCGCTGCTCCACCGCAGTAATAACCTCCCGAGCCCTCTTGGACTGCATAACAAGAGAAGGACTATGAGGAAGAAGGCAGGGAAATCACATAAAAATAAAATTACAAGATGACAAGTACTTACGATGGCTTCCATCCAGACTGTGCTGGCCCGTAGAAACTGATACCCCTCCGCGGGCGCTGAAAGAGAAGAGCCAAAAAAATGGAGAATCTCGTGATATGCCTCCCCCACAGTCGGAGGCTCCTTCTCGGGTACTGGAGGCGAAAGATCTCCCTCGGAAGCGGACCTCCGCAAAGTAGCCCTCTTCGGAAGATCAGATGTCGGAGGAGGGATAGTAGCAGCAGGAGTTACGGTCACCGCCTCCGTCATGACCACTTCAGGAACCTCTGTAGTGGCCGAGGAACCCTCTCCCCGGAGCAAGGCGTCCAACACGTCCCTCTTCACCTCCGAGTCCTTCAGCAAGTCGGCAGGACCCTAGAAAGCTCCCTCGGGACCCTCCGACGGCTCCTCCGGGGCCTGGTGGAGTAGTTGAGCAAATAAATCAGCACCCGGAAACATATGGGTCTTTCCCTTATCTACACCTACAAAAACAAGGTATGCAATCAGATCATGATGCGGAAAAGATCCGAATGTGTCAACATAAATAGAGTACTAAAGCCGAGTAAACAGAGAAGAGAAAGAAACTTACGAGGGCGAGTGGGGGAAGGATCCCGAGAAGAGACCAAAACAACATCCGGACCCGGAGATGAAAACTCTTCTTCTTCTGCCCTTGGAGATTGCACCCCCTGCGAGCTCCACGGAAGACTGCCAGTGTTAGACTCGGAAGCTGGCATCAAAATCAAAGCAGACCTAGGGTCCACCTATCGCAAAGGGGTAGCCTCTAGACACACGCCCTCAGCATATAGAGAGGGGCGCGGGATATTCTCGGACACCTCCTCAGCCTCCGGGTCCATCCCTGCCTTCTCAGACTGTGCCTCTACTCCCTCGTGATCTCCCCCCTCGGAAGCTTCACTATGCCCATTCAGAGCTATCTCTTCGGAACCCGGTACTAAGTAATACCTCGCCATAACCTCCTCTGCATCGCACAAAGACAAGTCAGTACGAGCAACAAAAGAATACGAAAAACTACTCGGAAGAGATAAATATGGAATAAAGAAGCATGTGAATAACAGAAGGAAAACTTACTCGGAACAGAAAGCGGTTTCTTACTCTGGCAAGTACATACTCGGAACAGAAAGCGGTTTCTTCACATGGTCGTCAATGGACAGTACAAAGTGAAGTCCAGCCCTGTCGAACAACCACGAAAAGTCTATCGACTCCATCAAGAGCTGCTGAGCAATCACCGGAGAAAGCACTACATCTTCCTCCAGAGTGCGAATTGGAGTCACGCCCTCCCCCCACTTAAAGGGCACATCCCACTTCCCCCGGACGGGCTTCACGTAGAAAAACTTGTCCTTCCAAACGCTGTGCGAACTGGTCATCGCACCCAGAATCCTCTTCGTGGAGTTACCCGAGTGGTCCCGGTGGTGGACGTGATAAAAGGGGTATCCCCCAGGTGACACCCCCACATCAAAAATAGAGAGGAAGTGGTCCACCCCGCACTCATACCCCTTGACATTACACCAAAACACATAAATGCAGAGGGCGGCGTACCCGTTGGGCACCAGTTGGCTCGGACAGATTCCACAAGTCTTGAAAACTTCGCAGAAAAAGGATGGCATAAATGAACGCCACCCGTAATTCACCTGCGCGAAGTACACAATGAGCATACCCACGGGAGGATAACACGCCATGTGATCTTCCGAGGGAATGTGAACAGTCACATTCGCCATCGCAGTCCCCGTGGCTTTGAATAACTCCATGACCTGCTTGTAAGTAACCACGGACCGAACTTTCTCAATTTTAGAGAAATCACGGACAGGGGGTTTCTTCGATTTTGAAACCCTAGTTTTTTTCGCGGAGGCGGCGCCACTCCCTTCGGCGACGGCAGCTCTTCTCTTACGAGTGGCAGCAGCATGTCCCACGAGGGGAGTAGTAGCCGCAACGGAAACGGGAACGTCAACGGGAGCAGTGTCAGCAGAAGAGGTATTTACAAAGAAAGGCATCTTCTTTTGGGGCAAGAGAAGAAATTTTACGAAATTGATGAAAGAAAAAAGAAACGAGAAGAAGAAACTTTGAGAGGAGCAAAAATCGCTCTTTTTTCTTAAGAAAATTGGAGGAGTAGAGAGAATTGGAAGCTTGAAGATTTTGTGAAGAGAATGGGGAAGAAAGAGTACGAACGAGGGTATTTATAGGCAAACCGCCATTAAAGACGTGCCCCGTCCCCCACGCCCCACGTCTCCACTCAGGAAGCGACGTGTCGCTCCACACGCTAGCCGTTGCTGCGTATTAACGGACGGATGAATAAATGTCATTTAAGACATCCAACGGCTAGAAAGAGCCGTTATAAAAGTAACTCTTCATCTGAACCGCTGCTTCCCAAGAACATAAAGGTAATTTTACTTTACGGTATTTTAAGTATATACTTATATACATATAAT
The DNA here is from genome assembly GCA_948329865.1 of Linaria vulgaris. NCBI lineage: Eukaryota > Viridiplantae > Streptophyta > Magnoliopsida > Lamiales > Plantaginaceae > Linaria > Linaria vulgaris. The sequence goes on along the minus strand of OX415249.1, from coordinate 46,427,665 downwards.
ACCCCCGTAAATCATAAAAAAGAATGGAGAAACTCCAATCCCCTCGGAAAAATCACCAAAAAATAAAGAAAAAGCCCCTTTTGCCATATTAAGGCCACAAAATAAAATTTCACTCGTCTCTACGAGAACGATCGAAATTTGGGGGGGCTAGTGTTAACCGTAAAAAATAAATAAGGGATTATACGAGTTAAACAAAAGATTAACCCTTAAATTAGGGATTAATCCCAAGGACGATACTATCGTCACGAACACTCTCGTATATCACATACCCTACTATGGTATGACGTGGCACCCGAAGAGATACTAGAGCCCCTCGGATCTCACATACCCGATTATGGTACGACGTGACATCCGAGTGGGCACCAAAGCGTCCCTTGGAAAGTCAAGATGAATAAAAATAAGATATCAACGTGGCATCGGAAAAAGAGTAAACCCCGATGGATCCACGCGACTCTGATATCCATCACTGCGCCAAGAGGGACCACTGTACGAGAATACTTCCTTGCTGAACACTCCCAAAGCCCTCGGAATCATCACCCCGAAGGCTAAATTCACAAAACAACGTCTTACTCAAAGCACAAATCACCAAAGTCACTTACCACGAAGGCCCGAGCCAAGAAAGTTACTCAGCCAAGGCCAGAAAGCCCTCGGAGAATTGTTCCCGAAGGAGCCACTACTCTAATGACGACAAGAAACGCTCGAAACCCATACTACGGAGATCCAGACACAAGAGCACAGCCTTACTTGCATATTGATGCCCTCGGAGCCCACCTCACGAACAAGAAGAAGCAAATCTGCCTCTCGGAGAACCTTACCAAAGAAGACGATGAGAAAATGACTGTCCCCGGAGCAGAAACCTCCTCGGACACCCACTTCACTTCAACTAGTGAACCTCCTCATGAAATCCAGTCCCTCGGAGAAAAGAAAACAGAAGATTCAGTCCATCAAAGAGAAGAAAAAAGAAGAAGCAACCCCTCGGAACTCCTCGAAGCCATCGGACAAGATAAAGATCAGCCTAGTCAGCGCCTTGTCAACAAGATATACCTTATCTTATAGAAGGACACTTGTAACACATGCAACACTACACTTGTAACACATGCATAGTGACTCAAAAGCACCCTCCCATGCACCTTACAAGAAATCCTATATAAAGGGGGATTTTGAGGGACAAGGAGAGGGAGGAAAAAGGGAGACAAGTTAAGGAATGAGAAAAAAAAAGGTAGAAACTAGCGCAAAATACATACTGTGCACACAAACTCACTCGGAAAAAAGCATAAGGTCTTACTTATGATCCTCAGGAGTGAAAAGTTCAGTGAATAAAGGAAGGATATTCTCGTAATTTTCCATAATAGTCATTTACTCTCTTTGAACCACGGATAACGGCGTTCCGAACTTACAAATAATTCAGTTAATCGGGTATTATTCCATACCTGTTAACAATATCACTTCAGCCTATAAACATTAGTTAATTAAAAAGTTTATTTTAGTTCCAAGAATATACGATTTTTTCATGTTTATACTATATTATAAATGTGAATGTTGTTTCTCGTTCATCTTTCAGTGAATAAAATATTAGCTTCAAACTATGTAATAATATATATATACATGATTAGTTTTTAATTTGCTTTTATCTCGTTCAAATAAGTCTAAAAAATTATTACATCGATTGTTACTTTGATAAGTATATATTTGATAAAAAAATATTTGTTTGATTATGTTGCTTTTATCATAAAATATATATTAGTGATTTTTTTGTTTAAAAACTACAATCTTTTTTCTTCACTTATTACCACTCCGAATTTTTTTTTCCTCCCTCACTTCGATTGTTCTCCCAATTCTTTTTTAACGCCCCATATACGATTCCTGGATACGTTTCATAATTCTTATGATGGAGAAGAGAAATAAATGTAAACAAACATAGATGGAAATTTATTAACATAACAACATATTGTTCCATATTAATTTAAATTTTAATGTAAAATAGTTAAAGCTAGTGTTAAGGAAATGTAATTTTTGCTACTATTGCAGAATGGTTAATTACGACAAAGATGTCAGATGTAATTGAACCGCAGGAACTAAAAAAATAAAAAAAAATCTGTTATACATTAGCTTCCACAATGCAAAATAAAGTCCTCTAGGAATGAGAGTTGTGCTCTTGTCCCGTTCAGATGATGACACGTGTACAAAGGCTTTATCTGTTTGTATACTTGACTTCAACTTAGAAAAGCTTGGCTTCAACTTAGGACAGCTTACAACTTAACACCTGTCAAGTTGTACAAATTCGAATTTACCAAAACTGTCCTATTCCAGCCTGCCAAACAATTTCTACCAATGATTGATGAGGTCAGTGTCTTTGTACTATTTCTGACTTTCATTCCTATTGTAAAGTACTTTCATTCCTTTTCTCCTTAAATATTACAGGTTTATAAAATACTTGTGGAGAAAATCAAATACATCCCAGGTGCAAAAGTTGAGGACAACAAGTTTTGTGTGTCCGTACATACCGCTGCGTTTTTTGATCAATAAAAAAAAACGCAGCGGTAGTGTACGGACAGACAAAACTTGTTGAAAGAAAGAATACATAAATAGGAATGGAAGTCAGAAAAAGAGGACAAGAAGTTTTGTCTGTCCGTACACTACCGTTGCGTTGAGGAGAAGGTAAAGGACCCCTTTCCTAATATATGGTTAATAATATGTGATGAGATAGAGTTTTTTTTTTTAATAACAAAATATAATTTAAATTTTGAATTGACACTTTCAGAAATGGGAGGAGTTGGCTGATGAAGTTAAATCGGTGATTAAGGACTATCAACATCTTAGACTGAATCAAGGAAGGAAAGTTCTGGAAATTCGAAATGGGACAATGCGCTTGAATTCTTATTGGAGTCGTTAGGTACTTAATAAAAACTATTAGATATATTGTTAACTCTAAGTTCAAATCTGGAATAATCTCTGATAAGCATAAGCTAACGTTTCTTCATTTACGTACTATCATTTTCTGAATCAAATGATGTTTTTTCCATTGGACATGATCGGACAGATGACGATGCATTTAAAGTATGTTTTTTCTCTAATATTTAGCCCCCTTGTATTTTTTCTGCGCAGTAGAGGACAATGTGTAGGATTTTTGGTATCTAAAGCTCCAAAAGAAACAAATGCTTCATGTTGGACTATTTTAATAAAATAATATATTATTTGGTTTTAAACTTATGGTTAACTACAAGTTATTAGTAATGCGTTATTATACATTGAATGATATCCATGATATTAAATGGGTTGAATGGCAGAGAACGGTTCATTTCTTAATACTCATTTGCTGCACTCATTATATCACTTGAGCAATTCATTTTCCAAACGGATATATACTAATTGTCACCTATTAATGAGTTTTTTTATTAGCTGCATAAATAAGAAACATAATCATCTTGTAACTCCTAAAGTTCAGTTTCTTTGCCAACTGTATATATAGCCGTGTTGATCTGCTTTTGGGTGGGAGTGAAAAATATTACAAATGCATGATCTGTGAAACATATACTTAAGTATATATTTTATCTACCTTATCAATATACAATTATATGAGCATATTATGTGAGAAAAAGTATATTACTTTGTTAATATATTTATATGAGCAAAAATGAGTAAAGTGTTGTGCGAGCTTCCGTCTTATATTCTAATATGCAGTTAGATATAAGATTACGGCGTAATTTGCTGGGCTGTTGCATCCTGGAGACGACGCGTTGTGTGTGACCCTACTGCATGTTGAGTATTACCAACTAGGGGCGCGAATCGTCTTAAAGAGAGCCGACATAGTCCGCGCCTCAGTCTAGCGGTTATACTTCACACTCGGCGTGAACCGATGGAGTTTCGGTAATATCGTCATTTTTTATTTTGTTGGTAAATTCTTATTATTGTCGTTCGAGGTACGATTCAGTCCAATGCAAATTCGAGGTAAAATAACTTTACTTTACATGTTTCTTTATTTAATTATTGTGAATTATTAAATAGAGGAACAACAATTTTAAGACGATTCTCGTATGCCTCTTTCGGTAAATTATATGCATACTGATTGATCAAGAGTACCTCAATCATTTTTTGTGTTGATGTTAGTATCTGAGCATGTCTAATAACATTTCTGGATTTCATGCGAGATGAATATCCAAGTAAGACCTTCTTGATCAGAACATCGAGGTGAAACCGTAAGTACCATTTCTTGTTCAACTTCAAATTTTAGGTACTTGATATTTTGAATGATGAATTGGTCTAATTCCTCTCAAGTCATAAGCAAGTTTCGGTCAATTTTTTATTATTAGAAAAATCCACTATTGAAGCTCTATACTAATTAACTGTCCAGGAGTACTAATGAAATATTTGATTTTGTTGAGCTTCAATTTGTAATTAAAGTACGCCAGGTATTTGAGAAGTCAGAGAAAAAAAAAACTTGCTTGAGGCATACTGGTAATTCAGTAATAATCAAAGTTAAGGTAATTTATAAATTCTGGTATACACAATGAATCTCCTGTGATTTTGTCTATGGCACATATCTTAATGCATATGTATTCTGTGAGAATACAATATAGATCTTGCCTGGCTTATGAACAAAATTAATTAGCTTCATTGCTTTGGAAAATTGGGGATGAATTATTTGATAAAATAGCATGCTCAACTTGTTCAAATTACATAGCTAGCTTACGGTGCAGTTGTTTGTTCTGTCAATTTAACTAACTGATGTTCTCAATATTGGTTAGACTCATTATAGCACTTGTAAGAATAATTAAAAACAAGTGTTAGTCTCAATCTGAAAATGTGTTGTGCAATACAATTGCATTATAGTAATGTATAGTGGGGGTATACTAATTGCCTTTCTTTATGAGCAATCAAGATAAACTATAAGGCTGGAGTTAGCAACTGAATTACAAAAGGCTTGGAATCATATTTCCAGAAGCAAATGATTTATGCGGTCAGGTATATAATTGAAAAAAGAAATATGTACTATACCTGAGAAAAAAAAAATATCACGACATTAATTAATTAATTGCTCAGCCACTTTTATGCGAATACTACTATGAGCAATTAAGAAATGTTAAATGATAATTTATATTGAGTAGTGGGGGTTAGCACATCTTTTTGTGAAATTAGCATGCTTCTCAGATTTTTGCACGAGTTCACAACATAAAATTTGAGGATGTGAATAATTATCTTAAATAGTGGGGGTTATGTCGTTTAACATACAATTGAATTATCATAGTATGAACTAACCCATTATGCAGTTGTGATGATACACCACAAACTTTGGAAAATAATAAAAATCTCGATAAATGAGATTATGTCGTGCATAATACTATATTGCATCTTTATGCAATAAAATACATTATGAGATTAATTGGTTCCGAGTAGGTGTAAGACTACTGGCCAACAAGATAAGTGAATGATGAGAATTGAGAATATATGCACGGTTCCTAGTAGGTGAAAAGACTACTGACCGTTGTCTTTAAAGCAACGACTTGGCGTGAAAAATATAATGGCTCCGAGTAGTAGACTACTGGTCACTTCGTGATTCCGAGTAGTAAGACTACTGACCATTTAATTGAATATTTTGTGAGTTTGTGAAGGCTAAATATTTTCCTGAAGGAAAATAGAATTCTCGAGACTCGTTAATTTCACGTGGGTGATTAAATGTTATAATGCTTGAGATGCATTATTTGTGAAAAATTATTATATGAGCTCAATTATGCAATTAGCATCGATGCTGGATTCCCTAGACTTTCTATTATTTGTTGATATAAATTATTAAATCCCAAGCTTGTGGTGAAAGTCTAGAGGTACATCGAGGGGGAGGGGACTTAAGCCCTAATATGTTATAAACTTCCTATGAGGATACCCTACCTAGGGGCTAGAGATCCTACAAACTAGGTTAAAGGGACAAACGAATCATAGAGAGGTTTGGAGAAAATATATGCACTAAATTATGATCTTTCGATCAAATGTCTCTCCCTATGGTGTAAGTGCATATTCCTATGACGTTTTGGAGGTTGAGATTTTTTTTTATCTCTTAATGAGTTCTATAGCCCTAATTTGGGTGGGATGTAATAGTCATGGGAGCATCCTTGATAGACTCACCTATACAAGTGAGAAATTGAGGCCGATTTCTATGAGAATTATTGGGCTAGTTCTCTAGGACACTTGTGAAAACCGGGATTAGCACAAGGCCGTTAATGTGCGAGCTAGTGAAGCTGTTTTAGAACACTTTGAGTATTATGTGTGTTGCATGATTTTACGTGCCCTCGAGGATCATTGTTTAAAGGCTTTGTCCACTTTGATTCTAGTACGGGAATTGTGTGACACTAAGTGAAGGTTTAAAGGCATTGCCACTTTCATGATGCATATAGTATTCTTGCTCTTGCTCATATGTTTATTGCTCATATATATGTGATATTATTTTATTAAAATAAGTGGGGGATTGTTGGACTATTTTAATAAAATAATATATTATTTGGTTTTAAACTTATGGTTAACTACAAGTTATTAGTAATGCGTTATTATACATTGAATTATATCCATGATATTAAATGGGTTGAATGGCAGAGAACGGTTCATTTCTTAATACTCATTTGCTGCACTCATTATATCACTTGAGCAATTCATTTTCCAAACGGATATATACTAATTGTCACCTATTAATGAGTTTTTTTATTAGCTGCATAAATAAGAAACATAATCATCTTGTAACTCCTAAAGTTCAGTTTCTTTGCCAACTGTATATATAGCCGTGTTGATCTGCTTTTGGGTGGGAGTGAAAAATATTACAAATGCATGATCTGTGAAACATATACTTAAGTATATATTTTATCTACCTTATCAATATACAATTATATGAGCATATTATGTGAGAAAAAGTATATTACTTTGTTAATATATTTATATGAGCAAAAAGGAGTAAAGTGTTGTGCGAGCTTCCGTCTTATATTCTAATATGCAGTTAGATATAAGATTACGGCGTAATTTGCTGGGCTGTTGCATCCTGGAGACGACGCGTTGTGTGTGACCCTACTGCATGTTGAGTATTACCAACTAGGGGCGCGAATCGTCTTAAAGAGAGCCGACATAGTCCGCGCGCCTCAGTCTAGCGGTTATACTTCACACTCGGCGTGAACCGATGGAGTTTCGGTAATATCGTCATTTTTTATTTTGTTGGTAAATTCTTATTATTGTCGTTCGAGGTACGATTCAGTCCAATGCAAATTCGAGGTAAAATAACTTTACTTTACATGTTTCTTTATTTAATTATTGTGAATTTTTAAATAGAGGAACAACACTTCATACTCTTTGCAAGAACCCGTCGAGGCAAGTATTAACAGACAATGATGATGTTCTATATCTTTATCTTATTGTTAATACATGTTATAATGATGATGAATTGATAACTATTTCGTATATAAAAAACCTTAACAAGTTATTATTTCATATTTTACAGGTTATGCACTTCCTAAAGCGTTTTAAACCCAACTTCGCATTAGTAGCACTTATGTATTTACATAGGGGGCGTATAGTTGGACATGTGGGATTGAGTGCGATTGGATAAAGGATAACAAGATTATGTTAGATTGTGGCAGCTTTGGATATGAGTCCTTGTGTTTGCTTGTGAGTGTGATTAGATAAAGGATAACAAGATTATGTTAGATTTACATAGGGGGCTTATACCACAATCTAGCATAATCTTGTTATCCCTTATCTAATCACACTCACACTCAAGCAAACACAAGGACTCATATCCAAGCTACCACAATCTAACATAATCTTGTTATCCCTATCCCTTATCCAATTGCACCCAATTCCACATTTTCAATCATACGCCCCTATGTAAATACAGAAGGGCTAACAATGCGAAGTTGGGACAACTTCTTCCACGCTATTGTTATCCCTTATCTAATCACACTCACTCAAGCAAACACAAGAGATACATACAAAATTAAGTATGATGGGATTAATTTGTAAGAATATAATGGTTTGACCATTGTGCCCTCATACATCTTAACCTTTTTTTTTCTTCCTTTTGACTATTATGAATGCTTAAATTTATTCGTGGATACATACAACTAATTAAGGAAGATGTATTTTTTTAAGCATACTTACAGAATTTTTTTATATTTATTACTTAAGGTCACCAAAGAATCAATAAAGTACTTTTATGTCTAGTAATGTTATTATTTTGAGTTTTTCATGGGATTTATTTTATATTTCTAGGTCAATTATATTTGAGTACTTTTACTCTTTTGTCAAAATCAAATCTTAATTTTTTTCTTAATATACATGATATTATTTTTGAATTCATATATAATAAAAATAACTGTATTTTCAACAAACCTTCAGGAATTGTTAAAATTAGTTGGCTTAGTAATTTTCAAAATTCTGAATATCAACTTTTTGTATTTGTTTACTTTGAATTATAAATTATTAAAGTAAAATAAAAGGTAGGTTATGGGGGTATTTTAGGAATGGCCCAATATGAATATTAGGCCGGCCCACGGAGGAAGGCTCATTGAAATTGTACATCGAATGGGAGAAATTTGATGTTGAACGTGCATCGAATGGCTTCGATTCGATCTAATGGATCGATCAAATCATCCCAATTCGATGCTCGTTCCCCAACCACCATTGGAGCCCGCAGGACAAGGTTTATATATACTCCATCCTCTGACATTCTCGGGATGGGTCCAAGACTGACTAAAACCTACTCAAGATTGAACCTACGACATTCGATACACTGCGTTCGATCGAAGTTCTTGCATTCGATACTCTCACTCAATCGAAGCAATCCAGTTCGATACTCAGCAATCCACTCAGTCCTACATCGAATGACCTCTATTTGATACATGTAGATTGAAGGATCGGGATTCCATATTGGACTACCCAGCTCTCACTGTGTCGAACATCCATAATTCGATACACCCTAGATCGAATTCTCACAATTCGATGCGATATCTGTATATTGTAATTTTACTTGTGCTGTCTAATTAGCTTGTAATAGGTGCCCCAGACCAAGCTAGTCCGATTTCTATTTGATTAGCATTATTTTGGCAATTGAGAAGCCCATTGTAACAGTTTTCGGTGTTTTGTGACCCTGACGAAATAAGACCAAAATATTGGCATCGTCTGTAGGAACACCAATTTTTCCTAGTTTGTTAGGCATGACGTATATAAGAACCAGATCGCGAAGGAGAGCACTAGAAAGCCACAATGCTGAAGTTGAACGAGCAACTGCATGTCAGACTGTCCCGGTAGCTGAGGGACCAACAACGCTGCCCGCTGGGGTACCAACGCCCGCAAGACGGGAAGTGTCTGCACCATAAGGAGAGGGCATACCCACGCCAGACGCAGGCGCGACTGGGGCGATAGCAACCACATCTTCATTTCCAAATAATATGAGAAATGAAATAATGGCGATGGTTAAGTCTGCGGTGGCTGCGACCTTGGCCACCGCACCGCCGGTGCAAACACCTCCACCGTTGGGCCGCGCTGAGGCCTTAAGAGAACAAGGATCAGCGGCCAGAGGTCCAGATGGAGAAAATAAGGAAAAATCACATAGGGATGACCGCAGAAGTGGACCTAACTCGGTGGAAGTGCAATCAAAAAGGCACCATGACGCAAGAAGAAGAGAGGAGAATCAAAATGATGAACCAAGAAGACAAGAGGAAAATAATGAGCGGAGACGCGGGGGAAGCCGCGACTCCAGAAGGGAACATGGCGAGGTAACCAGAAAGTTAGAAAGGCTAGAGATGGAGAAAGCAATGGTCGAAAGCCAAAAGGAACGTATGGGAAGTGCCCTCCGAAGCACCTCATTTTGTGAAGAGATAGAGGTAGAAATTCTAGGACACGGGGAAAAGATTCCAGATTTGAAGACTTACGATGGAAAGACAGATCCACGCGATCATCTTTCCATATGGACAGTAAGCTGACCTTGTACGGATTTAAGGAGAACGTACATGGCAGAATATTTTCCACTACCCTGGCCGAGGTAGCGATGGACTGGTTCACTCGAATTGCTCCAGGCTCAATCAAATCTTACACACAGCTGAGGAACATGTTCGAGGATCAATTCCCGAGTCAAGCGGGATTGGTTCTGGATCATTCCCATCTATACTCTCTTAAACAGGATACCAATGAAAGTCTAAAGGATTTCATAAGGCGTTTCAACGCAGAGTTGCTAAGGATAGACTGCCCAAAAGGGGAAATGGTGATGAGTATATTCTTCCGTGCAACCAACAACGCAGTTTCAGCGAGGATCTGCTCAAGCAAAATCTCAACATTATCGAAGAGATAAACAAAATAGCACAACAGGCTGTGCACCGAGAAGAATTGATGGCAACAAAGGCAGCCGTTATCGCACCTCCAAAGGAAAAGGAGAAAGGAAAGGAGGATCAGAACCGTAATAGCAACAGAAACAAGAACAACATATACAAAGACACATCGCTGAGGCGATACACGCCCCTAAATGCTAACATCATGACGGTGTTCGGGATGACAAAAAAGAAAGGGTGGCTGAAGAAGCCCAGACAGATGAAGGATTCAAAAGCAACAAGGTACTCGACCCACTACTGCAAATACCATAATCAGAAGGGACATGAAACCGAGGATTGCAAGGATCTCAAGGATGAGATCGAACGACTAATAAAGGACGGTAAACTGGTGGAGTTTGTCAAAAAGATGAAAGAGCAGGAGAACAGTGCTGATAAGGGACAGATCTCGCTCGCCTAGAAAATACAAGCAAAAAATAGTGGACCATCCACATATGATAAACTATCCCCAGATTGCGGACAACAACATCAGAAGAGGCATGATAAATATGATATCGGGTGGCCCAGTGGGGGCGGATTCCACGCACTGCCGGAAAAATATCTCAAGGCTCGTTGAATCAGACTGTTTTGTTGGTTTCATTGACCTATTGAGGATAGAGGAAATGTCGCACGAAGAGGTTACGTTCTCGACTGCGGATATGCACAAGCTAAGAGCCCAAGCCCTTTAAACAGTAAATCTGAACTCTCCGCTGGTAATAACGGTGGATATAGCCAATTTTGGCGTAAAGAAAGTATTGTTGGATCAGGGTAGCTCTATTCATGTGCTATTCAGTTCGACCTGGGTGAAAATGGGCTTGAGTGACGAGGTATTAGGACCGGTCAGAACCTCGCTTCACGGCTTCGGAGGTCCAAAGATAATGCCCCGTGGAATGGTTACACTCCCTACCTCATTGAGATCCAAGCCCCTAAAGAAGACGCTACTGGCGGACTATGCTGCGATCGACATGCAATTCACATACACCGCTATTCTGGAAAGGCCAGCGCTGAACGCATTCTGGGCATTGCCGTCAACCTACCATCAAATGGTGAAATTCCCAACTCCTGCTGGAACATGTGATGTTATTGCAGATCACATTGAGGGATGGAAATGCTATGTAGCGTCGCTTCGATCGCGAGAAACAAGAGGAGCAAGAAGCAGTGGAAGCACTGGTACCCATGGAGATGGAGCAGGTCGATTAAATTGCTCTTATCTAAATTTTTGGAAATCTTGAGTTTTTTGAATATTTTGAACACCCTGCAATGGAAAGCATGGGGGTAAACATGTACTAACCTAAAATAGGGACACCGAAGATTTGAGCCTCGGGAATTGCCTCGGGGAACATAGGAGAGCGGGCTTGGAAATAAAGCTCCAGCCTATTTTCGTAATATGATTATGTCTCCATGAGAGATACTTTTGATTTATCGATTGTATAACTGTCATTGAAAAGGCAAATGCAATATATCTTGTTATGTGATGACATGCATAATATCAATATAATGCAGGACCAGAGAAGGTTCGCTCCGAAGAAAAGTGGAGAAAAACTCTCTGTCCAAAGTGATGAGTACAAATTGTAAATCTCGACGGATGAAATGAAGACGAACACTCCGTCCCAAGCGACCATTCGAAAATCCATAAAAGATAAAAAATGGGACGGACACTCTGTCCAAAGTGACAAGTGATAACCACGAATCCCGAAAGATGAAAAATAGGACGTACACTCTGTCCAAAGTGACAAGTGATAACTGCGAATCCCAAAAAATGAAAAACTGGACGGACACACTGTCCAAAGTGACAAGTGATAACCGTGAATCCTGAAAAAAAAAGGGACGGACACACTATCCAAAGTGACAAGTGATAACCGCAAATTCTAAAAAATAAAAAATGGGACGGATACTCTGTCCATAGCGACAGGTGATAACCGCGAGTCCCGAAAAATAGAAAAAAGAACGAACATTATGTCTGAATTGACAAGTGTTGATCGTGTATCCCATAAACGAAGATACGATGGGCAGACATCTTGTCTAGAATGACAGGTGACAACTATACGACCATGGGAGAGACAAGTTTGTCCAAAAATGACAACAACTTATGATGTATCCAAGAAAGGAATGGAACAACATAATGACCAACCAAAGCAGTTCGTTAAATAAATATAGAACGACATTCGAATTGTTAAAATAAAAGTAAAGTGCGACAATAGCAATTGAAAGAAAAGGCAATGGATATGAGCCAAACAAACGAGCAAAGCGTCACATGATTCAACAAAAAAGAGTTTGACAAGAATTCAAATATTCAAATTGTTCGGTATTAAAGGGCGACGCAGCACCAAAAAAAATTAAAATTGTTCATAAAAATAGAAAATTGAAACCGAAGCCCTTAGGCTTCGGCGTCATCCTCATCCTCAGAAGAGGGATAAGTAGGAGGCAGAGCGAGAGGTGGAGACATTCCCCAGAAGACGAGGTTTTCGCTCTCAAGCAGAACCGCAAATTCATCCGCAAAGGCAGGCTGATCATTGGCCGCGGGTGGAAGAACTTCTCTGTTTGGCCCCAAGGAGATATCCACCCATTGCGGGTTAAAATTTCCACGGAGATATTTGGTGTTGTGGATCTGCTGGACAGTCAGCAATTGGGCCTTCTTGGCATCCCGAGCACCTCTCTGAGCACTGATCTCTTGAAAATTGTTGCTCCAGAGAAATTCCTCGACGATCTCTACCTTTTGTTGCACGGAAGGAACCTGCACAAGCGACAAAACGAGATTAACAAGGAAGAATATAAAAGAATCAACTCGACGTTGTATGAAAAATCTTTACCTCACTGATACCGCGGGCGTATCCAGTCTCCTCGGCCAGTTTGTTCTTCTCCCTCTCGGCCGCAAGTTCTCTCTCCAGATCGGCAATACGTTTCTCTAGTGTACCCTTACTAGATGAAAGGTTGTCAAATTGCAGTTGGAGCCGATCAACGGTCTCCCCTGCAAGTTTAACCGCCTCCATGTCAGTCACAGTTTGAGCAGCATAATCCCTCACCTTTTGCATGGCCCTCTCCATCGCGTCCAGAGCGGCCCTCAGAGCATCAGGATCAATATCCCAGAATTCAGCCCTCGATGGCTGCTACCTACTTAATCTCTCCTCGTGATCCTGGACCAACCCCGCGATTATGGCGTCCTCAACTCCCCCTCCCTAAAGGAAAAACATAAGTGAATTACCAAAATGATTAAACTACGAATTATGTATACAACTTTGTATCTGGTAAATCAAATATTATCGCGACAACAATGTGAAGAGCGTTCCGCTCCACAATCTTTTTTTCCTCGGCGAAAGCCGCATAATGAACTGCAAGATTTGGCAGAAGGACTTTTAAGGCATTGATAGCCTCCTCCTCGGAGATCTCGTAGTCCCCAACGCCAGCCCACGGACCATGACTTGGCCCCGCCCTGACACTTGGCTCCTCCACCAGGGCAGAACTGCTAGCAGCCGCGCGGCTCAGCAGTACACGGTACAGAGGGTATAATACCCCCGGTTTGAGAACGAGTTTGATGGACTCTTCTTCGTTTAGCACGAGCAGCCTCAGTGTGCTCAGCATTTTTGCCCTGATTGGGGCCAACAACATCAAAACCTCCCGACTAGCTAAGATCAACAGGAGGAGGGGTACTTTCCTGACCCTAGCCCATAATATCCTCAAAAGGAACAAACTGGGCCTCCAAGTGGGCTGCGGCGGAAGCCTCAACTGCTGCCTTCTTACCCTTATTATTTCTCTTCCTTGGGGTTGGTATTGGAGGAGTGACGGTAGTTTGAGAACCTTCGTTCTCAGCCGCAAGGGCTCGACTGATTCGGGCATGACGATTCATAATGAATACGCCTAAAAAGATAAACAAGACAGGAACTCAGCCTAAGACACATAATCTATACCAAGCGTAAACCTCCCGTTATATTGAACTGGAGACAACCCCGCTAAAGATAGCACATGATTTTCTACCAATCTTTTAACGTTGAGTTGATGATCGCGAACTAAGTTCGGGACAAAAGTACAGTCCCACGAAGGTGGATGTGCACCTGGCAGTATTGCAACTATGGCCCCGTCAAACCAATCACGGCGAGACGTCTCAAATTCAAGCTCATAGCTCTCCTCAATGTAAAAATATCGTTTTTTCCAATCCTTCCCATAACTAGAGGCCTCGCCACTCAGAAACTTGCAATTCCTCAATGCCTTGATATGGTAAAAACCTACTTCCCTCCTACAAACCTCGAAAAGGGCCCAAACTCGTTGGGACCTTGAGGTTCGCCTAAGGCTTTCATAAGCATGATAATACCAACGATATAACCAAACGAGTTTGGCGTCAGTTGACTCGGCACAAGCCCGATGGACCTCAGAATAAGTTTAACCTCAACTGGTACAGGGAATCGCAGTCCGTTGGCCAGCTGACCCACAAACACTGAGATGCCCAGGGGTGGAGTATCCATGCGGTCGTCCAGGCCGGGGATAACTAAGTTATACCTATTTGATATATTGCACATCTCACGCAAATGAGGGCGGCTATGTTGCTACCGCAACACATAAGTATTATACGCCATCCCTGGAACCTCCACATAATCATCAATATCCATATTGATGACTTCAATATCTTCACCTTCTTCGTTGGGAGCACGATTATCCTCAATAGAAAATAACTGTGAATCATCGTCCCCATCTTGTGAGGACGATTGATCATTGTTACTATCTAGATGATCATCCATAGGCGAGTCAATATAATCAATATCAATGTGGTCATTATCATCGCCTCGAGATATGTTCGAACCCGCGGGAGCACTTGCAGGGCCCACCACAAATTTGATTGAACTGAAGCTCGAGCCACTACTAGACTCACTCCCAGATGTCGACTCAGATCTCACCATCTTGATTGACACAAATTGAAATAAAATAAAGAAAGAAAAAGAGCTGACTACGCGCGAATACGTCACTCTCGACACTTGCGACAACTACGCGGCATGATTAAATGACCATTCACTAGGAAAGAATAAAACGACCCAAAAAGTAAATGCATAATTATTTACCTTGATTATAGCTGAAAATCGACAAACGATTGCGAAACAAATTGCCTGAAAAAAGAAAAAGCAATGTTAAAAGACGATAGTGGTAAAACTTATACTTTCAACAAAAAACAGGAATTTCTTTTCTAAGGCATTAGATCGAATGACCTACGTTCGACACAGCCAGCATCGAATAAGCTACATTCGATGCAGGCTATATTTAACCATGCCTGTTCGATGTAAATTACTTTTGCACCGATGTTATGCGAAAGGAGAAATGAGCTCTTCTGGCCTCTTCCCCCATATATAGACGTGGAAAAAGCTCACTAGGCCCATCAGAACTAGCATCGAATTGGGCCAATTCGATACACTTTCCAGCATCAAACCACATCCATTCGATCGAAGGTGCAATGAAAGGAAACATGTAAATCGAATCACAACCATTCGATACATAAACCCACATCGAACGAATCTTGTTCGATCGATGAAACCAACATTCAAAAAGGATATACGATAATTACCCTTACGTAACAGACTCATAGGGCGAGTAAAACGAGAGGTTTTCGATATGATTTAAGGCCTCACTCAATAGATCAAAAGATAGATGCTTGGGATCCACATCTTTCAGACCCCGCCTCCCAATCGGGGACATGATTTTCAACATTCTAAAAATTGCAGTCACAGAGCGACAACTTAAGATAAGTCTTGGAGTTTGGCAACCGCTCTCTAATCGACACCGTCTCCCAAACTGGGGGGGACTATATGATGGGGGTATTTTAGGAATGGCCCAATATGAATATTGAACCAGCCCACGGAGGAAGGCCCATTGGAATTGTATATCGAATGGGAGAAATTCGATGTTGAACGTGCATCGAATGGCCCCGATTCGATCTAATGGATCGATCGAATCATTCCAATTCGATGCTTGTTCCCCAACCACCACTGGGCCCCGCGAGAATGGATTTTTATATACTCCGTCCTCTAACATTCTCGGGACGGGTCCAAGACTGACTAAACCCTACTCAAGATTGAACCCACGACATTCGATACACTGTGTTCGATTGAAGTCCTTGCATTTGATACTCTCACTCGATCGAAGCAGTTCGGTTTGATACTCAGCAGTCCACTCAGTCCTATATCGAAGGACCTTTATTCGATACATGTAGATCGAAGGATTGGGATTTGGTATTGGACTACCTAGTTCTCACTGTGTTGAATATCCATAATTCGATACACCCTAGATTGAATTCTCACAGTTCGATGCGCTATCCATATATTATAATTTTACTTGTACTGTCTAATTAGCTTGTAATAGGTGTTCTGGACCAAGCTAGTCCAATTTCTATTTGATTAGCATTATTTTGGCAATTGAAAAGCCCATTGTAACAGTTTTCGGTGTTTTGTGACCCGGACGAAATAAGACCAAAATAGTAGGGAATAAGAATGTTGTACTCAAATTCCATATTTAGTAACAGGATTATATTCCCTTCCCTTTTCAATATTCTCTATACCACTTGTATATTTGGTTAGCAAGTAGTTATAGTGTTAAGCATTATCATTTATAAATTTCTTCCAAATCACAAAGGTAACAACAACTTAATTATGCCAAAAACTCTCCGACACACCTGGGAACATCTCCATCGTCCGAAAAATGTTGGGGTTGGAAAATTCTTCATTCAACGATTCGAACGAATTACAATAGGAGGAGAAACTCTCACACTCGACTATTACAAAAAACCAACCCTTAAAACTCACGTTTGAACTCTACGGAGTTCTCTTTTCTTTCTCTCGGTGTTTCTCTCTTCTTTTTAGTGTGTTTTTCTTCCTGGTCAAATGCAGCTACATTTATAGGCAATTGAGTAGTAGTAGCTAAGATGTTCAAGTCTTGAAGGGGTGGCTTTTGGTGGCTTGAAGGGGTGTCTTTTGGTGGTTTGAAGGGGTGTGTCGATAGGAGGCTGGAAAAGACGGACTTCGTCTACAAATCTCCCCCTCCAGCCCAACTATGTTCGTACACAAACCAAGTTTCTCTCGTTTCACCGCATTCATTAGCATGTCTGCAGGATTATTACTTATGTGAATCTTAACCAGCTTTAACAGTTGTTGCTCCATCACTTCACGTATCTAGTGATACCGAATGTCGATATGTTTGTCCGAGAATGATACATTGCATTCTTGCTCAAGTCTAGAGCACTTTGACTATAGCAGTGAATAATGTACTCATTTTGTGTAAAGCCCAGTTCTTGAAGAAAGCGCTTTATCCGTAATAACTCTTTCCCTGCTTCCGCTACAACAATGTACTCGGCTTCAATAGTGGATAAAGCAATGCACTTTCGCAGCTTGGACTGCCACGAAACAGCTCCCCCTGCGTAAGTGAATATGTAACTTGATGTAGATTTTTTACTATCAAGATCTCCTTCCATGTCGGCATCTGTGTAACCATTCAGAACTGGCTTTGCTCCTCCGTAACATAAACATAGATTAGATGTACCTCTCAGGTACCGAAGAATCCACTTGACCGCCTCACAGTGCTCTTTCCCTGGATTTGACAGATATCAGCTAACAAATACCAACTGCATGAGCAATATCTGGCCTAGTACACACCATCACGTAGATCAGACTTCCCACTGCCGATGAATATGGTATCGCCTCCATTTCTTCTTTATCCTTCATCGTAGAAGGACATTGTCTCTTGCTTAACTTGAAGTGATTTGTGAACGGAGTCGAAACAGGCTTTGCTTTACCCATGGTGAACCTTTTAAGAACCCGTTCAACGTAATCTTCTTGAGATAAGTACAACTTTCTCGTTTTCCTGTCTCGCGTAATCTTCATGCCGAGAATCTGTTGTGCTGCACCCAAGTCTTTCATATCAAAGAACTTGGACAAATCTTTCTTCAATTTGTTTATTAGCGCTGCATCCTGGCCAACTATCAACATATCATCGACATAGAGCAAAAGGATGATAAATTTACCATCAACGAACTTCTTCAAATAAACACATTGGTCTGCCGCAGTCCTCTTATACTGGTGAGTCGCCATGAAAGAGTCAAACTTCTTGTACCACTGCCTTGGAGCTTGCTTTAGACAATACAAACGTTTCTTCAATTTACAGACAAGATGCTCCTTGTCGTGGACTTGAAAACCTTCTGGCTACTCCATGTATATCTCTTCTTCTAGATCACCATGAAGGAATGCAGTTTTCACGTCCATCTTTTCAAGCTCCAGATCCAAACTGGCAACTAACCCAAGTATAACACGTATGGATGTCATTTTCACCACTGGTGAGAATATCTCATCAAAGTCAATGCCTTTCTTCTGTTGGAATCCTTTGACGACAAGCCTGGCCTTATATTTCACGATATTCCCACGACCATCTTTCTTGAGTTTGAACACCCATTTATTCTTCAGTGCTCTCTTTCCCTTCGGAAGATTCACAAGCTCATAAGTCTGATTCTTCTGCAAAGAATTCATTTCTTCTTCCATGGCTTGCCTCAAGCTTTCTTTGTCACTGTGAGATTGAATTTCTTTAAAACTTTTTGGCTCCCCTCACTTGTAAGAAGGATATATTCTGATGCAGGATACCTTGTTGATGGTATCGGCATACGTCCAGATCGTCGAGGTTCACCATCTTCTTGAAAAAGAGGTAAGAGCTCCCCCTGCTCAGCACCTTCATCCTCGTCAACATCGTATGCATTATCTTGGACATCCTCATTTTCAATATGAGGTTCTGGTGGTGAAGTAACTTCTTCCGAAGCACTAGTACGTTATCGAACTGGAGCAGCTGGAGTAAAGTCATAGAATTGATTTTCGTAGAAAATCACATCTCTACTGCGGATAACTTTCCTGGACTATGGATCCCACAATCTGTAACCGAATTCTTGATCACCATAGCCAATAAAGATACATGGAATTGACTTGAGATCAAGTTTCTGCCTAAGCTCCCTCGACACGTGTGCAAAAGCCTTGCACCAGAACACCTTTAGGTGAAATATGAAATATCCTTCTCTGTCCATATCTTCTCCGGAACTTCAAAGTTCAAAGGAACTGACGGTGTCCTATTTGTCAGATAACAAGCTGTGAGGACTACTTCGGCCCAGTATGCTTTAGGCAGCTTAGCCATACTGAGTATGCAACAAACTTTCTCAATAATGGTGCGATTCATTCGCTCAGCAACACCATTATGTTGTGGGGTCCTCGACACCGTCTTCTCGTGCCTAATGCCATGTTCAGTGAAATACGCTGCAAATTCTCAAGAAGTTTATTCGCCTCCATTGTCTGAGCGAAGGTACTTCAACTTCTTCACTGTCTGTCTTTCCACCAACGCATTAAATGCTTTCAAGCGATCAAAAACTTGATCTTTTGATCTTAAACAGTAGGCCCATAATTTTCGTGAAGTATCGTCAATAAAGGTCACAAAATATTTGCTTCAACCGAGAGATTATTCTTCTATCGGTCCACACACATCAGAGTGAGCGAGACTCAGTAACTCGGAGCGTTGCTTCCTGGTGGAACTAAAAGAAACTCTATGTTGTTTCCTGAATAAACAGTGCTCGCAAGGATCTAGTGCAACATCATTCGCGAGATTGATAGCATCAATCTTGGCTAGTGTAGCCAAGCCATTCTCGCTCATATGCCCAAGTCTTTTGTGCCAAAGATTTGGTGACGCCTCTTCTTCCACGGCGTTGAGGCTTAACTAGCATAATTTTCTATGAGTTTTGAATAGCGTGCCACAGATATGACCCCTCGCAACAACTATCAGATTCAGCCTGAGATCCGGAACATGACGCACATCCTTGAGGATAAGAGAACATCCGATGTTGGTTTTCACGTGCAGGTCACCAACACCAACTACACTGGAGTAACTGGGGTTACCCATCTTTATGGTACCAAAGTCCCCTAATTTGTATGTAGCAAACAAATCAGATGTGGAGTGGCGTAAAATGAAGCTGCAGAGTCAATCACCCACTCAATTTCTTGATTGCCTACATGTAGGCATGTCTCGTCTCCATAAGAAACAAGAGCAATTTCCGATGATACTGTGACAATGATTTCACCTTCATCCTTGTTGGAGCTTTGGTCGGTTTAGGGTTGATCCCTCAAAAGCTTTCGACAGTCCCTCTTCATATGACCGTAAATTCCACAATAATTACAGTTTCCATTGAATCAACTCGAGTTATCAATGGATTTACCTCTCTCATGGGATCTACATCGATCTTGAGATCATCCACGATTTTGACTTCGACCTCTGCCACGACCTCTTCCTCTACCTCCACCTCTGCCTTTACGATCTGACACAAGAGCATAAGTTTGATCAGCACTGACTTCTTTTCTTCTAGCTTCTTCATTAAGTAAAGCATCTGTCACCATTTGCATAGATACTTTACCATTGGGGGCAGAATTACTGAGGGTGACAACAAGAGTCTCCCAACTGTTTGGCAGGAAACTTAGAAGTAGTATCGCTTGTTCCTCATCTTTGAGGTTCCAATCGGCGGCAGCAAGCTGGTTCACGAGGTCCTAGAACTGACTCGTGTGTTCTGGTATAGACGTACCACTACGAAGGTTGTGGTTTACTAAATGTCTCATCAACAAGGTCTTGTTACGTGTCGTCTTTGCCTGATACATGTTAGCAAGCTTATCCCACAACGTGTGGGCACTCGTTTTATGTGCGATATGATGGAACACACTATTGCCAATCCACTGACGAATCTGAGCAACAGTCTTCTTGTTCAATTTTTTCCAATCGTCATCACTTGTCTTCTCGGGTTTGGCAACTTTATTTTCGATTTACCCGGCTAAATCCTTCAAATTTAACAAATCCTCCATGCGCGGCTTCCACATATTGTAATTAGTAGGCGTCAATCGCATCATCGTGTCCGACGTTGAAATTTCCATGTTAAAATTCAACAAGCTTGCTTGTACCCAAATTTAGAGGCTGAATTTGGGGAAACGGAGAAGGCGGTTCGATCCGGAACGGTCAAAAACCTTGGGAACCGTTCTGACCTTGTTGAAAGCGGATCAAAAATGAGTTGAACCGGGACGAAACAAGTTGATAGGAGTTGAACCGGATTAAATCCGGTTTTGACCATAGTTGACTGGCTGACCGTTGACTGGACCAACAGCTTTGACCGGGTCAGATCCTGGGTCACGAATCCTTTCTTCTTCGCTCGTTTTGTGAGTTGGGTCGAGTTAACTCGCTCGGCATGGAACGGAGATTTCCGGCGATCAAAAAATTTTGAAAAATATATATTCGGAATCCTTGCAACACGAGCTTCACAACGGTAGTAACAAACAGCAATTCCGGAACGAAAAAACTTTGATGTCGAATCGGGTCGACTTCGATCGTCACTTTTTGGCGATCGAAATAGCTTAAAAACTATATATTCGGAATCGTCGGATAGAGAGCTTCCCAACCGTGATAAGAAATCACAATTTCGGGATGAAAAATTTCGGACGAAATTTTATAGAGAACAACTGGACGAAACTCGTGGCTCTTGATACCAGTTTGTTGGGGTTGGAAAATTCTTCATTCAACGATTCGAACGAATTAAAATAGGAGGAGCCATTCTCACACTCGACTATTATAAAAAACCAACCCTCAAAACTCACGTTTGAACTCTACGGAGTTCTCTTTTCTTTCTCTCGGTGTTTCTCTCTCTTTTTTTAGTGTGTTTTTCTTCCTGATCAAATGCTGCTACATTTAAAGGCAATTGAGTAATAGTAGCTAAGTTGTTCAAGTCTTGAAGGGGTGGCTTTTGGTGGCTTGAAAGGGTGTCTTTTGGTGGCTTGAAGGGGTGTGTCGGTAGGAGGCTGGAAAAGACAGACTTCGTCTACAAAGAAAATGTAACAAACCACGCATACAACCAAGATCACGCCTCTCAGTGGTCATACACAATCATTACGTACAGTTTTCTTGTGTTTTTTCCCCCAACACCTTCAGCTCAACTCAATTGCTGTCTTTGTGTTCTTCTCTGCTGTTGCAGTGTTGCTGTAGATCTGAAGATGAGAGAGAAATGAGGAACAATGTTATGTTGCTGAGTTTCTTTTTTTTTTAATTGAGTTCGGAGTAGCTAAGTTTTATCCTCTAGTACTTTTCTTTTATTTGAATTTTTTTGTTTTTGTTTGGGTAGTGGAGGGTGGACGTTTAGACGTCTCTCGCATTTTAGCTCCCTCGTCCCTACCAATTAGGGCTATCTCTCCAACTCCAATAAGGGCCTATTTGATCTCGGACACGCCGTCATAGTCAGTTTCCTTGTCTCTCTGTCGCGGTTTCTCTCAGGTAGTGCTGTGCGAGTTCCTAGGGCTTCTTTATTTCCTTTTTTGTGTTTCCTTGCGTGTCAAGGCTGCGCATCCTTGGGTCTTGGGTTTTCTTGTCGTTCTTGCTCCTTCATTTCTTGCTTTTCCTCTCATTTTCTTTTCTTGTTACCAGCAGGTTTCTAGGTTTTTTTAGGGTACTAACGTTTTTTATTTTTGTTGTGTTTTTTCCGGTGTGTTTTGGTTACTCGCAATGAATCGATTTTCACCGCTTGGCTGGCTTGTTCGGAACCCACCGCAACACATTCTCATTGGACTGGTACTTAGGGTTACTATGGATGAAAATTGCACAAAATTGCGTCCCGGTCTTGCATTAACGGAGGAGGAGGGGCTGGGGGATTGCTTCCTCCTATCGGATTTCCCATGGGAACAGGAAAACGGGGCAACGGATTTGGTTTTGGTTGGGCGGCTATTGTCGGGGAAAACAGCGAAATTTTCATCCCTTTGTACGATGCTCAAGACTTTGTTTAAGGCGGGGAAGGGTCTAGAAATCACACGGATTAGCGAGGATCGCTTCTCGATCCAATTTTTTCATAAACTTGATATGAATAGGGCGTTGCATGGGTGCCCGTGGTCGTTCGACAAGAACGTTCTTGTCCTTGCACGGGTTGAGAAGACCGAAAACCCGCTGGACATGAACCTTGACTATTATATCTTTTTTATTAGGATTTATGACATTCCTTTGGTTCGTCAGACAAAGGCTACCGCGCATGCAATCGCTAAGATCCTTGGAATTGTTGAAGACGTGGACCTAGCAGAATCGTGGGGAGTCAGTATGCGAATCCGGGTTAAGATTAACGTCACTAAGCCTCTTCGTCGGTTTTTGAAAGCACGTGGGAGTGAGGGCCAAGAGTTAGTGGTCTCGTTCAAATATGAACGCTTACCAAATTTCTGCTATTTGTGTGGGGTGTTGGGACATATAATGGCCGACTATGATCTTAAATATGACATGCCTAGTGAGGACGAATTGATTCTTCCGTATGGAGATTGGCTTCGGGAAAATACGAATAAACCGAGGTCGTTTGTGGGGCAACGTTTTACTGATAAGGGTCGTGAGGGTTCATCTCCTAACGGGGGTCGTTTTTTGTCGGGACATCGGGGTTCCACATATCAGGGTAAGCCGCGCAATTATGGGTAGTCATGGAACGACGACAAATCAACATCATCGCGTTCTTCGGAAAGGACTTACTCGGCATCATTGGTTCGATATATCATGCCAAATCTAGCATGCAACAAGCAGCCTAAGACACTGGACGAGGAAGGGGATACGCTGCGTAGTGCTGAAGTTGAGGGGAATGGCCCAGCAGGGGTGAAAGGGCATAATGGGGTAGGCGTGAACGCTGAAATTGCATCGGTGATTGGGGTCCAGCAAATTTTCTCTCGACTTAACAACGATCTGCATAGGGAGTGCGAGCTAGAACAGAAGGATTCAGTGGAAATTATCGCCGCTATTTCAACACGTTTTAAACTCACTAGTCACCGGAATCATAACGGCCGAAGAATTATGCGAAGGGATGGTGCGCTTAATATTAATGTAGTGGGTGGGGTTCCTAGTATTGGTCAGAAACGGTTGTTTAACGAGGATGGGATGGAGACTCGGACAGAAAAGAGGGCGAGACTCGAGGAGCTTTCGATGGAAATTGACGATCTTTTGGCGGCGACTGCAGGGCAGTCCCGCCGCATCCAATGAGTATCTTGTGCTGGAACTATTAGGGTTTGGGGTACCCTTGGACAGTTCAGGAACTACGGCAGTTGGTTTCCAATTTTCATCCCCCCTAATTTTGTTGTCAAAAACTAAAAGCAAGACAAGGAAAATAGAGGCGTTGAAGGTCAGTTTTAATTATTTTGGGGTTTGTTTTGAGGTTCAGGGTTTATCGGGTGGTCTTGCGCTTTTGTGGGATAAGGAGTGGGAAGTTGAACTCATTAGCATGTCGTCTAATCATATTGATGCTATCATTATTGGTAAGGATGGGGGAAGGGATTGGCGTTTAACATGGTTTTATGGTGAACCGGATGGGGCAAAACGAATGCGCACGTGGAACTTGTTGAGACAGTTGCGGGGGGGTTCAGCCCTTCCTTGGTTGTGCGCAGGTGATTATAATGAGATTACGTCCTACGAGGATAAACGGGGAGGTTTGCGTTGACAAAATTGGTTGCTTAGGAACTTTCATGACGCGTTATTTGACACGGGACTCAGTGAGCTTGATTTTTTTGGCCCACGATTCACGTGGTGTAGTAGGCGACCAACTCCTAACACTATTTGGGAAAGGCTTGATCGTGCATGTGCTGACACACCGTGGAGGGATTATTTTCCGGCTTCTAAGGTAGAACATGTGATTACTCTTCGATCGGATCATCATGCCATCCTTATTCGCTTATTTGGCAGTCAAGAGAAGGCTCGCACTCCGGCTCGATTTCGATTTGAAGCTAATTGGCTTCTCAAGGCCGAATGTGAAGAAGTTGTGATGCATTGTTGGGGGGTGGTAGCCGTGAGAGTCTTCATGAGAAATTGGAAAGGTGTCGGGTGGGATTGCTTCGATGGAAGGTGGATAGGGCGGATTTTAAGCGTCGGATTGAGAAGTTACGAGGGAGTATGGTTCGGTTGAGGGCGGGGAACATTACTGCGGAGTCGAGATTGGAAGAAATGAGGGTAAGTAGGCAGTTAGAGGAGTTGCTTGAGTCTGAGGAGCTTTACTGGAAACAGCGAGCGAAAGTCCATTGGCTTAAAGAAGGGGATCGGAATACAACATATTTTCATAGACGAGCCAGTGAACGGAAAAGTAAGAATGAGATTAAGGGTATCCGGGATGAGGGGGTGTCCTTCGTCTTACTCCTCCTGAGATCGACCATGTGGCTATGGAGTATTTTTCTACCATTTTTCAGTCCAATGTCCCTTTAGAGGTGGCCATTGAGGATGTGTTGCGAGACGCGAGCGTGCGGGTCAGCCCTGAGGTGAACGGACGCTTGTTGCAACCATTCACAGCGGAGGAGGTACACAAAGCTTTGAATAATATGTATCCTATAAATCTCCTGGTCCTGATGGTTTCTCTTCTGTCTTTTATCATAAATTTTGGCATATTGTTGGGGATGATGTGACTCGTGTTGTGCTTTCTTTTCTTAATGATCGTATCCTTGACCCTTGTGTTAATTTTACTCATATTGTCCTTATCCCTAAATGTCCTAACCCTGAGTTGATGACTCAGTTTAGGCCGCTTAGCCTCAGTAACGTCAGTTTTAAGATCGCATCCAAAACTGTTGCTAATCGGCTTAAGCCTTTTCTTTCAGATATTATATCTCCCTCCCAGTCTGCTTTTGTCCCAGGGCATCTTATTACTGATAACATTCTGGCGGCTTTTGAGGTGAATCACTTTCTTAAGAATAAAAGAACGGGAAAGCGGGGGCATATGACGTTGAAACTGGATATGAGTAAGGCCTATGACCGAGTCGAGTGGCTTTTATTGGAGAAGGTAATGCTTAAATTGGGTTTTGATTCGCGTTTTGTTTCCCTTATTATGTTGGGCGTACGATCCGTGTCTTATTCTATTTTAATTAATGGGCGGGAGTCGCGTATTTTTCCCCCCAAAAGGGGTATTAGGAAAGGGGACCCACTGTCCCCTTACTTGTTCTTATTTGTTTCTAAAGTGTTTTCAGCATTGATTTCCAAAGCCGAGGAGTAGGGAGAAATACATGGGGTTAAAATTAGTCGCCATGCACCATCGGTTTCGCATCTTCTTTTTGCAGATGATACTGTTATTTTTTGTGATGCGGATGAGGCGTCGTCGCGGTGTATTAAGAGCATCCTCGAAAGATTTGAAGAGGCATCGGGGCAAAAAATTAATTTTGAGAAATCAATGGTTGTTTTTAGCGGAAACACTATGGCACAAGTGAAGGAGGAGATTGGAAATTTTCTTGGAGTGGTGGTGGCGGAAAAACACGACAAATATTTGGGTATGCCATCGGTGGTTGGGAGATCAAATAATGAGCTTTTTGATTATATTTGAGAGCGGATTTGGAAAAGGGTGCATGGTTATAAGGGGAAGACATTATCGGGAGCGGGGAAAGAAGTGCTTGTGAAGTCTGTACTTCAATCTATTCCGACATTTATTATGAGTTGCTTCCGTTTGCCCGATTCCCTTATTCGGGAGATTGAGTCTATTATCGCTAACTATTGGTGGCGTAGTGGAATGCAAAATAAGGTGCATTGGGTGGCGTGGGACAAGTTGTATCGACGAAAGCATGATGGGGGGCTCGAATTTAGGGACTTGTGGGCGTTCAATTTGGCTCTACTTGCAAAACAAGGATGGAGGATTTTCTCGGACCCGACGAGCTTGGTTAGTCGGTTGTTTAAGGCAAAATATTTCTCTAATGTTGAACTATTGGACGCACGGCTAGGGACATCACCGTCATTTTCTTGGCGAGGTATTTGGGAGTCATTGACCGTGTTGAAGCAATGGATCCATTGGCAAGCGGGAAACGAAGAGTCAATTACTGTTTGGCATGATGCATGGATTCTGAGGCCTGTCTCGTTTTGGCCGATTACACCAATGAGTTTGGAATCACCGTTTCTTATGGTTAGCAAGTTGATTGATAGCGAGACAGGTTGGTGGGATATTGAGGTGTTGCGTAACTTCTTATGGGAGGTTGACGTCGAGCAAATTCTTGCTATACCATTGGGGGAGCCGTGTAATGAAGATCGCTTTATTTGGCATTATGAGAAAAAATGAATTTTCACAGTCCGTAGTGCTCATCATCTAATTATGGCACGAGGATTACTTAACAAGGCGAGGGACACATCATCCACGTCGGGGCAGCACGTAGTTTGGTCGAAACTTTGGAAGATAGCGTGTCCAAACAAGATAAAAGTCTTTCTTTGGCGATGGTGCATGGACATTCTTGCGACGCAATGGAATTTAAATCGTCGACATATGCACGTCGAAGAGGAGTGCGTCGTTTGTCACGCGGGGGTGGAAAAAATAACTCACGTCCTCTTCTCTTGTGACTTTGCGCGTCAGGCCTGGGCAATGTCTCACGTTCCAAACTCGGCTGGACTCCGTGAAGGTGAGAATGTGAAAGATTGGTTGGTTCGGATCATGGCCACGATGTCCCCTATTTTGGTTGGTTTAATTAGCACGATGTGCTAGTCGCTTAGGGGGAACCGGAATAGCATTCTCGCGGGGGAGAAGGGTCGAAAAATAGAGGAATTGGCATCATTTGCTGCAGCATATGCGTCAATCTGGGTGCGCTTAAATGGGGTTGTTTTGTGTCGAGATATTCACTTAAACACGGGGGAGTGGCAGGCTCTTGTGGGTGAGATTATAAAAGTGAACTTTGATGGCGCTCTATTTAGCGAAGAGGGGGTTGTGGGTTTTCGACTGGTAGCTCACAATCACTAAGGCATTATGCTCCGCCGACTGCCCTCGCTTACGGACGCTACGGGTGTTGAAGCATTGGCAGCGTCGGGAGCGATCCGTTGGGCTGTGGAGAGTGGATGGTCGAATGTATTATTCGAGGGTGATTGCTTGAATGTTATTCACGACATTATGCATGGGACAACGGATATATTAGGATCGTGAACATCTTGGAGGACGTGCGAGCAATATTACGGGATCATAGAGGTTTTTACTTTAGATGGGTACGACGTACTGCTAATGCAGTCGCGCACGCACTCGCTAGGAATGCGTTCGAGGACGCGGATGGTTTTGACGTGAGTTAGTCTTGATTTTGTTCTAGTTTTATTGGTACCTATGTAACGGATTTTGTTTTCTTGAAAGTTTAATGCAAGGTTCTGAAGTTCAAAAAAAAAAAAAAAAGAGAGAGAGAGAGAGGGTGGACGTTTGGGTTAATAATTAATTCATTTACATTTGTTACATGATGATTTTAATATTTAATTATCGATTCTTTTAGTGATATTAATTTGAGCTGTGTTTTTGTTCTCAAATCTTTATTTCGATCTGTTAGTTTCTTTGATATAATGCACTTATAAAATGTTATTGATAATGATACATTTTATTGGAGACAGTTAATTTGACGTGTGCTATTATTAGTTTTTTCTTCCATATGTTCGTTCGTGGAAACTGTTCGTCTTTTTTCATGAATTAAGGTTGTTGTGCTGCAAATAATTTCAGGAATTAAGTTGCAAACTTACATGGTTACACAAAAAATGCAAAAAGCCTGCGTCGGTCTGACCAAACGAGTATAACAATTGTCTCCATTAATATATAAATCCATGGTTACACAAAAAATGCAAAAAGCCTTCGCACGGGCGCACTTAATTGTAATATATAATATAACTGTTATTTTCAAAAGTGTTATTTTAAGTTCAAAACAATTCCAATATCTATTTAAAAAATATTAACATGATTTTAGAATTTAGTTTTATAAAATACAATTATGTCATTTATTTATGCGAAATCCTTCATTAAAAGAAACTATAACATTGAACTTTAAGAATGTTCCAAAAAAAAAAAATATTGTCCAATAAGAATTAGACTTCTAAAATTTTTGGTACAAATCATCTTGGGCCCTCCAAGTTTACCCCATTTTTGCATGTACATGTGAGTCACGTGTAGGTAAAAACTAAACTTAGGCCTCATTACGATTTTGGTACTTCAACTTATGCTTTACAATTTTAGTTCTATAACATGTCATTTATTTTGAATTGTGACATCCGGCGCCAAAGATCGCTTCAATCCACATAGAAATGCACTTTTATGCCAAGTGACCATTTGAAAGTTTTTCCTGAAACTTTGGCATTTAATTAATTACTTTGAACTACATCATGCGTTTTTTGAGAAACACCACATTTTTTTTACTTTTTAGCGGTCGTCGTTCCATCACCGCCGCCAATTATTGCTAGGCCATCTTAGCTCCTTAAGAGAAGAGAACTCAGTTCCTTCACAAAATTCACCAAATTAGAAGAGGGAGAGGGGAGAGTGGTACTAACGCCGGGCTCAAGTAGAATTCAGTGGTAATTCCAGAAGTCGCCATGGATAAAGTTAAAGAAAGCTTGAAGGAAGAATAATCGCAGAGAGAGCAAGAAGAGGAATTGATAAAGGAGTGAAACGAAAGATCCGCAAAAAGAAATACTTTATAACCCTAGAAATTAGAGATTTGAAAAGATTTTCGGTGATCATTAATGAGGTACAGATCCCAAGGAAAAGGGGGAAGGTGCAAGTTTCTCGCCCAATAGTTGAAGATTACAATAGGAACTGACACGATACTTGGAATTGGATCATTGGACTGACATGATACTTTGAATTCCTCTTGATCCTCTCGAATACAAAAGGAACTGGGGGGGACTAGTGTTAACCCCTCCATCACGACCATCGGTCCACGATAGATCCTATATTGTAATGTCCTCCAAGGACAAAAATGCCTTATTCCGGGTCTAAGTTTCCCAATAAGCTCTATGACACTTACATGGTTCTACGAGCTCTAGTTGACTCCACGATACCTAACAGGGTCATGTGATGCTTTACAGGAACAACGACACCACAATATACCTTACAAGGGCAAGGGCATCTTACAAGGCTCTAAGAGTCCTAGCTGGTTCCATGGTGCTTCACAAGGGTCCTCGACACCTCATATGTATTACATCTACGATGCCCTACAAGCACTACGATACCTTACAAGCGTCTACGATACCTTGAGAGGGTACGTTGTCTTACGGGATGCACATCTACGATACACTATAGGCTACACGATACACTACAAGATCATGCGTGTCCAAGTGGACCCCACAATATCTTACAAGGTTCGTCAATACAGTACGATCTATCGGATCCAAAAAGATATTAAAAGACCATGTGATGAAATATATAATTAAGACACGTGCAAATGCCAGTTGTCAGAAAATTAAGCATGTTAATTAACCAATAAAGTGCATGTCAAACATTTGTCACCACAAGAAGGCTGATACACTACAAGATCATGCGTGTCCAAGTGGACCCCACAATATCTTACAAGGTTCGTCAATACAGTACGATCTATCGGATCCAAAAAGATATTAAAAGACCATGTGATGAAATATATAATTAAGACACGTGCAAATGCCAGTTGTCAGAAAATTAAGCATGTTAATTAACCAATAAAGTGCATGTCAAACATTTGTCACCACAAGAAGGCTGGTAATTAACACGTGCCCATATGTTTCTCCTGTAAATAAGGAGTTCACCCCACATTGTAAGGGCAAGTTAGAATAAAAATCTTCAACTATTGATAAACTATCTCTTTCTTAGTAAATGTCCCTTCAATTCATTCGGTCTTATAAACTCAATATTATCCAAAATTTGAGTAGGAAGTTCTCGAATTAATAAAGTTATCTACTTCATCGCGATAGTGTACTGAGAAAAGTGTTAACAATAAGAATCTAATTGCAGGTATGTCAAGTGTGATCTTATTCTCATAGCAGCCTTTACTTAGAGGGCACATACGTTGATATTAGTCTCCTTACAAAAATTGAATAGCTTGCCATGAATAAAATGGCAAAATCTCTACAACATTTTGAATCCCTCATGATGACGGTATCGATGATGCGTACAACGTGATCAAGTATTATATTATAGGTGATGATGTGTAGTTGATCAAGGTTAGTAGCTAATACAATGTTTGATTCCTAGTTTTTTTATCCTAACACAATTGCTATTACTTACTGTAAGTTGCTAGGGGAAACCAAGATAAATATTTTATTGTACGTCCCAAATGATTTTAGACCCTCGCAAAAAGTTTGTATACATGATTATTTTGGTCTTATTTCGTCACGGTAATAGAACACGGTATAACAGTACAATGAGAATATAAATAACCAAAATAATGTTAATCCAATAATATTAACAGGACTAACTTTGTCCGAAACACCTACTATCTATTACAGATCTTACACTGATTTAAACTATATAGATAACACTAACTATTTAGCGCATCGAATTGTGGTTGTTCGATGTGCGCCTCGAATGGTGCTGGTTTGATGCTGAGCTAATTCGATATGGCCTCTATGATACACTGGATCGTATCGAATTAGGGACGTCTCGAATTATGGAACGTATCGAATAGTGAGATTCGATGTGGTCAGGTTTGGACTCAAGTTCGATCTCCCTCTAAATGCTCAAAATCACGATATATATAACAGCCTCGCTGTGTGGGACCCAAAGACAGCTGTATAAAGCGCATCGAATCGGTATGATTCGATGCGCGCATCGAATGACATTTATTCGATGCGTTAAAGGTATCGAATTGGGCCAATACGATACGCTTATGGGCCGGCCCAATCCCTATTGCTGGCCCAGTCCTAAAATACCCCCATCACATAGTCCCCCCAGTTTGGGAGACGTTAATAAAGTGATGACGACTTCCAAACTCAAAACATATTCTTCATAATAAATTATGGGCATCGAATTGTAACAATTCGATGCGTCAGTTTGCAGGCATCGAATTTTGATGGGTTCGATGCGCGCATCGAATTACAAAAATTCGATGCGTTCAGAACAGTTGCGGCCCATGGGCCTATATATAAGGGTCCACATGTCTGACATTTCTTGTTTTTATTCGGAGAGGGAATTTTTGTTTGCTTCTGAACCGCATCGAACGGAGGCTGTTCGACACGGTTCGCATCGAATCGTCGATATTCGACACGCTACCAATTATTTATTTTTATAGAAAAAATATTAAAATTCGTTATTAGGCTGATATGGCTCGTATAAAATCTCGAAGCCACAGCAAAATTGTGCTATCACCTGAAAATATTCACGATGCTCAGGGAAGGAGCGAGCGAAATGAGCAAAATGAGCCCTCAGGCGCGGGCCCATCTAATTTACCTTCCTCGAGAAATTCTACCATAAGGCTTGGTGGTATTAGTGCTGGCACTTGGGTGCCCATTGTGAACGATTTTGAACGCAACGAGAATGTTGATACGCGGAGAGTGGTGGTAACACCTACCGTTACTGGTGGACGGATAAAAGTTGGGACTAATCGTCAAATCCGAATAATGGAAGATATCGATACTGAAGACAAGAGAATTGCCACTGAGTTGGCCAGATTTAATGCAGCTAACCCTACATTCAGACAAAGGCGAAGTGCAGAGGAAGCTAGCTCATCCCGCTCATTTGATGAGGATTGGTATACTTCCGCTAAAAGAAAATTAGCGGAAGATGAATCCGCTCGGGATGCTCAGGACATTCCGCCTCCTCCCCTAAGAAGACCTCGACCTTCGGGGAATCCAAGACCTGCCCCTCCTGGAAGTCTTATTAATTACGATTTTCTCAATGATGAGAATTCAGAATCATTAAGTGCCACATTGGGTGGATATAGACTGGGAGAGGAGCAAGCTGGAGAGATAATGCAGAGTTTATGGCCACAGTTGGATCGTCGAAACGTAATAAATCGGTTGGGGTATCAGGATTTGGCGCGCTTTGGGCGTTTATTCTTTGCTGCCATCATCCTAGCAGTATATCGACTATGCAGGGATTATAGCGGGTTAGCCGAGGTGCAGAACCAACATAATAGTGTTGTCGATAACCTTCGCACTACTATTCGTAACGGGAGTTATAGTCGCCAAAATGCACTGAAACGTGCTAAGAAGGCGGAAGCAAAAGCATCGAAAGCTACCCGCGACAGACGTGATGCCGAAGTTAAGGCTAAGAAAACAGAAGAGGACGCCGATGCTCTGCGCGCTGAAATCATTGCGCTAAAAAAGGATAATGAATCCCTGAAACGGAAAAACTGTTCTCTTCAGGCTTCAAATACAGATGCTGAAAATGCCATTTCCAATTTGCGCCGTCGAATTCAGTATTTCGAATCTGAAGATTATAAATATGCAATTGTTCGAGATTTTACGCAAAGTAATGTATATAATTTTTTGGAACTACTTCGCGGTTCTGTTGATATGAAATACGGTATGGAAGTCGGTGTTGGTCAAGTTGAACATCTTGGATATCTCAAAGATGGTTTCCGAAACGATATGTTAGATGTAACGCGTAACTCTAAAATGGAGATCCCAGAGTGTAGCAGTGATGATGATAATGACGATTTACATACTCCTAAGCCTGGTGATCCATTTTATGCTGTGTGGCGTGACCGTAAAAAACCGAATGTGAGCGGTTCAGGTTCCGTAAAATCAAGCTCACCTCAATCCCATAAGGGAAAAGAGAAAGTCAGTCCTAACGCAACGATGGAGGATTCAGAGAATATCAAAAAGGCTCTTCACGATGCTTTTGGTTCAAGCGATGATGACTCGAAATTACCTCCGAAAACTTCTAGGTCTACAATCTTTCTCCAAAATCCTCCAAAGAGAACGGTTTTTGAAAATGTTCCCCTTGCAGCCTTAGACAAGAGAAGTAGGGCATTAAACGCGCCTAAGACTTCTGGTGTGAAAGGAGTTTTACCAGGAGGTGCTCGTTCTACTCCAGGTGACAAGGTTTCTGTGCTGGCCAGTAGTGTACCTGATCCGTCATTAAGTGCACAAAATCTTATTTCTCCTAGCAGATATCAACTTCATGATCCTTCTGAAAGAACTGAAGTTGTTTTGCCAGATAATTGGGCACAAGAGAAAGAATTGATTCTCACAGAGGATCAAATTCACAGTAACTGTGCTAAATTTTCGCGTTCAGTGGGTGTGGTTCTTCGTCCGGAGTCCCCCCAGTCATCGGATGAGTAGTGATATTCTGCTAAGCTGAATTGTGGATACCAGCCTTTTATTTTGTATAGAGTCTTGTAACTTTAATCAATTGCTCTATAATGAGAACAACTCAACCGTTTAACATTAGCTATGTAATTTAGGTTTACTCCTATATTGCTTCTTTGCGATTATTCCCAAATACAACATTTAATTTATTTGTTTGCTGTTGAGTGAATATTTTTCCGATGTTTATTAATGATGTTTAATGTTATGGTGCACGTCTAATATTATGATTTTACTTGCCATGAGAAATATGAGCACTTTGAGCTGTTACTATCATCTTTAGGGCATTCATGTTTTATTTGAGAGATTAAATCTCTTTATGTCGGTGTTTTGGCATGCGGGGATGGATCACGTTGGGCCTTCTTATCCCCTCGTCTTGTTTTTATTTCTGACATACGGGGGTGGACCGCTTTGGGCCTTCTTACCCCTCCGTCATGTTCTTCCTTCTGGCATGCGGGGGTGGACCGCTTTGGGCCTTTTTACCCCTCCGTCATGTTCTTCCTTCTGGCATGCGGGGGTGGACCGCTTTAGGCCTTTTTACCCCTCCGTCATGTTCTTCCTTCTAGCATGCGGGGGTGGACCGCTTTGGGCCTTCTTACCCCTCTGTCATGTTCTTCTCTGTATCATTCAACGAATGAAAATTTTCAGTTAATAATTTTTGAAAAAATCAATATAAATTAAAGGGTAAGAAACATATATTTAATAATTTTTCTTTAATTTATGCGTAATAACGCCTGAGATGTTGCACATTCCATGGGCGTTTCTGTTGAACTCCTCTTAGAGTCTCCAAATAATAATATCCTCGTGAACTTGCTCGTGTGACTCTAAAAGGCCTTTCCCATTTTGGTTCAAGCTTTCCGATATGCTGTTTAGCTGCAATGCTCCTAAGAACCAAATCTCCTACTTCAAAATTTCTGAATTGAACTCTCTTATCATAGCTTTTAGCCATTGCAGCTTTATAGGCAACAGTACGCTGATAAGCATCCTCTCTTGTGGATCCTATCATATCCAGATCCATCTGTGGCAACCGAGTCGATTGTTCTGGATCATAGTCAGTGATTCTGCGTGTTGGCATCCCTATTTCCGCAGGCAATACAGCTTCAGTGCCATAAACAAGAACGAATGGGGTTTCCCCTGTGGATGTCCTCGGGGTCGTTCTATACGCCCATAATATTCCTTGAAGCTCTGTTGGCCACGTTTTTCGTGTGGCTCTGACTCTCCTTTCGAGATAATCCTTCAATGTTTTGTTAGTGGATTCTGTTTGGCCATTGGATTGTGGGTGATATACTGACGTGAGATTGTGTGATATCTTGAATTCCCCAAACCACGACTTAATCTGCTTCCCAGTAAACTGCGTACCATTATCACACACAATGGATCTTGGTATACCGAATCGGCATATAATGTACTTCCAAATAAACTCGATCATATTATTCTCAGTGATCGACGTTATAGCTTCTGCCTCAACCCATTTAGTATAATACTCCACTGCTACTATTAAATATCGTTTTTGACCTTTGCCAGGTGGAAACGGACCCACAATATCAAT
Source organism: Linaria vulgaris (assembly GCA_948329865.1). Lineage (NCBI taxonomy): Eukaryota > Viridiplantae > Streptophyta > Magnoliopsida > Lamiales > Plantaginaceae > Linaria > Linaria vulgaris. The sequence goes on along the minus strand of OX415249.1, from coordinate 46,391,779 downwards.
TCCCCACTGATCAAACGGACAGGCCACGTCGATGGGTTGCAGTTGACGTGCCGGTCTGTGAATGAGGCGAGCATGGTATTGGCAACTGTCACATTTTCTCGAATAAGCTATTGTATCTTTACGTAGAGTTGGCCAATAATATCCCTGATGCAATATTCGTTGAGCTAATGCTCGTCCCCCGGAATGATTTCCGCAGCAACCTGCGTGGATCTCTTCCATGACATATTCAGCTTGAGTAGGAGTCAAACATCTTAACAATGGTCCTTCAAAAGATCTTTTATATAAATCTCCATTACTGATAGTGAACCTGTAAGCCTTGTAACGCATCCTGCGTTGAGCATTCGGATCCGCTGGTAAAATGCCATGTTGAAGATATATCATCATTTCATCCTTCCAAGACGGGTCCTCTTGTATCGTCATTATAAATTCCACTCTGACTTCTGTGGTAATATATTTTGATATTCCAATCGAAGGTTTATCAGCGACCATAAGTGTGATTCGTTTTTCTGCCAAAATCTCCGAAGAACTTGCAAATTTAGAAAGCGCATCTGCTTTTGCATTGTCATCCCTGGGGATTTGAGTTATATCAAAAAAATTGAACCTCTTTGCCAACTCTTTAACCTTAGCGGCATATAGCTTCATAGTTTCCTCACGTGTTTCATATCTTCCCGAGAAATGATTTGCCACCAAGAGCGAATCGGTGAACACGTCTAGATGTTCGATGTTGAGCCCTAGCGCCATTTTGATCCCTGCAATTATTGCTTCATATTCAGCTTCGTTATTCGTTACCATGTAATTCAGGCTGATAGCAAATTCAAATTCCCTCCGCTCTGGGGACAAAAAATGTATTCCAATTCCCCCTCCGTGAGTTGTGGCAGACCCATCTGTGTGTAATATCCATGTCGATGTTGCCCTACCGGTGCCCACTTGACTGGATATAGAAAAAATACATCTTACTGTCTCAACTACACTATTTTCGAGAGTTTCGACCATGAAATCTGCTAGAGCTTGCGCTCTGATTGCAACCCGCGGCTTAAACTCCAATCCGAACTCACTGAGTTCAATTGCCCATTTGACCAATCTGCCTGACGTTTCTGGCTTTGCCAACACTTGCTTTAATGGTTTATCTGTTACCACAGTAATTGGGTGAGATTGAAAATACGGTTTCAACTTCCGAGCTGTAATAACAATTGCTAACGCAAACAACTCTATTTCTAAGTAATTTCTCTCTGCCCCCTGCAGTACTCTGCTCACATAATGTATGGGTAATTGTTGAGCTCCTTTTTGCTTGAGCAGTACCGTACTGATTGCATTTGCAGATACTGCCAAATAGAGATACAACATTTCATTCTCCTCCGGTTTTGCTAATAACGGCGGGCTTACCAAATAATTCTTCATTTGTCTAAAAGCTTCTTCACATTCCGGCGTCCAAATAAAATCTTTGTTCTGCTTCATCACGTTAAAGAAAGGGAGGTTCTTTTCAGCAGATGTTGATATAAATCTCCCCAAGGCCGTCAGACGGCCCACCAAACATTGTACATCCCTCACCGTCCTTGGTGATGGTAAGTCCAATACTGCTTTTATTTTATCAGGATTGGCCTCGATTCCTCTCTCATTTACCACATATCCTAGAAACTTTCCAACCGTTACTCCAAAAGTGCATTTTTTAGGGTTTAATTTCATTCCATATGTCCTCATTATGTTGAATGCCTCATCCAGATGTTGCACATGTTCATCAGCTTTGAGACTCTTTACAAGCATATCGTCAATATATACTTCCATCGATTTCCCAATCTGATGGTAAAACATTTTAGCCACCAACCTCTGAAAAGTTGCTCCCGCATTCTTCAATCCAAATGGCATTACCCTATAACAGTACACTCCGGTATCAGTTACAAATACCGTTTTACTCTGATCTTGCACTGCCATAAAAATGATGAAAACCACTCTTTGCATCCATCATACTCAATAATGCACATCCTGCTGTAGAATCCACAAGTAGATCTATCTGCGGCAAAGGAAAAGGATCTCTCGGGCAATGCTTATTTAAATCAGTATAATCCACACACATTCTCCATGTAGCTTATTTCTTTAAAACCAACACAATATTGCTCAACCATTCTGAGAATCTTATAGCATAGATATGTCGAGCTGCTAAGAGTTCTTGCACCTCTTTTTCAGCTGCTTCATTCTTTTCCTTGCTGAAATTTCGCTTCTTCTGCCGTATTGGTTTTGCACTCTTGTCTACATTTAGATGATGTACAATGATTCTTGAGTCTATCCCGAGAAGGTCAGAATCGGACCATGCAAATATATCTGAATTACGGCGAAGACAATCTACCAACGCAGCCTCTATCATCCAGTCCATTTCGGCTCCAATCTTGATTACTTTATCAGAACTTTCTTTGAAAAGTTGTACGATTTTGAATCCTCCTAATGGTTCCATCTTACATTCTTGTCATTGCTTCAACATCTGGCTTTCTATTTTATCTTGCCCCTATTTTTTAGGCTCAATCATTTCTTGACTCAGATCTGTCTTTGTTTTGATCTTTTTCTCTGTTTGCTGTTTTTCAACCACATTCATGTGCCTTTTATTTGTCATCCTTTCTATCCTATCTAAAAACAGTGTTTACGGTGTTCCCACAGACGGCGCCAATATTTTGGTCTTATTTCGTCACGGTAATAGAACACAGTATAACAGTACAATGAGAATATAAATAACCAAAATAATGTTAATCCAATAATATTAACATGACTAACTTTGTCCGAAACACCTACTATCTATTACAGATCTTACACTGATTTAAACTATATAGATAACACTAACTATTTAGCGCATCGAATTGTGGTTGTTCGATGTGCGCCTCGAATGGTGCTGGTTCAATGCTGAGCTGATTCGATATGGCCTCTATGATACACTGGAACGTATCGAATTAGGGACGTCTCGAATTATGGAACGTATCGAATAGTGAGATTCGATGTGGTCAAGTTTGGACTCAAGTTCGATCTCCCTCTAAATGCTCAAAATCGCGATATATATAACAGCCTCGCTGTGTGGGACCCAAAGACAGCTATATAAAGCGCATCAAATCGGTATGATTCGATGCGCGCATCGAATGACATTTATTCGATGCGTTAAAGGTATCGAATTGGGCCAATTCGATACGCTTATGGGCCGGCCCAATCCCTATTGCTGGCTCAGTCCTAAAATACCCCCAGCAATGATGTTGATCATGTCTGAAACGCGCGAAGTGCATGCTTGGATGTCGGTGGCCTAAAAGGCAAATGAATATCGTGAGAAAATGTATGATAAATGTAGAGAAAAATAAGCTAGTTTTTCAATCTTACGACACCTTTTATGAGTTCATCGTCGCCAGAACAATTTATGTTATGAAATTGCTATTTTATCGTCGCTAGAACAATTATTGTTATAAAATCGCTATTTTATCGTCGCTAGAACAAGATAGCAGTTTTAAAAGTGAATGCATATGAGCAAAATAGACTGCAAAAACATGCAGATATAATACAAACCATTCAGATGAGGATATATGTGGGTCTAGATAAGGTGATCGAGTTACAAAAATATCTTAGAAGCACTAAAAAAATGCAATTAAGATGAAAGTGATGAGAAATTTGGTACCTTAGAAGAATAATAACTACTAACTCCTAGTCCTAGATATCCAACATTGTCCAAAATTACTTAGCATGTTTCTGTTATGTCAATGTCAATTGAGATTTTTAAATTAATTTTTAGTACTAACGGTCGTATCCTTTCTGATTTCAAGTATTTTCTGACTCACATTGAGTAAAGGTCTTGATATGTGAACAAAGTTGACTTCCATGGGACGAGAACTTGGAGAATCTACCTCGATTTTGAACTAATTTATAACTTTTTTCCTTTGCTCTCCTTTTCGGGGTTTTTTTTTTCTTTCTTACGCTTTTTACTTCTATCTTTTGTTTGCCTCACATTTTTTTCTTCTTTCTTTTAGGCTCAGTTTGTTTTTCCAAAAAATAGAGAAAAGAGAAAATAAAAAAGGAAAAACGTTTCTTCTACTATTTAACAGTTTGAAATTTTCCTAGAAAAGATAGGAAATTATTTTCAAATTTTCCTCCTATACATAAATCATATGAAATGTTAAATCTTATCCTAAAAATTTGAATTTTATCTTTCTTCCTACAGAAAAGGTAGGAGAGACTTTGTTAATATATTCTAGATTTTTCAAAAATTTAGAAATTTTATATTTTGTCAGTTTTGATAACGTTCTTTTAGGAGTTACAACCATTATTATCAAAAAAAAGTCTTTTTATAAGATCAAATTTGAGAGCAATATGAATTTGCCAATAATATAACTATTAACAAGTGAAATATATACAAACATCTTTATTTTAGTTTGATATGAATTCAGTTTAAGTAATATGTTGGTTGTTTATAAGTAAAGGTATTTATCATAGTATATACAAAATAAAGTTATGCAAGTTGTTGATAATTTACATAAAGTAATTTTAAGGGAAATTTCAAAACAAAAAGAAAACAAAAAATGAACTAATTTTATATAATTTTTTCGTCTATTTTTTTAATACATATTCCAAAGCATAAAGTATAACTATGGTTTTTAAACATTTAGAGTAACAATAAAAAAACCTTTTACACATACTGATAATTTTCACGAAAAATCATTATGAGCCAAACACTGGAAAATAACCTAAAAAATTTCTTAGAAAAACCTAGTTTTCTCTCATTTTTCCTTTTTATTTTTCTTTTCCCCTGTTCTCCAGCAAACAAATGGAACCTTACGTTCTCTTGTTGTTTCGACTTTCAATTCATCTCAGTACGTGAGAGAGAAAAACAAATAAAGAAAATGAAAGCTAAGAAAAGGGAAAGAACGCTAGAAACAAAAAGAAATAGGAGAACAAAAAAACGTGAGGAAAAAAAAGAGAGGAAAAGAAACAAGGAAAAAATCGATCAAAAATGGAAGCCTTAAAGACAAAATCCTCCAATTGTAAGTCAAATTTTACTTAATTTTAGGGAAGTTGGTACATATGCAATTTCAGACAACTATACATGTAAATTTGGTCAAACCCAATTTCAACAATTGCATGCTTTTTAAAGTTTAATTTGAGAAAAGTTTAAAAGACTATTTTCGTAAGGGATCAACTAAATGTTCACGATCTTGTCTTTCCCTCATGAACTAAAGTTCCTTAATAACAATCACAAATATATATCCTACCCATTGTCACTGTCTAGTAAGGAACTCGATTGAATGAGGAACAATTCCCGTGACAAGTTATTGTCGGGTTCAGAATCACAACATGCGATAAATTGGTCATCAAGAAGCTTGAACAGTTGACATTCAAGCTGAAGTAGCGATTCTACATAACCACGTGTCCGGAGCGTTGAAGCGAGAAACTAGGAATCTGTAATGCGGCTAGCATTGGTCGACGACATAAGAGAAAGGGAATTTCTATTGTGGCTAGTTTTGGTCGACGACCTAAGCTGCGGCTTAGAGTTCTGTCATCGGTAGCCAACACTTGGATGCTCAACCGTTGCTGTCAGGTTTCTTCTAATCCTAAGTTCTGCAGTAGAGTCGAATTCTATGACTATTACCAACAAAACTTTTCTATGACTATTACTAACCAAACTTGAAACGGATCAAAATAACTATTCTAATCACCTTTTGCTTCTCCACAGGCTGAACCAGACAACTGGAAGGGGTGCAATGTCAAAGAAAGAGAACTTCTATTTCAGTGTCTAAAGAGCCAAAATCGACTAACTATATATAGGGCATCTAATGTAAAAAGGGGCAAAGATCTTGAAACAACAAAAAGAGGGATTCACTACAGTATTAGCCCAAAAGGAAGGAGAGAAGAAGCAACGCATTCTAAAACCCAAATTAAATCAAGGGCTCTAACATTACAAAATGAAAGAAAAAGTTGTAAGCACGCACAAAATGAAAATTCCCTTTTGGATAAAATACAACAAAATTAAGACAAGATGGGCCCCGTCTTATTAGAGTCTACAGTTTCGAAATACCAATAACAAAAAAAAAAAACACAAACCAAAATTGGTTCCTCAGCTACCACAACAAAACGTTTAACCCGACCAAGTTTCATAAGTTACATCTATAAATTAAAACAACACTGGCATACACCGGTTCTCCGATTCTCTATGATAAACTTAAAACAAGCTCCACATCCATCCAGTTCATGATCCTTCACCAAGATTGGCACTCAGCGCTTACCTGCAGCCTTCCTCGCTGGAGGTGCATTGTCCTCGTCGTCTGAGGCGATGTCACCATATTCCCACATTCCAAGCCTCTTCTCACGTGCCTCTGTCTGATACTTCTCCAATTCATCCATCGCCTGTTGCTTATCCTTAGGCTCCCACCTCCGTCTTTTCTCCAACCTACCCAGTCCCTCCTGCCAATTTACAAAACTTTGGAGTCAGTAATAGGCAATTAACAAAAGATAATGACAGATTAGAGAGGCGAGCACTCAAACCTGCAACATAGTTGCGTTTATGCTGATATCAGATTCCGGCTCAATCAAAGTCACCAGAAATACTGTTCCGGTTCCCTGTCCTTTCACTTTTCCAGCCGATGTATCCTTTTCTTCAATTATGGCCCTAAATTCTTTAGGAGCGCTTAATAGGTGTTCACTGAGACGAACCGCTGCTTCCTGGCCGTAATCATCTTCCAGATCCGGAACTTTCATATATGCTAGGCTGCAAAGCTGGGCGAGCCCCGGGCCAGACGACACCGAAGGTTCAAGAGGCCGCAAGCTACTGTAGGGAACAGTCTCTTGGTTTCCGTAATCAATGTAGAACACCTCAAACTTGTCGTTTGCGGATTCCACAGCACTTCGAGGAGCATTCACAATCTATGGATTTTAAATCAGACAGGATATTAAGAAAAGGGAAAAGGTAGAAATTAGGTCTAAAAAAGACTGTAATGTAATGTGCTTTTAAATCAGAATGTTTGTATCATGTGTACATTGTCAAATGGAACTGAACTGGAACTGAACTGGTTAAGTGTATGTTATCTTGAAAAACCACAAATTACAAAGATTTGCATTATAACTTACCATTGCCCGGTTCCAAGAGTTGTCTGCACTGAACTGAGCCAAAACGATATCCCCCTTTTTAGGATTAAAGGAACCAATAACTGGTGCTTCCAGAATGCTTAAAGAAGAAAGCTGCTTCTGGATGGAGGCCACCTTCTGATCAGCAACAGACTGAACATAAAATTTGCCACCTCCTAAAACCTCGGTAACAGTCACCTGAGGAAGAACATAATTATTTAAGTCTATATTAAAAAATATAGAGCTTCAAATTCAACGTGTGTGCCCTTGCATGACAAAGACATACCTTAAACTCTTCCTTCTGTCTTTTTTCAACGGCAGTACCGTTCGGAACTTCCTCTCCCTCAACGTAATTCTCCCATATCTACAGAAGAAAATACAAGCATCAGAGTGTATCCTACGTGATAAAAGCATATCGTATACATAAATTGTTGCACACTCACCTTGAGCTTCTTCTGTTTTGCTGACAGCTCAGCTTGAACCAGAAGGTGGGCTTCAGGTATCCTATCCATGCCGAAGGAATTCTGAAGTTTAGCCAATCCAGCTTCCAACAATGGTATTGCCACATTGATTCTGTTCTCCCATAAGGATCCAATGAAAGTTCCAGTTCTATCTACGGTTTCAACTTCAATCTAAGGAGCAAAACAACAGTTAGATGCAGAAACAATAGAGAAGAAGAAGATGAGAGAATAAAACAAGATTACCTCGACATCCCTCTGCATTATTTTCCGCCTCATGAATGCAATTGCTTCTTCAGAATAAGGCTCTTCACGCCCAGGACATCTGACTCCAGATAAGGAAAAAGCACCACTGCATGTTGCTTTAGGAATATCAAGTTTATACCGATGCCCACTGAGCACATACTCAACAACAGCAGCCATCCTCCGATTGCGTTGCAAAAACGGTAAGAAGTCTTTTGCTTTCTTTGAATTAGCCTTTAAGAATATTTATATATCAAATTACACAAGTCATTTCAGATGCATCAACTGCAAAAAAGCATAATTACAGAAATAAAATGCAAATTCATTCAATTTGGAATATACTAACCGCAAGCAGATCAGTGACATGTCTAACTGGCGGTTCCTTGGCAGAATGCATACCCTTCTTCCCAGCATTTGCGCGTGATTCAGCAGAAAGCAGGGCATCATAATAATTAGATCTCTCCTCAAAGTCACGGTGCCTGACAACCGTTGCATAACCACGAGCAACTAAAAGTTCTGCAATATTTGTACCATTCTGTTGGCTAGCTGCTCCAGATGCAGCCTCAACCCCATCTTTGGGTTGATTAACAAGAAAAACAGATCCAAAATCCATCACCCTTGTGTCAGTTGGCACAGATGCAGCATTGGGTCCATCCATAGGGCTGACCTTTCTTGAGTACTCCATCGAAACATTCACCTGAAGTTGCCCACAAGATGTCAGCGCTCAGCGCTAAAAATAATTAAGAGTACTGGAATTAGCATAACCAAAAGAAGAGGCATACTTGACGGCCAATTAACCGTGTTCTGAGAAATTCTTTAGCATCACGAGCATAGGGCTCAGGTTTTACTTCTCTACGAGGATTGCCCATCTTAGGTCCTCTTATGCTCGATAGATTGACTCGTCGCTCTGCAGCTGGGTCTCCAAATGGCAGGGACTCATCGGCAACAATGATACAGTCCGCACTTACAACTTCAATAACCTGATTGCAGAAATATGTCTCTGTAAAAACTAAATGACCAAAGGCGAAAGCTACTAACTGCAAACTATTATCTTACCTTTCCAGTAAAGTTTTGGTCATGAATGGCCTTTGAGTTGGTCGCTGGGGGTACATAATTAGTCCACATTCTTAATCGAGCCTTCTTTGCTTGAAGTTCAGCGGTCTTCAACTTACGTTTGACATCATCCTCAAGTAAGCTTGCGCTCCATTCTACATATTTACCTAAACCCTGCAACATAACAGGGAGACTGCAGTGAGAACTGAGCTGAGAAGCAGGTAGCGCCAAGACATTAACCCAGTTAAATGCATCAAATATTGATCTCAAAGGCGCAAACACGACATATAAGTAAATAAGACTAAACAGACAAAAGTAGAATTGAATGTGAAGCTATTGTTAATAGCAGATATTTCATTAAACAAAAGATCTTCTCTAAGAGTTTCAATGCAAATTATCGCATACCAATACAGATTTCTGATATAGACTACCAGCGGTAATAGCTCAAGTAGCAGTTAACACATTCAACACTGCAAGCACCTAGGATTCTTTGGTTTTTGGCGTAAATTGCCATCTCAAATAGGAACAGTAGGCACACAAGTTTCCATCAATAATTGAATATATAATTAACAAAGGGCATTAATTTTGTGGAGAGAATTTCAATTTTGTGAAGGTGCTTTTAAACATAAGATTATATCCCCAATTCTTTTTCTCATAGACTTCTAGAAAATAATAGCTTGGATAAACAAATAATAACTGAATAGATATACTCCCCTAGGTGATGTCACTTGAAACTGTAGCCTGACACATGTTTGATTGTTTCTCATTTATGCAAACGCATAATGAAACTGTAAAATCGCTTACATTTTCAACCAGCTCCAATGCCAAGTCTTTTGCTGATTCTCCATCAGGATAGTAAATTGATCCAATGAGATTGCTATTTTTGTCAACACCTTCCAGCACGATGCGCACCTGTAATGAGAACATTATAAATGTCATCCTAATTTTTTAAGCAGGTTACGGAAGAAAATTCTTTGGCGGCATATCTAATACTAACATCTCTATGCAGCACGCGGATCTCGGTGAAATGTTTGGCTTCTTTTCCAAATGGATCTGCAGGAACTTCAACCATGGGTGCTGAAGAAGCAGCAATTCTCTGCGCCGATGTCAGTGGAGCACGTCCTTCAGCTGCAGAAACTCCGTTCAGTGCATTGGGAGCCGTATCATTTCCAGGAGCAGCTTCTGGCAAAGCCCTTCTACCTGAAGATGGTGCCTGTTGAAAAAGCAAAAATGATATCAGCGTTATGGCTCTGGAATAGAAGTAGAAAATCAAAGTATTAAGCTTTTTTCACAATAAATGATTGGAAAGTTATAGAATACCTGAACTCCCGCAACAAACACTTGAACATACTGAAAATCTGGAAGCAAATAAGCACGAATAGTGCTTCCACTCGGTACCATGTCCACAATAGCTTCCAACGGACTACCTTTACTCGTAGCCAATAGTGCCACAGCATCGAAACTAGCCGGATCCCGAACAGCTGAAGGAGGCAGGCTCCTAATGGCGGCATCTGACGCTCCAGGTACCTGAAATAGGACCAGGATTACCATTTCGAACTCGTAGCTTTTAAATCACATGCAACACAACAACACAAAAATCTCGCAATAAAGACGGAACATCAAACATCATCTAGGGTAAAATATAATCTCTTGAACGAAAGAACTAGACATCAAACGGGAAATTAATACATACCCTGCTCCAACGACCAAGACCTTGCTCCTTTGCCTGTTCTTCCAGACGTAGCAACTCAGCTAAGTCAGGACTGGCATCTCCTTTCTGTTGACTTTGCTCTCTGACCTGCAAGGGAAAACAAAAGGCACGTTAAGAAAAGACTATGTGAACATAAACAGATACCGGAATAAACTTAGCAAAATATAGTAAAAACCTTAGCCCAGCCAGCAGCGACAACAAGGAAAGCCACATTCTTAGAATCAACAAAAACAGAGCCAAATTCTCGGTTAATAGATGGCACTGTGTATTCCACTTTGAAAACGACCTCCTATTTGATACAAACGGAAATACATGTATGTCATAACCTTGAAGAGCGCAAACATTAAACACAAAAAAGGAAACTTTTCAATAAACGTAAAAACAAAACAATCGTGAACCTTTCCAATACAAAGCTTCCTCAAATACTCTCTGCTTTCCCACGCAAAGGGCTCATCAGTGCCACCTCTACTCGGGGCCTGAACATAGAAGAGAGAATTTAAGTTACTGTAACGACAAACATTAAAGTCATACAAAAGGTTGGCTCGATGGAAGGAAAACGTACCAGTTTGGGAGCCATTAGGGAGGCAAGAGTGATCGTTTTCTCAGGAGGGATATCAGCTTTGGTGTTAGCCATTATGACCAAGCTGTCGCCAGAAGGGACACCTTTAACAGTTCCTCTAAACCATCCTGCCGCAGTAGTCAACGCCATTTCAACACCAAATTCTTCTGCAAAAACAACAAAAAACTCAAAGTTGAGACAATTCCTCCAATAAATAAAATTGGTTCAACAAGAACAAGAAGAAGAGCAAGTCAATCACATTTTTACATTAAAAAAGACAACTTTATAATAGTTAATTAAACATTGAGATCCAAAATCACCACCTACCCAGAACTCATGTAACACTTTAAAATCTGTGTAATTAATAAAAACAAATATAATTCAATTTAAGCCAAGAAACACAGATTCATCAACCGATTTAATTGAGTCAAATTATATGCAAAACAGGGATCTGAGACTCAAATCAAATCAACAGATTTACTAATTTTATTGACAAATAAAAAAGATCGAATTTTTACTTAATTCAAATGCATTCAGTCATAAAATCAGCTAATAATAATACGGATCTGCAAAAAAAAATACCTCAAAATAACCAAAAAAGAACAAGATTTGAGTAGAGTTCGAAGATAAAAAGATCAAATCCGATCCGATTGCCGATTAAAATGCCGATTTCATCACAATCGAATCAATTATAATATGAAAAAAAGAAAATTCGAAATTATACTGATATATATATATATATATATATAAAAATCTCGAAAATGCCAAAATTCAGACAAAAATGTGACCGAAGAGAACGGCGGATCAGAAGTACTTGCAATTCGTGTTAAGAATTTTGATGATATTTATAGCTGGGGATTCCAAATTTTACCTTATTTTATGACTTTAATTACCCAAAATGCCACTCTCAAAATCTACTGTTAAATTGCCTGATTTAGTTATTTTTTGAAATTGAGGACATATATTTTTCTTTTCATTTAATTTATAGTTAGTAAGTACTTAGTTGGGAGATACTGTTTTGAATGTATGGGTACGTGAGAAGCAGTGACGAGTATTCACTGCCACGTTAGCAAAGGAGCCAATAGGGATATGACACGCTGGCAAGTTGTTACTACATTTCTACGTGGTTTTCTGTGCTATATGGTTGAATTTGGTGTGTGAATAGAGAGTATACGTACAACCTACCTTATTATTACCGTAATCAAATTACATATATATTTGTCGAATCAATGTAATATTACATCAAATTTACTATATTATATTCTCGATTTTAGGTAAGTGATTCTATATGGTGTAATTCTGAGAATAAACTAAAACTCTTAAGAAAAATATTAATATTAAATACCTAAATTGGTAGTCGCTAAAATGTAAATAAAAGAAGAGATAATATTACGAGTTTTAGTTTGGTGTGTGAATAGAGAGTATACATACAACCTTCCTTATTACCGTAATCAAATTACATATATATTTGTGGAATCAATGTAATATTACATCAAATTTACTATATTATATTCTCGATTTTAGGTAAGTGATTCTATATGGTGTAATTCTGAGAATAAACTAAAACTCTTAAGAAAAATATTAATATTAAATACCTAAATTGGTAGTCGCTAAAATGTAAATAAAAGAAGAGATAATATTACGACTCAATTTCCACGTGGATAAAGTGATTTTACTCGGACATTTCTAACTTCTAAATATAAGCTCCAATTGCGGTTGAGCTGAGACCCCACACACTCATGCACGACGCTTTTCCAATTTAAAATAATATGTGAGACGCGCAGTAGTAAGATATCAGTGTCCGTATAATGCCAAATCACTTTATCTTTATTTACCTAACTCGAAAGCGGAAGGGAACAAATTTGGTTAACGTCTTCAAAAACGTGACGAACCGTATTATATTCTGGGTGTTTGTTTATTGATTGATCGTATTGCATTCATTTTTAGGGGATTGCGCCACAAGACAAAGTTGTTGGTTGTTATCCGATCGTCGGCGCAAATGGATATCGTTGCTCGATTACCCACACGTTACCTCAAACTTTTGGTTAAAATGGCCATTATTGCGTGGAGACATCGTCGTTTATGGGATATTAATGACCTGAACTCGATCACAAGCGAGGAATGTTCCAAAAATGTTATTTTACCTTAAACGTTCGTCTAACTAACCAATCTGGATATTGAGATATGCGATATACGGTTACGCCAAGAGAGTTAAATTAAATGCTCTTAAACCTCTTGATTACAATCAACTCTCCTTTTGCTTGAACGCATTTAATTCATGCAATCCAAATATTTTTCTTTGACTTTAATCTTACCACTATTTGCCATTGACTAAGTTAAGAGATTGAAGTATCTAAAATTCTATAACGGCTCATAGCATGAATAAAGCGTACATAAAAGAAAATAGTTTGTGCTTCATATGTCAAAAGTGGGGCACAGCACAAAACGACCCCCACTCGTTAATACGGAGTGCCAAAGCGTACCGACAAACCGTGAACGAACAAACAACTAACGATTACAAGGTGAAAACACAAAGTAATAACAAGTAAACAATAAACGATGCCACTACTCACCTAATTGCCCCTTTGCCAACAAATGCACTTGGGCTTCTTCTTCATTTTTCAACTTCTTTCTTGCCGCTTTTCTCTCTTTTCGCAACTGTTTCTTTATCTTCGAAAATTCCGCAGTAACTAAGGCCCAATACGGATCTGGGTTCTTCAGTATATGATTAGCAAGAAGATGTTCATGTTGGTAAAGGCGCTCAAGAGTCATCTCCTCAGTTCTAAGCCATTGAATCATTTGTCTCGCCTTAATTTCCAAAGCCGGTTTCTCTTTCTGAACTTGCGCTTCGTCCTCATCGGCTTCATCCTCATCGGTTTCTTCATGTTGGCTATGTGTCTCTCCTTCTTCACTGCTATGTTCCTCTGCTTCTATGCCATTTTCATCATCTGATTCCACCACTTCTTCAATTTTCTTGCCTTTAGCATGTTTAGGCTTGGCGCATTCGACCGACGTCGGTATAAATCGATTATGTTAACTGTGCGATGATGCATTGACAGCTTTAGCAGCCTGTTGGGCCACTGTTATGGGCAACCCATCGTCCCTCTCCTCGTTAACTGCATGTGAATCTTGTACCATAAGGTCTGAATCAAGAACACTGAAAGAATTGATACTTTCGGGTCCCTTATTCGGCCGCAACTATGTTGACTGGGCGAGGCGTGCCGTAAATGTCCCTTTTTTACCGTACGTTGGTTGTGGTAAGTTGCAAACTCCGCATATGTGTTGTCATCGATGACCGCTATGTGGTTTTCAACGACACATGTATCGGCCCCGTGTCCAAAAGCACAATATTTTAAGCAATATGCCGGCCAATCTTCATACACCACCAGTTGTTTAATCTTAGTCATTTGCCCTTTGCGAGTGGTAGCGAGTTGGATGTGTTCCAACTTCGGCTCAAGTAAGTTAACCTCGTCAAGAATGCGAGGACATGATGGTCTGGATAAAAGATCCGCCCCGTCATCGATGCGCAACGGTTTGCCAAAAAATCTGCCAATCTCCATAAAGCATTCATGTTGGCAGAATCTAAGTGGTAACATGGGCAAGGCAACCCATATTGAAACAATTGGCGGTTCCTTGTCGATATGGAACTCCGGCGTCCATTTAAAGATGGTGTCGTTAGCAATACCAAGGAATTTTAAGGAGCCATTATGCCATGATCTTGAGTAATCCTCCTCGAGATCCAAGTTAACAAGAAAATGTTCTGGACCGAGATGATCGAAAGTGTAACCAACTAAGAGTTTAAGACGCTCGAATGCATTCTTAATATAAGTGAAATTTGGGATGATGGATGGGAACTTACAAATGAGAGCCTTATCCAAACGGGCATCAAGTTTTTCACACTCTTCCTCATTGAAAATGAGCGTTGGTTTCCCATCAATCATCGTGAACGACTTCGGTTGTACCATCTCTCGTTTCCCATTCGTCCCATCAATGAGCGATTTATTAACGTTGCAAACTCTCCTAACAGTGGGAGCCTCCGGGGATGATTGCAAAATTTGAGCAAAGGATTTCGATCTAGTCACAACGGTGCTCTGATGTTTCCAATCAGACGCACCATGATCGGTTGAATTACTCGCATTGTCGTTGAATGATGAAGGAATGATGAAGGACTTCTTGTCGTTGAATTTTGTTCAAAGTTGGCGGAGATTGGCAGAAAATCACTCATTTACGTCATTGAGTGACTCGGACCGACAGTAGTGGGGGACAAAAAGTAGACGGTGTCAAAAGGTGTCAGACGCACCCACTAACTCTAGGCGTGCGCTGAGTCGGACCGGCAGTAGTGGGGGACAAAAAGTAGACGGTGTCAGAGGTGTAAGACGCACCCACTAACCTTGCTCCCCACGCCTATCGGTCTCTTCAAGGCACCTTTTTGGACCCGTTAGTCAATACCGGTCAATCGTATGTATGCCGAAAAAATAAAAACTCACTAGAAAATGATAGGACCACAACCACTCGACACCGAGGACTGAGGGGATGCCAAATATCACGATCAACATGGACGCAAACACCGCTAAGGTGGTCGGCTTAGCGAAAAATAGAACACCTCCGGATAGAACTCGTTGGAAAAAGGTCAAACCAACTCCAAAAATCCTCAAAACTTAACACTTTACTCAACAATGCCTCCTGAGTCGAATGGTCGGTTTAGATTTTTGAGAAGATGGCTGGAAGTGTACGGATCTGAGATGATGAAACCTCAAAATGCCTAAAAACTTATCACTTATGTCGCAATTCCTTTCTGAGTTGAATGGAGACCTCGGAATGTGACGGAGATGGCTGGAAATGGTTGGAACGGCGAGCGTCGTGTGTGGACATGAAGACTCAACTTGCTTCAAAATGCACCAAAACTTCACCAACACCACGAAATAGGCTTCCAAGCTCAACTGCGCACCCAGAAATCAGAGAAGATGACGAAAAGTGGAAGTAACGACGGACTTCGAATCCAAAAAGTGAAAAAAATGTGAAAGTGAAAATCGCTAAGTATGAAACTAAACGTGACAAACCATCAACGCAAAGGTTAATGACGAAGACGATGGCTGCTCGTGAAGAACAGTTGTGCTCCATTGTCAAAACACTCAAGGAGGCTGCAAAGGCAGCCCTGCTCCAATGTCAACGATCTCAAGGAGGCTCAAAGGTTTTTTAGAGAGATGAGAGAGCTTTTTTTGGCTAACTTTCTCTCTCTAAGGCAAATTGCAAAGTGAAAAGTTATATAACGGCTCATAGCATGAATAAGGCGTACATAAAAGAAAAATATTGTGCTTACAGGTCAAAAGTGGGGCACAGCACGAAACGACCCCCACTCGTTAGAACGGAGTGCCAAAGCGTATCGGCAAACCATGAACGAACAAACAACAAACAATTACAAGGTGAAAACACAATGTAATAACAAGTAAACAACAAACGATGCCACTACTGAATTAATTGCCCCTTTGCCAACAAATGTACTCAGTTCTGAATTGCCGATTCACCCGATCGCATTTCGTCTGTAGTCAACTTTGGAGATCATCTATTCTGCTTCTCAAGCTTTAATCGTTGTCACCCAATGTCAGCAAGAAAAGTTTCTGAGTCTCTTCAAAGATCATACAAAACCCAATTGATCGGACTACAAATGACGACACTGAGGTGATCAGTCAAACTTCGTTGCCCCTTCGTGAACCCAAGTGTGTCGTTAAGCCCAAACCTTTCTTGGTTGAAAAGCGTGGAAAAATCACCCTACTCTGCAGACAAAACGGTTTCACACAAAGCTAGGAAAGGTTTCAATTCTTACTAATTTCGTGTGTGCCCAAGTAACTGTTGTGAATGCATTGCCCGCTCGTAACCTCCAAAGCTGCCGATACAGTACACGAGTCGCGGCGAGAATTTGTTACTAGCAGCCTTGGGAATTTTCATCCTTTACTTTACCTATCTTTGCATGTTTGTGTCGCCATTGGTCTGTTTTCTAGTCCATTTCCCGTTATTTTTTCCATCGGTTGGAAAGTGCCTTAGCACATCCAAGTATCTCTAATGTGCACCGCTGCTATGACCATAGTGACACGAGTACAACGAACAAACCCATCACGGCAATGAAAACCCACCACAAGTGCGAGACAAATCCAAAGAACTTTACATGCTAAGATCGCAGTAAAAATCGTTTACCACTTGCATGCGGTGTCCAAAGATCCCCATGAATCCCATGAATGTCCATAAAATACGCTTAAACGCAGTAAGTTTGCTTACCACTTGTGGATAAACCATTAGCTCGTTGTGCTTATAAGATGCTTTATCATAACTGAACGACCGGTGCGTGGGTGTCGGTCAACTTTTAACCCAATAAGGCACCAAGTAAACGGTCGGATCTGCTGGTCAGAAATGAAAAATGTGTTGCATCAATTCATGGGACCCGAATGCACTTCGGCTGTCACGAACGAACGAAAGTCAACGGTAGGCGCCAAAGCGCGGTAGACGTGTGGGACCGCGGCTTTGAGTGACCTGCTGGTGGGAGCATGTGGGTGGAAAAGTGCGCACATGGGCGCATAAAAGACGGACGGTCCCACACTGACCGTCTGCACTGACCGAACATGCTAAACAGCCTGGCACACATGGGCAAATTTGAGTGTCAGCCGGTCCCATGTGCGAAATTGAGTGGCAGGCAGTCCCATGGGCGCCAGCACGACGAAAACGCCAAAAATAGCCCATGTGGAGGACAATAGTGCTGACCTGACCCCACACACTTGGATGCCACTAATGTTGTCTGGCACCAGTCCGTCCACCAATGTTGAACTCGTACCAACCGACGCTGGTGCGAGCTGTTGACCATCCCAACTCCGCCCAGCGTCGAACTAAAACAAGCACACCACCGGTGCCCCTCGCCGGTGCCGGAAAAATGAATCTGCACTTGAAATGTTGTCGGCATCAAGTGAAGTCCAAATCTCCGGTTGAAAATAACAAATAAGACCCGGAAAAATCAAAATCATCGGGCCAATCCAAAATCACGAACACAAACATCGTCGTTCATCAACGAATGAACGATGAAGACAAAGCACAAAGCAACTTCCGTGAAAAGAACGAAGCAACAACAACAACAAACAATTGAAGCTTCACCCAACTGAATTGAAACCAAAAAGCTGCTACAAAGACCGAAACTAAACGACCGAAATTGATGAACTAACACCATCGCCCACGAAAGTGCTGCCGGAGCAGCAAGATACCACCAATCACAGCCAACTCGTGCCTGTAATGAACGGAACGACAACCCATCGATAAGCCGATGGCCCGAATGAACGTAGCAACACCATAAAACACGGCCAACCCGTGCCAATAAGTAACTAACAGAAATCAAAAGTGGACGGAGATCCACCCAATTTATTCAAACGACTTGCGCCTACAAGCCACTTTATTGAAAAATTCCACGGCCAAGTGAACCATGGAAAGAAAAATCCGTCCCAACTCCAAACAAAGAATGATAAGTGAACTAACCGTCGTTGAAAATTCGAAGGAAAACCCACAAAGAAGAGAAAGACGTCGTTTCTTCTCCGGCCAAAAACACAACTTTCTGGCCAAGAACGATATGACGTAGGAGACGACGAACCGTTCATATGCGCACGGTGAGACCCAAATGTTGCTCTATAAAACAGTCCCGAAAATCCAAATAATCCCCCAAACTTCGAAGGCAAACGCAACAGATATTGACGTTAACGGCCTAATGATTCAATCTTTTATTGAAGAGATGAAAAAGATAGAAGAAAAAAAGATGAAAAAATGAACGAAATTGAGACCCGCCGGCATAAGCCGCCGGGCCTCCGCCGTTGCACAAGGACCGAAGGGAAGCCGCCTGAGCAGTCTAGAGAGAAGGGAGAGCGTTTTTGCTAACTTTCTCTCTCTAAGGCAAGTTACAAAGTGAAAAGTTAACGGCTCATAGCATATGTGCGTATAGATTGCAGAACGGCCTTAATTAGTATTTGTTTACAATGGTTACCATTGATATTTTTGTCTTTCTATCCTTTACGCATGTCTCCATAATAAGCAAAAAGCTTAGTTTTTTGGATTCTTGGATCACTGGAAGTAGCCCACACATATTTCGTTTGCTTTTCTTGTCATGTGACCCTCGAGATATTTGAGATAGACTCCACAGTAGTCTCTACATATGTTTATTAGTCTCTACTTATGTTTATTAACTTCATATATTAATGGTTTCTCCCTGACGTCTTACTAAATAATAGGCCTTCACATGTCTTTAGTTTTACTCAAACCACCAATGACTTAATTTTTTTTATTATTGGAACTTCGATAAAAAGTATCAAATTCGATGATAAAGATACTAATAATCACTTAATCATAAACTACTAATTAAGTTCTCATTTTTAGCTACATGATTCCTGGTGTATATCTGATAATAAAGTTAGAATCTTAAAAGATTTTTCAACATTGGTACGTCAAAATCACTGTTTAGAAACTCGGCATGGACCGGCTGGTTCGACCAGGAACCGGCAGCTTGTCCGGGTCGGTTCTACACCTGGAGCAGCCTGGAAGCTCGAGGGGAAAACCGGCAAATTCAGTCAGTTCGCCCGGCGACCTGGTCGCCCAGTTCGGCCGATTTGCTCTCTTTTTTCAGAAATTACGAGACTAGCCGTTAATTTTTGACAAATTACAAACATGCCTCAAAAATTTTTAAAAGAAAAAAGAAAGAAAAAAATGCAAAATTTTGAAAGGCCATAATTTTGTGTAGGAGCGTCCGTTTTGGACGCATATTTTATTTTGTTTTTGACTTGGGCAAGAAATTTTCAAAAAAACGATGTTCTCCATCCTTAATTTGATTTTGAAGCAAAACAAGCATGCATTCGAGAATTTCAGACATAGTATTTCGTCAGATGCTAAGTTCATTTTCTAGATTTTAGTGTCACATATTGTTGTTCTTGTATTGAATTTTGTGATACAATTAGCCAACATTTAAAAATCCAAAACAATCTTTTAACTTGTATTAAATATATAATTTGTTGGATTATTTATTAAGTTGTTGGGTAGCTCAATGGTTTCCACTACTTCACAATGACTTATTTTGTTGGAGGTCACGTGTTCAAGTATTAGTATTGTGATAACCATATTCTCTTTTTTCTTCTAATATAACGAAATATTAGTGATTTAAAATATTTCTCACAATTTTATTATTTTTTATACAGTTAATATTTCTTATTATATATTTTATGGAATATTCACTTTAGTCAACAAACCGGTCCAACCAGATGGTCCGACCGGTTCTACATGTTGACCCACTACCTGGTAGTCTCACTGGGTGTCACGGGGCAACTTTAATTAATCGATTAAAGGGGCAACCGTGCGGCCAGTAACTCTTAGTTAAGTCACTTCCGCCTTCACTTTCGTTGATCGTCGTACTTCCGTCGCTTACGAGCGGTTTTAGAGGAACAACTAGAATTCACTCAATCATCGTGGCAATCATTTATCTAACAACAATAAATAGGAATTGCCGGGTAGGTTACAAGAGCTTATATTGCTTGAATAACAGTTATCTAGTACAATGTTGGTTTCAACTTTCAACTCTCTTCTCCCCACATACCTTAATACATAATTAGATAATCCTTTCAACAAAGGACTGTACAAAGCTGCTAACTGCTTGGGTGGGACCCAGACGCCCAATACTTCGACTAGGACTCTGCCTTAGTCTAATATCGGAGTCGGATCCCACCCAATTACATGCTAAAAACTATGCCCACAAAAGGGTCTTCCGATAGGGACTTCGATCGGGTCTTCAAAACTATGCCCACAAAAGGGTCTTCCGATAGGGACTTTGATCGGTCTTCAAAATCGTGTCATGGGCGTCCACGCAAGGCGCCGTCCGTCCTTGCGTGCGAGAGGCGTCGTCCGACAGGTAGGGCGACGCTTCGGCGCATGACATTCTCCCCCACCTAAGTTAGCGACGTCCCCGGCGCTAACGAAGCCTTGAACGAATCAATGAGCTTCTGTGACGGCTTAAGGGTCTTCGCTCGTTCCCAGGTGCTCTCTTCGCCGCTACAACCTTTCCAATGCACCAAGTATTCCTCCACTTTGCCTTTCTTCGTCGTTATAACTCGGTGATTGATGAGCGCTTCCGGCACTCGTCGTTTGTAATTCTTCAATTTCATTTCGGGTCGGGTTGGTTGGTTGCGTGCCACGTCCTCCATGTCTGCAGAATATGGTTTTAAGAGACCAACATGGAGGACGTTGTGTGCCTTGCACCACGAGGGTAAGGTAACCTGGTAGGCTACCTGACCGACGCGTTTAGTGATTGTTAAAGGTCCGATATATTTTTGCATTAGTCGTGGGTCTTGCTCTCGTGATGCCTTGGATAATCGTGGGTCCGAGACCTTTGCCATCACTTGATCTCCCACTTCGAATTCAACATACCTTCTATGCTCATCCGTGTGCTTTTTCATCCGCCGTTGGGCCCTTTCTAGGTATCCTCGGGCTATGTCGATGTTACGCTCCCATTCGCTTGAGAATTCGCGAGAGGGGGAATTCTTCGCATTCGGATCAGAGTCTACGGTGTGTGGGAACAAAGGCTGCTGCCCACTTACAATCTCAAAAGGGCTACGGTTGGTGACCGTGCTCTTTTGTGCGTTGAAGCACATTTGGGCGGCATCTAAGAGTTTCACCCATCCCGTCTAAGAGCCGTGCACAAAATGTCGGAGGTATTCCTCCAACATACAATTGAAACGCTCGGTCTGCCCATCAGATTGCGGGTGGAAACTCGAACTCATGCTCAATTTTGAGCCTAGCAATCGAAATAGCTCGGTCCAAAATACTCCAGTGAACCAGGAGTCCCGGTCACTAACATTGTCCTTCGGTAATCCCCAATATTTGACTATATGCTTAAAGAAGAGTTGAGATGTCTCTTCTGCCGAAACATATTTGGGGGCCGGGATGAAAGTCGCATATTTGGAGAATCGATCAATCACCACAAAGATCGTTCCCAAGTCGCCTGCCTTAGGTAAACCCGATATGAAGTCCATCGAGACACTCTCCCACGGCCGTGTTGGCACCAAAAGAGGTTGCAACAGGTCGGCCTTTTTCTGACGATCGGGTTTATCCTGTTGGCAGACCAAGCAGGTACGCACGTATGCCTCAACATCCTCTTTCATTTTTGGCCAAAAATACGCACGTTGCACTAAGGCCAACGTCCGTTGCTCTCCGGGGTGACCAGCCCACATCGTATCGTGGCATTCCGTCATTAAGAGCTTCCTAAGATCCCCCCCTTTAGGAACATAGAATCGACTGCCCTTTGTTTTTAGTAGACCGTCATCCAACCAGAATTTCCGAGCCTTTCCCTGTTCGGCTAACTCGACCAGAACCTTCGTTTCTGGGTCGCTCCTTAGATGCTCTCGGAGACGGTCTTTTATTGAAGTTGTTACTTCGCTTACGGTCATTACCGTCAATTTTCCCAAGTCGGGCCGACGACTAAGGGCGTCGGCCACTTGGTTGTTCGCGCCAGGCCTATACTCAAGATTAAACTGGAACTCGGACAAGAACTCTTGCCACCTTGCATGTTTCCCTATCAAGTTTGGTTGCGTTAGGAAGTAGCTCACTGCTTTATTATCCGTTTTTACGACAAAAGGGCTGCCCAATAAGTAGTGCCGCCATGTTCGTAAACAATGGATTACAGCCAATAATTCCTTTTCGTGAACCGAGTAACGTGTTTCCACGTCTTTGAGCTTCCTACTCTCGAAGGCTACCGGGTGTCCCTCTTGCACCAATACTCCCCCAAGTGCAAAGTCCGACGCATCAGTCTGGACTTCAAATGCCTTCTGCATGTCTGGGAGGGCCAAGACGGGGTCTGTTATAATTTTAGCCTTCAGCCCATCAAATGCGGCTTGGCACTCAACCGTCCAGTCGTAGTCATTCGACTTCTTCAATAAGTCCGTGAGCGGTTTAGCCATTGCCGAGTAGCCTTCCACAAATTTCCGATAATAGTTGGCCAACCCAAGGAATGATCGCAGTTCATGGGTATCCTTCGGCGGTTGCCAATCCTTTATCGCTTGTATCTTACGAGGGTCCATCCGAATCCTTCCTTGTTCCACAATGTGACCCAAAAGTCAATTCTTGCTTGAGCGAATGAGCACTTCGAGAGTTTCACATATAGTTCGTTCTCCCTCAAGCGTAAGAATACTCTCCTTAGGTGGGTCACATGTTGCTACAACGTTTCGCTATATATCACAATGTCGTCTAGGTATACGACGACAAACTCATCGATGAAGCCTTGCAAAACTTGGTTCATTAGGGTGCAGAACGTGGCAGGGCCGTTCGTTAGACCAAATGGCATAACTAGGAACTCAAAACTCCATATCTCGTGACGACCGCAGTCTTTGCTTCATCGCCTTCTTTGATCCTAACTTGCCAATATCCCGACCGTAAATCCATCTTCGTATAATATTTTGCCCGAATCAGTCAGTCAAAACAATCCGACATAAGTGGAACAGGGTATCGGTTCTTTACAGTCAGTTTGTTCAAAGCACGATAATCGCAACACATTCGAAGCGACCCGTCGGCCTTCTTTTAAAATAAGACAGGCGCCCCATAAGGCGACTTCGCTGGTTGAATTAGACCACCCTCAAGCATATCCCTCAATTTTTTTCGCAGTTCTAGAAGCTCCGGCTGGGACATCCGATAAGGCCCCCTAGCCGGCGGCTTGTTGCCCGGCACCAGCTCAATTTCGTGGTCAACGGTACGCCGAGGTGGTAATCTTTTAGGCAACTCATCCGGCATAACATCTTCGAATTCGTTTAAAATTTTCTTCACCGGAGTCGGTATAGGCCCCGTTACTTCTTCAATTTCTTCCAACTTGAGGGTGCAGAGGAATGAGGGTTCCTCCCTTTTGCATCCCTTCTCGAATTGGAAGGCCAAGAGGTTCTTCCCATAACCTAGTTCAAAGACACAGGGTATGACGCACGGGTTGCCTCCCATCATCATTAAGCAATCAGCGTGGTGCATAGGAAACGACTTGGTATCCCTCATGAAATCTAGCCCGATAATGAGCTTAAAGTCGTCCATGACCACAACCTGCAAGTCGTGCCTCCCTTCATAAGGCCCCATTTTTAGGTTCACGGCCTGGCACATTCCGGCTACTGGCTGGGCTGGAGAGTTAACTGCCTTTACTCTCCCCATTGATCTTTCCGTAACCAACCCAAGCCTTCCCACTTCCGTACTCGCTAGATAATTGTGGGTTGCTCATGAGTCAATCATCGCCCTCAGTTGAACGCCGTTGATTTTGACCTCAACGAACATCAGCATTCTCTTTTTGGGACGATTGGGACTCTTTCCTTTCTTAACCGCGGGTTCTTTGCCCTCGACGTGCGAGATCGACCCGCAATGCATCGTTAGGGCTCCGAGGTTATCTTCCTCCTCTTCCGAGGGCTCTTCGCCCGCTTCCGACTCAAGCTCGGCATTACTTCTCGGTTTGTTCGTGCCACCCTCGCCTATCGTAGATAAGGCGTTCAACAATTTCTTTCCGGGGCAATCACGAATCAAGTGAGGGCCATCGCATAAAAAGCATCCTTTTCTAGGTTGCGAGGCCCCAGAATTTTGAGCCTTCGCTTGGTTGGTATTGTTTTGGGAATAAGCTGGTCGCTCTCCCCAACTCTTTCCGGCGTTCGGTTGGAACATCCTACCGCCCTGTCGCGGAGGTCCACTAGACGAAGCACCGCAGACGTCTTTCTTTGGTTCGCGGTCGCGGTCTATCCATGGGACATCCGAGAGGCATTCGGCCGCACTCTGGGCCGACGCGAAGTCAGTTACTCGCTGTCGTTGCAATTCTAGCCGGGCCCCTGGTTTCAAACCTTCTAAAAAGGTGAATAACTTATCCTTCTCCGACATATCTTTTATGTCCAACATATGTCCGACAAAGGTTTTCACGTAATCTCTTATGGACCCCGTGTGCCGTAACTCGCGTAGAGCCTTGCGGGCATTATACTCTACGTTTTCTGGGTAAAATTGTTGCATGATAGCCTCTTTTAGGAGTTCCCACGTATCCAACCGAATTCGTCCCGCCAATACATCGGTATACTTCATCCTCCACCATAACTTGGCATCGTCGGCCAAATACATGGTGGCCGTGTTCACTTTTTCTTCTTCGTCTTCGACCCGAGTGGCCGCAAAGTAGCGTTCCATGTCGAAGAGCCAATTCTCCACTTCTCTGGCATCCCTCGCGCCCCCATAGTTCCGTGGTTCAGGAACTCGCGAAGTTTGCCTAGGGACTGATTCTGGCGCCCTGTCTGGCGCATTACTCACCGCTTTTTGTAGCGTTCCAACTTGATGGGACAGTCCCTCTACCGTTTGCCGCAAATCATTCAACCCACCAGCACCGCTAAGGGCTTCGGTGAGAAATTTGCACGCCTCCCTGCATTCTTGCATTTGGGAGTGGAGCTCGACTATTTCCGTCGAGAAATGCTCCATTTTGTCGTGGACTAAGTCGCGGAACTCTTCCAACGCTTCGAGTCTAGCTCGATTAGTCGGTCCCGACTTCTTTGCCGTTTCTGGGGGCGGTCCGCTAGCAACCGACATATTAGACATATTACCTCGAACCCGATGGACCACGAGCCGAGGCTCTGATACCACCTGTCACGGGGCAACTTTAATTAATCGATTAAAGGGGCAACCGTGCGGCCGGTAACTCTTAGTTAAGTCACTTCCGCCTTCACTTTCGTTGATCGTCGTACTTCCGTCGCTTACGAGCGGTTTTAGAGGAACAACTAGAATTCACTCAATCATCGTGGCAATCATTTATCTAACAACAATAAATAGGAATTGACGGGTAGGTTACAAGAGCTTATATTGCTTGAATAACAGTTATCTAGTACAATGTTGGTTTCAACTTTCAACTCTCTTCTCCCTACATACCTTAATACATAATTAGATAATCCTTTCAGCAAAGGACTGTACAAAGCTGCTAACTGCTTGGGTGGGACCCAGACGCCCAATACTTCGACTAGGACTCTGCCTTAGTCTAATATCGGAGTCGGATCCCACCCAATTACATGCTGAAAACTATGCCCACAAAAGGGTCTTCCGATAGGGACTTCGATTGGGTCTTCAAAACTATGCCCACAAAAGGGTCTTCCGATAAAGACTTCGATCGGTCTTCAAAATCGTGTCATGGGCGTCCACGCAAGGCACCGTCCGTCCTTGTGTGCGAGAGGCGTCGTCCGACAGGTAGGGCGACGCTTCGGCGCATGACACTGGTCAGTCATCGGGTCGGGTTTCAAAACACTAGTAAAAATGTATATAAAAGAAGAGATAATATTACGACTCACTTTTCGTGCAGGTAAAGAAATTTTACTTGGACATTTCAACTTCTAAATAAAACTTCAATGTCGATTGAGCTAAGACTGCACATACTCATGCACGGCGATTCTTAAATATAAGAGAATATGTGATGCACACCAATAAGATATCAGTGTCCGTATAGTGCCAAATTATTTTATCTTCATTTACCTAATTGGAAAGAAAAAGAAAACAAATTTGGTTAACATCTTCAAAAATCTTGAGGAACAATACTATGTTCTAGATGCTTGTTTATTGATAGATCAAAAATGACCTCATGATTGCATTCATCTTTAGAGTATTAGATCTCAAAACAAATGTGTTCGTGATTAGCCGATCATCGTTCGGAACGACAATGGTTGCTCCATTACAATAGCCATCTCAAACGTTATCTTAAAATGGAAATTACTTCGTGAAGACATTATCCGTTATGCGGTTGTTAACACTCGTATTGGTACCTGAGGGTTGCAAAATTTTTAAGTGTCAGAACGCCTTGCTTGCTCTACAGATCAATAAGTTGTTCTATTTATTTCTTGATTTTTCACGATAATTTTGTATTTTTTTTAATATCGCTTTTTCTTCTCTCCTTTCTGATGGTAGCAGTGCCTCTTATTTATAGTGAGTGTTCATCAGTGCAGCTGTCAATCTGCATGTTTCCTCTTCGACAAATGGATGTCTTTCTTATGCTGATACATCATTCTCATGATGGCCTGGTTGACAAGTGGTTTGTTGTGGCTGACTCAGATGATTATTACCAGACACCTGGTGTTAACGTTTTGATAGTAATAAGAGATTCGCATCTTCATCCTCGTTCTCGTCTCTAGTCAATCAATGTTTCAGGGAAACTATCGGATAAGGCCAGGAAGTATCGGAGAGATGTTTTAGGATAATCGTAATCGCGTGAGGCATCATGGAGTCATCCAAGCCTCGTGGTACTTCGGGGATTTTGTATCCTATTCGCACTCTCCTGTCATCGTATTCAACGTGAGTCTTTCCGATCATCTAAGTCCGATGACTGCTTCCTCCGATGGTCATCCTTTTGAGGATTACTTTGTATAAGTAGCCATGATGAATGCGGTATCTATCGAAAAAGGATATCCATCGCGTTTACACCTGTCACCCCGAGTTCCTTCCAAATTCGGTATAATATTGAGGAACTCAATGCTTTTAAGTTTTACTCTTCCGGGGCTCTTATAGGGAACTTCATCATTGATTACTCCCCGTAATGGGGGACGTTTGGATTTTGTAACGGCTCCCAATTTTTTGGGAATCGTGTTCCTTTAATGCTAGGTTATTAACTTCCCACTTTGTCACTTCCCTTCTATCACGTTCTCTTCTTGAGTATAAAGGAGAAAATCTCTTTTTATTTTTTCCATTCACTCTTCATCTCTACCTTTGATTCTCCCACTCTTCATTATCTTCTTCCTTGTTTTTTTAAAGCAAAAGCAAGTTTTCTTCCATGGTTACTACTAGAAACCCCTCTGAGCTAATTTTGGCTACGTCTGCTACATGGGCTATCTCCTTTGCCCGTAATGGCGATTCTTCGGCACTGACTAGTGCTGCTGTACCTTCTCGCAAGAGGAAAATCGGAAGTAAGGTGGGCAGTGATGATGGAGGAGGCCTGCCATTTTCAGAGGGTCGACGATGTTGCAAGAACGGTGACAGAGGGTGAAGTTCAAGCTCTTTTCAACAAGTTTCGCGCTTCTGCCAGAAATCTGGTACTCCAAATTCCAATCGAGGATGAGAGGGGTGACAACCCTTCCGATGGTTGTGTCATTATTTATTACACGCAGATCCGTGTTGGGCTTTGCACTTTCTTCCCTCCCTTCTATTGCGAGGTTTTCAAGGCTTGCGATGTTTGCCCTAGCCAACTTACACCTAATTGCTTCATCATCTTATCGGGTTTTATAATTGTGGTGCCTCACTCGTGGGTTGGAGTGCACTGTGAAGAGGTTATTTCTATCTTTAAGGTGTGCATGTCTTCAGCAGGTGCACCTTTCTATTTTTTCTGTCATCGTGATCGGTCCAAAAAGGTTCTGGTGGGAACCAATGTTTCGTATAGCAGTTGGAAGGACAAGTATTTTTTTGCTAGTCCAAATATTGGGGGAAAGTGGGACATCCCTCTTACCTTGAGGGTGCCGGAGGCGCCTTTGTATCGACTGGACCCTTCCTTGGTTTTTGATCCCGTCTATGATGCGGTACGACTTTCATCTTCGGAACATTATCGCGCCTTGTGCCAAACTGTGGGTTTGTACAAGATTTCTCTGATAGACTTGGAGAAAGATGGAGAATCATTTCTCTCACTGTCGGACGATATGAGGCCTACATTTGGAAAAGTCTTTATCTTCTTCTCCCCCTCTTTTTTTCGGTTATTATGATAGATCTCGGAGGGTTTCTTACGAGAAACTTTGTTGTTGTTGTTTTTCCACGCAGTCGGTTCATTGTCGAACTTCATTGCATCTCCGAAGGATGAAGCTACTTCTTCTAAAGCTTCCTCGAGGATTAGGACCAGATCAATCGCCGGGTTCTTTGTTTGGTGACATGCCTCAGAGTTTTAAAGATGCGGGTTCGAAGACTATTGTAGAGGTCGCCCCTCTTCTTCCTGTTCCTCCTAAGAAGAATCTGGAGGGCCCTTCTGATGCACGGCCTATCACTTTTGCCTTTAGTGATGGTTCTGAGGGTCCCTATTTGCTGACTTTGCTATCTCGTGACGCTGATTTATCTGTAGGTTATCCTGCTGCTCGCGCTGCCCTGCAGCACCCCTTACTGCTTCATTCATTGTTGCCACTCCGCTATTCGTAGAGGTTCCCGATATCGAGGAACAATTTTCTCATGATAATATTCCGTCTCTGTCAGCGTTGTCGCCTTCTCCTCAGATGAACGAAGCTACCCAAGAGACTTTAGGCAAGGTTTTGGCTTCAACAACGGTTTCCCTCTCTCCATCGTCATTGCCTCCTTCTCCGAGTCTTGGTTATATTCCTTCGTCACTAGGTATCTTATTATTATTATTTTCCATTAAGCTTGGATATTGAAGTTTCCGCTGTTGTTCTCTTATCTTTCCATTATTTCCCTCAAATAAGGGAAAAATGGTCGTGAGTTACGATGATCCCTCCTTTCCAGTGGGTAAGTTTTTACTTCCATCTTCGCAAATATACTTTTATCTAATTACTTGTATCCTGACAATACTGATCCTTTTGTACAGAAGATATGTCAGTTGGTCTGCCCAAGATAGTCAAGCATCTTTCGATAGACGACCTGCTCGACAGCGATGAAGATTTTCCTTGGCGCCTTCCTGCTACTAAGGCATCCGAACCTTCACCAAACCCTCCTCTTCTTCGCGATAAACTGGCCCTTTTAGATAGGATGCTTCCTTCCTTGGTGGTATCAAGTGTTTGGGTGGAACCTACTCCTGCTCCCCCAACTGTGTTTACTGACTCTCAGCGAGTAGCTCCTACGTCTTCCCCTGTCCGAGAAGGCATGTCATTTTCTAGTCGTTTTAACGTGGAGGGTTCTCCCTTTTACAACTTCACTACTGGGAATGATGCCATCAAGGGCTTCACACCTCCTCATATGCAAATGAGAGAGGCTATGCGCACCATCACCAGTTATCTAAATTCTACGACGACTCTGACCCGCCACAGCGAGGGAGTTGCTCGCTTTTGCTCGGAGTGGTTAGCTCAAATGGTAAAGTTTTCTCGCTTTATATCCATTTCCTTCTCCCCCTTTATTTTATTCTTCGTTATTCATTGGTCTCTCCTCTTCTCATTAGGTTCTGAAGATAAGTCCTTCCATTTGGCACGATGTGGACGCAACCCAGGCTATCATTGTACTTTCTATGAAGAAACTTGAAGCGAGGGAGAAACAATTGGCCGCCGTTAAGCAGAAGGCGGACAAGTTTCGCACTAGCTACGCTCAAAGCTTGGCTCGTGAGAAGATTCTAGAGGACAAGGTCAGGGAGTTGGAGAAGACTCTGGGTAAGAGTCGTTCTCTATGTTCCTCTTATGAAGGGGACATTCTCGCTTTGAAAGCAGAGAAACTCTTCTGGGAGAAAAGAGAAGTAGAGCTGCAAAAGAAGCTCTCCGAGGTTCACGAATGTGACAACCGCGCCCCATGAGCCATGCTCCGATTCGAGTTGGTCTAGTGGTGGCCAGCCAGTTTACCCAATCCAGACTAAATCGCAACTCATAGGAAGGGGTCTCACTTGTTCAGGATCAAAACCATACACGTTTTATAAATTATATTTTGATATATACAACGGAAGTCTTGGTATTACAAATAATGTGACTATTTTAATGGTTATGCACTAGTGACTAAACACGAATATTCCAAAATGCACGCTTGAACAATTATTCACTTGGTCCATGCTGCTATGTTGATTTTACCTTGAGGAATGGACAGAAGAAACGAGGAATAAGTCTTTAATGACTTAGTGAGATTCATATAAAGAACTGGTAATGCAAGAATTAATCGTGACTTACTGGATACATTTCAGGAGTGATCTTACCAGTAGAAAGAGTTCAACTAGACAATTTGATGTAGCAATGGTACTGAAGTTTTCATTGAATAGTTAATGAACTTATGCTTAACAATAAACAAATCCAGTCTTATGACTTCTACTATTCTACCTTGTACCTCCCGACGAGGAGCGACCTTGCAAATAATCAAGAGACATACTCGAGTAAATGTCGATCCAACACGCGGGTTACAGCCAACTCCTGACTGCAAGCGGCGCCTAGATTAATGGGTATCAAACGAAATTACTTAAACTGACAGTCGTTACTGCCCGACAGTAACTCGACTCAGTCCATGGGCCCAACTTAGTAAACCGAATAATATATGTTGCTCCTTGAGCTACATGTCTCGAACATAGTTCGTTGCTCTTTGCACAATTCAAGAACCAACAGATGATATTATAATATTGAAGAATTATCATGATTTCGAATAGATATGATAAATAATAAATGATTGGATATGATTTAACGATGAGTAAGAAAATCATGTTATGAGATGAGATGCCAAACAGGATTATGATGAAATATTGGTTGTTCGACGTTTGGTAATGGAGTAGTAACTTTTCTGTCCAAGTTTCTCAGGGCCGGATGCCAAACGGGGCTGGAACAAATCAGAAATGGAACCTCACCTTAACTCGTACGGGGAACCTTGATGGCGTTGATTAGTTCGTCAAACCTTTAACAAATTTAAATAATATTAATCAACTGAATTTATAATTCACCACAATAAATATTAGTACTTTTTCTTCAATTATCATGTTGGTGAAATTGAGAACGTTCTTGTTAAGAATGCTAGTTACAATGTAAATCTTAGTAAATAACGCATAAGCTTAATTTATGTCATTACACAAAACATGAAAATCTTAGATGATGAATTTAAAGAAAAACATATTACTTAACTAACTCTAGGAAAACTCATCTTTTTAGTCTTTAATCAATTCCAAACTTTTAATAACCACACACCAAATAAGTATCATACGAAATAACACCTTAAAATGTATAACTTAGTCATTTATTACTTTATTTTACATAGTAAGTTTAAAAATGCATATACTTGTTTTATAACTTAAATAGAAAGATATAAACATGAGAGGTTTATCAAAACATGTGATAATGGATGATAAATAATCTTATTTGATGGTTAGGTTATGAAGTGGCAAGAATAGTCTTGTAAGACTTATGAAAATAGTATGTTAAACAAGATAAATCTACCATTTAAATGCTATAAATAAGATCACAAAAATGTCAATTCATGATTATAAATCATAATAATCTAATTATAACTAATACTATATCATGTTAAATTTATGTGTGTGATAAATACATTGAATTATGATGGAGATTAAACTTATAAATTAAGAAAACAAAGGTTGTGCCAAATAAACTGAAAAATCACCGCAATTTTGATTTTACCTTTGATCGGACATCCAAATGAACTTGGTATTCAAATATTTTTATTCTTTATGGTTTCTAGCATCATGAGAGATGTGGAATCTAAGATTTTGTGAAAACACAAAGGTTTGTTGTGCTAAATAATTCTTGCAACATAAGAGTTGCTATCGGATTTCTTGACAGCAGTTTATGATTTATGGATTATGCCCTCCTAGATCATATTATTTGAGAAAGATGTCTTTATACAAAAGATAGAAGACACCAATGAGAGTATTCAGCCGTTGGCCTTGATCAAAAAGGATTTTTTTTTACAATTAGTTATGATTTTTCTAAGGTGCAGAATCGGCATTTCCTGTGCACTAAAAGTTTTGGCGTCTTTTTGGGTAGAAAACGGCAAGATAAAAATCCGAAAAAATTATTTTCCGAACGAAAACACAAAAGGGACAACTTTTATTTCTTCCTATTTTTGCAGAATCGGATTATTTTGGGCTGTAAAAATTGGTGAAGAAGGGTGAGTATTTATAGGCGAAAATAGTAGTTTAATCATACTTATTTAGGTCACACCTTGATTATTTTATAATAAATCACAAAAAATTTGAATTTAATCATGCTCTTAAGGATGTCATGGTTTACCACATCAAAAATATGTCATGGCTTACTTCATCAATTGGTTAATTGCATATCAAGTCCCTCAATTATTTATAATTAAAATTCCAATAGGTATAATTAGATTTCGTTGTTACATACATATTTACTTATGTAATTTTTCTAGGTAATTCAATCAACTTGGTTAATATTTGAAATTGAAATATATATTTTAGGATTAGAGACTTATGAAAATAATAAAAAACTAACTTTTAAGTTTAGGGACTAAAATGCAATTTTTTCTAAATATTTAGGGTCAAAAATAGAAAATTCCAAAAGTTTAAGGCTAAAGTATAAATTTATTTTCTTCCTAATTTTTGGGGCATTACAACGAAAGGGTCACTATGTTGAAGGAAGAGTTAAAGAAACCTCCTCCGGCTCCGACGGGGTATGCATCCCCTGATGAACTAAGGTTGAAATTGGATGAAGCCGTCCAAATGGTCAAATAGGCTACTTTCAAGCGCTGCGAGGAAGATCTGCACACTCGCTAGCAGGGTTATTTTATTGGTCACTCTTTATGTGGATTTATCCGCTGCGTTAAGATGGGCAGGGAGAATAGACTTTTTGCCCACGAAGATAGCTGGAGGCGCTTGAACCCGAGTAGCTTGCTGACTGACCCTCCCACGATGGAAAAGGCCTTTGAGATGTTTACTGGAGTGGTGGCAAGATCTCCTTCACCATCACATGTGATTCCCGCTCCATCGGCTGTTCCAGGACCCTCTGCTCCTCGTTCCTCCTCCACTACTGCTGGGACCGACCTTACTTCTCCGGTGTCTGGAATCCCCGAAGATCTAGCAGGTGTCAGTGGTGTTAAAGGGGTGCCCTATCATCCTTCCTCCCACAACAGCTCGGTGTAGTAGAGAGAAAGTTCTATGTACTTTTTCTTTCGTAATGTAACTCAATGTAATCTTTTTTTTTGAACTTATTTCCATCGTTCTTCTTATGTAATGACAACTTACTTTTTATTCATCGGAATGTTTCGATGGTTGTGACCATTTGTTATTTTCCATGTGACGAGCATCTTCTTTTTATATTGTTGCATGCTCAACTCCTAGATGTTCTCCACTTTTGCATATTTTAATTATGCTCCTGACATATTTTTGAAATCTGTGCTTTTATGGCATGAACATGCGATAACTCCTGGGTTAGGGAATGTCTCCCACCATGGTTGTCAGTAATCCCTGCGGGTCCAAACTTTCTCCTGCATGGCGCTGATTGGTGAGCATCACCGCCTATGTGGTTTATTGTTCTGGTCGCGTGGGTCCTTCAACGTTCGTTTCTTGCCTATAAAAAGCTTTGAAGATCAATCATTTGTTCTTGAGTTTTCTCAAAAGTTCATTTTTGTTATTCTTCCCTTCTCTCGACACTTTCTCTGCACCATTTTATCCACTTATCTTTTGTCAAGTAAATTTTATCCTGATTTCCAACTTGTTGATTATCATGTCTCCTCGCTCCTCCCGTTCTTCCTCCCCTTCTCAAGCAGCTGCTCTCGGAAATTCTCCCCTTCATCGTACCAGACCTGGCTCCTTTCATGGTGCTCATGTATCCGCGCGTATGCGGGGGACTGTTGGTGGCTTAACGGAAATCTTTAGAGATACTCCTGCCATGACTCCTTCAAACTTCTCTCTGATTGACTCGTTCCGCTTAACTTTTCTGTGCAAGGAACCTTATGCTCGCACTGATCGATTTTCTATTCTCAACACATCTCCTCTGAATGTCTGCGCGATGGTAGGAGGTGGAAGAGTCGGGTCTTGTGCCAGTATCGAGTCTCTAGAGTCGGTTTCACGACTTTTAACCGAGTATCAATTGGACTCGAATAATTATGACGTCTTGGTTCCTCGTCCCCATCATCGGGCTTTTCATCCTCCCGTTGGCTTTATGACCGTCTACACGGACCAGGTTCGATGTGGTCTCCAAGTGTTTTTTCATCCCTTCGTTTGTTACTTATTTGGATATTGGCAGATCTGTCCTAGCCAACTAACGCCAAACTCATTCCGTTATATGGTCGGGTTCATACTCTGCTGTAAAATGCTAGACATCCCTTTGACGCCTTATCGCGTGGGAGCTACTTTTGTCCTGCGTCCTTGCCGTAATGGTCTTCCGTTTTTCAGTTTCTGGCTCGGGAAAATCCTCGGAGCTTTATTTCTGTCCCTCGTCGTTTAACTTTTTCTGTGGATTGGAAAAAACGTTTCTTTTTTATGAAACCTAAAGGGGAGTTGGCTACCTCTTAGAGAGTCTCGGTTCACTGGGGTTTAGGTTTTATGGTTCCTAATCCCGATATATTCGTTCGCGAAATGAGCTATCTTATCACAACAGGTTTATATTCTGGATGCTACGATGTTTGTGCTATATTGGAGGATTCCAAGGCGTTAGAGATAGCAGGTTAAAGTATCGAGAAAGTGGTCATGGGCATTCTCCTAAGTCCTTGCATATGGATCCATCGTATAGTAAGTAACTTCCCTTGAGCCCTTCAGATCTCTCTTTGATTTCTTTCGTGGCTTTAACCTGTCTTACTATATTTTTGGCTTAGGGTTTGAGATGAATTCTCACGCTGTCGTACGTTTTGCTCCGAGTTTTTGCCTCTGATACTTTCCACTTCTCGAGTTTTTGTCGATCCGGGGCCCCAGGCGTTTGAGTATGAGCTTCTCCCTGCTCGTCTGGGCCCGTTCGACATTTCTTTTCTGGCGAGATCAGACTCTCTTGGCTGGCTATCAGATCCTTTACTAATAGATGGATTCTTTGGCGAGATTCCTTCCTCGATGATTGTAGCGGCGAACTCTTCGGAGCTTGACACTTCATTTGGCTTGAACGTTTTACCTTCAAGTCATGTTATTCTCCCTTCCGTGAATATGGTACATGATCATTCATCGTCCCTTTTTGACTCCTATTATTTCCCCCTCGGGTGAAGGTCCAAGTCATGTTCGTGAGTCGCCTGACATTCTCGGATCAATGGCTCTTGATGCTAATTATTGTCGAGACTTTCTTAGCAGATTGTTGAACCAAACAGATTGTGAGCTTTTGGAATCCTTTTCCTTGTCTACTCTCAGGGCTCGATTTTGTCGTGATCTTTGTGAGGTATCACCTTTTCTCTTATTTTTACATCCTTACTCGTCTTTCTTTCTAGATTTTCATGCTCGTGGACGCTATGGAGTCTCACAAGGATTATTCATCAAGTCGCAGCTTCCTATTTCGCCATCTGGAGGATATGGAAAAGGAAATCTCTGCACTTCGTGGAGAAAAGGACCACGTTCTTGCTAAGGCCGATGTTTACCAGAAACTGCTAGAGGATTTACTTCGTGCTTATCGTGAGAAAGCTTGGGATTTAGAGCATGTTCTGGTATTAGAAAGGGCTCACATTCTCGGTTTGGAAGAGAGGATTGACAATCTCCAGTCACAAATCAAAACATCTGATGAACTTATTTCCCTACTTTCCGCGGATCGCGATGCATCTCGTAGTCAAGTGGTAAATATGGCCAGGTCTCATGAAGTGTCGTTAGTCATGGCGCGTGCACATGCTATCATGGATATTCCAACTCTACCCCAAATTCGAGACTCCCTTCGTGAAGATATGAGGGAGATGGTCCTGATCGGGTATCACAATTGTCAAGACGCCGTGAGGAATCTTCCTAGATTCCCTCGTGACTTGATTCTTCCTGAACTGGATATTTACACTTCCATTACGGCTCCTATTTATGCACCTCCATCGGAACCAGATCTTTGCTGCACGGTGGTTCCTACTGTGACTTTGATGGATCCCGCTGACCTTACTGTGGAGCAATGACATAGGATTATTAAGGAGGGTAAGCGCCCGATGGAAGATGAGTAGATGAGCTTTTGGTTTTAAATGGTCGGGGAGGGCGTATATGATGTACATATTCCTGGTGTGTTATTATAAATAAGTTACGATGATTAGGAGTCTTAGTTTCACGGGAGTTGTGAGTTCTTATTATAGAGTACGTTTTGCAAGTCATGATTGCCGCCTTTTGGTACTTCTGTAATACTCGCTTTCCTTGCTGAAATAAAACTTCATTTTATTCATTCGCATCTTATTTATATGTACATGATTTCGCTAGTTTACGCTTCTAAGAATAATACTTCTTCAAATTCATGGCATTCCACGTATTGGGATACTCGTTGTCGTCTACATCACTCAGTCGATAAGTGGCTGGCCCTACTATTTGGGATATCTTATAGGGTCCCTCCCACCTAGGCTGCAGTTTGTCCACGTCCTTGGAGGCTCGCACTTTCTTATTGTAATGATGAGACATTCTTGCTTTATACTCTTCCATCCTTGGATGCTCGGGCTCTACTTTCCTCAAGTAGATCGAGTGCCAAGGCTAGGTTTGAGCTATTATGTACCTCCTCGTACTCTTGGACGCGCCAACTTTCAGCGACGATTTCGGGTGGTATCACTGCTTCACATGCATATGCCAAGTTGTAGGGTGTTACCCCCGTTGCAAAAATCTGCGTAGTGCGATAGGCCCATAAGATACCTGGTATTTCCTCCACCCATTTGGCTTTGTGCCAGTCGAGTCGTGCTTTCATGCTTTTTAGCAGAGTCCGGTTTGTTCTTTTTACTAATCCATTGCCTTGGGGGTATCCCACCGATGCAAAGCGATGTTTTATTTTCCAATGTGCGCACCATTGATATAGATCGTTACTATCGAACTGCAACCCGTTATCGCGCACAAGATATCGGGGGATACCAAACTTGCATTGTATATTTCTACATAAGAAATTAATGACGGCTCTGGCAGTAATCCTAACCAAAGGCTCGGCTTCTACCAATTTCGTAAAGTCGTCGACTGCTACTAAGAGAAATGTTTCTGCCTTGCATCAGGTATCAATGGCCCGACAATGTTTATCCCCCATTTTGCAAAGGGGCATGCCAAGAGGTTGGGCTCCTAGAGGGCTGCGGGGGCGTGGATTTGTGGAGCATGCAATTGATAAGGTTTGCATTGCTGCACATATTCTTTACAATCTTGCACCATGGATGGCCAATAATACCCTTATTGTATGATACGATGGGCCATACTTAATCCTCCTGAGTGGCTCCCGCACTGCCTTTCACGTATCTCTTTCATTATCATTTTTGCTTCTATGCTATCTAGGCATTGGGTGTGAGGATTACTATAACACCTTCAAAACAATGCTCCATTATGGATGAAGTATCGGGAAGCCTTTCGTTCTATCTGTCGCCGTTCTTTTTCACCTTTACCATACCCTTCCGGATTTTCCAAGTATCTTTTAATATATGCCGCCTATTCATCGTCGATAAGCGCTACCATCGTCTCTGATAGCTCGGGCATATCTTTTTAGATTCGTTCGTCTGCAGCAAAGTGATTTGTCGTGTGTTGATGAGAGTCTGGGAAGCTATTTTTGACAGGCTATCAACCTCTTGGTTCTCTGACCGGGGTATTTGTGTCTCTTGGAATTCTGTAAAGACTCACTTTCTCTGATGAACCGCCTGGGTGTATTTTATCTCGCAATTTATGGTAACCTGCTGTACTATCAACTGAGAGTTGCTGTGAACTATCAGCCGTTTTATCCCTCTATCATGCACTAACCTCATGCCTGCTAACAAAGCCTCATACTCGGCTTCGTTGTTATATAGGGGATATTCTAGCTTGATAGAAAAGTGGAGCACTCCTTCGGATACTGTACTTCTGAGCACTATTCCTATTCCTCCGTGAGTTTGGATGATCCATCCACAAGTGCATGCCATAAGGGATCGTGGTTTTCTTTCGAAACTTCGGCCATCTCTACGATGAAATCCGCTAGCACTTGTGCTTTTATGGCTGGCCGGGGAGCATATTTGATGTCGTATTCGCTTTATTCCACGACCCATTTTATGAGTCTTCCAGATGTTTTCGGTCGATCGAGAATAGTCCGTAAAGGGTGTTTTGTGAGGACGGTGACAGGATAGGATAGGAAATAGCATCGTAATCTTCTTATTGTGGTCACGAGTGTCAGCACGAGTTTTTCCATAAGCATGTATCGAGTCTCTGTCCCTTGCAATGTTTTGCAAACGTAATAAATCGGTCATTGTCCCTTCCTTGTTCCTTCACTAAGACTGCACTAACTGCTTCTTCTCCTACCGCCAGGTATGCGAATAGTTTATCTCCCGGCTGGGGCTTTACTAGCAACGACAGACTGGTCAAGTACTTCTTTAGGTTGTCAAAAGCTTTCTCACATTGCTCATCCCATTGAAAAGTTACCCAGGTTTCTCAAAATTTTGAAGAAGGGTAACCCCTTGGCTGCTGATCTTGAGATGAATCGATTCAACGAGGCTAACCAGCCTATTAGCTTCTGGACATCCTTAATCGTCATGGGGGTTTTCATTTCTATAATAGCTTTTACTTTCTCTGGGTTTACTTCAATCCTTTTTTCTGTTACCATGAACCCTAGGAACTTGCCTCATTTTATGCCAAATGAGTATTTTTCGGGTTAATTCTCATTCCAAACCTGTCCATGATACCGAGTGCCTTCTCTAAGTCCCCTGGATACTCTTTTGCATGTCTGTTTTTTACTATCATGTCATCCACGTATACCTCCATCGAACCTCCGATGAGATCTGAAAACATTAAGTTGACCAACCACTGATAAGTAGCGCTGGCATTTTTGAGTCCGAATGGCATCACCTGGTAGCAAAAGGTGCCGACGACTGTGATAAAACTCGTCTTCTCTTGATCCCGTTCTGCCATTGGTATATGGTTATATCCTTGATCTCCATCCATGGTAGATAGCAGAGTGCATCCCGCCGTAGAATCTACTAGCTGGTCAATACTAGGTACGGGTAATAGTCTTTTGGACATGCATCGTTTAGGTTGGTAAAGTCCACGCACATACGCCATCTTTTACCTGACTTAGGTACTATCACCACATTCGACAAGCACTCAGGGTATAGTACTTCTCTGATTTGTTGAAGTCATAACAGTCGTTGGATTTTGGAGCGAATAATATTATTCCTTTCAGGCCCCATATTCCTCTTTTTTTGATGAACGGGTTTAGCGTTGGTCCTTACGTTAAGGTAATGTTGGCACACCCGAGGGCTAATTCGTCTGGGTGACCCATCTTCCCGTGCGAAAATGTGGTTGTATTTTCTCAAAATCTTGACAATCTCTTCTTCCAACTCCGGTTCTAACTCGGATCCTACTTTAACCTTCTTGTGAGTGTCCCCTTCTACGATTTCCACTAATATGAGTTCTTTGACAGGATGCAGTCTCTCTTCTTCAACTTTTTATTTTTTTCCCATGCATCAAGATTTCTTCTTCGAAGTTCAGAGGAATAACGTTCATGTGACATTCTCTCGCCATGGTTTGACTTCCCCTTACTTCTCCTATACCCGACATGGTAGGGAATTTGATTTTTAGGTGGAGGGTTGAGGGAGTGGCTTCAAAAGCATGTATTGATGGTCTCCCACATATCACATTGTAGGTTCTCGTAGGAGCCTCAACTACCCAGAACTTCACGTGCTCCGTTCACCTTATCGCTCCCCCCCTCAAGACATGGGCAGCATAACAGTACCCATCATACGATTAGCTTCTCCAGAGAATCCCACCAATGGAGTCTCTGTCAGGTCCAACTGTTCTTTCCTTAATCCCATGGCCCGGAAATTGGGTGTGAATAATACATCCACGGAACTTTCGGTATCTATCAAGATTCTTTGAACCTCTATACCCAAGATGGTTACCGTGATCACGAGTAGATCATCATGCGGGTATAGAATTCCCTTTAAATCCTCGAGTCCGAAAGATATTATTGGCAGTTTTGTTTCCTGAACTGAAGAGACTGGCATCCCATGCTCCACCCTTCGATCCTCCTTGAGATATTTCGTTTTCCTCCTTGTAGGTATTATGGCTATATCTCCTCCTTCGATCATGTTCACTGTCCTACCCAAAGAGGGATTATCTTCGTATGACTTCGGGGGTGGAGGAAGCCTTTGATGGCGATCCTCTTCTACCGGTAGCTCTTGTCGGACTGTCTGACCGTTTTTGTCTTCTTTACATTTGATCTTTTTCTTACATCCGTCGACCCGTAGTTCCAATACCTCTCGTCTATATAATCTCTCAAGTACCCCAAGCTCAACAAACGTCGGGTTTCCTTTTTCAATGTGGTATAACCATCTGTAGTGTGTCCATAAGCTTTGTGATAAATTTTGTAAGTATCAGCGCAGGGGAAGCACGAGCAGCAGGAGAACCTACAGATAAAGCAGCATCACGAGATAGAAAAGTCAGCAAATCGGGACCCT
Organism: Linaria vulgaris; assembly: GCA_948329865.1. NCBI lineage: Eukaryota > Viridiplantae > Streptophyta > Magnoliopsida > Lamiales > Plantaginaceae > Linaria > Linaria vulgaris. Next base: position 46,350,537 of record OX415249.1, on the reverse strand, counting down.
CATAACCATCGGTAAAGGCAAAAGTGATAGGCCATGCATCAGAAGGGCTCTCCAGATTCTTCTTAGGAGGAGCAGGAAAAAGATGGGCGACCTTTACAACAGTCTCCAAACCTACATCTTCAGAACTCTGGGGCATGTCACCAAACGAAGAACCACCTGCCACGGCAATTGATCTGGTCCTAATCCTCGAAAAAGCTTTAGAAAAAGTAGCTTCATCCTTGGCAGACGCAATGAAGTTCGACAATGACTCAATTACGTGAAAAAAAAACAACAACAAAATTTCTCGTAAGAAAACCTCGGAGATCAATCATAATAACCAAGGAAAAGAGGGGGAAGAAGAAGATAAAGACTTTACCAAATGTAGGCCTCATATCGTCCGACAGTGAGAGAAAGGATTCTTCTTCTTTCTCCAAGTATATCACAGAAATCTTGTACAAACACGCAGTTTGGCATAAGGCGCGATAATGTTCCGAAGACAAAAGCTGTACCGCATTGTAGACGGGATCAAAAACCAAGGAAGAGTCCAGTCGATACAAAGGCGCCTCCAGCACCCTCCAGGTAAGAGGGAAGCCCCACTTTCCTCCAATATTAGGACTAGCAAAAAAAAAATACTTGTCCTTCCAACTGCTATACGAAATGTAGGTTCGTACCAGAACCTTTTTGGACCGGTCACGATGACAGAAAAAATAGAATGGTGCACCTGCCGAAGACACGCACACATTAAAGATTGAAAAGAACCTATTCACAGTGCACTCCAGCCCACGAGTGAGGCACCACAAGACAAAACCCGATAAGATGATAAAGCAATTAGGTGTAAGTTGGCTAGGGCAAACATCGCAAGCCTTGAAAACCTCGCAATAGAAGGGAGGGAAGAAAGTGCGAAGCCCAACACGGATCTGCATGTAATAAATAGTGACACAACCATCGGGAGGGTTGTCACCCCTCTCATCCTCGTTGGAATTTGGAGTACCATATTTCTGGCAGAAGCTCGAAACTCGTTGAAAAGAGCTTGAACTTCATCCTCCGTCGACGTGCATGCAACATTGTCAACCTTTTAAAAATGTCGGGCCTCCTTCGGTGGGGTAAACTTCTTAGATTTCTTACCCTTCTTACGGACTACCGCAACACCGCCGTCATCACCGCGCACCTTACCTCCAGTTTTTCTCTTACGAGAAGGTGCAGCAGCACCAGTCATTGCCGGAGAATCGGATTTACGGGCAAAGGAGACAGCCCATGTAGCATACGTGGCCGAAATTAGCTCAGAGGGGTTTCCGGTAGTAGCCATGGAAGAAAACTTGCTTTTGCTTTAAAAAACAAAGAAGAAGAGAATGAAGAGCGGGAGAATCAAAGGCAGAGATGAAGAGTGAATGGAAAAAATGAAAATATATTTTCTCCTTTATACTCAAGAAGAGAACGTGGTATAAGGGAAGTGACAAAGTGGGAAGTTAATAACCTAGGATTAAAGGAACACGATTCCCAAAAAATTGAGAGTCGTTACAAAATTCAAACGTCCCCCATTACGGGGAGTAATCATTGATGAAGTTCCCTATAAGAGCCCCGAAAGAGTAAAACTTAAAAGCATTGAGTTCCTCAATATTCTACTGAATATAGAAAGAACTCGGGGGGACAAGTGTAAACCCGATGGATAGCCCTTTCCGATAGATACCGCATTCATCGTGGCTACGTATACCAAATAATCCTCAAGAGGATGATCATCAGAGGAAGCGGTCATCGGACTTAAATGATCCGAAAGACTCACATTGAATATGATGACAAGAGAGTGCGAACAGGATACAAAATCCCTAAGGTACCACGAGTCTTGGATGACTCCATGATACCTCACGCGATTACGATTATCCTTAAACATCTCTCTGATACTTCCTGGCCTTATCCGATAGTTTCCCTGAAATATCGATTGACCAGAGATGAGAGCGAGGATGAAGATCCAAATCTCTTATTACTATCAAAACGTTAACACTAGGTGTCTGGTAATAATCACCTGAGTCAGCTACAACAAACCACTTGTCAACTAGGCCAACATGGGAATGACGTATCAGTATAAGAAGGAAAGCCATTTGTCGAAGAGGAAACATGCACATTGACAGCTGCACTGATGAACACCCACTATAAATAAGAGGTACTGCTATCATCAAAGGGGGGAGAAAAAAAAGCGATATAAAAAAAATAGAGAATTATCGTGAAAAATCAAGAAATAAATAGAACAACTTATTGATCTGTGGAGCAGGCAAGGCGTTCCGACACTTAAAAATTTTGCAATCTTCGGGTACCAATACGAGTGTTAACACCCGACATCGTAGGGAATTTGATTTTTAGTTGGAGGGTTGAGGGAGTGGCTTCAAAAGCATGTATTGATGGTCTCCCACATATCTCATTGTAGGTTCTCGTAGGAGCCTCAACTACCCAGAACTTCACGTGCTCCATTCGCCTTAGCGCTCTCCCTCCCCCCAAGACATGGACAAGGTAATGGTACCCATCATATGGCTAGCTTCTCCGGAGAATCCCACCAACGGTGTCTTTGTCGGGTCTAGTTGTTCTGTCCTTAATCCCATAGCCCGGAAAGTGGGCGTGAATAATACATCCACGGAACTTCCGGTATCTATTAAGATTCTTTGAACCTCTATACCCAATATGGTTGCCGTGATCACGAGTGGATCATCATGCGGGTATAGGATTCCGTTTTAAATCCTCGGATCCGAAAGATATTATTGGCAGCTTTGTTCCCTGAACTGAACAGACTGGCATCCCATGCTCTACCCTTCGAGCCTTCTTGAGATATTTCTTTTTCCTCCCTGTAGGTATTATGGCTGTATCTACTCCTTCGATCATGTTCACTGTCCTACCCAAAGAGAGATTATCTTCGTATGACTCTGGGGGTGGAGGAAGCCTTTGATGGCGATCCTCTTCTTCATGTAGCGCTTGTCGGACTGTCTGACCATTTTTGCCTTCTTCACATTTCATCTTTTTTCTTACATCCATCGCCCCGTGGTTCCGATCCCCCTCGTCTACATAATCTCTCAAGTACCCCAGGCTCAACAAACGACGAATTTCCTTTTTCAATGTGGTACAACAATCTGTAGTGTGCCCATAAGCTTTGTGATATATACAAAATTTTCTAGAATCTTTGTTCCTGTACGGCTGCTTAACTGGCATTGGCCATGCAAAATCCTTATGAATCTTCATTATATTGAGTATCTCTACCGACGTAATTGTCAAGGTTGGGAGTGGAACGGGTTGTAAATGTCTCTTCACATTACTCGGGTTGTCCCTCCAAAACTGGGGGCCTTTTTCATCCTTCATTTTTGGTTTTTGATCGTGGACTTCACCTCGGATTGTAATATGGAATTTTTAGCTTCCTCCATGAGGATATACGTTTTTGCTTTTTGCAGTAATTCGTTCATGTCTTTCACCCTATTTCCTATCAAATATCGGAAGAAGCTTCCAGCTCTTAGACTTTGCGCTAGAATGTCTGCAATCGTGGAGGGGTCTACCTTTGGCACATCTAAACCCTAAGGGATTCATCCTTTTGTTGCTTGATTGTGAAAAGATGACATGCCGACTTGGGGTACCGCTTGTTACAAGCAAATTGTCTAACGAATAAGCAGGCCAACTCTTCAAACTTTGAAATTGTACCTGGGGGTATCTGCGAGAACCATGACTGGGCTCATCCGACGAGCGTGGTTCGGAAGACTCGACATAATGCTAGTTCAAAAGCTGACACGAGATCCATTGTGGCTATGTATTGGTTAATGTGGTCATGTGGATCTCGCCCATCTTTTTCTCCTGAGTACAGGGGCAAGTTCATTGATCGTATTGTTACCGGGATGATCGCATGTGCAATTTCTGGGACGAAAGGCGATCCCTGATAAACTGGCTCTTCCCTGGGAGTTATTGTCCTCCTCATATCTTGCATTTCTCTCCGCATATGATTAATTACGTCCCAAAGGGTGGGGGTAAGTTTCCTTGCCTATTGGATGTAGGAAGTTATGAGGTAACTCGGTAGGGATTTCTCTGGCGGGTCGAGCAGCATCATTGAGTCCATAAGGTCTTTCTTCGTATTCCCTTCTTTGCGCGGGATAGGTGTGCTCTCATTATGTAGGGCCTCGGCGGGGAGTCTAAGTCATTCTGGATCCTTGTTCTTCCTCAGGGTATCGCTCCCAGTATGGCAAAATTGGTTGTATTCTCTGCTCTCTATCTCTCATGTGTTCGGATTGTCGGAGGGCAGCCTCCATGAGATCCTCAAACACGTTTCTGGGAATGTTTATGAATTCTACATTGGGGGCTGGGGATGGTGAGGTTGTGGGTACACCCGTTGGGTCTCGGGTTGACACTTCATCTTTCAATCCTGGTTCACCTTCTTGTGGATGGCTAATAGAGTCTTCCATAGTCGTTTGGCTGATAATTCTGTGGAGTTACTCAAGGAAATTTCTATGGCGTTCCCACAGACGACGCCATTTTGTTAACACTCGTATTGGTACCCGAGGGTTGCAAAATTTTTAAGTGTCGGAACGCCTTACGTGCTCCACAGATCAATAAGTTGTTCTATTTATTTCTTGAATTTTCACCATATTTCTTTGTATTTTTTTTATATCGCTTTTTCTTGTCTCCTTTCTGATGGTAGCAGTGCATCTTATTTATAGTGGGTGTTCATCAGTGCAGCTGTCAATGTGCATGTTTCCTATTCGACAGATGGCTCTCTTTCTTATGCTGATACATCATTCCCATGATGGCCTGGTTGACAAGTGGTTTGTTGTAGCTGACTCAGGTGATTATTACCAGACACCTGGTGTTAACATTTTGATAGTAATAAGAGATTCAGATCTTCATCCTCGTTCTCATCTCTGATCAATCGATGTTTCAGGGAAACTATCGGATAAGGCCAGGAAGTATCGGAGAGATGTTTAAGGATAATCGTAATCGCATGAGGTATCATGGATTCATCCAAGTCTCGTGGTACCTCGGGGATTTTTTATCCTGTTCGCACTCTCCTGTCATCGTATTCAAGGTGAGTCTTTCGGATCATGTAAGTACGATGACTGCTTCCTCCGATGGTCATCCTTTTGAGGATTACTTGGTATACGTAGCGACAATGAATGCGGTATCTATCGGAAAGGACTATCCATCGGGTTTACAGCGGTATTAATGATCCCAACTGGATCACAATTAAGGAATGTTCCAAAAGCTATGTTACCTTAAACGTTCGCCCAACTAACATATCTGGATATTGAAATATGCGCCATACAGTTACGGCAAGAGAGTTAAATTAAATGCTCTTAAATCTATAGATCCAAATCAACTCTCCTTTTTCTTGGATGCATTTAATTCATGCAGTCCAATGTATTTTTCTTTGACTTTAATCTTACCACCACGTAGGTATAAATTGCGGAATGACATTAGTTAGTATTTCTTACAGCGGTTATCATTGTTTTTTTTCTTCCCATCCTTAGTGCATGTCTCCACTGTAGGCAAAGCTTGATTTTTTGGATTCTTGAATTACCGAAAGTAGCCCCGCATATTTCGTATGCCTTACTTGGCGCGTGACTCTGAGATATTCTAAATAGACTGAAAAACAGTCATATACATATATTTAATTAATTTTATAAATTAATGATTTCTCTAACGTCTTACTAAATAACAGGCCTTCACATGTCTTTAGTTTTTACTTAAAACCACCACGAGGTTAATGATTTAATTTAATGGAAATTTGATGAAAAATCCAAATTTGCTGGAAAACAAAAATACTATTAATCACTTAATAACATATAATTAATCAAGTTCTCTTTTTTAGCTACGTGATTCATGATGATGTATATCTGCTAATAAAGTAAGAATCCTAACAAAATTATTAACATTGGTATAGTTAAAATGTATATAAGATAAGTATTACTTACGACTCATTTTTCACGTGGATAAAGTGACTTTACTTGGACATTACAACTTCGATGCACACTAGTAAGATATCAATGACTGTATAGTGCCAAATCATTTTATCTTCATTTATCAGACTGGAAAGTGGAAGAGAACAAATTTGGTTAAGGTCTTCAAAAACTTGACGAACTATATTATGTTCTAGATGCTTGTTTGTAGATCAATCAAAGATGATATCATGATTGCATTCATCTTTAGGGGATTAGGTCTCAAAAGAAAGGTGTTCGAGGTTAGCCGGTCATCGTCCAAAATTGATATTGTTGCTCCATGAAAAACGCCACCTCAAACCTTATGTTAAAATGGTAATTATTTCGTCAAGACCTTGCCGTTTATGCAGTATTAATGATCCCAACTAGATCACAAGTAAAGAATGTTCTCGAAGCTATTTTTTCAAATGTTCGCCCAACTAACCAATCTGGATATTGAAATCTGCGTCATACAATTACGCCAAAAGAGTTAAATTAAATGCTCTTAAACCTCTAGATTCCAATAAACTCTCCTTTTCCTTGGACGCATTTAATTCATGTAAAATCGATATATTTTTTCTTTGACTTTAATCTTACCACCAGTTGTCATCGACTCAAGTTAAGAGATTAAAGTATCTAAAAATTCTATAACGGTTCATAGCATATGTACGTATAGATTGCATGCCTTATTTAGTATTTCTTTACATCAGTTACTTTTGTTTTTGTTTTTATTTTTATTTCTTTTCATCCTTAATGCATGTCTCGAGTCTCGACTGTAGGCAAAGCTTGTTTTCTTGGATTCTTGGATCACCGTAGGAATCCCCACATATTTCGCGAGCCTTTCTTCACCCATGACCCTTGTGATATTCTAAATATACTCAATACTAGTCCTCTAAATATGTTTACTAACTTTTATAAATTCACGATTTCTCAAAACGTAATACTAAATAAATAGCTTTCACATGTCTTTAGTTTTTATTGAAAACCACCAATAGTTTTATAGGTTAATGATTTGATTGACTTTGACAAAAAAACCAAATATGATGATAAAAATACTAATGATCACTTAATTACTAATTATTATTAAGTTCTCATAAGCTACGTGATTCATGATTGTGTACATTTGATAATAAAGTTAGATTCTTAAGAAAATTATTAAAATTGGGATCGTCAAAATGTATATAAAATAAGAGATAATATTACGACTCACTTTCCACGTTATAAAGTGGTTTTACTTGTACATTTCAACTTCTAAATAAAACTTCAATCACAATTGAGCTAGGACTACACATACTCATCCATGAGGCTTCTTAAATATGAGATAATGTGTGACGCGCACTAGTAAGATATTAATGTCCGTATAGTGCCAAATTATTTTATCTTCTTTACCTAACTGGATAAAGGAAAAGAACAAATTTGGTTAATGTCTTCAAAAACTTGATGAACAATATTATATTTTAGATTCTTGTTTATAGATCGATCAAAGATGACATCATGATTACATTCACCTTTAGGGGATTAGGTCTCAAAACAAAGGTGTTCGTGGTTCACCGATCTTCGATCTTCGTCCGAAATGGATATGGTTGTCACATTACAAACGCCACCTCAAACCTTAGGGTAAAATGGAAATTAATTCGTGAAGACATTGTCGTTTATGCGGTATTAATGATCCCAACTAGATCACAAGTAAGAAATGTGGCAAAAAAGCTGTTTTGCCTTAAATGTTTGCCCAAACTGAAATATGCGTCATCTAATTAAGCCAAGAGAGTTAGATTAAATGCTTTTAAAAGCCCAAACTGAAATATGTGTCATACAATTACGCCAAGAGAGTTAGATTAAATGCTTTTAAACCTCTAGTTTCCAATCAATTCTCCTTTTTCTTGAACGCATTTAATTCAAGAAAACCAATATAATTCAAAGGTCAATCATTATATTTTATGTTGAATAAACCAATCACATTTATGTCGTAATACAATCTAATGCGCCAGATATGTCAGTTGTCGATAGTGATAAATAGGTGTTCCATAATGAGGTTTTATCCCTTGCACAAAGGGTTTGACGAGTCATAAGCATACAAAGCAAATCGCTTGTGTCAGCTTCTTCCTGAAAGTCTAAATGAGGTTATCTGATCGCCGTCTAAATGAGGTTATCTGAACAAGGCGATCTGTATGAACAAGGCAATTACCACGGGATTAGGCCTGGGAACGGGATTGAATCCCGTTCCCCGGGATCCCGCCTGGCCGGGAGTGGGATTTCAAATCCCCTTCCCGTCCATGTGGAGACGAGATCCCGTCATGGAGGGATTCCTCGCGGGAATCTCTCCATTTTCCAGGGGGCTCACAACTTGTGGAGGTGACGACTGCTGCTCGTCTGCTCGTTGAGGCGCGACGAGACGGAGTGACAGTGACTCAGTGAGAGTGAGAGTTGAGAGAGTTGAGAGCGTGCGTCGCGTTTGAGTTGAGAGAGAGAGAGAGTTAATTTGTGAATAATGGTTATTTTTTATTTGTGGTTATAAGAGAATTATTCTCTTTACTTGTGGTCCATAAACTTTCTTTAATTGTAAAACTATTCTAGTTTTTTTTTTTAACATATAACCCCCATATATCAAAAAAAATGTATATATATATATACTATATCGACGGGATTCCCGTTCCCGCGGGAATCGAAAACGGATTCCCGTTCCCGACCCGTGGGTGGCGGGAATTCCCATTCCCAGCGTCTTGTCGGGAAAGGAAAACGCGGGTTTTTTTCTTCCCGCAGGAAGAGACCCTTACCCATTCCCACCCCTACACGGGATCATGACTTCTCACGATCTTATGAGGGTTGGATGGTATATAGACTCTTACATTTTGTAAAAGACATTTTTGCTTTTTTTAAGTATATTTTAAGTATATAGGTGTTATCACATGTGGATAATGTTGAAACTTGAATTACTCGACTCAACGAAGAATCATCGGTATCTTTTTGTCTTAAAGCTGCCTGTTGTTATCTTAGTTGGCCATACAATTTCGGTGGAAGGCAATTATTTCTATTGGTTATTGCTTGATTACGATTCATGGTATTCTTCGCTTGCCTGGTTTGGATGGTTTAATGCAGAATATAGAAAACAACCCCCTCCATCACCACTCAAAAGTGTATTGGTAAGTGTTATGTTACACCACATCAGCCAAGGTAAGGTAGATCCCATTTGTCGTAGACCTTTTTCTACTTTTGAGTAGGGCAAACATTGTTTAGAGTCGACTTCTAAAAAATGCTAAAGAAAAAACATTTACATTGATGAGCAGAGGAAGTTGAACGCCAACAAAGTTTGCCAATAATAGGCCTAACAAGTAATGTTGTTGCTTCATACAACTATGATATATGAGTGCTTATTGACATTGCAAAACAGTGCATGCAAAATGTTCATCAAGATGATTCGGTAAGAATTCCTCGCTGTCTGTATACAACGGGCAAAAACAGCAAAATTTCACCCTTTTTTCCCCATAATTCCAGGCAAGGGTGGGAAAGGGTGGATTTTAACATCGATATCACATATGCTTCGTGGACAGTTTCATGGGTTCCAGAGTTGATCTCAAACACAAACAATCTAGTAACCCTTGTTTCCACGAATTCGAGCTCTCATGTCTACCTGGAAGAAAATGGGAATTTTAGTCAAATCATGAACGTGCTTCTGATCTTACTATCATAGCATAAGCTCTATCCAACAACAATCACAATAAAGCGGCAGTCTAGCTTTTGCGTCAAATGTTACACCAGTACGGAAAACTAATGGTGGTGAATGACAAAGCATAAGCAGTTTCTTACCATTTGCCCTAAGATGCATACTATATGATTAGCATGAAAAAAAAAGAATTCATGGCAGCGTGTCATAACCTTAGATGAATTTTGGATGGGGAATCAAACCAACATCCATAAAGATCTTAATCACGGTTTCTCAACATATATAATTAAGATTTGGAAGTTCTACTATCTATTTGAGTTACATACAGTCTATATACAAACCCAAACACATAAATATACTCATGCATCTGTCAAGAATCAAGGCAACTTCCAATCCAGATAAAAGGAAAGAAACTAAAAAGGAAAGATAATGGTTAGATTTACATACAGCAGGAAGTGAATTTACATGTTTAACGTGAGGTGAATGGGTGGAAATGTAGCAAACCACATTGGCTATTATTTGCTTAAATAAATAGCTCACTTCTATAAACTGTGACAGCCCAGATAAGAATCCATCATACACAATTAATGATCCGGAGCAACAGAGGCACATCTTGATGAAATTTTTGAATCAGCTAGCTGTTTTTCTTTTTTCTTTTTATATATATCCAAGCAATTTATAGGGACCAACACATCAATCACTTCTTTGTTTTAAAGCAAGAGTTCTCGGTCACCTTTTGTCAAAGAATCTGACAAGAAACCATTCAAGACTTGAGGAAAGTCATCGAAAGATACCATATAATGTGTAAATCTTTATCAGCAACGCCATACTAATCCATCACACACTAATCCCTTTCACACTTTAGAGGTAATAATAATATTGCAGCTAGAACTTTCAGTCCTGCTTCACCTATTCAAAAGGTGATAAGAGTCATGACCAAAGCTAATGCAAAGATTGAGAATCCAATGCATTAGAGGTGGCTATTGAAAACTGCACGTGGTAAATGCAGAAAACTTAAAACCCTTCTCGTAAAATAAATCATCCGACTCTCATTTGTGTTCCAAAAGTAGCAGCTGCCAATACCGCGACTGCTTCTTTCCCAAAAAAGAAAAAAAAAACAGTAGCTGCTTCACTTAATTTCTTAACTAATATTATGTCAGCACACCTAATTTTGAAAGATAAGCATGAATTCTCGAAGTAAATTAAAAGTGAAACCGGCAAAACTTTCCCTAGGTTTTCATCCTTTATTGCGGCGCTATTACAGAATTAGTCCCCTACTGTGGTATTTTCTCCTAAAAAATTCAAGACACATGCCTATCATGAACGCCATGCAGCATAAATTTGCAATTGCAATCAAAGTAGTTGGAGAACTGCAATTGAATGATTTACCGCAGGGTTTGTCCTCTAATGTGGTATTGTCCAATTGCGGTCCTCCGACCAATTTATTGCAAATTTTTGCTGTACGACACACATAATATGCACGTGACTTAAATCTTTGTCTAGCAATACTCCAGGAAAATTCCAGTTTCCATCCCTTATTGCGGCGCTATTACAGAATTAGTCACCTACTGTGGTATTTTCCCCTCAAAAATTCAAGACACATGCCTACCATGAACGCCATGCAGCATAAATTTGCAATTATGTCGCACATGCTACGCACGTGGCTTAAATCTTTGTCTAACTATACCCCGGGAAATTCCAATTTTCATCCTTTATTGCGGCGCTACTACATAATTAATCCCATAGTGTGGTATTTTAACCTCAACAATTCAAGACAGGTTGCCTATCGCGAGCGATTTCTGGCAAAAAAAATTGCAATTGAACGATATTTACCACAATACGAGACTGAAATTGGACAACCAGTAATTGTGTCGCAATAAAGGACGAAAAGTGATTTTTTTGTCGTCGTCGTCGCTTCTTATGACAATTAAAGTTAGAAACTTTAGTTTTTTCTTCACTCACTCCAACATATTATATTAATTATATTAGGTTAAAGAGAAGAAGAAATGACATGACATGCCTGGCCTCTCTTGCAGTTGAAATAGGTTTCCCTCAGGCCGACGCATTCGCTCGAAATATTAGGGCTTTTCTCTTTAGCACATTCTCTATACGGTCGGTTCTCCACCTAAAAAATAACATCCATTCATATACACCACCACCACCATCAAAATATTATTTATTACACGGGGTAATAAAATAAGGAATCAATCAATCAAACACACAATTGAACAACAAATCCCCAAAAACTAGGTATCATGATAGATTGATTCATTTGTCAATTTAGAATTTAATTATATTATTATTAGTGAAAGAGACAGAGGAGCAGCAAAGTTGATGATTACCTTGACGCAGTCGGATTCACTGAGGCATTTGATGAGTTCCGTAGCCAGACCTTTGCAGGACTTGGCCATTTTTCTAATACCCTCTCTCTCCCTTTTCCCCCTTTTCTTTAACACTTTCCTAAAGCTAAAACTAAAACCCCTCTCTCTCTCTCTCTCTCTCTCTCTCTCTGTGTCTGTGTCTCTCTCTCTCTCTCTGTTAAAGAATGAATGAATTATGATTATATTATTTTAATGAGTTGAGTATATATATAAGGTTGGGCTACAACCCCTCGAAAACTCCGTGGGCCTGTGAATTTGTTTTAATTTTTTGTTTCATGTTTGGGTTCTTTTTATTAAGGCTTAATTTTTTGTTTCATGTTTGGGTTATTTTTATTAAGGCTTAGTAGCATGGTTCTAAGTCACCCAATTCTTCCTATTTAGAAAGTTGCAGGCGCACCGGTCTCGCACTGGCGACTTCAGTGCCCGTGCTTCGCACTAAGACGCTTTATAAATTCTTAGTTCTCGCGCTAAGATTTCTTAGTTCTTATGTTAAAATTTAATAAATAATCATAAAAAATTGGTAGAAGACAAACAATAGACTGACATTGAAAAAGAGTTGGTGCAAGAGGATAAAAACAGTAAGTCAAAGGCTAAATAATTACAAAAAATTGGAAGCGATTTAAGGCTTATACGGTTATACATTTGTCTTCCCACCATAATAATTTAGAAAATATTATTTAAAATTAATAACCATTAGAAGTTATATACTTTTTTTTAATAATCTATTTCTTTGTGTAAGAATTCTATACATACTTTTATTTTATGTGTTTATAATATACTAATTTCGGCAATAACTTTTTATTTTTATATATAAGTTATTTTTTTAGAAGCGCATTATAGTGGCGCACTAAGATTGTAATTTTTTGAAATTGCCGCACTGGCGCACCCGCACCCGCACCGGCACTCGCATCTGCACCCGCTTCCGCCTCAGGTGACTTAGGCATGGTTGTTGGGGAAGAAAAAAAAAAGGAAAATAAAGATTATAAAGATTCTATCACTTTTTATCTAATCAGTAATCATACATATATTTATGTTTGTATGGATAATTTTGGTTTTACTTATATAACATAATGGACTAAAGCAATAATCATGAATCTAGTTGAACATGGAGCTTGCTTGGTGTTTAAAATTTAAGAGATAGAATAGGTTATTTTTTTATTAAATAAAGTTATGAAAGTTTTAGAGAAATTAAAATACTTTTAATAGTTTTCCTTCCGTCTTCGTTGTTCAAGTTCTCCGGTCCACACAAACCTAACATTAGAAGTTCCAGATTCTTGATTCCCAGACCACCATATTCTTTTGGTTTGCACACTTTATCCACGAGATTTTCTTCGTGTCACCATCTTCACCCCACAAAAAAAAAAAATTTGCATGCGAGTAAGAGTTTTAAGAACTTTCTTTGGAGCTTTAAAGATTGAAAAATAAAATATTTTTTGAGCGAAGAAACCTTTTTTAGCCTTGACGGCATGCTACATGTCACTTAAATCCCCCTCCTTCCGTATGCTCCTTCAGGTGTCAACCCATTTGATTCCCCTTTTCCATCAAGACATTTATTTTATTTTTGGCATCTTTAGTTGTTTTGTCCTAGTACCCAAAATAGGTGATGTATCACACACATTGCAGATGAATTTTGAGCGAAAAACTATTTTAATTGTTTATCATTAAATTTTTAAATTTGATAACTGTTAACAGGTTTGGATATTATAACCTAATTAACGGAATAATTTAGGGGTTGGAACGCTTTGCCCAGGGTTCAAAAAGCATTGATCGTACAGAGGTAGAAAATACGAGAATATTTCTTCCTTTATTCACTGAACTTCACTCCTCAGTCTTATTTATGTATGATTGTCTGTCTTTCTATGTTTTTTTCTCAAGTTATCTTTCTTTAACTGACTATCCCCCTTTATATAGAGTTTGCTAGGGACATGTGTCGATATGCATGTGTTTTAGTAAGTACAGGTGTTTCAATATGTGTAAATGTGTAAAAAGATAAGATAAGATATATTCTTGGTCTACTAGATGCTGACTAGGCTGGTCTTTTCCTCTTCCGATAGCTTCGGGATCTTCGAGGGGCTATTTTTTGGGACGCTATTTTCCGAGGGGTGTTTTCATCTTTGATTGGGTCTTCAAGTGGTTTGGCATGGTCTCCGAGGGCTTTGACTGGATCTCCGGGGGCTTGGCTTGATCTCCGAGGGCTTTACTTAGCCTTCGTGAAGTGATATTTTCTTGTCCTAGTCCTCGTAGTTGGTTTTCCAGTGGCTTTTGTACTTAGATCTGGCTCTGCTCTGAGATTTGATCTTTGGAGTGATGTTCCGAGGGCAGTTTGTGTTGAGGAGTGTTTAGCAAGGAAGTGTTCTCGTGAGATTATGGGACTCGGGGTCCTTCGTGATCCCTCGTGGTGCATTTGATGGATATCCAAGTCGCATGGATTCATTGGGTTTTGTTATTTTTCCGATGCCAAGTGGATATCTTTTCTTTACTCATCGTTGACTTTCCATGGGATGCTTTGTGTCTCCTCGGGTGTTCCTTTATACCGCTTTTAGGTCAGTGACCATGCAGATTTGTGACTCTCCGAGGGCCTCCTCGTGGGGGTGGTTACATCTCATCGGAAGTACTCGTAACAATAGTATTGTCCGTTATATTAATTCCTATATTTAGGACTAATATTTTCTTTAATCCCATATTTATTTTTTACGGTTAACATTAGCCCCGCCAAATTTCGATCGGCTTCGTAGAGGTGATGGAAATTTTATTTCGTGCCTTCCGTGAGGCGAGGGGCTTTTTTCATTTTTTCCTTCAATGTATCTATTTTTTGGTATTTTTCCGAGGGGGTGTATGATATTTATAATTATTTGAAAATGGATCATAGGGATTTTACCTGACTACCCCTTGAGGGCGCTATCCTTATGTACGCGGGGGTTTCAGAACATGCGTTGCAGATAGCCGTTGACCATTTTAAAACTTCAAAGCATCTGACCGTTGGTAACGGTCAAATTTGTAACGGGTGGCGTGCGGATGCGGCGGCTACGTGAAGCTTTGAATGCGTTCTACGTTTGAATAACATCTGTTCGTTGTCGTTTTAGGGTTATAAATAGGAGAACTATTCATTCTTCTCCTCACTTTCACAATTCTTTCCTTTATCAATTTCGACGAGCAAAAAGCTTTTCTTCTCTTCTTCTTTCACACTTCAAATTCTTTAGCGAATTCACACGCACTTTTTTCTCTTTCCCTTTTTTGGATAAACACTTTCTCCTCGTTATCGTTCAGATGGCTTCTTCCACCAATACTGATCATATCGCCGTCTCCACCACCTCCGGAGTTACCGCGCTAGTTGATTCTCAGGCGGGGATGGGGGGGGGGGGGGGGAGGTTCCGACGGGGGTAGTCACTCGTAAACGAAAGGGGGAGACTTCTACTGTCGTTGAGAGTAGCACCGCCGCTAAAAAAACTAGGGTTCCTAAATCAAAGAAGGCCGCTGCTGCTCGTGATTTCGCAAAAATCGAGAAGGTTCAGAGTATTGCTACTTGTGAACAGGTATCAGAGCTGTTCGCCTCAACTGGGGCTTTCCAAAAAAATATGGTATTTCAGATTCCGACGAGGGATGAGAGGGCTTGCTATCCACCTCCGGGGATGTTGACGGTTTATTTCGCTCAGGTGCGATATGGTGGCGTTCATTTATCCCGCCCTTCTTCTGCGAAGTGTTCAAGGCGAGTAACATCAGTCCAAGTAAGATGGTTCCGAATGGATTCGTCGCCCTCTGCATCTACGCCTTCTGGTGTCAGGTAAACGGGTTGGAGTGCGGGTGGATCATTTCTTTTCTATTTTTGACATAGTGGTCTCACCCTGGGGGTACCCATTCTACCACGTTCATCATCGGGATAATAGCAAGCATTCCATGAAGAGGATATTGGACGCTTCAATAAGTTCGCACAGTGTCTGGAAGAACATGTACTTCTTTGTGCAACCCGCAAAAGGTGTATGGGACATGCCTTTTGATTGGAGAGAAGGCGCGTCTCCCGTGCACACTTTGGATCAGGATGTAGTTCTGTCCCCGGTGATTTCACAGCAACTTCTGATGGAGTCGGAGGATTTTCTGATGTTGTTCGAGACATTCGGGCTTCATCACGTGGTGTTCACTGACGATGCAGTCGAGAACCCACTGTCCCTTTCTTCTAATGCCTTGACTTTGTTTCGTAAGTATCTGGTATTCGCTTTTGTTCCCTTCTTTGGCATAGAAGTAGGTTATAACTGTATTCGCTGGTTTTCGGGTGGTGCATGGGACGTTTTAGGGAAATATTATTCGCACTCGGGCCTCGCGGATCCCGTTCCGAGTGGTATTTCCGATGCTCCGGAGGAAGGTGACCATGACGAGGAGGAGGTTAATGCTCCGGAGGGCATGCACATGGGTTCGGAGGTGGGTAGAGCTCCCGATGATCATTCCCCTTTATACATAGATGCCGCGGGGGTGATCCAGAATGCAGTTCCCTTGCGCCAGCTTGGTCCTTACTCAACTTGGGCTCTGGTGCCAGTCTTCGGGTCTGATACGGGAAGTTCTCCGAGGGTTTCCGAAGAAGGTATTTCTCCGAGGGTTGGCGGGGAGGGTTCTGCCCGGGATACTGCGGAGGTGGTGGTTATATCTTCTCGGGATCCGTCTCCCGATTCTTCCTGTGGAGTTGAGCCCATGTCTCCGAGAGTTCCGGAGTTCTCGGAGAAGGCTGTGTCTGAGCCTGCTCCCCTTAGTAAGTTCTGGTTGATCCTTTAGCAAGATTCTCTTAAACTTTTGAGGAGTTTGTTCATATACTGATATTCTTTTTTTCTGGCACAGGTACCGTGGATAAGGGTAAGGCTCTGATGGTTGAAGAGTCTGCTCCTTTCGGTAAACCTTTTCTGCCTACCTTTGCCTCTCTGTAGGATAATTTTTTCTAGTTTCATTCTCTCTTTTTATTCATGTATATTTATTCCTTGCAGAGGAAGATTTTTTGGCACAATTTCAGGTTCCCGGTCCAGAGACTTCCTTGGGGGATTCGGAGGACATCCAAGGGGAGTTTGATCCCTCGTCCGAAGACAGGGAGGTTAAGGTGGAACTTTTGAGTTCACTAATTGGGGAGGCGGGTACGTCCACAGCTGCTGGAGGTCCTCGGGCGGTGTTTACCGATTCGGATGTGGTGACGCCAATTCCGGGGACTACTCCTCCGAGGGGTCATGTTCCGGTGACATTATCTCTGAGGGGTCACACCTTTCAAACGCCGTACCCCCTCGTGGACCGGAGGGGCAGCCTTGGGGGATGCTTATCGGGAGATCCTCCAATTTTTTGCTTCCTCTAATTCCACACCGGCCGAGGGATTTCAGTTCATGTACACCAGCCTTAACTGGATGGGGTTGATGGTAAGTTTCAGGTTTCCCCTTCTCTTATTCGTATTTGCTTCCTCGTGTTGTATGCTCTATGTTTAACAATATTTTCTTTGGTTTTTCTTTTTGTAGATAGGAAAGACTCGGGAAGCGGTTGCTGCTATTGAGCAGCGCGGGTTAAAGAGCGTGGAGAAGGTGGACGCACTTCGAGCGCAATTGACGCCTCTTCTGTTCAGGGATAAGGAGAGCCAAATGAGGGAGGAAGTGCTTCACACAAAAATCTCTGCTCTCGACTATACTCTGAAAGAGGTTGAAAAGACTAACGAGGGCTTGCACTATAGACTTGAAAGGGCAGAATCTGCATATAAGCAGATGGAGACATCCGAGAAGACTGCCAAGGCTAGGGTGGCCCTTTTGGAGAAGGAGAAGTCAGAGTCTGAGGGGACTCTTAACGCCCAGATCGCTGCTCTTGAGAAGGAGGTAGCCGAGGGTTTGGAGAGAGAGAATGGACTTCAGGAGTTGTTTGGTCAGGTTACCGATAGGGCTGAGTCGGCAGAATGGAAGTTGGCGACGTTTCTCTCTCCCGAGACGGTGCAAGCCAAAATTGATGCGGCGGTCCAATTTGCTCAACAAGAGACCTCTAGACAGCAACCAGAAATTTCCGAGAGGCCACCCCAAGAGATTTTAACGGGCCATATGTTGTGGGGTTATCTAGAGTGTGCTAGAGTGGCGAAGCCCCTATTGCGGCCGGACGTGGACTTCACTAAGTCCTTTGACCTTCGTAAGCTGAAGAAGCCATCTTCCGAGGATTGCCGAGTACTCGTGGGGAGATTTGGTGACGTGTTATCTTCTCGGGCTTCTCCTGCGCCTTCTCCGATACATTCAACAAGCAGTCTGAGTCCAAGACTCAGTGGCTCCGGGGGGGTGTTCTCACCGATTTCACGTCTGGCTCCGATGGGTACCTTTGCCGAGGCGACATCCCCTTCGCGTCCCATCTCCGCCTCCATCAACCACGGGGGTGTAGTATAGGACTTTTATTTTTTGCTTTTTATTTTGATGAGTGCAAAATTTTTAATTTCGTAGTTTTTCTATCCTTTCCACATTGTACGGTCATTTCCCGAGGACTTCTCGGGACTTATCAGTAAATAAATCATTCCTTTCTTGCTCAATTTTGTCTTTTCCGTTAGTAACTATTTAGCAACCATAACTATCTGACTGTTTATTTATTGCTTAAGGATAAGCTTTGTCAAATAAGCTTGCTGGCCAAGTAATATTCATAGCAGGAGGTGTCTTCATGCATGAGGTTTTACCATCCTCCATAGGTTTTTTACTGGACGCGTGGCCTTAGTAATTAATTTAGCTTGGGCAACTCATGCTTTTATTTGTGGGAAACAGTATATATATGAACAAAGACGTAGTGAGCTTTGTCACAATTTTCTTTTTAAAGAGAGAAATTTCCTTAGATAGAGCGTTCACCGGTTTTCTTTGCAAAAAACACTTTTCAGCTTTTGCGCAGTTCTTCCTGATATTCCTATTTTCTATTCACCTTCACATAAAAGAGTGAGAACTTACCCGAGAAGATGATCCCCCCACATTACAGGAGAGGAGGGTCCGTTTCTTCTCACAATTCCACTCGAAACTCGGTTCGGACTCCTCCGCTGGTGCTAGGAGTGCGACATGCCTCCTCGGCTAGCTTTTTCTCTAGGCGGGATAGTTTGGATGATGATATAGCAGCTTTTTTGGGAAGTCCTTCGAGGGGAGTCGCCGTGAGATCCTCAAATGCTGAGTCCCGCAGGATGACTCATATTCAAGAGGTATTTATGGGTAGGGGGTCTTATACCCTGGCAGATCAGTCTTCGAAATTTGATATGATTCCGTTAAATCCCATAAAGTTGATGGGCCGTGGTCAAGTGGGTACTGCTACGAGTAGCGAGCACGAGGGGTCAGTTATGACCCTCTTTGGTGAGTATAATCTAGATTATACCCAGTATGATGTGGTCATACCACACTCCGAGCAGAGGGCCTACGATCCCCCTTCGGGATTCTTGACGGTGTACTGTGACCAAACGAGGTGTGGGATGCGGGTGTTTTTTCACCCTTTTATTCAGACTCTCTTTCGTTACTGGCAAATATGTCCTAGCCAGTTGACGCCAAATTCGTATCGTCACTTGGTGGGGTACATCCTATGCTGTGAGCTTCTGAACCTCCCCATGTCTTCTCATCGGGTGGGAGCCGTTTTTGCCTTGCGCCCCTGTGCGGGGGGTCTCCCCTTTTTCAGCTTGGCCTATCGGGACATCAATAGAACCTTCACTCATGTATCCAATCTGCATTCTTGTAGAGGGGATTGGAGGCGGAGGTTCTTTTTCGTTCGCCCGAGGGGTCAATCAGCAGATTTATGGGGAGTACCTCTCCGATGGGGTCTGGGATACGTTACTCCCAACTCCGAGTCGTTGATACGTGAGGAGGAGGTGCTGTCTCATTCTGGGCTATTCTCGGGTACCTACGACATAAGCAGCTTATTAGAGTTCCCCGAGTCTCTGATACTGGCAGGTCTTCAAGAAGGGGTAAAGATGTTCAATCTCCCCGCTCAGCCACTTTATAGCAACTTCTTCTTTCGTAAGTTTTTCTTCTCGTCTTTGTTGTTATGGGATGTTTTTTGTTGCCTTGAGCTTATAGTATACTTGTTTTCCCGATAGGTTCGGAGATGCAAACATTTGCGATAAAACCTTTCGACAAGGTCTTTTTGGCGCAGACGCTAAATGATGGGTATGCCTTTTTGGAGGAGGGCGGCTCTGATCACTCGAGCTTTGGTATTGTGGTGAGTCCTCCCTCAGAGAGGAGGGATCAGGGGGTCTTGCTTGCCGCAGCCCCCCAGCTTCCACTGTCTCCGAGGATCCCACCGCTGTTCTTCTTCGGATGGATTTTCCGATACCGCGGTTGGTATCACGCTCTTTTTCGGGAGATGTTGTGAATGTGGTGGAGGAGGGTTTTCCTTCTTCTGTTCTGGGTGGGTCCTATCCCCTCGGGGAGGGTCCTGCCCGAGTTGTTCATCCACCTCTTGAGAGTAATCCTCTTCTGGCGGGGATTTGTCCCCTCGGAGAAGGTGGTTCTGCCCCTATGTCTTCCTCCGTGGCAGATTTTTGCTGAAATTACTTGAGCGGGTTGTTGAATGCGACAGACTGTGAATTTATGAGGACCTTCCCTCTATCCAGTCTTTAGGTTGTTGCCTGTAAAGATTTGTGCGAGGTGTAGCAATTTTTCATTTGTTCTATTTAGCACTAACCATTGTTATCCCTTTGGTGCTGACGGGTTGATTGTCATGCAGATTTACATGGTTTTGAATGCCATCGGATCCCGATGAGAGTCCTCTTCTGACCCTGACTTGGTATATCACCATTGGGATGAGCTAGAGAAGGGTTTGCTTGAAGCTCACGAGAAGATAACCCAATTGGCCGCAGCTAAGGAGGCTGCTCAGGAAATTCACGAGGGGGTTTTGCAAGCCGAGAAAGATAAATCTTGGGAGTTGGAGCGTCGGTTCGTCCTTGAGAGGGCCCGCATATTGAATTTGGAGAGGAGGATGGAGGATTTAAAGGACCAAGTTCAGTTCTCCAATGAGCAGTTAATACGTGCTACAAAGGAAAGAGATGTGGCGACTCAACAGCTGCTGGAGACAACTCGTACTCATGAGGTGGCGTTAGTGATGGCCCATGTCCATGCAGTGTTGGAAGTGGTGGGTCCATTTAGCCCTCGTGAGTCTCTTCATAAGTAGATGTGCGATTTGGTCCGTATAGGTTATCGTTTATGCCGAGATGCGGTCCAGGCTCTGCCAGGATTTCCTTCGGGCTTGGTCATCCCTGAACTTAGCGTTCGCTATGTTTTTGCAGAAGTTCCTCCCTCCGTTATCGGGGATCCGGCCGTTCCGACGGTGGTTGTCGATGACCCTGTTTCACTATCCGAAGAGCAATGCCACCGACTTGTCAGCGAAGGGAAGCGTCCGATAGAGGATGTTTCCGTTTAGGCGGAGATAACATCGATCTCTTTGTATCGGATATAATCCAATATCCCTTTGGGGTGAGGATTTGTTGTAGGTTCTAACTATTTTGTACTAGTTGTTTGTACTATATGGCTCCTCGGAGTTTAGGTTGCTTGTGATGACATTTTCAGGGAGTCATCGTTTTGTTTTGCAACCCTATTTCTTTTTGTTTTGTAAGGGAACCATTTATATACAAACAACTTTTTTATTTATGTACAAGTTGTTGCCTTACATTATGCATAGTATTTTCTGAGATTGAGGGAATTCCAGGTATTAAGGAGTACCGCACCTTCGGAATTCGCAAGAAGGTAGGTTGCAGGTCCAACAATTCCTTCTATCTTGTAGGGTCCTTCCCATCGGGGGTCAAGCTTGCCCACATTCTTGGAGGCTCCGACCCGTTTCATCACTAAGTCTCCAACTTGAAAAGTTCGAGGTTTTACCTTAGCGTTGTAGTATCGTGACATTCGGGCTTTGCACTCCTCAATCCGGACGGCGGTTTGTGCCCTTCTTTCTTCAAGAAGATCAAGGGCCAGGGCTAGGTTGGAGCTGTTGGCGATTTCCTCATACTCTCGGACTCGCCAGCTCTCAACGGAAACCTCCGAGGGTAGGACCGCTTCGCACCCGTAGGATAAGCTAAACGAGGTTTCACCCGTGGCGGTGCTTTGCGTGGTCCGATAGGCCCACACTATGCCAGGTATTTCTTCAACCCATTTGGCCTTGTGCCAGTCAAGTCGGGCCTTCATGTTCTTCAGGAGAGTTCGGTTAGTTCTTTCCACTTGTCCGTTTGCTTGGGGGTATCCCACCGAAGCGAAGCGGCGTTTGATTTGCCAATGGTCACACTATTTTTCTAATTATTGGTTCGTGAATTGCAGGCCGTTATCACTTACCAAGCTTCGAGGGATGCCAAAGCGGCACATGATGTTCCTCCATAGAAAATTAACGATGGCACCAGTGGTAATTCGGGCTA
Source organism: Linaria vulgaris (assembly GCA_948329865.1). Taxonomy (NCBI): domain Eukaryota; kingdom Viridiplantae; phylum Streptophyta; class Magnoliopsida; order Lamiales; family Plantaginaceae; genus Linaria; species Linaria vulgaris. The sequence continues at coordinate 46,328,235 of OX415249.1, read as the reverse complement.
GGGGCTCCGCTTCTACCCATTTGGTGAAGTAATCCACTGTTATGAGTAGAAACTTCTTTTGGCCAGCGTCAGGGATGAGTGGTCCCACTATATCAATGCCCCATTTGGAGAATGGACAAGGGGTCAGATGGGGTTCCCACGGGGCTGCGGGTTGATAGATCCGAGGGGCGTAAGCTTGGCACGGTTTGCACCTTTCCGCATGGCTTTTGCTATCTTTAGCCATCGTGGGCCAGTAATAGCCTTGCCGAATCAGGCGTCCGACCATACTTTTGCCGCTGGTATGGCTCCCACATGTCCCCTCGTGAGTTTCCGCATAGCTAGTTGGGCTTCTTCTTCGTTAAGACATCTGGCGTGGGGGCATGAATATGTCCTTCGAAATAGTATTACATCCTTAAGGAAATATCGAACGGTTTTTCTGGACATTATTCATTGTACAGCTTTGTCTGAGGAGTATCCTTCTGGATCCCGCAGATAGGCTTTGATGGGAGTTACCCAACTAGACGGGGGATCCATAGTGGCATTTACTTCTTTACCCTCGGGCTTATCGAATTCGTTGACATGGAGTAGAGTGATCCTTCGGGTGTGGATGGCGGCAGTTTGAGTGGCCATTTTAGACAAGGCGTCCGCCTCTTGGTTTTCCTTTCGGGGAATTTGGATTATGTCATATTCTTCAAACCACTCTTGTCTATGATGGACTACCCGAAGGTACTCCTGCATTCTTTCTTCTTTTGCTTCATATGAACCTTTAACTTGTTGAACAATCAATTGAGAGTCACTATGGAGGAGTATTCTCCTTATTCCGCCTTCTTTTGCAAGTCTCATGCCAATGAGGAGGGCTTCATACTCAGCTTCGTTGTTGGGAAGGGGGTAATCAATTCTGACTGTGAAATGGAGTCTTTCGTCTTCCACCTCTTGATTTACCAATACAATTCCCGCTCCCCCGTGTGTACTGACAGAGGAGCCATATACATATGCATGCCATAGAGGTTCCTTTTCCTCGGACCCGATACCAGTCAGCTCCATTACAAAGTCCACCAGGACTTGCGCTTTGATGGAGGGCCTCGGAGCGTAGTAAATATCATACTCAGTGAGTTCTATGGCCCATTTTATCAATCTTCCCGATGACTCAGGTTTATTGAGAATGGCCCTCAATGGGTGTTTTGTCAACACAGTGATTGGGTGAGAGAGAAAATAGGGGCGCCGTGGTAACCAAAGTTAAGACGAGTTTTTCAGTTATGGTATACCTGGTTTCCGCTCCGAGGAGAGTTTTGCTGACATATTACACGGGTGGTGCTCTTTATCTTGTTCTTTGACTAACACAACACTAACAGCTTCTTCTCTGACAGACAGGTATACAAAGAGCTCCTCTGGAGGCGAAGGCTTTACTAGCAAGGGCGGTTTCACCATATACCTTTTTAGCTCTCCGAGGGCTTCTTCGCATCAAGAGGTCCACTGGAACTATTTGATGTTACGGAGTATCTTAAAGAAGATGAGTCCTTTCTCTGCTGACTTAGAAACAAATCGGCTCAAGGAGGCCATCCGGCCTGTGAGCTTTTGAACATCTTTAACTGTCTTTGGAGTGGGGAGTCCCACGATGGCCTCAGCCTTTTCGGGGTTCACTTCTATGCCTCTTTCTATGACCATAAACCCCAAGAATTTTCCTTCTCGGATGCCAAAGGAGCACTTTCTGGGATTAACCTTCATTCCAAACTTATCCATGATGACCAATGCTTTTCGCAGGTCCTTGGGATGATCTTTTGCGTTTTACTCTTAACCACCGTATCGTCTACATAGACTTCTACCGATTTTCCGATAAGTCCCGCGAACATGAGACTCACCAGTCTTTGGTAAGTCGCCCCGGCATTTTTAAGTCCGAAGGGCATTACCAAATAGCAGAAGGTGCCAGCGTCTGTAATGAAGCTAGTTTTGTCCTGGTCAGCAGTTGCCATCGGGATCTGGTTGTATCCCTGGTCTCCATCCAGGATTGAGAGTAGTGCGCATCCAGCAGTGGAGTCCACTAGCTGATCGATACTGGGCAAGGGATAGCAATCTTTCGGACAGGCTTCGTTAAGATTGGTAAAGTCTACACACATTCGCCATCTTCCTCCATGTTTGGGAACCAGAACCACATTAGCCAACCATTCGGGGTATATAACTTTCCGAATTTGCCTCAGGCTAAGGAGTCGTTGAATCTCCGAGCGGATAATTTTATTGCGCTCTGGCCCCATTTTTCTCTTTTTCTGCTGGATAGGTTTAGCCCCTGGTTTTACATTGAGAAAGTGCTGGCATACCTTGTCGCTGATTCGTCCGGGTGGTCCCCCTTCCCATGCGAAGAGGTGATGGAATTGTTTAAGGACGGAAGTTAGTTGAGCTTCTATTACCGGTTCCATGCGGGTACCCATCTTAACCACCTTTTCCGTACTTCCTTCTACCAACTCTACCATCTTCAACTCTTCTACAGGTTGAACCCGTGTCTCTTCAGTTTTGAGCTTTTTATTATTCGTGAGGGGGAATTCCTCTTCTTCCGAGGGGATAGCATTCATGCGGCATTCTCTAGCCTTAGATTGATTTCCTCGAACTTCTCCGATACCTGAGAAAGTGGGAAACTTTACCTTAAGATGAAGGGTCGATGGGATAGCTTCGAAGGCTCGGATGGATGGCCTTTCGCATATGGCGTTGTACGTTCGTGAAGAGGCTTCCACTACCCAAAACTTGGTGGGTTCCATTCTTCGAAGGGCTCCCTCTCCCCATGACATCGGGAGGGTCACAGTTCCGAGGGTATGGAAGGCTTCTCCAGAAAAACCTACTAGGGGAACCTCAGCCATTTCCAACCTTTCTCTTTTTAGTCCCATATCGAGATAGGTAGGAAAGAAGAGTACGTCCACAGAGCTGCCCGTGTCGATGAGGATCCTATGGATTTCACATCCGTAGATAACGGCTGAAATAACCAAGGGGTCTTCATGGGGGTAAACTATACCTGCTAAGTCCTCTGGTCCGAAGGTGATACTAGGCAGCTTTGCTCCTTGGACGGAGCATACATGGAGTCCTTGTTCTGCTCGTCGGGCCTCTTTCAGATATTTTTTCTTCTTACCTTGGGGTGTTATCGAGATATCTCCTCCCTCTATCATATTGACCATTCGACCCGAAAGGGCCGTTGTCCTCGTATGAGTCTGGGGAAGGAGGCAAGTTACGATGCCCCGCAGTTCTTTCTCGGGAACCCTGTCGTTGGTCCGTAGTCCATCCTCGGGATTGATCGCGCTCTGTGGTCCTTTCTCGTGACCGGTGATTGGGAGCTGCCTCGCCCTCTTCTTGCTCTGGGCGTGATCTTTTCCATACATTCGGTTTGGGCTCCTCGGGATTATTCACTTTGAGGTAGTTATGCAAATATCCCGCTTCTAGAAGGCGGAGCACCTCCCTGCGTAGGGTAGTGCACTCCTCGATGGTGTGCCCATAGGTTTTATGATATTTGCAATACTTCCCTGTGTTCCTTTCCCGATTGGGAAATTTGGCCGGTGTGGGCCAGTGTAAATCATCGTTGCCTCTCATTACGTTAAGTACCTATTGGGGAGCGATAGTCATCGGAGGTAAGGGCATGGGTCGCAGGAATTGTTTGACTACCCCTCCCTCGTCTTTGCGGGGGGGGGCGGGTTTTCCTTCCTTTCCCTTCTCTTTAGCTTTCACTTCTCATCCAACGTGTTCTCGGTGCTCGTTGTTGTCATGCTCCATGCGTCTTTCGTTCCTTCCGCTTCCTCCATGAGGATGTAAACTTCTGCCTTTTGCATAAGCTCATTCATGTCCATGACATGATTTCCCATGAGGTATCGGAAGAAATCCCATGTTCAAAGTCCATGTGTCAGTATGTCCGCTAGGATGGTGGGGCTGACATTAGGGACATCCAACGCTTCATCGGTGAAACGCTTTATGTACCCTCGCAAGGGTTCATCTTTCTGTTGTTTCACTGTGAAGATATGGGTGGCCAATTTGGGGTATCGCCGATTGCATGCAAACTGTCGCACGAATAAGTGGGCTAACCTGTCAAAGCTCGTTATGGAGTTGGGGGGAAGGTGGGTGAACCAAGCTTGTGCTCGTCCTCCGAGGGTGACTGGGAACACACGGCATATGACATGGTCGGGGGCGGAGGATAGGTCCATTCCGACCAAGTATTGGTGTATGTGGTCCTGCGGATCTCTTCCATCAGCGTCCCCAGTGTATAATGGAACGTTGACGGGTCGCATCCCCGAGGGGACGGATGCTAGTGAAATTTCGAGGGTAAAAGGGGAGATCTTAAAAATGGGGTCCTCCTTAGGAGCCATGGTTTTCTTGATGTCACTCATTTGTTTTTGTAAACCATCTAGCATCTCCCATAGGGCATGATTATCAACTCTAGGGTATTCCCAAGGACGGGGTATTTCTCCCCCTAGACCCATCCTCGAAGTTTCCTCATAATTATCATACCTTGGTGATTCTCGTAGAGGTTCATGGCGCCAGGAGACAGGAGTAGGGCTCCATCCGTTAGGGGGTGTCCCTTCTTCCGAGGGAGGATTCCTCCATCTGGGGGATTCGGAGGATCAGTTGCCGAGATTCCTCCGTCCTCGGGGCATTCTCCGAGCCGTGGCGTCTACGAGTATTTCGAAGATAGAACGGGGAACATTGATGTAATCCCGAGTATTGGATTGGTAGGGGGACAAAGTCTCTTCCGAGTTGCCTTGACGGGTCTGAATACTTTCGCTTTCGAACAAATCATCCATAGTACCCAACGCTTGTTGAACCTGCTCGAAGGCAAAATTTTTATAGCGTTCCCACAGACGGCGCCATTTTGTTAACAGGTTTGGATATTATAACCTAATTAACGGAATAATTTAGGGGTTGGAACGCTTTGCCCAGGGTTCAAAAAGCATTGATCGTACATAGGTAGAAAATACGAGAATATTTCTTCCTTTATTCACTGAACTTCACTCCTCAGTCTTATTTATATGATTGTCTGTCTTTCAATGTTTTTTTCTCAAGTTATCTTTCTTTAACTGACTATCCCCCTTTATATAGAGTTTGCTAGGGACATGTGTCGCCGTGCATGTGTTTTAGTAAGTACAGGTGTTGCAATATGTGTAAATGTGTAAAAAGATAAGATAAGATATATTCTTGGTCTACTAGATGCTGACTAGGCTGATCTTTTCCTCTTTCGATAGCTCCGGGATCTTCGAGGGGCTGTTTTTTGGGACGCTATTTTCCAAGGGGTGTTTTCGTCTTTGACTGGGTCTTCAAGTGGTTTGGCATGGTCTCCGAGGGCTTTAACTGGATCTCCAAGGGCTTGGCTTGATCTCCGAGGGCTTTACTTAGCCTTCGTGAAGTGATATTTTCTTGTCCTAGTCCTCGTAGTTGGTTTTCCAGTGGCTTTTGTACTTAGATCTGGCTCTGCTCTAAGATTTGATCTTTGGAGTGATGTTCCGAGGGCATTTTGTGTTGAGGAGTGTTTAGCAAGGAAGTGTTCTCGTGAGATTATGGGACTCGGGGTCCTTCGTGGTCCCTCGTGGTGCATTTGATGGATATCCGAGTCGCATGGATTCATCGAGTTTTGTTATTTTTCCGATGCCAAGTGGATATCTTTTCTTTACTCATCGTTGACTTTCCATGGGATGCTTTGTGTCTCCTCGGGTGTTCCTTTATACCGCTTTTAGGTCAGTGACCATGCAGACTTGTGACTCTCCGAGGGCCTCCTCGTGGGGGGTGGTTACATCTCATCGGAAGTACTCGTAACAATAGTATTGTCCGTTATATTAATTCCTATATTTAGGACTAATATTTTCTTTAATCCCGTATTTATTTTTTACGGTTAACAATAACCATTTACAAAATATTGGATAATATGTTGGATCTATGTAGGATACATCAAGCAAGTTGTCCAGCTCACCCCCCCCCCCCCCCCCCCCCCCCGCCGGCACCTTTTCTTTTTAAAAGACACTGCCTCTTGTAGTTTTTAGAAGTGTCGGCGTGCTTCTTTTCTTTTCTTTTTATATGGTTTAAGGGAAACACTAAAAAGTCGTTTGGTTTCAAAGATGAGCGTTATCTCAAATCACTGGGGTAGATTAGAAATGAGATAAAAAAATCATGATTTTGTGATATCTCATATGTACCACTTGTTTAGTTAGTACGATTATGTACCAAGATCAATGATTACTTCAATTATCTTTTTGTTTGGTGTGTGTGATTAAAGTTCAGTTAATAAAAAAATAATTTGACCCCTTAAAGAAAGTGGAAACATAGTTTTTTTATTTTTTTTGTTCAACTCAATGACTCTAACAATAACATTAGAACTCAACTATATATTGTGGTTTCTTCCTTTTAAGTTGTACCATATGTGATCCTCATTATTATGTTTAACTTATAATTTTCATTTGTTGAACTATATCTAGCATCATCATACATATATATATATATTTATATCTTTTGATCACACAACTTCTTCCTTTATATGTCTATTATTTATTTACCAAATAGAAATTAAATAAAAAGTATTACAAAAATTAAGTTACAATAATAAATAAGGGGAATAGTCAAATGTGCCCTTTAAATTTGTTGTTTTCATGAAAATGTCCTATATCTTTTCGGGCCATAATTTTGCCCCGCAACTCTTGTTTATTTTTGTCAAAACTTTCATTTTGCCCTTATTCGGGCTTTTTGCACCCGTGACAACCACATTGTTTGCCATGTCAAATATACCTTCTTAGGTGATTATTAAAAAAATAACCCCAATATTATTTTAATTAGCAATACCCCCTGCATTCTATTGAATTTTGATATTGCCCCCCAAAATCATTTTTAGGAATCCTAATATTGAGTAAATAGCAAAGCTACCCATGTGTTATTTTTATTTGGCAAAAATCTCTTGTATTATTCATTAATTGACTCATTGCATTCAAATTTTTTTTTTGAGCTTTTACTTGATATAAACTATCATTTTTATTATTGTATGAAAAAATTATTATAAGATTTAAAAATCTCTTTCTTTTTTTTTTTTGATCGAAGAAGAGAAAATCAATAAAAGAAGCACAAGGGGTGCTTCAACCCCTTACAACACGAAAAACAAAACAAGCGCCCCACTCGAGCAAATACCTGAACATCTAACTGAAAATTTGTCTTTTCCAAGCCAAACAAAGACGCGGATTAACGCACCAATCGTAAAAAGAGTATGAAAAAATCCTAATGTTTGCACTAATCCAACCCCAAGTTTTCACTTGAATCAACTCAAAAGTCCTAGACGCATTAAAGACATCCCCCTGAAAAGTCACTCTATTTTGCAGCGTCCATAGTATCCACACCACATACCTTTCCACACATGTTTGCTAGCTTCAGTCCAAGCAAGTCCCGCGTGAGCCAAAAAAATGAGCAAAAGGATCCATTGGGCAGCACCAAATTGAGCCCGAGCCATCCATACACACGCATCCAAATCTTGTACGAGACTCCACAAATGGAGAAAATATGAGTAGAGGATTCCGGCGCGCAGCAACATAGAACACAACCAGCCTCATTATCCAGCCCCTAAACAGCTCTCCTAGCCAAGTCATCTTTTGTGGAACCCGATTCAATAACAAACGCCAAGAAAAAAAATTCATTTCTGGTGGAGACGAGAGAGCCGAAAAATCCCGAAAGATACTAACCTCGGTTTGACTAGTCGATTGAAGAAGACGTTCATAGGCAGATTTGACCGAATAACACCCCATAGATTCGGGTTTCCACTTCCAGGGATCGTCTTTAGAAGCCTCAAGGTTACTCAGCTGAACAAGACTCGATAATTCTTCAAAACTCTGAATCTCCCATTCAAAGAATCTTCTTCTCCATTTGAGGTTCCACATTCATGTTCCATTCTGCCAAGTACCAATAGACATGGTACAAAATATCAAGCCATTTCGTACGAAACAACATAAATTTTTCGATTTAATGAATTGTAGAAACGATTCGCAACTGCAATTTCGAAACTCCACTTGGTTATTTGTTATTTAATTGGTATTGTTTAATTAATGACCACTCTGCAATCATAGCATTTGCCCGTGATTAGTTATTCTAATATCAAATTGTTTATAATTTATATACGTATTTAATGCACTTATGTTAATTCATATATATATATATATATATATATATATATATATTGGTGTTAAGAATTCTATGGTTTAATGTTTATATTGTCCTTTCATGCAGTTTTTATGTATACAAATAGCAACATAAAACTTTATTTTCACTATTATTATATGTGATGTTATTTATTATACAATAAAAATTTGAGTGGTTGCAAATAAAAAACTTTATTTTTTCTTACAAAATCAAATATGTATTACTGCATTATTATTTTCTTGATTTAATGTCTTCTTTTTTCTTTTTCTTTTTTTGAATATTTCAATGATTTTTATATCATATCGTGTTTTTTCCGTCTATTGTTTACGAAACATTTCTGAAACTTTTTGAAACGTTTCTGAAATTTCTCGAAACGTTTCCAATATTTGGTACACCGAAACATAATGCCGGACCGAAATTTTAATCCATGCCAATAGATGCGTTCGACTTACCTTTATCCAAAGATATAGAATACAACCTATTGAACTTCTCGCAAAGTGGGAGGGCGCCAATCCACGTATCTTCCAAAAACCGAGTCCTTTCCCCATTCCCGACAGTTATTTCCACCTCACCCATATACCAATCAATGTTGTAAGCATTCAAGAAAACAGAGACGAGTTCTCTCCACCACATTGAACCCCTTTTATTAGATAAGGAAATGTCGTGAGAAAAAGAAAGTTGCGGTCTCCCGCCATACTTCGCCTTAGTAACATCTTTCCACAAATCAACATCGTCACCCCACAATCTCCATCGCCACTTTCCCAATAAAGTAAAATTGAACCATTTAAGGTTCTTGACACCCACACACCTTCGTTCTTTTTCTTACATAACAGTTCCAAGCTAACCCGTGTAATTTTCTTTTTCTCCATCTCCTTCCTAAAGAAAATCCATTTGAAGTTTAATAAGAGACTTCATTACTTTCACTGGGGCCTTATAAAAAGAGTGGAAGTAAGTCGGGATCCCGGTAAAAATAAAGTTAAGCACCACCAAATTAGAATAAAAAGAGAGTAATTTCTTCAATTTCTCCTCTAAAGGTAGCCAACTCGAAGCTCGCTTAGGATTGATACCCACCAGAATCCCCAAATAAGTAAAATGAATCGATCCCTTATTGCAATTCAGAACCTCCGCCCACTCTATCACTTTCCTTTCATCCACGTTAATGCCAATCAAATTGCTTTTTGAAAGTTTACTTTCAGGCAGACATCAATTCTAAATTAAACAAAATGCTTTTTATTACATTCACCTTTTCTTCCGTTGGATCACAAAAGATCACGGTATCATCCACATATTGAACATGAGACACGAAAGTCTCTCCGTTCCAACTTTAAATCCGTGAAAGAGGCGTCCTTCGACCGCTTTCTTAATTAATTCGCTAAGAGCTTCGGCCACAATCAAGAAAAGAAAAGGAGACAACGGGTCTCCATGTCTTCATCCTCGTTGTGAAGCGAATTCCTCCGTCGGACTACCATTAACAATAACCGATGCAGTTGGAGTCGTAATACATTCTCGAATCCACTTCCTCCGTTGGTCACAAAAGCTCATTTTACCCAACATAGATTCCAGAAACTCCCAATTAACACAATCATATATGCCTTCTCGAAGTCCACCTTGAATATCATACATGATTTATTATTCCTCTTCGCATCGCCAATAATTTCATTCACCACAAGAATGTTGTTCGAGATGTGTTGACCACCTATAAACGCAGATTGGATTATATCTTTAAATAAATAAAAAAGAAACACAATTTTATATTACTAATTTATTTCAACAACTATCACATAAATAATTTATTTTCAATAACTAGAAAGTACAAAACTTTGAAACATATGTAATAATCAAGGGAAAAAAGGAATAAAGAATAACAATTAAGTCTTCTTCTTCAACTCCCCCTCCCCTCTCCCAAAAAAAAAAAAAAAACTCCACCACGACAACAAGTTACTAATATGAACGACATTTCTGTTGGGTACGTGCTGCACATAAACATGTCAATTTATAAATATAAACATACACATAAACATGATCATATTTCTAGAATCATAACAATACAAAATTAAACAATAACGTATATGTAATTAAACAGATAATAGACAATAAGATAAAATTTGACCTCTCAGCAACAGTAGGAAAATCCTTGGAGTGGATTAGACGAGTCAGAAAAATCCCGTTGAAGCATAGGACGAGTCGAAGGCTTAGCCCTCTCCCCTTAAGATCAATTTTACCGGCTACCCTTCAAGCCCTCCGTGGGAAACGACCTCCCAAGGTACAATGTCCACACACAATAAGGTAGTAAGTGAAGGACAATACTACATCTTCAAATCGGACTCGAATAGTATTTGCAGAACTCAGAAAAAGAAAATGCTCATGCTATGATGATGCCGAGAACTGTTTAGTGGTTTTGAATGCTTGGGTTTGGATGCTTTTCACAAGACTAGAGGGGCCACTATTTATAGTTGAGAAAACATGTAACCACCACAATACATTAAGGGGAATATTTATTCTTGTCATTGAAGCCATTTGATTTTATTCAAATGCTTTTGACCACCATAAGTGTGTGATATAATATCCAATAAATCTGAATATTAACTCTTAAATATTATTTAATAAAATAAATAATATCTCATTTGCTTCTCATTAAGCAATTTTTAATTCACACACAAAATATTTTAGACACAATTCCAAATATCTCCAAAAATCCCCCACATGAATGTAAATGGCTTTATGCACGTGAGCCTAACAATGCTAAATGCAATTTCAGAGTTCTGTCGGAACTTGTTGCATCAGGATAGGTGGTTTTCGGCCTTGAACCTTCCTTAGTGAAATACCATCGGATATAATTGCCAACCAGTGGACGTGATACCTTGACCTGTTCGGTGTTTTGTGTATATCAAGGCAATGGTACTCACACAACTCATTCCAATACCATATTGGTCCTTGTTGTTGTCCATTTCGGCCCTGGACTGCCTTGGCGATTTTCATTGAATGCTCTAGAGATTTAGCCCTTTAACTCATCTCAACGAAGCGGCCCCTTCACATTCGACATAGGTGATCTCTCATTAAGGGTATCCTCTAATACCCCGCATGTGTTCACAAGACATAAGGATCATTAGAACCTCAAGTTCTCCTTACCTGTACATGTCTATCACTCTGTCATCCTAGAAATGGGTTGGGAACTCAGTTTCCCGAGTGCTTTGTTCGACTCGCCCCCACAATTCGGTTGTCCCTTTGAACCTGCAAATTGGGGTTTACAATTCATGTAGGGTTGTCTTTTGGTGGGCTCAAATTTCCCATTTCCCTCGATGAATTTGCTAGTTAGTCTCTCGCTAGACCTTTCGTCAATCGCCTACACAATTATCTTTGACTTCTTAAAGTCTAAAGAAATTAGTATGATTATTTTCTAACTAAAATTTAAAAAATCTGCACCAACATTTTCTTTTCTTTCGCCCCCACATTTCTTTTCTTTTCCTCAATGAAAGAAGTGTCTCGAGCCTCAAAGAAAACATAATTTATTTGATTTGCGTATATAGCGTCTTAATTCAAATAAATCTGAATATTTAATCTATTTAGTAAAATAAATAGTATTACATCTCACTTGCTTCTCACTAAGCAATTTAATTTACGCACTTGTATTTGGACTCAATTCCAAATATTTCAAACAAATGCATATATATATATATATATATGTATATAAAATACAAGTCTCGCACTTGTTTTTTTTTCTACAAAATATATATAATATACAAGTCACACTCTTACAAGTCTCACACTTGTGTTATTTTCAATTATTTTCAACAAGGATTTATATGTGTGTGTATATATATATATATATATATATATATATATATGTAATAACATACAAGTCTCACACTTGTGTTATTTCCTTCAAACATATATATAAATATATATTATATAAGTCTCACACTTGTATTTCCGACAACTATATATATATATATATATACACACGCACAATATACAAGTCTCGCACTTGTATTAATAAGACGTCACAAGTAATCGAAATAAATTATAATATTTGCCTCACATGCAATTTCGATTACATTTATTCGTAAAATTAGTCTCCTCGCACTAGACTTTTTACTACATCAAACTTGAATACTAGCCTCAGTACTAGCCTCACCCTTAGGTGACATGGTCATAACAGTCATTTTAAAAGATTCTTAGACCCATATCCCTTTTTTACAAAGGTTCCACCCTTAAACAGGATAACCTTGTCTGACTCAAACACAAGTGTGAACCATTTCTAGTTCAACATTGTACCACATATTAGATTCGTGTAAATCTTTGGAACATGAAGCACCTCGTTCAGGGTCAACTCTTTCCCCGAGGTCCTCTTTAGCACAACCGTTCCCCTGCCTTCAACTTTTGAGATTGCAGAGTTTCCCAAGAAACACTGCTTGTTCTCCACAAGTTGATAGGTCGTGAACATCCACTTGTTCGCGCAGATTTGGTCGAATAGCCCCAATGTCTACCTACCATTCGTTCGAGTTGTTGTTTGAATTTTTAGCCGCCATAACTAATTAAATAATCCACATAATTATTTTTATTAGTATCGCTGAGAATTCTCAACCGAACTATTTATACAGATATTCCCAGGCTAGTGGAGGGGCAAAACCTCTTTAAAGTCCACCTTTCTACGACAGAATATTAGGTTCCCAGGCCAGTGGAGGGACAAGTCCGCTTACACTCCACCTTTCTGCGACAGAACCGTCTGTATAAATATTCTCAATTAGAATATCTTCGAATAATTCACAAGTCTCAATACTTATAAATATTCTCACTTTGATTTCTCTTTGAATAATTCATAAGTCTCAATACGTAGAATTAACCCTTTTTTTCTCAGATAATTCACAAGTCTCAATACTTAGAATTATTCTCATTTTAAATTTCTTTCGAATAATTCACAACTCTCAGTACTTAGAATTATTTCGAAATTCTTTTAGGTTTCTCTAGTTGAGAATATGACATAGTGGTTCTCAAAAACCGGTACTACGGTCTCAATACCGTTAGCACTTTGATTTAGCGTGACAACCTCAACGTCGCTCGCTATTGGGAAGGTATCAATGCTTGCGACATTGTTCTTAGTGCTATCACCCACCATATCTCTAAATAATTCACAAGTCTCACACTTAGAATTATTTAAAGTCTTCATAGGGCACACTTGCAATTTTATATATTTCCACATATCTCAATTGCAATTATTTTCACTAATCACATAATCATGCTCAACATATATCACATATTTAAATTGTAACTACTCAAAATATGAATTTAAATATATTTATAGCATGGATATATTAAGCATATTACTCAAATAATAAACTGCCGCACGTCATTTAATTGCACAATAACGCATGCATTAATCAACAATTAATAGCTTGGTCAAACGGTTATGAGCTGAGTTAAATTCACATAGGTCTTGGGTTCAAATCCAAGACATAACATTTTGGGCAATACGTGCTCATCATATTAATCTCAGCGAATAAATAATATGATAAATATGTAACCGCCTTAGCAATTAACAAGAAACGCAGTTACATAGGAGCTCGGGTTCGAACATCAATTGTTAACGTTTTTATTTTGGCAATTAATTCGCAGAATAAAAGCACTGAATTAAATTTACGACATGGCAATTATCTAAACAAGTTATGTAACGCACAAATGGTAAGGACTACAGTTTGCACTGAAAAGGTTCGATCCACATATGCAACAGCTATGAAATTAATTTTTTTTTCGAAAACCTGCTGCTTAATTCTTTTGAAACAGATACAGAAACCAAAAGGTTACTGGAAATTATCTTTGCATGGAACAAAACCATCCTTAAAATAATCAACAATGCTGCTATAATTTACGGAAAACCATTTGGAAAACCAGAAGATAAAACTAATAAAGTTACATTATCAGCTCTAAAATTATTAACTAATAATCTGAAAATCACAACAAAGCGATTAGTAGCATCAGATTAACATATAAACATGTTCTGAAAATTAAAACCACCTTTACATGCAACACATGATAAACATGAATAAAATTGATCTTAAGATTGTTAGGTACGTACTGCACATAAACATGTGAATTTATAAATATAAACATACACATAAACATGATTATATTTCTAGAATCATAACAACATAAAATTAAACAATAACGTATATATAATTAAACAGATAATAAACAATAAGATAAAATTTGACCTCTCAGCAACAGTAGGAAAATCCTTGGAGTGGATTAGACGAGTCAGAAAAATCCCGTTGAAGCATAGGACGAGTTGAAGGCTTAGCCCTCTCCCCTTAAGATCAATTTTCCCGGCTACCCTTCAAGCCCTCCGTGGGAAACGACCTCCCAAGGTACAACGTCCACACACAATAAGGTAGTAAGTGAAGGACAATACTACATTCTCAAATTGAACTCGAATAGTATTTGCAGAACTCAGAAAAAGAAAATGCTCATGCTATGATGATGCTGAAAATTGTTTAGTGGTTTTGGATGCTTGGATTTGGATGCTTTTCACAAGACTAGAGGGACCCCTATTTATAGTTGAGAAAACATGTAACCACCACAATACATTAAGGGGAATATTTATTCTTGTCATTGAAGCCATTTGATTTTATTCAAATGCTTTTGACCACCATAAGTGTGTGATATAATATCCAATAAATCTGAATATTAACTCTTAAATATTATTTAATAAAATAAATAATATCTCATTTGCTTCTCATTAAGCAATTTTTAATTCACACACAAAATATTTTAGACTCAATTCCAAATATCTCCAACAGTTTCTGACGCCGACGTTTGGACTGGCGCCACCAGAGTGTAGAGAGACTTAACAATTTTATTTCTACGACGTCGGAATTTGATCTAGCGACTCTAATCGTCAATTCAAAAATCATTCCTTGACTCGTGCGGCTCTTGTGAGTTTTATAATACCTGTCATTTTTCCTATAATGCTGGGTGAGATGGCCAAACAGTGGTGGGGTGGGGGGGGGGGGGTGAGGAAGAAGACACCTTTGGATTTTAATTTTATGTTTCTTATACATTTAACTGGAAATGATTAATCTCTTCTAAAAGAATTGAATTACAATATTTTGCAAGGGTATTTTTTTGTTGTTAAATCCAATTACTCATACGTAGACTTTTTATTTTAATTTCAAAACACAATATATGTAAATTGCTTTATGTTTTAGAGTGCAATATGTATAGTTTTTTTAGTGCAATATCTATAGTTAAGAAGATATTTTGTATAATTTGAGAATGAATAAGTTTTTTTTTTTTATATATATATTTTGCAGTGCAAAGTTCAATTTTAATATTTTAGTGGTGGTTTTTCAATTTTACCTTTTAATATTGTTGTGAAAGTGTGAAAAAGAGAATAAAAAAATTGGTATCTGCGGACAAAGTGTGCAAAACATTAGCTACCACGTGTGCAAAAAGCCCAAATAAGGGCTAAATGACAGTTTTAACAAAAACAACAAGAGTTACGGGGCTAAATTACGGCATGAAAAAAATAAATAAAGGACATTTTCATGAAAGAAAAAAAGTTAAATGCCACATTTGACTATTCTCCCTAGTAAATATGAAGTATGCATCATTCAAGGTGGGGTGGTAGGGCCGACTTCGAAGGAAAGAGAAGCTGGAATCCTTTATTTTATTTTATTTTAACTCCGCCAGTGAGCTTTTCCTGCCTGTCCCAAGCCAGAATAAAGGAGAAGAGTTGTGGTAGGCTTGTGGCAGCCAACGTAAAAACCCCGTCACCTCATATGATATGAACCATACTATAAATTTCGTTGGGGCGTTTCCTACTCAGCGACGTGCTACATCGGACCCTGGGTGTAGTGATAAATGGGCAAGGGTTGCTCGGTCGTCGCCCGGAAGCGACGCGCCACATCAATGGCTGGGTGTGGTGTCAAATGAGCAAGGGTTCCCTCACCTTCCAGGACGGGTGAGGGTAAAGAAGTTAGTCCAGGAACGACGGGTTCGCCTTGCATCGTGAAATGTGGGGTCACTCACATGAAGATTGGCCGAGTTAGCTGAGACAATGTCCAGGAAGAGAATCAACATCTTATGCGTGCAAGAGACCAAGTAGGTTGGTGAGAAGGCCAAAGTAGTAGACCATTGGGGTTGTACGCTTTGGTATACCGGGACAAAGAAGAACCGAAATGGTGTTGGGATCATCATAGATAAGCTTTGGCTCGAGGACGGGGTGGAGGTCAGAGGAAGGGCGACATAATCGTACTGGTCAAGTTGGTCATAGGTGAGGATGTCTTGAATGTCATTAGTGCCTATGCACCACATATAGGACTAGACGAAGTTGTGAAACGTAAGTTTTGTGAAGATTTGGACGAGATGGTACAAAGGATCCCTAGTAGCGAGAAACTCTTCCTTGCAGGTGACTTTAATGGCCATGTAGGATCTAGTCGTGATGGGTTCGAGGACGTCCACGACGGGTATAGCTTTGGGGATCGCAATGACCCGACAACGCTATCTTAGACTTCGCCCTCTCCTATGATTTGCTTGTAGCAACTACTTGGTTCAAGAAGAGAGAATCTCATTTAGTCACTTATAGGAGTGGGTCAAATAAGAGCCAGATAGATTTCTTCTTAGCTAGGAGGGTGGATAGAAGTCGTTGCTTAGATTGCAAGGTCATCCCCGGAGAAAGTGTGGTTACGCAACATAGGCTTTTGGTGTTGGATATTAGATTGCGGCAAGGATTGAAGAGGAGTAGGCACCAGGTGGAACCTAGAATTAAGTGGTGGCGGCTTAAGGAGTCTACCCAAAAGGCCTTCGTGGAGCGAGTGGTTCAAGAGGTAGATTGGAAGATTGACGACGATGCAGATGTAACTTGGACCAAAATGGCTTGTTGTATTAAGAAGGTAGCTGAAGACCTCTTAGGTGAATCCCGAGGTAGTAGCCTGACAGGTAAAGACACGTCATGGCGGAATGAAGAAGTGAAGGCGGCAATCAAGGCCAAACGGGATTGCTACAGGGATTTGAAGAAGAACTATGATGGAGAAAGCTTTGAAAAGTATAAGCTAGCCAGAAAAGAAGCAAAGAAAGTTGTTCGACTAGCGCGAGAGGTTGTGTACAAGGAAATTTATGAGAAGAGGGATAACAAGGAGGCCGAGAAGGATATATGCAAAATTACTCGCATTAGAGAGAGGAAGATTAGAGACCTAGGTGCAGTGAAATGCATCAAATATGAAGGCCAGTTTGTCTTGGTGCGTGAGGATCAGGTCAAAGCACGGTGGAGGGAGCACTTCGAAGGTCTGTTCAATGGAGGCCCCACCCAAGCAGTGGGTGACATCTCGCAGTCCCTTCAGGATCTAAACCACAATTTTATGCGCCGTATTAGAAGGTCAGAAGTCAAAGATGCTTTGAAGATGATGAAGACTCGAAAAGCTGTTGGCCCAGATGGTATCCCTATCGAGGCTTGGAGAAGCATGGGAGACATATGGGTGACTTGGTTGACGGACCTCTTTAACAAAATATGGCGAACAAATAAAATATCAGAAGAGTGGAGGAAGAGTACGCTAATACCTCTATATAAGAATAAGGGCGTTGTCCAAAACTGTTCTAACTATCGTGGGATAAAGTTTATGTCTCATACCATGGAGCTATGGGAGAGGGTGATCAAACACCGATTGAGACAAATTGTTCCCATATCTGAGAACCAATTTGGATTTATGCCCGGAAGGTCGACCATAGAGGCCATCCATTTTATTCGTCAGCTCATTGAACGCTTTCGAGAAAAGAGTAAGATTTGCATATGGTCTTTATCGACTTAGAAAATACATATGACAAAGTACCTCGAGAGGTATTATGGAGGACCTTGATGAAGAAGGGGATACCCATTAAATATATCAACATCATAAAAGATATGTATGAGAAGTGGTGACAAGTGTACGAACTTGTGGCGGTTTAACAGACGCCTTCCCAATTACAATTGGCTTACATCAGAGGTCAACTTTGAGCCCATTTTCGTTTGCCATTGTAATTGATGAAATCACCAGAACCATCCAAGACCGAGTCCCATGGTGTATGTTGTTTGCAGACGATATTGTCCTCATCAATGAGACAAGAATGGGAGTTAACGCTAAATTAGAACGATGGAGACAAACATTAGAAGCACACGGATTTTGACTAAGTCGAACAAAAACAGAGTATCTCAAATGCAAGTTTAGCAAACAACGAAGAAACAACGATGACAAGGTTCAGTTGGATGGCCAAGAGATACCAAGAAGTACGCATTTTCGGTATTTAGGATCCATACTACAGATGGATGGAGAGTTAGACGGAGATGTCAACCACTGCATCCAAGCTGGATGGGTAAAGTGGAAGAGTGCAACAAGGATCCTGTGCGATCGTAACTTTCCTTTAAAGCTTAAAGGAAAGTTCTATCGTACGGCTATTAGACCTGCTTTGCTTTATGGTTCCGAGTACTGGGCTATTAAGCAAAGTCATGCACATAAAATGAACGTTACAGAGATGTGCATGCTTCGGTGGATGTGCGGTAACACCAGGAGAGATAAGGTGCGCAATGAAGATATTCGGCATAAATTGGGTGTGGCGGCCATCGACGAGAAAATGCGAAAAAACCGTTTAAGATGGTTTGGACTTGTTAAACGCAGACACGTAGATGCACCGGTACGACGAGTTGAAGATCTCGACTTAGGACAGACGACTAGAGCTCGTGGGAGACCGAGAAAGACGTGAATGGAGGTCATACGGAACAACGTGAAGTTAAAAGACCTAAATTAAGACATGCTCGTCAACCGAAACATATGGAGGAAGAAGATTCATGTTCACGACTCGACGTGATTCATTCATGGTTCATATAGCCTATCCCAATTTAATTGGGATTACAGGCTTGGTTGTTGTTGTTGAATCAATAGAATTTATTTTCTAATTATAAAGACTATGTCAAATACTTTTGTCAAGTTTTAGCCTATTTTATTGCAATTCTCATCATCTCTATCTCTAAAGAATAAGAAAAATATAAGAGAGGTTAAATTGATTTTTTTTTGTGCATGTTACAAAGTGAAATTTTAAGTTGTATAGTAATCAAATATCAAAAGAAAAACTACTTTGACAGCTTATTTTTAGATGTTTATATATATATATATATATATAACTACTTTGACAGCTTATTTTTAGATGTTTATATATATATATATATATATATATATATATATATATATATATAAACATCTAAAAATAAGCTGTCAAAGTAGTTTTTCTTTTGATATTTGATTACTATACAATTAAAGTGATTGTCTACGGAAATCTTATAAATGTAACTGAAAGATTTTATTTAAACATTTACTTTGGAGTTTAAGTAAATGAAGAATTATTGAAATGCCTTGTAACTTTTGCATGTTTTGCTTTTGCCCTGTAACTTTCCGGGCCTATGAAAATGCCTAATAACTGTCATTTTTTCGCCTCAATTTGCCATGTTAAGCTTTCAGCAGCCCGACATGTTAAAAATGCCATGTAACTATTACAAGGCATTGGAGGGCATTTTTAATAATTTGACAATTTTATTTATAATTTTTAGATTGGTTTTTTAACAACTTAAAAATTGTAACTAAAAATATTTCAAAATATTTAATAACTTTAAAATCAAGAGTAATATTACTTTAAACAACAAAAATACTAAAAAATAAGAGTAATATTACCTTAAACAACAACAATACTAAAAATTTTAGATATTTTTCTTAATTCAAAAATATATTTAATTTTAATATATATTGTATAAATCATAAGAAAAACATTATATAATTTTATTTAATTAGAATGTTAATTTTAAAATATTTAATACTAAATATTAAACATGAATATATTAACAAGGTATATATTTTTTCTCAATTCATCAATAGATCAATTAACTTCATTTATCTAAATTATAAAAACTTATTATACGATTCTAATTTAAATAACTTATTTCTCAATAACTAATAAACTTAATCTCTCCAAAACTATTTTCTCTCTAACTAATAAACCTCCATCGTCGATTGTATCCAGTCTCGAACAAATCACACACAATCTTCTCGTTTTACTCATATTTACAGCCTTAATCCAACAACAACAACAAAACAATCTCTTTTGATTTGAGAGTTAGTTGTGCGTTCAACTGCGACCAGTATAGCAGTATTAATTCTCCTTTCTTTCTTTGCCAGATTAATATTTATTTATTTTATTATTCATCATCACTATGGTCAACGTACGTTGTTTAATAATAATAATAATACTAAATACTAAATATATATTCTCATGGGTTATATAAAACTAAAGTTTATTGTTCCTATTTTCCCATCATCGAGTTTATTTGTAATCTCAATAATTACACTACAAGATTTGGGGGTCAATAGTGACCCCCCAGTTGTGACTCAAGTTGAGTCACTTGTCTTCAGTGACCTGCGAAGACAACTGCGACTCAACCTGAGTCGCAGATTTGTACGAGGACAACATCGACTCAAATTGAGTCGCTGTTGACCTCAAGAAAATTCAGCGACTCACATTGAGTCGCTGAATTCCATTATATGACTTGGGCCACACATTTTGGCCCAATTTGGGCCAAAATGTGGGCCAAAGATATTGGACTCAAATGCGAGTCCAATATCCGGAAGCAATCAACGACTCAACTTGAGTCGCTATTGGTAATGGCTGTTGTCAATAGTGACCGCAAATGTCAATAGTGACCGCTTTGCAGTCACTACAAAACATTAGTGACCGCAAAGCGGTCACTAGTGACATTTGCGGTCACTATTGACAACGGCTATTGTCAATAGTGACCGCAAAAGTCAATAGTGACCGCTTTGCAGTCACTACAAAAGATTAGTGACCGCAAAGCGGTCACTACTGACATTTCCGGTTACTATTGACAACGACTATTGTCAATAGTGACCGCAAATGTCAATAGTGACCGCTTTGCGGTCACTATTGACAACGGCCATTACCACAATATCCGTTGTCAATAATAATAGCCGTTGTCAATAGTGACCACAAAGCGGTCACTATTGACATTTGCGGTCACTATTGACAATAGCCGTTGTCAATAGTGACCGCAAATGTCACTAATGACCGCTTTGCGGTCACTAATATTTTGTAGTGACTGCAAAGCGGTCACTATTGACATTTGTGGTCACTATTGACAACGGCTATTACCAACATGAGTTGCTATTGAAGTTGGCCGTTATCAATAGTGACCGTTTTGCAGTCACTATTAACATTGGTCGTTATCAATAGTGACCGCTTTTCGGTCACTACTGACATTGGGGAGTCAGTAGTGACCGCTAAGCGGTCACTAATGACACAACATTGACTGCATTGCGGTCCCTATTGAATCAACAGGGACCGAATTGCAGTCCCTACTAATATTCATACTTTAAAATCGATATTTTAAGATGGATCGAGATGCCGCGTTGTTTTTTTAGTTCATAATAACCATTATAAGAGTTAAAACAACAATAATTTCAATGACGCATTGTAAATCCAAACATTATGTAAAGAGAACGAACCACTTTGACGATGCTCTTATTATTTTGTATGACGAATGTCATAATGACAAATTAATTGTATATACATATAAGTATAATGATTAATTGATGTGTTGATTTATACCTCATAATCATATATATGCTAACATTAGTGAAGTAAAGCATAAAAACGAATAACAACTACAACTAACTAGTGATGATTAGTTGTAGAACATGAAATAGATCTCCAACGTTAATAACTCGTTCAATCTCAATCAATCTATTAATCCACAACTAAACTACTATGAGGTTGGTTTTGCAATCATTTATTACTTCAATTTACATGTTACAATGAGTTTGGTTACTAAGAATCACAAACACACCAAAATCAATTAAAAAAAATCGATTTTAAAGTATGGGAGACAATAGTGACTGCGACGCAGTCACTATTGAGTCAATTGGGACCGCAAAGCAGTCACTGTTGACTCAACATGGACTGCATTGCGGTCCCTATTGACTCAACAGTGACCAAATTGCGGTCCCTACTAATATTCATACTTTAAAATGGATGAATATTATTAGGGACCTAATTGCGGTCACTGATATGGCAACAGTGACCGCATTGCAGTCACTAAAAAATATTAGTGACCTAATAGCGGTCCAAAATATGTATTAGTGACCTAAATGCGGTCCCTATTGACTAAACAGTGACCAAATTGCGGTCCCTACTAATATTCATACTTTAAAATGGATGAATATTAGTAGGGACCTAATTGCGGTCACTGATATGGCAACAGTGACCGCATTGCAGTCGCTGCAAAATATTAGTGACCTAATACCGGTCCCTAATATATATTAGTGACCTAAACGCGGTCATTGAAATCTAAAAATTTGAAATTGGGCGAAAATTTTAGGCGGAATTGAGAGGGAAATTTGAATTTGACGAAAATTTGAAATTTTCAACCTCCCCTCTATATATACTCACCACTATTACACATCTAAATTTCATTATCTCCAAAAATCATCAACATAATTAACAACACTCTCTTCTTTTCTCCAACACACCAACACACCAACACAACAACATAAATCCAAAAAATCACTTTCTTTTCTTTCACTTTTTTTTTTTTATTTTAGTTTTGATCTACACTTTATTATCTTTCTTTCTTTATTTTGGATCTACACTTTATTATCTTTCTCTATTTATTTTGGATCTACACTTTATTTTCTTTCTTTCTTTCATTTTTTTTTTGTTTTGGATCTACACTTTATTTTCTTACTTTTCTTTCACTTGTTGTTTTATTCATTAATCTTTTTGTTTTCATTAATCTTTTTGCTTTCATTGATCTTTTTAATCATTCATTTTTTTGTTTTCATTCATATTATAGTTTCTATTATTAGATATTTTTTTTTAATCTTTTTACATTCATGTCATTATATTAACATTTTCTTCATTATTTTATGGTTTTGATCTTGTTAAAATCATAATTTTACAAAAAAAATAATAATATTCCGGATTAAATCCGGAATATTAGTGTTTTGTTTTTATTTTTCGTACAGGTAATTAGTGACCGCAATTTGGTCCCTACTAATATTCATAGATATCTATGAATATTACTAGGGACCGAATTGCGGTCACTGTTCTTAAAATTAGTGACCTGAAAGCAGTCACTAATGTTTTAAAATAAACAGGGACCGGAAGGCGGTCACTAAATTTCTGGTCACTATTGACCCTCATCAGCGACCTAATTGCGGTCACTGATGGAAAGTGACCGAGGTCAATAGTGACCGGTCATCTGCGACCCAAACGCGGTCACTATTGACCATTAGGGACCCCAAGGGGGGTCAATAGTGACTGCATTTCGGTCACTATTGACCCCCAAATCTTGTAGTGTTAATACATAATTGTGGAAAAGTTGACTGAGTTCGGCAACTGATCAACAACTGGTTCAATTAACCCAACCAAATCAAATAAAGTTATCATAGACATATCTCGAGCAGGACTGAGAAATGAGTATTTTAGTTTACAACTAATAAACTAAAATGATGAATTAAGAAAAAATATACAAAAATTTAGTATTTTTGTTGTTTAAAGTAGTATTACTCTTAATTTTTAGTATTTTTTTGTTTAAAGTAATATTACTCATTTTAAGTTTATTAAATATTAAATATTTTTAGTTATAATTTTAGTTTATTACGAAAAAATGAGAGTTATTGGGCATTTTCATCGGCCCGAAAAGTTACAAGACAAAAAGCAAAATATTAAAGAGTTACAAGGTATTTTCAATAATTTTTTGTATTTAGTAAAGTTTCATGTCTAATATAGTAGTAAAAAAGTGAAGTAATGTATAGATTTATAGAAGTGTGTATAGGCCCATTTTAGTGAACAGTAAAAAGATTATTTATTTTAATTTAGGGAGAGGTGAGATTATTTATCTCGTATTCTGAGATGAAATTCATAAAATCCAAGCAACTTATACCCAAAAATTAATTTATAAAATCAAAAGAGATAAAGTGAGATAAGGTAAAGTTATCTCACTTGTCTTTAAAATCATAGAATGTGGCCTTTAAAACGCTGCGAATTAGTTAAATAAAAAGAGGGATTGAATCAAGTGAGGGAAATGGGATTAGCCCAAAATATTTACCCCCACAAAAATTGCAACTGGGGGAGAGTGTATCTATCTATCCAAAAATATGAAGCCCATACCTCTAATAAAACTTTGGTTGTATCTTCTTTTTCCTATCATCATGGAACTGAATTATGAGCAACTGGTTTGATCTTTACACTAAAGTCCAAACAATAAAATATAACAAAAAAATTGTAACAACCCATAACTTGATCCAAACATGATCCTCAACTTTTCTTTATTGGGGCACTCAAATTTCTCTTCCTATTGTTTTTTTTTTTTTTTTTGCACTATAAAAGCAAAGCTTTGTTCACAAAACTTTCAATATTTCCAACTATAACAAACATTTTTTGCAAAGAGAAGAACATGGCATCCACAGCAGCTGGTAGGGGAGCACAAACTATGAACTCCATGTATTTCACGTAAGTTAATAATAGTTAATTAACACAAATAACTAATTTACTTTCTCAGTATTTAAAATGATTACAAGACCTTGGCTGGAAGTGCCGAAGTTAGCAGAATATATATGGTATGTGTAACACGAGTAATGCTTGTCTTAAATGTATTATTTATTTATTTTTATTATGTCCAAACCAAATTAGCGCAAAAAAGTTATAATCAAAACGTCATGTTTTGCAATTGCCGGGAAGGCTTTGTCATAATCGGAAAACAAAATTTGAATTGTTTGTTATATCCCAAACAGGTGTTACCAGATTAAATGTTATTTAATGATTTTAGATTAATACCAAAGTTACGTATGAGTTATGACATAATTATAGCGTCAAGTCAATCTACGGTTGAAGTCATATTTATGCATAATTTATGAATCCGTGTTCATGGAAAACGTTATTTTAATGTACTTTTTTTCATAAAAAGTCAAAAAAGTTATATGATGTTATTGTAATGAGAGATATTAAAAAAAATAGAAATATTATGTGCTAGTTACTAAAAGTAGGAGTAAAATATAATTATTAAAATGTTTGGGTTAACAAACTACAAGGAAAAGAAAGAAAAAAGAAAAGAAAAATACTAGAGGTAAGTTAGGTATGTAGAGCCGGTTGCCCATATTAGAGAAGAAAAATATGTGGCTGATATGCGTCTGTTTATGTACAGACTGTGTATTAATCATTTTCCTTTCACAAATAATCTAAGGTTGACACTGTGAATTTCACAAATATGCATTGCTCTCTAGCTAGTTATTTACTTATATACGAGATCATTTCATTTGCATATTAGCTTAATTATTGGCATATAAGGTATTTTTTTTTTCTTCTAACATAGGTATTTGTTGTTGTTCTTCTTGTTCTTGTTCTTCTTTTTTTTTTCAATTCATGTCACAATATTATTCATTATCCTGAGCTAGCAGCCAGTGGATAAAATAGAGAAGCGACAAATTAAGAAGCATAATTTATAAATTTACCCTCAGTTTCTTGTCTGTTGGCAACATGCAGGCCAATGCTAAGGAAGGCATACCATCGGAAAAGCTGTTCATCACCGGACATGATGAGTGATACTGTCAAAATGAATGGTGAAGAAGTCAAGCAGAAGACGACTGCTGCGGCCGGAAACGGCGAAACGTGGTGGGTTCGCGACGATCGAACCGGACTATATTATCCCAAGGGACAAGAGAAGGTGATGGAAGATGTTCCCAAAGGGGCAGGAAAGGAATTTGAGACAGTTAATTGGTTTGATTAATTGAGGAGTTATATTTCGATTTAATTTGAATAAGTGGTGGAAGTGCAATGGATAACTTTTTATTTGTTCCTAGTACGTATATAATATTTTAATTTCAGCTTTTCATTTCTCCATGCAATCTGTAACAAGAGGAAATAAAATGGAAGACGTTCTTGTTAAGCAAAATTCCAGTAAAAAGAACTTTGTATCTTCGAATTATGCATATTTTAAACTTCGCACATTCGAATTGCAACATACATCACTGTGAATGTTTGAATTGTAATTATCTAACACCTTGCACTAGAGTGCGCATTTGCGCGTTTTTGCATGGGTAAAATTACCTTTTTGGTTAAACTAATCAAAGTTGTACCTTGCATGTGTGTTTTGTTGGAAAATTTTACTTTTTCATGATTTTGATAAATTATTTTAATGGTTTCCTCTTTATAAAAGTGAAACTTCTGTAGTTTAATGAAATCTAGGTTTTGTCTAGATTTGTGTAAGATGAATCTAGTAAATATTTAATTATTCAAAATTAATGTGAGATGAATGAGAAATTAAATGAACAAACAAGCTAGTTGAAATAAGTTATCTTGAAAAATGAAAGAAAATGAGTGGGAAGGTGAAAAGTCACCATCCCACATGTAAAGTTCGAGCTAAACTATTACAACCTAATAAGTTGTTTTTTTTTTTTTGCATAAGAGTTTGGACCCTTTGGGGTACCACATGTCTTTGAAGGGGGAAAGACCCAAATGCTATGGGTCATGCTTCAAAGCCCACACGCGCGTTGCCGTTCGTCTGGCCCCGCCCCAGTCGTAGACCGTGGGCCTGTGCCTGGACTTGAGCTTGGGCTTGGGTTTCCCTATCAAATACTTATCTTTTTGGACAAAGTTTAATTAATTGTCTGAAAATTAATAAGCAACAAATTAAATAATTAATTAACCGTGATTAGGTGTAAGAATCTGGCCGAATCAGTGTGTCAGTGGCTGAAAATCTGGCGGAAAAGTTCAGTCAGCCGAACTGGTGCAAATTCTGGCAGGAAAGTCGTGACGTGGAAAGGACATGTCCGTCCAGTCAACCCAAGGACAACTTTTGTAATCTATAAATAGATCCCCCTACTTCTTTATTATTCATTCAATCAAAAACATTATTTCTTTCTTTTTGTTTTATTCTGAGAGTTCAAAACATTCTTTTGGTTCGCCGTTTCTTAATATTCGAAGAGCTGCCACATTAAGAAGATAGTCGTTGCATCTTGGGAAGCGATTGCCGATCAAACCGTAAGCACCGAGTGGGGCAAATATCGTTTTAAAGAGAAAGAGTTCAACTCTTGCCTCGACTATAAATATTGGTTTGCTTTTCTGTTTTACACCCACTACTTTCAACAATTTAAAATGATATTCTGCTTGTGTATTTCAGAAAAATGGTTACTATTTCGCCTGTTCATGGTAGCGGTGAAAAGTCAAAAAAGTTTTCCGGCACTGATTTCAAAAGGTAGCAATAGAAGATGTTGTTCTACCTTACAACCTTGAATCTGTCGCGGATGTTGACCAAGGATGCCCCAACGATATCAGAAAGTGAGTCTGATCCTCGTCCGAGGGCTACCTTTGATGCCTGGAGACATAGTGTCTTTCTATGCAAACACTACATCTTGAATGGATTATACAACTCACTCTACAACGTTTATTCCACCATCAAGACATCCAAGGAACTCTTGACGTCCCTTGATAAGAAGTATAGACCGAAGATGCTAGGTTGAAGAAATTCATCGTTGAAAAATGTTTGGATTTCAAAATGACCGACTTGAAGACTGTGATGAGTCAAGTTCAAGAGTTGCAATTGATCCTACATGACCTAGATGCAGAGGACATGAAGCTAACTAAATCCTTCCAAGTTGCTGCTATGATAGAGAAGCTGTCGCCGTCTTGAAAAGGGTTCAAGAACTATCTCAAGCATAAATGCAAGGAGATGAACCTTGAAGGTCTGATTGTCAGAGTTCGGATTGAAGAGGATAATCGAATGACTGAGATGAAGCCAAAGTAAATGCATATGGAGGCTAGAGCCAACGTGGTGGAACAAAAGTCCAACTCTAACAAGGAGAGAAATGCATCAGGGCAACAGTGGAGGCCAACAGAAGAAGAAAAAGAAGTTCAAAAGGAACTGCCACAACAGTGGAAAGCCGAACCACATGGCCAAAGACTCCCGACTCCCAAATAAAGACAACCAGAACTAGTTCAACAAGGTTGATGTAGTTCAGGACAAGAGGCAAACATGATGGACCATCCAAAGGAGTGGTTTGTCGACACCGGTGCCACCCGCCACACCTGCGCTGACAAAGACATGTTCTCCACATACGACTCGTTGAACAACCAGAAGCTCTACATGGGGAACTCTGCAACGTCAAATATCATCGAAAGTGGAAGAGTGGTGCTAAAGATGACTTAAGGCAAAAAGATCCTCTGATTGATGTACTGCATGTTCCAGATATTCAGGAGAATTTAATATCTGGCTATGCACTTGATGCAAGTGGTCTTAGAGCAGTGTTTGAGTCTGGTAAATTGTTCTCACTAAGAATGGACAATTTATTGGAAAAGTTTACGCAGTCAACCTAATGTACAAGATAAATGTAATGACTGTCAAACATGACTTTGAAAAGAATAATAAAACTATTACTTCTGCTTGAGTGCTTAGATCTATGACATGTTTGATTAGGACATGCTAACTTTAATACTCTACGTAAACTAGTAAGCTTAGAGCTATTGCCTTTATTCAAATTCGAATCTCAAAATAAATGTAAGATTTGTGTAGAGGCTAAATTAACCAAATTATCGTTTTCTTCTTTAGAAAGAAACACTGAACCTCTATACTTAATTCACACTGACATTTGTGACTTAAAGTTTGTGAAGACTAGAGGTAGCAAAAAGTAGTTTATTACTTTTATCGATGACTACACTAGATATTGCATAGTCTATTTACTAAGAAGTAAAGATGAACCTCTTGAAGCATTTAAGGTCTACAAACTTGAGGTTTAAGATCAACTTGACAAACAAATAAAAACTATGTAAGTGATAGAGGTGGAGAGTATGGAGCTCCATTTGACGAATTTTGTGCTTCTCAGGCATCATTCATCAAACAACATCTCATTATTCATCACAATCAAATGGAATTGCTGAACACAAATGTCTTACTCTTAAGGAGATAATGAATGCCATGTTGATCAGTTCTGGTTTACGACATAATTTTTTGGGGGATGCAATCCTCTGAGCAAATCATATATTAAACAAATTACCTCATAAAAGTACAAATGAAACCCCTTTTGAGTTATGGAAAGATCAAAAGCCTTCCTATAAATACTTAAAAGTGTGGGGGTGTCTAGAAAAGGTAGAAGTGCCTAAACCTAAACAAGTTAAGATACGACCTAAGACCGTTGACTGCATATTCATTGGATATGCACACAACAGTTGATTTGGTGTGTTGTCGTATGCTGATAAAACACTCCGCATCATGCTGATCCTAGGCTGTGCTGGAACCAGCTTTGTCCTTTACACACATATACTCCAAGCAACGTGGTGAGGGGACGGATGGATTGTTGATGATTCTGGACTGAACTCGGGTTATCCCAAGCTGCCTACGTATCCCTTTGGGGGAATCAAGTCGGACGTAGTTCATTTGTTTATTCTGTACTGTGCGGCTTTACGATTTTGACCATATCTCCTTGCAGGAAGGTCCAAATCTCAAACCGCTTCTTGCTATGGAAAGTAGACTCCTTTAGCTTTCCAAGCATATAAGGTACATGTTGGGGAGATAAGTATATCGGTAGTGACATCCGATATAAGGTCGGGTATTCCGGCACATCGGAGATATGTCGAGGTTCCACCATATCGGCCATATCTTAAGATCGGTATATCGAAACCTCGATCTGCTTCTTCCTATGGGTAGCTGACACATGTAGCTTTCCATACATATATTATACATGTATAATCGATAAGTACATCAATAGTTATGTTCGATATAATATCAGGTATTGCAGTATGTCGAAGGTATATCGAAGGTATGTCGGGGATCTATGTCGAATATGGCATATCGGGGATGATATTCAACGTACATTTCGATATAGACATGACGGAGTGATCCCTAGGTGTTTTTACTTCCCTTATGGCCAAGGGGGAGGGGTATTTATAGGCGTTGGACCCATATCGAATATGATATTCGATGTATATTCGATATACTTTTCGATATAGTGAAGGTTCTACACAGTCCCACCATTTTGGGCATAACTTCCACTCCAGACCTCGGAATTGCGATCCGCTTGTTGCATTGAGACCTAGACACCCGCGGCTTTCCAACGACATATCATAGAGGGCCTAGTTCGTTATATACAAATAATGGCAATCCTTCAAATTGTGGTATCCACGTGACATAACACGTATCACTACTATATTATGTAGTATCAGTAGTCCCCCAGTTTGGAGCGTGGTCTTGGAACATGAGCATACTTCAAACTCTAATTGGATGTCATATTTATACACACCACTAGTCCCCCAGTTTGGAGTGTGGTCTTGGAACATGAGCATACTTCAAACTCTAATTGGATGTCATATTTATACACGCCACTAGTCCCACAGTTTGGAGATTATTATCTGAGGATAATGATTTGCAAATTAAATATGAGTTCTTGGATTACCTGTACCTCTCGTCCCGCCAGTTCAAATGACGGAGCTCGAATATGTGAATTCATTCAAAGATGTTGGTGGACCCCCAATGTAATTTACGTAGCCTAGAGGTCCGCGTTTAAATTATCACAGAGAAAAAATGTTCCTTATTATGAAACTTGTCTTTATTGGGAGAGAAATGTTCCTCTCAGCGCGAATTCTCGGTGAAGCTTATCATTTGGTAGTTGCAGTTCTTCGGCTGTTCTCGTACTAAGCAATCAATGCTTTGCTGCAAAGCCTTACCTTTGTATTTTTAGGTGAACGGTGCGCGATATCCCATAGGATTTGTAGATTTCTTGCCCTTTTTGCTGAGGTGAGGTCACTAGTTCCCTGTTATCTATTAAGGATAGCGTGACAGATAATGAATATATATTGATATAAGTTCCTCGATAAGTTAGAAGGCAGAAAAATCGTTTGTGTTTTAGCGAAAACGTATATCTTTTGATTCACCGTCAATTGATAAACACCTTCATAAGAAGTGTATTTGGAGTAACATGCATATATTGGATGCAACTTGCAAATTGGATGCGACTGCGATGAGTGGTTGCGAGAAGGCTACATGGAGTAGTGTGTCACCGAGGTATATGAACATGACCACTTGGGGCCTTGTATGTGCAATCTTGCATGTATAATCGTGATTGTTGCTTGCGATTGTGTATACGTGATTGTTTATGAAAATCAGGTTTTTACTAACCTTGCGTGAGGTTGACGAGTGAATGAGAGTCTCAGGGTGATCGATGGGAGCGCTTGTTGTCACTTATTATGATTTTTCCCTCATAAGCATTTAGGATATGGGAAAATGTTTTTGCGTTGGCCTAGCTATAGCGTTAGTGTGGCTAGGTTTTGCGTTGAATATGTGGGTACGTAACTAACTCAAACTTGGTCGGTACGTCTTGAGTTATTCAAGTACTTTATCAGAGGTAGTGTCTGACTGCACTTCTGTTTACCTTTACAGGTAGACGTAGTTGATATTATATCATAAACAACACTTGTCATACATTGTGAGGTATGATCTATGATTAAGCTCTCGGTATGTTTCACCCTACCGTTATTGGGCAATTTGCAGCTAAAGCTATTGCTGATGTAGCTTCAAATAATGTTACATCTCATGGGTGATTTTAAGCTATCACCAGCGCATAGTGTAGGTATGATAATGCTTAGCCTGGAGGCGCCCATGCCAATGTTTGTAACTGACGATTGACGTCTAAATTATTTATAGGTCCAATGAGAGATGTCATGATTATCTTCAATGTAAGTTAAATATGCACTTTGCCAATCTTTAAGAGGGTAAGATAGGCAATGAGTGAGAAGTCATCTCAAGGAAGACTCTCGGCTATAATAATTATGAAAATGACGAATGCGATAATGGACGGAGATAATTTTCTTGACGTTCTTAGGTTTGCGTTTAATGCGTATTAGATCGCTTGCTTGCACTAGTGAGTATTGTAGGTTGGTCACCCTTCGAAAGAGTCGCATAGTTTACGATGATGTGAAGCATCGTTTATTATGCTGCTTGGAATAATCTTTCGATTGACGCTCCTTGTTTTATGGAGCGAGTTTAACAAATAAATGCATCCTCATGCATTTAAATAATAGTCGTTCATTTTGAACCTTGTATTACATATTTCATAGTCATAGTGGTATTATTGAAGATCTCATTGGTGATGAGAATTTACCGTTGGTGGCGGCTTCATTTATTATTTGTCAATCTTAGACCGGTACGGTGGCGGATGCAACGACGTTGTTATAAATCTATGATATGAACGATTTATTCTTTTAATCATGCAATCGCGTTGGGTTTGAGCGTTGTAGCAGTATATTGTGCTTTTAAAAGGCGTGGTAATACATAGATACTTGTTTTTGCCGTATGAGGTCGGGGTACCATGTAGGTACTAATCGTTGCGCCTTAAGAGGCGGGTTATCGCGTAGGTAATGGATGTTGTAAGATGGTTCGCCTTGTCCACTTTGTTTGGAGTAATGCAAGCGTGTCGTCTCACATTTGTTAGCAAATTTTTGCAATTCCCGCGGTATTTCACAGCAACTTGTGTGTTTGAAATATTTAAAGGAATACTGTTAAGAAATCGTGTATTTGGCTGGTTGTCCCTTTAGTTAGGGTACCTAGCGGGTGTGCGTTTACTTGTCATTTAAGGCAGGATACCGCGTAGGTACATGTTCACCTTTCAATTTAGTTATGAACTTGTACGTGTAAAGGTCGCTCTGCCATTTATGGCATGTTAGCGTATAGGTAAATCTTCTTTGGCAGGAGTGACGCGGCATTTCTTGCATTTTACCTTATACGTTGATGGGTAGAGGTGATGTTGCTATTTCTAGCATGTTTCCTTTGTGTTGTCCGCATTGTCCGTTCCTTCGTTTGTCCTCAGATTGTCGAGGTATAGTGTTGTCCGCTCTATTCTTGGGAATAGGGGATCTGTAGATAGGGGATTGCAGATTGTCGACCGCACTACCGCTCGTGGAGTAGGGGCCTTGTAGATAGGTGACCATCTACCGCTCGTGAGGTAGGGGCCTGCCTCTTCACCTAGTTTGTTTTATGGGATTTTCACCCAATAGGCTCTTCACCTAGCTTAATTTATGGGATTTTCACCCAATAGGCTCTTCACCTAGCGTACTTTTATGGGATTTCCACCCAATAGGCTCTTCACCTAGCTTGATTTATGGGATTTTCACCCAATAGGCTCTTCACATAGCTTGATTTATGGGATTTTCACCCAATAGGCTCTTCACCTAGCTTGATTTATGGGATTTTCACCCAATAGGCTCTTCACCTAGCGTAATTTTATGGGATTTCCACCCAATAGGCTCTTCACCTAGCTTGATTTATGGGATTTCCACCCAATAGGCTCTTCACCTAGCGTAACAGTTCACGTGGGTAGGGGCCCATCCCGTTATCACAGAGAACCCGTTACCGCTCAAATCTTCAAGATCAACCTCGTTATCACAGGGGATCGATTCACGTGGGTAGGGGCCCATCCCGTTATCACAGGGAAACCGTTATTTCTCAAATGTTCATGATCGACCCCGTTATCACAGGGAATGTTTTTCTTGTGGGCAGGGGCCCATCCCGTTATCACAGGGAACCCGCTACCGTTCAAATATTTAGCGTCGACCCCGTTATCACATGTGATATTCTTCTTGTGGGTAGGGGCCCATTTCGTTATCACAGGGAACCCGCTACCATTCAAATGTTTAGCGTCGACCCCGTTATCACAGAGGATATTCTTCTTGTGGGTAGGGGCCCATCCCGTTATCACAGGGAACCCGCTACCGTTCAAATATTTAGCGTCGACCCCGTTATTACAAGGGATATTTTTCTTGTGGATAGGGGCCCATCCCGTTATCACAGAGAACCCGCTACCGTTCAAATATTTAGCGTCGACCCCGTTATCACAGGGGATATTTTTCTTGTGGGTAGGGGCGCATCCCGTTATCACAGGGAACCCACTACCGTTTAAATGTTTACGGTCGATCCCGTTATCACATGGGATATTTTTCTTGTGGGTAGGGGCGCATCCTGTTATCACCAGGAACCCGCTACCGTTCGAATGTTTACGGTCGACCCCGTTATCACAGGGGATATTTTTCTCTTTGTAGGTGACCCGTTACCGCTCATGGGTAGGAGCCCGCCCGTTATCACAGGGGAACCCGTTACCGCTAATGGGTAGGAGCCTTTTCTTTGTAGATGACCTGTTACCGCTCATGGGTAGGAGCTCGCCCGTTATCACAGGGGACCCGTTACCGCTCATGGGTAGGAGCCTGCCTTTTTCTTCA
Organism: Linaria vulgaris; assembly: GCA_948329865.1. NCBI lineage: Eukaryota > Viridiplantae > Streptophyta > Magnoliopsida > Lamiales > Plantaginaceae > Linaria > Linaria vulgaris. Next base: position 46,293,843 of record OX415249.1, on the reverse strand, counting down.
TAGGTGACCCATTACCGCTCATGGGTATGAACTCGCCCGTTATTACAGGGGACCCGTTACCGCTCATGGGTAGGAGCCTACCTTTTTTTTTGTGACCCGTTACCGCTCATGGGTAGGGGCCTGCTTTCTTCAGTTTTGTCGCTGTTTGCTGGTAGTTTTCCTCCCCGTAGGGTTTGTAGAGCCTTGGATACCTGTAATCCAATGAAGACAAAAAGAGGAATGTGCATGCATAATGATATATATAGTGGAATACACATAGATTGCGTTATGAGTTTTCCCTTATGGGGAGTTTTGATTTCGTGAGAGGTGAATATTCATGTATGAGAGTTAGGTGTGCATGTTGTACCTGCTTTAACAGATAATAGTGAGTAATGTGGGATGTCATCCCGTGATTTCCCTGCGAGAAAATTTCTAAAAATTCATCGTGCTGTTAAAGCACGTTATACCGTCTAGGATGTGTACCTATAGGAAGCAAATATATAATCACGCAATAATTTAACTTGATCTTTTTAGTTTCTTATGTGAAAGAAACCATAATCTCAGTGTGCCGTTAGAGCACCTTCGTCGTATCCGTTAGGACACGTTCCTGCAAGAATCAAGGACATGACAATACAAATATGCTTATCTAGGGAAAATAAGGGTTAAAGATGGATAACGATATGCGTCGCAATATGTATCAATAAGAAACTTCAAAATGCATGACATGCAAGAACTGGATAACCTCCGATCCGCCTATCCTTTAGGATAATAGGTACCTGTACACTTACGGTGTACCTGCAAACAATCTATCAATATGAAGGAGAGAGAGAGATATAACGTTCCATATATAAAGATTCACAATGTGCAACGGTTGGGAACTAGGTGAACCCTAGTTCGGCGATGCATCAGGCGATAAGGGAATAAGACCTGCGTGGTGCTTCCTGTTTCAGCTATAGGTTAGCACAGAGGGCAGTTAAAGTAAATTAATGATTTTTCAATAATAGTTAAAGATAAACATTAATGGATAGCGTAACTAACTTGCAGAATATGTAGTGTAATGTAATTGACAAACTTATCTTGATGTAAGGCATATGTCCGATGGCGCTCCAATCCACCATAGTTCTTGGTGAACTTGGTTGAATCTTACGGTTGCATGCTTGTTTATAAGTACATTCAATTGTGTTCCCACAGACGGCGTCAATGATTTGGTGTGTTGTCGTATGCTGATAAAACACTCCGCATCATGCTGATCCTAGGCTGTGCTCGAACCAGCTTTGTCCTTTACACACATGTACTCCAAGCAACGTGGTGAGGGGACAGATGGATCGTTGATGATTCCGGACTGAACTCGGGTTATCCCAAGCTGCCTACGTATCCCTTTGGAGGAATCAAGTCGGACGTAGTTCATTTGTCTATTCTACACTGTGCGGCTTTACGGTTTTGACCATATCTGCTTGCAGGAAGGTCCAAATCTCAAACCGCTTCTTGATATGGAAAGTAGTCTCCTTTAGCTTTCCAAGCATATAAGGTACATGTTGGGGAGATAAGTATATCGGTAGTGACATCCGAGATAAGGTCTGGTATTCCGGCACATCGGAGATATGTCGAGGTTCCACCATATTGGCCATATCTTGAGATCGGTATATCAAAACCTCGATCTGCTTCTTCCTTTGGGTATCTGACACATGTAGCTTTCCATACATATATTATACATGTCAAATGGATAAGTACATCGGTAGTTATGTTCGATATAATATCACATATTGCAGTATGTCGAAGGTATATCGAAGGTATGTCGGGGATCTATGTCGAATATGGCATATCGGGGATGATATTCGACGTACATTTCGATATAGACATGACAGGGTGATCTCTAGGTGTTTTTACTTCCCTTATGGCCAAGGGGGAGGGGTATGTATAGGCGTTGGACCCATATCGAATATGATATTCGATGTATATTCGATATACTTTTTGATATAGTGCAGGTTCTGCGCAGTCCCACCATTTTGGGCATAACTTCCACTCCGGACCTCGGAATCGCGATCCTATTGTTGCATTGCGACCTAGACACCCATGGCTTTCCAAAGACATATCATAGAGGGCCTAGTTCGTTATATACAAATAATGGAAATTCTTCCAATTGTGCCATCCACGTGACATAACACGTATCGCTACTATATTATGTAGTATCAACAGTAGTGCCTATTGCTCCTTAATACATAAGTATTAAATTATGATATTAATGAAAATATGATTATTGAATCAAGGAATGCAATATTCTTTGAAAATATATTTCCTTGCAAAGAAGGGAAAGAATCTAGTTCCCTTAAAAGAACCTATGAAGTTGTGAGGGATAATCATGAGGAAGGTGAAGATCCCAAACGCAGTAAAAGGGCTAAAACAGCTAAAAGCTATGGCCCTGATTTTCTAACTAATATGTTAGAAAATGAACCAAGGACAATAAGTGAAGCCTTGTCCTCTCCAAAAGCTCTATTTTGGAAAGACGCTATTGATAGTGAAATGGAGTCTACTTTGCACTCCCACATGTGGAAGTTGGTTGATCTCCCAGTGGGTAGCAAACCTTTGGGCTGCAAATGGATACGGAAAGAAAGTATAAAGAAGATGGATCTATTGATAAATAAAAGGCCAAATTAGTAGCTAATGGTTTTAGACATATAGAAGACCTTGCCTTTTTTGACACATATTCCCATGTGACTAGGATCATATGTATTAGAGTGCTCATTGGTATTGCTGCATTGAAAGGTCTTGAAATACATCAAATGTATATCAAGAGAACATTTCTAAATGGTGAATTAGATGAAGAAATCTATATAGAACAACCTGAAGGGTTTGTCGCTCCAGGAAATGAAAAAAAGGTGTGTAGACTCATTAAGTCATTGTATGGGCTTAAACAAACACCAAAGCAGTGGCACAAAAAATTTGACAGAACAATGTTGTCAAATGGTTTCAGAATTAATGAGTGTGATAAATGCGTATACGTAAAAGGCACACTTAATAATTACGTGATCGTCTGTCTATACGTAGAGGATATATTAATCATGGGAAGTAATCATGACACAGTCATGAATACCAAGAAAATGTTAAACATTTTGACATGAAATACTTAGCGGTCGTCGATGTCATATTAGGGATTAAAATCACTAAGACATCAAATGGGATCGCGCTGTCACAATCTCATTATATTGAGATTGTACTTAAGAAGTAAAATGCATATGACGGTCCTCCGGCTAAGACGTCAATAGACTTGAGTCTACACTTAGGGAAAATCATAGCGAACCTATCTCTCAAGTAGAATATGCTCGGATTATAGGTTGTCTCATGTTATCATGAACTCAAATCGTCCGAATACTGCTTACTCAGTTAATAAATTGAGTAGATTTACGAGTAATCCAAACAAATATCACTGGAAGGCGTTAATTAGAATACTTTGGTATTTAAAACACACCTTAGATTATAGATTACATTACGGTAGATATCAAGCTATATTAGAAGGATATAGTGTTGCGAACTGGATATCAGACTCTAACGACACTAAGTCCACCATTGATTACGTCTTTATAACTGGAGGTGGAGCTGTGTCGTGAAAGTCCTCAAAACAAACATGTATAGCTCATTTCAAAATGGAATTCGAGTTTATTAGTTTGGATAAGGCTGATGAAGAAGCAGAATGGCTTCACCACTTTCTTGAGGACATTCCTTGTGGGAACAAGTAAGTGCCTGCAATTTTGATGCATTGCGACAACCAATAAGCTATTGTAAGGGCACAAAGTGGCATGTATAATGGTAAGTCTAGACTTATACGTCTTAGACATAATACCATAAGGCAGTTGATCTCTAATGGTGTCATTTCCATTGATTATGTAAAATTAAAGAGAAATTTATCAGATCCGTTGACTAAAGGTCTTCCAAGAGATCAAACATACTTCTTATCGAGGGGAATGGGTCTAAAACCCCACACTAAAGAATCTTTATGATGGAATCCAACCACGTTGATTGGATATCCCAAGATATTGGTTCAAAGGAGCTAACTCCAACTCATTCCCGTATACGATAAATGTGCTACATATAGAGAGGGTAAGGTTAAGTTTAACGTTTAATAATTTATAAGCTTAATTAAGCAGAGTATGACATGATACTCTTTGAAGGAGATCACCTATGTAAGTGTGAAGTTTGGCCACTTCATAAGAAAACACTTATGAACCCAAGAGCTGTCCAAGGCCAAAATGGACACAACCATGAGAATAAAAAAGTGTTAGGTGAGTTACTGTATGGATACAGATGTCTTGGTTTACACCAATACCTGAATGGTTCAAGACACCACGCTCACTGATCAACTAAGTAAATCCGATGTATTTCACTAAGAAAGGTTCAAAGCAAAGCTACCTATTCTGATGCAGTAAGCTTTCCGCCCGAACTCTCTCGAATGTACACATTTAATTTTCATTCATGTGGGGGATTTTTGGAAAAGTTTACTTTGCCATGATTTTGATAATTTATTTTAATGGGTTCCTCTTTATAAAAGTGGAACTTCTTTAGCTTAATGAAATCTACATTTCGTGTAGATGAATCTAGTATATTTATTTATTCAAAACCAATGTGGGATGAATGAGAAATTAAATGAACAAATAAGCTAGTTGAAATAAGTTGTCTTGAAGAAATGAAAGGAAATTGGTGGGAAGATGAAAAGCCACCATTCCACATGGAAAGCTTGAGCTAAACTAGTACACCTAATAAGTTGCTTATTTGCATAAGGGTTTGGAGCCTTTTGGGTACCATTTGTCTTTGGAGGGGAAGGGGGGGGGGGGGGGGGGGGGAGGAGGCCTAGATGCTATGGGTCATACTTCAAAGTCCACACGTGCGCGCGCCACCGTTCAGCCCGGCCTCGGCCTTGCCCAAAGCCGGGGTCGGGGTCGTGGGCCACGGGTTGTGGGTCGTGGACCTGGGCTTGAGTTTGAGTTTGAGCTTGACCTTGGGCTTCCCTATCAAATAATTATCTTTTTGGACAAAGTTTAATTAGTTAATTTGTTTGAAAATTAATAAGTAACAAATTAAACAATTAATTGACCGTGATTAGGTGTAAGAATCTGGCCTAATCAGTGTGTCTAGTGGCTGAAAATCTGGCGGGAAAGTCCATTCAACGAACAATCACTTACGCACCCAGTCAGCAGAAATCATGCCACCTTTCATCCGAATAGGTGCACAGTCAGCCGAAATGGTGCAGATTCTGGCGAAAAAGTCATGACGTGGAAAAGACATGTCCGTCCAGTCAATTCCAAGGCCAACTTTTGTAATCTATAAATAGATCCCCCTACTTCTTCATTATTCATTCAATCAAAGCATTATTTCTTTCTTTTTGTTATGTTCCGAGAGTTCAAAATATTCTTTTGGTTCGTCATTTTTTAATATTCGAAGTGCTGCCATATTAAGAAAATAGTCGATGCATCTTGGGAAGTGATTGCCAATCAAACCTTAAACACCGAACGGGGCAAATATCATTTTAAAACAAAGAGTTCAACTCTTGCCTCGACTTTAAATACTGGATTGTTTTACAATTTTACACCTGTTACTTTCAACACGTTTTTGCATGGGTAAAATCTATCTGCATCGCTATTGCCTCTCTTGTGAATTCGGCAATGAGAAAAAGGTGAGAAATGCCAATAATAAGTGTAAGTGAAATCCGAGCAATTGTGGTGTTGAACAAAGTAGTTTTGAAACACTTTTTTATTATCTGAGTACAACCAAAATATTTGAGAGAAGTGTGAAGAAGGATAGTACAAACTTTGTTCCAAAATTCCTTAGTGATAGGCTGGCTTTTATATTGCCCAACTTTATATTCTGAGTCAGAGTGGTATTATATTCTGAATCACAGTGGTTTTATTAAGAACATGGCGATTGTAGGCAATATCATCTTGTGCAAGAGATAACGATCTCTTTGCATAAAAGACTCGGTTGGGCCAACAAGTTGAATATAGAGAAATTTATATAATGTTCAATGACCTTTATGGTATAAAGGGTACCGAAAAGATTTTTTTGCGCTCTCACCTGGCATATGGATGATTATATAATGTTACTTAGAAGTGGAAAGTTTTAAGTTCCTCGGTTGGGCCAACAAGATAATAAATTAAGTGTTACGAGTTTCTGCGAAGCGCTTATGTACTCTGAAAGTGCAGGTATTCGGTCGATGTTAGTTTAACATTGAAGTGCAGGTATTCTGACAATGTTAGTTTAACATTGAGAAATCAATGTTAGGATAACATTGCTGGAGCAGAATCCGATTTACAATCTTTATTAATTTCTTCATTATTGTTTTGCCTTATTCACTTAACTAACTAAGTTCCACAGTTGTAATTGTCTTTGATTATTATTCAGGAAACAAACTTGTCATAGGTTGGACGCTCAAGTTTCCAAGAAGGAAAGTTTCCTTAATTACGCAAACCACTCTACAAGGAAAGAAGAGTTCGAGTGGAACTAGGAATGCTTTCCAAGTTCAAGTCCTGATTTGAAGAAGGAGTCTTTCCCTAGTTAGATCACTAACGAAGGAACTATTATTCAAGAAGAACCACGAGAACAAAGAAGAAGAGTTCAAGAAGGAAACAAGGAGAATTACCAACCGTGTACAACACACCTTGAAGTCGAAGATCAAGAACCTATATATAGGTGTGAAGTACATCAAGACAAACACGAGAGAAGAGCCAATCAATCTGAGAGATTAATTTACAGTTGTTGAGTGTTGTCTTGCTTTAGCAAAGTTTGTGAATTGTTAGGATATATCTAAGAGTGAGGAGCTGTTAGAGATATACGAAGCAATTCTTGTGTGCTTTGCTTAGTTCGATTAATTTGAGAGTGAGGAGCTTGAAAATTGAGAGAACGGCCTTTGTTAAAACCTTCACGGGTTATTTTGCCTAAGGCTCGGAAGTTAATATAATTCTATATTCACTTCTTAAACTTGGTGTTTGTTTATTCCGCTGCACAATTCTTCTGGACTGTTGTTAAAGTAACATCGCTGAGTTAACAACGTTGCCAATCTGCTGTTAACTCTCCAGTGTTAAGTTAACAACAACAACGTATTAACCCGATCCACAATTTCAATTGGTATCAGAGCCAAGCACCAACTTCACCGGTGTTTGGCGTTGATACGACAAGATGGACAATTCCAACCCTAATACCAGCAGGTTGCCTGTATTGGAGGGTCCCAACAACTATGCCTACTGGAAGATCAGGCTCAGAGTCCACATCAAATCCATCGACCTAAGAGCTTGGGACGCAGTACTAGAAGGCTACACCATCCCCTACTTGCCAAGAGATGGAGATGTTGATCTGGTACCTAAGCCAAGGGGACAATGGACAGCCAACGAAATTGCTCTCTACAACTTCAATGAAAAGGCCCTCAATGCTATTTTTAGCTGGGTAGGTAATCATATGTTCAAACTTATTCAAACTTGTTCTACTGCTAAAGCTGCATGGGAAATTCTTGAATTACATTGTGAGGGTGATGTGGCTGTGAGGGACTCTAAATATAGAAAACTTTTGAGGGACTTTGAGAAGATAGAGATGGGTGAGGATGAAAGCATTGATAGTTATTTTGAGAAACTTCTAGATATTGCTAATCAGTGCCAAAACTTAGGTTTTATCATCCCTAATCAAACCATGGTCTACAAAGCCTTTAGAACATTATCTTCTAAGTTTACTGTAAAAAGAATTGCTATGAATGAGTCTAGAGATCTTGCCAACATGGACTTTCAAACATTAATGAACACTCTAAAAGAATTTGAACTAGAATTCCTAGGAAAGTCCAGTAAACAACTTGCTTTAGCCTTACTAGGTACTAGCTCAGATTCTACAGGGAGTGATGAGGATGAATATGAGTTGATCTCTTCTAACTATGGTAACATCACTAGGAAGTTTAGTAAATTGGGTTACAAAGATAAAAGTAAAGAAAAACAACCCAGTAATGCTGCTGTTAGTTATAAGAACTTGCCCCCAAAGTTTGTAAAATACATGGCATCTAAGAGCACTCCTCAAGATGCTGAGAAATTGAAAGATGTCCAGTGTTATGAATGTAAGGGGTATGGTCACTTTAAACATGAATGTGCTAACACCCTCAGAACAAGAGGGAATTCTCATTGGGTCTGTGTAGATGACTTTAATGAAGCTGACTTCGAATCTGGAACAAGTGCTGATGAACAATCAGAGGAAATCAACACTGCTGCGCTCTGCACTCGGATCATCTGGTCAGGAGAAGACTCCAGAAACTGCCAAGAATCTCAATGTTACTCTAACATTAGAGAACCAACAGCAAAGCAGGAGATCTTCTTTGGAGACTGGAACGGCAATGATACACAGGTTAACCATGACACACTCTCTGATTGTGATGATACTAACTTTGATTGTTTTCATGGCTCAGTTGATCTAGAAGAGGAGTACTTCAATGAAGATGAGATGTCCCAGGAGGAAATTCTTGATGACCTGCATACAACCTTTCTCAGACTTGAGAGAGAGAATGTCAGACTCATAAAGAAAAATAAAGCACAGAAGCATGGCATTGAATGTTTGAAGAACATGTTGAAACTCTATGAAAGGGATCTTGACAAAGCTGAAGCTGAGCTGAAAGAGGTAAAGGAGAAACTCAAAAAGGAATCTCAGATCATAGCCAAATGGAATGGAGGTACTTCTAAACTTGATGAGGTACTGAACATGAGTAACTCAGGTACATGTGGTCTGGGATTTGTTGAGAAACCTTCCACTTCAAATGTTAATTCTGCCTATCTAACTACAAGCTTTGTTAAAGAATCTGATAATGTGAGTATAGGAACCATTAACACTGTTAAGAGTAAACCTACTTTTATCTGCCAGTACTGTTTTCAACCAGGTCACATTAAACCATTCTGTAGGAAATTTATAAAAGAATGTGGTAAGAAAACAGCCTCTGCGTCCAATGTTAATTCTACAACAGGTTCTGATGTTAGACTACCATTGGGTGCAGGACAGAAAAGTAGAACTTGGATAGAAAAGGCTAAAACCCCTAAGATTAAAGTTGTGTGCAATGTTGTTTTCTCTGCTGTGTACTCTAACCTTTCAGGTAAATGGTACTTCGATAGTGGATGTTCAAGACACATGACAGGCAGCAAAGAGAATCTTAAGCAAATGGTACCTTTGAGTGCTGGAACAGTGACATATGGAGGAGGCACCAAAGGAAAAATCATTGCCAAGGGGACGTTCAATGTTGATGGATTCCCTCCCTTGAAGGATGTGTTGTTAGTAGATGGGTTAAAGGCAAATCTAATCAGTATCAGTCAGCTGTGTGATGATGACTTACTGGTTACATTTGATAAGATATCTTGTGATGTTTATGATAGTGACAATGTTCTTGTGATGACAGGTACTAGATCCAAAGACAACTGCTACCTAGCCCAGGAGGAAGCAGAATGTTTCCATGCCAAGATAGATGAGGCTTCTATATGGCATAGGAAACTTGGACATGGTCACTACAGAAACCTTGAGAAATTACAGAAAGTTGATGCTGTAAGAGGCTTACCAAAGCTGTCTTGTCCAGGTAAGCTTGCCTCAAGGGTAAGCAAACCAGAGCAGTTCATACACCCCTACAGGTACAGAATGCTAACCCTAGATCTAGTAGGTGTTTTGAATTGCTGCACATGGACTTAATGGGTCCAATTGAGGTAAGTAGTCTCAGTGGCAAGAGATATGCCTTTGTGATTGTAGATGACTTCTCTAGATACACTTGGGTAAAATTTCTTAAAGAAAAGTCAGAAGCTTTTGATCAGTTCAAAATTCTTTGTGCTAGTATTAAAAACTTGTATGGCTCCACTATGACAAAGATTAGGTCTGATCATGGTAAAGAATTTGAAAATGCTAGTTTTGATAACTATTGCAATACTAAAGGTATTTTCCATGAATTTTCAGCTCCTAAGACTCCTCAGCAGAATGGGATTGCTGAGAGAAAGAACAGGACTCTTCAAGAGATGGCCAGAGTTATGCTCAATGCCAAAGACTTATCCAAAAGACTCTGGGCTGAAGCCTTAAATACTGATTGTCACATTAGTAACAGGGTGTATCTTAGACCTGGAACTAGCATGACTCCATATGAACTCTTGAAGGGTGTAAAGCCAAATGTTGCATATTTTCATGAATTTGGATGTGATTGTTATCTACTGAATGACAGGGATTATCTGAGTAAATTTGATTCTAAAAGTGAAAAATGCATCTTTTTAGGATACTCAGCCAATAGTACTTCCTTTAGAGTCTACAATCTTAGATTGAAGACAATTCAGGAATCAGTGAATGTTGTGTTTGATGATTTCACTCTTGATACAGGTACTGGTGACATCTTAGTTCGCAATGTTGAACCAACAGTGGAAACCGAGAATGTTACTCCTGACAATGTTACACCAACATTGGAACTGGAAGCTGGAAACAATGAACAAGAGTCAGGGAATGATGTTAGACTAACACCAGCGAGATCAGATGTTAGAATAACATCAGAGGATTCTGACTCAGAACATGAAGGTGCCTCTGAACCTAGAAGAGACCCCCCGGCTAGGATTCAGAAAGACCATCCAGCATCCCAGGTAATAGGTGAACTCACTGAACGGGTAAGGACACGCAACAGAGAAAGACTTGACTATAGAGATATGGTAAAACTGTGTGTCTGCATGAACTTCACTTGTACTGTTGATAATGCCTCTTGTTTTGTCTCCACCATAGAACCTAAAAATGTGAATGAAGCCCTTCTTGATAACTTTTGGATTAATGCCATGCAGGATGAACTATTACAGTTTACTAAGAACAATGTCTGGATACTTGTACCTAGACCACCTAATGTTAATGTAATAGGGACGAAGTGGATATTTAAGAACAAGAGTAATGAGGAAGGGGTTATAGTTAGAAACAAAGCTAGACTAGTTGCTCAGGGGTACACACAGGTTGAAGGTGTAGATTTTGATGAGACATTTGCTCCAGTTGCTAGGATTGAATCTATTAGGTTACTTCTAGCCATAACATGTTGTCTTAAGATAAAACTATACCAAATGGATGTAAAGGGTGCGTTTCTGAATGGGTTGATTGATAAGGAAGTATATGTTGAACAGCCAAAGGGGTTCACAGATCCTAAGTATCCAAACCATGTGTACAAGCTTGAAAAGGCACTGTATGGTCTTAAACAAGCACCTAGAGCATGGTATGAAAGGCTTACAAAATTCCTTTTAAGTCTTGGTTTTGTTAGAGGTGATGGAGATAGAACACTGTTTGTCTTGAAGAAAGATTCTCATGTCTGTGTTGCTCAAATATATGTAGATGATATTGTGTTTGGCTCAACTAACAATTCTATTCTAGAAAAATTTGTTGAATCAATGACAGGGCAGTTTGAGATGAGTATGATGGGAGAATTAACTTTCTTTCTTGGTCTTCAAGTAAAACAAACAGGTAATGGGATTTTCCTAAGTCAGGAAAAGTATGCAAGAAATTTGGTGAAAAGGTTTGAATTAGCAGATTCAAAGCCTTGCAAGACTCCCATGTCTTCATCTGTGAAAATATCCAGGGATGTTAATGGTGCCAATGTTGATCCAACATTGTACCGTTCAATGATAGGGAGCTTACTCTACCTGTCTGCTTCAAGACCTGACATAATGTTCTATGTCTGTGTTTGTGCTAGGTACCAGGCATGTCCAAAGCAGTCACATCTGATTGCTGTGAAGAGAATACTTAGATACATTTCTGGCTCCTTGGCCCTTGGTATATGGTATTCCTATGACACTATCACAAATCTTGTAGGTTTCAGTGACTCAGACTGGGCAGGTGACAGTGATGACAGGAAGTCTACAAGTGGAGGATGCTTTTATCTGGGGAACAACTTGGTCTCATGGTACAGTAGAAAGCAAAACTGTGTGTCACTCTCCACTGTTGAATCTGAATACATAGCAGCAGGCAGTTGTATCACTCAGTTAGTATGGCTTAAACACATGCTACTGGATTATGGGTTAGACAGTGATACCTTACTTATGTTTTATGATAATCTTAGTGCTATAAGCATTTCTAAGAACCCTGTGCAACACTCCAGAACTAAACATATTGACATAAGACATCACTTTCTGAGAAACATGGTAGAAGATAAGCTCATTGACATTGAACACATTGAAACTAACAATCAGCTTGCTGATATGTTCACTAAACCCTTAGATTCTGAGAGGTTCTTCAGTTTGAGGAATTCTCTTGGCATGTGCATCGTTTAGGAATGTTAGTTCACCAGTGTTGACATAACACCACTGTCTAGCACTGGTTATTGGTTGTGGTGTATCTGTAATTCTTTTTGTGTCCTTCTGTATTCTCTCTTCTTGCATATAACATCTTTGTTAGAGATTATGTTGGGTTGTGTGGTTAAACTGTATGGAGAGATGAGTTGACTGGTGGACAGGTACATATCAAGAGGTTTGTTAAGTAAAACTCTGTTGTTAGTCTGTGAATGTTAATCTAACACCAGGAGAAGCTGGGGTACACAGAGCTCACTACTCTGATGTCATTCAGTTGTGACTTATCCGTGTTAGGTTAGACGAAACATGAAGAGAAGCTGGGGTACATGATGTTGAAAGCTTCATTGACATTCAGTGTGCTTATTTTTGTGTTTTGTCTATGGCCAAGGTTATGCATGATAGTGATCTCTACTACTGGGGTGTTTGAAGTTTTGACTGCTTGCATTCAGTAGGATTGCTCACTTGGTATTTCGCTTGTATACAGGTTGGAAAACAAGTATGCATGAGGGACTGGGGTGGAGAAGTATATGATAAATGTATTGTCTTCATTCAGTTCCTTTGTACTTGCCTAATTTGTTGCTGATAGTTAAGTTGCTGGGGTGTGTGGGGTCTTGTGCTGCCCACATTCAGTGATGAAACTATCCTTTGACATTCACTAGTTTTTGTTCAAAAGAGTTCATTAAGATAAATTGATATGTCCTGATCCCAGTCAGTAAAACTGTTTGTACTTGGTTACCATCTCCCAATGTTAATCTAACATTGCTGCATGCTTTCTAGTTCTGTATTCCTTTTTTCCTTGTGTCGGTTTGGGCTTAGGGGGAGTAGTAATCCTAGGAATCATGTGTTGAGGCATACTTTATGGGTGACTCACTGCAGGTAAAACACTATGTTTTGTGATCTTCTATGCTATGGGAACATCCCTTCCCTGGATATGTATATCCACTCTGTGTTTTTTCTGTTTGATGTGTTACTTACTCATACTGATGGTCTGAATTTATGTCTTGATACCTAAGTACTTGGGCAAGGTTCCAGGTCTGTATACAGGAATATCTCATGCTCTCACATGATGTTGCCTTGGATGAAGCCCTGCACCTACAACTTTCCTCCCTGGTGTTAACTTACCAATGTTAGTCTAACATTGAAACATTGTAACTTATAAGTTTTCAGGTTTGAAGACCGCTCTGGTTACGTGTTAATCCAACACTGACACGTGGTAAGATGAACATGGGTGTGATCGTGTGACAGTGGTCCGATTATGTTGGTAACATGTTACAACACCACTATCTCTACTCTTCAGCTGATTATTGTATAATTTGCCCTAATCTTCTTCTACTGTATACGCGCTCAAAATTTTTGCAAAAAAAAAAAACAACTCTCTCTGCAAAATCAAGTTTCGATTCTTCTTCTCTAAATCACTAACAATGGCACGCAAGTCTTCAATTGACACTCTTGCAGCAGCTGCAGAACAGATGGAGCAACCTAGACGCCGCAGGACCAGAAGCGCAACTGCTGAAGCCATTACCGCTGCCGCACCAAAGAGGAAATCCACTTATCAACGGCGAAAGGGCAAGAAAGCTGCTAAGGGTGATGTTGATTCAACACCAAAAACTTCAGAGCAAACCTCCACTCCCACCAACCCTGAAAACGAGGTAATGATGGCTAACCCTACTCTGGATATACCTGATAGCACTGTTGTTGGTATTGAGGGGGAGAAAGAGGCCCCGGTTGTTGTTGTGGGTGAGTCTGAGGTTGTGCACGAGGTCCCTGAGGGTAATGCTGGGGATGAATCTGTGGTTGCTGAGGAAGTGGTTGAGTCTACTGAGGCTGATGAGGATGAGCAGGATGCTGCTGATGAGATGGAGACTCTTCCTGAGAAAGATGATCAGGTTGAGGAAATTGGGGCTGAAGAGGTTACTACTGAAGGTAACCAAGATGCTGGTGAGGATGACAGTCAACCTGAAGAGGTTGAGAGAGAAGAAGATGAGAGCCTGACTCTCACTGACTTAGCTACTGCTGCTAAGAAAAGAAAGGGAAAGCAGGTGGTGGTTGAAGCTTCTGAGTCTGAGTCAGAAGAAGAAAAAGAGGAGGAAAGGGATGAAGTAGGGGAGGAAGATGAGGAGGAAGTTGAGGATGAAGGCCTACAGGGAGGTGATGACCTTGCTGATGTTACTCCAACATCAGATGAATACTTTGATCTGCTTGAGGAGGAGTATCCCAAGAAGCCTTATTCTGGCTTCTATGTGTCTGCTGAGGCTGAAGAGCTGTGGGAGCCTTATCAAGCCAGGGTGATTCACACTGAAAGGAACATTGATGAGGAAATGTTCAAAGAAAATAGGTTGTTTGAACTGCTGGAAGCTAGAGGGGTGTTGGGCTCTGTGATGAATCAGGCATCATATGTCCCTGATGTGATCAGAGAGTTCTACATGAACCTCTCTCAATGGGTGTCCCACCAGGAATCTCCCAAGTTTGGCAAAGCTTGGGTCAGGATGAATGTCTATGACATCAGCCCCTCTGTGATCAATGAGGCTTGGGGACTCCCTGACCCTGAGGAGACTGAGGATCCTAGCATGAATGAGGTGATCACTGACCTCACTGGTGGACTGACAAGGAAATGGAATGACAGTTTTCCTACTACAAAGCTGACCTCCTTAAGTGTTGTCCTTCACAAACTCTCCACCTACAACTGGCTGCCCTCTTCCAACACCACTGTGATGACAAAAGAATCTGCAAGGTTGGTGTACAAACTGAAGAATGGGCTGAGTGTGAATATAGGGGAGAAGGTTCTGAGGCACATGAGGGAAGTCACAACCAAGGCAAAGGGAATCATTCCATATCCCTCTCTGATATCCAGCATTCTGGTGAAGCAAGGCTTCAAGACAAAGAAGACAGAAGACTGGATCAAGAACAAGGCCAAGATGATCATCACCAGGAGCTACTTCACTCAGATCAGGATTCAGGATCTGCCATGGAATCCCAAGGATGGAGCTGGTCCAAGCAGGAAGAAGAAGAAGAAGAAGACTCACAAGTTTGCTGCTTCTTCAGTTCCTGTGGCTAGTGGGGATAGCTGTTCAGTCATTGCTGATGCCTTTGTGGAGGAAACCTTGGTGTGGCTGGACAGAGAGTTCAAGGATACCCAGAGAGAGATAGCAGACAAACAAGTAAGGCTGCAAGAGATAGACAGCCTCAGGAAGCATTTGAGGGATCTGCCTTCCTCACAAAAATGGGGAGAATGATCAAATTTCAAAAATTTCTGAGTTCTGTTAGGTTTCTGTCAGCATGAACAATTTTTTTTCCTTTGTTTATTTTTCGGTTTCATCAAGGAGTGTGTTCCTTGCTACTTGTATGGTCTGTAATTAAGTACATTTCTATCTTGTTGCTTACTGCTTCTGCTTATGATCATTGAACTTTGGATACAAAGTACTAACTCTGTTTTGCAGGTGTTAACTGTTCTCTGGTGTTAAAATAACATTGAGATGTTCAATGTTAGAATATATGTACGAGTTTCTGCGAAGCGCTTATGTACTCTGAAAGTGCAGGTATTCGGTCGATGTTAGTTTAACATTGAAGTGCAGGTATTCTGACAATGTTAGTTTAACATTGAGAAATCAATGTTAGGATAACATTGCTGGAGCAGAATCCGATTTACAATCTTTATTAATTTCTTCATTATTGTTTTGCCTTATTCACTTAACTAACTAAGTTCCACAGTTGTAATTGTCTTTGATTATTATTCAGGAAACAAACTTGTCATAGGTTGGACGCTCAAGTTTCCAAGAAGGAAAGTTTCCTTAATTACGCAAACCACTCTACAAGGAAAGAAGAGTTCGAGTGGAACTATGAATGCTTTCCAAGTTCAAGTCCTGATTTGAAGAAGGAGTCTTTCCCTAGTTAGATCACTAACGAAGGAACTATTATTCAAGAAGGACTGCGAGAACAAAGAAGAAGAGTTCAAGAAGGAAACAAGGAGAATTACCAACCGTGTACAACACACCTTGAAGTCGAAGATCAAGAACCTATATATAGGTGTGAAGTACATCAAGACAAACACGAGAGAAGAGCCAATCAATCCGAGAGATTAATTTACAGTTGTTGAGTGTTGTCTTGCTTTAGCAAAGTTTGTGAATTGTTAGGATAGATCTAAGAGTGAGGAGCTGTTAGAGATATACGAAGCAATTCTTGTGTGCTTTGCTTAGTTCGATTAATTTGAGAGTGAGGAGCTTGAAAATTGAGAGAACGGCCTTTGTTAAAACCTTCACGGGTTATTTTGCCTAAGGCTCGGAAGTTAATATAATTCTATATTCACTTCTTAAACTTGGTGTTTGTTTATTCCGATGCACAATTCTTCTGGACTGTTGTTAAAGTAACATCGCTGAGTTAACAACGTTGCAAATCTGCTGTTAACTCTCCAGTGTTAAGTTAACAACAACAACGTATCAACCCGATCCACAATTTCATACTCTAATGCAGGGTAATTTCATATGCTGATTAATCACTCTACGTCAGACTAACTCAAGATCCTTGTTGGTCGTGAACTAGCTTTGAGTTTGGGAAACTTGCACTGAAAACACGACACGTGAACTAGGCTGGACTGACCCAGCGAAGGCACTTCAATGTCTGAGTTAGTTGATGGCTCGTTGATGGCTTCTAGGTTAGGCTAGAAGTCACTGATGTGGATTGAGGAGTTTGTTGATTTAGGAATGAACTTGAGTTTAAGCTAAACTGCCTAATATCATGTGTAGAGAATCAAGCCGTATGTAATTCGGTGTTCTCAGTGTCAGCCGAACATTGTCGGCGTGAAGGTGGGCCCCAAAAGGATGTACCTTTGCACATTAGATGTTAGTTGATGGCTTAATATTTGTTGTTGATGAATCAACATTTTGTAACTTTACGATTTGACCCATAACTCATTCGTCTCAGATCAAATTGATAAACCACTTATTGATATAGAGACTAGACTCGAAGGGCTTTCCATACATATAAGCAAAGATAAGTCAAATTTAACAATAAATCGAATTATATGTCGAATGGATTCAAGTTGAGCGCAACTTTAAGGTTTTGTCCATAACTCTTTTGTTAGAGATGAATTTACAAACCGCTTCTTGATATGGAGACTAGACTCAAAGAGCGTTTCATATATAAAATTCATGATAAGTTTTATGCAACAATATATTGAACTATAAGTCGAATGGATTCAAGTTGAGCGCGACTTAAAGGTTTTGTCCACAACTCTTTGGTCAGAGATAAAATTGACAAACCGCTTCTTGATATGGAAACTAGACTCAATGGGCTTTTGATACGTATAAAACATGATAAGTATACATCAACAAGAAGTCGAATTATAAATTGATAGTGCTCCAGTTGAGAATTTAAGTTAAGAATTTGACTTGGTGTGTTGTGGGCGGGGCCCCAATTTGTGAAGTGTGTGAGGGTATTTATAGCTCCTAGTTCAGATATTGTGGTGGTTTGGGCCCCTCTAGTTCAATTATGGGGGTGATCTTGGGCCCCTTTTGTTTAGTTATGCGCAAGTTCACTATTTTGATCATAACTTTTTCAATATATAATCATAAGAATTGAGATCCATTTTTTGTGTTAAAACTAGTCATTCGTGTCTTTCCAATGACATACGACTCATGGACTTATTTGTTCTAAAGGAACCATAGTGAGTTTTACAAGTCGTGCTTGTGTTTGTTTATTACTTTCATGTTTAAGACACACAACCAACAACTTAAGTTGGTGTGGCATGACGCGTGAGCATTATGGTACAACTTAAGTTCCACAGTTTGTAAGTGGTTATAGGATACAAGTGACTTGCAAACTTAAACAGCTGAAAGGCCATAATTTTCGTTTCTGAATTATCCTAATATAGGCTGAAAGCACAATTGGTAAAAACTCTATCGTCAATGTTGAAGTTGGTCTGGCTCTCTTTGTCGAAGAGGCAATGCGTCTTGCATAATGGGCACTTGAGTAGCAAAAGAGTTATCCTTATAACCTTAATAAGCGGCCAAGAGAGTAGCAGAAGATGCCGCAAAAGAAAATGTGCAAAGAAGCACAAGATGCTGTTGAGGAGTAGAAAAAAAGATGCAAAGAGGCTCAAGTTGCGGTGGAGGAGCAAACTCAGTTAGGTTAGGGGGTTGTTGATTAGGAAGCTAAAGCCAAATAAGAGCTTGAGGCTGCTCGAGCCGAGCTTGTAAAGCTTCAGATTGATCATAAGTCTATTGTGGATAGGCTCGGTAGGTGGGATCCCCAACAAATACCAAGCGGTCAATAAGGCCAATGTGGAGGAAGACCGTAAGTCGAAGGTGACCATCGCGTCTTTGAAGGAAAAACTGTGACTGACATTGTTGCTACTGATGTTACCCTTCTTTCTGTTGATGTCGTGGCACCCGAAAACGTTTTTTTTCATGTTGTGGCCATTTAGATTATGCTGGCTACTACACTTTCAACCGTTGTTGTTGCATAGACAACACATATAGTAATTCCACCCTCGGCTATGCCTCAGATAGTCTCTTGCTCTGAGTCAACATTAACTACTGCTCAAATTTCTTCTATTCCATGATCCCTCTGATCCTGTTTTGGCCGCTACCATGAGTATCGATACTTTGATGAAGGATCTAGAGGCGACTAGTCACACATCTAACATGAACCTTCTCGCTCGTGCCAGCTTTCATTCCAAAGAGAGTTAAGATGGGTTCATTGTTGGGTAGCATGCACACATGGAGAAGGAAGATGAAGAAAGATGATATTGCTAGTTGTGGTCAGGCTTTTTGAGAGTTGAAGGTGGCCTTGTTGACCTTACTTTAGCACATCTGTCTTTGTTTTGCTCTTCCACTTCTAGTGCATTTGATTTTTCTTTCTTGTCTTTTCTCGAACAAGTATGCCTTTGATCTTCGCGTTTGGTACTTTGCTCTGGCAGACATAGATTTTTCTGGTATATGCTTTTGTTAATGATGTATTCTTGTTTCTTTCTTCTCTTCCTTGATTTTTCTTTCTTCTTTTCTTGATCTTGACTTCTTCCTTGCTTTATCTTCCTTTCTTCTTCCTTGATCTTGCTTTCTTTCTTTCTTGATCTTGTTTTCTTGTTTTCTTTCTTGCTTGATCTTATTTTCTTCGTTTGTTGATTTTGCTTTCTTCTTTTATGAATTTTTCTTTTTTCAATTTGTATATGGTTTCATGTATTTTCTTCAATTTTTTTACTACGGTAGGGCTATTACAGCTCGCCCACTTTATGAGATTTTCACCCAATATGCTCTTTGCCTATCTTAATTTTGTAGGGTTGTTATAGCTCGCATACTTTATGAGATTTTCACCCAATAAGCTCTTCGCATAGCTTAATTATGTAGGCTTGTTGTTGCTGGTCTACTTTATGGGATTTTCACCCAATTGGCTCTTTGCCTAGCTTGATTTTGTAAGGCTGTTACAGTCGGCCTACTTTATGGGATTTTCACCCATTAGGCTCTCCGCCTAGCATATTTTTGAGTAGTGAAGTCCCCATAACCCAACCTTGTTGCGCTATCCAGCCGTGTGAAGTAGCATATTTCAGTTGACCATTGGACCGAAATCTGCAAAAAACAAAAAATACAACACAATATTTTGGCCAAATAATTTTTCTTTATATCTTTTGAGTCGTGTGTTTGAGAACAACTCGTTGCTCATTGTGTATTTGTCGAGCACTTGGGGCTCCAATTTTATTAGGGTTTCTCCCAAAAGATCGTCGTGTATTTATTTGTTGAGCACCTGTGGCTCCAATTTATGAGAATTTCACCTAGAGGCTTGTGGCATGTGTATTTGTCAAGCACCTGTAACCTAAGTCACTGATGAGTGAATTATTAGAGCCATTTGAGTACCCGACTTCTTATATGTTTGCATAAACATTGTGGCAATTTTACTTGTTTTAGTATTGTTTAATTGCTTTTTTAGTTTGAGTCAAGTCGGAACAAAACAATGCTTATTTGGAGGATTTCAGCACTATTTGGAGACAGTAATGTTACAGTCCTACCAATCGCGCCTCTATCACGAGCCAGAGCAGCACCTCAGGACAAAGCTGGAGAAACAGGAGGTGGCATGACCACAAGCGCGATGAAATAATGATTCCGCCCATAAGACGCGACTGCAGGAGCGATGGAATAGCGGTCGCGCCTGTGAGGCACAACGGTCATGCTTCAGGCAAATTGGGCATGTCAAGCGCGATGGGGGCAAAAAATTCTATTTGCACGAACTAGGTTACGACTATTCATGAAATTAGGGCATCAGGACTCTCCTATAAATAAATAAGGACAACCAAACACAGAAAACACAACTTACAAGAGCCTCCAAACACTTATAAAAGCATTATAGAGTTGAAGAGCAAAAATTCTACCGTTCAATGCACTACAATAATTATTGAGGGGCGAAAGGTGAACAAGAGGAGTTAGTAATCAAAGTAGAGGAAAACGTTGAAAATTCAAAAGGAGAAGACACGTCGAAATCTCACTGAGATCAAGAGTTTAATATTTTCTTTTCTTTATTGCATAGATCTATGATGAATTATTGTGATATTTACGTGACTATGACTAGCTAATCCTCTCAGTATCTAAGAGAGGTTGTAGTTAATCTCTTATTTGTTGCTTATGCTACTTGGTATGTTTAGCACACGTGTTTCTATGAATCAGAGTAGTGATATTGAACAACCTGTATTACGTTGAATTATGCATAGGAGATTGTTAAAGCAACACGAGCATACTAGATCACTCGGATAAATCTCTAGACCTTCCACATTAACGTGTTTTGTGGAATGTAGATCGTAGTTGATAACTATAATTTGCTTCTAAAACACTGTACGAATCATATGACATGGTGAATTTATGGTAAGAGGAATGTGCTTGGAGGACTGACATCATTAGACATTAGGGGGTTCTTTAGTACAAAGAAAGGTCTCTAATTTAGCACATCAACACGTAAACAAAACAATCATAAATAGATAGAGGCTCGCATAGAAGTCATTGGTATTTTGTCTATAAAATACACGCATCCGAGAATAATGAAATCCATCTCTTAGATTCATTTTACTTAATTTGTTTTACAATCTTAAAGAGTAATAAATCAATCAAGTTAATTATGTCTTAATTTAGTTTTAGTTAATTAATATTTTCATCTGCAATGCTTAGTTAATCAATAGTTAATTTTACTTCCCCATTCTAGTTTAGACCATTAGAGTAATAAGTAGATAGTCAATCTTTTTAGTTACTTTTTTAATTAATCAAAGTAAAAATCATTCAGTGTTCAACAATACAATTGCTAAAGTTTAAATATACGTACTCTCAGGGGATTCGATACTTGGTCAATTATCCTTACTTACCACTTTATTATTACTTGACTCGTATATTTGTTGTTTATGTGCATTAATCCAATCTATAACATAAAAGTAGTTTACGCACGCATCAAGTTTTAGGCGTCGTTTATCGGGGTGTAACTGTATATTTGTTAGCAATTTCTACTATTGTTGATCTGAAAGAAACATTTACTGTTCTTTTCGTATTTTAGGTACCAGTAGTGCATTACACGCAAAGACAATGTGACACCATTACTGTTTGATCATGAGATAGAAAGAACCTACACATGTAAGTTAAAAGAGAAACTTAACAAGTCAAACACTGAAGATGGAACGACTC
The DNA here is from genome assembly GCA_948329865.1 of Linaria vulgaris. Classification (NCBI taxonomy): domain Eukaryota; kingdom Viridiplantae; phylum Streptophyta; class Magnoliopsida; order Lamiales; family Plantaginaceae; genus Linaria; species Linaria vulgaris. Next base: position 46,271,933 of record OX415249.1, on the reverse strand, counting down.
CACCACAATAGGGACCACCAACATCAAAAGGAACAAAATGTCAAAATATTGGAGGAGGATATTTTCCTTGACCCACAAGACAAGAAGTCCTGCCAACACTTTAGGGCATGAGATCATGTAACAACTCAAGATCATGAACCAATCAAGTCAACAATATTCTCCATGATCGACCAAAATCAATTATAAGGAAGAATTACTAAGATCCAATGGCACATCTCAAAGATTTTATTGGGACGTGTCAAGTATTTTAACTCGGTTATGATTTAGCAATCTTGAAGTTATTTCCATTTTCTTTGAATGGAGGGACTAAAATGTGGCTTAATGAATTACCGAATAATAGCATCACAACGTGATTCTTCTAGAAACCATTGTCCATGAGCCAAATTCAGTTAATCCATTTATCCTTTATGATAAAATTGTGCTAGAATGTAAGGCTTGGTATAAATTTATTATTTCTCGTATCCCACATGACAGATGCCCATTGGGACTGAGTGAAATATTTGACATGGATCCACGATGGAGTCCAATAGATGTAGGGCAAGAAATTATGAAATCTATGAACACTTTTACTACAAGAAAAAGATAAGGAGCTATCCCACATGGAGGCCTGATCACAAGAATCTGTAAAGCAGCGGGCGTTCCAACCAAGCAATCCAACAATATGGAGTTTATTGGAGATGTCATCACACAGAAGCAAATTGCTGGATATGCAAAAGCAAATGTTATTACACCAAATATGCCGATGATTTTAGAGGAGTTGGTAAAGAATGCAATAGAAGAGCAGACGAAGCAAATCAAGAACTTCATCAGATTAGAGATCACACTGCTTCCTAACAATATTTATGCTCAATGGGATTCATTTATGGACGAGTTGAACAAGAAGAACGGGGAAGTATTTGACACAACACCAACCGACATGCAAGGAGAATAGAATTTCCAGGAGAGTCCTCTATTTTTAAATTTCTTTTTTTTTCCGTGTCGTTCAATGAGGACATTGAACAATTTGAGGTTGGGGGGAGGGGGGGGAGGGGTGTCAATAACTTCGCTATTCAAGTTAGTTTCACTCCAATTTTTTCGTTTTTAGAGTCTGTCTGTTAGAGTCAAATTTAAAGTAATAAAAGCATTAAAAGTTATGATCTATGATGATATATGCCTCATATAGGAGGACTTGGGAATAAGGTGATTGTGTTTGGATGATAGGAGCACAGTTTGTTTAATTTTGTTGAAAGCATGTTTATTTCATATACACCATTCACGATGAGTGATGCGTATTTTGTATTTGTTTGGATTTTACCTCAATACACACTCTATCGCAAGTATACGAGTCAAGTAATAATAAAACAAAAAGTATAGTTACTACCCAAGTATCGAATTCCAAGAGAGTAGATATTTGTAGCTTTAGCAATTAAATTGTTGCACGCTCAATGGATTGAATTTCTCTTCTTTTTGCTTTTATCGTTGAAGGAATAAATAAAGACAGAGAGCTATGAATTAACTAATTAACAACTAAAGATTTATACTAGAATGCTTGAAATAAGATTAACTAAATATGGGATGCATGTACTTCATACACACAACGCCAATGACTCGTATGCAAGATGCTATCTATTGATGATTGTTTTATTTCCAAGTTGATGTAACAAATTCGCCACCTTTCGATGTACTAAAGTACCCTCTAATCCCTATGTTGTCAGGCCGTTAAGCACTTTCCCCTCACCAGAAGTTCACCATGTCATAGGATACATATAGTGTTTTAGAAGAGAATTAGAGTTACCAACTGTGATTTAGATTCCACGAACACGCTAATGTCGAAGGTCTCAAGATTTATCTGCCTGATCTAATATGCTAGTGTTGCATTAACAATCTCCTATGCGTAATTCAACATAATACAAGGTTGCTCAATGTCACTACTCTACCTCATAGAAACACGTGCATCAAAACAAACCAAGTAACATAAGTAACAAATAACATCCAACAAAACTAAGTCATCAATAAACATAATCAAAATGTAGGTTCAAGGTGCATCCATATGAGATTTACTACATCCTCCCTCAAATACTGAGAGGATTAGCTACTCATAGTCATATTCAAATCACAACAATTCATCATAAATTATTCAAATAAGGAAAAGAAAAGATTAAACTCCTGTTTTCCCCGTTGCTTTCCTCTACTCTAATTTCTTACTCATCTTGTTCACCTTTCACCTTCAACTATGATTGTAGTGCTACAAACGGTAGAATTTCTGCTCTCCTAACCTAGAATGCTCTTGTAAATGTTTGTAAGTGGTGTTTTTTGCTTCTGAAAACCCCCTTCTAGCTGCTAAACGTAGCCTCCTTTTATAGTTTTTCTTTGCTTTGGTCTTTGTTTTAGGGTTTCTAACTTCGGCAAACTTTTTGTCTTAATCGTGCGCCTAACGGCGATGCGCCACTGATTGCGTGCCATTCGGTCTCTCTAGCTTCCTAGCGTGATCATGCTCATGCTCGCCCTGTATTCTATTTTCTGATATCTTTAGTAGCGTTGTTGGTAGCGTCGTAGCTCCACTCTTTTTTGTTACCAAAAAGTGCTGAAATCCTCCAAATAATCATTGTTTTGCTCCGACTCGACTCAAAATACAAAAACAATGAAATAATACTAAAACAAGTGAAATTACCACAAGCATTGTACAAAAGCCTAGGAAATCATGTAGTTAATTCACTATAATAATTCACTTATCAATGAGCATGAGTAGAAAATATTGAGATAATTGTATGGAATTTACGAGAAAATGGTGTGTCACATAGAAATTATGAATCTCAAGTAATTTACTCTATTACTGCTTGAAATAAATGTGAATTTGAATTATTCAGGAAATGAAATAGGTCATCTTTTCTATATTTGAGTTAAGCCTTTCAAGCCCAGAACCCTTAATGATAAAAGAAATATATGTTGAACCACACTAAAGCCTTTTCTATGAGCCTTTGAAGCCTACTTACCTACCCTGAGCCGAAAGAAAAATATTATCCTACCCATTTCTAAAAATGGATGTAGTGGATTGAAGTAGGGATAAGGTAGAAGCTCAAAACAAAAGCATGAGCTAAAAAGAAAATAAAAACGAAAAAGAGGATGAGCATAATATAGAGCACAAATAACCGTTGCAAAAACTTAAAGTTTGGGGTGCATCTCAAAAATCTATGAAGTATCGGGTGGTTTGATTCTTGCACAAATGAAAATGCAAATTAAAAGATGCCAAAAAAAGAGCCTAAAATGTATGGTCAATGAAGAAGGCACAAACACGGGAGGAAAATGAAACATTAATGAGTAGATTAACTATGTACATCTCTAGAGCTAATAAATAACTTTTCCATTTATAGCCCATACCCAAGCCTATCATTATAAGCTAATAAAGTACTAATGATCCTCAATATGAAAAAATTTCGTGCCTGGAAAACAATGAGAAAATTAGAATACATGAGGGAAGTAGCTATATGTGAAACTTCGTGATCTTGTAAATTTTATATTAAAGTCTTGTATTCTAACTTATGATATATTAGCACACCACTATGCACAATGAAATATTTTATGATAACAACCTGATTAACCTTGGTGTGCAATGATTTGATATCCATGATTCTTATTATTTCAATTTCCAAACACAGGTGACATTCTGAGACAAAATCCTGATTTGAGCATGTTGTTATTATCAGAATTCGAATTTATTATTTAAAGTCTTGCTCGAGGACGAGCAATGGTTTAGTTTGGGGGTATTTGATGAATGAATTATTATAGCAATTTGAGTACCTGATTTATTATACTTTTGCATAATCTTTGTGGCAATTTTACTTGTTTTAGTATTGTTTCATTGTTTTCGTAGTTTGAGTCGAGTCGGAGCAAAACGATGCTTATTTAGAAGATTTAAGCACTATTAAGTGATAACGAGGCAGCAGCGTTACAACTCTACTAATAGCGCCTCTATCAGAAGGAAACAGAATGCAGCGCGAGCAGGAGCAGCACCTCAGGACAAAGCTAGATAAATATAAGGTGGCGCCACCAGAGGCGTGATGAAACAGTGATCATGCCTGTAAGGCGTGCCTGTAGGCGCAATGTAATAGTGGTCTTGCGTGTGAGGCTCGACGGTCAGGCTTCAGGCAGATCACGCCTATCAAGAGGCAACAAAGTCCTTTTGCACAAGCTAGGTTACAGGTGTTCATGAAATTAGGGCATTAGGACTCTCATATAAATAAAGGAGGACGACCAAACACAGAAAACACGGCTCATAAGAGCCTCCAAATATTTACAAAAGTATTTTATGAATCAGAGTAGCGATGTTGAACAATCTTGTATTACGTTGAATTATGCATAGGAGATTGTTAACGCAGCATGAGCATAGTAGATCATGCAGATAAATCTCTAGACCTTCGACATTAACGTGTTTCGTGGATTCTAAATCGTAGTTGATAACTATAATTCACTTCTAAAATATTGTATGAATCCTATAACATTGTGAATTTATGGTAAGAGGAATATGCCTAACGGCCTGACATCATTAGGGATTAGGGGGTTCTTTAGTACAACGAAAGTGGCTAATTTATCACGTTAATGTGTAAACAAGATAATCATCAATAGAAAGAGGCTTGCATAGAAGTCATTGGTATTTTGTCTATGAAATACATGCATTCAAGATTAATGAAATTCATCTCTTAGATACATTTTACTGAATCTGTATTACAACCTTAGATAGCAATCAATCAATCAATTAAATTCTGTCTTAGTTTAGTTTTAATTAATTAATATTTTCATTTGCAATCCTTAGTTAATCAGTAGTTAATCTTACTCTCGCATTCTAGTTTAGATCGTTAGAGTAATAAGTAGATATTCAATCTTTTTAGTTTCCCTTTTAATTAATCAAAGTAAAAATCATTTAGTTTTCAACAACACAATTGATAAAGTTTAAATGTACGTACTCTCAGGGGATTCGATACTTGGTCAATTAAACTTACTTACCACTTTATTATTACTTGACTCGTATACTTTTGATTTGTGTGTATTAATCCAATCTATAACACATAAAAGTAGTTTACGCACGCATCAGTCACATAAGGCGGGTGCGGGTGCAGATTTGGCCAATTCATGTTTTTTTTTTAAAAAGAACCATAAATAAGCGCCTTAATGCATTTACTAAAAATATTAGAATATAGAATATTTATGTATGATTTAGTATATACTTGAGTAGTGTTTAACATATGCTCATGACTATTAATTTTGTATAATATTTTCTAATTATTATGGTGGAAAGGCAAAGGCATAAGCCTTAATCATTTCAAATTTTCTGTAATTATTTAATTTCAACTTAGTTTCATTCTCCACTTGCTTCAACTTTTCTTCAATACCACTAATCTATTTTGTTTTTTTACAAATTTAATGATTATTCATTAGATTTCAATGAAGGAACTAGGAAATCTTAATGTGAAAACTAAAAGTTTATAAAGCGTCTTGAGACGAAGCACGGGCACTGAAGTCGACAGTACGAGACCAGTGAGCTGATAACTTTGTCGGTGTGAAGAATTATGTGACTTAGCTCCAATTTATGGGAATTTCACCTAGAGGTTCGTCACCTGTATATTGGTCGAGCACTTTTGACTCCAATTTATGGGGATTTCACCCAAAGGTTTGTTGCCTATCTACTCGTCGAGCAATTTTGGCCATTCTTTGTCGAATCTTCCTCGTTCAACTATTTACGCTTATTTAGCGGAACTCAGTGTGAAGTAGCATGTTGGTTGATGATAGGAAAGAATATTGGATGATGCAATAATGTGTCTTCCTATGTGATCGAAAAATGATAGCCTTTGGTCTATACGAACGATTTCGTGTCAGGTCTGACCCACGCGCCACGAGAGCGTGAGTTATATGTGTTGTTCATTCCTGACCCGATTTTGGATTGAGTGGTGGTAATGATTAGGACAATCGGTACTCCCAGTTCTTGTAATGCTTGAATCAATTGTGCAACACGTTGTGGTAGAAATGAATTACCACACAGATCAACAACTTGTTGATTCACTGTTTGTGCGGTTGTTCCGCGACCATATTCACCAACAGTCATAGAAGCCTCGTCTTTATGTTGGCTATGAACAGTATCTCCTCCCCTTCAGCTCAAGCTGAAGGTTCAGGATATTGATCATTGGCCACTGGGTTGGCCATTTCACAAGCTCTGGTAGTTCTTGTCAGGATGGGTTGGCACTGTGTCGTTTCAGTCATGGTGCACTTAGTGGTTTCTCATACACGGTGCCATTGAGGATAATTTCATATGCTGACTAATCACTCCACGTCAAACTAACTCAAGCTCCTTGTTGGTCCTGATCTAGGTTTGAGTTCGGGAAACCTGCTGATGGGGCATTTGCTAGTACTCACTATCAGGTTTACAAAATGTTCGGTTAACAATTTAATTGCTACACCTAAATTCCTACCTTTCACAAGTTCACGAGTGAAGTAGTAATAAAATGGTAAGTATAGTTATGAACCAAGTACAATATCCCAAGAGAGTGGTGAATGTATGCCTGAATCACTTAAATGCAAAAACACCAATGGTTGCCACGATTGTTATCTTTGTGTGTGATGATGGTTTTTATGCAGAATACTTTGAATGCAAAAAACTATAAATGCAGATTTTATGAAAACGGTTGTGAATGCAGTTAACTACTAAACGAGAATGCAATAAAAACAATGAATGAAAGCTAAGAATGATTTTAATGCAGGAATGCGGTTTGAATGCAACAGAACTAATAGTGAAAATAGATTGATAATGGAATCAATGAAACTAATCTAGTCTAATGCGAAAAAAGTAAACAAGACATAATTTAATATTATTGAGGGGTTGCTTAGTTGTAAACATAGGATTAAATGATGATTGGAGGTTAGGTTCCACAATTGATTTAACCATTATAGTTCACAGATAAACTACCTATATTTACTTGAGATGTTTGATGATAGTCTGGGTTATGTGTATCTGATTGATCTGCAACCTATAGCTGGACCGATCCTAACTATAGACTCATTAAGTTTCTAATAGCTTAATGCGTGAAAAACATTAGCCCAATTGTCAGTTGTTTTAGTAGATATAAAATCTGCAATCCAATCAATTAATCCGAATTATGTTAACATAAAAGTACATAGTCAAGAATGATTTAGTATGATCTAGAGGTGGCATAAAAGTCGTATTAACGTACTATAGTCACAAATTGCATGTATACATAATTAGCTACCATCTATACTCTCGCGGTCCCAGGGTAGTGCATTTGTTATTCCATCAAGAGCTAGACTAATCATGCAGAATAAAGACTAATCATTCCAAAAACATGAGCACATCAAACACACATCAAATAAAACTAATAAACATATTGATAAATTAGAGCTACTTCCCTACTCCAAACAAGGAGTAGTTTAGCTACTCATAGTCATAATCAATAAAGGGTTAAATATCATGAATAATATAAAAGAGATGGGGAGAGCTTCTTCGATCCGGTGGAACATTAACGCCTTGTTGTCTTCTTCAACTCCGACGCGTTATCTTCTTCTTCATGAACTATTGACTCTCGTATATGAAAACAAAACTAAGAACATAACTCTGATTGTGTTTTCTCTCTTTTTAAACTTTCCCACAACTGACGAAAAAGTAACTACTCGTAATTGTAAGCCTTGTGAGCGGTAAAAGCAGTGTGGACAGTGTCTCAAAATGATGGTCGTTCTCTCCTATATATAGGAAAGTAGTGTTGCCCTAGTTTCGTAAATAGTCGCAACTTAAACTATAACGAAAGGCGATGTTTCCCTAGAGACACGCCACTTTGGCATGTCGCGCGGCTATGTTGTGTGGATAGCTGCGAAGCTCGTGCAACTTTGTTCGTTGTGGCCCGACTCCCTGCCAGTACGTCGTGATGACACTTGATGCTCTATGGGTCGTGCGACATACGACATGTTGCTCATTGTCGTGCGACTTCATCCTTTGTTGCGCAACTCCTTCCTCGACTTGGTCGACTGTTGGACTTTTTTGCTTAATGCGACTAAGGTTGCCTCGGTTTTCTAAGTGATGTAGCGCATGAAGCTGTGTTGTGACGCTCTCTTAACAAGTCATTCCAAAAAAAATCATTTTGTGCTCTTTTTTCATCATTTGTCTTGACTCGACAAAATCCTATAAAAATACAAAAAACAATACTACACCCAATAAATATGCACCAAGAAATCTACAAAAGTCTAAGAAAACAAGTACTTAATTACGCTAAATAAACTCTCATCAAATACCCTAAGCTTAAACCTTTGCTTGTCCTCAAGCAAACCTACTAGTTCGACTTGACCTAAATTGGCATTCAAATTATCAACATGCCAACACTCATGCATAGGGATATATTTTCATAATGTAACATATGGTCAAAAAACAAGATGGGAGGGAATAAATAAAGAAACGCAAGCACATCAAGCTTAATAAAGTCTTTGTCATGACAATTTCATGTGCTCGAAAGTGTGTGCCACTATCACTCATGCATAAGATTAATTCTCACATTTCAAACTCATTAAAGCATAGCGGTTCACTTATAATCACTTTATTCTCAATCTCTACCTTTCATGTTACTATCAATTCACTTAACTTTCTATGTTGAGAGCTCTAGGACTTTTTTTGCTTGTAATTTTAAGCTCAGTGTGGGCTATAATGGGAAAAGACATTTATTAGGTCTAGGGATGTACATAGTAAATTAACTCACTAGTTCTTTTTCCTCCCTTATTTTATTTTTATTGGTCATACATTTTAGGCTATTTTCATCTTTTTCTTGTGTTTTCATTTAAGCAAGTTTTTAATCCACCCTATACTTCATGATTTTTGAGATGCACCACGAAACCTAAAGTTTTATATGGGGTTATTTGTGCTCTTCATTATGCTCATCCTCCTTTTGATTTTCAGCCTTTACTCTCTCATTTTTTTAATAGGCTCATTCTTTTGTTTTTAGCTCATTCCTTATCCCTCCGTAAGATTTACTACATCCATCTCTTGAAAAGGGTAGGATATAATTCATCGACTCAGGCTGTAGGTAACTGGGGCTTCATAAAGAAAATGCTTTAGAAGAAAAGGCTTCAATGGAGTTCTGAGGATTTATCTTTATTTGTAGAGGGTATTGGGATTGAAAGGCTAAAACGTAATAGATAAGACTACCTAATTCATTTCTTTTACACATCAAATTACTCAAAATTCATAAATCACATGTTATTTAACCACTTTCTCGTGAGCAAACAAAATTATTCTCACTCTTCTACACTTGTAACAGACTGATAAGTGTATATGAAAATAAAACATGCTTTTGACAATATTAATCAAAATGTGTTCAATCAGAAATGTATACTTTTGAATCTTAAATTCATACCATATTATTCATATAACATCAATGATCACTAATTATTCATGATTTCATGCTTTCATGCTTCAAACTTGGTTCTAATGACTCAATCCTAAAAAAATAACTAGACTCTAAACAAGATAAATATATATAATATATATATATATCATAGATAACAAAAGTGAAGCGTCCCCACCCCCAACAAAGAATCATACGATGCCCTCATCGTCAAAACATTAAATCTAAAGCATAGATGAGAGTACTCTCTTGCTCGAGCTCAAAGGACACTCGTCAGGTGGTTGTTGTCGGTGCTTTCTTTATTTGTTATCTTCCTTTTTAATATGCCTTAGTTCCATCCATTGATGGTTGTTGACATTCCTAAGTTGCTTCTTGATTTCCTCGAATTAGTTCACTAACCCGGGGTTGTCCTTGCTCATCCTCACCTCCATCTCTTGCAATTGTTCCTTAAATGTTTTACCTCTTGTGCTCAAGTGCTAGGATCTCTTCAATTGAAGCAGTGGATGAAGACTCGCTAGTATAGAACGTCTTCTTGATCACTTGCCACGCAATGTGATTGCTATGATATGTATTCCGGTGATGGATATTATGTCAAGCTCGAGACAAACTTCTTTGACAAAATACAGTGATGAGTGAACCAAAATACATGAGTCGTGGTGGACCATCAACAACATGGTCTCCAATAACTTTAACTATGATTTCACCAATTTAAAAGTATCTCCCCTTTTGATAGCCATCATAATCTTAGCTTGATCCCATGAAACTCTCCCTTGTGATCTGGTGGAAGTATGCGTGAGCTAACACACATATATAACTCTTTGCATGTTGCCGTTAGATCTTCATAGAATGCTTCCAACTCTTCATCTTCATTCTAGTGGAATGCAAGATGTGGTAAGAGTACGAATCGTGAGGCTCATTTGTTTGTAAGCTTTTGCTGCATGCCAAAATCCTAAATTACCATATGATCTTCATGCAAGTTGTAAGATTTGTTAACTTCTTTCTTCGAGATGTAAATTGATCATCCTCTAAACCAAACATTGTCGTCTCCCTCTTGATGATGAGCATAGTACTTGCAAAAAATGGCGTTGTTGAATAATATCGGGCCTTTTATCATGGATTTTAATCCAGCTCTGCTCAACATTTTACATAGCGAAAGCTTATAGGAAATATTGGAATAAAACACGATAATCAAAGACTTATTGATTCCGTAAATAATGCCTATAAATTGATGCAAAAAGAGAGAAACTCTCAAAAACTTTATTCAATAATCAAATAACTGTCTTCTTAGGGTTTACATAGAATATATACCCTAAAAGCATAATTAAAATACTAAAAATCTTTTTTTTTTTCAAAAATGAAAAAATCGAAATAAAAACATAAACTAAAAGTGCTACTCATATGCAGACCGCTCCAACAAGCGGAAAGTAATTCCGAGTTCTGGAAATAAAGATATAACTGAAACGAAAATGACTAAAAACGACCTTTTCGAGGCCTAAACAATGGAATTTGGCTAAAATCCGATGTTTCGGATGCAATTGGACTAATCGCACGTAAAAAACGGACCAAGTCAAAATTAACCTCTACTCTTGGGATGATCCCGTTTCACCATAAATTCCAACACCTTCTCGACTGCATAATACCCGCCGGGGTGGGAAAATTTGCCCTCGAATTTGGCACAGGCAAATCCCCATCATCCTCATCATCAGAATTATCACCCTGAAACGACACCAAGTGTTTGACATTAAACACATCAGAAGTACAAATATGGCTAGGCAGCTTCAACCGATAAGCATTGGGATTGATCTTCTCAACAATCTCTACCGGACCAAGCTTCTTCGCCGACAGTTCGTTATACTCATGTGCTGGAATATGATCCTGAGTCATCACTTCCCAAACAAAGTCACCCACCTCAAACTCAACATTGCACCTCTTCGCATCAGCAACACGCTTGTAATCCAAGGCAGAAACTTGCAAGTGGTCATGAGCCTGGGAGTGCACCTGCTGCAATTGTTGGATAAAATCCTCCGCCTTGCCATACATCTTGACCGAGAAAGTCACCAGAACTAAATTAAGGGGACCCCTAGGAACGAGGCCATACACCACTTGAAAAGGACTAAACCAGAACTCTGGTTGACAGCGTGATTATGAGCAAACTCAACATGGCACAGTTTCTGATCCCAAGACTTAAGATTATCACCCACAAGGCAACGCAACAGATCACCCAAAGAACGATTCACAACCTAGGTTTGACCATCTGTTTGTGGATGATAAGCACTACTGGAATCCAGCCATGTATTCACCATGAGCCACAAACTATGCATGAAGTGACTAAGAAAGCGAGTGTACCGATCAGACACAATTGACGTAGGCAGCCCATGCAAATGATAAACCTCACGAAGGTACATCAAGGCAACATTAACAGCATCCGTAGTCTTCTCGCAAGGGATAAAGTGCACCATCTTTGAGAAACGATCCACCACCACATAAATAGAATCAAAGCCACGCTGAGTTTGTGGTAACCCAACAACAAAATCCATGCTCACATCCGTCCACGGTTGTGTCCGAATAGGTAGTGGCATGTACAACCCAGCATTCGTAGCTTTACCCTTAGATAACTGACAAACCCGACAACGCTCCACAAACTTACCTACGTCCCTACGCAAAGATGGCCAAAAATATGAAGCTGTTACGAGTTAGAGGGTCCTAGCACGACCCACATGCCCCTCATTATGCAACTCATGTATATTTTTCACACGTAAACTACCCTCTCGAATACTGAGTACCCAGAAATAGAAAGCCATTTACCCACGCAAACTCTAATTGTACGCCGCTCTACATATCTCGAATCACGTCAAAAAAGTATCGATCAACATTGTACAAATCACGCAGGTTGTCAAAGCCTAGAACCTCGATGTGCATCTCCAAGAGAAGTTTATGATGCCTACTCAACACATCTACAATCTTGTTCAAAGCACCAGCCTTATGCTTTATCACGAAAGTGAACTGCTGCAAGTAAGCAATCCATGAAGCATGCCGAACAGACACTTTATCCTGAGTGCCAAGGTGTTTAAGGGCATCATGATCAGTATATAAGATGAACTCCTTGTGAAAAAGGTAGTGACGCCAGTGTCGTATAGACTGAACAATAGCATATAATTCCACATCATAAGTGCTATATCGAGACTTGGAACCAGACAACTTCTCGCTAAAAAAAGGCCACGGGGCGATTACCCTGACTCAACACACCACCAATACAAACCTTTGATGCATCACAATGTAACTCAAACGGGCAATTGAAATCAGGTAAGACCAACACGGGAGCAGTGGTCAATTTATCCTTGATTAGATGGAAATACATATCAGCCTCGTCGGTCCACTGAAACTTACTACCCTTCATGCAATCCGTGATTGGCACCATGATGGTACTAAAGTGAGGGATAAAAACGACGATAAAAAGACGCCAAACCATGAAAACTTCTAAACTCAGTGATAGTTGTGGGTCGAGGCCACTGGCTTATTGCCTCCACTTTAGATGTATCAACTGCTAACCCATCATTCGAGACCACATACCCCAAAACACTACACTATCAGTGAGAAATGAGCACTTCTTCACTGCAGCATAAAACTCATCCCTATGAAGCACGTTAAAAACTTCTCGAAAGTGCTGAACATGATCAACATCGTTAGCACTATAAATCAGAATATCATCTAAATAAACTACAATGAATTTACTGATGAAGAGACGAAGGGCCCGACTCATGACGTGCATGAATGTGCTCGGTGCGTTTGATAGACCAAAAGGCATAACCAGCCACTCATATAACCATCCCTACTCTTAAACGTTGTCTTCCACTCATCACCTTGTCTGATTCGGATCTAATGGTACCCACTCTTCAAGTCGAGTTAGCTAAACACACACGCACCAGTAAGTTCATCCAATAGATCATCTAGTCGGGGAATAGGAAAGCGATAACGTACAGTAATTTTGTTAACCTCTCTACTATGCACGCACATACGCCATATCCCATCTTTCTTTGGAGTTAGAAAGGCAGGAACAACACAATGACTTAAGCTCTCCCTCACGTGCCCCTTAGCCAAAAGTTCCTCCATTTGCCTACGCAACTCCTCATGTTCTGTGGGACTCATCCGATAATGTGCCCAATTAGGTAAAGCTGCACCAGGCACCAAGTCGATTTGGTGCTGAATATCATGAAAATGTGGTAATCCTTCAGGTAGCTCGTCTGAAAAAAACATCACAAAACTCCTGCAACAAAGGTTGAACTGCCAGCAGGACTTCGTGATCATCTTCTACCAGTTTACCCACCATCACATATATAATTCCCGACTCTTCCATCTCAGCTTCAAACCTCTTTTTGGTCAAGAAGTTAGTACCCTTCCCGCTTGACTGTGAACCTTTATCAGGCAGCAGCACAATCCTCTTCCCGCCAAACAGAAAGCTATGAGTATTCGCGAACCCATCATGAACTGATCGTCTATCAAACTGCCATGGCCTAACTAACAGTAGGTGGCACGCATCCATCTCTACCACATCACACAAAACCTGATCCTTGTAAGTAGGTCCAATCGAAAAATTGATTCGAGCACGTTGAGATACCTCGACATCGTTCCCTCTCTTCAACCATGCTATTTTATAAGGTTTTGTATGCTTCTCAGTCTGTAAACCTAACTTCTTAATAACCTCATCAACCACTATATTCTCATAACTGCCAGAATTAATAACCATTCGACATACCTTTCCCTCTACCGTGCATGTTGACTGAAATATGTTGTTGTGTAGCCAGTCAGTCTTGTTTTTCGTGGGAGTAATGAGGTTGTGCCTCACCACTAAAGCTTGGCCAACGTCCCAAGTAACAAATTCTTCATTATCTATTGCCTCTTCTTTGAATTCCTCACCAAAAATAGGCAGACCACCATACTCACCATTAGTCTCATCAATAAATAGTCCTCTGCGCGGATACTTAGGACACTGAGATTGCCTTTAACCCATAACTCCACAACCAAAACAATGTTATCGTTTTTGGTAGCCCCGATTGCACAGTGTTACCGGGACGTGTGACCTGTTGAGAGCCACCCGATGAGTTCTCAATACTGAGAGGGTTCATGACCCTCCGCGACTGTTGCTTCTCAATATGCACTGCTCGCTGGTATGCCTCAAAGACAAAGACTAGGTCAAACATATTTAGGGTATCCTGAATCTGTGGACGAAGACCACTCACATAACGTGACACCAATTGATCCTCCGTTTCCATCAAGTCGTTCCTAGTAATTAACAAGTGGAACTCAGTGGTATAGTCACTCACATACTTCCCCCCTTGACGCAAATTCTGCAACTGTTGATACATAGTATGCACATAATTGTTGGGTAAAAACTGTTTCTTCATATGTTTCTTCAGTTTATCCCAAGACACAAGTTTAGGTTTCCCCTGTCGAGACCTCATCACCTTAACTTGTTGCCACCATGCCGCTGCTCTCCCCCAAAACCTAGTTGCAATGAGAGAAACACGTTTGTCATTTGGAGCATCTTTAAAGTCCAAAACATCTTCAACTGCGGTTATCCAATCCAAGAATTCTTCTGGGTTCAACCCTCCCTGAAATTTTGGTATGTCAACCTTAAACCCTGATTCCCAACGTGGATTGTACTCTTGGACACATTGTCTCCAAGCAAAAGGATTCTCTTCCTCCAAATCCTCGAACGATTGGTCTTCAGGTCTTGGTGCTGGCGCAGCCTGTTGCGCAACCATGGCTGCCATCTGTTGCGTCAACAATTCAACTTGTTGAAGTAACTGTGTGAATTACTCACATCTATCTTCTTTCTGATGTTTTCTGGGCGGCATAGTGAAGGAACGAACTTGGGACTGATGCCAACTGACGTAGCGAAAGCTTATAGGAAAGATTGGAACAACACACGATAATCAAAGACTTGTTGATTCCGTAAAGCATGCCAAGAAATTGATGCAAAAAAGAGAAACTCTCAAAAACTTTATTCAATAATCAACTAACTGTCTTCTTAGGGTTTACATAGAATATATACCTTAAAAGCATAATTAAAATACTAAAAAACGTTTTTTTTTTTCAAAAATGGAAAAAATTGAAATAAAAGCATAAACTAAAAGTGCTACTCATATGGCACACGGTCCAACAAGCGGAATGCACTTCCGAGTTCTAGAAATAAAGATATAACTGAAACAAAAATTGCTAAAAACGGCAAAAACGGCATTTTCGAGGCCTAAACGATGGAATTTGGATAAAATCCGATCCCTTAATGATCTTTAGTAGTAATGATCTTTAGATTATTACTACTTTTCGTTGACCCATTTCGGATGCAATTGGACTAATCGCACGTCAAAAACGGACCAAGTCAAAATCAACCTCTAATCTTGGGATGATCCCGTTTCACCATAAACTCCAATGCATTCTCGATTGCATCAGCATTCTCCTGATCCTTATACTTCTTGTTCATCAACAAAGTGGCTATCCAATAGTGCCTTGTACAAATTGAAAGTAATCTTGCTGAGGAATCGGTCATGATCACACCTCGGTTTGGCTATTGAAAGCCTCAAAGATTTTTTTGGCGTTACCATTATTGGGTCAATAGTGCAGTAACGCCTGGATATCATGTTCCTTTACAAAAGAAAAAAATGAATAAAAATTTTTGTCAGAAAAATAAATGAATTGAGAAATTAGGAAGAGAAAGAAAAGTCTTATGAATTATGAGAGATGTGCGAGAATTATAAAAGTGATTTATGTTCAACAAATATATATATATATATATAAGAGTTCTTGTAAATAAAAGGGCAATTTTTCATAAGGTCCACAACCCTTCCATATTAATTTTAATCACAATAGGAATAATTCATGTACATCAACGGGATTTAATCATAAGAAAATAATAAGCATAGTAGGAAAGATAAGACATAGAGATTGCTTGGCCAAATTATGTAGGTTCTGATTTTGCATGACTCCTCTTTCCTTTCGTACTCAAGAAAACTTGTTCTACAAAAAACAGGGACCCACAACATGAAAGATAAGACATAGAGATTGCTTGGCTAAATTGTGTAGGTTCTGGTTTGCATGACTCCTCCTTCCTTTCGTACTCAAGAAAACTTGTTTTACAAAAAACAGGGACCCATGTCGTGCAGGTACCAGCGCGATAGCGACATGCACGATGTTGTCTTGCCTGCATTTGTTCGATTTGCTGCTACATTTCATATCGTCTTCTTGTTTCTTGTCCGTCTCTTTACTTATGATCATCTTTCATTTTCTTCTTGGCTTCTCTCTATCACAATTGTAAGCTAAAAAATACTTTGAAAATATTATGATATATATGACTTAAAACAAAAAAATTAAATAAAAAAATTAACTAAATGCAAAGACTCAAACATAAAACTTACTATTGTAGGTTTCCTCCCACACATCGCTTAGTTTTATGTCGGTTAACTCGACGCTATGATGAAGAATCAAGGGTTGCCGGGTGCACCATTTGCACCTTGGTCTTTCTCTTTCTTTGTCGTCTCCTTCTTCTTCCATTTTTGATCTCCACTTATAGGAACTTTGATCTTTGGTGGAAAAGGTGTATCTTTATATCCTTCTAGTGTGTCTAGCAAGTCTTGACCTTTATTACTTGGTAGGTGTAAGAAAACTTCTTTTGCCAATTTATCCAAAGTGTATTTGCTAATAGAATGTAGTGATGTGGCGCATGGGTAAGAGCACATTAGGTGGACATAATTGGATGATCATCTTGTATCACCTCCATGTCATGGCTATGAACTCACCAACTAATTGTTTAGATTTCATCAAGATTATTCTTTCTTTCTCAACAGATAACTCGTTTGATTTAAGATCTACTAGTAAATCCATTATGATGCTTTGCTTCCATTGGATTGGTCTTTGTAGATTTTTCTCATCATGTTGTGAATTTCATCGACTTGCATCTTCTGATACCCTTATGTAGTTAATGAATCTATGAACATATTGTTCTCGAACTCCAAGCCATGGTAGAAGTTTCTCAAAAGTACATCTTCTTCCAACTCACATTATGGAAAAGATGTGATCATCTGGTCTACATTTCAGCAACTGATTCTCCATCGCATTGTTTGAGGCTAAGTACAATTTCATGCCTCTTGCTTTCCTTCAGTTGTCAAGAATCTTTGGTAAAATTTCTCTCTCAATTGCTCCCATGAGTAGGACTTCTTTGTGAGGACCGCACCTCCACATTTAGTTAATATCAAACTCGTCCCATGTTTAAACAACACAGAAATAAAGTCGATATTAATTTAGTCTAAAGGAAATGTCTCACGGCCATGATCATACCATACACAAAGAAAATCAATTTATTACATATCACAGCGGAAGTCTTGATAAAATACAAATAACAACGTCATAGTTGAATAAAAGTAACAATACTTGGTTATTTAAAATGTTTATGATTATTGAAATGCATACTCAAAATCACACTTAGCAAAATAACTTCTTGATTTGAAAAACCGCTCACACCAGCCACACGTAAGTCGCCTTTTATTCTGAGGAATGGACAGACACAACAAAAGAGGAATAAGTCTTTAATGACTTAGTGAGGTTTATAGGTTTAGGCGATAAACTGAACAAGAATAAGTAAAATCCGAAAATGAACTGAACGGGAAAGAATGGCAAGAAATAACTATTGAGCGTTAATAACATATGAACATGAAGTAATGAAAATGAAAATGTGCACTCAACAACTAGATTCAACCTTATATCAACGAATATACTACCTTATACCTCCCAACAAGGAGTAACCTCGCAACAAAATGAAAAGACATGCTCGAGTACACGTCTATCTAGCACGCGGGATATAATCAACTCATGACTATACGCGGCGCCTAGATCGATGGGTATTATGCAAGAATACTTAAACTGACAGCCCTTGCTGCCCAACAGTAAATTAACACAATCCCGGACCCAACTTCCCAAAGGCGTCCCATTGGGTGAAACATAATATCATATGAGCTAGTAAGCCGGATAATATCCGTTGCTCGTTTGCACAGTCCAAGAATCAATATATAATTTATCATATTAGATCAGGTAATACAATTATGAATTGACATGTCATAGATTTAGCATTTGAACATGAAGTAACAATAGATAAAAGAAACTAAATCGCCAAAGGGAATAAGTAAATGAAACATAAAGGCAATATAAAGGATGAAAGAAGTGGCTCGTGATTCGGGAACAAAAATCACGATTTTTCTGTCCAAGTTCCTCAGGGCCGGGTGTCAAACGTGGCTGGAATAATCAAAAGCAAACCTCACCTTTTCCACACAATTGCCGCTAGTTGTCCTTGTTAACTTAGCCAATCCCTAACTAGGTTTATAAAGTGTTAATAGTTATACAATTAGCTAGTAAGTTTATGTTTTTCCTAAGTTGTTCTAACTAGTAATTAGGCTACCCTTTAATACTAAATAAGTTAAAATATGAGAGAATCGTGTCCTAATATACATCAAAGATTCATACAAAGGATTAATATGAAAGTTAACTAAAGATCACTTAAAAACATGCATCATCATTAGTAAAAATAAAACATACTCGGCTACTACTATCTTTGCCATCTAAACTATGATCTAATGAGTGATTTGCTTAAATAACCTTCAATATAGTAGATCTATCATGAATTCACATTTCAACTCTTGATATTAAGCATCATATAAAGAGATTGGTGAAATATTACATAGTATTCTAAAACAAATAACTAAAACAGTGACATGCATAGATGCTTATACTAAATGGACATTTGTAAACAAATGAATATCATAGTTAAAATATTTTTTAAAGAATCAACATATATATAGGACTAAATGCAAGGAGTAGGAGTGATAAAGAAAGATTTTTACTATTTTGCAAAAATCCTTGTGTGATAGAAGCTGTTTTCGGACTTTCTGGACAGAGGCTGAATGTTGCTTACTTTCGGCCTTCAAAAACTTCTCTTCTGGAAATGGTGTCTGAATATGAAAGATGCCTAACTTAAAGGGGAATCTGGATCTAAAATTTCAGAATTTTTTTTATGGAACTAGACTCAAAATAGTTGAATATAATGAAGAAACACGATGCATTCACGTGAGTAATATGACAGCTAAAATTATTCAAAGTCAGATCTAGAGTGTTGACAGATGCTGAAAGATTCATGTGCAATTATAGTAACAAGTTGGCAACTTGTATAGTTGTCTCCTTATCACTTATTTTTTATTTTATTTTACTTTATGCACCTTATAATATCAAATTCAGATCATATATTCATCTTAAATAATTTACAACTTGTAATTGATTAACTATTATGCAATTATAGTTATTATATAAAAGATATATATACATAATTAAGGAAATAACTATGTAATTAACATGTTTTAAGCTAATTTCGAAATAATCATAATTATTTAGGGTTTATGAACCTAATTTAAGAACACATAAATTGTGTAAAGGCTATCATAAGCTAATCATAAACGTTTAGGACTAAATTTATAAATTCTAAAACTAATTGGTGTCAAAATCCTAATTTGTGTAAGTCGAAGGACGAAAGTGCAATTAAACTAAAATAAATTGTAAACGTTATTTTTTTCGGTGCGTGACATTCTTGTTGTAGACTCTTTCATACCAATCGCGTGCAGCTCCCTTGAGTGAAATAGGAAACCAGCGTTGGGTAATGGCTCTGTCAGTCCATTCGAAATTTTTATACTTCATGTCCATAATTTATGTGTGTGGATCCGAGTCTTCTTTCGATTCTCCTCCAAATTTATTTTCTTCAATGATTTTGATGAGGGCCAAGTTGTACCTCCCTTTTGTGCCTTCTTGAGAAACAATACAATCCTTTACTTCCTCTACGATCCTCACATCAGTCATCGTGAATGCTCATTTACCTACCCATCCCTTGACCAACAGGTTTTCGTAGAAAGGTTTGTAGTTACTTCCATGTGTTCCCTTGTTGAGAGGTGCAAGTGGATGCTTGTCAAATGACTCTGTGTGCTCATCCCAACTTTAAACAACAAAAATAGATTAGTTTTGCAAAAAATAAGCTCAATGATCTAAACAAATCAATACCGTTACTCCCCGGTAATGGCAACAAAACTTGATTGGGGCATTTGCTAGTACTCGAATCAGGTTTATAAAATGTTCGATTAACAATTAAATTGCTACACATAAATTCCTACCTTTCGCAAGTGCACGAGTCAAGTAATAATAAAATATTAAGTATAGTTACAAACCAAGTATGGTATCCCAAGGGAGTGGTCGATGTATGCTTGAATCACTTAAATTCAATAACACTAATGCTTGTCACGCTTGCTGTTTTTGTGTGTATGGGGGGGGGGGGGGGGGGATGGTGTGGATGCAGAATGCTTTGAATGTAGAAAGCTATAAATGCAGATTTTATGAACGGTTTTGGATGCATTTAACTACTAAACTTAAATGCAATGAAAACAATGAGTGAAAGCTAAGAATGATTTAAATGCAGGAAAACAGTTTGAATGCAACAGAACTAGTAGTGAAAACAAATTGAATGCAGAATGAAATCAATCATACTAAACTAATCTAATGAAAAAACGTAAACAATATATAATTTAATATGATTGAGGGGTTGAATGCTTTAGTTGTATCAGATGATTAAAAGATATTTGGAGGTTGGGTCTCACAACTGAGTTAACCATAATAGTTCATAGACAAAATACCTATGTTTACTTGAGATGTTTATTGATAGTCTAGGTTCTGTGTGTTTAATGGGTTCGTGATCTATAGATGGACCTATCCTAACCATAGAATCATTAAGTCTCTAATAGCCTACCGCGTTAACAAATCAGCCTAATTGTCAGTTGTTTCAGTAGAGATGTTAATTTTGCAATCCAATCAACTCATCTGATTCGTGTTAACATATACGTACATGGTCAATAATGATTTAATGTGATCTAGGGGTTGCGCAACAAATGCGTTGATGTAGTTAAGTCACAAATCACATATACGCATAATTAGTTAACATCTACACTCTAGTGGTCCCAGGGTAGTGCATCCGTTATTCTAGCGAGACCTAGACTAATCATGCAAAATAAAG
The DNA here is from genome assembly GCA_948329865.1 of Linaria vulgaris. Lineage (NCBI taxonomy): Eukaryota > Viridiplantae > Streptophyta > Magnoliopsida > Lamiales > Plantaginaceae > Linaria > Linaria vulgaris. Next base: position 46,250,471 of record OX415249.1, on the reverse strand, counting down.
ACAAATAATTCTAGACACATGAGCACATCAAACATACATCAAACAAAATAAATAAAAATATTCATACATTAGCACTGGTCCTCTACTCGAAACACAGAGTAGTTTAGCTACTCATAGTCATAAGTTCAACAATCAATAAAGGGTTAAATAGCATAAAAAGTACAAAAGATAGGGAAAACTTCTCAGATCCGGTGGAACATTGACGACTTCAACTCCTATGTGTTATCTTCTTGTTCAAGAACTATTGATTATCGAATATGAAAATAGAACTAGGAATATAACTATATTGGTGTTTTCTTTCTTTTTGCAACTTTCTCGCGCAACATGCCAAAGTCGCGCGTCCATCCACTGTAGTTTAAGTTGCGGTTATTTAGAAAACTAGGGCAATACTTTCCTATATATAAGAGAGAACGGAGAGCACTTAGAGACACCGCCTACACTACTTTTACCGCTCAATTATGGAATCCACGCCGGAGAAGTGCGATTCACTTTTGATACGGGTGTTGGTGCCGGTGGCTGGCGGAGGTAAAGAGGGGTTGGGGGGGGGGGGGGTTCTTGATGAAGATGATGAATTGATTTATACTTATAATATTTATAATTTTAATGTTATTAAAGATTATATATAAAAATTTAATAGTTAATAGTTAAAGATTTTAAAGGTATAACTTTCTTTTGGTTTGTTTTTCTTTTTCTGTTTTTCTTTTAAATTTATTATTTATTAAAAAATATGTTTTTTAAATTAGAATTATATAAATGACTAAATTGGTGGAAAATCCAGCCGAAAGATGACTAAATTGGTGGAAAATTTTGGATTTAAGGACTAACTTGGCGGGTTGACAAGTTAATGGACTAAAATGGTGAAGAGGCCAAGTTAATGGACAAACCAAATTTTTATCCCCTTTTATGTTCTTTTCCATTGTTTTGTCTTGACTCAACAAAATTCTATAAAATCACAAAACAATACCATAACCAATAAATATGCACCAATAAGTCTACAAAATTCTAAGAAAATTAGTATTTAAATCACGCTAAATAAAAGCTCATCACATGCACTAGAAATACGACACGTGAAATAGGTTGGGACTGTCCTAGTGAAGGCACTCTAATGCTCGAGTCAGTTGATGCTCGCTGATGCTTCTAGGTTAGGCTAGAAGACAATGATGTGAATTGGGGAGTTTGTTGATTTCAGACTTAACTTGGGTTTAAGCCAAGCTAACTACGTATCCCGTGTACAGAATCAAACCAAACGTAGTTCATTATTCTCGGTGTCAGATGAACGTGGTTGGAGATGAAGGTCGTCCCTTAGAGGGTGAACCTTTCCACATTGGGTGTTAGTTGATGGCTCAATATTTGTGGTTGATGAATCTGCATTGCGCGACTTTACGATATTGCCCATAACTCATTTGTCTGAGATTAAATTTAAAACCGCTTCTCGATATGGAAACTAGACTCAGGAGGATTTCCTTACACATAAGCCACGATAAGTCTAGTTCAACAATAAGTTGAATGGATTCAAGTTGAGCGCTTTAGAGATTCGGATTTACAAACCGCTTCTTGATATGAAAATTAGACTCGAAGGCCTTTCCATACATGCAATACACAACAAGTTTAATTTAACAATAAGTCGAATTATAATTGGAATGCATTCGAGTTGAGCGCGACTTATGGTTTTGCCCATACTCTTTCGTCAGAGATTGGATTGAAAAACCGCTTGTTGATATGTACAACATACTTATGATTTTCACGCCTTACAATTTTATTGTTCCAATGAGAATCACACACAAATAAAAAAAAAACAAAAAATTTCTAATAGGTCTAATCTACTAGACCTCGTGTTCTTTGATCTGTCACAACTTCATACCACAAATCATACTTATTATTTCATAAATTGAGTTAGAGACGTAAATCCAATCAGGCCAACAGACTCTAGATGAAAAGAAAAAAATTGGGGTGACTTATGATGGTTTGCCTCATGGATCTAGGCCCCTGTAAAGCTCGTGACCAAAGCCTAGTCGGGTTCAACATGGAAACCTAGATGAAAAGCATCACCACATTAAGGCGTTTATTAATTTTGACATTTGATCTTTTTTTTGAACAAGTTTTGACAATGTTTTTTTAAAAACTTAAAACTACATTATATCAATCATCAACTCAATTGTTCATACAGAAATGCAGCAAATGTAAGAAAAGAAGACCACAACGCTATATATTCCTATGCTTCCTCAAGATGCGACGCGAAAGTAGTGTTCGCCGACATGGTTAATTCCAACACGAGTTTAGCCAAGTCGTGAGCTTCACTGTTTAACTCCCTACCTATCCACCCAAAAGTCCAACAGCAGAATTGTTGCCAACTTTGAGCGATATCTCTAATAATATGCATGTGGTCTCCCTCCTCACCACGAGGAAACCAAACGACATACACCGCATTAAGACAGTCGCTCTCAAACAACACATTATCCCATTGCCGGTCTTCAACCTGTCTAACTACCGATCGAAGTGTCACGGCTTCAGCAACGTGCGGCATCATGCATCCCACAAATCGCTGTTGCCGCCGAAACACAACCTTCCCTGAATAATTACAAGTGATCACCACAATCCCTATTGCATTCCTAAGATCGTCAATCACAGCATCCACACGAACCCAGACCCATGGATGAGGAAGAGGAATCGATGGTTGCTCAACGCCCGCAACAGTTGTCCCTCAATCGCCAGCTACTCCCACCTTCCAGAATGCCACATAATGCATCACAAACCCCACGATTTGCATGGGATTCAACGCACCTTCACCGCCACGATCTTGTTTCGATTTCCAAATGAGGCCCAACATGTAATTACAATCAACGCCATCCTCTCACCCCAAACTGCACAAACACGCGACGCAGTCAAGTTTCGCCATCCTCCCATGCCTTCATGAGCTCGGACTCTCGCACAAACAATATTGCCCACACTTGCCGAGCCACATGACATGAGATCAAACAATGTCGTAAGTCCTCCTCCCTGCCGTCACACACAGGGGATGAAATACAACATCAATGCGTCGTCGAGCTAGTGAGAATCAAGTGGGGAGAATATTGTGACATAATCTCCAACTAAAGATGTTGATCTTGCTTGGGTATTTTGCATTCCACAAGAAGCTCCAATCTGTCGTCATAGTACTACTTCCCGCCCCACTACTTCCACTCCTATGCAAACATCGCGACAAGATAAGGTGGTATGCACTTTTGACCGTGAACACCCTTGACTTCGAGTAATGCCAGATTTGCTTATCGTGATGCTTTCCATCCCCTAATGTTATGACCAAAATTGCTGATGCATCCTCATCCCAGAAAATATCCCTTATCAGACTTACATTCCATGCCCCATTTTCCTCATCTTGGATACCCGAAACTCTGTAATTAAGGTAACCCTCAAACGAAGGTGTTATAATACATAACGTATATTCCCGAGGTATCCATGCGTCCCCTCAGATGCGGATGTCATTGTCGTCCCCAACTCTCCACCGCAACCCCGCCTTAACAACTGCAATACTCTCATGAATACTTCACCATGAAAATGATGGTGCGTATCCTCGTTTTGCCCCAAGAATCGATGATGTGGAAAAATACTTCGCCTTAAAGATCCGTGCCACCAAACTCTCCGGATACTCAAACATTCTCCATGCCTGTTTTGCCAAAAGCGCCAAGTTAAATGCTTTAAGATCCCTGAATCACAGCCCTCCATCTCTTTTACTGCAGTTTAATTCGTGTCATGGAAGCCAGTGAATCTTATCATGTATCCCGTTCTCCACCAATAATTACTAATCATCGATTCTATTTCCTTAATTAAAGTATCCGGCAAACGGAAGCAACACATAGCAAACATCGGAATCGCTTGCATAACCACCTTAATCAATACCTCTTTTCCCGCGTCCAACAACTTCTTCTCCTTATATCCTTTCACCTTCTCCCAAATTCTATCTCTAATGTATCCAAAATCCTCTCTTTTGGTCCGCCCCCACCACCGCCGGTAAGCCCAAGTATTTTTCATGTTTCTCAACAACTTGTAACACCGCCGCAACCTCTTGACCCAACTCAGTTCCAGTATTTTTACTAAACACCATAGTGAATTTCTTAATTAATCTGCCGTCCTGAAGCTTTTTCGTATCGTGCCAAGATATCCTTTAGAGCCTGGGCCGCCTCCATAGTTACTTCACAGAAAGTCAGTGTATCATTTCAAATAAAAGATGAGATACCACTAGTGCTTGACAGGCAATACGAACACCCCGAATAACCCCACGAACCTCCGCGTCCCTAAGCATAGCTGAGAAAGCTTTTGACACAATGTTTAGCAATCAAAATAATTGACCGATTGAGCATTGTGAATGAGTTACATTGTACCTTTTTCTATGGTCTATTACATGCTGCGCACAAGGCTTGTGCGCAGCACCCCATGATTGTGACACGTGAACAAAAAGACAAAACTTTGCCCACGTGTCACAATCATGAGTGGACTGCGCACAAGACTTGTGCGTAGCCAGTAATATTCCCTAATCTACCAACAAAATAACCGAAACGAAATCTCAATTCTTAAAATAAACGGGTAGGTTGCCACGTACAAAAGACACACTGACATTGTAGTAATAGTAGGTGACGACGTCGTGGTCACACACCATCAAGGAACCGGGTCTTCCTTCGCTTTTCTCGGTAGGTCATCTTTAAAAGTGGGAAAAGTCAAACTATTTTCTTCATCAATTATGAACCATTTGTATGTTACCTCACCTATATTACAGTTTCGAATCACTGTACCCAAAAAGCTTGTATTTTATAGAAAGTGACAACAATTACTTCACAATTAAGTAAAAAGCAAAAAGTAAAAGAAAATTAAAAGATACTTCTTCAGTTTTAGGATAGGTCTCCCAACATTTATGCTCTTAAAAGTTAAATTTTACATTTAAATATCTAAGAGCGAACGTCAAAGTAAAAATTGTTGATTCCAAAGCAATTTTTTAACCATGTAATTTATCTCTCTTAGTCAAAGATTATATAAGTTAAATATTATGTTTCTTTTAGTACACAATTAAATTGTTATATATTTCTAAAAGTGTGATGATTCAATCTTATATATTATTTACCACAATTTAATTTCATTCTTAACCCAATTTTTTTTCTATATCAATCTCATCCGCCAGGACTGCTAATAGATGTCTAACATGTAACATTAAACAATTGATATTTAACATAAAATGATAGTAATCCTTATTTTTCTTGATTGATTCAAAATGACATTGAATGGGCTAGTAATTAAACCAAAAGTAATTATACTAAAACTGCCCACAATTCAATAAATAATAGGACAAATGTGTATGATATAAACAATTAAAAGTATAATTTTCTCTATATTTATTGAAAATGTATAACCTTCAACATGTGTCAAAGGATCGATCTTGCAAGAGAGTTTTTAATTATTATATATTAAATTTAGATACTAATAACTTATATAATATTTGACTAAGAGTAGCGAACTAAAAAGTGTATACAATTTATTTCGTAAGCAAGAATATATAAAGTTTGCAATATTTTCGCCCAAATCTCAAAAATGTGAAAACTTGTTTGGACACAAGCCCCTGGTTTGCGCATACACAGACAGACACACCCACGTCCGGATAGTTTTTGATAAACCAGGTCCAGGCAGGTTGAATTTAGATTATTGAAGTCATTTATTACCGGGTGGGCCGTGCGTATAAAATAGGAACTATAAAAGAAAAAAGTTAATTTTAACTTTCCAATAACAATTTTTATGATGGTATAGAATTATATAGTGACTGATACGCTAATGTTTAAAATCAAAATAACTACAATTGAAGTTTGAACAATTAACGCTACATACATAAAAGAATAAAACAAAAATCTAAAAGTGCCTTAACCCCATCCCCTGCTCCCAACTCTTCCTCACCAACCACACTATCCTACTCAATAAAGAAGATTAATTCTCTAATTTACCCCTAGAACAACCCCAAATCCTCAACAACTCCCCTTCCCTTCACCAACTTCCTTCCACCCATATATATGCTCAACCTCCATTTTTCATGTTCAACAATACAAAAGTTGACAGACACCCAAATCCAAATTTTACAACCACCACCTTATTCCTCTCCAAAACAATTCTTACAAAAATGGTGACGACACCCACAACTACAAAACAAGAATCACCCGACATCATATTCCGATCGAAACTCCCCGACATCAACATTCCAAACCATCTTCCACTCCACTCCTACTGTTTCCAACACATTTCCGAATACCGCAACAAACCATGCCTAATCAACGGGGCCACGCACGAGGTCTACACATACGAACAAGTCGAGCTCCTCTCGCGACGAGTTGCGGTGGGCTTCGCCAAGCTTGGCGTTGCTAAAGGCGACGCCGTCATGCTCCTCCTCCCCAACTCCCCGGAATTCGTATTTTCCTTCTTTGCTGCCTCATACATCGGCGCCCACTCCACTACCGCCAACCCGTTCTACACCGCCGCGGAGATCATCAAACAGGCATGATCAATTAATTTTCTTTTCTTTTTCTCGACAATATCTAAACGTTTCTATTTCTTATTTACCGAAAGGTAACATTAATACATTTTCAAAGTTATTTGTAATCATGGATTAAATTTTATTTTCTTTTCTTCAAAAAATAAATCGAACCATTTTTATTTTTAGAAAACACACAAGTATTTTGTAAATTATTTATAATTATGAATTTTACAAATGTTCAAAAAGTGGTCTTAACAATTGTGAAATATTACGGAAAATTTTCAAATATTTAGTAGACCGAACCATACTCCAAAAATAAAACTTAGAATCCATATCAACAAACACAGTTTTTACGGAGCTTTCTTAAGCTAGCATCGCAAAAATTTATTTTAATATTTAACAAACTAATTAAAATAAGTCACAAAACAAAACTTTCATCCATGCAAACAGGCCAATGCCTCCGCCGCCAAAATCATTATCACACAACCGCAGTACGTGGAGAAAGTGCTCCACTATGCGTCGGAGAATGGTGTCAAAGTCGTGGTCACTGACTGCAGCGGCGCCGGAGACTCGCCGGGATGTGTTCCTTTCTCGGAGCTTATTTCCGCGGACGAGCTGGAAATACCGACGGTGGAAATTAACCCTGACGATGTGGTGGCACTCCCATACTCCTCCGGCACGACGGGGATGCCGAAGGGGGTGATGCTGACGCACAAGGGGCTGGTGACCAACGTGGCACAGCAGGTGGACGGGGAGAATCCGAACTTGTATTTGCGGAACGACGACGTATTGATGTGCGTATTGCCTTTGTTTCATATTTACTCGTTGAATTCGGTATTGCTGTGCGGGTTGCGGGTCGGGGCGGCGATCCTGATGGTGCAGAAGTTTGATATTGTGCCGTTTTTGGAGCTGATAGAGAGGTATAAAGTGACGATTGGGCCCTTGGTCCCGCCGATAGTGTTGGCGATGGTGAAGAGTGAGGTGGAGGGTAAATATGACCTTTCGTCTGTGAGGACAGTTATGTCCGGCGCGGCACCTCTGGGTAAGGAGCTGGAGGATGCTGTCAGGATTAAGTTCCCTAATGCTAAACTTGGTCAGGTACGTACGTAATACACATATTAATTAATAGTTTAACACATTTATTAATAATGACTTTAAATAGTAATATATAGAAAACTGTTAGTTAATATATAATCCGATCATGATTTTAAATTATTGACCGATATATTAACCACATTTACAATATTAGGTTTTTTATTTTTTTAGGAATTCATTAATATAATTAACGCTCGCATGCAGGGTTATGGAATGACGGAAGCAGGGCCGGTGTTGGCAATGTGCTTGGCATTTGCGAAAGAGCCGTTTGAGATAAAATCAGGTGCATGCGGGACGGTCGTAAGAAATGCTGAGATGAAAATTGTGGATACTCACACTGGAAATTCCTTAGGCCGCAACCAGCCTGGTGAGATTTGCATTAGAGGTGATCAAATCATGAAAGGTACGTTACGTATAATTATTTATTTTATACACTTTAATGTTTTTTTGAATTATGATTGAAATTTAATTATCACGTTAGTTAACATGTATTGTAGATTAGTTTTATTTAAGTTGGTAAATTAAAATGTATGTATATAGGAATAATCTAAAAGTTCATCAAATACACGCGATGATATTGATAAGCATATGACGCACACACGCATGGGACTGTGTGGGTGCATCGAAAAATATTTGATGATTTAGTGGTTTAGTGGGTCACATTCACAGTCCTCCTCCCACCTTAGTTTCTCTCTCGATCTCTTTTTTTTTTTTTTTTTTGCCTACTACTGAAACTGTCTATTATTATATTAAAGTAGTATCGCAAAATTTAGCAATTATTAGACCTCTATTAGTACACCAAACGTGTAAAGTTCAAGAGATTTAAAAATGTGTAAAGTTAAAGAAATTATGATGTATCAGTTCAGAACAAATTTGGGGAGATATTGGTAAACTTTCTCCCTTAATTACGGGTTAACCAACAATTGTTAATGTTGTGCTGTCACTTGTCAGCTTAATTAAGTTGGTTTAATTTACCACTCTTTAACAGCAATCACAAAATACATCAGCACGTGGATGATTTAGGAATAAAGCTAAGTGTGTTTTCGATAATAATATTAATAAAACCACATATTGCAGCTTAAGTTACTCTCAACTTAATTTAAGTACTTGTAAACAAGAAAGAAATCATGCGTACGTTTACGTGCCTGGCTAAATAAAGGGAAAAGAACAAAATAGATCCTCTAGTACTCTGTACATTTTTAGTCATCTGATGAAGTTGCAAGGGCTGCTGATTTTAATTAATTCCGTCGACAAAACTTGTGAATTTTGGCCAAACAAAGACATGTGATATTGTACATACATGCTTAGTTAATTTGGAATTTTTTGTTATATATATATGAAAACGCTCATGACTTTCACACTGTTTTTAATTAGTAAATTGCTAATTATAGTTAGTTAATTATAATTAAAGAATTAAACTTTTTGCATGGCGCAGGTTATCTAAATGATCGTGAGTCGACAGAGGGGACAATAGACAAAGAAGGGTGGCTGCACACTGGTGATATCGGGTTGATTGATGAGGACGATGAGTTATTCATTGTTGATCGTTTGAAGGAATTAATAAAATATAAAGGATTTCAAGTGGCTCCGGCTGAGCTTGAAGCCCTCCTTCTCAACCACCCCCACATATCTGACGTTGCAGTTGTCCCGTATGTCCTTATCCATTCATATATTTTAACTTTATATATGATGATAAGTTACACGATTAATTGATTCAAAATTTAGCTATTGATGACTTTTATCAGTCGAATGTAGTTAATTTATAGCATGTTTTCATCAAAATAAAAACAAATTAAAATAGACAAAAACAATAATATAGAGTTAAATATAGAATTTCAAATATTTAATTTTAAAGCAAAAACTTCAATTTGCATTTCTTTAAGAAAATAGAGATGAGATTGATCTGATGATGGTTATTATATGCTAGAAGTGCTAATTCATCTTAACATTTAAAACAACATATATAATGTCGATATACATAATCTATCATTAACTCTTTTAAAGCCTACAAGTTGTCACATAGTATTCTTGTAATTAATTATGTGACGTGGGAAGTGTGTAGCTACATACGCCGTTTCCTTGATAAGTAAACGTTATAGATGTATCATCATTGATATATGTTAACTAAACTCATTATTATAGTATGCTTGCTTAACTTATATATTGTGCGTGTATCAACTATGATCGCAGCATGAAAAATGAGGAAGCGGGTGAAGTTCCTGTTGCTTTTGTAGTTCGATCAAATGGCTACACCATCGCGGAGGATGAAATCAAGAAATTTGTTTCCCAACAGGTCACCTAAGCTATCTCAATAATATTTCTAAGGGAAAAAATAAGTTTAAAATACGATCAATAATATTTTAGTATATTTTTAACACGCAGTCTTTTGTTGGCCGGTACCCAGGTGATCTTCTACAAGAGAATAAACCGTGTGTTCTTCATTGATGCCATTCCAAAGTCTCCTTCGGGAAAGATTTTGAGAAAGGATTTGAGAGCAAGATTAGCAGCCGGTGATATTCCGAATTAATTGAATCAGGAATTTATGTCGTCATGGTTTATTTTGTATTGCATCTCAATATTATATTAATTAAGGACATTCTGTTGTAAATTAACTACAACTTTTATGAGGTTTTTGTTAAAAATGGGTTCTTTGGAGAAGACGAGTGAAGATTCACGCAATTGAATTTCAGAAGATTGGGGGAAAAGTGGCGTCGTTTCACAGAACGGAAGGAACGACAACGTTTTGGCTTAGTCGCATGTTTTTTTTTAAGTTTAGCATTTTGCGTACGATTGTTTAAGTCGCGCTTTTCTTTTTCATATGTTATTTTTAATCGAATTATGACGCCAGCATGACATCATTGTCAGACTATGTAACCACCAACGTGAGAGAATCTTTTCATTAAACAATATTACAATTATCAAATTTCCTCTTTCTCTCAATTTCTTCTTCTCCAGGTACTTTTCTTCTTCGTACTTCCGCCGATCGTAACATTGGCCTCAGAGCCATCGTTCCAGGCGCATACTCTGATTCGCTATGACAAAACCTAATAACAACACGACTAGAATTGATGAGTTAGAATCGACGACAATCGAACTCATTAACGGAAAAAATGAGCTAAAAATGATACAAATGAGCTAAAAATGAAATGCAAGAATTGAAAGTCATGATGGCACAAATGCTGCGTACTCAGGCAGGGGAATCCACAACTCACGTGCGGCCTTCACCTTCTGTAACACGCAATAGCTCAGATCCAGGGATAATTAACTCTCGTGGCTCAAAAGTTGAGGGATCTGTGGTGAGAGCACCCAGAGTTGAGTTCCCTCACTTTGATGACACAAATCAAAGGAACTGGGTGAGAAAATGCAAGAAATACTTTATGATTAACACCATGACTGATTATGAAAAATTTCTGACAACGGGTATGCACATGGAAAGTGCGGCTGAGAATTGGTACTTGGATGTGATTGAAGGAAGGGAGAGTATGGGGTGGGAAACCTTTGTGAGGTTGTTGTTTGAGAGGTTTACACCAGCTGATGAGGGTAATTTAATTGGAGAATTTAACAAGTTAAAACAGATGAGCTATGTGGGTGATTATATTGAGAAGTTTGAGGAGCTAAAGGCTTATATACTGCAACAGAACAAATTTCTGAATGATGAGTATTTTGTCAAAAGTTTTAATAGTGGTTTGAAGGAGGAAGTGAGGGTTATGGTAGAGATGTTCAGCCCAGAAACCTTGGGACAGGCCATGCACCTAGCTAGGAAGCAAGAGGTGATGGTGGAGGCATTGAATAAGCAACAGAGAGGGTTCAACAAGAACCAGCCCACTCAGTACAAACCCAAGCCCACCTCTGGGGTTCCACCAACACAGAACAAATTCCCTCCCCTCAAAAGACTGACTCCAGAAGAGATGGAGGAGAGGAGGAAGTAGAAACTATGTTTTAACTGTGATGAAACATATCACTTAGGTCATAAATGGAAAAAAGCTTTTTGTGATCTGGGAGTTTTGGTCAAGAGAGGATAGAGTATCTGGGGTATATCATTGGAGGAGGTAAAGTTGAAGCTGGTCCTGAAAAGCTAAGGTGTATGAAGGAGTGGCGTGGCCACAACCAAAAAATGTTAAGTCACTAAGGGGGTTCCTAGGGTTGACAGGGTACTATAGAAAGTTCATTAAACACTATGGTATAATAGCAAGACCCTTAACTCACATGACTAAAAATTGGGCTTTCCAGTGGGATGAGAAGTCACTGAAAGCTTTTGAGAAGTTGAAGAAAGCTAAAGTTTCTGCCCGAGTACTCCAGCTCTCTAATTTCAACAAGGCATTTGTAGTGGAGACATATGCTTGTTACTATGGATTGGAGCCATCTTGAGCCAGGATAAACACCCTATTACTTACATTAGTAAGGCTTTATGACCCCAAAACTTAGGGTTGTCATTAAATGAAAAGGAGTTTTTGGCAATTCTCCTTGCTGTGGAGAAATGAATACCATACTTAATACAAGGGCAGTTTGTCATAAGGACAGATCAGCATAGCCTAAAATATCTTCTTGAGCAGAAGATTTCAACCCCATTCAACAGATGTATATGACCAAACTATTGGGGTATAATTATAGAATTGAGTATAGAAGTGGTGGGGACAACAGAGCAGCTGATGCTCCGTCTAGGAGAGAAGTGAAAGAAATGGAAGAGGTAGGTGAATGTGCAACTGTGACTACTATACAACCTGAGTGGATGAGGGAAGTACAAGAGAGTTATGAAGGGGACCAGATAGCAACCCAAGCCATTACTAAATACTTATTGCAACCATATGTTGTCTCTTACTTCACCTATGAGGATTCCTCCTAAAGTATGAGGGAAAGTTGTTTGTGGGTACTAAAGGTGGGGTAAGACAGAAAGTAATTGAGATGCTACACTCTAGCAGTTCAGGAGGGCATTCTGGAGTGTTAACTACTTACCAGAGGGTCGAGTTGGTTTTTGCATGGCCTGGACTTAAGGGAGATGTGAAGAACTATGTAGCTGAATGTTCTGTTTGTCAACAATATAAGCATGAGCTGATTAGGTCACCTGGGCTACTGCAACCTCTTACACTACCTGAAAGGGCATGGCAACATCTTACAATGGATTTTATAGAGCAACTTCCTAAGTCAGAGGGCTATGACACTATTTGGGTGGTGGTGGACATGTATACTAAATACTCACACTTCATACCTCTCTCTCACCCCTTAAGTGCATCCAGCTTAGCCACTACTTTCCTCAACTCTGTGTACAAGTTGCATAGGCTTCCTCAGAGCATCACAAATGACAGGGACAAGATTTTTGTGAGTGGATTCTGGAGAGAATTACTCACTGCCCTGGGAGTGCAACAACATCTAAGCTCTGCCTACCATCCTCAAACTGATGGACAGACAGAGCGTGTGGATCAGTGTCTCTAGGATTACATGCGTTGTATGGTGGGGAATCAACCTAAACAATGGGCCAGGTGGATAGGGTTAGCTGAGTTGTGGTACAACATCATCTTCCACTCAGATCTTCAGATGACACCCTTTGAGGCTATCTATGGATATAAGCCACCTCAAGTGGGGATGGATCTGGTTCAAGAATTTAAGGTATTGGGGGTGGAAGAATTGATTAAGAACAGGCAATTGATTACTATGCAGCTAAAACATAACTTGACTACAGCTTAGAATAGGATGAAGACTAATGCCGACAAAAACATGAATGATAGACAGTTTAATCTTGGCGATTGGGTTTACCTTAAATTGAAACCCTACCGCCAGCTTACTGTTCGGAAAAGCACGGTCTAGAAACTTAACCCGAAGTTTGCCGGCCCTTATCAGGTGGAAGCGCGAGTGGGGGAGGTGGCGTACCGCCTGGAATTACCATCAACGACGAGGGTTCACCCGATTTTTCATGTATTGGTGTTGAAGAAGAAGGTCGGAGTGAAGGATTTGGTGTCACCGAATTTACCCTTGATGGATGAGGATCGCAAGGCGATTAGACATGCAGAGAGGATATTGGTGAAGTGAATTGTGAAGCGCGGAAATGCAGCTAAACCACAGTGGCTAGTGAAATGGTTGCATTTTCCATAAGAGGAGGCGACGTGGGAAGATTTGGATTGGGTGCAGGATCAATTTTCGAGTCTTGAAGCTTGAGGACAAGCTTTTTTGAAGGAGCGGGCAATGTTAAAAATGGGTTCTTTGGAGAAGACGAGTGAAGATTCACAAATTGATTGCAATTGAATTTCAGAAGATTAGGGGGAAAGTGACGTCGTTTCAGAGAACGGAAGGAACGACATCGTTTTGGCTTAGTCGCATGTTTCTTTGTTTTAAGTTTTAGCATTTTGCGTACGATTGTTTAAGTTGCGCTTTTCTTTTTCGTATGTTATTTTTAATCGAATTATGACGCCAGCATGATATCATTGTCAGACTATGTAACCACCAACGTGAGGGAATCTTTTCATTAAGCAATATTACAATTATCAAATTTCCTCTTTCTCTCAATTTCTTCTTCTCCAAGTACTTTTCTTCTTCGTACTTCCGTCGATCGTAACAGTTTTTATATATGGATCCAAGGACTCGAGCAATGCAATGGTCTTACTCCATATCTATTTGGGGCCTACATATGATTCTTTTCTCTTTCTTTCCTATTTATCACCTGAACGCTCCAAAATATTACTCGTTTCCGATTATGTCGTGCTTTGTACGTTTATCTCCATATAGTATACACTATGTTTTAAGAATTTATTTCAAAAATCCGTATCCACGTTTTTGTGTATCATATCTTATCATTAGCCTGAAACTAAATATTTGCTACTTTTTATGTAATAGTGGTATTGTAGTTTCAGAAATGAGAGAAAAAAAAAAACCATAATAGTTATAGTGTTGTAGAAAATATGTTAATAGGTAACAAATAAGTTATACAAATGTTGTCATATTTTCATGACATGCTATAATATGATTTTTCTTGTGTTTGCATCTTGAAGTTTATTTTGTTCTTATTTCGTCTGGGTTACAAAAATACCGTAAACTGTTACAGTGGGCTTATTAGATGCCAAAATAATGCTAATCATATAGAAATCGGACTAGCTTGGTCCGAAACACATATTACAAGCCGACTAGACAATACAAGTAAAATTATAGTATCTCAATAGTATATCGAATTGCGAGAATTCGATCTAGAGAGTATCGAATCGGGTTTGCTCGATACAGGGAATCTCGAGTTGTCCAATATCGAATCTGGATCATTCGATATAGGAGTGAGGTGACTATCGAATGCGGTGGCCTCGATCGAATGCAGTGTATCGAATACATGAGTGAGATAAGTATCGAATGCGGTGGCCTCAATCGAACGCAGTGTATGGATAACATGAGCCTCGATCGAGTGGTGAGTATCGAATGCAAAGGGTTCGATGTTGAGCTGGTGAGAGCTGGTCTAAAATCTGTCTTGAGAATGTCAGAGGACGGGGTATTTATAGCCCCCATCCCGCGGGCCCCAGTGGTAATTGGGAAGTGAGTATCGAGTCGGGCTGGATCGATTTATCTCATAGATCAGATCCGGCCCATTCGATGCCTGCTCAACATCGAATTCCTCATGTTCGATGTACAATTTTATGGGCCTTTCTTCGTGGGTCGGTCCAATATTTATATTGGGTCTTTCCTAAAATACCCCCATCATATAGTCCCCCAAATTTGGGAGACGGTCTCGATCAGGGAGCTTGTGCCAAACTTTAAAGATCTAATTTTGTCCTGTCGCTGCCTGCGTACGATCTTGATAATGTTGAAAATCATGCCCCCGATTGGGAGACATGATCTGGAGGACGTGGGTCCCAAACATATTGTTTTGATCTATTGAGTTAGGCCTTAAACTATATCGAAACCTTCTCACTCGAGTTTGCTATTATATTCGTATCTATGCATGTAAAGATAATTAAATGTATATACTTTTTAATGTTGTTGTTATCAATCGAATGGGTTTCATTCGATTTTAGTTTCTATATCGAATGGCGGTGGTTCGATCTTCATATCGCCTTTTTCATTCGTCTATCAAATTGTTAGCGTTCGATGCTGGAATGAACATCAAATTGGTTCGACTCGATGCTTGTTTCGATAGGCCTAGTGAGCTTTTTCCACTTCTATATAAAGGGGAGAGGGGCTTGAAGACCTCAGTGGGTGTAATTGTAATCGTCCTTACAATTACTTGGTAGAGGGGAGGTTATTACAATTACTAAAACCTCATGGAAGGTCTTTGTAATTACACTAAATCTCAGGGGGTAACTGTAATTATCCCTACTTTTAACACTTAATTCAGTTAAGGATATTTAGACTTTAAGCATCGTTAGTAAGATTCGCGCTGGAATCCAAATAAGTCTGCTATGATCTGTCTACTAACATTTTCTTTTCCTTTGTCAGTTATAATACCTTCAAAACAATGGAGTCACGCATGAATATCAGAACAAACTTATTTCTGTGAAATTCACAAATTTAATCGTTCACATATATTTAGAATTCAAAGTTTTGGCCACAAAGATCCTGCTTTAGCCATTAATGAGCAAAATATATTCTTCAAGGAAATGACACCAAGAAACTCAATCGATAACTTAAGGAGTAAACTTTGAAATTGTAGATCCTTAAAATCTGATACAGCTAATTTCAAGCTGCCAACAACCAAAATTATGTATATGGCATAAAAACGAGCATTACAACACAGTCCATGATGAAGACCTTAGAGACATCCAAGTTCCAACCATTCCAAGTGAATCAGAATAACATAAAATCTATATACTATTATATAAAGAAACCCATTGTGACACCAATCTTTTGATTTCCAATTTTAACCTTTGAGTTTTAGCTATATTGTAAAAGTATACTATTAAATCCCCAAAATAACCTTACAAATTAAGTTAGACTAATTAATTACACTATTTATTGTAATTAATGATTTACTTTCCCTATAATATATTTTTCTTTCATTGTTATACTCTAAATTTATGGCACATGTTATCTAGATAAATTTTCTTCTTTAACCCACATAGAATGACATTGAAAAAAGAATTATGCTCGCGGGAACCGCGTGCTCCATTTGGGGATTTAATAGTATACTTTTACAATATAGCTAAAACTCAAAGGTTAAAATTGGAAATCAAAAGATTGGTGTCACAATGGGTTTCTTTATATAATAGTATATAGATTTTATGTTATTCTGATTCATGCTAACAAATTAGAAGTAACATATTACATGATAGCCGTAACTTAAGTACGAGGAAATCTATTATCAAATTAACGTACTGTATAAACTTGACAATATACGCACACAGATGGTGGTATGTGATGCCTAAAACTAGAATCCACGTACAATTTCATTCACCTTTCTTATATACCATCATTTTCTACCATTACACGTACCAGCTGCCCAATCCACTATAAGAAACCTTCCCAAATTCTGATGGTTAACTTCTCCCCAATACAATGGAGAATTATCGAATTACCACGGCATCAAAACAAAAAACATACTGTGTTCTTTTCTTTCCTTTCAAAGTCACAGATGCTTCTAATAAAATGAACTCGTTTGCTCGCAAATATAATTCCCTTTCATTTCCCGAAATCACCCCTTGAAAATATCTTTACCTGTTTGAGCCTATGTATTTGTTTTTCAAACATGTATGTCCTAAACCAGTCCTCAGGCGAACATAGGAGATATCTTCACTTCAGTACCTCAAGAATGCCTGAACAGGAAAGCGACAAGGGTGCATCATCAAGCAGTACAAGTTAGCTGATCAATATAGAACCACATAAGAATTTAAATTTGAATATGAGCGAACATTCCATCCAAATATATGCAAGCTGATTACCCACGTGGGATACTGATGCTCAACTTTACTCCGACACAAAGCTCACCGGGATAATAGATCTAGCATTTTCTTGCTGGGGGGTGGGGGGATGTAAGGGAAGAAAACTGTCAGTGAATTAACTACTATACTTGCACCAGTTAAGAATGTAAAGCCTCATAATTCAATAATCGAATCTCAAATGTACATTATTTATCAGTGTGTGATAACTAGAATGCTGCTGATGGCAATTTCAGTAACCAACAGAAAGAGGAGTAAAAAGGCCATACTGACATTAAATGTGAGAAGGAAAAAATCGTAGAACGACTAAATATGGTAAGAATTATGATGCCAATAATAATGATTAGCAATGATTTATTACCATAACTAAATAAGGAGAGACATACAAGCCTGATGTTATATGTCAATAGACAGACATCGGTTTAGGGAATCTTTAACGTATAAGTCTTGCAAATTTTGGTTGGGACTACTATAACTGTATTTGGTCCATGACTTGAACAACAATAAACCTAGCCAGTGAAAAATGTTCAAACATACTGGTGATAATGTGAAAGTACGTTCAACGTAAGAATCGTATTCGAGCAGAAGAACAAGAACTTATGTGAGTTCATATTCATTCCAATATGTTCAAACCCAACCTCAAAAGACTCAGAAGAGCACGTACACAATCATGTCCTGAGCAGAGTATGTTATGGAAAAAACAAGACAAGTGCGTTTATGAAGATGAACTACTTTATTATATGCTATAGAAACGAAACCAAAAACTGAAATTTGAAAGCGCAAGTCTGTCAGCCTTATAATAGACTAAAAGGCTCGAGAAAGTGTATCTAACATTTTCTTTTCATTGTTCTTGATTTTTTATATAATCTTTTTACATGTAACAACCAGCATTGCGTATCAGAGGTCTCACTGTTGATAAATGCTTTCCAAGTATGTTAGCCACAACTTTTAAGTCTCTAACCATAGTAGTTTTCGAAATCAGATCAATTCTTTAAAATATACATGAATCAACTATAATATCCAATACTAGTCTTTCAAAATCATCAAAAATAGTGATTATAAACATTCCCCTGTTCAATCATATGATTGGGCAAATATTTCTAAAGTATCACGAAAGGTAATACAACCTGAAAGAAATATGCAGGAAATTCAGAGGAAACAGCAAAACAGAAATACGAGAATTGCATGTAGACCTATATACAATCTGACCTGTATCTCTGTAATCCAAAAAAATAAAAACGGCGCAACGGCGCATAAAGATAACACCAACATCAATGAATCCTAACACTTCATGGACAAGCTGATCTTTTGATCATTACCTCCGTTGCTGATATCAAAAAGTATAAAACTGAAGTGTATATCTTATACAGTGAGGTTTTTTATTTTTTTTTATAAACAGAGGGCTAAAAATAGCATTAAGACGAATCAAAAAGTGGGGATCCCCCATCACATAATAGAGTTAAAGGCAACAACAAAAAAGGCACATGGCCATTCAAATAGTGGCCACGTGCCCACGCAGCGAGATGACGAGCTGCAAAATTACAATGACTTGGAGTAAATTTGAATCTCCAGTTAGGCCACCGATCACCGATGCCAAAGAAAATTAATTTCTAAAATAAAAGGAGTACCACTTCAGTCTAACTCAAGGTACAGTCTGATTCAAAGATTACGTGATTTTTCTGGTGAGATGCAGCATCGCGAACCGCCTGTCGGATAGCAAATGCCTCTGCCATGGTGAGATTAAGACATGTGAATATTTTGGTGGAGCAGCAAACGATCAAACCATTTACGTTTCTCCAAACTCCAGCAACTACGGCCTTTTCCTTTGAATAAGCAGCACCTGTTAATTTTAGTACACTTCGGAGGAGGTTTTTCCAATAAAAGGTTATTTTTGCATGTTTCGTTAGAGTTTCGTAATGATTTAATAAATTAATAACTTCATTAATAGGGCAAAAGTATATCAACTGTAATAAAAGCATAGCTCCATTTGCAAGAGATAGTAAGAGCAATATGTTCAATGATGTGCCTTTGTTAAATTAGTAATTCAGCGAGTAATATTGCCGCAGAAAGCTCTCGGTACACACTTCTGAAGTAGCAAGATATTAATACGTACGTGTGTGTGTGTGTGTGCGCGTGCACAGGAAAGGAACACTTGGTGCCCCACATTAAAAAGAAAAAGTAAATGCTTTCTGAAGCAAATTGGCAAATTAACTTTTGTTGGCAAGACATGACAAGTAACTCAGCTGCATTACGATGAGCGGACATAATATGCATACATACATATGATATATACATAATATATATATATATGTGTGTGTGTGTGTGTGTAAATGGGTGGGGGTGGCGGGAAAGAGAGGAAAGGGAAAGAAGAAACACCAATCCGGAAATCGATCAAAGCACTTTGTTAATATTAAAATTAAATCAAACTCAATAAATGCATCATGCAATTCCTCCTTTCCTGCTAAGTACTAAACTACACAGTTATTCCTGCAAAACTGTTCTAGAATCTCAATGACTGTAAATTACACAAGAAAGAAAAATATATGAAATGAGGCTAATGCTAATCATACAACAGAGTTACCAAATTAGGGTATACTCTTCATCTGAATGGCTGCCTGACACGAGATCTTCCAAGTAAAATGACGCCCAATAGCAGGATTCAACAAAGATTTCCTGATCTGGTCCCTTTTATAGTGGAAACGGTTGTGCTACAATAGGAGCTCATCAACTGGTTCAAAAGGCCATAACAAGAACAATAAAGACCAGAAAATCAACACCATAAAAATGCCTTCTGATCCAGCAGGGACCAATTCATCAATTAGGAAATGACAAGTCCATGCTCCATGCTATTGTTCAGATTCACGCGTCAATATCTTCTCAAGCGACAACGGCCAGTCTTCACCAAGTTGCTGTGGATTAAGCTCCATGGCAACTTTAAAGTCTTGCAATGAAATTGGGAAGTGGACCCTGTTTTCTTGCACATCCAAACTCATACCACCATTTTGTATCTTATACTGATGACCTGGTCTGAAACCATTAATAAGCTTTGTGCACGGGGGCTGCTTGTGTGTATTATTCTTTACTAACTCGTGCCTTGACCTGCGTCCCACAAGTTCAACACAAGAGTTAAGTAGTCTTTTCAAGTACGAATCTAAACTATTGTTCAGTATGCTGGTACAGTCCATCGACACCCCTTTAAGACCCTGAGCTGAAGCAATTTGCTCCATCCTTTCTCTTAATGCGAGACTATCCAACAAAGCACTGTTGTCAGATGTGTCAATACATCTATTGCTACTTTCTAGGGGTAGAGTTTTGCGTGCCCCACCTATGCTAACCGGACAAAAAGGAACCCCAAGGGGAGCTCTTAGTTGGCTTCTAGCAGAAGCCTCCTTCCCATCGTCTCCAACTACCACCAAAGACTGGTCCTTTCTATCCTTTCTATATACAGGAACTGAATCATCTGGTGATCTCCTTACATCAGGGATTTTGGCAGGGTGGGAAACCAATATCTCATTTTCATTGTCTGCCAGTTGCATGAGTTCTTGATGATGCTGCACTGGCCTCCGGCTATCAGGTGGATTCAGATCCCCGTTCTGTAAAATGCCGTTAAAACCACTTGATTGAGTGGTATTAGGCAGCTGAGGAGTAACAACGGTCTTCCCATTAAGACCAAGAGCACTACGCCGGTCCCCAATTTTCCGATCACGAACACCACTTCTGGCCTTCCGTGGTGAGACCGGTAACATGACGCCTCCATTTGATAAACCTGGAGCACCCAAAGCCGAAAACGTAGTTTTGTGGGACCCATTCTGCTCGTAACCTTCAGCTGAGATTTCTTTCCCGTTAACTTGTGTGCCATTCTTGGTAACATCATCCTTGTGAACCGCTGATGGTGGGGCCTTTGCAGTACAAGCGTTTTTCAATATTGAACAAATGAAACGGTTGTGAAGCAGGAGATTCTCGCGTCCAAGGATTTTAAGACAAAGCTTACTAAAATCAACCTTATTCAGTTTTGAACTCAAGAATCTATTTAAGTAATAAAAGTATTGCTTGGACCCATCGGGCCCAAGCTTCTTCACTATCTGAGCTTTCAACTCAGTAACATTGATCCGCGAATGCTGGTATGGCGGTTGCATCTCAATGTAACCTCACACTCCCAAGCTAAAAATCCATACAACAGGACAAACCACTACCACAGCGACGATACAGAACCTCAAACTAAATTAGGGTTTTCCCACTCCAATTCCGAAAACCCGTTTTCCAAAGAACCTTCAGTTGCTCGAGCAACGACCATAACAATTTCACAAAAACTTCCATCTCTAACACCACAGGTTATACAACAACTGGAAGGTGGAGGGTATACCCTAAGATCTGAAAATCTTCAATTAACTAAATTCTCCCTCCAAAAAACACATGTATCACAGAATACACAAAATCACTCTAACAACAAAACCCCAAATCAAAAACTAACCCTTTTAATGAATTAACTCAAAAACCAAACAAAGCCACCTTCCTGCAATTCTAAGTAAACCACCCTCCAACTATTTGTATTCTGAAAATTCAAAAAAGGAAAAAACTCAACCGCCACTCTTCCAATAAAAGCTTCAAGCTTGAATTCTAAAGTTCAAGTTCAAATTTTGTGCCCCAAAATTCAAGCTTGAAGAGAACACGAATCAACCCAACAAAGATTCAAACTTTGAGTTACCAATGACAAGCATGACGAGGGCTGACCTTAATGAAGCTCCCAAAAATCAAGATTTAGGAGAAATTAAAAACAATCAAAAAACCACACTTTTCAACCTTTAATTCTCTTCCCTTCACTTCTTATAAAGAACCCAATTTACCATTGCTCCATACTCCTTCAAATTCGCGCTTTAAATCCCCAATTACAAACTCTTTACTCTCAATTATTTTTCCCAAACCCGAAAATTGGAGACCCTTTTCTGTGTATTGATCGCTCCCCCTTGGTCGATTGGGAGAAGTACGTATGTTTTATTTGGAATAAAATTTCTTCTAGCGTACAACTTCTTATGCACTGGGTGCAATATTATATGTTTGTACGTTCTGCATAAAAGGTTGTACGTTAAATTGGCAGGGGAAAAATCTGACTGGCGTTAGCAGTTCCTCATGATACAAAGGTTTTATCTATCTCACGCTATGATACGAGCGTGGATGTCACGTTCCAGGTACTAGGCTGATTAAGTGACGTGATTAAGTGACGTATATATATAATTTCCCATAAAGGAAAATGACAAACTAGCCTCAATGTTTGAACGTTTTCGCGAAATTATACCTAATATTTGAATTTTTGTAAAACTATACATGACCTTTGCATTTCAACAAAAACTATACCCCAACTTTCATTCCTTAATATATATATATATATAAAAAATTCAAACGTCAAGTATAGTTTTGCAAAAATTCAAATTTCCGCGAAAACGTCCAAACGTTGTGGCTAGTTTGTCATTTTTCCCTTTCCTTAATTTCGGATGTGAAATGAGATAATAAAAATAACAGAATTCCTTTGCTTATTATATATGCAATAAGGATCTTGGCAAAAGTTATAGGAGGGAAGAAACAATTTTATCCTATGACCATGTAAAGTCTCCATGTTTTATTTATGTCTATTTCTAGAATTATATTTGTTAGGTCTAGTCAACCATAAATTTTGAGAAATATGATTGTATCTAAAAGTTCTACTCCTTTCACAACTAAAGTTCGTATGAGACCATGTTTTGACAAATATGATTCAATTGTTTGGGTTATATGAGTGAATTCGTGAAAAGCTTATTCATCACTTGGATTGCAAAAAGGAGTTTAGGTACCACTAGTCTCTAAAGAGAGAGACTTACATGTCACATGACATGCTTAAAATTCAAGTGGTGTAGCCCCGAATGTTGTTTATACGACCCAAACTGTAATTCAAAGTTATTAAGCAAGTGAAAGTTTGCTCATAATGGACGTACTATTATTCCAAAAAAAAATCTCATTCATATTATAATTTCATAGAAATTTCATTGATCATCGTATACATAACATATTACCAAATGAAACGCTTTGATCAAGGTACGTACTTGTTAGTTAGAACAACGTGAATAACTTATTTTAGGATCCGTCTAATCAATTTCCATTGCTAACCACTTGTCCCTAATCCCTCAGTAATATAGTGTTAGATTATGTAAGATCTAAACATATCATGATTCCTAAGTTAAATGGGATCTCGACAAGTAGAAGTCTATGAAAGATGACCAATTAAAACCAACAAGTTTATGAGTAAATGATTAAATAAAAAAATTATATATATTAGTCACATTTATTTGAGCAAACTGTCACCCTATTTCAAAATATTTATATGATGCGAGGTAATTTCGTCTGCTGACTAGTCACTCCACGTCAGACTAGCTCGAGCTCCTGATTGGTCCAAGCTAGCTTTGAGTTCGGGAAACCTGCACTAAAAAAACACGGCATGTGAACTAAGCCGGGGCTGACCCAGCAAAAGCACTCCGATGCTGAGTCAGTTGACGTTCGTTGATGGCGTCTACGTCAACCAGAAGTCACTGGTGTGGATTGAGGAGTTTGTAGATTTCAGACTGAACTTGGGGTTAAGCCAAGCTGCCTACGCATCCCATGTAGGGAATCAAGCCGAACGTAGTTCATTATTTCTCTATGGTGGCCGATCGTGGTCGAAGGTGAAGGTCGGACCTACATCAATCTTCATAGGTCAAAATGTTATAGGTCAATCTCCGTAGATCAATTTCTGTAGGTCCACCTCCATAGATCAACCTCTGTAGGTCCACCTCTGTAGATCAATCTTTGTAGGTCCACCTTCGTAGATCAACCTATGTAGGTCCACCTCTGTAGATCAACCTATGTAGGTCCACCTCCGTAGATCAACCTCTGTAGGTCCACCTCTGTAGATCAATCTCTGTAGCTCCACCTCCGTAGATCAATCACTGTAGGTCCACCTCCGTAGATCAACCTCTGTAGGTCCACCTCTGTAGATCAACCTCTGTAGGTCCACCTCCGTAGATCAACCTCTGTAGGTCCACCTCTGTAGATCAACCTCTGTAGGTCCACCTTCGTAGATCAACCTCTGTAGGTCCACCTCTGTAGATCAACCTCCGTAGGTCCACCTCCGTAGATCAACCTCTGTAGGTCCACCTCTGTAGATCAATCTTTGTAGCTCCACCTCCGTAGATCAATCTCTGTAGGTCCACCTCTGTAGATCAATCTCTGTAGGTCCACCTCCGTAGATCAATCTCTGTAGGTCCACCTCCGTAGATCAATCTTTGTAGGTCCACCTCCGTAGATCAACCTCTGTAGGTCCACCTCTGTAGATCAACCTCTGTAGGTCCACCTCCGTAGATCAACCTCTGTAGGTCCACCTCTGTAGATCAACCTCTGTAGGTCCACCTTCGTAGATCAACCTCTGTAGGTCCACCTCTGTAGATCAACCTCTGTAGGTCCACCTCTGTAGATCAACCTTTGTAGGTCCACCTCCGTAGATCAACCTCTGTAGGTCCACCTCCGTAGATCAATCTCTGTAGGTCCACCTCCGTAGATCAACCTATGTAGGTCCACCTCTGTAGATCAACCTCTGTAGGTCCACCTCCGTAGATCAACCTCTATAGGTCCACCTCCGTAGATCAATCTTTGTAGGTCCACCTCCGTAGATCAATCTCTGTAGGTCCACCTTTGTAGATCAACCTATGTAGGTCCACCTCTGTAGATCAACCTATGTAGGTCCACCTCCGTAGATCAATCTCTGTAGCTCCACCTCCGTAGATCAATCTCTGTAGGTCCACCTCTGTAGATCAATCTCTGTAGCTCCACCTCCGTAGATCAATCTCTGTAGGTCCACCTCCGTAGATCAACCTCTGTAGGTCCACCTCTGTAGATCAACCTTTGTAGGTCCACCTCCGTAGATCAACCTCTGTAGGTCCACCTCTGTAGATCAATCTCTGTAGGTCCACCACCGTAGATCAATCTCTATAGGTCCACCTCCGTAGATCAATCAAAGGAGTAACTATGAGAAGAGAAAAAGAAGTATCCCTTGTAAATGAGGAGGAGTCTGGTATTTATAGATGATCAACCTCCTTGATTGTAGTAGCTGGTATGGGCCTCTGTTGATGGGCCAAGCCCTTATATGTCATATGACATATGTCTTATGACATATGTCATATGGTATATTGGGCTTGTATAATGGGCTTTTGGGCCCCTTTGTTGGGACAGTTTATTCGGGCCGATCTGGCTCGTGAATGGGCCTTTTGGGCCTGTACATTTGTAGGACAATAGTGTTTTGATAGGCCCACTAAGGGAATCACACCAAATTATGGTATAACATAAGTCCCCCAGTTTGTAAGGTGGTCGTAGCTTATGGATGCCTTGCAAACTTATACAGTCGAGATGCCATAATTTGCAAGTCCGAATTGTCCTAATATAGGTTGAGACCACTATTGGTTAAAACTTTACCATTTGTGTTGAAACCGAACAAGTTCTCTTTGTCGAAGAGGCAAAACGTCTTGTATAAAGGGTGCGTGAGTAGCAAAAAGCGTTATCCTCTTATTAAGAGGCCAAGAATAGCAGAGGACGCCGCAAACGAAACTGTGCAAAGAATCACAAGCTGGTGCTAAAGAGCAGAAGAAAATATGCAAAAAGGCTCTAGCTGCGGCCGGAGCCCGGAGGAGCAAAGTTAGATACTCTAGGAGGTTGCTGATTTGGCAGCTATAGCCAAAGAAGACCTTGAGGTGGCTTGAGCCAAGCTTGCAAAGCTTCAAATTGATCATAAGTCTATTTTTGATAGGCTCGATAGGCGGGATAGACCATCAACAAATATCGAGCGGCAAATAAGGCTTATGTAGAGGAAGGCTGTAAGTCGAAGGTGATCATCGCGACTTCGAAGAAACAACTTGTGACTGACGTTGCTGTTGTGGTTTTACCCTTCCTCCGGATGATCTTGTGGCATCCGACAATGTTGTTTTTCCTATTGCTAACTCTGGGATTATGACGAGTACCGCCCTTTCTACCGCTGCTGTCGTAGAGACAGAAGATGCGATGGTTCCTTCCTTGACTATTTCTGATACAGTCGCCACCTCTGAGACAGCATTGACTACTGCTCCAACTTCTTTTGTTTTAAAATCTCATCCTTATGGTCTTGTTTTGATAGCTGTCATGCTCCGATGAGAGATCGAGAGGTAACCAGTCATTCGGTCAGTGTGAATCTCTTACTGGTTCCGGCTTGTGCCTCAAAGAAAATTAGGTTGGCCTCACTGCTGAGGATCATGCACGCATGGAGAAAGAAGTAGAGGAACACCGTCGTAGTTATTCCAAAGTTTTGGTTGGCGGTGGTCTTATAGAAGAGCTCTGCCTTGTCATTGATGCAATAGAAGTCTTGGAAGGTGTTACTTATGTGGGGAAAGATGATATTGCCAATGGTGGTCAGGCTTCTTGAGAGTGGAAGGTGGCCTTATTGGCCTTCCTTTTTGGCACTTGTGCCTTTATTTTGCTCTTCAACTTCTTGTACATTTGATACTTATTTCTTATCTTTTTGGGACAAGTATAGTTTTGTTCTTCGCGTTTTAATACTTCGATTTGGTTTCTTCTTTTCTTGATCTTCTTTTCTTTCTTTCTTCCTTTCTTGATATTGGTTTCTTCTTTTCTTGATCTTGTTTACTTCTTTTCTTGACCTTGCTTTCTTCTTCTATTTGATTTTGTTCTTCCTTTCTTGATCTTGCTTTCTTCATTTCTTGATCTTGATTTCTTCATTTCTTGATCTTGATTTCTTCCTTTCTTGATCTTGATTTCTTCTTTTCTTCATCTTGTTTCCTTCTTTTCTTCCTTGTTTGTTTTTGCTTTCTTCCTTCCTTGATTTTTTGTTCTTCAATTTGTAGAAGACTGCTTTCTACCTTCCATGACTTTGGTTCTTCATTCCCCTATTTTGCTTTTCAATTTGTATACGAGTTCATGCACGCTCTTTAGCTTTTTTAATTTGGTAGGGCTTTTGTAGCTCGCCTACCTTATGAGATTTTCACCCAATAGTTACGATAATGGCCTACTTTATGGGATATTCGCCCAATAGGCTCTTCACCTAGTTTATTTCGGTAGGGCTTACGATAATGGCCTACTTTATGGGATATTCGCCCAATAGGCTCTTCACCTAGTTTATTTCGGTAGGGCTTACGATAATGGCTTACTTTATGGGATATTCGCCCAATAGGCTCTTCACCTAGTTTATTTTGGTAGGGCTTACGATAATGGCCTACTTTATGGGATATTCGCCCAATAGGCTCTTCACCTAGTTTAGTTCGGTAGGGCTTACGATAATGGCCTACTTTATGGGATATTCGCCCAATAGGCTCTTCACCTAGTTTATTTTGGTAAGGCTTACGATAATGGCCTACTTTATGGGATATTCGCCCAATAGGCTCTTCACCTAGTTTAGTTCGGTAGGGCTTACGATAATGGCCTACTTTATGGGATATTTGCCCAATAGGCTCTTCACCTAGTTTATTTTGGTAGGGCTTACGATAATGGCCTACTTTATGGGATATTCGCCCAATAGGCTCTTCACCTAGTTTAGTTCGGTAGGGCTTACGATAATGGCCTACTTTATGGGATATTCGCCCAATAGGCTCTTCACCTAGTTTATTTTGGTAGGGCTTATGATAATGGCCTACTTTCTGTCAGCCATGCCTTGTTTCTCCTTTCCACCATGCCCCTTTGTAGGTGAGCAGCGACTGAAATGTTGGCATAGAAGTGTTCTTTTGTCATTGTTGAGTGTGGTGACTAGATATTTGAAATAGTTGTTGTGATGCTTGACAAAGTTTGTTGCATGTGTTATCATCGTCATTTGCATAGCTATAACAAATTGTGCCAGTTGTTTCAATCATATAGAGAGTCCCCCGGTTTCATATTGTAGTTGAGTTAACAATGATAAAAGTGTCAGGATGTTATCATCTCTACAGTTTGTGGGAGATTTTCGTCCGCCATTTCTTTGTAAAGGTCAGGTGGTCCATGTTGTGCCTTGTGTAGTGTATATGACTACGCTCTACCACGTTGTGTAGAGTGACGTCGTAGTGGAACGCCTCTTGATTGTTGTCAGATTGTGTGTTATGATTAAGGGGTGCCCCAGGTTAGCCCTAAGCAGGTGCCATGGGTTGACCCTTTGATTGTGATTAATGGGGGTATTTATAAGCTGATGATATCCTTAGTTGTAGGAGTGCAATGTGCTTTCCTTTGATGGGTTGGGCCTCCATGTTGGCCCTAACAGTTGATGTGCATTAGGAGGGACGTTAGCTCTAGGACTAACGTGGTTGACATGATAGGGTTGACGTGTCATTATCCATATTATAGCGCACCCTTAAGTCCCTCAGTTTGTAGCGGGGTCGTCGCAGTCGAGCTCGTTACAAACTTCATAACTGTCCATAATTTGATGCTTCACATGCAAGGATTTCTCGTTCGTCGAAGTTCTGCAGCTGTTCTCGGAGTTCGCACGTTGGGAGTTCAGTTGCAGATATGCTCGTGCATGGTGAATTTGTGACGGAGAAGATCGCGTTGCTGCTGTTCGTCGGCGTAAGTAGGTTACGCGGCTACTGTTCGTCGACACAAGGAAACCGTGTTGCTGATGTTTGTCGACACAAGGAAATCGTGTAGCTGCTGTTCATCGGCATGAGGGATTCAGGCGTGTTGTTGTTCGTAGGTGGCACAAGGAGGTCGCGCGGGCTGCTGTTCGTTGGCGCAAGGGAGATAGTTGCAAAGCTGCTCGTCGGCACAATGAGGTTAGGTTTGCTGCTGTTTGTCGACGCAAGGAGATCGCGCATCTGCTGTTCATCAACACAAGAAGATCGCGTGACTGATGTTTGTTGGCGCAAGGAGGTTGGGCTTGCTGCAACGTTGGCGCGAGGAGTAGTCGTACAACTGTTCCCCGAGGAGATCACTAAGGCTGATGTTCGTGTAAGGAGTTCCGGGCGAAGCTGCTGTTCGTTGTCGTTCATTCGAGTCGCAGTGAGGAGTTCGTACGCTGCAAATCTGTTTGGCGATGAAGACTGCGTGTTGCGGGAGTTTGCTTGCGCCGCTGCTTGTTTCGAGTGAGGAGTTTGCTCAAAATCAGTTCGCACGTTCCAGTAAGTTCACAAGAAAAAAGTTATTCCTTATGAAATACTTAAATTGATTGTTTACTTCCTTCTAGTCTTTGGCAATGGGAATTACAGAACATCCATTTGTTTAATTCTTGATCATCATGGCGTCTTCTCTCGGGAATAATAGCAAAATGGAATCCAAGTTATTGAATAAGCAATCTGTTGTAGACTTCACATTTATGAATATGTCTTCTTTAAGTGATGATTCAACTGATGATGAGAGGTCTGGACAAGAGGGCTCTAGTGCTGAGTCAGAGTCTGAAAGTGGTGGTAGCGAGTCGAACAATAGCGAGTCCTCTTCTAGTGAAGATGGTTCATTTGGTGATGCAAATAGTGATGATTGTTGTAAGTTCGTGTGTTATGAGCTTGAACTTCTTTCTTCCTTGGTAGATTGATTGCGCAACAAGTGACATTATTCCTCTTGAATATGTTGTTCTGTTATTGTTTTATTGGGGGTCAATAGGTTCAGTCTCTAGATAGAACCTTTGACATTGTTGAGTAGTTGTGGTGGCGTTGGCCTTTTTTGGTTGCTCTTGTAGACCTTACCATAGTGATGAACACGGGTGTTTCTTCTACAGTGCACTTAGTGGTTTCCCACAGACGGCGCCGCTGATGCGAGGTAATTTCGTCTGCTGACTAGTCACTCCACGTCAGACTAGCTCGAGCTCCTAATTGGTCCAAGCTAGCTTTGAGTTCGGGAAACCTACACTAAAAAAACACGGCATGTGAACTAAGCCGGGGCTGACCCAGCAAAAGCACTCCGATGCTGAGTCAGTTGACGTTCGTTGATAGCGTCTACGTCAACCAGAAGTCACTGGTGTGGATTGAGGAGTTTGTAGATTTCAGACTGAACTTGGGGTTAAGCCAAGCTACCTACGCATCCCATGTAGGGAATCAAACCGAACGTAGTTCATTATTTCTCTATGGTGGCCGATCGTGGTCGAAGGTGAAGGTCGGACCTACATCAATCTTGATAGGTCAAAATGTTATAGGTCAATAATCTCCGTAGATCAATTTCTGTAGGTCCACCTCCGTAGATCAACCTCTGTAGGTCCACCTCTGTAGATCAATCTCTGTAGGTCCACCTTCGTAGATCAACCTATGTAGGTCCACCTCTGTAGATCA
Source organism: Linaria vulgaris (assembly GCA_948329865.1). Lineage (NCBI taxonomy): Eukaryota > Viridiplantae > Streptophyta > Magnoliopsida > Lamiales > Plantaginaceae > Linaria > Linaria vulgaris. Next base: position 46,219,770 of record OX415249.1, on the reverse strand, counting down.
ACCTCTGTAGGTCCACCTCCGTAGATCAACCTCTGTAGGTCCACCTCTGTAGATCAATCTCTGTAGCTCCACCTCCGTAGATCAATCTCTGTAGGTCCACCTCCGTAGATCAACCTCTGTAGGTCCACCTCTGTAGATCAACCTTTGTAGGTCCACCTCCGTAGATCAACCTCTGTAGGTCCACCTCTGTAGATCAACCTCTGTAGGTCCACCTCTGTAGATCACTCTCTGTAGGTCCACCTTCGTAGATCAACCTCTGTAGGTCCACCTCTGTAGATCAATCTCTGTAGCTCCACCTCTGTAGATCAATCTCTGTAGGTCCACCTCCGTAGATCAACCTCTGTAGGTCCACCTCTGTAGATCAACCTCTGTAGGTCCACCTCCGTAGATCAACCTCTGTAGGTCCACCTCTGTAGATCAACCTCTGTAGGTCCACCTTCGTAGATCAACCTCTGTAGGTCCACCTCTGTAGATCAACCTCTGTAGGTCCACCTCCGTAGATCAACCTCTGTAGGTCCACCTCTGTAGATCAATCTCTGTAGCTCCACCTCCGTAGATCAATCTCTGTAGCTCCACCTCCGTAGATCAACCTCTGTAGGTCCACCTCTGTAGATCAACCTTTGTAGGTCCACCTCCGTAGATCAACCTCTGTAGGTCCACCTTTGTAGATCAATCTCTGTAGGTCCACCTCCGTAGATCAATCTCTATAGGTCCACCTCTGTAGATCAACCTCTGTAGGTCCACCTCCGTAGATCAACCTCTGTAGGTCCACCTCTGTAGATCAATCTCTGTAGCTCTACTTCCGTAGATCAATCTCTGTAGCTCTACCTCCGTAGATCAATCTCTGTAGGTCCACCTCTGTAGATCAACCTCTGTAGGTCCACCTCCGTAGATCAACCTCTGTAGGTCCACCTCTGTAGATCAATCTCTGTAGGTCCACCTCCGTAGATCAATCTCTATAGGTCCACCTCCGTAGATCAATCAAAGGAGTAACTATGAAAAGAGAAAAAGAAGTATCCCTTGTAAATGAGGAGGAGTCTGGTATTTATAGATGATCAACCTCATTGATTGTAGTAGCTGGTATGGGCCTCTGTTGATGGGCCAAGCCCTTATATGTCATATGACATATGTCATATGGTATATTGGGCTTGCATAATGGGCTTTTGGGCCCCTTTGTTGGGACAGTTTATTTGGGCCGATCTGGCTCGTGAATGGGCCTTTTGGGCCTGTACATTTGTAAGACAATAGTGTTTTGATAGGCCCGCTAAGGGAATCACACCAAATTATGGTATAACATTATACGTCTTAAACAATCATCTAGGCATACACAATTGTACTTGATATTTCATCTAGCTACTATTATGAATGAGTTTGCAATGATTAAAGAAGACCATTATCCAACAGAAGTTTCATAATGTTGTAACTATAAGTTGATTATATACATTTACAAAAAATGGACAAAGGTTGATTGTCGTCGCTGCAATGTGGTTATCTTCAATGGTTGAGATGAATGGCATAGGTGAAACAAACAAAGTACATAATGGGAGTTCAGTTCTATAGTGATTGCACTAAGAAACTTACACGAAAAAGATTGTGCAACACTTCCAATGCACAACTACAAATTCATTGAAACCATATCGCTAGAGATCGATAAATACAATGATGTCTACATGTTCGGACATTTTTTATGAATAGCTTTTACCTTATTGCATGCCATTTTACCGCAACCTACCCTGTTATACCATAATTTGGTGTGATTCCCTTAGTGGGCCTATCAAAACACTCTTGTCCTACAAATGTATAGGCCCAAAAGGCCCATTCACGAGCCAAATCAGCCCAAATAAATCGTCCCGAAAAAAGGGCTCAAAAGCCCATTATGCCAGCCCGATATACCATATAAGAGCTTGGCCCATCAACAAAGGCCCATACCTGCTACTACAATCAAGGAGACTGATCATCTATAAATACCAGACTCCTTCTCATTTACAAGGGACTTTTCACAATCACTCTCATATGACATATTGCATATGACATATCACGTATGAGTTATTTCCATATGAGATATAACATATGACATATAGCATATAGCTTTTCCATATGAGATATAGCATATGACATATCAAGTATGAGTTATCTTTCCATATGAGATATAATATATGACATATCAAGTATGAGTTATCTTTCCATATGAGATATAATATATGACATATCACATATGAGTTATCTTTCCATATGAGATATAATATATGACATATCACATATGAGTTATCTTTCCATATGAGATATAGTATATGACATATCACATATGAGTTATCTTTCCATATGAGATATATGACATATCACATATGAGTTATCTTTCCATATGAGATATATGACATATCACATATGAGTTATCTTTCCATATGAGATATAATCTATGACATATCACATATGAGTTATCTTTCCATATGAGGTATAATATATGACATATCACATATGAGTTATCTTTCCATATAAGATATAATATATGACATATCACGTATGAGTTATCCCATATGACATATAGCATATAACATATCCCCAATGAGTTATCTCATATGACTTATAGCATATGACATATCAAGAACAACAAATCGAGATTACTCTACAAGACTTATAACATGCTTATAGGCTCGTCCCTCAACTGGAAAGTCGCGCAATACTGAGCCTACAACTTATGTTTTATGTGCAAAGGCTCGACCTCAGAAGTCCACTCTTCACCTCCAACCACGATCGACAGCTACAAAGAAACAATGAACTACGTTCGGCTTGATTCCCTACACGGGATACGTAGGCAGCTTGGCTTAACCCAAGTTCAGTCTGAAATCTATAAACTCCCCAATCCACATCAGTGACTTCTAGCCTGACCTAGACGTGATCAACGAGCACCAACTAACTCAGCATCAAAGCGCCTACTCTAGGTCAACCCCAACATAGTTCACGTGCCGTGTTTTTCAATGCAGGTTTCTCGAACTCAAAGCTAGCTTGGGACCAATCAGGAGCTCGGGTTAGTCTGACGCGGAGTGACAAGTCAGCAGACGAAATTACCCCGCTTCATACCCCAACCAATCATCTCCGCGGAAGTGATAATTGATAAGTTACTTCTCTATTGAGTCTTGATGATCGATGAGTTATCTCATTTCACTGATCTTGATCCTAGTAATATTTTTTGAACTTTGATAATATATGTTTGACATCATCTTTTGTTTCATTAGGCACAAGTTCTTCTCAACCTTTACTTTATTTTAAGGTATTATATTGTTGGTTTTGATTTACTTTGCTAGTTCAAAAGAATTGTGGTAAAAAATACCATATTAAGTCGACAATCGCCAAATCTAACCTTCTTTCACAATACTAGAGTATTTGATACGTAACCATATCGCACATGTCTAACAGTTTTTTAGAGTACTAAGAAATACCCTTGTGTGATATTATCTATTATCGGAGTTGAGTACATAATATGAGCTAGATGCAAACCATGGAAATATTGTAAAGGACATCCGTAAGATTGTAGGCAAACACACACATCTTTTGTCCTCTGTTTTGCGTAACATACGAGAAATATAAAATTATAAACAAACGGAAAACAGAAACACACAAATTTGTTTACTTAGTTCGTCTATGACTACATCTAGGAGCGATACCAAGCTATGATTTTTACTTTATATTTTTATTGTAGGGCTACGATTAGAAGGGAGACTATTTATATTAGTCAGACTTCTATACGTACGAATTTTAAATGCTCTAAAATAACTCCCAAAAAATTTTACAATACGGGACATATTTTCTTAGCTGACGCCTGACGTGTTTCTCAATTCCTCATAACATTAAATTTTTTTAGGTTTTTTGTTCTTTTATATGATTTTTGAAGCGATGTCGCACACACCTCTAGGTGTGATGCAACATTCTAAGTGACTTATATAATAATATTTCTCAACAAAAAAAATTATGGGTCAACCGTCAACGTCAACCATTTGAAAATTTCTGTTATATACACACATGTTTAACCATTAGATATAAAATGTCCATTTGGACAATATTAGACTTAACTTATTTTCAGAGGAATAAAATGTCGACTGTTTTAAAAAATAAGTAGAGACACTTGTGAACTAATGAATAGTTTATGTTAACAAGACTTGAACATACGATCTCCAGTAAAGTTAGCCTTCTGAGAACAATAAACTAGACTAACGTAATATGGATAAAAACACACATAGCAATATATGGTCGGACAACATAATAACTGAATAAGACATGATGTAAACATAACTCTTAGACCAAATTCATATGATGGGCCAGAGCAACATATATATGTATATACATATATATGTATATATATATATATAAATAATAAAACCCATGCTCTAGTCTTGTTCACGACCCTCTTCAAGTAATTAACTCCAGCTGAAGCATTTCTTCATCGTCGGCGTGATGACCACTTGTGGTAGTAATGGCAGTAATAAAAATGCTTAAGTCGGGTACTAAGGCGAGTACGCCTTGTACCCACAACACGAAACTCCTCGAAATAAATAATACATACTTATATAACCAAGAGAACAACAGAATTATGGGATAAATGTACCAAAAGAGAGCTTGTGGTAAGAGCAATGCAGCAAAGAAGCAAATGGTGAGAGTCACTACAAGATTTCGGGGCTTTTCCCGACCGCAATCTCCCGACCGCCATTTGGTCGTGAGCATTCCCGACCGCGCAATAGTCGATACAAACATTCCCGACTGTAGCGTGGTTACGAAACGTTCCAGGACTATTCTCGACCGCGCTGTAGTCAGGAAAACATCTCCCGACTGCAGGGCGGTCGGGAGTGTATTGGGCCGGATATTATCAGCCCAAATTTTTGGCCCAGCTGGGCCGCGCAGCTGGGCCTTAGGGTCCCGACCGCACGGCAGTCGGGAGGAAGACAGACGATTTAGTCGTCTTCCTCCCCCTTTCTCTCCATTTTCTTTTCTCTCACCAAAAAAACCCTAACCGCCGCCTCACCGCTGATGCGCCGCCCCTCTCTCGACCGCAGTTCGGTCGACGCCTTCCTCTCTCCCTAATCTCGACCGCGTTCCAGTCGTCCTTTCCCTCTCTCCTCCTCCAGCGCCGCCTCTCCACCTCCACTCTCTCTCTCTCCGCCACCACCGCGCTCCGCCTCTCCACCTCCAATCTCTCTCTCTCTCTCCGCCACCACCGCGCACCACCCCTCTATCTCTCTCCGCGTCTCCACCGCCCCTCTCCACCACCGCGCACCGCCCCTCTCCTCCGCCTCTCCACCGCCCCTCTCCACCACCGCGCACCGCCCCTCTCCACCGCCCCTCTCATCTGCAACCACCCCTGCCTGTCCACCGCCTGTCCACCGCCGCGCCGCCACCTTTCCCGCCTCTCCACCACCGCGTCACTTTCTCGATCCGGTAAAATTTACAATAATTAGTTATGTTTAAAAGTTAATTAATTATGTTTAAAATTTAATTACTTATGTTTAGAATTTAATTAATTATGTTTAAAATGTTTTTATATATACTTATGTTTAAAATTTAATTATTAATTAGATACCCGCGCCTTCTCCCGACCGAACGCCACTTTTCTACACCGAAATTTATTTGGCGACCCCGATCCGGTAAGTTTTCGACTAATCTTGTATTTTTTTATTTGTTTAATGTTAATTTGTTTATTGTTTAATGTTTAATTTATAATGTTTAATTTTTAATGTTTAATGTTTTATTTGTTTAATTTTTAATGTTTAATTGTTAGATATCGTTAAATTTTTTAGGATTTTAGTAGAAATTGTTTTAAGAATATTGTTAGACTTAATATTAGTGGATTTAATTAATATTAGGAAAATAATAGTGCTTTTAGGAAATATTAGGAAAATATTAGTGCTTTTAGGAAATATTAGAAAAATATTAGTGCTTTTAGGAAATATTAGGAAAATATTAGTGCTTTTAGGAAATATTAGGAAAATATTAGTGCTTTTATGAAAACTGTTTAATGCCTTTAGGAAAAAACTATATAACTTAGTGTTTGATTACAATTAGCGTTTTCTTTTATTTAGATGTCTTCCCGTGGTAGTAGTGATCGTGACGAGCCCTTCCGTCGTAGTAGTACTTTTGGTACTGTATCTGGTCCTTCACCGCGTCTTCCTTCCGTTGCTCGGTCGACTGCTCCTCCCGTTGCTCCGTCGACTGCTCCTCCTACTGACGTCGGGACTACTGCCCCACCACCGAGGATACCTATTCGTCTCGCCTTACGTGATCAGGCTGCACCATCTGATACGGACGATTCCCGTGATTCCCTCGTCGCCGAGACTCCACCAGGTTTACTTGATGATCACGTAGCTGCAACGCCCTCGACATCTGGTGGATCGAGGCCTACGGCACCTGTGGGGCCCACTACTTCTTCCCGACCAGACGGGGCCCAGGCAGGATCATCTTCGACACAGACTACAGGTTGTGCCCCTTCTCGACCCACACCTAGCTTTACGGGTTCCGATGCAGCGAACCCTACTCAGGATCCATTTGCCCACGGAGTGGAGAATGTTCCATTGTACGACCCTTCTCTAGACGATGGAGCCGAGCTTGGGCTTGATGGTGATGTTGGACCCGCTACCATGGATACCTTCGGTTTTTACGATTGTGACTATGTTTGACTTGTATTATGTTTTGACTTGTATTATGTTTTGACTTCTATTATGTTTTGGCTTGTATTATGTTTTGTATTTCTACTATCTTGGGGATGTTTGTGATGTATGTCTTGTATTATATTTGATTGTGACGATGATGGTTATATTTTGACTTGTATTAATTTTGTTAAATTTTTAATATTCATCTCGAAACACAAACACATTAAGTAAGACAATATTTCAATAAAAAAATTAGACAATATTTCAATAAAAAAAGTAGACAATATTTCAATGAAAAAAGTAGACAATATTTCAATAAAAAAGAACACATTTGGAAAAAAAGTAGACAATATTTCAATGAAAAAAGTAGACAATATTTCAATAAAAAAGAACACATTTGGAAAAAAAGTAGACAATATTTCAATAAAAAAAGTAGACAATATTTCAATAAAAAAGAACACATTTCAATAAAAAAAAATTCGGAAAATTAATCTTCCTCAGAATCATAGTCACTCATCATCTCTCCCTCTTCCTTTTCCTCGTTGTCCTCCTCCTCCTCGTCTTCGTCAACCTCCACAATCGGTTCCTCGGGCTCTTCTACTGCATATTCATCAACCATCTCAAACTCGTCATTGGCCAACTGGATATTCATATCAAATGAGGTAAGGTCCACGAATAAGTTAACCACTTCTGATACATTTTCTTGTAGAACTTGGTTCGGCATCCCTGATTCGACATCGTTTGCTCCCGCAACTGATGACATATCGATTATGTGTCTGGCAGGAATAGTTGTTACGGCCAACCATCCTTCTTGTCCTGGACGCCCCGTCGTCAAGTTTGGATATGGCACATAGTACGCCTGTTGTGCTTGGTTAGCAAATACAAACGGTTCGTCTCTCCAACTTGTACGCTTGGGGTCGATGTCAACCAACTTGTACGTTGCATGTTCCACTGTACCTGCATTAATATCATACCAAACACACTTGAACATGACAATGTATAGGGGTCTCTCGTGGCTCCAATATACAACCTGTAAAACTTCTTTTAACGTTCCATAGCAGTTTGTAGCATCAGAACCACCCATGGCGCCCTTCACACAAACACCACTGCAATCACTATGTTTGGGCCCCAATATCGAGTCGACGTGAAATCTGAACCCATTCACAATGTATCCCTCGGAGGTTATTGCCTTAGTATTCGGACCATCAAGTAGAGGATTTATTCGTACGTCAGTCTCGTATTTACCACTGCCATATGTCCGTTTGAACCATGCTACGTACTCACGGTTCCTCTTTGCTTGTTTCTCCCTTTGACTAAGACCACTGCACTCTTCCATTTCAAACAATCTACACATAAACATTTACATTAGTCAGTTATTCTAAAAGTAATTCAGTATATCGTTATTAAGAATAATTAGAGAGCACTTACTCGACCCAATCGTCAAGCTCTGGACAATTTAGAAGCACATAGAGCTCTATTTGCTTCATTTCCTTGGTAGTCAAGGGCCTATCGTCAATTTTTCCTAGCGTACCGCCTCTCTTCCGAAATATTGAAAGCTCATTATCCCACTCCGTGCTCTCTAGTGTCTCGTTCCTGTTGAGTTTCTTAAATGTAGTCTTAGCCGAGACATCCAGATATTGAGCACACAAATTTGACAACTCCGAAAGTAGGTACTGGTTGGCTATACATCCTTCCACCCTCGCCTTGTTAAGTACAAAACCCTTCATGACGAACATTTGCCTATATCAATTAAATCAAAGAAAGATTAGAGAAAACAACAAATATTTTTAAATATAATAATTTTAAAAATATGAAATTGTACCTCTCGAACGGATACATCCATCTATAATGGACTGGACCCCCAACTCTAGCCTCGTACGCGAGGTGTATGGCTAAATGCTCCATGGAGTCAAAAAATGAAGGAGGGAATATCATTTCCATCTTGCACATAGTAACAATAAACGAGTCCTCCAAAATCTTCATATCCTGAGCCGACACCTCTGAGGCGCAAATCGCCTTGAAGAAAAGGCTAACCTCAACTAAAGTACCCCAAATCTCGGTGTCCAAGAAGTCTCGAAAAGCAATCGGGATCAATCTCTGCATGAAGACGTGACAATCATGACTCTTCATTCCAATCAGTTTTCCTTGTTGTTTTTGCACACATCTTCCCAGATCAGAGGCATATCCATCAGGAAATTTGAGTTTGGTCAACCAATCAAGTACCATGTTCTTTTGTTCCCTCGTGAGACAGTATTTTGCCACTGGCTTTGCATACTCACCACCTCTTCTTCCACCGGGTTGCAAAAACAATGCTTTACGTGTTGTGTAAAGCCTAAGATCGTGCCTCGACTTAATGTTGTCCTTCGACTTAGCACTGTCCAACACCGTGTTGATGATGTTCTCAAAAAAGTTCTTCTCACAATGCATGACATCTAGATTGTGGCGAATCAAGTTCGAGGACCAATATGGTAGTTCCCAAAATATGCTTCGTCGACGCCAATTATGAGTTGTGTTAAAACCCGGGAGCTTAGGGGGATTTAACCCAAACCTAACCGATCGTAGCCTATCCACAATTGCCTTCATCTCCTCCCCTGTTTTCCTTCGAATAGGCGGCTCATGCACCTCCTTCTTCTTGGTGAAATCCTTCTTGTTGTACCTAAACTTATGACCAGGTGGTAGAAATCGACGATGACAATCAAACCACGAAGGTTTTCCACCGTTATCAAGTGTGAAAGAATCTATATCACCCATGCAATAAGGACATGCTAGTTTCCCGTGAGTGCTCCACTGTGACAACATTCCATAAGCCGGAAAATCGCTAATAGTCCACATAAGGGTCGCTCTCATCTGGAAGTTTTCCTTTCGTGAGCTGTCATATGTCCATAAACCATCACTCCACAATTGTTTCAACTCATCAATCAACGGCCTCAACAACAGATCCAAGTTCTTTCCAGGACTCTTCGGGCCAGGTATAATAAGGCTCAAAAAAAGGAACTCTGGTCGCATGCATAAATCCGGCGGGAGGTTATAAGGGGTCACAAACACGGGCCAACAAGAATATTGTCTCCCAGATTGCCCAAACGGTGAGAACCCATCTGTACAGAGCCCAAGTCGGACATTTCTGGGCTCCGCGGCAAAGTCCGGATAAGTGCGATCAAAATGTCGCCACGCCTCGCCTGCAGCGGGGTGTATCATTCTATCAGGTGACGCGCGACACTTCAAATGCCAAGTCATATGTCGGGAAGTACCGATGGTATAAAACAATCTCTGTAACCGAGGGCCTAGGGGGAAATACCACAACTTTTTCCTTCCAACCCTCGAATTTCTACCGGCCTCGTACCTATCTGTCTTGCATATCGGACACGATGTGAGATCCGGGTTGGCATTTTCACCGTAGTACAAGAAACACAGATTCCAACATACGTCGATCTTTTCGTACCCTAAACCCAAACCCGCGAGCATCTTATTCATGCCTGGAATCGTGCTCGGTAGCATTTCCTCAATCTCTGGGTCCATGCAATCCTTGGACAACGCTAAGTACTTTTCGCTCTCGACATTTGAGGATTTATGACCCGTCTTAACTGTCAACCACTCGGCAAACCACTGGAGCACAGTCTTAGGCTTCTTCTGGTGCATTTTATGGTCACCCAACTTCATCAATTTGTAGAACTCCTTTGCATCGCGACTCGGATCTTCGTTGTGCACCTCTCCCTCAACAAATCGACCCCCATATGCATCCACAACCATATCCCTAAACAAAGTATCGGCATGAACAGGACTATCAACGTGAAAATTAGGGGTCGGTGATTCTGGTACATACGATGTGGATGCCTCGTTCGCCTCCTCTCCATGCAAGTCCCATATCCAATATTGATTCACAAACCCCGACTTATGAAGATGATCTTGTACTACGTTTCGTTCCCAATATTTTAAATTTGTGCATTTCTTGCACGGGCACCTAATACGTTTTCCATCTACGTAATCTGTTTGTGCTAATGCAAACTTTATGAATTCACGAACCCCAATCACGTAATGTTCATTCAAATAACCGGTATTACTATTTATCCTATCGTACATCCAAGATCTATCGGGACGATAATCCATTTATAATCTACGGAAATTAAAAAGAATTTGTTACACTTCTAAGAATTTAGCTTGATCTTATAAAATTAAATAGCGTAGGAAAAAAATGCTTACTTGTTGTAGCGTAGAAAAATACTTAGATCAAGTATTTGTTGCACACACATACGCCCCTCGTTGCATTTAATTACCGCAATATCTAAAACAAATCAATAAAAACATTAGTTTCTAAATAAACATGAGCTTAATGGTTATAAAATAGGAAAATTGGGATATAACAAGGGAAAATCGTGCATACCTTAAAAAATGATGAATGTTGGAATGATTTCTAAAGGGAATAGGAGAGGGTATTTATAGGAGATTCGCAGAGTATTCCCGACCGCACGGTGGTCGGAAAAACCAACGGTAACAAAGAGTCCCGACCGCAAGGCGTTCAGGAAACTTTGTTACCGTTACTAGCCGTTACATCTCCCGACCGCCGAGCGGTCGGGAAACTTTGTTACCGTTACTAGCCGTTACATCTCCCGACCGCCCTGCGGTCGGGAAACTTTGTAGCCGCGGTCGGAAAAATAACTTACCGACCAACTTGCGGTCGGGAATGTTAGGGTATAGGGTTTAGGGTTTAGGGTTTAGGGTTTAGGGTTTACCGCTATTCAGTAACGATTAGTATTCATATTTTCTCAATTATTATTTGATTAGTATTCATCTAGTGTTTTAAACATTGGTGAAATTTTATAAGTGCAATAAAAATATTATATTTTGTTATCCAAAGAATCATGAATCGATTGATCTTGTCATATATATTTACGTAACACTAATAATTCAGTAACGTAACTAATCATCATCTCATAATTTAGTTATATATATATGTGTATACCTCTAATTAACAAATGTGTTCAATAACACAAGTGGCTTATCTTTACTTATCACTAACGATTACAACAATTGTTGATTCCTATATATAGGTAGATAGATATATAGATAGATAGATATATATAGATAGATAGATATACACACGACTAATTAATATATATAGATATATATACATAGATATACACGTAAAACTCAAAGTTACCCCGACATAATATTATTTAACAAATAATTATTAATTTTTTAACTCAAATAAACATTAAACTAGTATTATTATAGCTCAATAATAATTTTTAAAAAATAAAAAATTTATCATTCCCGACTGGCGTTCGGTCGGGAGTAATATTCATATGATTCTCGACCACCCTGCGGTCGGGAATAATATTCATCGGTGTGTTTCTGGGCAAAATAATTGTCCCGACCGCAGGCCGGTCGGAACCGTTAAAAGTTTTGGCGGGGCCGCCAAAAATTTAAATTTTTCAACAAAACAAAATCCAATCTCATCCGTTCATTAACCAAAACAATCCAACGACTCAAACCATGATCCGCGCCACTCACATCCCACCAATCAAAACCAATCCCACAAACCTTATAAATAAACCATACCCCATTGCCATCACTCCACACAATTTTTTCACCAAACACTTTTTCATTTATTTGTTGAAACACCTATCTTTCTTTTTCTCCAAACACTTTTTCTTTTATTTCTTCAAACACTTTTCTTTCTTTTTCTTCAAACACTTTTTTCTTTCTTTTCCTTCAAACACCTTTCTTTCTTTTTCTTCAAACACTTTTCTTTCCTTTCTTTCTTTTTCTTCATAGACTTTTATTTCATTTATTAAAACACTTTTATTTCATTTTCTTCAAACACTTTTATTTCATTTCTTCAAACACTTTTATTTCATTTTTCTTTCAAACACTTTTATTTCATTTTTCTTTCAAACAATTTTATTCTATTTTTCTTTGAAACAATATATATAATAAAGAAACATTAAATTATATTGAGCATATAGATTGGGCTACATATAAAATATAATATTCCGGTAATTTTTACCGGAATATTATTTTTTTTAATTCTATGAATATTACTCCCGACCGCACACCGGTCGGGAGAGTATGAATATTACTCCCGACCGCACACCGGTCGGGAAAGTATGAATATTACTTCCGACCACAAAGTGGTCGGGAATCTTTGAATATTATTTTTGACCAATCGGCGGTCGAGATTTCTTGTAGTTCCCGACCACGTGTTGGCCGGGAAATGCAAATTATTTAAAATATATACGGGATGGTTTCTCGACCAAATTGCAGTCGGGAATATTACTCCCGACCGCCATGTGGTCGGACGCTGGCCCGTAGCCCGGTTTTGCAACCGGGCTACAACCCGACCAGATTCTGGTCGGGAATAATCTCCCGACCGCGTGGCGGACGGGTATTATCCCGACCAACCTGCGGTCGGGAATGGTTTCTCGACCAAATTGCGGTCGGGAATGTTATGACCGGGCTCCGGTCGATATTTTGTGGTCGGGAAAAGTATTGCCGACCGATTGCGGTCGGGAATGTATTTCCGACCAGACTTTATCCGACCGCAGCTTCGCGACCGCCCTGCGGTCGGGAATGTGCTTTTCCCGACCGCAGGAGGGCTTTTCCCGACCCGAGCTGCGGTCGGGAAAAGCCCCGTTTTCTTGTAGTGAGTGGTGGAGAAATTCTTCATGACTTGCACCTCTATACTTGTAGTAGAGTTATTTTGTGGTGAGTTATTTAATGGGACTTGAATGGAGATGAAAGTGAAGAGAAAGCAAAATATGGCCACAAGGCAAAATTTGATCCAAGTGAGATCACTCCACAAACCAAATGGATCCCATTCCCATGGCATAGCTGATAATAATTTCATAATGTTGATAAACAATAGCAGCAGATACCTTAAATCAAAGCCTGACATTTTGTAGATAGTGTGGCTAATTTTAAGTTATGGTATTTTAACTAAATATATATATATAGGCAAATCAGAAATGAGTTAAACCGCGTGTGTAAAAGTATGACCCGAGGAAAGCGACCCTAATGTATTCCGAAGTCCGATGTTATTTTTGTTTAATAATTGATACAATATTCAGTCGTGACGGGGCCAAGGGGGGCATTCAAGGGCCGCTGTCGGCCCCACCCAGCTTATATATATATGTGATTGGACAACATGTTAAATTAGGTCTTATTTTTATGCCCCCCTTTGCCCCGTCACGGATAAAAACATGTTAAATTCGGTCTTATTTTTATGTCCAATTTATTAAAACTTTGTGTTTCACCTAGAAATTAACATGTTGGCCTTAGTGATTAAGTTTTAACTGTATAAAGCTTTATTGGACTAATTGCAAAATCATTTCATTCTTTATCTTTCTATGCAGAAGATACAGAAAACAAGATATGCCATGCCGGCCTCCATAGACCATAATGACATTTTGTTGTGTATTTCTCATATAATAATAATAGTGTATAACTCGACTTCTTTCATATTTATACAATACGAAGATATTTTCGAATATGAATAAAATTACAGATAAAAAAGAAGTTACATGTATCACTTCAGTCATATACTTCTAAAAGAAGATTAAGTATTGATCTTAATTTAATTATAATTTAACACTATCTAAAGCTTGTGACACCTTGAAATGTATATATTTAAATGCAAAGATGTGAAATTTAACATATCACTTGTATTTGTTTATCTTTTTATACTTTTTAGATCAAGTATTTTCTCTATATTTTTCACTTGTGTGGAGTACATGTTCTGTATTGAATTATTCAAATACGAAAAACGACTCATTTAGTAACCAAAAAAAGATCCATCTATATTTATATATATACTAGGAAATAGGCTCGTCCTAGTTGGGTCTCAATGATTATTGTATGCCTAACCCCAACCTATTGATTATTAACCAGCTATTAGGGGCAAAAGTAGAAGAATTTAAAACTAAAAGGATTGCTAAACAACTTACAGCGGGACACGAAAATAATAACAAAAAATTTTGGGGCAAAATTGTAAGAAATAAAAACTAAAAGGAATGTCCGACAATTTGGGGCCACAAGTTCAAAAATCAAAACCTTTAGGACAGAACTGGAAGAGTTGAAAACTAAAAGGACTGTCCGACAATTTACAGCGAAACCTCGAAATAAACAACACAAAACTTTTAGGGTAAAACCGAAAGAATTTAAAAATAAAAGGAATTTTCTTTAAAAACAATAATGAACAATTTGCAAAATCATGATTGAAAGCCTATTGGGTCTTCCGAAAAAAGTATGATTCTTTTTTGTAATTTTGTACAATTTATAAAGTGAATTAACTGTTATAATTTTTAAAATTTATTCGTATGTAAATTTTAAAGTTTTTCGGTACGTTTTGAGAATTCATAAAGTTTTTTTGGATTGTTTTGCAACTTAAAAAGAACCAAAAAAACAAAGAGGGTTTATGGAATAGCATAAAATTGAAAGGACTATTCTACAATTTACAACAGAAAAGGGGCTTTTGGAGAAGTTTAAAATTGAAAGAACTACTTTGCAATTTATGGCAGGGCCCAAAGATAAATAATATAAACATGTGGGGCAAAGATGTAAAACAAAGATAAGAAGGGGCAAAAAGGAAAAAAAATAGATTGGAGCATGGAAACTCAATCTTTATTATATAGTAGTAGAATGATTGGAAACCTATTGGGTCTTCCAAGAAAAGTATGATTTTTTTTGTAATTTTGTACAATTTATAAAGTGAATTAACAGTTATAACTTTTAAAATTTATGGGATTCGTATGTAAATTTTAGAGTTTTTTTGTATGTTTTGAGAATTAATAAAGTTTTTTTGGATTGGTTTGCAACTTAGAAATGACCAAGAAAAAAAAACAAAGAGAGTTTATGGAATAGCATCAAATTGAAAGGACTATTCTACAATTTAATGCAGAAAGTGGGCTTTTGGTGAAGTTTAAAATAGAAAGAACTACTTTGCAATTTATGGCGGGGCCTAAAGATAAATAATATAAATTTTTGGGGGCAAAGATTTAAAACAAAGATAAGAAGGGGCAAAAAAAAAGGGCCAAAAAGATTTTTTTTTGGTAAGAAAAAAAGAGCAAAAAAGATTCGAGCATGGAAACTGAAGCTTTTTTTTTGATGAGTAAAACGCAAAACCAAATGCCCTTAGGCTACATCATTCGACAAAAAGGAAGAAACGTCGGGTGGAGGGGATTGTAAAAAACAAAAAACTCCATCCGCTCCATAGCAAAGTTTAACTAGTAAGTCGGCCACTTTATTGCACTCACGCGCTATCCATTTGATCTCACACGACCAAGGCTTGCGAATCAGTTCCCGGCATTCTTGAATCTTCCCTCGTAGGTTCGGCTCAACTTCTGCGTCTCCTGTGATTCTTTTGAAAGCGTCTAGTGAATCTGTCTCGACGCACACGCGTTCCACTCTCCTCTCCCATGCAAGTGTAAGTCCCTTGCGGACTGCTTCGATTTTCGCTTCCACCACAGTTGGGCTCGGTAACCCCGCATGAAAACCCCACAGCCATTCTCCCCTCTCGTTCCGTAACACCCCGCCAATTGCGCCTTTGTTGCTACATGTATCCACTCCGCCATCTACGTTAAGCTTAGTCCAACCTTCTCGGGGTTTACTCCAAACTCGTTTGGTTCCTCCCCGCTTTCCCCCGCACGCCTTAAGCATGTCGTAGCTAAGCCCCTTGATTTGGCTAATTAAAACATAGTTCTTCTCGGCTTTCCCTTTAAAGACTCGATTGTTCTGTGCTTTCCATATAATCCACGCACTCGCTGCAAAGATGATATTCCATGGGATATGGGGCATAAATCTGCACACCGCCTTGTTGCATCTCAAATTTTCTCTCAACCAAGCGGTGTCATTTAAATCACGGAACCCCTGCCACTCCGAATTTCCGAGTAACGTTCGCCAAACTTTCTGCGCGGCTGTGCAGTGCCTAAGAAAGTGCAAGGACGTCTCTTCCGGGTGTTTGCAAGAGGCGCAAGTTGCATCATCAGTAAGCTTTCTTGTTTTCCTTAGGTGATTAGAAGCTAGACGGTTTTGGTTGGCCAACCAAAGAAAATGGCGGATTTTATTGCTGCACGGGGCTGTCCAAAACCACTTCATCCGACTCCTCGGGAGATCTGCTTCAGCTTTTAACCGGAAGAAGGCTCTGTACCCGCTTTGGCATGAGTAGATGCCATTAGTCGATTCGTTCCATAGGATACGATCTTCGCCATCCGTTAAGCTGAGAGTTTTTCCTTCAATCATGACCTGCACCTGGGCCTGGATTTCTACAAAAATATGTGAGAAGTCCCACTGCCCCACCTTGTCGATTACGTCACACAGCCTAAGATCCATGTCACGCTCGTCAATGGCTGCGATGTGATCACACAACAGTTCACTCCCCAACCAGTTGTCAAACCAAAACGATATACTTTCACCGTTACCGACCCTCCAACGCAGCATATTCCACATTAAATTCATGCATTTAATCAGCCCTTTCCAAGTCGCGCTATCTCCCGCCTTAATTTGGTAATTCATCATCCGATCTCGCCTAAGATATTTAGCCGTGACTAACTCTCCCCACAGTCCTTTTTCTTTCGTGAGCAATTTCCAGCAATACTTCGCCAATAGTGCTTGGTTATTTATTTGGGCACTCCTAATTCCAAGACCCCCGTCTTTCCTTTCGCGTGTAACTTTAGACCACCTTACGAGGTGAAGCTTTCGGATATTCGGATCATTTGACCAAAGAAACGCACGGTTCATCATGTCTATTTTTTTACAAATCTTCTCTGGTAGCCAACATGACTGCATCACATGTAAAGGTACTGCAGTTGCGACTGATTGGACAAGTGTTGCTCTCCCCGCGAGTGACAATGTCTTGCTTTTCCACCCCGCGAAGCGCGCCCCAAGTTTGTCGAATAAATTCGTGAAATTCGAGCTTTGCATACGATCGTGGAACAGGTTTGCGCCCAAATATTTACCAAGGTGATGAGTTTGCGCGAAACCAAGAATGGCGCACACCCGTCTCTTAAGGTTCCAATCCCCCGGTTTCGCAAAGAAAACCTTTTATTTATCCAAGCTTAATTTCAGACCCGATGAGCAGCAGAAACGGTCTAAAATTTCCTTGATTGTCCTTGCCGTTTTGAGAGTAGCCCTCCCCATAAGCATAAGATCGTCCGCGAAAAAAATATGGGACAGTTTCGGCCCCCACGACATGGGGAGATAGGTTCCCACTTTTTATCTTGCACCGCCTCCAAAATAAGATAAGATAGTCGTTCGATACATAGTACGAAGAGATATGGAGAAAGCGGATCGCCTTGTCGGAGTCCACACCCATGATGGAACGCCTCAAGAGGGGTACCGTTCCACAAAATCTTTGTCGAGGCATTCGAGACACAGAACATAATCAACTTGATAATGTTTTCCGGGAAGTTGAAAGCATAGAGACTCTCTTCTAAAAAACTCCAGCTGATCTTATCGTAAGCTTTCTCGAGGTCTAGCTTAAGGATCATATCTCCAACTTTATTCTTTCTCTTCTTGCGCAAGGAGTGTAACACTTCTTGAATAACCAAAATATTGTCTTGAGTGCCACGGTCCTTAATGAAGCTTGATTGGGTGGACGCAATCAAATCCGGCATAAAGTCTCTCAGTCTAAGCGTAATACACTTAGTAATAAATTTATATGTGACGTTGCAGAGAGATATAGGTCGGAAGTGGGAAATAAGAGACGGACTCTGTATCTTCGGTATAAGACAGAGAAAGGCGGCGCATACCTTCGTATCAAATACTCCCTCACGAAACGCAGCGTCGACAAACGCAAATGTAGTAGTAGATATATATTTTTTTTTTTTTGATACGATAGTAGTAGATAGATAGATACTATGTAATAATAGTAAATGTTATTTAAGGTTGATTTTTCTTTCTGCTTTAGGTTCCTGACAGAACAATATCGTTTTTCTTTGACTTTCTTGCCGCACTTCTCTTTTCCTTCCATTGATAAGCCTCACGAGAAGATTATTTGGCACTTTTATTTTAATGTAGAGGCCCCATGTTTCATTGAATTAGGCCAATATTATTAATCTACATTCCTAATCAGTTACATGCTTTGCTTAGTGGTCATATTATTGGTTTAATGAAACTAATTTATTGTTCCTCAAATAAGACATACTTTATAATTTTCGAATGTACTTTAAATATTTGTGTATATAATTATTTGTATGTACGAATTTTTAACCTAATGTAAATGCCCTCATCCGTAAGTCTGAATTATTATATGCATTAATCACAAGTAAAACTTAGAAAAAAGAACTCTTCACAAATTTGTGGTGTACAAAATATAATAGATAAACCAAAACTAAGAAAAGAATCACGTACTTATAGGTATAGAAAACAAAATTTTAAAAGTTTAAATTAATGTATTTAATCAGATTGTTGTAGGTTACACTTACATGAGTTATTTACATTTTTCGTAAAAGGAAATATGATCTTTCCATTTCAAAAAATGGAAGGAAGAATGTCTGATGATGTATGAATTATAATATTACGAAGGGTTGGTCTTTAACCGGTCCAAAAATTAAGAATTAAGAACAAACTATAGAGAGGAATATGTGAAGTATTTATTTCATGGATAATGGTATATGGGAGTACCAAAGTCCTCGAATTACAAAGAAGAGTGGGGACTATATATATATATATATATATATATATATATATTTATATATATAGGTTTTCGGAATAGGCTCGTAGATAATTGTCTTCGAATGGCGGTGAGAGCCGACTCTAATCATATTTTGACACGTATCGTGGGTCTTGATGAGAATCTCGAGGAGCTCCTGAGTTGGCTTCTATGATGCACGGATACACCTAAAAAACTAGCGTACCAGTATCGGATACGTATCCGATACCGATACGCTACGGATACACTACTGATACGAATCCGATACGCCACGTGGCGTATCGGTTAATTAAAAGAAAATAAAAAATTCCCGATATGTATTCGATACATATTTGAGGCGTATCGGGAATATTTTGGGTCTTTTTTATAAGTTTTTAAATTGATGGCAACATCAATAAATACCACGTACAATTAAAACTTAAATCAAAATCTTTTAATCTAATTAGTAATTCACTAGCTCATGATCATAATTCCACTTTTCTCACTTCTAATCAATTTTTCTTCTTTCTCAATCCACCTCCACCAAGACACCAAATCCATGGTTGTGGCCACCTTCTACTCGCTCACCACCACCTTCATAATTCACTATATTGTTATAATCACTTTTATGAACTAATGCTTTTTGTATCAATTCTTACTTACTATGAACATGTCATTTAATTCTTGTAATATTAATATTAATATATTTATATATATAGGCGTATCCTTGCCGTATCCGTATCGCCTATTTTTTGAAAATCCGTATCGCCGTACCCGTACCGTACCGTATCCGTATCGCCGTATCGCGTACTCGTGCAACATAGGTTGGCTTCGACTTTAATGTGTACTGATCTTGAAATAAGATAAGGCTTTGAGGGGCTCCTTGTCAGCTCCGTCTATAATGCGTACTAATCTTGAAATAAGGTAAGGCTTCGTGGGGCTTCTTGTCAGCTCTGTCTTTAATGTGCTAAATACTGCTTCGTAGGAGGATTTGTATTTTCTTGTATTATCTAGAGTCCCCCAATTCTGCTCGTATTCGTAGAGTACGAGAGGAATTTAAAGTGTTGCTTCGGGAAACTCAAAAGTCAGCCTTTAATGAGATGTGACTCTCTGTTTTATGACGACTGGAATGGATGCATTGATTAGGGGTGTAATTATGACGAGCTAGTAGTTCTTGAGGTGGCGCGACTCTTGACGTTTGGTTCGACACGTGCCCCTCCGTGAAATGATTCATTTTTGGGAGGGAATTGAATGGCACTGTTCCCCCGTTTATAAAAGGGGACACTTCGCCATTTTTCATACTCATCACGCAAACGGGGAGTTAAGTGCACGGTGGAGCATTTTCTGTCGGTTATTCAAGTTGGCTTGCTTTGTCTTCTTGTACTTGATAAAGGGGGTTGAATGCACGGAGGAGCGTTTCCTGGCGGTGTATGGGGTGAGCTTATCACCTTCAGGGGCTTTTTTTTTTTACTCCTCGAAAGGGTCACTCTCGATTTTTGTGCAATACTTCCTCGTCTTTTGGGGCCTGGAAGCCTCGCTTCATTTTTCATTCGTTCCTTAGAGGCGTCGTGGTCGATTCCTTACGCCTGGAAGGAGGGGCCTTTGGTTCAAGACTCCACCCATTTGGATGCGGTGATGCAGACAATGTATGACGAGGGTTTTTTCAGTACCAGATACGATGCTACCAAACTCCTCGATCTTAAGGTGTTGGACTTCTTTTATAAGAGCAGCAATCTTTCGTCGGTGGGCCCCAGTAAGTGGACCCTTTCACATGTGGATTCGAGCATCATTTGTAAATATTTTACGGGGGTCTTGGTGTGCGTATCTTAATATGATTCATGTATGTTTATTTTTATAGTTGGTACATTTAGGCGCTCGTATAGATGTAGAGTTGTTGAAGTAAGGGGGTGGCGAAGGTTCAACCTTCAAGAAATATTACGGGGGGGAAGGAGCAGCCTCGGAAGATGGATTGGGTCGATTAAGGGGTCAGTGAGGTGCGTCGGAGGTCGGGGTACGGGTCCAAGTGAGAAGAATAAGAGAAAGAAAAAGAATAAGATTAAGAGTGAGGGCAAGAAGAGGATGAGGATATCTTTTCGGGGGAGTTCCTCGATTACAAGAGGATCGGGAGATGCAGAGATGGGGAAGAAAGGGGTGGAGGATGCTCCTCCGGAGTCGGTGGCGGTTTTGCTGAGGAAAATGGTCGGGCCTTTTTTGGACGCGGAGACGGGGAGACATTTCAAGTCGTTCTGACAGCCTTTTACTAAGGCCTTTACGTAGACTTCTTAGTCTAGTTACTCGGGGGGATTTCAGCGATGTCTTCGCTCGTATTGCTAAGGGCACTCCGGTTATATCTTCTTCCCCTTCTCCGCCAGTGGCGATGAAGGGAGTGGAGCCTGTTGAGGGCGTGGAGGTGGAGCAAATTCGGTCCCTAGGTTCGATGGTTTTGAGTTGCGATGAATCTATGAGGGAATAAAGGGTTCAGGAGCAAGGGGAGGCATCCCGTAGCAGAGTCGTCTGGGGCGGCAGAGTTGTGCTCTAATTTGCGCTGAGCCTTTCACGAGGTAAACTCTCTTCGTGTATTTTCTTTTGAGGACACCCTGTGTAGGTTGTGAGGAAATAGATATATTGTTTATTTAGATTTTGCATACTTACCGTGTGTACCATGGTAGTCCTTTTCTTCGATGGGGAAGGTATGGGGCTTATATGATGGAGCAGCCACTCGGGTGACGGAGCTGGAAGAAAGAGTGCTTATACTGAGGGGCGGGAGGCTCGCCAAGAATGTGCTCTTTGGAGTAGTGGAATCGGCTCGTAGCGGAGTACGAGGATGTGGAAAAAGCGGTGAGAGGAGGCAGCTCAGGCGGCTGAGGTTCGTAGACACGAGTTGGAGGAAATGCAAATAGCTCTAGATGATGCAAGGATGGAGAGGGAGAAGGCCTTGGTAGAGGGTTAGCGGGCACACCGGGCCAATGACCTGTTAACCTTGACAGCAAAAGAGCATGCTACAGAGGTGCTTTGTCTGCATGAGGCCTTAACAAAAGCTCATTTTGACGCGGTGGCCGCAGCGGAGAAGACGACTAAGGATATTGTACAGATTCACTAGGATTACGTTGATCGCGAGGCGAAGATGGCTCGTATACACAACGGGCATACGTACGAGATGGTTAAGGAAGTTGCTCTAGGGACGATGGACCGGTATAAGGGGTCCAAGAAGCGCGACTCTGACCTCAAGTGCTACTATGTCAGCCATGTTTTGTTTGACTACTGGGGCTGTCAAAAGAAAGGGATAGGGCTCAGCCTGTACAAGGATGACGCTGATCTTTAGAGGCTTTGTCCTCGCGATTTGCGGATGTCAACTTCTCTAGATAAAGTTGTGGCTTTGGTGGGGACTAGGGCTAGTTCTTATAGTCCAACAGTAGGGCGGATGACTCCGACAATGCCTAGATTCTCCGAGACGGCGCATGCAGAGTGAGAAGACGAAGAGGAAGAGGACGAGAGGAGGTTAAAAAATCGAGAGGATCGTGCGCACAGGATAAGGGAGAGAAAGCAGTCGGCCTAGTAGTTTGTTGGAGTAGTGTAGTTTATTTTTTGTTTCTTCGTGTATTTTTGCTTTGTTTTGCGAGTAGGTGGAGTAGCTTGTATCTTAGTACCATGAATAAAATCTAATGGTCTCTGGAGCGGTTAGTTGTTTCTTTTTATCAAAGTTGCTATATATATGCGGGAGCTAAAAGTAAAATGAAAGGATTTTGTCGAAGATTGTATACTTAAATTTGTGTCGTAAACGGGGGCTGTTTAAAGGATTCTTGCTAAAGGATAGGAAAAGCGGGACTTTTTAGAGTGAGGCTCAGAAAATGGACTTTTAGAGCATAAGATATTTGGAGGAACGATAATAGATTTAAAAGGGGTTTCTCTTAGGATGGTTTTTTTTAGGGAACGAGGCGTATTTAAATAGGGGGAGAACCCTTTTTGAACAAGCATAAGTGCCACAGAGGTCGAAGCGACATTTTTTTCTTCTGTTCTTCTTTTTATAGGGTACATCGATTTTCTCGATTTGTTCGGTTCTTCGTAAGCCAGATACAATTGTTGGTGTAGTGGGCCTTAAGGGAAGATCACGATTCTCCCTTATAGGCAATTTTTAGGGATATGATCACGTAGTTGTGCGAGGGTTTGGGTCGTAGCATTTTCCTTTATTTTTTGCACGTAGTGATTTATTTTGGGCGTGAAAGAGTGCTCTCAAACCGTCTCCATGGTTGCGAGAACCCTTCGTAATGTGGTCATCCGTGGGGATTGTAGTTCCCCTCAAACTATTCCAGGACTAGGCGATGCCTTGTGGTTGGGTTCCCTTAGAGTCGTGTGTCTCTTTCAGGGACATGCATATGATGGTATGACGATGGGCTATATATGCATACGATGGTATGATGACAGAATATAGTCAATTTAAAATGTGGGTAAAGGAGAAGGGCGGTTACAAGTGTGACATGGTGAATTTCATTTTCCATATTGCTTGTTGTAGGAGAATTTTTTGAAGGAGAGTCCTGCGATTTTGGGAGGCTGGCCGAGATCGCGCAGGCATTTAGTGCCGGGTTTGTAACGTATTTGGCTTGCTAGCCAGTGCATATATTTCGAGCAAAACCTTTCTTTTTCATTCGAGGGGGAGCACAATTTTCTTCGAGGAGTTTTTTCTATTTGTGGAGGGGTCCTTCGTATGCTTGAGGGGGTGGTTTCGAGGGGGATGCGTGGAGGGGGAATATTTGTCGTGCTGACGGTGCGAACTTTGAGTTATCGTGATGAGTCAGGTGACACCTGAAAATAAGATAGACTGTTCGAGGGGTTTTTTTTTGGATATTTTTCGATTTAACATCCTCATCCCGACGGCGGTTCAGCAAGCTTATGATCCTCATACTCGATTTTTGATAGTGTACGCTAGTCAAATTCGCCACGGTCTTCGCCGATTATTTTCTTCCCTTCGTGTGAAATTTACTGCAGGTTTTGCAATTTTTTCCTAGTCAACTTCTTCCTTCCTCGTTCCAATACATGACAGGGTTCGTACTATGTTGCGGGCTGTTGGATACACTTGTACTCCATTTCAATTTGCGGTGACTTTTCCTTTACGAGTCGCCTCTTTAGATCCTCTTTTTTTTCAAACCGTCCGAGTGTTCTTCCTTCCTGGAGGTTGGGGGTTTAACGGGCAAAGAGAATAACTGGTTAGAGGAGTTCTTTTATTTGGCCCCCCAGGAAGCAACGGTTTTGGAATGCGATATTCGCACGCTGTGGGGTCTGGGTGTGACGAGGATGCCCACACCTTTAGAGGAGCAGGCGAGGCAGGAGTTAGAACAAATGGGGTTTATATGCGGGTTGCTAAGACGTGGTTGCTAAGATGTGGTTTCTATACTAAATTATTTGATAGCTATGATCATGGTTGGGTTGCCACAGGCCACAGAGGTATTGGATTTTCCGGAGGGTCCCCTTCCTACGAGTCCCTTGTTTAGCAGGCGCTCCTCTTATTTGAATAGTCTCTTTTCTATATTATTTTGATTGTTGTTGTTACTTGCTTTCGGGCTGTGTTGTTCTGCTAACGGCTTCGTATGGGTTTCAGGAGCTGAGATTGACGTTCAGGTGCGGGAGGCATATTTTTTGGCTCCCCTAATTTGCTAGCACTTCTCGGCTAACGAGAGGGTACTAAACCGTTGCCGAAGGAATTTGATTCGACGACTTTCATATTCGTCTCGCTTACTCCTTCGGTTGAGGTATCCCCACGGCTTTTTTCAAGCTTAGGTCAGGGTGTTTTTTTGCGCAAAAGGTCATTTAT
The DNA here is from genome assembly GCA_948329865.1 of Linaria vulgaris. NCBI lineage: Eukaryota > Viridiplantae > Streptophyta > Magnoliopsida > Lamiales > Plantaginaceae > Linaria > Linaria vulgaris. Next base: position 46,194,707 of record OX415249.1, on the reverse strand, counting down.
CTCATGAATACGGTGAAGGTTCTAGTTGTACCTTCCGTCCTTCTAACATTCGGATAAGGGAGTTACGATAATCTTCTCTGTTGGGCATGGCACATGGTCTTTCCCTTTTCACTGGGGTGCCGGAAAGAGTGGAATACTGCAGATCGTACTTGTCCGGGCTTCGTAACGAGCGGGATAGGGAGTTCATTCTTCATTTTAGTTTCTCGGCTATGCAGGATGTTTTTTAGCAAAAACACTTATGAGGTACACGTCTTTCTCTTCGCGTTCGTATAGGATTGTTTTGTGCGCAATTTTTAGTGACCATTTTTTTTTGACTTTGATGGGGAAGTAGTTGTCACTATTGGTGGAGGCCATGGGCGAACGTTTTTGGACCGCTCCCTTTGAAGTACCAGCACTTCGGAGGCATTGTCAGGAGCTTGAATCGGTGTTGAGAGAGGCTCAAGATCAATTGGAGCAGAAGGACGCGGAGATCGAGGCTCTTCGGTACATGAACACAGGGAACTCTGATTGAAGTATGGAGATGTTGGAGTGGAATCTGAAGGTTATGAATGATCGGTGAAAGCAGGCGGAAGAATGGTTGGAAAGTTTGCTCTTTTGTCTTGGCCAGACGGGCGAGATGCTTCGTATGGCAAAAGCAAAAAAAAATGAATACAAACGTCTTTTGATGGACTTGGGTCGTCGGTCCGGGGAGAAGCTTGCGACGGCACAGGTCCAAGCCGTCTTGGGTGGGGCAAACTATGCGTGCAGTTGATTCCTTTGACGAGGGGGCGCAACAATTTATGTTGATGGGTTATAACATATGCCAAGACTTGGTTCAGTCGATGCCAGGGTTCCCCCAGAGTTGGCAATTCCTCAATTGGTGGTGGATCATGTCGTGGAAGGTTTTTCCACATATGGACCTTCGCCCATAGAAGGAGCTATGGATCCCGAATTGCCGAAATTGGGGTTGATAGGCACATCCACGTCAAGTCTCATGCCTCCTTCGGCGTCCTTGACACAGGTATCTGATGGTGTTCGTCGGGTAATGGTGCGGGAAGGAAAACGTTCGGCTCTTTGATTAAGAAGAAGGTTTGGTAGGTGTAGGGAAGTTTGAGGGATTCTCTTCGTCTGTTGTTGTATAGTAGGGTGGTAGACTTTTGTAAAAAAAGCAAAAACAAAAATAAAAGGCTTTTGTAGCATAGGTTTTTTGAAGAGGGTGAAGGGGATATGAATATCTTTGTAAAATACGTATGGTAAGCCTCGTACATACAATCGTGTTGGCGTACATAGTTTAGCTTTATTTGTGATTTTGAATGAACCCGACTTTCTTATTTCATGTGTTATTTTTCTGTTTACGAGGTGGCAGCGGTACGACAAGGGGTTCTTAGACATATATTTTCACAATTTTTGATTTTCTTTTTATCTTCCCCCTTCTTTTTTGTTTTACAAATGAGGGAACCTACCGAGTTTAAGTCTGGGAGCGAATCGGGCTACTTTGGTAGCAAAGGAAGGGGCTTGCAGAGTGGTTATTAGTCCATACCAAGACGCATGATGATCCGGAGTCCGGCGATCTTCGTTGAGTTCTTCTTTTCGCCAAGGTGACTGGTTTACATGGGGTTAAGAGGCGGGGACAAGTACGGGCCTTCTTTGTACTTCGAAGGTTCACACTGATTTTTCTTATCTTTGGACATTTTCTCAGGGGCGAAAAGATGGTTCACACGAATTTTTCCATTTGATGATGTATGAATTATAATATTACGAAGGGTTAGTCTTTCCCCGGTCCAAAGATTAACAATTAAGAGCAAAATATAGAGAGGAATAACTTAAGTATTTGTTTCATGGATAATGGTATATGGGGGACCAAAGTCCTTGAATTATATATGTTTTTTGGAATAGGCTCGTAGATAAATGTCCTCGAATGGCGGTGAGAGCCGACTCTAATTAGATTTTGACACGTATCGTGGGTCTTGATTAGAATCTCGATGAGCTCCTGAGTCGGCTTCGACTTTAATGCATACTGATCTTGAAATAAGATAAGGCTTCGAGGGGCACCTTGTCAGCTCCGTCTTTAATGCGTACTAATCTTGAAATAAGATAAGGCTTCGAAGGGCTCCTTGTCACCAACGTCTTTAATGCGTTAAATACCACTTCGTAAGAGGCTTAGTATTGCCTTGTATTATCAATGTCTTAATTTATTCTAACAATGATTTTGTTAATCATTGGCTTGTATGAAAAATGATATTATTGATTAATTCATTTTAAGGAATACAATAGTAAATAATAGAAATTACTTTGTAACTAGTGATTTGCTTTGCACGTATAATATCATCCTTCATAGTGTACAACTTTAATTTGTCATTTTAGGGTATTTCTGTCATCTTGCTTGCTTAGTTGTGAGACTAATTTTAACTGCTGAAAACTGAGGTTAGCAAACATCATACTAAATAAATAAATGGCCCTAACTAAACCGCGTTCAGCCATTCATAAATAAAAAAAAAAAAAAAAAAAAGGGAGGAACCGCGCTCTTTTCCTGCCATTGATCACGCGAGAAGATTACTTGGCAATTTTTATTTTAATCTAGAGGGCCCCACTTGTAGCATTTTATTCTTGTAATGCTTCACCAAATACAAAGGCTTACTTAAAGATACAAATAAATTGTACAAACTTGGAGTGATAGTCATGGAATTAAGATCAATTGCGGAACTCGTAATCTTGGTTAGTTCCTTTGTATAGCCACATATCAACTAAGGTGACTAGTCCTCCAAGAAATACTTTGTTTTTCATAACTCAGAAAATGTGCAGTCAAGTGTTCACATGTCCATTCTCTGGTCTATATTTTTGGAGCTCTTCCTGGGCACATATCAGCCTACACAGAATACGAATGTTAATCTGTAGCCCCTGGAGATTGATCTAATATTTAACAGTTGTTTTCTGATTATATAGCAACTAAGTTTTGAAATAAGTGTACAACTTTATTGATTAAGTTATAAAGCACACAATGATCTCCTAAGTATTTTAAGAGCTTCAACTGAAAAAATGTGTCTAAAATCGACCTATTATAATATGAAAATTTACCAAACCCGATGAAGCTTTTTTCGTTTCAGCAAAGATTGATTATCATATGCATATATCAATGTAATGAAATGAATACCTCGACTGCAAATCAGCAAAGATTGATTATCATATGTATATATCAATGTAATGAAATGAATACCTCGACTGCAAATCATTTATCTCCCTGAGCAACTCCTTCTCCCTATCATGAGGTGCTGCCTCCAACTACAAAAACACAATTGAATGTAAATGTCTGCTGACAGAATGCAAAGAGATACAAATTTGTTATCCCCAGACCAGCCCCTTACCTGCAACAAACCTCAATGCCGAAAAATAACAAACCGACTAATAGGTTATGTTAATAAATAACGCTAAAAGTATGTGTACATACCGAGGATTTCTCTGTCCCTCCCGTGTTCATTGACATGTATCCCATGTCTGCAAGATGAATACACAAATTAAGTGAGAAAAGAATACATCTACAATATATTCAGTTGCATTACTTGCTGATACCTGAACAATCACCAACAGCCGCTAGCTTCATTGCTTTTAGAATAAAATCCTGTCAGCAAGAATAAAGAAGATAAAAAATACATTACAAACTTTAAGAGACAATCAAAGATATAAAAAAGCTTGTTGCTGGAAGATCCATTACCCTTTGAAGAGAATTCGCCTGCAGAGCCGACTGCAGAGTGGGATACATAGAACCAAAGGGACTTGATGGGGCAGGATCAGAAAGCATTGGTGAAGAAACAGTGGAATGTTGACCAATCACCTAAACATCAATAACTTCATTTCGAGACATCAAACGAGGTTGTTATGGAGTTTAGGGAAAACATACTCATAAGGTGAACGAAGAATTGTAAAGTTTATTTGGTATATCTCTCTGATAACTCTAGCAATAAAGCACGCACATTGTCCCTCAAAGTCAAGACATTAGTAAATGAGTATTGGTAAAAACATAGACATGCTATGAAGTTGAGTGACATATTAAGATGTAATGCATTGTAAATGCTGATATACGTCTTCATGAAAAGTAATGACCAATTGTAGATTGAAAATGTGAATTTTTAGTTTGTTGTGGATAATTATTACGAAATTTAGCGTACAAAGAAAACCGAACTCGCGAAAAGATTTAATGCACACACATACACGTGTGTGTCTGACATTATGTATAAGAATTTTTAATCCTAGTTAATATAAGATAAGTGATTTTTGGAAATTATATAAATGTGGAAATGATGAAAACTATGAGTCATGTTTATGAGTTTTTAAAAAATAGTTATTTTTCCTCAACACAACCCAATTGTTTTAATGATGTAGAGAACACCTATTGCATGAAACAGATGCACACCAACCTGAACGCTGTGACTTTTCTGTAGCACTAGATTTGGAGCCACCTACAAGAAGGAACTAGTTATTATGAAGTATATGAAGGGGAGAACACTCACAAAAGACCCCGGAGAGTAACCTGTTCCTTCTCAACATTCTCTGATGTAACCTTAAACCGTCCTTTTTGCTGAACAACTGGAGTTTTACCCTTCTCATCAGATTCATCACCATTGGCTGCTTTATTAATTCAAAGAGAGTATATAACATTAGGTAGGGAACACATAAAAGTGGTGTCGTCGGATGCATAGCTTATATACGGTATTATTGGCTTACTTGATGTCTTTAAACCTTTGGACATTACTTCTGGTTGTCCATTATCTACTGTTTGCGGATTGTTTGCTCCAGCACATGACAAATTTTGCAACTGATTTTGTCCCTTCTCACTGAAAATTATAAAGCATACCAGAAATCAGATCATAAGGCATGCAGTTAAAGAAAAGCTCTGCAAGTAAATATCAAAGAATAAAAAACTTGGGAAGCCAGGAATCATGGAGCTAGATTATCCTTCCTAATTTGATTAGAAGCAAGAAACTCATGCAATATTTAAGGCCTTAGATAGATGAAAGTATGAAGATGTCAATTGAAACTTTCTTCAGCCAAATGGACAACATTTTACTATACAGAATATAAAGAGAGGTGGCCTCGACGAGTTCATATTTCTTTTCTTCAAAGTTTGCATAAAAAAAATGAGATATCTTTTTCTCGAGTCAAAAGTTACATATATAGAACGTAAAGAGAAGTCGAGACAGTTAAATAATGAAAAAAAAAGAGTTAGAAATTTTAACGTCCTACAACGATGACAATATCAAATTTTCCATAATGAGAAAATAAGGGCAAATCCTCGTTGAGAAAGAAACTATAGTACTATCTATATCTTTTAACAATGCCTTTCCATTTACTTAGAGCTACAAAAGAAAAAGGGAAATGAAGAGTACAAAGATGTTGCGGATTTTCCAAGCTTAGATCAAGTAACCGGTGCAGTTCTTATTTCCACGATCTTTACAAAATTATTGAGTGTTTTCTTCCCTTAAATGAGAAATCAACAATAGGCACAAAATGATAGGAATCCAGGAAATATCAATAAGGACAGATGCAGAAACTTGAGGAGGAGAATCAACATCATGTTTGGTATGAGGGGACAGTTAACTGGAATGCTAGGAGAAGAGATTCGAACCTCGGGATATATTCTTGACGTATCACTTTAAAGGAAATTCAAGAAGACAGAGAAAAAGAAAGTGCTTACATATAAGTTAATGTTTTTTTTCTTGATCGTGAAATGACAAGAAAATACATCATTTTATTTCATCTAACCATCTTACATTATCTCGTCCTACGACAAATAAGAGGGTCTAGGACATCCCTTAACGTAACAATGATAGTAACATTCCCATTTTCGACAGACAATTTATCATCAACTTAAAAACGTGAAGACGTAGGTTCGATGTAATCAAAGACCAAGCCTTCCATCTAAATAGACTAGGTTGATTCTCAATTCAAGTCGGACATTCCAGTTCTAAGTCTGAGGAAGTTTCTTTTTTTTACTTTAAGTACCTATAACTGTTTCAAATGCAAAGATTTTTTTCTTTTCTCCACATTGTAACGTCCACCTTTTTAATGGTTGGCTTTCTTTAGACAAATAGATTAATTGCAGTTAAACAATATTCATTAATGGAAACAAAAAACTTTTGATTTTAAACGATTATCTCATTGTGATTTTAGCAACACGATAGATCCTCAAAGATTTTTGAAGAATCAAAAGATCACATAATTCAGAAATATTATACGAAGATCAACATAGGTAAGATTTATAAAGAATCGGAAACACCCTACCTTTCGGTAGTTATGACAACTCCATCTGGTGATTTTCGATTCACCTTTAACGCAGGCTTTTCAACCTGATGGTCACTGCCAGGAGACATGAATGTTGTTATTGTTGAGCCCGAGACACTCCCATCATCGTCCGATTTTTCAGACTTAACTCTAAGAAACATACATACAACAAAAGATCAGAGTTCTGAAGAGATCACGAGATGGACGGATAAGCGACAACTTAAAAACAGTGACCATGAGCTAAATAGGTGCAACTTGTGAAATTTTACTTTAGAATAGACATGGCTATGGGGGGATTTTTTATGATGGTGGATTAAATGTAGTAAGCATGTGATATGAAGGAATATTCGTATTACCAAATTAGTTATACCGCAGATGATGCTATGCGCGTAATATGGTATATAGTACCAGCTATTAGAGAAGTATAAAACTCTTATGAACTACAATAACATACATGTATGGAGAGTCAAACGAAGAAACCGAAGCGTGACCATTGTCATCCTGCTAAAACTATGATGTCAGAAAAAAGAAAAGTATATATAATTTGTCTACAAACAATAGAACAATGTTTACATACGGATTCTGCAGCTTCAGAATATTGAAATGACAACTGATGCTGAAATTTCCTGGATGTTGGTGACTGATGCTGAAGTAGTTTGGCTTGCACATCTTCATCCTTTTCTGAAATAATATCATCATCCTGGATCTGAAAGAGAGAGTTGAAAGTGTGCTAAACCTGGGAAAATCTCCAGCATATTAAATCATTCTAATCAGATGCTAAAAGAGAAGTAATACCATTGAAGCCTGAGCCTTCATATCATCGAGGTTGAAGTCCCAGCTACTAATACCTCGTTTATATTCATTCTGCAGACATTCAGAAGCATATGACAAAACTAACTATCAATTGAAGAATAATATAGTACAACTGCAGTCAATAGCAGAGATACCTTTTGATGAATAGCATTGCTAAAAGCAGTTTAACATTATGTTCTTATATGATTTCTAAAAAACACTTGTTATGGTTGGACACAATTTTTGTTTCTATCAAGCTACATTATAAGGAAATCACATCAAAAAATTAATATACATCCTTAATTATTAGTATTACAAGGTAGTGTGAACATATAAAGTTTACTATATAGACATACTTGATTATACAAAGCATAGTATGTGCATACGAAATAAAACCTGTGATATTTCCTCTTTCTGACCATCAGGCATTTTCTTTTGTGCAAGCATGTCTTCCTCCTTTCTCTAAAGTCGAGTAATACAATCTGTTAGTACAGAACCAAATAAATAGACATCACTTCAGCTTATAATAGCATGTCATATCTATGCAAAGTCACAAACCTTCAATTCTTGAAGACGTTCACCAAGAGATGGCAGCCCCTCAAGAAGAGTTCTAGCAATATAATCATTTGATCTACCTTGCTTGAAAAAAGGATGACGTAACAACTTTTTCGCAGAAGGCCTTTTTGAAGGATCTTTTACCAGGCAACTAGCAATCATCTGCTTAAAGGACTAGAAAACCAAATACCAACCAAAACAAGATGTCAGTCAATCAATTATATCACAAGCACGTAAGCTGTCAACATTTTGTACGGAAGTACCTTTGAAAACTTTTTGTCTCTCTCATAATCCAGACCAGGTGGTGCATTTTGCAAGGTCATAAGTAATACCTAGAAAAGTGAATTATTTTATATATCAGAAGATTGACAAGAAATGCTTCAAAGGGCTCTCCAACAAAGATGCCCAAATCATTATATTAGTAAGCACCTTCATCGGAGGATACTTTGAGAAAGGGGCATGACCATGCGCAAGCTCCAAAGCAGTTATGCCAAATGACCAAATATCAGCTCTACAAATTGCCAATAACATAAGAAAACTTAACATTGTTCCACCTAAAACATGAAAATTGACTTGTACTCTATCATAATAAAGGAGGACTCTGCAAAAAGAAAAAGAAAAATGAACTGACTTGCAGTCATAACCATATAATTGCTCCATAACTTCAGGTGCCATCCTACAAATCACAAACATTCTCCTTTCGTAAGGGAAAATATATGAAAAGTTATAGCACAAGGAAATATGCGCTAATTTGGGTCATTCGCATTAGTAGCTCAAGAAAAGTGTGGACGTGATAGGGACTAGAAGTGAAAATCTAAGCATAAAACATATCCAAGAATTATATCCATACCAGCAAGGAGTGCCGACAAAAGTATTTCTCATGCGTTGCCGATCACAAGAATCAAACAAGTAAGCAGAAACACCAAGATCACCAAGTTTGGTTCCACCACATGAATCGATAAGAACATTACCAGCCTGAGAGAATACAAATGACAAGAGAAGCTGAAGACTTAGATTACAAAGGCATAAAGAAACTCTCATGCCATCCCAAGAGCGCCCTTTTCTGGTGCTAATTAACCATGAAAGAGCTGAATTAACTTCACTAAAGATCGTGAATGTTAATTGACATGATACTGTTTATTCTGGATGTAGAAACATCATTCATTCGTTTGTTATAAGGTCATTAAATTATATCCCCTAAACTAAATCCCGCCTTGCATTTTCAATAGGTGGTATACTTTGTTTCTATAACAAATAACAGAACTTTGTTCATGAGGCAATTTTATACTCTTTCCTTCTTTTTCCCACTCGTAATTAAATCTTAAAGCTCATTATCATTTTAGTCTCTAGTACAAAAGTAGATGCATGATCAACAACTACAGTAGACAATGGCAACAACAGCAAAAAAAAGGAGAAAGAAAGAAAGACCAGTTGAGCGTCATATGTAATATCCTTCACATGGCTCTGCATATTTTATTAGAAGCGCCATACAACTATCAAAAAACCAAAGGTCAACAGCGGGTGAGCAATACAAAATAATTGATCACCTTGACATCCCGGTGAATGTGGCCGTGCTGGTGAAGATAGTCTAAGCCCTTCAACACCTCACGCAGAATTGTAGCAATGATAACCTCCTCAAAACCATCTGGATGTGCAACCTTCAATATGTCTAGGCAGGAACCTCCAGACATGTAAGGCATAACAACCCACAAATTGTGTTCATTAACAAAAGAGCACTGTGATTTAAGAACATTTGGGTGGTCAACGAGGACCATGGTTTGTGCTTCCCGTGAAACATTGTTCTGGATTTGAAAGACAATAGGGGAATTAGAACATCTAGTTCTGAATTGTAAAGAGGAAAAAGGAAAAGAAAGAATGCATCTTAAACTTGGTTTAAACAAGAAATCGAGCATATAATTAAAACCACATAGACATGCATTAAATCTTAGCAACTCCTGAAATCAACTACTTTATAGGTACAACTTAATAAGTCAAAAAGGCTCTAGATGAAAGGCTTAAAATGGGGACCCTGATCTTGAGTAACTACTACCTAACTAAATTTCTACTCATTCAAGATTCATCCATCTATTCCTATGCTGAAACCCATTAGCCATGCCTCACGAGAAAACACTAGGTGCGGGCGTTGCATGATGAGGTGGCACAACCAGTTGGTTATGTGTGTATGAGATTATGCGTGGTTATTTCCTATAATTAAAGAAATAATTTCAAACAAAAGAAACAATACCACATTTTCTTTGCACTTTCTACCATTTACATGTAAAACCAACATATATCTCCTCGCATTTCCAGACCCACGTACTCTTCGTGGATACCGAATCACATTTTGTGGTAAACAAAAACAAAAAAAAAAAAAACCCCATTGAATTTATTATTACCAGATCAACATTGTTGCGTTCGAAGTCGAGGATTTTAACAGCGACGATTTCATGTAGGGGATTGCAGAGGGCACGATGAACGGAAGCACTGGCTCCAGTCCCTACCTGCTCATACAAAGTATAATGGTTTGCTCCGATGGGGTACTTCTCCGACTCTTTCTCCATTGTCGGAAGAATTCAGCTATCAATCATACATATACATACATACACACACAACTATATACGTATGAAATTATGAATCGCCGTCAAAATATCGAAAGCAAACGCATCTCTTCTCCCCTGCCGATCCGTAAATCACAGAATTACCCTTTTTCGTTGCATGTGACGCAACAATATGTGGAGTGGCATGCATGTATACGCGCCAAATTATTTTGGAAAAAAAGAAAAAAAAAGATTTACCGAAGGCTGATGATTTGTTTTAGCATTTCTTTTTTCAGTAAGAGAGAGGAGAGAGAAGTGGTGAGGGGGCGGTACAAACGGATCGCCGCTATTTGTATTGTATTTGATTGTGTTAATTCAAAAGTCCAAAGGGCCAAATTCCATACTCTTCCCCTCTACTTCTAAGTTTTTTCATTTGTCTCTCTTAGTGGCTTGAACTATTAGTCAACCATTAATTATGGAGTTATTTAAATCAATTTATTTATGAAATTACTTTGGCATTCCTACTTATTTACCTATTAAAAAAGTTTATTGATTTATCACATGTTATTTATTATTGGTAATACTAGAAAATGAACTCCTCGAAATCCTTATCTTATTTCAAGATCAGCACGAAGCAAAGACGAAGTTGACACAGAGCTCCTCGAAATTCTTATCATATTTCAAGATCAGCACGAAGCAAAGACGGAGCTGACGTGGAACTCCTCGAAATCCTTATCCAATTTCAAGATCAACAGCTTCTCAAAATCTTTATCCTATTTAATTTTAAGATCAGCAAGAAGTATAAACGAAGCTGACACAGAGCTCCTTGAAATCCTTATCAAAAGACATGACACCTAACATACTCCTATTCAATCAGACATACACCACCATTCGAGAAAACCTAGTTGTAAAAAGCTCCCAATAATCTATATTTAGCTCCCCCTTTCATTTCAAGAAAATAGGAGAAAAAAACGGTTCGAGTCCCTTAGAAAAAAACGATATTAACCTACTCAAATGTTATTATCTATCATCAATTATATTAATAATACACACTAAACCTTATTAAAACCAAAAAATATTATCACTTATGTTAAACAAGGATTTTTTTGTTGTTAAATATTAAGCAATAAATGTCATAATAAAATAAGATTCAATTATTTACAATTTAAATCCACCCCCTTCAACGCTAGAGAAATATACCACATTCTCATGATTTATTATTAAACTTAAATATTTGTTCATCTTCTAGCAAACAATTGTCTTCGTGAAGAAAACAATGAAGTGGTATACATTGTCTAGCACCGAATTTGAGTGTTATGGTAGAATCGAACTATAAATATGGATCTACTTTTTTTTTAGATAAATAATAATCGTTATTTTTTAAATGCACAAAAAGATATATCCATGTCAACTTACTGTAACTATAATGAATACTTTAATCTATACTATTATATAAAGAAAGACAAACTGTGACACCAAACTTTTGATTTCCGATTTTAGCCTTATAATTTTATTGTTAGTACAATAGTTTAATTATTGAGTTCCTAATTTAGCCTTATAATTTAAGTAGAATCAATAACTATAGTAGTTATTGTGATTGAATATTTAGTTTCCCAAAATTTAAAACTTTGTATATAAAGTTTCTATCCTTATTTATTTAATCTTTACTTATTCAAATTATTCTTTTACCATATAAATTAAAATAAATTCTTAATCACGCGGGGACCGCGTGCCAGCGTTTCTAGTTGGTTAAAGAGAAGAGACTTTCTCTCTTTAGTCTCATGTTCCAATCCCACAAAGAGCGACTTGCGTCGACCCGCGGGTTTACCTAGTGCGCACCCGAAGAGTGGCGACTACGTATACGGGTTTTCACGTCATAAAAAAAACCATAATAATGAAACCATACTATCAAATTTGATTGATACTCATTTTCTCTATAAATTTAAACACAATAGCGAGAATGTGAGATTAATTACAATGGCTTTAGTTTCTGGAAAATGAGAAGTTCCATGTTAATTCAATCAGTAAAGATACAAATAATCAGTAATTTGATTAACAGCCAAAGCCACTTAAGGGCCACTTAAGGGAGGTGGATGAAAAAATTAGTAGAAGAGAAGTGAATAGAGGGAGAAAATACTTTAGGGCAGGCGGTGAAATTTGTGCAACCCTTGTTAACATCATATATGCTGAACCACTTAACTTACTTTTCTTTTTCGGCCATAAATTCAGAAAATGCCCAATAATTTGTTTGTTGAGCTAGTAAATTTTCTTGCCTTATGACTAAGACGCGCCTTTTTAAATTTTCATCATTTTACGTCTAATCGGGCTCCAAGTGGGCTTTTTGCATACCAGTCCGCTTCGCCACCGAAATCCTTTATTTTTTGGCATGTTACAGAATGTCTTCAAATAATTTATTTTTTAACTCTTTGGAATTATTTTCTAGTTTTTTTTATTTTTGATATTTTTTATGTAATTTAGTTTATCGAAACACAATCCGAAACAAATATGTATATTCATGATTGTGGAGAACATTTATTGTATAAATTTGATCTAGATGTCGACAATATCTCTAGTAATAAGCATGACACTATCTAATCGCTATTAAAGAGTTTGCTATTTATGAAGAGATACTTGCTTGATATGCCATATTTCAATGCAAATACACTACAAGAAAATGCCCCTTTTCCGACCGGAAAATAACGACCGGAATCCGGTCGACAGCTTTTTCAACCGCTGTCGACCGCAATCCGGTCGGTAAACGTATTCCCGACTAGAGTTCAGTCGGAAAGCTGAACTTCAGCTTTTCTGACTGGACTCCAGTCGATAAATACCTCCCTCCTCCTCCTCATTTCACACACTCCACTCTCTCTCTCTCCCCACTCCCATCTTCGACCGCCCAACCCCCTTTTCCTACCGAATTTTGGTCGAAAATCCAGATTCAGTAAGTTTTTTCGTCTTTTTCGTTTTTTATGTTATATTTATTATTTTAGTATTTATTTCATAGGTTTAATTGTTAGATATTGTAGAAATTGTTAGGCTTTATTTAGAAAATGCATTTAACAATTGTTAGGCTTTAGGAAATGTTAAGAGTTTAGTTATTATTTATGCCTTTAGGAAGTGTTATGCAATTAGACTTTAAATATTATGTATTTTCTTTATGAATTGTTAGGCTTTAAATTTTATTTATATCTTTAGGGATTATTTGATATTGTATTATTGTTAGACTTTCAACATTGTCTATGCCTTTTAGGAAATCGATTTATAAATTAGATTCATGATGCTTTTAGGGAACTTCTATAGAGTAGAAATGATTATACTTTTAGAAATATCTACTTGAAATTTATGTTTTTAGATTCACTCGAAATATCTACAGTTTATGCCTTTTTTTAGGTAATATTATTTATCTTAGCATTGTTTTATTTTATATAATTTTTATATGTGTTAATTTAGTTATTATGGTGTTTCCTTTATGAATTGTTGTTCGATATCTTAGAACTAATAGTTTTTATAACATAGTTCATGCCTTTATGAAAACTATATAACTTAGTAATGAATAAATTTAGGTCATCTCTATAATTAAAAGAAAATTCTAACTTAGATGCTTTTAATTAATACGTAGTACTTAGTCGACGACATGTCAGGCGATCCTTCGCGCTCGTCTCGTGATACCGGTGCTGGCCAGCCCTAGAAGAGAGGGCGTAGTGGTCCACCTAGTGTCGGTCCTCGCCTCCGTATAGTTCATTCTGGCACTACACTACCCGCTCATGCCGAGGCCCATGCTACCGATCATGTCGATGCCCCTTTTACTTCCCATCCACCTAGGCGTACTACCGGATCGAGCGTTGGTACTTCACCAGATCGAGTAGTACCACATCGACTAGATGATGATCACGCAGCATCAACGCCACCTACATCATCTGGATCGAGGCGTAGGGCACCTAGGCCACCATCTACTAAGTCTATCAGAGCGGGTCCCAATACTTCCTCGACAGACGCCGCCGGTGCAGGACCCTCTGCAGCGACGCACGAGTGACCGAGTCGGGGCTTGTCTAGGCGGTAAATCAGGTATATACGATGTGGATGCCCGCTCGCCTCCTCTCCATGCAACACCCATACCCAATATTGATACGTAAAGCCCGACTTATGAAGATGATCCTAGATTACGTTTCGATCAAAAAAAATTAAATTATTGTATTTCTGGCACGGGCACCTAATACGATTTCTTAGATCTAAGTAATCTCTCTGTTGTGAGGCATATTGTATGAATGAACGAACCCCAACCATATAATGTCGATTCAAATAACAAGTATTATTATCTATCATATCGTACATCCAAGATTTATCGGCAAGATAATCCATTTTTAATCTAAGAAAATCAAAAAGAAATTGTTACAATTAATTCTACCAATCAATATCTTTATCATCTATATTGAATTTCTCAAACATGTTATAACGAAATAATGAGTACATAGAAGTGAAGTCAATACTTACTTGTTATAGCGTAGAAAATACTTAGATCAAGTATTGTTTGTAGACGCCCCTCGTTGCAGTTACCGCAATATCTAATAATACACAAACAAACATATAAAATAGTTAAGAGTGATCATTTTTATAAGAAACTATTGAGCAAACTAACACAAAATAGTTATAACAAGGGAAACTCGTGGATACCTTAGCTAATGAGGAAAAATAGAATGATTTCACAAATGGAATGGGGTGGGTATTTATAGGGACATCTGCACACTTTTCCGACCAGAATTCGGTCAAAATAACAACGGATAGTTGTTTTTCCGACCAGATTCCAGTCGGTAAAGTGATCGTTTTTATTACCGACCGGAATCTGTTCGGTAATGATAGGGTTTAGGGTTTAGGGTTTAGGACATTTTCCGACCGAAATGCGGTCGGTAATGCCTGCATTTCCTACTGGAATGCGGTAAGTAATAATATTTTTATTTTTAATTTAACCATTTCGCTCTCCAATTTTAGATAAATCGTTGGTTTAACGATCAATTACAACAATATTAGTTATAAATAAGTTAAAAAAAAGTGTTGCACGTTAAAGAATCATTTGAAGCGTCGGTTCATAATATCACTTGCAAGTAGATTGGTATATGTCGCTAATTAACTACTTGTGATTATGTTAATTTTATGTAACATCTAAACAAATATATATATATATATATATATATATATATATATATATATATGTGTGTGTGTGTGTGTGTGTGTGTGTGTGAGGCAATATCGTTCGGGCCCGAATAGTTAGAATTTTTGGGGATATTGTTACTCAAGTGTTTTTGTTCGGAACGCCAATCTCGAGTTTGAGGAAAGAAGGCACAATATTTTTATTAAGGACTTTGAGTAAAGTACAAGGGGGTCGTGTGAAAGACACGAGTGAGAGCTAGAAGAAGGCGATAAATTCTAAGTACAAATAAGTGTTAAATTGCGGAGAGTGTTTTTATATTTCTATTGGTGATATGTCTTCGTATGGAGTGAGTTTTTGCTTGAACTTCAGCTTGGATTTGCTTGTTGAAAATGGGGGACTATTTATAGTGTAAGTCCCAGGGGTATTAGGCCAATGGAGGGCCGGTCTTGCCGTCTTTGCTGGTGTCCAATAGTGGGAAGGTCTTCTGTACCAATGGGTCGTCTGTCGGGGGGGGGTGACTAATGGCTGGTGATCCGTCTGAACGAGCAATGATGATTCATGCTCTAATGGTCTTTGGTGGTAGCATTGGCCAATGCATGTGATTCGATTTGCGCCAATGAATGGCCTGCACAGTGGTGTTTGTTGCTTTCTGCCCCAATGAATGAGTCGAACTAATGGGGTGTGGCATTTCCTCATTATTAGGGTGGTTGTGACGTTGGGAGAGTCAGTGATGAGTAGTGCGTCTTCCGGGTGGAGTCAGAGGTCGGGGTTGGATCGGTCTGTGGATCGTTCGTCTTTGAATGAGACCTCATGGGGTCGTTCTTCTGAATGTGAGTTGCTTTCTTAGGATTATGATGGGTCTTTGATTTTACCTTGCCTTTACTCGCTTCCTTAATGTTTATTATGTGCTCATGTTTCCTCAATCTTGGTTAACTGTTGGTGATAGCTCATCGGGCGTTTCGAGAGGTATTGGATGCCCTGAGGAGTGATATTCTCTCGGACTGGGGAGGGTCTCTAGTCGTCCGTCGTGGGTACCCAGATTTTAGATAGGCGTTGGCTCGTTGAGGGAAACGAGTTCGAGCCTTCGAGGTCTCACTGTATCCCTTAAGAGGTGCTGGTCAGGTCTGGGGGTATTTTTTTCGAGTGTTTAGACCAAGTACCCTTGGTGGGTGTTTTCTGATCGTGACTCATACCTTCTCCAGAATCCAGACCGTCGGCTTCAATTCGGGCAGAGGTGGCCGTGGCTTTTACGTATTTTCCCGCAAGACGGTGGATAAATCCGATGCTAAGGCCGAGAGGTGGGAGCAGAGGGCGAGAGAGGCCATCCGGACCACGAAGGAGGTCAACTCGCTCCGAGAGGAACGAGATCGATTAGCCTGCCAGCTTGAGGATGCAAGGAGAGAGCTTGAGGTGGGTGTTGCCACTACCCTCATTGACTTGACTGGGACGCCCCAGAACTATATACTGGCATCCGAGACTAGGGACCTTGTTAGAGCCGGATACGAGATAGCAGTTTCCTCCTTTGTTTCTCTCCATGGAGTCCTCCGAGGGCTGGTACTTCCGAGGTTGGAGTTTTTCTCTACCTTCTTTGGTGCTACTTCGCCAGACCCTCGTAATGCCCCTTTCGGGGTTTTGATGATGCCTGACCCAACCGAGTTATCTGCGGAGGAGCATCGGGCCTGGATAAAGGTCGGAAAGCGCCCTGCAAATGAGTAGTTTTTAGCCGCCCATTGCCCTTGTTTAGTTTTTTTCGTGCCGCACTGTTTGGCCGTGATTTTGCCGCTTTGTGTGGCCGTTTTTATTTTCACTTCTTTGTATGGGCAAAGTCCCCTCAATTCTCATTTTTTTATTGGTCGTGTTAGACCTATTAATGGAAGATTACCTTTTGGCTCTTGTTGTAATGAGTCGTGAGACTGTAACGTAGTTATTTTATTGCCGAGGGTATGTTTGTTCTTACTTGGGTATAACCGATAAGCCCAAAATACAAACATACTAACTACGCGAACAAAATTGAGTTACCGTAATGGGTCGACTACATAGCACTTTTAAAGGTAATACTTCCGAAGGTTAAGGCTATTCCAAGCTCGTGTGAGCTCTTTAACGTTCACATCCTTAAGTAGGTAGGAGGCAGGTCCGAGGATCTTAGAGATCCGATAGGGACCTTCCCACCTTGGGTCCAACTTTCAGACGTTCTTGGAGGCCTCTTCTCTTTTGAGGACAAGATCTCCGACTTGGAACGAGCGGGGTCAGACCTTGGTGTTGTAAAACTTGGCCATGCGTGCTTTGTAAAATTTCGCATGGATGGCAGCTCTAATTCTCCTTTCTTCCAGAAAGTCTAGGGCTATGGGCGAGGTCGATATTGTTTTGAGCCTCTTCGTATTCCTGGACTCGCAGACTTTGCTTCACTACCTCGGAGGGGACTATCGACTCAGTACCGTAAACGAGACTGTAAGGGGTCTCACCCGTTGCAGCCCGGGGGGTAGTACGATAGGCCCATAGCACTTTGGGGACTTCTTTGACCCACCTCGACTGGTATTGGTCAAGACGGGCCTTTATCATTTTTAAGAGGGTTTTATTGGTTACCTCTACTTGGCCGTTTCCTGGGGGTATCCAACTCCAAAAAAGCGGTGCCTGATCCCCCATTTGTCGCACCATTTTCCAACGAGATCATTGTGGAACTGCAAGCTGTTGTCGCTCACCAGTTGTTGTGGGACTCCGAACCGAGTCAAGATATTTCTCCAGATGAAGGTTATCACGGCTTGGCTGGTGATCTTAGAGAGGGGTTCCGCTTCGACCCACTTGGTGAAGTAGTCGACTGCTACTAACAAGAACTTATTTTGTCCCTTGTCAGGGATCATAGCTCACACGATGTCGACTCCCTGTTGGGCAAATGGACAAGGGACGTTGTACGGCTCCCAAGGGGCGGTTGACTGATGCCTCATGGGGGCTTGTAGTTAACATTTTTGACACTTACGGGCATAGTCTTCGTAGTCTGCTGTCGTAGTCAGCCAGTAGTATCCTTGACAGATGATCTTCGCTGCCATGCTGATTCTGCCAGAGTGGTTGCCACAACATAGTCGTGAATTTCTTTTAGGATCAGCTGCGCATTCTGCTTGTTGACACATGGGGAGGTCGGGTAAGACCATGACCTTTCGAATAGAACCCCGTTTTGTATGTAGTATCGGGCGGTGCACCGATACATGGTGCGTTGCTTGGCTCGGTCGTGAGCAAATTTCTCGGGATTCTTAATGAAGTCGATGATCTCTGCCATCCAATCTTCCTCGATGGGTGCTACCACCTGGATTTCTTCTTCTTGGGTACCTCCTCGCGCCTTCTCTTTTTTACGGGGTCGCGTTTGTCAGGCACCATGTATTTCTCCAAGTACCCCAGTTTCAGGAGTCTGGCAATCTTCGGTTGGAGGTGGACGCAGTCGTTTGTCAAATGCCCGTACATTCGGTGGTACGTGCAAAATTTTCTCGTATGCTTAAGCCTCTGGTGTCTCTCGCGGCCCGAGGCCACTTGAAGTAGCGTTCTTCCCCCACAATAGTCATGACTTGCATGAGGATATTATCATGCTGGGCAAGGGTACCGGGTCTAGCTCTTTTTTAGCCCTTTCCCTCTTACCTCCTTCCTTATCGTCTCTTTTTTTCTTTTCCCTTGGAGGGGTCGGGGCTCTCGAGGCCTCGGCGGCATCCAAGGTCTTGCGTGTCTCCTCCATCTCTATGAAGGATTCTGACTTTTACAACAGGTCCTCCATATTGAGGGCTCGATTCCTCATTAGGTAGTTGGCAAAGTCCCTCAGAAGTAACCATCGGACGATGATGTCGGAGAGCATTCCTGGGTCGAATCGGGCCACTTCTACTATGGCTTGAGAGAATCAGTGCATGTATTCCCGAAGGGGCTCATCCGCGTTTTGTCGGACGTTGATCAGATGACCGCACGTCTTCGGGAAGACCCTGTTGCAGGCGAACTGTCTTACAAATATCTGGGTTAGCTGTGCGAAGCAGTGGACAGTTCTTGGGGGTTGATGAGAAAACCAAGATTGGGCTCTTCCGATAAGGGTCGAAGATTTGGCACATGGCATAGTCAGGGACAGACGGCATGTCCATGCATGCTAAGTACTGGTTGATGAGGTCGTGGGGATCGCGATCAGTACTTTCTCCAGCGTAACTCGGAAGCCCAACGGGCTTCATGGTTAGGGGAAACTGAGGTTCAGCGATGTGAGGTACGAACGGTGATCCCCGATGGGCTGCTTCTTCGCTAGGGTTGATATTTCGGGGAAGTTCTCGTAGCTCTCTATGCATCTGTTCCATCATGCCACATAGAGGGGCACCCGAGGTTGGTGAGCGTTGGCGTCTCCCAATAGGCTCTGGATAATACAGCTCGTGAAGGTCAGGCTCATCCCACGCTGCCCCTTGGGGACGAGGTGGCCTGGGAGGCTCTCCTCCTCTTGGTGCGCCGACCAAACTTGTAGTATCCAGCGAGGGCGGTCTCCTTTCACGCCGAAGAGGGGACGCACGGGCGTCGCCTTGTAAGAATCCTCCAGGTCGGGCCTTTGGAGGTGCGGTCATTTGGTGACGCGGAGGGCTTCTCCGCTCTTTGGAGCGCTCTCTGTAACGACCCCGATCATTTTCGGAGGTCGTGGCACCATTTCAGTTGAATCGAGTGAACATGTTATGATACATGTCCACGAGTACTTGTACGTAGCCCATGGTGGGTCCTACTGCCGGGGGTCCTTGTTGGTGATCCAGCGGTATGGGAGCTTCAGCAGCAGGTGGTGCTGGGGCTTCAGGGGGAGGCACAAGACCATCTGGTTGTGGGACCTCCTCAGGAGGGGGCAGAAGACTCAACTCCCTTTCCGTTTCGTTGTCGTGATTCTCCATAGGTTCGACTTCCGTATTAGATCGTGAGGATCGTGAGGATGCTCGCACTGGTACTTTTCTAGCTCTTTTTCTGGCCATGCAACTTACTTCAAACTTTTCTAGAGAAATTAAGGCGTTCCCACAAACGACGCCATTTGGTAAGGCAATATCATCCGAGCTCGGATAATCGGGATTTTTGGGGATATTGTTACTCAAGTATTTTTGTTCAGAACGCCAATCTTGAGTTTGAGGAAAGGACGCACAATATTTTTATTAAGGATTTTGAGTAAAGTACAAGGGGGTCGTGTGAAAGACACGAGCGAGAGCTAGAAGAAGGCGATAAATTCTATTACAAATAAGTATTAATTTGCGGAGAGTGTTTTTATATTGCTATTGGTGATATGTCTTCATGTGGAGTGAGTTTTTGCTTGAACTTCAGCTTGGATTTGCTTGTTGAAAATGGGGGATTATTTATAGTGTAAGTCTCGGGGGTCTTTGGCCAATGGGGGACTGGTCTTGCCGTCTTTGCTGGTGTCCAATGGTGGGAAGGTCTTCTGCACCAATGGGATCGTCTGTCGGGGGGGGGGGGGGGGGGGGGGCAATGGCTGGTGATCCGTCTGAGCGAGCAATGATGATTCCTGCTCCAATGGTCTTTGGTGGTAGCATTGGCCAATGCATGTGATTCGGTTTACGCCAATGGATGGCCTGCACGAGT
The DNA here is from genome assembly GCA_948329865.1 of Linaria vulgaris. Lineage (NCBI taxonomy): Eukaryota > Viridiplantae > Streptophyta > Magnoliopsida > Lamiales > Plantaginaceae > Linaria > Linaria vulgaris. The sequence continues at coordinate 46,173,845 of OX415249.1, read as the reverse complement.
GGTGTTTGTTTCTTTCTGCCCCAGTGAATGAGTCGGACCAATGGGGTGTGGTATTTCCTTATTATTAGGGTGGTTGGGATGTTGGGAGAGTCAGTGATGAGTAGTGTATCTTCCGGGTGGAGTCGGAGGTCGGGGTTGGACCGGTCTGTGGATCGTTCGTCTTCGAATAAGACCTCATGGGGTCGTTCTTCTGAATGTGAGTTGCTTCCTTGGGATTATGATGGGTCTTTGACTTTGCGTTGCCTTCACTCGCTTCCTTAATGTTTATTATGTGCTCCTGTTTCCTCAATCTTGGTTAAGTGTTGGTGATGGCTCCTCAAGCGTTTCGAGAGGTATTGGATGCCCTGAGGAGTGATATTCTCTCGGACTAGGGGGCTCTAGTCGTCCGTCATGGGTAACCGGATTTTAGATAGGTGTTGGGTCGTTGAGGGAAACGTGTTTGAGCTTTCGAGGTCTCATCACATCCCTTTAAGAGGCGCTGGTCGAGTCTGAGGGTACTTTTCTCCGAGTGTTTAGACCGAGTACCCTTGGTGGGTATTTTCTGATCGTGACTTGTACCTTCTCCTGAATCCGGACCGTCGGCTTCAATCCGGGCGAAGGTGGTCGTGGCTTTTACGTATTTTCCCTAGGGTGCCCTTTTTTCCACCCCTCTCCGAGGGTGAGGCAGATTATGCATCATCAATATATATCACAATTGCCTTCTCTATACTAACGTTTGTAACGAATGCTAATCGCAAAAGAGATAGTACTCTATACTACGTATGATTAATAAATGTAGAACTTAAAATAAATTTAATAGTAAGCATACTATGTTAATCAATACTAACTAAATATTAGTTCAAAAGAACCATAAACTAACTAAATATTAGTTCAATTCATGTATTTTTAGTGATATTTTATAGTTAAACTCACAAACACATCAATATTTTTCTAAAGACAAGCTAAAAATTAAATATTTAGAGTATTACCGGTCGAAAATAATATCCATGACCAATTTCGACCGAACTTTGGTCGAAAAAGTGGGCAGAAAAAATTTTCCGACTGGATCCCGGTCGAAAATTCTAAAAAACGTGGCGCGTTTCTAAAATTTTCAAATTTCAAACTTTTACGACCGGAATTCAGTGGAAAAAAACTCAAAAATTTAGGCAGACTTAGGTGGGAAATTCAAATTTTTCGAAAATTCAAATATTTTCTCCAAATTCTATATATACACTTCATTTTTCACACAATTTTCATCTAAATACTCTTCATTTGTTCTTATCATCTTTAAATACTCTCCATACACAAATATTTCAACATAAACACTTTTTTCTTCAATTTTTGTTCATTTCATCTTTAAATAAACACTTTTTTCTTCCGTTCATCTTTAAATAAACATTTTTTCTTCAATTTTTTTTTCAAATACTTGTTCTAACATATCTTCCATTAATTCAACAATAGTTTGACTAACAATCACTTTTTATGTTTTAGATTGGGGCAATAAACCGAAATTTCTCAAAAAAGCAAAAAAATAATATTCCGATAATTATTACTGGAATATTATTTTTTTATTCTGTTAAATACTATTTTCGATCGCATTCCAGTCGGAAATACCTTGAATATTATTTCCAACCGAATTGCAGTTGGAAATACCTTGAATATTATTTCCGACCGGACTTCGGTCGGTAAAGGTTGAAAGAATATTTCCGATCGGACTCCGGTCGGTATACTATATTTTTCGACCGCATTCCGGTCGGGAGCCACCGGAGTCCCGTCGGCAAATTCTCTTCCGACTGGATTCCGGTGGTAAAATTCCCGACCGAAATGCGATAGGAAAATATAGTATACCAACCAGATTTCGGTCGGAAATTTTGCCACCGGAATCCGGTCAGCAAAAGTAATACTGACCGGACTCCAGTAGCAAAAAGTTGCTACCGAAATCCAGTCGGTAAAAGTAAGTTCCGACTGTACTCCAATCGGTAAAACTTTTTCGACCAAAGCAATCCCAACCGGAGTTTTTTGACCGGGTTTCGGTCAGTAAAAGGTCGTTACCGACCGGAGAGGGGTTATTACCGACCGGAGTTCCGGTCAGTAAATGTGGTCAAACCTTATAGTGATATTGGGCAACCAATCACGCGGGCACATGTCTCACTTTTAAATCTATCGACTATATTTTTTTTTATTAATACACTAAGTTCTCGGTCTTGCCTTAGTTGCTCAAGAGACAAAGACACAAGGATGTTGCCTTCTCGAGGTGTCTCCTTCTTGCATTGTTGTCTTCTCAGATTGTTGCATCCTCAGACTGTCACCTTCTCAAATTGTCGTGTTCTCAGGTTGTCATTTACCCAGATCACCTTCTCTAGTTCAACTCAAATTCGTCAATGTTGGACCAATCCCATCAGATGGCCCAGAAGGTACCTACAAGTACCCCCCTCTATTTAATGTTAAACACACAATTTAGGGTTATACTTTTTTCTTTTTAAATCAAAGCTTTTGCTTTTTAGACTTTAATTGTTTAGACTCTTACTGACTTGAGCGCCTGCGTGTCTGTACAAGGTCTAACCCCGCCTATTTCACTTGTGTGTGTCTTGAAGTACATGTATGTTAAAGTGGAGCTTCGATTTAGTCCAATGTGGAGTATTTAGCTAGCGTGTAAAGCCAGTCGATGAAAATAGCTTATAACTCTGCATCGTCTTTGGGAACACACTAACTGCATAAAATCCATAAGCATGCCAAGATCACGGTCCCAAAGAGCCACAAAAGGTCAACAACTCAAAGCTGAGGGGGCTATAGTGCATCATGCACCACCAGCTAATGAGGACCCATCACTAACCGACGGTACCCCGGACTCAAATTGTGACTAATGGGTTCCCTTCAACACATGAGCAACTAGCTCAAATTGTGGTTGTGGTTCAAACAACAATGATGACCAATGCAACACTTATGTCAATTGCCCCACTAGTAGATGCCCCTGACGTTGCACCATTGGCCGACGAACCAGTACCACCACATGAATTAACCATACAACTAGCATGTGAAAGAACAACCATCGATCACCCTTCGACTCGGCAATCCCCGGAGCCAGCAAGGCACTCTATTGGGGACGCGGCTAGACAAAGAGTGCTGAAGCCTGAAGTTTTAAGTCTAAGTTTTGTAATTATCAAATGTTACAATTAAAATATATTGAGAGAAGATTATCTCTACCTAATTCATATTACATAAAACATAACAAGGGAATCATTTTTATATTTTACATAACTTTATTACAATGAAGATTGAAGTGGGGTAGTGCTTAGTTTCCATTCCCATGTAATTTTATATATATTTCCTGAATTTCAAAATATTGAGATCTCATCTGGCAACACAACACAACACAACACAACAATGGTGAATTCATCTCGATTTCTACAACGCAGCCGCAGCACACTCAAATCCTTCTACTACAAACGCTCTTCACTCCTCGCCCTAATCTGGGCCGTCGGATTCATCCTCCTCATCATCTGGCAAAGGCTAGCCGTCGATCGCATCTCCCCTCGCCCAATCCCCAATCTCCGCCCCCTCGTCTTCAATCTCACCGATTTCGGAGCTGTGGGCGATGGCAAAACCCTAAATACCAAGGCCTTTGAGACGGCAGTTTCGGAAATTCGGAGGCGAGGTGGTGGTCAGCTCAATGTCAAAGCCGGGAGGTGGCTTACGGCGCCGTTTAATCTCACTAGCCACATGACGCTCTTCCTCGCGCAAGACGCCGTTATCCTTGGAATCGACGTTAGTGTTCGTTCCATTTGTTTGTTTATCTGTTATTATTAGCTTTGAAAATCTGATGGAAATTGTTTGTTTGTTTGTTGGAATGTAATAGGACGAGAGTTATTGGCCGTTGATGCCTCCGTTACCTTCGTATGGATACGGACGAGAGCGGGCTGGACCGCGTTATGGAAGTTTGATCCATGGTCAGAATCTCAGAGATGTTGTTATAACAGGTGTTGCTATTGTTCTTATCGAGATTTGTTAGTTTCAATTGAATTTAGAGCACATTCTATGAAGGACAAATTATCTCATGTCGAGTTTTGTATTAGTTTAAACATCCTTTGATCCCGGGGGAAAGAATCCTCGTGTTTACATATAACCTCATCTTTAAACAGTGGCGGAGCCAGGATTCGAAACACGGGGGGGCGAGATTGAGCTATTTTTTTTTTCCACCATAACCGCCGCCAGGCTGTCGCCAGTTTCGGTGACCGTCGGGCGGTCACCGATTAATGTTCATGACCGCTAGGCGGTTGCAGGTTCCTTCGTGACCGCCGGGCGGTCACGAGATATTGTTGGTGACCACCTGGCGGTCATGAAAGACCCTTCTTTCGTGACTGCCAAGCGGTCACTAATAACATTCATATAAACGTTTTTGATTTTATGGAACGATATTGATGTGTTTATGATTTTTAACAACAAGTCTCATTACTACATGTGTATTGAAGTAATAAATACAGTTATATATATATATATATATATTATAATATATATATGTATATTTATGACCTCAAACTTCTATATGTCAATACGACATGAAAACTTGCTACGTACTGAAATCGGTAACTGATCGACTGCTAGGAGAATCGGTAAACATTCAAAGTTTTGTCGATAGAACCAAGCATCCATTGGATCAAGCAATTCAAAACTTGTAAGAGCTTGCCTTATCTGCTAAAAGTTACCTTAGACACGAGTTCAAAATTCTCTACTTACTTTATTGTTCTATCCAAATATGTGGTGAACCTTGTGGTATCATCAGCCAACTTGTTGTTGTTAGTCTCTGGATTGGGTAAGTTCTTCGTTGTCGAACGATAACAATGAGGTCCATTAAACTGCATACTAATGAAGGATATATGACAAATTTTACCACCTTATGATCCTTCTCATATGATTATTTAGTTTCAATGTGACAAATATGACAAAAGCATCTTGGTTAGACTAATAGATAACTATATTATAATATATATAACTATATCTATATAGACTAGCCATATAGATATAGCTGGTCTTCATACGTATATATTATACTATATCTAAATTTTACAGCGGTTCACATCTTTACACATATATATTATAATAAAATATATAACTATATCTATATAGACTAGCTAAGAGTAGTATTAAAATATAAATTGGCAAAATGTTGGGGGGTGCGGTTGCCCCCACACGCACCCCCCTGGCTCCGCCACTGTCTTTAAATATGATTGGAATATGCTTACATCAAATGCTGTTACCTTGTTGTATTTTTTATTTATGCTTTTTTAAAATGGATGAAGTTTCCCTGTTGCTATAGCTTTTGAATAAACGAGAGTGCTAAGGGAGGTTCTCACTGTTTCATGAAATAATAAACAGGGCATAATGGTACAATCAGCGGACAAGGTCAGACATGGTGGGAAAAGTATCGTAAGAAACTTTTGAACCACACGAGGGGACCCCTTGTGCAGCTCATGTGGTCAAGAGACATTCACATATCTGAAGTTACTCTACGTGATTCTCCATTCTGGACTCTTCATCCTTACGATTGTCAGAATGTTACTATCAGAAACGTGACCATATTGGCTCCACTATCTGGTGCTCCAAATACGGATGGAATTGATCCTGGTAGATTAATCTTTTCTAGATGTTAAATGTTCCCTTGAATTTTTTCCTAGGTATTCCAAAAACAGTAAGCATAAAACATAGCAGTGTTCCTTGAAGCCGTATGCTACGCTTAGTTGTTTGTCATGCCTGTGGAAAATCATTGGAGCTTTGTTCAAATTTAGTACGTATGGTGTAACATTACCGAAATAGTATTGTATTTTTATTTTTGCTTCATAATGACTCAGATGTTTTTAAAATATTACTGCCTTCCAATATATCATTAGCTTTCGTGAATTAACCCACCCAATCCGAAAAGTATTTGGAAGTTTGTTTTTGCTACTGTAATAAGAAGATTTGACATGACAATATTAATAACATTTTATACCACCAACTTATTTATAACATACTGATGGTTTTTTTTTGCAGAGTGTAGCAGAGAAACATTACTCATTTCAAATGCATTTTCTCTTCAATTTTTAGTTTGTTAGTTTGTATTGCCCATTAGCAAGGTTTCATGTGTTTTGTTTTCATTCAGATAACAGACACAAGTATGAAGGCTTTGATTACATTTGATGCTCTTTGCAGATTCTTGTGAGAATATGGTGATAGAAGACAGTTACATAAGTGTAGGTGATGATGGAATTGCAATCAAAAGTGGCTGGGATCAGTATGGAATTGCTTATGCACGGCCTTCTACCAACATTATTGTACGTAATGTTATTGTCCGCTCGATGATAAGGTGATACTCGTTGTCTGACAACTGCTGTTTCTTGCAAACTTGCTGCAAAGTAATTTACTGCAGTACATGACAATCTTTTGAATATTTCAGCATTAGGAAGCAATTACAAGAATTAAACATGTTTACTATAGCTTATTGTATTCTTCATATCATGGAATTTAATCCTCTGACTGTCATCACGGTAGGTTTTTGATCCCCCTCATTCTATTCTACCCAGTGATCAAAATTGCTCAGTAACACTGTACTTACTAATAAAATCAGATCTGCATATCTTTTTTTTTCCCCTCTATGCTGAACTGCTCTTTCTTTGGGATAGCACTCTTGCTCTGCTGTTCTGTTCCTGCTAATGTTTTTCCGATATATTATATGGCGTGTTTATGATATTTTGGAGTGGTGCCAAAACTGGAATTCTTATACTCCCTAATTATCAGCTTCTAAATCTTGCTTCCATGACTGATTAAGTTTTCTCTAATCTGCTCCTAAGTCTTCCTTCTCTGACTCTTGCGTATTATGGGTTTTTTCTTGGATGATTTATGCTCTATTTAACTAACCTAGCTGACATTTTTAATAATTTGAATTGCTGGCTTGACCTTTGGTTGTCGAGCAACTCCTACTTAATCTGTTGCTACACTCTTTAAGGTTTTTATTATTAATGTTTAACCTTAGCAATGGTTGGATGTATCTGGATACTGTATCATGTTTACATTTAATGAGCAGTAGGCATCATTAACCAATGAGTGCTATCACTTTTCTTTAATACAAAGTTTTTCTTTTGTGTGTTTAACAGTGCAGGATTATCGATCGGCAGTGAGATGTCTGGTGGAGTCTCTAATGTAACTGTTGAAAATCTCCATGTTTGGAACTCAAAAAGGGGTATTAGGATCAAGACAAGCCCTGGTAGGGGTGGATATGTCCGTCACATAAACTACCGAAACCTGACACTTGAGAATGTAAGGGTGGGTATTGTGATAAAAACTGATTACAATGAGCACCCAGATGAAGGCTTTGATCCCACTGCGCTTCCAGTCATTGAAGACATTAATTTTGACGGTATTCGTGGGCAGGGAGTTCGTATCCCAGCCCGGATATATGGCAGCCAAGAGATTCCCGTGCGCGGAGTTACTTTTAGAGACATGTTAGTCGGAATCACGTACAAGAAAAAGAGAATTTTCCAGTGTTCGTTTGTCCAAGGACGTGTTATCGGAAAGATTTTTCCCGCTCCTTGCGAGAATCTAGACGTGTATGATGAGGAAGGGCATCTTATTAGACGATCGACATCTCAGAATAACACCACTGATATAGATTATGATCCTTGAGAAGTATGAAGGTTGCAAACTTTGATGGAATCTTGTGATGGATGATCGCCGTGGGTGCCCCATTCCAACAGCTCGGAGGTTTGGATGGAAACATATGTTGAGCTTGATTCACCTGAGTTGATCAGGTGATGCACCTCCCATTTTGGCAAGGCGATGCATCATCATCGCGTTTCCAATATATATTGTGTGTATTTATTGAGTTCTTGATATCAGATGGCAAGACATGCGCTTTACATGATACTCTTTCTACCAGTCTTGGGTGTCTGAATGAGTTGCTCGTCCGGCGATTGTAAAGTTGACGAAAAACAATGAGGTGAAAGGGGGCAAAATGAACGCCAGCTTGAGTTTTCTTCGCTGTTTCCTCCTTGATTTTGTAAGATAATGCTCTCTTCTTCACCTTTTTTCCTGTAGTGCTCCTAATGTGCCTTCTTATAGAGATTATCAGTTTGCATCGCTTTGCCACGTTCGTGTATCACGAAGGATGAGAATTGTCGGAAGTTATTTAACTCTATTCATTTACTCGTAAAAAGAAAAAGAAAAAGTCAATTCAACACGTATGCACTTGCATCATTTCTATGATCGGCTTGAACATTTCCATATTCTTACTAATTTGTCATTATATTATGTGGGAAAAAAATGTTGCAGTATTTTGGAACAATTTCTAAGGTGAATCATGTGATATATTATGTTTTTATTAGTAGCATTAAGCCACTTAGTTTTGTGTAATTTTTGAAACATTTCCAAACAGTTTGTACTCTATAATGTTGTGTACTCTTCGTCAGCCTCCACTAACAAATCCTAAATTTCCGTATATCATTGACCGCTCAAAACATCGAGTTATATCATACATCATACATGTAACTGTAAGTGTTATAAATTTAGTCCTTTTGATATACAAACATATGTTTTAAAATCGATGTGATATAAGAATATGTGGTTAAAATCCCCACCATATACGTATATATAACAGGCACGTTACACATGAAGAAAAGAGGGAACCGCAGTCAACCGAGTCGTATATTAAAAATCAAATCACAATAAAAAGATAAAAGCGAAGGAGCAAAACATTCTCTCCTTCTCTCGGAAGTTTATTATCTTATTAGTAGAAATGTCCACAATGAATTGAATAATATCGTTTTGGCCATAATATTCACAAAAAATTAAATTTATTTCAAGACCTAAATTGTTAACTTGTATGGCATTCCTTTTTTTCTTCTGTTTGTCTGCTTCTTTCATCTCCTTTGTTTTTCTTCTTCACTGCGGGTGATCAAGATCGCATTGTAACATTGGTGATACAAATGACTCATAATCACCAAAGATTATACCATGTTCCTCAGCAAAACTATCTTGAATCTCGAACGAAGTTTGTATGTCATCCGGGAAACAACTTCGAGGAGGATCCATTTCTGAAGGGCTAGATGGGGTACTGTTGCACGCTGCGGTTTGCTCCAACATTTCCTTAAACTTGGAGGACTGTAGCAAGAGACCTAGAGCTGATGGCGTGGTGGTGCCGCTAACCAGGCGCGGTGGCCCGGCGGTGGTTTGATCAATTGGGTTACTTGAACTTACTTGGTGGTTGACGGATGACGACACTATTTCCTGATCACTAGGATTCTGCATGGCATATAGGTTGTTGCTGTTGTTGTCGTTAGGGATTTGTTCGGAATCATTTTGGTTGTTTTGTAGAGGCTTAAGCCATTTGATGTAACGACTCAGATCAAAGTTGGTTACGGCATTAAGACCACGATACTCTAGTGCAGCCATGTCATATGCAGTTGCTGCTGCTTCTTGAGTAGCTGCAAAAGTATTTAAAAGTCTAGGGGTTAACATTTATACATGGAAGAGATCACATTGAAAAACAAAACAGATGTTATGTATAAGAATAAAAAAAAATCATAATGTAAAAACAGGGCGAAAAATAATTTGTATTTTGTGCAGTTGGCAAAAGGGGGAAAAAAGTATTTAAAGTAGAGTAGGCAGAAGACACCCTTTCTGTGGCACATATTAAATCTTGATTTTACAATAAAAATGTTGGGTATTTTTTTCACATGGGGTTTTTGGTCGACACGTATAGCTTTTTCTTGTTTATAGCTTCCACGAACTTTTGATAGTTTCAAATAAACATAATTTTTTGTTATCAGTTTGTATACAATTTTCGTCTACACAAAAGGGCAACCACGACTGTTTATTTGCGGTGACTAATAAATAGTCGCCAAACTATGTATCTTCGACCATTGTGTGGTCACATAGTTGATAACATATATGACCATAACGCGATCATAGTTGTTAATGGGTAAAACAAAATTTCCATAGCCACTATAGTACGACTTTGTGTTACCGCACAAAGAAAGCACTGTAAATCCACAATCCAGTATAACGTATGCACATATAATAATGGTAGTAGTATGTTACTATGTTTCACATTTGCAGATTAGCATCAACAATGATTGCTCTAGTAGTCACAACTGATATTATAGGCCCAAGTGCAGGGGTGGATCTATACTTATGCTTTGTGGGGCTGTAGCCCCCCTACTGTAGCTAACAAATTGCAAAGAAAAAATATTTTATGCAACCGTTCCATATTTTATTTACAGCAATCAATGATGATTATAGGCCCAATGCTTTGTGGGGCCGTAGCTCCCTACTGTAGCTAACAAATTGCAAAGAAAAAATATTTTATGCAACCGTTGCATATTTTATTTACAACAATATATGATGTAGATGAAATACAGATTTAATTTTTTCTATAATGTAAGAAATAACTAAATCTCATTCACACTATGTATTGATAGTGATTACACCACGTCACCAATACAACAGTTGTATGAAGTACTTTCATAATATGTTTAATTTTATGCAAATTAATATAATATTAGAGGTGCTTTTTGCTAATTCTAACTTCAAAAAAAAAATCTCTGCCAATTTATATGACAAATGAGGCTCGTTCATCTTTAATTGTCTTATTTGATACATAACAAAATATTGTTGGTTAATTTAGTAATACACATTTTTTTTGTCTTTTCTTAGGAAACTTTTATTTTTAGGTCTAGAAAAACGTAAGTATATAATTGACTTGTTTTATGATGTTTTTATTCAATATCAAACGAACATAAGAAGTTATAGCATATTATAATTCTTTTTTTTTGATAATTACATGTTTGATGAAATTGTGATGCGAAACAAAAAAAAATAGTGGTTATCGATACAGTCATGGTAAATTTACTATCAAGTAAGTTTTCACTAAAAGTTAAAAACAAAACACAAATTTTTATGAGCATTCATCTTCTTCAAAAGCCTCAAAATTCAAAAATTTAAATTTACCCCCACCCCCAACCAACATTTTAATTCTGGATATGTCACTGCTCACATAATCACATAAGACAGTTATTGGAGGTTAAATAATGACTGATACTATTTTTGTTAAACCTCCATGGAAGGTCGAACTTGCTGCAATCTTATTTTTTGTTGCATTTCCTGGTTCACTCTGTGATCGATTATTCATGACCTGACCACTTTTGGTCACATAAAGTTTAAGCACTAAACTTTAGAATTATTTTTTTTTCGTTTTTTTTTCTTTCTGTTTAGGCTAAAGTTTAAGCACTAAACATAAATTTCCACTTTCCATTAATTCTTAACCTTTTATACATTATCCTTCTTTTATATGATATTATCTTTGTCTTTACTTTTTATGTCTTAAGTATCTATTATTTTTGATTTTCTATTTGAGGGATCTTGTAGAGTTTGGAAATCCCAATTCCCAAAAAAACTGTTAGTCCTATACCCTATACAAATATTTGAGCTTTTGTTTCTTTTAATTTTGGAAATTTTCTTCAAGAGTTCCTATATAACGTGGGAACCTAAAGCCCCAACGCATCAGGTGTTTACAAGGTAAACTCTCGGGTTAATCCAATAGCCTACAAATCAAGTCACTCGAACAAATTACATTAGGCTAACCGCATATGACAGACACACGCCTAAATATCAAGTTGTTCGTCGTACGAATAGAACTTGATATCAATGAGAGAATTCTCTCATTTTTAACCAATTAGGCCACATTGAGGGTTACTAATTATTATTATTATTATTATTTAAAAGATATTTTATTTACATAGCTATTTTGGTTGATTATTTGTGATGAAAGCATGCAAGTATAGATGCTTCACGTGCAGGGTTGACCCAACTAGTCGGAGGTAAAAAATGGACCTACTCGACCCAAACTCGTGTTTGGGCTAGGGTTGTTTTGACCAAAAAAAATTGTCTGGCCCATAACTCACCCAAACCCCATGAGACTGAGAGCGAAATAAAAGAAGACATTTTTGTTTATAAAGCAGCTATCTGCTAATTTTGAATTATTGGTTTGAGTTTTGTTCAACTTTCTTAAGGAGTCGTTGGAACTTACACACACCAACTTATTTCTACTATCTACTCTGGATCGTGGCGAGTCAAACCCTTGATTTCTCCACAACGAAATGTGAGATATAAGCTAGAATCAAGTACCAACAAAGAAAAGGCTGATCCTTTCGCTTCGGGCTGTCTTTTTTTCTACTACTATATAATAAAAAGGCTATTTCTCAAACCCTCTAATTTTATTTTTCTAATTTTGCCCCCAAGTCTTTATGTTATTAACTTATGGGTCTCATTATAAATTGTGGAATAGTCATTTTAATTTTTACTTTTTCTAATTATGCCAAAAGCTTTAGGTTATTTATTTATGGAACCAGCAATAAATTGTTGAACAATTCTCTTAGTTTTTAATTGTTTTAATTTTGCCCCAAAAGTTTTATAATATTAACTTACGGGTCCGGCTGTAAATTGTAGAACAACCCTTTTAGTTTTTATACTTTCATAGAAACTCCACTGATTCATTACGGTGGGTCCCGTTGTAAATTGTAAAACAATCTCTTTTTTTGTTTTTTTTTTTACCTTTTTGGAAACTTCCCATAGAGGTATAAAAACTATAAAACAAACCAACATACCAAAAAAATATACTTTCACTTTTGGACATATAAGTTACGCAAGAAACTCAATGTTTTTTTTTTTTTAATTTCTCAGACACTCTCTAAATGTCAGATTTTCACGCAGACCCTGCGTATTTTAGTGGCTTTTATAAAATTCTCAAATACCCCCTAAAGTTCAGATTTTGCAGGAAGGCCCCTAATATTTTAGGATTTTTCTACGAATTCCTAAAACACCCCTTAAAGTCCAAAAGTTTTATAACTTTTGATGTTTATATTTGAGATCGGTGGCAGAGTCGGGAGATTTATTTTAAAATCTCACATATTCTTCTTTAGGCCTTAAAATAAAATATTAATCATACAAGGATTTTATTTATTTGTGCTAAAAATAGTAAAATTTGGTTAATAATGAATAGTGGGTTAAAAGGACGAAATATCTTTTGGCGGTATAAACTATAATGAATAATAATATTGGTACAAAATTTGCAAATAACCATCTAGACTAGAGCCTAGATAAGCCCCTACTTGGGTCCGCCCCTATTTTAAGACCCACGAATAGAAGAAAAATCCCACCAAATTAATGAAACGTAGGAAAACCTCTAATAAAGTTTAAAAAATGTATGGAGATTTTTTACTTTTTTTATGAGTAACTGCATATAGACTTTATACATTTTAAAAACTACACATGAAATCCTGAAGAAAATTTTATAATGTTTTAGATGATAAATATATTTTTTGAGAATACGCACGGCCAATTACCTATTATATATATATATATATATATATATATATATGTACATATCAACACACATAATAATCCGTTTGAACATATCAACATTCCTCCATTTATTTTTTTTGACTTTTTCCTTCCTATTGATACACCACTCCTCTTTTTTATTTTTCACCAGAGACTATATTAAACTCTCTATATTTCTTACATTGTTTCTTCTACTAGTTAGACTCATTCCTAATGGGCCCATATCGAGCTTAATTTAAGCGAGTCAGACCTCTAAGCTAACTTGGACTGTGTTGGTTCAACTCGATAATATGTGATGTGCCATAATATATTAACAATATGTGTCGTATGACGTGAATGCCACAATGGCATTGATTGACCAATGAATGTCCAAAAACAGAAGAAGAGTAGAAAGTAGAATCGAGTGAACCGCATAAGGATCACCAATATTTTTATATAACGAATTAGGTTATAATATGTCATTAGAAAGCTACGTGTGTCTAGGTTGCAATGCAAGAAGATGATTGCAATTTGGAGATCTTGAGTGAAGTTATGCCCAAAACGGTGGAGCTGCACAAATATGGGCAAGCACGTCGAGTTTTGGCTAAAACTCGACATAACCCTCTATTTTTGCCTATAAATACCCCTCCACTCGCCCCAAATGAGGAGGGAAAGTCAAGGGAGCGATCAAGAGACCCTATGTTGAGCATTTATCCTCGAAGTGTTAAACTTGACATATAGAATGTTGTACACGTATTCGTCAATGTTCATTTTCTGAGCAGCTAAAATCTTGCAATGACTGTTTCTATACGCACCTTAGTGGCATTTGCCCACGTTATTTGTTCCAGCAACTCACCAAACACTCCTCAAGGTGTATAATACATAACACAACTTCTCATCATAACTCTTCAATATTTCCCAGAATGGGTGTCCCAAAATGCACTTCTTAAAGTGACTACCCAAAAACAATGCATCTTAGCGTATCACATCACGAAAACCTCATCAAGTGACAACCACCCCATAAAAGTTTTCTGAATGACGCCAAGCTCTAATAAAGACAACGACACACATATGTAATCTTCGCAATGAGAAGATTTACACTTTACTTCGTAAAATTGAAGGTCATCTAATATTTTGTTGAAGACAACTCTACTAATGAGGAAGCGATGATTGAGAAATATTTTGTCGCTAATCTTGTGCACAAATATAATTCAATCGCAAGGTCTGAATTCGTAATATTGCCTTTAATTTACACCTTGTGTAAATTGGGGGACTAATGATGTGCATCGTCATCCATCATAAGCGCTTAATTAGAGTTTAAAATGTGATTGTTCTCCAAAACCACATTACAAACCGGGGGACTACTAGTGTGCCATATGACATCAATTACCCCCATATTCAGTCTATCTGACTCTAACACCTAATCAAAGTTTGACGTATGCTCGTGTTCCAGAAGCAAACTCCAAATGGGGGGAGGGTACTGATGTGCCATAATATATTAACAATACGTGTTGTATGACGTGGATGGCACATTGGCATGATTGACCAATAAATATCTGAAAGAACAAAAAGGCTAGAAAGTAGAACTGAGTGAACTTTATAAGGATCACCAATATTTTGTATACCTAATTAAGCATCTTGTAATATTTTATTGGAAATCCACAAATGTCTAGGTTGCAATGTAACAAGCAGATCGCAATTTGGAGGTCGTGAGTGAAAATTACGCCCAAAATGGTGGAGTTGCACAGATCTGGGCGAACATATCGAGTTTTAGCCAAAACTCGACATAATCCCCCATTCTTGCCTATAATACCTCTCTGCGCGCCCCAAATGGGGAGAAAAAGTCTGGGGAGCGATCCGGAGACCCTATGTCGAGCATTTATGCTCGACGTGTTAAACTCAACATATAGGAAACTCGACAAGTCCCCTTGATATGTGCCTTATATGCTTGGAAATATATTCGAGATACAGTTCCATAGCAAGAAGCAGATTGAGGTTTCGACATACGTGCAAGGAGGTATGGTCTGAACTGTAAACTCGTGCAGATTTGCTCGACATGCCAAAAACTTGACATGTTCTCCGATGTGCAGAATGCTCGACATGTTCCCTCGACATGTGTCTTATATGAATGGAAGTATATTCGCGATGTGGTTCCATCGCAAGAATTAGATTGAGGTTTCGACATACGTGCAATGAGATATGGTCCGAACCGTAAAGTTGTACATATTTGCTCAACATGCAGAAAAATCAACATGTTACTCAACATGTAGGAAACTGGACATGTATGCTCGAAATATGCCATATATCACCCGAATGCTATATGAGTCTAACTTTGGTATCAAAAAGCAGACCAAAGTTTCGACCTACCTTCAAGGAGATATGGTCAAAATCGTAAAGTCGCATAATGCAGAAACAAGCGAGTCACGCAGTCCGATCCGTGCTCGGCCTTCAAAACAGTCAAATAAACTACGTTCGACTTGATTCTCTCAATAGGATACATAGGCAAATTGGGACGACCCAAGTTCAGACCGAAATCATTAAATATCCAATCATTCCCTCACCACATTGCTTGGAGTACATGTATGCAAATGACAAAGTTGGTTCTAGCACAACTCTAAATCATTCTGATTTGTAGTGTCTTATCAGCTTGCTAAGTCAGCAGACAATAACAATCCCAAATCAATAGCATCTTCATGTGAAAGCACGTCACTCATTAGTTCATTACTTATTTAACTGAACCAAATGTGACAAGAAAAATCATAGCCAAGACGTGGTGGATTCTATTAAGTTTAGATCTTGGAGCTGGTATAAAGCAAATATTACTGTATTTTTGTATTTTCACATTGAGTGAGACTGTTAATTGTGTTTGTTGAACCACTTTGTAATGTCAGAGTATTCTTGATACTTTATTTTTGTTTACAATAAATCATTGCTTATAATAATAATAATAATAATAATAATAAACAACTAAAATACTGATTTGAGGGCTTATCTGTGATCGTCGGCCAAGGAAACACTTAGATTGTAATTGATTCGTTATCTTTTAGTGACTATAAAGCAATAATATAGCAATCGCATCAACTACCGCTAATTCAATAATTTCTTCCTTCACATTAGCAAGTTACAAGGTTTTTTTTTTTGATCAAAAAAAAGTTACAAGGTTTTTGTGACAGATACCTGTTGGACACAAAGCGGTCATTAAAAGTCAAGTTCCAACTTATTTATTTATTTATTTATTTCCGGTGACTGATTTTTCCCCACCTGTACGTATTACTTATGAACATTAAATTCAAAAAAAAAAAAAACTTTGCACGAGAAATTTGGTGGGAGGAGTTGTTGAACACTGTCTTGAAATTTGCAAGCATATAATAGCAACTCTAGTGGTTGAGGTTGGTGATCCATGCATCAACCAGCCAATCATAACCGACTTAATTACTAATTGGTTGCCATTATTTGTTGACTATATATGGCGTCCCTTTTACCCAATGGGATATTCATACACACGAAGCTGGTTTGAGTTTTTAAAATGTTTGCAAATAGATCCATATATAACTAACAGAAATTTCGGTCAAGCTGCGTAAATATTAATATAGACTAAGCAATAGTCGGACACTAGCTAGGCAAATCATCAAGTGATATATGGCAAAGAGAAAGTTGTCTAACTATATTCTAGTGACTAATAAGTCAAATGCGATATCGATATTGTATTATTGTTCGTTTGAGTACGGTTTTGACTAGTTATTGGGTTTTTATACTTCGCTTACGTCTCCATAACTATCCTTCATCTAATGAAAATATTGACTAAATAAATTATATAAATCTAATGAGCAATCAAAAGATAATTTCATTTTTATCAGCAATGAAATTAAAAATGAATATATGCATCGGTCAGTACCATATGTACCAAGGTAGAGATACTTGTTGCCAAACACTCTTCCTATGCGAGCTTCCCATCTTCCATTGTGATGATGTCTAGTGTGCATAAATAAATACCCCAAATTAAATCAATAATAAAAAATTTATTATTGCAAAAAAGTTGCCATAATCAAACCCTTAATATCATAAATAGATCAAGCTTCATACCTCCTTATAATTTTAACTAACAAATTTTAAAAATTAAAATTCACATAGCTAGGATTCCTTTAATGTTGGCCGACTTGGCTTGGGGTTGGAACTTTAAACTTTAATGTATTAATGCATTAATGCATTAATGCATTACTTTTAGTAGAAATAAATGAAAGGCACATTCACATTATATCTTCAAGGGATAACTTCAAAAGTAATGGGGCCGCATTATTTATGAAATGCGGTATTTTATTGTATTAGGAGTAGTCTATAGATACTTTTTATAAAAAAAAAATCTTATATATCATTGGAAGTTTATGATATTTGTTTCTAATTAACATGATTAAATCACTTTTCAATTTATTTTGGATAATTTGCTTCTTGTTAACACGGAAGTTTACTTAGTAGTAACATACCTTGCGACCCCTCTATACTTTGATACTCCTCGAGAGAACCCATTGCTTTTTCTGCAATTTGATTTTAAAAAAATTAAGTACGTGCGAATATAATACCATTTCTAAATCGATCAATATAACATAGGCCAGGATGTATGTAAGTATATATGTATTTGGAAAGTTTACAATTTTCCATAGCTACCTTCTTAATGAGCCGATGTACTCTTCCTTTGTCTGTCCTTCCATTTCCGTGAGCTGTTTTTCATAGGTGGACAGCTACATAACAATTAACAATATAGTTTTAATTTTTTTTTATAAATTGGTAATAAATTACATACCTCATGGTAATTAATAACAATTAAAGAATTTTGCGAATAGCTTACAGGATAATTAAGGATGGTATCTTGTCCCCAGTACTTCAATGCGGCCAAGTCATAAGCATGTGCAGCTGCTTCTTCATCGTTGTATGCCCCTAAATAACAATTAGGGAAATTGTAAATGAAAATAAGATCATGAGCCAGGCAGTTGCTAAAAGTTTTACAACCCAATTAATGGAAAGAAGGGTATAATTAAATTTTCTAATTCTAGATTGTCAATTTGTGAAGTAGGGAAGTTGTTTCTTTATTTGTGGGTTAATGGAATTTTATCCCCTTTGTTATGCAAAATTGGAAGATTACTAGGTAAATTACGTCACATTTCGCACTGTCTAGAAAAGAACAAAGATGCAAGTTACCGCTTTGTTATTCAAAAAGAAACAAAACCATCTCCTAACAGTTTCATGTATCAAGAAGTATTTTGCAATGTAAAAGAAAAAAGAAGCAATGCATAATTTACATACTTATTTAATAATGGAGATAATTTCTACCTCACCTAACTTATGGGGTAATTTTCCTAAATAAGTTTTGTTTGGGGTAATGTGTCTGTTTCTCATGAAACATGGACTAATGTGCGTATTTATGCTTTGTGAATAATGTGCCCGTTTCACAAAATATAGGTAGTGTAGTGCCAAAAACACTTATTCTTTTATGTGTGCATATATAAGAATCAGAAAAAAAAAACATTAACATGGACAAGAATGGTAAAAGTACTTACCAAGATATACTGCATATTTGTAGGATCCCAACACATACCCAAAACAAATCCAAAACAAGAAACAAGAGATGATAAGTAGCAATCTATCGAAACTATTTAATAATGATTTTATTCAGTTATATATATATATATAATACTAAGAATGAAATTTGCAATAAATAATTTAGGAAAAATCATAGTTAATGAAAACCTTGTCTTCCTTTTTTAGTTTGCGACTCATTCCAGCAATTCTTATCCCACAAATGAGCTTCATAGCGACCCGTCCAACGGTGCCTGAAATGTACATTAACTAATTAAGCCCACAAAGAGTGCTCAATATTGTAAGAAATTAAAATGATTTCCATCAAATTACTGTATAGTATAAGGATCTAATTCTACTAGATATTGTGTAACAACTCAGCAAAACAGTGAAGTTAATAGTGTAAGCCAAAATAAAATGACAAACGAATAGATCATAAAATAAAAATTATAATAAGAGAAATGACATAGCAACATATACATTTCATATCGACATGCAATAAAAAGTAAAACCTGAAGCAAAAGTGACCTCGTGACGCCCCTATATACGGAGCTACGTTGCTGCGGATAAGCTCTCGGTATGCTTTTCCGCTTTCGTTTGGCCTTAACGATGTGGTTTTTGCCCTGAGAACAGTTTGTGGTGGTGCCAGGGTCGACGTCGCCGGTGGTGGTGGTGGGGATAATATTTTCCTTTGAAGATTTCGTCATAAAATTATAACTTGTATGTTTTGAGTGTGGAGTACGAGCGAGATGCCGAATATGTGGGATGTAATTACGAGGGAGGTTTTTTTTATGTTAAGTAATAAAATAGAATTAAAATAATAACTCATCCAACGGGAAGAGGACTAAATCATAGTATGTTTATATAGTTTTTTTTTTTCCAACAAAATATGTTGATTGGTAATTGGTTGGTGTTGGGGCCCTTAGGGGGTGGCAAATGAGGGCGGAGAGCCGGCTGAGAATAGGGTGGGTTTTTGTGTGCTTAGCGGCCGTCTGATTAATGTGAAGAGTTGTGTTTTATGCTATGGACTTTTGTGTTGTTTGTTTCACTTAAAATTCAGCTTCATACAATTGGGCTTTTCCCCTATTTCTCTGGAGTTAAATTACAAAAACTACATCTTTGTTTTTTTGGGAAAGAAATATGTTTGGTCCCCTGGTTTGGCACAACCGCGAGTCCCATCCCATAATTAGTCACACTGTTTCTTTAATCCCATAAATTGGCCAAAACCCTCAGTTTCAATTCATATTTGGTCGAAAACCACTAAAATTGTTTGATTCGTTTACGTGGCACCCAATTAACCACGAAAGCAGAGACTTTGGACCAACTTAAAATATCCCCAAGGCCACAAAGACGCAACTAAGCTATTTTTTTTCTTTTTAAAACTAAAAACATTATTTTAAAAATCTCTAAATCTAGTCATAATAAATTTTAATTAAACACAAAGCAATATTATAAACGTTAATTCAAAAATAATGAAAGTTTCTTTCACAACAATACTTCAAAAAATCCTAGAAAATCTAGTAATAATATAAATTTTACTTAAAAAACAAAAAAATTAAATAAACATAAAGGTAGACTAACATAACGGCATTGCAAGTTAGTGACGGAATTCCAACACGATTCGACAAAAATCACATAATCGAGCGGCGAAAGGAGTGAATTGGTACGACGAAGCTACTCCAATTGGACGAGGCGGAGACCTTATAGATTAATTTGATATTAGTGAAGATTTTTATATTAATATCATCAAATTATATATATTTGATAATTCATAAATACACCGGACAAGAAAAAGACCACAATGCCCTGAGAAAAATCTCTGGAAGAGGGCCCCTTGTATGCTAGACCCATCTTGCCATTCGAAGGGACAAGGAAGGATCGTAAAGCCACTTGTACCTTATGAAGGACCTCTCTGATACAGTGTGACGCCCTAAATGACATGCTTGCAAAATCACACGCACAATAAATGAGTGTTCGTCATTATCAGCACGAACCACCCTTAAGTCATGGGCGATCCACATTAAATTCTGTCAGCAAATCCAACTCCCACGAGGAAGCATTAATAGGCGTCAATGCTTATCATTAAATACTGTCAAGTTGCTATGCCATAGTACACCCGAATTTTTAAAAATAAATAAGGAATTCGTCATTTGTAACAATCTTAAATTCACTCACCTCACTTGTACTCTCATTTAGTAAAGGCAATATCCCTCTCTTATTATTCTTACATTTCTCTCTCGTAATACACTTAAAGGGACTTTGTAACCCGAAAGCCCCTCGTATAACACTAAAATACTTAAACGAATCTCTCTACGAATCAGGGGAATTGCATTCTGAACCACATCTCACACGATAATCTAAGAATTACCAAACCCAGAGAATTATGTCTTATCATTTTGACGCCGTCTGTGGGAATGCCAACAAAAGGATTCCCTGAGCACGATTCAGAGAGAGTCCAACTTAAATTAACAAATTCAACGATGTCCATCTGCATCATCGATTAATACTGATGGGAACTTTGATGTAGCGAACAAAGAAAAAGTTAACAAATCAATTGTTACACCTATATTCCTATTCTCGCAAGTGTACGAATCAAGTAATAATAAAATGGTATGTATAGTTATGAACCCAATTGAGTGGTGGATGTATGCTTAAAAGCGCGTTTGCTTGTCACGTTGTATAGATGCAGCATATCAAAAAGCCATGTAATAATCTTGGGTTAAATAATTAATATTACGTTTGGTTAATATAAAAAAGTTGCACAAATGGGCAGACATAATATTAATGCCATGTTTGTTTCATTAGATAATTCCCCTAAAAATCATTGTTTCTCACTTATACCCTTGATGTACACATCCAAAATACCTCCCCTGTCATTTTTACATTCGGCCATTTTTACCTTTCTCTCACAGACTGCCTTAATTATTTTGAACTTGGGAAATCTTAAAATTCTCTCCTTCCCACTTTCTCTTGATTTTTCTTAATCCACAAACTTCATATGGCCACCACCATGATAATATGCTCCTTCTCAACTGGAATTTGTTAGTGAATTTGGAAAATGGCAGTAACCCATGTCGGGGAAACGAACGACACAAAATGGGGCGAATTTGGAAGAGAAATTGGCCACCCAATTGGCGATCCTAATGGAGGTGCAACGGGAGGAGGCAGTACTGTTGCATCTGGGAAACCTTGTTAATATGCAGATAACTCGAGAGATGAAGAAAGAAAATAGTTTTCCTCCTTACAATTTGGTTTAAGCGGGAAGAGAAGCCTGATTTAAAGGTATAATTATAATTTAATAGGTTATGTTAACGCCATTTTTGGAATCGGAGGGGGGAGGGGACGACTTCAAGTCGTGAGACAAGGAGAACATGGCCCACTTATCACGGGCTTTTGCACATGGAGTGCTGCCATCCAAACTCAAGATAAGCCAACGTTTTGGTATTTATCTTGCCTTTTCTAGGCAAGCAAACGAGCTCTAAATCACTTAAATGTAAAATACTAATGGTTGTCACGGTTGATATGTCTGTGTTTGCAGGATGAATGCTTAATAAATGCAAAACGCTTTTTATGCAGAAAATTTATGAATGCAGATGATTTCTAAACTAGGATGCTATGAATGGCTAAACTATAATGTGGGAAAACAATGAGAATGCAAGAATGAATTAAACTAATTAAAGATGAATGCAAAAAAGACTTTGATGCTAAAGAACTAGTCTATCTAATGCAAGAAAGTAAATAAAGTAGAAGTTAGAAAGATTGATTGGATGGTTGGATTAGTTGTAAAACAATAGATTAAAATATTATTTGAGGTTGGGTTTCACTACTGATTTAACCATAGTAGTTCATAGACAAACTACTTATGTTTACTTGAGATGCTTGATGATAGTTTGGAGCTCGTATGTCTAATGGATCCGTGACTTACAGCTGGACCTATCCTAACTATAGAATCTATGAGTCTCTAATAACCTACCACGTTAGCGGGTTCAACTCAATTATCAGTTGTTTTATTAGAGATATCATATGCAATCCAACTCATCTGAGTCATGTTAACATAAACGTAAATAATCAAGATTGATATAGTGTGATCTAGGGGTTGTGCATCAGTTGCGTTAGCGTACCAAAGTCACAAGTCACATATATATATAACTAGCTTAACATCTACACTCTGGTAGTCAAAGGGTAATGCTTCCGTTCATGACTAGTCACACAATATAAAGAACTGTTCAATCTAGACATACAATTTCATCAAACACGCATCAAACAAAGTAAATAACATATTCATAAATCAGAGTTACTCATCTACTATAAACAACGAGTATGTTAGCTCCTCATAATCACGAGTTCAACAATCAACAAAGAATAAAATAACATTAACAAAGTAAGAGATAGAGGAAAGCTTCTAAGATCCGGAGAAAAGTTGATGCTTTGTCTATCTTCTTGACTCCTACGTGCTATCGTTTTTTCCATAAACTATTGACTCTAAAATAATGACAAAACTAGATTCGAATAGAACTTTGATGGTGTTTCTCTCTAAAAATAGTTGTAAGTGTTTGTAAGCGGGTTCTTCGTCCTCTCCTCCAAGTGTTGGCTGTCTCCTCCTATTTATAGGATAGTCTTGTTGCCCTAATTTCGTATAGCCACAACTTAAACTATAAGATGGAGAGGTGTTTCCCTAGAGACGTGCGACCTGGCATGTCGCGTGGCTACCAGCATGGCTTGCGCTGCTTTTTCTCCCTTATCGCGCCACTCTCTATTTCTCCTCTACGACATTTTGCATCCTTCTGTTGCTTGGGCTACATTCGGATTTTGTGGCGCTGTCACGAAACTCTCCCCGTGTCGTGCCGCTCGATCCTTGTAGGCCGACTTTTGGACTTCTTAACGTGTTGCAATTATGGTTTGCATCCTTGGCATAACGCCATGGTCGTTGTAGTTGCTTCATGATACCATGTTTCTAAAAACATCAATTTTATGCTCTTTTAGCTCTATTTTGTCTTGGCTCGATAAAATATTAAGAAAACAAGAAAAAAAATACTAAAACCAATAAGTATGCACTAAGAATTATACAAAATCATAAGTAAATGAGTACTAAAATGACGTTAAATAATTTTTTATCAAATGCAAAATTAACATAGAGAGGGAACCCACATCACGCACCCCACTCATCAATGACAGACCTGTCAGAGACACAAAAACAAGCCATTGGCTTTGGACTAGAAGACATGAGAGGGTAAGATGTCCCCACTCAAATCCCATAGTAGTTTACACAAGAACCCGAGGAAGCAAGGTCCCCAATATTCTCAAAGACCCAAGAAGCACAGTTAACATCATGTATCTGATAACTCTCCAGTAATTAGGACTCACAACGTCCCAAATTGAGCCAGACATATCTTACTCAGAGGATTATCAGGAGCAGTCCACACCACATGCGAGACAATCTCTCTCTCTCTCCAAGACATGGGGGCAAGAGCCACGCCCAAGGATGGAGGTCACCGATGAGCGTTTATTTAGCGTGATTTCAGTACTATTTTTAGACTTTTGTAGACTTATTTTTGCATATTTATTTGTTCTAGTATTGTTTTGTGTTTTTATAAGATTTTGTCGAGTCAAGACAAAACGATAGAAAAGGAACACGAAATAGATGTTTTTGGAATAACTTGCAAATAGAGCGTCATGACACGACTATAGGCGCTACATTAATGTGAACTAGTTGCATCAAATAAAGAATTCCAGCAGTCGATCCAATCGAGGAGGGAGGTGCATGTAACAGACAACAGGTCGTGCGACCCACGTAGGATTACATGTCACCATGTAGAACTGAGAGAAAGTCGTTCCACAACAAACAAAAGTTGCGCGAACTGCATAGCCACCCGCGCGATATGGTCGCGCGACTTGTCAAAGTCGTGCATCTTAGGGAAACACCTTCTTACACTGCTATTATAAGTTGCGACTATTTTTGAAACTACGACAACACTAGTTTTCAATAAATAGTAGAGAATGAACAAACTTGGATTTAAAAATAATTGTAGACACAATTTTTTTGTCTAATTTAAATTAAATAATGGTAAGTCTTAAGATGCAGAAAATACATAATGTATATTATTTAATCCTAATATTTGAAGGCATTAAAATAAATATATTCATCAAATCTTGAGACAAGGAAATACTTGCTCATCAAATTTCAAGACATGGAAAGCCTTCTCCACCGAGCTTCAATCTTCGAGAGTTGGAAAGAAAATTCACTTAGATCAAGTCTTCCAAATCAAGAAATTGTAGACGCGATCACAACTGTTCATCTCATCAGGAGATTCTGGTTGAGATTCTCTTCACATCTATAAATAGAGGTACTATTGAAGAAGAAAAATCACAATCAACGATCAAAAAGTCTTGGAGCAACGAAGTTCTGCAAATCCCCTCCATCAAGTCCATCAATCTTCAAAATGTTCTTCACAAAAAGCTCATTTCAATCCGGCGTTAAGCTTCAAGTTCATCAAATTACCATTTTTTAAGACCGCCCTTATGCCGAGAGGATCAAACTCCAATCAAAAAAATTCAAAACCAAGTTCATACCGTTCTTCAACAACCTTCAAGCCCAAAGTCTGTTTGATTCGAGATCAAGTCACAAGACCCTCGAAAAGCTGGTTTTGAAGATTGAAATCTCTTGAATAAGATCAAAACCCAAAAAAATCAAAGGAGTGAAGACAAAGATCATATCAATATTCATCAATCCTAAAATCAAATCATCGTTCAATTCAATATCAAGTCACAAGACCCTTGAATTCACGTCAAAATCAAATCAAATCAATTTGGGAGAAGATCAAGATAAAGATTCCATCTTCAAATTCTCAAAGTTTGAAGACCATTATTTTTATAGAAAATAATAATAGGATTATATTAGAGATTGTAACTCATATTTGTTTAAATCCATATAAAAGTTTATTGTATTGATTCTTCTTGTTTCTTATTTTAAGTACTCGAAACTCCATCTCCACAAACTTGGCACGCCAAGTGGGACATCTATACCTTTCATCTCTTTTCTAGCAAGTCCTCAACTTTGAAGCCACGAGAAGTCAACTTTTTCTCAACAATGACCAAGCTAATGGGGGCAACAAGTGAAAGTTCTTCTCAACCGATGATAAAAGTTTCACTTGTACCAGGGGCAAGACATGAAGCTAAAGATGATGATCAAACATCCTCAATAGAAGAACAAGTTGAGGTGCTTACAAGAGCCATTAAGAATCTTACAAATCAAACTCATTGACGTGATGAAAATTTGAATCGCTTTCTCCAAAAGCTAGAGGTCCGAGAAAGAGATCAAAATATTAAAGAAGTCGCTAATAACGTTGGAGTTCAAGGATGCATCAACACTACAAGCAAGGAAATTGAAGTCTCCCCTCATCTCCAAAAACAAGAACTCATAAAAAGCGGCGATCAAAGAATGGCGCATGAAAAAGCTACTCTGGCAGTTGAAGCTCAAGAATTTGATGAAGTGCTAAGTGAAAGAATCCAAGCCAATTTTCTTTTCCACAAGTCAAATTTCTTAAGAAATGAAGAGCAAGGCGTCATGATGCACATTTTTCTAAAATACCGTTCGAGAGCTTGAAGTTGGAGAATATTCTAAGTACTCAAGCCAACAAATCCATGTTTTCTCACAAGGTCATGTCTCTACCAATCAATTATGGAAGCTCATTGAAGAAGTTGCAAAGGATCATAAAGCCCATCATAAAAGTTTCAAATCTTACACAAAGCCCATGACTCAAAGAATTGAGCAATTATAAATGACTGAAAACTATCAACCTCCAAAGTTTCAAAGATTTGATGAAAGTGGAGACCCAAGGCAATATGTTGCTCACTTCATTGAAACATGCAATAGTGCTGGAACTGATGGAGATCTTCTAGTCAAGCAGCTTCTTTGATCCTTAGAAGACTTTGCATTTGATTGGTATATAAATCTCGAGCCAAACACCATCGACAATTGGAAAGACTTACAAAGTGCGTTCTTCAATCGCTTTTATAGCACTCGGCGTACTGGTGAGCATGACTGGGCTTGCGAATTCTCATCAACAAGAAGACGAACTAGTGATCGAGTACATCAATAGATGGAGAAATTTGTCCTTATGCTGCAAAGAAAAAATGTCTGAGATTTCAGCCATTGAGATATGTACTCACAGAATGTACTAGAGCCTTTCCTACATACTCCAAGGAATCAACCCAAAAACTTTTGAAGAATTGGCAACTCAAGCACATGCTATGGAAATAAATGTAAACTCAGATGAAGAAGAACACTCGTCAAATGCCCATGACACTAAAGAAGGTGATGAAGATGAATATAAAAATGAAGAAGGTCAAGTATCATATTAAAGTTCTCCTTGATACGAGCTTAAACTATCTATAATATTCAAATTAAATATTAAGTCATCTACACCTAGATAAAAGTATAAACTATCAACAATCTCCTTAACACGAGTATAAACTGTTTACATATTTGAACTCAAAGCATATTCTTCAAGTCTTCAAAGTAAACATTCAAGTTTTCAAGTCTCCTAGACACGAGCCAAAATGTCTACAAATCTTTCAAATATTCAAGTCTCCTAGACACAAGCCAAAAGGTCTACAAATTCATCAAACCTTCAAGTCTCCTAGACACGAGCCAAAAATGTCTACAAATTCTTCAAGTTGTCAAGTCTCCTAGACATAAGCAAATGTCTACAAATTCTTCGAATCAAATGCTGCATGACTCACAAGCTTAAATTGCAAGTTACTCCTAGCCTGCCCACATAAGCAAAAACTATGAGTTGCAAAATAACAAATTGTGAATTACGTTTTGACTTGATTCCTTAATTGGATATTTAGGCAGCTAGAAGTTCATTCTTAGCCCAGTCATATCTTCCAAAAAAATGCCCACTCAACATTCTACTTCAAGTTAATTCATGCAATGTTGAAGCTCACAAATGTTCCAAAATCAAGAAATGTACTTATGGTGGTCGAATTGAAGCACAAGAGCAAGAAGAAAGATGTCGAGACTTATCCACTCACGCATGTGTTTAACCACAAGCCATCAACAAGTATGGAAGGGGCAATTTATAGACATATAAATTTTGTGTCTAATTTTAATTTAAATTAAATAATGGTAAGTCTTAAGATGCAAAAATTACAAAATATATATTATTTAATCCTAATATTTAAAGGGATTAAAATAAATATATTCATCAAATCTTGAGACAAAGAAATAATTGCTCATCAAATGTCAATGGAAAGTGAAAGTGCAAGGTATTTTGAAAACAATGTTATGAGATGTTGGGACAACATCGATGATAACCTTGAAATCAGAAGACATGCGAGTAATCTGTGATTTAACTGCTTTATTTTGGTTTTGCCTTTATTCACTAATTAATCAAGTTTCACGGTTTTAGTTGTTTATGATTATGTCCCTGAACTCATATTATTCATAAGGAAGAGCTTTGTAACATTCCTTACTTGAAGTTTCCATAATTCAAGTTGAGAAGAAAAGTCAACAACACATGGTTTCATAAAAGAAAACAAATTGGAGTTCTACTACAACTAAGATTCTTTCCAGGATTTACTCCAAATTGAGGAAGACGTTTTACCTTATTAGGACTCTAATAAAGGGAACAAATATTCAAGAAGAGACCGAGTTCACAAGAAAATCCAATTCAACAAGGAAAGAACAAGAGTTATCAAAAACTGTGAACAACCCACCTTGGAGTGCAAGTTTCAAGAAATCTATTTGTAGGTGTGAAGTTCATCAAGACAAACACAAGACAATAGTGCTAAATAATCTTAAAGATTAATTCTTAGAGTTGTATTGTTTTGTCTTGTTTTGCAAAGTTTTTGGAGAGTCAAATTAGATCTAGTTCATAGGTTTAAGTTGATCATCCTTGTCTCCTTTGCTGAGTCCAATCAACAAAGAGTGTGAGTGAATTGTTGTGAGGAACGTTTTGATAAAACTGTTTATGGCTATTTCGCCTAAGGCTAGGAAGTTTTTAATAATATTGAAAATTTCTGAAAAACTTATCTTCTTATGCTTTAGTTCCGTTGCATATTTACTCTAATCCAGAAGATTATTGTAAAAGAGTTAAGGCAACTCCAGCCTAACTGTGAATGTTTGTTGTGTCAATCTCGGTCCTACAATTTCAATTGGCATCAGAGCCAAACACTGACTACACTGGTGTTTGGAGTTGATACAACACAATGGACAGTGTAAATCCCAATGCAAACATAATACCAGTTTTGGATGGCTCCAATTAGGCATACTGGAAGATCAGGATCAGATCTCACATCAAAGCCATTGATATTAAAGCCTGGCAATATTTGATCAATAGATACTCTCTTCCTACATTACCAAGAGATGGTGAAGGTGATCTAGTGTCAAAACCAGAAGTATAATGGACAACAGCAAAGGTAAGTCTCTATAACTCTAATGAAAAAGCTCTCAGTGCTATTTTCTGTTGGGTTAATCATCACATGTTCAAGTTAATTCAGAATTGTACTAAATCTAAACATGCTTGGGATATTCTTGAATTACAATGTGAAGGAGATTCTACTGTTAAAGACTCTAAACATAGACAACCACTTCAGCAATTTGAAAAACTTGAGATGGATGATGATGAAAGCGTTGACAGTTATTTTGAAAGAATTCTTAATATTACTAACCAATGTTAAAATCTAGGATATGCTAGTACTAATCAAGAGATGGTTAATAAAACAATGAGAACAGTGTCATCTAAATTTGCTCTAATTGCAATGGGAGAATCTAGGAACCTTGCTAATCTGCAATTCCAAGACTTGATGAACACTCTTAGAGAATTTGAGATGGAGTTGGCTTCACAACCTAGTAAACATAGAGTTGTTGCTTTAAGAGGACCAAGTCTTGAGAGTAACAAAACTGATGATGAGCGTGAATTAATTTCTTCAAACTATGATAACTTTACTAAGAAATTCAATGCGTTGAACTTTAAAGGAAAATCTAAAGACAAGAATCTTAGTTATACTTCCCCTGGTTATAAGAAATTACCTCCTAAATTTGTCAAGTACATGGCATCTAAACCTACTCCTCTAGAGGCTGATAAGTTAAAAGATGTTCAGTGTTACGAATGTAAATGGTTTGGTCACATGTCTAATGAATGTGCTAACACTATTCAAAAAAGAGAAAATTCTCATTGGGTTTGTACAGATGACTTTAATGAAGATGACTTTAGTTCTCGAGAAGCTGAAAAATAATCAGGAGAGATTCACATTGCTGCATTACTCACTCAGATTGACTGGACAAAAGAAGACTCCCAGAACTGCCTCAGATCTCAATGTTAGTCCAACATTCAAGATCTAACATCAGAACATGAGATTTTCTTTGGAGATTGGAATGAATATAGTTCTAATATTAATTATGATCTTTTGTCTGACAATGATGAATCTAACTTTGATTGTTTTCATGGCTCAGTGCATCTAGAAGAAGAATATTTCTTTGGAGGTGAAATGTCTCCGAAGGAAATCATTGAAAACCTTAAGTCTACCTACCACAAACTGCTGCATGAGAATCACAAACTCATCAAGAGCAATAAAATTCTGAAAGAAGAGATTGGATGCATGAAGGAGATGCTGAAACTGTATGAAAAAAGACCTTGACAAAACTGAGGCTGAATTGAAAGAGGTTAAGGTAAAATTTGAAAAAGCTGAACAAACCATTGCAAAATGGAACTCATCTACTTCTAAACTTGATGAAGTTCTGAGTATGGGAAATCAAGGTACAAGTAGTTTGGACTATGTTGAGAAACCTTTCTCTGAAATTGCTAATTTTGCCTACTTGAAAGCTGGTTTTATCAAGGAAAGTAAAAGCTTGAGTTGTAAAATTCCTACAAACATTATGAAAAGGCCTACTTGTACCTGTCAATATTGTTTTCAACCTGGTCACATTAAGCCTTATTGTAAGAAATATAAAATTGTGATTGAAAAGAAAATAATAATTAAGAGCAGTACCAATGTTAGGAAAACCTCTGATATCAATGTTATCCAACATTAGGTGGCAAAGCTACAAAACAAAAAGTAGAACTTGGTTAGAAAAGTTAAAAACTCCAAAGATTAAAATTGTTTGCAATGTTGTCTTTTCTGCTATTTACTCTAACCTTGTAGGTAAGTGGTATTTTGACAGTGGATGCTCAAGGCACATGACTGGAAACAAGGATAATCTGAAAGATATGATCCCTCTGACTGTTGGAGCTTTCACCTATGGAGGAGGCACCAAAGGGAAAATCATTGGAAAAAGAGTACTGAATGTTGCAGGATTTCCACCTCTCAAGGATGTGATGTTGGTTGATGGATTGAAAGAAAATTTAATTATCATTAGTCAACTTTGTGATGATAATTTGCTGGTTACTTTTGATAAAATTTTATGTGATGTTTTTAATAGTGATGATGTCTATGTTATGACAGGTATAAGATCAAATGACAACTGATATCTTGCTTAAGATGAAGCAGAATGCTATCATGCCAAAGTGGATGAATCTGTCATGTGACACAAGAAGATTGGACATGTGCATTATAGAAATCTGGAGAAATTACATAAGTTAGAAGTTGTAAGAGGTCTACCTAAGTTTTCTAGCCTAGGTAAAATTATTTGTGAAGACTGCCTAAAAGATAAACAAACCAAAGTTGTTCATACACCAGTTCAGGTATAGAGTCTCCTAGAACTAACAAGTGTTTTGAACTGCTACAAATGGATCTCATTGGTCCTATTGAGGTTAGTAGCCTGAATGGTGAGAAGTATGCTTTTGTCATTGTTGATGATTATTCAAGATATACATGGGTTAAACTTTTGAAAGAATAATCAGAAGCATTCAACACACTCAAGATTTTGCATGCCAGCATTAAAAATCTTTAGGCACTTCTGTAGGAAGAATTAGGTCTGATCATGGAAAAGAGTTTGAGAATGTAAGCTTTGCTGAATTTTGTGAAACTAAGGGTATCTTCCATGAGTTTTCTGCACCTAAGACACTTCAGCAGAATGGCATTGCTGAGAGGAAGAATAGAACACTTTAAGAGATGGCTAGAATGATGTTAAATGCTAGAAATTTGTCTAAGAAACTCGGGGATGACGCTTTGAACATTGCATGTCATATTAGTAATATAGTTTACCTTAAACGTGGTACTACTTTGGCATCTTAGGAAATCTTGAAGGTTTTGAAACCAAATGTTGTACATTTTCATAAGTTTGGGTGTGGCTGCTATTTGTTGAAAGATATAGATTATTTGAGAAAGTTTGATCGAAAAAGTGAAAAATGTATATTTGTTGGTTATTCTCCAAATAGTGCTGCTTTTAGGGTTTACAACCCAAGATTGCATACTATTCAAGAATCAGTTAATGTGGTTTCTAATGATTTGACCATTGATGCAGGTACTGAGAAAGACATTGTTTCTGATGTTGCTCCAACATTGGAGCCAACATTGAACGAATAAGCTGAATTGGAGACTGGAAAAAATGTTGACTTAACTCCAGAGAGATCTAATGTTAGGCCAACATTTGCACAGTCTGATTTTGATGAAGAAATAGTTCCTGAACCTAGAAGAGATCCCCCACCCCAGAAGTCAGATGGACCATCCAACCACTCAAGTAATTGGTCAAATTATAGAAAGAATGAAAACATGCAACAAAGAAAGGGTAAATTATAGGGATATGGTGAGGTTGTGTGTTTGTATGTCTACCACGTGATGCTTCATGTTTTATGTCTTCCATTGAACCCAAGAACGTGAATGAAGCTCTTAAGGATAGTCACTAAATCAATCCTATGCAAGATGAACTATTACAATTCACCAAAAAATAATGTTTGGAATCTTGTCCCTAGGCCTTCAAATGTGAATGTTATAGGAACAAAATGGATTTTCAAGAACAAAACTGATGAGAATAGTGTGATTGTAAGAAACAAAGCTAGGTTAGTTGCACAAGGTTATACACAGGTAGAAGGCATAGACTTTTATGTGACATCTGCTCCTGTAGCTAGAATAAAATCTATTATATTACTCCTAGCTATTGCATGCTGTCTTAAGATTAAGCTCTACCAAATGGATGTAAAAGAGGCTTTCCGCAATGGTTTAATAGATAAAGAAGTATTTGTTGAGCAACCTAAGAGGTTTTCTGATCCTAAATATCCTGATCATGTGTATAAACTTGAGAAAGCATTGTATGGTTTAAAACAAGCACCAAGAGCATGGTATGAGAGATTAACATAATTTTTGTTAAGTCTTGGATTCATTAGGGGTGATGGAGACAAAACCTTGTTTGTTTTAAGAAAGAACATTGACATTTGTATTGCTCAGGTTTATATTGGTGACATTGTTTTTGGATCCACTAACAAGTCCTCTAGATATGTTTGTTGAATTCATGACAAGAACCTTTGAAATGAGCATGATAGGTGAATTCAACTTATTTCTTGGCCTACAAGTGAAGCAGATGGAGAATGGCATATTCCTGAATCAGGAGAAGTATGCAAGGAATATAGTGAAGAGATTTTAGCTATATGAGTCATAGCCTTGCAAAACTCCAATGTCCTCTTCAGTGAAGGTTACAAAAGATGGCACTGGCAGCAGTGTTGATCCAACATTGTATAGATCTATGATTGGTAGTTTGCTATATCTTTATGCATATAGACCAGATATTATGTTTTCAGTGTGTGTTTGTGCTAGGTATCAAGCTGATCCAAGGCAATCTCACTTTATTGCCGTGAAGAGAATTTTAAGATATATCTCTGGAACTTCACCTTTGGGCATTTGATACTCATATGACACAAACACTAATCTTTTTGGTTTCAGTGATTCTGATTGTGATGTAGATGGCAGGAAATCCACAAGTGAGGGTTGTTTCTATTTGGGGGTAATAATTTGGTTTCATGGTATAGTAAGAAA
Organism: Linaria vulgaris; assembly: GCA_948329865.1. Lineage (NCBI taxonomy): Eukaryota > Viridiplantae > Streptophyta > Magnoliopsida > Lamiales > Plantaginaceae > Linaria > Linaria vulgaris. The sequence goes on along the minus strand of OX415249.1, from coordinate 46,140,035 downwards.
CAAAACTGTGTTTCATTATCTACAACTGAATCTGATATGTAGCCATTGGCAGCTATGTTACCCAGCTTGTATGGCTCAAACACACGTTGTTAGACTATGGGTTAGATAGTGATACTCTCCTTATGTTTTGTGACAATCTTAGTGCCATTAGTATCTCAAGGAATCCTGTTCAGCATTCTAGGACAAAGCATATAGACATAAGGCATCATTTTCTGAGAGACATGGTAGAGGACAAGATCATCAACATTAAGCATATTGAGACAACTAATCAACTTGCTGATATGTTTACTAAACCTTTGGATAGTGTGAGATTCTTCAGTTTGAGGAAATCTCTTGGCATGCGCAATATGTGAGAATGTTGGATCACCAATGTTGATATCCCATCACTGTCTAGCGCTGGTTTTATTTCATTGTGAGTCTCGTTAATCTTTGTTTTGACATTTTTGGTTGGTGTGGTTGAACTCTGTGATGAACAACTCTTTCTAGTTATCAGTTTTACAACTTTGTTTTTGAAAAGTAATAAAACTCTTCTGTTTGTCTGAGGTTGTTAACCATACATATGGAGAAGCTGGGGTACACAAAACTCACTACTTTGATGTCTATTCAGTTGTGTCTTGTTCATATGAAAGGTTTACAGAACATGTGGAGAAGTTGGGGTTTATGATGTTGATAGCTTCAGTGTTATTCAGTTGTGCTTATTTACATGTATCTGTTTTTGGCCAAAGAATACATGATGATGATCCTTTCTACTAGGGTGTTTGTGGTTTCGATTTCCTACACTTAGTAGCACTGATCACTTGGTGAAATCTCTTGAATGCAGGTTGGTAAACAAGTATGCATAAGGAATTGGGGTGTTGGGGTGCATGATGAATGAATTGCCAACATTCAAGGCCTTTGTACTTGCCTGACTTGTTGTTGATAATGTTGTTACTGGGGTGTCTTGAGTCTTGTGCTACCCTCCGTTCAGTAGTGATATTATCCTTTTTTAAACAACCTTAAGTTTTTGTTCAGATGAGTTATGAAAGATAAAGAGTTGATGAGATGTGCACTGTTGCTAGTTTGAGAAGCTCGTCATAAGTGTTTACCATCTTCCAATTTGACATGACATTGTTTCATTCATGTTAGAACTGCATTGCTTTCCTTCTTGTTGTTGAGTTGTGTTGGTATGGGCTTAGGGGAAGTATAATACATGTGTTGAGGCATACACTTTGGGTTACATACTGCAGGTGACACACTTTTTATGTGACTTTCTATGATGTGGAAGTGAATTATTCTATGAATTCATAACTTCTTATGTATGTGTGTTTCTTGTTATTTATGTTGATTATTCATGATTTTGATCTGAACATTATGTATGTGGTACTCACTTGCTATATTTGTTAAGTTTCAGATGTAATTTTGGATGTATCTCAAGCTCTCACATGAATTTGCCTTGGTGAAGCCACGTACCTCCACCTTCTGGTTTGAACGTTATTGAATGTTATCCAACATTGTGCACAGTCTTAGGCCAACATTGAAAACAATAACTTATAAGTTTTTAAATTTTTGAAAACCGCTCTGGTTACTTGTAAGTTAAGCATTGACACGTGTACGCGGGAAAGCATTGTGGGATGAATTTAATTGATAACTTCCCTTAACTCCTAACATTCATTATCTCTCCACTACTCACGATCATAAAAGGAAAAACAAGTCCTAATTTCCTTATTTGTTCTTAAAATTTTCGCTCTTATTCTCTCTATTTCCAAAACTCTCTCAATTTTTCTTTGCAAATCTCTGTAACTAACAATGGCGAGCAAGTCTCTTATGGAAACTCTTGCAGATGTTGCTCTGAATAGTGAGCCTACAGCTGCGTGCACTCCCTCTCACACTCGAGAAGATGCTCCAAAATCTGATGATTCTCAATCTGCTGCAAAGAGAAGCCGATTCCCTATGTACGACGCTCAAAGAAACCAAAACAGGGAGAATTGACTTTGAATGTTGCACCAACACCTGAGGCAACCGCTCCAATCATCAATGAACCTGAAATTGAGGTAAATCTGGCTGACTCTAACCATGAGATTAATATTGATGTATCTGTTGAGGGGGAGGGTTCAGAATCTATGGATGATTTGGTGAGGGAGTGAATTAGGGCTCAAAAGAAGAGCAAGGGTACTGTTGTGAGCAGTGTTGGTGATAGACCAATATCTAAAGTGACTAAGACGCACGCTGAGGCTAGAAAAAGGCAGAAGAGAGGAAATCTGCTGCTGCTGAGAGAAAACGGAAAGGGAATCAAGTTATGGAAGAGGAAATTGAGTTTGTGGATGTTGATGACGAAGAAGAAGAGGAGAAAGAAGAAGAGAATGATGAGGAGGAGGAATCAGATGTTGCTGCTGATCTTAGGGCAACATCAGATAAAGAGGAATACTCAGACAGTCTCTGGGTGGCTTATCCTGAAGATGAGGAGGACTTTTACTCACTTTATTACTTGTCTGAGGGACTGGAGAAGAAGTGGGCTGCCTTCAAGAATAAGAAGATCCACCTTGAAAGAGCAATTGAGATGGCCAGTTTGAAAGAACATAAAGTGCTTGACTTGCTTGAAACAGGAGGAATTCATCAATATTTGATAGAGTTGAATGATTTTGCTCCTTAAATTGTCATGGAATTATACATGAATCTCTCTAAATGGGTTAGAGATGTGAGATCTCCAAAGTATGCCAAAGCTTGGGTGAGAGGGAAATGAAAGATCTTAGATCTATGTTACTTGTAATCAGATGCAGTTGCACTTGACAGTTGTTGCAACTGTACTCGTAAGTAAGACATCTAATAGTTCTTTAGCGTTTGAAAGCTATTTTACTCTTGCAGTGTGAAAAGACAGTTAAACATAAAACAGTAAAGAACACAAAGGTTTTAACGTGGTTCGATCCAAATGGTCCTAGTCAATGGGGTTTGCACCCAACAGTTTGACTCAAACAATACCCTACTTAAGAATTACAATGTAGGTTTTACATCAACCCAAATCTTAGACTCCCTCTAATATTTGCAATGCAACACCTATCCCTTAACTATTTTTGGTATACTTGATTGAGTCAAAGATCACACTAAGCTACTCCAGATTTCCTTTGACTTAATGCTCTTCTCTAAAAGACTTTGACTCGATACATGACTGAATCACAAATTATCTTTTTCAAAGTGTTCTCTAAATATCTCGAGTCTTCTCCTTATATAGGCACGGCAGAATCTTCATCATATCTTCAGTTGCAATCCGCAGAATATCTTCTTTCCTTATATCATAAGCGTTGATAATTATGTTGCAATCCAAATGGATCTTCTTGCCTTATCCAATAGATTTTGCATGATCATAAAAGATGTCCAACGAATATGCCTACTAGTTATGACTAGATGCATAATACGGTGATAAGTGTAAGTTAATCTTTAAGATAGAATAATATCTTATAAAGATATGGAAATATTATCAAAATAATTACCATATAAGATTTAACTTAACCTAATGATTTAAAGCAAAATAATATCAATTAAACCAAGTTGGACCGATCGGATCTAAGCCCAGTCCGAGTGAGGGAGACGACCCTAACAATCTCCCTCTTTGATTTGTCAAAATCATTGACCAATCTGCACAAGTGGTTAGAGCACGACATACCAAAAAGTTTATAGAAAACCAATATGCAAATATAGTAGTATTACAGAAATAGTGGCGGTTGCAACATCGGTGCAACCATCCGACAAAACGACAAAAATTAAGATTGTTCATAGTTTAAAGAGATTGCAAAAAAAAAAAACCTAAACTGGGGTGCTCCCCCTGACTTGAAACTCCCCTCAAATCTTTTTTTTTTCTCCCCCTTTTTGATAGAACAAATCAAGGGGTGCCAGTGCCTAACTGTTCCAACATGCGATCAAGCTTGGAGTCCTGCAGTGCCATGGATGTGCTCATCTCCTCGTGCGACTTGTTCAATCAACCGCTCAACCAGGTTGTTTAAGCGCGAGAGTACCATGTGGACACCTCAAGGATGGCAGATGCATCTGGTAATGACCCAATGTCCTTTTTGGATGTATTGCCAGTTGCAACTGGGGATGGTGGTGGTTTGTTTAGCACCTTGGTACTGGCCCGCATGGCCTGGACATGGGTGAGATCCTCCCCTTCTGCCTTCAAATCTGGGAACTGAGCGGTCAATACCCTATATATGAGGGATGGGAAACTGAGCGAGAGGTGCAAATTTGGAAATTCCTCTCGATAGATACGCTCAAAAACAATTTTACCCAGGTCAATTGCAACACCAGTGCCAGTGTGAAACAAGACACTTGCAACCTCAATACTCATAGTGGAGGTTTGCGAATATAGCATCCAGTGACAGACGAGAATGCGGAACAAAATATTGTACTTGTGGGTGAGATCGATGGTGGTTAGAGGGCCAGAAGGCCAAGATTCGATCGTCCCACCAGTGAGCTCACTGGAAACTATGTTCAGGTTCTTTTACAGTCGCAACTCGGAGAGGGACTTGTATCCACGATATGGGCCTCCATTAAGTAAAAGGGCACACATGATTGCGGACAAAAACTACATGAAGCTGGAGCGAACCCTCCGCATCAAGATGAGTGGTGAGGTTGGTATAGAACTCTTGGACTAGCACCTTCCCGTAACTGCCGGTTTTCTGAGTTGTAGCTAGCCAGCCCCGTTTCCTCAGCAAAGTAAGAACATCAGTCTTGGCAGACGACTTTTCATCTAGCGGGCGTTCCTCAACCAACAGTCATTTCCTATACCCATTGAACCATACCTGAGCTGTAGGTGTATATAATCGATCGGAGTGAGCACGAATAGCCTTCAAGGCTGTAACTACAGGTGCAACATCGGGCATGACGAACTGGTTGTCCAAGACTAGTGGAGCGGCCTTCTTGAGCTGGGGAGTGGGTCGAACATTCTTCGCCGGAGGCTCAACATTAGTATCCACCTCATGTGGATCTTCCTTGTCGGAATCAGGTTCAAAGGCAGATTTTTTTGATACTTTATGCAAACGCCGACCACAGACGGGTTTACGAGCAGCAATCTTGGTCCGCTTCCTGGTTGCAACTATAGGGGTGGAAGAAGCAGGTGGAGCAGAGGGAACATCGGTCTTATCGTCGAAATCACCGTTTGGAGTGGTGGAATCTCCCACTTTTGCCTTTCATTTAGCCTGAACGGATGCCCTTGTTGGTGACGAATTCGTTGGCAAAATATGAGAGGGAGGGGGTTGAGGAGTATCTTCCCCAATGTGAGGAGCGTAGTCTTCTTCAGTATCAGAAACAGTCGGTGAGTGCTGACTCAGAGGTGGACTTGTTTGCAGGGGATCCATGACGATGGGTTTGTCGGAGTGTGAGGCGGCGGGTTTCTTCACTGAACCACCCATATGTAAGAATACAACAAGCTAGAGAGATAAATTGTGAGATGTGCTTTGAAAGAGAGAAAGATGAAAGAGAGTATTGGGAAGTAATTACTACAACAAGTAATAAATAGATACCCTAACCCTAGAATTTAGAAGGGAAACTTTCCCACCAAAACGCAATCTCGTATCTTAAGTTAATCAAATCTTTCCTTTATAAGCATAAATGAGAAGATATGTACAGACAGAGATAAATCAAGTCGAGAAAATCATGAGGCGACACCATCACATCTTAACAAACTGTGGCAAAATCTGGTAATGCTACACTAAAGGAAACACAATCGAGGAGAAATTGGGATCCCACAAATTATGCAGAATTGAAACCAACAACAGAGAGCCACAAGGAATTAAAATTAACCGAAGATAATTACAAATTCCATAATGATACTAAGTCCAAGGATAAAAACTGATATCACGTAATCTCCTCAGTTGCAACGTTGCACAACACACACGCAACTGGTAACTTTCACTCTGACATATTTGTGAACAAGGTAGCTCTTTCAGTGAGTAGACGAGCGGGATAAGAATTGATAGCTTTCACACTTGTTTTTTGTAGGTCAGGTAGCTTTTTCTAGCTGCAACTGAATGCTGGTGTGACAAAAAATCACCTTGTGGTGTATGTCTCTTTCAGATTGAAAGTGTTTTTGAGACACTATCTGTTTTTCTTTCTTGTTTTTTTTTTGTGCATAAAGAGTCACATTGGAGAAGAACATATATATCAATCTAAATCTGAGGACCACTCTTCATGGTGGAATAAGTAATTAAGTTCAAAGAAGTCACCCTTGGTTGCAACAGTGTCCCTGTTGCAATTCACATAAGGCAGAGGCCCAACGACTTACGAAGGTGCTCAAATCGTGCTACATCGAGAGCCTTTATAAATATGTCTGCAAGTTGAAGGTCAATACACACATAATGTAACTAAACCGTCTTGGCTTCTACCAGTTCCCTGATGTAATGATATCTTATGTCGAATGCTTAGTGCAGAAGTATTGTACATGATTTTTAGATATGTTAATCACACTGGTATTATCACAGTAAAGTAGAATTTCATTTTGATCAATACCATAGTCTTGCAACATTTGTTTCATCCACACTAACTGGGTGCAACATCTACCTGCAACAATATATTCAGCCTCTGCTCTAGAATGGGTTATAGAGTGTTGTTTCTTACTGAACCATGAGACTAGATTGGCTCCAAGATAGAAACATCATCCAGTTGTGCTCTTTCGACCATCAACACATCCAGCCCAATCAACATCGCTATAACCTGCAAGAAAGAGGTTATCATTAAAGTTGTAACCGAGACCAAAATCAACTGTACCAGAAATGTAACGAATGATCCTTTTAACAGCCTTGAGATGCGACTCCTTTGGGTCAGCTTGATAACGTGCACACTCTCCAACACTGAAGCATATGTCGGGACGACTCGCCGTGAGATATAATAGGCTTCCAATCATGCTCATGTAGAGGCTGGGATCCACTGAGATGCAAGTTTCGTCCTTGCTGAGTCGTTCCGTTGGTCTCATGTGGGACTTCATTGGTTTGGTATTTTCAAGCCCAAATCTTTTGATTAAGTTCTTGGCATACTTAGTCTGAGATATGAATATTCCATCATCTTGTTGTTTAACCTGTAGACCAAGGAAATATGTGAGCTCACCAACCATACTCATTTCGAACTCATTTTTCATAACAGATATAAAGTGTTGCAACTCGCTGTGGGACGTGGAGCTAAACACTACGTCATCTACATATATTTGTGCAATGAGAATATGAGTTCCAAAATATTTATAAAATAGAGTGCGATCCACACTTCCTCTAGTGTAACCCTTTTCAAGAAGGTGAACGGTGAGTCTCTCATATCAAGCACGAGGTGCTTGTTTAAGACTGTAAAGGGCTCTTTTGAGTTTTAAAACATGGGTGGGGAAATGAGGATCAATGAAACCTTTGGGTTGTTCAAAAAAAAACTTCTTCATTTAGAAACCCATTTAGAAAAGCACTTTTGACATCCATTTGAAATAGTTTAAAGCGTAAGACACATGCAACAGCAAGTAAAAGACAAATAGATTCCAGTCTTGCAACTGGTGCAAATGTATCCTCATAGTCGACTCCTTCGACTTGAGTGTAGCCCTGAGCAACAAGCCTCGCTTTATTCCAAACAATGTTTCCAAGTTCATCGGTCTTATTCTTGAAAATCCACTTTATTCCAATGATGTTCATGCTTGGTGGTCGTGGCACCAGTTCCCAGACATCGTTTCTTTCAAATTGATTGAGCTCCTCCTGCATGGCCTCAATCCAAGCTTCTTCCAACAATGCTTCCTTCACATTCTTAGGTTCAATCTTGGAAGTGTAACTTACAAATCGCACCATCTGGTCATACCTTTTACGCGGGATATCTCGTGTATGAATACCTTCACTCATCTCACCAATGACCGCCTCGGGTGGATGATTCCTCCTGATGTGAGGTGGAGCTTCCAGATGCTCCGTTCTTTCATTCATCTCTGGTGAGGGGTCAGCGGCTTCTGTGACCTCAGGGTTAGTTACAACTGGTGGATCCAAAGGATCAGTTGCAACTGATGAAGTGGGTCTGGAAGTCATTGGTCGAGATTCATCCTCTTCTTCTAAATCAATCAGCTCCGTGATCTTGACTTCTCAGGAGGTTGATGCAAAGTCCATGTAATCATCAAATTCAACATTAGATGATTCTACAACAGTTTGAGTTCGCATGTTGAACACACAATAAGAGTGACTATTGCGAGAGTGGCCAACAAAGATACCTAAATCAGATTTGGGTTGGAACTTACCTCTAGACTCTCTATCATTGAGTACATAGCAAGCACAACCAAAAATGTGAAAGTGATGTACACTAGGACATTTACCTTTCCAGATCTCATACGTTGTCTTAGTTGTACCTGAGCGTAGATACACACGGTTTGTAATGTAACATGCAGTGTTCATTACTTCTGCCCAGAACTTAAGAGCTAGATTCTTCGAGTTTAGCATAACTCGAGCCATTTCAACTAGTGTCATGTTCTTCCTTTCTACAACACCGTTTTGTTGTGGTGTAATTGGGGATGAGTATCCATGAAATATTCCCTTATCCGTACAAAAATTGTTAAAGCTGGAATTTTCAAATTCTTTCCCATGATCACTTCGGATCCTTTTGACTGTTAAATCCTTTTCAGTTGCAACAGTGTTGCAAAGGTTTTTGAAAAACACAAAAGAATCATTTTTCTCTTTCAAAACTTCAACCAAGGTGAATCGTGAGAAGTCATCAACACACACAAATATGTAACGTTTACCAGAGATACTTTCCTTCTTGATTGGTCCTACAAGATCCATGTGAAGAAGTTCTAGGATTCTTGCTGATGGGGTGTGTTGCAACACTGCATGGTTGATTTTCTTCTGTTTTCCTTCAAGGAATGAGCCGCATTTGCCGAGTGGTTTAGGACCAAGTTTAGGTAGTCCCCTTACAACTTGGTTGTTGAAGAGATGTGCAAGTGATTTATAGTTGATGTGAACACGCCTTTGGTGGCAGAGATCTGCAAGATTGTCTGCACTAAAGTTGCAACTTAGTGATCTGATAGCAGCTTTACTATTAGTCATGGTATAACAGTTTTCAGTACTTCTTAACCCTTGTAGTACCCTATTTTGAAATTGATCAAAAACCTCACATTCATCTTTGGTGAAGCGAACATAGAGATCATCATCGCATAATTGGCTGATACTAATTAGGTTACAATGCAAACCATCAACATAAAAAAAATCCCTGAGTTTAGGGAATCCCTTCACGTTTAGTATTCCTTTTCCAAGGATTTTTTCCCGGTTACCATCTCCAAAAACCACATCGCCCTTTTGTTCATGTACAAAGTTGTTCAAGATGCTTTTATCTCCTATCATATGCCTGGAACATCCACTATCAAAGAACCATGGGTTAGAATAGAAGGCACGTTGGGATGTAGAATTGCAAGTAGTAAGGCATGTAAGATTATTGGTTGATTTTTCAACCGAAACATGTTTTACTGATTTCTCAGTTGCAACTGGAGTTGCTCTCTGCTTGATTTTCTTCTTCCTTCATTTTTTCCTTCTCTTTTTAAGCTGCACTTCAGGCTGGGCATAATGGGATGTATGATGAGTTTCCCAGAGTTGGTAGCAGTACGGTCTGATATGTCCTTGAACACCACAGTGATGACACGTTGGAACAAAATATCCTCTTAGGAATCTGACAAGAGAGACAGAGTTAGAAACAAGTATATAGGAGTTATAACTCGGGTGTACCTGATCTTGAGATAGTTGGATATGAGAATTGTCAAGGGGAATTTCAACTCCTTTAGGTGTCCGTTTCTTCTTTGATATGGTGATTTTAGTGTCTCCAAGAAACATTGGGTTGACAGGGTCAATATAGCCGTCTCCAGTTGTCCCTGTTGCAACTTGTTGAGTGTCCAGAACCTTCTCTAGATTGTCAGTACCTGGAGTGAGTAGTTTCACATTCTGAACTAAAGCATCCAACTCCGTTTGAGTGAGATCACACACATATTCCAGTGCCTTGTGTGCCTTGAGGGTTGTGTCACGATCAGCAGATAGAAGATCTATTTCCTTGTGAGTGAGGGAACCTTTCTTTCAAGTTTCATGATTTTGTTGTTCATTCTGACTGGGCTGCCAAAGGATGAAACAATTTTGAGTCGAGCCTCAAGTTCAAAATTTCTTTTGCAGATGGCAGTCTATTGGATCCAGATCATCACTTTCTAGTGAGGCATAATCAGATTCTGTCAAGTTCTGGATTGCAACAACCATGTCGGCTCTAGCGAACAGAATGAAGGATGAAAATGCAACATCAGCAGTTTCATATGTGTCTTCCTCGCTTTCTTTGGATCCGTCATCGCTCCATGCTAGGAGAGCTCTATTCTTGTTTTTTTCAAGATGGTTCGCACAGTCAGGCCTTATGTGTCCAAATCCTTGGCATTCCCTGCATTGAACCATTTCCAGACCTTTTGTTATCAAGTCTATTAGTAGCGGAAGGCTTTTTAAAATTATCAGAGGGGCTTGCAACAGGACTAGAATAGTTACCTTTACTCCAATGTTTGTTCATTTTATTAAACCTTTTTGTGAAGAGAGCCAGTGATTGGACCAGTTCGGTGTTGGAATTGCTCTGAGGGAGATTTGCTTGCAGTGCCACTCATTTGGAGATGGTGTCTCCTTCTCTCTTGAGTTTCATTTCCCATGTAGTGAGGGAACCCATGAGATCAGTAAGGGGTAGAGTGTTAATGTCTTTTGCCTCTCCAATTGCTGAGACCTTCATTGCAAATCTTCCTGGAAGGGATCCCACAAGCTTTAGCACAATTCTAGATTTTGGAAAGTCGGCTCCAAGGATGGTGGCTTCACTTTCTAGGTGCCCGAGTTTAGAACAAAATTGTGCAATGGTATCAGTCTCTTCCATGTGCACGGAATTCAACTAGTCATTCAACAGTTGCAATTTGGATGCCCAGACTTTTGTATTTCCTTGGTGCGCGTTCTCTATAGCCTGCCATGCATCTCTTGCAACTTCACAGTTAGAAATACTCTTATATTGGTCATAATCAAATGCAGCTAAGATAATATTTAAAGTTGTAGAGTTATAATTTGCAAGGAGTTCTTCTACATAGGTCCATTGCAGTTCGGATTTGACTCTTCCATGTTTGTTAGTTGGAGGAGTCCACCCTTTTAGGATGCTTTTCCACGCCTTTTGGTCCTGTTGTTTGATGAAGTTTTGCATGCGATTCTTCCATTAGGAGTAGTTGGTAGCAGTCAGCATCGGTGGCTTTATGGTCGACAGACCTTCCCTCCTTTACTACATAAGAAAAACAAAACAAAGATCTTCAAACCAGAATCTACACTATGAAATATAGTGACCGGCTCTTGATGCCAATTGAAATATCTTAGATCTATGTTACTTGTAATCGGATGCAGTTGCACTTGACAGTAGTTGCAACTGCAGTCGTAAGTAAGACAAATAATAGTTCTTTAGCGTTTGGAAGCTGTTTTACTGTTGCAATTGTGAAAGAGACAGTTAAGCATAAAACAGTAAAGAACACAAAGGTTTTAATGTAGTTCGGTCCAAATGGTCCTAGTCCACGGGGTTTGCACCCAACAGTTTGACTCAAACCATACCCTACTTAAGAATTACAATGTAGGTTTTACATCAACCCAAATCTTAAACTCCTTCTAATATTTGCAGTTGCAACACCTATCCCTCAACTATTTTTGGTATACTCGATTGAGTCGAAGATCTCAGTAAGCTACTACAGAGTTCCTCTGACTTAATACTCTTCTCTAAAAGACTTTGACTCGATACATGGCTGGATCGCAAATTATCTTTTTCAAAGTATCCTCTAAATGTCTCGAGTCTTCTCCTTATATAGGCATGGCGAAATCTTCATTATATCTCCAGTTGCAATCCGCGGAATATCTTCTTTCCTTATATGATAAGTGTGCCGATAATTCTGATGCAATCCGAACAGATCTTCTTGCCTTATCCAATAGATTCTACATGATCATAAAAGATGGCTAACGAATATGCCTTGTAATTATGACTAGATGCATAATACGAAGATCAGTGTAAGTTAATCTTTAAGATAGAATAATATGTGATAAAGGTATGGAAATATTATCAAGATAATTACCATCTAAGATTTAACTTAACCTAATGATTTAAAACAAAACAATATCAATTAAACCAAGTTGGGCCGATCGGATCTAAGCCCAGTCCGAGTGAGAGAGATGGCCCTAACAGGAAAGTATTCAATATCAAGCCCTTCATCATGAACAAAATCTGGGGATTTCCATAGGTTGAGGAAGCTGAGGATCCTGACCAAGATGACATGATTGAATATCTGACTGGTGGTATGGTCAAAGTCTGGCAAAATGCTCTGCTAACCACAAACTCACCTCCCTTAGTGCTATCATACACAAGATTGCATGTTTCAACTGGCTGCCTAGTAAGAACTCTACTGTGCTAACTAAGGATTCTGCAACCTTATTTTATAAGATCAAGAATGGGTTAGCTGTGAATATGGGGGAGAGGATTCTGCAGTCAATGTTTGATGTTGCTAGTAGAAGGAATGACATTCTGCCTTTTCCCTCACTAATCTCTAAAATCCTTCTCAAACAAGGATTGAAGACAAGTCAAGTGGTGGGGTGGACCAAGAATAAAGCTGAAATTACCATCCTTCCTAGCTACTTGGCTGGTTCAAGAGTGAGAGACCTTACTTGGAATCCTAAGGGAGTGGTGAGACCAAGCAAAGAGAAGAAGAGGGCTCAGGAGTTCGCTGAAACTTCAGTGCCAATGTCCAAAGATGAAGATTGCATGGTCATTACCTCCTCTTTTATGGATCATCTGCTGACTTGGTTTAGGAGGAATATTGTTGATACTCAGAGAGATATAAAGGACAAGAAGAAGCATCTTAAGGAGCTTGAGAGTTTGGTTAAAAACTTGGAAAACTCCCTTCTTCACAAAAAGGGGGAGAGTAGTTCCAATTTTTAATTTTTATTTTCTAGTTTTCTATTTTGCTGCTTAAACTGCTGGTTTTTTTTTTTTTTTGAAGTTGTTGGTACAATCTCTTTAATTGTTTTGTTTTGATCAAGGAGTATGTTCTTTGTTATCTTGCTATGGTCTGTAACTCTTAGTATTGCTACTTTTGAACTGCTCTGAATGTTGTTGCTTATGGAGGCAATTTAGAACTGCTATTTTCTGTTTAACTTTTTCTGCAGGAACCTACTGGTTTCAATGTTAAGACAACATTGATGAATGTTAAGCTAACTTTGAATTTTGTTAGTTTGCATTGAGGGGGAGCAGTTTAGTAGTTTTAAATTTGTTTTTTGTTGAATCTTAACTTCTGGATGTATTACTTGACTGGAACATGTATTGGTTTTGTCAAGAAAGGCAAAAAGGGAGAGATTGAATGTGCAAGGTGTTTTGGAAATAATGTTATGAGATGTTGTGACAACATCGATGATAACATTAAAACCAGAAGGCATGCGAGCAATCTTTCCTTTAATTGCTTTATCTTGGTTTTGCCTTTATTCACTAATTAATCAAGTTCTACGATTTTAGTTGTTTATGATTATGTCCAGGAACTCAAGGAACTCATATTATTCATAAGGAAGAGTTTTGAAAGATTTCTTACTTGAAGTTTCCATAATTCAAGTTGAGAAAAGAAAAGTCAACAACGCACGGTTTCATAGAAGGAAACAAATTGGAATTCTACTGCAACTATGATTCTTTCTAGGATCTACTCCGAATTGAAGAAGATGTTTTACCTTATTAGGACTCTAATAAAGGGAACAAATATTCAAAAAAGAGACCGAATTCACATGGAAGTCCAATTCAACAAGGAAACAACAAGAGTTACCAGAAACTGTGAACAACACACTTTGGAGTGCAAGTTTCAAGAAACCTATTTATAGGTGTGAAGTTCATCAAAACAAAATACAAGACAATAGTGATAAATAATCTTAGAGATTAATTCTTCGAGTTGTATTATTTTGTCTTGTTTTGCAAAGTTTTTGGAGAGTCAAATTAGATCTAGTTAATAGGTTTAAGTTGATCATCCTCGTCTGCTTTGCTGAGTCCGATCAACAAATAGCGTGAGTCAATTGTTGTGAGGAACCTTTTGATAAAACCATTTATGGTTATTTTGCCTAAGGCTAGGAAATTTTTAACAATATTGAAGACTTCTGAAAAATTTATCTTCTTGTGTTTTAATTCCACTGCATATGTACTCTAATCAAGAAGATTATTGTGAAAGAGTTAAGGAAACTCCAGCTTAACTCTGAACGTTTGTTTTGTCAATCTCATTCCTACAATTTCAAAAAGCTTTCTCCACCAAGTCTCAATCTTCAAGAGATGGAAAGAAGATTCACTTAGATCAACTCTTCCAAATCAAGAAATTATAGACGCGATCACAACCGTTCATCTCATCAGGAGATTCTAATTGCGATTCTCTCCACAACTATAAATAGAGGTGTTCTCGAAGAAGAAAAATCACAATCAACGATCAAGAAGTCTTGGAACAACGAAGTTCAGCAAATCTTCTCCATCAAGTCTATCAATCTTCAAGACGTTCTTCACAAAAAGATCATTTCAATCCGACGTCAAGCTTCAAGTTCATCAAATAACCGTTTGTAAGACCGCCCTTATGCCAAGAGGATCAAACTTCAACATATTCAAGATGTTCAAAACCAAGTTCATACCGTTCTTCAAGAATCTCCAAGCCAAAAATCCATTTGATTCAAGATCAAGTCACAAGACCCTAGAAAAACCGGTCTTGAAGATTGAAATCCCTTGAAGAAGATCAAAACCCGAAAATTTCAAAAGACTGAAGACGAAAAGCATATCAATATTCATCAATCCTAGAATCAAATCACCTCAAGTCACAAGTCCCTTGAATTCACGTCAAAGTCAAATCAGATCAATTTTGGAGAATATCAAGATAAAGATTTCATCTTCAAATTCTCGACGTTTGAAGACCATTATTTTTATAGAAAAGAAACCGAGGATTACATTAGAGATTTACCTCATATTTGTTTAAATCCATATAAAGTTTATTTCTATTGATTTATTTATTTCTTATTTTAAGAACTCAAAATTCCATCTCTACAATAATATAGATTAAAAAAAGAAAAGGAAGAAGAAAGGAAATTTGGATGAGGGGTATGCGCACCGTAATAACATAGAGTTATATTCTTATTACTTATATTTATTATATTAAATTAGGGTTTACAAACATTGGGCCTGGGTTTCTTCTTTGCAAAGATATACTATTGGGCTTGTTAACTACTAGACGATATTAGTTCAAATTTGACATTTTGCCAATTTAATTAAATACTTATTTTTAGAATAAAAATATTGATTTTAGTTAGACATTTATTAATATATATATATATGATAATGTATAAATACACCGAAAAAGGACCATAATCCCCCTATCAAGGGTTCCAAAAGAGGCCCTTGTGTGCTAAACACATCTTACCGTTCGAAGGGCCAAAGAAGGATCGTAAAACCATTCGCTTCTCACTACAAGAATAGGCGGACATTAGGGACCGCCCATTAGCGACTGCCAAGCAGTCGCTACTGACAATATGGACCATTAAGTGGTCCCTAATTTGACATTAGGGACCGTTTAACGGCCATTAAAATTGAAAATTTTGAATTAGGGACCGCTTGGCAGTCCCTATTGTTAATTTAGGGACCGCTTGGCAGTCCCTACTAATATTCATACATCAAAATTATGAATTTTTCGATGGTTCGAGGTGCCGCGTTGTATGTTTAGTTCATAATAACCATTGGAATAGTTAAAATAACAATAAGTACAACGACACATTGTATATCCAAACATTATACAAGGAGAACGGGCCGCTTTGAAGATTCTCCTACTGTTTTGTACGACGAATGACATAATGACAAATTAATTCGATCTACATATATACGTATAATTAATGAATACTTGATCTAATGATTATGCCTCATAATCGTATCTATGCTAACGTTTGTGAAGTAAATCATAAACACGGATAACAATTACAACTAACTAATGATAATTAGTTGTACATTTGTGAAATATATCTTGAACGTTAATAACTCGATTGATCTCAATTAATCTATTATATCACAACTAATCTACTATAAGGTTGGTTTTGCAATCATTTATTACTTCAATTTACATATTACAATGAGTTTGGTTGCTTACAATCACAAACACAACAACATCAATAAAAAAAATGATTTTTAAGTATGAATATTAGTAGGGACCGTTAAACGGTCCCTAATGTCAAATTAGGGACCGCTTAACGGTCCTTAATTTGACAATATGGACCGTTAAGCGGTCCCTAATTTGAATTGGGGACCGCTTGGCAGTCCCTATTGTAAAATTAGGGACCGCTTGGCAGTCCCTACTAATATTCATACATCAAAATTATGGATTTTTCGATGGTTCGAGGTGCCGCGTTGTATGTTTAGTTCATAATAACCATTGGAATAGTTAAAATAACAATAAGTACAACGACACATTGTATATCCAAACATTATACAAGGAGAACGGGCCGCTTTGAAGATTCTCCTACTGTTTTGTACGACGAATGACATAATGACAAATTAATTCGATCTACATATATACGTATAATTAATGAATACTTGATCTAATGATTATGCCTCATAATCGTATCTATGCTAACGTTTGTGAAGTAAATCATAAACACGGATAACAATTACAACTAACTAATGATAATTAGTTGTACATTTGTGAAATATATCTTGAACGTTAATAACTCGATCCATCTCAATTAATCTATTATATCACAACTAATCTACTATAAGGTTGGTTTTGCAATCATTTATTACTTCAATTTACATAGTACAATGAGTTTGGTTGCTTACAATCACAAACACAACAACATCAATAAAAAAAAAATTGATTTTTAAGTATGAATATTAGTAGGGACTGCCAAACGGTCCCTAATTGTACAATAGGGACTGCCAAACGGTCCATATTGTCCAATTAGGGACCGCTTAGCAGTCACTATTGTTAATTTAGGGACCGCTTGGCAGTCCCTACTAATATTCATACATCAAAAGTATGAATATTACTAACGGTCCCTAATTTGACATTAGGGACCGTTTAACGGTCACTAAAATCGTAAATTTTGAATTTTTGGCAAATTTTTTTGGCGAAAATGAGGGGGAAATTTGAATTTCACCAATGCCATTCTCAACCATCGATTAAATCCTAATCTACGGTCATAAGTACCCCATCATGTCTTTAACACGGATCGCCATCTCAAACCGTCGATCATCTAAAATCATCCGACGAACAAAAACTAATTGAATCCCATCACATATATATATATATATATATATATATATATATATATATATATAACCTCACCACTCTTCACCCATTTCACTATCTCCAAAAAACACTATCTTCTTTTCTTCTTTTCACCAACACAAAAACACTATCTTTTTTTTCTTCTTTTCACCATACCAAAAACTTTTCTTCTTTTCACCAACACAATCTTTTCTTCATTTTCTTTTCTTTCACTTTCTTTATTTTGGATTTTCATTTTCTTTTTTTTCACCAATACAATCTTTTTTCTTATACTTTCTTTATTTTGGATCTTCATTTACTATTCTTCACTTTTGATTTCATGTTTTTGATTTCATTCATGTTTTTTATTTCATTCATGTTTTTTATTTCATTCATTTTATATTATTACTCATTTTATTCATCTTTTCACATTCTTTTATTCTTTCATATCAATTGTCATTATATTAACTTTTTATTCATCATTTTATTGTTTTGATCTTGTTAAAATTACAATTTTACAAAAAAAAAAAAACAATTATATTCCAAATTTAATCCGGGATATAATTGTATATTTTTTATTTTTTCTAGAGGTCATTAGGGACCGCTTAACGGTCCCTACTTATATTCATATGAATATTAGTAGGGACCGTTAAACGGTCCCTGTTTTTGATATTAGGGACCGCCAAACGGTCCCTATATTTGATATTAGGGACCGTTCGACAGTCCCTACTAATATTCATAGAAATTCTACGAATATTAGTAGGGACTGTTAAACGGTCCCTATTGTAAAATTAGGGACCGTCTAACGGTCCCTATTGTAAAAATTAGGGACCGTCTGGGCGGTCCCTATTGTATAAATTAGGGACCGTCTGAGCGGTCCCTATTGTATAAATTAGGGACCGTCTGGGCGGTCCCTAATGTTCTACATTAGGGACCGCCCAGACGGTCCATATTTTTCAAAAGTATAGCAACCGTTAAGCAGTCGATATATTGCGGTCCTTATTGAGGTCATTAGAGACCGCTTAACAGTCGCTAATTTGCGGTCCCTAATGATCTCAATAGGGACTGCTTAACGGTCGCTATTGGCAAGCGACCACTGTCAATAGCGACCGCAATATAGCGATCGTTAGAGGGTCGCTATTGGACAATAGCGACCGCAGGCGGTCCCTAATGACCCCTTTTTCTTGTAGTGTCTTACGAAGGGCCTCCATGATATAGTTTGGCGCATTAAATAACCCACTTGCAAGATCAGACGTACAATAAAGGAATGCTAATCATTATTAGTACAAACCACATAAAACTTTCTCAGTAATTCCAGCTCCCACGAGGCAACATTATGGACGTATATGCTTATCATTGAAGACAGACAAGTTGTTATGCCTTAGTGAACCCAAATTCCTATAAATAGAGAAGGAACTCATCATTTGTAACCAACTCAGATTCACTCACCTCACTTGTATTCTCATTTAGTAACGGCAATATATGTCTTTTATTATTCTTACAGTTCTCTCTTGTAATACACTTAAAGGGACTTCGTAACCTGAAAACCCCTCGTATAAACTCTCAAACACTTAAACACTACTCTATACGAATAAAGAGAATTGTGTTTCTAACCGCATCTCTCACGATAATCTAAGAAATATCCAACCCGAAGAATTTCGGTATTATCAATATATATATATATATATATACACATAAATAAACTTATTTATCCATAACTATTCCTATACATTATTATATATAATGAAATTGATTTAAGTAATGATTTAATCTTATTTCTAATTGATTGTG
Organism: Linaria vulgaris; assembly: GCA_948329865.1. NCBI lineage: Eukaryota > Viridiplantae > Streptophyta > Magnoliopsida > Lamiales > Plantaginaceae > Linaria > Linaria vulgaris. The sequence continues at coordinate 46,120,996 of OX415249.1, read as the reverse complement.
TAAATTACTAGTTGTTTAATATTAATTCTAAATTCATTTTCTAATGAAAACAAAATGAGCAAGGTAATTGAGACGTCAGTCCTCGGGATTTGAGTTAAATAATGATCTGTTGATGCTTATTATGGTCAACTCTTTTCTTATGTGTTTACATTTATTTACTATGAGTCACAATTTATTATTTTACGACATAGCAAAACACGGCTTAATTTTGCAATGTGTTCATGATAATCTTTTTTTTTTTTTCGTTTTTGGTAACTTAGAATAATTGCATTAGAAATTGAAAGAATTACAAATGTTCAAGATAGGGGACCCACATCAGAAAGCAAGCAATAGAACGATCAAAAGTTTGGTACGGTGGTAAGTTTCGAATTATCAAATTTAAGAAACGTTTCGAAAAGTTTCAAAAATGTTACACAACCACTAAAAAACCAATATAAAAAACAAAATAGGTATTGTATTAGTTGTATATATGTATTAATCTATCATGCACATCATTAGCAATATATATATATATATATATATATATATATATATATATATATTATATCTTACTTTTTTTTTCTTTGAATAGTTGTATCATGTTTTATCATGTTTGTGCGTGTAGGCATATATGATATGTGGTGTGGTGTAAGTGCAACATTTTTTTTTTGATATAACAAAGTAAGTGCAACATACATACTTATAAATATGAATGTTGTGCATGTAGACACATATATATATATATATATATATATATACACATTGTGTGGTGCAAGTGTAATATACATACATATAAAGTATGAAGTAGGACAAGAGATTTAATGACATAACATAAGAAACATTGAAAAAAACATCTACTACTTTGTGCTTCGCTCTTACTACTTTTTTTTACTTTGCAGCCCAACTAATACTATAATAGTGAATTGCATTTGTGTTCACTTTTGCCAAGACTTGATAATGCTACACTTTCAAGAGCATAAAAAGTTACTTTTATTACTAGTACAAATATGTATTTTCCTATTCTTTTTTTCTCTATTTTTATATCATTTACTCTGCTCTTTTATGTATTCTTCTTCTTCTTCTTCTCTATTCATAGATTTCTCCCCACAGTTTCTTTTCTCATTCAAGTTTCAACCTTATAGAACAAGAAAAATTAAAGAGATTTTGTGACAACTTCAAATTTTTGATCAACTATCCATGATTCAACAAGGGTACAGAAAACAAAAGGAGTACATGAAGTAAGTGAATGCAATAAATATCAACCTCAAAGGAATTACTACAAGAAAAGGTCCATACACAAGTTCAATTATTCACATTTAGTTGAAGTGCAAGAATCGTACCTGGGGATAATTTTTCGTCTAAATTTAGTCTCCTCTGTATTTTAGGGTTTTTGGTTCTTGTAATTAATAAAATCTTGAGTTATTATTGATTTTGCTAAGTATGAATAAACTTTAGAGTTTGGAAATTTTGTTCTTCTATCTTGGTATACGTTTTTGTATATATATTTCCTATTTTTTGGGAATTTTGTTGCTTAAATTAGTTCAATTGAAGCAAAAGAATCACAATTATCATTATTAACGGCTCTTTTTTTTAGTCTTATGGAAAGTTTCGAATTTTGTAAGGTTTTCTTTTAGTTTCGTACGAAACTGAGGAAACTACGCCGTTTTCAAGCAAACCATGTACTTTTGAAAGTGTGTTATTGTTTCGTTTCTACGACCTCAAAATCCGAAATTTTTCGGCCGTTTCGTACGAAACGTTGCGAAATTTTGATCATCATGAATCAAAGCCCAATGAGCTAGAGTATGAGCGGCCAAGGTAAACATTGCTGTAAACAAATATTCATTTGGTGCCAAGTGTTAACATACAAACTTTCTATAATAATATAGATAATTTGATATATTTTATTACCGCGAATGAGATCTTGTAATAAGATTTGAACCCAAAAGGGGAGAGATGTTATTAGTGGAGAAGTTTGTTTGTCTGACTCCGACCTCGTTCTATACAATTAGCGTCCCTCCTTTTCTACAGTGCGAAGGAACTAAAGTCGCTTTTTACTATTGAAATATCTCCTTTCATTACATAATTTGTCATTTTCGCCTCAAAGGTCGTCGCTGCAACAGCCGTGTTTACCGTTGCTTTTCCCAATTCCCCAAGTTCCAATCTTTTTCAACTAACATTTCCAGAAATCTTCACAAACCCATTTCCAGGAAAGACATATATATCACATATCTTGAATCAAGATCTGATTTTTAAGTTTTTTTTCCTCCTTCTTTGCTAAAAACCTGCAACAATGGATCAAGAAGAAGATTTCCCCGTTGAAGAAAAACAACAAGGCATTAAAGAAAAAGCGCATAAAAATGGAATCTTGGGAGTGATTCTTGGCCCATATTACTGGTTAACAAGGCTGAGTGAGGAGTTGCACTGGAGCTTTGTGTTGGGGGTTATGATTGTGTACGGTATTAACCAGGGTCTTAGCCTGGGGCTGAGTAAAGTCAGTACACAGTACTACATGAAAGATGAGCAGAAATTGCAGCCCTCTGAAGCTCAGGTGTACTTTGCATTGATTCAAGTACCTTGGATTGTGAAGCCTTTGTGGGGTCTTTTTACAGATACTGTTCCCATTGCTGGCCATAGAAGGAGGCCCTACTTCATCTTTGCTGGTGAGCTAGCTATACAACGTTAACGTGTTACTATTTGTTCTGCCCATTTGGTCCCTAGGATTGACTGTTAGCTCTAACTTCTCTTATAAAATGTATTAATTTACAATCTTGTTAGCTGATTTAAACGACATTTCAGTGGTAATCCCAATTCCTGTAAAAGATTGATGACATGAAAGTCGCTCTTACAGTTTGTTAGAAAACGATGTACTGTGGTATCTTATTGCTTGCATATGACATTCAAAATGCAGAGCTGGGACTCTTATACTTAGTTTTTGACTTCCCTTTTCTTGTGGTTTTTGTCAAGACTGCAATGATTGTCATTTTGTGAATCATGTTGATGTAATTTTGTCGTATTAGATCATACATGAAGACATCTGTGATGTTTCATTTATAACTTACATAAGCCCGTATGGACTAAGTGGTACTATGGAAGCAACCAGTGGATCTATATTTACGTACAATTTCTATTGTGGGATAGAAGATAGAGGTTGGAGACTTGGGCTTTGGAGCATTTTCATGGACCATCTGGTGATCCAGGAACTATCTGAAATACCGATAGAGGTGTATTTCATTCTGTTGTGTGTAGCTGTATATTTGAGTCTCGTCCTTGTAGAGGTGTTGGGACCAAGGTAGAATATGATCATTATAATTGTAAATGGATCTAATGTCTCAATACCAGCTGCTGAACATCCTTATTGGAAGACTAAGTTGGTGCTTAGGACAACCCAAAGAAGATCGTGAGAAACCAGACTTCTTTTTTTATTCTTATACTATTATTATAAGGAATTCATATCCAGTTTCCATTTCATTCACGTCGTGTGAGTTTCTGGTTGACTATGGTGATGAATCCTTACCCCTCTCATGCAGTACTCTCTTTTACCAATTAACATAAATTGCTGCTGTATATCTACATTATAAAACTTAATGATGACTAATTTCTTCCCAAACTCTCATCATGTTTGGCTGTTTCTCAGGTGCTGTCGGCGCCATATCCATGGTTGTTCTATCAATGCAGAACAATTTGTACATTGTATTTGCACTATTACTCCTTATTGGTGGGAGTGCTGGTGCAGCAGTGGCAGACGTGACTATTGATGCCTGCGTCACGGAAAACAGTATAAGTCATCCCTCACTTGCTGGAGACATGCAAAGCTTGTGTGGATTAAGCTCTTCGGTGGGACAGTTGATCGGATATGCTATTAGCGGCTTTCTAGTTCATCGAATTGGATCAAAGGTTGCTACTGACATAATAATATGGCTGCTTTATCCCAATAAATTCTTCTATTGGAATGATAGCGACATTGAATGTGAATCAATATTTATAATTGTACTAACCAAATACCAGTGAAATAAGCATTGGAATGTTTCTAAGCTTTGAATTGTTAGTTCTTGCCTCTTGGTAACTAATTCTAGTGGACCTTACCTTAAGATACTTGCATCAAAGTTAATTTAGTCCCAGTCAAGGTAGTTATATCATTTACGTTCTTGCTCTAAATCTGTTCTTGCTCTTTCCTGGTAGGGTGTATTTGGAGTTCTTAGTCTCCCAGCGGGACTCGTCATTTTGGTGGGAATGATAATACAAGAGCCGTTTGTCCGTAATGTGTCATACAAGCGAGTGAGTAACTATTTTCTATTAAGAATTTTGATCTAAGTTTTTATGAAGCTGAGCTGGAAAGTTCATATCTATATAGGTGAGTCAAAAAATTCTAGATGCTGGTAAGGCAATGTGGATGGCTCTCAAATGCTCAGTCGTCTGGAGGCCATGTCTATACATGTACTTGTCACTGGCAGTGAGTTTGCATATACATGAAGGCATGTTCTATTGGTATACAGATGCGAAAACCGGCCCCCGTTTCTCACAGGTAAATATTTTCTTGCGAGAATTACATTTACCTCCGTGACGTTTGGTCTAATTACAGGAACTCCCCCTACTATTTAAATTATTATTCAATCATGCATTGAAATTTAAAATGCTATTACCGATAGATCTCATGAGTTGTGAATTGTTATAGAGACGTCCTTCGAAGTTCGAAAAACATACCACAGAAGTCCTATGCCTTCATATTTTCAAAGCTTAAGGGAGTGTCTTGGTAATTATTTTATGACATGAAAGACTTCTGTAATTACACCAAAAGGAGTTTATCCATACTTTCTATTTGCTTGTTACAAGTTTTGACTCTAAGTTTCTTACAAACTGCTCAAGAACCTAATCCACACATTACGGAGAAACTGATGAAAAGATGTAATTCTTCTTGTAGGAAGTCGTGGGTTCCATATCAGCCGTTGGTGCAGTCGGTTCTCTTTTAGGTGTTCTCCTTTATCAAAAAGTCTTTAGGAGCCATCCTTTCCGCCGTGTACTTTTCTGGGCACAGTTGCTCTATGGTGCTTCAGGAATGCTGGATCTAGTTTTAGTTTCGAGAATAAACCTTAGATTTGGTATTCCGGATTATTTAGTCGTTGTAATGGATGCAGGCGTTTCTCACATGATTGGGCGTCTCAAATGGATGCCTCTTCTTGTACTCAGTTCGAAGCTCTGTCCCTCTGGCATAGAAGGCACGTTCTTTGCACTTCTCATGTCAATCGACCATGTTGGTTCATTTACTGCATCTTGGGCTGGAGGGTTCTTGCTCCACGCGTTGAATGTGACAAGAACGACCTTTGACAATCTTTGGTTGGCCATTTTGATAAGAAGTGTTCTCCGAGTTCTTCCTATTGGGATTTTGTTTCTGATACCAAGTACTGATCCTAATGCGGCTATTCTTCCGAGTGAGATGCTGAAAATTAAGAAGGAAGATGATTCTTTGGACCCTGTTGATATGGAAATGGCAACTCTTCTCAACAGTATCGAGCATAATTCTTCTGATTCATGAATGTAAGTACAAGAGAAATCTGGTGCTCGATTTTGCCTGCAAAAATCAAATCAGTTTAAATGCAGGAAAAAAGGATAGATTCTGTGCATTACTCCGGTTGCTTACACAAAGTAAAGTCGTGTTCTGGAAGTAGAAAGATTTTCCATAGCAGAAAATCCTGTTGTTGTAGTAAATGAATAAAAGTGGCCATTGGCCTTAATTGAATTTGTAGAAAGCTAATGCTAACAATTTGCTACTGGACTCCACAGTAAACCACAGGCTTAATTCAAGATTATTTTTAATCTTCAGTTTGAGTATTTATTTATCAACGAGGAAGAGTTACTCATTGGCTTCCATGATACAAATTTGAAATTTCACTCGTGAGTTTTCTTAAAAACTAAAAGTATAATTTTAGATTATCTCCTCACGGTTTTATATACAGTTAGCAGAGTAGTTAAAATACTAAGCTTATAAATACGTATATAAAAGAAATTTATCGTCAAAACCAGTTAATCTTTTTAGTCCTTAAAATATCATCATAACCCTAAATTTATCATAAAATTGTAGCATATTGACAATTATGAAATTAAATAGAGTTAGTCGACAATAATATTATTACCAATTTCTTACAAGCACACTTAACTTATTTATTGACACGAACATGTTTTGGTAACTTTAACTTAGATGCTTCTAATTGTGTGCAAATAAGCCCGCCAAGCATTCAACAATAACAAGTACCAATTTCTCTTCTCTATAACAAACAAAAGAGGCGAATGGGCTCACAATAAAATGGCTCCAATCATCAATATCTTCCGTAGCCCATTTAAACAGCTCGATCCTTCCCGCGTCCTCCAGAACTCTCCGATCATGAACAAAAAAGAATAAAGGAGAAACCTCCAGCACACCCTCGTCTCTTCTTACTTCTTCACGAACCACCTCAACTCCCTTTACCCCCCATACCTATATATACCCACACCCTCCTCCACATGTTTCACTCATCATCCACACAAATCATTCAAAGCAAGTTCACACAAAGCGCACAAAACACACACACAAAAACTCTTTTTTTAACCTCTTACTACTAATCATGGCAAAAACTGAAGGCAAAGCCATCGGCATTGATCTCGGCACGACATACAGCTGCGTCGGCGTATGGCAAAACGACCGCGTCGAGATCATCCCCAACGACCAGGGCAACAGAACCACTCCCTCCTATGTCGCCTTCACCGACACCGAACGCCTCATTGGCGACGCAGCCAAGAACCAAGTCGCCATGAACCCTCAAAACACTGTTTTCGACGCCAAGCGTCTCATCGGCCGCCGATTCTCTGACCCTCCCGTCCAAAGCGACATGAAGCTCTGGCCTTTTAAGGTTGTCTCCGGACCGGGCGACAAGCCAATGATTCAGGTCCAGTATAAAGGCGAGACGAAGCAGTTTGCCGCAGAAGAGATTTCCTCAATGGTGCTGACTAAGATGAAGGAGATTGCGGAAGCCTTCTTGGGTCAGACTATTAAGAATGCTGTGGTCACGGTGCCTGCTTATTTCAATGATTCTCAGAGGCAGGCGACCAAGGATGCTGGTGCCATTGCCGGGCTAAATGTGATGAGGATCATCAACGAGCCGACTGCGGCTGCCATTGCTTACGGATTGGACAAGAAGGGGTCGAGGGTTGGCGAGAAGAACGTGCTGATATTCGATCTTGGCGGAGGGACTTTTGACGTTTCCTTGCTGACCATCGAGGAAGGGATCTTTGAAGTGAAGGCCACGGCGGGTGACACTCACTTGGGAGGAGAGGATTTCGACAACCGGATGGTGAATCATTTCGCTGCGGAGTTCAAGAGGAAGCACAAGAAGGATATTAGTGGGAATGCCAGGGCTCTGAGGCGGCTGAGGACCGCGTGCGAGAGGGCGAAGAGGACTCTGTCTTCGACTGCTCAGACGACGATTGAGATCGACTCGTTGTACGAAGGGATCGACTTCTATGCCACCATAACACGGGCGAGGTTCGAGGAGATGAACATGGATTTGTTCAGGAAGTGTATGGAGCCGGTTGAGAAGTGCTTGAGGGATTCCAAGATCGACAAGAGTCGAGTTCATGATGTGGTTCTCGTAGGAGGGTCGACTAGGATTCCAAAAGTGCAGCAATTGTTGCAGGATTTCTTCAATGGGAAGGAGCTCTGCAAGAGTATTAATCCCGATGAGGCCGTGGCGTATGGCGCTGCGGTTCAAGCCGCGATTCTAACAGGCGAAGGTGACCAGAAGGTGCAAGAGTTGCTGCTACTTGATGTCACGCCGTTGAGTCTTGGAATTGAAACAGCCGGAGGTGTAATGACGGTCTTGATTCCTAGAAACACCACCATTCCGACCAAAAAAGAACAGATCTTTTCGACTTATGCAGACAATCAGCCTGGTGTGCTAATTCAGGTTTACGAAGGTGAAAGACCAATGACTAAGGACAATAACCTTCTCGGTAAATTCGAGCTGTCTGGCATTCCACCGGCCCCTCGTGGAGTTCCTCAGATCAATGTATGCTTTGACATTGACGCCAACGGCATACTAAACGTCTCGGCTGAAGACAAGACTGCTGGTGTAAAGAATAAGATCACAATTACCAACGACAAGGGTCGACTGAGCAAGGATGAAATCGAACGGTTGGTGCAAGAGGCGGAGAAGTACAAGGCGGAGGACGAGGCGGTGAAGAAGAAGGTCGATGCGAAGAACGCGTTGGAGAACTACGCATACAGCATGCGGAACACGATAAAGGACGAGAAGATTTCTGGGAAGCTGGAGGCTTCAGAGAAGCAGAAGATCGAGAAGGCGATCGATGAGGCTGTGGAGTGGCTGGACAGGAATCAGTTGGCTGAAGTTGATGAGTTTGAGGATAAGTTGAAGGAGTTGGAGAATTTGTGCAATCCAATTATTTCAAAGATGTATTCGAGTGGCGGTGGAGGAGATGTACCGATGAATGGTAGTGGCGCTGACTTTACAGGAGCTGGTGGGTATGGAAAGGCTGGTGCTGGGAGCAGCGGCGCTGGACCTAAGATTGAGGAAGTTGATTAAGAGGTTTGATGAAGAATGAAGAGGGGATGTTCTGCTTTTTGCTCTGTTTTGCTCTGTTCTTATTCGAGTGTATTCGTTAGTACTTGTGTAACTTACTATTTTGGGAATGTTATCATATCAATGTAATCAACTAATCAATGGAAACGTTTTAATATATTACAAGATATTGCGTTTGTAACAGACAAGAACCTATAATATTTTTGAAAGATGTTTGGTACATATTCAATTTCTAAAAAATAGGAATAGTGATTACTATTAATGATTCAATATGACAATACTAATTCAGATTTTATTTTTTAGTTCGGAGGAAAAAGGCCCCCACTTCATCTGATCTCACAAGAAATTTTTATAAAAATAAATTTAAAACCACAGTTCAAATATCACATAGAAGCTTCTCAAAAACTTTCATAAGTTCACTTTGCAAACAGATTGCCATTGATACGCTCTCGTCGTTGCTTGCACTAGGCAGCATAAAGCTCAGCCCTTCGTACGCAATTCCACCCGCCCCCCTGAAAATCGGCCTTCCATCCGAAATCCGCATCGTGAATAGGCAGGCTCATCCAACTAGTTATTCCACGAACTAGAGCATCAAGATCCGGCTGCAATTCCATGTAATCAAGAGCTGACAACAAGTAATCGTTGTCCATCCGAGCCAATCCATCATGTACTTTACTTGCAGCGTATCCAACGGGCTTTGACTCAAGATTGCCCGATACAACAATGGGAGTAGCCGTGAAGATCGCATTGCCAAAGTATCCAGGTGGTAGTGTGGGCGAGAGCCTGGATCGCCCATCTGTTGCAATGTAAGTTTGGTCTCCTGATCTTGAGATAGTCCACAGGCCTTGCACGCGCACCGCCATTTGTGGCCGGCCAGCATTTGGTATGAGCTATAGGCTATTGAGTCCCCGTCTTGTTTCAACTTGGCCTTAAGGGTGTTGATTTGATCACGATGTAGTTTGAATATGGAAACTGCGGTCGCAGGGTTGGGTCGAATATGTTTGGTTGGGGGTTCCTTAGGGCTGGAGGGGGTAGGTATTAAATGTGCTAGGATTGAGTCCAGGGCGGGTTGCGAGCACGGAGTAGGGTCCAGTCGATGAACGGTGGAATCTTGATGTCGAATCTCCGGGCCCTATCAGACCATGTGTTGATGAAATGGAGGCCGGATAATCCATCGGCCGCGTGGTGCTGCATTTCGACACCTAAGGAAACTCCACCACATTTGAAATTTGTCACCTGCACACAGGGGCAGTGCCAGAATTTGCTTTTACCACGTGATATTATATTATATATATATATATATGTATATAATATAATATTCAATGGCGTATCTATGAATCGTTTATTAGGGGACTAATTGTTTTTTATTTTAAAGAACAATAGAGGAGAAAAAATTCTGAACGATTTTTTGGGAGTTTAAAAAAATGAGTGCATATAAGAGCTTTTTTTTATTATTGAACTTCAGTTTTTAAACAAAAATCTACTAATATATCTTTTACACTGTATCAATAAGAAAATATATGCACTGCATCTAATATATATTTGTCAATGTAAATATTATAGGCTATGGCATAATTTTTCTAGATTCATTTAAAATAGAAAAACAAAAAGCGAAAAAAAAAACTATCTACATTGTATTTAAGTTTTCTTTGACTACATATAGGTAAAAATATTTTAAAAAGGGGGAGGGGGGCTACTGCCCCCCAACCTCCCTGATAATATTGTATAAAATAGAACGGAGAATATTTACTGTTTCGTATAATAAAAACAACATGTGAAAGATGTTATCGAAGTTAAACTCTATATTTCCACAAAGAGTAAAATTGATCCATAACACTTGTACAAGAATACATATATATATATATATATATATATACATGTTTCTCCATCAATTGCCGTTTATCTATAGATTTAGAAAAAGAAATTTGTAAAGACATGTGCATAAAAGAAATATTTAAATGGTCTTACTTTAAAGCCCAACAAGATAATAAGTTTGGTTTAAATGCACAAGAATATCATACTTGAAAATAAATTAAAACGATAAAATTTAGTATACTCTTTGTATATAATAATATAATTTAGTACACCTTGCTAAAATTTCAATATTAAAAAAAGAAAAAAAAAAGATTTGATATTGAAGGCTTGAGATAAATAAAGGTGATCTTTTTAAGGATAATGGAGATTTAAAGTTGAACTTTCTTTATCTATTTAGTGATGGATTATAATAAGTTATAATAAGTTTTGTTCGAATGGACAAGCCTTATCATCCTTAAAAATAAATTTAAACGATTAAATATAGTATACTCTTTGTAAATAACAATATAATTTAATACACCTTGCTAAAAATTTTGAGATTTGATATTAAAGTGAGAGAAAGAAAGGTGGTTTTTTAAGTCAAAAGTGATTTAAAGGTGAATTTTCATTCCATATATAGTGATGATTATAGTTGGGCATTTTTAAGAAAATATCTAGCAAAGCCAAAGTCGACCAAGACCTATATGACACAAGAGGTAATGTACTACCGCTGGCATCTTGAATTTCTTTTACACTATCTTTGTCTACGATTCTTCTTCTTCCTTTTTTTTTAAAAAGATACTACTATATGTACAAGAATATAATAAGAGTGAATCCTCGGCCCTTAGGTTGGCATATATATATATATATATATATATATATATATATATATATATATATATATAAATAAGAGTATTTACAAAAGACCAAACCCTAATAAAAAGAATGACAATAATACCCTAATACACCCCCTCAATCTTTACGAGGTGCAACTAAGGATAGATTGGAACGATGTTTACAAAATAAATCAGTGGACAGTCCCTTAGTAAAAATATCGGCAACTTGCAATGCGGTAGGAACATGACGAACACAAAGGCTACCTTTCGACACCATCTCACGAACAAAGTGATAATCTACATCAATATGCTTATTGCGATCATGTTGAACCGGATTAACAGTAAGGTATATCGCAGAAATATTGTCACAGTAGAGAGTGGATGGACGGTGAAGAAAAAGACCTAGATCGCAAGAAGCTGCCGAATCCAAATAGTCTGAGTAACGGTATAAGCAACGGCACGATACTCTGCCTCGATAGAGGATCGCGACACTATCGGTTGCTTCTTCAAACGCCAAAAAATCAAGTTCTTGCCCAGAAACACCGCAGAACCCGTGATGGAACGCCGACTATCAGGACACCCTGTCCAGTCTGCATTGGAATATGCAAGGACAAGATCGGGAGAGCTATCATGATGAAGAAGCAATCCAAATCCTGAGGGACCATGTAAATACCTTAAAATTCTTTTCGCAGCATGAAGGTGAGTAGTACGAGGAGCATGCATAAACTGAGACACCATATGAATAGCATAAGCAATATCCGGACGAGTCATAGTTAAATAAAGCAAAGCTCCAACCATACTATGATAATCTGTCGGATTAGCAAGAAGATCACCATCAAGAAGTGAAAAAGTAACTCTAGAAATAATTGGAGTGCGCACAGGTTTGACAGTATGTAAATGAAATTTGCGAAGAAAATCAAAAATATATTTATGCTGAGATAAGAACACACCCTGAGAAGTACGCACAACCTGAATACCCAAGAAATAATGGAGATCCCCCAAGTCCTTCATGGAAAATTGCAAAGAAAGAACATAAATTAATTTGCTAACAAGAGTAAAGACTATGTCATCAACGTAAAGTAGTAAAATAACGAGATGACCATTATATTTGAGAGTAAACATAGAGTTGTCACAACTGCTGCAAAGAAAACCAATAGATAAAAGAAAGTTGCTGAAACGAGAGAACCAAGCTCGAGGGGCTTGTTTCAAACCATAAATAGACTTACGAAGATGACAAGTATGATTAGGTTTAGAGGGATCAGTAAAATCCGAAGGCTGCCTCATATACACCTCCTCATGCAAGAAACCATGAAGAAAGACATTCTTGATGTCAAATTGACGGATAAGCCATTTAAAAGTAACAACAAGGGTAAGAACTAAACGCACAATAGTAGGCTTAACAACTGGACTGAAATTGTCAAAATAGTCAATACCTTCCAGTTGGTGATTGCCAAAAACAAAAAGTCGAGCTTTAAACCGCTCCACAATACCATCATAATGATATTAAATCTTATACACCCACTTACAACCAAGCACATTACAATTGTAGTTACGAGGTACCAACTCCCAAGTGTCATTTTGAATTAAGGCCTTATACACATCATGCATGGCTTGACGCCAACAAGAATCCTGAAACGCTTGCTTATAATTAACGGGTTCAGACTCAAGAACGTCCACATTGAGATTAATTGAAGTACGAGGTTTAGTGATACCGGACTTAAGACGCGTAACCATGTTGTGAGTATTAGACGACAAAGACGTGGACACCACCGGGGGAGGAGACAAGACTGGACTGGACATAACACCCGAATCAACGGTGCAAGGCAAAGTTTCTGGATTCAATGTTACCCCAACATCGGGCCCAACATTGAAAACAGAATGTTCAGAAGAGACAGGGGCCGAAGTCACTGGTTTCAATGTTGCCCCAACATCTGGTCCAACATTGAAAACAGATGTTCAGGAGAGACATGGGCCGAAGTCAGTGGTTTCAGTGTTGCCCCAACATCGGGTCCAACATTGAAAACAAAATGTTCAGAAGAGACAATTGGCCGAACTCACTGGTTTCAATGTTACCCCAACATTGGGTCCAACTTTGAAACCAGAATCCAAATTCAAAACAAAAGAATCGCTAACAACTCTAGAAGTGGTGACACAAGTAGGAGACCAAATTGGAAGAGCGGGATACGGGTTGTTGGCACGAGACGATGACAAAGGACTAGGCACAGAGGCAACTAGAGAGCGATATGAGAAGTTTTGCTCAAGAAAAACAACATGACGACTAATAAAAACTTTTATAGTGACCGAATTAAGACAACGATATCCCTTATAGTTTGAAGCGTAACTAATAAAAATACAGTGTTTTGACTTAGGTTGTAATTTGTTGATGGACATATCGATAAGAAGAGGAAAACAAGCACAACCAAAGGTTTTCAGAAAAGCATACGATGGTGGGCGGTGAAAAAGTTTAGCAAATGGACTAACCCCTCCCAAAACAGAACTCGAAAGCCTGTTAATGGTGTAAACAACGGTATAAGAAGCAGCTACCCAAAATTGAGTAGGCAAGTTAGATTGAATAAGAAAAGTACGTGCCGTCTCAAATAATAGAGCGATGCTTCCTTTCAGCTACACCATTTTTGGGCTTGAGTTCCTAGGCAAGATTTTCTAAGAAGTATGCCACGGTTCAAAATCGGTTAGGAGCAAGGCCAGTGGCATTAGAATCCTAACACAAATATCTATCGTGTGCTGCTCACGGAGTTCCAAATCATAGGCCTAAACCAATGTGATAATTGGACTTCCGCTGCTGCAGCGCTGAACACGCGGAGGTGATGAGCAGCGATCTTCAAAAGACCTGTACAATCGCGTTTGGAGTCGGCCTAGAGCGTGGTTGGCACCGTTAGAAAGCTTACTTTAATATCTTTCAAATGGTGGCAACAGAATTCATACTGGAGATCTACGTCTATGTTAGAAGTATATTTTCGCTGGTGCAGTCATTTAAACTTTGCCATGGAGAGTGGAAAAGAGCATCGATCTTCAAAATTCCTGTGAGAGAGCGTATGTAGTCGGAACTAATCATGGTTGGAGTCATTGGAAAGCCAAAGCAATGGCCTATCAGTTGGTATGGTGATGATGCTTCTATAGCCCAATAAACATGTAGAATTCTCATTACATCGACCAAGACTTGGTGAGGATACGACAATGAGCAACGATCTTCAAGATGTCTGTGGTGGAACATCCAGAGTTGGATCTGAGCATGGTGGGTGGCGTCGGGAAGCTGACATCAAAATCCTTCAATTGGTGGTGTCAGATTCCCAATTGAAGTCCAACAATTGTAGGGAAAATGCATTTCAGATGTTGCAACAATCAAAATCTTGGTGATGTCGAGTGGCAATGCAGAACGATCTTTAAAAAAGATGTACGAACGTGTCCACGGTCGGATTGGAGTATGGTTGGTAGCATGGAAAATCTAACTTCAATATCTTCAATTGATTGTGACAGTACCTTGTTCCGAGCTATATAACTATACGAAAGTTGCATTTCAGCCGCATCAACGACTTTGATGATGGCACGCAGCAATCCGCAACAATCTTCAGATGGCTCGTGTTACCACATCGGGAGTCGGATTGGAGCGTGGTAGGGGGCATTGGGAGGATGACACCACAATAAAAAAATTAGTGTTAATAGTGGTCCTAACGTAGTGCGACAATTTTGTCAATAATTGCAATTTAGCTGGATCAGTGACTTCGGTGATGGCGTGGGGCAATGCGCAATGATTTTTGAAATACTCTCTAAGGCACATCTGGAGTTGGTGTGGAGCATGGTTGGTACCAACGAAAAGCTGGATCAATATTTTATCGGTTGATAATGGTGGGCATTTGATTGTAGCCAAGAACTATTGTAAAGGTGCACTTTTGGCTGATGCAGCAACAAAGCAAGGTTGTAATGTGCAACAGACTTCAAAATGCATGTGAAGGTGCGTACATACCCGGTTTGAAGCAAGGCCGATGGAGTTGGGATCAAAAAATTGGTGTTAATAGTGGTCCTAATGTAGTGCGACAATTTTGTCAATAATTTCCTTTTAGCTGGATCAGCAACTTCGGTGATGGCGCGAGGCAAAGCGCAACGATCTCTGAAATACTCGCTAAGGCACATCTGGAGTTGGTGTGGAGCATGGTTGGTACCAACGAAAAGATGGATCAATATTTTATCGGTTGATGATGGTGGGCGTTTGATTGTAGTCAAGAACTATTGTAAAGGTGCACTTTTGGCTGATGCAGCAACAAAGCAAGGTTGTAATGCGCAACAAACTTCAAAATGCATGTGAAGGTGCATACAAACCCGGTTTGGAGCAAGGCCGGTGGAGTTGGGATCCTGACATAAATATATATATAGTGCTCTCACAGAGTTCCAAATCATAGGCTTAAACCTATGTAAAAATTGGATTTCCGCTGCCGCAGCGCCAATAACTACAAGTAGTAATGAGTAGTGATCTTCAAAAGGCCGCACGACCACGTCAAAAGTCATATTAAAGCATAATTGGTGTCGTTGGAAAGCTGACATCTATACCTTTCAACTGGTGGTTAGAGTGATCCGGTTGAGGTTAATAATGATGTCAAAGGCACGTTTAACTTTTTGGTGTGAGAAAAGCTCATTTATGGCGTAGTGATCTTCGAGATGAGCGGGAGGGCGCATGGCAGTCCCGATCAAGGTGTGGCTGGCAATGTTAGAACCTTTGAGATGAGCGTGGTAACCTGTCATTGCTCTAGTGAAGGTTGTTGACGTTGGTGTCTACAATCACCACTTGTAATCTTGTGATACGATTGATGACTCATAAAGCTTCATATTGAGTTTCGTTGTTGTATTAGAATTGCGTCTAACACTTGTAATTCCTTTTTACGTTGAATATCTTGTCACAAAGCTTTAAAAACAACAAAATTTTCCACATTTGAAGTCGAATCCTCGCGCTCGAAAACTTCATCAGCTATTTCATCACGAGAAGAAGAATTCGTCCTTTGATGGGATTGCTTCTCTTTAAGTCTTCTTAATTCCTCCATCCTCTTAACGATAACGCCTCCCTACAAAGAGAGGGGTCCCATCTTGACCTTTAACATTGTTAAGGCATTTACTATAATGTTTTCCTATCTTCACTAACATTGGTGAACTGGCTTAAACCCTTTTGACAGGATGCATCTTTTGATTTAGCATGAAAAATTGAATGAACTGATGACTGAGAGTGCTAAAAGAAAATCCTTTCTTCGAAGAAATGAACTTTATTAAGTCTTCTTGCTTCTTTTACCACTGAGTGATCGTGTCTCCTTGTAAAGAGAGCTCTTGAATTCTTGGCCTTTGACATTGCTACGACGTTGCAGCCAACATGCCTCTCTTTGCCTTGATGGCGATGAACTTGACTTGAAACCTCATGATAGACTGCATCATTCTTTGGCGAACTAGAATGAGAAGAGGAATCTTCCCTTCAATGGGTTGGACCTTCATTTAGATTTCTTCATTTCTCAAGCTTTCGATGATCACTTTTTTGTGCAAAGTGGAATCCAGACGCTCGATGCTTGATTTTGATAGTGTGTATCAGCAGTGTGCCTCTATTGGCTTTGGTGGTTATCCCGGATTGAAATCTCTATTGAGTACTAGGACATGGATCAAGTGCTCAAGCAATAACCGAGGTGCTTTGGCATGAACACATCCAGCCATGTTCTGTAAAAGAGCTAAGACAATATGAATAACTTGCAAAACAAACAATAGAGTTGTTAGTTCTTCTAGCTAGTTGGTGGCTAGCAATACTAAGTTAGGAAGGTTTTGTTCTTCGCATTGTCTTGTGACTGGTAGTTGTGTGCTTTCGCTGGTTCTTCTTGCTCACGTTATCGTCTTTCTTCAAGAGTACTTTTAGTGGTTTCCCACAGACGGCGCCACTGATGCGAGGTATCTTCGTCTGCTTACTTGGATACTCCACGTCAGACCGAGAATCTCCACGGCAGCTCCTTTAATGCAGATTCCTCGGCTTTGTTTGAAAAACCTGCACTCCAACAAGACACGTGAACTAAGCCGGTGCCCCGGCGAAGAAACTCTGATGCTTAAGTCAGAAAACTTAGACTTTGAAAGTCTAGAGAGAGAAAGCTCTAACTTAGAGAGAGAAAGTGAAAGTGAAAAATAGGGGTGGCAAATGGGTCAGTCCAATTCAATCTTGGTCCAACCCAATAAAATCCAGCCCAATAGAATCCGGTCCAAATAAAATCCATTTATATTGGATTTTCTACTGAACCGGATCGGATCGGATCCGGATCCAGATCCATGAGGATCCATGGATCCATTGCTTGTAATTTCAGATCCAAAAATTGGATCCATATGGATCTAAAGGTGGATTCTCACGGATCCATGGCCTGGTTTGAATAGATCCATAGGTAGATCCATGCAGATCCAAGACCAGATCCACATAGATTCATAGGCAGATCCAAGTGGATCCGAGTGGATCCGGGTGCCTAGATTTGGTGGTTTGTTGACTGTTGCAGACTTGTAGAGTTGCAGTGAATCCTTTGCTTATCTTTGAGGTCTTATCTTAATCTTCTTGTTTTTTTTTCTATTAATGCTATATGACTATATCTTCTTATAAAAAATAAATAAATAAATTGTTAATATTATTATGCATATAAATGATGAGAATATTGAATATCAAAAAAGCACTTATATTTTTTTCAACACATAGCGGTGCATTCTGTCGGAGATCCGTGAACGAAAAAATGAAGATCATTTTAACGAAGGTAGAGATAGTAATGCAGAATCACATAAATAACAAATAACATAATTAGTTACTGCTAAACACTTAATTTCAACTCTCTGAATTCTTCAACAAAGAAATGTCTGTCAACTGAGCTTTGTACTGCTAAACACTCAATTTCAATGTTGTCACAGTATAACTTTATAAGAACTTGTTCAGTATGTCTCCTGGTTCTGGTAATGGGAGCTCGCTACAAAAATCATTTGCAAAAAAACAAAAACAAATTTAAATGCCACACTCCATGGCCATTTTGCAACAAATGTCTCAAATCTCAATAGACTTTTATTACACAAAATCAGAAATTGAACAACATATATATAACCTAGCCTGTTAGAAAATGTGAAACTATATAAGCTGCAAATGTATACAAAATTGCTGCAAATATACTTTGCAGAATATGTTCCTTTTTCAAACTTCTGTTTACACCTTGAGTGCCTATTTATAAAAGAGGATAATCTAGCAAAATCTGTTTACAGCTTAAGTGGAAATCAATTCTTCGCTTGCACTCTTAGTTCCTTCTTAAACCTGAAAGGCCAACAAAACGAAAACATTTGCTTGAATTAACCAGGTTAATGCGAAAGAAACAAGGCGGGGTTTGATAACAACGACAAATAATTAAAACATGCACCATCACCTGGGACTATAATACTAACTGTAACAATGGATACTGATTCATTTCAACGTAGTCGAAAACATGACTTTCATAATTTCCAACCGAGAATCGTTAAAAACTCTGTTCAAATCAGATGCTACCTGTTAGGATTACACATAATATTGTTATTCTGGGAGAACACATACTCCAGAACTTTGAAGTAAATAAAGATACTAATTCAGATATGTTTCATAATGCTTTTACAAACATTCACCACTGAACTGATACATATATTACTGGCCACACAAATCTAATCAACTGCCATTAACCTCCATCTTATGTGCAACGACACAGAATTGTCAATTGTACTACATAACAGAAAGATCATTTACTCCAAATCACAATGATGGACACCAGGAACTACAATCTAAGAACTGAAATCTAGGAACCACAATAATGAATATTCGGTGTCAGACCCCATTTTCATACTGGCAGAGGCAGGTGTTAGCTATTAAAAGTAGTCTTACCAAAATGCGACTACGAAGCCATTGATGCGCTGCGCATTTGTTCGACCAGTCCCTCAATATCCGTGGACAGATCTTCTACTTCTTCATCATGACCATAACCTAGAAAAATAAAGAAAATGCAATTAACACAAAAGTCTCCTAGTAAGTGCTAGAACTAAACTATTTACAGAACCTTCCACCCAATCATGTGCACACAATTGTGCTTCTGCATTTGCTGGCAACACAGAACTTCGAAATTTTCTGAGTACTCGACCACCGTGACTAAACACGAACTCCGATGCAACAGTAGTAATGGGAATACTCAATATGTCGCGTCCCATCAGGGCTAACTCCAGATATTTAGAAAGGTTGCGTCTCCAGTACTCCAACACATCAAGTTTCGTATATTCTCTTCTATCATATGCAAGCTCTTCAAGATAAAGCTTCAATTGAGATTCCGATCTTATAACAGAATGTTGGCTTTGATATATATCATATTCCTACATATTTTCATCAATTTTTAAGCACATATAAAGTAGATATATAAGTGAAATAAAACATTAGTTTGTAATAAAATAATTACTTACATCAATTGGATTATACCGCCCTCCACTATCGCCTCCAATATCGCCTCCACTAGCATTTGAAGTCCGTAGCGAAGTCAAAGGTGATGAATGTAAGTACTCCTCAAACATCTGTTCTAGATCAGTCTTCAAGTTTTCAAACTTTTCACCAGCTTCTTCATCATCAAGTGCTTCGTACGCAAATTTAACAAATTGAAGCTTATATCGAGGATCAAGAATAATGGCAAATGATAGGATAGTACTGTATGTATCCCAATACTTATCAAATTTTGGCTTCATTTTCTCTGCCATTACTTTTATAACCACATCTCTGCTTCCCATTTCCTTCTTTATCAATTTCTGAATCGACCAAACATTTAAAAAATATAGATTTGCGGTTGGATACTTAGTTCCCGAGAAGAGTTCTGTCATGTCAAAGAAGGGTTGTAAAAACGCAGCAATTCTTTCTACCCTTAACCATTCATGAGGTTTTGGACACCACTTATATTTACTATCAAATATATTAAACCGCATAAATGCACTTTTATATGCTAGCGCATTCTGAATCATTAAGTATGTTGAATTCCACCGAAAAGGCAGGTCTGGAATCAACTTCTTCCCCGACTTAAGTCCCAAATAATTGACACACTCTGCGAATTTCAAAGTTCTTGATTCTGACCCTCGTACATATTTTACATTCTCTCGGGTTTTCTCAACTGACACATCAATGGTTTCCAAGCCACTGTGTACAACTAAATTCAAGATATGGGCGCCACATCTTATGTGTAGGAACTTACCGCCACAAATCGCAGAACCCATCAAAAGCAAATGATTTCTCAATCGATCAACTACACCTTCATTATATTTTGCATTGTCTAAGGTCAAGGTGAGCACCTTCCTCTCTATTCCCCATTCTTGTAAGAAACTAATCAATTTTTCACCAATATTTGTACCATCGTGTGGAGGAGGAACATGCCGAAACATTAAGACCCTGCTTTGTAACACCCAGTTACTGTCAACAAAATGAGTTGTGATCGTCATGTAACCATTGAACGCACAAGAAGTCCATAAATCAGACGTTAAACATATTCTACCATTCAGCTTTTCCAACTCCTTTTTAAGCTTTTCTTTCTCAACTTGATAGAGCCTAAGAATATCAGCCTTTCCCGTGTTTCGACAAATATGCTTCACTTAAGGGTTTAAATAAGTGAACACCTCTCGAATTCCTTCATATTCAACAAATTTATAAGGTAGGTTGTGTTTCACCATTGCTTTAGCAAGCTTTCCCCTATATACGTCTTCATTGAACTCTGCAATTCTCTGAACACCTGCGTGATCTCCAAATTCGCATAAATCGCTAATATGTCGAAGTAAATTTGATGTTCCGTTATACACATATTCCTTTTCACATCTTTTACACTTAACTCTTCTTTTGTTGTTTTGAGTTGGCATTTCATCAAAATATGCCCAAGCTGGTGACGTACGTTTAGCAGAAGTAATGGAGCCAACATAGCTCGATTCAGTAACCTCCGCATTCATCTCCACCTCCATCTCCCTAAAAAGAATCGTATTAACAAAATTAGTAACAATCTGAATTACATTCTGCAATACCTTATTATATGAATAAAGAACTTATGTATTTCACCATCAATATATGAAAAAGTGACCTGACATTTTGACATCAGATTGAAAACCAAGAACATAATCCATGTAATCTAATGATTAATCTGCATCTTCTTAATTAATTCTTAAAACAACTATCCATCATTCTCAAAACAACTATGTACTCTAAAATGAGTTCAAATTATGAATCATACATATCAATTAAAGATAATCAGTTTATTTAACATACGACGGCGATCGAGTTCCTCTTGTTTCAAATGCCAGCAGAACAAATTACTTTTGTTTCAAATTATTGCAGAACAAACAAATATACGACGGCGATCGAGATGAAATCCCTTTAAAATTAATCACACCAGACGCACAATACTGAATCATACAATCTAGTTCCTGATCTTGTTAACTTGTTTCAAATGCCAACACAACAAACACCTTTTTGTTTCAAACTACAACAGAACTAACGAACAAATAGACAACGACAAGAACTGAACTGAACTCACCGGAAATAAATCAAAAAAATAAACTACAAAAAATAACAAATAAATATAGAGAAGGCAAGAACTGAACTCACCGGAAAGAGGAGTGGTCGCCGATGAATTGGAGCTGGATTAAGAAAACTAATGAAAGAAAAAGGGGGCAGAGGTCTGGCTGATTCTAGCTAATACTACTAGCACTGCTGCGACGGCGGTGGCCGGTGGGGGTAACTGAGGCGTCGGGTTTCTGACGATTTGTGTGGCGTCGATTAGGGAGGAGGTGGTGGACTGGTGGTGGTCGATTAAGGCTAAGTAGATGATGGGGATTTGTGTGGCGAAGGTTGGAGGCGAGGGTTCTGACGATTAGGGTTTCTGGTAGAGGGATGCGGCGACGCGTGGTGGCGTCAGTTAGGGAGGAGGTGGTGGACTGGTGGTGGTCGATTAGGGTTTTTGATTTGAGATTTGAGATTTGATTTGAGTATTGTGATTTACTGATTTAGTCATTTAGATTTTAGAAGTTAGAATTTAGATCTAGTGCTTTAAGTGGGGCTGATATGAGTGGATCCACTGATGAATCATTGCAGATCCAAACTCGGATTTACGGATCCGAGTGAATCAAATTAGAGGATCCGTATGGATTCATGCGGATCCAAGGTTGGATCCGAACGGATCCAGATCTACATTCAATCCAGTGGATTCAGATCCGATCTGGATCCGTATGGATCCAAAAGGGACCAGATCCTGAAAATCCGGATCGGATCCAATCAGATATGTGGATCTGGATCCTTTTTGCCACCCCTAGTGAAAAATAAGGTACCTTTCAACATTTGAGAGGGAGTATTTATAGATATTTTCATGGTCCATAGAGGGGCTTGGGCCATAGATGGGCTTGGTCCGTAGAAAATAGGCCTTAACATGATCATCTACCTTGTGGTCTTTGATCTCCCACTTCTGAGTCTATTATTTCATCTCGAACCTCCCATCGTGGGGTCTCTGATCTCCCATCGCCCTATCTCAATGTCTTTGACCATCACATGTTGACACGTGTTGGGTTTAAAATGTGCAAAGTGTCATGTACCAAAATATGGTATATCAGAAATCATTTTCCTACTCGGTTGCTTAGTTTAAGTATTCTTAGAGCGGATCTTAGAACAATTAAGTGACATTCGGTATAATAATTACTTATAGTGATTATTTCGCCTAAGATTCGACAAATTATATTTATATATAATCTACTTAAAATTCAACACCTACTGCGATCTTTACAATCTCGATGTGCTTTAATATTCTGCCAGTATGTGCTAAGACAATATTGCGTGAATGTTGGCCCAACACTCGTGTGCTAACAGTGTCAAGTTCCAATCCACAATTTTTCAACTTCGACACCGTTTTTCTACACTTTAGGATAATATAATAGTGTCTAAAAAATGTGTTAATTGAGCTTAATCTGTAACCAGCTTTCGGATATCTGCATACATGGCAATGACATAATTTCATCTTTTTTTTTTGGTGAACAATGAAATTAAAAAAGGCCGTTAGGCCATGTCCGCATGATACAAACTAAGAACTAGAGGAAGTGGAGACTCCCAAAAGTACTCAACTCTTCTATCACCTACACTCATCTTCCCAATTGCTTCCGCTAATTGATTCGCTACTCGCGGTGTCCAAACGATACGAGTTTCCCATGGTAATCGGATAAGCTCCCGACATTCTTTGACAAGATTTGTGAAGGGTAAATGTTCCTCCTCGTCCCTCGTCAACTTCTTATGAGCTACTAGTGAGTCCGTTTCTAAAACAAGTCGTGGATATCTTCTTTCCCATGTCAAAGTAAAGCCCCTTCTTTATTGCCTCTAGTTCCGCCTCATCAACCGTGGGGGACGTCAACTCAATTTTTTTTTTTTTGAAACTGACGTCAACTCAATTTTGTATCCCCATTCCCATACTTCTTCGGATGTACGCAGCACCCTGGATTCCGTAGCCCGGATTATTTCATCGAATTTCAATTTCTAATGTTTCAATGGTTGCGGCTATGAGTGCTTCCGTCTAGGAAGCCTAAACACAATTCTATAGTTGCAACTTTTAGTTGCTACCCAGAAAGAAAAAGAAGCAGAATGACACGTGGTAGCTGCTCAACACCTCTCCAACCTAGGACCACTTCCAGTGGCTTCTCTCTAATAATAAATTAGTATTATTAGGCCCCACTTCCATAGCCACCATGCCAAGGAAGATTCTCGCCACCGTGCACACTCATCAAAAAAAAGAACATGTAGACTTTAAGTTAGATCAAAGTCCTCAATTATTATTTCTCAAAAAATACACGTTTATAGTTTTGACTCTCTAATAGTTTGAAAGAATTTGTCGCAACATATTTATAAATTTTTGATAATACATCCCAAGGGATATTAAATGAATCAAACCCATTATTCTTTGTGAAATAAGAACAGACACATCGTCCCTAGTAAGTTGTGTTATAAAAATAAGAAAACTAGCTATCTTTAAATATTATATTACATTAAATCGACACAGTACATCTTGTGTATTTGTATATAGGTTTGTTGTCGATATACCCTTTACATATTAAAGGATAATTCTGAAAACCAATTAAAAAAGCTCACCAAATTACTTCTCTTATATTATCACTACAAGATTTGGGCCTCAACTGAGACCGCGAGTTAGCAACCGCAATGCGATTGCTGCGCTTCTGAGACCGCAAGGCAACCGCATTACGGTTGCTACGCAATTGGGACCGTGAAGCGGTCTCAATTGATCACTTGGACTAATTGGGACCGCGATACGGTCTCAACTGATGGTCTTGGACCAATTGGGACCGCAATGGGCTCCCGAGTCCATTGGCTGGACTAATCCAACAAATGGACCATGCATTTTTAACGAAA
Organism: Linaria vulgaris; assembly: GCA_948329865.1. Classification (NCBI taxonomy): domain Eukaryota; kingdom Viridiplantae; phylum Streptophyta; class Magnoliopsida; order Lamiales; family Plantaginaceae; genus Linaria; species Linaria vulgaris. Next base: position 46,096,388 of record OX415249.1, on the reverse strand, counting down.
AGATTGGGCTCAAAATTAGAGCCCAATCATATTACCAATTCTGCAATCGCATCGCGGTTGCAGAATCGTAATATATAATCGCGGTAGCTGCTGCAAATCGCGATTTGCCCCCAAATCGTGATTTGCAACCAAACCCTAACCCCAAAACCCACCGCCGTTGAGCCTTGATTCTGTCGCCGTTCATCATCACCGTCCCCATTTTTCGCAATCGCATCTCGTCCCTATTTTAGATTATATTTTGTGTTATTCTTGTCATTTAAAAATGCTTCACAACTCGAAAGTTTTACAAAAAAAAAATAACGTACAAAAAAAAACTCATCGATCACTACTAACGTACAAAAAAAAACTCTAATGTCGAAAAAGAGAGTATTAATGTCAAAAAAAAATGCTGAATTCTTGTGCTCTAAAGTGAAAACCGTCCCCAATCACAATTGCATCACCGCCGAAAGTGATATTTCCGATGTACCACTACTGTTACAACCAGATGTCGGTGTAAAACCCGTCGCCTGGTGATACGAGATCACCGACATCTGATTGTAACAGTAGTTGTACATCGAGAATATCACTTCTGGCGCTGGTGTAACTACTGTGGTTGAGGAAGGTTGCCACTCTATGGCAGAAGTGTTTAGCAATTGTGGTAGGATTCTTCAAGAATGTTTGATTTATATAGGCAAACATCAGCATTCCGCGTCGCGGTTCCAGAAACCAATGGCCACAATTCTCTGCAACCGCGACGCGGTCCCAAAAATCAACGGCCAAAATCATCCGCAACCGCGTTGCGGTTGCAGAAACCAGTAGAAGTTAGTTTCTGAAATCGCAAGGCGGTTGCAGAATTTTTGTTGTTACTATTGGCAACCGCACTGCAGTCCCTATTATGCAGACCGTTGGTTTTTGAGACCGCAGCGCGGTTGCAATTGAAGGTATTTGTAACCGCAGTGCGGTTACGAATAATATTCATACTTCAAATGACGTGTTTTCGATGATTTAAGGTACCACGTTAATAGTTTAGTTGACAACTACCCTAATAATAGTAAAAACAACCATAATTTCAATGTTACGTTACAAATCCGAGCATTATATATGTGGAACAAGCCATTATGAAGATTCTCTCAATTTCGAACGAAAACGATCAAATATATATATATATATATATATATATAACATGCCTAGTTACAAACGTAATGTGTAAGATGATATACTAATTAAATCGATTAATGATATTTATACTTTAATTTGTGATCATAATAACAAACCAACAAGGTGAGTATGATGATGAGTAGTAGATATATATATATATAACATACAATAAGTTCAACGCTAATGACTCACACGACCATTTCACATTCAATATACTCTTTCATTCCTCAATTACTTGTTTTGTAGCCATTTATTAGTTCATTTCACTTGTAGTATTGATGTTTGTTGCTAAAAATCACAAACTCAATGAGATAAGACCATAAAATAGCGATTTTGAAGTATGAATATTATTTGAGACCGCAACGCGGTTGCAGTTGAAGATATTTGTGACCGCAGTGCGGTTACGAATAATATTCATACTTCAAATGACGTGTTTTTGATGATTTGAGGTACCACGTTAATAGTTTAGTTGACAACTACCCTAATAATAATAAAAACAACCATAATTTCAATGTTACGTTGGAAATCCGAGCATTATATATGTGGGACAAGCCATTATGAAGATTCTCTCAATTTCGAACGAAAACGATCATATATATATATATATATATATATATATATATATATAAAACATGCCTAGTTACAAACGTAATGTGTAAGATGATATACTAATTAAATCGATTAATGATATTTATACTTTAATTTGTGAAGCAAATCATAATAACAAATCAACAAGGTGTACATGATGATGAGTAGTAGATATATATAACATACAATAAGTTCAACACTAATGACTCGAACGATCATTTCACATTCAATCTACTCTTTCATTCCTCAATTACTTGTTTTGTAACCATTTATTAGTTCATTTCACATGTATTATTGATGTTTGTTGCTAAAAACCACAAACGTAATGAGATAGTTCCATTAAATAGTGGGTATTGCAACCGCGAAGCGATCCCAAATAAGAGTTATTGAGACCGCAACACGGTCCCTAATAATATTCATAGTATTTGAGACCGCACCGCGGTCTCAATAACTCTTATTTGTAATTATCAAACATTTAGAGACCGCGTTGCGGTTGCAATTACCTCAAAAAATTTAAATTTTTCGGCGGGCAATGAGGGAAATTTGAATTTTCGCAAAAATTCAAATTTTCATCCCATTTTCTATATATACCCACCACTATCCTCTCATTTTTTCAAAACTATCAAATCTTCCCTCACCAACACAAATCTTCCTTCACCAAAACATCAATAAAAAACAGATTTTTATCAAACTTAGCCCACTAAGTTGGCACATTTTTAAATTACACCCACTATGTTGGCACACGCCAAACTTAACCCGCTGTGTTGGCACTGACGTCAATATTCGGGTTTTTTTTTTTAAAAATTTGTCATTTATTGTGGCCTCGTTACAAAAATAGTCCTTTATTGAGGCATAGTCTAATTTTGGTCATTTATCGCATTTTTTTGTTCAATTTTGGTCCATTTTTACCAGATTTGAGGATTTTGACCAATTTTGACCAATTTTGACCTTCTTTTTTTCCTTTTTTGCATTTGCACCCCAAAATAAATTGCACTTTGCACCCAAAATATATGTATATACATATACACACAATTTGTTTTAATATCTTTAAAAATTTATAAAATGTTATAAAAATTATATAAAAGAAAATACATTTAAAAAAAACTAATTCATCATCTTCATATATATATATATAATTTTTTTATATCTTTAACCATTTACAAAAGTTCTAAAAATTAAAACAAAAAAAATTACATTAAAAAACAATTCATCATCTACATATATATATATATACAATTTTTATTTTTTATCTTTAACGATTTATTAAATTTAAAAAAATTATAAAAAAAATACATTTAAAAAAAAACTAATTCATCATCTTCATATATATATAAATTTTTTTAAAAGTTATAAAAATTATAAAAAAAATTACATTTAAAAAAAATACATCATCTACATATATATATATACAATTTTTATTTTTTACCTTTAACAATTTATTAAATTTATAAGAATTATAAAAAAAAAATACAAAACAAAATATTTTAAAAAAAAAACTAATTCATCATCTTCATATATATAATTTTGTTTATATCTTTAACCAATTACAAAAGTAATAAAAATTATAACAAAAACATTACATTTAAAGAAAATCATCATCTACATATATATATATATATATATATATATTTTTATCTTTAACAATTTATTAAATTTATAAAAATTATAAAAAAAATACAAATTTTTAAAAAAAAAAAAACTAATTCATCATCTTCATATATATATAAATTGTTTTTATACCTTTAACCATTTACAAAAGTTATAAAAATTATAACAAAAAGAATTACATTTAAAAAAAAAATTCATCATCTACATATAAATATACAATTTTTATTTTTTATCTTTAGAAATTTATTAAATTTATAAAAATTATAAAAAAAATACAAAAAAAAATATTTTAAAAAACAATTAGGTCATCACCTTCATATATATATATATATATATACACACACACAATTTTTATTTTTTTTATCTTTTTAACAATTTATAGAGGTTATTAAATTTATAAAAAACTAAAAAAAAAAATTCATCATCTTCATATATATACATATACAATTTTTCTTAATTTTAACAATTTTTAGAATTTATAAAAATTGTATATATTTATGAAGATGATGAATCATTTTTTATTTATTTTAATAACATTTATAAATTGTAAAAGATAAAAAAAATGTGTGTGTGTGTGTATATATATATATATGTAGGTGATGAACTAATTTTTTTAATTTTTTGTTTTGTAGTTTTTATAAATTTAATAAATTGTTAAAGATAAAAAATAAAAATTATATATATATATATATTTAGATGATGAATTAATGTTTTTTTGTTATACTTTTTATAACTTTTGTAAATGGTTAAAGATATAAATAATTTGTATATATATATATTATATATATATATGTGTGAAGATGATGAATTCGTTTTTTATAATGTATTTTTTTAGAATTTTATAACTTTTATAAATTGTGAAAGATATTAAAATTTTTGTATATATATATATATATATATATATATGTGTGTGTGTGTGTGTGTGTGTGTGTGTGTGTTTTGGGTGCAAAGTGCAATTTATTTTGGGGTGTAAATGCAAAAAAAGAAAAAAAGAAGGTCAAAATTGCCTAAAATTGGTCAAAATTGGTCAAAATCCCCAAATCTGGTAGAAAATGACCAAAATTGGACAAAAAAACGCGATAAAAGGACCAAAATTAGACTATGCCTCAATAAAGTTATTTTCGTAACGAGGCTACAATAAATGACCAATTTTAAAAAAAAACCCTCAATATTCACCCACTATTGACATGCGTCTCCAAATTTGCCCACATGAACAGCGCGTGGCTCCACTCGTATTTTGTGGCATTTTTATATTTGTGTTTACATTGCCATGTAATTTTTTTCCTTCTATTTTGTTTTTAATTTATTAATTAAAAAAATCAAAAACCAAAAAAAAAACAAAAAAACAAAAAAGAAGAAAAATAAAAGAAAAGGAGAAATGACTTACAAGGAGAGAGAAACTAAGTAAATCACAAATATGCCTATTTTGGATCCGTTAGCTTTTAGGATTTATGTTTGATTTGGAGTATTAGGGTTCATCATTAGTCAACCGAGGGTGAAGTGGTGGAGTGTTATGGTGGGAGAGAGAAATGATGAAATGGATTTGTGATTTAATTAGTTTCTCTCTCCCCGTAAGTTATTCTCCTTTTTTTGTGTTTTTTTTTTATTTTTTTAATTAATAAATTAAAAACGAAAATAGGAGAAAAAAATAAAAATAAAACTATGTGGAAATGAAAAAAATAATATTAAAATGCCACATAATGCAGGTGGCACCATGCGTTGTCCAGGTAGGAAAATTTGGCGACAGATGTCAACAGTGGGTGAATATTGACGCAGTGCCAACATAGCGGGTTAAGTTTGGCGTGTGCCAACATAGTGGGTGTAATTTGAAAATGTGCCAACTTAGTGGGCTAAGTTTAATAAAAACCCACAAAAAACACTCTACTCTTCTTCTTCTTCTTTCCAAATCAAAAAAATAAAAACACCAAACACTTCTATTCTTTTCTTTTCCAAATCCAAAATCAAAAACTCTTATCCCCCTTTCTTTATCATAGACTTTATTTCTCTTCTTCTTTTTCCATTTCATTATTTTATCTTTCATTTGTGTTTGTTCATCTTTATTACCTTTCTTCATTTGTTAATCTTTCATTTCATTTTATTTATTGTTTTTCATTATTTAATTTATTGGTTCTTGTATATTGTTTTGTTGGCATTATTCATATATAATTTATACAAAAAGCCAATAACATTCCAGTAATTACCGGAATACTATTGGTTTTTTTTTATTTTGTTCGCAGAGTATCTGCAACCGCAACGCGGTCTCAATAAACCTTTTGAATATTAGAGACTGCGTCGCGGTTGCAGTTAATATTCAAACTTCTGGAACCGCGACGCGGTCTCATATGATGGTCAAGTATTTGGGACCGCACCGCGGTCTCAGATGTTTCAGGTATCTGGGACCGTGTTTCGGTCTCAGATACTCAACGGCTTTCTGGGACCGCGGGGCGGTCCCTAACTATATCTAGAACCGCATCGCGGTCCCAGATAATCGGGTCGCAATTGCTCTCTTTAGGGACCGCGTCGCGGTCTCAGATGAGAAGCGATCAAGCTCATCCGAGACCGCGCAATAGGGACCGCGTTGCGGTTGCAGATGGCATTCTGCAACCGCATCGGGTTTATCTGCAACCGCAAATGCGGTTGTAGTTGAGCCCAGAATCTTGTAGTGTATAGTAAATTAAATTAAATATTTATGCATATTGGAGTTAATAGTATACGTTCTTTACATGATTCCATCACGTTTCCCAATTCTTAACGCTCATGCAATTGCGTTTAAGCCGTGCCGTCCAAATTTCTAGAAGTCCACTTTAAGTTCCCATAAGAATTCGAATAGTAGTTCACTAGTTCTATTTTATATTCCCCTGAAAACTCCAATGAAAATGACATAAAATTGTCTGGTTCTAAGTTTCCATTTCGACATATGTAAGGGTGCCTATTTTCTACTCGATTATTAGTCAGCTAATTAATTCCTAATATAAAATATTAGTTTAAAGTAGTTTTTTTTTCATCGAAAAACAGAACTATATTAATATAGAAAAGAGAGGTGGGGTTAAAAAAAACCCAAAAGTACAAAGAGTTCATGAACAAAAAAACAACAAAAAGAGCATGTGGTCGCTCAATGAGCAAATTACAAACAATATAGAGGAAAGCCATGCCAATCACCAAATGAATACTTGAAATCCTTGTTTTTTTGCCTTGACCCAACTCCAAACTTTCAATTTAATGGTTTCAAGAGTTCTTTCAATGCAAATTTGTTCGTTTTTGAAGCACATTTTATTTTGAATGGACCAAATCGCTAATGTGGTATAATACCAGCAATAGCACCATTCTCCTCTGCCTTTATTCCTCGGGAAAGAGTACTTAAAGTATTGGTAAATATCAAGGAGGCTTCTCGGAAGCACCGAAAGCAAACCAAACCACTTAAAGATCTGAAACCAGATCCGAGAAGAAACCGAACATCTACAAAACAAGTGATTTGTCGTTTCTTCTTCCAAGTCACACAGAGGATATTTTACATTGTCACTCTCAATAACACCCCTGGTGCAGAGATTGGTTCTTGTTGAAATTTTGTCTTTAACAGCTCTCTCCAGACGAAAGTTGAAATTTATTAGTTTAAACTCTTTGCCTGGAAATGATCAAACAAATGCATAAATAATAAAAATCATGTTTTATGGGAGAAACTCATTATGATAAAGTATCTGCAATATATATATATATATATATATATATGAGAATAAACTAATTTTGGATCAGAGACATGGAAGAAAATTGTATAGTTATATGGCTTCAATGAACTTTAATTTCGTACCATATGTACAAAAAAGTAAACAAAAGAAACCAACAATTATTGAAGGAAAGCTTGTTAATTAATGATAGGAGATTAACGGATAATGGCGAAATTGATGGTAATGTGTAACCTTGTTAAGTCATTAACGTGGCATTAGAGGTTTAACATGATAAAATGCGTGATTATACACTAGGGTGAAGTCTATGGTGGGGGGAGGACCATTGGTCCTCCTTTCTTAGGATCACGCCAAGTGTCCCATTTTAAATGGCTTTAAAGTGCAATTTAAAAGTCTAGCCTCCAGTTTGTATTATTTACATTTTAGACCCCATAAATAACGAAATTAGTCCATTACGACCATATCAGGCTCAACATGCTTCCGTACCAATGACCTAAAATCATAAATTCTAAAAGTACCTCGTCTTGATCTATGTACTGAGCTTCGTGTTTTAAAAGCATGACAATATTGTACATGAATTAGTTTCATGATTGGTCAATTATTGAAGCCACTTCGATGGTTAAATTATTGCCACTTGATGGCTATTTGGGCACTGACATGGATTTGTGAAATTCTCCTGGATATCATATGGCTATCAGTATAGCTTTCACACTCTAGCGCCGCTTTGAGCAAACTCTATTCTATGTCTGGGATGGGACGTCTCGGAGAGATGAATCAGAGTTGAGGTGTGTACCTGGGCACGTCCTCGTCATTGTTTCCAGGTCGCTCCTAGATAGGGGGTATAAGGAAAATGAGATATAAGGCGGGATTGTTATGACATGATTGATCTAATAACTGTTATGATTTGACATGAAAGCATAAACTTCTTTTTAGAAGCATTCTTGTATAATCATGCTTTGCGAAAATATTATTTTATAAAAAATCCTTATGCATTAAGTCTCACTGAGTCCCTTTGACTCATAAAGATATTTTCATGCTTCCATTCCAGATTTACAAAGGGAAAGCTTTGATTTCATTATATAGGACAAGCTTAGTCGAATTCCTATTGGAGGTAATTGACAACTGATTGTGAAATACGACTTTTGGGTTATGAGCTTCCGCTCTATGTTGGTTTGAGTTAGCTACAGCTTTCCAATGAGAAGCAAGGTGTTCTCTGATGAACTTTGTAGCAGTTGCGCTTTGAGCCGAGCATGATGCTTGGTTTTGGGCGTTACAGTACGTATAGTTACGGGTCATCTTTGAAACCCGAAATTTTTTTAGGTAACTTCATAAAAGCGAAAAACTTAATGGGCATTTTCAATAATTCGTCCTTTTACACACACACACACACACACAAATATATATATATATATATATATATATATATATATATTCACATACACACACATATATATATATATAAGAGTTAGTAGTTTTTAAAATTATGTATTTGTGTGTTTATTTATTTTCTTTCATTTTGGAATGAGCTAAATAAATTTGAATATTGAGAGGGAATGCTAATAAGAAGTTCTGGTAATCTTATTAATCTTTTTAAATTTGCAGATGTGAGTTGTCATGAAACGCCTTAGAAGTTGGTTCATCATTTGGCGACCTATCTTTTTTTAGTTGGTAAAATTTTGGAAGAGATATTGTGCACGAGTTTTGGAGGGGGGATGATATTCGCGTGGCTAAGAAGACGACCGGATCCACTGTGAATAGTGAATTTTCCGGTGTGATTGGTGGAAATGGCCATGGACTGAGAGAGAGAATCGGGATAGGGTGGGGCGGGGTGTGGGTGTGGGTGAGAATTAATTCTGATTTTTAGTATTTTAATTTTGTTACCTTTATTGGGTTGATATATTTTTAATTAGTTTTATGATTATAATATTAGTTTCTTTATTTATAATTTTAGAAGATTTATATTTTTTTTCGGAGACATCAAATTGCATTGGGTGGCCACGAATTTATAAATTTGGACGAAGTTTTGTATTGTAGTCTACTGCTGATAGCTTTGAGAATCTTGATCAGTTATTTGTTTAGTGAACATATTTGTTTAGTGAACATGGACAAGGGGCATGTAGCAGTGTAGCTTTTAGTACACTTTAGACAACCCGGGGAGGGGAGTAACCAACAATATGTGACTTCTTAATGCAAAATAAGTGTCATTCAAGCCAATCAAAACTTTAGAATTGAGTCATATTGATGCATTTCAATCATAGTCATATTGACATTACATGTGCATACTGCAATAGGTGTTTGGCTTTCAAACTCAACCCAAAGTGATGTAAGCAAGTTGTAGTCCTCCATGACAGCCAACGAACATTGAGTGATTATGGACAATAATTTCAAGCCACAAATCATGCGAATTCTTAGAATACATCAAACTTTGACGCACTTGTTTCTCAATTGAATTAATTAAACAGCCGTGACAAAACATGTGTAATGGCACGATTCCGACCCACAATCAAAAAAGTATCACCACCATGAGCTTGCGGCAAAGAACCGTCAATAAGAGAGATTATATTATTGATATTGAGACCCATTGCAATGCTTTTATTTCACGCAATGTAATAAGTTCCATTGGATTTATCACTGACAACCGACTGTCCAGTGAAAACATGCATACCTAAGTAGTAAATGGACGAGCGCTCAGATTCTCGACCGTAAGAGTAGTAGTAGTAGAAGATGAACTAGGCGTCGTTATTTGATCTCAATCAATGGTGCACTGTAAGAAATTGCAGTAGAAAATCAATCAGAGATGATGGGCAGATTTGGAACGCGATTTTTGATCAATTCAACCCGTAAACTGATACCATATTAACATTTTCACATTAACGCGATCAAAATCATTGAAGAAAAATAGAAATATTGAATGCATTGATGAATCAGAAATCGTTCGATTACAAATTAGGGAAAATCTGATCATGTCAACTGTTGATTGAGCCACTGAGAGAGAAAGAGAATCTGTAACTAATTGAATGAATCTAATGTGCGCGTGTGTCGTGTTTATTCATTGGATTAGCTGGGTAACTAATTCATGAGTTTAGAGCTAATTAAAGAAACAACTAACCTGATATACTAAATCAGAAAAGCCGTTATAGAATGGCTAACGGTAATTCAAAAAAAGTTTTTATTTTAGAAAATGAAGTAAAAATGAATAATAATTTAACAATTCATTAGGAGACCAAAATTGTAAACAAGAGACGTTAGAGGAGTTTAAAAAAATCCTGGTAACATATATAGGGTGTTGCCTACAAATCAAGCTTTCATAGTTCACTCATTCTTCGAGGTTCATATTGATGATGATATAATACTTGATAAGAAGGTTGTCTTTGGCAATTTTGTTATGAATGCATGCAATGAACATGGTTATCGTCACAACATATGGTCTTCTACAAAACTTTTTTAAAAACTTACATAAAAGTTGATAGAGCGTGTTTTTGTCTATTTATAACATAGTATCTAATGTAATAATCTTTTTTTGAGATTTATGCATATCTTTAAGATTATAATTACCCTAAGAATAATTACCCTTGTGCTGGTATATATTTGGCAAACTATGTAACATTGATTCTCATAATGAAGTTAACTTTTCCTCCCGATAAGAAATTCCATATGTATCCATTAAACATATGTCATATATGAAAGTTTGCATTAAACTATAATATAATATGTTTTATTAATGTAATGTGGTATGAATATGATTGCATTTCGGTAAAACAAGAAAATAATGCAATAATCAAGCTAGACTCGTAGTCTATTGACACAACCCGGAATTTAAGAAAAATATTGAAATTTGAATTCAACAAAAGGACGAAAGCTCATTAATTTTCATATCTGTCATTTTGTTACCTTAATATTGGTCCAAAAGACTCCGAACAACATTAAATTTTATGAGTTTTTGTGAATCAGAACATAAATTCAAACACTCAACTACTTTTTATTACATATACCTCTATTTTCTGATTTCCGAACATCAGACTCAATCTCTCTCTTTCACGTAGCTGAAACCTTGCAATAAGCTGAATTTGGAAAACCTACCAATAACAGGCTAGGATGGCAACAAATGATGAGAACAACACAACCACTAGATGGGAAATGGTCTTTTACAAGGGTCCTCCTAGTGATCATCCACGAGAGGTAGCTTTGCTAAACTTTTGATTAACTTTTTTCCAATATTGATCGTAACACTAATTTCGGTCAATGTATATTGTTTCACTGGTGTTTTGATTTTCAAGTGTTGTTCATAACTATATTCGTTAGTAAATTCTTAAGAATTTCGCTCCCAAATATTAAATTTTGAATTTGATCTCCATCTAATAAAATGGTTGTGCTTACCACCTATAATTATTTGATATATGATAGCAAGTACAAGTTTGTTTATTTGGTCTGATGATTATTCTTGTGAAGGACTATTTTGATACTTTAAACATATGTTTTGCACTGCTATAGTTGCAGCCAGATCTCGTAGGTGCATCTTCGTCGAGAAGAAAAAGGAAGCTGACAACAATAGTTGGAGCCACAAAAGTTTCATTTAGCCTTTACAAGTTTGTTAGTGACGAAAACCAATTTATTTTAGAGACTCATCAGGTAGAAAATGCGAATATATAAATATATTTGTTTAAAGCTTAAATTTATTTATTTTAGATCGGCTTCTAAAGTTTAAGTTGAAGTTTGGCGCCTTAAAGGTTTTCACCAACGCAAAAGGGCGCTGGCAAAGGTCTAATAATGGGCGCTGGCAAAGGTCTAATAATGTGTTGGTGAAAATTGTATTTTCTGTAGTGAGTTAACCCGTTTTTATCTGTATTAGTTAAAGTAGAAAAACTACATAAATTAGAATCAGTAGAGTGAAGTAATGAAGCTCACATATAGGATCCTTTTTAATTCATTGATTATCTTTAAGTGTGACGATTAACCGATTTTGTTAATCCTCAAGTTGTACATTAAGTGTTGAAGTATCCTCTCCTCGCTAATACCTAATAAATCAGTTTTTGTTTCCCTGACTTGTGAGTCTCTCACCCTACTATAAAACTGTGCTCGCACCATTTAAAGTACTGCTTTTCTTTATTTGACATGCATGTAAAGTTTATAAATGTATAGCTTGACAAAGGCTTAAAGTTGTGTTATTACATTTTTTATCTATGATTTTGTGAAATCTGTCATCTATATATACCAGAAAACAATAGATGCTAGTGAAAAAACAAGGAGGGGTCGCTAGACTATGTTTTGCTACACGACGTTTGATGCTAATAAAACTGATTAAAAAAAATCTTGATTTTGTGTAGTTCTATCAGCACCAAGGCCGAATGACTATTCGCTCTTTCACTGAGGTTTTCGTATTTATCATGTACTCTTGCAGGAAAAACAACATGGTAACTCTTGTAAGATTCAAATGCATACACACACCCTTAAATATATATATATATATACATGATAACAATCTGGGTACTTTATAAATGAAAACTAATTTCTTGGATTTCGCCCAATTTCTCCTCTATTATATATATTGGTTTTTATTGGCTTGTTTTCACCATAAAATATTCGTTTTTTTTTTTTTTGCTAAGAATGCACCACCCATACAACAGATCTCACCAATAGAAGCAGATAAATATCATAGTGATGATTTACAAAAGATCGATGAGAGTGATCATGCCCTCAAAAAGGAGAGAGTGAAAGAAAATGACGGAAACGACGATAAGAAAAGAAAGTCAAGAGACGAACTGGTTGAACCAGGTAAGAGATTTAGCATTTGAAAAGTCTAGCTAAGTGATTTGAATATTATTATTTTACATATAGATATATTTATTCATATATATATATATATAAGAATTAGTAGTCGTTAAAATTATGTATCTTATCTGTTTATTTATTTTCTTTCATTTTGGAATGAGCTAAATAAATTTGAATATTGAGAGGGAATGCTAATAAGAAGTTCTGGTAATCTGATTAAACTTTTTTAATTTGCAGATGTGAGCCTGACATGATACGCCTAAGAAGTTGTTTCATCATTTGGCGACCTATCTTTTTTTAATTGGTAAAATTGTGTAAAAGATATTGTCGACGAGTTTTTGGAGGTGAGATGATATTCGCGTGGCTAAGAAGAAGAGATTCATTGTGAATGGTGAATGTTTGGCCGTGATTGGTACAAATTCCCATGGAGTAAGAGATAGAATCGTGATAGGGTAGGGAGGGGTGGGGCTGGGTGCGGGTGTGAAGTAATTTTGAAGTTTAGTTTTTTTTTATAAAAAAAATCACCTTTATTAGGTTGATATATTTTTAATTAGTTTTATGGTTATAAAATCTTGCTTTATTTAATCATCAGGGACTCCAAAAAAGGGTATCCTGAGCAATTGCAATAATAGGTTTCATGTTACTTGTTGTTCGCTGTTTAAGAATTCTTGTTTTTCTAAGTAATGGGGAAGAGGACCGAAACATGCCACTGCTCTTTCTTCACTCTCAAAACGTATTCAATTAGCTTGGCGAATGGCATATACATCACACATCCTGGATCAAGTAAAGTCCGAGTAGATACTGTTACTTTCTCTCGAACCATAGTAATATTATACTATTTTATTGGCGACTTTCACTTTCAACCCGATTCACCGCCTACGAGGAAATTTCTAATTCCTTTTGGATTTCGCAGTAAATACCTAAAAAAAAAAAGAAAAAATCACCCTATAGAATTAAGAGAATTAAGAATTCAAATTGTTATTTTTGGGACCCTATTCACCTCTTTGAGTAAAGAAATCTGAATACCTACTGATATTGTAGAATTTCGTTTGATAATGATCGAGTTACATTGCTTCTTCCCTAAACCCTAAACCACTGAAATTCTCTTCTCTCTTTCCATCTAAGATCTTCCCAGAACTGTCTTTTCTGTATACTTTCCGCGGTAAAACTGACAAGTAAACCAGATATAAAGATGGCGACTTATTTTTTATTTCAGTATATTGATTTACGCCTATAGCCTGCACCTAGGGAAATCCCTGAACTCAATTTGAGTCTTCATCCTTTCTGAAGTTTTGATGGAAAAGGGTCCTTGAGCGGATCCTACATTAGCCCCAAGATCAAATCATTTGTCCTTATTTCAACAAGGAAGCGTTCTCTCCCCCGATCGAGATATCCTCTGTTTCACCCAAATAGGAACTGGCCAATCTGTGGGTATACCATGAAGTGTCGGGGGTTCGAATCCCTCCTCGCCCACAACCGGCCCAAAAGGGAAGATGCTCCCATTTTTAATAAGATTCCGGCTAGAAGCGGTGGATAGAGACAAAAACTCAAATTTGATCTCTTTCCATACTTCACAAGCGGCAGCTAGTTCAGGACTGTTCCTTCCGTTTGAAGAAAGGAAGGATCCCAAAGAATCGATCTTTCTCGCTTGCAAACATATCTGGGCGGGATTAAATATATGACAGGTTTACCCGATATTGTAATCATCGTTGATCAGCATGAAGATCTATTCCGACCAAAACGGGAATGTACTCAAATTGGACATGTGATGTGTGAACAATGACAGTTGTGTACCATAGTCAGTAGCTAGATATGGATAAAGGGGCATGGATGGCAGGCAGGCCTATATTCCTTGGTTTTAATAGGACTCCTTACAAGCGATAACCATCTTTCGGCTAACCTAGCCTGCTCCGTCCCTCAGTTTCTTTATTTATAATTTTACAAGATTTATATTTTTTTGGAGACATCAAATTGCATTGGGTGGCCAGGAATTTATAAATTTGTACAAAGTTTTGTATTGTAGTCTACTGTTGATTGCTTTGAGAATCTTGATTAGTTATTTGTTTAGTGAACATGGACAAGGGGCATGTAGCAGTGTAGCATTTAATACACTTTAGACAACCCGGGGAGGAGAGTAACCAACAATATATGACTTCTTATTGCAAAATAAGTGTCATTCAAGCAAACCAAAAACTTTAGAACTGAGTCATATTGATGCATTTCAATCATAGTCATATTGACATTACATGTGCATACTGCAATAGGTGTTTGGCTTACAAACTCTACCCAAAGTGATGTAAGCAAGTTGTTGTCCTCCATGACAGCCAACGAACATTGAGTGATTATGGACAATAATTTTTGCAATCGATAGACCTTAGATCCATCAGTCCTATCATACCTAGTTTTCAATTCAAGCCACAAATCATGCGGATTCTTAAAATACATCAAACTTTGACGCACTTGTTTCTCAATTGAATTAAATAGCCATGAAAAAACAAGTGTAATGGCATGATTCAGAACACACCATCAAATAAGTATCACCACCACGAGCTTGCGGCAAAGAACCGTCAATAAGAGAGATTTTATTATTGATATTGAGACCCATTGCAATGCCTTTATCCCATGTAATGCAATAAGTTCCATTGGATTTATCATTGAGAACCGATTGTCCAGTGAAAACATGCATACCTAAGTAGTAAATGGACGAGCGCTCAGATTCTCGACCGGAAGAGTAGTAGTAGTAGAAGATGAACTAGGCGTCTTTATTTGATCTCAATCAATGGTACACTGTAAGAAATTGCAGTAGAAAATCAATTATAGATGATGGGCAGATTTGGGACGCAATTTTTGATCAATTCAACCCGTAAACTGATACCATATTAGTTCAACAAGGATTGGTTGATGCCCTCGATGAGGCAAACATCGATAAGGATCTTGATGATAAATCGAAGAAGGTTATGATGGAGAATGCTCATAGTGTTGTAATCCTAAGTTTGGGTGATAAGGTGTTGTGACAGGTCTCGAAGAAGAATCTTTGGTAAATTGTTTGTATCTTAAACAAGCTATGTATTCTGGTTAAGACGCATGATGTCAAAGCAATAGAGGAACATATTGATATGTTTAACAAGTTGATTCTGGATCTTGAGAACATTGGTGTTGCAATTGATGATGAAGATCATGCTTTACTATTGTTAAGTGCTCTGCCGAAATCTCATGCTAACTTTAAGAAAACTCATATATATGGAAGGGATTCTTTAATACTTGATGGGGTGCAATCTGCTCTAAATTCTAAGGAATTTAATGAGAGAGGGAAGGCAAAGAAATCACAGAATGCTGAGGGACTAATAGTGAAGGGACATAATCAGAAAAATGAAAGTAGGAAGAAGGAGAAGAAGTCCAAGTCACATGGAAAGAATGGGAAGAAACCATTTATTTGTTACCACTGTGAGAAAGAGGGTCACACCAGGAGATTTTGTCCTGAAAGACAGAATAATGGTGGTGACAAGACTAAAGAGTCTGGCACTATTGCAAGTGTACAAGAGGGGTATGATTCTGTTGATTCTCTAATGGCTTCTATCAAGGATCCATATAATTTGAGTGTGTTAGATTCTGGTTGTTCCTTTCACATGACTCCACATCGGTCTATATATGAAGAATGTGAGGAGATTGATGGTGGAACAGTATACTTGGGAGACAACAAACCTTGTAAAGTGAAAGGTATAGGATCAGTTAAGTTCATCATTCACAATGAATCTGAGAAACTGTAGAGATTGGTGAGATATGTCCCTGATCTCAAGAGGAACCTGATATCTCTTGGTGTATTATAGAAAATAAGGCACAAGTTCTTGGGAGAGAATGGTACGGTAAAGGTTCTCAAAGCATCACTGGTGGTGATGATAGGAGTAAGGGGGAATGGCCTTTATATACTGAAAGGAAAGTCTGTCATGGGTATAGTTGCAACATCAGTTGTGCAGGTGGTTGTTTCTAAGTCTGAGTTGTGGCACAAAATATTAGCTTATGTGAGTGAAAGAGATTTGTTAGAGTTGGGGAAGCAAGGTCTGTTGGGAGCTGAAAAGCTGGAGAAGATTAGCTTTTCTGAACATTGTGTTCTAGGAAAGGCTTACAAGGTGAAGTTCAATGTTGTTCAACAGAGAACTAAGAGTGCTTTTGATCATGTTCATGTTGATATGAGGGGACCCTCAAGGATTGCTTCACACTCTGGAGCAAGATACTTCTTGTCAATTGTAGATGATTATTCTAGAAAGTTGTGGCTATTTGTGTTGAAGACTAAGGACCAGACATTTGAAACATTCAAAAACTGGATGACCATGATAGAGAAGCAAACTGGATTGCAACTGAAAAGACTGAGAACAGACAATGGTCTAGAGTTTTGTTCAGCTGAATTCAATGAGTATTGCAAGGTAAATGGAATTGTAAGGCACAAGACTATTGCTGGAACTCCACAGCAAAATGGGTTAGCTGAGAGATTCAATAGAAACATACTTGAAAGGGTGAGATGTATGCTTCCAAGTGCTAACATTCCAAAGGTTTTCTGGGCAGAGGTAGTTGCAATAACTGGATATCTTATTAATAGATGTCCTTCTACGACATTAAATATGAAGACACCAGAGGAAGTATGGTCTAGTCACAAACTAGATTTGAGTCATCTGAGAGTGTTTTGATGTTCTGGTTATGCACACATCAAACATGATAAGCTAGAGCCAAGAGCATTGAGGTGTATGTTTCTTGGATATCCAGAAGGAGTGAAGGGCTACAGATTATGGTGTCTTGAACTAGGCCACAAGAGGTGTTTTATAAGCAGAGATGTGGTGTTCAATGAGGACATTATGGCTCTTAAAGGAACTGGTGATTTACCTGTGCAGGCTGGAGAGATTAACAAAGGTGTTAACTCAAGGAATGAAGAAGATAGTGGTTATCAGCTTGAGGTGAAGCTTATGTCTGATAGTGAACTAGACCATCCTTGAAATTGGTTACTTAAAGAAGAGCCGGTTGCAACTGGCAATGAACCTGTTAGTGGATGATCAGGTTGTGGAATCCGGCTATATGCTGACTAGGGATAGAGCTAGAAGGGAAAATAAGGCACCATAGAGGTATGGTTATGCAGACTTGCTTGCTTATTCCTTAGTAGCAACAAGTAGTATATTGGAGGAGGAACCAAGTGATTACAAGGATGTAGTGAATAGCAAGGATAGACATAAATGGCTTGAGGCTATGTCTGAAGAAATGAAGTTTGTGAAGGATAAAAATACTTAGGATCTTGCTGAAAAACCAAAGGGCTAGAGGTTGGTTGGATGTAGATGGATCATTAAGCAAAAGTGGTGAGGGTAATATCGTTCGGACCCGGATAGTCGGGGGATTTGGGGATATTATTACTCAAATATTTATGTTTGGAATGCCAATCTCGAATGCGAAGAAATGAGGCACAATGTTTTATTAATGACTTTGAGTAAGTACAGGGGGTCGTGAGAGGTTCACGATTTTGAGCTAGAAGAATGCGATAAATTCTAAGTACAAGTGAGGTGTATAGTGATGGTGACTATAGCTATTTCTACGTGGAGTAGGCTAATGCTGCCAAATTTTAGTTCTGTTGGAGATGATGCAGTGAGTTGTCTTTTTGCTGAAAATGAAGGGCTATTTATAGTGTAAGCCCTAAGGTCTTTGACCAATGCATGTTTGTCTTTGCCGTCGTCGCTGGTGCCCAATGGGGCGTGGGTCTTCTGCGCTAATGGGGTCATCTGCCGTGGAGAGCCAATGGTTGATGGTCCGTCTGAGGGAGAAATAATGGTGTATATCCCAATGGTCTTTGGGGGTAGTCTGAGCCAATGCATGTTGCGAGGTCTGTACCAATAATTGGTCTGTACCAATGACATTTGCTGCTTTCTGCCCCAATGAATGAGTCGGACCAATAGGGGATGGTCTTTCCTCATTATTAGGGTGGTTGTGAAGTTGGGAGTTCTGGAATTTAAATGATGCTTCCTCCGAGTTGGGGCCGGAGGTCGTTGGATGGTCTAGTCTTTCCCGAGGGGTCGTTGGAGGAAGACCCAATGGGTGATTCTTCAGTTATGATCTACTGATATATATGGTGGGTATTCGACCTGCCTTTTCTTTACTCATGTCCTTAATGTTTGTTGGGTGCTCGTGTTTCTTCGGTTTTGGTTGAGTGTGGTTTGTGCTTCCACGGATATCCCGAGGGTCGTCGAGGGTTCCGAGGATGATTACTCTGTGGACTAGGGGGTTTTAGGGGGTCATGGGTTCCCTATTTTTAGATGAGTCTGAGGTCGCTTAGGGGTCGTGTTCTAGTCTTCGTGATCTCACCGTACTCCCGCAAGAGGTGTCGACCGGGTCCGAGGGTACCTGCCTCCGAGTGTTTGGACCGAGTACCCTTGGTGAGTGTTTTTGGGTCGTACTCGGGGGTACCGTCTCCGGAGTCTGGGCCGTCTACCGCGTGCCAACATTTCTAGTACGATATATATCGAAAGCATATTGTATGCACTTAGTGTATGTATGTGTTATATTTAGGAAATATACATACATTTACTCTGTGTGTGTCTGGGTTATATTTAGAAAAGAGAAAAAACTTAATAAAAGCCTAAACCTACAGGATCGTGGCTCTAAACTCGACAAGCCTTTAGCCCACAAGGCAATGGCATTAAAATTTTAATTAATGTGTGATATTTGTTGACCACTGACTAAACCGGTCAAACCCTTAGTTCGATCGGCCCGACCACCTGAACCACTAACCAATAGCTTTACCGGGACAGTGACTGGTCTGGGTCTAAGAACACTGCAAAACACCCATGCGTACGGACATACATACACGACACAAGCATTATAAACAGTGAATAACAACTACGAACATTAAAATAAAAGATATTACAAAGATATGCATGGGTTTAGCGGGTGACAACACTTTTCACGGCGATTCTGAAAATCACAAGTCCCCGTCAGAATTATCATGCATGTTTTCATCATCTACGCTTACCCATTGCTTAGTAGACATCGACCATTCATCTTCGGTCCACGACGAGCAACCGCCGATGTCATATTCACGATATATTCTCCGACACCGTTGTCAGCAGTCAGCTGGTCTAAGAACACCTAGTTGTTTGAACTACTGTTCTTTCCCTGTCACTCCTGATTCAGTCATCCTCGTCATCTTCTTCATCGCCATCCGTGTTAGATTCATCACCAACATAAACATCTACTCCATTATTAGTAACCGTCAGCAAAGAATCCTTGTTTGGATGCGCAACTTTCCCATCGCCAAACACTATTTCCATATCCACCTGATTTTGGAATGCCGTTCTCACGGAAAATTTAGGTTCCTAGCATATTAAAATCAAATATTATATGGGCCAAACTAATTTATTTGAGGTTTGAAACCACAAGTTGTCTGGTCAATGTTGGAACAACATTGAAGTTACAAAGTTGGTTTAGCATTGGAAGGGATTTTAACTGTTTTGGTCCCATAAGTTGGCTTCTACGCGATTTTGATTCCATAACTTGGCAGACCTCGATTTTGGTCCCTCAACTTGGCACCTTGACTCGATTTTGGTCCCATGGGCAACCCTCCACCCAATCCCGCCGGAAAACACATATGCGGCACTCGTGGACTGCAACCTTACCTATTTTGACCCATTTTCTGAGCCCACCTGTACACATGGCACCCATGTGAAAAAACAAAACCAATTGGGTTTGATGCTGCCTCCAGATTGCGACACATCAGCTCTAGATGTTATTAGGAGATTTTTCTTTATCTTCACATTTGCAGACCCATAAGACTATGACATGTGGAAAGGAATTTTTTCTTATAATAAAACCCACTCTTTTCGGCAAACCCAAGTTAACGCATATAATATATTTATACTTGCTTTTTGATAGTCAAAAAAAAAACATACCTGTTTTTTGAAATTTTTTGGTTGGAACGAACTATTATTACGATTTACTTAAGGACGAAATATTAAAACTGCCCTATAACGTTTTTTCAAAACTTAAAATGCCTGTTTTTTTCGGGCCTTCCAAAAATGCCCCGTAAGTCTTGAAAAATCTTGTAAAAATGCCCGATTGTCTTATTTGGGCCAAAATTACCTACGTGGCGGTACAGTGGCTGCCACGTCAACAAGTTGTATTTGCACCCCAAAACCTTTGTAACTTTAAATATTGTATTTGCACCCCAAAATAAATTGCACTTTGCCCCCCAATATATATATATATATACAAATAATAAACACATATATATATATATATAATTATTTGTAAAAGTAAAACATATATTATATATAAATAATAATATCAACATATATTATTATTTATACTAATTTATAAAATAATAAATATTTTAACATTATATAAAATAAATAAAAAACAAAAAAAAACAAATAAAAAAACAAAAAGATTTAAAAAATACAATAATCATCATCTTCATCCCGTTCGCCCCCCCCACCCCCACCCCCGCCGAGCACCACCACCTTCCGTCGCCGAGCACCACCATCAACATCGATTCCGTCGCCGAGTACCACCACCAACATCGATTCCTTCAAATTCACCGCCTTCAACCTCACCACCACCGCCGCCGACGACTCAATTCACATCACCACCAAGCTCAATCTCACAATCTCCGTCAGAAATCCGAACAAAAAGATTGAATACCGTTACGATCCGATGTCGATTGCGGTCGTATCGAGCTCGATTACGGGATGAAGATGACGAGCGGAGGGGGGTGGTGCTCACCGGTTACTGTTCACCGCGAACAGTGAACAGTACCACGGCCGGTGGTGGTGCGCTGATCTCTTTTGACTTTAACTGTTCATCGTGAACAGTGACCACCGGCGGGTGGTGGTGCACTGTTCACCGTTCGCTGTTCACCTTGAACAGTGAACAGTGACCACCGGCGGTTGCAGGTGGGGGTGTGGGGTGTTGTGGGGGTGGGGTTCAGGGGGGGTGCGGGGTAGGGTTTTTTTATTTTTTATTTTTTTGTGTTTTATTGTTATTTGTTTTATTTATATATATATATATGTATGTTTTTTATTATTTATACATATATATATATTTATTATTTATATATATATATATATATGTTTATTATTATTATATATATGTTTATTACTATTTATATATATATCTTTATTATTTATATATATCTTTATTATTTATATATATGTTTATTATTTTTATTTATATATATTTATTATTATTGGCTGAAAATATGACGTGGCAGAGCTATTTTCTGACGTGACGTTGACTGTGTCGCCACGTCGGTATTTTTAGCCCGAATAAGGCCATCGGGCATTTTTGCAAGATTTTTCAAGACTTACGGGGCAGTTTTACAAGGCCCGGAAAAAACGGGCATTTTAAGTTTTGAAAAAAAGTTATAGGGCAGTTTTAATATTTCTTCCTTTACTTAATTACTTGATTAATTGAAACAGTAAGTGATATCTAATTATTCGATGTTGTGATAATTTTTATCATTCATCCGAAAAAAAAAGATAATTTATATCATATGGTGATTATTGGATTTATTTTTATTGATTAATGATTGTTGTGATTATTAATTGTAAGTGAAATATTGAGCGACTTAGTCATGACTGTAACCATTATTCTGAATTCAATCCTACTTTTTGATAAATAAATAAAAAAGAAAAAGAAATTCATCCCTAGCTACTAGTTTTTTTTTATATATACGATCCCTAGCTACTAGTTTACTTCGTTTAAATTGCTTCTCTTATGTGTGATGTCAATTTGTTAAGCTATTATACTAATAGTGTTAATGATGAAAAATAAGTAAAAAAAAAAAACTTCAAATAATGCACAAATTGACTTCAAGGACCCAGATTGGTGAAGGTATCATAATTAGCTTAAGGATATTTACAGTCTTTCATGGAATTCTATAACTAGCCCTAAAACTGTAAGAAAATATTGGAAAGTTTCCATCCCACATAAAAATAAACTTCCAGTTCTAAGTATAAATATGTGTTGAGATTTAAGTCATCCAGTTATATTAGCAAAGTTTCTACTAATACTACCATATTTTTGAAGTTATTAATTTATTTATAAAAAGAAATTATACCTTTGAAGCATCACTAATGATTCATTTAATCGAATAATAAAAAGCAATGTAAATATTACTTTCTAAAAAAATAAGGAAAACAAAAATACAATAAAAAAGTAATGTAAATATTACTTTCTAAAAAAATACAACAATCGTTTTCACATTTTCTTTCAATTATCAGAGAGAGAGAGAGAGAGAGCGAGAGAAAGAGAGAGATATTTAAAAAAAATCATGTAATTATTTTTTAATTTAATTACAGAGCTTAAAATCTAACTAAATCTCAATAGAATTTGAAAACTTGAAATTTGGATACTGAACTAAAATTAGGTGAGAGTGAGTGATCATATTGTAGACAAATTAATTTTGTCTCGTCCAATTAAATATTGACAAATGTCAAATTAATTATTAGAAATTAAATTGATTATTTCTATTTTGAATTTGGGATTTTACTGAATTAAATTCCAATTATTAATAGATTAATAAATTGATTTTCTAATATATATTTGATTGGCCAATCAAACAAAGCCATGTGGAAAAGATGGAGTATTGCAACCAATCAATAAAGCCATGTGAAAAAATGATGTGTTTTGACCAATCGAACAAAGCCATGTGGAAAAGATGGAGTATTTCAACCACTCATTCAAACCACGTGAAAATATGACGTATTCTAAAGATTTCTTGATAAACAAGCCAAATTAAATCCATGTTTATCTTGAAGAGAAAATCGACCAATCATAAGCAAGGAGCTCTAGGTTTTACAACTATAAATAGAGGTCATCCCTTAAAAAAACACACACACAAATATTCACAAGTTGAAGAGGGAAAATCTCTAAGTTTTTCCCTCCACCAAGTTAATCCATCTTCAAGCATTCTTCGTGGCACTCGAGGTGTTCTTCACGAAGACCTCCGTTCGATCCATCATCAAGCCTCAAGTCCACCAAATAACCGTTTTTGAATATCGCGCTTCTGCCAAGGAAGATCGAGCTTCAACAAATTCAGCATATTCAACATCAAGTTCATATCGTTCTTCAAAGATCTTCAAGCCCAAAGTCCGTTTGATTCGAGAACAAGCTGCAAGGCCCTCGAAAAACTATTTTTTAAGATCAAAGTCCCTTTCAAAGAAGATCAAAGTCCACATATCCGAAGAACTGAAGACACAGATCATATCGTTCTTCAACAATCTTCAAATCAAATTCGAAGTCAAAAGTCCGTTCGATCCGAGATCAAGCTGCCAAGCCCTCGCATCGACGTTTGTCAAATATTCAAGTACCTTGAAGAAGATCGAAGTGAAGATTTCCTTCAAGATTTGTTTAAAGTTCAAGTCATTGTCCTTGTAAAATCGAATCAGAGGATCAAAGAGATTGTCACTCCATAAATTCCTTAAATTCACAAGTTCTATTTGTTCAACTATTTTTCTGTCTTTTATTTTAAAGACTTAGGAAAATTTATTGCTACACACATTATTAAAAGAAAAATATAGCCTAGAGGTGAAAATGTAAAGATAAAAACAAAATTTGGAGTAACCATGTGCAGTGGACACGGTTGTAGCATCAAATAGACCCTTTAATTGAGAAGGTTCATACGAAGCATCCCAAAATGACCATAGAAGCATTTAATCTTACACAACACCACTTGTTTTTTAGTGTCTAAGAACATGTATTATTAGTGTAATCACATCGTTAATCTTCTCGTCTTCGTTCTTCATTTTCTCAACGACACGGGTGAGTTCTCTCTAATATTCGTGTTCATCTTCTCCACATCATTCGTCAAAATACTAATACTTTCACGAAGTGCATCGACAGAATTAACCGATGGCTCCAATGGAGGGTCTTCCCAAAGAAA
The DNA here is from genome assembly GCA_948329865.1 of Linaria vulgaris. Taxonomy (NCBI): domain Eukaryota; kingdom Viridiplantae; phylum Streptophyta; class Magnoliopsida; order Lamiales; family Plantaginaceae; genus Linaria; species Linaria vulgaris. Next base: position 46,071,695 of record OX415249.1, on the reverse strand, counting down.
AACTTACAAACAAATCAAACAAACCAATATTACAACAACAAATTAAAAACAATTCTGTGTTGTAATAGAGCTAATCGTGAATATTACAAATGACATTAAAATCACATTGTTACAACATATACCAACAATGAACTATTTAGACAAGTATACCAACAGTGAACTGGAAAAATACTATACCAACAAAATTAATATATCATTCTCAAACACTATAATCTATTATACAATCTCACGTGAAAAATTGCTTTACGCTTTGTCATGGGTTGAGGCTTAATAGTAATCCGTTTAGCCACAATTTAGTTAGTAGATTATTTTTAGGAGAATTTGTATTAAACCCCCCATCGTTTGGGTCATTTGCAGTCAACACCCTTTTTTTGGAGCGGTCAACCCTTATCGTCTGGTGAAATACACAACTTACACCAAGTCAACATTTTGCACTTCAGATCAGGGGTATTTTTGACACACCTTTTTGACTTGTTTAATGTATCCCGTAACCTATTCAGTTTTGTGCAGATTTCCCTCACCTAATGTTATAAAAATTTCAATATTTTATTTATTTATTTTGACAAAATTAAAGATTTATTAAATTTTGACCTACCTTTTTAGTTTCTTATTTTTTTAAGACCAAGGAATTTAGGCTTCTTTTTCGACATGTTTTAGACTTTAAGCATTTATTTTAAAATAAATTTATTTTGGAGGACTGTTTTACAATTAACCATTTTGAAAAAAAAAATTGTCTAAAGATTTAAAAAAAACATTGTTTAAAGATTTTAAAAAAAGAATTTTGTCGCAAAAGAAGCTTAAATTCCATGGTCTTAAAAAAATAAGAAACAAAAAGGTGGGTCAATATTTAATAAATCTTTAATTTTGTCTAAAGATTTTAAAAACATGTTGAAATTTTTATAACATTAGTTTGAGTGGGGGGTGCAATTTGCACCAAACTAAATAGGTTAGGAGTACATTAAACATATCAAAATGGTGGGTCAAAATTTGGACGAAAATACCCCTGATCAAAAGTGCAAAATGTTGAATTGGTGTAAGTTGCGTATTTCACCATCAAACGAAGGGTTGACCGTTCCCAAACAAAGTTAAGGGTGTTGACTGTAAATGACCTCAAGCGGTGGGGGGTTCAATGCAATTTTCCCTAAAAAGAATCTACTAACTGAATTGTGGCTAAACGGATTTCTATTTTTGGCCAACGCCCAAGGGCAAGTCTCGACCCAAGACAAAGCGTAAAGCATAGACTAAGCTGAAAGATGCCAGAGCACCCACGTGTGGGTTTGGAGCATGTTCCATGACATGTATGTCTTTTAGAAATCGACCATAATCTACCTTTTGTGTCCCTTTAAGTATCTATCCTTTATTTTTTAGTTTGATTATGTTATGATTCCAGATCTTATTACACGAGGACGAACGCTTAATGGGACACAGAGTAAAACATCGAAAGTGTGATAGATGATCGTCTCCCGTGCCTTCCCCTGGTAAAAATATTTTGGTGGTATAATAAGGGGTAAAATCTTTCGTGCAAAGTAAGTGACCGATAAGTACCTAAATAATCTTCAACTTTTCACATGCTTTGCAGACATTTCATCTTTCCACCCATTATTTTCTTTCAAGTAGCTAGCTTTGCTTCAATTTTTACAGGTAACTAGTACAATAGATCGAACTATACGAAATATATAAATAATTTTAAACTAAAAAGTTTTTACCTATAGTTACGTGTATATTATATAACAAGGTAAAAAGTATTAAACCCCAAAGCTTTTGGATATCTTGCATGTTGATGATCCTCAACCTACTTCTTTTACGACTTGCCCCTCAACATAATGGAAAATATGCGATTTGTCGACCCAAAAAACTAATGGACATGTAGTCATGTGTCTAACATATGTCCAATATTAATTGATGGTTGATCAACGACTTAGGAGAAAAGTCACACAATTTTCAATAAGTTTGTGGAAAACTTTCGAATTAAATAATTTACGATGAATATTAATATCATCAATTTAAAATCACCACATTAAATTATAAACCATAGATCGAGCTCAGCTCTCATCTAAAGCCCACATTCCAAAAGAATGTCGCGCATTATGGCTTTTACGCCTAACACACCTTTACGGTATCATTTACTAGATCGAGCTCAGGTCTCATCTAAAGCCCACATTCCAAAATAATGTCGCGCACTACGGCTCATATGCCTAACACACCTTCACGATGTTTCTTACTAGATCGAGCTCAGTTCTCATCTAAAAGCACACATTCCAAAAGAATGTCGTGCACTACGACTCATATGCCTAACACACCTACACGGTGTCACAAAATTTAAATCGAGCTCAATACTCATCTATTTCATTCTCTTGACGAGACGATATCTCATAGTCTTCATAGCCCCTACGCCTATTCAAAATGCATACGAACTGATTGAGTACAACTCATCAAGCAAAATGAGGATTCACGTTTTCTTAAACAAGCTATGCGCATAGGCTACTCCAAACATGCCAACGCTATAACACGTTATCGAAGTTAAAAACCGGTTAATTAAGCAAACATCTTCTTTAACAACAAAGGATCGATAAAGCGAAAGGTCACTTAATCATCAACAATAAGTCGGCATAAAAACACATAACGATAAGCAAAGCACAGATGCATGTAAGACTTATCCAGCACACAAGATTAACATGGAAAAACATGATACACGCATAACATCCATAAACAAGTCAATATGAGCATAACTAAGTCTTAATCCTAATGCCAACAACGGCTACCAAAGCACAATATAGAGTGCGAACAAAAACAAACGCCGCCATACATTGGCGCAAAATATCAAAGGGTACCAACACCCAACATTCGGAAAGTACTGAAATAGGAAAAATACGAATGATACGGCACATACGCCAACAACACAAAGCCAACACAGCCGAACAAGTGAACCTGAGCAAATGCTCAAACTGCAGGCTAAGACATGATCTCCTCGGCGACACTGGAACTGGTCCCTGGGCCAGCAGCTCCAAACGACGCCTCTACCTCTTTCAGCAATGCAGGAATATCCATAATTCCATTAAAATTGTCCTTAGCACGAGCTCCATCTACAACCAACTTGCTGGGAATCTGCAACTCACACGAGCTCATTTCGGCAGAGTGCGAATTAGATGAGACATCAACAGGCATATTCGAAGCATGTGCAGTAGAACGATTCATTCGTACAAAAATACCTCAGGTATACCAAGCACATCGGTGAGCACGTCAATATGAGCCATAGCAAGCTCCGTGCGCTCTGACTGCTCAAAAGAAATAGTGGTGGCAGCATCTGCCTCGCGCGGAGCCACTACATCCTCGGTAACTGCAGGCATGATCTCCTCCACTACAACATCCTTTATCCCCTCATCTTGAGCGTTCAGATCAATGTCATGAAGCCAAAGGCTGCGTCGACTCCTCAGACTACTTAAAGCATATGCATCATCCATGACATGATCATCGTTGGCCTCATCCTGGGGATCCAGCACCACATAGTCCTCGTCCAATAATCTGCATCCAAGGAAGTATCGAGCAGGGTCAAAATTCAAGCCCATCTCCTCGTAATACACAATATTACTCATACATTCCTTGTATCCATTGCCATTATCAGTAACGCCACATTCACAGGCAATATGCTTCCAGGTCAGATGACAGGAACTCGCCAACCACTTCGACCTTTCGGTCACTATCCAAGGGGTGTTATTCACATACAACTCAAACATCTTCATAAAATATTACATTAGCAAAGGATAAACGGTCTAAAAAGAGTTCTTCTAAAGGGAAACACTTACTATAGACTGTCCTTCCCAAAAAGCTTCGGCATGTGCCTTCTTGGCCACCTCTAGCTCAAGCTCTAGCCTTCGGATGGTATCATCATGCTTCTCCAAGGCTATATGCATGGGCTTCAAAATAAAACGAGCACCAAAAAGCTGCAACATGTGGCCATACTCATTGGGGCCAAAAAGAAAATGAGTCGGGGAAGACAGTAAAGAGGCCATTCATGGGAGAGACCGAGAGATTACTCCCCCAGGTCTGCAGAACCCTCCAAAAAGGAACACAATGGGGTTGGCATAATTGTGCCCCAAGTAACGGCTTCTTTAGACGGAGCCACCAATTCCGGGACCATGGGGGTACCAGAGGATTCAACATCGCGATGATTAGACCCTAGAGAAGACGACCTCTCAGCCATTGACTCTACCCGAGCAGTCATAGGATGCGGTGTGGACGGATTCCCCTTCTCAACCATTTTGATATCCATTCCGCCCTCAGTGCCAAACATACCCTCAAGCCAATCATCATGTGCCTCATTTTCGAAAGCATCGAGAAACTCTACAGAAAGCCGAGAACCACCGGGACTTCCCTCAGCCTGAGTCGACATGGCTTTCTCTTCATCCAAATCTAGCAACAGAATGGTCGAGCCCTTGGAAGTAACCTCGGGTTGATCTCCGAAGAGTGTCGGCTCGGATTGACAAGTACCCTTCTTACTCGCTTGACTCGGATGAGATCGAGCCTCTTCGATAGTGCTTCCCCTCTCCAAAGGCTCATTTGCAGACGCAACAGAAGTTGTGGACCCCCATGTCCATTGAGCCCTTTGGTCAGAGCATTCTTTACCTTAGTAGGACGAGGAGGCGGAGCATCACACTTCATCTTCTCCATTGTTTCCCTAAAAACAGAGAAGCACAGAAAGCAGGTTAAACGCCTAAGGAAATAGATGAATCAATCAAAAAACTTACAAGTAAAGAAAACTTACTTATAAGAGGATGATTGTTCCCAACATCGGGCACCATGGTAGTGATGTCATCTAGGCCACAATTGGAGTAAAGGGACATGAAGACATCGGTATTCGACATCTCGCCCCAATGGAAACCTTGGCGGAAAAATCCCTCCGCTGAGAGTTGAGCCATGGCCTCCGTTGGGTCGTACTCAGCTGAGATACGGGGAACCGTGTTCTACACCCGCAGAACCTCCCCTGGGACATTCTTATTTGCATGCCGAAGGAAGAAGATTTTTTCATTCCAACTGTTGTGAGACCCTGGAAGCTCATAGACGATCCTCTTTGTCAACTTCCACATGGAGAAGGTGTAAAAGAGCTTGTCCTTAAGCGACCAAGGTTTCCTTTGCTGATCTCCATGAAATGACTGTTTCACCACAAGTGAAAACATACACTGTTTGAGATCGTGCTTTGTGTGGATCTGATAAATATCATGCATCTGCATAACCAGTTAAATCCGATTTAGATGAAGAGGAATAATACAATCCTAAATCGATTGTCCCTTGAAGATATCAAAAAATGTGCTTAATGCCATTCCAATGCCTTCTAGTTGGGGAAGAATTGTACCTTGCTAATAAATTCACCGCAAATGATATATCAGGCCTAGTATTATTAGCAAGATACATTAGCGCTCCGATTGCACTAAGGTATGGTACTTCTGGACCGAGTAGTTCTTCATCATTTTCGGATGGTCGAAATGGATCCTTTTTTACATCAAGAGAATCTCACAATCATAGATGTACTTAATGGATGTGATTTATCCATATAAAACCGCTTAAGTACTTTTGAGGTATAATAAGATTGATGAATAAATATTCCGTCTTTTAAGTGCTAAATTTGAAGACCTATACAAAATTTTGTTTTTCCAAGGTCTTTCATTTCAAATTCTTTTTTCAAAGAATTCATAATTTTTGATAACTCTTCATGAGTTCCAATAATATTTAAATCATCAACATAGACAGCAATGATAACATATTCAGATTTGCATCTTTTGATAAAAATACAAGGGCATATAGGATCATTTTTATAACCTTCTTTCAACAAAAATGTACTCAAGCGATTGTACCACATTCTTCCAGATTGCTTTAATCCATGTAAAGATTTATTTAGTTTAACTGAATAAATCTCGTTACGCTTTAAAGCTCGTGCTTCAGGCAACTTAAATCCTTCAGGGATTTTCATATAAATATTATTTTCCAAGGATCCATAGAGATATGCTGTAACGACATCCATTAATCGCATTTCAAGTTTCTCACGTACTTCTAAACAAATCAAATACCTTAGGGTAATTGCATCAATTAATGGAGAATATGTCTCTTCATAATCAATACCAGGTCTTTGGGTATATCCTTGTGCCACAAGCCTTGCCTTGTATCGCACAACTTCGTTTTTTCATTTCTTTTACGTACGAATACCCATCGATATCCTACTGGTTGTACGTTATTTGGTTTGCAAACCACACATCCAAATACTTGACGTTTGGTAAGTGAATTCAATTCAACATTGATTGCGTCTTTCCATGAGGGCCAATCCTTTCTACGCCGACATTCTGAAATAGATGTAGGCTCAAGATCATCACATTCTTCCATAATGTTGACCGCTACAGTGTAAGCAAAAATTTCATCAATGTGAATATTATTGCGATTCCATTTGTTGCCTGTTGTGACATAGTTGATTGATATTTCTTCATTTTCAGTAGGTTTTGGCGACTGAGGTTCTTCTGGAACCTTGTCATATATGCCAACAGGTTCTGCGAGAATAGTTGTTTCCTCTTTTTGTTCACTTTCAACAAGTGCTCCTTTTCTTTTTCGAGGATTTTTATCTTTGGAACCGATAGGTCTACCTCGCTTTTGTCGTGTTACAGGCTCATTGGAAATACTTAGTCTTCCTTCAGGGACATCAATTTTCATTGGAGCATTTACAACTGGTATATAAGATTTAGTCACTCGTTTCGGATCAGTAAATGCATCTGGCAACTGATTCACAATATTTTTCATATGAATTATCTTTTGAACTTCAAGTCCACTATACTTTGTACGAGGACCTCGAACTGGTAGTGATAATTCTTTCCAAGAGATAGTCTTTTCCAACTGTTTATTCTCTTCCCCTAATGTTGGATAAATAGATTCGTCAAAGTGACAATCATCAAATCTTGTTGTAAATAAATCTTCAGTCAATGGTTCTAAATATTTTATTATAGATGGTAATTCATATCCAACATATATTCTAAGCATTCTTTGTGGACCCATCTTGTGCGATGTGGTGGAGATATCGGAACATATATCACACAACCAAAAATCCTCAGATGAGAAATACTTGGTTCTAGATCGGAAACCATTTGTAAAGGAGAATTATCATTATAGCTTGTTGGCCTGATGCGTATAAGTGTTGCTGCATGCAAAATACCATGTCCCCAAGCAGAAGTGGGAAGTTTAAATTTCATAATTAATGGTCTTGCAATTAACTGAAGACGTTTGATAAATGATTCAGCTAAACCATTTTGTGTATGAACATGAGCAACGGGATGTTCAATATCTATTCCGATTGACATGCAATAGTCATTGAAGGCTTGGGACGAAAACTCACCAGTATTATTAAGACGAAATTTCTTTATTGTATAATCAGGGAATTGTGCACGTAAACGAATTATTTGTGCAAGCAATCTCGCAAATGCTAAATTATGAATGGATAACAAACACACATGTGATCATCTAGTTGATACATCAATCAGTACCATAAAGTATCTAAATGGTCCGCACGGTGGATGTATAGGTCCACATATATCACCCTGAATACGTTCAAGAAATTTAGGATTTTCATATTTGATTTTGGTTGGTGATTGTCTTGTTATTAGTTTGCCTTAAGAGCAAGCAACACATGACAGTTCATTAGATTGAAAAATCTCTGGTTTTTCGATGGATGACCAACTGAATTCTCAATAATTCTTCGCATCATTATTGAACCAGGATGACCCAACCGGTCATGCCAAATTTGAAAGTCATTAGTAAACTTCTGGTTTACTGTGGCATAAGTTTCAAAAATTTGATTTTGGTAAAATACAATCCGGGTACCAAAGTTGGCAATTTTTCTAAGACATGTTTCTTTTCGGAAACAGTATAAGTAATATAGAGATATTCATTATTTCCTTCCTCTTGTGTTTCAATATGATATCTATTCAAACGAATATCTTTAACACTCAATACATTTCTTCGAGCCTTTCGAGAAAATAATGCATATTCCATTACCAACTTTGTTCCTTTCGGTAGTAAAATAGTTGCTCTTTCAAAGCCTCCAATTAATTTTGTAGTACTAGCTATAGTACTGACATTTGCATTTTCCATATTTAAGTGAGAAAAATATTTTCTATCATTGAATATGGAGTCAGTAGTAGCACAATTTGCTAGACATATTTCTCCTTCGTTATTTGAAGATGTTGCCAAATCAATTTCCATGTTTCTAAAAATAAAAGAGTAATGAGATATATCTTTTTATTGAACTTAAAAACGGTTACAAGGAAATTCAAAAAACACACATGACAACAAACAAAGGTACATATAAGATAATACTAAACTTAAAACGAAACAACATGCTTTAATGGAAAAACTATATTGCAAGACCATTTAGTTATTCTCAGAAAACACCATGTGTCCTATTCCACCTTCAGAGCGGTCAAGATAGTCGGTAACATCAAGTTGTGCTATGTCAAACTGTCCGTGTTCATTTGCATCTTGAACATAATTCATTTCGAAAATTTTACCCCTCACTTTTGATGCTTGGTAAAGGTCAACAAGATGTTTTGCCACTTTGCAAGTTATTGACCAATGGCCTTTCATACCACATCAGTGACAAGTGCTTTCACGAACCCTTTTCGTTGAGCCATCATCTCCATTTTTCTCGGTCTCATTGTATACTCTTTTGTTATAGCCATTTTTAAAATGGTTATGACGACCTATTCCTCGACCTTGACCACGTCGACCACGTCATTATCCACGTCTGTGACCATGCCCACGACCATTACCACGACCACGGTAAGAACCATGGCCAAAAGTATTGTGTGATGTTGCATTCACTTCAGGGAATGGGCCAGAACCAGTAGGACGAGATTCATGTTTCTTCATTAACAACTCATTATTTTGTTCAGCCACCAAAAGACATGAAACAAGTTCAGAATATTTTTTAAAATATTTTTCACGATATTGATGTTGAAGAATAATATTCGTAGCGTGAAAAATAGAGAATGTTTTTTGAGCATATCAGCATCAGTAACAGTTTCGCCACATAATTTCAGTCGTTGAGTAATTTTAAATATTGCGGAGTTGTATTCTCCCACAATTTTAAAATCTTGTAATCGAAGGTGTATCCAATCATATCGAGCTTTAGAAAGGATAACAGCCTTCTGATGCTCATACCTATCTTTGAGAAGTCCAGAGTTCTGCAGGATCTCTGAGTGATACATACTCATCTTGTAATTTTGGAGAAAGATGGTGAAGTATGAAAATCATAGCCCTTGACCTTTTGTTTTTCGGTAATTTGTTACCAGTTTTAATAGCATCGCCAATGCCTTTAGCATCCAAGTGAAATTCTACATGCAGTATCCATTGTAAATAATTTTCTCCAGATGCCTCCAATGGAGTAAAGTCTGCGTTTGTAATGTTTGACATGATGACTTTTTCTTTTTGGAACTCAAATGAGAATGCCAACAAAATATCGAGCCTTTCGTGCTGATGACGTATTATAAATGTTTAGAACTCAAAGGAAAATAAAAGAGAGTAATATTATTTATCAAACTCTTTCTTATTCCATAATGTAAAAGTGTATGTTACAAAGGTGGTAGGCTTTCTATTTATAGAAAGGCTAGGATGAAAGTTTTCACAACTTCCCAATGTGGGACAAACAACATTCACATTACAAATATATTTCATAACATCATTAACCATTTTTTTTCCAGTTATGCCCCCAAGTTTTTTTTTACCTTTTTAACCTATATTTTTGGCTATTTTCATTTGGTCCATTATAATTTTTTTTTAAATCCCCACAAATGTTATAAATTTCTAGGTAGCCCCACAAATGTTATAAATTTCTAAGTAACCCACAAAATGTTATAAATTTTTAAATAACCCCACAAAATTTTACGAACTATCAAAAGACACCTAAAAACTTTAAGAGGTTCCAAAAAATGTTATATTTTTTATAAAAATCCCACAAAATGTTACGAATTCTCTAAAGACACGTAAAACTTTAAAAGGTTCTACAATGTTATAATTTTTTATAGAAATCAATAAAGTGTTACGAATTCTTCGAAGACACCTAAAAACTTTCAAATTACACAAAAGATCCATTTATAGTAGGGATGGATCTTTTCCATCGTCTATCTTTCGTAGTTTCGATCTTGCAGTAATAAATAATATGTGGGCCTGCAAATCTTATTCAATTGAGGCATACCTAATATAAACTAGATTAGTAATCAATAGCTTGAGGACTCGCGCAATATATAGACATGTAGGCCCGTGTGTCTAAATCGATAGGGGTCCCCACCTCCCAAATCATTCGCATTATGAATCAATAGCTTGGGGACCCGCGTAATATAATAAGATAGTCATTAGGATCCATGTAAATTATGTGGAAATAATTCTCATATATATAAGAATGGACCGGTTTCATCGTCTATTTTTCGTTGTTTCGATTTTGCCCAGTGTTTTAAAAAACGCGCCCCAGGGCTCGCCCTAGGTGCGACTTGGGGCCAAATACACTAAAAAAGCCTGAAGGCTTAGCTTTGGGGCATAAACTTTACAGGGCTTACGCCCTAAAGATTAGGGCTTACGCTCCGAGCACTAAAGGCACGTTTTTTTACGCCCCGAAAGAAAAATATACGCCTGGAGAACTCGATGATTATCTTGTTAACGCCAAAACATCACTTCAATGAAGATGATATTGAAATGATGCCCTTCATGATGGTTTAGTTGGAGATGACACATGCTATGAAGAAGATGGATTAGATGTCGTCAATGATAATGAGCTTGATGATCAAAACGAGAAGACTTTTGAGAATAATTAAAAATTGATATTGAACTTAATTTTCTCATATTAAAGTAAGTTTTGGAAGCTCTTTAGCTAGTCGTAATTTTTGAGAGGCTAGTTTGAATAAGCAATAGTTTTTTAGCAAATAAAAACAGGCACTTGTTTCTTCTTGTTGGATGCTCTTTACTCAAGCATAGAAATTCATATATCAATGGACTAATGGATTATTTGATATGATTGTGGAAGTGTTGAGTGACATAATATTTTTTTATTAGTTATTATCATGAGATATATGATTTTAAGTATTAAATTTTAAAATTCATGGGGCTTATGCCCCGCGGCCCAGGGCTTACGCCCTCGCTTTTAGGAACATAAAACGCATCGCCCTACACCGCCGCCTTTTAAAACACTGATTTTGCCCTTGTAGGTTCAACTAATCACAATATTCTGTTTCGTTTTGCAATAATAAATACCTTGTGGGCCCGCATGTATTAATCAACTGGGGCTAACCGAATATAAAACAAATTTGTAATTAATAGTTTGGGGACCCACACACTATAAGCAAAAGGCCCCAACCCGTTAACCTTTGGGACCCACCTAATATAAAACGAATTAGTAATTAATAGTGTATTATAAATTTCAAATAGTCCTTAGGATTTTTAATTCTTATAATTTTGCCCCAAAATGTTTATGCTATTTACTTATGGGTCCTACAATAAACTATAGAACGATCCGTTTGATTTTACATTTTTCTATTTTGTCTCAAAATTTTATGTTATTTACCTTATTTGGTATCGTCACGATATTCTGTTTTATTTTGCATAAGTGAGAATCTTGTGGGCCCGTGCGTATTATTCGGTTTGGCCCATTTAATATCAAACAAATAAGTAATTAAGAGTTTGGGGAACCGAGTACTAATATCTAGGAGCCCTACACACATGGGATCCACCTAAAATAAAACGAATTTAGTAATTAGTGGTTTATGGACCTACATTAATCACTTGGACCCGTGTACTATAGAATAAGATTATTCATTGAAGTTTGAGTAATAATATATTATCATTTATTTTGAATTGGATATCATTAAAATTAGAACAACACTTTTAATCATTGGAACACCGCACATATTAATCAATTGGGGCCCGCTTATTGTTAAGTGTTTATAATATTAAACAGTGCAAAACCAATACATCGACCAAAATTTGTTGCCATAATTGTAGTGGTTGGATAATGGAAATGAGCATACGAAATATGTGAGATACGGAATCGAGGCGTATGCTTTTCTTGTGTATATGGCTTATTTAATCGTCGGAGGCCGAACAAGCCCGTGCGGAGCACAGGCCAATTTTACCTAGTATAAATAAGTTTGCCGATAGTTTAATACATGAAGAAAAATATTAAAGTTAATTTGCTGACAATTTTTTTTTAAAATAATAATGGTGCTTAGCAAAATATTAAAATTTATTAAATTCATAGTTAAAAAGTTGGGGTTTTACAAGGAAGGTCATACGGGGGAAGGTCTCTAATCAGCAACGCAGAAATGACGCCCCAGAGATATCGCAACACGGGGGGTTTATCACCAATAGCTCGGAGATAACATGACTCGGAGCCAGCATGGCTGAGACACAACTCGACTTGAAAGAAATACCAACTACCCGCTATTAAGGGGGACGACCCCACCCCATTGGTCAAAGGCTACGATTACGGCGACAAACCCCATCGGCCCTCCCAAATCCAGAACGACGATTGGAGCAGAATTAGCCTATTTCTATTGGCTTCGAAAACTCGTCAAGACGATTGGAGCATATATAATTATTATTCGGTCAGAGAGACCCGTTAAACTCACTTCATTGGGCAACTCTCACAGGCCCACCTTCATTATCGCAGAAGACCTTGTACAACATTGGTCACCCCCGTTTCCGAAGTTATGAAGAAAGACCGACAATCATTGGGCAAAAGACCCCAAAATCGACACTATGAATAGCACCACACTCAACACCACAAAGAAGGACAAGATCAGACAATACACTCCAAGCCCACTACAGCAACTAAATCACCACACTTCTTGTACTTCGAAAAATACTTGAAAGTGCTCCCCGCAATAGGAGATCCGCTTCCCCTATACACAACCCCCTCATTGTAATTCTCTCTATCCCTTAATAAAAATTACATTACTTTCTTTCTCAAGCTCGAGATTGGCATTCCGAATAACCCTCGTGATTGATCCCTGATTTCCCCCATTTTCGGGACCTCAGACAATATTGCATCACGAGTTAGTACTTTATTGTGCAACTAGTGCAATTCACACTATAAGGACTCGTTTGCTTTCAAAATTAAAAGACGCATGACTATTAAATTACCCTTGCTAACATACTTGGGGTTATACATGACAATGGATAGGGTTCTACCCTACCCCTACCCTGAAAATGAGCTCAGGGTCTAGACCCTTACCTTGAAATCAGGGTAAGGTCAAGACCCAGACCCTACCCTGTAACTTTTGAAACTCAACTCAGGGTAAGGGTAGGGTCTGGGTTTTGACCGTCACTCTAAAAAGTTCATTAAAAATCACATTAAACGATGTATTTTTTCCTCAAAATATTTTTTTTAATGTTACGAGATTTGCTACAACGGGAAAAAAAATTGACACGGGCAAAAATTGTTAACGGGTCTAGTAACATGGTACGGTAAGGACCCTACCCATTTAACAGGGTAGGGTTTGGGTCTTGAAAACAGGGTCTTCAATGGGTCTTACTCAAGACATGCCGGCAGGGTAAAGGACCCTACCCAGGATTAAACGTAGGGTCTTGGCAGGGTTTGAGTAAGGGTAGGGTTTTACCCTACCCATTGTCATGCCTACTTGGGGTATTATTATTAGGTTGCATAGTTTGTCAAATATGTACCCTAAATTAAGCCTAACCAAAATAAACAATACTATGTTTGCTTAGATTAATTGACAAATGACACTTAATTGTGCTAAATGACATTCTTACCCTTATTCTATTTTTTAACAACACACCCATTTGTCATAACAAATTCCACCATTTCTTCTCTTCCATCATCTTTAAGTCAAAATCCTAAAACCAAATATCATCAACAATGGCAACTCCTACACACTATTTTTGTCGTTTTTCGTTTCTACCAAAATAATATAAATTTGGAACGTTTCCTTGATGGTTTTGAAACGTACTCTTGACAGTTGAGTGAACACGTCATCTTTACATATGCCATGAAAATGTGTAAAGATTTAAGAAAATGATTCAAAGGTGGATCAAAGAGGCATGAATTGAAATTTCAATAAGAATCGGCCGAAATATCCAAAATATTGTGGATTTTATGCTCACCAAAGCGGAAACAATTATCATTTTTAAAATTAATAATGATTTTCCACGTAATTAATGATTTCCAATGGTTTCTGTTGAAACAAAGGAAACTTCCATCTTTTCATTATTTATTTCGATACATTTCGACTTATGTGACTGCTTCATGAGTAGAATATTAAAGGTTGTGGAATAAAATATGTGGCCACTACTAATACACCTCATCTCTATTCTCTATATGGTGAATGAAAGTAAAAAGAGTATTAAAAGATATGAGTACTTGGTTTTGTTATTTTTGCTTTTAAAGTATGTGTGGGTAGTGTTCAATTGTTTTTTCGACACTAATTTTAATATTACATATGTTCTCATGATACGATACAAAAACTTCTTAATATAAAAGTATTTTTTATGCTTTCATAAACACTCACTTTTTTTTATTAAAATTCACATAATATTTGAACAATTGTGTATAAAAAGTTGTATTTATAATAAGCTATAACAATCTACGAACTTAGTTTCCAATTGTAAATTATTAACTATTTTGAACTAAAAAATAAAAATAAAAAGACGTGAGTGATGTTTTAATTGGACTATGTAAAAAAGGTTTATGTTGTAAACTGCAAGTACATAACTAAAATTTTGGTACAAAACAAAAAAGCATTTGGGTAAGATTTCATCTCTCTTTCTCTCTCTAAATCCCTCTCTCTCTCTCTCTCTCCCTCTCTTAATTCTTTTATACGCCTTCCGATTTTATAATTTTTTTTTTCTTTATCGAACCGCCATTGAAGTTGATCTCATTGTCCTCTGTTGCTTCAGTTGCGCACTCGTTTTGAATACTCTGTTGCAGCGGTGAGTAAATATGTGGAATTATTAATAGAAAATAAAAAGGTTCAGTGTGTGGCATTGTTGATTTTTTTTTTTTGTTGGGGATTTTGCATGCGTTATATTAGATCTTTAATTGTGTGTATTTTATAATGTTGAATTATATATATTGCTGGACAAAGTGTGTTACTTATAACTGTGAATTTAGGGTTTTGGTTTTCTTTTTTAATGTTACAGTGTGATGCGCATGGGAGATGTGTTTTGTCAGGGTTTTAGGATTTGGTTACCGCGCTCAAATCATTCTAAAGGATAGGTGTTATTTTTGTTTTGTCTCATTTTTTATTTAATTTTTGAATCTGGGATAATCTGAGAAAGTGATGTGAAACATCAAAGTATGGAATTATGTGCGGCCTTTTATGGTTGTGGGAAAAGCTGTTTGTGAGTGCGTTTTTAAAAGTTTGCTCTTGTTCGTTCAGTGGTGAAAAAGGTATGTTGTCCTCTTGGATGTGTTGAGTTCAATGTGGGAGCTAGTCTTGCGTTTCATCTGTTTATTTATGACGTAGAGCGGCTGTGCACTAGGTACACTTGCGGGTATAGTAATAGTACCATACTAGGTTAACCATGTGTGACAAACTTACACGTTGAAGGCCTAGAAAGCAGAGTCACTCCTTGTGGGGATTGAACTTGAGACCAATGAGATACATCTTTAATCTATTAGGCCACTCTTGCGGGATCCTTTCTTTGCAATTACAGGAAACTAGAAAACTCTATAATTGAATGAGACAGGGACATATTCTGTGTGCCTTCTGCATTGGTTTCTGGGAAACTAGAAAACTCTTGCCGAGTCTTATTGCCAGCGAACTTTGGAGTAGTTCTTGTGTGCCTTCGGCATTGTGATACCTTTTTTATTTTTTATTTTATTTTATTCCCTTAATGGAAACAGTTAATTTTCTCATGTTAATGGTGTAAACTTAGTCTTTTCTTATATCTACAGTGATTGATTACCTATCATTAATTGATCATTACTAGTTAATTCTGCAATGTTTTTAGCTGGACGTCTGGTGGAGCACAACATATAGAATAATAATATTGCTCTAATAGTAATCGTTTCCTTTCTGTTCTAGATTGCAGAAAACTAATTGAATTACGTGGTCTTGACCTAATGTTGAGAAAGTATCCTGCCATGATATAATTTCTAACTTACCTCTATACTGGAAGTCCTTGAAAACTATGTTTTTGAGTAGGATTTGAATTATGATAAAAGTTAACGAGAGAGGAACTTGATTTAATTGAAAGTAATCTTTTATAACGATTTTTCTTTGTCCATCTTTCTCCTGCTTTTTAGTATGATACAATTTTCTCTAAAATGGAAAATAACGAAGAGGTTTGGGATTTTTAGATTAGAAACTTTGCTAATCACATTTCGTTTTCAGCTTGCCTTGATTTGGAATGTAACTCTTTGATATTTACAAATGTGACTTCTACTCCTAGGTACCCTCATATTGGAAAGGATTACCTGGTAATGCTGTTGAAACAGTTAATGCTAGGTACAGGGTCTCCTTCACCAGGCTTGACAGGTGGAGATGCATTAGGCGCAGCCACTGTTCATACTCTCCTGGGAACTGGATCTTTTTCTCTTCTAGCCAGTACGTAACTGAAGCTAGATGATATTTATGTCTTTCATTGTTGATTTGTACAATATAAGACACTTTTCATTCTTGTACTGTATCCTGTAGGTTGACAAGATACGCTAATGTGAAAAAGAGTACAGTAAAACTTATTTTGTTTAAAATGTAATAGAGATTTGACGGGATACATCAATTTTTTTTTTTATTTCCTTTTCCTGGGTATTAGAGTGTGTTACTTAACAGTGATTTCCTTACCGTGTTATCCTTGTGAGCAGTTATACTTGGTTTCTGGAAGTTTCTGATGTGCTCTCTCTTGCTCCAGGTGATCACGGCATGAGGGGCAAGGCTGAACATCCTCCTGGTTACCTGCGGTGGCCTCACAGACAAGCTGATCAAGTGAGTGAAATAAGTTTAAGGGAAATTGGTGGTGGCTTCCCCAGGCATCATCGCACTCCATCTAGTCGTGCTGCATGTCATGCAATTGCTATGCCATCCATGATGGTGCAGAAAATGCAAAATCTTAAACGAGTCAGGGGACATTGTAATGCTTTTTATTGTGGTAAGTTTTCACCTGTATATATTCTCGTTTTTGGGATTGAAGAGAAGTCAAATTTCAAGTAGTAATTGTTCTTAAGGTTCTCTAGAATCATCAATGAGGATTTTTGTTGGCCAAACTACGTGTTGCACTACACGTTGTTCTTGTTTACAGTAACTTTATTCTCTTTTCTTACATTATTTATTGGCCAGCTTATGGCTTTCTACTACGTGGGTGTATAATTTCCGTATTTTACATTGGGGTGATAGGGGAAATATGTCAGGGTGCTGCAACTTTAGAAGCTTTCAGTTTAAAATGACAAAATTCAAGATGGCTTTCTTATTCTCGATATCATATAAAAAGAATTGGTAACAGTAATTTTACTGCTTCTTCGTCGAGATTGCTTTTGATTGTTTGAGCTGTAGTCACGTTGTGATTTGGTTTTGGATCCCATTGGTTCCTCCCTTTGTCCCTTTTAATCACCCCTGAAGGCTGAGATGTCTTTATGTAAGCTATGGCATTCGACTTCCATCTAAGGATTTACTTGCCTGCAGCATATTTGATCGATCTGGGAGATATGTTATTACTGGTTCTGATGATCGCCTTGTTAAAATTTGGTCAATGGAAACTGCCTATTGTTTGGCCAGCTGCTGAGGACATGAAGGGAGTAAACAATCATGCTAATAGTGTTGAGGTCCATAATCTTGTCCCTCCCTGGTTTTATTAAACTTCGTATATCTAACTTATGCTTTAAGGGTGACATCACTGACCTGGCTGTGAACTTAAGCAATACTTTGGTGGCTTCTGCTTCAAACGACTGCATCATTCGCATTGTAAGATCCAGTTTCTTAAGATTTCGTTCCTTTTTATGGTTGGCTGTATGATTATCAAATCTTATTAATGACGGTGGCGTCTTCCTGATGGCTTACCGATCTCTGTATTTCGGGGTCATACAGGGGCTGTTACTGCAATTGCCTTTAGTCCTAGAGCTGGCGCTAATTATCAGCTTTTATCGTAAGTCTGAAATTTGATTCATCATGATACCTGCGGACTTAATACTTGAACTCATTTGGTGGTCAAAGTATATCATTATTGCATTCTGTGACATCTCTCTCTTTCTCCCATCATACATATTATAAATGGTAAAAAAGCATACATCTTACCTGAACTTAGATCAATCGCATGAGTATATTTAGTTAGTTCCAATGTTTCTGACATTTTTTTATGTGAACGAAAGAAGCCATTTGTGATGGTATTTGTAGTAACGTAATTGTTGGGAAACAGTCAACTGCGTGTGTTGTGTGCTCTTGGAAACTTGATCATCTGTGTTTCTATGATTTACCAGCCTTATAGTGTCATAGGTCCTTCTAAATATGGTGTTGTAGGCACTGAAATAACATATTTTGAGGGCACTATATTACATCTTGACACCACGCTATAAATTCCTAATTGCTCTCTGTTTACGATTGGTTGTGCCATTACTTTTCTGATACATTAACTGTTAATATACAATAAATTCACTACGTGAGTCTATTGTAACATGGCCCTGATTCATCCAGTAACACCATTCTGTTCCTAGTATGCAATGCAGAGTCCAGCTGCTTAAAACTTTTCCTCGTGGTTTTACCTTTTGGTTCATGAATATTCTTCTGCCCAGAGAGATGCCAAATATGATCAGGTACTTACTGTACTAGAGTGTTTTCTTCTTCAATTTTCTCAGATTCCTGATTTGTTGCTCTTGTCAACAGTTCTTCTTAGGGGACTAACGGCCTCTTATACAGGATACACATGGAAATGTCCTAGATCAGGTTAGTTTCTCATGCCTTTTGAAAGCACTATCTTCCATAACGGTTTCAAGAGGCTTCATGATTGAGATCAACTACACTCAGTGGTCTTGTTGTGCCAGGTGGCAATGTGAAATTCAATGAACCCCCTGATAATTCTGAAGACACTTCTCTAGATGTTGAAAAGGCTTCTCCAACTCCAAGCAGAGGTGAAAATAACTCCTGTGAAAGATGGAGATCAGAATCCAAAGCTTCTACTCGATTAAGATCCACCCGGAGCAAGAAAAGCAAAAATTACGCTCGTGAAACTAGTCCCCCTGACGAAAGGAAATCTAATTACACTGGAAAACGTTCCTGGTTAATGTTGTCTGCACACGAGGAAGGCTCTCGATATATACCTCAACGAGGGGATGAGGTCGTGTATTTGAGACAGGTAGATACATAATTCTTTTTTCTCTAATTTTAAATTTTGCCATCTATTGGTTATTCATTATCTAATCGATTTTTTACTTCCAGGGCCATGAGGAGTACATAAGTTACAGTAATGCGAGAAATTTAGGCCCCCGGGAAACTATTAAGCGGAATATCAGAGCTGTGGAATTTTGTAAGGTTGAAGACCTTGAGTATTTGAACTCATCCTGGTTCTGGAGAAAGTTGCTGTAAAAATAAAGTGACACTTAAATTTATAGATCCTTCTTCTGATGCATTGGGTAGATCTTTTAAATTGAGTCTACCTGAGGTGACTGGTTTTCCAGACTTTCTTGTCGAGAAAAGTAGGTATGACGCATCTGTGGCCAGAAATTGGACTCCGCGAGATAAGTGTCGAGTGTGGTGGAAGAATGAGGGGGAGGAGGATGGAAGTTGGTGGGAAGGTCGAATTTTAAACGCAAAGCCCAAATCTTCAGAATTTCCAGACTGTCCACGGGAAAGGTATGCTGTCAAGTACAAGAGTGATCCCACTGAAACGCATCACCATAGTCCCTGGGAACTTTATGATAGCGATACACACTGGGAGCAGCCTCACCTCGATGATGATATTAAGGAACAGCTTCTGCGTGCCTTTGCCAAGTTGGAGCAATCTTGAAACAAAGCACAGATAAATAATGACAAGTTTACCATGTGGAAATAACGGTTTGGTTTGCGTATGAAACAGGGTTTAACAATAGATTTTCTTGCAAGATTACTACTATGGGGTTAACAAATTGAAACTAGTTTCACAGAAAACTAAGCTTACGAACAGGTATGTCGAGCTCTTGAGTTGTGATTCATTTTCTTTGCTAACTATAGGAACTACTCATGGCTGATCTTCAAGCTACCCACTCATTGAACTGAATAGAATTTTGACAATTCTTGCGTTTCATTTACAGGTTTCCTGTTGTTCCCTTGTCTCTGGATGTTATTCACTCTAGGCTACAAAATAATTACTATAGAAGTCTGGAATCAGTGAAGCACGGCATTGAAGTGATGCTGTCCAATGTGGAATCATATTTCGGAAGAAATGCTGAACTTTAAGCGAAAATCAAACGCTTGTCTGATTGGTTCAGAAAGACAAATCAACCTACACCAGGCTACTTTTCTAGATTTGTATATAATCCTTTCTGTCCCAAATAGTTCATATTTTTCATCTTAGATTTTTGCTGTAGATGGCCAGTTTAGGAATCTGAGCGATTTTCTTTGTTTTTTACATGCTTACCTAAATTAAGTAACCGCTGTGGAGAACCCTAGTAGAAATTCTTTCATGTATAGTTCGACAATGGAAAAACATTGACCAGAATATTCATTAACTGCTTAAACTGTTTTTTTTTTTGGCTCAATTATATTAGCTGCAAACAGAAAATAGTGGAATTATGAGACAATATCTTCTGTCAACGCATCTTGAATCAGGAAAGATATGGAGTGGGTTAAAAAACTATATCTTCTGCCATTTATACCTTCTTATTTCATCACAAAATTACAAATGTAAAGCATTTAGCATCCTTGAACTCTCTTACTTGATACTAATAATATAAGATCATACTACAAGGAAAGGAGCAGAGAAATGATAGCAGCTGACTATAAATTACTAGGCCTCTGTTCACTCTCCTCAGCAGCAAACAATCCCTTCTCCAAAAGCCAATCTTCAATCATAACTTGAGAATTCACAGGCTGATCAGTAGGCACAAGATGTCCAGCATTCAACACAACGGCACAGCTCAATCTGTCCCATTTCTGCACATACCCTGTCAAGTTCCCATCTACCCTCCAAACTTTCCTCTCTGCATCGAAAAACTTTTCGATCCCGTCCCACTTCATCTTCTTCATCCAAGCCAAAGTCGACACCACGCCGTCTCGCAAATCGCACTGCCCGTGGTACAACAACACTCTGGTGTTCTTAACCCAGAAATCCACCACATACCTCACGCTCTTCATCACGTCTTCGTGCAATGCATCCCCTACCGCGCTGCTGCACAGCTCGAAAACCATCGATTCATTCACTCACAGTGCCTTCTTCACTGCCGGTTGGTTCAAGAACGTAACCACCACTTGGTTCGGGTAAGGAGTTAGCCTCCTAAAGTCATACAAAGTGGCCAAACCTGTCATATTAAGAAGTGTCCCCAAAACTCTGTTTCTTGCAGTAGTTGCCACATTCCAGTTCCTGCTTCTCACAAAACCAACAGCCTCCAACTGAATTTTCTCCAAAAGGGTCATTTACTTTTCATTGATCAGACCCAAATTGAATGAATTCACAGCATGAGTTTGCACTTGAATCTCAGGATCAGTCAGTCCATTTACAATGGCAACACCATGCAAATTCACTCGACGATCAGACGGCACAAGAGCATTCTTTTTCAAAATGTAGTATCCAAGTGCTGGAAGATACTTACCAGCATAGCTCTCACCTGTTATGTAAATTGGCGTTGTTTTGAAAGTTTTATCCAAGGCAACCAACTTGTTTATTGCTGTGAACAGGTGTTTGACCTCATCATTTTGGTTTCTTGGTATCTCTTGAGGTGAAGCAGAAGCAGCAATGCTGAATCCTGTTCCAATGGGATTATCAAGAAAAAGTATACCAGAAACTCTGTTCCAAGAATTTGGATTTGGCTCAAGGGATACCTGTTGGTTAACAAGCCATGGACCACGTTCGCGTAAGTTGGCTAACATGGATGAGCAACCTGGTCCACCTTGAAGCCAAATGAGGATTGGTGCGTTGGAGTTTGATTTGTTTGTGTTGGTGTTTTTGGATTCATAAGATGTGTTGGTGTTAGCTACCCCGTAAACACGCACGATGATGGTAATCACAACTCACAAGGAGAAAAACAATACACAAACTACAAGTAACAACATTTGGGACCATTTTCATTCTTTGAAAAAGCCTTATTTATCACCTCCACAGCTCCACTAGCTTGTGGTGAGGGGTTTCACCCCACCCCACCCCAAGAATATTTTGATCATTTGCTTAACATAATAATCATACTCATTTTATATAATTTTTTTTTTATTATTTTTGAAGAATCCAACTAAATAAATATGAGCACTTTTTGAGATGAAATAAGGGTACATGATCAAACTTGAGAAGTAGTAATATTGTGTCTAGCATTGTATTAATGTAACATGAATATTAATAAAAGCAGTCAACAAAGTCAATTAATTGATTTAGTGCTTTCTCCAGTCTACAATTCACAGTCTACAATTCACATTCAGCAAGTTGCAAGAAACTGTAAAAGCTCAATCCCTCTAACGATGACCACGATTTGGATTGCAGCAAACAAAGAACAAGGTCGTTCCCTCTTCACCCCTAGCAGTTGCCTGCACAATCAGAATCGAATATTAGGCTAAGTAGTCAGAACTAGATCTACCATTCCCGTACAACATATGATCAAGTAAAACAAAGCAGCTTGAGTAATACTATGAACATGAGTTTTCTTAGTGGATACTACTAATATATATCCTCACCGCAAATACAACCTTTTCTTGTATTCTCTTCTTATCCAGCAAGACCAAAAGAAGGTAGAAACACGAATATAACGCAAAAGGTATATCACGTCAATGTAACACAAACCACAACAAAACCCATTGTACACAGTACCACCCACCAAATCAACATAGAATTCAGATTGGCAAAATTTCAACGACTAAAAAAAAACTCACCACAGAAAATCAAGTGTCGCGGCGATTGCCATTCCTCTCACAATCCGTGACACGGCCACGGCCACGATTGTGAGAGGAATGTCTTGAAAATTTTATTTTAAATTATTAAATATAAGTGATTTGAATCTCTATGTTAGGAAGCTTTCGCAATCTAATTAGAAAATCTAAAAGCACAAATATATATAGTAACTTGTATTTATCTTGTTGGCCCTGGTACGTCGTTGGTAGAATAGGTGGCTGTGTTTAAATAGTATATATAAATTATGATTATTTATTTACCAGTTGATTCGAGATGTTTGCTAAATTTTTATAGAGTGAGCTTGAGGGGTTGAATATTCAAAACAGATATACCTCTTAATTATGCAGGATTGTCTTAATCAATTGCGACCGCGATTGGCACGGCCACGGGCAGGCCTGTCGTTCTCAAGATACTCCTTAAATCCGGGGATACCCTTAACTAGGTCGTCATATAGCTGAAAATCGTACTTTTCGCGTTCGTCTTTAAGCTTCTCCAACTCTTCCTGACATTTCTTGATTTTTATCTTAGATTGAGAGAGTTTTTCGTCATACTCATTGACTTTTTTCCTCAATACTTCGAGTCGGTCATAACAATCAACGGACGAATTCTCAGAATTCTTGACTTCACCTTCCTCAAGCATTATCATTCCAGAAACCAACTAAACAAAAAAAAACGCAAATATATATATATATATATATATATATATAAAGGACTCAACCTTAAAAGTTAATAGTTTTTAAAGCTATTTACCTTTCTTAGATCGGGATCTGTGGAATATGGAATGCTAGATGCGGTGAAGAAATCCTGATCTGCCATTGTCGAGGGTTTTGGGTACACTGGAGAAGAAAAAGAGAAGAAAAGAAAACTAGGGTTTGGGAGTTTTGGCCGTGTGTTTCAAAGTGGGTACTAAATACTAGTACCCCGATACAATTAATAATTGTGTTTGTTTAGCTACAGCCTACAGCAGAATAGGTATACGTATTTTTTTTATCTATATACTATTATATAAAAAAACTTGACACCAATCTTTTGATTTTTAACTTTAACCTTGAATTTTAGCTACATTGTAAAAATGTATAATTAAATTCCCAAAATAGCCTTACACATTAAATTAGACTAATTAATTATACTACTAATTATAATTAATGATTACTTTCCCCATAATCTTTCAACCTGTGTCATCTAGATGAATCTTCTTCTTTAACTCAAATAGAATGACATTGAAAAATGAATTATGCTCGCGGGAACCGCGTGCTCCATTTAGTAGTGAAAAAATAGAAGATCTAGATTCTAGCCGTATATGATTGTTGTACCCAAAAATAATTAGTAAAAATATTATGGGTCAAACCTAATTCGTTGGGACTTGGGAGTTGAACAAATTAAAACCGGCCCAATCAGTTACCCAGGCCATAACGAACTAAAATTTAGGCTGCCTAATATGTGTCTGTAACCATACAGATTGTTATTAGTTAATAATAATAATAATAATAATATATATCTATACTATATTATATATTATATAAAGAAAGGCAACTTGTGACACCAAATTTTTGATTTTCGATTTTAGCCTTATAATTTAAGTAGAATCATTAACTACAATAATTATAGTGATTGTGATTTCTAAAATTTGAAACTTTCTATATAAATTCTCTATCTTTATTTATTTGATCTTTACTTATTTAAATTATTCTTTTACCACATAAATTAAAATAATTTTTAATCACGCAGGGACCGCGTGCCAACGTTTCTAGTATATATAAAATATAGAATGATATCCCCTATCAGTATTTGAAGCTCGACAATGATTTTATATATTACTAGAAACGTTGGCACGCGGTTCTCGCGCAATTAATCGCTTCTTTTAATTTTTAAGTAAATATAAAAAGATTTTAATTTAAAGGGAGAATTACACAAACTACCCCTCAAGTATGGGATAATTACACAAACCACCCTTCATATTTGGAAAATTACACAAACTACCCTTATGGCCGAAAAAACTAAAATAATTAAGACAACCTTTCAACTTCAAATCATAGTAGAAACTAAAATCCGCAGATATTTTATTTTTTCTTTGAGGATATTGATTGTTTTTAATTTTTTTGTCTTTTTGAACGAGATAAATGAGGTTTAATGCAACAATTTTGATTTAATTTTTGTTTCTTTTGTAAAATAAATAAAGAGCATGAATTTACATTCAATAAAATGTAAAACAAATATGCGAAAAATCGGTCATAAGGGTAGTTTGTGTAATTTTCCAAATATGAAGGGTGGTTTGTGTAATTACCCCATACTTGAGGGGTAGTTTGTGTAATTCTCCATAATTTAAATATGGATAGAAAATCCACATATCCTAACCTTCTTTTTTATATAAGAGATTATTCAATAATTATTTCCTTTAATGAAAAGATTTAAATAATCATTAAGGTAAAGTAAATTACAGTTATATCCCAACTAATAATAAACTTTCATAGTGTGTAAATGGGTAAAGAAGAAAATCAAAAGTTTGGTCTCAACGTGGCTTCCTTTATATAATATAGTATAGACTAGAAACGCTGGCACACGGTCCCCGCGTGATTAAAAAATTATTTTAATTTATATGGTAAAAGAAATAGTTTGAATAAGTAAAGATCAAATAAATAAGGATAGAGAATTTATATAGAAAGTTTTAAATTTTGGGAAACTAAATCACAATCACTATAATTATTGTAGTTAATGATTCTACTTAAATTCTGAGGCTAGATTAGGAATTTAATATTAAAATATTGTGTTAGCACTAAAATTATAAGGCTAAAATCGAAAATCAAAAGTTTGGTGTCACAAGTTGCCTTACTTTATATAATAGTATAGATAATAGTATAGATTATAAGCGGCACTTCATATAAGAAATGTTTATGTTGGTGTAAAGTAAGTAGATAAAAAATAGAAGATGCAATGCATGTACCACACACACTAAAAGGAAAAAAAAAAATTGATGTGCACATATTATCTTAATGGTTATGCGTTTTAATGGTTATGTCATATCTCGCGAAGATATAGAAGTTAAATAGATCGGATATATCCATGTCTCAAAGCAAACAAAATGCGAATTATCTTGTAAATCGCTATATCTTGGAGATTAAATAGGAAAAAGGGAAAAAAACCTCCACTTGGTATCTTTCTTGGTGAAATCTTAATGAGAGCGCCTGCCTTTTCACTTACAAACTAACTTAATAACGTACGTGACGAAAGAACTTACTTAAGGAAGGTAAAGTCATAGTAAGGAAAACTCAATTTAGTTGAGTCTTTTTTTATTTGAAAAATAATTTAGTTGAATCTTTATAACCCATTAGTTCAGCTGAACCTTTATAACCCATTAATTTAGTTTTATGGCTTCCCATTAATATAAGACCTTTGAATATCCCTCTTCCATCTCTAAAGCCAAAGTCTAATTCATTTTTCTCTCTAGCGTTCCGACTAAGAGTCTGATCATTTTCACTTTTCCACGATGAAAATGTTCATAAGATTGAACATTATTTTCAGTGTCACATCTTTGTTAATAATCTACCTAGGATTCACTAATGGTAAAATTCGAAAATTAGCGAATAATTATTAAACAATCTATGTTGATCCTACGCACCAAGGAAGCTTTTCGAAAATTCAAGCAGCCATTGATTCTGTACCTACAAACAACCAAAATTGGATATGCATCTATGTCAAAGCAGGAATTTACAAGTATTGTCACTTGTTCCTCTGTATTATATATTTTATTGGGTCATATATTTGTGTGTGTATATATATATATGATTGTATTCTTTGTCCATGCAGTGAACAGGTTATAATTCCTCCAGACAAGCCATTCATTATTTATCTGCAAGGAGAAGGAGTCGGAATAACAAGTGTAGTGTGGGGTGAAGCGGACTCGTTGTATTCTGCAACTTTTTCATCTTTGGCTGATAATATTATGGTCTCCGGGATTACATTTGTGGTAATAACTTCAGAGAATGTTTTAATTTTTTTTTTATTTCTTTCCTACTTTGTTCTTTATTTTGATAATGCATTAAGCTCCCATGTTTTTTAAAATGTGAACCCTCGTGTTATATTTATTTTTGTATATAATAATTCTCTCATGTTAAGCAATACCCAAAACATGCACAAAACTCGCTCTAAGTTTATTATAGCTACTTATTGGCTGGTGCATGTACTTGAAGGGAGGGTCTTGATAACACAAAGGGGGTTCGTGCTGAGTTTCAGAAAACACGAGGGGGTAAAAGGGAAAACTGACGTAAAGGGAGCTTAACTTTACATTAGTGAAATATACTAATTAAACTGATAGGTTTCCTATGATTTACAGAATTCCTACAATTATCCCCCAAGAAAGAACAACAATCCGAAAAAACCAGCGGTGGCAGCTAGGATTGCCGGCGATCGATCGGCTTTTTTCCGGTGTGGTTTCTTGTATCAAGACACTCTGTTGGATGATAGAGGCAGACACTTCTTCAAGCTTTGCAACATTGAAGGAGCCGTTGATTTCATATTTGGAGGAGGTCAGACTATTTATCAGGTAAATAAAAATCAAATTGGTTGTTATTCAGACTATTTTGTCAGGCTGTACAGTTGGATGAACAGGATACATATAACCAAGTCTTGACTAAAGAATTTGCCACCCTTAATATGTAATTTGCAAATAATTCAGGTTAGTGTATTTTGTTTGCAATAATATTTTGATTGATTAGTTCTCTAGGAACTGGAAAATTGGATAGGCAACGCGAGAAATTATAATGTCAGCCTAGAAAGAATGGAAAAAATCTACAGATCAGAGAAGAAAGATGCAGAGAATCATGCTAAAAACAGTCTTATCTTTTCTTGCTATATAAATGGTGTGTGAACTATGAAGCATGTGCTCATATACATCCTTTTTTGGGCAATTCAGTGGTCCAAACTAAAAGGCAGGATATGGAAGAAATAGAGTCGTATTTAAAGAAAAATTATTTCAATATACAACGGTTGCTTTGATGATGTGCTCTTATCAAATGCAGGATTGTAAAATATCAGTGAATGTTGGCGTCGATAATCCCGGTGGAGCAGGGTACATAACAGCACAAGGAAGAGATAATCAAAATGAATCAAATGGATTTGTATTCAGACACTGCACAGTTACTGGACAAGGAAAAGCACTACTAGGAAGAGCTTGGAAATCCTATTCCAGGGTTCTTTTTTACAATTCATTTCTCTCCGACATTGTCAATACCTCAAGGATGGGACGCCTGGACCTATTCTGGCAAAGAGTATTTACATTTCTATGCCTATATATTTACGCATGCATGCACGTTTTCAGATCACAATATGTTACAGTCATTGGGTTTTCTTTGTTAAACAGGGGTCAGATAACCTTTTCTGAAAATGGATGCCAAGGACCAGGATCCGACATATCGAACCGAGTCAAATGGGAGAAGAATCTAACTCTAAAGGAGTGGCAGTTTTTGGCAAGCAATTCTTACATAGACAATGAGGGCTGGATTGAGAATTTACCAGTAAACATTCTGGTCTAAAGTCTAAACCTAAATCACTGATAACTGCATTTATCATCAGGGTTGAAGGTTCGTTTAGTAGCCGCCGTAAGGCTCGTAGGAAGCATAGATAGATTGTGTAAAGTGGGTTAGCGTAAAAGCCAAGTGAAGTTATATGTTTCTTCGATCTTTAACCTGTCTTATAAATATGGAATTGAGGCATTGAAAAACTGAAGTATCCACATTCATATTTCTGACATTATCACGGTTCTGTGAACTCCAAGAGCAATAACTCATTAAAAAAAAAAGATGAAGAAGAAAAATCCAGGAGCATAGAGAGCACAAGTTGTATAAATAAATAAATAAATTTATGTATTATCTGGTTGGCTAAAATGGATATTTTGAATGGCTCCTATTAATGAGAGGAAACAAACTTGCGGATTGTAAATAAACAAAGTAACACATAGAACTGCAATTTTCCTTCCTCCAGTAGAAATAGAAAGAAAAAAAAAAGCTTTATTAATAGAATCATGATCATCATGCATGACTACAATACAAAACTGATTACTCAAACAAGTTAGTATCTTTATGTACGACGTACGTGATCATTCAAAATGTCAAAAACAAGTGTGGTGTTTGATCATAAACATAGAAGTAACAGATTTACCTCTAGTAGACGTCTCAACGTTGATAATGAGTGGACCAGAGGGCGGCAGTATGAAATTCCTCCATTCAAGCTACTTCCGTCTTTCATAATAAAATACATGCAGGCAAATTGATCTTCATCGAACATATTGCATCAAATTCAATACATACTGATCAGCTACTTTTCAAACCACTTTGTGCCTGCTTGAGAGTATGTTGATCGAACTTTTTATATTGCACTTTCTATTTGATGTTATGTGTTGGAACACCGATATAGACTTTTGTGTTCTTGAAATCGTCCAGCATTGGATTGTATCCATCTTTGGTTCTTGTCTTAGTGGGAAGACTTCTCTTCCATGAAAGACGATGTGTCGAGCTAATAACAAATAGTGAACAAAGGGAAGGAAAGCCCAGTAGTTAGTATCAGGTACTCACTTTGAGATTCTCAGGAAGTATACTATGAACTTTAAGCAGCCAGATCCATGTAACGAGATTCTCCATCTTTAGCAAAAGGCACCAAGTTCTAATGTAATTTCTGAGACCTTTAATAGGAAAAAGTTTCAGACAACCCTAAAAAAACCGTTATAAGATAGCTCAGAACTTTCATAAGGTAGATGCACCTGAATAACATGTGACTATCTACCTAAAATTTTTGAAAAGTCCAACTCTATATGAATAATACCCCAGCAAGAAGAGTCAACTGCATGAGAATTACCGTAAGAGTTCGTCTCTTCTTTCCCTTCTTGGAAGAAGTGTCATCAAGTGGCTCCAGATATCCAGAACAATAATGATCTATACGTTCCAGAAGCCAAAAGTCTGTTGGAAAAAATATATCAGCATCACCCTGTTGAGAAAAAAATGAAACTCCTTAATCAATCATCAAGTGAGATGCCACACTTCTCTTACACAGATTATCACATATAAAATACAGGAAACAAAAAAATAACTTGAGAAAATAGATTCTCTCCACGCACAGCATCCACGAGTATAGAAGAACAAGATAAGAAAAATCTATGTAATTAGCTCTAAAAAAGAAAAGCAAACGACTAGACTGTATAATTATACCAAGTGTCACAAATTTAAGTTGATTCACTCCAACCTATTTGCTTAAACTAATGTTCACATGTACCAGACAAGATTTTTGAAGCCCAATGTTAAATAAGAAAGAAGCATCTCGTACTAAAGATGCATGTGAAATCCAGTTGCACAACTAGAAAGAGGTTCAGGACTAGTTAATCTCATCAGGTGAGGTATATTCAATTGCAATAAAATATTCAATTGCGATAATGATATAAACCCCCACCCCACGGTTCATCAATTGTATAAGCACAATTGAACGTTTAAAAGTCAGGCACAAATCACATTTACTGTGAATTGCACAACCTATGATATTTTTCAATCTGCAGAATGAATGATGAGAATTTCTAAAGCAAACATCGCAATCATGTAAGTGAAAACAGGGAAGCAAGAGTTATTATATACCTTAGCAAGAAGATGATTGTCGTGATCTATGTTGTGGCCATCTTTTTGCAAAGGATGCAAACTGAAAGATGTTAAGCTTAGACTGATATGGTTAGTGAACTATTCATCTGAATCTGAAGCCCCAACAAGTTTTCAGATAAGGAACATATGTAAGCCTAAAAAAACAGCATCGAGTCGTTTAGTGGAAATGAAACCCAAACACCATAATGTGGAAAATCCTTCCTTCTGTTTAGAACTGATGGAATTCTTGATGCAAATCTACTCAAATTCTTCCTTTCTAGTGAATGTGTGCATGATTGCTCAAGGATATCAATCAGAAAAAAAAAAAAAAAAACATTCGACAGATTACTAATAGTATATAATAGTAATAAATCAGACAAACACAGATACTTATCTCAGCTTTACAAGTCAGATAGAGCCTAGTAGAAATGCAGGTTATTTAACATTACAGTTTTTAGGATTATATGTTGCCACATTTGATATGTATTTTAATTTGCATGCAAAGATGTTTTGTATAACACACTTTAAAGGCATTTGACAAAAGGCTTTAGGTGCCAAAGATATGAGGTTATCTTCTTGCATAGAAGAAAACAAAAAGTCAGGGTTTTGTGACTATTGTATTCGGAGAACTGTACTTACTAGAACTTTAACAGAATATGTTATACTTATACATAAGGCTCCTCATTTTGCAATATCCCAACTCTACCATAGAAAAAACTAATGCATAAAGAAAGCTGAAAAGATGTATCATAAACCAAGAGCACCCCCATTACTACCTTGCTTGCGACCAGTGGAGCTCGTTCACCAGGTATTCTTACATCAGGTAGGTAACTGAAATCGGAAGCAATTAGAGACATCTTTGGTAAAGCCCGGTGCAAAACTTGTAGAAGTTTCTGTACATTTCAGCATGATTATCGCATCAAAAGTTGGTCTATAAAGAACAATCAGAATTTGGTCGTATTTATTATTAATGTCTTACCAAGCAACCAGTTGGTAACCAACATCTTCGAGGCCTTGGAAGAAACTTAGCCCAAATCTTTTTCGTAACTGAGCTGGCTATACTTCCATGAGTTGTACCATCTATGTTCCAATCCAGGATCTTCATGCAACTCGTGATTAGTGGATCTTCCAATGGCTTATACATCTCAAACAGTTCTGATCTATCAAAATACGAGAAATATGAAAGATAATTAATAGATAACTTAACAGAACTGCCACACCGTTGTTAGAGACTCTAAATATTAAATAATTCTCCTCTCCAATAGCTTAAGCTTTCAGGGGGTTGGAATTCATCGGCCTTTAGAAGGGAGAAATCAAGGGGCTTCGATTTCCAGCAACCACAAAACATAAATAAACAGCTACACAGGTGGAATAATTGAAAGAAGAAAAGAGCAACTGAGTCGTTAAATTTAAGGGGAAACTGAGCCTGGAAAAGCAGTCTAAGTCCAGAACTGAGAAGTAGTGGTATTTAGCTCCGCATGAAATCACAGGAGTGTCCACATTAATAACCTGAATACGCATATGCAGACATATCACAAGACATTGCTCCAGTTATTACCTGTCATGTTTCTTTTCAAGCCACACCTCCATCCATCGTGACACTTGATCCTTAGAGTAAATAAGGTCGTGCGGGAGATTATCAAGCACCTATCTTATTAAGAAATTTCATAAGTGATTGTTAAATGACATATATAGGAAAAATAGGATAAACTGGTAAGGATGTTTCATGTCAGTTTCTGATATTCATGAGAACTATCTACTGGCCAAAACTTGAATTCCAGGATAATGTACCTCCAACATTATAAGCCAGCAAGGTTGCTCATCTATACCTGCTCCAGAAAAACAAAGAATCAGGTAAATCTCTGATACTGTAAAACTTGAACTCCCTCACAGTGTGTGTGTGTGTGAGTATAAGTTTAACGACAAATTCCCACAAGTGAAAGAGAACAAATTGTCTCGAGAAATGAAGTCAAGTATGCAAATTTTAGCTTGTGCAGTAGAAATCTCGCTAATGTCCTGATACTAATACAACATGAAGTCCGTCAAAATTAAGAGTATATAATCTCAACCACGAGTTAAAACAAGTGAAAGTGCAACAAGCTTGTCTCAAGAAATGCAGCAAGTATGCAAATTTAACAGGTCAGTGAAAATGTTGCAGACAACCCCCTCCCTTTAAGAGCAACACGAAGGCTATCATACCCCATCCGTTTGGGTCAGCAGCATCACGACGTTCTACGCTAAACTTTGCCAAATGACTATCTACTTCTGCAACAGTTTCCAGTTGTTTTTCGGCAAGCGAAGAACTTATTTCAACCGAACTGCAATTAATTAAGAGATTATAAATATCTCTACTAGAAAGTACTTAAAAGAATACATAACAAAAATACTAAAATCCCAACATTTTGCAATTTACAGTAATTTATAATTTCTACATGACACCACGATACCTCATTCAAAATCGAAAAATAAAGTTTTAGGCACCGCAGCATAAAATGGTTAACGTGTGAATTTACTTGCTACTTCATCTAAGATCAAACAACTTCTAGTCACGACTAAACTAAACAAATGTGATATGAATTATGTACATAGTGTTTAGGCATTCTCCCTCTCAGATTAACGAGTTAGTCATGTTGAACCACCAAATATGAGGCACATCTAGGAAAACAGGTCAGTCAAGTGCGTACTTTTTTGTAATTCCATTTAACATATATGCCAGAGCTATTCTAGGCATGCAAACATAAATTAAATTAGATTACTTTGAGCGAGCATCTTAAGTTTTATCATTAAATGGTCACTAAGAACACAGTCAACAAATAAACTCTTCCAATCTTCTTTAAGAATTGAAAAGAATATGAGTACACCAAAATGTCACGTACTTCAACTTTTGCAGTTATCTCTGCTCCCATGTGACAACCAATAAGTTTCTGGAAGTTTATCAATTCAATGTTAGCATTAACAAATCAACATGTACACCCTAACATTTATGTATATATTGGACTGGCAAACAAATAAAGGTACATTACTACAAGATCGACAAATGTATAAAGTTGTACAGGAAAATCTACGCAAAATTAATGTAGGCGCTTTTCCAAATATTAAGCCTATCAAACAACATATCTAGATCCAACAACGTATAGCGTTTGTCAACATTCTACATCAAAATCAGAACTCCTTGTTGTTGACTCATCCCAGGTCCTTCAAGGAAGAACTAACAGTGAAATCATCCCCCCCCCCCACCAAAAAACAACAGAGCTAAAGCTGTTATCTAACAAACATAATAATCATTACAACTAGTAGTCATCTTGCATCCAGTAACTTGTTTAATTCACATTCTTCCTCACTAAATCTTCTTCTGTGATGTTACACACTGAAGCATTTCATAAAGTAATGACAAAGGAATGAATGAGATACATAACATACACATAAGACATATTTTTATAAACTCTTGTGGGTGCATTCAGCTTCATATAATACATTACACCCTTTGCACAAGTTCCTGATCCACCTCCAATCTCATATATCTGATAATGGCAGAAACAAACAAAACATGGTCAGGATCAAAGTTTCACGGAAGGTTCCCCTATAAAACTCATAATGGATAATCAAGATTTATTATAGAAGTCTTAGAACGATAGTTATCATAATAGTTAAGATTACAATGCACACTAAATAAGAGCAGCCTCATGGGACAAAAAGTGATGTCCCTGCTTCATCTAAATACTGACATATTACTTAGTAAATGTATTATAGAATTTTAATGAGTTGTGGCAATTTAACAACAAATTTGAGAGGTAATCATTGAAATCTACGTATGAATAAACAAATAATATAAAATAGTTTTACTTTCTGAATGATTAGAAATAATAAACTTCAGAACATCTAATAAAACTTATGATATCTTAACGAGGACTCAACCCAAAATAGAAGAAATGAGAGAAACAGAAGAAAGGGGGGACCGAAATACATATTAAAAGTAAAAGAACAAAGGAAACAGAACTAAATGATAGAGATGAAGTGGACAAGAAAAGAAAATGAAATATCAGGAGAGTAGCTTCGCGGAATGAAAGATGTGAACGGATACTGAAAAGTATGACTTGTGGGTTTTTTATATGACATTGGAACACTGGGTCGATTAGAAACTCCTAAGAAGTTGCAGCATAAATATAAAGGCATGTTAATTCCATTAAAAAAAGAGCATAAGACTTTACAAAATACTTGCTTCATTCAAGTTCATCTCGAAATACTGAAAACTGCTACAGGCTTTCAACAGCTATGAGAGTACCATTTATTTACAGAACGAAGAACTCAAACCACAATTTTTCAAGAGACAAGACCAAAACTTATGGTATCTCTAAGTTAATACTTAAAAACTATGACTTCAAATTCCTTCATTGAGAAACTTCTGAAGAAAAGAAATTTAATGGTATTTCTGAGGATAAAAAACCATATAAAAATGTGCGTGTGCACATTACCACATAACATACACATATATACATATGTAATCTACAAACATAGCAATAACAGATACATTCTGTTGCAATCTATAACAAGCAGCCAGAAAACTGAGTAACATACTTTTAGTGGAACAGAGAGATTAGCAGTCCGCATAATTGCCTCAGCTATTCCATGGGCATACCAAGGCTGCGAGAAGGAGGAATTCATAACATCATAACGCGCAATAATAAGAGTGAGCAACATTAAATCAATCTTCTTTTAGTTATATATACATGAAGTAGGTGTAGAGATAGTAATTACATGAGACGGGATCAACTCTAGAATTTAATACTTGCAATAGCTTATAATGAAATAGAGAACATCCAAATTGGGGACCTCCTGGCCCCCTTCAATTGCTACCCTTGCTGAGCCAAAGGCTTCACAAGTCAATTTTACTACAATTAATTTGGATAACATCCCTTTTCAGTTAGGTGTGCTTCGACAATAATGAATTACGTGCTCATTTTGTGTGGCAATGAACTAAGAATATCCTCAGCAATTATAACTTGCTGATCAACAGAAGCAAATCCAGAGTTTTGACACATTTTTCTCCCCAGAATAAGTTTGATATAGGACCAATCAAGTCAACTTCTATACTGTTAAGAAACTCCAGTCCTACCTCAGTTTTTTTTTTTTTCAGAACTCCTCAAGTTAGCGGAACATAAAGTTATTTCAGCGCTACGCCACTAAATGATTTTAATACAGAACAGGGAACTACATGTTTCTCGACATATTGCGCCAATTCAAAGCCAAACAAGCCAATTGAACAAATTGAAATTTAGTTCCCATTTTTCCTAACGCTATACCTTAAAGAGCTCAACCGGAGTAAACCACGATATATCACTCTGCTTGTTGATTGAATTCAGATGCTTCATATACGCTTTCTTGCCTGAAATTCATTTTATCATTTAAACAGGGTATCTCAAACGTAATCAAAATTTCCAGATAAGAGCAACCACAAGATTTAGTAATAAATTGAAGACTCCATAATCTTAAGAAAAACTAGTCAAACATAACCACAAACTCCATATATAAGTAAGAAAAATGTAAAACCGGCTTTCATAGACAGGCCTTTTTCGACTTCATAACCATTCTATGTTAAATGAACTATAGTTTTTTAACAGACATTTTTTTTTTTACCTTAACACTTTCTCTACTTCATTCTAGTAATATAGTATATTGTTACTCAAACCAATTTTTATGCAACTAATGGAGTAACTATATAATGATGAGACAACTGCCTGTAAAGTAAGAGAATCCTGACCCTTAATTTCAAAACAAGCAATAGTTGAAGCTGGTCTTGGACTTGTTGAAACAAAATGTTGCTAAAAGTGCGAGTATTATATGTTCGTTCTCGAGATGGTTTCAGAAATGAGAATAAATAAACAACTTCGGAGATTCCTAAGATATTTTACTCCTAAGGCTCTCGATAAGGGTCTATAAGTATTAATTCGTACATAGTTCCCCACAGATCACTCCTTTCATTATGGTCTCTTAGAGCTGCCGGATATCTTTGAGATGAGGAAACCCAGAAAGATCGTTCAAAAATGGAAAATGTATCAATTAAACATCGTAAGGCAGTTTTAAAGACGGAACTTAAGTTCCCATGCGTATGGTACCATGAAATATATGCCGTGTACTACTATCCAAACAAAGGTCCAGAAATAGAATGCCCGACCGACATATTTATAGTTCCTATTTTCACTAACATAAACTATATCGACTCATAATAAGAAGTTCGTTTCACTTCGTAACCAAACAATTTGCTAGCATCTCAAAACTCTCCGATTCCTTATCCAACCTCCAAATTAACAGCACGTATGTCCACATCAATCGCATACGAAACAATCAATCAATCAACCCACAGATTACAAAATATAGCAGTGTAAAAAGTACAAGTAACGACGAATTTAAACACCTGCAAGCTGATTGAATTTAATGCTTCGATCAAGCACTCCAACCGAGCTAGGTCTTTCGGAAAAATATCCATGCTTCGGATCATTTAAAGCCCTGTGGACAAAATCCCTGACCTTCACATAACAACAAAGTACAAAGCACAAACATCAAAAACCTTCAAACACGACATCGGATCGACAATTCACAACATAGATTACCAGAATTATGGATTCTCCAACAATGTGTGTGGAATAGTAAGCTGGAGAAAAACGATGCACACAAATTGAGTTAGGTATATCATTATTGTTTGTTATACAGACTAAAACGTGAATTACGAAAAAAACGTACACTGATGAGTATGGAGTTTGGGGGGAAATGGAATAGAGGACAAGTGTTTGGAGAAGGCAACAAACACGAGTGGCCATTAGAGGAGCTCAAAATCTCAGCAGGGTTTTAGTTTTTTACTATCTATATTCAGAGATTCGTTGTGAGAAGGAGAAAAAGGACGCAATAATAAATATTGGTGTTTTTTTTAAATATATACTTTAGACATATTTATTTATTTATTTATTTTTTAAAATATTTAATATGACGTTTGACATGTATCGAAAGATATATTTATAAGAGAGTAAACAAATAAAGCTAACAAAATGTGGGGTTTATAGGAGTGCAAATCTCACATTATGGAAAACGTCATATTTAATGTTCCCTATAATGGTGTCATGTAATAATCCATAGTCGCTATCCTTCGGGTAAACAATAGGAAAATCCACGGATCGGCGCAATTGCCAGCAAATATAGCCAATCGAACAAATTACATAGGTTAACCATGTGTGACAGAGACATACGCAGACCTAAAAAACAGAGAATCAAGTCGATCCTTGTGAAATTCAAGCATGATTCTTTTTATCTACTTATGCATCGAATAGTTTACGCGTAGTCAAATCTTGACTTGGCTCAAGTACAATGCGTGAGTGTAAGTTTACCAAACTACATAGCTTATTAAGGAGTTACAGGGAACTTGGCGCAAATCATTCGATCAACAAAATTTGTGCCTATTAGGTTATTCCACGACATTTCTAATTCACAATAAGATACCAGGGAGAATTGTTGGACATTGAGTTTTATTTGATTCCTAAGCAAAAGAGAAAAAGAAAAAAAAAAAAAAGGAAACAAACTTTTCACTTTTACATTCAAGCAAATACCTCTGGTTTTCTCTCTTTATAAAAAAAAAATTAAAGAAAGAAAAGGTTTTGAAACTATACTTTTATTAACTCGTTGAATTAAAATCCGAATAATTTACAGCATAAAATTTCTTAGTAAGTAGGCTAACAGTGCGAATCCACCTTTGACTCTCTGACAACAGAACAGAGCCAACCAACAAATTGGGCCAATTTGCAAGATAATGAGCTGAAGTGCTGAACAACTGTTACAAAGCCCAAACTTAAGAAGGCCTACATTTAGATCACGAACTTATAATTTGAGTGGTGGTTGAATTTAGCGTGTATTATTATAGTGTTTGCTTGGTTAAGGACTTAAGGAGTTAAGGTGATAACAGCGGATCTAAGAAAATTATTGTTTATTTGTTTGTTTAGATTAAGCCCTTAAGAAGTAGTAAAGAAAAATTATCAAGGGATTCCTAATGAGCGATTTTAGGGGCGATTTTACTAACGAAACCCTACTGGCTGCCGAACCCCCCAAACCACCAGACATATCACCGATTTCGCCGGAATCTCAACCGGTACCTATGATTACGACTGAAACGTGAATCCAAAAAAGATTGAGACAGTCTGGAAATATCTCGGAGATGGAGATGACAGACGGCCATGCTGGGAAATTCGAGAACGGAAATATCCCTAACCCTAATGCGAATTCTTACGCGGGCATG
Source organism: Linaria vulgaris (assembly GCA_948329865.1). Lineage (NCBI taxonomy): Eukaryota > Viridiplantae > Streptophyta > Magnoliopsida > Lamiales > Plantaginaceae > Linaria > Linaria vulgaris. Next base: position 46,032,770 of record OX415249.1, on the reverse strand, counting down.
GTATCACAACATAACAAGCGGAAAGATGTGATTGTGAACACGGATAAAACGGCTGAAGACAGAAAACACATTGAAATCCTGGAGGCCGATGACCTTATTCCGTTTAAGCAAATCCGCATGTCGAAAGAATTGCGCAATAGAATGCGATTAAAGTGGAAGGATACAATTATATTACGGATTCTAGGGAGAACGTGGTATTTCACCGCTCTTCAAACTCGTTTGGACTTAATGTGGAAACTGCATGGCGAGTTCGAACTCGTTGACCTCGGCAATGGCTGCTATTGCATGAAAGGGCTCACCCTAGAAAAATAAGAGATGATACTAACGGAGGGGCCATGGCAACTTGCGGGACAATTCATATCAGTTCGAACTTGGTCACCAAAGTTTTGGGCGGATACGGATATTGTCGATAGCACAATAACGTGGGTGCGCGTTCTCCACCTGCCATTGGAATATTTGAAAGAGGCGATGATCCAAGCGTTGGCGGAAAGTATCGGCGAGCCCATCAAACTTGATGGTAACACTTATAACGCGACGAGAGGCAACTTCGTGCGCATTTGCATGCAAATTAGAATGGATAAGCCGCTTGAACGGGGGATTTGGGTTGACGACAAGGTACATCAAATTATCTACGAGAATGTACAAAGTTTATGTCATGTGTGCGGTCGGCTTGGGCACAAGGGAGAGGACTGTGAGGTGACGAAGTCTAAGTCGCGTGTCGAAACTAACCCGGAACAAAGCCAAGCTAATTTGGCTCATAATAAGGATGAAAGGATTGGTGAGGAATAGCTAACGGAGAAGGCGATGAGTAAGGAGTATGGGGACTGGATGCTAATGCGAAAGAAAAAGCAACCCAAGGCTAAGTCGAACTCGTCTTTGGATGGAAGTGAGAAAACAAAATCCCTGCCAAAGACGGCTAGCACGGCAAGAGCTGTGGAGTCCGATATCCATTTGTTCAAAGCGCAAGTATCCAGGGCGCATGGGAAGCGTATTATCCCAGCCACCTTATATCCTAAGTTGCACAGGACTTGTAAGTCGGAGTCGAATGTGAAAAGTCAGAAAGGTACAAACAGGTTTGGTAACAATTCGAATTCGAATAGGAAAGAACGGATCCCTTTAAGCGATGCCAACCCTTTTGCTATCCTGGGAGATAAACCGACGAAAGGCAACTTGGGTATCGTCATTCACGACAACGTATCGCAGCAACCAACTTCATATGGAACTCAATTGGTTTCACGACGCGATGATAGCGAATTTTCCACCGAATTGGGGTTCGAGACGGTCTTCAATCTCTTCACAAGGCCGACCAAAATTTATCAAACGAGACATGGGAGAGATTGGTCCAGGTTTTCGAAGTTCCATCGATAATTTGGGAAGTGGAAGTATCGGTATACATGATCGAACGATGGGACAACATCCACACGTGGTGGCAACGATTCGATCTGAGTCAATGGGAGTCGAACAGACAATGGATTTTGTTAAGGGAAACCCTGAGTCAACTCTATGCGATATGGAACGGGATACGGCCTAAGGAGGCCGTGTACCCCACTCACTTGTGCAATCGTAATATGAAGATCATCAGTTGGAATTGCCAGAGAGCGGGGGACAAAGAGTTTTGTAGAAACTTCCGGGAGTTGGTTCGCATTCACCAACCTACGATTGTGTACATTCTGAAAACCAAGGTGGGCGAGGATATTGCTCGCAACATTGTGCCCTATTTGTGGTACTTGAACTACATGATTGTTTCGACGATTGGTATGATCGGGGGAGTATGGATGTTGTGGAACGATCACGAGGTCGAGGTAGAGATTACGGGGGTAGACACACAGGCCATTCATGCCATTATTCGGCCAAGCTTGCAAGACCGTTGGCGTGTTACAAGAGTCTATGCTCAACCCCGCAAATCGGCAAAAAGAAAGGTCTTTGGTGATTTGGCGAATATGGAAAACGACCCGATCACGCCATGACTTATCACCAGGGATTTTAATGAAATAAGTTTCAATCATGAGAAAAGTGGAGGACGGGCGAGGAATTTAAGCTGATTGATGTTTTTTCGCAACTTCATCGATAGGTGCAATTTGGTGGATTTGGGATTTGTTGGTTCGAAGTTTACGTGGGATAATAAGCGCGAGCGTGGGGGACATATAAAAGCAAGGCTGGATAGGGTTTTGGAAAGTCAGGACTTGATGAGTATGTTTTCGGATCACGAGGTGGTGCATCTACCCCGTACGCACTCGGATCACCACCCCGTGGCAACTTTTTATCTCGGCCGAGAGAAACAGCGATGCGCGCAGCCTTTTAGGTTTGAGGCGATGTGGTTTAGACACGGGGAGTGCGAATTTATGTTGAGGAAGATATGGGACGAGAAGAGGGATGTTCTTGCGGTAGTTGAGGAAGTTCCGATAATCTTCGGGCCATGGAATCGCGAGAGGTTCGGGAATATCTTTGCAAAAATGAGAGAACTGTTGGCAAGATTAGGGGGCATCCAAAAATCGCTTTGTGCGAAACCGAACGCGTTACTGAAGGAGTTGGAGGATGAATTGTTGTCGGGGTACAATGAGATCCTAAAGAAATATGAGCTTTTTTGGTATCAAAAGTCGAGGATTAAATGGATAAGCGACGGGAACCGAAACACCAAATTTTTCCACAAATCAACTTTGATTCGGAGAAGTCGGAACAAGATCCGTGCGCTAAAAATCTATGGTGGCTGGGTGAAAGATGACAAATTGCTCCAGGTACATGCGCTTGAATATTTCATGAAGTTATTTTCGAGCAACAGTGATGCGGGCTCAGCAGTGTGAGCGCGAACTCTTCCGCCTTCACAATTCCAGGCGTCGTTTAGCACGGAGGAATGGACAGAGTTGACGAGGGCGATTGACGCAGCCGAACTGAAGCAAACAATCCATGATACGCATCCGTTGAAGGCCCCCGGTCTGGACGGACTTCATGCGGGATTTTACCAAAAATGTTGGGATTGGGTGAGGCCGTCAGTTACATAGTTTGTGATTGAGGTGTTTCGCAGTCGATGATTTGATATGTGGTTATGTGAAGCTTTCCTTTGCCTATTGCCAAAAACGAAGGATCCGGAGAGTATTAACTAGTATAGACCGATATTCTCTGCAATGTTCTCTACAAGATCATCACCAAGAATAGCACATCACATCTACTGGGCCTTATGTCACGGATCATTGCTCCAACGCAGTCGAGTTTCATAAAGGGGAGGAGCACACAGGATAACATATTTCTACTTCAGGAGATCCTGCATTCGTTGAAGGCAAAGAAGAAAAATAAAGTAGGCGCAATGGTGATGAAATTGGATCTTGAGAAAGCTTACGACAAAGTGATTTGGAATTTTTTAGAAGAGACGTTGAAGGCGTTCGCGTTTCCAGAGGAGTTGGTGGACGTGATAATGTTTTACGTGCACAATGCATCTACTCGAATACTTTGGAACGATACGCCTATCGACTTTTTTAAGCATACTTGTGGCTTGAGGAAAGGAGACCCTTTGTCTCTTTATTTATTTGTGCTATGTGTTGAGCATTTGTCGTACCTCATCAACGAGGCGGTCGAGAGTCGGAAGTGGCAGGCCGTCGTTCTGTGTAGGGGAGCCAAAGTTATCGCATTTATGTTTTGCTGACGACCTTGTATTGATGGGAAAAGCGACGATGAGAACGGTGAGGGTGATCAAGAAGGTTCTTGACCGATTTTGTAATACTTCGGGGCTTCGGTTGAGTCCACAAAACTCGAAGATATTCTTCTCAAAATCAGAGGGTTCGGGTTTGAAATGTACGATTAGTGAGGTGTTGGGTTTTGGACAAACGCTGAATTTAGGGAAATATCTTGAAGTGAAATTGATGCACGGGCGGCTGGATCAGGAGTTCTGTACAGAAAAGTTTGATAGGATATTATTACGTTTCGCATCTTGGAAAAATAAGTTGCTATCCATCGCGGGGCGTGCGACACTCATTAACTCCGTGTCTTCGGCAATGCCCGTTTATGTTATGCAATCGGCGTGGCTCCCTGAGCATGTTTGTGATAAGCTTGATAGATTGAATTGCGGATTTTTATGGTCCACGGACATCAGCAAGAAGAAGTTACATCTCGTGGCTTGGGATGATGTGGCGAAGGCAAATAAGGATGGAGGTTTGGGAATCCAAAAGGCAAGAACGAGTAACGAGTCGCCTTTAGTAAAACTAGCGTGGAAAAATCTCGTGGGAGAAGATAACTTGTGGAGCAAGTTCATAAGCGCAAAATATCTTAGGGGAAATGAGCTTTTGTATGCGACCCTGAGGGCATCGGATAGTAGTACGTGGAAGGGAATTGTTAGATGTGTACGTCTCATGTAACCTTTCTTACGTTGGAAGATCTGGAGGGGGGATAAAATATCTTTTTGGTATGATAATTGGAGGGGATCGGGGTGTCTTTACAAGGAAATTTTTGTTATTTTGTCGTCGGAAAAAACCTCAAGATTAAAGACGTGTTGAATGAAGAGGGCGAGTGGATTTTGGATGTTATTAATTCACCGATTCTGAGAGAACTTGAGGACGATATTCAGAGTAGGACGGTGGTGCTAACAGATGAGGAAGATCGGCAGCTCTGGAATGAAACCTCTTGTGGAATGTTTACATGCCAGTCCGCATACAAAGCATTCGACAAACATTACGCGCGGGATCAGAGGCCGAGAGCAAACTTCGACTGGATTTGGAAGGTGGATGAGAGCAACAAGTTGCAGCACTTTTTGTGGTTAATCGCGCGGAAACGGCTCGCGATGAATCACCTTAGGAAGTTCCGAAAGTTAACGGATACGGCGGTTTGCAGTCTATGCCGTTGCACGGACGAAATCGAGTTGCATCTGTTCCGTTACTGCTATGCCGCAAAGAAGATTTGGGCGAGGGTTATTGACAAAGTCGACTTAGCCATGTTTGAGGCTCTTGATGGTGAAACTTGGTTGCGACGCAATTTGGAAGGAATGGAGGTACGTAACATTGTCAATCCAAATTTGTCGTGGCCTTGGATCTTCACGGTAAGTTTGTGGATTATATGGAAACACTGGAACGCGAGGGTATTTCACGGAAAGGAAAATAACGTGGTAGGGCGTGTTTTCCAAATTAAGAGTCTAAGCCGATATTTGTTTGAAGGGAGGTGTAAGAGGTCGATTGAGAAAGGAAAGAAGTGGATGAAGCCGAAGGTGGGGTGGAAAAAAATGAATGTTGATGGAGGTGCAAGTGCGCAACGCAACGAGGGGATGGCTGCGGGAGTGTTGAGGGACGAGAATGGGAGTTGGATTTGGGGCTTCGCACGACATATTTCAACACCGGCTGTGGATGGAGTGGAGCTTGAAGCGTTGAAACATGGCCTTGAGCTAGCTTGGCAGAGAAGAGAGTCGCGTATTGAGGTCGAGACGGACTCTCTTTCCGCCTACAAGCTTTTAAACGACGATCTTGAACCGCATACGGGTTTAGCAAATTTGGTGCACGAGTGCAAGTCACTTTTACAGAAGTCGTGGACGTGCAAGTTGAGATGGATCCCAAGAGAAGTGAATGGGGTGGCTGATCGTCTTACAAAAGAGGGCGCGCATGAACAGGGAAAAGTTATATTTTGGGATAGACCTCCTCCTAGTATTACTAGTTATTTAGCTAGAGACTTGGCCTAAGGGCTTTTGGTTTTTACCTTTATCTACCAAAAAAAAAAAAAGATTAAGCCCTTACCGGATGTTTGTATGGTAAAATCTGTTTTTGAAAAGTTTAATCGAGATATTGAGTTGGTATTCACTAGCTTACTCTTGGCTTGTGGTTTTTTTTTTTAATAATATACAACAATTTGATATTTTTTTTTTTGACAATTACAACAATTTGATATTAACAAACTAAGCTATCCTATAATTATACGTGTCGTGATTAATGTTTGATTCTTTGAGAGCAACACGTGTCAAAATTATCTGTCTTTTTGACATGTAAAAAGACCATTGCCAATATATTTTATTATTCACATAGTTTACTCGTCTAATTTAAATTAAAATTGTAAACCGCAAATTGAGCTAATTAAAAAGGTACATGTTAAAAACAATAAGTTAACACAATATTTTTTGTCTTCTAAAAAAAATACTGAATTGTTGCAAAAGTACTAGCCAATGGTTTTAGTTTTAAGACTTGACTTGCATAGACCTCTCTTCAGTTTAAGAATCTTTAGATCGAAATATATTGTACTGTATAATAGTCATGAAAGTCCAGACGATTTTCTTTAATTCCTCTAATAATATATTCACATCCTTATTATGATGGCAGTTTAGGATTGGCCCCATAATGATTTTGTCATTTATTTGTTGTGGAGCTGTCTCAAAGAAGCTCGCTAAAGTCAGAATTATATGATTTATTATTTCTTTGAAGGATGGAATAAAAATAATAGCTAGGCCAGGACAAGCGGGTAAAGCTCTAGTTGCTTCCGAAAGTCCTATTTCTTTACAAATATTCAAAAGTGGTACGTCCACATGGTCCTAGAGTACCGGGAGTTGACTAAGTTTGATGGGGATAATTTAGGACTAACCCATAACCGATATTGGGCCAGCCCAAGAAGGAAGGCCCGTTGGAATAAGCGCATCGAACATGGCAGATTCGATGCGGTTTGCACATCGAACTGAGTAGATTCGATGCGGGTTGCGCATCGAACCGCCCCGGTTCGATGCTTATTCCCCAACGTTAGTTGGGTCCCACGGGACGTGATCTATAAATACCCCGTCCCTTGGCTTCTGAGCATTCATTACACACGCACTTCACACACTACCACATCGAACCCTCAGCGTTCGACTTACTTTATTGTTCGGTATTATTTTCTCTTCGATACGGATCTCTCCTACATTGGCTAAGGTCGAACCATCACCGTTCGAGGATCCTCTGCATCGAACCCACACTGTTCGACACTTCGGCAATTCGACATACCAGAACCTCGAATCCGCCAGATTCGACGTACAACAACATCAAACCATTCGTGTTCGATGCGCATATCGAACGGTATCTGTTCGACTTACACGACTCTATGCCTTATTAGGATATCAGGAACAATTTAATACTTGTAATTTACAGTAGGTGTTCCAGACCAAGCTATTCCGTTCATTGTAATAAATTAGCATTATTTTGGCAATTGATACTCTCGTTGTAACCTTTTACGGTGTTTTGTTACCTGAACGAAATAAGACCAAAATATTGGCGCCGTCTGTGGGAACACCGTTTCGATTGTTTTTAGATATAAGTAGCTAGAATGACAAAGAGACGTCGTTGTATGCGATCAGATGGAACAATGAAAGCAAGAAAGAAAACCAAGGTGATTAAAGATGAAAATGGAAAACGACCCGAGCCTAAGGAGCAAGGACGGGAAAAAGCAGAAAATCAGCTACTGAAGCAGTGGCAAGAATGTAAGATGGAACCTTTAGGGGAATTCAAGATCGTACAAGTATTTAATGAGAGTGCAAACAAGATAATAAAAATCGGGGCAGGAATGGAACAAATGATAGATGCAGCCTTGGTTGATTGTCTCAGGCGTAATTCAGATATCTTTGCCTGGTCTGATTCCGACCTGCACGGGATAGACCCCAGGATCATAGTACACCGACTAAATGTAGATAAGAGTGCAAACCGATAAGGCAGAAGAAACGAAACTTCAGCAAAGAGAAGAACGAAGCGACCGAAAAGAAGTACATGAACTCTTAGAGGCACGACACATTTATGCCATAAGGTTTTCAGAATGATTAAGTAATGTAGTGTTGGTCATGAAAAAAGAGGCAAACATGGAGGATGTGCGTAGATTACACGGACTTGAACAAGCACCGCCCTAGGGATCCTTTTACTTTACCAAGAATAGATCTATTGGTGGATTCGACTGCGGGATGTGCATTGTTGAGTCCAAATCTTCATGGCGGTACAAGATCAGAGCAAAATAGCTTTCGTCACGGATACTGGAGTGTACTGTTACAGAGTAATGCCTTCGGGTTGAAGAACGCATGAGCGACATTTCAAAGGCTTGTAGCAAAGATGTTTTACCATCAGATCGAGAAGTCCATGGAAGTGTATATCGACGATATGCTTGTGAAGAGTCTCAAGGCGGAGGAGCATGTGCGTCACTTAGATGAGGCTTTCGCCATCATGAGAAACTACTGAATGAAGTTGAACCCTAAGAAATGCACGTTTAGGTTAACAACAGGAAAGTTTGTAGGTTATGTGGTAAATGAGAGAGGAATAGAAGCCAACCCAGATAAGATAAGAGCAGTGTTGGATTTCTCGTTGCCAAAGACAGTGAGGGATGTACAATTTCTAGTGGGCCGGTTGATGGCCTTGGGAAGATTCATATCGACTTCTGTAGAAAAGAACCTCCCATTCTTCAAAGTCATGATGAGAAGCAAGGATTTCGTTTGGGGGCCGGAGCGTGAGGAAGCATTCCGACATATGAAAAATTATTTGGTGAGCCAGCCACTTTTGGCTAAACCAGAAGAGAATGAAATGTTGTATCTATATCTGGCGGTATCCTCGCACGCCATCAGCACGGTACTGGTTAAACAGAAGGAAACTCAGCAACTACATATTCACTATGTGAGTAGAGTTTTGCAAGGAGCGGAGAGAAATTATCTGGAGATGAGTTGTTCACACTGGCGATCGTGGCCACCGCACAAAAATTGAGGCCGTATTTTCAGGCTCACCCAATCACGGTAGTGACGGACAAACCCTTGAAACAAGTGTTGGCGAGACCCGAAACTTCAGGCATACTAGTGAAGTGGGCGATCGAACTCAGCGAGTTTGGTTTGGAATTCAAGCCGTAAACTGTGATTAAAGCACAAGCATTAGGGGATTTCATGGCCAAGACACTGGGAAACAGTATGGCAGAGTCCGCCAATTGCATTTTCTCTATATCAGATCAAACAGGTACCAGTAGCGCTACCAAAACATGGATATTACATACTGACGGGTCTGCGACAAGTCATGGGGGAGGGGTTAGGATTCACCTCCAATCTCCAAATCAAAGGGAATTCGAGTTCGCCATTAGTCTAAACTACATGGTGACCAACAATGAGGCTGAGTACGAAGCGGTTATAGCAGGTGTCAAACTGGCTTTGGGACTCAAAATTGAACATTTGGATATATTTACCGATTCGCTTCTAGTAGCAAATCATTTTTCGGGAAAGTATGAAACAAGAGAAGAAACACTGAAAATGTACGCTGCAAAGGTCAAAGAATTGGCAGGCAGCTTCAGATTCTTTGATATCACACAGATTCCTCGAGATGAGAACTGCAAGGACGATGCACTCTCCAAATTTGCAAGTTCTTCAGAAATTTTAGTTAAGAAGAAGGTAACATTACTCGCCGCGGACGCCCTTGATCGGAATATCAAAATATAACGGTATGACGGAGAGAGTGGAATATATAATGTCCATTCAAGAAGACCCGTCTTGGAAGGACGAGATTATGACATATCTTCGGGAAGGGATTCTCCCGACAGATCCAAATGCACGTCGCAGAATGCGATACAAGGCTTACAGGTTCACAATCCACAATGGGGAACTCTATAAGCGATCATTCGAAGGCCCCTTAATTTGGTGTTTAACTCCGACCCAGGCTGACTATGTAATGAAGGAGGTCCACGCAGGATGCTGTGGCAATCACTCCAGGGGAAGAGCATTGGCACAACGTATTTACGACAGGGATATTACTGGCCAACTCTACTAAAGGATATTCATGCTCATCTTATTCATAGACCGGCGCAACCGCTACAACCAATTGACGTGGCATGCCCATTTGATCAATGGGGGATCTATATTGTTGGACTGCTTCCCACGGCCAAAGGTCAAAAGAGATTTCTGGTGGTGGCAGTAGAGTACTATACCAAATGGGTTGAGTCTGAAACTATGTCATCAATCACAGAGAAGAATATGATTGAATTTATTTGGAAGTATATCATATGCCGTTTCGGAATTCCCAGATATATAATATGTGACAACGACAAATAGTTCTCCGGCAAGAAGATCAAGTCATGGTTTGCAGAATTGAAGATATCGTACAATTTGACCTCAGTCTATCATCCTCAATCAAACGGACAAACAGAATCCACCAACAAAACTTTGAAAGATTATCTTGAGAGGAGGATGAAATGAACGGGAAAAACATGGCCGGAAGAGCTTCAAGGAATATTATGGGCATATAGAACAACTCTGAAGACATCGACGATGGAAACGCCTTTTGTTCTTGTTTATGGTACCGAGGATGTTCTCCCGGGCGAGATAGGAATGCCAACCACGCACAATTGATGATTATGATCCCGAGTAATCGGCCCGCTTACGTCAGATGGATCTTGACATGATTGGCTCGACCAGGGAAGATGCGTATCAACGCACGGTAGCTTTTAAGGCGGTAATGGCCAGAAGTTATGACAAAAGGGTTCAGTTCCGTAATTTTAAAGTCGTGGATTTGATTCTGAGAAGCATCGCAGCAAAACAGCATATCGGGAAATTTGAACCAAAATGGGAGGGGGCTTTCAAAGTCATACGAGCTAGTTCGAGGGGATACTATTACTTGGAGACTATGCAGGGTGTCCAGCTAAAGCGTCCCTGGAATGTACAACATCTTAGATGCTACTATGCATATGAGTTGACACAATCCCAATCACTAGCCAAATAATTGTATGAACTACGAAGGCTTGAGTCCCATACCACCTGGGAAACGTAGGCACCTCGGTAAGAAATCAAGCTCAGCCTATTTCAAATTATTAATAATATTTTTCTGTCCGTACAAATTGCGCAGGTGGAGTCTCATAAAAATGGTACCAGAGACTCAAGAGGCCCATAGTGGTCGAAGACAAAATGTACTCCTCTCATGCACAACATAAACGTCATGACGGAGGCCCAGAGGCCCAAAGTGGTCGAAGACAAAATGTACTCCTCATGCACAACATAAACGTCATGACGAAGGTCCAGAGGCCCAAAGTGGTCGAAGACAAAATGTACTCTTCATGCACAACATAAGCGTCATGACGGAGGCCCAGAGGCCCAAAGTGGTCGAAGACAAAATGTACTCCTCATGCACAACATAAGCGTCATGACGGAGGTCCAGAGGCCCAAAGTGGTCGGAGACAAAATGTACTCCTCATGCACAACATAAGCGTCATGATGGAGGTCCAAAAGTCCAAATTCGGGCACACGCATATTAATCCCTCGTGCACAGCATAAGCGTCACGACGGAGGTCCATCCAATCCAATAAGGCGGAATGCAGACTCACCACTCATGCACGACATAAGCGCCATGACGGAGGTGCAAACGGCCTGATGCGGTCGAATACAAAGCTGACCCCTCATGCACAATATAAGAAGAACGACAAAGGTACGTATATGAAATTGAAAATAGACACAATACGGGCGTATAAAGATTAAAACCAGTCATCAAAAAAGATCAACTATATGACAAAGTATAGGTCAAAAACTATGATGTCACGCCACAAAATCGGTTTCATAAAGAACCGTTACATAAGCGACATGCAAAAATTGTTCAGCAAATAAAAGGCCTAACATCATCAAAATGGTATAACTTAGATCTGCTATTCAGTTGACGACTGGAGGGGTTCAGGACGAAGGATCAAACCCAGAGAACGTGCATAATTGGCACAATTTCCTTGAATTTGATCCTCCGCGAGCACCAGTTCGCTTGCTTGTGCCCAGCCTACGGGCAAAGTCGATTCACTTCTTTCGGAGACATCCCCAAGCTGATATCTGCTAGGAGAGATCAAATTTCGATCATCGAAGGATCTCATGGATGCAGTAACTTCAGTTGCAGGGATTCCGACATTTCGAAAAGATTTACGAGGAGGGTACATTCCAGTTGACAAAATCATTGTCGGGCCGGGAACGTTGGACACATGCATAACCCTCTTCCCCTTATCCGCAGCCACAGTAGACAAATGTTGAGAACCATACGCCCTAAGGGGATCAGGCAGAAAAATAGTAGACCTGGGCGCTTGGGGAGGCACAACCTTCTTTGGAGACGGCTCAACTTCATCGTCACTTTGACCGAAAGCGGCATGAATGGCAGTTCTGATTTTGCTTTTTTTTTTTGTATTCTAAAATGTATATTATCTTATTAATTAGATATTTAATTTATCGTCATAGTCCTTACACAGTAATTTTTCTTTTTTACATATGACTGTTCAACTTTTCTTCTCATTTTTTTCAGGACTTTAGATGAAATAGTTTTCATGACGTGAGTTATATTATTTTAAATTTTCTAAATTATCAAATATTTATATTAAATACTAAAATAAGTTATAATAAGAAAAATATACATTCTAACGAGCAAAAAATTGGGCAAGGTTATTTATGTGAACAGAGCTTTTTATAATTAAAATATGTTTTTGAGTATTTATTTCTCTTGAATTATAAAATGAATTTCCACTAATAATATACTAATATATTAGATGATAAATCTATTTGATGAAAAATATAGTATTGCACACAGATTATCGAATGATGGTGATTAACCACAATTTTAGGAAATAAAATATGAGAAAAGATTGTTGCCATTTTTGTTAGTTGCTGTTACGTTTCAAAAATAAAAAATTAAAGAAAGATCTACTATTTCCTAAAGTAAAGGAATGGGTAAAAAGTATTTTGCACCCCTAAAATGACACCTTTTGACACTTTGCACCCTTAAATTGAAATGACACCATTTTGCACCCTTAAAATGGGTTTTTGATACTTTGCACCCCCTAAGTGTGGGTAGGTGTTTTTACAAGGGCAAAATTGTATTTTTTATATTTTAATAAAAGATAAAAAATAAAACTCAGAAAATCGAAAACGTGTAACTCTTATAAGATTTGTGAGAAAGACAAAATACAAAAAAAAAGTAAAAGTATGTCAAACCACCACCACCGTAGGTAGCTCCGCCGTGCGCCACCGCCGCCACTGTACGCCATTGCCTCCTCCGTAGCGAACTCGCAACACTGCCACTGCCTCTTTCGCGCAACCCGCAACATTGTCGCATCACCACCACTGCCTTGTTAACAATGGTGAAAGTAGAGAGAGAAAATGGGGAAAGATTGTAACTGTATTATTGATTGTAAGTGTAATATGTACAAATGAGCTGTATCTCCAAATATATACAACAGAATGAAACGGGAAATTAAGTTATAACAGAAAATAGTTACAACTAATCTGGCTATTTACAAATACACCTCTAGACTAATGATAAATGTCAATAGCCTCCCCTCAAGTTGGACTTAGGTGAGGACCACCTAAGTGTAACTTGGAAATCCAGTGTTTGAACAGAGGAGGGGCTAGGGGTTTGGTAAAGAGATCTGCAATCTGCTGGGCTCCAGGGCAATGTAGAGGAAGTAGCAGCCCAACCTTGAAAAGATCCCTAACCAGATGACAGTCGATTTCCAGATGCTTTGTCCTCTCATGGAAGACTGCATTCTGTGTGATGTGGACAGCAGAACTGTTATCACAATGGAGAGGAATTGGCAATGAGACAGGTACATGAAAATCCTTCAGAAGATAAGTGAGCCACTGCAGCTCACAAGCTGTGTGTGCCATGCTTCTATACTCAGCCTCAATTGAGGACTTAGATACTGTAGTTTGCTTCTTTGTTTCCAACTGATAAGAGATTCACCAATGAAGATACAAAACCCGGTTAGAGACCTCTTAGAATCAGGGCAATAGGCCCAATCTGCATCACTGAAGGCAGAAAGTTTGAGAGAGGATGAAGCAGCATAGAAAAGTCCTTGAGAAGGAGTGGATTTGAGATACTGCACCACACTCAAGGCTGCATCCCAGTGCTGAGTGGTAGGAGCCTGGATAAACTGACTTAGCTGATTAACTGCATAACACACATCATGCCTTGTCATGTTAAGGTATAGTAGTTTTCCCACCAGTCTTCTATATTTTTCTGGTTGGTGAAGAGGAGGGCCATCAGCAGTGAATTTAAGACCCTTAGGGAAAGGTGTTTCAATGTGTTTAGCACCCAACAGACCAACATCATTGACAATATCAATGACATATTTCCTTTGATTAACATATAGACCAGCAGAAGACCTTAGTAATTCCAACCCCAAGAAGTATTTAGCTGGTCCAAGATCCTTGATTGTAAAGGCATAATGTAAGTGATTCTTGATCTGTGTGATTAATTGAATGTCTGGGCCAGGCACCAGAACATCATCTACATAGACCAGTAAAGCAACAAATGAAGAGCCAAAGCCTTTAGTGAATAGACAGTCATCAGATTTGGACTGAGAAAAGCCATAAGCCACCAAACACTTGGTGAATTCCAGATTCCACTGTCTGGAAGCCTGCTTCAAGCCATATAGGGACTTGTTCAATTTACAAACTTGTCCAGGAGCACCTTTAGAATAACCTTGAGGGAGTGTGAGGTAAATATCCTCATCCAAAAACCCATGTAAGAAGGCATTGTTAATGTCCAATTGGTGAATAAACTAGTTATAATGGACAACAATTGCAAGAAGAACTCTCACTGTTACTAGTTTCACTACAGGTGAAAAACTGTCTACATAATCAAGTCCAAACACTTGATTGTAGCCCTTAGCTACCAATCTAGCTTTGTGTCTCTCAATAGAGCCATCAACATTTAATTTTAGCTTAAACACCCATTTTGAACCAATAGGATGTTTACCAGGAGGCAAATCCATGACTGTCCAAGTGTGATTAGCTTCAAGAGCCTCAATCTCAGAATGCATTGCTTGTAGCCAGTTAGGATCAGTACTAGCCTCCTTGAAGGTGTGAGGTTCTTCGTGGAGGGACACATTAGCTAAAAAACTGATATATGAAGGAGAGATGGAGGGGTTGACTATATATGGAAATGTAGGGGGAGTATATGGTGATTTCAGAGAGAAATTCTGGTGAGTTGTGATAAATGGATCAGTAGTACAGTTGAGTAGATAATCTTGGAGATGAACAAGTTTGGTTCTCTGTCTGGTACTTCTTTTGACATGAGAAGGAGAGTTAGGGGATTCAGTATGTGTTATGGAAGGAATGGAATCATCATCTATTTCTGCAAGAGGTTCACTATGTGAAGGATTATCATGCTCAATAATGACATTGACAGGGATATTTGAACTGATATTTGTGGAGTGAATTGGAGTCTCAAGTGTAGTAGATGACCATGAGTCAGACACCACAGGGAGAGGATAACCTGAAGACAACAAGTTGTAGGATTCAAAAGGAAATAAATTCTCATAGAAGGTAACATACCTGCTGATGATAATCTTGTTATCAGAGAACCTAAAAATTCCGTATGCCTTCTGTCCTGGTGCAAACCCCAAGAAACACCCCTTGTGTCCTCTAACCTCCAATTTTCCTTTAGCTGGAGTAGTATTTGCTGTATAACATAGGCAGCCAAAGACCTTAAGTTGGACAGATCAAAAGGCTTATAATGCAGCAATTCAAATGGATAACTCCAGTTCAACAATCTACTGGGAGTTCTATTTATAATATGGGTGGCCATGAGGATGGCATAACCCCAGAAATGTGCTGGTAAGTTGGCTTGAAACAGTAGAGCCCTAGTAAGTTGCAACAGGTGCCTGTGCTTGCGTTCAACTACCCCATTCTGCTGAGGGGTATATGGGCAAGATTTCTGATGTACAATGCCAAGAGAAGAAAACAATTGCTGGCATACAGTTCCTGTGAACTCTCCACCATTATCAGATCTTACAGTGAGAACAGATGTCTGAAATTGAGTAGCTACATAAGAAAAGAAATGCTGCAACATTTGAACTGCTTAAGTTTTATTATTCAACAAGAATGTCCAGGTACATCTTGTAAAATCATCCACAATTGTCAACATATAATGTGAATTGGACACTGTAGCTACCTTGTATGGACCCCAAATGTCTATATGAATAAGAGCAAAAGCTTGGGTGCTGTATATATGACTAAGTGGGAATGATGTTCTGCTTTGTTTAGCAAGATGACATATATGACATGCATGCATAAAATGGCTAATTGAACATATAGGAATATTGGGTAAATGTTTCATGACATCAAGAGATGCATGTCCTAGTCTGTTATGCCATAAAGTGACATCAGGAGGAATTTTATTAAAAGAAATAGAAGCAAAGCAAGTGTCAACAGTACTGGGCAAGGCTTGAGATCCAGTAGATATAGACTCCCAAAAAGCTTGCCCACAGCCACTAGCTTGTTACTCTGTAGGTCCTGCAAGATACATCCATCAGGGGTAAAGATGCATTGAAGTTGGGAGTGAAGGGCCAACTTATGAACTGAAATAAGATTGAACTTGAATGCAGGCACATGAAAGGCATTTTCAAGAACAAGTCTGGAGTTGAGAATAACAGAACCAACATGTTGAATGGTTTTGACAGAACCATCAGGTAAGCATACACAATTCTGTCCTGGTATATTTTTGTAAGTGGAGAAACAATTTAAGTTCACCACCATGTGATTAGAGGCACCTGTATCTAAAATCCAAGAACCAGATGGCAAAGTGGAGAATAGGGAGTTACCATCAAATTCTCCAAACTGAGCAAAATTAACATGTCCTGTCTCCTGGCCAGAGTTAGAGGATCCATGTTGGGTCATAAGTTGCTTCATAAACCTGTAGAAGTCTTGCTGAAAATACTCAGGGACAGTTCCAGAAGAGTTAGCTGGGGAAGGCATACCATAACTCCTTGGAATAGGGTGTGATTCAACAACATGAGCATATGATCTGTTACTAGGATTTTGTGCCCTTTTTTCTTTGAGATCCTTATACCAATCAGGTATGCCAACAAGCTTGAAGCAAGAATCTTTGGTATGACCTCTAATCTTGCAAAAATCACAAAACCTGTATGCCTTCATCTTTTTGTAATCCTTGGAAGAACTGTTGTGAAATGTTGGATTTGAAAGTTGAGGTTTACTGAACAAAGCAGAGTTCTCAACAGGAAGGTTCAATGAGCTAGAGCCCTTGCTGAACATAGCTGAATAATCCAATGGTGCTGCAATGCTAACTTGAATCTCCTTCTGTTTCTCAACTCTAATAATCATGCTATAAGCTTTGTCCACTGCAGGAAGTGGATCTAACCCTAGAATTTGGCTACTTACAGCTTCAAATTCATCATTGAGTCCCATAAGGAACTGCATAAGCCTAGTCAATGATTGATAATCCAAAGCCTTTTTGACACAACTACAAGTGCACAACTTAGCAGCATTACATTGACAAGCCACAGTAGGCACAATGCAGGCTAATTCATCCCATAATTTCTTCAATTTTGTAAAATAGGTAGAAACAGATGATGTACCTTGAGAGATTGAAGCAATCTCTCGCTGTAATTGATAAAGCAGGGGGCCATTACTCATTCCATACAGGTCTTCAAGCTGTTGCCAGAGATCCTGAGCCAATTTTGTAAAAACGAATGCATTTGGGAGCGAATCATCCGCAGAGCGCAGGATCCACGTTGTCACCATACAATCAACGCGCATCCACTCCTCAAAATCCTCATGATATGGAGGAGGACAGGGGAGAGTGCCATTAATGAAACCTAATTTCTATTTGGCACCTAATGCAAGTCGAACAGCACGACTCCAGGGAAGGTAATTCGAAGCTCCTGCCAAAGGAACAGAAGTAAGAGCCATATTTGTGTTGTCAGATCCGTGGATTTGCAGCGCACCATGCACTCTAGTAGCAGTGACACCAGATCTGCTAGCTGAAGCAGAATTCAGCTGCACCGAAGGTGAATCAACTTCTGGCATGTTTCAATTTGGAGTGAGATCGCCGGAAAAATAAAATCTCCGCCAGATAGAGAAAAACACCACCAGAGAGTAAATGCGATTGCAAAACCGCAACAGCGAGTAATCTCCAGTAACAAACTTAGACGAAGAATCGAAGCGGAAGAGAAAAAATTAGGGCGGATCGTACCACCTGAAGCTCTGATACCATGTTAACAATGGTGAAAGTAGAGAGAGAAAATGGAGAAAGATTGTAACTGTATTATTGATTGTAAGTGTAATCTGTACAAATGAGCTGTATCTCCAAATATATACAACATAATGAAATGGGAAATTAAGTTATAATAGAAAATAGTTACAACTAATCTGGCTATTTACAAATACACCCATAGACTAATAATAAATGTCAATATGCCTCTTCCGTCGCGAACTACCATCTCCGCCACCTCTGCAACACCATCCACCTCCTCCTTCTCCATCACCTCTATTTGCTTGAAAAAGCCCTAAATTCTCAAAATTTGAAAGCATTTTAGGTAATTTTTTACAAACCTTACAATTTCTTTAGGGTGATTGATGTATTATGTCTAAACCTTGTTTCAGTTAAGTTTTTGATTATGTTTTGTAAATACACGACAAAAATGAATTGTCTTCCAGTTACAGCAATTTCTTATTAATACAAAAAGTTACAGTAACTTTGCTTAATTTGACACTAAGCTCACAAACAACATGGTGGTGGTGAAGGATCAGACGTGGCTTGCGATGGTGAAGTGGCAGGGGTGTTTGGAGGTGATGGCGCACGATGTAGCAGATTCCGGCGGTGGTGGTGCACGGCGGAGCTACCTCCGGTGGTGGGGTTGGTGGTTAGCTTCTTATTTTAATTTTTTTGAGGAAGACAAAGTTTTGATTTTGTTAATTTGGCTTTCTTACTTTTTTTTGATCAATTTGCCATTTTCATTTGTGGCAAAAGAGTTGCTTTATGGGTACGCAAAATCATAAATAAGTACTACTACTACGGACAATATTATATATATATATATGTGTGTGTGTATACATATATATTATATAGTATATATATATTATATAATTAATGTCCATACGTTTGAGGGCTAGTTTAGCTTGCACAATTATTAAGTTTTTTCATTCAAAAATAAAAATATCAAATTAAATTGACAATAGCCCAAAAGGAAATAATATGTAAATTCTGTTTATCAGAAAGATTGATAAGGGCCTTTGGAAGTGGCCCTGAACGGAGGGCGGGAGTTACATAATGAAGAAAGCTATCAACGTTTGATTGACCTTATGGCATCGGAGGTGAGGGATTTAATCTATGCTACCCAGCGTGTAGTGCCCGGTGCACTCACAAGGGTGTGGGTCCCGGTTCTATATTTCTGAGTGTAGTGGGCACTACACCAAGATGAAATTGAAGAAGAGATAGAAGATGACATGATGTTAGCGAACAACATTGGTTTTCTAGTCCCTAAGCTTTTCTCAGTCCCTAAGCTTTTCTCACCCCTCTACTACTATGCTAAAAAACAAAACATTAGATTCAAAAAACTTGACTATAGTTTTCTATTAGGGCAATTTATTATTTTTACCCGTTAACTTTATCGATCTTCAAGTTTTGCCCTATTTTTAAACGGGCTTTAAAATTGCCCGCTAATTTTTTTTTAGTTTTAATAAAATGTGCCCAACGGGCTCGAGATTGGGCTTGCTCGAAGCCCAGTCTACGTGGCGTACGGATGACGGCCATGTGGCGCCACGTCAAATTTTTTTATTTTTTATTTATTTTATAACTGGACCCGGGGAGTAATTACTAAATTACCCTCGTCAACTTCATTAGTAAAAATAAATTCATATTTATTCAACTAGTAAAAATTAGAAATAAATTGATATTCAAAATAATATTTAATTTTATTATATATTGATCAAAATAAAAAAAAATTATCATATATTGATGTAAATTAAAAAAAATTGTATAAGTTCAAATTTATTAAAAATATTTATCTTAATATGTTTAATAAATTTATATTTACTAGTAAGAATTAAAAATAAATTTAAATTTACTAGTAAATATTAAAAATAAATATATTGCAATTATAGAAGGTAAAAATCTTCCATAAATTAAACAATATGGTAAGTTATTTACGTAAATTAAAAAACCTGGTAAGTTATTTCCATAAATTAAACAATCTCGTAAGTTATTTCCATAAATTAAAAAATCTTCCATAAATTAAACAATCTTCCATATATTGAGATTTGTTTTTATCTTATGATCTTATTAAGGAGGTAAAAATCTTCCATCCCCATAAAATGATATATTTAACAATCTAGTAAGTTATTTACATATTTAGAAAACTTAACTTTAAATTAAGAATGGAGGTTTTTTCGCCATAATTGTAACCCTTTCACTTTCCAATTAGATCGAAACAAAAAAAATAAATAATTAAAATCTTAAAAAAATAAAATAAATACAATCATAGAGTAGTAAAGTAGGGAGGAACACCGGTTCGGCGGCCTAACACAACCACCACCACCAGCATAAAGTAGGGAGGAAGAAAATGGCTGTTATTTAAAAACCCCATTTTTCAATTTACCAAACTGATGCCTGGAGTTCGCGGAGGAGAGAAGCGCCGGTGGTGGTGCCGGATTTAGAGAGAGAAAGCAGCGAACTGATGCCGCGATTTGACATTGTAGCAGTGGACATTGGGGATGCGGGCGGTGGCGAGTAGGGCGGAGGAGGGTGGGGGTTGGAGGGTGGTGGTGGTGGTGGCGGCCGCACTGTAGAGTAGGAGGGAGAAGAGGGTTTGATGTTGAGGGGGGGTAAATTAGTAAATTAACGTTGCCTCCAGTTATATAAAAAAAAATTTGACGGGGCGCCACGTGGATAGCCACGTAGACTGGGCTTTGAGCAAGCCCAGTCCCGAGCCCGTTGGGCAGATTTTATTAAAAAAAAAAGTTAGCGGGAAATTTTAAAGCCCGTTTTAAAATGGGGCAAAACTTGAGGATCGGTAAAGTTAACGGGCAAAAATAATAAATCGCTCTTTCTATTATGTAAGTTATATTTCTCTGTTGAAAAGAAAAACAAGTCAAGTAAAATGGGATTCTGAAAAAGGTTTAATCCCACCAAACCCCCTGAACTATAGGCACTTTATGGACAAAGGGCCAAAAGTTTTTTTAACACTGGCGAGGCACAAACTATGCTCCTTTGTGCGATTTACCCAAGTGCGAGTTTTCGGCGATTTTTTGACAAAAACTCAACGGGAAAGTTATTTTGTGCAAAATTTTCCCTTGTTGAGACGGTTCTGATGGTAGTGATAGTGTTGCAAAATTCAAATCCATTACTTAAGAAATTTGGTTTAAGTTCAAAGGATTTCCGGAATATGTGAAGAACACCTTCAAGGTGTTCTTCATATTTGCTGAAAATTTCGTGAATTGTAATTAAATTTCTCATACAGTGGCTTTAAATTTTACGATACCACCACCATCGGAAGAGTCTCGATGAGCGAAAGAATTAATTTGAAACAGCATATCGGCAAAAAAAACTGACAATCAGCAATGGAAGAGCGACGCGTTCCCAAAATTTTTTGCTGGAATTTTTATAGTTGGACTCAATCTTCGCCTCATTGAAACGGTTCCGATGGTGGTGACGGTATCAAAATTCAAAGCTATTATGCGGCAAATTTAATTTTAATTCAAGAATTTTGTGCAAATATGAAGAACACTTTGATGGTTTTCTTCACATTTTCTGGAAGGGATAAAAGCATCAAGCCCCCTGAACTATGCACGATTTTGCGACTTGCCCCCTAAACAAATTTAATAAGCATTTTACCCCCTAAACTATGCACGTCTGTTCGATTTGCCCCTTCAATGGATTTTCGGCCATTTTTGGCCGGAATTTCCCCACCTACCCAACTCATATGTGTTATACTAGATGTATTATGCTAGTTGATGACAAAAAGTTGAGAAAAAAATACCTTGAACGGGTGTTTCAGCCAAAAATGGTCGAAAATGTGATTTCCCGCTTCAGTGTATTTCCGACCATTTTTGGCCGGAATATTCCCCCTACCCGACTCATATATGTTGTACTAGATGTATTTTGGTAGTTGATGACAAAAAGTAGGCGAAAAAACACTTCGAACTGGGAATATTCTGGCAAAAAATGGCCGAAAATCCATTGAAGGGGCAAATCGAACAGACGTGCATAGTTTAGGGGGCAAAACGCTTAATAAATTTGTTTATGGGGCAAGTCGCAAAAATGTGCATAGTTCAGGGGGCTTGATGCTTTTATCCCTTTCTGAAAATCTGTTGAACTTAAATTAAATTTCTCGTGTGATGAATTTGAATTTCGTAACGCTGTCACAAACATTGAAACTGTCTCAATGAGGGAAATATTCCAGCGATTTTTGGTCAGAAAATTACCTAAAACACGACATTGGGGCAAATAGCACGAAGGAGCATATATACATGCATTTTATAGAAATGAATACATATATAGCAATCCTAGTATAACAATTGAATACACATGCATTTTATAGAAATGAGTAAGGAAATATTTTAAACAAGATTTACCTAAAGTGAACAAGAAAGGGAGGAAGATTTTTGTTACTAAACTGGAGAGGAATCAAATGATGGTGAATAGGAATGAAAAAGGAGGGACATGGAAATAAAAAGCACAATACTTTGTAATGGAGAAACATTTAATGAAAATGTATAAACCAAACAATTTATTTAAATTAAAAATTCTCTTATCTATCTTCAATTAAATGCAAATTTTGTTAGTTACTAAAACTTAAAATCGTTTACCTATTCCAAGAATGTACCATAGTTGTCTTTTCACGTCGCACATCATCGCACGCACACCGACGCACCCCACCGCACCCCACCGCATATTTAAATCAAATGTGTATATCTTCTACTAAAATAGTTGACGTACAAACAAGCTTTCAAACGTTAAAGAACAACTATAGTTGCAAGGAACAATAACCATATATACAACTACCATTGTAAAAGTAAAATACAAAGGTTGCAGGAAATAACTCTGTGCTTTTAATGATACCAATTCAAGTTAAAACTTTGCATTAATTCAGGTTTTTTTTATCGGCAAATATGAAGTTTTATATAAAAAGAAAAGAAGTACAAGGTGTGTTTCAACCCCTTACAACCGTCACTCCGCTACCTTAATGCATTTGTAACAAATTTTAGAAAACTTGCTCCAATCATAGAAACAGAATTAGGCATCCTTTTAATTTCATTCGATCTCAACCAAGCCTAGGCTTTTAATTTGGTCTTCTCGGTTGTTGATATACTACCGAATTGTCCTTCTTGGAAGCACACTTTATTTCTTAGTTCCCAAATGCACCAAACAATAATACATCAAATCCTTCTCCAGTCTTAAAGCGTGAACTTGGTAGAGATTCATCAAAACTCATAAAGTGCAAATCTGATTCATTAGGGAAACCAATGAAAATACCAATCCCCTCAAAGAACTTCATCCAGATCCGATAAGCAATGACACACTGAAAGAAAGGATGTGACAAGTTTTCCTCTGTGAGCCCACATAAGCTACATATCTCTTGCTTGTTCGCGTCTCGAACTCCTCTGCGAATCAAATTTGATTTAGTAGGGATAAGAAGTCTCCAAGCAAAATATGATATTTTCGGCTGCGCCGAATGATCCCAAAAAACCGCATCAGTCCATTATCATGTTTGTCTTGATCCCATGTCAGAATATTATAAGATGTCTTAACAGCAAACTGCCCCTCGGGTTCCAAGTTCCACTTTCACGAGGCTCTATTCGTATTATGTATCTTTACACAAGAAATGGCTTGATTTATTCTGATTGCAACTGCTGCTCCGGACCATCTCCACGGAAGTCTTTACTCTCATTCACAATTGCACCAGGCTCCCACCTCCGCTTTTTTTTTTTTTTTTTTTATATGTCCAAAGAAATCTCGAACAACCTTTCGTACTTTCGTTTGAAAGAAACAACCTCTTTCCAACAATCTTCCTATAACTTTGTAGCCATTCCATCACCTAAACATTTACGCAACTCCGAGAAAAACTAGCCACCCTTAAATCATTGTGAGAAATGAATAAAAGGTCTTTCCACCACGTTCAACCAAGAAATTCTCTAGGTACAATCTTGTTGCCAAATAATTGTTTCTTCCCCGTATTTTGCGAGTAAAACATTTTTCCGTGGAGAGTCTTCTCGGTCAATATTCCCCACCGCCATTTTCCAAGAAGTGAAAAATTAAACCATCTCAGCCTCCTTCGTCAACTCTTTTACAAAAAACATCCCAACTAACCTAAGCAACCTTTGACGTCTCTTCATCCCCTTTCCACAAAAACCTTCTTTGAATTTGAATACGCTCATTAATAACTTTAACGGGTGCCTTGTAAAATGATAGAAGATATGTAGGAATATCAGTGAATACCGAATTAAGAAGAGACACTCCCTCCAAAGGAAATATGAACTCCTTTATAATCTTCCAATCCCTTCATGAAAATATCGAACAATGGTTTCCACGACTAGATTCTCCTAGGGTTAATTCCCACTGGCACGTTGAGGTTTTCAAAAGGATAAGAACCACTTCTACAATTAAAAATTCTAGTCCAATCCTCTAAACAATGGTCGTCGAGGTTTATATCAAAAAATAAAATGCACCACTAATGCGACAAAAATACACGCATCAAAAGCACAAAAGATATTGCGTCACTAATGCGACAAAGAAGTATGAGTATTATTGTCTAACACTTCATTATTAAGCAAAAAACATGGTTTCTTCCCCAATTTGCAAAAGTATGAGTATTACAAGAAGACATGCTTTATTGTGATATTATCTGAACCTTCACAAAAATTTATTAGGAAATATTTTTGTCCCCCCTTGTCATTGATTGTGGTGTGCCACATTACAATATTTCTCTTCTGAGATCTCGGTTTCAACTTAGGGTACATTAGCGGCATACATTATTAAGTGAAAGCTGCTATAATCGTGGTTAGGTTTAGGGTTTGTGTGAGAGAGAGAGAGAGCGGCGGAGTTGTGGCGGAGATGAAATCGCCAGAGAGAGATGAGGCAAATTAGGGTTTGTGATAAAAACATAATGAATTTCATTAATCAAAAATATTACAAAACGACTATTTATATTTACAGTAAAAGAATCGGGTCGCAGCCCATTATAGAATAAAGACGAAAATAATAGAGGGTCGTGAGGCCCAATAGACTAATCTACGGCCCAATAGACTAAACTATGATATTTGAGACCCCCCCCTCAAGTGGGGCGTGGATATCAATTAAGCCCAACTTGCGTGTCAAGGATTGGAAAGGTGACAGAGAAAGAGCTTTAGTGAGGATGTCAGCGACCTGGTGTTCGTTGCTTATGTGGATAATTTTTAAGAGGCCGAGACTGACTTTTTCATGGACAAAATGGCAGTCGATTTGGAGATGTTTCGTACGCTCATGGTGTACAGGATTGGAAGCGATGCATGACGCACTTCTGTTATCCGTGAAGATGAGAGGCGTTTTGACGAGTGGAACCGAGAGATCCAAGAGTAACTGTTTGATCCAAAGGAGTTCACAAGTAGTGGACGTAACAACTCTATATTCTGCTTCCGTCGACGAGCGGCTGACAGTAGCCTGCTTCTTTGATTTCCATGAGATGAGTGAGCGCCCGATATAGACAGCATAGCCAGTGAGGCTGCGCCTGGTGTTGACGCATCCTGCCTAGTCGCTGTCACAAAAAGAGGTTAAGTTAGTGACAGAGGCGGCAGGGTAAAAAAGTCTTTTACCTGGGTTATTTTTGATAAATCGGAGGACTCGATGAGCTGCAGTGAGATGAGCAACAGTTGGGTGTGCCATATGTTGCGAGAGATATTGGACGCTGAAAGACAGATCTGGGCGAGTGATGGTTAGGTATAATAAGCGTCCAACCAACCGACGGTAAACAGTAGGATCAGAAAGAAGTAGTTCAGAAGAAGACTTTAATTTGGTAGAGGGATCCATGGGGGTGGTGGCCGGCTTGCAGCCAATGTACCCTGAATCCGATAGGATATCAAGGGCATATTTTCTTTGGCATAAGGAGATGCCCTTATGCGAACGAGCAATTTCTATACCTAAAATGTACTTAAGTGGACCAAGATCCTTAATTGTAAATGCAGAATCTAAATGCCGTTTAATGGACTCTATTTCATGCATGTCACTGCTAGTCAGGATAATGTCATCTACGTAAACACAAAGGGCAGTAAAGGACTTAGCACATTTCTTAACAAACAGTGAAGTGTCAGAGACAGTTTGAGTATAACCAAAGGAAAGCAAACATTGAGTCAATTTATGAAACCATTGACGAGAGGCTGTTTTAAACCATAGATACTCTTTTTCAAAAGACAAACACGACTATCAGTTTTGGGTAAATATCCAAGAGGGGGCTTCATGTAAATGACCTCATCTAAATCACCATGTAAAAATGCGTTATTAACGTCTAACTGATGTAGAAACCAATTGTTAATAGCAGCTAAAGCAAGCAAGACTCGAACAGTTGTAATCTTAGCAACATGTGAAAACATGTCAAAATAATACAAACCCGCTTCTTGGGTGTAACCCTTGGCCACTAATCTAGCCTTAAAACGTTCTATAGAACCATCAGATTTATGTTTAATTTTGTAAACCCATTTTGAACCAATGCAATGATGACCAACAGGTAAATCACACAAGACCCATGTATGTGTGTCAATTAAAGCAGAAAGTTCTTTTTGCATAGCTGCCTGCCACTCTTGAGATTTAATGGCCTGTGAATAGGAGGTTGGTTCACCTAAATTAGCAGTGCTAAGAAATGAAGCAATGGGATATCTAACAGAGTTGCAAGCAGGAGTATCAGATGGAGACAGAGAGGCAGGTAGATCACATTCATAGGCAGTCAAATAAGCATGAGGTCTAACAGTCCTATCAGATTTTCTAAGAATAACATCACAGGCCACAACATGAGATAATAAAGGCAAAGCATCACAAGTAGTAGAGGGGACAGAAGTAACTTCACTGTCAGACGAATGAGCATTGTCATGCGAGGCACGGGAGGACTCAGATAAGTCAGTGATAGAATGAGATGGATGATGATCAATAAGGCCAGGAAGGGAGGGGCTGGCAGCATCAGACAATCCAGGTAAAGGTGGTGCATGGCCAGGATCAGCAGGGACAAGAGGAGCTGGAGGGGCATCAGGTGGAGAAGCTGGTACCTGCACGACAAAGGGATCTGTGCAAATTCTTGTATTCTCCTTAGGAGAATCAGGGGTGAGTCCTGTTAGTGTAGAAGCAGAATGAAAAGGAAAAATGGACTCATAAAATAGAACATTCATGGAGATAAAATTTTTATGGGAATCCAAGTTCAACAAAAAGTAACCCTTAGTACCCCTGGGGTAACCCAGAAAAACACATTTTTGTGACCTGGGGTCAAATTTTAACCATTTAGCACTTAAAGTGGAAGCAAAATAGAGGCAACCAAAAACTTTAAGAAGAGAGTAGTTAGGGGGATGACCATAAAGCATTTCAAAGGGAGACTTATTTTGTAAAACAGGGGAAGGGAGCCTGTTAATCAAAAAAGCAGCAGTGGACACACAGGCAGACCAGTACATAAGGGGAATGTTGGACTGAAACTTGAGGGCTCTTGCAATTTGCAAGATGTGCTGATGTTTTCTTTCAACAACCCCATTTTGCTGGGGAGATTCAACACAAGACAATTGGTGAATTATGCCATTAGAAGAGTAAAAATCCTTCAAAATAAATCCTGTGCCATTATCAGTTCTAAGAATCTTAATCTTCTTTGAAAACTGAGTAAGGATATAGTTGTAAAAGGTAGTTAAATGAGTTTTGACTTTAGACTTAAACCTGAGTAAAAAAAATCCAAGTACACCTAGTGAAATCATCAACTATGGTGAGAAAAAACTAAGAACCATCATAAGATGGAGTAGAGAAAGGACCCCAAACATCACAGTGCAACATGTCAAAAGCCTCAACATATTTAGATACACTAATAGGAAAGGGCAGTCTCTTCTGTTTGGCAAAGTGGCATACATCACAAATAGACAGTTTTTGACAAGATGATAAATGTAATGCAGAAATAGAAGAAAGCTTTTGAACAGAAGGGTGACCAAGCCTCATGTGCCACAAGTTTACATCAGATTCTGTTTTTGAAAGAGAAATAGTAGAGTTGCAAGATTTATTTAAAAAAGCTTTGAAATCCAAGAAGTAAAGCCCATTTTGTGCCTTAGCAGAACCAATCATCTTCCCCATGAGAAAATCCTGCATAATGCAGAAGGAAGAAAAGAAAAACAGGGAGATGTTGGAACTTTTAAGCAGTTTTGAAACAGAAATTAGATTATAGTTAAAAGCTGGTACATAAAAAACATCTTTTAAAAATAAAAAGTCAGTCAATCTGATGTCAGCTTGGGCAGTGGCAAGGGTAACATGCTTATTTGGAAGTTGAATGGGAACAGATACAGGCACATAATGCACAAAGAACTGTGGCTCACAAACCATATGGTCTATGGCCCCAGTGTCCAATATCCAAGGTTTAGATGATGAAGCAATAGAGGAGGTGAGGGAGTTACCACCATTGGAGTCACCAATGAGAGAGGTTGCAAAGCTAGCATAGTGTGGGGCTGAGGAAGAGTGTGAGCTAGTAGAATCAGAGGATTGCTGTTGAGTGAAGGCAAGGAATTGCTGGAAAAGTGCCTGGTTGGAGTAGTCCAAGGGAGCAGAGACAGTGCGGGGCTGAGAGGGGAGCCCATCCGGTATAGCAGCAGAATTTGCAGAGGAACCAGTAACCAGTGGTGCTTGACGCTTACCCCTAGGGCCATCCCAATCAGGGGGATACCCAATTAATTGAAAACAAGAGTCAATCAAATGACCCTCAAAACCACAGTGAGCACATCGAGCCTTCTTCTTGTTCTTGGGACCAGGGGCTTTGTTGAATTGGGAAGAAGAAGAGCGCTGGGAGAAAGGGGGTCGATAGTTGGTTTGTTGGTTAGGAGAGGATCGGGAAAACATGGCCAGAGGGTCAGAGATAGTGGGGTTAGGGGTCTGAAGGGAGCGTTGTTGTTCCTCCTGCAGTAGCATGGAGTATACCCGTGAAAGAGAGGGCAAGGGGGTAATGATAAGGATATGACTACGTAAGGTGGCATAGGACTCATTTAAACCAACAAGAAAGGAAAGAACACAATCGGATTGTTGGTGAAGTAAAACAGTCCTTGCTAAATCACAAGTACAGAGACCACAAGTGCAAGAAACCAGGGGACGCTGACCTATGTACTCATCCCAAAGAGTGCGGAACGAATTGTAGAAGGCCGTTATGGACTGGGTACCTTGAGAGATGGTCGCAAGAGAGCGGCGCAATTGGAAAACCCTAGATCCATCAGTGCGGGCGAAGCGAGTGCGTAATTCGTTCCATACGCCAAGGGCAGAGGAGTAAGACATGAGCGTCTAGCGAATCTCGAAAACCACTGAGTTGAGGAGCCAAGAGAGCATGAGGTTGTTGGCACGGATCCAGCAGGTGTGGTCGACAGAATTGACATCATAGGGGATCGGAAGGGTGCCGTCGATGAAGCGCATCTTGTTTTTGATATTCATCGCCATTTCGATCCCCCGGCACTAGGATAGGTAGTTAGTGCCGTCGAGCTTGTCGACGACGATGGAGGAGCCTGTGAAGTCGTGAGATCCGAGAAAGTAGACGGAGCCAGAGTCATCACAAGGATTTTTGACCGTTGCAGTGGAGGAGGAGGACTGTGACGCCAAAGAAGACATCGGGAAGGGGGATTTATATGAGCGGAAGCGTTAGAGGAAGGGTAGATTGGTTAACCGGAGCGACTGATACCATGAAAGCTGTTGTAATCGTGATTAGGTTTAGGGTTTGTGTGAGAGAGAGAGAGCGGCGGAGTTGTGGCGGAGATGAAATCGCCAGAGAGAGATGAGGCAAATTAGGGTTTGTGATAAAAACATAATGAATTTCATTAATCAAAAATATTACAAAACGACAATTTATATTTACAGTAAAAGAATCGGGTCGCAACCCATTATAGAATAAAGACGGAAATAATAGAGGGCCGTGAGGCCCAATAGACTAATCTACGGCCCAATAGACTAAACTATGATATTTGAGATTAAGCATCACATGTTTTCAAAGAAGGAAATAGGGCAACTAATGCGTTGGCCAAATGTGGCACAAAATATCAAGGCGAGCATTGGTAGACTTATAGTCCATGATCTCAAAATTTGTTACTGAAGATCTCTGTAACAAAGTGAACATCATATTTTGTAAGCTCTTTTGGTTTTCTTATTTTTCTTTTCTTTTTTTTTTGTTGTAAACTCTCCCATTTCAAATGCTATTTGATCCTCAGACCAGTCTGGTCTCTAACTTTCACTAAAATAATAAATACGTTCAAAAAGTCGACGTGCATACTCTACAACCAGAGATGCACTCACTTGATATAATGTGTATAGTATAAACGTCTCATATTGTTCATGTTGAATACGACAATGCTACAGCCTGCAGTGATGGGGTGCACACCTCTCTCACACATACTTGTATTTTCATCCACATGGAAGCCACATGTAAGATATGAGTGCATTCGGGGTCCTGTAGCATATACAATGTGCGACATATCAACTTCTCTCTTAATAACTTTACGACCATTTAAATAATATGCCGGATAAATTGTTTCTTGTACTAAAATTACTATTCCCTAAGATAAAATAGGGAAGATCTATATGGATCGAACTCTTAATCCTGCAAGTCTTTTTACTATTTTGTAATAGACATATTAAATTTGAAATCCCGTTGCTCAAAGCTATATAGATCCTAATTTTTTTTGCCCAAGAATCTAAAAATAGTGTTGTTAGTAGGTACACTCACAAAATATTATCCAGTCTCCAAAAGTCAAATATGGGAATTAATTTAGTTTATGAATAAATAATGTGTTCCTATAATTATTAGATTTTGTGGCTTAATTAGTTACCCAAATTATAATGCCGTGAGATAAAGAGGGCAACACATGCTGAGCTGTTGAATTTGAACACTCTCTGCCGCTTAAAACGCCACGCACACTTAATTGAGCTTAAAATCTGTTCAGTTTAAGCTGTAAAGAAATGGTTACGAGTAGAGAAGTGAAGGATTCTTCACAGAAATCAAGTAGCGTTTCGTGTTTGCCTGGGACTAATAATGTTTGTCAGGTATAACCACATTCAATTTTTTTTTTTTTTTTTTTTTGTGGTTTCGGATTATACTATGAATTTTTTTTTATCTTCTTATTAAGGACTGATTTCCTGTGTAATTTGTGCTTGGTTAAATGGGTACAGTTGTATGGATGTGAAAATCACTGACTGATTGGTGAAACATTAGCTTGGATTGTGTAGGTAAGTGTTTTCAATAATAATTGAAAAGAAGTTTTAAAATATTAAAATATAATAAGACACAATTATTCTTAATTAAAATACATATTCATAATTTAATTAGAACACATAGTCTATGAAAAAGAATATACTGAAAGGTAATGTCCTTTGATTATGTAGAAAAACATTACTAGTCAAAATATTTTATATCTTTTCTCTTGTTCTATGCTCAGAATATATGTCAATGCCCTTGTTCTTAATGAACATAGATATAACCTAATTTTGTACATAATATGAATATAAAATGTTTTATACATTAATTTGTCTTAGAAATTATTTATAATATTTCTTATCAAATCATAATTAGGATACATAGTTAAATTTTATCATTGGAGTTAAAAGAAAGTGTAATTGAATAAAGAAAATAGTACCAAACTTGGGACTATCTTTCACGTTAAAATTGCTTGTGATTCTAAAAGCACCTCAACCCCATATTGTGAAGTTTGTGCTTTTTTTCACTTATATGAAGGCAAGCATAAGCAAAATCACCAATTGCAAACACAAAAAGAGTAATTTAAGTGTTTTTCAGTAGAGAAAATCCCACAAACTGCTTTTAAAAACATTTGCAAACACCACCTTACTTAAATCAATTGAAATAAATTCTAAAGTGTTTGTAGTAATTATTGAAAAGCAATTTTAAATATTGAAACTATAGTAATACGTATATATACATATTACTATAGAGTTCCGAGTAGTAAAGCTACTGACCATTTGGATGTGGATTTGTGAAGTCTAAATATTTTCCTCAAGGAAAATAGAGTTCTTGGAGACTAGAATTACCTTACAGAGAATGCAGACTTCTTGGCTACTGTTGAAGCAGGTTGGCAGAATACGGTTCAGGGGGTTAAAATGTTTAGGTTGTGGCAGAAACTTAAACTTTTGAAGCCAAGGATCAAGAGCTTGTCTCAATTAGTATCTCATGTGGAACTCAAGGTTGTTAATTCCAGAATTGAGGTTGATACACTACAATCTGCCTCACAACTTGATCCTCTTAATAGGAGTCTGTTTTTACAACTCACTGAGGCACACAAAAAGCTTGAGCATTGGGTAACGGTGGAAGAAAATATCCTGAAGCAGAAAGCCAAGGTCCATTGGCTTAAATTCAGAGACAACAACAATAAATTCTTTCATGCCACTCTTAAATCAAGAACTAAAGCTGGGATTTCTATTCTTATCAATGAGAGAGGGGAGAGATTAGTAGAGAATGATGATTTGGAAACTGAAACCCTTACCTTTTACAAAGGCCTTCTTGGAACTGCAGCGGTAACTACTCAGGATATCGACCTACAAACAATATCCCTAGGCCCTGTTCTGAATATGGAGCATAGGCGTAACTTGATGAAACCTATTACCAGAGCTGAGATTTGAGGTGCTTTGCAGTCAATAGGAGATGACAAGGCCCCGGGGGTGGACGACTATTCTGCCAAGTTCATTAAAAAAGCTTGGCCTGCTATAGTAGATGAAGTAGTGGCTGCAGTACAAGACTACTTCCACATTGGGAGAATGTTGAAGAGTATTAATGTTACCCTTGTCACCCTTTTACCTAAGTCCAGCAATGCCACAACCATAAGAGACTATAGGCCTATTGCATGTTGTACTGTCCTGTACAAAATCATCTCTAAAGTTCTTACAAAGAGGATGAGCAGTGTGATGAACTTTCTAGTTGGATAGGAGCAAGCTGCATTTTTTCCTGGGAGATTCATTCATGACAATACTATTTTGGCTCAGAAACTTATTAGGGATTATGGTACAAAGAATATGTCTGCAAGATGCATGATGAAGATGGATTTTCAGAAAGCCTATGACTCCATTCATTGGGGGTTTTATTGAAAAGTTGCTGAGGTGTCTGGGGTTTTCTCATCTGTTTGTAGGATGGTTGACTACTTATCTCACTACGGTGTCATATCAAATTTGCTTGAATGGACAGTTGCTTCCACCCTTTGATGGGAAGAAAGGATTGAGACAGGGGGATCCTGTGTCACCTTACTTGTTTGTGCTTTGCATGGAATACCTGAGCAGAATTATGAAGACCTTGAAGTACCACCCAACTTATAGATATCATCCTAAGTGTGACTAGCTGAGAATCACTCATCTTACCTTTGCTGATGACCTTTTGTTCTTCTCTAAGGGTACATAAGCCTCTATAGCAGCTCTCCTCTCCAAATTTGAGAAGTTCAGTGCTAGCTCTGGACTTATAGCAAACATGAGAAAGAGTGAAATCTACTTCGCGAGGGTGAGTAATGCCAAGAAAGGGGTGATAACTGCAGCAGCCCATCTGCAAGAAGGTGCAATGCCTTTTAGATATTTGGAGATCCCGTTGAATGCTAAAAGATTATCCATCTTGCAATACCAACCTTTACTTGAGAAGATGGTGGGTAAAGTGAGACACTGGACCTCTAAACTGCTTAGCTATGGTGGTAGGCTACAGTTAATCAAGAGTGTCTTATATGCTATCCAAAATTACTGGAGCAAAATATTTTCCTTCCCGAGAAAGGTGTTAACTGCAGTTGAGAGTATCTGTAGAAAGTTTCTTTGGACAGGTGAAGTGGGCGAGTTAAGGAAAACTCTGGTTGCATGAGAGGAGTTATGTAGACCACGATCAGAAGGGGGACTAGGACTTATACACCTCCCATCTTGGAACAAAACATGTATGTTGAAACTTCTTTGGGCCTTAAGCACTAAAGCAGATAAGTTGTGGATTCGATGGATGCATACATATTATATTGATGAGCAGAATGTGATGTCTATGGAAGCCCCTCTTCAGGCATCTTACTTATTCAAAAAGATCATTAAGGTGAGGCAGTTGGTGAGGAACTCAGTGGACTGGCAGGAGCAATAAACAAGAGATACTTTTAGCAGGGCCCCTATCTATTTGTTGCTCAGGTCTCCAGCTAACAAGGTTGAGTGGAGGGATTTTCAATTGAATAATATGGCAACACCTCGTGCATTGTTCATACTTTGGCTTGGTTTATGGGGGCGATTGGCCACAAAGTCTCGACTACAAAGTTTAGGCATAGCCGTTGATCCTCTTTGTACCCTTAGTGATTCTCACTTAGAAATAGGGGATCACCTCTTTTTTAGGTGCACCTACTCTGCTGCTGCCGTACACGTTATACTCAGATGGGTGGGATATGAAGGATTTACTAATGTTGAGTGGCAGAACCTATATACATTGATCAAAGGTAAAAGTCCGAAGAGTAGGTTTTTGAAAGTAATTCTCACATAACTTGTCTATGCTATTTGGAGGGAAAGGAATGGGCGAATTTTCCAGAAAAGAGTGGTACCGGCTAATGTGCTATTGAGGGAGGTTGCACGCACTGCTCTGACTCGGGTTCTCTTCTCTAGCAAAATGCAGCAATATTGTCTATCCTTATATAAGTCCCCTGTAATAGTGTAGTTGAATTTAGTTTCAGATCTCTCATTTGGTTAGTTGTTTGTTAGGTGTCATGGTATTTTGTACCATGCTGTTGTAGATGTTAGAGCTGGTACTATCATTGTCCTACTGGAATAAATTAAGCTAATTTGTCCAAAAAAATAGAGTTCTTAAGACTCTTTAATTACATGTGGGTGATCAAATATTTAAATGCTTGTGATGCATTATTTTGTGAAAGCTAATTACATGAGCTCAATTATGCAATAAGGATCGATGCTGGATTCCCTAGGCCTTTAAAATATTTTTGGAAGTCAAAAACTCAAGCTTGAGTTAAAGGTCTAGAGATACACTGAGGGAGAGGGGACTTCAGCCCGAATATGTTATAAACTTCCTATGAGGATACCCTACCTAGGGGCTAGAGATCCTACGAACTAAGTTAAAGGGACAAACGAATCATAGAGTGATTTGGAGAAAATATATGCACTAAATTACGATCTTTTGATCAAATGTCCCTTCCTATGGTGTAAATCCATATTCCTATGACATTTTGGAGGTTGAGATTAATTTATCTCTTAATCAGTTCTATAGCCCTTATATGGGTGGGATGTCATAGTCATGGGAGCATCCTTGACAGACTCACCTATACAAGTGAGAAAGTGGGGCCGCTTTCTATGAGAATCGATGGGCCAATTCTCTAGGACACTTGTAAAAATCGGGATTAGCACAAGGCCGTTAATGTGCGAGCTGGTGAAGGTTTTTTTAGAACACTTTGAGTATTATGTGCGTTGCATGTTTATTCGTGCCCTCGAGGATCATTATTTAAAGGCTTTGTCCACTTTGATACAAGAACGAGAATTGTGTGACACTAAGTGAAAGTTTAAACGCATTGCCACTTTCATGATGCATAATATTCTAGCTCTTGCTCACATATACTGCTCATATATTGATATTATTATTTTATTAAAATAAGTGGAGGATTGTTGGACTATTTTAATAAAATATAATACGTTTATATTGTTGGCTCTCGATTAATTAATTCTATGGCATATAAATCATGATGAATAGCATTAATTAATATTAAATGGAAGATAATGACTATGTGACTCATTTCATATTCATTTTGCTGAATTTCTAACATCAGGAAAGGGTTGATCATATAGGCTTTATAGCCATCTTAATAGCAAATGAATTATGACTAAATGCTATTGCTTAATGATTATTTTTCGGTTTCAATTGCCTTGAGTGCTGCATATATAAATTGTCACCTTGGCTTCATACGAGAGGTAAGAAATCTGAGTGGAAAAATAAGAAGCATTATATGATCAAATAAGAAAGAAATGATCTAAAAATATTATATTATATATATGAGCGTATAACGTGAGAATAAAATATATTACTTTTTTAATATATTGATATGAACAAAAAGAGCAAAGTGTTGTGCGAGCTTCCGTCTTATATGCAGTTAGAAATAAGAAACAGCGGTGTTGTTGGGCTGTTGCATCCTGAGACGACGCGTTGTGTGTGACCCTACGATACTCGGATTACCAAGCGAAGCATGTTGAGAATTACCAACTAGGGGCGCAAATCGTCTTAAAGCTAAGAGAGCTGACATAGTACGCCCCTCAGCCTAGCGTTTATACTTCACACTCGACGTGAACCGATGGAGTTTCGATAATATCGTCATTTATATTTTGTTGCTATTATTCTTGATCATCCCTCGAGGTAATATTTCATTTTATTACATGTTTCTTTATTTAATTATTGTGGCTTGTTGAATAGAGGAACAACAAGTATTACATCATAAGAACATCAAAATCGGATAGTTTCACAATTAAAAACCGTAAAAAGGCCAGTATTGGTGGTGGTTGTGTTGCTTGTGTCGTTCTGTCGTATGAGCGCGTCCTACAAAAGTCTTTCCAGTAGCATGTATATATGGTGGTGCTGGTGTTCTTTCTGTAGGGTGACGTGTTTGGTTTTCGTGTTTTAATTTATATATTGTGGAATGCAGTTTGTGGGTATGAAGTTAATCTGGTAACATATTGAGAGAGAGTTGTGATGCTGTTTCTTGTTCTTTTTTCGGTTGCAGCAGACTCTATATATTTGGTGACATTTTGTCACATTAATAAGGCAATCAGCTTGGTTTTGATACATTTTATTGTGATTAATTATCTAGTCTTAAGGCGTGACATCTATTTACAATCATTACTAAATACAGCTTGAAATCTGTTTACAATCATTACTAGATAGTGACTTTATTGGACATTCAGAAATTTTCACTAATAATAGCTATTTATGTTGTGAACTAGAAAAAGATTTCTTCACCGAAGGACCGCCCTTTAAAGGTCGGTAATAAATCTAAAACATCGAGATCTAATGTTGTACTGCCGAAGAATTATCTTGCTTGGTATGTCGCACGTAAGGCACAACCATCACAGGAGAAGCTTTCAATCACAAAGCCATCGCAGGAGAAGCTTTTAATCGCAAAGCCATCGCAAGAGAGGCTTTCAACCACTGCTCGGATTAAATGGAAATGCCCTCCTAAAGTAATCTACTTTAAATGTGTTCTCATATTCAGTTCGGCCTTTATCATGTCTGAAGAATTATCAGATATAACATCGCATCGCTGTATGTAATCATACTTGTTATTTTGCAAAACGTGATTAATTAAACACCAAGTAGTTTAGCCAAACATTAACAGTTATTAATGTATAATATATATTCACTCTATTTTCTTCTTATAGTTCATACTAAACGTGGATTGGTGCGTCGCTGCTGGTGAAGAAAGCAAGGAGGTAGAGGCTCAAAAATATAGAGAAAGCACAGTCTGCGAAGTAATATATCCTCGGCCGTCACTCATACCACAAAGGTAAAGTCATCTCCCACTTCATATTCCTAGGCCTTAAAAGCTTTCAACATGACCCAGGCACAAGTCTTATTTTTTAATCTTCCATTCAGCCCATTCGCTTCTGTGGACTTGGAAGGTGAAAACAGAGATGATAGTTTTATCCCAATTGTTCCCACCGAAGAAGCAGCAGAATTGCAGTTGGATATATCAGCTGACTCAGCAGCACCTGCAAAACCTGTGAACCCACTTGTCACTGATGATTCGTATCTCAGCATATTACATGGGCTAGAAAATGGGAATCTGGCCGTTGCTGCTACCGTGGCTACTGCTGTTGCGGTCCTGGAAAATAAAGAACAGATTGACACTGAACTGTTGATCAAACTCCTGACACACCCAGAAATGCTAAAGGGAGTAGGGGACAGCCCCGGGGCACCCAAAGCTGTTCCTGCGTCTGCAGCAGTACCAAGTGCAAGCCAAGTGCGAAATGCAAATTTATACACGTCAACGCCTGCGCAAAATCTGAGTGCTTTCCTGAAATCCAACTTTGAGGAGCCCTCGTCCAGCAACTTAACGAATGGACCCAGGCAACCTGTTCATTCACATTTAAACCAGATTCGCTGGACTAATCAGGTAAGACTGTTGGATTAAATACTTTATCATGAATTAAATCACGTATCCAAGATCGCCACATGTTAAACCATAAAGAAATTCATAAGTCATAAATCGAGAAGCGTACCTTGATCCATACAGATTAGCTTTTACGAGAGAACGGTGAGGACTTTGGTCTTCCACAGACAAATTCTAGCTCTCGATGGGATCTCGCTCAATTGATGGGAAAAGAGGAGGAGAGTGTTTCAAGAAGTGTCTTGGGGACCAAAACCCGAGCCTTATATAGCAATCTAATTAGAACCCCATAAACCCTAATTAGACTCCTATTGGGTATTACACATTACAAAACCCATACTTAATTAGATGCTAATTGGGCTCCTTAATTTAGATCACTTAATTAGCCCAATATATTTATTAGCTTAAATATAATTGTCTCAATTTATTTGTCCACTAAATAGATTATTAGAAATAATCTAACAATCTCCCACTAGGACTATAAATTGAATCCAAATGACAATTACATTAATAACCATATGTGCGCACCAAATTTGCTAATACTGAAGCATCTTCTTGAATCAATCTGGTCCATCTCTTATACCAACATGGAACCAAAGCGGCCTTTGTTACATTTATCGTAACTCGACCCTCAATGATCACACATGCCAAATATATTCAATGACATAGATCAAGCATGGATGTGTAACTGGAAATTACATGCAATGTGATCTGAATCATGCCTATTTCCAATCGGTCCTAAGTCTTTATTGAGATCAACTTTAGTCTTTCAAACCTTATGTCAAACCACAATTGAAAGATAAATAATAAAATATTCAGAGCTATAATAAGAAAACCATCAACCTTTTCTGCAGAAAACTGAACATACATAAACCAATGTATTGTGTCAATGAATGAGCCAAACACATGAAACAAACTCCCACTAAAACTGTATATTATAAAATAAGATAACACTCGTGTGAGCAGTATGCTCATGAAAGACCTTGAGTATCAAACCTTTATAAGTGGGTAAGCTAGCATTACGTTTGTTTCTATACGCTCATTAAACACTAACTTACTCTGAATTCTCTTATAACAATTAGGTACTTCAATGTCTATGTGGCTAGACCTTGAAGAACTCATATTGTTCAAATATATAACTGTAATATATTGTCACGATAAACCTTTAGTGGTCTTTCAAAGCTTATCCACAACTTGCAGCCTTGTGACAAATTTCACAGTCATATCACAAAATTGGTTGCCACATAACAAGTTACGAACTATAATGCTATCTTGAAAGAACCTATAAGTGTCTGCTGAACACCTTCCCAGAATACAGCTTCATTTGACAGCATATAGAAATAACAAGAATTGGATCCTTTGGCAACTCCATATTGTAGTCAGAATGTCAAATGATCTCCTAATTTTCTGACTTACAATTGATGAAAATGTAATCTTTTATTCTATTAAGTACCTTATAACCCATTTGGCTGCAATTCAACGATCCATATGGGTTCACTTAGTAATTTCCCAACATATCAATTATGTACGCTAAATCTAGATGCATACAAGCTTGAGCATACAAGAGTTTCAGTTTTCAAAGCAAAATGAATCCTTTGCATCTCCTTTATTCAGAAAAGTATGTCATTAACACCGAGCATTAGGAGTATAAATTACTCCCACTGAACTAATGATATACACAAGTATCAATTGTATTAAACTTAAAATTGCACGAGGCAATGACTTGATGATACTTGTGATACCATTGACAGAAATACTTATTTGTATCACATACGTGACACATCCTCTTGAGGTTGTTGTGTTTGTTCTTTTGAAGTAAGCTCCAGATATTGGGCAAGGATTACCATAGGTGAGACCTCATTGTTGTCTTGCAAAGACACCACTATCTCCCCCCTCAAATACAACATCCTCAAGATATCTCGGATTTCATGTCTCAAAGAAGGACTTATTTATACTACAGACTTTTAGTGCCTCTTTATTTTATTTGCAGGGTTTTATTAGTTGAAGCAATTGTTTTAGCATACATAGTTTATCAATCAAGGTACTAGTCGCAACCAAAACAGAATTAAGTAAAAGACTAAATTTATTATTTCTAAATGAACAAGAATTACCAAATTTGTCCAAAAGAAATAACCATACCCGTCTAAATGACAGAACTACATAAGTCTTTCTTAATTCAACTAAATGACTAGTCTCAAAAGATATTCTAATAATGCCAATTTCTTCAACTAAAGATTGTTTTGTCATCGCCCCATATAGATGATTCTTTCATCATCACTTGACGATTGACTCTGAATGCAACCCTTTGTTTGTACGCCATAATACGTATTTGGCATTTTTGGAACACTCCTTCTTCACATGCCCAAGTGTCTCGCAAAAGAAACAAACAAATTCTTTATCTTGAGTCTTGGCATGTGAAGTTCCCACTGTAGTAACTTTATTTTCAGTCCTCTTTTGCTTAAGGCTCTTGGAGGTAATTGCAACTCGAGCACCTTTAGTCTTTTCATGCTTCAATCTATCCTCTTCTTGCACATAATATAAATGAACCATTAAGAGTCCATTTATCCTTATTAGTATTATAGTTAAACTATAAACTGACCAAATTGTGCAGGAAAGAATATAAGTACCAAATGCACAAGCAAGAGATCAAGAAGATCAAGCTAGTGCCTTAATTTGAAGTAATGTTAGACATCTCCGGAGTGTGCTCCCTAATGTTTCCTTCATCCTTATACTTTATGTGGACAAGTTTAGCTAAAAGCATGCTTGTCACAACCGGTTCGTTCTTTACAAAACATTTTTATTTTCTTGAAGGAAAACATTCACAAATACCACATATGACATACCAAACCTAAATAATGCTGGAACGCCGCGCTTTAGTATATTCAGACTCAAGTGATTAGAACCTTCCCACTTCTCAAAGTTCACTTTGACTTGAATGAAACTTGTCTCTGTAAGAGAAGTAGGTTGTTCTATCCTTAACACCAAGTCTAAATTTATGCAATAGAGAACTAACAG
This sequence comes from Linaria vulgaris, assembly GCA_948329865.1. Taxonomy (NCBI): domain Eukaryota; kingdom Viridiplantae; phylum Streptophyta; class Magnoliopsida; order Lamiales; family Plantaginaceae; genus Linaria; species Linaria vulgaris. The sequence goes on along the minus strand of OX415249.1, from coordinate 45,991,780 downwards.
AATGCTCTCTTTCCAGCTCTTAAGTTGTGCCGTTAAACACCAAAATTTAGATTATGTCGGCAATAATATTGACAGCAGAAATAATAACTAATAAAAGACAAACAGATTACATAAGCTCACTTAATAGAAAAATCATGTCATAACATGCAAAGTTTACTAAAATAATCATGTAAGACATAAATTTCAATCAACCGAAGTGTGGTGGGCCCATTTGAACAAGATACCTAGCACAACATCGAAGTTTAATCTTTGGATAGAAACATCAACTTGTAAGTGGTACTCTCCACGCAGAAATCAAATGTTGATAATAAATCCTGTCAAACAACAACCTTCCTTTGGGCCGGCATGTTGTTCACATGGAAACTTTATAATCATCACACACCATTTCCACATGTGCATTCCTTATTCGGCCAACCAATGACCTTCCTTTAGGCCGATCATCAATCGCATAAACAAGAAATACACGCATCCTATTATCTCAAAATAAATAAATTCAAGCGTAAGAGGTTACTTTGGCAACATTTTACTTAAATTCACCTATCTCAAAATATAGGACATAGGGTTTTAAGAAAGTGCCCAATCCAAAATACCAAATTATGACTATAAAAATATAGTCATGAACTGTATCACCATACACCATAAAACACAAAACACCCTTATGCATGATTAACAAATACATGCCTCAAATCAAATCCTAATCGAACATTATACATGATCCCATTTAAGATGGCAGATACAGAAAATACATTATTTAAAAGCATAAAACAAGCAACATGCTTTTATTATACACATAAAAGGGCACTTCATACAAGAGAATCTAAATTAACTTTATTTTCATGCAACCCCACAATGATAACACCAATGATTTCAATTATGTGAAGAACTTAAATTAGATGAATTCTCACGAGATACCGAACACAGCCTGAAATTTCATCTTTAGACAAAAATAACAGTTGTAAGTGGTGCTCTCATATAAGAATAATAAATATTGATAACAATTTCCTGCCAACAATACACCTTCCGTTGGACCGATATACTGCATGCATGAATACCTTAATTACCACATATTCATTATTCACCGTTAATAATTACTTGACAACAAAATCCTGCCAATAATTTAACTTCCTTTAGGATGACAAATTATATGCATGGATGAATCCTAACTCGTCAAATCTTTATTAACTAATGTCGTTATTTGGCCAGAAAATTAACCTACCTTTAGGTCGATTAATCTCCGCATAAATTTTAGACATTAACCTTAAATCACACAATTTAATCAAATGAATGTTGAATTAAAACCGAATTATTATCAAAAATCTGAATTGGGCTCTTGAAATACTGAAATTTGGGCCTTAAGTAATATTTTTTTTTTTTGTTAATAAAAAAAATTAGAAGTTTCAGCCTAACAAAAAAATTATGGCCCAAACTAGAAGGAGACTCAGCCCAACTTAAACTTCATCTTCCCCACTCTGCAGCCATCCATGGCAGTCAAGTGGCTCATCACCTTCGAGTCACCATGAACCAGCTCTGCCGTCCGACGAAAACCCGAATGAGATCGACGTCTCATGCTTTTGTGCACGGCAGATTTTTCCTAAAACTGCACCATTTTCTTTGACTCTTCATGCGGCGGCGACGACGAGACAATATGTCGTTTGCCGCAGCTGGAGAATAAGAGCAGCTTTTTCTTTTTTCTTTTTCTTCTTTCTTTTTCACGGCGGAGGACGCAAAACCGTAAGTCTCTCCGCCGCACCTTATCTCATAATTCGCTGCCTTTAACACAACTGACTTCCACCAGCTTTCACCGGATTCCGGTCACCCAAGCCTGATGATGGCCGGAGATTGAATAGGTGTTGACGAGTCTGCCGTTCTGGAAGCTTTGTGGCGTTGAGAGGTTGCTGGATTCGTATTGCATGAAAATAGATGGTAACCCGCAATTCCCTTTTCAAAATAAAATACGAGGATTTCCTTTCCCAAGGTACTACTCCAAAAGGGAACTCATAAAATTGCAACAAACAATATATTTTATAAAAAATATTTGTCACCCACAGAAACGTAAGAAAGACAAACTTATATTATCAATTAAGCAGATCAACACAAGTTCCAGTAAGCAATACAACACATATTTGAACAATTATTCAATAAAATATGAATGATCATTCAACATACCGAACATATATTGCACATATGGATAAGAATTATATAACCTGTACAAGCCAATAGGCATTATAAGCCAAAACCGGACACCTATGCAATATTAATTATGGTTTCCTCGCTGAATGAGATTACAAACAATTACAGAATAATTATTCAACTACTCTTAACAATTATGAATTTTCGTAAGGAACTAAACACCTCGTCATGAACAATTATTTAACTTAATAAGTAATAATTATTCACCAACATATAAAACCAAAAATTGTAGATCTAGAAAAGCTATACCATCAAGAATCCCAAAAATAAATTTCGAAATTACGATATGATTTAACATGGTGGCTCTGATACCACTTGTTGGATTAAATACTTTATCATGAATTAAATCACGTATCCAAGATCGCCACATGTTAAACCATAAAGAAATTCATAAGTCATAAATCGAGAAGCGTACCTTGATCCATACAGATTAGCTTTTACGAGAGAACGGTGAGGACTTTGGTCTTCCACAGACAAATTCTAGCTCTCGATGGGATCTCGCTCAATTGATGGGAAAAGAGGAGGAGAGTGTTTCAAGAAGTGTCTTGGGGACCAAAACCCGAGCCTTATATAGCAATCTAATTAGAACCCCATAAACCCTAATTAGACTCCTATTGGGTATTACACATTACAAAGCCCATACTTAATTAGATGCTAATTGGGCTCCTTAATTTAGATCACTTAATTAGCCCAATATATTTATTAGCTTAAATATAATTGTCTCAATTTATTTGTCCACTAAATAGATTATTAGAAATAATCTAACAAAGACCTCTCACACGTTGTGCCACACAATCTAACCGGCAATCATTTCCAAAAAAGGTAAGCAATCAGGGGATTCCACTTGTAGCATCTCTGAAATTGCCAGTCTCATCACATCCCAGAGTGCAAGTGATCAACAAAGCAATCAATGAATATGGATCACCCTATGCTGTGGCCACAAATCAGGTGGCTCTTCCAATTCCTTCCACCACAGACAGGCCAAATGGCAAAGAGATGCAGAAAATGGTTAATCAAAATGGGTTACCTCAGAATATACGGCCCAACTTCACATCGGGATCCCTTTGTCTAAATCCTGAAATGGCAGTGGTGACTTTTCCGCCTAATCTCAGGTCAACAGGTGTTTTTAACTCTCTACCCTTTCCACCAGTGACTAGTGCTACACCACCAGTAAAGGACTCAAATTACTTTAAGTCCCTGATCAAGCAACATGGACAAAACCATGAAAATAGACACAGGCCCCAAATGTTTGGTCACTCTAATAGTAATTTACCAGGACAAAAACTAGGGCAAAACGCAAAACCGGTTGAACTGAATTCACAGCTTGAAAACCAATGCATGTACTCAAATACCCACAGAGGGTGGCCACACGGTCCGTACTAGCACAATGTGCCTGGTCATTGGAGGCCTAAGGTGGAGGAGAATCCGTTCGCCAAGAGGATCAAATTTAATGACAACATGGGGAGGTTTTGAGAAGATAATTCAGATTATAAGATATATGTACAAAAAACCACAGGTGATGATCATAGAATTTTAAAAAACCTACAGTTTCTGACTTACAATACCCACAGTTTTACAGTTACAAAACCCACAGTTTTCATGTGTCGAGATCTCTGCACTCCAAATAGCGACGTTGTTCGATCTTCCGAGTCAGTAGCAAGTTATACGCAAATACTGCGTTTTTGTTTTGTTGAGAATTTACCAAAATTTGAGTTTAAGTATATCAGAATTATTTTCGGGTTATAGAACTATTGCTACAGGTCTTAAATTCAAATTATGACTCTTATACAATTGTATTTATTCCCTCCAAATTTTTGAACAGTCAACTCTCTTCTAAGAGTTTATAAGAGTTATGTGTAAAGAATTTATAAGAGTTATGTGTAAAGTGTTGAATCTTATTAATTGAAAAAAGAGTATTTATACAACTACATGTACAAAGATAATTACGAAAATATATAATCTAATCTAATCTAAATACAACAAGAATCCGTAATTAAAGATAGAGAGATATCAAAGATATTCTAAGCTAAGGTAAGTAAGATGTTCTATCTATTACGCCCCTGCAAAATAGACGTGGCAGCAGCATCGAAAATTTTGGAGCGCAGCATGAGAAACCGAGAACTTGCAAGGGGCTTCGTAAGAAGATCAACCAATTGATCAAGAGTATTGACATACAAAACTTTGAGAAGACCTTTAGAGACAAGGTCACTAACAAAGTGAAGGTCGACGACAATATGCTTCATGCGAGAATGTTGGACCGGATGTAAGGAAAGCCGAAGAGCACCCATATTGTCGCAACGGATAGTAGGCAAAGAGGGAAGGGTGAAACCGAGCTCGCCAAACAAATGTTGAAGCCATCGGACTTCAACCGACATGGAAGCTAAGGCCCGATATTCTGCCTCCATCGAAGTTCGAGAAACGGCCTTTTGCTTGCGAGAAGACCTAAAGATGGGATTGGACCCAAGAAACACTAAGTATGTAGTGGTGGACGTGCCACTAACTGCGTCTCCCGCCCAATCCGAATTGCTAAACGCGGTGAGAGCAAGAGAGCTCGAGCGCCGAAGCAAAATTCCATGCGAGATTGTACCATTGAGATATCGAAGAACACGCTTCAAGGCGGACCAATTTGCAGAATCAGGGGCAGCCATTCGTTGAGCGAGATGATTGACAGAAAAAGCAATATCCGAACATGTGAGAGTAAGATATTGTAGCCCCCCCAATAATCTGACGATAAGTCATGGGATCGACATCAGTCGAAGAAGAGACTGCTGGCGGATTGGAGGTCATAGGCGTAACAAGGGACTTAGCGCCATCCATCTTGTGGCGTGCCAAAAGATCAAGAATATATTTATGTTGGGAAAGGAATAAACCTTCCTTACAACGAACAACTTCAATCCCCAAAAAATAAGTGAGAGCGCCCATGTTCTTAACCGCAAAACGACGACTGAGACTAGCAATAATAGATGAGATCATGGAATCACAAGAACCTGAGACAATAATGTCATCCACGTATACAAGAACATAAAGCCGAACACCCTTACCAAGATAGACAAAAAGAGACGTGTCTGATTTTGTCTGAACAAAACCGAGCGACTGAAGGGCGCCACTAAGTTCAAGATACCAAGCACGTGACGCCTGTTTGAGGCCATAAATCGACTTGTGAAATAGGCAAACATGATATGGAGCCGCTTTATCAACAAAACCCGAGGGTTGCCGCATGTAAACATCTTCAGTGAGATTCCCATGTAAAAATGCATTACTTACATCCAATTGGCGCAAGGACCATCCATGAGTCGTAGCCAACGAGAGAATGGTGCAAATGGTGACCGGCTTGACGACAGGGCTGAATGTTTCCTTATAGTCAAGCCCGAGACATTGAGTAAATCCCTTTGCAACAAGGCGAGCCTTGTACTTCTCTATGGAACCATCTGGATGGCGTTTGATATGAAAACCCCATTTGGAGTCAATAATGGAGCAATCACGAGGCGGAGCTACAAGCGTCCAAGTGCCATGCTCAGTCAAGGCAATGATTTCTTCATCCATAGCATCACGCCATTTAGGATCAACCAATGCTTGAGAAACACAAGAGGGCTCGAGAGGACCGTCAATTGAATTCTTCGTCATAAGATTAATTTTCTTAGGCTTGAAAATATTGTTGTGAGAGCGGGTAATCATATGATGAGCCCGATCCCCAACCGACAAATGATCCATAGGAAGAGGAGGATTTGTGTGACGAGGAGAGACAGGGGACAAAGTCTCTGGTTCCAATGTTACCTCAACATTGGTCCCAACATTGGGAGCAGAAGGTACAGCTGGGTAACCAGGAGAGATAGGGGCCAAAGTTTTTGGTTGCAATGTTTCCCCAATATTGGACCCAACATTGGGAACAGAAGGCGCAGAAAGAGGTGCCAAAGTTTCTGGTTGTAATGTTGACCCAACCTCGGACCCAACATTGGGAACAGAAGGTGCAGAGACAGGTGCCAAAGTTTCTGATTGCAATGTTGCCCCAACATTGTGCCCAACATTGGGAACAGAAGGTATGTGAAGACATGAACCCATATTGCTACTGACCGAGATAGGCTCGGAAGAGACTCCCGAAAAGGTGGATTCAACAAAATGAACGTGTCGAAAAATATAGATGCGACCCGAAGAAGGATCAAGACACTTGTACGCCGCTTGACTAGTTTAGTAACCCACAAAAATACATGCACGGGATGGAGGGTTGAGTTTGTCTGAGATATATGCCCGATGATGGCGGTAGCATAGGCATCCAAAAACCCAAAGACGAAGATAATTTGGTGGCCAGCCAAAAATAGCTTCAAACGGAGAAATATGTTGGAGAATAGGCATCGAAAGTCTATTAGACAAATAGACAGTCGTGCTAAAAGCAAACTCCCAATAATCCGGCGGTAGATTTGCGCGAGTTAAAAGCGCACGACCCATAGTGACAACAATGCGATGACGACGTTCACTTGTGCCATTCTGTTGAGGCGTGTGCGGTGCTGTCGTGAGACAGCTAATGCCGGTTAGATAAGAAATAACGACGAAGTGCAATAAACTCCCCTCCATTATCCAAATAGAAATTCTGAATCGGGCGCCCAAATTGTTTTTCCGCTAGCAAACGAAACTCTGTAAAGATCTTGGAAACATCAGATTTCGCAACCATAGAGAAAAACCAACAATATTTCATGAAGTGATCCACTAGAATCGAATAGTAACGATACCCATTCACATAAACAGTGGATGCTGGTCCCCAAACATCACTATATACATAATGCAAAACATTATTCGAAATAAGCGACGAACTATGAAAAACAAGATTCTGGCTTTTATTCAATAAACATGAGTTGCAAGTGTCAATCTTCGAAGAATCCGAGGTGCAAGGTAAAGAAAACTTGCGAATAACCAAGGAACTAATGCGACTAGAGGGTGACCCAAATGGTCATGCCAACAATCTTGATTAACTCGTTCACCAACCAAAGCAGAGATAGCGGAGCTCAAGGGACGCGAAAGCCGAATGTGATATACGCCATTAATACACAGTCCTTGAATCAAGCTAGTCCCGATGTTGCGACCCTTAACAACAAAGTGAGAAGGATGAAAAACAATCTAAACATTGTTCACTTTCGTGAAGTGGTGGACATATAATAGATTACGCCGAGAAGCAGGAACACATAATATATTATCAAGGGTAAGGGTGCGATCATGACAAATATGAAATGAACCGGTATGCGAAATAGCCAAACCTGTACCACCAGCCGTAGCTACTTGATGAGGACCATCATACTCTAAATGTACAGCTAAGTTCTGCATGTAAGATGTCAAATGATGAGACGCACTCGAATCCACTAACCAATCCGTTCTAACTTGTTCATCGGACATAGGAGACAAAGCATAGTGAGCACTAAGAGGACCAAAGCGGCGGCAAGTGCGAGCACCATGCCCCAAAATATTGCAAAATTGACACACGGTCTGAGAACAAGGGGACACAGAGGTGTGTTGCTTGTGCGCTCGCTGATTTGGAGATCGAGAGTCATGTTGACCACGAGCACCATTGAAAGATTGACCTCGACCACCAGAATTGTTGCGACCACGACTAGTACCATTATTGTTACGCCCCCGAGCGTGTGAAGTGGCCGTATGAGCAGTAGCAACAAGGGTGGAGGCTTCATGCTCAAGACGCTGTAGGTAAGCTTCGTGACTAAGAAGCAGATCTTGAAGTTCCAGAAATTGGATCGAGTGTTGCCGAGCGGGAATAGGGCCTGCGATATCACGGTCAGCGGTTCCCAGACCGTTAAGAAGATATAGGGTGATATCATCATCCTTGAGTGGTCCATCAATGACAGCTAGTTCATCAGTTTTTGATTTGACAAGTTGAAGAAACTCAAAAACAGTGTTATAGCCCAACTTGAGATTGGTCAAATCATCCTTGAGTTGTATCACCTTCGACCGAGAACGATTTACGTAGGTGCGGTGGAGCGTACTCCACGCATCCACCGAAGACTTGCCGTTTTAAAACAAGCGGACGATTGAATTGGTGAACGATCCAAACAAGGCTGAAATCAGGAGGAAGTCATGACGTGTCCAATACTCGTACGCCGCAATACTCTCTGGAGTAGAGCCCATAGGAGGGCAAGGGATGGTACCATCCAAAAAACCAAAGAGTCCGTACCCATAGAATAGGCGACGAACTTGGGAACATCATGAGGCGAAGTTTTCTCTATTAAGTTGCAACGGTAGTTGTTGATGAGCGTTGATTAGGATCAGCGCCTGACCACCGGAAGAAGGGCCTGCCGCAATATAGAGTGGATGGGGCTGAGACGAGGGCGCTGAGGCGTCTACACTGTTGTCGTCGGTGGAGTGGCCAAACGGGGAGAACGACACGTTAGAGTTCGACATAGGATCAAGATCTCGTTAGAGAGATTGGCGTCTTGATACCATATAAGATTTATGTGTAAAGTGTTGAATCTTATTAATTGAAAAAGGAGTATTTATACAACTACATGTACAAAGATAATTACGGAAATATATAATCTAATCTAATCTAAATACAACAAGAATCCGTAATTAAGGATAGAGAGATATCAAAGATATTCTAGCTAAGGTAAGTAAGATATTATATCTGTTAGAGTTGTGTCCTTGCAAACGGTGCCAATGTTTCTTATTTAATATTGTCTGCATTCGGTAAACCAGAAGTGAAACTGATTTTCACGCAAAATACTACTCTGCTTCTTAAAATTGAAATACAGAAACTTCATTTAATTTTCAAATCATCTCAGTTTCTGTACGTTCATTTCGGAAAAAACTGAACATCAATTCTTTTAAGAAAACGTAATAGTTTTAATTACTCTTATTACTTGAGTATTCTGGATATTCTTCGATAGTGCAAGTCGCAGATAATACACAATCTTTAGATTGGGTTCCATTGTATCATGCGACAAATTCGCTTTTACTCGTTTGCGCACATAGTGGAGGCGAATACTTGGAGTGGGTTCGTTGCTGAAGATCGTTCGTGTTCGTGGAAGCAGATTTGCTCGTGTTAGCGCCGAATTATAGTGAATTGCAGTAGGTTATTCATCACACATTTTCCTAACAATCTCAAGACAAGATTATGGCGTCTCAAAACTTGTTCCAACTCACTACCGACTTCATCAAATTGGAGAGGTTCGATGGTGGGAACTTTAGGCGTTGACAAAAGAAAGTTCATTTCCTTTTGTTCACGCTTGCGGTGGATTATGTTCTAACAACTCCAAAGCCTCAAGAACATGAAAACTAAACATTGGCAGAATCTCGAACACGAGCAAAATGGGTGAAGGACGACGAAATATGCCAGGGACATATTTTGAATGCTCTAATAGATAACTTGTTCGATGTCTTCCAAAATGCCGATACGACGAAGGAACTTTGGAATTCTCTTAATAACCGGTACTTGACTAAATATGCTACAAGTAAGAAATTTCTATCTTCCCAATTTATGAATTACAAGATGGTTGATGGAAAATCCGTGAGTGAACAATTTAAGGAATTGCAATGCATCTTAGGACACATGAAAAATTTAAATATGCACATGGATGAATGTATTATTATGTCTTGCATCATTGACAAACTCTCACCGTCATGAAAAGATTATAGAAAGAGTCTAAAACATAAAAAGGAAGACATTAGTGTCAAGTACTTGAGTTCTTACTTTTGGATTGAAGAACAATCCAGAATGCAAGAAAAAGAAGAATCACAAGTTGGGGGCTCATCTTTAGTTCATATGGTGGAAGAAAATAAAGAGTCTAAAACAATCCCATCACTCGAGGCAGAACAATAAAAATCAGAAAAGAAAGAGGCAAGACACTAAGAACCATAAGAATGAAAATAAAAAGAAAAAAGGGCTTGTTGGCATTGTGAAAAGTCGGGACATTTCAAAAGAGATTGCAGAATTTTGAAAAAGGAAAAGAATCAACAAAAGAATAATACTAACGGTAAGGAAAAATTTGTAGCAATGATTTCTGAAGCAAATATGTTGCAGGAAGATGGTTCTTGGTGGACTGACTCCGGTGCGACGAGGCACGTATGCAAAGCACAAGTTGCTTTACCACTTATGAAGCCTAATCAAGAAGGCGGTGTCTTGTACATGGGCAACTCGTCGACGACTGTTATAAAAGGCAAAGGGATGGTGGAACTGGAATGCCCTTGGGTAAAAATCTTACCTTTAGGAGAAGTGTATCACGTTCCTGAAATTAGAAAAAACTTAGTTTCTTGTAGCCTTTTGAACAAGCATGGATTTAAGCTTGTGTTTGAGTCCGATAATTTTATTCTGTCTAAGAGTGCTACCTTTGTAGGCAAAGGTTATTTGTACAAGGGAAACTTTAAACTTAATTTTAATAAAGCCATAAAGGATTCTGTTTATATTGTTGACTCATGTTCGTTATGGCATAATAGGCTGGGGCATGTGAACTCTAAACGCATGAATGACATGATTAAACTGAATTTAATACCTAATTTTGAAAATGATTCAATAGATAAATGTCAAGTATGTGCACATGCAAAAATCACTAAAAAATCATTTCATTCGGTAGAAAGAAAAATTGATTTGTTGCATTTTGTACATAGTGATTTATGTGACTTGCATGCAACTCCTACTAAAGGAGGAAGTAAATATTTTGCAACATTTATTGATGATTATTCTAAATATTGCTATGTATATTTGTTACATGCAAAAGATGAATTACTTGACAAATTCAAAATATTTAAAACTAAAGTAGAAAATTACTTGGATTGTAAAATTAAATGCTTAAGATCTGATAGAGGAGGAGAATATCATTTTCCTTCTTTTTGTGAATCATTTGGCATTATCCATGAAAGGTCTGCCCCTTATTCCCCACAACAAAATAGAGTAGCAGAAAGAAAAAATAGAACTCTAAAAGAAATGGTGAATGCTATGCTTTATAATTGTGGTTTAAATAAAAGTTCTTGGGGTGAAGCATTATTAACGGCTTGTTATATACTTAATATAATTCCTCATAAAAATCTCATGTTACACGATATGAACTTTGGAAGAAAAGAAAGCCTTAAGTTGGACTATCTTAAAGTTTGGGGTCGTAGAGCAATTGTTAGATTGTCGGAAACTAAGATTAAAAGTTTAGGTGCAAAAGGTGTTGAATGTATTTTCTTAGGTTATGCTGAACATAGTAAAGCCTATATATTTTTTTTTGTTATAGAGCCTAATGATTCAATAAGATTGCATACTGTAATTGAATCTAGAGATGCGGTGTTCTACGAGAATAAATTTAATTCTATACCTAAGGTATGCGCAAATAAGATATAAATAAATGTCTAAATCTTGAACTTGAACACAATGATGATATAGAAGAAGTTGAACCTAGAAGAAGTAAAAAGATTAGAACTGAAAATTTTTTTGGACCTGGTTTTATTGTTTATCTAGTTGAAGGAACTAGGGACACAGACTGTTCACAAATAGCCATTTCATCTCATATTGAATATGATCCTAAAACTTATGAAGAAGCCATGAAATCTAGAGATGCTATTTCTTGGCAAGAAGCTGTTAATGATGAGATGGAATCGATATTAGGTAATGAATACATGGATACTTGTAGATTTACCCCCCCCCCCCCCCTGGTTCAAAACCTATAGGCTGCAAATGGATATTTAAAAAGAAAATGAAGGTTGATGGCACTATAGAAAACTTTAAGACAAGACTAGTAGCAAAAGGTTTCTCTCAATTAGGAGCAATAGACTACTTTGACACTTATGCTCATGTTGCTAGAATTTCCACAATTAGAGTGCTTATTGCATTGGCTTCTATTTATAACTTTATTATTCATCAAATGGATGTTAAAACAGCCTTCCTGAATGGTGCTTTGAAAGAAGAAATATATATGAAGCAACCAGAAGGTTTTATAATGCCTGGTCAAGAGAAAATGGTATGCAAATTAATTAAGTTTTTATATGGCTTGAAGCGAGCTCCTAAACAATGGCATGAGAAATTTGATAAAGTTCTTGTCTCTAATAGATTTATGATACATGAATCAGATAAATGTGTTTATAGTAAATTTCATGGACATAGAGGTGTCATTATTTGTTTATATATTGATGACATGTAAATCTTCGGCACTGATTTAGAATCTTTTGAGCATACTAAACAATTTTTATCTTCTAACTTTGACATGAAAGATATGGGCATAGCTGATGTGATTCTTGGTATTAAAATCATTAGAAATAATGAAGGATTCATTCTTTCACAATCTCATTATATAGAAAAAGTGCTTAAGAAATTTAATCAATATGATTGCATTCCTGTTAATATTTCTTATGATTCTAACATTAGGTTGTGTAAGAACTCTAGTAGAGTTGTAAATCAACTTGAGTATGCTAGAGTCATAGGTTTTCTCATGTATGCCATGACTAGCACTAGACCTGATATTGCTTTTTCTGTTGATAAATTAAGTAGATTTACTAGTAATCCTAGTCATGAACATTGGATTTCCGTGAACATAATATTGAGGTATTTGAGAAAAAACATGGATTATGGTATTTACTTTAAGGGATATCCTTCGATTTTAGAAGGATTTACTGATGCCAGTTGGATAACTGAACTAGAAGATCATAAATCCACAAGTGGGTGAAACTTCACCCTTGGAGGAGGAGCTATCTCATGGAGCTCTAAGAAACAAATGTGCATAACAGATTCAACTATGGCGGCTGGATTTGTAGCACTTGCTTCAAGTAGCAAGGAGGCTGAATGGCTTAGGAATTTTTTAATTGAGATTCCAGTATGGCCAAAGCGTGTGCCGCCGATATCTATTCATTGTGTCAGTGAGGCCACACTGTTGAGAGCCTATAATAAGGTGTACAATGGGAAGTCCATGCATATTGGACTAAGACATAGCTATGTTAGACAATACTCATTAATGGATTAATTACAATAGATTTTGTGCGTTCTTGTCAAAATTTGGCTGATCCTTTGACCAAAGGACTCGCGAGGGACTTAATAGTCAAAACTTCTATAGGGATGGGACTAAAGCCCGTTAAATATAATCACCAATGATAGAAAATCAACTATACTCTTGAGATTTCGAGGGACAAAGTTCAATGAGCAAAGTACATCATATGATGTAGTTGAAGCACTAAATAATATCCATCCCACGGTGATTAGTGCTTGTACCTGTAATGTTAAAGGTAGGATGAGCATTGAGCTCTTAATGGACTTATAGCATATATGTGATAAAGTGTTTAAGTTACGGGGACACTTTTGATAGGTCTACCTATATGAATGTCAGAGGTGGTGCCGCCTTCTACGAGTTAAGGGTTTTAACTCTAGAGCGTTCATGAAACATGATATAGACAAGGGGCCAATCCACGTGTCTGCTTAATTGGAATATGTGTGTTAATATTTCTGGTTAATCATATGGGAAAGTGGTTCAAAGACATGTCTACCAAGTTTCTCGGTTACCTTTGAAATGTTTTTACTAGAAAATGGTTCACGTCATTAGACACCATTATTGAACCATGTATCCCTATTTGTAATTAATTCTATTTACTTATTTATTCATTTTGAAAATTGTGGGGGAATGTTGAGAATTTAGAAAATTTTGAGTTTGTCAGAATTATTTTCAGGTTATAGAACTATTGCTCCAGGTCTTAAATTCAAATTATGACTCTTATACAATTGTATTTATTCCTTCCAAATTTTTGAACAGTCAACTCTCTTCTAAGAGTTGTGTCCATGCAAACGGTGCCAATGTTTCTTATTTAATATTGTCGGCATTCGGTAAACCAGAAGAGAAACTGATTTCCACACAAAATACTACTCTGCTTCTTAAAATTGAAATACAGAAACTTCATTTAATTATCAAATCATCTCAGTTTCTGTACGTTCATTTCGGAAAAAACAGAACATCATTTCTTTTAAGAAAACGAAATAGTTTTAATTATTAGTTTGAGTATTCTAGATTATCTTCGATAGTGCAAGTTGCAGATAATATACAATCTTTAGATTGGGCTCCATTGTATCGTGAGACAAATTCGCTGTAACTCATTTGCGCACATAGTGGGGGCGAATATTGTCTTAAGGAAAGCGTAGTATTGCGTGACTTGGAGTGGGTTCGTTGCGTTCGTTGCTCAAGATCGTTAGTGTTCGTGGAAGCAGATTTGCTGGTGTTGCGGTGCCGAATTATAGTGAATTGCAGCAGGTTATTCGTCACATATTTTCCTAACATTTTTGTGCCAAGCCTGTTAAATTGCTCCACACCAAGTTTAGTCATTGCATTCATATCAACAGTCCATATATACATAATAATCTACATGCGTTATACATGTAATATTGGTGGCTTTATCTGCGCATAAAAATTTGAATTAGTTTTTGTTTTGGTAAATAATTAGTTTTGATTGTTATTATGTGAAGCAAACATACTAACCTTTGATCCATGTTAAATGGATCCCAAAGTTGCTCCATGAACGTTTAATAATCCGGTTCGATTCCATGACGGCTTCTCCCTTATTTGTGCTCCAATTTAGTCGAATTCCAATCACAAACGGAAAGGAATTGTAGCCACAACCCAAGAGCCAAGTTGCAAGCGTTAAAATGTGAAAAGGATGATCAAAAATGGCTTCTCCATTTTCTCCTCATTTTTCCTACGAAAATAGGACTTTGTTTTTTGTATTTTCTTCATTGTTTTCTTCATAAGAAAATTGATATTTAATGGGGAGAGAGGAGGGAAACTTTGGTGATTTCTCTAATTCAAAAATTAAGGAAGAAACCACTCTCCCTCTCTTTATTTGAATTTAAATTTACGGGTCGGGTTTAGCCCACATGGGCGACCCGTTTAATTACTTCCAACATCTCCCACTCGCACATAAGGCCTAGATCCCAGTCTACTAAGATCAACTTCACATACTCACAACTTCATACAGGCAAATGGATCGTGTGACCTGCGAGCATACTAGAGCTCAATGCCATACACTGGTTAAAGATAAATGGCGGCTCAATACTTAAGCATAAAGCTATACACCGGTTAAGCATATATAGCAACTTAACTTCTTCAACATGAGGATGATATATCTCGCTATACCCCATACTTCTCTTGCATCAAACAAAGCATCTCTAATCCCTTGTCATTAAAAGAGCACACTCTCTTTCAACACTATTCATTGTATTCACAGTTACATCTCAAACATCAAAGTTTTACATAACTGCGATCGCGGTGAATACAAGATAGGAGCAAGTCATAGAAAGTCTTCCTTTTCAAAACTTAAACCTCTTAACATTAAAATGATTGCTTTCCTAGACATGTTCCACATGACCGAATCAAACATGGCTATAGGAGACATGCTAAAGTAGCAACACCAAAATAAAGTCTCGAGTAAAAGCTAAAAGTCATAAGGGTATCATATAAGGTTTTATAAACCTCTGGGTCTCACACAATGAGGAAAAAAGGGTCTAATCACTCATTATCCCAACGGTCACAAAAGCACATGTGGTATGAAACACATACTACGATGCTTGTCTTCCTCTTCGGAAGAGTATGTCACATTTAAAAGTAATATGCATCGTACAGATCTTAGTTCAAGTGTCCTTCACACTTCACTCGAGTTTTCTCCTTGTAAGTCCTTTACAAACACCAATCACAAGAAAACTCACATCTGGCTCTACGACAAGTATAATGGATGGTGGGAATCCATAACGATTACTTAATGATACAACAATAATCTCATCTTGATCATCAATCAAGGCGACATAATAAAACAAATATGATTTATATCCAAACAAAATCATAATTGTCTCATCTCTGCACACTTCTTAATGTCAGAGGCGATTGCTCGTGGTGAGAGCCAATCTCTACTTGTCAGACATACTTTGAGACTTTAATGCTCTCGCCATAAACGCATCTGCTTATATAGCATTCAAGTCTTGAACTCATGGACATATATATCTGGATATTATCTAATCCAATTAGGTTAGATTCTATGCAAATCTTGAGATTCTAACAATTCAAGAGCGTATCTCCAGGTCAAGGTTAAGTTATCAAACTAACCATCACTAATACATAGATCTACACAGCAAAAACATTTTTTTTCTTTGCACAAATATCTCTTCACAAAATAAACCTTTTGTGATTAAGTGTTTGTTTTTATCCCTTTGAGACTCTCTTGTAAGCAATTGACGCATGTCATCATAAAGCACACAGCGACTCCCACTTTACTTACTGTCTCAAATGATAAACTAGTCTCTTTGACCAAACACATTATACTGCAACAACACATGCTATAATTTTTCATTCAAATGCACATCCACACACCCGTTTGCTTTCAGCTATTCTAACAAACATCATCATCATTTAATGAAGAAGCAAACCCATAGGTCGATTTACTCCAAGTCAAATCACCTCTTGTAAGACTATAAGTGTATTTTGATCAATAATGATCAAAATCATTATTGAGTTGATTAGTATGCAGTATGTATAGGAGTTCACAATCCTATATCAATATTGTCCAAATTCTACTCTTAAGAATTGGGCTATACTTAATGACCAGACCCATGGCATGACATATATCAGGATAGATGAGTAGCACTTTAAATCTCAATCGTCAAAGAGATTTCACTAACAGAAGTTTAAACATCTTACAAAATATGGTCTCCGTAGATTCTAAAGCTCAAGATATACACCATTGTAAAGAGCACCATTTTCCTCAAAGTTCATTTTAAATCACTCCATTCATCTCAATATGCAAAACATCAAGAAATTGAATGATTTCTATATATTTGAACATTAAGAGGTACATTTACCTCAAACTCACTTTTTATTCAAAGAATAGAAGAATGACCATCTATAAATGGTTGGAACATACTTCTCACAATCCTAATCATCAATACATCATTAATATTGAAAGAGTTATTATTTTAAACTAACCACGGAATCTTTTAGACATCGGCCAAGTCTTTCATGATTAAAGAAAATAGAATCACTCCTTAGTGTTTCATAAGCACCGAAACTTGATAAAGAAAATTGTATTACACTTTGACAAAGAAAGACTAATGAAATCATTCCCAAAATGATTCTCATCAACCATAGTCTAATCAAAACACGACCTATAACTTTTCATCATAAAGACATAGATTGTTCCCAGTGAGCTTCATATTTAATCATCTCTCTAATATTAGGGTTTTTTTTTTCAAAAATGGTCCTTTATCGTGGCCTCACTACAAAAATAGTCCGTTATCACGCCACTGTCTAAATTTAGTCCTTTATCGTGATTTTTCGTCCAATTTTGGTCCTCCGTCCAAATATTCTATCGGATTTCGCACTTGAGGTCACGTGCCGGCTAGGGCTGTGCAAAAAGAATCGGATCGATCGAATCGGGTGAAAATCGATCGAATGATCCGATCCGAGGATCGGATCGAATATTTGATCCGACTTTTGATTTTTGCCTTAGGATCGAACCCCCATTTGATTCGATCCTCGATTTTAGAGGCTGAGAATCGGATCGGATCAAATACTCATCTTATTTTTTAAAAATAAATAAATATAGAATAGTATATATAATATTATATCTTTATCTATAAAGCGAAGCCTATTAATGCTACTAAGATATTTCTATATATAATGTTAATATTATATTTTTATATATACACATACCTAACATTTTTTTCTTGGTCCATTTGAAGGCCACATTTCTGTCTTTGAGAAACATATACAATTGTAAATTTGTAACACCATTCTCTCACCATATGAAAGTGAATTTTGTATTTCAGTAACTCTGTTTGAATGTTGTGGTTGGTCCCATTGATATTAAATTTAATATGAAAAAAAAGAAAAAAGGATCGAAATCGAATCGAATCGAATCGAAATTGAATGATTTTGGATCGAATCGGATCGTTTTAAATTGATTCGATTTCGATCCTCATTTCTCCAGGATCGAAATCGACTTCCAGCCTCGATTCGATCCGATCCGATCCAAATGCACACCCCTAGTGCCAGCGAATTTTGGGGATTTTGACCAATTTTGGGCGATTTTGACCAGATTTTGAGCAAAAAAACAAAAATAAATTTATAATTTAAAATATATAGTTTTTATAATTGAAACCCCAAAAAAAAATTTTAAAAACAAAAAAATTGTAATTTAAAATATATAGTTTTTATGGTTGAAATCCCAAAAAAAAACAAAAAACTTTATAATTTAAAATATATAGTTTTTATTATTGAAATAACAAAAAAAAATTTAAAACACAAAAAAAAATTTAATTTGAAATATACAATTTTTATTATTGAAATCCAAAAATATATAGTTTTTTTTGGGATTTCAATAATAAAAACAATATATTTTAAATTACAATTTTTTTGTGTTTTTTAATTTTTGTTTTGGGATTTCAATAATAAAAACTATATATTTTAAATTACAATTTTTTTTTTATTTTTTACGTTTTTTTTTGGATTTCAATTATAAAAACTATATATTTTAAATTACATTTTTTTGTGTTTTTTATTTTTTTTGGGATTTCAATAATAAAAACAATATATTTTAAATTACAAATTTTTTGTGTTTTTTATTTTTGTTTTGGTATTTTATTAATAAAAACTATATATTTTAAATTACAATTTTGTTTGTGTTTTTTAAATTTTCTGTTTGATTTCATTAATAAAAACTATATATTTTAAATTATAATTTTTTTTCTTGTATTTCAACCATAAAAACTATATATTTTAAATTACAATTTTTTTTGTTTTTTATTTTTTTTTGGATTTCAATTATAAAACTATATATTTTAAATTATAAATTTATTTTTGTTTTTTAAATTTTTTTGCTCAAAATCTGGTCAAAATCGCCCCAAATTAGTCAAAATCTCCAAAAATTTGGTCAAAATGACCCTAAATTGGTCAAAATCCCTAAAATTCGCCGGCACGTGACTTCACGTGCGAAATCCGGTAGAAAATTTGGCCGGAGGACCAAAATTGGACGAAAAACCACGATAAAGGACTAAATCTAGACAGTGGCGCGATAACGGACTATTTTTGTAATGAAGCCACATAAAGGACCATTTTAAAAAAAAACCCTAATATTAATTTGAGAACACCATCTAGAAAAGCTCGTTAGAGATTACCTTTCGATAGATCTCATAAACCATAGTTGAAAAAATTGTCTAAGGCCATAGACCAACATAAAGTATTTCAACTTGGTTATCTATGCCTTTGGTACAAAATCAAGTAACTTATACATGGATTTCTGTACTCAAATCTCAATCGAGAAATGTAACCTCAACGTTCATAAAAAATTATCCTAAAACTCATATCTATCAATAAGCAGCCAATTAGTAGAGTTTCACCCACAAAAGTGAAGTTGTTGTCCATAAACAACATGTTCCCTTTCACGAGAAAAACTTATACTTCTTAAAGATTTGCACAATCTTAGTATAATTTTGAGAACACACTAGTCTTCAAAACATCTTGTGCCTTAATCATAAGTCTACCAGTACATGTATCGATGTACACAATTAGACATACAGACATACGAACTCAAAAAAGACTTGTTCCATCCCGCTTATTTGAGAAACCTTTGTAAGATAGGACATGGAGTTGCTTGTCGCTTGAATTTCATCTATCTCATCGTGATAGAAAAAGGAAATCAATGTTGTTCTAATGTCGTAAGACATATACTTGAACGTATCTTATTATGTACTTGTACTGAATTTAATTTTAGTCATGTATCAATTGATTTACCCCATAAGGCTCCCACTTGAGTTGTGAAGCTCTGAAGCTTAGATCTCAAGTAACCAATCGATCAAACCATAACTTAAATTAATAAATCACAAACAATCCATTACCTCTTAGTTGTCCTACCAAATAACTTCATACCTCAAATAATAAAATTCTACGATTTAATCTCAGTTACTCTTACTCCACATGTTTATGATGGGCACATACACCACATCCAATGGGTGTATCACATACAAACATACCTTAACAATTGGAACAATACTTCTCCACTACAATGAAATGAGCATGCATAAGATATTTGTTCCAATGTCCTAGGTTGATTAGATAGAGTCTTCCACTCAATATTATGTAACATAAAGAGTAAATCAAATACTAAGGCAATTGTACATATTAGCCACACTTTAGTTGAGAAGAGTCTCCTACCAAGGAAATCAATTTTACAACTCAAGTCTATGTGGTCTTCTCATCGTCTACAACTTTCAATTTCTTCTAATGGCAACACCCAACATATAGGCGTGCGAAGAAATCATAAGTTATTAGTATGATGTCATTTCCATTATATGTTTTGCGCATTAATCACATTCTAAGAACCATTACAATCCTACCAATTGGATCTTAACTTTACAACATCTAAGACACTTACGTATCTTAGATTTGTCAACAGTTATACAACAATGAGAAATGCGCAGTATAACCGTCTATTGTAATGAAACAATGGCTTCACGCTTGCCTTTGTATTAGTTAAATCATAGAAAATTAAGGGAGTTATCCCAAGGGAACTCAGTCTAAATCATCTTTAAGATGATTCTTGTGTCAATAATTTCAATAAAGAAAATTCAAACAAGCGGACCAAGCAAGAAAGTGGACCACTTAGGTGCTACACTATAACCAATGTTTGTTTTGCCCGATGTGACTCAAAGACGTGTATCGAGTACACTATATCAATGTTTTCACTACCCCATAAAAAGTTGCATTAATTGTTCCTAACAATTAATGCGGTAAGTAAAACATTTCTTTAGTCACAAATTGACACTTTTAGAGAAAGAAGGATGTCTAAGCCACCAAATGCTGCACATAACAACATGTTCCAACTAAGTCACAAACTCGCTCAAGCCAATGACTCTTTAAAGAATAATAATTCTTTGACTCAAGCCTTACCTCTTCATATGACATATGGTATAATGTAGGAAAAGATTCACTCGTGACACAAATAAATTTGTATGCACTCACTCTTTTTAGGAATGACCTCGCATTTCCTCCCACGTCTTGCCAATCCATATGTGTGAATGAATTCGTTAGATTTTCTTAAGTATAATTCAGTCTCAAGTTATCGTAAATCTAAAATCCAGGTAGGACAAGATTTGTAGCATAACCATAGAGGTGACACAACTTCATAGGAAATCTATCTAAGTGATATTTACCAATGCAATGCAATCAAAAGATTAGCATTTAAAAGGTAACATCAACACGACAACCTCATCAGTGTTTATCTTTGATCAAACACATTAAATCATTCTCTGACCATATCAATAGTCCTTTCGTCATTGTCTTATGTTTCGGTCCAACATACAACTTAAAACTTTAAAAGTTTTCTTTCAAAGTTATTGTGAACCTGGAAATAACTTTAAACATCAACATAGATAACAACAAAAATGTTGTTCATCTTAAGTTCAAAGGTGACTGGGTCATTTACACAGTCAATTTAACAGATATACAAATGTTCAAATGAATGATGATGAGAATGATATTGGGTTTAACTCTTGAACATATTACTCCACGTGTGTTAACTGACTAAAATTATTGATCACATTTGAGTAAAATCATAGTCGTGATCAATCAGAATTTAACAATGCGCCATTTTCATTAGTCAGTGTCTTAAACACGAGTTGGCCATACATTTATATTTCACATATAAAAGTACACCATCTATATATATCATTAATCACATGCCTATACAGAATGGCACATGCAGCGGAATTAAATCATCTGTATCCCATTAGATCTATATTCAAAGAGTAGAGTGACCTTACTAAAAGGTTTGGAGTGACTTAATTGATGTTGTTAGGGGCATCAAAACTATCTTATTCTGATATCTAAACTATATAAGTTTATAGTCAGTTTAATTCACAATACGTGCTTTGCTAGCACTTATTTGAATTTATGAACGTGACCAACTTGGTTGCCATGGTCTGTCATTTTCTAGAGATATCTTCTTAAATGTTCATTGCTTATACAAGTTTGATTTTATATCTAGAAAATCAACATTCATAATAATCGATCATAAGGTACGGAATCGAAGAGGTCACAAAGTGGCCTATCATCATCCATATCCCAACGTTCATTATCACGAAATTAATTTCTAAATCAGAAAATCTTCTAAGTTCAATGTGAGAATTTCTAAAACTCTGCCAACCGTAGAACTCCTACTTAGCTAAAAACTTAGCGTGCATACATCATGTAAAATATAAAATTACATGCTCGATACAAATGCACAAAACAAACATGTATTCCACATGAACCAAACATGATTAACATAATCATACATGTTTTAATACATGCTCTCGTCACGAAACTACAGAATACATCACGCCACATGAAATAATTAAACTAATTATCTTCATGTTCACATTTGATTATTCCAAACCAAATCCAATCCTCAAATCCCACTCACACCTTCGGTAACATTTAGATCCCTGATCCAATTTATAGCCTACCAAGTGTGCAAATAGATCTCTGTTAGGATTTCTAAAGTTTTTCAAGATCCATCTAGAACTACGAGCCTCCAAGCTCGAGATTTTCTTCTCAAACATCTCACCGTGTTTAAAATTGCAAGATTTTAACACAATAGAGTGTATACACATTTACTTTAGTTGTCAAAACAACATATATCCATAAGATAATTTCGAGTACGTTGTATGATACTCGAGACCATAATACGACATTAAATGCCCAATTTTGTCTCAACTATCAAAGAAAAACTAAATTTTCAAGTTAAACAAAATTAATTATGGCTCAAATAAATGTCCATACACTTCCACTTGGCTCACACGCCTTTTAAGATAATTTTCAGTGTCTAAAATAAAATTTTTAGAATTTTCCAAAAAAAAGTTATTTTAATCCGAAATTATCCTTGCATTAAAAGGTAAAAAATCCAATGAAAAATATTTTTGAACTGTAAAAAAATTATTTTAAATCACGTAAAAATAAAAAATCCAATTGTGAGAATAACACAATTTTCGGATACAAAAACGGATCACCGTAGGCTTCTCACGCGCTCCCACGCGCGGTCGATGCAAGTTATAAACTCCGTGCCACGTGTCGCGTTTCTGTGCATCTTCTCCAAAAATCGCAGAAAATCCTAATTTTTTGGCGGAAAATTGAAAGTGCCATAACTCTCTCAATTCTTGGCCAAACTTAACGTTCTTTATATGGATGGAGCTCTTGACATGTAGTTTCTAACGCCGCAAGATTCATGCCTAAATTCGTTGAAATGGGACCATAGCATGCAGTCAAAGTTTCGGATGAAATGCAAAGACTTCACAATATCACACAAACCACAAAGTCATTCGATACGAAATTTTGCAGGAATGATAAACATTATATTGGAATGCTACAGTAAAATTTTAAAGGCATAAATCAAAGAAATCAAAAAATCACCATTGATGATCATGAAGCTTTTGATTTCGGGATAACATAAATAACACTTGCATAAGGGCATGTATACATATTCATCCATGTTCTAAAAAGTCAGAAATCAAGCCATAAGGCTCTGATACCAATGAAGGAAACATACTAATCTTTGATCCGTGTTAAATGGATCCCAAAGTTGCTCCCATGAACGTTTAATAACCC
Organism: Linaria vulgaris; assembly: GCA_948329865.1. Classification (NCBI taxonomy): domain Eukaryota; kingdom Viridiplantae; phylum Streptophyta; class Magnoliopsida; order Lamiales; family Plantaginaceae; genus Linaria; species Linaria vulgaris. The sequence continues at coordinate 45,968,018 of OX415249.1, read as the reverse complement.
GGTTCGATTCCATGACTGCTTCTCCCTTATTTGTGCTCCAATTTAGTCGAATTCCAATCACAAACGGAATGGAATTGTAGCCACAACCCAAGAGTCAAGTTGCAAGCGTTAAAATGTGAAAAGGATGATAAAAAATGGCTTCTCCATTTTCTCCTTATTTTTCCTACGAAAATAGGACTTTGTTTTTTGTATTTTCTTCATTGTTTTCTTCATAAGGAAACTGATATTTAATGGGGAGAGAGGAGGGAAACTTTGGTGGTTTCTCTAATTCAAAAATTAGGAAGAAACCACTCTCCCTCTCTTTATTTGAATTTAAATTCACGGGTCGAGTTTAGCCCGCATGGGCGACCCGTTTAATTACTTCCAACATTATGTAATAAGAGCAATATATTAATATGGTTACCAGGAAAGACATTACGAAGAATTTGTCGAGAAAAGGAGAATAATGAAAAGGTTGTACGCAACTCTGACAAAAAACTAGCCACCCATAAATTATCGTGGAAAATGAATAAAAGGTCTTTCCACCACGTTGACAAAAAATCTATCGTTTCTTCCCCTTATTTCGCGAGAAACATTTTTTTGTGGAGAGTACACTCGGTCAATATTCTCCACCGCCATTTTCCATGAAGTGAAAAGTTAAACCATCTGAGATTTTTATGCCCAAGCCCCCTTTGTCAACTCTTTTACAAAGAACATTCCAACTAATACAAGCAACTTTTGACGTCTCTTCATCCCTCTCCACGAAAACCTTCTTTCAATTTCAATAAGCTCATTAATAACTTTAACTAGTGCCTTGTAAAGCGAGAGAAGATATGTAGGGATATCAGTGAATACCTAATTAAGAAGACACACGCCCTCCAAAGGAAATATGAACTCCTTTATAATCTTCCAATCCTTTCATGAAAATATCGAACAATGGTTTCCACGACTCGATTCTCCTCAGGTTAATTCCCACTGGCACACTGAGGTTTTCAAAAGGAAAAGAACCCCTTCTACAATTCAAAATTCTAGTCTAATCCTCTAACCAATGGTCGTTGACATTTATAGCAAAAAATAAAATGCACCACTTATGCGACAAAAATACACGATCAAAAGCACAAAAGGTATTGCGTCATTAATGCGACAAAAAAGTATGAGTATTATTGTTTAACACTTCATTATTAAGCAAAAAGCATGGTTTCTTCCCCAATCCGCAAAAGTATGAGTATTATAAGAAGTCATGCTTTATTGTGATATCATCTGAAGCTTCACAAAAATTTATTAGGGAGGATTTTTGTCCCCCCTTGTCATTGGTTGTAGTGTGCCACATTATAATATTTTTCATATGAGATCTCGGTGGTCAGCTTGAGGTACATTAGCGGCATACATTTTTAAGCATCACATATTTCCAAAGAAGGAAATAGAGCAACTAATGCGCTGGCCAAGCGTGGCGTAAAATATCAAGGCGAGCATTGGTAGTCTTATAGTCCACAAATGATCTCAATTTTTGTTAAGAATAATCTCTGTAACAAAGTGAACATCATATTTTGTTAACTCTTCTGATTTTCTTATTTTTTTTATTTTTTTTTTTGTTATAAACTCTCCCATTTTAAATGCCATTTGAGCCTCACACCAGTCTGGTCTTTAACTTTCACTAAAATAATAAATACGTTCAAAAATTCGCCTTGCATACTCGTACAACAACAGATGCACTAACTTAATTTAATGTGTAGCCTAAACGTCTCATTATTGTCCATGTTGAATGTAAGCTACAATGTGCGACATATCAATTTCTCTTAATAAGTTTACGACCATTTAAATAATAGGGATAATTACATTAAACCCCCCATCGTATGGTCCATTTGTGAGTCAACCCCCTTAACTTTGTTTTGACTCAGTCAACCCCCCATCGTTTGCCAAAATCATCACTTTGCCCCAAGTCAACTTTTGTGCACTTTTTTCAGGGGTATTTTCGTCAAATGTTAAAAAATTTAATATTTGTTTTAAAAAAATGTAAAATTTATAAATCGACAAATATTAATTTTCGCCAAAAAAAGTTCTTTTCATCCAAATTTATTTATGAATTTTTTTTTTCGGCAAATATTTTTTTTCAGAAATTTTTTTTTCGACAAATGTTTTTTTCGATAAATTTTTTTTTCAACAATTTTTTTTTCGAAATAATTCTGTTTTCGAAAAAAAATTGTCGAAATTTTTTTTTTTTAAAAAAAATATTTGCCGATTTTTTTTTTTGTCGGAAAAAAAAATTGTTCGAAAAAAAAAATTTCGTAAATAAATTTGGTTGAATTTTTTTTTTTGGCGAAAATTAATATTTGTCGATTAATAAATTTTACATTTTTTTAAAACAAATATTAAAATTTTTAACATTTGACGAAAATACCCCTGAAAAATGTGAAAAAAATTGACTTGGGGCAAAGTGATGATTTTGGCAAACGATGGGGGGTTGACTGAGTCAAAACAAAGTTAAGGGGATTGACTCAGAAATGGACCATACGATGGGGGTTTAATGTAATTATCCCTAAATAATATATATGTCGGGTAAATTGTTTCTTGTACTAAAATTACTATTCCCTAATATAACATAGGGAGCAGTGGAGGATAAGATTTATATGAACTCTTAATCCTGCAAGTCCTTTTACTAACTTGATAAGATTTATATGAACTCTTAATCCTGCAAGTCCTTTTACTAACTTATAATAGACACATTAAATTTAAAATCCCGTTGCTCAAAGCTATATAGATACTAATTTATTTTCCAAGAATCTGAAAATAGTGTTGTTAGTATGTACACTCACAACATATTATCCAGTGTCCAAAAGTCAAATATGGGAATCAAATTAGTTTTTGAATATATAAGTGCTTTCCTATAATTATTAGATTTTGTGGCTTAATTACTTACCCTATTTATAATGCCCTGAGACAAAGAGGGCATCACATGCTGATCTGTTGAATTTGAACACTCGCTGCTTCTTTGAAACGCCACGCACACTCAATTCCATCATCGCGATTGATTTTAAACAAAAAGATATTTAATTTTAGTGTGAAATTGAGCTTAAAATCTGTTCGGTTTAAGCTGTAAAGATGAATCAAAGTAGAAAAATAAATTGTTACAAAAGAAGAATCAAATTTTAATTAAAAAACTTTAACAGAAGATGAATCAAAGTTTAAAAAATAAAGGACTACCAATGCATGATTACACACCAAAAAATATGTAACAAAATTAAAGTGTTTAATGAGAAGGTAGAATAAGATTTAGATGTGCAGAATGAAATGGTGGGTGTTTTTGATGAATAAGGAAATGTGGGAATGAAATACTTATATAAGAGCCAGTCTCGCACAACTACAGAATTCGCTAGCGATTTTTCGCTAGCCACGTCACGCGAGCTGCTGACTTGTCTAGGAAGAAGCACAAATGAGGCAGAAGGTGCAGGTCGATGACGTGGTATCTTGCTAGCGATTAACAGTCAGCAACTTAATTGGTCCAGTCACCTGTTAGCTAGCAAGTTTTCTGAAGCAAATTTACGGCAATCACACCAGCTAGAAAAAATTCATTTGTAAGATTTTTGTTATCTTCACTACCCCAATTATTTTCTTCTTCCTCGTTTGCAGCCTCATATTTCAGATCTACACTTTTTTTGCTCTCTTGTCACAAATGAACCACCATCATTTATGCAATTCATTCAAAAAAATAGCAACATTAGCATCATAACACCATTAGCATTCTTCTGCACCAACAAGCTCGACTCGAAGAGGTAGGTTTTGTGTACGTTTTCTTTTTTAGCGACTTTGTTTGGTTAATTTGTGAGCTAATATGTTAATTGACTTACTTTATAGTGAAATTGAGTGGTGTTTGTTGTTATATCTGTATATTGAAAATGTACAACAACGCAAATTGGAGTTGGATGTATGATATGATCAGTGATGGAAATATTAACAATACATTTACATGGGGTATTGAAAGTTTTCAACAGTCCGTATTCGATCAACCTAGTCTTGTTGATTGGGGAATGGCTAAACGTCCTTGCGCAAAGTGTCGTAACAACAAGTTTATAGAACTCGACCAGATTAGATGTCACCTATACAGTAAGGGGTTTGTTACACATTATTATGCATGGTTTTGTCATGGTGAGACTACGTATGGCAGCAATACGGAGCCGAATACATACGACGTTGGGCAGTCATCTGGTATTGTTGATCAAGGGCGGTTTGAAAATATGTTCGACACTGGTCCTTCTAACGATTGTCGTTTAAGAGACTTGGTTGACGATGCATTTGGGGGCAATTTGCAAATGTTCATAACGATATAGCGGCAACTCATGAGCCAACCAAACAGGCAAGAGTATTTTTTGAAATGTTGAAGAAAGCGGAGGAAATGATTCATGACGGAATTGAGATGACTGTATTAGAATGGGTCGCCAAATCATGGCAACCAAGATAAAGCACAATTAGACCAAAAATGGTTGTGATGATGCGCTAGACATTTCGAGAAGCATGTTAAGTCCTGAGGATCGACACAGAATCCCCGATACTTTCTACTGTTGTAAGCGACTACTAAAAGATTAAGAGATGGAATGCATAAGATTAGATGTGTGTCCATATAACTGTTTCCTCTATTACAGTGACTACAAAAGTGATGCTTATACAACTTGTCATACGTGTGAAACCCCAAGATAGAAGGAACGGTATAGTACTAGTCGTAGTGCCAAACGCATACCACGAAAGAGATTGTGGTACTTGCCACTCACCCCCCGATTGCATAGGTTGTACATGTCTTGCACCACCGCTAAACACATGACATGGCATTTGAAATGTCGAGGGGATAATGATACAATGATTCACTTTGCTACCGGTGAAGCGTGAAAGACTTTTGACGAAACGTATCCCGATTACGCAGATGAGGCAATAAATGTCAGGCTTGGACTTTGCACCGATGATTTCTGTCCATGGGAGAATTCTTCTAACAGTTATTTGTGTTAGCCAATTTTCCTTACCCCCTACAATCTTTCCCCAGGTATGTGCATGAGGCAAGAGTATATATTTCTCAGGTTATTGATTTGGGTCCATCGAGTCCTGGAAAGAACATCGACGTGCTGCTACGACCGCTAATTGACGAACTAAAGACATTGTGGGAGCATGGAGTTCCTACATATGATAGTTATCGCAAAGATACTTTTGTTATGCATGCTCATGTGATGTGGACCATTAGTGATTTTTCAGCTTATGGTATGCTTTCGCAATGGAGTACCCATGGTAAGTTTGCTTGTCCATATTGCATGGAGAAGACAAAATCCTTTTGGCTTCCAAATGGAAAGAAACACTCTTGGTTCGATTGTCATCGGCGATTTCTCCCCCGGTCATGAATGAAGATGGAATACTACATATTTCACCAAAGACCAAGTTGAAACCGATATGCCATTGCATCGGAGATTGGGTCCAGAAATGTGGAACCACGTGGGTACCCTCCCCAAAAAACATATAAAGTTGTCCAGGGAGTTGGTAGGTATCACAATTGACAGCGTCTCAGTATATTTTGGGAACTTCCCTACTAAGAGTCTAATATGATTCGTCACAACCTCGACTTAATGCATTGCGAGAAGAACTTCTTTGATAACATCAAAAACACCATGATGAACGACCCAAAGAAAACAAAGGATAATTTGAAAGTCAGAAGGGACCTGGCATTGTACACGAGCCATTCTATGTTATTTGTCGGGGAGGGTGATGCGAGTAAACAAAAGGCCAGGTACTGTTTAAGCGAGGATCACAAGATAACGGTATGTAATTGGCTTAAAGAAATTAAGTTTTCCGATGGTTTTGTGTCTAATTTAGCCTGCAGTGTTCCGATGCCCTAACTTTGCATTTTGTACAAAGGTTGATCCCATTTGCATTTTGTGACTTCCTGCCCGATTTCGTTTGGCAACCTTTAGTTGAGGCCAGTCTTTTCTTCGGAGCTTTATGTGCTCATGGCATAAATTGAGAGAGTAGTGGTGGGTGTATATAGAAGGTAGGGTGAAAATTTGAATTTTCAAAAAAAATCAAATTTCTCCCCGTAACCCGCCTATTTCAGTATAAATAGCGACTGCTGGGCAGTCGCTATTGTTTTGAAATTTGATTTTGAAAACACTAGTGAACGCCCAACGGTCGCAGATGCCTGTTATTCGTTACCGCCATGCGGCCTCGAATAATATTCATCATATTAGTATGAATATTATTAGTGACTGCCTGTCAGTCACGAATACTAGCCTTAGGGACAGCGGCGCGGTCTCAAATACCTTTATTTGTGACCACTAGTCGGTCACGAATAACATTCATAGTTCAAAATCGCTATTTTATGGAACAATCTCAATGTGTTTGTGATTTTTAGCAACAAACCTCAATACTAGATGTGAAATGAACTAATAAATGGTTACAAAACTAGTAATTGAGGTGTGAAATAGTAGATTGAATGTGATCAAGCGAGTTAGTAGTATTCAATGTTTTATATTCTACCTACAACTAATCATCATACACCTTGTTTTTATTTGTTATAATGCTTTCCTTCACAAGTTAAAGAATAAATATCATTAAGCGGTTCAATTAGTAGATCATCTTACACATTATGTGTATATCTATATGTATCTCGGCATTATATATATATATATATATATATATATATATATAAATGATCGTTGTCGTTCAAAATTGTAAGAATCTTCAAAACGGAACGTCCCCTATATCCAATGTTTGAATTTGGAATGAAACATTGTAATTATGGTTGTTTTAACTATTACTAGGGTAATTATCAAATAAACAAACAACGCGCCACCTCAAACCATCGGAAACACGTCACTTTTAATTATGAATATTATTAGTGACCGCTTGACTGTCTTAAAAACCAATGGATATTGATAATTGAGACCACCAGGCGGTTCAAAAAATATGGCTAGCATCCGCGTCCACGACGCGATTGCGGATAGCCTATAAATGGGCTTGGAACCGCTACGCGGTCGCGAGCCAACTGCTGCGACCGCGTCGCGGTCCCAATTGTGTTGGGACCGCTGTGCGGTTACTGGGCGGTCGCAAATTCCCAGCGATCGCATTGCGATATGTAAGGGGCAGTCGCAAATTCCCAGCGATATGTAAGAGGCGGTCTCAAAAACTGCCCCAATCTTGTAGTAAAATGATTAACTTTTGTATTCCTTAATTAAAAGGTCGGGGTATATTTGAGATACTAAAAAATATTTTGGCGGTACACACTACAACAAAAATGGCAATTTCTCCAACGACACATGTCTATCGAAAAAGCTTATTTCATATAAAAAAAAAGGGTGGGGAACTGGCGACTTTCACGCAATGCCGATGGAAATGGCAGCCGCCTAAAAGTCACTTGTCAAAATAACAATTTCACTACAAGAAAAAGGGGTCAATAGGGACCAAAATTAGGTCCCTATTGACCCCTCCAGCGGTCCCTAAAGGTCAATAGCGACCGCACGTAGGTCGTTATTGTGCGGTCCCTATTGACCTCGGTCGCTTGCCATCAGGGACCGCAATTAGATCCCTGATGAGGGCAATAACGACCGGAGTATCAGGGACCGCTTTTCGGTCCCTGATACTTTAAAACCAATAGCGACCTAATGCCGATCCCTATTTCGTTTTTGGGTCCCTATTGTTTTTTAAACAATAGGGACCGCAATTAGGTCGCTACTAATATTCATAGAACTCTACGAATATTATTAGGGACCTAACAGTGGTCACTAATAGTCTGCGAGAAAAATAAAAAAAAACAATAATATTCCAAAAATATTTCGAAATACTATTGTTTTTTTTGTAGAAATATGATCATAACAAGATCAAAACAATAAAATAATAAAGAAAAATTTAATATAATGACCTGAAAGTATTAAAAAATGTAAAAAAATGAATGAAATATGACTAATAATAGAATATAAAATATGAATGAAAACAAAATGATGAATGAATAAAAAAAAAAGTGAAATAAAAGAAATTGTAGATCCAAAAAAATAGAAAAATAAGAAAAGAATGTGTAGATTCAAAATAATAGAAAAGTAAGAAAAGAAAGTGTAGATCCAAAATAATAGAAAAGTAAGAAAAGAAAGTGTAGATCCAAAATAATAGAAAGGAAAGATTGAGTTGGTGATTTGTTTTTTGTGTTGGGTGATTTTTGTTTTGGATTTGTGTGGTAAAAAGAAGAAAAGTTTTTGTGTTGGGTGATTTTTGGAGAAAAGAAGATAGTGTTTTGGTGTTGGAAAAGAAGATAGTGTTTTTGTGTTGGGTGCTTTTTGGAGATTAAGTAAATTTGATGTGTAAGAGTGGTGAGTATATATAGAGGAGAGGGTGAAATTTTCAAATTTTCGTGAAATTCAAATTTCCCCCTCAATCCCGCCTAAAATTTTCGCCAAAATTTCAAATTTTTGTATATTAGTGACCTAAGTGCGGTCCCTAATTATTAATAGTGACCGCAGTTAGGTCACTAATTTTTAATAGGGACCGCAATGCGGTCCCTGTTTCCTTATTAGGGACCTAAGTGCGGTCCCTACTAATATTCATCCTTGAAATTTAATTTTTTTGGATTGATGTTGGTGTGTTTGTGATTCCTAGCAACCAAACTCATTGCAACCTGTGAATTGAAGTAATAAATGGTTGCAAAACCAACCTCATAATAGTTTAGTTGTGAAATAATAGATTGAATGAGATTGATCGAGTTATTAACGTCAACATATATTTCATGTTCTACAACTAATCATCCATAGTTAGGTGTAGTTGTTATTCGTTTTTATTCTTTTCCTCACTAATGTTAGCATAGATATTAAACAATAAATTAAACAATTACAACTATAACTAACTATTGATGATTAGTTGTAGAACATGAAATATATGTCGAACGTTAATAACTCGATCAATCTCATTCAATCTATTATTTCACAACTAAACTACTATATGAGGTTGGTTTTGCAATCATTTATTACTTCAATTCACATGTTGCAATGAGTTTGGTTGCTAGGAATCACAAACACACCAACATAAAAAAAAAAAAAATCAAATTTCAAGGATGAATATTAGTAGGAACCGCACTTCGGTCCCTAATAAAGGCAACATGGACCGTGTTGCGGTCTCTATTTAAAATTAGTGACCTTAGTGCAGTCACTATTAATAATTAGGGACCGCATATAGATCACTAAGTTTAAATAGGGACCGCAGTGCGGTCCTTGTTGCCTTATTAGGGACCTAAGTGCAGTCCCTACTAATCTTCATCCTTGAAATTTGAATTTTTTGGATTGATGTTGGTGTGTTTGTGATTCCTAGCAACCAAACGCATTGCAACATGTGAATTGTTGTTATTTTGACTATTATAGTGGTAATTATGAACTAAACAAACAACGATGTACCTCAAATCATCATAAAATAACGATTTTAAAGTATGAATATTAATAGGGACCGCAACTAGGTCCATGTTGTATCAACAGGGACCTGATTTGTGGTCACTATTGACAAATCAGGGACCTAATTTCGGTCGCTATTGACATGCTAGTGTCAATAGCGACCGCCTCTAGGTCGCTACTAACAACAACTATTCAATAGGGACCGCGTTTAGGTCCCTATTGACAACGGCTATTGTTAATAGGGACCGCCTTTAGGTCCCTATTAACAACGGTTAGTATCAATAGAGACCTAACTGCGGTCCCTATTCATACTTACTGTTGCCAATAGGGACCTAAGTGCGGTCCCTATTGACTGTTAGTGGTCTATAAAAAGGCCACTCCATTCTCCTCTAAAATTCATTCCATCCTTCACTAATCCTTAAGGTATGCACGTTTTTTTCCCTTATACTATCTCAAACGTTTATCTTCAATGTAATTTGTTATTTAATTATTCTAACTTAAATTTATTTATTTGGTGATAGGTAATATTACACACACCGAGAGTAATCGTGGTGTACAAAACATTCTTGCAGCGCGTTTTTTCACGCTTCAAGAAGTACGTTGATCATTCTATTTAGCTCTTTAAAATTATTGTTCTATTAATTGTAATTATTTGTTTTATATTTTACAACTTATTAGATAAATAATGGATTATATAGTAGATAAATCTTGGATGTATGCTATGTATGATAGTGATGGTTGTTTGAGCGATAGATTTGTGTTTGGGGTTCGGGCTTTCATTGAATATGCTACACAACAAGGTCCTAGATTCGTAGATCTACGGGGCAAAATTAGGTGTCCTTGCATGAAATGCAATAATATATGGTTTTTCGATAAAAAGGTTGTACGGGATCATCTTCATAAGTCGGGATTTACAAATGGATATTTAGAGTGGATTTTTCATGGGAAAACGTCAATAGATAATATACCGTCGTATGTGCCCGATTCCCCCGGCTCGTCACACACCGATATTCCCAACAACCCAGTATACGTTGATGTGCCGTTCGTAGACATGGTCGTGGATGCACGTGGAGGTCGATCATTTGAGGACGAGTCAACTAACGAGGAGCCCAACCCAGAAGCACATGCGTTCTACAAGTTGATACACCTAGGAAATATACCCATGTATCCGGATTCCAACTCGGGTGAAGATATAAGTATCCTTCAGTGGTTGTCGGAGTGGTTGGAGTACAAGACACATCACAAGGCTAGTACTATTTATTCTGATAAGGCTTTTAATTTGGCGAAGAGAGGTTTCACGCCTGAGGTGCTGAAGTTATTACCTAAGGACACAAAAGGGATCCGTAAAATGCTGCAGTCAGAGTTAGGGTATGTTACGTATGATGTTTGTCCAAAAAAATGTTTCTTGTTCTACGGAGAGGAGACGAAGGACTACGATAAGTGCCCGATATGCCTCACATGTAGATATGTGGATGGGCTAAAATCGAAGGTTGGGAAGAAGAAATTGTGGTATTTTCCTATTGCTCCTCGACTTCAGAGGTTGTATTATACAATAGGAACTGCAAAGCATATGACATGGCATACTAAGTGTAATGGGGTTAATGACCAAATGATTCACCCAGCTTCAGGGGATGCATGGCGCCACTTCGACCGGACACACCCAGATTTTGCAGCGGAGCCATGGAACGTAATACTTGGTTTGTCCAAGGATGGATTCACACCTTATGGAATGTCTGGCAAGACGTACTCTTGTTGGCCGATGTTTGTCACCCCTTATAACCTTCCACCGGATCTTTGCATGAAGAAAGAGTTCATCTTTTGAGTCTACTCATTTTCGGGCCGTACAGTCCAACAAAGAACTTGGATCTTTTTCTTAGGCCACTTATTGATGATCTCAAGCTTTTATAGAGCACTGGCGTCGAGACGTACGACATCTCGAGGAAGTAACACTTTATATTACGTGCATCTCTCATGTGGACGATTAGCGATTTTCTCGCTTACGGGATGTTGTCGGGATGGAGTAAACACGGAAGGCTTTCGTGTCCTTATTGTATGGGTGACACTCAATCCTTTCCGTTGGTGAATGGGGGTAAGCCAAGTTGGTTCGATTGCCATCACCGGTCCTTGCCTGAAGGTCATGAATTGAGATACGATGACTATAATTTTAAAAAAGGGGAAATTCGGGAGAAAGACGCGATTCGTAGAAAGACTGGTGATGAAATGTTGGAAATTGTTAATGGCTTTGGGAATGTGGGGTTCGGTACCCAATGCAGACAACTCCCAGATTTTGGCCAAAATCATAATTGGGTGCGGAAGAGTATATTTTGGGAACTGTCTTATTGGTCCACAAACTTGGTTCGTCACTGTCTAGATGTCATGCATTGTGAGAAAAACTTTTTCGATAACATCATCGACACAATTTTGGATGACCCTAAGACAAAAGACAACATCAAGTCACAGAAAGATTTGAGACTTTGGAGCAACCGTAGTAAGCTATTTTTAGATTCAACGTCCCGAGGGGGGGGAACGAAAAAGCCAAAGGCATTGTACTGTCTCTCAAAGGATCAAAGGAGACATTTGTTAGAATGGTTGGCCAAGCTAAAATTTCCAGATGGATACGCTTCTAACTTGGGACGGTGTGTACATGTGCAACAACAGAGGTTGTCCGGAATGAAGAGTCATGATTGCCACGTCTTTATGCAGAGATTGATTCCGATTGCTTTTTGTGATTTCCTTAAGAAAAACATATGGGAAACACTTGTGGAGAATAGTTTGTTGTTCAAGGCAATTTGCGCATCAGAGGTATCGGTAGAGGCTATGGAGGGACTAGAAAAATCCATTATTGTCACCATGTGCAAGCTAGAGAGAATATTTTCTCCTTCTTTTTTCGATTCTATGGAGCATTTGGCCATTCACTTATCGTATGAGGCTAGAGTTTGCGGTCAAGTTCACTACAGATGGATGTATCCATTCGAGAGGTAAATCACTTTAAATTTGGTGTATATATTGATGATTGTCTTTTGTTGTAAGATGGTTCCTTTTGTTGTGTTTATCAGGTAAATGTTTGATTTAAAGCAGTCAGTGGGGAACAAAGCGAGGCCCGAGCGATGCATGGCCAATGCCTATTTACTTTCGGAGATATCAAATTTGATTTCCCAGTATCTCGATGTAACTCCTGGTGCTACACACATACGACTTAATAGGAACGAGACTTTGGAAAGCACGGATTGGGATGGTGAGCTCTTATTGTTCCGAAAGAAGGGACGGCCGCTTGGCCCATCGGCGAAGGTGAAGAAGTTAACGGGGGAAGAAATATAACATATTGAATTGTACACACTTCTTAACTGCGAAGAATTGGAGGGATGGGAAGAGTGAGTGCGGTAGATTGAATGCGTTAGTGCTAACTATTTTTTTGTAACATGCAGTTTGTTCATAGAAGAGGAGTGCGGTAGATTGAATGCCATGGAGGTGCAAACGAAAAGGAACGAGGAGTATGTGGCCTGGTTCAAGCAAGAGTACCGCGGTGGAAATTACATGATAGACGATAGGGTACATGATATTGTTGTTTATTTTTCATATGTTTTTGTTTTTAATTATTTATATTATTTTAAATTCGCAGAGCCAATATCAGTGGGATGAAGCCGACGAGTATAGAGTTAGGAGTGTTTGGAAAATGATTGGCAACAAGCGTTATAGCGAATGCTTGAACTCACTGAAGAGAATAATGTTGGCGATAAGGGACAAACGCGAAGATCGTAGTAGACATGATATATGGATTCTAGAAAAAGATGAGCATGAATTCTTCATATACTGGGATGGGCCTGTACACAAGAATAGGTGTGAAAAATCCACGATCAACACGCGGAAGGCGCCATTGAAGAACTGGTTTGGTGGGAGGCATTCGGGCCAAGAAATGGCAGAAAAAGTGGTAATTTGTTTTTTGTATTTGGTTCTTAAAATACATATTAGGGCGTGGTATTAAAATTTGTCCCTTTAAAATTTGTAGTATTAATTTTTTAATTGTTTGGTGAAACAGGCTGAAGATGAGGGTGTTACGATTAAAGAATTGCCGATAGCGAGGATTTACAAGCTTGGCCGAGTGAAAGAAAAGAAAATGAGCGACGGAGTTATAACGGAAGAGTGCGTATCAGATGAAGCTCATCAGACTTGGGTAAGTAATCTATTAATACTATAAATATAATTTAAGAGTTACAAATTCCACAGTTTACTTATTGATTTTTTGGAATTTGGCTTTTTTTTTGCAGCTTAAATATCTGCAAGAGCTCCATAGCAAATATGGGGCGGACAAGAGCAAATGGCCTCCGTGGGACTTCGACATCTGGTTCAAGGCTCAACCAATGAAGAAAAATAAGGTAAAAACATTTTCTACCACAGCAGTTGGTCCGGTTATGGGGGTAAAAACCCATTCGCATTTCAGAGGTGATGCCTCTAGTAGTGGTAGTGCATATGCGGATAGAGAGGCAGCGCACCGCGCACAGATGGCAGCTATGAGGGATGAGCAGCGTCGAGCCTATGCGGGGTATCAGGCGGGGCTGAGGAAACAGTACGAGAACTCGTTACGACAGTTGGAGCACAGCAAGCTACTGACGGATAGTTTGAGAAACCTGTCGGGCAAAACGGACATGAGCCCCTAGATTTGCCGTACCCGGATAGACCAGAGCCACCAGAGGGCCTAGATGATCCCTTTCCTGGTGATGATAGACCGGTCACTCGCTCGCCTCTAGTTTTGTATAGTAGTTTGCCTACACAGCGCCACCATCAACCGCAGCCCGCTTGGCGAGGGAGTCCTACCCAGCGTTCACAGCCTCACACTGCTTAGACCCCACGGTGTACGCATCCACCTCCCCAGTCTAGTACACAATATACACAGCACTCGAGATCCTTCTCGCCGCATCATGATGACTACGACCCATACCCCGAGGGCAGTGTGTACTACCCAGACACGTCACATTTCCTTCGTCGAGAGCGGGAGCCTGATCATATGACATATCAGCGGCCACACCATGAGTCGTCTTACCAGCACCCGCCCCATCGTACGACATATCAGCGACCACACCAGGGTCATGGGGATACGATGTACCATGAGATGAGTAGGCTGAGGACTCATGATGGAGGGGAGGTGAAGTATCAGGAGGTTAGTAGGCCGAGGTCTCAGGGTCGAGGAGATGTGCAGTATCATCAGGAGGTGGGTAGGCCGTGGTCTCAGGGTCGAGGAGATGTGCATCATCAGGAGGTGGGTAGGCCGAGGTCTCAGGTGCGAGGGGATATTTGTAGGTCGAGTCCTCCGGTTCGAGCACATCGGGACGCCGATGCATCATTACAGCAGACGACGCAGCATCAGCTTGATGGGGAGTTTGGCATTTTGGATCCAGACTTTTAGAGGTTGTACGATCAACTGGCTGACGAGATTGAGCCTTGTAGCGCCCAGCCTAGTATCCCACCTCATGCCGATTAGATATTGTGGATCTTATGTGTTATGTTTGTTATTGTAATTTTTATTCCAAGTATGTTATTTTTATTGGAACTATTGTTATTGTGACTATTGTAATTGGGACTATTGTTATTGTGACTGTTGTTATTGGGACTATTGTTATTGAGACTACTTTTATTGTAATTTTTACTTTTCGTAATTTTCATTTTTAAGTTGTTATTAAATCAAAAAATAAAACAAATCATAAAATTAAGACATAGTTGAACAATACAATGAAACCATACATGAGAAGTTCAATATTAAAATACGAGTACATATTAGAATTAAACATAATCTGGGTCGCTACTGTCATTTTCTTCGACCTCCTCCTCTTCTCCCTCCTCATCATCTCCCTCCTCGTCATCCTCGTCAACCTCATCGTCATCATCATCCTCGTCACTGCTCACTGCCACGGGTTCCTCCTCAATTGTCACTGGTATAGATTGGCCATCCACTGCTAACTCTGTCAAGTTAAATAATGTAAAGTCAACGAACAATCCGGACACAGGAACATTTTCTTCTTGGAATACCGTTTCAGGTACACCTTGAACTCCTGGAGCTTCTGTCGCTTTATTAGTCATAGAACTCATGTCAACCACGTGTCTCGCTGGAGTGTGAATCACTACCCACCATCCCCTTCTTTGTCAATTCTTTTGACATGCATATGGCGTATAGTACACTTGTTACGCTTGGCTAGCAAGAATGAATGGTTCGGTTTCCCCAGACGGGAGACGACGAGTTGGATCAAGCTCGATCAAACGGTATGACGGGTGGACTCGCAAACCACGAGAGCTGGTATCATACCATATGCATTTGAAAAGGAAGATAGATTCTCTTTCCTGATATTCTAGCTCTAGGACTTCGGTCAAAGTCCCGTAAAAATACGTGTCTTTCTGCTCGTCACTGCACCACTTCACGCATACCCCACTGTTCGTCGTCTTTTTCCCAACGGCGTATCCATCTGCATGAAAACGAAGAACGTTTACCACATAGCCATCCATGACCGTATTCTTTATGTTGTCGAAAAAGTTCTTCTCACAATGCATCACGTCGAGGTTATGACGTATCAAGTTTTTTGACCATTAAGGGAGCTCCCAAAATATACTCCTACGACACAAGTTGTGCTTCGTTCCATCCCATTGGATGGTCCCCCTTCCTTCTCCAAAACCTACATTAGGTAGGCGATCAACATGACGTTTCATTTCTGCCCCTATCCTCCTACGCAAAGGTGGGTCAGTCTCTACGCGGTCTTTGTAGAAATCAGTATCGTTGTGCATCAATTCGTGATCTAACGGAAGAAATCTGCGATGACAATCGAAGAAGCTTGTCTTCCTACCCTTCTTAAGCTGGAAAGCTTTCGTGTACTCCATACAATGAGGACACAACAACTTTTCGTGCATTCTCCATCCAGACAACATCCCATACGCTGAGAAATCACTAATAGTCCACATAACAACAGCGCGTAACTGAAAATTTTGTTGTCTAGAGCTATCCCACGTCTGTACGCCGACTTGCCACAAAGAGACTAGCTCATCAATCAAGGGACGCAGGAAAACGTCTAGGTTATTGCCAGGGCTATTAGGGCCAGGAATGATAAGGCTTAAAAATATGTACTCTTGTCTCATGCACATATCTGGTGGGAGATTGTGCGGTGTTATAAAGACAGGCCAACAAGAATAAGGACCCGAAGAGCTGCCGAAAGAGGCGAATCCATCGGTGCACAATCCTAGCCTTACATTTCTATCCTTAGCGGCAAAATCAGGATGCATGGCCGGATGCCGGATGTATCACGCCATGTGCTTGGCAATTGATCGAGACATGTACAATCGTTAGAGTCTGGGAGTTAGCGGAAAGTACCACAACTTCTTACGAGAGATTGGTTTGTATCTATTTCTTGGATTTCGAAAGGGTTTGAAACGAGGTTCCTCACAAACGGGACACACCGTATGTTCGATGGACTCGAACTCCCCGTAGAACAAGAAACAGTTATTTATGCACGCATCATAAGTTTTGCACCTAGACCCAAACTTTTCATAAGTTTTTTCATTTGGTAAACAGATTCAGGTACTTTATCCCGTTATTCATAAGGGAGCAAGTTGTGAATTATTCTGATTGTGTTGTTACAAGATACATTACTAAGCTTTTGTGATACCTTGTTCGACATAAACTGAGAAACCCATCTTAGTACAGTGGTCGGGCTCCCTATGAATACCGGTTCTTCTGCATCACTAAGCATTTTAAAGAAAGCCTTTGCCACACTATTGGGCTCCTCGAATGCACTTGCCATATTAGAAGTGACGTTAAGAAATTGACTGTCAAATGCGTCATCGACCATATTCCTCATTAGGTCATCTCCTTGACCCCTGTGACTATGTGATGATGACCCTATTTCAACATTTGAGTATATATTACCCCCCGAGGTGTCACCTAACTCACCGTGATAAGCCCATATCATATAGTGTGGTACGAACCCCCACTTATACAAGTGCATATGAATAGTGTTCCTATTTAAATATTTTGCGTTGGTGCATTTTCTACATGGGCAACGAGCTCGACCACGATTCAAATTACTACTATGCGAGAATGCGTAATCGAGAAAGTTTGACACACCAACCTCAAAATGATAATTCAAGTTTTCGTTTTCGTCTAGCCTCTCGTACATCCAACGTCGATTGGACCACCAATTACTCATCCTTCGTATTATTTACTGACAAAATAACGTTAAACGAAATCAATAAACAATTATTTATTAAAACATAAATATTGAATTATTGCATAATTGACAAAGGTACAAAAATGATGAACAAACCTTCAAACGTAGGCCAGCTTAATTGAGCTTTCGGGAGCATACGGAGGAGAAAATTTATTATAATTTGTGAGAGATTCAAAAAAGTATTGAGAGATTGAAGAGGAATTTGTGAGTGATTCAAATGGATGAACGTGAGTGCTTAAATAGAGTGAGCAATGGGGTAGAGTTCATCTATGCATGGGAATTTTTCAATGCATAATTACTTGCATGAGAAAATTTCCATGCAAAGATAGGTGATGAATCCCAAAATTGCGATGCAAGAGATATTGGCATGGAAAATTTTCCATGCATTGAACAACTGCATGGAAATTATAGCAATTGCATCAAAAAATTCCCATGCAAAGATTGACTATGAATCCCAAAATTGCGATGCAAGATATTGTGGCATGGAAAATTTTCCATGCATAGAACAATTGCATGGAAATTATAGCAATTGCATCGAAAAATTCCCATGCAAAGATAGAATATGAATCCCAAAATTGCGATGCAAGTGAGCACAACATGGTAAAATTTCCATGCATTAATCAATCGCATGGAAATTATAACAATTGCATGGAAATATTTCCATGCCAAAAAATACAACAAAATGAATTACACATTTCGGGTTGAAAATATAATTATTCAAAAGTTGGAAAACAACTAAAATTTAACTTTTTCTTCCACCAACATCTTCTAAACCATAAGTAGGAGTGTTCTTTCAAATATCGTAAAAAATGGAATAACAAAAGATGTAAACAAATATTTCGGGTTGAAAATATAATTATTCAAAAGTTAGAAAACAACCCAAATTTAAATTTTTCTTCCACCAACATCTTCTAAACCATAAGTAGGACTGTTCTTTCAAATCTCGTCAAAAACGGAGTAATGAAAAGACACAAAGAAACATTTCGAGTTGAAAATGTAATTATTCAAAAGTTAGAAAACAACTCAAATTTAACTTTTTCTTCCACCAACATCTTCTAAACCATAATTAGGACTGTTCTTTCAAATCTTGTTAAAAACGGAGTAATGAAAGACACAAAGAAACATTTCGGGGTGAAAATGTAATTAGTTAAAAGTTGCAAAACAACTCAAAATACACTTTTTCTTTCACCAACATTTTCTAAACAATAAGTAGAAGTGTTGTTCCAAATCTCGTCAAAAATTGAGTAACGAAAGACGCAAATAAACAATATAACACTATATGATTTTCAACTCTAAACCATAAACCCTAAACCCTAAACCCTATATGGGTATACTCTATTAAACTAAAATTGTATTTTTACATGTAGAGAGTGTCAATCAAGTCCACTCGTCCATTTTTTTTTACCATACGCTATGTTATTAGAAATAACAGTGTTCTTCAAAATTTCGTCAAAATCGGAGTATGGAAAGACGTTTAAAAAATATTTGGGGTAGAATATCTAATTATGCAAAAGATGGAAAACGACATCAAACCTCCGTTTTTTTTAACCACTATTTTAATAACACTTATGAGGCAATATGTACATTTAAAATTTGTCAAAAATGCGGAACGAACGATGTTTAAAATACTTTTTGGGTCGAAAATATAAATATAAATTTAATAAGTATTGGTTTTTTTTATAATAACTAATAATTTACGAATATAAATTTATTTATGCAAAGTGTATCTGTTTACATTTGCATAGGAAAATTGCCATGCAATTTGTATTTGCATGGGAAAATTCCTATGCAATGTACATTGCATTGGAATATTCCTATGCAGTACATGTTGCATGGGAATTTTCCCATGCATTACATGTTGCATCAGAATTTTCCCATGCAGTACATGTTGCATGGGAAATTTTCCATGCAAAGAGTATCCTATTACAATGTAAGTACATCTTGCATCCGAATTTTTCAATGCTAAATTTACAACATTCCCCTATAAATACCCACACCCCCATTCACTTCTCATTCATCCTCCTCTCATTCATCCATCTCTCTCTATTTACACCCTCTTCTTTCTCTCTCTACTCCTCCTTTCTCTCTAAATTTATAATATAAATATATATACGAAAATTATAAATATAAATATATATACAAAAATTATAAATATAAATATATATACGAAAATTATAAATAAAAATTATATATACGAAAAATATAAATAAAAATTATATATACGAAAAACATAAATATAAATATATATACGAAAAATATAAATATATATAAATATAAGTTTTCATAACAAAAATTTTTAAAATATAACTATACGAATAACTATGTATAGATAATACTTTAAAATTTTAAAAAAATATATTTAAAAAATTATTTATATTAATAAAAACAAAATTGTTTTAAAGAGTGGCGGATAAATCCCGCCACTTTTTTTTTAAAAAAAAATTTCGCATTTGTTGCATCGGAAATTTCCAATGCAACTGGAAATGCAACAACAATTGCATTGGAAATTTCCTATGCAATTGCTTTCGCAGTTGCATCGGAAATTACCGATGCGACAGCTTGCATTGGAAATTTCCTATGCAAGATTTAAACAATTGCATGGGAAATTTCCAATGCAAGCTGTCTTTCCCCGAAGCTCCAGCCGCTGCCACGTTGCACTTTTGTACTTGAGTTATGCATGGGAAATTTCCGATGCAGGCTTTATCTGCATAGGATTTTTTCGATGCAGCAACGTTGTGCATTGGATATTTTCCATGCAGAATCTTTTGCATAGGAAAATTTCCATGCAACTTTGTATCGGAAAATTCCTATGCAGAACCCTATTGCATCGGAAAATTCCGATGCAATTTTTTTGCATGGACACCAAAAGCATGGAATTTTTGCATTGGATTTTTTCCATGCAATTGATCAATTGCATGGAAAATGTACCCAATTGCATGGAATATTTTTCATGCAATTAATGCGTTTTGTTGTAGTGATGTGTATGTACATATATATATATATATATATATATATATATATATATTATATAATATGTATACGTTTGAGGGCTAGTTTAGCTTGCATAATTATTTAGTTTTTTCATTTAAAAATAAAAATATCAAATTAAATTGACAATAGCCCAAAAGAAAATAATATGTAAATTCTGTTTATCAGAAAGATTGATAAGGGCCTTTGGAACTGGCTCTGAACGGAGGGCGGAGTTACATAATGAAGAAAGCTATCAAGGTTTTATTAACCTTATGGCATAGGAGGAGAGGGGTTTAATCTATGCTACACATGGTGCCCGGTGTATTAGATTATAGTCTATTATTATGCTATATTATTATTTAGTCTTGGACTTTATTACCCTTGTATCTTACTATAAGTATTCATGGTGATTGATGAAATATTCATTCACTCCAAATACTATTTTTCTTGTATGGTATCAAGAGACCTAATTCTCTCACGAGATTCTCTTTGATCCTAACCTATTATGTCTCGATCGGGCTCACCTACCAGCTCCGCCGTCGAGGACCCTTTTCCGGTGGTGTTGCATCGATTCCTATCAACTCCAACCAGATCCCCATCCATTTTACTGGAAGCAACTACCCTTATTGGCGTTGTCAAATCCGTCATCTTCTCTACGGATATGGGTTGTTTAGCTTTGTGGATCGCTCTCACCCTTGTCCACCGTTGGGTGAAACTCCGGAGTCGCGTGCGGCCTACTTGTTGTGGACGTGACAAGACTCCTTACTTGTCATGCCCTTGGTGGGCTCTATCTCTGTGGAAATCTCCACGTTAGTTGCTTCCGCTGAATCCTCTTCTCGGATGTGGGAAGACTTGGAACGTGTCTATGCCAGTCGTTCTCGCTCCCGCGTTATGCAACTGAAGGATGAATTAAACAATATGAAGTTGGGTAATCGTTCGGTCTTTGAGTTCCTTCAGTCCATCAAGTCCAAATCCGATGAACTTGCTGCCATTGATAGTCATGTGAAGGTTGACGACATCACCCTCTACATCCTCAATGGGCTCGGTTCTCTCTATCGGGATATTGCTGGCCCGATCCATGCTCGTAAGCACCTTATTCAGTTTGCCAAACTCCACGATCTCCTTGTCAGTCAGGAATCGTACCTTCGACGTCTCTAATCCTAGTAGCCCTCCCACGTTGCTACTGCCAATCTAGCCTACCGCTTAAACCCTAGAAATTGCGCTTACAATAGGGCTTCTTCGGGTCAGTCCAACCGCAGCGGCCGCAGTCGTCCGCCTCCATGGTTTGCGAACTCGGTCCCATCCCAGTGACCTTGTCCCTATCAGCCGCCATACACGTGGTCAAATCGTGTGTCAACTTTGTGGTAGTCTTGGTCATGGTGCTAAGACTTGCAGTCGCTATCCTGTTCCGACTGCGAACCTTGCGGCTTCTCCGCCTTTGGCCGAACCATCGAACCATCTAACCACTTTGGTGCATCTCATCATCTAACCTCGGACCTTGGTAATCTTGCTCTTCACTCTGAGTATAATGGTCCTGAGGAGGTCTCTACGACTGGTGGTACAGGTTTGGCTATCACATACACTGGTTCCTCTGCAATTACTCTTCGCAATCGCTCATTTACTCTTGATAATATATTGTGTGTTCCATCTTCGCGTTCCAATTTATTATCTATGCATCGATTTACGAAGGCTAACAATATCTCAATTGAGTTTTTCTCGTCTCACTTTGTTGTAAAGGATTGTCGTACGACAAGTATCTTATTTTGTGGGGCGTGTGTGGATGGAGTATATCGTGTTCAACTGCCTCCTATTGGACGACGTCCTCCGTTGTCTTTCGCTGGCAAGCGCACAAGTGTTGGTTGTTGGCATGATAGGCTCGGTCACCCTCCGAGCAAAGGTAGCAAGTTTATTTCTAGAAAATTTACAAGTTGTGTCATCCGCTGCGTCGGATCCTAGTTATTATTCTTCGTGTTTTTCGAACAAGAGTCAAAATAATTTTTTTCGTGATACCTTGCTTGTGTCTAATGATGTACTTTGGTGAATTCTTGGCCTTGCGGTCTTATCTATAATTCAATGGCATCTCTTGGTTAACTACTAATCCACAAACACCCTAACAAAATGGCCCTAGTGAGCATCGTCATCGTGTGGTTGTTACGATGGGACGCACGTTACTTAGCCATGCTACTCTTCCTTCGAGTTTTTGGGATTATGGTTTTTGCACTGCGGTTTATCTCTATAATCGCCTACAAACTGTTGTGTTGGGCTCTCGTTCTTCCTTTGATGCCCTCTTTGGCAGACCACCATGCTACTTGTGCCTTCGCACTTTTGGGTGCTTGTATTTTATGAATCTCCGACCTTACTTTCTTAGGAAGCTCACGCCACCCTCTCGGGAGTGTCTATTTGTTGGCTACTCCACGTCTCAGTCGGCCTATAAATGCTTGGATCTCTCATCTGGCCACCTCTATGTTTCACGCCATGTTCGTTTTCTTAAACATCACTTTCTTAGCCCTCATAGGCTTCACTCAGATTCACGGCCCACGGTTCCGCTATCGTTGCTCACTGAGCTGCCTAGGGTTTACACGGACCTAATGCCACCACCTATTGGGCTGGTTAGGGCTCTTACCATGCCCCAACCCGTATCCCAGGCCCATCACTCGACGGCCCAAGCTCCAATACCGATCCGACCCACTTTGGTCCAGGCCCCTCCGTCGCCGGCCCAACCTCAAAATGGCCCCCTAGGGCGCCATCGTCCCAGTGGTCACCCATGCCCAACGCCCCTCGCCTACAGACCAAGCCCATCCGTCTACCTGAGCCCATGACTTGGCCGACCCTAGCCACGATCTGACTGCTCCACCACCGTGGTCTCACCCCATGGTAACGCGGTCACAAAGCAACATCTTTCTTCCAAAGATATACTCCACCACCAAGCATCCGGTCCTTGCTTCACTTGAACCTACTTCAGTCAAGCAAGCTCTCACTGACCCCTTGTAGCGTGCCGCCATGGCGGAAGAACTCACTGCACTGACCACTCATGGCACTTGGTCTTTAGTCTCTCCGCCCCGCAACTATCGATTGTGGGTTCTAAGTGGGTCATTCGCATCAAGCGCCTTCTAGATGGGATCGTTGATCATTATAAGGCTACGCTCGTGGCCAAGGGCTTTCATCAGCGGCCCGGTGTTGACTTTAAGGAGACCTTTAGTCTTGTGGCGAAGCTAGTGACTATTCAGACTGTTCTCTCTCTTGCAGTGATACATTTTTGGCCTCTACGGTGACTTGACATCAGCAATGCCTTCTTTCAGGGTTCTCTCTCTGAAACTGTGTACATGATTCAACCGCCCGGGTTTGTTGAGAAGTCCAAATCAGATCATGTTTGTCTTCGTCACAAATCTCTCTATTGTCTAAACCAGGTTCCTCGGGCTTGGTGCCTCGCTCTCAGTGCAGCTCTCCTCAAGTTTGGGTTTACTTAGTCCAAGTCGAACACGTCCTTATTCATCCTTGTGTGTGGTGCGGTCTGGATATACGTGCTTGTCTCTGTTGATGACATCGTGGTCACTGGCTCGTGCTCTTCTATGATTGCCTCTCTTATCACTAGCCTCGGTACTGACATTGATGTCAAGGATTTGGGACTCCTTAGCTACTGCTTGGGGGTTGAGGTGTACCGCACGGGTGATGGCCTCTTTCTTTCGCAGCATAAGTATATTCTCGATCTCTTGGCTCGTCACAAGATAGACAATGCCTAGCCTCTTGCGACCCTTATGGCTCAAAACCTGCCGGCTCTGACCGAGGTTGATAATATTGACGCCACGACTTATCGGCAAATTATTGGTGGTTTACAGTACCTTACCCTCACGCGGTCGAATATCGCTTTCTCTATTAATCACCTCACCCAACACATGTCGGCGCCTGACTCGACTCACTGGATTACGCTGAAGTGCGTCCTCTGCTATTTAAAGGGTACCTTATGCAAGGCATTACTCTTCAACGGTATAATAATCTCTCTCTCACTACGTATTCGGACTTGGATTGGAGGGGATACCCTTCATGGCATGTCGACTTTCGCTTATCTTATTATGTTGGGCTCTAATCCCATATCGTGGTCTTCTCGGAAACAGAAGGCGGTGTCTCGCTCCTCGACTAAGGCAGAATACCGTGCTCTTGCTTTGACTGCCGCTGAAGTTCAGTGGCTTCAGCATCTCTTCTCTGAGATCAGCTTGTCTCTTCGCTCTACCCCTACAGTACGTTATGACACCATGAGAGCCATGCATTTATCGCTTCATCCGGTGCAACACTCACGTATGAAACACATCTTCGTTGATCTTCACTTCGTTTGTGATCTTGTTGCCAAAGGCCTTCTCAGTGTCTCCTATGTTAACACGCTTGATCAATTAGCCGATGTTCTCACTAAGCCCATATGCTCGTACTCGCTTTGAGCTTCTTCGTTCCAAAATCTTCGTTGATAATGGAACGTCCATTTTAAGAGGGCGTATTAGATGAAAGTGTATTATTATGTTGTATTATTATTTAGTCTTGTACTTTATTACCCTTGTATCTTACTATAAGTACTCATGGTGATTAATGAAATATTCATTCACTCCAAATACTATTTCTCTTATACGGTGCACTCACAAGGGTGTCGGACCTGGTTCTATATTTGTGAGTGTAGTGGGGCACTACACCAAGATAAAATTGGAGAAGAGGTAGAAGTTGACATGATGTTAGCGAACAACATTGGTTCTCCTGTCAGTTCCTAAGCTTTTCTCACCCTTCTACTACTATTCTAAAAAACAAAACATTAGATTCAAAAAACCTGACTTTAGTTTTCTATTATGTAAGTCATATTTCTCTGTTGAAAAGAAAAACAAGTCAAGTAAAATGGGATTCTGAAAAAGGGTTAATCCCACCAAACTCCCCCAACTATTGGCACTTTATGGACAAAGGGCCAAAAGTTTTTTTAAAAACTGGAGAGGCATAAACTATGCTTCTTTGTGCGATTTACCGAAGTGTGAGTTTTCGCGATTTTTTGACAAAAACTCGACAGGAAAGTTATTTTACGCAAATTTTCCCCCTTGTTGAGACGGTTCGGATGGTAGTGATAGTGTTGCAAAATTCAAGTCCATTACTTAAGAAATTTGATTTAAGTTCAAAAGATTTCCGGAATATGTGAAGAACACCTTGAAGGTGTTCTTCGTATTTGATGAACGTTTCGTGAATTACAATTAAATTTCTCATACAATGGCTTTAAATTTTACGATACCACCACCATCAGAAGAGTCTCGACGAGCGAAAGAGTTAATTTGAAACAACATATCGACAAAAAAAATTCGACAATCGGCAGTGAAAGAGCGGCGCGTTCCAAAAAAAATTTGCTAGAATTTTTAAAGTTGGACTCAATAGTCAATTCATTGAAACGGTTCCGATGGTGGTGACGGTATCAAAATTCAAAGCTATTATGCTGCAAATTAAATTTTAATTCAAGAATTTTCTAGCAAATATGAAGAACACTCTCATGGCTTTCTTCACATTTTCTGGAAATCTGTTGAACTTAAATTTAATTTCTCGTGTAATAATTTGAATTTTGCAATGCTGTCACAAACATTGAAACTATCTCAATGATGGAAATATTACAACAATTTTTGGTCAGAAAATTCCTCAAAACACGACACTGGGGCAAATAGCACGAAGGAGCATATATACATGCATTTTATAGAAATGAATACATATATAGCAATACTAGTATAACAATTGAATACACATGCATTTTATAGAAATGAGTAAGGAAATGTTTTAAACAAGATTTACCTAAAGTGAACAAGAAAGGGAGGAAGATTTTTGTTACTAAACAGGAGAGGAAACAAATGATGGTGAATAGGAATGAAAAAGAGGGGCATGTAAATAAAAAGCACAATACTGTGGGGGTGTTTGCAAGTGCTTATGAAAGCTAGTTTTCATAACTTTTACTTAAAGTTACTTAAAATCGCGTTTGACTTAAAGTAGTGAGTGTTTGCAAATGTGTTTTCAAAAGTAACTTCAAGTAGTTAAATTTTTTTTGTGGTGTTTGCAATATCTAGTGAAAAGCAGCTTTTTGAATATTGATTAAAATGCAATAAGATTTTATTTGCCCATATTTAAAGTGTACATAATATTAATGTTTCACTCACACATACACAATGATGGTTATATTTAAAAATAAAATAATTTAATTCTAATGTAATTGAATTAATACGTTTATTACATTACATTGCACAATTTATTTGGTGCCAACATTTATTTTTAGAAAGTATAACTTTTATGAAATTTGTTAATATAAGGACAAATTAATACTTCTGCCCTGTAACTTTACATCGTTAAAAAAAGTGTCCTGTAACTATGAACTCGATAAAACTAACCTACGAATTGGGTTTTTTTCAATTTTTCTGCCCTGAGATTGCCACCTCACAAAAAATGCGAACGTGGCATCCGATATGGCAATTCCGGCACACGCCCATTAAAAAACGCCCCTCCACGTCTGAATTCCCTCTTTAACAAAACGTTTCTTCCCTGATAATAACTACACTCCAACACTTAGATTTATTTTCAGACAATTTTCCCCCATTTCTTTTCATACCCGAAACCCTAAATCTCGAAACCAAAATTGGCGATTTTGTCGTCGAATCACGTCGTTTGAAGAGTTGACATTAGCTGTTCGTCGCACGGGGTTTTCAATCCATACCAAAATAACGAACGAAACCCTAAAATTGAACCCCAACAATCCTTTCTCACCACCCAAAACTTTGATACACAACATTAGTAGCTGTGGTCGTGTACTGCAAGCGCGATAATGCCGAAATTGCGGTCCCCCTTGAACCATGACATGCCCTCGCCAATTTATCGTAAGTTTAAATTTGTTTTGGTTAGTTATTTTTTCATGTCGACAAAGTAATAGTATTTGTGTGAGTTGTAGTGAGAAAAGGTTTCTGCCATAGTTCAAAGTTGTGTGCTTAAGTAGCTTAGTGGTCGGTCTAAGACATTGCAGAGTTAGGATTTTTGGATTCAGTATCTTTGAATGTTGTTTTGTCGATTTTGTGTGTTATTATGCCAGAATATGGATGGATTTTGTGGATAGCACTCGAAATGGTCCCCTCAACATTTTTGTGGGGTCTTATGTAGTGATATTTGTTTAAAATTGATTCATGTACTTTATGCAGATCCCAGATCCAATCTTATTACACTCAATGTCCATTATGGAGGGAGATTACAATCCAATCCATTAGATACTTATGTTGGCGGTGGGGTGATAAAGTTTGACTACTCAGACATCAAAGAGATAGACTTAAAGCTTCTGAACCTTTATGCAGATAATATGAATGCTGAAGGTGAAAGGAAATTCTACTATGTTAGGCAAGGTTGGTATAAAGTCATAGAGGATAACAAGCTCCTGAAAAAAGCTCTCAAAGAAGCACTACCAACAAGGGAGTTTGATATCTATTGTGATTTTGATATTGATCCACCATTTCCAGACATGCCTCCTGATCCTGATGTTGCTGTTGATGAAAGGCTTTTAGTAACACCTGGTGTGGCTAATACAATATTGGTCACTGAGGATAGTATGTCAGGTAATGTTGATGGGGTGAGTGACAATGAGAATACAAGATTAAGGGTATTGGAAGAAGTTACACCTGCTGGTGATCCAATAGTAGAACCAAGCAATGAGGATGGGGGTTCTAACTATACTAGGTTGGGAGACAAAGTTGATCCAATTTCTTTAGGAGATGATGGATCTGACAGTGAAGATGAAACATAGGAGGAAGAAAGTGAGTATTCTGACGATGAAGATTTTGATGAGAATGTTGATGAAGTTAGTGATGAAGCACAGGATCTGATTTATAGTATTGGTGTTGTTGACCAAGAAGTGGTTTATGAAGATAGTGACACTATTCATGTGATTATTGAAGATATACCTAGTGATAGTGATGATGAAACCTATGATGAAGAGAGTGAGTACTCTGATGACACAGACTTTGAAGAAAATGTTGATTTTTATGATGAGTCAGAAGTGCAAGAGAAAATTGGAGATGATGAGCAAGGTGAAATAATTCAAGAAGATGTGGGGGATGTTGGGACTGATCATTTTGTTGATGCACGACAACAAGTGTCTGGTAGTCACATCGATGTAGGTGTAAGTGAAGTAGGTGTTGGTGTGAGTGGTGAAGGAAGAACAACTGTAGTGCAAGAGAAAGGGAAGGGGATCATAGTAGAAGATTATGAGGATGAAAGTGATGATCCTAGCTATGAGGAAGAGAGTGAGTATACTGATGAAAGTGATTTTAGTGAAAATGTTGAAGATGTTGAAGAAGAAGACAATATCAGTGTTAGTGTCAATGCATCTATGAATCCACCACCAATCCCTCCTTCCAATACTGAAGCCAATTTACCAGGGGGTCCACAGGTTAGGGAGGTTTTGGAAAGTCATGGCAATGAGACTGATGTTGAATATGAAGAAGAGCTTGATGTGGTCAGTAACATCAAAAGGGTGCCTATCAATCCACTGCCCTATGAAGAAAAAGATGATGACAGTGAATCCCCAGATGTATTTGACAGTAGGGACCGATGGAATCCTACTTTCAAGTTGAAAATGCTATTCAACACTAAAGATGAACTCAAAAAGGCTGTGCAGTCAGATGCGATCAACAACAGAAGAAGTGTTTATGTTGATAAGAGTGACAAAATAAGGACTTATTTCAAATGTGTTCATGTTGGTTGTCCATGGAGGCTTCATGGACTAAAAGTAGATCTTGAGGAAACCTGGCAAATAAGGGAATACAATCCACAACACAAATGTGGTAAGAGGTTCAGTGTAAGGAATTTGAAGGCCCCATGGCTTGCCGAAAGATTTATAGAATTCTTCAAAATAGATCCGAACAGGAACCATGAAGCTTTTAGATTGGATTCAATCAGACATCTCAGAGTAGAAGTTACCAAGAATCAGGCTTATTGTGCCAAAAGGGCTGCAACTACTAAGTTGGAAGGCACTCCAACTTACCAATTTTCCAGACTTTGGGATTATCAAGCTGAATTGAAAAGAACCAATCTTGGTACATCTGTTGCAATTCACACAGAAGAGATTGGTGGTGTGACTACTTTCAAGAGCATGTATATATGTTACCAGGCGATGAAGGATGAGTATAAGGCTGGTTGTGGGCCTTTTATTGGTGTAGATGGAGCACATTTAACAGGTCCTAATAAAGGAATTATTTTGACAGCAGTGGGAGTTGACCCGGCAAACAGTATATTTTCATTAGCATTTGCTGTTGTGGCCGTTGAGAACCAGGCCAATTGGTCATGGTTCTTGTCATTATTGAAAGAAGACTTGGAGTTACATGATCATTCCAACCTGACATTTATTTCAGATAAACAGAAGGGATTGATCAATGCCTTCCAAGATGTATTCCCATATGTCACACATAGATATTGTGTAAGGCATTTGATTAGGAATGCTTACAGAGCTGGATTCAAAGGAGATGACTATGAGAAGGCCATATGGGATGCTGCCTACAAGACAACCATTCCTGAGTTTGAGAAGTCAATGAAGGTGATGGAGGCAAAGTTGGGTGGGAACTTTGCAAGATGGTTCAATGACAAACCAAAAGAACATTGGTCCATGTCTGGTTTCAAGCCAAATTGCTGTGTTGATCTTATCTTGAACAATTTATGTGAGACTTGGAATGGTGTGCTGATTCCTGCGAGAGGTAGGCCAATTCTGTCATTATGTGAATGGATAAGGGAATATCTAATGGTTAAAATGACAAAGGGAAGAGAAAATGCAAGAAACAAGTGGCAAAAGTAGGTTCCAGAAGATCAACATAAGGCTTTACCCCCCCAACATCCAACAATTGGTTGCCCAAGCAACTCATGATCAATCTGATTATTATCCAATCAAGTCATGAGATTTTGACTATCAAATCAATGGGTTTGACAATTCCCAACATACTGTGAACTTGAGAGATTGGAATTGCAGCTGTAGGGTTTGGGATCTGACAGGTATTCCATGCAAACATGCTGCATGTGCTATCTTGTATAGTGGAGGGCAAATAGCCGACTATGTTTCAGATTTTTATTCACTAGAACAATATCAGAGAGTGTACAATTTTGCAATTTATCCAATTGCTGGTGATGAAATTTGGATTGGTGAAGACTATGTCCCTCCACTCCCACCCAATTTTGGCAGACAAGCTGGAAGACCAAAAAAGGCAAGAAAGAGAGGTGAGGAGGAACCCAGAACTGGCAAATTACAGAAGAGGGAAGGCAAGGGTAATAAATACATAGTCACCAGGTGTAGGAGGATCCAAGGTCCAAGTAAATGTGGTAAGTGTGGTGCTGATGGGCACAATGCTCGGACTTGCCAAAAAAGGAAGGATTTTGAAAATGGCCAGGGTGACGGCAGGAACCCTGAAAAAGATGGAGAGTCATCGAGACAAGGAAGGCGGAGGAATAGAAGAAGTAGCAAGGAGGGAACAAATCAGGCCACTGAAGAAAATGAAATAAGAAGTTCTACACAGAGAAACTCTAAGGTACAATAACATTCGATTTAAATAAAATGTATATTTACAGATATAAATGGTGCTAAAATAACATATATATTGTATAAAGTTTAGGCTGCTGAGGATGCTGCAACTCAGCAAGGGACAACAGATCCATCAAGTTGTGCTTCAGATTCTGCTAACAATGCTGCAGAGACAAATCTGAATTTGAGAAGAAGTAAAAGACTGAGATCTACTCCTACACCTGTTCCAACTCAGGGGACTTCTGAAGAAGAAAACTTGGAGGAATCTTCTATCTATGCTAGCAGTAGAAGGAAACTCACTTATCTGGATGTAAGTGAGTGAAATAACTCTTTATAATTAGTTTTGGTTGATCATCTTGTTGATGAAAACTGTTATGAATTGTGTAGATAATAGTAGAGGAACCTCAAAACATTGGAGTAACTGATGACCAGGAAATACATGAAGGGGAGAATGAAAAAGAGGATACTGAAACTCTGGCAGAGTTTCAGCAATCAACTAGGCCTGCTAGACAAAACAAAAGGCAAAGAGTCATGGAGGCAGATAATGTTGATAGCCAGGATGATGTGCAGATTGATAGCCAGGATAATGTTGATAGCCAGGATGATAGCCAGGACGAAAATGAAAACCTTTTTGAGTCATCTAGGACTGCTAGGAGGAACAGAAGACTGAGAAAGAGGGTTGGTAATAAAGTGGAGGTGGACAATTTGATGCAGAAATCTGTTGTTAATAACCCAAATGTTGAAAAGATGACTAATGAAGGCATTGTTGATGTTGACAATGTAACTCTAAATGAAGTTCTGGAATCATCAAGGACTGCCAGAAGGAATAAAAGACAATTGAAGAAAAATGTATTATTACTGCACTACATGCATCAATCTGTTTTACTATTTAAAATAATCCTGTTGATAACTATTTGTATAATATACAGTATGTGACCGTTACGAATGGTATTGCTCCACCAACACCTGTTGAAGCAGTCGAAGAGCAATCTGCATATGAGATAAGAGATGATGGGTGGGTCACAACTTTGATTAACAAGAAGCCTTCTAAGGCTCCACCAAAAATCACAGACCAATTAAGTGATTGCTTCGAAGCTTTAGGCTCACAGAAAGACCGGATTAATCCATATGAAGGGATTAGCAGGAAATATGTGAAGATTTCAAATTTGGGTGCTTTGATAAGTAAAATCAATGATGGAGATGAGGTGGGCAGAGTGAATAAGAAGGGGAATGCCTCAAACAAAAAAGGTGTTGGCATGAAAGGGAAGGAAAAGCTTTAGACCATATTGGACTATGGTTAACAGTGATGTAATTGTGTTGCATATTTTGTGGAGGCAGATATTGGCTTTTGGTTTATCCAATATTTTGTTGCAATGGATTAGATGATGAACTGCTTACCAGGTTTATTTTGAGGCTAAAATATTACCAATGTAATATGAGCAGTATATGCTCTGTAAACGCTTATATTTTGGCTGCAAAATTGCAATACTATTGTAGAATGCTAGTTTTGTGAAGGAGTCAGAATGTCTTTTTGCTTTCTGAAAACAACTTCTACGCAAAATACACAACCAACTTCATACCATTTACAAGCAAAAGCTTACACAACCAACTTTATAACATATAGAAAAAGAAAGCAGTCCATACTACGTCAAAACATTAACACACAAAAGCAGTTAAAACAACTTCATAAAAATGACAAACAAAACATTTCTAATTGTTCAAAAACAAACAACCAAATAACTACGTAAAAACCTATCCTCACTACTCCGAGTCATAAAGCCCCATTTCAAAGCGGTCAAACTTCGTGACCACTTTAATCTTCTCAATAGGTAGCTTCTTAACTTGGAGGCAGTAGCAGAATTGGTCATAATGCTGGAAACCTTTCTCAGCAAAATGTTTGTCGATCGGGATAGGCTGAAAGAACAGAAATTTCTCTTATTAACAAACGTAAAGAAAAAGGAATTTGTCCCACAATAGGTAGCTTCTTAACTTACTTGTTTCATGAATTGCACGTACTTCACCGGGTGTAGCCTCACAGTTCCAGTCTTGATGTTGAACTGCACTCCAGGATGAGCCCAAAATCTCTGGAAAAGTTTCAGGCGGCACTTCATAATCATCAACCTTTCCTTAACCATGAAAGGCGTGATCTCCTTCTTCTTGCGAATGGATAGCGCTTTTGCGATCTTGGTATGCATCTCCTCTAACTGCGCAATGTTAAACCTAATACCTTCCCCAATAAGAGAAGACAGCTTGCGCAATATGAAGGTTTCATCACCCTCTGTGAAATCAATAAAGTTCAAGAAAGGATCCAACAAGACATCCTGCAAAACCAAAAAAAGTCGAGAATAGGTTTTAGCGGTTCAGAAAAGTATGACTTCAAAGAAAACAGAGGGGGTATTGGATCTTTCTACCTGTGTTGTGTCATAGTACTCCTTCAAGACGCTGATGTTTGAGGCGGCCATGAGCACGGAACTGACTGGTTTTTTGGGAGGGTTTGAAAGATTTTGGGAGAGTTTCAAAGTGGAGATTGCTCACTATTGCTTATGGTGAAGAAAGGTAAATGAAAATACTTCATTAAGACATAATTATTAATCTCAACGCTCCCCCGACACGAGAGTCTAATCGACTCTAATTGCTCCATATTTTAGTTTTTATTTCAACCACTAACTAATTGCACCTGTCCAAAAAAGGGCATTGTTTTGGAAAATTATAATACTTAAATGGCATTTTTTTTTACAAAAATCAATACTTAAAGGGCAATTTTGTTTAGTACAACCATACTTAAAGGGCATTTTCTTTATTAAGAATCATACTTAAAGGGCATTTTTTACAAACTTCAATAACATATAGGGCACGCGTCACAAACTTCACAAACTTGTTTACACGCTTCAAAAGTTCTTCCTTGTTTACACCAACAGTCATGTACATTGGGAATGAAATGGTCTGCAGTAGTGACAGTTTAACCCAACAGACACATTCGTCCCCCACAATGTCCATACATTTAATATAATCTTGGACAAAACAATCCATACAAAAGGAAGAGGCAAAAAGACTAAAATTCGAAATGGTTAACAAAACAACAACAACATCATTACTTGATACTCAAACAGATGAAACTTATGCATACACAATCTTAATCAAACTGTTCAAGATCTTAACCACCAACCTTAATACTACCAGCAACAAATTCCAATGAAAAACACACCTATTGTGGATCAAATTACAACACATCCTAATAAGCCAAGAACAATGGCTTCAATACAACCTTACAACAACCAAAACCAATATCATAATGATCATATAACAGAATCTAACCCTAACTTCCAATTTTTTGTTCTCAATCTGCAAAACCTTGATTTTCTCTTCTTGCTCCTTTGTGGTTTTCTCGTACGACGACTGCATTGTATCATTTTTGGATTCTTTCTTCGACGCAACTTCTTCTTCAAGTCCCTTAACTCTACATTGAACCCTCTCGATTCTTCTGCGCAAAATTGGAATCACAGCCCTAGCATATGAGCAGACGGGCGGATCTTCCCAAATGCATAGTCGACACCCAAGGGGCCATCGCGGACACCCGTAGAACCTTCGTCCAGGGTTCCCATCGGTCATGGACACGCGCACGACAGCCGGCCTTCCACAATTGCACACTAGATGAGAGCTCATGGTCGATTCGGACATTTTCGATTTGAGAATTAGGGTTAGGGTTCTTCGTCGATTTGGGGGATTTGATTTTGTAAAAAACTTTTCTGTTGAAGTGTTGTTATTATCAGGGAAGAAACGTTTTGTTAAAGAGGGAATTCAGACGTGGAGGGGCGTTTTTTAATGGGCGTGTGCCGGAATTGCCATATCGGATGCCACGTTCGCATTTTTTGTGAGGTGGCAATCTCAGGGCAGAAAAATTGAAAAAAACCCAATTCGTAGGTTAGTTTTATCGATTTCATAGTTACAGGGCACTTTTTTTAACGGTGTAAAGTTGCAGGGCAGAAGTATTAATTTGTCCTTAATATAAATATGTTGTCGTTAAGTAAAAAAATACTTTTTTCGATTCTTTTTTATTATTACTTTTTCTTTAATTATTTTTTATTATTAATTTATTACTCTTAAAAACACCACAATTCAAAATTATAGTGAATATCACGTAAATGAGGAAAGGGAGAAATCATGAGATTTCTTTCTAATTAATTAAGGCTTAAATAGGATATTTAGAGAAATTTAAGAAATATATAAGTAGAAGCAGATTATGGAAGCACCTCATGACATGCTTCTAGGCTTCTACTTTTTTTTTTGACATTTTTTAAGAGAAGGAGAAGCAAAAGCATGAATTGCAAAAACAAAAAATAAATGATTTTCAGTGACTTAAAGCCTATAAAGTACTTTTAAAAGCTCTTGCAAACACCCCTTTTGTAATGGAGAAACATTTAATGAAAATGTACAAACCAAACAATTTATTTAAATTAAGAATTCTCTTATCTATCTTCAATTAAATGCAAATTTTGTTAGTTACTAAAACTTGAATTCGTTTACCTATTCCAAGAATGTACCTCAGTTGTCGTTTCACGTCACACATCTTCGCACGCACACCACCGCACCCCATCGCATGCACACTGGCGCACCCCACCGCACCCCACCGCATATTTAATCAAATGTGTATATCTTCTACTAAAACCAAAATAGTTGACGTACAAACACGCTTTCAAACTTTAAAGAACAACTATAGTTGCAAAGAACAATAACCATACAACTACCACTGTAAAAGTAAAATACAAAGGTTGCAGGAAATAACTTTGTGCTTTTTAATGATACCAATTCAAGTTAAAACTTTGCATTAGTTCAAGTTTTGTTTTTTTGTATTTTTTTTTATCGGCAAATATGAAGTTTTATATAAAAAGAAAAGAAGTATAAGGTATGTTTCAACCCGTTACAATCGTCACTCCGCTACCTTAATGCATTTGAGACAAATTTTAGAAAACTTGCTCCAATCATAGAAACAGAATTAGGCATCCTTTTCCTTCGTTCTAAACCAAGCCTAGGCTTTTAATTTGATCTTCTCAGTTTTTGATATACTACCGAATTGTCCTTCTCCAGACTTAAAGCGTGAACTTGGTAGAGATTCATCAAAACTCATAAAGTGCAAATCCGCTCAAAGAACTTTATACAGATCCGATAAGCAATGACACACTGAAAGAAAGAGTTTTCCTCTGTGAGCCCACATAAGCCACATATCTCTTGTTTGTTCACATCTCGAATTCTTCTGCGAATCAAATTTGATTTAGTAGGGATAAGAAGCCTCCAAGCAAAATATGATATTTTCGGTTGCGCCGAATGATCCCAAAAAACCGCATCAGTCTATTATCATGTTTGTCTTGATCCCAATATAATAGGATGTCTTAACAGCGAACTGCCCCCCGGGTTCAAAGTTCCATTCGTATTATGTATTTGTACACAAGAAATGGCTTGCATTATTCAGATTGCAACTGCTGCTCCCGACCATCTCCACGGAAGTCTTTACTCCCATATTCACCATTGCCCCAGGCTCCCACCTCCGGTTTTTTTTTTAATTTATATGTCCGAAGAAATCTTGAACAGCCTTTCGTACTTTCGTTTGAAAGGAACAACCTCTTTCCAACAATTTTCCTATACCTTTGTAGCCATTCCATCACCTAAACATTTACGCAACTTCGAGAAAAACTAGCCACCCTTAAATCATTGTGAGAAATGAATAAAAGGTCTTTCCACCACGTTGAACCAAGAAATTCTCTAGGTACAATCTTGTGAGCCAAAGAATCTATCGTTTCTTCCCCGTATTTTGCGTGTAAAACATTTTTCCGTGGAGAGTCTTCTCGGTCAATATTCTCCACCGCTACTTTCCAAGAAGTGAAAAATTAAACCATCTGAGCCCATTCGTCAACTCTTTTACAAAAAAATCCCAACTAACCTAAGCAACCTTTGACGTCTCTTCATCCCCTCTCCACAGAAACCTTCTTCGAATTTGAATACGCTCATTAGTAACTTTAACGAGCTCCTTGTAAAATGAGAGAAGATATGTAGGAATATCAGTGAATACCGAATTAAGAAGAGACACTCCCACCAAAGGAAATATGAACTCCTTTATAACCTTCCAATCCCTTCGTGAAAATATCGAACAATGGTTTCTACGACCCGATTCTCCTCAGGTTAATTCCCACTGGCACGCTGAGGTTTTCAAAAGGAAAAGAACCCCTTATACAATTCAAAATTCTAGTCCAATCCTCTAAACAATGGTCGTCAACGTTTATACCAAAAAATAAAATGCACCACACTAATGCAACAAAAATACACGCATCAAAAGCACAAAAGATATTTCATCACTAATGCGACAAAGAAGTATGAGTATTATTGTCTAACACTTCATTATTAAGCAAAAAACATGGTTTCTTCCCCAATTTGCAAAAGTATGAGGATTACAAGAAGACATGCTTTATTGTGATATCATCTGAACCTTCGCAAAAATTTATTAGGAAATATTTTTGTCCCCCCTTGTCATTGATTGTGGTGTGCTACATTACAATGTTTTTCATCTGAGATCTCGGTTTCAACTTAAAGGTACATTAGCGGCATACATTATTAAGCTCACATATTTTCAAAGAAGGAAATATGGCAACTAATGCATTGGCCAAATGTGGCGCAAAATATCAAGGCGAGCATTGGTAGACTTATAGTCCATGATCTCAAAATTTGTTACTGAAGATCTCTGTAACAAAGTGAACATCATATTTTGTTAGCTCTTTTGGTTTTCTTATTTTTCTTTTCATTTTTGTAGTAAACTATTCCATTTTAAATGTCATTTGATCCTCAGACCAGTATGCTCTCTAACTTTCACTAAAATAATAATTACGTTCAAAGAGTCGCTGCGCATACTCCTACAACAAGAGATGCACTCACTTGATATAATGTGTAGTATAAACATCTCTCATATTTTTTCATGTTGAATGCAACAATGCCAGAGCCTGCAGTGATGGGGTGCGCCCCTCTCTCATACATACTTGTATTTCCCCCCATATGGAAGCCACATGCATGTAAGATAAGAGTGCATTCGGGGTCCTGTAGCATATACAATGTGCGACATATCAACTTCTCTCTTAATAATTTTACGACCATTTAAATAATATGTCGGATAAATTATTTCTTATACTAAAATTACTATTCCCTAAGATAAAATAGGGAAGATTTATATGGATCGGACTCTTAATTCTACAAGTCTTTTTACTATTTTGTAATAGACATATTAAATTTAAAATCCCGTTGCTCAAAGCTATATAGATACTATTTTTTGTTTTTCCAAAGAATCTGAAAATAGTGTTGTTAGTAGGTACACTCACAACACATTATCCAGTCTCCAAAAGTCAAGTATGGGAATCAATTTAGTTTTTGAATCAATAAGTATGTTCCTATAATTATTAGATTTTGTGGCATAATTAGTTACCCTACTTATAATGCCCTGAGACAAAGAGGGCAACACATGCTGAGCTGTTGAATAAAAACACTCTCTGCCGCTTAAAACGCCGCGCACGCTCTCATTGTAAAGAAATCGACATGGTTCGATTCTGCGAAGCATTGTAAAGAAAATTGAAAGGAAAATACTATTGAATGATAAATCTTGTTACATGAATTTAGAGAGAGAAATTGTAGTTTTGTTGTTGTTGTTGTAACTGAATTGAATGAATATTTACTATAAATGGAAAATACTAATAAAGTTGGATTTTTTGTTGATTTAACACCACTCCCCCCCCCCCACCCCACGCAAGTTGTGCACGTATGTTGAGGAGGCACAACTTGGAAGTGAGAAGTTTGAATGCTGAAGGGGCCAGAGCCTTGGTGAATATATCTGCAAGCTGCAAATCATTGGAAATGTGAAGAACTTTGAGCTGTTTTTGTTGGACTTTTTCTCTAACAAATTAGCAATCAATCTGTATGTGTTTGGTTCTTTCGTGATGGACTGGATTGCTTGCAATTGCACAAGCACCGTTGTTGTTTGTAAGTAGTAAAGGTATTTTGGTTTGAGCAACATAAAGATCTTGAAGCAGCTGACTGAGCCACACAATTTCACAAGTTGTGATTGCCAAAGCCCTGTATTGTGCTTCTGTAGATGAGCGGCTTACTGTTGGTTGTTTCTTGGACTTCCATGAGACTAATGAGTCTCCTAAAAATACTACATATCCTGAGATACTTCTTCTAGAATCTGTGCAACGAGCCCAATCACTGTCTGAGAATGACTTTATCTACAAATCTGACTTTAATGATAGAAAAATGCCTGATCTAGGAGAGGTTTTGAGGTATCTGAGAACTCTGTGTGCTGCAGCTAAGTGGTTGGTTATTGGACTTGCCATATGCTGTGTGAGGCATTGTATGCTATAGCTTAGGTCTGGTCTTGTGACTGTCGAGTACGATAACCTGCCAACAATTCTTCTATATATAGATGGATCAGTTAGTAACTCAGAATCATTAATAGATAGTTTAGTAGAGTGATGTATTGGAGTGTTTGCTGGTTTGCAACCAATATATCATGTTTCAGACAGAATGTCAAGTGCATATTTCCTCTGGCACAAGCTTATTCCTTCCTTTGATCTTGCAACTTCTATTCCCAGAATGTACTTCAATGGTCCAAGATCTTTTATTGTAAACAGATTGTCTAGATGTTGTTTAATCTTGTTTATTTCTTCCATATTGTTTCCTGTAAGTATGATATCATCCACATATATGCATAATGTTGTAAAAGAAGTAGTGGTGGATAGAGTGAACAGTAAGGAATATGAAACAGTTTCATGAAATCCATATGCAATAAGAGAGGTAGTGAGTTTGTGATACCACTGCCTTGAGGCATGTTTTAGACCATAAAGGCTCTTCTTGAGGAGACATACTCTTCCATCAGTTTTCTTCATATAACCTGGTGGAGGCTTCATGTAGATTTCTTCTTCAAGTTCACCATGCAAGAAAGCATTGTTTACATCCAAGTGGGTTAGAAACGAGTTCTTTGAAGCTACTACTGCTATAAGAACCCTCACTGTTGTTAACTTTGCGACTAGAGAAAGTGTCAAAGTAGTCCAATCCCTCTTCTTGTGTATACCCTTTGGCAACTAGCCTTACCTTATATCTCTTTACACTTCCATCTGCTCTATGTTTCACTTTGAAAACCCACCTACAACCTACATAATTATCATTAGGAGGTAGTGTTGTTAAGACCCATGTGTTTGTCTTTTCAAGAGCAGTGAGTTCTGCCTTCATTGGTTCTTGCCATTCTGGAACTTTGCTTGCTTGAGTGTAACTCTTTGGTTCCTGTACTTGTGTGATGGATGCAGTGAAAGCTTTGTGATTAGCTGAAAGTTTAGCACAAGAGATATACTGCTCAATAGGATACTTTACTGTGTTATAACCCTTGAAGACTTTCTTGTAGCTTGGACAGTATCAACTATTGCTTGTTCATCGACATGAGCTTGATCTTCAGTATAAGAGTGTATATCAGTGGGATTTGACAAATTGTTTGAGTATGATCTTTGAACTTCTGGCTGAACTTCCAACTCAGGGGTTGGGGGTTCTTGATATGTTGAGGAATTGACTGGAGTAATGTCAATGTCTGCAACTGCATGTTGTTCATTTTTTACCTGTTCTTCAGCAGTATACACTGTAGCAGTAGGACTAATAAATGAATCAGTGCAATTAGGAGAATTAGAATCTTTGTTAATTTCATTGTTTTTGTCTCTGGGATGACTTTTATACGGATATCTATGCTCATGGAAGACAACATTTCTTGATATCAGAATTTTGTTGTTAAGTAGATCATATAGGAGATAACCTTTTGTCCCTTTTGGATATCCTATGAACACACACTGAATAGCCATAGGATCAATTTAGTTCTATGTGCAGCAATTGAAGAGGCATAACACAAACAGCCAAATCTCTTTAACAGACTATAACCAAGAGGCTTATTGAACAATAACTCATATGGAGATTTGTTTCTTGTAGTAGGGGAGGGAAGCCTGTTAATTATGTGAGTGGCATTAGAAACACTATAACTCCAGAATTCTAATGGCACTCCAGATTGAAATCTTAAAGCCCTTACAACTTGTAATAAGTGCTGGTGCTTTCTCCCAACCGTCCCACTCTGTTGTGGTGTTTCTACACATCTAGTTTGGTGAGATATGCCAAATTCATCATAGAAACCAGAGAGTATGAATTCACCACTATTATCAGACCTTATACATTTGATAGAAATGCCAAATTGATTGAGCACAAGCTTGTAAAAATTTGTCAAATGCATTCCGACTTCAGAATTTTGTTTTAACAAGTACACCCATGTACACCTTGAAAAACCATCAACAAATGTTAAGAAAAACCTATAACCTTTTCTAGAAGTTACAGAGAAGGGCCCTTACACATCACAATGTATGACATAAAAAGCTTTATTTGAAACAGAAGTACTATGACTAAAGGATAACCTTTTCGGTTTAGCTAAGTGACACACTTCACAGTGATGTTCTTATACAAAATGAGGAACATTGAGGTGGGGAATGAGTTGAAGTTTATTCATATGAGCATGTCCAAGTCTATAGTGCCATATGCTGGTGAGAGCAGAGGCTGAGTGACAAGATGCAACAAGTAAATCTAAGACATAAAAGCTTTGCTGAAGCCTAGCAAAACTAGTCATCTTCCTGGTGATGGTGTCCTGTAACACACATGAGGAAGTTGGATTGCTTATTTGTACTGTTGTAATGTGGTCCTTCTGGCATGGTTCTTTGTCTAGTGAACATTGCCACTGAATATGTAGGCACAACATTAGAGAACAAATCTCTCTGCTGCTCTTCTTGCAACAGGAGAGAGTAAACCTTGGACAAACTTGGCAGGGGAGGCATGAGTAGGACATGACTTCTGACTCCAGAATAAGTGTCATTCAGTCCAACAAGAAACTTTAAAACAGAGTCATATTGTTGCATTTCAACAATGTTCTTGTTGCAATTACATGTGCAAAGACCACAAGTACACACAGTGATACGTCTCTGGCTCACAAATTCATCACACAACAGCCTAAAGTGATTATAATATGTAGTGATGGACACAGAGCCATGTGATATAGTTGACAAACTCTTTTGCAACTGATATACTCTTGATCCCTCAGTGCGATCATATCTAG
Organism: Linaria vulgaris; assembly: GCA_948329865.1. Taxonomy (NCBI): domain Eukaryota; kingdom Viridiplantae; phylum Streptophyta; class Magnoliopsida; order Lamiales; family Plantaginaceae; genus Linaria; species Linaria vulgaris. The sequence continues at coordinate 45,925,763 of OX415249.1, read as the reverse complement.
TTTTTAACTCATTCCATAGATCTAAAGGATTATCATAAAACATCAAAGTTTGGCGCACATGCTTCTCAATAGAATTGAACATCCAAGACAAAACCAAAGTATTGACACGCATCCAACAAGTGTACTCAACAGATGCAGAATCAGCAGGTTGTGGCAATGTGCCATTAATGAACCTAATCTTATTTTTCACATTAAGTGCCATGATAACACTCTTACTCCGCGCAATATAGTTAGTGCCGTCAAATTTTTCACTAACTATTGAGGAGCCATTGTGATCATGAGTACCTAGGTAGTAAATTGATGAAGAGTCTTTGCTCGGATTCTTCACCAGAGCAGGCGGCGCAGGAGTGGAGGAATTAGCTGGTGACGTCATTTGATCTCAAGCAACGACGAAAATTAGCAGCTACAGGTAGATCTGAGAGTAACCGAGGTGATTCTTGTGAATCGGAGAAGAATCAGATCAGCGCGCGAACAAGAACGGTGATCGGAGAAGAATTGCGATCGAAGCAGCGGTGCGGAAATGACGGCAGAGGATCAATAACGCCTATAAACTGATACCATGTAAAGAAATCGACATGGTTCGATTCTGCGAAGCATTGTTAAGAAAATTGAAAGAAAAATATTATTGAATGATAAATCTTGTTACATGAATTTAGAGAGAGAAATTGTATCTTTGTTGTTGTTGTTGTAACTCAATTGAATGAATATTTACTATAAATGGAAAATGCTAATAAAGTTGAATTTTCTATTGATTTAACACTCACTAAACTCACTCCGCTCAATCAATTCCATCATCGTGGTTCATTTTAAACAAAAAGATATTTAATTGAGCTTAAAGATATGGTTACGAGTAGAGAAGTGAAGGATTCTTCACAGAAATCAAGTATCATTTCGTGTTTACCTGTTGTGTTGATTCTTCAATTATTATTTTTTTTGGGGGGGGGGGGGGGGGCGGCTCGGTTATACTATGAACTTTTTTGATCTTCTTATTAAGGGCTGATTTCCTGTGTGGGTATGTATGGAAGTGAAAATCACTGACTGATTGGTAAAACATTAGCTTGGATTGTGTATGTAAGTGTTTTCAATAACAATTGAAAAGAAGTTTTAAAATATTAAAATATAATAAGACAAAATTATTCTTAATTAAAATACATATTCATAATTTAATTAGAACACAGTCTATGAAAAAGAATATACTAAAAAGTAATATGTCCTTTGATTATGTTGAACAATATTACTAGTCAAAATATTTTATATCTTTTCTCTTGTTCTATGCTCAGAATATATGTCAATGCCCTTGTTCTTTGTTATTTTCAAAATTATAAAAAATATTGTTCATAGTATTAAATTTTGTAAGTTGTAGAACCATAATTATTTAAAATTTATTAAAATAATGAACTCAATTTGTTTTGATAGGGAGATTTTCAAGAATTTTTCTATATCTCCTTTTTATTTGTTCAATATACACGAATGTTCTCATCATATTTGATTTTAAGATTAATGAACATAGATATAACCTAATTTTGTACATAATATGAATATAAAATGTTTTATACATTAATTTGTCTTAGAAATTATTTATAATATTTCTTATAAAATCATAATTAACATACATAGTTAAATTTTATCATTGGAGTTAAAGAAAGTGTAATTGAATAAAAAAAATAGTACCAAACTTGGGATTATCTTTCACTTTAAAATTGCTTATGCTTCTAAAAGCACCTCAACGCCATATTGTGGAGTTTGTGCTTTTTTCACTTATTTAAAGGCAAACATAAGCAAAAGCACCAATTGCAAACACACAAAAAGAGTAATTTAAGTGTTTTTCAGTAGAGAAAATCCCACAAACTGCTTTTAAAAATATTGGCAAACACCACCTTACTTAAAACAATTGAAATAAAATCTAAAGTGTTTGCAGTAATTATTGAAAAGCAATTTTAAATATTAAAACTATAGTAATACGTATATATAGATATTTATGGTTCTTTAATATATATATACATATATTGTATAATATTTTTATAATTTAATCATGTCATATATATGAGAAGAATCAAAAATATTCGTCCTTCTGTTTCTTTTCTTTTATTCGGCTCAAATGTTCTTCGTCATTATCAAAATATTGTTTATAATATCGACTCTTGTCAGTTGCAGAACTATGGTTGATTAAAATAGGGATAAAAGCATCAAACCCCTGAACTGTACACGTTTTTGCGACTTGCCCATTAAACAAATTTAATAAGCATTTTTCCCCTTAAAATATGCATTTTTGTCCCCTCTGTGCATTTTCGGCCATTTTTGGCCATTTTTAGCCAGAATATTTTCCCTGCATGACTTATATATGTTGTACTAGATGTATTAAACAAATTTAATAAGCATTTTTCCCCTTAAAATATGCATTTTTGTCCCCTCTGTGCATTTTCGGCCATTTTTGGCCATTTTTAGCCAGAATATTTTCCCTGCATGACTTATATATGTTGTACTAGATGTATTTTAGTTGTTGATTACAAAAAAATAGGGAACAACATCTCGAACGGGGAGTATTCCGACAAAAAATGGTTAGGAACGTGATTTTTCCCTTCAGTGTATTTCGTCCATTTTAGGCCGGAATATTCTTCCTACCCGACTCATACGTGTTGTACTATATGTATTTTTGTAATTGATGACAAAAAATAGACGAAAAAGCACCTCGAACGGAGAATATTCCGGCCGAAAATGCACTGAGGGGGCAAATCGCACAAATATGCATAGTTTAGGGGGCAAAGTGCTTATTAAACTTGTTAAATGGGCAAATCGCAAAAACGTACAAAGGTGAATTTCTTTAGCAGTGAGAGTTCTCTTGATTAGTTTGTATATTGATTTAACATACGCAACTTTCCTCTATATATTCATAATTAGATCAGAACATATAATTAAATGTTGTTATGGAGTTGAGGAAACTACGATTGAATTAAGCTGAAAGGATAAATGTTGGAATATTCTTTATTATGATTTAAAACTTTTGAATAGCTTTTGCTTCTAAAAGCAATTCACCCACGACCTCTGAAACTAGTGCTTTTCTTGACTTATTTTAAGACAAGCATAAACAAAAGCACTCATTGGCAGCACAAATTAAATAAAGTAATTTTCGTTGAGAAAAGTTGCAGCTTTTAAATGTATTTGCAAACATCTCCTTAATCACAAATAAATGTATAATATATGGGAAAAGAAAAAGGCTCACATTTTAGAAGAAAAAATAAATAAATTTCACCTGTTTTAGGCGATTGTAGAATGGCGAAGCTCCAATTCTGCCTTGTCTTTGATACCATAGTTTTCTAACAAATGAGCTTAGGTAATAAGTATTACATCATAAAAACCGTAAAAAGGTCAGTATTGGTAATGGTTGGGTGGCTTGTGTCGTTCTGTATGAGCGCGTCCTACAAAAGTCTTTCCAGTAGCATGTATGGTGGTGCTTATGTTCTTTCTATAGGGTGACGTGTTTGGTTTTCGTGTTTAAATTTATATATTGTGGAACGCAGTTTGTGGGCATGAAGTGAATCTGGTAAAATAATGAGAGAGGGTTGAAATGCTGTTTCTTGTTCTTTTTTCTGTTGGATCAGATTACATATATTTGGTGACATTTTGTCACATTAATAAAAGGCAATCAGCTTTGTTTTGATACATTTTATTGTGTTTAATTATCTAGTCTTAAGGCGTGAAATCTATTTACAATCATTACTAAATAAAGCTTGAAATCTGTTTACAATCATTACTAATTAAAGAGTGATTTTATTGGACATTCAGAAATTTTCACGTATAAGAGCTATTTATGTTGTGAACTAGAAAAAGATTTCTTCACCAAAGGACCGCCCTTTAAAGATCGGTAATAAATCTAAGACATCCAGATCTGACGCTGCCAGCTATAATGAGAAAAGGTGACCGTTGTGAGCAAAAGAAGTAATTCATTGAGTTTACTACTAATCTATAAAAGCCCACAAAATTACTTTAGGAACTTGAGCATTGTATTTAAGAAATATTCATTTCCTTTTTTAGTGAAGTTATATATATATAGAATGGTTAAGTGAAACTATTTTTCTAAGAAATAACAAAAATGAGTTTGTGCAGCCAACAGTGATTTTATATCAATAGGTAAATAGCAAACGAAATATCTTTGTGTAGTGATACAAGATTAAGAATTTGAAATCAGTTTTGGTCCTAAGGAAAAAAAATTAATATTATTATTTTCCATTTAGGGAGAAGAAAAAAAAAGAAAGGTGACGGTTATGAGTTTAGAACAAGAGTACTAAACAGCGTATCTCACTATTCTTCGGACCTATCTGTAATATTGAGCAAGTACACCAAACTTAGTTAATGCCAAGGTTCTTTATGCACCAACTTTTGCATCATTTTTTTGTATTTACTTCATGCTGAGTACTCACACCAATGCACATTTGTACAAGCAATCTATAATTCATTCAACTTAAATTTGCTTCTTCTATAGCTTGTTGCTAGCTCTTGTTTATAACGGTGACATCAAGATTCTTTTGGGGTTCTATTGCTGTTGATTAAGGCACAACCATCGCAGGAGAAGCTTTCAATCGCAAAGCTATCGCAAGAGAAGCTCTCAACCATTGCTCGGATTGAATGGAAATGCCCTCCTAAAGTTAGCAACTTTAAATGTTCTCATATTCAGTTCAGCCTTTGTCATGTCTGAAAAATTATCAGATATAACATCGCATCGCCGCATGTAAACATACTTGTTATTTTGCAAAACGTGATTAATTAAACACCTAGTAGTTTAGCCAAACATTAACAGTTATTATTGTATAATATATATACACTCTATTTTCTTCTTATAGTTCATACTAAACGTGGATTGGTGCGTCCCTGCTGGTGAAGAAAGCAAGGAGGTAGAGGCTCAAAAATATAGAGAAAGCACAGTCTGCGAAGTAATATATCCTCGGCCGTCACTCATACCACAAAGGTAAAGTCATCTCCCACTTCATATTCCTAGGCCTTAAAAGCTTTCAACATGACCCAGGCACAAGTCTTATTTTTTAATCTTCCATTCAGCCCATTCGCTTCTGTGGACTTGGAAGGTGAAAACAGAGATGATAGTTTTATCCCAATTGTTCCCACCGAAGAAGCAGCAGAATTGCAGTTGGATATATCAGCTGACTCAGCAGCACCTGCAAAACCTGTGAACCCACTTGTCACTGATGATTCGTATCTCAGCATATTACATGGGCTAGAAAATGGGAATCTGGCCGTTGCTGCTACCGTGGCTACTGCTGTTGCAGTCCTGGAAAATAAAGAACAGATTGACACTGAACTGTTGATCAAACTCCTGACACACCCAGAAATGCTAAAGGGAGTAGGGGACAGCCCCGGGGCACCCAAAGCTGTTCCTGCGTCTGCAGCAGTACCAAGTGCAAGCCAAGTGCGAAATGCAAATTTATGCACGTCAACGCCTGCGCAAAACCAGAGTGCTTTCCTGAAATCCAACTTTGAGGAGCCCTCGTCCAGCAACTTAACGAATGGACCCAGGCAACCTGTTCATTCACATTTAAACCAGATTCGCTGGACTAATCAGGTAAGACCTCTCACACGTTGTGCCACACAATCTAACCAGCAATCATTTCCAAAAAAGGTAAACAATCAGGGGATTCCACTTGTAGCATCTCTGAAATTGCCAGTCTCATCTCATCCCAGTGTGCAAGTGATCAACAAAGCGATCAATGAATATGGATCACCCTATGCTGTGGCCACAAATCAGGTGGCTCTTCCAATTCCTTCCACCTCAGACAGGCCAAATGGCAAAGAGATGCAGAAAATGGTAAATCAATATGGGTTACCTCAGAATATACGGCCCAACTTAACATCGGGATCCCTTCGTCTAAATCCTTAAATGGCGGTGGTGACTTTTCCGCCTAATCTCAGGTCAACAGGTGTTTTTAACTCTCTACCCTTTCCACCAGTGACTAGTGCTACACCTCCAGTAAAGGACTCAAATTACTTTAAGTCCCTGATCAAGCAACATGGACAAAACCATGAAAGTAGACATAGGCCCCGAATGTTTGGTTACTCTAATAGTAATTTACCAGGACAGGAACTGGGGCAAAACGCAAAACCGGTTGAACTGAATTCACAGTTTGAAAACCCATGCATGTACTCAAATACCCACAGAGGGTGGCCACACGGTCCGTACCAGCACAATGTGCATAGTCATTGGAGACCTAGGGTGGAGGAGAATCCGTTTGCCAAGAGGATCAAATTTAATGACAGCATGGGGAGGTTTTGAGAAGATTATTCAGATTATAAGATATATGTACAAAAAACCACAGATGATGATCATAGAATTTTAAAAAACCTACAGTTTTGCAGTTACTAATGTTGCTAGGCTCTTACAGTTACAAAACCCACAGTTTTCATGTGTCGAGATCTCTGCACCCCAAATAGCGACATTGTTCGATCTTCCGAGTCAGTAGCAAGTTATGCGCAAATACTGCATTTTTCTTGTTGTTGAGAATTTACAAAAATTTGAGTTTAAGTGTCAGAATTATTTTCGGGTTATAGAAGTATTGCTACAGGTCTTATACAATTGTATTTATTCCCTCCAAATTTTTGAACAGTAAACTCTCTCCTAAGAGTTGTGTCCATGCAAACAGTGCCAATGTTTCTTATTTAATATTGTCGGCATTCAGTAAACCAGAAGAGAAACTGATTTCCCTCCAAATTCTAGCTCTCGATGGGATCTCGCTCAATTGATGGGAAAAGAGGAGGAAAGTGTTTCAAGAAGTGTCTTGGGGACCAAAACCCGAGCCTTATATAGCAATCTAATTAGAACCCCATAAACCCTAATTAGACTCCTATTGGGTATTACACATTACAAAGCCCATACTTAATTAGATGCTAATTGGGCTCCTTAATTTAGATCACTTAATTAGCCCAATATATTTATTAGCTTAAATATAATTGTCTCAATTTATTTGTCCACTAAATAGATTATTAGAAATAATCTAACAAAGACCTCTCACACGTTGTGCCACACAATCTAACCGGCAATCATTTCCAAAAAAGGTAAGCAATCAGGGGATTCCACTTGTAGCATCTCTGAAATTGCCAGTCTCATCACATCCCAGAGTGCAAGTGATCAACAAAGCAATCAATGAATATGGATCACCCTATGCTGTGGCCACAAATCAGGTGGCTCTTCCAATTCCTTCCACCACAGACAGGCCAAATGGCGAAGAGATGCAGAAAATGGTTAATCAAAATGGGTTACCTCAGAATATACGGCCCAACTTCACATCGGGATCCCTTTGTCTAAATCCTGAAATGGCAGTGGTGACTTTTCCGCCTAATCTCAGGTCAACAGGTGTTTTTAACTCTCTACCCTTTCCACCAGTGACTAGTGCTACACCACCAGTAAAGGACTCAAATTACTTTAAGTCCCTGATCAAGCAACATGGACAAAACCATGAAAATAGACACAGGCCCCAAATGTTTGGTCACTCTAATAGTAATTTACCAGGACAAAAACTAGGGCAAAACGCAAAACCGGTTGAACTGAATTCACAGCTTGAAAACCAATGCATGTACTCAAATACCCACAGAGGGTGGCCACACGGTCCGTACTAGCACAATGTGCCTGGTCATTGGAGGCCTAGGGTGGAGGAGAATCCGTTCGCCAAGAGGATCAAATTTAATGACAACATGGGGAGGTTTTGAGAAGATAATTCAGATTATAAGATATATGTACAAAAAACCACAGGTGATGATCATAGAGTTTTTAAAAACCTACAGTTTCTGACTTACAAAACCCACAGTTTTGCAGTTACTAATGTTGCTAGGCTCTTGCAGTTACAAAACCCACAGTTTTCATGTGTCGAGATCTCTGCACTCCAAATAGCGACATTGTTCGAACTTCCGAGTCAGTAGCAAGTTATGCGCAAATACTGCATTTTTTTGTTGAGAATTTACAAAAATTTGAGTTTACGTGTCAGAATTATTTTCGGGTTATAGAACTATTGCTACAGGTCCTAAATTCAAGTTATGACTCTTATACAATTGTATTTATTCCCTCCAAATTTTTGAACAGTCAACTCTCTTCTAAGAGTTGTGTCCATGCAAACGGTGCCAATGTTTCTTATTTAATATTGTCGACATTCGGTAAACCAGATGAGAAACTAATTTCCACACAAAATACTATTCTGCTTCTTAAAATTGAAATACAGAAACTTCATTTAATTTTCAAATCATCTCAGTTTCTGTACGTTCATTTCGGAAAAACAGAACATCAGTTCTTCTAAGAAAAACGAAATAGTTTTAATTACCCTTATTGCTTTGAGTATTCTGGATATTCTTCGATAGTGCAAGTCGCAGATAATACACAATCTTTAGATTGGGCTCCATTGTATCATGGCACAAATTCATTGTTACTCGTTTGCGCACATAGTGGAGGCGAATATTGTCTTGAGGAAAGTGTATTATTGCATGACTTGGAATGGGTGTTGGAGAATTTAATTAATTTGGTGTTGAGACCAAAATATTAATTAAATTATATTGGAATTGAGTCCAATATAAAGTGTGGCATAATATATTTATATATATTAATAGCCAAGAGTTAGAAGGTGTGAATGGTAATTTGTCCACCTCAAAGTTCTATATAATCCCTACATAGATAGGTTTTGGCAAATACATGGTTTTGAAAAGAAAAGAAGGATGTCTTTAGAGCTTAAGATAAAATCATCCTTCATATAAAAAAAAAATTGTGCATAAAACTCATAGCATAATCATTTGGAGTTCTGAAAGTATCGCTAGTGTTCGACTGAGGGGATAGTATAGCGCTTCACTTGCTATCTCGAGAGAAGGACGTTGTACCTTTGGAGGTCAATGCCGCACGAGGGCTTGAAGCGGTAGCCGCGGCATAATGATCTTAAGATTGTTGGATTCAGTGTATAAACATAGCAACAATTTCTAGATTTCTATAACATAAATAAAATAAACATGTAAGCATATATTATCAACAAAAACATAAACATGATAATGTTCATACAAATATAACTCAAATAAATAAACTTTATAAAACATAAACATAAAACAACACTCATTAGAAAATATGCAAGGGTGCGGGTACTACTAGGCTCATTTCAGAAAATTAGGATTTGTTGATCAGTTGCATTAATTACTTGCATGTGAATCCGTAAGTAATTGAGAGAAGTTAATTGCACGTGAACCCCTTAGCGATATATTGCATGTCCATCCTGAATATTTAGAAAATTGCATATAAAGTTGTTAACCCCCAAAAGATTTTTATAAATTTCAAGTATTGAGACTTGTGAATGAACTTGAAGAAAATTCAAAGTGTTTCTACAATGTTATGAGCGTAGAGTCCCCAAAAATGAAGCTACGACATTGAGGTCGTTATGTGGGTTCTAAGACTTAACGGTTCTGATACCGTTATGATGGTTTTGAGAACCACTATGTCATATTCTCAACTAGAGAAACCGAAAAGAATTTCAAAATAATTCTAAGTATTGGGACTTGTGAATTATTTGAAGAAAATTCATAATTAGAATAATTCTAAGTATTGAGACTTGTGAATTATTCGGAAAAAAATTTAAAATAAAAATAATTCTAAGTATTGAGACTTGTGAATTATTCGAAGATATTCTAAGTGAGAATATTTATACAGACGATTATGTCGCATAGAGGTGGAGTGTAAGTGGACTTGTCCCTCTACTGGCCTGGGAACCTAATATTCTGTCGCAGAAAGGTGGGCTTTAAAGATGTTTTGTCCCTCCACTGGCCTGGGAATATCTGTATAAATAATTCGGTTGAGAATTCTCAGCGATACTAACATAAATAATTATGTGGATTATTTAATTAGTTATGGCGGCTGAAAATTCAAACAACAACTCGAACGAATGGTAGGTAGACATTGGGGCTACTCGACCACATCTGCGCGAACAAGTGGATGATCACGACCTATCAAGTTGTGGAAAACAAGTCGTGTTTCTTGGAAAACTCTGCAGTCTCAAAAGTTGAAGACAGGGGAAAGGTTGTGCTAAAGAAGACCTCGGGGAAAGAGTGACCTTGAACGAGGTGCTTCATGTTCCAGAGATTCACACAAATCTAATAGGTGGTACAATGTTGAACTAGAAATGGTTCACACTTGTTATAACTATGTCACCTAAGAATGAGGCTAGTACTGAGGCTAGTGTTCATGTTTGATATGATAAAAAGTCTTTTATGAGGATACTAATTTTACGAATAAATGTAATCGAAGTTGCATGTGAGGCAAATATTACATATAAGTTATTTCGATTACTTGTGACGTCTTTATGACATGGAATAATAATACAAGTGTGAGACTTGTATATTGTGTGTGTGTATATATATATATATATATATATATATATATATATATATTGAAATTGTTGGATCGGGATTGATACAACTTTTCCACGTTTCAGAGCTCAAGTTAAGTTGGCGTTGCCTTAACTTGATCTCAAACAATCTTCTTGATAGAGTATAATGTGCAGCGGAATTAAAGAACGCAAGAAGATAAATTTTCAATGGTTTATTATAATGGTTTATTATAAATAATCAACCATCTAGCCTTACGGCAAAATAACCACGCAGGTTTTACCAAAGACGTTCCTCACCACAAAATCACTCTCGCTCTTTTGTAGATTGGACTCAGCAAAGCAGACAAGAATTTTCTCCTTAAATCTAATCCTAGACTTAACTCGAAAACTCACAAACTTTGCAAAACAAGAAACACAGCAACAATGCTTAAGATAAAATCTCTACGGATTTATAAGCTCTATTGTTTCTCTATGTATCTTGATGTACTTCACACCTTATATATAGGTTTCTTCAAACTTGATCTCCAAGGTATGTTGTACACAGTTTTGGTAACTTATGTTGTTTCCCTGTTGAACTCTACTTTCCTTCTTGAACTCGATCTCCTTCTTGAATAATAGTTCCCTTTATTAGATTGAGTTCTAATAAGGAAATACTCCTTCTTCAATTCAGAGTTGATCTTGGAAAGATTCCTAGTTGCACTTGAACTCCAAAACTTTCCTTCTTTGAAACCGTGTTGACTTGACCGATCTCCTCCTCTTGAATTATGGAAACTTCAACTTAGGAAACTTGTAATGTTCTTCCTTATGATTAAGAGATGTTCCTGGACATAAACAAAGACAACTAAAATCGTGGAACTTGATTACTAGGTGAATAAAGGCAAAACTAAAATAAAGCAGTTAAAGACAGATTGACAGAATACTCTCGGATTTAAATGTTGTCCTGATGTTGGCTCAACATCCATCCAACATTTTTTCCCAAATATGTTCTCGAATTTTGGAACAATGTTTCCGGTTAAGAATGCTTCGGCTTTCAATGTTCTCTGGATGTTGGCACAACATCCATCCAACATTGATTCCAGAACATCTTACACTTTCAATCTCCCCCTTTTTGCCTTTCTTCACAAAACCAATCAACCTGTTCACATAACAGATAATATGTCCAAATATCAATTAAGCATAATAATCTAAAACTACTCAACTGCTCCCCCTTAATGCAAACTATCAAGTATTAACTTGGCATAACAAAGATTAATCATTAAAGTCATCACCACAACTCAAAAAAAAGTTGTTCAGACATTTAACTCATCAATGTTGTCTCAACATTAAGACCAGAATGTACCTGCACATCAGTTTATCAGCAGAAACAGCAGATATAGACTATCTTCATAAGCAAAATCATTAAGAGCAGTCAAAGCTAAGTAGCATTATCATTACCAACCAAAACAAATAAGAAGAACTAGCAGCAAAATAGAAACAGTTCAAAACATATAAAAACCAGAAATCAAAAATTAAAAACTAGATTACTCTCCCCCTTTTTGTGAAGAAAGCTCCTCCATGTTCTTAATCAAGACATCCAGCTCCTGCATTTGTTTTTCCTTGAAAGCAATTTCTCTCTGAAGATTGGCATAAGCACTTCTATACCAAGTCAACTGCTGATCAACAAAAGATTTTGTTGTTACCCTGGTTTCTTCCTCATCGGATTGAGGCACTGAAGCTCCAACAAATTGTTGAGCCTCCTTTTCCTCTCCAGGTGCAACTCCATCTTCAGGATTCCAAGGCAAGTCCTTCACTCTTGTGCTAGACAAGTAGGATTGAGTGATGGTGAACCTAGCCTTGTTCTCTGACATTCCTCCAAACTCTTTCTTGTTCATCTTCTGTTTTAGCAGCAGAGTTGTGATCAAAGAAGGAAATGGTAGAATCCCTTGCTTCCTCCCAGCAGCATCTTCTATAGCCCTTAAAATTCTCACCCCAATATTCACAGCAAGCCCATTCTTCAGTTTGTAGACCAAGTAAGCTGACTCCTTAGTCAAAACAGTAGAATTTTTAGTAGGCAGCCAATTATATGATGCACATTTGTGCAGAACAGCACTTAGGGCAGTGAGCTTTGTTGTTGGTAATTGTTCAACCCAGGTTCTCTCTAGACCACCTGTGATATCCTCAATCACCTCATCTGGCTTTGGATCTTCAGATTCCTCAACATGTGGCAGTCCCCAAATCTCATTTATCTTCTTAGGACTAATGTCAAACACTTGTCCTCTTACCCAAGCTTGACCATATTTGGGAGACAACTCACAAGTGATATACTTTGAGAGATTCAGGTAGAATTCTTGTACAAGCTCAGGAGCATAATCACCATGCTTCTTCATTGAATTCTGAACCCCTCTTGCTTTCAACAACTCAAAAACTCTGTTTCTCTTAAAGCTGTCCATGTCCATGACCCTCTCTTTGTGAAAATCCCTCTTTCTAAAGTCATAAGCCTTGTCCTCTATCTCCTTATTAAGATAGTATCTAGACCTAGCTTCCTTACTAAAATAGGATAATGCAAGAGTGTCACAGTACTCTTCTTCATTCTCATCATCATCACCACTAGCTTCAGACTCTTCAGCAGCAGTTTCCTCTTTCTCTTTCTCCTCTTCTTCTATATCAACTACCTCAACTTCCTCATCCACAATCTGTTTCCCTTTCCTCACCCTCTCAGCCTCAGCCTTAGCCTTAGCCTTTTTCTTCTCAAGTCTCTCTCTTTGAGCTCTTCTAGCCTCAGCTCTTAGCAAGGCTATTTTACTCATTGGCCTAGACCCCATAGGTGTTCTCTTTCTTCCAGAACCAGCTCCAGATCCCTCCCCCTCAATTATATCATCAACATTATTCACTTGGGGTTTTGGGTTAGCCACATTTACCTCAGATTCAGATTCATGGGCTTCTGATGTTGCGCCAACATTCGACTTAGATTCCACATTCTTAGCTCGCTTTGCCCGTCGTTGATAAGGAATCGTTGGTCGTTTTGCAGCAACTTGAGCAGTAGGCCGTCCTTGATCCTCACGCGCAGCAGCCCTGATGCGTGTTGTTGTTTTCTTGACATTCACGGCCAAATCTGCAAGAGTGTCTAAAGGAGTCTTGCTTGCCATGTTAGTTTTGAGAATTGATAGAAAAATATGAGAGATTTTTAGATAATTATTTGCAGAAAGAAGGACAAATTGCACGAGTGACAGAAATTAGGGCAAGTTGTTCTTTTAAGTTGTGAAGAGTGGAGAGAGAAGGAATGAATGTAAGTAGGATTATGGAATATGATCAATTAAGTTTTCCCACTCCTCTATTCCCGCGTAAGAACTTCACCACGTGTCACTTAAACACAACAAGTAACCAGAGCAGTTCACAATAAAACAATAAAAACTTAGTTTTTAAAATTTTAAACAAACTTATAAGTTACTGACTTCAATGTTGTGCAGACCGTGTGGCAATGTTGGACTAACATTCAGATCAGAGAGTAGAGTAACATTCAAACCAGTAGGTTTTTAAACCATAATATTTGAGGTTTTGGGCTTCTTCAAGGCAATTTCATGTGAGAGCGTGAGATATATCCAAACTTATATCTGAAACTTCACCAAAGTAGCAAGTGAGTACCAAAAACATAAGATTTAGATCAAAATCATGAATAAGTAACATATCAAACAGAGAACACACAGAGATAAGCAGTTATGAATTAGAGAATTAATCCACTTCCACAGCATAGAAGGTCACAAATAGTGTGTCACCTGCAGAATGTCACCCAAAGAGTATGCCTCAACACATGAAAGGGACTATATACTCCCCCTAAGCCCAAACCTAGTCAACCACACTAACCAAAGATGAAAGACAATGCAGTTCTAGAATGAATGCAACAATGTTATGACAACATTGACAGATGGTATACATAGTGAATCACTTTTCAAACCAGCAACAGTTCACATCACTTCAAATCTTCACTATTTTCATTATCTCTTTAGAACAAAAACTGAGGGTTGTTAAAAAAAGGATAATGACATTACTGAATGAGGGCAGCACTAGACTCCACACACCCCAGTAACAACATTATCAGCAGCAAGTTAGGCAAGTACAAAGGTCTTGAATACTGGCAACACATTTATCATGTACCCCAATACCCCAATTCCTTATGCATACTTGTTTACCAACCTGCATACAAGAGAGCACAAAGTGATCAATGCTACCAAATGAAGGCAATCGAAACCCCAAACACCCCAGTAGAAAGAACCACTTTTATGTACCCCTTGGCCAAACTAAACAGAGACATGCAAATAAGCACAACTGAATATCATTGAAGCTGTCAACATCATGAACCCCAGCTTCTCCACATGTCCTGTAAAACCTTTTCATATGAATAAGACACAACTGAATAGACATCAAAGTAGTGAACTTTGTGTACCCCAGCTCCTCCATATGTTAGGCTAACACAACCTCAGACACACTTTAGAGATTTATACTTTTCAAAACTTAGATGTGAATCTGCAAGCTAGAAAGATTAGTAAAACACAGTGATCAACCACACAATCAAATATGCCAAAACAAAGATCAATGTGACTCAAAAAGAAAAGAAAAGAAACAAAAAAAACAAAAAGTTACATTCTACACCACAACCATTAACCAGTGCTAGACAGTGGTGTTATGTCAACACTGGGCTCCTAACATTCTCACATATTGCACATGCCGAGAGATTTCCTCAAACTGAAGAATCTCTCACTATCTAAAGGTTTAGTAAACATATCAGCAAGCTGATTATTTGTCTCAATATGCTCAATGTTGATCATTTTATCCTCAACCATGTCTCTCAAGTAATGATGTCTTATATCTATATGCTTAGTCCTAGAATGCTGAACAGGATTCCTTGAGATACTAATGGCACTAAGATTGTCACAAAACATGAGGAGAGTATCACTATCTAGCCCATAGTCCAGCAACATGTGTTTAAGCCATACTAGCTGGGTAACACAACTGCCAGCAGCTACATATTCAGATTCAGCTGTAGATAATGACACACAATTCTGTTTCCTACTATACCATGAAACTAGATTGTTTCCCAAATAGAAATAGCCCCCACTTGTGGATTTTCTGTCATCTACATCACCTGCCCAATCAGAATCACTAAAACCAACAAGATTTGTATTTGTATCAAAAGAATACCAAATGCCCAATGATGAAGTTCCAGATATATATCTTAATATTCTCTTCACAACAATCAAGTGAGATTGCTTTGGATTAGCTTGGTACCTAGCACAAACACAAACAGAAAACATAATATCTGGTCTAGAGGCAGAGAGATATAGAAGACTACCAATCATAGATCTGTACAATGTTGGGTCAACATTGTCTCCAGTGCCATCCTTAGTAATCTTCATAGAAGAAGACATGGGAGTTTTGCAAGGTTTTGACTCATGTAGCTCAAATCTCTTTACCAGGTTCCTTGCATACTTCTCCTGGTTTAAGAACATACCATTCTCCAGTTGCTTCACTTGCAATCCCAGAAAGTAGTTCAGCTCTCCAATCATGCTCATCTCAAATGTCCCTGTCATTGACTCAACAAACTTGTCTAGAGTAGACTTGTTAGTAGAACCAAATACAATATCATCCACATAGATCTGAGCAATACAAACATCAGAACTCTTTCTTAGAATAAACAAGGTTCTGTCTCCATCTCCTCTATTGAACCCAAGACTTAACAAAAATTGAGTTAGTCTTTCATACCAAGCTCTAGGTGCCTGTTTTAAACCATACAAAGCTTTCTTAAGTTTATACACATAATTAGGATATTTAGGATCAGCAAAACCTTTAGGTTGTTCAACATATACTTCTTTGTCTATCAAACCATTAAGGAAAGCACCCTTCACATCCATCTGGTAGAGCTTAATCTTAAGACAACATGCAATAGCAAGAAGTAATCTAATAGATTCTATCCTAGCTACTGGAGCAAATGTCTCATCAAAGTCAATTCCTTCTACCTGAGTATAACCTTGTGCAACAAGCCTAGCTTTGTTTCTTACAATTACACCATCTTCATTAGTTTTGTTCTTGAAAACCCACTTAGTTCCTATAACATTCACATTAGAAGGTCTAGGTACTAGATTCCAAACATGATTTTTGGTGAATTGCAACAGTTCATCTTGCATAGCATTTATCCATTTACTATCCTTAAGAGCTTCAGTCACATTCTTAGGTTCAATGTTTGAGACAAAACAGGAAGCATTACTTACAGTGCAAGTGGAAGCCATGCAGACACACAACCTTACCATATTTTTATAGTTTACCCTGTCTTTGTTGCGAGTCTTCATGCGTCCAGTGATTTCTCCTATCACTTGTGAAGCTGGATGGTCTTTTTGAATCCTAGTAGGGGGATCTCTCCTAGGTTCATCAACAATGTCATCCTCTGAATTGGACTGTGGTGATGTTGGCCTAACAGCAGTAGGTGTCAGCTCAACATTAGAACCAGTCACAACTTCAGTGTCTTCAGCTTCTGCTCCTGATGTTGGGACAGTCTCTGTTTCCAATGTTGGGGCAACATCAGAGACAGTAACTTCATCAGTACTTGTATCAAAGGTGGAATCATCAAACACTATATTTACTGATTCTTGAACAGTCTTCAATCTTGGATTATAAACCCTGAAAGCAGAACTATTCACAGAATAACCAACAAATATGCACTTTTCACTTTTTGGATCAAACTTACTAAGATAGTCTCTATCATTCAACAAGTAACAATCACATCCAAATTCATGAAAATGAGCAATATTTGGTTTCGAACCCTTCAAGATTTCATATGGTGTCATATTTGTACCAGGTCTAAGATAAGCCCTATTACTTATATGACATGCAGTATTTAAAGCTTCAGCCCAAAGTCTTTTAGATAGGTTTCTAGCATTAAGCATAACTCTGGCCATCTCTTGAAGTGTCCTATTTTTCCTCTCAGCTATCCCATTTTGCTGAGGTGTTTTAGGTGCTGAAAACTCATGGAAAATTCCATTCTTATCACAGAAATCACTGAAACTAGCATTTTCAAATTCTTTCCCATGATCAGACCTAATCTTGCAAACAGAGGAACCATACAGATTTTTGATGCTAGCATGTAAGATCCTAAATGTGTTGAATGCATCAGATTTTTCTTTAAGAAACTTAACCCATGTGTATCTAGAGAAATCATCTACAATAACAAAGGCATATCTCTTACCACTTAGGCTGCTCACCTCAATAGGACCCATGAGATCCATGTGTAATAATTCAAAACACTTACCAGTCCTGGGAATTGTACTTTGTACCTGGAGGGGTGTATGAATAGCTTTTGTTTGCTTACCCTTTAGGCAGTCCCCACATACAACCTTACCTGGGCTGGATATCTTTGGTAAGCCTCTTACAGCATCAACTTTCTGTAGCTTCTCAAGGTTCCTATAGTGAACATGTCCTAGCTTCCTATGCCACAGAACTGCATCATCAATTTTAGCATGAAAGCAATCTGCTTCTTCCTGTGCAAGGTAGCAATTATCTTTAGATCTAGTACCTGTCATAACAAGGACATTTTCACTATTAAATACATCACAAGAACTTTTATCAAATGTAACAAGCAAGTTATCATCACAAAGTTGACTAATGCTTATTAGATTTGCTTTCAATCCTTCAACTAGCAGAACATCTTTGAGTGGTGGAAATCCTTCAACATCTAGTACTCCCTTTCCAATGATTCTTCCCTTGGTGCCTCCTCCATAGGTGACAGTTCCAACATTGAGAGGAATCAATTGTTTAAGATTTTCCTTGTCTCCTGTCATGTGTCTTGAGCATCCACTGTCAAAGTACCACTTACCTGCAAGGTTAGAGTACACAGCAGAAAACACAATATTGCATACAAGTTTCATCTTAGGAGTCTTTAACTTTTCAATCCAAGTTCTACTTTTCTGTCCTGTTCCTAATGTTGGGATAACATCTGTACCACTGACCAACTCAACATTAGAGACAGTTTCTGTTTTCTTCACATTTTCTTTCAAATATTTCTTGCAATAAGGTTTTATGTGACCTGGTTGAAAACAAAATTGACAGATATAAGTAGGTTTACTTTTGTTGGGATTAGCACTGCTCAAGTCTTTTGATTCCTTAACAAAACATTCTTTAATGAAAACAGGATTAGCAACTTTAGAGGTAGGTTTCTCAATATATCCAAGACCATTTGTTCCTTGATTACCCATACTCAGTACCTCTTCAAGTTTAGATGTACCTGAGTTCCATTTAGCAATGATCTGATTATCTTTATCAAGCTTTCCTTTTACCTCTTTAAGTTCAGCTTCTGTCTTGTCAAGGTCTCTTTCATACATCCTCATCAGTTTCTTCAGTCCATCAATCTCCAGCCTTTGAGCTTCATTCTTCTTGGTGAGTTTCTGATTTTCTTTCAGAAGATTATGAAAAGTAGACTTCAAGTCTTCAATGATTTCCTCCTGGGACATTTCACCTTCAAAGTAATACTCTTCATCTAGATCAACTGAGCCATGAAAACATTCAAAGTTAGATTCATCATTATCAGACAAAGAATTGAGATCAATATGGGTATGATATTCAGTCCAATTCCCAAAGAAAGTCTCATGTTCTGATGTTGAGTCCTGGATGTTGGAGTAACATTGGGACCCGTGGCAGTTATGGAGATCTTCTTCTGTCCAGTTGATATGAGTAAATAGCGCAGCTGTATGAATCTCTTCAAAGCTTTCTTCAGTATCAGCACTTGATCCAGAGTTATAATCTTCTTCATTGAAATCATCTACACAAACCCAATGAGACTTTCCCTTCTTGCGGAGGGTGTTAGCACATTCAACAGCAATATGACCATAACCTTTACATTCATAACATTGAGTAGTTTTCAACTTTTCAATTTCTTCAGGACTAGATTTTGTTGCCATATATTTAACAAATTTGGGAGGCAATTTTCTATAACCAGTGGAAGTATTGCTAGGTTGTTTCTCTTTAGATTTATTTTTAAAGTTTAACCTACTGAGTTTCTTGCTAATATTTCCATAGTTAGAAGAAATAATTTCATCCTCATCTTCACTCTCATGATAATTTGTTCCTAACAAAGCAATAGCTTGTTGTTTGGTAGTCCTAGCAGGAAACTCTAGCTCAAATTCTCTAAGAGTGTTTAACAAGGATTGAAATTCCATGTTGGCAATATCTCTTGTCTCTCCCATGGCAATTCTCTTGAGCGCAAATCTAGGTGACAAAGATCTAAAAGCTTTATAAACCATAGTTTGATTTGAAACAGGAAATCCTAGATTTTCACATTGATTTGTAATGTCAAGGATTTTCTCAAAATAACTATCTATACTCTCTTCATCACCCATCTCAAGTTTTTCAAAATCTTTAAGCAATTGTCTATGTTTAGAGTTCCTAACTGCTATATCTCATTCACAATGAAGTTCAAGGATATCCCAAGCTGATTTAGCTGTGGTGCAGTTCTGAATTAACTTAAACATCTGATTGGTAACATAACTAAAAATAGCATTAAGAGCTTTCTCATTGTAGTTGTACAGTGTTACCTCATTTGCTGTCCATTGTGACTTCGGTTTTGGTACAATATCTGCATCTCGGTCGTTCTCAATCTTTGGAACAGAATATCCATCAAGAACGGCATCCCATGCTTTCATGTCAATGGATTTGATGTGAACTCTGAGCCTGATCTTCCAGTAAGCATAATTGATGGATCCTTCTAAGACTGGGAGTCTGCCAGAATTGGGATTGATGTTGTCCATCGCGTTGTATCACCTCCAAACACCAGTGAAATCGGTGCTTGGCTCTGACGCCAATTGAAATTGTTGGATCGGGATTGATACAACTTTTCCACGTTTCAGAGCTCAAGTTAAGCTGGCGTTGCCTTAACTTGATCTCAAACAATCTTCTTGATAGAGTATAATGTGCAGCGGAATTAAAGAACGCAAGAAGATAAATTTTCAATGGTTTATTATAATGGTTTATTATAAATAATCAACCATCTAGCCTTATGGCAAAATAACCACGCAGGTTTTACCAAAGACGTTCCTCACCACAAAATCACTCTCGCTCTTTTGTAGATTGGACTCAGCAAAGCAGACAAGAATTTTCTCCTTAAATCTAATCCTAGACTTAACTCGAAAACTCACAAACTTTGCAAAACAAGAAACACAGCAACAATGCTTAAGATAAAATCTCTACGGATTTATAAGCTCTATTGTTTCTCTATGTATCTTGATGTACTTCACACCTTATATATAGGTTTCTTCAAACTTGATCTCCAAGGTATGTTGTACACAGTTTTGGTAACTTATGTTGTTTCCCTGTTGAACTCTACTTTCCTTCTTGAACTCGATCTCCTTCTTGAATAATAGTTCCCTTTATTAGATTGAGTTCTAATAAGGAAATACTCCTTCTTCAATTCAGAGTTGATCTTGGAAAGATTCCTAGTTGCACTTGAACTCCAAAACTTTCCTTCTTTGAAACCGTGTTGACTTGACCGATCTCCTCCTCTTGAATTATGGAAACTTCAACTTAGGAAACTTGTAATGTTCTTCCTTATGATTAAGAGATGTTCCTGGACATAAACAAAGACAACTAAAATCGTGGAACTTGATTACTAGGTGAATAAAGGCAAAACTAAAATAAAGCAGTTAAAGACAGATTGACAGAATACTCTCGGGTTTAAATGTTGTCCTGATGTTGGCTCAACATCCATCCAACATTTTTTCCCGAATATGTTCTCGAATTTTGGAACAATGTTTCCGGTTAAGAATGCTTCGGCTTTCAATGTTATCTGGATGTTGGCACAACATCCATCCAACATTGATTCCAGAACATCTTACACTTTCATATATATATATATATATATATATATATATATATATATATATATATATATATTTGTTGAGAATAACACAAGTGTGAGACTTGTATGTTATATATATTTGTAGTAAATAAAAATAAGTGCGAGACTTGTATTTTATTATATTTATATATATATACATTTGTTTAAAATATTTGGAATTGAGTCCAAATATAAGTGCGTAAATTAAATTGCTTAGTGAGAAGCAAGTGAGATTTAAATCTATTTATTTTACAAAATAGATTGAATATTCAAATTTATTTTAAATAAGATGCTATGTACGCAAATCAAATAAATTCTAATTTCTTTGAGGCTAGAGACATTTTTTTTCTTGAGGAAAAGAAAAGAAATGTTGGGGCTAGAAGAAGAAAGTGTTGGTTAAGATTATTCTAAACTTTTAAGTTAGAAAATTAATCATAATATTTTCCAAAGACTTTAAGAGTTTAAAGAAAATATTGGAGGCGATTGACGAAAGGTCTAGCGAGAGACTAAGTAGCAAATTCATCGAAGAAAATGGAAAATTTGAAACGGACAACAACGAGAACCAATACGGTACTGGAATGCGTTGTGTGAGTATCATTGTATTGGTATACACAAAACGTCGAACAGTTCAAGGCATCACGTCCAATGGTTGGCAAGTATATCCGATGGTATTTCACTAAGGAAGGTTCAATGCCCAAAACCACCTATCATGAGGCAACAAGTTACGGCAGAACTCTGAAATTGCATTTAGTATTGTTAGGCTCACGTGCATTTTAGCCAATTACATTCATGTGGGGGATTGTTGGAGAATTTAATTAATTTGGTGTTGAGACCAAAATATTAATTAAATTATATTGGAATTGAGTCCAATATAAAGTGTGTCATAATATATTTATATATATTAATAGCCAAGAGTTAGAGGGTGTGAATGGTAATTTGCTCACCTCAAAGTTCTATATAATCCCTACATAGATGGGTTTTGGCAAATATATGGTTTTGAAAAAAAAAGAAGGATGTCTTTAGAGCTCAAGATAAAACCATCCTTCATATAAAAATTCTTTTGTGCATAAAACTCATAGCATAATCATTTGGAGTTCTGGAAGTATCGCTAGTGTTCAACTGAGGGGATAGTATAGCGCTTCACTTGCTATCTCGGGAGAAGGACGTTGTACCTTGGGAGGTCAATGCCGCACGAGGGCTTGAAGCGGTAGCCGCGGCATAGTGATCTTAAAGGGAAGAGGCTTGCTTCTGACTCGTCCACTATAAACGATTATTTAATCGTTTGAGGTTTTTCTACCACCCTTGCATATTTTCTAATGAGTGTTCTTTCATGTTTATGTTTTATAAAGTTTATTTATTTGAGTTATATTTGTATGAACATTATCATGTTTATGTTCTTGTTGATAATATATGCTTACATGTCCATTTTAGTTATGTTATAGAAATCTGGAAATTGTTGCTATGTTTATACACCGAATCCAACAGTGGGTTCGTTGCTGAAGATTGTTCGTGTTCGTGGAAGCAGATTTGCTCGTGTTAGCGCCGAATTATAGTGAATTGCAGCAGGTTATTGATCACATATTTTCCTAACAATCTCAAGACAAGATTATGGCGTCTCAAAACTTGTTGCAACTCACTACCAACTTCGTCAAATTGGAGAGGCTCGATGGTGGAAACTTTAGGCATTGGCAAAAGAAAGTTCATTTCCTTTTGTTCACGCTTGCGGTGGATTATGTTCTAACAACTCCGAAGCCTCAAGAGAGTGAAAACGGAACATTGGCAGAATCTCGAACACGAGCAAAATGGGTGAAGGACTACAAAATTTGTCGGGGACATATTCTGAATGCTCTAACGGATAAGTTGTTCGATGTCTACCAAAATGTCGATACGGCGAAGGAACTTTGGGATTCTTTTAATAACCGGTACTTGACTGAAGATACTACAAGTAAGAAATTTCTATCTTCCCAATTTATGAATTACAAGATGGTTGATGAAAAATCTGTGAGTGCGCAATTTAATGAATTGCAATGCATCTTAGGACACATGAAAAATCTACATAGGCACATGGATGAATGTATTATTGTGTCTTGCATCATTGATAAACTCCCACCATCATGGAAAGATTATAAGAAGAGTCTAAAACATAAAAAGGAAGAGATTAGTGCCAAGGACTTGAGTTCATACTTTTGCATTGAAGAACAATCTAGGATGCAAGAAAAAGAAGAATCACAAGTTGGGTGCTCATCTTTAGTTAATATGGTGGAAGAAAATAAAGAGTCTAAACAATCCCATCACTCGAGGTAGAATAATGAAAATCGGAAAAGAAAGGGGCAAGACACTAAGAACTATAAGAATGAAAACAAAAAGAGAAAAGGGGCTTGTTGGCATTGTGAAAAGACGAGACATTTCAAAAGAGATTGCATAATTTTGCAAAAAGGAAAAGAATCAACAAATTAATAATAATAACGGTAAGGAAATATTTCTAGCAATGATTTGTGAAGCAAATATGTTGCAGAAAGATGGTTCTTGGCGGATTGGCTCCGGTGCGATGAGGCACATGTGCAAAGATATAAGTTGATTTACCACTTATGAGCCTATTCAAGAAGGCGGTGTCTTGTACCTGGGCAACTCGTCGACGGCTGTTATAAAAGGCAAAGGAACGGTGGAACTGGAATGCACTTAACTTAGTTTCTTTTAGCCTTTTGAACAAACATGAATTTAAGCTTGTGTTTGAGTCCGATAAATTTATTCTGTATAAGAGTGCTACCTTTGTAGGCAAAGGTTATTTGTACGAGGGAATGTTTAAACTTAATTTTAATAAAGTCATAAAGAATTCCGTTAAATTGCGTTTTTTTTGTGCCAAGCCTGTTTAATTGCTCCACACCAAGTTTAGTCATTGCATTCATATCAACAGTCCATATATACATAATAATCTACATGCGTTATACATGTTATATTGGTGGCTTTATCTGCGCATAAAAAATTGAATTAGGTTTTTTTGTTGGTAAATAATTAGTTTTGATTGTTATTAAGTAATAAGAGTATTATATTAATAGGGTTACCAGGAAAGACAATACGAAGAATTTGTCGAGAAAAAAAGAATAATGAAAAGGTTGCACGCAACTCCGAGAAAAAACTAGCCACCCTTAAACCATTGTGGAAAACGAATAAAAGGTCTTTCCACCACGTTGCCAAAAAAACTATTGTTTCTTCCCCGTATTTCGCGAGTAAAACATTTTTTCGTGGAGAGTCCTCTCGGTCAATATTCTCCACCGCCATTTTCCAAGAAGTGAAAATTTAAAACATCTGAGATTTTTATTCCCAAGCCCCCTCAACTCTTTTACAAAGAACATTCTAACTAACACACGCAACTTTTGACGTCTCTTCATCCCCTCTACACAAAAATCTTCTTTCAATTTCAATAAGCTCATTAATAACTTTAACCGGTGCCTTGTAAAATGAGAAAAGATATGTAGGAATATCAGTGAATACTGAATTAAGAAGAGACACGCTCTCCAAAGGAAATAGGAACTCCTTTATAATCTTCCAATCCTTTCATGAAAATATCGAACAATTGTTTCCACGACTCGATTCTCCTCATGTTAATTCCCACTGGCACATTGAGGTTTTCAAAAGGAAAAGAACCCCTTCTACAATTCAAAATTCTAGTCTAATCCTCTAACCAATGGTCTGCGACGTTTCCAAAAAAATAAAATGCACCACTTATGCGGCTAAAATACACGCATCAAAAGCACAAAAGGTATTGCGTGACTAATGCTACAAAAATGTATGAGTATTATTGTCGAGCACTTCATTATTGAGCAAAAAGCATGGTTTCTTCCCCAATCGGCCAAAGTATGAGTCCCAATCGGCCAAAGTATGAGTATTATAAGAAGTCATGCTTTATTGTGATATCATCTGACGCTTCGTAACAAATTATTAGGGAGGATTTTTGTCCCCCCTTGTCATTGATTGTGGCGTGCCACATTACAATATTTTTCATATGAGATCTCGGTCGTTAGCTTGAGATACATTAGCGGCATACATTTTTAAGCATCACATATTTTTTAAGAAGGAAATAGAGGGGGAAAATCAACTTTGATACCTTAACTTGGCATCATAGCATAATTGGTACCTTAAGTTGTTCAGCCTCGCAAATGGTACCCTAAGTTTCTATTTCTTTCCAAAAGTGGTACCCCCAGTGGCGGAACTGCACAATTTTTTGCTCCAAATGCACATGTGGACCTCCGTTGACCTTAGAATTACGGACCTTAACCAATTTTTTGCCGAATGGGCTTGCTAACTATATTAATAAACAAAAACAAATTAAATAAAAAGATTAATAAAACTACTATATCCTTCTCATTGTCACAACTCACCCGCCCATTTTAGCTCACAATCGCTTATTCTAAGGTTAACGAAGGTCCTCGTGTTCATTTGTGGCAAAAATTGTGCAGCTCCACCCACGGTGGTACCAATTTTGAAGAGAAATAAAAATTTAGGATACCATTTGCAACGGTGGACAAGTTAAGGTACCAAGTCTGTTTAGTGGTCAAATTAAGATACCATCATTGATTTTTTCCCGAAATAGAGCAACTAATGCGCTGGCCAAGTGTGATCTCAAAATCAAAGCGAGCATTGGTAGTCTTATAGTCCACAAATGATCTCAAAATTTGTTAATGTTGATCTCTGTAACAAAGAGAACATCATATTTTGTTAGCTCTTCTGGTTTTCTTATTTTTCTTTTGTTTTTTTTTTTTTGTTGTAAACTCTCCCATTTTAAATGCCATTTGAGCCTCACACCAGTCTGGTCTCTAACTTTCACTAAAATAATAAATACGTTCAAAAATTCGCCTTGCATACTCCTAAAACAAGAGATGCACTCACTTGATTTAATGTGTACGTAGTCTAAACGTCTCATTATTGTCCATGTTGAATGTAGGCGGCAATAATGTGCGACATATCAACTTCTCTTAATAATTTTACGACCATTTAAATAATATGTCGGGTAAATTATTTCTTGTACTAAAATTACTATTCCTTAAAATAAAATAGGGAGCAGACTAGCAGAGGAGGATAAGACACTACAAGAAAACTCCACAGCGGGGACTCCAAAATTGGTTTCCAATACCTCTGTTTTCGTTCCCAAAGACCAACGGGAACGAAAATTGTGAACCAAAGCCTCCGTTTCGGTTACCCTGGTGGCGATTGCCATGGGGACGACGTAGTTGGTTCCCATTGTCCATGAGAACAAAAAAATTTCGTTTCCAGTACACGTGTAAACCAAATGCTTCGTTCCCATGTACGAAACTAAACTTTGGTTCCCCTTGCTTTATGGGAATGACTTTCTGGTTCCCATTGCTTTACGGTTGTAACCTTTTAATTAGACATGGGAACCAAGACTTTGGCCCATTTACTCAATCAAGGGGCCCATCTTGAGACTAGGGAAACCATACGTTTCGTTCCTATTGCTCTTTTGAATATTTTTTAAAAAAGTGGTGGAAATCCGCCATTTTTTATTGAAAATTCAAAATTCTCAATTTTTTTCAAAAGGGGGGGAAATCATGGCGCCATTTTCAATTTGTTTGATTCAAAAATTTTGGTTTGGTGTAAGAAAGTGGCGCCTTTTTTATTTTGGTTGATTCAAAAAATTTGTGTGGTGTAAGAAAATAGTGCCATTTCCTAATTTAAAATTCTAATTTTTTGCATTTTTTATTTGGTTGTATATTCTGAAATTTGTATTATTTGACACAAAATCATTTTTTGTCAAAATATCATCCCCACAAGATTTGTTGTATTGTTAGAATATGAATTATAGGTTTATCAAATATAATAGGAATAATGTGTAATATTAAAAATCATACAATACAAAAGAAATTTTGAAAGAAGAATTTTAGATACAACAATACAACACAAATTATAACAATGAATTATAGATATAATATAAGACATCTTTGACTTGTTCTTCTTTTTCACCCATCTTGTATCATCCCCACAAAATTTTGGTTGGTGTAAGAAAGTGGTGCCATTTTGTAAGCTTCACCTGCAACAGAAAATGTTAGTTGAAGATAGAGATTAAAAGGAGATGAAGGAGATGAATTAAGAAAGTTGGGAAAAAAAAACCTGTACCAGAGAGTAATGGCCGCGCGCTGCAAATCTAAAAGAAAGATGAAGAAGGAGATATGCTGAAATGGGTGAAATGGACTGTATATATAGAGGCGTATCTGCAACCGAAACGAAGTTTTAGTTCCCATTGCCCGAAACATTGGTTTCCTTTGCTAATGGGAACGAATATTATGCAATGGGAACGGTTTTCATCAATCCGTTTCCAATGGTCCACCTACTTATTAAATTTTATAATTACATTTTTTACCACAAATTATTTTTAAACGTGTTTCGTTTCTCCATTTTTTGATAAAATTTGAATGTGCATGTCTCATTAATGTTGTGAAAAAAAGTGGTTAAAAAAACAGAATATGAAGTTGTTTTGCATCTTTTGCATAATTGCACTTTCTTCCCCAATATCTTTTCAAGCGACTTTTGTAACTCCGTTTTTTACGAAATTTAGCAGGACACACCAATTTCTCATAACATATTGTATGATGGAAAAAAAATTGAGGATTGATGGTGTTTAACAACCTCTATGTATGAAAATATAATTTAGACACGTAAAGTGTGTTGTATATGATTTAGGGTTAAGGATTTAGGGTTTAGGGTTTAGGATTGAAGAGAGATATAGTGTTTATATTATAATGTTTGTTTAACGTGTTTCGTTACTCCGATTTGGCTGATATTCGAAATTACACACATACTTAGCTTTTTGAAAGTACCGGTAAAAGAAAAACTCATTTTGGAGATGTTTTATAACTTTTCTATATTTATATTTTCTTTCACAAATTTTATTTACCGTATTTCGTTAGTCCGATTGGACGAGATTTGAAATGACACGCCTACTTAGCATTTTGAATGCACCGACAAAAAAAAGGAACTCGGAGATGTTTTATAACTTTTCCATATTTATAATTTCTTCCCCAAATTTTATTTACTGTATTTTGTTACTCCGATTTGGACAAAATTTGAAATGACACACCTACTTAGCGTTTTGAAAGTACTGGTAAAAGAAAAACTCAATTCGGAGATGTTTTATAACTTTTCCATATTTATATTTTCTTCCCTAATTACCGTATTTCGTTAGTCTGATTTGGACGAGATTTGAAATGACAATAGAAACATCATTGGATATCAAACAAATGCTTAAATTACTAGCTGCTAGACAAAAAACCACATGCTTGACTTGGACTTTGTGAACAAACAAGCAACAAGGTACAACAATTTGAGTCTGTTTACTGAACCCCTTAAACTAATCCCTAATTCCCTCCCTTAATATATAAAAAGCAATACAGTTATAACAATTATTGCATAAATAGATTGCTCACATTTTCTAAAACTCTACATCCAAGAAAGAAACAAGACAAGTTTTCCTTCCTTTACAGCAGATACAACAAACATGCAATAAGTCACTGCAACAATTTGATCATCCACACATATAATCATTAAGAATTACAGTAGACAACATGACAATTACAGTAGAGATCATCATCCACACATATAATCATAGTTATCATTAGGAATTAACAACATGCAACATCAATCACTACTGCATTAACAAAGAACAGATAACTAATAACATAAAACTCAAGACATAATCAACAATTACGACTGGATCATACCATCCGGAAAAAAACACAACAAAAATTAACAATTTCAGTATCAAATTGAAGGTTATGGAATGGAGATTACAAACCTTGCTTCAATTTGAGGAATAAACGGCTGATTTGGGCTAATTTGATGAATTAGGCGTAAAAACCCTTGTGCGTTTAGTGTGTGTAGCGTGTGTGCGTGCGAATTGGGGAAAGCTGAAATGAGTCTTCTGGAATTTATTAGGGTTATTAGACGTAATTCTTTTTTTTCTTTACAAACAATCAATGAGAACCGACATTTTGGTTCCCATTGAGTTAAGGTGGCACTATTGGGGACCAGGGCTTAGTTGAAACCAAACATTTGGTTCCCATTGTTCTGATTTTAATTAGAATTATTTTATAAACCAATTAATTGCAATGGGGACGAGAATTTCGTTCCCATTGCTTGCCAAAGACATGGCAACGACACTTCATTCACATTATTCCGTCTCCATTGTGGAGTTTTCTTGTAGTGAGATTTATATGGACTCTTAATCCTGGAAGTCCTTTTACTATCTTATAATAGATATTAAATTTAAAATCCCGTTGCTCAAAGCTATAGAGATACAAATTTTTTTCCCAAGAATCTGAAAATAGTGTTGTTAGCGGTTACAGTCTCCAAAATTAAAATATAGCAATCAATTTGGTTTTTGAATAAATACGTGTTTTCCTATAATTACTAGATTTTGTGGCTTAATAATTACTAACCCTAATTATAATGCCCTGAGACAAACAGGGCAACACATGCTGAGCTGTTGAATTTGAATACTCTCTGCCGCTTAAAACGCCACGCACACTCTTACTAAACTCACACCGATCAATCAATTCCATCATCGCGATTGATTTTAAAATTGAGCTTAAAATGTGTTCGGTTTAAGCTGTAAAGAAATGATTACGAGTAGAGAAGTGAAGGATTCTTTACAGAAATCAAGTAGCTTTTCGTGTTTGCCTGGGACCTATGTTGCACGGGTACGGGATACGGTGATACGAATACGGTACGATATAGATACGGTCATACGCATTTTCAAAAAATAGGCAATACGAATACGGCAAGGCTACGTCTATATGCACGTTTATAGTAAGTAAACTAATTCGTAAGTAAAATTTGATACAAAAAATATTAATTTATAAAAGTGATAATAGCAAAATAGTGAATTACGAAGGTGGTGTTGGGCGAGTAAAAGGGGGCAACAACCATGGATTTGGTGTCTTGGTGGAGGTGGGTTGAGAAAGAAGAAAAATTGATTAGAAGTGAGAAAATTTGAATTATATATGATCATGGGCTAGTTACTTACTGATTAGATTAAAAAGATTTTGTTTTAATTTTTAATTGTAGGTGGTATTTAATGAAGTTGCCATAAATTTAAAATTTTTTAAAAAGGACTCAAAATATTTTCGATACTCCCAAATATGTATCAGATACGTATCGAGAATTTTTTTTTCTTTTAATTAATCGATACGCCACGTGGCATATCGAATTCGTATTGGTAGTTTATCGGTAGCGTATCGGTATCGGATATGTATCCAATACAGCATCATTAGTTTTTTAGGTGTATCCGTGCATCATAGCATGTGACTAATGTTCGTCGACGTCAGGTATAACCACATTTATGATTTTTTTTTGTGGTTTCCACTTTTACTATGAACTTTTTGATCTTCTTATTAAGGACTGATTTCATGTTTAATTTGTGATTGGTTAAATGCTTAAGTTGTATGGATGTTATTTTGGTCTTATTTCGCCTGGGTTACAATACACCTGAATACTCGTTACAATGTACCTAACTTATACCAAAATAATGATATTCTATTATAATGAATGAATTAACTTGGTCCGGAACACCTTTTATAGTAAACTAAGAGAAATGAGTAAAATGCTCTTAAACTGGAAAAAGTCGAATTGGGACGGTTCAATGGTAAAACTCTCGAAATAGTAGTTCAATCGAACCAGAATGGTTCGATGGTAATAACTCTCGAAGTGGCTGATAGGTCGAACATGGACTGTTCGATGGTGATAACCCTCGAATCGGTTGGTCAGTCGAACGGGAGTAATTCGGTTGTACTAATTGTCGAACGGGTTGGACTTCGATGGTTATTAGTCGAACAACGCGATTCGATAGTTAGTAGTTGCTCGATAGTAATGAATGTGTGCCATTAATGTCGGAGGACGGGGTATTTATAGACCCCGTCATTTGGGACCCAGTAGAAGTTTGAAAATAACAGTCGAACGGGGCTCGGTTTGACTGTCTTAATAACAGTCGAACGACACCTATTTGATAGTTTTATTTCTGTGCCTTTCTTTGATGGGCCACCCAAACACTTTTTTGGGCCTTCCTAAAATACATCCATCATACAGTCTCCTCCCCCCCCCCCCCCAGCTTGGGAGTCGGTCTTGAGTGAAGAGCGGGTTCCAGACTCTAAAATTCAGGTTACTTCATTCGGTTGTTCATTTCGTGTTTCAGATTGTGCCTTTCTGTTCTGGGCCATGTATTTGTCAAATGAATTGGTACCGAGATTTAGCTAGTTTTGAAAATACTCCCCCTATTTGGGAGTCGAGACTTGAAAACACGGGTGCCAAATGAAGCTTATTTCCATGAAAATATGTGCCCCCAAATTTTAATCAAGATCTGTAATGTTGGAATCGTTAAAAATTGGATTTTATTAACAATCGAACTCGGACGAGTTCGATTGTAGTATCACTATCGAATTGCATAATTGTTCAATAGTTATTGTTGAATTGAAACCGATTCGATGATAAATAAAAGTATCGAATGCGCAGCATTCGATCGTGGTTTTTAATCAAACTGACATGAATTCTATTTTTCTAACTCTATCGAATTGTTATTATTATTCGATAGTTATTGTCGCAGTGCATCTGATTCGATGGTATTTGAAAGTATCAAACGCGTAGCTTTCGGTCGTTGTTTTAAATCAAACTGATATGAATTCAATTGTTATTGTAAATGTATGGACCAGGATTGGTACCCTTTTACTTGATTCATATACTGTGTGTAAACTGAATGTCGTGCCAACACCGATTGTATTTGGTGTTGTTCCAACACTCGTTGTAGAGTAATAATGCAGCGGAATAACGAACACTGTGAAATGAATTTTAAGCAATTTATATGAATATAACCTGCCGAGCCTTACGGCCAAGTAATCACTAAATGTTACTTTAATGATCTTACCGAATACAACTGAGCAAGGAATCCAATTATAACACTAACTAATCTATAAGCTACGGAGTTTATAGCTTAGCTAGATAAAACTTAGTAAAAACAAGACCAATACAATACAAGAATTTCTTCTAATCTCTCAAAACTTAATTCTAGTCTTGTTGTTAGTTTTGATATCGAGCACGCCGTCTTATAGAATTTTGTCGTCCTTGTTTTTTGGTGTGATAGACATGAGTTTGTGATCGTCCTCTTCTTCAATGGATAATTGCAAAATCTCCTTTGTTGTTATCTTCTTGAGATCTTCTAATATTATCTTTAAGTATCTTCGGCTTATCCTGTTTCTCCAAGCATAAATTCAAACGATCCTTAAAATCTTTACTAACCTGAGATAATCACAGATAACTACAACTTGTGGAAGTAGGTGAGTTTAAGAATAAAAGAAAAATAAAATATTTAACTTAAGTAAATCGAACAAAGCAGTGTTGAGTTCAGTGTTGTGCCAACACTACTTTCTAGTGTGTTGGATCAACACTTCCTGAGAACACCTGCACTTTCAGTGTTGAGTTCAGTGTTGTGCCAACACTACTTTCTAGTGTGTTGGATCAACACTTCCTGACAACACCTGCACTTTCAATCTCCCCATTTTTTCCTTTTTTCAGAAAACTCCACCTGCAACAAATTTTGTTAGATTTCCTGCAATTTCAGATTATTCAGAAAAATACTTATTCTAATTTGCTCCCCCCTTAATTTATGAATGAAGAACTGCAGTGTTAAGCCAACACAGTTAACACTTGTGTTGTCCCAACATTTTCATCTTTCATTTCAACACCTGTAGTTAGTTCTACAGTACTAAACAAAGCAAACTAGAATAATTAAAAATGTGCAGATCAATATTTCGTTTACATCCCCATCCAGAAACAAAACAGAGAACATGCTCTTTGTGCTAAAACAACAATTGTTCAAACTATTTAAAAATTACAAGAAACAAAAAAATTGGTGGCCTTATCTCTCCCTTTTTGTGTGGAAAGCACCACCAATAGGTGCTTCTTGATGGTGTCAAGCTCCTTGATCTCTTCCTCTATGTCATCAATCTCCGTTTTCCTGTCAGCAACCATCGTGTCACCCCAATCCACCTTCTCCTGGATGAGGGAAGAGCTGATAGCCACAGTGGGGGTTGAATCATCCTCATCAACTCAGGCGGTGATGAAGCTTTGTTCCTTCTTCTTCCACTGATGTACCCCACTACTTCCTGGAGCATTTGGATCCAACATTTGGATCCTTCTATGGGAGATCACTGATTCTGTCTCCTCCAAAGTAGTTCTGGTGATAGGTTGCTGTCTAGTCTTGTCCACAAAGGTCTCATTTTCACCCTTCTTAAATCCTTGATCAGTGAGAATTTTGTAGATCAAGGAAGGAAAGGGTAAGATTGCATCCTTCTTGTGCGTAGCCTCAGCAATAGTCCTAAAGATTCTCTCCCCCATGTTCACTGGATGCCCTTTTTGCACTTTGTAAATCAACACAGCCATCTCATGAGTGAGGGTTGTGGAGTTAGATGGGGGTATCCAATTGTAAGAGGCAGCTTTGCACAATATAGAGGTGAGATATGTGAGTCTAGTCACACTTAGCTTGTCCTTCCATTTCTTCACCATTCCACCAGTTAACTCTTTCATTAGAGTGTTATCATCAATTTCCTCCTCTGTTTTCTGCCTTCTTGGCATCCTACAAGTGTTGTTGATGATATTGGGATTGAATTTGTGAAACTTATCCCTCATATACACTCTCCCATACTTGGGTGACCCTTTAGCATGCACAAACTTAGACAGGTTACAGTAAAACTCCCTAACTACATCAGGGACATATGGGACAACATCAATTAAATAGTATAACAGGCTCCTAGACTCAAGAAACTCAAACACCTTATGTTTCTTATAGTCATCAACAACAATGTTCCTCTTAGCCCAAATTTTCCTAGAAGTCATAATATTGTAGTTATCACTAGCATTTTTGGTCAAGAAATACCTATTATGACGCTCAGTAGGAAAATTGGCCTCAAAAGTTTCTGGTGGTTCAGGCTCAGACTCCTCCTCAAACTCTAGTGTGTGTCCACATCTTGGTCGACTGGTGTTGGATCAACATTCTAATCAGTGGGTGTTGGTCCAACATTTTAACCAGCCGACGTTGGCACAATATCAAGTTGGTTATGTTCTTCAGCTTCTTCATCCTCCTCTGTTCATTCATTATCCTCTTCCTCTTATTCATCAGAACCCTCCTCCTTATCTTCATCCGCAGAATCATCTCCTTCAGAAGATGAGAATTCTTCTTCCTCAGCAGCAGCATCTTCCTCAGCAGCTTCCTCATGATCTTGTGCATGTTCATCTTCCTTCTCCTCCTCAATTTCAGGAGGAGCATGTGGTTGACTCTCCTCAGGCACCCCTGCCTTTGAAATCACCTAATCATCTATAAGGGGGACATCCTCAAGGATGTTGGGTGGATTCAGAGTTGCTTCAGTATCTGCAGGTTCCAGTGTTGTGACATCATCATCTGGAGCTGGTGTTGTGACAACATCAGTGGGTTCTTGTGCTGGCGCAACATTATCTGGAGCTGGTATTGGCTCAGCAATGGTAGTCGCGACCTTCTTTGATTTCACATTTATCCTGTCATAGACAGAAGGCGCCTTTCTTTTGGGTGATTCAGGTGCCACCCATGTATTGCGGGTGCGGGTGCTTCTACGGGATTGAGCTCCCCCTGCATCAGATGACATGGCAGCTGCAACATTAGCAAGATCCGCAATTGTGGATTTCTTTCCCATTATAGCCCGCGTGAGTAAATTAGGAAGAGAGTAAGAATCTAGGGTTTTGATTGATTTTGCAAAATTTAAGCACAATTAAAAAGAAGATGAATAAGAAAAATGGGGTTAATGAAGGAGTAATGGGCGGGTAAATGTTGAGAACGTGTGCTATTCCCGCCATGTTAAGTCAACACGTATAGAACATGTCGGCATGACACCTGACCAGAACAGTTAATGAGAATAACTTATAAGTCACAGTGTTGTGTTGAGTGTTGTGTCAACATTCGGTAAGGCAGTGTCGGCACAACATTCTGTGTGTACTGAGCCAAGTGTCTGTGTGGTCAAGGTCTTACCAAGGTTTTCTTCACATATTAGCATAAGTAGAATTTGAGCAAGATACCTGGAACTTCAAGAGTTAGAAGGAATCATTCAAATCCAGTAGCTTAGCTTAGATCTGAAATAGGAACGGGAGTTAGGAAACAGAAAACACACTAAGTAAACAGTAAATGGTTTAACATCACAAGATGATTAAGCTTCTATAGTTCAATGAAAAATAGACTTGTGTGTTACTGGCAGCTAACAACCCATGAGATATGCCTTGCATATGAAATCATGAGCTGAAGAAAACCAAGAGATACTCCCCCTTAAGATAATGACAACACAGTACAGGATAAGCAGCATAGGACACAAAATATGCGAAGATGAATATTTGGCCAACATTTATGAGCACAGTGTTATCTCAACACAGCATATCAACAGTCACATATAAACCCTTTGCTTATTTCATTTTCCGATCATTTAAAATAAATAACTTCCAAACATTATACTTTGAGGCAAAAAGGATCATGTACTCACTGAATGTAGGCAATAACATGACCTCTAACACCCCCAATTTCAACACACTCAATGCAGATGCACATGCAAGTACATAGGGCTGGATGCGGGCAGTACAGGACCCCAGCACCCCAGTTTCCTAGAACATACTTGTTTACTAGCACCTATAAGAAGGTTTTAGCACCAAGTGAGCAATTGTACGGCATGAAAGGCAATACACAACCCCAGACATCCCAATACAAGTGTTCACCATCATATGCCCCCTCTACAAGCAAAACAACATAAATAAGTCACAACTAAATACAGCATAGATGTCAACTCTATGCACCCCAGCTTCTTTATATTGTTTTGTGTGTTTACAACCTGAATAAGACACAACTGAATACAACATAGCAGTCAGCTCTGTGTACCCCAACTTTTCCAAGTTGTGACACTACCTCAAAGTAAGGAAAGTTTTAGCAAAATTTCAAAAAGCATTTGTAAAGAGTAAGCTATCCAAACATGCTGACAGGCTAGTAAGACTTCACAATATTCAAGAATGCAAACAAACAGACATGAGATAAACAAGAAAATCTCAAGAACTAACCAAACAAACAAGAGAACAATCTCGGTACATCACAATCAGTTATTGGTGTCAACTTGTGATCTTAAGGCAACACATGTCTGGTTAGTGTGATCACGACACACTCATGTCGTGAGCCTTCCTCAAACTGAAGAACCTCTCATTATCTAAGGGTTTTGTGAACATGTCAGCTAGTTGATTGTTAGTTTCAATATGTTCAATTGTGATTGTTTTATGTTCAACCAAACCTCTCAAGAAGTGGTGTCTAATATCAATGTGTTTGGTTCTAGAATGTTGCACAAGATATTTTGATATGCTAATGGCACTCAAGTTATCACATAACATGAGAAGAGTATTACTAGTTAACCCATAATCACAAAGCATATGTTTCAACCATATCAGTTCGGTTACACGGCTGCCAGCTGCAATATACTCTGACTCAACAGTAGATAAAGACACAATTTTGTTTCTTACTGTACCAGGAAACCAAATTATTTCCTAGATAAAGACACCCTCCGCTAGTGGATTTTCTATCATCTAAATCCCCTGCCCAATCACTATCACTAAAGCCAACCAAGTTTCAATTTGTATTATGAGAGTACCAGATTCTTAACTCTGCACTCTGCAGTTCTAGAAATATATCATAAGATTCTTTTTACAGCAGTTAAGTGAGATACCTTTGGTGCTGCCTGATACCTCGAACAGACACACACTGAGTACATTATGTCAGGTCTGGTGGTTGATTTGTACAGGAGACTCTCAATCATTGATTTGTAGAGCGTTGAGTCAACATCTTCACCAGCTACATCCTTCTCAATCTTCACAGCAGCGGACATTGGTGTCTTGCATGGCTTGGATTCCAAAATCCAAATCTCTTCACCAAATTCCTGGCATACTTCTCCTGATATAGAATATTTATGTTTCCTTTTGTTTCACTTGTAGTCCTAGGAAAAATGTGAAGTCCCCTATCATACTCATTTCAAATGTACCTAACATAGTACTAACAAACTTGTCCAAGGTGGACTGATTAGAAGAGCCAAATACTATATCATCAACATAGATTTGAGCTATGCAGACTTCTTTGTTATTTTTCATGATAAACAGTGTCCTATCACATTCTCCTCTTGAGAAACCAAAACATAGCAAGAATTCAGTTAACCTCTCATACCAAGCTCTAGGAGCTTGTCTCAAACCATATAAAGCCTTTTCAAGTTTGTAGACATAATTAGGGTGATGAGGATCTGTGAATCCTCTCGGTTCCTCAACAAAAGCTTCTTTGTCTATATAACCATTCAAAAAAGCCCCATTAACATCCCTTTGGTATAGTTTGATTTTTGAAAAACAAGCAATGGCAAGTAAGAGTCTAATGGATTCCATTTTGGTCACAGGAGCAAATGTTTCATCAAAATCAATCGCTTCAACTTGAGTGTACCCTTGGGCTACTAATCTAGCCTTATTCCTCACTATCACTCCATTTTCATCAAATGTATTTTTAAAGATCCACTTAATTCCATTTACATTAGCATGAGTAGGCCTATGAACTAATTTTCACACTTTATTCTTAGAAAATTGCATGAGTTCTTCCTGCATAGCATTTATCCAGTGAGAATCTTTAAGGGCCTCATTAACATTCTTAGGTTCTATAGCAGAAACAAAGCAAGTAACTGAATCACACACAGATGACATTCAAACATTAAGTTTAGCCATATCTTCTAGTTTACTCTTTCTTTGTTTCTAGTTCTTACTCTTTTAGTGAGATTCCCGAGTGTCTCTCCTAACATTTTCACTAGTAAATTCTTCAGTGTCAGAATCTGTATAGACTAGTGTTGGCCCGACATCAGTGTCTGTGGATGTCAGCTCAACATCATCATTCCAGTGTCTTCTGCTTCAGTCCCTGGTGTTAAGTCCACATTGTCAATTGATGGTATTGGCACCACATCAACAGTCTGAGGCAGTCCCAGTAGATTATCAGTGATACCTGGACTAGTAAGTTTAGGTATGCCTCTCACAGCTTCTAGCTTGATGATCTTTTCTAGATTCCTATAGTGAACATGTCCTAGCCTTATGTGCCAAACCACTGATTCATCAACCTTCACATGTAGGCATTGTGCATCCTCATCCACCAGGTAGCAG
This sequence comes from Linaria vulgaris, assembly GCA_948329865.1. Lineage (NCBI taxonomy): Eukaryota > Viridiplantae > Streptophyta > Magnoliopsida > Lamiales > Plantaginaceae > Linaria > Linaria vulgaris. The sequence goes on along the minus strand of OX415249.1, from coordinate 45,887,330 downwards.
TTGTCTTTTGACCTTTTTCCTGTCATAACACAGTTGTCAGATTTGTCAAACACATCACAAGAACAATTGTCAAATTTAACAATCAAATTGTCATCACAAAGCTAGCTAATGCTGATAAGGCTAGCCTTTAGACCATCCACCAACAGAACCTCAGTCAGATGAGGGAAGCCATCCACTTTGAGAACATCTTTTCCTATGATATTTCTTTTCCTTCCTCCACCATATGTAACAATACCAGTAAATACGGGCACAAGGTCCATAAGATTAGTCTTGGTACCTGTCATATGTCTAGAACAACCAATGTCAAAGTACCAATCACCAGTAAGAGTATGAGTAGCTGAGAACACAACATTATAGATGATTTTGATTTTAGGAGACCACGGTCTGTTTTTTTGAAAACTGTTATTTTGTTCCCTGGTGTTTCTTCGGAATGTTGTGCAAAAATTGGAGCAATCAGGTGTTGTCCCAACATCTGATGTAAAATTACTGCTATCATAATTATATTTTTCACAGAACTTTATGTACTTATAGCAATATGGTTTTAAATGACCCGGCTAAAAACAATATTGGCACATGTAGGTTACTATCTTAGATTGATTAGAGTTGTCATTATTTTTACAAAAACCAGCCTTTAAAAAACTAGGTATAACATTTTCATATCTACTTGACCTTTCTTGGTATCCCAAACCTATAGTTCCTTCATTGCCAATACTTAGAGCTTCATCAAGCCTTTTTGTACTATAATTCCACTTGGCAATAATTCTCTCTGCTTCTTCCAGTTTTATATCCATCTTTCCCATTTGGTACTCATTTTTGGTGAGCTTTCTTTCTAGTTCAGTTATAGTTTCAATTAAGAAATTGTTCTCCTTGATGAGCTCATTTTCCTTTTTTATGATTTTCTTTACCTCATCAAGGAGTTCCCTGTAGACAACCTTTAGTTCATCAACCACCTTGTCTTGTTTTGATCCATTCCCCCTTCAAAGAAGTGCTCTTCATCCAAATCTACAGATCCACCAAAGCAAACAAAGTTAGAATGTTCTTCATATTTATTTATATCAGTTATACGACATTGAGGGTTAGAAATATAGTCATCATCCTCCCAGTTGTCAAAGTAGTCTTTATGTTCCTCTGGATCAGTCTGAGTGTTGGGCCAACATCTGTTCATCCCAATGCTGTCCTGACACTCGGTCCAGTTAACTTGAGCAGATAGGGCTGCTCTGTGAACTTCCTCAAACACTTGTTCATCTGGTAACTCATCCAAACTTGTCTCATCATCAATATCATCTATGCGTACCCAGTTAGAGCTACCTTTGGTTCTCAAAGTATTAGCACACTCGTATGACAAATGTCCATAGCCTTTACACTCAAAGCATTGGATTTCTTTCATTTTCTTGGTGTCCCTATCAGTGGGTTTTTTGAAAGAATACTTAACCATTTTACCAGGAAAACTCCTTCTTAGATTATGAGGGACATTCTTTTATTTTTCGACTTTATCATTGAAAGAAATTTTATTGAACTTTTTCACCGCTGAACCTAGATAGGTACTTATTTCATTTTCATCATCTACTTCTTCTTCAGTAGCTTTTAAAGCAAGTCGTGTAGGTTTGTTAGTGGGTTCTGAGTTCATTTCAAATTCTTGTAACACATTTAGAAGAGTATGAAAGTTAATTGATGACATGTGTCTGGCTTCTTGCTTAGAAATCTTCTTAACCTCAAATCGAGGAGACAGAGTTTACATAGCTTTGTAAACAAGTAGTTTATTAGTTAGAGGATCACCCAAACTTAGACATTCATTCGATAAATCCATTAGTTTTGCAAAGTAAGAAGTAACAGACTCATCATCACCCATCCTAATGCTCTCAAATTTATGTAAAACAATTTGAGGTCTAGCTTCTTTGACACTAACATCTCCTTCACAGTGAGTTTGAAGGATCACCCAAGCTTGTTTAGCAGTTGTACATAATTGTATAAACCTGAACATATGCGGATAAACCTAAATGAAGATGGCATTCAAGGCTTTCTCAATGTATGCTGCTTCATTAACATATGTGGAGTCCAATCAGCTTCAGGCTTTAGGTGAACATCATTGTCATTGTCTCTGACCGTCATTGGTGGAGTGTACCCATCAATGATTGATATCCAAGCCCGTAGGTCTAAGGATTTGATGTATTGTCTGAGTCTGATCTTCTAGTAAGCATAATTTGTCCCATCCAGCACTCGTAACCTGTTGTTAGTATTTGGGTTCACATTATCCATGGTATGGTACAAAACCCAATTACCAATGAACTTGGTGCTTGGCTTTGACACCAATTGTAAATGTATAGACCGGGATTGCTACCCTTTTACATAATTCACACACTGTGTGTACACTGAATGTTCTGCCAACACCGAATGTATTCGGTGTTGTCCCAATACTCGTTGTAGAATAATAATGCAGTGGAATAACGAGCACAATGAAATGAATTTTAAGCAGGTTATATGAATATAACCTGCCGAGCCTTACGCCCAAATAATCATTAAATGTTACTTTAATGATCTTACCAAATACAACTGAGCAAGGAACCCAATCCTAACACTAATTAATCTATAAGCTATGGAGTTTATAACTTATTTAGATAAAACTCAGTAAAAACAAGACCAATACAATACAAGAATTTCTTCTAATCTCTCATAACTTAATTCTAGTCTTGTTGTTAGTCTTGATGTCGAGCATGCCTTCTTATAGGATTTGATTATCCTTGTTCTTTGGCTTGATAGACACGAGTTGGTGATCGTCCTCTTCTTCAATGGATAATTTCAAAATCTCCTTTGTTGTTATCTTCATGAGATCTTCTAATATTAGCATTAACTATCGTCGGCTTTTCCTCTTTCTCCAAGCATAAATCTGCACGATCCTTAAAATCCTTACTAACGTGATAACTACAACTTGTGGAACTGGGAGTGTTTAAGAATAAAGGCAAAATAAAATATTTAACTTCAATAAATCGAACAGAGCAGTGTTGAGTTCAGTGTTGTGCCAACGCTACTTTCTAGTGTTTTTTATCAACACTTCCTGACAACACCTGCACTTCAGTTATATTGGTCATTGTGTAATAATTGTAGCCCTGTTGTGAAATTGAGCATGAGATTCTATCGAATCTAACCGAATTCGACTATTTTTGGCAGCATCAAATTGTGCCGTTTTAGAGAGTTTATTTCGATCACTATCGAACTGTCGTAATTCGATTGTAAAATACAATCAAACTAGATCGAGTTCGATTGTTATTTTCGTAGGGCTGATAGGCCTGCCTCCCTCTATATAAGGGTGAGAGGAGGTGGTGTAGCTCATTGCTCAACCTTGGACGTCTTACGCTAAAACCTAAGGAGAATCGAATCGGCCCCGTTCGATACTCTTTTTGTATCAAACGACAGGTCGTTTGATTGTTTGCCTTTTAAAAAATTGAATTTTTTTTAATACTTTGTTTTTCTTCTTTCTGATTTGCTTCATGTTTCTTGTTGTATGCAGTGCAATCTCGTTGCTGAATTGGTGAATTGAGAGAGGAGGAATCCTCCAGAACGAGTCTTGAGCGACGTTGACCAATAGAAATGCACCTTTTACCACTTTTCTTAGATACATGGTAAATCAAAGAGGGATCGAAGCAAATCCATACAAGATTAAAGCCATTGCAGAATTGCCCTCTCAAAAAACCTACATGATGTACAATGCCTTGTCGGAGGAATGATAGCACTAGGGAAGTTCATCTCCACTGCAGCTGAGAAAAACCTACCTTTCTTCAAAGTCCTAAAAAAGAACCAAAACTGTGAATAGATTAAGGAATGCTAACATGCTTTCTTAAAACAGAAGCAATACCTTTCCTCCGAGCTGAAACAACTTTTGTCTTCGCTACCGCTGGTAGCCAAACCGATCGAGGGAGAAACATTATATCTCTACCCATCGATATCTGGGCATGTTTTAAGCAATGTCTTGGTACGAATAGAAGGCATTGTCCATCAACTAATATATTATATCTCGAAGGAATTCTAGGCAATTGAGAAGAACAACCTCGAGATCAAAAAATTTGCGCTAGCTGTCATTGTCACGTCATGCAAAATTGCGCCCTTATTTTCAATCACACCTCTTTGTGGTTTTGACTTACAAGCCACTTAAGCAAGTGATGTCGTTGAAGCCTAAGTCCTCTAGAAGGCTGGTAAAATGGGAAATATACTTCGGCAAATATGGAATTAGATACCATTCGAGAACTGCAATCAAAGCCCAAATCATCGTTGACTTTATGGTTGAAAACGTCGGAAGGGCACAAGTTTCAAAGGCACAAGTTGCCACTATCAAAACAAATGAAGTCGCAAGGACATTGCACATTGATGGCTCGGCTACAAGTACTGGAGAACGAATAGGTATTTACCTAAGATCTCTCGCTGTAAGTCTGAACTTCGTTGTGACCAACAATAAGGCTATTCTCGCCGGTACCTCAATGGCAAGCTCATGGGTAGTAAAACGTCTGGCAGTCTATACAGACTCGTAACGTGTGGCCAATCATTTCAACAACTGTTATGAAGCCAATGAGGATATAATGAACCTCTATCTCAACAAGCTCAAAGAGGTGTGAAGACATTCATGGCGTTCACCTCGTGCCAAATTCCAAGAAGTGAAAATGTCAATGCTGACACGCTTTCAAACTTTGCCACCTAGACTAGAATCTTCCCAGAGAGGAGAATCATCTTATTAGTGATCGAGGAATTTTCCATAGGCAAGACACAATATCTTAGTATGATAAAGAGAGCCGAACATGCTATGCATATTGATTTAAAACCTTCATGGAAGTAGGACATTTACTTATGCCTTAAAGAAGGTAAACTTCCAGCAACATCTTTACAACACGAAGATTCAAATACAATATTCACCACTTCTCCATCTTCAATGATGAGCTATACACAAGGTCACTTGAACGATCGCTCTTAAGGTGTCTATCTCCTTAGCAAACTAAGGTTGTATTGAAAGAAGTCCACATCGAAGCATGTGGTAATCATTAGGGAGGACACTCTTTGGCACAAAAGTTCTTGCCCCATGGTTTTTACTAGCCAACCTTACCTAAATATGCCATGAACTTCAACACAAGATGCAAAAGCTGTCAAGAATTCGCCCATCTTACACACATTTCTGCACAACCTCTTACTCCCATGTAATCACCATGCCCATTTGACCAGCGGGGTATCGACATTGCGGGACACTTCCGCCAAGGCGTGGGGACAAAAGAAATATCTAGTTGTGGCAGTTGAATACTTTACAAAATGGGTCGAAGTTTAGGCACTCTTCTCTATCACCGAGAGGAACATCGTTAACTTTATCTGGAAATAAATCATATGCCGCTTTAATATACCGCATGTGCTCGTCTCAAACAATGGGACCCAATTTGCAGGACATAATATTTGATCCAGGTGCAAACATGAACATTACACAACATTTTATCGTGGTTTACCATCCACAAGCTAATGGTCAAGTTGAGAACACCAACAAGACTCTTGTTTAGTATCTTGAAAAAAACTCATGAGCTTGGGTAGCATGGAATGATGCACTTCCCAGAATATTGTGGGCCTACCGCACCACTCAACGTATATCAACGGGCCAGACGCCATCTCTTCTAGTATACAGTTTAGAGGCATTCCGATCAAATTAGCCATACCCACTCGACGTATCTTGACCTAAAATCAAGAAGAAACCGCTAAAATGCGCTTTGAGGACTTAGACTTTACTGGCTCCGCACGAGATCAATCGTGTGAGCGTACTGATGCATATTATGTATGCATTCTTAACGTATCTCAGTACACACTCTATCGTAAGTATACGAGCTCAAGTAATATAAAATAGAAAGTAAAGTTTACTACCCAAGTATCGAATCCCACAATGACTATGATTAAGTATCACACCTAATTGTTTTGCAATTTCGTCACTAATATTGTCACGATTGAATATTTTTATTTTACTAGACTAAGGATTTATTAAACTAAACTAACTACTCTAACTATTTCTAACTACTTCTAACTACTAGACTGAATTGGATTATTTTGATTGGATTGGTTTGAGTTGTAAACAATAATGATTAGATAGCTTAGAGATTCAGGTTTGTTGGATATCCACTATGCTCATACATATGCGTTGACTTCCGTAATTGATATTTATGTCAACGCCTTCTTTCGATGCCTCAAGGGGACATGGGATGACGTTAGTAGGCCCACACACTCACAGATTTATTTATCCACGGAACATATTATGCGGCTACGCTAGTTACCTCCCATAACTTCAGATCAATATTATATTGATCAGGCATAATAAACCATTGAGCATAAGATAAATAAATAAACATAAAAATATCAATCAATAGAAATCAACTCATAAGTCTTCACATAGTTTCAAATCCAATTACTTCATAACTCTAAGCATAAAGTAGTTGGCCACTTATCGTTTCAATTGACAGATTCTACATCATAATTAACAGATCAAATAAGTAAAGAATGGAGAAGAAATATCATGTTGAATGATTCTCTCGGATAGTTGCGTATTCCTCTTGATCTTGTTTCTACCCTGCCTGATTAGAATGATCCTTCTTCTTTCTTTGCATGATGATTTCTTATTCTCTTACTGAATATATTGTTGAATAATGCTCTTGCTCCTGTGTTTCCTTCGTGTGGCGATGGTGGTGATGTTGATGATGATTGTGTTATTCTTCTTCTTTTGTGACTTCCGCAAGATTTTTCTCCTTTTATACTTTTTTTCTAGCTCGTTAGGTTAACAATCATGTGGAGAAGCCCTGGGCAAATTGTAGGCACGCGTGATCAAAACCATCACGTGCTACCGACCTGATCAAAATTCCGCCGCGCTGCTCATCGCGCTACTCTCTGTATTCCTTCTTCGCTGCTCTTCCGCGTCCACTGCTGGCCCACGCCACTCATGCGCTATAGCGCCTCAATTCTTTTGTTTTCCCGAATGCTTCAAAATTGGGTAATTTTCCTTTAAATCGCTATGTTTTGTTCTACTGACTCTAGACCTGAAACAAAACAAAACATAACTAAGATGTACATAAAACATCAAGAATCAAACATTATATCGTTCATAATCAAGGGTCAAATATAGATGTTTTACACACGTATCACGTACACAAGCCTATAGGCTATAAGACCATGGGCAAAGGCTTAGGATAAGAAAATTCATTTCAGACAGTTCCAAGAAGAAGACAAAGCAAAGAAGATCTAAAGATTTTTCTTAATCTTTTTGTCTTTAATCATGTTGTTTAATTCTTAACTTACTATTGTCTTTAATTTGTTTAACTTTTTAACTTACTGTTGAACTTGAGATTATAAGTAGCTAAATGAATTTTTAAAAGTTCACCCGTTATATTGACACTATTTAACTTTCAACTCACTATATTGGCTTCAGTATCAATCTTGACCTAATTTCGATACATGTTGTCGAAATTGCTGCACCAGCAGCATGTGACTTACACACACCATGCCACCCAGATATTTCAAATATGTTGAAAATTAACTTTTTTCTTATACATTTTCACAATTGGCCCTCTATATTTGCACCATTTCCATTTTAACCCACTATACTGGTTGACTGCAATTTAAGCCTACTAAGTTGGCACTGCGTGTGGGACACGCACTGCTTGCATCACATTTCTAGCAATACATGTCAAAATTGGGTTAAGATTGACAGTAGTGCCAACTTAGTGGATCTAAATTAGAATTTTTCAATATAATAGGTTAGAAATGAAATGGAGCCAACATAGTGGGTCAACATTGAAGAATTATCGAGTAGCTAAAATACTCCTTGTTTGAAGTATTGAGTAGCTCAAATTTATGAATATGTGTTTTTCATTCATTTGGGTGTTGTTTGCGTTACAAAGTATTTAAATGATTTGTTTTATTGGCTGCTCGATAAGCCTAACTTATGCGGTTTCTGAGAAGTCAAGGTAGTGGTGTTAGTTAAGTAATTATGTGGCGGTGGCCAACTAACATAAATCCATGCATAATACTTGTGGTGTATCAATAAAATAATTTGTGGGTGGCAAACTAATGGGAGAGTGAATTGGATTGCAAACCTAATCTCTTTTCTAGAATAATGACAACCAGACTGTTCGCGCTAAAGCTCCAACCCATTAGAGATTAAAGGATTTATAGGGCGGATAACAGTGGTTGTAGGCCAGGGATCCAATATAGTTGGAAGAACTCAACTAGACTCAATAGGTTAAGGGGATATAAATGGTTTATCTATGAACTACTATTGAATCTAGTAAATCTAAATTGTGAAAATATTTGTTAATCATCTGTTTTATACCATATTAAATTGACGATCAAATCTTTTCAATTATGTTAATTAGAGTATTGATGAGTGATAAATTGTATCGATTTTAGTACCTGATTTCTTATAATTTTGAATAATTTTTATGGTAATTTAACTTGCTTTAGTCTAGTGATGCCGTTCTTGTAATTTGAGTCGATTCAGAGCAAAACGAGGCTTATTAGACGGATTTTAGCAAACAAATGATGACACAAGGAGAAGCGCTATGACACAACTAATTGCGCTACAACACAAGAGGAACAAAAGGTCGCGCCACCAGTGCAACACTGCAGAAAGTCGTAGAGAAGAGACAAAGAGTGGCGCGACAACGAGTAAAAGTAGCATGAGCTGTGCAGCTAGCAGTGCGACACGCCAGGTCAAGCAACTCTTGGGCAAAACTGCCTCATAGTGCAATTTAAGTTATGGCTGTTCGTGAGACTAAGCAACAAGATCTTATTATAAATAGAAGGGGACAAACAAGACCTAGAGACACACATATACAGACGCACAGATGCACAAAAACACATTCATAGCTATATTCCATCGTTTAAAGTATTGCAATCATTGTTGAGAGGAGCATGTGATTAAAGAAGCAAGTAATCAAGCAAAAAGAAGGCAACAAAGAGTCAAAGCGAGAAGACACGCCTAAATCTCACTGAGATCAAGAGTTTAATCTTTCTTTTCTTTATTGCTCACTTTTATTATGAATTATTGTTCTTATACTATGATTATGAGTAGCTAAACCTCTTAATGTCTGGGAGAGGATGCAACTATCTAATATGGATGCACCTTGAACCTATGTTTTGATTAATTCTATTGAATACTTTGTTTTGTTGGATATTATTTGTTGCTTATTGTGACGACTGCGCCCGATGAGCCATGCTCCGGTCCGAGCTAGTTTAGTGGTGGCCAGCCACTTTCACCAACCCAGACTAAAGCGCAACTCATAGGAAGAGGTCTCACTTGTCAGGATCAAAAACCATACATGTTTTATAAAATATATTTTGATATATACAGCGGAAGTCTTGGTATTACAAACAATGTGACTATTTTAATGGTTATGTACTAATGACAAAACACAATATTCCAAAATGCACGCTAGAACAATTATTCACTTGATCGATGCTGCCATGTTGATTTTATCCTGAGAAATGGACCGAAGAAACGAGGAATAAGTCTTTAATGACTTAGTGAGATTCACATAAAAGAACTGGCAATGCAAGAATTAAGAGGAATGCAAGATCTTACCGGTAGGGACAGTTCAACTACATAATTTGATGTAGCAATGGTACTGGAATTTTCATAGAATAGTTAATGAACTTGTTCTTACCAGTAAACAATTCCAACCTTATGACTTCTAATATTCTACCTTATACCTCCCGACGAGGAGCGACCTCGCAAACGAATCAAGAGAAATGCTCGAGTACATGTCGACCCAGCACGCGGGTTACAACCAACTCCTGACTGCAAGCGACGCCTAGATAGATGGGTATCAAACGAAATTACTGAAACCGACAGTCCTTATTGCATGTCAATAACTCGACTCAATCCCTGGGCCCAACTTCCCAAAGGCATCCCAATGGGTGTAACAAATAAACAAATAAGCTAGTAAACTGGATAATATCCGTTTTGAGCTACATGTCCCCAACATAGTTCGTTGCTCTTTGCACAGTTCAAGAACCAGCAGATGAGATTATGATATCGGAGAATTACCATGATTATGAATCAATATGATAAATAATAAATGATTAGATATGATTCAACGATGAGTATGAAAATCATGTTATGGGATGAGATGTAAAACATAATTATGATGGAATATAGGTTGTTCAAGGTTTGGTAACGGAGTAGTGGGTTTTCTGTCCAAGTTCCTCAGGGCCGGATGCCAAACGTGGCTAGCACAAATTAGAAATGAAACCTCACATTTACTCGTACGGGGAACCTTGATGGCGTTGATTAGTTCGTCAAACCTTTAACAAATTCAAATAATATTAATCAACTGAATTTATAATTCACCACAACAAATATTAGTACTTTCTTTTAAATTCTGTTGTTGGTGAAATTGAGAACGTTCTTGTTAAGGATGCTAATTACGATGTAAATCTTAGTAAAGAACACATAATCTTAATTCATGTCATTACACTAAACATGGAAATCTTAGATGATGAATTAAAAAACGTAAGGTTCGGTTAAATATCAAATATCAATTATATTAACCACCTTATTGATATCTCAAAAATTATCTTAATCAAACATATGTTCAAACTTATAATTGTAAGTATCCATATTTTCATGTTAAAGTCATTTCCAACAACAAGTAACCGTAACCGTAACAAGTAAAAACTTGATTATCTATCTAATTTGATGCATAATCAATTCTTAAAACATATTACTTAACTAACTTTAAGAAAACTCGTCCAATAAGCCTTTAATCAGTTCAAAACTTTCAATAACGACACATCAAATAAGTATCATTTGAAGTAACACCTTAAAAGGTATAACTTAGTCCATTATTAATTTATTTTACATAGTTAGTTTAAAATACATATAATTATGTTATAACTTAAATATAAAGATATAAACATGGAAAAGTTATCAAAACATGTGATAATGAGTGTTTATTATGATAAATAATCTTATTTGATGGTTAGGTCATGAAGTGGCAAGAAAAATCTTTTAAGACTTATGAAAGTAGTATATTAAACATGGTAAACCTACCATTTAAATGCTATAAATAAAATCACAAAAATATCAATTCGTGATTATAAATTATAATAATCTAATCATAACTAATGTTATATCTTGTTAAATTCACGTGTGTGATAAATACTTGAATTATGATGGTGATTTACCTTATAAACTAAGAAAATAAAGGTTGTGCCAAATAAACTGAAAAATCACCGCAGTTTCGGTTTTACCTTTGAACGGACATCCAAATGAACTTGGTTTTCAAATATTTTTACGGTTTCTGACTTCTAATGTCATGAGAAATGCGGATACCCAAGATTTGTGAAAACACAAAGGTTTGCTATGCTAAGTAACTCTTGCAACATAAAAGTTGCTATCAGATTTCTTGGCAGCAATTTACGGTTTATGTATTACGGTCTCCTAGATCATGTTATTTGAAAAAGATGTCTTCATACAAAAGATAGAAGACATCAAGGGGAGTATGCAGCCGAAAACAAAGAGAAAGAATTATTTTTTCTACTATTTGTTATGATTTTTCTACGGTACATGGCAAATTCGACATTTCTTGCGCAGTAAAGGTTTGGGCGTATATTTGGGTAGAAAATAACATGAATAACTTTTTTCCGAACAATAACACAAAAAAGAACAACTTGTATTTCAGGAAACTTTTGCAGAATCAGGTTATTTTGGGCTGTAGAAATTGTTGAACAAGGGTGCTTATTTATAGGCCAAAATCATAGTTTAACCATTAATATTCATGTCCCACCATGAATTTTTTTATAATAAATTACAAAAAATCTGACTTCAATCATGCTCTTAAGGATGTCATGGGTTACCTCATCAATTAGTTAATTTGCATATCAAGTCCCTCAATTATTTATAATTAAAATTCATATAGGTATAATTACATCTTTTTACATACATATTTACTTATGTAATTTTCCTAGGTAATTCGATCAACTTGGTTAATATTTAAAATTGAAATATATGTTTTAGGGTTAGAGACCTGTAAATATAATAAAAGACTAACTTTTAAGTTCAGGGGCTAAAATGCAAATTTTAATAAACATTTAAGGTCAAAAATAAATTTTTTTAAAAGTTCAAGGACTAAAGTATAAATTTATTTTCTTCCTAATTTTTGGGGCGTTACACTTATGTTACTAGGTATGATTGACACACGTGTTTCTCTGAATCGATAGAGTGATGTTGAGATACATTGTATAATTGGTATTATGTTGAATTATGCATAGGAGACTCTTAGCACAACATTAGCATATTCGATCAAACAATAAACCTCTAGACCTTAGGTACTAGCGTTCACCGAGGAATCTAGGTTATAGTTGCCAACTCTAATTCTCTTTTAAAATTCTGTATAAGTTTTATGACATGGTGAACTTCTGGAGAGGGGAGAGTGACTAATGGCATGGCATCATTAGAAATTAGAGGATTCTTTAAGTGTTACGAAAGTGCTCTAAGTTAATCAAGTCAACGTCATAACAAAACAAGATTCAGAGGCTACATATATAATGTTCATTGGTATTTTGTCTATGACATACCACACATTCCAGATTAACAAAATTCACCTCCTAGATACATTTTTCTTAATTTGTTTTATAACTAAAATCAATCAATTAAATTATATCCTGCAACCACATATTACCCTCGCCATCTTCACAAAAAATAGTGAAGATAGTTCTTTTCTCTTCAGATTAAAATATCATACGAGTAACTAATCATAGATGTAAGGGTTAACGTGGGACGAGTAGTCCCGAGTTCCGGCTCCTTCCCATCCCATCCATTCTTCCCATAACTCCCAATCTTGATCGTTTGTTCCCATCATGATCCCTTCATCTTCATCGTACTGCTCTTCATATGACATTTCCATGCTTGTTCTACTTGTTTCCCCCCTCAAGTTGCTCATCAACATCCGTGCCATTAAATATCATTAGGCGTCATCCATTTAAGTAACAAAAGGTAAACAAAATTAATGTTAACTAATGTACGCTATGCAGTAAAAGAAATATTGTGTAAAATTGATCATGGAATAATTATCTCTGTGACTATATAATACAAGCTGATCATATACTTACGCTGCAGAATGTTGGCTTATGCATATTCAAACTCAAATTTATTGAAATCAGAGCTGAAAGACCACTTACATTATATGCTTCATTAATTTTGTGAAATTTCACGTCACAATTGCTCTCTCTGCACACATCTGGATGGTACTGCAACAAAATTTTAAAAGGTCAACACGTCATTAACTATTCGGCTATTACTTAACTAGCTGAGTAAAGAACCACCAAATTTCAATAACCATGTATATGACTTAAATAAAATAAATATCAATCAACCTGAGAAATAACAAGAGCTAATGAGAAATTACATGTGATATATGAAATATGCGCATTACCCCTGCAATTTTATTATAGGCGAATTATACTCCATACAGGGGCGGAGTAGCCCTTGGGCTCACCTGGGCTTCAGCCCAAGTGAGAATTTTGGGAAATATTTTTTAGTAGTTCAAAGAAAAAAAGCCCAATAAATTTTTATTAAAGCCCAATTATAATGTATCAGTTTTTATTAGTAAGAAAAAGAAAAGCCCAATTATAATGTATCAGTTTTTTTTTGGTTTTGGGTTTACATATGCAGTTGCCATATAAGAACTGATTTGACAATAGATCGTATTATATATATATATATATGAGTGTCGGTTATAAGTGAATGGTCTAGCAATACAATGAGTCTATCTCAAATCAGGCCTACACTATGTATTTCGCGTAGACTTGGTCAGGAACACCTCGAACCAACGCCTCGATGCTTGGATGGCAGTGGGATATCGGTGACTAGATCGGACGTATGTCGGTGATTGTCTTCGATATGATGTCGAGGATGCCCCCCGACGTGATATCGGTGATGAGGTGGTGTGACGTGTCAAAGGTGCACGAGATAATCCCGATATCGAATGCGATATCGAGAGTGAGATCGGGGATGTATTTCGATGTGATGTGTGGTAGCTGAGGGATAATAAATTGCTTACTTTGGGATCCGGGTACCGCGTATTTATAGACCTCGGGATTCGGGGACCACATTAACATATCGGTCATTATTACCGATATGATATCGAAAGTGGTCCCCGATATGGCCTATTATGGGCCTGGTTTGGGCCAGGCCCAATATGCGGGAAATGCCCATATCATGTAGTCCCCCAATTTGGGGATTCTTATCTTAGAGATAAGAATTCGCAAATTTAATTTTAAATTTCTGGGTTACCTGTACCCTTCGTCCCGCCAGTTCAAATGACGGAGATCGAATTTGCGGGGAATGCACTTGTGATGAACTTCGGTGGGCTCTCCAGTAAAGTGGATGTATAATTTGAGGTCCGTATTTGAATTTTTAGTTCGGCACACGTGATTTTTAAATTGCCCGAACATCTCGGGATTGCGCTTCCCGATTGATCCTGCGGTTAGTGCTATCGTAGCAAGCATCGGGTCTGCTTGGGACAGCTATCCCCCAATTCTGTGGGGTACATTGTAGATTTTATTTGTGTTATGAGGGCGTTGGGTACCCCTTGCGAAGCTAACGAGTTCTGGGAACTCTTTAGTGTCATGGTCAACATGAAGGGTGGTGATAGAGGGTTCTTCTGTGTGCGAGCCCAGGCGGGACTTAGGTTCGTGCAATATACTCAATCTAGTTATGGGTTTGGAAATAAGTGCGAGTATATGTACATCCAGGAGAGGACGGCTGGCGAGTTTGATGCACTTCCTAGCGTGTGGTGTGAAGACACCAAATATGAGAGACAAGCCGATGTCGGTCCTACCGCACATAGCCTCGAGTTTCTTAGGAAATTGATTAACCATCCGTACGACGGTACCCTGCTTTGTAGTGACATAGTTTTGCGAGCAAGTGGGATATCTCCCGTACGGTATAACGGTCCCTCTACACTCGGTAAGTGTTATATCTTTGTAAATTGATACCTTCCTCCCAATTTATTTCTTGATCCTCTATTTTATGTGTTTCGCAGCCGAGCTGGTGGAGTATTGTAGTTTGGATGCGATAGCGGAACGTAGACAGCCGGGGGCCGAAGCCGCTACAGATGACGCACCTCCACTCATCAAGAAGAGGGGTCGTGAGGGCGTGCGCAAGAATGCGAAGAAATCTGTTCCCTCATCGAGTGGAAATACTGTCGGGGTAGGTAGTGCTTCGCAGTCTCAACATGACGTTGATGTTGGGATGTCCATGGGGCGAAAGAGAAGGAAGGAAGAGGGTAGTTCAAGTGGGGATCACAGTGGTCTCTTCCGCTCTGTAAGTAGTCTTTGTGCCATTGGATGTGTATTTCCTTTGGGTTTTCATTTTACTGAGCAATCGACTCCTTATTGTGGACGTGCAGGTGGCGGGTTTTTTGAAAGGTTTCTTGGCGATGGGTGTTAAGGGCCAATCGGATCACGCCGAATCGCTCCGAGTTACCAACGGTTTGCTCGAGAAACTGAGCGAATACGATCCTGTTGCTGTCGTACAGCTCCATCATGAGAGAGACGAGGCCATGGATATTTTGAAGGCCAGCGAGAATAATGTGGGAGGCCTGTTAAATGTTAATAAAAGGTTGATTGCAAAGCTCAATGAGTCTCGACTTATCGCTGGTCAAGAGGCATCTCGTCGGGAGGCACTTGAAGTTGAGGCCGCAATTCTGAAGGACCAACTTGCCCAGGCTAAAAGGCACATGCGGTGCATGATGCTAAGCAAAAGCTAATTTACTAGTGCGGCCAAACAGTTCCTTCTGAGTCGGTCGTATAAGATGATGTGTGCTGAGCGGGGCTTGCTCGAGCGGGAGGAAGCCAAGGCCTCTGTCATAGGTCAAATTCAGTCGGAAGGTGGTTTCAAGGACGGTTACGACCCTTCAGCCATAAATCCGTTGAATGGGCCAGACGGGAAATTTCCTGAGGACTCCGACGATGACGACGAAGATTTGGAGCCAGAAGCGGAGTACCGCGATATTATCGAGCAGAAGAGTTTGGCTCTAATCCACATTAAAGGGGGCCCTCGTTATCCCAGTTGAGAGTTTAGGATTCTAGATTTTTTCTTTCGGCGTGGTTGCCTCTGTAATATGACTCATGGTTTTGCTCGTTAATTCAATCGATCTTTTCTGCGTGTCCTAATATATATTTGTTCATACGTATTCCATGGTATGATTGCTTGTGTTATTGTTACTCCTCCTTGCTGTGTCACCTATCGGTTATACCAGATTATGTCGACTAATCAAGCTAATCGCGTGAAGGTGCTTCTGTTTTCGTTCTTTAAAGCGCGACCCGTTGTCACAGGGAAGCCGTTATCGTTCACATGTTTCAAGGTCAACCTTGTTATCACAAGGGATGTTTTCTTGTGGGTAGGGGCGCATTCCGTTATCACAGGGAAACCGCTGCCGTTGCAATGTTTTTTTGTCGACCCCGTTATCACAAGGGGATATTTTTCTTGTGGGTAGGGGCGCATCCCGTTATCACAGGGAGCCCACTACCGTTGAACTGTTTCTCGTCGACCCCGTTATCACAGGGGATATTTTTCTTGTGGGTAGGGGCGCATCTCGTTATCACAGGGAACCCGCTACCGTTGAAATGTTTATGATCGACCCCGTTATCACAGGGGATATTTTTCTTGTGGGTAGGGGCGCATCCCGTTATCACAGGGAACCCGCTACCGTTAAAATGTTTCTGATCGACCCCGTTATCACATGGGATATTTTTCTTGTGGGTAGGGGCGCATCCCGTTATCACAGGGAACCCGCTACCGTTGAAATATTTATGACCAACCCCGTTATCACATGGGATATTTTTCTTGCGGGTAGGGGCGCATCTCATTATCACAGGGAACCCGCCACCGTTGAAATGTTTATGATCGACCCCGTTATCACAGGGGATATTTTTCTTGCTGTAGGTGAGCCTTTTCTTTGTCTTTTTGACTATGTCTCTTGGTGACTCTGTCGTCGTTGAATCTGTAGGTCATTAAGCCCTGTAAAACAGCACAGACAAGAAAGATTTTCGATGTAAAAGCTAATATGAAAGCACGAAATGATGTGCATGTGTTATCTGCGGGATGTTCCCTCAATCTGGGAATATCAGTTTTATACGAGAAAAGATGTTTCCATTATGCTCTATCGCGCCTGTTGTACCTGTTTAAATGGATAATATTGAATAATCTGGGGCAATGCCCCCTGAATCCCCCTTTTAATATTCTCTATGTCCTTTTCGGATATAGTAATGTGTGATCCTTCGAGCCATGTACCTGTAAGAGGGCGATGTGCTAAACATATATCTAGGGGAATACTCCCCAATTCTTTGTGCCATTCTCTGCACTTCTGTAATGTCTGCTTAGGACATATCCCTGCATGAAATATGAGATTCTGCCAAGCAACAAATAAAAAGGTAATGACGGATAACGATCGAAGGCTAGGTAAACCCAACCCGCCTACGTATCCCGTTGAATGGGGAATCAGACCGGCGTAGTTCTCCCTGTTTTAAGTTACATGCCGACCCACGAAGGGGCAAAATAAGAGATAACGGTCGAGGGCTAGGCAAACCTAACCCGCCTGCGTATCCCGTTGAGTGGGGAATTAGACCGGCGTAGTTCCCCCTGTTTTAGGTTTACAACTTAACCCGCGATGGGGAAATGTTTCAAATGTTCAATCATAATTTTAAAATTACTAAAATCTAAAATATTGTTCTGTTGTTCCTCATGGTGATCACTCCATAGCTTGCTGGTCCTGATTTGGTCCGATTGCTTCTTCCTCTGCTTCTCTAATTCTTGGCAACGTAAGAGAAGTGATGTAGCAGAACCAAGCTTCCTCCTGGTTAGCGACCACTTCTCCGACCCCTCCTCCTACTGGGACTTTCATCTTCTGATGGAATGTGGATACCACCGCTCTTATCGCGTTCAGGGCCGACCTGCCAATAATGACATTGTATGCAAATGGTTGGTCCAAGATTGTGTATTAAACATTAATAGTTTGCATGTGCGGTTCTTGTCCAAATGATGTGGGAAGGTTCACTTGCCCTACGAGAATTGTCTCTGCTCCACCAAATCCTACCAGTGGCGTACGGACCTGTTCAACTACGTGGTGGCCGAGTGCCATCTTCTCCAAAGCATGCGCAAACATAACTTTGGTGGAACTACAATTGTCTATAAGTACCTTGTGTACAACGTAGTTAGCAATATCAAGTTGAACATCCAGGGGACAGTCGAGCTCGCCTGCCTGGATGGCTTCGGGGCTGAGATCCAAGAGGTCCCTGCCAAAAAACGTGATAACCTCGTCTCGAAGCTCCTCAATCAACGTTGTGAATTCGACGAATCGGTCCTCGTTCAATCCACGAGTTATCTTCTTCCACTGGTTGGTGGAATCCGCTCCTGCGGTCCCACTGCTTATCACATTAATCACCCCCGTCGAAGGCGCATTATTTATCGTATCGCGTCCTTGTCCACTCTCAATTGCCTTAAGGCCCTCCCTTCTTGGGGATTGGGACCGCTCTCTTGATTCAGCATACTGCCCGCTCGCCTTAACGAACTCTATTAATCTCCCGTCCTTAATCAGTCTCTCGATCTTATCCTTCAGGTCATAGCAGTCCTTCGTGTCATGGTCTTTTTGGCGGTGATACTCGCAGTAGCGTCTAGATTTCTTGGTGAAATCCGTCTCTTTGATTTTCCGAGGCGCACTTAGCCAATTTCTGCTTTGCGCGACGGCCAAGATAGTGCGAATGTCCGGATTGAGGGGGGTATATCTCTTTGGGGACCTGTCTCTTCCTCCCCTGCTCTTGTTCCATAGCTCTCTACCCCTTTCCCAGCCAAATTCATGGGGTCTAAACTTAGCTGCCATCATTGCGTCTTCGTAAATCACAGTATGTGCCAACTCGTTTATCCGATTGATGGTAGGTTCCGCGAGCTTGATCAACTCTTTGGCAAATCTGTTGTGTGTCGTTGCCCTGAATAGGGTCTGCAACACTTGTCCCCCGTAG
This sequence comes from Linaria vulgaris, assembly GCA_948329865.1. NCBI lineage: Eukaryota > Viridiplantae > Streptophyta > Magnoliopsida > Lamiales > Plantaginaceae > Linaria > Linaria vulgaris. Next base: position 45,868,307 of record OX415249.1, on the reverse strand, counting down.
GGGTTGTCCACCTTCAGTAGCCCCTCATTGAATCTGTTCATGAACTCGCCGAGAGTCTCTCCCTCTTTCTGTTTCAACGCTTCCAGATGGTACATGCTTGTCTTCATTCGCTTCTGACTGGAAAAGTGGTTCTCCAACCTCTCATTCATCTGCTCGAAGCTTGAAATAGATCCTACTTCGATTCTGTTAAACCAGTCTAATGCTGCTCCTATCAGTGTTGTCGCCATTATTTCTGCCTTAATACCCTCGGAAAAATCTTGTAGGTTCAAGAGACTCTCCACGGCGTGGATGCGATCCCTCGGATCACTCTTCCCATCATATGGTTTTATGGTTGGAATCTTGTCTCCTCTGCACAATCCCTCCTTCTCGATTTCAAAACAGAAGGGAGTCAACGGCCGTTGGTATCCAACTGATGTAGCTCCACGGTTTTCGTTCCTTCTCCCGGCTTCCATGCTCTTCGTCACTTTAACTGTTTCCCTTAGCGTGTTACGTCTGTCCTCCTCGAATGCCCCGGTCCTCCGGTCATTCTCAGTATCGTCACTTACTTCTACCCTCTCTTCACTTCCGGCTCCTGTCCAATAGCCTCTTCTCGCGTTGTCCCTTCGACCCCCCTCGGGATCTCCTCTTCGTCCCGATCTTGCCTTGTCCTTCGTCCCACCATGTGTGGCAGCAAAGTCTCCATTGTAGCGTCTAGCGCCGCTTTCACAAAAGCGTTGATCTGCGCTAACATCTTCGGGGTTATGGTGGCGTGGGGAATGGCGCTCCGTCCTGTGGCCCTCACCCCCTCTGAGCCGGCAGGATTCGTGTTTGGCACCTCGGTCAATCGAACATCTGCCGCGGGGTTCTCAGTGATCTGGCACTCAGCCGCGGGTTCCGTCGTATTTGGTGCTGTGAAGGTTGGACCTGCATTCGTGGCTCGCGTCGGCCTCTCGGGCCCGCGCCTTCGTCGCGGCTCGTTCTGTGCTGGAGGAAGCTCCATCTCGGCTTGGGTCACTGTCTGTTCTTGGTCAGTCGGGTGTTGAGGGAGTTGCGTGTCCTCCGTCCTGCATTCCTAGTCACAACTCCGTTAAATTTGGATTGGGTCCTCCTTCCTTGCATCTTGGCGTCCTTGTCCGGGAACTGGTGTTCCTACAGACGGCGCCACTGATTTGACAATAGATCGTATTATATATATGAGTGTCGGTTACAAGTAAATGATCTAGCAATACAACGAGTCTATCTCAAATCAGGCCTACACTATGTATCTCGCGTAGACTTGGTCCGAAACACCTCGAACCAACGCCTCAATGCTTGGATGGCAGTGGGATATCGGTGACTAGATCGGACATATGTCGGTGATTGTCATCGATATGATGTCAAGGATGCCCCCCGATGTGATATCGGTGATGAGGTGGTGTGACGTGTCAAAGGTGCACGAGATAATCCCGATATCGAATGCGATATCGAGAGTGAGTTCGGGGATGTATTTCGATGTGATGCGTGGTAGCTGAGGGATAATAAATTGCTTACTTTGGGATCCGGGTACCTCGTATTTATAGACCTCGGGATCCGGGGACCACAGTAACATATCGGTGATTATTACCGATATGATATCGAAAGTGGTCCCCGATATGGCCTAATATGGGCCTGGTTTGGGCCAGGTCCAATATGCGGGAAATGCCCATATCAAGAACTTTACCAACTCAAATAATATAATAACATTATAATTATAAACAAACACAGAGAAAGAAACAGCGGAGAAAAGAAGCGATTCTCCTTCTTCAGTCAGACAGTCACCCGTGCGGCCATGCCAAAGGAGTTGCAAATAATTATTTCTTAAGATCTCAAATAATCAGGAATTGCACAAGACATCAAAAGGTAATTATTTCTTATTATTTAGTCCTATAATTTACTTCTGTTGTAGATTATTTGTTATTTGATAGTTTTAAATGGCATAAACCCTAATTAATTTTATGTCCAAATCTATCCTCCTAAGTGTTTTACTCTTTTGTTGGGTGATTATAATAGAGTTAAATATGTATTTTGTGAGAAGTTACAAATAAGTTGAATCTTGAATTCTTAATTGGAATTGTGTTGATTGTTGAAGCTTGTTAAATAAGATATAAAAAGACATAACTTATGCTACTTGTGCTAATTAATAAGGGATGAAAAATGTTAAGTCTTATAAAAATAAAATTATGTTAAATTAGGCATCTTTTATGTAAAAAATAAAATTAAGCATGGTTTTTATTTCATTAAATTACTTTCTTGTTAGGCGGTTTTCATGTTAGTGTATAATATTTATATGAAGTATAGTTAAATGTATTTAGGTGATAATGAGTTCTCAAGGAATCAAGAAGAAGAAGAAAACTGTGCTTTCTTTCTATAAACCGAAAGAGCATAGTTCAACAAGTATAGAGCATATTCCGGTGAATGATGCTACCACAACTCATGATGATCAACATCATTCAGTATCTCAAACTGTTGAAGAAAATATTGGCTCTTTACAACGAGATCATGCGTTACGTATGCAGATATCTCAATATCCGGTCAACCAAAGAGATGAGGTTAGGCGAGCTTATATCAAATTGGGGCCACATTGGCCTGATATTGATTACCCATTTCGACGATTCCAAAGGTCATGGATTGCACAATTTTTTTTAATATCTTCCACGAGTATCAATTAGCCCAGGTGAAGAAAAATTCCTGGATCCGCCCCTGACTCCATATAATCTTAAAATTAGTGCACACCGTCTCTCTATCGAATTCTTCATATATTTGTACTTGTACTTTGTTAAATTCTATTATTCAAATATCTGTATATTTAGTAAGTTAGTGAAATATTGTATCATTTGTTTTTGTAATTTAAAGTAAAAAATAATTAAAAAAATTTGAATTTCTAAGAGGAAATGATAAAAAGAAATAATACCACTCTCACTTGTTGGCAAGTGAATTACACTTCCTTCTATAAGGAGATATATTGCACCATTTTAAGATTATAGGGGGTAATATCCCCATTTATCTGTTACAAGGGGTAATCCGCTTCTTTTGCACGATACAGGGGGTGTAGTGCGAAAAACCCAAATAACAATAACAACTTGTAAGGAAAGACTTCATCGATGAGTAACAATAAAAACATGTAAATGGGAATAAGGAACAAGATTGCGGCTTTTAAACAAAAATAACTACTAGTAATTTTCAAAAATAACTTTAAGTTAAAACAACAAAACAAATTAATTTTATAAGCAATTGCAAACACACAGTAAATAGATAAATTAATTAGCTAGATACTGTCATATTAACACTTATAAGTTATAATCATCCGAATAATCCCATACAAGCTTTTAATTTCTAACACATTATCATTTAATTCAAATAAAATAAAATAATTAAAAAAGAATTTACCTTTAGAGAAAGATGCCTAAATGCCTTCTTAACATCCGATTCAGAGGCACCATGTTAGCCGATCAGATTTAAGCAAAATTAGTTTTTAAATCAATTTCAAATTATTTCTATTTTTGGCAACTAGTCAAAGTGAAGTTAGTTAGACTTAGTTTCATTTCTATTTTAGGAAAGTCGAGCTGTTATATAAAGCTCAGTTAGTTAGTTTTATTTTTTCACTTTTTACTCTTTTTCTTTTTCGATTAGTTAGCAGAGAAGAATGGCGATGATTCCTCGATGTGTAACAATGGCGGAATCATGCCCGTATTTTCAATAATATTTCGGTTTAATTTCTTCTTCTCGATCTTGCGCATATTTCAATTCTCTCTTAGTTTTCTGTTTTCGATTGTGAATTCTGATCATGAAGATCACTTGCAATTATGAATCATGAGATTCAACATGGTATCAGTTGATTAGGTTTTGATTACTGTTTTTTGCTTCTGCATTTCGATTAGTTGCACTACGATCCTTATTTGTCTGTGTTCTTGCTGCGATTGCATTATTGTGAATTGGTACATAAATTTGTTCTGTGAAATTTGGGGGATTTTTAGTGGTTGTGTTGCTGATTCTATGTAAGGTTGTATTGTATCGCCATCTGTTTGTGGAATCTTGTCTATTCGTTTGAGTTTGATTCACACTAGTGTTAATTTTGCCAACATAACCACCCTTGTATCTGATTCAACTACTGTACAAGCTGCTCCTGCAGCAAAGAACCCAAGTGAGGATTCATCCTCAGTGTACTATTTGGTTACTAATGATAATTCTGGTAATTCAATTGTGAGTGATCTCTTTAATGGGAACAATTATATTTATTGGAGTAAAAGAATAGTAATGGGTTTGAAGATAAAGAACAAGATTAGGTTTATTGATGGTTCTCTGCCACAACCTCCAGTGAATGATCAGTTGTATACTTGTTGGATGAGAGCAAACACTTTGGTTCTCTCTTGGTTGTCCAACTCAATGACTAAAGAATTGCAAAGGAGTTTTTTATTTTATGAAAATGCCTTAGAACTATGGCAGGAGATGAAAACTAGATATGATAGGTCTGATGGTTCTAGAGTTTATCATCTTCAGAAGTCAATCTCTATGATCTCTCAGGGTTCAGCTTCTGTAACTGAGTACTATGCTAACTTTAGGTCTCTCTGGGATGAATTCTTGAGCCAAAGACCAATTATCTCTTGCTCTTGTGGTCTGTGTACTTGCAACATGTTAAGCAAAATAGTAGGTTTAAACTTTTCAAATCATTACTTTTAAACCTTCTTTTCAAAGAATGGCTCTGATACCATACAATAAGAACTGCACCTCGAGATTTAATTAGTATCAAACTCGTCCCATGTTAAAACAACACAAAAACAAACTCGATATTAATTTAGTCTAAACGAGAAATCTCACGGCCGGGATCATACCATACATAAAGAAAATAAATTTATTACATATCACAGCGGAAGTCTTGATAAAATACAAATAACAATGTCATAGTTGAATAAAAGTGATAATACTTAGCAAATAATTTTTTAATTTGGAAAATCGTTCACACTAGCCACACGTAAGTCGCCTTTTACTCTGAGAAATGGACATACAAAACAAAAGAGGAATAAGTCTTTAATGACTTAGTGAAATTTAGAGGTTTAGGCGGTCAATTGAACAAGAATAAGTAGAATCCGAAATAATTTGAACGGTAAAGAATGACAAGAAATAACTATTGAGCTTTAACAACATATGAACATGAAGTAATGAAAATGAACATATGCACATAACAACTAGATTCAACCTTATATCAACGAATATACCACCTTATACCTCCCAACTAGGAGTAACATAGCAACAAAACGAAAAGACATGATCGAGTACACGTTGATCTAGCATGTGGGATATAATCAACTCCTGACTATACGCGGTGCCTAGATCGATGGGTATTATGCATAAATACTTAAATCGACAGCCCTTGCTGCCCAACAATAAATTAACACAATCCCGAGCCCCACTTCCCCAAGGCATCCTAATGGATGAAACATAATATTACATTAGCTAGTAAGACAGATAATATCCGTTGCTCCTTTGCACAGTCCAGGAATCAATATATAGGTTATCAGATTAGGTCAGGTAATACGGTTTTGAATTAACACGTCATAGAGATTTAGAATTTGAGCATAATGTAACAATAGAGAAAAGTAACTGAATCACCAATGAGAATAAGTAAATAAAAAGTAAAGGCAATATAAAGGATGGAAGAAATTGCTCGCGATTCGGAATTAAAATCATGATTTTTCTGTCCAAGTTCCTCAGGGCCGGATGCCAAACGAGGCAGGAATAATCAAAATCAAACCTCACATTTGCCACACAATTGCAGCTAGTTGTCCTTGTTAACTTTTTCGATCCCTAAATAAGTTTATAAAGTGTTAATGGTTATACAATTAGCTACTAAGTTTATAGTTTTCATAAGTTGTTCTAACTAGTAATTATGATACCCTTTAATATGAACTAAGTTAAAATGTGAGAGAATCGTGTTCTAATATACATCAAAGATTCATACACATGATTAATGTGAAAGTTAACTAAAGATCACTTAAAAACATGCATCATCATTAGTAAAAATATGCATCATCATTAGTAAAATTAAAACATACGCAGCTACTACTATCTTTGTCGTCTAAACTATGATCTAATGAGTGATTTGCTTAAATAACCTTCAATATAGTATATTTATCATGAATTCATTATGTACACATTTCAACTCTTCATATTAAGCAATCATATAAAGAAATTAGTGAAATGTTACATAGTGTTCTAAGACAAATAACTAAAGTAGTAACATGGTTAGATTCTTATACTAAATTGACCTTTGTAAACAAATGAATATCATAGTTAAATATTTTTGAACGAGTCCACATATATATAGAAATGATTTCATGGAGTATGAGTTATAAAGGAAGAGTTTTACTATTTTGTAAAATCCTTGTGTGATAGAAGCCGTTTTCGGACTTTTTGAACAAAGGCTGACTGTTGCTTGCTTTCGGCCTTCTTAAAGTTCTCTTTTGGAACTGGAATCTAAATATTAAAGATGTCTAACTTATAGGGGAATCTGGATATAAAAGTGCAGAATATTTGGACTTGATTTATATGAGTTATGATGTTTCTAGTGCTCGGATTCAAAGGCAGTTTTTATGCGCAATGAAAAGTTTTGGTCATTTTGGGGTAGAAGAACGATGGAAAAATTCGGAAACAATATTTTTATGAAACTAGACTCAAAATGGTCGACAATAATGAAGAGAAGCAATGCATGAACGTGAGTTAATATAGCAGCTAAAATTGTTCAAAGTCAGATCTGGAGTTCAGACAGGTTCATGTTCAACTATAGCAACAAGTTAGCAACTTGTATAGTTGTTTCCTTATTTTAGGGATAAAAGCATCAAGCAACGCGAACTATGCACGATTTTGCGACTTGCACCCAAAACAAATTTAATAAGCGTTTTGCCCCCTAAACCGGCCAAAAATGACCAAAAATACACTGAAGCGACAAATCGCATTTTCGACCATTTTCGGCCGAAATACCCCGTTTGAGGTGTTTTTCCCCCAACTTTTTGTCATAACTAGCATAATACATCTAGTACAACACATATGAGTCGGGTATGGGGAAATATTCAGGCCAAAATGGTCGAAAATCCACTGAAGGGGCAAATCGAACAACGTGCATAGTTTAGGGTGCAAAGAGCCTATTAAATTTGTTTAGGATGCAAGTCGCAAAAAACGTGCATAGTTCAGGGGGCTTGATGCTTTTATCCCAAAATACTTTATACACCTTATAATATCAAATTCAGATCATATATTCATCTTAAATAAATGTTTAGGACTGAATTTGCCAATTCTAAAACTATTTGGGGTCAAAACCCTAATTTGTGTAAGTTGAAGGACTAAAGTGCAAATTACTAAAATCAATTGAAAACGTTATTTTTTCGGCAGTGTGACAATTTGGCAATGTCACGACGAAAAGTTATTTCCCGTGAGTTTGATGTGGATAAACGCTATTGTTATTAACTGTCAATTAACAAAGCAAATGTTATTAACTGTCAATTAATAAAGCTACAAAACCGGCAACATGTCTTTTTCAACTTTTGATGAAAGCTAGAGTAAAGAAAAAGTCCTTAATTAATAAATTTCACATGCACATTACAGAATCCAGAATGCGGAAACATAAAACGAGACAACCAATAATAAGAAGCAAGTGGGAAAATCTATATGTTACTTCTCCAGATACACCATTCTTTCAACTAAAAACAATAAAACCAAGTTACTCCCCATTTCAAGTTAAAAAGGAAAAAAAAAAAAAAAACAAACTGATACTGGATAAACCCAATAACTACATGCACAACATTTTCCATCAGAAGAATTACTTGGAGTATTAAATTAATTGTATTTAAGCACTAACTAAAATACCTTAAAGGAATGCCAAGCATCATCCTTTTCTGCCTTCGTTAACTTTCGGTAGGTTAATTTGTTGTTATTTCACATGACCCGTTTTACTATATCGTCAACTAAGATCACCGCACGAGGGTCAACGAAACTCCCATCCCTACACAGCGTAAGCTGGGGTCTTTTCGCCGGTTAGGAGGCACAGGCACACCAATCCCACCTCCTCTTTGCTTAAAACAATTAGGCTTGATGTTATCCGCTAACATCATCTCTTCCTCCTCCGTCATTATCGAAGCATTATCAACCACATCGTCAACTCGAATTGTGTCTTCTATAACACCACCAATAGTGACCCCTGGCTGCCCAGGAACCTCAACCTCTTGGCTATAATATTTAACAGTCGTGGCCAAGGTCTCGAGGTGGATGTTCTCAAAAAGCATTTGTTCATTTGTCAGCTCTTCCCCCTGCTCATCTGCCGTCGGATCTTCCTTGGGCATGGATCCCGCTTCTTCAGGCATCACGGGATCTCCCTGGGCCGTAGACTCTTCAGATGGCCATGGTGGCTGTGTATCGTAAATACCGAGGACCTTTTGGAATCCAGTATACTGTTGTGTCCCCGTGGCGCCTTGTGGCCTGAATCCTCCAGATGAGGATGCACCTGCTGCTGCAGGATCAAAATATTAAGGCTGAAATGCTACTAGATTGAATCCCGACTGAAGCAAAAATAGTGGCATCGGATACATCATTGGCTGATTCATGCCACTGCCTTCAAAATTTCACATCGATGGTGGCATGAACTGAGGTAACCAGCCATCATCATCGGTGGCTGCATAAAGTTTTAAGAACAACCATCATCCTAACATGCAACATTAAACAATACCGAAACAAGAGAAAAATCACATAAACCCTAATTCGAACAAAAATTGGAAATTAAATTAGGGAAAGACGACAGAAACCCTTGTAGTAATTTATGGAATTGAAGCTTTTCACGGCGGAATTGAAGCTTTTCACGGCGAAAATGGGGAATATGGATAATTAGAGCTTCGGCGTAAGTTGGGTGTAATGTTGGGGAAGAAAAGGGGAACGAATACTTCTCACAATTATACTAAAGGGATTTTTTGGAGCTAATTAGGGCTGGAATTTGTGGGAAACAATTTCAGCATGGGTTTTGGGGAAGAAAGAAATGCCGCGGGAGGGAGAATATTAGGGAAGAAATGAACTAAGGGGTTACTTTTAGTCAAAGCGGTGGTGGTGGAAATCCACGTGGACGCTGAGTTATGGAATTATCGCTAACTGAGTGCGATGAGGTGGATTTAAGGACAGATTAAGTTGTAGCGCCAACATGGAATTCCACTTTTATTATGCTAATTTTAATTTTTAATTAATCAACAATATTAGTGTAATTTCAGTTACTCTAAGGCTCCGTTTGTTTCCCCGGAAAATAGGGGAAAAGGAAAAAACATATGAAAAATGAGGGAAAACAAGGTTTTCCATTAAACTAAAATATTTGAACGGAAACAATGTAAACAATCTAACCTTCCTAAAACCCTTATTAAGAAACCTAATTATCAAATTTAGTCACGATTCTCATGCGCTAAGTTCGACTCCAATTGAAACTTCTCCAACCAACGTTGTCTTCCACCAGGATTCTTGACAAGAAACGCCCTAGCAATCTTACCATTTTCATTTAAAAAGTCAAAAGCAGATTCAAGAATCAACTCATCAAATCCTTCACTCTTCATTACTTCAGAATATAAAACAGCGGTATTATCTTGACTGTTGGTGGACTTTATTGCATTGGCCACCTCTCCGATCTTTTCAGCAAGCTTATCTATTTTTTCGTTGACTCCATCCATGTAACGAGCTCTCTTTCCATGCTTACGTACGTACGGAGAGGTCGTTTGATTTGGCATGGTTACTTGAGTACTGTTGATGGATGGTGTAATATCATCAAGACCAACATCGGCTATTTCTTCAGTATCACATAAATCGTCCATACCTGATTTAGCAAACGATCCAGTAGCTTGATCATCTCCACATACAATGCGCAATTCATCATACATGAAAATTGGTTTGTTCAGGTATGGTGCAGCTTTCGGATGTACCTAAAAGAATGTACAAATTACTACTTATAAATATATAAACAAATAAAGATAGAAATATCAAAATACAACATAAGAACTTACACGAATATAATCGTTGTAAACGCTGTCAGAACATTGCCACATCTTTACATTATCATCCCAACTCATTCCACTATTATTATTTTCAAACTTTTTAAGTTCTTTATAATTCTTCTTAATTGTTTTCAGGCGGTTCTCCACATTGTCAAAATTGCAAGCTAGTTTAAACTTTTGTGAAACTTCTTTTGCCACTCGAACGATGCTACGTTTTTTGAAAGACTTGTCGGCCTTGTGACCTTGTTTAGCCTCTTCAACAAGAACTTCAATAAGAAATTGATCCATAGGTTTAGTCCAACTGCAATTTGCGCTGTTCTACATTTTCAATCTACATATACAAAAACAAACACCACCCAATTTCACTATAAAGTACGTCAATTAACCTATTCAGTCACAAATTAACCAAACAAAGCCGCTAAAAAAGAAAGTGTACACAAAACATACCTCTTCGAGTCGAGCTTATTGGTGAAGAAGAATGCTAATGGTGTTATGATGCTAATGATGATGGTTTTTTTGGATGAATTGCATAAATGAGAGAGGTTCACTTATGAAAACAGAGCAAGAAAAGTGTAGATCTGAAATATGAGGCTGCAAACGAGGAAGAAGAAAGTAATTGGGGTAGTGAAGATAACAAAAATATTGCAAATGAAATTTTGCTAGCTGGTGTGATTGCCATAAATTTCCTTCAGAAAACTCTCTAGCTAACGGCTGACTGGACCAAGTTACTGACCGTTAATCGCTAGCAAGATACCACGCCATCGGTCCGCACCTTCTGCCTCATTTGTGCTTCTTCCTGGACAAGTCAACAATCCGCGTGATGTGGCGAGTGAAAAATCGCTAGCGAATTCTGTAGTCGTGCGAGACTGGCTCTTATATAAGTATTTCATTCCCGCCATTTTTTTATTCATCATAAACACCCACCATTTCATTCTTCACATCTAAATTCTTAATCTACCTTCTCATTAAACACTTTAACTTTGTTATTCATTTTTTGGTGTGTAATCATACATTAGTATTCCTTTATTTTTTAAACTTTGATTCATCTTTCGTTAAAGTTTTTTAATTAAAAATTTGATTCTTCTTTTGGTAAATTTTCTTTTTCCACTCTGATTCATCTTTTACTACACTTATTACACTTATTGATTTAAACTTTGATTCTTCTTTTGCTACAATATTTTTTTCCATTTTGATTCATATTTTGCTACACTTTGTTTTTTAAACATTGATTCATCTTTCTACCTTTTTCCCTTTAATTCATTTTTTTATATACTTTATAATTTTTGTTAGTTAGTACATAATACAAACTTATTTTTGCTAGGCTTTATGATTATGTTTGTAATTAATTTTATGTTTAATGAATAATTTTGAAACTGTGGATCGGGTTGATACGTTGTTGATGTTAACTTAACACTGAAGTTCTAACAGCAGTTTGTGTTCGCTGTTAGTTCGACGATGTTACTTTAACAGCAGACCAGAGTAACAGTTTGCAGCGGAATAAACAAACACGAATTTAAGAAGTGAATATAGGATTATATTAACTTCCGAGTCGTAGGCAAAATACCACAAGGGTTTAACAAAGGCGTTCTCACAACTCTCAAGCTCCTCACTCTCGAATTGTTCAAACTAAGCAAAGCACACAAGAGTTGCTTCGACTATCTCTAAAAGCTCCTCACTCTTAGATCTATTCTAACAACTTAAAAACTTTGCTAAAGCAAGACAACACTCAACAACTGTAAATTAATCTATCGGATTGATTAGCTCTTGTCTCGTTGTTTGTCTTGATGTACTTCACACCTATATATAGGTTCTTGATCTTCGACTTCAAGGTGTGTTGTACACGGTTGGTAATTCTCTTTGTTTCCTTCTCGAACTCCTCTTCCTTGTTCTCGCAGTCCTTCTTGAATAAAAGTTCCTTCGCCAGTGATCTAGCTAAGGAAAGACTCCTTCTTCAATTCAGGACTTTCCCTTGGAAGCTTTCCTAGTCGCACTAGACTTCTTCTTTCCTTTTATAAGCTGTTTGCTTTAATTAAGGAAACTTCTCATCTTGGAAACTTTGAGCGTCCAACCTAATGCAAGTTTGTTTCCTGAATAATAATCAAAGACAACTACAACTGTGGAACTCAGTTAGTTAAGTGAATAAGGCAAAACAATAATAATAATAATAACTAGATTGTAAAACAGTTTCTGGACGTGCAATGTTACTCTAACATTGAAAATCTCAATGTTATCCTAACATCCAGAAAACTTGCACTTTCAATCTCCCCCTTTTTGCCTTAATCACAAAACCTAAGAAACGGTTCTTATCAGATCAAATTATTCAGAAAAACTTCATTATATCATAACAATGAAAAACTAAGTACTCTCCCCCTGAATATCAGAAGGGACTAATCCAATGTTATTCTAACACTGATACTCTCGATGTTATAACATCCAGCTTTATCAATGTTGGTTTAACATCAGAAAGTTAACACCTGCAAAACAGAGTTAGTACCAGTAATCACAGTTCAATAATAGCATAAGCAGAAACACTAAGTACCCAAAATTAAAAAGTACTTAATTACAGTCCATACTAGCAGCAAGGAACAGACTCCTTGATCAGAATAAAAAGAAAACAATTGTTCAAAAGGCATTAGAAACAGAAACTAAAAAACTTGCAGGAAATTTTGAAATTTGATCTACTCTCCCCCTTTTTGTGAGGAAGGCAGATCCTTCAAGTGTTTCCTCAAGCTGTCCAGTTCCTGCAGTCTGACTTGCTTGTCAGCTATTTCCCTCTGGGTGTCCTTGTACTCCCTATCCAGCCAGACCAAGGTTTCCTCAACAAAAGCATCTGCAATCACTGAGCAGCTGTCACCACTGCTCACTGGAACTGAAGAAGCAGCAAACTTGTGTGTCTTCTTCTTCTTCTTCCTGCTGGGACCAGCTTCTCCTTGAGGGTTCCAAGGCAAATCCTGGATCCTCACATTAGTGAAGTAGCTCCTGGTGATTGACATTACAGCCTTGTTGCTGATCCATCCTTCAGTCTTCTTGGTTTTGAAGCCTTGCTTCACCAATAGGCATGAGATCAGAGAGGGATAGGGAAGGATTCCTTTGGGCTTTGTAGTGACTTCCTTCATGTGTCTCAGCACTTTTTCACCAATGTTTACACTCAGTCCATTCTTCAGCTTGTACACCAACTTTGCTGATTCTTTTGTCATCACAGTAGTGTTGGAAGAAGGAAGCCAATTGTAAGTGCTGATTTTGTGAAGAATGGCACTAAGAGAAGTCAGCCTGGTTGTGGGAAAGCTCTCTCTCCATTGCCTAGTGAGACCACCTGTAAGATCAGTGATGATCTCCTCCATAGTAGGATCCTCAGACTCTTCAGGATCAGGAAGCCCCCAAGCCTCATTGATCATGGCAGGAGTGATGTCATAGATCTTCTTCCTAACCCAAGCCTTCCCATACTTAGGAGAATCCAGGTTGATCACCCACTCAGAGAGATTCATGTAGAACTCTCTCACTACATCAGGAACATATGCAGACAGATTCTGCACAGAGCCCAAGACTCCTCTAGCCTCAAGCAACTCAAACACCCTGTTTTCTTTGAAAATACCCTCCTCAATAACCCTTTCCTTGTGGATTACCCTGGCTTGGTATGCCTCCCATTGCTCCTCAGCATCAGGAGACATATAGAAGTCAGAGTAAGCTTCATGTGGATACTCTTTCATCATCAGATCAGTAAACTGATCATTATCTGATGTTAGAGTAACATCAGCTTCCTCTGGCTCATCAGCCACAAGCTCTTCTTCCTCAACTTCCTCTTCCTCTTCCTCCTCAACCTCTTCTTCTTCTTTTTCTTCTTCTGACTCATCCTCAGAAGACTCAGCCATCACCTCCTTACCCTTCCTCTTCCTGACAGCATTTGCAAGGGCAGCCAAGGAAAGGTTTTCATCCTCATCCTCTTCTTCTCCTTCAACCTCAACTGGTTGATCACTCACAACAGCTTGGTTACCTTCAGTAGTAACCCCATTATTTACACCAAGATTGCCATCAGCAGCAATCTCCTCAGACAAATCCTCATCATGCTCACCAGTAGCATGTCCACTCTCCTCATCAGCAGCAAGCTCATCATCATTAGCCTCATTAGGCTCAACAGAACTAGCCACAGTTGGCTCCACCACTTCCTCAACCACATTAGCCTCAGCTGGCTCAATCACAGCACTACCCAACCCAATCACAGGGGCCTCATTCTCCCCCTCAATACCAACATCAACATCAGCAGGTATACTCGGAGTAGGGTTAGCCATTGTTACCTCGATTTCAGGATTGGTGGGAGCAGGGGCTTGCTCGACAGCATCTGATGTTGAACCAACATCTTTCTTTTAAATCTTTTTGCCCTTGCGCCGTTGAGTGGTAGCTTTCCTCTTTGGAGAGGCGGCGACTGTGGTTTCAGCGGTGGTGCGTCTGGTACTGCGTCGTGGCACTCGCTCGATTTGCGCAGCTGCTTCTGCAAGAGCATCAATATTGGACTTACGTGCCATTGTTAGAGTGACTTTGAGATAAAAGATTGAAGATTTTGAAAATTTAGAGAGTAATTTGCTTTGCACAGTTGTTAGCGTTAGAATGAAGAAGAAATTAGGGCAAATTATATATATGATTCAGATGAAGAGCATGGAATAGTGGTGTTGTAACATGTTACCATAATAATCTGACCACTATCACACGTCCCCTACATGTTATTCTTACCACGTGTCAGTGTTAGGTTAACACGTAACCAGAGCAGTCTTCATACCTGAAAACTTTTAAGTTACACTGTTACAATGTTGGACTAACATTGGCAAGTTAACATCAGGGAGGGAAGTTGGAGGTGCAGGGCTTCATCCAAAGTAGCATCATCTTGTGAGAGCGTGAGATATTCCTGTACTAATCTGAAGCTTCAACCACGTACACAGGTACAATGACAAAGCTTAAGATCATCAGTATAAGCAAGTGACAAATCAAACAGGGAAAAACACAGAGGATATACTTATCCAGGGAAAGGATTTTCCCACAGCAAGAAGATCACAAAACATAGTGCTTTTACCTGTAGCTGGTCACCCAAGAAGTATGCCTCAACACAAGATACTTAACTACTCCCCCTAAGCCCAAACCGACAAAAGGAAATATGCAGAACTAGAATGAATGCAACCATGTTAGATTAACATTTGAGAGATGGTAACCACATACAAACCGCCTTGGTAACTGGGATCAGGACATATCAATTTATCTTTAACTTTCACTATTTTTAGAAACTCTTTTGAATAAAAAACTGATGAATGTTAAAGGACAGTCTCATCACTGAATGTGGGCAGCACAGGACTCCACACACCCCAGCAACTTAACCATCAGCTACAGATCAGGCAAGTACAAAGAAATTGAATGAAGACAACACTTTTATCAAATATTTCTCCACCCCAACTCCTCATGCATACTTGTTTACTAACCTGTTTATCAAGGAAATACTAAGTAATCAATGCTATTGAATGCACACAGTCTAAACTTTATACACCCCAGTAGGAAAGATCACTATCATGTAAAAACCTTTGCCATAGACAAAAATATGAAAATAAGCACAACTGAATGACAATGAGGCCTTCAACATCATGTACCCCAGCTTCTCTTCATACCTTGTCAAACCTAACATGGATAAGTCACAACTGAATATCATCAGAGTAGTGAGCTCTGTGTATCCCAGCTTCTCCCATGATGTTAGGTTAACATTCACAGACTAACATCAGAGTTATTTCTTTCCAAAACTCTTGATATGTACATGTTCACCAATCACCTTAGCTATTCATACATATTAACCACACAACCAACAGTTTCTCTAACAAAGATGTAATATGCAAGAAAGAAGAATGCAAAAAAAGAACATAAAAGAATTACAGCTACACCACAACCAATAACCAATGCTAGACAGTGGTGTTATGTCAACACTGGTGAACTAACATCTCTAAACAATGCACATGCCAAGAGAGTTCCTCAGACTGAAGAACCTCTCAGTATCTAATGGTTTAGTGAACATATCAGCAAGCTGATTGTTAGTTTCTATATGTTCAATGTCAATAAGCTTGTCTTCTACCATGTTTCTCAGAAAGTGATGCCTAATGTCTATATGTTTTGTCCTAGAATGCTGAACAGGATTCTTAGAGATGCTTATAGCACTAAGGTTATCACAAAACATAAGTAAGGTATCACTGTCCAACCCATAGTCCAGTAGCATATGTTTGAGCCATACCAACTGGGTGACACAACTACCTGCTGCAATGTATTCAGCCTCAGCAGTGGATAGTGACACACAATTTTGCTTTCTACTGTACCATGAGACCAAGTTGTTCCCCAGATAAAAACATCCTCCACTTGTAGACTTCCTGTCATCAGTATCACCTGTCCAATCTGAGTCACTGAAACCTACAAGATTTGTGTTAGTATCATAAGAGTACCATATGCCAAGGGCCAAAGTGCCAGATATGTATCTAAGTATTCTCTTCACAGCAATCAGATGTGACTGCTTTGGACATGCTTGGTACCTTGCACATACACACACAGAGAACATAATATCAGGTCTTGAAGCAGACAAGTATAACAAGCTTCCTATCATTGAACGGTACAATGTTGGATCAACATTGACACCAGTATCATCCCTGGCCATCTTCACTGCAGATGCCATGGGAGTCTTACAAGGCTTTGAATCTGCTAATTCAAACCTTTTTACCAAATTCTTTGCATACTTTTCCTGACAAAGGAATATGCCAGTACCTGTTTGTTTCACTTGAAGACCAAGGAAGAAATTCAATTCTCCCATCATACTCTTTTCAAACTGCCCTGTCATTGATTCAACAAACTTTTCTAACATAGAATTGTTAGTTGAGCCAAACACAATATCATCAACATAGATTTGAGCAATACAGATATGAGAATCTTTCTTTAAAACAAACAGAGTTCTATCTCCTCCACCTCTAACAAAACCAAGACTTAATAGAAATTCTGTAAGCCTTTCATACCATGCTCTAGGTGCTTGTTTAAGACCATAAAGGGCTTTTTCAAGCTTGTACACATGGTTTGGATACTTAGGATCTGTGAATCCCTTAGGCTGTTCAACATATACTTCCTTATCAATCAGCCCATTAAGAAAAGCACCCTTAACATCCATTTGGTATAGTTTTATCTTAAGACAGCATGCAATGGCTAAGAGTAATCTAATAGATTCTATCCTAGCAACTGGAGCAAAAGTCTCATCAAAATCTACACCTTCAACCTGAGTGTATCCCTGAGCAACCAGTCTAGCTTTGTTCCTAACTATGACTCCTTCCTCATTACTTTTGTTTTTAAAGATCCATTTAGTTCCTATTACATTTACACTAGGTGGTCTAGGTACCAACTTCCAAACACAGTTCTTAGTAAACTGTAATAGTTCATCCTGCATGGCATTAATCCAAAAGTTATCAAGAAGGGCTTCAGTCACATTCTTAGGTTCAATAGAGGAAACAAAACATGAGGCATTGTCAACAGTACAAGTGAAATTCATGCAGACACACATCTTGACCATATCACTATAGTCAATTCTTTCTTTGTTGCGTGTCCTTACCCGTTCAGTGATCTCACCTATTACATGTGATGTTGGATGGTCTTTCTGAATCCTAGCTGGAGGGTCCCTTCTAGATCCAGTGACAGCTTCAACTTCAGAGTCAGAATCTTCTGCTGTTAGTCTAACATCAGATCTAGCTGGTGTTAGTCTAACATTGGGTTCTGTCTCCTGTTCTGCATTTCCAGCTTCATGGTCCAATGTTGGGGTACCATTGGAAGGAGTAACATCATCAATCTCCACTGTTGGTTCAACATTGGAGACATTAATATTACCAGTACCTGTATCAAGTATGAAATCATCAAACACAACATTCACTGATTCCTGAATTGTCTTCAATCTAGGATTGTAGACTCTAAAGGAAGTACTATTGGCAGAGTATCCTACAAAGATGCATTTTTCACTTTTTGGATCAAATTTATTAAGATAATCCCTGTCATTTAGCAGATAACAGTCACATCCAAATTCATGAAAATGTGCAATATTTGGTTTCACACCCTTCAAGAGTTCATATGGAGTCATGTTAGTTCCAGGTCTGAGGTACACCCGGTTACTAATATGACAAGCAGTGTTTAAAGCTTCAGCCCAGAGTCTCTTGGATATATTTTTGGCATTCAGCATGACTCTGGCCATCTCTTGAAGTGTCATGTTCTTCCTTTCAGCAATCCCATTCTGCTGAGGTGTCTTAGGTGCTGAGTATTCATGGAAAATTCCTTTAACATTGCAATAGTTATCAAAACTAGCATTCTCAAATTCTTTACCATGGTCAGGCCTAATTTTAGTCACAGAAGAGCCATATAAGTTTTTAATACTAGCACAAAGAATTTTGAACTGATCAAAAGCTTCTGACTTTTCTTTAAGAAACTTTACCCAAGTATATCTAGAGAAGTCATCTACAATAACAAAGGCAAATTTCTTACCATTCAGACTACTCACCTCAATGGGACCCATCAAGTCCATATGTAACAGTTCAAAGCACCTACTAGATCTAGGATTAGCATTCTGTACCTGTAGGGGGGCATGAACTGCTCTAGTTTGTTTACCCTTGAGACAATCACCACAGACAAGCTTACCTGGGCAAGATAGCTTAGGTAAGCCTCTTACAGCATCAACTTTTTGCAATTTCTCAAGGTTCCTGTAGTGAACATGTCCAAGTTTCCTATGCCATATAGATGCTTCATCTATTTTAGCATGGAAACACTCTGCTTCCTCTTGAGCTAGGTAGCAGTTGTCCTTGGACCGAGTACCTGTCATAACAAGTACATTATCACTATCATAAACATCACAAGATGAACTGTCAAATGTAACCAGCAAGTCATCATCACATAGTTGACTGATGCTGATTAAATTTGCCTGTAGCCCATCAACCAACAACACATCCTTCAGGGGTGGAAATCCATCAACATTCAGTGTCCCCTTTCCAATGATTTTCCCTTTTGTACCACCACCATAGGTCACAGTGCCAGTACTCAAGGAAACCATATTCACAAGATTGTCAATGTTGCCTGTCATGTGTCTTGAGCATCCACTGTCGAAGTACCACTTACCTGAAAGGTTAGAATACACAGCAGAGAAAACAACATTGCAAACAACTTTAATCTTAGGGGTCTTAACTTTTTCTACCCAAGTTCTACCTTTCTGTCCTGAACCTAATGTTGGTCTAACATCAGAAACTGCTGTTGTTCTAACATTGGGTTCAGTAACTGTTTTCTTACCACATTCTCTTATAAATTTTCTACATAATGGTTTTATGTGGCCTGGTTGGTAACAATATTGACAGATAAAAGTAGGTTTACTTCTCACAGTGTTGATGGTACCTAAACTCTTAGAATCAGATTCTTTAACAAAGCTAGAAGATAGATAGGCAGAATTTACAATAGAAGAGGAAGGTTTCTCAACAAATCCCAGACCACATGAACCTGAATTTCCCATGCTTAGTACCTCATCAAGTTTGGAAGTACCTGCATTCCATTTAGCTATGATTTGTGTGTCTTTCTTGAGTTTATCCTTTACCTCTTTCAACTCAGCTTCAACTTTGTCAAGATCTCTTTCATAGAGTTTCAACATGTTTTTCAGACACTCGATGTCATGAGTCAGTGCTTTGTTCTTCTTTATGAGTTTCACATTCTCTCTCTCAAGCCTGAGGAATGTTGTGTGCAGATCATCAAGAATCTCCTCCTGGGATAATTCTTCTTCTTGGGAGTACTCTTCTTCTAGATCAACTGTACCATGAAAACAGTCAAAGTTAGTATCATCACAATCAGAGAGTTCATCAGAGATAACCTGGGAATCATTGTTGTTCCAGTCTCCAAAAAAGATTTCCTGCTTTGCTGTTGGTTCACCAATGTTAGAGTAACATTGTGATCCTAGGCAATTTCTGGAGTCTTCATTGGTCCAGGTGATCCTTGTGCATAGCGCAGCAGTTTTGATTTCCTCTTAGTGTTCTTCGGTAATTGTTCCAGATTCAAAATCATCTTCATTGAAGTCATCTACACAAACCCAATGAGAATTCCCTCTTGTTCTGAGGGTGTTAGCACATTCATGTTTATAGTGACCATACCCCTTACATTCATAGCACTGAACATCCTTTAATTTTTCTACATCTTGAGGTGTGCTCTTAGATGCCATGTACTTAACAAATTTAGGGGGCAATTTCTTGTAACCGGGGCCATCATTACCAGTTAGTTTTTCTTTCTGTTTACCTTTGAAACCTAATTTACTAAACTTTTTGGTAATATTGCCATAGTTAGAAGAGATCAACTCATATTCATCCTCATCACTACCTGCAGAATCTGAACTAGTTCCAAGAAGGGCTAAAGCTAATTGCTTGCTAGACTTTCCTAGGAATTCTAATTCAAATTCTTTCATAGTGTTCATCAAGGTCTGGAAACTCATGTTGGCAAGATCTTTAGACTCATTCATAGCAATTCTTTTGACTGTAAACTTAGAAGATAGTGTTCTAAAGGCTTTATACACCATGGTCTGATTAGGAATCACAAAACCTAAGTTCTGACATTGATTAGATATATCAAGAAGTTTCTCAAAATAACTATCAATATTTTCCTCTTCTCCCATCTCAATCTTCTCAAAGTCTCTCAAAAGTTTCCTATACTTAGAATCCCTCACAGCCACATCACCCTCACAATGTAACTCAAGTGTTTCCCATGCAGCTTTAGCAGTATCACAAGTTTGAACAAGTTTAAACATATGATTACCTATCCAGCTAAAAATAGCATTGAGAGCCTTCTCATTGTAGTTGTAGAGAGCAATTTCAGCGGCTGTCCATTGTCTCCTTGGCTTTGGCACCAGGTCAGCATCTCCATCTCTTGGCAGATAAGGGATGATATAGCCTTCTAGTACAGCTTCCCAAGCTTTGAGGTCGATGGATTTGATGTGGACTCTGAGTCTGATCTTCCAGTAGGCATAGTTGTTGGGACCTTCCAATACTGGCAACCTGCTGGTATTGGGGTTGGAGCTGTCCATCTTGTCGTATCAACGCCAAACACCGGTGAAGTTGGTGCTTGGCTCTGATACCAATTGAAATTGTGGATCGGGTTGATACGTTGTTGATGTTAACTTAACACTGAAGTTCTAACAGCAGTTTGTGTTCGCTGTTAGTTCGACGATGTTACTTTAACAGCAGACCAGAGTAACAGTTTGCAGCGGAATAAACAAACACGAATTTAAGAAGTGAATATAGGATTATATTAACTTCCGAGCCGTAGGCAAAATACCACAAGGGTTTAACAAAGGCGTTCTCACAACTCTCAAGCTCCTCACTCTCGAATTGTTCAAACTAAGCAAAGCACACAAGAGTTGCTTCGACTATCTCTAAAAGCTCCTCACTCTTAGATCTATTCTAACAACTTAAAAACTTTGCTAAAGCAAGACAACACTCAACAACTATAAATTAATCTCTCGGATTGATTAGCTCTTGTCTCGTTGTTTGTCTTGATGTACTTCACACCTATATATAGGTTCTTGATCTTCGACTTCAAGGTGTGTTGTACACGGTTGGTAATTCTCTTTGTTTCCTTCTCGAACTCCTCTTCCTTGTTCTCGCAGTCCTTCTTGAATAAAAGTTCCTTCGCCAGTGATCTAGCTAAGGAAAGACTCCTTCTTCAATTCAGGACTTTCCCTTGGAAGCTTTCCTAGTCGCACTAGACTTCTTCTTTCCTTTTATAAGCCGTTTGCTTTAATTAAGGAAACTTCTCATCTTGGAAACTTTGAGCGTCCAACCTAATGCAAGTTTGTTTCCTGAATAATAATCAAAGACAACTACAACTGTGGAACTCAGTTAGTTAAGTGAATAAGGCAAAACAATAATAATAATAATAATAATAATAACTAGATTGTAAAACAGTTTCTGGACGTGCAATGTTACTCTAACATTGAAAATCTCAATGTTATCCTAACATCCAGAAAACTTGCACTTTCAAATTTGATTCTTCTTTTGCTACAATATTTTTTTCCATTTTGATTCATATTTTGCTACACTTTGTTTTTTAAACATTGATTCATCTTTCTACCTTTTTCCCTTTAATTCATTTTTTTTATATACTTTATAATTTTTGTTAGTTAGTACATAATACAAACTTATTTTTGCTAGGCTTTATGATTATGTTTGTAATTAATTTTATGTTTAATGAATAATTGTTACTTTAATATAGTATATATATAATGTAATAGTGGTTATAGTTTAGATATAATATAAGTATGATTAAGTAATAAACTTATTTTTACCTCTTAATTAATAACTTGGCGCATTATTTGACGCCATTTGTTTTTTAAATTATTCTGGAATGAAATCAGCTAGCGAAAATTCGCTAGCTGATATTGAAAAAAATATATATTTTGCTGCGTTATATTCTTATATTATTTCAAAATTTTGGTATGTCTACATAATTGTCAAGCAAAAATCGCTAGCTGGTTTGGTATAAATACTGAAATACTATATGCATATGAATTACAACAATACGTTGACTAAATAACCTCAAGCGAATTTCTGCTAGCAGATATCCACGTAGGAAAAATTGTGAGCGCATTTTTGCTAGCTGAATTCCACGTTGGCTCAATGTCTGTGAATTAAATCCTTTTACACGTGTACTTGGCTAGCGTTTATTTGCTAGCAGACTATCCAGGAAGTGTGCTACGTCATTTTCACTCGCCAACCCGCTTAGAAATATTGTAGTAAAATGTTTGCTCGCAGTTTGTTAGCTTCAACACCTATTGTTGGGAAAAGTGGCAACTTTATTTTCGGTAGATAATATGCTAATCACCTAGCGAATGTGGTGTTTTGCTACTTAATATGACCAAGCTAAAGTGCCACATTCTTGTAGTGGATACAGTCAATGATTTTCACAACTGATGGGGGAATTTTAGGAAGGCCCAAAAAATGTTTGGGCCGACCTACCAAAGAAAGGCCCATAAATAAAACTATCGAACAAGTGTTGTTCGACTGTTATTAAGACAGTCGAACCGAGCCCCGTTCAACTGTTATTTTCTGACTTCTACTGGGTCCTACTGGACGGGGTCTATAAGTACTCCATCCTCCGACATTACTGACACGCATTCATTACTATCGAGCAACTACTAACTTTCGAACTAAGCCATTCGATTGTTCTCCCGTTCGACTGATAACCATCGAAGTCTAACTCGTTCGACAGTTATTAAAATCGAATTACTCCCGTTCGACTAACCAACCGTTTCGAGGGTTATCACCATCGAATCGTCCATGTTCGACCGATCAGGCAGTTCGAGAGTTATTACCATCAAGCCATCTTGGTTCGTCTGTTCTACCATTTCGAGAGTTATATCATCGAACCGTCCCAATTCGACTGTTTCTAGTTTAAAGCCATTTTACTCATTTCTCTTAGTTTACTTGTAAAAGGTGTTCCGGACCAAGCCAATTCATTCATTGTAATAGCATAGTATTATTTTGGTATAAGTCAGGCCCATTGTAACGAGTATTTAGTTGTATTGTAACCCAGACGAAATAAGACCAAATATTGACGCCATTCGTGGGAACACCATTTTTTCCCAGTAGATTAGGCAAGATGTTTAGAATGACTAGATCGCAGAGTAGAGCAGCAGATAATAACAATCTCGAAATGGATAGTACGGTCGTCGCCTCGCCTACTCCAGAAACAGGGGTACCACCAATACTAGCAATTGGGGTACCCGTGCCAGAGAAAGAATATCGACCCGCACCGGATACGTGGGCAACGGAGGCGAAAGCTGCAACAGCCTCGTTGCCAAGTGCATCCAAAGATGAAATTATGGCGATGATCCGCGCTGCCGTGGCCAGGGCTTTGCCCGCACCGCAAATCCAAACACCGTTACCTAAGGTTTAGACAGAAGGTGTGCGTGAGCAGGGATCGGTGGCTAGGGGCCCAGCCAAAGAAGGCAGAAATAAAGCGCGTGTGGATGATTGGAGGGAAAGATTTAACTCGGTTGAAGTGTAGTTAAAAAGGCACTACGACCTTAGAAGGCACAAGGAAAGTCGAGAGAACAACTCGAGGAAGGAGCGAGCAGAAGTCGCAAGGAAATCGGAAAGGTTGGAGAAGGAGAGAACTGAAGTGGAAAATAGAATGGTACTGTTGGGAAAATAGAAGCACACCATTATGTGACGAGATAGAGGTGGAGATCTTGGGACATGGAGAGAAAATACCACTGCTGAAGTTCTACGATGGAAAGATAGACCCGAATGAGCATTTGTTACACCTGGATAGTATGCTAAACTTTTACGGATTCAGTGAAAACGTACATGCCAGTAATTTTGCCACCACTCTAGTCGTAGTAGCATTGGATTGGTTCATCAAAATCACGGTGGGGTCTATCAAAACCTATGTAGAGCTGAGGAAGAAGTTCGAAAGTCAGTTCTCGAGCCTGTCAAGGACAGTGACAGATCATTCCCACCTATACTCAATCAAGCAAAGGGACAAGGAAACCTTCAAGGATTTCATGAGACGATTCATTGCTGAACTG
This sequence comes from Linaria vulgaris, assembly GCA_948329865.1. NCBI lineage: Eukaryota > Viridiplantae > Streptophyta > Magnoliopsida > Lamiales > Plantaginaceae > Linaria > Linaria vulgaris. Next base: position 45,843,710 of record OX415249.1, on the reverse strand, counting down.
TTAAAGATACGATCCAAAAAGAGAGATGATCACGGAGTTTTCCATGCGACCAGTAATATAGCCTTCAGCGAGGACCTGCTCAGGCTAAAGCTGAAGACAGTCGAGGAAATCAACAAACTTGCACATCAGATGGTGCATCGTGAGGAGATGATGGCGGCCAAAGCTGTTGTCCATGCCCCCATAATTTAGGAAAGAGGAAGGGAATTGTATGATCAGAACCGGAACATGAGCAATAGGTATAGGAATTCTTCGCGTAGGCGATACACTCCCCTGAACGCTGATATCATGACAGTGTACGGAGCCGCAAAGAGGAAAGGTTGGCTGAAAGAGCCAAGAAAGATGAGAGACTCTCCAGCGACCAGGTTCTCAACCCTTTACTGCAAGTTCCACATGCAGAACGGTCATGAAACTGAGGATGAAATAGAGTGATTGATAAAGGATGGTAAGCTCGCAGAGTATGTCAGGGGCCTAAAGGATGAGGAAGACAAGGCAAATCGGGATAGATCTCGTTCTCCCAGGAAGGATAAGCAAAATGCGACTTATAGACCACACATAATGGATTATCCCTAGCTAATGCACCAAAGAAAGGAATCATAAACATGATATCGGGAGGTCCAGTGGGTGCTGATTCTGCCAAAGAGCAAAAGAGGATCACCAGAGAGATCGGTGCAGACTGTTATGTAGGGTTTGTGGATCTGTTGCGAGTAGAGGAAATGGGATCAGAGGAAGTCGTCTTCTCGAGAGCAGATCTGCTGAAGCTAAGCCCCCAAGCGATTGAGGCTCGTAAGTTGGACTGCTCGTTAGTAATGACGGTTGATATAGACAATTTCGTTGGGAAGAACATTTTAGTGGACAATGGAAGCTCGGTCAATGTGTTGATCGCCTCAACATGGGAAAAGATGGGCCTAGGAGATGGAAAAATGGAGACAGTCAAAACCTCGCTGCATGGTTTCTCGCGGAATGGTCTCTCTCCCTACATCGTTAGGAACCAAGCCTCAAAGAAAGACAATGCTCGTCGACTATGTGGTGGTTGACCTACCCTTCCCATACAACATAATTCTGGGAAGGCCGACACTCAACGCTTTCCGAGCATTGTCATCGACGTACCATCAAATGGTAAAATTTTGTACCCCAACAGGGACAAGCGAGGTAATAGTTGATCATAGGCAGTGTTGGCTTTTCTACGTGGCATCACTCATGCTGCCACCAAAAGAAGAGCAAGAGGCACTAGCAGCATTGAGTCCCATGGAAATGGAATAGATTGACTGAACCGCTCCTTTTAATTTTGCTACTTATTTAAATTTCCGCAATGCTTGAACACTTTTTATTCATCCCCTCAATCGCCTCGTGCAGTAGAGGCTAGCATGTAATGACCTAAAAAAGGAACTACGAAGGCTTGAGTCCCGGGGAAACCCCTCGGGAAATGTAGGCAACCTGGCCTTGCGCTAGGCTCAGCCTTATCTATTATCTAAGTTCGATCTCCAAAGGGGACACTTTCGACCTTTTATGACAAGTTCATTTAAGGATTACTAAAGGTATATCCAGGGCGCAGCCACAAGGCCTATAACAATGAAATGTAATGTATTTTCTCTGCCATACATAATATCTAAACATAATCTACAATAATACTTTAAGAAGTATTCCAACAAATGCAGCCAGAGCGGAACCCATCACTGTAAAATTATATATGTTATGCGAAACTAATGATATATAGGAACTCGAAACGAGAGCCGCAAAGAAGAAAAGGATGGACACTTCGCCAAAAATACGGCAAGTGCAAACCAAAAAGTCCCACAAAGAAAAAAAGGGATGGACACTTCGCCTAAAATACGGCAAGTGCAAACCAAAAGTCCCACAATGAAAAAAGGGATGGACACTCGCCGAAAATACGGCAAGTGCAAACCAAAAAGTCCCACAAAGAAAAAACGGATGGACACTTCACAAAAAATACGGCCAGCTGTATTCTTTGTTAGGCCAAGGTTGGGAAAGCCATAGCAAGGTTAGGAAAGATCACTCTCAATGCATTGATGGCCTCCTCCTCAGAATGTTTGAACTCCCCGACGCGGGCGCGCAGGCCCTGACTGGTTTCTACCCTAGCATTCACCTCGACACGGGGGTCTGAGCTACCAGGCGGCGCGCTACTAGTTGGTCAAGGGATTAGAAATGCAACACCTCCAGTTCGATATCGAGTCTGAGGAACCTTCCTCAGCTTGACAAGAGCGGCCCCATCTGCTCTCTTCGGTGCCCCAACATCATCGGTAACGAGTCCCTCAAATCCCCTTGCTTGATTATCATTAACAAGGAGGGGAATCTTCACAACCTCCACCAAACATTTACTCGAATGGGTCAACTGGCGCACGGGAACGTGTGGATACCCCAACTTCGGGAGCTGATTTCTTCCCCGTAGCTTTCCTTTTCCTAGGCGGAGGAACAACAATAGGCACAGTCATCCGTGACGCCTCAGCATTCGTTGCAAGGACCTGACTCATGTGGGCGTGACGACTCATTATGAAAGATTCTGAAAACAAAAACAGCAAACATTAGCGCCAACTAAGGTTTAAACTGCAAGGCAATATTCATGATAGACAACAATATATATACCAAGAGTATGTCACCCTGTGTAGCAAACCGGGGATAAGCGCGCTAACGACAAAACCACGCTCTTAACCAGAGATTTCATATCAAATTGGTGGTTAGTTATTAAGTTGGCCCTAAAACCATCGCCCCATCTAGGAACACCTACCCAACGCGGTATCGGAATTTTTGGAACAGCTGCCCAATCCCGACGATACACGGAAAACTCTTTTGGCCATCTCTCTTTGATGTAGAAATATCATTTTTTCCAATTTTTTCCGCACCCAGAAGGCTCCCCTTTAAAGAATTTATGTTTTTTCAACGCCTTCACATGGTAGAAACCCTTTCCCTTGCGTGAAACTTCGAACAAGGCCCATAACTCATTAGGGCAGCAAGGCGTACCTAAGCCCATCATGGCAATGCTGAAACCAACTATATGCCCGATCGAGTTCAGCGTTAATAGGCTAGGGACCAACCCTATAGACCTTATAATCGTGGTCACCTCATATGGTATCGAAAACCTTAGGCCACTGGCTAACTGCCCCACAAAGACAGTAATAAACCCGGGTGGCGCAGTGTGCACAAGTTGCTCTAAAGTGGGGATGACTATCTTATAGTTATTCCCTATATCGTAGGTCTCCCGAAGAACTGGTCGGCTATGCTGTAATCGTGAAATGTAGTTAGTATACGCCATGTCCAAGACCTCATCGTTCGTATCGTCAAAATACCTATCTATAATTTTGTTCGCTTTATCTGCCTCGCTATTGGCACGATTATACAGTACATCAAGCAAAGGCACCCCACCTACCCCCGGTTGCGGGGCAGGCTGCTGCTGCTCCTTCGATTCGCTATGAACTTCCTTTATATCAATTAGATCATGGGCATTCTCTTCGCCCAAATCATTACCCGTGTACCCCGTGCTGGGAGCCCTCACCAAACTACTAGAATCGGTGCTAGAGGTACTACTCAACTCCAGACATAGAGTCAACACTCACCATCTTGTTCAACATCTTGTCTGACACGAGTTGAAATAAAAATTAAAAAGAATATGTTCAAGGGTATCTCAAGACTATCATTCATGGTAGTGCGACTGGAGGTTACAGCAGACGGTTTAATACTGAGATGTTAAGGAATGAAATGCCCTCTACTGAAAGTGTTGCAAATATTCTCTTCAACACCTTGAACAATAGGTTGCTTGCAAACGAGCTCTTCAGAAAATTGTGCTTATGAGAGTTTCCCGAATGGGAAGTACTCGTTTAGGATGGGACGTGATCCCAAACTCCCGTTCTCACTCTCACTCCTGCATATACCCGAGTGCACCATATCACGTGACATTCATATATACATCTTTTCTTACCCGCTTTTCTTAAAGCTTTTCTCTAAATTTTCAAACACATGACCTAGGTTTCCATAAAAAACACCTCATTCCTGTATTCACTTAGTTTTCCCTGAGTCTTGTACGTTCACATATCAACATGTGTGAGATTAGTAGTAATTTTGATGTATCAATCAATGTCCTTGATTATGATCCTACAACTCTAAATGGTTGCATTAATCTCTAAAACAACTATGACGGCCAACTCAAAAGAACATGTACTTTTATACTGCTCTGATCATGTATTTTCTTGAATGTTTTTGATTTGTCCTATGTTATATAAATTTTATAAAACCTAAGTTTGTTTCTCTTTTTTTGAAGGGAACGTAGGGATAGTAAGTAGCAATAAAGGCGAGAGAAGAGAACAATTCAGTCTCAATTTTCTTAACCAGTGACAATTGATGCGGTGCCAATTTTTGCTCAATGTCTTATAGTGATGTACTCACGTCCATTAGAAATTAGGCATATTATGTTGACTATGTTTTTGCCATTGACCCAAAAACGACAGCAAGGTCCACAAAGGCTCACCAATTTTTCTCTCAACGGGTAATCCATGTCTCGACTTCTTCTTCCACGTCGTACCAAGCACGCCCCCACGAAACCATAATACAAAGGTTGCAAATTTTTTTGAATCACAATCGATTGCAAACCTAAAACTCGTTTGCAACCATCGTGGAGAATGAGGTACAAAAAAATGTGATGGGGAAAGGTCCTACACCGTCGCGATTTGGTTGCACAAGAACATCTAAAGACTCTAGCTTCGGACGTCGCCTCTTTGGCTGATTTTGGGTAGTTTAAGGATTTGCAGTGATTTTGTTCTGATTGTTAGAAGGAAGAAATCAAGTCTAATTGGGTATCTAACATTGAATTCAAAGAAAAAAAATTACAAATGGTAAATTAAATTATAGAGTAATAAGTTAAAGGACCAAATAATAGTGAGATGAACCTGATTTATTTCCCTTCATTCATAAGTCATATTATGTTTTGGTTTCAATTTGATGACATGATGTTTGACAACCTATGTTGCACGGATTCGGATACCATACATATTTTAAAAAAATAGACGATATTGATACGGCATGGATACGTCTATATAAATTAATATTAATATTACAAACTTTAGATGCCACATTCATAGTAAGTAGACTAATTCATAAATAAATAAAAAATATTTCAAAAACATTAATACACAAAATCATAATATCAAAATAGTGAATTAACAACCAATTATTTTTGAAGTAATTCACTATAATGATTTGGTGGTGGTATTTATTTTATGAACTCATCAATGTAAAAGTTTGCAAAAGAAACCCAAAATGTATCACATACGCCTGAAATATGTATCGGATACGTAACTGAATTTTCTCTATTTTTGTTAATTTATAGATTACGTGGCATATCAGATACGTATTTGATATGGGTAATTCCCGTATTGGGTGGGCCCATCCCCGTTATATTGGCCAAGCTCATCAGGAATCAGCCCAGCGCTCTTTTATATCGGGGATGAGTCTCCAATATCGAATGTCGCCTTCGATATAGTATAGCGCACGTGGATGTCACGTGTGCGTTCTCCGCATCCCGAGGTCTATATATATCCGGGCTCCGCTAATCAAGGTAAGCTTCATTAATGATCCACATTGTTCACTCGTATATTGAATACACATATTCGATATCGAATCCCGACATTCATTCCCAATATCTCTGTAGACAAATTAATTTTGTCTACTCCAATTAAATATTGACAAATGTCAAATTGATTATTGTAAATTAAATTGATTATTTCTATTTTTAATTTGGAATTTTACTAAATTAAATTCCATTTATTAATAGGTTAATTAATTGATTTATAATATAAAGATGGAGAATTGTTGGCCGATCAAATAAAGCCATGTGGAAATACGATGTGTTCTAAGAATTTCTTGATAAAGGGCAGCCCAGTGCACGAAAGCATCCCCGCAATGCGAGGATCCGGGAAAGAAGTCCACCACAAGCTAAATTAAATCCATGCCTATATTAAAAAAATAAAACCGACCAATCACAAGCAAGGAGGCTCGGTTCTACAACTATAAATAGACGAGCTCTTGAAGAACAAAACACAACAATTGAAGCTTCAAGAATTCAGAGCAAGGAAGTTCAACAAATCCTCTCCAACAAGCTCAACAATCTTCAAGGTGTTCTTCGTTAAGAACCCCTTTCAATCCGCTATCAAGCCTCAAGTTCATCCAAAAACCGTTTTTGAAGATCGTATCTCTGTCAAGAAGATCAAATCTTCAACAATTCAAGAAAACCCAAATCAAATTCATACCGTTCTTCAACAACATTCAAACCAAAAATCCGTTTGATCCGAGATCAAGTCACAAGACCCTCGGAAAACCGTTTTTGAAGATCAAAATCCATATTGGAAAGATCAAAATTCACAAATCCAAGGAATTGAGGAAGAAGATCATATCATCCTTCATCAATCTTCAAATCAAATCACCATTTAATCCGAGATCAAGTCCAAAGACCCTCGAATTAACGTTTTCTCCAAGTTCAAATCATCTGAATGAAGATCAGATTGAAGATTTCCACCACAGATTTCAATATTGTTCTTGTAGAATCGAATCAGAGGATTAGATAGAGATTGAACCGCAATTGTACTTCAAATATACTCAAAAATTATTTTGTGATCTTTTTCTTGTCTTTTATTCTCAGAGATAGCAAGAATTTGTCGTTACAAATTTGGCACGCCCGGTGGGACAACTCTACCTCTCATCTCCTTTCATCAAGAACAACAAGTCAACCATATGTCATCACGCAAGACAAGAAGGTTGTCTGATCTATTGTCTGATCCATCCACGAAGATGCCAAGTGAAGTCGTCGACGACATTGTTCAAAAGGACTCCCTTGTCTCCGACAACGTCAACAATGATGAAGATGTTGAGAGCGGCGACTCCTCCCTACCAACTCCTCACTCCGCATCGGGTTCTTCACCTCCGTTGGATACAGTGCACGCATTGACAACAAGTGCTACAACTTTGGAAGAACAAATGGTGATGTTAACCAAAGCCATAGAGATGCTGAACAAACATGTGCAAGACCAAGACTCCAAGATAGAAAAATTGCTGAGTAGGGAAGTCAAGGTGGAAGAAAGTCATGTAAAGGACCTGAAGTTTTGAGGCTTTGAAAAAGGTGAAACATCCATGAAGCAATTATCCAATGAGAAGGAAAAGTCTATTGCCAATGAATTCCAAGTCTCTTCAAATGGCATGATCCCTGCTGATCAATTAAAGGAGTTCATCATGGGAACTATCAAGGACAAACTAGACGGAAGCTTCAAATCATCATTCTCCTATTCCAAACCGTACACTCAAAGGATAGATAACCTCAAGATGCCGAATGGCTACCAACCACCAAATTTCCAGCAGTTTGATGGCAAAGGCAACCCAAAGCAACATATAGCTCATTTTGTTGAGACTTGCAACAATGCCGGAACTTACAATGATCGTCTTGTCAAGCAATTTGTTCGCTCACTGAAGGGAAATGCATTTGATTGGTACACTGACTTGGAAGCAAACTCGATTGATAGTTGGGACGAGTTGGAGCAAGAATTCCTCAATCGCTTCTACAGTACAAGAAGGACCGTCAGCATGATTGAACTAACAAATGCTCGCCAATGGGATGAAGAGCCAGTCATTGATTACATAAACCGTTGGAGAAATTTGAGTCTCAATTGCAAGGATCGATTGTCCGAGAACTCGGCTATAGAGATGTGCATCCAAGGCATGAAATGGGGGCTCCGTTACATTCTTCAAGGAATACAGCCAAGGACGTTTGAGGAGTTAGCAACTCGTGCTCATGACATGGAACAGAGTATGGTGGCAAGTGGAGTTAATGGACCACCTATGCAAGATCCGCGAAGATTCAGTGACAAGCAAGATACAAGGAAAGGAGGCAAACCTTTCAACAAAGCACCTACCAAAGAGTCTATAGCAGTGAATGTTGCTCCGTTGAGAATCCAGACCAAGACAAATGATAGCAACGACCAACGAAAAGGTGTTTTGGTATCTGAAAAGGCTAAAAATTCACAAACTAATGAGCAAAGGAAGACGACACTCAAGGAGATGCAGTCAAAGAAATATCCGTTCCTCGATTCTGACGTTTCAGCCATATTTGATGATTTGCTCAAAGCTAACTTAATTGAGCTGCCTGAAATGAAGAGACCAGAAGAGGCTAGTCGCACCGATGATCCTAAGTATTGCAAATATCACCGTCTCGTAGGACACCCAATCCATGATTGCTTTATATTCAAAGATAAGGTGATGCGATTGGCTCGTGAGGGAAAGATCACGCTAGAAGAGGATGTTGTGTCATCAAACCTTGTCACACTCTCAAGCCCAGTTGATAGCCTAGATGACTCCCACATCATCGTTTCATGCAATGCAACTCACGAAGGAGAGAAAATTGAAGACTCTACTTCAAAGACTGCTCATGTCACAAACCAATACATGTCCACTATATGCTTCACTGATGAAGACCTTCTACTAGGTTCTAAGCTCCACAACCGACCATTGTTTGTCGCCGGCTATATTCGCGAGAAAAGAGTCAATCGAATGTTAATTGACGGGGGCTCTGCGGTCAATATCTTACCTCTACGCACTTTGAATACATTAGGGATCTCGGTGGATGAACTATCAAGTAGTCGTCTGATGATCCAAGGTTTCAACCAAGGGGGGCAAAGAGCCATCGGCATCATAAGATTAGATCTTCTTATTGAAGATATGCCGTCCAGTACGCTATTCTATGTCATCGAATCCAATACTTCCTACAACATGTTATTGGGTCGACCTTGGATACATGAAAATGGCGTTGTTCCTTCAACATTACACCAGTGCTTCGGATATTATCAAGATGGAATAGAAAGAAAAGTACATGGTGATGTAAAGCCTTTTTCTGATGTTGAATCACACTTTGCAGATGCAAAATATTATATTGAAGGAAAGAGCACTGTGAAACTCAATGGAACTGAGCAACTCCAGCAGCATGATGTAAAAGGCTCCGATAACACAAGTGACACAGAGAAGAGTAAAATTTATGGACCTCCCCTTGAGTCAAAGCCTTTGAAAGAACTAACATTCCCTCTTACAACACTTGAAAAGAAAGGGCCATCTCCTCCACTTGAAGGATTTGTTCGTCCATCCAAAGGACCAGAAACAGAGCATGGAACATTGCGCACAAAGAAGATTGAGCAATGCTTTGACCCGAAAGCTTTCAAATTGCTAGTTAAAGCTGGATATGACCCTAATGAAGAACCACGATTGGAGGGCCTCGCTCTTGATGCTACTACAAAGAAGCCATATGGACTCAATGCCACACAAGTTATGCTAAAGGAAAAAGGCCATACCATTCCAAACACTCGGACAGGCCTTGGCTACAAGCCACCCAACCCAGTTCGCATTGCTATAAAAAGAGCCAACGCCAACTACATAGGCGAAGTAGAGGGTTCAACAACAGGGTGTGAAAAGAAGATACCGCACATGTCGGTCTTTGATAGACTTGGTCCGAATAAAACAGTCTTTGATAGGCTTGGTCCAAATAAAAGGTTTGATCGGAAAAAGTTGAGTGTTCCACATATGTTGACACACGCTAAGAGAAACTTCAAGTCATCAAACTCTAAGAAAGTTCAAAGTCTGATCCCATCTCGAATGACTCGCCGCGAAGACTTGATAGTGTCCTGTGGTGAAACTCTCAAAGTCAAGTTACAAACCATGGTACTCACGAAGACCAAATACGGAGATGAAGAGAGTGTAGGGTCGTCATGCCATATCACTTCTTGTGAAGAAGATGTTGAAGAAGACGCCGAAGATGCGCCTATTGAGTGGGAGGAGGGTGTCAAGGCCACTGTTGATGAGTTAAAAGAGGTAAACTTGGGCAACATCGATGACCCAAGACCGATTTACATAAGTGCATTTCTCGGAGCTGATGAAGAACGAAGTTACATTGAGTTGTTGCACAAGTTCAAGGATGTGTTTGCTTGGTCATACAAAGAAATGCCAGGCTTGGACCCAAATGTGACGGTACATAACTTATCGGTAAAGAAAGATGTTCATCCCGTCAAGCAAGCTCAAAGAAGGTTTCGACCTGACTTAGTCCCATTGCTTGAAGCCGAAGTTAACAAGCTCATTGAAGCCGGGTTCATCAGAGAAGTCAAATACCCAACTTGGATTTCTAGCATCGTGCCGGTAAGAAAGAAGAATGGACAAATCAGGGTTTGCGTCGACTTTAGAGACTTGAACGAAGCATGCCCTAAAGATGACTTTCCTCTACCGATCGCTGAACTAATGATTGATGCTACCATGGGACACGAAGCCTTGTCTTTCATGGACGGATCTTCCGGATACAACCAAATTCGTATGGCTCCAAGGGATGAAGAATTGACTGCTTTCCGTACTCCGAAGGGTATATATTGCTACAAGGTGATGCCGTTTGGATTGAAGAATGCCGGTGCTACCTATCAAAGGGCAATGCAAAATATCTTCGACGACATGTTGCACAAGAATGTTGAGTGTTATGTGGATGATCTTGTCGTAAAATCGAGGGAAAGGAAAGATCATATAAGTGACTTACAAAAAGTCTTTGAGCGACTGCGAAAGTATCAATTAAGGATGAATCCTACGAAGTGTGCATTTGGCGTAACATCGGGAAAGTTCCTTGGTTTCATTGTTCGTAGGCGAGGCATTGAAATCGAGCAAGCCAAGATTGATGCAATAGTTAAGATGCCAGAGCCACGAAATATTCATGAACTCAAAAGTCTACAAGGAAAATTGGCGTATCTCCGAAGGTTCATCTCGAATTTAGCCGGTCGTTGCCAACCTTTCAGTCATTTGATGAAGAAAGATGTTCCATTTAGATGGGATGAATCTTGTCACAATGCTTTCGAACGAATCAAATCATACCTGATGAAACCTCCCGTTTTAGCCGCTCCTGTGCCGGGACGTCCCTTGATCCTATATATTGCTGCCCAAGAAAGATCTGTGGGGGCATTACTCGCCCAAGAAAATGACAAAGGGAAGGAAAATGCACTTTATTACCTGAGTCGAACAATGACGCCGAATGAGTTGAAGTACACTCCTATTGAGAAGCTTTGCCTAGCCCTTGTGTTCTCAATTCAAAAATTGAAGCATTACTTTCAAGCTCATACTATTCGTCTTGTATCCAGAGCAAACCCTTTGAAGTATGTCATGACGAAGCCAGTGTTATCTGATAGACTTGCAAGATGGTACCTCCAGCTGCAACAGTTTGAAATTGCATATATCCCTCAAAAGGCTGTGAAAGGACAAGTATTGGCAGATTTTCTAGCTGACCACCCTATTCCTGCTGAGTGGGAGTTAATAGACGACTTGCCCGATGAAGATGCACTCATGGTTGAAGTTACTCCTCCATGGGAAATGTACTTTGATGGTGCCGCACATAGAAATGGAGCCGGCGCCGGCGTTATCTTTCTCACGCCTAATGGAGAGGTCTTGCCGTATTCCTTCACATTAACTCAAAATTGCTCAAACAATGTTGCGGAATATCAAGCTTTGATACTCGGGCTAGAAATGGCAATTGAGCTGAGGCAACCTCATCTAAAAGTGTATGGCGATTCCAAGTTGGTCGTCAATCAATTGTATGGCGAATTTGAGGTTAAGAAGCCAGAGCTCCTACCATATGTTGAGTATGCAAGAAGATTGATCAAAAATCTTGGTGACGTTACAGTAGAGCATGTGCCGAGGAAAGATAACGGGCAAGCTGATGCTTTAGCTAAACTTGCTTCTATGTTGGTTACATCAGAAGAGAAGACGTCCGTACCCGTGTGCCACAAATGGGTACTCCCGCCTATTCTAGAAGATAACGGTAAGCAAGGTAATAACAATGAAAGTCATGCTGTGGAGGTATACGAAATTGAAGTTGAAGATTGGCGACAATCATTCGTGGACTACTTAAAGCACGGAAAATTGCCCGATGACGTACGTCAAAAGATCGACATTAGGCGTCGTGCAGCTCGCTTCATATTCTATAAAGACACACTCTATAGGCGCTCGTTTGATGGGGTTTTCTTACGCTGTCTAGGAAAAGAAGAAGCTATGCAAGCTATGGAAGAAGCACATTCCGGAATTTGTGGAGCTCATCAGTCTGGTCCAAAGTTACATTTTCGCATCAAAAGAATGGGCTACTACTGGCCTACCATGGTTTTAGATTGCATGAAGTATGCACGAAGATGTCAAGCTTGTCAATTCTACGCAAACTTCATCCATCAGCCGCCTGAACCTTTACATCCTATTGTAGCTTCTTGGCCTTTTGATTCGTGGGGTTTGGACGCTGTCGGTCCTATGACAAAGTCTTCTGGCGGGCACTTGTACATTTTGGCTGCAACCGACTACTTCTCAAAATGGGCCGAAGCTGTGCCTCTCAAAGAAGTCAAAAAGGAGACTGTTGCCAACTTCATTCGTACCAATATCATTTACCGCTACGGAGTTCCTCGATGCATCGTCACTGATAATGGAAAGCCGTTTTGCAATAGTTTGATAGACAAGTTGTGTGAAAAGTTTGGATTCAAGCAAAGAAACTCTTCCATGTATTATGCTGCTTCTAATGGCCTCGCCGAAGCATTCAACAAAACTCTCTGCAACTTGCTAAAGAAAGTGGTGGCGAAGTCAAAGAAAGATTGGCATGAAAGAATTGGAGAAGCACTGTGGGCATATAGAACTACACACAGAACGCCAACTCAAGCAACCCCGTATGCATTGGTCTACGGAGTAGAAGCAGTTCTCCCTCTTGAGCAACAAATCCCTTCTTTAAGGATAGCTCTGCAAGAAGGACTCACCGAAGAAGAGAATGCTCGTTTGCGCTTGCAAGAACTAGATGCTCTTGATGAGAAAAGACTAGAAGCGCAACAGGAACTTGAGTGCTATCAAGCTCGTATATCCAAGTCTTTTAACAAAAAGGTCCGCCTACGCTCCTTTCAAGTTGGAGATTTGGTTCTTGCAGTGAGAAGGCCCATCATTATCACTCATCGAACCGGAAACAAGTTCACTTCAAAGTGGGATGGTCCTTATGTCATCACAGAGGTATACACGAATGGCGCATATAAGTTGGTTGCTGAAGATGGATTAAGAATTGGTCCTATCAATGGAAAATTCTTGAAACAATACTACCCTTAATGACTGAAGCATGCTCCATGACGCACGAGCTTAAACTGCATGTTACTCCTGGCCCGCATGAGTATAAACTGTGGATGGCAACCACCAATGGTAAATTATGTGGTTAAAATGATAACTTACTCCACTAAAGATGTTTTATGTGGTTAAAATTTAAATACCCCACTTTGTTCAAAGTGGTTAAACAATGAATACTCCTGGCCCGCATGAGTATAAACTGTGTACGGCACCCACCCCCTTAAATCAATCTTGTACTTTGAACTACGTTATGACTTGATCCTTTTTATTAAGGTACGTAGGCAGCTTAGAATTTTTCTAAGTTCAGTCATGAAATTTGCTTAAGTTGGGTTTTGTTGCGTTATGTTACAATATTCATGGGAAAGAAACATGATGCCACATGCAAATGAATAACTCAAAATGAGGTAAATAAAAGTCTCCTAGACACGAGCCAAAAGGTCTACAAATCATTCAAGTCTTCAAAGCAAATTCACAAGTCTCCTAGACACGAGCCAAAAGGTCTACAAATCCTTCAAGTCTTCAAAGCAAATGTGCAAGTCTTCGGGACACGTCGAAAGCTTGGAAATCCTTCAAGTGTTCACGTCTTCTCGACACAAGCACGAAATTTCTTCAAGTCAATTGCTCCATGATGCACGAGTCTAAACTGCACGTTACTTCAAGCCCGCGTGAGCATAAGCCGTGAATGCCACCCCTAAATCCAAATTCATGTATTTTGAACTACGTCGTGATTTGATCCTTTTTATCGAGGTGAAGGGCGTGCTTGTTAAGAAAGTGTCAAAACTGACTGATGATCGTGTAGATACGGCCTTATTGCATGGTGGAATTTTGACTCGTCCTCTTGTTCAGCCGGACCAATCCGATAACAAACATCATGAAGCGGCAAGTTATACAGGCTGAGGAGACAGAATGGAGTAGTTGAGCATTGGATTTATGTTTCCTGCCAGCTGCTCGAATAGGAAGCATGTGACCCCAAGCGTCGTCGTTGGATGACTTTACCGAGTTTGAATCCTAATCAATGCTTTGTCTTTGGAGATAAGGAATCTTTGGCGGTTGGAACTGAACTTCTTCTTTTCGGTAGAGAACTCGTGTCTTACGCTATCTATCGTTACAGTTTGTTGACAAACACGTGGACTACTGGAATGAGTATGAATGCGCCTAGATGTTTGTTTGGTTCTGCAAGCCTCGGGGAAATCGCAATATTGGTTGGTAGTTGTGATTCAAATGGAAATATTCTTGATTCTGCGGAGTTATATAATTCTGAGTTCGGTCATATTCTTTTGCAAGTTATGTTGCGTTAGGTGTTACATGGACAACAAATTTTACGTGATTGGTGGAAAGAACGAAGACGGGCCGTTGACATGCGGGGAATTTTTTGATGAAACTTGAAACAGTTGGACACTTATACCCGACATGTTAAAAGATGATCCTGTTCAGTCGTCCCATTCGCCACCTCTTGTTGCAGTGGTGAATAACGAGCTTTACTCGATCGAATCCTCTACTAATCAGTTGAAAGTTTATTTGAAGAAAAGCAATACGTTGGGTCCGATTCCGGTGAGAACCGACTGCAATAGGGGTTTGGGGGTCACATTCAAGTCTCTGGGAAACGAGCTTTTGGTCATAGGAGCGTCGTCTGTTTCTTCGGTTGGAACTGAACTTCTTCTTTTCGGTAGAGAACTCATGTCTTACGCTATCTATCGTTACAGTTTGTTGACAAGCACGTGGACTACTGGAATGAGTATGAATGCGCCTAGATGTTTGTTTGGTTCTGCAAGCCTCGGGGAAATCGCAATATTGGCTGGTAGTTGTGATTCAAATGGAAATATTCTTGATTCTGCGGAGTTATATAATTCTGAGTTCAGTCATATTCTTTTGCCAAGTTATGTTGCGTGGAAGATGTTACATGAAGATCCTTGAGATGTGACGGGCCAACAAAGTTGCGCGCGCAACCAAGTCTTGAAAGCAAATATCTTCCTATCGGATGCCTTTTGATGTCGAGTCGTGAAAACAATGCGCTCCTTCAAGGTGTCTCTGAGGCCAAGTCGTGAAAATGATGTCTCCTCGTTCAAGCGGCCTTTGATGTAGGGTCAACAATGTCTGCTCTTGCTGAATGTCTTTGATGCCAAGTTTTGAAAACAAGTCTACTCCTGCTGAATGTCGTTGTTGCCAAGTCTTGAAAGCAAATCTCTTCCTTTCGGAAATATTTGAAGCCAAGTCCTGAAATGAATGTCTCCTTCAAGGTTTCTTTGATGTCGAGTCGTGGAAATGATGTCTCCTTCAAGATTTATGGTGCCGAGCCATCCAAGGAATGTCTCCTCTTTCAAGCTCACCAATGATGTTGTGTTGATTGAGGTTTGATTGTGCTCTTCCTCTTCTTGCAAGATATCCGAACTTCATCAAATATTGCTACGTGCATAAGCTTTCATGAATACCAAGTTGCAATTTGTATGAATAAGAACCCATGGATTGTCATGTATTTCCGTGGAAATCGTTTGCTCTTGCACCAAATGAGAATGTCCTCTTTTCGCCGCATCTCCTTCGACCGAGGTGCTCACTTCAAGATTGTGCGGCGCTTGGTTAATTGATGCTCGTCGTCAATGATGATCAAGTTCGTTGTGTCGGGTAAAGAGATGCCTCTTTTGAATGTGACATACTAACTCTGAAATAAGAAAAGAAAATACATAAAATAGAGTTAGTTCCAAAAAAAAAGAAAGAGCACAACGAATGAAAAAATAAAATGACAAGCTCAGCCAAGGTTACAAAAATTAATCCATCAGGTGAATAAGTCACGCGTGCTGGAGCTGATAATCAATTTCTTTTTCTTAACATATGTGGCATGATCACCTCTAGCTGATACAAAGAGTTACATGAAATAATTAACAAAATATCCGCCAGCCTTTCTCTGCTAGATGTGAGGAATTCGCAGCATGAAAAAAAAAGGAAAAAGAAATAAAGGAGAGAAACAGGAAGAAATTGTTATAGAGATTTTGCAGCAGTGAAATACATTTTTTTTCTTCCCTTATGAGTGAAAAATATACACGCCCCAACCTTCCTTATATGGGTGAGGATACATGCTGAATTTGGAAGCTCAAGACTAAGGAAGTATAACATGTGTGTAGGACCACCATAAACAATAAACAATAAAAAAAAAAAAGGAAAGCTTCTCCTTTTGCTGTAGATCGAGCTGTAGACGGAGCAGAAAGAAACGGAAAGAAAAAAAAAAGAGATTCCTTTAACTTTATTATGGAAAGAGACATGGCAGGCCCTACAGATGAAAAAAAAAATGAAAGAAAAAGGAAGCAAGTCTCGTGGGTGCATAAGAAAAAGTGGGTTTGGTATCTAAATTTCATTTCAATCACCAAGAAAATTGACATGAAGGTCCACCAAAGTCTTGGTAATTAAAGTGAAGTACACAATCTTATATTAATCTCATTGATGGCCCGAAAATAAATATGTTGCGACATATTCACTTCAAGACGCATTTTTACAATGCTATTCGTGACAAGTCGCAAGGGGGCATTTGTAGACAAATTAATTTTGTCTACTCCAATTAAATATTGACAAATGTCAAATTGATTATTGTAAATTAAATTGATTATTTCTATTTTTAATTTGGAATTTTACTAAATTAAATTCCATTTATTAATAGGTTAATTAATTGATTTATAATATAAAGATGGAGAATTGTTGGCCGATCAAATAAAGTCATGTGGAAATACGATGTGTTCTAAGAATTTCTTGATAAAGGGCAGCCCAGTGCACGAAAGCATCCCCGCAATGCGAGGATCCGGGAAAGAAGTCCACCACAAGCTAAATTAAATCCATGCCTATATTAAAAAAATAAAACCGACCAATCACAAGCAAGGAGGCTCGGTTCTACAACTATAAATAGACGAGCTCTTGAAGAACAAAACACAACAATTGAAGCTTCAAGAATTCAGAGCAAGGAAGTTCAACAAATCCTCTCCAACAAGCTCAACAATCTTCAAGGTGTTCTTCGTTAAGAACCCCTTTCAATCCGCTATCAAGCCTCAAGTTCATCCAAAAACCGTTTTTGAAGATCGTATCTCTGTCAAGAAGATCAAATCTTCAACAATTCAAGAAAACCCAAATCAAATTCATACCGTTCTTCAACAACATTCAAACCAAAAATCCGTTTGATCCGAGATCAAGTCACAAGACCCTCGGAAAACCGTTTTTGAAGATCAAAATCCATATTGGAAAGATCAAAATTCACAAATCCAAGGAATTGAGGAAGAAGATCATATCATCCTTCATCAATCTTCAAATTAAATCACCATTTAATCCGAGATCAAGTCCAAAGACCCTCGAATTAACGTTTTCTCCAAGTTCAAATCATCTGAATGAAGATCAAATTGAAGATTTCCACCACAGATTTCAATATTGTTCTTGTAGAATCGAATCAGAGGATTAGATAGAGATTGAACCGCAATTGTACTTCAAATATACTCAAAAATTATTTTGTGATCTTTTTCTTGTCTTTTATTCTCAGAGATAGCAAGAATTTGTCGTTACAATCTCATCCGATATATCATCCGACATACTTACTCGACTTACACTTTCGACATATATCCCCGATATCCATACCCGACATGGACATATCCCTGATATCAACCACATCCCCGACATAGAAGAGATTCGCTATCTGCCCAGATTCGACATCATCCCCGACATCTGCAAAGCATCTAAGTGTTACTCTGAGGTGTTCCGGACTTAAGTCTACTTAGAACAAGCACTAGTAATAGGAGACATGATTTGTAATAGACGTGGAATCATCTTGTTGTAATCCCGCACTTTGCTATTAACATACAATCTATTGTCAATTTAGTATTACACACGTATCAGACGTGTATCGTTATCGAATACAGCATAGTGTATTTTTTATGATGAGTATCAAGCCATTAGTTGAGAACAATTCGCTTTTACCCATTATACATTAGCGTCATAAAAGTTGACGTTCCAAGATTGGGCCGTTTTTGATGTGTTATTTTGTGGCCCCATACAGAATTTCGTCTCAAAAGAAAACGGTCAGGTCCTTTTTTTTTCCCCTTAATTTAAATCCATTACAGATTTACAGACAAAACGAAGAAATATATAATGAAACACGCATGCAATTAATTAAGCTAACTCATGGCGTTTCTTGCCACGTTTAGAAGGTTCCAACTACATAGACCACTTCCCTTTGATTGCGTCTCTCAGTTCATACATTCTCTCCGTCACCCGCTCAAGTCATCTGGTTATAGAATCTACTCTGCGTCACTTATTATATTCAGTCAGGCATTTCATCAAACACCTTCTAAACTATGTAAACCCGATGTTTCATTCGGGAAAAGTCTTTATCAAATCATCAACTTTGATGAATATATAGATGAGACTCATAAGAATATCCAATTGGGTCCTCCTGAGATTCTTGAAAAGATTCAAAAGGCTAAAGACTTTGCTTCTGGTGATGAGGCCATGGCTTTTCTTGATAGTTGTGGTGTCAAACCCGACAAAGATTTCGTCTTTTCGCTGATTTGGGCTTCGAGACAAGAATGGAAGCTGGCCTTCTTGTTGTACAAATGGGGTCAGAAATGGGGTTGTGTTGATGAAAGAACTTGGTGTTTGATGATTTGGTTATTGGGCAACCACAAAAAGTTCAGCACTGCTTGGACTCTGATTCACGAGCTTCATCGTGCTTCCAAGGACACCCAACAAGCAATGCTAATCATGATTGACAGGTAAATCTTCTTCAAACAGTTCAGATAATTAATTAATTAATTAATTGCAAATATATTTGTGACTTTCTTATGTCCTTTTGATGCAACATTAGAAAGTGAGTCCCTTTGTTCTTGTAATTCTCTCCTGCCCACATGTGCCTATGCTTCTGAGGTTGCTTTTGGGAAAAGAACAAAAAAAAAAGTACTAACTTGAAAACAAAGTTGATAATCTATCTGCAATTTGTATTGTAGCCCTCGTTCAGGTTGGATTTCACGTTGTCACAATATTACAGAATATTGATGCCTTTCTCTTACCTTGTATAAATGAGTATTAAATCTTTGTTCAAATGCCTGAGTTTTGTTTATTGCTTCCATTGTGTTGTTTTGCCACTCAGATATGTGGCAGCAAATATCGTAGACAAAGCTATACAAACATTCCACATGATGCAGAAGTTCAAGTTTTCTCCTGATCAGAGCACATACTTCACATTCCTCAATATACTCTGCAAACATGGATATATTGATGAGGCCGAAGAGTTTATGTTTCTAAACAAGAAGTTCTTCCCATTGGAAACTGAATGCTTCAACATAATTCTCAATGGCTGGTGTAACCTAGCCATCGATATAACTGAAGCAAAGAGGGTTTGGCGTGTAATGCCCAAATGCTGTATTGAGCCAAACGGGGTTTCTTACACTCACATGATTTCCTGCTACTCAAGTGTGGGCAATTTATTCGAGACCCTCAGATTATTTGATGAAATGAAGAAAAGGAATTGGACCCCTGGGGTTGACGTGTACCATTCTCTGATTTTCGTCCTTACTCGTGAGAATTGCTTGAACAAAGCTCTGAAAATCGTTGAGATGATGAAAGCAACGGGCCTTGAACCGAATTCTACCACCTACAACTCTATTATACGTCCACTTTGTGGAGCTGCAAAGTTTGATGAGGCGAGAAGTATATTAGCTAGGATGATGGAGGATGGCATCAGCCCAAACGTTGATACTTTTCATGCATTACTCGAAGGTGAAGGTTTAAAAGGAACTTTGGGAGTTTTTAACCATATGAAAAGAGCTGACTTGGGTCCAACACGTGAGACGTTTATTTTTACTCTTGAGAAGTTTTTGTTATTGGATCAACATGACAATGCGTTAAAGGTATGGTCAGAAATGGAGAAATATGGTGTAAAGCCAGATCGTAGGCATTACGGTGTTTTGGTGCAAGGGTTGGCAAAGTGTGGGATGATTGTGAAAGCTAGAGACTTATACGTTGAGATGATTTCTGTTGGAATAGCGCACGATCCATTGCTGAAGAAGGTACTAGAGGAAACTGGTAAGAAGCGGGTTAATGCAAGCAAAGATAAAGATGAGATGAGTGTTGTGAGGTATGTTAAGAAAGGTAATGGGCTGAGATGTTGGAGAGATATGGTGCTAAAAGGTAGAAGACATTGTGATAAGAGAGAAGAGAAGACAAGTGGAAAATAAAGAGATTGTGTATGTATGTATGTATGTATGTATGTATGTATGTATGTAAGAAACTCTGATTGTTTTAAGGATTGAAATGAATTGGAAATTCAGTATTAGGGTAATTATCACTATAACCCAAAGGTTTAGCGTATTTAGAGTTTGAAGAATTACAGAGACACTCTGGAGTTTGAAACATTAAAAATGGGACTTATTCGTATCATTTTAAACTTGAATGAGTTATTTTGTGATTTTCTTTCAATGTCAGATGTATCATTCTGTATTTCTTTTATTTCTCAATGGGTGACCAAACTTCAAGAGTATGTGCATTATCCTCCTAATTACTATTTTTATTTCTTACTAGCGTAAAGCAAAGCAATGTTGTTCTTGCTTTTCCAAAAGAAAGTTTGCTCAATTAGCACTCCTCTTTCATATTCTTATCTTTATCTGATCTGAAAATCAACATATTGTATATATAACCATTGTTTATTTACATCCTTCAAATAGCATTCGTCACATAGCGTGGATAAATTATTAATGATTCGATTTCAAATAGTCAATATTGTCAAACATTTCACCACAAAGTGTCTAATAACGAACGGACTTATGCTAGCTCACTCGTTACAGATTTCTCACCTCAATGTGGCGACAGACTCTTTATTTATGCTACACTGCATTGTCAGGATTCATGACTATCTAGCACATCTTTCGGGTGTTCTCAGGGAGATTCAGACTCGTCTAACTAGATTCACCTCTGCCAAGGAAATTTTGTGTTGCATAAAAATCCATCAGATTGCATACCTACTTGCAAATTTAGAGCAACATCACGATTGACCGATGGAAGAAGTTCCTACTGAACCGATTGCAAATTATTATGTATGGGACACCTACCCATACATTGATTGATGCAATCTTTATTGTTTTTATATGAACAATGTTGTATTTCGTATTTTAACTGGTTCTTACATGTAATGTACTGAATCTTTAATTATCTTAAACTGATTAAATGGCTTTGGCCTTGTTAAAGAAAAAGAAAAAAAAAAGTGTGTACTAACGAATAATTAAAGTAAACACTGAATACCAACTGTTGTTGGCTCAAGTGGTAAGGGACTTTAGTTCACTTAAGCAAGGTCTCGGGTTCGAGTCTTGTGGATGTAAAAAACACCGCTGGGAGAGCCGCCCCCTCAAAAAGGGTCCGACAGTGCTCGGCTGGATTAGTCGCATAAGCGGACACAGTGAGAAATCAAAAAAAAAAAAAGTAAACAGTGAATATTATTTATTGCATTGTTTGTTATAAACTAATTTCGAAATTCATATTAATTTATAATAAATGATCTGTTTGTTTGTTGGTGTCTCCAGTCTCCCCCAAAAAAGAAAAAGAAGAAATGAAAAAGCAATAATGGCTGCGTACTCTCCTCTGCAAACAAATGCAGCAGCAGCACCAGTACTCTCTCTCTCTCTCTCTCTCTCTCTCTCTCTAGCAGCTTCAGTTGATCAACCGCCGCCGTCCTAAAGTCAATGTACGCATTTTGTTTATCTCACTAGGGTTTCGCTTTCCAGTAGCTGCAATCGACAATGCACTTACCGAATCTCACTCTGCAAACCCTAATTTAACTGTTAATGCTCTGCTCCTACTCAATTTTACAGTTCAAAAAAAAAAACAAAAAAAACAGCCCTAACTCCATTTGAATAATTGATAAAAATGTCTGGTCCCCCGAGGGTCGTCAAATCCACCGAACCACCGGAGCCCCGACCCGTTCTTGGACCCGCCGGAATTAATGCCAGATCCATTGATTCACACAAACCGCAGAAGAAGTCCTCGCCGGACAAATTGCCCTCTCCCTTTGGCGTACGGAGGAATGGGGGGGCAGCCACCATTCTCAGGCAGAGGCAGGCCAATTTGTCTATGAATGCCTCCTGTTCTTCCGATGCTTCCACGGATTCTTGGCAGAGCCGGGCCTCGACTGGGAGGATTGTTAGCAGGCGAAGTGTGACCCCCACGCCCCTCACCAGAAAGAAGCAACAATGCAGCACCAGCCCCGCCTCCGCCAAGTTTGAGAAAATTGAGATGAATGGGAAAAGTGAGTGTGAGGTTGCGGGGATGGTGGACGATGCGGCTGTTAAGAAAAGGTGTGCGTGGGTGACTTCCAACACTGGTATGCATGCTCTTATAGATAGATAGATACTTAAAACTAGTTGCTTCAAGTCCTTTTTATGTCCTCAATAAGAATCGTGATTAATTGAATGAATGACATGTGTATGTGGATTAATATGTGTCTATTTTTGTTAGATTGTACTCATTCGGTTTTGCTTATGGCATCCGTTTCGAAAAACATTCCTGTTCAAGTCAGCTTTCCTTATCAAATCTCATCCCATATATGTTATATATCCCTTACTTGTTTGGTTATCTTGTTCTACTTTCTTATTGTTTGAGAAAGGAGTGGTTGAGTGTGAGTTCATCCAGTGTGAAGTGGAGAATTTATTCCAAGATATATTCCTCATTCATTTGTGCTGTATTACGTTAATCCGTTACTGTGGGTCTGTGTGATGTTGCAATACAGCTAATATGTTTTCTAAGTTGGTTTGAATGAGAATTTACGTTACAGATTTTGAGTTATTTTAATGCCCTCCGCTCCATATTTTGCTGAATAGGATTTCCTCGGAACTTATATGTGACGCGCTGCCTATTAACTACCTGTTCTAGAATCCCCTGTGCTGATTAGTTTTTATTTTCCATTCCTATCAAGATCCATTATATGCTGCTTACCATGATGAAGAATGGGGCCTTCCTGTCCATGACGACAAGTATGTATATAACCTACAACTTGGTTTTACAAATTAAACATACATATATATCATGGCTTTATGCTGGACCTGAACTCTCCTGTTTATATTTCTGGTTTTTACACTTGCAGGAAACTTTTTGAACTGCTAAGCTTTTCCACTGCATTGGCTGAATTAACTTGGCCAGTCATTCTTCATAAAAGGCTCATATTCAGGTAAGGCCAGTTACTGTGATGTTATGCTAATAAAGGAAACAATCGCAACAATTTTGCGGTGACGGTAATATATTGTGTGTGTCGGGATGCAGAGATGTTTTTCTGGACTTCGATCCAGTTGCGGTGTCTAAATTAAGCGAAAAGAAAATTGTTGCACCAGGAAGCCCTGCATGTTCCCTTTTGTCTGAGCTAAAACTTCGCGCAATAATCGAAAACGCGCGTCAAATTTGCAAGGTATGCGCTTTTTTTGTTTAAGCAGATTCTGTAACTCGTGCAGGATTAAACTTTCTCGATAATGTCTATACGTATCTTACTTTTTTTGGAGTTTTTTTTTTTGTAATATCTTGATTTTGCACAAACGTCTGCGCCCCCGTCCTGAAAATGACAATTAAAATGGACTTGTCTAAGTGGCCATTGGCTGCTCTATAAACTGGAGTTCCATGTTAAGAATATCCTTAATTGGTTTGTGTTTTTTCTGACTAAGTGTTTGTACTATTTCTTAGATTCACCAACGACTTTTAGTTACATTGGGCAACTTCATTAGCACTCATTAAGCGTGGTGAAATAGTTCTATGGTTGACTGCTGTAATCATAAAGATTTATTGGTTACTTTGTCTAACAAAAATCTTACAGTCAACGGATATATGATTGGCCTGTTCTAGAGAAAAAGGTGGTTTTATTCAGTTATGCCGTGAGCACACAGTCGGATTAAGTTTCCTCTGAACCAAATGTCAAAAACTAACTCAGAAGTGATGCTAAACTATCTTCGCAAAAAAAAAAAACAAAAAAAAAAAAAGGGAAGTACAATAAATTGGTGGAAGGACCATCTATAAGCCAGAACTATAAAATGGTTCATGTCAAAAATATATAATCATTATTCTAATACTCACTTTCCATATGATTCTGCAGATAATAGATGAACTTGGATCTCTCGACAGATACATTTGGGGTTTTGTTAACAACAAACCTATTGTTGGTAATTTCCGCTATCCTCGACAAGTCCCAATTAAGACATCAAAAGCAGATACAATAAGCAAAGACCTAGTTAAAAGAGGATTCCGGGGAGTTGGGCCAACAGTTGTCTATTCATTTATGCAAGCTGCGGGAATTACAAATGACCATCTCACCAACTGTTTCCGGCACCAGGATTGTATTATAGCAGGTGATTTAATTGGCAAGACTGAGGGCCTTACTATCAAGAGTGAGCATAAACAACCTGAAGATCTCATGGGATTGGGATTATCTAGAGATATTGATGATTTTAGTTTGTCCAGGTAGTACTTGTATGTTTGTTAACTTCAACGCCAGTGTATTAGTTTCCCACATTTGGAATGGCTTGGGACTGAAGAAAATTTGTGTACAAATTGTTACAAGTATTAATATATTCGTCTCTTGTAGATTTCATGATGGCGTTTGTGGATGTAGATAATAATGATGTCCAAAAGATATAAATAATCAAATCTTTAGCAAGTCTTGCTTCAATCTTCCCTTAGAATCATGAACATCAAGTTTTTGAAAGCTCTATCTCTCTTTGTCTCCTTTTTGTGTGCATGTGTGAGTGCGTGAGAGTGAAAGCGTGAGGTTGACGATTCTCTGTTTGGATTAGTATGACTTGGCTGTGGTTGACGCGACAATAGGTCACGGCCCAAGTGACCAACAATAGAAGTTCACGACTGTGATTTCAGTTCACAGCCTCTTTTGCCAACAATAGACGTTTATGCATGAACTGAAAGTGGAGTACAATTGGTCTCCTTTGATCTCATTTATTTGCTATCTAATTCTTTGTTTGAAGAAACTTTCCTGAAATGGCAGCTGTCAAGGCTGCTTTGAAATTGGGATCTTGTGTTAAAACAGAAGTCATCTGTTCCACAATGTACTGTTGGAGTTCTGGTACTGCCTCAACACTGCCTCTTATCTGTCTTGTTTCTTCATGATTCATCTTTCGTTTCATATAATCAAGACTGATTGGTGGTCGTGATGAACTGACTGAAGTTGTGCATGCCATGTTACTGAGAGTCAGGCTCTGGTTGGAGGGAGACAGCACGTCGACTGATGTTGGGTGAGGATGGTTGTGCTCCCCTTCATAAGTTGCAAACACAACTGATTGATCTTCTATACTTCTCTGAACCTGAGAAGGACCAGAAAGTGCCTAAGGATCACACTGTTTTATAAATTTATCGAGGATTTTTTGTACGGAACTGCAGAATACTTGAGTTTACTTAAGCGATTGACTGATTTTTAAACTTTAAAACACTTGGTAGTTTTTTTCTGTTGCGTTTACCTTCTTTTTGACTGGACAACTAGGAGCAAAAGAACACTTGAAGTAAGCTCTTGGACAGGGATTGTCCTTAGTCACTTTCTGTCCATATTTCCTCCATTGATATCCATCATTAACTATCTGCAGTAGGTCACAAATAAGCATTTTAGCTCAATCAATTAATCGACAACTAGTTGACAAAATAAAAGTAAGCTAGGACAAGAATTTTGCAGACTTCACATTACTTTTATTGAATTGGACATGATTATTTGACTCACAAGATTTCTATCAGATGATTCTGTTCTTGTCAAGACCTGGGAAATCTTCGGTTTAACATGTTCCCTGCGTTTCTTTGATGAATCTTCGCCGCTAGAGCCGCTCTCAGAAGTTCCATTAACTTTACTAAAACTGCTCTCATCAGTTCTCTTCCTTGATGCAGCTGTAGGATTCTTGCTCTTGTACACCGATAATTGGTTTCTCAGTTCAGTGTAACTTTCAGACATGACTGTTAACAGATGTGCTAGTTTCTTGTTTTCAGTACTTACACTCTTCACTTCCTTTATCAAAGATTCTTCCTGAAAGTAAACAAAACAGAGATCGTAAATAGGGCCACAGTTTGAGTTCTCTACTTTTCTACCAAAAAAACAATTTGGTGCATGTGTTGTATGCGTACGTAAAAGAACTACTCACCTCGTGTTTGTTTCCTTTTGACTCAATGTAATTGCTCACCAGTTCTTGTTTCTGTAACCATAATTAAGCAATAATCAAACAGCACAGCATTAGTTGACATCAGAGTAACTTTCAAGAACTTTGCATTCATTCAACTTGTGGAAAGTTTCACATACCGACACCGGATCATGATGGAAAACTCCGAGAGGTTTGGCGTTGAGACTCAGTGAAGTATCCACCAGATTCGTGAATTCCATAAAACTAGAGATAATCAAGAAGATTTATGTTTCTTCCTAACGAATCTATTTTGTTTATTGTGTACTGGTTGTAAAAGAAATGACTATTGCAGCAATTCCCACATGAAGAGAGGATATGAGTAGGTTAATTTATATAGGGCAGATTCACTAGTGTTAGGAAGGTATGGAGGAAGATGAAGAGTAGTCAAAGTGATGATAAATATTCTTGTAAAACTTAGTAGGATCATATTGTTTCAGCCACGTTTTGATGTGTAAGGTTGACCTTAGTAACTTACATAATTTAAATGGGTATATTTTGAAGAAGAAAAAAAAACTTATAAATCAAAATATTTTGAAAAAAAAATTATAGAAACAAATGAAAATGACTTTCACCTAAAGAAGGGTTGTCAATTGAAAGTTTGAAATTCCTTTTCAATGAGTGGGTCGGGTCAAGTCACGACTACGGCCCGTCATTGGAAAGTGTAACGTCTCACTCTTATTTTTATGGCAGAAATGTCAAAAATGCCCGTTATCGCCCACTTTACTTTTTGCCCGTTATCTTTTTTATCTACCAAAAATACCCGATATCTTTGCCAAAAATGCCCGATTCACTGTTCATCCGAAAAATGCCCGTTATCTTTGCCAAAAATGCCCGTTATCTTTGCCCGATTAACTTTATTATTTAAATTTTAAAAATTTACTTTATAATATATTCTTTTATTAAACTTTATTCATTTAAATTATAAAAACTTTATATATAAATCTAATTTCAATAACTTAATTTTTTATGAATTAAAAAACTTTTTAAAAAAAAGAAAAATGAAAAAAAAAATTGGTCTTCTTCCTCACCCAACCCCCCCCCCCCCCCCCCCCAACCCCTAAATCCCGCCGGCACCACCCCCCAGCCCCACGCCCACCACCACCACCACCACCACCTCCACCTGCACTTGTCACCGCCGCAGCAGCACATATCTGCTGGAGGTAGTGACACCACCTCCAATTCCTTCATTGAAACTGCAAAGATTTTATTACAGGTACGAACTTTGGAGCCCAAGCAAGAAAAACAAATGACCATGTCTCAGAGGTAGTGACAATAACAAATCATCATCTTTATCTCTGATAATACGTGCATTATTAGCATATGCATATGCATTATTAGCGGGATGCCTTCAATTTTTGGGGGTGGTGCCGGCGGGATTTGTGGGGGGGGGGGGGGGGGGTTGGGTGAGGAAGAAGACCCATTTTTTTATTTTTTTTTTTAAAAAGTTTTTTAATTCTTAAAAAATAAAGTTATTGAAATTAGATTTATATATAAAGTTTTTATAATTTAAATGAATAAAGTTTAATAAAAGAATATATTATAGAGTAGATTTTTAAAATTTAAATAATAAAGTTAATCGGGCAAAGATAACGGGCATTTTTGGCAAAGATAACGGGCATTTTTCGGATGAACAGTGAATCGGGCATTTTTGGCAAAGATATCGGGCATTTTTTGTAGATAAAAAAGATAACGGGCAAAAAGTAAAGTGGGCAAAAGATAACGGGTATTTTTGACATTTCTGCCTATTTTTATATATCTTATTATCTTAAATTTGCTTCTTTTGCATGTCATGTTTTACGCGCATTTTCCACGTTCTATTCTAATTTTAATGCGTGCACAACTACCACACACGGGAGATGAATTATTATTATTCTATTGGGATTGTCATTCAATATTCATATCTAATAAATCATAATAAAAAAATTCATATCGAATATGAATAACATTGCGGAAAAATCACACAAACTGTGAAACTACCATATGAAGCAATAACTTCTTGATCTTTAGTTGATAAAATTATAAGAATATACTAAATATTTTAAAAACTATTATTTCAATATAGTATTTTTGTTACAAAATAATTCAATCTTTAGTGGATAAAAGATATGAAGGAGGATGAATTTATTGTTACAAGAAAATCATAACTAGCGAAGTTAAAAGATATGATCATATGAATTATGATGCACCCTACGCAATGTCTGATATGCTTAGACAGGTTCTGATATGGATAGATTGTTTTTAATTTTTAGTGAATTGAACCTATATATTCTGTATCTAAAATTTTAATCATGTGTAATGGTCAAAATACAAGATTATACTAAACTTTTTTAAGAAAAGACAATGTTGGTATTACCTATTGCACTCCAGTCTCCAAACAAGCAAAGATAAACGAGGATAGTCCTAATTAAGAGATAATATCATTGACACCCAGTAAGGTTTGACCAAATATATCAATATATTAACACTCTCTGAAATTTTGATAAACCCTAAAACCTAATCCAGTTAATTATAGAAAACGGCTACCATAATTCAGAATAAGGACCACGGACCAATCAAAATAAAATTGATTAATTAAGCTCAGTCTCATTGAAGTGGGTATAAGCATGCAACTTGTTAACGAAATTAGATCAAAAATAACAAATCAGAAAAGTTCATACCACATGGAATTATATTAATGCCTTATCCTGTATCCATCAATGTTGCACTGTTGTTGAAACTTGAAACCACGTGGACGTGGATTTTATGCATCAAAAAATCACTATTGTTACAAGCAAAATGCCAATTATTAATCCCGGTCAATTTTGATTTTTTAGCATGGACGGCAGGGTCTGGAGTCATACTCTTTTTTTTTTTTTTTTTGGTAACGGTCTCATTTCAAAACATTTGACACTTGATACTAAATTAATTATTTCAGCCTAAATTCTGTCCGTACCCCTTGTGTCTTCCTACTTTAATCGTATTAAGTTTTCAAAGAGAAACGTGTCTCATAAAACAAGGCAGAATATATTGGTAGCTACAGTTTAATTATCCAAATTCTTGTCGTTTTTGCATTGCACGTTTCATATCTTCTTCAAAGCATAAGAAAATATGCAAAGCAGATATATATTGACTGACGACTTGAGCAGGTTCGGAATATATCTCTTTTCATAAAATTTTCTTACCTTTTTCACGTACACACGTAGCTCTTGGCTAATAGTTGTGCGACTGTGGATTCCATTAGTATGAAGCCAAAACTGAGACCCCCACGTACGTGAGTATAATAATACACCCAAGACAAATTCTCATTTTAACATTGTCATTAGTGCAAATGTATCGGTACATATCGGTGTAGTACAAGCTTAATATGACATATATGAGTGTGCACTTGAACTAAGGACAGTATAGCATGAATAATTTTTATATAAGTTACAGTTACAAATACCAAACACTTGAGCAACCGCCATTTATCCGGTGAAAACTTAAGAAAAAATACCATGATATTTATTGAACAGCTCATACATACATTGTATTACAAATTTCAATATAAACATGCAAATTCCAAATTTCTAACACGAAAAATTTAGAAACATACAGAATTATCCAACAACGAATGCGGTATAGATTTCATTTCGCAGTAATGCAGATTTTTGCTGTCCACAAACTCAACCATCAACAATGTTGGATTACAGATAAGTATGAAGGTACAAATCAGCAAACTGAATCCAGCACTACAAATCTAGTTCTTTCCTGAAAGAAAACCACTGCACTGTTTTAGTACTGAATCCCTTACCAGTTTACCGTGCTGTGGCCCTTGTACTCATGGAAGTATGGTAATTAGTACTTCTTTGTTTCCTGTAAGAAGAGTAGACATCATCGTACTGACTTGGCTCGTTTGGATCAGCCGACGCCCCAAGTCCTAACCTGCCAGAACTATGTGATCCGGGCTTTCGCTCTACACTTTCATCACCCACACTCCCGGAATCTGCATCGAAGTTCAAGCTTGGGGGCGGAGGTATACAAGCTCCACCCTTACGAACAGGAGGTTCTCTCTCGTACTCATAATCATCATCATACTTTAATTCTGATGACTTCATGGGCCCTTCAGAAGGATTAACCTCACCGATCTCTTTAAAGAACTTCGACACTCGATCAAGAATCTCTGATGGTGAAACAGTGGAGGGTGGAATCACGGTGGGAATATCAAGAGGGCTCATGGGAGAGTAAGGCACCCCACTACCAATCTGCATCTTTTTTACCATACCAGGAATGAGACCAGGTGGAAATAAAGGATATGGGGGTAGTTTCTCGCCAACTTTAACAGGAGTAGGTGCTGTTTGTTGATTGACTTGCGGAACAGAAGGTGGCATGGGCATTGATCCAGGAAAGCCACCAGTAGCAACTGAAGTGGGGTGAAATTGCTGGGTTGGTATAGAAGGTATTGGAAGAACTTGATTGTCAATGTGATGCATTGTGGACATGGAGCTGTGCCTATCAGGGTGCCATTGTAGTGGATTATGATTTGCAGCCTGGTGTACTGGTACTGCAGACGCAACAGAAATAGAAAAACAAGTCATATTCGCAATATTGTAAGACCAAGTTGAGAAAACTACATTCATGTCATTGAGAAACAACTTTCATAAGATTAATTTTGATTAAATACTTCCATTTTTTCCAACGTAAAAGTAATGATTCCAGAAAGCTACCTGGGGCAGCAGAAGGATCTCCAGGAAAAGTGGACATGTCTCTGTGAGGACCTGGAAAAGAATTTGGCGGCAGTCCACTCATCATCTCAGTTTCAAGTACGTGGATGGTATCCTGATCATAAACTTCCTTAGAAGCCCAAAAGTGTAGAATTTTCTGAAGACGGGACTGGTTCTCCTCCTTGTTCTGCGGATTGTGATATATCCTTGCCAGCATTGAACCCAAAACAGGTTTAAATGCAAGTGCCTCGTTATCAAGTTCCTGAGGATTGACCCGCCTCTGCAAGCTGTATATTTCAGAAAGCAATGTCAATATGCGCCCAAAAAGTTGAAACTGCATTTACCGTAAAGACAGTTGTTTTTTATATTTTCTTGCCATTTCAAAATTTTCCAATCAAATTAAGATCACCTAAGTACACATAACACAGTAACAACATTAGCACTATAATAAGGGAATTTAAACTTTTAACTGGAGAAAAGGAGAAAGGAGAAATTCAAAGCTTTTACAGCAATCAAAGCTGACCTGTCAAATAGAATGTCATTAGCAAGGTAAACAATATGCAACTGTCTTTCAGAATCATCCAGGGAAACCACCCTATCTCGGAGTGCCTCGGCCAGTGCTGGTACAAAAGGAGACCTCTGCATAAACCAAGTCTTTGCACCTTTTATCGACTCTTTTGTACCACTGAGATTGTTGAGAACGCCATTGAGCTCCATCTCGACATCAGAAGGAAGTGGCCTAGACAGACCTTTAAACGACCTGTAAGATTGATCAAATTCTGGACGGCCATGACCAACAAAAGGCTGAGACTGATGCGGATGCTGGTGTTCGTAGAATGGTGGGAAAGGAGGCTGCTGTAAGTGAGTGGCAGCCCCAGCATTCGGGGCATTGATAGGCGATGGACTCATCATGGGGTTGGATGGCTGCATTACTGGCATGGACGATGGGAAAGGATGATTGAAAGGACCCCCGAGAGGCCTAGAGCCTAACCAGAGCTTGTATCGGTAATAGTTATGGCCTTCACCACCAAAGAGGAAACTATAAGCGGGATTATCTTGCTCTCTTTCGCGGACCACGGCTTCAAACTCAGGGCCGTTCTTAAGAGCATACTCAACCAATTTATCGATACGCTTTTGTAGTTCAGGGTCAGATGGGGGTGGCGCTGGAGCCGGTGCAGAATCATACGGACCATGGAAAGGTGGTGGAACAAGATGTGGAGGCATATGAGGAGGGAAAGAAGGTGGTGATTGTTGGTGAAGGTGACGGTGGGGTGGTGGATGAGGATAGAGCTGAGACTGTTGCATTGGACGAGGATAAGGGAACTGTTGAAGAGATGGATGAGGGGGGAGAAAAGGGGCACCATGAACAGATGGAGGAAACTGCTGATGTTGAGGGTGAAAACCTCCATATTGTTGCTGCTGTTGCATATTAGCTGCTTGCTGCTGCTGCCCATATGTCATAGAAGCAGCATAATCATGAGGCGGGCGGTCCATTAGGAACCCAGAAAAGGTAGAGTCGGTGTGCAGCTTCCCAAAGATATTTCTGACTACAGGACACAAGACAAGGCAATCAAAATACAGATATTTTTTTTATCAGCAGATGAACATATGAAACTCATCACAGTAATTTGCAAGATTATATTATTGTCATAAGATAGCATATAGAGTAAAAAAAAACAAAAAGTGAAGGAATTGAGTATGAAATAATCAGGAAAAAATGAGTCCTCGTACACATAAGAGGAAATCAGATCCCATTTTAAATGGAGCATGAAGTTGATAAAACTTTAAGCATGGACAAAATTGAAACTTAACAAGAAGGTTACATAAGAAATCATAGCACCGATCAAACAAATACGTGAAGAAAGTTGAATGTAAATTTAAGCTTAATACTAGTTTCATTCATCTGTAAAGAATGTTTTAAAGTATTCATATATAACGAACGGTCTGCACTGAGGCACCATCCTCATCATTCAACTAAGAAAATGTTCCACCTTCATCAGCTGAGGTGGATTTAGTAACAAGAGCAAAAGAAAGGTATCTATCTGACGAAGGCCAAATGAAGCAAAAAAGATAATTGAGCAGCTAATTGATGTATATGACACAACCACAAAATCAATAATAGAGTATAAAGAATGCGTAGTTTAGACGTAAAGAGTTTGCTTGCAAGTGAAATTTTCCGACAACATAAATTCGATGAATGCATCGACTTCACTTGTTGGAGGAAAGAAATTTAGTACTTCTTTCTACTCATAGTTTACTAAAACCCGTCGCCCTTTTAACACAAAAAAACTAGATATCATCTCCGGAATACATGTAAAACCCTTTTCAGTTAAACTAAATAAAATAGTAAACACAATTTAGCAGATAGAACAATGTAACCCTAATTCAGGTAAACACTGAATTGGGGCATCATAAAAGCTTAAACTAACTTAACACTAAGATTTCTGCTTGCTGCATCAATATCAAACATAAAGCCCTAATTATTATTATTGTATTGTAACCCTAATTCTTCTTTCATTTCATTATTTGCAAACACGATGATAATTCAGAAGCATTCATCGGATAATATAATTTTTCATTTACCTGTGAAAAGAGGTCGAGATTCGGAGCTGGAATTGAGAGAGAGAGAGAAAAGAAAAAGGGCTCCCTCCTTTCTCTTCGGGTTTTAGTGAGAGCTGATTTGGAAAATTAAGAGGGTAAATGGAAAATACAAAAATTGATAAAATACAATTTATTTAAACTCCAAAAATTAGAGTTAATCACGCATAGCCCCTCAATTATATGTATATTCTTCCAGTTTTGATATATCTATTTTACTCTTCATTTGGTATTGTCGAAGCAAGTTGACAAGAATTAGTTGGTTATTTTATTGAAAACTTTATCAAGTAAAATATGTTTGTTATACTTAGTTTATTTCACTTGGATTAGACAATAACTACTCTGGCCAAATCAATATGTTTTTCTTTATCTTGATTGAATCTGTATTTTATTTTATTTGTTCTTGCACATATTGATATAACACTTGTGAGATTTGGACATATTATCTTCAAATCATCCATCTTTTTTAATTAGCCCAGTAAAGTAAGTGGGTGACTTTTTTTCCTTACTTTTTTTCATAATCATAAATAACTAAGAGAGATGGACAAATACCATATTCTGTTCTATATTTAAGAGAGATGGACAAATACCATATTCTGTTCTATATTTAGTGGTTGTGTCCACAGTGGAACGGGGAAGAATCTTCTTAATACTGGTCGAATTAAGGTGCCACATAAACTTAATTAAAGGGCTCTACCACATTTGTAAAACACCTCATAAACTTTATAAATAAGCACTTTATTCCCTAACCTTGGCCAACATGTTCGAGTTGCCCCGTGGTAATTTTCCGACTAAAATCTCACCTGAAATTTTTTCCTTTTTTCAGAATCTTCTCCTCGTCGAGACGGTTCCGGTAGTGGTGACGGTATCGCAAAATTCAAAGCCATTACACAGAAAATTTAGTTTTAATTCGTCGAATTTTCGGGAAAAATGAAGAACACTTGAAGGTGTTCATCACATTTTCCGGAAAATTCGAGAAATTAAAACTAAATCTCCCGTGTAATGGCTTTGAATTTTTCGATACCGTCACCACTACCAGAACCGTCTTAACGAGGAGAAAATTCTGGGAAAAAAAACATCCAGCGATTTTTGGTTGGAAAATTGTGAGGAGGCAACTCAAACAGGTTGACAAAGGTTAGGGGGCAAAGTGCTTATTTACAAAGTTTAGGAGGTGATGTCCAAAAGTCGTTATAGTTCATGAGGTTTGATGAAATTATCCCTATTAAGTTTTGTAAGAAAACATTAGAGTAAATATAACTAGTAGTTTCATATGTGTTAGTAGGGGCAAACAAGTCATAAGTCAACTTAAGCACCATTATTAGTTGTCTACAGATTTAGGCGTCATAGAATCTACATCAATTAACTTTTGTCTTAGCTCATGTGTAGGATTAATTGAATATTATTTGAAGCCAAAGTTGATATAAGAGTTACATTGGAATTGGAGCAGTCTCATGATGTGCTTTAGTCTACGCACAAAATTTTACCTATAACAATGTTTATGGAAAACCCCTAATTGTATTTGAGACAACACTTTCCCCAAGTCAAAAAGATTGAGGAAGAGAAGTCTGTTTTGCTCTCTCGCGCAAATGATATTCTCTATACTAACTCATTGATACTCTCTTAATATCTCAAGCTCTAGAAGTAGTGTTGCTACTCCACTTATATGGCATATCGGCGCAGATTATAGTTGTAGCGCATGCAACACCACTAGCAAACTCAACTCGCATCGCAGTAGTACTACACATTTCAACATGTAAGGCATGAGAATTTACTGCATAGGTACACACCTAATTTAAGACCCGCACGGTCGAATTTAAGACTTGGTAGTGCACTTTATCATCAAACCATGACTAGAGAGTGCACCACCTGCACGATCGAATTTAAGACCTAGTGGTGCACTCTATCATCAAACCATGACTATAAAGTGCACCACCATGACTATAAAGTGCACCACCAGAACAAGTCTCACGTGTCACCAAGGTCCATGATCGTCATAGAAGATTGAAACCTAGACAAAGATTTGAGGCATATAACTATAAGGATGAGGCAAACTCGTATGGAAAAGCTAGCCGAGCCCGTAGGTGTAGAGATAGAAGCAGAAACAAAGCAGTTTGAGACTCGATTTGTACTACTCGATAAAGTGCAATGATGTAAAACCTATGCATGAAGAGGCAAAGTGATAAAAGCACATGGGAGGCAGATGATCAATCCTCATTATGTGACGCGATTGAGTGTATAGTCTTGGAAAAAAGGCAAAAGTCTACCTAGTGTTGATGTATAATTGATCAACTAATGAGATGTGCACTTTCACTTATTGGATAACTGAAACTAAATAGTTCCAGCATGAATGTCCATGCAAAATTACTTGTGGTAACTCAACTATGGATTGCACGAGAGTGGCTTTCGAAGATTATTGATAGTACAATTCAATCATATGAACCGTGAGGACAATTTTAAGAGTGAGTTTTCTATTCATAAGAGAGAGAAATTATTGCAAACATTTTTACTCGGTGATGAGAAAGTCTACGAGATCACATCAAAGAGTTCTTTTACGACATCCTACTATAGGAACAACTAAAACTAGTAGTTTGAAATGAATAAACAGTTATTTGTGTTTGTATTTTTCAATAAAAGTTTGATTTTTGCCGCTTTTTTGTATGCTTCATTTCACCAACTATTTTGTAAGTTGGTATTTTGCGCCAAATGTTTTGTAATTTGGTCTTTTCCTTGTACCAACTAGTTTGTAAGTAGGTTTTTGTTGTGCCAACTGGTTTGTAAATTGGTCTTTTACCAATGTACCATGATTGGTGGTTCAACTTACACGCTTTCGGCATGTCTTTCGTAATAGCTGCTACTATTTAAGTAGTTGGTCTTTTTCCCAACCTTCTTTGGTTGGGGGTTTAGCTTGCACACTTTCTGTGTATCATATTTAGACGCTCTTGTTTTCAAAATAGGGTGTCGTCCCATAAGTTTTATTGAAAATTGATGGGAGTACAAATAAGTTAAAGCAAACGGGAACCTGGGTATGTCATTTCTCTTAATCCCCAAGGAGCTCCTCTTCTCCTTCGCATTTTTCTTTGGCGTTGCGGATTTCATCTTCCTCATTGGCTATTGCATTTAATCGAAACTCTCTTGCTCTGGCTTGTCTTCCTCTCACGTCTCTGTCTCTTGCTTCTGTGGGGGGAAATTCACCTTTAGATGGATCATGGATGCAATTGCCTCAAAGTTGTGTATTGTGGATTGTTCGCAGATGACATTGTATGGTGCTACAGGTACATCAATGATGCAGAAATTGATGGTCTCGATTCGTCGAAATAGGGTCCTAACGCATGACATGGGTAAAGTTATCATGCCCTTAATGGCCAGTTATTCCCCTGAAAAACCCACAACGGGGAATGCCACTACATTGGCCTGCAAGGCGTCCAATCCTCATGCAAGAAAATGGACATGAACATTATGTCGACTGAACTCTCGATGTCTATGAGTATCCTCTACACTTCTACCTCGTGTATGGTGGCTTGAATCACGATGGGATCCTCGTGGTGGTATATGATCCCTTGAGATCTTCTGATCCGAAACATATGGTGGGGGTTGTTCTTTTATCGTATTGCGTATACTTTGGCCCTTTGTTCTCAGTTGTGCGCCTCCCTTAGGTATAACTTTTTTTATTCCTTTAGAAGTTAGCGGGTGCCTTTCCCCTTCGATTATTCTTCGTCGTCTTCTTCGACCAAGGGTTCGGGCTTTCCCTTTCTTCCTCTCTTGGCCTGTGAGCGTTTCTCCTTGCTTTGCCGTTGTTGGATATTTTGTGTGTGGAATGGTCTCCATTTTCTTTTTGTTCCTGTAGAAATCCTTGTCCTAACAACCTTTTGGTTACTTCTTTGAGGTGACGATAATTGTCTATTTTGTGTCCCCATGCTTGGTGAAACTCGTACAAGATTGTTGGTGTTTCGTGTAGCCTTTTCATCCTCGGGTCTTAAAGGTCGTGGCCAATGCAGATATCGCTCGTCTTTTGAAACCTGAAGGACATGAGTGGGAGTAGTTTTTAGTGGAGTATATTTAGGCCCCTCTCCGGGTTGGTCACTTTTGTCATTTTTTTAGATTATCCCTTTCGTCTTGTTCACAGGGTTTACTAAACTTTGTGGTGGGACCAGACATTCTCACCGCACTTTAGTGTGCTATCTGTGAGGCCTCAGCTTCCTCCTAAAGCATGTATTTCTCTACTCTTTTCATGAGATCCTCAAGAAAAATGCGGTGGTTTTCCTATGAGGTACCTCATGAAAGGTCCAGTCTATAATCATTTTTCGGGATGTCCTTCAGTAAGGTGAGATGAGCGTTTGGTACTTCGAGGTCTGTACTGGAAAAGTGCCTCATGTTAACTCTGCAAGGGCTCTCTTTCTTCTCGGATCATATTGAAGAGATGTGTGGTTGTCTTCTGGTGCCTTTGATTGCATATGAACTGTCGCGTGGAGGCGTGACTGGGTTATTCGAAGTTGTGAACGAGCTTTGCGGGTAGCTGTGCTAGCTAGGACTAAGCCCTCCCACAAAGGGTGGTTCGGAATACCCGACACAATATGGTATCCGGGGCGGCCACCAGGTTTATAATGGATAGATAGGATTCCACATGAACCATTGGGCCCTTCTCATTATTTTTGCCGAAGTAGGGTGCTATGTTATGGGTCCTCATTTCGTTCGGGATTCTCCATGTGGCTATTTTTTGCGGACGGGCTTCTTCTTGGGAATGTTTTTTCCCTGGGTGCGTGAGAACTTTTCAATTCTCCCAGTTGTTGTTGTGACTCTACCACCATTTGGCAAATTTGAGGGGATTCTTCTCCATTGCGTGATCTACGTGGGGTGGTAGGTGTCCTTCCATTTTCTCCCGCCCTCTGTGGGTGAGCTTCTCGTCTTTACGTGGCTTCCAGGACCCTCTCGTTGTATACCCCTAGTGTTTCCATTGTGCCTCATAGGTTGTTCATTTGTTCCTTCGGGTACTTCTCTCCTAGATGTGTGAGGGGTCCTCTCTGGGTGTTCATTCCTTCGTGGTTGTAAGCCTGCATGGGAATCGATACTCTATTTGAGGGCCCTTTAGGCTCCTTCTCGACGGCTTCCTTAATCATGTTGTTGAGCGTCGCTTGGTTGATCTGCCCAAATGGAGCAATTGAGGTTTCTAGGACTTTGTTAGGAGTCGGGGTAGAGATGGGAGATCGTGCTCTCTCGGTGGTAAATCCGCTATGTGGGTTGATGTCATGATATCTTTTTAGTTATTTCTCAATAATCATACTCGAAGAGTTTCTCTTTGTCGTTTCCATAAATACCACCAAAATGATTTCACAGAATTCTCCGGGTTGGGTAATTCTTAAATTATCACGAGGGATGTGGTTCAAAACGCAATTCCCATGATTCGTAGAGTGTAGTGTTTGAGTGTTTATATCAGGGAATTTCGGATTATGAAGTCCCTTTAAATGCATTACGAGAGAGAGAGAGAGAGAGAGAGAGAGAGAGAGAGAGAGAGAGAGAGAGAGAGAGAGAGAGAGAGATGTAAGAATCATAAAAAGGAGATATTGCCTATGCTAAATGAGAGTACAAGTCAGGTGAGTGAATCTGAGTTCGTTACGAATGAAGAGTTCATTATCTATTTATAGGAATTCGGGTGCACTAGGGTGTAACAATTTGGTTGTCGTCAATGATAAGCATGGGGGTCCATTAATGTTGTCTAGTGGGAGTTGGATCTCCTGACAATGTTTAATATGGGTCGCATGTGATTTAAAGATGATTTGTGCTAATAATGACTGACATTCCTTTATTGTTCGCGTGATCTTGCAAGTGGGTTATTCAATGCGCTAGACTGTATCATGGAGGTCCTTCGCAAGGAGAGAATGGTTTCACGATCATTTCTTAGCCCTTCGAACGGTAAGATGCGTTTGACACACGATAGACCTGCTCCAAAACTATTTCTTAAGATACTATGGTCTTTTTCTTGTCCAATATATTTGTACATTATCACATAAATTTGGCGCACAGTTACTAATTTTACATAAAAAATAATCATAATTGTTCAATCTACAAACCAATTTACTACACTCTCAAATGCTTTTGAGACCCAACTCAAAAATTATTAGAGCTTACAACAACATCCGAAGTCCTAACTTTTCATTAAAAATAATAATAAAAAAAATCCTAACCATGGATGCTAGTTTAGGAAACAGGGCACGTAGACAACCCTCAACTAATAACAGAATTACACATCATCAACTGACCACGTGGGACAATCTGATTGGGTGTTACACTCACATAACACGTGGGGCTCGAAAAACTAGTCCCCTCCCACCTCCTCCTCTCCTCTTTCACTTCCCCCAAATTGAACTTCGATACAATCAAACTCCTATTTCCCCAAAAATCAATCACAACCTTTGACGGATCTCGCCGGAGCTTTGGCCACCGTGGCGTCCTCCGTCCTGCACCACCAGAACAGTCTCACTAGGAGAAAATCAGCCCCGGCCTCCGCCTTCTCCTCCTCCGCCGGCCCCACTCGCATTGTGTACAGAGAATCCGCTAATTCGTCTCCCTTTTGGCAGAAGACTTGGTTCATACTGCTCTTGCTACTCATGGCCTTGTTGTTTTTCTCCATCGCCATCTTTCTGTTGCTCACCCTCGATTCCGATTACGCCTCGTCCCCTGTCTCCGCCGCGTCGGAGGGAGTTCAGGCAAGTGATTTATTGTTCTTTTTTGTATAACCTAATTCTGTAATTATTGGTTTATGATGGATTTCGGAGTGCATTTGCTTTTGTTAAAGTTTCGGTTTTGGAGTATGTTATGTTTTGAACGGCTAAAATATTAGGAACATTTCGTTATGTTTTGAGAACTTTTCGACATGTTTCGGTAGAGTACAAAATGGAAGATTTTGAGAAAACGTATGGAAATTTTGATCCATGATTATGAGGATGTACAACTTTGATTGTTGTGGAAAGTTAGGGTTATGTTGTTTAAATTGAGTATTTTTTTTTTTTTTTTTTGTAGATTACGTATGGTTCTACGATCAAGTTGATGCACGAGAGGACGAAATTCCGGTTGCATTCACATGACGTGCCTTATGGCTCTGGCAGTGGACAGCAGTCCGTCACTGGATTCCCTAATGTCGATGATGCTAACAGCTACTGGGTACGATAATGCGCGATTATCTTATTGCTAGACTATTTGATGTATGGGACTGTAGCTTTTGGGGATTAAAGTGTATTTGTTGATTTGGCCTTGCAGATTGTGCGGCCGACAAAAGATTCATCTGCGAAACAGGGAGACACGATCAAAACCGGAACACTTGTTAGATTGCAACATATGAAAACTAGGAAATGGCTGCATAGCCACTTGCATGCTTCCCCCATTTCTGGAAATTTAGAGGTTAGTGTTCATTAGTTTCTCATCAATCAAGGAATATTTCCTTGTCGTCATTGTCATAGATAAATTGTGAAGATTGTTTCAGATACCTGAGCATATGGAAGATATTCGGTTAAATGATTTATCTTGTTGGCTAAAATCAAAAGAAACTATTCATGCAGGTGAGTTGCTTTGGCAGTGATGGCGAGTCCGACACTGGTGATTATTGGATGTAAGAGCTTATGTCCTGAAATCTTTGGACTATGTCATTTGTTGTTTTATGTTTTATGTTTTAACTGAGGCTGCTGGTCGTTTTTAACATTCTTATCATGCGTTAGGATTGAAATTGAAGGAAGTGGAAAGACTTGGAGGCAAGATCAAAGAATCAGGCTTCACCATGTAGATACGGGGGGATATCTTCACAGTCATGACAAGAAATACACACGCATAGCTGGGGGTCAGCAAGAGGTAAATACAAAAAGACAGTGACCATCCATGGGTTTGTTCGGTACATGCTCTGAATTTTTCTTTTTGTCATCTATAATTAAAACATTGTGGGGGTTCTTGCAGGTTTGTGGTGTTCGGGACAAGTGCGCTGACAATGTTTGGTTGGCAGCGGAGGGTGTGTATCTCCCAACTACTGAAAGTAAGAGAGCCTAACACTGTCGTCTTTACTGCTGAGAAGTGAGAACAAGTGAAAGCACATATAATGTTTAAGGTGATTGCAACTTATTGTACCCCTGTAATCTTCTTCTTCACCTAACTGTTCTCTTTATCTTTTGTTATTACGGTATCGTAATTGCTGTTGTGAAGTTAGTTGTATCTGAGGATTTGTTCCTTCTCTTGAAACTGAAGGGAGTAAAACCATTTTAGATAGCCATATGTATTTTAGGGTACTGTAAAAAACTCAGCAACGGTTACTATGTTTTCTACAATTTTATTTTGGCGCAAAATGACTGCATGCTTACAATTTTGTTGTTTATAAAGCTACTATAGAATCCTGAAATAGACATGCAGAGGGAAAGAAAGTTATCCATAATCTATGGATTTGGTTTTAGATTCTAATTGTTTTAAATTGTGATGTGTCGAATGAAGTGTTGGATATTCATTTTTTGAATTAAACGCACGCAGTTAAGGTACTAAATGGCATATATAATGTAACGAGATACACAATAGATTCAACTTGGCGAGAAGTCATTTCCTTGCTGTTTTGAATGGCTCCTATAGATGTATGGAAAACTAAATATGTTGACCAAACGAAATGTAATATTTATTGGTATTCAGTCTCCTACTAAATGTACTCAAGAAGCTCATAATAAGGCAGCAGTGTATGATCACTCTTAATCACTAGTCTTATTAAAGTACTGGAAAAAGTTTGACACCATCCTAGTTTCCATATACACTTTCTTATCTCCAGACTTTTCATCATTACAAGACAAAGCAAATATGAACATCAAACATTCTTTATGGTTCAAAACGTCTCTTTTACTATAAGTATCATAAGATGTATCCGCATCATCTTATTTACAGAGTGTTGGAAGTTAATAAAGTAATATTATTTAGTTAGAAGTTAACGCACCAGAATCACAAATACATGAAAATAAACCATACAGAGTGACACATAATCGGAGACTAAAGGTAGGATAAAGAATTCTCTCAA
This sequence comes from Linaria vulgaris, assembly GCA_948329865.1. Classification (NCBI taxonomy): domain Eukaryota; kingdom Viridiplantae; phylum Streptophyta; class Magnoliopsida; order Lamiales; family Plantaginaceae; genus Linaria; species Linaria vulgaris. The sequence goes on along the minus strand of OX415249.1, from coordinate 45,801,099 downwards.
TGCTCCTGTTTGATTGGACAAATCTATCAATGTTTAACTCTGGTTCACTGAAAGTTCATAACAACTATACACTAAAAAGGATTTTTATTTTATTGTTTTTGGTGAAACACAAAAGGAAATTGAAAGCTATAAGATTGTACGCAAGGGCAAACTGGTCAAATGTTTATATATCTAACATCAATCTTGCTCAATCTTATTTTCAACCTAACACGATGACTAATGTTTTCCACCCACCACAATTTGTCCAATGTATAATAAAAGCAAATTGCATCAATTTAATATACACATGTTTAATTTGTTTTTAATTCTTTTAGCCATATATAACTAAAAGGCACTACGAGTAAAATTGAGATCACCAAAAACAAATTTCTAAATTCTAAACTACTTTGTTTGTTAAATGCCATAAATACACAAAACGATAACTAGTGTACTATTTAAAAAAATTACAGATGTGGTTTGATTTAATTTTCGGCATATAAATTATTAATATGTCAGACATATCCACATATATATATATATGTACCATATGTATATATTGTTGGCAGCACATGGGTTATGCACTAAAAGTGCATGTGTGTGCATGTGAAGAGATGGGCAAAGCTGATCGGTGCATGTGGAGGGATTGTTCACAGATCAAGTTGAATAAACCATTATTCATGTCATGTTTCTCCAGCCTTGCAACGGGGTATTGATGCAATTGTGTCTCCAAGCTTCTTGCTATAAATAGAGGAGAGAATTGCAGCAATCGAACCATCCCAAAAATACATCTTAGGAGACACAATTGCATCAATACCGCGTAGCAAGGCTGGAGAAACACGGCATGAATACTTGTTTATTCAACTTGATCTGTGAACTATCCCTCCACATGCACCAATCAGCTTTGCCTATCTCTTCACATGCACACACATGCACTTTTAGTGCATAACCCATGTGCTGCATGTGTTGTCAACATTCTCCCACTTGAAGATTTGATTATGGACTAATAAGATCTTCACACCATTTTTTCTACCTTGCCTTTCATGTTGCTTACGTTTCTACCAAACTACACGAGGACCGACACTGAACAAACTTGTTAGCATTAACACTCTTCGTAAAAAACCAATTATGTTATCTTTCGTGTGAATCTTCTGCACATTCACCGTACCCTCCTCGACTTTCTCACGAACAAAGTAATACTGCACATGAATATGCTTTGTCTTGGAATAAAACGCTGGATTCCTTGCAAGATGCAACGCACTCTGGCTCTCACGGAATAGAGAAATACTCTTTAGTTTGTGCCCGAGTTCCTCCAGAACCATTTTCAACCAAATCGCCTCTTTGATGGCCTGCGTAGCTGCCTCCGACTGATGTCGCAACAACTGACTGTAGCTTTGAAACCCAACTTACTGCACCTCCAGCAAGAGTAAATACATATCCTGCTGTGGACTTGCTTTAGTCAAGATCTGATGCATAATGAGAATCAACATAACTCCTGACTGTAAAACACGATCCTCCGTAACATAATGCAACATCTGAGGTTCTCTAAATGTATCTCAGAACTCTCTTCACTATGCTCCAATGCTCTCAACCAGGATCCGTCATGTATCGACTAACCACTCCCACTGCATGTGCAATGTCTGATCTAGTACAGATCATAGAAAATGTTAAGCTTCCCACTGATGATGCATACGGTACTCGAGACATCTCCTTCCTCCTTCTTCACTGCTAGGACACATACTTGAGGATACAATTTTGCATACTGAACTGCCGCAAAATCTTCAACAGATAGTTCCTCTTAGAAAGGCAAATCTTCCTGCTCTTTTTGTCTCGGTGGATTTGCATCCCTAGAATCTTATTTGCTGGTCCTAAGTCCTTCATTTCAAATTCTCTAGCCAGTTCAACCTCCAGTTCTTCAATACGAGCTTTGTTGGGGGCCTGAAATCAACATGTTGTCAACATACAACAGCAAAATAACAAAGTCATCACCAGACCTCTTGAAATATGCACAAGGATATGCATTGAGTCTGTTGTATCCAAGGCTCATGATAAATGAATCAAATCTTTTGTACCAACATCTCGATGCCTGTTTGAGACCGTACAAAGATTTGGTCAACCTGCAAACCAAGTTTTCTTTTCCTTCTTCTATAAATCCTTTCGGTTGGAGCATATAAATCTCTTCTTCAAGATCACCATAAAAGAAAAGCCTTTTTTTACATCTAACTGTTTAAGATGTAAATCAAATGTAGTGCACATCGCCAGAACCACCCGCACAGTTGTCATTGGGACCACCGGAAAAAATATTTTGTTGAAATCAATCCCCTCCTTCTGAGCATATCCTTTCACCACCAATCGTGCACGATACTTCTCCACTTGGTCATCACTATTACGTTTGATTTTGTACACCCATTTGTTACCAATGGGTTTCCTCCCTCGTAGTAGAGACACAAGTTCCATGTCTTATTTTTATGGAGTGCTTCAATTTCCTCCTGCATTGCTGCCATCCACTGAGCTGCATCTGAACTACTCATTGCTTCCCGGAGAGTTAATGGCTTCATGTCCTCAATTAAAAGACAGTATACAACATTGTTCTCCATAGAAAAGTATGAGTGCCAGCCTGGTGGTCTCCTGACACGTGTCGACCGACATATCCCCAAGACTCCAAACTCCGTTATCTCCTAAGGTTCATGCTCTGGTTCAGCAGGACCGTGCTGCTCAACATCCTTCTCGACTACTACTATCGCAGTTTTTGGATCTTCCTTTGTACTTCCTTCAAGATAACATCCCTGCTTACAACGATCTTGTGGGCAGTGGGGTCCCACAAGCGATACCCCTTAACTCCTTTGACATACCTAAGACAAACACTTCCTGAATTTTGGGTCCAGCTTTGTTTTCTCTCGAATATTGAACATAACATAAGCAGGACTCCCAAATACATAGAGATTAGAATAATCAACTGGTTTACCTGTCCACACCTCCATCGATGTTTTCAGCCCCAATGCTATTGACGGAGATTGGTTCACCACATAACATGCGGTATTGACTGCTTCGCCCAGAACGACTTTTCTAAGAATGCAGCCTGCATCATGGCTCTTGTTTTATCCAACAAGGTCTTGTTCATCTGCTCTGCCACTCCATTCTGCTGCGGAGTGTACGCCGTAGTAAACTGCCTCTTAATCCCAATATCTTTACAGAAGTCTTCAAACTCCTTGTCAGTATATTCCCCTCTACTGACAGATCTTAGGATATTCCCCTCTACTGACAGATCTTAGGCCTCGATCTTTTTCCCATATTCAAGTTCCACATGCGCTTTGTACGTCTTGAACACCGAGAACACCCCTGCCTTACTCTCGATCATGTACACCCAACATCTCCTTGAATAATCATCTATAAAAGACACAACAACCTCTGTCTTGGTAACATGTTGTCAAAAACCTTAACATTTGGAGATGATGGATTTGTTACCGAGGGCAAACTCGTTACTTTCACCAACAAAAAATTAATCCTCTTCAGACATGACTAAGTTGAAGGGTTTTGGATAAACAAACATAAAATAAAAAAAGATAAGGCAGAAAGGCCATAGAAAGCAAACACAACTCAGACTGGAAATAAAAAAGTAATAATGGTGGCTAGGGTTGAATTGGAAAAGACATACATAATGTTTCACCCTATGATAACAAGTAAAGAAAACAAGTGTCAAAAGTGTGCCATGCGCACATCACTAGGTCCAAGCATTGTTACTCCAACATTATGTACATTAACGATAAGACATACACTAAGTACCCCAGTAGTATGAACGACCCATTACAAAGAGACATCGCAAAGACGCGATAGCCTTAGAAACCTTTTCATTCTCAACGTATTCTTCAATACATGGGAACTAGGGAATATATGATGATATATACTCCCCCCGATGGTTGTACACTTACACGTAACCTACCATCGAGTGAGTGGTTTTCATGTTATTCATGGGTCCAGCTGAACAAGGATAAAAAGTCTACTAATGGGGATCCACAATCGACCCTATGGTAGACCAAAATAGAGAGTTGCGAGTGTCTACTTACGAAGCCCATAAATCTTATGGCGAAAAATAAGGCACTTGACGCAAACTATAAAACGACAGTGATGCGTTGATTAGCGAGTGGCTCGCCTCATCAAATATGATTGGTCAAGATGGTCAATGCATCTCAATATCCTAGACACGTGGCAACAACCTACTCACAAATGTCAAAACCTAAAACTCCACAACATGCACCATACATTCATGAAAAAACTCTACCTCTAAAAATGCTCGTAAACCGTGTGAGGTTGATCGTGCAACACTTGTCGAGACAACAATGAGGCCCTTATAAAAAGATGCTCGAACTACTAGTTGAGGGCAAACCACGACGTTGAGGAAAGAAGCATAAAAACATCACAAGAAACACCCACATTCTTTAAAAACTAGTAACAAAATAAGATAAAAATATACGAGAAAATGCAATACACACACTTCTATAATAGCATTTGAAAAGTCATCATGATTACTGCTCCCACTTATTAGATCACAAGACTCCAATGAAAGAAAATATCTACGAGGCATTTTAGCCTCTCTGCAGGAATCACAAAGATCACTTTCAGCACCTTCGGTGTCCTAAACGAAGCCTCGACGGAGCCTGTATTAAGTTACAAAGATTCTTCTGCCAGTTGAAATTGATGTTCAAATGTAAATAATTTCATTGTTCGGATTCACCCTCATGGTAGAAGTACTTTTATCATCGATGTTAAATATGTCTATGCGCAATGTGTTACTTATTGCCATTTGTTTTCGTAAAACTAATTACCAATGTGACGCACCTCATGAGTTACTTGTCAGTAACTCTATATTTTCCTAGATAACAAGAAGAATTATTCCGTCTGAAGACTGTATCATTGACGTAATGTTTTAAATAAAAAAATCCTAATTAATACGAAATAATCACTATATAACTCATTTATGTTGTAAGTTGGTAAAAATAACCGATTAACTATGTCATCACATAGTGCAACCGGTAGCACGAAGTAGTTCTCAGAAATTAGAAACACACCAAAACAATAACCTAGTGAGATGTGTGGTGTCACTATTAGAGACAACATCTACTTATTTTCCGTCAAACAGACAAACACCACTCATCCACACGCATCAATAGGTGTACTCTAGTCCAACCAGTATATTATTATGAAGGTTTGACTAATTTAATCCTAAAATTTTGAGGTTTGACTCATTTGTATCCTAAACTTTTTACGGATCTAATAAAAATAGAAAAAGAAAAAAAACAGCAAAAACTCAAAATCAGATTCGCATATAAAAAAGATCCTCCCTTCAACGTTGTTCCCTTTTCTTTCTAAGGTGAACAGAGGAAAAGGGAACCCCAACCGTGTTCATCTTCCTCTCTCTAGGCATAGCTTTGCGTAGAACAAAAAAATTAAAAAATCAAAAAAAAAAAAACTTGAAAATCATCACACATTTCTTCCAATTCATCATTTGATTCTTCAAATCTCATGTCCAAAATTTAAGTACCCTTGTCTGTATGTGCATATATTTGTGTACACAAAAGTACGCAGATCTATGTTATATACAGGCAAAGATCTGTTTTCACATTAATATCTTCGATTCATCCTTCAAAGATCCTATCTTTCTTTATTACAAGAGGTAAATCTTTTTTTTTTTTTTTTTTTATTGAATTGATCATTTTGGTTTGTGTATATACATTTAGGCTTATGATTCGTTTGTGGGTTTTCTTTGTTGATGCAGATTTATTGGAAAGTTGTGACCTTTGAACAAATCTGTTTCCAGATAAAATCTTGAATTTTCAGGAACAGAAGAAACAGAGAATTGTGTTATTTTTATCTTATTTTCCTTTTTACTCTCTGGTTATCATCAATTGACAATGCCAGAAATGTCGCTTCTACCGAGGAGCGATTCCATCCAAATCAGAGAGGTATGGGCCGATAATTTGGAGGAAGAATTCGCCTTGATCCGGGAAATTGTCGATGATTATCCTTATATAGCCATGGACACGGAGTTTCCAGGCATCGTCCTCCGCCCCGTTGGAAACTTCAAGAACGCTAGCGATTACCATTACCAGACATTAAAGGACAATGTTGATTTGTTGAAGCTTATCCAATTGGGTCTCACGTTTTCGGACGACAAGGGGAACTTACCCACTTGTGGGACAGACAAATACTGCTCCTGGCAATTCAATTTCTGCGAATTCAATCCCAACGAGGATGTCTTCGCCAGCGACTCGATCCAGTTATTGAGCCAGAGCGGCATTGATTTCACGATGAATAACGAGAAGGGTGTTGATGCTAGGAGATTGGGGGAGCTTTTGATGTCGTCTGGGATTGTTTTGAACGACAATGTGTGTTGGGTAACGTTTCATAGCGGGTACGATTTTGGGTACTTGCTGAAGCTCCTCACTTGCCAGGACTTGCCCGACTCGCAGGCGGGCTTCTTTACGTTGATCAACCTCTATTTTCCGGTGCTTTATGATGTGAAGTATTTGATGAAGTTTTGTAATAGCTTGCACGGGGGGTTGAACAAGCTGGCGGAGTTGTTGGAGGTGGAGAGAGTTGGGGTTTGTCATCAAGCGGGGTCGGATAGTTTGCTTACTTGTTGTGCATTCATGAAGTTGAAGGAAAATTTCTTTACAGCTTCTTTGGACAAGTATTCTGGGGTGTTGTATGGATTAGGACTTGAGAATGGACAGAACACTCATTCCTAATGGGCTCCTTAGATAAAAAAAAAAAAAAAAAACGAAAGAAAAAAGTAAAAATGAGAAGCAAAGTGTAGTTATAGGTGTTAGCTCGAATGCACCTGTTGTGCACGTAATGGTTATCGATACAATATTTTTGTACACTTCTGATTTGATAGTTTTATTAGACGAAATGTTTATCAAGTTCGTTACTGCTTCGATTTTGTCTACGTGTGAAAGCAGCGTGCCTTTCAGTTTCACCGGCTTTATGTTTGTGTATTTTACGAATACTTGTAATTTTTGTGAGACTTCGATGGGTAGGTGGAGCGGAAGGATATACATTTGCTCTTACTACTTGGATGCTTGATGTTTTCTGCAAGCTCTTTTGGAAAAGTTTGGTTGTGGAATATTTTTTCCCTCTAAGTTTAAGTCTATAATGTTGTTTATGGAAGATACGTTTTGCTTCAATGAGTTTCCTGTAGGCTTCTGCATTCACTTCATTTTCCAGGTAACTCTTTTAAATTATTCTGGTGTATCCTATTTTTTTTTTGGCTAAATTTGGAGAGTTTCTATTTGATATAGCGATTTGTGCCAGTATCTTACTGTTAAAAAGCAACAGACTCTTGTATAGATAATGTCTTAATTTGCTAAACTATAGGGTTTTTATTTTCCTTGTATCATTGTTCTGTTAGATTAGAGAAACTTCATAGTAATATCTCATACCAATCAATAGGTTTTAGCCCCCTGTAACAAAGATTAGAAAGGTTTCAAAATCAGAGTTGTGTTTATATGTCGAGATTGGCATATAGACTAGTTAATGTTGCAGCATTTTTCTCTAATATCAACAGAGACGGGTAATTCAAGATTAAAGCTACTGTTAGTATATAAGGCAGCTATTCCAAATCTAAACTTAAACACAACGAACGATAAACGATAATAGATATTCGACAATGTATATAGCAAAGAACTAGGATGTTGGATAGTTAACAATTCAGATAGTAGTTTTGTGGTGGCCAACTGCTCAAACGCTACATTACCAAAATAAAGCAGTTTCTGGCTTTTGTTCTGAATCCTAAGTACCATAACTTGAAGTCACTTGTTTAAACTTTCTTGCGCTTGAGCAACTTAATCTGCACGAGAATGTAATGGATGACTTCCTTTAGAGTGGCCTTCCTATTTTCTTTGAAATTCCAGAGCTCACTAACCACGTAACTACCACTTGGGTTGTACTCATCCATTTCATTTAAGGCTGTCGTAACTGCATTGTAGATCTCATCCCCCCATTCATTCTTGAGGCCTTGTAGTAATTCATCATCCTCCTTCACTATTTTCTGCAGTATGCAAATGCAACAGCACTGGTTATGTATGAGATCTTTCACAAACATTCATATTTAACAACAAACAGAAATGTAGGGATTTAAATAAAATGGAAAGAGTTTGCAAGTGTAATATTTGAGAGAATCGGACGATAAAGAACATTGAGACCCACCTGAGGATTTCCCTTGTCATCTACAATGACTTTGAAGGGGTGCCATTCTGGGTTCTTCATATTTTCCTGCCACAAAGAGCACAATTCCAGAGCCTTGATGTCCGCTTCATCAGGTGGGAATCTTAACTTGCACGTGGCCTTGAAGGCTTTTTCATCAATTTCACCCATTCTTTTAATCCCGATGCTAACACGACTGCTACTCAGCAATTCAGTCAAGCCCTGAAAATAAATAACAGCAAATTGGAAATATTCACCCTAAAACAAAGCAATAAAGTTGATTATTGTAAGATAACATAAAGGCAATCCATTAAGACACAAGTTGACCAATACTCTTTGCTGCAGCCATTTGAAACAACAATAATCATGACAAAGAAACAAGAGTTCTAGAGTCCAAGAACTCTACTATTCTAAAGCCTCCTTCGATCTTTTGTGCAATGCAGCAGCTATGTAATGCATCTGCTCTACTTTGAATGTTTATAATCTTGTTACATGCTTGACCACAATATCATGCTAGGAAGTTATATTAGATGGGGGTAGTCTGGATACTATACCTTTATTAGTTCTTTGCGAGCCTCTTGCAGCTCATCATTACTCAGGCGCTCTTTTGCTAGTAGTTGCTGATTTAAGTCTTCAATACTATCCAAGTCGTCTGTTTTTTCCTGCAATTGTTCCTTCATCTGATTGATCTTTTGCTGGACAGCTTCATCATCATCACCTCCCATATGCTTCATCACCTCTAGTTTTCCTTTCAGTTCTTCAATCTCCATTTCCAATTTCTGCTTCTCACCCAAATTTCTCTCTAGCTCAAGAACCTTCTTGAGAGCTGCCTCCTTCTCTCTCTGCATTAAAACATAACTCAGAATAATTAGAACCAATGCCGAATGATGAAGCTATTTACTGTATATGTTGTACAAACAGTGTATGTGCATTGGAGAGAGATGGAGAGGGAGAGAGGAACTAAATCACAGGTTAACCTTTTGTTCTTCGACTAGCCTTAGAAAATTTTCGTCAGCTCTCGTTTGCACCTCTGTAGCCTTTTGAAGTGCATTGTTCCTCAAATTGTACTGAAAATGCAATGCCAAATCAGTACATATCACTAAATTATTTCGCATAAGGATAATAATCACAAAAGATTATAGATTTAGACCAAAGGATAAGCAAGCTGAATTATTTCTAACAAGTATCATGTCGCAAAGAACTTCAGGTAAATGGCCATGGAAACAAGGCCGAAAAATCCATTAGACAAACTACCGATCCTTTCTGCATTAATGTAAATAAAATCTGTTAAATGTCAACTTACACATTTTGTTTTGGTATATTGAAACAAGTCATTTTGGCACCAAGTAGCTACTTATGGCAATCAAGTTTGGTTGTGTATGCAAGCATACATGTGATTATGCAATATGGACAATGTATTACCTTTGTCTTCTCCTCTTCGAGTTTTTGCCGCTCGCGTTCAGTTAGTGCCTCATGCTTGTTCAGTTCTTTGTTCCATGAGTCGAGTCGTTTTTTCTTCATGTCCAGCTCAATATTTAACATCTCCTGTTCATCGAGTACTCTCTTAATGTGCTCTTGAGCAGTGCGCTGCAGTTTCCTTGTTTCTGAAACAAAACAAAAAAATCAGTCATCTCAATGAATCTTGGCATCTTTACACGCGACAGGTTGGCTCATTGAGTGCCCAAAAACATCACGAGTCACCCTGATTATCTAAGAGCTGTCATATGGAAAACTGTGAAGTGAGGTAAGATGCCTCCAGTAACAGAATTTAAGCACATTTGTTAAGAAATTGAAACTAAGTCAAGAGAACACGAAAATAGGTAAATGAGCGCGAACCAGTTAAGCAGAAAATTTGAATTTATGGAAGAAAATATGTGAAGCAGAATTCGAGGATGCAAGGCAGCAAACCTTCATAGAAAGACTGGTGAAGTTCGTTTTTCTCTTCTAGCATCTTACTCAAGGACCACGCCTTTTGATTGAACGTGGTCTGCAATTCCTCCAGGTTATCATTCTTTGAGTCAATCTTACTAACCAAACTACCCAAAGTTTTCTCCGTATCCTTAGTGGCTTCCTGGACAAGGTCTGATATAGTTTTTAATTCTCCTTTCTTGCGAAGATAATCTCCCACTGGCCCTTCTGACTTATAATCATCCTCCCGAGCAAACCAGCCATATATGTTTGCACCAGGGGAAGTTCTTCGATCTTTCCATTCTTTCCTGCTGTGGCCATCATGCTCAAAAGACTTCTCAAACTCCATGGCATTTTTAAACCCAGCCCAGTCATTATTAAACCTTATCATAGCTTGAGCTGAGCGTCGACGGTCATCCCAGAATATTTCAATTTCTAGAGGTTTGAATTTCAAGAATTTCTTCATCCAGTAAGCTTGGGTTCCCACAGAATTAGTATTGTTTGATTTACTCAATATGTTAGTAATGATCCCCATCCAGGGCCAGCAATACAGCTCATCCTGCTCGGGTTTAGCGGCAGGGGCAGATACTACAAGTTGAGGTAGTGGTTTGGCCTCAGTAGCTAGGTCAGTTTGTAAGTAATCAGCCAGTGCAAGATGATTAGCCTTTTGCTTTGCGTTACCTTTGGCGGTACCCTTAGCGGCTCCAATGGCATGTTGAAGGAGATGATTGTACTGGTAGTCCTGTTTTTTTCTACCAGCACAGAATGGGCATCTGAAGGTGCCATTGGGACCCTTCACTTTGAGCTTGCCATCCTTGAGTTGCTCATAAGGTTTGTTCTTGTATTCATTAATCTCTGAATCACTAAAATCTGACTCTTCATCTGAGCTGCTTCCCATCTGAATAAACACATTAATATTGTTGTACCTCATGTTAGCAAAATAACACAAGAAAGTGATGTGATGTGATCATTAGAAGGAGTTGATGCAAACAACATGAAATTCAACAAGTACAGGGCAAAGAGAGCAGGACTTATGCAACAAAAGCAAGCCGTAAGCCGTTTGTACGCCATCATTACACGACTTGAGACAATTGAACCATACGACGATATTTATTGTAGAATCTGGAGAAATCAAACTGACTATATTGTTGGGTACGTTGTTCTTTCTCAATAACCGAGAGTTAAATAAATAATCAAGACTCAAATTAGGGTTTTCGTTATTTCTGACGGTATCGATCACACAACAAAACAAACCAGAGCACATAATGATGAAAGAAAACAGTCAACACAAACACTCAATACCATAAATACATAAGTTCCATCATCTTCAAATAATACATTAACATTTTTTTACTCAGCCTTGGTGACTTATAATAATAGCAAATAATTACTCCTAAATCATTTCAAAAAAAGAAGCTACTATTGTCCGTACGAGTTGACTCAGTCACACAAATGAGTCGGATTGTACTACTACTACTTCATCGTCGTTTGAAATACACAAAAAGCAGCAGGTATGAGCTACTGATCGATTTGTACGGCACAACAACACCACACCGAGTCACGTGCGTTTTTTGCGTATATAAAAATGAGAATACATACATACGTACGTACGTTACAGTTAAAATAATATAATATTATTATTCAAAGAAAAAAAAAACTCATACGTATTTGCTTTGTTTCGTACAAATATGTACGGACAGGATGCTCAACAACCCTTTCACCTCGATGAAGAAAGTTCAGTTACCGGCGAACGGCGGCAGATCTGCAGCTGGAATGATGAGGACGTTAGAAAGAGAAATAGTGGTGAAAAGAAAATGGATAAACTTGGTGTTTTTTACCTATAGTAAAAAGTAAAAATGCCTACAAACAGACAACCCTTTCTGATCCTTTTAATTTTATCTTTCATTTCACAAAAAAGCTACTCGTACTATTTTTTATTTTATTTTTTACTTTGTTTTTTTGATAAAAGAAACTCTTATATCGTTCATCTTTCTTTGGTTTGTTACCCAAGATCGGCTTGCAACGAATGAAGTAAGAAAAGCCCGCGGTATTCCCACAGAAGAGACGTGTCCGGTTTGTAATAAGTGCACCGAAAGTTTATTTCACATGCTTCGTTATTGTACGATGGCTAATAAGAAAGTATGGAGTCGGGTGGTTGCGCCAAATAGTCTTGCGGTTTTTTAGAGTATCTCGGATGGAATATGGGTGAAAAGTATTATGGAAAACCGGCATATGGGGAGTCAAATTGCTAGTGAGCAGGATTGGGAATTCGTGTTTGCAGCCGGGCTTTAGGTGATTTGAAAAAATCAGAATAAGAAAGTGTTCAAGTGCCGCATGGATAGCGTAAGCACTTGTGTGTTTAAAATTAAATTGTTGTGGCAAGACTTGAAGTTGGGGCGGAGAAAGTTGAAGCGCACGGATAGGACCCAAGCGTGGTCAAAATCGGATGAGGGATGGGTGAAGCTTAATACGGATGGAAGTGTTGTGAAAGATGAAAACCGTAGATACTGGACGGGGGGTACTGTGGGGAGTGGACGGAGGAGTGTTATGGGGCTTTAAGATACACTTAACGTCGCCCACGGTGGATGACGCGAAGTTGGAGGCAATTAAAAGAGGACTTACATTGGCTCGGGAGCAACGATATCCGCGACTCATCTTGGAGACGGATTCTCTTGTGGCGTATCAACGACTCACTGTGGAGGACACCAATGCGAGTAATAATAGTGACTTGGTGCAAGAATGTCGAAATCTTACAAGGCTGCCATGGGAAGTACGTGTCAAGTGGATACCGAGGGAGACCAACAAAGTAGTGGACGAGCTTGGACGATTTGATCTTGAAGATAGTAGTAGGGAATTCTTTTGGGACTCTCCTCCTACTCACATTACTAGGTTGTATAAGGAAGACTTGGTCTAACGAACCTTTGTGATTTCTTTGTTTACCCAAAGATGGAGTGTGCAAATCGGCTTTGAGCTTTTGTAATGGAACTTGTTTGCTTCTTCTCACATGGGGGCCAACAAAATGGTAAGCCCACTTAGTATCGTAAAATTTTTCCCCAAAAGTTTCGCACAAAAGAACTTCGCACATATACTTATATAGCAATCAGAAAATCTTATGATTTTCAAGGAGATATCCAAGATTGGAATCGAATCATGTGAGTTTGGAGAAATAAAAACTTATCTTCGGAGCGTATCTCCCCGTGGCAGTAGCACCTGCTTTCCGTTTTGGTTTTGGCGGCGATCTCCTCGGGCTTGCTCAAGGATTCAACGGCGGTTCCCACAGACGGCGCCACTTTGTTAACGGGTTGGATATTATTCCCTATTTAACGAGTTATTTTTGGGTTGGAACGTCGATCCCGACCCGAGGGGATTGTTGGTTTTTATTGATTTGGGGCTAGACTCGAATATTTTCCGAGGTGCCTACGTATCCCCCGATTGGGAATCAAGCCACTCGTAGTTCTTGTTCTTGGTGTTGATTATTTGGAGTATGTCGATTTTATTGACTGTGTTGATTTTATATTTGTTGAAAGAGTTGACCTTTGTGAAGCCTTCAGAAAGAAAGGAGTTCGCCCTCTCCTCTGAAGCCTTTTTTCTTTTAGTTTTATAGAGAACATGAGTTCCCTTGGGAGCGCCCCCCTCCTCCTCGATCTGATCTCTCATCTCTACCTTTATAGAAGTCTTTTAGGGACATGTGTCACTGTGCATGTGTTCACAGGTGTCACTGCGCATGTGTGAAGAGATAGGTTTTATCTGTTTGGTATATCTGTTGACGGGGTGGACCAAGATGAATTATCTTCTCCGATAGCTTCAATGTGCTCTGATGAATTGGCTCCTTGGTTTCCTTCGCTCCGATGGGCGGTACCTATCGAAAATGCTAGGTAAGTGGGAGGGAATGCTCGTCCGATGTTGTGGTAGTTCCGATAGTGGTCCATTGTTAGGTTGTCTTCTTCTGATATGCACTCCGATAGGTGTTTCTATCTTGGTCTTGGGTTCCGTAAATTGGGCTTGTTTCCGAGGGGTCTGATTTGATTTCTGAGGGCTTTGCTTGGCCTTCGTGAAGTAGTGTTTTAGTATCCAAGCTCTCGTAGATTGTCTTCCAACGTTCCTTGTGCTTAGACAAGGCTTTCTTGTTCAAACAGGGCAATGTTCGTGCATTCAGGTCTTTATGACGTGCGCTCCGAGGGGTTCTAGGTTTTGATAGTGCATTTTTATCGCGCTTTGACCCTCGGGATGAGTTCTCCGATAGCTTTTAGACATCGGAGGGTGTAGGGGGTGCAGGGGGTGTTCTCGTATTTTGGGGGACTTGGGGTCTTCACCGTGTGATACGGGTATTTTGCGGTTACGAGTATAAATCATATAATAATATCTCCGGAAATTTTAGTAATCGAATTATAGTATGTTTTAAGCACATGGATTTTTACCTTGTTAACAAACCCCCCCAGTTTTTAGTGCAGTTGACTGCATTAGAAACTCAAAAGGTCGAAAGTAACGATGGTCCTGGTATCGTAGCCTTCAGTCATCGGGGTCGCCGAAAGCACTGGTTTTGAGCTTTTAGAGTATTGTACGTAGTATCAGGACATCTTAGTGTCCTTATAAGCATCGTAGGGGCTGCCTTGACCCTTTTAAAGCATCGTAGAGTTATCAGGGAACTTGTAGATTTTGGTCAGGTATTATCTCGTGAATGTCTCATAAGGCATCGTAGATCCTCGAGAGGAATTCGAGTCGCATCCAGGACTTTGAAAACCTTGGGAGAATATCGTAGAACTCTTCTGGGGTGTCGTAGACATTCGTCATTGACGTTTATGTCTGTTTAACACATGTCTCCAAAGTTCTTGGCCTTGCTTTTGAAGAGACGATGGGATTATTGTGATTGCCCTTTCCGAGGCGAGAGGTTTCCGATGCCTTTGAAATGTGCCCTCGTGGGATTAATATCGGGGAATTAATTATAATTAATTTCGTGGCATTTAATTAACTGCAATTAAATGCAATTAATGGTGGTTTAATGCCACGTTCGAGAGTGGTGCGTGGGCCGAGGTATTCGAACCGTTACCCCTTCCCTAACCGAAGAGGCGTGACGGTTTATAACCCACTAGGCACGATTTCTAATCGTGGGGTGTAAAGAGGTTTAGTGGATAATTAATGCCTTTATTGGGCCTAGGGTTTATAAACACTTCTCTTTCCAATTCTATTCTCACTTGCAATTTTTAGGCGAAAAAATTTTCTCCCGCTTAACTTCTCTCTCTGCAAAAAAGCTTTCTAAGCTTCTCAAGACCTCTCTAATGGCGTCTCTACCCACAACCAATTTGGTGTCTGCCACTTCTGGCACTGGCGAGGCAACGGGGGCTATTTTTCCGTCTTCTCGAAAGAGAAGCGCGACAGCGGTGGTGGGGGACGGTGGTAGCGGCAGTGCAAGAAAGGCGAAAAAGTCGAAGAAAAATGCTGACAAGGGTGGTGCTCCTCGAGCTACCCAGAAGGTTGAAGCGACAGTTAGCACTGCTTCAGAGGAGGATATTCGAAAGTTGTTCACCGAATATGGTGCTTCAGGCCGGAACGTGGAGGTGACGGTTCCGTTAGCAGATCAAAGGGGTAATTCTCCTCCGCTGAAGCACTTAACAGTGTACTATTCCCAGGTAAAGGCGGGATTACGCTCATTTTTCCGCCTTTTTACTGCGAAATTTTTAAGTATTGCAAGGTATTCCCTAGTCAACTCACCCCCAATTCTTTCACGGCCCTTGCGTTGTTTGTCTTCTGGTGTTTGGTGAGGGGAATTGAATGTACGAGGGATAGGTTTTTTGCAATTTTTGAGTTGAAGGTATCTCCGGGGGGGGGGGGGGGGGGGGGGCTCCTTTCTACTGTTTTAGTCATCGGGACAAAGATGACCGTATCTCCGAGGGCAATGTCAGTTCTTACAGCACATGGAAGAATAATTTTTTCTACATATGTCCCGCCGAGGGGGAATGGGACATGCCACTTACTTGGAGGGTGCCCAAATTCCCAGAGAGGGTGTTGGACGATACATTGGTGTTTTTCACCTGTGTTCTCTGCGAAACCTTTGGTGGAGTCGAGGGATTTTGCTCGTCTCTATCGGACCGCGGGCTTACGACATATTACCCCGATAGACAGAATCAAGACTCCTCTGGCTATCCCCGAAAAATACTTCAACGCTTTTGGTAAATTATTATACTTATACTTCTTATTCTATAGGTATTTCTTCTGGTTTATCTAACTTTTAGCTGTTTTGCAGTGGATGTTTTACGGCCGTATATGGTGGAAGGTGCTAGCGGTTCGGGTGGTAATGAGGAGATGGGAATTCAGGAAGGGAAGTTGACGGTAGGAGAAGACGAAGTCTCTGGGGCTGTGGAGGGTGATACCGAGCAAGCAGGGACTTGTTTAACGACTTTGACAGCCATGTCCCGATCATCTAGTGGAACGTCCGATACCCCGGAAGAAACAGAGTTGGACGTGACTTCCGCGGATGCGGTCCTCGTGGGGGCTTTCTTACTAGGAGAAGGGGACGAGGATGTAGGGATAGGGGGCTTCCGCGGATGCCCTTGCCCCCCTTAGGTGCTGTCGACATACCTTCGCCCTCGGAAGCATCGGGGGATTCGTTGGAGATACTACTGGAAACCCCTCCCAAAGGTACGTATCTCTTCTTAGTTTTAAGTGACATTGAGATACTTACATATTTACTTATATGAAACTCTGCTTTTGATAGGCAAAGGAGAGACCCTCCCTGCCGAGAACGAAGGAGTATCTCAGGAGGATGCTTCAGATTTGGGTAAGCTTATCAAGATTAAACATTTCCCTTTTTAGTTTCCCCTTAGGGAGCAGCTTACTTACTCGGGAATTTCTAATTCGCAGGGGGTAATAATTTATTTAATCTTGAAGGAGGATCCTTTCCCTCGGATCCTTACGTTCCTTCAACTTCCGATGATCCGATGCTCTTACTGGATGAGCTGATGGCTGCAGCTCCTTCTTTTACGGATCATCCTGCTCCGAATCCATTTGCTGCTATTCAATCGGACAGTCACGTGGTTAGTCACGTACCCATATCGGGGGGAGTACCTTTAGGGGGACCTTCGTCTTCCAGTATTCCAGCCTCGGGACGAGAGCCTAGCTCGGAAGAGGCTAAGGTGGCTCTCGATACAGTCACCCGATACCTATCGGCTGCCAACTCTCTGCCATCGGAGGGGTGGCAATTTGTCCAGGCTTGCACGAATTGTGTAGCTATGCTGGTAAGATTTAATTTCTACTTATCTAATTCCTTTAGGACCCATCGTTGGGATCTTTATTCTTCTATTCTACTTTCTAGGCGCCTAAAATGCTTCCTCTTCTATTACTCGAGGTTGAGAAGTTGCAGAAGTTGGCGAACGCAGCGGAAGAAATGTCTCGGAAAATAGAGGAAGAGAATAAGGAACTCCGAGAGAAGATGGGGAAGTATGAAGAAGCGTGGGCTAAGATCACGCAGCAGAACCAAGAGTTAAGGGGGGAAAACAAGCAGCTCCAGTCTTACGTATCGGAGATGGAGGCCTCGGGGTTGGTATTAAAATAGAAGGTTACCTCCCTTGAGGAGGAGAAGATTGCATGGGAGGAAAAGCAGAAGGAGTCGGAGCATAGTTTGTATCAAGCACTTGGCCAGGTGGATGCTCTTACTGAAGAGTTGTCAAAAGCTCTGGTTTCGGGGGGCACCACCTCCGAGGAGATGCAACAGAAGATGGCTGCTGCTGTGAAGCAAGCTCAGGAGGATGCCATTACCCACGTCAAGGAGCTATATGTCCGTAAAAATCATGGATACTTGATTGGACATGTAATGTGGGGGTTCCTTCAATGCTTCGGGCAAGTGCGTAGGAAGATAGCTCCCAATGTAGATCCGCGTCTGATAAATATAGCGGAGATGCAGAAGCCCACGCTGGAACAAGCCTATAATCTTTTTGTGAAGATTAGTTCTCAGCTTCCTCCTTCCTCTTCTGCCCCGACTCGGGTTCCCTTAACTGCCGTGGTCCCCCTGCCTACAACTCGTACTGCTCCCGGTATCGGGGCCCATGCTGGTTCTTCTGGTGCTCCCCCTTCCACAAGTGCTCTGACTCTCGCCTCCACAACTGGGCCAACCCCCACTTCCACGAGTGCTCTACCCCCCCATCTTAGAGGTTTTTTATTATTTTTTAAGCACAATTGTACTTTGTTTTTTATTGGAATGAAACTTATCTTTTCCGTGTTAATAGTCGTCATAACTTTTCAGCACGTTATGAATACTTGGATCCTTTCCTTTAATTGTAGAACTTAAGATTGAGTTTAAAGAAATGAAGTTCATTCTTACTGGCCAAACAAATTACTTAGCATAACGTGCATGTTTGCGGTGCAAACTTTGGAGATACATTTTCTCTAAATAGAGGTATCCCCCGACACGTAATCGTAGTTGTAACATAGCTTGGGTAGCTCAAACTTAATTCGGTCATCCGAGGAAAGATTCCGAAGTATACATAGGTGCTTGGAGTTTAGTGAGTATTATCACGTACTTTTAAAGAATCATTCCATTAGGATTATTCACATCTCTAGTTACGAATAAAGGTTCTCCGGGTAAGCGCCCACGGAGAACCTCTCCAAGGCCACTGGACCACCTCTTTCCTTCCTTTACAAGCCTTTTACAGACTTCGCACATATACTTATATAGCAATCAGAAAATCTTATGATTTTCAAGGAGATATCCAAGATTGGAATCGAATCATGCGAGTTTGGAGAAATAAAAACTTATCTTCGGAGCGTATCTCCCCGTGGCAGTAGCACCTGCTTTCTGTTTTTGTTTTGGCGGCGATATCCTCGGGCTTGCTCAAGGATTCAACGGCGGTTCCCACAGACGACGCCACTTTGTTAAAGGATTGGATATTATTCCCTATTTAACGAGTTGTTTTTGGGTTGGAACGCCGATCCCGACCCGAGGGGATTATTGGTTTTTATTGATTTGGGGCTGGACTCGGATATTTTCCGAGGTGCCTACGTATCCCCCGATTGGGAATCAAGCCACTCGTAGTTCTTGTTCTTGGTGTTGATTATTTGGAGTATGTCATTTTATTGATTGTGTTGATTTTATACCTGTTGAAAGAGTTGACCTTTGTGAAGCCTTCAGAAAGAAAGGAGTTCGCCCTCTCCTCTGAAGCCTTTTTTCTTTTAGTTTTATAGAGAACATGAGTTCCTTGGGAGCGCCCCCCTCCTCCTCGATCTGATCTCTCATCTCTACCTTTTATAGAAGTCTTTTAGGGACATGTGTCACTGTGCATGTGTTCACAGGTGTCACTGCGCATGTGTGGAGAGATAGGTTTTATCTGTTTGGTATATCTGTTGACGGGGTGCTGACCAGGATGAATTATCTTCTCCGATAGCTTCAATGTGCTCTGATGAATTGGCTCCTTGGTTTCCTTCTCTCCGATGGGCGGTACCTATCGAAAATGCTGGGTAAGTGGGAGGGAATGCTCGTTCGATGTTGTGGTAGTTTCGATAGTGGTCCATTGTTAGGTTGTCTTCTTCTGATATGCACTCTGATAGGTGTTTCTATCTTGGTCTTGGGTTCCGTAAATTAGGCATGTTTCCGAGGGGTCTGATTTGATTTCCGAGGGCTTTGCTTGGCCTTCGTGAAGTAGTGTTTTAGTGTCCAAGCTCTCGTAGATTGTCTTCCAACGTTCCTTGTGCTTAGACAAGACTTTCTTGTTCAAACAGGGCAATGTTCGTGCATCCAGGTCTTTATGACGCGCGCTCCGAGGGGTTCTAGGTTTTGATAGTGCATTTTTATCGCGCTTTGACCCTCGGGATGAGTTCTCCGATAGCTTTTAGACATCGGAGGGTGTAGGGGGTGCAGGGGGTGTTCTCGTATTTTGGGGGACTCGGGGTCTTCACCGTGTGATACGGGTATTTTGCGGTTACGAGTATAAATCATATAATAATATCTTCGGAAATTTTAGTAATCGAATTATGGTATGTTTTAAGCACGTGGATTTTTACCCTGTTAACACTATGGTTTGACCAGATTTCTCCAAAAACATCGCGTGAGAGTGAACGTAAAATCCATGCTAGCAACACTAAAACAAAATATAAATACCACTCATCCCCAACTCCAACACGTAAGGAACTCAACAAGTAACTATACATATCATGAATCACAATCGATCTCAACAAGTAAACCAAATGACCAATCCCAAAACCGCAAATAGAATGCGGTTCCAATAGCCAAACCACAAGAATTTCCACAATAATATAATCATCAAATACAACCAAATTAAAGTCCAAAAAGTACCAAACTGAAGTAATCAAACCAACAAGCCAAACATCGTCGTGTGCAAGGATTTTCAAGTACCATAGACCAAAAAGAGATGAGAGAAAAGCTGAAGCCGTGGTCAATTGTACTTGAGTGAAATAAATGCTAACGAAACAATGTCGTGCAATCACATGAAAAAATGTGATTTTATAAAGGCTATGTGTATGGAATGGATCGGTTAGCATGCAATGGGCAAAGAAATTATGGTACTCCGAGGGTTTGAGTGGTGTATCTCGGGAGGGGAGAAGATCCACCAATATGTACCATTCAACCAATGTGAAGTAACCAAGTAGTGTGCAAAGAGTTGAGTGAAGCCAATATCAAAAAAATGCTCAAGTGTGTGTAAATTGGTCAAAGAAAATAAATTACCTTCACTCGTGTAAAGCCGAATGCAAAGTAAGACAAGACGTGAGCCAAAAAGATTAACAATTGGCAAAGAATACATCATCCCAACGTGGAGGACGGATGTGGTAGAGAGGACGATGAGGGGAGCCGTCAATTTAATACTTTTGGAACTCGAAGATAGGCCCATTCCTCCTTATCTTTCATAACAAGAGATTTAACTTTCAAACTAGCCTCATTTATAGGAATTCTCCCATTCAACCGAAGCGTGCAAGCCTCATTAGCAAGTTGATCTGCCACAAAGTTTTCTTCGTGGAATACATGTTTGATGGTACCATGTAACTCCCGAAGAAAAAATTGAATCTTATCAATATATTCAATGATTTTCCAAGGACCACTAGACTTGGTATAGATAATAAGAAGAGTGATACTAGCATCCGTCTCAACCTCAACATTAAAAATATCAAGTTCATAGCAATACAAAAGGCCTTGATAGATAGCCATAATTTCTGCTTCAACATTAGTAGAATGATCTAACGCCAAGTGAAAATACCACATACCATTGCCACGGTGGTCACGATGAATGCCCCCGGACTCGGCCGACCTCGGGGTTCCTTTAGAACTACCATCGGTGTTCAGCTTGAAGTAGCCAACTTTCAGTTTCTCCCAAATAACAACAATAGGTGGCTTCAAGACCACAATACTAAGCCGAACTCCCCAATCATTGGCGACATTCTTGTCTCCAAGCCAAAAAAATTCGAGACACGAAGTAATGGCAAAAAGATCCCGAATGTGACTAATAACCTTGCCAAAAATTTTCTTAGCATTCATAGGAATTCTTCTATGCCTCGCATCATTACAAGCCGCCCATATAAACCAAAACACAAGAATTGGAATTAAAATCCGAATATGGCCCTAAATGATCTTCCTTTTCGAATAAATCCAATAAGCAATAATGTTCCGCCACGAGACAACTTTCGACCTCTTAATCAAGAAGGTGTCAAAAAATATTTCCACACTTCTTGAGCAAGCTCACTTGACCAAAAAAGATGATCATTAGTTAGCTTTTTGCTACAACAATTGCACATGGAAACCATTTCAAACCGCTTAAGATTACCATCCGTAGGCAAAATATTTTGCATATATCTCCAAATATAGAAGGAAATATTAGGCATAATAAATTTGTGCCAAAGGAATTTAAACACACCTTCAGATTCATGCGGTCCTTGAAGGGCTTTCCACGCCGATTTAGTAGAAAATTGACCGCTAGATTCATGCTTCCAAATATGAGTATCTCTACCAACTTGGAGAGTTCGTTTAGCCGCCACTTTAATGAAAGATTCTTCACAAAGTGCCTAATCAAGCTTAACAAGATCTCATTCATCATTCTCCCAAAAAATCACAAATCTTATGGTTGTTATCAATATCGGCCCCTTCCTTCGATTGTAAAAGGTCATCCCCAATCCAATGATCTTGCCAAAAAAAATGCTTCACCACTTTTCACAAGCCAGAAAAGACGAGGTTGGGCAACAACCGCTTCTCTAGTAAGTCTCTTTCAACCACTTGATTTCCAACCTCAAATGCTAAGAAAATCTTGTCGGTTAGTGTATTTGGCCATCATGTACCGAGCTCCAAGGGAATTTGATGCCCGAAATCTCCACCATAATTTGATCCCAAATGCCGCCACCATACTCCTCAAAGATTTCACATTGAGGCTCGCCAAATTATAAGGCACACAAATGTGCCAAATTATAAGGCACCATGATATGTGATTGGAAAATCACCACGAGAGAAACCCGTGACTTCACAAATTCTTCGGATAAGAGCATTACTCACAAATATAGTGGAAATGTAATAACTCTTCACGACATTAATATGTTGTCCCGACACCATTTCATAAAGCAAAAAGAATTCCTTAAGCACTTTCATGTTTTTCACAGTTCCACGAACAAATATAACACAATCATTGGTATATGCTAAGTGAGAAACCGGATTTTCTCCTCCCTTGTCCAAGAACATATCATCATTCCGAGCATATAATTGATCAAAGCCGCGAGAAAGGAATTCCGCCGCAGTAATAAAGAGCCCGGGAGAAATGGGATCTCCTTGCCGAACACCATGCTTAGATTCAAAGAATCTATTAGCTTCACCATTCACAAGAATAGAAAAGAAACAATGCTCAACACAATTCTTGATATACCATATCCAATTCCGAGAGAAACCGAATTTAAAAAGACATTGATATAAAAAAATTCCAATCAAGACAATCATAAGCCTTTTCCATATCCAATTTTACAATGGCATTGTGTTTATCATGTCTCCTCCCAAGGTTAGAAACCATTTCTTGCACAAGAAGGATATTATCACCAATGAGACGATCTTTCACAAAACCACTTTGAGAAGGAGAAATAATTTTCGAAAGAATTAATCCAAGCCCATCATTTAATAGCTTAGCAATAATTAAATAACTCACATTGCATAGGCTTATTGGTCGGTAGTCTTTCCATTCTCGTGGATTCTCTTTTTTGGGAATGAGAGCAATATTTGTGGCCTTATACATCCGCAGGAAAGCATTTCCTTTTAAGAAATCAAGGACGGCCGCAAAGAGATCAACATAAATAATATCCCAACACTTTTGATAGAACAAAGCATTGAAGCCATCCAGACCGGCCACGCTATCGGGGTTGAGGCCGAACACAATATCTTTTAACTCCTCAAGAGATGGCTCACGGGACAGCCATATATTATCATCATGCGAAACCATATGAGGAATAAAATTAAGATCATGTCAATCAAGAACATCCACGGGACCGGCAAGGAGATTCTCATAATAGCTCGCGACCGAGGGACCAATCGCATTCGGATTGTCCATAAGCTTCTCGTATATTTTAAAGATACGAGCCTTTCCTTTTTTTTTTCTTTCGCCATAGCTTGAAACATCCGAGAATGTCTTTCCCCTTCAACCGCCCATTTGCAACGGGCGCATTGCGTCCAAAATGCTTCCTCCATTTCCCTAGTAAGAGTGAATTCTGCGAAGTATTTTTGGATATTAGTGCGAGAGGTAGGAGAAGGATTTATATCAAATTCAATCTCGGCTTTCTTGAGGCATTCCTCATTATCAATGATATTTTGGAATATATTACCAAACTTCTCACGGTTCCAAATCTTGAGATCATTTTTCTACCGAATAAGTTTCGCACCAAGAATGTACATGCCAACACAATCAACCGGTTCCTCCCAACTATGTTTCACAATATCAAGAAAAGAGTGGTGATTCACCCACATACTTTGAAACCGAAATGGACACGATTTCCTCCTCGCTTCCCTTTCAAAGGAGATGATAAGGGCATTGTGATCGGATTGCTTTCGAGGAGAATGTTCCACTTTTATTTTTTCAAACGTCGTACCCCATTCAATATTAACAAGTGTTCGGTCAAGTCTAGTCCTCGTACCATTACTCGACCAAGTAAAGGGTTTCCTTCAAAACCAACATCTTCAAGACCACAATCATCAATACAATAATGAAAATCCGACATGTCTCCAACAAGAGGAGGAGTCCTACCAACTTTCTCACTCACATTAAGAACACAATTAAAATCCCCTGCTACCATCCACGGCCTAAGGTCACCACTCCTTCTCAAACCATCCCAAAGAGGGCGCCTAAGTAAACAGCTTTGCGCGGCATAAATAAAAGTGCACATAATGGGGAGGGGGATTAAAGTCGATCACACCACACAATGTATAAATTGATCATGAAGCTCAATAATTTCAAACTCAATATCACAATCACCAAAAACCCAAATATTGTTATTTGGGTTCCTAAAAGCTTTATCATATTGAAGTCTCCTCAAATATCTCCTTTCATCAAAAGCCAATAACGGTTCAAGAAGAACAAGAACTTTTGGCTTATTTCTCGTAATCAAATCATAGACATTTTCACAAGCTTTATCTTTCCCGGCCCCGCGAACGTTCCAACAAACAAACTTCATTTATTTAGAAGATTTGGAGGACTTACTTCTCAAATTACGAGTCGATTTCTCAGTCTTGCGTTGCCCCCGGTTCTTTGGAAGAGGTTCGGCCAAAGGTTGGCCGAGAGGCCTATCACAATTCCTTCCCGATAATAATATTCCCTTGTCTTTCCTCGTGTCCTTTTGGACCAAGAGTCCTCATTTGCCTCCATCCCATAATCACCAGTCGAACTAGAATTCAACCATACATCCGTGCTAGCATCCTCGGCTTCATGCCTAGTGGTATCACATTGAAAGACCTCCTCATTTTTCTCTGATTCTTCATGATAAGTTGCGGTTAACTCTCCATTTTCATTAAATTATTGCACACGTCTAGGCCTTCCATGAACATTCGGAGGAGAACATTTTCATGGTGAGAGAACCCGAGACTTTTTTTGGACTTGAGAATCCGAAAGCTTTGCATTATCATATGCGTCATTGAGAATATCATTACTAAGAAAATCATCATTCTTAGAAGCTTCGGCTTCAACATGCCTATCCGATGGCAAACTTTCTCCAACACTTGGTTCCTTAGAACCACCACTCTCCACATTCACAACTTCAACTGCATCATCATTATTCTTTACTCCGTCTTCCACCTCAAGATTAGCAACAGAATCATTCTCCCCTCTTTGATGAATTTTAATAGGAGAAAAATAGCCATTTTTTTGCCTTTGAAGCAACCTTTGTGTTGGAAGTACTATGTCTCTTGTCAACCGGCTGCCACTCCCATTTTTGTGGATCATTTTGCTTTGCCTCAAGAACCATGGGATCATTAGATTTTTTCTTATTCCCACAACAATCACCAACAACGTGTCCAAGCTTTTGACACTTAGTACAATAGGTAGGATAATTCTCATACACTACTTTTTGACTTTCATAAAACATTCTTGGACCAATGGTAAAACCCCATTCAATGATATATTTTCTCGGCTTGAGAAAATTAACCTCAACACAAACTCGAGGATTGTTGGGCCTCGTCATAGTAAGAGTTCCTTCTTCAACTCTCAAAGGCTTTCCAATATTCTGTGCAAGATTAAGTAAAGCACCTTTCTCGCAATATCTCATGTTTAAGACCAAAAATGCCACCCAAAGGGCCATGATAGGAGGATCCGAATCCGGATTAAAATTCGGAGTCCACTTGATAATACGCCCCAACATGTTTAAGAAAGATAAATCTTTATTAAGCCACAATCTAGTATAATCCTCACTTTCGTCTAACTTGATCATCACATTACGAGGACTAATCGGACCAAGAGTGTAACCTCCTTTGAGTTTGAGATATTTAATTCTCCGATGAATATAAGTGTACGATGGAGTCTCCACCGAGAAGCTAAGGATTAAAACAAATTCAAGCCTCGCATCAAGTTTCTTAATTTCTGCCTCCTCCAAAATAATCATTGGCTCACCCTTAACCATTATAAACTCCTTCAGCTTAATCTTATCATCCCCAATAAAAAATATATCCATCTTATAAGAGGCTTTTCCACTCACGGCTTGAGCAAAAGAAGCACCAAAAGATGGCAGTTTCAATTGATACGGCCTCGGATTAACGGGAGTCGCTTGAGGATAAGCAATCCTTTTACCCTTATCTTTACAATTCACGTTAGGGGGTCTTAGGGGCCATAATAGAAGGACCACCCTTCACAAAATTAGATGAGATTTGAGGAAAAGTTCCTCTCATAGTCGCATTTGAAACACGCGCATCGGCATTTAAATCGGGGGACGAATTAGGAACAATAATCTCAACCAAATTAATTTCATCATCATTTACATGAGCAGGTACTTCAACCTTATTAACATACACATTTGATTGCAATAATCCTTCATTAACATTGGATGAGTGGGCTGCCATCAAAAGGGAAGTAATAAACAATATTCTTTCAACAATCAGCCGCACTAATCTATCTTCAATAAACAATTAGCAAGTAGTAATAAACAATTAACAACCAACACTCCAATCTCCCAACAATCAGCCGCCCTTTAAAGTCACGGCCAACTAGACATCTACTTGACCAAGGAAAGTCTTGATAGATTAAGTGGGGAATACAAAAACAAAGCAAACACACCTTGCAATCCGCTAGGAACCAAAAAGCAAGAAGCTAAATTGCAGCCTCAACTCACGGCTTGAAGGGGCCCCACCCACGGTCAACTATTGACCTAATTCAAACACGGTCAAACCAAGACAAGCCTATGAAGATTCTGGCCACCGTCGATCGGAGCTTTGCTGGAAACTAGAAATGCACGCGGAAAACACCGGATCTGAACACCAAAAATCGCACTAAAGAGACGAAAACGTTGCGAACTGGAAATCCAACACGAAGAACTCCAAAACGGCAAAAAACAAAGGCCAAGAACACTCAAAGTAACAAAAAAAGAAAACGAAGAAAAAATAACACACGAGAGGAACAAAAAGAACGAAAGACACTTCACAAAAAGTGACCAAACCATGAAGGGTAATCCAACACACCCTCGATCACTCTCCACCGCTTTGTGCAACCACTAAACTCAGGGGCAATCCAAAAGAAGGTGATGAACACTTCACAACGGGTGTTATGTCGAAAGAAAGAGAGGGAGATGAAAAATAGAAAGAATACGCAAAGAACAAAAACCCGAGATCAACAACACAACGAACCGAAGAACATGGCAACAATCTCAACAACCACTAAGCTCACTCTCAACATTAACAACCAACAAAAGATCCATACTAACAAGAAAGAAGAACAAAGAAACCAAACAAAGAGCAATAACGAGATCCGAAGCCACAAACTCAAAAATAAGCAAAAAGAAACAACACTAACCAAAAGAGCTCACCATAGAAGAGAGATGTTGAGATCTACACATGACCAATGAACATGAACTACACCTCCCTAGAGTCCAACCGTTCACCAAACTCAAGTGGTTGGTTTTTGTGTTTAAAATGAAATTGTTGTGCCAAGACTTGAAGTTGGGGTGGAGAAAGTTGAGGCGCATGGATAGGACCCAAGAATGGTCAAAATCGGATGAGGGATGGGTGAAGCTTAATACGGATGAAGGTGTCGTGAAAGATGAAAACTGTGGATACGGGGCTCGAGTACTACGTAAAGTGGACGGAGGATAGTTATGGGGCTTTAAGATACACTTAACGTCGCCCATGGTGGATGACGTGAAGTTGGAGGTAATTAAAAGAGGACTTACATTGGCTTGGGAGCGACGATAGCCGCGACTCATCTTGGAGACGGATTCTCTTGTGGCGTATCAACAACTCACTGCGGAGGACATCAATGCGAGTAATAATAGTGACTTGGTGCAAGAATGTCGAAATCTTACAAGGCTGCCATGGGAAGTACGTGTCAAGTGGATACCGAGGGAGACCAACAAAGTAGCAAACAAGGAGCTTGGACGATTTGATCTTGAAGATAGTAGTAGGGAATTAAGGAACTTCTCCGAAGATGTAATTAAGGAACTTCTCCGGAGGTGTAATTAAGGAAACTTCTCTGGGAGTTTGAAGAATTTGTTATGAACAAGCTAGCTTGATCAATAAGAAATGCCCAGAAAGATGAGAACCCGTAAGAGAAGAGAGAGAGAAAATAAGGAATCCGTGATAACAGAATTGTAAATGATATTTCTCATGCCATGAACCAACACACCTCATGTGTGACATATATGGCTACAATTCTCACTCTTACATCAGCATTATTAGCAACTGGTGAAAAGGAAAAGCGTTTTAACAACTTAATAAAACTCCACCCATGCAAGGGTATAAAAGTAAATGCAGAAAAATGAAATTAAAATAGAAATAATAAAAGAAATAAAATTGAATCAGCTCAATTCCAAATCCAAATCGAATCAACTCCCAAAATTCCCAATCCTCTTCTCCCTAAAAATCACATCTTGACATTGCCCTCCCCTTATCCTAGAGCTTGTCCTCAAGCGACCAAATTCGGGTAATTTGCCTGAATTTAGTCAAAATCCTCTCAAGTAGCCTCCGGTTTGGGCAGATGAGACCACTGGATGAGCCATTGGGGCTTCGCCGCATTCTGACGCTTCACAATCCGGTGAACCAGCACCGCCGTGGGTTGCAAAATTACTCGCCCAGTATCATCCGTCAATGGCAAATCAATGGTGGTCGACTCTGACGACACCACGCGTCGTTTGAGCAGTGAGATGTGAAACACCCAGTGCACACGCGCCGTTGCAGGGAGTTGCAGACGCTAAGATACCTCACCGACTTTCTCAGTAACTAGAAATGAGCCTGCATACTTCAGATTCAATTTCCAGTTGCGATTAGGATGTAATGAAACTTGTCTGTAGGGTTTTAACTTCAAATAAACCCAATCCCCTATATTAAATTATTTTTCAGTGTGCCCCTTATCAGCATATTGTTTCATACGATTACTGGCTTGGTGTAGTTGTGGTTTGATGTGTTGTATGTTGGTTTGTCTGTCTGCAATGAATTGGTCAACCCCAACCACATTAGAGCCTTGATAGGAATCCAGAACCACTTGTGAGGCCTTGTAGCCATATAAGACCTCAAAAGGTGTCATGCCTAGGGCTGAATGGTGGTTAGTGTTATACTACCATTCAGCTAGAGGTAGCCATCTGGCCCAATCCTTTGGGTTTCCTCCCATAATGCACCTTAATTAGGATTCAAGGCATTAGTTAACCCTCTAAGTTTGTCCATCAGAATGAGGGTGGTAAGCAGTGCTAAGGAATTGCTGCACTACAACAGCTTCCAGCAATTCTTTCCAGAAAGCACTAGTAAAAACTTTGTCCCTGCCAGATACTATGCTTTGTGGGAGACCATGTAACTTGTAGAAAGTATCTAGGAACGTTTGAGCCAAAGTAGATGCAGAGAAGGGGTGGGTAAGGGGAATAAAGTGTGAATATTTTGAGAACCTATCCACTATAAACCAAATAGTATCCTTTCCTTGGGACTTGGGCAATTGCTCAATAAAGTCCATTGAAATTCGTTGCCAACAATGGTTAGGGACTTGTAGGGGTTGCAATAACCCAGGGTACTTCAAGTTCTCATGCTTGCATTGTTGGCAAATGTGGCACTGCAGCACTAACACCTTAACCCGATCCCTCAAACCGGGCTAGAGAAATATGGCTTGTATTCTCTGGTAGGTGCCCAACACACCAGAGTGACCACCAACACTACTGGTAAGCATAAACTCCAGTATTTGTTTCCTGTTCTGGCCTCCAGTACCCACATATAACCTCCCCTTAAACCTCAACAAATTGTTGTCATGTGAGTAAAAAGACACATCCAAAGGTTGTAATGCACACTGTATAATAGCCTCTTGTGCCAACTCATCACCTTCATAGCTGGCCTGGATCTCTTACACCCTGCACAATACTAATGGCTGCACACTCACCCTCCTCTCTTTCTGGGTGGTCCCTCATGGACAATGCATCAGACACAATATCATCCTTTCCCTTCTTGTACTCCACCCTGTAGTTATAACCCATTAGCTTAGTCATATACATTTGTTGTAGAGGAGTGGAAATTTTCTGCTCCATTAAGTATTTCAAGCTTTTTTGATTAGTTCTTATACAAACTCTCCTTGTAGTAAGTAGTTTCTCCATTTCTCAATAGCTAATAAGATTGCCAAAAATTGTTTTTCATATACAGATAACCCCAAGTTTCTTGGGCCTAAAGCTTTACTGATATAAGTCAAAGGGTGGTTATCCTGAATCAAGACAGTCCCAATGCCATAGTAGCATGCATCTGTCTCCACAGTGAAAGGAGACTAAAAATAAGGTAATTGCAGAACCGGTGCATACACCATTGCCTCCTTCAAGGCTTGAAAAGCCTTAGTTGCTTCTTCACTCCATTTAAATCCTCACTTCTTAGTTAAATCAGTTAATGGTCTAGCAATAATCCCATAATGCCTAATAAATTTTCTATAATATCCAGTCAAGCCTAGGAAACCTGTGAGTGCTTTAACATTTTTTGGTTGAGGCCACTCCACCATTCCTTGTATCTTACCAGGATCTGCCTTACTTGCCCCCTCCAATAATATATCCCAAATAGTCTACCGGCTCCTGACCAAAAGTGCATTTTGAGGATATGGCAAACAGCGTTGCCTCTTTTAATTTCTGAAAAACCATAGCTAAATGCTTTTGGTGTTCCTCCATATTGCTACTGTACACCAGTATGTCGTCAAAAAATACTACCACCATCTTTCTCAAGTATTCCTTAAAGACTTGGTTCATTAAGGCTTGAAAGGTGGCTGGTGCATTGGTGAGCCCAAAGGGCATCACCTTAAATTCATAAAGCCCAGAAGCTGTAATAAAAGCAGTTTTAGGAATATCTTCAGTCCTCATTCTTATCTGATGGTACCCTGCCCTTAATTCTATCTTTGAAAACACTCTAGCTCATGTAAGTTCATCTAGTAAGTCTTCCACTAAAGGAATATGGAAACTGTTCTTGATGGTAAGTGCATTTAACTTCTTGTAATCTACACAAAATCTCCTGGAATCATCTTTCTTCTTGACAAAGAGAACTAGGGAGGCAAATGGATTGTCACTAGATTGTATAAGTCCAGCTCTTAACATCTCCAATACCAACCTCTCAATTTCTTCTCTCTGTAGATAAGGGTATCTGTAGGGTTGATTCTTAAAAGGTTGAGTGTTAGGTAGCAATGTAATCCCATGCTCACTACCCCTCTTAGGCGGTAACCTTTGTGGTTCTTCAAAAAGATCAGCAAACTGCTAATAAGGCCCTGGAGTGCAGCTGAGCTGGTTGCACTTTCTTGTCTTTCACCCGCTGCCACCATAAACAGGCAGCCACATAGACTGTTCCCTCTTTTTTTGAGCATCTTTTTAGTCTTACTAGTTGTCATCACTTTGAGTACCATCCCCTGCCTCATTCCTTTCAAATCATATTATTTGCCATTCACAAAAAATGTTAGTGTGTGCTCATCAAAGTCAAAAATGACTTTACCCAATTTCCTTAGCCAATCAACCCCTATAACCATGTCACAACCCCCTAATTTGAGTAACTTAGGGCTAGCTGCAAAAGACATCTCCTCCATTTCCCAAACCATGTTTGGGCATCTGTAATTACTCTCAATTCTACCCCTATCAGCAATAGTAACCTTCATAGGTTTGGTCTTCTAAATAGTACAATTTAACCTCTTAGCAGCTTGCACATCCAGAAAAGTGTTAGTGCTGCATGTGTCAATGAGAATGGTAAGGGTCTATCCTTTCACCTTTCCCAACAACTTAATTGTCTCAGGAGCAGTCTGTCCCATGAATGCATGCATGCACTGAGATCTTAGTGAAGGTCTCATCCCCACTTTGAAACCCTCCTAAGTGCTCATCCTCCTCTCCTATTCCCATAATCATAAACAACCTCTTACACTTGTGTCGTAAAATGTAAGGTTCTTCACAATTAAAACAAAGGCCCTTCTTCCTCCTCTCATCCATTTCTTCTAGGGTTAACCTTTTGATAGGTGGGAATTTATTCCCAGTAGCTGCTCCCTTGGGAGCCTTATCAATATGCCATTCAAGGATTTTCCCCTTAAACCCTCAAGTATTAGGTTTAGCGGGTTGCTTCATTTTCAAAGTGTCAAGGAGTGCCTCATGTTTCCTTGCCATATGTATAGTTTGATACAGGGTAGGTGGATTAAGCATTTCCACCATGATCTCAATTTCATCCTTCAACCCACTAGTGTAACTTTTAATAAAATAGTCTTCATCCAAGTTTCTGTTCTAATTAAACATGTATGACTTGAGTTCATCAAATTTTGTGGTATATCAACTGATCCTATTTGTTTGAGCTTGTTGAACTCACCGATTATGTTGTCAGCTTTTGCAGGGGTAAATTGGTCCAACACCGCATCAACAAACATGGTCCAACCCATGTTCTCATGGCCTTTAATATTATCTATGTACCATGTTTCAGCCCCTCCTTCCATATGCATACCTGCTGATAGGATTTTCTCGAAATCGAACATGGGGTTAACGAGAAAATACCTACCACATTTCCGGATCCACCCCATCGGGTTATCACCGGTGAACCGCGAGAAGTCCAGTCGTGGTAATCGTGACATGGTGCATTCATTCCTACCATTTGTTCCACTGAAAATACTATTGCCCGATGTATTGGGTGCAGCTGTGGTCATCGGTGTTACGTTGTTCGTGGTTTTCTAATTTTGTAGCATCTGGACCATCATTGCCTTTAACTCATCAACGCTGGTGTCGATTTTGCCAGCCAAGTCTTTATGGCCTTGTTCCAATGACTCTATGCGAGCAGTGTTGTTTGGTTTTGACATCACTAGATCAGAGTGCGCACAAGATCAGTGGCTCCGAGGCCACTGTTATGAACAAGCTAGCTTGATCAATAAGAAATGCACAGAAAGATGAGAACTCGTGAGAGAAGAGAGAGAGAAAAGAAAAGGAATCTGTGATAACATAGTTGTAAATGATATTTTTCATGACATGAACCAACACACCTCATGTGTGACATATAGGCCTACAATTCTCACTCTTACATCAGTAATATTAGCAGCTAGTGAAAAGGGAAAGCGTTTTAACAACTTAATAAAACTCCACCCATGCAAGGGTATAAAAGTAAATGCACAAAAATGAAATTAAAACAGAAATAATAAAAGAAATGAAATTTGCCCTAAAAATCACATCTCGACAGAATTACATTATAATGGTCTCTTCTCAAACTAATGGTGCTTAAATTTCAAGAGGCGTTTAATGATATCATCATGGTATAGACATAATAATAAACTAATGACACCGTTCACAACCAATAAACTTTTACGATGTAATCTTGAATAAGAAAGACGTGCTTAGTATTTTTTAGGAAAAAATATAGTTTTTGCCCATTAGTTTATGCTCTTTCTAGTTTTTGCCAAACCTCGACTATTTATGCCCACTCCAAGCCCAATCGGACTTTCGTCCACCGTGGTGCCCTACTGGACTAAGCACATTCATGCGTGTTCTCCAAATGCGTGCCACGTGGGTTTTCTCTCCCTGAAAAGCGATTTCACTCCCCTTAACGGCCAAGGTGTAAATAATTCAATTTAAATACAGTAAACAAAAATCTTAAACTTAATAATGTAAAGTCATTATTTTTTAAAAAAAATAATTAGTTTGAGATTTAATTAAAAAATAATATAAAATTTTAAAAAAACCAAAATCGCCACTGTTATGCCCTTCTCTTCTCATCGGTGATAAAGGATAGTCGTACAATCCATTCATAGGAGCTCGAATTAGACCTCATGCTGGCTGAAATCACACCGTACATCGAACACCGACAATCTTACCAGAAGCCCTAGGTGTTGCAAGTATCTCCCTGATTCAATTGATGGTTAAATTGACTAGATGTTGTAATTCGAGCAGAACTGGACATGTGATTTTGAAGAGAGGCGAAGTGTTTGCAGATTTGTACAATTGGAGAGAAAAAGAGAGATTGTGACAGAGAAAGAAAGATACAGTGTTGAAGGAACCTCGAGGTTTGTCAAGAAGAAGCTATGGAGGTTGGTTAGACATAGTTCGTCGAAGCGATCTGCGGCGGTGGTGGCGACATATATGAGGAGGGTGGCAGCGTTAGGAAATGACATACAATGATTTTATTTTATTATTTTATTTCTTACAACTATTCAAATGACAAATGACATACAATGATTTTATTTTATTATTTTATTTTTTACAAATATTCAAATGACAAGATATATTGTATTGGAGAAAAAATAAGTTATTCACTCCCCTTGATCCCCAAAATCGTTTTGGGGGTAGAAGAGGTTCCACGAGGGACGCGTTAAACAACACACGTGATAGCGGTTAGTCCAGCAGGATGCCAGGTCTGACGGAAGCCCGATCAAATATAAACTGTCGAGATTTTGGAAAGTTAACGGGCTATTTTCACCCAAGAAGTTATGGGGCAAAAACCGTAAAGAGCATAAGTTAAAGGGCAAAAATAATATATTCTCCTATTTTTATGCAATCATCACATATAATTGATTTAATTGTTCATTTTCTTAATTATAATGGAACAACTAATTTGCTAGTTTAGTTTCAACACTTTAGAACCTAAAATATGTTCACGATGTGATTTCATGTATTGTAATCATGAAACACTTATGCCATCGTCTACACACCGGAGTTTATTTAAGAAATAAGTTTATATGTGATGATGGTAAGAATTACAAGGAATACGTTTTTAGACAGATTAGCAATTTTAATTTTTTTATCATCATTAAAGTAAAGAATTAAATTGATATTCAGGTACTTCGTATGTTCGAGTTCATGAAAGTCATCCAAGGTATTGATGTTTTGAATAGAGAACTATTTTCTTATTTTACTTTTCGATCTTGAAGAAATGTGTAGTAGCGGCGGATAGCCACCGCCACTCCTTCGTTTGCCATTGTCTATCGATGGAGACTGCATTATCTTAGCGACATCAGAACTATTGCAGCGGCGGCCATGGTAACCGTGGCCGCTCCTTCATCCTTCCACGGCGAGGACAATGATTTCATCATTTCATGACTAGAGATGCAGCTTGATTCCATTAGCGTCGGCGGAAAACGTCCGCCAGCCTGTCTGAATCTTTAAGTTTCTTTATATGTTTGAATATATTTATTATATTTAGAACCAACCATTTAATTATTCTTAACTTTAACTTCACCTACTCCATAAGAACACAATGTGCTTAATCTTTCAGCGAGATTTAGATCAGAAAATTAACCTAAATAATAATCCTCAAATTCAACATTGAAACAATCTGAGTGAAATATAGGAATTCTTAATCTTTAAGAATCGTATATCAAAATCCTAACCGCATAAACGTTCTCTAATTTAATCAGAAAATCAACACAGTCTTTTAACCTTAGAACAACTATAAACAAATAATTGAATCTCAATGATTTAACATCAAAACCTTTGATACCCACTCAATGGAACCAAAATCAAAAGCATTCATGTCAAATATCTGAGAGTTAATAAATAAGCTAAAGGATAAATTGTGTAAGCGTACCTTATACTTCAATGATCAATTATTCGTGACTCGTTGTGCGACTAGTTTTCCAGATCTGTACGAACTCTTAGAGATTCTTTTTTCAATTTGAATCTAAACTATCGATGGGATGTCGTATAAAATACAACTCATGTGATTTGGGACCATGTCTGTTTATAAATATTAGGTCACCAAACCCTGATTGCTTTATTTTATAGCTTGAATTTTAGTCCACACAGTAAATTCAAGCTACAACATCATCTACACATTAAAGACTCACACCTTATTAAATACAATAAGTACCTAATATAATCGAACCTCATATCACTATTATTGGACTTATTACTAAGAACAAACAATATTCATGATTAACATATAAGTCTAACATTGATTAAGAATCCAACATAGTTGGATTAAAGATCCAAAAATTGTACTTTTCATGTCTCAAGATTTATGGTCTAGGTGGGATGTTAGTTTTCTTCTCGTCGCATATCGTTTCAAACTAAAACTGAAACAATGTGTTTGTGATCATTAGTAGACAAAAGAAATAACGAACTTTTCGGCAAATATTCCTAAGTGTATCCATACTTAAAGGGGAAATTATTTGAAATATCCTAACGTATATTATTTCTCACCTTGCTCCCTAAGATTTCAAAAGTAGCCATGTACCCCTTAATGTATGCTCAATACTCCTTAGACTAAGTTTTACGAACAAAAATACGAACACATGTTTAAAATGTAGGGCTAATCAATAGTCTAGCGGGTTATTCAACATATCTTAGAAGACATATTGCTACTTTTAAAACCTTAGAAAACAAAGTAAGAAACACAATATACGGTAGGGGGCTAATTAATTTAGCTTAACCTACTGTAAATAACATATTTTTGCATATTCTATCTATATAATTGAATACACAAAATAACTCCACTGTATTTACAGTAATAATTTCATAATTAATAAAAACACAATTTTAGTCACTCATCGAGTATATAGTACAATAAATGTTTGTTGTTAAACTTTGTCTACAAGATGTGGAACAACTATCTTAAATAGTGTTGCGATACAAAAAGATTTCATTCAAAATTTTAAAATATTTTTTTATTTTAACATCTATCAATATATGAAGTATCATCATTACAAATATCCATTACATGTTTCGAACACAAATTTTTGTCATATCAAAACGAAGAATCTTAATTAACAACTGTTACGAATATACTAAAGGATTTACGTAGTCTCTCTACGTGAAGGCTTGGTCTCTTGCATGAGAGTTTCGTTACCTTCCTACAAGGCCCCTTCGATCTTGGCGTACCGTTCATGGTATCTAAGTACGGCGATCTCCACGTCCCCTTGTTCTTGAGTTCCTTTTTTTCGTCTTGTTCCACGCATTTCTACGTCTAGGGTTTCATTAAGGTTATTGTTCTCTTCGTTTTCCCTCGCGACTGGGCGCTAGGGTTCGCATTTTTTTGGCTGTTATTTGCGTGTCGTTTTATTTTATTGATGTGTCATTACAGATTGTTGTGGATTGGTAATCCTTGGCTGCTCGTCTCTCTCGCTCACCGCCCATTGTAATACCTGTTCTTGCGCGTCACTATCGGTCATGTAGGACGTTAGTGATATGTTGCGAAAGAGTTTGTCTCCCACGGAGAAGGAGGAAGCGGCCCACGATATTTATGAGGCTTCTTGGCAGCGGACTAACGCAGCGGCTGGACTCATTGTGGTCGAAAAACTGCTCACGGGTCGGCCATATAACTTTATCGTTTGTTGCCCCATGCTCAGGAATTTATTTAATGCGCAGAAAATGATTGAAATCAGTCAAATTAAAGGGGGTCGTCTGCTATTCTGATTTTTTCACGTCTACCGTCGGAAAGCGGTGGAGGGCGTCGGGGAGTCAGTGCAGCTACAGGAGAGGCCGAAGGACTGCATACAGGTGGATAAAAGGTTGAATATGGGGCGTCAGTCGGCGAATGATTCAGAGGCCACAGTCTCGGGGGAATTGCAATCAGGGTTTTCGGGGCAGAGTGGACAACTAAGAAGGTACATATTCAACGTTGCAGAGGGAACGGTAAAGGTAAAGAGAAGGCGGTTCAGAGTCATCGGAAAAGGTTCGGGTCTAATCTTGTGGAGTTTCGTGTGGAGAAAAAACAGAAGGGAGGCGAGGGTGGTAGGAGTGAATGTAATGATAAATCTTTGGCGAAGGTTGCGACGCAACCCCGCTGCCCCCAATGAATATCCTGAGTTGGAACTGTCAGGGCTTGGGGAACCCTTCGACAGTTCGGGAGTTGAGAAACTTGGTTTCTCGTTTTCACCCCCTTCTAATTTTTCTCTTGGAAACTAAGTGCAAGAAGAGGAAGATAGAGGCGATCAAGGGACAATTGGATATGTTTGGAGTTTTTATTGAGGTTCGAGGACTATTGGGAGGACTGTCTTTGCTTTTGGAGTAAGGTATTGGATCTTCGATTGGTTAGTATGTCGGTGCACCACATTGATGCAGTGGTTAATGATGGCGAGGAAGAGTGGTGGTTCACTGGTTTTTACAGAGAACCTGATGCGGTGCAAAGAATGACAACGTGGGACCAATTACGCATGCTTAAGTCAGAGTCACATAGGCCATGGCTATGTGTTGGGGATTTTAATGAAATTTTAAATTAATCCGAGAAGAAAGAGGGACCAGGCCGAGCCAATTGGCAATTGCATAATTTCTGGACATCGTTTTTGGACACGGGGCTGAGTACTAATTCATATAGCGGCCCGAAATTCACGTGGTGCAATGGACGCCCAGACCCTCACACTGTTTGGGCTCGACTGTGCAGATTCGGAGTGGAGAGGGTTGTTTTCTCTTGCTAAGGTTATTCACGTTCCCATTCTTCGTTTAGACCACGCGGGGATAATTCTTTCAATGAAGTCGAGCCCGCAACAGGGGGTACGTAATTAACAAAAGGGCTGGGCGGTTTAGATTTAAGGATATTTGGGTTCGGAAGGCTGAGTGCGAGGCGGTGGTTGCCCAATTGTGGGCTGAGAATAGAGGGACGGGGGACAGTCAGTGGTTAATTACCGAATTAGAGGGATGTAAATTGGGTTTGTTACGTTGGGATTCAGTTAGTGGGGGCGGGATTGAGAAAAAAGATTAAGAAATTAAATGAGAAAATCGTGGAGCTTCGGAGAGGGCTGATTTCGGTCGAGTCTTAGGCTAGGGAGAAGGAGTTAACGGGGGAACTTGAGGATTTACTTGAGGCAGAGAAGTTGTACTGGAATCAACGTGCAAAGGTTCAGTGGCTTCGGGAGGGGGATCGTAATACGCCATATTCTCACAATCGGGCGAGTGAGAGGCATAGTAAGAATGAGATCTCGGGGCTTCGAGACCATATGGGAGTGCTTCGTAATTCTCCGGAGGAGATAGACTTGATTTCCATGGATTACTTTAAGAATGTTTTCACGTCATCTTGTCCGTCATGGGATGAAATTGAGAAGGTATTACTAGACGTGGGTGCGCGAGTTACTCCTGCAGCAAACGAGCGCCTTCTTCAACCGTTCACTAATGACGAGGTTAGTAAAGCTTTAAATGACATGTATCCTTATAAATCTCCAAGGGCGGATGGCTTTTATGCTCTATTTTATAAAAAAAATCTGCATATTGTGGGATAGGACGTAATTGCTTTTGTGCTTGCTTATCTTAATGACCACAATCTGGATCTTGTTGTAAATTTTACTCATATTGTTCTTATTCCTAAAAGTACTAACCCAGATGTGATGTCTCAGTTTCGACTGATCAGCCTCAGTAACGTGAGTTTCAAGGTGGCGTCTAAGGCTTTAGCCAATAGACTCTAGCCTTTCTTAGGGGATATTATTTCTCAGTCTGCCTTTATTCCCAATTGTTTAATCACTTATAATATTCTTGTCGCTTTTGAGCTTAAACTAATTTTTGAAAAATAAGACAACAGGGAGGCGTGGATTTACGTTAAAGCTTGAGATGAGCAAGGCTTACGACCGAGTCGAATGGTCCTTCTTGGAAAAGGTAATGCTTAGATTAGGCTTTGCGTCTTCTTTTGTATCTCTTATTATGTTGGGGGTTCGGTCCATTTCTTATGCGACATTTATTAGGGGTAGGGAGTCGGGTATGTTTTTCCCCGAAATGGACATTAGGCAGAGGGATCTCATATCCCCTACCTATTCTTATTCGTTTCTGAGGTTTTTTCAGCTCTCATCACTAGCGCGGAATATAGGGGGCTTATCTGAGGGGTGACGGTTTGTAGGGGTGCACTACGTATTTCTCACCTCTTGTTTGCCGATGATACACTATTTTTTGCAATGCAACGAGGGAATCGGCTACGGAGATCCGTCAGATTTTATAAGTGTATGAGGTGGCATCAGGTCAGCAAATAAATCTACAGAAGTCGGTTGTGGTGATGAGCAAGAACGTAACTCAGGATTGTGCGGTGAAGCTGAGAGGAATTTTGGGTGTTGTGGTGGCAGAGCGTCATGAAAAATACTTGGGCCTACCATCAGTCGTTGGCAAATCAAAGAATGAGCTCTTTGAATATATCCGGAAGAGGATTTGGAAGCGAGTACAGGGTTACAAGGGGAAGACTCTTTTTAGTGCGGGTAAGAAGGTGATGATTAAGTCCGTAATGCAAGCTATTTCCACGTTCGCTATGAGTTGTTTCTGTTTTCCCGATTCATTGATTAAGGAGATTGAAGCTAGTAATTTTTTGTGCGGGAGTGGGGATCGAAATAAAATACATTGGATTGCATGGGATAAATTATGCCGGAGAAAGGAGGAGGGGGGAATGGGTTTTCGCAATATGAAAGCATTTAATATGACGCTTCTTGCAAAACAGGCGTGGCGGATGTTTCAGAACCTGGAGAGCCTAGTTGGCCGATTATATCGCTACTTCCCATCTTGCTCTTTTTTGGAGGCGCGAGTTGGAGGTAATCCGTCGTTTCCGTGGCGATGTATTTGTGAGTCTATTTCGGTGTTGGAGAAGGGGTTGAGATGGCGTGTGGGGAACGAGGTATCTATATTCGCGTGGGGTGAGTCGTGGCTTCATTGGCCTATTTTGTTTCGGCCAATAACACTATGCAGCAAAGAGGAACCGTTCGTGCGGGTGTGCGTGCTTATCGACCATGATTCGGGTTTGTGGGATGTGGAATGGTTGTGGGGTTTATTTTGGGAGGTGGATGTCCAAGTTATCCTTTCTATACCGATTAGAGGGCCGAATCATGAGGACGTGCAGATTTGACACTACGAACGGAAGGACGGGTTCACCGTGAGGAGTGCTTACCACCTTATCATAGCGCATGGATTGGCGGGGGTTCGGATTGAAGCGGGGTCGACTTCGTATATTCACGACGCATGGAAGATAATTTGGCGGCTTCAATGTTTGAATAAAATTAAGGTGTTTTTATGGAGGGTGTGTATGAATATTCTACCAACACGAGGGAACCTTACGAACGGTCGAATTTGCGAGGATACTACGTGTGTGACCTATTCCGAGAGAGTGGAAAGTTCGCGACATTGTTTCTTTGATTGTCATGTAGCTAAACAAGTGTGGGCACTTGCTAATTTCCCTATCTCGTTGATGCTTCGGTCGAATGAAGAGGTGGCAGATTGGGTCGTTCGATTAGCTCATGCGATATCCTCGGATGTAGCGATCACGGTTTGTTGGAGTTTATGGGAGAATAGGAACTCAATTTTGGTCGGGGAGAAACCGAAGATGCCCGGGGATATTACAATGTTTGCTATAGTATGCGCGCACGGTTGGTGCGACGCGTTGGTTTTTAATCCGCTAACACAAATAGATAGGGGACTTGAGTGGATTGCGTCTCCGGAGAACTTTATCAAAATTAATTTTGACGGGACTTTATTTAGAGAGGATGGTGTCGGTTGGGATTGGGATTGTTGCTCGCAATTCGGATGGGTTTACGATTGCTTGGGCGAAGAGATGTTGGGAAGCCAATTTGTCTACAGTTTGTGTTGAGGCGATTGCAGCACGATGGGCGCTCTGATTGGAAATTGGGATGCAGTGGCAAAAGGTTATCATCAAAGGGTATTGTCTTACGGTGGTGCATGATATTATATCTCGTCAACCGGGTGACACGTTACAAGCCAATATCGTAGAGGGTGTTACCCATGCTTTTCGCTTTCATGATCATATCTCTTTTCATTGGGTTATCCGCGAGGCGAATGGGAAGGCTCATAATCTTGCACGCGACGCGGCGGGTGACGCCGAAGGACCGAATCCATTAGTTTTCGTGACTTTATGATGCTGTTGGGTTTTCGATTATTTTGATCTTACAAACAGTTGTATTGATGGAGCCGATTTGGCATTGATCAATAATATCACTCTTTCTTTAAAAAAAAACTGAAGAATCTTTTGAATATTGTTTCTCAATTCAAAACACTCTGTTGAAACGAATCCAAGCAAGCCCCTAAATGCTTATTTCTCTGTAATTATTAAAATGAGAGGTCTTCTTTTTTCTTCTTTTTTTAAGGTAAGTAGATTACACTTCAAGTGATTGCAAGAATATCTTTCGTTTATTTATCGTGATATTGTATTGATGCTTATTTTCTGGTGCTATTATTAATATGCGATATTGCATATTCATATACGCATGTTCATAAGTATAGGGGTCAAGTAATAATAAAATAATACGTATAATTACTGACTAAGTATCGATCCTACAAAGAGTGTGTAACTATAGCGTTCGCTGACTATTTAGCCAACGGTAAAATAATTAAGAAAATAGATTTTATAAATGAAGTTTTGATTACAAATAATTTAACAACTAATAATTATAGAGAGATTTTGATTATAACTACTAAAACAAATAAATAACAATGATTTAATTAGATTGATGAAGTCGTATTTGAAGTTGTTTCATGACTACTTATTATGTGATTCATAGACAAACCACCAATTTTTCCATAGATAGTTTCATCTTGCTAAGTTCATGGGTTTAATGAATCAATGAATTACCAAAACTCTAGATGCAACGATAATCACAATTACAATACTCGTCTCCTTCTAAAGATCCAGTCGAACTAATTATGGAGAAGATTAAAGCCATACACCATTGTATGAAAATCTTTCATTGATTTGTCAATGTGCCTGAAGTTGTCTTTAATCAATGGTCTAAATATTTGGTGACATTTGGTCTTGAGTACCACCACTACTTAAAGAAGGTAACAAATAATGCATTTTATGGTTTATTGTTTATTTAACAACCACATAAAGATGGAAGCTAATGTGAAATTATTTGATTATGTATCTTGTTTAGGAAAATGTATCGAGCGTCACTTTCGTTCGAGGATTTCAAGAACTACTCTATTTGTACGAGGAGGTGTTTATTATATGAAAGGCCGCCGTCTTTCCCTTCGAAATGATTGTTACAGTGGAGTAGCCTCTGGTATTTGAGAAGGAGGACGACTGTGTGGACTGTGTGGCAGGAAATCGTGGCAGCGTGGCAAGTGGCAACAAAGCAACAAACAGCTTCGTTACATATGATGATGGAACTATTATCGAGTGTTAAGTTTTAAATTTTGGCATGTATGGAGCTTTTTAACTGTTAACTTTGTTATAGTGGGTTCTACAACTTACTCCTTACTTCCCCAAAACAATATTTAAATGTCTAGAATTCTTCTCCATAGTATGCCACATAAATAAAAGTTCGGGAATGCTTGGCTATGTAGAAGGATTGACCACTCGTGATAGCCTGAATTCATTATTGTTGTGACTATTATAATTTTTTGTCTGGTACGTATTTTGATGGTAGTGATTACATTTGACCTTCATGGACCTAGATTAATCGCCATAACGTTGTACCACGACTAAAATCCAACATATATGTGGGAAGTCCATACCGTGGTCTAGTTAAGATAAAAACCTGTCTTTTAATCTTCTTCGAACGATGGAGACAAACAGTAGAAGCACGAAGATTTCGACTAAGTCGAACAAAAACAGAATACCTCGAATGCAAGTTTAGCAAACAACGAAGAAACAACGATGACATTGTTTAGTTGGATGACAAGAGATACCGAGA
The DNA here is from genome assembly GCA_948329865.1 of Linaria vulgaris. Classification (NCBI taxonomy): domain Eukaryota; kingdom Viridiplantae; phylum Streptophyta; class Magnoliopsida; order Lamiales; family Plantaginaceae; genus Linaria; species Linaria vulgaris. Next base: position 45,757,363 of record OX415249.1, on the reverse strand, counting down.
AGTACGTATTTTCGGTTGTTAACAGAATAGAAAATCACCTGCTTAAAATAAGCGATTATTCAATTACCGAAATTACTGGGTATATTATTATATGATTTATATTTATAAACGACATCGCATTATAACACGGTTTAAATACCGGTTTACTTCGTTAAAAAATTATACTATTCGTATATCGTAAATCACGACACACAGTTATCGGCCGGATTTATAAATACTACCCGGATTATGTTCGACTCAATATATTATTACGCGTACGATTTTATATTCGTCCTGGTAACATGACTCATATTCACATAATAACAGAGAACACAACACGTGTCTGCTGACACATCTTAAATAGATAAGTTAATTACTGTGCTGCTTGAACAGATAAATAACAGTACAGATAATAACATAAAAATAACTAATATTAAACTAATACAGATTCCAAACTTAGGGAGCAAGATTAAACTCCTATAAAAGGGAGAGGACGACTTTTCTCCACAAAAAGGAATTTCTCGACGGGAGAATAACTCCTCCCCTCGGAGAACTCCCTCTCCCCCTCGGACTCTTCACGAGGACAACCCCTCAACAAATACAAAACCAATACATCCGATAAAATCGACAAACACCAAATATCCAACACCAAAAACAAGAACTACGAGTGGCTTGATTCCCGAGGAAGGGATACGTAGGCATCTCGAAACAAATCGAGTCCAGCCGCAAATCGATAAAAGCCAACAATCCCCTCGGGTCGGGATCGGCGTTCGAACTCAAAATAAATATCTTCCGTTAAATATGGAATAATTCCAAACCCGTTAACAAAGTGGCGCCGTCTGTGGGAACCGCCGTTGAATCCTTGAGCAAGCCCGAGGAGATCGCTGCCCAAACCAAAAATTAATCATCAACCGTTCGCCCAACGGATGGAATTCAGAAACCAAAAAAGAAAACAGAAGAAATAAGAGGGGAAGAGGAATAAGATGTTTAAGTTCTTACGAGGGACTTCAAACCTTCAATTCAGAGGTAGAGTAGCCCGTGAACACGAGGGTTCAATTTCTCGGATCCAGATATGGCCCCAAAGGTAAGTTCTCCTTTCTCCAAACTTGCGCGATTCGATTATAATCTTGGAGATCTTCGTGAAAATCATATGATTTTCTAATTGCTATATAATACATATAGATATATATATATATATATATATATAAGTGTATATATATGAAGTCAGTGAAAGACTTGGGTAAAGGTGGAAGGAAATTTTATGATCTGCGGATTATTTTCCTTGTTGCTTGAGACTTGCAGAGAAAGTCTGTAATGGAAGAATTTTAAAAATGGCAACTAGAAACGGAAGAGAAAGGATAAAAAAAAATGAGAAAAAAATATAAAGGCACATGTCCAAGTGTGAAGTGGACAGGTATCAAAACATGCAAATTATAATAATATAATATTATTACTATATGCCTTAAAAAAAACAGAAAACGGAATTGCACAAAAGGAAAAAGAATTTGGTCAAGTGGTCCAATTCCCCCTCGTGCAAGCTTCCGAAGGACCCGGGATCAATTCCCAGCCTCTTCTGAGGCTTCCCCTCGGGTAATTTTGCATTTTATTATTAAAAAAAAATAAAATTATCCGAGGATTATATAATAAAAATATTAAAAGATCTTTTATAAACCAAAAGAGGGATGTAGCCCAGCGGTCCTCGGAGAGTATCTCCGAGAACCTCTCTCCGAGGACCCAGGTTCGAGTCCTGCCTCCGAGGCATTTTTTTTATTTTATTAAGGAGAGCCGTAATATCATAATAAAAAAGAAAAAGTCTCTTGTTCTAAACAAGAACGTGAGGTAGCCCAGTGGCTTCGATGCGGCTTTCCGAGGGGCTCTACCTGAAGCACCCGGGTTCGAGTCCCACATCCGATGGCATTTTTTTTTGTTATTTAAGAGCCTATATAATAAAAAGGATAAAGATGTCGTGTTTTCAACAATAAGAGACGCGGTCCAGTGGTCGGAGGAGATCTCCGAGGACCACTCTCCGAGGACCCGGGATCGAATCCCATTCACGATTGGATTTTTATTTTGCTGCCAACATATGGTAATAAATAAAAAAAGTCTCTTGTTGTTAAACAAAAATGGGGCTGCTCCAGCGGTCCTCGAAGCTGCTCTCCGAGGGCATCTACATACAGCACCCGAGTTCGATCCTATCTCCGAGCAGATTTTTTTTTTAAATTAAGGTGCTGCTATAATACAGTAATAAAAAAAAAGCTCTTCTTAAACAAAAGGGGACGTGGTCCAGTGGTGTCGGAGCATGTCTCCGAGGGCCTTTTCCTGCACAACCCGTGATCGAATCCCATCTCCGAGGGCTTTTTTATTAATTATTAATACCTGCTACAATATGTAGAAAACATTATTCTTGCTATAACCAAAAATGGGCATAGCCCAGTGGTTAACTCCGAGGGCTGCCTTGTCTGATATCCCGAGTTCAACTCCCTGTTACAGCAATAGGGGAATTTTTCTGTTAATTTTCGCTTTTTTCAGCAAATCAAAAAAAAATAAAAATAAAATAATAATAATAAAAAAAGAAATTAAATAAATGAATGAAAAATTCATCATCAAAATGGGCATAGCTTAATGGTATCGGAACAACCCTTCGAGGACTCTTTTACCCGATAACCCGAGTTTGAATCCCCCCGATGGTGAATTTTATTTTTGTTCTTTCCAGTAAAAAGAAAAAATAAATAAAATAAAGAGAAGAGGAGTTGCTCCGAGAGGAGTTCAAACACGAGACCTCTTTAATAAAATTTCCTACTCATACCAGTGGGACAAGCTTTTATTGCTTTATAATAATACTAAACCCTAGATTTAGGAGTAAAGTTTATTAACCTCTTATGATACTCACGAGTATCCGTGTATGAAATCGAACTTTTCTAAGTGTGGTAGCTTTGAGCATCGGAACAAGGACTAAGCACTCTCAGGGCATGGCACTTACGAACACTCAAAACGGGAGCTCGCGACGACCCCTACCCACGAGGTAAACGGGAGCTCGCAACGACCCCGACCATGAGGTTCGCAGGTGACCACCTCCAAAGGAGTCAAAAATATATATATATATATATATATATATATATATATATATATATATATATATATATATATATATAAAATACGATGACTACGGCTACCCACGCGGGAAATCGAGAGTGATTCACGGGTATTTACACGAGGAATCAAAAACTCTCTAAATATGGCGGAAAAATGCGAATTATTGCCAATATGTATTTCTTCCCAAACCAAATATAACGGGTCTTATTCTCGGACTTTACGAGGAATACGCACCCATTCACCAAGATTGTTGTATAATTTTATCATGAGATAAATAGTTTTTCCATCGGAAACACGAAGAGAGTATAAATATACCCAAAATCTATATTCCATGAGTTCTTCATGCTTAAATATGGACTATGCTCTACATATTTTTGAACACTGACTCCGCCGAATGAAACTTCGAGCAAAGTTGGCTATTTTTGCTTAAGCTATATGCAGATATTATAGTCGGAACCCCCGAAGAGTTCCCTCCGATAGCCAACAACCCCTTGGAGGAAGCCTAACGAATGCCATTCCGAGCGGAGTTCTGAGGAAAATTGCTTGACGATAACGAATTGGCATGCACGGAACGATCTGGACTCCAGATAAGTGCTACGAACCTCTTATGCAATTTTGATTTCGATAAACTTATACTCTAAGTATAAAATTTAACAGAGAGACATAACTTTACCTTTCCAAACAAGCAAATTCCAAAAGTGAAAGCTTGCAACGGAAACTATTAGGATTAGGTGAAAACATTCACTAATCCGAATATATATACTAAGGGAATATCCCAAAAAGATTTATAAACAAAATAAAAGATAAAACGGTGGCGTAAGAGGCCTACGATGCCTCAAAAAGCCTTACGGTGTCTTAAAGCGTGCCCCCTCCGGGTAGGAAGACCCTACTCAGAGGACCGCACGGTCTTGAACAAACAAACTATAATATATTTTTTCAAGGCATTGCCTGCACAAAATAACGGGAATGTAAAACTCCCCAAAGAAAGAAATGAGTAAACAAACTCGACTGAAAAAGATTTTTTGGAAGTAAGTGAGAATATTCACTAAACTCCAAAGCACCTATATATATACTTAGGAATCTTTCCTCGGATGACCGAATTAAGTTTGAGCTGTCCAAGCTCTATTACAGCCACGGTTACGTGTCGGGTGATACCTCTATTCAGAGAAAAATCTCCAAAGTTTGCACTGCAAACGGACACGTCATGCTAAGTAATTTGCTTGGCCAGTAAGAATGGGATACTATCTCATCTCTTTAAACTCAATCTTAAATCCTACAATTAAAGGAGAGAGTCCAAGTATTTATAAGTGCTGAAAAGTTATGATGAATATTAGCACGGAAAAGACAAAATAGAATGAATGACAAAATAATTGCACATCTATCAAAAGCCGATGACTCCTCGAAAAAATGCCTACAAAGCATGAAAGTAATTACAAATGCTAAATGCGAAGTAAAAAGTTCAAAATTCTAAAAATAATATATAGGGATTAACTAAAATGTTAACCCTAAAAATAGGGATTAACCCCTTGGACGATACTATTGTCACATGCATTTCCGATGAAGAATGCCCACTCCCGATGAGGAGGCTCACCGAGTGTCACATACCTGATACGGTACGACGTGATACCCGAAGAGGCATGGCGATACTATCGTCCCACTCCCGATGAGGAACATTTGCTCCTGATGAGAAGACCCAACAAAGACACGCCTCAACGAAGGCATCATAAATGAAAAATCTCTCGCCTCGAAGAAGGCAACCACAATATACCCCTCGCCTCTTCTAAGGCCCTCGCCTCTTCTAAGGCAAGCTAAAACTGGGGGGCTCGTGTTAAACGGATATAAACATCAAACGACGAAAGTCTACGATACTCCAAAATAGTTCCCCGATACCTTACCGAGACTTTCCGAGTCCTATAGGAGACTCGGATGCCTTTCAAGGATCTACGGGACATTCACGATACGATAACCGACAAGGACCTACAAGGTTCTAAATAATTCTACGGTACCTCAAAAGAAACGTTAAAAATGTTAATAGCTATTATCGGACATACACTATAATATCTCCGACCAGAAAAAGCGAGAAAGACAACACTTTAAAAGGCTCGAAACAATGCCTTAAACGACCTCGTTACGAGAGGCTACGATACCTCTCTAAAAAATCCGCGATACTCGTAACTCTCGACTTTTTGAGTTTCTAGTGCAGTCATAATAACCGACTGCACTAAAAACTGGGGGGCTTTGTTAACAGAATAGAAAATCACCTGCTTAAAATAAGCGATTATTCAATTACCGAAATTACTGGTATATTATTATATGATTTATATTTATAAACGACATCGCATTATAACACGGTTTAAATACCGGTTTACTTCGTTAAAAAATTATACTATTCGTATATCGTAAATCACGACACACAGTTATCGGCTGGATTTATAAATACTACCCGGATTATGTTCGACTCAATATATTATTACGCGTACGATTTTATATTCGTCCTGGTAACATGACTCATATTCACATAATAACAGAGAACACAACACGTGTCTGCTGACACATCTTAAATAGATAAGTTAATTACTGTGCTGCTTGAACAGATAAATAACAGTACAGATAATAACATAAAAATAACTAATATTAAACTAATACAGATTCCAAACTTAGGGAGCAAGATTAAACTCCTATAAAAGGGAGAGGACGACTTTTCTCCACAAAAAGGAATTTCTCGACGGGAGAATAACTCCTCCCTTCGGAGAACTCCCTCTCCCCCTCGGACTCTTCACGAGGACAACCCCTCAACAAATACAAAACCAATACATCCGATAAAATCGACAAACACCAAATATCCAACACCAAAAACAAGAACTACGAGTGGCTTGATTCCCGAGGAAGGGATACGTAGGCATCTCGAAACAAATCGAGTCCAGCCGCAAATCGATAAAAGCCAACAATCCTCTTGGGTCGGGATCGGCGTTCGAACCCAAAATAAATATCTTCCGTTAAATATGGAATAATTCCAAACCCGTTAACATCGGTATTTAGGCTTCATACTACAGATGGATGGAGAGTTAGACAGAGATGTCAACCACCTCATCCAAGCTAGGTGGACAAAGTGGAAGAGTGCAACATGGATCTTGTGCAATCGTAGCTTTCTTTTAAAGCTTAAAAGAAAGTTCTATCGTACGACTATTAAACCTACTTTATTTTATGGCTCCGAGTGCTGGGCTATTAAGCAAAGTCATGCACATAAATAAACGTACACAGATGCACATGCTTTGGTGGATGTGCGGTAACACTAAGAGAGATAAGGTGCGCAATGAAGATATTCGACATAAATTGGGTGTGGCGACGAGAAAATGCAAGAAAATCGTTTAAGATAGTTTGGGCATGTTAAACGCAGACCCATAGATGCACCGGTACGACGAGTTGAAGATCTCGACTTATGACAGACGGCTAGAGCTCGTGAGAGACCGAAAAAGACGTGGATGGAGGTCATACGTAACGATATGAAACTGAAAGATCTAAATAAAGACATGCTTGTCAACCGAAACATATGGAGGTAGAAGATTTATGTTCACGACTCGACATGATTCATTCATGGTTCATATAATCTACCCCAATTTAATTGGGATTACAAGCTTGATTGTTGTTGTCGTTTTAATCTTCTTCGAACCAAATCGTTTAAGATAGATTGCAAAAATAACCTAAACTTATAGAGCACGTTTGGAAGCCACCTCTCCTTAATGGGCTTACTCTTTCTTGGGCTATTAATTGATAAACTCCATTCATAATACCAGGTTTGGATTGCCATTAGGTTTTGTCATATTTTAATTATTATTGTGTCATTCCATTAAGAAAATACCCATTTACCCTCATGTTACCACAATTGATAAACTTTGATATGAAAAACATTTTTCCCCAAATACCAATTCGTAGCTTTTTAGGCATCCAATTCTTGATGTTAATTAGTAATTAGTAAATACAAACTGCTCTCAGCCCATTAATTAGCTTCACAATTTCGTTTATCTCTACAATTGCAACCGGAATTTGCTGTAGTTGGCGGCTGAGGGACCTGCGGTGGCAGCGGTCTTCTTTGCGTTTGTGGAGGCGTTTGAGTTTGGCAAGTTCTTTTTTGGAGAGTTTCTTCTCTTCTAATTATCAACAATTTCTTCTCTTCTAATTATCAACCGAAATTCGTTGTAGTTGGCGGCTGAGGGATCGTCGCTGTCGATTTTCACGGCGTGCATGGTGGCACCTGCGGCGGCGGCGGTGTTCTTTGCGTTTGTGGAGGCGTTTGAGTTTGGCAAGTTCTTTTTTGGAGAGTTTCTTCTCTTCTAATTATCAACAATTTCTTCTCTTCTAATTATCAACCGAAATTCGCTGTAGTTGGCGGCTGAGGGATCGTCGCTGTCGATTTTCACGGCGTGCATGGTGGCACCTGCGGCGGCGGCGGTCTTCTTTGCGTTTGTGGAGGCGTTTGAGTTTGGCAAGTTCTTTTTTGGAGAGTTTCTTCTCTTCTAATTATCAACAATTTCTTCTCTTCTAATTATCAACCGAAATTCGCTGTAGTTGGCGGCTGAGGGATCGTCGCTGTCGATTTTCACGGCGTGCATGGTGGCATTTGCGGCGGCGGCGGTCTTCTTTACGTTTGTGGAGGCGTTTGAGTTTGGCAAGTTCTTTTTTGGAGAGTTTCTTCTCTTTTAATTATCAACAATTTCTTCTCTTCTAATTATCAACCGAAATTCGCTGTAGTTGGCGGCTGAGGGATCGTCGCTGTCGATTTTCACGGCGTGCATGGTGGCACCTGCGGCGGCGGCGGTCTTCTTTGCGTTTGTGGAGGCGTTTGAGTTTGGCAAGTTCTTTTTTGGAGAGTTTCTTCCCTTCTAATTATCAACAATTACTTACACATACCTTCTAATTATCAACAAAGTGCTGTGAGAAAATGGCTTTGAAAGAGAGAAACCATTTATCAGAATTGGATAAAGAGAAATTCGGGGAAGAAGTTTTTGGATATCAATTATCATTGATGAATGAGAAAGCAAATTCACAAGGTGATTTAGGTAATTTGATCTTAATAAGAAGGGGACACAATTAATCGGAGGGGGGGAGGTGGCGACTATTAGTAAGAGAATAAGGGCTGGATGGCCCACTTATCGGGATATTGCATTTTCAGTAGGGGCCAATCCAAACGTAATATTAACCCCTTACTATTAATGAATCCGGGCCAATGGAAGCATCCAAACGTGCTCATAGTGTGAACCAAACATCCCCTTAATGGATTGCCATATCGTGTGAATTATTTATTATATATATTATACCCACGGCCTTATGTATTTGAAGTTTTGTTAAGAAAAGAAAAAAAAAATAGAAATCCTAAAAGTTAAAATCAAAAACAGTCAACATTGTTATATTATATATAAATAACATATATTTGTCCAGCTTGTGATTTTCCTTTACCACCATTGTTACGCATCACCAAACCAAAAATCAAACCCTTTTTTCCTCTCTCTTCTCTTCTCTTCTCCATGGGTGGCGCCGAAGACGAGTGGGTACAAGCCGCCATGTCGGATGACACCGTCGTGGCGGAATTTCTCCTCCGACTCTGCCGCACGTCCACTCCTCCTCCTCCTCCTCCGCCGCCACTGAACCCGGTCGGATTTCCATTGAAGTGGGGCGTGCGTCAACGCAGGTCAAAATCCATTACACTCAAAAAGCCGGCTCGGCGCGCCAGCCCCACCACGCCGCTCTCGTGGAGCGGCGGCGGCTCCGATGGATCCCGAGTCCACTGCAGTCAACCGCTGCCTGTTGTTAAACTCTCCAAAACGACAAGATCTAAGGTTCGTATTATTTATGTACAAATCATATCTCTCGTATTTGACGAAACCTGCATTTTCGCCTTTGTGTGTCGGATTTTGAGGTTTCCAAAATTCTTTCTTTCTTCCTTTGTCCACTGATTTGACCAGATTACTCCTGCCCTGTTTTTTTTTTTTTTTTTTTCAAATCTGGCATCAGTGATACGACAGTCATTTTTCTGTCACCGGATTCCGCGCCGTCGTCACACGGCGGCGACCCATTCACGTTTTTTGTCTTTTTGTTTTTCATTTGACGCCACTGACTGACTGACTGGGTGCTTAATTATTTTATTTATGCGCCTTGTTGTCAACCTAAAAATTGCAAAATCCACCATCTTTCTGTAGGGCTAGTTTCGTCACTACCAACTCAAATTTTAGTCTTCATTACTATATTTAATTTTAGTCTTATTGTTATGATATATTTGAAATTCTTCAATTTTTTTCAAAAAAATAAATATTATATTATTTTGTATGTAATATACCATATTAACTTCAATTTGGTTCCCGAAAATAATTTCTGCCTACAGTCAAACGTAATCCCCAAGTTTCGCTTTTTATTAGTTTGTTTGTATATAATTTATGGTGAGAGGAAGGGTAGTTTTGTCAATTGAGTTGGGATTGGATTTATTTGGTGGTGCGAGTTGGGGGTGGCGTATTTTTGTGGCAATTTAATAGCTCTGCCCTTAGTTTGGTAAGGAGGAGTTGTTAGTGGTTGAATGTATGTATGTATGTATGTATGTATAGTTTCACAATCTTTAACGTAACATAATTAATTGATTTATAGATATCAACCTTTTAAACTGTTTTCAAATGGTGCCGACTGAGTATGACAATTGATTCTTGAGTAGAATTATTATTCTAGGTAAATGTTTGTTCTTCTACCATTATACTTATGTGACTAAAATACAATTCAGCTTTGATGCACTCACTGATGCAAGAATGTATTTGATTCTAATTGTAGGTAAATCGTGATGTCGAAAAAACTGCCTCCAGAAAGAACAAGGTGAGAATGCTACTATACTAGAAACACGTGCATTCGACCACTTTTTGGGTTCGCTTGTCCGTTTGTTATATATGGAGTGAATTGTCAAAATAACACTATCTACAAAACTTATTGTCAAAATAACACACTTTCAAAATTTATTGTCAAAATAACACACTCTTGCCAAATGTGCACAAAACTTATTATCAAAATAACACTTTTCCTAAAACTATTTGTCAAAATAGTATTTATTATCTTGACACATGTACTGCCATGTGTATCAAAGATACTTAATTATATTCTTTATTTTGTTCAATTAAGCAAAGCATAATATTCTTGCTATAATAGTAGCATATTTTTTTATACTAAAAAAATAAAATTGTAGCATATTTGTTAATAAACTATAATAAAGCCAAAATAACTTCTTTTTTTAAATAATTCTCTTAAACGTACAAGTATAATATATGCACATTTAAATCATCATTTATGCATTTCTAATTATAAATAAGTCTAGAAGTGTTTGTATACATACCCTATAAATATAATTTACTTATCGTAAATCTCATATTGTTGTTTTTTGCGAAACAAAGATGAATTGGATTAAGATCCTAACTGGAAAAAAAGTTTTGATAATTGCTCAACTTAAGATTTAATTAAAATGGAGAAGTGCAAGAAAATTTTGGCAAATTTCTCAAGTAAACAAATTTAAAAGAATTGAACTACAACCCGTGAACACCAAGTTTTTTTGTGGAAAATTAATCATTTTGTTGCGGTACAACTGCATAAATAATTGTTATGCAGTTAAGTTCTTAATTTAGTAAATCTTTGTTTTGCAAAAAATAACAATATGAAATTTACGATAAATAAATTATAGCGTATGTATACAAATACTTATGGACTTTTTTTTAAAAAAAATTGAAAATGCATTAATGATGATTTAATGTGATATTTTATATTATACTTGTATGCCTAAGAGATTTTTTTCAAACAATGTTATTTCTCCTTTATTATAGTTTATTAAGAAAATATGCCACGGTTTTTTTTTTAGTACAAAAGATATGCTATAATTATAATGATAGAATAATATGTTTTACTTAATTGAACAAAATAAAAAAGATAAACATATTTTATACACATGGCAGTACATGTGTCAAGATAATATTATTTTGACAAATAGTTTTATGAAGGGTGTTATTTTGACAATAAGCTTTGTGCATATGTGGCAAAAGTGTGTTATTTTGACAATAAGTTTCGAGAGTGTGTTATTTTGACAATAAATTTTGTAGATAGTGTTATTTTGACAATTCACTCGTTATATATGGTGGTGCTGTGACAAAATTTGAAGCTATTAACCACGATTTTCAAAATGTAGCAAACGGTTGATTGCAAATACTCAACTATTTAAAAGGATTTTGATGTAAACTTATAAATGTTTTAATTTTTGGTGCATGGTGTTTATTTCCAGACATGGACTGAACTCAAAGAAGAAGAAAAGCTACTCATCAATGAAAGACGAGAGTTGAAAAGGGTATTCTGATCCATATCCTTTAAGTTTCTCTATGTCAATACATGTCTACTTGTGTTTTCCTTAGTTGCTGGTTGAACGAAAAGTAACATCGTTAGAAACCTTTGCTGTTCAGGAAATAGCAACACTACGTGAAAATATGGAGGAACAAAGAGCGACAAATGAAATCTTAAAAAGAACAAAGGTGCAACTACCTATACTCTTTTCTCCTTAACTTCTTTAACGCACCTGAACGGGTTCATAAACTCTATGCTATTAGTTATATACTTAACTCTCAACAACTTCTAGATATATGTCTATCTGGTAATAAGAAATTAATCACATCTGATCTATAACATTTTTCTTAAAAACACGAATTACTTGGCATTGGAAAACTTATCCCCCCCATACATGGCTGTTGAAAATTTCCTCACATGTTTGTTGGAGATTAGTGTTTTTTCTGTGTATTTGTTTCACCAAATGTAATAGTGAAAATATTGACATGGAGCTTGTGTGCAGATTGAATCGCAACCACATCTGGACAGGGAAACGAATTCCAGACTCTGGGTATCTAATTCTCGTCAATTTCAGACAAAGATAACAGTCGGTCATCCCATACATTTTTCTGTACCTTCAGTTATCTCGAGTCACGATATCACACGAAGGCTCTCGTTATCAAATGGGCATCCCAAACCAAGCAGAGCTTCAGCATCTGATCCAAGATTTGTGCTTCCCGATCTGAACATAGCGTTCAACCATTCGAAATTTCCAGATAACCTATGCTAAGTAAGGTCCTTTACTTACAGCGAAGAATCATAACTAGATGATACAAGTATCGAACCAATACCAATCATGCCGATTTTGCAGAAGTCAAAGTTTGGTAGGAGGGAAGGCAGAGATAGGATATTTTATCTTTGTTTTACTTATAAATGAAGTTAGTGTTGAGGGGGTTAGTTTTAATTTGATACGCCAACATTCTTTTAGTTCTTTATACTGTCTCATAGTTCTTTGAAGGTTTCATCCTTCTCATTTCTTGTATTTCTTGATGGAATTGGTAACAGATAGATGCAGTTAAACTATTTAGATGAGATTTATATACACTTATGTTGTTCTTCAAATGGAATAGTACAATGGACACGATGCTTTAATTTAGTTTCACTCTCTATTTCAATCAGTTCTAGTGGTGCTTGGATGCAGTTTTGACAACCTTCTAGACTTTTAACATACTGATTAGCATTTATTAGGAATAATGACATATGCACTCCAAAAAACTTAATCTAATTACTGATTTTTATTCAAATGCCTGAATAATTTAGATTTCGACGCTCTAAAAACATGAAAACAGAGCTCCTAGTCATTATATTTCATAAAGTATACATTCAAACCTGCGGTGGTGCATTAATATCATTCTTAACAAGTTGCGCTTCATCTGGAGTGGAAGATTTACAATGACTCAAGGAGTGTTGGGATTTTAGTAATGGTATAAATACAATTCGAATAAGAAAGAGAACAGATCTACGGTATAAATGCAATTCGTATTACTGTTAAATGAGGTTTCCCGTTCTCTGAACTATACGGATCTTTTGTTTTTGCTCTTGAGATTTCCAGTATTAGACAAATAACATTATTGACAAACGGATTGCACAAACGAAACGGGTCAACCAAATCTATATAATGCATCAGATCAAATTAACCCGGTCTACTAGGAGTTGGATCCTATTAGACCCATTTTACTGGATCCAATTCAGATCGCATCTGGGTCCATGAATGGATTCCTTGTTTATTTAGGGCTAAACATAAATCCGACATAGATCCATGATTCATCACGGATCCACCACGAATATGCCACGGATATACTTCATCTACCTATCCAACTTTACCCTTGAGCTTCTCTAATACCACCCTATCTATCCACCTTATCGTTTCTGTTTAGTACATGAAAAATATGAGATTGTACAAGCGTAAAAATCAAGAACATAAGGGCTCGTTTGGTTATTCGGTTGGGATTAAGTCATTTAGAGTATGGATCCTATTAAGATCCATATTAGTAACATGAATATCAGGTTTGGTAGTTTATAATGGATGTCATATTAGGGACTTGTTAGTGAAACAACACCACATTTGGTATTACATGTTCATGCCTTACTAAGTCATTTAGTTTAATAAAAGTCCCTTTTGCCCTCATCATCAATGCACGGTACTCATATAAAGCCAACCCATTCATTTCAAATCAATATCGCGATTTTCCCCAATTTGACGCCTCGCAAATCAGCAATGGCAACCCTACCCCGTAACACTCGCTAATTCTTCAAACTTTGGTAAGTAAAATGTCGTACAATCTGTTCACTTTTCGTTATGCCACTCCTAATCTATTAACTAGTGATCAGGTAGCGTTAAAACAACAAACTCAACATTCCCAGTCTAACTTGTAACACCCAGATGGATGTTTTTTCTTTGCCATTACAACTACAACCACTTTGGATTCATTACAGATGTTTTACTTGCATTGTTTCTTTACGATGCCAATAGCAGTACAAAGTAATATTAATATAGCTAGTAACACCCTCATTACTCTAAGTTTCATCTCTGATTTCTTCAAAGCATTTTTCAAATCAAGTTGAATTTTTTTATGGTTGATGACAAGTTTGTTTTTAGGGTAAGGTACATTAAATATTTACCTATTAATGTATGAAATCGGATATTAACCGGACCACTACTTCCTCATGGTCAATAGAGAAAGAAGTTAGACACGACAACCCTTCACTATTTTTTGTATATAACTTTTTGTTCTATTTAGCCTGCGTGAGTTAACAAAACTGAGGATTGAATAAGAATCGGAAAAATAAGTTTTCGAAATTTGATCACAGAAACAATTCACCAAATAGCATAAGAAAATCTAATTCATTTTGTAGCGTGTAATAAACTGTTTTGGTCTTATTTCGTCACGGTAATAAAACGCAGTAATACAGTACAAAATGAGATTAAACAATGCTATCCAATATTATTAACGGACTAGCTTTGTCCGGAACACTTAATACAAGCTTTCTAGATAAAATAACTAAATTACAGAATAAATATGGCGTGTCGAATTTGCTGTATTCGATGATGTCGTGTCGAATGAGGGGCAGTTCGATGCGGAATAGTTATCACTAGGTAAAAGTCACTATGAAGGTATCGAATTCGATGTGTCCTGTAGATATCGAATTCGATGCGTACTGGCGTATCGAATAGGAATACGATATTCTGAACGTGTCGAATTGAGGATAATTCGATATGCCTCGTGTCGAATGGAGTCGATTCGATGTTGACTATGCTAAGCTGGTTCAGATCCTAAAAGCCCCTTTGAACACAAGGGGACGGGCTATTTATAGAACCCGTCCCGTGGAACCCACACTCCAATATAGAAAGGCGCATCGAATCATCGTTGTTCGATACGCGCATCGAATCAGGCGTATTCGATGCGCTGTTGGGCTGGCCCAATAAGGAAGGACTATACTGCTGATTCGATGCGCGCCTCGAATTCTCTCTATTCGATGCGCTTATGGGCCGACCCAATAACGTTATATTGGGTCAATCCTAAATTACACCCATCATATAGTCCCCCCAGTTTGGGAGACGATATCAATTTAGAGATCGTCTTCCAAACTTTGAAAAATAAATTTGTACTGATTTGAGATATTTCTAATCATAGTAAAATCGGATCAGTTCACTGTGCTTGTAATAGTAAGATAATTTTTGACGCATCGAATTGTGAGCTATTCGATGCGTGAAATAGCACGCATCGAATTCTAGCTATTCGATGCGGTTATTCGATGCGGCACCGTAACTGGGCCTGATGGGCCTCTCGTCCCCTATATAAGGGGGGTGCTGCATCAGCGCGATCATTATTCTGCCAATAGACTCTGCTCTTCAGGTAAGACGCATCGAATTTGCGTCATTCGATGCGTCTCGCATCGAACGATAAGTGATTCGATACGATCAACATCGAATTGTAAAAATTCGATGCGTTAAAATTTTCGCTCATCCTTGCTATGAGCTTACCGTTGCGTGTTTTTGATTTGCTGTTTTACTTTGTGTAGGATATAAGCAACCAAGCAAGACTTTCTTTTACCGAGAATATACTTAAGGTAAAAAAAATTTTGTTTTTTATTATGCCTTGTCGTTTAGTTTTTTAACACGTTCAGTATTGTATATATATGAGTGATATACGAGAGTGTGTAGTGACGTATGCGTCCTTAGTCAGTCTCGTTTTTTAAATATATTTCAGTTAACTCTCATCAAAGATGGTGAGCATTGAGACCCATTCCGGGAGTGATTCGAGTTCAGGCTCTAGTTCTAGTTCGATTAACAAAGAGAATCCTTCAAACGCACCCCAAGTTCCGACCACAGGCGATGCAGATGTCTATGATTTAATAGACAGAATAACCATTGATTCCCCCGCGGATAATAATCCTGTTCCAGAGTTGAATCCAACAACTGAGGTCAATAGCAATGAATCTTCGCCCTATAGAGATAATCGTGCTCCGAGCGAGGGTGAGGAAGATGTAGATTACATAAATAGGGAATTTGACGATCATATCGAGGTCCCAAGAATGACCTATGATCAATACGTGTCTCGTCTCCAGCATAATCGTAGGGGATTGCGCGAAAAATTTAATATTCCTGACAAGTATAAAATCGTCATTCCTGGCCCAAATGATCGGATGCATACTCCACCACCCGGTCATATTACTGTGTTCATCGGACAGCTTTTGAACGGATTGC
The DNA here is from genome assembly GCA_948329865.1 of Linaria vulgaris. Classification (NCBI taxonomy): domain Eukaryota; kingdom Viridiplantae; phylum Streptophyta; class Magnoliopsida; order Lamiales; family Plantaginaceae; genus Linaria; species Linaria vulgaris. The sequence goes on along the minus strand of OX415249.1, from coordinate 45,741,192 downwards.
GCTTTCCAATTCCTTATGAGCTGAGATGGCTTCTGCGGAAGATAAATGTCGTTCCTGCTCAACTCACGCCAAATTCTTACGGGAGCATGATTGGTTTCATCATAGTGATGAAGGCTTTGGGCGAACGACACAGTCCTAATGAATTCTACGCGTTATTCGAGATTGCGAGACGCGAAGAAGGTTTCTACCATGTAAAGGCTCAAACTAACCGAAAGTTTTTAAACGGTAGAGCAACCGGGTACGGAAAGGATTGGAAAAGAAGATACTTCTTCATTAAGGAGAGTTATGAAAATGAGTTCTTGGGATTCCGCCGGGAGTGGTTCACTGGTACAAGGGTAACAATTCCCAGTGGAGTTGCCATCACCCTGTGGAATTGCGAGTTTATTCCCACTCTAGTTAGAGAACATCAATTTGATGTTAAAAAACTCGTTGAAAATCGAGTCCTTTCTTTGGCTGGGTTGTCTCCAGTGAAATACAAGGGAAAAATGACCCTTGGTATATATCTGATCTTTCTGAGATTCTTGTTTATGTTTATTATGCATTCTAACGATTTGTCTTTGTTGCAGAAAAATACTTCATGAGTCGACACGCAAGGATGAACCGGGTTGTTGCTGCGGACATGGAAAGTTCCCAGACCGAGACTGTGCGTGAAATTCCTCCTCCTCGAAAGAGAAAGAGTAAGGGTAAGAAGAAGGTTTCTGAACCCTCAACTGCTACTGCTGCTGCTGCTGCTAGTGTTCTGCCAGTTGATCCTTTCGAGGACTTATTGGGGAATAATCCTGAGGGTAATCCAGACGGTGGCGAAGAGTCGGAAAGCAGGGCAACCGAGACTGGCGAGGATGCTGACAATCTCATTCAACGTAAAAGACGAAGAATGCCGCAAAATTTGTCGCAAACCGCAGGGGTTGCTGCTACGATTGGTCAAACTACCAGGCCAAGTGCCTCTAACCCTCCTGCCGGTGCATCTGGTCCAAGTCACGCGGCTGGACCTAGCCAGGGTCCTCGAGCTCGAGCCGCTGGATACCAACTCTCGGAGGCCGAAACCATCGAGCATTTGAAGGCATTATTGCCTGGTTTATCCGTCCCTCTTCCAATTTCTGACGAAGAGAGGAAAAGGCTGGAGCGAAATACACTGCATCTGCTGTCAGCGGTAATGATGTCTTATTTGACTTACATTTTCTGTGATTTTGCTTTGTAAATTTTTATCTAATCGTTCGTTTGTTGTCAGACGGGCGGTTTCGTGGATGTTATGGCCTCAGCCTTAATGGATTTCAAGGAGAACGCCAGTAACGCTGATAATTCTACACTTCAAGCTGCCCTCGATGCCAAAGAAAAAGCTTTGCAAACGGCGAAAGATGCTCGAGAGGAACCTAAAAAACTCGAAGAAGATCTCAATCAGCAAATTTCTGCGCTGAAGAAGGAGGTTGCTGCAGCCAAAGAGGAAGCCCACAATGCTGACTTCAATGGCTATATTCGAGGCCTCAAAGATGTAAGATATATTATTCTTACAATTTGGCACCTATTCTCTTATTTTTAATCTCATTAATATCTTTTTTTACCCCTTTAAAAGGTTTCCCCCGAGCAAACATTGGAAATTGCTGAAAGGTTCCTCCGGGGCAATACGTTTCAAGAGTTGTGCACTCGTCGAGATGATCATGTGGCTCGAAACGCTCAAGCTCTTACGGTGCATCAGTTCTATGCTACAACCTATGTTCGTGGCAAATTTCAACCAGAATGGTTAGACCTGTCCCTGGGGCCAAATTTGAAGAAACGTCCACCTCGTCAAACTTCTGAAGCTACAAAACCTGATGAGTTTGCCCCCCTGCTGGATAGGGAGGATCTCGTTCTCGAAGGGTTATCACCGCCACTAGAAATGCCTGAACCATATCCCTCATCAAAAGATGAAGAATAAGACTGATCGTTGCTCTGGCTGTTTATTATTTCTCTGTTTATAAACAATTTTCATTTGTAATTTAATTTGTGTAGGGCGTTGCGTCGCTCTAATGTGCTTGAAACAATTTAATATCCGTTGCTTAATTTGTGGGATATTGACTGTTGTCTTTTCTTTCAATTTCTTATCTCAGTCCTTTACTTTATTTTGACAACCTGCTGGTTCATTATTATTCAGTGAAAATTGTTTATCAATATTCTTCGTAGTATCTGCCTCCTACCTCAATGACCTTAGTCATTTTGGAGCAAATTGTTTGTTTCAATTTGTTGTTCGTGATCTTCCGAGTTTGTCGCAGTATAGCGCGTCCCTCCCTTATTTTGTTCTAGGGGTTTATGGTACCTCATGCCACTTTGGGGCAGTTTCCCATCCTTCTCGTCTTGAACTTTTATCGGTATCTCGTGCCTCTTTGGGGCAGAGTCTCCGTTCTTTATGTCGTCTTTAACTTCTACCGATATCTCGTGCCACTTTGGGACAGAGTATCCGTTTTCTTGATTGATCTAGGGATTTTCGGTATCTCGTGCCACTTTGGGGCAGAGTTTCCGTCCCTTTGTTGCCTCTGGCTTCTTTCGGTATCTCTTGCCACTTTGGGGCAGAGTTTCCGTTCTTCTGATTTCTTCGGGGATTTTCGGTATCTCGTGCCACTTTGGGGCAGAGTTTCCGCTCTTCTGGTTTTTTAGACCTGCACTGATTACATTATGCAAAGTATATAAAATTTATGCAAATCAAATAATTCGACATAATCTTCTTTGAATAATTCAAATTAGATTATGTAAATAGAATCTGAGCTTTTATCATTGCTCATTTGCATGACTTCCAGTGCTGTCCTTCAGATCCAGGATTTGAGGTACCTGTTTTAAGTTCATACATTCTTGTCCCTCATGCGTGTTATAGCAAAGAGAACGAATAAAAACTTGTTCAAAATATTCAAAATGCTAAAAATGCTTGTAAATTTCAACAGAATATTTATTCGATATGCTCCATACGCCCCGGAGCCAAGGCTATTGCTGCGTTTTCTTCTGGTTGCGGCCGCGTCCGAAGCGAGTTTACATAACACTTCCAACCTTCAATGTGATCTGCAATGACTTCTCCCGTGCCAGCAATGGTGGGGAATTTTATCATCTGATGGTAGGTTGACGGTAGCGCTCGAAATGCATTCAATGCCGGTCTTCCTATGATTCCGTTGTATGCGAAGTGCATGTCAACGATTACATAGTTCTCCAAAATTGTCGTTCTCTTTGGAGCTGTCCCCAATGAAGTTGGGAGCTTGATCATTCCTAGTGGCAATATCGCTGGACCTCCAAAACCATGAAGCGACGTTCTCACCGGTTCCAGTGCCTGGTTGTTCAATCCCATTTTGAGCAACGTAGAGTTGAATAGTACATTTACGGAACTCCCATGGTCCACAAGCATTTTGGTGACTCCGAAATTAGCTATATCAACAGTTATCACCAAAGGGCAATTTAAATTTGACATCTGTATAGCTTGTGCACTTAGTTTCCGTAGGTCTGCAGTAGAGAACGTGATCTCTTCGTGTGGCATTTCTTCGATTCTCAGCATATTAGCCATATGAACAAAATTATCTGCTTCAATAAACCTTGTGATCTTTCTACGACCGTTGGTAGAATCTGCTCCTTCTGTATTGTGCCCCTTCTGATTGTGGTACTGGCAGAATTGACTTGAGTACATCGTAGCCTTGGACTCTCTCATCGGTCTGGGATCCTTTAACCATCCTTTTTTCTTTGCTGCCCCAAATACTGCCATAATGTGAGCATTCAGTGGGGTGTACCTTCGAGGCGAACTGTCCCTTTTGTAGTTTTTGTTCCTGTTGTTGCTGTTGTGGCGATTTTGATCTTCTATGCCTCTCTCTCTATCTCTTACAGCCACATTGTTAGGAACTTTGGTTGCCATCATTTCCTAGAAATGAACCACATCTTGAGCTATCTTGTTTATTTCTTCAACTGTGGTGGGTTTTCGTTTCAGTAACTCACCACCAAACATGGTGTTGGTAGTTGCACGAAAAACTATACTTGCAACCATTTCTCCCGTCGGACTATCAATCCTTAATAGCTCTGTATTGAAACGTTTCATGAAGTCCTTTAGACTTTCATTAATTTCCTGTTTCATCGTGTATAAGTGGGAGTGATCCAAAACCAGTCTAGACTGACTAGAAAACTGATCCTCGAACATCTTTCTCAACTGGGCATAACTCTCAATCTGTCCATGAGGAATTCGATTAAACCAGTCAGCAGCCACTTCTGATAGAGTCGTTGCAAATATTTTGGCTTGCATATTGTCCCTGAAACCGTAGAGGGACAGTTTTCTGTCTAATTGTAAGAGGTGATCTCGGGGATCAGATTTCCCATTGTATGTTTTTAATTCCGGAATTTTATCTCCTTGCCCTAGAATCTCCAACTCTATCTCTCGGCAAAAAGGACTGCGATTTGTAGAATTGTCCTTCCTTGTCGTTTGAGTCTCGGCTATTGCTTTCCCCTTTTCCAATCTTCCAACGTTTCTGCTTACTGTGTTATGCTTGCCACGCAAATCAAGACCTTCTGACTGTCTTCGGCCATCTCTACGCTTTCTTCTTCGCGATTCCTCTCTTTGATCCTCTTCCTCATCCCTTTCTTTTCTGGAATCACGGCTCTCCGACCGTCTTCTGTCTTCTCTTCTAGTTCGTTCAGCAGCACATTCTGCCTCTCTTTCCTTTTGTGTCTTCTCATGAGGCCTTTTTGATTGTATCTCAACAGATACTAGCTTCTTTCCTCGCTCTTCATGAACTGATTTCCCTTTGCTGTTTATCCTCTCTGAAGTATGTTTACTTCTTCGGTCGTCTTACTGTGACTTTTCCTTTTCTTTTCCCTTCTGCTTTCGGATAGCTGAACCTTGTTCTCTCAAGTTCTCAGAATATTCAACAAGAGATGGTATCATAGCGGGAAGTACGGTAGGGAGTACTTCAGCCACGACCGCTTTTATCATTGCGAATAATTCACTCTTGAATTTATCTGGAATTGCAGCACTTGTCGCTGAAGCTCCAGTCACCTCGGCTTCATTAATGGGTACCTTCTCAGCTTGAGGTCCTTGATTTTCTTTCCTAGCCGGAGTTGGTACCGCTGGGGGTAATGTTGATGGTCCAACTATATCTGGCATACCCTGTTTCGGTGTATCCGGTCGTTCTTCTCCCGTATTACCTTCTAGAGCTCTACTCTTGGACCGAGTTATTCTAGTCATACTGCCTATCAAGCTAATATAATTTGTGTTCCCACAGACGGCGCCAATGTTTTGGTCTTATTTCGTCACGGTAATAGAACACAGTAATACAGTACAAAATGAGATTAAACAATGCTATCCAATATTATTAACGGACTAGCTTTGTCCGGAACACTTAATACAAGCTTTCTAGATAGAAATAACTAAATTACAGAATAAATATGGCGTGTCGAATTTGCTGTATTCGATGATGTCGTGTCGAATGAGGGGCAGTTCGATGCGGAATAGTTATCACTAGGTAAAAGTCACTCTGAAGGTATCGAATTCGAAGTGTCCTGTAGATATCGAATTCGATGCGTACTGGCGTATCGAATAGGAATACGATATTCTGAACGTGTCGAATTGAGGATAATTCGATATGCCTCGTGTCGAATGGAGTCGATTCGATGCTGACTGTGCTGAGCTGGTTTAGATCCTAAAAGCCCCTTTGAACACAAGGGGACGGGCTATTTATAGAACCCGTCCTGTGGAACCCACACTCCAATATAGAAAGGCGCATCGAATCATCGTTGTTCGATACGCGCATCGAATCAGGCGTATTCGATGCGCTGTTGGGCTGGCCCAATAAGGAAGGACTATACTGCTGATTCGATGCGCGCCTCGAATTCTCTCTATTCGATGCGCTTATGGGCCGGCCCAATAACGTTATATTGGGTCAATCCTAAATTACACCCATCATAAACCAGAAATACAAAATCACTATACACCAATCTTCAATCATCTTAAGACCAAGGTTTGCCTGGCTTAAAATGGTTATAATTTTGTAACATTATCGAATGATGAAACTGAAAGTTAACATGCAATCTGATATTCCTGAAAGCAAGTGTTATATGCTTCAAAAATGTGAGCAACAAGACATTCACTCTTTTGCATAATAGTATCAAATGATGAAATAGCAAGTTAATAAGGAAAAGTTTAGTTGGCCTAGCAGATCTATGCATTAAAGCACTCCCTCAAAATGAGAATGACAACTTCAACTGGGGAAAAGAAGTATAAAGCTTTCCCCCTCAAAGAAAAAAAATGCTAGTAGAGAAGTTGCAGCGAGATTTGATTATTCGGGCAAAAGCCTCTGTTCTTCGTAAGGTATGCATGAACCGCTAAATCCTGGGAAGGGAATCGAACCAGTGCCATTCTGATGGGGCCATCATTTGTCGGCTTGAAATATCAAAAAACAATTTAGAAGAAGCAGAAAATAAAATATTTGTGATTCCTTGTAGTAAAATCTGCAAAATCTGCAAATGGAGATGCAAATTTACAAATTATAGCATAAAATATGCGCAATATATGCCAGCTGATGAAAGTTAATACATCCAAACTCAAATGAAATACCAACTAATTTATAATATCTGTGATTAAATTCAAAAGGGAAGAAGCATAGAACCCAATGGTAATCCTCACCGCTTTTCCATCATAAGGAGAAAAAGTATCCCAATAGCTTCTATCACACTGGAAAAACACTTAGCAAATTAATTAAAATCTTAACAAAGAATCGGAGTGGTACGGCGGAAAGAATGAACGAGGGTTTACTGTTGACTGCTTTTCTTTCTTTCAGCGTTTTTGTGAGAAATTGACAAGAGAGGAGAGAGAGTGGAAGAGGGGGTTTGTAATGTTAGTTATGAGGACAACAAGGTAATTTCATAGGTAATATTTGAAACACTGTAGAAGTCACATTTCTCAAAACGGCTCCAGAGGTCTGTCACTAAATGACCTCTAAACCCGGGTCATCTAGTTAGAGAATGGGTGACCCGAACTTTAAAATGACCTACCAAATCAACTACTAACACTATTCGATCTAGTTTTAATGGGCTTAAAATGACCTATTAGCCCAAACCAAACGAGCCCTAAAGGTCCTAATAGCAAGTAGGGGTGTTATGGGCCGGGATCCCGCGGGTTCGGGACCCCGGCCCCCGGGATTAACATGGGACGGGATCTGCCGAGCAGATCCCGTTCCCTCCCGCCGGGAACGGAAGTCCCGGCGGGGCGGGATCCCGGCGGGAACGGGATGCCCGCCGGGATTCCAGTAGTGTTGTTGAAGTTGGTGGCGAGCGGAGGACTGGTGGTGAGGTGTTGCGAGTTGCGACAGAGTGATTGTGATGTTGCGGCGGAGTCGTGCGGTGTGGGTGGAGGACTGGATCTGAATCGACGCCGCTTCGTCATCGGAAGAACCACCAAAAATGGCGCCGTTTGATGATGTTGGCGAAGCGTATTCGAGCTGTTGTAAATCTCTGACAGATTTTGCCCTCCGCCTTCCATCGTCGTCGCCGATTTATTTCAGCAGCTCACACATGAACAGCATCGAAGTGGTCGCACTTGACCATGTCGCCGAGTATTACGAACATCGTGAGCGTCAATACACCGGCTAGTATTTGTCGCGGATCGCAAGCCATTAGAGAAGAATGAGATCAGTTGTGAGGGAGAGAAGTTGCAACTAGTACTGCTCTTTATTTATTTATATTTCAAAGAATTTATTTATTTATATTTCAAAGAAGAAGAAGAAGAAGAGAAGAAGAACAAAAAAATAAAAAATAAAAAATAATCTGGTGCTGGTACGTAAAGGTGTATAATATAAGTAAAGGTGTATAATATAAATAAGAATCATGCTTTGCTTTACATTAATTAATTATTTTCTGGCTACTTTATAAACCTAATAACTACTACTGTACTGCTGCTGCTGCTATCTATTAAATCATTCGCATACTCACTGATGGAGTCAGAGCAGGTGCCGCGGCCACAAAACCACCTCCAACCACGACCTCCTTCTGCTTCTGCACCACCGGCAAATTAACAACATTCATCTGCTGAAAATGCTCTTCAATCCCCGCAGCAACCTACTGGAAGTAGATCCAAACGACGATATCCAAACGACGGGATCCCCGCGGGTCGGGAACGGGATCCAGTCAGATCCCGTTCCCGACCCGCGGGGGGTACTGGTCGGGACTTTTTCCCCGTCCAACCGGGGTGGTAATTGGACGGGTTTTTCCCGTACGGGAAAAATCCGTCTGGCCGGGTCGGGTTTTTGGATCCCGACCCGGCCCACACAGCCCTAATAGCAAGTTAGGCACATAAACTCTTGATCTTGTAAAGCCTTAAGTATCAAAAGTTAATCAAAAACAAATGTCATATCATCGAAGATGACATTAATCTCTCTAACTTTGGCCAAGTTAACCTAGTCCATAAAAAAAACTGTTGGTCTATCATAGCCCCCATTATCTTGCCCTCTTGAAAAAAAGTATATTGGACATTTTAAAGTTTATTAACGAGTGCAAAGGATTTCTCAAAGGGAGATCCTGCCAAGTTCACCAAATCTGCACCAAATCTAAAACGGTCTACCGTCCTGGAATAATCTTTGGATTCCAACCTCAATAACATTCAAACTAAAGACGTGAATGTTTATATATATATATATATATATATATATATATATATATACACCGTTGTTACATGCTTTGGTTACATAGGAGCACATGTTACAATATAAAAAAAATAAAAAATAAAGCTACAACAATAATTAAGAGATAATTACACTTTAATATGGATGAGATAGTCTTGATATTTCCATAAAAGAAGCATGATTAATGTTTGACAGATTCTTCACGATAAATTTCTTGACTTTCCTTATCAATAAAATATTCTCTTTTATCCCTCGAAGCAAGGGTGAGTTTGGCGTTTAAGGATTAAAATTGAGGACAAGACAACTGTTTGGTAAAAATGTTTGCAGTTTGATTTTCCGAGCTAACATTTGAATGCATAGCTGCCCGCTAGCCACTTTTTCTCGGATAAAGCGAACACCAATTTCTATGTGTTTACTTCGTGCATGGAATATTGAATTTGCGGCAATGTTAAAGCACTCTTGTTGTCACAAAGAAGGAGAGACTTTATTGCAAGTGCAATGTCAAGGTCACTTAGTATATATGAAATTCAAAGTACTTCGACGGTCGCATGGGCCATTGATCGATATTCCGCCTTAGTTGTTGAGCGAGAAATGGTGGATTGTTGTTTGGAAGACCAAGAGATACTTTTTCTTTAGAAATGTTCGGTATCCCGAGGTAGAGCATCGTAGTAGAGCAATCATCATCAGTATACGCGAACAATTGCAATGAGGATTGAGAGAGAGTACATTTGTAGACCCAAGGTGATACTCGCTTGAATATATCTTAAGACCCGTTTGAGCATCTGAAAGTGAGTGTTAGTAGGTCAATGCATAAATTGAGTGAAAAAACACTAACTTTTGATTTATGTTAAATAGATCCCAAAGTTGCTTCATGAACGTTGAAGAACACGGTTCGATTCCATGATTGTTTCTCCCTTATTCATGCTCCAATTTATTCGAATTCCAATCAAAAGTGGAAAGAAAATGTTGCCCCAATCCAAGAGTCAAGTTGCAAGTGTAAAATTCTGGGAAAAAAATGATCAGAAATGGCTTTCGCATTTTCCTCTTATTTTCCACACGAAAATGAGAGAGTTTCTCTCAGCTTTCTCCTTGTTTTGTTCTAAAGAAACTGAATTGATACGGAAGAGAGGAGGAAAACTTGAGTGGTTTCTCCAATCCAAAATTAAGTAAGAAACCAGTCACTCTCTTTTTCTTGCATTTGAATTAACGATTCGGGTTTAGCTAGCATGGGCGACCCGCTTAATTTTTTCCAACATCTCCTACTTGCACATGAGGGTTTGATCCCAGTCTAGTTAGATCAATTCATTACTCACAACTTCATACATGCAAATGGATCGTGTGACTAACGAGTATACTAGAGCTCAATGACATACACTAGTTAAAGATATAAGGAGGCTCAACACTTAAGCATAATGCTATGCACTGGTTAAGGATATATAGCATCTTAACTTTTTCAGCATGAGGATGATATATCTCATTATACTCTAGACTTCACTTACTTGCATAAATCAGAGTATTTATAATCACTTGTCATGAAAAGAGCGCACTCTCTTTCAACACTATTCATTGAATTCACAATTATGTCTCAAACATCAAAGTTTTGCATAACTACAGTTGCGGTAAATACAAGATAGGAGCGAGTCATAGAAAGTCTTTATTTTCAAACTTAAACCTCTTAACATTTAAACGGTTGCTTCCCTGGGCATGTTCCATATGACCCAATCAAACATGGCTATTGGAGATATGCTAAAGTAGCAACACCAAAATAAAGTCTCGTGAACAAGCTAAAAGTCATAAGGATATTATATGTGGTTTTATAAATCTCTTAGTCTCACACAATGGGGAAACAATGATCTATTCACTCATCATCCCAACGGTCACAAAAGCACATGTGGTATGAAACACATGCTACGATGCTTGTGTTTCTCTTCAGAAGAGTATGCCATATTTAAAAGTAATATGCATCATACATATCTTAGTTCAAGTGTCCTTAACAGTTAACTTAAGTTTTCTCCTTGTAAGTCCTCTACAAACACCAATCACAAGAAAGCTCACATATGGCTCTACGACAAGTATAATAAATGGTGGGAATCCATAACGATTACTTAATGATACAACAATAATCTCATCTTGATCATCAATCGAGGCTACATCATACGATATATATGACCTTACAGACAAACAAAATCATAATTGTCTCATCTTTGTACACTTCTTCCTGGGTTGGAGTCACCGAAGTGGACGATAGGCAAGAGAAGACCCAGGAGTGACCATCACTGACGACTCGTAAGCTCGCAGGGCTCATCTTTAACTCTTAGCTCTTTAAGAAAGTATTCTAACAAACCGGACCTCATTGGCTAAGTTCCTTTCACCTTGCGACTCACGGTCGAGCGTTCTTCCAGGTAGCTCAGTAGAGAAAAGGACTGAAAATCCTTGTGTCAGTGGTTCGAATCCACCTCTAAGCGGGCGAAGGGTCCAAAGGACACGTAGCCAGTCAAAAAAGAAAAAAGAGTTCATGTTCATCAATCGGAAATCAAGACAAACTGGGCACTACAGAGACAAGGTCTCGTCGCTTCACGCCCAGTCATTCCGAAGAACAATTGCCCCCCTTTTTTTGGGGGGAAGAGAGAGGGAAGAAGACTCGTCATCTCTAGGAATAAGAGTCAGAAGTATTGGCAGTCGCCTCCTTGTGTCCGTTGTCTTGCAGACCCTCACGCATTCCCCCCACAAATCACATCTACAAGGCAAGGAACTGCCTTTAATGGACGAGGAGGAATAGAAGAGGACAAGGCGCGGTCGCCCTCACTGAACCAATTTGAATCTGTTTAGTGTCAGAGGTGATTGTTTGTGTAAGAGAGCCAGTCTCTACCTGTCAGATATACTTTTAAACTTTGAGTCATCTCACCGTAAAAGGATTTGATGATATAGCATTCAAGTCTTGAACTTATGGACATAAGTAAATGGACAACATCTAGCCCAATTATGTTTCTATGCGAACCTTGAGATTCTAACAATTCAAGAGTATATCTCTAGGTTTAGGTTAAGTTAGAAAACTAACCATCACTAATGCATAATCTGCACAACAACATCACTTATTTCTTTGCAGAAATATCTCTTCACAAAATAAACCTTTTATGATTAAGTGTTTATTTTTATCACTTTCAGACTCTCTTGTAAGCATGATATATGTCATCATAAGGCACATCACGTCTCCCACTTTACTTGTTGTCTTAAAATGATAAATTAGTCTCTCTAAACAACCTCATTATACTACAAAACACGTGCGGTAAATTTTCATTTTATATGCACATCAATACACCAGTTGCTTTCAGCTATTCTAACAAATAGCATCGCCATTTAATGAAGAAGCAAACTCCTAAGTTGATTTACTCCAAGTCAAATCACCTCCCAAAAACTATAAGTGTAATTTAATCAATAATGACCAAATAATTATTGAGTTGGCACAAATGCAATATGTATCAGAATCCTATATCAATATTCTAAATTCTACTCTTAAGAATCAGGCTATACTTAATTACCACACCCATGGCATGACAATTATTAGGATAGATGAGTAGCGCATTATATGTCAATTGTCAAAGATATTCACCAACAAAAGTTTAGAAATATTTCTAACTTATTATAGGTAGATTCCAAAGCTCAAGATATGCATCATAGTAAGGAGTATCGGTTCTTCAAAGTTCATCCAAAACATTCCATAGAGCTCTAGATGCTACGCATTAAGAAATTGAATGATTTTAATGAATTTGAACATAAGAGGTGCATTAACCTCAACTTCAGTTTTAAGAATAGAAGAGTGTCCATTTCTAAAAGGTTGAAACATACTCCTCACAATCCTAACCATCAAGGCATCAGTAATATTGATACAACTATTATTTTAAATGAACCACACAATCTTTTAGGCACTAGTCAAGCCTTTCATGATTAAAGAAAATAGAACCACTCCTTAGTATTTCATAAGCACTAAATTATGATAGAGAGAATGGTATGACATTTTCACAAAGAAAGACAAATTAAATCATTCCCAAAATTATTCTCATCAACCATAGTGTAATCAAAACACGGTCTATAACTTCTCATCATAAAGACATAGTTTGTTCCTAGTGAGCTTCATATATAATCATCTCTCTGATAGTAATGTAAGAACACTTCTATAAACAGTTGTTTGAGATTACATTTTGATCTCATAAACCATAGTCCAAAAAATTGCCTAAGGCCATAGGCCAACATAAAGTATTTAAACTTGGTTCTCGATGCCTTTAGTAGAAAATCTAGTAACTTATACATTGATTTCTGTACTCAAATTTCAGTCGAGAAATGCAGCCCCAAGGTTCATAAAAAATAATCCTAAAACTCTTAGCTATTAATGAACATTCAATTCATAGAGTTTCACCTCTGAAATCGAAGTTTTTGTTTATAAACAACATGTTCCCTTTCAGGATACAAAACCAAAATACTTGTTCTATCTCATTTATTCGAGAAACCTTTGTAAGATAGGACATGATGTTGCTTATCGATTGAAGGTCATCTATTTCCTCTAGATAGAGAAAGAAAATCAATGTTGTTCTAATATGGCAAGACATATACTTGAACATATCTTACTCAATACTTGTACTGAATTTAATTTTAGTAATGTTATCAATTGATTTACCCCCATAAGGCACCCACTTGAGTGGTGAAGCTCTGAAGCTTATATCTCAAGTAATCAATTGACCATACAATAACTTAAATTAATTAATCACAACCAAGCAATTACCTCTTCGGTGTCCTACCAAATATGGGCATACCTTAAACAATAAGATTCCACGATTTAATCTTAGTTATTCTTACTCCACATGTTTATGATGGGCACATACACCACAACCAATGGGTGTATCCCATATGAACATACTTTAACAATGGGTTTAAAGAGTATGCATAAGCTATTTCTTCTAATGTCTTGGCTGATTAGATCGAGTTTCCCACTCAATCTTGTCTAGCATAAAGAGTAAAGTAAATACAAAGGCAATTGTACATAGTAGACAGGCTTTAGCCGAGAAAGAATCTCATACCAAGGAAATAAATCTTTCAACTCAAGTCTCTGTGGACTTCTCACTGTTAACAACTTCATATTTCTTCCAATGGAAACACCCAACATATAGGTGTTCGAATAAATCATGAGTTATTAGTGAGATGTCATTTTCATTACATATTTTGCGCAATTAACCCAATTCTAAGGACCATTACACTCATATAAATTGGATCTTAACTCTACAACATCTAAGACACGTACATATCTCAGATTTATCATTTGTTAAACAACAACGAGAAATGCGTAATATAACCGTCTATTGTAATGAAACAATGGCTTCACGCTTGCCTTTGTATTACTTAGATCACAGAAAACTAAGGGAGTTGTCTCAAAGAAACTCAGTCTAGATCAACTTACAACATGATTCTTGTGTCAAAACTTTCAGTAAAAAAAATTCAAGCAAGCGAGTCAAACATAGACCATGCAGGTGCTACACCATAACCAATGTTTGTATTGTCCGATGTGACTAGAGATGTGTATCAGCTACACTATATTAATGTTTTCCCTACTCTACAAAAGTTGCATTAATAGTCCAAACAATTAACGCGACAAGTAAAATATTTTCTTTAGTCACATATTGACACTCTTAATGAAAGTAAGATGTCTAAGCCACCAAAGGTTACACATGTTCCAACTAAGTCCCAGACTCGCTCAAGTCAATGGATTTTTAGAGAATAGTAATTCTTTGACTCAAGTCTTACTCTTAATCTTACATATGGTAGAATGTAGGAAAACATTCAGTGGAGACTCAAATACATTTGTATGCATTGCCTCTTTTTAGCAATGTGCTTGCACTTCCTCCCAAATCTTGCTAATTCATATGTGTGCATGAACTAGTTAGTTTCCTTAAGTATAATTCAGTCTCAAGTTACCGTATTTCTAAAATCCACGTAAGACAAGATTTACAGCATAAGCATATAGATGACATAGTTTCATATAAAATCTACTTAAGTGTTATGTACAAATGCAATCCAATCAAAAGATTAGCATTTAGAAGGTAACATCAACACGACAAGCTCAACAATGTTTATCCTTGACCAAACACTTTAAATCATTATTGACCATTGGTGTGCCATAATTACCACACCTCAAAATCACGAAGTTACTTTTGGCATTACACGGAACTAAGGGGACGAAAAGGTAATTTTCACCCGATCCATAAAGCCCAAGAATATGTCAAGACGATGTTAACCTTCAAAGAGGCATAAAGCCATGTTGGTTAACCTGATATGTTGGGAATCATAGCCCATGTCATATAGGATATGGTGGCTCGACAGAGGCAACGTCGTGCTGCGTAAGCCCCCAATGAGGGGGGCATGTCGATTGCATAATTGACATGCCACGTCGGATTAAAATCCCATGTTGCACGTCTGTCTAATGTGTCTCGCTATGAGGCATGTCAGATCAAAGATTGATGTGCCATATCGGACGTCGTCTGACGTGGCACGTTAGATGGTCATGTGCTCTCACGAGGGAGCACGTCGATTCTAAAATTGACGTGCTACTTTGGGGCATCGACGTGGCACGTTAGTCAAACATTAATCGGGCTAGTTAATGTTTTACTAGATTGGTCAATAGTCAACCCAGTATACCTTGCGGTGGTCTCCACACCCCAGGGCCTTCTCCTCATCTATAAATACCCCCCCCCCCCCCCCCTCATTTCTTCATTTTGAAAAGTCACTGATAGGATGTATTCACATGTTTTGGTACTTCTATTAGCTGGAAAACTTGCATGCAGTAGGTGGTAGCTTTATCCACCACATAAGTTGAATATATACCATTGGCTGAAGCTATTAAGGAAGCTTTGTGGTTGGATGGATTTTCTAAAGAGCTAAGAATCCATAAGGAAACAATCGTTGTGCACCGTAAGAATCAAAGTGTAATCCACGTGTCTAAGAATAAGGTGAGAGGACTAAGTATGTTGATATCAAACTTCACTTCATCAAAGAGGTTATATATCAAAGGGCTCAGTTATGGTGAAGAAGGTTGCCACTAGGAAAATCCAGTAGACGTGATTACTAATGTGTTATGAAGCAATAAGTTCACATATTGTTCAGACCTTATTCAGTTGAAAGGAACTTAACCTCTGATAGAGGCTGGATGAGCTTTGAGAGCAGAAGTTGTTTGTTTTGTGGATGGTGCAAACACAGAAACAAGGTGGAGAACTGTTGGAGTTGATTAACAGGTTTAGGATCAGTGTTTCAGGTTTGCTAATCAAGCGTAAAATAGACCTTTCTGGTTATATTTTGAAAAGCGGTTATTTCCTCATGAGTTATTTACAAGGCACACATTGTGCTCGTGCCCTGCAGTGAGTTGAAATGATCATGTATATAGCTAAGTTCTGGATTTCAGTCCCTTGTGATTTGTAAGCAACCTCTCATGAATAAAATCGTCTCTCGTTACTCCTTGGATTAGGTTCAACAATCACATTGATTGTTGAATTCGATGCAAGTAAAAATTGTGTTGTGTTATTCGATAGTTCGTTCTATGTTCTTCCTTCTTTTGTTTTATTGTTAGATTTCTAATTCAATTGCGTGTGCATTTGTGATTTTATTTTGTCCGATTGCACTACACGCATTGAGCCTCTAGTGGCGGACACTTTTGTCATGCTCTCTTGCAAAAGTCTTAATCGTGCAAAAAACAAGTTTGCCATCCTTGAAGTGAACTGTCTCAGTCAGATAAATGTTGTGACTAACTCCAACCTCTTTATTCCATGGGATATTCTTCTTCAGTATAAGAAGTTTTGTGAAACTCCAGAACGACATCATATACAAGTTGTGCAAGGACTGATGGAAGAGATAAACATTGAAAATTAAGCATAAACGTTCACTAATACCATCATTACTACTTAGAATGATCATCTCCACCCTAGCTAATACTATAGATGCCGAACAATCCATGCCTGAAACTGCATCCACACATGTAATTAACAATGCACCATTTGAAGCAAAGTGATAATACACAAGAAACCCTAACAACCCCAAAAGGCAAAACAAACAATACTAATATATGTAGAGGTACACACACTACATGAGTACTACACCACCATTGAAGCCCCCCTTACTTCGTCAAATGCTCCACCATCACCACCAACCTTCAAACCAAGCTCCAAATCAACATTTGTCGTACTACTCGACTTACGATGATCATTAGTAATACTAGTAACATGATTTGTGCTAAAGAGATGCTCAGCACAAGTTACAACTGAGCACTTGTTCTTAAAATTCCCTTTAGCATTACTACCACCACCCCTTTTCGTGCTCTTCTTCTTCTTTTTCCCTTGGGACGATGAATCGCAAGAACTCGACGATAGCAAGGGCAAAACAGAAGGAATCTGGAAATTGGTCTTGGCCTTAGACCCCCTGAGCCACCTCGCCGCCGCATCGTAGGCACGTGCCGCCTCTTCTGCCGTGTCAAAGGTACCGAGCCAGTGCCGGCAGCGCCCAATGCGGTCCCGAATCTCCGCGGACCATCTCCCCCACGGCCTCTTCCTCACGCCCCTATAGCCACTACTCTTTTTCACACTAATAACACTACTAGTTTGTTTGGTATTATTAATGTTATTGCATGATGATGATGATCCATAGAGAACATGCTCTCCGACAACAGCTGCAATTCCTTCGAGAACAAAAGGAGGGTCATTAACGTACGGCTGCTCAGAAGATTGTTCGGACAGTGCTAGTTTAGGAAAGAAGAAAGGGACTTTTGCCAACATTGGGGAATTATTATTGGAACTATTATTGTTACCACAACCACTGTTCATTTTTCTTGTTGTTTGGTAACTTTATTGTAGTAACTGGAAGAAGGTGCAAAGAAGAGAGAGAAAGCTAGCAAATGTTTCTTAGAGTATCGATGAAATAAATTTACTTGAAGTTCGTTCTCAATTTATAGCTATAGTCAATCGAAATTAATTGTTATAATTTCTTTAGTTTAATTAATTAATTAAAATAGGAGAGGTTTATTAAGATTTTGTGAAAAATATATGTAACCTAGGTAGATATTGCTGTCAAAATCGACGAGACTGGAAGCCGTACGTCAGTGGCATTAAATTACTTGGATACTCGTCCTTTGCGTGCCAGACAGGATATATCCTTCCTTTTCCATCACATTATATACAGCAAGCTAGCCCGGCTCTTCGTTCTCTCATATATACACACACACACACACACACACACACGCACTCTATTTTACGAGTTAGATATAATTTTGCATACATGGCAGATGCCACTTATGAAGTAGATTAGAAAAAGCCGTATTTTGTGAGTCATTTTCTGATGTAAATTAATTTAAACAATGATTGAAATGTGCTTGAAGGTTGGTTTTTTTTTTTTTTTTTTTTAAAGAAATCGTTGAAAAGAAAATGTTCCTCCACTTACAAGTGCATGCCAGTCACATACGGCGTGTTAAACTGAGATTTCGTATTACTTACTCTCAAAATATATAATCATCGATTAATTTGGAATCACCTACACTCACACATGAGAACTAGTAGTTAGCCCCAACTTTGACACTGGTACTTAAGTCGGTTAGAATTTTGAAAATAAAGTTTAGAGAAATAGGTCAGGTTTACAACTTTATGCCTCTCATTTGTCATGCATATAAAAAACAGAGGGTGGACTTACAAAAAATCAGAATTGGGTCAAGTTCAGTGATCAATTCAGATTTCCAAATCTGTACTAATTAGTTTCTGTTACTGTATGCATTGTACTTTATTATGTCATCAACTGATGATACTTAAAGCCAGAGTTCTAAAATTTAATGATTCATGTCAAAGTTCCAATTAATTATTTATAAATCACATCACATTTCACGAGTTAATCGGGCATTTATTTTGTGGTAGTTACCTTCTTCAATCATTAATTAAATCTTAATAGGATCTTTAGCCCCTGTTTGGATGTCCTTTCACTCAAAAATTTCAATTTTTCCAACAAGAAAATTGGTTTGGGACACATTTCAATTTTTAGACATTGAAAATTGCTCCTTTCAAAGTTGGAACAACTTTATCAACTTTTTGTTTATAATATGAATTACCACATATCTCTTTTTTCTTTCCCTCATTTCTTTTCTTAATTACTCAAACTTTGAGGAAAAAAAATAACATTACTATTTTCAATTTTTTCATGATGTGGTTGTTGTTTTAATTAACAATTTCCTAATTTTTTGCAATTCAATGTATAAATACTGTTTTTTTAATTATTTATCCCGTGAACTAACGAACAAAGACTTGAAACTTGTGTAATTCACTTCCCAAAGTTTCTCATAAATTTAGAAAACATAATTTTATTTTATTTTTGAAAATGATCAAAACTCTGTTAAAACATTGGACTTAGTAAATGTTTATTATTGGAAATTATAAAAAGGTTAATTCTAAGTTTTCCAAAACTTGTATAATGTAATTTTGATTAACTTGTTTTTTTGACAATCCACACTGATTTAAAAAAAAACTTATATTATTTATTTAATTAAGATACCAACTAGATATTTTCTTACATAAATAAATAATAATTGTTATCAATATATTATCAACCTAATGCATGTATATTTAACTAACAGTTGAATTTAGCAGTAAGCTAATAACTTTCTTGTAAAGAGCCATGTGACTTATAAGGGTATTTGCTTGTATATTTTTTGATATTTTATTTTGAGGAATAGTTTTTAATTTGTTACTAGAGATGAAATAATTGTTTCAAGTTCTTGGCGCCAATAGGGGAATATAATATGCTAGTCACGATTCTTGCAACGGGCTATATAGCATATCTTTAGAAAAATTATTTGTGTTGTACGAATATTATATATTGTCTCTAGAGCTACACTAGTTGTTCCAATTTTTATTTTCGTCATAATCAATTCCCGTATAAAACTTTTTTTTTTCTTTTGTAGTGAATGTGTACAATGTGTAATATATGTAAATGAGATTTGATGCAACAATTATTTTTATCATCTTTAATTTTGTAACAAGAATTGGGTATTAAAATATTCAATTATAATATTTTATGACATATATAAATATTCCAGATATTGATATATTCATAAATTACAATCATAAAAAAAGCCATAAATTAGTTTTTATATATTTATTAATTAAAAGAATGTCTCGGGTGTAACACTAATGGTATACAAGTTACAAGTTACAAGTTTACAGTTAATTAAACTATTTTTTTTTGAAAAAAAAATTGTACATTACAATCTTCAAACAATGATATCAAAATACTATTTATTAACAAGAAATTATTATTAAGTATTAACTAATAATATTTCGTACATTACTATTACATTGAAAATAATGCATAAAAGGGAAAGGAAGAAATTTATTTGCTTTAAATACTAATGACGCCCAGTATTCATAAATCTTTATTTAATCAATATTTAAAAATATGATTTAACTGCTAGTATTAGTTCCGTTTGTTATTATTTTTAGTAATACCAACTATACCATATAATATTATTAACAACCACTAATATTTTATTTTCTAAAATTCAATAAAACTTGTATTATGTAGACTTTTAATTTGGTAGATATATCGATATTATTGAATGGCTCGTATTGCGTTAAATGTAAAAGAAAACGTATTACAAGGAATTATCAGCTTTTAAAATCTACAATTATACGCCAATATAATTATCTTTTGTAGTGAATGTGTACAATGTGCAACAGTTATATGTACCACTTAAATCATAATATATATATATATATATATATATATATATATGTGTGTACCACCTTCAATTTTGTTATAATACAATTTTATACAATATATATGTATATATGTATGAGTATACACAGTAACACATGCAGTAATAACTTTTTTACATGTAGGTATCAGTAATAAATATGACTTCATAACAACCGTCACTAAAATTAATACTAATTATACATTGCAATTATAGAATACTAATATTCAAATATTATTAATTAACAAACAATTAATATATTTTCAATATTATTTTTAACCTATCAATCACATTGATTTGATGTTTATATTATTTTATACTTACTTTTCTCCAACACTCAAACAGTGAAACTACATCCAAACTGAATTTCAATTTTCTAACACATCTTTCAAAATATTTTTGAAATACCCAAACAAAAAATGAACCAAACCAAACTATGAAAATACATCCAAACAGGGCCTTAGAGTCTCATTTGATGCTTCTTTTCTTATTTATAACAGTGACGATTAATAATTTATTAAATCACTTAAAAAATCATGTGAATAAATAATTTGTTTAAGTATTTTCTTTAATACGAACGTTGTTTTTATGCAATATATTATAATTAAATTAAATTCACTACATAGATGTATAATACATATTTAAGAGCAATACAAATATTAATAACTTTAATCAGACAATAACTTACATGGTGCTTTTTTCTTTTATTAAGCAAAGAAGAAAAAAAAAATATAGAAGTACCAAGGGTACTTCAATTCTTTACATCACATGGACCAATACAAATCACCCCCTTTACATGATGTTTATTTTGTTTAATGTTTATGCACAAATGTTGTGTTGTTTTTTATCTAGATTATTTACATCACAAATTTAACTTTGATTTGTGAATTTATGATCACGCGTTTTAAGGAAACGTTTACATGAAAAAACTAGAACCTCCCTTTCATATTTTTTTAATATTTTAATGGGAGCAACTTCTGATTATATCATATATTTAATTTTCTTTATCTTAAAAGTTAAATCATTATGTATGTGTTTTTTTTTTATAGAGATGACATGTTTTATTTAACTATTAATTAATCCAAAATTAGTAATAAACCACTAGACTAATAATATTTATTTTTTTCATTAGTTAAGAAAGAGAAGGCGATACAATTCTTACTGGAATCTCGTGGAATAATATGTTGCGGGAAATAGCTTTGATTGTAAACAATTATCCCTTTAATTATGCAAAGAACTTCCTTTAATCACGACGGATGCATAAATCTCCCAATTCGAATTGGCAAGGGCAAACGTGGAATTCTATAAACTTTAATTAGTCTTTTTTTTAGAGTTGGTGAGGGTATTTTAAGAGTTTTGGGTCGGCCTGTCCGAAAAAGGTTCAAAAACAAAACTATCAAGCTGGGCCCGTTCAACTGTTTAAGAATGTCGAACTGAGCCACGTTCAACAGTTATGCTCTGCACCCAGCATGGGTCCCACGTGACGGGTCAATAAATACCTCGTCCCTCGATATCAGTGCACGCATTCATTACTATAGATCGACCACTAACTATCGAACTCAGCCGTTAGACTGTTATGCGATTCGACTGTTATCCATCGAGTCGAACCAGTTCGAGAGTTCCTATCATGAACCATCCCCGTTCGACTGTTCCACCAATTCGAGAGTTCCTTTCATCGAACCATCCCCGTTCGACTGTTCCACCAATTCGAGAGTTCCTTTCATCGAACCATCTCGGTTCGACTATTCCACCAATTCGAGAGTTCTCATCATCGAACCACCCCAGTTCGACCGTCTGCAAATTAAGGCCATTTTAGTCATATTGCTTAGTTTACTTGTATTAGGTGTTCCAGATCAAGCTAATCCATTCCTTGTAATAGAATAGCAATATTTTGGTTTTGTCAGGCATATTGTAACGAGCTTTTGGGTCTATTGTAACACAGACGAAATAAGACCAAAATATTGTCGTCGTCTGTCGGAACACCACTTTTTTCCAGTAGCTTAGGAAAAATGTTTAGGGTAACCAGATCGCAGAGCAGGGCAGCAGGAAGCCACAATTCTGAATCGCACAGAATGGCCAGCCCCCCGCTGGCTCCGAGAGCGAGGGCACCATCGATTCCAGCCGATGTTGTGCTCCCGGTAGTCCAACAAGATCAGCCAAGGACCGTGGCAGAGGATCAACCCGCACCAAATGCGGGGACAACGACGGCTATAGGTGCTACTGCCTCGCTACCGAGTGCATTGAAAGATGAAATTATGGCCATGATTCACTCAGCGGTGGCCGCGACTTTGCCCGCCCCGCAACTATAGACGTCGCCGCCACCATTCGAGGGCCCGAGGGGAGGTCTGCGTGAACAGGGGTCTGCCTCCAGGGGCCCCGCTGATGATGCTAGGTATGGAGCACGCGTGAATGACCGGAGGGCAAGGTCGAACTCGATCGAGGTGCAATCTAGACTCGAGGATGGAGTGAGTCGAATTCGCAAGACAGTTGGAGTGACTAAACAAGGAGAGGACTGATGTGGAGAATAGGATGGTATTATTGGGAAGGACTCGCAGAAGCACTCATTTCTGCGCCAAAATATAGGCAGAAATTTGGGACACGGAGAAAAGATACTGGTGTTGAAGTTATACGATGGAAAGAAGGATCCAAACAAGAACCTTTTCCACCTGAATAGTACGCGTAACTTGTACGAATTCAGCGACAATGTGTAAGCCCGTATATTTGCCACCACTCTGGTCACCGGAATCACCACAGGGTCAATCAAAAGCTATGGAGAGCTTAGGAAGAAGTTCAGGAATCAATTCTCGAGCCAATCAAGGACAGTGACACATCATTCCCACCTATACTCAATAAAATAAGGAGATAAAGAGACCCTCAAATAATTTATGAGGCGGTTCAATGCAGAACTATTAAAGATAGATGATCTGAAAGGAGAGATGGTCCCAAATATCATTTTCCATGCGACTAGGAATGAAGCCTTTAGCGAAGACTTTCTTAAGGTGAAGACGAGGACGATCGAATAAATTAACTAACTCGCACATCAGGTAGTGCACCGTGAGGAAATGATGGCGGCAAAGGCAATTGTCCATGCCCCCAGAGTCAAGGAAAGAGGCATAGAGGAACGAGTTCACAACAAGAACAGGCCCAACAGGTACATGAATTCATCGCCAAGGCAATACACTCCCCTGAACACTGAAATCATGACAGTTTTTGGGATGGCAAATAGAAAAGGATGGCTGAAAGAGCCAAGGAAGATGAGATATTCTCCGGCAACCAGGCTATCGACCCTCTACTGCAAGTACCACAAATAAAACGAACACGGAACAGAGGATTGCAAAGATGTAAAATATGAAATATAACGATTGATAAAGGATGGCAAGCTCGTTGAGTATGTCACGGGCTTGAGGGACGAGCATGACAAGGCAAATCGGGATAGGTCTCGTTCCCCCCGGAAGGAGAAGCAGAAGATATCGGACAAGCCGCGTGTTTTGGACTATCCCCAGATAATGGACAACCAACCCAGGAAAGGCATCATACATATGATATCAGCAGGTCCAGTGGGCACTGATTCCGTCAAAGGACGAAAAAGGGTAACCGAGGAGATTGAAGCAAACCGCTACGTGGGCTTTGTGGATTTGCTTAGGATAGAGGAAATGAGGCCAAAGGAAATCATCTTCTCGAGAGCCGACTTGTTGAAGTTGAGCCCACAAGCAATTAAGGCTGGTGAGTTACTCTGCCCGTTAGTAGTGAGGGTTGATATAGCTAACTTCGGGGTAATGAAAGTTTTGATAGACAACGGGAGCTCGATCAATGTGTTGATGTCCTTGACATGGGATAAAATGGCCTTGGGAGATGGAAAAATGAAGGCAGTCAGGCATGTAATAACATAAAATAGGAACTACGAAGGCTTGAGTCTCGAGGAAACCCCTCGAGAAACGTAGGCAACCCGACCATGTGCTAGGATCAGCCCTATCCATTATCTAATTTCTATCTCCGCAGGGCAAAGACCGCATATATTCTATGTATTCTGTTTCTGTTAGATAAAATACCTAGACATTATTTACAGCAATAGCGCATCGCCGTATTGTGAGACCACTACGGCCATGACATGAAACATGTACTGTTGTGTAGGAACTTGAACTGAGGGCCTCTATACCCACAGAGACGGACACTTAGTCAAAAATGAGACAAGTGCAAACCTATAAGTCTCCATAAAAGAAAGGGATGGACACTTCGCCAAGAACATGGCAAGTGCAAACCAAAAAGTCTCACAAAAAGAGAGACACTTAGTCAAAATGAGATAAGTGCAGACCGATAAGTCTCCACAAAAGAAAGGGATGGACACTTTGCCAAGAATATGGCAAGTGCAAACCAAAAAGTCCCACAAAAAGAGAGACTAACACTTAGTCAGAATGAGACAAGTGCAAATCTATAAGTCTCCACAAGTGTCAACATTTCGCTTAAAATGCGACAATTGCCAACCAAAACAGTCCCGCAAATACAGAAAGTATAGACACCTTTGTCTAAGGATTTGAGTGCTAACTAAACCGCTACCTATGGCACAACGTCAAAAAGGCAGATGCACGACAAGTAAATGTGCGAATTGTAATATACATACAACCAGATGCTAAATCTCAAACTTGAAAGAAACGGGCAAGTAAGCAGTGAACAAAAATAAATGACTCTCACGAACGTGAGACGAATAGTAAAAGAATATTCGACATAAATAAGGGAAATAAAAGTAATTAAATTGTCTAAGGCAATAGGGCGGCGCAGCGGCAAAACAAACAAACCAAATAATTGTTCATAAACAGAAATTCGTGCCAAGTGACCTAGGCCTCGGCATCATCCTCAACCTCCGAAGAAGGATATGCGGAAGGCATGTGAGGAGGTGGAGACATTCTGCGGTTGATTAACCCCTCATTTTCCAGCAAGCTGGCAAACTCGTCTGCAGCGGTGGGCGCATTATCGAGAGCCAGGGGCAGAGGCTGGCGGTCAGGATCCAATGACAAATCCAACCACTGTGGGTCGAATCCACCACGCAAATAGCCGGTGCTATGAATCTGTTGCACTATGAGCACTTGAGCTTTTCTAGCGTCCGAAATTCTGAGCTGGGGACTTATCTCTTGGAAGGTGTTGCTTCGCAGAAAGTCCTCTGCGATCTCCACGCGCTGTTGCGCGGTGGGAAGCTGTTTATATAAAACGACAAAAAATTGTCGAAAGAAAAAAATTATCATTTATCTAAGCACAAAGAGGGCATACCTCACTCTAACCACGGGCATATCCGAGATCCTTAGCGAGCGCAATTTTCTTCTTCTCAGCAGCCAGCACTTTCTCCAGGTTTGCCAGCCGCAGCTCCAACGCGGTGTTGACTTGTGATTCGAGTTGTTGAATCCTTGCCTTGGCAAGTCTCACAGATTCTCGATCATTACTAGCCCGGATATCATTGTCCTGTGCTAGCTGCAAGGCTTTCTCCTTTTTCGCCATCGTAGTTTTCAGCGCCTCAGGATCACGCCCCTGAAATTTCACCCGCTAGCGTTCGAGTCCAGTTGTCCTTTCTTCATGGGCCTACATTAACCCTTCAACCATGGCATCCACGACCCCACCATTCTGAAATAAAACAACGAAGTGCATAAGAAACTCAAATGTCATGACATAGTACCAGATCTGAGATCAATTACCGAGCTGATTAGGTGGAGCGCGAGCCGCTCCGACTGCATTCGCTTCTCAACAGAGGTGGGAAAAGCCTTTGCGAAGGTTAGAAATATCACTCTCAGAGCATTGATAGCCTCCTCTTCAGGATAGTCGTACTCCCCAATGTAAACGTGAGGGCCCTACCTGGACTCAACCCCAGTATTCACCCTAGCAGGGGGGCATGAGCTACTAGCAGGACCGGGACCAGTTTGTCGGGCTACAAGAGGTGCAACGCCCCCGGTTTGAGATCTAGTCAGATGAACCCTCTTTCACTTAGTCGAAGCAGCCCCCTCCTTCCTTTTTGCTCCCTAACACCGTCAGCAGCAGAAAGCTCGAATCTCCCGTCTGATTGTGATCAACCAAAGGAGGAGAGTCTTCACGACCTGCACCAAGTAGATTCTAGAATGGGTCGAGTGGCGCGGGAGAGCGAGTGGATGCCCCGGCCTCGGGGGGGGGGGGGGGGGGCTGGTTTCTTCCCCTTAGCCTTCTTTTTATTAGGTGGGGGAACGACAATATGCACCATCGTTCGAGATGCGTCAGCATCCGCGGCCAAAGAACCTGACTCATCCGCGCGTGTCAACTCATTATGAAGTATTCTAAAAAGTAAAAACAACAAACGTTAACACCGATCGAGATTAAGTGAAAAAACTCATGACAAGGAACCAAACATATACCAAGAGTATGCGCCCCCGTGTACAGGACTGAGGATAGCCCCGCCAACAACAAAACCGCGCTCTTAACTAAAGCCCTCATATTAAGTTGATGGTTAGTTATAAGACCGGTCCTAAATGTATTTCCCCATCTAGGACGGCCCACCCACCGCAGTATCGGAATTTTTGGTACAACCACCCAATCCCGCCGATACATGAAAACTCTCTCGGCCAACTCTCCTCGACATAAATATACCATTTTTTCCAGTTCTTCACATAGTCGAAAGGCTCCCCATTTAGGAATTTATGTTTTTTCAAGGCCTTCACGTGATAAAACCCTATTTCCTTGCGCGAGACCTCGAACAACGCCCAAAACTCCTTACACAAGGCACACCCCAAGCCCTTCATGGCAATGATAAAACCAATTATATGCCCGATTGAGTTCGGCGTTAACTGGCTAGGGACCAACCCTATGGACCTAATGATCATGGTCACTTTCGGTGCTATGGTCACTTCCGGTAATATGCCCGGCCAACTGTCTGACGAAGACAGTGAGGAACCCTGGCGACGCAGTATGGACACGCTGCTCCCCAGTAGGGATAACTATTTTATAATTAATCCCTGGGAAAAAAATTTGTTTTGTCCATTAAGTTGGCTACCTCGCCATTTTTGTCCATTATTTTGGCACTCCACAAAATTTGTCCATTAAGTAGGTATTTGTAACCAATTTTGGCCAGGTTCCTATTATGCGGTGGTTCACGGCGGAAATAGTTGACGTGGTCACCGTTGACCTCCAATCCTTAATTTTGACCCCTAAATTTAATTTTCTCTTTTTTTAAATCTACCTGTTATGCCACGTTTCGAAATAAAAAAAAATGAAAAAAAAATGGAATATATGTATCATTTCTCTCGCCACTAGCGTTCATTTCTCCTGCTAATTCCAGCTAATTCTTCTTCTCCGCCCTCCTGTTTGTCACCATTTTCTCCAGCGATCTTTCCCGTTGCAGACTACTACCTTAACAATGGCGAGGCGCGCGCGTAGGTCCAATCCGAAACCCAAAATTCGACATGCATCGAAACTAGAGGACCCAATTCCTATTTACAGTAAGAATTTCCGTTCATTCTCTTTAGTTTTTGTTAATTCTCTTCATTTACTATAGATATAGAACCCTAATTTTGCCCTATTCGCGAAGAACCCCAATTTCCCCTAATTTTCGACGAACCCTAATTTTGCCTAATTCCCCGATTCGCCTGTACACCCAAACTCTCTCAAGTCGACTTAACACCCTTCCACCCTCAATTCGTCTTAACACCTTTATTCACCCAATTATACTCCACTTAAATGCATTATTGTTTAACGTATATTATAGAGTAGCGAACTCAGAGTTTTTTCCTTTACAGAATGTGGTGATCTATATGTATTTGTACATTTTTACTATGGAGGTGAAATGAAGACTGAGGGTTTGGTTGAGTATGAGGGAGGGATGAAGTGTGTAGTGGATTATGTTGGTTACTCAGTTATTAGTATTGAAGGATTACATGTGCTTTGTGACCAGTTGGGTTTAATATTTGTGGAAGGGTTGTACAGAAAACAAGATACTGGTTTTGTTCTAATTGAAGAAGACAGTGAGTTGAAGAACTATTACTTTTCTTGCCAAAATAGTAGATTGATGGAGTTGTATGTAAAGTGTGAGGGGAGGATGTCTATGGAGTCAGAAGCTGTTATGGATGGCTTGAACGAGTCAAATGAGTATGAAGCCATTGATGAAGAAGGTGAAATAGATTCTGAAGATGAAGATGATAATGTTGAACTGGATTATTTCTCAGATGGATCATATGGGATGAGGGATGATGTAGACATGGTTAATGATATAAATAATGTTGCTATTGACAACATCTTTGAAATGAATGTTTCCCTTGATCCTGGAAGAGAACTACCAAATGCCCAAGTTCAACCAGATGCCCAAGTTCAACCAGATGCCCAAGTTCAACCAGATGCCCAAGTTCAACCCCCTGAAGTAAATGCAACTGATAAGAGGAAGGAAAAGTCAATTAATGGGAAACAGCCCAAGAATACAGTCAGGAAAGTCCATAGAAGAGCTAATGAGAAGAAAGGGAAACCAGGTGTTGCTGAACAAACTGAGAAGCCAACATCAAAAGGAAGTCAGATCCTTCATCTTGGTGG
This sequence comes from Linaria vulgaris, assembly GCA_948329865.1. Taxonomy (NCBI): domain Eukaryota; kingdom Viridiplantae; phylum Streptophyta; class Magnoliopsida; order Lamiales; family Plantaginaceae; genus Linaria; species Linaria vulgaris. Next base: position 45,712,290 of record OX415249.1, on the reverse strand, counting down.
TGAATATGATACTGATGAGGGAGATGAGGAGAATATTGTATTAACAGAAGATGAGTTTGACAGTGTAAAAGGGTCTGATGAAGAAGTAGAGGAAGGGAAAATTGGTGAACTATTTGATGAGAAGAACATCTTTTATCCAGACCTTAAGCTGGCAATGAGATTTACATCTAAAAAATTGTTGAAGGAGGTAATCAGATCAGATGCAATCAATCTTCAGAGAAACATTGAATTTCACAGAAGTAACAAGGAAAGGTTGTATGCCAGATGTCTTGGAGTGGATTGTGATTGGAGGGTGCATGGCAAAAAAGTTGAGGGTGAAGTAGGGACTTTCATGATAAACAGATATCATGCCAAGCACAGGTGTCTTGCTCAGACTAATATCAAGATTTTGAGGTCATCTTGGGTTGCCAAAAAGTTCCAGCATATGTTTGTCTCTGATCCTAAAAGAAGTGTGAAGGTATTTTGTAAGGATACTGGCCAGATTCTGGGGTTTGAGTATTCTATAAATACTGGCCAAGGTTAAGGCTTTAAGAGCTTTGAATGGGAGTACTAAAGAGCAATATGCCAAGCTGTGGGAGTTCAAAGCTGAGGTGGAGAGAACCAACCCTGGATCTCTTGTTCTATTAGGCACCAACTGGTCAGAAGAAGAAAGATTCTGCTAAACCAGCTTGGAAGTGAACTTCTTTTGTGAACTGTGTTTATTCTATTTCCACATTCTTGTAAAAAGACTAGTTGTCAATGAATTGGCATTTAAGTATTGCTTAAAGTGTTACTTCTCAATGTTACCTTTCTGTTGTTGATATATTTGCTTGATCATAAACTTTCTGTTGTTGCTATATTTGCTTGATGATAAGCATTTAAGATGATAGACAAAGCATAAACTTTATTAATAGATCATGCCAATAATTTGTCCAAATACAAGACAAAATCAAGACCAAACAGGTCAATCCACAAAAAAACAACTAGTTCATCAGACCAAACAACCAAAAAACCAACTAGTTCATCAGACCAAACAACTAGAAATTCAATCTACATCATTAAGCCCCCCACCACTATAAGGAGCAATAGCACCAGACCCATCATCATAAACCACCATAGCCAAGCTGTTATCAACCTCCTCTGCTTCTTCATTAACAGGCTCATCATCAGACAACTCCATAGGATCATCTGCAGTTGTGTGACCTTCATCTGGAAAGCTGTAGACACCAATCTCCTCAAAAACCTTGTACAACAGGGGAGCATGAGCAAGACCAATCCTGCGGAAGTGATAATTACTGGCAGATTCCTGCAATTACAACAAATGCAAAGCATTAATATTAAGGTTATAAACCAACAAAAGCTAGCACTAGAACAATAAGGATCAATGTGATTACCTCATGATTTAGAAGAAAGTATGTATGGTCAATGAATACTGCATAATCAGGCCCATTACATACCACACCAGGAAGATACCTGAAGTGGTTGAACAACTCCAACTTCAATCTCAGTTTTTCAATACTCCCCTTCAGTATACCAACACTAATCCAGTTCCCAGTAGCCTTCTCTATCTCTGGTATAACAAGCTTCAGACCCCTCAACAAAGCCTTCTCCTCCCAAATTCTATGAGAGATGCCATAATTGTAGAGAAATTCCAGGAGAACCTTCTCACCAATACCCCTCAGAAGGTTATCTTGCCAAGGAAAAGCCATGATACTAAACTAACAAACAAACAAACACCAACAGTCATATATAGACCAAACATATATAAGTAGTCAACAAGATCATATTAAACAGCAAAAAGTCATTAAAATGAAATCTCAAGGCTTACAAACCAAACATAACATAGTCTTACATAAGATCACCACACCTATAATGGTGTTCTAATAAAACAACTGCCCAATCCAGTTATATTACACCCTCGAATAAAAAACAAGAAGCAAGACAATCAAGATCACAAATACAATGAAAAAAAGACTCCACCCTATAAAACAACAAATTAAGGCAGCCCTAGTTGCATTCATATTCATAACATAGTCAATAATAGGATTTGAATGTTGAATTCCAGAAAAGCTTTGGCCGAGAGTCGTTGTGGTTGAAACTCGACTAATCGGAGGCTCGGGTTCATATTGACCGGAACCCTCCTCACCAACACACGTTCTTCTCCTCCTATTTGAACCCTCATCCACGACGTCAGCCCATATGAAGTAATTTGGGTGACGAACACGAGAAGGGCATATGTAGTAAAAACAATTTGGCCGAGATGCTGTATTACTAGCCTGAAAATACGGCATCGGGCCGCGACCACAAACGCAGGGAATCGATCGTGGGTGAGCCATCTACAATGGAAACATGAACACAAATTGAGCAACAAACCAAAATACCCACCACCAAAATCGAACACAAGAGACTTCAGTGAGTCAAATCGATTTGGCTTTGCATAAAAACAAACCAAAAATTTTGCAATTAAACCCTAATCTAACGCATGCAAGGACTGTAAATACACCACAAATTAAGCGGATACTGGAAAATTGAAGGGACGAACCTTCGATTCGAAGTGCGGGAAGAATTTGAAGGGGCATAGTGATTTTTTTGTGGCAGAGAAATTCCTTATGAATTTGTGAATGGGAGCCCTAATTTGTGACTGTTGGTGAAATGGCGGGACGATTGGGAGGAAAGGGGAAAAATAATCGATCTGTTGAGTTTTGCATTTTTTTTTATTTCGAAACGTGGCATAACAGGTGGATTTAAAAAAAGAGAAAATTAAATTTGAGGGTCAAAATTAAGGATTGGAGGTCAACGGTGACCACGTCACCTATTTCCGCCCGGAACCACCGCATAATAGGAACCTGGCCGAAATTGGTTACAAATACCTACTTAATGGACAAATTTGGTGGAGTGCCAAAATAAAGGACAAAAATGGCGAGGTAGCCAACTTAATGGACAAAACAAATGTTTTTCCCATTAATCCCTATATTATATGTTTTCCGAAGGACATCTCGACTGTGTTGCAATCATAAAACATAGTCTGTATAAGCCAGATCCATGACTTCTTCATCAGACTCGTCGAGATGCATCTCAACAACTTCATTCGCCTCGTTCGCCTCACTATCGGCACGATTGTCTACAACATCAAGCAAAGGCACCCCACCTACCCCTGGCTGAGGAGCAGGCTCTTGATCCCCCTCTAATTCGCCCAAGTCATAACCCGCGTTCCCTGCGCCAGGAGCCCTCACCGAGCTACTAGAAACGGTGCTAGAGGTACTATTCGACTCATTCCCAGACACATAATCATCACTTATGGTCTCGTTCGACATTTTGTCACACACAAACTGAAAAAAAAAAAAAAAAAGCTGACTACACATGTACGTCACCCTCGCCGCACGCATCAGCTATTTTTAAATTAATAACATGCAAAATACACGACAAAACTAGCAAAAGAGCTACGAAAGAAAAAATGGTTAAGAATTGCACTACCTTGATTAAAGTTGCAAAGTATACCGATTCAGCGACAAAATTGCACTGCATACAATGAAAAGACGTTAAGCAAAAACAGACAAAAAAAACAGATAAACAATAAAAAAAATTCTAACAAAACAAGTCAAACAGCCATTGTTCGATATTAAAAAAGTATCGGAGAGGGCTGGTTCGATTCTTCTTACGTTTGAGCGTAAGTCGTCAATACTACGAGAAATGAGCTCCATCACTTCCTTACACCCTTATATAGAGGTGAGCAGGCCCATGAAAGTAACAATTGAATTTGCTCCAATTCGATTAAACTTAACAGTCGGATTCAGAGAATTCGACAATAAGATACAATTATCGAATCATGCATGATTCGATAGTAACCATAACTTTCGAATTCACTCCAGATCGATAGAAAATCATTGTCGAATCCGAACATGAGATAATAACTATTGAACTCGCGTCAGTTCAATTGGTAATAACTGTTGAATTCGATAATTCGACAATGAAATAAACTATCAAATCATGCATGATTCGATAATAGCCATAACACTCGAATTTGCTCTAGTTCCATTGAAAATCACTGTCGAATTCGAATGTAAGACAATAATAACCGAATAAGGCCTAAATTCGATAGTAACCATAACAATCGAACTCGTCTCAGTTCGATTGATAATATAGTCTAAAGTTACAATTTCCACGACCGAATATATAACTGTCGAATCACGTGTAAATCATCAATAACCGCAATCCTCGAACCAAACCTCATTCGACCATAAGTTTAAGACCATCTTATGAGTAATATCTATCGAACACTTATGATTCGATACTTATCGAACAACGGTCGAATCAGGGCTGGGTCGACTGTTTCACCGATCCTATGGATCACGGCTCCCAATTGGGAGGCATTTTTTCGAGGCATATAATTCTATTTGGTAACCGACTCTACGAGTCACGGCTCCCAAATAGGGAGGCATATTTTGAAGTCAAGCAAAGTCTAGTGTTAACCAATATGGCAGAGACATGGCCCACGGATGAAAGGGCAAGCTCTGCAAAACGAAGGAAACCATTGCTCGATACAAGATAATTTTTAGAGTGTAGAACCCGCTCTTAAATCAAGACCGACTCTCAAGTTGAAGGAACTATATAATGGAGGTATTTTAGGATGCCCAAAAGTGTTTTGGGCCGACCTACCCAATAAAGGCCCAAAAATAAAATTATCAAATCGGGCCTGTTCGACTGTTATTAAGACTGTCGAACCGAGCCCCGTTCGACTGTTATGATCCGCACTTGGCATGTGTCCCACGGGACGGGGTCTATAAATACCCCATCCTCCGATATCAATGCACGCATTCATTACTATTAACCGACCACTAACTATCGAACTCAGTCGTTCGACTGTTCTGCGATTCGACTGTTAACCATCGAGTCAGACCAGTTTGAGAGTTCCTATCATCGAACCATCCCGGTTCGACTATTCCACTAGTTCGAGAGTTCCTATCATCGAACCGCCCAGGTTCGACTATTCTGCCAATTCGAGAGTTCTCATCATCGAACCATGCCGTTCGACTGTTCCACCAATTTGAGAGTTCCTTTCATCGAACCATCCCAGTTTGACTGTTCCACCAATTCGAGGGTTCGCATCATCGAACCACCCGAGTTCAACCGTCTGCAGATCAAGGTTATTTTAGTTATATTGCTTAGTTTACTTGTATTAGGTGTTCCGGACCAAGCTAATCCGTTCCTTGTAATAGAATAGCATTATTTTGGTTTAGTCAGACATATTGTAACGAGCATGTGGGTGTATTGTAAGTGAGACAAAATAAGACCAAATTAAGAGTATTTGCTTTGTATGAATCATTTGCCTTTTTATGTATAATTAGTTAATTGATAAAGAATAAAATTATGGTCGCTTTCGGTAGGTTTATTTTTCGAGCTTGGTTAATTAGTTGGAATGCATCTTGATTTTGTATTGTACTAATAAGAAGATCCATGATCCCTATTGTAAGATTTATTTTCTTTATTAATCCAAAAAATTTTATTTTTTGTTTTAGTTAATCATCCAAGACTTTTGTATTAATCGTGTATGCAGTGAGGGTTTCTTCGATCCAAGATTACGTGACTTGTAGTGATGAGTAAAACGTCACAGAAGCATCAATTAGAAAAAGATTGTCTGACTCGCGGTCATAAATTCATAATGACCCCCGCTTTAACCGGAGAGAGATTTCAGTGTTGTCAGGCACACGAGTGTAACCATGTGCTACTACTGGATAACCAGTGAGCAAATTACAGCTTTCTGATGACCTTAAATAAGAGATTTAGGTTAAGTGATCAAGAAGAGTAATCCCTTTAATGGAAAAATATCAAAGAGGATTTAGATGACATTAGTCAAGTTTTTTTTTTTTTATTTAGAAATCAGTCAAATTCTTTATTTAACTCTAGAATTCATTCAATTCAGCTCTACCCCTAGTGTTGATTATTCTGACCATCTTATTATTAAGTATTAATTCGCCATCGATACCCAATAAAATGCAACTAATCTAAATGCATATGCATATGTATATATATATATACATATGTATATATATACGATATAAAATATCTTATATAGTTATATATATATATATATATATATGTACTACTAACTATCAAAAATGTATATATATTATATATATATACTAACTATCAATATATACAACACTTGATTACTAGAGATGACCTACGGGCTACGACCACAACAGATTTTTCAAGAAGAAATAATCACACCTTTATGTGCTTTTTTATATACATTTGCGGCTTTCACGCCTAAAGTCAAAAAAAAAAAACAGGGGAAAATTAAAATAACTATATTTGCACAAATCAAAGCAGCACAAATATCAATAAGAAGACATCGAATGACTGAAATATTTTTCAAAATTGTAACAAAAATTGTTTACTCTATATTTAGGTCTATTGTATAATTAGTTTAATGGACGTAGCATGTAGTTGATCTCTACACTTTTAAGGTACAGAGAGTAGTATACTTCTGAGTTCTGATACTGGTCATTTCTACTTAAATTGTTTTTTTTTTTTTTTGCATTTGGACATTAAATTTGTTTTGGTCTAGCTACTCTGATGGAGTATTTTAGGAATGACACAATATAAATATTGGCCTGGCCCATGAAGAAAGGCCCATTAAAATTATAAATCGAACAGGAGAAATTCGATGTTGAACGAGCATCGAATGCGCGAGATAGATCGAATCATCCCAATTCGATACTCGTCCCCAACTACCACTGGAGCCCACGGGACGAGGTTTATAAATACCCCGTCCTCTGGCATTCTCAGGACGCATTCAAGACTAGCTCTTATCGACTCAATATGGAACCCATCTCATTTGATCCTCATCATTCGATTGAAGCTCATGTATTCGATACACCGCATTCGATCGAAGTTACCAGATTCGATACTCAGCAACTCAAACTAATCCTACATCGAAGCATCTCAATTCGATACACCCTATATCGAAGTCTCACGATTAGATACTGGGCAACTCGGTATACCCTGTATCGAGCATACCTGATTCGATACTCCAAGATCGAATCCCTGCAGTTCAATATACTATCAAGATTTGTAACATTACTTAAATTGTCTAGTCAGCTTGTAATAGGTGTGTCGGACCAAGCTAGTCCGATTTCTATTTGATTATCATTATTTTGGCATTCAAAAGGCCCTTTTGTAATAGTTTACGGTGATTTGTAACCCGGACGAAATAAGACCAAATTATTGGCGCCGTCTGTGGGAACACCACATTTCCCGATTTATTGGGCATGACGTCTAGAGTTACCAGATCGCGAAGTAAAGCAGTGGCAAGAAACAATGCTGAAGTTGAACGAGCAACGGCAAGCGAGACTGTCCCAGAGGTTGTGGGACCTTCGACGTTACCCGCCGGGGGTACCAACGGCCGTGAGGCATGAGATGCCATGACCGCAAGGAGAGGGCGTACCTACGCCAGGTGCAGGAACAACCGGGGTGACGTCTACGATAGCGTCAATTTCGAATAATCTTAGAGATGAGATTATGGCAATGGTCAAGTCTGCAGTGGCTGCGACACTGACCCCCACACCACCAATGCAAACGCCGCCACCAGCAGGTTGCACTGAGGCCCAACGGAGGAAATAAGGAAAAATCTCATTAGGAGGACCGAAGAGGTAGACAAAACTTGGTGGAGATGCAATCTAAGAACACCACTACACGAGGAGGAGAGAGGAAAATCGGCATGAAGAGCCGAGAAGGCAAGAGGATTACAATGAGATAAGATGCGGGGGAAGCCGCGATTACAATTAGATAAGATGCGGGGGAAGCCGCGAAAATAACTCTCTCCCCGCGGAAATAACTCCAGGAGAGAGGATGGCCAGGTAACAAAGAAGTTGGAATGGCTCGAGAGGCAGAGAGCCGTAGTTGAAAGCCGAATGGAGCGCTTGGGGAGTGTACTCCAGAGTACCCCCTTTTGTGAGGAGATTGAGGCAGAAATTATGGGGCACGGGGAGAAAATCCCCGATCTGAAACCATACAAAGGAAAGACGAATCCCCAAGATCATCTTTTCCAATTGCACAACACGCTGACCTTATACGAGTTCAAAGAGAACGTACAAGCCATAATATTTGTCACTACTTTGGTTGGGGGTAGCGATGGACTGGTTAACTCGAATTGCTTCGGGGTCAAATAAAACCTACAAACAATTGAGAAAAATGTCCGAAGATGAATTCTCGAGTCAGGTGAGACGGTGCTGGACCATTCCCATCTATACTTTCTCAAGCAAGACACCAAAGAAAGTCTGAAGGACTTCATGAAGAGTTTTAACGCGGAATTGCTGAGTATAAACTGCCCAAAGGGAGAAATGATCATGACCATAATCTTCTGCGTAACCAACAATGTGGCTTTCAGCGAGGATTTGCTCAGGTTGCAGTCGAAGATCATAGAAGAGATAAACAAGATTGCACAACAGGTTGTGCACCGAGAGGAGATGATGGCCACAAAGGCAATTCTTGTTGCACCCCAGAGAGAGAGAGAGAGAGAGAGAGAGAGAGAGAGAGAGACTAGAACCGCAACAAGAACATGAACAATAGGTATAGGGACACATCTCTAAGGCGATACACGCCCATGAATGCTAACAACAGGATGGTGTTCGGGACGACCAAGAAAAAAGGGTGGCTGAAAGAGCCAAGACAAATGAGGAATTCCAACGAAACAAGGTTATCAACTCATTACTGCAAATACCACAAGCAGAATGGACATGAAACCGAGGGTTTTAAGGATCTCGAGGATGAAATTGAACGATTGATAAAGGACGGAAAACTCGTGGAGGATAATGCAGATAGGGACATATTTCGCTCGCCTAGAAAGGACAAGGAGAAAATAGTTGAACATCCACATGCGACGGACTATCCCTAAATTGCATACATCAACGTCAGGAGAGGGATGATAAATATGATATCAGGTGGCCCAGTGAGGGCGGATTCAGCGAATGGCAGGAAAACGATATCCAGGCTGGTTGAATCGGACCGTTTTGTCGGTTTTGTTGATCTTCTGAGAATTGAGGAGATGCCGCAGAGGTAGTTACATTCTCGACTGCTGACATGCGCAAGCTAAGCTCTGAAGCCCTTCAAACAACAAATCTGAACTCTCCGTTAGTGATAACGATGGACATAGCCAATTTTGGCGTAAGTAAAGTATTGGTGGACCAGGGCATCTCTGTTAATGTGCTATTCAGTTCGACGTGGGAGAAAATAGGATTGAATAACGAGATGTTATGGTCATAAGAACTTCGCTTTATGGTTTTGAAGGCCCAGAGATAATGCCCCGTGGAATGGTTTCGCTCCCTACTTCACTAGTAACCGAGCCCCGAAGAAGAACACTCCTCGCAGATTATACCGTGATCGACATGCAATTCCCACACAACGCCATTTTAGGAAGGTCGGCGCTGAACGCATTCCGGGCATTGCCTTCAACCTACCATCAATTGGTAAAACTTCCAACCCCTGCCGGAACAGGTGAAGTGATCGCGAACCATATAGAGCACTGGAAATGCTATGTAGCATCGCTTAGATTGCTACCACGTGAGGAGCAAGAAGCAATGTAAGCGTTGGGACCTATGAACATGGAGCATATCGATTGAATTGCTCCTCTCTCATTTTTTGCAAGTTTTAGGTTTTCTGAATATTCTGAACAATGATTATTCGTCCCCTCTGCCCCCTGACAAGCATGAGGGGCAAACATGTAATAACTTAAAATAGGGACATAGAAGACTTGAGCCCAAAGACGGCCTCCGGGAACATATGAGAGAGAGATTTGAAGTCAAGCTCTGACCTATATTTTAATTATGATTATATCTCCACGTGAGAGACTTTTGATTTATTTGTTGTGTCATTGTCTTAGCAAATGCGAAAATGCAAAACCCCTGTGAAATACATAACATTGATAAAGTGCAGGACCCAAGAAAGTTCGGCACAATGAAGAACGGGACGAACACTCTGTCCAAAGTGACAATTACTAATTGTAAATCCCAAAAAATGAACGACATGACGAACACTATGTCCAAAGTGACAAGTGCTAATCGTAAATCTCGAAAGATGAAGAAAGGGACGAACACTATGTCCAAAGTGACAAGTGTCAATCGTAAATCCCGAAAGATGAAAGACGGGACGAAAACTATGTCCAAAGTGACAAGTGCCAATCATAAATCCCAAAAGATGGAAGACAGGATGAACACTATGTCCAAAGTGACAAGTGCCAATGGTAAATCCCGAAAGATGAAGTACGGGACGAACACTATGTCCAAAGTGGCAAGTGCCAATCATAAATCCCGAAAGACAAAGGACGGGACAAACTCTCTGTCCAAAGTGACAAGTGCTAATCGTAAATACCGAGAAATGAAGAATGGGACGAGCATTATGTCTAAAATGACAAGTGCTAATCGTAAATACTAAGAGATGAAAAATGTGACAAACATTATGTCTAAATGGACGAGTTCTAATAAAAAATCTCTAATGACAGAGGCGACAAACGACGTTATGTCTAAAATGATAAATGAACCGTAAATCCAGAAAAAATATACAGGTATCAAACACCGTATCTAAAACGAAGAACGGTAATTATGAACCTACCTGATTGATACGGTTGGTATGAATGAAACACGTACGAAACTCCTCAAATGCAGTACGGCATATAAATTGTCAAAATAAGAAGTAAATTGCGAGAATCACATTTGAAACAAAAGGCAAACGGAAATGCAAGCAAGTAAGCGAATAAACTGTGGAGAAATTAAACAAGAAATGTACGAAAAGGAGTTCAAACAATCAATATTGTTCAAAATAAACGGGCAACGCAGCGCCATACCAAATAAAAAGCATTGTTTATAAAAGATAAAAATTAAAAACGAAGCCCTCAAGTTTCGGCGTCATCCTCATCCTCAGAAGAGGGATAAACAGGAGGTATAGGAGGAGGCAGATACATTCCTCTAAAGACGAGGTTCTCGCTTACGAGCAGACTCGCAAATTCGTCCTCGACAGCAGGTAGCTCATCGGCGGGAGGCGAAAGAATTTTTCTATTGGGCCCCAACGAGAGGTCCAACCACTCTAGATTAAAACCGCCACGAAGATATTTGGTATTGTGGATTTTCTAGACAGTAAGCACTTGGGCTTTCCTAGCATCACGAGCCCCTTTCCAGCACTAATCTCTGGGAAGGTGTTGCTTTGGAGGAAATTCTCGACAACTTTCACCATTTGTTGCGTAGTAGGAACCTGCTTGAGTGGCAAAACGAGATTAACAAGAAAGAATAGAATGATACCTACTTAAAGTCGTATAAAATCCTTTACCTCGCTGATACCGCGGGCGTATCCGACTTCCTCTGCCTTGGCGCTCTTCTCTGTTTCGGCAGCAAGTTCCTTCTCAAGCTCAGCAATCCGTTTCTCCAGCACACCCTTACTAGACAAAAGGTTGTCGACTTACGATTGAAGCCAATCAACGGTCTCTCCTGGGAGCTTCACTGCGTACTTGTCGTTGGCAGCTCGAGCGGTGTAGTCCCTCACCTTATGCATGGCTTTCTCCTTATCCTTCAATACCGCTTTCAGGGCATCAGGATTACTATCCCGGAATTCAGCCCTCAAGGGCTTCTGTCTGCTCACCCTCTCCTCGTGAGCCCATTTCAACCAACGATCATGACATCCACAACCCCTCTAGTCTGAGATAAAGCATAAAAATGGTTCAATAATGAATCATAAATAAGATATTATATCCGAAGAATATAGTATTACCTCGCCGATCATGTGAAGTGCATTCCGCTCCACCATCTTTCTTTCCTCAGCGGAAGTCGCATAAGGAACTGCAAGATTCGGAAGAAGGACCTTCACGGCGTTGATCGCATCCTTCTCGAAAATCTCGTAATCCGCGATGCGGGCTAATGACTTGGCCTCGCCCTAATACTTGCCCCATCAGCGGGGGTCGAACTGCCAGCAGTTGCCGAAGGGCCCGTGCGCGGTATAAGGGGGATGGTACCTCTGGTTTGGGAACGGGTCTGCGGAACCTTCATTCGTTTGCCACGAGCTGCAACTTCAGCATTCTCAGCATTTTCACTCTGATCCGCCCCAACACCATCAAAACCTCCCACATGACTAAATTCGGGGGAGGAGTATTTCCACGACCCTGGCCCATAATATCCTCGAAAGGATCACACACAGCATCAACCTGGGCAAAGGCGGAAGCCTCAGCTGTGGCCTTCTTACCCTTGTTCTTCCGCTTCCTCGGGGGTGGTACCGGGGGAGCAGTGGTAGTTTGACAACCTTCATTCTCAGCAGCTAGAGCTCGATTTATCCAAGCATGACGGTTCATGATGAATTCGCCTAAAAAAATAAACGAGCGTTAGTAACATCATAAGGTTGAAACTAGAACAGAACACCAACTAAAGACTCGGAATCTATACCAAGCGTAAATCTCTCGTTATAACAAACTGGAGACAACCCAGCTAAGGACGGCACACGATTTTCTACCAATTTTTTAACATTAAACTGGTGGTCGCAAACTAAGTTTGGGATAAACTTACAATCCCACGAAGGAGGGCACACACCCTGTGGTATCGCAACTCTCGGTTCATGAAACCAGTCACAGCGATACATATCAAACTCGCCCTCATAGCTCTCCTCAATATAAAAATATCGCCTCTTTCAGTCCTTTCCATAACTAGAGGCCCCATCACTTAGAAACTTATGCCACCTCAATGCTTTAACGTGATAAAAGCCTACTTCCCTCCTGCAAACCTCGAATAGATCCCAAAATTCATTAGAACCCTGTGGTTCGCCCAAGGCCTTCATCAAAATGATGAAACCAATAATTTGCCCGAACGAGTTCGGAGTCAGATGGCTCGGCGCGAGAGCAATAGACCTAAGTATGAGTTTTAACTCGACTAGTATAAGAAATCGCAACCCGTTGACCAGCTAACCCACAAAACCTGTGAGGTGGCCAGGAGGGGGAGTATCCATGCGCTCATCCGGGACAGGGATAACTAACTTATACTTATTTGCTATGTTGTATGTTTCGCGCAAGAAAGGGCGACTATGTTGTAACCGTGATACATGAGAATTAAACGCCATCCCTAGGACCCCCACAAAATCATCAATCTCCCTATTGATGATTTCAATATCTTCACCTACTTTGCTAGGGGCACGATTATCCTCAGTTGAAGACGATTGCGAATTGTCCTCCCCAGCTTGCAGGGACAGTTGGTCATCATTACCATCAGAATGATCATCCCTCGGCGAATCGATAGAATCAAAATCAATTAGATCATTATCACCTCCTCGTGGTGAGCTCGAACCCGCGGGAGCACCTACAAGGCCCACCACATAGTTTATTGAACTGGATCTTGAGCCGCTACTAGACTCACTCCCTGACGTCGATTCAGAACTCATCATCTTGATCAACACAAACTGAAATAAAATAAAAAATAAAAGGAAGCTGACTACGCGAATACGTCACTCTCGACACTTATGATAACCACGCGATATGTTAAACACCACTTACTATGAAAGCAATAGTACGACAAACGAAGTAAGCAAATAATCATTTACCTTGATTATAGCTGGAAAATCAACAAACGATTGCGAAAGAAATTGCCTACAAAAAGAAGCAAAATTAAAAGAAGTCAGCATTTTCAGCAAAAAGTAAGGAAAATTTTTAAGGCATTAGATCGAATAATCTTTGTTTGATACAACCGGCATCGAATCAATCACATTCGATGCAAGGTGTATCGAACCGTGCGCGTTCGTTGTTACTCACTTTTGAGTATGAATTCTGCGGAATGAAGAATGAGCTTTTCAAGCCTCTTCCCCCTTTACATAGAAGTGGAAAAAGCCCACTAGGCCTATCAGAATGAGCATCAAATCATACCAATTTGATACTCGTTCCAGCATTGAACGATGACAATTCGATCGACGTGCGAAAAAAAGCAGAATGAAGATCGAACCGCCGCCGTTTGATATAGAAGCTGGATCGAATGAAAACCATTCGATCGATAACAGCAATATTATAAATGAAGAAGGATAAATGTTTAATTATATTTACATGCACATATACGAATGTAACGACAAATTAGTACGAGAGGTTTTCAACATGGTTAAAGGCCTAACTAGATAAATCAAACGCAATATTCTTGGGACCCATGTCCTTCATATCCCGGCTCCAAATCGGGAGCATGATTTTCAACGTAATGAAATCAGGTCTTCAAAGCTTGGAACGCGATCTCTGGTCGAGACCGCCTCCCAATCGGGGGCATGATTTTCAACATTGTCAAAATAGTAAACATAAGGCGACTGAATGAAGATATAATTCTATAAGTTTGACACCGGTATCTAATCGACACCGTCTCCCAAACTGGGGGACTATACGATGGGGGTACTTTAGGATGACCCAATATAAATATTGGACCGACCCACGAAGGAAGGCCCATTAAAATTGTACATCGAACAGGATAAATTCGATGTTAAACGAGCATCGAATGCGCGAGATTCGATCTAAGGGATAGATCGAATCATCCCAATTCGATACTCGTTCGCCAACTACCACTGGGACCCGCGAGACGGGACTTATAAATACCCCGTCCTCTGACATTCTCAGGACGCATTCAAGACTAGCTCTCATCAACTCAATATCGAACCCATCGCATTCGATCCTTACCATTCGATCGAAGATCCTGTATTCGATACACCGCATTCGATCGAAGCTACCAGATTCGATACTCAGCAACTCAAACTAATCATACATCGAGGCGTCTCAATTCGATACACCCTATATCAAAGTCTCACGATTCGATACTAGGCAAATCGGTATACCCTGTATCGAGCATACCTGATTTGATACTCCAAGATCGAATTCGTGCAGTTCGATATACTATAAAGGTTTGTAACATTACTTAACTTGTCTAGTCAGCTCGTAATATATGCTCCAGACCAATCTAGTCTGATTTCTATTTGATTAGCATTATTTTGGTATTCAAAAGGCCCATTTGTAACAGTTTACGGTGATTCGTAACCCGGACGAAATAAGACCAAAATATACTCGGAATACATAATTTGTATCAGTTCATGACAGGGGGGAAATGTAGGTTTAGGGTCTGGATTTATCAGCTTATTAAATATTTTAAAAGAAAACGAGCACGCTTACGTTTAGATATAAAAGTCATAACTCGTAAATAGGTTATTCAATCACTTATAAATAAGATGTTTTAAAAGATAAATAATTTAAAACACAGACAGAGAAAAATAAATAGATAGTAGAAGAAAGATTTAATTAATCTTATAGATTGGCTTGGTCCAAACAAGAACTAAATATATACTTCTTGTTGGCTTGTTTTGGGTAAACTATTCCCAACGAGACAAAGAAAATAAGGCGTTCCTAAATTACAACGTTTCAAGAAACATTCACCAGGAACAAAAAGGAATGGATGTCTACATAAGCCAATGCTAACTGTTTCACTCATTGAGAACTGCAAAGTTTCTTTCTTATTTCAATTTTTTAAATAATAAAATTCGGTTCCCTAGAGAAATGAACACTCTTTGAAATGCGGGACCATATCCTAGGTTTTCTAGGAAAAGGGGAATTGAGTTATGTAACTTTGAGTTTTTAGAAAAGATGCGAAAAGACAAAACCCAACGTGGAAGATGACAAAAAGAAAAAGCTATAGAAATTATAAATTAATCTCTAATTGTGAAGGCCTATGTAATAGAGATATTTTAGGATTGTCGGCCCAACAAGACCAACCCGCTAAATAGTAAATCGAACAGGTACCGTTCGACATTAATTGAGCATCGAACCATCTTTGTTCGATGCTCTTTCCCTACCTAGAAATGGGGCCCGCGGGATGGGTATTATAAATACCCCGTCCCTTCACCTTCTCGAGGCAGATTGAAGGCCTTCACTTACCTGATCCACATCGAACTCTTAGCATTCGACACGGTTGTACATCGAATATATAGCGTTTGACTTCAGCACTACATCGAACCAACCTCCTTTAATACGCATCCAGCATCGAACCAGACTTGTTCGACTTATAACAATTCGATACATGGCATATACAGTACTGCTAGTATTGAACAACCTAGGTTCAATACGCTTGCATCGAACGCTTCCTGTTCGACACACCATATTTACTTGTATTTTTAGAGTACATCTTAGTAAGCTTTGTATAAGGTGTTCCAGCCAAGCTAGTTCGATAATTAATCGATTAGCATTATTTTGGCTTCTTGTTTTCTATTTGTACGTTTATTCAGTGTTTGTTACACGGACGAAATAAGACCAAAATATCGGCGCCGTCTGTGGGAACATTGCATATTTTTAGTTTACTAGATATGGCATCTAGAATTACTACCCGATCGAAAAGCATACTTGTAGAAGGTATGAACGAGGAAGTTGATGGGGCTTCAGCAAGCGGAACGGTCCCAGACAATGAACAACCGCCGATTGTGCCCACACAAGTGCCAACACCAGCAAGAAGGGAGGCACCAGTAGAAGAGGTACCGAGAGAGGATGATGTTGCAACAGGGGCAACCACAACGACAGCATCAGCCCCGAACATGACGAGAGGAGAGATCATGGACGTGGTAAAGACTACCATGGATGAATTTTGGGCACATGCGCCGCAAGTACATGTGCCACGACCGGCAGCGCATGTGGGGGCTGTAAATGAACAAGGTTCTGCTGCTAGAGTTTCGAAGGAAGCCGAGAAAGAGAAGTCGCGTCGTTACGATGAAAGGAGCAAACCTGCCTCTGAAGGAAGGCAGGATAGAGAAAAATCGATCCGCGGGGACCAAGGAGAAAAGCCCAAGTCAATAGAGGTGCAGTCGAGAAGGCACCCTGAGACAAGGAGGAAAGAAAAGAGAGAAAATCATCAAGAACAACCCACGGGGAGGGAAGAAAAGGAAGACAGGAGACGTGAAGAGAGTCACGACTCCAGGAAAGAATATGATGAGATGACAAGAAGAGTGGAAAGACTTGAAAGAGAGAAAGTCGCGGTTGAAGGCCGGATGCAACCAGGAGGAAGCGTTCTGAGGGGTAGTCCATTTTTCGAAGAGATCGAAGCCGTGATCTTGGGACAGGGAGAGAAGATCCCTGAATTGAAAACCTACGACGGGAAATCTGATCCCCACGATCATCTATTTCACTTGGATAGGAAACTGTCTTTGTATGGTTTCAAAGAAATCATGCAAGCAAGGATATTCGCAACCACCCTGACTGGGGTGACAATGGATTGGTTTACTCGAATTTCGTCGGGATCGATCAAAGACTACAAATAGCTGAGGGCAATGTTCAAAGATCAATTCTCGAGTCAGGCGAGATTGGTTTTGGATCACTCCCATCTTTATGCCATGAAGCAGGGTACCAACGAGAGCTTGAAGGACTTCATGAGACGCTTCAACGAGAAGCTGCTAAGGCTAGACAGCCCATGTGGAGAGATGGTGATGAGTATTATCTTCCAAGCGACTAACAACACCACGTTTGAAGGGGATTTGATCAGACATAAACCCACCACAGTCGAAGCTATCAACAAGATAGCGCAGGGTATGGTTCATTTGGAAGAAATGATGGCGACTAAATCGCCCATGTCGTGCCTCCTAGAGAGGAGGAGCAGGGAAGGGAAGACCAAAGCCGCAACTACAGCAACAACAACAGGAACATGAACAATAGGTACCGGGACGCATATCCAAAGTGGTACACGCCTCTGAATGCAAATATTGTGACAGTATTCAGGGCGGCCAAAAGAAAGGGGTGGCTGAAAGAGCCCAGACAGATGAAGGACTCAAAGGCAACAAGTTATTTGGCCCACTACTGCAAGTATCACAATCAGAAGGGGCACGACACCGAGCATTGCGGGATCTCAAGGATGAGATTGAAGAGATTATTGAAGGATGGCAAACTAGAGGAGTTTGTCAGAAAAATGAAAGAACATGACTATAGTACGGACAGAGATAGGACACCCTCCCCAGAAAGGACAAGCAAAAGATGATCGAACAGCCGCAATCATTCGAGTATCCACAAATTGGGAATGGCAATATCAGAAAGGCCATGATAAACGTGATATCGGGAGGTCCTGGGGGGCAGATTCCACCAACGCCTGAAAGAGAATTTCGAGGCTCGTTTTGTCAGATAAGTTTTTCAGCATGGTAAATATCCTAAGGATCGAGGAAATGTCGCACGAAGAGGTCACCTTCTCTACCGCGGATCTACGAAAGCTGAAACCCGAGGCCATTCAAATGGAAAATTTGGATTCCCCGTTGGTGATAACGGTGGACATAGACAATTTTGGTGTTACAAAGATACTGGTAGATGCAGGCAGCTCGATCAACGTTTTGTTTAGCTCTACTTTGGACAAGATGGGGCTGAACGGCGAAGCTCTAGAACCAGTGAGAACTTCGCTTAGTGGTTTTGGAGGCCCAGAAATTACACCCCACGGAATGCTTGTGCTTCCAACTTCCTTGGGAACTGCGCCACAAAGGAGTACATTGCTGGCAAACTATGTTATTGTCGACATGCGCTTCGCATACAACGGCATCTTAGGAAGGCCCGCTCTGAATGCATTTTGGGCACTGCCCTCGACTTACCATCAAATGGTGAAATTTCCTACCCCTGTAGGTACAGGCGAAGTGATCGGACATCACATTGAAGGATGGAAGTGCTACGTGAACTCACTTCGTTCACAACCACAACAGGGACAAGAGGCAGTAGAGGCATTGGCCCACATACAGATGGACCACATCGACTAAGGGGCTCCGATTTAATTTTCAGCAAGTTGTTAGTACCCCGAATATTTTTAAACAAACATTTATTCGTCCTCTCAGCCATGACAAGCTTGAGGGGCAGAATATGTAATAACTTAAAACAGGTACGGAAGACTTGAGCCTGAGGGCTAATATTGAGAAGCATAGCAGGCTGAGCTACTGAATTAAGCTCCGCTTTACTCCCATTATTTAAATTCGTCTCCAAAAGAGACTTTTAAAAAATTATCTCAAATCACTTAAATTGCCCGATTGAATCTTCACGTGATATTACGTCTGAAATTGTGGATCGGGTTGATACGTTGTTGTTGTTAACTTAACACTGGAGAGTTAACAGCAGATTTGCAACGTTGTTAACTCAGCGATGTTACTTTAACAACAGTCCAGAAGAATTGTGCAGCGGAATAAACAAACACCAAGTTTAAGAAGTGAATATAGAATTATATTAACTTCCGAGCCTTAGGCAAAATAACCCGTGAAGGTTTTAACAAAGGCCGTTCTCTCAATTCTCAAGCTCCTCACTCTTAAATTGATTGAACTAAGCAAAGCACACAAGAATTGCTTCGTATATCTCTAACAGCTCCTCACTCTTAGATCTATCCTAACAATTCACAAACTTTGCTAAAGCAAGACAACACTCAACAACTGTAAATTAATCTCTCGGATTGATTGGCTCTTGTCTCGTGTTTGTCTTGATGTACTTCACACCTATATATAGGTTCTTGATCTTCGACTTCAAGGTGTGTTGTACACGGTTGGTAATTCTCCTTGTTTCCTTCTTGAACTCTTCTTCTTTGTTCTCGCAGTCCTTCTTGAATAATAGTTCCTTCGTTAGTGATCTAACTAGGGAAAGACTCCTTCTTCAAATCAGGACTTGAACTTGGAAAGCATTCCTAGTTCCACTCGAACTCTTCTTTCCTTGTAGAGTGGTTTGCGTAATTAAGGAAACTTTCCTTCTTGGAAACTTGGGCGTCCAACCTATGACAAGTTTGTTTCCTGAATAATAATCAAAGACAATTACAACTATGGAACTTAGTTAGTTAAGTGAATAAGGCAAAACAATAATGAAGAAATTAATAAAGATTGTAAATCGGATTCTGCTCCAGCAATGTTATCCTAACATTGATTTCTCAATGTTAAACTAACATTGTCAGAATACCTGCACTTCAATGTTAAACTAACATCGACCGAATACCTGCACTTTCAATCTCCCCCTTTTTGCCTTAATCACAAAACCTAAGAACCTGTTCTAACCAGATCAAATTATTCAAACAAACTTAACTATCAGATCACAATGGAAAAATAAGTACGCTCCCCCTGAAACTCAGAAGGGACTATTCCAATGTTATTCTAACATTGATACTTTCAATGTTGTCATAACACCTGTCTGTCTTTGTCAATGTTAGCTTAACACCGAACCCAGACAGATATTCTAACATTGAACATCTCAATGTTATTTTAACATCAGAGAACAGTTAACACCTGCAAAATAGAGTTAGTACTTTGTATCCAAAGTTCAATGATCATAAGCAGAAGCAGTAAGCAACAAGATAGAAATGTACTTAATTACAGACCATACAAGTAGCAAGGAACACACTCCTTGATGAAACCGAAAAATAAACAAAGGAAAAAAATTGTTCATGCTGACAGAAACCTAACAGAACTCAGAAATTTTTGAAATTTGATCATTCTCCCCCTTTTTGTGAGGAAGGCAGATCCCTCAAATGCTTCCTGAGGCTGTCTATCTCTTGCAGCCTTACTTGCTTGTCTGCTATCTCTCTCTGGGTATCCTTGAACTCTCTGCCCAGCCACACCAAGGTTTCCTCCACAAAGGCATCGGCAATGACAGAACAGCTATCCCCACTAGCCACAGGAACTGAAGAAGCAGCAAACTTGTGAGTCTTCTTCTTCTTCTTCTTCCTGCTTGGACCAGCTCCATCCTTGGGATTCCATGGCAGATCCTGAATCCTGATCTGAGTGAAGTAGCTCCTGGTGATGATCATCTTGGCCTTGTTCTTGATCCAGCCTTCTGTCTTCTTTGTCTTGAAGCCTTGCTTCACCAGAATGCTGGATATCAGAGAGGGATATGGAATGATTCCCTTTGCCTTGGTTGTGACTTCCCTCATGTGCCTCAGAACCTTCTCCCCTATATTCACACTCAGCCCATTCTTCAGTTTGTACACCAACCTTGCAGATTCTTTTGTCATCACAGTGGTGTTGGAAGAGGGCAGCCAGTTGTAGGTGGAGAGTTTGTGAAGGACAGCACTTAAGGAGGTCAGCTTTGTAGTAGGAAAACTGTCATTCCATTTCCTTGTCAGTCCACCAGTGAGGTCAGTGATCACCTCATTCATGCTAGGATCCTCAGTCTCCTCAGGGTCAGGGAGTCCCCAAGCCTCATTGATCACAGAGGGGCTGATGTCATAGACATTCATCCTGACCCAAGCTTTGCCAGACTTGGGAGATTCCTGGTGGGACACCCATTGAGAGAGGTTCATGTAGAACTCTCTGATCACATCAGGGACATATGATGCCTGATTCATCACAGAGCCCAACACCCCCTCTAGCTTCCAGCAGTTCAAACAACCTATTTTCTTTGAACATTTCCTCATCAATGTTCCTTTCAGTGTGAATCACCCTGGCTTGATAAGCCTCCCACAGCTCTTCTGCCTCAGCAGACACATAGAAGCCAGAATAAGGCTTCTTGGGATACTCCTCCTCAAGTAGATCATAGTATTCATCTGATGTTGGAGTAACATCAGCAGGGTCATCACCTCCCTGTAGGCCTTCATCCTCAACTTCCTCCTCATCTTCCTCCTCTACTTCATCCCTTTCCTCCTCTTTTTCTTCTTCTGACTCAGACTCAGAAGCTTCAACCACCACCTGTTTTCCCTTTCTTTTCTTAGCAGCAGTAGCTAAGTCAGTGAGAGTCAGGCTCTCATCTTCTTCTCTCTCAACCTCTTCAGGTTGACTGTCATCCTCACCAGCATCTTGGTTACCTTCAGTAGTAACCTCCTCAGCCTCAATTTCCTCAACCTGATCATCTTTCTCAGGAAGAGTCTCCATCTCATCAGCAGCATCCTGCTCATCCTCATCAGCCTCAGTAGGCTCAACCACTTCCTCAGCAACCACAGATTCATCCCCAGCATTACCCTCAGGGACCTCATGCACAACCTCAGACTCACCCACAACAACAGTCGGGGCCTCTTTCTCCCCCTCAATACCAACAACAGTGCTATCAGGTATATCCAGAGTAGGGTTAGCCATCATTACCTCGTTTTCAGGGTTGGTGGGAGTGGAGGTTTGCTCTGAAGTTTTTGGTGTTGAATCAACATCACCCTTAGCAGCTTTCTTGCCCTTTCGCCGTTGATAAGTGGATTTCCTCTTTGGTGCGGCGGCGGTAATGGCTTCAGCAGTTGCGCTTCTGGTCTTGTGGCGTCTAGGTTGCTCCATCTGTTCTGCAGCTGCTGCAAGAGTGTCAATTGAAGACTTGCGTGCCATTGTTAGTGATTTAGAGAAGAAGAATCGAAACTTGATTTTGCAGAGAGAGTTGTTTTTTTTTTTTTGCAAAAATTTTGAGCGCGTACATAGTAGAAGAAGATTAGGGAAAATTATACAATAATCAGCTGAAGAGTAGAGATAGTGGTGTTGTAACATGTTACCAACATAATCGGACCACTGTCACACGATCACACCCATGTTCATCTTACCATGTGTCAGTGTTGGATTAACACGTAACCAGAGCGGTCTTCAAACCTGAAAACTTATAAGTTGCAATGTTTCAATGTTAGACTAACATTGGTGAGTTAACACCAGGGAGGAAAGTTGTAGGTGCAGGGCTTCATCCAAGGCAACATCATGTGAGAGCATGAGATATTCCTGTATACAGATCTGGAACCTTGCCCAAGTACTTAGGTATCAAGACATAAATTCAGACCATCAGTATGAGTAAGTAACACATCAACCAGAAAAAACACAGAGTGGATATACATATCCAGGGAAGGGATGTTCCCATAGCATAGAAGATCACAAAACATAGTGTTTTACCTGTAGTGAGTCACCCATAAAGTATGCCTCAACACATGATTCCTAGGATTACTACTCCCCCTAAGCCCAAACCGACACAAGGAAAAAAGGAATACAGAACTAGAAAGCATACAGCAATGTTAGATTAACATTGGGAGATGGTAACCAAGTACAAACAGCTTTACTGACTGGGATCAGGACATATCAATTTATCTTAATGAACTCTTTTGAACAAAAACTAGTGAATGTCAAAGGATAGTTTCATCACTGAATGTGGGCAGCACAAGACCCCACACACCCCAGCAACTTAACTATCAGCAACAAATTAGGCAAGTACAAAGGAACTGAATTGAGACAATACATTTATCATATACTTCTCCACCCCAGTCCCTCATGCATACTTGTTTTCCAACCTGTATACAAGAGAAATACCAAGTGAGCAATCCTACTGAATGCAAGCAGTCGAAACTTCAAACACCCCAGTAGTAGAGATCACTATCATGCATAACCTTGGCCATAGACAAAACACAAAAATAAGCACACTGAATGTCAATGAAGCTTTCAACATCATGTACCCCAACTTCTCTTCATGTTTCGTCTAACCTAACACGGATAAGTCACAACTGAATGACATCAGAGTAGTGAGCTCTGTGTACCCCAGCTTCTCCT
The DNA here is from genome assembly GCA_948329865.1 of Linaria vulgaris. Taxonomy (NCBI): domain Eukaryota; kingdom Viridiplantae; phylum Streptophyta; class Magnoliopsida; order Lamiales; family Plantaginaceae; genus Linaria; species Linaria vulgaris. Next base: position 45,688,854 of record OX415249.1, on the reverse strand, counting down.
GGTGTTAGATTAACATTCACAGACTAACAGCAGAGTTTTACTTAACAAACCTCTTGATATGTACCTGTCCACCAGTCAACTCATCTCTCCATACAGTTTAACCACACAACCCAACAGAATCTCTAACAAAGATGTTATATGCAAGAAGAGAGAATACAGAAGGACACAAAAAGAATTACAGATACACCACAACCAATAACCAGTGCTAGACAGTGGTGTTATGTCAACACTGGTGAACTAACATTCCTAAACGATGCACATGCCAAGAGAATTCCTCAAACTGAAGAACCTCTCAGAATCTAAGGGTTTAGTGAACATATCAGCAAGCTGATTGTTAGTTTCAATGTGTTCAATGTCAATGAGCTTATCTTCTACCATGTTTCTCAGAAAGTGATGTCTTATGTCAATATGTTTAGTTCTGGAGTGTTGCACAGGGTTCTTAGAAATGCTTATAGCACTAAGATTATCACAAAACATAAGTAAGGTATCACTGTCTAACCCATAATCCAGTAGCATGTGTTTAAGCCATACTAGCTGAGTGACACAACTGCCTGCTGCTATATATTCAGATTCAGCAGTGGAGAGTGACACACAGTTTTGCTTTCTACTGTACCATGAGACCAAGTTGTTCCCCAGATAAAAACATCCTCCACTTGTAGACTTCCTGTCATCAGTGTCACCTGCCCAGTCTGAGTCACTGAAATCTACAAGATTTGTGTTAGTGTCATAGGAATACCATATACCAAGGGCCAAGGAGCCAGAAATGTATCTAAGTATTCTCTTCACAGCAATCAGATGTGACTGCTTTGGACATGCCTGGTACCTAGCACAAACACAGACAGAGAACATTATGTCAGGCCTTGAAGCAGACAGGTAGAGTAAGCTCCCTATCATTGAACGGTACAATGTTGGATCAACATTAGCACCATTAACATCCCTGGATATCTTCACAGATGAAGACATGGGAGTCTTGCAAGGCTTTGAATCTGCTAATTCAAACCTTTTCACCAAATTTCTTGCATACTTTTCCTGACTTAGGAAAATCCCATTACCTGTTTGTTTTACTTGAAGACCAAGAAAGAAAGTTAATTCTCCCATCATACTCATCTCAAACTGCCCTGTCATTGATTCAACAAATTTTTCTAGAATAGAATTGTTAGTTGAGCCAAACACAATATCATCTACATATATTTGAGCAACACAGACATGAGAATCTTTCTTCAAGACAAACATTGTTCTATCTCCATCACCTCTAACAAAACCAAGACTTAAAAGGAATTTTGTAAGCCTTTCATACCATGCTCTAGGTGCTTGTTTAAGACCATACAGTGCCTTTTCAAGCTTGTACACATGGTTTGGATACTTAGGATCTGTGAACCCCTTTGGTTGTTCAACATATACTTCCTTATCACACAGCCCATTCAGAAACGCACCCTTTACATCCATTTGGTGTAGTTTTATCTTAAGACAACATGCTATGGCTAGAAGTAACCTAATAGATTCAATCCTAGCAACTGGAGCAAATGTCTTATCAAAATCTACACCTTCAACCTGTGTGTACCCCTGAGCAACTAGTATAGCTTTGTTTCTAACTATAACCCCTTCCTCATTACTCTTGTTCTTAAATATCCACTTCGTCCCTATTACATTAACATTAGGTGGTCTAGGTACAAGTATCCAGACATTGTTCTTAGTAAACTGTAATAGTTCATCCTGCATGGCATTAATCCAAAAGTTATCAAGAAGGGCTTCATTCACATTTTTAGGTTCTATGGTGGAGACAAAACAAGAGGCATTATCAACAGTACAAGTGAAGTTCATGCAGACACACAGTTTTACCATATCTCTATAGTCAAGTCTTTCTCTGTTGCGTGTCCTTACCCGTTCAGTGAGTTCACCTATTACCTGGGATGCTGGATGGTCTTTCTGAATCCTAGCCGGGGGGTCTCTTCTAGGTTCAGAGGCACCTTCATGTTCTGAGTCAGAATCCTCTGATGTTATTCTAACATCTGATCTCGCTGATGTTAGTCTAACATCATTCCCTGACTCTTGTTCAGTGTTTCCAGCTTCCAGTTCCAATGTTGGTGTAACATTGTCAGGAGTAACATTCTCGGTTTCCACTGTTGGTTCAACATTGGGAACTAAGATGTCACCAGTACCTGTATCAAGAGTGAAATCATCAAACACAACATTCACTGATTCCTGAATTGTCTTCAATCTAAGATTGTAGACTCTAAAGGAAGTACTATTGGCTGAGTATCCTACAAAGATGCATTTTTCACTTTTAGAATCAAATTTACTCAGATAATCCCTGTCATTCAGTAGATAACAATCACATCCAAATTCATGAAAATATGCAACATTTGGTTTTACACCCTTCAAGAGTTCATATGGAGTCATGTTAGTTCCAGGTCTAAGATACACTCTGTTACTAATGTGACAAGCAGTATTTAAGGCTTCAGCCCAGAGTCTTTTGGATAAGTCTTTGGCATTGAGCATAACTCTGGCCATCTCTTGAAGAGTCCTGTTCTTTCTCTCAGCAATCCCATTCTGCTGAGGAGTCTTAGGAGCTGAAAATTCATGGAAAATACCTTTAGTATTGCAATAGTTATCAAAACTAGCATTTTCAAATTCTTTACCATGATCAGACCTAATCTTTGTCACAGTGGAGCCATACAAGTTTTTAATACTAGCACAAAGAATTTTGAACTGATCAAAAGCTTCTGACTTTTCTTTAAGAAATTTTACCCAAGTGTATCTAGAGAAGTCATCTACAATCACAAAGGCATATCTCTTGCCACTGAGACTACTTACCTCAATTGGACCCATTAAGTCCATGTGCAGCAATTCAAAACACCTACTAGATCTAGGGTTAGCATTCTGTACCTGTAGGGGTGTATGAACTGCTCTGGTTTGCTTACCCTTGAGGCAATCACCACACACAAGCTTACCTGGACAAGACAGCTTTGGTAAGCCTCTTACAGCATCAACTTTCTGTAATTTCTCAAGGTTTCTGTAGTGAACATGTCCAAGTTTCCTATGCCATATAGAAGCCTCATCTATCTTGGCATGGAAATATTCTGCTTCCTCCTGGGCTAGGTAGCAGTTGTTTTTGGATCTAGTACCTGTCATCACAAGAACATTGTCACTATCATAAACATCACAAGATATCTTATCAAATGTAACCAGTAAGTCATCATCACACAGCTGACTGATACTGATTAGATTTGCCTTTAACCCATCTACCAACAACACATCCTTCAAGGGAGGGAATCCATCAACATTCAACGTCCCCTTGGCAATGATTTTTCCTTTGGTGCCTCCTCCATATGTCACTGTTCCAGCACTCAAAGGTACCATTTGCTTAAGATTCTCTTTGCTGCCTGTCATGTGTCTTGAACATCCACTATCGAAGTATCATTTACCTGAAAGGTTAGAGTACACAGCAGAGAAAACAACATTGCACACAACTTTAATCTTAGGGGTTTTAGCCTTTTCTATCCAAGTTCTACTTTTCTGTCCTGCACCCAATGTTAGTCTAACATCAGAACCTGTTGTAGAATTAACATTGGACGCAAAGGCTGTTTTCTTACCACATTCTTTTATAAATTTCCTACAGAATGGTTTAATGTGTCCTGGTTGAAAACAGTACTGGCAGATAAAAGTAGGTTTACTCTTAACAATGTTAATGGTTCCTATACTCACATTATCAGATTCTTTAACAAAGCTTGTAGTTAGATAGGCAGAATTAACATTTGAAGTGGAAGGTTTCTCAACAAATACCAGACCACATGTACCTGAGTTACTCATGTTCAGTACCTCATCAAGTTTAGAAGTACCTCCATTCCATTTGGCTATGATCTGAGAATCCTTTTTGAGTTTCTCCTTTACCTCTTTCAGCTCAGCTTCAGCTTTGTCAAGATCCCTTTCATAGAGTTTCAACATGTTCTTCAAACATTCAATGTCATGCTTCTGTGCTTTATTTTTCTTTATGAGTCTGACATTCTCTCTCTCAAGTCTGAGAAAGGTTGTATGCAGGTCATCAAGAATTTCCTCCTGGGACATCTCATCTTCATTGAAGTACTCCTCTTCTAGATCAACTGAGCCATGAAAACAATCAAAGTTAGTATCATCACAATCAGAGAGTGTGTCATGGTTAACCTGTGTATCATTGCCGTTCCAGTCTCCAAAGAAGATCTCCTGCTTTGCTGTTGGTTCTCTAATGTTAGAGTAACATTGAGATTCTTGGCAGTTTCTAGAGTCTTCTCCTGACCAGATGATCCGAGTGCAGAGCGCAGCAGTGTTGATTTCCTCTGATTGTTCATCAGCACTTGTTCCAGATTCGAAGTCAGCTTCATTAAAGTCATCTACACAGACCCAATGAGAATTGCCTCTTGTTCTGAGGGTGTTAGCACATTCATGTTTAAAGTGACCATACCCCTTACATTCATAACACTGGACATCTTTCAATTTCTCAGCATCTTGAGGAGTGCTCTTAGATGCCATGTATTTTACAAACTTTGGGGGCAATTTCTTATAACTAACAGCATCATTACTAGGTTGTTTTTCTTTACTTTTATCTTTGTAACCCAATTTACTAAACTTCCTAGTGATGTTACCATAGTTAGAAGAGATCAACTCATATTCATCCTCATCACTCCCTGTAGAATCTGAGCTAGTACCTAGTAAGGCTAAAGCAAGTTGTTTACTGGACTTTCCTAGGAATTCTAGTTCAAATTCTTTTAGAGTGTTCATTAATGTTTGAAAGTCCATGTTGGCAAGATCTCTAGACTCATTCATAGCAATTCTTTTGACAGTAAACTTAGAAGATAATGTTCTAAAGGCTTTGTAGACCATGGTTTGATTAGGGATGATAAAACCTAAGTTTTGGCACTGATTAGCAATATCTAGAAGTTTCTCAAAATAACTATCAATGCTTTCATCCTCACCCATCTCTATCTTTTCAAAGTCCCTCAAAAGTTTTCTATATTTAGAGTCCCTCACAGCCACATCACCCTCACAATGTAATTCAAGAATTTCCCATGCAGCTTTAGCAGTAGAACAAGTTTGAATAAGTTTGAACATATGATTACCTACCCAGCTAAAAATAGCATTGAGGGCCTTTTCATTGAAGTTGTAGAGAGCAATTTCGTTGGCTATCCATTGTCCCCTTGGCTTAGGTACCAGATCAGCATCTCCATCTCTTGGCAAGTAGGGGATGGTGTAGCCTTCTAGTACTGCGTCCCAAGCTCTTAGGTCGATGGATTTGATGTGGACTCTGAGCCTGATCTTCCAGTAGGCATAGTTGTTGGGACCCTCCAATACAGGCAACCTGCTGTTATTAGGGTTGGAATTGTCCATCTTGTCGTATCAACGCCAAACACCGGTGAAGTTGGTGCTTGGCTCTGATACCAATTGAAATTGTGGATCGGGTTGATACGTTGTTGTTGTTAACTTAACACTGGAGAGTTAACAGCAGATTTGCAATGTTGTTAACTCAGCGATGTTACTTTAACAATAGTCCAGAAGAATTGTGCAGCGGAATAAACAAACACCAAGTTTAAGAAGTGAATATAGAATTATATTAACTTCCGAGCCTTAGGCAAAATAACCCGTGAAGGTTTTAACAAAGGTCGTTCTCTCAATTCTCAAGCTCCTCACTCTTAAATTGATTGAACTAAGCAAAGCACACAAGAATTGCTTCGTATATCTCTAACAGCTCTTCACTCTTAGATCTATCCTAACAATTCACAAACTTTCCTAAAGCAAGACAACACTCAACAACTGTAAATTAATCTCTCGGATTGATTGGCTCTTGTCTCGTATTTGTCTTGATGTACTTCACACCTATATATAGGTTCTTGATCTTCGACTTCAAGGTGTGTTGTACACGGTTGGTAATTCTCCTTGTTTCCTTCTTGAACTCTTCTTCTTTGTTCTCGCAGTCCTTCTTGAATAATAGTTCTTTCGTCTGTGATCTAACTAGGGAAAGACTCCTTCTTCAAATCAGGACTTGAACTTGTAAAGCATTCCTAGTTCCACTCGAACTCTTCTTTCCTTGTAGAGTGGTTTGCGTAATTAAGGAAACTTTCCTTCTTGGAAACTTGAGCGTCCAACCTATGACAAGTTTGTTTCCTGAATAATAATCAAAGACAATTACAATTGTGGAACTTAGTTAGTTAAGTGAATAAGGCAAAACAATAATGAAGAAATTAATAAAGATTGTAAATCGGATTCTGCTCCAGCAATGTTATCCTAACATTGATTTCTCAATGTTAAACTAACATTGTCAGAATACCTGCACTTCAATGTTAAACTAACATCGACCGAATACCTGCACTTTCAACGTCATTGAATGTTATTTAAAAAGGGATGGAGACTCTGTCTAAAACGGCACAAGATACCGGACTCCCTTAAAAATTAAAAAGGGACGGAGACTCTGTCTAAAACGGCACGAGATACCGCACTCCCTCTAAAATTAAAAAGGGACGGAGACTCTGTCTAAAATGGCACGAGATACCACACTCCCTCAAAAATAAAAATGGAACGGAGACTCTGTTTAAAATGGCACGAGATATGACACTCCCTCAAAAATTAAAAATGGACTGAGACTCTGTCTAAAACGGCACGAGATACCGCACTCCCTCAAAAATTAAAAAGGGACGGAGACTCTATCTAAAACGGCACGAGATACCGCACTCCCTCAAAAATTAAAAAAGGACGGAGACTCTGTCTAAAATGGCACGAGATATTGCACTCCCTCAAAAATCAAAAAGCGACGGAGACTCTATCTAAAACGGCACGAGATACTGCACTACCTAAAGGGATGGAGACTCTGTCTAAAACGGCACGAGATACTGCACTCCCTCAAAAATCAAAAAGGGATGGAGATTCTGTCTAAAACGGCACGAGATACTGCACTCCCTCATAAACTAAAAAGGGATGGAGACTTTGTCTAAAACGGAATGAGATACCGCACTTCCTCAACACCTAATAAGGGACGGAAATTCTTTCTAAAAACGGCACGAGATACGACTCCCTGAATAATAATGAGACATATAGAAATGACGCTGTTTTAAATGGTTCTAATTCAATCGTGCGATAGGCTCATACCATGAAGCGAAACAAAAACTATCATGAGTGTGAAAAGAGGCTCACATTGTCAACATAAAGTAAAAATCGACGATAGCAATTGAAAGAAAATGCAGCAAAATGCGCCCTAGATCAAGCAGATAGTTTAGAAAGTCAAAGCTGACAAACATACGATTGTTAATAATAGTTCAAACACATAAAAGGCAATGCAGCGCCAGAAAACAACAAATTAAAAATTGTTCATTACAAAGAGAAACAAATACAAAAGCCTTCAGGCATCAGCCCCAGTTTCATCCTCGTCCTCGGAGGAAGGATACATTGCAGGCATATGGAGCGGTGGCGAGAGACTGCGAAGGACAAGTCTTTCGTCCTCGAGAAGCACGGCGAACTCATCTGGAGAGTCAGGCTGAGCACTGGTTGGGGGCGGCAGATCTTCTAGGTTAGGCCCCAGAGTAAGATTCAACCATTCCGGCTTGAAACCACCACAGACGTACTTTGTCTTGTAGAATTGGTGTACAGTCAGGACCTAAGCCTTGCGAGCCTCGCAAGCACACCTTCGAGCACTAACTTTTTCAAAGGTGTTGCTATGGAGAAACGCCTCGGCTAGGGCTGTGCAAAAAGAATCGGATCGATCGAATCGGGTTAAAATCGATCGAATGATCCGATCCGAGGATCGGATCGAATATTTGATCCGACTTTTGATTTTTGCCTTAGGATCGAACCCCATTTGATTCGATCCTCGATTTGAGAGGCTGAGAATCGGATCGGATCGAATACTCATCTTATTTTTTAAAAATAAATAAATATATAATAGTATATATAATATTATATTTTTATCTATAAAGCTAAGCCTATTAATGCTACTAAGATATTTCTATATATAATGCTAATATTATATTTTTATATATACACCTACCTAACATCTTTTTCTTGGTCCATTTGAAGGCTACGTTTCTATCTTTGGGAAACATATACAATTGTAAATTTGTAACACTTTTTTTCTCACCGTATGAAATGTTTGAATGTTGTGGTTAGTCCCATTAATATTAAATTAAATAAGAAAAAGAAAAAGAAAAAAGGATCGAAATCGAATCGAATCGGATCGAAATCGAATGATTTTGGATCGAATCGGATCGTTTTAAATTGATTTGATTTCGATCCTCATTTCTCCAGGATCGAAATCGACTTCCAGCCTCGATTCGATCCGATTCGATCCGATCCGATCCAAATGCACACCCCTAGCCTCGGCTATCTCTACCTTCTGCTGGACGGACACCAATACGAATGAAAAGAAAAGATTAAAAGGGAAAATAAAAATAATGTAAACATGCCAAGGAAGTCAAATCCTTTACCTCATTAAGACCGCGAGAATAACTAGCGTCCTCATCATTTTCGCCTTTCGCTTTCTCAGTCGCGACCTCTCTCTCAAGCTCGAAGACCCATTTTGACAACTCCTCCCTGCTAGCAGAGAGGTTGGACACTTGTAACTGGAGTCGGTCCGTAGCCTCCATCGCCTCTCTCGCTGCTTCCCTATCGGCATTGGCCCTCGAGGCATAATTCCTGACTGTCTCCATGGCCTTATCTTTTGCCTCGACAGCAGCCCTCAAGGCCTTGGACTCTCTACCCATGAACTTTGTTGTGCCACGTGGCTGCCTCGCCGCTGCTGCCTCATGGGTCCGGATCAGGGCCGCGAACATGGCATCCACCATTCTGCCACCCTGTAGAAACAATAACGAATAGTTAACATTTGCAAAACCAATACTTCAATACCATTATCAGGGGAAAAGCATCATACCGCACTCAACATATGGAGCGTGTTACGCTCCATAATCCTCTGCTCCTCCACCCACACGGGATGCGGCACAGAAATATGTGGGAAGAGAACCTTCAAGGCGTCAATAGCCATGTTCTCAGAAAGCTCGTATCCACCTACGTGGGCCCAAGGACCTTGACTAACGCCCACTCTAGTGTTTGGACCCGGGGCCGGTGCAGCAGGGGGGACAATGCCTCTAGTTTCATAACGGGTCTGATGGACTCTTCTCCTCTTCGTCTAGACGGCAGCTACAGTACGATCACCCAACCCTTCCGCAATACTCTCGGAACCTCCTGCCTGGCTGAAGTCAGCGGCAGGAGTAGTGTCACGATTCTCACCGAGAACGTCCTCGAAGAGATCAGCCTCGGAATCAACTTGCACAGAAGCCAACGGCTCAGCAGCCACTCTTTTCCCTTTGTTTTTCTTCTTCCGCAGGGGAGGAATCACCCGAGAAGCAGTAGGAACCTCTCAACCAACAGTGGTGTAGGAGCTCGCTTGCTCAGCAGCAAGGGCTTGATTCATTCGGGCGTGTCGCTCCATGATAAAATTCGCTGCAACAAAATCACACTAATCAGAATAGATAAAAAATAAACACGAAGTACAAGATCAGTTCAAGACGCAAAATATACCAAGTTTCATTCCCCCGTTATATGGAACCAAGGACAACCCAGCTAAAGATAACACTTGACTTTCTACCCATTTTTTAACATCAAACTGTTGATGTCGCATTAAATTCGGGATAACATTGCAATCCCATGAGGTCACGACAATGCCAGGGGTATCGCCACCCTTGATCTGGTATACCACTCGGGCTATAATGTCTAAATTCACCCTCGTAGCTATCTTCGACATAGAAATATCGCCTTTTCCAATTTTTTTCGTAACGAGTAGCTTCGCCGTTCAGAAATTTACAATGTCGTTGCGCTTTGATATGATAAAACCCTTCCTCTTGCCTAGTGATCTCAAACAGAGCATAAAACTCGTTGGGACTTTGAGATTCGCGTAGCGCTTTTAGCACAATAATGAAACCTATCATTGGCCATACGAATTTGGCGTAAGTTGTCCTGGCACGAGGTCAATAGACCTTAGGATCATTCTCAGCTCAGCGGGTATTGGAAATCGGAGCCCATTCAAAAGCTGGCCTACGAAAACTGTCATATGCCCGGGCGGAGGAGTATGCATGCGGTCATCTGGACCAGGAAGAACTATTTTATACCTATTCGGTATATCAAATTTCTCACGAAGCTCTTTGTGGCTATGCTGCAGGCGCGAAGCATACATATGATACGACATCCCTGCCACCTCGGCGTTATCATCAAACTCCATGTTGATGAATTCTACATCCTCATCGTCCTCATTAGAGGCACGGTTATCCGCAGATGATGACGATTGTGAATCATCACTTTCATGTTGAGGCGTCACCCGCTCAGTGTTAGCACCGGGATTATTACCCGCAAGTGAACCGGTATCTTCTATGTTAATTGGCTCGTATTCATCTACTACGACTATATTCGTACCCGCGGGAGCATTGAAAGGGCCCACCACAGAGTTCCTCGAACCAGAGCTCGAGTTGCTACTCGACTCATTCCCAGAAGTTGATTTAGAACTCACCATCGTGGACGAGAAAGAACTGAAATAAATTAAAAAGAAAAAGTTTACTGTGGGTGAATACGTCACTCTCGGCTCTCATATCACTATCGCAACGTATCTAAAATGGCTACTTATTAAAAAGTTATAAGTACATCTCACAAACGAGAACATATTAATTACCTTGATCAAATATGCGAAGGCAACATCGTTTGTTCGATTGATTCGCCTGATAAAAGAAACCAATGGGAAAAATGTTAAAATTGCAGGGAAAATATCAGCATACTGCGCTATAACATGAAAAAATATCCTAAGGCACTAGATCGAACGCCTTCCGTTCGATGCCAAGAGCATCGAACCAAAGGCGTTCGATGTAGCCTGCATCGAACAAGGTATGTTCGATGTTAACTACACGAGTGAGTAAGTTGGCAAGAGGAGAAATGAGCTTCTCGCAGCACTCTCCCCTTTATATAGGCAGCGGCCAGCCCATCAGGCACATTACAAATCAAGCATCAAACGGGCACAGTTTGATGCGACCGCGCATTGAACACATCTGGTTCATTCTATTATTCATGGAGAACAAATCGAGTATCGAACGGGCACCGTTTGATGCACTCGCACATCAAACACACCATGTTCGATGCGCAACATCAACTTTCGCTGAGAAATTACGAACTATAGATACTGGAATCCGTTCGAAAGAAACATATGATTAAGAATATTCTAAACTAGTATAAAAAATGATAACGCCGGCCAACAGAGCAATGACACATTTTGAGTTTGGAAGACGCTATCTGTTCGGCACCGTCTCCAAAACTAGGGGGACTATGTGATGGGGATATTTTAGGATTGGTCCAATATCTTATATTGGGTCGGCCCAACAAGACCAACCCTCTAAATAGTACATGGAACAGGTACCGTTCGACATTAATTGAGCATCGAACAGGTTGTGTTCGATGCGGAGTCAGCATCGAATCATCTCTGTTCGATGCTCTTTCCCTACCTGCAAATGGGGCCCGCGGGACGGGTATTATAAATACCACGTCCCTTCACCATCTCGAGGCATATTGAAGACCTTCGCTTACCTGATCCACATCGAACTATTAGCATTTGACACGGTTGTACATCGAAGATATAGCGTTCGACATTCAACACTACATCGAACCAGACTCCTTTAATACGCATCCAGCATCGAACCAGACTTGTTCGACTTATAACAATTCGATACACGGCATATACAGTACTGCTAGTATCGAACAACCTAGATTCTATACGCTTGCATCGAACGCTTCCTGTTCAACACGCCATATTTACTTGTATTTTTTTTAAGTAATTGTTTTTTTTAGGATTTGTTTTTTAAAAAATCCTTAAGTGCTGCTAGTAGTTATTATGTTCGCTTTTGTTTTTTTAATTTGCATAACTTGTGTAACCTTTGTTGAATTTATGTCCCTTAACCGTAAAATAATGATATATGCTTTCTATAACGTAAATAACCCTCACATTTTAAGCCATACTATCTTTTGTGCAAAATACTTATTGATTAAAGTAGTTGTATTAGTTCAGTAACAATATTTAATTGCCGCATGATTCTTTTGTGTCTACCATTTCGAGAACTTGTACTTGTACTAGGTCTCAAATTAAATTGCTCTAGTTTACATATTTCATCACTCCTTGTGCATGATAAGTTGCATGTTAGAATAATAATCGACAATGTTTTGATGTTAATAAGTCAAGGAACTCTAAATTTGCCCAATTGATTTATCTTATTAAATTCTAAGTAACGCCGCACATTCTTTTAAATGGGGCTCTATACATATGTCGTGAAGTACTTAAATTAGTTAAGAATTATACAAAATTAGGAGTTAAATATAAGAGCTGTTACGTAAGCTCAATTAATTATTAGAATTCATAATCATTAGGCTCTTACAAAGATCGGTTACCAAGAAATCAAGGGTTTCATTCACTCTTTTCACCGCAGCCAATGCCCCTTCATCCCTCTTTTAATTTTTATCTACTTCTCCGTGTACTATCCTTCCTCAATCAGGTAAGGTGTTGTTCTTTATCTAGTTATTAATTTGTCCTAAAAACCATGAATTTGTATAGATCCCTGATTTGATTTGCTATTATTTTGAATGAAGAACTGCGTACGGTTCATGCATGTGGATATGTAATTGACATTCACAAACATTAATCTTCTTCAATACTAGTTACGCTACACGTAGTATAAGGTTTTAGATTTCTTTATTCTTTGGAGGATATCACATTCACATAATTAAGGTTCAGACTTGAAAGTTAGAAATCATTATTTTAATATATATCTTATAGTCTCTAATTATATTATTACATAGCTTTTCTTAATGCGTTAATTAACGAGAGCCATTAATCAATAATCCGGTGTTTGTAGTTCAAAGGAAATTGAGACATCAGGCTATTATTATTAACTTGGACCATTGTTATTCTTTATTTAAGGACACCTGCCATACGATTATTAGTTAATTTATGAAACAACATAGTTGCTTATATATACATGAGTGTCAATCATGAATTTCTATAAACAGCGCATTCTTGTATGTAAACAAGAATTAAGATTAGATTAATAGGACTTTTTCCAGTATAAGTTAGGATTCAGAATTAAAGTATTCTTATAGTTCTTTTGACGCATGAGGAAATTTGGATTAGACGTTTAATGTTACCTCTCTCTGGTATTTGTCCCACTCCACGATCATATTCAGGTGCGTGTTCCAAAACCATACTATTTTCACTGAAAGGGAGTTTGTGCCTACACGGTTACTAGTAGTAAATATATACATATACATATACGCATTGATGTTTAACGTGATTGAAGATACATTGTTAAAGTTTATCAATAAATGATTGCTTGCTACATAGCATGTTAATTGATTGGAACTGGTAACGTTATTGATTACTAGCACTAATGAATATGGTTCATGTGAAATAATTGTTTATTGCTTTAAACGTTTATTGTATTGACTGTTACTAACTGACTGAATTATTTGAAACAACCGAACGATTGACTGGTTGTTTGAAAACAACCGAACGATTGACTGGATTGTTTTGAACGACTGAACGACTAACTGATTTATTTTGAACGACTGATAATGGATCCCCGGCTTGGTGAGCATGTTATACAGCTCGGCAGCGGCGGGCTCGCCATATGGTCTTCGTGCCCCATGACCCCTCTCCCTTAGACCTTCGGGAGTTTCGTAGTGTCTAAGTGGGGTAAACGACTAGCATGCTTGTGTGGTATGTGGAACGATTTCTAGGTAGCTCCTTGAATGGGGGTAATAAGGACTTATCGAACAGAGTTATAAGGACGGGTATTGTTTACTTAAGGTTGAAACTCTGTTCATTCTCAATTGATTGTCTGATTGCCCGACTGTGTGACTGCCTGAATGATTAATTGACCAATGTGCTAAATTATTGTTTTTCAATTGTTTTCAAAATAAAAGTGCACGTCATTCACTCTGCACACAAACGCATAAACACCACTGAGATTTTTATCTCACACATGCATGTTTTTCCCCTTTCCTTTCGGCTTTAGGTCAACCAGGACGAGACTTGAAGAACGTGGAGAGTGGGTTCCATCGGGTAGTTAGTTAATATTTGTATTAAGTTCACCTTTTTCTTTATTGTAACAGTTGTAATTGTCTTGGTTTTGCACAATTAGTTTTTTTTTATATTATTCTTGTTATGATATTGCACTGTTTAGCCTCAAAATTTCGGGGCGTTACAGTTGGTATCAGAGCTTGGGTAATTAGTGCCCAGGCTATGCCCGGATAGGATCTTCGGACTTAGAATGCTTTCGTATAACTTAAGATTGATCTTTAGAGTTAAGAATTAGGTTTCGCCTTGCTCAAGTTGTTACGCATTACTGTCGGGGTGGCCAACTGATAGTAATTCGATACATACTGAAGCATCGAGTATATGGTTGGGATTGAGTGAGCGTGTGATTTGCATGTTGGGATTGAGTCCTATTAAGATTAGATTAATAGGACTTTTTCCATTATAAGTTAGGATTCAGAATTAAAGTATTCTTATAGTTCTTTTGACGCATGAGGAAATTTGGATTAGACGTTTAATGTTACCTCTCTCTGTTATTTGTCCCACTCCACGATCATATTCAGGTGCGTGTTCCAAAACTATACTATTTTCACTGAAAGGGAGTTTGTGCCTACATGGTTACTAGTAGTAAATATATACATATACATATACGCATTGCTGTTTAACGTGATTGAAGATACATTGTTAAAGTTTATCTATAAATGATTGCTTGCTACATAGCATGTTAATTGATTGGAACTGGTAACGTTATTGATTACTAGCACTAATGAATATGGTTCATGTGAAATAATTGTTTATTGCTTTAAACGTTTATTGTATTGACTGTTACTAACTGACTGAATTATTTGAAACAATCGAACGATTGACTGGTTGTTTGAAAACAACCGAACGATTGACTGAATTGTTTTGAACGACTGAACGACTAACTGATTTATTTTGAACGACTGATAATGGATCCCCGGCTTGGTGAGCATGTTGTACAGTTCGGCAGCGGCAAGCTCGCCAGATGGTCTTCGTGCCCCATGGCCCCTCTCCCTTAGACTTTCGGGAGTTTCGTAGTGTCTAAGTGGGGTAAACGACTAGCATGCATGTGTGGTATGTGGAACGATTTCTAGGTAGCTCCTTGAATGGGGGTAATAAGGACTTATCGAACAGAGTTATAAGGACGGGTATTGTTTGCTTAAGGTTGAAACTCTGTTCATTCTCGATTGATTGTCTGATTGCCCGACTGTGTGACTGCCTGAATGATTAATTGACCAATGTTCCAAATTATTGTTTTTCAATTGTTTTCAAAATAAAAGTGCACGTCATTCACTCTGCACCCAAACGCATAAACACCACTGAGATTTTTATCTCACACATGCTTGTTTTTCCCCTTTTCTTTCGGCTTTAGGTCAACCAGGACGAGACTTGAAGAATGTGGAGAGTGGGTTCCATCGGATAGTTAGTTAATGTTTGTATTAAGTTCACCTTTTTCTTTATTGTAACAGTTGTAATTGTCTTGTTTTTGCACAATTAGTTTTTTTTATGCCATTCTTGTTATGATATTGCACTGTTTAGCCTCAAAATTCCGGGGCGTTACATTTGGTATCAGTGCTTGGGTAATTAGTGCCCAGGCTATGCCAGGATAGGATCTTCGGACTTAGAATGCTTTCGTATAACTTAAGATTGATCTTTAGAGTTAAGAATTAGGTTTCGCCTTGCTCAAGTTGTTACGCATTACTGTCGGGGTGGCCAATACATACTGAAGCATCGAGTAGATGGTTGGGATTAAGTGAGTGTGTGATTTGCATGTTGTATGTTATTGTGTTGCTTTCTATCGACTTAGGTTGTTTTTGCCGGAATACGTATGCATTTTGTTTTTCTTCTAATAGAATAGAAAAACTTGAATTTTTGTTTATCTTTGATCTGATCTCCGTTACATTGTTCCCAATATATTTCTCTTACTTTAGATTTCATCGTGTCGCTTAGGTGCTCTTATTTCCATGACGGAATTGGATACAATTTGAATTGTGATTACAAGGAAAGTGATCGAAATTCTTGAATCTCAACTCTTGAAATTTTTGGTGCTCCTTGCCCATCTTTAAAATGTTATAATGTCATGCTTCCACTATTTCTATTAAAATTGCCTATATTGCACTTTTACCTTGTTTCTCCCTAAATGATCAACGACTTTGAAATCTATCTTGCTTCTTATTACGTGTTTATTTATGTGATAATACTTGTCTTAATAATCTTCTTCGATGTTGCTGAAAGTCCTATTTGATTTAGCATTCTCATCTTGCAACTACTTGTTTGAGAAATTGTTTATGATTATTTTTGACACCACGTGCTCGTAAACTAGTTCTACCTTTTAAATGTCTTGAAATATAATATGAAAATATAGGACATCTAATAGTTTAAATAATTTGGATTTTTTGTGAAACAAACTTAACCTTTCATCTTGCTTGACTTATTATTTGTCTATTTGTGCTTTTATGTCTAATTTGATTTTTCTATATGTTATCCTCATGCTTTGTTTGAAAATTATTTTATGAAGTACCCGTAAATACAGGAAAGCACGTTAACAATGTAAAATACATGATATGAAATTGAGCACTTGACTCCTATGATAACAGAAATTGAATTTGGGGACCAAATTCTTTTAAGGGGGTTGGAATGTAATACCTCGATTTTGTTTAAGTAATTGTTTTTTTAGGATTTTTTTTTAAAAAACTCCTTAAGTGTTGCTAGTAGTTATTATGTTCGCTTTTGTTTTTCTAATTTGCATAACTTGTGTAACCTTTGTTGAATTTATGTCCCTTAACCGCAAAATAATGATATATGCTTTCTATAACGTAAATAACCCTCACATTTTAGGCCATACTATCTTTTTGTGCAAAATACTTATTGATCAAAGTAGTTGTATTAGTTCAGTAACAATATTTAATTGCCGCATGATTCTTTTGTGTCTACCATTTCGAGAACTTATACTTGTACTAGGTCTCAAATTAAATTGCTCTAGTTTACATATTTCATCACTCCTGTGCATGATAAGTTGCATGTTAGAATAATAATTGACAATGTTTTGATGTTAATAAGTCAAGGAACTCTGAATTTGCCCAATTGATTTATCTTATTAAATTCTAAGTAACGCCGCACATTCTTTTAAATGGGGCTCTATACATATGCCGTGAAGTACTTAAATTAGTTAAGAATTATACAAAATTAGGAGTTAAATATAAGAGTTGTTACGTAAGCTCAATTAATTATTAGAATTCATAATCATTAGGCTCTTACAAAGATCGGTTGCCAAGAAATCAAGGGTTTCATTCATTCTTTTCACCGCAGCCAATGCCCCTTCATCCCTCTTTTAATTTTTATCTACTTCTCCGTGTACTCTCCTTCCTCAATCGGGTAAGGTGTTGTTCTTTATCTAGTTATTAAAATTGTCCTAAAAACCATGAATTTGTATAGATCCCTGATTTGATTTGCTATTATTTTGAATTGAAAATTGTCGGATCGTGGATTGACACAATAACTTTGAGAGTTAAGCTGGCGTTGCCTTAACTCTATTGTGATCTTCTTGATTAGAGTAACATGCAGCGAAATTAAGAACACAAGAAGATATAATTTTAAGAAGTTTTCAATATTATTAAAAACTTCCGAGCCTTAGGCCAAATAACCATAAAGGTTTTAACAAAAATGTTTCTCACAACAATTCACTCACGCTCTTTGTTGATCGGACTCAACAAAGCAGACAGGTACGAACTACTTAACCTCTATGAACTAGACGTAAATAGTTGATACAAAAACTTCGCAAAAGCAAGGCAAAGACAATACAAAGAATTTAATCTCGCGGATTATTTAGCACTATTGTCTTGTATTTATCTTGATGAACTTCATATCTTTTATAGATTTCTTAAAACTTGCACGTCAAGATGTGTTGTTCACAGTTTTGGTAACTCTTGTTGTTTCCTTGTTGAATTTTGCCTTCTTTGTGAACTTCATATCTTTCCTGAATATGTGTTTCCGTTATTACCAATCTAACAAGGTAACACATCTTCTTCAAATCGGAGAATCCTGGAAAGAATCAAAGTTGCAGAGAATCCAATTTGTTTCCTTCTTTTGAAAGCGTATTGAGTTGACTAATTCAACTTAGCTTGAATTATGGAAACTTCAAGTAAGGAATCATCCATAGCTCCTCCTTATGATTAAGATACCTTCCTGGACATAAACATAAACAACTAAAACTGTGGAACTTGATTAATAGGTGAATAAAGGCAAAACTTAAATTTGGCAACCAAATCACAATTTTTGCACAGACTCTCGGCTTTCAATGTTATCCTCAATGTTGACCCAACATCGTCTAACATTGCATCGTCTAACATTGATTCCAGAAAACCCTGCACTTTCAATCTCCCCCTTTTTGCCTTTCTTCACAAAACCAACCCATGTTCCAATCAAGTCTTATATCCAGAAAGTTAGAATCAACAAGAAACAAATTAAACTACTAAACTGCTCCCCCTCAATACAAACTAACATATTCAAAGTTAAATCAGCAAAGACAAGTATTAAGGTCATCACTACATCAGAAGATGTTCAGCCCCCAACATTCATCAATGTTGCCTCAACATTGAAACCAGTGAGTTTCCTGCATAAAAGGTTAACCAAACAATCAGTTCAAAATGTACTTTCATAAGTAATAGCAGTTAGAGCAGTTCAACAGTATTAGTACTTAGAGTTACATGCCATAGCTAAATATCAAGGACATGTCCCTTGATCAAATAAAACCACATAGAGATAAATGTACCAGCAACACAAACATATCAGCAATTCATAAGAAACAAAACATAAACTAGAAGACTAAAAATTTTAAAAAAGAACTTGGAACTATTCTCCCCCCCCCCCCCCCCTTTTGTGAAGAAGGGAGTTTCTCCAAATTTTTCACCATGTCCTCCAGCTCTTTGAGATGTTCCTTCTTTTCCTCAATCTCCCTCTGAGTATCAGCAATTTGCCCCCTATACCAGTTCAGCAGATGATCCACAAAAGTTCAGGTAATGACCATGCAATCTTCCTCTTTGGACATAGGCACTGAAGTTCCAGCAAACTCCTAAGCCTTTTTCTTCTCAGTTCTTGGTCTCACCACTCCTTTTGGGTTCCAAGGAAGGTCTCTCACTCTTGATCCAGACAAGTAGCTTGGGAGAATTGTCAGTTCAGTATCATTCTTCCTCCAGCCCACAGTGACACTTGTCTTCAATCCTTGCTTGCTAAGGATTTTGCAGATGAGTGAGGGAAAAGGCAGCATGCCATTCTTCCTTCCAGCAACTTCTGACATTGACTTCACAATCCTCTCCCCCATGTTCACAGCTAGCCCATTCTTGATTTTGTAGACTAAGAGTGCTGATTCCTTAGTCAATACAGTGACATTTTTGCTTGGCAGCCAGTTGAAACAAGCTATCTTGTGCAAGACAGCATTAAGGGAGGTGAGTTTTGTGGTTGGCAGAGCATCTCTCCAGGTTTTAACCAACCCTCCAGTCAAGTCTTCCATCACATCATCAAGGTAGGGGTCCTCAGATTCATCAACAGTGGGGAATCCACAGATCTTATTGATGGTGTAGGGTTCAATGTTGAAGACTCTCCCCTTCACCCAAGCCTTTCCATATTTTGGAGATATGTAGTCCCTGATCTACTTGGAGAGATTCAGGTAGAACTTCATGACAATCTCAGGAGGATAGTCATTCAACTCCATCACTGATTGTTGCAACCCTCTTGCCTCAAGCAAGTCCATCACCTTGTTTTCTTTGAAGATGGCCATCTCTACAGCTCTTTCAGTGTGAATCTCCCTTCTTTTGAAGGAATCCCACTTCTTCTCCAACTCTTGTGAAAAATAGTAAGGAGAAAAGTAGTCCCCCTCATCCTCAAGGAAGATCACATATAGCCCATATGTGTACTCTTATGTTCCTGATGTTGCCTTAACATCAGCAGCAACATCAGCAGCAACATCCTGCTCTTCCTCAGTCTTGTCCTCTTCCTTCTCCTCATCTTCCTCTTCATCCTCAACATCCACCACCTCTACTTCCTCTTCCATCACTTGCTTACCCTTCCTCTTTCTCTCAGCAGCAGCAGCAGCAGTAGCTTTCTTCTCTTCCTCAACCTTTTTTTCGGCTTCAGCAGCCCTCTTCCTAGCTAATCTCTCAGCTTGTCTTTTCCGAGCCTCAACACGTTGTTTAGCAGTCTCAGACATAGTTCTCAACTTATCCCAAGTGCCCTTGCTCTTTTTCTTTTTAGCCCTAATCCACTTCCCCCACCGCTTTGTCCACAGACTTATCCACGGACTTCTCCACAGATTTATCAGCAGATCCACTACCCTCCCCCTCAACAGTTATATCAGCATCAATTTCAGGGTTAGGTTCAGCAATGTTTACCTCAATTTCAGGCTCATTGATGATGGTAGCGGTTGATTCAGCAGTTAGCTCAACATTGGAGGTCGATTCTCCCTGTTTGGACTTCTTCCCACGTCGCACGTAGGGGACCGCCTTCCTTTTGGCAGCAATAAGAGCATCATCTGGTTTTGAAGCAGCACCCCTAGTGTGTGAACGGGTGCGTGCGGCAGTGGGTTCACTTCCCAGGGCAACATCTGCAAGAGTTTGCATGGGAGACTTGCTTGCCATTGTTAGTAAGGAAGATTTGAGAGAGTTCGCAGAGAAAATCGAGAGAAATTGAGAATAGAGAGAGTAATTTTGCAGAGTAAGCACAGATAAGGAAATTGCAAGAACAATTAAGGATATTAGGGTTTTAATTTCTGAAATAACCGTGAATAAGGAAAGAGAATGAATTTTAGTGGGCAATTACAAAATTTGAATCAAATAAAACCTTTCCACTATGTTTTCTCGCGCACATGCTTTGATGTTTAATTAACAGGTAACTAGAGCGGTTTTCAAAAATTCGAAAACTTATAAGTTCCTGTTTTCAATGTCGGCCTGCTGCAGTGCACAATGTTGGGATAACATTCAATAACATTCAAACCTGAAGGTGGAGGTACAGGCTTTACCAAGGCAAATTCATGTGAGAGCTTGAGATACATCCAAAAATACATCTGAAACTTAACCAATACAGCAAGTGAGTACCTCAGACATATTGTTCAGATCAAGATCATGAGTAAGCAACATAGATAACAAGAAACACACAGAGATAAGCAGTTATGAATTCAAGGAAAATTCACTTCCACAGCATAGAAAGTCACAGAAAAGTGTGTCACCTGCAGTATGTCACCCAAATTGTATGCCTCAACACATGAATTATACTCCCCCTAAGCCTAAACCGACACAACTCAACAACAAGAAAGAAACAATGCAGTTCTACATGAATGCAACAATGTAATGTCAAATAGGCAGATGGTAAACACATATGAAAGACTCATCAAACCAGCACAGCACACATCTCTTTATAATCTTTATTAATTTCATAACTCATCTGAACCAAAAAACTGAAGGTTGCTAAACACAAAGCTAATGTCACTACTGAATGAGGGCAGCCTGAACTCTACACATCCCAGTAACAACATTAACAGCAGCAAGTTAGGCAAGTACAAAGGCCTTGAATGTTGTCAATTCATTTATCATGCACCCCAACACCCCAATTCCTTATGCATACTTGTTTACCAACCTGCATTCAAGAGAATCACCAAGTGATCAGTGCTACTAAATGTAAGAAATCTAAACCTCAAACACTCTAGTAGAAAAGATCACCCTCGTGTGTTCTTTGGCCAAACAAATAGGAACATAAAATAAGCACAACTGAGTAACACTGAAGCTGTCAACATCATGTACCCCAGCTTCTCCACATGTCCTGTACACCTTTCATATGAATAAGACACAACTGAATAGACATCAAAGTATTGAACTTTGTGTACCCCAGCTTCTCCATATGTTAGGTTATCACAACCTCAGACAAACAGAAGAGTTTTATTACTTTTTCAAAACAAAGATGTGAAACTGATAACTAGAAAGAGTTGTTAATCACAGAGTTCAACCACACAAACCAAAACTGACAAAACAAAGATGAAATGAGACTCATAAGAAAATAAGTTCAACAAAGGAAAACAACAGAACACCTACTACACCACAACCAATATACCAGTGCTAGACAGTGGTGTTATGTCAACACTGGTTCCCTCAACATTTTCACATATTGCACATGCCAAGAGATTTGCTCAAGCTAAAGAATCTCTCACTATCTAAAGGTTTTGTAAACATATCAGCAAGATGATTAGTTGTCTCAATATGTTCAATGTTGATCACTTTGTCCTCTACCATATCTCTTAGGAAATGATGCATTATGTCTATATGCTTAGTTCTAGAATGTTGGACAGGATTCCTAGAGAAACTTATGGAACTTAGATTGTCACAGAACATGAGAAGTGTATCACTATCTAGCCCATAATCTGAAAGCATGTGTTTGAGCCACACAAGTTGGATAACACAACTCCCAGCTGCTACATATTCTGATTCAGCAGTTGATAATGAAACACAGTTCTGCTTCTTGATATACCAGGAGACCAAAT
The DNA here is from genome assembly GCA_948329865.1 of Linaria vulgaris. Taxonomy (NCBI): domain Eukaryota; kingdom Viridiplantae; phylum Streptophyta; class Magnoliopsida; order Lamiales; family Plantaginaceae; genus Linaria; species Linaria vulgaris. The sequence continues at coordinate 45,666,235 of OX415249.1, read as the reverse complement.
TATTCCCCAAATAAAAACAGCCCCCGCTTGTGGATTTCCTGTCATCCACATCACCTGCCCAGTCAGAGTCACTGAAACCAACCAAGTTAGTGTTAGTGTCATAAGAATACAAAATGCCTAAAGGTGAAGTTCCAAAGATATATCTAAGAATCCTCTTCACAGCAATCAAGTGAGATTGCCTTGGCTCAGCTTGGTACCTAGCACAAACACACACTGAAAACATGATGTCAGGTCTAGAGGCAGAGAGATATAGCAAACTACCAATCATGGATCTGTACAATGTTGGGTCAACATTGCTGCCAGTGCCATCTTTTGTTATCTTCACTGAATAGGACATAGGAGTTTTGCAAGGCTTGGACTCTTGTAGCTCAAATCTCTTCACCAGATTTCTTGCATACTTCTCCTAGTTCAGGAAGATACCATTCTCCAGTTGTTTAACTTGTAGTCCCAGAAAGTAATTGAGCTCACCAATCATGCTCATCTCAAATGTTCCTGTCATAGACTCAACAAATTTGTTTAAGGTAGACTTGTTAGTAGAGCCAAATACAATATCATTCACATAAATTTGAGAAATGCATATATCAGAGCTTTTACTAAGGACAAACAATGTTCTATCACCATCTCCTCTATTGAAACCTAGGCCTAACAGAAAGTCAGTTAGCCTCTCATACCAAGCTCTAGGAGCCTGTTTTAAGCCATACAAAGCCTTATCAAGTTTGTACACATGGTCAGGATGTTTAGGATCAGCAAAGTCTTTAGGTTGTTCTACATAAACCTCTTTGCCAATTAAACCATTCAGAAAGGCACCTTTAACATCCATTTGGTAAAGTTTAATCCTGAGACAGCAAGTAATAGCAAGAAGTAATCTAATTGATTCTATCCTAGCTACTGGAGCAAAAGTCTCATCAAAATCTATACCTTCTGCCTGAGTATAACCTTGTGCAACCAACCTAACTTTGTTCCTCATAATTACACCACTCTCATCAGTTTTATTTTTGAAAATCCATTTTGTACCTTTTACATTCACATGTGATGGCCTAGGCACTAGATTCCAAACTCTGTTTTTGGTGAATTGTAATAGTTCCTCTTGCATGGCATTAATCCAGTAAATGTCCTTAAGAGCTTCAGTTACATTCTTAGATTCAATGGAGGAAACAAAATAAGATGCATTATCATCAGTACATCAAGAAGACATGCAAACACACAACATAGCCATATCCTTCTAGTTGACCCTTTCTTTGTTGCGTGTTCTAACTCTTTCAGTAATTTGTCCAATTACTTAAGAGGCTGGATGATCTCTTTGTATCCTAAGAGGAGGATCTCTTTTGGATACAGGCACAACTTCATCTTCAGAATCTGACAGCACAGATGTTGGCCTAACATTGGGGGTTTCTGGTGTTAAGTCAACATTTGTTCCAGTTTCCAGTTCAGCATCTCCAGCGTCTGTGTTCAATGTTGAATTCAATGTTGGAGCAACGTCTGAACCAATGACTTCTTCAATACCTGCAGAAATAGTCAGTTCATCAAAAATGACATTAACTAATTCTTGTACAGTATGCAATCTTGGATTATAGACCCTGAAAGCAGCACTATTAGGAGAATATCCAACAAATATACACTTTTCACTTTTGGGATCAAATTTGCTCAAATATTCTCTATCCTTTAGCAAATAGCAGTTAATACCAAATTCATGAAAGTTTGCTACTATTGGTTTTTAACACTTCAAGATTTCATAAGGTGTCATAGTAGTACCAGGTCAAAGATAAACTCTATTACTAATATAACATGCAGTATTCAAAGCTTTAGCCCAGAGTTTCTTAGATAGGTTCCTAGAATTCAGCATTACTCTAGCCATCTCTTGAATTGTTCTATTCTTCCTCTCAGCAATCCCATTTTGCTGAGGTGTTTTAGGTGCAGAGAACTCATGGAAAATGCCTTTAGTTTCACAAAAATTAGCAAAGCTTACATTTTCAAACTCTTTTCCATGGTCAGACCTAATTCTTCCTACAGAAGTGCCATACAGATTTTAATACTGGCATGCAAAATCTTGAATGTGTTGAAAGCCTCTGATTTTTCTTTCAAAAACTTAATCCATGTATATCTTGAAAAATCATCAACAATAACAAAAGCATACTTCTTACCATTCAGACTACTAACCTCAATGGGACCCATAATATCCATATGTAGCAAATCAAAGCACTTATTAGTTATAGGGTTAGTACTCTGTACCTGAAGTGGTGGATGGGCAGCTTTTGTTTGTTTACCTTTTAGGCAGTCTTCACAAACAATTTTACCTGGGCTAGTCAACTTAGGCAGTCCTCTCACAGCCTCTAACTTCTGTAGTTTCTCCAGATTTCTATAGTGCACATGTCCTAACTTCTTGTGCCACATGACAGATTCATCTACCTTGGCATGGTAGCATTCAGCTTCATCTTGAGCAAGATAGCAGTTATCCTTTGATCTTGTACCTGTCATGACACGGACATTGTCACTATTAAACACATCACATGAACTTTTATCAAAAGTAATTAGCAAGTTATCATCACAAAGTTGACTTATGCTAATTAAATTTTCTTTCAATCCTTCAGCCAACAACACATCCTTGAGTGGTGGAAATCCTTCAACATCCAGTACTCCTTTTCCAATGATTTTCCCTTTTGTGCCTCCTCCATAGGTAACTGTTCCAACAGTCAAAGGGATTACATCTTTCTGGTTGTCAATGTTTCCAGTCATGTGCCTTGAGCATCCACTGTCAAAATACCACTTACCTGCAAAGTTAGAGTAAACGGCAGAGAAGACAACATTGCAAACAATTTTAACCTTAGGAGTTTTTAACTTTTCTATCCAAGTTCTACTTTTATGTCCTTCAGCTTTGTTACCTAATGTTGGGATAACATTCAGATCAGAGGTTCTCCTAACATTGGTACTGCTATTAATTCTTGTTTTCTTCTTAATCATACTTCTGATTTTTTTACAATAAGGCTTAATGTGACCAGGTTGAAAACAATATTGACATATAAAAGTAGGCTTTTTTACAGTGTTGACAGGAATTTCACTACTCACGCTACTACTTTCCTTGATAAAACTAGTTATTAAATAGGCAGAATCAACATCTTCAGAGGAAGGTTTCTCAACATAGCCCAAACCATTTTTACCTTGATTTCCCATACTCAGCACTTCATCAAGCATAGATGTAGAGGAGTTCCATTTGTCAATGGTTTGTTCAGCTTTATCTAATTTTACCTTTACCTCTTTCAGTTCAGCTTCAGTTTTGTCAAGGTCTTTCTCATACAGTTTCAGCATCTCCTTCATGCATCCAATCTCTTCCTTCAAGCTTTTGTTGCTCTTGATGAGTTTGTGATTCTCAAGCAGCAGTTTGTGGTAGATAGACTTCAGGTCTTCAATGATTTCCTCCTGGGACATTTCTCCTTCAAAGAAATATTCTTCATCTAGATTCACTGAGCCATGAAAACAATCAAAGTTAGATTCATCAAAGTAGGACACAAGATAAGGTTCAGTATCAGTATCATATTCATCCCAATCTGCAAAGAAGGTCTTCTGTTCTGATGTTGGATCCTGAATGTTGGGGTAACCTTGAGATCCGAAGTAGTTCGGGGAGTCTTCTGCCGTCCAGTCAATCTGAGTGAGTAGCGCAGCAGTTTGAACCTCTTCTTATTGTTCTTCAGCTTCTCCAGAACTAAAGTCATCTTCATTGAAATCATCTACACAAACCCAATGAGAATTTCCTCTTTTCTAAGAGTGTTAGCACATTCATTAGCCATATGACCATATCATTTACATTCAAAACATTGAACATCTTTTAACTTATCAGCTTCTAAAGGAGTAGGTTTTGATGCCATGTACTTTACAAACTTATGAGGTAATTTCTTGTAACCTCGGGAACTATTACTAAGATTCTTTTCTTTACCTTTTCCTTTAAGGTTCAGCTTATTGAACTTCTTAGTAATTTTACCAATGTTTGAAGAAATTAACTCATAATCATCATCACTTTCATTGTCAAGACTTGATCCTCTTAAAGCAACAGCCCTATGTTTGCTAGGTTGTGAGGCAAGCTTCATCTCAAATTCTCTAAGAGTGTTCATCAAGACTTGAAACTGTAGATTAGCAAGGTTCCTAGATTCACTCATTGCAATTTTCTTGAGAGCAAATTTAGATGGCAGTGTTCTCATAGCTTTATAAACCATTTCTTGATTAGTCATAGCAAAACCTAGATTTTTACATTGGTTAGCAATATTAAGAATTCTCTCAAAACAACTGTCAACACTTTCATCTTCACCCATCTCAAGTTTTTCAAATTGCAGAAGCAGTTGTCTATATTTAGAATCTTTAACAACAGAATCTCCTTCACAATGTAATTCAAGTATATCCCAAGCATGTTTGGCTTTTGTACAATTCTGGATTAACTTGAACATGTGATGATTAACCCAACTAAAGATAGCATTAAGAGCCTTTTCATTAGAGTTATAGAGACTTACCTCTGTTGCTGTCCAGTCTGCTTCTGGTTTTGGTACTAGATCACCTTCACCATCTCTTGGTAATGTTGGAAGAGAGTATCCATTGATCACGGATTACCAGGCTCGAATATCAATAGCTTTGATGTGACTCCTCATCCTGATCTTCCAATATGTATAATTGGAGCCATCCAAAATTGGAATCTTGTTGGTATTAGGATTGACACTGTCCATAGTGTTGTATCACCTCCAAACCACCAGTGTAGCCGGTGTTTGGCTCTGATGCCAATTGAAAATTTTCGGACCGTGGATTGACACAACAACTTTGAGAGTTAAGCTGGCGTTGCCTTAACTCCATTGTGATCTTCTTGATTAGAGTAACATGCAGCGGAATTAAGAACACACGAAGATATAATTTTAAGAAGTTTTCAATATTATTAAAAACTTCCGAGCCTTAGGCCAAATAACCATAAAGGTTTTAACAAAAATGTTCCTCAAAACAATTCACTCACGCTCTTTGTTGATCGGACTCAACAGAGCAGACAAGTACGAACTACTTAACCTCTATGAACTTGACGTAAATAGTTGATACAAAAACTTCGCAAAAGCAATACGAAGACAATACAAAGAATTTAATCTCTCAGATTACTTAGCACTATTGTCTTGTATTCATCTTGATGAACTTCACATCTTTTATAGATTTCTTGAAACTTGCACGCCAAGATGTGTTGTTCACAGTTTTGGTAACTTTTGTAGTTTCCTTTTGAATTTTGCCTTCTTTGTGAACTTCATATATTTCCTGAATATGTGTTTCCTTTATTACCAATCTAACAAGGTAACACATCTTCTTCAAATCGGAGAATCCTGGAAAGAATCAAAGTTGCAGAGAATCCAATTTGTTTCCATCTTTTGAAAGCGTGTTGAGTTGACTAATTCAACTTAGCTTGAATTATGGAAACGTCAAGTAAGGAATCATCCATAGCTCTTTCCTATGATTAAGATACCTTCTTGAACATAAACATAAACAACTAAAACCGTGGAACTTGCATAATAGGTGAATAAAGGCAAAACTTAAATTTGGCAACTAAAGCACAGTTTTCGCACAGACTCTCGGCTTTCAATGTTATCCTCAATGTTGACCCAACATCGTCTAACATTGCATCATCTAACATTGATTCCAGAAAATCCTGCACTTTCATGAATGAGGAATTGCGTACGGTTCATGCATGTGGATATGTAATTGACATTCACAAACTTTAATCTTCTTCAATACTAGTTACGCTACACGTAGTATAAGGTTTTAGATTTCTTTATTCTTTGGAGGATATCACATTCACATAATATGGTTCAGACTTGAAAGTTAGAAATCATTATTATAATATATATCATATAGTCTCTAATTATATTATTACATAGCTTTTCTTAATGCGTTAATTAACGAGAGCCATTAATCAATAATCTCGTGTTTGTAGTTCAAAGGAAATTGAGACATCAGGCTATTATTATTAACTTGGACCATTGTTATTCTTTATTTAAGGACACCTGACATACGATTATTAGTTAATTTATGAAACAACATAGTTTCTTATATATACATGGGTGTCAATCATGGATTTCTATAAACAGCACATTCTTGTATGTAAACAAGAATTAAGATTAGATTAATAGGACTTTTTCCAGTATAAGTTAGGATTCAGAATTAAATTATTCTTATAGTTCTTTTGACGCATGAGGAAATCTGGATTAGACGTTTAATGTTACCTCTCTCTGGTATTTGTCCCACTCCACGATCATATTCAGATGCGTTTTCCAAAACTATATTATTTTCACTGAAAGGGAGTTTGTGCATACATGGTTACTAGTAGTAAATATATATACATATACATATACGCATTGCTGTTTAACGTGATTGAGGATACATTGTTAAAGTTTATCTATAAATGATTACTTGCTACATAGCATGTTAATTGATTGGAACTGGTAACGTTATTGATTACTAGCGCTAATGAATATGGTTCATGTGAAACAATTGCTTATTGCTTTAAACGTTTATTGTATTGACTGTTACTAACTGACTGAATTATTTGAAACAACCGAACGATTGACTGATTGTTTGAAAACAACCGAACGATTGACTGAATTGTTTTGAGCGACTGAACGACTAACTGATTTGTTTTGAACGACTGATAATGGATCAACGGCTTGATGAGCATGTTGTACCGCTGGGCAGCGGCGGGCTCGCCAGATGGTCTTCGTGCCCCATGGCCCCTCTCCCTTAGACCTTCGGGAGTTTCGTAGTGTCTATGTGGGGTAAATGACTAGCATACCTGTGTGGTATGTGGAACGATTTCGAGGTAGCTCCTTGAATGGGGGTAATAAGGACTAATCGAACGGAGTTATAAAGACGGGTATTGTTTACTTAAGGTTAAAACTCTGTTCATTCTCGATTGATTGTCTGATTGCCCGACTGTGTGACTGCCTGAATGATTAATTGACCAATGTGCCAAATTATTGTTTTTCAATTGTTTTCAAAATAAAAGTGCATGTCATTCACTCTGCACACAAACGCATAAACACCACTGAGATTTTTATCTCACGCATGCATGTTTTTCCCCTTTCCTTTCAGCTTTAGGTCAACCAGGACAAGACTTGAAGAACGTGGAGAGTGGGTTCCATCGGGTAGTTAGTTAATGTTTGTATTAAGTTCACATTTTTCTTTATTGTAACAGTTGTAATTGTCTTGTTTTTTCACAATTAGTATTTTTTTTATGTCATTCTTGTTATGATATTGCACTGTTTAGCCTCGAAATTCCGGGGCGTTACAGCACGTATACTCCAAACTTTTAAAAATATTGTGTCGGGCATGCGGGGGCACCGACACTCCTTAGACGCACCTTGGATACGTGTCCATCATGCCAGGTGGTGTGTCCGTAATTAATATAAAAAAAATTCATACACGTGTGTCAGACACTTAGTGTCAGACACATTTGTGACACGTTTGACTTTATTTTACTTATTATCAAAAAGTTTTTTTGTGTTAAAATATAACATCTACAAAAAGTTAACTTTAGAAACTTAACTCGTTAGTTAATGAATTAAAAAAAATTAAGAACTACACTATCTTGTCAACCATTTCTTCCTCAACTACAAGTGAGAATAAAAGTTGAATTCATTTTCTTCTTTGTTTCTTTTCTTTCCTTTCTTTAATTATATTTCTTGTACATAAATTTGAGTTGTCAAACTAAGTTAATTGCTACATGTTTATTTAATTTTAATTTCAATAATTCTAGATCTAGAATTTAGAAATAAAAACTTCTAAAAGTGTACTACACTATTTTAGCTTACCAATTTATTTTGTATAGTTCTAATTCAACCAATTTATTCATATTTGATTTTTTATCTGTGAATTAACTTAAAAATATAATTCAAATGGTATGTTTTGATTGTTGATATACGTAATTAATATAAAGTATTAAATCTTATAGACGTGTCCATATTGTATCGTATCCTGTAATTTTTTTTAAAATTTATGCCTTCGTGTCTATATCCGTACAACATAGTCTATAAGCAATTGATGGTCAATGGTGTTAGGACTGATGAAGGAATCAGTGCAGACTCTGTTATGAGAATGAGTGTTAGGTCCAGAGGAGGTGTTGGACTGACATTTGTTCCTAAAAGGAAATATATGCTCAAGGAAAATAATATTTCTAGATACAAAGAGCTTGTTAGTTAGCAGGTCCATAAGCAAATAACCTTTTGTACCCTTATGGTAACCAAGTGAGGTAGATTGCACAGCTCTAGGGTCAAACTTGTTCCTTTGAGTTGTGAGTGTGGAGGCATAGCAAAAACCTCTAACAATAAGTAATCAGCATGTTTATTAAAGAGCATTTGGCAAGGGGTCTTGTTAACTTTAGAGGGGAGTTTGTTTATGATAAATATAGCAAAGGACATACAGTTACTCCAAAAATGTAAAGGTGCAAAAGACTAAAATTTCAAGGCTCTTGCTACCTGCAAGAGGTACTCATGTTTTCTCTCAATAAGACCATTTTGATGTGGTCTTTCAACACAACTGGTATGATGTATTATGCCATTTGAAGTATAGAAATATTTCATGATGAATTCACAACCATTATCATTTCCAATGGTTTTAATATTGACGACAATTTGAATTAAAACAGAGTTTGTGAAAATTCCTAATGTGATTTCTTGGTTTCAGGCCTAAATTTCATGAGATATAACCAGGTACAACGAAAGTAATCATCAATGATAGTCAAGAAATACGTGAAGCCATCATGAGATACAGTAGATACATGACCCCAATTGTCACAATGTACAAGTTCCAAAGGCATTACAAATTGACTAGTAATCTTAGGGGAAAATAGTCTCTTCTGCTTAGCTAAGTGACAGGTATCACACGACAAGCTATATGTTTATGAGAAAAAAGACACAATCCACATAAGTGTGGCCTAATCTAGCATGCCAAAGGTGTTCGTTTCATCATTTGTAACAGGAACATTACATGAACTAAACGATTTAATACAAAGAGTGTTAGTTTTAATGTAATGAGGTAAAATGTAGAGATTGTGTCATGCAATATACAAGAAGAAGAAGAAGGAAGGCTAATGAAATATGGAATCTGCTTGTTAATTTAGAAATAGACAACAAATTATATGCAAACTCAGGAACATATAACACATCTTACAGAACCATGGTGGGTACTTCTGTTAGGCAGATGGATAGATATATGTACAACTTTAGGAGTAGAAATTAAATAGTTATAGTAACAAATCATATGATCAATGGCTCTTGTGTCAAGAATCCATGATGAAGTTCTAATTATAAGTGCAGAGTTAGAAAGCAATATTTGGATATTGAGTTACTAGTGATAGCTACAATTGCATACTGCTAATTTTGATCTTGTCTAGAGAAAGAAGCTTGGAGAGCATACTGATGTTTCTTGTAAGCTGTAAACTTATCAAAGAGTTACTCAATATTGTTGGAAGTATTAGGCTTAGAAGACCTTTCTTGATTGAAAGCAACAGAAACTGAGTTATCAAATGGAGCACTGACAACATTAACATCATTGGCAGAAGGATTGGTGAGGGACCTTCTACCAGTTGGGCCATCCGATCCAGGTGGATAACCAATAACCTGATAGTATCGGTCAGCGGTGTGACCACTATAACCACAAGCAGTACATCTCATCTTCTTTTTCTCTTGTTTTGACAACTTATAAGGTCTTGAACCACCAGGCTGAGAGTGGAGCATTTTTATTCTGAAATTGGTTAAGATGTTGAAGTTTGGAATATGTCCTCCTTGTCTGGTAAACATTGCTAAGGAGTCAGAGGAAGAGGTCTGAGTATAAAGATCCCTCTGATTCTCCTCATGCAACAGTAGTGAGTAAACTTTGGACAAGGAAGGCAGAGGAGAGTAAAGTAGGATTTGATCAGACTATCATGATGATGCAATTCCATCATCCTGGTTTTAACATTGCAAGAACACTGAGCATATGTGCAGGCAATTATTGGCTTTGGCTGGTAAACTCGTCCAGAGGGACCTGAAGTTATTATAATACTCAGTGATGGATAAAGTGCCCTGAGATATAGCGGAGAGTGCCTTTTCAAGATGGTAGACTATAGATCCATAAGATCTATCATATTTAGTTTTGAGATCATTCCACAGTGTCAGAGGATCATCAAAGTACAAGAAATGACTCCTAATTGTTTTCTCAATGGAATTCACAAGCCATAGCGAAACTAATATTCTAGCTCGGATCCAACAAGTCAGCACATGATCATCAACAGGTTGGGGTAAAGTACCATCTATAAAACTAATCTTGTTATATTTAATGTCATGATGATACTCTTACTCCATGACATGTAATTTGATCCATTAAACATGCCACTCAGAATAGAAGTCCTTGTATAGTCACGAATACCCAAGTAATAGACATATTGCCAATGAGATTATGAAATTAGGTCACAAGATTGGGGAAAAACAAACAGAAAAGAAATCAACCAATGACGATTACACCACAAATTAGGTAACAATGCATACACAAGCAGTGAATGCAATTACGGTAATGGCGATAAAATTGATCGTAAAAGAGAGTGAAGAACAAACAATCAAATCGGCCAACGATCGAGAGATTAGATGCGGAACCGAGGATCGACTTGGATCACCCAGTCGAAGGATACCATGTGAATTTGTTCAAATCATTAATTGAACATGAAGAACAAATCAGTGAAACTTTCATTGAAATCAAATTGAATTTACAAAATGTTGAACGATTGTTATCGAACAATTCTTCTCACAAGTCGAGAGAGAATCGTCACAATGTGCGTGAATTGGTAACATAATTGAAGGGATGAAAAATTACAAATAATGCAGCTTAAATACTAGAGCGTTTAATGGTAGCTGAAATACTTCCGTTATTAGAAAGTCGTTGGTAACAAATTAACAGAAATTCAAATAGTTGCCAAAAATGAAAAGCTAACGGCACAAGTGTCTTGTTTAATTTTTATGCGATTTTAGACCAGTTAAGAATCTTTGACGTAGACATTTCTTTGCTTTGTTTTTTTCTTAAACTTCAACTTGTATAGATGTAAAGAGCACAGTCTTTCTTTATCGTTAATTAAATGTTTTCATTGAGGGGCGAAAGAAGTTCTTATAAGAGAAGAAAGTATTCTATAGAAGATGAGTAAATATGATTTCATTGGGCCTCATTACCATTTACCAAACCATCATTCAACAAAAACGTCCAAATTAAATAAATCGCCACAAAACATGATCAAACATCTCCACGAAACTCTTGCTCCAAAACTTATAACACCAACAACAATAACTTTTGTATGAGACCCATCAAACACATACTTCATTCGACACTCTAAACACATGTTAGTTCCTACAAACTTTTAAGAATGGGACGAAATATCTGTCTCGGGGTAGATTCATGACATTATTTGGAGATATTGTCCTAATTAGACTAGAAATGCACTTTCAAAATGTGAAGCTTCTTATTTCCTAGATTAGGTAGGTATCTTGTTATTCCTGAATTAGCTCTTAGCCTCTAACTCTCCTTAGTGTTATTATTGTTGGGTGTTTAGGATTTGAAAAAGAATGAGATAAATATTTTAGGCTAAATGTTAATTTTACAAAATTTGAGAGGCTTTTACAGTAAGCACTTCCAATATACAAGTTCAATATATGATTTTTGACGTACTTTTCACAGCTTACTTAGTTAAAACTTAAAATTCTTTCACGTACATCTTCATATAGATCGACAAAACGACTTTAACCAAGTAGACGGTATTATTTGTTGGATATATTTAAAATATAATCTTTCATATATTTAAATATATTGACTATTTCAAACATATTATCCCACGTTTATTTACTTAAGGGAATTCCATCCACTCTTTTAAAATTTTGTGCATATCCATATCTTTGAAAATTGATTCTCCATGATTTAAGGAACCTCAACAGCAATTAGTCGGGCTAATTTTTCTCAACTAAAGGAGTGGATCGTTATTTTCAAATTATATATATTAGAGTACGAATTGTCGGAGTAAATATATCTTCTCATTATTTTTCTACTAGTGCTGCTCCTAAATAATTGTTTTAGAAGATCTGTTCAATCATGGGGATTATCATATAAATCCTTAAGGACAGTGATTTTTGCACAGCTCAAGATATTTTATTTATTTAGCGTTTTTCTTCCATCTTTTTCAACAATCTTAAGGATTTATCATGGATCAAAACACTACTCAAAATGATGCTCTGAACAATTCCTCTTCCAATGCTACTAATGTCAATAATTATGTTCCTCCAACAAATGCTACCATTTGAGAAGCTATCCCTTGTGCAAAACCATTTCCTGATATCTCAAAAATGGAAGTTTTTTATGGTCAAGATTTTAAAAGGTGGCAAGAAAGATTTTTTTTCAATTTTAGATATTCACTATGTTGCTTGGGCTCTCACTGAACTAAAAAATGATACCAATGCTAATGCTTGGACTTATGCCAACAAAGTGTGTAGACATACAATCATTAGCACTCTATCTAATGAATTGTTTGATGTCTATTGCTCTTACAAAGAAGTCAAAGAAATATGGGATTCTATGATTACAAAATATACGGATGAAGATGCGGGAAAACAAAAGTTTGTGATTGGAGATTTTTACAGGTGGAAGATGACTGATGGCAAAGACATCAAGGTGCAAATTAATGAATATCACAGGTTACTCGAGGACTTAAAGGCAGAGAATATTTCATTGCAAGAAGAGTTTGTTGCTGGCCTTCTCATTGAGAAATTACCAGATTCATGGAGTGACTACAAGAAACAACTGAAGCACAAGCATAGGCAACTTTCACTTCAAGATCTGATCACTCACATCATAATCGAAGATACCAACTGAAGGGAGTTACAAGTTGTGAAAGCAAAAGAGATGGCGACAAAAGCAAATTTGGTTCAAAGCAATCCTCAAAACCAAAGGTATGCCAAGAAATCGAAGTCTAGTAATTCTGATTACATACCCAAGGCTACTAACTCCAAGACCTTTAAGAAAAAAGGTCATTGTTTTGTTTGTGGAGGAAAAGGCCATCATGCTCCTCAATGCAGGAAAAGAGTGAGAAATGACAATCCTCCTAAGCCAAATGCTAATTTGGTCGAAGGAGATGATATTATTGTTGCGGTTGTTTCTCAAGTTAATCTTGTGGCCAATGTGAAAGAATGGGTGGTAGACTCTGGTGCTACTAGGCATATTTGTGCAAACAAAAATGCTTTTACCTCCTACACACCAGTAGGGGATGGTGAAGAACATGTTTATCTTGGTGATTCCCGAACTGCTAATGTTCTTGGAAAGGGAAAAGTTCTTCTCAAACTCACATCCGGCAAAACCTTGGCTTTGATTGATGTACTTCACGTACCTAATATAAGAGCTAATATAAGAGCAAATTTAATTTATGTGTCTCTTTTGGGAAAGGGTGGAGTTAAAGTGTCATTTGAATCTGACAAGATTGTGATGACAAAAAATAATACTTTTGTGGGGAAAGGTTATTGTAATCAAGGACTATTTGTACTCAATGTTTCCAATGTTATTAATAAAAATGCAAGTTCTTCTGCTTACTTGATTGACTCTATTGATATTTGGCATGCTAGACTAGGACATGTGAATGCTAGTTACATTAAGAAAATGCACTCTCTTGGTATTATTTCTGGAATTAGCAATACTAATCTTGATAAATGTCAAATATGTACTGAAACTAAATTGACTAAAAAATCATGTCATTCTGTTTTTAGAGAAACTGAAGTGCTAAATTTGATACATACTGATTTGGGTGATTTAAAGCAAACTATGACAAGAGGTGGTAAAAAATACTATGTGACCTTTATTGATGATTGTACTAGATTTACAAAAGTTTATTTGCTGAGAAATAAAGATGAAGCCTTTGATATGTTTCTTTTATATAAAGCTGAAGTTGAAAATCAACTTAATAGAAAAATCAAAAGAATTAAATCAGATAGAGGAGGTGAATATATTTCTTTTAATGACTTTTGTGAAAAAGAAGGCATAATACATGAAGTAACTCCTCCCTATTCACCCGAATCTAATGGTGTAGCTGAAAGAAAAAATAGAACTTTGAAAGAAATGATGAATGCATTACTAGTTAGTTCTTCCTCTCCTAATAATCTTTGGGGTGAAGCCTTATTATCATCTTGTTACATACAAAATAGAATACCTTACAAGAAAACTGGTAAGACACCTTATGAATTATGGAAAGGCTATAAGCCCAACCTTAAATATTTAAAAGTGTGGGGGTGTCTCGCTAAAGTTATGTTGCCTGATCCTAAGAAAAGGAAAATAGGTTCGAAAATTTCTGATTGTATATTTATTGGTTATGCTGAAAGTAGTGCTGCATATAGATTTCTTGTTTTGAAAAGTGATGTGCTTGATTGTAATACAATCATTGAGACAAAAAATGCTGAATTTTTTGATCATATTTTTCCTTTAAAAACTGAGGTTATTTCTCATGCACCTAATAATAATAATCTCGAAAAAATAAATTTTGAGAACTCTTTTGAGGAGTTGAGAAGGAGCAAAAGACAAAGAAAAGAAAATTCTTTTGGGAATGATTTCTATACTTACCTCGTTGAAGATAATCCTTTAACTTTTTATGAAGCTATTTCTTCTTCTGATTCTACTTTTTGGAAAGAAGCAATTAAAATTGAAATTGATTCTATTCATCAAAATAAAACATGGATTTTAGTTGATGTACCTTTGGTGCAAACCCTATTGGTTGTAAATGGATTTTTAAAAAGAAACTTAATCCTGATGGTTCGATTTAAAAATATAAAACTAGATTGGTTGCAAAAGGTTTTTCTCAAAAAGAAAATATTGATTATTTTGACACTTTTGCACCCGTGACTAGAATCTCTTCAATTAGAGTTTTAATTGTTTTAGCTTTCATTTATAAACTTTTTATTCACCAAATGGATGTTAAAACTGCTTTTTTAAATGGTGAATTGGAAGAAGAAATTTATATGACACAACCCGAAGGTTGTATTGTTTTTGGTCAAGAAAATAAAGTTTGCAAACTTCTTAAATCTATGTATGGTTTAAAACAAGCTCTTAAACAGTGGCATGAGAAATTTGACCAAGTTTTAATGAGTGATGGTTTTTCCTCTACAGATGTTGATACTTGTGTTTATACTAAACTTGTTGATGGTGAATGTGTCATTATTTGTCTATATGTAGATGACATGCTTATTTTTGGCACAAGTCTTAGTATAATACATGAGACAAAATATTTTCTTGCTTCTAAGTTTGATATGAAAGACATGGGAGAAGCAAATGTGATATTGGGTGTTAAAATCATAAGGAATGGTTATGGCATAATGCTATCACAAGAACATTATGTTGAGAAACTTCTTAAAAAGTTTGGACATTTTGATGTGTCACCAGTGAGTGCTCCTTATGATGCAAACACTCAATTAATGAAAAATATAGGAAATCCTAATGCACAATCTGAGTATGCTCAAATTATTGGGAGTTTGATGCATTTAATGAATTTTTCTCGACCTGACATAGCATATGTTGTGTGTAGATTGAGTAGATATACAAATAATCCCAACCGTGATCATTGGACTGCTATAGTCAGACTAATGAAATATTTGAGAGGTACCATAAACTATGGTATCCAATATAGTGGATTTCCAGCTGTGTTAGAAGGATACAGCGATGCTAACTGGATTTCTGATTCAGATGAGATAAAATCCACTAGTGGTTATGATTTACACTAGGAGGTGGTGCAATTGCGTGGAAATCATCTAAGCAAACTATAATTGCCAAATCTACTATGGAATCAGAGTTTATAGCTCTAGAACTAGCTGGCAATGAAGCTGAGTGGTTAAAAAACTTTTTAGCCAATATTTCTTTGGGAGTAAAACCAACACCTTCAGTGTATGCATTGTGATTGCCAAGCGGCAGTAGCCATTGCAAAAAACAAAACTTTCAATGGTAAAAATAGACATATTCGTTTGAGAATAACGTGGTTAAGCAGCTGCAAAAGGATGGATTTATATCCATTGACTATGTAAAGTCAGAAGTGAATTTGGCCGATCCTCTGACTAAACCATTGGGAAGAAAATTAATTCTTAAAACATCGAGGGGAATGGGACTTCGCCATTTTGATAATTAACCATGATGGTAACCCGACCTTTATGATTGGAGATCCCATGACTTAGGTTCATATGGGTAATAAAAAATCATGTGTTAATATTTGTAGCACTTTAAATTTATTTTATCAATTCCTATGATGTATGTTGTGCTATAATGCAATTAATTAGAGGATGAATTTATTTCTTAGTGAATTTCATATTCCTTATGGATGGTGTATATAATTGCAGTATATACTTGATGAAATCACCTATATGAATGTGGAGTGTGGCCGCTCCTATGAAATTGTGGCATAATTTCTAAAGCATTCATGAAATTCCAGGACGTGCGCATGGCCTATTAGCGCAGAACCGCGTCTATAGTAGAATTTGAGGTGTATAATGTGGTTGATAAGATTCCTAACTTACAATAATGAATTATTTTGGTTCATAGAAGTTCTAACACTTCACCAAGATTATGTGAGTTATATCTTATCATTCTAATTTTGGTTCATAGTCCAAAAGACACCAAATTTATTACATTGTACATAGATATATCGTACTCTAGCTAATAAAAGTTTTTGGGTAAAATATTTTTGAAATATGTGGGGGACTGTTGGATATATTTAAAATATAATCTTTCATATATTTAAATATATTGACTATTTCAAATATATTATCCCACGTTTATTTACTTAAGGGAATTCTTATCCACTCTTTTAAAATTTTGTGCATATCCATATCTTTGAAAATTGATTCTCCATGATTTAAGGAACCTCAACAACAATTAGGCGGGCTAATTTTTCTCAATTAAAAGAGTGGACCGTTATTTTCAAATTATATATATTAGACCAACGGTTGTTGGCTCAAGTGGTAAGGGACTTAAGTTCACTTAAGCAAGGTCTCGGGTTCGAGTCTTGTGGATGTAAAAAACACCGCTGGGAGAGTCCTCCCCTCAAAAAGGGCCCGACCGAGGCTCGGCTGGATTAGTCGCATAAGCGGACATCAGTGAGAAATCAAAAAAAATATATATATATTAGAGTACGAATTGGCTGAGTAAATATATCTTCTCATTATTTTTCTACTAGTACTGCTCCTAAATAATTGTTTTAAAAGATCTGTTCAATCATGGGGATTATCATATAAATCCTTAAGGACATTGCTTTTTGCACAGCTCAAGATAATTTATTTATTTAATGTTTTTCTTCCATCTTTTTCAACATTATTTTACATGAATATCACTCAGTCATGTTAGATTATTGATTAGAATCATGACTTGTTTCTTCCTTCCTCTCAATCGATTCAATTGTGAAAATTCTAAATTATTACTTCAAATATCACACAGCTAGAAGCTTCACAATTATTTGGTTGCAAACTATTTATAGTTTATCACAACAAACTAATTCAGTTATTTAATAAGTTACTTGGCTTAGAAGAAATCGGAGTTCCGTCCCATTCAAATCGTGTATTGAAGACATTTACATATATTTTGATATGAAGCAAACATTAAAAGTAGAGAAATATATCTGCTGGAATCCTGAGACCAACAAAAAACTCTATACGTGGCTCGCTTAAATTTTACCATTTTGTTCAAAAATTAAGCAAATGGCATACATAAGATGCCATCTAAACCTTAAAACGTGTCTCATTTACTTGCTAACCTGATCAAGTACATGCAAACAATCAGCCAAGATTCCAGCAGCAAGTTCCAGTTCCTGTTTTGAAATGATCAATGGTGGAACAATCCTAATAATGTTTCCCTTTCCGGCTGTCAAAACAAGAAGGCCTGATTTCTGACATGCATCGACCAGCAGTGAGGCTGAAACATCCAGCTCTATGCCGATAATGAGACCTAGACCACGTATTTCTTTCACGTGCGCGTTTTTTCCCAACTTTTGCGCTAACAAGTCTTTGAAGTACTTGCCTTTTTCGGACACACCTGCCAAGAACTCGGGATTTGAAATTTTGTTGAGTACAGCTATTCCGGCACTACAAACGAGAGGATTGCCCGCAAATGTGCTGCCGTGGTCTCCAAAACTAATAGAAGTGGCAATCTTTTCGGTAACTAACACGGCACCAATGGGTAGGCCTCCGGCAAGAGGCTTTGCAAGAGTCATGATATCTGGGAGAACTCCGTAGGCTTCATGGGCCCAGAGATAGCCAGTTCGACCCAACCCACATTGTACCTGGGTGTATACGCACCAAGAAGCCAAAAGAATAACTAATATGAGATCACAGAATGACAAAACATGATATAAGCATCAAACCTCCTAATATATTTTATAGAATGATGATACAGTGCGAAAATCTTTGTTTTTCAGATGCAATACTGGTCATGCTACATTACTGAGAACTTTCCTCTACTTAGGAAAACCACATGGTTATGTGCTGAAGATTTCCTTTGATTGAGTATGGTGCTGTTTTAGGGACTAAAAATGAGAGTTTCTTGAACTATGATAAACTACTGCATATATATAATGTACAATATATGCATGTGGATGTTGTGACTATAGAGATAGCATCACCAATAAAATGCACACAAAGTCTTGATCCAATAGATAAAAAACCACAGTCACTCATCTATACATTTACTGATTTACAGTTCACTATTATCAACACCAAAAGTAATGGAGCAAAGATCACCTTCTTTTCTTCTGATATGGATTTCATAAAGACATGCATGCATGACAAATCTTTCTTCGAATAAAATAAGATCAACAAAAAACAATACTATGTTGTAAGTCAAATGATTACCTCGTCATATATAAGAAGACTGCCAGCAGCATCACATGCAGTACGCAATGCTTGCAAAAATTCCTTAGTTGCACTGTATATACCACCTTCTCCTTGAATTGGTTCCACGAATACAGCAGCAACCTTTCCACTTTGTATGACTTCCACTGCCTTTTGAATATTCCCATATTCTAAGAAAGTGACTCCAGGCATCACGGGTTCAAATGGGGATCGATATTGCTCTTTGCTCGTCAATGCAACAGCACCCATTGTTCTACCGTGGAAGGAATTTGTGAAGGCAATAAACTCAACAGGCACATCTTTAGTATCAGGACGTGAAAATCTTTGGAACTTTCTTGCAAATTTGATTGCAGCTTCATTAGCTTCAGTCCCAGAATTGCTGAAGAACACACGATCTGCAAACGAGCAGGAAACTAAACGTTTCGCAAGCTCTACCTGCAGAAACAATTGTCCACATATCACCCACCAATTAGAAACCAGCAAAGCAATGATATCCAGAAAGTCAACAGATTCAGGGTGCATGACGGTGATTTGACATCCTAACAGTCTCGAGAACAATTAGACCACTCCATTTTCAGGCGAATCGTCTTCCCCTTATGGTTAGCATCCCAACAAATTGTAAAACATATTATCTCACGCTACACGTGGTAATTAGTTTACGCAAATAATTTGCATTTGCAATCATATGAAGAGCGGGAATAAATTGTATTACGCGACGGGACAACGTATCTTCCATCTGTCTGTCGCTCTCGCTCACGACACTAAGAACAACAGGCGATATTAAAGGTTTCACCTTTCTCTCTCAAACAACTCACAATACCTTGAAGAAAGTTGACAATAGACTAACTGTATCAAAAGTTCAACCTTTCCATAGCAAAATTAAAGCACCAACATTTTAACACAAAAACAAAAAAAAATGAATTACACATACATACATACAAACATAGATACCTGTGGAAGAGAGTAATAAACATTGCTGACATGGGTGAGCAGAGCAGCCTGGTGTGTGACGGCACGCAGCCAATCGGGATCACCATGACCGAGGGCATTAACGGCAATGCCGGAAGTCAAGTCAATATATTCACGACCCTCAACATCGTACAATTTACAGCCCTTGCCACTGGACAGCACCAATGGAGCCCTCGAGTACGTGCCCACCAAGAATCTCTTCTCGTCGGCGATTATTATATTCTCTTTGAGATGCAAAATGGGTTTATCCACGCTAAGGCACGCTGTGGGCGAGGCACCGGCACGGGAATTATATTGATAATAATAAGAATTGGTGGGTTGTTTGAGGGTCGTCAGTGAGCGGTGGAAAGCGGCTGAAGATGAAAAGCAGCTCATGGTGGGCAGGGGCGGCGGAAAGGTGGCGCCGCCGGAAGAATAGAACAGAAGAGAAGAAGAGTGTTTATACGTTTGTGATTTTGTCCGTAGAAAAGTAAATTAGGTGGTGCGGTGTCCGTAAAATATTTCACGAAATTTATTCGTGTATTTTTTAATTTTAGTAATTAGTAATTTATTCACTACTTTTCTTTACAATTTCAATTTCTAATTACTTTTTGAAGGAAGAATTCCCATAACACCACATGAGGTATAGAGTAATTACAAATACCACCTCTAGTGTTTGGAAAATTACACAAACACTTTGATGATTGGATTTCTCATGTGCGTGCAAAATATTGGAAGAATGGTTCATATTTTGGTGTGCTAGCCTATTTTCGGATCGAGTAATAAAATAAAATGATTATTTTAAAAAGACTAGATTTTCCTTATCTTTGTTTTTTCTGCATAATCAAAAGAGGGGTTTTATATAGATGATGGGAACGGCTCGTATCTTGGTTCCCTTGAATGCGGCCAACGTGCAATCAAATGAGATCCTGACATGTGTCTCTTTTGAGTGTTGAGTTTGTGTTGATCTTTAAACAAGATAAGACTTTCGAGGCGTCTTTGTCAGCATCGTCTTTCTCTTCGTGCTGATCTTTAAACAAGATGAGACTTTCGAGCCGTCTTTGTCCACAACTTCTTTCTCTTTGTGTGCTACTTTGTTCGAAATTGCGCTTTCATAATTTATTTATCGAGTTGCTAGGAAATTTATTATCAGAAATTGCCCAATTCTCCTCATAATCGTAGAATACGAGGGGAATTTAAACCGTTGCTTGGAGAGTGTGGGGATTTTAATGCGTCGTAACTCTTCATCTTCTGACTACTGGACTGGACACATTGGCTAGGGTTAATCAGGGCTCTTTTGATGTGGTGTGACTTTTGGAGTTTGATTAGTCACGTGCATTTTCTCGAAATGACCCTTTTTTAGGCGAGAATTAAATGATGTCTTTTCGTCGCCTCTATAAAGGACTTTTTGAGCTGCATCTTTCTCACATAAAAATAAATAAATAAAATAAAAAACTTATCTTTTTTTCCAAAGCTTTCTTTTTCTTGCTTATAATTTCTCTCCGATTAAAATTTTCTTTCGTGAGATGTCATGGCTTATGATATCCATGCCTCTGCGATTTCTTCTAAGAGAGAGGATCTGGCTTTAATAAGTACTACAATAGGCGAGGACGTGACTTCCAAAGTCGTGGAGGAGGTTCAAAGCGGTCGTCGTAGGTCATCTTCAACGAAGAAGAAGGAAGGGGGCGGAGCTTAAGCACATCTAATGGGTAGTATTCCTTCGGCCGCTTCGGATAAGTATGTAAGGATAAATTCAAGGAGTACGATGTGGATGCGCCTTTGGTGGAGTTTAAGGTTCCTCTTTCCTCCGAAAGGGCTAATAATTCTCTAAATGAGCACGTTACTATCTACGAGGTGTTGATTAAGGCAAGTTTAGGAGCTCTGATTCATCATTTATTTTGCGATGTATTCCGGGCATGTGGGTTGTCCCCTAGTCAGGTGACGCCTAATGGTTACATTTGCTTGGCCTGCTTCGTCTTTGTGTGTTTGATGAATGGGGTCGTATGCTCGGTGGAACATTTTTTAGCAGTGTATACCGTAAGTCTTTTGCCCTCGAGAGTTCTCTTTTATTATTTTACCCCTCGGAATTCGAATTTCCAATTTTTGGGCAATACTTCATCTTCGTTTGGGAACTGAAAGACCCGTTATTTCTTCGTTCGTCCTTCTGGTGTGGCATGGGTGATTCTGTATGTGTGGCGGCAAAAGCCTTTGTTTGGATTCCATACCTTTTGAATGTGGTGGCGAAGGAGATGCACGTTGAGGGTTTCTTCTACACCTTGTATGATGCTTCGATTTTTTTGGACGCGAAGACGATAGGCTTTTTCTATGAGAAGAGTAACCTTTCTAACGTGAGCACGGGTTCTTGAAAGCTTCCTCAAGTGGATTCTCAAGTGATTTGTATGTGTTGATAAAGGTCCATTTCCTTTGTGTTTTAATTTCGTTTTACTCTTCTTTGAGCGTTCCTCTTTGTGTTTAAGGTTGGCTTTCGTATATTTGGTACTCGCATAGACATAGAGTTGTTGAACCAGCGGAATGGTAAGGAGTCAGCGTATGTTGAGAAGGAGGACGAGGCTGAAAGAGTTTCGAAGGGGAGTCCAAACGAAGAGAGGGAGACAGTGTTGCGATGGAGGTTGCAGGTCCAAGGGAGAAGAAGAAGAAGAAGAATAAAATGGGAGATAGAAATAGTAAGAGGGTGTCCTTTGGGGGCAATTATCCGGTGAGGGGGCGGGGGTCATAGAATCGTCGCGGAGGGCGGAGGATAGTATTCTTCTGAACCCAGAGGTAATGGTGAAGAGGGTTGTTATTGAGCCTGGTTTGGAGGCAGCAGTCGAGGAGCGCTTCGAGCATCCACACGAAGTCCTTCACCGTTCTCTTGAGGAGGCGTTTGCAGAGTCTCCTCAGCCTAGTTTTTTTGGGGAGGTCTCTTCCGGAGGAGGATATGGATTATGTATTTGCCAGCATTGTTAAAGGTCTTCTCATTGCTTCTCCCTTACCTTCCCCGGTAGCAGTGAGGGGGCGGTGGGTGAAGGAAGACGTCGAGGCAGCATGTGATTTTGTGTTCAGGGTTGTGGTCGTGGTCATGAGTAGTGATGAGTCGGCGGGCGGAGCTGGGCCTCCTCTGCAGGGAGAGGCATTGGTGGTACGAGTGGGCACGGGTGGTGCTGATGAGCTGGGGTGGTTAGCTATTTCTTGTCCCTTGACCGGGTCCTCAGGGGTAGAGGAGTTGCATCGTTGATCACGATAGGATTTTGATGAGGTGAGTGTTTGTTTAGGCTGAAAAAAAATTGTTATCCTTTGTGTATACTGTTGGT
The DNA here is from genome assembly GCA_948329865.1 of Linaria vulgaris. NCBI lineage: Eukaryota > Viridiplantae > Streptophyta > Magnoliopsida > Lamiales > Plantaginaceae > Linaria > Linaria vulgaris. Next base: position 45,643,095 of record OX415249.1, on the reverse strand, counting down.
GACAAGTGAAGTGAGAGGGTCCTTTGGTTTGCGTACTCTCCTCTCTCTTTTTGTTTTGTAGACATTTTTCGATGGGGGAGGTATGGGCCTCATATGACCAGGCTAGAGGCTGAGTAGGCGAGTTGGAGGAGAGGATACGAGTGTTGGAAGGAAGGAAGGCTCGTTATAGGGGTGTTAATCTTGAGCATTGGAATCACCATATGCAAGCGTATGCGGAGGTAGAAGAGCAAAGGGCAGAGGCCGCCCAGGCTGTGGAGGCCTGTAGGAAGCAATTAAAAGAGTTACGACAAACTCTGGAGGCTCCCAATTGGGGCTAGAGGAGGCTTTGGTGGAGGATAGGCAATTACGTCGGGAAAATAATGAACTAGTTCGGGCTTTGAAAGAGCAGGCCGCAGAGGTGGCTCGCTTATAGGAAGCACTAACCAAGGCCCGTTTGGAAGCTGAGGCCACAGCTGAACAGATGGCCCAGGAGATGGCCGAGCTGCATCAGGAGTTTGATGACAATGAGGCAGAATATGTTTGGAAACATGACCACCACTTGTTTTAGATGGTGAAGGAGTCGGTATTGGGGGAATTGGACAAATCGTGTAAGGCATGCTAGGGTGGAAAAGAGGTTGGCTGCGTAGAAATTTGTTGCGTTTGGTTGTTATTTATAATGCTTTTTTTTTTTGCATTGCTCGTGAGACAAGCCGAGTTGTTCATCGTATTTTACCCCATCTTCTTATGAATGAAAGTTAGTTTGGGTTTTGCTAGCACTAGTGTATACTTACGAAGGCTCGTATATTTATATTTATTGAAAGAGGGGCTAGTTCGAGGCGTATCACTTTGCATTTAGCTCATAAGTGGGTATTTGTTTTGGGAAAGGGAAAAAAGTTAAAATACATAAACTGTAAGTTAAGTTACATGATGATATTTTTCCTTGTTTAAATATGAAGGTTTATGAAAGTTAATCATAGGAGGTGGGTTATCCTACATAATTGGATTTGGAAAGGGAAAACGAGGGGTATATGAACGGGCCTTGTAAAATTAAAGTGTTTATAAAGAAGTAGGCGACCAGTATTTGGTCATGACACGCGATGAGGAGATATATATTTTTGAGATGAATACGTTTTTAATGATATGATATGATTAAGGATGGGCAAACGTGGTTGCCCCCTTTTTTGGTTGGTTAAGAATCTCGTATGTGTCGCTTGTAAAGCGTATATCACGAATGCTACCTTTGCGGTCAGAGGACCTTAAAGGAAGTCACGAGTCCCCCTTAGAGGCAGTTTCTGGGATTCATAGTGTCCCTTTGTTGTGTTGTAGGTAATTTTTTCACCCATCTTTTATTTTTTTGCACGTGGGTTTTTTTTTCTTGCGTATGGAGGCGCCCTCAAATCGTCTCTAGGGCCGCGAGACCCCTTCATTAAGTGTTCTTCTCAGGGATCGCGGTTCCCTTTGAATTGATTTCAAGACTAAGTAGTCCCTTAGAGTGGATGAATTCTATTGGAGTCGTGAGTCTCCTTTAGAGTCGTTTGTGTGTTTGTTTGGCTTGGGAAAGGATGATAACCTTCACAGTGGACCGTGATGCTTATAGAAGAGGGAGTCTTACGAAAGCAGCGCAGGTTTTGAAGGGGAAGTCTAACCTTTCTTTCCTGCTAAAGCGGGTTCTCTGAGGGAGAAGCAGTGTTGCTTTAGATAGACTTTGTCGGAGCCGTCTAAGATTCTTATTTGCATGTATAGTCCTTTTACAGTAGGTCATTTTCTTGTCCCTAATGAGGCAGGTCGTTCTCCCAGACCAGTGGAGAGTTCTTTTTTTCAAAGAAGGTCATTCTTGTCGAGGAGGGTCTTTCTTTTCAATGGAGGCCTTTCTTTTCGAGGAAGGTCTTTCTTTTCTAGGGCCTAATTGGGTAATTCTTGTAGTGACGCGTGGCTTTGGCGTGTTTACCACTTTGGCGGTATAATTACCGAGATGTCCGATCTACCTGGAGGCCACGTTTTTAGGATATGCATATCATAACTTCATCCATTAAGAGCATTTATGGTTCTTTGCAGCCATTTGTCTGCTGAGCCACGTGGGTTTTCGTTACTCTTTCACGATCTACCCACTTCAAAGGGGTGTGTCAGTGTTGAGCCGAAATACACTTCTGGCGGTATCCTATAAATAGCAGTGTTACCATATTTTCTTCCACTGTCATTCTCGCTCTTTTCCTTCTGGGTGACAAACATATTTTCTTGTTTTGAACAAGATTTCTCCACCTTCCTTTTTTTTCCTTTTTCGTGTTTTCTGTTGTACGGAATTATCATGGAACCTGTGAATTCAGAAGTTTCCAATCCTTTTACCAGTGATTCTGACTCTACTGGTACGTCTAGTTTGCCCATGGCATTTTCTCCTTCTTCAGTGAAGGCAGGGCAAAGTTCTGGTCGGGGCTCAGTAGAGGATCGAGAAGAGGCGGTGTTACTGGATTCGAGTGTGGCTTCGAGGACTCGTTGTCAGCGAGCGGCTCGCTTGGCTACCATGGCCAGAATGTGATGTAATCGCCATAGTTTTGGGATGGTTTTTTGACAATGTGAGGGCGGGGGTTTTTTTTGTTGAAAACAGGGGAATTTTCCACAGACGGCGCCATTTGATGATAGAATTTCTCCTGTGTGTACAAAATAATGGAAGAATAGTTCATATTTTGGTGGGCTGGCCTATTCCCGAATCGAGGAATAAAGAAAATGATTACATTAAAAAGCCTAAATTTTCTTGATCTTTGTTTTCCCTGCTCCTTATGAGAATCAAAAGATGGGCTTTATATAGATTATGGGAACGACTTGTATCTTGGTTCACTCGAATGGCGGCCAATGTGTTATCGAATGAGATCCTGACAGGTGTCCCTGGGGTGGTTGAGTTTGTGTTGATCTTTAAACAAGATAAGACTTTCGAGGAGTCTTTGTCACCATCATCTTTCTCTCCGTGTTGATCTTTAAACAAGATAAGACTTTCGTGGCGTCTTTGTCAGCATCGTCTTTCTCTTCATGTTGATCTTTAAACAAGATAAGACTTTCGAGTCGTTTTTTTCAGCATCGTCTTTCTCTTCATGTGCTACTTTGTTCGAAATGGCGCTTTCATAATTTATTTCTCGTGATGCTAGGATTCCGTTATTATCACACTTCTTGTGGGTTGTGGCTAACTTTTCTTTTAAATAAATTTGGTAGGTATAAATTTATGCCCATCGTTCATCATGTATAAAAAACAGAAACCAAACCAAACTTAATTAGAAAATGGAAAATAAGCTTCCTTTTTTCTGTTTTTCAAAAATCAGGACAAATCAAAACCAAAGGATTTTCTAGAAATTATGATTTGATATCGTTTTTTGCATAATAAATGCAACGCTTTTTTCTTCTTCTTTTTTTGACTGGGAGGCATTAACGTGTAGTAAAATTTAACAACCCCCCACCAAAAAAAAAAAGAATTTAACCACGGGTGTTCGTGTAATTTCCCAAACAATAGAGGTGTTTGTATTCTATACCTCAGGAGGTGTTGCCTTCGTAGTCCTTGTAACCCACGAGTGATTTAGCACATCACTTGTTATGTTTGTTTGTTTTGTATCGGGGTCATGCTTGGTTGAGGGCTCGAAGCATGACTTATTCTGTATAGCCCTCCGTTTCATTTATAAAACCTTTATTTCTTCTGTATTACATCAAATGTATAAAGCATCATATTGCAAGAAAAACTCAAAACATCATGCCTGCAGCGTATAATATACTCTACGGATACAAATACAATTTTGAGATAAATCAGATTTAAAACAATTAAGGAAGTGATAATTCGGCAATAAAACATGCAGATTTTGTTTCCTTATTTTTATTTTATTTTTTATAGTTTTCCTTATTTCACTTCATGTTGTATTTAAGCTTCACAAAATACCTGAATATGTTAAGCTTAAGATGAGATAATTAAGGTTGACTCCTCATCCTGAAAATGTCAAGATTATTTACATGAACAGAAGCCTAGAAGTTAATCTCAGTATAAGACGAGTTACCGGGTTTAGGTTTCGTTTTCCTCTTCAATAGTCGTATGGAATTAGATTAAAAGTGTCTTAGTACGCTAAAGCATAAACGCGTTCGCAGATGCATTACCTGAGCGACAGCTCAGACAGAGCTCGTATTTCAGCGATATATTTACCATTAGTACATTAGCAACAACCAACCGAGTATTCCCTTCCTAGTATACATACATCAACATCTTTAATCAAATGATCGGAAGCTCATAAAGTCCAATACCCATTGCCTCGATTTGAGCACTCAGAAAATATACAGACCAGCCTTGTTTGCCGTACTCGATTAGGAAATTCATGAGAACCGTCTACTTTACCCCCTGTTTTTTCCTCGATTTAGATGTTTTCTTAGCCACTTTGTTGCCAGTTTTAGAAGACGGTTCTGTAACCAGTGGCAAAACACTTTCGTCCTTGACCTCATCTGTAGTCGTTTGAGAAAGCTCTGTGTTCTCTTGCTCACTATTCTCAGCTTCTAGGCATGCCATCACAACTCTTAGCTGCATTTAATCAAACATTCATCAGTGACTAAGGGCATATTCAAACGTCCAGTTAATGGAAATTACAACGCTTCTTATATTACACAGGCGTAAAGACGAGATTGAACACCACAAGAGAAAATTGCATAGTACCTGCTCCTCCAACTCTTCAATTTTCTTATCCTTCAGTTTCAAAAGTTTCTTCTCCCTGACATTGAAAGAAAAGTTGAGACATAGAAGATTTGGATTAAAATACAAAACTAGTTTAATTCACAATGTGCAACAGAGAATGTAATAAGAACTTGGTTAAAAGAAGTGATAGATGTTGTAGGTGCTATTCTTAGTGAAAGATGGAAGGCGGTGCATTCAGTAATCAGCTCATGCATGGAAATTGTAGAAACTCTCATTCCTCGGGTAACTGAACGAATGTCTTTCATAACTCATGAATACCCGTTGGAATATCCAGCTTATGGTCCAACAAAGTTTTGAAAGGTGTAGGATGCATTAACAATTCAAACTAGTGAAGAGCCTTCTTTTTTGGTTTTCTTAGTTGATAAATTGTTTCCTTTGATTTAACAAAATAGTGAAAACCAACACGGCATACTGTCCACCCAAAAAACATTTCCTGATCACAACACATTAGGCACTTCAAATGATTAACATGTATGAATAAATGCTCAGGTAAAGCATTGTATGAAACAGGAGCTCCTTCAACCACCATAAAAAGCATTGAGCGTGTAAAAAAGCTCATTTAACAATGTTATTCTGCTCGAAAAAGCCAAATATCTGTAGAGCTAAAAAATGCAATAAATAATTTTGACAAAGTAAATGGCCTCCTTGAGGAAAATTTTGACGGCAAGTCAAATACTTCGTAGTTACTACAATATTTGTGTTGTTCTAATGATAAGACCTTATAGATGTCCATGTCTTGGGTTAAAAGAGAGCATTACCTTGCTTCAGCTTCTGCTATCTTAGACTCCCATATGCTTTGGTTCCTCACGAGATTGTCATTAATCTAAAAAGGAAAAAAGAAACAGATTACACAACCGCAGAGACCAAATAATTTAATTAGTTTGTTTTGAAAACTTAATATGCTAAAACTTGTAGATTGTCCAGCAGTGATTAGAAGAAAATGAACTTCAGATTTACTAACATCATCCAGAAATCTCTTTTCTTTAATGCATTTGTCGACCTTGGCCTGCAGCTTCAGCAATTTTGGATTTTGACTCAGAGCTTTCTCAACAGCTACAGAGATTTCCTTTTCAGTGTCTCTTTCAACTTCTTGTAGTAAAGACTCAAAGTACTGTTAAACCAAGTAGGAAGAGACCAAGTAAAAGCAAAAAAAAAAAAAAACATCAGTAACGATGGTTGACATAATTATGTTACAAATCATTTGAAGGAAATAGACAAAAGTGCTACTCTTGACTACTAAAGCCAAGAAAAAGTGTAATATCTACTATACTTGACCATCATGTTTATGGTGCGAGTAACTACAAGAAAGTAAGCAGAAGACAGGATAAGCTACATCAAGTGCAAATGCAAAATGACAACACTACAGACTGTAATTACTCACCGCATGAAACCTTTAGCTGAATGTAAAATATAATACTTACGTTTTTCTGGCTTTCAAGTTGTGAAGTAAGAAGCCCATCATACTCATTTTGTATCTGCCAGCAAAAATATAAAGGAGTTAATTATTACTAACTTAAAGGTCGAAATGAAGATCGAAGGAATGTCATGTAACACGAGTAGGGCTTAAAATAGTATACAGCTTCGACTTCGCTCTCTAAAAGGGTATCATCATATCCAGAAGTGCAGTCGCTGCAATCGCCATCATGACGAATGCAATGATGTTTCAACTCCACCAACTTTCCATCCGTTTTAGATTGGATCAATCTGTGAACATAGTTGTTTCCTACGTAGTCCCATACTCTTTGAGTTTCAAGTTCAAGGGAATAGCAGTGTTGCGTTTCTTTCCAATGATGTATGGCGTCCCCTTCATTATACCTACAGAAAATATGTAGCGAGAAGCCCTATAAAATGCCATTTTTTTCTGAAAGAGATAAAATTCACCATTTCCTTCAAGAATGATTAGGAAATAATTTCTTTAAATGTAATGACTAAATTAGAGGACAAAAAAGCTTTACCTCTTACAGCCAACAAAGCCACATATGACGCACATCCAAAGATTCTCTGGAGTTTGACATATATAGCATCTTGATTTCTCAGGCTGCTGTTGACAAAATCGACATACCTAAACAAAATGCAATCAAATAAATATATCAGAAGTTATTTACGAATTATAATCACAAGGTCATAACACTAGCCAGTAGCCGGAAACGAATGGGAAAAGAAGATAGCTAACACCACAAACATGTATTCACTATGAATTCAACACAGAACCTACAATCATAACATCAATTACATAAGCCTGTCATCTAATATTTCTAAAGAAAATAGAACACGTCTGAGAACTTTAAAAAGTTAACTAGCACCCAACTAATTAAACTATGTTTGAAGTTAGTTGAGTTTGACCAACACCGTAAGGGATGTGATCTATACTTAAACCACAAAATATGATGTTAACACTTATGATCACCAGAAGCACCTAACAACATTTAGGCAATTCCCAATAAGGTAAAAAATCTCAACGTTCCAAGTACATTTACTTCTTAAATCATAAACTATAAATATCTATAAAATAGCACCCACAGGACAAGAAGAATCAGTCCATCTCGATATACAAGAGCAGTGGAAGGAGTGATTGCAGATTGTAATAAGAATGCCACCAGTATCTTGATCCAGTCTTTCTGCAAGTGGCAATATGAAAGAAGTACATAAACTAAGTGAGTTGACATATACTTAAAATAATACATATGATATCAACATTATAAAGTGAATGACAAAAAAGAACAAAGATGCAACTGAAAAGAGAAAATTGATAAACTGAATTATAAGTCAGATTTCAAAACCATAAACTCTATATGAATGCATAATGGAACTAAAACCACACATGTTTACTGAGCACCAGTTGGTGTTGGCCAATCAATCAGGTCTTGTTTCAGCTTTAAAAAACTCTTCTTCCTTTGTGTAAACTTCCAGAAATAATTTCTACAACATTTAAACTTCTACTCATGAATGGGTAAAACATTCGCCCTCAAACATCACAAACTTCTGGTTACACAATTATTAACTCATGTACATGTAAGAGGTTGGTCAAGCACTGTGAGACGTGTCAAATTGCAACTAATCTGTAATAAACCTTAAGATTCAAACGACAAGCTAACTTCCAAACATCTCCATCCCACCCTTGCACAGTTTCAGAAAAATTACCAAGGCAAACGGGACAAGAGGGCAGCTCAGTAAAGCTAGCAGGGGAAGGCAGTGAGTGCTCAATAGATCCAGTATACTGTATATCTACAGTAAAATATACATGGCAGGTCTCCTCCTGCAGAGAAACAAACCGACGTGAATAAGGTGCATCTCTTTCCATGAAATCCAATACCGTTTTTAGAGAATACGAGCGGCAAAACCCTACCTCCATAGATGAAAAACGTTTTCCATTGAAATGTTTGTAAAAAGAATCTGCTGAATTTTGATCATCAAGCCTGATCAAGATGCTATAACGATCATCCAAGCCCTCAGTTCTGAATTCGCATGGACAACAACAACAGTTACAATGTAAGCAGTGAAAGAAAGAAAGACCCACCCAAATGCTACGTAGTTCTCGGAAAGAACCTGACAATCCGCATTTCCAACATGCTCTGAATGAATGAACCACAAAACTGACAGAAATCGGCATAGGTCATGTGATTGGGCACCCCAAGTACGCAAATAAGGGGCTTCCGTTCAACCTATAGGCATCAAAGACTCATCACTTAAAACATTGATATCAAGGACAAATTTCTACAAAAGTGAAACATGAATATAATCTTGTAAACGTCTTCTATACACACGCCTAAGAAGGATTTCTGTTACGTGTTCTTGATATCTAACTAGTGAACTCTCCAAGAGAATTTAATTTAAAATGTCACTTCAACAACAAGTTACTCAGCATAATTAATCCCTAGGTACTTATGAAATGAAACTCAACTGCAACAACAAGTTACTCAAATTCAAAAAAATGACGAATTAAATAAATGCTCGATTTAGGAATAAATAATATTACTGGAAGTTGAGAGGAGGAGGAGGAGAAAGCGACGTCGTGGCGGTAGAGATGCATGACGCCTCTGATCTCTTCGATTCTAGGGTTTCCGGAAGAGAAATGTAGAGCCTGATCAGTTTTCCAATCTCCGACGGTCGTCGATTCCTCCGGTGCCGCTCCGCCGGCCGCCGCCATGGCACTAGTTGAAGTCTCTTCCAACATGTTTGATTGTTTGCCTCTGTGAGGAACAGATTTCGTTTCGCGGGAGAAGAAAAAAGTGTAATTACAATTACAAATTGATTTTTTCCTTAATATGTTTGTTCAATTTGTTAGCCTCAGCGGTTGAGTCCTAAGTCCTAACCAAGTTACTAATTAAAAAAGAGAAGTTGTTGTTAGCAAAAACAAAAGGGTCATTAGTGTGCAAACAAAGGCCTCTACTCTCCGCCATCAAACGACATAAAATGATAATTTATGTGCTAATTGCTTTTGGTTTATGGTTTGGAATATTAGATAAGTTTCTTCAATTTATTAGTGGTGAGTTTCTTAACTAAAAGCCCATCATAAAATAATATAAAACAAAAAGCAAAAAAAAAAATAAAGAATAATTAGTCTAATAGGTATAGTTAGGCTAAAGACAATCGATATGGCTCAATAGAGAAATATATTATTGCACACTTGATTATGAAAGAATGCTCTTAACAACCAATTATATACTCGAAACGAAACATTCACTCCACTTGTATAAATGGAGGCAATAAGAACTTGTATTAGCTCAACTAGCGTGCTAGTTAATTTATACGTGGCTTATGCAAGCACCATGAACCTAACATAGGATACTATGGAGCAATTTATAAAATGGTGGATTCTCAAGAAGCCAGAGCAAGCCATACCTCTACGTCACGAAAGAATGTATTAAAGATTTATTTATGCCTTTATGTTGACGACCTCATATACACTACAATTGATGATTTTTTTTAAAAAAAATATAAGACACCAGAGTTTGAAATAATTGATCTAGCTAACTAGCTTTATGAAATAAATATTTTTGATTGAAGTCAGTCAATTTGAAGATGAGATATTTATTTCTCTAGAGATTCTTCTTGAAATGTATATAATAAACTATTAAAATGCGAATAACAATTAACTTGGACTCGTGTTTATGATAAGTTATATTTTATTGGACTCTTGTTCTCATGTTTATGACACTCATACCAGAATTTGGCCAATTAGGCCACACTTGCAACGTTCGAATTTAGAAAGAGATAGATTGCCCTTTTAATTTTTTTTTACATTTCAACTATTTATAAATACCTCTTCTTTTCTATAATCCTCCCAACAAGGTTGTCTCTCTTTCGTAGCTAGTAAATTAATCTAAATCTCTTTTTAAATTACAATATTATTTCAATTTTTGTATAATAATCTCCGCTAACTCATATAAATGCATCACCACAATCCTTATTGAAACATTCATCTTTTCTTCTACTATATTGCCTATTTTTCATATATTGGCATCACGCTCTGTGCGTCTGTCTTCTTTGAATTTCTATGAAATCACAATACAGTCGACAATTTCATCCATCCATAAATAGATGACCAACTACGCATGTGCCGCAATTGAACAAAATGTTCATTTTCATTATGAGACATAAAATTACGACTCGTCGGTAGAAATGATTAACACAACGTAATTTGAGTCCAATAGGAATAAAAGTCTTGGTTTTTAGAGCTTCGACCCTTATTATACAAAAAAGGAGGACCGCCTTAGTATTTTCGGAATATGAAAGGGAACAAGACAATGAAGAAGATGATGCATAAGCGGTTTTTGAGCCAGTGACACCAACAAATCCTAACATTGGGTCGTCTCGACCTCAAGAGGTAAAAGGTTTTACCTCCAATGTATGGATTTCCTTTGATAAGGACGAAGCCGACCAAACTATTACATGTAAGATTTGCAAAATTTGCTAAGTACATTGGCATGATGGTGGAACGAGAACGTTGGCTCATCACTTAGCTTCAGTAGATAAGAATCGCAATGTTGGTAAGAGTCACAACAAGGTATGCAATCTAATTCGCCAACTTTTACGTATGATCCAAATGATGCATATTTACATACACCTAAGTTCGTTGTTCAAAATAGCTTCCCATATAATTTTCTAAACAATCTGGTAGTTGAGGAATGCATTTTGTTCTGAAATGAAAAACGTAATAAACACATGTGTTATGGGGATGGCTATGGTTGGAATGCATGTTGTTCTGAAATGAAAAACGTAATAGACATATGTGTTATGGGGATGGTTATGGCTAGGGGTGTTCAAAAACTCGTCTACCCTCCCGATCGGCCTAAACTCGGCCCGCTCAGTCCGCCACCCGCATGTTTTTATTTTATAACTTGTATAGCGGGTGACAAAGATGGAAACCTGCCCTTGAGTGGGTGGGTTGTTGGTTGAGTCGTACACTCGCCCGCCCATTCGCCTAGCCGCATATGGAAGCTAAATATAAAATAAAAAAAAATAGTTTATTTCACCAAACCTGCTACGACGACTAAAAAAGAAAAGTAGTAGTTTGCTAGCAAATAACAGAGATTGGTACATAACATTACAGTTCATTTCATCTATAACGTGTCACATTAAAATTTTGACATGTATTGAGAGAAGACTTTACATATATATAGTTGCACTCAATACACTAATGTTGGCATTAAAATAATAAAAGCATACAAAATAAAATACAAGACAAAAAAAAAAAACACAGCTCTATAATACAAGATTATAAAAGTATTGTATTATATAACATGTGTGTAATTTGAAAAAAATTGTTTATAATTTGATGTGTAACATAACCCGCTAATCCGCATGGTCTTAAAAAATTATTTCACGCGCACGGTTGAAAAATTGGTAACCCGCAATATTTGGATATAGTGTCTTTTTCGATAACAACTCACCAAAATCCACCCGCGAACACCCCTAGTTACGGCTGACAAACAATATGTTGATAGAATTAATGAATTAAATGAGGCATTCAAAGATCTGACGTAAGACTTGTTTTACTATTGATTTGTGGAAAGGTAACAATGATAATCACTATATGTGTGTGACAAAGCATTCAATATGTTTGAATGGATTATGGGTATAATTTACTTCACAAATTGTAAGAAAAACATAAGTGGTGTTTTAAAGATACACTAGATGAACGGAATAGAGTTGATAAAATTATGTGTATTTCTCTTGACAATGCAAGCAACAATCTAAAGATAATCACTTTATTTTTTTCGTCAGTTAAATTAGACCAATACTTCACGAAAGAATATAACATATTTTATATGTTTTAATCATATTTTATTTATGTGTCCAAGATGGATCACGTGTAATACAAGAATCTATTTGGCAAATTGAAACTTGTTTAAGCCATAATAAGTAACTAATTTAAGGTTGCATGCCTATATCAAATATGTGAGTGTATCGGTAACCCTTACGATTTTATTTTATTTTGATACACCGCATAGGTAGAATTCCGCGTACATGATATTAATAGGAGCGATTGATCCTGATGCGTCATGTGCTATGACTTTTGTGTTTCTTGGCAAGAGATGGTGCACCAATATATTTTGATGAAATTGGACTTTGTCGGTTTTTATAGTTCCATTTTTAGCACTTTTGAATAGGTAGCTACGGAAAGGTCATCACAAAATAAACCATCTTCCAATCTTATGTTATGTTATTTTGTTCAAATAATTTCATTGTTTAAAACAGTAATGCAACCTAATATGAAAGGGTTTGACGAGGATTATGATTGTTAATGTATGGATCGAGATTGGTACCTTTTTTGATTCACACGCTGTGTTGAAACAGAATGTTGTGCCAACACCGATTGTATTCAGTGTTGTCCCAACTCTCTTTGAAGAGTAAATTGCAGTGGAATAACAAACACAATGTATGAATTTTAAGCAGGTTATGTGAATATAACCTGTCGAGCCTTACGGCCAAATAATCACTAAATATGTATCTAATGATCTTACAAATCTCAACTAAGTAAGGAACTCAATCATAACGCTAACTTACTATAAGCTATGGATTTTATAGCTTCGTTAGATAAAACTCAGTAAAAACAAGACTAACAACTATTACAGTAATATTTATAATCTCTCAGAACCTATTCTAGTCTCGTTGTTAATCTTGATGTGGAGTACGCCTTCTTATAGGATTTGATCGTCCCTTCTCATAGACGTGATTGACACGAACATGATTGCTCTATAATTACCTAGATAATTCTGAAATCCTCTTTGATGTTTATCTTCAAGAGATCTTCTGATATTATCTTTAATTCTCTTCGGCTTATCTTCTTTCTTCAAGTATTAATCCACACGATCCTAAGAGTCCTTGATATCCTGAAATATATCACAGATAACTACAACTTGTGGAACTAAGTAAGTTTATGAACAAAGACAAATAAAATAATATAATTGAAAATACTTAGACAATGCAGTGTTAAGTTCAGTGTTGTGCCAACACAAGTTACCAGAATGTTGGACTCCCAATCTTATGCTATGTTATCTTGTTCAAATAATTTCATTATTTAAAAAAATAATGCAACTTAATATGAAAGGATTTGACGAGGATAATGATGTTGAAGATTTTGTTAAAAAATAGAGAAAAAAAATGGTTGAAGTATCTTTTGAAAGTACGCGACTTAAACATCTTAGCTACATGTTTAGATCCTCGTAGTAAATTAACTTATTGTTTACAACTATTGGGTGAGTACTATGAGTGTCTAAATATAGAGTTTGACGTGGATATTGAAAAAGCTAAAGTAATGCGCATGTTTCATGAACTCTATGCATTATACCCTTGTGGGCTGTGTGAACTCAATTACAAAAAATGAATCAACAAGTTCAGATTTACGATGTATCTTCAAAAGAATTTTATGTGGGAAGAGAATAAAGACAACTCCCATCAGATGCCTTCGTGAGTTCAAACACTTTTAAATAAGGCACCGTCAAATTTGGCTATATCTGCAAAATCTTATATATTACGATGGTGGCACAAAAGCGAGCAAAATAATCCAGTCGTCGTTCGCATGGCTTGTGATTTACTTTCAACCCATATGTCCTCAACCGCTTTAGAGTCTTCTTTAGTTCACACAAAAAATTGCTCTCAAAACACGTGCAACGATTAACTTCAAAATATGTCAAATTTTGTGTGCTTGGGAAAGATCATCTAGATCAAAAGTGACAAGAAGCAAAATCCCAAGACACGCCTAAGTACATACACTGTGAATGAAGGAGAAGAACAAATCAACTCCGGGGGCCTTCATATTTGACGAAATTTGGTTTTGTGTGTGTGTGTTTGTTTCTTTTTAAAGTTGACCTGTATGTTGTTTTTTAAAAAAACGAAGTATATTTGAGGTTTACTTCTATGTTTCTTTTTGGAAATAAAGTTTTATTTTTAAGTGTACTTTGTATGTATTTAGATTTCAATTCCATTCTATATAGCCTCATAAGTTTGCATTTGATTTTAATAAATACTGCGATTTTTTTTTGTATTGAGTCAAAATGACTTGTCTTGTCCCATTTTTCAGCCAAACCAACTCGGCTTGACCCACTTTAAGGTCGGCTCAGGACCGACAAAACTCGATTTGAGCCAGTTTACTCTAAATCACACTGTCAAGTGTCACCACAACAATCACGTACACTCATTATTTTTAAAGTGAGCTCTTGAAGTGGCCGCTACTTATGTCATATATATAGTCGATTTCTAATGACATAACATAATTAAATTAGTACTTTTTGATAGAACATAATTGTGAGGAAAAATTATAGAATCATAGCCAAACTTTGGGCTTTTTGCACTTCCATTGCCGAACTTTGAGTTTTCGCATTTGAGTATCTAAACTTTCATTCAGGGAGCACCGTTATATCCCATCTTTGAAAAATTAAAATTTGGGCAACAAAACGTCACTCTTCGACCAAGTGACGTAATTTTTCAAAGGCAAAATTACAGAATCATAGCCAAACTTTAGATATTTTTGCATTGCCACTGCTAAACTTTGAATTTTTGCCCTTACACAATTACGTCATTTGGTCGAATAGTGACGTTTTGTTGCCCGAAAATGCCAGAATTCCAATTTTTCAAAGTTGGGATACACAGTGCTGCCCGAATAAAAGTTTGGATACCCAAATGTGAAAACTCAAAGTTCAGCCATAAAAATACAAAAAAGTCTAAAATTTGGCTATGATTATGTAATTCTTTTTAATCGTGAATGTCTTGATTTAAATCGCGTGAAAGAAAGACAATGAAGTCCACCCTAAGGGTATAGCTGGAAAATCAGATCATTTGACTTAATATATAACAAATTATAAAAAAGAAAGAATTCCTCTCCAATATATGGCCGACAACAACCTTTTCTCCATCAATGGCATGCCTCGTAAATATAACCAAACACAGCCCCAAATATTAAAGAAGCAAGTCCGAGAAAAAGCTAGTCTCTTAGCTAAGGATAGCAACAGCTAATTGTACCAGCAATCACGTCATGCGGGACCCACTTTTGTACTACTCTATCAAATCGACGGCCATGATATAGTAGTGGAGTACAAGCACGAAAATCAGGGGACAGTTACCGTCGCCGGACCTAATAAAGTAGCCGGCATGTGGGCCCTACTCTTGTTGAGAAAACTTCGCATCTTTTGATAAGCTCGTGTACTTATCGCTTCATTCACAAAATATAATGTAATAAGCATAAGTACTTATCGACGATTATTGTAAAATCAAATCACTAATTTTGTGCAATAAATGTCGTAGTTCTACACTTTCCTCTCACTACCCCCCATGTGCCATCATATATATATATATATATATATAAATGTATACACGCAATCAGTGACCTATACATACAGATAAGTAGAGAGATAGAGAGATAGAGAGTAAAATAAAAACCCATTTGACCTCGAGCTCTGCTAGTTGTTTCTTTGCATCCCTCGATCTCTCTGTCTCGCAAAGTAAATCCCTTCTGTCTCTCTCTGTGTATCTATATGTTTGTGTGTGTTATATGGAATATTTACTTTAAAGATCCGTTTTTTAATTTCCCTTTTTTTTTTTGCATCTTTGAATTCCAATTAAAACTGCTTTCATTTCTGTAATACTAATACCCTTTTATTAGTCAAAAGGGATTTTTTTTAATTAACCCTTGCAAGTCATGGTATGTTGTCGGTGCTGGTGCATACTCAAACAAACCCTTGGTTGTTTTTATCTTTTTTTTTTGTTTCTTGATTGAAGATCTCAGCTTTTTGATCTGGGTATTTGTGTTTCTTCATTTGTTTGTATGGGTATTTAGCTATTTTGTCCTTTGTGGTTATTTGTTTTGCATTTTTAATTCTGATGGGGTTTTGACAATTAAATAAGGCCAGTGGTAGCTTATCAATAAACTAAAAAATAAAAATAAAAATATGAGACTAGTTGTTGTTGTTGCTGGCCCTTTGCATTTATTGGTAATTTTCACGTTTGGTACTTGATTATTTAATCTTTCTCCTTACATTATTGGTGTTACAGATCTATCTTCAGCTGTTGAGCTTTTGAGTTGAAGTGGAATCTGTTGGAATATGTCTTCACTCAGTAGAGAGCTTGTGTTCCTGATTTTACAATTCTTAGATGAAGAAAAGTTTAAGGAGGCTGTTCACAAGTAATAAATTTTACGCATTTATTGCAGTTCTGTAGTGTAATTATCTTTTGTATTTATGTGGTGAGGATTTTGATGTGCGCTTGCTGATGATACTAGGCTTGAGCAAGAATCTGGGTACTTCTTTAACATGAAGTATTTCGAAGAGGAAGTGCACAATGGGAATTGGGAGGAGGTTGAGAAATACCTCTCTGGTTTCACGAAAGTTGATGACAATCGCTATTCAATGAAGATATTCTTTGAAATCAGGAAGCAGAAGTACCTTGAAGCATTGGATAAGTGAGATTTATGAATTTATGACAGGAAATCTGGATTTACTCCAGAGGAAGTTTTGTTTGCGAATTGACACTTCTAATTTCTTTTGTGCTTATTATGTATAGGCGCGATCGGTCTAAAGCTGTTGATATCCTTGTCAAGGATCTGAAAGTGTTTTCATCTTTTAATGAAGAACTCTTTAAAGAGATTACACAGCTGATGATATTAGAAAACTTCAGGTATTCTTGCTGTTGTTAATTGTTGATAATTATGGATTTGATTCTCCAAATGTTCCCATCGAAAACGTGGAAGTGTGTTCATTTTTGATTTAATCTAATTGATTTTAGTTTATCTCTCGAAATTATCAGCAACAACTATATTCATAATATTTTCGAACCATTTCGAGAAGTGCGCGACAAATTGTTGAAAGTATCTAGTACTTCGCAAACTGCAACTTAACTCGGAAACAAAATTTTACTAACTTTTATGATCAATGTGGCTGGAATTGATTTTCTCTTTAACCGAGTTCACTGTCCTGTAGGGAGAATGAGCAACTCTCCAAGTACGGAGATACAAAATCTGCACGAGCCATCATGTTGGTTGAACTCAAGAAGCTTATTGAGGCGAATCCCTTGTTTCGTGATAAGTTGCAGTTCCCAAACCTCAAAAATTCAAGACTGCGTACCCTCATTAACCAAAGGTATGCATTTCAGTGTCTAAAAACTGCGGTGATTGTAATTCTATTGTTTTCTTCATGATCGTAGTGCGAATGTTGGTGTTACTTTCTGTGGTCAATGATCAAGATCTCATGAAGATGATTTTGAATAATGCCTTTGATATATACGTGTGCGCCTGTTTGAAACCCTCAACTTTTGTGTACTCGGTTCCTTAGTAATACTTGGTGAATGCCATGAAATTTCCGGTTCAGTAGTAGCTATGTATATATACATAAGTTGGTATTTGTTCTGTACATTGGCTAAGCATAGCAATTGCAAAGTGAAAACTGAGAGCAAATGCATGTGCAGCTTAAACTGGCAGCATCAACTTTGTAAAAACCCTAGGCCAAACCCCGATATTAAAACTCTCTTTGTGGATCATGCCTGTGGACAATCAAACAGTGCTCATACGCCTACTCCAGCTCCTCCCAATGCCTTTCTTGGAGGACCAGTACCAAGACCTGGAAGCTTTCCGTCTCTGGGTGCACACGTGGTTGGTATTTGGGCACACACACGTGTATATATATGTATATATTTATTGTCTAGTGGGTTTTCTCAACTGTAATTTATGTCATCAGCCGTTCCAGCCTACTCCAGCACCAGTTTTAAATCCTCTAGCTGGTTGGATGTCTAACCCACCAATTGGAACTCATCCAGCGGTTCCTAGTGGAACTATAAGTCTTGGGGCTCCTTCAGTTTCAGGTATATTCTTTTTAGTATTAACAAATAATCTGAAATTTGTAATGGAAGATTCTGATGTACTTGAAATCCGTTTTTCGGGTATAAGGGGATGTTTCCTAACTGTTGCACATGATTATTTGGAGAGCAAGAGGTGGAGTATTGGAGTTCCATTGATCGAGTTGTTTCTGTCCGTTCTTAAACATTTGAACTTTTGTCAGCACGTTCCCTAGGTCGTAGATCAACTTTTTTTTTTGCATCAGTGTTAGTTGAGTCTATATGAGACACATTCGCATCAAAAAATTCTAGTTCTACAATTATTGTATCACATGACCTGTTGTCAATGTTTTCTGGGAAAATCTGTATTTTGAGTTCGTATTGCCTATGGCTTGAGACATGCCGATGATTGGTTTGTCTTGAATTTTCAATATATTTTTGTATTTGCCACTAAACTGACGTAGTATTGCAAAATTTTGCTGTTTCTTGTTGTAAAATCTCGTCAGATTACTCCTAACCATTTGTAGTTGTTCATGATGTCTACAGCTGCCCTTAAGCATCCAAGGACTCCACCGACAAATTCTATGGCCGATTTTACATCTGCTGATTCTGATCACGTAAGCAAAAGAACGAGGCCCTTGGGAATTTCTGATGAGGTATGTGGACAGTTTAAAAGCATCAAATTGAGATATCCTTGTAAGTTGTCTTTCCTGATATAGCTTTCATTGTCTCCTTTTTTCTTCACATCAAGGTAAATCTTCCTGTGAACGTCCTTCCTGTATCATTTCCTGGACATCCTCATAGCCAAGCGTTCAGTGTACCGGATGACTTGCCGAAGACAGTGGGACGAACTTTGAACCAAGGATCTACTCCTATGAGCATGGATTTTCATCCTATGCAACAGACTCTACTTCTTGGTGAGTTAAGATTATTGCTATTAGATCAATACTGTGTATAGTTTTCAGCAATTTGATTTACTTTTTATGATTTATATCATGATAAATCTATAGTCGGCACCAATATTGGGGATATCGGGTTGTGGGAAGTTGGTTCGAGAGAGAGGCTGGTTCAGAAAAACTTCAAAGTCTGGGATCTGAACGCATGTTCAATGCCTTTACAGGTAACATGTTTTCATTGAGAAAGATTTGAGTGACAAAACCTCTGTTTCAGTTCACGTCTTTAGTGAACAAACATGTAAAACGTTGAAACTCCTACTTTACAGGCTAGTCTGGCGAAAGATCCCGGTGTCTCTGTAAATCGTGTGATTTGGAGCCCTGATGGGTCTTTATTTGGTAATTCTGGCTTTAATTTCAAGCTATGAATATAAAACTATTATTGATGAAATGATTTAATATCTAGCTTTCTTCATCTTTCTTTTTATAGGGGTTGCCTATTCAAAATTCCTTGTACAAATCTTTTCATATCATGGGAAAGATAATATTCGCCAACACTTGGAGGTATAATTTGGTCATTTTGCCTTCATTTTTTAATTAATTTACAGTATATTACTAACTATTGCAATATAGATTGATGCTCATGTTGGTGGAGTAAATGATATTGCGTTCTCTCACCCCAATAAACAACTCTCTGTGATTACTTGTGGGGATGACAAGCTTATCAAGGTCCTTCTAAAAACTTCAAGTTTTTGTCATCAATAGTTTGTGAATTTATTTATGACAATCTGTAATTCTTAGGTGTGGGATGCCACAACTGGTACCAAGAAATACACATTTGAAGGTCATGAGGCTCCAGTGTATTCACTCTGCCCTCACCACAAAGAGAATATCCAGGTGCATATTCCCCTGTTACTTTGAAAATCATAAGTGTGTTTCGTGTTTAATTACATGTTGGAAATTAAATCATTTTTATCGAATCATTTTGTTTTCAATCATAATAGTTTATTTTTAGGGATGAGATCTCAATTGATTATGATGTCTCTGCCATTGTTTTCCAGTTTATATTCTCTACAGCGTTAGATGGAAAGATTAAGGCATGGCTCTATGACAATTCGGGATCGCGAGTTGATTATGATGCCCCTGGTCTTTGGTGCACAACCATGGCCTATAGTGCTGATGGAACAAGGTGAAAAATGCCTTATGAAAACTGCATGTTACTATGCGCAAATATTTGTATTTATTGAATTGCCATCTCATCTGAAAGCTTAATCTTGTATGATTGAGACTTTTGTATGATTGAGACTTGAGAGGGTAGACCTTTGTTCTTTTATACGTAATTTTTTTGATACTTCTTGTTGAGCTTTACATTGACATTTTTATTTGAATGGATGCCGGTGGGATTCGAACACATGATATCTTTTTTGGCTTGGTCTGATGCCGTATTCAGTTATTGCCTTATTTAAAAGCTTAACATCCAATATATATATATATATATATTAATATTCTCAAAATAATTCACAACCAGAATTTGACTTATAGTCGTCCTTCTCAGGCTGTTTTCTTGTGGGACGAGTAAGGATGGAGAGCCACACATTGTTGAATGGAATGAAAGTGAAGGAGCTGTTAAGAGAACTTATCAAGGTTTTCGGAAACGATCTATGGGTGTTGTGCAGTTTGACACGAGTAAAAACAAGTTTTTGGCTGCGGGTGATGATTTCTCCATTAAATTCTGGGATATGGACAACACTCATGTTTTGACCAGTATAGAAGCTGATGGAGGTCTCCCTGTGAGTATCCTCGGTAACTTACTGTGATTCTCTACATTATAAATATGTGTTAGCTGAGCCTTGATTTGTTTTTCTTCAAAAATTCAAGGCAAGTCCCAGGATCCGCTTTAACAAAGATGGTACCCTATTAGCCGTCTCTGCAAATGAAAATGGAATTAAAATTTTGGCAAATACAGACGGTCTTCGTTTGCTACACACATTTGAACAACTTGCTTTTGATGCTTCAAGAGCAGCTGAAGCTGCGAAGGTACCCTACTTAAATTACTCGTATCGGGCACTTTCCGAAATCTTAATATTAAAGGGCTGATGTTTTTCACGTTGATCACAATGTAGCCAATTGTAAATTCATTATCTACATCAGCAGCCGCAAGTAGTGCCAGACTCACAGACAGGGTGACATCAGTCGTTGGTATCTCCACAATGGTTGGTATCCTTGCTATTCTCTGCTGTGTCTAGCCATTTTTATGCATCATTTGTCAGGAATATTTTTGTACCTAGGCTACGTATAATTAGACCCTGTGGCTACAAAAACTTTATATATATTTAATATCACAAACTTGTTGGATTCGTTGCAAAACCACAGTCCAGGATCTGCAGGCTTGTGTAGGTCAGAATCACCACTGTTCTGCCGAAGAAAAACTCACATACATCACTTGTTTTTATTCTATTACATACTTTTTCCATCTCTTTCATCATCTGTACATACTGAGATTATGTGTTATTCTTTGGTAGAACGGGGATACAAGAAATCACGGAGATGTAAAGCCTAAAATAGAAGAAACTGGTGATAAGTCTAAGATTTGGAGGCTCAGTGAAATTGGTGACACATCTCAGTGCCGCTCCCTAAAGCTTCCTGAGAATTTAAGAGTGACGAAGGTATGATCTCTTATAATGTTCAGTTTATCACCCTGAGTTATATAATCTACTCATCTAGTGAAGTATCTTTTTTGATCTGAAATTATTATGACGTTTTATGCTTTAAATGGTCAGTAAAGTTATGTAGTCAGTAATTTCATTTATGTTAGAATTTACGGAGAGCCAGCAATATTAATACCAGCTGGCGGATTAAGTTTTACACACTAAAAGTAGAGTCCATTGTATACTATAATTCCTTCTCAATGGCATGCACTGCCACCTGAATCTTTTAGGGCCTTTGGTTTCCACAAAGTTAATTTAAAATAGCTCGTCTGGTATTAAATCATATGTGATAATAGTATATAAGTTACTTCCGTGGTGAAACTTGGTTTCTTAAGCTATGCTAAAATCAGTATCTGTGGTGTGATGTTGCCTATAACTGCACATTCAAGTGAATTGAAATTAATGCAGACTTTCCTCAGCAGATTGAATTAATTAATTCAGAGATTTTTTGCTAACTTCCTGTGGTTCCTACTATTTTTGAATTTCTGTGACAACTCACTTTCATTCAGAATGATTTTAATAAAGCAATATTTAACTGAGGAAAAACCAGTAAGTGAAAAACTTGCTACAGCTACAACTGTTAAAATTATTTTGCATATTAGGAAAATGTACTGAACCTTCATGATCTGAAATCTGGTATTGATATAATTCAGATTTATACTCCAAAGTAATCTGGTTCATAAGCACTTGAGTGGTTATACTGTCTTCCTTGAATGACAACCCGCCATTTATTTCATGCTCTTAATGTCGACACGTTTCTTATGTAACAAATACAAATTTCCGTATCTTATAATTTCATGTGTGTTACACTGGTTCAAGGTGTTTATTGTTGATTAACGAAGTGCATGGACATATTTATTCTAAAATGATTCTTTGATCTCATTGGAAACAGATATCAAGGTTGATATATACAAATTCAGGTAATGCTATACTAGCATTAGCTTCAAATGGAGTTCATTTACTCTGGAAATGGCAACGGGGTGACCGTAATTCAAGTGGAAAGGTAAGAATTGAACAGATGTTTCTTTACCTCTTTATGCACATTATTTCTCCTCTGATTTCAAGGATACAGTTGTCTTGAAAATGAACATTTAACACTATAGGCAACTGCCAGTGTTTCACCTCAATTGTGGCAACCATCGAGTGGCATTTTGATGACCAATGATGTGCCTGACACAAATCCGGAAGAAGCCGTTTCTTGCTTTGCTCTGTCCAAAAATGACTCTTATGTAATGTCAGCATCAGGAGGAAAGATATCTTTGTTCAATATGATGACTTTCAAGGTATGAAAACCCTTTGTGTTACACCTAATAGTAATATAACCCCTGCTAAAAGAAAGACACAAAAAGACTCCTTTGTGTCTTTTATGTGTTAACTACTGCTTTTATACGAGAACGCGAAAACTTCTGAGTGAATTTTCTGTGTTTATTTTTATTCTAAAAATACTTCAAACAAAAAGGTTATGATAAATTAAGTCATAGATAAAAAGTACTTGTAAAAGTTCTTGTTCCGTTATGCTTCTGTGGTGCATTTAATCATAAAGAACTGCAGACTATGACGACTTTCATGCCGCCTCCACCAGCAGCAACGTTCTTGGCATTCCATCCTCAAGATAATAATATCATTGCAATTGGCATGGATGATTCTTCAATTCAGATATATAATGTTCGGGTAGACGAGGTATTCCGTATATAGTAGGATAAGAATTTTTCCCTTTTTACTTAGTTTTTCATTTCTGTTTTTCACTTGGGTTTGTTTATGGATGCTTTTAGACTTTACATGGTTATTTATCTTCATTTTCTTGCAGGTTAATAGCAAACTTAGAGGCCACTCTAAAAAGGTTACAGGTCTTGCTTTCTCGCATACGTTGGGTGTACTAGTTTCGTCCGGAGCAGATTCTCAGGTTGACAACTTACTTCAACATTCTTATGTAATTTATACTGTCTGAATGTCTTAAGATTTCCTGAACTGACTTCAGCTTTTGGAATTACTATCATGTGAACTATCTATACTTCAGTATCCCTGGTTATGCAAAAAGAAACAAATGATTTATAAGGGGCAGGAACAAGAAATAATGTTGAAGCCAGCAGGATTTACTTTTCCCAAATGCTTATTTTTTATGTCGGTTAATTTCCGAATGTTACTCTCCAGCTTTGTGTGTGGAAATCCGACGGATGGGAAAAGCAGAAATCGAGATTTTTGCAGCTACCTTCTGGAAAACCACAAGCTGCACAGTCTGAAACACGTGTGCAGTTCCATCAGGACCAGACTCATTTTCTGGTTGTACATGAAACTCAGCTTGCCATCTATGAAACTACTAATTTAGAATGCATGAAGCAGGTACCCGTTCTCCAGTCCCTCTTTTAAGTATCTTCCTTGGAACCTAACATTTACATGTAAATTTCTCTTCAGTGGGTTCCTCGTGAATCGTCTGCCCCAATATCTCATGCAATGTTCTCTTGCGATAGTCAACAAGTATATGCTAGTTTCCTTGATGCAACTGTGTGCATTTTTGCTGCCGCACACCTCAGCTTACGGTGCTGTGTTAAACCTTCCGCGTATCTTCCTTCAAGTGTCAGGCAAGTCTCTTGATGTGATATTTGAGTTTTTTCTAATCTTCACTTTTCTACCAATGGATCCAGATTTCCATTTATTTTAGGCTTAAATATATACATCCCTGAGGTTTGGCCTAATTTCTGCAACCCATCCATTGTAACTCTCCAAACAGACAGCTCTTCTGAAACATGCAAGCATTAACAGATAGGTGCAGCTGTTACAAATCTAGATGGAATTTGTTGATGTAGCATGAAATTCTGAAAAGCCTTTCCTTGTACCTATGGTCAACTCTAAACATGGTTTTTTACGTAGTTTTAAACAAAATATTCCGCTTATTTGAGGATGTCCTAGATATATTTGTCGTGTTGTAAGGCTGCAAATAAGATGTTATAAAATGGCTTTCCACGGGTGTAAATTAATTAATTATTCATTAGAGTTTTTCCTAATTTAATAAATATAGATGTTAATAAAATTTTAGAATCTCAATTACAAACTAGCTAATCATGCAATCATGGCCAGTCGTGCTGTTCGTACGCGAGCAGTGCGGTTGGTGATGTAAGCGGGCTGCCAGGTGTAATGGCTATAATGGGCTGCGCCCGTCCCAAACCCGAACAAATTTGTCTCTTGTCTACTATACAATTTTATTTTATATTTTGTGGTTCCACGTTAGTTTCTGTGCAAGGTTTGAGAAAAAAAAACCGGGTTTGGGTTGTGTACCGGGTCTGGGGGTGGATTCGGAAATGACAGCCCTAGCCAGGTGTGACCTAGGTTGTGCTGTTGACCGCCTCTCACAACGTTGGTCAAGCAACTCAGGTGGTGTGGTTGCAAGCTGTTGTGTAACCTGTTGTGCATTCAACCCCTTTGCTTGGCCTAGGTCACATGGTGGCCACCACCAGGCAGGTGGTTGCACGTTCATCTGCATGGTGGATAGGAGAACGAGGGATATACGTTTTATTGTACAATTCTTTTTGAAAATTAAGATAAAGTTGGTTTACCATTAACTCAGGGTTGTGTGTGTCTTTTAAATATTAATAACTTTATCTGTTTTTTTTATATAATTGGTAGGTGGACTTTGTTAAGTTCTCGATAACTCTCTCTCCAAACACTAGATGACCAACTTCAGTGGTTGCAAGCGTAGTTATCTCTTTATTTTGTTTTCTACTGGATCAGATGACCACTGTGCATTTTTTCTTATTTTTTTGCAGCAATTCAAACGTGCACCCACTTGTGATCGCTGCACATCCACAAGAACCAAATCAGTTTGCAATAGGTCTCTCAGATGGTTCGGTTCATGTTCTTGAACCCCTAGAATCTGAAGGCAAATGGGGAGTGCCACCACCACAGGAAAATGGCTCTTCAACAAGTGTACCAAACACTCCTTCACGCGGAGCTTCACCTTCGGATCAGGCACAAAGACGATGAACTAAGGGCCAACGACACACAGCTTTCATGTGCTTCGCATCCCAGCTTCGTGTAGAACTTCGGTAATGTTGAATATCTCACTGATTTTCAATACGTGTACAACATCAAAGACTTAGGATACGGACACCAATAATAGCATACCCATGGGAAAATTACCCCTACCCCTTGAAGTTTTATCTAATGACAGAAACATCTCTTGAAGTTACAATAACTACTGAGGCACCCTCTTCAGCTTGGAAAAAAAGACAGATAAGAAGCCCGTCTATTATGCTTTTCCCTTTATGTCATGGCTTTTCAAACTTTGAAGGGTGTCTCGGTAATAAGTAAAACTTCATCTGCCCTATTTATAACAATTTTTCCTCGAACTTAAATGTTTTTTTTTTGTTTTTTTTTTTGGGGGGTGGGGGGGGGGGGGGGTGGGGGGTGGGTAACTAAATCTAGTAGAGGTATGCATAATTTTACTTCTATCTATTACTCATTCTTGTCTTGTTGGTTTGAATATGTGCAGTTTTGGGAGCTGGATATGTAATTAACTAACATATAAAAGCAGTTTGGGTATGATGGGATGTAAGATATTTATGTGTTAGAAGAAGGTTTAATTTAGCAGTCAACTTTTCCTATTCCAAGGGCTGAGATTGAGATAGGTTTCTTCATACATTTACTGGTTGCTAAGTTATAGCTATTTGGCTCTCTTCATACTGTAATGGGACATATTTGTGAGCTCATTAGTTCTTGCAATGATTGTTATTTTACTATCAGATAATCGAAATGCAATTTATTAATTAGAAGACAGTTGCAAGTTCGTAGTTATTTAAGCAGTCTGAAAACCAATGTGTTTAATCAATGGTGTGCTGGCACAAATGAGGTGTTTACTTTACGTGTTTTCTTGAAAGTGGATTAGATGCAAGCAAATATACAGGCTGAATAAATTTCGTTTTAAACTCTTGAAAGACTGGAGGGTAACGCTATCCGGTGCGTTATTTTGACAAGTCATAACCATTAGAAAATGAACAAGATTAGTTGATGCCCACTACAAAACTTGAATTAAATGACGCTCTTGTGCAGGCGAGTATAATATATAATCTGTTTGGTTCCTTATCTCACCAATCTTGTATTTGGTTTGTGCCACATGATTTGCAGACAACTTCCAGACTTGACCCATTTACGTCCTTGCAATATTTTTTGATTTTCCATCACTGCCCTTGAAGAAGAATTGTAACACAACATGTTTTTGAAGAAAAACACAAGCCTGTGTCCTAAAATAATTGCAGTGGTCTCGTAGAGTTATGATTACAATCCATATGGCGCATATGATTTTGTTTTTAACTTGAGTTTGTAGGGTTTCATGCGTTGAGTTCTGTTTCTTGATGCTGATTAAGTGACTAGGTACCATGTCCTGACAGACGTTTCTTCAATGAGTTTTGTATCTTGCTTGGTGATTTCGTTGTGAGCTAGAAAACAAAGAAGCAAGTGACGATTTTCCACTTCTCCACTGAAGGAGAGAGTACTACAGTTTAGCTAGCACCACCTATGAGCTACAATGGGTCACTTTTGTCTTACAAGAAAAACTACTTATTCGCTCTACAGTGTAGCGTCTGGGAGTCCCACACACATGTTTGTGGGTGTGACACTACACTGCGGGGACGTAAGTCACCTCGTTTACAAGATGATTCCTCATTTTCGAATCTCGGAATAAATGTGAGATTTGTGTAACGGCTAATTAACCAAATTACCATTTCCTTGCGCAGAAAGAAATACCGAAACTCTAGATTTAATTCACACCAATATTTGTGACTTAAATTTGTGCAGACTAAAGGTAAAAAAAGTATTTTATTACTTTTATTGATGACGACACAAAATGTTGCACTACAAAGTAAAGATGTAAAGATGAAGCTCTAGAAGCTTTAAACTTGAGGTTGAAAATTAACTTGCCAAACAAATAAAAACAAATAAAAGTGATAGAGGTGGATAATATGGAGCTTAATTTAACAAATCTTGTGTTTATTCATGCATCATTCATCAAATAACAACTTCTTATTCACCAAAATCAAATGGAATTGCGGAATGCAAGAACTGTACTTTTAAGGAGATGATGAATGACATGTTAATCAGTTCTGGTGTACCACAAACCTTGTGCGAGGATGTAATCCTCTCAAAAATTATATATTAAATAGATCACCTCAAAAGTAGAAATGAAACCCTTTTTGAGTTAAGAAAAAGGTCGAAATCCTTCATATAAATACTTAAAAGTTGGGTGGTGTTTAGCTAAGGTAGAAGTGCCTAAACCTAAACAAGTTAAGATAGTGCCTAAAACCATTCACTGCATATTCATTAGATATGCGCACAACAGTAGCGGCTATCACTTCTTAGTACACCAATCTTTAATTTGTGATATAAATGAGAATATGATCAGTTAGTCAAGGAATGTATTATTCTTTGAAAATATAGTGTCTTGCAAAGAAATGAAAGAATATATTTTCCTTAAAAGAACCTATGAAGCTATAAGGGATAATCAAGAAGAAGATGAAGAATCCAGACGCAGTAAAAGGGCTAAAATATCTAAAAGCTTTGGCCTAAATTTTCTAACATATATATTAGGGAATGAACCGAGGACAATAAGTGAAGCATTGTCCTCACCAGAAGCTCTCTTTTGGAAAGAAGCTATCAATAATGTGATAGAGTCTATGCTTCACACCCACACGTATGAGTTGGTTGATCTCCCATAGGGTAGCAAAACTTTGGGCTGCAAATGGATACTAAAAAAAGCACATGGATCTATTGATAATTAAAAGTCCAGATTGGTAGCTAAAGGGTATAGACAGAAAGAAGACTTGACTTTTTTTTAACACGTATTCACCCATGATTGGGATCACATCTATTAGAATGCTCATTGCTATTGCTGCATTGAAAGGTCTTGAAAAACATCAAATGGAATTCAAGACATCAATTTTAAACGGTGAATTAGATGAAAAAGTTTGTATAAAACAACCTGAAGGGTTTTTTGCTTCTGGAAAAGAGAAAAAAGTGGCAAACTCATTAAGTCATTGTATGGGCTTAAACAAGCACCAGAGTAGTGGCACGGAAAATCTGACAGAACAATGTTGTCAAACGATTTCAGAATTAATGAGTGTGACAAATACGTATACGAGAAAGGCAGTAATCAAGATGCATCCATGAATACCAATAAAATATTGACCAAACATGATCATGCAATCACAATCACTAAGACGTCAAACAGGATCATGCAATCACAATCTCATTATATTGAGATAATACTCAAGAATTACAATGCATATGATGGTCGTTCAACTAAGACGCGAGTAGACTCGAGTCTACACTTAGGCAAAAATTATGGTGAACCTGTCTCTCAAATAGAATATGTTAGGATAATAGACTGCCTCATGTATATCATGAACAATACCCGTTTGCTATTGCCTACTTTGTTAATAAACTCAG
Source organism: Linaria vulgaris (assembly GCA_948329865.1). NCBI lineage: Eukaryota > Viridiplantae > Streptophyta > Magnoliopsida > Lamiales > Plantaginaceae > Linaria > Linaria vulgaris. Next base: position 45,614,104 of record OX415249.1, on the reverse strand, counting down.
TAGATTTACTCGTAGTTCAAACAAAGACCATTGGAAGGCGTTAATTAGAATACTCAAGTATCTAAAACACACCTTAGATTATGGATTACGTTATAGTAGATATCCAATTGTATTAGAAGGATACAATGATGCTAACTGGATATCAGATACTAACGACACTAAATCCACCAATGATTATGTTTTTACCATTGGAGGTGGAGATGTGTCTTGGAAGTCCTCAAAATAAACATGTATAGCTTGTTCTACGATGGAATCAAAGTTTGTTGTTTCGGATAAAGCTGCTGAAGAAGTATAATGGATTCGTCACTTTCTTGAGGACATTCCTTATTGTAACAAGCCAGTGCCTGCAATTATGATACATCATGACAACCAATTAGCTATTGGAAGGGCACAAAGTGACATGTATAATGGTAAGTCTAGATATATACGTCATAGACATAATACCATAAGACAATTGATCTCTAATGGTGTCATTTTTATTTATTATGTAAAATCAAAGGAAAATTTATTGGACCCGTTGACTGAAGCCCTACCTAGAGATGAAATATTTTGTTTATGGAGGAGAATGAGTTTAAAACCCAACGCTAATGAATCTTTGTGATGAAACCCAAACATGTTGAATGGAGATCCCAAGATCTTGGTTCAATGAGACAAGGAAGTTGTAAGGATTTTGAATAACACATGGGATCTAACTCCTGCTCATTCCCGTGCACGATAAATGTGCTACTTGTAGAAAGGGTAAGGTTAAGTTTAACTTTTAATGACTCCTAAGCTTAATTAACCAGATTATGACATGCTACTCTTTATAGGAGACCATCTATGTAAATGTGAAGTTTGCCCACTTCACAAGAATACACTTATGAATTCAAGAGCTGTCCAAGGCGTGTCTGCACACAACCATGAGAACCAAAACAAGTTACATTGTCGATTACAGTTGTCTTGGTTTACACCAACAGCTGAATAGTTCAAGACATCACGCTCACTAGTCAGCTAAGTAAATCCGATGTATTCCACTAAGGAAGGTTCAAAGCAAAAATCTACCTTTTCTAATGTAGGTAAGTTTTCCGCCTGAACTTTCTCAAATGTATACATTAATTTTTCATTCATGTGGAAGATCGTTGCAAAAATTAGTTTTATACCAATATTTGAAAATTTATTTGTTTAAGTTCCATTAATTAAAATTGGAATATCTATAACTTAAAGTAACATACATTTCGCGTAAATGAATCTAGCATATTTAATTACCTTAAACTGATTTTGGATGAGTAATCAATTAAATGTTCAAAATAGCTAGATGAAATAAAGTTGTCTTGAAAAAAGAAAAAAAAACGTATGGAAAGGTGAAAAGTCACAATCCCAAATGGAAAGTTTGAGCTAACATTTGCACCTTATTTGGTGCTTACCATTGCAAAGGGTTGTGGCCCCTTGGGGTACCACAAGTTCTTTAAGGGTGGGGGGGGGGGGGGAAGACCAAAATGTTATTGGTCATGCTTCAAAGCCCACACACGAGCGTCGCTGCCGTCTGCCTGGCCCAACATGGGTCAAGGGCTTGGGCTTAGGCTTGGGCTTGAGTGTGAGTTTGATTTTGAACTGGATTTGGGCTCTCTTTATCAAACGCTATTCTGTTTGGACAAAAATTAATTACGTAAATTAATTAAATGGTTCAAAATAAAATAAATAAATAGGTAATAAAACGTGATTAAGTGCCAAAATCTGGCTGAATCAATGTGTCTAGTAGGCAAAAATCTGGCAGAAAATTCCAGTCAACAGATACCACACCTCGTCAGCACGAATAGGTGCACAGTTAGCCGAGATAATGCAAAATTTAGAGGGAAAGTTGTGACGTGGAAATGATGTATTCGTCCAGTCACCCCCTAGACCAACATTTGTCATATATAAAAGATCTGTCCGTTTCTTTCAAATTCATTCAATTCATTTACATTATATTCTTTCTTTACGTTTTGTTCTGAGAGTTCAAAACGTTATTTTGATTAGTCATTCTTAATACTCGTACTGCTAATATATTAAGAGTTACTCGTTGCAACTTTAGAAACGATTGTCGATAAACCTTAAGCACCAAGCTGAGCACAAAAGAGTTCAATTCTTGCTTTGAGGAGACCAAGATGTTATTGGTCATGCTTCAAAGCCCACACACGAGCGTCACTGCCGTCTGCCTGGCCCAACATGGGTCAAGGGCTTGGGCTTAGGCTTGGGTTTGAGTGTGAGTTTGATTTTGAACTGGATTTGGGCTCTCTTTATCAAACGCTATTCTGTTTGGACAAAAATTAATTACGTAAATTAATTAAATGGTTCAAAATAAAATAAATAAATAGGTAATAAAACGTGATTAGATGCCAAAATTTGGCTGAATCAATGTGTCTAGTAGGCAAAAATATGGCAAAAAATTCCAGTCAACAGATACCACACCTCGTCAGCACGAATAGGTGCACAGTTAGCCGAGATAATGCAAAATTTAGAGAGAAAGTTGTGACGTGGAAATGATGTATTCGTCCAGTCACCCCCTAGACCAACATTTGTCATCTATAAAAGATCTGTCCATTTCTTTCAAATTCATTCAATTCATTTACATTCTATTCTTTCTTTACGTTTTGTTCTGAGAGTTCAAAACGTTATTTTGATTAGTCATTCTTAATACTCGTACTGCTAATATATTAAGAGTTACTCGTTGCAACTTTAGAAACGATTGTCGATAAACCGTAAGCACCAAGCTGGGCACAAAAGAGTTCAATTCTTGCTTTGACTTTATATTCTGGTTTGTTTTTTTGAATCACAACTGTTACTATCACTAGAATAATATCAAAAATTTTTAATCCTCGCTGGTTATAAACCTAACTCATTTTGAAGGATTAAGAAAAGGAAAAACCCCCTTCATTTCTTTGCATTTTTTTCCTTCAAGTTTTACAGTCAACTAGTTATCATGAATTGAAATGCAAGGGATTTGTAAAGAATGATTGGTTACCTTCACATTAGTAAGAAACTCTTTAGTAAAGTAATCGAAAGAGTCCAAAGAAGATATTCCTCTTGGAGGCCTTGTTTCTTTACCCTCGCTGGAAGACAATACACTAATTAAGTCGATTTCATCGGCCATTCCTTTGTGCACCATGCGGACGTACAAGTTCCCGAAGCACGTAATTAATGTACTTGATAAAACTGACATGTTTTGCCTTTTGGGGGTAACACTAGTCAAAGAAGAAAGGCACACCTTGTTAGTTGGAGAACTGTTTGCCTACCAAAAGAAAAATGTGAACTCGACATACTAGAAATGGAAGAGATGAACAACGCAATATTGATGAAGATTGACTCGGATCTTATCCAACAAATAGATACTTTATAGGTTTGAATGTTGGCCTCATAATATATTTGAGGAGATTTTGTTCTTGCATGCAATAATACTTAAAACTGCTCTCCTTTATGGCGGCAAATTTCCTCAAATATTAAATCTTTACGAGGTGGAATTCTTCGTGTCATTCACAATGGGAAAAGAGCTAGATTCTGGCTAGATTGGTGGAAGGGAAGCGGACCACTTGTTGATTGCATTACGAGCGAACTCCCTACTTCAGATCTTCATAGGCCGATTTTGGACTACATTGATGGAAATAGTTATTGGCATTGGGATTTATTCCAACACTTGCTGCCCTTATCTATTATTGCCAAAATTGCGAGCACTTTTCTTGACGTTCATGAAACAGAAAATGACTTTTACAGATGGGGTTTCTACAAGTAAAGACATTTTTTCAGTTAAAAGCGCATATAGTTTTTTTTTGCAACACTGATGATCCTAAATTCATAAGATGGAACTTAGTATGGTGGCTTCAAACGCGTCAAGGAATTTGTACTTTCATGTGGCTTGTGCTGCATAACAACCTTCTTTGCAATGAAAAACATTAGACACATCACATGTTTGGCAATCCTCTTTGTGGCATCTGTAAATCAGCATCCAAAAGTGTTCTTCACGTCCTCTGAGACTGCGAAAAAGAAATGCATTTTGGCGGTATATTATTCCTTTAAATGAGCAGCAAAAGTTCTTCTCATCCGATACCTCGAAGTGGATCTATATGCACTCTCATTTGAATAACGAGCCATCTTGGGCTACAATATTCTCCGTTTCTTGCTAGAAGCTTTGGCAATGGCGCAACAAAACGGTCTTCGAGCATACTGATCCTTGGCCATCTCGTGCCTCATCTTGGATAAGATTCTTTGCACACGAGGAACAAAGAACATGGTCAAAAATCCACAATCTAATGCACCCCGAGACCACTCCTGAAAACTAAGCTCTCAGTTGGACGCAACCCCCGCTAGAATCGTTATGATAAATGTTGATGGAAGTGCGTACGACAACCCGTGTAGAATTGATTGTGGCAGAGTGCTGCGTGACGAAAGTGGCCAATAGATTTTCGATTTTGCTCCAAACTTGACTTTGGTTTGATAATGCTAGCTGAAATGTATGGTATATATTATGGTCTTATGAAGAAAGACATTGTCATTTCGAATGCGTGACACTCTCTTGTGACTCAAAAGTCAGGGTTTCCCTCGTCCTCAAACGATCAACAAATGCCTATTGTTGAAGCTTGTCTTGCTCTTATCATCAAATTTCAATCATGTGAAATCAGACATGACTACTGACAATCAAATAAAGTCGCTGATAAACTTGCAAAACTGTGGACATGAAGATCATTTTGGTTTCCATGGCCTAGACCAACCTTCTGCCCAAGTTTCCTATGTTCTCGTTTTTGATAGCGTTGGTAGCATACGTGTTATGCATCAATACGATAAACAGAAAATCATACACGAACGCAAAGCAAGAAAGACACGTTATTTGTTTACCCAGTTCATTGCCTACATATGGGGGCGATACCAAGCCAAGATTTTCACTATGTGTTATGTTGTAGGGTTACAATTACAAGACAGGCTATTTATAGTAGGCAACTCCTAATATAATTTTACATAGGCCCTATGTACGGCAGCCCAAAAAATTTACAGTATGGGCTCGAGGTCAACTTAGGCTCCACAACCCACCAATCTCTCACTTGGAGACTAATGTCATCGTAACCATATCTTCACTCTTCCACATGACAATCCTCTAAAAATGGTACCGCCATCCTTGGACTCTTCAAGCACCAAGTCCAGTTGAATCCATGCAAAACTTCAACTCCTCTAAGGTCACAACCTTAGTCAACATATCAGCAGGGTTCTCACTTCCAGGAACCTTCACAAGTTGCAAACTCTTCTTCTCCAAGAGATACCGTATGTAGTGATACTTCAACTCAATGTGCTTTGTCCTCGAATGAAACGCCGAATTCTTGGCCAAGAAAATAGCACTCTGACTGTCATTGTCTAAAATCCTATTTGTTTGCCCTTTTCCCAACTCACCCAAGAAATTCTGCAACCATACCGTCTTTTTACCAGCTTCCGTCACCACTACATATTCAGCTTCTGTAGTAGACAAAACGACAATCTTCTGCAACTTAGATCCCCATGAAATAGCCGTACCACCCAATGTGAAAACATAACTAGTAGTACTCTTTCTTCCATCAAGATCTCCCGCCAAATCAGCATCTACATAACCATTCAAGTCCGTTTGTTTTTCCTCAAAACACAATGACCTATCACAAGTACCATGCAAGAACCTAAAGATCCACTTCACTGCTTCCCAATGTTGCTTTCCCGGACTAGTCATATATCTACTCACAACTCCCACTGCATGCACAATATCCGGTCTTGTACACACCATATCATACATAAGACTCCCAACTGTTGAAGCATATGGAGTTTTCTTCATCTCTGCATGCTCCAAATCACTAGTAGGTGACTTCTTTTTTGATAATCTAAACTGACTACCCAAAAGAGTGCTTACTGGCTTTGCATCTTGCATACTGAATCTCCTCAACACTTTATCAATGTAATCAGACTGTGAAAGATACAACTTACCTGCCACCTTGTCCCGATTAATCCACATACCCAAGATTTGCTTTGCCTCGCCAAGATCCTTCATGGAAAAACGTTTATATAGTTGCTTCTTCAACTCGTTCACTTCTTGAACACAAGAACCTGCTATCAACATGTCATCAACATATAACAGCAGAATAATGAAGCTATTATCAAACCTCATAAATTAACAACAATGATCAACATTGCATCTACCAAAGCCAATCTCATGCATGAAGCCATCAAACTTCATGTACCACTGTCTAGGAGCTTGTTTTAGACCATATAAGCTCTTTTCCAACTTGCAAACTAGCTCAACGTTACCCTCAAGCACATACCCCTCTAGTTGCTGCATGTAAATGTCTTCTTCAAGATCACCATGAAGAAAAGCTATCTTCACATCCATATGTTCTAACAATAAATTCTCCGCTGCAACTATGCTCAAGACCATCATAATGGTCGTCAACTTCACCACGGGAGAAAATATGTGAGTGTAATCAACCCATTCTTTATGTTGAAAACCCTTCACAACTAGCCTAACTTTGTAACGTTTGCTACCATCTATTTCCTCTTTGATTCTATAAACTCACTTGTTATGCAACGCCTTTTCCCCCTTTGGAAGCTTAACGACATTCCACGTGTTGTTCGACTTCAAGGAATCCATCTTATCATCCATTGCAAGCTCCCACTTGCTCGAATCAACAGTTTTCACTGCCTCTGCATAACACTCTGGCTCACCGCTATCAGTTAATAACAAATAATGTAAGGCATTGTAATACCTCTCAGGAGCACGATGTTCCCTAATCAATCTCCTCAAAGTAGGCTCTGGAGTACGTGGTTCTTCTTCATTAGTAACCTCATTTTCCAGAATCTTGTCTTCACTAGAATTGGAGACATCCAATTCCACAATCTTCGGGTCTTTAACCCGAGTATCAACACCCACAGTGTTTGATGCACCCAATCTGTCTTCATACAAAACCTGTTCATTAAACACAATATCTCTACTACGAATAACCTTACTATTTTGGTCATCCCAAAATCGATACCCATAATCATCGCCGCCATATCTAATGAACGTACACTTCACATATTTCGCATCTGATTTGCTTCTAGCAATGACATCAATATGAACATAAGAAACACAACCAAATACTTTAAGGTAAGAGAGGTTTACCTCCTTTCCTCTCCAAGCTTCATTTGGAATGTCGTTTTCCAGTGGAACAGATGGTCCTCGGTTGATCAAGAAAGCCGCAACGTTAACTGCTTCTGCCCAAAACATCTCAAGCAACCCACACTTCAACCTCATGCATCTAGTCCTCTCATCAAAGTTATGTTCATACGCTCTGCAACCCCGTTCTGCTGCGGTGTTCCTCTAACTGTCTTCTCCATATGAATGCAATTATCTGTACAATACTTCTTAAACTCTACAAGTTCATACTGACCACCATTGTCAGATCTCAGACACTTCACACGCAGACCAGTTTCAGTTTCAACACGTGCTCTCCACTTCATGAAAACCTCAAACGCTTTAGATTTCTGTTTCAAGAAATATACCCATAACTTTCTTGTTGCATCATCAATGAAAATCATGTAATACGAAGCTCCGCCGAGAGACGTGAGATGGGATGATCCCCACAAGTCACTGTGCACAAACTCTGACTTATGTTCCTTCAGAGTTCTGCCACCCTTTGCGAAACTAACCCGTTTCTGTTTCCCAAACACACAGTCCTCACAGAGACCCATATCAACTATTTTTAGACCCGGAAGCTTACCCTTCGAACATATATGCTTCATTCCTTTTTCACTCATGTGGCCTAGTCAACAATGCCACAAATCAGCGTCACTATGTGTTGCAGCAACTCCAATGCTATCATGTTTTATGTCGGTCATATACAAAGTGCCCTTTTTCAAACCCTGAGCTACCACCATAGCTCCTTTGATTATTTTCGAAGCACCTCCACCGAATTTAACATCATAACCATCATCATCCAACTGCCCTACATCGACCAAATTTCTCTTAAGACCAGGGATGTGCCTCACATTATGCATCGTCCAAACGGATCCATTAGGAGATTTAACACGAATATCTCCCTTCCCCACAATATTATAAGGAACCCGGTAGACTCTCCCGCAATATCCAGCAACATAATTCATCATCAAACTTTTGTCAGGACAAGCATGAAACGATTCTCTAGAATCCAGAACCCAAGTCTCTATTGGACTGCATGCGGTCAGAATTAGTGCTTCACCATCATCTTCAGTGGTCACATTTGCTGAGCTGTCATCTTTCTTTGGTGCTTGACACTTATTCTGGTAATGACCCTTTTCCCATCAGTTCCAACATCTTGTCCTTCTTCGACTTTCTGTTCCTCGACTTCGATCTACCCCGATTCGAATTCAACTTTTTCTTATCTGATCTGCCTCTGATTTATGTACTCAAAACTGAGCCTGCAGAATTTCCCAACGGGTTACTTGATTCTCTCATGCGAATTTCTTTGCTAACTATCAGGTCTCTAACTTTGTCAAACTGCAACTTTACCCTTCCTGCGGAGGCACTAACATTCGTTACTGTCCCACTCCAGCTCTCCGGTAAAGAAGAACAAAATTTGGGCTTTAATTTTGTCATTAAACTCGATATTTACCGAACTCAGTTGTTGTGTAATTAAACTGAATTCGTTCAGATGATCAGACGACGCCGTTGTCTCTGTCATCTAAAGATGAAACAAACGACGCATCAGATTTACTTTGTTGGCTGCTGATTACTTCTCGAACATATCTGCCAGAACCTTCGTAGTTGTTTCTTTTGCATTGTGAAATGCCACATTTTGCGACAACGATAACCTCACCGCGCTCATCGCCTTCCTGTCCAGAACCTTCCATACACCATCTTTCATGTCTGCCGGTTTATTATTCAGAGGTTTCCAGAGATCCTTGCTGTGTAAGTAATCCTCAATCTGCATCCTCCAAAACCCATAATCAAACCCATCAAACTTCTCGATTGATTTCCTTGTTTCCATCGTAACTGCTCCCACTGAACCTGATGCTGTTGATACCACTTGTTGCGCAGCAATACGATAAATAGAAAATGATACACGAGCAAAAAGCAAGAAAGACACGTTATTTGTTTACCCAGGTCGTTGCCTACATCTGGGGGCGATACCAAGCCAAAATCTTCACTATGTGTTATATTACAGGGTTACAATTACAAGAGAGACTATTTATATTAGGCAACTCCTAATATAATTTTACATGGGCCCTATATACGGCAGCCCAAAAAATTTACAGTATGGGCTCGAGGTCAACTTAGGCTCCACAACCCAAGAATGAGTTGGCGTTCATGTACATGAAGACTGCTCCTTTATTGTTGTCCCTTCCTGGGTTTATGATCCTCTCTTGTAAAGAAAAAACAAGTGAAAAAAATATGATTAATTTATGAAGGATTACCAAAAACTTAGAGATTCTTTTATTTATAACTCACTAATTCTAGACATTTCAAGAAACTACTGTACATGGAGCATGTCGTATACTCGTATTTGCATATTAATAAAAGGAACAATTATACCCTTTAAGGTTACGTTTTAGCTTCAAAAATAAAAACAAATCTCTCTAGCTACTTGGAAAAGCTTAAAGACCTCTCATAACATATGCATAAATGTAACTACAGGTCAAGAGTGTAATGTTGGTTTACTACTTCGATCCTTTGTCAATATTGCTTTTGACTTTGGATAATTTCTTGTAGCACTGCACTATCTTTCTATCGTAAAGTTGCTGGGATAAAATGGTTAGCTTTTAAGGAGTGTATATTTAATGTAATACTTTTTCGATTTCGAATTTTAAATATCAAATGCAATTTTATAATTTCGCATATAGTTGAAAAATATAAAATAAGATTGTATAGCTAGGCTCAAATATCAATAGGTCATCATAGCAAGTGTTTCCGTATACCTACTAGAAAATCTTCATCTGATCCTAATTTAATTCACTCTATTTTGTCCATGTAATAACCGGCGGTTAAGGTAGGAGAAGCACTGGCGTATCCATGATTTTTAAGAACAACATGCAAGAAATGGAAAGTAAACTAAGAGTACGAAAAATGAAAGATTTTTCTTTTTGCTAGTTTTTTAACATCAAAATGGCGTTTTGCTCATTTTATAACAACAAAAGAGGTGTTTTTTCGTTATTTCTTAAACATCAAAAGAGGATTTTTTTTTTTGCAAACCTTTTAGCATTAAAAAGGGGTTTTTACTAATTTATAACATGGAAAGACATTTTTTCTAAATTCTTAACATGAAAATAGTTTTTCTTTTGGCTAATGAATCAACCACATCACTCTGGACGGGAGTTTGTTGCAATTCTCAAGTCATCCTAAGCCAGCAATTAGCCTCTTTACTATTTCTTGAGTATTATTTTCTATTAGCATATTAGTATATTAGTATATGATTTGTCTTAAGGGTACTTTAGTCCTTTAGTTGTCTTGTGTATATATTATTTCTCTTGTAAATTCTAGACACTTTTGATATTCATTCTTTTGTAATATTCTCCTTGTCTTGTAAGATTATGGATTGTTTTCTTGAACGTTAACATGACATCATGCAGAAGACTAGCCATCTAAAATTTCAAAGCCATCATATCCACGACACACCTCAAGGTCAAGGCATTTAGAGAGGGACACAAACTTGTCAAATTAGATCGAATCCATCATGTTCCACGCCCATACCCCTTCCAAATGCTCCAGGTTGCCTAAAGCAAGCACATGTTGCAGTGGACACGACTCTCGAGAAGACAGTAGAAACACGCATTTGCAAATATCACAAAGCCGGGGGACATATGACCGACAAGTGTTGGAACCTCATGGCAGAAATAGAAAGGATTCTCAAGCAAGACCACCAGTAGAGCCCGACCAAACAAGCTGTCGCCTTATAAGGAAGTAGACGAGGACATACAAAGGAGAAAACGACCCTGAACACATAAGAATACGGGAGAAGAAGACTCCTCCGCGAACGAAGAAAAAAGAAAGGAAGAAGTAAGTGAGAAGCACAAGGAATGAAGGCAAAACCCAAAAGCAGGGAAGATCCAAGGAAGAAGGAAGAACATAAGGAGAACATTGAAAAGCCTTATGTCATTATCTCTTTCAATAAAATATAAAACCTTTTTACTTTAAGACATCATGAAGAAGAATATTAAGTCCCATGGGGCATCATTTGCCATCGTGGGCACTCAAAAGTCCTAACCTTCGAGTCAAAAGCTAAGGTGGCCAACTCGCATTTTCTAGAGACGGTGTCAGGCACATGACATACCAATCAACGATCTTACGAAGCAATATTAACCATCGTAGGCACCAATAGGTCCTCTTCTTAGAGTCAAAAGCTAATTCGGGCAGCTCAAAGACGACGTCATGCAGGAGACATACTAATCAATAATCCTACAAAGTGATATTAAACATCGTAGGCAACCATAAGCTATGTAATTTGAGTCTAAAAGCTAAGATAATAAATTCTCTTAGGATAAAAGATGATGTCAGTCGGGGTAGGACAATCGAATGCGAAATGGCAAAATTAGACCAATTGAAAGATATTGACACTAAAGACCAGTCGAACCCAAATTCACAAGCTAAGTAAAATTGAAAAATATTCATCGAAGACAAGTCAAACGAGAATTGACAAGATAAGTCTAATTGAAAAGTATTGGCACCGAAGACCAATCAAATGCGACTTGGCAAACTAAGTCCAATTGAAAGTTGTTGGCATCAAAGACCAGTCGGACGCGAGATGGAAAACAAAAGACCAATTGAAGAAACATGGGAAAGTTAGTGGGGACCAACTATATATACGCATCTAATCATACATCAGAGAACAAAAAGTACAAGCCAAGCCAACATATAAAAAGTTTCCATATATGAAAGACATAAAAACCATTTCCTTTTATTCACACAAACGGAATCACTCGATATAACAAAAATAAAAAGGGCTGAAAGCTACAACTAGCCCCCATGAGACGGTTCAGTGCTAGACCCCTCGTATGATCCATCCTCTTCATCCTTGCAGACTCCGCGAAGAAGGTCGAAGAAGTCCTTATTATAAACTTCCACGAGGAAACCAGGTCGTTCCAATTGGTGAGTGCTTTGATTAAGACCTTCTCTCAAATGAGCGGCAAACTCTTCAGCAAAGACGGCATACTACTTCTCCAAACCCTTATACTACTCCAAGGCTTTCATCACCACCTGATCGATGGCCCGGTGATGATATTGAGATAAGTTCTAATAGTACATGTCCAAATCTCAATACTCTTTTTAAGCTTAAAGAGTTTGTCATCATTCGTCTTCTTGGACCAAAGTGCCGCCTCTGTAGTAACCTCTAACTCATCCCATTCAGCCTCCAACTTCTCCACCTCCTGCTGAAAATGGAGCTTGGAGGCTAGGAGCGCATCCTCCTTGAAGCAAGAACCCTCTGCTCATTAACGAGGCGAGTTGACTCCTCCCGATGGCATCGTGAGACCTCTTGGTAATCCAATAGGTTGGCACAAAGGTTCACCGAGGTTGCGCATACCTTGTCCAACTCCTTTCGCAGCACCTCCACAGTCGTATGATTTGGAACAAAAGAGAGCCCCTTCAACTAGTTTATTCAGGCCAAAGCCTGCGCCAAAGCCTCTGCACTCCCTCCATTGCATATAAACCACCATATAACGATGCTTGTAGTGTTTCTTACGCCCCACAAGCGTGTCGTTATCTTGGGTTAGACTTTCCAAAATTATAGGAACCTGAAATAGATAGCATGTCAGATAAATAAAAGGTATAAGGAGGTAACTAAAAATGAAGGGTCTAAGGAAACAATGTTACCTGATGGGAACTTTAGTGTAGCTTACAAAGAATAGAACTTAACAAATAAATGTTACACCTAACTTCCTCTTGTCGCAAGTGCACGAATCAAGTAATAAAATGGTAAATATAGTTACAAAACAAGTATAGTATCCCAAGAGAGTGGTGGATTAATGTATGAATCACTTAAATGCAAAACACTAATGGTTGTCACGTTTCTTTTCTCATGTGTTTGCCGTATTACTATTATGAATGCACAAAATATCCATTATAGGATGCAAAAGAAATCTAACTAGGATGTAAGAAAACAGTAAATATCAGATTTGTGGTTTGAATACAGAACAACAATTTAAACAATTAAATTAACTAATGAATGCAGGAAAGGATTATTTATGCTAAGACTAAACTAACCAAACCAACCTAAAGCAGAATTGATTGATTGGATTGATTGTAAACAATAATAGTAAAGATTTTTTAGAGGTCGTGTTTTACAATGACTTAACCATAGTAGTTCATAGACAAACTACATATATTTACTTACAATGTTGATGATAATTTGATGTTTGCATGTCTAATGGGTTTGTGACCTATAACATGAGTTATCCCAACCATAAATCTATGAGTCTCTAATAACTTACCGTGTTAACGGATCAACGCAACCGCCAGTATTTTTAGTAGAGATATCAAATATGCAATCCAATTAACTCATCCAAATCGTGTTAACAAAACATACATAATTGAGAATAAGAAAAGCTTCTCGGATTTGGTGGAACTTCGTTGCTCGACTATCTTCTTGACTCCTTTTTGCAATCTTCTTCTCCACGAACTATTTTCTCTCAAACCAATGACTCGACTAAACTAGAACAAAATTTCAATGGTGTTTATCTCCGAAAACAATCCCTCAGGGTTTCTGTAAGATTTTTAGGCTCTTGTAAGCTGTGTAGTGTGGTGTTAATTGGTGTTTGAGGTGGTGGTCGTCCCCCTGTATTAATAAGAGAGTCTTGATGCCCTAATTTTGTGAGCAGTCGTAACCTAATTTATGAAAAAGGACTTTTCTGTCCTCGCCGCGCCTAACATGTGCGATCTTTCTAAATCGTGTGGTCGTCGCGCCACCTCCTATTTCTGTTATGCGGTCTCATGATGTTCTTCTTTGCTCGTGCTACATTCGGTCTTTGTAGTGCTACATTACCTCTCGTCACGCCTAAAGGTCCCGAAGTAGTGCCCCGACTCTTTGTCTCCAAAATATCCATTTTGGCCTCTTTTAGCTTCGTTTCGTCTTGACTCGATAAAATTGTAGAAAAACATGAAACAATACTAAAACCAATAAATATGCAATAAGAATTATACAAAAGCCTAATAAAATGAGTACATAAATATCTATAAATAAACACTCATAATTACCTTTACGGTCAAACTATAAGTAGCGTCATGATGCTCATTGGAAAGTAGTCGATAAAAAGAATAGGCACCAGCCGCGATACGAGGCCTCTTGACAGAAAAAGATGAAACAATTAGAAAGAAAGAAAAAAGAAGACTAAGGAAACAAAATCACAGGAAAAAAGTACCTCACCCAAGGGACCAACTCAAAAATTAGAGGGAGACATCTTCTTCGACGAAGGGGCAACCTCAGCAGCAGCGCAAGCTTCTGCCTAAGAAATTTGAACACAAGGAATAGTCTTATTCTTCTTCTTAGGGGATGCAGAGGAAGGACCCGATGCCCCTCGTAGAACCTCATCGAAGATAACAGGATGAGGAGATTGGAGCGCCCCTTGCTTCTTCTTCTCGGTGACCACTGATGGAAACTTTGATGTAGCATATAACGAAGAAAAGTTAACAATGAAATTGTTACACCTAAATCCCACTTCTTGCAAGTGCACGAATCAAGTAATAATAAAACGTTAAGTGTAGTTATGAACCAAGTATATTATCCCTATGGAGTGGTGGACGTATGCTTAAATCACTTTTATGGGAAGCAATAAGGGTTGTCATAGTAGCTATCTTTGTGTATAAAGGATGAATCTTGTATGAATGCAGAATGCTATAAATTCATGTTTTATGAAAATGATTTTGAATGCAGAGTTTTACTAAACTAGAATAAAATGTAAACAATGTAAATGCAGAGAATGGTTTAATGCAAGGAAAACAATTTGAATGCAAGGCTGACTTTAATGGAAACTGAATTAATGCTAGAGAACTAATCTAACTAATGCAAGAAAGTAAATAAACAGAATTGAAGATGATTAGTTGGTTGAATGCTTAAGTTATAAAAAAATTGATTTAAAGATTATTTAGAGGTTGGGATTCACTACTGATTTAAACCATAATAGTTCATAGAGAAACTCCTATAACGAGCGAAACCCTCGTTGTGTGTTGCTGAGACATACATATGTTTACTTGAAGTGCTTGATGCTAGTTTGAGTTCCAAGTGTCTAATGGATCCGTGATCTATAACTAGACCTATTCTATCTATTAAATCTTTAAGTCTCTAATGATCTACCACGTTAGCAAAATCAGCCTAATTGTCAGTTGTTTTAGTAGAGATATTAATCTGCAATCCAGTTAACTTTTTTTTTGAATTGTGATAACTTGAATGTACACAATCAAGAATAATTTAGCGTGATCTAGGGTTGTGCAATAGTCAAGTTAGCATACTATAGACAAAAATCACATATATACATAACTAGCTTAACATCTACACTCTAACGGTCCCAGGGTAGTGCAATCATTTAATCAACAAGAGTAGAACTAATTACGTAGCATAAAGACTAAACAATGTAGACCCATGAATATATCAAACACACATTAAACACGTTAAATAAATTTATTCATAAATCAGAGTTACTCCCTTACTCTAAACAACGAGTAGGTTAGCTCCTCATAGTCAGGAGTTCAACAATCAACAAAGAATTGAATAACGTAAACAAAGTAAAGAGATAGGAGAAGGATTCTTAGGTCAGGTGGAATGTTGATGCTCTGGCTATCTTGTCAACTCCTATGTGCAATCTTCCTTTCCAAAAATTATCAACTGCAGAATATAGCCAAACTTGAAGAAAACTTTGATGGTGTTTCTTTCTCTCACAACTTTCTTTCTGAATACTATGAAAGGTTGTTCCTCTCCTATTTATAGGAAAGTCGTGTTGCCTTGGTTTTGTAAATAGCCGCAACATTAATTGTAGAATAAGATTGCGTTACCCCAGAAACGCGCAATGATGAGCGTTTATTTTGCGTGATTTAAGTACTTGTTTTCATATGCTTTTGTATAATACATTGTGCATATTAATTGGTTTAGTATTGTTTAGTGTTTCTTAGATTTTGGTTCAAAGAAAAATAAAGGTAAAAGAGCCTAAATGGATGTTTTATAAAAGAGTTGCAAATATGGCGACACAACACAACTTTAGAAGCCATAGCACCGTACAAATCGAGGCTAAGCTATTGCATCACGTAGAGAAGTCCAAAAGTCGGCCCAATCAAGGATGGGGTGGCGCGACACAAAAGAAGCTGCGTGATAAGGGAATTATTATCGTGATTTAAGTACCGGATTTCTTAGGCTTTTGTACAATCCTTGTGGCAATTTCACTAGTTTAGTATTGTTTCGTTATTTTTGTAGTTTGAGTCGAGATGGAGCAAAATAATGCTTATTTGGAGGATTTCAGCACTTTTTGGTGACAAATGGAAGTAGAGCTAGGGCGCTACAAACCACACGCTACTAAAGGGACCAGAAAATAGAATGTAGGGTGAGCAGGAGCATGATCGCGTAACAAAGCTGAAGAGACAGAGTGGCGTGCGATTAGTGGCGCGATGCGCGCCAGGCGCACAATCAAGACAAAAACTGTGCCGATGACAGAAACCCTAAAATGAAGCCCAAAGCGAAGAAAAACTATAAAAAGAAGGCTACGTTCAACATCTAGGGTACCAGTTTTCAGAGCACAAAACACCAATAAAAAGAGTTAGATAGCACTCTAGGGTTAAAGAAAGAGTAGATGTTCTACTGTTCATAGCACTACAATCATAGTTTAAAAAGAAAGCTGAACAACATGAGTTAACAATTAGAGTAGAAGAAAGCAGAGGGGAAATCATGAGTTTAATCTTTTCTTTTCCTTATTTGAATAATCTATGATGAGTTGTTGTGATTTGAATATGAGCATGAGTAGCTAATTCTCTCAGTATCTGAGGGGGGATGTAGTTAATGACATATGGATGAACCTTGAACCTATGTTTTGATTATGTTTATTGATGATTTAGTTTTGTTGGATATTATTTGTTGCTTATGTTACTTGGGTTGTTTTGATGCACATATTTCTATGGGGGCAGAGTAGTGACATTTGAAGAACCTTTTATTATGTTGAATTATGCATAAGAGATTGTTAACGCAACACTAGCATAGTAGACCAGGCAGATAAACCTTTAGACCTTCGACATTAGCGTGTTCGTGGAATTTAAATCATAGTTGGTACTCTAATTTACTTCTAAAACACTTTACGGATCATATGACATGGTGAACTTCTGGTGAAGCAAAGGTGCTTAGCGGCCTGACATCATTAGGGATCAGAGGGTTCTTTAGTACATCTAAAGGTGGCTAATTCTCTACATCAACTTGTAAACAAAATGATCATCAATAGATAGAGTCTTGCATAAGAGTCATTGGTATTTTGTCAATTAAATACATGCATCCGAGATTAATGAAATCCATCTCATAGATACATTTTTCTTAATCTGTTTCAGACCTTAGATATCAATCAATCAATCAATCAATTAAACCATGTTTTAGCTAGTTAGTTTAGTTTTAGTTTTTTTTTTAAATCTCTCCAATCGCAATCTTTAATTAATCACACTTCAAGCATTCTAGTTCAGATCTTCAATTGTTAATTGATTAATTAACAATTTTCTACCTTCATTTATTCATTCAACGATAAAAACAAAAAGAACAAAACAAAATTCAAATCATTGAATGTGTAATAATTACTAAAGTTGCAAATATCTACTCTCTGTTGGATCGATACTTGGTCAAAAACCATATTTTCTATTTTATTATTACTTGACTCGTATACTTGCGATAGATGTGTATTGAGGTTAATTCAAAACACATATGAAATACGCATCAAGTTTTTGGCGCCGTTGCCAGGGAGTAACGGTATGTTTGTTAGCAATAACAAATATTGTTGTTCTTTGAGAAACACTTACTTCTACATTATTATTTCAGGTACCAATAGTGCATGACACGAAGAGACACTGTGACACCATTATTATTCGATCCTGAGATAGAAAGAACCTATAGACGTAACCGAAAAGAAACACGAAGTATGTCGAACACTGAAGATGGACTAACCCCACCAAGAGAAACACAATAAAGACAACAGACTAGAGGAAACAATGATCAACACTTGGGAGAAAGATATTTCATTCGACATACAAGACAAGAAGTCTTACCAACATTTGAAGGCATTGGATCATGTACTGTTACAACTAAAGATCATGAACCAATCAAGTCATCCATATTCTCTATGATCGGCCAAAATCAGTTCGGGGGAGGAATTATTGAAGATCCGATGACACATCTCAAGGATTTTATTGGGACATGTAAGGTATTTCTACTCAGATTCGATTTAACAAAATTGAAGCTATTTCCATTCCTTTGAATGGAGGAGCTAAGAGGTGACTGAATGAACTGCCAAATCACAACATCACAACATGGGAACATATGGCACAACTAACACCTATGGCACAACTACTCTTACAACAAATTTTCCCACTGGTAAAGACAACAAAGATGAGAAGTGAGATAGTTAATTTCTGGAAAATGGATGAAAAATCATTGCTGAAGCATGGGAACAATTCAAAGGCATGACGAAGCAGTGTCCTTAACACAGCTTCACAAACTAGGTACTACTCCAACAATTTTACTGTGGACTAAACACAATTTAAAAAAACACATTCGACGGTAGTTCAAGAGGGGGATTCATGCAAAAGATCGATGATGATGCGTTTGCTCTATTAGAGACAATTGCATTAACCATCCCAAAGTGGAATATAGACCTAGGTCCAAGTAAGAGAACAATGAGAGTTCACGAGATTGACACTATCACTCAACTATCCACACAAGTGGACACCCTTAACACCAAATTGAAGCATATGAGTGTGAGCTCACCAATCATGGTATGCAGTAATTTTGGAGGAAATCACCCAATCAACGAGTGCAAATGAGTAAATACAATAATGAATGAAGAAGTTAACTATTCTGGTAACTACTCGAGGCAAAACAATCCATACTGGAACAGTTACAACCCAAGGACAAAAACCCACCACAACTTTTCTTGGGGAGGACAACAAAATAAACAACAAGGAGGAATTCATAAACCAATGGGATTTCAACCAGTAGGAAAGAAGGTAAATATGGAGGAAACATTGTATAATTTTATGACGAAGACTGATGCAAGGATGGGGCGAATAGAGGCGAGATGTCGGAACACCGACAACTCATTGAGGAACATTCAGAAACAACTTGGCCTAATTGCAACTTAGTTAAGTACTCGACCTACTGGAACACTGCCTAGCAACACATAGACAAATATGAGGGAACAACTTAATATGGTTTCAACTGAAGAACATGTTTTAAGCAAAGTCTCAGAGCTAGTGGTGAAGGATGAGTATCAATAAATTGCATATCCTTAAAGAATTCCTCATGTGGAACAATTTTCTTTAGTTTTCAAAAACCTACCGGGAACAATGACACTTGAAGAAGCAGTGAAACAAGTACCAGAATATGGTAAGTACCTGGGGGGCACAAGAATAGTCAAGAGAAAGATGGATGAGATAGGGATTCACAAAGTCTTTACACTTCAAGCAATTGAAGGACTGCCAACAAAGCTTAAGGATCTAGGGAGTTTTACTATGCCATGCACTATTATAGATAAATTGCTGGAACATTCTCTACGTGATTTTGGTGCTAGTATAAATCTCACGCCATATACAATTTATGAGCGTCTAAAATTACCTAATTTGAGAGTAACTGATCTAACAATTCAACTTGCTGATATGAGTACTACTTATCCTAAAGGGGTAATAGAAGATGTTATGGTTAAGATTGGTAAATTTACTTTTTCAACTGATTTTGTGGTTATTGATCTGAGTGAAAAGTATAAGTTTCCATTAATTCTAGGAAGACCATTCTTAGCAACTGATAATGTTTTGATTGATTTAGGAGAATGAATTGTTACTTTAAAATGTAACAAAAAGCATATTAGTTTTAAGGTTGAAAAAAGTGTTTACCCAAAAGAATCACAAATCAAAAAGATAGCTAGAGGAGAAAATTTTGTGAATCCATTTAACCATGATGGAGAGATTGCAACACCTTAGAATTAGTAGCGTCGGGCTAGACGATGTAAAAATTAAGCGTTGTTTGGGAGGCAACCCAAAAGTTTTATTTCTTTCTTAGAGTCATTTATTTCTTTCGTTATATAATTTTTCAATTTTGATTGTTTTGTAGGAAGAAATTGGGAACTAGCATGAGGAAGTTGGAGTTACACAAGATAAAAAAGAGTCAGGTTTTTGACAAAAATATGACAATAACAAATTTTCAACCGAGAGGGAGGCACGATTGTTTAGATCACGCGCCAAAGTGCGAACGTTCTTTGAACAATGCTGACATGGGAATAAATTTTCTTGCTTATTTACTACCATTTATATATTTTACTCCGGGATTTAATATATTAGCATGTAGCCTAGATGTATTTGTTTGTAAGGGAATGTTACCTTAGGTTTGCAATTACCTATATGGTGGAATCCTAGTCCATCTATACCTCTATGTATTACTATACTATTTATATAGGTTAAAGGTCTAGGTCATTATTCCCCCACACAAGTTAAAATCCCAGGTTATTCTTCTTCATTATTATTTTCTATTCTTTTTCTATACTTATTCTACTTGATCAAACACCATGACATTGTAGAAAAACACCAACAAACACCTTAGGGATATTTCAACTGTCGACGAGGAGGAATCACCAACATCATCTCCACGTGCCCAACAATGCAATAAGAAAATCAAGGATGATGTACTAACAAAGAAACATAAACTCATGAAGAAATCATTCATCACTGAGAGGGGATTTGGTGTTTTGTCACGGCAAGATCCAAGACATGGGATGGATGCCGTTTGCAAAACAACCGGGAAAGGTCAAAAAACTACGTTGATTGAATTCTTAACTAACGCAACTGCACCAATTACATACCAATTTCATTGAGAGGGAAAAAGGTACACATCTCCGCTAAGATTATAAATGAATATTACAATTTAGATTTATAGAAAATTGCAGAAGGGGAGCATCAGAAGCGAGAAACAACTATGTTAGAAGGGGCATTGAGGGACGTGGTTATCCCATACACCATTGTTGAAGAGCTGAACTCAGCTAATCCTTTTATCCTTTATAATAAACTGGTGTCAGAATATAAGGCTTGGTGTAATTTCATTATTTCACAAATTGCACCTACTAACCACATGACATTGCACACTGGGACAGAGTAAAATATCTGGCATGGATACGTGATGGAATCCTTATAGATGTGGGGCACAAAATTATGGATTCAATTAACACTGAACATCATGAGCCATCTCACAAGGAGGGCATGATCACAAGGATTTGTAGAGCAACAGAAGTTCTAGTTAAACTATCCGATCAGAAGGAATTTATTAAAGATGTTTTTACAAAGAAGCAAATTGACGGATATGGAAAAGTAAAAGTGTTAAAAGCAAAGCCAACAAGTCTAGAGGAGTTGGTAAAGAAAGCAATGGAAGAGCAGACAAAGGAATTGAAAGACTTCATCCGAACTGAG
This sequence comes from Linaria vulgaris, assembly GCA_948329865.1. Classification (NCBI taxonomy): domain Eukaryota; kingdom Viridiplantae; phylum Streptophyta; class Magnoliopsida; order Lamiales; family Plantaginaceae; genus Linaria; species Linaria vulgaris. The sequence goes on along the minus strand of OX415249.1, from coordinate 45,592,515 downwards.
CTAAAAAAAGGTTCGGGAAGACATTTACAACTCAGGGGAGGAAGTGATGATCAAGTTGAATAAGATGAATGGGGAAGAATTCGACACAGCGCCCGACAACATTCAGGGAGAGTAGAATTTCCAGGAGAGTCCTCTATTTTTTTTAGAGTAGTTCAATGGGGACATTGAACAAGTTTAGTCAAGGGGGAGGGGGGGGGGGGTGTTTAGCTTCACCATTTAAGTTAGTTTTACTCCACTGTTTTTTGTTTTAGAGTCTGTTTTTAGTTTTTTTTGAGTTGAGATCTAATCTGTGGTGATATATGCCTAATTTAGAAGGATTTGGAAAGAAAGGGATTATGTATGGATGATAAGAGTACACTTTGTTTAATTTGATTGAAAGCATGGTTATTTCATATACACCATTCACGATGAGCATGAGTAGAAGATATTGAGAAAATTATATGGGATTTATGAGAAAAGGGAATGTTACATAGAAATTATGAATCTTAAGTGATTTACTCTATTATTGTCTGTAGTAACTGTGAATTTAAATTGTTGAGAAAATGAAATAGGCCATATTTTTTATATTTAAGTTTTTGCCTTTCAATACCAAAAAGCCGTTGTGAAGAAATAGCCGTTGTGAACCCCTTTGCAGTCTTTTTCTATGGAGCCTTTGTATATGAAACTTATTTACCTACCATGAGCTGGAAAAAAAATTATATCCTACCCATTTCTAGAGATGGACGTAGTGAATTGAATGAGGGACAAGGTAAAAGCTCAAAACAAAAGTATGAGCTAAAAAGATATATTAATAGAAAATGACGATGAATCTAATATAGAGCACAAATAACCATTTACAAAACTTTAAGTTTAGGGGTGCATCTCAAAAATCTATGAAGCATGGGTGGATTGGATTCTTGCACAAATGAAAACGCAAATGAAAAGATTCCAAAATGAGCCTAAAATGTATGGCCAAATGAAGAAGGCACAAACAAGGGAGAAAAATTAACCATTAATGAGTAAATCCACTATGAATATCGCTAAAGCTAATAAATATCTTTTTCATTTATAGCCCATACCCCAGCCTATCATTAAAAACTAACAAAGTCCTATAGACCCTCAACATGAAAAACTTGCATGCATGAAGAACATTGAGAAAAGTAGAAAGCAAGAGAGGAATAACTTTATGTGAAATTTCTTGATCTTATGAGTTTTATATGAAAGTCTAGTATTCTATACTTGTGATACATGAGCTCACCACTTTGCACGATGAAATGTTTGTGATCACAACTTGATTAACCTTGGTGTGCAATGACTTGACATCCATAATTCTTATTATTTCAATTTCCAAACACAAGTGACATTCTGAGCTGAAATCCTGACTTGAGCATGTTGTTATTATTAGAATTTGAACTCTTTTGTTTAGAGTCTTGCTCAGGACAAGCAAAAGTCTATGTTTTGGGGTATTTGATAATGGAATTATTATAGTGATTTAAGTACCTGATTTCTTAGGCTTTTGTACAATCATTGTGGCAATTTCACTAGTTTTAATATTGTTACATTGTTTTTGTAGTTTGAGTCGAGTCTGAGCAAAACAATGCTTATTGGGAGGATTTCAACACTTTTTGGTGACAAATGGGAGTAGAGCTATGACTTTACCAACCACACTACTAAAGGGATCAGAAAATAGAAAACAGAATGCATGGCGAGCAGGAGCATGATCGCGCAACAAAGCTGAAGAGACAGAGTGGCGCGCGATAAGTGGCACATCTCGCGCTAGGTGTACGATCAAGACGAAAACTGGGCCAATGTCAGAAACCCTAAAACGAAGTTCAGAGCGAATAAAATCTATAAAAAAGGTTACGTTCAACAGCTAGGGTACCGGTTTTCAGAGCATAAAACACCACTAAAAAGAGTTAGAGAGCATTCAAGGGTTAGAGAAATAGTAGAAACTCTATTGTTCATAGCACTACGATTAAGGAGAAAGGTGACAACAAGAGTCAACAATCAGAGTAGAAGAAACCAGGGGGGAAATTAGGAGTTTAATCTTTTCTTTTCCTTATTTGAATAATCTATGATGAATTGTTGTAATTTGAATATCAATATGAGTAGCTAATCCTCTCAGTATCTGAGGAATGATGTAGTTAATGACACATAGATGCACATTGAACCTATGTTTAGATTATGTTTATTGACGATTTAGTTTTGTTGGATATTATTTATTGCTTATGTTACTTGGTTTGTTTTGATGCACACGTTTCTATGAGGCAGAGTAGTGACATTGAACAACCTTGTATTATGTTGAATTATGCATAAAAGATTCTTAATGTAACACTAGCATAGTAGATTATGCACATAAATCTTTAGACATTCAACATTAGCGTGTTCGTGGAATCTAAATCATAGTTGGTAAGTATAATTTACTTCTGAAACACTTTATGGATCCTATGGCATGGTGAACTTCTATTGAGGGAAAAGTGCTTAACGGCCTGACATAAATAGGGATTAAAGGGTTCTTTAGTACATCTAAAGGTGGCTAATTTTCTACATCAACTTGGAAACAAAATGATCATCAATAGATAGAGTCTTGCATATGTGTCATTGGTATTTTTTGTCTATGAAATACATGCATCCGAGATTAATGAAATTCATCTCTTAGATACCTTTTTCTTAATATGTTTTACAACTTTAGATAGCAATCAATCAATCAATGAAATTAAATTAAATTATGTTTTAGCTAGTTACTTTAGTTTTAGTTTTTTTACGAATCTTTCCAATTGCAATATTTAGTTAATCTAACTTCAAGCATTCTAGTTTAGATCTTCAATTGTTAGTTAATTAATTAACCGTTTTCTCCCTTCATTTATTCATTCAACGATAAAAATAAAAAAACAAAAATAAATTCAAATCATTGAATGTGCAACATTATAATTGAAGTTACAAATATCTACTCTCCATGGGATCGATACTTGGTCACTAACCATACTTAATATTTTATTATTACTTGACTCGTATACGTGCGATAGAGTGTGTATTGAGGTTAATTCAGAACACATATAAAATATGTATCACTGCGCTACAACGCATTATGTGCAGTATATATCACAAGCCACAGAAGCATCAACACTTCCCATGAAACAGGCATAGAGTTGCGCTACAACGGAGAAAACTGCGCGAGCATCGTGTGTATATGCCCGACATAGCCACATGACATGTCAAGTTGTACGTCTCTAGGGCAACGCAGTCTCATTCTACAACTAAAGTTTTGGCTATTTATGAAACTAGGGCAACGAGACTTTCCTATAAATGCGAGAGAACAACCAACACTTAGAATAACGCTTACATTGCTTTATAACCAATCTTTGATAGCATTTCATAACTTTTCATAGTTTTCAAAGTTATTCATAGAGAAAAGTTGTGAGAAAGAAACACCGTCGAAATTCTGTTCTAGTTTTGCTTTCATATTCTAGAGTTGATAATTTGTGGAGAAGAAGATAGCACGTAGGTGTTGAGAAGATAGCCAAAGCATCAACGTTCCACCGAATCTTAGAAGCTTTCTCCTATCTCTTTACTTTGTTTATGCTATTCAATTCTTGGGAAAAATGGACAGTTAGACCCCATCTATTGACGCTTTTTCCATGTTATACCCAACCTATAAATTTTTGGAATGTTGCACCCCACCTTCGACGTTTAAATTTTGTTGCACCAAAACTAATTTTTCGTCAAAAAAAGGTCACAATATGGGAGGATGACGTATGCAAATGTTTCATAAATTTGAAACACCCCTAGAAGTTCAAAAAGTACCCCTAAATACCAAAATAACTTCTCGTAATTCGTAAACACCTCCAAATATATCCAATTTTGTTTTTGTTTTATGAATGCCACCAAACAACACAATATCTTCTCCTAATTTGTAAACACACCCAAACACCTACAGATTCTAAAAAGTAAAGAAACCCCTGATAAATTCTTGATAACTTCATTTCCCCTCATTCCCACAAATTAAATATTACACACACAAACGCTCTTCAATTATTATTATTATTAATTTTTCTCCCCCACACTATTTTAAACAATTACAGATATATTAATATATTAAATGCAATATTTGTCAAATAATTAATTACCCAAAAGAGAAAGAAGAAAAACACACACGTGAGTACAAACAGTACCATACGAATAAGCTCAGCCGATGCCGACGCCGGTAAGCATAGCTCACTAATGCTTCGGCGTCGCTCTAGATCGAGTCTGCAACGCAAAATCTGGCGTCGGAACAGTGGCAGAGGAGCCGCTGGTCTCGAACTTGCTGATGACAGCGATTAAGAGATCGTAAGCGAATCAGAGGTGGCATGCGAAGATGTTTCACCTTTACTAACAATAGATGAGAGTGAATCCGCAGTGTTCGTTGTCGATTTTAGCGGTGAAGGTTGAGATGAAGCATTTCATGATATCGATATTTGATAATCTGATCGTGAGCCGTGTGTCAAATGTATACTCTTGTGACGGACCTTTGTGGGGGAGGCACTGCCGTCGAATGGTGGTGACTAGTAACGGTGGGTTTGGGGGTTGGGTGGAGCGGGGAGGTGGTGGGGGGGGGGGGGGGTGAGTAGAGGAAAGTTGGAATTTTTTCTTAGTTAATTTTTAAATAATAAATGAATATATTAATTAATGTCATATTTTGTTAAATTAATTTGATGTTCCTAATTGCTACATTTACAAAACCATTATGTAATTAATTATATAATTTTTGAAAGAAGCATGAGTTTTTAATTTATTAACTTTTGCATTTATTATTATTATTATTATTATTATTATTATTATTATTATTATTATTGTGTTTCTAAATTACAAAATCTGTATGACTCGAAAAGATTTGACACAATTATAAAAGCTTAGGGCTTATTTCTAAGATGAGAAATTTGATTATTACAAAATTATCAAAAGAAAATAGTTGTTAAATAAAATTGAGGATTTTGGGGTATTTTATTAAATTTGTAAGATTAATTGAGTTACTTTTTTTTTTTTGAATTTGGAGGTGTTTTGGTGTGTTTAAAAATCAGGAGAATATATTGTGTTGTTTGGTGGTATTCATACAAAAGTTAGATATATTTGGGGGTGTTCACGAATTATGAGAAGTTATTTTGGTGTTTAGGGGTATTTTTTGAACTTTTGGGGGTGTTTTTAAATTTATAAAATATTTGCATACGTCATCCCCCGCATTGGGACGCCTTTTCGATGGAAAATTAGTTTAGGTGCAACAAAATTTAAGCGTCGAAGGTGGGGTGCAACATTCCAAATATTTAAAGGCTGGGTATATCATGGGAAAATGCTAATATATGGGGTCTATTTTTTCCCTCAATTCCTAGTTGATTGTTGAACTCATGACTATGAGGAGCTAACCTACTCGTTGTTTAGAGTGGGGGAGTAACTCTGATTTATGAATATATTTATTTGTCTTGTTTGATTTGTTTTTGATATATTCATGTTTTCTAGATTGATTAGTCTTTATGTTGCGTAACTGGTCTTGCTCTCCCTGGATGAATGAATGTATTACCATGTGACCGTCAAAGTGTACATGTTAAGCTTGTTATTTATATATGCGATTTGTGTCTATAGTATGCTAATGTGACTATTGCACAACCCTAGATCACCCCAAATTATTTGTGATTAAGTACATTTATGTTAACACAATTCAGAAGAGTTAATTGAATTGCAAATTTGACATCTCTACTAAAACAACTAACAATTGGGCCGATTTTGCTAAAACGATCGGTCATCAGAGACTCAACGATTTTATAGTTAGGATAGGTGCAACTATAGGTCATGGACCCATTAGACATTTGGAACTCATACTAGCATCAAACACTTCAAGTAAACATATGTAGTTTATCTATGAACTATTATGATTAAATCAGTTGCAAAACCCAACATTTGAACATTCATTTAATCTATTGTTTACAACATAACCGTTCAACCAACCAATCATCTTTAATTCTGTTTATTTACTTTCTTGCATTAGTTAGATTAGCTTTCTAGCATCAAGCACATTTGTTTTCTTGCATTAAAACTATTTTCTGCATTTATATTATTTTCATTGCATTCTAGTTTAGTCTTCTTCTACATCCATAACTATTTTCATAAAACCTGCATTTCAAGCATTCTGCATTCATTTGGCATACACAAAGATAACAACCATGACAACCATTAGTGCTTTGCATATAAGTGATTTAAGCATAAATCCACCACTTCCTTGGGATACGATACTTGGTTAGTAACTATACTTACCATTTTATTATTACTTGATTCGTGCACTTGCAAGAAAGAGGAATTTAGGTGTAACTATCCAATTGTTAACTTTTAATTCTTTGTACGCTACATCGAAGTTCCCATCATGCGACTTGGCGTGTCGCGCCAATATTTGGTGCGTATACCTGCTATGCTCGTGCAGCTTTCTTCGTTGTAGCAGAACTCTCTGCCTATTTTGCACAATGTGCTGATGCTTCTGTTGCTCGCACTACATATTACCTATATTGCGCTATCGCGCAGCTTCCTCCGTGTCTCGCCGCTCCATCCTCAATTTGACCAACCTTTGGACTTCTTCGCATGATGCAACTCGGGGTTTTGCCTTGACTTCCAGTGTGCTATAACATTTGAAGTTGTGCCGTGAAACCATATTTACAGCTCTTTCCAAAAACATCCATTTTAGGCTCTTATACCTTTGTTTCGCCTTGACTCAACAAGATCCTAAAAAATAATGAAACTATACTAAAACCAATAAATATGCACCAAGGGTTATACAAAACCATAAGAAACAAGTACTTAAATCACGCCAAATAAACGCTCATCAAATAGCCCCAAACTTAAACCTTTGATTGTCATCTATTAAACCTACTAGTTTGACCTAATCCAAATTAGAATTCAAGTTATCAGCATGCCAACACTTATGCATAGAGATATTCTCACAATGCAACCTATCGTCAAAAGGAAAGAGGAGAGGAATACATAAACACAAGCACATCAAGTTTAATAAAATCATGTGATGCCAATTTCATGTGCTCAAATAGTGTGTGCCTCTGTTCCTCATGCATAAAAGTTATTTTCATATTGCAAATTCATAAGATCATAGATTTTAACATGTAGCCACTAGGAAACCTACTAGTTTGACCTAATCTAAATTAGAATTCAAGTTATCAGCATGCCAACCCTCATGCATAAGGATATTCTCAGAATGCAACCTATCGTCAAAACAAAAGAGGAGAGGAATATATACACGAGCACATCAAATTTAATAAAGTCATGTCATGCCAATTTCATGTGCTCAAATAGTGTGTGCCACTGTTCCTCATGCATTAAAGTTATTTTCACATTGCAAATTCATAAAATCACAGATTTTAACTTGTAGCCACTTCACTCTCACTGTCTACTTTTCATGTTGTCATCAATTCATGTAGACTCCCTATACTGAGGATCATTTATGACTTGTCTAGCTTGTAGTATTAGGCTCAGATATTGGATATAATGAGAAATGGCATTTATGAGTTTCTACAAATGTACATAGTAAATCAACTCATTTGTTTTTTTTTCTCCTTTGTTTGTGCAATTATTATCGACCATACATTTTGGCTCTTTTGCATCATTTATTTGTTCATTTGCACAAGTATCAAACCACCTTTTACTTCATGATTTTCAAGACACCCTCAAACTTAAACTTTTCAAGATGGTTGTTTTGTGCTCTCTACTATATTCATCTCCTTTTTACTTTTTTGCCTTTTCTTTTCATTTTTTTTCCTTTTGGGTTCAAAATTTGTTTAAGGTTCTTTCTTTCCTTATCCCTCCTTTTTAATCTACTACATCCATCTCTAGAACAGGGTAGGATATAATTTATCGGTTTAGGATAGGTAATTGAGGCTTCATAAACAAAGTCTTAATAAGAAAAGGCTTCAGCGGTGTTATGCATATTTAATCTTTATTCATAAAGAATTTTGGGCTTGAAAGGCTATATCGTAATAGAAAAAATGGCATATTTTCATTTCCTCAACATGTACAATATCTGCAATCATGTCCAACGACAATCAATCAAATTATTCAAGATTGATAATCACATGTTCTTCACTATTTTCTCATGAACAAACAACATTATCCTCACAATTATACACGTGCATCAGATTAAAATGTGCATATGAAAATGAAACATGCTTTTGACAATAGTACTCTAGATGTACTAAATGGCATTCATATATTCTTGCATCTCGCATTCGAACCTTATTATGCATATATCATCATTGATCCTTACTTATTCATACTTTCATGTTTCAAACTTGATTCTAATGATCCAATCCTAAAAAAACTAGACTCTAATATAAATATATAACATAGATAACAAAAAGTAATGATTTCCCACCCCCAACTTAGAATCATACGGTGTCAACATTTTAAAAAAAATAAAAAATTAAAGCATAGATGAGAGTACTCCCATGATCGAGATCAAAGGGCGCCCTCGGGCTATTGGTATCGATGCTTTCTTCATTTGTTAACTTCGGCTCAATGTGTTTCAATTCCATCCAATGAAAACAATGTAAATGGAGAGAATGGTATTAATGCAAGGAAAATAATTTGAATGCAAGAATGACTTTAATGGAGATTGAATTAATGTTAGAGAACTAATCTAAGTAATGAAAGAAAGTAAATAAACAGAATTGAAGATGATTGGTTGTTTTAATGCACTTGAAGTGCTTGATGCTAGTTTGAGTTCCAAGTGTCTAATGAATTCGTGACCTATAATTGTACTTGTCCTGACTATAAAATCGTAGAGTCCCTAACGACCTACCGCGTTAGCGAAATCAACCCAATTGTCAGTTATTTTTGTAGAGATATCAAATCTGCAATCCAATTAACTTTTTTGATTGTGCTAACATAAACGTACATAATCAAAAATAATTTGGTGTGATCCAGGGTTGTGTAATAGTCACGTTGGCATACTAAAGACACAAATCACATATACACATGAAAGCATAACATTAATACTCTGGAGGTCCCAGGGTAGTGCATCTGTTTATCTAGCGAGAATAAGACTAGTTAAGCAGTATAAAGAATAATAAATCTAGAAACGTGAATATATCAAACACACATCAAACTAAACAAATAAATATATTCATAAATAAGAGTTACTCCCCCACTTTAAACAACATGTAGGTTAGCTCTTCGTAGTCATGGGTTCAACAATCAACAAAGAATTGAATAACATAAACAAAGTAAAAAGATAGAAGAAAGCTTCCCAAATATGGTGGAACATTGATGCTTTGGCTATCTTCTCAACTCCTACGTGCTATTTTTTTCTCCATAAATTTTCAACTCTAGAATATGAAAGTAAAACTAAAATAGAACTTTGATAACGTTTCTCTCTCTCACACACACACAAATTTCTCTATGAATACTATAAAAGGCTATGAATGGTTGTTGTTCTAAGTGATAGCCGTTCTCTCTTATTTATAGGAAAGTATTGTTGCCCTGGTTTTATAAATAGCCACAACTTTAATTGTGGAATAAGACTGCCTTGCCCTAGAGATGCGCGACACTCGTGCAACTTTTTTTGTTATAGAGAAACTCCCTGCCTATTTCGTGCGATGTCTGATGCTTTTGTTGTCAAACTCAAGAAGAAATACAGTTCACCAATCACGCTCATCACTAATGTACCTATCAAAGCCTCAACAAACTTGTCTAAAATAGACTTGTTAGTATAAACAAAGACAATGTCATCAACAAATCTTTGAGCTAAGCAATTATCAGAATATGTGGCAAACATACAAACACTCAACATTACCATATCTCTATAATTTACTCTTTTCTTGTTGTGTGTTTTGATGTCATTAATGATTTGAACCATAACTTGAGATGTAAGACGATATCTCTGAATCCTATCAGTTGTATCCCTCCAAACCCCGTTAACTTGAACCTTTTCATTGTAGAATTTTGACTGCTCTACTGTTGGGTCAACATCAGGACTGGTCGATGTTGGCATAACATTAGCCTCTGGTTCATGTTCATGTTCAGGTTTTGGATCTGCATGTGATGTTGGAATAACACTGATCGGAGTCAATGTTAGCCTAACATCAGAATCCACTAGACTTGGCACAACAACCTCTAACTCACCTGCAACACTTGGAAAACCATCAAAAACCACATATACAGATTCTTGAACAATATTTAATCTTGGATCAAACATCCTAATAACAGTATTGTTCAAAGAATAGCCATCAAAGATACATTCTTCAATTTTTGGATCATATTTGCTCAAAATATCTTTGTCATTTAAAGCATAGCAAACATATCCAAATTCATGAAAATGAGCAAGATCATGTTTCTTCTTTTTCATCATCTCATAAAGAGTCATGGGAATAGAGAATTTATGAATATTTTCATTAAACACACAGAAGTCAGAGAATGACCTATTTTCTTATTCTCTATCATGATTCGACCAAATATTACCAAAAGAAGCATCATGTAAGTTATCAATACTAGCATGCAATGTTCTAAAGGTATTAAGAGCTTCTGATTTTTCATTGAAAGATTTAATCAAAGTATATCCAGTAAAATCATTCATAATCACACAATCATATTGTTTACCCCCAACTCTATTTACTTGAATAAGACCTAAGAGATCCATATAAAGTAGATGAAAACAATTAGAGGTACTTGTAACCTGTTCATCCATTTGGATTGGATTATGAGAAGCTTTGGTCACCTTACCTTTCGAGCAATCATAACAGACCATCTTACCAGTACCCGAGAGATAGGGAATGCCTCTCACGGTTTCAAGTTTCACCACTTTGCCCAGACTCTTGTTGTGTATGTGTCCAAGTCTCTTGTTCTTGGCAATTGAATAGTCCACCTTTGTTTGAAAGCAAGTCACTTGATCCCTCGCCAAGTAGTTGTCTTCAAACCTTTTACCTGTCAAAGCACACACAATTGCACAATCAGATACATCACAAGAATATTTATTATACCTTACCAATAAGCCATCATCACACAATTGACTGATGCTTATATGGTTTTCATAGAATCCATCCAACAACATCTCATCCTTCAAGGGTGGGGATCCATCAACGTTCAACACTTATTTGCCAATGATTATCCCTTTACTTCCATCTTCATATGTGAAGGTTCTAGTGGTTAGTGGTGCCCACTTCTTCAAATTGGATTTGCTTTTTATCCAATCATGTGTCTTAAGCAGTGTTAAGGCAATACAATCTATTCTCGATGTTAAGGTAACACTGGTTATCCAGTGTTGTCTTAACAGTATAACCGTATCAAATCAGATTTGTATCCAGTCATATGCCTCAAACATCCACAATCAGAGTACCACTTACCTGCAAGGTTAGTATGCACATTAGGAAAGATAATATTGCAAACAATATAAGCTTTAGGCAACCAAAGTCTAGTGTTTCTCATCCCATTATTCTGTTCAACAATGTTGTAACTGAATGTTAAGGTAAAACTAGAATAACTAGTATCAACATTGGAATGTTCAAATTCCAGTGTTGGCTTAACACCAGCATCAGAATTGCATGAATCCCTATTCCGTTCAACTATTTTCTTTTTAGGAGACTTTCTGTATTTATAACAATATGGTTTAAAGTGTCCAAATTGAACAAAATATTGACAAATATAAGCCATTTTCTTATATTCTCTAGAAAGTACCTTTGCCTTTTCAAAACCAGGAATAGTGGATTCAACAGAATTAGTGGAGTGAGTAACTTGACTTTGACATCCTAAACCAGAACTACCATCATTGCCTAAACATAAAACTTCATCAAGTTTGTAAGTACCTGTATTCCTCTTGGTAATGGTATGTTCAGCAATTCCTAGCTTAGAAGTTACCTTTTCTATTTCATCATTTTTTCTATCCAAACTAACCTCAAGTTGAGTGATTGTAGCCTTCAAGCTTTCATTATCTTCCATAGCCTTCTCAATTCTACTCAACTTGTCCTTCTCCTTGAGCAGGTCTTGGTAGATGATCTTCAGTTCATCAAGAAACTCTTCTTGAATCAATTTACCTTGAAGGACACTATCATCTTCCAAACCTATAGAATCATGGAAATACTCAAAGTCAGAATCATCATCAAACTCATCATAATCAGAAATCAAACATTCAGAGTTTTCTAAACAAATGGTTTCATCCCAATTGTCAACAAAAATCTCCTGGACTGGTGTTGTCTTCTGGATGTTAACATAACATCGAGCTGTCTCGATGTTGGCAGAACACCAAGCCTTGACACCAGCGGGTTTGTCCACCTTTGCACACACTGTTGTTTGAGTTTCTTCAATCGTTGGCACCTGTCCATCACCATATTCTTCAAAACCTGTCTCATCATTATCATCTACACAAACCAAGTTAGAATTCCTATTTGTTCTAAGGTTGTTACCACATTCATAAGAAAAATGGCCCCAACCTTTACATTCATAACATTGAATCTTTTTGAGATGTGTATCATTATGAGGAGTAGGTTTACAAGAATATTTGGTCATCTCTTCAGAGAAATCTTTCTTTAGATCAGCAAGAATAGTTTTATCGCATAGACTAAGCTTATTAAACTTTTCAATCACAGTTTCATCATAAGCTTGAATTTCTTCTTCATCATCTACTTTTTCAAGATTCGTCTCAAATTCTTTCAGAGTGCTAAGTAAGGTATGAAAGTCTAAAGTGTCTATATTCCTAGCTTCTTGCATAGCAATCACCTCAAATTTCTTAGAAAGAGTTCTCACAGCTTTGTACGCCAATTTCTTAGTAGTCAGGGACTCACCTAAGTCTTGAATTTCATTAGTAAGATCCATGCGTTTCTCAAAATAAGCAGTAATACTTTCATCTTCCCCCATTGTTAAATTAACAAATTTGCTCAAAAACATGCATAGCTTAGTCTTTTTAGTGCATACATCACCTTCACAATGATTTTGTGAGATATCCCAAGCATGCTTTGCAGTTGAACAGTTTTTAATTAACTTAAACATGTGACTATCAACCAAACTAAATATGGTATTTTGGGCTTTTTCATTGAAGAAAGCGTTACTTAGCTCAGTTTGAGTCCATTCTGATTTTGGCATAGGAACAACGTCATGATCTCCATCTGGATCTACAGTGCCATGAAAGTAATCAAAGTTAGATTCATTAATAATGGACAAGGAATCAGAATTAATACAAGAATTATATTTATTCCAAATTCTAAAGAAAAACTCCTGTTCTGGTGTTGGATCCAGGATGTTAGAGTAACATTGAGATATGTGGCAGTTTTTGGGAGTCTTCTTTTGTCCATCGTTATTCCAAGCTCGCCAACCGAATGATTTAATGAGTGCATGAATTCGGACCTTCCAATAAGAATAATTGGATCCATCCAAGACAAGCAATTTGTTGTTGTTCGGATTCTGGTTGTCCATCCTTTAATATCAAATCTAAACACCAGTGAAGTCGGTCCTTGGCTCTGATACCAATTGAAATTGTTGGATTGGGACTTGATACTTGTCGCACAGTGTTAACCCTTTGATGTTAGTCTAACACTGATCAACTCTTCCAATGTTAAGCTGATGTTGGACTCTCGATGTTATCTTAACATCAATTTAATAGCAGTTAATCGTTAGCACAAATCTACTTGACAGAGAAAATAACGCAGCGGATAAATAAAGAACACAAGTAGATGTAATTTTAAGAAGATAATATATTAATATGATCTTCCGAGCCGTAGGCAAAATAACTCGTTAAGGTTTTAACAAAAGTCGTTCTCTCAATTTTCAAGCTCCTCACTCTCAAATTAATCGAACTAAGCAAAGCACACAAGAATTACTTCGACTATCTATAAAAGCTCCTCACTCTTAGATCTATTCTAACAACTCACAAACTTTGCTAAAGCAAGACAAAAACACTCGACTATAAAGATTTCCTCACGGGAGATTTTCGCTCTTGTCTTCGTGTCTTTTTCTTGATGCCCAACATGCCTATTTATAGTGTAGTCTTCCTTGATAGCCAAGACATGTTGTGCACATTTTTGACTGCTATTAGATCTCCTTCTGTGACTCTAATTTCGTTCATAGCAAGTCTCCTTCAATAGGGAAAGGTTTCCTTGTCCAACTTGAAGTTAATGGAAATGTTTCCTTCTTTAACTAGAAGTCTTCAATGGAAAGGTTTCCTTCTTTTACTAGAAGTCTTATAAAGAAAAACTCCTTCTCCATCTTGTAGTCTTCTATAGAAAGAATCCTACTGCAAGTAATCTTCATTCCTTCTTGCAATTCACACGCCATGATCTTTCCATTGCACCGCACACATATTTCCTTCTTTAATTATGGAAAGTTCTTCTTTGGAAACTTCTCTTTGAATGACAACTTCTCTTTAAGGAAATAGATCCTTCCTTGAAGTCTCTTGAGCTGGAGCACATACAAATACCAACTACAACTCATGAAACTAAGTTAGTAAGTGAATAATGACAAAACACAATTATAGCAATAATCCCGAATGTGCAGTTTTCCTGTGTTCAATGTTACCCTAACATTGTAGTTACACTGTTGATCTAACATTGACTAAATACCTGCACTTTCAAGTATAATTGAAATTCATGTGAGAAGATTAGATTTAGTATAATTCAAGTTTGACAAAAAAACATCAAACCCCTCAAAATTTGGGTGATTTGCACCTACCCGTAAGTTTAGTTTTTAGTAGCATACCCCCAACGTATAGAGAATATTATGTGAAATATTTCTTCGAAAAGTTGAGGTTAGGTACTTCCCAGCGTGATCAATACGTTGGGGGATAAGCTGCCAAATCTTGTAGTGAATGTTAAATTGTTAGTTAAATGCATGTTAAATTGTTAGTTCATGTAATTTAATGTATTATTATTTAGTTTAGCTTATTTATGGTTATTTTATAAATTTAAATGCATGTTAAATTGTTAGTTTATTTAATTTAATGTAACTTTATAAGTTAGAAATAATGCCTTTATAAAATCTTTATAACTTAGAACAAATAATCTTTAGGGAATCTTAATAACTTAGTACAAATGATCTTTAGGGAATTTTTATAACTTAGTAACGATTGAATTTTAGGAGGTCTCTCAATCATCTAACTTAGATAATTATTCGTAGTTTTCTAGCATATATTCGACATGTCAGGCAGTCGTCGCCGTCGGACTAGCACTTCGAGTGCTTCTGATGTTCCCGATGTTCCTGATATTCCCGATGTTCCCCTTGCTGCTAGTGGTCGAGGTAGTCTTGGACCTCGGGTAGTTATCACACATGGCGGTCGTAGTCGCGATGTCGTGGCCCCCAACGCATCTACATCGTTGACTCCTTCACTTCAGCGCCACCTTTCTTTTTATGTTGATGCCTCAGCCGATGTCGCGCCCATTGCGTCAGGATCTAGGGCAATAGCACCATCTTCCGCGGGTTCCACCGGAGCTGGCCCAAGCCGGAGGCCAACAGAGTCTCCAGCATCAGGAGTATTATCTGCCACGCAACAGCGCCCAACTAGGGGCACCTCCAAAGATGCACATGCACCCACTGACAAGACTCAGAGGCAGATCATTAGATTGTCTTCTCGTGGCATGTTTGAGTCCCCTACTAGCAACGAGGTTGCGACGACGATCATGAAGTTGATCAAACAATTCATGAAAGAGTTTTAGCCTAGCTACTTAGCGATGCCCAAGGAAGTGCGAGACGACATGTTTATTAAATTTTCGGTGAGGAATTATTTCACAAATATATCATATTATTTAATTTAATGTATCAATAAATCAAACGATGTAATAAGAATAACCTTAAAACTTTATTAATTTGTAGAATATATATGGGATCGGTGCGAGAGATAAATACGAAGTACAAGCAGCCTACGAAGCGAATGCAAAGTCTTGTTACAAGAATTTGATGTACAACACAAAGAAACGGTACTTTAAGAGGGTTGAGGATCCGAAATATGCTCTGAAACAGAAGACTTGGCTTCACGACACATTGGAGGCGGAGGCGATTAAGCATTGGGCCACAGAGGATCATATAGAGGTGTCGCGGCAGTCCAAGAAAAACAGAAGAGGAGGCAATGAGCCAAAGGAGGGGACGAAGGCACCTCCCACTTTTTTTGGTGGATCCATCGACATAGAAGAGATTAGACGTTGACTGATATAATTTATTAAAATTAACAATATGGGTGTAATTAAGTAATCTTAATATATGTGTAATTAAGTTTGACGTACTCTTTCTTGAAATGTGTAGGCTGAGGCCTACCCTTAGCAAAAGGACCCTATTCGATATGATGAAGCCTACAGGCAAGGTCACACGCAGAGGGTGAAGGGGACATGCGGTAACACATGAGTGCCAGCAAAGCGCTAGTGGACCGATCTTGCGGCGAAGAAAATTTACGTAAGTTATTTAAACCTCATACTCCTTTAATTTTTCCTCAACTAGCTTTAAATTCCTTATTCTAATCTAAATATTGATTCTTTCAAATTTTAATGCAGAACAAGTACATGACTCTATTGAGGGAGAGATCTCCGTTACCAGCTCGGCTCCCGGTGTTCGATCCCGACTGTTGGACCGAGGCGTTTGTCCTGTGAAGAAGGGGAAGGTGAAGGGCTTACCGAGGGATTCACGCCCGGAGGTGTACGTCATTCAGTACAGAAAACAAGGAGATTATGCACTGGCGAGCATCCAGGAATTGCATACGCAGAATGAGCGAACTATTTTGCGCGCAATTCGAAAGAGGATTGATATGCATGCCACTATGGACCTCTAGAGAGTCGTGTTTAAAGAGGATATGGGATGGGTACTTCCATCAGTTCCAAATTCAGCATTCTTAGGGAATGCACGTAGGACGGGAGCTGGGCATATGATTACACCGATTACTAGGTCGCCACGTCGAACACCAGATCCATTTGCTCCCAGTTCTTCCAGTAGGCCTGCGTATATCGAGGAGTACGATGATGCAAACTCCGATGAGGAGGAAATGCCCGCTGACGATTGTGTAGATCTGGGTGTTGAGGATGATGGTGAGGATGATGGTGAGGACGAGGTCGCTACTGCAGGTGGAGACGTTTATAGTTCGGACGATTATTAGTATTTTTATTGTTATTGTAATGTTGGACTGTTAAATTTTCATTATTGTAATGTTGTAATGTTATTGTGTACTTTTATTTTTAATTTAAATTCGTAATGTTAAATTTTGAGTGCATTGAAGGCCACATATAAAATGATTCTTTTTAGTTTTTTAATGCAACTGTCTTTTACAATACTAACAAACCGTTACAAATAAATTGCGTCACAAACTTGTGTTTAAAATTATTACAAAACAAATCAACTAATCCGTATCACTATCATCACCATCTAGCTCCATGTCTTCACATTCTTCGTCTTCATCTTCAGCTTATTTTTCTCCGCTATCTTGTACATCTTCAACGATCTCAAACTCACCTGCCCGCCCCAATTGTATATCCATATCAAACATTTGAAAGTCTACGAACATATTAATCCCTACAGATTCGTTCTCTTGGAACACTTCTGCTGGCATCCCTGTTTCTCTTTCGCCCAAATCACCTAGTGACGACATGTCGATCACGTGCCTAGCCGGTATGGTAGATACAGTCATCCATCCCTTTTGACCTGTTCGACCATTCGTAAGTTCTGGATACGGGGCGTAGTACGACTGAAGGGCCTGATTTGCAAAAAAAAAAGTTCATTGGTTGTGAGAGACCATCGTGGGTTAGTATCAACCACTTTGTACGTCTCGGAACACGAGTCCCTCGAACTCTAATATCATACCACCTACACTTGAATAATACAATGTATAGCGGTCTTCTACCTCCCCAATATTCCACCCCTATGATTTCGTTCAATGTCCCGTAGAAGTTGGTGGCGTCAGATCCTCCCACGTCCCTCTTCACATAAACCTCTCTACAATCACTCTTCTTAGGGCCCAAACGCATATTTGTGTGAAACCGGAACCCATGCCCAATGTGCCCTTCATAGTACAATGCTGAGTTGAGTGGATCGGCGAGCAACGGCTTAACACGAACGTCTGTCATGTACTTGCCACTCGAGTAGGTCTGCTCGAACCATGCCACGTACTCTGTGTTTCTCTTCATACAAAATCCAATCAGAATATCCCAACGTAAATCCCGACTTATGAATATGATCACGGACTTTGAATCGATCAAAAAACTTTGAATTGTTACAATTTTTGCACGGATACCTAATACGCCCCTAGATCTAAATAGGCATCTTGTTGTGAAGCGAATTCTATGAATGTGCAAACCCCAACCACAAAAGTATCTCACAAATAACCATTGCTCTCGAATCTATCGTACATCCAATTTCTATCTGCTTGATAGTCCATTATTTATCTAAGTTGTAAATTTTAAAGGAAATAATTAATTACAATTAATATTACAAACAACTAACAATTGACAATTTAAAACATAACAATTATCAAGACCATTTCAAGGTTGTAGAGTGATAAATTGACCAACTTACTTCTTGAAGCGTGAAAAACGATCTTCAAGAATCTTGTGTCCACTACGAGTACCCTCGATGCGTTTACAACAATATCTATCAACAAATGAATAAACATGTTAACATATCATACCAAAATTTAGTATTGAAAAATATATTTGACAATTTAAATGAAAAGAAAATGAGAATACCTTAAGAAATGGTGAAGATTGTTGTAAAATATGAAAGAAAGGAGAATGGTATTTATAGTTCAAAATCTTGCAGCTCGTGACTGCTTGACGATCGCAAACGCCAACTAGCCATTGACATTCGTGACCGCCTGGCGGTCGCGAATGCCATCTACCCATTGGAATTCGTGACCGTCGGGCGGTCACGAAGCCAACTAGCCGTTTGGTTTCGTGACCGCCCGGCGGTCACTAATAGTATTCATATAAAAATTTTGGAATTTATAAAACGATTTTGATGTATTTATACTTCTTAACGACAAGTTTCATTTTTACATGTAAATTGAAGTAATAAATTAGTACAACATTAGTAATTAACTTATCAAAATAATAGATTAGATGTGATTAGGCGAGTTATGAACCAATAACCTATTTTATGTTCTACAACTAATCATCATATATACCAAGTTGTTTTAGTTGTTATATGCGATTTTGTAATAAAACCTTATAATTTACTTAGTAGTGACTATTTTATCAATTTAACAAACAACGGATCTTAGTAGTCTATGATCGAAGAGCAGCCCCGAGTCTTCTTCACGACGAACGACCCGTCAAGACAGCCCCAAATCGACCATGACCTCCGACACACCTCGAAGGATGCGCTATTCATCATCACCACTCCCAACATCACAACTACCCTAATAACAAGGAAAGAGCATCCCCCATTGGTTTAACTCTCTCCATGCCATGATTACCCTAATAACGAGGAAAAACCATCCCCACATTGATCCAACTCATTCATTTGGGGCAGAAAACAACAAACACCATTGGTGCATACTGTTCATTGGTGCAGAACCGGACTGCATGCATTGGCGCATATTATCCTGACCATTAGCGCAGAAGACTCCCACACTACTGAACACCAGCAAAAGCGACAAGACCAGCCCTCATTGGCCAAAGACCCTTGCACTTACACTATAAATAGTCCTCCTTTCTCAACAATAAGAGGATGAGGGGAACAGAATGACAAGCTCAAAACTCAAGCACTAATCCTCTTCAAATGAAAGCAACAATATTCTCCATTGTCATACACTCCACTTGTACTTAGAATTTATCGCATTTTTCTAGCTCTAACTCGTGCACTCCACACGACCCCTTGTACTTTACTCAAAATCCTTAATAAAAATATGGTGCCTACTTTCCTCAAGCTCGATATTGGCGTTCCGAACACAAATACTTGAGTAACAATATCTCCAAACACCCCGACTATACGGGCCCGAATGATATTCCCTCATCAAATGGCACCGTCTGTGGGAATACCTTAAAAGTTCTATGAGAAAAGCTTGAGGAAAGTTTCATGGCCAGAAAAAGAGCTAGAAAAGTACCAGTTCGAGTATCCTCACGGTCCTCACGATCCCATACCAAAGTTGAATCCATGGTAAATCATGAAAATGAAACATAGAGGGAGCTGGGCCTTCCACTCCCTCCTAACAAGGTATCACGACCAGATGGTCCAGTGCCTCCCCCTGAAGTCCCAGCACCACCTGCAACTGAAGATCCTGTAACGATGGACCACCAGCAGGTACCTATGGGAACATGACCCGCTATGGGTTGTGTGCAGGTATCCCTGGACATGTATCACAATATGTTCACTCGGTTCAACCAGCGAGGAGCCACAGCCTCGAAAAATGGTTGGGGCTGGGACAGGAAACAGTCCGAGGAGAGGGGAAACTCCCCACGTTGTCAATCTGCCCCACCTCCTAAGGCTCGATCAGAGGGACTATCCCAAAATAAAACCCGAGCTTCCCCTCCAGGACGAAGAGGGAGACAACCTGCACCGGATACTACCAGCTCGGTCGGTGCACCGCGAGGAGGTGAACCCCCAGGCCACCCCATCCACAAGGGGAAGTGTGGAACGCGTCCGACCTCCATGAGACATATTATCTAGAGCCCGTATCAAGACGACGGCGATTGCCAAAAACGATGCCCCGTTACGTGGCATGATGGAACAAATGCAGAGAGAATTGCGGGAACTTCATCGCAATCTCAACCCGGGTGAAGAACCGGCCTATCAGGGGTCGCTGTTCGGGCCCGCTATCGCTGAACTTCAGGTCCACCTGACCATGAAGCCCGCCGGACTTCCAAGCTATGCTGGAGAGAGCACTGATCGGGATCCGCATTACCACATCAGCCAGTACTTAGCATGCATGGATTTGTCGTCAGGCCCAGAGTACGCCATGGGCCAGATCTTCTGCACAACCCTCACCAGAAGGGCCCAATCCTGGTTCTCTCATCTGCCTCCTGGTACCATCCATAGTTTCGACCATCTAACCCAGATGTTTGTAAGATATTTTTCCTGAAACATGGTCTTTCCAAAGACTTGCGATGACCTGTTCAACGTCCGACATAACACAGACGAACCCCTTCGAGACTACATGCGCCGATTTTCTCATGCAGTATGGGAAGTGGTCCAGTTCGGCCTAGGAGTGCTCTCCGATATCATCATTTGAGGATTGCTCCAAGAGGTCTTCGCTAGTTACCTCATGAGGATTCGCGCCATCAACCTGGAGGACCTGTTGCAAAAGTCAGAGCCCTTGATAGAAATTGAGGAGACGCGCAAGATCTTGGAAGCTCTTGAAACCACGATGGCCCCAGCTAAGGGGAAAGAAAAACGCGAAGACAAGGAAGGAGGCAAGTGGGAAAGGGCCAAGAAAGAACTGGACCCGGTACCCTTGCCGAGCATGACGATATCCCCCATGGAGATCATGACCATCATGGAGGAAGAATGCTACTTCAAGTGGCCTCGGGCTGCGAGGGGTGCCCAGAGGCTTAAGCATACATGAAAATTCTGCACGTACCACCAAACGTATGGGCATTTAACAAACAACTGCGTCCACCTCCAGAGGGAGATAAACAGGCTCCTGAAGCTGGGCTACTTGGAAGAATATGTGGTGCCCGATGATCGCGACCCCATGTAAAGGAAAGGGCGCGAGGAAGGGCCCAAAAAGAAAAAAACGCAGGTCAGGATCACCCGAAGAAGACGATGGGTTAGAGTCCGCCGAGCAGGGATAGCTTCCCTCACCCTCTCGTATGTATGATGATAACCCCCTTATAGGTTGCACCATGAATGTGTGATAGAGGGAGGGGTACTATCTGTAACCCTCTAACAAAGGTGAAACTACAATCGAAAAGCCCACAATGCGGATAACAAGTTGGAAGTGTTCACCGCTAGAGTAGCTAACCAACTGGTTATCTCTTTCAGCCCCAAGGATCTCTTGGGAATCATATACCCCCATGAATATCCCCTTGTGGTCACAGCTACCATATTGGGGAGCGAAGTCAGAAGAGTACTCGTAGACGCGAGATGTTCAGTCAATGTTCTTTTCCTGCCTACATACATGGTTTTGGGTCCCGAAAGACATAGAAAAAACCATCATCGCCACCCTCAGATTGTTCCACCACCTCTTTTCCTAGAAGGACGGAACCCCTGGGCAAATCGGTTAAGAAATATGCGTACATGGACTCAATGTATACCCTACCGCCAAGCCCGTCCAGCAACGAAAGAGGAACATGGGCATAGAGCATAACAAAGTGATCTGAGCCGAGGTCTAACGACTCGTAGACCTCCACCAGATCCGTAAAGTTAGGTACCCAAAATGGCTGGCTAATGTGGTCCTAGTGCCAAAACAGGAGGTTTGTGGTGCATGTGCGTAGACTACACTGACCTTAATAGCGCATGTCCAAGGGACTGCTATCCTTTACCAGGTATTGACATGTTAGTCTATTCCACCGCTAGCTGCGCCCTCTTGTCCACCATGGACGGGAACCAAGGCTAGAATCAGATCCCGATGGCAAGCCACGACTAGGAAATAACTAGCTTCATCACAGATATCGGCACCTTTTGCTACCTATTCATGCCGTTCAGCCTCAAGAACGCTGGCGCCACATATCAAAGACTGGTCAACCTCATGTTCGAGGGGCTAATCGGTGACACCATAGAGGTATACGTCGACAACATGATCGTAAAAAGCCAGCAGGAGGAAGACCACGCTTGCGACCTCGCTAGAGCCTTCGAGATCATGGAAAAATTTGGAATGAAGATTAACCCTAAAAAATTCTCCTTCGGTATCCGAGGAGGAAAATTTCTAGGGTACATGGTCACCCAGAAGGGGATCGAGGTTAACCCAGAAAAAGCTGAGGCCATACTCTGCATGGAGTCACCGAAAACCGTACGAGACGTCCAGAAGCCAACATGCAGGATGGCCTCATTAAGTAGATTTATTTCTCTCTCTTCTGAGAAAGGCCTTTCCTTTTTTAAAATTCTCAGAAATATAAAGGAGTTTCAGTGGACCGAGCAATGCGAAGAAGCCTTCAAAGTAATGAAAGAATATTTGGTCCGATTTCCCATTCTGGTAAAACTCATCCCCAAAAAAAATGCTCTTCATATACCTAGCCGCGGAAAAAGAGTCGGTTAGTGAAGTTCTGGTCCGAGCTAAAGGAAGGAAACATCTGCATGTGTATTACATTGGCAAAACCTCATCGAAGCCGAGACCCGATACTCCCGCATAGAAAAGGTCGGGTTAGCCCTGGTTTCTGCAGCTCGGAAGCTCAGAGGCTACTTCCTAGCCCATCTGATCACTGTTCTTACCAAACACCCTCTCCGAGCTATCCTTAACAACCCCGAGGTCTCTAGACGAATGATCAAGTGGGCCATTGAATTAGGGGAATTTGATATTACCTATTCCCCCCGACCAGCTATCAAGACCCAAGTGTTAACTGATTTCATGACTGAAATGCATGAGGAACCTGAAGAGAACAAGTCAGAACCCCTGTGGCACCTCTATATTGATGGATCACCTACTACCATCGACGGGGGAGTAAGCATAATCTTCAGGAAAATAGCTCCAGACGAGCCAGAGACTGTCTAGGAATTCGCCGTACGTCTGGAGTACCCTGTTTCTAATAACGAGGCCAAATATAAAGCCATCTTACTAGGAATGCACCTAGCTAACGAGGCAAAAATACAAAGGATATTGGTGCATAGTGACTCATAACTCGTGGTTCAGCAGATCCATGGAACCTACGAGGCTCGCAAAGAAAACATGAAGAAATGTTTGGAAACAGTCATGGTAGGAACGACCATGTTCCAAGAATTCTCCATCAAGAAGATCCCAATGACTGAAAACCAGGATGTCGATGCCCTATCCAAGTTGGCTAGCCAAGCCCAAGCCATCAACAGTCGAAGGATAACTTTCTTTTCAACCCCGAGACCCGAAAGGCAGAGTCAAGACGAAGATATCCAGATGATAACCCCATCGAGGAGGACTGGATGACCGAGAACATCGATTTCATCAGAAATCCCGGAAAGTACGCTCACAATCGAATCAAGCAACATGCCATGTATCGACGTACCAATCGATACTACATACAGAACGAGGTTTTATTCCCGAGGTCATGGTCCTACCCGACATCCCGATGTGTCATAGAACAAGATGCACAATTAATCCTGAAAGAAATCCACGATGGATGCTGTGGCAATCATTCAGGTGGAAGAAGAATGGCTGCTAAAATCATCCAAAGAGATACTACTGCAGACCATGGTAACCGACTGCAAAAACTATGCTCGAAAGTATTGAAAATGTCAGTTTCACGCCCCCATGAGGCATCAGCCTACCTCGCCTTGGGAACCCGACAACGTCCCTTGTCCGTTTGCCCGGTGGAGAATTGACATCGTGAGAGCTATGGTCTCCGATAGGGGGTAGAAGAAGTTCTTGCAAGTAGCATTCGACTACTTCACCAAGTGGGTAAAAGCGGAACCCATTTTTAAAATCACCAGCCAAGTTGTAATATACTTCCTCTGGAGAAATATATTGACTCGATTTGGAGTCCCACAACAGCTGGTGAGCAACACCGGGTTACAGCTCTGCAACAACCTCGTTGGAAAATGGTGCGACAAATGGGGAATCAGACACCACTTCATAGAGGTCGGATACCCCCAAGGAAACGTCCAAGTAGAGGTAACCAACAAAGTGGGTCAATGAAGTCCTAGGCATATTGTGGCCTATCGTACAACCCCACGAGCTGCAAGGGGTGAAACCCCCTACAGCCTCGTTTTTGGTACCGAATCAATAGTCCCTTCTGAGGTGGTGAAACAAAGTCTACGGGTCCAAGAATACAAAGAAGCCCAAAACAACGCCGACCTCGCCCTAGCCCTAGACCTCTTGGAAGAAGGGCGAATAAGATTTGCTACCCATGCAGAATTACAAGGCCCACATGGCCAAGTACTACAACACCAATGTTCAACCTCGTTCGTTCCAAGTCAGAGACCTCATCCTTAAAAGGGAAGAGGCCTCTAAGAACGTCGAAAAGTTGGATCCAAAACGGGAAGGCCCCTTTCAGACCTCTAAGATCCCCAGGCTTGCCACCTATCTACTTAAGAACATGAACTGCCAAGAGCTCACACGAGCTTGGAAAAGCCTTAGCCTCTAGAAGTATTACCTTTAAAAGGCGCTCTGTAGTCAACCCATTGCGGCGACTGAATTTTGTTCACATAGTTAGTATGCTTGTATTTTGGCTTAGAAGTTATTCATGTGGAAAAGCAAACATACCATCGGCAGTAAAATAACTACGTTCGATAAATATTTCAGTCTTACGACTCACAAAGAGTCCAAAATGTAATCTTCCATTAGCAGGTTTAAAACGACCAACAAAATAAAAACTAGAATTGAGGGGACTTCGCACATACAAGCGGCAACAAAAAAACAACGCCCATGAAAACGGAAAAAATCACGCCCACACAGAGCGGCATACAAAAAGAAACAAGGGCAACGCCCGGCTAACACTACTCCTTTGCAGGGCACTTTCTGGCCTTGATCTAGGCCCAACGCTCCTCGGCAGACAACTCGGTCGGGCCAGGCATATTAAAAACTATGGAATGGGCCCTACGAGGGTCCAACGGGGTAGCACCGGAGGAGGTACAGAAAAATTCTAGCCTTGGAATTTCCAAGCCCTCGGGGAATGCCGGGGAGAGAGACAACGGAGGACGCCGCCATTCCATATCTGACCCTAACAAGGTTCCTCGTCTTGGACGCTAGTATATGATTCCAAGTCGGCTCAGCCGAGTCAAGGCGAACACTGGCAACACCCACCTGAAGCTCTCTCCTTGTGTCCACAAGTTGGCGGGCTAACTGGTCCCGTTCCTCTTGCAGTGGGTTGCCCTCGTTTGCAGTGCTGATGGCTTCTCTAGCCCTCTGCTCCAACCTTGCGACCTTAGCATCGGACTTAGCTACGACCTCCTTCACAGAACTATTCAAGTCCCCAAAGTCCCGATTCGAGGATGCTCTCAACTCGGCCATACGCTCACGAACCTCCTTTAAAGCGGCCTCCAGCGTAGCATTCTCTTCACGAGCATGCCTAAGGAGAGGCACGGAGAGGATTACGCTCCACCAGATCTTTCAGGACACTGGGGCTGGCCCTATATGTGCCTAGCGCATTTCCAAACACAGTAAGCTGCAAAATAAAGATAAATCGTGAGACCAATGCTTATTACAAAAAAACATATGCAAATAAAAAAGAAAAAAAGAGGGGGGGCATTACCTCGCAGAGCTCTGACAGAAACGCTCCTACAAAGAGGCATCACCATAACCCCCTAGGATCTCATGATCCCGAGGATTCAAGATCCCACTAAAAAAATACCTATAGTGGTCAGAGTCCTTGTATCCCTCAATAAAAATCGAAGGCATCGCAGGAGTACGAAGAAGCTCTTCCTCTTCTAGGATGAGCTTAAAGTTGCTCTTCTTAGGGAGAGACTCGGGGCGGCAGTTCTTTACGGCCGGGAAGGGGTCGATCACCTATTTTTCCTTATCCTTCCTTGAGGAAGACGCACCTACATCTCGACCCCCTCTCTCTTCTTTGAGGGACCGCCAACAGCATGCGCCTTGTCTGTTAGATTAAACCACGATATTGGCAAGGGGCCAAAGTCAAGCTTCGTGCCAAATGGAGGTATAAAATGAGAGGCAAAGTGTTTAGCCATCACGGGGTCCAAAGGTTGAGGCATACCTTTGGAGCTAACCCCGTCATCAACTTTTGCCATCACAACATCTGCATGAGCAACAGATGGACTTCCTGGAGCCTTGGGGCAGTACTTGCTGTCTAGAGACCCCGAGCACTCGATAGACTCCGAAGAGGCGGTCACGCTCCGATCCTCCAATACAGATAAGTCTGAACCTCCATCGAATAAGGCTAGCACGTCACCTCTAAAGGGTCGACGAGCATGGGACGCCATCTCTGCACCTACAGACCAACATCATGAAGGGTCAGAAAAAAAAATGAGTCTACTCTATATACTTGGATAAGAGGTTTCGAGGAACATTAAAGAATTTTCACAAAAAAAAAAAAAAAATTTAAATGCACTTACGAAACTCCGAGTGTTGTCGACGGGTCAGCGGGCCGGACACTCTTCCACTAGCCTATCTTGCAGACCGGACAGAAGCAAGACCATGGGATTGCTCAGCATCGATGATGCATCGTGGAGGCCGTCAAAGAGGCCTCTCTCCTACAAGTAGGAAGCAGCCTATGAAGCCACCGATAGGGAAGGGTAAACATAACCCAACCCCCAAACTCGGGGCACACCTTTCAAAAGAGCCGACGACTCTCCCAGGGGAGCCATGGAAAAGTATCTCTGACGCAAATCATCGTTGCTCGCAGGATCGTTGGTCGCTGCAGTCAGAAATACCCGCTTGTTATCCAGCACCAAGAGGGTAAAGAAGGGCGAACAAACCGTGGTGGCTTGCAAGATAAACGCCCTGCCATGGTTGTAGGGGTGCATAGGAAGTTTAACAGGTGGCAGCAGAGGATAAACCTCACCGAATAGAAGTGGAGTCAGTTGGCTCGGGCACAATTGCCAGAACTTAAAAAGTTCTCTCACCACTGGATGGAAGAAGTAGCAAAGTCCGCAACTAATTTGCTCCACATACACCGTTATATGACCTTCGGGAGGGTAGAAAGCCCTATGTGTCTTCGAGGGGATGATGATGTGAAACTGTTCAAAGGGAATGTTGTACTCCGCCAACAAAGAGCCAATCTCCACCATGTTCATCACAGAAGGTGTGGAACCAACCCGAAGTCTACCGTTCATGCGCTTCGGATCTAGATGCTCGCTCTAAAAACCAGCACCCTCCTCCGCGTTCTGGTAAGGAGCCCGCCGGATGAAAATCGCATAAATATGATCTACCATGGTCATCTGCGAAACGGCAACATTACCACCTTGCTCCCGCCGCCGTGAGTTAGAATGGGCAGGGGAGGAATGCACAACCCTTCTTCGCCGATTCCGACTACTCTGTTGTGGTGGAGGACGGGAAAGGGGAGAGTCACGTGAATCCTTGCTAAAAAGACAGTGGTAGCCTGAGAAACCATTGTTGTGGAGAAGGAAGAAAAGAAAGAAGTATTTTTTTAAAGTGATGAAGAAGGAGAATGGAGGTGGCTATGTTTATACAGGCAAAAAAGACGGTTCATATCCTGAGTTGTCTCGCTCCCATGCCCTCGGTTCAAAAGGTGGGACCTTTCAACTCCCCACTCACGACCCAGAAGAACCGCCACCTTCCCTGAATCACTGTAACCCTGCATGTCAGACATCACCATAAGGGAGCTAAACCAGTGCACCAAATCCCCACGTCTCTTCACAATGAATGAGGCACCTCTTCCCAGAAGGGTAGTTGGGAAACGAAAAGGTAGGCCAATTCAAATCCACGACTACCCCGTCAGTCATCGACGCCCGATCACCCCCATCAGAAGACCCCTACCACGACCACAAGGGCAACTTGAAAGTTTCAAACATTTTTCTAAGTATAGATCTATCGTCGGAGCTAACGCCTAGTACCCGCTGCGATGCTCTGAGGCCCATTAGGGGAAGGCTTGATCGACCTCCCCATAAAATGGGTTACCCTCGGACAAGTCACGCAAAATGGTCCCATGGCAACCACGAGCCTCGACGATCGTGATCACTCGCTACAAACTCAAAAGCCTTATGGTCGTGTTAAGGGCGGAAAAGTTAAACAAGAAGGGGAAGAGTTCCACCCGTGGATAAGGAAAGGAAAAGCTCACTTTGAAGGCTAAGAACAAAAAGTGCGATGATAGAGTATACTATAAACTTCAAAAGCGCCATTCATAATCAACAACTCTGGGAGGGGACGACCCAGTACAACTCCAGGAAACAAAAAATAAATAAACAAACTAAGGCCGACACGGCAACAAGGGTTCCTACAGCTATCTACCCCTGAGGGGTGTGACTGGGGTCTCCATCGTATAAGGAGCAACAGATCTTCAGGCTGCCAAACCACGACTGTGAAGAAGGTTCAGAGTATCCTCCGACTTCTTAGGGCAAAACATTCGACCGTAGCTAGCTTTTGGGGGTCAACGTCGGAGCATAAGAAGTTCTTCACAGTGCGGAGCTGTCGACAAGCTCGAAAACCCCACATGAGGTGACCTTCGAAGCAGGCGGCGAGCCGCTCCCTTATCTTATTCTCTTGGGTAGCCACACATTCATCTTTCTCTATTATTGTCTTATCCACAACCCTCTGGAGAAACGTCACCAGCTTCGCGGAGTCCTCGAGCTTCCCGACCAACTCAGCCTCCCTCCCGACCAAAACTTCCCTTGCCTTCTCAGAAGCCGCCAGACGATCTATAAATTGTTCCTCCGATCCCTTCAGAGCGTCCCTCTATCGGGGTGCCTCCTTGTAGAACCGAGACAGGCCTCTCATTCCAACGGGGGCCTGCCAAGAAAAATGGGTGTCAGTCAAAGAAACTTGAGATGAAAAAATGAACATACTTATAACAAAATCACTTACCAAGGTCGCTCACAGTTGCACAACAAAGCCCAACTCATGGGCATCTAGCAGAGAGGGAGTCGGAGAAGACCCAAGACGAGCCAACTCGTCGGAGTGACCTAAAGTTTGAGCTCTCAGGCTCGCCGCACTCCTTCAAAGCGATTACACCGGAGGAAAGGTAACCTGACCCAAATTCCCTACTTCCTTAGCAGGAGTGACCTGGAAGTCCGAAGGCCCAACTCCATGACGTTGAGGATGGGGCGACGAAGACTTCTCGGCCGACGACTTTGTTCCTGCGATCGGAGGTTGGGAGGTACCACCATGTCAACCCTTATGGCCGAAGCGTAGTGTAGCGTGAACCAGTCTCCGGCTACACCAGACCCCATTTGTGCAATTGGGGAAAGACGAGAGGCGGTGGGACTATCTCCCACATGCGCCAGAACAGGACCCTCGTCCTCAGAATCTTGAACCAAGATCACCTTACTTTTGGAGGAGACCTCGGCCTACTATTGATGCCTCTTTCTTCCGACCAGTCTGATCTCTTTCTCACTCGACTGGCTCATATGAGTGGGGGCCTCTGCCGAAGCACTATTCTCTCCAGAAGGGTTGTTAGCTGATGTCATCGAAGTTGTCGACCCCCTGCCCACCAAGGCTTATGAGCAATGGCCCTCTTCCTCTTCTTGGAAGGGCAAGGAGCAGGAGCATAAAATTTCAGCGTCTCCATGATAGTCTCTGCAAGATCAAGATTCTGACTCAAAAAAGGAAGAAAAACCCGAAGAAGAAATGTCTACCAAAAACATCAAAAATACTTACTAATCGAGGGGCGATTGCTCCCCATGAAAGACTTCGAAGGTAGTATATCATTCAGGGCACACTCCTCATAAAGAGCCAAAAACACGCTGACCTGGGACATCTTGTTCCAGCTGAAGCCTTGATCAAAGAATCCCTCATCCATCAACTCTTCCATTGCCTTTACATGGTTCATGTCTGCTGGAATTCGGGGGTCTAGATTCCACTCCCTTAGAACATCATCTAGAAGGCCCTGGGCTGTGGGTCGGACGAAGAAAAACTTCTCCTTTCAGCTGCTGTGAAAACTCGAGAGGTTGTGAAGGATCCTCTTCGTCGACTTTCGCATTATGAAAGTGTAAAAGAGCTTGTCTGACAACGAGCTCGCCAAATCAAAGGCCCTAAAAAATCTTAACACCATACAGGGGTGTCCATAGGCCGCGCAGATAAAGGCAAATGCCGCTAGAACCGTCCATCCATTAGGAGAACGTTGACCCGGACACAGCATGCATGCCTTGAAGACCTCTCGATAGAAAAAAAGGGAGGAAAGATCTCAGCCCTACCTTGATCTGCACAAAATAGGCAGTGTAGTAACTAGGGAAATGAGAAGTTTCCCTTTCATGACCCCGAGGCACCGCGAGCTCCAGACCATCAGTACTCGCCCCGTACTTAGAAAACTCAACCCTAATCTCATCCAAAGATCTCACCGAACTCCATACACTGCCAGCCGAAACCTTAGGTGGGACCGCCTCCACCATCACCTTCTTCGCCTGTTTGGTAGAAGTTTCCGCTGAACCAGAAACAATGCGACGGCGTCATGACACCTCTTCAATAGAAGGTGAGACCACCGCGCCTCCCGCCGCCAGATCAGACGCTGTCTGCCGCTTTATCATACCGGACGCTTCCTCACAAGAACTGCTCGCAGAAGCCATCAGATCGCTGACAAAAAATTTAAAGTACTAAAGAGAGAGAAAAAAAGAGGAAAAAGCAAGAAGACTCGGGTGAATGAAGAAAATCACCACGAGTCCCCTCAATTTATAGGCGGAGCAGCCCAAGCGACGTCCTCGATGCGTGACCAACTCAATGCCACGTGGATCAAGAAGGACCACATCTTTAAAAAAACACGACATCACGTGGACTCATTTAATGAGTTCTAAGTGATTTCTATAAAATACATTCGAAATTGGGGGGACTCCTGATGATGCCTAATCTGCCACACCCTCAGAGAGGGGCGGAAAAGTGGGTACCCTAAAAAAACATTGGCCACGGTCTTGCGGGAATGTACGTAACGGCCACGACCCACCTCCCCCCAAATAAAGATAGACAGTCCAAACTATGGAGATGGTACCTCCGAGTCACCACCCGAAAACACCCTCCAAGGGTACTCGGTTTAAACACTCAGAGAAAGGTTTCCCGAGACCCTGCCAATGCCTCTCAGACGGGATGGGGTGAGCCCATGAAGGCTCGAACACGTTATACCCCCAACGACCTAACACATACCTAAGATCAAGATACCAACAACAAAATGACCTAAGACCCCCCAGTCCGAAAGAATAATCACCCTCGGAGTAATCGACACCCCCACGAGGCGCCTGAGGAGCCGTTACCAATACTTAGCCAAAATTGAGAAAACATGAGCACATAACAAACATTAAGGATACGAGTAAAGACACGGCACGGTCAAAGACCCACCATAATCTCATATTAGCAGTCCATAATCAAAGAACAACACCGAGTCTCCTTCACGACATACGACCCGCAAAGACAGCCCCAAATCGACCACGACCTCTGACTCACCTGGAAGGACGCGCTATTCGTTATCACCACTCCCAACGTCACGACTACCCTAAAAACGAGGAAAGACCATCCCCCATTGGTTCAACTCTCCCCACGCCATGACTACCCTAACAACGAGGAAAAACCATCCCCCATTAGTCCAACTCATTCATTGGGGCAAAAAAACAACAAACACCATTGGTGCAGACTGGAATGCATGCATTGGCGCAAATTATCACCAAAGACCATTGGCGCAGAAGACTCC
Organism: Linaria vulgaris; assembly: GCA_948329865.1. NCBI lineage: Eukaryota > Viridiplantae > Streptophyta > Magnoliopsida > Lamiales > Plantaginaceae > Linaria > Linaria vulgaris. The sequence goes on along the minus strand of OX415249.1, from coordinate 45,560,248 downwards.
CACACTATTAAACACCAGCAAACGCGACAAGACCAGCCCTCATTGGCCAAAAACCCTTGAACTTACACTATAAATAGTCCTCCTTTCTCGGAGTAGGAGCGGGGAAGAAGGACAAGCTCAAAACTCAAGCACTAATCCTCTCTAAATGAAAGTAGCAATATTCTCCATTGATATACACTTTGCTTGTACTTAGAATTTATCGCATTTTTCTAGCTCTAACGCGTGCACTCCATACGACCCCTTGTACTTTACTCAAAATCCTTAATAAAAATATTGTGCCTCCTTTCCTCAAGCTCGAGATTGGCATTCCGAACACAAATACTTGAGTAACAATATCTCCAAACACCCCGACTATACGGGCCCGGACAATATTCTCTCACCACCCCCTAAGTAGCTAATGTAAAAATTCAAGATTTTCAAATAGTAAGGGCAAAAGACAGATTTTGTGCTATTTTGCTCTGTGATTAGGGAAATTGTTCTGTCTATATCATTTGCCTATAAGTTATGCTAATTAAATATGCTTTTGAAAAAGAAAATGAGTTGTACAATATCTTTAAAAAGGACTAAATAGTAATTGATATAAAATTGCTCTCTATATATACCATTTTCCTTTTGGCCACTATTAATTTACTAGTGCCCCGGCCAATTGTTTCTTAATTTATCAATACTCATATTAAATGTGAATAACGTACGAAAAAGGTGTTAATTAATCAGGGGAGAGATAACAGAAATGTTAATCGCTAAAATTATATCTAATGCATTTTTCCTTCTCAATGGTTTTAAATGCCTTATGAATCTTGCACGTAGTAAATCATCTGCATGATTTTTTTGTAGTACCTAAAAATAGCAGACATCAGATTTCTCATATTATTTATTATATATACTGTTTTTCAAGCTTATTTCTGTGTTCATTCTCGTCTTAATAATTATGGGAAACATTTTGTGTTTGAATATGTACACTAAACTTTATATAATTCTATATAATATCTTAATTAGAAGAAATACCTTCGTTTAAAGGATAAATATATTTATATGCGTACATTATAATTTTTAAATTATAATATGTAAAGATTATAAATCAACAAATAATCATTATTATATTAATTAAGAAAATACAGTGATACCTATCTATTACATTGATTTGATGTTTCTATACCCACTTTTTTTCAAACACTTTGAACACTAAAAATTACATCCAAATTAAATTTCAATTGTCTGCCACTTTTCTAATTAAAAATACTTTTCAAATACCCCAACTAAAATTAGTCAAACCAAATTGATGAAAATACATCGAAATGGGGTCTTACTTCTCTCATCACTCGCAACTGATGGCAAATACCGTTAACTTGACGATTAGGAAAGGTATGTGGTGCGGTCATATATAACTTGGAATCTATACGAAGCGAGGAACTTGTAGATTTTCAAAAATGAGGCAGTGCACTACAAGAATTGGGCCTCAATTGAGACCACAAATTAGCAACCGCGTTGCGATTGCTAAGTTTCTGAGACCGCAACGCGGTCTCAATTGATCATATGGACCAATTGGGACCGCGTCGCGGTTTCAATTGTCTTATGTGGCTCAATTGGGACCACGATGCGGTTCCAATTGTCTAAAGTTAAAATTGGGCTCTAATTTAGAGCCCAATTATATCGAAAAAGATTGGGCTCAAATTATGAGATATATTTACAAACACTGCTACAAATCGCGATTTTCCCCCAAATCGCGACTTGCCGCAAACCCTAGACGATTCGCCACCGATTTATGCCGCCCATTTTAGCAACCGCATCCTCGTCCCTCTTCTCCTCCATTAGCAACCGCATCCCGCCATCCCCGTCCTTCTTCCCCTCTCACACCTCTCTTCTTCACCATTTCACCACCACCGCATCATCACCGCCGCTCCGTCATCACCTCCCACCACCACCGCCTCCGCGTTTCATCACCACTACCTCGGTTCATCACCACCACCGCGCGCGCCATCGCCTTTTTTCACCACCACAGCGTGGCTCCGTCGCCGCCGCTTCGTCACCTCGTTGTAAAAGTTTAGTATTTTTCTTTTCTAATTCATTTTGAGATTAATATTAGATTAATTGTTTAGTTTAATTAATTAATTAATTAGTTTAGTTTTAATTAATTTAGTATAATTAGCTGAATTGATTAATTAGATTGATGTTAATTAGTATAGTATAAATTAATTTGATGTTAATTAGTTTAGTATAAATAAGATTGAATAATTAGCTAAATTGATTAATTAGTTTAAATTGTTTAGATTAGTTTTGGTTTAGTTTTGATGTTAAAGTGTTAGTTTAGTATAATTAGATTAATGTTAATTAGTTTAAATTGATTAGTTTGAGATTAATTAGCTAAATTAATTAATTAGACATAATGTTAATATTAGGAATCTGTACTCCGATGCCTTTAGGAAATCTCAATGTTCTAACTTAGAAATTTCCTTAGAGGGGGTTGAATATCCGAATAGTGCGGAGGAGTAGACCGAAGTTTATGATGGACTTTTATTATTGTTGTACTTTTATTAAAAAAAAATATTATGTTTATGTCTAGATATTGCTCATTTTTGTATATTTGCTCGGTCTTAATGATGGTATTTTTTGTATATTTTAGATTACATTATGTATTGTTCTTGTCATTTAAAAATGCTTCACAAACTCGAAATTTTTACAAAAAACAAAATAACGTACAAAAAAAAGCGCGCCACCCGGTGATACGAGATGTCGGTGTGTAACTCGCCGCCTGGTGATACGAGATCACCGACATCTGATTGTAACAGTAGTTGCACATCGGAAAGATGACTCCCGGCGTTGGTGCAACTATTGTGGTTGAGGAAGGTTGCCACCCTATAGTAAAAGTGTTTAGCAATTGTGATAGGATTCTTCAAAAATGTTTGATATATATAGGCAAAAAAGTTGGCATTCTGCAAACGCGTTGCGATTTCAGAAATCAACGGCCAGAAGTTTCTACAAGAAAGAGCTAAGATTGGAATGAATGTTTGAAGAGGAGGGAAAGACCTTTATATAGGCAAAAATTAGCTTTTTGCAGCCGCAACGCGGTCCCACAAACCAACGGCCAACTATTTTTGCAACCGCAATTCGGTTGCAGAAACAAGTGGACATTACAATCAGCAACTGCAAGGCGGTTGCAGAAACAAGTAGCTGTTAGTTTTTGGAACCGCAACGCAGTTGCAGAAATCCTACCGTTACTATTGGCAACCGCAGCGCGGTTGCAAAAACTAGAATTTGTAACAGCATTGCGGTTACTAATAATATTCATACTTCAAAGTGACGTGTGTTCAATGATTTGAGGTACCACGTTAATAGTTTAGTTGATAACTACCCTGATAATAGTAAAAACAACCATAATTTCATTGTTACATTGTAAATAAGGGCATTTTATATATGTCGGTCAAGCGGTAAGAAGATTCTCTCAAGTTCGAACGAAAACGATCAAAATATATTGTATATATATCATTCCTAGATTAACGTAATGTGTAAGATGATATATTAGTTAAATCGATTAATGATATTTACACTTTAATTTGTGAAGCAAACCATTATAACAAAGCAACAAGGTGTGTATGATGGAGTAGTTGATATATATAACATACAACAAGTTCAACCCTAATGATTCGAACGATCATTTCACTTTCAATCTACTCTTACATTGCTCAATTACTTATTTTGTAACCATTTATTAGTTCATTTCACATGTATTATTGATGTATATTGCTAAAAATCACAAACGCAATGAGATAGACCCATAAAATAATGATTTGAAGTATGAATATTATTTGAGACCGCATTGGGTCTCAAATAACCTCTGTTGCAACCGCGACGCGGTCCCAAATAAGACCAATTGAGACCGTAGCGCGGTCCCAAATAATATTCATAGTATTAGAGACCGCGCTGCGGTCCGTAATAATATTCATAGTATTTGGGACCACAACGCGGTCTCAAATAATCTGTATTTGTAATTATCAAACTCTTAGAGACCGCGTCACGGTTGCAGTTACCTCGAAAAATTCAAAAGTTCGGGCGGGTAATGAGGGAAAATTCAAATTTTCACCCCATTTTCTATATATACTCACCACTATCCTTTCATTTTTTTCAAAACTATCACCAACACAACTCTTCCCTCACCAAAAGGTCAACAAAAAACACTCTTCTATTCTTTCTTTTTTATATTAAAAAAATAATAACACCAAACACTACTATTATTTTCTTTTCCAAATCAAAAAGTCTTATCACTTCTTCTTAATTTCTCTTCTTCTTTTTTCCATTTCATTTTTTTTTATCTTTCATTAGTTTTTTTTGTTCATCTTTATTACATTTCTTTATATATTAATCTTTCATTTTATAATTTAATTTATTTGTCCTTTTATATTGTTTTGTTGGCATTATTCATATGTAATTTATTTATTCTTTTATATTATTTTATATTGTTATTTATCTAATTTCTACCAAAAAAACCAAAACTATTCCAGTAATTTACTGGAATATTATTGATTTTCTTTTTTCGTTCGCAGAGTATCTGCAACCGCGACGCGGTTGCAGTTAATATTCATACTATCTGGGACCGCGCTGCGGTTCCAGAGTTTGAATAATAACTGCAACTGCATCGCCGTTTCAATAGGTCTTTCGAGCATCAGAGACCGCGAAGCGGTTGCAGTTTGTTTTCAACCTTCTGGAACCATGACGCGGTCTCAGTTCCTATTTGTATATGCAACCGCGTTGCGGTCCCAGAATAATTGAGTCGCAATTGCCCTCTTCTAGGGCCGCATCGCGGTCTTTGATGAGAAGAGACCGAGCTCAATTGGGACCACGTAATTGGAACAGGGATGCGATTGCAGAAAGCCTTCTCTAACCGCATTTTGATTATCTGCAACCGCATATATATGCGGTTGCTGATGAGGCAATTTTCTTGTAGTGGTGGATTTTTTACTAAACTACTAGTCTCTATTTTTTTTCGCAAATCTAGAATTGGATGATAAGTTAAAGACACAAGTTTTCATTATTCATTTCGTGACCGGTTTCAGTTTGCTACTCGTGTTGTTTGTTGTAAATTTGCATCTGTGCTATGTGATTTGTCCCGATGGTAGTATATCTCGGGTTATAAATTTGTATCTATGATTTGGAGCCTGTTGGTTCTATTAATTTCTAGGATTTAGGATCTCTATTTTTTGTTGATCAAGAAAGAAAAACATCGAAAAAGAAAACAACAATAACCACAATTTGTCCTTCCTATTTAAAGCAAGAACCTTTATTTTATTGCAATTTATTGGCTATAATATCAACCACAATAGATATTCATGAAGGGTTACATGTATACCCCTTTACAAGAGTACCAATGTTAATCTAACACGGCCACGTACAAGTGCATGTATCACTTTGTGTACATCTTCCATATACATGCGCAATGCCATATATGCCCTCGCACGTTTTTTGACATAATTCCTCGCGACATAAGTCATAATCATAGGTAATATCATGAGTGCAATCACAGTGAGCACCTGCAATACCAACATTTAGCGTTGAATTTTCTTAACAATCGTACTGGACATGAAGTTAATATAAATTCTAAGGTTTTGACAAATTCATCCCGGATGTACAAAAAATTAAATATAAAAAGATCTGGAATTTAGAAAACTTTAACTTATCTTCATAAAATATTGCTTGTTCAAATATAAGGTAAATATACAGTAGGTTACAATTTGACCTTTTTCTAATATATATAGGAGCTTTGTCCATGGCAGGCTATAAAAAGAAAAATGTCACACTATTAGTTATGTGAATATTGATGCAATCTTCTTAATATATCAATTTAATAATCAGCCCAATTATGTTTCTTCATCAAGTTCTTTGGAGTTTATATGATCAAATAATGCAACAGAAACCAAAATTAAATTGATATAAGATGTGACCAAAAATTTAATATAGTAAAGTTTTCATTTAGAAGAGGATTCTGAAGTTTAGTTCATGCTTATATGGTATGTTTTAGTAATTTCAGAGTTATTTTATCACACGCGATATATGATTCATGAGACAATATTGTCAATGTAGTCGTTGCGGGTGCGTTGAAGAATTGAAGTACAAGAACATGTGAGAGTTCTCAGCATTTAAGTAGTTTAAGAATAAAAGAGACAAATAACTATTACCTTCAGCGGTTCATTAAGGCGTCAAACAGATGGAGTCATATTTATATCAAACAAACAAAAATGATTAGAAAAGAAAAAGAGTCGAACAATATAATACTCCAATATTTTTTGCCATGTAAGCAATTTGCATGCTATATAAAGTACACTTTTTTTAGGGAAAAAAGTTCGTTTGGTCCCATAAGTTGGCACCTTCACGTATTTGGTCCCGTAAGTTGGCACCCCACGCAATTGGTCCCGTAAGTTGGCACCCCACGCAATTTTAGTCCCGTAAGTTGGCACCTCACGCAATTGGTCCCGTAAGTTGGCACCCCACGCAATTGTAGTCCCGTAAGTTGGCACCCCACTCAATTTTAGTCCCGTAAGTTGGCACTCCACCCAATTTACGGGACTAAAATTGAGTATTTTTACCAACTTACGGGACTAAAATTGCGTGGGGTGCCAACTTACGGGACCAATTGCGTGGGATGCAACTTACGGGACTAAAATTGCGTGGGGTGCCAACTTACGGGGCCAATTGCGCGGGGGTGCCAACTTACGGGACCAAATGCGTAAGGGTGCCAACTTATGGGACAAAACGAATTGTTTTCCCCTTTTTTTAACTCATATAAACTACACTCAACTTAACGCATTTTAAAAGGATGATTTTACCTTCTATCGCGAAGCAGAGAAGGACGAGAAAGAACAAACCATAGGCTGACTTCATGTTTGTACCTTTAGCAATTTTTATCTATACTTAAAATCTTGGGTCAAGTAAATTATAAATGAGTTAAGAACCATTCTTATAGTACTTTCCATGGCTATAAAAGGCTATTTTGAAGTCAATGTATATCAGATATGTCCACACCATTAATAAATGGTTTCTATAAAGACAAATGATATAGATAGAGCAAAATTTCTAATTTGAAAGCAAAAACTTCTTGTTCTCTAATTTACCCTTCGTAGATTGACAATATTTAGTTGTCTTACTTACTAATGCAATCAATGATTATGGAATCTTTGAAAACTTAGGAAAAGTCTCTTGTTTCCTATTTATGAGATGAATACGTTATTTTAATCTTGAGGATTTGAGCAAATCATGAGATTTGATTATCATTATTTGACTTCTTTCTTTTTGAAATTCATATATTGTAAATCTATTAATTATTTCATATCAAATTACCAAATACCAATCACAATTGTTTTTTATAAATAATATTCATCCGTTGATTTTAGATTATGTTCAAACAAATGAGTAATTTAAAAAAAAAAAAAAAAAGGTTGCTGAACTATATTCCAATTATAAGTAAAAATTGAAAGAACAACAAATCACAGTGAGAGGATTGGGCGACATCAAATTGATAGATTTTTAGACTAGTGTGTGGCAATATAATGTCACAGAAACAACCAAAAAAAACACCAGATTTTTAAAAATAAAAAATAAACAACTGATGCCATGTATAGAAGAATATTCACAAATTTAAAACTATGTTAGTAATGAATTTAGTCGGAAATATCACCAGAATAGTTTTTGGAACATCCGTTGAATTCTTCATAAATAAATTTTAGTATCTTATAATTAAGAATTTGGAGAGTTCATTACTATGTTTCTAAATACGTTCATGCATAGGGAAAGGAATATCCATCACCATTAATCTATGTAGATTTCTGTAGCAGGGTAGCGGATGATTTAGGAATAAAAAAGGAAGGTGGATTAGTTAGTAAACTAAGAAAGGGTAAAATAATAATCAATGTAAAAATTCCTTAGAATTTAGAGATTTTGCTACGGGTATATCCGCACCCTAAATATAATCTCCAGTCATATCTTTTTAAACTCACAAAGAGATCATTCAATAATTGTATTACGAGATATAGATTTAATTCAAATCATATATGTTCTGCGTACATAATTAAATGATTCAAACCTTAATTATATGAAGAAATGATTCACCCGTTTTAGTATATTTATTAGAATTTGAATAAGGTGATCATGTGTTTGTTTCATTTTAGATAAGAGTGACAACAATAATTTATCATTTGTATTGCCTTCCCCAGATATTAACATGTTTTTTTTTTTTTATATAGAACCACGAGTGCTGAAATTGAATTTTCGTTTTGAACGAGGAAATTAAAAGTGTATTTTAGATAAAAATGAAGAATGGCAACAAACAAAAGGAGAAGCTTATTCACCGGTTATGTCTAATTACTGAGCTTTAAATATATAGCACTAACTATTGTATAATTACAGTGTACGCAATTAATGTGATGGATGATTTATTTATCCCTAGCTACCCCTATTAATTTATTAGTGCCCCAATTTTTTCTTAATTTCTTAATATCCATATTAAATTATAAATAACAGAAAAAGGTGTTACCTAATCAAGGAAGAGATTGCAGAAATATTAATTGCTAAAATTTTATCTAATGCATTTTTCCTTCTCAATGGTTTTCATTGCCTTATGAATCTGACACATAGCAAATAATTTGCACCAATCTTGTGATTTCCTTATTTACCCTTAAAAATACTATTAAAATTTGTCATTATTTGGGATATAAATGTAATTTTATTTAGCTGTAACATTATTTAAGCCTTCTCATTAAAGAAAAAAAATCATTACATATATAGATTTTCTATCTTTGCATATTTAAGTTGTAATCTTTATCATCTAAATTAATTATGTTATACTTAAAATAAATCGTTAATCACGCGAAGACCGCGTGCCAACGCTACTAGTAGAAGTACCAACAAGAAGCAGCCATAAGATTAATTTTATTATTTTTATTTTTTATTCTCCAAGCTTATTTATGTGTCGATTCTTTTTTTATAATTATGGGCAACATTTTTTGTTTGAATATGTACAATAAACTTTACATGATTCTATATAATATCTTTAAAGTAAGAAGAAAGATATTTTTTACAGGATAAGTAATTTTTTTTGCACGAAAGGTAAATATATAGAAAACCCAAAAGAGTGTCATACAAGATATGAGGGGCATACCCCAAGATGAATGCCGACAACAACACTCAAGCATTCAGATGAAAACCAGTACACTGTTTAGCTAATGAACAAATAAACATCTAGTCTAGGACTATGACTCGTGTAAAGTCTCCTATCATTCCCACTCCATTCCAGCTCCAGTACAAGCGTGTGGCTGTACTCTTCTGGGACATATCCAGTAGATCATGGTTGCTACTTTGACAGCTGCTCTAGTACTGATCCTTACTCTTTCGAGGGGTAAGGGAAGGAGAGTAACAAGAGAAACTACATGATCCTTTAAGCCCATCTACCACCATTTGCCTCTCCTTCATTTTGCTGTCCAATCCACTACATAAACCTGCAAAGACAACAACCACCGGAGTACTAACACACACACACACACACACACATATATATATATATATATATATCTCACTCTACCCAGCTCCATATTCATAGAAATATCTACAATTATACCCTATCTAAATTAGACAGGATACTTTTGGTGAACCTATTCATATTCTTACCCATCTTATACCTGATCCTAATCTGCAGCTCATTTGCTATCTCTTTGCATAAAGTGTCAATTGGGATCAACTTCTTCTCAAAGATTTTCTGGTTTCTCCACCTCCATATGCTAGCTACTATGCTCCCTAACATAGCTGCTCTCACTTGGAAAGACATCACAGCTTTTCTTTGTGGCTTTGTTGAACAAATCAGTCCACCCTTCTATTTGGTAATCATGCACATAAACTCCAACCACCCTAATCATTCTTTCCAGGAGATGTCTCACTAGAGAACATTGAAAAAACAAATGTTCCAAGGATTCATCTACTATATTACACAAACTATATAATTTGTCAGTAATTATAGTAAACTTCACTTAGTCTATCCTTAATAGCAATACTTTTATGCATGACTAACTAGTTGATAAAGACAACTCTAGGGGGTAACCTGTTCCATACCTAGGGCTCCACCCCACCACTGGAGTTTCACCATGAAAAGCTTGGTAGCACTTTTGGATTACCTGATTCATTGGTAGCTTTGTCCAGTCAGTTGGTTGCATATCTGGTAGTTTTTCCCTCATTTCATCCCTTAACATCAATATGTTCTTCCACCATGATGAATCTTTATTTTTTAGCTAGACTGTCCATATGTCCTTACTCTTTAGCTTATACTGTTTGATCCATTCTGTCCATATTGTTGGCCTCCTTTGTTGCTGTTCTAAATGAATGACCTGGAGCAAAGGATAGCTTTATTCCATCCAAGTATTTTCTTTATCTGCAACCCTCCTTGCTCATGCTCTTGACACACTTTTTTGCCCATGCCACTAGATTCCTCATACCTTTCTCAGCTCCTCTCCAAAGGAAATTCCTACAAAGCCCCTCAATCTTCTTTGCCACTCCACTAGGGATTGGTAATATAACACCAGAATCTTTGAATGGCTCTAATTCCAGGATTAGTAATCGTATATGCATACATTGTAATTTTTAAATTATAATATGTAAATATTATAAATCAACAAATAATCATTATTAATTAAAATATACTTTGATACATAGCTATCACACTAATTTGATGTTTATGTTTTCATTTTTTTTCCAACACACGCTAATAATCACATCCAAATTTAATCTCAGTTTTTTGACACGTTGGTCAAAATACTTTTCAAACACCCTAACTAAAATTAGTTAAACTAAATTGATGAAAATAAATCCAAATGAGACCTTACTTCTCTCATCACTCGGAACTGATGGCAAAGAACAGTAAATTGAAGATATGGAAAGGTATGTGGTGCGGTCATCACTTGGGATATCTACAGAGCGAGTAACTGGTAGATTTTCAAAAAGGAGGCAGCTGATTTTTACTACACGCCTAGTCTCTATTTTCTTGCAAATCTAGAACATGATTAGTTAAGGACACGAGTTTTCCTTATTCTTGTAGTGACAGGTTTCAGTTTGCTACTGGTGTTGTTTGTTGTAAATTTGCATTTGTGCTCTGTGATTCATTGTAATGGTAGTATTTCTGGGATTAATAATTTGTATGATTTGAGAGCCTGTTGCAGTGGTCCTGTTAATTTATTGGATTGAGGACCCATTGTCCTCTATTTTTTTCTTGATCAAAAAGAAAAAAGAAAAATGAAATTCAATAACAATAATTTGTACTTGCTATTTGGACCAATAACTTTTATTTTATTCCAATTTAGTGGCTATAGTATCAACCACTGTAGATATTCATGAGGGCTAAATGAATCCCTTTACAAGAGTATCAATGTTAATCTAACAAGGGTACGTACAAGTGCATGTATCACTTAGTGTACGTACATCTTCCATAGGCACGCTTGCTATATATGGCCTTGCATGATTTTTGACATAGCATCGGGCGACATTCATCCTCATCACATATATATGACCTCTGGTGAATTAAGAAAATGAGATGTCAGGTTTCACTGCTGCCCAATCACATATAATCAAAAAATTGGTGAGACAAACAAATGAGAAGTGCCGGAGTAACTTATCCCCCTTGAACGAGTTAGTGGTATGTTAGTGATAGCTTCAACATCTCTCTAATTAAGCACGTCGGAATCATTGAACCCTTAATTGTCATATTTCGGATGAAAATGCTATGTTATTAAGAATATAGTCATGATAAGGCAATTGAGGGGCTTAGTATTGCCCGATCTCCATGTAATTAAGGATAAAGTCATGATAGTGTAATTACTTCTGAATATACTATATATTCATAGTCTATATACACTTCACCCACCCAATTGATTTTTGTCCTCGTAAATGAGGCTCATATTTGTTATATCCTTAAAAAGGAAAGAAGGAGACGATTTCTCTCTTTTGAATTTTCACAAATTTTTGGTGATTCTCTCTCTCTCTCTCTCTCTCTTTTTTTAATTAAACTTAAGTAAAAAAATATGGCTGTTAAATGCAAGAATGACTATCTATTATTTTTTAGATTTTACATTTATCATTTCCCATGGTTATAAATCAATTGACATATTGTTTTGCAAATAATTAGAAGAAACATTTTTTTTTGAAAGGATAATTAGAAGAAACATGCAAGCAACTAATCCAATACTATATAAAAAAAAAAAAGAATTGAGAAAAGGAAAGAATGGAAAGAAAGAAAAACTCAAAACACAACACAGTCACACAAAACAATATATCAGAGGTGCAATCACAGTGAGCACCTGCAATACCAACATTTAGCGCTGAGTTTTTAAACAATATATCGTGCTGGACATGAAGTTAATATATATTCTAAGATTTTGATAAATTCATTGCAGATATAAATTAATAAAACGATCTAAAAGCTAGAAATCAGAGAACTATATTATGTTAATCAGTTCATTGAGGTTTCAAACAGATCGAGTAAGAGTTATATCAAAGAAACAAAAACGATCGGAAGAAAAAAGACCTTAAAGCAGAATAATATAATACCCCAATTTTTTTTCCCCTGTAAGCAATTTGCATGCTATATACTCTACACTCAACGCATTTTAAAAGGATAATTGATTACCTTCTACCGCAAAGCAGAGAAGGACGAGAAACAATAAACCGTAGGCCGACTTACATGTTTGTACCTTTAGCAATTTTTATTTATACTTAAAATCTTGGGTTTAATAAATTATACATGAGTTAAGAACCATTCTTATAGTACTTTCCTTAGCCATAAAAGACTATTATAACAAATTTAGAAATATTTAATCAATATGAAAAGATTGCAGCGATAAATAAAATTATTTATGTTTCAAGAAAATCAAATTAGCAGATTATTATTGATTTCACATTAATTATTAACATATTGAAAACTATCACGTCGCATTATATTGTCGTAATGTGCACAAACGGAAAAAAAGATAATTATAGGTACACCTCTTGAGATCTTATGTAATCAAATATATCTCTCTTACCATTTAAATTTTATACAAAGATATCGCTCTTTCCATGTGCGTATTATAAGGTACCGCTAGAATTATAGATTAATGAAATTTCTGTAATTATAAATTATCAAAATGGGCGTGATGTAATTCAACATTTCCTTGTTTTGACTTTTGAGGATAGAAGGTTAGTTTAAAGGAAAATAATGAGTATTGATTTTATTGTTCATGGATTTGTAAAGCATAATAATGGTATCTTTATTCTATTCAAAACGTAGTTTTAATCTTTCTATACCAAAGAGAATATGTTTTTTTTTTTATGAACAAAGGAAATACATGAGCCTTAGGCTACATCAATCAAATAATATAACTCGGTTGGAGGGCTTTGTAGCACACAAAAGTCTCTGTCCATGTTAAGGCCTTGTTTTGCAAGTGCATCCGCTATTCCATTCTTTCGTCGGTCAATTCAATGGAATTCTTGTGTCCATAGTTTGCGTAGTAATCTCCGGGACTCTTTGATTTTTTCCTTTAGGCTGTTGTTGCATTCCCCCTCCGTACAGATTAATTTGTGAGCTTCTAGAGAGTCCGTCTCGACGCAAATCTGTTGAGGCCTTTGATCCCACGCCAACATCAGCCCTTATCGGATTGCGTCGACTTCTGCTTCCAAAACAGTAGGGGATTGAAGCTTCCCTTTAAATCCCACTAGCCATGCGCCTTTCTCATCTCGTAGCACCCCTCTGATAGCTCCTTTGTTGAGTGTGGTGTCAATGCTTCCATCAACATTTAGTTTTAGCCATCCGGGTTTTGGTTTCTCCCATTTCTTCGTGTCAGTCCCTTTTCCTCGGCTTTGAGATTTCCACGAGTCGTAGGCTAGCTGTTTAACTTGGCAAATTGTCTCAAAGTTCCTCCTAATTTTTCCCCTAAATATCCTTTCGTTCCTTTTCTTCCATAGGATCCAAATAGTTCCCCACGGTATGTTCGGCATGATGGAGCAGATTTTCTCCTTGCTTTGTAGATTTTTCCTCATCCAAACCTCATCCGAGAATCATTCAAAAATTCCCTGTTCTCCCCCCGTGAGTAGTGTGCGCCAAACATTAGCAACGGTCCGACAATTCCTCAAGATATGGATCATAGTTTCCTCCGGGTTTTTGCACATTTCGCACGCTCCAGAGTCCGTTAGCTTCCTGATTTTCCTCAATATGTTCGTTGCCAATCTCTCTTGGTGCGCGAGCCAAATAAAATAGCTCATCTTGTTGCAACATTACAACTTCCATATCCAAGCGAGATTGACACTACTCACAGCTCCCATCCTCACGCGGTACATTGATTTATACGCGCTTTGACAAGAGAAATTTCCCGATGCTGTTTCATTCCAAATCAGCTTGTCCTCCTGATTGTTCAAGGTCGGGTTTTTTCCTTCGATAAGCCTCGTCCAATTTGGTTCAACTGGCGTATGAAATGCGCCCAAATCCCATTCCCCGTTTTCGTTCATAACATCACGAAGAGTTAGCTCCAAGTCCCATTCATCAATAAATGGTATAAAATCACAAAGTCTAAAATTTCCTAACCAATTATCGAACCAAAACAAAATCAAGGTGCCCTTACCAATTTTCCACCTTACGCGTGGTTTGATGAACTCCATACAGCGCAAGATTCCTTTCCACGTCACGCTATCGCACGCTCTCCCTTTATACATTAGAGGCCAAACCCCCTTAAGGTATCTTGCCTCCACAATGTCGCCCCAAAGTCCGGGTTCTCGCGCGAGTATTTTTCAAGCCAATTTTGCGAGGAGGGCTTGGTTGTTGAGTCGGGCAAGCCGTATCCCCAATCCTCCATCTTTTTTTCCTCTACTCACCTTTTGCCAACCAACGAGGTGGAGCTTCCTAATTCTCGGGTCAATTGACCATAGAAATTACCGATTAAGTTTGTCAAGATGGCTGCAAACATTTTTGGGGAGCCAACAAGATTGCATAACGTGTATTGGGACCGCCATCGACACCGCTTGGATAAGAGTTGCTCTTCCCGCGAGCGATAGCGTTTTTCCTTTCCAACCCGAGTATCTCATGCTTAACTTATCAAAAAGCTCCTTGAAGTCTTCTTTTTTAATCCGACTATGGAAAAGATGAGCCTCGAGGTACTTGCCGAAGCGATCAGTTCTAGAGAATCCCAAATTTGTGCATATGCGTCTCTTCATATTTCATCCTCCGGCGTTTGAAAAACACACCTTAGATTTGGCCGCACTAAGCTTCAAACCCGAGCATTCACAGAATTTATTCAGCACTTCTTTCACGCTCCTCGTTGTCATAAGAGTCGCCTTTCCCATAAGCATCAAATCATCGGCGAAGGAAATATGTGAGATTTCCGGGCCCCCTCTACACGGAATCAGCGGTTCCCAAGTCTTCTCCTCCACTGTTTCGAGAATAAGATATGATAATCGCTCCACACATAGAACAAAAAGATATGGTGATAAAGGGTCTCCTTGACGCAGCCTGCAACCGTGTTCTGAAGCTTCTAAAGGCTCCCTGTTCCACAAAATTTTTCTTAAAGCGTTCATCACACAGAACATAATAAGCTTAATTATATTCTCCTAAAAATTGAAGGCGTATAGAGTTTCCTTCAAAAAGTCCAACTTATTTTGTCACAAGCTTTTTCTAAGTCAAGCTTGAGGATCATGTAACCCACTTTATTTTTTTTCTTATTCCTTAGCGAGTGTAGGATTTCCTGCATGACATCAATATTATCATGCGTTCCCCGGCCTTTTATAAAGCTAGATTATGTGTAGGCAATTAAATTGGGCATTATCTCCTTAAGTCGCAACGTAACGATTTTCGTGATGAATTTATAAACCACGTTGCATAGAGAAACTGGACGGAACTGTGATATACTCTCGGGATTGGGTACCTTTGGTATTAGACATAGGAAGGCGCTGCATATATTCGGCTCATACTCTCCCTTTTAGAAAGCCATGTGGATAAACTCGAAGAGAGATGGGTGGATCCATTCCCAATTTTTTTGATATACCTGTGCGTGTAATATGTCGGGTTCCGGTGCCTTCGATGGATGTGTTTCCCACACCGTAACCTTCAATTCCTCAATCGATACATCTTGCCCTACGACAATCTTTTCCGCATCATCGAGTCATTTCTGGAACCGTGACTTCGACAAGGCGGGGGTGTCATCAACTGGACCCGAGAATAATCTGCGGGAAAAAGTTTATCGCATGTTGCTTGAGAAGATTGTGGTCATCAACCCAAATCCCTTCAATGTGCAGCGTCCGTATCTCATTTCTTTTCCTCCGTGTAACTGTCGCTCTATGGAAGAACTTGGTATTACTATCCCCTTCTCTGAGCCATTGAATTTGTGACTTCTGCTTCCAAAACACTTCCTCATTATGTAGTATAGTGTTGTATTCGTCTGTTAGCTCCTTTTCTAGATTCGTTAGGAACTCGCACGGGTTTTTTGATATCGCCTTTTGTGTTCCGGCTAGGCGTTGTAGCACATGTTTCTTTTTCCTAAAAATGTTCCCGAAGCTCTCCTCATTCCACGACAGCATGACAAACGGGACCATTTTAATCGCTTCAATCTGCCGCGGGTGGTCCTCACAAATATGCTTCATCTTTTTTTCACAATCCGGGTGATTGTACCACATATCTTCGAAACGGAACGGTCTCTTACGTCGCCTATTGGGATTTTCTTTGCAACAAGTTAGAATTGGATTATGGTCGTCGTGTGTTCTCGGGAGGTGTGACACCTCAAAAGTTGGGAATTCTGCCATCCACTCCTCGTTGGCCATTGCGCGGTCAATTCTCTCCATAATAAAGTGTCCTCCTTCTCGTTTATTCACCCATGTGAACATAGGTACCTTAAAACCGAGGTCGTTCAATCCCCATGAGGTTATTCGCTTCCTAATCGCTTCACAACGTTTGTCAACCGATCTGTCCCCTCCATACTTCTCATGATTAAAACAAATTTCGTTGAAATCTCCTTGAACGAGCCATGGGATTTTTACTTGTTTGGAGATTTGTTCGAGATTGTCACAAGCCCTCACCTTTTCCACTGTCGTCGGTCGCGCGTAAATCCTGGACACCAACCATTCAGTTTCGTTAATTCTTTTTACCATGGCATGAATGCTTTGGTCATCAACGTTTAAGACCTCCACACTCACCACATCCGAGTTCCACAGTTGCCAAACTCCCCCCGCCATCCCTTCCGACGGTGCGATACAGTAGTTTCTAAACCCCAAACCTGGCGCAATTTCATGGGCTCGCTCTTGCGGCACTCTGGTCACCAAAAGGAAAACAATCTCGGGGTTATGTGGTCGTACTAGCTCTCAAATATTGGTGCGAAAGCTATCATCCCCTGCACCTCTACAGTTCCACGATACGACTTTCATCGATCTATTCATTAGGTGCGTGGGTTGGATGAGGGACTTAACGGTCCTCCCCATCCATAACGACATCGTCTGTCGCGTTAGAATTTGCGCAATCTCCACTTTCCGTCTCGACTCTATGTGGCTCATTATGAAGTGTTGCCAACATATTGGTATATTCTCCACCCTCTCTTGTATCTCCGTGAGTATCTCATATTCCCATACTATTGGTAGGACCTCTATTACCTTGATCAACCTCGGATCGATTCGTAAGATCTTCGAGTGGCCTACGAACGTGTCGATTTCTTTTCGATTCTCCCAAAAATTTGGCAAAATTATTGCTATGAGATTTTTGTTCTCCGGCTCTAAAATCAAATCATGCTCTTGTTCCATCCTCTCTTGAATTCAGAAAGCTCGGATCACCCCTCTCGGTCCCAGCTCCTACCTCCGATTGGTGAAACTCGCTTGCTTGGAGAATTTGGAAAGGATTCTCTGTCCTTAAGGCCGTGGATGATGCAGCAGTTGGACTTGCCTTTTGTGGAGTATTTTCTTACCTTTCGAGGTACTCCTCTTAGATGTTGCAAGAGTGTTTATAGAGGTTTCCTTCCTTGTGGTGGTAGTCTTGTTATTCTCTTGAGGAAATGAATTCTCTTTCGAAAAGGAAAGTGTTGTTGCCCAATTTTGTTTTGTGGAGGTGGCTTTCGACAAGGACTCCTTGTGCCCTCCTACTTCCTTTTTTTATCCTTGGCCGACGTTTCGCGATCCCCATTCATCTCATTTTGTTTCTTCTGTTTCTCCACCACCATCCAGTCCCCAAACTCGTGGTTTCTCGTCTTATCAACTAGCTAATCGGTCGGTTTTTCCATGGTTGGTTTTCCCAGCCATTCCTCCTTCTCCAATGGGTCCTTCGGCTCCACAGTTATTGTGCCCTATGTGGCCACATTTGAAGCAAAAGAGCGGGAGGTTCTCGTATTGGAGTTGATATGCCGTTTCGTCTTTGGAGATTCCCGTTTTTAGTGGCTTGTTTGTCGGAATTTGCACGCAAAATCTAATGAATTTCCCTCGCGATGCCGTGTACGTGTTCTCATCAATTTTTATTGGGTCACCAATCCGCTTTGCGATCGCTTTAATCACTGATTCCCTAAACATCTCAATCGGGAGATCTTGTACTCGGACCCAAGATATCACGAACTCTATCTCCTCAATGTCTGCTCGAAATTTTGGCGTCCATTTCCGGATTGAAAGGAAACTCCCCGCCAACTTCCATGGTCCTTGGGTGAGGATTACTTCATGTTGCATCGGGTTTAGGCCCTTGAGGCAGTAACTTCCATGCCCTAAGTCGACGAGCTCACACCTTTCCGTTAACTTCCACATCGTGCTGAGTCGGTTTGTGAGCATTGTGTAGTACACGGACTGTCGTGCACTTTGATTAGGATGGTGTCCTTCCATTGCTCTTGCATTGTTTCCTTCAATTCGTTGGAGAGTATTAGATGATCAAATGGGTCTTCATCCGTCGGGGGATACACAAGAATCTTGTCTTCTTCGTCATCCATTCTTGCGTCATTCATTCTAACGCACGGGGGTCGCAATTTGCTAGCGTAGGATGGTTTTTTGATCTCGGCCGCTCTCTCCATTCCGTTCACTTGAATTTCGTACATATGTCTCGGCCTTTTCGGTGCCCCCAAATCAGAATTTCCTATAAACCCTAGATGGTGATCATTTCCAGATGGATTCTTAGTCGTGAAGTTTACCTGCATTTGATTCAGTGTGTGTCACCGAGGTATTTGGGTCCCCGATGCTGATTGGATTAAATCGCCAGTGAAATCCACGGTGGCGCCAGTGAAATCCACGGAGTTGAAGAAATATAGCTTTAAAGAGAAGATTTTTTTTATTCTACTTTACATATGGTATTTTTATATAAATAAATGTATATGTAATAACTTGGGTTAAGACTTACGAGTAGCTACGGATAAAAAATAATTATAATTATACCTCTAGTCAGTTAGTTAGTTTGTTCACTACAAGAATAAGACTCATCTAATACCGCATATGCGGTCTCAGGCGAGGCAAATGCAGTCGCAAAAAGTCTTCTGCGACTGCATTGCGGTCTTTGATGCCCGGTCTCGGATGAGGTCGGTGGTTTCTCATCCGAGACCAGTATACGGTCACAACTGACCTTAACTGCGATCGCATCAACTGGGACCGCGCGGCGGTCCCAGAAAGCTGAAGGGTATCCGAGACAGTAGTGCGGTCCCAGAAACTTGAACCCTGACGCGGTCTCAGAAACTTGAAGCGTATCTGAGACCGCGCCGCGGTCTCAGAACCTTGAAGGTCAATTGCAACCGCGACGCGGTCTCAGATAGTTAAAATGCCAATTATGACCGCGGGGCGGTCTCTGATACACTGCGAATGAAAAACAAAAACCAATAATATTCCGGTAATTTACTGGAATATTATTGGTTTTTTTGTAGAAATTACATATAAATCATGGCAACAAAGCAATATACAAGAACAAATAAAATTAAATAATAAAGAACAATTAATAAAATGAAATGAAAAGATTAATAAAAGAATAAATATTTCAAAAATGAAGAAAGGTAAAAAGGATGAACAAAAAAGCAAATGAAAGATAAATAAATGAAATGAAAAAAAAAAGAAGAAAAATAAAGTTTGTGGAAAAGAAAGGAAGAGAAGAGTTTTTTGTTTTGGATTTGGAAAAGGCAAGAAGAGAAGAGTTGGTATTGGTGATAAGAAAAGAAGAGAAGAGTTGATGTTGTTGGTGTTGGTGTTGGGGTTTTTGGAAGAGTTGTTAAATTGGGAGAGTTTTGAAATAATGAGAAGGTAGTGTTGGGTATGTATACAAGATGAGGTGAAAATTTAAATTTTCATGAAAATTCAAGTTTCCCCCCATAACCCGCCGAAAATTCAATTTTTTTGGGGTGTAGGCCACCGCAACGCGGTTGCTAAAGGTTTAAATAATGATATATTATTACATTCATATTTATATGTATCTAGGCATGATATATATATATATATATATATATATATATATATATATGTGTGTGTGTGTGTGTGTGTGTGTGATCGTTGTCGTTCGAAATCATGAGAATCTTCATAATAAATTGTCCCACATATATAATGCTTGGATTTGTAACGAGACATTGAAATTATGGTTGTTTTTATTATTATTAGAATAGTTATCAACTAAACTAACAACTTGATACCTCGAATCATCGAAAATACATCACTTGAAAGTATGAATATTCTTCGTGACCGCATGCCGGTCACAAATAATTGCAATTGCAACCGCCACGCTGTCTCAAAAATCAACGGTTAGTCTCAATTGCAACCGCCTCGCGGTGGCTGAAACCAACGACTATTGGTTTCTGCGACTGCGATGCGGTTGCTATTAATTGTAGCTGTTGGTTTTTCGGACTGCGATGCATTTTCTTAAAACATATTTTAAGAAGATTAGATTTGCAATATGATGTATTGATATTTTAAGAGTTTTTTTTTTGTAAAACTTTATACGTTCGTAGTCTGGAGTTTGCATTTCTTTTTATTCCGGCTTTAATTTTTGTGAAATAATGTCTAGTTTTTTTCAGTGGCAAGAACAACACACAATTTAATCTAAAATATACAAAAATTAATCCAACATGCAAATAACGATTAACAATACAATTTTACCGACAATACAAAGAAAATAAACACGTTTGGTTCAACTTACACTAAGACATAAACAAATTAAAAAAGAAAATTACATATTAATTAATAGTCCAACATTAATAAAAGTCCAACATTAATAAAAGTCAAACATTAATAAAAGTCCAACAATAATAAATTATTTAACAATAACTAAACCGCCACAAGAAAACTCGCTGGAGTGATCACTCTCCGGATACTCAACCCCCTCCTCACTAGAACTCATCCGCAAAGCATAAGTATCATCCACGGTCGCCAATGGATCTGTTGCATCTGCCCCCTCATCGTCCTTCAAATCATCAAGGCCAAGATGTGCCGGATCGGAGTCCATTTAAACTAAACTAACAATTTAACAACTAAACTAACAATTCTTCACTATAAACTAATCAAACTTCACTTTAATCTAACAATTATACATTTAGACTAACACTTCAACACTAATCATTATACAATTTAAACTAATCATTATTCCCTTATTTAAACTAAACTAACACTTTAATTAAATCTAAACTAACAATTTAACAACTAAACTAACAATTCTTCACTTTAAATCAAACTTCACTTTAATCTAACAATTACACATTTAGACTAACATTTCAACACTAATCATTATTCAATTTAAAATAATCATCATCCCTTTATTTAAACTAAATTAACACTTTAATTAACATCTAAACTAATAGTTTAACAACTAAACTAACAATTCTTTACTTTAAACTAATTAAACTTCACTTTAATCTAACAGTTACATATTTAGACTAACATTTCAACACTAATCATTATTCAATTTAAACTAATCAGCATCCCTTTATTTAAACTAAACAAACACTTTAATTAACATCGAAACTAACAATTTAACAACTAAACTAACAATTCTTAATTTTAAACTAATCAATCTTCAATTTAATCTAACAATTACACCATTAAACTAACAAATAAACATAAAATTAACAAAACTAATAAAAATTAAACATATTATAACATAAGTCGAGAAAAAATCAAAAAACTAACAATTTACCGATGAAGCTACGGGCGGCGGTGGAGGAGTGACGCGGCGAATAGAGGGACGGTGCGGTGGTGGCGGATAGGTGGCGGCGATCAATTAAAATGGAACCGGAGGAGGCAGAACGATGTTGAGGTCGTGGCGGTGAAGTGCGGTCCCTGTTTTGGCGTTGATTGGGGCAGTTTTTTGGCGGGTCGGGTGGAGAGATTGGAGAGGGAGAGAAGAGAAGAGAGAAAATGAAAAAAAGCTGTAAATATTTTTTACATATAAGAAGCATCAGCGACCGCGGCGCGGTCGCTGATGGCCTCCCTCGGCGGTCCCGAGGGAGGCGCCCAAAATTAGGGCAAAATGCCCAAAATTTGGGTCGAATGTTTTGCCCTAATGGGCCAAAGTTTGGGGCCATTGGCTGGATTAATCCAACCAATGGGCTTGGGACCACGATACGGTCTCAACCCAATCGCGAAGACCACAACACGGTTCCAATTGCGTTGCGATCTTTGCGGTCTCAGATGCGTAACAACCGCGTTGCAGTGCTAAGGGGCGGTCTCAAAAACCGCCCCAATCTTGCAGTGGTTTTTTTTTTGTATCGCTAACGAGAAAACGCAATAAAAGAAGCCCAATGAGTGTTCACCCCTTACAAAGAATGAGGAAATCGGGCTACTCAAAGTCAAAGGTAACTCAACAAGACCTGGCAAGAACAAATTATCATTTCCAAATCAAACAAAGTCGAGGAATAACACACCCTTCATAAAGGAAGAACAGAAGATTCCTAAGATTCGCGTTTTCCCACTTGAATCATCTCAAACATTGTAGACATATTGAGTACGTCCCCGTGGAAGGTCGATCTATTATGCATATCATCCAACATGAGACAACAGCATATGCCATTCCAAAAAGGTTTGTTATCCACAATGCACGCAAGCTCCTCATGAGCAAAAAACATGATGGAACGGACCAATCGGCAACACTGAGGTGAGACCAAGCCACCTATACACCTGCATCCAGATTTTATACAAGACCCCTCATCCAACAAAAAAAAGGTCGATTTCAGAGAACAACCACAAAGAAACACAATCTATCAAGTTATCCAGTCCCCTAAACCTTCTCTTGATCAAGTTATCTTTTGTAGGAACCCGATTCAATAACAAACGGCAATCAAAAAAGCACATATTTTGTGGAGCCAAAAAGCCCAGAAATCTCAAAAAAAAAAAAAAAAAAAAATCACCACGGTGTGACCACCCATGCTGAATAAGACAAGTATATGTTGATTTGACTGAATAACAACCCGAAGGTTCAAGGTTCCACATCCAGGAGTCTTCTTTATCAACCTCCAAGTAAGCTTGTTGAACGTCATTCTTTAATTCTTCGAAACTTTGGAGCTCCCATTGGAATAATCTCCTTCTCCATTTAAGGTTCTGAATCTGCCAAGTACCGAGGGAAGCAATTATGGAAAACAACCTATTAAAGTTCTCATAGAGAGGAGTGAAACCAAGTATATAGGCATAGCTTATATTTTGTACAAGAGTTTCAGTTTCTTGTAGTTTTTTGTATCATATAGTACTTTCATGAAATAATATCTTGCTGCTTTAGCGTAATTATTCTTTAAATATATTTATCCATAGAACCCATTCCAAGGTACATGAACCCCGAAAGACTCAAAATTACTTAAACAAACAATATCCTTAAAATCTAAATTTCTAGAATTCATTACATGAAGCTTTCTTCAATTAGTGAAACAGATAATAAAAACGTATTTGATTTATGAAAGAAAGAAATTCATTACAACTGTATAGTAGCATGAGTTATTGGACTCCTGAACCATCTAAGAAAACAAATTGGTGTTGTATACACAACGACGGACCTAGGGTGTATATTGAGGTGGTTGCACCCCAACTCCTCCCTAATTACCTAACTATAGTACCATTTGGGTAATTAAAAATATTTACATTCAACTCTCCAAGAGTTAGTAGCCAACCTAGAGGTTTGAGCCATCAATATGGCCCACTTATTAATCTATATTACTTTTTAAAAGTACGATTGAAATTATAACCCCCGTATCAACTTTGACTCAAATCTAAAGCTTGGCTTGACAACAACTTTTTTCATGTTTTAGATGCTGCTTGCACATTCTATAATTAAACAAATTTAGTGTTTACAGGTTTTAGCATCTACTGTTTGAAACTTACATTAAGCTAAAAATCTGAACAATCTTAAAGTTAGTATGAACCTGCTTCTCGTTTATGACGGTTTTTTTTTGAATATATTAATATTTAGTTATGCAATCATAGCTTTGTCTTTTATTTAACAAAGAAAACAATCTTACAAATTCAAAAGGATACTATATTATTTGTTATCAAGTAGGTTTTTAGTAACTAAAATTATTAAAATAGATTATTTTCACGAACAAAAGCTACTTTTTCCCATGATTTTTAAGTTTTTTTGTGATTAAATGTTTTTACTATTGCAGTCTTGACTGTAATTTGTTATATTATCCATAAAATTATTGAACTTTGGATGTATAGCATATACCTTTAAGAATCTAAATAAAAATATGCATATTCTTACGAGTTTTGAATAAAATTGAATCTCCCATGAAGTTTTGCACGTTATAATACTTTTAATTAAAAAATATAATCTAGTAAACTAATAATATTATACATGCATTAGAGACCACGTAATCCCGATCTAAATGCCTAAATTCACTCGTTGTTTCAAAAATTCCTAGCAAAAACTTCATCTCAAGCTTAAACATCAATTGGTGTCGAGGTTGGTGAAGTAGTAGCGAAACTGTGGTAGAACGAAGCGGAAAGAGAATCAACAAGCGATTAGTTATTGGCGACTTATGTGTCAGTAGCGAGCGAAATATCCTTTGCCATTCCACATGTACAAATATGCCAGTTTGCAAGGAAAAACACACTTGACAAGGGGTTGTGAGCGAAGAAAGCTTGCTAGTCCACGTGCACTACAAGGTAATCGGTCATTTGCAACCGCCCGGTTGCATGCAGTTGAGATGGCTCGGTCGTTGCTAATCTTGGGCGAGAAAAATCCCGTCAGGGCACTGCCCAACAGTTGAACGCAGCTGGCATCAGCGACTGCTGAGCAGTCGGTAATGAGGGCCGTATTTTCAATAAGTATCCCCCCGCATATCCTCATTCCTCACACACCATGTCTCGCTCCCCCCCCCCCCCCAAAATAATTGTGACGGCCCGCTCGTCTTTTGCAACCGCCGATCAGTTGTAACTCCAGAAATAATAAGTTTTTTTATGCTTTATTCGATTTATGTCTTGTATTTAATTATTTTTAATAATTTTATTTGTAGATATGTTATTATAGCCTGCAAACATTGTTTAAAGGCTGTTATGATGATAGTTCAGGAATATTTATAACTTAGAAATGATGATATTTTAGGAATCTCTATAACTTAGAAATTAAGATTATTTTTAGGGAATCGATCTTTTTAACTTAAAAATGATGATATATATAGGGATTCTTTATAACTTAGAAATGATGATATGTTTAGGGGTTCTTTGTAACTTAGAAATGATAAAATGTTTATGGATTCTTTGTAACTTAGAAACTAAAATAGTTTTCAACTAACTTAGACTTTTATAGTTTTACGTGTTTATCGATTAATTATGTATTATATTTAATTTTTATAATACTTTATTTATGTAGAAATGTTATTATAGCTTTATAAAATTGTTACCTATCTTAGAATTATTATTTTTTAAAATGTTTTTATACATGCATGTATGTTTAATTAGTTTAATTAAAATGTTAGTATTTATAACTTTAGGAATTCTTAGATATCGTAGAGTTGTTACTTTTTAAACATCGTCTATGCTTTTAGGGAATATCTATATAACATAGTAATGGATATCTTTTTAGGGAGTATCTCTATAACTTAGTAATGATTATTCTTTTAGGGAATCTCCATAACTTAGAAATGATCTAACTTAGGCATTTTAAATTAGTACGTAGTTGTTAGATATGTATACATGCGGTGTGCCCCTCCCCACCCTGGCGAAGAGGGGATGTGGTGGTGGTTTAGGACCTCTGCTCATACGGACACGTCAGTTGGCTATTCTAAGCCCAACTCATACTGATGTCGAGGCCTCCGTTCATTCCTAGCCTCGTGATGATGTCGAGCCGCCCCTCGTCCATTCACAGCCTCGCGATCCATTTGAGCCACCCACCCAGCCCTAGTCCCGCGGGTCACAGGGTGGTTCTACATTATCTACTCAGTCATATCGACGCATTTCACATGGAGTAACCGGCCAGTCTGAGGGATTGACGCGGCATACGCCTCCCACGTTGTCTTCATCTAGGCATAGTGTACCTCGGCCACCCTCTGCCGAGTCTACTGGTCGAGTAGGATCCATGAATAGGCCTATACAGACACCATCAGCACCGAGTAGTGGGCCGACATATACAGAAGCAGACCATCTGCTGGTACACGACATCGGCCTCATAAGGGACCATCTAGACAAGTTCCTACACCTTCGAATTCGAGGGATCGTTTATGCCTTACATTGACTCTAGAGGGACTTCTTCAGTAGGGGCACGATATCTTGAAGACGGTAACGACTATCATCAGAGTGCTACTTACCTGATTCTATCCCAATTACGGGAAGCTTCCGCGGATGATTAAAGATGCGATGTGGATGAGATATTTGGTGAGCAGTTATTATATAAATATTTTATTTAATTTAATTAACAAAACAAAATCTTAAAAATATCAAAACCTTAATTATATGCAGTCTACGTATAAGATTCGTTGTGCCAAACTTGACATAAATATTCATCATCGAAATACATATCCCATCAATCACATTGCGAGGCAAGTGATTGAAACTACATTCCCCACTAACGAGAGATCAGCAATACATGCCATTGAAGAAACTCTATCACCTTCGTTGAAGAGACAGAAGATGGCGTGCTAGCAATTGCAAGAGGTGAAATAGCGGCTAGAAAGGGAAAATGCTGAGTTAGTGAGTCAATTGGAGAAATCATAGAGCACCTCGAGAACAACAACACTCTCTATTTGAGAGAGTTGAGAGAAATTGAAGAAAGTTTTGCAAAATAAGAAAGCACCACCACCAATCCGACGAGTGTCTTTTGAGATTGATCAAGGGAGTCGTCTGATCTTTACTTTAATTCTTTCTATTTTTATGCAATGAGGACATCACATGATATTAAGTTTGGGGGTGGGGTGGTAGCTATGTTGTTTGCTTTACTTATTTTGCTATATATTTATCCTTAAAGTCTAGTTTGAGTCTTTTTCTTTTCAAATAGGGTATTAGAATGGAATTTGAAGCATGAAGCATGAATAAGTAGGAATCTATGATAGTATAGGCATAGTATTGGACGAATTTGAGATGAAGGAATACGTGAATACCTTTGGTACATCTTGAGTAATATGGTTAAAAGCATGTTTTAGTTTCATATACACCTTTCAATCTGCTATTGTGTATAATTGGGAAAATAATGTTGCTTATTTATAAGAATAGAGTAATGGATCATGTGATTAGGATTCTTGAAACAAATTGCTTGACTATTGTTTGAGATAAAGGTGGATGTAAATGTGGTGAGGACATGAAATAGGCCATGGTTCCAATTTTTTTAGTTTTATCCTTTTAAGCCAAAAACCCTTTATAAATATAAGATTATACACAGAACCCTACTGAAGCCTTTTCTATGAGCCTTTGTTTATGAAGCCTACTTTCCTTCCATAAGCCAAAAAAGAAAAAGAATTATATCCTACCCATTTCTAGAGATGGATGTAATAGATCAATGGAGGGGTAATGTAGGAGCTCAAAGTAAAAGCATGAGCTAAAAAGAAAAATCTAAATAGAAAATGGGGATGAATATAATAGAGAACACAAAATAAACCATGCAAAAACTTTAAGTTTGGGGGTATTTCTCGAAAAATCATGAAGTATAGGATGGTTCGAATACTTTCATAAATGAAAACGCAATGAAATGATGCCAAAAAGAGCCTAAAATGTATGGCCAAAAGAAGAAGGCACAAACAATGGAGGAAAGAGTAATACATGAGTGGTTAACTACACACATCTTTAGAACTGATATATGACTTTTTTCATCATAGCCTACACCCGAGCCTACATTACAAGCTTACAAAGTCCTAAATAATCCTCAACATATGAAATCTGCTTGAGTCAATGGCGATAAAAGAGTGAAGAGTGAAAAGGGAAGTGAGTACATGTTAAGAGCTATGTTTTTATAAGTTTGCAATGAAAATAACTTTTATGCATCAACAATAGTATCACACACTATTAGAGCGCATGAAACAAATGTGAAGATGATTGTGTTAAACTTGATGTGCTCGTGTTCATTTATTCTATCTCATCTCTTGTTCGGACCGTAGGTTGCATTTTGGAATTCCAACTTATGCAAGTTGGCATGTCAATAATTATATTCTAATTTAGATCGAGTCAGAGAAGTAAGTCTGCTTGAGGACAAGCAAAAGTTTAAGTTTGGGGGTATTTGATAAGCGTCTCATTAGCGTGATTTAAGTATCTGTTTACTTATGTTTTTGGATACTTATAATAGTATATTTATTGGTTTAAGTATTGTTTTATGTTTTCTTAGATATTCAAGGAGTCAAGACAAAACGAGGCTAAAAGAGGCCAAAAATGGATTTTTTGGACAACAGTTGGTCAGAGATACTATTTTAGTATGTTCAAGCGCTACGGGAGAGCTACGGCACTACAAAAAAGAGAAAATTCTGAATATAGCGCGATTAAAGAGAAGATACCAGGAGACTGCAGGGAGAAAATCAGAAGGTAGTGCGATCACCACCGCGTCGTGCGGGTGGTGCGCGATCAAGGCCACATTGCGCGGGGATCGCGCGATCAGAAAAAGTTTGGGCCGCAAGTCAGAAACTCTAAAACGCAGCCCAGAGCAGAGAGAAAAACTATAAATAAGGGGCTACGTTCAGCAGTTAGGGTACAACTTTCACAGCCTTTACAACTACTATCAAAGAGAAGAAACCCTGAGAGTTGTCATTAGAGAGATAAAACACCATCAAAGTCTTGTTCAAGATTAGTCGAGTCATTGTTTGAGACAGGATAATTACTGAAAAACTAGATAGCAAAAGGGAGTACGAAGATGGTCAAGCAACAACGTTTCACCAGATCCGAGAAGCTTTTCTTGACCTTTTTACTTTGTCTATGATATTTAACACTTTGTTGATTGTTGAACTCATGACTATGAAGAGATTATGAATATATTTATTTGCTTTACTTGATGTGTGTTTGATGACCTTGAATGTCTAGATTGAATAGTTATTTATGTTGTGTGACTAACCTTACTCTTGCTTGGATAAAACGGAAGCACCCGAGTGGGGCCACTCAGAGTGTAGAATGCTAAAGGAGTTATATATATATATATATATATATATATATATATATATATGTGTGTGTGTGTGTGTGTGTGTGTGTGTGTGCGCAATTTGTGACTTTGGATTTGCAAAAGCAACTATTGCGCAACCTTTAGATCACACTAGATCAATCTTGACTATGTAGGTTTTGTTAGTATGATTCAAATGAGTTAGTTGAATTGAGGATTTGATATCTCTTCTAAAATAATTGACAACTAGGCTGATTCTGCTAACACGGTAGGTTATTAGAGACTCATAGAGATGTGGTTGGGATAGCTCCTGCCATATGTCACGGATCCATTAGACATACAAACATCAAATAACTATCAAGAACTATAAGTAAATAAAGATGGTTTGTCTATGAACTACTAAGTTAAGTCACTGTGAAACCCGACATCTTAACAATCTTTGCAACCATTGTTCACAACCGAAAAGCGATCAATCAATAATTCTAATTTAGTTTAGTTTAGCTTAGTTAATCTATCATCTTTCCAACATCCTTAATTTAATAGTTTTCATTAGATTATGTAGTTTAATTGTTTTCTTGCATTTAAAGACCAAAAAAAAATGATCATTCTTCACTCTAGATTAAGCATTCTTATCATAAAAAACATCCATAGCATTCTTAGTTTATAAATCATTTTTGGTATTCATCATTTGGCAAACACAAGAGAAAAGAAAGTGACAATAATTAGTGTTTTTGCATTTAAGTGATTCATACACACAACCATCACTCTCTTGGGATACGATACTTGGTTCATAACTATACTTACCATTTTATTATTACTTGATTCGTGCTCTTGCGACATGGTGGAATTTATGTGTAACAGTTATGTGCTGAATTATATTCAACTATATTTACACATGTGCACGCTCCCATCAGAATGCAATGAGAACTAATCCAAAAATGCAAAAACAGTAATTTAATATCTTTTTGAGTTTTGGATTTTGAATGCAAGAAAATAGTTAAAGAAATTAAAACAAATAAACTAAATGACTAATGAAAGAAAATAAACAATTAAACTAAGAATGTGGAAGAAAGATTGATTAACTAACTTAACTAAACTAAACTAAACTAGAAAACATAATTTAATGATTGATTGATTGTGGTTGTAAACAATAAGTGGAAAGATTGTTTAGAGGTCGGGTTTCACAATTATTTAACTATAATAGTTCACAGACGAACTACCTATATCTACTTATAGTACTTGATAGTAATTTAATGTTTCCATGTCTAATGGATCTGTGACATATGGCAGGATGTATCCCAACCATACACCTATAAGTCTCTAATAACCTACCGTGTTAACAGGTTAGCTAAGTTGTCAGCTGTTTTAGAATAGATATCAAATGTGCAATCCAATTAACTCATCTGAATCGTGTTAACAAAACTTACTTAGCCAAGACTGATCTAGTGTGACTAAAGGTTGTGCATCAATTGCTTTTGCAAATCCAAAGTAACAAATAGCATATATATAACCTTCCTTAGCATTCTACACTCCGAGCAGCCCCGCACTGGTGCTTCCGTGTTATCCCAACGAGAGTAAGGTCAGTCACACATCATAAGTAACTATTCAATCTAGACATTCAAGATCATCAAACACACATCAAGTTAGCAAATAAACATATTCATAAACCATAGTTACTCCCTTACTCTAAACAACGAGTAGGTTAGCTCATCATAGTCATGAGTTCAACATTCAATAAAGAAGTAAATATCATAGACAACGTAACGAGATAAAGAAAAGCTTCTCGAATCCGAGGTAACGTTGTTGCTTGACCCTCTTCTTACTCGCTTTTGCTATCTTCTTCTTACACAAACTATTTTCACTCAAACAATGACTCAACTAAACTAGAACAAGACGTTGATGCTGTTTTCTCTCTGGTGACAAGCTCTCAGGGTTTCTCTGTCGGAAAGTGGTGAAAATCTTGTGTAAATGTCTTGCCCTACTGCTGAACGTAGCCTTCTTTTATAGTTTTTCTCTGCTCTGAGCTTCATTTTAGGGTTTCTCATAATCGGCCCAAGTTTCCTCCTGATCGCGCACCACCTACGCAATGCGATGTTGGTTGCACGATGTTCTGGTTTCCTCTCTGCGGTCTCCTTGTGTCTTCTCTTCAATCACGCTATTCTTGGGATTTTGCCTTCTTGTAGTGTCTTAGCACTCCTATAGCGCTTGAACATCACAAAATGGTGTTTTGACTAGTTCTCGCCCAAAACATCCATTTTGGGCTTATTTAGTCTCGTTTTGTCTAGACTCCAAAATTTCTTAATAAAACATAAAACAATAATAAAACAAGTAAATATGCCATCATAAGTATTCAAAAGCATAAGTAAATAGATACTTAAATCACTCTAATGAGATGTTTATCAAGCACCGTAGTAGGATGGTATGTCTTATTTAACTTTTGCTCGTAACTGTTGTTATTGTTATTATTATTGTAATGTTTGTGTTATTTAACGTATTTGATATTTTAATCTTTAGGCAAACCCAGCTCCGGGGAAGCCACCGATTCTAGATAATCAGATGTACCAGGCATTGCAAACTAGGGTGGAACAGCCCACAAGGGAGGGAGATCAACCGAGGCGTGTAAGGGTTCATCCCGAGTACAAGTAGATCTATGTAAGTATTTTCAGATAGGTTGTTATTATTAATATTAATAATTCTATTAATTTTTGTATTCTTATAGATAGACTAACCTTTATAAAACTGAACATAGACGATATTGAGAGTTGATGTACGAAAAGTATCCAGATCGGTCTACTTGGCCTTCTCCAGTGGAGTTCGACTTGTGTCTCCAGGCGACTGGACCAATGAGAAAGGGGAAGGCGAAAGGCTTGCCAAGTAACACAGCCCATGAGGCTTTTAGTATACATTTTAGGAGGGAGCCCTAGTTGACCCAGGCTTAAGTGGAGGACTTGGAGCATGAGAACCGCAATAGAGGTCAACCTATCAGACGTGGAAAGAGAACATGATGCGGCATATCGAGATGTTGAGCCAGCAGATTGCTACGGCGGCAGGTACTCCTCCACTCCACCTCCACCACCTTAGGGTACGTTGATGCGTGATGCCATTAGAGCCTACCCTAGTAGCATGCCACAACATAGGCCCCCGCCCTATAGGAGACGAGATCCATTTGCACTAGCTCTTTGAACGCGTGGGTGTATTACAACAATGAGGAGAAGTAGGTTCATGCGGGTCGAGATCAGGAGGTTGTGGTTGAGGATGAAGACGATGAAATAGACAGGATTGATGAGGCTGGTCTAGGGGATGATGGGGATAATGAGATGAACGGGGATGACGCAACTGTTCTAGGGGATGAGGAGGAGTTTGTTGACAATCTGTTGCATTTATTTTTCGTTAGTTGCTTTTTTCGTTAGTTCCATTTATTTTTCGTTATTGACGTGAGACTATAGTAAAACTGTTGTGTAATTTTATTATAGTGATGTGATTAAGTTCTCAGTATGTACTTTTAATGTACTTAAGTTATGTATATGTTAACGCAGTTTATGTACTTATAATGTAATCCAATGATGTTTTCGAACCATTTCATGTAATTAAGTTATGTCTATGATTGTCGTACTTGTATACTTTTATTTGATTGATTGTTAACGTGTAGCACTGCATAACATGAACCTCAATAGTTAAATACATTGTAAAGAAATATTCTAATGTTTAAAATCAAAGTTAAAAAAAATACAATAGAATGACAAACTACTCATACACACTATCATCCGAATTCGTATCTATCTCTTGGTCCATACCATCTACTTTGGTACCAACATTATCCTCTTTGTCTGAACCAACATCATCTTCAACAAGCACAAATTCACCATCGCCTAACTGTACATCCATATTGGATGAACTCAAGTCCACAACTATGTTCAGCCATCTAGAATCGTTCTCTTGAAACACTTCTTCTGGGATTCCAGCTTGCTCTCATTCTTACGGTTAGTTCCGATCGCCAAATCTTGTCTGAACTTGATGTTGTCTTTCATCTTTGCATCGTCCATCACTTTGTTGATTATGTTATCAATTAAAAAAATATCTTCTTACATTGCATGACATCTAGATTATGACGAATTAAGTTTGTGGACCAAAGGGGTCGAGTTCCCAAAAAAATGCTCCGGCTACACCAATTATGCTATGTTCCAAAGCCGAGGAGCTTTCTTGGGGTTTGCCCAAAAGCTACTAGATGGAGTTTATCAATAATTTCTCTCATTTCATCAACACTTTTCCTTAGGATAGGCTCTTCGGGCGCCCCTCGATCTTTTTAGAAATCTTGTTTATTTTTCCCCAACCTATTGATTTTTGGAAGAAGCACGGTTTTCCTCTATTCTTCAACGTGAAAGCTTTTGGGTCCCCCATATAGTAAGGGCACGATAATTTCTTGTGTGTACTTCACTGGAACAACATTTCGTATGTTGGGATATCACTAATCGTCCACAGTATGACCGCTCGTAGTTGAAAGTTTTGCTTTGTAAAGCTGTCATGCATCTGCAAACCATCCTTCCATAAAGCATTCAACTTGTTAATCAATGGTCTCAGCATCACATCCAAGTTCTTTCTGGGACTTTGTTGTCCAGATGTCATGAGACTCAAAAATATGTACTCTTGTCGCATGCACATACGAGAAGGGAGGTTATATGGGACAAACACGGGCCAACACAAATAAACAGTGTGAATCCATATGTGCATAAATTGAGGCGTACATTTCTGTCCTTCGCCACGAAATTCGGATGCTCACGGTCAAAGTGTCGCCACGCATCACCTAAAGCTGGGTTAATCATTTGATCAGTTGAGTGGCGACATTTTAAATGCCAAGTCATATGCTTTGCCGTTTCTCTGGAGTAGTATAGCCTCTAAAGACTAGGGCGTAAGGGGAAGTACCATAATTTCTTGTTCGAGGCGCACAACTTCCTACCAGACGCGTTCCTTTGCTTCTCGCCCAGTAACCATGTTTTGTAATTTGTACTCGCATAGACTCTATAGTACAAAAAACACTAATTCGTGCATACATCGATTTTCGTGTACCCTAACCCCAAGCCTGACAACATCATGTCCATGCCTGCAACCATATTAGGTAACATATCCTCAATCTTTGGGTCCATACGATCTTTGGAAAAATTCAAAAACTTTTTGCATATGGCATTATTAACTTTGTGCATTGTCTTGTACGTCAAGAACTCTGCAGTCCACTGCAGCACGGATTATACTTCTTACTATGTAATTTCACGTTGCCCAGATGCATCAAGTCACATAACGCCCTTGGATTGAGATTGGGCTCTTCATCATGTACTTGTTCCTCTACATATTGGCCTATGTACGCATCCATAACCATTTCTCTAAACAAATTATCAACGTGAATAGGACTATCTATGTTATTGTGTGGTGGGTTGGGCAACTCGTGTAAATACGATGTGGAGGCCTCGTCCACCTCCTATGAAGCCCGATCTATGAAGATGATTACGTACTATGTTTCAATCAAAGAACTTTAATTTTTAGCATTTCAAGCACGGGCATCTAATATGGTTACTTAGATCTAAGTAGTCCCTTTGTTGTGAAGTATATCTATGAACGACCGTACTCTAACAACAAAACTTTCTTTCAAATAACAATTGATGTCGAGTCTATCGTACATCCAAGATCTATCGTCACTAGAATCCATTATTTATCTAAGTAATTAGAGAACAGTATATTACAAATTATGCTACTAAACTAGTTTAAATATAAATTAAAACATCATGCACAAACATATTATATTATAATGAAAGAAAACAATTCAAAAACATACGTATTTGTTGACGCGTAGAAAGCCAGTTTTCAAGTATGTTGTGTGCGCGTCGACCCTCGTTCCGTGGTACAACAATAACGAATAATCAATCACCTTATCAATTTAGCGTTTATATAAAAAACAAAATATCGTAAAGGAATCAAATATAATATAATCGAAAAAATTGAAATACCTTATCTATTGTTTGACATTCGAACAAATTCTCAAAATGGATGGGGGGCTATTTATAATTGAAACATGTTAGTTTGCAATTGTAACGATAACTTACATTTGCAACGGGTTAGCCATTGGTAATGTATGTTGCCGTTACAGATAGCGACATTTGGGTCGTTGCTAAAAGAAGTTACCGTTGAGATTCGCAACGGCTGAATCGTTGCTAATCTTAAAAGTAACGGTAACTTTTTTCAGCCCTAAAACCCATCAACATCGACCGCCTAGCCGTCGCAATTGAGGGTGCTTAAGTTTTCTAACCGGTAGGCCACCACAAATTAGGGTCAGTTGCGACAGCCTTGCCATTGCTAATAATATTCATTGTAGTAAATTAGGTATTTCACGTGATCATTTTACATATAACGTTGTTTTAATTATCAATTACCACAATAATATGTGTAAGTAAGTTAAATAAATACAACTAATAGGTTTCGTTGTACATTCGAGCAGTAATTATAGCGGTTCATTGCGACACCACTATCTAATGACGGTGTACATATTAACTATATTTATATATTGAGATATATATACTTATAAGAGATACTAACTACATACCCAAATAACATCTATTGCTGCACTTCGTAATGAATATCACTAGCATATGAGGTGATTATAACAAATGTATGATGAGTCGTACACCAAAAACTAGTCCAATCGTTAATAACTAGGTTAATTAGCTATATAATAATTTGCATTTTGATAACCGAATTACGAGTATAATAATTATATATTATCTAATTTCACATATATTAAGAACATTATAACTAAAAAATATAATCACATCATAATAGATAGAATATCTTACTTACCTTAGCTAGAATATCTTTGATATCTCTTTATCCTTAATTACGGATTCTTGTTGTATTTAGATTAGATTAGATTATATACTTATGTACTTATCTTTGTACATGTAGTTGCATAAATACTCCTTTTTCAATTAATAAGATTTAACACTTTACACATAACTCTTATATGGTATCAAGACGCCAATCTCTCTAATGAGATCTTGATCCTATGTCGAACTCTAACGAGTCATCCTCCCCGTTCGGCCACTCCACCAACGACGGTAGTGTAGACACCTCGGCATCCTCGTCTCAGCCTCGTCTGCTCCATATCGCGGCAGGCCCTTTTTCCAGTGGTCAGGTGCTGATCCCAATCAACGCTCATCAACAACTACCGTTGCAGCTTAATGGAAAAAACTTCGCCTCATGGCGTTCCCAAGTTCGTCACCTATTCTATGGGTACGGACTCTTTGGTTTTTTGGAAGGTACCATCATTTGCCCTCCTATGTGCTCTACTCCAGAGAGTATTGCGACGTACGAGTATTGGACACGTCAGGACTCTCTCCTGACTTCAGTTAAGGCCACATTAATAGTTAATAACCAATGGGCAATCTAGTCTACCTGCAGTTAAGGCCAACGGATTAAGTTGCTCCAAGTCTCTCCTGGTGAAAGATACTTCCTGCTCCAAGTACGCTTCCGGCATGATTGCATTGGTGTACCCAATGTAGGCTAAACCCTGAAGTCTCCGTGTTATGGTTTCTCGGCCGTGAGTCGTGTCAGCTCCCAAGCCTCCTCCGTTGATCACGTTTATAATGCCTCTGCTCGGGGCATTCACTATGGTCCTACCACGCTCCTCGGGTGCCTCAATCATCTTCTGCTTTCCTCTCCTAGGTGAGTAATCTCTTCTAGGGGATAAGGAATGTTCTGCCCCTCTAGCATCTTCCTTGGCGCTCCTGACAAACTCGACCAATTTCCCTTCTTTAATCAATCTTCCGATTTCATTCCTCAGGTGCGTGCAGTCCTCCGTCATGTGTCCAGGTTGACGGTGGTACACGCAGTATGTGCCCGATGACTTCATCCTGGGAGTCTCATTCAATGGTATGGGTTCTGTCAACCATCTGTTTCTTTTTGCCACGGCCATCACCTCTAGAATGCCTCTATTTAACGGGGTGTACGTCATTGGGGGCCTTTCCCTGTTGCGATATTTGTCTGCGTTCCTGCTGGAAAACGAACCTTGACGCGTTGCCATCATCTCGTCCTCGTAAACCATTTGGTTTGCGAGCATGTTGATCTGTGCTATGGTGGGCTCAGTCAATTTGATTAGCTCCCCGGCGAACCTGCGATGAGTCGTACCCTTGAACAGCATCATCATGACCTGTCCGCCATGCGGCTCATCCACCTTCAACAATTCATCATTGAACCTCTCCATATAGTCCCGGAGGTTCTCCCTTTCCCTCTGCTGCACAGCGCCGAGGTGTAGCAGGTTGGTCTTCATTCTCTTTTGGCTAGAGAATTGGTTCTCAAATTTTTCCCTTAGTTGCTCGTAGTCCGTTATGGATCTGGCCTCCAGCCTAGCGAACCAATCCAGTGCAGCGCCCGTTAAAGGGGTGGATAGGATCTTTGCCTTTATGTTTCTCGAGTAGTTGTGCAGGTTCAAGATGCTATCGACCTGATGGAGATGATCTATAGGATCACTTCTTCCGTCGTATGGCTTGATCACTGGGATCTTGTCCCATCTTTGCAATACCTCAGCCTCTATCTCATCCGAAAACGGGGTTCTACTGCGACCCTTCCCATGACTCTGAGTCACCTTCCTCGTCAACTCCGCCCTCTCGCGGTCTAGCTGTTCCAACCTCCTTGATATTACCCGCAGTATTTTTGCATCCTCATTCTTTGAATACGCAATATCGGCACGGTCGCGACCGCGTTCCATTCTCCGGATAACTTCTGCCCTCTCGCGGTCAAGCCGTTCCATCTTTCTCGCTATCTTTCGATCCAGGGTCCTGGGGTCCCGTCTCTCTGACCTGTCGTAAGCTGCGGGCGATATCTCTCTGAAGGAGTCCCCCGTATCCCCCTGTTCCTCATACCCTTGCCATGCCCTTCTCTCACCCGCTCCGGATTCATGGGGCCTCGCCCAAATGTCCTTTGCCCTTTGTTCCGCTAGTCGTGGAAGCAAAGTCTCCAATGTAGTGTCCAGCGCTGCTTTCACAGAGGCGTTGATCTGCGCTTGCATCTCCGGGGTTATGGCGGCAGGGGGAAGGGCACTTCGTCCTGCGGCCATTGTCTCCTCCGACTAGGAAAGTCCGCATTTGGCGCCTCGGCCATTAGAACGTCTGTCGCGGGGTTCTCAGTGGTCGGGCCCTCAGCCGCGGGTTCCGCCGTATTTGGTGCGGTGAAGGTTGGACCTGCGTTCGTGGCTCGCAGCGGCCTTCAGGGCCCGCGCCTTCGTCGCGGCTCGTTCTGTGCTGGAGGAAGCTCAATATCGGCTTGGGTCGTTGTCTGTTCTTGGTCAGTCAGCTGCTGAGGGAGTTGCGTGTCCTCCATCCTGGCGCTCCTAGTCACAACTCCGTTAAATTCGGATCGAGTCCTCCTTCCTTGCATATTGGCGTCCTTGTCCGTGAAATGGTGTTCCCACAGACAGCGCCACTGATTTGACAATAGATCGTATTATATATATATATATATATATATATATGCATGTCGGTAACAATTGAATGGTCCAGTAATACAACGAGTCTATCTCAAATCAGGCCTACAGTATGTATCTCGCGTAGACTTGGTCCGGAACACCTCGAACTAACGTCTCGATGCTTGGATGGCAGTGGGATATCGGTGACTAGATCGGATGTATGTCGGTGATTGTCTTCGACATGATATCGAGGATGCCCCCCGACGTGATATCGGTGATGTGGTGGTGTGACATATCAAAGGTATACGAGGTAATCCCGATATCGAATGCGATATCAAGAGTGAGATCGGGGATGTATTTCGATGTGATGCGTGGTAGCTAAGGGATAATAATTGCTTACTTTGGGATCCGGGTACCGCGTATTTATAGACCTCGGGATCCGGGGACCACAGTAACATATCGGTGATTATTACCGATATGACATCGAAAGTGGCCCCCGATATGGTCCAATATGGGCCTGGTTTGGGCCAGGCCCAATATGCGAGAAATGCCCATATCACTACTGCTCATACGGCTGCTTCACACGCTCGGGGGCGTAACAATAATGGTCATAGTCATGGTCGCAATAATTTTGGTGGTCGAGGTCATTCTTTCAATGGTGCTCGTGGTCAACATGACTCTCGATCTCCAAATCAGCGAGCGCACAAGAAACACACCTCTATGTCCCCTCGTTCTCATATCGTGTGTCAATTTTACCATATTCTGGGGCATGGTGCTCGCACTTGCCGCCACTTTGATCCTCCTAGTGCTCAATATGTTTTGTCTTCTATGTCCGATGAACAAGTTAGAACGGATTGGTTAGTGGATTTGGGTGCGTCTCATCATTTGACATCTGACATGTAGAACTTAGCCGTACATTCAGAGTATGATGGTCTTGATCAAGTAGCTATGGCTGGTGGTACAAGTTTGGCTATTTCGCATACCGGTTCATCTCGTATTTCATGTTGTGATCGCACCCTTACCCTTGATAATATATTATGTGTTCCTGCTTCTCGGTGTAGTCTATTATCTGTGCACCAATTCACGAAAACGAACAATGTTTATATTTGTTTTCATCCTTCTCACTTTGTTGTTAAGGATCGCAACACCGGGACTAGCTTGATTCAAGGACCGTGTATTAATGGTGTATATCACATTCGGCTTCCCCGTCACTTGAGTTCCACTATCTCTGCTTTGATTGGTGAACGAGTTAATCAAGATTGTTGGCATGACCGTTTGGGTCACCCCTCTAGTCGCATTAGTTCCTTGGTTATTCACTTCTTTACCTTGCACCTCGGATGCTTCGAAGATTAACACTTGCAACTCATGTTTATTGAATAAAAGCCAGAATCTTGTTTTTAATAGTTTGTCGCTTGTTTCGAATAATGTTTTACATTACGTATATGGTGATGTTTGGGGACCAGCGTTTACTATTTCTGTGAATGGGTATCGTTACTATTTGATTCTAGTAGATTACTTCACGAAATATTGTTGGTTTTTCCCCATGGTTGCGAAATCTGATTTTTCCAGGATCTTTATAGAGTTTCGTTTCCTAATGGAAAAACAATTTGGGCGCCCGATTCAGAATTTCTATTCGGATAATAAAGGAGAGTTTATTGCACTTCGTCGTTATTTCTTATATAACAGCATTAGCTGGCTCACGACAGCGCCACACACGCCTCAACAGAATGGTACAAGTGAACGTCGCCATCGCACTGTTGTCAATATAGGTCGTGCGCTTTTAACTCGCGCAAATCTACCGCCGGATTATTGGGAGTTTGCTTTTAGCACGGCTGTCTATTTGTATAATAGACTTTCGACGCCTATTCTCCAACACATCTTTCTCCGTTTGAAGCTATTTTTGGTCGGCCACCAAATTATCTTCGTCTTCGGGATTTTGGATGCCTATGTTACCCCCATCTTCGGGCATATATCTCAAATAAACTCAGCCCACCATCCCGTGAGTGTATTTTTCTGGGTTATTCAACTAGTCAAGCAGCGTACAAGTGTCTTGATCCTTCTTCGGGTCATATCTATATTTCTCGACACATTTGTTTTGTTGAGTCCACCTTTTTAGGAGTCTCTTCCGAGCCCGTCTCGGTCAGTAGCAATATGGGTTCATGTCTTCACATACCTTCTGTTCCC
The DNA here is from genome assembly GCA_948329865.1 of Linaria vulgaris. Lineage (NCBI taxonomy): Eukaryota > Viridiplantae > Streptophyta > Magnoliopsida > Lamiales > Plantaginaceae > Linaria > Linaria vulgaris. The sequence goes on along the minus strand of OX415249.1, from coordinate 45,519,164 downwards.
AATGTTAGGCATAATGTTGGGGCAACATTGCAACCAGAAACTTTGGCAGCTTTCTCTGCACCTTCTATTCCCAATGTTGGGTCCAATGTTGGGGCAACATTACAACCACAAACTTTGGCACCTGTCTCTGCGCTTTCTGTTCCCAATGTTGGGTCCAATGTTGGGGTAACATTGCAACCAGAAACTTTGCCCCCTGTCTCTCTTGGCTACCCAGTTGTACCTTCTGCTCCCAATGTTGGGACCGATGTTGGGGTAACATTGGAACCAGAGACTTTGGCCCTTGTCTCTTCTCGTCACACATATCCTCCTCTTCCTACGAAGCCTTTTCCAGTTATGGATCGGGCTCATCATATGATTACCCCCTCTCGCAACAATATTTTCAAGCCTAAGCAAATTAATCTTGTGACAAAGCATCCAATTGATGGTCCTCCCGAGCCCTCTTCTGTTTCTCAAGCATTGGCTGATCCTAAATGGCGTGATGCTATGGATGAAGAAATCACTGACTTGACTAAGCATGGCACTTGGACGCTTGTACCTCCGCCTCGTGATCGCTCCATTATTGGCTCCAAATGGGTTTTTCGTATCAAACGCCATACGTATGGTTCCATAGAGAAGTACAAGGCTCGCCTTGTTGCAAAGGGGTTTACTCAACGTCCTGGGCTTGACTATAAGGAAACATTCAGCCATGTCGTCAAGCCGGACACCATTCACACCATTCTCTCGTTGACTATGACTCATGGATGGTCCTTGCGCCAATTGGATGTAAGTAATGCATTCTTACATGGGAATCTCACTGAAACTGTTTACATGCAACATCCCTCGGTTTTTGTTGATAAAGCGGCTCCACATCATGTTTATTTATTGCACAAGTCGATATATGGCCTCAAACAGGCGCCACGTGCTTGGTATCTTGAACTTAGTAGCGCCCTTCAGTCGCTCGGTTTTGTTCAGACAAAATTAGACACGTCTCTTTTTGTCTATCATGGTAAGGGTGTTCGGCTTTATGTTCTTGTATACGTGGATGACATTATTGTCACATGTTCTTGTGATTCCATGATCTCATCTATTATTGCTAGTCTCAGTCGTCGTTTTGCGGTTAAGGACATGGGCTCTCACTTATTTTTTGGGGATTGAGGTTGTTCGTTGTAAGGAAGGTTTATTCCTTTCCCAACATAATATATTCTTGATCTTTTGGCATGCCACAAGATGTATGGCGCTAAGTCCCTTGCTACGCCTATGACCTCCAATCCGTCGGCAGTCTCTTCTTCGACAGATGTCGATCCCACGATTTATCATCAAATTATTGGGGGGCTACAATATCTTACTCTTACACATCCAGATATTGCTTTTTCGGTCAATTGTCTAACTCAACGAATGGTTGCCCCTGATTCTGCAATTGGTCCGCCTTGAAGCGTGTTCTTCGATATCTCAAAGGTACAATCTCGCATGGAATTTTGCTTCGACGCTCGAGCTCTCTTGCTCTCACCGCGTTTAGCAATTCAGATTGGGCGGGAGGCACAGTTAGTAGCACGTCCACCACTGCATACTTAGTGTTTCTTGGGTCCAATCCCATCTCTTGGTCTTCTTGCAAGCAAAAGGTTGTTTCTCGATCTTCGACGAAGGCAGAATATCGGACCTTTCAACATTTGTTTGGCGAGCTCAGTTTCATCCTTCCCTATGTGCCTACTATCCGCTGCAAAATATCGGCGCTCTTCGGCTTTCTTTACATTTGGTCCAACATTCTCGCATGAAGCATATTGCTGTCGACCTTCACCTTGTTCGTGACCTTGTCTCTAAAGGTCTTCTCAAATTTTTGTATATCAATACTCTTGATCAATTGGCTGATCTTCTTATGAAGCCCCTTGCACGTTCTCGGTTTCATCCTGCTGCGCTCCAAAATTTCTTTTGCTGATGGAACGTCTATTTTGCGAGGGCGTAATAGATAGAATATCTTACTTACTTTAGCTATAATATCTTTGATATCTCTCTATCCTGAATTACAGATTCTTGTTGTATTTAGATTAGATTAGATTATATATTTCCATAATTATCTTTGTACATGTAGTTGTATAAATACTCCTTTTTTCAATTAACAAGATTTAACACTTTGCACATAACTCTTATACATCAAAACTGTATAAGAGAAACCCCCAAAAAATAAAAATAAAAATAAAAATAGCAACGAATGGGCGGTTTCTACAAATATTTAAAGCTCAGTAACGATGGTCAGACCATCGGTATTAATATTCAAATGTCATTTGCGACGATTTGACCATCGCAAATGTTGCAGATTTTGGGAAATATCAAAAGCAACGGCCAGGCCGTTGCTAATTTACCAGATTTTGGCATAACTTTCAAATGTTCGAAAAATTTGAGAATAGTGCAATGGCTCGGCCGTTGCTAATGACCCTAAATTTGGCAGAATTGGAATGGGTAACTAAATTTTTTGGAAATTTGAGAGTTTTCTTCCAAATATCGATATAAACACCACCATTCTCCCAACCTCATTTTACACTCCCTATTATTTCATCAAAAAATACCCAGCACATTTTACTTTTTCTTCATCATTTCTTCAATATTATTTTTAGATCTTTAAACTTTTTAACTTTTGTTCTTCACGTCTTCTTCAATTATTTTTCGAATCCTCAAACAAATTTCTTTCTCCAAATCTTTTTTCAATTACACATTAGCTTTGCTTTTTATACATGTCTTCAGAAAACCAAACTCATTTTTCTAATCCTAAATATTCTTTCTATTCAAATATTGGTTTGTTGGTTCAACACCACTAGTTTCTGTAATCGGGCTTCCCAAAAAAACAACAATATTTTGGTAATTTCACAAATTACCGAAATATTTTTGTTTTCTTTACTTTAAAAAAACGATATTTGCGACGGCTCGGCGGTCGCTGGTGCTTTGAATATTGTCAATGACGGATCAGTCATTGCTGATACTCTGAACTTTATCAGCAGCGGTTGGACGATTGCTAATGACTGCCACCTTATTGACGAGACTTGGGATGTTGCACATGACTAGAAAACATCAGTGACACCCAGGTAGTTGAAATCCCTAAGTCAGTTGCAACGGCTTAGCCGTTGCAATTGAGTTTGACCCCTATTGTCGCTAATGGTTTGGCACCGTCTAGCAGCCGTTGTTGTTTTACGACTGCTAGACAGTCACAAATTACATCAGCGGTCGTAAGGCAGTCGGTGATGGTTTGCCACGGCCTAGCCCTTGCAAGGTGTATTGCGATTTGCGACGGCAGGGCGGTCACAAACAGTGTTCAACGACTGTTGAGCGGTCGCAAAATATTAGCGACCAACGCAGTTGCAACTGCTGGTTTGTGATCGCCCATCCATCGCAATTGATGATTTTACGATGGCCAAAGGGTCAATTGCAACCGTTGTGACAATTGCAAATAACAAATTACCTTGTAGTGGTGGTGGAAAAGAAAAAAGAGTTGCATGCATGCAAGCGAATATGTACACTCGACAAACCTGCAAGTGAAAAACTAGATGCAAACTTCACATGTATACATTTTACAAATATGGTATTGGAACCCAATTATTTGAAATATCTTATGGAAAAAAAGCAAGGAATTGATTGCCGCGTTTATGTACAAATTATAGTAGCAAGCGAATATGTTTAGTCCCAGATTACTAAAAAAAAAGTGCACATTATAATACGCCACATTATAGTTAGTAAATTATAATGTAAATATTTAAATTATTTTTTGCTTATATTTGTATAATATATAAGTTTTATACACAACTTAATAATATATACATACTTAATATAAGTATGTTATGAACAATTATAAAATATTAAACAAAAAACTAACAAAAATCTTAAAGAAAGTTTCTAACAAAAGTTATTTATTATGTATTACAAACAAGTTCAATTAAAGAGATTAAAAGGGCTAATATAGTAATAAAAAATATCAACTCAAAGATAAAAGGATGTAATATTTAGGATTATGAAGTATAATTATTAAAAACTAATATACATATATATATATATATCGCTTAAATGTCCAAAAATTTAAGAAATATTAATGAGGTTTGAAGGATAATGTTAGAATGAGGAGCTTGAGGAACGAAGAATGAGATGAGAATGTGAGAGGAGTCTAAGAATGAAATGGTGGAAGAGTTGTATAGTGTCAATTTCGTAAACAATGCATCAACTGATTTTTCTCTTTGCCACGATGTAAGAGTAACATCGCTTGGACATTGACGCAGGTCCATGACTTGGGCCGTTGAACAACACAAATGATGCGGATTGTTCACATGGGCTTTAGCTAGCGAACTTTATGTTCTGGGTGTAGTCCAACAAGTGCTTTTTCACTTGCCACTATTTTTTTATGTTATTGCACGAAATTTTCTACTTCTTCTTCTTACTTATTTTAAGCCTCATGTTCTACATCTAAACTTTCATTTCTCTCTTATCACAAAAAAATCCCGCATTTACACGATTTTGCAAAAAACAAAAAAAAAACACTTCACGATCTATTTGTTTTGTTTCTTGTCAAGATACATGCGTTCAAAAGGTATGTTCTCTGTATTTTTTTCTCAACACATTATCTAATTGGGTTAATTTGTGAATTTACTGTTGAATTTACGTGTTTTTATGGAATGCTTCTGAAATTGACGATGAGAATCGTTAAAACATGTTCATTGACATGAACTTGGGTGATATTTGGTGTGATATATGTAGATTCTAAATGTACAACAACAATAATCGGAGTTGGATGTATGATAGAATAAGTATGAAAAATCTTCACAGTAATTTCCTAAAGGGTGTTGAAAGATTTCTAATATATGCATTTGCTAACCCAGTCTAGTTACTCGGGGTAAGGTTAGGTGCTTTTGCACAAAGTATTGTCATAACAAGTTAAGGAATCTCGGCGAGATTATTTGTTAACCTTTAAAGTATGGAGAAGCACCCTGCTCGGCTTGAAGTACCACAACTACAAAATTTATCGGAGAACACCTCGCTTTCTCTTCTAAAGGTTGCAGTTGATCCAAAATACATAGAGCGGAAGCTAACACCCAAAACTCGCACTTCAATATCTTCAGTTGTCAATTAGCTTCTACTGGCTAAGCTTGTCCCATACAATGGACTCTAAGCTTTTCTTTGTAAATATGGAATAGAAATATAAGAATATCTTTATGAGTCAAACGGACTCAGTGAGATTTAATGCATGAGGATTTTCAATAGAATATTTTTTAAAACATGATCAAGAATGCTTTTCAAAAGACATTTGTACTTTCATGCAAAATCATAATACATATCAAAACATTCAAGTCATAACAATTGAACCTTGTATCTCCTTTACCCCCTATCTAGGAGCGACCCAAAAAAACAGCGAGGACGTGCCCGGGTACACGCCTCAACTCTGATTCACCCTGCTGAGACGTCACGTCCCAAACATAGAATAGAGTTTGCTAAAAGTGGTGCTAGACTGTGAAAGCTACGTTGATAGCCCAATGCTATCCAAGAGAATTTCACAGATCCATGTCAAGGCCCAGAAATAGCCATCGAAGTGGCAATAATATAGCCATTTATATGGCTTTAAGAATGATCAATCATGAAACTAATTCATGTACAATATTGACATGCGTTTAACTGGAAGCTCAGTAAATAGATCAAGAATCCTCAAGGGATAATCCAGTACTACATGATTATATGATTACCATAATATTAACGGCAAATTCATGATTTGTAAACAAGTATTTGAGCCTTCCTTAAATACATAAAATTTGTAAACAGATACTCTTTGAAATATCATGCTTGTATAATTTCTAGGATAAAACACTTTTGTATATAATATGTTTAATTTCCATTCTATGAAAACATATATAATTTTAATCTCACATTCGTCAAAAGTACACACGCCTTTGTAGCTATAAGAATCTCATTGTGGCCGATACACAAAATCTTAGTTACCTATAAGAACATTTAAGTCTATATAGGAACAATCCTCTAGGTCTAATTAAATATAGTCTTGGCATGTACTAGCTAGTCACAAATTAATAACAATTGTTTCTTTTATCCATTAGATCAGTAAGAATTCATGCGCCAAGTCGGCATTCGATAACCTTTCAATAGCCAACCAAACTTGGGAGGATGCAAAATTCACTTTAATGTGGAAAGTGTGGCAAAAAATGCGAGAATAAGAAAATTTGTGGAAGGACCAACACAGAGGTGAGTTAATTGAAATGATAGAAGTTTTTAATGTTGTATAAACTTGAATTTTTTCAACTTTTTTTTTTATCACATGGAGTCAATGATGATGTTCCAAGTGGGGAGCCATAACTAAATGTACCTAATGTTGTTCAACAACCCCTGAAGATGCAGTTCAATCACAGCCAAAAAGTGAAGTGATCAATGAGGTTGTTTCACAATCTGCAACAAGTCAGAATTAGCAGCAAAATGTATACAAACCAACTGCAGTTCATGGGGAGACATCAAATGCTAGTAGGAGGAAGAATAGTAGGAGCAAGCCTACCAATGGAATTGTTGAGGTTTGTTTTGGTGCCACTTATGTTCTATTACTAATGAAGATGTGTAAATTATAGAGTGAAGAAGTTGTTAGTACTCAATATGTGGATGCTACAAAGAAGAAATTAATATTGCAACCACCTCTAGCAGTTAGAGATTCATCAGCTATTAAGGGAAAGAAAATGTGATAAGAGAAGAGGCATGTTTATATAAACTTGGACGAAATATTAAAACTGCCCTATAACTTTTTTTCAAAAGTTAAAATGCCCATTTTTTTCGGGCCTTGCAAAAATGCCCCGTAAGTTTTGAAATTTCTTGTAAAAATGCCCGATTGCCTTATTTGGGCCAAAAATGCCTACGTGGCGGTACAGTCAACAAGTTGTCATTGCCGCGTCATATTTTTTAGCCAAAACACATTTTTCACACAAACCCTTATAACTTTAAATATTGTATTTGCACCCCAAAATAAATTGCACTTTGCCCCCCAAAATATATATATATATATATATAAGAAACATATATATATATATAATCATTTGTAAAAATAAAACATATATTATTTATAAATAATAATATCAACATATATTATTATTTATACTAATTTATAAAATAATAAATATTTTAACATTATATAAAATAAATAAAAAGCAAAAAAAATAAAAAACAAAATTCCATCCCCGCGGTTACCCCCCCCCCCCCCACCCCCGCCGCTGCGAATCGCCGGAACCCCACCCCCCTCCCAGTCCCGCCACCACCACTGCCAAATCACAGTGGTGGTGACCACGATTGCAGTGGAGGTGGCGTCGATTTGACGCCACCACCACTGCAACCGTGGATGTTGGGTGGCGGGTGGCGGGTGGGGGGTGGGGGGGTAGGGGGTCAGGGGGGGTGCGGTAGGGTTTTTTTGTATTTTATTGTTATTTGTTTTATTTATATATATATATATATATATATATGTTTATTATGTTTTATATATATATATCTTTATTATTTATATATATATATGTTTATTATTATTATTTATATATTTGTTTATTACTATTTATATATATATCTTTATTATTTATATATATTTTTATTATTATTATTTATATATATTTATTATTATTGGCTGAAAATATGACGTGGCAGAGCTATTTTATGACGTGGCATTGACTGTGTCGCCACGTCGGCATTTTTAGCCCGAATAAGGCCATTGGGCATTTTTGAAAGATTTTTCAAGACTTACGGGGCATTTTTGCAAGGCCCGAAAAAAATGGGCATTTTAACTTCTGAAAAAAAAGTTATAGGGAAGTTTTAATATTTCGTCCTTTAAACTTCTAATTGCATCATTGTCTGAGTATGTAGTATACACACAACTAATGAAATCAATATGTAGGACCACACTGATTGGGAGTCAAATGCTATTGGGGAAGAGGCACAAAGTAGAGGTGATGAACATTGGGTAAATGCCCTTCTAAATGGACCAATCAAAAAACCATGGCCAATGATGTTTGGTCAAATAAAAGACAACCAGAGCAGTTGCCTTCCAATCCCACTTATGACTTATGAGGCAAAGTGTTAACATCACGTACCTCTCCTCCCCACCCTTAATGCATGGAACTCAAGAGAGTCAATCAAGCCCAGCAGCGAACATCCAAGTTCAAATTGCAACTCCTACATTCGTGCTTGGAGGGAAGAAATATGTGAAGATGTCTAACTTGGCTACTGCAGTTAAGAAAATCAACAACAACAATGGTGGTAAAAAGGGTGGTAACTGAAAGGGCAAGGAGAAGAAAAATTAGCAGAGGCGAAGCCAGAGGGGATGCATGTAAGGGCCCCAACCCCCCCACCCCCATAGTATATGTAATATGTTTTATATATATATATATATATATATATATATATATATGTATACATATATGTAATATTTTTTTGGGGTAAAATATACATATATGTAGTTACAAATGTTATATCAATATAAATAACAGATACTCCTATTTTACATATATATACATATATATATATATATGTGTGTGTTGTTGTTGTTAGCTTAATCAGAGTAGGGAGATCGGAGAGATCTTGAGAGATAGAAGGGAAAAAGAATAGACCAAATTCAACCAGTTGAAGTAAAAATGATATGTGAATTGTGATAGTATTCAACAAATCATCTAAAGTTATTATTTTTGTAACATGATCTAGATTAGACAAGAAAAAAGCATTTAACTTTGAGATGGTACGTAACAACTTCATTTACAACGTCTCATTCTTTTTTTTTTTTTTTTTTGACATTAGCAACAACAATTATTAAATAACAAAATCCAATGCAAAGAAAAAACAAATGAAACAGTACCTTCCAAGGCAAAGAGGAAAAGAAGGATCAATTTTTGTTTTTTCTTATTATGTTGGAATGAACGATTCTTATCGATCGAATTTCAAAAGCCATGCTTGGCTAATGAAAGTCAACAAATGGAGGACATTGCATATTACATGTGAGTGATTTCTAGACGGTTTTGAAAATCTTAGACTTAAATATGTTCGTAATTGTGTGAAATATTACAATGATAACGTTGAAAAAAATATCATACATAAAATTAACTTATTTATTTCTTTACTTCTATTTTATTTTATTAACATTGATTGGAATATCTATATACAAAAGGGTCATAAATGATATTTCATTTTGTTGCCTCCAAGTGAGAATTTTTAAGAGGAAAAAGATTATGGTTGATTAACGGTTCTAATAGGTAAATTACATGATCACGTGCAGGTCATGCGCCAGATTTCGACTGAACTCGTATGATTTCACGCCGAATGACTAATTAAAAAATACGCACAATATGGGATCAAAATTTGAGGGAGAAAAGAAAATTATTAGGAGACCAGAATTAGAATCGCTCCACATAATATGATGGAGACTATGGGACCGTCACCGTTTGGTTCCCATTTGGCTCACCCATTTCCCACTTTCAAATTGTCAAACTCGTTTGGATCTTCTTTCAAAATTTGGACAACCAAAATCCATTTGGGCTTTGTTTTCAATGTCACAGTCGTCATTGATGTTTTATTTAAAATGTGATTATACGCCTTGGAAGGAAAAAAAATGAAATTAAGAAGGCAAGTTTTTTTTGTTTTTTGTTTTTAATAAATTGAAAAGCTTAGTTTTGATTTTTTAAAAAAGAAATGTGCAAGGCATAGAATTGAATGTTATAAAATAATTAAATACAACGTTATTTAGCTACTTTGCCTTATGTTTCCACTTTCCACCAAATCAATTTGCCAAAAACAAATCCGAAATTATTTGATTGCAAACATGGACGTCAGTTTTTTATAATAGATGTTAAAACAATACTTAATTAGTTTATTGTGTTAACTGACTTACTCACAAAACTCATTTACTATCTTTATATCCAAAAAAGAAGGTACGCTCTTTCAAATCATTTTTTGGAAACAAAATATTTCAGCCCGGAATATCCCCACTATTTAACTGATTAAAATGTGACAGAATATTTCAGCCCGGAATATCCCCACTATTTAACTGAAAATGTGACCCACAATTGAATCACAATAACTTTTGATATATATTATTAGAATCTTTGGCAAGCTGTCCCGTGTGATTAACATATATTTTAAGTAATAATATAATTAATTTGTATGGTAAAGACTATAACGTAATATTGATAGAGAATCTTATATGTCTTAACCTTTCTTTTATGTAAAAGATAATTAGGTAATAATTGTTTTAACTAAAAAAATGTTTAAAATACAGTTATATCCAACTAATAACAAAATTTAATAGTGTGTCTAAGGATAAATAAGAAAATCAAAAATCTGGTGTCAACATAGCTTTTTTTAAATAATAGTATAGATATCTGAGTGAAAATAAAGAAAGTATCTTTTCTAAAAAGATAGTTTACCTTTCAATATCATAAATTGGAAAAAAATATAATTAAGGGCTTGAAACTTCTCCCCTGGTTTGTTTAGGGAATATGTTAGTAATGAAAGTGCTTAAAATGATCTAATACAAGTATTACAACTTTGCAAGTAGTTGATACGGTATTTAGGACACATGAATTGCAAACGGGTAGGGTAATATCTTACTGTTGAGATGTCATAGGTTTGACATAATGTGATGGACACGTAAATAGGTATACATGGTTTCATGGTTTGTTAATGAGAAGACTAACGTATTCTCATGTGCATAGATGGATATGTTAATGAGAAGACTAACGTGTTCTCATGTACATAGATGGCTAATATTAGTGATTCATTTTTTTTATATTCCTGAAGTTGTTTGACATATAAATAGAATATATACTTTATGTAGTGTTTTATTTTAATTAAGGTGAGTAGCGGATTGTTTTATTTATAAAGAATAATAAATTATATTTTTAGTTCAGAACTACGCATTTTTTGTTCTTTGTGAGTTGTTTTCTCTTATTTTTCTTTGGTTTTTGGTCTTCTTTTGGACTTTTTAGCTTTAGCTGTTCTTAGTTCTCTTTTTTGTGTTTTCAACCTTTCTCTTGGTCTTTCACGGTTCTACAGTCACTTTTTCGGCGGCTCTCATCGGAATCTTCTTTAGGTTTTCAGTTTGGTCATTTTGGTGTTGGTTGCGGTCAAATCCACCATTTGACCTTGGCTTGCAATTTGGCTAAAACCGAGGCGGTTTTGGTTGGTACGTCAGGCCATTGTCACGCACGGCTCCCAAGCGCTAGGCTCCATTTCAGGTAAGGCGTGTGCCTGCAGCTTGGACGACAACTTTTACTTTTTGCCATTCTCGACAATCTTGTGGAACTATCTGTTGCCCACTTTGGTTCCTTTTTTTATCTATGGCTAATTTTATTTTGACTAAAAAGGAGTTGACTTTGGTCTTGGTTGACCCCCCTCCTTGGGGGCTCTCTCTTGCCATGGTGGATGTCACGTCACACCTTTTAGTGGACCCTAATTCCACCCCATCATTGGCGTCTTCTCCTCTAATCTTGGTGAATTCAAATCTTGCTATGCTTGAGAAAAAAAAAAACAAGCTATGGACAACAATTTGGCATCCAACGTCCCTAACTCCTCCCATTCGAATAGAGGCAAATTTCCGCCAATCTCTTCTAACTTCACTCGGGTTGGGAAATCTACTTTTTCTCATATAACTCCTGTTGCTCCATCTAAAGTAGTGAGTCCAGCTAACATTGGTCCGGACAACCCTTATCCTTATCAACTTCGGCCACCACTCTCGCGTGGTACGTTTGCTTAAGTGGTCACTCCATAAAGGGATTATGAGATTAACCAATCCCTCTTCGATGATAATAAGAGTGCGCCAAAAAAATCCAATTTTTCAAGGGTAAGCCTATGATCGTTTTTAAGGAAGAAGAGATTAAATTCCTTAATGTTAGGCTTGATCTTTTCTCATTCTCCGGTTTCCTTTCGAGAAGCCGAGCTATGCCTTCATTCATGGGAAGTTGTTTCGTCTCAAATTGAAAGGAACTTACACTCTCGGCCCTATTGGACCGAGACATGTCATGTTAAAGTTAACTAAAGAGGAGGACTATACAAGACTATGGTTGAAGAAGGATCTCGGGTTTCTTGATCTTAAAGGATCAATCTATAAGTGGACGTCGTCTTTTGACCCGACTAGTAGCCTGTTATTGCTCCCGTTTGGATCGCACTCCCTAATCTCAACATGAGATTTTGTGAAAGGAATGCACTCGTGGATATTAGTCAATATTTTGGTAGGCCTTTAAGGCTTGATGAAGGTGCGACTACTCTATTAAAACCCGGTTATCCGAGGATTTATGTAGAAGTTAACCTCCTTGAACCTTTGAACGAAGAAATTGAATGGGGAGTTGAAATTAATGGGAGCATGACTTATGTCAAACAAAGAGCTAGTTGTGATAATCTTCCAAACTTTTGTAGGAAGCGGCAACAACTTGGTCATCTTGTTGATAATTGTGGGGTGGATAAAGTTCAAAAGAATGTTGAAGATATTGAGAAGGATCAAGAATCGAGAGAAAGAGAGGTGTCGCGGTCTAAACGTGCTTGGGTTCCGGTTGTATGAAGAAATGTTTTTGGCTTCCCTAACAAAGCACCTCAACCATCACCAAAAAACATCTTGAAATGATCCGAATTCATTTGCTAACTTGATCATGAACATAGTTTTATTGAAGAAACAGAGGAAGGATCGGTGAAGTCTCACAATGATTTCAATGAGATTTATATACCGACTTCTATGATTACTGGTGAAGAACATGAGGGTGAGAAGCACTTGAATGCGGTTTTGATCGATGCTACGATCAATTTTGAAAACAAAGTCAATGAGGAGCACTTGAATGGGGTTTTGATCGATGCTACGATCAATGTTGAAAACAAAGTAAATTTGCAAGAAGCACAAGATAGAGCAATTGAGGATGCTATTCTACATGATGCTTATGATGATGTGGCTAGGTACTTGGATTCTCATTACAAGAAGAAGTCGCAGGTGGTGTCGCCAAAAGGGCAAGATAAATTGAAGGACAAAGAGCCTTTGTTCTTATGTGATACCATAACCCCGAGATTGATGAAAGTGAGGGACTTATTGTTGAAGACTCGGACCCTAGTCAAAATCAAGAGGAATCATTCAACAAGAAAAGGTTCTTAACTCTAAGACCTAAGAAAACTAGACCGGATTATCTTGAGGAGTCTCCTTCTCCTCATGGGGCACAAGAATCATCTTGTAGGAGCAAAGCACAAAAAAAAACAAAGAGAAAACCGAACACAAGTTGCGTTCCCGAGAAGGTCAATCCGCCCCTCCATCTCAATAATGTTGTTTTTGTGTTGGAACGTCCGTGGGGTGGGTAAGCTTAAATCATGTGACAATGTTTCAAACCTTGTGAGAAGACACAAACCGAAGGTTCTTTCCTTACTTAAGCCGAAGTCTAAGTTTAATGAGAAAAAGTTCCGTAAAAATTCCAATATGCCAGGGCTATTTCTAATTCTAGGAATACCATTTGGATCTTCGGCGATGGTGATATGCATATAGAAGTTCTTGAGGATCATGACTAATTCCTCCATTGCCTCTTTCCTCCACTCTTCTTCCACAACAGTTGTTGTGCACCTTTCTGTATGCCGCGCAAACTAGAATCCTCCGTCGGTCTCTTTGGGATGGTTTGAAAAGAAGTGATGATCATAAACCATGGTTGGTTGTTGGATATTTTAATGAGGTGCTTAAACTTGAGGAGAAAATTGGAAAATTACCACCTAATAATGGAGTTATGAAGGACTTTCAAGAGTGCATCGAGGATTGCAGTTTGCAAGATGCCGGTTATGAAGGTAATCCTTTTACTTGGGCTAGTTATGGCACTCGAACTCGGATTGACCTTGCACGTATTAACTTTGAGTGGATCAAAACTTTTTTGAGCACTAGAATCACACATTCTCCTCGACTTCATTCAGATCACAACCCACTTTTGATCTAATATAAACGTGATACTACTAGAAAGCCGAGGCCTTTTCGATTCCAAAACATGTGGGTCAAACATCACACATTTCAAGGAAGGGTGGTGGAAAATTGGGGGCAAGACACTCCTTGTGTTGGTCTTTTTAGTCTTGGAGCCAAATTACTTCGATTGAAGAAAGACCTTAAACTTTGGAATCATAATACTTTTGGCAACATCTTCCAAAAGATTCAATAGAAAGAAGAAAGTCTCAAACAAGCCGAGATTGCGCATGATCTTAATCCTACTCCTAAATCTCGGAATCTCTTGAATAAGTGCTATTCCAAGTTCACAATGACTCGAATTATGGAAGAGGAATTTTGGAGGCAACGGTCAAGGTGCAAGTGGGCTATTGGAGGTGAACGCAACATTCGACTCTTTCAAGCTATGGCTAAAAAGAAACAAGCCCAACAAAATCTTCAAAATCCATGAAGAAGGTATTCTTATGGATAATCCAAACGAGATTGGAGCTTCGACCGCTCGGTACTTTGGACATCTACTTGCTTCTCCTATTGAGGTAACGGCTTGCCATAATCTCAATTTCATTCCTCAAATTATCACTTCGACGACAATCCTTGGCTATGTCGATCACCAGTTCTTGATGAAGTTTGGGAGGTTATTTTTGGCTTAAGTTCGGATAGTGATGCGGGACTGGATGGCTTTAATGCTCTCTTTTACCAATCGTGTTGGAATATCATCAAAGAGGATCTTCTTGAAGTAGTCTTAGACTTTTTTCGGGGCACTGCTTTTACGAGAATGTTCAAAGCTACCAACATTGCTCTTATTTCAAAGAAACAAGATCCCAAAGAGTGGAAAGAGTATATGTCGATTAGTGTATGCAACATAAGCTACAAAATCATTTCCAAGCTTCTTAATGATCGATTAGCTTCTTTCCTCCCTAAGCTTGTTTCTTCATCACAAAGTGGCTTCGTGAAGGGTCGGCTCATTGGAGATAACATCCAATTAGCTCAAGATTTGGTTTTAAATCATATTAAGTGATGGGATAAACACAACACGGTGGTGAAGCTTGAAATGGAGAAAGCATATGATCGGCTTGATTGGGGATTCTTGGCAATGGATTTGGTTAATATAAAATTGTGTGGAAAATTGCTTTTTTACAATTCTTGTGAACGACGAAGCTCATGGTTTCGTTGAATCCAAACATGGTGTGCACCAAGGCGATCTGATATCTTTCGCTCTTTTCATTATTGTCGTCGAGTTTCTTTTACGAGGACTTAAACAACTCTATGAGAGGAATCAAAATCTTTATCTTCATACGGCCGATGGGATTCCAATCTCTCATTTTGCATATGCAAATGATTGTATCATCTTCTTGAGGGGTACGATGGATAACATAGCTAAGGTTATGGAGTTCCTTCATTTATATGCGATGGTTTTAGGTCAACTTATTAACAAGGCCAAGAGTTGCTTTATTTATTCTCCCCATATCAATGTTACGCACTCTCGTAGCCTTAGTAACCGGTTTCATGAAAGGTAAGTTCCCTATTACTTATCTTGGAGCCCCACTCTTTCGTGGGAAAATGAAGTTTTCCTATTTTAATATGTGGATGGAGCAAATATGTGGGTTGATTAGTGGATGGGAGATGAAGTTTCTCAATTTTGGGGGCCGACTCACTCTCATCAAGAGTATCTTATGTTCTATCCCTATGACTATCGCATCCCACGAGCTTTGATCCAATCCTAGTTGGTTCGGTGGTGATCAGTCACTTTACCCAACTCAGACTAAATCGCAACTCATAGGAAGGGGTCTCACTATCAGGATCAAAACCACACACTTTTTATAAAAATACATTTTGATATACAACGGAAGTATTGGTATTACAAACAATGTGACTATTTTAATGGTTATGCGTTAGTGACAAAACATGAATATTCCAAAATGCACACTTGAACAATTATTTACTTGATTCATGCTGCAATATTGATTTTATCATGAAGAATTGACAGAAGAAACGAGGAATAAGTCTTCAATGACTTAGTGAGATTCATATAAAAGAACCGTTAATGCAAGAATTAACTGTGATTTACTGGATACATTTCGAGGAGTAATCTTACCGGCAAAAACAGTTCAACTAGATAATTTGATGTAGCAATGGTACTGGAATTTTCATAGAATAGTTAATGAACGTGTGCTTAACAATAAAAAAGTACAACCTTATGACTTCTAATATTCTACCTTATACCTCTCGACGAGGAGCGACCTCGCAAACAAATCAAGAGACATGCTCGAGTACATGTCGATCCATCATGTGGGTTACAACCAACTTCTGACTACAATCGGTGCCTAGATAAATGGGTATCAAGCAAAATTACGTAAACTGACAATCCTTACTGCCCGGCAGTAACTCGACTCAATACCTGGGCCCAACTTCCCAAAGGCGTCACAATGAGTATAACAGATAAACAAATAAGCTAGTAAACCGGATAATATTCGTTGCTCCTTGAGCTACATGTCCCGAACATAGTTTGTTGCCCTTTGCGCAGTTCAAGAACCAGCAGAGATTATAATATCGGAGAATTACCATGATTATGACTCGATATGATAAATAATAAATGATTTAATATGATTTAACGATGAGTAAGAAAATCATGTTATGAGATCAGATGCAAAACAAAATTATGATGGAATATAGGTTGTTCGAGATTTGGTAACGGAGTAGTGGGATTTTTGTCCAAGTTCCTCAGGGCCGGATGCCAAACGGGGCTAGAACCTCACCTTTACTCGTGCGGGGATTCTTGAGGCCGTCGATTAGTTCGTCAAACTTTTAACAAATTTAAATAATATTAATCAACTGAATTTCTAATTCACCACAACAAATATTAGTACCTTTTCTTCAGTTCTCATGTTGGTAAGCTTGGGAACGTTCTAGTTAAGAATGCTAGTTACACTGTAAATCTTAGTAAATAACACATAAACTTAATTTATGTTATTACACAAAACATGAAAATCCTAGATGATGAATTAAAGAAAAATATATGCTTCAATTGAATATTGAATAACTATTGGTTTAACGGTTATTAAACCACATTATTTATATCTCAAACTTATGTTAAACTTTAACCACATTATTTATATCTCAAACTTATGTTAAACAACCATATGTTCAAACTTGTGACTGTGAGTATTTGTGTTAAAGTCATTTCGATGACAAGTCACGGTAACAAGTAAAATTTGATTAACTGTCCAATTTAAAACATAATCAATTCTTAAAATATATTACTTACCTAACTCTAAAGAAACTTGCCTTTTAGGCTTTAATCAATTTAAAGCTTTTAATAACCACATATCAAATAATTATCATATAACACTTTAAAAGGTATAACTTAGTCAATTATTACTTTATTTTACATAGTTAGTTTAAAATAAACATAATTATGTTATAACTTAAATATAAAGATATAAACATGTGATAAGGAATGTTTATTATGATAATAATCTTATTTGATGGTTAGGTCATGAAATGACAAGACTAATCTTGTAAGACTTATGAAAGTAGTATGTTAAACATGGTAAATCTACCATTTAAATGATATAATTAAAATCACAAAAATATAAATTCATGGTTATAAATTATAATAATCTAATTATAACTAATACTATACCATGTTAAGTTTATGTGTGTGATATAATACTTGAATTATGATTGTGTTTAACTTTATAAACTAAGAAAATAAATGTTGTGCCAAATAAACTAAAAAATCACTGCAATTTCAGTTTTACCTTTAATCGGACATCCAAATGAACTTGGTTTTCAAATCTTTTTACGGTTCTGATATCTAACATCATGATGAATGTGTGTATACAAAATTTTGCAAAAACACAAAGGTTTGCTATGCTAAATAATTCTTGCAACATAAAAGCTGTTATCGGATTTCTTGGCAGCTATTTAAGATTTATGTTTTACGGCCTCCTAGATCATATTATTTGGGAAAGATGTCTCCATACAAAAGATAGAAGACACCAAGGAGGGTATGTATCCAAAATAGGTAGTAAAATAATATTTCTACTATTTGATATGATTTTTCTAAGGTGTAGGGGCAGAATCGGCATTTCATGCGCAGTAAAAGTTTTGGCGTCTTTTTGGGTAGAAAATAACAAGAACAAAATCTGGAAATTTTTTTACAAACAAAAACACAAGGAACAACTTTTATTTCAGGGAACTTCTGTAGAATGGGACTATTTTGGGTTGTATATAATGTTGAACAATGGTGACTATTTGTAGGCTGAAAATGATAGTTTAATCATTAATTTTTATGTCCCACCATGAATTTTTTTATAATAAATCACAAAAATCTAATTTCAATCATGCTTTAAGGATGTGATGGCTTACCTCATCAATTAGTTAAGTGCATATCAAGTCCCTCAATTATTTATAATTAAAATTCAAATAAGTATAATCAGATTTCTTTCTTATATACCTATTTTCTTATGTAATTTTTCTAGGTAATTCGATCGTCTTGGTTAATATTTGAAATTTCAGTATATGTTTGAGGAATTTAAGTATATGTTTGAGGATTAGAGACCTATAAAAATAATAAATGACTAACTTCTAAGTTCAAGGACTAAAAGACAATTTTTTCTAAACATTTAGGGTCAAAATGCAAATTTTCAAAAGTTCAAGGACTAAAGTTTAAATTTATTTTCTTCCTAATTTTTGGGGCATTACAATCCCGGTCTACTTATGCCAAGTACTTGAACCTTCAATTAGTGTGCTTGAAGAATTGGAAAGAATGTTTACTAAGTTTCTTTGGGGTTCAACCGAAGAACGTAGAAGGCAACATTGGTGGGGTTGGGAAAGAATTTGCAAACCATTCGACATGGGGGTCTTAACATCTCTCCTCTTAGTAGCTTGGTTGAGGTTTTTGGCATGAAGATTTAGTGGCGGTTTCATATGCAAGAATCTCTTTGGGCTAAGTACGTGATGGCTCAATATGCTACTCGGGATCAAATCCTTAGCATAAAAGGTTGGGAATCTCGCAGTTGGAAGAGATTGGTTAGAGCCGCCCCACTTACGCAACCGCATCTCTATTGGCATCTCAAGGAGGGCAATTCTTTCTTTTGGATGGATCATTGGTTACAAGGAGGGCCTCTACAACCGCGAGAAGGAGTTCTTATCAATAATAATGCATTGGTTAGTGATTTTTGGGTTGGAGGCGAGTGGGATATTGCAAGACTTAAGGAATTTCTTGAAGAGGAGGAAGTGTTGAGGGTAATTAGTCATTCGACTTGGCAATAGGGGAAGGATTTCCTTCTTTGGAAGCTTGATCCCAACGGTTCCTTTTCCATGAGATCCGTGCGGTGTACTATTAGTGAGCCTTACATATCTCACGGTGTTTATAAGTTTCTTTGGCATAAGTTTCTTCTTCCAAACATATTTTATTTGCTTGGCGCTATATGCAAGATCTAATACCGTCAGATCAAATGGTAGCAAAGCGGATGGTAATCGTCTCTCAATGCAATTGTTGTGGAAACACTGAAACCAAGAATCATATCTTTTGGTCAAGCAAGCTCACTAAAGAGGTATGGCCTTATTTCTTTCACACTTTCCATATCAAGCTACCCGTTACCATCTCATGGAGAAATTTAATTGCATATTGGATCAATGCTAGGCATCGCACAAGTCGAGGGAAGGTCATTGGAAATTGAACACGGATGGGAGTTCGAAAGGAAATCCTGGCTGGAGGAGGAGAAGTTCTACGAGATCATTTAGGGAATTGTGCTTGGGTGTATCACACTGCACTTGAACCAATGATGAATGTGGAGGCGGAGATCATAGCTATTTATCAAGGCCTTACATACTGTCATGATCTTGGACTTAGGGATGTGGAAGTTGAAACCAATGCTCTTGTTACTATACCTATTGTGAATGCCTTGTCAGGAGGACCATGGAAGATTATCAAGTATGTGGAGGATATTCGGTCTTTTTTGGCATCTGTGAATGGTAGTATACAACATGTGTTTCGAGAAGGGAACCAAGTGGCAGACCAATTGGCTAATGAAGCTTGTCTCCAAAGAGCTAATGGTCGTGTTCCTTTAGATTTGGCAAGCTTGAAGGTTCAGATTCTTGTTGAGAGGGATAAGCAAGCTTGGCTTATATTCGCACCCCAAAACTGGACTCATGAAGGTACCACACTCGTCCTTTCTTATTGCATTTCCTCCGCATACACTTTATACAATTTTGCAAATGCGATATTCTATATTACTAGTCAATCCTAGTAATTCATGGTTTACCTCTCTTGCTTTTCTCCGCCACACGAACAATGTATGGAAGCTCTCGTTCCTCACGATGCACACACAAAAAATCGATTTATATCTATGCATTGTTCAAATAATTGCACACACGGCTTGTTGCATGATGGGAAAGAATGATAATTTGTGGTTTGAGATGAGTATCTATGGGAATCGAGTGTGGATACGTTATATGCCTTCTAAGATACACCATTCGAACCTTAGAAGTGACATTTTTTCCTTGTCCATTACTTCCTCCTTTAGCCCTTTCCATACCGTTAGCCTCAGTAAAATTACATTTCACATGTAATTGCATGTTTAGAACTCGTATGTTGGCTTTATCACTCGAAATGCCTTGTCTTCCACTACTATCTTTGCTCACTTTTGTACACAATTGCACATACAAGGCATTTGAGACTCTTTGCACACTATGATTCATGGATGAGCTTGTGTGAAGGTGGAAGTAGGATTATTTTTGTGGCTATGACATCTCTTTGGTCCCATTGGTCTTACTTTTCCATCCACGCCTATCTCAAGGTAAGATATTTTAAATCTTCATTTCTTCATGAAGTTATACTTTTCCTTTTCTCCGCCTTCATGCTTTACACGCATCAAAGTTCTCAAGTTCTCTGTTCTCACTTAGCACACACACTCCATGTTTTATTAGTGAACTTTATGCTACTCTTTGCACACTACGTCTCATCCGTGGCACATCATTTGAGAACTATGGATCCCTGAGAACAAAGGTTTTTCTTGACTCAAAGTATGGGGAAAGGCACAAGAAGATTGAAAGCTAGAAAGTTCATGCAAACTACAAGCCACAACTTTAAGCTTAAAAAAATCTCGCATTTGAGTGATCTTGACACACGGCAGCATCGTGACGACTCGAAGATAAGGAAAAGACATGGTATTGACCCGGTGGCGTATAATTCAAAAGCCCAATCTAATCTAAGAGCTCCTAGTTGGAGAAAAAGAACAAGAAGTGCAATCACCACTCATAGGAGTTTGCAACATGATACTCTTATTTTGTTTGCTTTTCATTGTAATAAGTCTCTCACTCATTTTCAAACATTAGGCATATTATTTTACGAGATATCCAATTTTGAGATATGCTCATTTTTGTAATAGAGATAAGGCTCTCGGGTTTTCTTGGAGTTGGATAGACCTCCCAATACGGGAGTGGATATTCGGATTGCACACTCCACTTTGGGTATGATCTTCGACTATCTCACTCCCGTGGGATGTTTACACAACTCTATAAAAACTCTTTTTTGGTTTATGGGGCATGCTTTTAGACCTCTCCTAGCTTCCTTGATTGTTTGCTTTCGTGATCGTATGAGTAGGGTACACCATAGGATCTCATTATGTAGTACCACCCTCATTTTTCTTTCTATAAACTTTTATTTAGGTAGACAAGGAATCATGATTTTTATTTTTTTTCTTTTATAAAATATGATAGCTCTTCACTGATTCTCTTTTTTAAACAAGTCGTTACTTTTTTTAAATAATAATATCTACAACATTTTAATTAATAAAATTATCACTAATTAAAATATTACTTTAATACATATTGATGTGATGTTTATATACCTAGTTTTCATTAAACACTCAAATTACATTCAAATTATATTTCAGTTTTTTTACATATTTTTCAAAATATTTTCCAAACATTCAAACAAAAATGAACAAAACTAAATTAACGAAAATAGATCCAAACGGGCCTATAATTTTAACAAAGAATTCCATAAGGGTGTGTGTAAATTCTCAAACACGAAGACTACACATTAGGATAGCCTAATAATTACTCAATACTTTAGGGGTGTTTGTGTAATTCTTTTTTTGTAGTGAAAACCCCAGAAATGAATTCTTCTCCTTTGTCACTGTGATTACAAAAACCCCTAAAAGAGTAGAAATGCCGGAGCTGCCGGAGGTGGAGGCGGCGCGTCGAGCTATAGAGGAGCACTGTGTCGGAAAAAAGATTAAGAGATCGACGGTTGCCGATGATCCCAAAGTAATCGACGGCGTATCCTCTGCGGACTTCGAGGCGGCGCTCGTCGGAAAAACTATCGTGGCCGCTCGCCGCAAGGGAAAGAACATGTGGCTCGAGCTCGATTCCCCTCCTTTCCCCTCTTTCCAATTCGGTACAAACCTAACTCTTATTCACATTGTTGAAATTATAACTCTTGTTGTTAACAAAAAGAAGAAGTATATTTTCTTATATGTTTCATTTTGTTTGGTTTGGTCTTAGAATTGCTCTGATTTTGCTTCTGGCAGGGATGGCTGGAGCTGTGTATATCAAGGGACTTGCGGTTACTAAATATAAGCGGTGAGTGGCGTCACTGACCGTGTTGAAATTTCAGCATTCAGCGTTAGATATGTTACCGAGGTGTCTGAGTAGCTAGTGGTGATCGTGTGTAATTATCGTGTGATTTCTTGCCACGCATAAGAAATCATTTCTCGTAGGTGGAGTTACTTTTTTGTTAACTAGATCATGTCCCAAGTACAATTGATATGAATCTATGGAATACCCGAATGATGCTGGCAAATTTTCATAATATTGCTACGTTATTTATGGCCAATGTAACAGGATATGTTACTACTGACAGGTCTGCTGTGAAAGATACGGATGAGTGGCCTTCAAAGTACTCCAAGTTATTTGTTGAAGTGAGATTTCTTATTCTTGATTTTAAGGAAGTGGAAGTCTTTTCTTAATTAAGCCAACATCAGATTTGTCAAATTGGAATTTTGAAAATAACAGGATGAGCTTATTTGTATACACATACTCATATCACCTTGCATGTTTGGTGGCATCATATATCTATTCACTTTCTCTTTTGAGATGTTTCAGTTTGCGGGACCTATCATATTCAGTTTTTTGTCATAAACTAGGGTTACTTCTGTAGTTTTACACGTAATCACATTTGCGATAAACTGTATTTCAGTTCAATTAAATAAGACCACTTGTTTTATTTGTGGTTTCAGCTTGAAGATGGTTTGGAGTTCTCTTTTACTGACAAGAGGCGATTTGCTAAAGTCCGCTTGCTTGAAAATGTAAAATGAAGCTATTTATTCATCTCTAGCATTTCTATCTTCGACTTAATTGAGTTTTTAAAAGGCTCTTGCGGTAACAATTTGAACAGCCTGTTTCAATGTCCCCAATCTCTGGGCTTGGTCCGGATGCATTGTTGGAGCCTATGACAGTAGATGAGTTCTACAAGTCCTTGAGCAAGAAGAAGACGGGAATCAAGGCGCTCTTGCTTGACCAGGTTATTAATGATTTGTTTTCTCCTTGCTGTTCTGAGAAGGTTCACACACACACACACGCATGCATGTCTTGTGTGGTGCATCCTGAAGATTCTCACAATTTAGGATTGGCAAGTTTTTCTGTGTGATGGTATTAACTTTCTAAGTTATTGTGCAGCGAAACCTATCCCATCTCAAGAAAGTTAGTTTCATCATTATTTAAAACTTGGCTAACTCACCTGTCTGGAAATAAATGCTTGAACACAAATTTAGTCTACCGTCACAAGAATGTCATAATCAAATAATTTGAGAATGAAGTGGATCAGATCATATTTTTGGGCTATCTGAGAAAGAAAGCGTTGATTTCATAGAATTTTCCAGTTGGATTCTAATAGTGACTTCTGAGTGCATCTTGATAAATAGCTTGTCAACTGGAGTTGCATATAGAGAATATTTTTATTCATGAGTAATCTACTAATCTACTCTAGAACATCACTGTATTTCCTTCTGGACATAGCATTGAAGGGGGTGATATTTTTCTATGCAGAGTTTTATGGCAGGGATTGGCAATTGGATGGCTGACGAAGTGCTATATCAAGTCAGTGCGCTTTATTCTTCATCATCAATTTTAGAAATTTGACGATGTATTATAGTTTTCTTCTTATTGAGAGCTTCTCTAGTCACCAGCTTGTTTCAGAAGCAAGTTTTTTTTAGAGATATTGTGGTTTAACAGGCAAGAATCCATCCATCACAAAATGCTTCCAGCATGTCCAAAGAAAGTTGTGCAGCATTGCTCAAGTGCATTAATGAGGTGACAATTATGTCTCAATATTGTTTTTTTTCTTTCTCTTAAACATTGGTAAGCTATTTTTCAATATGGTGTTACTTGAGACTGCTAAATTTTCTGTATTTCGCTGACTGCCTCGAATTGTTTCATTCGCAAGTTAAAATAGAGTTTACAAAGGCAAATCAATCCGCTTATCCTGGCTGATTACAATATTTCTCTAATCCATTTAAGATAAGACAGTTGTGGTATAATTGATTTGATGTGATTGTGAGGATTACGTCAATCATGCGTTGACAGACAGTACTTATAGGTGACAAAATTGGCTGTTGAAGTAGATGCTGATAGCCTCCGCTTTCCTGTTAAATGGTTGTTTCATTTTCGCTGGGGCAAAAAGCCAGGAAAAGTTAATGGTAAGATGTTATTGACCTCTATGATCAATTTGACACTAATAATTTCTGTTACAGGTCATTGAAAAAGCCATTGAAGTTGAGGCTGATAGTAGTCAGTTCCCTAGTAAATGGATTTTCCACTCCCGGGAAAAGAAGCCTGGCAAGGCTTTTGTTGATGGTTTGGCTCTTGACCTGTGCAATACACTTTAAATTGGTCTAATTGTTTTCGCAGATTAGCTGCTTTAACCACTATAGAAGGATTTCTATCTTTATGTGTCTCGTCAGTATCCTTGTGTCCCTTTCGGCTGGTCATCCGTCTTCATTCAGTTTCTATGCATACTAATATTCCTTCCTCCACACCTCAATAATACGTTTGTGAAACAATTAACTCAAGGACCATGATTGTACTAATATCATTTAAGGTTCCACATATTATGCATTCAGAAATGGACCATCTGATGCAAGTTCTGTATTTCGAGAAGGAAACAGAAAATTAAAGCCCTACTCTTGCTTTCTGTTGCTCCAGTTTAGAATTTTTAGAGATTGTTATGCAAGAAAACTAACCAACAGTTTTTAAATGTCAGGTAAGAAAATTGAATTCATCAATGCTGGTGGCAGGGTACGTCTCTCTTCTACGGTTCTTGTTCCATTTATATTATGTTATGGTATCCTTCCTGAAGATTCAGTTTAATAATTGCAGACAACAGCCTACGTCCCAGAATTGCAAAAGCTGACTGGCGTCCAAGTCGTGAAAGAAGCAGGAAAACCGTCTAAGCACAATGCAGCTGGTAGTGACGAAGATGAAGTCGAAGGATCAGAAAATGAAGAAAATGCTAAGAAATCAAAAGCTGTGAAAGGAAGAAAGAATACCAGAGCGAAGAAGCCCTTATCAAACAAAAAATCCAGTGTTGAAGAGTCTGATGACGACAGAGATGACAATAATGCTCCTGATGCATCTCCAAAGTTGACAAAACAGAATAAAACACTTCCTGCAGAAAGCAAACGCATGGGGAACGGTGGAGATGCTCAAAAGAGACAAACTAGAGGAAAAAGTGCTCCTGCAAAAAGGAAGCACGGGGAAAGTGACGAAGAACTCGGTAATTCAGAGGAGAGCGATAATGGGAGTGAAGACGAAGAGGTTCAGGAGGCTGTGAAAGGAAAACAGGCAAAGGGTGGGGCGTCTGCCAAGAAAAAGGTTGCATCCAATCAGAAGGGAAAGCAGAAGAAAAAAGCCAAGTAAATTACCTCCTAAATATTGCTAACAAGTAACAACTGTGCGCACTTCCTTATTTTGATTAAACTCTTCCATATATGAGAAGAAATGGGAAGATACTGCTTTTGTGTAATTTAGTTGGAGTTAATTAGTGTTTCTCCCTCCTTGATAAGAGAGGTCTTAAATTCGCACCAAATAACTTTGTTGATATACTACTTACTATGCCTATCTAGTTTGTTTGGTTACCAACTTTTTAGTTTATCAAGGAAATGAAGGGGGAGATTCATTAAAAATCAAAATTTCGCAACTGAAATGATAAAACAAATATTGGTATGCATACATACTCGTCTATGTCGCACGGAAGGGATACATGGATACGTATCTGACAAGTTACGGATACGAGAATATGGATTTTTGTAAAATTTTACATTAGGGTACGCCTAAGATACATCGAATATTTTATTTTACATTAATAATTTTTTATATATAAGAACATATTTGAATAAAATTGTCAAACATAAAAATGTTAAACAATGGTATTTTTAATTCATTTACACATATTAATGTGAACCATATTCAACCTTAAACATAATAAAAATGCAACATCTACAATTCTACGCAATACCGTATATAACACCCAAAATACTAATGTATAAAACATATTCAACAGGAATATTTAAAATTTCATAATACAATGATGAAAAAGCTAAATTAACATCACTATCATTTTTTTTTGTTTAACTACATTTTATTATTTGATGTGCACGTATCGGATACGCTCTTATAACGTGCCTGATACATGTCTATAAATGCTTATTTAATTTTTAATTAGGATACGCCACGTGACATATAAGATACGTATCTGAAGTGTATTTGAAGCGTATTCATATAAGATATGTATGAAATACGAATACGAGTAACTTTTGAGCGTATCCGTGCAACGTAAATAATCGCTAGCAGGTGAATTTATGTAAGTTTTTTTGGATACTTTCATTAACTACAAAAGTTTGGTCAATTAAGATGTAAAAGGAATGCATACACATGCGTCCAACAAAATAAACCATGTTATAATCATTACGTATTTGGTAGCAATATGCCTTCGATAATTGTACAAACGTATTTGATACGCCACATGGCATAATTGTTAATTTAGAAAAAAGATCGTTATACTTATTCGATACGTATTGGACATGTTATGAATCCTTTTTGTAGTTTTTTAATTATTTGAGAATTGTTAATTTGTCACTTGATGAACCATTCATGACTTTTGTTTTGCTTGAAATTCACTTTTCTTTTTTTATTATTTGAGAAGTTTTTATGATCTATTATTTACGAATTGACTTTTTATTATTACGAACTAGGCATCTAAAATCTTGTGATATTACAGACATTGTTATAATACATATCACGCTTGTATATTCCTTGTGCATGGTAGATTTTGTGACTAACATGTTTAATTTTTTTTTTATCATCACATGTGTAAATGCATATTATAAATATATTAATATAAATTTATGTAGGCTATTCTTGCCAATTTATACGCGTATTCTTGCCATATTCGTATCGTTTAATTTTGAAAAATTATATGGTTGTATTCGTAAGAAAAGTAATACGACTTCATATCGCCCAAAATCGTCCTTCAAAAGTGCAATACTTGGGGATCATGATAGAGGGATAGATTTCGTTGGTGGAGCATTTCGAGAAAACGTGAGAATACAAGGACCTAAATGTCAAAAGAGACTATGAGCAAGGTAGGGCAAAACTAACATCTCAGACTTTGACACAACCTCACACATGGCCGACGACGCCGTTTTCTCTTCCTCAAACGACACCGTACCTCCGAATCCCGGCGTCCAAATCACCGTAAGCCACCTTTTACTATTCCAATTTAACTGCTTTGATTAACCTAATCGAGTATATTAATCACGACAATTCGACATTTGAGCTCGTTATATGAACACAATTTTATAAATATCGTTATTATCTTAATGTCATGTATAATTCTGTTTCTATTAGTTAATGATACAACGTTGTTGTGGTGCTGCCTTATATTTAATGCTAGATGGCGCCAGTTTCTGACAACAGCGAAGAACTGGTTAATGGTGATGGTGATGGTGATGGTGAGTTTGATATTGAAACCAATGACCTAGGTGATGTCGTTAAGAGTGATGATATTGAGAATCCGGTTCATCGCGTATTGGGGAATGATCGAAACGACGTTGATAATGACAGTGAACTTGGAATTGTTTGTGCGGAACTCGAGAGTGGCAGTGACCATGTGCTTGAGTTTGAGAGCAATGACCATGGTGAGCAGATGCTCGATGATAATGAGAATGGAATTGTTACTGGTGGTGGAGTTATGGAGAATCGGGCGGATGATGTGCAGCACAAGTCTTATATCCCACCTGCTGTGGGAATGGAATTTGATTCATATGACGATGCTTATAACTATTACAACTGTTATGCTCGGGAGCTTGGGTTTGGTATCAGGGTCAAATCTTCGTGGACAAAGCGTAATAGCAAAGAGAAGCGTGGGGCGGTGCTGTCTTGCAATTGTGAGGGTTTTAAAACGATGAAGGAAGCAACCGCTCGAAGAAAGGAAACAAGGACCGGATGCCTAGCAATGGTGAGGTTGAGGTTGGTGGAGTCAGACAGATGGAGGTTGGATGAGGTTAAACTTGAACACAACCATTTAATGGATCATGAAAGGGCTCAAAGCTCCAGGTCGCATAAGAAGATCGAAGCAGGAGTCAAAAGGAAGTTTGAGTTGGCTGCTGATGTAGAAGTACAAACAATAAAGCTATATCGAGCTCCTGCTGTTGATGCAGTGAGCTACGGAAGTTCGAATGAAGGAGAAGTCAGGAACCCCACGGAGCTGTTCAAAGGCTTGAAACTTGGAAAAAGTGGTGGGACAGCTCTTTCTACTTATTTTCGTCAAGCACAGCTGACGGACCCAAACTTCTTTTATATTATGGATCTAAGTGATGAAGGGTTTTTAAAGAATGTGTTTTGGATTGATTCTAGGTCGAGGGCTGCCTATGGCTACTTTGGTGATGTGGTTGTTGTTGATACAACATGCCTATCGAATAATCATGGTATCCCGCTTTTGGTATTCAGCGGATTAAACCACCATGGTCGATCTGTGTTGTTCGGTTGTGGTTTGCTTGCCGATGAGACCATGGACACATATGTTTGGTTGATGAGAGCATGGCTTACATGTATGCTGGGACGTCCTCCACAAACTATAGTTACAGACCAGTGTAAAGCATTGAGTGGTGCAATCTCTGAGGTTTTTCCCAGGGCCCATCATCGCCTTTGTCTGCCCCATGTTATGCAAAGCATTCTTTTGAAGCTGGGAGAAATTGGGGAGTCAGAACTATTTCAATCTATACTAAACAGAACTGTGTACGACTCTTTAAAAACAGAAGAATTTGAAACAGCCTGGGAGGAGATGACTAAACATTTTGCCGTAAGGAATCACGAATGGCTGCGAAGCTTGTATGAAGATCGTGAAAGATGGGTGCCAGCTTACATGAAAGACACCCATTTTACTGGAATTTTTACTTTTCAGCCAGGCGAATCCATGTGCTCATTTTTTTGCGGCTATCTGCAGGAGCAAATGACTTGGGAAGAATTCTTTAACATGTATGAATCAGTTCGAGAGAAGAATACCCAGAAAGAATCTCTTGACGATATTGAGTCAAGAGAATTTAGGCCAATATTGAGAACAAGTTGCAGTTATGAACAGCAGCTCTCTGATTTGTATAGTAAAGAAATATTCCTGAAGTTCCAAGAAGAGGTGGTGCTGATGTCTAATTGTTTCAGTGTCACTCAAATTCACATAAATGGACCAATTATCACCTATATGGTCAAAGAACGAGATGTTGATGGAGATGCAAGAGAATCAAAGAACTTTGAAGTTGTTTATGATAAAGTAGGACTAGAAGCTCGTTGTATTTGTAGTTGTTTTAACTTTAAAGGATACTTGTGCCGACATGCATTAAGCGTCCTCAGTTATAATGGGATGGAGGAAATCTCGAACCAGTACATTCTAACACGGTGGAGGAAGGATCTGAAACGCTGGTACACTATCGATCCTGGTTCAAACAATATTGACATTTCCAACCCTATTCAGTGGTTTGATCACCTTTACAGACGTGCCATGCAAGTTGTTGCAGAAGGGATGGCATCACAAGATCATCATACGGTTGCTTGGCAAGCATTTAAGGAGTCACTTAATAAGGTTCGTTTGGTGGCGGCAGAGAAACCTTTGTAAAATAGCAAGTAGAGTTGAACCAGGATAGATAGTTCATACAATAGAAACATTCAGTCTTCTGTATCATTTATACCAGTAAGACATGATACTGTATAGTGAGGAAACATTGTATATATATATATGCTAATTGGTCTTATTCCTTTGAAAAAGTAATTGATACAGAGATTGGTTAACATTGAATATTGTTGGTTTTCTATTGACCGTGTCAAAAGCATATGCTTCTGAGAATAAAATCTTTCTATTACA
Source organism: Linaria vulgaris (assembly GCA_948329865.1). Taxonomy (NCBI): domain Eukaryota; kingdom Viridiplantae; phylum Streptophyta; class Magnoliopsida; order Lamiales; family Plantaginaceae; genus Linaria; species Linaria vulgaris. The sequence goes on along the minus strand of OX415249.1, from coordinate 45,488,823 downwards.
ATGATCATTATCATATATCAGCAAATACTACAAACAGCAAGCTACAGTACAGGACATGAACACCACCTATTGAACAAGTAACAGCTATCTTCAGTACATCCTTAGCTAAACGAGGACAATGACATAGGGAACAACACAAATGCTGTTCAAATTTGCTGGCCTAGACTCCAAATTCCTTGATAAAGACCGAACTCTTTCGCGCTTTATTTTTCAAAGCATATTGATGTATTGCATCCTGAATTCCAGCAAAATCAACTAAAAACTCTGCTGCATCAGTCTGGCTCAAGACCTTCTTCACAGCCAATTCTAATGCTTTCATTCTGCATTAAACATTAGGTACATTAGCCAAATGAGTGACTATCATGAAAGTTTATATACTTTGATGACTGCCAAATGAAAAGTATCTCGGACCTGAGTCGTTGGGCCTTAACTATGACCCGGTGGATTTTCTTGAACTCAGATCGTACACGGGCCAAAGCAGGCCCATTGCCCTCCTTGTTTAGGCCGAACGGAAGGTGAAGTACACAGTTCGATTGGATCTCGATCATTTCCTCGTCGATCACTGCCTCCTCTATACGTATATCGTTGATAAGCTGTGACAGGGCATGCTCGATTCCAATGGGGTCCGATAAGGAGTGAGACAACGACAAGAGGAACTTGAGAATCGTTGTGGGCCTCCAGTCGCCGAACCAAGAGAGGGCGCCGAGTTCAAGGGCCGGAGCCCATTTAGGCACAATAAGTTGAGCCATGTTGGACATTCTGGTAGGGGCCGTGGCACGAATGTAATGAGCCTGGAAGCGACCCAATTGATCGTCGATTAACTTCTGCATGGCCCATCTTGCTTTGAGCTGTTTCTTTAGCCTTGCTGCTCCACTCTTCTGTTCTTGCCTCCACACCCCATATTTCCCCCCAGAAAAGAACTCTTCACCTAGTAATAAACTTAATTAGTACAGTCAACTAAACAAGAATCGAGATCGATCCAACCGAGTTTCTAATCCAAGAAATCAATGGGATTGATGACTTGCATATGAATAATAACAGAGTTGAACGTAACAATCAAGAAAAGAGAAGCACTCTGCATTAATCTCCTAACAATTGAACGTAAAATTCTTGCAATACAAACATTGAGAGACGAAAAAGACGAGATTTTTACGTGGTTTTTTGGGTTCTCGTTTGTGAATGGCGATGCAGTTGACTTGGGTTGTTATGGATTCAACGTCTCTGAAAGCTTTGGCTTTGATTCTGATATCGCCTTCGTCGTCTGATTCATCAGTTTCTTGAAAATGTCTACTGCAACAAATTAAAAAAGAAAATGAAATGTAAGATAATTAATTTGTCGCAATTTATCACAAGACAAAAAAGAAGTATAATGATAATATGAAATAATTACTAACAGTAAGGGTTGAGATGAAGCTCTCTTCATTTTCTGCTGTGCTTTGAAGAAACAAAGAGAAGAAGTGTGTGTGTGTGTGTGTGTTATATGTTTAACAGAAACTGAAAACTATTTCGAATGGACAAATTTAATAAGGACTTGTGTTGTGTAATGTGCAGCCGTGCAGGGTATTCTTATTTAATCAGTTATATATATATATACAAGGAGGACGGGATGGGTTGAACTATGTTGGGCCGGGTCATTTAAACTGCCGGCCCAAATGGGTTGATTCCCTTAATTAGCTGCTGATCTCTCTTATGGGTTCATTCGTAACATCTTTTGCTAACAAAATATAAATGTAACACTGGGATAGTGGAAACAGTGCCATGAAATTGACTATAGTTTCATTAGTGTTTACTCTAGAAATATTGATAGGGTTGTAAGTTGTTACCGTGAAAACCGAATCTAATAAGAGAGTTTGGTCTCAACCGTAGTAGATTTTTACCACACGGTTAGGTTCGATTTTAAACCGAAACTATTCCGGCTCTGTTGCAAGGAGACCGTATTAAATCAAAATAGACCAAACAAATAAAAACAAATCAACTATTTGCTAAAAAAGAACAAACAAAAATGTTAATTAATAAAAAAGAAAACAAAATAGGCTAAAATCAAAATAAGTAACAAATAAATTTTAACCAGACATTGTTTCTGTTGGGATTTAGTATCAAAGAGTCAAATTGTTCAAAGAAATTACTTGCATCACTTCTTTTAGTTTTCTGACGGTAGGTGATTGTCATTGCAGGTGTTTATATTTTGTTGATTTATCAAAGATACCTCCGTTGCCATCTTTTCTTTATTTGCTGCTGATTTTTCTAGTAATTGTTATGTGTTACATGTTGAGTTGGTTGTCTTTGTTAACTTGTGCACAAACTGTTAGCAATTCAAATTTTAATTTATTATTTTCGGTCACCTATGCTCAAGCTAAGTTTTAACAGACACATACTCTGCATAAGTTTTGGCAGGTAATTTTATGGATTATGATAAATACAGACTGAATCTCCTAAATCTACTCAAGTTCTAGAACCACAATCCTGAACACATGCATCAAAGTTTACAAGACCACATGTAAATAAAAAAGAAGGGAATACAATATTTAATCTACTCTAATATAAATTTAGTTCAACTTTCTTAAAAAAATGACATTTTTTTCCTAAATTGAACCATTTCTTGTATTCGGTTTTAATTGGGATTTTTCGGTTTAAACCGAACCGTTCATTAAACCGCTTAATCGAACCGTTTTGTACGGTTCGGTTTACTATTTTTTTATTTGGTTTGCTTGGATTTCAATTTTTTTGCAAATCGAACTGAACGGTTCGGTTTGAAACCGTTGAACAACTTTAGGGTTGTTAATGTCGATATTCAAGCCCCACTCCTCGACAACTCGTGACGTGCCTACGATTTTTGCACGTCCCACAAGTATGCATAAGCCTTCAACAAAAAGCCAAAGGTGATGGTAATGGAAAAGATAAAGACAGAAAGTCTATTCTCTCTTTATCTATAAATACCATAAAAATAAGTTGTGATACTTTTTCACCAGTTATTAAACAAACAACTCTTAGAAGTAACCTTAATCCATTCATAAAGCAAAATCTCTGGCGATCAAAAGTGGTGATCACCGACGGTAATCACATCCAGACATCGGAGATCCCGATCTCGCGGTGTCACAACCCCCAAAATATCACTGGTATTAAGAATTATGGTACAGATCAAGGCAATGCAAACTATGTAGGGTTTTTTTTTCCAAAAAAAAAAACTATGTAGGGTTTGATACGATTTAAGAATTGGAAAAACCGAAGAGATCAAGAGTTGACTTTGAATTCAAGGCAACGTCAAACACGTGTCGAACTGACCGAATGGACCCATCCCCTTTGAACTTCGAGACAACACCGCCATGTTTCATACGCAAACAAAGTGAGCCCAAAGGACGTGCGAATTGATGACAAGTCAAGCGACGATGACTGCATGGAAATTAGGGTTCAACCCTCATCTGAGAACGACCCATTCCAATCCATAGAATTCTTGGAGGAGCTCAAAAACTTGATGAAAGATCAATGGAAAGACTTTGTTGTCATCAAAACCCTCACCCGAACCTAGTACTATCCAACTTTAGTCAATAAACTCTCGGCAATGTGGAAGTTGACAGAGGGGAGCGAACTAATCGATCTCGGATATGGATGTTACTGCCTAAAGGGGATAAATTCAGTACAACGAGATCTCATACTCACACAAGGTCCATGACAATTGGCAGGGAATTTTCTATCCATCCGAAAGTGGACGTCGAACTTTAGGTCCGACTGCGATAAAATTGAGCATGCGGTAACCTGGGTACGTGTTTTGAATCTCCATTTGGAGACACTTCTTGAGCCTGTTATCCAAAGAATTACTAAGTGCATCGGAGATCCAATACAAATCGACATCCTACGTTCACGACACCACGAGGGAAATATGCGAGGTTTTGTGTACAAGTCCCATTAAATAAACCTCTTGAAAGAGGAATACGATATATAGGACGCATCTACCAAGTGATGTATGAAAATCTCCCTTCGTTGTGCTATGTGGATGTGGTGGACACACGATGAAAGAATGTTAGGAGATAAGGGCGATCGCGATGTCGCAAGAGAAAGAGGAGACAATGGCAATTCACGCGCGAAGAAAAGAGGAGCCTCTGGCACAATGGTTGCTAGAAAAGGTAACGGGGAGTGGATGGAGGTCCCTCAGAAAAATCTTGCTAATAGAGTCGAGGTTGGAAGTAGAGCCATGACTAAAGGCAAAGAAAATGTTGGGGAGAAGGAGACTACTAGTCAAAGGCTCAAAGCAAGAGGATGCATACAGATAAGGAAATAAGCAAAGAGAGAACTATTGGGAAAATAATTCTCCCAAAAACAATACTTAAGAGGGCTGGAACGATTAGTAAGTTAAAGAAAAAAATAACTGGGCCATCTAAGGGTTTTAGTATGGCATCAACATGTAACACCAACAATAACTCTTTCTCAATTCTTGAAAAATCTGAGGAGCTTGTTGATTCCATGGCGCAAGCTTCACAATTGCCACCAGTGTCCATTAACCTTATTAATGGAACACGAGGAAGATCTAAACGTCAAGATGGAGAATGGAAATCTAATAGTGGCGATCCCACCTCAATTCTGAGAATTATGAATGGTTATCCAAAATTTCACAGGACCCTTGCAGATATCACGAATAAATTGAAGGACAATAATGGTTTTGCTGCTGATATGGGAACTGGAAATAAATACCATGCGGCTAGAGAGGGTAGAGAACCTTCCAATATGATGGCAGCCTTTGAACATGAGGTCGTAGGGGAGACACAAACAAGATTATCTCGTGCTCGAAACTCTGAGACAACTGGCATCGATATGGATGGGACAGAGAGTTGAATATCCCATCCACTAACTATAGTTAATTAGTTTTTCTATGAAGATCATTTTTTGGAACTGTCAAGTAACAGGAGATGACAGCTTTAGAGTGAATTTTAGAGAGCTGGTTAGATCACACAAATCGGATATGGTGTTTCTTCTTGAAACAAGAGTCTCACAAGAACGGGCATATGAGATCACTCCACATCTGGGATTTTCATATTTATATATCACACCTACATAAGGTATGAGTAGGGGGATTTGGATGCTTTGGAATTCTGAGTTGATTGCCGTGGATATCCAGAATGTAGACGATCAGTGTATTAACACTTTGGTTGGGCCCAAAAAATCCGAGATGTGATTGCTCTCCGGGTTGTATGCGAAACCAACAAATGTTGATAAATTGTGAATGTTGATAAGCTAGAGGAATGGGCCAGTCGAATTGATAAACCATGGCTGGTCCAAGGAGACTTCAATGAATTTTTCTTCTCTCATGAAAAGTTTGGGGGGAGTAGAAAGGTACACGCAAGGTGTAGAGAGTTTCAATGACGGATTCACACGTGGAATTTACAAGACCTTGGCTTCAATGGTATGAAACTCACGTGGGTGAATAAAAGAGAGGGAGATGCTTTCATCCAGGAACACATTGACAGAGCACTTACTAATTCACTTACGGTGGAAAAATTCCCACAGAGAGCAGTTTTTCATCTACCCTGGACTCACGGTGATCACCATCATATTCTCACCAATACCGAAGGATGGGAGGCACACATTATGACGAGGCTCTTTCGTTTCAAAGCCATGTGGATGTCCCACCCCAATTGTGAAGGCGTGCTAAAACAGATTTGGGTAGAGAATGAAGAACTGATCCAGGATGTGAACAAATTTCCAGACGTTATGACTGAATGGAATAGCACAAGATTTGGTAATATTCCTGAACGCAATAGAGTTGTTCTTTAGCAATTAGGAGGAGCTCAACGTGGTATATAGCTGAAACCGAGCATGTTTCTGATTAATCTAGAAAAGAAATTATTGGAGGAGTATAACTAAATTATGAGATACGAAGAGACGTTCTTGCACAAAAAATCTAGGGTTAAATGGTTGGAAGCAGGGGATCGGAAGACGACCTTCTTCCATAGTAGGCGATCACGAGAAGAAAAAAGAATTGAATTTTGATGTTGAATATTTATGGAAAATGTATTAAAGATCAAGAGGTCTTGAAACCTCACGCGAGAGGATACTTCCAATCACTGTTCACGGGGGGACGTAATTGCATGCCTACACTCCAGATTTCACCTCTCCAAAGACTTATGACAGAGGAGGATATGCAGTTGGTAGGGAAACATGTCAACTTGAGTGAGTTAAAAAACACCGGGTGGTGCACGTATCCCAACAAAGCGCCGAGACCCGACGACATACAAGATTCGGTATACTAGTTGTATTGGGATTGGACGTGCAAGTCAGTGCTGAATTTCGTCCAAAGGGCATTAGGAGATGAGAGTTTTGACACAGATGTGTGTAGCGCGTACCTCTGTCTCACCCAGAAGATAACAAATCTGACACTCATCTCTCAGTTTCGTTCTATTTCCCTTTATAATGTGATTTATAAGTTCATCACTAAGTGTATCACGTTACGTCTGAGGGATATAATGACGAAGATAACTTCCCTGACTCAGTCGAGCTTCATTAAAGGCAGGAGCACACATGACAATATTTTTCTCATGCAGGAAATCCTACACTCTATGCGCTCCAAGAAAAATAATAAAAAGGTTTGTATGATTCTTAAGCTCGATTTAGAGAAGGTGCATGACAAGATTAGCTGGGAATATCTTGAGGAAACTTTGATTGCCTTCAATTTCCCCTAAATGTTATCAAGCTCATTATGTTTTGCGTCCAAAATGCATCGACTCGAATATTGTGGAATGGAGAACCTCTGGAAAAGTTTTTTCATGGTTGTGGGTTAAGGCAAGGACACCCGTTGTCGCCTTACCTCTTTGTTATGTGCGTTGAAAGGCTTGCTTATATGATTGAAGAGGCGATAGATGAAGGTAGTTGGGAACCCTTAGTTCCGTGCCGTGTCTCTCACATCTTTTTTGCCGATGACCTCATTCTGATGGGTAAAGCATCTTTAAACACCACGATGAAGATAAAATAGATTTTAGACACATTCTTCTTTGCCTCTAAGCTTAATAAGGAGAAATCTAAAATCTTCTTCTCCAACAGAGGTAACGAGAGCCTCAAAAATAGAATTTATGGCAATCTAGATTTCACGCGTACGCTGCAATTAGGGAAATATCTAAGTGCCAATATTGTGCATGGTCGTGCGAGTTGTGAATATTATAACAAAATATTTGACCAAGCTGTTAGCACGATATACGAGTTGGAAATGTAACAGTTTATCTACTACGGAAAGGCGACGTTAATTCAATATGTATCGACAACCATACCAATTCATATCATGTAGTCGAGTTGGTTACCGGACAAAGTATGTAATAGATTGGATAGACTAAATCGAGACATTTTTTGGTCGAGCAATTTGGACGTAAGAAGAATTCATCTTGTGGGATGGAATAGAGTAACGAGGGGAAATGAGGAGAATGGGTTGAACTTGCGAACGATGAGATTTAATAATGAAGCCTTGCTCTCTAAAGTTTGTTGGAGAATACTGAAACAAACTCCAAGTGTATGGTCGGAGTTAATAAATGCTAAATATCTCAAGAACTGGAGGCTTAACAATTATCTCGCCAAACAGAGTAATAACTCAACGGGGAAGGGCATAGTTAAATGTATGGCATTGATTTATCCTTTCATTAGGTGAAAAATTGGTAATGACAAGACTACTCTTTTCTGGTTTGATTATTAGTTAGGTAGCGTGAGATTGTGCGATGTGATTCCGAATATTATGCACGCTGAATTTGGCTTAATGGTTGCGGATGTGGTTGATGAGGCGGGGAATTGGAATATAGATCATATTTTAACGCCAATCCTGGAAGAATGGAAGAAATAGTTTATTGCTCATAGATTCATCTTGACCGACGAAGAAGATAGGGCTTTATGGAGCAAAACGGCCAATGGGGAGTTCTTATGCCAAAGTGCCTATAAGGCGATTCATAGCACGTACTCGAGCAAGCCTAACACTCAAAGCTGGATTGATTGGGTCTGGAAACTCCCTGTGCAGCAACAAAATCAAATTCTTTGTTTGGTTAGCCCTGCAAGACAAACTCACAACGAACAAGCTCCGTAAAATTCAGAAAGATGACCAAAGATGGATGTTGTGATTTATGTGGAACTAATTATGAATCAGTTATTCATATGTTAAGAGATTGTGTAGCAGCAAGAAATGTGGGGTTCCGAATTCTTGAGAGACATTGTTTGATCACTTCATGAAGTATAATGAGGAGTTGTGGTTGAAGCACAATCTTGGATGCAACAACACTTATTATGCAACAATTTCCACTATGCCTTGGAAGATAATATTTTTTGCGTGTATTTGGGAGATCTGGAAAACTCGCACCCACCGAGTCTTTAGAGACAAAGCGGAGGGAACTATGGCTAAGAGAACTCGAAGAAGAACTTGTTGAAACTGAATGTTGATGGAGGCGTAGTAAATTCTTAGAATTGCGGGGCAGCGGGAGGAGTGGTACATGATGAATACGAAAACTAAGTGTGGGGTTTCATATCCAAAATTAGTTGTCCTACAGTGCTTGAAACTGAAATGGAGGTGAAACAAATAGGTTTGAGCATTGCATGGGAAAAAAGAATACAAAGAATTGAGATTGGGACGGATTCTAAAGAAGCCTTCACAATTTTATTAGATGCCTCGATGAACGACCATTTTATATCGCAGAATATTGAGAAGATCCACGCCTTGTTGAACAAACCATGGACACATGAGTTCCGTTGGATTCAAAATTGAAGAACAAGCTTGCAGATGCATTGGCAAAACAATCGAATATGAGAGATGGAGGTTATAGATTTTTGCTTAATCCTCCCCCTTTTCATCTTTCCAATATCCAAAACGATATAGCATAAGGGCATTTTCTTACTTTATTTCACCAAAAAAAGTAATTTATCATCGATAAAGACAAATTAAAATGTACTGTGTGACAAAATGTATTTTGAGGATTAATTTTTCTCTTAACTGTTGAAGAGTTGCTTCTATTATTGTAATTTATTTTTTTGTGATGAATAAAGAGTTTTCGAATCCAATAAAGTGGTATCAAGAGTTTTGTGGGCCAAATAAATTTGTTTCAAAATTGCATTATGACATCAAGGTTACGAAGCTCGTATAGCAAGAATTTAAAATGTATGTCTTTTGTAATTTTTTGGCTAACGGGAACCTGAGCCACGACAACATAGTTAGCGACAAATCTACTCGATAGACTGATGAAAAAGACAAGATTTAGTAGGTAATCGACCCAAATTTGAGTCGCACCCCACTAGTTTATAACCCAACTAACACATGGTCCAATCATGGCTCTATTCTCAATTGATACAACTACAATTTATTGTCTTCAAGTTGGTTCACCGTACTTTAGATGGTTTTTCAAGGCTTTCTATTGTTCTGGTTCATCTGTGCCCTTTTTTCCAACTCTACTTCAAAAGTGAAGTACAAGCAAACTGGTTGATCCTTTTAGTGGAAAATTAAACTTTGAACACCATGATACGACTAGTTCATCATTTTAGTTAATTCGTTTGATAAAAGAAAACACCATGATTCGACTAGTGTCTACAAAAGATAACATGTGAAAGTCTCGTATGGAATATTTGCTGAATTTGAAAGACTTACCCATATCAATTGAGAACACTAGCCGCAAACTCGAGACGATGACTGATACTGAAAAATGATTGAGAAGATTTAGGCACAAATTTATCAATGGATTGACCACGGTGTATTTCACCATATTCAAAGGTAGAAAGTACGTAAAAATATTTGAAAAATATTGCTAATATATATTTGATTTGGCAATAGATCGTATTATATATATATGAGTGTCGGTTACAAGTGAATAGTCTAGCAATACAACGAGTCTATCTCAAATTAGGCCTCCACTACGTATCTCATGTAGACTTGGTCCGGAACACCTCGAACCAACGCCTCGATGCTTGGGTGGGAGTGGAATACCGGTACTAGATCGAATGTACGTCGGTGATTGTCTTCGATGTGATATCGAGGATGACCCACGACGTGATATCGGTGATGAGGTGGTGTGAAGTGTCAGAGGTGCACGAGATAATCCCGATATCGAATGAGATATCGAAAGTGATATCGGGGATGTATTTCAATATGATGCGTGGTAACTAAGGGATAATAATTGCTTCATTTGGGATCCGGGCACCGTGTATTTATAGACCTCGGGATCCGGGGACCACAGTAACATATTGGTGATTATTACCGATATGACATCGAAAGTGATCCCCGATATGGTCCAATATGGGCCTGGTTTGGGCCTGGCCCAATATGCGGGAAATGCCCATATCATGTAGTCCCCCAATTTGGGGATTCTTATCTTAGAGATAAGAATTCGAAAATTTAATTTTAAATTTCTGGGTTACCTGTACCCTTCGTCCCGCTAGTTCAAATGACGGAGATCAAATTTGCGGGGAATGCACTTGTGATGAAGTTCGATTAGTCTCCCAGTGTAGTGGACGCATAGTTTGAGGTCCTCGTTTGAATTCTAGTTCCCTTGGTATTTGGGTTCCTTGAAAATTGTGATGGGGTTGCCGGGGCAGTTGTTATATTCTCGCGGCTCTTCGCGTAGTAGGGTAGGATGTCGGGTTTTATCTTCGATATTATGTCGAAATGCATATTTGATATGATGTCGAAAGTATATTTCGATGTAGTTGAGGCCTCCGTCTATAAGTAGGGCTTGTAAGAGACTCCGAAGTTCATAGTTTTCTGCGTTTTCTCTGTCGTTTAGCGCAACCACATCGGTATGTATATCGGTAATCATATTCGATATATTCCCCGACGTGTGTTTCGACCTCGTCGTGGTACTTGAATTATTTATTATTATTTTCTCATGCTGATACTCTGATTATTCTACAGATGCATTACCTTTTTCTGAGATACGTCGTTAGAATGGGGTTTAGACAATTGATGCTTAAACTTCAAGCCGATCGTGACGCTCAGAAAACTGCTGAAACGGCAGCAGTCGCGGTGACGCCTGAAATAAAGTCTGCATCTAGCTTTGACCTGAATAATGCAGCCGTTGAGTTTCTGGCAGAGGCGTCGGGAGTCGAGCGACCTCCCCCTAGCACTATAATGCCTGAACGTATTAATGAAGAATGTTTTAACAATGTTCCTGCAACGGTTGGGTCCCTTAGCCAGGACATCCTTGACGTGGTGGGAGGCCCGGATGGTGCGGCCAGCCTCTTGGAGGTGTTGAACTCGAAACAAGAGAGTGTGGTTCCTCAACCTGACGGGGCTGTGGCGAGAGAGAGACCATTTGCGAGGTCTCCATCCGGTGAGTATGTCGCTCCATGTTCTGAATCGTTGACCGACATTCATTTGACCAAGGACGTTAGAGGTTCGGAATCGAATACCCATGTTAACTTGGGTGATTTTATGGATGCGCCTTTTATAGTGGGGTCGGGTTCTTCACGCCCGAACCCTATTAGTGACAAGGGAAAGGTGACCGTTTCAGGTATGACCGACAAGGGTAAAGGGCCACTGCAGGAGCCCTCGATATTGGGGGGCCGTGCCCCTATTTTTCCTGGGATCCCGATTACGAAGCCTGTCGTTGACCTGACTAGGATATCAGGTAATAAAAGGTCTCGTGAGGGGACTGTCTACAATGGTCACTCATCTTCGAGTTCGGGCCCTCGGAAGGCGGGTGCAGTCAAACCCTCAAAGCGAGTTGAATTCCCTGAAGCAAATGCTGTACGGGGCATGATGCAGGCTTTTCCTCCTCTTGCGAATGTGCGGGTGCTCACAGAATTTGAGCGGGCCCAGAATATACGTCGCAGCGCTCACCTATTCCAAAGTGTACGTATCTAAACACGACTTCGATCGTTTTCATTTGAATGTTTAGCATAATGCTATGTATTGTATTGTGCAGACGGCCAAGCTGGCAGTCTCGTGTCTGAAGACCCTTCGCGAGTCCAAGGGCGACCCTGACGCTGTTGCTGCTGAGCTTGAGGCTGATATCTTGAAGATGGGGGAGTTCAACCCCATGGTGTTGGAGAGGTTGGAGGCTGAAAAAGAGGATGCGCTGAAGACACGTCGTACACTCCAAGAGGAGTACGATTTGTTGAAGGGCAGCTTCAAAACATTATTGACTAAGCTCGATTAAGGAAAGGCGCGTGAATTTGCGGCCAACAAAGAGGTGGAAACACTGAAGGCTGAGGTGGCGGCGGTGAAGGCTGCTAACGAACGTCTCTCATTGGAGCTCTCCACTGCCAAATTGGCTCCCTTGGACTTGGTATGTATCTTGTGTTCGATATCTGTTTCTATTTTTTGTCATCTTGTATTTAATAGAGTTCAATTTGTAAGAACGTCATCCTGATCTCCTCCGGGTTGGGGCGGAGAAGTTTATGGAAAGCTCTAGCTTCCGAAATCTAATTTTGAAGGTTCGAGATACAGCCTTTCATGCTTGCGTAGGGCAAGTGTTGAGAGATGACGGTTTTAAGGACTCCCTCGAGTTGAGTGGGTTGAACCCAAGGCATGATCATAATGATCTGCCGATTGGTGGCTTAGATGAGGTGGAAGAGAGTCTGGCCGACCCTGACGTGTTTTCCGAGGTCGTGGAGAAAAAGACTGAAGGGTCCTTGTGGGAGTAGCTGTTTACTGCCTTCATTGTAACTTGAATTTATCCATTTCCAGACTATCTGCAATTCGTGGTTCTGTAACTGAATATTTATTTCTCTGTTGTCTTCATAGTATGTGACTCTTCGTGGCCTTGTTGTCTGATAACTTGTTGATTTCTTTTATTGTCATGATGATAGAATATGCAGTATTGCGATATCTAAAGCGCAATCATTTTGTTCTCGTATTTGATGAGATTTGTTTAATCTGTCTGTTGTCAATCAAGGAATGATTAGGATTTCCTTGGGGTTGGTAGAACCGTGGGTAATCTGCCACTGCTTCTGTGTTTAGGATCGACCCCATTATTACGGGGGATATTCTTCTTGTGGTTAGGGGCCCATAGAGCCTGCCTCTTCACCTAGTTTGTTTTATGGAATTTTCACCAAATAGGTTCTTCATCTAGGTTGATTTATGGGATTTTCACCCAATAGGCTCTTCAACTAGCTTGATTTATGGGATTTTCACCCAATAGGCTCTTCACCTAACGTAATTTTATGGGATTTCCACCCAATAGGCTCTTAACCTAGCTTGATTTATGGGATTTTCACCCAATAGGCTTTTTACCTAACGTAATTTTATGGGATTTCCACCCAATAGGCTCTTCACCTAGCTTGATTTATGGGATTTTCACCCAATAGGCTCTTCACCTAGCGTAATTTTATGGGATTTCCACCCAATAGGCTCTTCACCTAGCTTGATTTATGGGATTTTTACCCAATAGGCTCTTCACCTAGCTTGACAGTTCGCGTGGGTAGGGGCCCATCCCGTTATCACAGGGAACCCGCTACAGTTCAAATGTTTATCGTCGACCCCGTTATCACAGGGGATATTTTTCTTGTGGGTAGGGGCGCATCCCGTTATCACAGGGAACCCGCTACCGTTGAAATTTTTATGATCGACCCCGTTATCACAAGGGATATTTTTTTGTGGGTAGGGGTGCATCCCGTTATCACAGGGAACCCACTACCGTTGAATTGTTTTTGATCGACCCCGTTATCACAAGGGATGTTTTTTGTGGGTAGGGACGCATCCCATTATCACAGGGAACCCACTACCATTGAATTATTTTTGATCGACCCTGTTATCACAAGGGATATTTTTTGTGGGTAGGGGCGCATCCCGTTATCATAGGGAACCCACTACCGTTGAATTGTTTTTGATCGACCCCGTGATCACAGGGGATATTTTTTGTGTTGTAGGCGAGCCTTTTCGTTGTCTTTTTGATTATGTCTCTTGGTGACTCTGTCGCCGTTGAATCTATAGGTCATTAAGCCCTGTAAAACAGCACATACAAGAAAAACTTTCGACGTGAAAGCTGATACGAAAGCACAAAATGATGTGCATGTGTTATCTGCGGGATGTTCCCTCAATTTGGGAATATCATTTTTATACGAGAAACAGTGTTTCCATTGTGCTCTATCGTGTCTGCTGTACCTGTCTATACCTGTTGTACCTGTTTGAATAGATAATATTGAATAATCTGGGGCAATGCCCCCTGAATCCCCCTTTTAATATTCTCTATGTCCTTTTCGGATATAGTAATGTGAGACCTTTTGAGCCATGTACCTGTAAGAGGACGATGTGTTAAACATATATCTAGGGGAACATTCCCCAAATTTTTGTGCCATTCTCTGCATTTCTATAATGTCCGCTTAGGACATATCCCTGCATGAAATATTAGATTGCGCCATGCCACAAATAAAAAGGTAATAACGGATCACGGTCGAAGACTAGGTAAACCCAACCCGCCTACGTATCCCGTTGTATGGGGAATCAGACCGGCGTAGTTCCTCTATTTTAAGTTATATACCGACACACGAAGGGGCAAAATAAGAGATAGCGGTCGAGGGCTAGGTAAACCTAACCCGCCTACGTATCCCGTTGAGTGGGGAATCAGACCGGCGTAGTTCCCCCTGTTTTAAGTTACATACCAACCCATGATGGGGCAATGTTTCCGTTGTTCGAGCATAATTTAAAAACTGCTGAAATTTAAAATATTGTTCTGTTTGCTCCTCATTGTGATCACTCCGTGCGCGGGATGTATTCTTGGTGTGGGACTCGTATTTCCTGTCTTCTTCTGATTCTTGGGTGCTTCAGCGAGTTCACATAGCATATCCATCCCTGTACTTGGTCACCTATAATCTCGCCAACTCCTTGAGGCATCAGGAATTTAATCTTCTGGTAATAAGTAGAGACCACTGCCCTGATCTGGTTGAGCGCCGGTCGGCCAATGATGGCGTGGTAGGGAAACGGAGTGTCGACAATCGTGTATTTTTTCGGTGTGACCCGAGTGCATGAGCTTCTGCCAAACATGGTGGGCAATATAACTTGCCCAAGCGGCACTACCTCTGCTCCACCAAATCCGGTCAACAGGGTGGATATCGGCTCGGCTTTAGCCGGTCCGGGGCTATCCCCATCTGCTCGTAGGCTTTTGAGAATATCAGGTTTGCGGAGCTTCCGCTATCCACCAACACTTTATGCACCTGATATCCATCCACATTAATCGTGATAACCAATGGGTAATCTAGTTTCCCTGCGGTCAAGGCCAATGGACTAAGCTGCTCCAAGTCTTTTCTGGTGAAAGAGATCTCATGCTCCAAGTATGCTTCCGGCATGATTGCGTTGGTGTACCCAACATAGGCTCCACCCTGGAGTCTTCGCGTTATGGTTTCTCGGCCGTGAGCCGTGTTAGCTCCCAAGCCTCTTCCGTTGATCACATTTATAACGCCTCTGCTCGGGGCATTCACTATGGTCCTACCTCGCTCATCGGGTGCCTCAATCATCTTCTACTTTCCTCTCTTGGGTGAGTAATCTCTTCTAGGGGATGAGGAATGTTCTGCTCCTCTAGCATCCTCCCTGGCGCTCCTGACAAACTCGACCAGTTTCCCTTCTTTGATCAATCTTTTGATTTCGTTCCTCAGGTGTGTGCAGTCCTCCGTCCTGTGTCCAGGTTGACGGTGGTACGCGCAGTATTTGCCCGATGACTTCATCCCGGGAGTCTCATTCAACGGCCTGGGTTCCGTCAACCATCTGTTTCCTTTTACCATGACCATCACCTCCAGAATGCCTCTATTCAACGGGGTGTACGTCCTTGGGGGCCTTTCCTTGTTGCAGTCTTTGTCTGAGTTCCTTCTGGAAAACGAACCCTGACGCGTTGCCATCATTTCGTCCTCGTAGACCATTTGGTTTGTAAGCATGTTGATCTGTGCTATGGTGGGCTCAGTCAATTTGATTAGCTCCCCGACGAACCTGCGATGGGTCGTACCCTTAAACAACATCATCATGACCTACCCGCCATGCGACTCGCCCACCTTCAACAACTTATCGTTGAACCTCTTCATATAGTCCCGGAGGTTCTCCCTTTCCCTTTGCTACACCGCACCAAGGTGTAGCAGGTTGGTCTTCGTTCTCTTTTGGCTAGAGAATTGGTTCTCGAATTTCTCCCTTAGTTGCTCGTAGTCCGTTATGGATCTGGCCTCCAGCCTAGCAAACCAATCCAGTGCAGCGCCTGTTAAAGTGGTGGACATGATCTGTGCCTTTATGTTTCTCGAGTAGTTATGCAAGTTCAGAATGCTATCGACCTGATGGAGATGATCCGTAGGATCACCTCTTCCGTCGTATGGCTTGATCACTGGGATCTTGTCCCCTCTTTGCAATACCTCAGCCTATATCTCATCCGAAAACGGGGTCCTACTACAACCCTTCCCATTACTCTGAGTCAACTTCCTCGACAATTCCGCCTTCTCGCGGTCTAGCTGTTCCATCCTCCTTGAGATTACCCGCAGTATTTCTGCATCCTCATTCTTTGAATATGCAATCTCGGCGCGGTCGCGACCGTGTTCCATTCTCTGGACTACTTC
Source organism: Linaria vulgaris (assembly GCA_948329865.1). Classification (NCBI taxonomy): domain Eukaryota; kingdom Viridiplantae; phylum Streptophyta; class Magnoliopsida; order Lamiales; family Plantaginaceae; genus Linaria; species Linaria vulgaris. The sequence continues at coordinate 45,472,350 of OX415249.1, read as the reverse complement.
TGCCCTCTCACGGTCAAGCCGTTTCATCTTTCTTGCTATCTCTCGATCTAGGGTCCCGGGGTCCCATCTCTCCGCCCTATCGTTAGCAGCGGGCGATATCTCCCTGAAGGAGTCCCCCTTATCCTCATGTTCGTTGTATCCTTGCCTTGCCCTTCTCTCACCCGCTCCGGATTAATGGGGCCTTGCCCGAATGTCCTTTGTCCTTTGCTCCACTAGTCGTAGAAGCAAGGTCTCCAATGTGGAATCCAGCGCCGCTCTTACAGAGGCGTTGATCTGCGCTTGCATATCCGGAGTTATGGCGGCGGGGTGAAAGGCGCTTCGTCCCGCAGGCATCGTCTCCTCCGGGCCGAGAAAATCCGCATTTGGCGCCTCGGTCATTGGAACGTCTGCTGCGGGGTTCTCGGTGGGCGGGCCCTCAGTCGCGGGTTCCGCCGTACTTGGTGCAACAAGGGTCGAACCTGCGTTTGCGGCTCGCGGCGGCCTCCCGAGCCCGCGCCTTCGTCGCGGCTCGTTCTGTGGTGGAGGAAGCTCTATTTCGGCTTGAGCCACTGTCTGTTCTTGGTCAGTTGGGTGTTGAGGGAGTTGCGTGTCCTCCATCCTGGCGCTCCTAGTCACAATTCCGCTAAATTCGGATATGGTCCTCCTTCCTTGCATCTCGGCGTCCTTGTCCGGGAACAGGTGTTCCCACAGACGGTGCCACTGATTTGGCAATAGATCGTATTATATATATATGAATGTCGGTTACAAGTGAATAGTCTAGCAATACAACGAGTCTATCTCAAATCAGGCCTACACTACGTATCTCGTGTAGATTTGGTCTGGAACACCTCGAACCAACACCTCGATGCTTGGGTGGGAGTGGAATACCGGTACTAGATCGAATGTACGTCGGTGATTGTCTTCGATGTGATATCGAGGATGACCCCCGACGTGATATTGGTGATGAGGTGGTGTGACGTGTCAGAGGTGCACGAGATAATCCCGATATCGAATGAGATATCGAAAGTGATATCGGGGATGTATTTCAATATGATGCGTGGTAACTGAGGGATAATAATTGCTTCATTTGGGATCCGGGCACCGTGTATTTATAGACCTCGGGATCCGGGGACCACAGTAACATATCAGTGATTATTACCGATATGACATCGAAAGTGATCCCCGATATGGTCCAATATGGGCCTAGTTTGGGCTGGCCCAATATACGGGAAATGCTCATATCAATATTAGACGAAGATGACATGTACCAAGACCATGCTAGTGAGAAGTTGGTCATCCACAAGCTACACAATGGTGCACCCATAGTAGATAGAACGCACGCGTCAACCAAGTTGATATGTCGCTGAATGATTTCTCAAAGACGAAGAACAAGTCATGTTACTTTTAAATTCTCTACCAGAAAACGAGACTCTTGTTACCCTTAGTAACTCAACTTTTTGTGAATAATCTATGAAAATGATCATGTATGCTCTGCTCAATGAAGAAGCGTGTCGAAAATAAGTTGTAGAAGACTATGCCAAGGTATCTGAAAAGTTTGTTGAGGCAAAGATAGATGTGAAAATAGAGAACGATCCTAAGATTAGAAAATACATTCAATGAAAACTCTAATTACTACAACATACACTGTACTTATTGTGAAATCTACGAGCACATAAAGAGGGTGTGTCCATTTCTTTTAAAGAAAAGTCTCATAATAACCACAGTTCCAACATGGATGAAGGTGACAAAATTGTCATGATATGATCAAAAGTCTCTCTTGTTCCCCTTAGAGAGACGAAATGGCTACACGGTGGTAATGAGTAATTGTTTGGGTGATCGACACAACAACATCATTTGATGTTAGGGGTATTCCCCATATTTTGAAAAAAAAAATCTTACGTATATATCACGATAATAAAATAAAAAAATATGTTCATATATTATGCATAACTAGAAAATAGCTCTAACTGCTATTTTAATAAGCAAAAATGTCCTTTTGATGTTAAGTAATTAGCAAAAAATTAAATAACTTTTGATGTAAAAAACATAGAATAAAATTATTTTTCGACGTTAAAAAGTAGCGAAACCTCTTTTTGAGGTAAAAAAAAAAGAGAGAAAAAAAAATCCCATTTTGGCGTTAATAAATTAGCAAAAATCCCCTTTTGATGTTAATCAATTAGCAAAATAATCCTTGTAATCTTAGAATTACCCAAAAAATAAAAAATTGATTCTTTCTCCTCTTAATTCTCTTTTCAAAATCTATTGTTCTTTAAAAAAAAAAATTAGCACCCTACCCTACCAAAATAATGGATATGGCCCTATTTCACGCCCTTCGACATGATAATATACTTGTAATTTACAAAGCTAGACACCTTAGTACTATAAAAAAATCAACATCGCTAGTTACTCAAAGATAGCTGACGTTGGTGACGTAATTGTAAAAACCAACACATGATGTTCTCCTATCCTAAGGACGAATGATTATTATGTACAATCATTGTATTGATGAGATGGTGCAGCCAAAAGTTGAGATTAAAAAGTTTTCCTAAATTATAGAAAATAATCACTCATACCACTCATCTACATCGTGTATTGGTAGCAGTAAGCAACTAGATGTACCACCTCCTCGTGCAACGGTTGCAGCTAATAATTTCTCCTGAAGGACGTGCATTTGTTTTTTTACTTAAGAATTTAAACTTATTTATGAGGTAGCTGATGGGCAGTTTTTAAGTGTAGTAAAATAGAATATAAGTCAATACATGAATGCTACACCTAAATCTCACTTTGTCACAAGTGCATGAATCAATTAATAATAAAATGGTAAGTATAGTTATGAACCAAGCATCCTATCCCAAGGGGGTGGTGTATTAATGTATGAATCACTTAAATGCAAAACACTAACAATTGTCGCGATCTTTTCTCTTGTGTGTGCATGATGTAATGAATGCTTATGAATGATGTGAATGCTTCTATACTAAAGATGCTTTGAATTCTTTTTATGCTAAGAATGCTTAATCTAATATGCAACGAAAATTTATCTAAGAATGCAGAAAATCTTTTTGGATTTTGGCTTGAATGCAAGAAAACAACTAAAGCAATTAAAACAGTTAAACTAATGAAAGCAAGTAAAAATTAAATTATGAATGCTGGAAGAAATATTGATTAACTAACTTAAGTAACTAAACTACATACATAATATAATGATTGATTGATTGATTGATTTAGGTGTAAACAATAATTGGAAAGATTATTCAGAGGTCGGGTTTCACAATAATTTAACCATAATAGTATATAGAAAAACTACCTATATCTACTTACAATATAGTTATTTGGTGTTTGCATATCTAATGGATCCATGACATATGACAGGAGTTATCCCAATCATACACCTATGAGTCTCTAATAACCTACCGTGTTGACAAATCAACCAAGTTGTCAGCTGTTTTAGAAGAGATATCAAATATGTAATCCAATTAACTCATCTAAATCGTGTGAACAAAACCTACATAGTCAAGATTGATCTAGTATGATCTAAAGGTTGCGCATCAGTTTCTTTCACAAATCCTAAGTCATAAATCTCATATATATAACTATCCTTACCATTCTAAACTCTAGGTGGCCCTGCATGTGTGCTTCCGTTTTATCCCAGCGAGAGTAAGGTTAGTCACACAACATAAGTAACTATTCAATCTAGACATTCAAGATTATCAAACACACATTAAGTAAAGCAAATAAACATATTCACAAATCAGAGTTACTCCCTTACTCTAAACAACGAGTAGGTTAGCTCCTCATAGTCATGAGTTCAACAATCAATAAAGAAGTAAATATCATAGATAAAGTAAAGAGATAAAGAAAAGCTTCTCGGATCCGGTGGAACGTTGTTTCTTGACTCTCTTCTCGACTCTCTTTTTCTATCTTCTTCCTCACAAACTATTCTCTCTCAAAACAATGACTCAACTAAACTAGAAAATACTTTGATGGTGTTTTCTCTCTGGTGCAAGCTCTCAAGGGTTCTCTTTCGAAAAGTGGTTGTAAGTGTGTGTAATCCGGTGTGCCCTACTTCTGAACGTAATCTCATATTTATAGTTTTTTCTCCGCTCTAGGCTTTGTTTTAGGGTTTTTGACAACCAAATTTCGTCTAATCGCGTGCCACCCGCGTGATGCACTCTTGCTCACACGACCCTCTGATTTCCTCCATGCGGTCTTCTGATGTCTTCCTCTTCAATCACACTATCTTTGGTATTTTGCCTTTGTATAGTGCTGTAGAGCTTCCGTAGTGCCTAAACATCTCGAAAAGTGTCTTGCCAAATTGTCGCCCAAAATATCCCTTTATGTGCCTCTTTTGGCCTCGTTTCGTCATGAATCCATAAATTCTTAAGAAAATAAAAAACAATAAAAAATAAGTAAATATGTCATTATAACTATTCAAAAGCATAAACAAACAGCTACTTAAATCACGTTAAATAAACGCTTATCAAATACCACCAAACTTAAACCTTTACCTGTCCTCAAGCAAACTCACTTAACTGACTCGATCTAAATTAGAATATAATCATTGACATGCCAACATGTATAAGCTAAAATTCTCAAAATGTAATCTATGGTCAAAACAAGAGATGAGATAGAATAGATGAACACAAGCGCATCAAGTTTAATATAGTGCACTTCACATCCATTTCATGTGCTCTAATAGTGCGTGATACTATTGTTAATGCATAAGAGTTATTATCATGTTGCAATGTTTTTTTTTAAAAAAGAGGTAATCATTACAAGGAAGATTGAATTCCTTGGGATAGAGATCGATGAATCAGGTATCATCCTCCAAAACCATTGGGTTGAAAAGGTACGCGATTTTCCTGATGATCTCAAAATAGTTAAACAGCTCCAAAGTTTTACGGGGTTAGTTAATTTTGGTGGAATGTTTATTAACAACCTGGCAAGTCACAAGAAAGTTTTTAGTCCATTTCTTAAGAAGGAGGCAGAGTTCCGATGGACGGAAGAACATAAGGGAATAATGCAGCAGCTTAAAGCCATTTGCCAGAACCTTCCCAAACTAGCAATACCTAATGACGAAGATGATCTGGTACTATATACATATGCAAGTGATCATTGGCGGGCGACAGTACTAACGAAAATAGAATCAAAATGAGAAGTCCCTTGCAGATATTGCAACGGACTCTTTGCTAATAATGAAGCAGCAAGATGGCATATCAACGAAAAGGAATTTTTTGCAGTTCGAAAGGCTTTTAAAAAATGGCCGTTATTCTTACTTGCTAAAAAGTTTAATTTGAAAATTGATAATACAAGCGTTAAGGCTTTCTTGAAAAATAAAATCGAAAGTAAACCTGAGAAAGCAAGATTGTTAAGATGGCAAGTTGAATGTCAATATTATGATTTTGATGTTCTCATAATAAAACCTCATGAAAATATTCTTGCAGATTTTCTAACAAGGGATGGAGGAACGTGAAGCCGATACCATTCTAACAAGATGGAGGCACCACAGGAAAAACTTAGAGGAACTCAGCAAGGCGATCGATAGTCTGGCAATTAATGCTAAGGCTTCCGGTCATGTTCAGGAAAGGGATCTTAATAAGGTCCAAAACACGATGAAGACTACCTGGTTAGGTAGCACAAGTCTTTGGGAAAGTATTATGGACCCACCCCATATTACGAGATGCCTCCACCTCCAAGGTGAAAGCTGAATTACGAGTAATAATGCTTGATGATAGAGATTCAAGCAATACAAATCTAGTTGGTGATCCTTTCGAGGACAACACCAATGAACAAGTTGATTCAAAATGAGCAATACCTAAAGAATCAAATGATACCTCAAAAATTAAAGAGGACTAGGTTAATCTTAGTCCCAGAACAGGGATTTCTAAGATTGATAAAAACGAGTAGAGGGAACTTTTGATTGAATATCAAAGGACATGGGAAAAGCTATACACGAGAATGGGACTTGTCCCAGGAAAATCAGTGGCCGATTGGTCGGGGAAATATCCGAGAATTTGGATACTATCAGGATCAAAGCCTGAGAGTGTACGAAGAGTGGTTCGACTTTGGCTGTATAGCTTCAGTCTTTACCACATCACCAGGATTTCTGGAAATTTCTAAATTACCAGAATGGATTCACGAGAAAGTGTACGAAACTTGGAAGAATAATCCTACACTTGAAATAGGAGATGTCCTGGAGCTAAAATTTATATCAGCAGCTCCGAAAATTCCAGGAAAGGGTTTTCATCCGAGTTTCCATTTCATCAAGCTGCAGAGACCTAATATAAAGGCAATGGATTATATCAAGCCACCACGAGAAGGACAATTTCTTGTCTCCTCAACTTCTTAAGATGATATTTCTACCAGAAGAGCATGGGGACTATGGGGTTATCTCACCGAGATGGATAAGGTCAAATACTCGTTCAAGATTTTTCAAATATTAGAGAACGGATCATTCATGCTAAATAGCATGACGAACAATACCACGCAATTTGCAGGAACAATCTTTGAAAATAAAAGGCAAACGTTGTGGAAAAATGAGATTTCGGTAACAACAGAAACTAGCCAGAAATTCTGCAACATGATGCACGTTGGACGATGGAAGGAACAGATCTGTCCAAATGTCCCGATCAGAAATAGCCTCTTTTTGGAAGAGGATTCCCAGTAAAAAGAGACAAATGGGGAAAATGACAGAGAGGGCCCTTAAAGACAAGGAAAGGTTCCACGTGCTGGAAAGTGGATAAACACTACTGGCAAAGCAAAAGGGACCATATGATAAGAGTCAGAACCACCTCCACTAAAATTCACAATGGAGGGACCATGATTTCTAGTAGAAAGGAACGTGATAAGAGTCAGAACCACCTCCACTAAAATACAGAATGATAATGGAGGGACCACGGGAGTCAGTGGGAAGAAACGTATGCAGTGACGATCCCACTCTCAAAATGTAGTTGAAGCCCAAATTTGAAGCCCGAGACTTCATCTATATATTAAGCAAGCTGAAGGAAGCAAAGGGCATCGGGCATTCCCCCATTGTTTTCTTACAAAATAAGAGAAGTCTAAAATAAGTTTGTAATAGTTAAGTATTTTAATTTCCATTGTAAAACTCAAGTGTGAAGAGTTTCCAAATTCTGTTTTGAGTGTATGTGTGAGGGAAACAAAGCTACGATGTGTAACTAAACAAGTAACTCCTCTCTAAAAGGGGTTATGAGTGTTATGTAATAAATAAGTTTTGAAAGTGCAGATATTCTGGCAATGTTAGATTAACATTGAGAAATCAATGTTAGAGTAACATTGCTGAGCAGAATCCGATTTACAATCTTGTTGTCATTTATTATTATTGTTTTGCCTTATTCATTTAACTAATTGAGTTCCACAGTTGTGATTGTCTTTGATTATTATTCAGAAAGAAAACTTGTCATAGGTTGGACGCTCAAGTTTCCAAGAAGGAAAGTTTCCTTAATTAAGCAAACCACTCTACAAGGAAAGAAGAGTTCGAGTGCAACTAGGAAAGCTTTCCAAGTTGAGTCCTGATTTGAAGAAGGAGTCTATCCTTAGTCAGATCACTAACGAAGGAACTATTATTCAAGAAGGACTACAAGAACAAAGAAGAGGAGTTCGAGAAGGAAACAAGGAGAATTACCAACCGTGTACAACACACCTTGAAGTCCAAGTCAAGAACCTATATATAGGCGTGAAGTACATCAAGACAAACACGAGACAAGAGCCAATCAATCCGAGATATTAATCTACAAGTTGTTGAGTGTTGTCTTGCTTTAGCAAAGTTTGTGAATTGCTAGAATAGATCTAAGAGTGATGAGCTTTTAGAGATAGTCGAAGCAATTCTTGTGTGCTTTGCTTAGTTCGATTAATTTGAGAGTGAGGAGCTTGAAAATTGAGAGAACAACTTTTGTTAAAACCTGAACGGGTTATTTTGCCTACGGCTTGGAAGTTAATATAATCTTATATTCACTTCTTAAACTTGGTGTTTGTTTATTCCGCTGCACTATTACTCTGGTCTGTTGTTAAAGTAACATTGTTAGATTAACAACATACAAAACTGCTGTTAAAACTCCAGTGTTAAGTTAAGAAACAACGTATCGACCCGATCCACACTTTCAATTGGTATCAGAGCCAAGCACCAACTTCACCGGTGTTTGGCGTTGATACGTCAAGATGGACAACTCCAACCCCAATACCAGCAAGTTTCCAGTATTGGGGGGTCCCAATAACTATGCCTATTGGAAGATCAGACTCAGAGTCCACATCAAATCCATCGACCTGAGATCTTGGGATGCAGTACTAGAAGGCTACACCATCCCCTACTTGCCAAGAGATGGAGATGCTGATCTGGTACCTAAGCCAAGAGGACAATGGACAGCCAATGAGATTGCTCTCTACAACTTCAATGAAAAGGCTCTCAATGCTATTTTTAGCTGGGTAGGTAACCATATGTTCAAACTTATTCAAACTTGTACAACTACTAAAACTGCTTGGGAAGTTCTTGAACTACATTGTGAGGGTGATGTGGATGTGAGGGACTCAAAATATAGAAAACTTTTGAGGGACTTTGAGAAGATAGCGATGAGTGAGGATGAAAGCATTGATAATTATTTTGAGAAACTTCTTGATATTGCTAATCAGTGTCAAAACTTAGGTTTTACCATCCCAAATCAAACTAGGGTCTATAAAGCTTTTAGAACATTATCTTCTAAGTTCACTGTCAAAAGAATTGCTATGAATGAGTCTAAAGATCTTGCCAACATGGACTTCCAAACATTAATGAACACTTTAAAAGAGTTTGAACTAGAATTCTTAGGAAAGTCTAGTAAACAACTTGCTTTAGCCTTACTAGGAACTAGCTCAAATTCTACTAGAAGTGATGAGGATGAATATGAGTTGATCTCTTCAAACTATGGAAACATTACCAAGAAGTTTAGTAAATTAGGCTACAAAGAGAAAAATAAAGAAAAACAATCTGGTAATGCTGCCCTTGGTTATAAGAAATTGCCTCCAAAGTTTGTAAAGTACATGGCATCTAAGAGCATGCCTCAAGATGCTGATAAATTGAAAGATGTCTAGTGCTATGAATGTAAGGGGTATGGTCACTTTAAACATGAATGTGCTAACACCCTCAGAACAAGAGGTAATTCTCATTGGGTGTGTGTAGATGACTTCAATGATGCTGACTTCGAATCTGGAACAAGTGCCGATGAACAATCAGAGGAAATCAACACTGATGCGCTTTGCACTCGGATCACCTGGTCAGGAGAAGACTCCAGAAACTGCCAAAAATCTCAATGTTACTCTAACATTGAGAACCAACAGCAAAGCAGGAAATCTTCTTTGGAGACTGGAACAACAATGATACCCATGTTATCTATGATGTGCTATTTGATTGTGATGATACTAACTTTGATTTTTTTCATGGCCCAGTTGATCTAGAAGAAGAGTACTTCAATGAAGAAGAACTGTCCCAGGAGGAAATCATAGATGATCTACATACAACTTTTCTCAGACTTGAGAGAGAGAATGTCAAACTCACGAAGAGTAACAAAGCACTGAAGCATGACATTGAATGTTTGAAGAACATGTTGAAACTCTATGAGAGAGACCTTGACAAAGCTGAAGCTGAGCTAAAAGAGGTAAAGAAGAAACTTAAAAAGGACTCACAGATCATAGCCAAATGGAATGGAGGTACTCTAAACTTGATGAGGTACTAAACATGAGTAATACAGGTACATGTGGTCTGGGATTTGTTGAGAAACCTTCCTCTTCTAATGTTAATTCTGCCTATTTAACTACAAGCTTTGTTAAAGAATCCGGTAATATGAGTTCTGGTACCATCAACACTGTAAAGAGCAAACCTACTTTTATCTGTCAGTACTGTTTTCAACCAGGCCACATTAAACCATTTTGTAGAAAATTCATAAAAGAATGTGGTAAGAAAACAACCTTTGTGTCCAATGTTAAAACTACAACAGGTTCTGATGTTAGACCAACATTAGGTGCAGGATAGAAAAGTAGAACTTGGGTAGAAAAAGCTAAAACCCCTAAGATTAAGATTGTATGCAATGTTGTTTTCTCTGATGTGTACTCTAACCTTTCAGGTAAGTGGTACTTCGACAATGGATGCTCAAGACACATGACAGGCAGCAAAAAGAATCTTAAGCAAATGATACCTTTAAGTGCTGGAACAGTGACCTATGGAGGTGGCACCAAAGGAAAGATCATTGGCAAGGGGATACTAAATGTTGATGGATTCCCACCCCTGAAGGATGTGTTGTTGGTAGATGGGTTAAAGGCAAATCTAACCAGTATCAGTCAGTTGTGTGATGATGACTTACTGGTTTCATTTGACAAAGTTTCTTCTGATGTTTATGAAAGTGATAATGTTCTTATTATGACAGGTACTAGATCCAAAGATAACTGCTACCTAGACCAAGAGGAAGCAGAGTGTTTCCATGCCAAAATAGATGAGGCTTCTATATGGCATAGGAAACTTGGACATGTTCACTACAGAAACCTTGAGAAACTGCAGAAAGTTGATGCTGTAAGAGGCTTACCTAAGCTGTCTTGTCCATGTAAGCCTGTGTGTGGTGATTGCCTCAAGGGTAAGCAAACCAGAGCTGTACATACACCCTTACAGGTACAGAATGCTAATCCTAGATCTAGTAGGTGTTTTGAATTGCTACACATGGACTTAATGGGTCCAATTGAGGTAAGTAGTCTCAGTGACTTCTCTAGATACACTTGGGTAAAATTTCTTAAAGAAAAGTCTGAAGCTTTTGATCAGTTCAAAATTCTTTGTGCCAGTATTAAAAACTTGTATGGCTCCACTGTGACTAAGATTAGGTCTGATCATGGTAAAGAATTTTAAAATGCTAGTTTTGATATTTATTGCAATGCTAAAGATATTTTCCATGAATATTCAGCTCCTAAGACTCCTCAGCAGAATGGGATTACTGAGAGAAAGAACACGACTTTTCAAGAGATGGCCAGAGTTATGCTCAATGCTAAAGATGTATCCAAAAGACTCTGGCTGAAGCTTTAAATATTGCTTGTCACATTAGTAACATTGTGTATCTTAGATCTGTATCAGTGAATGTTGTGTTTGATGAGTTCACACTTGATACAGGTACTGATGACATCTGAGTTCCCAATGTTGGACCAACAGTGGAAACCGAGAATGTTACTCCTGACAATGTTACACCAACATTGGAACTGGAAGCTGGAAACATTGAACAGTAGTCAGGAAATGATGTTAGACTAACACCAGCGAGATCTGATGTTAGATTAACAACAGAGGACTCTGACTCAGAACATGAAGTTGTGTCTGAACCTAGGAAAGATCCCCCAGCTAGGATTCAGAAAGATCATCTAGCATCCCAGGTAATAGGTGAACTCACTGAACGGGAAAGGACACGCAACAGAGAAATACTTGATTATAGAGATATGGTAAAATTGTGTGTCTGTATGAACTTCACTTATACTGTTGATAATGCCTCGTGTTTTGTCTCCTCCACAGAACCTAAGAATGTGAATGAAGCACTCCTTGACAAATTTTGGATTAATGCCATGCAGGATGAACTATTACAGTTTACTAACAACAATGTCTGGATACTGGTGCCTAGACCACCTAATGTTAATGTAATAGGGACAAAGTGGATATTTAAAAACAAGAGTAATGAAGGGTCATAGTTAGAAACAAAGCTAGACTAGTTGCTCAGGGGTACACACAGGTTGAAGGTGTAGATTTTGATGAGACCTTTGCTCCAGTTGCTCGGATTGAATCTATTAGGTTACTTCTAGCCATAGCATGTTGTCTTAAGATAAAACTATACCAAATGGATGTAAAGGGTGCATTTCTGAATGGGCTAATTGATAAGGGAGTATTTGTTGAACAGCCTAAGGGATTCACAGATCCTAAGTACCCGAACCATGTGTACAAGCTTGAAAAAGCCCTGTATGGACTTAAACAAGCACCTAGAGCATGGTATGAAAGACTTACAGAATTCGTTTTAAGTCTTGGCTTTGTTATAGGTGAATGAGATAGGACACTGTTTGTTTTGAAGAAAGATTCTCATGTTTGTATAGCTCAAATTTATGTGGATGACATTGTTTTTGGCTCAATTAACAACTCTATTTTAGAAAAATTTGTTGAATCAATGACAGGGCAGTTTGAGATGAGTATGATAGGAGAATTAAATTTCTTCCTTGGTCTCCAAGTAAAACAAACAGGTAATGGAATATTCCAATGTCAGGAAAAGTATGCAAAGAATTTGGTGAAAAGGTTTGAATTGGCAGATTCAAAGCCTTGCAAGACTCCCATGTCTTCATCAATGAAGATATCCAGGGATGTTACTGGTTCAGATGTTGATCCAACATTGTACCGTTCAATGATAGGAAGCTTACTCTACTAGTCTACTTCAAGACCTGATATAATATTCTCTGTTTGTGTGTATGCTAGGTACCAGGCATGTCCAAAGCAATTACATCTGATTGCTGTGAAGAGAATCCTTAGATATATATCTGGCACTTTGGCCATTGGGATCTGGTACTCTTATGACACCAACAAAAATCTTGTAGGTTTCAGTGACTCAGACTGGGCAGGTGACACTGATGATGGAAAGTCTACAAGTGCAGGATGTTTTTATCTGGGGAACAACTTGGTCTTATAGTACAGTAGAAAGAAAAATTGTGTGTCACTCTCCACTACCGAATCTGAATACATAGCAGCAGGCAGCTATGTCACTTAGTTGGTATGGCTTAAACACATGCTACTAGATTATAGGTTAGACAGTGATACCTTACTTATGTTCTGTGATAATCTTAGTGTTATAAGCATCTCTAAGAACCCTGTGCAACACTCTAGAACTAAACATATTGATATAAGGCATCACTTTCTAAGAAACATGGTAGAGGATAAGATCATTGACATTGAACACATAGAAACTAACAATCAGCTTGCTGATATGTTCACTAGACCCTAAGATTCTGTGAGGTTCTTCAGTTTGAGGAATTCTCTTGGCATGTGCATTGTCTAGGGATGTTAGTACACCAGTGTTGACATAACATCACTGTCTAGCACTGGTTATTGGTTGTGGTGTATCTATATTTCTTTTATGTTTTTTTTTTGCATTCTTCTTTCTTGCATATTACTTCTTTGTTAGAGATTTTGTTGGGTTGTGTGGTTAATCTGTATAAATAGCTGAGTTGACAGGTGGACATGTACATATCAAGAGTTTTGTAAAGTAAGAACTCTATTGTTAGTCTGTGAATGTTAACCTAACATCTGAGAGAAGTTGGGGTACACATAGCTCATTACTCTGATGTTATTCAGTTGTGACTTATCCATGTTAGGTTAGACAGAGCATGAAGAGAAGCTGGAGTACATGATGTTGAGAGCTTCATTGTCATTTAGTTGTGCTTATTTTTGTGTTCTGTCTATGGCCAAGTTTATGCATAATGGTGATCCTTACTACTGGGTGTTTTGAAGCTTCGACTGCTTGCATTCAGTAGCATTGTTCACTTGGTATTTCACTTGTAAACAGGTTGGTAAACAAGTATGCATGAGGAGTTGGGTGAAGAAGTATATGATAAATGTATTGTCTTCATTCAGTTCCTTTGTACTTGCCTAGTCTGTAGCTGATGGTTAAGTTGTTGGGGTGTGTGGAGTCTTGTGTTGCTCACATTTAGTGATGAAACTATCCTTTAACATTCACTGGTTTTTGTTCAAAAGAGTTCATGATAATTGTAAAAGATAAATTGATAAGTCTTGATCCTAGTCAGTAAAGTTGTGTGTACCTGGTTACCATCACCCAATGTTGTTCTAACATTGTTGCATTCATTCTAGTTCTGCATTATTTCCTTATTTCGGTTTGGGCTTAGGGGGGAGTAGTAATCCTAATCATGTGTTGAGGCATACTTCGTGGGTGACCAACCGCAGGTAAAATACTATGTTTTGTGATCTTCTATGTTGTGGGAAAATCTTTTCCCTGGATATGTACATCCACTCTGTGCTTTTTTGTCTGATGTGTCACTTATTCATACTGATGATCTTAAACTATGTCTTTGTACCTATGTACTTGGTTGAGGCTTCAGATCAGTATACAGGAATATCTCACGCTCTAACATGATGTTGCTTTGGATGAAGCCCTGCACCTACAACTTCCCTCCCTGATGTTAACTTGACAATGTTAGTTCAACATTGAAACATTGTAACTTATAAGTTTTCAGGTTTGGATATTGCTCTGGTTACTTGTTAATCTAACATTGACACGTGGTAAGTTAAACATGGGTGTGATCGTGTGACCGTGGTCCGATTATTTTGGTAACATGTTACAACACCACTATCACTATTCTTCAGCTGATTATCTATATAATTTGCCCTAATCTCTTCTTATTGTTTACGCGATCAAAATTCTTGTGCAATCAACATTCTCTGCAAATTAAGATTCTTCTTTTCTTCTCTAAATTACTCTAACAATGACACGCAAGTCTTCCATTGATGCTCTTGTAGCTGTTGCTGAGCAGATTGAACAACCAGTACGCCTCAGTACCAGACGGGCAACTACTGATGTTGTCACTGCCGCCGTACCTAAGAGGAAATCCACTTATCAACGGCGCAAGGGCAAGAAATCCACAAAGGGTGATGTTGGTTCAACATCAAAAACTGCTGAGCAAACCTCCACTCCCACCAACGCTGAAAACGAGGTAATAATGGCTAACCCTACTCAAGATATAACTGCTGAAATTGGTATTGAAGGGGAGAAAGAGGCCCATGTTATTGTTGTGGGTGAGTCTGAGGTTTTGCATGAGGTCCCTGAGGGAAATGTAAGGGATGAGTCTGTGGTTGTTACTGATGAAGGTGAAAACCTTGACGTGAATGCTGAGCTGCCTGAGGCTAATGTTGTTGAGCTTGCTGCTGCTGCTGAGGTGGATACTCTTCCTAAGGAAAGTGATCAGGTTGAGAAGACTGTGGCTGAGGAGGTTACTACTTAGGGTAACCAAGATGTTGTTGATGAGGATAACAATCAACCTGAAGAGGTTGAGAGAGAAGAAGAAGACAAGAGCTTGGCTCTCTCTGCCTTAGCTACTGCTGCTAAGAAAAGAAAGGGTAAGCAGGTGGTTGTTGAATCTTCTGAGTCTGAGTCAGAAGAAGAAAAAAAAGAAGAAGGTGATAAGGAGGAAGAGGAAGAGAAAGTTGAGGAAGAAGATCAACTGGTAGCTGATGACCCTACTGATGTTACTCCAACATCAGGCAGTGATGAGTATTTTGATGTGCTTGATGAGGAGTACCCCAAGAAGCCTTATTCTGGCTTTTATGTGTCGGCTGAGGCAGATGAACAGTGAGAGGCTTATCAAGCCAGGGTTATTCACATGGAGAGGAAAATTGATGAGGAAATGTTCAAGGAAAATAGGTTGTATGAGTTGCTTGAAGCTAGGGGTGTGTTGGGCTCTGTGATGAATCAGTCATCATATGTCCCTGATGTGATCAGAGAGTTCTACATGAACCTCTCTCAGTGGGTGTGCCACCAGGGCTCTCCCAAGTTTGGTAAAGCTTGGGTAAGGGTGAATGTCTATGACATTAGTCCTTCTGTGATCAATGAAGCTTGGGAACTTCCTGATCCTGAGAAGACTGAGGATCCTAGCATGGATGAGGTGATTACTGCCCTCACTGGTGGACTCACAATGAAGTGGAATGATAGTTTTCCAACTACAAAGCTGGCCTCCTTAAGTGTTGTAATACACAAGCTCTCCACCTACAACTGGCTGCCTTTTCCAACACCACTGTTATGACAAAAGAATCTGCAAAGTTGGTGTATAAACTGAAGAATGGGCTGAGTGTGAACATAGGGGAGAAAGTTTTGAGGCATATGAGGGAGGTCACAACAAAGGCAAAGGGAATCATTCCATATCCCTCTCTGATATCCAGCATTTTGGTGAAGCAAGGCTTCAAGACCAAGAAGACAGAGGGTTGCATCAAGAACAAGGCCAAGATGATCATCACCCGGAGCTACTTCACTCAAGTCAGGATTCAAAACTTGCCCTGGAATCCCAATGCAGAAGCTGGCCCGAGCAGGAAAAAGAAGAAGAAGACTCTCAAGTTTGCTGCTTCTTCTGTTTCAGTGTCAAGTAGTGATAGCTGCTTTGTGATTGCTGATGCATTTGTGGAGGAGACTCTCGTTTGTCTTGACAGAGAGTACAAGGATACCCAAAGAGAGATAACTGACAAGCAAGTGAGGTTGTAGGAGATTGACAACCTCAGGAAGCATTTGAAGGAATCGCCTTCCTCACAAAAAGGGGGAGAGTAGATCAAATTCAAAATTTCTGAGTTCTTTTAATTTTCTGTTTTCTAGTGAAGTATTAACAATTCTATTTTCTTTGCATTTTTCTGTTTCATCAAGGAATGTGTTCCTTGCTACTTAGTATGGTCTGTAATTAAGTACTTTTCTATATTGGTACTTAGTGTTTCTGCTTATTCTATTTGAACTGTGGTTACAAAGTACTAACTCTGTTTTGCAGGTTTTAACTGTTCTCTGATGTTAAGTTAACATTGAGATGTTCAATGTTAGAACATCTGTCTGGACTCAATGTTAATCCAACATTGACAAAGATGGATTTTATGACAACATTGAAAGTATTAGTGTTAGTATAACATTGAGTTGGTCCCTTCTGATAGTCAGGGGGAGTGTACTTAGTTTTCCATTGTTATAAGATAGTGAAGTTTGTCTGAATAATTTGATCTGATTAGAACAGGTTCTTAGGTTTTGTGATTAAGGCAAAAAGGGAGATTGAAAGTGCAGGTATTCTGCCAATGTTAGATTAACATTGAGAAATCAATGTTAGAGTAACATTGCTAAGCAGAATCCGATTTACAATCTTGTTGTCATTTATTATTATTGTTTTTCCTTATTCATTTAACTAATTGAGTTCCAAAGTTGTGATTGTCTTTGATTATTATTCAGGAAGCAAACTTGTCATAGGTTGGACGCTCAAGTTTCCAAGAAGGAAAGTTTCCTTAATTAAGCAAACCGCTCTACAAGAAAACAAGAGTTCAAGTGCAACTAGGAAAGCTTTCCAAGTCGAGTCCTGATTTGAAGAAGGAGTCTATCCTTAGTCAGATCACTAACGAAGGAACTATTATTCAAGAAGAACTGCAAGAACAAGGAAGAGGAGTTTGAGAAGGAAACAAGGAGAATTACCAACCGTGTACAACACACCTTGAAGTCCAAGTGAAGAACCTATATATAGGTATAAAGTACATCAAGATAAACACGAGACTAGAGCCAATCAATCTGAGAGATTAATCTACAACTTGTTGGGTGTTGTCTTGCTTTAGCAAAGTTTGTGAATTGTTAGAATAAATCTAAGAGTGAGGAGCTTTTAGAGATAGTCGAAGAAATTCTTGTGTGCTTTGCTTAGTTCGATTAATTTGAGAGTAAGAAGCTTGGAAATTGAGAGAACGATTTTTGTTAAAACCTTAACGGGTTATTTTTTCTACGGCTCGGAAGTTAATATAATATTATATTCACTTCTTAAACTTGGTTTTGTTTATTCTGCTGCACTATTACTCTGGTATGTTGTTAAAGTAACATTGTTAGATTAACAACATACAAAACTGCTGTTAAAACTCAAGTGTTAAGTTAACAACAACAATGTATCGACCCGATCTACAATTTCAAGTTTCCACTTCTATAAATAAAATCTAGGTTTTCGCCTGAGTGTGTCGCTGTATCATGTTCTTTTAAACATTTCATTTTGAATTATACTTCTTACACCCATAGTAGGAAACGTACCAGGGTTGCGCTGTTTATCGTTGAAGGAACCATTGCAGAACCATCGGTTGCGATCGAGTGGTTGAAGGCCGATCTTTGTAAAACCTGGTGGGATACCCGACGATATCACGGTCAAAGTGAGGTACTTTTAAAAGTTATGTTCTTTAGCCATCTATATGGAAGAATGCTGGGCCTGATATGGTCGTAATGGACTAATTCTGCTTAAAGCCTACCAAACATAAAATTATTCAATTAATCGGGGTGAAAATGCAAACACCATAAATAAGTGATCTTGAATTGTAAAATTAGGGAGAGGTGTAGTTTTGTAAAAAGATCCCTTGGCTGCATGTACCTTTAACCGCAACCCCGACCTTCCCCTCGGAGAAGCACTATCAGAGAAAATCTCTATGACGATGGTCAAAGAGAGGCAAATGTGCTTGCAATCGTAGAATTAAGACAAGAGGTAAATCAAGCAGTTGATCAAGTGGTGGCACAACTGAGACTATCTTTCTATAGTTACTCATCATCCAAAAAAACAAAACATGAACCAAAATAGTAACCCTAGGGCGATCGGGCGTCGGTGGCTCGTCGTCACCCGGACTCTTGGCCATATACCATGGATTCCAATCTTCTCTTTTTGGAGATCACAACTCCATCTCCTCCATCAAAATTCGCAGCGCTCCCCTCAATCCAAAAGCCATCATATGCAATGCTACTCACGGAGGAAAAAGCTCCGCTCCCGATTGCTCGCACTCACGCCTCCGTGACTAATATCGGCGGCTACTTCGTAGTTAAGATCTTGCAAAAAGCCTACGTCCAACGCCTGGAGGCATGTAAATTCTCTCTAATTGGGGGGCTTACGTTGACCAAAAGGGATACACCTGAGTGACAACAAGATTTAGAGACGAAATTGAATTCGTTTTGGGGTCTCTCATCAGAATGGCGATTAATCTCATTAGGTAAAGGTTTCTATCACATTGTTCTTAATTCTAAAGATGATCTACAGAGAGTTTGGGGTCGGGGTGCGACCAATCTCAGTCCGGGAATTCTTCGTCTTATGCCTTGGACATTGGGGTTTGACCCATCATCTCAGCAGTCGTCATCTGCACAAGTGTGGGTTCGTATCTTCAACCTCCTGTGGGAATTCTGGGATAGAAGAATTTTGTCGGATATTGCTCGAGGTATCGGAGTTCCGCTGAAAATTAATGAAAACACACTAGATAGCGAACTCAGTCACTATGCCAGGATTTTGGTGGACATCGATCTTCTTAAACCCCTCCAGGAAACTCTTCGGGTTGACAAAGATAACACGAAAATTTGGGCCAATCTGGAATACGAAAGTCTGCCAGAGGTTTGTGGGACGTGTAAAACGATTGGTCATTCTTCGTTAAACCGGAACTCACACAAGGAAGAGACCAATTTGACGATTACTACACATGAGGTAGATCACGAAGTAGAAAAGCATAACGCCGCAAAAGCATAAAAAAAGACATCCCGATTCAGCAAGCTATTGGCCGCAAAAGCCTACTTCCTCGCATATGGAAGTCGTTTCTTCAGAATAACCCATGGGGCAATCAACCGCACCACCGACATTGGTGGAGGAGCCACACTCCATTTTACCATGTTTCCCATATGAAGAAGTTCCCACTTCAGAATAGCTCGCAGGAGCAACATTGGCTTTGGTAGATGATTCACGCACGCCTGATATTTCATCATCTACTGAAAAATTGGGTTCTTGGGCAGATCAAGTGGATGCCGAAGATAGCAATTGGACTAAAGTAAAGGGAAGAAAAAATAAAAGTGTTGAACAAGTTGCTCGTGAGAAGCGGACGATCAGAAAGCCAATACAGTTTAATCAATGATAGTTCTTTATTGGAACTGTCGAGGCGTTGCGAACTCTTCGATGCAACGCTCTATTTTGAATTATTGTACTCGCTTTAGACCAAACATTCTTTGCATCGTGGAACCAAAGACGCTTATTTCTTCCATTTCGCCTCGACTTTTGGATTATTTGGGTTTTAATCTTCTTGGTATGACTACTACTGACTTGCCTTCACTTTTGATTTTTCATAAAACAACTTGGGCCCCCCTATGAATTTAGTTTGCGGTATTAAGCATGTGAGTTTTACTTTGAACATCGATAATATATCACATGCTTTTTCTTATGTTTATGCTAGCACTATTGCGACCGTTAGATGACGTCTTTTTTGAGAATTGAAAAATCTTGAGCATGGTATTGATCTGCCATGACTGGTTGTTGGAGACTTTAATGCAATTAAAAGGGCGCACGACAAAATGGGTTGAGCTCCGTCTAACATCCTTGTCGTGATTTTAGGGAATTCTATGATTATTTTGACCTTATGGACGTCCCACTACATGGTGCCTCTTATACATGGTGTCGGGGTACTAGGAGTGACAGACGTATTGAGTGTTGGCTAGATAGAGATATGATAATCCTTTATTTTTGAATCGATGGACGACAATTAACTGTGTCGCTTTACCGAAGCATGGATCTGACCATTGTCCTCTTGTGGTTTCCTATAATGATATGGTTTCCCGAGGCTTTTCACGTTTTCGCTTCCAAGGTATGTGGTTGACCCATCCAGATTTAAGACAGCTTATGAAAGATACATGGTCGACTTTGGTAGACATGAGCCTTATGCAAGAAGGGTAGCCACAATGTCAATTTAATTCTAAAAGAAACGTTTGACGCTTTTAAAGAAACTAAAATCTCAAATACCGAATTGATAAACCAAAACCCCTAAAACCCTATATCTGACCCAATGAACCCCTAAACCCCTGATTGTTCCGATCAAGTCGCAGCTGTTGCGCGTCAACCTACCAGAATCGGCGAATCGCAGTTGTATCTATCTATTTGGTAAGATTTTTGTTCATTGCGCTTTACGCATTTGTTCTGAAATGTATCTCTTCAATTATTAGAGTAAAGTTGTACACTATAGTCTCTTCATGTAACAAGTTATAGAGTTTTTCGGTTTATCATCTCTCCTTTTTATGATGCAGATGGTTAACCAAAAGATGAGGCACAACGATTTCAATCTTAAAGCATTCGGAATAGGAGGGCTGGGACCAAATTTGATGAAATATTTCGAAAAGCCTTTTCCTCAAGGCTCTTCTTGCCTTCACTGTAAGCAAGCTTATTTCGCCGTTAGACTCAACGTGCAACGTTTCCCTTCAAATTTTGTGGTTTCTTATAATTTCTTTACGTAAATTTAGTTTTTAAATAAGCTATTTTTTTTAGACATCGGATTGAGCATGTCAAGGGAATGCTCCTTTTCGGACCTCATGGTACTGGGAAAACCTTACTAGCTTCACATCTTGGGAAAATAGGACGAAATATTAAAAATGCCCGCTAATTTTAAAAAAAAAAATTTAAAATGCCTCTTTTTTTGGGGCCTTGCAAAAATGCCCTGTATATTTTAAAAAATATTTGAAAAAGCAAGCGACACAGATTGATCAAGTCCTCCTTACTATGGTAATGATTCGGCCTCCAGAACTAGACTTATTGGATTTACATTCCTTTTTTTTTAAATGTCTGATGGCCTTATTCGGGTTAAATTTGCCTACGTGGCGGTACATTGGCTGCCACATCAATAAACTGCCCCGCCACGTCATATTCTCAGTTTAAAAATCTTTTTCAAACAAACCCTTCTAATTTTAAATATTGTATTTGCTCCCCAAAATAAATTGCACTTTGCACCACAATATATATATATATAAATTATAAACATATATATATAAACATATATATAACTATTTTGTAAAATAATAAGTATATATATAAATAATAATAATAAACATATATATTCAAATAATAATAAGAATAATAAACATATATATAAATATAATTAAAAAAGGGTCATATATATATAAACATATATGTAACTATTTGTAAAAATAATAAAGATATATAAATAATAATAATAAATATATATATATAAACATAATAATAAACACATATATATAAAAACATATATATATAAATAATTATATATATTAAAAAACAAAAAAAATAGAAAATAAAAATAAAATTACTCATCATCTTCATCATCCAACCACCCCCGCCTCCGTCGCCGCCGTCGCCGTCGTCGTCGCCGCCACCACCACCATCTTCATCGAATCATCACCAATTACCACCATCTTGTTCCCCACTCTCACCGAACACCACCACCATCTTAATCGGTGTCACCACTTCCCGAAATCGCGCCACCACCATTGCCCACCACCATCGCTGCAATCGCCACAAAAATCGCGCCACCACCACCATAGCTGCAAATCGCGGCTCTCATCGACGCCACCACCTCCCATCGCTGCCAATCACGCCACCACCCTTCTCAATCAAACCGGCACCGCAAATCGCGGTAAATCGCCACCAAATCGCGCCACCACCACCACAAAAAATTAGGGTTTTGATTTGGAGGAATTTTGAGGAGGTGGTGGTGTGCGACGCCGTTAGTGGTGGTGGTGGTGGTGGTGGTGATGAAGATCGCGTTTGGGGTCAGCAGTGGTGGCGACGACGGGGGGGGAGGGGGTTGGCCGGTGGTGGTGGTGGTGATGAAGATGATGATTAAATTTTTTTTTATATATATATATTGTTAAAATTATATTATTATTTATATATATATATATGTTGATTATTATTATTTATACATAAATGTGTTTATTATTTATATATAAATATGTTTATTATTTTTATAAATAGTTATATACATGTTTATTATTATTGTTTATACATAGATGTTTATTATTATTATTTATATATATGTTTACAATTTTTATAAATAGTTATATATATGTTTATTATTATTATTATTTATACATAAATGTTTATTATTATTATTTAAATATATGTTTGATATTTTTATAAATATCCTTATTATTATTATTTATATATATATATATTTTGGGGTGCAAAGTGTAATTTACTATAGGGTGCAAATACAATATTTAAAATTTTTAAACTGAAAATATGACGTGGCAGGGTAATTTATTGACGTGGGCACGTGGCAGCCACTATACCGCCACGTAGGCAGATTTAGACCGAATAACGCCATCGGGCATTTTTGAAAGTTTTTTTAAAACATATAGGGCATTTTTGCAAGGCCCGAAAAAAATGGGCATTTTAACTTTTTTTTGTCAAGTTAGCGGGCATTTTTAATATTTTGTCCGAAAAAATATTGTCGGTGAAGAAAACTCAAGTATGCGTTTTTCTTTTCATTTTTGGTTGTTGCTTGTCAATTGATTAGGGTATTACGCTATTTTCCAAATTTTCAATTTATCTGGTATTGTAGATTGTGAAGGGATTGGAAGTGCTAACTTCCATGATGAACTTGAGAACAAATTGTTCGATGAACTTTTTGCTCCTGCTATAAAAGATCAAAAAACCAAAGGTGAGGGAGGAGCTATAACTAATGAACCCGTACTTCAAGTGTTACGTATTAATTCATTTCCTTTCTTTACTCAGGTGATGAAAGTGAGTTGCATATCGTCATTTTTGATGATATCGATGCAATTTGTCCGGTAAGAAAATTATAATCATTCACAACTTCTCTATAAGTCTTGTGTCAGAGTGTTTTGATACCTCAAAAAAAGAATCTGTTGTTTTGAAATAATTTTTTGGTATTGTGGACAGATGAACGCAGTTAAAAGATTTTGTTTTGTTTTAGCATTATAATAAAAGGTTGAAAGTGTTTGTTTCTTGTTTGTTTAATTGTGTTTTCAAATTAAATTTCGCATTTGATTTTTTTATTTTTATGTCAGCCTCAAGGTTCAAGAAGAGACGGGGTTGGAGTACATTCTATCATTGTCAATCAACTACTCACTAAGGTATTTTATTGTTTCAATTAGAGAAGTCACTTTATTTAATTGCTTCTAGAAGTCGTATTTGTGGCTAACTTCAAATATTTTTCGTAGCTGGGATGCTTTGGGTTCATTGAACAATGTCCTTGTTATTGGACTGGTAAAAAGGAAAGATTTGATTGATGAAGCGTTTCTGAGGTGAATTGGGTTTAATGTATTTTTTTGGTCTTGTTACTATTCTTACTTTCCAAATCGCCCATTTAAATTATTCCAGCGTTTAACAAATGGAACTGTTACCATGTTAACTTGATGATTCAGTAACTTAGAACTACATTTGCTCTCTGGGATTCAGGCTTGGATGTCTGGATATCCAAGTAGAGATTAGTCTTTCGGATAAAAGTGGTCGCTTGGAAATTTTACAGATTCTGATGGCAAAAGGTCAATTTTCTGTTTCAAATGAGAAATTGGATAAAATCGGTATGTGCTTTTTCACGGCACCTGTTCTTTATTCATTCTAATTCTTGTTACTTGTGGGAAATCAATATCAACTTGTCATATTTATATCAAATTGAGAAGATAAATATCCCCAATTGTCAAGGGATTTCTATCTGAATTTACTGTCCCAATATGCTTGAAGTTTTTGTGATTGTTTATTTCTTTATATTTGGATGTAATTTCTCTATTGTTTGTCGAGGTGCAGCTAATGACACAATCAGGTAGTGGGGCAGAGCTTAAAGGTGTAGTCAAAAGTGCAACATCATATGCGTGAACGAAAATGACCTTAACTCAGTGGTTGCGAACCTAAATGTTACACCGCATGATTTTGAATGTCCTTGATGAAGTAAAGTCAGCACGTGGATCAATTAAAGATGAGCTTGGATTATACATGTATGTATTCATTACGTGTACCATAATATTTCTTGTTGCTTAATATATATGTTTCCAGTACTAGTGTTTGCACGTTAACGCAGTTCTGTCAAACTTTAATAATGTTTTTCTATTGCATCACCATACCAACATTGTTGATATTCACTAGTTTTTCAACTTGATCATACATTTATGTTTTTTGTAGGCCTGAGAAGATTGTCGATTTGAGTGAACAACATTGCAGTACTTATAGTAGAACTGCAGCGTTAGTAGAATAGCTTTTATCTCGTGAAGGAAGAACCTTTGTCACTTGTCTTCTGGATGGCCCTAGTGGCAGGTAAATAAGGGAATTTTCTTTGTTTAAGTTGTAGATTCTCATGTAACTAATAATTTGTGACGGTGGGAAAACTACAATAGCTTCCATCGGACACAACGATGAACAAATTCCAAAATGTACTCTAGATCATAGCTTCCCAGCCATTCTCTTCTCAGCTGGTGGATTATCAGGAAACCATTTCCATGCCATGACTTGGCAGATATTCTAGTCCCATTGTACTCCACTTCCCATCATTTTCATAAAGACGTTCACTTCCATTTGCTCCTTTGACGGTGCCTTGCTTATATCAATCGCCGGCACCTCGCTAGTAGTTCGGTGTTTAAAACGATAACGATCGTTGGCGCGAGCTCCTTCTTCAACATTAGGGTATTCAAGTTTATACTTGCTATTGAGCACAATTGATACCAGATTGTTGATTAATATTTTTTGTAGAAAACACTAAAGTTTTTAGGGCTGATATTACAAGACCACTCTTTATAAATCTCTTGAAGACACCTTTAAGGAGAATACTACATCTTTTTTTCTTGGATACAAATATGGAATTGTGTGAGAAGTATTTATAGTGGTGATAAAATAATTTGAACCACACATTTTTTCAACTTTTAAGATATCGTAAAATTATCTAGATATTTTACACACGTCTAGGCATTCTAAACTCTTCTACACAGTACTTAAAAATTTATAGCTAATGGGCTTGGTAGGCCTCTAATTAGACTCCTATATATAGGCTTCCACAATTGTTGGTCTTTTGAAACTCTATTGGGCTACCGTTGATCTTTTAACACTTCCCCCACATCACTAGCCACAATTCGTCTTACCATGTTGAGCTGACTACGAACGACCTCACATTTTCTAGTACTTAACCCTTTTATGAACAAGTTTATTACTTGGTCATTCGTCTTGATCTGATGCATCATGATTTCCTTTTTTCAGAATTTTTTTCTCTAATAAAATGATAATGAACCTCCACGTGCTTTATTTTAGTATGAAACATCAGATTAACTTCTAGCACAAATCCTACATTAAGAGTATCAGTTATGTACTTTCTTGAGTTACTACAACCGCTTCTTTATACCCAATTTGTGTGGTTGATAATGACGTTATTGGTTGTCTTTTGTTGCACCAAGAGATTGTTTTCGACCCGAGCTTGAACACATATCCAATGGTTGATCTTTTGGTATCATGGTCTTCAACATAATTATCATCATAGTATCCAACTAGCTTGCAGTCTTTGTATCTTTTGTACAAAACACCATAGTCGATTGTTCCTTTGACATATCTTAAAAATTCGTCTAACTGTATCTAAGTGAGGCTTTTTCAAACTTTTGCATGTACAGACTCACGAGGTGTGTAGCATCTTCCACTTATTGGATTACCATACTTCCACCCGTTTCTTTGATTGTTGTATCCAACAAATATACACCTAACTACTTTCTTGTTGATTCACTATGTAAATATCTGAGCTTAAATATGCAGCAAACGCATCCAAATACTTGGGGGTAGTTTACTATAGGTTCATGTCCCCGGGGCGGGGGGTGAAGTCATGAGATATTGATATCTGGTTGTCCTGAAACCTACGAGTCCTCGAATCAATCTTTCCTCCCAACTTCGATGTTCGGCCCGGACATCTAGTTCTATTCTTCGCTGCGATGGGTGTTCTCTACGGTGTAGGGTGGCAGCTGCATCTAGGAATCAGCAAATATGAGGATTTTATTTCTTTTGATTTTGGATATATTCTAAGTGACGCCTCGTCTCGTCACATGACTATGATTTTTAATTTATTATTTAAACATGAGTTCAACTTTGTTCGTTTGAAAAATTATTGTCTTATTGACTAAGGAGCCACCTACGTTATCTATATATACATGTAACACCACGCTCTTTAAGTTATTTTATCTAAGAAATACTGAAAAAGATAAGAAAACTGTTATTAGTTCATTTTCAATGACTTAATTGAAGCTCGCAAATTAGATTAACTTTTGTTATCTAATATATCATTTTGATTGATCGTTAAAGCAAAATTTATGTTGGATATTCAAGACTATTGTAAAATCAGTCACAAGTCTAAGGTATTAACTCAATTGTTACATCCCGTTTTATTAGCAAGCTTATTGTTTTAGGATTTATATTTTGTAAGAAAGAAGAATATTTCTTTTCACGTCGTGGCATATATTTTGTCGTAAACTTTGTTAAGAGTACTGTGATAGATTTGCTCTGTCTCTTGAAATTTTATGAGTTATAACTTATAACAATTGGAAGTGCAGACTATTAATTTGATTTATGGATTATGGGTCAATAATACTTATTTTAAGTACTTTAGATTTTAAAGCCCACATCCCAGCCCATAAGCAAATTGCTGGTCTATTGTAATAACCCACTTTTATTTCTATGTGGTGAAATACATAATAAGTATACAATTTGTTAATCAATTGTCTTACTATTGTTCTCCAAATTAAAGTTATACTGCAGTTATTAGCTAAATTAGGATGACCTTAATAATTGATTAACTAGTTATGAGAACTTATTTGTATGATGTTCATTTGATTTAGTTTAAGCATAACAGTGATTAATATTCTGACTTCATAACTATGTATATATATGTATATGGGCAAATTATTATTTATGCCCAATAACTTTCTCAAAATTACTTTTTGCCCTTTTTTTTTCTAAGCCGACTTTTTCTGCCCTGCTAGTTTTCATTTTTCTATAAAAAATGCTCAATTTCTCTTATTCAGGCTAAATTGTTGATGTGGCTGCCTAGTCAAGAAAGTGATACACCTAGTCAATAAGTTGCCACGCCACGTCATATTTTTCAGCCCAAAAAATATTTTTTGGACTAATCCTTGTAATATTAAAAATTACACTTGCATCCCAAAATAAATTGCACTTTTCCCCCCCAATATATATATATATATAAAAACTTATATATAACTATTTGGTAAAATAATATATATATATATATATATATATATAAATAATAATAATAATAATAAAGCTACATATAGAGATAATAATAATAACCATATATAAAATCTTTATATCTTTACTAATTGATAAAAATTATAAATATTATAAAATACTAAAAGAAAATACATCAAAAAATCTCTCATCTTCACATCTCTCAGCCGCGATTCTGAGAAGAATTGGAAACTCCGGCAACTTCGAGCTCCGGCCAAAATCGAGCGGGATTCACGGCATAATTCATTCCACTCCGAGTTCTAATCAAAATCGATTCGAAATCAAAATTGAGTTGCGACCATTATTGTTGTTGGTGGTGGTGAAAGAGGGGGTGGGGGTGGGTGGTGGGTGACGGGAAGAAGATGATATGTTTTTCTTTTTGTTTTTTTATTATTATTTTGGGGTCTAAGTATAATTTGAAATGACTATTGGTTAACTTGTGTAATAATTTATGTTTGGTTAAAAACGTTTTTCATACTAAAAAAATCTGACGTGGCTCGAGCAACTTATTGATTAGGCGTAGCACTTTCTTGACTGGACAGCCACATCAGTAATGTAGTCTGAATAAGAGAAATTGGGCATTTTTGATAGAAAAATGAAAACTAACAGGGCAGAAAAAGTCGGCTCGGGAAAAAAGGGCAAAAAATAATTTTGGGCAAAGTTATTGGGTAGAAATAATAATTTCCTCATATATATATATATATATATATATATATATATGTGTGTGTGTGTGTGTGTGTGTGTGTGTGCCTGAAATTTTTACAGTTGCTTGTTTGAGATTTAATAAGTCTAACAAATAAATAAGTCAGAATAGTGTATCAACCAGGAATCAAACTTTTAATTAAAAACAAAATTGTGTCAGGAATTAGATAAAGATTATCAGTTTAGTTTTTATAATTACAATAGAGGTTAAGTAAGTCGGCCTTCTCAAAGTAAATTGTAACATCGAGATTTGAGGCCCACTACATATGTTCTATATATGATAGACTTGGGAAGGCTTTTATATATTAATTTATATATCTGGGTTGGAAAAGGATATAGATATAGCTAGGGGTGTGTGGGCCGGGTCGGGACCTGGGATCCCGACCCGGCCAGACGGGTTTTTCCCGAACGGGAAAAACCCGTCAAAATCCCGTCCCTGTGAAACGGGAAATAAATCCCGTTTCACCTCCCCTCGGGTCGGGGACGGGATCCATCCGGATCCCGTTCCCGACCCGCGGGGTCCCGACGGACAGACGAGGTAGGTTTTTTTTTTCATTTGCCTCTATTTCTCTTCTTTCTCTTTCACTTCACATATATTTTTCTATTTTGCTCTTTACACCTCACGCCACCACACCGCACCACCACATCACCGTCCGACACCGCACCACCTTTCACCGACACCGCACCACTACATCGTCGCGCGCACCACAGTCGGCGCACCACGACGCCGCGCCGCCGCCCGATACCAACATCAACAACAACAATCTCCGATTTCCAAATTAAAGGTAAAATCGGATTTTTTTTGGGCGTTTACTATTAAATTAGATTGTGATTTACATAGTTACACACTTACACTTACATTGATGATTGATTTACATATATGAATTAGGGTTTATGATTTTTCAATTAGGGTTTATAAATTGGGGGTTTTCCTTAATAGGGCTTGGTTTTGAAATTTGTTATGATTAGAGGATTAAAGATTGCAATTGGTTGAAGATTGTTATGATTAGAGGATAGTTCAATTGGCTTAATGTGAAATTGATGGCATTGTGAAGATTAAAGTTTGTGAAATTGATCCTAAATTTGGTGTTGAAGCTTTTGAGTTGATATTGAGTAATTGGTGTTTTATAGATATTTTATCCTTATTCGTTGGTATTGAATCAATTGTTATTTTGGTTGTCTAGATGGTAAGAGTAAAAAAGCCAACTACGGGAAAAAAGTCCACCGTCGCGGGAACTTCTACACATACCGCGATTAGAGTTTCTCCTCGTAAACGGCCCTCTCCTTCCACGGAACCGTCTACTATTAAGGCGGTAAAGGTTTCCAAGAAAGCCACGGCACCATCTACGGCTCGTGGCAAGACACCGGTTAAGTCTTCCCGTCCGCTCAAGGCACCATCTCGAGAGCAAACGAGGCTATTGAGGGAAGATGAAGAAGATGAAACGGGAGGAGAAGCCGAACAATCGCCGCTTGAAGAGGAAGAAGATGAAGAGGAAGAAGATATAGAATTATGGGGTGGCGAAAGTGAGGAAGAAGGCGGAGGAGAAGAAGGGGGAGAAGGCGGAGGAGAAGAAGGGGGTGAAGGCGGAGGAGAGGGAGGGGGAGACGGCGGAGGAGAAGAAGGGGGAGAAGAGGCACGAGTGGTCTCCAATGACGACAATGAGAAGGTATACAAGACTTGCATTACTCACAAGATAACTGAGGTTGACGGAAAGAAAAAAGTGGAGAAGATACCCCATGTACTTACGTCAAAATGGTGGAAAGAGTTTGAGCCATTCGAGTGTCCAAAACTGCACATTGTCAACGGCCGTTGTAATCATTGCAGTAAGGTGATAAAAGCGGATGGTATTAGACATGGTACGAAAGGATTGAGAAGTCACACTGAGAGGTGTAGGGTACTAAAACAGAAGAAGAAGAAGACGGGGGGAAAGCAACAAATAATAAACGTTGAGGAAAATGGTGCAATTAGAAATTGGCAATTTAATCAGGCGTGGGTGCTCGAGGGTGTCACTTTGTTCTTGATTAGGAACGAGATGCCTTTCGTTACGGTTGAAAAGGATGCATTTAGGGAAATGATGGCTCGAGCATGTCCGGAATTGAGACTACCTTGCCGGCAAACCATGCGGGCAAAGTGTTATTCGTTCTATCTTATAGAGAGAGAAAAGATGATTACGTTCATAAGAGATAATGCACAAAGGTACACTATAAGTCTCTAATCATCTTTAAGTCTTCTATTGTTTCTTTCTTTTAACTTTTCAATTGTTCACATTAATGATTAATGCTTATTATTTCATAGGGTTTGTCTAACCACCGACACTTGGACATCGATCACGCGTGACAACTACATGTGCATCACAATCCACTTTATTGATAATAAGTGGAATTTGAATAAAAAAATCATAAGCTTCTACTTGGCGTCCGGCCATTCGGGAAAAGCTATAGCCAATGATATCAGTGAGGTGTTGAAAGATTACAAGATTAATCGGGTTTTCACGATCACAGTTGACAATGCCTCCTCCAATGAAACTGCTATTGATGATTTGGTGAATTGGTGGGTAGAGAAAGGCGACATTACGGCAGCAAATGGAGCTAATGTGCAGATAAGGTGCATTGCACACATCTTAAATCTCGTGGTTCAAGATGGCTTAAAGTGTAATGGCGGAGACATCTCAGTAGACCGCATTCGAAATTGCATAAGGTACATAAAGGCTTCCCCGAGTCGCTATAAGTTATTCAAAGATTGTGTGAGGGATGCTAATATAGAAACCCAGAAATTGTTATGCCTAGATGTGCCAACTCGTTGGAACTCCACATACATGATGCTTAGTGCCGCTTATGATTTGAGGGTCGCTTTCCTTGGATACAAGCAACGTGATGCAAACTATGTCAATGAGTTCAAGGGTTGTTTACCAAATGATGAAGATTGGGAGAGGGCAAAGATGTTTATTGATTTCTTGGATCCTTTCAAGAAGTTAACTGAGGTTGTTTCGGGCACGACTTATGTGACATCACACATGGTGCTAACCCAACTTTGTATAATCGACGATCGCTTGAATGTGTGGATGAGACGACCGACGGTGGACCCTTCTACCAGAAAGAAAGATGGGTTGAAAGCAATGGCTTTGATAATGAAAGAAAAATACGACAAGTATTGGGGTGTTACGGGGAAGATGAATCACTTGTTGTATTACGCCGCCATTGTAGATCCCCGGCTCAAGTGGAAATATGTCGCAGCAATGTTTGAAGACGATGCAAACATGCTTCAAAAAATTAAGGATGGGTTTCAACGGTTGTTTGAAGAATATAAAGTCATAGTCGAAACAAATGCATCAACAAGTGCGGCTCCTCCAACTTCATCTTCTTCCTCTTTTGCGAGTACTGCTCCTTGGATTCAAGATGACCTCATGACAACGAGGCACGAGCGATGGGCAAGGTACATTCTAAGGCTCTAACCATCTATACGTTTTTCTATTTTTTGGCACTTTTCAATTTGTGACATTAATATTCATTTATCAAATTGGTAGGGCATTGGATACCGATGAGAATGAACCACTGTGCGAAATGGATATATACTTCGGAGATAGGCTCGAAAAGCCTCAAGCTGATTTCGACATTCTCGTTTGGTGGAAAGCCAATAGCTTTAGGTATCCTATTATAGCCAAAATGGCTCGCGATTTGTTGGCTATTCCGGTGTCAACAGTTGCATCCGAATCAGCCTTTAGTACTGGGGGTCGTGTTCTAGACCGTTTTAGGAGTTCATTGACTCCAAGAATAGTTCAAGCACTTATATGCTCTCAAGATTGGCTACGAAAGGTTGGTCAGCCAATTCAAATCGAGGAGTGCTTGGCGGACTTGGAGAAACGTGAAGCAGGTATATAACATTAATAGTTAATTGTTGTCTTAATTATTAATTAATTATTGTATTTTGAAATACTAATATTCTGATTTTCATGCAGACTTTGCGGCGATGGGTGTGGATTCGTCGTTTTTGAATGGATTTGAATGAAAGTCCAAGATTGGTTACATTTTTATATTTGATGTTGGATGTTTGGATTGTATGATCCGTATTTGGTTATTGACGGATAGTCTTAATGTGTTATGGACTAATTTATGAATTTGTGATGAATGTTTTTTGTTGACATTCCTTCAATTGTTGTGTTGATTGTTGGTGTCGTATTGGTGATGACGGTGTAATTTGGTATTGGTATATATTTGTGATGACGGCTTGACTTATGTGAGTTGTGTCATATCATATTGGTGATGTCGGATCATATTGGTGATGTCGGATCGGGGATTTTTTAGCCAGGAGTGGGGATCGGGAATTTTTTAGCAGCCACTTGGCTGCTGTGTGCTGTCTGGAGCACGGGATCCCCGACGGGATTCCCGTTCCCGTCGGGATCCCGCCCGCCGGGACCTACAGGTCCCGGCGGGAGGGAATGGGATCTGGTTCCCAGATCCCGTCCCAGGTGAGTCCCGAAGGCCGGAGTCCCGAACCCGCGGGATCCCGGCCCAAAACAGCCCTAGATATAGCAACACACAGACACAGATTCCCTCTTCCTATTTCTTATCTTTTGGCGCCGCATGTTCTTTAGGTAATTCCTTGATTTTTCTTTATTAGCTATAGTTATCCACGGTTCACCTAGAATGGATCCATGAGTTGTTAACTATGAAATTCGTGCCTTAATTAAATTGTTTGTGCAATATATATGTGTGTATATTATGTGTCTTGTATGTGTATGGTACCTTCAGCAATTAACACATGTAGATTAATTATGCTATGTGGTCACCTTTGAAACCCATGGTTCACGTAAGACTACTTACAAAATGATTGTTCATTTCTTTTGACTATTGTGCGTTAAGGTGAAATAACTAATTTTATGTAATTTCATTTGATTTATTCCCACTCAGCTTTTTGAAATCGTGTTATGAATTGTATGTACTACTATTATACTGCTTTAGGCAAAGGTGTCACTCTAAAGACACTGATTAATTCTTTTTTATATAAAACTCAAATTAAGAACTTGTTTAATTGTTACTTTTTTGGAACCTATGATTTGACTTTGAACATAACTTGATACTTATAAGAGAAGAGTAGTGATATTGGTGAACCAAATCGTAAAGTAGGTCTATAGGTAAGAAATCTTCGATTTGTCAAGATTTACTACGCTGCTCTAGTTCAATTTGGAATTTAATTTGAGTAAGATTCATTGATAATTAAGTTGACCTTATATGTGGTTATTACTAGGTGGTTACAACTAGACGTTGTTGCGCATTTGCTTTTCCTCTCTTTGTAGCTGTGATACATGTGAGTGTTCCTAAACTCTATTATTTTTAAAACTGGAAGGAATGCGTGCATGTATATCTATATTTATATATATATATATATGTATTCATGACTCTCCGCATATTGAACTGTCACTTCTTCAAAGAAAGTTGTTTCTAAAATGTTTATTTCTTGAAAGAAAGTTTATGTAAATTGGGTATTTAAACTGTTCAGTTTTATCAAAGCAAGTTAACCGCACATTGGTTCATTACTGTAAATGATTAGAATCGATATGATGAATGGTGTCCCGTTGGTTTGTATTCGGAATTGATTAGACTGGATCCAGTGTTTGGCGTGGGAGTGCAGGGGGTACTGCCAGGCGGCTGCGGGCTTGCCGGTAGGACCTTTTGTCCCCATGTGCCTATTACCTCTCAGACATAACATGAGGAGGTTGTGTCTTTGTTGGGTCGTAGGATTTCTGTATGTACCATGGCATACGTTCTTGATTCCAAAGTCGCGCCTTGAATGAGGAGATAAGGAGAACTGTTATGAGGTGATAAGGCTGGTTGCATCAGCAACAGAATAACGTGGACACCGATCATCAAACATGAATCCGTTCTTTTGTTAAAAGGTTTTTGTTAAATCATGAATGCTTTTGCGTCAGGGTTCTATTGCATGGCATTTGTATGCATTAAAGTTCCTTAATTAAACTGTTTTCAAAAGAAAGATATCGAAAGAAAATGCTACACTTGCACACATGCATGAGCACTCACTGAGATTTTTATCTCACGTAAAAAGAACTTCGTATTTCTTTCCTTCCTTCCAGATTAAGAAGAACTACGATACTACCGTGTCAAGACCTGGGAGCCTTTGACATTGAGGAGCATTCAAGTTTAGTAGGGTATTGAGTTAGTTGAGTTTCTGTTTCTTTTATTAGTTTAGTATTTTCAGCGTATTTAATTCAGATATTTAAGAGTTAGACATGTAATAGTTGTTTTGATATTGTTCTGTTCAAATCGAATTTATCGGGCTGTTATATTCTATATGCGTAAAGGATGAGAGAGAGGGGGGGGGGAGTTTTTTTATTTTTATTTTGTAATTATTATTGTTTTATAATATTATTAAATAAATTATAATTTGAGAAAAGGCCACATCATTCAACT
Source organism: Linaria vulgaris (assembly GCA_948329865.1). Classification (NCBI taxonomy): domain Eukaryota; kingdom Viridiplantae; phylum Streptophyta; class Magnoliopsida; order Lamiales; family Plantaginaceae; genus Linaria; species Linaria vulgaris. The sequence goes on along the minus strand of OX415249.1, from coordinate 45,437,487 downwards.
AATATAGGTATACGACATGTAAGTAGGAGTGGGATTGGGATTGGTAAATTTCCACTCCCGTACCATCCCGTCGGGAAATTCTCGATCGAAAAGTTTCCCGGCCAGCTTACACGGAACAGGAATCCCGTATTCCGTAGTATGGGATCGAGAATCAAATCCCCAGATTCCTCGGGAGTCGGGATTCTTGCCAAAATTTCAGTAAGAATATAATTTTGGGGGGCTTTGGGGGTTAAACGTAAGTATTGGGGAAGGCAGTTAATAGGTTTTGAAAACTATAGGGCCATTTTAATAATTAGAATCTACATTTCTTACCCCTAAAATTCCTAAATCTCTCACTCTATTTTTTTCTCAAATCACACACTCTCTCTCTCACACACACAACACATTCACGACGCACGCACCACCACCACTTCATCTCACGCACGCTCGTCGCCGGTCTACCTCTACCTAGCGTAACCAACCGAAAAATTAGATATGTTCCGCTTTGCTAACGGCAAAATCAGGGGAAGACCCGAGCAAATGGCAAAACTACCCTTATGTTATTTCTGATTGGCGAAGAATCACATGTGTTATTTTAATTGGTAAATCCTTGTGTTATTTGGCCAATGGCAAAAAGCCACTCCAACCGTGAATTTCACCACACGCGTGATGTGTGAGTTTGGGGATGGAAATTTTTGGTTGAAAATACTAAGTTTTCTTGAAAGCTCTGGTTTTTTTTAAATTCTTTTTTTAGAAGTGATTTTTTGATTTAAGCAAAGGTAAATATAAAATAACCATAAAATAATAGGGAAAAAGAAAAAGATTGTATAATTTCTTTTCATAGGGGCGGCACCGGAAATCAGGTGGTAGCCCGATGAGAATGGCGGTCTGCTTCTCGACAATCAGAATACTCCCTCCTTAGATGGCGAAGACAGTGACTTAAGATCAAACTCAACTCTGGTAGAGGGTGGCGGTTAGATCTGAGAATTTTGTGCGTTGTCGTACGTGTGTGTGTGCGCGCAGGGGCGGGGCCATGAATTCAAGTTAGGGGGCGAAACTATACTAAAAATATATTTTTAAAAAAACATCTATAAGATACTATAGAAAATAGTTCTAAAAATATTACTAATAGCCAAATACAAAAGTTTCACCGAGGTATCTTAAACTGTGCTATGTGATGCTTCATTTGGTCAAACTCATCGATGATTGAATCAACATCGATGCTTCGAGCAATTTCTTTCTCAATATGCATTATCGAAACACTAGATAAGAAATTGTCCTCCATTTTAGTGTTTAGCCTTGTCTTCACAATCTTCATAGCGAAAAATGTCAGTTCAGACATTGCAGTAAAGACGAGAATAGTCAAAAGCAGTCGAATTAATCTTCTACTATAATATAAGAATCGAAAAAAAGATTCTTTGTCCACTTTTGCTTTCCAGTTTTGTCCCTCTAGGTTCAACTAATTACTATATTATGTTTTGTTTTACAGTAATAAGTACTTTGAGGCCCCGCATATTAATCGATTGGGACCCGCAAAATATAAATTTCTTACCAACTAATAGTGTTGGGGTCCTCCGTAAATTGCAAAATGGTCCTTTTATTTTTTAGTTCTTTTAATCTGGCCTCTAAAGTTTTACGTTTTGCACTTACGGGTCAGCTGTGAATTGTCGAATTGTCCTTTTAAATTTTATTTCTTTCAAATTTACCCCAAAAGTTTTATGTTATTTATTTATGGGCCCTACTGTTAATTGTTAAACGGTCCTCTTATTTTTAAATTCTTCCAATTTTGTCCCAAAGGTTTTATGTTATTTATTTATGGGCCCTACTGTAAATTGTCAAACGATCCTCTTATTTTTAAATTCTTTCAGTTTTGCCCTAAAAGTTTAGCAACTATAGTCTTTTTGGTTTTGCAACAGTAAATAACTTATGTGTCCACGTGTATTAGACAATTAGCATCCGCTAAAAGATTCTCTGTCCACTTTTGCTTTCTAGTTTTGTCCCTATAGGTTCAACTAATTACTATATTATGTTTTGTTTTACAGTAATAAGTACTTTGAGGCCCCGCATATTAATCGATTGGGACCCACAAAATATAAATTTCTTACCAACTAATAGCGTTGGGGTCCTCCGTAAATTGCAAAATGGTCCTTTTATTTTTTAGTTCTTTTAATCTGGCCTCTAAAGTTTCACGTTTCGCACTTACGGGCCAGTTGTGAATTGTCGAATGGTCCTTTTAAATTTTATTTCTTTCAAATTTACACCAAAATTTTTATGTTATTTATTTATGGGCCCTACTTTTAATTGTTAAACGGTCCTCTTATTTTTAAATTCTTTCAATTTTGTCCCAAAGGTTTTATGTTATTTATTTATGGGCCCTACTGTAAATTGTTAAACGATCCTCTTATTTTTAAATTCTTTCGGTTTTGCCCTAAAAGTTTAGCAACTATAGTCTTTTTGGTTTTGCAACAGTAAATAACTTATGTGTCCGCGTGTATTAGACAATTAGGATCCGCTTAATATAAAACTAATTAGGGTGTCCGTTGTAAATTTTAGGATAGTCCTTTTAATATTTAATTCTTTCAGTTTTACCTCGTAAGTTTTACGTTACGCACTTATGGGGCCCGCTTGTTAAACACCGACATATATATGCCTTGATAAGACACATTGAAGATCTCAATTTAGAGCATATTGAGCTACGGCTAGAGTTCATGCGAGATCAAAGTAGACATGATGAAGGTCGTACGGTACGGCATGAAGCTCAAAGACCAAAGTGATGATTTACTTCTCGACCGAAACGAATGGAGGCAGGGGATTCATGGACATGACTCGACGTGATACTTTCATGATTAATATAGCCTACCGCGATTTATTGGGGTTGCAAGCTTGGTTCATGATAAGATTAATCGGTACCATACTTATACATTATAAAACCGATACTCAAATTGGTTATCATTCAAATTAGACTAACACTTTTCAAAATGACAATTAAATCTCCGAATACAATAAAATGCACCCGCGATTATCTATCTATCTACTATATAATAAGAATGGAAATAAATTCGGTCGTCCATCTTTCGTTGTTCTAAAGTTTGACTAATTACTACATGTTTGTTTTGCAATAATAAATAAGTTGTGGGCCTATGCGTATTAAGTGATTGAGACCCGCATATCATATCTTATCTTATACTATATAGTATTAATGGAATTTTTTTATCGTCCATGTTTCGTTGTTCCAATTTTGCCATTCTAAGTTCAATTAATTACTACATTATGCTTTGTTTTGCCATAATAAATAACTTGTGGGTCCGCGGGTATTAATTGATTGGGATCCGTATAATATAAAATTGATTCACATCTAATAGCGTGGGGGTATATGGTAAATTGTAGAACATTCTTTTTAGTTTTTAATTCTTATGATCTTGTATCAAAAGTTTTACATTGCGCACCCGCTATAAACTGTCGGGTGGTCCTTTTAGTTTTTGAATTCTATCAAATTTGCACCAAAAATCTTATGTTACTTTATTATGGGCCTCAGTCTAAATTGTTGTACGGTCCTTTTGTTTTAAAATTCTTTCAATTTTGCCCCAAAATTTTAGCCATATTTTTTTTTAAAAGTAATAAATAACTTGTGTGTCCGTGCGTATTAAACAGTTGGGCTTTGCTTAATATAAAATTGATTAGCACTTAATAATGTGGTGGTCCATTGTAAAATTTGGAACATTACTTTTAATTTCTAATTCTTTTAGTTTTCCTTCAAATGTTTTACGTTATGCATTTATGGGGCCACATTGTTGACCGTAGACCCATAGATGCTCCGGTAAAATGCGTTAAATATCTCGACTGAGGGCGTACCACTATAGCTCGTAGGAGACGAAGAAGAAATGGATGGCGGCATGAAGCTCATAGAGGTAAGTGAATATTTACTTCTCTGCCGAAACAAATGGAGGCAAAGGATTCATGCGCACCACTCGACTTTATTTTTTCGTGGTTAATATAGCGTACACCAATTTATTGAGATTGCGGTCTTGGTTCATGATAAAATTAACCGATACTATAATTATACCTTGTAAAAGTAAATTCCAAAGTTATATTAAATTTTGTTTAATATATACTCAAATTAGCTATCGTTAAAATAAAAACACTTTGAAAAATGATATTTAAAGTGTAAAATACAATAAAATGCGCCCGTGCGGAGCACGGGCCAAGTAACCCAGTATGTCAATAAGATTGAAATCAATTGACTTTCTTGTAGTTGACAATACTTCACACAACTGAGACAGCGTCGAGATACCCTAAAAAATTGTTTTTTTCTGTAATTCAAGACCTAAACTTTCCAACTAATACTTAAGATGTAACTTCTCTTGATTCGTTAAATCAGCAGGATAGAACTTTTCAACTTATTTGAAAATATCACTAGTGTTGAATGACTTGTAACCATCTCTAGAATCCAAAACAGAGCTAAGTATAAGCAACTCCACCGCATCCTCGTTAAATCTGAAATTCATCTCGTGTATTATACGATCAATTGTCCTAGTAAATAAATCTATCCGAGTGAATTGATCAACTATAATAAGATTACTTCTTCGAGCACGACCCTTACTTGGTCGACGAAGACCGCTCATCTCAGTGATATCTATATCACGCTTCTCGCAAAATTTATTCACTTCTTTAAATAATTCATCCCATCCATTTTCTCGAAATTTTTGGATATTTTCTTGTGCATTTGCTAAAAACCCTTTTTCAAAGTAGATGTTTTTGTGTCCGCAACATGAACTATATCGAAAAATCTTTCTGGAACAAACCCTTTTTTATCAACAAATCTCAAAATAATTGCCATTTGCTCTCTTTTTGACTCGTCCTGAGATTTATCGACTATAATGCAAAATTTTGCATCACCAATTTCACTTCTGATTAGGCTTTAAATTTTACTTTTATATATAGATAAAATCTCCTTATGAATATCAGGAGAAGCATAAGTTGCATTTTTTGGAGCATTCTCTAAAACATGTCCATCTACTCCACTATTGTAAGAAGTTGTGTACTTTACAATTTTTATGAAGTTCCCCCAATTCTTCGAGTCAAACCGCTCATTATGACCTCTAAATGCAATACCCTGAAAAGCACAAAATTTGGCAACGTCAATTGAAACTTTGAGTCGTAATAGATTATTTGCAACTGACTCTGAAGATTGTTTTTCAAAGACCTTGTCAATATGTTGCAATGAATTCTTCACATCAATACTTTTTCCCATACCGATTTTATGTGAAGAGTTAGGACCATGACCCTCATGAGTCAAAAATGCACTTTTTCCCCATTATTTCCTTTTTTTCACCCCCCAAAATCCATCAATAACAAAAGTATTTGCACCAAATATACTATAGATGGCTTGGCAAAAAGAAAATATTGAAGACAAAACGTTGTTATTTTTGTAGAATAATACTCCAACCAATCGGGATATAACTTGTACTAAGAAATAACAGATTTTCTACCGCCATCATCAGTTTCACTTTCACCATTTTTTTTTGGATTGACTTCATAAGGTCCATGCTTTAAGTAACTTCGTCGAATTTGATCTACTTCCTCGGGTGGATAATCCCATATATTTCGACGTAAACTAGGATCTCGCTCATTAGCATCTGAATCTTTGTCAGTACGTGGAATTTTGTTTCGATGAGAATCCATAGATATTTCATTAGATTCAGGGATTTGCACTTACTGAATTAGAGCTTTCACCATAATTATTAGGTCTCTCAGTATCAGAAGAAGTAGTATCTTGATTGCTAATCTTTTAAAGTAAGAATCAATTATTTTTAATATTTTTATTGGCACATAAAAATCAACATGATATTGTGAATGATAGCAATATATAGATTGAATGATATGACAACAATATATAATTGATTTTAGCAAAGTAAAAATATATACTCTTCAAATATTCGTCATACAGATTGATTCTCGAAAATATATTATTAAACTTAAAACAAGAGAATTCACCCAACAGAAAAGCCATGACAAACTTTATATATATATATATATATATATATATATAGTTGAACTAAAACAAAGATAATAATAAAAAAAGCAAAAACGATTACCGTAAATTCTCAATAGCTTGCAGCCAAAAGATGAATTTTGAATCTTGATATTCAAGGTTTTGATTTTGTAGGGTTCTTAAAAAGAATAATAAAGAATTAAATAAATAGCGACTAGCAAGTTTACATTAAAAAGGAAAGTAAAAGTCAAAGAAAAAAAGAAAAGTCAAAAGAATAAAACAACTTTCAAGATAAAGAATGTATGGAAGTACAATTTGTAATTTGGTGGGCCTTCATGAGGTTAACTAAAGGAGAAATTATTATATACATGTGTTGTATGTAGAATCGATGGTTGAGATTAAAAGGAGATCATTGTAGCAATAACCACCCAACACCTCATCTCCACCGTGTATTGATAGTGGATGCACATACAACGGCTGCATTTAATAATCTCTCTAACTAAAGACTAGGATGATTGTCTTCTTGCTAGAAGACAAAGGAAGTTTATTCTAAAAGCTATAGCTCTTAACATATAATCACTTCACTTTTCACTCTTCACTCCTATTACCGTTGAATCAAGTATATTTCATATGTTGAAGATTATTTAGGACGTTGTAAGCTTGTAATGTTAGGATCGGGTGTGGGCTATAATGGAAAAAGAATATGAGTTCTAGAGATGTATGTAGTAAACTACTCATGTATTACTCTTTCCTCCATTGTTTGTACATTCTTCATTGGCCATACATTTTAGGCTCTTTTTGACATCTTTTTGTTTGCGTTTTCATATGTGCAAGTATCAAACCATCCTACACTTCATGATTTTTTGAGAAACACCCCAAAACATAAAATTTTGCACGGGTTATTTTTGTTCTCTATTACGTTCATCCTCATTTTTTTTGAAAATATTTCTTTTTAGCTCATGCTTATGTTTTGAGCTCCTACCTTATTCCTCCCTAAGCTTTCATTAATTATTTCTTTTTTAATGTTTATTCATAACTTCCCAACAATTTTTAACTTGTTTTACACTTTAGCTATATAATGTTCAAAAAAAGTCTTAATTCTTCTCTTTATAAATTTTAATTCCTCAAATTAGTTGAATGAGAAAGCAAGTAAAAGTCAAAGGCATTCAAAGTGAAGGATGTCATCATTCGTGTGAAGTTGTTGTCTTCCTAATAGAAAGTAAGCCCGAGATCCCGAGCTTCCGCCAAGGTGCGAAATCCCAAATCATATTGAGTTTTTCTTTGGTTTAAGAAGTCGAATCTACTGTTGGGTCTTCTCTTATAAATATCTAATTTGTTATTTATATTTGTAATCCATTTTATGGATTTTTGTTTGGTTGTTTCGTTAATATTTGAATTATTTTCCTAGTTATGAACGGTTTCACAGATATGTGGAATAGTCGAATATATTTGCGGGTTTGCAAATAATATTTTTATGGAACTTATAAATGTATGAAAGATAAAGATATAAAAAATTCTAATTTGTGTTATTTGTATTTTTATGTTATTTTAAATGATTTGTAATTTGGTCCTATTTCATCTATGTTACAATACACTGAAGTTACAATACAATCGAGCCTGAAATAAACCAAATTGTGTTAGCCAATGACAAGAAAATTGACCAGCTCTTTCTGGAACACCTATTACATGATAAGAAGCCTAAAATGACTAAAGTAATTGTGAATGGTCGAAATGGGAACAGTCAAATAGAGGATGATTCGATACAACACTTACCATCGAATTCTTAAACAATCGAACGGTTGCAGATTCGACCCTAAAAACTCTCAAACGAGATTGACTAATTGATAACGATCAAACTGAAGGGCAGTATTATCAAACCAAAGAACTCTCGAATAGTCAAACGGCTTGGTTCAATTTTTGTAGGGTTGGTAAACAGTAATTAATGATCTGGCGCGAATCTCGGGATCCAGGGTATTTATATACCTCGGGATGTGGGACCCGATCTGCAGAAAAGACAACAACGATCGAACGTCTTCGTTCGATCTTTCAAGAATTGTCGAACCATCTTGGTTCGCCTCTTTTATGTTTGCGTTGTAAATATGCCAAGCCGACCTAGTTCATTTTTTGGGCGGCTACCTAAAACACCCCCACCATATAGTCCCTCCAATTTGGGAGTTCGTCTGAATTCAAGAGTGGGATCCAAATTTAAGAATGTTTATTATTGTCATGTAAATGGAAGGCGTTGTGCTTCAAAATATGCCCCCCCCCCCCCCATTTGGGAGTCGTAATCCTAACGATTCGAGTGCCAAATAATAATATCTAGCTTCAAATTATGCCCCCCATTTGGGAGCCGTAATCAGAAGGATCGGGTGCCAAATAATAATATCTGGCTTCAAAATATCCCCCCCCCCCACATCTGGAAGCCGTAATCTGAAGGATTGGGTGCCAAATAATAATATCTAACTTCAAAATATCCTCCCCCCCCCCCTCTCATTTAGTAGCCGCAATCTGAAGGATCGAGTGCTAAATAATAATATTTGGCTTCAAAATATGCCCCCCCCCCCCCACCTTTGGAAGCCCTAATCCAAAGGATCTGGTGCCAAGTTATAATATTTGCCTTCAAAATATGGCCCCACATGTCGCGTTTGATCATTTGTTTGGCAATAATTTTGATCCTTTTGGTATATATCGTATTCAAATCGAACATTTTTTAAGAGATCGAACCAGCATGGATTCGATTGTTTTGGACAATGTCGAATCTTGGGTGATTATATTGTTTTTTGTTGTTTGTTTCTATTTTTTTCTTTTTGAGAATCGAATCTTAGGTGATTCAATTGTTATGGAGACAATCGAATCGCGGTTCAATTGTTCCATTAATGGGTCTGGTGGCTAAGATCTTTCATCTTGGGCCATTCTATATAAATATAAGGTGCGCCTGAGGGAAAGAACGCATTTGCTACCTACGTTCAAATTTAGAGCAACATTAAGCAGTATCGAATAGGTTGGCATTAGATCATTCTCTGAGTGTCGAATTCCCTGTTCGATACTAAATCCATTCGACACTCTTTCTTGTTCGATTGTTGTACTTTGGCATGGCCAGGTTTTTTTTTCGCAGTTATATATCCTTATCTCCAAGCGCGTACGCTCAACTTCATAGACCAGAAGGTAGTTTGACTATGCTTTTGGGTTTTAATTTGCAAACGCTTGATTTTTTTGTACGCATTATAGAGTCGAGCTAGAAAAGTCAATTCCATTTTTTGATTTTATCTTCAGTTTGTAAGCAAAATGTCAAACCAGAATGCGAATATGTCGATTGACATTGGAAGTGGTTGGAGTGATGATTCAAGGGCCAAGTTGAGTGCCTCAGTTAGAGAACAAATCTTTGAAGACTCGCGGTCGAATCAGGCCGGTGAGGCTTCGTTGTCCCGCATGGGAGGTGGCTAGGACCATATCAAGACAGTCGGGATCATGGCACCAAGCAAGGGCTGGGTGGTGAGCCAATTTATGAAGTTGTCGATAATCGCGCTGATAGCGAGTCGGATGGGACTCAGAAGAGGGGAGTGGAGGATTCTAATGAGGAGGCTGAGTCAGTGGATATGTATATACCGACTATGTCTCGCGTTTGCAGCATAATCGGGCTTATATACGTGAGACCTTCCGTATTGGTAGAAATTACCAGATCAAGATTCCGACGGCTGAGTAGAGGGTTAACACCCCCACCCCCGGGGTTTCTTAAGGTATTTGTTGGGTAGTTGATCAATGGTGTGTGGTTCCCTATCCCTCCTGATGTTTAGGCTATCTTTCTGGCCATATGTTTGGTGTCGATCCAACTCGCCCCCAATTGGGCATATCACTGGCTTTTTACTTACTATGAAGGGGTTAAACACTCCTTGCGGTCCCAATGAGTTTTGGTCTTTGTTCGAGGTGAGGCGCAAGGGGATGGGTTTATATCATGTAAAGGCCCTAAAAAGGTTAAATTTCTATGTGGAGAGCAGACAGGTTATGAGAAAAACTGGAGAAGAGGTACTTTTATATTAAGGAGAGTTGGGCGAGGGAGTTTTTGCCTCTAAAGAAGGATTGGGTAGAGGTACCGAGGATTAAAATCCCTCGTGTGGTGGGGGCTCTGGGGAGGGGTAACACCTGTCTTGTGAACAATCATAAGTTTAACAAGACCAAGTTGGTTACGGGTGACACGCTGAGCTTTGGACGATTGTCTCCGGTCCTGTATACCGGAGCTGATACCATTGGTATATGAGTTTGTCAAGTTAGACATCTAATCATGTACTTTTCATATGTCGTTATTGATATGATTCTTTTAGTGTATGCAGAATCGTTCATCATGAATTGTCACGCTCGCATGAACCAAGTTTAGGCTGCAGAAATCGTGGAGGGCCAAGAGGAGGCGTTGATTCCGATTTTCCCACCGATGAGGAGGAAAGCGAAGGGGAAAGTTGGGGCAAAGAGCCGCATGCGCAGTCACATGGCAAGACGACTAGTCAAGGAACTGCCTCAGTTGACCCGTTTGAATACATGAACCTCGACGGACGAGAGCCCACACCTATCCCTATGGATGAGGATATCTTTGGAGGTCTTGGTTTGCCCGCTGCTAAAAGTGTCAGAGGGGATGGTGTTGCTGAGACTGTCATTGGGGAGAAGAGGTGACTAGTGCACCAGACCAGCTCACAGACCAGCAAAGCTTGACAACCCGGGGTGCAGGTTCCCACTGGGTTTCGAACTGATAGTGTTCCACGTCAAGATACGGCGCCCCCGGTAGGGGAGAGTTTATGATCAGCGATGCAGGTGGCTCTCATATTCATTTTAGCGGGGTTTTCTAGTACGAAAAAGAGACGATTGATGTGTTTTGCATTATGTTCACTGGTCAAGCCACACGGTTCCCCATATCCATCGAAGAGCGAGCAAAGTTGGACAGGCTCGTGCTGCTTTTGAGCAGCTCAGTAATGATATTATTATTCATTAATAAATGCATTTGTTCAAGAATTATGACTTAAGTTGATGTGTTTACTTTTTTCAACAAGGTTAACGCCGGCTTGCCTATGTTTCCCTAGCGGTGCCTCGAGACTCGAGCCTCCATTGATCCTATTTTAAGTTTTACATGCGAGCCTTGCATAGGTGGGGCAATTTGGGGAATGAATAAAACATATTTTAGCTGCTCTAGAAAGCAATTAAAAAACTGAGATAACACTCCGGAGATCAGTCAATCGCCTCTATTTTTGCTAGTGCCTGCACAATCAGTGCCTCCTCATCTTCTCGTCGTGGGACCTTGAGTGACGCCACGTAGCAAATCCAACCTTGTCGATGATTGCCGATCACCTCACATGTTCTTGTTGGGGTTGGAAATTTCCTCTTTTGGCGATATGTGGACACCACAACTCTAAAAGCGTTGAGCGCCGGTCTACCCAAAATGGCATTGTAGGGGAAAGGCATGTCCACAATCAGGTAATAAGTATGCATGGTTCTTCTCTGCGGGAAGGTCCCGAGTAAGGTTGGAGTGTGACTAATCCGTGCAGGATAACTTCCATCCCTCCAAAACCTGGCATCGGGGTCCTCGCCGTCTCCATCTTGTCACCTCCCATCACCATTTGCTGCTATATTGATGTGAAGAGTACATTGTCGGAACTTCTGTTGTCTATCAAGACTTTCATAACAGCGAAGTATGATATATCAACTTGATATGGGTATTTCTCATATTGGGCCGCCTATGGGCCAGGCCTATATTTGGTCTATGTCGGGGATGGCCCCGATGTACATATTGAAATGTAATATTCGATATAGTACAGCTCACGTGTATATCACGTGTGTGATCTCCGCATCCCGAGGCCTATAAATTCCTGAGTTCCGCTAATCAAGGTAAGCTTTAATTATCCTCATACATTATACATCCGATATCGAGTATCCTCGATATCATCCTCGATATAGCACCCGATATATATCATCGACATATCACTCGACATCTACCCCAACATGGACATATCCCTGACATAGAAGGTCCCCTATATCACCTTCGACATCACATTAAATATTGCCCTCGACATCTAGCAGTGCATCCCATCGTTAGTCTGAGGTGTTCTGGACCAAGTCTACTTAGCACTATTCATAGTCATAGTGGACCTAGTTTGTAATAGAATCGTAGCACTACACTTGTAGTATCCCACCTCGTTATATATACACGATCTATTATCAAATTAGTTGCGCGGTATGTGGGGAACGCCACGTTCCCAGACGAAGACGCTAGGATGCAGCGCATGATGACCTTTTCACAATCTACAAGACAAGTTGTTGACAACTCAGTAGCAGAGAGCGCACCACCACCACCACATGTCCAATTACCAGAACCCGAGATGGAGCAGAATGAGCATGTGCCCCCTCAGCCTCAAGGGACGCTCGAGCTCGCACCCGCGGCCGCGAACCCAACAATCTTGGCGCTGAAAGTCATGGAATAGATCAATGCCACCGTCCAAGCGACACTCAATGCCGCTCTGGAGACTTTGCTACCATGCTTAATCAATCCATGCGCCGACAACGTACCGCCGCAACCCCAGGAATCCAGAACTAGGGGCCTCGGAGTTGGGCACAAGGCAAACAGACGTGAAGATGTGAGAGAATCTAGGAGGGAGCACCCGTGGTGGAGAATTCCCGTGAAGGACGGTCCCGACCCATTGATGGACAGCATGAGCATAGCAAGAAGGATGGAGCAGTTGAACCGAGAGAAAGCAGAGGTCGGGCGGAAGCTAGCATTGGCGAGAGTTCACAGCAGGTTGACCCCGTTCAGCGAGGAAATTGAAGCAGAAGTACTGGGAAGAGGGGATAAGATCCCTATCCTGAAAGCCTACGATGGGAAGAGCAACTAATGTTAGAATTTATACTACATAGATAGTGTTTTGAACCTCCACCGATTTTCAAAGAACATAAAGGAAAAGATTCTGGCTACAACCCTAACTGGGGCAGTCCTGGATTGGTTCACGAGGATAGAGGTTGGTTCTATAACCAGCTACGAGCACATGTGACAAAGGCTAGAAAGCCAATTCTCTAGCCAAAAGAGAATGCGGACAAATATGAACTACTTGAATTCAATGAAGCAGAGAGACAAAGAGAGTCTTGATGAATTCATAAAGAGGGTTAATGTGAAGTTTCTAAAAGTCGACGAGTCTAGGGCGAGCCTCTTCAATGAAACTACATACAAAAGGTTCGCAACAGAACTGATCAACCTCAGATCCTCAATAATCGATCAAATCAATGCATTGGCGTACGATATTGTTTGCCAGGATAATATGATGGCAACCAAGCAGACTCCACATCAGTCGCTGAATAGAACACAAGGAAAGGAATGGTGGGGCAAAGGTAGAGATAGATCCCATAAGAGGTATACTCCTCTAAACAGGTGGATAATGACCGTATTCGCCGTGACGCAAAAGAACATGTGGCTCAATGAGCCAAGAAAGCTGAGATAGAGCAGGGGAATGAGATTTTCCACAAAGTATTGTGAGTATCACCGACAGACGGGACATAAGACCAAGGAATGTACTGACCTCAAAGATGAAATTGAAAGGCTGATAAAGGAAGGCAAGTTGGTGGCATTCGTGAGGCGCTGAAAGAATGAGAGTGACAGGGCTTATAGATCTCGCTCACCTCGGAGGGATCATTCTTGTTCTCCCAGGTAGGACAAGCAGAGGGCCATCGAAGCTCCTAGTGAGGGTGGAAGATCAATCGCCAATGCTCCAACTAGAGGAATGATCAATGTGATTAATGGGGAGCTAGTAGGTGTTGACTCGACTGAAGGGCGCAAGAAGATAACCTGTAAGATGCAGGTAGGGAGATACGTAGGCTTCATAACTTTAGTCAATGAGAAGAATTTCCTGGACCAAAAGATATCCTTCACCAAAAAGGACTTGTAACAGCTCACGCCGCAGGTGATACGGGTAGGTAAACTCGACTGCCCACTTGTTCAAATTGATATAGCCGAATATCAGGTATGGAAAGTGCTCATCGATAATGGAAGGTCCTCCAACATTATCTTTGCACATGCCCTGGAAAAAGTGGTGGTGAACCAAGACATGGTTGAAATAGTCTCCACCCTATTGACTGGATTCGGTGGCGAAGAGGTGATTCCAAGGGGACAAATCGTGCTACCCACATCATTTGGGGAGGACCCCTACAGAAGGACAATCAAGGTCAAATACACTATGGTTAATCTCCCCTTCCCCTATAACATCATCATCGGGCATCCCGCCCTCAATGAGATAAGAGCAGTGGTATCTACTTACCACCAGAAAATGAAATTTCCTATCAAGGACGGGGTTGGAGAGATCTTAGGCGATCAGAAGGAGGGCTGGATGTGTTACGTGGCATCACTTAGACTTCCCAAGATTAGAAAGGTGTAGGAGGTAGAAGGAGCCGAGGAAGAATACATCTCAGTCACGGAGTGATTGCCTTAGCAGCAACTAGTGCTCGTTGGTTTAATTTATGTTCTGTTATTTTTTGAACAATTTAATTCTTGTCTTTATGTTTCTCGAACACTGTTGTTTACCCAAATTGCCCCTTTTGCTGGGTTGGCCTGTAACTAAAATAGGGGAGAACTACACAGGTCTGATTCCCATACCACATGATACATAGGAAAGTTAAGATTTACCTATCCCTCAGCCGCTATCTAACGTTACTTCTTATCTTTCATATATTGTATTCCACGAATTGTTATTCTGACAGATTAACTGCATGATCAACACATTCGACATGATATAACATTAGAGTCTCTAAAAAATGGATTCGAATATTGCTTGCACACAGTTTGCACAACAAATAGAGGGCTACCCCTCGCTTGAAAATTCTCGCATGAGACTATATACTGTCATACATCCTGGCATATATTATTGTTTTTATATGTATGAATGGCAGGTAGCAATGACATCTCCTATTAATAGTGACAATTCCCCTATCCACCAAGATACGGAGGAGAGAACTTGAAAGGGGTGAATATCTACAAATCCTATAGGACATGAATCCCACATCCACCGAGATATGGAGGAGAGAACCCAAAAGATGCAAAGATCTACAAATCCTACGGGATATCAAGTACCCTAAAAGGGATGAAGATCTACAAATCCTACGGGATATCAAGTACCTTAAAAAAGGATGATTATCTATAATAGAGTACCCTAAGAGAGATGAAGATCTACAAATCCTACGGGATACGACTTCCCTATCCACCGAGATACGGAGGGAGAACCCAAAAGGGGCGAAGATCTACAACTCATATGGGATATGACTCCCATATTCACCGAGATACAGAGGAGAGAACCGGAAAGGGGCGAAGATCTACAAATCCTACGGGATATCAAGTACCCTAAAAGGGATGAAGATCTATAATCGAGTACTAGTGATGAAGATCTACAAATCCTACGGGATATCAAGTACCCTAAAAGGGATGAAGATCTACAATCGAGTACCCTAAAGGGATGAAGATCTACAAATCCTACGAGATATTAAGTACCATAAAAAGAGATGAAAATCTACAATCGAGTACCCTAAGAGGGATGAATATCTACAATCGAGTACCCTAAGAGGAATGAAGATCTACAAATGCTACGGGATATTGACTCCCCTACCCATCGAGGTACGGAGGAGAGAACCCGAAAGGGGTGAATATCTACAAATCCTACGGGATACTGACACTCCTACCCACCGAGGTTTGGAGGAGAGAACTCGAAAGGGGGCGAAGATCTACAAATCCTACAGGGAATGGCACACCAATCACCTAAAGAATAAAGGTAAGGACCCCACAGTGAGGCATCGACCTCTTATGACGAAAACAGCAGAAGGGTTGCAACTACAAACTAATAAGCCCTCTCGGACGCTCGCGCCGAGTGGAGGCACTATGAGGTGAAACTTTCCGATTAATCACAAGAGACTCGCATGAGCAATATAAAAATAAAATCGACACTAGAAATATGGATAAAAAGACAAATAACATTAAGCATTCAGATCCGAATGGCCTATGACATAGGACAATTATGCAACTCAAACGGGAACAAAAACAAGGATTTCAGAAAGTCACAATATTCAGTGAATTATTACATAACGCAGAATCAAAGGCGATGCAACGTCAACAACTAGGAAAGGAAGCTTGACTCAAATCGGACCTTTCTTCTTCAGGAGAACCGAGAACGGGTCAGAGTTTTCAACAGCATCAGCATCTGAGGGCTCAGTGTCCTCGAGCGACAAACCATTTGGGCCACACATGAAGTCCAAATGCGTAAAGTCAAAGTCATTTTGAAAACCCTTCTTTGCAAGGATTTGCCCAAATATTGAATTATTGGCATCCCCTCTCCCCATGAAAGTGCGTTCCATAAGAATTTCTTTATAAGTGTCACTCGCAAGGAATTTATGGGCGACACGTACCATCAGCTCAGGAGACGCATCCTAAGGATACAAACTATCAGGAAGATGGATTATAAGAACACAACTACATGACAAAGAGAGGTCTATATACCGTGTTTTCAAGCTCCGCATGAGCTTTTGCAAGATTAACCAGCAACAACTAACCAATCGTCGATCGTTTTTTTCTCTGAGAGCATGCTCCTTCAAGGAAATATCCTTGTTAATGAGCCTTTTGTTCTCAACACGACATTCATCGAGCTCATCTTTGACCACTCGCCACCAGCACAGGGCTTCTTCCTTCTCGACTGTTAGTTTCTTCGCAACCATTAGGTTAAAATCACCCATCTTTTCAATATCAGCTTCAATCTGGGCAATTATGGCATCCTTGTCCCCATGGGATTGGTTAACGGTCCTCATACTAGTGGCCAAAAATTTGCCAAACTGTACATGTCACAACAATTATAAGGGCAACTTTTAATCCTACATACATAACAAAGGACAGAAAGGACCTCGGCCACTTACAATTCGGTAGAAGTGCATATTGCAACGCATGTTCTGTGCCCGACCTTGCTCCCCTAAAACAGGAGCCTTAGTAGGAAGAGGGAATGCCTGCTTTATGGAGCGAACCGCTGCAACCTCACTAAATCCTTCATTCTTAACATTGATACTAGGACCTGGCGCAATACGCCCCTGCAAAAGAGGCGGTCGAGGAACATATGAACTCTCACCGCGAGCTCTCTTTCGTCCGTTGGAACCAGGCACCTCGACCCTCGGTGCGATAGACTTTTGGGAACGGCTGCCGTGAACAACTTTATTTTGAGGCATCTCCAAACCAACATCTTGAGCAACCCCTTTGCCCTTTGGAGCACTAGGAACAGGAACAAAAGCCTCCTTGTCTAGCAATATTAAGACCTCCAAAGAACGTTCCATTCTTTTCTCACCAACTGGACCTGGGGGAACATCCCCGACCGTGATTCCTACATCCGATGGAAAATCACTAACATTAACAGGAGTCGTCGCTTCATCAGGAAGGGTGTCAGATGCTACCTTTTCACTAGTAGAGGAGGAAGGAACCCCCATTTTAGATACTCTGGGCCCCGCACCCACCGCGGGTGCCACACTGCCAAGGGCCGACAAAACGACTCTGAATAGTGCATCTGCACCAGACACACAGCCAACAACTTCGAGGAGCTCCTCGCGTGCAAGCCCTGCCATTGCCGCAGGAACAGATGTCATAACAACATCACATGCGTCAGTCTGAGCCGCGACACTGGCCCCCATTACGGAAGTGGCTGGAGCCGTTACTATAACATCCAACCACTGAAGTAATTTTGGTCACGACGACCGTTTCCTCTACTGCACCCGCTCTGGCTGCAGTGGCAGCCTCAGCCGCTCGCTGTTCAGCAACGACTCGCAACATACGTGAGCGGATACCAGCCATTACTCGAGTAAGGAAGTTTGATGAAGTGTGCTAGAGAATTATAGCCTGCATAAGGACATAAACAAGTATAAGATTAAAATTACCGGAAACAAAGCTGAAATCCATATCGAAGATATACGTCAAGGGTTACATCGAATGTAATATCGAAAGAGATATTGAAGTACATATCGAAAATACATATCGAATCCTACATCAAAAAGCACATAATGTCGTATGTCGAATATATATATATATATATATATATATATATCGGGATTCACATTGAAACTATATCTGGTATCCCTGACATACCTTTGTTGAGAGAAGTCTGAAGTTACTAAAAGATAAGGTAAATTTTTCTCTCTCCTCAAAATTATTATGTATATATAACAGGTCCTTTGATTGCACATTTATCGTCGGCCATATCGAATCTCAAATTCGATATCGAAGAAATTCGACATGGCAGCATACTTTCGTATCTCGTAAGAAAAAATTACACTACGGTTACCTAACAAGAAAAGCACTTCTATGATAATTCAAACGCGGACCTCTATTCTACGTAAATTACATTGGGGGTCCATCAACATCTTGGAATGAATTAACGTATCCAAGCTTCGTCATTTGAACTGGCGGGACGAGAGGTACTGATAATTTAGACTTAAATTTAGTTTGCGAATTATTATTTACAATAATAACTCCCAAACTAGAGGACTACATGATATGGGTATTTCCCGTATTGGGCCGGTCTATGGGTCAGGCCCATATTTGTTCTATGTCGAGGATGGCCTCCGATGTACAAATCAATGTAATATTCGATATAGTACAGCTCACGTGTATATCACGTGTGCGGTCCCCGCATCCCAATGCCTATAAATACTCAGGTTTTGCTAATCAAGGTAAGCTTTAATTATCCTCATACATTGTACACCCGATATCAAGTATCCCCGATATCATCGTCGATATACCACCCGATATATATCATCGACATACCACTCGACATCATACTCGACATCTACCCCGACATGGACATATCCCTGACATATAAGGTCCCCGATGTCACCTTCGACGTCACATTCAATATTGCCCTTGACATCAGCAGTGCATCCCATCGTTAGCATGAGGTGTTCTGGACCAAGTCTACTTAGCTCTCGTCATATTCATAGTGGACCTAGTTTGTAATAGAATTATAGCACTACACTTGTAATATCCCACCTCGTCATATAAATATATGATATATGGTCAAATTACAATTGTAATCCCCTGAGGGCAATCTAGCTTACCTGCATGCAAGGCCTGTGGGCTTAGTTTCATTAGATCCATTTGGGAGAAGGTGATTTCCTATTGAGCCATATCCTCAATCCTGAGGAGGTCTGTGAAACCTACATAGCGATTGCCATCTAACTCTCTCGTCGCCCTTTTTATTCCCTTTAACCGAATCAGCACCAATCCCCCCCCCCCCCCCCCCCGCCAAATACATATGGATAATCCCTTTTTGGGTTGGTTATCCATTAACTGGTGGTAGTCCAGAATCTGCAGGTTGTCTGTGGCCTTTTGCTTGTCCTTTCGTGGTGACCGCGATCTGTCAATGTTGGATCTATCTCCTCATCCTTCAGACCCCTAACATACTCATCCATTTTACCATCTTTGATCAGATGCTCTATCTCATCTTTTAGGTCCTTGTACTCTTTTGTGGTGTGGCCATTCTACTTATGATGTCTGCAATATTTGGTTGAGAGTCTCGTGGCGGGAAAATCTTTCATTTTTCTCAGCTTATTTAGCCATCCTTTCCTCTTTGTTGCCTCATAGACGATCATGATGTCCGCATTCAGTGGAGTATATTGTATGGGCGGCGAATTTTTGTGCCTGTCATTCTTGCTCTTAATCCAGTCGTGATCCTCCCTCGCTTTATCCTTTGACTTGAACAAATAGTCGATAGCCTTTGCCGCCATCATCTCCTTGAAATTCTCTACCTGATACGCCAACTTGTTGATTTCCTCAATAGTCCTCAGATTTGCCTTCAGCAACTCACGTCAAAAAGTCGGATTCCTAGTAGAGTAGAAGATGATGTTTGAAACCATTTCACCCTTAGAGTCATTGATCTTCAGAAGCTCTAAGTTGAATCTCATAATAAATCCCTTCAAAGATTCATTCTCCCTTGCTTCATCGAATACAGATACGAGTGATCCATACCTATCATTTTTCTTCCCCCAGTCAGCGTCGTCGCAAATATACATGCTTGAACGTTGTTGTTGAAGCCGTGAAGAGAAGCATCCAATACAAGTAGAAGATGTGATCCCACAAATATTGTTTCCCGTCATACGTCTTCAGTTGAGGTATCTTTTCCCCATGTCCTAACACTTCAGCCTCAATCTCAGTGGTGAATGGCGTGCTCATGCGAGTTCTTCCCATCAACATCATCATGTTCTTTACTTCATTCTTCTCTCGATTCAACCTCTCCAACCTCTTGGTGATCTCAGCACGTTCTGCCTTGAAGTCTCCAGCATTTCCTTAACTATCCTGGCGCCTCATGCCGTTGCAGTGCCTCCTCGACTCTACTTTCAGTGATTCAGATCTTGCCCTATGGCCATCTGTCTGTCGCCTTTCCCTTGATTCATCAGCATGACGCCTAGTGGTTGTGGCATGTTCATGAGAGACCTCCATTTGGCCCTCAGCGATGGCGCCACCTACAGTTGAGAAGCGGGGAATGTCGCGGCCACTGCCGTGTGGATCACTGCAATAATCTCATCTTTTAAAGTGGTCGGTAGGTCTGCGGTCGCGGCAGTTACCGCACCTAAGTCTGGTGTCACATGATTTCCAGTCTCAAGCATCGGCTGACCCGGTTGAGTTGGCGGCGTTACCCGCTCCATTCCGGATGATGGCGCCCTTGCTCTATGGCAGGCTGGGCTCTAGCTCGTCAATGCATCTCATAAGCGGTACTGTCTGTAGCTTTGATCTGTGATCGAGTTATTCTAAACATCCTAGCTTGCGCGACTAGGCTTGTGATGTTCCCATAAACGGCGCCAATAATTTGGTCTTATTTCATCTGGGTTACAATACACTGAAATTATAATACAATAGGCCGAAATGAACCAAACTATGCTAGCCAATTACAAAGAAATGGACCAACTTTGTCCGGAACACCTATTACACAGTAAGAAGCCAAAAATGACTAAAGTAACCCTCAATGATCGAACTGTAAACGATCCAACAGAGGGTGATTTGATACAATAATTACTATCAAATTCATGAATAGTCGAACAGTTATGAATTCATCCATGAAAACTCTCGAACGGGATTGACTGATTGTTATGGATCCGAATTGAAGGGCAAAATGATCGAACCAAAGAACTCTCAAACAGTCAAATGGCTTGTTTCAATTATTGTAGGGTTGGTGAACAGTAATTAATGATCTGACATGAATCTCAAGATTCGAGGTATTTATAGACCTCAGGATGTGGGACCCACTCTACAAAAAGGTAATAACAATCGAACGTCTCCGTTCGATCGTCCAAGAACTGTCAAACCATCTTGATTTTCTGTTTGGGCCATTAACGGGCCAGGCCAACCCAGTTCATTTTTGGGCCACCTAAAACACTCCCTCCAATTTGTTAACATTTTCTAAAACCTTATTAGCTCATGTCTATGTGTTCTGATTGATATATATTTCTAAATAATTTGTGCACTTTACGTTTCACATCTAAATCGTAAAATGTCGTATACCTCGCCTCTAACACTACAAGAAAAAGTCACAGTGGGAACCCCAAATTTGATCTCCATTGTCCTTATTTTTGTTTCCAAAGGCCAATGGGAACGAAATATAGGAACCAAACTGTTTTTTCCAATTACTTCGTGGTGATTGCTCAAGGAACGAAAAAACCTGGTTACCATTGCAAATGAACCAAACAATTCGTTCCCATCATGGGAACCAAAAATCAGTTCACATTGCTGTAGACTCATTAATTTTGTGTCTAATGAAATTAAATGATGGTAACTCTTAAGATGCAAGAAATACAAAATATATTTTATTTAATCTTAATATCTTGAGAGATTAAAATATATATATTAATTAAATCTTAAGGCAAAGAAATAATTGCTCAACAAATCTCAAGATAAGGAAAGAATTCTCCTCCAAGTCTCAATCTTCAAGAGATGGAAAAATTCTCCACCAAATATCCACAAGGAAATAATTTCCCACCAAGTCTCAATCTTCAAGAGATGGAAAGAAGATTCTCTTGGATAAAGTCTTCCATATCAAGTAATTGTAGACGCGATCACAACTGTTCATCTCATCAGGAGATTCTAATTGATATTCACTCCACAACTATAAATAGAGGTGGTCTTGAAGAAGAAACAAACACACACAAAATATTCACAAGTTGAAGAATAAAAAGCTCTAAGTTTTTCGCTCCACCAAATTCATCAATCTTCAAGCATTCTTCGCGGCATTCAAGGTATCCTTCAACCATCTTCAAGCGTTCTTTGCGGCATTCAAGGTATCCTTCAACCATCTTCATGGTGTTCTTCTTTAAGAACTCCTTTCAATCCACTATCAAGCCTCAAGTTCATCCAAAACCATTTTTTGAAGATCGTGCAAGAACATCAAATCTTCAACATATCCGGAAAAATCCAAATCAAATTCATACCGTTCTTCAATAACATTCAAACCAAAAATCCATTTTGATCCGAGATCAAGTCACAAGACCCTCGAAAAATCGTTTTTGAAGATCAAAATCCATACTAGGAAGATCAAAACCCAAAAAGTCCAAAGAACTGAGGATGAAGATCATATCATCCTTCATCAAATCCCGAAGTCAAATTGGTGTTCATCAAATCCCCAAGTCAAATCGGTGTCCATCAGATCCCCAAGTCAAATTGGTGTTCATCAAATCCCCAAGTCAAATCGGTGTCCATCAAATTCTCAAGTCAAATCAGTGTTCATCAAATCCTCAAGTCAAATCCTCAAATCAAATCATCGTTTATTTCGAAATCATGTCCAAGGACCCTCGAATTAACGTTTCTCCAAGTTCAAATCATTTTAGTGAAGATCAAATTGAAGATTTTCACCACAAATTTTAATATTGTTCTTGTAGAATTGAATCAGAGGAATAAATAGAGATTGAACCACAATTTTACTTTAAATTTATTCAAAAATTATTTTGTAATCTTTTTCTTGTCTTTTAATTTCAGAGATCAAGAATTTGTCATTACAAGTTTGGCACGCCTGGTAGGACCATCTCTACCTCTCATCTCTTTTCCAGCAAGCTTCAAATTTGAAATCACAAGAAGTCAGTGTTGCTCAACAATGGACAAGTCAATGGGGGCAACAAGCGGAGGTTCTTCGCAACCGATGATGAAAGATACACTCACATCAGGGGCAAAACATGATGCTAAAGAAGAGATCAAGCATCCTCACTAGAAGAGCAAGTTGCAGCGCTGACAAAAGCCATTGAGAATCTCACCACTCAAGCTCAAAAACGTGAAGACCACTTGAATCGCCTTCTCCAAAAGCTAGAGTGCAAAGAAGGAGTTGAAAGTTCCGAAGAAGTCACCAACAACATTGGAGTTCAAGGATGCATCAAGACTACAATCAACGAAGTTGAAGTCTCCCATCACCTCCAAAAGCAAGAACTCGTGAAAAACGACGATCAAAGCATGGCACGTGAAAAGGTTGCTCAAGAGGTCGAAACTCAAGAACTTGGTGGAGTCCTCGGCAAAGGAAGCCAAACCACTTTTCACTTTCAAAATTCAACTCTCTCAAGAAAGGACAATCAAAGAATGGCGCATGCTACGAAGCCTTTGAGAGAAACCACTCAAAATCTGGTTGAAGTAGGAGGGTGTAGCAAAGTCTCAAGCCAAGGAATTTAAGTCTCTTCCAAAGGGCTCATCTCCATCGATCAATTGAAGAACTTGGTTCAAGAAGTTGCAAAGGATTTAAAAGCTCAACCTGCAATGACCAAAGTGTACACAAAGCCTTATACTCAAAGAATAGAGCAATTGCAAATGACGAAAAGCTATCGACCTCCGATATTTCAAATATTCGATGGGACTGAAGACCCAAGACAACATGTTGCTCACTTCATTGAGACGTGCAAAAGTGCTGGAACTTATGGAGATCATCTGGTCAAGCAATTCGTTCAATCCTTAGAAGACTTTGCCTTTGATTGGTACATTAAACTTGAACCAAACTCCATTGACGGTTGGAACAATCTACAAACCAAATTCTTCAATCGCTTTTATAGCACTCGGCGTACTGTGAGCATGATTGAACTTGCAAATTCTCATCAACAAGAAGACGTGATTGATTACATCAATAGGTGGAGAAGTCTATCCTTAAGCTACAAAGAAAAACTATCTGAAACTTCAGCCATAGAGATTTGCATTCAAGGGATGAACTGGAGTCTCTCTTACATACTTCAAGGAATCAAGCCAAGAAACTCTGAAGAGTTGGCAATGCGAGCGCATGACATAGAGACAAGTGTAAACTCTATTAAAGAAGAAAACTCAGCTCATGGTCTTGATATTGAAAATGATGATACATACGACGACGATGACAATGAAGAAGGTGCGCCGTCAAATTAAGTGCCATAATATGTGCTCCTTGATACGAGCTTAAACTATCTCAAATCCTCAAATTAAGTGCCAAAATATATGCTATTTGATATGAGCTTAAACTATCTCAAATCCACAAATTAAGTGCCAAAATATATGCTCCTTGATACGAGCTTAAACTATCTCAAATCCTCAAATTAAGTGCCAAAATATATGCTCCTTGATACAAGCTTAAACTATCTAAAATCTTCAAATTAAGTGTCAAATGATGCATTCCTTGATAATAGTATAAACTATCAACATTCTCCTTAACATGAGTGTAAACTGTTTGCACACTCAAACTCAAAGCAAATTCTTCAAGTCTTCAAGTCTCCTAGACACGAGCCAAAAGGTCTACAAATCCTTCAAGTCTTTGAAACAAATTTGCAAGTCTCCTAGACACGAGCCAAAAGGTCTGCATATCCTTCAAGTCTTCAAAACAAATGCACAAGTCTCCTAGACACGAGCCAAAAGGTCTACAAATCCTCCAAGTTTTCAAAGCAAATTTGCAAGTCTCCTAGATACGAGCCAAAAGGTCTGTATATCCTTCAAGTCTTCAAAACAAATGCACAAGTCTCTTAGACACGAACCAAAAGATCTACAAATCCTCCAAGTGTTCAATGAAAATGTGCAAGCCTCTTAGATATGAGATAAAACTGTCTACAAATGTCCAAATCAAATGCTCCATGGCGCACGAGCTTAAACTGCACGTTACTCCTAGCCCTCATGAGTAGAAACTGTGTATGGCACCCCCTTTAAATCAATCTTGATTTCTTTTGAACTGCGTCATGACTTGATTCCTCCACTGGATACGTAGGAAGCTAGAAGTTCATTCTTAGCCCAGTCATATCAAAAAAAAAAAATGCTCATGCAACATTCAAGTTAATGGATCCAATGATGAAGCTCACAAATGTTCTAAACTCATGAAGTGGATTTATGGTGGTTGAATTGAAGCACGAGAACAAGAAGAAGAAAGATGTCGAGACTTATCTACTCATTGGTGCTTTTCAACACAAACTATGAACAATTCTCGAGGGGGCAATATGTAGATAACATAAGATAACAAAAAAGGGGGGGAAAGACCATGTGCACAAAATATATGCTCCTTGATACGAGCTTAAACTATCTCAAATCCTCAAATTAAGTGCCAAAATATATGCTCCTTGATACAAGCTTAAACTATCTAAAATCTTCAAATTAAGTGTCAAATGATGCATTCCTTGATAATAGTATAAACTATCAACATTCTCCTTAACATGAGTGTAAACTGTTTGCACACTCAAACTCAAAGCAAATTCTTCAAGTCTTCAAGTCTCCTAGACACGAGCCAAAAGGTCTACAAATCCTTCAAGTCTTTGAAACAAATTTGCAAGTCTCCTAGACACGAGCCAAAAGGTCTGCATATCCTTCAAGTCTTCAAAACAAATGCACAAGTCTCCTAGACACGAGCCAAAAGGTCTACAAATCCTCCAAGTTTTCAAAGCAAATTTGCAAGTCTCCTAGATACGAGCCAAAAGGTCTGTATATCCTTCAAGTCTTCAAAACAAATGCACAAGTCTCTTAGACACGAACCAAAAGATCTACAAATCCTCCAAGTGTTCAATGAAAATGTGCAAGCCTCTTAGATATGAGATAAAACTGTCTACAAATGTCCAAATCAAATGCTCCATGGCGCACGAGCTTAAACTGCACGTTACTCCTAGCCCTCATGAGTAGAAACTGTGTATGGCACCCCCTTTAAATCAATCTTGATTTCTTTTGAACTGCGTCATGACTTGATTCCTCCACTGGATACGTAGGAAGCTAGAAGTTCATTCTTAGCCCAGTCATATCAAAAAAAAAAAATGCTCATGCAACATTCAAGTTAATGGATCCAATGATGAAGCTCACAAATGTTCTAAACTCATGAAGTGGATTTATGGTGGTTGAATTGAAGCACGAGAACAAGAAGAAGAAAGATGTCGAGACTTATCTACTCATTGGTGCTTTTCAACACAAACTATGAACAAGTCTCGAGGGGGCAATATGTAGATAACATAAGATAACAAAAAAGGGGGGGAAAGACCATGTGCACGGTCAGACTTGAAGAAAGAAAGCAACATTACATGCTTTGGGCTCACCTAAACCCTATATGTGGCCCAATCAAAGAAAAATAAATTGATCATGGTGATGGCTATTCGATGCCCAAAAGGACGGGAACTTATGTTATGCATAGAAAAACTTTTGCTGAAAATATACCATAAGCACGTAAAAAAATTGTGACTTGTCCACGACATGTTTCACGACTTCGCGAACACATCACAAGGGGGCAATTTGTAGACACTTAAAATTTGTGTCTAATTAAATGACAACATGTGGAAGGTAATATATTAATTTAATTTTCTATTTTATTTTAGATTTATAATAAATTTATTTTTAATGTAAAGTAGTTGAATTTATTGATTTTAATATATATATATATATATGGTGGATAAATCAAATAATGTCTTATTTATTAATTGGACTTAAATTATTCAATTAAATTAAATAATGACAAGTCTTGAGCAAGAAAACAAATGCATATATTATTTAATCCTAATATTTTTAAAGGATTAATTAAATGTATTTATCAAATTTCAAGACATGGAAAGTCTTCCTCTCTAAGACTCAATATTCAAGAGATATCAAGAAGATTCATCTAGGTCAAATCTTCCAAATCAAGAAATCGTAGACGTCTCAACTGTTCATCTCATCAGAAGATTCTGATTGAGATTCACTCTACACCTATAAATAGAGGTGGCCTTGAAGAAGAAAAAAACCACACAAAATATTCACAAGTTGAAGAGAGAAAAGCTCTAGGTTTTTCGCTCCACCAAATCCATCCATCTTCAAGCGTTCTTCGTGGCATTCAAGGCATTCTTCAACAATCTTCAAGGTGTTTTTCGTAAAGAACTCCTTTCAATCCATCGTCAAGTCTCAATTCCATCCAAAACCCTTTTTGAAGACTCACTTCTACCGAGGAAGATCAAACACCAAGAAGTTTAACAAATCCAAAATTAAGTTCATACCATTCTTCATTCGTCTTCAAGTCAAAAATTCGTTTAATCCGAGATCAAGTCCCAAGACCCTCAAAAAATCGTTTTTGAAGGTTGAAGTCCATTCAAGAAGATCAAAATCCAACAAATCCGAAGAACTGAAGACGAAGATCATATCGTTCTCCATCAAACCTTCAAATCAAATTCCAAATCAAATTTATGTTCGATTTGAGATCAAGCCCTCGAATCAACATTTGTCAAGTGTCCTTTTGAAGATCAAGATTTCTCCAAAGAAGATTGATATTCAACAAATTCAAGAAGTCGAGACGAAGATAAATTGTTCGTCGCCAAGACAAATTCAAATCAATTGCTAATTCAAGATCAAGCTCAAAAGCCCTTGGATTAACATTCAACTCAAATACACGTGGAAGAGATCAATATCAAATCCACTCCCAAGTCGACCAAATTTTAACATTGTTCTTGTAGAAAAGAATCAGAGGAATACTAGAGATTGTAACTCATATTTATTTAAATTTATATAAAGTTTATTTGTATTGATTTTTCTTGTTTCTTATTTTAAGGACTTGAAATTTCATCGTTACATATGCCTTTGCACAGATGGGTTTTCACCCTATGGAAACTCATCAAAATATGCGTGTTGGTCTACTCTAGTAACGCCGTACAATCTGTCATTGGATCTTTACATGAGACAAGAATATATATTCCTTAGTTTGTTGATTTCCGAACCAACCAGTCCAGGCAAAAATCTTGATTTGTTCCTTCGTCCATTGATTGACGAGCTACAATCATTATGGGAGGTAGGTGTCCCGACATACAATAGCTTCAGAAAGTAAACTTTTCAATTGTGTGCCTCTTTGTTATGGACTATCGGTGATTTTCTGGCATATGGTATGTTATCGCAGTGGAGTACGCATGGTAAGTTGTCGTGTCCTTATTGTATGGAGAAGACAAAAGCATTTTAGTTGAGAAACGGTCAAAAGACTAGTTTTTTCGATTGGCACCGTCGATTTCTACCTACTAACCATCGTTGGATATTCAATGTCACTGATTTCAAGAAGTATCAAATGGAGACTGGTCCACCATTGCAAAGAAGAACAAGGCAACAAATGGAAGCCCACGTTCGTTTTCTTCCAAAGGGATTCGGCGAAAGTCGTGGAATAATCGAGAGATTTTGTTTGCAACATAATTGGTCCTGGCGGAGCATATTTTGGGTTTTTAGAGCTTTATGTGCTACTGATCTTTGCAAATATGAAATGAAGATTATCGAGATAACCATTGTGGAGACGATGTGCAAGTTAGAGCAAATTTTTCCTCTAGCTTTTTTTGACTCGATGGAGCATTTTGCACATCTTCCATGGGAGGCAAAGGTGGGTGGTCCAGTGCAATATCAATGGATATATCCATTCGAAAGGTAACATATATAATTTTTTATACGTAATTTGTTATAACTATTGTGGTGTTTTGTCTTATTCTGTTTCTATTTCATATTTTAGGCAAATGTTCGAAATTAAAAATATTGTCGGCAACAAGGCGCGAGTTGAGGGCTTTATTGCTCAAGCATATCTTACTTCAGAACTGACAAACTTTACTTCTCTACTTCAAGCATGATGTTGGGACTAGAGCAAACCTCTTGCACCGGAATGAAACTAGGGTCGATCCGAGTTTGGCTAACTAAATTTCAATGTTTCAGGCCCCAGAGAAACTATTGGTAAAGCTAATGACAGACACTTAACAAGAGAGGAGTATCAAGCTGCAGAGTTATATATACTTCTTAATTGTAGTGAGGTGGATCCCTATCTGAGGTACGACATTAGTTATTATTGTGGATTAAGTTCTTTTGTATCATAATGTATCATGTTTCATATTTAACGCCTTATAATTTGTGTATCAGTTTATTTGACGAAGAGATGTGCATTGGGTTTAGTGTGATCAGATTCACCAGAGACGTAATACTCATTTTGTTCGGTGGTTCAAAAAAATTAGTGATGTCGAGTCGATTTAGCGGAGATCCACGTCTACGTTTGTTGGGTCATGGTCCCAACTGCAATATATATATATATATATATATATATATATATATATATATATATATATATGAGGCAGTTAGCTGATGATGAGTTTGAGCAAGTAATTGGAGAATAGAAAAAACCTGACTCTAGCAATAGTGACGACGATGAAGATGATAAGGAAGGTGAAGACATTGTCACTAATGATAGTGACCCTGATTATGAGTAGTTTGTACTAATTGGTAATAAAATATTTATTTCATTACTCGTTCTAAATTATGGAAAAATCCATGGAAAAGAAATATTATGTTATAGTATTTGCCGTTTTACGTTAGTTTGTACTATTTTATAATAAAATATTTATTTCATTATTTGTCGCTCAATTTCTAGGGTAAATGTTGTTTTTTTAAAAGCATTGGGAACCACTTTTTTGGTTCCCATCCCGATGAGGTGGCACTAGTGGGAACCAAAATTCTTGTTGTCATTGTGGCAACGAGAATTTCCGTTTCCATATCCCCGTCACAACAAGGAGAACCAAAAGTGGTTGAGCGGAGGCTGCAATTGGTTCCCCTTGCTAAAAAAAATAAATTTTTAATCAGACAAAAGGCAATGGGAACGAAATTTCGTTCCATTATTTCGTCTCCATTGCGAAGTTTTCTTGTAGTATAAATACTTAAAATGCATCAACGTGGTCTGTCATACTCATACAAAATACCATAGTAATCCATCCATCATTTTTAGTCTTTATGATATGATCCGATTTTTTTTGTACTCGTTGGTACTAATTATCTTGAGGTTCTTCAGTCTGTTTACAGAGAGCCTTTAGTAATTAGTCCTAGAGGCTTATAAGCTATACAAAGAAATTATGTAAAAACATAATTTCATGTTCAGTATATGTAATTGAGTATTGTGTTGTGACAAACTTGTGACAAACTTCCATTAGCTTCGACCAGACTCAGAAATGCTTAGCAAAGATGGCCGCCATGATTTCCCGATCGCCAAATTTGTTGACCCTCTGTGATCAATTGGTCTAATATCCTGAAAATTGTCAATCCATTCATTAACAAAATCATATGACAATCCATTTTTATCTTTACTTGTCAAATTACAAGACGGTAACCAAAAGGGTATATATGCACGAGCCTATTTTCAGGATCACAAGGTTTTATAGTTTCTTTTTTTTCACGAGAACTTAATTAGACTAATAATATATAGATATCATATCAGTGATTTGGTATTGGCTCCGCTAGCTTCTTATATACACCATTCAGGGTCATTATATATCTTCATGATCACCAATCTTTATAAATAATGGTGAAGCATGTTTTTTTCTCCAAAGATTTATCATTGGGGATAAAAATATTTATAGTTATATGTTGAACCTACAAAGAGTAAGAACTTAAGGATACGTATCTTCCTCGGTCTTTATTAATTGTTACTTTAATTAAAAATATTACATAGATGATCAAAATTTCTAGAATATTATCAGAATATTAGAACTCTCTTATGATAATCCAATGCGTAAGTAACTTTATGTTCGTTTTAACCTTCTTCTTCTTTTACAGGAACCTGGGGGCGCTCCTCTGTGGGTGTGCATTGGGGCGAACCTCAGGTTGACTTTATAGCTTGCAAATCATGTCAATGGATCAAATCACACTAAGCTAAGCTAACCATGTGGGACTATTTCTTGTACTATATAAATGAAGGTCCAACTTGATTATTGATCAATTTGGCGCAGAAGGATTACCTGATCATGATTGTTGGTACTACCGTTCATAATTTCTGGATATGTATGCAAATTCTCACCAGATGCTGACTGGTTTCTCCTCGATCTATTCGCGTGTTTTTTTGCTCTAATCACTTTCATAACTTCTGCAACAAAAAAGCAGGAAGAAAAAAATTAATCTCAGACTCAGACTTAACAATGAACTGATCTACTTGTCACGTATGTAAATAATTTCTTTGAAATGGTACTAATAGAAATAACTATATATTTTATAAGTAACGACCTTGAGTGGTGACAAGGCGATAAGCCCTGCCAAGAAGTAAAGTATCATTAGCCCTGAGAAGCTTAACGCTGGAAAATCTCACGGCCCTGTTGTTGTTGATGTTATTATTATTATTATCGTGGACTGAATTGTCGTTATCGGAATTAATAATGGGCAAGGGAGTGATTAGAGAAACATAGTGGCCAGGGTTCATTCTCATGATCTCACTAGCTAACACAGGACAGTACATTATGTCCTGTTTCCCATTTGGATGTTGTATCACTAATGATGCTGCATCAACTGTCTGACAATTCCCCATCTCTCTCTCTCTCTCTAAAAATATATAAAAGCTTAATTTGGTTAAAGAAAAATCTGTTGAAGAAGATAGGAAGATGAATTCATTAGCAAATAAACAAGGAGGAGAGGAGTGAATGAATCATGGTCCCTTATAAGGCCAAACTCCCCCAAAATGCTAATTAAATATATATATCTTTATCTTTACTATATA